>OW964553.2:0-10000000 GCA_943138885.2 Tholera decimalis | reverse complement strand
GCTGTAACTTTTCTTGGATGGAACTTCAAAGTATTATACTTTTAAAACTATAATAATTATTTGTCATCCTTTAATACATTTTTACTAAAATTTGAATGTATTATGTATAAGCTCAATCTGTACTTACCTTCTTAGAACTTATAAATGTTATTATTGTAAGTAATTATTTTTAGAAATAAACATTAATTGATGTGCATATCTTAAAGACCTAAATGTATTGATGTGTGAAATAAAGATCATACCACAAAAAATCCTTTTAGTTTTACTCAATTTTGTTTTTTATTAGGAGAACTAGTGCAGTTTGGGTAGAATTCATATTACCTACAGACTAAATATGCTTGTATCTGGAGTGGGTTCATGGCCGTAGTCCAATGGGTGGGGTTTGAATATCTCGAATTCTCTTCTTAAATACTCTCGATCACAAGGCTTAAAAACCAAAATAACAAAATTCGATCCTTTATTGTTAGGCACTAATGCGTTAGAGCATTGGTGGCTCTGTAGTTACGGACCTGACTTGCGAGTTAACGGTCGTGGGTTCGAAGCCAGTAAGGCACATTGCTACATATAATTTAGATTATCACCACTGCACTTAAAACGGTGAGACAAATCTGGAATGAAGAATGAATAGGTTACTTCAAGGTTAGCGTGTTCCATCTTGATCACTCACTGGTGAGATAGTGGTCAAATGCCAAAGGCTTTTATCAATAAAAATATTACCTAGGACCAAACAAATGCACCGCACTGAACTCGCGTGGTGGAGTAGAGACTATTCCTCCTTGTAGCGACATCTATCTCGCAACATACAAACTAAACGATAGAAATCCTGTATCGCGCAAGCAAAGTTTACCGCTCGACTCCTCATTGAGAGGGCTGTGTTAGCAAACTCGGCACTTAATAGGCTGCATTATTACTAATACCTTAAGCATTCTCTGCCAAGCGGTCAAGGGTGCTGAAGAAATGACCAGTCCAGAACTGTTCAACAGATAATAATTAAAATAATCGATGTTACGTGGAATTCCCTGAGCGAGACTTTATTTTCAGGTAGCTAGAACCTGGAGATTTCTTGGTTTAGTTAAATGATAATAGGCTCGCGTTTGACCACCATCATGTGGTCGAAGATGAAGCACGCGTACCTAGAAGTAACCTATTCACTCTTGATTTAGACTCCCAGGTTATTAGGAAACAAAGACTCCAGTTCGTTTAGATTAGATGATAAATGTGAATAGAAATGAACTTTTAGAGAAGTGTGCTATGTGCATCAAACTACATTGGTTTACATCTGGTGAGATGAGGCTGATCGAAGTGAAGAGTGGGCTCGTCCAAAAAAGTGTGGTCTAACGCGTATTTATCTTCATATTCATTCTCAGTCCTTTCCCAACTATGTTGGCGACGGTTCTCAACCTAATCGGATGCATCTGGGTACTAATACAGGGTGGCAGGGACATCGACGCACAACCGCTTACCATGGATTCAGTACATGATTCTGGACACCCCTGCGTTGAAATATTTTGTCAGCTTTTTTTAATTTAATAAAAGTAAGAAAAAGCCGACGAAAAAAAATAAAAGTTGAAAGGGCTACCTGCGGGCCTAGACAAAATCCATTTTCTGTAAGCGTTAACGCCAACGGAAAAATTAAATTGTATGGAGTTGACATTTGCTAACCACATGTCACGTGATTGTCACGTGTTAGTAAATGTCAACTCCATACAATTTAATTTTTCCGTTGGCGTTAACGCTTACAGAAAATGGATTTTGTCTAGGCCCGCTGATCAGCTGTGTTGACCTCGCAAATGAACTCTAGCAAAACAGCTGATCAGGTAGCTCTGTTGAGTTTTATTTACATTGCTGTATTAAGTGACACAAGTGAATTTTATATTTTAATTAAAATCTAATTGGGTTAGATAGAAACAATGATTTTATACAGATTTCAGTAAAAAAAAAAATATGAATAACCTGAATAATTTAGAAAAAGCCGACGATAAATTTCAACGCAGGGGTGTCCAGAATCGTGTACTGTATCCATGGTAAGCGGTTGTGCGTCGATGTCCCTGCCACCCTGTATTTTACATGGAGCGACTTCCTATCTGACCTCCACAACCCAGTAACTGAATAGAATAGAATAGAAATTTATTTGCTTAGATTGTAGGTACAGTACATGATTGGTCTTAATTACATAAAAACGAGATCCTTGTACAATCTACCTTATACTAGGCATGCAAACATTTGGTGCAGTAACAAAAATAAACACAATCATAATTATCAAAATTCAATGTTCCAATTTCAAATTAAATATAGTTAAAAATAAATGTTTCATATCAAATTGGATTTTCCTTGTGTATAATGTTAATTAGGCATGTAAACCATTGAAGAATCCTAATAATAATAATAAAAAAGTATAATACAAATAACTATGTCAAAAAAAACGATAATTCCAGAAATTCAGTTGTATCAAAAAAATTCAATTTGCTATGTCATAAATTAATAATGTCAACAGAAAAAGTCAAATAAATTACAATTACAATAATTAGTCAAATTTACAATAGGGCAATAGGTAGGTACAACAAGAAATACTTACTGGGTAACACGATACCCCTTAACTGACTAAAATCCACGGTGTTCCTTCAATAACCCTTTACGTACCGGGGTCACGGTAACGGGATGAGTCCCACGACCCCGGCAGGCTTCGGCCCTCTATGGGGGGGCCTCGTCATATTGCTGACGCTCTTTGAGGCGCGCGTGGAACACGACGCGCCGTCGACCCGGGCATGGTCCATGGTCGGACAGCGAGTTGCCCTTTACTCGCTGTCCGCATGCCCGCGCCTACGGTGGCCGGAGATCGTCGGCCGACGTCTGACGCCGTGGGCGTCTACCACTGCGGCTGGGCTGGAGGGAGGACGCCATCCTCTCCCTCACGCGGCCCGCCTCCTCCTTCGGAAGCATGACTGCTTCGCAGAAGGAGGCGACCGCTTCCCACTCCCTCTCGCCCCGCAGCATGGCCTCGACCAATGCCGGGCGCGAGAGGTCTCCGCCTATCGCCGCCGTGAGGACACGTCGGTGCTCTGCCCAGGCGGGGCAGTCTTGCACCGTGTGCTCTACGGTGTCCTCAGGGCGACCCTCGCAGTGGTGACACCCAGGCGTTTCCTCCTTTCCCATCAGACACAGGTACCTCCCGAAACTTCCGTGTCCGGTGAGGACCTGCGTCATGCGGTAGGTCAGGACGCCGTGACGCCGATCTAGCCACTCCTCAAAGAGGGGTCTTACCGCCGCAATTGCGGCGTGCCCGAACACGATACCCCTTGGCTAGACTAATGTCAGATTTACTTGCTTCTGACTACCCGTAACGACTGCCAAAGATGTCCAAACGACAACCAGGAACCACAGCTTAACTTGCTTTCCGAGGCATATATAACACCACCAACTTTCAAACTCCAGGCTACTACTGAGAAATGCCTTACAGAAAAACCCAATAGTACTTTTGCCCGACCCGGGAACTGAACCCGAGATCTCATGATCGAACGCGTATCTATCAACATTTAATAAATAAAATAAAATTTTGTTTAAGATGAATGTGTCTAATTTCATGCAGCAGTTACTTAGTTTACCCAACTAATGGGCTAATACCCCATTAGGTAGGTACAGGCACGAGTTACTAGTTTGTCTATCTCTCTGATGGTTCATCTGATATGAAGTGATGATGTGGTCGAAGATGGAGCACGCTTACCTAAAAGTAACCTATTCGCTCTTGACTTAAAGACCCCCAGGTTATAACTATCAAGAAACACAGACACAATGAATGTATTCCCAAAACGTTCCCAAATCGCTCTCAAATTCAAAAAGGAAAACATCGTGAGGTAACCAGCATGTCTGCATGTCCTATAGAGAGTATATAACCACCTTTGATGTCCTCCGACCGAAAAGCAACATCCACCATGCCGCATAGGGGCCTCGAGATGGATTACGGTTGCGTCCCATTTACTCCTATAGAGAAGAAGCCTATTTGTATATTCCAGCAGTGGAAACGTATAGGCAGATTATGTTATGTTATATATACTTAAATATTTTTTAATTTGTTAACGACCTTGTCTAAATTCTTTCCCAAGGACTCCTCCAATTTTTTTGAACGCTTTAGTTAATGTCGATATTAAGTTCTTTAGCCAGTTTCGACAACGCTGTCAGGCTACCATCGAGTGAGGCTTACGAAGTGCTTTCTATATATATATAGGTAAGGCTGAAGAAAGCAATTGAATCTTACGTATTTTTAATAATTACTAAGACTTCAACTAGTCCATAACGACACGTCTTTTAATAAGTATTAAGAACCGTTCGTCCGTGAAAATGGAAACAAATAAAACATCAATGATTATTTTACCTTTTGGGTAAATATTTTAAGCCCACAAACGTTACCACTAATTACTCACCAGTAAACCAGGAAGTCACCTTACCCTGTATTTTTCACTTTCCTTTGAACCAACTATTAAGTTGAAACGCCAATCTGCGCGACACTGATTAACTCTATTATGTTGGGCTAGCTTGCGTGCATCAAACGCGGTGACAAGAAAACCCTTTACCAAGTCATAAAGTCAATCATTTTTAAGAAAATTAAACCCTATGCCAGAGTAATAAGGTTAATTTGAAAGCACTGATAACTTTGCAGGGACTTAATAGAAAGTTACGACTGTCGGTGCAGTTTTTCAGTACTGCTCAATGTTTTTTTATTTTACTTTGGTTACGTACTAGGTACGGGGTTTAATCAAGTGCAGCTTGTCGGGTCGATTTTTAAAGAACAAAATGTATGTAGGTATGCTCTTTTTAAATTCAAAACAATAACATAGTTGGTACATATTGATGTGACGGACTACGATTTCAAATCACTGACGTGGTTTTTAATTAACACAGGGACTGTGTGTTTGTACTTGCAATGGCGCCGTGTCAAAGCAGTCATTGTACATTGATTGGATGTTGATTGGTGAAGTTACCACAAATTGGTTCAATATACATTTCCAGGTTCCATTATTACCAATGAAGAATAAGTGCGCATTTTAGATACTAAACAGCACGTTTTTGTTTTGTTTTTGTCGAGAAGGAAATCATGTATGTTCGCAGTCCAGGGGCTGGTGAATCCATCTGTCAGATTCTTAACTGACTAAAACTAACCGGTGTTCCCTTGCACACTTACTGGGGGCTGTGGGGGGGAAAAAATACTCTTCAACGGGACCTAGAATACTAAACTGCATGTGCCTTAAGGTAAATAATGTGTACCTACCTATGTGTTACGTTGAACGGTTCATCCATACTAATACCTAGGTATTACAAAAGTGAAGTGTGTTTACTTTGTCCTTCTTTCAAGTCGCAGAGGAGCAACTGGCGAGTACCTAACATAGGCTAATTTTGTTTTGTGCTGACAAAAACTTTTCACGCAATCGAAGCCGCGGGAAGAAGCTTGTAACTATAATTAATAACAGGCTCGCGTTTGACCGCCATCTGACCTGATGGTAAGTGACGATGTGGTCGAAGATGAAGCACGCTTACCTGGAAGTAATCTATTTACCTACTCTCAACTAGTGAGTGAAGCAGTTAAGAGTTTACGTTTTCAGTTTTCCCGCTTCTGCTTTTGCAGAATATTAACATCAATTTTCGAAATAAAACGTTACATTTTCAGTGTTTCAAATACCTAAGGATTTACATCCAAAAACTAATATTAGATACTGCAGTAGGTAGGTATCTCGAACCGAATTTAGGTACCTACAGTTCAGTATTTTCTCTATCCCAACTGATCCCAACCTAATAATGTTCAATCAATAAAGCTTCCAGTTGTAATGTTCATATTTTCCGTTCACCGCATATTTTTATTAGCACAAATCGAAACTTTTCGTAAGTAAACCCCGTAGCGAACAGATTACAGTCTTCATTATTGACGTTGCGTGCGCTAACTCATTTGTTTATTGAAATAAACACAGCCAAGTTACGCGTAATGTAGCAAAAAATAAACAAAGACCTCATTTTGGGAAAAGTTCACAAATTACCGTTTTCATTGTTTAGTTAAAACGGTGGATTTAAAAGGTTTGGAAAAAGTTATCGAATTAGATGTTTACCTTATAGTTTAGGCGTTTTACACTATTCTATCATCCTTTGACCATTACCTACGCTTGAATAAGAGATACTGTTAAAGGGACAAATGGTTTTCGCCATTCCATTCCGCGGCGGTGTAAATTAAGCCTTAGCCTCACCTGCTTCCGGTTAGACTGGAAGTCGACCCCAATATACATAGTTGCGAAAAGACTAAGCACATGATCAAAATGGATTACTTCATACTATTTATGATACATGCAAAAGCGATGAAATTCTATGATTTTATCTATAGAATAGTACTCACGCGGGGCTTCGCTCCCGTGGATTCTATCACGGTAAAAACATAACTCTCCTTTTTTGCAATCGCGTAAAAAGTAGCCTATAACCTTCCTCAAGCTTCAAGCTACTTTCATACCAAATTTCATCCAAATCCACCCTGTACTTTCGAAGATTAGCGCGTTCAAGCAAACAAACAAACTTTTCCGCTTTATAATATTAGTATAGATTATTCAAAATTTGGAGGCGATAGACTATTAGGTTTTTTAGAAGACTATAGTTACACGCTTTGCGCAGTTAGTTAAGAAATTAAATATTGTTCAAGATGCATCCCAACAAAAGTTTAATTTTGTTGGCCTGTGTAATAATTGTAAAATCAAATGCCTATAAGTTCTTATTCTACCGAAGCCTCAACAATGTTAGAAATTGCCATCGAATCGTAACATCATGAGCTCTGCAGTATCGTGCAGTGTAAACAACCCTTTCATTAGGGGTAAGTCGAACCCGAACAACTAGTTGCTCAGTCTGCAACCTACTGTGTCTCACTGTGGTTCATCCTGCTCGGTTTCCAAAGACATACTACTTAGCTGTGGAATTAGTTTAAGAAATACGAATGGTGTAATTATGACAAATTATAGTCATTTAAAGTGGTTGAATGATATGTGAGTGATTAGTGGTTAAGAAGGATACAAAGGTACTGTATTCCTTAAATTTTAAGTATAAACAAGGTCTATTTTATGTTTAAACAGCTACGGAGAAAAATCTTCACCATGAAGACCTAATTAAGCGATCATTACAGAAAAATGAGTTAGAAATTTTGTTCTTAAATCAAAATAATTGATTATGTTAATGAAAACGATGCCAATTTTAGAAGTTTAACGATTGAATTAGTTTCTAAACATAGGGCGCAATAGTATAACAGTTTAGTATAGTAGTATAACTCAGTAATTAAATTAACAATGCTAATAAACTTGCTATATTAAATATTTAAATTGGAAAATCAAAGATTAATCCGTAGCACGAAGGCAGCAACGACGGGAATGATTACTATTTCTAATATTTACAAACTAGTATCTGTACCTAATTTCTTTTCTAAGTTGAACCGTAGCAGTTAGTTAGTTGATTGATAGTCGAGATAACCCTCCAAAAAACCTTCTAGTATACAATAAAGACTAAACAAATGAGTGCCCATCACTGCGCAATCAATTCAAATCAAAACGACATTCCGCCTACATTTCAGTAGTAAATTATCCACTATCTTCGATCTCTAGATATAGATATCTAGTTCGATCCAGTAGAGTTTACCCACGGATACATGAGTCAGTTTACAGGGCAAATAATGGTTAATTTCATTATTTTTGTGGTCGTAAAAGAGCTGTATCGTGGGCTCGCGTGCTTCACGATGCTTGATATCATACGACTACGATAACGCATGGTGGATTTCTAGTCGTAAACGCTAATGCTAGTATCTGATAGATAACATAGATTTAGTATTTGAACTTAAATTAGTTTCACAAACGAAAGAGCGTTCGATTCCATATTTGACATAAAAAATAAGATCAAAACAGAAGAAAACAACTGTTTTCAGGATTATTGTTAACAACATGATTAACTAATTGTAAAGGACTTTTTGACGGCATACAGTGACCAGACTTACAAACGTAAGACGTTTGATGAGTTTAACCAATTTACAAATGCAACAGTAGTAGGCTCTTCGATTCCCAACCCCAATTAATTACGTATCAAATCTAACAGCATACGATTGCATAGCCCTTCCCTGCATTATGATATAACATGCCGTGTACCGACTAGCTGCCAAGCTTGCATGAATAATATCCACGATAATGAGGTACAAACTGATGCCAAAGTTATGAGCCACGGCCTGCCAGCTTGTACACAATTATTTATGGGACCGTTGCATAATCGTCAAGTTCTAATTTACTGTCAATAAAATTGTTGGTGAAATTAAAAAAGAAAAAGAAGCATAAGATACTGCATGACAAAATTATAAAAGAAACAATATGCTGCATGACGTTGCAGAAATCTCATATTAAAAAAAAATTCAACACTGATGTTTTCTGAAATTAATGTTAGTGTTCGACATACTGAAAAGTTGTAACCAAAGTTTTATACACAATGCAGTTTAAAATCATCAGTCGTATGCCAATAATGCAAAAAAAACACGGAAATCTCCCAACCCTGAAACAAATAGTTGTGGATGAATACGGTATAATAATAATAAAAGTTCAAAACATAATCTGATAGCATAGAGTAACTTATAAATGTCATCAAAGCCACGCGAATCAGACTACTGGCAAAGTTTAAAATGTAGCGAACGGAATGCAAGCTGAATGAAGCAATACATCACAAATTAACTTTTGCAAAAAACGTTCATTATGCTACTTTCGGAAGCGAAGTAATTTACCCTTGACGGGCAAAGTGGGAGATGTCACGCCAGTTACCTACCTTTAAAAAAAGGTAAATCAGTTTAACGGAAGACTGAAAGACAGTGCCATGTTATACTGCATGTTTGTAAATAAAATGAGCTTGCTAAGAAAGTTTTTGTTGTTTAGTTGACTATTGCATCTTTGTAACTTTGACATATCTATGTTAAACTGACCTTTAACGCTGGAACAGGTTTCGACTGAAATTGCGTTTTAGAAAACTGTAGATATTATAATTTTAATAATTGATTTGTAGAAATTAATTTTATGTTAATGTGGGTAAACGACTCATTTTTCGAGTTCAAGATACCAAATAAGCATACAACATATTGGTATTCGATTTATTTTTCAGATATAAAAACCAATACCAATTCGTTTCCGCCTTATAAAAAAGGAAAATTAATGCACCCTTTTACCAATGAGTTTCGTAAATAGCAATGATGACATTGAACGGGAGATGTCCCGATAGCTGCGGAGAGTAATAGGCTACCATCACGGAAGCGATTTCTGTTTTACGAAAGGTAGGCGTGCGGCCACGAATATTTTGGATGTCGTACTAAACCAGACGCCGACTACTGATACTATACATTTCGGTATAAATGATATAAGCAAAGCAACATAACTGAACTCTCCATAACGGTCACATTCCATGAAATGAGGAATTTGTGATTCCCTCCTGGTGGTACCTAATTAAAGTAAGGAGTGAATCTAGATTACTTCTAGATAAGCGTGCTTTATCGTCGATCACATCATCGCTTACCACGTGATACACGAATCTATCAATTACAATAAAGAAGCTTTAGTTACAATTAAATGGATGGCTTTATAATATTTACAGTGTCTCGTAACTTGCAACCACTTCGCTTCGCGTTTGTTCGCTCGCAATGGAACAAAACAGGCAACCGCTGGTTTCGACGCCTGACGCTAAAAAATATCAGATTTGAACCGAACACAAAGAGGGCAAAAATTGTGTGATTTATGATATTATGGTGTTTTGTGGCTGATCATCCGTCATTGTCCGGGCTCGGTAACTGAGCAAACATTTGCGTAATTCATTACGGGACGGTAGGCTGAAGCGAACATATTTACCAAGTGCTTTTGGGGGACACTCATCATTTTTTGGTAACTGGATCGGCTTGCTTTGACCCCTATACATATACTAGCTGTGCCTCGCGGTTTCACCCGCGTATAATTCTACTACTATTTATTATTACCTCGAAAAACTCTGAATATCGCTGAATAAATGTTAAAATTTAAATTACCTCTCATAACATAAGATAAATAAATATTTAAATTTTCGCACTGGATAGAGAATCGCAAAGTAAAGATAGTTGTTAATTATACTATATAAAGCTAAATTACCACTCACTGACTCACTGACATAATTGTTCTCCCAGATGGTGGATGGGGAGGTGGGTATATTTTGACAGATTCGTAAACAAGTAACTCTCAAACCTACGGGAAAAGTGCCAAACCTCCCCTTTTCACCCCCCTTCTCCCCCCCCCCTATCGTATCTCGGAAACTACGAGACCCGTATTTTTTTTTTTACGGATTCGTATAGAGGAGGCTCGGTAAAGTAAAAACCATTTTTCAAAGTCCCCCCCCCCGCCCCCCTTCTCCCCCCCTTTAGGCGGATCTCGGAATCTAAGAGACTTGGAACATTTTTTTTTTCAGATTCATTTAGAGGGGCAATGCTTTAGTCGAAATACTTGTGCAACCCCCCCCCCCCCCCCATCACCCCCCCCCCCTCTTTTTTTTTTTTTTTTTCACAAGCACGCGAGGTGCTTGCACCTCGCGCAACACGCAAATACTTGATTTACAGGGGCAATGCTTTAGTTTTTTTCACAAGCACGCGAGGTGCTTGCACCTCGCGCAACACGCAAATACTAGTTATACTATATAAAGCTAAATTACCACTCACTGACTCACTGACATAATTGTTCTCCCAGATGGTGGATGGGGAGGTGGGTATATTTTGACAGATTCGTAAACAAGTAACTCTCAAACCTATGGGAAAAGTGCCAAACCTCCCCTTTTAACCCCCCTTCTCCCCCCTCCATATCGTATCTCGGAAACTACGAGACCCGTATTTTCTTTTTTTACGGATTCGTATAGAGGAGGCTCGGTAAAGTAAAAACCATTTATCAAAGTCGCCCCCCCCCCCCTCACCCTCCTTCTCACCCCCTTTAGGCGGATCTCGGAAATTAAGAGACTTGGAACATTTTTTTTTCAGATTCATTTAGAGGGGCAATGCTTTAATCCAAATAATTGTGCAACCCCCCCATCTCCCGGGGGGGAGATGGGGGGGGTTGCACAATTATTAGCATTCTTTAAAAAAAAATGTGGGGGGCCACATTTTTTTTTTAAAGAATGCACGCGAGGTGCTTGCACCTCGCGCAACACGCAAATACTAAACCCCCCATCTCCCCCCATCACCCCCCCATTTTTTTTTTCACAAGCACGCGAGGTGCTTGCACCTCGCGCAACACGCAAATACTAGTTATACTATATAAAGCTAAATTACCACTCACTGACAGAATTGTTCTCCCAGATGGTGGATGGGGAGGTGGGTATATTTTGACAGATTCGTAAACAAGTAACTCTCAAACCTACGGGAAAAGTGCCAAACCTCCCCTTTTCATCCCCCTTCTCCCCCCCCCTATCGTATCTCGGAAACTACGAGACCCGTATTTTTTGTTTTTACGGATTCGTGTAGAGGAGGCTCGGTAAAGTAAAAACCATTTTTCAAAGTCCCCCCCCCCGCCCCCCTTCTCACCCCCTTTAGGCGGATCTCGGAAATTAAGAGACTTGGAAAATTTTTTTTTCAGATTCATTTAGAGGGGCAATGCTTTAGTCGAAATACTTCTGCAACCCCCCCCCCCCTATCACCCCCCCCCCATTTTTTTTTTTTTTTTTCACAAGCACGCGAGGTTCTTGGACCTCGCGCAACACGCAAATACTAAACCCCCCCATCACCACCCCCCGCTTTCTTTTTTTTTTTTTTTTTTCACAAGCACGCGAGGTGCTTGCACCTCGCGCAACACGCAAATACTAGTTATACTATATAAAGCTAAATTACCACTCACTGACTCACTGACATAATTGTTCTCCCAGATGGTGGATGGGGAGGTGGGTATATTTTGACAGATTCGTAAACAAGTAACTCTCAAACCTACGGGAAAAGTGCCAAACCCCCCCTTTTCCCCCCCCCTATCGTATCTCGGAAACTACGAGACCCATATTTTTTTTTTTTACGGATTCGTATAGAGGAGGCTCGGTAAAGTAAAAACCATTTTTCAAAGTCCCCCCCCCCGCCCCCCTTCTCCCCCCCTTTAGGCGGATCTCGGAATCTAAGAGACTTGGAACATTTTTTTTTTCAGATTCATTTAGAGGAGCAATGCTTTAGTCGAAATAATTGTGCAACCCCCCCCCCCCATTTCCCCCCCCCTTTTTTTTTTTTTTCACAAGCACGCGAGGTGCTTGCACCTCGCGCAACACGCAAATACTTGATTTAGAGGGGCAATGCTTTAGTTTTTTTCACAAGCACGCGAGGTGCTTGCACCTCGCGCAACACGCAAATACTAGTTATATTTATAAGAATAGATTTAGAGTATTTCAGTATAATATACAATACAATATTTTTGTCCTATTTTCTTGTTGCATGAGTATGCATTGGTTTTCCCTACGTCTGGATCTAGATAAAGCAACGTATGATTGACCATGTGAAAAAAATGGCCAAGTGCGAATCAGACTTGCCCATGATGGGTTCTGTAGTAGCTACGCTAAATAAAACGAACGATTCATATTTTCAAAAAACAAAGTCGAAAAACATAAACAGAGCCTGTCCACCATTCCGTAATTTTATATATATTATAGGTACAAATTTTTACAGTATTAACACAAATTTGTATTTTACCTCTATGTATGTTTATATTTGTTTATTGTATCTTTACAATTTATTTTATTAGTTAAGTATGTTTTAATTGACGTAATTAGTATTTATACACAATGTGTCCATCATCTCCTATGCAACTCTCCGTGTCCTCTCAGTCACAGGTCTGCTGTATTTGTTTTTCTCTTATACCTAAGTGTCATGTGTGTACATAAATAAATATATTTGCGGTTTCTAAAAATGTGCTACCTATATCTTAAAAACAACTGACTGTATCTAATTTAAACCAATTTTAATTAAAAGTTTTCATTAAAATCTACAGCATATATATTTGTTTGATTTTACATTTTATTATTTTAAAATTTAGAGAGAACACATATTACTACTTTGGATGTGTATATTTTCCAAACGACTGACTTTGAGAAAAAATGATTTTAGGAATCATCATCGACAATGTCATTTTTAAAGATCTATCTATGTGCACCAACAAAAAAAAATATTTGTACGTCCCGCAGGTTTGATGAAAAAATATTTTATTAGTTCCAGTTCCATGTATAGGGAGCCTTCCCTTAATGTTTTCTTTTAATTATGTTTGTCCAAAAATCGGAAAGCGGTTTGCAGAATACATATACCAAGTTTCAACTCTGTAGTCTTAATACATAATTTCGGAATAAAATGACTGTGACGTACGGAAGGACAGACGAACTGACAGACATGACGAATCTATAAGGGTTCCGCTTTTTTACATTCAGCTATGGAACCCTAACAACATGTCTTTAAATCCAAGCCGACGTGTTTGAATGTCTGACCCTTTTTTCGGGTGGGAAAATCATCGAATGACTTCTACTGACTAAAAGCCCACCCTGTTCCTTCATGTGCCCTTGCGTTCCGGGGCCGCGGTATCTCATTAGAACATTCCCACAACTACGGCGCTTTATTTATTGTGACTGCGAAAGATACCTTTGCAGGAAACTAAAAAGTAAATCTGTAGGTACCATGGGTATTCGAGGTATTAGTGCCGTTTGTCTAGCCACTGGACTGGGCCTGTGAAAACTATAGCAACTATGACATTGCATTGTGACACTATGGCATTGTGACGAGCATATTGTGCTTAATAACCATATTCAAGTATTCGAAGCGGAACCTATGAAATACTTATTATTCCTACTTATGAGTAGTTCCAGTGGTCATCTGTGGTCTTCATCATCAGGTTCCTTTAAAAAATGGTGCTTTTCGAATGCAACTACATAAGTTACTATAAAAAATACTCAAATCACTATAGGTATGCCTATAATATTTGAAGAGTTCCCTCGATTTCTCTAGGATCCCATCATCAGATCCTGACTTGGCGGCAATGGGACCAATTTCAAAGTATACCCTTTCAAACAAAAAAGATTTTTCCAAATCGGTTCAGCTGTCTTCGAGTAATAGGTGATATAGGTGATCATACATTAAAAAAAAAATATACGCGTCGAATTGATAACCTCCTCCTTTTTTTGTCGTCGGTTGAAAATATAGAATAATACGTATTTTTATAACTGTATAGATCAATGGAACTAAAAAAATGAATAAACTAACTACTTATAAACTTTACACTAAACGATGCTTAACGTTCTCCTATTAAAAGTCGGTTAAAAAAAAATTGCATAAACAAAACAACACCCTATCAAAATTACTTATTCAAGTAAAATAAAAATATTCAAATGTATAAACAAAAACACACATCTGACGTAAAAAAAGCTGAACTATTTTCACTTACATAGGAAGTTTCGTAACAAAGAAATCGAAATGAAACCAAGTTTAGGTATGTTACTATGTATCGGAGATTGTAGGTGTTACTGTGCTCGACGCGCCACCGTGCATCCACGCGCCATTTCGGTAAATAACGTTTTTGAATAATTTTAAATTTACATTTTCTCCTAAACTAGACTAGACTACTTTGGAACATAAGTATTAATATGGCCGCATAATAATAATACTACAAAATCATGCCTCATTTTTTTAATATTTTCTTTACTTAATTTGCCTTATTGTGGATTGTATATAAAAGTTAGATATGTAGTGCCGCGGACTTTTTTTTAGATCTACATAAACCCTGCATTTTTGTAGTAAATGATCTTTACGCGTATCTCAGCATTTCGCCAGCGCACGCGATTATAGCAATTTAGCGGTGTATTTTCTTCCGACTTACTTCACTAATACCCTTATTTTAGGAAAACCGAGAGCAGTAGTGCCTATAGCCTATAGCCTTCCTCATGAAACTGCCTGTCATAATCAGAAAGAATTTTTGAAATCCACTCAGTACTTTTGAAGATTAGCGCGTTCAAACAAACAAACAAACTTTCCGCTTTATAATATTAGTATGATTTGATTAATTGAGGAGAATTGGATCTCTAGGTATAAGGCCAGCGCACACTGGGGAAGATATAACTATCGGACGCAAATTCTTGCATATCTAGTGGTAACAAGATATAGATTCTAATGTTTAGACGTTATCGCGTTGAGGAGAATCTAAGACCGTGCTAGAGCGTTTGCTACAGCATGATTAAGGACTCAAAGGCGGTAGGAGGTATGTACTGCTGTCTGCTAATATGCGACGCGGATTAGTCTGTCTAGTGGGAAATGTGCACTCGGGAGTCCAGTTTTTGTTTTTATTTCACATGCTGAAAATCATTAAATCGAATTTCCGACTCGCGCGATCTCGTCTGGGACTGGAACTCTGGAGTCTCGCAATATTATTTAGTTTGTTTGTTAGACAATATAAAAACAGGGTAAATGTAAAATCCGTTTTAAGTTCTAATGATAACGTTAGTGACCGTGTTATCTTAAAAACTCATAATAAAAAAGTTTGTTTGTATTTTAGTATCGTGTAAATAACTAGTTTGTTGTATTTTAGTATTGTGTATATAAGTAACTTGAGAAAACAGAGTTACTTTGATCACAAAAAGGTATATGTAGGCATATATGCTAGCTGTAAGTTTTCCAGTCAGCTTACGATTTTTTTATTAATTTTACGGTTTAAGATATTTATTTCTCAAAAATAATACAATTCACTTATTACGAGAAATACAAGCTAATCTTAATACTAAATACATAAGTACATTAATACTGTTATGAAGATAATTATGTAGGTGCTCATAAATTATTTGCTTGTCGCATTTAGAATATACGTAGCTAGAGAAACTAATAAGTAAGTGAACAATAATTACGTCATGTCGTTTCTTGATAGCAAATGTATAGAAATTAGTTATTTTATAATTTGTTAAGTTACGTTATAATTTGTTAATGAATGATACTATTTGTTTTATTTTAATTTAAACTCGAAAAAAGCTTTCGTGATGTGGTGCACAGTGCACTACGATTTTTTTGATTATACATATCACATAATTATTTTAACTGTATTTTTACAGGTCACGCTATTTTCAATCCCTGTTACATTAATTTATAATGGGTCGAGGCAAGGAACCGGAGCTGCCCATCACAAACCCCGTGGAAGCGAAGAAACACCGAGATGAAGCCACCGGCCACATCAAGAACGGCAATTATGATCGAGGACTCAATTCACTAGCCAAGGTGATTATTTTTAAGTATCCAAAGCTGAATTAACTTGGAAGAATTATTTCAATAATTTAAGTTTATAATAAACTAGCATATTCACGCGGCTTCACTCGCGTTTTTTTTTTTCAGCGATGTTAATATAGCCAATGCTCTCCAGCCCTTTAACTATCTTCACACCGTAAAACTTATCGAACCGTTGCTCCACAAAAAACAAACAATCTTTCGCATTTTAATATTAGTATGGATTTGCTTATTATAATACCTAAAGCGTTTTAACGTTCATATCTAAGATTTTATGAACACATAGCCCAGCTATCTTATCAACAAAACATTCTAGGCTCTTAATTTTTTAGCATACCTACTCTTGTGAAAATGGTCAAGACACAGTGTGCAAGTATATAACAATACACGAGTATTAATCCCACATTTTGTAAAAAAAAAGTCATACAATAAAATTCTGGTTGAAAATAAACGTATTGTATAACTTGTGTTAATCCGAGGACCTCGCCTCGAGGCTAAATAAAAAAGCCATAAATATGGGTCAATCTTCCAGGTATACCAACGTTTACCGAAGTAAATCCATGGATGCTTGCCATCTTAACTACATTTCAAGCTTTGAATTGACTTAAAACCTTAATTGCTTGAACGCAGGATATTTGACCCTGTGTTGTAGTACAGTAGCTGAATAGAGCCTGTGGAAAAATATGAAAATAGAAAAAGTATCATGAATAAATTTATTTGTACGGACTAAGGAGATCATCATTTAGCACTGATTTGAATACTCTCTGTCATTTAGGCTATGGTAAGTTTATGATCGTACTGTCTTCTCCACTTTTTATATTGTCATAAGTATGTAATAATTTTGCTTTTGTAATTTCCAGAATTTCTATCATCTGGTTTTTCCGGACACGTATAGTTACGCGGGTTACGGCTCGGGCGTAGCAGATGTAATGACGCGCTGGATACCTACTGTAGCGCGAAGCCTTGTAAACAACTTAGCTACTTACCTTTGTAACGTGTCATACTCATAACTCATAACACGTTGCAGATTAGATCTGCTAAAAGCTTATGTCAAATCTCTGTTATTTTCAAATAATTTATGTTTATTTATTTTATTTTATTTATTTGGCTCACTAACAATTGCATACACTGATACAAATATATGAGATAAGATTCAGTAGATTTATGGAGAAGTGTATCAATTTCTTATAGGTAGAGCACATTTACAATTAGATGAGTACTTAATTATTCTTAATATAATTAAGTTTCTAATCAAAGAATTCAATGAAGTAATTAAAATCAAAACATTACATTAAAAATAAGTTAAAATTATTACTAAAATGAAAATCCCAATAGACTCATTATAAAATCATAACTATAGTGAAATAATATCACAATATTTAATAACCTGAAGGATTTAGGTACATGTTTTTTTAAGTCAGTCAGATTGCACATCAATAAGATCACTTACTTCACTCACTGTTTAACAATTTACATAAACGGGGAACAGGAGAATTAGCCCCAAGGTCATTACTATGAAGAGGAGGACGCTATGGGGGGCTTTTAGTGGGTACCCTGAATTTGAACTAGGTCAACAATTGGGGACAGTCAATATCATGTCGCAAAATTTTAAATTAGAATGAGGAATTCAATTTTCTCCAGGGATATTTTCTCTAGGAATACCATCTTGAATTATTATTTTAGTTTATTATTTTAATTATTAAATTAGCATTTTAGTTATCCCAGAAGAGTATGCTAAATGAAATCGTAATATTATTTTTTTTTTTCATTTTTTTTTCAACTTTTCACACAACGCCATCTAGTCCCAAACTAAGCAGAGCTTGTGGTATGAGTACTAGACAGCTGATAAACATACATATATATTTCTAAATACATACATATTATAGATAAATTACACCCAGACAAAGAACAAATGATCGTGCTCTTCACACAAACATTTGTCCTAGGTGGGAATCGTACCCACGACCTTGCGCATAGCAGTCAGGGCCACTGACCTCTATACCAACGGGCCTGTCTCATTCACTGTTATGATCTATAAATATAATAATATATTTAATATACTTTTAAACAAAGATTTAAGTAATCTGGTCACTTAGATAACAACTTATTTACCTATCGAACTGAAGATTTCAAGCTTCATTGCTGCGCTGTTGTTTCGTAATAGGTTTTCCATGACTAAAATGATATGCGGTCCTATTAAAATATGCAGATTTAACTGCGTTAGTAAACTTTTTAAAGTTTGTCACGCAACTTGTGTTGCTTAATTATTTATGTGAATTAAATATTCAAACCATAGATAAAATAAATAAGTAGATTTGGTCAACAGACGAAATTATATCGGAACCGTGTGTCTCCAGTTAGGCGCTGGGCGGGGCAACAACTACACATGCAGTTTAATAAAATCAATAGATACGCACTCGCGCACACACCCGCATTTCTTAAATCAGAACGTACAATACAATCAATAATAAACCTTATTCCGTCAAACACAGCGTGTATTTACCATGCACCGTAGAATTTACCCACACAAAAACATCGGTCGCTATCGTTGTGCTGTGCAAAAGCAATTTATTTTACACTAGCTTTTGCCCGCGACTTCGTCCGCGTGGAATAGTTACTTTGGGCTAACGTTAAATTTAACCCCGATTTTGAAGCATTCTTTATTGGCGCTCCGCTTCTATTGGCCTTAGCGTAATGATATATAGCCTTTCTCTATAAATAGACTATTTAATTAAAAAATATTTTTCAATTCGAACCAGTAGTTCCTGAGATTATCGCGTTCAAACAAACAAACAAACTCTTCAGCCTTATATTATTAGTATAGATAGCTGTTGCCCGCGACTTCGAACGCATTTCCGTCGTTTTTCGTAAAAAACAAAAGTAGCCATGTCCTTCCTCACTGTTCAGTGGTTTTGATGTAAGAAACAGATTAACTTTCGTAATTTAGTAAGGAAATATAATATGTCAATCTATAATACTGTTGAAAAATATCGCAATACGGTATATTGCGATATTTCTCACAATATTATTGTTAATAGCTGTGCCCGCGACTCCGTCAGCGTGTAACTCCTTGTGTGTTATTAAGTTAATGTATTGGTAATATTGTTTAGATCACGTTCACATGAGGCTTAAGTACCTACAGAACGAAATTTTATACCTTCGGGCGAGAGACGCATCGAGCGCGGCGACCGATTCTCAAAAATAATCCTTATAGCATGATTCAGTATTCACGCGCGATGGCTTATTATTAGCGTATTTCATGTATAACTTTGGTGTTTCTATACCGATTTATATGATTCTTTTTTATGGAATAGTTAATAATGTTAACTTTTTCAATTAGGGGCGACTGAGAGTGTTATAAACGTAAGAGTAGACAAATATTATAATCAGAAAGCTTCGAACTGCTAAGCTATCGGGAGTTACACGTGTTATTGTGAGTCAACCATAAAAGATAGACATATGGTGTCGTGAGATATTTTTTATATAATTTTAAGGAGAACATTTCCGTCATGAAATGATTTGTGTAGCTTTAACCATTAAGGTTGTACACGCGACGGAAGCTTAAAAAATGGAGTAACTTCTCCCGTTTTCCCAACATTTCCCTTCACTGCTCTGCTCCCATTGATTGTAGCGTGATGAAAAGTATACTATAACCAGCTCAGGAATATGAAAAATAATTGTACCAAGTTTCGTTAAAATCCGTCGAGTAGTTTTTGCTTCTATAACGGTTATACAGACAGACAGACAGACAGACAGACAGACAGACAGACAGACAAAAATTTTACTGATTGCATTTTTGGCATCAGTATCGATCCCTAATCACCCCCTGATAGTTATTTTGGAAATATATTTCATGTACAGAATTGACCTCTCTACAGATTTATTATAAGTATAGATATACGCTAGTGATTGACTAAATCGGAAAGTTATCGATTCTTCCATTTATTATTGTACAATTTTTTTTGGGCACCTGAAAATGAACCAAATAAAAAATGGCTTGTCCAGAAAATATTACAATAACAATAAACATATTATTAAGAACATAACATTACATAATTATTATTAAGTACTACCTACTAAGTATTAAGGGCTACCCTGGCGCTTTCGACTTAAATCTTAATATTTAATTATCATAGTGATAGGTCAAATAGAAGTCGATGTTAACTTACATTACGCTCTTGATCGGAACATACCAGCCGTATAGGTTGTATAGAATCCTGAAAAGTTGAAGGACTGATTTTATGAATACCCTAAATCATGAGAATAGCTTTCAGTAATAAAATAAAATTTAACACACTTCTGCAAATATCAGTTGTACTCTTAATTTTGGAATTGTCCATTCAAAAAGCCTGCGACTTTTCTTTAGAGACTAGAACATTTCTGCGTTGAAGTGAACCGAGCATATGGTGCTATTTTTTGTAGGGTACCAGTTAGGTGGCATGCCTGTGGCATCAATCCATTCCTTTTTTATGTTACCATCTTTTGGGAAGCTGAAAAGTACGAAAAGCACTTATTTATCATTTACATACATCCTAAGCTACTTCTAAACGTCACCATATAATAAGCATCGCAATAATTACGTAACACACTCTAAATCAAGATCTGAATGATTTTGACGTATATTGCTAATCCATTGCTTCATATGTTCGAAATATTGGTCTGCTCAACAACGTAAATACCGCAGTGAGTGTTGTTGATTTAGCATAATGAAACCGATTCCTACTGTAAGTATGTTACGCAACTATTACCTGCGGGGTAACCGCAGGTAATAGTTTAGTAGGTTATAATAGGTTTTTGTTATAAGAAAAATCCTAGTTAGTAGAGAAATTGTTAAATATATGAAAACAAACACACATCCATGCATAACAAATAAATAGCATGAATGTATTGACTTATTTTAAGCTCAATTCACAAATATATTATCTGAACCATGCCGATTATTATAACGCATTCGAAGCTTCAATGGAAGCAAAATACAAAAACCATAAAAAATAAAGAAACAGCATGAGGATAAGGCATAACATACGATAATTCTAAACCGAAAAACACCACTGATTATTAACCTAAAATTAAAGTAACTTACTTTACGAATATTGGTTACGCATTTCTCTACTACTCTGTAAAAAAATCAAAATAAGTAAAAAAACATTATTTACATCGATCTTCCAACCGGGCTAAAACGGTTGACAGATTGAAAAATAAACTATTGTAGCGACGGCGACGTCGGAACTCCTTACGCATGCTGCGGGCGTAAAATAAATTGTTTATTTTTTTTTACTTTTTTGTACACTTGACTTTTCAACGTATTTTTATTTCTGTCATCTCATGTAAAATAAAAGTTAAACATATTTTCTTAGAGGTTTCCGTATGTTATAAAAAACTTTTTACCAGAAAATTAAACAGATACCCAAAAAACACTGCAAAGTGAAAAATAACTTTAATTTCGGTAGTCGGTGTCTTTAGTTTTATATTTTCGTTTTTGGCACCGACTTCCGAAATTAAAGTTATTTTTCACTTTGCAGTGTTTTTTGGGAGTCGGTTTAATTTTTTGGTAAAAAGTTTTTATTTCACTCTTTTTAGTTGGTCGATTTTTAATTTACCTAGTTACAAGAGCCTAAATGTCAACTACTTATATTCATTTACAAAATACTGCTTTTCCCAATGTTGGGCTGTTATTTGTTGAGGAGTTCTCCTGGTAGTTCACCATCAGCTTCACTTCACCATATGCATTGTGACGAGCATATTGTGCTTAATAACCACATTCAAGTAATCGAAGCGGAACAAATGAACTACTTATTATTCCTACTTATATATTGAGTAGTTCCAGTGGCCATCGGTGGTCTTCATCATCAGGTCTACTTCAAAATGGTGCTTTTCGAATGCAACTACACAAGTTACTATAAAAAATACTCAAATCACTATAGGTGTGCCTATAATATTTGAAGAGTTCCCTCGATCGTATAGGTTGTATAGAATCCTGAAAAGTTGAAGGACTGATTTTATGAATACCCTAAATCATGAGAATAGCTTTCAGTAATAAAATAAAATTTAACACACTTCTGCAAATATCAGTTGTACTCTTAATTTTGGAATTGTCCATTCAAAAAGCCTGCGACTTTTCTTTAGAGACTAGAACATTTCTGCGTTGAAGTGAACCGAGCATATGGTGCTATTTTTTGTAGGGTACCAGTTAGGTGGCATGCCTGTGGCATCAATCCATTCCTTTTTTATGTTACCATCTTTTGGGAAGCTGAAAAGTACGAAAAGCACTTATTTATCATTTACATACATCCTAAGCTACTTCTAAACGTCACCATATAATAAGCATCGCAATAATTACGTAACACACTCTAAATCAAGATCTGAATGATTTTGACGTATATTGCTAATCCATTGCTTCATATGTTCGAAATATTGGTCTGCTCAACAACGTAAATACCGCAGTGAGTGTTGTTGATTTAGCATAATGAAACCGATTCCTACTGTAAGTATGTTACGCAACTATTACCTGCGGGGTAACCGCAGGTAATAGTTTAGTAGGTTATAATAGGTTTTTGTTATAAGAAAAATCCTAGTTAGTAGAGAAATTGTTAAATATATGAAAACAAACACACATCCATGCATAACAAATAAATAGCATGAATGTATTGACTTATTTTAAGCTCAATTCACAAATATATTATCTGAACCATGCCGATTATTATAACGCATTCGAAGCTTCAATGGAAGCAAAATACAAAAACCATAAAAAATAAAGAAACAGCATGAGGATAAGGCATAACATACGATAATTCTAAACCGAAAAACACCACTGATTATTAACCTAAAATTAAAGTAACTTACTTTACGAATATTGGTTACGCATTTCTCTACTACTCTGTAAAAAAATCAAAATAAGTAAAAAAACATTATTTACATCGATCTTCCAACCGGGCTAAAACGGTTGACAGATTGAAAAATAAACTATTGTAGCGACGGCGACGTCGGAACTCCTTACGCATGCTGCGGGCGTAAAATAAATTGTTTATTTTTTTTTACTTTTTTGTACACTTGACTTTTCAACGTATTTTTATTTCTGTCATCTCATGTAAAATAAAAGTTAAACATATTTTCTTAGAGGTTTCCGTATGTTATAAAAAACTTTTTACCAGAAAATTAAACAGATACCCAAAAAACACTGCAAAGTGAAAAATAACTTTAATTTCGGTAGTCGGTGTCTTTAGTTTTATATTTTCGTTTTTGGCACCGACTTCCGAAATTAAAGTTATTTTTCACTTTGCAGTGTTTTTTGGGAGTCGGTTTAATTTTTTGGTAAAAAGTTTTTATTTCACTCTTTTTAGTTGGTCGATTTTTAATTTACCTAGTTACAAGAGCCTAAATGTCAACTACTTATATTCATTTACAAAATACTGCTTTTCCCAATGTTGGGCTGTTATTTGTTGAGGAGTTCTACTGGTAGTTCACCATCAGCTTCACTTCACCATATGCATTGTGACGAGCATATTGTGCTTAATAACCACATTCAAGTAATCGAAGCGGAACAAATGAACTACTTATTATTCCTACTTATATATTGAGTAGTTCCAGTGGCCATCGGTGGTCTTCATCATCAGGTCTACTTCAAAATGGTGCTTTTCGAATGCAACTACACAAGTTACTATAAAAAATACTCAAATCACTATAGGTGTGCCTATAATATTTGAAGAGTTCCCTCGATTTCTCCAGGATCCCATCATCAGATCCTGACTTGGTGACAATGGGACCAATTTCAAAGTATACCCTTTCAAACAAAAAAAAGCATTTTTCAAATCGGTTCAGCCGTCTCCGAGTAATCGGTGATCATACATAAAAAAATAATAATAATATACGCGTCGAATTGATAACCTCCTCTTTTTTATGTCATCGGTCGAAAAACCCCTAAATTATAATAGCAATATTTCATTCGTCAATCGACATTGCTGTCGATAGCCTACGTTAGTGGATCTGCACAAGCACATCACTAATTCGTCGCAAGAAGTGGCGGCCTCACTACGCGATGGATCCGCGTAATACAGTTTCGTATGTTATGTTTACATTGCTTGTTCAGTTACTTAGTGACGAACTCAGGTAGTGGTTAAGGAGCAATGTATTTATAGCAAAAGGAGTACAGTGTCTCTGATATTTGAAAACAAAAATAACATAGTAAAACCAAGAAATATTTTACGATTTATTGTTTTTCATGATTTTAAAGACAAATATTGTAAAATACTTGTACTTACATATGGTAAGTGATTCCATGATTCACATAGATTTGATTTTGGCTTCGGTTTTTACAAGATACCACAGAACAACTCGGCATTCATATATGTTATCACGATCGCCGTCGAAAGCGCACTAGTTCGCGGGGACGGCCACTTGCCTGTGACATGAGCCCTGTGGCCATGTCGCGCGGACACCGATACGCCCCCTTACCACTTCTCTGTATTTTTGATTTCTGTGATTCAAACGATTAAAACGATAAATGTTTTAAAACCGTATTGAATGTTTATGATTTGTTGAGACCGCTCAAAAGAGCTTTTTAAGTCTTAGGAATTCTGTACGTACCAGGCTTAAATCATTAGATCGAAGGTAAGTATACATATATAGTAGTTCAAGATCGTCCTGAAATCATGGATAACCTTGAACGACAAAATCATTATTTTGCGGAGTCATCCATATTACTATGGAATGAAATAAGTACTAAAGTACGAATGT
The DNA here is from genome assembly GCA_943138885.2 of Tholera decimalis. Lineage (NCBI taxonomy): Eukaryota > Metazoa > Arthropoda > Insecta > Lepidoptera > Noctuidae > Tholera > Tholera decimalis. The sequence goes on along the minus strand of OW964553.2, from coordinate 9,975,006 downwards.
AGCCAAGTGTGAGTAGGATAAAATACGGGTGAGATGTTTACTTTAATTTTAATTTCCTGGTTTCTTATTAAGATATAAAACCTAAAGTGGTATTCGATTATGAATAATGTAAGATAAACCTACAGCAGCGAACCCTGTAAATATTTACCAAAACCCATTCTATTGCTGGGACTCAACCTGTAAGTACTCAACCACCTCCCGAGCCAAACCTTACACAACAATTGTGTCAGAAGTGGGTGCGAAAACACATTTGGTCGCCATGACGACAACGGCCGAGGCGTCGATACTGACGCCTGTCCACACACCTACACATTACGTAACACCACTAGAAAGCAACGCAAGACCCAGCATTCCCGATGGATTTCGACAACGCCAAAGCCCAAGCCCACTCCATCTTCGGACCTACCAAAGACGCAGAGTTCCTACAAAGCTTCGTCCGAGTAGGCATCGGGGATGAGGAGGAAGAAACCCCAGTACAAAAGGCGTCGATCAGCAAACGCGCCCCGCAATCCGCTGATAAAGGTCGCGAGCAGGAGATTGAAGATGAGAAGCTTGCAGTCAAAGAGAGGAAGGAGTCGGTCAAGCCAAGACGGAAATGGAAGAAGAAACCGAAACGCGAGAGAAGGAGACGCGAGGAGGAGCTATACACTGATAAGGACCGTGCAGCCGCTGTGGTGATGGGCTCCAAGGATATCAAGCAGTCGCTCAACTTGAAAGATAAGGCGGAAAGGAGCAACGCACTACAGCTACCTGTTGAAGCGGATGCAGGGACATTGATAGCGCTGGCTCGGGCAGAAATGATGAGGGAGCGATATCGTACTGCAGTGTTGTTCGTCAGTAAGGTATAAGTATACCCACTTGTGTATCATCGTTGCTTCTTCAAATGAGGAGTTCGTATTTTATGTGATGGTGTCAGTTTGGCTTGGGTTATTTGGAAATGTATTATATGTCCTTGTTTCACGTCAAAAACGGAGCAACGTATATAGGTGGGCCATTATTTTTTTCCAGGGCCCAAATTGACTAACTATCTCGTAAAAAATAATTTTAAAACATATTCGTTTTTTTATAATTTTTAGGTTAATTTAGTTTTATCAATATTTAAAGTAAACAGTACAGTCATCAGCAGCGACGTTTTTTTACTATTTATTGTTTTGTTTGATGTTAATACAAGGAAAGGAGTAGAAAAACAACAACTGTGTTACTTACTCAGAATAATCAGTTTTATTGGTAGGAACTTTTACATCAATTTTAAAAACCTATCAGACATAAACTTAGACAAGAATTACAATAATCCTATAATGTAAAATCACAATCATCTCAGTCTAATATCTTATTTTTTAATTAAGTTTACCAATGCGTTACGTTATTTTAATTTAAGCTACTGTAATTTCTCAAAATATACCTTAATAATAACAATTTAAGCTCAATATTTTTAGTATAGGTTGAAATATGGTAGATAAACAAAAAAATATAAAATTTGTGATGTTTGAAAATTATATTTAAGCTTTATAGCTCTTAACGTATTCAGGAAAAGAGGGACAGAAAAGTAATGCACTAGTTGGATAAGTAAAACAGTGGTAATCTTATCACAGCACTAGGTTTTTTTTTTCGCTTTAACTAATGGAAACGCTCTAAAAACAATAATAAAGTATTTTAAATCAAATAAAACTTCTCCTTAAAAAAAAAAAAAATCCTCTCAAATTAACATTTTTAAACGTAAAATCTTTGTCTCATCAGTCTTATTTCTCAAATATATTTAATTGAACATTAAATTCGTAATATACACGTTTACCTTTCTTAAATATTTTAGGGTTTTAATGATACCGAGAGTTTCTTGAATAATGGAGGTTTTCAGCCTGGAATTTTTTATGACATGTTCGCCAAAAATACGCCTGATAGCTAAACGATCTTTAAGTTTCTTTATTCTGGAGTAATAGTTTTTAATAGCGTTAGACAAAGCTATGTATTTTTTGTCTCCGTCCTCCGACTTTTTTCCTTTTTGTCTTTGGTATCTTTTCTTGTACTTGTTACATTTTCTTTTCAATTTCTCGTTTTCTTCCTCCGACTTCTTATTTTGTCTATATAATACAGATCTGTCTCGTCTTACTTGTCTTCTTCCTTTTGACCTTGGAGAAACCGGAGTTCCTGATCGTGGTGTTGAAGCCGGTGTATAATCTAGAATAACTTGCTCTCTTTTCTGACGTTCTCGAAGTTTCTTGTTTGCCATCTTCCATTTACGCTTTGCTGATCTATGTTGTCTCTCTGTCATATCCTTCACAAGTTTTTTAGTAGCAAGACATCTCTCAAGATGTTTTCTTTTAGTCTCAGCATTTTTACAGGGTCCTGTTTCAATTTTTCCCAATAACGCCATTGTTTTTCTGCCGGTGTTAACGCCATTATATTGAAAATAATATACTGTAACAAAATAACCCAATAATTAATTAAGTGAACTGTAAATTAGATAAATACACTTAGAAAACTGTTTACTTTCCAACTGCGTTATTTCTCGTGGTAACGCAGTGCAGTGGTAACGCAGTTGTAAAAATAACGTGTATTCTAACATTTGGGTCATATGATAATAAATACCTAATCATTTTTGATGACAGGCAAATATTTACTTAATCTATTACAAAACGCATAAAAAAACAATCAGATATCTTAAAAACTCACCGTTTGTCGTCGGTAACTCAGCGGCCGCACAATAAACACACGCGCCTCTCCAGTCGACTCGCGCTCGACTGATGCGGCCAGCGTCAAGGCCACGAACACCCGCCTCACCCCGCCAGCAATTCACATCAAATCAAACTAACTTAGTCGAAAATATACTAAAAAAGCCGAATTTAAAGCTCACTTTTGCTTGGTAACATAAAGTACTTACGTTTTTTTTCTTCAACAGGGACAAGACAAGAAATATTTCGTAAATAATACACGGTTAAAGGAAAGATAAACTTATTAGCCTGTTAATAAAGTTCATATTTATTTTAATTTCCGTAGATATTTTAATTTAATAGTGTCGTAAAGAGTTTTAATGTAATTTCAATGTATTTGAAGCGAGTTGCTTGCTGGGACAGCTGGATTTTGTATGAGATACGACTGAGTTACCGAGAAAAGCGACTGAGTTACCGTAATTTACGTCAAATTATAACAATTTTCACTAATGTTTATGTCTTCTTAGAAGGGTATTATTATTACGTTTCTACCAATAGCGATTTTATTTTAGTAATCATAGCTTTTTTTAATGTAATAGGTTCTGTTCTTGAGAGACCGATCATGGGCCCCCCAAAAAAATAATGGCCCAGGTGTGATTTTTGGTGTGGATATAGTTGAAGGGAGAGGAAAGTGACATACGCTACTTTTTTTTCTATTAAATCCTTTCACGCGAGTGAAGCCCCGGGCAGAAGCTAGTATTGTATGTCATATATTAGGGATCAACTATTTGACTTTAAATACCTACCTACTGATTTTCCAGAAAAAGGAACGACTATTTTAATTTTATTCGTTCACTTGTCCCCACTTCTGGGCATATTGAGTTGACTATCCCTTCTATAAATAAAATTAAATGCATTTACTAATAACATTAACACACGCCAAATATTGTTGTAATATTGTCATGAAATTTGCACAAATGCGAATAAATTAAATTAAAATAAAAACATTATTCTATCCAACCCGTCCATTTCTCTCTTTATTTCCTTTCGTTATGTCTGCTCGGTCCCAAACCAATATAATTAAAAAACTCTAAAGACTCTTACTTTTCAGGCAATCGAACTAGCTCCTGACGAAAAAGCAGCATACGTCGCGCGCAGTAAATGCTACCTCCTGCTAGGAGAGCCTCGGTCGGCGCTGGTGGACGCTGAGGCAGCCCTTCGACTTGACCCTAAGAATGCGAAGGCTCTATTGCGGAAGGCCGAGGCTCTGTACTACTGTGGAGAGTTCGAGATGAGTCTCGTGCACTACCATCGCGGTTTACGGGCCCGACCTGACCTCAACGATTTCAGACTTGGAGTACAGAAAGCCCAGGTGAGTAACCTACAAATTAACTCTCAGTTGGTTGCTCGAGATAAGTGTCTTTATAAATAAGTAAACTTAATTAAACAACCCGCTCTGGTTGGAGTGGAATCCCGTCAGGCTTCTACTGACCAAACATCCATTCTGTTCCTTTCTTTCGAATGTTCACATGTTCGAATGTGAACATTCTCGCAAGCCCGGCAGTCATATTAGCCCTATCAGGTGCGCCTCAAAGAGCACTCAGCTCCAATGACGGGTTCATTGGAGCTGAGTGCTCTTTGAGGCGCACGTGGAACATGATTCGGGATCAGTACCTACTTTGCTTTATTTACAAGAATCAAGTGTTCAATAACAATAAAGATTAATGTAGCACAATACAATAGTGATCTAGGTAATAAAAAGTAAATTGCATCTATCTTTGTTCCAATAGCATCTGACGTAAGTTTAGTGCTAATGGAAGCAAAATACACCAAAGCAATAAAAGTGACTCACGAAATTGCATACTTAGTAAAGCTTGCACACAAGTGGATCTACGAGTATCTACTAATTTTGTCGTTTTATTTTCAGGAGGCCATCGAAAACACTATTGGCTCCGTAAAAGTGGTTAAGAAAACATCGAAGAATAAGAGATCAAAATCTGCTAGACCAGTTCTAGGACAGTTGTATTCCGACAAGATCTACCTTGAGAACCTGCTGAAGAACCCTGACTTGGCCATCGCAGATAAGAAGAACGACGTGGTAATGAGGCAAGCGGAAGAAGCCATACGGTTTTTGGAAAACCGCGAAGAGTTTTGGAGGCAGCAACAAACTACCACGTAACCGCTTCACCTAGAACCTTAAATGGAGTTATTTATAGTTTGTTATTAGTCTGTCAAATACTTTGTGAATCAATCTTCACTCAATTGTAGTTTTGAAAGGCCTAACCTAATCTGTACACTGAAATAAATTAGTCACGATTACAATAACGATTGTCTTTTAATAGATAGATATACTCTTTATTGTACACAACAGAATTAAATAAGGACTTAACAACTACAAAGGTGTTACAATGGGTCGTCTTTAATGGGTTGCAAACAATAAACATAATTTTGGCGCGATCATAAACAATTGAGTATTCCAAACTCCACCCTTTAAGACTCACTGAAACATATTGAAACAAATATTTAGTTGGTCAGCTCCACCAACGACATTGTTTACCTTTAAATTTTCAGTGATACGAGTATTATCATTATGGTGACAGTTGTCAGCAGGTAGACCTGTAGGTTTTTTCTATCTGCATAAGATACTCGACACACTCGAGGAGCTAAATAATAGAAGCCGCTCAAATCGATCTTCAAGTTTAACCTGTCAAGGACCGCCATTATTTACGTCAACTAGTAGTTGAGCCCCGCTGGCACACAAATTTTGTGCCAGCGGGGCTCAACTAATACTTGTTTACTGGCACGTTTTTGTGCCGCTGGGGCTCTAGAGGTTAAACAACTCAATGGGTGATTCCTCCGTACCTCGGCATAAAATGTTAAGCCATTGATCCCGGCCGTAATGTAAATTTATGACTATCATTTGTCAGAGGCCATAAAATCTGACCCCAAACTTGCCAAAGGATATCTTGTTACCCTTGGGTAATACTTGTATTGGGCTGTGGAAGCGCTAGGGGCCACATCATAAAAAACGCTAGTGCTCTGGTGCATCCGTTTATACTGGAACCGACCCGAACATAGTTGGCAAAAGACTAAGCATATGATGTGTCGAGTGCCTATCTTATTATCATCAGATTATAAGATACTAGCTTTTGCCCGCGACTTCGTACGCGTGGGAAGGTTTTCCCGCGCAAATCCCGATCCCGTGGGAATTTCGGGATAAAAAGTAGTCTATGTGTTATTCCAGAATGTCAACTATCTACTTACCAAATTTCATTCAGATCCGTTCAGTAGTTTTTGCGTGAAAGAGTAACAAACATCCATCCATCCTCACAAACTTTCGCATTTATAATATTAGTAGGATAGTAGGATAGGATAGGATTAATAATTAATAGGAGTAGGATAGGAAGTAGGATTAGTAGGAAGTAGGATAGTAGGAAGTAGGATAGTAGGAAGTAGGATAGGATAGTAGGATAGGAAGTAGGATAGTAGGACTTGACACATTGACGTTCGTGTTTGTAGGCAAAAACTATTTGAAACATTTTAGACACGCATGAAAAGTAATTGATATTTCGTGATCGTGTAACTCGATAATACTTTTATGTAGTAAACATAAATATGAATGCTAATATAAATGATAGGTAGGTGTTTCTCGACCATGATTGAAGATGGTATTCCGTGGTGGCGTCTTTTGCTTCGTGCTTATCTTCATTCAGACTCCGGTAAGATTCAGCTACAATTATTTTTGAAGTTTGGATTGGTGTAGTGAGGATAACGGTAAGTATTAACCGACTGTAAGATGTAAGACCGAAGAAATGATAAAATAAATCTGTAAATTATTACATAACTGTAGGTAGGTACGGTGGCTGGCACATCAACCTACTCCAATCTGTCAAAATAATTTAATAGATTTACAACATGATAAGGTTTAAACTCAATTGGGTAAATTTGACAGATTCGGATAACTTGATGTGCTGGCGACTGTACTAATATTGACTACCTATTGGTAATACTTAAAGTAATTACGAAAATACACTGAATAGATTATCAATTTATTGGGATCGGCGGAATATGTCATCTATTTTCGCACAGAACACCTCTTTTATCTGTTCTGTGCGAAAATAGATGACATATTCCGCCGATCCCAATAAATTGATACCTAAGGTACCTACGTACATAATAATAATATAATAATAATATAACGTTTATTGTGTCCAAAAGTTATAACAAACAATTTTGGGTTTGGAGTCTTCAATTAAGCAAATAATGCCTGTATTAGAAGACTCCGCTCCTTCACAGCAGTAGGTATTTACTTAAAACACAATAATAAAAATAAAAAATAAAAAACACAGTAAAAACAGTTCATGGGTGTAGTAAGATAAAATATAATTATGTGAACGTGTGTGAGTGAGGGTGTGTTGTTGAGTGTAAATGAGTGTTATGGATGTGTGGTTGTATGAGTGTGAATGTACGAGTAGGTAATTAGGTATAGGGAGAGTCGCTGTGTGTGTGAGCGGGTCGTATACATGTATTACGTTACGTTTTGTAGGAGAGCTTCAGTTTTTTCATATGTCAGTGGTTTTATCCAGTCAATTAACATTTCTTTACATATATGATACGACTTTGCATATATGAAAATTTCTTTATTTATTTTGTTATACAGTTGAGCTGAACGCTTACTAAATTGCATAGATCCGAATTTGGTCTTGGTTAAAGGTATTTGAACTATATTGTGTTTTCTTCTCCTAGAGTGTATATCTGGATTATAAGGTAAGGTTTTGTGCCTTTTTAAAATTATTTGTGTAATGTATAGTTTCCTAACTGACAGTACATCACTAAGTTTGTAGAGGTTCTCTGTAGAATATCTCCTTTTTTTGAAATGCATTATTTTGAGCAGAGCTCGTTGTGCTCGCTCCAATTGGATGAATTTAGACTTAGCTGCCCCACCCCAAACAGGAATACAGTACATCAATGTTGATTGAGCAAGAGAAATATATATCTGAGTGAGCACATTTCTAACAGGCTTACCGCTACTCTGTATAGACCTAGGGAGCACGTGACGCAGAGTCTTAAAAATCCAATTTAGCTTGCGGACTCTGTTTGCAACTTGCTCAAGATGGGGGTACCAACATAATCTCTGATCCAACAATACCCCTAAATATTTTGTGCTAGAAACTTTGCCAATACTAGAACAGTTACAATTATCAACATTAGTACCATCACAAGTGTGTATAATGATTCGAAAATCGCCGGTTGGTTGAGTACGATTGCAGATGCTGAAACTTATAAAGTTTGTTTTGGATGTATTTAATGTGAGAACATTAGCGTTAAGCCAGTTTGCAACCTGGGACATTCCTATTTCAGCACTTAGCCGCACATTATGCCATGTCCTACCATAGAAGATGACAGCTGTATCATCGGCGTACGACAGGACTTTGGCATTAGGAATTTTCATGTTACACAGGTCGTTTATGTATATTAAGAAAAGCGTTGGACCTAATACACTTCCTTGGGGGACGCCGTATGATACATCTGTGACATCACTTATATATTGCCCCACTTTGACCCTCTGCTTCCTATTTGAAAGATAGTTCTTAAACAGAACAAGAGCGATATCTCTAATACCTATTTTTTCTAACTTGTTTACAAGGATAGGCATAGAGACGGTATCGAATGCCTTTCTAAGGTCTAAAAAGACAGGCACTTGTCTCCATTGTCAAGATGATTTGCCACTGAAGAAGTTAGTGATATGACGGCGTCCTCAGTGGAAATACCCTGGCGAAAACCAAACTGTGAGTCGGAGATTATATTGTATTTGTTTAAGTAATTAATAAGCCTGACATTTATTAATTTTTCAATAATTTTGGATATACTAGTAAGAACAGAAATTGGTCTATAATTATTTATATCGTCTTTACCTCCACTCTTGTGTACAGGGGTAATAATGGCTGTTTTTAACGGGGCAGGGAAGATGCCAGTTTTAAAGCAGAGGTTCGCAAGATGGGCTATGATAGGGACGGCTTCCATGCCTATATACTTTAAAAATTTTGTAGAGATGTTGTCCCAGCCAGGGGCACTGTCAGCTTTTAGGTTAATTAATATTCTGAATACTTCGTTGGCGTCAGTTTCAAGAAGCACAAAAGAATTTACTATATTTGATGCGTTACTGCTCTGACCGCAAGCATAATTGACAGTTGTAGGTAGGATTTGTTGGGCCAGGTCATGACCAATTTTAGAAAAATAATTGTTGATAAAATTTACTGAATCAGACGGGGTTGGCTGAAGTTTTAACAATTCTGTGTCATAATTATTTGTTTTCTGTGAATAGGTAATAGCTTTTATATTTTTCCACATTAATTTATTGTTATTAACTGATTTAGATAGCAGATTCCTTTCATATTGTCTTTTTAATTTTTTAATCAAATTGTTACAGTAGTTTCTGTAACGTCTGTATGTAATTTTTAGAATTTCATTGGTTTGATCCTGACGAAGTTTATATTGGAGTTTATTCCGATTTTGTATACAGCGCAAAATACCATTGGTAATCCATGGTTTTAAAATGCGATTCTTGCAAGGGATCTTTAATGTGATTGTATTTAATTTGATGGAGTCAGCTAGAGTTTGTATCAACAGAGTACACAGAGAATCAGGATCATCACAGAAAAGTAATTCGCTTAGGTTCTTTTCTTTTAGATAATATAGGGCCTGTTCAAAGTCAACAAATGTCTTAGTTTTACGAACATTTTGTAAACATTTTTGCTTAGATAATACTAGAAGGGTTGTGTAATGATCAGTTACTGTGGTATTAAGGATAGCGATAGTGGATGAAAACTTTTTCTTATTTACTTTAAGCATGAAGTGGTCTAGGCATGATTTGTCTCTCGTTGGCAACAGATGCCCTGGAAGGATACCGTGTAAGGACAACATGTTAAGGTAGTTCATTCTATTTTTCAGTTCATGAGACTGCTCACTTAATTTAGGTATAATATTAATGTTTATGTCACCTGCCACAATAATGTTTTTATTTGGTGTTATGGTCTCTAAATGATTGTTAAGCGAACTGATAAAACTGTCGGTGTTAGAGTTTGATGGTGATCGGTAAATACAGAGAATGACGTTATTTAATATTTCCAAGCTTAGACAGGAGGCCTGAGATAATGGTATTTCTGTAACCTGATGTTCGAGTGCACTCTTCACATAAACGACCACCCCGTCATTTTGGTTTAACTGACTTGAGGTCATATATGAACTATAACTGTTTAGTTGAGGAATAGACTTATTAGAATTTAACCTACATTCTGTGAGTATTATGATATCTGTTTCGAAGTTAAATGTAGACATTGTCAATAAAAAATCATCAAAGTTGCAATAAATGCTTCTAATGTTCTGCGAGAAAATGGTTAGGTCACTTTTCTTTACAAAAATGTGTTTAGACAGCTCATTACTGTCGCATTCAATAGAGCGCGCAATCTCAAAATTGTCTATATCAGTAACTGTTTGAAGCGTATCACTCATTTAGTTGGTATTTTAAAAGAATTAATGTCATTACGTGGAGTAAGTACCATTTAAAGTAAAATAAGGTAAATGTTGTACTCTCATAATTAATGGTTACAAGAAAAGATAATGTAGAATTTATATAATAACGAAAGATTGCTCTTTTTATATTACTAATGTACCATGATATACAGCACGGTGTGAGGTAAATGTTAATAGCGAGTGAATGTGTTATAAGTGTAAGTAACAATGTGTATAATATGTAAAGGTGAGTATTGGTTGGCGATGCGTAGTATAAGTCTATGAGAAATAAGATTGTTTTCGATAAATGATTGTTGTGTATGTGTATAATGCATGTATATGAGTTATGTGTAAGCATATGTGGTATACGATTACGACGTGTTAAATAGCATCTATTTATAACTATGGTGATTAGCACCGCGCAGAAAGTGTAAACAGTATACAGTAAAAAGCGGGTGACTGAATAAAAAACACGACCCGAAGCGGTAATGATGTATACAATATTTATAGTATAATACCTGTAGTGGCACAAATACCGGGGGCAACATGTATGTAGTCATTTCTGCAGAGTCAGACTGTGAATCTGGTCTTCACTTTTAATAATAATAGTCGGCGATTGATCGTCCTTTTTTACATATCTACACCTTACCGTAGGCTGTCCAACAGTATTTATAGGCGCCTGATTTTACTAAGTCTCGGGCGAGGAAATGTAGGCGAGATCCTTTTGTTGTTAAATGCTCCGTAATAAATATGGGGGTATCTTCCTGCGTTTTAAAGCCAAGATGTTTACAACATAGTTTAGTTTTGTGTTTGATATTAAACGCTTTTCCCATCTTCAATATTTCGTTTTTTAAAAGAGTGGAACTCGTTTCAACAATAATAGGTGGCTGGTTATTGTCTCTGTTGGTACCTCGCAGTCTGTAGATATCCTTAATGTCATATTTACTAATTTTACAATCAATGCTTTGCGACAGGAATATAGGGGGAAGTGGGGCAGATTCATACAAGGGGCACCGTCATACACCAAGTATATCTGATGTTAGGCGCACATCAACAGAATGACTTATGCGTGTATGCGTAGCTTACTTTTGTGTGTGGTTGCTCACGGAGTTTGAAAGCAGTCGGTGTGAAACGCGCGTCGGTGTGATACGGAATGTGATTCGGCCAGGCATAAGTAATTTTATAAGCTCACTTTAACGTCTTTTTTTTTAAATAAAAGCTGCTCTCTAGATTATTCAATTCTATTTTATTTAAAAGATAATAGAGTCAAGTTTGTGAATTAATCTGTGAATAATTTTATATATGCTTGCCTTTTATCTAGAAATATTATGATTTCATTTTCTTGTGATGGGGTAGATTCATACAGGAGTGTACGGGGCACATTCATACTGTATGAATGTGCCCCATTTTTTGTTTGTAAAATTGAAGTTATACCATAAGTTTGTTTTGCAGAACGATTATAGTCAGAAATTACAAGAAAAGGGGAACTAGGAGACGAGCCTCTCCAAGGTGGACGAAGAGGCAATGTTTAAAGCTATCGATACAGTTTTGGAAAACAAACTCTCATTTCGGGAATCAGCAGCCAAATATGGAGTACAAATAAATAAGAATTAAGCAATAGGATGTAGATATTTAAAAAGTGATGTGACTGATCAGAAAGACTGCCTTTTTTTATTACTGATGGGCCCACTTCTTGACCTCGATCTCGCCTGATGGTAAGCGATAGATGAGGTCTAAGATGGGACGAGCGAGCCCAGAAGATGCCTATTTACTCGTGTTTTAAAGGCTGAAAGGTCATAAGTGACAGGGAACACATAAGCCGGCAGAGAATTCCACAGCTTGGCTGTGCGCACAATAAATGTGGAGGAGAAGCGCTTGGTACGACAAGACGGTATATCAACCAAGTGTGGGTGGTACCCAGCCGTGCGTCTGTCGCCGCCGTAGTCTGGTAGTGAAAAGGATATGGATGAATCAGGTCATGGAGCTCCTGCGCACACTCCCCGAAGTACAATCTGTAGAAAACCGACAGGCAAGCAACGGTTCGCTGATGAGCCAGGCTATGAAGCTTGCCCGATAGCGCTTCGTCGCCTATAAGCCTTTTAGCCCTGTGCTCGATCGAGTCCAGTGCAGCAAGTTGGTATTTTGCAGAGCCATCCCACAAGTGGCTGCAGTACTCCATGCAAGAACGGACCTGTGCTTAATACAGAATTAGAAGCTGTCCAAACGTGAAGTACCGCCTCACCTTGTGTAGGATTCCCAGTTTTTTTGCTGCAGTCTGAGCTCTGGACTCGATGGTTGAGCCGAAGTTGAGGTATGACGTCAACTCCATGCCCAAAAGCTCCAGGCGATTGGTAACTGGCACAGATGTACTTCGAAAAGTAGGGGTCAATTCAAAAGGGCACCTTTTAGCGCTGAAAAGACAAGCCTGTGTTTACAGAGCATTGAATTTGACCAGATTATCGCCATTGGCCATTATCGCCCCATTGGGAAACGAAATTTAAGGTCAAATTCATGCGCTCTACCATGGCCTTTCTGAGAGTGGCCATTTCGTCGCTGTCAGCTCTAGAACTGGATAAGTATCTCTCTGTGTGCTGTGTGTGTTAGGTTAAGTTAGTTCCCTCGGTGCCATAAAAATAAAAACTAACTATATTTGTCTTTTTTATAATATGATTATGTAAGTATTATTTGATAATAGAGACTAATATTGCTTTTGGTTTCATGAACGTTGTGTTTTGATACTTTGATTTTGATAAATAAATAAACATTTCACGCAAAACTTGTGTATTTTGTCACATGTATGAATCTGCCCCATAGGCTGTATGTAAGTGCCCCGCATGTGGGGTACATTCATACATTTTTAATTTTTTCTTTAAAGTGGTACAAAAAGTTGTACAAGTGTATTTACACAAATTTCATGTTTTTTATATAAAGTCAGATAGTTCGACTATTGATTTTTGATGAATCAATAAAGATATCGATACCCGAGAGCATTCTATAAGACGAAATATAAAAACTGTATGAAGCTGCCCCACCTTCCCCTAGTCAGATCTATAAGATCGTCCTTGGTTTCGTTACTTTTTTTCGGAACATTTTTTATTACAAAGTTTGATTTTCTACTGCCAACTTGCATGTCCTCAAGTTTGTTCTCCAATGTAAATATGTACTCCTTCTCTTTCTTCGCCTCGTTTTCTAATTGGTGAATTTTTTTCTTGAATTCATCATTTTGTGCGGTAAGAAAAGCTATTGAGTTCTCAATATTGGCATTTGATAGCTGAATTTCCTTCAGAGTAGCGGAGATTTTTGACATCTCCTTACCTTGATTAACTGAAAAAAGAGACATCATCTTCCTCATCTCTTCTTTAAATTCTTGCAATTGCCTAGAGAGACAATCATCCATATCCTCTCTGCTCCTCTTGACTCGTTGAAAAACATAATTATTTGGGGTCTTGCTTGTACTTCCCAATATGTTTATATCAGTATCTGATAGTGATTTATTCAACGAAGTGTCCGTAGTAGTCATGGTACTTGTAGTAGAAGTGCGGCTGCGTTAGATCGTAATAATTTTCTTCGGCGCTCGTTATGAAAAGCACTTAATGTTTGTTTACGCTGCCACCGGGCGCCGCCGTGTAGCAAGCGGCTAGGTACACAGTATGTCCTACTCGCAGGCACACCGCGTTTGTCAAGGTCGGGCTTGCCCTTCACTTTACCGCACAGATAGCACTGAATTTAGGGTTTTATAGCTAGTTACTTAAGTAATATTTCCGAGTGCCAAAACATTAAGATGCAAAAATTATTTAAGTAAAAATAGTTAACACGTCCGATAAGGAAGACGGCACGGACGAAAGAGGATTTACATAAAAGGTAAAGATAGGCAAGAAAATGATGGTGACTAGTTATATTTTTTTTATTCAGCCGTTAATGTCCAATTGCTGAGCGAATGCATAACCCAAAACCTCATAAGAGCTCTTTTGAGCGCCTCCTCGGATCAGCCATCACCGTGCGCGTCCAGGAAATAACAGCACCGTAAATACGTAGTAGAATGTAGATACTAAAATATCATATTTTTAAGGCATGAAGGTTAACTGCCGTGCTCCTATGAAACAGTTTGTAGACCAGATTGCAGCTTGTCAGAAAAAGAGTGGTTGTTCCAAATTTTCGGTAAGTTATCAATTTATCTACAAACCTCTTTTTCAGTGGAAAATCATCAAAGGAGTGTCAGACTTCTACTGAGTAGGTAATCCTGTCCCTTCAGGTGCTGTTGCGTTACGGTATCATGATTTAATTATAACTTCGTGTATTTTTGTGACCCTATGCTCAGTATCAGAATGCGTCACCTCTACCTACAACATTACCACTAAAGGTAATATTGACGAATGCAAATGCAAGATTGTTATTAAAAAACTTAACGCAGGACCCATCTTCAAAGCCATTGGACGACCAGGTTGAGAAGAACTACCTGAACGGAAAGTACGTCACTAGCGACCCTATGTATGACACTATGAAATAGGTACCAAGTTTGCGAATATGTTGACAATTTGATAGTGCACTATCAAATTGTTAAAAATATTGAACTCATGAGTTCAATATGTAAGACATCATGTTCTTTTGTTTTTTTAATGCTGCTAGGCTAGCGTTTGTCCACCATCTTAACTGACGGTAAACGATGATGTGGTCTAAGGTGAAGCACGCTTACCTAGAAGTAACCTATTCACTCTCGACTTAAAGACTCCTAGACTATAGCTATCGAGAAGCACAGACTCCACTCCAGGGAATTCCATTCCTTAGCTGCACGCACAGTGAAAGTATTCGCAAAATGTTACGTGTACACGCGCTTTGCGATAAAATATAGCTTACGCTATGGTAACAGCCAATTCCCCCGTTTCTAAAACGAACATTGTCGCAATAAACCTTTTCGCTACGTTTGGCTTGGCCACGGTAATGGATCTGAAATCTAACCACACCCAGATGTAGTCGTTAATTAGTATAAATTAGTCGCCAAATATCAGATTTAGTCAGTTCGTAGTTTAAATGATATAAGGTTAAATTGGTGTACATTGCCAGAAAGCATGTATGCAGATATGTGTCCAGCGCGCGAGCTGGTGGGTCACAGATCCAGTCTCTCCGTGAGGACATGGTTGGGCACTTAAACTTGTCTTTGAAGGCTGTCTCCGAATGGGGCGATGCCAATTTGGTCAAGTTTAATGCAGCTAAGACCCAGGCGTGTCTCTTCTCCGCAAAAAGAAGTCAATTTGAACCTGCTCCTACTTTCCGGGGTGTAACCGTGCCGATAACCGACCGTATCGAGCTTCTGGGGGTAACACTAACTTCTACCCTCAATTTTGGCCCGTTTATCGAGGCTAAGGCTCAACTAGCATCAAAAAAGTTGGGAATCCTAGCAAAGGTGAGACGGTACTTCACACCCGAACAGTTGCTCATCTCTATCAAGTCCAGGTTCGGTCGTGTATGGAGTACTGCTCTCATCTTTGGGATGGATCTGCTAAATATCAACTAGACGCGCTTGAGTCTATCGAGAAGCGAGCCAAGAGACTCATTGGCAACGATGCACTGGTCGAGTCAACGCTCCAGAGCCTTGAACATCGACGACGAGTTGCAAGTCTATCGGTTTTCTATCGGTTACATTTCGGGGAGTGTGCGATGGAATTACAGTCTAATTCCGCCAAGCCCGTTCCATCATCGGACTACGAGACAAACGGCGAAGCGCCATCGTTACATGGTGGACATCCCACCCATACGCATAAAACGTTTTGGGAATACCTTCATTGTGCGTACGGCTAAGGAGTGGAATTCCCTGCCGGTGTCTGTGTTTCCCGATAGCTATAACCTAGGTGTCTTTAATTCAAGAGTGAATAGGTTGCTTTTAGGTAAGCGTGCTCCATCTTCGACCACATCATCACTTACTATCAGGTGAGATGGTGGTCAAACGCGAACCTATTTTTAATTTAAAAAAAAGCATGCTTTCTGGCTCGGTTACCACTGTATCTTAAGATCTAGAGAGCTAGTGAATATCTTTTTCCCCCAGATTTAGTCGCTAAATAACAGAATAAGTCGTTTCGTAATATAAAAGATAATGGGGTATATTTGTATGACAGGGATGGAAATAAATCCTTAAACTGGAATCCTTTATTGTAAAGGCATTTTTTTTTATTAAACTCGTCATACAAATTATGGGAAAAATGTCTACATTATTAATTTCTAAACATAACAAGAAACATGCTTATCTACCTACATGCTTATCTTTTAAACTAGTTACGGATCGACTATTTTCGACTAAATCTGGGCGTGATTAGATTTCAGATCCCTAACTGTGGCCAAGCCAGGAAGTGTCCCTCTTTCATTACCAGTCTACCAGACGTGCTACAGGGTACCCATCCACACTTGGTTGATATACCGTCTTGTCGTACTAAGAGCTTCTCCTCCACATTTATGGTGCGCACGACCAAGGTGTGGAATTCTCTGCCGGCTTCTGTGTTCTACTCCACTTATGACCCGTCAGCGGCGTCAGCCTTTATAGCAAAAGTGAACAGGCACGTTCTGAACTCGCTTTTTCCATCTCACACCTCATCTATCCCTATCCATTAAGCGTTATCGAGGTTAACAACTGGATCTACGTGCTGTAATTGATTGAATTTTCAACAATCAATCGTGTGTCTTGACCTGTGTTAATATTTTGACGGTCCTGGGAAGTAAATATCACCACTTTCGTCCCTGGAATGGGGGGATACCGCCACAAGATAACTAGTAAAGGCTCCTTCAATGGGAAAATGGGATAATGCTTTAGTTTTATACACACATATTCCACTACTACAACTACTAGTAGCTGGACACTCAACACTACACTACATCTGAGACCGCATTATTTTCTGAACAATTAATATAAGAGTGGAATCAAAAACCCCTTTCCATAACTTTATATAAACATATTTATACATATAGCCATATCTTTTCATTATACTTTAATTGTATACACAGTACACACTTCATTACCATTTTTTATGCATTTGCTATGTTATCTCAATGCTGTTAGGTTAGCTTTTCACTTTTGCTTTTAAATAAATAAAGCCTAATGTACCTATCGTAATTTACTTTTTTAATTATCAACAAGGTTGTCAAAATTTCAAAACTTCGCCAAGCTGCTGTAACACGCTGTCATGTAACGTGAGGGGTTGCAAACCAGTATTTAACGAATACTTGAAGCAAATTACTGATAAATTAATGATGTGTCCTGACAAGAAAAATATATTTTCATATATTTGTACAGTTTAAAATTATGTAAGGGCTAGTTTCCCAACAGTCAAATAACTTCTATAGGTACGTACAATAAGCATGGTGTTTCGTCATTTGGCAAGAGCTACTAATCCACCATTATTATTTATTTGGTCAAATCCATCTAAGTGTTGTCTGTAAAAGATTGCTATTAGCGATAAGACCACCCTTTTTAGTTGTCAAGTCCCTATTTTCTGTTAATCTTATTGTCTGTTATGGTGAATAGAGTATATCTATATATCTATCTAAATTATCTGATCTCACTATCAAAAATTCGTCCCTATGTAGAATAAGGTTTTTTCAAACCACCAGAAAGTCAACTTCAAATAACGCCGTCGCGTAATAAAGGTGTGTTATTGTGTGTTGTGTTATTCATATATTATATTATCTATAGGCCTTAGATGCCCGAGATGTATGTACCTACCTAAGTATATTATATCTAACATAAATTTTGAAGCTGTAACTCGAAGAGAAATAAAACAACTGCATATTAAAAGAAATAACATTTTATTTGTTCCGACGGCTTCGATCATATCGCCAAACTAAACAATGAAATCGTTCGTCAGCAATCCGCGACACCGACACACAACTACCACATGAAAATAAAATCGTTCACTCTGACCCGAACAGACAATATTTATTTCACTTATATTTACAACTATTTACACACATCGTGGATCACATAAACACTATCTCAATATCGTAGATTTATACAGTTCAATGTAACATAATTTCATATCAGCTTACTAAATAATTTCACGACAAACTCATGTTTGGTTTTGTTCCGCAACTACGGTTGCGAGCAATTATCACTAAGGTACTTATACAATCTAATAGTCTGTATTCTTGAAAATATAATTCTGCACTGCAAAAGCATTTACAACAAGCGGAAGCAGTACAAGCTTATATTTCTCTGTTTGCTTTTAATTAAAATGTTGTCGTGTACTAATGCATTAATTAACTGTGTCAATTAATAGGAAAATGTAATCACCTTAACACAGTGCTGCATCTTAAATTGGCTATAAACTCAGGTCTGCAGAGTACAACTTACTCAAGGTTTTATTCTAGCTGAAACAATGATTATTTATGTATTAAATAACTATGCACTGTGTGTATCTATGATACTAAATGTCTATGAGCTCTAGATTTTGGGTAATTTTTTTGCATATTTAAATAGTTGTTTCAACACAACAGATATCTAGGAATTTATTTCTTTTAAAAAGTTGACCAAAGTTCAAACAAAATTCTTTGTCGACGATTTCCTCAAAATGTAGAGCTGATAGATAAGTTTCAGAGATTACACGGTACGCTTAGTTCTTTATGAAATAAACATTGGTGCAGCATGAAAAATAAAAATGGCTATTTGACAGAAATTCTAACGCATTTGACATTAGAAAGATCAGAAAATAAATTTCCAGTTTAACAGCTTTTAAATACATTAATGAAAAAAAGATATAAGTTATCGGACTAATTATAAATCAGACCAAGTTAGCATACATCAGCTCAGAATTAACCATTTTCGTGTAAACACAATTAACTACTAGAATATGGTTTCTACTTATTTCAATACACAAAGTGTTTAAGAAATGTGTGGTTATAATAAAATAGTCAGTAAAGAAACAATGGCAAAAATAAAAATAGTACAAATCACTTTGAAAGTTCCCAACGAATCTCTTTCAAGCAGTCTGATGAAGTTGATAGCATCAAATCAATTAATTATAACTAAAATAAACCCACTATCTGCATCAGAGTTTTCAGAAAAAGTATTTTATTTATAATTTGCAACTATTTTACCATAAACAGCACTTTCACTATAAAATATGACCACAAACCTATTCATTCTTGTATTACATTCAGATAGAGTTAAAAAGACTTGACGTGCCACTTAATAAATGAATTATGAATTGATCTATAATTCCAAATAAAATATTACCTATTAATATTTTATCTAGCGAACGCGATTTATCATTCAGCCTACTGTAAAGATTTGTATAGGAGCTAAAGCTAATACATTTACAACAGCCACAATATTCCGTGAAATCAAGTCAACTTTCGTCATTTTTATAAAATCAGGTTCGTCTCAACAATCAGACAAATTATTTAAACGCAGTGGCATACAACTGTTATGTTATTTAATAAAAATCTATTTATAATACTGTGTACTTAAACCGTTGCAGTTCATATTCGAGTTGCGATCATGTAGTAGCAAAACTCCAGAGATCATACTACAATATTATCATAAATACTTTCTCTTGCATTAATCCCGTGAACATATATTAAAAATCATGTCTAAGAACAAAGAATCATTTAATTTATAATACAGTTTTACACTATAGAGGATTTCCTTAAAACAAATATAGAGCTATGACCTTAAAAAGCTATATTTACAATTTAGTCCAGTTGTTATTTTTCTATGCAGAACACATTCCTTTGAAACTCGAAATCTACCATATTATCCAACAGTATTCTTTTAGTTCCTATCTTTTGCCCTGCTTATGTTTATTCACAATCACTGGAACACTTAAAAATCATCATACTTATATACAGGGTTACTGGTAAAACACTAACAACCTCTCAGGACTATGTTATTAACATCATTAACAACAACTTTTGTTCTACTTTACTTTTAATAATCTATACTAATATTTTAAAGCGGAAAAGTTTGTTTTTTTGTTTGCTTGAACGCGCTAATCTTCGAAAGTACTGGGTGGATTTGGATGCAATTTTTTTTAAAGCTTGAGGAAGGTTATAGGCTACTTTTTACGCGACTGCAAAAAAGGAAAGTTATGTTTTTACCGTGATAGAATCCAGTACTAGTTCATAATATTTTAGTTCATCAGATTTTCATACAAAAAATAAAAACATTTCAATTGAACCCTCTAAATGTAATGTAGGTAAACGGATAGTACAAAAGGGGTAAGTAATATTATGATATAATTACAAATTCTCTAATATTTACTAGAAGACAACTGAATCTATAATTTTATTTGATATAATGGTCAGTTAATGTAATAAACGATTGATATAATTTTAAAGTAACTAATTTTTATAAGCATAACATGCATTGAATATAAAATCTTTTGATATACCACTCAAGACATAAAACCTATTTAGTCTAATTTTTTGCGAACATTTGTGGTTTTTATTTCCCTGACAGCAGGGCTCCGGCGGTCCCATGCGAGCTTATCGTCGCAGATGTGTTTCTCGTCTTCCCCTCCGCGCCTACGCGATTTTAAATAACACTAGGGGTGGTAGGGCAGACAAGACTATGTGGAGGAGGTTTTGCAGCGATTCGTTTCTGTCACGCTACTCCCGCAACACGCTCAATCAAATCAATCGCAATATCATATATTTTAAACGATAGGCCTAATGATTTTCGATTAAATAAACGTTATATCCAATAACGTTATACGAAATAAGTTTTAGAGTATATAAATGTTATGTCTAAAGAAATTATATCAACAGCTGGTATAACTCACGTTTATTATATCTTGTGAACGTTATTGAAATGAAAATATACCAAATAACTTTATATGATATGAGACCCACCCGTACAAAAGGCAACGAAGCGCTAGTAATGTAAGTACAAAAGTCAGCAGAGGGATCTTAAAGATTTATTTTTGGTAAATGTGTTTATGTTATTGTTGTGTAAAAAGTCATAGGACAAAAGTTGTTGTTGTTTATAATAATAATAATAATATTTCACAACTTTCACACAACGCTATCTAGTCCCAAACTAAGCAGAGCTTGTGCTATGAGTACTAGACAACTGATAAACATACATATATATTTCTAAATACATACATATTATAGATAAATTACACCCAGACAAAGAACAAATGATCGTGCTCATCACACAAATATTTGTCCTGGGTGGGAATCGAACCCACGACCTTGCGCATAGCAGTCAGGACCACTGGCCACTAGACCTTTAGTATTTTACCAATAACCCTATAGAAATCACATGCATGTGTAACATATACAAATTAAGTGTGAGTGAAATTCTTACTAAAGAAACAGTGGTTTTAATTTAGCTAATATAGCGTCAGTTCATTTGACGAAGAATCTATAAAAATACATTTCAAGTTATTATTAGTATAGGGACTATTGTGTGCACTTTGATCGACTTAGAAATAGTCTGCCTGGTTTTTACAATCACTTTCACGTTTTGTCCTGCGCCGTTGTTCTATCAGCGTATGCGTGTGATACACCAGCGGTGAGTGAACCAGTTTCTGCGAAAGGTGTCCCCAGCGCTAGGGTTTCGGCCGACGAGCGGCCTCTCTGGGCTAGTCCACTTCCTCGGCTGGTCGATTGTATACCGGTCCGAATTTCGCCATGTATTTTTTCACAAACATCTTCGCTTTTGACCGCACTGAGTCGGTTACCACTAGCTCGTCGACGGAACGGCAGTGTTTCAGTTCTTTTAGCATCACGAAGTGTGTTAGCTGAGTAGAGGAAAGAAAATTTCAGTATAAATCAGAATAAAAAGTTGCGAAACCGACATTAGAGTTCGATGCTCGTGATTCTCGTCAACAGCGATCATGATCTTACTGGTCTAGCTGCCATGAACGGCAGACCATCGTTATTTAAAAAAAAACTGTAAATTTTTTGGAAGAGTTTCTCAGCGCATGCTTTCACACAGGAAGGAAAATAGGCAACTATGAAGTCCCAACTAATTTGATCAAATCGCAAGCGTAATCCAATACTGTCACTATCCAAAATTTTGCCAAATCGACTTTTTAATGCCATCTGTTGGGAAACGTAGAACTACGCGTAATCGCGCTTACACTAGTCTAAAAGTAACAGAAATAACCGCTATACGGGCAGTAGTCCGCTTCGTCACTAAACAAAAATGTTTCCATTCTCATTCCATTTTTTGCCTCTCCTGAAAAGTTGACTTTTTGGGATAGTGACAGTATTGGTTTAAGCGTGCGAAATAATAAAGCGATTTTTTTTATATTCTTCACGACTATACAAGTTGTCTAATGAATTTACAGTGACAACTGGATCATTTGTCTTCTAGAATTAGCATTTGTAGATTCAACCTAGTCAATCAATAACCTGGAGGGCTGGTGGATTAATTAAAAATCCGTAGTATAACTTGTCATAACTTGAGTTTCACGACAGACAGGGCCAGTGCCAATACACCAGACGAATCTACTGCTAGCACCGAAGAGTAAAATATACTAGAAAAAACTTGAATAACTGTACCTTTCTAGCCAAATGTTTAAAATCAGCTGTGCATGTGATCCTCGCAGCCGGAGCATCAGGATGCCTATACGGATTCAAATGCTGCACCATGACCCTCGCCATACTACAGCGGAACTGCTCCTTAATCTTCCTCGCCGTCTCTTCAGTACTGACAGCATTGGTATTCTCCGCCACCGCTGGTGGTGAATGTGGTATCACCACTACAGGTGATGGTGAAGCTTCAACTTCAATTATCTTTTCAACCGGTTTTTCAACTGGAACTGGGGCAGGTGTTTCCTCCGTTGAGGAATCATCAGAGTCAGTTTCTGAGTCAACTAGATCCACCATATGCTGTAGTAAAAAATGTTAATGTTAGAAATTGTATTTTCTAAGAAGGCTACTACTACGTGACTACAAAGCGATAAAGGGAAGCTATTCTAAACTGCTACTCTACGTGGAGATGGGTAATCAACCAGGTTTAAAAATTATTATTGTCCATATGGTTACCCCATATGGCTATGTATTTATAGGGCAATCTCTAAAGGAAATTACTCAATATTTACATAATTATGAAAACTACATTTTCTATAGGTCTGTCGTAGGCGTTTATCATTCAGTAGACTTTGATGAAGATGAGAGACAGTCAACAACATTCTAAATAGACACTGATAGTGATTCTTTCTAATCTTCTAAACGCCTGCAACAAATATACCTTTTTCTTTTCAGCTTCCTGTTTCTTCTCTAATTCTTTTTTCTTCTCCAACAGAATTTTCTTTTCCATGTCTAGCTTTTTCTCAAACTCTATTCTCTTTTCGAACTCTATTTTTCTCTTAATCTCTCTCTCCTTCTCTAACTCTTTTTCTTTCTCCCTTTCTTTTTCCGTGTCCTTTTCGGATAGCAATAACAATAAAATACGACGAAAGGTGAATCAAGCGCTACATTTTAGCACATTAGAATAGGCAAATTAAATTTATTGGCAATCTAACTTTGATTACTTCAAGAGTAACTTGCTACAAAGCAGTTAATGTTAATCTTTGTTAATAAAACATGGTCCCGAGGAACACAAACTGTTTCCATACGTATTCACATAGCTATATTTCAATACAAACATAACAACTTCAGTATAGTAAACTTAGTTTTTCTTTAGTCACTAGACGATCTCTAATTGAACCGAACTTAAGAGTTGTAAGAAGTTAGTGAAGTTCTTTCAGACTACTAAATGATTGACAAGCGAAAATTAACCTTAATAGTAAGGTACTAACTTTCAAATCCAGTAGGCTTCCTTTGATCCGTCGCTGCGACTTGTTGGCGGCGAGCAGACGAACCTTTTGTAGTAACTTCTCGCGGCGACGACGTAGCTTCTCTTTTGTTTGCTTGTACCGTTTCACTTCTAGTCGGCCAGCTAGCTTGTCTTCTTCTGTACGCGGCTGTAAACATTAAAGGTGGTTAGGCAAAACCATTCGAGGTAGAATATTAAGTTACTGCAACCTAATAACACATGAGGATGGTTAAAAGTGTATGATTTATACAATTTGCACCTGTGCCAACCCGGGGCGGACATACAATCCCATCCTCAGTGAGGGCAGTGAGACACACAGGAAATGAATTTTGGTACTGTTTTCACTGATAAGAAAGGGTTCTTATCAGAGAAAACAGTACCAAAATCCATTTCCTGTTTTAGAAGTAAGCGGAGGACCAGAAACCGATTCTGTTTTATTATTTATTTATTTAGATATGTAGTACCGTTTAGATGGTAGTTAATTGGATCTGTAACATAGACCACAGATTATTGACACACATTGGGGCTAATCAATTTACACGCTGGACAACTGGCGCTTGGACCAGCAAATGCAATCAACACGGCAGCATATAATTTTATTTATAACTAGCTGTGCCCGCGGTTTCACCCACGTTAAATTGAGGAAAAACGAAAAAACATTAATATTGGTTAAGCGGTTTAGATTGCTCATATCATCAACTTTTAGGAGATGATTTTTGAAAAAAAAAAGTACTAAACTATTTTCATTCCAAATTTCGTCCAAATCGCTGCTGTAGTTTAGCTGTGAAAGCGTAACAGACAGAGACAGAGATAGACAGACTTTATTTTTATTTATTTTATTTTATTTATTTGGCTCACCAACAGTTAGACACACTGATACGAATAGAGAATACATTCAGTAGGTTTATGGATTAGTGTGTCAACTTCTTACAGGTAAGCACATCGTGCAATAGGTACATATTACATGATAGAGTGGTGACTTACAATTAGAAGAGTTATCAGTTACAGAACACAATAAAGTTAACAAGCATAGGATTAAAATCAAAACTAAAATTAAAACTAAAATACAAATCTTGAACAGACTTGAAGACATATATATCAAATAGTACTCTCGCGGGGCTTCGCTCCCGTAGATTCTATCACGGTAAAAACATAACTCTCCTTTTTTGCAGTCGGGTAAAAAGTAGCCTATAACCTTCCTCAAGCTTCAAGCTACTTCCATACCAAATTTCATCCAAATCCACCCAGTACTTTCGAAGATTAGCGCGTTCAAGCAAACAAGCAAACAAACAAACAAACAAACTAACAAACTTTTCCGCTTTATAATATTAGTATAGATAATTTTTGAAGGTGATATTGCTAGAACTCCGGAAATAGTCACCAAAATACTTACAACAATCGGAACTTGGCATAGTCAAAAGTATGTCATCAATGTGCTTTGCATTTAAAAGAGGCCGAGGACAATCTCCGTTGTCATAGTGGATCAGTATGACCAAACTTCATAAACAGCAGAAATAGCCCGGCACTTCAATTCTTGAGGGAAGGGAAAGTATGGTACTGTGAGGTAATGAGCGCCGACCCCGCCAGTAGAAAAAATTGTT
Organism: Tholera decimalis; assembly: GCA_943138885.2. NCBI lineage: Eukaryota > Metazoa > Arthropoda > Insecta > Lepidoptera > Noctuidae > Tholera > Tholera decimalis. The sequence goes on along the minus strand of OW964553.2, from coordinate 9,949,492 downwards.
TTATAACACTTACGCTAATAGGCCTTTCAGAGACAAGTCCAGGTCTTCGTTTCCTTGGCTTTATGCTGACAAGCGCGTGGTCAGGAATCAACCCGTTGTGACCGTCTTCTTTTATCACTGTAAACAGACAAAAACACAGGATAGAAATGTAAACTGATATATTGATTAACGATAAAGAATACATCAAACGTTTTTACTTTTACAATCACAGAATGAAAAGATTACATTCATTTGTAACAGTGTCTCAAGTTCATAAATGAATAAATATGTTCTTCTCCTGGTCAAAGCAGATAATATTTTACTAATATTATAAATGCGAAAGTATGTGAGGATGTATGTATATTTGTTACTCTGTCACGCAAAAACGACTAAGCGGATCGCAATGAAATTTGGCAAGTAGATATTTGACATGCTGGAATAATAAATAACTTTTTATCCCTGAACTCCCACGGGATCGGGAATTACGCGGCATAACCACCCCACGCGAACAAAGTCGAGGGCAGAAGCTAGTTTATCATATCATTTCGTGAGTTTTCGTGTACGTAGAATACTTTACGAATACATGCAATCAGTGTCCTCACCTTCGTATATCCCATTGACTCCTTCCACCACTTTGCCTTTAGTCTGCCGTCGCACCAGCGGACTGTCCAGCCCAGACGATGGTGGCTCTTCCTCCTCTGATGATGAACTGTCTTCTACAAAATATTTTTTTTGTTTATAAAGATTACTAGCAATGAGGGTGGATTTCATATTACTAGCAATCTTGTTAACCCCTCCAACTAAGCTAAATATGCTTGTGTCTGGAGTGGGTTCACGGTAATTGTGTAGGTGGGGTTCGAAGCCGTGACCTCTCGATCACAAGTCCGACACCTTAGCCATTAGGCTACGCTTCTATATTATTATATAAGAGATATTAATAATATTTTCGGAAATAAACATATTCTGGTTCACTCCAGAAAGTATAATATTCTTTCGCAACCAATATGTAACAAAATATACGGAATGCAGCAACTTTGGTCTTGCTGTATTCCGTATTTGTTACATATTATTGCTTTAACTTAACACAAATCCACTCTTAAATTTAAAAAAAAGTTAAAAGGAAGCCCGTTTCCGACCTGTATACTTTATCGATATCGATAAAGAAGTTACTACCATCGCTCAGCACTATTTGGTCTGATAGGTTGGTAGTACTGTTGTATGACATCTTGTTCCCCGTGTATGTTCGTTCAGTTGGTATTGAAGTGACATGTTAACTGTTTTTATTTTTTTAGTACTAAGTCCCGACTCTTAAAACATAGTGTATTACATGCTCTTTGAGGTTCATAATACACTGCAGCTGTTAGTGCCGCAGTTGCGATATAAGGTTGATTGTAAGTTTTAAGCATTCTTCCGTTAATCTTCGGTGCCATACTTTCTTTTCTGTGCGACCGAAGATTCACGACACGCCTTATCAGTTGGGTACACAGTTATGTCAAAACCTTTTCCCATTTCTTTCATATTCACATAAGATGCTGCGTTGGGAATAAGTCTTTTGGATTCACTTCATTCCCTCATTTCATTCATTCATTTCCTTCACAGAAACACACACACAGTCGGCGCAACGCGTTTTCTTTGTCCATTTTTGTACAGCCAAACACTTTAATAGTTTACATGGCATTACAACACAAGTTGGTAAAGCAAAGATGACTAAAAGTAATGTTTGCTAAGCTGCAAGTCAATAGGTCTAACAAAACCATCTATGGTGATTAGCTATATCCAAAGTATCAATACTATGATTATGCGACAATAGCTTAGTGGCTAACGTGTCGGCCTTGTGATCGAGAGGCCGCGGGTTTGAACCCCACGCATTACACTATTTTATTATATTTTTTTACTCTAGGTTAACAAGATTGCTAGTTATGTGAATTCTACTCAGATTGAAATTGTGAACACACAATGATAGTTTTGTATTTAAAAAATTGGCCAAGTGCGAGTCAGAGTCGCCCATGAAGGGTTCCGTAGAAACTATAATAATATAATATGTATACCTTAAAAATTTCTTAAAACTAGCTTATTTACATTTTTACAACTACGCTAAATAATTTTGTTTTTCATAGTGTTTGTATGAATTACAAAGTTATATTTGCGGTTTTAGAAAATATGCTGTATCTCAAAAACTGCTGACCCGATTTCGTTCAAACCAATTTTGGTTGAAAGTTTACATTAAGATCTACAGAATATATTTTATTTTAGATTTTTCACTCCATTATTATAGAAGTTAGAGGGGGACACACACACATTTTACCACTTTGGAAGCTTATATCTTTTAAACGATTGACTTTATGAAAAAGTGGTTTTAGAAACCCTTATATCATTTTTAAAGACCTGTTTATAGATACCACACACGCATAGGTTTCATGAAAAAAAAATATTTTTAGTTCTAGTTCCATGTATGGGGACCCCCTTTATTTTAAATATTTTTACATTTTTTTTTTCTTAAAATCGGAAAGGGGTTCACAGAATACATCTACCTACTAAGTTTCACATATTATTATATAGTCTTAATAGTTTCGGAATAAAATGGCTGTGACATACGGACGGACGGACAGACAGACAGACGGACAGACATATCGAAACTATAAGGGTTCCGTTTTTAGCCATTAGGCTACGGAACCCTAAAAAAGTGTGGTGTCATAGTCGTTCTAACATAACTATTTAGTTACATGCAAATGAATGCAATGCCACAATATTAGACAGTTGTATTGGACTGCTACAACACTGAGAACGCTGTTGCGACTGCGCCGGCATGTCTGAGCAAAGACGTAGCACTTTCTTAGGATGACATCAACATACGCATTTGCCAACATGCCCGATGCACTGAAATACCTTTTGCTAGAATTTTGTGATACATACCGGGTTCACTAGGCATTGGCGGTGGTATCCACTGCGGTTGTCTCACTTTCACGTGGTAGTAATAGGTTCGACCTCTAGCGTCCGTAGTACTGCGCCATAGAGAAGGCAGCACTATTTCCTTAGGTTCTTCTGTTGATTCTGGGGCCTGGGGGTGAAAAGGTATTAGTTTTTTTAGCGAAATAATAATTAAAGACTGAAGAAAAGGCTCCTAGGGCGCCTTCTCCTAGTATTTCCACTCAAACCTGATAAACAGCTTCGGTATCATCATTCAATACTTCAGAGAGTTATTACCTACCGCCGTAATTTATTCATTCAGGTAAGTGGACAATCAGCATGTTGCTGTTTGTATACTTATAACGTTATTTTAGAATAAGTCTAAACATGAGGACTTGTTATTGGCTCTCTGGCGACTATGTATTCGTCTTTTTGTGATTTTATTAGCTATTAGTCCTCCATCCATATCCATACTACATGCAATAGAATTCGAATGCATGCGGACGCATAAGGTTCAAAAGCTAAATTAAATTAATTAAATTTGGTTTTTAAAATTGTATGAGAATAGTTTAGATAGAAAGATAGAATATACTTTATTGTACACCAAAAATTGGAACACACTTACATAACCTTATTTCTATAACTTTGGTTACAATGGCGGTCTTATCGCTGAGAGCGATATCTTCCAGACAACCTTTGGAAGGACTTTAAAAGCTTTAGTTGAAATTGGGGAGGGCTAAATTAGTGTACTACAAATACTCATAACGGAAAAAAAAAACTAATTGAAATATGTAAGTATATATATAAATACAATACATAATTATATAAAATATATAAATGTAATGTGTTCTTTATCATCGTGTGGAGAAAAACAGAAATAATCATAAATTTGAAAGAAAATGACTGGCAACCGAGCTTTTAAAAGCAGCGAGTGACTGTGCTTGTCTTACTGACACCGGCAATGCATTCCACAACCGGATAGCCTGCACCGTAAAAGAATGGTCGTAAAATTAAGTGGAATGTGTAGGCATCAAAAGTCTCAAATTTTCCGATGATCTCAAATCTCTACCATGTGTGTCATAAAGGAACTTAAATCGTTCTTTGAGATAAAAGGGAGTCGTTGGATTGAAAAGAATACTGTAGAGTAATGATAAAATATGTGTATTCCGGCGAAGGCGGATAGGCAGCCACTTGAGTTTAATGCGAAACTCAGAAACATGATCATACTTGCGCAAACCAAATATGAATCTGATACAAAAATTTTGGAGTCGCTCAAGCTTATCTAACTGCACTTCAGTGAGATCTGGATAACTTGCATCAGCATAGTCGAGGATAGGGAGAAGAAGAGATTGGGCAAGCGCAGTTTTAGTGGCAGTCGGCAGGAAATTGCGCAATCTGCGTAAAGACCCCGCAGAGGCAAACAGTTTGCGGCTCACTTCCTGCAACTGGGGACCCCAAGACAAATCCTTATCAATATAAATACCAAGGTCTCTTACTGAGTCACAGTAAGGTATAACAGCTCCATCAAAAACGATTTGGGGAAGGGTCGTCCAGTCAATTTTGGAACGTAGCCTAGGGCTGCCAACAATAATGACTTGCGTCTTCGCAGGATTAACCCTCAAACCATGATCCAAACTCCAGTCAGAAATACGCGCTAAGTCTTTATTCACTATCCTCACCGCCTCAGACAATTCCTCAACGGGAGCTTGTGAATAAATTTGCAGATCATCAGCATAAAGGTGGTAGGATGAGAGAAGTTCATTAGAAATTGAATTTAAAAATATGGCGAAAAGAAGAGGAGAGAGAACGCCCCCCTGCGGTACGCCAGCAGTAGTATTGCACCATGAAGACAATGAACCTTCAATGCAAATACGTTGTCGGCGACCACACAGGTAACTACGAACCCAATCAATAGCTGTTGGAGATATGTTAAGAGAGCACAGTATCCCGAGCAAGACATCAAAATCAACAGTGTTAAAAGCATTACTGAAATCAAGTAAGGAAAGGACCGTCAGTTTCCCACAGTCCATTCCTGATCTTATATCGTCAGTAATGTTAACAAGAGCTGTGGTAGTGCTATGCCCTGGACGAAACCCGGATTGGTAAAAATTAAGGAGTCTGTTTCTGCAGATGAAAGCACTAAGCTGGCTATGGATAAGGCGTTCTAGGACTTTGGAGAGGAACGGTAAAATGGAGATAGGACGGAATTCAGAAAAAGAAACAGGATTCCTTTTTTTTTGGAAGAGGGGTTATTTGAGCTTCTTTCCATAGAGATGGAAAGACACCAGAGGATAAGGAATAATTTAGGATATGACAAATGACAGGAAGGATTTCGTCAAGTATAGGGAGTATCATCTTGCGACTAACACAGTCACTACCAACAGCATTTGATGTAATTGATAAAATACTCTTCTTAACATCACAACTAGCAAATTGATTAAAAACAAAAGGAGAATAATCGGGAGTGGGAAGAGACGAAAGATTATCTAGAGTTTTAGCTTTAACAGCTCCATTGAAACTACAAGAGGTGGAAAAATGATGATTGAGTGATTCAAGATCTATATCTTTAGGGATAGACTCTTGACGTGACTTCCCAATTCCCATTGATCTGAGAAATTTCCAGACTTTAGCTGGATCACCGTTTTCAACAGACTCATGAATGTGGCGGCGTTGGGCATCCCTACAAACCAAGTTGCTGCGATTTCGGATAGCAACGTATTTCTCACGATTTAAGGAGCTAGGTCTGCACTTGTATCTAGACTTTGCTGCTGCCTTTTTTTGCAAAATTCCTTTCACGTCATCTGATAGCCACGGAGCAGGCAGATGCTTGATCTTGACCAACCTAATAGGTGCATGGACATCATACAGCTTGATCAGATTGGAATTAAAGAGGTTAATTTTGTCATCAATCGACTCCGCATGAACAAGCTCAGACCAGTCAATATTGCTAGCATCTTCCCGAAGACGTTCCAAATTCATTCCACCAAAACTGCGCTGAAGAATACTTTTAGGTTTAGGCTTAGGTGGGCGAATTTTGTAGGAAAGGAAAATTAAGGACCCTGGAAAAGACATAGGATAGTTTTTATCCCGGAAATCATCCCTAAAGAATGTAAAAAGGGTGTTGGAATTTCGTATAGAGAATCAATAATGTCCCCGCCCTCCCCACACACATAATACACTTAGACCGCTGAATCCTTTTAAATGAAATGAGGTATGGAGATAGTTTTAGACCCTCGAAAAGACAGGATATTTTGTATCCCGGAAATCATCCCTTAAGGATGTAAAAGGTGTATTGGAACTTTATATTCCCCCCTCCCAATTCATTCAAATCGCGTATTCAAGAACCACTCGAAACAATTTTTTTTAAACTACATGCAGGCCATACAAATCATTGTCTGGGGCTGGGGTAGAACCCACGTCATGCACCAGACAACCGTTACGCCAACCGTGTCGTTTAAATTTTAACCAATCAAGTTAATATGCGAATCATTTCTATTTTAAAATCGGGGCAATATGTGGCTGCCCTTTTGAAAATCGGAGATCTGAATTCTGTAACATAGTCCAAGACACAGATAAATTAATAAACCACGTTTATTTGCATTTTAAAACAAATATGAGGGATGTCGTTGTACCCTGTAGAGTTTATCAACTCTCTGGAATTGTCAGGGTTCCCTATCACATTATTTGAGGCTTAAACGTGGTGTCCCAGTCCTGTTGATGCGTAATCTGGACGCACCAAGGCTCTGTAATGGCACGCGACTACAAATTACACACCTTGGACGCAATGTTTATGACAATAAACGAGCAATAATTGTAACAGGATCAGCAAGCGGTGAAAACGAATTTATTCCTCGCATTCCAATAATGCCAACCGATTTGCCATTCCAGTTCAAAAAACTCAAAGGAGATGTTTCATTTATATATGGGGCTCCGGCCATAACTAGGGACACGAAAAAAGTATCAATACTTTGTGGTATCGAGTACGTTTCGTTTCGATACCGATACTTTAGTACTCGATACTTTGTATTTGATACTTTTACTCAATGAGTACTTTTTGACAGGTATCGTATCGAATCATCTTGGACGGCAATGCCATCTGGTTCAATTAGACTGAACCTTCTAAATCATTACATTGAGCTCTAAATCGATCCTTCAGTCTTTCTGTTCACAGTTCAAATCCTTTCCTTCACTAATCAATCACTCAATCGCTCGCCGTTAGAAAATTGTTGTTAATATTATTATTATTTATTTATTGTTTATAGGGTACAATGTAGTTCTTATAATGTACAAAGATATCCCACAAAAGAGTATTATTTGTATTATTCTTCGTGATCGTCTCGCGATTTGTTTTTCTCCTCTTGAGTGTTATTGTGCTTGACTAGTATTTGACTTATTAAATGTGAATGTGTGCCATCTAAAAGTACCTATTGTTTCGTGCTGTGTATCTATTAGCGATTGAACGGGGGAGGAATGGGTACTATAATATGTGTCTAAAGGAATAAATAATATAATTATTTAAATAATTTGTAAAGTTACAGTTGTCTTTTTTATAGTAAGTACTATTATTACACTACTGTACCAATACCATTAGTGTTGATGTTCTGTTCTTCTGTCCTACTGTACTGAAGCTAAATTGACGTTACTGACTGACATTGACGGCCTGACGTATGCGCATTTGGCACTACGAAAAGTACTCCATACTTTTGTTTCGATATATTTATGAGTACGATATTTTTTTTCGATATTACTCATGAGTATGATATTTTTTTTTTTCGATATTCTCATGAGTACAATATCGATACTTTCTTATCGATACCGTGTCCCTAGCCATAACATGTACCTTTCAGCGAAGCTGGGAAACTTACCCTTGAATAGAATAAAGTAACATTTTTTTCATAATATCAAATGGTTTTTATGTACAAAATAAAAATTAAAAATGTTTGACGTTTGTCCTAAGAGTTATGACAGCCATGACAGGTTGTAGAAATGACGTTTACTTAACCTTGTTTTGTTTTTGTTCATTAGAACTAACCCACAGAATACTATTACCCTAGCGGTGACCTGACTGACTGATAGAGTTTCAACTTTCAAGACAACAAACAGTTATTTTGAATTCGTTCTAAAATACATTTCAAAAACGGAGACTAAAGATTTTTGTAATAATGAAATCATCACACTTAATTGTGTTTTCTAAAAAATATGTACAAGAGAATAATAGTAATTTATTTTTAACACTACAAGAAGACACACATTTTCTAATTATTTTCTACGTAACATTGATTTGATGAGACATGATTTCAGAACGAATGAAGTATGCAAGCAAACGAGACGCCATGTTGAATAAAACATGGCAATAATTGAAAAACTATTATTTTTTGTGCACAAAAAATCAGGCTCAAATTCACCAGAGAATATTTTTGCCCAATTTGTAGTATTTTTTTCTCTTTTACAATAAATTTATACCTGATGGCCGAAAATGAAACATCTCCTTTACCCTAAAAGCAGCATTCGCAATGACCATAAACAAAGCTCAAGGACAGACACTGAAAGTCGCAGGTGTACATTATAACTGTACAGTACAAAATACTGCTTTTTCCCATGGGCATGGGCATGGGTATGTGGCGTGCTCACGAGTATCAAGCTCACAAAATCGACACGTTTTAGCCAAGGACGGGAAAACCAGAAACGTAGTTTACAAAAATGTATAGTAAACTACGTTTTTGGTTTTAAAAAGATAAATTTTAAATACTAACTGTTTGTCCCTTTTTGGGGATGAATGGACCCTGGTGATAGTTTTTTAAATATTATATGCGTTTTTTTGTGCGGTACACCATTTTGGCATGAAGAATTATTGACAAAGTGTAAACTAACGCGACTAACTAAATAAATAAGGAATTCTCTTGACCCCACACTAGAGTTCCCTGTGTCGTGGGACCCGATCTCATCAGAATCTGAACAGTTCATTGTAAGAAGTACGGCATGGTGATGGGGCGGGGTCTCAACGGTATTTGGTCTCTTAGAGAATATTGATTGTTGGTGTATAATATATGTACTCACAGGTTGTTCAGGTTGCGAGGACAGTTGCGGGAAGGGCGGCTGTCCGGGCGGGCCCACCTGCTGGCCGAACATGAAGCCGCCCATCGGGAACCCTGGCATGCCCATCATACTGCGGAACACATACATATTTCTTATTATTTACTTCTACGAATGCAAGAGTTATTTGATGTATCTCCTGTATGTTTCTCATATTTTTGTAGCATTTATACTAATATTATAAAGCAGAAAAGTTTGTTTCAATGCGCTCATCTTCGAAAGTACTGCGTAGATTTGGATGAAATTTGGTATGTAAGTAGCTTGAGGAATGGAAAAAAACTCGACTGCAAAAAAGGAGCGTTATGTTTTTATTGTGATGAATTTCACGGGAGCGAAGACCCGCGCGACTGCTAGTTAATAATAATACTCTTCCAGACCGATTTCGGTCACGGCGGCCAATCAGCGGAGATTAGCCAGCTGTGCTAGAGATATTATTTCGGTCACGGCGGCCAATCAGCGGAGATTAGCCAGCTGTGCTAGAGATATTATTGCGGTCACGGTGGCCAATCAGCGGAGATTAGCCAGCTGTGCTAGAGATATTATTGCGGTCACGGTGGCCAATCAGCGGAGATTAGCCAGCTGTGCTAGAGATATTATTGCGGTCACGGCGGCCAATCAGCGGAGATTAGCCAGCTGTGCTAGAGATATCATTTCGGTCACGGCGGCCAATCAGCGGAGATTAGCCAGCTGTGCTAGAGATATTATTGCGGTCACGGTGGCCAATCAGCGGAGATTAGCCAGCTGTGCTAGAGATATTATTTCGGTCACGGCGGCCAATCAGCGGAGATTAGCCAGCTGTGCTAGAGATATTATAGTGCGCAAGTTATAGTGCGCAAGTACAGTTGCATTGTCTGTTCCTTTTCTCTCAGTCCGATATGACGGCAATCCGACAAGACCGCAGAGGATTTTTAGTATTAGCAGCATGAACGATATAAATAGCACAATTTAACAAAAAGGTAAAATGTTGTGAAGCCAAAAATATGTCGGGAAATAAAATAGAAAAGATTGCATAATTATACATAATACCAGCTGAACCAGCAAACGTTGTTTTACCGTATATTTCTATAGGATAGAAGGGTGAAAATTAATAGCTGTATGTTTTTTTAATGCGACATCACAAAAAAATAAAAATGTTGTCCCAAAAATAAAAATAAAATGTTTAGGACGGACCACCCTTATTACTTATGGGTAACTTAATCTTACTGGCTGGCCACATAATTAAGAACGCTGGGTAGTAGTTTATTTTTTATTAAAATTTAAATAGAGAACACTGTTACCGTTAAGAAAATAATGACGTCATCGTTGTCCGCGCCTCTCGACCAATAGGGTAGTTTCCTAAAATATTTTATTTAGTCCGTCACGTAGTTTAATAAAAAACATTGGACACGTATTTTTTATTTTTTCACGGAATTGAAAAATTAAGACGAAACAGTGAATTGAAATTTCGCGTGACGTCACACCTCGGTATAATTCTTAGCAAGGTGTGACGTCAGCAGCCCCCACTCCTGTACTTTGAAGCTTTCCATCTTTGTGAATTTTTCTTGACTTGAAAAAGCAAAAAATACGTGACCAATATTTTTTGAAAATCTACTTAATGGACTAAATAAAATAATGATTTTGTAACACAGGAAACTACCCTATTAGGTCGCACCATATTATAAAGCTAAGTTCACAGTGACCGTTTCTCTGTCTGATCTGGTTCTTTTCTATTTATCAGACAGGCACAAAAATTTAATGTAAACGGAGCGATATTATCAGTATCTCTAGTGAAGATGGGCGTGCCACAAGGTTCATTTCTAGGTCCTTTCCTTTTCCTTGTATACATTAATGACCTACCTCTCATGATGTCCAACTTATGTAATATAATTCTTTTCGCCGATGATACTTCACTCATTTTTACAATAGCTAGAAGAGATACGGATGTTTTACAAATCAATTAAAGTCTGGCTGTTCTCTCGAAATGGTTTTCAGCTAATTTTCTCGCACTTAATGCAAATAAGACAAAACCACTCAATGAAATTTTTTGTGGTCTTCCTATTAGGGTTTGATTTCAACGAGTATCACATTCATTTAGACTGGAGACCAACCAAAATATTTGGGAAAAGGCTAATGATGATGATGATGATTTCACATTATGTTCATATTAGTGAGTAAGATAAGTAAATAAACGAGATAGTTTAAGACCAGTACTTACTTTGGTTGTGGCATGCAGAAGGGAGGACAAAATGGCGCTGGTGGGAAGTCGTGCGCCATCCAGTCCGCCGGCATGTCTGCTAGTAGCCCCGCTACGCCCATCACCATGCCAGGCATGTTGCTCATGTTCCCCATGTTGGGCAGGTTCCCCATGTTGGGCAGGTTCCCCATGTTGGGCATGTTTCCCAGCATGTTGGGTCCGCCGGGGACCATGCCGCCAGGGAACATTTGCTGTAAGAAAACGGTAAAGATGAACTTTAATTAACGTAAAGTTCGTTTGCACATCCAGGTATTTTATGGTCGTTTAATTTCAATTTGCGAGCAGAAGTTCCTAGGGATTTTGTTTAACCGATGTTTAGGGTTACTTATTTGCAGCAACCTTTAATAGCAACCACCCTTTCAAGTTCCCACACACAACAACACAGTTTCTCGCGAGTAAGATTATCTCCGCGACTCGTCCGCCGCCGCCGCCGCCTCCGCTCACGTATATAACAGTAAGGTACAGGCATCCCCCCACCTGCGGGAAGCCGTCGGGCTGCGGCCAGTATGCGGGCCAGCTGTGCTGCAGGTGGTCGCGCTGGCGCCGCGACTCGTCCGCCGCCGCCGCCGCCTCCGCTCACGTATATAACAGTAAGGTACAGGCATCCCCCCACCTGCGGGAAGCCGTCGGGCTGCGGCCAGTATGCGGGCCAGCTGTGCTGCAGGTGGTCGCGCTGGCGCCGCGACTCGTCCGCCGCCGCCGCCGCCTCCGCTCACGTATATAACAGTAAGGTACAGGCATCCCCCCACCTGCGGGAAGCCGTCGGGCTGCGGCCAGTATGCGGGCCAGCTGTGCTGCAGGTGGTCGCGCTGGCGCCGCGACTCGTCCGCCGCCGCCGCCGCCTCCGCTCACGTATATAACAGTAAGGTACAGGCATCCCCCCACCTGCGGGAAGCCGTCGGGCTGCGGCCAGTATGCGGGCCAGCTGTGCTGCAGGTGGTCGCGCTGGCGCCGCGACTCGTCCGCCGCCGCCGCCGCCTCCGCTCACGTATATAACAGTAAGGTACAGGCATCCCCCCACCTGCGGGAAGCCGTCGGGCTGCGGCCAGTATGCGGGCCAGCTGTGCTGCAGGTGGTCGCGCTGGCGCCGCGACTCGTCCGCCGCCGCCGCCGCCTCCGCTCACGTATATAACAGTAAGGTACAGGCATCCCCCCACCTGCGGGAAGCCGTCGGGCTGCGGCCAGTATGCGGGCCAGCTGTGCTGCAGGTGGTCGCGCTGGCGCCGCGACTCGTCCGCCGCCGCCGCCGCCTCCGCTCACGTATATAACAGTAAGGTACAGGCATCCCCCCACCTGCGGGAAGCCGTCGGGCTGCGGCCAGTATGCGGGCCAGCTGTGCTGCAGGTGGTCGCGCTGGCGCCGCGACTCGTCCGCCGCCGCCGCCGCCTCCGCGAACGCTCGCCGCCTCTCCTCCTTGCTCATGGGGGGTACGGCTGCTAGCACCCGCTCGCTCAGCCTGCGAGATACCCAATAGCCTTAGTTACATTGTATACAAGAAGAGTCCCAGCCATGCTGGACTCAGATTACACTATTTTTGTTGCAGCTATAACCATGTTAATAAGAAATATGCATAGTAGTAGAAACTAGCAGGAGATGGTGGTCTTATCATTCAAATGGTGGTAACAAATGACAGCAATAATTCTTACCTAATACTCCTCCTGCCTCCCTCCGGACTGCTCCTTCTTTTCCTCCTATCGCGATCATCTCTGTCTCTGTCCCTATCGCGATCTCTATCTCTTTCTCTATACCTATCGCGGTCTCTCTCCCCCCGCTCCCGGTCGCCCTTCTCGCGTTCCGTTCGGTCCCGCTCCCGGTCCCGCTCGCGGTCCTTGTCACGCTCTCGTTCTCGCTCATCCCGTCTCTCCCGGTCACGTTCGTCGCGTCGCTCTCGCTCGCGGTCGCGTGATCCACTAGAATCGGCCGCCCGCCTCTCAACGTTCGCTTGTCTTTCATGCTCTTTCATCTGCTGTATCCTTTCTTTTTTTGGTATTTTGAAAACTTCCTGTAAAGAAATTAATTTATTACATACCTGTGTCATTATTTTCTATAGTCCGTTCACGTTAAGAAAATAGTGAGTCATAGTTGTCCGCCGCCCTAGCCCCACCCCTCGACCAATTAGTTAGAAAGCTACAGCAACAAGATGCTCGCTCAAGATGGCGGCTCAAGATGAGGGATGTTGTACTCTATTAGTATTACTAGATTTCTCCCGAGCTTTTGATTCTATCAATTTGTCTCTTTTGCTTTCAAAGATGACGTATTTTGGATTTGACGCGCCTACTGTTAAATGGTTTAACAGTTATTTAAGCAATCGCAAGCAGCTTGTTGAAATTCAAGATGCAAATGGATCTAGCATTTTATCTAATATGACTGCAGTGGTTAAGGGTGTTCCGCAGGGATCTATTCTGGGCCCTCCTTTGTTTATTATGTATAGCGCTGATGTTGTTGATGTTTTGAAGAACTGTAAATTTCATATATATGCTGATGACATCCAGTTATACCTTTCTTTTAAACCTGAACAATATGCTGATGCAGTGAGATTGGTGAACGAGGATCTCGAAAGGATCGTCGACTGGTCAAAACGGAACTCACTATTACTTAACCCTGCCAAAACTAAATATATGCTTTTTGGTTCTAAAGGTAAATTAGACAAAGTCGACAGTTCTCTTGTTAACGTAAGCGTAATGGATCAATGCATTGATCGTGTTTACGAGGCAAGAAATCTGGGTCTGATTATCGACCAAGACCTTCGTTTTGAAGCTCACATTGCAAACTGCGTTCAAAATTGCTTTTATCGTCTCAAGGTCTTGTACACAATGCGCCCATTCTTAAGTGAGGACCTGCGTGTACAACTAGCTGAAAGTCTGATTTTATCGAAACTGAATTATGCCGACACCGTTGTAGGACCACGACTTCTTGCATGTACCGTACGATTAATCCAAAGGGTACACGCTACAACGCTTGCGCACGGTTTTGCTTTAATGTACCACCCAGGAGCCATATGACACCATTTTTAAATCATAACAATATTTTAAAGATGAAGTCACGCCGAAAATTGCATTTAGCTTGTCTTCTTTTTGGCGTCATCAAATATAAATCTCCTTCATACTTGTACTCAAAACTGGCGTGGATTAATAATCACCGGCAGCGCAAGGCTAGAAGTTGCGCCCAACAGCTAGCTACCCCGCATCACCGTACTGTGCTGCCTTTCGTGGAAGTTTTCGGTACGCAGCCTCCAAGTGCTGGAATAATATTCCCCCACCAATTAGGGACTTAAAGAATTTAAATACTTTTAAGAAAAGTCTTAAGAAATTTGTCCTTCAGTCACAAATTAATTTTAATGATATAAATATTGACAAATCATTTATTTAGTTACAAAATGCTTATAGGTAGTTCTATTCTAATGAAATAATTAATTACTCAATTTTGTTTGACAAACTTAGTATTAGGGCAGTTATTTGAAATCTCAACACCTGTTGTAAAAAAATTATATTCAAATTTATTTTATTTAGTTTTAATAATAATTCCTATTTCATTAATAACTTTTTTGTCACTTTTTTATTATGTATTTATTTTTTCCTCTGGCGGGCAGTTTGATACTAGGCAACTGACTCGCTTTTTGGTGGCGAGTTTAATAATTACAATTTAAAGGTTTTTTATTTATAGCATGTAGCACGATATTAAACGTTACAATATTATTTTATTTATGTATTTAATACACTACACATTCATTAACATTAGTTTATTTACCCTCGTCTGTGTGTCACTGCAGGGTGCCAACTGAAAACCAGCGCTGGGTGTCTTTTGCCCAACAAATGCTGAGTTGGTAACCCTTTCGGTGTAGACATGCTCAGCGAAATTCTTAGTACTATTTTTTTTTTACGTTTGTAATTTTCTGTTGTTGTGTGTTTATCACCGAATAAATGGTTTTCAATTTCAAAGTTAAAAGTTCAGTTAAACAAATTAAAAGTTCACAGTGACCAGTTGACGGCTGATGTGTTGGCAAAACGGTTGTCTCTTGTGCGTTACCTATATAAAATAATAAAAATAAATATCTCGCTTGTTCGTAAGAATACAAGAGGATCGGTAATACATAGGAAGAAGTAGAGTAATTTACAATGTTTTCAAGTAGAGAGAATTAATGAATTAGAATTTTTACTCCGTTGTGAAAACTCCTTTACCCTGCAAGTGCACTGATGACTCACTATTTTCTTAATGTGAACAGACTCAAAATCAATCAAAATTATTTTATTTTACATAGGCCTACATGGGCACACATAAAACGTCAGCAGTTAGTGCACAGTTCGAAATTTGTCGTTTCCCATGGAGAAGAACCGGCACAAAACTCCACGGTTACTCTTTTGACTACAGAGTGACAATAGTTTTAATTTTTGGTATCTTTTCTGTCTTGCTTCCGATCTATTTAACCATCAGGTGAGATGGTGGTAAAACGCGAGCCTATTAACAATAAAAAAAAAAAAACTACGAGCCTGTCTTCATCAAAAATTCAAAGTTGACCAATATTTACTTTCAAGGCTTACCTTCAAACTGGACCATCGTTCCAACAGTTGGTTTGACAAATCCTTTATCTTCTCCAATATGCTTGCACTTTCTCTCGCCTTCTCTGGACTTGACAGATTCTCTTGGCTGCCTCTGTTAAGTTCTATAGGCAAACCTGTGGAAGAACAAGAGATTATAACAGAGCTTTACAAATGGAGAAAAGTGATATTCTGCTTGGCTATCCTTAAACCAATGTAACAGTCAGATTATAATATCCAGCAGTGTGCTTAGCATTACTGAATTCGCCAAAACAACTGGGAATCTTAATAAAGGTGAGAAGACTTCACACGAGGGCCGAAGCTTTTGGAAACTTTTGTATAGATTTAAATGTGGGTAGAATTCACATTACTAGCAATCTCAAAATCATCCAATGACTGCCTACCGACATGGGCGAAGCGGGAACTGACTAAAACCCATCCGTGTTCCATCATGTGTGTGACAGACAGTTGAGATTCAAAGAGTTAGAACCGTATTTGTTTTGTCTACGTAAAATTTGCTAAAGAACTGGTAAAAAGTTTATAAATTCAGTTGTGCTGTATATCATTGTAAAGCTTGTGAAACGGACTAAAAAGTGATATATATAACACTTCTGAACTGCACCGGTACCGTGAGTAATCAGTGAAAAACTATTATAAAAATTTGCAATGACTTGTGTCCCTGACCTAGGGCGCGCAATGCTTACACGGTCACTAGGCGCTTGTTTTAACAACTTGAGCTTACACTACGCGTTTTTAGCAGACTTAGCTTATGCCACCCTTCTTATACCCTCAATTAATAACACTATCAACAGAAAGGCTAATCAACAGTCAAAATTGACAACATAACTGTACGCAGTAAATTAATAAGATCTCTATCACAAATTAACTTATCGTCTTCAACTAGCCAAGATCTATTGAACACTACCATGTTTGATTCAACTATGATGAGTGTCCAGAGCGATACGCAAAACCTTGATCAATCATATTCCGAGGACCTAAGACGAGAAATAACTGAAATTAAAGAGCGCTGACAATGAAATTGAAAATCTTAACTGTGAAAATTCTAAGCTGAAACAGGTTATACAAGAACAACAACGACAATTGGAATTATTGAAAAAAATTGCTTGCAATATCCCGCAGCGTAAAAATAACTCATCTCCTATCTCGAGACGAGTACTAAGCATCTCCTCTACGATTACCTAAAATTACCTGCATAAGTAACCCCAACTCAAGTACAATCCAGCAGGATAAATTCAACTGCAGTGCGAGTATTCAATCGGAAATTCGGCATTGTTACATTGAAACTAAAATGTGCAGTACGGAAAGTTCACCTGTTGAGACTCGGAACAACAAACACAGAGTAATTATCTTAAGTGATGGACAGGGTCGGGGTCTACGCAGCATACTGCAAAACCTGCTTGGCTCTGATTACGACGTGTTTTCCCATCTAAAACCAGGTGCTTCACTGCGAGAGATTTTGGAATGCTCGAAGAGCGAAATCAGCACACTAACAAAAAGGGACTACGTGATTATATTGGGCGGATGCTGTGATAAAAATCCTTATGACATTGACATAAATCTACATCGCTGGTTATCGTCAACAGCAAATACTAATGTGATTATAAGTGAAGTACCCAATAACAGGTTCCTAAATGTATCAAAAATTAACTACTTACTACGGTTTATTTGCAAGAAACATAAAAATGTATTGTTTGTGGACATGAATTACGCTAGATTTCCACCAAGTAGACGCAGTTATGTGCTAAATCTTGCAAGATCACTAATAAAAGAAATATTGTGTATTCATTACCATTTCAAAGCAATGCAATGAGCTAAAATGTCAAAATAAAAAGTCTTGATTGTAAATACGTGCAAGTTAACTTAGATTCTGACCAAAACTCAATGAATAGAATTAATACAGATTGTATAAATGAATTAAGCGAATTGAAATGAAACAAAAACGAAAACCTAAACTAAAATAATTTATTTCGTTTATAGAGTTGTCACTATTCTTCAACAAAACACTAATAGATTGCTCAATAAATCTGATATGATTACTATTATTTTGTATTAACGAGTTAGCTACCCAGGACTATCCTGTGGACATACTATGTATCACTGAGCACAACATGACGGACGGTGACGAAGTATATCTTACAATTCCAAATTACAAAATTGCGTCTTATTATATGAGAGTTAGCAGGCATGGAGGCTCCTGTATATTAATTTAAAATAATATGAAATATAGAATTCTTCATAACATCACAAAACTTTCAATCAGTAACACAATAGAATGCTCTGCAATCGAGCTATTAGATCATCAAATAAATGTTCTATGCATTTATAGGCCGCCAAACAACACCACTGACTCTGTAGAAAGCTTTCTCCAAACTTTAAATAAAATATTGAATAACTTAAATGGGAAAAAAATCGAAATATGCGGAGATTTCAACATAGATACTTTGAAGCGTACCAAACTTTGCGGTCAATTTATAGAGCTCTTAACTAGATATAATTTGAAACTTCAATTCAAGCAAATAACGAGATTTGCGAGTAAGACGTGCATTGACAACATAGCACATAACATAAGAGCTTGCAAAGGTACGACCAAGGAATTGGCCCTTTCAGACCATAACGCGCAAATCATAAAGGTTCCTGTCAAAAAAACCAGCACCATAAAATATTGGTATATATTAAAACGGTATTATTCTCAATATAATAGAGCAATATTTATAAAGTATTTAAAACAACTAACCAGTAGCGATGTTTATAGTTGCATCTCTGTTTTCCTTTAAAGAAAGTCAGGATACATGCCAAATCTAGATCTAAATGGATCTTTCGTGGATTAAAATTATGCAGCAAACGTAAATGCCAACTATTGTGGCAATATAGGAATAACCCAAATCAAACAACCAAATCTGCTTTCAAAACATACACAAAGAAGTATAAAACTATAATCAGACTCGCAAAAAAAATCTCAAAACGACTACTTTATTAATTCTGCCACAAATAAAAATAAAGCTACTTGGAAAGTGATAAATGAGATCAAATCTAAATATCCAAATGAAGGCGTAAATCAATTAATTATAAATGACGAAATCATAAATAATCCTCAAGACATTGCGAATTCATTTAATGATTATTTCCTTGACATCAATGACAATAACACTAATGTTACACAAAAATGTTGTCAAAAGTGTACACGGGCATGGTTTCAGTCGTGCGGCGAGCTACCCATTGCTCGCAGCCCGCAGGCCCGCCCGGAGGTGTCCAGACAAGTCCGACACCTTAGTCATTACGCTATTGACGCTTCTGTACTCGCTTGTGTCTTCGTGGACCTCATCCATTGCTTTGAATCAGGCAAAAACGAAGTCAAGAGCAGACTCAACAGGAATTTTAAAGAATCTGGTATCAATCGCTCCTTTCATCACAAACTAACATATTAGATATTGGTCAAAGAGTCAAAAAACTTACCAGAAGCCTCATCAATGAATACTGTGTCAGGTGTCAGCTGAGGTATATCTGCCGCACTAAGCCATCGCTCCACAATGGTGAAGAAACGACTTTCTTGCACCATTGTCTTGTTCGGAATAGGTAGTCGATCCACTGTTTGTAGCATTTCTAGCCTGTAAGTGAAAGGATATTTTTAATATTAATTTCTGGCTTTGATTTCATCTTCTATCTTTAGGCAGAGGTAGATAGATAGATATACACTTTATTGTAAACGAAATAACAGAAAACAAATAAGGACTTAACAACTAAATAAGGGTGATACAATGGGCAGTCTTATAGCTAATCCTTTTTTTAGTGGTAGGTTCATAATTTTCTTAGCTTCTAAACTGATTAAATGCGTTAGAAAAGTGACAAGTCTGTAGCGCCAATGATACCCCTTTTATAGAAGAGAGATATGATTCGGAATGTGAAGAGCACCGCAATTGCAGGGGTGAACTGAAAGCTCTATGTACCTAGAAAAATCTTCAGAAACTCAAAATTAGACTGTCAAAATGTATTATTACCAGTTTAGTGATTATTACACTTACTTGAAGTCAAGCGGGGCATCGCTACACCACGGCGCTAACAGCCTTAGTCCCCGGTAGTCCAGGAACAGTCTCCTACAAGGCAGGTCAGCGTCGCGCAGTAGTCGCAATAACGCCGTCTGCGCGCGACGTGTCTTAGCGCGGACTACGGTACGGGACAAGCGGAGAGTGTGACTCTGGTTCTTTACACCAGTACGGCCCAGGGCTTCCAGATCTTCCTCAATCTGTATAAGTGAAAACAGAATTAGTTTGTGACAAATAATGTTTACAAAACTGATTCCCAATGAAGCATCAAAACATTATTAATAGCTATTTGGTGTAACCACTTTTTATATTCTCAAAAGAGCACCTAGGTATTGATCTATATGTGTTCTCATATGATTTGACCAGTACATATGAACTTAAAAAAATACTTTGACTGAGTTTGATAAGGTATTTCTTCTCAGGGTATTCAAGGGAAAGACTGGCCTCATATAGATTAAAATTACTCAATCAAATGACAAGTAAACCGTGTTATTTATAACCAATGTGCAAAATAAATATAATTTATTACTTGATATTAAAATGGAACTTAATGTGGGGTATTATTATAGTAACCATAAATACCATCTAAATCAACAATACTAATACAAAAAGGCATCCCTTATACCCATGCTGTTTCCAGACTAAGGTGATAAAAAGTTTTTATCAATAATTTTATTTAAGAAGCAACTATAAATTATTTAGTATCTAAAACAAAAACTAAAATTTCTACTCACATCAGCATCTTGCACCAAATCGGGTGCCTTCGGCTTGTAGGTGCGTTCCTTCTTGGGTCGTCGAACGCGAGGCGTTGGCTGTTCAGTTGGGGTAGCATGTGATTCCTCTGAAGACTCTGTGGTACCAGATTTTGAGGTAGATACATCCTCCTCTTCCTGAGAAAGTTGCAAAGTGGTATTTTGGTATTATTGTCTTGCTCGTACTAGCCAAAACATAAGAAGATAACAAGAATTTTTATTCGCTCAAACATGTTATTTAAAAAATATAAAAATCCCGACTGCTAACTGAAATGCAAGAAACAAGCACATTTTTATTTAAAAAAAAGTGACAAGCAGATCCCAATTGAACATATTTTTAAATGGGATGGGTCCGCCTGCTTCTCTCTTTTTAAAATAAAAATAGGCATATTTATGTACTCTACTACATATTTCAGATAGTTGATATTACTTTACAATCGGTTTTAAATGTATCATGCATTTTATTTATTTGTATTGCTTTGCGCAAAAAAGTGGAACATCTTAATCATGAAAAATATCATGCAATAATTTCATTTTCAAACACAAAAATAACATGACACAAATCACACAGTATAAAACTCTCCGTTTTATATCCTTAAAGTCTCGAATCCAATGTAGATGACAATGTGACAATGATAGTTTTAAGATATACATAAACACATAGTATACCTTCCAAACAGCATTGATTAATCAGTCCTTCATTTCCACATGCGAAAAAGCAGTCCCAAATAATAAGATAAATATATATACCCGAGGAGCTCGTACCTCGTCATCTTCATCATCCGAGTCGGGCTCGCCACCGATCCAACCTCGGCAGTTGTTGGCACCGCAGTAGCATCGCTGAGCCACCTTTCTGCACGCAAACAATACATCTCTGTTACCCACCAATCACCATTACAGCATAACACCCGCTGGAACCATAAGTCCGGATTGTCAGATAGGAATATATTATATAGTATCATCAGAACTTAAAACGGGATATTTTTTGTTTCGAGTTTCCGATATTTCGGCACTGTTGCAAGCGCCATGATCACGGATGAACTGAAGTAATTGCGGGTGGAAGTTTATGAGCAGACGAATCGGTCTACCCGCTTTCTCGTTCATTTTTTGTGATTGATATCCCGTGTTAAGTTCTAATGATACTGTCAGTGACCATGTTAGCTTAAAAACTTATATATATTATATATTTGATTTGTAGACAGACTCAGCTAAGATTACGGTTAGTTGAATTGATTGAAAGGTTTCTTTGGGGGATTAATTTGAGACATAAGTACAGGTTCGGAATGACTAACTACCAGTGCATAACCAATTGAAGCCAAAATATCACTGTACTTTTTGTTACATAACATCTGATGTTAGTATGTATATATTCTGTTTTATTTTTATGTTAAGTCAGTTTTGCACATTGCAAGTAAGATGTGCCTTATCATAAAACCAAGTAACAAAAGCACGGGATTTTTCATCTCATTAAAAACCTAAAATCGTGACATAGAGTTACATATTCTGATGTTTTTTTTGTGAATCAAGTTATTGGGTATAAACTAGAATGTCCTTGCCATTCACGGTGAGTGCTTCTTACAGATTATAAAGATTTACATATCATTAATCTGAAGGTTACTCTTTGTCAGAATCAAAAAATCAGAAGAATATAGAACAGTACAATAGTAAGTGTAACACTGCATAGGCATATTGGGTAAACTCTATATGGAGGGTGTTACAGAGATGCTTGGACATTTATATTGATTGTTCTGTATATGAATACAAGTTTTACGAAACAAGAAAGAAATAAGTATATCTCTTTGGCAATTAGGTATGCCTTCAGTGATAATATATCATGACCACACCACCATTCTGAAACACACTAGTTGCGATTGTCATAACGAAAACGTTTAAGTAAGCAAGTATAAGTACATTATGGACAACATAATTGTGAACGCACAAAGTGCATTGCCAAATGCAATGAGGATAGCAGCTTACACTTTGCTTTATAGAATGCGTGCGCTTCGAAAGCGTGTCAGTATTTTGGTAATTTCTATGTTAGATTAAATGCAAATCGGAGCTTAGCAGCAGTACAAGCAGTGGCTTAGAACTAATCATTTTTTTTATAAGTTAACTTACCCAAACCTCTGGAACTGATAATCAAATGTCAATTCCTCCCCAGCCACAATATCCCTTTTACTGAAGAATCCTATTCTCAGTTCTCCATTCACAGTCCACTTCTGGGTTTCAGCATTGGGATCACATGAATGGTTGATGAACCGGGATATGTTGCCTTTGAGTGTCGCGTCGATGACCGTGTCACCTTTTAGTGACATGAAGTAGTGATGTAGATTGTTCTCGTCGGAGTATGCTTGAGCGCGCTTGTAGAATTGTTCGTAATCTAGGACTTCGCCAACATATTCCAGTAGGAATTCGCCCCTAAAAGATGATAGGTTGATTAAAAATTTGATGTAGGTACATAGCCATCCTATCTATCTCGCAAATTATTTTCAATTAATTTAAATTTATTTTAAAAGATTGTGCAGAATATTAAATTGAATGAAATAAAATGCAACAAAATAAAATATTTAATAATTTTCAGCTTTTAATAAACCATACAATATTGCAACTGCCTTGTGTTCAATTGATGATAACTTGATACTTCAGTTTGAAGGTAAATATTGGAAATGAGCATATTATTTATGTTCAATTAGCTATGCATTATTTGAAGGAATAAGAGTGTCTATACAAATTGTTATAATATGTAAATTGAAAAGAGAAACAGAAAATTCTTCATGAATAATACTATGGGGATGTTTGTGTTGCTAATGTTAATTTAAGACTAATGTAACTATTTATAATCCCTATGCTTATGTTATAGTTAAATACTGTTATAAAGTAACTTTTAATATATTTTCTTAATATTAAATCAGCTTTATAACTTCAATAAACAAGGACATCTTCAAATATTTTCGCCAGTGCTTCAAATACAGAATACCTATAAGTTCAGTAATACTTACGTTGGTATATCAGCACTAGCCTCAACACCACAGCCTTTCTTGTCAGCATAGAAAACCTTAAGAGGCGCCATTTCCTTCGACTGGAACCTTCTATTGGTACAGCGATCTCCCACTGGACAGCGGGAATTACTGGAAATTACAATAACAATACATATAAAGACATACTCTACAAGAAATACGAGAATTGAAATGCTTTGATATTGGAAATAAAAAGAGATAAAGTAATACCATTCAATCATAAGTAGCCTGTTTAGGCAGTCTTCTCCACAAGCTAGTTCCCCTCGCTCCAACTCTTCTTTGGTCATAAAACAGTCACAAGTCATCTTCTTGGTCTCCTTGCTAATCATTCTATCACACAGATACTCATTCTCATCCAAATGTAGATACTGGTTCATCCTCTCTTCAATTATCCTGTCATAATCTTCTTTGCAAAGAGGAGTAGCATTTTGTTCTTCCTCTTGGAGGTTAGGACTCTCTGCTACTGGAGGTAAACGCTGAGGCAGGCTGGGACTAGCTAAAGGTGAATTGGCAGGAGAGCTAGCACACATCTCCAACTCACTAGACCTACGCCAACGAGACTTCACCTTCACAGGCATCTCAGAAGGCACAGGGAATGATGGAGAGTTAGGAGTAGTATTAGGCAGGGATTCACTTGTTTTATCCTGACTATCAGATCCAATTTCTTCAAGCTTGAGCTTAGTCTGTGTAATTAAAGCCTTTTTCAATGGTGTCTTGACTAAGCCATAGCCTTTTGTTTTCTGTTTGAGGTTACTTATTGTCTTAATCCTACTGGATCGCCTCACACCAGTAGGTGATGATTCAGCCGAGTCATTTGAGTTAATTTGGGTTTGTTCAGTGGCTCTGGATGAGTTGCTGTCATCTGACAGTGTGGAGCTTGGTGTTAGACTGGGGTCTGGTCTTGCTAGAGCTTCAGTAAGGTTTTCTTTAAATGTTAGATCTGTTGTTAAACAAGGTGGCCTAATTTCATTAACCTCAGAACAATCCATTGACTGGTCAACTTGCACTGTAGATCTCAGATTCAACTTTTGAAAATGCTCCTGGAAGTCACTATTTTGAGATAGGTCCTTACTATCTTCATTGTCATTCGGTTCTGTTGCATGTTCCTGAGAACTATCTATCTTGATGTTATAATACAGTTCTGGGTGGTCATCCTCCACTATTTGCACAATTGTGATGACTTCATCATCATCACCAGTAAAATCTATTTGTTCTTCTTCCAATGGAGTATCATCTATCTGAATTTCAACTTTTGGCTTTGATTCTTTAGAAGAATCATCAATAATTTGACTATTATCTTTATTTTGAGGCAATAGTTCAGCAATAGCACTGTGCTTTGCGTCACTTTTTGCTAAATCAATTGTATTTAACTCCATAGGCATCTCATTCAGTTCTTCTTTATTCAATAATGGGATTCCACTGTTAGATGAGAGTCCGCTCAATGCAGGTACAGGTGATATGTCTCTAGAATTGCTTTTTGTATTTGTCTTGCCCATTGGGCTAAAATGCACCCGATTATTAGTATCAGACTGTGTATCAATTGCAGCATTTGAATCTGATTCGGAGCTCGCACACGGATCAACCACCCTTATTTCTACACTACTATTTGTTTCACTGTCACTACCAATATCATATTTTCTTGTAAATGACTCATCATTATTGAAGAGGCAACGATATTTGCCAAATTTTTTATGCAATGCTACGATTGGGACTTGGCTGGATTTGGTAAGAGGCAGTTCCGTGGGTTGTGATGTCTCTGTTGGTTGGGGATTAGGTGCGATTGAAGCATCGGGAGGCGCAGTCTCTGTGTCTTGATTGGCTTCAGAAGTGGTCGGCTCGACAGAGCCGGACGCTTTTCCGTCGATGGACGATGCAGCATCCGCCTGCTGCTTGGCGCGTCGAGTTGTACGACGCGGTGCCGTGGTTTTTGCTGCTGCTTTCTTTCTTTTCGCCATTGTACTATTTTAAAGCAGCAACATACAACCTAAAAATAAAACCGTCTTTACAGATACTAAGAACACAGTTGGGCATAGTGACCTCTTTTGAACGTTGTTGTTTCTTGATACTGTCAATGCCACATGGTTTTAACAAAAAAATTAAACATATAATTCTTTATAGTGAATTTACATACACCTACTATATTATTTTACCACTCAGGATGCTTGTTTTGAGACTCCAATGAATTCATGCAATGAAGCCACCGGTTGGTTGGTTGAGTGGTTGGTGTTGATGGTCAGCAATAACATTTCATGATACAATCTCACTACATACCATCACTTTTTGGATGTAATAGTATTTCTTGCATTTATTGAAATATTTCTTAATGTGCAAAACTATTATACTCTCTCACAATTTAAATAAAACATTATTTGCAAGCAAAATTAATTTTTTCACTCATTTCAGTTCATTGCTTTTTTTTTGTTGAGGGCTGCGCCATAGACAAAGACAATCCAATCCAATAAAGCAAGATGGAACCAATGCAGATAAAAAAAACATTTTACCAAAAAATTCAACCGACGACGACGCACAGTGGGCCCATACTGAAAATTAGTGGACTTAGGCATCAAAGTTCCAATATCGATGCGATTTTTTTATGTTACGTGTTATGATATTCCTATTTCCTGATAACTTTTATTCTTATAAAATTTCTTTTTAAGTTGATAGTTTGTCTGAAAAAAAATTAATTAGATTTTCTTGTATGGAGCGAATCACGTTTAATTTTTTTTCTTCAATTGTGCTAATATGTTGGGTGTGTGGCTTGAGTATATGACAGCTAGGGTCATCTTCTATCCACGAAAAAAAAAATCAGCGCCGGCCATCCGCGGCAGCGCGAGTAATCATTCGGTAAAAAAAATGTTTTGTAAGATTTTTTTGCCATTTAAAATAAATTCAAAGTATATTTATATTACTTGCTATGATATTCCTGATAACTTTTATTCTTAAAATTTCTTTTTAAGTTGATAGTTTGTCTGAAAAAAAAATTAATTAGATTTTTTTGTATGGAGCGAAATCACGTTTAATTTTTTTTTCTTCAATTGTGCTAATATGTTGAGTGTGTGGCGTGAGTATATGACAGCTAAGGTCATTCTCTATCCACGAAAAAAAAAATCAGTGCCGGCCATCCGCGGCAGCGCGAGTAATCATTCGGTAAAGAAAAATGTTTTGTAAGATTTTTTTTTTGCAGTTTTTTATAGTTAAATATATAGTTTTAATAGCGCATAGGTACTTATAACTAGTAATTCTGGTAGAGATTTAGTTATTATTGGATTTTATCGGTAGAGGTGCATTGTGATTGATGACTCATTTGTTTGTGCGCTCGGCTAAGCGCATAACTAATGAGTCATCCCCAAAAAATGAGATTGATGAGATTATTCCCAAAAAAGCCCTTTTTTGGGAATAATCTAGAGCCGGATCACATTATTTCTTGTTCCAGAAGTGCTAGTGGGTCCGGCAAATTTTCAAACTCTGCTATGAGGTATTCTTCTTCGTCCATAATCTCACTGTCACAGGGAGGCTCAGTAGTCTTTAACAACTGAATTGCTTCAAGCAACAACTCATTATGAACCCGTTTCGTTATTTTAGGCCTTATGTAGGATATGTGGGGATCAGAGCTTATTAGAAGTCCATGGAGGATGTCTTCGTTTGTTACTATTCTCCCCGTTTTCCGAGTGTGCCTCTCCCTGACGTTTCTGAAGTCCTTATTACAAGCTTTCGAAGCTTCTTCAGATAAGGTACCTAAAACGAATAAGTACATACATTTTAATTTCAAAACGCAATCGAGTCAAATAATAAGAGTCTGTGTTTCCCGACAGCTACAACCTAGGAGTCTTTAAGTCCAGAGTGAATAGGTTACTTTTAGGTAAGCGTGCTCCATCTTCGATCACATCATCACTTACCATCAGGTGAGATAGCGGTCAAACGCGAACCTATTTTCAATTAAAAAAAAAATACATCAAACTATATTTATTTTTTACTTACCGATTGGCAAAACACCAAAGTGGTTACAGATGTCTGCACCGCGCATTAGAAGTTTATGTACACTAACTGGCATGTAGTACCACGAATAGTGTTGCACGTACACATCAGCTGTTTCACTACAGTATCTTCTAAATTTTTCACAGTCAACGTTTTTGCCTGATGATATGGCTTATAGAATAACGGAAAATCTGAAAATCAGATTTTCGTCAATTCCCGTTATTCTGGATGATCTGTTGTAATCTTGGAAAAAAACGCCTCGCAGTATTCCCGTTATTTGTAGTTCCAAAACCCTTAAATGGGAAAACAATACTGCAATATACAATACATAGAGATATAATACACAAACAACATAAAAAGAGCGAAAATTAAATACTGTGTGAACTATATTTGACTATATCAATCAGCATTCCAGTTTGCTCACGAAACTCTTGTTGCGTGATACTTTTAACTTGTTTCAAAGCCTTATATTCGCCTCGAGCAGTTTTTCGTTGAAAATCCAGATTATAAGATATATGGAGAAGACATTCCATACACCGAATCTTCATATGCAGTGAATAAATTCCTTGTTTGTAAATTTCTTCACGAAGTGGTTTGGAAGTCAAAGCACCTAAATTATTCATCTCACTCGGTTTTGCCAAGCAAATGGGACACGTTGCATATAATGGTACTTCAGCAATAATATTGGCCACTTTTCCATCAATCATGGTCATATGCAATTCATGTGATACAATAATATTTCCACACTGTGTAGATATTCGTTCATTATTTTGTTTTTTCATCTCAGACTCTTCAGACTTTATAAAATCAGCTGTCTCCGAAGTGAAAGTGAACTTCACTGGTCGACAGTACAGAGATAAGCAAGGTGTGGAGTTCTCCCAAACTATATTTTTGTTCCCAGATGATAGGCTAGTAGACACTAGCCGAAGAGGGACGATGCTTATCATGACTACTGACGAATCATCGAACTCTGTAGCTGTGTTTGACGTTTTCTGTTTATAATTATTCTGCGACGAAGAACCATCAAGTCCCCATTTCCAGGTCAACTTGAGTTCTTCATTTTGAGACCTATCAACAGAATTCATATCTAGTAAAATCCACTCCAGAGTGTGGTCCAATAGCGCTTGCAATTTAATCTGAGCTCCTTTTTCGGTAATCTCCATGCTCTCTTGTGGTGGGTAACATCTTTTCTTGGCATTTACAAGCTTTGGATAAGATGGAAAGGCAACACAGTTTTCTGTTTCCAGAAATTGTCGAAGAGCTAAGTACTTCCATTTCGAGAGCGCAACTGATGTATAAAGAGCTAAACATTTATCTTCAGAGACAGTACTTAAAGCTCTGCTTTTTGAACAGTCGCTCGTCTACTTCGGGTAGCGCATCTGGATTACTGGAAAGGTATTCGACTACTTTTGCTAGATTTGTTTTGCCGTTGTCTTTCAATTTTGTTATGTACCAGTTCTGCAACTCTTCCTCGGAATTTTCTTCTACTATGGAATTAGAACGTCTTTTTTTGCTTATTACTTAACTCTTCGAACGGTTTTCTGTGCTCTTTTTCTGTAGATGTTCCCGCTTCCGTAGTACATACTGCAAGAGTAGGAACATGGGAATCTATATCCACAGGCTCAGATAAGGCTGCGTCTGAAAAGCCCATCTCACTTTTCAGGTCAACACCGGCACAAACAGGCCAGTTGATGTTTTTTTTCCAACCACTTGCGATTACTTACACGATTCATAAAAGTTTTTTGATTTCTACTTGACTCTATCCACTTTATATTATATAAAGCTAGATTACCACTGACTGACTCACTCATTGACATAATTGTTCTCCCAGATGGTGGATGGGGAGGTGAGTATATTTTGACAGATTCGTAAACAAGTAACTCTCAAACCTACGGGAAAAGTGCCAAACCTCCCCTTTTCACCCCCCTTCTCCCCTCTCCCTATCGTATCTCGGAA
Organism: Tholera decimalis; assembly: GCA_943138885.2. Taxonomy (NCBI): domain Eukaryota; kingdom Metazoa; phylum Arthropoda; class Insecta; order Lepidoptera; family Noctuidae; genus Tholera; species Tholera decimalis. The sequence continues at coordinate 9,919,984 of OW964553.2, read as the reverse complement.
ACTACGAGACCCGTATTTTTTGTTTTTTACGGATTCGTATAGAGGAGGCTCGGTAAAGTAAAAACCATTTTTCAAAGTCCCCCCCCCCCGCCCCCCTTCTCCCCCCCTTTAGGCGGATCTCGGAATCTAAGAGACTTGGAACATTTTTTTTTTCAGATTCATTTAGAGGGGCAATGCTTTAGTCGAAATACTTGTGCAACCCCCCCCCCCATCACCCCCCCCCTCTTTTTTTTTTTTTTCACAAGCACGCGAGGTGCTTGCACCTCGCGCAACACGCAAATACTTGATTTAGAGGGGCAATGCTTTAGTTTTTTTCACAAGCACGCGAGGTGCTTGCACCTCGCGCAACACGCAAATACTAGTTATACTATATAAAGCTAAATTACCACTGACTGACTGACTGACTCACTGACATAATTGTTCTCCCAGATGGTGGATGGGGAGGTGGGTATATTTTGACAGATTCGTAAACAAGTAACTCTCAAACCTACGGGAAAAGTGCCAAACCCCCCCTTCCCCCCCCCCCTTCTCCCCCCCCCCTATCGTATCTCGGAAACTACGAGACCCGTATTTTTTTATTTTTACGGATTCGTATAGAGGAGGCTCGGTAAAGTAAAAACCATTTTTCAAAGTCCCCCTCCCCACCCCCTTTCTCCCCCCCTTTAGACGGATCTCGGAATCTAAGAGACTTGGAACATTTTTTTTTTCAGATTCATTTAGAGGGGCAATGCTTTAGTCAAAATACTTCTGCAACCCCCCCCCCCCCATCACCCACCCCCTTTTTTTTTTTTTTTTCACAAGCACGCGAGATGCTTGCACCTTGCGCAACACGCAAATACTAAACCCTCATCACCCCCCCCCACTTTTTTTTTTTCACAAGCACGCGAGGTGCTTGCACCTCGCGCAACACGCAAATACTAGTTTTATATATATTTACACAAAAATGTCGACAGAACACCTTGATTCGGTTCTTATCTTCTTCAGAAACTTCGGTAGTCAAGACAGAAATTATACTTTCATATAGAAACATATGATTTTTCAGATCACCGCCACTTCTTAATTTCACAAGAAAAATCTAGGTTGGTACAAAATCCAGCCATAGTTCTAATGTACATATAAAAATAAAAGTATTTCGCTGTGGTTACAAATAAGTGACAAGAACAAAACTAGATGGAGTTAATTAATGTCTTTATATTTATAGTCAGTGTTAATTACTCAAGTAGTGCACATAACAGTGAGTGACAATTATTCAGCCAATCAGAGACGTGCATTTTTCGATGACTCATTAGTTATGCGCTTAGCCGAGCGCACAAACAAATGAGTCATCAATCACAATGCACCTCTACCGATAAAATCCAATAATAACTAAATCTCTACCAGAATTACTAGTTATAAGTACTTATGCGCTATTAAAACTATATATTTAACAATAAAAAACTGCAAAAGAAAAATCTTACAAAACATTTTTCTTTACCGAATGATTACTCGCGCTGCCGCGGATGGCCGGCGCTGATTTTTTTTTAGTAGATAGAGAATGACCCTAACTGTCATATACTCACGCCACACACCCAACATATCAGCACAATTGAAGAAAAAAAAAATTAAACGTGATTTGCTCCATACCAAAAAAATCTAATTAATTTTTTTTCGGACACACTATCAACTTAAAACGAAATTTTATAAGAATAAAAGTTATCAGGGATATCATAAGAAGTAACATAAAATTTACTGTGAATTTATTTTAAATGGCAAAAAAATCTTATAAATATTTTTTTTTACCGAATGATAACTCGCGCTGCCGCGGATGGCCGGCGCTGATTTTTTTTTCGTGGATAGAGAATGACCTTAGCTGTCATATACTCAGGCCACACACTCAACATATTAGCACAATTGAAGAAAAAAAATTAAAGGTGATTTCGCTCCATACAAAAAAATCTAATTAATTTTTTTTCAGACAAACTATCAACTTAAAAAGAAATTTTAAGAATAAAAGTTATCAGAAATGACATAACAAGTAATATAAATATACTTTGAATTTATTTTAAATGGCAAAAAAAAATCATACAAAATATTTTTTTTACCGAATGATTACTCGCGCTGCCGCGGATGGCCGGCGCTGATTTTTTTTTCGTGGATAGAAGATGACCCTTGCTATCATATACTCAAGCCACACACCCAACATATCAGCACAATTGAAGAAAAAAAAATTAAACGTGATTTGCTCCATACCAAAAAAACTAATTATTTTTTTTTCGGACAAACTATCAACTTAAAAAGAAATTTTATAAGAATAAAAGTTATCAAGGATATCATAAGAAGTAATATAAATATACTGTGAATTTATTTTAAATGGCAAAAAAATCTTAGAAATAATTTTTTTTACCGAATGATTACTCGCGCTGCCGCGGATGGCCGGCGCTGATTTTTTTTTTCGTGGATAGAGAATGACCTTAGCTGTCATATACTTACGCCACACACTCAACATATTAGCACAATTGAAGAAAAAAAATTAAACGTGATTTCGCTCCATACAAAAAAATCTAATTAATTTTTTTTCAGACAAACTATCAACTTAAAAAGAAATTTTAAGTATAAAAGTTATCATGAATATCATAACAAGTAATATAAATATACTTTGAATTTATTTTAAATGGCAAAAAAAATCTTACAAAACATTTTTTTTTTTACCGAATGATTACTCGCGCTGCCGCAGATGGCCGGCGCTGATTTTTTTTTCGTGGATAGAAGATGACCCTAGCTGTCATATACTCAAGCCACACACCCAACATATTAGCACAATTGAAGAAAAAAAATTAAACGTGATTCGCTCCATACAAAAAAATCTAATTAATTTTTTTTTTAGACAAACTATCAACTTAAAAAGAAATTTTATAAGAATAAAAGTTATCAGGAATATCATAACACGTAACATAAAAAAAAAATCGCATCGATATTGGAACTTTGATGCCTAAGTCCACTAATTTTCAGTATGGGCCCACTGTGCGACGTCCAAAAACACTGCAAAGTGAAAAAGTGTCTTTAGTTTCGTACAAAGAGTATGTAATACACTATGGTTTCGTATTTTCGTTTTTGGCACCGACTTCCGAAATTAAAGTTGGTTTTCACTTTGCAGTGGTTTTTGGACGTCGGTTTAATTTTTTGGTAAAAAGTTTTTATTTCACTCTTTGTAGTTGGTCGATATATAATTTACCTAGTCACAAAAGCCTAAATCTCAACTACTTACCTTAATAACCTGTTACAAAATATTGCTTTTCCCAATGCTGGGTCGTTAATAGTTGAGGAGTTCTCCTGGTACTTCACCATCAGCTTCACTTCACCATACTGATACATGCAAAAGACAAAACCAATTATGGAATATTGGTTTTATTCAACATTAAAATACAACATGAGAAAATAACAGACAGTGACAAGACAGTGAAAAACAAAGTATGACAATCTATCATAAAATCTTCTAAATGGACAAGGAGTTCATATCATTCACCCCACCTAAGAAGAAATGTAATCCTTGAGGTAGCCTGGAGGTCTACGTTCGCGTGCGGAGTGGCGCACTTGAGAACCACTCGCTTCTGCAGGGTTATCAGGCGTGTCTGTACCTGCAATAGGCTGCTCAGGTTCCTCTTCATCCGACAGATCATCATTTGAGATCCTTGGCAGTGGTGCCAGAGACCTATTAGACACCGTCGTTTCACGCCCATCTGGTAAACGAACAAAGGAGTATTCAGGATTGCTTTGTAGTAGCTGAACTTCTTGTACAGCTGGGTCGTATTTCGAGGTCCTTACGTTTTTCTTCATATAAACAGGTCCAGGCGAATGAAGCCAGGATGGTAAAGATTGACCATTTATCAAGCGGCGAGGATGGTTGAACATACGTTCATGCGGGGTCGCATTGGTTCCTGTACACAAAAGAGATCTAATGGAGTGTAGCGCCGGTAGTATAGCTTTCTCCCAGTTTGCGGTATCCTCGTTATTGGATCTGAGATATAGTTGGATTGTGCGCCATAGTGTACCATTTAAGCGCTCTGCCAAGCCGTTTCCTTGAGGATTGTAGGGCGTTGTGCGACTACAAGATGTACCGAGTGTAATTAAGAATTGTCTTAGTTCGTCAGATAAGAATGAGGTCCCTCTATCCGAATGAACATAAGCTGGAGTGCCGAACGTAGAGAATAGGTCTTTCAGACATCTAATTACTGTTCCAGAGGTCATATCTTTACAGGCATAAGCAAAAGGGAATCTGCTATATTCATCGATAATCGTGAGGATGTATCGGTTTTGAGTATTAGAAGGGATTGGTCCCTTGAAGTCTAAGTTCAATCTTTCAAATGGTGCAGTTGCTTTTATGAGATGTCCTTGATGACCGACATAACGTGGTTTAATTTCGGCACAGATTGGGCATGCTGTCGTAATTTTCTTTACTTCTTCAATCGAGTATGGCAAATTTTTCGATCTGACCCAGTGAACCATACGGGTGATACCTGGGTGGCAGAGAGAACGATGGAGCTCGACGAGTCTGGAGTGAGAGGTCGCAGTGTCTATGTGCATACAGACTCGTGAGAGTGCGTCAGCAACTAAGTTCTGTTTACCAGGTCTATAAACAATATCATATCTAAAACATGACAATTCTAGGCGCCATCTTTCTATTTTTTCATTTTTGATTTTGTTTGAATGTGTTTGGTTAAACATAAACGCAACTGACTGTTGGTCAGTAATTAGTAGAAAGTGTCTTCCGATTAGGAAATGTCTCCATTTGCGTAAAGCTTCGACAATTGCGCTTGCCTCCTTTTCAATTGTGGGTTGTCGCTTTTCAGAATCGTTAAGAGATCGTGAAAAGAACGCTATAGGACGTCCTTTCTGGGACAATGTCGCTGCGATTGCGAAGTCCGAAGCGTCGGTTTCAACGGAAAATGTCTCCTTATCGTCTATTCCAGCCAATGCAGCTTCGCAAATATCTGTTTTAAGATTATTGAATGAATTGATAGCGTCTTCAGTTAACGGTAGAGTAGCTTCAATCAGTGGTCTTATTTTGGAAGAAAAGTTGTAGATCCACTTTGAATAGTGGGCAAATAGTCCAAGTGATCTTTTCAAAGTAGCAGTATCGTTTGGGATTGGAAGATTCATCAGTGGTTCCAAACGAGATTTGTCAGGTTTTATAATGTTACGATGAATTGTGTAACCAAGAAGATTAATCGAGTCTGTTTCAAAAGTGCATTTGTTAGTATTCAAAGTGAGTTTGTATTTCTTAGCGGCTTCCATGAATTTGTGAAGGTTTGCGTCGTGATCTTCCTTATTTTTCCCACAAACGGTTACATCATCAAGGTAAGCATACGTACCTTTTAGATTTTCAGAATCAATAATATGTTGCAGAGTTCGCTGAAACGCCGCTACACCATTTGTTACCCCGAATGGTATTCGAGTGAATTGATAGAGGTTACCGCATGCTTCAAAGGCGGTGTATTTCTTTTCTCTAGAGAGAATGGGAACTTGATGATAGGCACTTTTGTGGTCAATTTCGCTAAAGACGTTATATTTAGCGACTTGCGTTATGATAGAGTCAATGCTCGGGAGGGGATATGCGTCTAGCTCAGTGAATCTGTTTATTGTTTGTGAATAATCTATTACAAGGCGCTTCCGATGATGGCCCCCTCCGGCAACGAGTACTTGAGCTCGCCAAGGTGAAACACTGGGTTCAATGACTATGTCTTTAAGTAAATCATTTATCTCGTTAGATATGAATTCTTGGTCTTCTTGAGAATGCCTTCTCGAGCGAATTGCTATAGGCTTAATATTTGGTGCAAGGTTAGTAAAAACTGATGCTGGCGGGCCAGACGCCTCCATTACATTGCAAATTTTCAGGGGTTGTTTATCTCCCCCGAACTGGAGTTCCACCGAAGAGTGTGTTTTCAGTATATCATGTCCGATAATTACGTCAGCTCATAGATTAGCAATAATGAGTAGAGGTCGACGTTGATATTTGTGCTCACCAATTTGAATGTTAGCGAAACATAGCCCCTCTACGTATGAAATGTTGCTTAGAGATGCTAGAGTTATTGCTTGTTTGCAGGGCTTGCGTTTTAGATTCATAGTTTGAGCAAGATTCTTATCGATAAAGCTGAGAGAGCTTCCGGTATCGAGTAGAGCATCCACACGTGAGTTATTTAAAATGATATTGATAGTCGCTTTTTGCAGGCTCGTCGGAGCAGCAGCAGAGATAATTGACAGATGAGAGCCAGGGGCTTCAGATTGAAAGTCATCGTCGTTCGTACTAATAGCGTTCGTGGTGCGTTGGCTTTGTCCGATGCTACGGCATACGTTGGCGAAATGTCCTTTTTTGGAGCAAAGCTGACAGTCAGCGTTTCTTGCAGGACATTTGAGTCTTTGGTGGATATTACCGCCGCAGAAAAAGCATCGACGGCTATTTAGTATAGGGCGTCTATATTGAAAATTGTTTTGAGTGCTGGTGGTTGCTAGATTTTGCCGCATTGACGTTTCTTGATTTTGAGAGATTGCATTGACAGGAACAAACGACATAGGAGGAGAAGGCGCTGCTGTTAATAGTTGCGAGGTATTTTCAGCAGTTTCTAAAGATATAGCCAAGTCCAAGGTTTCTTCGAGGGTCATAGTGGATTTCTCTAAAAGTCTTTCTTTAATTTTTATTGACAATATTCCGGCGATAAATATATCACGCACGGTTTCATTTTGGTGCGCATCGGCAGTGACTGCCTTAAAGAGGCAGTCACGAGCGATTATATTAAGAGATCTCGAGTACTCCGCCAACGATTCGTCAGATTGTTGTTTCCTGGTATTTAAGCGGTGGCGAGCAAGAATAATATTTCGCCTCTTTTCGTAGGCGGTATTCAGAGTAGTAATTGCATCATCGTACGTAGCGCAGGCACGGATATAGTTAAATATTGACGGCGATATATGGTTGACAAGAAGTTTATACTTAAGGGCATCATGTGCAGAGGAAGCTTCTAGCGCGATAAAGTTCTCGAACGAATACTTCCAGTGAGCCCACTTCAGGTCCGAGCCAGCCATGGAAGGTTCTATGTCAAAACGTTCGGGCCGTAGGTACCGCGACATCGACGAACATTTTTCTTTTTCGGTAGTAGACATGTTAGACACAAAATTAATGTTGAATAAATTGATACATGCAAAAGACAAAACCAATTATGGAATATTGGTTTTATTCAACATTAAAATACAACATGAGAAAATAACAGACAGTGACAAAACAGTGAAAAACAAAGTATGACAATCTATCATAAAATCTTCTAAATGGACAAGGAGTTCATATCACCATATGCATTGTGACGAGCATATTGTGCTTAATAACCATATTCAAGTAATCGAAGCGGAACCCATGAAATACTTATTATTCCTACTTATATATTGAGTAGTTCCAGTGGTCATCTGTGGTCTTCATCATCAGGTCCACTTCACAAATAGTGCTTTTCGAATGCAACTACACAAATTACTATAAAAATACTCAAATCACTATAGGTGTGCCTATAATATTTGAAGAGTTCCCTCGATTTCTCCAGGATCCCATCATCAGATCCTGACTTGGTGACAATGGAACCAATCTCGAAGTATACCCTTTCAAATAAAAAAGAATTTTCCAAATCAGTTCAACCGTCTTCGAGCAATCGGTGATCATTTATATAAAAAAAAAACAAAAAAAATATACGCGTCGAATTGATAACCTCCTCCGTTTTGTTCGTCGGTTGAAAATAATAGGTACAATAGTTAACTAATAGAATTTCTATTACTCTAAATTTTTTTAATGTATTTGTAATTATTTCTCCTGTCTATGCATATTATGCTGTCCATGTGTTTTTCTCTATATCTTCTCTAACATAGTAGGTATTTGAGTATTTCAAATTTCAATCACGACCTGCGAGCCAGCGTGCATGCAGTAATAAATATAAATACAATAGGGGAGTCGATTTACAATAGGTAGTAGGATCTTTAGTTGAGTAGTTCGGTAGTTCAAAATTATATGGACTAAACGATTAAACTAGTAACTTGTTCGAAAAAGTAAGAAGGTGAAGATGGGCACGTTTTCTATCTGCTCCTTTTTAGTAATCCTTTCTAACTTTCATTGAGTAAAAGATCCAAAATTTTAGTGATGTATCGGAAAGACTTTTCAAAATTAGCATGCATTCGGCTTTTACACTTATTCGATACTGTTGCTCTGGACCCAAATTAACATATAGCCTTCCCTCATCTCATCTTTGGAAATACCCCCAACTTTTGGAAAAATTTGACCAAATTATAAGAAACACACTTTCTTCCATTTTAAATGTGGCCTTGGATGACCGAGCGTGGCAGCAAGCCACACTTCCCATTCGCATGGGTGGTCTCGGCGTCCGCAAAATTTCAAGTATCAGTTTACCAGCCTTGCTCTCCTCGGTCCACGGTACGGATTCTTTGACCAGGAATATTTTATCTCACTTACTGGTTAATTTTGATGTACCGTGTTTGTCCGATGCTTTGAACGCTTGGAAAAAGACTTGTCCAAACACGGATTTGCCCGACAACCTGTCTTCCCGAAGACTATGGGACGCGCCGCTCTGCAGTATTTTACGGAATAACTTAATTAATACGTCTTCGAATACTGCTGAGCGAGCTCGTCTGTTGGCTGTGGGAGAATGGGAGTCGGGTCTATGGCTCCAAGCACTCCCGTCATCCACCATTGGCACAATGATGGATGACGCATCGTTCAGGGTCGCTACTTGTTTACGCTTAGGCGTACCTTGTGTAGCTCCACATCGGTGTCACTGCGGTACAGCTGCTGACAGCCTCGGGCACCATGGTCTGTCCTGTTGCAAGAGTGCAGGGCGCATAGCTCGGTACGCCAGCATTAATGACATTCTTCGTCGAGCTCTTGCCACCGCCAGTACACCTGCGATATTAGAACCAAGCGGCTTAGTACGTGACGATAGGCAGAGACCAGATGGTATGACGTTGGTGCCTTGGAAGATGGGTAGGCGTAGGCCTCTAGTGTGGGACGCAACTTGTGTCGACACTCTTGCGCCATCTCATATTCCAAGCACGGCAAGCTGTGCTGGTGCAGCAGCCGCGACTGCAGAGGCTCTCAAACGGCTCAAATACTGTAACCTTTCTAGTAATTACAGTTTCGTGCCATTTGGGGTCGAAACGCTTGGGTCATGGGGCCCGAATGCGCGTTTCTTTTATAAGGAATTATCTCGCCGGCTGATCGATTCGTTGCGTGACCGGAGGGCCGCACGGTGGGCTGAAAATCGGCTTTCATAGACTTAGGCATTTTATTTTGCAAGTGCGAGTTTTTTTGCCGGATATCACTTCTATTAGTTATAACAATATACAAAAATGACACCAGAATTGATTCTGCACAGAAACGAAGGAATTATCATTTTTTTACGAAAATTTTGTATGGAGCTAGTATGAAAAATCGAAATATCTCTAAAACGGCAGCGATAACCGTAATATCCTTATAGGGGGTTATAGTACTAATTATTTATGATTTTTTGACATACGTTACATAATGGTTGTAGATGCCTTTTTTTTTTAAAAATCGTCAAAATATTTTTATTTATTTTTACATATTTAAACGTTCCTTTTAGTGTTTAAGTTGAAGAATTCAGAGCTTTAACAACTCTTATCATAAAATAGCATCACCCCTATAGACCTGAAGGACTAGACAGAGGTGTGTAGTGTCTTGTTGATCTTGTAAGATTTCCAACAATACCAAATAGTTGAATATCAGTGTCAAAGTGCCCATGCTGTCGCTTCTTTTTGAAAGATAGGGGAATGAAATTGTTAATTGATCATACCCTAAAAGTATGATTACAACATAACCGGACACATAATAATAATAATATCCTTATAGGGGATTATAGTACTAACATTATTTATTTTAACATATGAAACTGTTCAAAACGATCCATGAACTGTGTCAAAGTTAAGAACATCGTTAGGAAGCATGCTTTTTCCCCAAATATTAAGAATATGTGAAAACAAAAAGACTGTATATAAACTTTTTATTGATAGGTAATTTAAATAAAACAGAAGTAACAAAAATAATATCTAATAAATTCAATTATACAAAATACATATTTGAAACTATAATTTATGAAATTATTAACTAAACATATTGGTACAATAAACTAACATAAATAACAAAAGAACATAAAGAAAAATAATTAAATTTTACAAATTTTCTTTACAACTTTCGTTGTCGGACTCCAATTCCGAGTCAGAATCCAGATCGGATATACCTACAAACTCGAACTCAGTTTCCGGAAACTGTATTAGGTCGAGAGTTTCAGCAAAAAAGGTTGTCTTCCTTTTGGCATCTAACTTCGGCCTTTGTGCACTTAGAAAAGGATCCGAAGAAACAACAAGCATATTTAGGATATCTTGATTAGAATCTTGCCTGCTTCTTTTCCGCGAATGATGTTCCCGGAACCTCCTAAAATCTTTGTTTCGAGACTCTGAGGCTTCTTCCGAGAGAGTCCCAATCGGGACAATATCATTTTTTTCGATTATGTCAGCTCCGTGTATTAATAGTTTATGTACGGTTGATGACATGTAGTACCAGTCGTATAATTCCACGTACTTTTCTGCTGTTTTGCGAGCAAAATCTTTAAATTTGATGACATCGATCTTCTCACCAGATGTTATTGCTTGCAAAATAACAGCAAATCTTTTTATCAGGTTTTGATCCAACCCAGTAATAGCTGCAGTTTTATTGGGAAACTCGAAAAACTTCCTTGCGGTATTCCCGTCATTGGTAGTTCCCGAGCCTTGTTTTACTATATCAATTAACAGATTGAGCTCCTCTTTAAATTTATTTTGAATGTTTTTTTTTCTGTTTTGTAACATATCTTTATGCTCATTACTTCTTGCTGCCCACTGTTTGAAGTCAAGTCTGTACGCAATGTGTAACAGACATTCCATGCAATTTATACGGGCATGTAGGGATGATAGGCCAAATTCATATATGTCAGAACACACAGTTTTTGATGTTACAGCATCTAAGTGGTTCATTTCTGTTGGTTTTGCTAAGCACAGGTAGCATGATGCATTTGATCTAGCTTCAGAAAGGTACGTGCAGACTTTTGCGTCGATCATTGTCATCATTAGTTTATGAGTCACCCTGTTACTATTAATGCACTCTGTGGGGTTAAGGGCCTCAATTTCCTCATCCATTTTTCTTTTGTTATCAATGACAACTGCATGGCTTCCTCTTACAAAAGTGAACTGAACCGGACGACAATAAAAAGTTGAGCATGGTTTCGGGTTTGTCCATATAGTATTATCTCCATCTGTCAGTTTCAGTGGCACCAAGGAGGTCATGAAAATGCTTGAATCATCATGCTCGGCGTCCATTTTCTGCTTGTATCGGCTTTGATTGGAAGCACCATCAAATCCCCACTTCGATATCAGCTTTAACTGCTTATTTTCCACATTATCAGAAAGACTTTGAAGAATCCGCTTCACCGTGATGTCAAGTAAAGCTTGAAGTGTAATTCTAGCTGATGAATCCGTAACTGATACTGATTGATTAGGAGGGTAGCATGCAAGCTTAGTTTGTTGCAGTTTATAGTAGGATGGGTAAATATCCTTAGCACCTTCCCGAATGGCAGTCTCTCGCAACGTAATATATTGCCACTTTGAAAGCTTAAGTGAAAGAAGCAATCCAAGTGCTTTCTCTGGTGTAAATATTACTGTTTTCTTAATGCTTTCCTTGATTTTAACGGCAGCTTCTGGATTTTTGATCATATAATTGATTACAGATGCGATATCTTCATAACCTTCTTCTTTTAAACGTGCTGCAGCTGCATATGCCAATTCACAGGAATCCTCGCCTATGTGCTCACTAGATCTTCTCTTTTTCTGTTTGCTTCCCAGATCTTTGAATGGTTTTCGGGACCTTTTTGTCATTGTTCCAACAGTCGATGATGTCGAAGGTTCTGGAGAGACTGAGCGTGCTCTTGGTATCTCATCAACAGTTGGTTCTTGATTTATTAAAGCTTGCACGCAACTCGGCCAATCAATATTTGCTTGCAACCACTCTCCGTACGTATTTCTAAACTTATCAAAGAATCGTTTAGATTTCTGCCACCTGTTTAAAGCAGCTCGCGTGAATCTCCGGCAAAATTCTTTGAGAGTTACTTGATCTTCGGCAGAAAGGCAATCGCCTATGCGGGACACAATTGCACTAAACAATACTTCATGATTAAATGAAGGACACTCACTTTTTAGAAGAACAAACAAATCTAAGTTGGTGATTAAACTTTCCATTCTAAGATTTTGTAGTCGCAAAGCAAATAGTTTTAGTGTTAGCAGTTACACGGTTGTGAACAATCTAAATTATGGAACAAAATTATAGCCCTTTTATTGTATAAAGTCAATAATTAGTTAACTACCCTCATTAAAGTTATAAAAGATATGATAATAAAAATTTATAATCGTCAAAAACATTTCGTAGAACTCATAGTAGAACTAATCAACATTAGCAAATCACATTAGCTCACTAATTATAAAAAGGTGAATGCAGTTCTTAGTTGGTATTGTTGCGAGATATTTCAAATCATTTAATCACTTAATAGGCTCATTAGAATCAGAAGACTACAACCATCATTCTAATTACTTAATTACTTGTCATCAGACTCATTAGATGACTACACAATATGTTATTTTGTATTTTGAACGTATGCAAGGTTTTAAAATTCCTTTTGTGTCGATATTATTATGTGTCCGGTTATGTTGTAATCATACTTTTAGGGTATGATCAATTAACAATTTCATTCCCCTATCTTTCTAAAAGAAGCGACAGCATGGGCACTTTGACACTGATATTCAACTATTTGGTATTGTTGGAAATCTTACAAGATCAACAAGATACTACACACCTCTGTCTAGTCCTTCAGGTCTATAGGGGTGATGCTATTTTATGTTAAGAGTTGTTAAAGCTCTGAATTCTTCAACTTAAACACTAAAAGGAACGTTTAATATGTAAAAATAAATAAAAATATTTTGACGATTTTTAAAAAAAAAAAGGCATCTACAACCATTATGTAACGTATGTCAAAAAATCATAAATAATTAGTACTAAAACCTCCTATAAGGATATTACGGTTATCGCTGCCGTTTCAGAGATATTTTGATTTTTCATACTAGCTCCATACAAAATTTTCGTAAAAAAATTATAATTCCTTCGTTTTTGTGCAGAATCAATTCTGGTGTCATTTTTGTATATTGTTATAACAAATAGAAGTGATATCCGGCACAAAAACTGGCACTTGCAAAATAAAATGCCTAAGTCTATGAAAGCCGTTTTTCAGCCCACCGTGGGCCGGCTCATTCTTTGCCCAAAGAATAAGCATTGCCATACAACTTGGCAATGCTGCCAGTCTTCTGGGTACGTTTCCGGACGACAGCGATGAGGAGGAGTACTTTGACGCCTAAGCTTGTTTTTTTTTATTTTATTTTTTTTATATTATAGTTAGGCATAGTTAGGTTTAATATATATGTATATATATATATATATATATGTATATATTATACAAGTTTGTTAACAAAATATGGATCTTAACTAAATAAATAAAAACTTTTTAGTAATTATTTTTAATTTTTGAACGCAACTTTGTGACGTTTCCAACACGTCACACGTACGTCAAATTTAGCCAATGTCAAAATTTTAACCAAGCTTGCTAATAGGGAAAAGAATTAATATTTTCAATTTGTATAAAGTACTATATTGTTAACACTACCTTAGTTGTATTAAGATATATTACACAATGGCTGAAACTCCAGAGGTACTTTTGAGTCTTATTTTATTTACTTTTTAACGTTCGATAAAAACTTGTTCTGAGACACGTCACGTTTATGTTTTCAATATAATATTCGATATTTTCTTTATTTCACAATGCCTGGAGCGAACTATTGATGAATACTTTTAAAAATAATAATTAGGCGGATCAATTGTTATGCCCATACAACAGTGGTATTAAAAGTTCGCATTTAATATAAATAAATTAAATATTTCAGACTGTGAAGATCAATAAATGGGATGGTGCTGCCGCCAAAAATGCTATTGATGATGCTATCAGAGAGGTGAGTATTGTTTATATCTTCATATCTCTTTGTTTATTATCAAGAGTTCTTGAATAAAAAGTTGGTGTATGATTGCAGGTTCTAACGGGAGATCTGAAATGTAAAGAGAGCTTTGCCCTCATTGACGGTCGGCTGTTTCTCTGTGCGTTGGCTGTTGGTGTGGCTCTCTATGCTCTGCTCTGGGACTACCTGTACCCATTCCCTCAGTCAAGGTATGCACATCTTTTGATCGTGATTTTTGTATTGTATACAAAAATCATATACTAATAAATTTTACATGTAATATTTATATAATTGAGAAAGAAGGGGAAAAGTTATAGGGAGAGGTAATGCTCCTTCACCATTCTTTTGAACACTGGTAGCGTTTGAGCATGCCTCACTTCTATGGGTAATGCATTCCATAAACTGGACTACCATTCCACTAATTGATCTTGGGTCAAGTCGAGATAGCTGGCATCAGCATACTCCAGAATAGGGAGAAGGAGAGTTTGTGCAATTGCAATTTTAGTGGAGATGGGAAGAAAATTATAAAGGCGTCTCAAAGAGCCTGCAGAAGCAAATACTTTATGACTAACTTCCTGTAACTATTTAGTCCAAGAAAGGGTGTCGTCAATGTGTATTCCCAGGTTCTTCACAGTGTGACTAAAAGGTATGAAGGTGTTATTGAAATAAACCTGGGGAAGTGCTTTCCAATCAATCCTGGAAATAGTACGAGAACTACCAACAACAATAACCTGAGTCTTAGCACGATTGAATTTCAGCCCAAACTCAGTGCTCCAGTCACCAATTCGAAGAACTTTACGAGCTTTCATTAAAATGGGGAGGGCTATATTAGTGTACTACTGTACAAATATGGAAGATGGAGTTATATTAAAAGAGTTATAGAATGCCAACTGTATTAAATGCATTACTAAAGTCTAGTAGTGCAAGTACTGTTAACTTCCCCATCTCCATGCCAGTCCTTATATCGTCCGTAATATGAACTAGTGCAGAGGTAGTGCTGTGATCAGGACAGAAACCAGATTGGAAGGGATTCTGGAGATTATACTTAGAAGGAACGAGCTGAGTTGTTGGTGGACAAGCTTTTCAAGGACTTTGGAAAGGAATGGGAGAATAGAAATGGGTCGCTAGTCAGAAAAAGATGCAGGATGAGTTTTTTAGGTAATAGCGATAATTTGGGCGTCTCCAGGCTTGTGGAAAGACACTACTAGAAATTAAGAATTTAAGGATATATAGAATGACCAGAAGAATGTTATCAAAGATGGGAATGATCATCTTACGGCTGACACAGTCACTGCCCACAGTGTTGGATGTAATCGACATAACACTCTTTTTAACATCACAAGCAGTAAATTGACTTATGATAAAAGGAGAACAATCAGGTATCAGAAGATTAGAAAGATAACTTACGAGTAGCAGTTTTAGTAGCCCCATCTATTGAAGGCGAAGTAGAAAAATGACTTTTAAGTGAGTTTAATTCAATGTCTTTAGGAATCATTTCATGAGGCTTTTTCCCCGATTCCAGACCTTAACTGGATCACTATTCTGAACCGAATTATGGATATGTTGGCGTTTTGCTGCAGTCATTTCTAATTGAGATAAATTTCTCTCTGTCAGTGTCACTGGGTGTAACGTTAAACTTAAATTTTGCCGCTGCTTTTTTATTTATTAAAAGTTTAATTTCATCCGTCAGATGAAAATGCTTAACCTTCGCAGCTCGAATAGGTGCATGTCTGTCAGAAGTCAGAAAATCAACCTGTTCGTCGACTGATGACGAAGCAACCAGAGGCGTCCAGTCAATGTTGTTTGCATCCTCTCGAAGACAATCAATCCCATCAAAATTGCGAAGCAGAATAGTTTTGGACTTATGCTTAGGGGGGCGAATTTTATAGGATGTGAAAATTAGGTCATGGTAGGAAAAGGCGTCTGCTGAACATTGACCATGCTTAGCGACGTGACTAAGAGATGAGACAAAAATAAAATCAAGCAGTGAAGGAACAGAGTTAGTAAAACGGTGAGTGGCACCAAGATCGAGAATAGAGAGATTGGTTGATTCTACAATATGAAAGAGAGAATTGGAACGAGTGTCTTTTTTAAGGAGGCATGTATTAAAGTCACCCATTATTATACTATGACTGTAAGAGAGAATTAATGTTTCTCAAATACGCTCCAAGGAAGAAAAGAAATAAATTCGAAGAGAAGGGCTGTAGTAGACTCTAAGGAGAATTTTAGAGTGGTGAAGTTCAACTTCAATGAAAAGATGTTCACCAGCGTTCGGAGGGGGCGGCTGTGCGGACATGTTAACAATAGAAAAGGAAATATAATCACGAAGATAAATGGACACCCCGCTACCACCACCCACTGGCGCGGTCATTCCTGATAAGCTGAAAACATGGAAGAGAGTAAGAAGAAGAGGGAAGGCAAGATTTTAACCATGATTTGGAAACTATAGTTTAGGATTGCATGAATGTTCTTACAGTCAAAACTGGCCAGCATTTCGGGGAAATGAGCCGGAATACTTTTTTACTTTTTCAATATTTTGTCTCCCTACTAGGCTAAAACTTATATTTCAACCTTCCAAACTAAGCTATCTCATACAATGTGTGGCCAAGTTTGACTGACAAATCTAATTAGATCATTACAGCAATTAGTTGAAGTTGACTACAATAGTAACATCCTTCCTCATACTGAAACAAATAAATTATCATGCATCTTATTTCATACAAGATTTTTTATATATTATTATTCTTGTATGAGAATTAATCATTGATTGAGCCTTGTTTTTATTTATGTTTATGTCTAGCTGACCTAGCGAACATTGTTTTGCCATATAAATTACTTCTAGTGAAAACCTCTCATAGATAGGAGGCCTCTGTCACGGTAATATTATCATATTTTCAGACTTACCAAATTAACACAAAAAAAAACATAAAAATCATTAAGGCCGTTTCAAAGGACTTCAATAAAAAAGACTGACATGAGATTTTATATATTGATTAAGACTAAAGAGGTTTAAGCTGAAGTTTATTAATATAATTAGGTTTCCATATTGCTTGCTTACAGGGTGTTCTTTGAAAATAAATATGATCGAGTCCAGAGCTCAGACTGCAGCAAAAAAGCTAGGAATCTTACACAGGTTGAGGCGGTACTTCACGCCTGGACAGCTTCTGAAAATATATAAAGCACAAGTCTGTTCCTGCATGGAGTACTACAGCCACTTGTGGGATGGCTCTGCAAAATACCAACTTGCTGCACTGGACTCGATCGAGCGCAGAGTTAAAAGGCTTATAGGCGACGAAGCGCTATCGGACAAGCTTCATAGCCTGACTCATTGGCGAACCGTTGCTTGCCTGTCGGTCTTCTACAGATTGTACTTCGGGGACTGTGCGCAGGAGCTCCATGACCTGATCCCTCCATCTCCCTTTCACTACTGGTCTACCAGACGCACGGCTGGATACCATCCACACTTGGTTGATATAACGTCTTGTCGTACCAAGCGCTTCTCCTCCACATTTATTGTGCGCACTTCTAAGCTGTGGAATTCACTGCCGGCTTCTATGTTCCCTGCAACTTATGACCTTTCAACCTTTAAAGCAAGAGTAAACAGGCATCTTCTGGGCTCGCTCGTTCCATCGTAGACCTCATCTATCGCTTACCATCAGGCGAGATTGAGGTCAAGAGTGAGCTCTTTCTGAATTAAAAAAATATATATATTGGTACCTACCTCTATATCTTGATTTTGATTTGCACATAAATTGATCTTTGGAGAGAGCCAAAGATCAGTTTATGTATGCAGACACTTCCACACACCTTGCTACAATTTACAACAAAACTACTACGACTATTCCATATCCTTGTACTTCCAATATTCTTCAAATTAATCATCCAAGGCCCTAAAACCTTTGGGTTTAAGAATAATGTTTGACTGTAACTCTTCCGTTTCCTGCTCCTCTTTTTCATGTTTCTTCTTACCTGATTGTAAAAAAAAACATTACAGATACTTAAAATGAGATTTTTATGTCTAACACTGAACTGTTATAGATTTAAATGTTCCTATAATCATGTACTGTTTGATTATTGCAGACTGGTCCTCATAATCTGTGTCTCGTCATACTTCATACTGATGGGTGTCCTCACTCTGTACACCACATTCAAAGAGAAGGGAGTATTTGTGGTGGCCAAGGAGAAGACTGGAAACAACAACAGGGTGTGGGAAGCCAGCTCCTATGTTAAGAAGTATGTTATTTTTACTGTTTCTTTTATACTTTTTAGAGTTCCGTACCCAAAGGCTAAAAACGGGACCCTATTACTAAGGCTCCGCAGTCTGTCTGTATGTCACCAGGCTGTATCTATGACCCATGAACCGTAGCTAGATAGTTGAAATTTTCACAGATGATGTATTTCTGTTGCTGCTATAACAACAAATACTAAAAAATAAATATTTAAGGGGGGCCATACAACAAATGTGATATTTTTGCTCCATATTGTTAACGGCAACGGGTAAATACTTGTAATATTCACGGAATATTTAGTTATTTATTCACTTTAAAAATAATTAGTTAAATTATTAATGAACTAGCTGCTGCCAGCGGCTTCGCCCGCATGAAAGTAGAAAATTATCCCAAGGGAACATAGTCTCGGGAAAAAATCATATGTGCTATTCCTTTATTAATCATGGTCTACCCGTGTACAAAAAATCCGTTTAGCCTTTCGAGTGTGAAGAAGTAACAAACACAAACTTTCGGCTTATAATATTAGTGTGATTATTATTATATACTCTATTGTACACCTTAACTTAACACAGGACAATCATTTATAAAATTAAAATAAACCGGTTCCCACGGAGCCCACCCGCGTGTCCACGCGCGTACACACGCGACGGTTGCCCGTCGCGGGCGCCCGCTTAACGCAGTTTCAGGCCTTTGTTATTTTGCGTTTCAGTAATTTTATGTTATCTCCGAAACTACACAACCAATTGACATACAGAAAAGAGCAAATTTTATCTCCATGAAGTCCTTGTGGTGATATTTTTTTTTTTTTTATTAATATAAATATTTTCTTACTTAAATAATCGTCCAAACGTAAGTATGTTGAAAAAGCTTTTTTTTACATAAATCGTCCTATATCTGCTAAAATATAAAATAGAATTATTTAAGACGGACCAGATTGCCATACATTGTTTTCAGTTTTATGCAACTGTTTAGGCAGCGCATGCAAATAATTCTATTTTAAGAGGTACAATTTTTCGACTTGCTTGACAAAGATTATTTATGTATTATGTAACATGTAAGCGAAAGAATTTTCAAAATCGGTTCGGTAGTTTCAGAGATTACCCCGTACATACAAACTTACAAATTTTACCTCTTTATAATATTATATACAACAAACGTGATATTTTTGCTCTATATTAATTTAGTTTTTTTATAGACAATGGTATTTTTATAAACAACTAGCTTCTGACCGCGACTTCGTTCGCGTGGGAGGGTTTTCCCGCGTAAATTCGCAAACTATCCCACGGGAACTTATATCGGGATAAAAACTATCATATGTCCTTCCAGGGTCCTAAACTATTCCCATGCCAAATTTCATATAAATCGGTTTAGCGGTTTAGATTTGAAAAGGTAACAGAGTTTCTTTTGCATTTATAATATTAAGCCTGCTCTACACTACTCGCGAAGTTGCCTCGATGAAGTACTCGTCGAAGTTGATCGAAGTCCGAAGTGTGTGACTACACACTCGTGCAACCTCGCGAGGAGCTCAGTCGGCCGGCGCCCGCACGATAGGCATCATGGATAACGTACAAGTGGCAGCTGCCGTTGCAATGTGTACTCTCGCGTATTTCAACTACGTTCGGGTTTATCATTCAATGAAAATTAAAAAGAAATGGAGAACAAGATGGTGGATGATTGCAATGCACTTTTTATGTAGTATTTATTGTTTTTTTACATTTATACACCGATCCTAAAAAAACTGTCCATGTATTCATAAGCAAACCAAACTGGACGATAAACATCTTCCACCCCGGCACCAGATTTAATCGAAGCCTCTTTTTTCCTGTTGTACCCCCTATATGTGGCAATAAGAGACTCCTCTTTTTCTTTAAATCTGCTGTTTCCTGGATACGCAACCAAGCATCGTTGACTTTTTTTTTGTCTTTATGACCTCTCTCATTTGGGTCCCAAATAACTGGCTCTGATTGCAGTGTTTCGAGGAACAAGAGAATTTGTTCTTGTATCCACTGTATATCACTCATAGTTATCAGTTCTGTTAACTGTACGGAACGATGAATGCAACATGCGCTGTTAACGTCTCGATGCGAAATGAAGTGAGCCGAGTAGTGTAGTAAGACGCTTCGTGTTCGCAACTTCGGGACACTTCGAGTCCTTTGACTCGGGCGCCAAAAACCGACAACGACTGGAAGTCGCCCGATGCGAGTCGAGGTTGCACGAAGCGAAGCGAAGTGCCCTTCTACACTCTCTTATTCGCTCAACTTCGACCAACTTCGCGAGTAGTGTAGAACAGGCTTTAGTATAGTATGGAAGTATGGATGGTACGGAACCCTTCGTGCGCGAGTCCGACTCGCATTTGCCCGTTTTTTTATTGATAATTGCCTGCATTTGACCACCATCTCACCTGATGGTTAGCTATGATGTGATCAAAGATGAAGCACGCTTACCTAGAAGAACCCTATTTACTCGTAAGTTATAGGTTATATCTATAAGGAAACACAGACTCCGGCGAGGAATTCCACTCCTTAGCCATATGCATAATGAAACAATTCCCAAAACGTTTTATGTGTTTTAGATATCCACAGTGTAATGAAGGCGCATCGCCGTTTTGTAGTCCGATGATGAAACAGGCTTGGTGCAATTAGATTTCTGCAATTCGATTGCATGCTGCCTGAAATGTAACTAATAGAATAGAAAACCTTAGATATTATATGAATAAGTCCTGGCTTTATTTCCATCGCTCATTTATAATCTTTGTAATGCAAGGTTTAGGTAATTTCTAAAAACATAATTCATCAATCATAATAGCCCATACTGGCTTATCAGTCGTAGCATACGAATAAGCTTTTTATTCCGATATTTTTAACAACCTAATACGATTTACAAAGCCTATAGGGAATATTTAACATCTGTTGGTGAAAAGGAAAATCAGGCATCATATGAGTTGAGGTGTGAAAGCGTAACAGACAGACAGAGTTACTTTCACATATATAATATTATGTTGGTATTAGTAGGGATAAGTATACATTCTTGTCTTTTTGTTTTGTTCAGTACGACATATCTATAGTTAATGAAACGAAAAATTAAGAAATCATTGCAAATGTTATACACAAGCGTATCAGGTACATAAACGATTGAAGGGGTTTACCATGGCTATCATGCTCAATGACCATAACATGCGTAGCATTAGGGAGAAGGCTAACGGTACTGATTATGCGTGATTTTCAATAAAAGAGAGAATACCTTTTATCTGACTGCGTGGCAGAAAAGGTGGGTTATATTTCTATCGATCGATTTTCAAACCTCCTAAAAGTAAATTAACGTAAAAAAAAATATCTACGTTCAGCATACATTTTTGGATCACAGAATTTCATATTTGTGTGAAAATTTTCAGCTGGATCTTTGTGATATTCAGAATTAATTAGCTATGATGAACGGGCAGACAACGGTTAGACTGAATGACTTACGAGTGATCGTATACGAGGGTTCTGTTTTTCCATTTGAACATGTAGAACCATATAAATGTTAAAACCAAAAGAGTAAATAAAATCTGGCCAACTATGTGTATATTGTGCTGGTGCTGTTGTGATATCAAACCTTACATGTACCTACGCTTCTGATGTATTTTTTTATTGTTTTTCTCTTTTGTTGTTTCATTGTTTTTATCTGTACCATCTACCTTTTCATACGTTTTTATACAGGGTTAATTGTAAAACACCAAAAACCTCTCAGGACTATGTTACTAACATCATAATCAACAACTTTTGTTCTATGACTTAAAAATTCGTCATATTTTACTTCACCAGATATTCATATAAAAATTTAAATTGAACGCCCTAAACGCATGTAGCGTCTATGCAAAGCAAAATAAAGCGATAGTATAAATTGCTTTCTTTTGCTTCGCATAGACTTCGTAACATTTAGGGCGTTCAATTTAAATATTTTTATTTTTGTATGAAAATCTGGTGAACTAAAATATGACGAATTTTTAAAAGTCATAGAACAAACGTTGTTGATTATGATGTTAGTAACATAGTCCTGAGAGGTTTTCAGTGTTTTACATTTAACCCTGTATATTAACTAGCTGCTGCCCGCAACTTCGTTCGCGTGGGAGGGTTTCCCGCGTAAAGCCCGATCCCGTGGGAATTTCGCAAAATAACCTATGTGTTATTCCAGGATGTCAACTATCTACTTACCAAAGGAGATTGCCACGGAGCAGGTCCCTTTTGTGGTATCGTGTGTCTGATTTTAATAATAACCTAAAAATATAATTAATTTGTTTGTGTACAGGGTATTTTTATACAATTTCTTTCACCCTGGGAATATAGTTAAAATTAATTAATGCTTAAACGTTACGACGGCATCCGCTTGATTCAATGTAGTCTGTGGTTTGATTGGTATACAAAATAAAGTTGCCAGGTATCAAAGAATTAAATAACGAATGCCATCTTTTAATCAATTGAGTAATCGATATCAAAATAAAACGATAATTAAACAATGAAAAAACATTTTTAATTAAGTACATATAACTTAAGGGCAGTTTACATAACTTCAACGCTACTGTCTTATCGTTTTGTTTTACGACGATGAGGTAGAATGATGTTATCCCTGTCCTTTACATATGTATTATTGTACCATGTATATCCGAAATGAACAACAATAGATGAAACCGATGAAACGACGACAATAATAGGTTGCACAAATTCATAATGGGCCTACATTGATAAATAATAAATGTTCACAAAAGCAATAGACACAATAATAATAGCCATAATTATTTAGAAAACCCCTTATCGACGAAGTAATTTTTCTCGATTGATCCATAATTTATTTAATCCAATAAACGTTATTTTATTTATTATTTATTTATAACGATTTATTAATAGATTATAAAAAAATGATCTGGCAACATTTACTTGCGCATGTCACAGATCTCGCAAACTTCGTTCTGTGGTTCATTACGAGCGTGATTGCTTTGTTTAGATACGTTGAGTTTTGATCCTATATACTTTTCTAGAGACATAATCCCATCCCCATAGTGATGTATAGTAGATAGGTAGTAGAAGAACGTACCTACTTGATCTAAATAGAATAAGCAGAAAATGTCAATGTCAATTTCTAATTATAACCTATATTTTTACAACAGAAAAACAATGATATCTCTTGAACCAGGGTGAATAAATGAAAAATGGTTTTTGATTATGAATATACTATATTTTTACTATAATTTAAAATAAAAATCTTCAGGGCACAACAATTTTCCACTGGGACCCAACTTTCCTTACAAATCGGGCAATCTCTTTTCATTAAAATCCAAACAGAAAATAAAATACAAACAGACTTTTTTTTTAAATTCTTCCTCTATTATTATTACTTTATTAGCCCTTTATTATTATTATTTTTTATATGAAATGTACAGACACTTTTTTACTGTTTTATTATAAGTATATTGATTGATACGTGATCCAAAAACTTCGAACCCCCTTTTGCGAACATTAGGCGAACTGAGGAGTGTGCGTTATGGCACAGCTTTCGAGAAAAAGTGCGATGAGTTGAAATTTAAATAAATTATGTTCGAATTTCACAAATTTATTGTTAAATTATAATCTCATACAAGTGAATTGTTTAATGTTTGTGTGAGAAATAAAGATTCTATAAACCTTAAACCTTTTCGAGGGCCCCTAAACACATTTGCACCACCCTAAGAGAAGTCATGCACCAAGTACCATGCTTGTCAAGTTCTATATTTTAACGAGAACATGAAAAAAATAATTATATGTACATAGTTTGAAAAGTTTTGAGAAGTGGAACTACGTGCCTGCACTTTTTCCAATGTATCGCTAGCACCCACGTCTGCAAAATGAAACGAGTCGTGCGTGTAACGTGCGATTAACAACAGTAATAAATAAAGTAATAACTACTGCCACTGGTAATTCCCACCAGCAGCCTAATTTTAGCAGTGGTGGCCAAGTGAATAAAGGCACGACCTGTAATTTATAGGCCGGGGATTCGAACCCAGACAGGCTTATTATTTTGTGTAATTTCACCATCACCACTGCTCTCAGAACGGTAAAGTTCAACATCACGAGGAAATCGGCATCTTGTAGGACCGAAGATCCGCAGACGATGGGTTATTCACCAAGTAGAGGACCACGGCTTATTCCCTCTTATAGAGAGGCCTATACGGGTACTCAGCACTCAGTACTCAGCAGTGACGTTATAGGCTGATTATTACAGTATTACAGCAATCATGTAATACAAAAATTAACGACAGTAGACTCATATGTTTTCATTTTGACATTGCAACCGGAACTAATGTGTTTTCTGTTTTCGAGCAATTTTTTTTAAGGGGCCGTTCAAGTATTACGTAAGCACATTTTTTGCAATTTTTAACCCACCCCTCCCCCTCGTCAGCAAAAGTAAGCAAAGCTCTTACCTAGTGTTGCCAGGTCCGATTTGTTTTAAATCGGGACAGAAGTTAAAGAAAATCGGGATTTAGGTTTGTAGATCGGAACAAACAAAAAAAGGATTTTTTAAAAGTAATGTTAATTTATTCGTTTTGGTCGTATAAATATAAAACGATGAATCTTTATTCTAAAAAAAAATGTTATAGTCAGACTTGCTTGTTAGACTACTCTAAACACGTGGAAGCGTGTTCAACCAAGTTTAAGGAAAACAGAACTAAATGGAGCGGTGTCCAGGCAGGTATCACCTTGGGTAACAGTTGCACTCTTAGTATTACCGTCACTGAAGTCGGTATCTGCACGGTATCTCCAGGATTCGGTCTCCAGGATACCACTCCATTTGAGGAGGCCTAAATAAAAACATTACCCATTTACATAAAATTACCTATAGGTGTATACAAATAAAATCATCTGATAACTGAAAATTATTGATATATTAGTGAAAATCAACAAAGTTAAGTATGAAAGTAGTTTACAGATAATGAATTTTTTATTTAATTTATATTTTTCATTACTTTTTGTTGCCTTTAGAAGGCCCTTGTGTTTTATTACATAGTTGTGAAATTCACTGCAAGCCATGCTGAAGTTAGTTTATATTTGAATCTCGGCTTTGACATGCTCCGGTGCCAAATGGTTTCGCCTCACAGATAAAATTAAGAGTTGGTTTCTGAAAATACTCTACCCGTTGCCGCGTTCGACACCCGCGGAATTGACGTCATAAAAACTTTTTAGCAAAAAATATAACCGACTTCCATATCAAAACACTACAAAGCCAAAAATAACTTTAATTTCGGTAGTCGGTGTTATTGATTTTGTATTTTCTTTTTTTTTGACAGCGCTTTCTGAAATTAAAGTTATTCTTGGCTTTGTAGTGTTTTGATGTGAAAGTCTATTTTCTTTTTTGCTAAAAAGTTTTTTTCACGATTTTTAGTGGGTCGATTTGTAACTTATCCATTTACAAAAGCCAAAATGTGAAGTACTTATCACCTTTTACAAAATATTGCTTTTCCCGATGCAGAGCCGTTAATTTTTGAGGAGTTCCCCTGGTACTTCACCTTCACCATATGCATTGTGACGAGCATTAAGTGCTTAACATCCATACTCAAGTAATCGAATCGCAATCCACGAAATACTTATTATTGAGTAGTTTCGGTGGCCATCTGTGGTATTCATCATCAGTTCCACTTCCCCAAATGGTGCGTTTCAAGAACAACTGCACAAGGCACTATTTGAAAAACCCAAAACGCTATAGGAGTGCCTATAATATTTGAAGAGTTCCCTCGATTACTCCAGGATCCCATCATCAGATCCTGATTTCATAACAATGGGACCAACTAGAAACTATACCCATTCAAACGAAAAAAATAAATCCAAATGGGTCCAGCCGTCTTCGAGTTATGAGGTAACATACATTAAATAAAAGTTCAGGATGAACTGAGAACCTCCTCCTTTTTTTGAAGTCGGATAAAAAAAAATAACTTCAGAAGATTCAGAAGTCTTGATTCTCCTTAAAAATGATTTGCCATTTTTGTAGGGGCGTCAGATCTTTGTTCTGCACTGCTACTTTCATCAAGTCTTTAACTGTACACACTTCTTCGTAAAATTGATCCATGTTGAAGAACTCATTAATTTTTTTAAATAAATCTAATTTGCTATCATTGAGTTCATATTTGGTCTTTGGTGTAATGAGACATTCTTGTACCATGCACAACAGTAGTTTTTTTATTTTCGTAACTTTATCATCAGACATTTTTTAAAATAAGTTGCTGCATGTGAATACCACAAACTCGTCTTCGATCCTCAGACTTCAGCTCAATTGCTTACTTAATATTACCATTATTTTGTGACCTTTTGAAGGTCACAAAATAATGGTAATATTAAGTAAACAATTGCTAATGCACACAGCAATTTTTCGTAATCAAGACATGATACTGCATCCTGTTAAACCTTAAAATTTAATGCTTATCTGCAAACAATTTACATTTTTATATTTTATCTGCTATTAAAATTGCAAAACCCGTACGATGAACCGCAGTAATAATTATTATGATCTGACGGATACCGAATGAATGGACAAACGAAGATCAATAATTGAGTATACCCAAATAGTATGCGCCCCCAGGCGCGAGGCGTGTCTCTGATAGAGAAAACAAAAATCGATTGACTGAGCAAAGCCGAAGTGTAAACGCATACGATCGTGTTTCTGATGCTGTAGAATAGAAAATTTTGTTACTTGGGTAAGGCCTCTGGAGCGAGTAAAGTAACAAAATATAGCACTAGTGATCTGATGCGTGTTATTTTGAGCGCATTGTTACAACCAACATTTTTTATTTTTTTTATTTAGAATAGGTTCGCGTTTGACCACCATCTCACCTGATGGTAAGTGATGATGTGGTGACATGATAATATGATGCGTAATTTGATTTATTTTTTTCTAACAATAATGCTGATTGTTAATATTTTTATTTATCGGGACATTTGGCGTCCCGATCAGCGGCAAATCGGGACGCGTCCCCAGACCTCTAATAATCGAGACGTCCCGTGAAAATCGGGACACCTGGCAACACTACTCTTACCCCTCCCCCCATGCTTACGTAAACATTAGTAAAATTGATTGATTCATGAGCAGCAGTTATAAATTTAGAAATAAGGAATAGGTTTGGAATAGAAGTCTGTAACGCACATAATATTCATTTAAATAAACTTTAATAACACGGAAAACAATTCATTATTTGTAGAAATCCCTGAAAATGCATTTCGTTTTGAAGCATAGACAATGTGTGTTGCTATATGTGTAAAAAATTAAATAATTACTGCTGACGTAATCACCATCTAGATCCCTCCACCCCCCATGTCATCAAAAATAAGCAAAGCAAAGACCCCCACGCCCCCCTATAGTGCTTACGTAATACTTGAACGGTCCCTAATTACTTTTTTATGTAAGTCATTTTCTTCATGTTGCAAAATTCTCAAAGTCATATTTTATCCAACAGGCATGATGACAAGTACAACCTAGTCCTGGTGATGCGCGACGCTTCAGGCAAGTCTCGAGAATCCTCCATCACAAAGTCCTTCGCCAACTTCATCGACACCAACGGAACCATCGTCCAAACTCTTGTCATCAACGAGATCACCAAACTGTACAACTCTCTCTCCTCTGAAAAGAAAGAGAAGTGATCATTTGTCTCTCTTGCACAAATATAACAAGGTCTGACATTATTGTAACACTATTACTCTTAATAAACTAATGTCCTATACTGTGTTGTTTATGTTTTTCCTTGTTGGTTTCCCCAGGTTATTTTGAATGTTGAAAATAGGTCTGAGTCCATCCCAGACTGTCTTGAAAGTGGGCCTGATAATAGAGTTGTTATTTTAGGATGACCCACAGATCATACGGATGACCCATATTGTTAATCAGGTACGTGTGTTGTGACAAGGTACCAGTGTTGTTTTGTAGAGTAGACGCATGTTCTGTAGTGTTTGCAGTAGATACTAGATGTCGCTAATCACGATACTAGCTAGATAGTACATGTTACGTCGTAATAAATAATTCAGAGAATTCTAATTTAACGAATACTTATTAAGTGTTAGCTTTGTCCGTAAAAAATTGGCATGTATAATGATTCTAGCACATACTAAGAAAGCATACTGTGGGTAGTTAGTTCCGTCATCTAACGCCAGATGTCTCTACTGCGCTAAAGGGTGCTAAAATAAGAAGAGCACAATAATGCCGCGGAATTTCCGTGAACTATTTATGCGACCGATATTGAGTTCCTTATCAAACGTTTTTAGCAGTAGCGCCCTCACTGCGGCTTCTTTTATTTTAGTCGCATTTTCCGCGTTTTAGGCGTGAAGTTGTGTTGTGGGTTTCAATGTCAGGAGAACAATGACTCACGCCCGACGGCATGGAGCAAGATCGAATGCGCTACGATCAGTCAGTAGGTCGGTCGGAACCGCTGTGCGTCGTGGGTGCTCACTCACGATTGGCTAATATGTACTAGAATTAAGTAACATTAGTGTACATAGTTTATAACTAAAAAGTTGAATTAAACAGTGATGTGAAATTGAAACAATAAGTGCTAATATCGCTCAAATTTAATACTGTAATAAATACGAAGATTATCAAGCGCCTTGCAAACTAATTTTACTTAAAATAGATTTCATGTTTTCATCGTAGTTTTCCTTGGATTTAAATTATTTAAGGTAAGCTGGGCTATTACAAGACAAACTACATATTTCTTTTTTACGTATTTTCATGTTATAATCTAGGGAAAAATAATAATATTTATACTATTTATGCAACGTCGCAGTAGAGCATACGAGTCTTGCATTAACATATTTTTTACTTTTTCTTTGTCCCTAAGACGTTATTAGGAGAACCTAGACGCGATGGATCAATATTTTTCGGCGTCGTCAGTAGGACTTGTGTTGTAAATCAATAGTCTGTAAAGATTGTAGCTCAGAGCTTTGTGGAAACCGGCAGTGTTATCGAATGTTATGACATCATCGAAACGACCTGAACCAAGGACTACCAGATTATGACCTACTACTTACTACGTAAAATACAACGCTTTGTTTTAATGTGACCAAAACAGTTTCGTCCGCTATACTAATTTCCGCATACGTTTAATGTTCTGTTGATAGTAATAATTAGTTTATTGTGGTTTTAATTGCTGTGTTTCCTCGATCAGGAGTAATAAAAACATATAATTTCATTGCATGGAAGTACCTACTTACCTAACTGAGGAACGACGCTAATTATAGTGTTCTATTAGAGTAGCGAATTCAATATTATAAACAGCAGCTGATTCCACTTATATAATATAAATACTACATAAATGAATATATTGTTAAGCGGGCGATCTATTCAGTTTATTTAAAACACTGCATGTTCTCAGTGAGACTTTGAAGTCATCTGACTGCACGTGTTAACGAGGTATTAAACCATACGATAAAGATTATTTCACAAGACTATGCTATTTTAGTTCTGGCTACAGTATCGACGCGTGGCATACATGCCGTATTAAACCTCTATGTACACATAGTGTAAAATACAGTAATACAGATCGTGGCCGACCTTGAAATAACGGCCGAATTGCAATAGCAGTTCACCGGTCATTCACCCCTGTCAGCTGGAGATTTGGCTCCCTCATCTATTCGCGTCGAGCAGGTGCTACGGGTGTTACGCGTTTCAAAATACAATTTAAACGTCACTTTTCTCTCGTTTTCACGCCGTTACGTGATAATACAGCATGCGTACAACGTGAAATGAAGCTCGCCGCGTTGACTCAAATAAAATTGGAACTGAATTCGGCGGGTATCGAACCCTTGCCAACATTTTAACTAGGTACACTGTCTCCCACATGCGCTCTAATGATTGCGTGAAAAAATGCGATTGTTTCAGATATGTATTTGAGTACTTTAAATCTTTATTGGCTGCAAAATGTAATTTTAGTTGAGTTCAAGGAGATAAATATTATGTAGGAATAAAAGGCATTATTCAGGAATCAACTAGATCGTAGACATATTCAAAATCATTGTAAAATTTAACAGGTTAATATTTAAAAAAAATAACTTAAAATCAAAAGGAAATTCATCTAACAATATGATTCATGCACATGCTATTTACCTGCGTATTTACCATGTCGCAACTATCAATATTCTTTCCATTGTGTGCCTATAACTACATTTTCCGTTACAAATAAATGGCAGGAATTATATTATTTTTCAGAGTTTTATTTTCAAACAACTAAGTAGGATCGTTGCGCAACTACTATCTAGCGGTGACCCGATGAGATTTCTTATAATATAACAACCTTGCTAAGTAGTTTTCTTGTAGATATATTTATCAAATACGTAGATTTAATAATTTAACAGGGCTGAAAAACGTCTACTAAAAAAAAAATGATGAAAAAATCTTCAAGCTATTATTTTAAAAAGCAGAATGAAGATCGTGACAAAATCTAAAATAAAACGAAAAGTCCAAAAAATAATTAATGTTGTACAAAACAATGTACTTAGATCTAACAGCAGCTTCAATAGACTAGCGTATACTGCCAAGTAGGTACTTATACAATCTTCAGCATCCAAGCTATGTACGTAACTATAAACATTGTAGGTATAGTTTTTAATTTTCTCTATACTACATCGTTAGATCAACATACGACTGAGGTAAACTGATAAATCAAACACGTGTTTGACCTTCCTAAGCGTTATCACTGTGTGCAGCAACAGATAAAACGTCGGCGGATAGATAATCAATTTAATTAGAAGGTGCTAATAACGGGTGCACAAACAATAAAACTATTAGTCTTAAAATAATTTAAAAAAATGGGTTCGTCAACTGATTTAGAATAACGTGACTGCAACTAATGATAAAGTAAAGATAATTTATGAAGCGGTTCCTTATTGATGCTGGTTGGCAACAGATTGCAGTAGCGATTGCGCTAAAATATTTATTAAATGAACGAATTTATTGCGGCATGTTATTTAGAGATATTTTTATTGTTATGTAACTAAACACATAAGCTACAAGCAATACTAGAATAACGATCAGAGGAAGTAGTTTATAATTATCTTCTTTAGGATAAGATATGCAATTAGTTTTTAATCAACTCTGATAAATTCCCAGTCTGATTCTAGACAAAAAAAATACCCCAAATTCTATGATGGTGAGTAATCAGCTTACTCACGAATTGCCTTTTACAAGCTTAGATAAAGATACCGAAGAATTTAATCACGATATGTTACGATACTAACGTACAATTTATACCTATTAGTAAGACTTATCAATGCTTTTGCTACCGTTAGTCGTACTTTATTCTTATCAATCTTATATCGTATTATTTCCTCGTGAACTTGTATAAAATATACAATGATAATTAGAAGTGTCTGCACTTCAGTAGCGTCTTGTAAATTACGACAGGTTGAGTAATTAAAATTAGAATTTTAGTTTTACGAGAGACGCGTTAAGAAAGTCATGAAATAAACCAGAGAGGCCTTGGGTACGTCACACTCAGCGATTGTGTTTTTTTTCGGCTACACAAAAAATAGTATTTGCTTGCCAAATGCATTTAACAGGATCCATATCATATCTATTTGGCGAAAATGTATATTTTATTTCGCAAGAATGTACAATAATTTAAATCAACATAAGTTAGATACTAACATAGATAAAATAAATGATTTCTGTGGATACTAATGTGAAATATTCATAATTCGTAAGATTGTAGGCGTATACCGACCAAGTTCACAGCAAGAGTTCGCCAAGGATGCACCCTAAGCCCTTTCTAATTTCACTGTTATGAAAATAAGAATGAAACGTTTTAATGTTATCCAATTGTAAATTAAAAATTCTATTGGAAATGAGTCCCTGCTGACTTAAGTTTGTTCAACTGCTTACTTGTGCAAAGATAAAGACTAGTTTAATAAAACAAATACCACTGGTGATTGCCAATGATTCCTAAGAGATTCGGTTTATTCCCTAATCCACCGACCCACTTCAGTTCAGGCAAGGATTTCCCCATCCAAAGTATATTTTTTTAAGAATCACTTAGGCCATAGAAAAAATAGTGTGACATGATTACATCCTGTCGTTGTCTCCAGTCTTCTAGGCGAGAAACGTCGCGTCGTAATTGTGTTGTTCATGATTATAAAAGATTGCTTTGATGTTCTTTAAGGTCGATTTCTGCCATAAATAGCTTTAGTGTCCATGACCGTGTTGTTATCAGTCTGGCACGCGTGTTATGTAAGCAAAATGCGGTTAGTTCCTGGTTTTGAACCTTCATGTATTCGGGAGATAAGCGAGTAAGTTTTGTCTCGTTTTTTTTATCAGGAACTAGTTCAAGTTAGAAAAATGCTTTAACTGCATAGATAGAATAGCTGATTCTTCTTCTTCTTAGCGTGTCGATGGCAAATAGTTAGATGGAGTCAGCCCAGAACTGGGCAACAAGTTTGGCATTTTCGGTAGCTTCCATCAAGTCCTGCAGTGAGCATTTGACAGGGCACGCAGGACAGGAAATTAAGTGTGCCATGGTTTGTGGAACAGAACCACATATACACCCCAAGGCAGAGGCATCGATAAATCTCCACCTGAACAGATTTTCTTTGCTGCGACCAACCTGGGTGCGAAGTCTGTTTAAAGACTTCCAGGTCAGCCATGGCAGTTCGTGATTCTTATATCTATACTTAATATTATAAAGAGGTAAAATTTGTAAGTTTGTATGTAGGGGGTAATCTCTGAAACTACCGAACCGATTTTGAAAATTCTTTCGCTTACGTGTAGCTGCATTATCCCTGAGTGCTATAGGCTATAAATTATCTTTCCCGTGGAATATTTTCGACTTCTACGCGGACGAAGTCGCGCGCAGAAGCTAGTTATCTATATTTATGTATTACCAGTCAGCTGTCTTACGTAAATATAGAACTTCATTGACCTTTTAATGAATTATAATAATAGTCCTCCTGACTAATTTCGGCCACGGTGGCAAATCTCAGCTGAGATAAGCCATCTGCGCAGGAGATAATATAGTACACAGGTATGTGCGCATGTACAGCAGCACTCTCTGTTCCTTTACTCTCATAGTCAGATGGGACGGCAATCCGACACGACCTGAGTGAGATCAGGCGCAGGTCAATGAATAACTGTATCTAATTCTCTATAACTAACATACTGGGCATTCACAGGTACTTACTAATATTGGCTTAAGCCCAAGTCTATTTTAAAAGCCCTTTGGCAATTAATGGCAAAGTAAACAAAGAAGTCGAGTTTATAATATATCTACATATTATGTATAGATAGGAGGACTTCAGAATGTACCTGCTCATACTAATTCCATGTATCTTACTATCACCACTGCTCAAACCTGATGGGTCTCGGGCCCACTCCGCGGAGGAAAAAGCAAACTTGTTTTTGTGGAGTCTTCACGTCTGGATACTACTATCCAGACCTGAAGACCCTCCCGAAGCTCCTATTGTATGCGAGACGTGTATGTCAGACATTCGCATACATCAAAAGGACGTCCGTAGAGTACTGCGCAATCTCGACGTGAGCAAAGCTAGTGGCCCCGACGGGGTACCAGCAATTGTTCTTAGAACTGGTGCGCCTGAACTGTCTCCAATCTTGACACGCAAAAACCGGTCGACTGGGGATCTTCTAGCGTATGCCATTCATATCTGGATTGAGGCCATTGAGAAGCACGGGGAAGCACTTGCTGTTTCTCTTGACATCTCGAAGCCTTTGACAGGGTCTGGCACGATTGCTTTATTGCTAAGCTTCTTTCGGTTTACCCACTCAACTTTGCGTTTAGATAGAAGACTTCCTGAAAGACCAGTCCATTCGAGTGGTTATTGATGGCTGCTCGTCTGGCCAATTGGCAATTAATGTCGGGGTCCCTCAGGGGTCGGTTCTGTCAGCAACTTTATTCTTGCTGCACATTAATGATCTGCTTATGCCCGGTACTTTTGGGTATGCAGACGACAGCACAGTTGCTGAGAGATATGTGTCCAGCGTGTGTACTAGTGGGTCGCAGATCCAATCTCTCCGTGAGGATATGGTTGGGCGCTTGAACTTGTCCTTGAAGGCTGTCTCCGAATGGGCGATGCCTACTTGGTCAAGTTTAATGCAGCTAAGACCCAGCCATGTCTCTTCTTCGCAAAAAGGAGCCAGTTCCAACCGGCTCCTACTTTCCGTGATGTAACCGTGCAGATAACCGATCGCATTAAGTTTCTTGGGGTTACACTAACTTCCACCCTCAACTTTGGTCCGTTTATCGAGGCTAAGGCTCAAGTAGTAGCAAAAAGTTGGGAATTCATTATAAGGTTAATTCATAAGTAGGTATTGTAAAAACTTTGTTTAAGAGCTGTGGATTTTGATTAAAGTAAATAAATAATTTACAAAATGTATAGGTACCTATTTACATAATTGGAAATAGCTCTACTTTTCCTTTTACTCATCAAGTAGGTAATCAGTCATTATATTTTTAGTAGTAGTAAATAGGTACTTATAATATAGTATAGGTAATAATTAGGAAGTTATTATCATCTCTATCTAATGCATTCCTTTTTGCATTTCGCTTATGCATACGCTAGGATCTTCTGTTGTAGTGGCGCGGGTTCTTCGCTCCCGTAGATTTTATCACGATAAAAACATAAAGGAGGTTATGTTTGCTTTTGCAGTAACAAGTAGTGTTAGTAGTGCTCAAGCAGTAACAAGTAAAAAGTCTAAAGCTACTTCCATACAAAATTTCATCCAAATCCACCCAATACTTTCGAAGATTAACGCGTTTAAATAAACAAACTTTTCCGCTTTATAATATTAAAATAGATAAGTTTTCCTCTTGTCTGCGATACTCGTACATTTTTGCAAACAATAAATATATAACTCTTATAATAAATATATGGGTCAGGACCAAATTTTTGACGTAATCGCACAACGGAAATCACAACGGAATGTGTCACACTGGAAAATAAATGTAGCACAATAGAATTATTAGGGTGTGTGTAAATAGTCGTAAGATTTTAGGTAGGTAAGTGGAATAAATAAAAAAAACATATTTCGAGAAATATTTAATAAGTAGTACAATCCAAATAAATTAAATTACAAAACTGAAACTTTCAAATAGAATCCAAAATAGTTTGATAAAACACTAACAACCTTGCAGGGTGTTACTTACTAACATCATAAGCAACATCTTTTATTCTTTGACTTTAAAAAATTCAACAACAAAAACAGCTGATCTATAACATTCTGGATCAGTTGATTGTTATGTTGAATTTTTAAATTTTATAAAACAAAAATTGTTGTTTATGATGTTTAGTAAAACAGCCCTGCAAGATTGTTAGTGTTTTACCAATAACCCAGTTAACTAACAAAAAACTTGGTTTTTATCATTTGTTTTCCTCACATTAATAATGTTACAAAACATAAATTTAAAACATATCAAAATCTTTACTAATATAATAAGCTAATCAGTCATTGGTTTACATAACATTGCTTTAATTAATAATATTCACTTAGCCTAGGAAATAAAAATAAAAAAATGTACAGGTAGGCGAAAAATCGTAGATCAAACGAAACAGTTTGGGTTTATTGGCACAAAAAAAAATCTTCTTAGCCTAGGTACTGCTACTAGTGGGTTCTAAAGTATTTTTTTTTTATTATTACTGCAAATTATCCTAACTATCGCCTTGTTTCGTTTTATGAACGATTTTTCGCCCAGCCTGTAGACGTGAAAGTTAAAAAAATTGCCACTGCCAATGAGATATAAATTTAAAAATAAATCAAATTTATAAAATAAAATTATAGCTAAACAAACTCAAACGATAGCTAAACAAACTCAAATGATAGCTAAACAAAATAAACTTCGTCAAAATCATCTACCAAATAGTAATCTTTAGAATTTTGCATTACTCTTACTTTTTTAACAAGCGAATCGCTTGTAATAACATCGAGATCAATAATTTTTGGTAAAAAAAAATTTAGCTTAGGGGCTTTTACAGTCTTCAAGGAGATCGTAAATAATGTCTTACCGTCTTCATTATGAATTTTCTGAACAAAACCTATATAGTACCTCCATATTTTTCTTACTATAACTAAAACAACGTCATTTATGAAAAATCACTATCTTCCACATTAGCTTCTTGATTCATCGAGGTATTTACTCCAGAACAGGACGGAATAGGATTTAAATATATATATTCATGATTTTCTTTCTCTGATTGACTATTATTAGATGATGGTATTTTTCCTGAACTTATATCAAAGTTTAAACCTATTTCTGTGAGCTTTCCAGATGTTTTAAAATCAAAATACCTACTGTTTTCAGGCGTATTCCTTACATCGGCGAGGATTTTCACTCGAGAGTTTCCTTTCTTTTTCCCTTTACTTCCTGATCCTTTTTGCATGACACTATCTAATTCTATCTGTAACACTGTTTCTTCTTCTATGTTTGTTTTTAATATTACATTTTCTTTTGTTAAATGGTTTTCAATCACTAGTTCAGTCTTATTTTGTATTTTTTTTCCATATGACATTCTTTTCTCTGTTTTTTCTCTACAGATTTCCTGTTCTTTAGGATCATCATCATCAAAATATCCAGCTTCTATCCAATCAGATTGATCACTTTCGGCATATTCGGAAGATGAATCTAATTGTATATTCATTTTCTTGAATCTTTTTTCTTTTAGTTTTTTATTTTCTCGCCCTACTTGGCTACGATAGCGACGACGTGCTCTTTCAGCTCTTTTAACTTTTTTACGTTTAGCATCCCTCCATTGTTTTCTCACATCTTGTTTTTCATTTTCGCTCATATCGACTATTTTTCGTTTTTTAGCTTTCGTTCTTTCCAAGTTTTTCTTTTTCATTTCTTCAAATTTTTGTGGATTTTCTTTGTTTAGTTTTTCGCGGTACTTTCGACATCTTTCTGCGGATGATAAAGGCATCTGAAAAGAAAAAGGTACACGGTCTACAAAAAAAACACCAACACTAACTGCTAAAAGGTATCAAGAAAAAGCATTATACCCCTATCAAAATCACTTCAATTCCTAAGGCTAAAAATCACCACAACGGCAGCTTCTAGTTAGAATAACGGCCAGCAAACGCGCTAGATCATTTTCTCAAGAAACGAAAGAGTGTGAATGTGAGCACGAATAGCAGGACGATACTAAACGCACATACAGGACATAGGACCGCACTGACAAGATACAGGACCGCGCAGGACAGTGAAAGCGAGGCTATTGCCCGCGGCACCGCAAGCGGTCGCGTACCGCAAGCAGTCGCGCACCGAAGTTATTACCGGTCGCAAGATTCACAAGAAAGATCGCGGCGAAACGGGTGGCAACGCGACCCTATCCAGCCATTTTAGGAATGGAGTTAAAGTTTAAATTGCATCAAAACTGAAACTACCCTGCGTCGTCTTGTCATGCCGTGCAATTTCATTGAGTTTTGAGCCTAAGAGAAAATCAAAAATTGTTATTCAAGATAAACTTCCTGAAATCCCAAAGGAAGCAAAGGGGAGAGTTGAGCAAACACTTTTACAACAGCATGCTCTTTAAGAGTCCCAAAAAAAGTTGGTATTTTAAATTTAGTAATAAAACATTCTATCAAAGAAAAAATTAAAAAGCTTACGGGAAGCGAAACAGGCAAAAATATAACATGACAACAAATCTGGCAAAAATGTAATAATTATTAAAATACAAACTTCATACCATGAGTATTATGATTACAGCCAGTGTTACGGAACAAAGACTCAATGATGTCTATGTAGCATCTAGGAGGTAAAATAGCAGCCGCGGTAGTTTTGCGGTGAGTGCTAACGCGTGCCCGTGGTCCCGTCATAAACGGCACAGGAGGACACGGAGTTTTAGTGGGTTGGAGGCTCACATATCTGCACTATCTTCACATATCTCATTACCCTCTTAGGCTTTGGCGTAGAAAGTTAAAACTATTTTACAAATATTTAAACAATAATCTAAATATTTAAGAATCATATAATACATAGGTAGCTAATGAGATTAGAACGATTGTAAACACAGCTTTATAAATTTCCTTTGTGACACGTCGCACAATTTCGTGTCACAAATCGCACAATGGAATGA
Source organism: Tholera decimalis (assembly GCA_943138885.2). Taxonomy (NCBI): domain Eukaryota; kingdom Metazoa; phylum Arthropoda; class Insecta; order Lepidoptera; family Noctuidae; genus Tholera; species Tholera decimalis. The sequence continues at coordinate 9,881,574 of OW964553.2, read as the reverse complement.
AAATTCTTCACGACCTAACCTTAAAGATGGAACAATTCACAAATTTAACGATTAATCGAACACTTCTGCATCCCTTTTAACAATAAAGTTGAAAAGGGATTTATAAATATATATCGATTTCTAGAAAATCGTAAAAATATTACAATTTTACTCACCTAAAGTCAGGAAATCTTAACGACACGCGCTGACGACACAAACACAATCTCAAATAACCAGGCTACTGCAACTTCAAGGCGAAAAAAATTGTATGGACTTTGAGGGGAAATAATGGTACATTTTGCTGTCTCACCTGTTCCGTGCGCTTTCTCTTTCTTTCATGACAGTCAGCCACTTTTTAATCTATGGTTGGCCATATATGTTTACTTGTCCTGTCTTCTTGTATATTTTAAGTTTGTGCTTATTATTTTCTGGCAGTAATTAAATTAATTTACGGTTCATTTTACATCGTAATTTGTAAAAAAATATCGGTTATTGTTCAGTGATTGTACCATAATGCCACCTAAAAACCGATTTATAACTTGGGAAATATGTGGAGATCGTGCAAGTCGTATAGGTAATGAAAAAAGGAAGTTTATGGCAAAATTTCCATTAGATGAGGCTCGGTAAGTATTAAATTAGATATTTGATTATATATTTTAATTAAAACATAGTACTAAAAGCCTTAATCGATCTTTTAATTTTCAATTTTATTTTGTTGTTTAGTGATGTGCTATAACGCAGCGGCTCTTATCAATTATCGATAAATGGCGTGTCTGTTTTTAATTGTTTATAAACAACGTTGATTAAAGCGAGAGGCATTAAATGAAACCGCGTTTACTTTATGTATAATTTTTAGGCTCTACACCAAAAATCAGACCACTTTTTTTCTGGTTGGGAAAATCATCAAATGACCCCTCCTGCTGTGGGTAGAGCAAAAGGGAGTGTCAACTTCTACTGACTAAAAACCCACCCTGTTCCTTCACTGCCCTTACGTTTCGGGGCCGCGGTATCTCGTTAGAACATTCCCGTAACCCCAGCAGGCAGTGGCCTTGTGGGGCTCCGTTAATGGTGCTGTCATCATCTGCTGTCAGCCCTGCAGCGCTGGATCCGTGACAGAAACCATGCTTGCTACATTATATGCTGCATGCTTGCTTGCATGAAAAATATCATGTGAAAGTGTTATTTATAACCTATTTGCAAATCATATTAATAATAAACATCAATATTTCATGAAATAATGATGTGCTGTATGTATGGTGTGTGCTTGTTTGCATGACTGCTGGATGCATGGTGTATGCTTGTTTGCATGTTTTTTACAGGGAACTAAAAACCACATAATATGTTCACAGTAGTAGTTCACAGTTCGCCCGAAGTAAGCACATAGATGTCCGATATCATTACATCAGAGCAGGTTGCAGTTAATAAAATACTTATCAAATACAAGAATACAGAAGACACGGTCACTGACGTTCTGACGATGGGGCTCCATCGAATGAAATATGAAATGTTTATGACAGCTATGGGTTTGCAATTGAGTCATGAAATTGTTATATAATATCTAGTCTTTTCAATAATATGACAAGAAATTAAAGAAGTTAGGTGGCTTTAGACAACCTTTCCCAAGTAGTAGCTTTCGTGCACAAAGCCTGTTTAAGCCAATTCACACTGACATTAATCTTTCAGGTATTCAAAATTACCACGCCTGAAGTAAGCACATAGATGTCCGATATCATTACATCAGAGAAGGTTGCAGTCAATGAAATACTTATGAAATATAAGAATACAGAAGACACGGTCACTGACGTTCTGACGACGGGACTCCATCGAATGAAACATGAAATGTTTATGACTGCTATGGGTTTGCGTCCAGAAGAACGTTGGGAATAAATTAACTCAATCCTTGACATATATTATTAAGTCTAATGATCTGTACTAGTTTTAATAATTAACAATATACTACTTTTTTCTTAAAAACTACAATCCTTGCTTTATTTCAACACAAATCCGCACTTAAATAAAAAAAAGTTAAAAGTAAGCCCGTTTTTCGACCTGTATACTTTATGGATATCGATAAAGAGGCTGCTGCCATCGCTCCGCACTATTTAGTCTGATAGGTTGGTAGTACTGTTGTATGACGTCTTGTTCCCCGTGTATGTTCGTTCAGTTGGTATTGAAGTGAACTTCTACCTGTTTTTATTTTTTTAGTACTAAGTCCCGTCTCTTAAAACATAGTGTATTACATACTCTTTGCAAATAACAGTTACAAAACATGGCGGTTTGTATCCGAAATTCTGTTGCCAGTTTGAAGCCAATGTTGCCGTACTAAATAATCAAGGAACTTCCACACACGTTTATTGGTTTCGAAATTATGGTGTCGCACAACAGGAGTGTTACAACGGAAAAAAATTTGGGACATGTGTAAAATTACTTGTAATAATTAAAACAACAATGGTTATTGTGTTATTATTTATAAAAACGATTACTGGTGTTTATAAGGCTTTAATAATATTAAATTATAAATACTAGCTTACGTTAAAAAAAAAACAGCGGCAAAATATTCTCAGGTAGTCAAGCAAGGACATGCGTATTTTACATAGCGTAAAAAGACACCGAGCCTGGTAATATATTTATTTTGAAGAAATTAAGCTTCTAGTTTAGTTATTTGATGAATGAGACTGTTTATAACATATTAAGATATTATTAGCAAATAACCAAAATTATTTTAAGGTATGTATTGCACGCAATATTTTGTCATTTATGAGTCGGACACCACAGCGTGTCTGTATCCGTCAAAAATTTGGTCCTTACCCATATAGCTCTAATTGTTTTTTCCTTATATGTAACATGCGTTCGTTAGAAAATAAATCTAAAGCGTATACCACACGTCAATCTACTACTAAGTAGATAATATCATGGCTACAAGGTCTCCATTAAAATTCAGGCCTCGCGGCTGTCCCCATTCAATACTATTAGCAACAAGCGTACCTTTATAAAATAAATAATAAGGAAAACTCATAATACTGATGTGTTTCAAAAGGAAAACAAAGTGTCAAGCGTTTCCACAAGTTGAGTGTTTCTGGAATCAGTGTGACATCGATTTGTTACCCCTAGTGCGATAAGCTGGCTGTAAATCTTTATATATAAAGCGAAATACCACTCACTGATTAATCACGAAATCTCAGAAACTACAAGTAGGGCTCTCAAATTTTGCATGGCGGTTCCTTTTATTACGTAGATGCTCGCTAAGACGGGATTTTGCGAAATTCCCACGGGATCGGGATTAACACTAGCTAGTTATATATATACATATATATATATATATATACATACTTATATAATAACTAGCTATATTAATACCAATTGCAACCATTGTTTCCTGGATTTGAAATAAACTTTACGTGCTATTTTCATACCTGCCAAAACTCTACCACACTTAAAAGTTTCAGAGGAGTGCACACGAGATTTTTATAATTAGATTCAGCATATAATGTTCCTATTGCTTGGGACACAGGCCTTCTCTCTATGAGACATGGGCCACCACGCGGGCCCAGGAAGGATGTCACATGTGGCCGATTTTTTTTCGTGTGTCTGACACTCCCTTCAGCTCTACCCAGAGCGGGAGAAGACATATGTCCACCTGAAAAAAAGGACATCCCGGTTTCCCTCAAAGAACAGTCCGAACTCCGAAGCATTGCCGGGGCCCGACCTCGCGATTCGTCCTTCACCGATTTGCTAAACTTATTTTTGAGTCATGCCGTTGCCATGTTTTATAAATGATTGTGATAAGAATGAACGTGCAATTTCGTCACAATGTTTTATCAATCACAAAGATAGAGCGAACGTCTGCAAAATACTATGATAGTGCGATACCTGAAATTAGTAGATAATCAAATCAAGTTTGGTTCGGTGTAGACATGTTAGAATTATAGTATTTTCTATGCAGGTCTTTTGCAAGCAAAATTGCTCGCTTGGATGTTTTATTCAAAGGGGTAACGACTGCAATCAAAGCGCAGGAAACGGATCCTTTATTTGCAATATAGACTACTAGCTTCCGCCCGCGACTTCGTCCGCGTGGAAAAAAAATCCCCCGATTTTGAAACATTCTTCATTAGTGCTCCGCTCCTATTGGTCTTAGTGTGATGATATATAGCCTATAGCCTTCCTCGATAAATGGGCTATCTAACACTGAAAGAATTTTTCAAATCAGAACCGTAGTTCCTGAGATTAGCGCGTTCAAGCAAACAAACAAACACTTCAGCTTTATAATATTAGTATAGAAGTATAGATAGGGTAAACTAGGTAGGTATTAATACTAGGGACATATATACAACTGCAAGTGTGAAATCGTACGTATTACATACGTATGTATGGCGTCATATTTAAGCACAGCAGAGAGTGTTATAGGTATATGGTTATGTTTTGTTAGGTCATTTGATAAGACATGAATCATGAAAATCTAAGAATAATACAAAAAATATGTAGGTATATTTAGAGTATAATGACTCGGTGTCTCATTCGTGGTGATGTGACGTAACTATACCGATCTGTTGCGAAAGTGTGCAATGAGCAAAAAAATCTTTTCTATTTGATTGTTCTCTCCGATTGTGGCCCTATTATGTGCCACTGAGGTATATAAAGATCTACTTACGACAGTACAATTTATACCCATCCTGCGGTTGCTAGACTGGCATCATTGTATTTAGCATTACCTACCAAAATAAACCTAGTTACTTGCCTTATACAAAATATATAGTCGGCTACATAATATGCTTTCATTGTGACATTGCGTGTTTTAGATTGTCGTGTGGACGATTGTTCAAACATACGAAGCAATGGCTTTGGAAACCAATACGAATGAAATTTATTTCAATTTTATTAGCTCCATAATTAGAGTGCTATTCAACTTCTGATCTAGTCTAGAGTAATGAGGAGTAAGAAACGACGAACTGAAGTATCTCCGCGTGCAAAATACTTCTAAACGATCCATAGAGGTATCGTTCTTCAAGTACGAACTTTGTGCTAACTTGCACACTCCGTCTAAGTCGCCTGTACTTGACTTCTTTACCTACTTACACGTCATCACCGTTAACTTGTCTTTTATTAGTATCATTAGGAATAGACGACACTACTATCAGATAAGCTCTATCATGTATTGGTATTATCATATCGTGGCAGTGTGAGGAGTTGAGGACTCAGAGAGCGGGAGCCTTCCACGCGTGATCGTTCCGTGATAGATTGCTATCAATATCGTCTAACGCATGGTGGTTTTATAGTCTTTGAACGCATGTAACATCCATACCATATGATTATAAATATGGTATCTTAATCTGTTGTTAACTTTCGAAAATTAGCAGTTTTACTGGAACATCCTGTGTAGATATGTAATTTTTACAACCAATTTTAAATTAATATTGCCTGGCTCACGAGAATTTCACTGTGTAAAGTTCGATTACAATTTCAACGCTTCCATCAATGGTGGTGGATAGAAAATACTCATTGTGGTAAAATGTCTATCTATGTCTGACTGCGCTTGTAAAGTCTCTGTGTGTGAAGATGGATGTTACCCTTCGATCATTTATAAAGAAGTTTTTTTATTAGTGATCGAAGATGTTACCAAAGAACTGCGACCGAATGGAATTTGTAGTAAAACTACTACTGACATCAGAGAGTAGGGTTTAGGTACTCAATTGTTATAAAAGACTCAAAGATATTTTGTTCGAAGCCAAAGCCAAAAAAAATATTGTTGCCATTCCTACAGCGGAAGCGTTTTGTAACCCTCAGCAAATTGGTTCAAAATTAGATAAAGTTCAAATATACAGTGTTTTTTAATACTTTGAAATGTATATTACAATATATGTAGGTATGCATTCTGTATGTAATCGTAAAATTCTCCAATAAAAAGACAATAATTACGATTGCAATAAAATTAATTACAATAATATTCGGAACTGGTTCGAAACAGTTCGTTTATTTCGGCGTTTCGGCTAAAACTTCAATTTTTTTTAGCCGAATCTAAGCCGAAACGTCGCGCGTCGTATTGGCTGAATGTACGGTCAGATAGTCAAGATTCTCAGTATTTATATGTATCATCTATGGTCAAGATATTTTGGTTTATATCGATGATATGTATGCCTTACCTTGATCGATTGAGTATGGAAGCACCTTAACACAGTAAAGCGACGTACGCAAAAATGATTAAACAAGTAAAAATCGTTTACAAAGATGTCTGAAGTAATAATATATAGATAACGATAAGTTCCGCGTGTATGACATTGATTATGATAAATGATAACCGATGACTAGAAATGTAGACGATAGTCTAGAGTCTAGACACTACTAATATTTAAAAACTGTATCGCCAATTAATCTTATGTAACAAAGCTGCCTGGCTTATATTTTCATAGCCAACGTAAATTTTGTATATCAATATTGTTATATGAAGTGGACGCCAGATTAAATATAGATAGCGTTACTGGAAGTTAGTAATTAATAAATGCATCAATCTGCTAATTCGCAGAAAACCTTAAGAATATCTACACTTAAACCTTCCTTATGACTTGCTCTATGTACTGGTGAAAACTTCATGAAAATTAAAGTTTTTCAGTTTATCGCGAACAGACAGACAGATGCAGCGCACGGTGGGCTGAAAATCGGCTTTCATAGACTTAGGCATTTTATTTTGCAAGTGCGAGTTTTTTTGCCGGATATCACTTCTATTAGTTATAACAATATACAAAAATGACACTAGAATTGATTCTGCACAGAAACGAAGGAATTATAATTTTTTTACGAAAATTTTGTATGGAGCTAGTATGAAAAATCGAAATATCTCTAAAACGGCAGCGATAACCGTAATATCCTTATAGGGGGTTATAGTACTAATTATTTATGATTTTTTGACATACGTTACATAATGGTTGTAGATTCGTTTTTTTTTTTAAAAATCGTCAAAATATTTTTATTTATTTTTACATATTTAAACGTTCCTTTTAGTGTTTAAGTTGAAGAATTCAGAGCTTTAACAACTCTTATCATAAAATAGCATCACCCCTATAGACCTGAAGGACTAGACAGAGGTGTGTAGTGTCTTGTTGATCTTGTAAGATTTCCAACAATACCAAATAGTTGAATATCAGTGTCAAAGTGCCCATGCTGTCGCTTCTTTTTGAAAGATAGGGGAATGAAATTGTTAATTGATCATACCCTAAAAGTATGATTACAACATAACCGGACACATAATAATAATAATATCCTTATAGGGGATTATAGTACTAACATTATTTATTTTAACATATGAAACTGTTCAAAACGATCCATGAACTGTGTCAAAGTTAAGAACATCGTTAGGAAGCATGCTTTTTCCCCAAATATTAAGAATATGTGAAAAAAAAAGACTGTATATAAACTTTTTATTGATAGGTAATTTAAATAAAACAGAAGTAACAAAAATAATATCTAATAAATTCAATTATACAAAATACATATTTGAAACTATAATTTATGAAATTATTAACTAAACATATTGGTACAATAAACTAACATAAATAACAAAAGAACATAAAGAAAAATAATTAAATTTTACAAATTTTCTTTACAACTTTCGTTGTCGGACTCCAATTCCGAGTCAGAATCCAGATCGGATATACCTACAAACTCGAACTCAGTTTCCGGAAACTGTATTAGGTCGAGAGTTTCAGCAAAAAAGGTTGTCTTCCTTTTGGCATCTAACTTCGGCCTTTGTGCACTTAGAAAAGGATCCGAAGAAACAACAAGCATATGTAGGATATCTTGATTAGAATCTTGCCTGCTTCTTTTCCGCGAATGATGTTCCCGGAACCTCCTAAAATCTTTGTTTCGAGACTCTGAGGCTTCTTCCGAGAGAGTCCCAATCGGGACAATATCATTTTTTTCGATTATGTCAGCTCCGTGTATTAATAGTTTATGTACGGTTGATGACATGTAGTACCAGTCGTATAATTCCACGTACTTTTCTGCTGTTTTGCGAGCAAAATCTTTAAATTTGATGACATCGATCTTCTCACCAGATGTTATTGCTTGCAAAATAACAGCAAATCTTTTTATCAGGTTTTGATCCAACCCAGTAATAGCTGCAGTTTTATTGGGAAACTCGAAAAACTTCCTTGCGGTATTCCCGTCATTGGTAGTTCCCGAGCCTTGTTTTACTATATCAATTAACAGATTGAGCTCCTCTTTAAATTTATTTTGAATGTATTTTTTTCTGTTTTGTAACATATCTTTATGCTCATTACTTCTTGCTGCCCACTGTTTGAAGTCAAGTCTGTACGCAATGTGTAACAGACATTCCATGCAATTTATACGGGCATGTAGGGATGATAGGCCAAATTCATATATGTCAGAACACACAGTTTTTGATGTTACAGCATCTAAGTGGTTCATTTCTGTTGGTTTTGCTAAGCACAGGTAGCATGATGCATTTGATCTAGCTTCAGAAAGGTACGTGCAGACTTTTGCGTCGATCATTGTCATCATTAGTTTATGAGTCACCCTGTTACTATTAATGCACTCTGTGGGGTTAAGGGCCTCAATTTCCTCATCCATTTTTCTTTTGTTATCAATGACAACTGCATGGCTTTCTTTTACAAAAGTGAACTGAACCGGACGACAATAAAAAGTTGAGCATGGTTTCGGGTTTGTCCATATAGTATTATCTCCATCTGTCAGTTTCAGTGGCACCAAGGAGGTCATGAAAATGCTTGAATCATCATGCTCGCCGTCCATTTTCTGCTTGTATCGGCTTTGATTGGAAGCACCATCAAATCCCCACTTCGATATCAGCTTTAACTGCTTATTTTCCACATTATCAGAAAGACTTTGAAGAATCCGCTTCACCGTGATGTCAAGTAAAGCTTGAAGTGTAATTCTAGCTGATGAATCCGTAACTGATACTGATTGATTAGGAGGGTAGCATGCAAGCTTAGTTTGTTGCAGTTTATAGTAGGATGGGTAAATATCCTTAGCACCTTCCCGAATGGCAGTCTCTCGCAACGTAATATATTGCCACTTTGAAAGCTTAAGTGAAAGAAGCAATCCAAGTGCTTTCTCTGGTGTAAATATTACTGTTTTCTTAATGCTTTCCTTGATTTTAACGGCAGCTTCTGGATTTTTGATCATATAATTGATTACAGATGCGATATCTTCATAACCTTCTTCTTTTAAACGTGCTGCAGCTGCATATGCCAATTCACAGGAATCCTCGCCTATGTGCTCACTAGATCTTCTCTTTTTCTGTTTGCTTCCCAGATCTTTGAATGGTTTTCGGGACCTTTTTGTCATTGTTCCAACAGTCGATGATGTCGAAGGTTCTGGAGAGACTGAGCGTGCTCTTGGTATCTCATCAACAGTTGGTTCTTGATTTATTAAAGTTTGCACGCAACTCGGCCAATCAATATTTGCTTGCAACCACTCTCCGTACGTATTTCTAAACTTATCAAAGAATCGTTTAGATTTCTGCCACCTGTTTAAAGCAGCTCGCGTGAATCTCCGGCAAAATTCTTTGAGAGTTACTTGATCTTCGGCAGAAAGGCAATCGCCTATGCGGGACACAATTGCACTAAACAATACTTCATGATTAAATGAAGGACACTCACTTTTTAGAAGAACAAACAAATCTAAGTTGGTGATTAAACTTTCCATTCTAAGATTTTGTAGTCGCAAAGCAAATAGTTTTAGTGTTAGCAGTTACACGGTTGTGAACAATCTAAATTATGGAACAAAATTATAGCCCTTTTATTGTATAAAGTCAATAATTAGTTAACTACCCTCATTAAAGTTATAAAAGATATGATAATAAAAATTTATAATCGTCAAAAACATTTCGTAGAACTCATAGTAGAACTAATCAACATTAGCAAATCACATTAGCTCACTAATTATAAAAAGGTGAATGCAGTTCTTAGTTGGTATTGTTGCGAGATATTTCAAATCATTTAATCACTTAATAGGCTCATTAGAATCAGAAGACTACAACCATCATTCTAATTACTTAATTACTTGTCATCAGACTCATTAGATGACTACACAATATGTTATTTTGTATTTTGAACGTATGCAAGGTTTTAAAATTCCTTTTGTGTCGATATTATTATGTGTCCGGTTATGTTGTAATCATACTTTTAGGGTATGATCAATTAACAATTTCATTCCCCTATCTTTCTAAAAGAAGCGACAGCATGGGCACTTTGACACTGATATTCAACTATTTGGTATTGTTGGAAATCTTACAAGATCAACAAGATACTACACACCTCTGTCTAGTCCTTCAGGTCTATAGGGGTGATGCTATTTTATGTTAAGAGTTGTTAAAGCTCTGAATTCTTCAACTTAAACACTAAAAGGAACGTTTAATATGTAAAAATAAATAAAAATATTTTGACGATTTAAAAAAAAAAAGGCATCTACAACCATTATGTAACGTATGTCAAAAAATCATAAATAATTAGTACTAAAACCTCCTATAAGGATATTACGGTTATCGCTGCCGTTTCAGAGATATTTCGATTTTTCATACTAGCTCCATACAAAATTTTCGTAAAAAAATTATAATTCCTTCGTTTTTGTGCAGAATCAATTCTGGTGTCATTTTTGTATATTGTTATAACAAATAGAAGTGATATCCGGCACAAAAACTGGCACTTGCAAAATAAAATGCCTAAGTCTATGAAAGCTGTTTTTCAGCCCACCGTGCGGCGGTAAACTTTCTAATACATACTTACATGCAACGATATTTGGGCATGGAGTAGCTACCTATGTTCATACATGTGTGTTGACATTGACACTTTCCCCTCCAGATTGTAAATGCTATAAAACTCCTATAAGTAGCTCCCTATAGAACTTTTAAAGCCTGGCAATATTAGTTCTTACTGCACGAAATCACTCCGTCCAACCTTGAAACGCCCTCTAAAGTCAAATCGCGGTATAAAATAACATCTACACTACGTGTCCATGTTGCTATTTCTACAACTATAACAGAAGGCCAAGTTGATTACTATCAAATGATGGTGTTACATAAACACTTCGCTATTGTGTTTTCTTGTTTATGTTTATTGAGACATATGCAGCCATGCACGGATCGTATTTCTCTGAAGATAACTGAGATTATATTCCTGGAGCACGGTCTTTTTAGTACGAAGTTACAAGCAAATATATAATAGAATAGAAATGCATTTATTTGAGTACAGACACGATAACTACAATAGAAACTTACAACATCAAAATAACAACAAAAATTGCAGCATATGTCATAGCTACCTACTTATACCTTTCTATACCTATTTCTTGAATCAATGTTTTAATATTAAAAGGTCACTTGAATTTATACATTATCAATTTGAGGTGTTTGTAATCAAGATTGCACCCGAATTAAACGACTAGATAAGGAAAACCTAAAATGGCAATAGTGACAACTTCAATAAAGCGAATACACTACTATGCGTTTCATGCGTGCGGAACGTCAATGACCTGTATCTGTCAAAAGTCACTCGAAAAGTACGGCTTGCAAAAAAAAAAAAACTCGGTAGCGAAAATTAATAACGGTTTATTTTCCTTTTTTAAACGAGTCTCACATCAAATTTAAATATAATTATTTAAAGTAGGTAATAATTGGTTTTTTTTAACATAATTTTCTGTCTTATTTTCATTGTTGGCACCATTTCGCCTGAAAATAAAACTGGTTCTATTGGACAGCTATGACGACACAATTATGGCGCTAAGTTGATCCAATTCTTAGTTGAAACGCCCTGTACTTGCTCATACAGTATAACACTTACATTTTCTAGAATCTCACTCTGCTTGTTACATTCCAACATCACTTTAATATTACTTGTTATCTTCTTGTAGAATAATGTCTCGCAGAAGATTGCTGATTGGCGGAGCTGCGGGCGTCGCAGGCGCAGCGCTGACTGCGTGGGCAATAGCCGCCGATGACTCACCGGTGGTACGTACCGAGGAAACCCGCCATTATCGGGTCCCCCAGATAACGCTGCTTTTCCTTTCGCCGGTTTTAATATCAGCTGTGTGCGAGAGACCGATAAATTTGGATTATATCGAGATAAGATTGTGGGACTATTTTTGCTTGTTATTGATATCGATTCTGACCGTTGAACTAGAAGGTTAGTTAAATAAAGCCCAAAACAATACGGTATGTTGTCAGCCGAAGTTGCGCGAATATTCTAACGACTACTACCGCGGCCCGAGACCGCAAGGGTAACTAAAGGAACAGGGTGGGTTTTTGATCAGTGGAAGTCTGTCAGACTGCCTTCCGCTACACGTAGAGCAGAGGATCATTTTCTGAATTCTTGTAAGAAAAAATCGGGAGTAGGTATGTTGTGTCTTAATTTAAAATCACTAGTATAGAAGGAGGGATTAGAAGTGAAATTTAAGTCTTTTATACCAGTTTATTATCCCCAGGAATGGTACAGATCTTCAACGGTAAAAGCGACAACAGCGCGCAAGAAGCGACCTCTTCCGACGCGCGACCATCAAGTTGCTTCATTACAAGCAGGACACACCTTCGATGTCCTCATCATTGGCGGAGGCGCCACTGGCGTTGGATGTGCGCTAGATGCGTGCACAAGAGGTAAGCAAATATAACCCTAATGAGATAAGAGCGTAATAAGTAACTATAAAATTGTTGCCTTACAAGCGTTTAAGCAGGACACACTTATATCATCGTCATAGATGAGCCACTAGCGTGAGACGTGCAAGGGGTAAGCAAAAATGGCCTTTACCGACTACTACATTAGAGCGATAGAAACAAGTTTAAAGTTGTTTTTATTTTTTTGCAACCGAAATTCTCAACTTTTATGGAGATGAAATTGATAACGTTTATAAGTACGCAGTTTCAACTCTTATTTACTATTAGAAAAGAGTTAAAGCTACCAACAGGCGGCTTTCTTATAAGAAGCACACAACTTCGATATTCACATAGTTGGTAGAAGTGCGCATGGCGTGGGATGCGCTTGAAAGAGTGTACGGGAGCTTCTCAATTATAACCCTTACTAGCGACAAAATAAAAGCGCTAAAAAGGACAGCCATCTAGCATCCTAACATGCAGTCGGCACTGGCGTGAAAAGTGCTCTGAATTTGTGTAACGGGGGTGAGTAACCACCTATCCACCATCCGCTAGCAATATTTGCGACTAGAATCAGCAGAAAGGAATCAGGCGTTACTTTTCGGAAATCCATACCAAAGTAAAACTACAGAAAAACATCTAGCGTCAATTCCGTCCAAAAAGTGATGCAATAAAAATATCACACGCAAGAAAATTACAGCCTGAGTGTGGCGGTATTTTCTGTAGGATTTCTATCAGGTAAGTGCTTTATAAGCTGGTCACACCTTTGACACCTTTGTGGGACATGCACACAATAGGTGAGTAACTATAGCCCTTACCTGCTACGAGATAAGAGCGTTAGTAACGACCAAGCCTAACACATGCCTGTAGATTGTTCACCTTGTCAGCCGCGGGCCCATTTATGACATCCGGATCGAAGGAGGGTCTCCTATATTGGATAGAGGCATCTTTAGGTGCGGTGGATATCAATGTACCATTATACTCCTTTACAAACACTAATGAGAAAATACGAAACAATTTTATACAATTAATTACACTCTAATTGGGTGGAACATCCCACCCATTCGCAGAAAACTTTTTGGGACTTTTTAGCTGCCGTAGTCTGTGTTTCCTGTATAACCTGGGTCAAGAGCTCATAGTGTATAAGTCACTTCAAGTGAATAGGTCACTTCTAGATGAGCGCGCTTCATCTTCGACCACATCATCACTTACCATCAGGTGAGACGGTGGTCAAACGCGAGCCTATTATAAAAATTGTGTGGCAATTAATCTCGCCGAATGGATGAATGGTTTAAATAATTAGCATATCGATACAGAGTTCACTGCTAAGTTTTACGGGGAAGATCGTTAAATTGAAGAGATCGGCAGTTAAACATCTTTGTGCTTGTTTATGGGAGTACCGATTAGTAACATTACGAGCACAATATAGCTGTACGCCGCTGTTTTTACGACAGTTTTACAAAACCATGGCTATTCTATAGTCATTAAAAGTAGCTTTAACTGCATTTGCTTTATAGTAATAGGTAAGTAGGTAGCAATACATTATTGTAACCAGCTGTAGCTTGCGATTTCGTTATCGTTCGTGGATGTTTTGGTTCAGAAACCCTATTGTACCACCTCAAAACAGCATTCAAGAGAGACATACAAACATATTTTATTATTTATATAGATAGAAGTTAGATAAGTCGTCGTTGAAAAATCAACAGATTTTTTAAATCAACAGATTCTTATGCGCATTTTTGACGATGTAATTCCTGCTAATTCTAATATACTATAACAAAAAAAACTTAGTCTTAGCTAGTGTGAATTGAATACAATATTTTGGCTCCTTTACAAGTACTCATATCTAAAATGCTATGAAACATTCCCACAGACAAAGCCGACAATTTCACCAAGCACACCGAAAAAACGTTTACAGATCATCTAACCTCTTTCCCCTTTTTCAGGACTCCGCACAGCCCTGGTCGAAGCTGATGACTTCGCCAGCGGCACATCAAGTCGCAGTACGAAGCTCATCCACGGAGGAGTACGATACCTTCAGAAGGCTATCTTGCAACTGGACTACGACCAGTATAAGATGGTGAAGGAGGCTCTGCATGAGAGAGCGAATATGTTGGAGGTAGCGCCACATTTGACACGACCCCTGCCTATATTGCTGCCAGTTTATAAGTAAGTTTGTGATTCCCACATTTTAAGTACAGACGCCAGCACATGAAGCTACCCGAAACTGTCAAATTTTTCCAATCAATCTTGAACCTAATTTCTTTAACAATAAAGTTGAAAATCTATTAAAGCTGGGAAAAGGCTCGGCAAATGAAGAGTTGTAGTATTCCTTGAATAGGATAGCATTAAAACTTAGTCGTTGCTATTATTCACCATTTTTGGATCATTTAAGCGCTTTAGGTCAAAGTTACTGCGACGGTCAGACGATATAGCGAGGCAGGCAGACACCCTAAAGATTCTGTTTTACATTTTTACGTATCATATCCATCCTGTGTCTTGAAAATCAATTAACTTAATGCGTTGTTAAAATACTGTGGCCCTGTGAAGCTATTAAATCATGTTGTAAAGGTATAGCACAAGTTGTAAACCTAAAATAAAAGTTGAGTCATATTACACTGGGGCACAATTCGACTTGTGTAATCTAGATCTACTAATAATATTTTTCATTCCTAATGGCCTCATGAAGTTGTATTTATAACTAACATTAAGGGCCACTTAAATGAGACGTTTGGATATTAAAATGTAATTGAACCGTTATTGGTTAAATATCTTGGCACTGTATTGTGCATTATTCAGACTCACTGTATTTGGGTTTGTTTACGTTCGTTACTTTGGCGCTAATTCTGTATCTGTTTACCATCGTATGGGCCAAATTTTTTGTACCTACTGTGTGTGTGGGGCGTGGGGCTCTCCCAATAATCAGTACCTATATGTATTTAAACGGAGCATCTAATTTCGTCTCGTTTGGCATGCCATTCCCAGATGACAATCATTCCGTTGCGTACATTTTAATCCATGGGCCAATTTTATGAGGCCAACATACATGGCAACATACTTCTTTTTATGGGCCCATATCTGACTGCGCTTGATGTTTGGGTTGTGCCTGGTTATGTTTCCCAAAATGAACGGAGTTGGGCTTTTGGACGAATTCACTTAAAACTAGGATTGCAGAAAATCCTTTTTTCACGTGCATTTATTTGTTCTGCTGTAATGATGTTGATTTTATGAGGTAACTCAATATCAATCTGGAAATATTATTATGATTTATCATCGAGGCTATTTCATTGCTGGCATAATTGCTTAAGACGGGGCCCGAAGGCGCTGGCCGGCATCAGCTGGAAGCTACATTGAAGTTAAATGCTCCTGCAGCCACCGACGCAACTGTGCGAAGGAACACGGGGTGGTTTAAGTCAGCCTGGTAGTTGTGCCCTGGGGCAAGTAAAGGGGTCTCCCCTTTATCTACCGCAGGTCAACCTTGAGGATTTCCACCTCATTAAAAAACTATGCTCGCTTATCGATACTATCCTCTTTAACTTCTAGATGGTGGCAAGTCCCCTACTACTGGTTCGGTATCAAGATGTACGACTTGGTAGCGGGCGACAGAAACGTCAAGAGTTCCTACTACTTGTCTAAGAAGAACACCCTCGAGCTGTTCCCCATGTTGAAGTCAGACAACCTGTGTGGAGGCATCGTGTATTATGATGGTAAGTTATAGCAAATAACTATGCTATGGGAATAGAGAGCGAAGGGACTCTGTCCACCAACTGCATGACTCTTGGTAGGCCGGCAGTGATCTCCTGTTGCCGTGCACAACTAGGCTCAGGGGACCCCCGTTACAATCTCCCCAGCGAAGTAGGTATAGCAAGCCGATCTCCGGCCACAGTAGGCGTGTGCTTACGAACTGAAAGCAATCAGTAGCATTGACGGAGCCCGATCGGGGTCTTATCGGGCCCCGTCAATGCTACTGAGGCAGTGGCCTGCCGGAGTTTTCTAACGAATTAATGCGGCCCTGGAATGCAGCCGCTGAAGGAACGGGGTGGAGTATTACTCCCTCCCAATCCACCCAGAGCGGGAGAGGAGCCATTTTATGATTTTCCCGGTGAAACAATGGGAAAAGAAAGGGATGTAACAGGCGTTTACACAGAGGGGGCTCCGGAGTGGGCTTTTTAGAGGTAACAGGGGGAGGGGGGAAGCTCTATCTGCTAATAGAGCAAATATTAAAATGGTAAATTCTAAATAACTATGATTATGATTAATGGTGATCACCGGCGTGGTTTAAGTCAGGTAAAAATCTCGCACTTCCTGGTCTTTCCCACGAAATTTCAGGCGCCTTTTGAAGGCTTCTCCCTGACAACAAAAAAAGGCTCTCGTTGAAATTCTAAGGCTTTGCCTTAGACGGATAAAAGGAGAACCTACCACAATATGATATACCCATGCAGTAGATCCACTGATTACATAACATGGACTAGCCATTACATAATTTATTATGCACTGCATTACTTCTGCACGGTTTAGATAATACAATAAATTAAGTAGTAACTAAGTAAACAAGGAAGTATAATTATTATAATTATAAGTACTTTGCCGCTTGACTTCTATTGTTGAAGATTAAAACGACTTTATTTAGCTGAGCGTCAATTGTAAATAGTCTTATGAAGTCGATAACATCAAGTGGAGCTAGGAATATTTCAGATAATAAAGATTACATTCTAGATTAACTATCCATACCTACATATAAATGAAATTGAATTGTCTGTCTGTGATCTTAAAATAACTATGTTTATTCAAGTACATGCTTATAGTTATTTAAATGATTCTGAGACAATTCTTTTTTGCAATTTTTTTCTGTCTCTCATCCGTTTTTGTATTTGTCCGGGCTAATCTTTGAAACCGCTGCACCGATTCTTATGGAACTTTCACTGGAAGTATATTATTATTTACCAGTTGTTATGATTCCTTTTCTTTTATTTAAAAAGTTATAATTTTAGAACTATTGTACTTTCTAGTTTTATATGCATGCTGTGAAACTCTATAACAGGCTTCAGAACCCCATGTGACATTGTTACTATACAGTATGTTAGTTTAAACGAGGGAAATATTCAAACCTACAATAGTGTATGCTTACATGATACTAATAAAAATATGAACAAAAATAAAACACTGATAAATAACAGACAGAACAATACCAAAAGTCCTCGAGGGGACTCTTGCGGAGTTTTCACACGAGCTTCCTTTTTTTGGCAGGATCGGGCCGTGTTTTGCCACGTGATTACTTTAGGTACTGTTTACAAGTTCATTCACCTCTTGCGCCTCAGTGTACATGATAAATGTATTATACTGGACAATTACGTCAAAAATTTAAGTTATAGGTTTTCACATATTTGGGACGAGAATCGAATATCCTCTCTCAATAAGTCCCTCGTTTAACCTAACACACTGTATAATGAGAATTGTAAAAAAAAGCTGTTGAGTTTCCTATGAATAAATAAATAAGTACCTTTAATTTGCCATGTAACATTCTCTATGAAAGTTACATGGCAACTTAAAGGTACTTACTTCTTATCCCGCTATGCCCACGGGATCGAAATTTACGGCGGAAACCGCGTACCCAAGTAATATCGTATCTACTCGCCACACAGATAGTATCATCATCTGATTACCTTTTACCAACTATGCTGGTGTGGGTTGGCTACACCAGTGTCAGATTTACTGGCTTCCAACTGTCAAAGATATCTAAATTACAGTCGGGACCTAAAGCATAACGTGCTTTCCACACACCGACAATTTCTAAACTCCGGGCTATTATTGAGAAATTCTTTACAGAAAAACCCTATAGCACTTTTTGCCCGACCCAGGAATCGAACTTGAGACCTTGTGCTCAGCAGTTACACTTGCGACCACTCGAACAACGAGGCAGTCCACACCACACCTAATATACAGTATGTTAACTAACAGGGCGTTCCCGTTAATAGTATAGCATCCATACATGCTAAAAAAAATATTACCTTGAAAACAAAATGATTTTTTTTTTAATATTAAAATATTCACTAAAAATGTTAAATTGATACGTAAAAGAAACACTCTGTACACGCATACTTGAAGGACGGCAACGTCGCAATTTATTTATGAATGCGTACGCGTGTACAAAGTGTTTCTTTTACGTATCAATTAATTTAATTAAGTAAAGTATTAATTAATATTAAAAAAAAAAAACATTTTGTTTTCGAAAGGTAATATTTTTTTTGCATGTATGGATGCTATACTATTGCGGGTTAACGGGAACGCCCTCTGTTAATTAACATACTGTATAATAACTTAAATACTTTATTTCCCTTCCACAGGCCAACAAGACGATGCGCGTATGAACCTCGCGATAGCATTGACGGCGGCTCGCCACGGCGCCACCATCGCAAACCACGTCAGTGTCACCCAGCTCTATAAGACGGCTGGCAAGCTCAGCGGGGCCAGGCTAAAGGTAACTTTAACTACAGTAGTTTAAGGTTGAATAGATTTTTTTAAAGTAAGGTGACATGGGACTTGTTGCCATGATTCATCGATTAATCATAGATAGATAGATATACTATTTAAAATCACTAATACTCCGCTGCCTCTGGTGAGACTGGTGGTCGATCCCATCATATTTGGAAAAAGGCAAAGCAGATGTTGAAATAGGTATAGTTTCTTTGATTCATTCATTGATTTTTATTGTACACCACAATTAAAAGAGCGATACAATGGGTTGCCATATCGCTAAAAACGATATTTTACTGACGTCTGAAAGCAGATGTTGAAATAGATATACTCTTTATTGTACACCAGTGGCGAAGGCTCCATACAACTCGATTCCTACCGGCTTCCCTTTTGAAATATGGCAAATATTAGTCTATTATTTTATATATGAACATATAAATAGTAATCTATTATTTTCAATTAAACAAATAATTATTTACGAAGTTACAAGATTTCGAAGTCAGCCACAGGGCCACAGTTTACTGGAATACACGCATCAAACTTGAGCAAGGTATGCATTTTTTGGTCCGGCTTCCCTTTTATGAAAATTCACCCTTCACCACTGTTGTACACCACAATTAAAAAGGGTGATACAATGGGTTGTCATATCGCTAACAACGATACTTTACTGACGTCTGAAAGCAGATGTTGAAATAGATATACTCTTTATTGTACACCACAAATAAAAAGAGTGATACAATGGGTTGTCATATCGCTAACAACGATACTTTACTGACGTCTGAAAGCAGATGTTGAAATAGATATACTCTTCATTGTACACCACAAATAAAAAGAGTGATACAATGGGTTGTCATATCGCTAACAACGATACTTTACTGACGTCTGAAAGCAGATGTTGAAATAGATATACTATTTATTGTACACCACAAATAAAAAGAGTGATACAATGGGTTGTCATATCGCTAACAACGATACTTTACTGACGTCTGACTGAATAATGGATTTGACACAGAAGGAGAAAAAATAAACGGGTAGTCGATGGTGCAGGTACTACATATTTATTTATGTTTAATACATCATTAATAAACAACATACTTAAAAAGCTAAGACGTATGTATATTAATAATAACAATTTAAGGAGAGATCTTTTACCGTGTTTTTGAAAGAAAAAAGGGGTTAATTGTATCGTCAGTGGGACTTTCTATTTAACTGATATTACTGTTTATTATACTGACTACACACACACTAGTTCATAATGAACTAGTGTGTGTGCTAATCTGCAATGGACCTTACAATTTCCACCTAGCGCAAACTATCAATATTTTTAATTACTCCAGCACCCTAATCGTGTATCTAATGTTTTTTTTTAAATTGTTGGTAGGCTTACGTTTGACCATAATCTCACCTGGTGTTAAGCGATGATGTGGTCGAAGATGAAGCACGCTTGCCTAGAAGTAACCTATTCACTCTTGACTTAGAGACGCCCAGGTTATAGTGATCAGGAAACAGACTCCGGCAGGGAGTTCCACTCCTTGGGAGTACGCACAATGAAAGTATTCCCAAAACGTTTTGTGCGTATGGGTGGGATGTCCACCATGTCAACAATCTAATGTAAATTCTGATTCCATTAAGTACCCATTAATTTATGTGTTTAAAAAATCGTCTGCCCAACAACTTAGAACACGCAATGAATACGTCGATTAAAACCATAATTATGCGGCGAATAATATTAATCTTATATACACTTAGTTTCAATAGCTAAACATTATTTCCAGGACGAACTTACGGGCAAGGAATGGGACATCAAAGCCAAGTGCATCATCAACGCGACCGGCCCCTTCACAGACAGCATCCGCAAGATGGACGACTCTACCGTCAAGGACATCTGTTGCCCCTCGTCCGGAGTACACATCGTGTTGCCCGGATATTACAGGTACCTAATAGATCGGAAATTATTATAGTTGGTACTAGTACTCACGCGGGGCTTCGCTCCCGTGGATTCTATCACGGTAAAAACATAACTCTCCTTTTTGCAGGCGGGTAAAAAGTAGCCTATAATAATATAATATTCCACATAATATTCCACAACTTTTTCACACAACGCCATCTAGTCCCAAACTAAGCAGAGCTTGTGGTATGGGTACTAGACAACTGATAAACATACATATATATTTCTAAATACATACATATTATAGATAAATTACACCCAGACAAAGAACAAATGACCGTGCTCATCACACAAACATTTGTCCTAGGTGGGAATCGAACCCACGACCTTGCGCATAGCAGTCAGGGCCACTGACCACTATACCAACGGGCCTGTCAAAATAATGCCAAAAGCCAAAGCCTATAACCTTCCTCAAGCTTCAAATTACTTCCATACCAAATTGCATCCAAATCCACCCAGTACTTTCGAAGATTAGCGCGTTCAAACAAACAAACAAACTTTTCCGCTTTATAATATTAGTATAGATATGCCATGGGTACCTATACTACATCCAGCGATACTAGTATTAATTTTTTTAGGGGGTCAATTCTTACATGTCCACTCCCGACTGTCAGAAGTCACTATAGTTGGTTCACGTTGAGAAAATAGTGACTTCATCAGTGCAACTGCAGGGTAAAGGTGTTTTCACAATGGAGTAAAAATTCAAAATTAATTTTGTATTTCAAAAGATTAAGTTTAATGAATAAAAAGAAAGAATGCCTTAAATCAGTAATTTTTTAAATCAGTGTCACTAGAATCTTCATTTGTATTTTTATGAAAGAATTTTGTTCTGCGTTCTCTATGACGTCATCCAAATTTCACATAAGATTTTCTTCTTGTATCACGTGGTCGCAGCATTTCTTCCATCGATTAGCGTCGACCTATTAAAGTTTTTGCGTCACAAAATATTTTTTTACATCATTCATCTTGAATGTTGAGTTATTGGCACCATCATATTTTTTATTTGGGCCCACAGCAATTCAATAGGATTAAATTAAATTATTTTATGTAGGTAACGCATAAAAGACAACCGTTTCGTCAAAAGATCTGCAGTCTACTGGTCACTGTGAACTAGAACTTAGCTTTCTAATTTGTTGCGACCTGATTGGTCGAGAGGCGCGGACAACGATGACGTCACTATTTTCTTAACGTGAACCAACTATAGAAACAGACTAGTCAGTACTAGAAACAGACTTCTGCTGCCTTAAAACCCACCCCGTTTCTTCAGTTGCCTTTGCTTTCTGAGGCCACGGTATCTCGTAAAAAAGATATTCCATAACCCAGGGATACTAGGATCTTAAAGAAACTAATCTAAACCAATAAACGAAGATACGAACAAACGATTTAATGTGTGTCGTTTTGCGTATAACATGAGTATAAGTAGCTCGAAGCTATTTGTTAAAAACCCGGAAATGACCTACGAACTTTTCTTTGTTCAAATTTACCTACTAGTACATAATTATTTCATCGATTTTGCGCAAAATGTTTATAAATTATATGTATTATACAAACCTTTTTGGTTTATCGCTTCTCATATAAATGAAAACGGTAGCAATATCCTTTGCATGGTTTAGAAGAAATGAGCGAAGAAATGGATAGAGGCAGCGTCGAATTCGTTTAATATTATTCACCTATTTAGAGATTTTACCTAATTGTATGATTCTAGTACAAATGGCCTATGGTTTGTGTTGCGTTTCAGTGAATGAAATTTAACAATTTTACTTTTATTACCAAGCTTTAGGCCCACAATCTTGGCATGTCCTTGAGTTTCTTAGAATATTTTCCGATGGAAATGTTTCTAAATAGACTCTGATACTAAATCACTCAAGCACGTCAGACGTATTGTGTGACAACAAGGTGTGTGTAATACCGCCATGTGTCTTACAACGGTGAAGGCCAGTAATGAGGTGATCTATTAATAGTCGAGGCTACCACTCGGTAACGATGGAAGAGATGCTATTTAAAACTAATAGGTGTTCTATGTAACTTCCTAATTCTGGTATTTATATTAAATTAGCGATCCGCCCCGGCTGAGCACGGGTGTAATGTACTAATAATATGCATGTATAATACATACATATCAAAATTCCTCTTGAATCACTCTATCTGTTGCAGAAAACTGCATTAAAATCCGTTCAGGAGTTTAAAAGATCTGATCGTATAGACAGCGGGAGGGACTTTGTTTTATACTATGTAAAAATGATTTTTATTTTTTTTTTAAATCATTAAAAGGCGCTTGATCTTTGAGAGACAGGAATGTGGGTATCGGCGATTGCCATCGCGACGTAGCCTTTTCCCAGGAGGATCGGCTCTCACACGATGCGTATTAACTTTTGCCTAAAATAAAATTGTCTTTGAAGGTCAAAACCCTAATTTCTAGCATATTACGTGCCGTATTGATAAGTTAATAAATATATTGTGAGCCGACATTTCGGTCCCAATACAGAAGGTCATTGAAGACCATTGAAGGTCATTGAAACCAACCATTTCAAAGTGTCTTTCAAATATGACACGTTAAAATGTTTGGTTTTTTCAGCAGATAATAAATAATAAACGATGATAATAATGTATTCATACCCTGGTTAATACAAAAAATCAAACCTATCAGTTACCACAAGTTTTACTATATGAAACTAGATTTAAGCTACCGAAAATTATATGTATTAAAACTGACGCAATTCAGGTTCCCAAGATACAGATATGACCTAGTTTGGGAACCACCGATCAACAAAAAGAAATGGTCACATAGTTACAGATTATATAATCTATACTAATATTATAAAGCGGAACAGTTTGTTTGTTTGCTTGAACGCGCTAATCTTCGAAAGTACTGGGTGGATTTGAATGCAATTTGGTATGGGCGTAGCTTGAAGCTTGAGGAAGGTTATAGGCTACTTTTTACGCGACTGCAAAAAAGAAGAGTTATGTTTTTACCGATACAATCCACGGGAGCGAAGCCCCGCGTGAGTACTAGTTATAGTATAAGATTAAAGTATACCAGTGTAACAAAGGAAAATAAATTATTCTTATTCTTATTTCATTTCTGTACTTCCAGTCCGGAGCACATGGGTCTCCTGGACCCAGCCACGTCCGACGGGCGCGTCATCTTCTTCCTGCCCTGGCTGAAGGGCACCATCGCCGGCACCACCGACCTGCCCTGCAAGGTCACGCACAACCCCAAGCCCACTGAAGATGAGATTCTCTTCATCCTCACTGAGGTTAAGAACTATTTGAACCCGGATGTTGAAGGTTTGTATATGATATATTTTTTTAATTAATTGAAATTTAAATCAATCAAATCAAATCAAGTAAATTTACCAAATAGCTTTTCCTGTTGTGGGTGGCATAAAAAGAAAAATCAGACTTCTACTGCCTAAAAACCCACTGTTTTATTAGTTGCCCTTGCTTCCGGGGCCGCGGTAACTCTTTAGAACATTCATTATGAAAATCAATTATTTCTTAAATGAGTAACCGTAGATTTTCTTGTCGGTTCTTCTCCATAGGACCAATTCGAACCGCGCACTCACTTCTTACGTTTTATAGGCTTATGTGAAATATTTTTGATTTATAATCTTTTAGTTTTATTTCTAGTTTACAATTTACATACAATTTAGTCACTACTCACTAATAACAAAACATGTCATCTTATAAATTGTAGTTTTACACTGAGTTGTAGATCACTGACACACAAGCTAAGATTAAACTTGTGTTAAGCCGGGTCCGCTGCGCCAATTTTCTAACAAAACATGTTATCAAAACCAGTTAAGCCGGGTCCGCTGCGCCAATTGTTATAATGTTTTTGTTTAATTTTAAAAATGAGTTCCGACGAAGAAGACGTGGAAGCTGTTATAGCAATAGTAGATTTAGTTCTCCAAAGAAGAAACAGAAATAGATTCCGGGTCCGACCCTACCTGCAACCTCGTTCGTTCAATATAAATTATAAATATAAATTATCCAGAACTGAAAATTGATGATAAGTTCGGTATAAAAATTGTTTTAGATGTTCAGAAAGTGATTATCAAGAGCTGTTATCATTAATTTTACCAGATATAGAGAAGAAAACAAAGTAGGTATTAAAAAACAAAGTATTTTCTTTATTCCATTCCATCACAAACCAAAGAGAATTGTCATACACAATCAACACACTTCGAACGATTCCGTCTTCCTCTAGTGAGCGCGAACACAAAATGCGTCACTTTCCCTCCCCGCAGGCGAACGCGGGGGATGTTATTCATTCGTCTCGGCAAATATGTTATTGTGTTTTTGCTAACAAAACTGTTAGGCCACGCCTATATTCGGTTAGCAAACAATGTTATACTGTTTGCAAACACGAAAACACGTGCAAGCGGACCCGGCTTTATGGGTGTCAGGGCCTAAAAAATTGGCAAACAAGATAATTGCAAAAAGAATATTCGGAATTCGAATTTGACTCGGATTCGGATTTGGTTTGAAAAAAAAAGAAGCAATTTTGCTTCTTTTTTTTATTGATCATAGGCTCGCGTTTGACCACCATCTCACCTGATGGTAAGTGATGATGTGGTCGAAGATGAAGCATGCTTGCCTAGAAGTAACCTATTCACTCTTGACTTAAAGACTCCCAGGTTATAGCGATCAGGAAACACAGACTCCGGCAGGGAATTCCACTCCTTAGCAGTACGCACAATGAAAGTATTCCCAGAACGTTTCGTGCTTATGGGTGGGATGTCCACCATGTCAACAATCTAATGTAATTCTGATTCCATTAAGTACCCATTAATTTATGTGTTTAAAAAATCGTCTGCCCGACAACTTAGAACACGCAACGAATACGTCGATTAAAACCATAATCATGCGGCGAATAATATTAATCTTATATACACTTAGTTTCAGTAGCTAAACATTATTTCACCATGTAACGATGGCGCAGCGCCGTCTGTCTTGTATTCCGATGATGGAACGGGTATAAATATTTCGTAAAACAAAGGTTCTTATTAAAGATGTTGTTACTAACTTCCAGTAAGGCGAGGTGACGTGCTATCGGCGTGGTCGGGCATCCGGCCGCTGGTGTCGGACCCCAACAAGCCGGACACGCAGTCCCTCGCGCGCAACCACATCGTGCACGTGTCCCCCGCCGGCCTCGTCACCATCGCTGGTGGGAAGTGGACCACCTACAGGTCCATGGCTGCTGAGACTATCGACGCTGCTATTGAAAGTGAGTACAAAGAACCAGGGCCCCTTTTCTTACTTTGACTGACCAAATCGTGTGTGAACTGAGGAAACGCACATTAAGGGCTGCGGTTTTTAACACGCTTTTATTAGGTCGACCTGTATGTAACTAACTATGTAATGAAATCTAAGGTAACTAATTTAACCATCTTCCAAGGGTCGTAGCGTAATGAAAATTGGCAGCTGTATGTAGTTCTGATGACAATACAGTAATATGGTACTGTCGAACTGATCTGATGATGGAGCCGAAAGATATGAACTGGAACTTCATGATGGAAAATCGTATAATAGCTGTTTTGGATTTCTTAGAAAAGTCTTGTGATGAACTTTGACTACGATTAAGTTTCAAGGTCTGATGAAGCCGGAAGATAGGCACTGTTTGCACTTGTGAGAAAGGCCACGTAATGGTCTTTGAACACAATCAGGTTCCAAACCTAATACTACTTATTCCCAGATCTGTTCTAAAATTGTTTTAATTCTACTACTAAATCTAACGATTTGTATTTTGTGAAATAACGGTGAGGTCCCTAAGTTCACACGCACATCAAATTCTCGTTCGAAGAAACATGTTTTCTTGGTGCGTGCACTGGGCCTGGGCCCCTAGTTGATGCGGGGCCCCTAGGCAGTTGCCTACTCCGCCTAATGGTTAATCCGGCCCTGCAAAGAACTACACGTAACTTGAGCTCCTTGTACACGGGAAGTTTGTGGGTCAATTATACGCAGAGGGCTTACAATGCTCTACGGATCCAAGCAGCTTCAGGGCGATTTCATGCGGCATCCATGCTTAGCGCGTCTGGTATGTTTGCTGATGCGGAAACAGATGGCTTTGCAGCTCTCTGGTTCAAAAAGACTGCATAGCTGGTCAGACGGTTGCGTGGGAGTACGCACAACGTCCTGCATTGTATAACAGACAAACCTGACTGTCCTATATTTAATCTTAATACAATGTCACAGCAGACTGTTATTTATAGTTTATTAAGTGTTTTTATTGTTATTTTGACGTGACAACGTCTTATAATTCGATGAAGCTGGCTGCACGCACGAAAATACATGACTCATGCGGCGTTACCTCGCTCTGAGGCGTTCCAAAGCAAATCAAATTGGATCTACAAGTTGACATTTATGTATGACTCAACGAGTCAAGTACTAGGCTATCATAAAACGGTAAGAGACGACGTCACTGTGTAGGGATTCTTTGACATTTATGTATGACTCAACGAGTCAAGTACTAGGCTATCATAAAACGCTAAGAGATGACGTCACTGTGTAGGGATTCTTCCATTGTCATGAGAAGTGCAGTAATAGTGATGTAAAATTAAAATTTTCTTTTGAAAACTGCAACCATTCCATCAGTATTTTCTCATGACGTTGTCACGTTCAAATATCGTCAGTAAACCGACTTTACAGACAACCGATTTTTGTGATGAATATGGATCTATGTTGTCTTTATGAACAAATATTTTATTTAATTTAAGTTCGAAGTTGAGTTACACGAGAACTGATAAATGCTTGCACTGTCTGGACTGGTCCGCTCAAATCTGTGTGCTTCTTACCTCAAAAAAGCACCATGCAAGCAGGTTCATATCTGTATATGAACCTGCATGCTTCTCATGTGATTTGACCAGTACGAATTGTATGGACTTTAGGAAGCGTTCACCCCTGAATTTGTTTCGGTGTTTTTCTCAGAATAGTCAGTTAGGAGACACCGGCCGGGCCTCTCCTAGCTAAACTTAAAACGGCAAAAAATTACGCGTAAAAGTGTTATTTAGAACTAATTTATAAAATAAATATTTTGTTTCATTTCATTTCATAAGTCTGTATATATAGCACCGATTAATAGCAAATAATAAACAGCAATTAAAAATGACTCAGAAAAGTTACGAACGGCGAAAACGCATTAATTTGAGATTTCATCGCGCTTACAATTTAGACCAAACTTCGCTTAAAAATGTAAGTTCTGAATTAGATGATTAATTTTAGAAGTAACTGACAGACTTCTGGTTGTCAGCATGTGGCAATGATCCTATTCTGCCTATTACAATACAATTATGGCAATGCCTCTATTCTGCATGTTACAATGCGAACCTGAATTTGTTTGTTTGCTACACTTTCACATTTGGATTAATGGATTTTGCTACAGAGATATAATTTATTATACAGGGTTAATTGTAAAACACCGAAAACCTCTCAGAACTATGTTACTAACATCATAATCACCAACTTTTGTTCTATGACTTTTAAAAATTCGTCATATTTTAGTTCACCAGATTTTCATACAAAAAACATAATATTTAAATTGAACGCCCTAAATGTTACGAATTCTATGCGAAGCAAAAGAAAGCGATAGTATAAACCGATATTTTAAAAGTCATAGAACAAAAGTTGTTGATTATGATGTTAGTAACATAGTCCTGAGATGTTTTCAGTGTTTTACAATTAACCCTGTATATCCCTATTAGGTTAGTAGTCCTGTGCGTAGGCTAACTATGGCTTTTTTCGGTATATTAATGAACGCTAGCGTAGCTACCGGAAAAGAATTAGCGGTATGTACCTATATATCGACGTTATTCGAGATTTGATTCGATAATGTATTCGATATTTTAAAATTTATGTTGAATTGATCATTGTGAAATAAACATAGGGTTTAAATCATTTTATGAATAAAGCTGTTAATTTTAAACCTCTCTTCCCACTTTTCAGGCGCGAACTTGAAGCCCCTTTTCAAGGAGTGCCAAACAGACGGGTTCCTAATAGAGGGCGCGCATGGATGGACGCCAACCATGTACATTAGATTAGTGCAGGACTTCGGACTGGAGATGGAAGTGAGTATTGCTTCCAAGCTGCAATATTTTAATCAAATTTATAGCCCTTGAATTGTTAAAAAAAAATGTTACGTACCAATATCCGTATCCGCATTTAGAGAAAAAAATTGCACCCTGTATAATACTACAGATTTTGCATAAAAATTGAAGAAAATACTGGAAAGTATTTTTGTATAATCCCTCCGATGCCCTGCTTAAGCAATCGGTAGGTATAATTAATACGTGAACCTGTACTCCTTTTTTTCGATCATTACGCTTACGGAGTAGTATGAAATTTAGCACAGTTAATGTTTATATGGAGAAGAAGTGCAGAATGCTAATATTGTTACATATATAATAATGAATTCTAAATAAATTATGTTATGCGCGAATTTCGACCACTAAGTGAACACTTGTATAAGAAGGCTTAACTATTTTTAAAACATTAAATACGAGTATACCTTTATCTGTGAGTTTATAATCCCTACAAACATAACCAACGTGTTTCAGGTAGCACAGCACTTAGCCAAGTCGTACGGTGACAGAGCGTTCGCAGTCGCTAAGATGGCGTCCATGACTGGCAAGAGATGGCCCATCATTGGCAAGAAGGTACACCCGGAGTTCCCCTACATTGATGCCGAAATTAGGTAAGCAACTTTTCATCAAGGATGAGTTTTAAAATAAGTACTCGCTTACATTGAGGCTCGCTCGTTCCATCGTAGACCTCGTCTAATGCTTAAGCTTTGGTTTCCTAGGATAGCGGTGCCGTCAAATAGCGGCCGTAATACAGCGGTGAATGACGTCACTAGAACGTTGTCTATGTAAACAAAATGGCGCGGTTTCCTAGAGAGCGGTAACTGACACCGTAACGTCAAAAAGCGGTGCCGCCATTTGCATGACGGCCGTCTTGTCGGTGTCAGATGGTTTCGTGAACGTTTCCAAAGAGAATGTAATACACTAGATAGCGATGAAGCAGACAGTGTGATAAAACGGCCGTGGAACTTTCCACATGTCACCGTAAAGACGGCCGCCTTTTTGCGTCCGTAATATTACGGCCGCTATATGACGGCACAGCTTTCCTAGGAAAACAGAGACCAACAGGTGAGATCGGGGTCGAGAACGGGCTCATCTGTAAAAAATAATAAAAAATAGTAGTGTTTACAAAAATTAACCTAGTTTATGGTATTGGATACATTTTAACTATAATTTTAGACCATTTTGCCACTGCAATATTACACTATATTTAGGAATTGCGATTTGAAATTAAACTTCTCCAAGATTTACAAAAAATAAAAAGATTTTTTTCTAGTAAAAGCCGTATATTGGTAGACTATCAGCATTAACACATTACGGTTTTGTTCGATCTGCACTAACATTAACTTCACCGATAAAATAACTAGTCTAGTAATAAATAAGCACGTATCAAGCTCCAACTAAATAATCAATTTTGTAAAATGTTTGGGTGTCTTCCTTCCTAATAGATGGATAGATAAAACTTTTATTAGTCAACAGTAACGCACAAAACACACAAAAGCATAGTAAAACGACGTAGGTACGTAAATTACAGAAAAAGAAAACAGAACAAACCTATTATAGCTAAAAAAAAAACAAACTTAAAAATGAAACACGGAATCGGTGTGGTGTGGGTCTAACTCCATTACAACGCCTTAGAGTGAAAACCTCGTAAGTGAAAAAGGAGTAACTTTTCAGGAGAAAGAAAAATGTGCGTGCTATAAAGTTTTTGTACGGTTTCTTTCATGTTTTTTTTTTATTAATTTATATGTAAATTTAACCCGTTTTTGTATCCAGAACTGTTCGATATTTATTATATACGCTAAACTGACGACGCGATGCGAGTGTTTACGAGGTTCTCACTTACTTTCATAGATAGCGTTTCGAGTATCGAATGAACATATTAGTGAGATCAGGATGTGCGTTGCTAGGATTACTTTCTGGAAACGCAATAAAAACAATTTGGACAAAAATGTACTCCCGAGGCTTTCACTCTAAGGCGACGATTATATCCTATTAAGAATAATTTCAAATAGCATATATTTGTGTTCACAAGGTACGGTTGCCGCGAGTACGCCCGCACAGCCGTGGACATGATCGCTCGTCGTCTCCGCCTGGCCTTCCTGAACGTGCAGGCCGCAGCTGAGGCTCTGCCCACCATCGTAGACATCATGGCCGAGGAACTTAACTGGACCGACTCGGAAAAGAAGGTAAATATTAGACAGTAGACGAATTTTTGAAAGAACTGTGTTTCCCGATAGCTACAACCTAGGAGTCTTTAAGTCAAGAGTGAATAGGTTACTTTTAGGTAAGCGTGCTCCATCTTCGACCACATCATCACTTACCATCAGGTGAGATAGTGGTCAAACGCGAACCTATCTTTAATTTAAAAAAAAAACTGTTCTAGATTTTAGTCTGTCTGGTAGTGGCTTTTTGTCTTGTTTTATAGCTTTCGTTTGACCACTATCTCACCTGCAAGCGATGTCGTCGAAGATGAAGCACGCTTAACTAGAAGTAACCTATTCACTCTTGACTTAAGACCTTTTTTTTCTGGTTGGGATAATCATCGAATGACTTCTTGCGCTCTGGGTTAAGCGAAAGGGCGTGTCAGACTTCCACTGACTAAAAACCCACCCTGTTCCCTCGGCCGCCCCAAAGTTCCGAGGCCGCGGTATTTGGATAAAACTTTCCCGCAAATTACCAAAACGTTGTGTTACGTTTTGTAAAACTGACCGGTTGGCGTATTAGTTGAGTGATCGACAGCTGCGTGTCGCGTGTTCGATTCCTGCACCGGGTCAAACGGGTCTGGGTGTTTGTAAAATATACACGATACACAAAAACAAAGACGAAGATCTCAATGTCAGAGAAGAAAAAAAGTTGTCTTCTGATGCCAATCTGCTATACTTTTAATAATGAGGTCGTTTTAATAATGGAACGCTTCAGAATAATTTAACATTAATAACTCGTACTAAATTGCAAACACAGCAGTCATACCTATGTCTCGACATGCTGTATGACGTAAAGGTTCACTAAACCACTACTTATATTCTTTTATTTCAAGCAACAAAAGCCTATAGAAAAATTTACATAAATAAGTCTATAATATACTAATACATGTTTTTATAATAACAAAATATAGTACGAAGTATTCTACAATTATAGCACTCCACATTTAAAAATTCCAGAAACAAATCAAAGAAGCCGGTGAATTCTTAGCCAATGAGATGGGACAGATGGTGAACCGCGCCTCCCGCGACAAGATCCCCATCAATCTCAGCAAGGACGAGATCCAGACCTACATAAAGAGGTTCCAGATCATCGACAAAGACAGGAAGGGCTTCGTCTCTATCAACGACATTAGGAGGAGTCTTAAGGTATGGATAAGGGAATTTGGGTGAGTTCGAGGGAGATGTGTAATAATATTGGTCCCTTTAAAAAGTATTTTCCGATATTCAGAAAAGAATTGGGTTTATCTATGACGTTTAGATGGCCATAGACTATATTATCCTCCTAAACTGGGTATAGACTATAATCAGTAAAAACAAATGAAAAGAAAAAGTTTTACATTTGTTTTGACAAAGATGACGTTCTTCAATCTTTTTGTTGTCTATGAACACGCTGCAAAATAGAGATGTTGGGTTCGATGCCCAAATCATTCTAATACAGATGTGTTTGTTACTATATCCGATGATGAACTAAGCTTCTACTAAAAATCAGGAACAAGAAAACAACCGTAAGCTTGGGCGTAGAACCCAGCGAGGAACCTGCAGAGTAGTGGATAATAAATAATCAAAACTCTTTTGTAAACTTACAACCAATTCTAGAGTATGGGCCTGAAACCTAGCGACGCAGAACTAAGCGCCATCTTGTCCGAGATCGACGTCACTTATAATGGGCAGTTGGAATTACAGGACTACCTACAGGTAGAGAGTATTTTCTGGGTAACTGGGTAGAGAGTCATCCGCACTGGCGTCCACGTGTAATGGGATTTAACTGTTGGGTTCTCGCTTTTGAAGTTATGCATATATTTTATAAGACATTTATTTCGATACTCAATATAAAAACAATAGTATTTGATGCAAGTTGTAGTAAAATAATATGTCGTGATTTTTTTACTACTATTCATTTCATAATAATTTGTTGTTTAGACTCATCTGACATTTAATACCAGCTACATGTCAATGCTATCATGATTCCGATGTGAGAAAGAGATAGCGCTATACGTCTTGTATAGCTCCGTTTCTCTTACACTGCGGAATCAAAATGGCCCAAGCAAAATGTTGACTGAATTTGACATTTTTTGTACAAGATACATGCATAATTTCAGTAAAATTATGTTAAGTTGCACGGAATCTTTGTCACAGGCACCTAATTGGTCATTTAAATAATATTTACATTTATTAATTCATTCATAGTTTTGAAAAAAGGTTCAACTTCGAGTTTGTTTTAGGATTGTCGAGTTAGCTTCAGACTCGTCAACTTTACAAGTTTTCTTTCTTAAATAAATTAAGTAACTTGGAAAGACACACCTATGATCAAAACCATGTTTAATAATAACTCTGGGTTTAGTCTCATAATAGTCTTAACTCAAACCTACGTGCCATTTTTTCGACCAATAAACTAACCTATGTCATAGATTCTGGGCAACACATTTACGTGTCATGTCCACGGCTGTTGATGTCCACATCTCCTCAATTCCTCATGGTCCACAGAACTACGGCGAAGAGGTTACCGGGGAACAGTTGCACGAAATACTGAAAGAGATCGACACTAACATGAACGGACAAGTCGAACTCGACGAGTACCTGCAGGTCTATATTGCGTTATTGTGATTGTTTATGATCTTATTATTTTTATCCTGTGGTTTTTTTTTGTTAAGGTGGTACTACGCTTAAGCCATTGTAAAATGAACTTTGTTTTTACAATCCTCAATATGGTGCATTTTACATTGGCAATATTAACGTGGGTTTTAAGTCATTAGCAAGTGCAGTGCCGCCTTTATGTATGTTTTTCTATCTTTTCTTGTTGTCTGAGTTTTTCTGCTTGGCTTGATGGAATTGTAGTTTTTATTTTTCATTTATTTTATTTCCGTGGTTTGTCCAGAGTATTTCTGTAGGAGTTTCGTGTATACTTTCGATATTATATTTGCAGTATGTCGATGTTCTTGTGAGTAGAGAATCAAAAAACATGTGCAGGTTTGTTTCAGAATATTGTAGACATAGTATTCAATCAGTAGTACATAATCTTTTTCTTTATTCAATATTTCTGTAGAGAATTCGAATTTCGATTTTGCTAAGCAAATACCTACATTTTTTTATGAATGTCCCTGTGATTGACACAGGAAACATTCACTATTGTATCCAACATGTATGAGTTTACTTTAACAGAATTATCTATATATTAGTATCTTTTAGCTATCCAACAAATAGGGCAGCAGAGTACCGTTTAGTTGGCAGCGTTTCAACAACATTGCCGCCAACTTTCAAACAGGCGCCCGATTAATCTACCAATTAAAAGTAGCGTAAATAACCATGATTTTTTAAGTCCCATATCATCCCATCTCATTATTTACCACTGAGTATTATTAAAATTGTAGTTTTTAAATACAAGTATTTTATGAGCTTTGTTTTACATGCATGTATACAATGACATACCAAGGTTAATAATTTTATGTTTTCATTAACATCTTCCATGGTTTATGTTTGCTTTTACTGTTAATTTTGCTTAAATATTAACTTAGATTAAGAATGGGTTCAGGTAAGTAACAAGGTAAGTGAGTTTTAAATATTTTTATATTAATTATACAGTGTTTCAAAAAAGTCTGTAGTCATACGTAAGGGTGATGGTCTGTATCTAATAAAGAGTAGAGAAACAATAGCAAAAAAGCAGCATTCAGATTGCAGTTGGTGGCATTAATGTTAGTTCAATTACAGATTGGATACTATTGACGAGATCAGACTGCCAGAAAAGTGATTTGTTCGGAACTTTTTCTCTATTTTTTCTCTTCTTATCAGATACAGAACATCAACCTAAATACGACCATCCACTTCTGAAGCACATAATAGACCTCCCAATAATCGAAACGATTATATTTATTAATATTATAAAATGAGTTATCTACTAACATTTTTTTATATACAGCGTGAAATTTAAATGGTTGTTTTCCCGTGGCAGGACGGTTACCCATCAGTAGTAGTATCGAAACATACAGTTAAACTTAAAAAAAATGAATGTTATTTTTCCAATTATTAAAAAAATATTCGTAAACTCGAAAGCGCGAGAATCATTAGTAGTTCAGTAGAGGAAAAAGTGATTAATAAATGTTCAGAGCAAAATAAGCTCTCACGCATGTGATAATGCATTATCTACACTGCGCCATTTTTTGTTTCTAATATTTTATTTGTTTATAAAACGATTTTATTACCAAGACAAAGCCATTTCGCTCTGACAATCATTAAAATTTCACGGTGTGTACTCGTACATTCAAATCCTAAAATATTTTTAAGGGCTGTTTTTACTAACACCCAGGAAAAAATTAAATTGTCAATCATGAACTTTATTCAAAGATATTTGACGGTAAAATCAGCCTTTAATCACGTTAAACCAATTCTAATCCTGATTGTTACGTACAGATGATGTCAGCCATCAAGTCGGGCCACGTGGCGTACTCCAGGTTCGCTCGCATGGCGGAGATGGAAGAGGAACATCATGAACAGGAAATGCTCAAGAAGCAGATCTCGGTGGAGAGGAGCGGCGGTGGCTTGTAGACGTCTTATATGTACATGGTGAGAAAACAGGTTAACTTTTATGTACATGGTGGGAAAACAGGTTAACATTTTAATATATAATTTTTTTAAAACATTAATTATATTGAGTGGCGCAAATAATGTCTTATATCCATAATTGTATATTAATAAAATTAAATATGAAAGGAATACAAGAAAGTGTTAAAGAGTACGAAATACGTTTGATCAATAAATATAGAATACGCCATTAGGGCTTTGTTTGAGGATCAATATAATCTTTAGAAACTTGCAGATTTTTTCTGTAGGTATCCGTGAGGTATTGCTGTATATTTTTATCAGTAAAATTGTAATTTTAATATGTTATCATTAGAAATTAAAACGGGATTACCATTTGTATTTATTGTTTGCCGAATTATCGGAAATATCCCGTTTTAAGTTCTAATGATACTGTTAGTGAACTTAGCTTGAAAACTCATATTAACATGTTAAGCAGTAGTTCAATATTGTAATTTGAATATAATAAACCCGACTCACGGTCCCAACAGTAGAAAAAAACAATTGTGAATGTAAACCATTCAGACGCATTCAAACACACAAAAAATCTTCAACATCCAGCTGTTTAGGAGAAGTTCAGTGACACACGTAAAAAAAGTATAAAAATAGGACTAAACATGTTTCTTTTTTATTACAGGTACCGAAATCATCGCGACAAAGTAGGCGCTAAACAAGACACAAGTATTATTTCTCAAATCTAGAGTAAAATTTATTGCGATTTCTATACATACACATTGTTACAAATTTTAACACCAGTCTATCAATTTACATAAACTTTAAGTAATAAAATAAATAAATAAAATAAGCCTTTATTGCTGTTACTTATACAATGGTTAACCTTATAAACTATTTCTTATTTATTATACTTGACATTTACATACTAATTATTTTTACATAGCGGCAATCGGTTCACATTTTATTTTTCCTGTAACAGCTTATCCTACGACAAAGGCCTCCTCCAAAGACTTCCATAATTCTCGATCCTTGGCTATACGGGTCCATTCAGGGCCTGCTACTTGCCTTATGTCATCTTCCCAGCGTTTACGCTGTCTCCCTTTGCTTCTTTTATCGCCCCTTGGGTACCACTCTGTTATTAACCTGGTCCACTTTTCCTTTGTGTCCCGCAACATATGTCCCGTCCATCGCCATTTTAGCGTTTTGCAAACATTGTGCGCATTTTTGAATTTCGTTTTGTTTCTTATTGTATCCAACTTTACCTTGTCTCTCCTTCTTACGCCAGCCACGCTTCGTTCAATGCTGTTCTGGCACACTTTTATTCTATTTGATAATTGTTCTGTTAGGGCCCATGTTTGGCAGCCGTATGTTAAGCAAGGGAGTATACACATGTTATACACTTTTCTTTTCTCTTTGATAGGCATGTCCTTGTTTTTCATGACTTCGCTGAGTGACCAATATCTCTTCCATGTATTGGCTATCCGTCTTTCAATCTCTTTGTGCATGGTGTCTTCAGCGGCTATGAGTTGTCCTAGGTATACGTATTCTTCGACATATTCTATCCTCTCTGAGTTGACTATGATGGTATGCGTCTGTGAAGAGTTAGTCATAATCTTTGTCTTTGCCGTGTTCATTGTAAGTCCAGCCTTCGCGCTTTGATCTGACAGTTGTTGTAACATTTGCTCTAATTTAATTGGACATTCTGCAAATAAGATCAAGTCGTCTGCAAATCGTAGGTGGTTTAGTTTTTCACCATTTATGTTCAGGCCTTCGTGATCCCATTGTAGATTCCTGAATATCATCTCTAGAGCCGCCGAAAACAACTTAGGAGAAATTGGGTCTCCTTGCCGGACGCCTCTCTCTATAGGAAATTCTTCCCCCGTAGTTTCAAGCCTGATTTGGGCTGTGCTTTTGGAGTATACTTTCCGGAGTATACGTATGTACTTTTTGTGTATTCCCTGTATACGTAGTGCTTCCCAGATATACTCATGTTCCAAGGAGTCAAAGGCTTTATTATAATCAACAAATCCCAAATAGTATTTTTTATTATATTCTTTATATTTTTGTAGAACCTGCCTTAGAACATGTATATGGTCTATAGTTGAATATTTACTGCGGAACCCCGCCTGCTCTCTTGGTTGATTTTCATCTAGGGTAGAAGTGATTCGTGACAGAATTATTTTTGAGAAGACTTTATAGACATTGGACATCAAACTTATAGGTCTGTAATTACCTATATCTCCTTTATCTCCTTTTTTATGTAATAATATTATTGTTGATTTAGTCCAGTCTTCAGGGATAATTTCAGTCTCTATTATTTTGTTAAATATATCCGTTAATATAGGACCAATGACTGGTATAGTAGTTTTTAACACTTCATTTGTGACTTGATCGGCACCTGGTGTCTTGTCTGTCTTTTGCGTATTGATTGCTCTAATTGTTTCTTCAGTTAATATTTTAGGGATTGCTTCAGAATCTTTATTATTTGTTTCAGTTGTTTCTTTTTGGTTTTTGCTTTGGTAAAGCTTTCGATAATAGTCTGTAGCTGCCTTTAGTATTTCTACTCTTTTGTTTGTATAATTGTTATCTATGTTCTTTACTTTTAGCATCCAATCTTTTTTACTGTTCAGTTCCTTTATTGCTTTTTTAATTCCACCGGTTCTTTCTATATATTTCTTTAATGTTGAATGCCTTTTAATTTTCTTGTCTTTCCTGATGTTTTGGTTGATCTTTTTGCTGAGTTCAGATATTTTAGGGCGGTTAGCTTTCTTTTCTTTCTGTTGTAATAATTCCTTCCTTTCTTGTAATAACTGGTATGTCTCATCTGAGATTACTCTTTTACTCTCTGCGTTTGTTTTCTTCGTTTCTGTTCTCAATAGGTTTATAATCTTCTCGTAGTGTTCCTGAATAGAAAGTGGTTCCTTTGTTTCATTATTTGTTAGTTCCTGTAGTTTATTCAAAAGTTGAGTGGTATTACCCGTACATACAATGGCTGAATTATTTGTATGAAATTGTCTTTTGGTCTTTACTTTTGTTCCTGTTAGTTTTGCACGAACCATTTTATGATCCGAATTGAAATTCAGGTGGTGTATGACGGATATGTCTTTAATGATTTTGGCATTGTTAGACATAATAAAATCAATTTCGTTTTTATGAAGTCCGTTTGGGGAGGTCCATGTCCACTTCTTTGATTTCTTTTTCTTGTAAAAACTATTCAAGATCTTAAGTTTGTTTTCTAGAGCAAAGGAGACTAGTCTGGATCCATTTTTGCTCCTTTTTCCCTGTCCATATTGTCCCACCGTATATTCTTCTCCGCTGTTGTTGCGTACTCCTATTTGTGCATTGAAGTCACCCATTACTATAACATTTTTGTTGCAACTTTGCATAATAGTTTTCAGATCTTCATAGAATTTTTCAATATTGGTTACATCTTCCTTCTTATTCGATTCAGTTGGAGAGTATGCCTGGATGATTGACCAGTTTTCTTCTTTATTTAAAGGCAACGTTATGTTCAATACTATTATTCTTTCAGATATTCCTTTTATTTCTTCTACTCTGTGAGCTAGGTTCTTTTTAATTAGAAATCCCACCCCATATTGTCCATGTGTTTCACCTTTATAATATAAAATATAGTTTCCGTAATCATGTATCCCTTCTCCATGTCTTCTCATTTCGCTGATACCTATTATATCCCACTTTATGTCTGCTAAGGCTAGTTCGAGCTCCAGGCGAAGCTCAGTGGTTCTTAGTGACCTAACGTTAAAAGTGGCTATGTATAAGTCCGATGTAAGTTTGTGTGTCTTTAGAGGGTCGTGGTCTTTTTCCCCCACGAGGACCAATCGGCTTGGGGGAGGAGGTTTTGTTTCTTTGTTATTTGGTTTCTTAATTAGTTTGTGTTCCCGATCGCCGGTGTTTGGTTGCTATTGTTTTGTTGCAGTTGGGCTGGTTGAAAAGGAGTTGGACCGAATCCTCATCATATCAAATGCATTTTTTCTACTGGTTGATGATGGTGTTAGCACTTGTTGTTTTCTTGGTTGAACGTTTTCTTGTGGGGAGGTTGATATTATTCTCTTCCTTTTATCTTTGTTATTTGGATTTTCCTTGATCACGAGTTTATCATATTTTATGTAGGCGAAATTTCCTTTTTCCCTCTCTTCCCTTAGCTTAGGTTGTAATGCTTTCCTCTTCTCTAAAGTTTCTTTTGAGTAGTCTTCAGTTATATAAATTTCCCTAAGTTTCTTTTTGTTTTTAATTATCTCACTTTTCCTCCACCCACTGACTAATGAAAGGACTGTGGGCCTTGGTTTATTGTCTTTATTCGATTTTCCCACACGATAGATTTTATTTACTTCCCGATCTTCTAAGTTAAAGTTTAATTCCTCCGAAAAATGTTTTTTCACGTTATCAAGTAACTCCCGTATAGATTTCTCATCCTCCTTTAACCCATGTATTATTATATTGTTAGTTTTCCTGTCCCTCTCCAAATATTCTAACTTTATTTCCAAGTTTTCTACTTTATTTTTCAAAATTTTATTTTCTTCCAGGACAGGTTTTAATTTTTCTTCCATTTTTCCCAATATCGTATTAGTTAATTCTACTGTTTGGTTTTGCATTTCAAGTTTCATTTTATCAAATAAAATTTGGAATTGACCTTCCATTTTTGTGTGTAATGGAACGTAATTTAGTATGTGGGAAAGTTAATGATTTTTTTTTTTTTTCGTTGGCAACACTTGAATGACGTTGTCAGTTTTGACGTGACCGTAGACACTTGATACTTGACAGGTAATGTCAATGACAATGCCTGACGTCTAATGATAGGTGATAATTCCTAACCTTAAATTCCTTCGGTTTTATTCCTTCTCAATCCTCGCCAAATTCCGTGGATGTGTGATGGTTTTTATATCACAAACACTTTTCCTTACTCAGATGTTCAATTTGAATGTTACTTTATTGTGAAACTGTGGTTTTTTCTATTGGTTTACAATATTTCTTTGGAGCGTCAGGCACAGTGATGTTTACGATACAACGACCGGAACCGGAAGTTTAAGTACGTCCATAGTAATACTTATTGTTGTAGACAAAGTAAGTAAAGACAGATTATTTGAAGATGATTTTTTTGAATCATTTTTTATTTTGTTTGAGATAAAGCATGTTACGACATTTCGACACTTGTTCCTTAGTCTTAAGATAAATGGATTTGATATGTGATTGTTTAATTAATATATTAAGACGACTTATTTATTCGATTTTTTGTTTTCCCATGTAACACAATTGTACATAAAGTTTAAATAAATAAATAAATAAAACATGTATTTAAATATTCAATCATACCGTCGGAATGCGATTTTTATATTATTGTTACAATTTTATTGAGTGCTATTTTGTATGTGTCGAGCTCTAGCAAATGAAAATCAGACCTAGTTAATTGAAAATTAGGTTTAAATTGGTGCAATCAATGAACGTTAAGTAAAATACAGAGGTAAGTCTATGGCAATTATTTTTTTTTAATATTCATTGCTGGAGCTTGACTTTCACAAGACGCGTTTACTTGTTAATTATGCCTGGACTTCATTTACGCAAGTGTTTGCGGGAATCTCCGAAGTGTGGGCCAGACCTTAGATATTACACAACACTTATAATGCATAACGCTATGTTCTATCGAACGATAGA
This sequence comes from Tholera decimalis, assembly GCA_943138885.2. Lineage (NCBI taxonomy): Eukaryota > Metazoa > Arthropoda > Insecta > Lepidoptera > Noctuidae > Tholera > Tholera decimalis. The sequence goes on along the minus strand of OW964553.2, from coordinate 9,840,081 downwards.
TACAATCTACGATGTATTTTAAAGGTCTTGATGTGTTTATTGTGCAAATAAATTGATTTTGAATCACAATGCATTGTTTTTATTTTATTTATTTTATTTGAAACCTGTTTCGACCTTTTTACGGTATGATGATGATGATGAGTGATGGTGATGATGTGTATGATCGAGCAGTTGTGGCCCAGTGGTTACGGGCCCGTCCTGATGGTCATGGGTTCAAACCCAGTGAGACATATTACTTTGTATAATTTATACCATTACTGTTTCGAATTGTTGAACAAAAACATTGTGAGGAAACCGGCGTGGACTAGTACCAAAAAATCGAAGACATGTGACATCTACTAACCCGCACTTGGACCGCATAGTCAGGACCGAGCCGTCCCTATGTGCGAAGTGTGCGGCGCACACAGGCGCCAAAGCAGAAGGGGCGCCGGATGTAATGCCAGCATTAATTATTGTAAAACTACAACATATTATATTTTATAATTGAGTAGGTACAAACAGTGTAAAGTTAAACCACAGGCGTGAGTATTGTCTTTGGAGACCCCAAGAAAATACTCACGCCTGTAGAAAAAATCATAGGCGCTTCATAGATTTTTTTTTAGAACAAATCTGGGAATATAAACAAATATATTTAAAACCATAGCCCTTAATGTGCGTTTCCTCAGTTCACACACGATTTGGTCAGTCAAAGTAAGAAAAGGGGCTCCGAGAATGCCATTGCTTAGGGCCTCTGACAGGGTTAATCCGGCTCTGCATATACAGAACAGGTGAAACGCAATGATTCTAGATAAAAAATCCAATTATTCACTTCTATTTTGCTTCATGAAATCAACCAAATTTTACGAAGATAATACGCATCAAAGATCGTCTTGGTGATTACGTCATTTCTACGTCGTTACGTGTCAAATTACTACGCAGTTTTATGAGTTTTATCAACCACAACCGTATTTTTTTTTTTGCTTTCGTGCCAAAATATAAAAAAAATTGGCCAAGTGCGAGTGAGACTCGCCCATGAAGGGTTCCGCAGTAACTATACCTAATAATATAATATATGTATATTTATTTGACAAAAAAACCTTACAAATTTCTTAAAACTATCTTAGTTACATTTTTTACAACTACGCCAAATAACTTTGTTTTTCATAGTGTTTGTATGAATTACAAAGTTATATCTGCGGTTTTATAAAATATGCTGTATCTCTAAAAATTCTGCTGACCCGATCTCGTTCAAACAAATTTTGGTTGAAAGTTTACATTAAGATCTACAGACATTTATTTTTGTTAGATTTTTCACTCCATTATTATAGAAGTTAGAGGGGGGCACTTTGAAAACGTATAAAATCTTTTAAACTTTATGAAAAGGTGGTTTTAGAAACCTGAATGTCATTTTTAAAGACCTGTCTATGGATACCACACATGCAAAAGTATCATGATAAAAAAAAATCAGTTTTAGTTCCATGTAGGGGGGCTCCCTTTATATCAATTATTTTTTAAATTTTTTCTTAAAATCTGAAAGCGGTTCACAGAATACATCTACCTACCAAGTTTCACATGTAGTCTTAATAGTTTCGGAATAAAATGGCTGTGACATACGGACGGACGAACAGACATGACGAAACTATAAGGGTTCCGTTTTTTGCCATTCGGCTACGGAACCCTAAAAACATGTCCAAATCTTTATGAGACTAATCTCTTGATGAAATTTTTTTTTAGGAATTCGCCTGTTGTTGTTTTCCTTCCATTTCTGTCCACTCATAAGATGGGTTGGAAGACATGGCTGGCGAAGTGGTTGAGCGTTTGGCTGCTGAGCTTTGTGTCGTGGGTTCGATTCCCGCACCGGAAAAAATATTTGTTTGGAAAAAATGCACCCAGACTACATGAGATATTCCTAGTGTTAAAAAACTGGCTTTTGTTTACTATGTAATCATATTTATGCTTATTATATTATTATTATTATTAAAACGGCCTCCCGCAAGGTAGTGTTCTGGCACCGCTCCTCTTTAATATATATACCAACGACCAACCATCCAGCCCGAATACATCGCGCTTCCTCTATACAGATGACCTTGCTCTCACTTCCCAAGCTAGCACCTTTGAAGAAGTTGAGGTTCACCTTTCTAGTGCTCTTGGTGATTTAGCCACTTACTACCTCGCTAACTCACTCAGGCCCAACCCTAACAAAACGCAGTCTTGTGTGTTCCATCTTCGCAACAGAGAGGCGCGGCGTAAACTCAATATCTTTTGGGGAGGAGTGTCTATCGAGCATAGTGACTACCCAAAATATCTTGGAGTTTTCTTGGACAGATCATTAACATTTAGCAAAAACTGCAATACTATCCGGCAGAAAGTGCACTCTCGAAATAATCTTCTAAGGCGACTGGTCTCGTCAAAGTGGGGTGCTTCGCCTCACGTATTGCGGACTACTGCGCTGGCACTATCTGTTTCTGCGGGTGAATTCGCATGCCCCGTGTGGTGTCGTTCAGCCCATACGGAGTTAGTGGATACAGCTCTTAATGAAACGTGTCGGATCATTACTGGTTGCCTTAAACCGACCCCGGTACAGATGTTGTATCCACTGGCAGGAATAGCGCCACCGGAAGTTCGCAGAGCGGTTGCAAGTTCCAATGAAAGAGCCAAAATGGTTAGAGACTCCCGACATCCAATGCATGGGTACACTTTAGTGCCACAAAGGCTGAAAAGTCGAAGAAGTTTCCTGAAGTGCGTCACTCCACTTACTGGCGAGCAGCCTAAGGAGCGCCTAAAGCTGTGGCTGGAAAGTACATCCCTTCCAAGCCCATTTGTACCACCAGCTGAGCATCTCCCGCCTGGACACGAACTGCCATGGCTGACCTGGTAGTCTTTAAACAGACTCCGCACCCAGGTTGGTCGCAGCAAAGAAAATCTGTTCAGGTGGAGATTTATCGATGCCTCTGCCTTGGGGTGTATATGTGGTTCTGTTCCACAAACCATGGCACACTTAATTTCCTGTCCTGCGTGCCCTGTCAACTGCTCACTGCAGGACTTGATGGAAGCTACCGAAAATGCCAAACTTGTTGCCCAGTTCTGGGCTGACTCCATCTAACTATTTGCCATCGACACGCTAAGAAGAAGATTATTATTATTATATTATTGTATGTCTCTGTGATCAAAGACGTAAGTGTAGGAAACAACAAGACTATTGCTTCTTTCCTTTGTTCGATTCTCTAGTAAAACAAAGCAAAATAGGACTTTTGACTCTCTTGAATCGCAATTAATTTAATTCTTATTTTTTATATTAAAAATAAGAATCCAATCAATGGCTGTATAACCCAATATGGATGTATCTATGTATAAATAATCTCATTTACTTTAAAACTAGACTCCAAAATACTAACAGAAAGACAACTAGCTTGCTTCGATCAAAACGTGATGTTCAGACAAACAGTATACTAATAATATAGATATATTATATTCTCTTTGAATATAGATGTGTTCAGAAAACAAACCCGTACCATAGACAACTACATAGAAGAAATGAATGTATGAACGAAATACTATAAATCATTCACTTTCAGTAAAAACAATCATCGTGAACTTGTTTTTCATTGACATGAATATCTAACGACGTCACGCCGCGGTACTATATCGATCCGAAAATCAATAAGCCGTACTTTCTATAGAATGAAGAGTAATAAAATTTCTGAGGAAAACGTTCAATTCGAATAGTTTTTGGGATTAGAGGTTATGTTTAGGTAAGGCTCGTGTTGGTTGGTTCTTGTTAATTGTATACGTTTGGGAGTCACGTGAACTTGTTAGGAAAGAGTTGTTGAAAATTTGGCGGGAAAAAGTTCCTCGGCCCCGGGCGCGGCGTAGGGCGGCGGTTACGCCCCCGCGGCCGATGTCGCGGGCGGGCGGTGGGTGGGCTCGTCTCTTCCGCGTTCTTATGAATTTTTTAACTCGGGAACCAAGGGAAACATTACAAGGGGTCTCTTGGCTTCCGATAAGCTATGATTAACTCGAAAAGGGTTCGAGGATGTATTTTTTAATTGGGCAAGTTTTATTATGTAGTACTTAAGCTTAGTTTTTTTAATAGGGTGTCGGGCGCTGGACTGTGAGATTTTTTGACAGCAATTTCCGTGTGATTGTTAATCGAAGCGTCAATAGCTTAATGGCTAAGGTGTCGGACTTGTGATCGAGAGGTCACAGGTTCAACCCAACCGTCACACCATTGCCGTGAACCTACTCCAGATACGAGCATATTTAGCTTAGTTTTTATACGAGCATTTTAGCTAGTTGGAGAGGTTAACAAGACTGCTAGTACTGTGATTTCTAATACCATTGCTAGCTCGCTTTATAAAAAACAAGGAAAAATTTTCCTTAGAAATCTCAATAGTTGTTTGTTTAACAAACTTTTGAAATTTAATCCTCGCTGGCTTTTGTGAGTTTCTTGGATATCACAATGTTCCCAGAACTAAACATTTGTGTTTTTAATATTACGATAAAACTTAGATCGTGTTTCAAATCACGGAACAGAAAGTGTGCCGTGTTTCAAATTGGAAAAGTTTGTTTGTTTGAGTGCGTTAATCTGCGAAAGTACTGGGTGGATTCGGATGATTTATTTTTTATTTTTATCGTGATAAAGTTCATGGGAGCGAAGCTCCGTGTAAGTACTAGTAATAGAATAGCTGGAAAGGTTTCTTTATAGCGGTAACTTTCCGGTTAATTTTTAATTAAAAAATATGACCTAGTTTGAGGTATAGGAGCTCAAATGGATGATGCTCATTCGCTAGAAAAGTTGCAGGCTTTGACTACGCTTTTCTCTTTACGGAACTCTCCTGACCAATCTTCTAATGTCCTCACTTTAAATTTCTCTTCTCTTCACGCGCTAAGAGTCTGCATTCTTCCAGTTCTTCCCTCATAGGTACTTACTTCAGATTTTTTTCATTCTTCCTTTGTATGTATTCTATCCTTTTTAGTCTATAGGTATTTCTTCTGTATCGTGAGTGTATTAACAAAAACAACCTGTTTGTATGGTCTATAGAAATTCCGGGATTTCTATAGACCATACAAACAGGTATCCCGATGCGAGATCCGAACCCGCGACACGCAGCGCAGCCGCCAATCGCTCAACCATTGCTCCAAACGTGTCAGCAAAATTAAAAAAATTCTGTTGAATGAGTTTCCTGTCAATATTAGGGCAGCCAGCAATCAGTATGATTTTTTTTTATTAACAATGGGCTCGCGTTTTATCACCATCTCACCTGATGGTAAGTGATGATGTGGTCGAAGATGGAGCACGCTTGCTTAGAAGTAACCTATTCACTCTTGACTTAAAGACTCCCAGGTTATAGCGATCAGGAAACACAGACTCCGACAGGGAATTCCACTCCTTAGCAGTACGCACTAGGAAAGTATTCCCAAAACGTTTTGTGCTTATGGGTGGGATGTCCACCATGTAACGAATGGAGAGAATCTCCTCTGACTTTTGGCAAACTTATTTATATATTTGTGTGCATTATGTTATATGTATTTTTTACTTCGTTTTTTTTTTACACCTGCTGCATATCTCTTTACCTCCCGTGATTTACTGGTAGAGAATGCTTAAAGCATTAAGTCCGCCGTTTTACTACCTATTTCTATTGCATAAAGTTTAAATAAACAACTACCCTACTAAAAATCTTTCTATATAACAAAATAAAAATTACCATTGCATTCACTTTTAGTACACTTAACTCTCAGCCATAAATACAGTTACTATAATTGAAAACATCACAATTTTCCTCAATTCAAAGCAAACACTCATCGACGTTCAAAAACACACGCACCGTGATTAATGGGCCCGTACATTGAACCAGCGTCGAGTGGGTGGGGAGTGTCGCCCACTCGCGTTTTTGCGCTTACTCTCCTAACGTTACTTACAGATATGCTTTGAGGAAATCACTCAAATGTATGTGATGTTGATGTGCTAATTACTGAGATGCAGCGTACTTCGTGAGAGCTAGGGCGTGTCTGGTCGCGGGGCGGGTGGCGCGGGCGGTCCGGTCCGCCCACCGTCACTTCCGCTTCCGTATGCCCATAAACCCTACTGATCCTTGATTGAAGTTAAAGGGAACACTTTATACTGATACATGTATTTAAAGCCCTTGTTCATATACAATGGACAGAATGATGTCAGGTAACTGTAGTTGCGACTTACTGACTTACGTAATAGCGGATGTTGTGTACTTCGATCCGTGTTCGATCTCAGTAGAGCTTATTACGATATTGATAACTTACCTATACGTATCTACTTAATTGCTTAAAATACTTTTTTAACGTAAACAATGAGTTTATTTTAGATTTTTGTGCCTCAGGCTGAAACTAAGGTGAATGTATTACATTATAGATAAGTGTAATATATAAAAATAAATATTTGTATGTCCTGCATGCGTTCTTAAACCATCAACTATATTGCGGTTGCAGGAATGTTCTAACGAGATACCGCCGCCCTTGAACTGAAGGGTATCTGAAGGAACAGAGCGGGTTTTTAATCAGTTAACCCAGAGCGTGAGGAGAAAACCGAAAAAAGGGGGATTTGTGACAAGGCGCGAGAGGGTTTCTGGCCCAAAAGATCCACTACCGCATTTGCAAAATACACAGGCGAACGAAGTCGTGAGCAATACAAAAAAAGAGGAAGAAAGCAACTAGTATACAGGAGAAGTAGTAAGTAGTAATAGCTAGTCAAAAAGAACAAACAAGTACTAATGAACGTGAAAGGTATCTTTTTATCCGGGTAATTCCCACAAAAAGTAAGGAAGCCGCGGTAGTAAATAAACAATGCTACTTCAGAAGCCAGTTTAACCAACTACCTGGACAGGTATCACTAACATCTTGTTATCGGAAAAAATACGACCAATTAGCTTTTAGCTAAACGGCACATGGTTCGATATTCAAGGTTAAACAACGTTTACTTCATCGAAATCTGTTAGTGGATAGAAGAACATCCGCTATTATACAAATGGAAGCCTTTTTCTTTTTCGTTTCGCTCTTGGCAGAGCGGTCGTGGTTACATTGAGGCGCCCGCGTCGATGATAGAGGCGGACACAGCTCTCCGTACGATCTCCCGCCATCTCCTTCTATTGGCAGATTGTCTGGTGCAGTCAGCTACGCAGCCTCCTACTGCGGATTTAATATGGTCGGTCCAGCTCATAGGTGACCTGACGCACGATCTGGTTCACCCTTCACCCTTCCTTGTACCACCAATAGAAGCCTATGTCGGTGTTATGCTGTCGATCTCAGCTAACATACGTATGTTTGGCAATCATTACGAGTAGTGAGAAGAACGAAAGTTTGGTTGTGGATAGCAGATATGCAGCCAACGTCTGTAAAATAACGCTGGTGTACAATAAATTAACTCTGAGGCTAGGTAAAAGTCTTTACGCATTGCGATTAAGTGAACAATATTTCGCCTGTGATATATGGCCAGCGAGTATAATGAAAGTTATCGAAATTAAAAGGTGTTCTGGGAGGCAAGCGTACGTCCTATTTGGCTTAGCTTATTTTAAAACATTAACAATTATCTGAAAAGCCCTGTGGCTGGCACAGTGGCTGCTGCTGTGCGCTGCGTATCGCAGATTCGATTACTGCATCGGAACAACTGTTCGTATGGCTAGTGGTTCTGTGTCTGGAAGATTGTATAAATGCACTCACATTCCTGCAATCACATAAGTACAGGAAAAGGCCATAGAGAGGGGCAAAGTTATTTATAAAAAAGTACCTAATTTTTTTTGCAATTTTGCTACTGATAAACCTCACTAACGAAAGTAACTGTTATTGGGAGAATCACCTTAGCTGTTAAAGTTTATCAGCTGCACGGGCGCACCTGTTAGTTATGATGTAATAAGATTTAGATACTATACCTATATACCCTTATCTAATAACATAAAATAATATCGTATTTTTCGATAAACATTTTTTCAGTAGAAACAAACTGCTGAGAGTGCACAAATTATTACTGGAGAACGTCGATTCAGTACTTAGCCGATGAAGTGATGTCGATAGGCGGTTCTCCACAGCCTACGATAACGTGTTTTTGGATGTGGTAAATGACCAATAATTTCCAAAAAGTAAATTTCTTCAAGTTAATATTCACCGTATCTACATTTGAATATAGGTATATAATATGTGCAAGTTATAAATAGACGACTTTCCATATTATATGCATTTGCCCATAGACATGGGCGTAGTCAGGATTTGGGAGGAGGGGGGAGGAGCAAAATATATAATCAACCTGAATACGGAACGCATAAATATCTACTAAAAGTAAAGCATATGACTACGATATTTGGCAATTTTGAGTTTTATTATAAGCACTTGGCTTGTGGTTGCTTAAGATTCAGGTTGATAATTTAGATTCGACGTCTAGCTGCTTGTGCAACAACTCATTTAGACTGTTTTCACTATTGCCAACTTCTCTTTTGATCACCTGATATGACAATACACTATCTTATTTGAGCATGCCAACAAAGGACTATTATGAAACACTGATTGTATCTATACTTTGTTATGAACCGGACCATAAGTACAATCAGAATTTAAAAACAATCTAAGTAACGTTCAAATAGCAGCCAAGGGTGCTTCATCAATAGCAATTAACTTTGTTGGAGTGGTCAGAAGTATCCCTAAAATTAAATAATAATAGCAGTAGCGACCGACAAAGGAAAGACTGCGGGGCATAGGCGTTCCCATGGAGGATCGAGGGGCACTAAGTTCCCCTAACGGATGGACCAAATACAAAATTGATTTCTTACTTAGCCCTATTTTATTATGGCTAAACCTTGAATAGGAAATATTTTTTTGTTTTGATAGGCTCGTGTTTGATTCCCATCACACATGACAATAGTCGATAAGCGATGAAGTGGTCGAAGATGAAGCACGCTTACCTAGAAGTAGGTAACCTATTCAGGTTCAGTTGAACTAAAGACTCCTATCAGGAAACACAGACTTCGGCAGGTAATTCGAATTGTGAACGAATCAGGATATCGTGCAATAAAAATTCGCACGTAAATTGTACGAGTTCTGGACATTAGATAAAACTAAAATGGCTGATGAGGTTGATGCTAAGAGAAATTTTCTGGATCTCAGACCCAGTATCTCGATTTCAGTAAATGAGTCCTATTACTAAGAAATTGGGTGAACAAAAGCACGAGGCCCATCTCATTCAACTTTCGGGAATTGAGTTAGCATTTGAAACTATTACCTATAAATATTACATCGGCACAAGGTAAATTTATCAAGCAAATATTCAATCCGATCCATACAGACTCGTTGGTAATGGAGAGGAAGCGATTAATCTTGATTACTATCTTTCGGATAAAGTTACGCGCGCTTGAACTTGTTTTAATCCGCGTTTTATAATGTCACAAATCTGGTAGTTAAAAGTATATTGGTTAGTTAATATAAAGTATTTATTTATAGTTGAGTCTTTAAGTACATACACAGTACACCTTACACCTAAGTATTGCGGTAGTAGGGCTCAATGGTTTTTTTTTTGGAAAGTACGAAATACTATTTCTGTTTCATTGTCTTACACGTTGCTGTATTATCTAAAACTCATGTTACTCTAAAACAACTGCTTAAGCTTTAACTCAGTGCCCAAATACTCACATACTAATTATCTGTTCTGTAGCACATTTACCCGAACGGAACAATGAACCGAAAACAATGAACGTCGATGATTTCATCACCACAATTCATCGACTAATTAAAATCGTTATACGCAAACAGCATCACGTCACTCCGCTACCGCATGCCGCGCCACGCCGACGAGGTACACCCATAATAGATTTTAGTACATTTAAGAACGGCCCAAATGCATAAACACCTGAAACGTATTTTAACCCTTATTACGTATACTAAAGGCTCAAAATACAACGACCAAATAATAGAAAACTGCGTACTTGCGTATGCATGCTCGACATCTATTTGTATAGAAGTTTAAGCTTTAAGTGATATAGTTTTAGGTCCGAAATGGTCCGTTACTTATGTGAAATAATTAAGCCGGGGACACACGCTCTCTCGGGGCGGCTTGCTCATTCGTGCATAATGGACTCGGGCAAAGCAACGCGACTGACGCTTGACAAAACGTGGTCCGACTTTCACTCTCACTCCAAACCAGTCTAAACCTATAAATAATGGGGTCGCTATATCTGCAGGCGTAGAAATTTGGAACTGCAATTAGTCATCATTCGATGGAGTACTATGCTAATGTCAATTTATTAAGTGTCATGAATAAGTGTTAAAATAAAAATGAAATGAACAAAAGTACAGGATGAAAGTTTCACACAACAGAATTGATTTTTCTAGCTATTTTCCTCTTAACTGGCATAGCTAATTTAGTACGTAGTAGTAGTAGTGTAAGTAGGAAAATACGTATGTGTATACAAGTTTTTGTGTTGGAACGTATAAAGAATACAAATTGATCTAGTTCCCTAATCGATGCTCTAATTGTATAGATTTGGGTCATGTATCTAGACTTGTGGTTGAGCGCCTTTTCACATTATGTTGTTAGATATCAAGTTCTTCCAGTAACTATACAATGGGTGAACTCGATCCAAGACTGATAAGATTTTCTCAGACACGAGTGTGCTGTAATCTAGTATACGGTAGGGAGTCAAGTGAACAAAGAATCGTAAGTGCAATAGCGTATGCTTATCGTTTGTTTACAGGCCACGTCTTGTTAGACGATGCGGCTGGCGCGCCGACCGGCACGACATGTGTGCATTTTTTGCCCGCCCAAGGAGGCCGCGGGCGCGAGGTTATACACCCATTATTACGTCCTTCCTACTTTCAATTATTATTATCGGGCGGCGGCGCCGCACCCGCGACGGGGAGGAGGAGAGAGGCGCAGCTGCTGCCTACCAATAATCAAGACCTGTCTCGGTTAGAGTGAGACGGAGATAATCCCCGATAAGTCGAAAAATAAACTTAATTTTAGTTTTATACACTCATCTGTTAATTGAGACTCAATATAGATAACTAGATGAATTATATGATCTCTATAGAAACTTCCAAATCCTTGAGAGTCCGAGATATTTGATAAAAATGTGTGTAAACGATATAAATCCGAACGCGATAGGAGGCGGATCTCCGAAAATTGCCGAGCGCGTTCGGCGCGACTTGCCAGTTCGCTCGCCGCAGTTTGGCGGCCGGTCGTGAGGATGGTGCTTTCTGTGCGTGAACAAAAGAAAATAATTGTTTGCAAGTGTAAAGTAGATGATGTCGTCTGAGCCCACAAAAGTGAAGGTGGAATACGTAAACGAGGACAAAACAAGCAAGGTAAAGAGTGCAAAGTGAAAGGATGCAGTGTTATTGTGTAACAGATCGGACGCCAGCGGGCAGCGGTCTCGTGTCGGTCGGTGCAGGGGGAGGGCGGGGCGAGTGCGGCCCCGGCCGTGTGGGGCCCGCCAGGCCACACGCAGGAGGTTGTGACCGTGTTGCTAGCAACTCCCTTGCCGAAATAGCATCCGCGTCCTCTTCTAGTACCTCATACAATTAATTGCCACCCATTTCTAGTGCAACTACAAATAATATGTCTGATACGACAACGTTAATTGCCATCAAAGCAACAATCACAAAAAGCCCATTGAAATATAGAAGGTAGCCATTTTAAATTACTGGAATTTAAAGCTGTTTCATGCTAATCGAAGTTGTTAAGTATAAGGAAACTTGTACAAACCTAAAATTAACGTGTTCGATATGTTGTTGTGATAGCCTACTTAGCAGCTGCATAAAAATCAGTCACGCGATTTGAGGTGGGTGGATCAAAGGGCGGCGGCGGCCTTGCCTGCGACGACTCCCGGCACTTGTTAGGAAAAGGCGTGTCGACTCACAACTATTACGATATATAAACTTTACGAACAGTTGCAACATCAAACTTTACATGCTACACTCGCGAAACTAACTTTTCCGAGCACATAAAGATAAATGGAAAGGAAGACAAACTAGTCCGTACAAAAAGACGAAAAAAGACAACTGTCAATAAATAAAATGAATGAACACACTGAGCATTTTGTCTATGCGGTATTTTTTTGTTTGTTTGTTTACTTAATACAGGAAGTCAATCTTTTATTAACTTTTTGACATGACTCATTCATGCATGACATTATAAGTTATTGACAGAAATTGACAGAATCTTCGGTTATCTGTCAAAAATGCAGAAAGAAATGAAAACAAACTGATTCCATGTTTATTTTTATTTATTTTTATAGGATGTTAACATCAAATCTTTATGAGGTGAGCGTTCTAATCGTATGTCGTGCGTAAGTTTCATATTTTATACATAGGTACCTGCTTACGTATAATATTGTCAACAAAAAGGGTTCGATCGGCGCCGGTGCTCCCTTTGAGCGTGATAAAGGGCTCGGGGCGACGATTCCTGCTGGCATTTTCCCCCTTTTTATTCCGATCTCATTTATTTGTGCGCGTTGCGACCGACTTTCGATATTATTATACTTTAAATTATAGAAATTGATGATAACTTAAAGCTCTCATTCAAAACTTTTACAGGCATTTACTTTTACTAATTACTTAATACGAATTTTTACTTAGGTCAGGAAAATCCTTTCTCCATGGTATTGGATTATTAAAAAATATAGCTATGGTTATAGACCCATAAGTATATTTTGTAATTGCCTACTTCATATCCACTTCCAGCCTTTATTCACCTTCTGATCAATGTCTGATAATTTGAAGTTTTCTAGGAACATAACTACCCAATAATTAGTGTGAATGATAAAAAAATATTACCAGAAGACACAAAATTATCTTGAGATAACTTGAGTTACTAATTCAATTATTCATTTATTACCTAATTAACAAAAAGCTGTCCATTGTTGTACCATTTTTCCACAATGTTTCTATTGTAAATTATACTGCCTGTATGATTGTATCAACCGCAATTAAAAAATAATGCCTTATTTTTGCTTTTCTGTATTTCAAATTATTTTTGATAAGTACTTGATATTAGTTTACAAAGGCACTGGAATTTAATTGTTGAAGCCAGTTGTGACTAAATAGAATATATGTTTTATGCAAATTATTAATCCTCAAGTGACAAGGCAATGTCATATGTAAAACATACTCCATTCTATGTCGCTAACAATAAGCTTAAGGACTGTATATGTGTATGAATTTAAATTAGAAAATGGAAGTTTGATTGAAATGTTCCTTAAGTAACCAGGAAATATTTAAAGCAAGGTAGAAAAGGACTTATTGATGTAGACCTAAAACAAAGTATAGGTACATGTCTTAGTTAAATAAATTGAATTGAATTAAGCTAGCAGTGCAAAACTTTAGGCTGCATTTCTGATTTAAAATGTGTAGTATTTTTAAGAGTCCATCGGCTGATAGCAACTAAAAGACAACATATGAATTGAACTCCATAAATATTTTTTTCCTTGTGGGGAAAATCATTTTATGACTAATCCCGAAGCAGAAGAGAGTATCAGACGCCTATTGACTAATAACCCACCCTATTCCTTCAGTTGCTCCTGTATTTAGGGACCACTGTATCTCGTTAGAACATCCTGCAAACCGCTCGCACTTTTTGATGATTTTTAGTTAGTATGGCTAAGGAGTGGAATAAGCTATCAGAGTCTGTGTTACTTGATAGCTATAACCTGGGGGTCTTTAAGTCAATAGTGAATAGTATACTTCTAGATAAGCATGATTCATCTTCAACCATATCACACACTTACCATCAGGTGAGATGGTGAAACGCGAGCCTATTATCAATTTAAAAAAATGTTATGTTTGACTGCATCACATCTAGAGAGGATACTGACAATGGTGCTTGTTTACCTAGAAGTGATCTTTCAACAGATTTCAGGAAACACATAAAGTGGCAGAGACATCCATTTCTTAGCTGTACACATAATTATGGGAGATCATAATAATATGTATGTTTGTCGGGCAGGTATCCACAACTCTACGACCAAGCGCGTATTTTGCGTAAGAGTAGGATCTGTTTTTACAATCCATGCCAGTTCCTCCAGGCAGGCGAGCAACGCCCTGGTTTTGCTTACCATTTCTCGGACAGTACCTGGGTGAAATATGGGTAGTATGATGAAGTATTGAAAGTATATTGTTTTTGACAGGAAGGCAACGGGACGCAGTCGCCGTTAGCGCTTCTGGCGGCGACGTGCAGCCGGCTCGGCGCCGCCACCATGGGGCCCGATCAGCAGCAGGACAACAAGGACCAACAACAGCATTTCAGTTAGTAATTCTTCTTTTGCTAAAGAGAACTAGCAATATGAACAGAATTCACATGACTAGCAATCTTGTTAACCTGTCCAACTAAGCTAAACATGCTTTTTTCTGGAATGGGGAGTACTGCTAGAGGAATTTATAGAAGTGTTTTTGATCTCTGCTTATTTTCTTGTTTTTCGTTATTTTTACATAAGTTTTTTTTAGTGTTTTTTATATATGTAATCTTAGTTGTTAGTCGTTTTAGTTACTGTAATTGGTCCAACCGTAATTAAATAGTTACATAAATGATTGATCTTCTCCATATGCACTTTAAGCTTGATCAAGTTTCTGTTGAGGAAACGAAAAAAGTGAGATCTGGTGTGCAACTTGTTTTGAAATAATTTGAATCAAATAAAAGAGACTGCCAATTAAACGGTGATCTTAGTGTTAGCAAAGAATTATCCAGAATTTACTTAAAGAAGGCACACTTACCCATAAGGCCACCAAACGAAATATGGTTGTCTCATAAATCCTGTACTTTTTAATTCCAGGTCCGCAACAACAGGCGCAACAGCAACAAGCACAGCAACAGCAAGCGCAACAGCAACAGGCGCAACAACAGCAGCAAGCGCAGCAACAGGCGCAACAACAGGCGCAACAACAAGCGCAACAACAAGCGCAACTGATACAGCAACAAGTGCAGGGCGACGCGGCCACGATAGCCGCGATACAGCAACAATACTTGCAACAGCAGCAGCAACAGCCACAGTTAAGGGTTATTAGTTCTGCGGTAGTTCAGCAGTTAAGAGCTCAAGGGTTATCGGTAAGTCTTGTATTTTTATTCATGTAATTATTAAAGTAGTTTGGCAGGGCATGTTGGCCTCGTGCTGGATAAGCTCGTAAGATTCAGGATTAGTGCCTTGAGACTGCAACACGTGGCTGCGAAGGAGATGGTAGAACAACCTGGATGGCCTCCTTAAGAATTGAACATATGAGATGTAGAATCATGAGTATCATGACCATGGGATGATTTAGAGGCAAGCCTTTGCCTAGCAATGGTACTGTACAGGCTCATAATAATTATGAAATTAGGTAGCTTGATGGACTGCAAAAGCTAACTGGATTATGTTAACTAGGCACAAAAATAATATTTTTTAATACCAAATCAATTTTAATATGCAGCCAGTACTTTACCAGATACCTATTTATTTGTTTTCAGGGCAATGAGTTATCGGCAGCAATAGTGAATGCAGCTAACTCTGTTCCGAATGGAATACAAGTACAACAACCGCAGGTAATTATACTGAGACTGTTATTTCAAAATGTTACTTGATTATTTTCATTCTATTCACTTGATGTTGTAAGTCAACTTAATTGACTTCAAAAGAAACAATTTATTTTACACTTTATTGAGTAGATAAGGTGTCGGACTTGTGATCGTTAGGTCACGGGTTTGAACCCCAGACATTACACTCGTTACACTCATTCACTCTTCTGTTGGAGGGGTTAACAAGATTGCTAGTAATGTGTATTCTACTCTTCTTTCTTAGTTTTTTTTTTAAAAGAATTTAAATTAATAGTAGTTTCTCTTATTTTCCTTGAGATATTATTATAAAACAAAGAAGTTATCTGCATCTATTTGTTTCTCCACTTAGTGATTCTAAATCCAGCCAGTTCAATTAATACTATTTACATGACCATCTTGGTAAACCTAATTTAATTCAAATTTCTTTTTTTACTTTATTGAGTCATAGTACCTAGTTTCTCTTTTCTTCTCTGTTTAAAAATATTACAAAACAAAGACGTTGTCTGCGTCCGTTTATTTCGCCGCTTACTTCAACTAAATCACGCTAAGAATATTGATAAGATTTGTACTAAAAAAAAAAAAAATTGGGAGAGTGATAAACGTTTTGTGTATATATAATTTGCATTCGTTAAAGCCTACTGGAAGCCAGGGTGGGTTACTAGGTCGAAATAAACAGAAATATAAGAATTTAATTATTAATGCCTTATTTATATCAATTATGTTTCCCTTTCAGGTGATATCGATGCAACAGCTTCAGTCGTTGCTAGGAGGCGGAGTTGTATCGGGAGAGGGCGCAACGTATCAGAACACGCCACAGCAACTGTTGCAGATACATCCTCAATTGTTACAAGTAAGCTTTATTATAACAAATACATTTTATCTTTAAAAACAGACGTTGATCTCTGAGTTTGTTTCAGTGTTTCTTCTCAGAGTAGTCAGTTAGGAAACACTCGCCTCATCTAGTTTACATTTACGAAAAAAAATGACGTGTGAAAGTGTTATTTATAACCTATTTGCAAAATAAATATCATTATATCATTTAAACTATTCACTTGGCTAAATATGTGTAGGCATATTTTTGTAGTAAACTCCTAGCACCCAAACTTAGCCATGTCCTGTATCTTGGGTGTTAGCATTGTTCCCTAGTTATTCAAAGGAGAAGCACAGCTCAGTGTAATACAAAGTCACATAGGTATAATATAACTATTAAGTAGTATTCTTACAACCTTTTATACCATGTTTTTAGCAAATAAAAATATTTCTATATAAATTACTATTACTAAATAATTTTATTGGCATGTAAGCATGAATTTATTTAAGTTTGAAGGATGTTTAAAGACTACCTATAATTTGTTTGTAGCATCGTTTTCTGTAAAAGTAATTTATATAAAATCTTGTGTAATTTAACAAAGCATCAGCTTTCTATTGAATTAACAAAAAACATGAAATAAATTCAATGAAGCATTTTGGCATGCTTTATTGATTTTATATGGCAACACTTGGGTGAACATTTATTGAAAACATTTAATGACTCAGCCATCTCACAAAAGTTTTGTGAAAGTTTAGTATTTTTACTTATCGACTGGTGCCCGCGACTTTGGTGTGGGAGTAGATTTAACCTCCGCGGATTTTTCGCGTGAATCCCGACCCTGTGGTAATTCCGGGATACGAATGAATTGTAGCCTACATATTATAATCCCCTATTTTTCAGTTAAATTCGGTTTAATAATTCCACAGATTAGGCGGATAATTTAACAAAATATTTTTTTTTGCTTATCATGTAAATAACCCTAAGCACTTGAGGAAACAGTATTTTTTTTAAACCACAAGTGTATAATATATGTACCTATATAAGTAAATACATATATTGTATGTAAAAGATCAATCAATTATATCACTTTGTATTTTTATCTATATTACAAAGTCATCAACATTACTACTCGTCACTTAAGGGCCTATACTACCTCAAATGGCTAAGCCATTTGATGATCCTCCGTTATGTCGAAAATACTGCAGCAATAAATTTGAAATAAATATATGGTAAAGTTGAGGATTAATGTTAGGTACTATGTTTGACGAAAACACGATTCCATAAAATTTTCTTGATAGAAAAAAATCCAAAGTTGCCCCTCCAAACCGAACAATAAACTGCTTGTATTCAAAAATAACTTCAAATTAAATAATGAAACTTTGCATATTAATTGAACTAACTATAAAGCAGGTCTATGTTATTTACTTTTTTTTTAAATTACGATTATTTTCACCGTAAAACGAAATAAACTAAATTTTAGGTGTCTTGGAGTCTTTTCCCTGCCACCCTGTCTCGCTTGCTCACGTGAGCACGGCCAATAGTGTGCGAGCGAGATAAAGAGTGAGAAGCCCTGAGGTAGTATAGGCCCTTAATTGTACTTATTTGTTATTGCAGCAACAACAAGGAGTATATGGCGGTTGCTTAGTGGGCGGCGTGGGAGGCGTCGCTCCCATGCAGGCCGTCACCGTAGACGGACAGGACGCGCTGTTCATACCCGCACAACATGCACAGGTAACTGACATATACAAACAATACTCCTATTGACCGATTTCGGCCATGACATACTAGAGATTTGAGATCATCGGTAAGTTTGACACTTTCAATGCCTGCACATTCCACAAAATTTTACGACCAGTCCTTTACGGTGCAGGCTATTCGGTTGTGCAATGCATTGCCGGTGTCAGTTAGACAAGCACAGTCACTTGCTGCTTTTAAAAGCTCTGTTGTCAATCATTTTTATACACTCCTATGATTATACCGTATTTCTCTCCTTATGACATATTTATACAATATACAAAACACATATATTTATTTATACTTATTTATGTATTATATTTTATTATATATATATTTATATTAACTACTTTAAGTAGTTATTTTTTGTGTATGTTATACAACATGTAACAGAAACCCCATATCTATTCAAAAGGACTGAAGACAACACCTGGTATAGAGTCTTTATGCAAAGTTTCAGCTCAAAATAAGTGACTCACAGAATTGACCCCAAATTATTGGTTTCATATGTTTCTTGAATACCAGTAATAACAAACGTGTCACAGCACTATGATGGTCATCACTTTCCACGTCACTTGCCTATAAAACGATAATTCTCTTCGTTCTTCTTAATTTGAAAAATTCGGTCTCTGGTATCAATGTATTGAAATTTCTAATATGCTCCACACATGTCCACATATGATTAGAAAACTCTTGCCATATTGTTTGTTATCAGCCAAAGAAGCCATGCACTTGGTATGTAGGTATATATCCTTTAAATTACACGTTGTATACTTGAAGTAGGTACACTGACTTTCACCTCCCCTCTTTGTTTTATGTTCTAAAAGTCCATCCAAACGTTGTCTGGAAGATATCGCTATCAGCGATAAGACCGCCATTGTAACCATATTTTACAGTATTGTAAATTACTGGTGTACAATAAAGAGTATTCTATCTATCTATCTATCATGACGGTCGATCTCAGAGGAAATTCAAGGAGCGTCAATAGCGTAATGGATAAGGTGTTGGACTTGTGATCGAGAGGTCACGAGTTCAAACCTCAACAATTACATTATTGTCATGAACCCGAGTGCCAGACACAAGCATATTTAGCTTAGTTGGAGGGATTAACAAGATTGCTAGTAAACTTTTAGCCGTCTTTTTTTTTAAGGCAGTAGAAGTTTGATACTCCCTTCCGCTACACCTAGAGCGGTAGAAGTTATTCGATGATATTCCCACCAGGAAAAAAGGCTTGCGTTTGACCATTATCTCACGTGATGGTAAGCAATGATGTGGTCGAAGATGAAACACGCTTACCTAGAACCTATTCACTCGACTTAAAGACCTCCAGGCTATAGCTATCAGGAAACAGACTCCGGCAGGGAATTCCACTCTTTAGCTGTGTGCACAATGAAAGTATTCAATTAACGTTTTGTGTGTATGGGTGGGATGTGTACCGTGTGACGATGACGTATCGCCGTTCGTCTTCTACTCACTCTGTGTTTCTTTATTCTCATTGTCCGATGGGAAGGCAATCTGATACGACCGGAGAGATCAGGTGCAGGAAGCTTAAGGTGCTTTACGAAGGGTTTTCACACCACTTCCAAACTCCGGGTACCTATTGAGAAAGTTCTAACACAAAAACCTATTAGTACTTTTAGCCAGGAATCGCATCCGAGAGTTCTCTGGGTAGTCGTTTCCTAATGTATTTTTTATTTGCTTAATTCATAACTTATTAAGCTTTAAAGTTGATAGTTAGATCGAGAAGTCTGTAACGCTCATACAGCTGCTGTAGAAAAAAGCGTTTCGTTTCGTGGGAGAAACAGATATACTTATTCGTTAAAATTGTTATAACTGGTTGGTTTCAATCAATACCTATTCTGTTTTCACAGCTAGTAGTGTTTATCTATATTTTTTGGTAAAGTGGTTGTATAACGGCTGCCCGTCGCGAAGACCGGATTATTACGCAGTGTCGTTAGTTCTACTTTCGGGAAAGCGACGCGACGGAGCAATTTTGTATGGGACTGCGAGGTCGACCGCTTTCCGCAGTTTCGGGCCTAATAGTTATTTTTCTCATGCATATTCCTGATTATATCTGAGATGACGGACAGTATTCCATGTTCTATCATATTCTTCTCGTACTCAGCTGTAGCCGGTTAGACTTTACAGTCAAAATTTTTTGCAAAAGGCTACATCTTAGATGACGACGTAATATAATATATTTTACTAATGTTTTTTTACAGAATTTCTCGGGCATGGGTCAAGTGAGCCTGGTCAACGGGCAACTTGTCAGGACACCTGTCCTGCCAGCTGGCTTCCTACAGAATGTCATGCATTTACCTACTGGTATGTACCTACTTAGAATTAAAAGTAAAACCTTTTTATAATTTAAGCTTAGTAGGTACTGTGGGGGATGAATATTTTACTTTTGTCTACTAGAAAATCGGTAGAATTCACATTCTTAGCAATCTTGTTAACCCCTCCAATTAAGCTAAATACGCTGTCTCTCGATCTTATCTACTGACTCTTTTGATCGTAGGCTACAGACGGTTCAAACTAATTCAGTCTACTATTTTGTGCCAAGCCTTACATGAAAATCAAAGCTTTATTATACTGAACTTACTTTATATGTATAATAATTCTTGCTTTTTAAGTCTTAAAAGCAATATTTGTGATGAAACATTGACTAATAAAAAAATATTCATCTCCTGCAAGCAACTACTTGTAATGAGGTTGTCAATCGCTTATTTAGGTAGGATTGTAGGTAAAAGTGGCAGTACTTGTGGCTTAAAATGTCACATCGAGCTTTAGAAAGGGACATACGTGTATGAGTGATATGAGATAATACACTCGGTACACATTCGCTGTCATATTTATAATAATAAATAAATTCATTTATTTTCTCACCACAATATTTATAGAGATTTAATGCCTAGTACTGTAAAAATAGGTTTTTTTCATATGCTTTGGTCTCACTAAACCTCACAATCAGCTTCGGGATTGCTTTGGGATTAACTTTCCATTCAACGGCTTTGCTTTCAGACTTAAATAATCATGATTCTACCTCTGCCAAAATTCTGACTAAAATTTTTCAATCATTTTATGGGTAGTCTCTTTCTTAAGACTATGTAATATAGAAAAAAAATCATATTCTAAAAAAAAAGTAGTAAACGCATGTGTGTCACTAAAACTATCCTACATTAGTTGATGTTATAATAGAAAAAAAAAAATTGTAGTCAATTTTATTTTTAAATTGAATTACTATGATTTTGGCTGTCGTATTTTTTATACATAAAATGTTTTGATTATCTCAGACTCTACATAAACAATGTCGGGTACTGACTTTGTGCAAGACATCACACGAGCCACCACCACATCGCATGTTCTTGATCTTGGCTTCTAACGTACTACTGTCATACTAATCTGTGTTTTTCCGCCCCTCCCCTCCCCCCACCGCTAACAGAACAGCAGGCGACCATCACTATCCCGGGCACTAACCTTACCATCCCTATAAGCGCTTTGACCGGGAACCAACCAATGATCACAATTCCCGGCACAAATATATCGTTGCCGGGACTACAGGCAAATCAGGCGATTTCCATCCCGACCAGTCAAGCGATATCCATTCCGTGTAGTTCTGCGGGCGTCGCTTCTGTGGACAAGCAAGGCAACGGGAAAGACACGAAGTCACCGGGGAGCCCCAACGGACAAGGTTGGTGCCTCGGTCACGTATGGAGACTATTTTGAACTGCATTTTTTTACCGCCAATTCGGTTTTGTTACGGGTAATTGTTGTGTAGATATACCTATGTTCGCGCTATTTCGTTTTAGGTTAAAATTTTGATACTTTCGACTTTGGGTTGGTTTTTCAACAGTCAGATAACTTTTATCGGAAACATAAATAAGACAGATTTACTTATTTCCTCTACAATAAAACGGCTATACATACATACGTATCCCAGAAGTCGGCTTCAAGCTGGAATCTCTGTTAACTATTATTAACAGAAAAATCTATACTAATATTATAAAGGGGAAAAGTTTGTTTGTTTGAACGTGCTAATCGTAGAAATTACTTTGTCGATTTGGAAGAAATTTTAAGCTTGTGAAAGGCTTTACCTGACTAAAAAAGGAGGGTATTTTTAATCCATATACATTAAAATAAGACTTGACCTATGACCTGCTTCCGGCTTGACGTCGACTTTTAGTACGCCCTGTATATTCCTCAAGTAAGGTATCTGCTGTCTACTTGGAATATCAACCCTAAGTAGGGTTTGTTTAAAAAAAAATGGCCAAGGGGAAGTTCACTATTAAATACGAAAATAACTGTACATCTCTCATACAAAATGTTCATGATACTGGGTATCCTGGCAGCTTTAATCCGTAATTTGCACAATATTGGAGTTGGGTAAAGCTCCACTTTATATAACTTGCAGTAACATTTTGATGTGCTGTCGTACTTGATTACAGGTCTATAAAATTCTCTCCATACATTAATCCCTTAATAATTCGACTCCCAAGCTTTCATTAAATCTTGCAATTACATTATTTTTATGCTTTTTGTGTATAATTTCTCATGCACTGTCGTTGCCATTATACGTAATACGTTATAACAAACTTAATATATTGCATTGTGTATATTTAGATTTGCACCAAATTTAGATGAAGTAATAATATTAAGGTGGTGTATAGGATGATTTTGTAGGGCGAGGTAACAATTGAAAGGGAAAGATTCAGGGGCAAAGATCAGTCAATCTGTTATTACTATTTATTTCTCGCGAAGCCCCTCGATTTTGCATTGGGGATAAAAAAATGGCCTTACCTGCATCACCCCCTTTCCGATTGTTATTGTCCTTCCATAGGTAAAGGAATCGACAAAAATGCCACATTTACAAATATTCCTTAGTGCAACATCTGCTATGGGAGTTAGTGTTATCGACACAAAATCTTGGGCACATAGCGCAAAGTATTGCACACAAAATTAGAAGCTTTGTTTGAAAAGCGTATTACGTTTATTTTAGCTAAACTAGAAACAAAAGATTTTACCTAAATGTTCTTGAAAAAGTTATCAATTGTTTTGGATTATAAAGCACGAGATACATTGCATTTAATTTGGGCTTATCAAAAGTTGAACCAACAACTACATACATATTTCGGCTTACAGCTATATCAAAATTGAAAATAAATCGCAGATTGAACTACTCTTAAATAACTTTCAGCGTCAATGTGTGCGTGAGCTAATGTATTAGTCGGTACATATCTAGTTTTGTATTAAAAGCTATTTCGTTCTTGGTGAATGACAAAGGCGAAGCGATTTCAAACTATCAGAAAGATAAAATCTATCTTACACATTTTCCCGAGGGCGGCAAAAACCTCCTACGCGAAGACGCAGACACAACTAATTTAAATTAAAATGATCACTGGCTTTTCAGTCAATATAAAAAAGTCCGGCCAAGTAGAATAGTGTTACTGGGTTGTGGAGGTCAGAGAGGCAGTCGTTTCATGTACAACATTAATACTGGTTACATCCGGTTAGACTGAAAGCCGACACCAACATACTTGCGAAAAGGCTAAGCAGACGACTGCTGACGAGGCTAACCAACGGCCAAACTACAGTACAGTTCGTCGGCAGTGTTCTTTAAATACTTTACACGTTCGCTGACAGTGAGCACTTACCCTGACACCACATTACGACAGTAGAATTTTCCATACTAAATGACAAATCAATTTAGTACTCGTGCACAAGCAAGTAATATGTAACCACACCCACAAAATACTCGTGTTACGGCAGTAATAAATATGAAATTGCTCATAATATGACAGTGGATATGTACTCTTAAAAATAAGTGGCCCGTCCTTCGACGTACTGTCATAACGCACTATTTTAATTTCCGCCTAACGACGTACTGTCAGCGAACGTGTTAATACTACTATACTTATACTATATCTAGACGTAAACTTAAAACAGCAACACACAAAAAACAAATAATGTCGCCCTCGTCACTCATCCAGAACAAAGTCTAGCAATCCCATAACTTGTACAATGTACATAGGAGCAGGCGGTGGTATCGCAGTCCGGGGCGGAGTGGGCGGTATGGGCATGGTACCAGTCCAGGTGCCGGTGAGCATGGCCAACGGACACACAGTGTACCAGACCGTACACCTGCCTGTACATGCGCCCCAACATCTGCAGATCATTCCACAGTTGCAGCAGGTACTTGGATACTGATTACTGCTTTAATGACAATTTTTGACAGGTTTTGTGTTTGCTTCCAATTTTTAAGACAGGACCTGGGAGTAGTTGTAGTTGATACTAATAATACCAGAATATCGTCTGTCTGTGCATGTGCCGCAACATCTGCAGATTATTCCACAGTTGCAGCAGGTACTTGGATACTGATTACTGCTTTAATGACAATTTTTGACAGGTTTTATGTTTGCTTCCAACTTTTAAGACAGAAACTGGGAGTTGTTAGAGTAGTTGATACTAATAATAATAGAATATTGTTTTGTTGATTGACAAAAATTATGTCCAAGTATTGGATAGTTTTCTGTCCATATTCATGTCAAATCATCTGAATATATATTTACTAATAGCTACTGGATTTTGGAGATCAGTTAGGAATTCGCTCCATGTAAAATACTAGTACTTAGCTGCATACAGTGAAACTAGAAGCCGACCTTGACTTAAAAAAAAAAAAACAAGATACTAATGACACTATTTGACACTAAAAAAGATAAAAGTTTAGTAACAGTCAATGCTAAAATACCTGCCATAAATGTATCGCCCAAAAATCTGATGCTATGAACTAGGCTTATAGGCCTGTGTTTTGGCTAGTTTTGGGCATTAGCATTCAGACATGAGAATTTTCTAGAAGATGATGATGTGTCTCATACCTATCTGGATTTTGGCAGAATGGTTTAATTAGAAACCATTTTATTGAATCAGTAGACTAACAGCAATAAATAAGTAATAGATGGATGTATTTGTATTTTACGGTCCTTGAATGTGTAGTGAAATGTCACAGTGAATTGATATTCTCATTTCACTGGCCGATTCTTTCTCATAGCAACGATATTTATTTCTTTTTGTACAGATGCAAGCGCAACCTCAAATGGCGAGTGTACTTACACCTTCAGGGCAGATTCAACAGATACAGATAGCGTCACTGGCAAACGTACAGGTAAATTTTAATCTACTTATTAAAATATTTATTTTTAATCTCCTTTCAAGTTATAAAGTTGCTCTTACGAGCTCCAAAACTAAATGCTACTGCTTACACTAATTATTCACGCATCATATTTTCTACTATTCTATCTAACACAATTATTATTCCTTATTTGAAAGGACGCTTTGAGAAACTAATGAACGAACAGTAAAACTGTTTAGCATACTGATCATTTGAATAGACGTCACGAGTGCATTTAGTTTCGCTTAGGTACACTGTAATATCACTGTAATCTATATATATAAAAGAAATTCGTGTTAGTTACACTATTTATAACTCAAGAACGGCTGAACCGATTTGGCTGAAAATTGGTAGGGAGGTAGCTTAGAACCAGGAAACGGACAAAGAATACTTTTTATCCCGAAATTCTAAAGGGATCGGGATTTACGCGGGAAAACCTCCCACGCAGGCGAAGTGTTCGATTTATTCTTCCATATCAATACATCTAGCGCAGGTGCCTCATACTTGCGCAGGTTATTGTTCTGTGTTGTACGATACAATTAAAAGGGTTCCAATAGAAAAAAATCGTCGAATGAGGAGGTCGTGCCTAATAATAACAGCCCCATGTGCCTTAAAGGTTAAGCAATGCTTGCCGAGGTCGGTGTCTGGACGGACCATCTTAAAGCCTACAATACATGTTGGCCGAGCGTAGGCCAACGCGAGCATTGGCAAATAGGTACAAGGCAAGAAATAATATCCATACGTTCGACAAGTTCGTCAAACGCCAATGCAGACGACCAATGTAGAAGAGGGTCTGTAGAGCTGCCCACACGTTGGCCGAGCGCAGGCGAGCGCCTTAGATTTGTTACCAAAAACCGACACTGATCCGAAGTGAGGCAAGTGATCACGAGCAACGGCGAGCGAAGACAAGTTGCACCAAATGAGCTCTATACACGTTGGCGCTGGCCTCTACACGGCCAACTAGGCAAGTGACACCGAGCGATAGCAAGACAAGGCAAATATACCGTCTACATGTTGGTATTGGCCTTCACTTGACAACGCTCGGCCAACATGTATTGCAGGCTTAACATATTGAAACTCCTACGTGTCGCGTAAAGCACGTTAGGTCGTTAGTTCCGGCTGTTATTTGTAGGTACATCTTTGACAATCGTTTTAGGTATGCATGAGACATAAAATCTGTCACCGGTCTTACTAAGTGGTATCGTGTTACCCAGATACTCGGTTGTGGAAGTCAGATAGGCAATTGGTCCATATAGCCGAGTTTTCACAGTAAGAGTTGGCTCGGACCGAGTGCACTCGGATGTCTACTCGGACGCTACTCGTATCATGTAAACACGTAATCCGAGCGCACTCGGACGCCGGCATCTAATCCGAGTAGACTCGGACACTGCTCTATTTTTCGAGCTCACTCGGATCATTTGAATGTACTCTGTGGATCATATTTAATAATAATAATAATAATATTCCACAACTTTTCACACAACGCCATCTAGTCCCAAACTAAGCAGAGCTTGTGGTATGGGTACTAGACAACTGATAAACATACATATATATTTCTAAATACATACATATTATAGATAAATTACACCCAGACAAAGAACAAATGACCGTGCTCATCACACAAACATTTGTCCTTGGTGGGAATCGAACCCACGACCTTGCGCACAGCAGTCAAGGCCACTGACCACTATACCAACGGGCCTGTCCTGTGTATTTATGAAAACAAAATGGCGACAAGTAAGAAAAAGTGGAGTGAACGTGACACAGTGAGGTTTTTAGAACTCGTGTGTGTAAACCACTATCCGTGTACACTCGTACGAAACTGACTCGTACGAGTGCACTCGGTCCGAGCCAACTCTTACTATGAAAACCCGGCTTATACGCGGTTAGTGCAATCATACAACTATTTGCTGCACATAGTTGCAGTTGAACATAGTTGGCAAAATATTATATTATACTTAGTCTGTTATGTATTCAATAATTAATTGTTGCAGTGATTTTTGTTTCTCCTGTTTTTGTTGGTTGGAAGATTTATTTAATTAAGTCTTACTATAAATAACTTTGACGCATATACAAAGTGGAGAAGACAATACGATCATAAATTTACCATAGCCTAAATGATGATCTTAGTCCATACAAAAAAATGTATTCAGGATATTTTTTCTATTTTCATATTTTTCCACAGGTTCTATTTAGCTACTGTGCTTCAACGCAGGGTCAAATATCCAGCGTTTAAGCACAAGAACTCTGAAGGTTTTAAGTCAATTCAAAGCATCTTCCACTATAAAACGGCAATTTCATACTTCTACCTGTATTTTTTAAATTATTTGAAAATAACATAGGTATTTTTATTTATTTTGATGTCACATCTTATTTTATCCTCACTATGGTTTCCTCGGGATTAGTATAGTCGGTACTTTCATTTATTGTCGTATCATCATCCCCACCTTGTATATTTACCATTCTCTTTTCAATAACACAACGTTTCTAGTCTCTAAATGACATTATTTATTTACTTATTGTATACATATATATATATATATATATATATTTATATATTACCTGACACACCATCACACACACACACAGTCATTCGATGATTTTCCCACCTGACAAAAAAAAGGCTTTAATTATTATAATTAGGAGAAATACAATTGGAGAGGCACGAAATTGACTGTAATGTAGCAGCTACAACAAGAATTACTTAAA
Organism: Tholera decimalis; assembly: GCA_943138885.2. Lineage (NCBI taxonomy): Eukaryota > Metazoa > Arthropoda > Insecta > Lepidoptera > Noctuidae > Tholera > Tholera decimalis. The sequence goes on along the minus strand of OW964553.2, from coordinate 9,812,151 downwards.
AAAAAATAGGGCATAATATGCGACGTTAATAAACGAATTCAGTCAACAAACTTTACAGAAAAATGTATATTAAAATCAAACTACACGTCAAATCTTCGTTAAAATAAACGGATTCCACTGTAGGCATGTGTATTAAAAACATTTAATTCAGGTCTGTGACCCATATAAAATTAAAAGGTTACTTACACTATTATACGTACCTATATTACATGCAAAAATAATAATAATTATGAAATTGAAATTAAATTAAGCATTATAATTGGGTCATTCCACAAAAATCGGTACACTTTTGATGTTGTTTTGTCCCAAACCTTTTTAAGATACTTTTGGATATTTGAGTAGTGTATATTATATGAAATTGATTAACTATCTTATATCTAAAAGGGCCAGTCATTTTACGCTGATTTTTTACTGGCTATTTCCTCTTTGGATACTTTTGGCTTCTTTTTAGGTGGCATTTTTCTGCAAAATGGAAAATAACACTTAATGCTTAAATATTGTGACCAACGACCGCAAACAACTTATTATCAGTCTATAACTTCCCAGTTTCTAAACTCAAAATAAAAAAGCCAATCGTTAACTGTAGTATTATGCATTTTATAATTTTTTTATATATAAATAACATAAACCCTAAATGACTTTTTCGTCCCCTAATATTATTTCATAAGGTTTCTAGGTCATTTCACTTATAACCTAGCTATATCCGTCAGTTCGCACAATTAAGAGCTAGGGCCTGATGGTCCAGGGACTGACGATTTGGAGTAAAACTTAAGACAATTGCAGGTTAACTTCTAATAAAAGCTGTTTAATACGATGTGCCAAAGAAGACCGACAAATCACACGTAAATATTGTTTAATTATCATCAATTTCCTATTATAAACAATAAAACAACTCATCGAGGGAATGACAAAGTGACTGGATCAACACGTGTTTCCGCAACAACTGCCGTGTTTGCACTGATTCACAAAATGGCTGCCGCTCAGCGAGTATGGTCTATGGATAACTTCATGTCGTACTTTTAAATCAACTAGATGTTATTCACTCTTCATTCATATTATGGCGCGAAATTTGTAAATCTTGTCGTGGCTAGGGAATGACGGATAAAATCGAGGACACTTTAAGGCTGGAAACAGTGCTAGACCGACGGTCAGTGCTGACCGTACATTTTGACCGTCAGTGCTGACCGTCGGTTGTGAAAATCGTCAGCGTAGCTGAGTGCGCATTCATAGGCTTGCATAGATATAGCTACGCCGACTGACGGTCAGCGCCTACCGTCGGTCAAGCACTGTTTCCAGCCTTATAACTTCAGAAAATCGAATTATTTATTATTGAAACTACAAAATATTAATAGAATTTGGTGTATGTAAGATAAACTAGATAATTGTTAAATAAAATAAAGTATATAGTTGATGTATCTATAAATATGGGTGCCCAAACATAAACTTTTGGAGTGCGGACATGCCTAGGGACTGATATTTTGGGGTCTTTATGAGAGATTTCAGATTTATTTAAATGTATTTATTTCTAAATATATGGGTAATGAACAAAACACATTGCGAGCTGTTACTTGACAATTTTGGAACAAAATATTACTAATTATACTATGTGAAATATGTCGCGGACAATGAGTGGTACTATTTTTGTGGAATGACCCAATTATACAAAATAAATATACAAAAATGTCAATAAAATGAAATAAAAAATGACAAAATGAAAAAAGCAATGTCAAATTATAAATTAACTTTGCTATATATTAACTGTGCTGTAAATATAAGCTGGGTTTTGGTTTGGTAGCAGGGCGGCGGCGCGCAGGGCGGAGGGGCAGGCCAGTCTCCCGCCACCATCACGCTGCAGGTCAGTTCTAGTTCTATAACCTGACTTCCAGTTGTTAAAGCCCTGCCCCTACAGAGAATACCGTACTACAACCATTTATTTCGTTGCACATTTAGCCTTATTGCTACATAATAATTATAAGACCAAAAAAAGTGTGTAGTGTATAACTTGTAAAATGCTTATACCAATAAAACCTAGAAACGAAATAGAGTCGCTAAAAAATTTGGGATAGAACACGATAAAACTTCCTTCTCTAAATGCTCAATATTTTGACCATGTTCATGTTCATGTGGGAAGGAACTTTAATCACCTAATGAATTTCATGAAAATGTATTCGCATGTTTTTTTTTTAATATTTCATCTAGGTTCTGCCCAAGAGTTTGCTCGCGTGGGAGGGTTTTCCCGCGCAAATCCCGATCCCGTAGAAATTCCGGGATAAAAAGTAGCCTATGCGTTATTCCAGGATGACAACTATTTACTTATCACATTCAAATCCGTTCAATCGTTTTTGCGTGAAAAAGTAATAAACATCCATCCTCACAGACTTTACATTACTAAGATGTGGTCGTTTCATGGTATCTTCTTTATGGGTAGCGCCTTAATCTGGGGATTGGGCATTGATGTATAAAAAGGAGGAAGATAAGTTACTCTCTAACATCGCAATCAGTAAACCTGGGCTCGGCGCACGAATACATGCACAGTAACTCACACACCTGTGTTCAGTGTCGTCATCAGTCCCAAACCTACAGTTACCGATAGACAAGGATAGCGATAGGAGACGGCGCTGTAGTGCGAGCGAAATCGCCTAAGCTGCCGAATGTTTGTGCTTATGAATGAAATAAGATTGCATGTATTAGGTAAGTACGTAATAAGTGATCCCATGACCTATGTCTCTTATTTTTCTTACTGGTGTAATTAAAACACTGTCTAGCTACACATGAAGTCATTTTGAGGCGTATTTATTCCAAAAAAATCCTTAAAAACACGAAGAGACGAGAATTTCTTGAGCTGTGTTATCAACAACGTTCCGTACGCGACTGAGCGCCCGCCAACTACAACTACGGGCAATCACTTAGTTTTGTAGGACCAAACGCTGTGTCTAGTACAGTATCTTCCTCCTTTTAATATATCAATGGGATTGGGTGTATAACTTTATACTTCGCCAGTCATACAAATTATCGGCAATGTAATTTCGGACTATGGTAGCAATATTATTATGTTATATATATTTATTTTTTGTTAGTACTCTTGTATTTTATTTATGCATTCTCTAAGTAAAGTTCATTTATTCTTTAATATTTATAAATCTTGTGTAGATCCCTAGTATAATTTGACAACACTATGTTAAGATACTTTTCACTTATTCGCATACGGCAGTTGTCCCACTGCCAGCGATTAACGAGTAGCGAGTAGAGCTAGCAACTGAATTGGTGAGCAGCGAGTGTGTAGTTTTGATACTTTTGTCTGGGCTGGGCTATTACCAGCGGGCCTAGACAAAATCCATTTTCTGTAAGCGTTAACGCTAAAGGAAAAATTAATTGTACATGGAGTTGACATTTGCTAACCACATGTCACGTGATTGTCACGTGTTAGTAAATGTCAACTCCATACAATTTAATTTTTCCGTTGGCGTTAACGCTTACAGAAAATGGATTTTGTCTAGGCCCGCTGGTTGGCCTCTCAGCGTGAGACCTGACCGCCAAGCGAGCATCGCTGACCAAGTCATCATCATTTGCTTAGCCTTTTCCCAACCATGTTTGGGGTCGTTTTCCAGTCTAACCGCATGCAACTGAGTATTAGTCTTTCACATGGAGCGACTGCCTATCTGACCTCCACAACTGGGTTGTAGAGGTAACACGTTACCCCTTGGCTAGACCAGTGTCAGTTTTATTGGCTTCTGCCTACCCGTTACGACTGTCGAAGTAGTCCAAATGTCAGCCGGGGTCAACGGCCTTACGTGCTTTCCGAGGCACCGGGGTATCACACCGCCAACTTCCAAACTCCGGCTTACTATTGAGAAATTCCTTACAGAAAAACCCTATTTGCTTAACTAGTGGAGTGAGTCCTCGTCGGCAGAGTACACGGTCAGCGCTCGAACATTAATATAGGGTCTTTCAACAAGGACGGGTCGATTTTGAAATTAAATAAAACAAGCTCTATGTGAGATATTAAAGAAATATTTTTTTTTGTCTGAAAGACCCATATATGCCATTATGAAATATGACATCGTTTAAATGTCCACCGCGGCTTCGAACGGTGGTACGGATTCGAGAGGTCCAATTTTCAATTACTCTACTGCATAGATCCGGCTCAATCTGAGCGATGGCCTGCGTTATGTTGAATTTCAGGCCATCGGTTGATTGCGGATTATTGGCCCTGCGTCTGCGGTAACCTGCGACTTGAGAAAACCCCACAAGAAAAAGTCTAGCGGGGTCAAATCGTACGATCTTGGTGGCCAATTCACGTCACCTCTGCGAGAGCACCCTACCCTCAAACCGTTCATGCAGAATGTCCATTGTGTCGCTCGCTGTGTGGCACGTAGCGCAGTCTTGTTGGAACCACAAGTTTTCCACGTCCATATCGTTCAATTCAGGCCAAAAGAAATTGTTAATCATTGATCTGTAGTGCTTGCCGTTGGCCTCGCCATCATCGTTTTCGAAGAAGTACGGACCGGCGCGCCGGACCAAAATCCGCACCAAACACTCATTTTGATAATAAAGGAGATGTTTCATTTTCGGCCATCAGATGTACATTTATCGAAAAAGAGGAAAAAATACTACAAATTGAGGAAAAATATTCTCTGGTGAATTTGAGCCTGATTTTTTGTGCACCATAAATAATAGTTTTTCAATTATTGCCATGTTTTATTCAACATGGCGTCTCGTTTGCTTGCATACTTCATTCGTTCTGAAATAATGTCTCATCAAATCCATGTTACGTAGAAGATAATTTAAAAATGTGTGTATTCTTGTAGTGTTAAAAATAAATTACTATTATTCTCTTGTACATATTTTTGAGTAAACATAATTATGTGTGACGATTTTATCGTTACAAAAATCTTTAGTCTCCATTTTTGAAATGTGTTTCTGAACGAATTCAAAATAACCGCTTGTTGTCTTGAAAGTTGAAAGTGAAACTCTATCAGTAGTCAGTCAGGTCCCCGCTTGGGTAATAGTATTCTGTGGGTTAGTTCTGATGAACAAAAACAAAACAAGGTTAAGTAAACGTCAAACATTTTTAATATTTATTTTGTACATAAAAACCATTTGATATTAAGAAGTAAAGTTACGTTATTCTATTCAGGGGTAAGTTTCCCAGCTTTGCTGAAATGTACATGTTATGGCCGGAGCCCCATAGAAAAATGAAACATCTCATTTTATCATTTGGACGTGCTGCTCAATCGTGTAACTTGCCATGGTGATTTGGCTTGGCATCAGTAGCTGAAGAAATACGCAACGCATTTGACAGATGCCGAAACAACATGGCCGACACAAACTGTCAACATCGACCCGCCCTATTTGAAAGACCCTTTATATGAAATTCTTTATTACATGGAATGTATATCTCTTATACGTTTATTGAGCAAGAAAATAGCCGATCGTTAGTCGCTTCCTCGCCAGCGGTGGGACAACTGCCTTAGGCCCTCAAAGTATTATAAACTCGGTAAAAAAAACATAGCACAAAGCTTTATTATAAGAAATACAAAAAAAGGATGTAGGACTCTTTCAAATTTACATTTTGTCTCAAATTTCACCCCTAGGGAGACAAAGATGGGTTATAATGGTACCTACCTGAAAAGAGGCCACATTTTGTAACAATAAATATTTTCTCGCGTTTTTGTCTCAAGCATGTAGTTTATTTCGTCAGTAAAGTTTTGTAACTGCCAGTATTATTATTTATGCTGGCTCACTGCAGTCCAGATTATGAGCTTTTACCTATGAATTATTTTTAATTCCTGAGTTTTAAATGGGTTTTAGTCAGTAAAAGTCTGACACACCCTCCCGCTTCGCCCAGATCGGGAGACAGTCATTGAATGATTTCCCATACTTAAAAAAAAGGGCAAACTTATATCAGTGGATTAATAAATTAGGTGATGATGATCTAAAATATATCAGACTATTTTGAATTGATGCTGAATATACCAATCACACTAATCCATATAACTGTAAGTATACCACCCTTATTTATAAACCCCAATATTCTATCACGCTGCTTGGATACGGATAAAGGCGGTTTCAAACCCTATGCAAGCGGACCAGGGGAATATGCAGCAGCAGCAACAATCCCAGACCATCATTACAAGCACTCCCACCGGCCAACAAGTCACCGTCATACCGGCCTCGAGCAATGTACGCGTCGCGAACCTTGTACAGGTATTGCGTTCGGTAATCTTCGGCCCTCGCACGAATATTCCCGAAGCGTAACCGTTATTGTTGTTCGTCATGATTTTAGATTCCGAACGAGTTTATTTTATTGCCGTCGCCGCGTCGTTTTTCTGAGTCTGCGCGACATTTGTGGGATAAACAGATTGTGTTTTTTGTGAGGTTAAAATATATATTAACACAGGTTTATACGCATTTGAAAGGTTATTTTTTTAAGTGTTTTTAAATAAGTCGAGTAAAGAAGTAAGTAGTAGTAAACTCGGAAAACCCTTGCGTGTTCTATCTATCGGGGCGGATCCTCCACAGTAATTGACAGATTTAACAATTTCCTACATTACAAAAGAAGACTAACCCGGTGATGGATTACCTCATCAGATGACTTATTTCATTCATATTTTGATTTGGTAAACAGTTAGGTTATGGCATCTATGAATGTTTTATGATGAAAATATAACCTCTTTCGTTTTCGTCGGCTTGAAACTCGTTCGATTCAGTGTGTGTTGTTTGTAAGTTGGCTATGTGGCTGTAATTAGGATGGTTTGCAGGTGCCAACGTTGGGTGTTGGCGGATTGGGCGGTGCGGTGCAGTTGGTACCTGCTTTGGGTTTACCAGGAGTGCAATTGGCGCAGCTTCAGCAGACACAGCCTCAAACTGCACAGCCTCTCATAGGTAAGATTTAAAATCTCCTTTAACATGCAAGTATGTAATAAAACTAATGTGACCGTGAGGTTTTCCCTCAACAAGTCATTTCAGACACTATTCTGCATAATTTTCATAACCTATTGTGAATGTATGAACTATGTAGGAAGGTATATTCAGGATCCATTTTTTATGTACAGTATGAGTACTTTATGCAGTCTAGACAAATATACTTACTTTATTCGTCAAATTTTTTAGTCCTTTTTAGAGTATTTTAGTTCTAAGTTGGGCTTACTATACAATACCTACTGCTGGAGTGATTGTGGAGAATGCTAACGTGTCCCTGCACCCCAGTAAGAAGTGAAGAGGAGAAACACCTTATGGTTTTAGTCAGTAAGAGTCCGACAGATCCCTCCATCAAAAGATCACCTCAGACATTAATCAACATGTTTCTCATGTGTCTTTTATATGATTTGACCGGTACTGATTGTATCGATTTCAAAAGAGACACCTCTGAGCTTATTTCTTCTCAGGGTAGTCAGTTATGAAACACTGGACTCATCTAGTTTAAATTTACCAAATTAATTGTGTTGTGTAAAAGTGTTATTTGACAACCAAATTGCAAAATAAATATCATTTGGACCGATTTAAGCAAAAATGTTCCAATCCACACAAATATCTTTCTGAGATAATTGCCTTTAAAGTTTTTTTTCCAGACCACTGGGTTGGATCATACGGATTTTCGTCACTTATTAACATAGAGTTATGTCTTTGATATGTTAAAATATAATACCTTATTTGGAGTACCTTCATACATTGCAAAAATTCGAAATAGTTGAGGTTGCGGGTTGGATCATTTTTGCTTAAATCGGTTCATTTATTGTCAACACTTCCAGCCAAGATTCTCTTTATTTATTTGCTAGCTGCTGCCAGCAACTTCGTTTGCGTGGGAGGAGTTCTGGTGTAAAAGTAGCCTATATGTTATTTCCAAGATCAACTATATACTTCCAAATTTCATTAAAATCCATCCAGTAAGTCCAGGGATTAGTGTGTACAGACTTTTTTTTTCGTGCCACCTTTTCTATACCCACCTCAATTATTATTTTTGTATAAAATTTAAATGTACAGACACACTTTTGAGATTTAAGGACAACCAAAAAAGCATTCACTAATAAACATGTTAAAGTTACAATATTATTACAAAAAATAGTGTAGCCTTAATTAAAGGCTGCCACGGCATGCATTAAACAATAAATGTGGAAATAGAGATAAAACATCCATTTAGGAGTAGTTTTTTTGTAATTGAAAATAGGTTCACGTTTGACCACTATCTAACCTGATGGTAAGTAATGATGTGGTGGAAGATGGAGCATGCTTATATGGGTGGGATGTCCACAATGTAACGAAAGCGCTTTGCCGTTTATCGCGTAGTCCGATGATGGAACGGGCTTGGCGGAATTAGATTGTGTAATTCCATTGCACGCTCCCCGAAATGTAACCGATAGAAAACCTATACACTTGCTTCAGTATTAGGCGCGCTCACGGCTTCTGGAGTTCTTTCTGTATTCTGAGTACACAAGTTAGTTTGTAAGGCACATTTGTATTTATCAGACTGAGTAACCGCGGGCAATCAATGTGGTTTTTGATTAATTTGTATATAAAAATATTCCCATATGAGTGTAAAAGCATAAGCATTTTTGCATAGAGTTTAATATTTTTTTAAATTATTTTTTATTAAAAACCTTTTAATTTTTTTGTGTTTTAAGTAGTTATTAGTGAATTTTTAATCACTTAATAGGTAAATTAAAATAAAACTTAGGTAATTTTAACGAAATACTTAATTAGTATTTCAGATTATATATATATACATACTCAAAACTGGATTTTATATTTCTGCCTTTTTACAACTAGTGGTCGCCCAGTAGTTGAAATACGACCATAACTAATTTATTTATTTATTAAAACTTTATGCAACACAAAATGTACAAAGGTGGACTTAATGCCATAGGCATTCTCTACCAGTCAACCATGGATGGTGAAGAGATAACATGGCAGGTGCATAAAAAAAATATTAAAAAACTAAGGAGATAATATATTCAAAGTAAAAGTTTACACATATATAACTAGAATAAACTTACATACATATCATAATACATACCAAAATATATATATATATCTATACTTATAATAAATCTGTAGAGAGGTCAATTCTGTACATGAAATATATTTCCAAAATAACTATCAGGGGGTGATTAAGGATCGATACTCATGCCAAAAATGCAATCAGTTAAATTTTTGTCTGTCTGTCTGTCTGTATAACCGTTATAGAAACAAAAACTACTCGACGGATTTTAACGAAACTTGGTACAATTATTTTTCATACTCCTGAGCCGGTTATAGTATACTTTTCATCACGCTACAATCAATAGGAGCAGAGCAGTGAAGGGAAATGTTGGGAAAACGGGAGAAGTTACTCCATTTTTTAAGCTTCCGTCGCGTGTGCAACCTTAATGATTAAAGCTACACAAATCATTTCATGACGGAAATGTTCTCCTTAAAATTATATAAAAAATATCCCACAACAGCATGTCTAACTTTTATGGTTGACTCACAATAACACGTGTAACTCTCGATAGCTTAGCAGTTCGAAGCTTTCTGATTATAATATTTGTCTACTTTTACGTTTATAACACTCTCAGTCATCCCTAATTGAAAAAGTTAACATTATTAACTATTCCATAAAAAAATTGGCCAAGTGCGAGTCAGACTCGCCCATGAAGGGTTCCGTAGTAACTATAATATAATATGCAAAATTATTTGACGAAAAGAAAACCTTACAAATTTCTTAAAACTAGCTTATTTACATTTTTTACTACTGCGCCAAATAAATTTGTTTTGAAAAAAAACCTTACAAATTTCTTAAAACTGGCTTTTTTACATTTTTTACAACTGCGCCGAATAAATTTGTTTTTCATAGTGTTTGTATGAATTACAAAGTTATATTTGCGGTTTTAGAAAATATGCTGTATCTCAAAAACTGCTGAACTGATTTCGTTCAAACTAATTTTGGTTGAAAGTTTATATTAAGACTAGTATTTGCATGTTGCGCGAGGTGCAAGCACCTCGCGTGCTTGTGAAAAAATAAAAAAATGGGGGGAGATGGGGGGGTTTAGTATTTGCGTGTTGCGCGAGGTGCAAGCACCTCGCGTGCTTGTGAAAAAAAAAAAATAATTGGGGCGGGGTGATGGGGGGGTTCAGTATTTGCGTGTTGCGCGAGGTGCAAGCACCTCGCGTGCTTGTGAAAAAAAAAAAGGGGGGGGGGGTGATGGGGGCTTTAGTATTTGCGTGTTGCGCGAGGTGCAAGCACCTCGCGTGCTTGTGAAAAAAATAAAAAAAAGGGGGGGGAGGGTGATGGGGGCGGGGATTGCAGAAGTATTTTGACTAACGCATTGCCCCTCTAAATGAATCTGAAAAAAAAAATGTTCCAAGTCTCTTAGATTCCGAGATCCGCCTAAAGGGGGGGAGAAGGGGGGGCGGGGGGGGGGACTTTGAAAAATGGTTTTTACTTTACCGAGCCTCCTCTATACGAATCCGTAAAAAGAAAAAAATACGGGTCTCGTAGTTTCCGAGATACGATAGGGGGGGGGAGAAGGGGGGGGAAAAGGGGAGGTTTGGCACTTTTCCCGTAGGTTTGAGAGTTACTTGTTTACGAATCTGTCAAAATATACCCACCTCCCCATCCACCATCTGGGAGAACAATTATGTCAATGAGTGAGTGAGTGAGTGAGTCAGTCAGTGGTAATCTAGCTTTATATAGTATAATCTACAGACATATATTTTTTTTTAGATTTTTCACTCCATTATTATAGAAGTTAGAGGTTGTGTCCGCCACACACACATTTTGCCACTTTGGAAGCTTATATCTTTTAAACGATTGACTTTATGGAAAAGTGGTTTTAGAAACCCCGATGTCGTTTTTAAAGAACTGTCTATAGATACCACAAATGCATCGATTTCATGAAAAAAAATATTTTCAGGTTTAGTTCCATGTATGGGGAGCCCCCCTTTATTTTAAATATTTTTTAATTTTTTTCTCAAAATCGGAAAGCGGTTCACAGAATACATCTACCTATCAAGTTTCACATGTATAGTGCTAATAGTTTCGGAATAAAATTGCTGTGACAGACGGACGGACGGACAGACGGACAGACAGACAGACAGACAGACGGAAAGACATGTCGAAACTATAAAGATTCCGTTTTTTGCCATTGGGCTACGAAACCGTAAAAAGAATCATATAAATCGGTATATAAACACCAAAGTTATAATGAAATACGCTTATAATAATAAGCCATCGCGCGTGAATACTGAATCATGCTATAAGGATTATTTTTGAGAATCGGTCGCCGCGCTCGACGCGTCTCGCGGTCGAAGCGTTCTCAGGTACTTAAGCCTCATGTGAACGTGATCTAAACAATATTACCAATACATTAACTTACGCTGACGGAGTCGCGGGCACAGCTATATTGTATCATTACGCTAAGGCCAATAGGAGCGGTGCGCCAATGAAGAATGCTTCAAAATCGGGGTTAAATTTAACGTTAGCCCAAAGTAACTATTCCACGCGGACGAAGTCGCGGGCAAAAGCTAGTATATTAATAAAAAGTTATAGAAAGGGGGTTATGAAAACTCTGCTTCCACTATTTGTTAAGAAAATAATCCCGCAACTGTCTCTTAAATGCATATTGATTAGTGGCATTCCTGATATCGAGAGGTAGTGCATTCCACAGAAGAATAGACTGTATGTATATAGAAGGAAGAATTAATAAAATCAGAAGTATGAGAAGGACAGAGTAAGAGAAGATTATTGGAAGAGCGAACTTAAATTATATTGTTTGCATTGTCTATACTAATATTATAAAGCGGAAAAGTTTGTTTGTTTGCTTGAACGCGCTAATCTTCGAAAGTATTGGGTGGATTTGGATAAAATTTGGTATGGAAGTAGCTTGAAGCTTGAGGAAGGTTATAGGCTAGAAGGTTTGACGTTAGAAGGCCTGCAAAAAAGGAGAGTTATGTTTTTACCGTGATAGAATCCACGGGAGCGAAGTCCCGCGTGAGTACTAGTTTTAAATAAACATGCACTCACTCCTCATATAAACTTAAATGAAATAATGATGTTAATTTTGCAAATAGGTTATAAATAACATTTTTACACGTAATTTTTTTCGTAAATGTAAAGATGAGGCAAGTGTTTCCTAACTGACTACTCTGAAGCCGGCTCTACACGTTGGCCAACACAGTGGCGAATGTAGTGGCCAATGCGTATTGGCCAACGTGTAGACGGCGTGTTTGTGCATGTTGGGTGCACAAACACCCCCTCTACACGTTGGCGAATAGTCATTGGCCACTACATTCGCCACTGTGTTGGCCAACGTGTAGAGCCGGCTTAAGAAGAAACACTGAAACAAACTCAGAGGTCAACGTCTCTTATAAAGTCTATACAGCCTGTAGTGATTAAATCATATGAGAGCCATGTAGGTTTGTCTGTGGCGCCCTTTAAAGAAAAGAATCACACAGATTTGAGCAGGCCCGTCCAAACAGTGCAAGCATTTGTCAAATATCGCGTAGCTCAACTTAGAACCTTAAGGAGCTCGAACGATTTGACGAACAATACCAAAGTTACGACATTTGCGTGGGCCGTATAAAGCACTCAAACTGCCAGACAGTGCGGTAATCTATTCATAATATTCGTTGTTATCCCACATTGCTCTCACATTCACAATATATCTTGTACAAACAAAATTATAAATGATAAAGTAAAAAAAAAATTAAAAATATATTCTATTACTTAAAAAGTAAATAATATTGTCATGTTAAAATGTATATGAAATAATCATTAAAAAAAAAAAAAAATTTTTTTTAATGAGTAATTAGAAAAATCGAATGTGCCAAATTTCCTACTCTGTCTGTGTAATCTGTGTGTAGTTTCCGTATAATATGGATTGAAAGAGAAGGATGAAAGCTGCTAAAAGACCAAAAAATCTGACAAAAGTGTAGAAGTTATAGGTATTAGTTTCATACTGTCACTGCCTTCAAAGCAGACACAATATACATACATACATTGAGAATAATTCATAATCATTTTACTCCCTTCAAGCATATAATGTATGCTGCCATTGTATAAGGGAAACGTCAGCCGCGAGAAATGATTGCCCCGTGTGGGCTATCCGGCAAAGAGGTTACAGGAACTGCAGGCAGGCTATTTGGGACGTCTATCAAATGTACGGAATATGACCTAAAGCTCCTAATAATAATAATAATAGTGAACTTGGAAATCATTGTACCGTTTGTTGTCTCAGCCACTTGCTTAATATCCAAGAGCCTCGACCAACACCTTAGGAGGCTCTCGTTAGGCGGCTGGATCAAGGGCTTGCTTCAGAAAGCTGTACTCCTGGACACGGCGCGTAACGTTAGGAGGTTTCGCTCTCTGGAGCCCTGAACACCGGTAGCTTGAATCCAATATCCCGATACCAGTGGGCTACTATTTTTTTATTTTTAAATGTTTTTCTTTTTATAGGAATATTTAAAAATGTAATTTATATGTGTATAGTTAAGAATAGAATAATAATAATAAAAAAAAAAATTCAGCCTTTAAAGTCCTCTATGAGAGGGATTAGCCCGTAATTGACGACGCGGATCCAGTACGGGTTGGTACGTGACATACCGCTTTCGTTACGATGTTTTCCTTCACCGAGCAGTGTTCACTATAGGTATAAATTACACACAGTAGTGTGCCTGACTGCTTCGAACTCACGACCTGCAACTCGCAAGTCGGGCCCGTAACCACTGGGCCACCACTGCTCTTGCTTATCTAAAGCACATAAATTATCTTTTTTTCACCAAATTTTTCGCCAACAAACCAAAATTTAGCAGTTGAGGGGAATTCAATTGTTATGAATTAGCAAATCGACGGTTAAAAGGAAATAGGGTATAAGCGACACAGTTTAGAATTTTAGAAAAACTGATGTTTTTTTTTTATTATAACATCAGACAGTTGAATAAGTGTTATAGCAAAGAAAGTACTTTTCACAGTGGTTGTATAAAAGATAATAGAACACAAGAAACAGTCGGCTTTCAAAACAATACCAGTTCAAAATGTCGCTTATACCCTATTTCCTTTTAACCGTCGAAATATAAAAATCTTGCCACTCACAGATTGAACTTTACGTGAGTACGAAGACTCAGGTTTGATTCGTAACTGTAGCTGTGTGCTAAAAAAAAAGTTCATTTAAAAAAAGTGTCTATCATGTAGTGTATTCATTTAAATAAAGTGTATCGTTTCTATCTCCAGGTCAGCAAATCCAGCAAGATCCTAACGAGCCGGGCAAGTGGCAAGTGGTCAGCGTGAGTACTTCAAGCGGCAACGGCAGCGCGGCCAGCACGCCGCAGCCTGCCGAGTGCGAGGCCGCCAAGCTGCGGCCCTCCAGCCCCGGCGGGGGCAAGCGCCTCATGAAGAGGGTCGCTTGCACCTGCCCCAACTGCGACCAGGGCGAGAAGTGAGTACCGCCACACCATTGTGTCCGAGTATACGCTCAGTACTCAGAGCGAATACTCAGCTTTCCCCGACTCTTCTCGACTTTAGTATGACTTTTTTTTAAATACGATGAACTAGCTGTGCCCCGTAGTTTCACCCGCGTTCATTTGAGGGAAAATCTACTTAAATATATACCAGTTCTTTGTGTACTTTTTAAGGGGAACAATAATTGTTTTTGTGTAACTTTAACCGTTTATGCAGCACACGCAACGGAAACTATTTTTTCCGTTTTTCTACCTACATTTTTCATTGATGTTCTGCTCCTATTTATTGGTCGTAACATGATGTTATATAGTCTATAGCTTTCCTTGATACCCAACGTAAAATAATTTTTCAATTCGAAGTAGTAGTTCATGATATTAGCGCGTTCAACCAAACAAATTCTTCAGCTTGATAATATTAAGTATAGACGAGTAAGCTTTTCTGTTGGTGTTTCGTCGAACTACATTGATAGCTCATGTCCATCCAGCCCGTGCCTAGCTGCCCACTCCCCAGCGACGCCTAACCCGAGGTACGTACACACCTTAGCGTGTAGTTGCTTAGACTGTAAGTTTATTTATAAGTCCTGGCGGGAAGCTTTAATTATTATAATTAAGTCTGCCTCAGAAAAGTTTGGTTAAGCTGCCGACAACCTTCTTGGTTGTCTTGAGAGTGTGAAAAAAATAGCTGCATATAATTTTTTATTTTTGAAATTATTCGCGAATAACGGGCTGGACTGCCTCATTATGGCAAGCATTTTTGCTTAGTGTAGTGTTAAAGATGCCTTCAGAAATAAGCTTTGGGTAATACAAATCTTTTTTGTGAAAGTCTTCATTAAAAACTGTGTTTTTAGATTGAGAAATAAACATTTTAGATATTATCATTAAATGTTACACGTGTTAATTGAGACTCGTCCTTAACGGTGTTGCAAATTTCGCTGCCCTTTTATTATATTAAATTCAGGTAATAATGTATAGTTTAATATATTATTTATTCCTCTAAATATATTTTCATTCCTCTAAGCATTAAGATCAAAGATGAGAAATCTGATGAAACAGAAGCATATTATAAATGAAGCAATCAAGTTGTCTAGCCTGCAGCTTGTTGCATATGAGCTCGGCTTTTAGTCTAACTATATACAGCTGAGTACTGAGTACAGCTTATACATAGAACACTTGATCCTTTAGGAAGACTGATGTCATAAGTCATTTATTTCAGAACAATATACATTGTGTAGAAATTGTGTAAAACAAAACAGTACCATTAAATAAAACATATTAAACGAAGAGAGACCAAAAAAAAATGTCAAAAATAATAAAATAACAAATTGAAAACGATTATAATCCTCATCTGTCAGATTATTTTGGCTTAACAACAGTCATAATCTTCAATTGACAATGCCTTAACGTGTCACATTGGAGTCTCATTATAAAATGGTTGGCCATTCATTCACAGACGGTGTGTGATATCGTGTGGGATGCTTATTACTTAGCTATGTTCTTTATAACGAGCGAGAGCCCTACATAATATGTGATCCAATATTCAATATGACACATTTCTGTTACAGTCGCCTGGTAGATCGCAAGAAGCAGCATGTGTGCCACATCGCAGGCTGTAACAAAGTATACGGCAAGACTTCGCACCTTCGCGCACACTTGAGGTGGCATTCGGGCGAGAGACCTTTCCTTTGCAACTGGTTGTTCTGTGGAAAAAGGTAAGTTTATTTATTTATGTATCACATATGACACTTTAAAAGAGAAGAGTGAACTTTCCCTTTTTAAAGTGAAGTGTCGTACGTGTATGTGTATATAGAAAAGCACACAAAATTGTTGTTTATTTCATAACAAATACTTACCGTAAGAATAAAGACGTCTAGTAAGACAAATTTTACGCTAGAAGATTTACTGCTACTCTTCCTGTCTTAAATTTTACTTATGTAAAGTACATACCAGGTTTAAGATGTTGCATAGCTCTTGTTAAGTACTATATTTACTTGCCGTCCTTAAAATAAATACATTGATAACCGAGAAAACAATTCTCACATTTATTGGCTTACAGGGAAAAACGGAGTTGATTTTGATAATTTTTCATTGATGAATCAATTAAAAACGTATTTAAAAATTTTTGGTAGTTCTGAATGAATACACTAAGAAATTAAGTGACTATCTGACAACTTAGTTAAATGTTTATTCTGTGGGCCGACATTGCTTCACAGTAGTAAATGGCTTATACATTCTGTTTGAGTCTTGCTTATAATTATGTAGAGTTGAAATTAAAATTGACCTTTAGACACCATAGAATAGTATGCATGTGGAGTTTAATAAAAGCCTTAAAAACTGTTTAACTGGTCTACCAACAAATGAGTTTTGAGCAGTTGTGTGTGAGAGTGATCAGTCTCATCCTCAAATCTTCCTCCTTTCAAATGACTTAACTTCAATCCTTACAAGCTTAGAAGTTAGAAGAAATAACGTAGTTATTAAGTATTTCCTCCATCTGGTTCGTGGTTCTCACTGGAATTCATCACTTTTAAACTTCATTTCACGTCCCGCTACCCATTCGACATCCACTTCGCCCTCGCCAACGTTTAAACCGAGTTCTCTATATGTAGCCATCAACCAAATAAACAATAATTTATTATATGACGAATCATTCGATATTTTCGCGAGTACCGAGCTGAGATTTCTGGAATCAATATCTACTCCAACTACTATCTCATTGAAGTAGACTCAAATAAGATATTAATTTTACTTTATTGTTCAATCTTTAAGTACTTAACCTATGACTTGTATGTTATGTAATAACCTAATAACTGTAAGTGCAAGTTGGTGATTAAATAAATAAATAAATTATTTACTCCAGGTTCACACGATCGGACGAGCTACAACGTCACAGGCGGACGCATACAGGAGAGAAGAGGTTTGAGTGCCCTGAGTGTAGGAAACGGTTTATGCGGTCCGACCATCTCGCTAAACACGTTCGGATACACACCAAGAATAGAATTACTGTAAGTTTGATATCTATCTATATACCAGATGACTTTTTTACCGTCTTGTGCAAAATAGGTGAACGGAGTAGAAGCATATGACAAAGAAAAAAAAAAGGAATTTTAAAATGTTTGTCTGTTTGTCTGGGCCATATTTTGGGCTAATTTCTGGAACGGCAGTACCGACTTAAATAGGACTTTCATTGGAAGATTGAGGAGGTTATAGGGCAAAATGAAGGTCATTTTTATAACGAAGATTATATACCCGCGCGAACGAAGTAACGGGCAATGCTAGCGCCACATTAAATGTACAGCCATATTCTATTAGTTATAATAAGTCCAATAGTATGAGCTGGCGAGAAGATGCATCTTTATAATTATTTACAATTTTGTACACTGTAAAACCTATGGGTTGGTCACCAAATACCGGCGCTAAATTGTGAACACACTACGTCAAGAACTAAGTACGGAATTATCTAAATATGGTGCAGCTGAAAAATTAAACACTATTAATCAGATTTAATTCCATCTGTTGCTACAAAAACCTCGGCTTTTGTCAATATCCATTTAACTTTGTAAATTACAGGATTCTGAAGAACTTTTCAGAATCGTAGATCTTTATCCTAATGTGCTGTCTGTCTATCAGCTTCAACGGCACGCAATGGTTATCAATAAACTTTGCATGGAGTTAATATAAAAAAAAATAAAATGTTATTAACTTCGTTTTCCAGGAGGTAGCAACATCAACACAATCAATGTACTCAGACTCCGGAGACGACAGTTGCGAGGAGAAAATGATGCTCACTATAGAGACGGTACACAACGAAGGAGACGGTGAGGACAAAATGGTGCTCCGTCCCAGTCCTAAGATGGAGCCCGATCACATCGACAGCTAGGATACGAGCAGCGACGAATAGAACCGTCGCTGTACAATTGTCTATGTCACCAACTCCTGGTGCATTATGTAAAGACTTAAGTGACACAAACATTATAGAAAACCACACCTTATAGCTTTCAACAAAGGGTAGTTTTCAAGTGCACGGGAATTTTCTGCCTTTTGTACCGCATCCCTGTGGGAATGCGTTTGAGTAGGTAAGCTATATCCGTAATGTATTGCTTCTTCATATAATTGGCGAATTTTTTTTTATAAACAAGCATAATTTGTAGTTGATTCGTTTCATTATAAATTCTTAGTGAGAGAAAGTAAATTGTGTAAAGCATTAGCGGCGCGATAATGCGTAGAAACTTTAATTTACTTTTTATTGGTAATGAAATAACCGACAAATGAAATTTGGAACACATTCATAAGATTGGCGTTCTTGCAAAAAGTTTGGTTAAGAACTTTTCTAAAATTTCATTAGGGAATTGACTGGCAGTTTGCAAGATATATAATGCTACATAACCGGTCATTATGACTGGCTCACCATTGTTTTGTCGATGGTCATCAGTCTATGGTTTATCGCCTGATTAAGTTCCTTAACTGCTGCAATAAAAGACAAATGTAGACGCTTTTTAAAAACATCTTACTTTTAAAGTCATAAATGATGGTTGTAATTGAATTATGATACTAAAGTGTGAAGTCCTAATAATTTTCTTTTTTAGGTTGTATTATATAATAAAAGAAACGAGATTAATACGTATTTAAAAACATTGTTTAGCAATATTAACATATTTAAATGTTCGGTGTTATGTTTTTGTAATTATGTGTTGTTGGAGGATATTTATTGAGAATTATTAATATTCTTTGGAATTGCCTGTCCGACTTATTGTGTGAATAAGCCTTAAACACACTGGTGGCTTATTTTTGGTTAGTGCTTCGATTGGCTTTGAAATAAGTTTTGCTTCTATATCGTATTTCTATCATTTTAAAGACAGAAAATCAGATACAAACATAGGTTTTTGTTTCTTATCTACTTTAAGGAGAAACAAAATAAAACCAGAGTATTTTGAGTAATCTATAAAATGGCAGATGATTTTCATTCGAAAGGATCTCCACATTCATTGAATCATACATTTCAAAACTCGTGTGCTCGACTGTGAAAAACACGCAATGACTATTCAACCCTATGGTTGTAATCTCAAAATGAAACAATATGCTAGTGGTTATGTAACAACCAAATTTACTTTCTGATTTTTAATTTTGTATAAATGAATGAAATGTATGAATGGAATGAAATGTGTGACTTCTATGTAATGTATGAATTGAATGATTATAAACAAAAAACTACTTTCAAAGTATGAATATGAAATGATTTCAGAGTTCCATTAAATAAGTTCTCACTGTGTTTCTGGCTGATTATCTGTACAGAAAATATGTATGTGTAGAATTTTATGTACGTAAGATCGTTAAAACAGAAAATAGTCCAAAAATAATTAATTAAATTTTAATTGCCTTTTCACATAATTAATTGTACAAAACAGTAGATATGGTATTTGTTCTGTTTTTTTTATTACGGTTGTAGTTAAATGAAAATTTATATACTTACAGATATAAGTACTTTTAAAATGAAATAGGTATTTAAATGTGAAGGTGCAAGTGTAAATTCTGCTTTATTAGTATCAAAAGATGAAACAACATTTTAGTTTAATTTTATGCCAAAAATATATCTCGGGTAATAACTGTTTCCTTTAAATTTGTCAATGGATTATTGCATACAAATGATTTTTTAAATCTATATAATATAGAAACGAAATACCACTCACTGATTAATCACGAAATATCAGAAACTCTACTACTTGTAGTTTCTGGCTCTCAAATTTTGCCGATGCTCGCTAAGACGGGGTTTTGCGAAATTTCCACGGGATCTGGATTTACACGGGAAAAGCTTCCCACGCGAACGAAGTCGCGAGCAAAAATTAAGTGAGATTGTAAAATATTTTCGTAACAGGATACCCAAATTAGATAATCGATGATGATTTGTATTTGATATTTTCTGTTCAAAATATGTCGATGTTATAATTTAATTTAGTATTATTACAATCTTCGTTGGTTGCAATAAACTGATGACAAATTTAAGTAGCCTTGATGAATCGTTGAGAGAATGATGTTCGTAATGAAATTATATGATATTTCGAGATAAATTATAGCAAATGGTCTGTGATTGAAATTTGTACAGTTGGTGTAAGAAAATAATTGTTAATCTTTGCTGTTTCGTTGAACGCAATGTACTTACTTGTAAGTTTGAAGTTTCTTCTTAAATTATATTTACTATTATTTAAGAAGAAACTTGAAACGAAAAGGCTATCGCCCGTTTTGCTAATATATGTGACAATTAGTAAATGCCAAAATAGCACTGTTTGATTTTCAACTCTCGCCTCTGAGCGAAGCGTTCAAAATCCAACAACGGGGTTTTATTAAGGTTTCATATATATATCGACGGTTAAAAGGAAATATAGTATAAGCGACAAAAAAAGAAATGTTTAAGAGCCGTTCAAAGTTTCGAATTTTATAAAAAACTGATTGAAAACTAAAACAGTTTTTAATTTTCCAATCGGGAAATATGACAAAATAAAAGATCATAGAACACAAGAAACAGTCGGGTTTCAAAACAATACGAGTCCAAAATGTCGCTTATACCCTATTTCCTTTTAACCGTCGATATGGTATAAGCGGGCATAAGTGTCAATATGTGTCGCTAGGTATAAGATATATTTTTGTATATACTCTACAAAGGATTAATGCCATAACATAGCGTTGTAAAGTCATTCCAGAGGGGATTATATTAATTAAAAAATGGCGGGATTGTGAAATAAAACGTTTGCTGTTTACTGACAAAAATATAACAAACATACATACATTATTATCCATAGTAAAGTATTTTAAGCACTAAGGGTGGTTATGTTAGCCTATCTAATATTGTTAAATGATTGATACTTACTTAATTCTCAGACTCAGCAACTAAAAGTCTTTAACTTTCTTATAATAGGTTCATTTTAGTTATCGAGATCTTGAAGGCATGACAACAGTGAATCCAATAACATCTCTCTTTTAAATTATTACCGAGCTATCGAGGGTAACAAAATCGTACAGAAAAGCGTTTTTTTTTTGAAGTGAAAACTTTAGCATTTTTGTGATTTGAAATTTTATGAGACGAAAAAGCGACATTAAAAAGAAATTAAGTAAATTTTTGAAGGTTTAACTTCTACCACGTGTGAATTGCACACATGATTTTTTCATTAATCGTATTTGATTGATAACTTCAGACCTTTAAAGAATTACTAGTTTTCGGAAAACTAACCTTGTATATTCAAAACTGCTACAATATTCACTTACTACAGAACGTATTAGATCAATAAGTAGTTTTCGTCTAAGTTTTTCAACTATGTTATTAGCATTGCCGTAACCAATAGATAAAAGTGCGCACTAGCGATATGGTCAAGTAATATGTTTTTCTTTTGCATATTTGGCAAGCTGTCGGTACCGCTACAATTAGAATGGTATAAAAAAGAGCAAATCCTTTATTATGTTTCAAAGTTAGAAATTAAGAACTTTATGAATAACTGAATTTGGTTGAAAACCTTGGTTTTCATAATCCAGATGATTATGAAAACCAAGGTTTTCAATCAAATTATAAACAATTAATGCTTTAAAAGAAAATATCCTGAACACTTGTAAAAATCTCGGATAGTGGCGCTTAGATACGTTTCAACCATTGTAAAAATAATGTAAATTGGTCAAACGCCAAAAGTTGTACCAAACCGAGGTATTTTTAATAGTAGCAGATGCTGGGTCCAATGTCACTGCTTATCACCCTGTGTAAATATGGAGTAAATTATTCTCCCTTCTCTGTATTTTTAAGGTGTAAATAATTTTACTGTTGAACTGGTTAAATAAAATATTTTTTACATTATTGTGGATTATTATCATTATTCTTTTGTTTATTTGTCCTGAAATATAGACGTCAACGAATTCCCTGATTTAAAAAATCTGTATAATAAATTTGAAACTTATAAATGTGAAATGAAAAGTTAAGTAAATAACAGATTGTCAGGTAATTATTTTTTATTCAGATATATAAATAAATATGCAGATAATAAAATAAAAAAGCCAGAAAGCTTGTTTATTTTTACACACTAACCATGTTATCTTTACCCCTGGTTCAATGATAGAGAATGCCGAATGCATAAAGCCCGCCTGTGCACCTTTGTACATGAAGTTTTAACCTTTTCACCGCCAAGCACTTCTATAGAAGTTCGGGATTTTCGTGCCACCAGCGCCACAACTTCTATAGAAGTTGTTCATTTTAACTATCTTATTAAAATAAATTTACTGTGATTAAAAGCTCTGTTTCATTTTATTATTTAAGATAGCACTGTCTACTACCCTGTTTTTTAATTTTCTGCACAAAATAAGCCCTAGTTTATCCTAAAATCGGCAAAAACAGAAACTCCGAATTTTGTTACTTTCCTCAGAACGCCAATCACTTCATATCAAGTTGGCCAGTGATGTGCCGTGAAAGGTTGATTTCACCATTGAAATATTTATAAATACAGAAAGTTACGAATATCGAAAACAATTTGAGGTCAATAAAATATGAACTTAGTTATCTACTTCATTACAAAGGATAGTAGATGAATTTTGACCTTCAGGTAGATTCCGATACGTAATTATAAAGTGGTTACCAATTCTTGTCGATAGTTATTTTCCCATCTCTACAAAACAATTGGTCGTCTATGCCCCTGTGCGCCACCGAGTGCCACGAACTACTATAGAAGTTGGTCAGTGACGTCATAGGCGTGCGGCTGTCAAGGTCACTTTGGCATAGTGCAGCACTAAATCGGATTCGCGCGCACGCATCTTTCTTTCTTTCACTTGATAAAAAATAGAAAAATGAGTGAAATCAGAACTTGATTCGGACGAACTTCTTAAAATTTTGCAAGGTGTGGAATCGGACTCGGAGTATTTTGTGGAGATCATTGAACCAGAAGATACACATTGCTGAAAACTGAATTGTATTTTTTTTCATTTTTATTATTATTTTAAAAAAACGTGTAGGACTTACTCTTGTATCGTGTATCTGTATTATAATCGGACATTTCGTTTTGATTATATTGCAACATTGTTTTGCACTAATATTGTGGCGCCCCCTAGTGAGTTATAGCCATGGCACCTGTCTAAGAACATGGACTCATCAAACACACACCCGTTATTGAAACCGCATCAAAATCGGATGATTGGTTTAGAAGATAGGTGGGAACATTACTTTTCACAAGAACTAAGATTGTGGCGCCCCCTAGTGAGTTACAGCCATGACACCTATCTAAGAACATGAACTCATGCAACACAAGCCTGTTATTGAAAACTGCATCAAAATCGGATCATTAGTTTAGAAGATAGGTGGGAACATTACTTTGCACAAACACACACACAAACATCTCTCACCCTAAATGCATATACCTGCTCCGTTCCGTCGTGGGTAAATAGAGAAACGCAATCTGTGCGCGGGGTCCCCCGCGCGCAGATGGGTACACGCTACCGATACATGAGTTAAGAAAAGAACAGAAACAACACTTAAAAACAATGCTTTGATAAGTACACGGCTACAAGCGTGATAGAATTTAAATATATACTTACTTTCCATTTCAAAAAAAGTTAAAGAATGAGATCATGAAACAAATATAGATGTACCCCATTCCTTATAGTTCTAATTGAGTTATGTATTAGTTTCTTTGATACTCATAATTTATACTGTTTTTTCTTATTAAAGATACTGTGAAATAAAACAAATCTGGAAATATTTAATCAGTTTTTATTTATATTCGTAAAATCAACTTTAAATCTTAACTTTACGCGTACAAATCTTATTCATCGATATGACGACATCCCCATCACTACTGTTTACTGTATTTTTATTTTTGTTTTTTTTTTTTTTTTTAGTTTTTTTTTTTTTTAGGTAGGGCCACTCGTAGTTTAGCTCTCTAAGGCTAATGTACTACTTAACCGGTCTTTCCTGTGGTGACCTCTAATAAATTAAAGGCCCCCAGCCAGGGCTTACAAACTAAAATATACTTACAAGCTAATGACCGCACGCTAAGGGCACTCCCTGTGGAGTATGGGCCTCGGCATAGCGGGGTCATTTTGGGAGGGCAGCAAAGGGACAGGCTGGGTCGTATTTAGGGGAGTATTTATTGATACTGACTCAGCATCGCGGGCTGGCTCGTTTGGCAAAGGTCGGGGAGGATTTCCATTACAAGTACGCGGACGTCGCGAAGGGCCTCGTCGGCGAGGCCGGAATACGGAACGCGTTTTGTATTTGTATTTTCTAAGAGTGCTGGTTTCCCTACTGCTCTCTTGTCGGATGGTGGTGGGGTCGTCGGGCTCGGACTGTTTACTGTATATTTAGTTATACATTTATAGCTTGGCGCTCGGCGAGGCATTGCGTTTTGTGTACGTTGGCGGCGAAAAGGTTAATGAATAAAATATACCTATCTATCTTTCCTGTCACTAATAAAGATGCACAAGCCGCGGCTTGTAACTCCATTATTGGGGGTTTAATAGAAACGCATCATTTTCAACCGACGACAAAAAGGGGAGGTTATCAATTCGACGCGTATATTTTTTTTTTTTATGTATGATCAATTGATCATCGAGTACTCGAAGACGGCTGAACCGGTTTGGAAAATTCTTTTTTTGTTCGAATGGGTATACGTCGAAATTGGTACCATTATCACCAAAGTCAGGATCTGATGATGGGATCCTGGAGAAATCGAGGGAACTCTTCAAATATTATAGGCACACCTATGGCGTTTTGGGTATTTCTTATAGTAACTTGTGCAGTTGCTCTCAAAAAGTACCATTTGGGGAAGTGGAACTGATGATGAAGACCACAGATGGCAGCCGAAACTACTCAATAATAAGTATTGAGTGGATTGAGCACTTTATGCTCGTCACAATGCATATGGTGATGTAGAGCTGATGGTGAAGTACCAGGAGAACTCCTCAACAATTACGGCCCAGCATTGGGAAAAGCAATATTTTGTAAAAGGTTATAAGTAGTTGACATTTAGGCTCTTGTAACTAGGTAAATTAAAAATCATCCAACTAAAAAGAGTGAAATAAAAACTTTTTACCAAAAAATTAAACCGACTCCCAAAAAACACTGCAAAGTGAAAAATAACTTTAATTTCGGAAGTCGGTGCCAAAAACGAAAAAACAAAACTAAAGACACCGACTACCGAAATTAAAGTTATTTTTCACTTTGCAGTGTTTTTTGGGAGTCGGTTTAATTTTTTGGTAAAAAGTTTTTATTACAGATTATTCTAGTGGCGACGCTCAGGGATGTCTGCGTTCAAGAGTGGACGTCTCGGCTGCAATGATGAACATCATCCCATGATCTGCTTAGCCTTTACCTTTGCTTAGACTGTTGTGTTCGGCAACCAGTCTACCCGGAAGAAGCTGAGTACTAGTTAAAGAGTAAATTAGTGTTTTAGTTTTTTACTAGCTAACACGATACCTCTTGGTTGGCAAGACCAGTGTGTTGTATCCGGGGCGCAATAATGTGCGTGTGGATTGAGAGATCTTTTCGAAAAACTCTTGGAAGAGTTTTTCGAAAAGATCTCTCAATCCAATAATAAAAATAATAATTTGGTTGGGATTGGTCCCAACCAAATTATAAGAGGATTTAGAAAATAATTGTGAAAACTTCATGGTAAGTTATAAAATTTGTGAAACCTAAACAAAGAAAGTTAGAACTCATTAACTGGATCTATCAATCTGGACAACTGAAGAAAAGGCCATAACGTATCCAAGAATATACTGCCTATCCTATGTGTTTATAATTTGCATTTTAATTAATTGTGAAGGATTTGTGAAAGCTGCTAAACAAAACTTCGATTCGTTTCAAAGCCACGTTTAAGATTTATAACGGTTTATATGGATCACTCAGAGTGGACAATTTTCAATTGAGTGATCTTGTAAAACACGACCTAATACTGAAAAAGTATGAATCATTATCATGTTTATTGCAAATTATGCTTCTGGGAAAATTTGTGAAACAAAATCGTGATTGAAATCTTACTGGTTCAAGAGAAAATAAAAATCTTGTTTTTTTGTCGATCGTCCCAACTGTGAGATCATTATTTTGAACTATATTTAATAAACCAAAACTTATAGGTAGAAGGTAGATACATCAGAAATTGTGAAAAATGTTGTACTAAAATTTGACGAATCGGTCGTCCCTGTAAGTGTTATACTTAAAAAGATAAATCATTTTTTACAATCCTTAAGGAAAACGTTGAGTAGGGTAGACAATAGACATACTTTTTTATTTTGTCCGAATTTTTTATCGACGACCCTATTCATGCTAACATTGTGTATAGGTATTCATTGCGATTTTATAAAATATTTGTCTGATATATATTCTGAACAAAAAGTTTTAGAGATGAGGTGTCGCATAGCACTACAACATTTTAAAATAAAAGAGCAACATGATATTATAAATATTGATTGTGCCTGCAATGTTACATATACAACGTGTAACGGAAACCCCATATCTATCCAAAAGGACTGAAGACAACATCTGGTATGGAGTCTATATGCAAAGTTTCAGCTCAAAATAAGTGACTCACAGAATTGACCCCAAATTATTGGTTTCATAATTATGTTTCTTGAATACCAGTAATAACAGACGTGTCACAGCACTATGAGGGTCATCACTTTCCACGTCACTTGCCAATAAAACGGTAATTCTCTTCGTTCTTCTTAATTTGAAAAATTCGGCCTCTGGTATCAATGTATTGAAATTTCTAATATGCTCCACACATGTAGACATAGGATTAGAAAATCCTTGCCATATCGTTTGTTATCATCCAAAGAAGCCGTGCACTCGGTATGTACCTATATACCTCTTAAATTACACGTTGTATATTTGAACATTTGCTACAAGATTACATTTGTAGTGCTGTTTTTACCCGACTGCAAAGGAAGGGTTATGTTTTACGCGCGTATCTTGTATGTATGTATGTTTGTAATATTCTTTATTACCTCATATCTCCAGAACCGCTGAACGGATTCACATAATTGAGAGATTCGTCTTAGCAGCCCAAGTGTTTTTAGATAGGTGACATTTGAAAAAATCAAATATGGCGGCTGTGCGAAGCCATTATACATAGTGAAACAAAATTTTTTTGTTTCGAATCCCACAATATGGGTATCAAATTAAAAGGCTTATCGTAAGGATTTCAAAAAGGTATATCATATTTATCATTAGTGTAATACTAGCAAAAATAATACAAGTGAACGTTTAAAAATATGGAATTAGAGCTCTTCCACTTTCTTAATCCGGGTGGGGTGCCAATGTGACATACCGGGAAAATTAAAAAATTGTTAATTAATATTTTAACTGAAAAGTTGAAAAAAAGTTATTTAAAAAATCTAAAAAACCCGACTGCTCAACTGAAATGCAAGAAACAAGCATATTTATATTTTAAAAAGTGACAAGCAGGCGGACCCGTCAAATTAAAAAAAAAAATACGTTCAATTCGGTACCGCCTGCTCGTCACTTTAAAAATATGTGCTTGTTTCTTGCATTGCAGTTGAGTGTTTTAGATTTTTTAAATAACTTTTTTTTTAAGAAACAGTGCTCCAACGAATGCTCCAACGAATCATGTTGTTCAACTAGCATATCAAGGAAGATTGCATTTCTGCCAATCAATATTAATATGATTTCTGTTTTTGGCATTTTTAGTCTAGAAGATGCAATCTTAATTGGTAACGAAACAAAACATGTGATTTTTGTAAAGGTCAAATTATTATTAGTTATGAACTTTCAAATTTGATATCCATTGATTTGAACGGATGTGAAAAAGTTTATTTGAAAGATGTACCAAATACAAGAAATTGTATTTGGTACATCTTTAATGTAAAAAACAGGTGCTAAAAATTGTTAGGCGGTGTTGAATTTATTCCTGCATTGAGTCCCGATAATATTGGCCACTACAGAGGACATGGTGTTCATAACGGCCAAATAGTCTGTTATGACGATTTGATGGGAAAAATGTATAACAGCAAAGAAGAACCAGTTATTTTACATACTTTGTCCTACGGACTTATTGATTAGGTTACATCCTATTATGTCATTATGAGTGAAATTAAAAAAGTTTAAATTAAAAAAAGTTATTTTTTTTTGGTTAGCTTAAAATTTCTGAACTTTTCGTGTGTAAGAATTACTTAGAATTAGAATTACGAACTTAAAATTCCTTAGTAAGAGCACTACACATACAGTACCTAACTTTGCAGAAACTTGTCATTTTAAAACGTAATTTTATATTATTTAAATTATGTAGTGAAACCAGACACAAATTACTTGTATAAAAACGTTAAGTGCATCATAATTTGAATTGTACCGGTAATGATTCCGACCGGCGATATGGTCACCCTACTCTATGTTTTCCTCAAGGATTGTAAAAAATGATTTATCTTTTTAAGTATAACACTTACAGGAACGACTGATTCGTCAAATTTTAGTACAACATTTTTCACAATTTCTGATTTATCTTCCTTCTACCTATAAGTTTTGGTTTATTAAATATAGTTCAAAATAATGATCTCTCAGTTGGGACGATCGACAAAAAACAAGATTTTCATTTTCTCTTGAACCAGTAAGATTTCAATCACGATTTTTGTGTCACTTTTCCCAGAAGCATAATTTGCAATAAACATGATAATTATTCACACTTTTTCAGTATTAGGTCGTGTTTTACAAGATCAATCAATTGAAAATTGTCCACTCTGAGTGATCCATATAATCCATATAAATCTTAAAGAGCCACGTTTAAGATTTATATGGATTATATGGATCACTCAGAGTGGACAATTTTCAATTGATTGATCTTGTAATGTAAATTTTGAAACGAATCGAAATTTTGTTTAGCAGCTTTCACAAATCCTTCACAATTAATTAAAATGCAAATTATAAACACATAGGCAGTATATTCTTGGATAAGCGTTATGGCTTTTTCTTCAGTTGTCCACATTGAGAGATCCAGTTAATGAGTTGTAACTTTATTTGTTTAGGTTTCACAAATTTTATACCTTACCATGAAGTTTTTACAATTATTTCCTAAATCCTCTTATAATTTGGTTGCGATTGGAAAAGTTTTTCAAAAAGATCTCTCAATCCACACGCACATGGCGCAATTACATAATCGGTAAAAGACTTTAATCGCAAGTGAAGCCTCCTTGTAGCACGATCAAGGTTAATACTAGACTATTGCATGTAGCGGGAGCTTACAAGGAGATGAATCATACTTTTCACACCTGCGAGATACCCGATAGCAAGCCACGAAGGTTATCCGCCACCAATCTCCGAGGAATAGTTTTCATACGAATGTTGAGTTAGGGTTTCAAATTCTTAATCATATTGTAGGGATTCATCCCGCAATCGGCGGTAAGCTGGAGTTCACACCAGTTTAGTCTTTTTTAACCGACTTAAAAAAAAGGAGGAGGTTCTCAATTCGTCTTGAACTTTTTTTTTATGTACCTATGTTACCTCATTACTCGCAGATGGCTGGACCGATTTGGAAAGTTCTTTTTTTGTTTGAAAGAGTATACTTTCTAGTTGGTCCCATTGTCGTCACGTTTGGATCTGATGATGGGATCATGGAGAAATCGAGGGAACTCTTCAAATATTATAGGCACACCTATAGCGTTTTGGATATTTCTTATAGTACCTTGTGCAGTTGCTCTCGAAAAGCACCATTTGAGAAAGTGGAACTGATGATGAAGACCCCAGATGGCCACCGAAACTACACAATAATAAGTATTTCGTGTGTTGCGATTAGATTACTTGAATATAGATGTTAAGCACTTTATGCTCGTCACAATGCATACGGTCAAGTAGAGCTGATGGTGATGTACCAGGAGAACTCCTCAAAAATTAACGGCTCTGCACCAGGAAAAGCAATATTTTGTAAAAGGTGATAAGTAGTTGACATTTTGGCTTTTGTAACTAGATAAATTACAAACCAACCCATTAAAAAGAGTGATAATTTTTTTTTGCAAAAAATAGTACCGACTTTCATATAAAAACTACAAAGTGAAAAATAACTTTAATTTCGGAAGGCGGTGTCTTTAGTTTTGTACATATTTTCGTTTTTGACACCGCCTTCCGAAATTCAAACTAGCGAACCAGCGAATTCTCGATCACAAGTCCGACATCTTAGCCACTACGCTATTGACACTTCTAATTGCATTATAGGTATTTGATTTGCATGTCATTTGATGTCATATAACTTGATGTTTCAGATGGTGGTGTGATACCTATACATATACCTACGTACATATTTACTACAGGAATCTTGAATGTGAGTTTACTCAATGACTTGCGATTAAAAGAAATGCGAGAATCATGCGGACCCCACAATCGTAAGCGTTAGACAGTTTGATGCGCTGCCGGCGCCGGCGCAGGATGTCACAAAACACCGCGGTTACCGTCAATCGCTTGTCCCGAACATCCGTTGAAAAACTAACCTGTTCAAATTAAAGCGTCTTGGCCACGATAACTCGCGTCGGTCGGGTCGTCGGCCGCGATTTTCCGTGTCGCTACGAGTCTAATAGCCACCATTACCTCTCCGTGAAATCGTGATGGCGACCGCTGCCCACAAAACTTTATGCTCCATTTTTCTCTTTTTCGTTTCACAGTTTTGTTTAGACAGCAGCATATCCGCTGGTATGTAGGATCCGGTTACACGATGCTGACTGTTGAGCAACCTGTGTTGCAGCTATTGCCAAAGGCGATGGAGCAGACTGGGAGACTGAATTTATAGCAATTCAGTGCAATTAGGAAACCCCTCTCGAACAAGCCATTGGTCGTAGTTTGAAGATACTATTGTCGTTAGGGTCCGAAGCAGTATCAGAGATGTTTGGTCTCTTCGTGACTATCCGAAGTACGAACTTTGCGTTAATTTAATGCAAAACCTGAAAATGAAACAGGAAAAGGATTTATTTAGAATACTGTCCTTGCAACTTAGCAATCTCGCTCCTTTTAGCTTTATCTCATTACAGTCGCGTGGAAAGATGCTTATTTGATAAATTGAACAGTATGGTGGCAAGATTTACCGTTGATAGTGAATGCAAAAGGCGCGGTGCAAGAAAGCAAGACAAAGCTACGCGGTTGGCTGGCTCGCCACGCCGACTGGACAAGCTTCTAATGAAAGACGCGATAAATTTTAATTATATCTAGCTGACTAATTACCGAGGCTGCTGTACGACTCGTTGTGGTAAAAATGTTATTATGCACAGTTCGTCATAAGTCATTGACTAGTTATGCACAATTTCATCGGATATTATGCATAACTGCCATCGTTTCATGGTCACCGGACATTGAGTTACCGGCCGCTTGTTAGCTGCTCCGCTGATACTGGTGAAACATTGAATTATTCGTAATTGTATGCTAATTCGTGTAGTCTCTAATCACGTTTACGTGTTCAGAATGAAGTTCATGGCGGATTAGTGGAAGACTTAATCAGGGGAGTTTGTTGATATAAAATCACGAGGTTTAATCTTGGATCTTTTCGAATTGAGGCCAAAAATTTGTAGCAGCATTCTAAGTTAATTGCAGTAACAAAACGACGGGTAGCAAATTATAATTTGATGGTTCGCGTCCCAAATACGGTGATTTACTCATAGTCTATGCGAAATCCGTTATTCCGACCACCAGTTGGCAGTGAGATTACTTCCTAAGGCGCACTTTACTCACTCGGGGATCGTTCAACTTGGTAATTTTATTATGATGTCATTCGTGGTAATGGGCGACTCGAGCGAGCACTCCCGGTTAGCACGCCATGTCTTCGTACATTACATACGTAAAACTAGGTAGAATAACAGAAATGATAATTTGTTTCAATCCATCAGAATACTTAAGATATGTCCTACCTATCAAAGATGTTTGTGCTTAGAGCGTCTGCTATTACTGAAGGGTTTTTCTCGATAGGCTTACATAAAGACAGTATTAGTTAATTAGGTGTTGTATTAGTTAGTAGCAGTTCAACATTTACGCATATATCATTAGAACTTAAAACGGGATATTTATAGTTTTGAGTTTCCGATATGTCGGCACTGTTGCAAGCGCCATGATCACGGATGAACTGAAGTAATTCCGGGTGGAAGTTTATGAGCAGACAAATCGGTCTACCCTCTTTCTCGTTTGTTTTCTGTTAGCGACACCGCTACTACTGTCACATGTATCACTAAACACTCGATTCTGTTCCCGACACACAAAACTCACCTTGTCGACTCGCGAACTTTCTACGGAACTTTTTCGGTTTTTACACATTTGAACCACTGGATTCTAGGCCCTCGACGGTTGAAACCCATCCTCCCGGTTAAAATTGTCGTATTTGGTAATCTCAATCGCTTCCCTTACCAGTCTTGGTATATAGTCTTGGTGTATATTGTCTGCTCATAAACTTCTACGCAATTACTTCAGTTCATCCGTGATCATGGCGCTTGCAACAGTGCCGACATATCGGAAACTCAAAACTATAAATATCCCGTTTTAAGTTCTAATGATACAGTTAGTGACCATGTTAGCTTAAAAACTTATATTTACGCATTTAATATAACTGCATTGACTTCTTTTATTGCTATGTGTTTCCTGTATTAACACCTACCTATTTAATATTTCCCATTGAACTACGCTGGTTCGCATTTGTCTGACCTCTACTCGGTACATTATGCTAAACAGTCTGCAAGCAGGCTCTATTTGTTAGCTAGAGCTGGGATTCTAATCTGGCTTTTAGATATTGTTATGGTACAAGTTTAGTTCAGATAAAGACGAGAACATAACTGAGGTGCTGTGAGTTGCTTCTTCATGGCTTTTGTAATGTAGGGCCTACTTATTGATTTTATTATAGAAAGATGTTTATCTACAATTGGATTAGTTATTAATGATGATGATAAGAATGGGTGATGTTATTGGACGGAATTGAGTGAGGGAATCATAATCACAAGTAATTTATTTGCATAAAATGTGGTAGGTAGAGTTGTTACAATAAATTGAGTTTATGACACATTCTGCCATTTAGAATTGACATGCAAATATTTATATACAGAGCTTTAAATAACAGGGTTTACAAAACTCAATTAGTCATTAAAATCCATTCGAAGTGATAGGATAGACATAACATGGAAGGTAGCGACATAATTTTTATTCAGAATATCACGCTAGTTAGAGCATGAGCATAATAGTTTTCTGTCTCTCTGGCGCCCCCCTCCCTAAATAGGCCTAGGGAAAGAGGATTTGAGGATGTCCGCCGACCCGTAGATATAACATGAGACCCAAGATAGCAGCGAGAATTGTTCTGCGCGCGCCCCTCTTAAACATACCCATTTAATGTGATGTGATTTGATGTCTTCTCTTTCCAAAAGAATATAATATCTTGATATAAAGATCCATTAATCCACACTGGGTCCGCGTGATGGATTACGGCACAATCCTATTAATCGAGAGGCCTGTGTTCCAACATTTGGAACGTTATAGCACAGATTACTAAATAGTTACTTCGTAACAGATACATCACTCTCATACAAAAGCGAAAATACCTACGCTATAATAAATAGCCTACAAAATCTTAATAATAATACCAGCTGTTTGCAGCGAGAAGAAATGTACCATAAGAACGCACACAGAGAGTTGAGATTGTTTTGCCCGCCGCGTGACCCACGTCATCGAACGAATTTCCTAGGGTTGTATAATTATGATGATATTGGTAATAAAACGAATATAGAAAATAAATTATTTTTTTATTTGTTGATCAAATATGTTTCAGTTGAATAAAATGATATATGCATTTTTCCTTTCCTGAATTCCCGATTATTAAATTTTAGTGTCAAAAATATCCGAAACCGCGTAAATAATTTTAATTTTAATAAAATTCCACGCAAATAAATAATCAAAAGGGAAACAGGAGCAAAGCGGAGGAAAATCAATTGTTTTTAGGTCGATCCATTATGACGTTGTCAAAATTATTTAAAAAGGCTCAGACAGGCGTGCGGCAGCCCACTGTCGGTTATACCGACGGCGATACGCGAAGCGGTAGGTATATAACGCGTGGCCTTGACTTGAGCGAGTGACGGACGCCTGGTTATAGGTTGATTATGTTATGTTATGACTTATGATATATGTATATAAATGAATATAACATTTATATCATATTATGTATAAGTACTACTATTATAAAGCGGAAAAGTTTGTTTCTACAAACGCCCTAATCTGCGAAAGGACGGGGTGGATTTAGATGAAATTACGCGGCTGCAAAAGGAGGATTATGTTTATATCGTGATAAATTCCACGGGAGCGAAGCCTGTGTGCCATAGTTATGATGATATAAAGTTATGTAAGTAAGTAGGTATCTATGATAAACACAACCAGCCGCAAAGGCCCTTGATCTTTGAAACAGCCACGTGTCCCAACGGCTTGACGTTACAGCTGACAACCCCAACTATTTACCCTTACGTAAGCCCTTTACTACTCGTAAAGGTCATCAGAGCGTCTACAGCAGGGGTACTCAAACCGTCTACCGCGAGAGTTCGTTCGCTCTTTATTATTCCCAAATACAGACAGATTTCTTTCTTTAATGTAAGAAAGAAATATACATTTCGCACCTTTAAAGTAAAACCGTTACTAAACGAAAATTTTCACAAATTGAGTTATTTATACCATCAATCTAAAACATAAGTAAACTGCAGGTTAAACTTGTAATTATTCCAAAATATCTTGTTTTTCGCCATCTAGCGTTAAATCATATCTTTACCAAACAAAATATAAATCTAAAAAATATTATTGAAAGTAAAGAAAGAAAAACTATTCTAAAGCACATGTCATAAAGTAAACAGATATCTATCATATAAACTCATAAGAAATCTTAAAGTACTTGTACTTAGACATACCTAGACTACATTAAGATACTGAACTGTTTCAAATATTGGCTCTCCTGTAAAATTTACATATAGTAGCTAACGGTTTTATTTTAAAGGTGCGATTTGTTTCGCACGTTTATGAATCACACGCGAAGCAATCAACTTTCCTTTCGATTATTAATTTGCCATAAGCCATAAAGTCAATCCTAGTAAAATGTTATCATTAAATGAAACCATTATTTTCGTGGGATAGACTATGCTAGCTAAGTCGCGGTAAAAAGAATTCAGACAAACGATTTTTTTTAAGAACTAGCAATGTGGGCCTTGGCCTTTTGGGCCTTGTGGGGTCTTGTTAACCTCTCCAACTAATCTAAATATGCTTGTCTCTAGAGTGGGTTCACGGCAATAGTGTAATTGGATGGGTTCGAACCCGCGATCTCTGGATCAGAAGGCCGAGTGGCCGATATCTTAGCCATTATTAGGTTCTCCAACAATATTTGCACTGTTGTTGCAGTACATCCTTAAAAGATTTACTTGTATTTACCTACGCGGAAATAGGTACTACATATTAATTTAATTCCAAATTAACATTATTTTATTTCACATGCCGTATATTTCAAATGATTTTTTAACCCAAAAAAGAAGGGTGGTATGAGTTTGACGTGTCTGTCTGTGGCATCGTAGCTCGTAAACGAATGGACTGATTATGATGCAGTTTTTATTGTTATAAAGTCTACGTGATCGAGATGATTCTTAGCTACAATTCATCAAGATATGTTCAGGTGTTCCAAGGTTGTAGGAGGTTAATTGAAATTTTAATTTTTACAACTCAAGCCAATATTTATCTATTATTTTTAATGAGTCCTAAATTTTATAAATTATTAAATATAACCTTTACGTACCTCCTTTAAGTTCTGTCCATGGAAGTATTGTCTGTAACAGATTGCTTTGTGCTATAAGACCGCCCATAGTACACTAGTTTTATTATGTGTATCTATATAAATTTTGTAAGGTGTGCAATAAATAAACTTATTTTCTATCTAAATATATCTATACTTACATATAATAAAACGGTAAAAAAGTGTGTCTGTACATTTAAATTTTATACAGAAGTAATAATTGAGGTGAGCTAAGAAACGGTAACACGGCAAAAAAATAAAAAAAAGTCTGTCTGTTTGTCTATTTGTACACGCTATAGATTAGCCTACTTACCTATTGGATGGATATTAGGTAAGTAGATAGTTGACATCCTGGAATAACACATAGGCTTATTTCACTTTTTATCCCGGAATTCCTACGGGATCGGGATTTACGCGGGAAATCCTCCCACGCGAACGAAGTTACCACCCACACTTGGTTGATATACCGTCTTGTCGTACCAAGCGCTTCGCCTCCACATTTATTGTGCGCACAGCCAAGCTGTGGAATTCTCTGCCGGCTTCTGTGTTCCCTGCCACTTATGACCTTTCAGCCTTTAAAGCACGAGTAAATAGGCATCTTCTGGGCTCGCTCGTAACATCGTAGACCTCATCTATCGCTTACCATCAGGCGAGATCGAGGTCAAGAGTATCAGAGATCAGATATAGAGCCCATCAGTAATAAAAAAAAAGACAAACGGCGATGCGCCATCGGTACATGGTGGACATCCCACCCATACGCACGAAACGTTTTGGGAATACTTTCATTGTGCGTACGGCTAAGGATTGGAATTCCCTGCCGGAGTCTGTGTTTCTTGATCGCTATAACCTGGGAGTCTTTAAGTCAAGAGTGAATAGGTTACTTCTAGGCAAGCGTGCTCCATCTTCGACCACATCATCACTTACCATCAGGTGAAATAGTGGTCAATAAAAAAAAAAAAAAGTTGCGGGCGGCAGCTAGTTGTAATAGGTATAACTATTTTCTCAATTTAATCAATATGGGGCTTTCTACTGTTTTCTGGCTGACTACTCATAAAAGGAACAGCGAAACGAACTCACAGGTCAAGTCTGAGCATCCCTGGTGTGAAGGCGCTTCCCTGGCAGCAGGTGCGCGGTGTCATGCACCCCGCACGGTGGCTGCGCGGCGCGCTCGCGCGTGTCAGGTCGTCGCTCCTAACGCGACGGTCCTGCAACCTATTGTTATTAATTTTAATTACGAAGATCCTTGTTTTATTGTGTTTTCGTTAATGAAGGATGGTTAGGTCGGTTTTGGAGTTGTTTTTTGCGGTTTTGGGTTATTTTAGGAGCACCCTTTTGAAGTTCTGTAATTTTTATGTGTCAATCGTGATTATGTTGTTGATTAACTTGTAGGCCTCAGCTTTTGGGTATCAAAATAAAAAATATAGTATTTCATTTAAGTCTACATGAGCTCTTCAACGTCACTATTCAGCGTACGGTTCACATTGATCGTTTCCTATGGAGAAGGCAAGGAATTCCACTGCAAGTAACTCCTTTTCAAAATTTAATTCATTTTCCCAATTTTTTCGTAATACAGTTATCTATCTTACAGTTCTTGCACAATGGTTGTCCTATGCTTTAAACTAGTGCTTCCAAAACTGAATCAAAAACTGAAACACCACGTGCGTACGCCATACTGTATATAACTATTCTGTTGTAGGCAGTGTCTACCGAACGCGCCCCATTATCTATTGACCAGCAAGCTAGCGTCAAATGCTACGGACAGTAAGCCATACTTCTTTTTAACCGACTGCCCAGAAGGAGGGAAGGTTTTTCAAACGTATGTATGTATATCTATTTCTTTTCTACGCCTTGTAACTTAAACATCCGGATAGATTTTAAAAATGACGTACCACATGCATAGCATGTTCCGAAGTGACGGATCATAATATAAGTCGGTTCTATTTCTTACTAAAAATTATGATAATTATTAAAAAAAAAATTCACGCTTTTTAGTGGGACAGTTTGTAATTTATCTAGCTACAAAAGCCATAACATCATCAACTTATCACCTTTTAAAAAATATTGCTTTTCTCGATGCATAGCCGTTAATTTTTGAGGACTTCTCCTGGTACTTGACTATCAGCTCTACATCACCATACGCATTGTGACGAGCATAAAGTGGGTTGTCCTTAGTGAAGTCTTATTTTTTAGTCATAGGTAATCATGTGGAATAGCTCAATCACAATAGGCTCAATCTAATTCACTAAAATATAAGATCGATGTATTCCTGAATGCAGATAAATATGTTACGGTATGGTTATTCAATAGAGTAAACCATTAATATTAGGTAAGACTATGGACTACCTATATTAACATTCAAGTCATGTATGGGAAAATACCGAAGAAAACTTGGCAAAATCAATGCATAATAATAGTCTGGTTGATTTCACAAATCAGTACATCACTCTGTGGGATATTTCCTTCGTTTGCTTCATAAAACGAATATAGCTTGCAGTCTATGCTGCAGACATAACGGCTTCTGATTTGTTGTACTAAGTCGTACTAAGTGCAGGAAAAGTTTGTTTGTTTGAATACGCTAATCTTCAAAAGTCCTGGATGGTTTTAGATGAAACTTAGTATGGAGGTAGCTTGAAGCTTGAGAAAGGTTATAGGCTAAAAACAAAAGCTCCTACTTTTTACCCGACTACAAAAGTAGGAGTTTATGTTTTTATCGTGTTAAAGTCCACAGTGAAGCCTCACGCGACTGCTGAAGATAAATCTATACTAATATTATAAAGCTGAAGAGTTTGTTTGTTTGCTTGAACGCGCTAATCTCAGGAACTACGGTTCTGATTTGAAAAATTCTTTCAGTGTTAGATAGCCCATTTATCGAGGAAGGCTATAGGCTATTATATATCATCACGCTAAGACCAATAGGAGCGGAGCACTAATGAGGAATGTTTCCAAATCGGGGGTTTTTTTTTCCACGCGGACGAAGTCGCGGGCGGTAGCTAGTAGTTAATATTTTATAAGATGTTGATATAGGTTTGATACCGTTCTAGTTATATCTAATATATAAAACACTGAGTGTTTGTTATAGAACTCCGAAACGGTTTGACCGATTTTTGAGATTTTTTGTGTATATTTGGAAGGTTTGAGAATAGGTTGCAGGAATTTTTTTCATTAGAAATATAACATTTTTATGGTAAAACTAGTTTGTCGGGTCATCTAATATATAATATGTATATTCGATATTTTGATAAACTTCGTTGTAATCCGTTAATAAAATGTGTCACAGGCCAAAACAATTTTTGTTACAGCTAAAAAATACAATCATGAAGAAATATCTAGGTACAGACGCCAGCACATGAAGCTACCCGAAACTCCCAAATTTTCCCAATCAACCTTGAACCTAATTTATTTAATAATAAATTTGAAAATCTATTAAAGGAAGACAGATTGTTGTAGCTTGATATGCTAAGCGTCATGGATTGGTATACAACATAGGAAAAAGTGAGATCATAGTGTTTGAGGCCGGTGGTCGGAGCCCTGAAACTGTACCACCAGTCAGGTTGTATGGAGTAGCTCTCAGGAGAGTGTTAAAGTTTAAATACCTGGGACATCTCTTGACCGCTGACCTCAAAGACAATGACGACATTGAGAGGGAGCGAAGGGCATTGTCGGTTAGAGCTAATATGATAGCTCGCAGGTTTGTACGTTGCTCACTTGGTGTAAAAATAACCATATTCCGTGCATTCTGCTGTTCTTTCTACACGTGCAGCCTGTGGGCTGCATATACTCGTAAATCGTACAGTGCCCTTCGCGTTCAGTATAATAATGCGTTCCGGGTGTTGATGGGGCTGCCCCGCTTCTGTAGCGCATCAGGGATGTTTGCTGAAGCTCGCGTTGACTGTTTCTATGCGACGATGCGAAAACGATGCGCTTCCCTGGTGCGCCGGGTGCGGGCCAGCCCCAACATAATCCTTCGTTGTGTGGCGAGCAGGCTCGACTGTGTGTTCGTGAATCGCTGCTGCAAGCTCTCCACGTCAGTGTTGAGCTTGTAGCTTCGATTCGCGAACCAACCTTGTAATTTATGTTAAGTACTAACATAGGATTAAGGAATTTTGTTACTAACCAATTGAGTTTTGTTACTTGGAAATAAATGAAATGAAATTAAATTATAGCGTGTATAATAAATACTCTTAGAAACTGTAAGTTTATCAGAGCTAGATTTTGAGTAATCTGTGGACAAAGTCCTAGAATTTCATAGGTTTTGCATATTTCATGGTTTACATTGACTACCTAGGAGCTCGTGGCTCAATAATAACAGCCACTCGGGTCGATCTTCAAGGTTAAACAAAGCTTGCCGGGATTGTTCTGTGGATGGGTAACCATCTTAACATTAAAGAGAGAGAGAGAGAGTGAGAGAGAGAGAGAGAGAGAGAGAGAGAGAGATTGAGATTGAGATTTATCCGTGCCTCGGTAAGTACGTTAAGCTGTTGGTTCTGGCTGTCATTTGTACATTATTGACAGTCGTTCGTACGACGTTCGTATCGGGAAGTCAGGTATAACGTTTTAAAACGGAATTAAATACTAAAAAGCTGAAAATAAAAAAACTTATTTAAAAAATCTAAAAAACCCGACTGCTCAACTGAAATGGAAGAAATAAGCACATTTTTATTTTAAAAAGTGACAAGCAGACGGGACCCGTCAAATTTTGTAAATTAAAATTATATCATGATCAATTGGGTCCCGCCTGCTTGTCACTTTTAAAAATAAAAATATGCTTGTTTCTTCAATTTCAGTTGAGCAGTCGGGTTTTTTAGATTTTTTAAATGAGTTTTTTTTAAACACTGGTACTCAGATGCTCTGATTAGACTGGAATCCAACAAGAAAAAGGCTAAACAGATGTCGATGAACTTTGTAAGAAGTAACATTGTTTGTTTGTGGACTTGTGAAACTAGAATTATATGAAAACTAAGATATGACGGAAAAGTTATACTCATGTATTTGTTTTGTATTCTTAGCAACTTATAATAAAATCATATTAACACGTTCGCTGACAGTACGTCGTTAGGCGGGAAATTAAAATAGTGCGTTATGACAGTACGCCGAGGGACGGGCCACTTATTTTTAAGAGTACGTCGTCTCACGATAATTTTTCATATAAGTATTATGAAGAGCAGTATCCACTGTCTTATTATGAGCAATTTAATATTTCTTACTGCCGTAACACGAGTATTTTGTAGGTAGTTTCATATTGCTTGCTTGTGCACGAGTACTACGTTGATTTGTCATTTAGTATGGAAAATTCTACTGTCGTAATGTGGTGTCAGGATAAGTGCTCACTGTCAGCGAACGCGT
Source organism: Tholera decimalis (assembly GCA_943138885.2). Taxonomy (NCBI): domain Eukaryota; kingdom Metazoa; phylum Arthropoda; class Insecta; order Lepidoptera; family Noctuidae; genus Tholera; species Tholera decimalis. Next base: position 9,770,641 of record OW964553.2, on the reverse strand, counting down.
TAAGAACTCAGAGATTAAAGGTTTGTTTGTTGCGTAGACTTAATCGTTTGTAAGCGATGATGTGGTTGACGATGGAGGAATATCTTCAAATAGTTTCTGCCGCTCTGGGTAGAGTGGAAGGGAGTGTCTTCTACTGACTAAAATCCCACCCTGTTCCTTTAGTGGCCTTTGCGTTCTGGGCTACTTCCAGGTTAGTAGAGCAGGCAAGCCTGTTCACCTGAAAGTAACCTTTTCACTTTTGATTTACAGACACAGTTTGTTGCTATCAGATACTATAGAATCTCATAGAGTTCTAGTAGGTACTTTTTTTAAATTGAAAATAGGTTCGCGTTTGATCACCATCTCACCTGATGGAAAGTCATGATGTGGTCGAAGATGGAGCACGCTTACCTAAAAGTAACCTATTCACTATTGACTTAAATACTCCTAGGTTATAGTTATCGGGAAACACAGACTCTGGCAGGGAATTCCACTCCTTAGCCGTATGCAAAATTAAGGTATTCCCAAAACGTTTTGTGCGTATGGGTGGGATGTCCACCATGTAACGATGGCGCTTTATATTATTTTATAGATAGCTTTTAATATATACATATACTTATATCAAAGCCTTTGAAAAAAATATTGCTACCTAATACTTATTATCTGCTAACCTTACTTCGTACATAAATACAAAACCAAATACACTTACGCATCGAAGTACTCCCCCACGTCGCTGTTAGAAACGACATGCCCAGAACACTGGCAGCATTGCCACGTGGTATGGCAAAGCTTATTCTTTGGACAAAGAAATAGTCACCCCTATGGTCCTTATACATTTTTACGCAAGCTCTTTGCTGTTCCAATCATTGTCATTTGCTTTAGAATTATTTCAATTATAAATCACTATAATATACAAGGTGGGGAAAATGATACGATATAAATGAAAACACCGACTATACTAATCCCGAGGAAACCATAGTGAAGATAAAATAACTTGTGACATCAAAATAAAATAAAATATATTTTTAAATAATCTAAATAATACGGATAAAACTATGAAATTGTCGTTTTATAGTGAAAATGCTTTGAATTTGACTTAAAACCTACATGGTGTGAGAGTTTTTTGTGCTTAAACGCAGGAAATTTGACCCTGCGTTGAAGCACAGTTATATTACTTTACTCTTTGACAGTAGCTAAAGAGAGCCTGTGGAAAAATATGAAAATATAAAAAATATCCTGAATACATTTTTTGTACAGACTAAGGAGATCATCATCTAGGCTATGGTAAATTTATGGTCGTATTGTTTTCTCCACTTTGTATAGGTTTGTATGAAATATGTAGCTCTCAATAAGGGAACAACACGACATTTAAAAGTTCCGGATGGCGTAATAATATGAAACAGTTCCTCTTGTCTCTGCTTCAGTCACTCCTGACCATAACCATAGAAGGGAACCAGTTTCGATCAGTTAACTAGCTGCATCATAAAGGTTACTACTAATTACTGTTACGCGAGGGTGCATACATATGTGCATAATATGCGCATGCGCACGCCTAGTCGTGACGCTTGAAGACACCAGCGCCGAGTTTGTTGGCATTTACTGACAACTCCACAAATGGCATAACTTTTTCCACGTCCTAGGTACTGTTGATATTGAATGTTCTAGTTGCCAACCTGCAATAATACAGCTATGTTGTGATACATACTGAATTTGGGGTAAATAAGGTGAGTTTTTTAAATGAACGATCATCTGTAACTCTTCTTCTTTTTAGCAGCAAAAAGCGGAGATTTCGTCAATGTGAAAGCGTCGATTGAAAATTCCATAGCCTTAAGAAAATAGACCAGTGTTTTGTTTTTTTACATACAGACAGATTATTACGAGTTGTATGTTAAGTAGGGTTCGTTTTATCTGTGTAAAAATCAGCGATTGACTCCTCCCGCTTCACCCAGTAAGCAGAAGTGAGTTTCGGACTTATACTGACTAAACACCCACCCTATTGCTTCACTGCCCTTACGTTGCGGGCCTCGGAATCACGTCAGGACAATTCCGCAACCCTGGCAGAGGGTTCAAACCTAGGCAAGCATATTATTTTGTTTAATTTTCCATCATCACAGTTGCTCATAGTACAGTGAAGGAAATTATTGTGAGGATACTGGCATATCCTTGGACCGAAGATATCCGCCAACCCACTGGGCCCGCGTGGTGATTTAGGGCCCATTCCCTCCCATAGAGATCATACACATCACATGTAGGTATTATGTATACATCCGTCGGACTTGGCCAACTTGTATTTTATTCTGCAAACAACGACCCGTCGACTGAAGTGACAGTTATGTTAATAAACACACTGACGGATAGAGGTATGTTCAGCTGCAAGTATTTACATCGGAACTTCGGAAGTAAAAGGCTTGATGTGATAATAAATAAAGGATGCGCATACAACCTGTCAACTGACTGGCCATAATTTGCAGTAAGTAGAGTTTCAAAAAAGTTGTTAATTTCTTGTCACCACAGTCTGGCCGTATTCTATTCAGAAAGTTTGAAAACAGAGTCTGCGCCTGCACCTTTGAAATTTTGAAACTGTAAAGTAGTGTAAACTATCGTGCAAGCGATAATTTATTTCAGTAAGTAGGCTCGTTTTTTTATCTAACTACAAAAGTCGCAACAGCGAGAAAATCCTCACAATTTGCCTATACAAATATTTTACAATGAAACGACGGGGTACCTATGCAGCGTAACCAGCCATGGCATGGAAAAATAGAAACGGTCGCATTTTTTACTTCAAATATTCCTCAAGTAACATTCAAGCGTATAGCTAAGTCTTGCATCATCCTGCCTCAAGTAATTTGAACAATCGCAAGGAAACATTCTTCATATAGCTACACATTTATGTTTTAATTACAATCCGGTTTAACGTATCCTTAATCCACTAAAATGAATAATAAAGTATCATAAAGTCGGCGTGTGATGGCAGAGCGTTGCTTGCGCAGGAGTTGCTGGTCGCTCGCCCATGACGAGCGCGGTCATCAACCGCACAGACACTCTACGAACGAAATTTTTATAAAGAATAGCTTCTGTTGGTATTTGTCTTGTATAAAAACTAGGAAAAAGTCGTTGTTCTTAGTTAGAAACTGAAAAACACGACATTTGCGTCTCTTTGAGTATAATTTAGGAGAATAATGGCGTAGCAGTCAGGTGAAGCGAAGCTTAGGCTTTGTGAAAGGCTCCGGTGACTGTGTAACGATTTCTTTAAACTAAGAAAAAATGTCGAAGATCACGAAATACTTTGAATAATGTAGATAGACGTAAAGTGGACTAGGTTTAGATAAAAAAACCCGCTGAAATTAACGAATTGTGAAAAAGTATTGCTGTAAGATGATTTTTGCGAGAAAAAAAATGACATCATTTAGGATGCTGCATCATGGAGGTATCGCATGCGTTAATTTTACAGCAAATTTGCGTCTGTTCACATTTAATCGCATATTTGAACGCTTTAAATTAAAATGATGGCTTACAAAAGTCCCTACCTGTTTAAAATAACTTTAAAAGAATGTGAAAACCTGGTCGAAACGCGAGCACACTGCGGAGCAATTATTGTTCCAATTGCGCCACTAACATCATAGCCCTTTGTGGAAAGAAGTGTTACTAACCATTGGGATTACGGACAAATTTCTATGCGTTTAGCTGTCGCTTGATGGAGGCAATTTATTTGTGGCTGTCGAGGTACGCAAGACACAAAACCAGCCACCCGTACTGCCTCTGAACCTTAACTCTTATCACCAGAACTGAGGGCTTATAATCCTGTGAAATAAACAATTTTGACACGCAAATAAAATATGTTTCAGAAGCAATTTTGCCGACACGAGTTTTCGTGATTTCGTAAGCGGTTGCTTTTATTCGTTTTGACTTTTTCTTCAGATTGTCGAAAAAACTGTCGTCGGGGTCTTCGTCCGCTCCGTGGAGCGTAACGGGCCAGCCAGAGCCTCGTCCGAGGCACTTCGACGAGATTATCTTTGGAAAATTAAAATTATGAAGCATGTAAACGAGATGGTTGATGCGTGCTACGTTCTGGCACATTCTTTACTTTGAAACATTTTTATATTGAAGAGTTTTAACGTTTCCTGAAATTCTTTGGAGTGTATGTATTTATTTTGTAACTTGACTACAACAACACTGTTTTTATTTTTGAAATATTTTTTAGATTCCATTCAAGAGCCTCATTAGTTACCTACCTACGTATTTCAAGGCATTCGAAACTGAGGCTATTAAGTATTAGTCCTAATTTAGATGCTATTACTGAGAAAGAAAGTCAACATTCAACAATAAAAGCTTTGAATAAGTAATTCCAAAAATAAATTGAAACTGGAAACCCATTATTACTCTGTCTGGTCTATTTGAAATAGTCAATTTAGTGGGCAGATGGCATGATGGGTCATTGGTATTCGGACACAAAGCCATAGTCTTTGGCTGCGGGCGAGTGGACTCGAAAGTTGTGACATGCACCGATAGTAACGATTTCTTTTCCTATAATTGTTTGTAGTTAGTCAAAGAGCGTGGCGAACAGAATGGTGATGATTTGAAGACTTCCTTTGATTGGAAAACTTGACCTCGCTGAATGGGTGTGAGTGGCCCTGCCATTTTCATAGCTTGTTATAGGAATTGGTCCTTTAAAATCGCAGTCCTATTCAATATTTTCCTCGTCATCAACCTATATTTGTGGAAAAATAACCTATTTAATTATATCGTTTAGTTGCTATAAAAGAGAATTATATTTATTATGCTAATTGGTATATAAATAACACCTTTACACAACTTTTTTTTCGTATATTTAAACTAAGTTAGGCTGGCGTGTCCTAGCTAACTACGTTGAGAAGAAATGCCCAAACAATCTCAGAGTTCTCTTTTGAAGTGGATACAATATGTACTGTTTTATTTTTATCTTTAATTTTAGGGACTTTTATTCTAAGAACGTGTAAGCCCCGTTGAGTAAAACCTAAAAAATTCAGCTACACAATAAATATTAATCAAAATATTAGGAACAAGATCTGACTGACGCTATGAGAACCGAGTTGGTTTATGTCTGTGTTGCTTTCAAGAAAACACCTCTAGAAGATCGCTGTTTCACCTCGTCTAAGAGAGTTCAAACCACGGAATATATGAATAAGGTTAGAATGGTAATGTGGGCGGGTCGAGCGCGCCACATTTATGATACGACAATCATAGCGCGACCGATTAATTCATTCACCGCGTTTAGTGCGCTTCGGATTACTTCGGAACACAGAGCTTTGCTTTAAAATGCCATGTTGTGCAATTATAACCTGTAAAACAAAAAAAAGACCACAAGTATAGAGCGAGGAGGTATATCTTTCCATCGGTAAGTCGAAAATAACATTTAATTACAATTTTATTTGTAAAAAACATAAAAATATTCTGATCACTATGAAATTCCGAACATTAACAACATTATTGCAACAAGTTACAAAAAGTATACATTGCCCGTTGTGTACTCGCTTAATCAACGCTATGACCAAGTCCACTCACAGTGTACTGCATGCGCCAAACTTCAACCAATGATGTTTTGTCCTTTGCCCTGATTGGCCGTGATGCACGGCGCGTGTTTATCAACAGTGAGTTACAATCAGTAGCAAACTCTCGATTTAAGTGTGTGTAATTTATTTGTGTGCGTAATTCGCTTACGTAACGGACCTCTTGCTTGTAGTAGAGCTAAAGAGTGGGGAGACAAGCGGCGACACGCGTTCTCATACAAATCAGGAACTATTTCCTTTCTATCCTCTTTTATCTGTTCTGTGTTCAAACCCTACGTGTGGCCATTCGCAGGTAACATCATTACACATATACTTCTTTATTTTGCTGTTTTATTTCCTTCTTTTACTCGGGGTCCAAATACTCATCGTTGTCCTCCAACCTTTTTTTTTTCTGGGTGGTATAATTATCAAATGACTTCTCTCGCTGTGGGTGGAGTGGAAGGGAGTGTCAGACTTCTACTGAATAAAAACTCACCCTGCTCCTTCAGATGCTCTTATATTCCTGGGCGAGTATCTCGTTAGAACATTCCCGTAACGCCGTAAGCAATAGCTGTCTTCCACCCTGGGGAGAGTGAAGGGATCTTAGAGAGTGATGGACTTTAACTGTCTAAAACCTCCCCGTGTTCCCTCGCTTACTTGCGCCGGGAACTGCGAGGGCACTTAAATACTGTTCAACACGGCCTTATTTTATAGGCCAAGTCAACCTATTTGGTTACCTAACTACTAGACAGTCTAATCAATCTTTTATTACCTCGCCTACGCCATACAAGTTTCCATTAAATTATACATTGTTAGCAATTAACAGAGTCTTTGTAATTAACATAGTAAGCCTCCATTGTAAACTACAGTTTTATCAAGATCAATTTGTTGGTTTTAAGAAAGTAGTTTACAGCAGCCTTTGTAAAAGAAAACGTTGTTTTCTGTATATAGTGGGTAGGTATCGTCACGCTTTTCCTATACATTTTATGTTGAAGCGTAACTTTACCATGGTAATTACTACTCTTGGAGGTATGTCTATACGCTAGTTTTACCAGAACCTCTCAAGCATGCCCAGAAGATCTAGAAGTCAAAATTCGTTGAGTTGCTCATCACCAATGCCTTTCTTAAGTTCTCTCAAGAACTGTTTAGGCCTAGAAAAGCTATAAATATTTGTAAAAACATGGTGTAACACATATTCTTATACCGGATTCCTTTTTTACCGTCTTGAAAAAAAAGGGTATTTTTGTACTCTTTAATTTTTCAGGATGTTTAAAGAAATTGATCTATCAGTAAATACTAATTTGTAGTAAACTTTTAATAATAGAACAATAAGATCTGAAAACAAAATTCAAATTAAATGCACAGAATGTATCAATGAGTTTGTAGCGTGATCTTATTATTTTCGAGACGATAAAAAAGTAATCCGGTATGGTTAATGGTTTGTTTTCTGTACCGATAAGCTTCTGCTTCTTCGCATTTCAGAGTGATCTGTGTGTCCAAGTTCATTCAGACTATGGTATCATTTTTGCTGTCGAATCCAAGTAAATTAATTTACGATAAGAAAAGTTGAACTTCAACTTCAACTCTTGTTAAGTGGCCTTTGTGGAGGAGGATAAGAAAAGTTATTGGAATTCTATTTTGATGTAATGCAATGAAGTTTCTGATGATGATATTTCTAATCGGAGGTAAAAAGTTCGGAAACCGATTCTCTACGCAGGTGTCAACTGATTGTGGGTACCCAACGATGTGAAACGCCAGAAACAATTGCCGAAACGCAATCACGGTAGCGTGGCAATGACAGGCCCTTTTCACACTGTCCAATTATCCACTAAGTTTGAACAAAAGAAGCGTCGCCTATGCTCCAGAGGAGCGAAACAAAGTATGCGTCTATAGAAATGATGATTGTTACAAAGTCTAGAATTGACTTGGACTGGCATGTGCTAGTATTATAATCGAACATCAGATAGATAAATAGACAGAATATACTTTAAATTTACATTATGTACTTATAACAATCTTTATGTCTAATTTTTTGGTAAGCATTTGTCGTTTTATCTTAAGAGCGTGTATTCCATTCGCGACGAAAACAACGCGTTTTGGTGTTTTTTTAAGAGCTATATCGTAATGATGTTAACAGATTATTCAAAGATTATTACGGTTATAGAAAGATTAAGTCTTGGTTTAGTACATAACGATGTAACATTATAATTTTTATTGACAGTTTTTTAAAGACAAGGCAATCTGTTCGACGCGTTTTACGAAAATAGACGTCAGAGTCGTTTTTCAGGACGAAAATAACCATGATAACGTACCAACACATTATTTTATGTGCTTGTCCAATAGAATATATAATCTTAAAGTGCACTACGTAGCCCAATTACGAAAATATGGCAATTTAATATTAAAGAAACAATTTTTAAATAATGCAAAATCGGTTCTCTTTAACATTTTTTTAACCAAGTTTTGAATAGAAACATAACTATTATGTATTTATTTTATGAAAATAAACGTATTGCCAAATACACTGTTATTTTTTTCAGTCAATTTCATGTAATTGTTTATTTTAGAAAATTATTTTAAAAACACTATAAATCAACGCGCGCAATCCGTTGCCAATTACAGACCGGTTAAGCACAGACCGGTTAAGTAGTACATTAGCCGTATAGAGCTAAACTACGAGTGGCCCTACCTAAAAAAAAAAAAAAAAAAAAACCGTTGCCAATCAGTTCGTGCCGGGTCCTCCCAACGACAGGACGTATCACTTTTTTCCCGCCGCCCGCCGCTTGCTCGCATAAACATACATAGTGTCGGTGAGACATAGTGCGACACAATAGTATTGATGCATGAGCAACTAATATTTTTTATTCGGTAAGTAATTTTGAAAAACGTTATATGCAGGTAATTATTTGTATATACTGAATTTATTTAATAACCAGTTTTAACATGTTTGTGTACAACAAATGATGTCAATAATTATTATTTCAATCAAAAATAATTTATATGTTAAATTTAATATTTCTTTTTTCAGAAATGGGTTATAAACGAAATTTACTTTGGAAATAAAAAAAAATACTTTGGCTATCGCTAGACAAGCAAAAAGGTGAGTCATGTCTTTATGTACTTTTGAACCGATTTTCAATAGGGAGGCGATTCTATGTTCGGCTGTGTGTATTTTTTATGTGTGTAACATAATCATACATATTCTGTATATACAAAAATCTATATACTTGTATTATGTACCTACTTATTTTTACCAGTTTTTTTTTCAGACAAATAAATTTCGTGTGGCATTGAGTACGGTAAAACTATCGAAAACACAGCAATAGAGCAAATGGAGAGATACTAGGGTTGCGGGAATGATCTAATAAGATACCGCGGCCCCGGAACACATGGGCCACTAAAGGAATATGGTGGGTTTTTATTCAGTAGAAGTCTGATACTCCCTTCCACTTTACCTAGAGTGGGAGTCATTTGATGATTTTCCCACCGGATCTAGAGCAGCTGGATCGTCATGAAATCGTCGTTGTGCAAAACGGTGCTTTTTAGGGTTCCGTAGCCAAATGGCAAAAAACAGAACCCTTATAGTTTCGTCATGTCTGTCTGTCTGTCTGTCCGTCCATCCGCATGTCACAGCCATTTTATTCCGAAACTATTAGAACTATACATGTACAACTTGGTAGGTAGATGTATTCTGTAAACCGCTTTCCGATTTTAAGAGAAAATTTAAAAAATATTTAAAATAAAGGGGGCTCCCCATACATGGAACTGAAACTGAAAATATATTTTTGCATGAAACCTATGCGTGTGTGGTATCTATAGACAGGTCTTTAAAATAACATTGAGTTTTTTAAAACCACTTTTTCATAAAGTTAATCATTTAAAAGATATACGCTTCCAAAGTGGTAAAAAGTGCGTCCACCCCCCCTCCCCCCACCCCCCAATAACTTCCATAATAATAGAGTGAAAAAACAAAAAAAAAATATATATGCTGTAGATCTTAATCTAAACTTTCAACCTAAATCGGTTTGAACGAAATCGGGTCAGCAGTTTTTGAGATATACAGTATATTTTATAAAACCGCAAATATAACTTTGTAATTGATACAAACACTACGCAAAACAAAGTTATTTGGAGTAGTTCTAAAAATTGTAAATAAGCTAGTTTTAAGAAATTTGTAAGGATTTTTTTGTCAATTAAATATATTATTATTATATTTATTAAAGTTACTACGGGACCCTTCATTTTTTATTGACCTTTGTTCTTTTGTTTATTTTTCTGTCTGTTTGATGAAGGAAATTGTCTGTTAGTCGAAATAAAATGTCTATATTCAGCATGAACATAGATGCTGAACAGGCCAGCATACATTTGTTTTTTAATTCGATGGAACTACTAATACCAACCACGACTGATACTTTCCTATCCAAGAGCAGTTTCATGTCAGATGAGATTCACTATAACTATATTATCGCTCTAGTCCACCCTATAAATCGTCTATAATAATAATATTCCACAACTTTCACACAACGCCATCTAGTCCCAAACTAAGCAGAGCTTGTGCTATGAGTAGGTACTAGACAACTGATAAACATACATATATGTTTCTAAATACATACATATTATAGATAAATTACACCCAGAATAATGATCGTGCTTATCACACAAACATTTGTCCTGGGTGGGAATCGAACCCACGACCTTGTGCATAGCAGTCTGGGCCACTGACCACTAGATTAACAGGCCTGTCATCTATATTTCGCTATACCCACATCCACTGACAGCGCCACTATGTTGTAGCAGTATGGTAGATCAAGTGTAAGTAGTGACGTAGTTGTTAGGTAAAATTGCTTTTCTTATAAATTGTAATTAATTTTCAGCCAGAAAAACGTTTGTTTTTTTTGCAATGTGCGCAGGAAATGAATTTCAATTGAAGACCATAAGAGATGATGCGTTTTGGGTGACCAAAATGGAACATTAGCTGTTCGATTTCTAATATAAATGTCTTTTGCCCGAGATGATTGATCCCAGGAAAATTCTGTCAATGGACATCAAAATGTGTGATATTGAAATAAAATATGAAATCTTCGATTTTGTTTTATTTTGTAACTCAACTAGCTTTTTTAGTGGGGCTATTTTAGTATGTATGTTTGTATATCCGCGATTTTCTCAGAACCTACTGATCCGATTTTGATAGCGTTTTCTTTGTTTGAAAGCATATTTTACAAGAAAGGTTTTAGTATATAACAAATCAGGTTCAGATAAAGATCTTCAGAGATAAGTGAAGGATGACTTCAATTAAAAACAGCAAATTTTCCTGCGATTGCTGCCCTCGTACCTCTATGTATTATTTAGCATAATCAGCCTATTAATATCACCACAGCTTCTGAATCGCGTCTGAAATATCGTTTTAGTGGGTAAAAAAGACGTATACAGCAAACTCTCTGTTTTAACCGATTAAAAATAACTGTGCGAACGGTATGTTAGTACCTCAAGTAACACAAACAATGATACACTAAAAAGCATAAAAAAAGACTTTTTTACTAAAAATTTAACCGACTTCAAAACTTCAAAAAAAGACTACTGAAGCGCAAAATAACCTTAGATTGTTTCATTTGGTGTCTAATTCCGTTCAAAATAAGAGCTAGGTAACACATGATCTCACATGGCTGAAGTCGGTGCCAAGATAAATTAATAGGTTTGATCACCTCGGGTGTCCCCCAGAATGCGGCGTAGCTGTAGGTACTATGTCTATCAAAAGTATTCATTGGCTTGGCACTGACTTCAGCCATATGAGAAGGTGAGAAGGTCTCTTATTTTAAACGGAACTAGACACCAAATGAAACAATCTAAGGTTATTTTGTGCTTTGTAGTTTAGTAGTCTTTTTTGGAAGTTTTGAAGTTTTATTAATTAAATAGTTCCATCACTTGTCTTCGATGATCTTTATCAGAACCTGATATGTTATGCACTAAAAACCTTTGTTGTAAAATATGCTTTCAAACAAAATACATACATTCAAATACAGAACCTCCCTTTTTGAAGTCGTTTAAAAGTTTTATTTACGGTTACGGTATACATTGTCCCAGGTATGTTTTCCAGAAAACCTCATACTTACAGTCGTGAAATTTGTTTTTTAAGATTTGACCACACCCTTGAAGTTTATGCGTACTAATATAATAATAATCACGTAAAACAATTTAGAATATAAACTCAAAATCATTATTTAAGATAAAAGTATCAAAACGTTTGGTTTCGAGGTTCGAGCTTACGCACACGGAATAACTATTGCAGTGTGCATAAATATTACGTCGTTCTTGCAATTTTGTACCTATTCTAAATCGAATACGCGCTCTTAACCTTGCAAGTAATTTTGAAACGGTTTCGAAAAATAAAAACATCTATTCCAATGCGCACCCATTCGAAGACACGCGTTATTTGATCAGAATATCACATTGTTGCTCCTTTTTTTTTTCTGAGGGCAATCATCAAATGACTACAAACCACCCTGTTCTTCCAGGTGACCTTGCGTTCCGGGGCCGCGGTATCTCGTAAGAACATTCCGTAAATTGTCAAGAATCCTTAGCACAAAATGTCTGCTATCCGTGATGAGTGCTATTTTAATGAATATACTTTCAAGTGCCTTTTGCTCCCCGGAAGGGAGTGTCAGACTTCTACTGACTAAAAACCCACCCTGCTCTTTTTGTTGACCTCAATTCAATTCCCGCAACCTCGTAAGGCAATGTCCCTATCAGGCCCCGTCAATGCTGCTGACTGCTCTTTGAGGCGCGCGCTGAACACAACGCGCCGCCGAACCGTGTCTGGTCCTTACCGAACGGTGAGCTACCCCTGCTCGCCGTCCGCAGACCCGCGTCTACGGTGGCCGGAGATCAGCTCGTAATCCCCGACGCCCGGGGCGTCTCCCATGGCGGCTGGGGCGTGAAGAATATAACTGTCTCTCCCTCACGCGTTCAGCCTCCTCCTTTGCTAGCATGACTGCTTCGCAGAAGGAGGTGACTGCATCCCATTCCTTCTCGTTCCGCACCATGGTCTGAACCAGGGCCTGGCGCGAGAGGTTGCCACCGCTGATCGCCTCCACGAGGACACGGCGGTGCTCCGCCCAAGCAGGGCACACATCGACCGTGTGCTCCACCGTGCCCTTGGGGTGGTCCTCACAATTTTTTTTTTTTTTATTTTTATTTTATTTATTTGGGAAACAAACAATTGTACAGTAAGTATTACAAATAAAATATTACAAAGTATGGGTGAATGTACAATCCACAGCATTTCCACAGTATACTTGTGTACATTATAAATTAATTAGGTAAGTATGATTACACTTAAGTACCTTAGGCACTAAATTACATTTTAAACCTATATTTAAGTACTTTCACTCAAACATTGAATAATCTTTTTCTTAAAATTACTATGGGACAAAAAGAAGATATCCAACTCAGAAAAGTGGTTATTATAAATTTTAACTAGTCGACGGAGAGGGGCTCGCTGACCAGCGTTTGTTCGGCATGTAGTTGTCGCAAACAGAGGGTAAGCACGCACCTCACGTCGTATTACTGTTCTAGGTACAATGTAAAAAATATTATTTACTAATTCAATACAGTTAAACTTATTATGAACCAATCCGTGAAGCATCATGGTTTGAAGTAGTAAGCGTCTTGATTGCAAAGTAAGCAAATTAAACTTTTTTAGCGAGTCCTCGTACGACTGATGTATGAGGTTACATTTGTATTTCACAACTCGTATATATTTACGTTGAACTCTCTCAATTGCCTTTACATATTTGTCATAGTAGGGGTCCCATATTATACAACCGTATTCTAGCTGTGGGCGAACCAAGGACTTTAATAGTTGCAACAATTAAAGTCCTTGGTTACAATGACGGCACCCAGGCGTGTCATCCCGCTGTATCCGAAACAGGTACCTTCCGAAACAACTATGTCCCGTCAATACCTGCGTCAGGCGGAAGACGAGGATGCCGTGGCGTCTCTCAAGCCACTCCTCAAAGAGGGGACTCATCGCCGCGATTGCGGCTTGCCCATCCCATTACCCCCTAGCCTTATAATTATACCTGGATGTCCTACATAATCGTATTTCTCTGTAAATATTCGTCCCAAATCGAATTACTGGAATCGATTGAAACTCCATATCTAGTTTCTCTTGTTATTTCTTAGTAACTGTGAATCATGGTACATCAATTCGCTTAATAGGATAATCAATATTGAATGATCATAGCTCTTTTATAAGGAAAATCTAACACTTAACTGTAATTGAAATAGAAAAATAGGTTTGCTATAATTATCTGACTATTATGCTTGTCATCTTATTAATTTAAAAAAATGTATGCAGTCAGTTTATGCTGGGCTTAGAGACCAGTACATTTTTATATAAATACCGGCAGTTGCTTGGGGCTTCGCTCCTGTGGACATTATGACGATAAAAAACAATAACTTTCTTCTTTTGCAATCGGGTAAAAAGCTTAACTTTCTCAAGTTTAAAGTAACTTCCATACTAATATACATCCAGCACTTTCGAAGATTAGCACGTTCAAACAAACAAACTTTTCCGCTTTATAATATAGTATAAATAAAATTGATGGTCCTTTTCTCAGGCACTGGGTGGCTGTTCATGTGCCAAATAGAGTGTGTTGTCTTATTTTTGTTTTGTGTATGCTAATTATTTTTTATATTTCTACTAACACAGGTTTTAAGTTTATACTAACAAGAATAATAAATATCTTTCGTGGGGTCCCCAATTACAAGAGGTGAGTCGCAAATTATTTGCTTCTGCCAATTCCCTAAGACGGTTGCGTAACTTTCTGCCAACTGAAATTGCGCTAGCACAGTTTCTGTTACATCCCATCCTAGAATACGCTAATGTCAGTTATCTTGATCTCACCGAGGCACAACTTGATAAACTTGAACGACTTCAAAATTTTTGCATAAGATTTATATTTGGTTTGCGCAAATATGATCACGTATCCGAATTTCGTACGAAACTCAAGTGGCTTCCTATACGTCTTCACCGGAACTTACACATCTTGTCTCTGCTGCTTATATATATGTATTGAGTATGTAGGTTATTACTTATTTATTGTATATAAGTGAATAGTAAACCATGGACTACTCGCGTACTTATTTTCTCCTGCTGTGTCAAATCCATCCAAAGGTTGTCTGTAAAAGATCGCTTTTAACGATAAGACCGCCCATTGTAACACCCTTTGTAGTTTTTAAGTCCTCATTTAATTCTGTTATGGTGTACAATAAAGAGTATATATCTATCTATCTATCTTTAATATTTCCTTGGTCTGAAATAAGACTAAATTATTATTATTAAAATGATTTTTTGTATCTTTGTATCCGACGCTATATTATGATAAAGCTTTAGCAGGGTGTTTGGAGGACGTGTTAGGGTTTCTGGACCAAAAATCCAAAGTGAAAGACCGCATTGCCATTGCACAGATTTAGATTTGATTGGTTGAAAAACGAGCAGTTTATTAATTTACGTGGTATTGTAACATTTGCAACTAATAGGGTACGGGTATGGCTAGTTTAAAATAAACAAATCGTTATAAAACTATTTAATCCTTCTCTTTGTCTGTTGATGCCGATAGACCAATCAGTGTTGGGAATAGACAATTTGAGGTCCGGAAAAGTCAAACAAATATAACAAAAACTTTCAAGCAAGCAAGCTTTGCTTGACAATTGTTGACAATTGATAAAATATGACGTTTGTAGTAGGTTACGAGGCGTTACGAATAGCTAGGACGTAGACAAAAATATTATAAATAAATGATGACATTTTCAAGGAAAGGCGGAAGACAAATAGTAAATTAAAATTTACAATGAATAATTATACGTAAGACATTACATTTCTTTTAATACTTATACAAGGAATGACGGAAGTACAAGGCGGTAAGGTTGAAAGACCATAGCCTGCCCAATGGGCGAATAAAAAAAAAAAAAAATCAAACAAATATTTAAAATTTTGGCGGTTTTTCGTCTAACTCTCGGTTTTAAATTCAATTATCATCGGTAAGCCTTTTCTTTACTATTGTTCAGTTTCCAGTTCAACTGGATGCAGCTAATTACTAATATTATACATGAAGAGACTACCTCTCTGACCTCTACATCCCAGTTAGACCTTGGAATGCTGCTGTCATATATTGTGTGGCTTCTATAACTTAGACTTGTTCTTGTTCTTAGACCACCTATAACTACAGTCAAAGATGTACAAATGACGATCAAACCAACTTTCAGATAAGTAGAAGTTTATGATCCGTACCTAAAATGTCTTTAAGAATATGATTACCAAATAATTAGCCCCAAAAATCCTCGTAAAGTTTTTAAAACCAAGCAGGAACGTACTAAAGAATTAAATGCCATTCAAAAATACACCCTGCTTCGTTTAAATTCCTTTGTGTCCTTACTGCTCATAAATTAAGGCCGAATAACAGCGTGTAGGCCAAGCGCATTAGTACCCGAGCAACATTTAAGCAATCCGCGGGGCGTGAAGCACTATATCGCAGATCATAACCAGGGCTGCCAGATTAAAATACGTTGCAGTCCGATTTTGCTATAGTAATTATAATTAACTAGTACTCACGCGGGGCTTCGCTCCCGTGGATTCTATCACGGTAAAAACATAACTCTCCTTTTTTGCAGTCTCGTAAAAGTAGCCTATAACCTTCCTCAAGCTTCAAGCTACTTCCATACCAAATTGCATCCAAATCCACCCAGTACTTTCGAAGATTAGCGCGTTCAAGCAAACAAACAAACAATCTTTTCCGCTTTATAATATTAAGTATAATATATTTTTTCATAATAATTTACATAAATTACATTGAATAGATTCGACAATGATACAAAATTTTGGTAAGTTTATATTGTGGAATACAGTTTTCATTCAATTTGATGTAGTGTGATAGAAAGGGGAAGAGCTTGCAGATAAATTATAACAACCGCTTGAGTCCAGCCATCTTCATGGTTACACGTTGAACGCCAACGCGGTCAGTGCTGACCGACAGTGAGCTTTCCCTTTAGGCCAAGCAAAAATCATAGTTCTATCCAAATTTAGACCAAATGTTTTTTTAATTGTTGGTTTGAAAGGGAAGCCAACCTCAAAAAAAAAGTTAGATACTTATGTCTAATGTCCAAATGTATGTTTTCATTAACAAAAGTCAACTTCAGTCATTAATTATGGAGATATTAAACGTCGGGCAGCACTGATCGACGCGGCCCGAACTGCAAGTCTAGTTGTCGGCCATCACTGACCTACGCGGCCGGAACGGAAAGATGCATTTTTTTTCTTGGCGTTCAATGTGTTAAGCAAGGCTTGCCCAAGACAACATGCTAAGCCGTTGGTTTTGGATGAGATATGTAGTTACATCTGTGACAGTCGTTAAAAGTAGTCAGAAGCAGAAAAGTCTGACGCCAATCTTGCCGAGGACCTAGTTACTGAGTTGTGGCGGTCAGATACGTAGCAGTGGCGAAGGATCCATACAACTCGATTCCTACCGGCTTCCCTTTTGAAATATGGCAAATATTAGTCTATTATTTTATATATGAATATACAGGGTTAATTGTAAAACACCAAAAACCTCTCAGGACTATGTTACTAACATCATAATCAACAACTTTTATTCTATGACTTTTAAAAATTCGTCATATTTTTGTTAAATTTAAATATTTTTATTTTTGTATGAAAATCTGGTGAACTAAAATATGACGAATTCTTAAAAGTCATAGAACAAAAGTTGTTGATTTTGATGTTAGTAACATAGCTCATAGTCCTGAGAGGTTTTCAGTGTTTTACATTTAACCCTGTATAAATAGAAATCTATTATTTTAAATTCAAGAAATAATTATTTACTAAGTTACAAGATTTCGAAGTCAGCCACAGGGCCACAGTTACTGGAATCACGCATCAAACTTGAGCAAGGTAAGCATTTTTTGGTCCGGCTTCCCTTTTATGAAAATTCACCCTTCGCCACTGATACGTAGTCGCTGCATGTTAAACAATTGTACTCAGTTGCATCTGGGTAGAATAAAAGCTGACCCCAACATACTGCTGACAACAAAGCTATAAAACCATAATGATGGTTGTTCTTTGATTGTTTGAATTTTTGGAAGAAAGTTCTCTGTTTCTTCTATATTTTTTTTTTTATAATAGACTCGCGTGTGACCGCTCTCTTATGCATACTTAGAATCATACGGCTTAGCACTTCGCCTGTTTATTATTACACTACCATCTGCCCGCGGCTTTGCTCGCCGGTTTAGGTTTTTCAGCGACAATTGTTCCGCCTGCCTCGACAAGCATTGTGATAGAAAGAAAGCTTATATGTAGCACTCACAAATAGGGATGCCAACATTTTTTGATGGAAAAACGTATAAAATTGTTTGAATAGGGAAAAAAGTATTTGAAAGCAAAAAGAAAGTATTTTTCAAATTTTATGATTTTATTGCATTAAAAACGTATTTTTGTGTGCTTTTAGCACAAGCTAACAATTTTTACTATTTTTAAATGTTTCAAAGCTTGTTTGACAATCAACATTCAAATTTAAATAAATAAACAATTATTTTCTAATTAAATTTATTGACACACTATATCTCTCTTCTTGCCACTTTAGATACATTACTGAAAAAACCCTCAGTGAAAGCTTATAAAAAGCTTATACTTTTGTAAGACTGGTCATTTTAGCTTTTTTAGAAGTCACTGGAGTATCACTATCAGAATTACTCGTCATTTTAAGCATACATTTTCACTTTAAAATGGATTCTTTAATTATAAACAAAAACAACGGTCAAGTTTAACATCTGACATCTAACATTTCATTCAGTAATTATAAATCATTTCCATCATCTGTTTTAACTTATATGTACCGTTAAGTAGTTAAGTACTTACCCATAAATCCCATAATGAGTGTTTTGTTCTATGCATCGCAGTAAAGGTTGGAAATAAAGTATTTTCACATACTTTATTTGTATGCAAAAGTATAAAGTATAATTACCAAATATAAAGTAGGATAGTTACGTTATTATAAAGTATGGTTGGCAACCCTACTCACAAATAATGCTTCTGATGAAAATAAAGTTGTTGGATCATTAGTTCCGGAGATTACCCCCTACATGCAAACTTACAAACAGATTTTAACTGTTTATAATATTCGTATAGATAGGAACCCAGTTCATGATTATTTAGTACCAAGGGTTCAAATACTGAATATTTAGGTCATGTAAACACTTACATTTGGATAACAATAGAAATAGGTTTGGTACATATGGCGATTGTTATATTAATTAGTTTCAAGAAAAGATCAAGATTTCCAACCATTTAATCAGCTTGAAGTATGTCTGGTATCAACAATTTGTCCTATTCATATCTTTAGTTTTACTTAGCACATACGACACACAAAATTCTACATTATTCTTTAAGCGAAAGTCTAAAATTGTTGAACAATTATTTATTTTTTGCCCCTCACTCTGAATTTCGCCTGAATCATGAGTGGATTTTTTTTCAGCACTCAGACCTGGGAAAACTATTTGTAGGCCATAAAAATGATTGCTTCTGTGCGGGAATCGAAACCGCGATACGTAACACAGTTACACAGCAGCCAAACGTGTCGTCAATTCGTGTCGTATTCTGAGGAAACATATGACCTTTGCAGTAAAAATTTTAAACAAGCATTACAGTTGAAATGTTGTTGATGACACCAAGTTCCTATTGTGAGGAAGATATGCAGCAACACGAGTTTATTTGTAACTATTCTATTTATTACGCAAAACAACCAGTTTTAGAACATTTCATGTAGTGAAGAATTTTCCTAGAATAAATGGGGAGTCTTTATAATTTTGTAGACCATTTAAAACTGGATTATTTGCATTAACGTTTAAAATTGTAGTCAGGAACGTCTTCTCGAAGTAAACCTACTTGCTTAGGTAATATTTCTGTTCAGGAAGTGTAATTTTATTACAACGAAGTTTATCTAAAATCTCTGGTGTAAGGGAAAAAAACTTGGCACACGTAGGTGAAATACAACACAACATAGAAAATTGGAATCCTTCTTTTTTTTCTTTTTATCCCAGGCCAATGTGCGAGATTCCCATATGAACGAAGTCGCGAGCAACAGCTGGTTTATTAAAAGTATAACCATAAACTTTCAAGTCGATTTTTGATTCAATATTATTGAATGATAATATGATAGAATAATAAGTTCTAGTTCTCTTTAAAAATATATATATCCATTTTAACATTTTGTTTATTAATATTTTATTTTACTTGTTATAATAAATTAACCTATCTTATTTTTAAAGCGTTATTTGGCTGTTAGCGTGGAAGGCGTAACTAGCTGGCGGGTAGAATTTTCAATATTAAATGCTCTGAAGTATGCATTCCAAGCTATTCTCGTCTATTGGATTGATTTTAAAAGCTTTCACCAATGACAATTTGTGTCAACCAATAAACGTCAGGTACATGAAAGTCTCTTCAGTATTACAGCAGTTAATATCCACGCTTTTTTGTGATTGGTTGAAAGTAACACCAGTAAATTAAACCACACTGTAGTAATTGACAAGTCGTTATAGTGAATAAGCTATTGAAGATGTCGTTAGTGATCAAAATTAGAGTTTATATTTGGCAAAAGTTACAACAACACTACAACGAGGAAATGCCGCTAGTATCTTGGGTACGTTGCCAGCCGATAGGATCCGTTGAGGATCAATTTTTTTATACTTTATTCTAGTTTGTATTTTATGCATTTTAGTTTTGTTTAATTCATTATAATTAAATATACATTATGTTACATGGAAAAAAGTAGTTCATTCATATTTTAAACAATACTTATTTTACATTTTATAATTCCCTTCTTTCTCCGTTTAATCTGTAACGGTGTCAAGTTTCATATTCCTCCGGCCACGTAATTTTCGTATAAAACGGTACAAAGATTTACCAGCAGATTACTTAATATTCCATGTACACTAAGCAAAATTACTTGATTACTTATTTCAGAAGTGTATCACCAAACAAGATATTGCTTATTGAGATGAATTAAGATGAGAAAAGATAAGGCTGATTATTTTTACATTCGTGTATGTTATTTTTACATAATGGATTTTTAAATAGGACTGTAAATAATTTTATTTTATTTTATTCAAGAGGATCAACAAACAGCCACAATATAAAACATAGAGACAATAAATACACAAAACACTATAAACAATATTGCAGCCCACAACGCTGTTCACAGATTAATAATTGGATACGATACAAAAACAATAATTAACAAATAATTAACTTCTTATTTTTCGCATTTTTCGCTCTCATTTCCTTTCTATGAGAGGGAATGGGCCATAATCTCAACGTGGGCCGAATGCCCGGTTGATGGATGTCTCATATTCTCAGTTTTTCGATTCTACGACATGTTGGTTTTCTCACGATGTTTGCCTTCACCTACCTTTTCGGGAGCAGATGTGATGGTGAGAATTATATAGAGGAATATCTATCTGGTACTAGCTGATGTCTTACAACTCCTAGATTATTTAGTTCTCCTAGGTCTACTACTGAGCCCACCTAACTTCTCTCTTCCATTGCTATATAGATAAGTTCCCTCAATCGAAGACTTAATAAAATATGGAAGAGAGTTGAATGGATTGTAAGCAAGTAGGTACTGTCTATTGCCCTTCCATTCTTTACCATTCGATAGTCAAAATAAAGTCGGTCGCTGTAAGTGCGTTTTCGTAATTTAGATGTAATCAGTATATTATCTCGCTAGATGAGTGGATGTGCGCCCGTCACGCTCGGGCCCCTTCGGCTCCGTTCGGCTGCGCTCGGCTCCATATGCGCACGCGTTCATTATTGTAATACAGAGGTTCTCAAGGTGTTCTGTTTAGGCATTTGGAAAAACCTTTTAGTACTAGAACCTTTATGAACCATTTATGTTTTGAAAAGGTTTTCCATCCCTTAATGCAAACCGGGTTTTATCACAACCCAGTATAGAGTGACCGATGAGAATAGTTCTATTGTGATGAAACTGTATGGGGCTTTTGCGTTTCATTATGAATATAATGACGGTCTTGTAAATTCGAACTGTTACTAACTCATCAACTCTTTTTTTATTTGTATTTTTTTTTTAATTTTTCGCCTTGTGAGAGGGGTGTTTTTGGGAACCAATATCCACCCACATAACTATGTATACATATGTCCTGTGTCACAGAGCGCATCGACTTCCTACAGCAGAAAGTATGTATATGCATGGGCAAACCGTATCCGTAGGTATAGACGGCGAGTAGAGCGATTTATCCAGAATCGCACATTCCGAAGTAACGAAAGGTGGGTTAGTGGGTATATAGGGCTTGGGAGCTACCGGACCAAGGTGTGACTAATATGTGCCTGCCCGATGATGACGCCTTATGTTCGTTCTGGCACAACATCTGGTCGGCACCTGTCAGTCACGCCGAAGGTGATTGGATCCAGGAAGTCAAGCAAGCGTGCGATCTAATACCAGAAATGGGGGCAATCATTATCAGCCACCAAGATATAGCTCTTGCAGTCTGTTAACTGCTGAATTGGAATTCTCCAGAACCAGACGGATTGTATAACTTTTGGATCAAGTAGCTGACAAGATCGGACACTCGCTTGGCATCTCAGTACCAAATTGCCCTATAATCCGGCTCGCTACCCGAGTTCTTTACCACTGGAGTTACCCATCTGTTAGCACCGCGGAACCCAAAAATTATAGACCGATCTCGTGTCTATCTACGGTCTATAATGTTCTAACATCCATTTTGAGGGTTAAAATTAACAAATACATTGAAGACAATCACATTAACATTATTTATTTATTTATTCAAAAAACACAATACAAGCTCACAGTAAAACCAAAACGCTTATATGTTAACAATGAATTATTTAGACATAAGGGAAAAAAAAATTAACTATTGTAGGTAAGTGACTGTCATAGTTACATAACTAATACCTAATACAAATCTAAGAAAAAAAATGTATACATGTCAAGTTATTAAGTTCAATACAAATAAAATAAATATATATGTAAGACAAAAAGTATACATGTCAAGTTATAAGGTTCAACACAAATAAATGTCAAAAATTATACATGTCAAATTTTAAAATTCAAAACAAATAAACGTCAAAAAAAAAATTATACATGTCAAGTTATAAAATTCAAATGTTACAGAAATGTCAAAGATTAAATTTATTCAAAAAAAACATTACATATTTCCTTGAGCTGTTAATATTATCTACAAATATGTCGGCATTTGGACTACTGTCAAGGTAATTATTAATTAGAGAAATTACTCTCGCAGTTGGGCTGTTGTCACACTGATGTGTACGCCATGCCGGCGGACACGCCAAAAGCTGATGCCGTCGCCGCCCAATGCCACGCATGTATTGCTGCGGTACATACAAATGGATATGTTCTCTTGCCGAAGGATTATCAATCTTATCTTGTACTAATGTAAGGTAATGCATAATGTGCATCAATTTACGCCTGAGCTGCAAGGTATCCAATCCGATCATTCCTGATACAAATAAAGATGGATACAAGAATGGGTAATATCCGTAGGACAGCTTATATACATAGCGGCAAAATTTCCTCTGAATTCTTTCAACCATTAGTGTATACAACTTCTCCCTCTCAAAATGAATGTAGGAACGGGTTCCGCGGTACTAAGGAGCTACTCCTCATAGATATGGCACTTAGCCAACAGGTTCGACGTTCCCGAAAAGATCTGTCGACATTTTGGTTAGACTACAAGAAGGCCTACGACTCAGTGCCTCATACATGGCTCATGAGGGTGCTGGAATTGTATGAAATTAATGCAATTTTACGCACCTTTCTGATATCGTGTGTGGGACAATGGAGGACAGTTCTTCGCTATCCAGGATGTCGACATATCCCATGGTACAGCGAACCAGAAGGAATCGAGCGAGGTATATTTCAGGGCGATAGTTTGAGTCCGCTTTGGTTTTGCTTAGCTTTGAATCCTCTAACCAAGAGGTGTTCAGGTTATATCTCACCTCCTTTACATGGATGATTTAAATAATAAAGGGATTCACCCCGCTCTCCTTGACTAATGAGTACTGGCGCAAACCTGCAGTGCTAGACACTAACGATCGCAGAGGTATATGGCAGAGTAAGAAGAAAACGTCCGTGTAGCTCTTTAGCTACACGGACGTTTTTTCCGGGCCCTACATGGACCCGATGTAGACCAATTAGCGTCCGTAACTTGGTTGCGCTTCGGTGATCACTTTGAGGAACCAAAGGTTTTATCTGTCCAATTATAGACGAAGTTATCATGACGGACAACTACCGGAAATTTATTGTGAAGGATGGCACGGTTGACATCCGAGTGAATCAATCCACCACATTATCTCTGGTTGCTCTCGTCTTGCTAATGGAGAGTACTTGCATAGGCACAACCTTGCAGCCAAGATTGTTCATCAGCAACTTGCTCTGAAATATTCTCTTGTGCAATCGGAAGTGCCGTACTACATAGGTATTTGCCCGACCCAGTTCTCGATAATGGCAATATGATATTGTACTGGGATCGGTTCATCATCACTGACAGGACTATTATAGCCAAAAAGCCTGATATAGTGGTGGTGGATCAAATCGAGAGACATGCCATGATTGTCGACATAACCATCCCGCATGACGAGAACCTCGTGAAAGCTGAGAAAGATAAGCAAATTTTGTTGTCTCAGCCAACGGCTTAATAGCCAAGAGCCTCGACCAACACCTTAGGAGGCAATCGTTAGGCTTGCTTCAGAAAGCGGTACTCCTGGACACGGCGCGTATTGTTAGGAGGTACCTCTCTCTGGAGCCCTGACCACCGGTAGCTTGGACCCTATATCCCGTTACTGGTGTACTAATATTTCTTATATTTTTTAAAATTTTAGTTTTTTATAGGAATATTTAAAAATGTAATTTATACAGCGTGTAATTTAAAGGGTATATACATACCAAGTGCACGGCTTCTTTGGATGATAACAAATGATATGGCAAGGGTTTTGTAATCCTATGTCTACATGTGTGGAACTTATTAGAAATTTCAATACATTGATAGAGACCGAATTTTTCAAATTAAGAAGAACGAAGAGAATTATCATTTTATTGGTAAGTGACGTGCAAAGTCATGACCCTCATAGTGCTGTGACGCGTTTGTTATTACTGGTATTCAAGAAATATATGAAACCAATAATTTGGGGTCAATTCTGTGAGTCACTTATTTTGAGCTGAAACTTTGCATAGAGACTCCATACCAGATGTTGTCTTCAGTCCTTTTGGATAGATATGGGGTTTCCGTTACACGTTGTATATGTGTATAGTTAGGAATAAAGAAATAATAATAAACTAATATATAGTATATTATTATTTCATGTATTATCATGGACTTCAAGTTTTAGAACCATTGTGATGAGCATTGCTGGAACACACATTGTACCGTCCATTTTATGAAGCAAGGCTTAGGAAAATAACGCTTCTTCATAGTAGTAGTGTACACTCATAATAACTTAGGATATTGCTTAAGTAACTTTGTAACAATGCCGACTTGCTTTCTTCGCTGAATATTAAATCACCCATAGTGGCCGTTTACTGAATTGAAAATGTGAAGAAGCTTTGAATTACCTTAGCTTGAAATCGGAATATTTTGTAAAATTCTATTATGCAGATACGGTAAAACTACTAGAAATCTGAAAATAACTTAGTATTAGTACCATTGGTCATTGAAATACTTGAATCTTCTTTTGAAATTAGCAATATTATTGAATTGATTTTTGTTTTCCAGATTTCTAAATTAGGCAGGTCTCCACATTAAAGTAAGAATTAAATAACCGGTTGAAATTAAGATAAATCTTAATTTTTTAAGCGTCAATAATAGCCCAAAGGCTAAGGTTACTCGGATTTGTGTTGGACAGATTACACTATTGTCAAGTGAACCTTCTAGACACCAGCATATTTCGCGCAGTTGGAGGGGTTAACAAGATTGTAGGTAATGTGAATTATACCCAAATTGTTAGTTCTGTCTAAAAAAAAACACCAATGTTTTGATAACCTAAAACTATTATTTACTTCAGGACTATCAACTTTTACTAAATTAACTACTTCTGAACATGATACCTACCACTTACTCGCTAGGCGGAATATAATGAAACCCTCCTTGCGCAGCCGTGTTTGTAAAAAATGCAACTTTTGATTTTGGTGGAAAGTATGCTGCGTATATTGAATTTGAACGATAGTTTCATGATCATATAACCATTTTTATTGAGTTTCTTTTTTTAAGAAAACTCGGCTTGTAGTTTTTTTCCATACTTATTATTCTCAGTAAAGGGCTTACATGAAGAAGCACTTGCGAAATAAAATTATAACCATAATAATTTAAAAATGTAAGTAATAAGATGGCCGCCAAGAGTGTATTGGTCTTGTTACACTTAAGTCGAGATAGCATCACTCAGCGTCCGTTGTAGAGAAATTATTGTTGATGAAGATTTACGCTCTGTAAAGTACACTGTTACATTAGCGGCATTATTATTATACACTAGCTGACCCGCCACGACTTCGTTCGCGTGGTATCCTACTCCTACCAAACCGACACCACTACCCTTATCGTACCGATACCCTACCCATACCTTACTCTACCCCTACCCTATCCAAACCCTACACTACCCCTACCCTACCCTACCAATAGCCTACCCCTACCCTACCCTACCGTACCGTACCCTACCCTACCCTACCTCTACCTTACCCTACCCCTACCGTTGAGACCTTTCCTACTCGTTTTTTTTTTCATAAGAAGCTTCTCCTGACAAAACCAAACACAACAAAAAAGAATCAGCCAAATCGGTCCAGCCGTTTTCGTGCGGCATATTGCGATTCATTTTTATTATACATATACAACTAGTACTCACGCGGGGCTTCGCTCCCGTGGATTCTATCACGGTAAAAACATAACTCTCCTTTTTTGCAGTCGCGTAAAAAGTAGCCTATAACCTTCCTCAAGCTTCAAGCTACTTTCAAACCAAATTGCATCCAAATCCATCCAGGACTTTCAAAGATTAGCGCGTTCAAGCAAACAAACAAACAAACTTTTCCGCTTTATAATATTAGTATAGATGTGTAACGGAAACCTCATATCTATCCAAAAGGGCTGAAGACAACATCTGGTATGGAGTCTCTATGCACAGTTTCAGCTCAAAATAACTGACTCAAAGAATTGATACCAAATTATCGGTTTCATATATTTCTTGAATACCAATCATAACAAACGTGTCACAGCACTACGAGGGTCAATAACTCTCCACGTCACTTGCCAATAACACGATAATTCTCTTCGATCTTCTTAATTTGAAAAATTCGGTCTCTGGTATCAGTGTATTGGTATTTGTAATAAGTTCTACACACTTAGACGTAGGATTACAAAACCTTTGCCATATCGTTTGTTATCATCCAAAGAAGCCGTGCACTCGGTATGTATATACCCTTTAAATTACACGTTGTATACATATAAATATAAAAAGAAACAAAGACATACATAATAACAACAATTTAAGGAGAGAGATAATCTTTTACTAAGTTTTTGAAAGAAGATAGGGTTTGTGCTTGTCTTACTGTCACGGGTAGAGCATTCCACAGACATGCTTGAGTTGCGAACGACTTACCATAGAAATTGGTGGCGTGACTCGGTATCACAAGCCTTAAGTTTTCTGATGACCTCAGAGACTTTGCATGTGTGTCATGAAGGAACTTGAACCGTTCTTTAAGATAAGTGGGGGTTTTAGGATTAAACAGCACACTGTAAAGCAGGGACAAAATGTGTAAGTTCCGGCGAAGACGTATTGGAAGCCACTTGAGTTTCGTACGGAATTCGGATACGTGATCATATTTGCGCAAGCCAAATATAAATCATCATTAAAATAAATAATAATTAATTATTTTAATGATGTATTTTAATGATTTATTTTAATTATGTATTTAAAAAATATATATATACAGGGTTATTGGTAATATGTCCCGATCCTGTTAAGGGCGTGTAGATGAGGTCATTAACTAACAAATAAAATGTTCCGCCGTCAAAATAGATTAGTGATTTTTAGGAGAAAAAAAAATATTTATTTCATAAGACGTTGCAAAAATCATAAAAATAAAATAAGTATTGGATCGCTTTTTTCAAAAGTACGGAGGTTTTTAATTGTTTTATGTTTGTTTTATTATGCGCAACTTAATTATTTAGCTATTTAATAAATAAGAATGCTAAAACGTGTTTTGGTTTTTTTTTTTTATAAATTTTTAAAAGAGATAAAGTCCTATGTTATTTTAATATTTAAAAAAAATTCTCGATAATGGTATACTTTAGGCCTAGAAACTTAGGGTTGATTTGTTAGTTAATGACCTCATCTACACGCCCTTAACAGGATCGGGACGTATTTCCAATAATCCTGCATATAAATCTAATGCAAAGATTTTGGAGTAGCCAGTAGCTGGGTACAACGATACTTCTTGGCAAGACCAGTGTCGGATTGTCTGGCTTCTGACTATCCATAACGACTGTCAAAGATGTTTAAATGATAGCCGGGAGCAACGGCTTAAAATGCTTATCAGGGCACGGACGAATCTCGATATGTTGTGATGATCACCCACCACCTTGAAGATCGAACATTGCGGCTGTTTTTATTTAAGGAGGATGGAGTAAAACTTTTACTTTAACTCTTGTTTTTCTCGAGGTGGAAATCCTTGTGATTATTTTCCGTCCTGGCGAGGGTGAAGGAGTCTGTCAGGTTCTGATTAAAACTATCCCAAGTTCTGTTGCACGCTTGCACCCGGTAATACTTTTGAAGAGGGAGAAATACTTTTTTTTATCATTTTACCACAGTTATTGACTAAACATTGGTATAGTAGTATTCAAATAACTTGGCAAGTGTCGTTCAATGCGCAGAAGTCGATTTTTAGGTGTCAGTGGTTGTCAGCGGGACGTGGGGTATGACGTAGCGCCGCTCCGAGCGCGCGATTGGTGCGTCAGTAGTTCTCGTTCAATTTGCTCCCGAATATACTTGCGTACACGAAAGTTGTACCCTTTGTTTTTGATACGAGTTGTTTTAAATTTAGTTTTTGTTACGTTGATTACAATGCCAGGACCAAATACCGTTTTATGCAGACTATTAAAACGTCAGAAAGAACAGTTGGACACTATAGTTAAGGAAGGTTGAAATTCCGAATTCGTCACTGTTTTTGGGACACCGGGATGCAGAAGAATAAAAGGGGTAGCAGTTTTATAAACTAATTGTGACGACGAGAACATATTATTTTTAATGTTTTTTTTTTATTCATTTTTTTTTTCACTTTTAAATGTATTTACTTATCTATTTTATTTATAATACCGAACTAACGAATGAATTCCTCTTCTTTCTTTAACAGTCTTCTGAAAAGACATGATTAAAAATAAATGATGGCAATAACCATCATTAAAGGCAAGCAGTAAAAGTGACCACTTTTTTCTTCCACTAAGTGTACGATGCGCGAACTTACCCTCACTACGCCAAAACCTTGCCAACTTACGTGACGAGGACCATAACATAGCTACGACATCAAATATAGATACAAATTAGCAACTTATATCCCAGCAGTTAAAACATTATAGGCTATTTATGTAGCTTAATAGTTTGTCCGCGTAAAAATGTCTCTCTAGTGCGTTAAGTATACATATTTTAACAAGCAGAAAAAGAAACGACACGTTTTGTAAGACATACTCATTATTGCGACCAATTGAAACATTCCTGACTATCATGCGCACATATTTATAATTCCCAACAATCTTGTACGGCAGTTGGACGTTCCTTCCAATATCACGCATCTGTCATCCATCATCACATTTTAAGCTTTCAAAACATTACCGATCGCATTTCCCGCCACATACCATATGTAATGGCGATGGCAACCGCCGCTAGATCACTGCGCCGGCGCATTCCGCGCGCCGCATTGACGCGGGAAGCGGTCAATCTGTCATCATGCTCGATATGGATCGATCATAGCCACATTGTTGTAGAGCGCACTAATAAAGCCTTCGTTGTCTTGTTACTATGGGTGTTATGTTCCGCATTTTTGTCTGGGTTTGCGCGTACATCAAAGGCTTGAGTTGATTGAACTGGGCTGATGAAGCGGTGGCTGAAAAACATTTACTGAAAATACAATTATCAAGATATCAAAATAATTTATTATATGCTCTTATTTGTTTTCATTAGTTTAAAAGAGAGAAATCATTTTCATTTTAAACATTACTTGAAGATAGGCAAATAAGATTCGTTTTAATAAATTAGGGACTTATCAATACAAAATAAGAAAATTTGTCAGTTAGATACTGGGTTTGAAGTTGAGTTTTCAGTAACTGTTCTTCTATTTATAGAAAGCATCTACTTAATTTAAAATAAATTAGTATGTCAAATAAAAACGTGCCAACATCCAGTAAAATTAAATGGGTATCACAAGACAATGATATAAAAAGTTATTCTAAATATTTCTAAATTAACATCGTATCATCTCGATTCGCGTCGAATCGATCTGTGTCCGATTATTCGATCCTCAATCGATTCGTTGAGGAGTCGAGTCGGCCAAGCCATCTGCAGTTCAATGAACTTTCTGAATACCTAGCTCGTAAGTTTTTTTGCTGTCAACTTCTGTGGTTATACGAAAGTTTCGATTAAACCAATATATTTATGGGATGTTATAAGGTCAATAGGTGTAATCACATTGTAAGTGCGTAATGTGTTTTTAGACTGTGTTACGGAAAAGGTATCTGTTAAGTTTTCGTGTACGAAGTGTTATGATTATGAGCGTAGCAAATGTAAGAGGTTTTTTGTTACGTATCAATCACTTGTCTTATTAGAAAGTCAGCTGGATTTAAATTCTGTATGTTGGTTTGAATAAGAAGAAAACCTATATCCTGGAATTAAACAGAACCCGAAAAACACTAAAGCCATAGGTATCATTATCATTGGCTTATCTTTTTAACCGACTTCTAAAAAAGGAGGAGGTTCTCAATTCGGATGTTTGCATTTTTTTTTTATGTTTGTCCGCGCAGAACTCCGTCGCTTGCCAACCGATTTGAAAAATTCTTATCTTGTTAGAAAGGGTATACTTCCCAAATGGTCCCATGAAAATTTAATCGAAATTGGACAAGCCGTTTCTGAAAACTCAACAAAAGTCTAAAAAAAATATTTACGTTGATGATCTTTTCGTTTACTCTGCATTGCGTTTTTTGTTCGCGCATAACTCCGTCATTTACGAACCGATTTGGAAAATTCACTGATCCACTAAAATGCACGAAAATAAAAACTTTTTGCAAAAAATAAAACCGACTTCCATATCAAAACACTACAAAGCCAAAAATAATTTTAATTTCGGAAGGCGGTGTGAAAAAAAAAAAAAGAAAATACAAAACCAATAACACCGACTACCGAAATTAAAATTATTTTTGGCTTTGTAGTGTTTTGATATGGAAGTCAGTTTTATTTTTTGCAAAAATGTTTTTATTCTCAAGTATGTTGGGGCCGGTTTCAGTTTTACGAGATACAGTCGAGTACTATTGTCATGCACGGAGCAACATCCTATCCATCCTAGGGACTAACGACTTAGTGTGCTTTCCGATGGTCACTCATCCACGAGCTGACCTTGGCACGCGTTGATTAATCTTGAAGATCCCCAATGAGGCTGTTCAGCCACGAGCTCCTCTTAAGCCATAGGTATATAATATAGTATATAAAATCTCCAATTATATCTTTTGCCAATCCTTTCCCTCACTACCTCACGTGTCTACGCTGATTAAGCTACACATGGAATAGATTGGTAGCATCGGTCTACGTAGGTAAAGTATTAGCAAATTATGCCACTAGTTTGCGCACGGAATAGATGAATAAGGTTGGAATGGTAATGTGGGCGTGGCGCGCGCGCCACATTTATGATACGACAATCATAGCGCGACCGATTAATTCATTCACCGCGTTTAGTGCGTTTCGGATTACTTCGGAACACAGAGCTCTGCTTTAAAATGCCGTGTTGTGCAATTATAACCTGTAAAACAAAAATTCAGACCGCAATTATAAAGCGAGGAGGTATATGTTTCCATCGGTAAGTCGAAAATAACATTTAATTACAATTTTATTTGTAAAACCATAAAAATATTCTGATCACTATGAAATTCCGAACATTAACAACATTATTGCAACAAGTTACAACAAGTATAATATATACATTGCCGGTTGTGTACTCGCTTAATCAACGCAATGACCAAGTCTGCTTACAATGTAGTGCATCCGCCACACTTCAACCATTGACGTTTTGTCCTTTGCCCTGATTGGCCGTGATGCACGGCACATGTTTATCAACAGTGAGTTACAATCAGTAGCAAGCTCTCGACTTAAGTGTGTGTAATTTATTTGTGTGCGTAATTCGCATAGGTACGTAACGGGCCTCTTGCTTGTAGTAGAGCTTAAGAGTGGGGAGACAAGTGGCGACACGCGTTCTTATACAAATCAGGAACTATTTCCTTTCTAACCTCTTTTATCTGTTCTGTGAGTTTGCGTATAACTTACGGCTTACAATAGCCATTTTTACGCGGTAATGTGATTAAAATCCTCGCGGTTAATGAAGCGAATGCTTAACATCACCATTACTTACGTATGATGCTACTTATTACCAATATTTATGCTCTCAGAGAAAGGTAATGAATCACCATTTGACCGTAAACAACTGCCACTTCTTATCTTTATCGTCGATAAAGTAAGAACCTTTCTTATCCAATCAAATCGCAATAATTTAAATTAAGATTTGCGGCAGTAGTAAATTTATTCAATCATACACAAAATTTATCGAATACTTTTTTAAATGTAGATTGTTTGGCGGTTTTAACGGAATCCATCATCGTCACGTAACTGTAAGTACACTTGCGCAGGCGCAGCGGTCGCCATTTCGCTTAATTTTTTTGGGGTTTTGAAATGGTGTACTTTTGACTAAAATGTGTCTTTATTATAATTAATACCGTAAAGTCGTCTAATTTTATTTCACTGGTCCATCTTCATTGCTGAAATAATTCATATTTCTGCAAACATAAAAATAAATTGTTAGTAAACGCGTGTGAACATCATCTGTCGCTTAATAGGAAAGTTTCAATACCGCTGTATCGTTTTGATATCGTTCGCTAAGATTGGGCTGAGATCGACTCACGCGCAGCCGTGGGACCTCGCGCGTAATTTACCGCCACAAGTTTGAAAGTTTGTGAGAACTTCTAAGTATATCTGTGTCCTGTAATAGATTTGGTTTCAGAAAATGTTGTGTTGCTATAATACTTCAGTACCTATTTTATGAAGAGCAAGGTTTTATGTAATGTTAGTTCAGTCCGCGTAGAGTAAGTTGTATTAGTGCAGATGTTTTATTAGTAGTCATCTTTACGGATTCAATTTTTTAAAACATATTATTTAATAATATTCATCTCTGTGTATGTAAGTGTATTGTTTTGGCTGTGGTCTGTGCATACACATAACTACATACAACGTGTAACGTAAAGGGAAAATATACATACCAAGGGCACGGCTTCTATGGGTGATATCAAACGATATTGGAAGGGTTTTTTAATCCTATCTCTACATGTTCAGAAGTAATGAGAATTTTTAATTCATTGATACCAGAAACCGAACTTTTCAAATTGAAATAAGCACATCACAGAAGAGATTTATCGTGATATTTGCAAGTAACGTGGAAAGTTATTGACCTACGTAGTGCGGTGATACGATTGTTATGATTTCAATTTAAGAAACTTACGAAACCGCAAATTTGGTATCAATTATTAGAGTATTTTATTTTGAGTTGAAACCCTTCCAGTATCGTTTGATATCATCCAAAAAAGCCGTGCCCTTGGTATGTATATACCCTTTCCGTTACACGTTGTATAGTTATGTACTAATGTATACTAAACAGATTCAATAAACAAGTTTACAGTAGGTCTTATTTTCTTACAGTCATACAATTATTACGGATTACGTATTAGTACTGTAATAAACTTTTGTGTTTTTTCTTTCTTTTCTTCTTTTGGCAGTGGAGGCCCGGGGATATAGCCACGACTTAATTGTAGGTCCTGATTTCAAACCTAGGTGGATATATTTTCTGTAATTTTATTTTTAACATCACCACTGTTCTCAAAATGGGGAAGGAAAATATCGTGAGGAAGCTGGCTTGTGAACCTGGTCCAAAATACTTGAAGACTGGGCCCGCGTGACGGCTTACGTCAGTCATACGTCCTACTTCCTAGCAATTGAAACGTTAAATCGCCTGTCATCATTTCACTATTTCGGAAGGAGTAAGTCCAAACATAATCTCTACAGCGTTTTTCTGTCATTGCACGATCATAATATGCGATTTTTTACACCGTCAATAATTGTATGTATTAGAATACAGTTGTAATAAGGGGAAGTGAGTAATTTAGTATTTAAAATGTGTAGCTCTATGAGAAACGCTTCTGCTTGTTGGCGTGGATTAGACTTCGCATTCCATCAGTAGTTGGCTCAGGTAACACAAGGTTGTCAAAAGGTAGATAATCTTTTATTATTAACATGTTAGAAATGACTTTTCATCGATTCGTATATCGGATATCGATGAACTAAAAAAACATCCAAGTGCAAGTTGGACCCGCACCGAGAATTCCGTATATTTACGTAAGTACAGACGCCAGCACATCAAGCTACAACAATCTGTCAAATTTCTTTAATAGATTATCAACATTATTGTTAAAGAAATTAGGTTCAAGATTGATTGGGAAAATTTGACAGTTTCGGGTAGCTTCATGTACTGGCGTCTGTACATTATATAAGTTGAATAGTAATGAACTAACAACATATGAACGGTTTTTAGGTTTTTGTCTTTACATGTGCTTTATCACATTGCTTCTTTCATGTTTCAAGGTCAACGGGTAGTTAGGTTAGTTAACCATAGGGTAACAAAATCTATAAGGTTTTGATTCCCTTGTGAAATCGCGAAATATGAGACGTAAACGGACATTATCTTTGATCTTGTGGACTCACAAGTTTAATTTTCATTGCTGAAACAGATCATAGACCCATATATGTATTTGATATAATAAGATTGGTGTCTTTACACGCTTCTGAGAAAAAAGGTCAGCCCGACAGACGAAAAACGATTTTACAAGGGTTCAGTTTGTTTTCTTTGTGGGACCCTAATTGACACAAGCATTTTATAGATAGACAGATAATTATGTGTACTCTTTATTGTACACCATAACAGAAACAAATAAGGACGGAACTGTATTCAAGTAGAATGGACATGAGATATGAAACGTATTTGATTTAATATAGTTACTTTCTTGGGATTATTAGCGTCATAATTAGTGTTTTACGGGCGAATTGTCCGAATATACTAATAAATACGATGCCTGATCCTCATATTCCCTGTCTTAACGTCACAATAATTTCTGTATTTTTTTTAAATTCTACCTCTATCAGCCCTACAGATGTCCGGCGTTGCGTAAGTGACATTCCTGTGAAGGTGTTTTTTGGTGGGCACGGTCGCTGAGCGGAACGGATCAATGGTATTCCCATCTGGAGCAGAAACGACGTGATAAAGAAACTAATGAACTATTCTCTGCTGGAATCTGGAGTTGCGTTCTTCCGGTGTAGGTGTTGATCATGATCGTGCTATGTTTTGAATTAAGTGTGTGTATGCACTTGTGCGGGTCGGTTTTTGAAGTTTTTTGAAAAGAGGCGGGATTGAAGTTGTTTTGTGGTTTTTGAATAGGCTTGGCTTTTTCAACCGACGACAAAAAAGGAGGAGGTTATTAATTCGACGCGTATTTTTTTTTTTAATGTATGATCACCGATTACTCGAAGACGGCTGAACCGATTTGGAAAATTCTTTTTTTGTTTGAAAGGGTATACTTTGAAATTGGTCCCATTGCCACCAAGTCAGGATCTGATGATGGAATCCTGGAGAAATAGAGGGAACTCTTCAAATATTATAGGCACACCTATAGTGATTTGAGTATTTTTTATAGTAATTTGTATAGTAGCATTCGAAAAGCACCATTTGTGAAGTGGACCTGATGATGAAGACCACAGATGGCCACTGGAATTACTCAATATATAAGTAGGAATAATAAGTACTTCATGGGTTCCGCTTCGATTACTTGAATATGGTTATTAAGCACAATATGCTCGTCACAATGCATATGGTGAAGTGAAAGCTGATGGTGAAGTACCAGGAGAACTCCTCAACAATTAACGGCCCAGCGTTGGGAAAAGCAATATTTTGTAAAAGGTTAT
Organism: Tholera decimalis; assembly: GCA_943138885.2. Classification (NCBI taxonomy): domain Eukaryota; kingdom Metazoa; phylum Arthropoda; class Insecta; order Lepidoptera; family Noctuidae; genus Tholera; species Tholera decimalis. The sequence continues at coordinate 9,734,794 of OW964553.2, read as the reverse complement.
AAGTAGTTGAGATTTAGGCTTTTGTAACTAGGTAAATTATAAATCGACCAACTAAAAAGAGTGAAATAAATTTTTTTTCCCAAAAAATTAAACCGACTTCCATAAAACACTGCAAAGTGAAAAATAACTTTAATTTTGGAAGTCGGTGCCAAAAACGAATATACAAAACTAAAGACACTGACTACCGAAATTAAAGTTATTTTTCACTTTGCAGTGTTTTTTGGAAGTCGGTTTAATTTTTGGGAAAAAGTTTTTATATACGATGCGATAATTGTTACTCGACCTGGATTCTAAAAATAATTTATCAAAATAAATTATTTTCAAAATAGTATTTTTTTTAAATTATAAGACATCTAATTATAATTGTAATGGCAAAGTCAACGAAGAATTTCCCAACATAATTTGGAGCTAAGCTAACAATCTCCTAAACACCGTTCCGGCAAGATCTAAGTAAATGTCTCCCGCTCCTCGGTCCGTGCAGTCGTGGGAACGTCCCAATGTCGGCTTTCTGGCAATTAATCCCGAACTGAGACCAGTTTAGTTTTATTTCGATGGGCTCACACTTTGGACTGTAGGGCTGACAGAACATTTGGATTTGCAATTTTTGCTTTGGTAGTGCGATTTTATTTAATGACTTGTATATAACGATGTGTTTGCAAATCTTGCCATTATGAAGCTATTTGATTTATTTATTGTTGATTTTCCAGACTAAAGTACGATATCTAACTTTTTTTCAATCAACGAAAAAAACGGAGGAGGTTATCAAGTCGACGCGTATATTTTATTGTTTTTGTTTTTTTTTATATATGATCACCGATTACTCGAAGACGGGTGAACCGGTTTGGAAAATTATTTTTTTTGAAAGGATATAGTTTCAAATTGGTCCCATTGTCACCAAGTCAGGATCTGATGATGAGTTCCTGGAGAAATCGAGGGAACTCTTCAAATATTATAGGCACACCTATTGTTCAGAACTACAATTGGCCAGTGCAACGATAACTGGGGTGTCCGGAACTGTCCACGGTACGTGGAGCTATAAACGTTGCTTACAAACAACAATAAACAAAAGGCCTTACGACAACCTATAGCCTCTGAGGCTTTATGAATACAAATAACAGGTCTAACCACTAACCTTCTGTGCTGGGTTCGCCAACTTCGACCTTCCCAAGGCCACGCCCCAAGGGTGGTATGTATGTAATATGAGGTGAGTAAGTGAAAATGTGATGTAAATCAAGTGTGTGGACGTTCACAAGGCGCCAGTCTCCAGATGGCGCGGTTCCAACAGCAATCACAGCACAACTCGTTTCCAGCAAAAGCGCGTGCCACGCGATGGCAACCAACCGGCGAGGAATCCCAAAATATCCCGGGTTTTTCATCAAATGGGGATTACAACTTCAAACAATAGATAATTCGCGACCCAATTATCGGTTTCAAAAGGCGATTCCAAACGATATTTTTCCAATTATAATTATCTCAACAGGGTCCCATGACCGACATTTTCAACAAAGTCTATCTGTCAAGTCAGAGTAATGTCAAGAACAAATTTCTTTATGTCAAAAGGGTGCGTTCGGAAACGATCGGTACTAAACACCTATAGTGATTTGAGTATTTTTTATAGTAACTTGTGTAGTTGCATTCGAAAAGCACCATTTGTGAAGTGAACCTGATGATGAATACCACAAATGGCCACTGGAACTACTCAATATACAACGTGTAATGGAAAGGGTATATACATACCAAGGGCACGGCTTCTTTGGGTGATATCAAACGATATTGGAAGGGTTTTTTAATCCTATTCTACATGTTCGGAAGTAATGAGAATTTTTAATACATTGATACCAGGAACCGAACTTTTCAAATTGAAATAAGCACATCACAGAAGAGATTTATCGTGATATTTGCAAGTAACGTGGAAAGTTATTGACCTACGTAGTGCGGTGACACGATAGTTATGATTTCAATTTAAGAAACTTACGAAACCGAAAATTTGTTATCAATTTAAAAATTGATACTTATTTTCGTTAGTATTATCGAGTATATTATTTTGAGTTGGAACCCTTCCAATAAGTACCAGGAGAACTCCTCAACAATTGACGGCCCAACATTGGGAAAAGCAATATTTTGTAAATGATTATAAGTAGTTGACATTTAGGCTTTTGTAACTAGGTAAAACAAAAATCGAACAACTAAAAAGAGCGAAATAAAAACTTTTTACCAAAAAATTAAACCGACTCCCAAAAAACACTGCAAAGTGAAAAATAACTTTAATTTCGGAAGTCAGTGCCAAAAACGAAAATACAAAATTAAAGACACGTTATTTTTCACTTTGCAGTGTTTTTTGGGAGTCGGTTTAATTTTTTTGGTAAAAAGTTTTATTGTCTACTGAGCTGTTTGTTCCTCTTCTGCTTAGCCTTTTCTTAACTACGTAGGGGTAGGCTTTCAGTCTAACCAGATCCATCTGAGTACTAGCGTTTTACACTGCCTATTTGCCTCCACAGCCAGGCCAGCAGGGTAACACCATGATAGCAAGATAGGTGTCAGATTTTTCATCTTTTGACCACCCGTAATGACTCTCAAATATATATAAATGACCCTATACCTATACTACCTCAGCGCTTCTCACTCTTTGTCTCACTCGCACACTACTGGCTGCTGTCACGTGAGCAAGCGAAACAGGGTGGCAGGGAAAAGACTCCTAGACACCGATAATTTAGTTTATTTCTTTTTATGGTGAAAATAATAGTAATAAAAAAAAATCATAAGACCTGCTTTATAGTTAGTTCAATTAATATGCAAAGTTTCATTATCTAATTTGAAGTTATTTTTGAATACCAGCGGTTTATTGTTCGGTTTGGAGGTAACTTTGGATTTTTTTTCTATCAAGAAATTTTTATGGGATCGTGTTTTCGTCAAACATAGTACTTGACATTAATCCTCAACTTTATCATAGGTATATTTATTTCAAAATTATTGCTGCAGTATTTTCGACATGACGTAGGATCATGCTAAGCCATTTGAGGTAGTATAGGCCCTTAATGTGCTATCCGTGGCATGAGGCAATATGGGTATAATAATATAGTCAACCTCCACGGACTGATTTCGTCAACCGTTGCTTAACCATACAACTTGTGGCTGTAATTTTTTAGCCAATCAATCTATTGAGCTGTTATCGATTTTAAATCAGCGGTTTATCTGAAAGCGATGACGTTACATTATCAATATCCATAAACTTTTGCCCTGATGTTTAGCCTTCATTTATTTATTTAATTCATTAAATAGAACGGCCGAAACGAATTACACTATTTAATATAGTTAATAATTTATTTAGCACATTCATACATTCTTCTCACAAAAATTCAAACAATCTTCTCACAAATATTCTCCTGATAATCTTAAATATATATTGCGGCGAGTATTTTATTGCGTCATCTCAATTTATGTTTTATTCTGGACAGCCCTACCACCAAACGGTGAGACTTTGCGCTAAAAACACCTTCGTTGGTATAACGACGTGCGACACATAGTTCATTACTCGGAAAAAGTATAATTATTATCGTGCGATATTACATCTGTTCGGTTGGATGGGATCAACGTGTCACGGCGGCTGTCGCGCCCTATGACAAAAGATACAGGTTGTTACGATGAAATTAAAGACCTGAAATTGTGATAATATTTAAATTTGGATGGTATTTCACTCTAAATAATAACGGTGTGCTTATTATCACGTCTCAAGGTTCTCACACATTGTTATACAAGTGTGTCCAAATTATTGGTATACAGTAAAGTATACTGTACCTATACCATGGATTACGATCCGCACAAATGTCTATACTACAGGAGCTTGGTACCAAAAATCGCTTGTCCACAGTATGACGCAGAATCCTCATTTGTTGTTTCGGTCACATTATCCGCCGCCAAGATGAAAACTTGGAAAAAATAATCATCTGTGCCACCGTGAGGGGCAAGTGGTCCAGAGAGAGGTCCCCATTCAGATGGTCGAACCAACTGAAGCAGAGCAGCTCCCATAGGTTCGAGGACATGGTGCGAGTAGCTGCTGACCGCAAAAAATGGAACAGCCTGACAGACCGCTGCGCGCTGGGTGAAAATTGGTGATCGCAATCTTTGGTCACGATGGCTCGACCACAGAGCGAGAGAGAGTACCTATTTATCTTTTAACTATCACGAAGGGGCTATTGCATTATTTGTACCACTTGTGTCTCTTTAAGATCTCTATAGAAATTCACTACTTACAATATTATGATTATTTATATTATTATTGAACCGTCAACAACCTAAGATGTCGGAGTTATGATCGAGAGGTCACGGGTTCGAAACCCACCCATTATATTATTACCGAGAACCCACTCCGGTCACAAGCATATTAAGTTTAGATGGAGGGGTTAACAAGATTGCTAGTAATGTGAATAGGGTAGTTTCCTAAAATATTTTATTTAGTCCGTCACGTAATTTAAGAAAATACATTGGACACGTATTTTTTATTTTTTCACGTAATTGAAAAATTAAGACGATACAGCGAGTTGAAATTTCGCGTGACGTCACACCTCGGTATAATTTTTAGCAATGTGTGACATTAGCAGCCCCCACTCCTGTAGTTTGAAGCTTTCCATCTTTGTGAATTTTTCTTGACTTGAAAAAGCAAAAAATACGAGACCAATATTTTTTGAAAATCTACCACATAATTATTTTGTAACACAGGAAACTACCTTATTCTACCCACGTTGCTAGTAATGAAAAAGACATCTGTTTCAAGTTCAAATCTTCGAATAATAAATATTGCATTTTATCAAATTCATTTCTACCCAATCCTATATTTGCGCATGGCCCTATTGAAGTTCTAACATTCTTGAACTTCTAGGTGCATAAGGTAAGAGTTCTGGAACGATAAAGTCTTAGACCTATCATTTACCAATGTTATCCCATTTCACTTTCCACATTTTAGCTAGTTGCAGGAGGTGTTTTAGTTTTGTTGAAAGTACTCCGTATTGCTACATACGAATTCATATGTGTATGATTTTATCAGTACAAGTGCTCACTTGGCACTTTCTCGGCCTGTAATATATGTGTTGGCAAATTGATTGAAAGAGAAAAGTGCGATATTGTCACTTAATTGTTTTATATCCCAGCTAACGCAATGTAAGTGAGTGACACATACCTACCGACTTGCGAAATCGGTTTTAAATGAATGACCAAAGGTGGAATTATGGAATTAATTGATCAAAATACGAAATTTTTTGATACAGCAACTGGAGAAGTAATAACGCTTTCGTTTTTTTCCTTAGCGAGTCGAAGGCGATAATCTATACTAATATTATAAAGCGGAAAAGTTTGTTTGTTTGCTTGAACGCGCTAATCTTCGAAAGTACTGGGTGGATTTGGATGCAATTTGGTATGGAAGTAGCTTGAAGCTTGAGGAAGGTTATAGGCTACTTTTTACGCGACTGCAAAAAAGGAGAGTTATGTTTTTACTATGATAGAATCCACGGGAGCGAAGCCCCGCGTGAATACAAGTATTTTATATAAATTTGGCCCAAAATCCGCCACGCGAACTCCAGTCGCTGATGTAGACGCAAGATCATCAACTGGGATAGTGCTGAGTCTGTGGGGTAATACCGCATATACACATGAGATCTGACCCATCTATGAATCCCCATCCGTACAGATTATCTTTGCTACGGTTGTCTTTAAAAAGGCACATTTCGACTTAATAAATATCACGGAATATCAGTTACCTAACCTTTATACAACTGAATTAATGCTATCGTGTCAGTATGGAAACGACAAACGGTTTCGATACGCCACGTCATTCTGTTCATGTTCTGTCCCTTAAATATTGTCATTTAGACAATCGCAATTGCTACTAGAATAGCACTTGTCTAGAGCCTCTAGTTACAACGTTATTCTCGATTCCACGAACCGTTTTCAAGGTGGGACCAAACAGTAATCAACTGTTTTTTTTTTCCGTGGGAAACAATTATAGACTGAGATTTGAAGAGTATGATAAGAGGCGATAGCTCCCATGACAATAGATTGGATACTTAATACACTATTATTTGAACTTTTGATTAGTTACCTTGGTACGTGTAATATGGGGCACGTGTAAAATGCTTAGCTGATGCTGTGATGTTTGAGAAAAAGCTTCGGTTTGTATAAAGGCAATTAGTCTGGTGGCGAAATGAGTAGATAAATCATACCACATACCACCAACTTCCAAACTCCGGGCTTATATTGAGAAATTCCTTACAGAAAAGCCAATAGCACTTTTTACCTGACCCGGGAATAGAAACCGAGACCTCATGGTCAGCAGTCGTGCTTGTGACCACTAGACCGACGAGCAGATGATATTTAAAAATTAACATTTAAATTACCAAGGTGACATTGGCAGCAGTGCAACTTGATTACACAGATCACAGTCCAGGGCATCAGTTACAATAATCGCAATCGCGCAAAAAAGCAGGGTGGTTTTTAGTTAGTAATTTTCTAACAGACCCAAGAGGAAAGTATTCATGAGAACAAAAACAAGGAGCATGGCAAGGAAAGGCGAACTTGGGACTGAGTCAGGTCTAAAGCATAGCAAGCAACTCAGTGTGAGTGTGATGTGCGTTTGAGGTGTCGGCCATAATAGGGCCATAAAAGCAGGCCAATATCGTTCAGAGGTGCGCGTGAATTAAGTTCAATCTTGGGCCACCGAATCATGGTAATGGTGGATCTGTGTTCCCCACAATAAACTCAAAAAAAAACCCAAAACTCAAACTCTAAATAATTTCACATAGACCTACATGGGCACTTATAAAACGACAGAAGTTAGTTCACGGTTCGAAATTGGTCGTTTTCTATGGAGAAGAACCGGCAGCAACTCACAGTTACTCTTTTCCAAACATCATTTTTACAATGTATCCATAATACAGGTTAAGTCAATATCGTTCAGAGAGTTATCGTATGAGAGGACAATATACAACGTGTAATTTAAAGGGTATATACATACCGAGTGCACGGCTTCTTTGGATGATAACAAACGATATGGCAAGGGTTTTCTAATCCTGTGTCTACATGTGTGGAGCATATTAGAAATTTAAATACATTGATACCAGAGGCTGAATTTTTCAAATTAAGAAGAACGAAGAGAATTATCGTTTTATTGGCAAGTGACGTGGAAAGTGATGACCCTCATAGTGCTGTGACACGTTTGTTATTATTGGTATTCAAAAACATATGAAACCAATAATTTGGGGTCATTTCTGTGAGTCACTTATTTTGAGCTGAAACTTTGCATAGAGACTCCATACCAAATGTTGTCTTCAGTCCTTGTGGATAGATATGGGGATATAATAAAAGTTCCTTACCTCGATTTAAGTCTAACATATTATTTGAAATGTAGGAAATTATACTCGCGGCTGTTCTATAGCCACCGAAGGTGCGGATTAGCGGACGGCTAGCAAGGGTAGCTCACCGACCGGTAAGTACGAGGACCGAGTTTACGGCGTGTCGTGTTCCACGCGTGCTTCTATGTGCAGTCAGCAGTGTGAGGGCTCAATAGGGCCTATATCTGCGAGGGTTGCGGAAATGTTCTATGAAATACAGCAGTAAAGGAAGCAACAGATTTGATGATTCTCCCCCGAAAAAAAGTGCAGGAAATTAAGTTAAAGCTTTAATTCTAACATGATTCAAATAACTAGAACATTCACGGTACCCAGCGACTGTTACTGATCCAACGTCACAGTTTTCAGTCCACGGTGCATCGACCGCACGATTTTATCTTTTACGCCACATTTTGATGCTTAAAGAGTTTCGGCACGGATTGAAATTTTAATCAGTTTTTCGACTCGTGACGCGGAGCCGTTTTTGTTAGCGTTACTTTAGTGGCACTTGTGAACTTTTTATCTGGTACTAATTGAAGAAAGTACCACAATTCGGGTCAGCCTTGAGTAATTTGAGCAATATATTCAGAGCTTATCGCTAACATTGATTGCACATTTAGTTTCCTTTTCTTTGTTATCGGAAAGGCTTCCTATATCCTTTGTAGCCTTAATGGTATAGATATTTTGTTCGGTTGTTTTCAATAACAGATAATTTAATCGGCTAAGATAAAATAATCGTAGTTCTTGGATGGACTTACGAGACTTTGGAATGGAGGGTGATTAGGATCTAATTCCGATAGTACCGTCAGATGTAACAAAATAACTATACATCTCTAGGTATCTACTGAATTGTCAGAGATATGATGCTTGATTAGTTAAGTAAATTCTATGGAGCTGGGGATATAGCTGTGGTGCTTTTAAGAGTAAGACATAGGTTTCTGTGGTCAGCTTATTATTCATTTGATAAACTTAAAACATTTAGAATACAAACTTGCTTCTAACAGTAGCAATAATAGTCCGCGTAAAATAATAAAATTATCTCAAGGGAAAATACTCCTCAAATGAAAGGTAGGTCTTGGTTTACCTGTGTGCTAAGTTTATTCTAAATCTGTTCTGCTATTACGACGGTAAGAAGTAACAAACCGTCCATCCGTTTATGTCCGACTTTGTGTGGATGGGTTTTTCTGAAGCAACGAGCACTTTCATAGAGTTTCAGGGTTGATATTTCCCATCCACTTCATTCTAGAGTTGTCTAAGCCTGAGAAGCATTCACACACAAGTCATAACCCACGATACGTCTCCATCTTGGTTCGCAAGCTTCTACCCTATAACTCATGCACGCTCATTGGCATTTTTTTAAACGCATTCGTCAGGAAAATAGCATAGAAACTGCACGGCTGCCCGGCTGGCGCAGTGTTTAAGCAATTGGCTTCTGTGCTACGGTTTGATTTCCGCATCGTAACAAATGTTGGTATCGATTACAAATACATAGTTGTTGAGTCTCGGCGTTTGTAAAAATGCACTCACGATACTGGAGAGATTCCTAGTCTTGGGCAATGCTTTACACGCCTGGGCGTCGGGGATTGCAAGCCGATCTTCGGCCACCGTAGATGCGGGCTTGCAGACGGCGAGCAGGGGTAGCTCACCGTCCGGTAAGAACCAGGACCAGTTCCACGTACGCCTCAAAGTGTCGTCAGCATAGCTTTGCCAGAATTACAGAAATGTTGTAACATGATACCGCGGCCCCGGAACTTAAAGGCAGCTGAAGGAACAGGTATTTAGTCAGTAGAAGTCTGACACTCCCTTACGCTCCACCCAGAGTAGGAGTAGTCATTCGATTACTCTCCCCCCGGAAAAAAAGGGAAACTACTACGACTAAAGAAACATACAGTGTAACAGCGAGGCAAATATGTAACAACTTTACGTACAAGTAAAGCTATTCACATTTATCTCCAATTCAGTTTGTTTTAGCTCGGGACCTGTAAGTTCTGTACGACTGCTACGACAAAGTTGCAGTCAGGTCGCCAGGTCAAAAGTTCACCCACCGTTTGCAACGTAGTCAATTTACTTAGAAATGTCTCCCTTTATATTTCATGTTTATTCCGTAATGAGGATGGGAACTGTTACAATATGAACAAGCTGTGGTTACTTGATCATTTTTGGTGTTGTTTTGGTAAAGGATAAGGAATTAAATGCCAACGTCAACGTCACTGTGTTTATTATTTGACACTGAATAATGAATTTAGTTAGTATGTAAGAAAAAAATTATCAAAGTCTAGTCCGAACAGTGCGAAATATTATGTGATAATGTCTGCATAGGATGAGTAATACGAGTATAGACATAGGTACTCTGAAAATACACATACATAATTCAATCGAATTCATTTGTTTTCAAGTAATAAGACTCATTTGCTTAACAACAATTTTGTTGTTTACACGAAAGTATTATTATTTCTAGACCTCCTCCCATTCCACCTAGGCCCACTCCGGGTACTAGTCGTTCTAACTTACCTTCTCCTATGAAATCCGAGGACTGTCCCGGTTACCTTCTAAAACGATTTTCGCTAAGAAAATGGAACATAAATTATACTGGAGATACCAGTGTTCGAAATTTTTTCACCAGTATCGAAGAAGAGAAGGATTCAGACGACATAACTGACAGATATCTGCTTAAACGCTTCCACGAAGTGTTGTCCGGTCGCGCCTTGAATTATTATAGGTCAATCCGTCGACCTGATATGACTTACCCCGAATTAAAAGAAAATTTCTTCAATACATTCGGAGAAATTGATTTCGAGTTTAAAACCGGTCAACGAATTTTCCTTAATGCTATTTTCGTGAATAGAAGCTACAAGCTCAACATTGACGTGGAGAACTTGCAGCGGCGATTCACGAACATGCAGTCGAGCCTGAATGAGTGCTGAATGTTGTGAGGCTGAAAGGTTGTAATTTCGGAATAGATCATTTACTAAGTGTAAATAAGGAAAACTGAAGTCGGCCAGAATTTTGGTGGCTTTTGAATTAGCAACTTCTGGCAGTTCTGAGACCCTGGACACATTCTTTAACTTAATTTGTCAATGCAACCTTTGAGTTTTTTTTTTGCCACAGAAGCACTTACACACAATTACTAATAACAATATGAAAAAGATGGTTACAAAACCTACCGCCAACCTAATTGTTCAAATTGCATCACCGGAGTTCATTCACATGTGCGCGGGCGCACTTGTTAGAAACTGTCCGATTCGCGCCGATTCGGCACATTGCGCCGATTGTTTCACGAACTGCGATGTGTCACGATATGTGCTCTCATTGTGATTGGCAGCGCTTGCGACCAATTCTAAATCTGTTATTTTGGGATTAGAAAAAAGCTTAAGTTCTAGACTTTCTATAAGCGATAATGTAGCGATAGTGATTGTCATTAGGAAAGGTATTTCTACAATCGATTATATGTCTAGTCTCTTGTGGCCTGCCTCGTTGATATTGTGGTCTCAATGTCTCATTCTCTGTCTTTGGACAGAGAATCAGCATTGCCATTCAATGTGGCAATGCGGCCAGTGTTCTGGGCACTTTTCCCATTGATAGCGACGTTGATGAATTTTTCGATGCCCTATAATTTCCCTTTTATTTTCGCCTGTATTATATTTGTTTTTATAATTATGTTATTTACTGTAAATAAAGAAGATCTCGAATTCGATTCCCGGGTCAGGTAAGGCAAAAGTACTACTGTGTTTTCACCGACGAAAAAAAAACGGAGGAGGTTATCAAGTCGACGCGTATATATTTTTCTTTTTTTTATCACCGATTACTCGAAGAAGGCTAAACCGATTTAGAAAAAACTTTTTTGTTTGAAAGGGTATACTTCGAAGTTAGTCCCATTGTCACCAAGTCAGGATCTGATGATGGGATCCTGGAGAAATCGAGGGAACTCTTCAAATATTATAGGCACACCTATAGTGATTTGAGTATTTTTTATAGTAACTTGTGTAGTTGCATTTGAAAAGCACCATTTGTAAGGTGGACCTGATGATGAAGACCACAGATGGCCACTGGAACTCAATATATAAGTAGGAATTATAAGTATTTCATGGGTTCTGCTTCGATTACTTGAATGTGGTTATTAAGCACAATATGCTCGTCACAGTGCATATGGTGAAGTGAAGCTGATGGTGAAGTACCGGGAGAATTCCTCAACAATTAACGAACGGCCCAACATTAGGTAAAAGCAATATTTTGTAAATGATTATAAGTAGTTGACATTAGGCTTTTGTATCTTGGTAAATTAAAAATCGACCAACTAAATTCGGAAGTCGGTGCCAAAAACGAAACTACAAAACTAAAGACACCGACTACCGAAATTAAAGTTATTTTTCACTTTGCAGTGTTTTTTGGGAGTCGGTTTAATTTTTTGGTAAAAAGTTTTTTCTATAAGAAATCTCCCAGCAGTAGCCCGGAGTCTGGAAGTTTACCTCGAATGGCAGCGTTAAGCCTTCAATAGTTGTTACGGCTAGTCAGAAACCAGTAAATCTGACTCTGGTCTAGGTCTTATTGGTTTCATAGGTTTCTTGAATACCAGTAATAACAAACGTGTCACAGCACTATGAGGGTCATCACTTTCTACGTCACTTGCCAATAAAACGATAATTATCTTCGTTCTTCTTAATTTGAAAAATTCGGTCTCTGGTATCAATGTACTGAAATTTCTAATAAGTTCCACACATGTAGACATAGGATTACAAAACCCTTCCTATATCGTTTGTTATCATCCAAAGAAGCTGTGCACTTGGTATGTATATACCCTTTAAATTACACGTTGTAGAATAGGAAGATACTACTGAGGCTCTAGACAAGTGCAATTCTGTCAGTGGTAGCGTGCTGAAGGTGTTCGTGAAAACGGCAAAACGTTTTATCAATCTAGCGTCAATAGCCCAATGGATAAGGTGTCGGACTTGTGATCGAGAGGTCACGGGTTCGAGCCCCTCCCATTACACTTTTGCCGTGAACCCACTCCAGACACAAGGATATTTATCTTAGTTGGAGGGGTTAAAAAGATTGCTAGTAATATGGAATTTTACCCACATTGCTAGTTCTCATATAAAAAAGAACATAAAAATTCTCTATATCTTATAATTTACTCTTAGATAGGGAGATGCAAAAGGGACTTTAAGGCGATACCAAAATAAATTAGGGGTTTTTTCGTCAACATTTATTTCACTATTCCAGCAAGTATGGATTTTATTTTTGGTAATATGTTTATTGACTATTTCATTAATACTTTGACCGAAGGAAAACGCAATTGGGTTAAATTTGCTCCGTCGAATTTGATTCCGAAAAGACCTCTATTCTTTTTTATTGTTCACTATAATTCTAAAATCCTAAGGAATTTCATTTCAAAATTGCATTCAAAATGTGCATAATAGGTAATTGAAAACTCTGTCTGAAAATATTTTTTGATACATGGGTCGGGCCGTAGATTTTGCCACATTAGTTACAACATTTCTCTCCGCCACATTAAAAACAAAAAGTATTGTACTTATATTTTTTTCAATAACAGCATCGTATTTCCTGACAAATGGTGAATAGCGATCAATACATATATGTGGATAAGTTCATAGCCCTGGCAATTTATATAACATTTTGCTACAAAAAGCGATGAATTTTTCGTAAAATACGCTTATCCGTTCCGGTAGAGGTGCACTTTGAGCATCAGTAAAATCAAAACGAACAATCTTTTTGATAGTCTGTTTGAACTGACGCTTTATAATAGTAGTTAGCTAGCCACAATTTAAATATCGTTCCGTATATCCTAAGAAATTTCATTATTTTTCACTCATTTTCAAAAAAAGTAAAATTCCGTTCCTTTGCGCTATTATTTATTGCGCAACTAATATCTGCCCCTTTGGTTGTGTTTAAAAAATAGTAGTATTCGGGTCTGAGTAGTGGCAATACCGAACAAACTTTGTCTATGGTCAAACCGCTGTCAGCGGCCATATTTTTTTCAGTCTGACATCAACATTGTTTGAAAGTAGGAAGTGTCAATTATTTTGCGGAGAGTGTTTTTTGATATATTAAGGTAAGTTTTTGACTTATACCTAAACTTGTTATTGCGCACGATACAATGAAACGAATGACATCTTTCAAGGCTTAATTTGCATTTAAAAATAGCTTTTTTATCAAGTAATACTTGATTTTGTTTGCGCGACAGTTGCGCAAAAATGACTTTATGTCACTTTGCGATACCAGGGGCGTAGAATTTGCGCCACTAATTTTACGCTACCAAATAAAGGAGCTTGCACACATATTTTTGCAGGTATTTTTAGCTTGCCTTTTATGATTTCGCAATAAACTAAACTCGTTTTTTCGTTCGCCCCAGATTAAAAACTCTTTCAGTTTTGCACTCCCTATTAAGGTAAACACTGAAAATAATATTAATTCGAAAAAAGAAAGTAATGCATCTTCAAATTCGGCTTCGTGGCCTAACCCGTAGTGTGCATGCCTGCGAAGCTTGGGATGATGAATGTCTTGTATGAAAAGCTCCTTCGGTTGCCTTGTGTCTTGATGGTAAATACTAAGTTCTTCAATTCAATTTCAGTAAGATGTACACTTTGATGTGTAATTTCTCTTGGTAAAAAGTAGCCAATAAATGTGCGAACTGTTAAACAATAAAGACTAAAAATAAACAACTTAAGTCATATCAAAACCTAGCTTAATAACGATAATTCAATGTCTACATGATGATAATATATTTATTATTGGTATGAAATAATATTTATTGATCAAATTTACAAATTGAATATTGAAAAGCAAAAACGTTGAATAAATATAACTAATAAAAAATTAAAATGTTAAAATACATTGCATTCTCTAGAAAATAATAATTTAATTAGAACATTCAATAAATAAGTAATTATGTACAATTTAAATTTCTACAGTTATCTGCAATTTACTAAATTGCACCTTTACAAAAGGTGTCTATAAGTTTTCATCTTTATATAAGGCGCTAAAAAGTATTTTGACCCATATACAATAATCATTTCGTTATTTCAGATGCCTCTGACTCAGTCGGAAAAATCAAGAAGATATAGGGAAAAACTAAAAAGAACTAATCCTGAAAAATATTTAGAAATGAAAAAGAAAAATAAGTTAAGAGCAATTAAAGCTTACCAAAATAAAAAACAATGTTTGACTGATGCACAAAAAGAAGAACATAGGTTAAAATTACGACAGAAAAAAAACAACAATGAACAGAGTGTCCACACATTCCAGTCCACATCGAGTGAACAATGTTCCAATACGCACCAGGATGATATGGTAGATCTTTCAAGTGAAAATAATCTGGAGTTTCAAAACATTGTGGCTTCACAAGCTCTAGAGCAAACAAACGAAACTGAAACAAACAAACGAAATATGTATTTGAATAGGACAGCAATAAAAAATATACAAAGAAATGTAGAAAAAAAAGTGCATCGGGAAAATATTCAACTGCGTGAAGTAGTACAAAAAGTGATGAGAGGATTTAATTCCCTACAAAGAGAAATGCGCAAATAAAAAAATGACTTCAAGGATTTGACGAAGAAACTTCATGACAAGGACGATGAAACTGAAACCCACACCATAGAACCAGAGCTAAAAAATACTCCCAATAAACGATCACAGGACTTTGTAAATGAGCACTTAATTAATGTCGCAACTCCGGAAAAAGAACCTATTAAAAGAAAGATTTTGGAATACAATGTTCTTACTGACTCTATAAAATCGAAATTTAAAGAATGCCAAAACCAAGATAAGAATATATTTAAAGATGTTGTGGATAACCCGATAGTAAAAAAATATAAATTGAAAAGCTGCCTTACAAAGAGTCTTGGACTTAAAACTAGTTTAAAAAGACACAGAGAATTAAAGACTAAAACACGTGCTCTGAGAGATAGTATAAGGAGATTTTATGAGAGAGATGACGTCAGCCGTGCAAGTGCAGGTAAAAAAGAATGCCGGACATACAAAAAACGCAAAATGCAAGTAAGATACCTTCTTGATAAATTAAAAAACTTGCATAAAAAATACATTTCTGAAGTAGGTGTAATAAGTTTTAGTACCTTTAAAAAATATCGACCATTTTACATAATTTCTCCAAATTTAAAAGATTTGGAAACGTGTGCTTGCGTGAAACATTGCAACATGCAGTTTGTGGCAAATGCTTTGAAATCAGTGGGTATTTTTGAGTCTAATGATATTAATACAATTCTGAGCAATCTCATCTGCGATCCTAATTTTAAACAATGTATGTACGGCGAATGCAGTGTTTGTAAAGATAATGCAGTACAAGTAAAGGGAGAGGAAAATGTTGAAATAAAGTGGTTTTCATGGAATGTCAGACAACACGAATATGACGAAAAAAGCCAGAGAAAAAAGACTAAAAGAATGGTAAAAACTGAAAACAGGGGAACAATAAAACATCTAGTTGATTTGTTTAACAAGGAAATAAAGAAATTTCAATTACATCTTTACAACATGCGCCATCAATACCAACAGTATAAGTACTGTATAGATCATTTGGACCATAAAGAATGCGCAATACATATAGACTTTTCAGAAAATTGGATCTGTAAATATCATGAAGAAGTGCAAGCTATGCACTTCGGGGCTTCAAAAAAACAAATCACCCTTCACACGGGCATGTTGTATATTAAAAATGAAAAACCATTATCATTTTGTTCAATTTCTGCTGAAAATTTACACAACCCAGAAGCAATTTGGGCGCACCTAGATCCTATATTAAAGCATATCAGGCTTATATATCCAAACATAGACACAATTCATTTTTTCTCAGATGGCCCGACGAGTCAATACCGCCAAAAAAAAAATTTTTTTTTAATGACTCGAATCACCTACGAACATGGATTTAAACATTTCACATGGTCTTATTTTGAGGCGTCCCACGGAAAAGGTGCCGCAGATGGCATCGGGGGTACTATAAAAAGGTCTCTAGACTTCAAAGTTTCCCATGGGACCGATATACCAGATGCACAAACAGCGTACGATGTTTTGCAAAAAACGGAAACATCTGTCAAATTATTTTTAATCAAATCTGAAAGCATCCAATCATTAGACACAAGTATTGTAAGTAAGCTGACCCCTATTCGTAATACATTAAAAATTCATCAAATTGTAAGTCATGCCAAATTCACACTCAAGTATCGCATTCTCTCTTGCTTTTGCCAAAATTTCAAAGGAAAGTGCGAATGTTTTGGTCCGGAAATACACAGTTTTAAATTTGACACTGGAAATGAAACGTACTCTGAAGAAGAATTGTTTGACTTCACCCAGGACAGTTATTTATCGGATTTGGACATTAACGAAACCAATCTCAATATTGATGTACTAAATGATTCTGATATGTTAGATGCAATTGAATGTGAAATATGTGACACAGCTGAAAAAGAAAGAGACGCTGAAAAGGAAAAAGACGCTGAAAAGGAAATGGACGCTGAAAAGGAAAGAGATGCTGAAAATGAAAGAGACACTGAAAAGGAAAAAGACGCTGAAAAGGAAAGAGACGCTGAAAAGGAAAAAGACGCCGAAAAGAAAAGAGACGGTGAAGAGGACAATGAAATGATGATCTATAACCCAGAAAAGCTCAAAATGTTTTGTATCAAAGTTATCAACATTCACTTGAATTTATCAGACCAAAATAATACAACACCATCATCAGATGTATGCATGTTGAATAAAATTTCAAAGACTGACCATCAGAATGTCTCATTCATAGCGATGAATGTCAATGATTTGCCAAAATGTTTACAACCAAAAATACCGCCTTCCAATCTATCGTTAAATAAACCAACATTTTCAGTGGACTGCTCTAAACTGATGATAACCTCTAATGTGATACTTACCTCTAAACAAGCCTCTGAAATAAAGAAAACACTTAAAGGGGCTGAACTTATTACAGAATCAGCACTAAAGATGAAAATAGTTCCGAAGAAAAAAGAAAGAAATATTTAACAAAATAATGTTTTAAGAGAGACATGTATATTAAATGAACACGCAAGTACGTCAAAACAGGAAAACAGTAAGAGAAAACGGAAAAATGAAACTACTGAAAAAATAAGAAGTTGTGGGAAAAAAAGGAAAATTAATATTACTTCTAAAGAAAAGTCAAAAGTTAGTAAGAAAACTGTGAAGAAGAAGAAGATAAGAACAAATATTGAATCAAGCTCAGAAAATTCCGATATTCTGAGTCTAGCCGACACAGATAATTCTGAATTTGAAACATTTGATGATTTCTTAACGACATGTTTGGAAGAACAAGTACAAAAAGAAAACTTGGAGCCAACCATACCGTTTGGGTTTAGCGATGTTGATTACTTTACAGGCGATAACGATATTTTAAAAAAAGATGACTGGATCGTGGCAAAATTTTCTACAAAAAAAAGTTTGAAGCACTTTGTAGGACGTGTTCTATGGATAAAAGATAAAATCCCTACTGTGAAATTTGTTAGGAAAGTAAAAATCTTGAAAGATAGTAAAGGATTAGTCTTCACTTATCCAAATGTGGAGGATGTATGTGAAATGCACTTAGATGATGTGATTAAAGTGTTACCCCAACCAAATATTTCCCGACGGGGTCAAATTATGTTTGATATCGATTTGAGTTGTTACAACATACAGTAAAAAACTATACAGGGTGAATCCAAATTCATGTAATTCCTTGAAACTACGTTATCAGCTTCTGACATACAACAACTTTTACTATGGGGGCAACTTCGAAATCAAGAAAAACAATTGAGATTCTCCATACAAAAATCGTTTAGGTAGGTAGACGACACATTTGTATGGAGAGGCGAATAAATTTCTAGCGAATTCGATGTTGCTCCCATAGTAAAAGTTGTTGTATATATCAGCAGCTGAATACATGCTTTCAAGGAATTGCAGTTCCACCCTGTATAAAATTGAAGAATTATGTTCAATGTTTATTTCGTTTTCTACGGCGGTTGGGTTAATAAACCAAAATTTTAATGTTTCCGTCCTCAATAGTTTCTTGTTGATTAAATACTCTTTATGCTGCCATACTATTCTTTTTTATAAGTGTGTGTAGAATATGATTAAATTTTTTTGGGAGATATCGATTTTTATTTGATTGAAGAAGTTGTATTTCCTCTCCTCTTTTTTGTAACACCTTATGGAGGACTTAAAGTTAACAGACATTTTTCATACCTACTAAAAGTTTTTTTTTTATTTATTTTGTAGCACTGTTCCAAGGTAAAAGACGTAAGTATATACTTATGCGTTACCTAAAAATTTCACGTAATGTATGCGCTCCTTAACAATTATGCGTTACCATTTTGCGTCACGCTGCGCGACGGACTCGTAGAAATTTTTGCGACACCTTTGCGCCATTTGTGGCAAAATCTACGGCCTGACCCACATAGCTTAATTTATTTTTAAACAATTTTTATTTGGTTTGGCGCTTACGTTGTTTTATTTTGGTTCCAGCGTATTGTTGCGCTCTCTTTTTTTCGCACGTGGAAGTAATAGACTCTGTCACTTTCTTATGCCCGCCCAGTTCGCCTGCGGCCTTTGTCAGTGATAGACCTGTGTCGATTCCTCCCGCAACCGTGATTATAATTTTTTATCGAAATAGTTATTGTTTAGTCTTGTTTTCTGATTTTATTTATCTATATTTGACAAGTGAACAATGTTTATATATAACATTAGTTTACCGATATGGGGAATAAGTATAAAAGACAACGAAAGGTGAAAAAATTGGCCAAGTGCGAGTTGGACTCGCCCATGAAGGGTTCCGTAGTAACTATAATAAATATAATATAATTAATATATTTATTTGAAAAAAAAAAACCAAAAACCTTACAAATTTCTTAAAAGTAGCTTATTTACAATTTTTACAACTACGCCAAATAACTTTGTTTTTCATAGTGTTTGTATGAATTACAAAGTTATATTTGCGGTTTTAGAAAATATACTGTATCTCAAAAAATGTTGACTCGATCTCGTTCAAACTAATTTTGGTTGAAAGTTTACATTAAGATCTACAACATATGGTTTTTTTAGATTTTTCACTTCATTATTATAGAAGTTAGAGGGGGGACACACATTTTACCACTTTGGAAGCGTATATCTTTTAAACGAATAACTTTATGAAAAAGTAATTTTAGAAACCTTAATGTCATTTTTAAAGACCTGTCTATAGATACCACACACGTATAGGTTTCATGAAAAAAAATATTTTCAGTTTCAGTTCCATGTATGAGGAGCCCCCTTTATTTTAAATATTTTTTAAATTTTCTCTTAAAATCGGAAAGCGGTTCACAGAATACATCTATCTATCAAGTTTTACATGTATAGTCTTAATAGTTTCGGAATAAAATGGCTGTGACATACGGACGGACGGACAGACAGACAGACGGACAGACATGTCGAAACTATAAGGGTTCCGTTTTTTGCCATTCGGCTACGGAACCCTAAAAACCGACATTTGGAACGCCTGAGGGATCATGCTCGTAAAATGACGGAAAATAATTGGCCAAGTGCGAGTCAGACTCGCCCATGAAGGGTTTCGTAGTAACTATTATAATATAATATGTATATTTATTTGACGAAAAACAAAACCTTACAAATTTCTTAAAACTAAGTTATTTACATTTTTTACAACTACGCCAAATAACTTTGTTTTTCATAGTGTTTGTATGAATTACAAAGTTATATTTGCGGTTTTAGAAAATATGTTGTATCACAAAAAATGCTGACCCGATCTCGTTCAAACCAATTTTGGTTGAAAGTATACATTAAGATCTACAGACATATATTTTTTTAGATTTTCATTCCATTATTACAGAAGTTAGAGGGGGGGGGGGAGGTACACATTTTACCACTTTGGGAGCGTATATCTTTTAAACGATTGACTTTATAAAAAGTAGTTTCAGAAACCCCTATGTCATTTTTATAGACCTGTCTATAGATACCACACACAGATAGGTTTCATGAAAAAAAAAATTTTTCAGTTTCAGTTCCATGTATGGTGAGCCCCCCTTTATTTTAAATATTTTTTTTTATAAAATCTGAAAGCGGTTTACAGAATACATCTACCTACCAAGTTTCACATGTATAGTCCTAATAGCTTCGGAATAAAATGGCTGTGACATACGAACGGACACACGGACAGACATGACGAACTATGAGGGTTCCCTATTTTTTAATATTTACATACCAGTTTTATTTTACAGAGACAAAATCACAGCGCCGGAGCAGACCTCGGATATTACATGTGATTCGGAAAACAGAAGATTAGAGTCGCCATTATAATTTTTAAATTTGGATGATCAACAGTGTCTAACTACTAACTTCTTGGAAAAAAATTAGTCAGTAAACTGTTTATTTCCTATTAAGATAAAAAGAAATACATTGGCGCGGATTGTCTTGTTCACAAACTAAACTAAAGTTCAGTGCATCTTTTTCTTACTATTTCATTATAAAAGGACAGAAAATATTAGTTTATTTCTGTCAAATTAGTCAGCGTCTGACGTAAATTGACGTATTTTTAGTAACCAATTTTTTAATCGAGTCTAAAATTGTCTATGGAATATCTTAATTTGACAGGACTAAACTAATATTTTTCTTCTGCTTTTTTCTTAATGAAATAGAAAGAAAGTGCGTTGCCAGGGCCAAAATTCGTGGTGGCAAGGCATCTGCCGGAGATTTTTCACTCTTACTTTAAAGGTGGCAGACGGGTCATATGTGGAAAAGAACACAGAAGCCGACAGAGAGCTCCAAACCGATTCGAAGACCGGTCGAAGTCCGACCGAAGTCCGACCGAAGTCCGACCGACAAAGTGCGCACAATAAATGTAGAGGAGAATTACATAGTATGACAAAGTGGTACATTGACCAAGTGAGGATGGTGCCCTGTAGTACGTCTGGTATATTAATACTGAAAGCCATTACCAATGATATTGCCGTTATTCATGAAATCAGTCATCGTGTTTTTTTCTATATATTTTATTTCTATTTATCAAAGTAATCACCCATGCAATCGATGCATCTTTTCCAACGCACTGGTAGCTTATTGATACCCTTCTTGAAGAAATCAGTTGGACGGGAGGCAACAAATTCTGCAAAGGCATTTTTACTGCCTCTATGATGTTGATTTTTTTCCGAGAAGTTTAGAATTCAGGAAAAAGTAGAAGTCTGTAGGTGCAAGGTCTAGTGAGTACGACAGATGGCGGAGAACTTCCAACACCAGCTCTTGTAACTTGTAGACCGTCTGCTGTGTAGTATGAGGACGCGCGTTGTCGTGCAAGAGCAGCGGAGCCGAGCGATTGACCAAAGCTGGTTGGAGATGTGCGAGCTTCTCCATAATTGTGTTCAGTTCTGCAGTAATGCTCATCCTGTTTGGTAGATAACTCATTACACCAGGGTTAGACCACCAAACAGGGACCAACACTTTTCTAGGGGTCAGTTTTCGTTTAGGAAAACGTTTAGATGCTAATCCAGGATCTAATCAATTTCGCTTACGATTGTCGAACAGGATCCATTTTTCACCGCAGGCAACAAGATTATTTCGTTTGTGTGCCTGTTAAGCAGTGCAAGGTACGTCTCGATGCGTTCTTCGCGGTGATGATCACTGAATTCGTGGGGCAGACGTCAAGCTTTTTTACCTTGCCAATTTGACGCAAGTAAACCAATATTGTTTTGATACTAGCGTTGAAAGCTGCTTCTAATTCAGCCGCAGATTGGGTGTCATCAGCTCCCACAATCGCCTTTAATTCGTCATCAACAACCAAAGGGTTCATTTTTCAAGTCGAAATTTCCAGATCGGACACGAGCAAACTAATAACGGGTGGTGCATTAATTTTTAGAGTTCGTTTTGTAAACGTCGTTGAGGTTGTGGGCCGTAGGTACAAGGGGCACGGTTATGCCAAACTTTGAAACAAGAATTCCAAATTATAAAATAAAATTAATTTGAAATTATAATTATTAGCCAAAACAATATGATTATCGAACTCAAACTCAACATATTTATTTCAGATAGGCCCACATGGGCACTTACAATACGTCAGAAGTTAGTGCATGGTTTGAAATTGGTCGTTTTCTAGGGAGAAAAACCGGCAAAAAAACTCCACAGTATCCATGATACAGATTAAGAGGACAGTATATGATTTAATATTATAATTTGAAATTGCCAGTACGGCAAAACAGCGAATTCATAGGTAAAGCCCTGTTATTAAATATCAAATATTTATAAATTATTTAAAAATTAAACATAACTGACAACGAGCAGTACTGAAAGTGATGCTCTTTAAACCAAGAGACTTCTCTACTGACCATGGGACCGCCGGAGCCCTGCAGCACCGGAGCCGTGACAGAAACTAGAGGCATAGTTTCTGTCACGGCTCCGGTGCTGCAGGGCTCCGGCGGTCCCATGCAAGCTTATCCTCGCAGATGTGTTTCACGCTCACCACCGCGGCTGCGGCTTGCTGGCTGGCTTCGCCGACTAGCCTCAGCCGCGGCGGCGAGTGTTAAAACCACCTGCTCCTCACCTCGCGGGCCGCCTCGCCCCTCCGCGCCTACGCGTTTTTAAATAACACTCTAGGGGTAGGACAGACATGGAACAGACGTGGAATCGGTTTCGCAGCAATTCGTTTCTGTCACGCCGCTTCCGCAGCACGCTCAATCAAATTACTCGCAATATTATATATTTCAAACGATAGGCTTAATGATTTTCGATTAAATAAACGTTATATCCAATAACGTTATACGAAATAAGTTTTAGAGTATATAAATGTTATGTCTAAAGAAATTACATCAACAGTTGGTATAACTCACTATCTTGTGAACGTTATTGAAATGAAAATATACCAAATAACTTTTTATGATATGAGACGCACCCCGCTAAATCAGTACGGATTTGTTTCGAACAGACCAGTTAAAAAACCGTGTTCAATTCAATTGCACACTATTTTGTAAAACCTCTTTTAACGTTGCTTGACCGCAAAAACGTACTCATTTGACGCGAGTTGAGCACGGGTTGGTTGAATTGTGTAGTAATACAAAAGCGTGTGTATTTCGCGAGACCGATGTCGCCAGTTGGACACGGAAAGGGAAATACGCGACGATGATTTAGTGCATTCACTAGAGGTCAGTGAAGATGATGAGCCTCTACCATATGAAATAGAGATTGAAAATAATGATATGACTGGTAGATCCTCGGTACATGAGAGATCCGTGATCCAGAATATGTAATTAATAAAAATAGGGGCAAGGATACAAACAAAGAAAATAAAACACGCGGGGGAAATGTCTCTGATGAAATATTAAATGAAGGCGACAGACATGTATTCCAAGAAAATAGTGTAGTTATAGATTTTAGTAATTTTTAATTAAATCTCTGACTTTTATTCGTGAGAAAATATCCATCAAAAAATTTAATTGGATGAATAATCTTTAATTAATTAATAATAAATTAATAGTTTAAAAATCACTAGAAAAACACGCTTTTATAAGTACACGTAAAAACAAAAAATTTGTTCGCGCTTTTCCTTTTTTTTTTGTAGCCTCCGTTTTCTTTGTGTTGCTGTTTCTGTTTTTATATTATTCCCACGAGTAGTGAACAATTAAACGGTCAATCACCCCAGAGGATTTGAAAGTGACATCACAAAAAGTTGACAAAAAGGTTAAGAAAACCGATAACGGATTTTCTTTAGGTTTGTTATCCTCAAACCTGATCCTGTTTGAAACCTGATCGTGTTCAAAGTCCATTACGTGGCTTTTCTCACAAGTACAAACACGACAATGATACGATATTCCATCATGGAATGCCACTGCCTATCTTCCGGCTTCATCATCAGACCTTGAAACCTAATCGTGGTCAAAGTTCATTACAAGACTTTTCTAAGAAATCCAAAACAGCTATGATACGATTTTCCATCATGAAGTTCCAGTTCATATCTTCCGGCTTTATCATCAGATCAGTTCGACAGTACCATATTATTGTATTGTCATCAGAACTACATACAGTTGCTAATTTTCATTACGCTACGACCCTTGGAAGATGGTTAAAGTAGTTGCCTTAGATTCCATTACATAGTTAGTTACATACAGGTCGACCTAATAAAAGCGTGTTAAAAAGCGTAGTTTCGAAGCAACTTTTTGTTACTACTCATTTTAAGTAAATTAATTAAATAAAATCATAGTAAGAATTTGTTTACTACACTAGTAGTTCTTTTTCTTAGGTCAATATGATCATTTACTGTTACGGTCTGTGCATTTACACACGTTATATTATTTTTTGTCATTCTTAAATAAAGTAAAACACTAAATACCTAACAATATAATGAATAAGTTAGTTTAATTCAGATTAAAAAGAAATGTATTTGATTTTGGCGACTCCGTGCCTTCTCTATTCTAAAACATCAAAACACACAAACTACATCGCAAACTCACCGCGAGCGTGCGCTCGAGTTTGCAATGTATTCTAGCGGGGGTGCTCCCCGCGTCTTCCGTTAAGCTACGCCCCTCGAGCTATGTCTTATTTTTTACGTATCACCTTAAAAGAGACGTTGACCTCTGAGTTTGTTTCAGTGTTTCTTCTCAGAGTAGTCAGTTAGGAAACACTGGCCTCATCTAGTTTACAATTACGAAGAAAAAAGTCATGTGAAAGTATTATTTATAACCTATTTGCAAAATAAACATCATTACTTCGATAGTTTTTTTATTCATTGGACTATTACGCATTTATATCACGTTATAAGCCACATCTAATCTAAGGCGATGCTATGGTTTACATACCTGACCATTTTCATTGATTATTTATGCAATTTTAACAAATCTCGTCAGGTTTAGGAAAAACATATCTCCCGATAATGATTCAGTTAATAAAAAACTGTTTTACTCAGAAGTGAAATCTTTTTTATTCGCTATTGTTGGTTAGTTTATTATTAGTTACACAGTAACATAGTAAGTTAGTTTATACACTGCAGCAGATTCTTGATTCCAATTTATGTAAAGAGAATTTGAATATGGAACTTACTAATCTGGGGCCATACCATGAAGTGTTAAAGCGAGAGTCGTTCGAGCGAGAAAGAGAGATGGAGCTATATAGCGTGCATAGCTTCATCCCTCTTCATCTTCATCTCGCTCGAACGACTCTCGCTTTAACACGTCATGGTACGATTATTCCCGATGTCCATCACTTGTCTGGCCACCACTGGGGGACAGCGAGACAACTTTAAACATTATTCTCGTTGTCCACCACTGGGGAACAGGGTCACAACTTTGTAAATTATGACTCTGTGCAGCTTTTAAAGGTACCATCAGATAAGAAATAATGAATCTCACACATTACATTTTTGGCGTCTTCAATACAAAACACTACAATTCGGTTGCAGTTATATGAATAGTCTGCTAAAAGAAAGTCCTTATAATCTTTTGGAACATGGAATTCTTCCACATTTTTGCATTTAAGTCTTTTCATTCCAGCGATTGTATTTCTATGTCTGTATAAACTTGACTTGATGCTTTGAAATGACGGTATGTTTTGAATAAAACTCGGTATGACTTTGAATTGACTCACCATAGGTGAGTGGCAGCCACCAGTGGTGGCGAATGGAAATAATTTACAAAGTTGTGACGCTGTCCCCCAGTGGTGGACAGCGAGAATAATGTTTTAAAGTTGTCTCGCTGTCCCCCAGTGGTGGCCAGACAAGTGGTGGACATCGGGAATAATCGTCATGGTATGGCCCCAGTACTAAAAATGAGCTATCCAATAGTTAGTTTATTCTTATAAGTTTGATTATACAAGGTGTAACAGATTAAGCGCAATACCTCAGACACCCCAATTAGAATATTAAATTATAAGTCTAAAACAACATCCGTAACTAAATAAATTGAAACCAAACCCAGACATTTTTTATAAAATAGTTATCCTTACTAAATGCAAAACGTATGTGCGTCATACGATATCCTTACGCAGACGCATACACTCATGCAATGTTAGCGGCCGACACGCACACGAGCGCATTTCCTTCAAACGTTGAACGCCAAGAAAAAAAAAAGCATCTTCCCGTTCAGGCCGCGTCGGTCAGTGATGGCCGACAACTAGACTTGCCGTTTGGGCCGCGTCGGTCATTGCTGCCCGGCGTTTAATATCTCCATAATTAATTAATTAATGACTAAAGTTGACTTTTGTTAATGAAAACATACATTTGGACATTAGATATAAGTATCTATTTATTATGTATATCAGTATCTAAGTATAAGTATATATTTTTTTTGAGGTTGGCTTCCCGTCATAACAACAGTTATAAAACATTTGGTCTAAATTTGGATAGAACTGTGATTTTTGCTTGGCAGCACTGACCGCGTTGGCATTCAACGTGTTAAATTAAGGATTGTATTAATTTGTCATGATACTGTGTTTCCGTCAAAATTGAACACCTATTTTTCATGACGGAAATCGTTTCAGAAGCCGATTCTGAACCAACTACTTTCAGGAATTGCGTCAACAAACTCCAATTTTTATGCTTTAGGGAAAGTAAGGGTTCCATAATAAACTCCACGTTCATTTTCCACGCTAAATTGGAAATTTAGTGTCGGCTCATCCCACGCTGTCTGAGTTAGTGAAGGAAACGGGTTCAAATATATGTGGGCGTAAGTATGCCTGTGGCTTTACTATTCAACCATGTTGATATTGAACTTTCAACAACATTTCACGGCTGTGTTTATCTAATATACTATTGTTTTTGGTTGGTTTATAGACTTTGAGGGATCCTTTCGTATTTCCTTATAGACTTAGGTTAGGGCTGCCATCACCAAATTTGGTAAAATCACAGTTTTGCCCCGGACACCGTAGAAAAATATATTTTTGAACTTGAAATAAAAAAAAGTTGTTTAATTATGATTTTTATTTACTGATAAAGTGATAACATTGTAGAGCTTTAGAACTTTTTAAATAACAGTCTCTTCTTTTTCATTTAATCAACGTAACATAAACAATGAGATGAAATACCATAGGAAAATAATAATAGAGATCGTGCTTTTTGGTACCTGTAAGACCAATGTGTGTCCGGGTTTTATCTGGACGCTTATTGGGAAAATCCCCCCGGACGCCCCCAAACGCTTTCCAAACTTGGACAAATCCGGGAAAAACCGGACGGATGGCAGCCCTAACTTAGGTACTAAATAACTGTAACCATGCCATGCAGTGTATCTCTGATTGTTTACTGGTATTAATTGCGATTATCTTAATGCCATGCATTTGTTTGTCTACGCATGCTCTAAGACAAATTAGCGGACCGCAATCGATGATACCTTTTTTTTCTGGTTAGGAAAATAATCAAAAGACTCCTTTCGCTGTGTTATGAGCGGAAGGGAGTGTCAAACTTCTACTGACTAAAAACCCACCTTGCTCCTTCAGCTGTTCCTAAGTTCCGGGGCCGCGGTATCTCGTTAGGTTTCCGCAACCCCGGCAACAATCGGTGATACATAGATTAAGAAATAGGTTTTGATACATATGAGTTTTTAATTTTATATGTTTATTCAACCAAACTTCCGGCATTTCGTAGTTAACTAATAAGCCGAGTTAACTTCATTAAAAAGATTCTAAGTCTCATTAAAAATCACTTTTCAAGGGGCTTATTACGAATTAATTTTCCGAACTTCCTTTAATTAGCGCCGAATAATATTAATTACTGGTACCGTTAATTAGGAGGGATCATCCGACTGTGACGTATGATGTAGACTTGGTGTGTGGCACTCTCTTGGAGGTTTACGGCGATCATAAAAGCTAGAAAAAGTATTGATAATTAGATATTATGAGCAATGACTAAGGAGTAAAAAGTAAAACTAATAAAGACGTTGAACGCATCTCCGTTGGTTGCATTCATACATATAACTAATTTAATTGTTTTTAGGGTTCCGTACCCAAAGCGTAAACACGGGACCCTATTACTAAGACTCCACTCTCTGTCTGTTACCAGGCTGTATCTCATGAACCGTGATAGCTAGACAGTTGAAATTTTCACAGATGATGTAATTCTGTCACCGCTATAACAACAAACAGAATAAAATAAATATTTAAGGTCTCCTATAAAACAAACGTGATTTTTTTGCCGTGTTTTATAGATAATTTAGGGAACACTTCGTGTGCAAATCCGACTCGCACTTCGCCGGTTTTTAATTATACACTGTAATGACGTAGAGGTAATATATTAGTCCCTATGTTTACTCGATTTAGATAAACCTTAGAACATGGAACGATTTCAAGCGAAAGGAAATGATCTCAGTAGGTTTAACACAAAAAACCTATAATTATTACAGTCAGGATGCTAATCCATGGCGAGGCAATCTGTTCGTTTCCTGAGTAGAAAATGAAACTCTCCTAAGGTCTCGGGCAGTTGATTGTAGTCTACTGGTCTCGCCCTGTTCTTAATGCTCGGGTTAGATAATAGAGGCTCTAATTTTTGTAGAAAGGATCCCTTGTGAGCCTAACCCGGGCTAGTAATAGCTTGGTATATTATTACGGTTTGGTATTTATATTAGTATTTTCATGTTCATAAATAACCTTTGCCCAATTATGTATGTTACAGTCGGCTTTCACCGGGGTTGAGGGAATGTTCTAACGAGATACCGCGGCCCCGGCAGTTAAGGGCAGCTGAAGGAACAGGGTGGGTTTTTAGTCAGTAGAAGTCTGACTTTCCCTTCCACTCCACCCAGAGCGGGAGAAGTCATTCGATGATTATCCCACCCGGAAAAAAAAGTTATATCTAATCGGATACAGTCATACAGCTACCTTTTTACATGGAGTGAAATGTCTATCTGACCTCGTGATGATGATCGTGTTTTCCTCTTGATGTTTATTATTATTTATTTATAAACATTAATTACAAATAACTTATAAACTAAGCCCCACAAAACCGTGGTAGTGGTTTGACTGTGGGGTCGATGAGTCTCTATAATATACTATAGATACATTTAAAAACTAAAAACGAATAATTATTTATTTATTAGTAAACTTATTTTTAACACTTACTTTTAAAACTTTTCATACAAAGCGAATAATAATTTATTTAATGATAGCACTTTAGAATATTTCTAAGTAATATTTTTTTAACTTAGTTTTAAATTTGTATTTGTTCTTTTCACTCCTTATGTCCGCTGGCAGACTATTTAAAAGATATGGTATTCGTTTTTTTAGAGTTCTGTCACCATAGTAATTCGTGACTCTGGGTACCATGAATTTGCCAGCAGCCATAGATCGTTTGTTATGGTTGTTGATTACATGAGACAGTTTATGCTCTTGGGTACCATGATGGTTCACTGCTTTTGCCATCTTCTGACTACGTGTAACGACTATAAAAGATGTACAAATGGCAGCCGGTACCAAAAGGTTAGCGTGCTTTCCAAAGAACGAAGGAATCTTGGTATATTAAGAGGCATTTAGGGTATCCTTATATGTGGCGTAGCAATATAAGGATACTTTATTTATTAAGACTTCATTCACATAGGTACAAAGGTGGTCTTAGTTCTGCGCTTGTGAGTACACACGTTGACACGGCGGCATCGACTAGCTTTGTTTAATTTAACGCCAACTTGGTTGGTATAACGTTAGTTTCTTCTACTGAGAAGCGATGTAAGTTTTGCTATTATGGTGGCATATTTTAATTTAGAAAATGATAGGACAAATCAGCTTAATAATCGCAGAATTAAATGGTCGAAAGCATACAATCTTTGTTATTTTTTTGTTTAAATTTAGCCTCGTAATCTGTGTGTTAATTAATGCTCAAAGTACGACAACAGCTTGCGAGTCAGTTAAGTGGTGATTCCTTACACAGTACCAGTCATTCAGAGGCCAATGACCTCATACCCAGAGACCACCAATCTACAAATCTATGACCACCAAAAGCCTCTCAAACATCAGCAACTATTTGCATTAGAAAACAAAACACTAATAAAAATCGAATTTAATGTACTGCTTCTTGGAAAGAGGTAACAGAGCATAATTAGCGAGTACGTTTTCGTACACAAAAATGCACATTAAGGTAAAATTTCCGTAAATACCCCAGTTAATGTTCTGTGGAGCACCGTTATGCTTAGCGAAACTGCCAAAGCATAACTACTAAAGCTTTAAGCGGTGTAAAACAGTCATCTAAAATCATATAGACGTATTAATAGTGCTCTTTTTTATTAAAGAGGAGAGGTTTCTGCAACGAGCCTAGCTCACTAGCTAATATAAGTTTTAAAGAGGATGTAAGAGGATAATTTTAAAGAGGGATCGAGAATAATGAATACGCAATTTTACTACAGTCGGTGTTACTACTCGAATGATTTATTTATGGTTCACTAACAAGTGTTACAGCTAAACATGATTGATATTTGTTAGATAGCCTAGCTCACTAGATAATATAAGTTTTAAAGAGGATGTAAGAGGATAATTTTAAAGAGGGATCGAGAATAATGAATACGCAATTTTACTACAGTCGGTGTTACTACTCGAATGATTTATTTATGGTTCACTAACAAGTGTTACAGCTAAACATGATTGATATTTGTTAGATAGCCTAGCTCACTAGCTAATATAAGTTTTAAAGAGGATGTAAGAGGATAATTTTAAAGAGGGATCGAGAATAATGAATAGGCAATTTTACTACAGTCGGTATTACTACTCGAATGATTTATTTATTTATTTATGGTTCACCAACAAGTGTTACAGCTAAACATGATTGATATTTGTTAGATTACAATATTAATAATACTGCACGCCTACTTAATTACAGGTAAACACTGCATGCTTCGTGTTTGACAGGTAACAAAACGAGATAAACAGACTAGTAATTATGAGTGTTAGTAGCTTAGACTAAATGTTAGTACTTATTGCTATGTGCTTCTACATGCTATATTGTGACAAATTTCATCGATTGGCGTTATGGATAAATTCAGACAGGCCGTTTGTGTGGATGTCTATTAGACCACTGTGCTCATTTATGTGTTTGCATAACCGTGGTATTGGGGAGCTTGCGCCAAATTTAGTTCTACGAAAAGGGGGGACCAAGGGCGTGATTGGTTTTCGGGGAGGTTTCCGAGGCACTCGGAGAGAAAATTTGCTTAGGAAATGCGGGCAGTCAATTTTACTCCTAAATATTTTAAAGAAAAACTTAAGATCTAAAGTGTCCCTACGTTCCTCAAGAGGTTTCATTTTGAAAATTCTAGATTTTCTCTGTAAGGTTTTCTTTTAGCAAAAAATAGAAAAAGGAGTGAAAGTGAAAAAAAAGGAAAAGCAAAACCAATAACACCGACTACCGAAATTAAAGTTATTTTTGGTTTTGTAGTGTTTTGATATGGAAGTCGGTTCTATATTTTGCTAAAAAAAAAATCTGAAATACTTTCATTCATGTATCAAAATAATAATAAAGGGGATATACATAGGCTCCAAAGACTTTACCCTCCTTCGGTGTAGTCGGGTAAAAAGTGACCTGTAATATTTTGACAGTCAAAGTCAAAGGACAGTCGACTACGTGACAGTCTGTCAAGCACATACATTTTAACTATTTTCTTTGCGCTTCAGGACCGTTTAACGTTCTAACTGTTATAATACGTAGGTATCTTATTTTATAGAATATTCTATTGCAAATGATGTCCTCCTTAGAAGTAATAAAGTATGAGAATAGATTGTAAAGTATATTTCACTTACAGGAAAAATATTTTACGAACCGTACCGAAGAACCTGAACCACAAAACTAAAAACATTTAGAAATTTACAATTTTATCATTTCATTAAAACTTAAAGCCATAAAAGTGTAGGAGCTTCATTTATTAAAATACCATGTATGCAAAACATGCTGATTTCTAGTTGCGGATTGGATAATGGTGGCCATAGATCACCGACCATAGAGCATATAGCTGCCGCCATTTTATTTTTGTAATTAAACGTGTTCACGCGCCGTGAAGTTTAGATCGTTCACCGGAGCTGTGATTACAATGAAAAAATTATAGCGTACGTATAACTTACTTTTGTTCACGACTTAGCAATACAATACTATTTTGATCACAGGGTCTAAGTTCTAGATAACACTTCTAAACTTTTGCCGCATATTTCTGTATGTCTGTTCGCGATACACTCAAAAACTATTGAACAAATTATCATGCATTTATGTGTAAGATTTTAGTGTATGATTTATTAAGGTTTTTGGTGAATTAGAAGAATGAAACCGTGCCAAGCCGGGCTAAGTCGCTAGTCAAAAAATAAGTTTATTTAGTAAGGGTATATCAATTTCGGACTTTTTAGCATGCGTTGACCTACAAATAGTACACTAGTTTACTTAACGTAAATCTTAATAGAATCAAAATAGTGTGTACTATCATTACAGTCGGCCATGGTGGTTTGGCTATATCATGAGGCGAGAAGAAGGTTATGCGGTATTAAAATGCACTGGCTATCCCGGAAAGGAGAAGCAAGTCTATAGGTTTTCTATCGGTTACATTTCAGGGAGCGTGCGATGGAATTACACAATCTAATTCCGCTAAGCCCATTCCATCACCGGACTAGAACACAAACGGCGATGCGCCATCGTTACATGGTGGACATCCCACCCATACGCACAAAACGTTTTGGGAATACTTTAATTGTGCGTACGGCTAAGAAGTACAATTACCTACCGGAGTCTGTGTTTCGTGAAAGCTATAACCTGGGGGTCTTTAAGTCAAGAGTGAATAGGTTACTTCTAGGTAAGCATGCTCTTCGACCACATCATCACTTACCATCAGGTGAGATGGTGGTCAAACGCGAGCCTATTATCAATAAAAAAAATGTGGCTAAGTGCGAGTCAGACTCGCCAATGAAGGGTTCCGCAGTATAACTATAATAATATAATATGTATATTTATTTGACAAAAACCTTACAAATTTCTTAAAACTAGCTTATTTACGTTTTTTACAACTACGCCCAATAACTTTGTTTTTCATAGTGTTTGTATGAATATTTGCGGTTTTAGAAAATATGCTGTATCTCAAAAACTGCTGACCCGATCTCGTTCAAACCAACTTTGGTTGAAAGTTTACATTAAGGTCTATAGATATATATATTTTTTTTAGATTTTTCACTCTAAAAAAGAGGGGGTGGGACACATTTTACCACTTTAGAAGCGTATATCTTTTAAACGATTAACTTTATAAAAAAGTGGTCTTAGAAACCTCAATGTCATTTTTAAAGACCTATCTAGAAATACCATACACGCAAGGGTTTCATGAAAAAAAAAACAGACAGACAGACAGACGGACAGACATGACGAAACTATAAGGGTTACGTTTTTTGCCATTCGGCTACGGAACCCTAAAAAGAGCAGAGGAAGACCGCTAGTCACGTGGTGGACAAACGCTACCAACGATATAGAGCAAGCTCAGCTGAAAGCACAGACAACCCACGACAGGAGAGAGTGTCCTGGTACCCATTCTCGTATTTCTTCAATATTTCAACTCTATCAGCGAAAGTATCTTAGGGCTAACTCAAAGTATCAGATTAAGAGTAAAAGTATAAGCTTGACAAATGCTGTTCAAAAGTCACGTAATCAATCCAATAGTTATATTAATAATACTAGCAGTTGCCCGCGACTTCGTTCGCGTCGGAGGTTTTTCCCGTGTAAATTCCGGTCCCGTGGGAAATTCCGAAAATCCTTTCTTAGTGCTCCCCTACACACCCCAAGGAACATACATGCCAAACAGCTTCTTGTGCCCAGTAGTTTCGGCTGTGCGTTGTCTGTTAGTCAGTCAGTAACGGAAGCATTTTATACAATATTGATTGATGATTTTTAATAGAAAGAGCGCCGTTTCTAGAGCATCTGGGTGCTTACAAATCAGCTAGTGATCTTCAGTTTTGGCTTTGAGAAATTTCTATAGACTAAATTAACTGGAAGTTGTTTTTACATCAGTAATTTCATCTACCATTTTACAGCTAGAACTATATAATGCATAGACCTAAACGATGGATTCTTGTGACTCATACTAACACTAAACCACGGAAGTTATAACCATCACAATATCGGAAATTTCTTGACTGTAGTAAAAGTTGAGGCAGCGTTTGCCTAGGAATGAGTGTAACTACAGTACTATTCAAATAACTCTTTAAACTTTATTGTAATACAACTTGTAAGTGTAAATAATTGAGTGAACATAAAATGGAGCACATTTTCCTTCAAACGATTGAATAATTATTATAGTTTATTGCGTCCGACTGTTACTGCGTCCTGAACTGCGCGTGCGCATACTGCTTAAAGGAGGTTGCATGCTTGAAGGGAAACGTTAGAAATGGAGTTTTGTTTCACCTAGCAATGTGGGTAGAATTCACATTACAAGCAATCTTATTAACCCCTCCAACTAAGCTAATTATGCTTGACTGGAGTGGGTTCATGGTAACGGGTAGAGTTCGAACCCGCGACCCCTTCAACTAAGCTAAATATGCTTGTGTCTGGAGTGGTTTCATGACAGTAGGGTAATGGGGGAGGGGGAGGGGAAATTGAATTAAAAAGTGTCTATAGCTTAATGGCTATGGTGTCGAACTTCAATAAATTTTTGTGTGTTATACGTAATATAACACCATGACAGTGTTCGCCGAAGGGCAGCTAGAGATTTTTATTTTTATTTAAAATAGGTTCGCGTTTGACCACTATCTCACCTGATGGTAAGTGATGATGTGATCAAAGATGGAGCACGCTTACCTAAAAGTAACCTATTCACTCTGAACATAAAGACTCCTAGGTTGTAGCTGTCGGGAAACACGGACTCCGGCAGGGAATTCCACTCCTTAGCCGTACGCACAATGAAGGTATTCCTAAAACGTTTTGTGCGTATGGGTGGGATGTCCACCATGTAACGATGGCGCTTCGCCGTTCGAAGATGTACCTAAAATACTTCCGTTGACAGTAATTTCTTGATTCGGCGGCGTCTATTACCCGACATCGGCATAAGTACACAAGTAACCCCAGCTTGATACATGATAGCTGGTACTTATTAGTTTAATCTCATCACTGCCCTTCGGACAGTTGATTGACTGCCACAATGACGACTGATGACAAGTTTTGTCACACCGTGAGCTAGCACCAATACCTAATACAAATTATTGTCTTTTACGACACTCATTGGTCAAAGCCGAATCTAAGACGGTCTTTGAAGAGTTATTTATTGCTGTAATACATGGTGTTTGGCGTATGGACCGATATAATGTTTTGTGCGTCGTTTCCGTACAATTTACCAAACTTTTTATTATACAAACCTGTTCCTGTTAAAAAAACACACAAAAAAAGGAGTAATTCACTTTGGTCTCGCCAATCCGAAGCTATGCATACATTTCGGCATTTTTATTTATATAGATAGTTTATTGAATATTTTTCAGACTATAAAAGCTCAGAACTATATTTTTAAAGCAACGGTATCAAATATTGATTTATTTAGAACAAAAAAATACACTACAGAATCGAATAAAAGTTATATTGTAACTAAAAACCAAATAAATATGACAACTATATGACCTAGGAGTCTTTAAGTCAAGAGTGAATAGGTTACTTTTAGGTAAGCGTGCTCCATCTTCGACCACATCATCACTTACCATCACTATTAGTATCATTAAAATACTTAAGGATCGGCAGAATGTTCCGGAAGTTTAGTTTTTATATCAGTTTTGTTTGGTTATTTTATATTAGTCTCAATAATAATAATTAGTTATTTCTAAATCGCACGATCAGATTGTTTTGTTAGTAAACATAAACAACTACACAAAACTATTGTTAGTACAATGGCTTAAATTTTATGTATTAGGCTAAGGTTTGTTTATTGTAATAATTAATAGCGTGGTTGAACAATTCTGCAAATGTCTGCTCATAGATTGATTTAAATGTTTACAGTAATCTGAGGAAAATGTTGTGGGTTGTGTATTGTTTATAGTTTAAGACATTTTTGTTATTTTTTAATACGCGACTGTTAATTTTCCCTACATTAATAAATAAATAAATAAAAGAAATCACGTGAGATAGTGGTCAAACGCGATCCTATTTTCAATACAAAAAAAAAAAACTTAAAGGAAATATTTCAGGTAGGCAAAAAATGTTATCTCGATTACCGTGGTACTAGAACATGGTGTCATAGAGCAAAACTATGACTCCCAATCTCCTATAACATTGGTCGGTCCATACGCCAAACACCCTGTATATTATTGCTGGAACAAGCCAAAGATTATTTTGGTCTTTTTAACCCAAAGGTTGACTGGTAGAGAATGCCTTGTTGTAGTGTTGTGCCATAAAGTTTAAAAAAATAAATAAGATCTGGGAACCGTGTCAAGTTCCAGGTTCCAACAGTCTTTGATGGCTATTGACTTTAAGCCCATAACACATTTAATTACCAATTTAGACATTAATTTCCCTTATTAACCCATTGAAGACCATAAGCTGTGTTTTATAGCAGCAGTTTAATGTGGAAAGTTAAACGGATTACAATCTGCTGTGTGAATTGGTTGATCTTGGAGCTGTTGTGGTGGAGTTTATGAGAGCCACTGTTAGGACGTTGTTTTCTGAACTCTTGGATATATTTAGGCATAAAAATAGATATTGAATTGAAACTGACCTACATAGTGTATCCATTTTAAATAAATGCATGCACCATGCAAAAAAACATAAAATTGTGACGACCCTGCAATGGATCCACTATTGCAGGGTTGTCACAATTTTATGTTTTTTTTTTCTATTTATAGTATACTGATTCCTTTACCATGTACCTATTTCTCACCTTTTTATTTATTACAATTAGACGTGCTTACTTTATGTGTTTAATCTTAATAAAGAAAACAGTTACGATTTTGTAAAATATCAGCATCAGCTGCTGGACTTAGTTAGAGGCCTGTGTTTGGTAGCTCATCGTCCGGTAAGGACCAGGCCCAGGTCAACGGCGCGTCGTGTTCCACGCGTGCCACAAAGCGCCGTCAGCACTAGGGGCCATTGCTTGTTGGGTTTCCGGGAATGTTCTAACGAAATACCACGGTCCCGGAACTAGAGGGTAGCTGAAGGAACAGAGTGGATTTTTAGTCAGTAAAAGTCTGGCATTCCCTCCCACCCCACCCAGAGCGGAAGAAGTCATTTGGTGATTTTCCCACCCGAAAACAGGGTTCTGTCTTTCAGCGGGCAGCGCCTCAAGCCTCAGAGGAGCTTACAGACCTTGTAAGTAGGAGCTCTCGAACATATGGAAACATGTTACTATTTTCAATAAATTGAATTATACTGCACGAGTGAGAATTTAAAATGCGGTGGGTAACTGTCATCGGAGTATGTAAGGTGAAACAATGAGTGTATTGTGAGTAAACTAAAATCTAATAATTTTAAATATTTTTTATTTTTTATTGATAATAGGTTCGCGTTTAATCACCATCTCACCTGATGGTAAGTGATGATGTGGTCGAAGATGGAGCACGCTTACCTAATAGTAACCTATTCACTCTTGACTTAATTAGGGGCCATTAATTATGGCCACGATTCTCATACCTATATAATTTTAATCATACATCTTATTACTACTTTCTCTTTTTTATAAATAAAGCCAAAGAACAGTCAGCAAATTCTCAGTCATTATGAAATTAATCTATTTTTTTTTAAAGAGAACTCGCAATTTGGATAGAATTCATAAACACAATCTTATTAACCACTCAAACTAAGCTAAATATGCTTGTGTACATTAATTTGCTGTGATACTTACAAAGTAGGGAAAAAGCAATGGGGAAAAGGCTATGAAATAAAGCCATAATCTGAATGGCAGCGACTGCTTTCAAGTTGTAAAAGTACCACAGACATAATTACACTAATAAGCCAATTACAATCGGGCTATTAGTGCATCCACCGGAAGCGAGAAATATGGTTCTGTAACTTGCCTTACAATTGCGATAACTCTGTCCTCGGTTCTGTTATGAGTATGAATCAATAATAATACTCGTAAAATAATTTATTATTAGAAAGTTGATTTATTTGTGCCTAGCCAGTGATTTTATTTTGTTTTGAAGTATTACAACGTTATTGTTATTTCTCTGCTTAGCGATAGATTTCTTTTTTTATTATCGTTTCTAACATAGGCGTCGGAGCTTGAAAAGCCTCCAGTTTAGAAAACTGATTACTGATCTGTACATGGTCCCCTACCTTCAGAGGTACATCCATACCTATTACCGACCGCATGGAGCTCTTCGGCATGGAGTTGGCGTCTGACCTTAACTTCGGCTCAACCATTGAGTCTAAAGCTCAGACTGCAGCCAAAAACATGGGCATCCTACAGAAAGTGAGGCGATACTTCACACCTGGACAGCTTTTGAATTTATATAAAGCACAGGTCCGTTCCTGTATGGAGTATTGCAGTCACTTGTAGGATGGCTCAGCCAAATACCAGTTAGCTGCACCTGACTCGATCGAACGCAGAGCTAAAAGGCTCATAGGTGACGAGGTTCTGGCAGGCAAGCTTCACAGCCTGGCTCACCGGCGAAACGTTTCTTGCCTGTCTAACCCCTTCATCCCCCTTTTACTACCGGTCCACCAGACATACCGCAGGATACGTTCCACACTTGGTCGATATAGCGTCTTGTCGTACGAAGCGCTTCTCGTCTACATTTATTGTGCGCACAGCCAAGGTGTGGAACTCTCTGCCGGCTTCTGTGTTCCCTGCTACATATGATCCGTCAGCCTTTAAAGTAAAAGTGAATAGGCATTTTCTGGGCTCGCTCGTTCGATCGTAGACCTCATCCTACACTTACCATCAGGTGTGAGGTCAAGAGCAGGCTCATTCGTAATAAAAAAAAAACAATAGCCTACAAGATTTTGTGGTAAATGATAATAGTCATCCTGGCTGAATGCTAAAAAAAAAATAGTCATCCTGACAGATTTCGGGCGCGCGGCCAAACTCAGCGAAGATCTGCGCAGGAGATATTATAGTTCAAAAGTATGTACGTACAGTATGTACAGTAATGCTAGCGAAGGAGGAGGCCGAGCGCGCGAGGGAGAGGCAACTCTCTTCCTCACGCCCCAGCCACCGCGGGAGACGCCCCGGGCGTCGGGAATCGTGAGCCGATTTCCGGCCACCGTAGGTAGGCGCGGGCTTGTGGACGGTGAGCAGGGGTAGCTCACCGTCCGGTAAGGACCAGGCCCGGGCCGGCGGCGCGTCGTGTTCCGCGCGCGCCTCAAAGAGGAGTCAGCACCAGTGACGAGAGCCATCGCCTGCCGCGGTTACGGGAATGTTTTAACGAGATAACGCGGCCCTGAAGTTAAGGGCAGCTGAAGGTGCAACAGGGTGGGTTTTTAGTCAGTAGAAGTCTGACACACCCTTCCGCTTAACCCAGAGCGGGAGAAGGCATTTGATGATTTTCCCACGTGACAAAAAAAAGGTACAAGTGTACGCTCTGTTCCTTTAC
Source organism: Tholera decimalis (assembly GCA_943138885.2). Classification (NCBI taxonomy): domain Eukaryota; kingdom Metazoa; phylum Arthropoda; class Insecta; order Lepidoptera; family Noctuidae; genus Tholera; species Tholera decimalis. The sequence goes on along the minus strand of OW964553.2, from coordinate 9,694,991 downwards.
TCTCATTGTCCGATGAGACGGCAATCTGACAAGACCGGAAGGAGATCAGGCATGCTTTCCGAGGCACGGGAGTTATCACACCACCAAACTTCTAAATTACGGCCAACATTTATTTTTTATTTTTTTATTCGTGATGAACCCACGCTTGATCTCAATCTCGCCTGATGGTAAGCGATAGATGAGGTCTACGATGGAACGAGCGAGCCCAGAAGTTGCCTATTCATTCTTGCTTTTAAGTCTGAAAAGTCATAAGTGGCAGGGACATTTCTAACAGATAAACCCAACGGCACTTTTTAGGGTTCCGTAGTCGAATGGCAAAAAACGGAACCCTTATAGTTTCGACATGTCTGTCCGTCTGTCTGTCTGTCCGTCCGTCCGTATGTCACAGCCATTTTATTCCGAAACTATTAGGACTATACATGTAAAACTTGGTAGGTTGATGTATTCTGTAAACCGCTTTCCGATTTTAAGAGACAATTTAAAAAATATTTAAAATAAAGGGGGCTCCCCATACATGGAACTGAAACTGAAGATATTTTCTTTCATGAAACCTATACGTGTATGGTATTTATAGACAGGTCTTTAAAAATGACATTAAGGTTTCTAAAATGACTTTTTCATAAAGTTAATCGTTTAAAAGATATACGCTTCCAAAGTGGTAAAATGTGTGTCTCCCCCTCTAACTTCTATAATAATGAAGTGAAAAATCTAAAAAAAACCATATGTTGTAGATCTTAATGTGAACTTTCAACCAAAATTGGTTTGAACGAGATCGAGTCAGCAGTTTTTGAGATACAGTATATTTTCTAAAACCGCAAATATAACTTTGTAATTCATACAAATACTATGAAAAACAAAGTTATTTGGCGTAGTTGTAAAAATTGTAAATAATCTAGTTTAAAGAAATTTGTAAGGTTTTTTGTTTTTTTTTTGAAATAAATATATTAAATAAATATACATATTATATTATATTTATTATAGTTACTACGGAACCCTTCATGGGCGAGTCCGACTCGCACTTGGCCAATTTTTGTCCAATCCGGGAATCAAACCCGAGACTTGCTCACCAGCCGCGGTTGCAACCACTACCAACCTGGCAGTTAAATGTAAAATGATACTAAATAAATAAATAGATTGTTTGTTGAAATAATTGATTAACAAAACATTTAAAATGTTACAGCCATAGGTCTAAAGATATAAAATACTTATTGTTAGATTCAAAGTTAAACACTAGTGATAATGAAAATTTCTGGAGAGAATTTCGAACAGTCTTATCTTACTTCTTATCTTTCTTACTAATATACTATATACTTTATACTAATATTATAAATGCGAAAGTTTGTGAGGATGGATGGATGTTTGTTACTCTTTCACGCAAAAACTGAACGGATCTGAATGAAATTTGGTAAGTAGTTAGTTGTCATTCTGGAATAACACATAGGCTACTTTTATCCCGAAATTCCCGCGGGATCAAGATTTGCGCGGGAAAACCTTCCCACGCGTACGAAGTCGCGGGCAGAAGCTAGTCTTTTATAAAAGTAATAAAAGACACTCGGTCTTTGAATTCCATCTCTTAGAAGCAAATGCAGTCTGATCAAAAACAGCTGTTTTTATTGGCCTGTTTACATCGAATTAAAAAAAAACTTATTGTCCTTTTAACCGTTTTGCGCGGAGGTTGCACGTTGCACTCGGCGCGTGCGCGGGACAGCTGCGCGCGCGCAGATGCGCCCACGCATGCGCGCCGCCCGCACATCCCACCCGTAGGGCCGTCGCACATAGCCTTACAGATTATTGATATAATAAAGCCTTTGACACAATAATGTAGTTTGCCAGAAAATCTACTTCCGTGCAGGCTACAAAAAGTTTAGAATACAAAATAGGTAGTTGTAACAGTTTCAGACCCAGGAAGAGTTTCTAGAATGCTATTCTAAAACGTTTCATTCAGTCGAAAGTGTTTCTTTCGATTCTCTACTTGGGGTTAGTTTAGGATGAGTTAGCAGCGGGACCCGGAAGGCTGTCGAGTCCACCATGAAGTATCTGGGATTGGTGCTCGACAGCCGATGGGAATTCGGGCTCCACTTCCGGCGGCTGGTGCCCAAGTTGATGGGCGCAGCTGGCGCGCTTTCAACGTTGCTTCCCAACTTGGGGGGCCCGAGCGCCGCCTGTAGGCGGTTGTACGTGGGAATCGTACGGTCCATGGCCCTGTATGCGGCCCCTGTGTGGGCGCTGGACATGACGGCCAGCACTCTCGCCATTCTGCGCAAACCGCAGAGGGTGATGGCCGTCAGAGTCGTCCGCGGGTACCGCACGATTTCCTACGAGGCGGCTTGCGTCCTGGCCGGATCCCCGCCCTGGGACCTAGAGGCGAAAGTACTCGCGTCGTTGTATCGATGGCGCGAGGAAGAGCGGGCACGGGGCTCGAGGCCGGTGCAGCGGCAGATCGCGCTGCGCCGAGAGGAGCTCCGTCAGGTCTTGGTGGCGGAATGGCGGCAGAGGCTTCTGCGCCCTACCGCCGGCCTCGCTACTGTCGAGGCGATCCGGCCAGTACTCGACGACTGGCTCGGGAGAAGGCACGGCTCCCTGTCGTTTAGAGTGACACAGGTGCTGTCGGGGCACGGCTGCTTCGGCAAGTACCTGTGCCACATAGACAGGGAGCCGGACGCTCGGTGCCACCACTGCGTCCATTGCGGGGAGGACACGGCGCAACACACGCTCGCCGAGTGCGTAGCTTGGGAGGAGCAGCGCCGTGTCCTCACAAATGAAGTAGGAGGCGATCTGTCGCTGCCGGCCGTAGTGCGGAGGATGGTCGGTAGTGCAGAGTCATGGGACGCGGTGGTGTCCTTCTGCGAGGATGTGATGTCGCAGAAGGAAACTGCGGAACGGGAGAGGGAGATCTCGACCCCTCTCCCAGGCCGCAGAAGGCGCACCGGGCGCAGGGGAAGGGCGGACAACGCCCTTTTCCAGCCCCCATGAATGGGTCCAGGGGCGAGGGACTTGGGGAAGTCCTCCGCCCTCTATTCGATGGACCCGAGTCGCAAGCGCGCGCGTGTGTCGGCGCGCGCCTCTGAGGCGATGCACGGGGTAGTTCAACACCTCACTACCCCGTGCAGGATTCGAGGCCGGGACAGACCCGGCCAGCACTAGTGCGGGGCTGCGGAAGAATTAGGTTTCCCGCGGCCCCCCGCGCACGTGTGAGGAGACACCGGGGTGGTTTTAGCCGGTAAGAATCCGGCACGCCCCTCCGCCATTCCCCAGGCGGAGGTAGTCCATGAGGATTTCCCCGCGTAAAAAAAAAAGGATGAGTTAGCAGATAGTTGGTGAATGTGCGAGTTTTCTTGGATGTTGGGAGGTTTAAGTGGATCCTGCGTGGAAGTACCTATTGATTTTAAGTTTTTTGATAAAGCAACGATTATTTATTTTCAGCAAAAGTTGATTTCATGAATATGATGGGGTGCGATATAATAACTTTTTTGCATCGACTGGATCTTCTGTAAATTTTTCTTTGTACGTACCAATAGGACCCGGATTATTGATATCACAAAGCCGTAGTCCTATTTAATAAACGCATAACAGAGCTAAGAGTAATTTATAGTACCTTCTTTGTTAATTCTGTCAATATATCACGATTGTATTCACCTCCGTTGATTTCTGATTCTCAGGAATAATGTAATTTGTGTACGTTTTGAACGAAACTGTACGTATATGTTTACATAGTTTTATGGTTCAATTGTAAGCATTTGAACTTAGTAGGTTGCAATGGTGATAGGAAGCTCTTTGGTATTCCGTTATAAATATTTCAAGATGTCATTTCACTGCTAAGGTTAAAATGGTATTGTGGGTTACGTTGAAATGGCAAACTAGATTACTTCTCGCTTTGTAAACGTCAGTAGCGTTATTGTTCTGATTTTATTGAGAGTTATACTATACTCTGTAGAAAACTTACAATGATTACATGAAAAGAAAATTTTCATCATAATGTTATAATGTGATCGTGCACTGTTTTTGTGGTAGATTACGGACAATTTACTGCCCATTCCATCCAGCTGTAGGATCTTTGTAGGATAGCTCGCATATATTATTAGAAGAATATAAAACCGTATTTTAACAATATTAATTTTATTTTTGTTATTTTAAGCATATATTATATATTTTTTTTACCTTAGCTTAAAACTAAAATAACGTCATAAAACTTGTCCTCAACGCTGTCAACTAGTTACGAGGCATTGCCACGTTGTAGGGCAGTGCTTAGCGTTTAACTGAAGCAATACCTACCCCTGGGTACCACTTTGGTACCCTTGGACGTATCAACCAGACTTCAAAATTTCTGAGAAGAGGCTGTGATCACAAGGGCACCTATTGTAGGGGTGTGTATATTCTGGTCGCATGTTTCTTTGTAAGTTCAAAAGACTTGAATAAATAAAAGTCCAGTTCTAAATATCATCAGCTGTTAGTAATACAAGCACAGGCATGTTTTGTTGTCCTACTATTTATCGTTGGTATTCAGTCGCCGGCGCAGGCCGGGAGGCAGATGTGTGATTCCGGGACTCGATCGTTGGAATACTCGCTTGATACCTGCTTACTGCGCGCAAGGTGTTACCTACTCGTACTTTGTTTAGCAGGGTTGGGCATGAAATAAATGGTTTGCTATGAGAAGCATAACTGAAAAAAAGAAAAATAAATAAATTAAATTATTAATATTCTTTTATATTGCTATACGTAATACATTTCCAGTTTTTTTCTGTAGACCAATGTTTCTGTTCCAATGTGTAATATGAGAACTACATAGGTTTAATATGTTTGTGGTCCTCTTACGCTCCACCCAGAGATAGAGGAGTCATTTAATAATCCCCCCCCCCCTAAAATAAAAAGGAAATTAGGTAGGCCGATTTAAATTAGACTGATCCGAGTGGTCATCGATGGCTGCTCATCGGATCTTATGGCAATCAATGCCGGTGTTCTTCAAGGGTCTGTTCTTTCTGCGACTCTTTTTTTGCTGCATATCAATGACCTACTTTAGCTGGGAGCAGTTGCGTACGCGGATGACAGCACAGTCTCAGAGAGATACTTATCCAGTTCTAGAGCTGACAGGGACGAAATTGCCACTCTCAGAAAGGCCATGGTAGAGCGCATGAATTTGACCTTAAATCTCGTTTCCCAATGGGGTGACGACAATCTGGTCAAATTCAACGCTCTGAAAACACAGGCTTGTCTTTTCAGCGCTAAAAGGAGCCCTTTTGAATTGGCCCCTACTTTCCGAAGTGCATCTGTGCCAGTTACCAATCGCCTGGAGCTTTTGGGCATGGAGTTGACGTCAGACCTCAACTTCTTCAGCACAACCATCGAGTCCAGAGCTCAGACTGCAGCAAAAAAGCTGGGAATCCTACACAAGGTGAGGCGGTACTTCACGCCTGGACAGCTTCTAAATCTGTATAAAGCACAGGTCCGTTCCTGCGTGGAGTATTGCAGCCATTTGTGGGATGGCTCTGCAAAGTACCAACTTGCTGCATTGGACTCGATCAAGCGCAGAGCTAAAAAGCTTATAGGTGACGAGGTGCTGGTGGACAAGCTTCATAGCCTGGCTCATCAGCAAACCGTTGCTTGCCTGTCGGTTTTCTACAGATTGTATTTCGGGGAGTGTGCGCAGGAGCTCCATGACCTGATCCCTCCATCTCCCTTTCACTAACGGTCTACCAGACGCACGGCTGGATACCACCCACACTTGGTTGTTATATCGTCTTGTCGTACCAAGCGCTTCTCCTCCACATTTATTGTGCGCACAGCCAAGCTGTGGAATTCTCTGCCGGCTTCTGTGTTCCCTGCCACTTATCAAGGGCTGTTCATATTCTCAATACTAGAGACAACACTACAAACGGCGATACAATGTATGTCAGTGTTGATATCTCATATCACACCGAGAAAATTACCATAATTAATTCAGAACAACTCTCAAATAGAAATATTTTTTTTTTTACTTCGTAATTAATTGTTGCTACAAGAGCTGAGTTGCAAATGCAAAGTTGATAAAAATACTAGCAGATGCTTTGAATACGTAAATGCCATTAAAATAATAAACAGATCTAAGAACATAGCATAAACTGCAGTCGGGATCTGGATATTGGTACCTACAACATCCTACTAACATTTTATGACTATTAAAGCTTGTTGCATATTGCTATTAACCGTTATTAAAAAGTAGTGTCCTATCAGCTATGGCGATTGTCTGATTAGCGTCATAACCATATGGGATTGATTCCAGCAGAACATAAGATAATTCACCATCCGTTAAGGACCAGGCACGAGTTTCGGGGGGAATATCATCAAATGACTCTTCCCGCTCTGGGTAGTCTCGTCTCTAGTCGTGCGGGAGCGGAAGGGAGTGTCAGGCTTTTACTGGTGAAAAACCCACCCTGTTCTTTCAGTTTCCTTTGCGTCCTCGGCCGCGGTATCTTGTTAGAACATTGTCACGATCTTGTTCCACCAAGCCATACTGGTCCCGCGTGGTGAATTAAGGCCCGTTCCATCACATAGAGAAGAGGTCTGTGTTCCAGTCGTGGGACCGTCACATGCTGGCTATGTGATCTTCCGAATTATCTATCGGTCAGCAGTCAGGTCTGCCTCCACTAGATAGATGACGTCAATAAAATGTTACTCTAAGAGAGAAGAGTTTTATTAAAACAGTGTTACAAAGCCTCAATAAAGTCCAAGTTAAACTACGACAATAGAATCAACTGACAGTTTCGCACACCATTTTCTAAGTGATATGACGCACGGTACGATTTCTCGACGTGTCACATTTGATTGTGGGTTGCGTTCCGTTCCCACGGAAGAGACACGACACGACGACACTGTCTCATTATCACTTTACATTTGTCTATGTTTGATGTTTGTACAATGTGATACATTTTGTATGTATAGCAATCGTTTGATATTGCTGACAATCCATACTTGTGCACCGTCTCACCTGATGGTAAGTGACGCTATGGTCGGAGATGGAGCACGCTTACCTCGAAGTAACTTGTTCACTCTTGACTTAAAGACCCCCAGTAGTCATAAATGCAGAAGTTCTGTTGTTACGCTTTCACGGCTAAGGCTAAGCCGTTAAAGCTATTTTTATAGAGTTTGGTACGGAGATAGCTGTGTCGCTAGGGTCAAACATAAGCTTCTGTTTCAAATAATATCAACCCTTAAGCTCGCACGCTTAAGGTTTGATATTATTTGAAAATAAATAAATAGGGGATGAAAGCTTCCACAAAAAAAGCCACGCTAACGAAATCGAGGGCAACAGCTAGTCTTTTTATATGTCAAGGAATAATTGTAAATTCCGTAATAAATTGTCAACCGGATATTCCGTATTTTTCAATTATCTGCTGATACATATATACTCGTACATGTAAATAAAATGATAATAAAAAGTGTCAGAGACTACCAGATATGTACAGCTATCTGGTGTTTGATTGGATTTAATTGAACGAATATAGGATACTAGCTTCCGCCCGCGACTTCGTCCACGTGGAATAGTTACTTTGGGCTAACGCTAACTTTAACCCGCGACTTCGTTTATATAGGTGAGTAAGTACTGGATCTTATAATCTTATATCATGTAGATTGTAGGTTATTCTCAAAAATACTAAACAAATGTTATTTTAAAGTACTTCTGCGTACACTATATTTTTAATTTTGTTTTCTTCCGGCCGGTGATGTTATTTTAAAACTGCGATAGCTCCTAAGATATTCATTTAAATCGAATGATGTAAAGGGCAATTTTGTTTTAAATTAAATACTTGTGATGAATAACGTATTTATTTGGATAAGGATTAATATTATGTTTATAAAAACGCCTTCGTAAATAATGTATTATTTTAGAACAAATTTGGTTAGCATAAAAAAGGTTATAGTGAGCTAACCTTAAAAGATAGACATACGATGTCGCGGACCTTTTTTTAGAACTTTTAAAGAGGAATAATTCTGTCATACATGATTTTTGCGAAACTTTAACCGTTTACGTAGCGCACGCAACAGAAGCTCTCAATAGGAATAAAAATTCCCCGATTTTGAATCATTCTTCATTAGTGCTCCGCTCCTATTGGTATTAGCGTGATGATATATAGCCTATAGCCTTCCTCGATAAATGGGCTATCTGACACTGAAATAATTTTTCAAATCAGAACCGTAATTCCTGAGATTCGAAGAAGAGCGCGTTCAAGCAAATAAACAAACAAACTCTTCAGCTTTATAATATTATAAAGTATAGATAATTATTTTAAGAATCTATCGTTTCGATTCGTCGCGATTGTTTAATAGATTAAATTTTGTAAGAACGAAATGAGTTAACAGGACCGTACTAAAGTTAATTTGTGTTGTTGTGTACTTAGGCACAATATGCATTTGCCTGCCCGTAACGCAAGGGCAGATGAAGAAAAAGGTTTAGTTTTTAGTCAGTAGAAGTCTGACACTCCCTTCCGCTCCACCCAGAGCGGGAGAAGTCATTCGAAGATTTTCCCAGTTTGTAAGTTTTATAATAAGCCCTGGTTAATTAATTAAGGCAACCAGAGACAAGTCCGGTTAAGCTACCGACAACTTCAGAGGTTGACCTGCGAGATACCACATAGAAAAAAAAGTGGGTTCCCGGCAATGGAATCTCCGACCTCTCGATTACAAGGCTGACACCTAAGCCATTAGGCTTATCGACGCTTAATTTGATTAATGACACTCTCGCGAAAACGCTTTTTTAACAGGCAAAAAAAAGGAGGAGGTTCTCATAGTCGGATTTATTTTTTAATTTTTTTTAATTGGTAAAACCAACAATTGTACAATGTGTCTTACATCTAAATACATATATAAAAAAAATAGGTTAAAGTACAATTCACTACGTTTCCACAGGTTACAATTGATTTTAAAAGTACATGTGGCTTATTATAACTATTAATATTACTAACTAAATATTATTGTAAAAATATAATCTAACTTGGTTGTAACATCCTTACAATACTTTTCTTAAACTTATGTCGAGATTCTGCAAATATATCTAGCCATTAGGATAATCGACGCTTAATTTGATTAATGACACTCTCGCGAAAACGCTTTTTTAACAGGCTTAAAGAGGAGGTTCTCAGTTCGTCCGAATCTTTATTTTGTATTTTTGTTTATGTATGTTCCCCGATTATTCGAAGCTTACTGCGGGACCGATTTGAAAAACTCTTTTTTGTTTGAAAAGGTATACTTTCTAATTGGTCCCATTGTCATGAATTCAGGTTCTGATGATGGAATCCTGGAGAAATCGAGGGAACTCTTCAAATATTATAGATACACCTTTACCGATTTGGGTATTCTTTATAGTTAATTGTGCAGTTGCTCTTGAAAAGCACCATTTAGTGAAGTAGAACTGATGATGAAGATGCTACTCAATAATAAGGAGATCATTAGTTGCGATTCGGTTACTTGTACATGGTTGTTAAGCACTTTATGCTCGTAATAATGCATAGCATGGTGAAGTGGAGCTGATGGTGAAGTATCAGGAGAACTCCTCAACAATTGACGGCTCGGTACCGGGAAAAAATATTATACAAAAGGTGACAAGAAGGTGACATTTAGGCTCTTGTAAATTATGAACCGACTCACTAAAAAGAGAGAAAAAAACTTTTTAACAAGAAATAAAACTGACTTTCCAAAAAAACACTGCAAAGTAAAAAATTACTTTAATTTTGGAAGGCGGTGTCAAAAACTAAAATACTAAAACAAAGACACCTACTCACTTTGCAGTGTTGTTTTCGAAAGTCGGTTTTATTTTTGTTAAAAAGTTTTTTACTAATAACAGATTCTTGGCCATGTTTTGCCCATCAGTGTGATAAATACAAAAAAAAAATACCCATTTAGTGTCTAAAATATTGCTACTATTAATTTGTAATAAAAACTCCGGAATTAAAAGCCGATTTAATCAAGAAACTCAATCTTTTATTGCCTTATTTAACACTTCCGGTCGCTGGTCAATCCTGTCAAAGTAGGGATGGTAACTTTTACTGACAAAAATCGATACACTAAAATCGGTTGCAAAAAATAGATTTATGAAAAATCAATTTTTATTATGTAGTTGTTTCGCTTTTATTATTTTATTTAGACACAAAAATAGTTTGTCCATCATTGAGCTTCTAATTACGAACCATTTAACCGACTCCCTGTTTCCAGTTTCTCAAAAATATAGAATTTTCGATAAATTGATTTCTTAGCGTCATCCCTTTTTTTTTTTTTAAAATGGTAAAATTATCATATATGTCCTCCCACCCCGGGCAGGGCGGGAGGGGCTGTCAGACTTTTACTGACTAAAATCCACGGTGTTCCTTCAATAACCCTTTACGTACCGGGGCCACGGTAATGGGATAAGTCCCACGACCCCGGCCGGCTTCGGCCCTCTGCAGGGGGGCCTCGTCATGTTGCTGACGCTCTTTGAGGCGCGCGTGGAACACAACGCGCCGTCGACCCGGGCATGGTCCATGGTCGGACAGCGAGTTGCCCTTTACTCGCTGTCCGCATGCCCGCGCCTACGGTAGCCGGAGATCGTCGGCCGACGTCCGACGCCGTGGGCGTCTACCACTGCGGCTGGGCTGGAGGGAGGACGCCATCCTCTCCCTCACGCAGCCCGCCTCCTCCTTCGGAAGCATGACTGCTTCGCAGAAGGAGGCGACCGCTTCCCACTCCCTCTCGCCCCGCAGCATGGCCTCGACCAATGCCGGGCGCGAGAGGTCTCCGCCTATCGCCGCTGTGAGGACACGTCGGTGCTCTGCCCAGGCGGGGCAGTCTTGCACCGTGTGCTCTACGGTGTCCTCAGGGTGACCCTCGCAGTGGTGACACCCAGGCGTTTGTTCCTTTCCCATCAGACACAGGTACCTCCCGAAACTTCCGTGTTCGGTGAGGACCTGCGTCATCCCTACGTCGAGAAAATCGTAATTGAAAACTGACTGACATTTAACATTTTGTTTGGTTCTGTTTCTTTGCGACTCATGATTTTTTTTCTACTGCGTTTTTCTATTTGATATTCTGCTCCCGATGATGACCTTGGTTTTACATAGGATTCTGTACCCGCCTTCCACGACGACACCGGCTTGCCAATGCAGACCGTACCTGTTTCTCACGAAGGACCTGACACGATTATGGAACCTGATTTACACGAACTTACCAGATTACCACGGAGCCATCTCTGTCTCAACTGTGGCGTGGATACGCGAAGACTTAAGACCTTGAGCGTTGTGGAAGTTCGGTCTATATTTCAGCAATGGAGTGCACTTGAGTTATTAAAACATACAAGCTACATACTCAACAACTTATATTGCATAGCTACTAAAATCTATAAGTTTGTTTTTGTTATACTTGAATTTTTATATTATGATTTATGTCCAACCGAGTTCTACGTAAAAAGTAGAGTTTTTTTCTTTATCTATGATGTGAACCCTAATGCCTCCAATTTGTTTCTTGTGTGGGCGTCACTTGGCCAAAACTTCTTTATCAAACGGGCATTTGCTTTTGACGTTATAGTCTAGGTCGACATAGGTCTGACTTCTCGTTTAAATTTACTTTTATTTTGTACAGCCTTGTCGCTGCAGATTAAATAAAAAAATATATTTTATAATAGCTTACTAGATCTCATGAATTTAAAAAAATATAAATGTATGACTGCTCCGTTGGTCGAATAGTCGCAAGAGCGACTGTTGAGCACGAGGTCTCTGGTTCGATTCCCGAAACGAGTAAAAAAAAAAGTGCTATTGGGTTTTTCTGTAAAGAATTTCTCAGTGGTAGCCCGGTGTTTGATAGATATATTTTTTTTGGTAGGTGTCACTATAGGGGTTGGTATTAAAAACCACACCCAAAAAATACTTCTCGTTTTTTACAGTTTCTAATATTGCAAAAATTTCTAAAAAAAATATATATTATAATTAGTTTTTTTTTTATTCACAATGTGCTCACTCTTGACCTCAATCTCGCCTGATGGTAAGCGATAGATGAGGTCTACGATGGAACGAGTGAGCCCAGAAGATGCCTGTTTACTCTTGCTTTAAAGGTTGAAAGGTCATAAGTGACGGAACACAGCAGCCGGCAGAGAATTTCACAGCTTGGAAGTGCGCACAATAAATGTGGAGGAGAAGCGCTTGGTACGACAAGACGGTATATCAACCAAGTGTGGATGGTAGCCAGCCGTTCGTCTGGTAGACCGGTAGTGAAAGGGAGATGGAGGAATCAGGTCATGGAGCTCCTGCGCACACTCCCCGAAGTACAATCTGTAGAAAACCGACAGGCAAGCAACGGTTCGCCGATGAGCCAGGCTATGAAGCTTGCCCGATAGCGCCTCGTCGCCTATAAGCCTTTTAGCCCTGCGCTCGATCGAGTCCAGTGCAGCAAGTTGGTATTTTGCAGAGCCATCCCACAAGTGGCTGCAGTACTCCATGCAGGATTATTGATAGTCATATACGGTTTCAATTTCATAAAGATATCTTGAACAGGTACTGAGAAAAAAATATTTTTCGTTAAGGGTTGTCACCCCCATTATTCCATTACTATAGGGGTTAGGGGTGTGAGATTAAGTGTATGGCTATTTTAGATGAAAAACAATAAAAACATGGTAAGAATCCTTCATCAGACGCGAGTGCAGTTTTCATATGCTTAACCGGCTAGATCCGGAGGTGGTCTTTTTTTTTTTTTGAACTTGGTAAAATTATCAAATAAGTCCTCCCACCCCGGGCAGGGTGGGAAGGACTGTCAGACTTTTACTGACTAAAATCCACGGTGTTCCTTCAATAACCCTTTACGTACCGGGGCACGGTAATGGGATAAGTCCCACGACCCCGGCAGGCTTCGGCCCTCTGCAGGGGGGGCTCGTCATATTGCTGACGCTCTTTGAGGCGCGCGTGGAACACAACGCGCCGTCGACCCGGGCATGGTCCATGGTCGGACAGCGAGTTGCCCTTTACTCGCTGTCCGCATGCCCGCGCCTATGGTGGCCGGAGATCGTCGACCGACGTCCGACGCCGTGGGCGTCTACCACTGCGGCTGAGCTGGAGGGAGGACGCCATCCTTTCCCGCACGCGGCCCGCCTCCTCCTTCGGAAGCATGACTGCTTCGCAGAAGGAGGCGACCGCTTCCCACTCCCTCTCGCCCCGCAGCATGGCCTCGACCAATGCCGGGCGCGAGAGTTCCGGAGGCGGTCTAGCCAAGGAGTATCGTGTTACCCAGTTACTGGGTTGTAATCAGATAGACAGTCGCTCCATGTAAAACACTAATACTTTTAGGCTCTAAATACTGAGAAATGTACAAAAAAAATCCAATTTAATACCCTATTGTTAAAGTGTTATGGTTCCGACAAACGCTACGATAATGTCGTGTGATCAATCTATTATATTATTCGATAATCGATACACTGATAGGTAGTTTTTATTTCTCCTACACCGGTTTTGACTGGTTCAAACAATAAACTGATTTTTTACTTTCAGCATTAACAATAGTATATTATGAAGCAATTTATGAAGCAAAAATAGCTAAGGTGTAAGATGATTTGTAATCGAAAGGTCGCGGATTTGAGTCTTACCTATTGCCTATTGTCGTGAACCCACTCCAGACACAAGCATAGTTAGAGGGGTTAACTAGATTGCAGGTAATGTGACTGAAGAATGTTAACTAATTTTGAATACTACCTCTCCATATTCTCTGTCAAAAAAAAAAAAAAAAAAAAAAAAAATACAAGTGAAAGAATTACTTCGATACGTCAATTACTTTCCGATTTATAGAAGTAAACGTGCGACGCGGACGCGTGACGGTGTGACGTCATTTCACAACACTCGTTCAGTCCGATTGCGCTCTCGGCATGGTGTCGTTTCATTAGAAATTATAAATACTTTCAAAAATGTCCAATCCAAATACTAGAAATCATGTGTTGTGCCGAAATGTACAAATACAACCACCAATTTTGACTTGCTACTAAGCGGAGCGTTGGAAATTGACGTCATATGCGGTCACGTGACTGTTAGCGGGACTCGATATTTGTCGTAAGTTTAAATGCCTCGGGCACGCCGCAATTGCGGCGGTAAGACCCCTCTTTGAGGAGTGGCTAGATCGGCGTCACGGCGTCCTGACCTACCGCATGACGCAGGTCCTCACCGGACACGGAAGTTTCGGGAGGTACCTGTGTCTGATGGGTAAGGAAGAGACGCCTGGGTGTCACCACTGCGAGGGTCGCCCTGAGGACACAGTCGAGCACACGGTGCAGGACTGCCCAGCTTGGGCAGAGCACCGACGTGTCCTCACGGCGACAATAGGCGGAGACCTCTCGCGCCCGGCCTTGGTCGAGGCCATGCTGCGGGGCGAGAGGGAGTGGGAAGCGGTCGCCTCCTTCTGCGAAGCAGTCATGCTTTCGAAGGAGGAGGCGGGCCGCATGAGGGAGAGGATGGCGTCCTCCCTCCAGCCCAGCCGCAGTGGTAGACGCCCACGGCGTCGGACGTCGGCCGACGATCTCCGGCCACCGTAGGCGCGGGCATGCGGACAGCGAGTAAAGGGCAACTCGCTGTCCGACCATGGACCATGCCCGGGTCGACGGCGCGTCGTGTTTCACGCGCGCCTCAAAGAGCGTCAGCAACATGACGAGGCCCCCTCTGCAGAGGGCTGAATCCTGCCGGGGTCGTGGGACTCATCCCGTTACCGTGGCCCCGGTATGTAAAGGATTATTGAAGGAACACCGTGGATTTTAGTCAGTAAAAGTCTGACAGTCCCTCCCACCCTGCCCGGAGTGGGAGGACTTATTTGATAATTTTACCACGTTAAAAAAAAAAAAAAAAAAAAAAAAAGTTTAAATGCCTGTAAAATCAAAACTTATAGGTATTTTTGAATACAACAAAAACTAGTGTATTTCTACATATACAAGCTTTACTGTAACAATCTTTCAACCTATTTGGCATACTTAGTAACATTCTTCATTCTACCCACATTGCTAGATCTCTCTAAAACAACAGCTGGGAAAAGATAAAAATATTAAAAATTGTAAGCATTAATATAGTACATGACTTATTCCACTGCTGTATACGTTATGGTCACGCCATATGTTCACGCAAACTAGCTATTTTTATTAAGTTTGTGTTGTGCTTGGTAAACATGATCCTGCTAAAGCCGCTGACCTACTTGCTTACCTTGCATTTTTAAACAATTTACTCGCATTCTGATTTATTTGCAAGTTTTTCAAAGCCAGCCTTTTTAAAGAAATTTCGAAAAGGTTGGTTGAAACATTCTACGAACCAAGGGCTGACTATTACTTTGGTCAAAGGTAATTTCCATACAACGTGGCCTCATGGAAAT
The DNA here is from genome assembly GCA_943138885.2 of Tholera decimalis. NCBI lineage: Eukaryota > Metazoa > Arthropoda > Insecta > Lepidoptera > Noctuidae > Tholera > Tholera decimalis. Next base: position 9,679,664 of record OW964553.2, on the reverse strand, counting down.
GTGACTAGTCGATAGCGTTGAGGACGAATTTTTTATGCTTAATTTTAGTTTTTAGTTTCATTTGAATTGGTTATAAAATAAATAATAGTAATAAAATAATGCCGATGTGTAATCATATTTTTTAAATATACCTATGTATGTATGTACATCGTTGAGGAGCTCCTGGTTAAACAGCGGCAAGGGTCTACCTTCAAGTTAAAGTTTGTCGCTGATTAACCAGGAGCTCCTCCTCCTCCTCCTCCTCGTCCTCCTCCTCCTCCTGTCATTTGGACATCTTTGACAGTCTTTATAAACAGTCAGAGGATCAATGTCTCACACCTAAATAAAGGTCTCCTGTAGCCATTATATCCAGTGCGTTAGATTCTCTGGACAGTGCATTGTTAATGCTTGTAAGTCGTTCCACCAGCAATAGTGATATTAAACGTGGTTTTACCCAGAAGTTCAGTGCTTCTTTTGGCTTCATTGGACTGTTATGGTATGCTACTGAAATATTTTACCTTTGCGGCGTATCTGTTCAAATTTAGATATAATTGGTACATAGAACAAGTATAGCCTATACTGTCCCAAGTAGCACAGATAGCTGTATAACTACTCACTTTTAGACCTATTTGAAACTCAATGCGTATTAAGACTCTTTTAAGAGTACTCTGGTGATCCTACAGCTGCATAATAGCTGTCAGTGATATTTAAACAGCTTAGGCTGATTAAGAGCTGCATTAAGGCTGATTAAGACCGACAAAACTATCATTAATACGCTTAGAGTGCTATAAAGGTATATTTTCAAGACGCTATTCAGCTTTTAAACTTTTCTAATGCCTTAGCAGTAGTAAGGGCTTTCTAGTGGATGAAATTACGCCAAATGCTGTATAAGAAGGTATTTGTGAACTCCTATTACACTGACTTATTAAAGGGGCACGTGTGAACTATTATAACGTTAATAGCTGTATAATGGATGATTTGTGGCCCACATTACAGCTTATTGCTGAATGTGTCTACCGCTAATCAGCCTTTATACTGCCATTGATAGTGTCTGCATAGCGGCTGTTTAAACATTCACTAGATGCCTCGCAGCTGCTTAGAGACTCACTAGTGTATCGAATTAACGGCTTTTACTTTATAGTGGTTCACATACGTTCCTTTAATCAGACTTTATCTGAATAGAAGTAACATCCCAAGCAGCAAAATTCTCCTATAGCAATTGACTTATACGATTACACGTCTTATAGAAATCTAGTAGACGCATTAACTCAGTCCACTGATCCTGACAAAGCATCTTCCAAGATGATTTGAACTACAAGTACGTTTGACCCTATCATTTAGTTTTATAAATGTTAATAGGATTATTTTACACGACTCTTACTAGAGCGGTCAGTCAGGTTCAGTCTTATAAGTGCAAGTTATAAAAGTAATTAGCAAAGTGTGAATTTTGATCCGATAATCGCATTTAGTAAGATCGTCTTATCTTGTTAACGTCTTGTTTCATTCTTCTATAAGACATGCACTTCCTATAAATGCCACAGATATAGCTGCTAGAGGTAAATATATTATAGAACAAATTTATCTTAGTCGTGACCCTTAACGGATTTTTAGCACCAAGCTAGCATAGCCTCTGATTTTTATAAGTAAGATTCTACTTAAATGTGTTCTACATTTGCTATTATCAGAGTAATCGGCCATCTTTTGATTTGTTAGAGAAAGCCGGAACAATATAAATATGGATTTAAATAAATGGAGACGATTTAAGCGTAGTGGCGGTTATTGAAGCAGAGTTTCGAAAAATTACTTTGAAATGAAGTCGGTATCGGAGTTCGGGTCAAGCGGATCAAAAGAAAAGTTCTTAAATAAAAAAGAGCCTCGTGAAGTTGGTGAAGTTTGTGATGGTTCCGTACACGGTAAAATGGAAATAGACTTAGACAACTGGGAGGATAATTTTACAGAGAGTTGTAATGATCAAGAAGATACGGAAAATGCTAGCGGAAGCATTAATAGTGAATTTAATCATACTGAGTTTGATAAAAATTATGAATTACAGATGGATATAAAACATTGGGCTATTAAGAATAATATATCACATTCAGCTTTAAATTAACTTTCTGTGATTTTAAATAAAAGGATAAAATGCTTTACCTAGGGATGCCTGCACTATCCTTAAAACTAACAATAACACAATAGACGTTACTACTGTAGGAACAGGACATTATTGGCATGTGATAAATCAGGTGTGCTATTAAATATATTTTAGTATTGAAAATATTCTGAACAATGGAACAGTTAATTATTTCGTAGAAAAATACTCAATAGCTTTAAACACGTCACTTAAGAAATAATGAAAATTCCTAAATAAACTTACTAACAGCAAGTTTCACACTAATCGATAGGGAAATGATCATAAATCGCAAAATGCTTGCAATTTTGACACCAAAAAATCATGGTATAACAGTTTTGTCATCTTCCCTTGAGCCACAGTGAAGTGTACCGGCCTACTGATTGTGTCATTTGAAATATTATAGTCACAACCATAATATTTTTTTGTTTTCAAAAAATGTGTAATTTTCCACAGCCATTTGGCATGCTTCAGCTTATGGACATCCTTTTTAGTTAAAAAAATATCGACATCCATTAATACAACCATTTCCAGTACAGACTAAAATAAGCTGCATGCTGAAAATGTTTAAGAACTTTATAATTACGTATTTAGGAAAAAAAGGCAATGAAATTGATTTTGTTTGGACACTAGTCTAGGGGTGCAAAATTACGTTATAACAACATTACATACACACATAACAGCGAAATTTTAAGATAATTCATAATTTGTTTAGTATCGGTGACCTGTGGCGATGTTTGATATAAGTATAAATATTTGCAACAACTTACAAGATTTGCATATTACCGTATAGTTTAACTCACATTACCCACAGAACCCTAAAACTTAAATATGGTGGCGTTGGTATGTCATGTAAGCGTCTTAACTTTGATTAAAAAGTCCTTTAAAGGTTCTGATAAATGCAATGTAATGGCACGTGTTTCGACCCTATGTCGGATAGGTATATATTAATTTATTACTGAATTAACAAATAATGAAAATGTTAAATTTTGAAGGCGCATGAAGATATGTTTATTATCATCTAACACTTCATCAATAAAATGATTTTCGCAAGTTGAGTAGGCACTCTTTATAAAACAGTTACACGGCAAAAGTTACTTTATTATAATGACAGACATTGTTATAATGTGACATTACTTACCTTTTGAAAAATAAAAGGCAGTACAATGAATGCACGAAAAAAGAACGAATGATCGACTGAATGAATCTACTAATGGTATTACGCTGATCACTGTAGGATCCATAGATAAAATAAATAACTAGATGTGGTCAACAGAAGAAATTATATCGAAACCGTGTGTCTCCAGTTAGGCGCTGGGCGGGGCAACAACTACACATGCAGTTTAATAAAATCAATAGATACGCACTCGCGCACACACCCGCATTTCCTAAATCAGAACGTACTATACAATCAATAATAAACCTTATTCCGTCAAACACAGCGTGTATTTACCATGCACCTTAGAATTTACCCACACAAAAAGATCGGTCGCTATCGTTGTGCTGTGCAAAAGCAATTTATTTTACATATACGCTAGTGATTGACTAAATCGGAAAGTTATCGATTCTTCCATTTATTATTGTACATTTTTTTTGGGCACCTGAAAATGAACCAAATAAAAAATGGCATGTCCAGAAAATATTATAATAACAATAAACATATTATTAAGAACATAACATTACATAATTATTATTAAGTACTACCTACTAAGTATTAAGGGCTACCCTGGCGCTTTCGACTTAAATCTTAATATTTAATTATCATAGTGATAGGTCAAATAGAAGTTGATGTTAACTTACATTACGCTCTTGATCGGAACATACCAGCCGTATAGGTTGTATAGAATCCTGATAAGTTGAATGACTGATTTTATGAATGCCCTAAAACATGAGAATAGCTTTCAGTAATAAAATAAAATTTAACCCACTTCTGCAAAAATCAGTTGTACTCTTAATTTTGGAATTGTCCATTCAGGCTGGAACATTTCTGCGCTGAAGTGAACCGAGCATTAATTTTTTTATTTATTTATTTTTTGTAGGGTACCAGCTAGGTGGCATGCCTGTGGCATCAATCCATTCCTTTTTTATATTACCATCTTTTGGGAAGCTAAAAAGTACGAAAACCACTTATTTATCATTTACATACATCCTAAGCTACTTCTAAACGTCACCATATAATAAGCATCGCAATAATTACGTAACACACTATAAATCAAGATCTGAATGATTTTGACGTATATTGCTAATCCATTGCTACATATGTTCGAAATATTGGTCTGCTCAACAACGTAAATACCACAGTGAGTGTTGTTGATTTAGCATAATGAAACCGATTCCTACTGTAAGTGTGTTACGCAATTACCCCGCAGGTAGTAGGGGTTTTAGTAGGTTATAATAGGTTTTTGTTATAAGAAAAATCCTAGTTAGTAGAGAAATTGTTAAATATATGAAAACAAACACACATCCATGCCTAACAAATAAATAGCATGAATATATTGACTTATTTTAAGCTAAATTCACAAATATATTATCTGAACCATGCCGATTATTATAACGCATTCGAAGCTTCAACGGAAGTTAAATACAAAAACCATAAAAAATAAAGAAACAGCAACATAGGATAAGGCATAACATGCGATAATTCTAAACCGAAAAACACCACCGATTATTAACCTAAAATTAAAGTAACTTACTTTACGAATATTGGTTACGCATTTCTCTACTACTCTGTAAAATAATCAAAATAAGTAAAAACACATTATTTACACCGGGCTAAAACGGTTCACAGATTGAAAAATAAACTATTGTAGCGACAGCGACGTCGGAACTCCTTACGCATGCTGCGGGCGTAAAATAGTTTATTTTTTTTTTTACTTTTTTGTACACTTGACATTTCAACGTATTTTTATTTGTGTCATCTCATGTAAAATAAAAGTTAAACATATTTTCTTAGAGGTTTCCGTATGTTATAAAAAACTTTTACCAAAAAATTAAACAGAGTCGGTAGTCGGTGTCTTTAGTTTTGTATTTTCGTCTTTGGCACCGACTTCCGAAATTAAAGTTATTTTTCACTTTGCAGTGTTTTTTGGGAGTTGGTTTAATTTTTGGTAAAAAAATTTATTTCACTCTTTTGAGTGGGTCGATTTTTAATTTACCTAGTTACAAGAGCCTAAATGTCGACTACTTATATTCATTTACAAAATATTGCTTTTCCCAATGTTGGGCTGTTATTTGTTGAGGAGTTCTCCTGGTAGTTCACCATCAGCTTCACTTCACCATATGCATTAAGACTAGCATATTGTGCTTAATAACCACATTCAAGTAATCGAAGCGGAACACATGAACTACTTATTATTCCTACTTATATATTGAGTAGTTCCAGTGGTCATCGGTGGTCTTCATCATCAGGTCTACTTCACAAATGGTGCTTTTCGAATGCAACTACACAAGTTACTATAAAAATACTCAAATCACTATAGGTGTGCCTATAATATTTGAAGAGTTCCCTCGATTTCTCCAGGATCCCATCATCAGATCCTGACTTGGTGACAATGGGACCAATTTCAAAGTATACCCTTTCAAACAAAAAAAGAATTTTCCAAATCGGTTCAGCCGTCTCCGAGTAATCGGTGATCATACATAAAAAAATAATAATAATATACGCGTCGAATTGATAACCTCCTCCTTTTTTTGTCGTCGGTTGAAAAACCCCTAAACTATAATAGCAATATTTCATTCGTCAATCGACATTGCTGTCGATAGCCTACGTTAGTGGATCTGCACAAGCACATCACTAATTCGTCGCAAGAAGTGGCGGCCTCACTACGCGATGAATCCGCGTAATACAGTTTCGTATGTTATTTTTACATTGCTTGTCCAGTTACTTAGTGACGAACTCAGGTAGTGGTTAAGGAGCAATGTATTTATAGCAAAAGTAGTACAGTCGTTCTGATATTCGAAAACAAAAATAACATAGTAAAAACGAGAAATATTTTACGATTTATTGTTTTTCATGATTTTAAAGACAAACATTGTAAAATACTTGTACTTACATATGGTAAGTGATTCCATGATTCACATAGTTTTGATTTTGGCTTCGGTTTTTACAAGATACCACAGAACAACTCGGCATTCATATATGTTATCACGATCGCCGTCGAAAGCGCACTAGTTCGCAGAGACGGCCACTTGCCTGTGACATGAGCCCTGTGGCCATGTCGCGCGGACACCGATACGCCCCCTTACCACTTCTCCTATATTTTTGATTTCTGTGGTAGGATCAATTACTCTAGTAGCGGCACGCGCCAGATCCTAAGAGGACCAGTCGCTCTTTTTAGATGCATTTACCGGATTTTTATAGGACAACTATATTTTGTTAAAGCACTTAATAAGGTAATTATAAAATCAAATAGCACTTTACCGGATTATAACAAAGCGACTATAGGGCGTAATAGTCCTATAAACTGCGCCCAAATGCAGCTCTATAAACGTTTACAAGATTTCTATAGGATTAAAAAATACGTGCTCCTAGGATAATTACAGGGCCACATTTTGCTACTTGGGATGTGATACTGTAATCAGTCAGTGTAACTTGTAACGTTGATGGCGATTAAACTGACGTACAAACTATAAATATACTGATTCATTTTTCAACTTTTAAGATGTTTTGTGTCTGAATTAAGAATGTATTGCATTAGTTTTTACTTCCTGATAACATAATAATAACATTTTATCTTATAATTCTTTTCTAAGCACAAAAAATTCTTTATTCAAGTTTTCATCACGGCTTATTTATATCACAAAACTAATTAAAAACAGAATATTTTCGAGGCGCACTAAAATTTTCTTAGACAATATATACATATGTATAATGTCAGTGAAATTACATTCCCAATCATTTTTCTTTTATTAATATGTAAAACATAATATTATCCACGTATAATTCACTCCACGAAACAAGTGTTCAATTGGCAGCTACGGGTTATTATATTTGCTTCTATATGTTTGCTACATCAAATATGTTCACTTTTACACTGGCCGCAAGCAGCCTTTCCCGTTTTAAAACATCTATTAAGAGCGTAGATGTGACATATTTACTGAATAAAGAGTAACTTGTGACCTCTTAGTCAGTCGATATTCAGCGCATAGTACTGTCGTTACCCTTTATAACACTGTTAAATTGCTGCTACACAGCTCCTAAGCAGCTACGTGAACTTAAGGCTGAATAATTTGTGCCCATTTAAGAGTTATAAGAGCTGTGTAAGGTCCTATACAGCCCTTATTCAGCTTTTTTATTCAGCTTTAAGCATGATGGGAATCCATTATTCGGCTGATAAGCAGCCTCGTGTGCTACTTGGGGTGTCACTGTGAATGTGAAAGCTATGTGGGAATATAAGAATATTATGAACAGATCATGGCACTGTCTGGTAGTTTGTGTAATTTATATAGCCTAGCCGAAGATCCTTGCTTTGCTATTGTTAATTAATTTATTTACACTTCTTGCACGAAGGTATATATATATTGAACTTAATGCCGTAGGCATTCTCTACCAGTTAACCATGGGGGTTAAGGGGGTAGCGTGACCGGTGCTATAACTTTACGCAAGAAGCGACAATAAAAAAAAGGAGTAACTGAAAAATAAATGAAAAAGTTCGTCTTGTTTGTTATGAAAGTAGATTTGTAACTTAAATATCTAATTGCTTCAAAATTGATAAATTTTACCAAATCTCGATAAAGTCCTAAGTTGAACTTCGCAATAAATGCTTGCACTGTATCGACAGGTCACATCTGTGTTTCTTTCCTCAAAAGAGCACCTCAGATATTAAGTCTACATGGTTTTCATCGCTCTACATTAAGCAAGGGAAGGCGACTGATGGAGACAGATAATTGACAGAGTCAGGACCCTCAGCAGTGAGGGATGCGATAGAAGAGAGAGATTGATGATAAAAACAACTAGCATTGTATATTTTCCGTTATTAATGGCGATGACACATAGACGATGCGCGGCCTCAGTGAATCACCTTGTTATCGTTATAGTGCGAATGTGCAAGCGTCACTCCTGGCGTGTCCGTTCATATGTGTGTGTCTGTAAATAGTGAAAAATGCTGTTAATTTCCGTGTCAGTTGAATAAGTTTTTATTTTCTGTAGAGGATTTTTAGCGGTTGAACTGGTTCAAATCGTTTTGAAAATGGAAGGGTTTACGGATGGAGTACATCAGCCCATCCTACAGTTATTTAAGAGCCACAAGAGAAACAGGGTATTATGTTGGTTTGTTCTTTTAATTTGCATGAAAGTAGAAAACAATAGACAAAAAGATGATGCTCGACAAGCTGACGTCAGCTATCTGTAATAATGCAAACATTACGATATCACATAATAATGGTTGGGAAAGTTGTATGTATGTATTTATAATATTCGTATGTTTGTTTTTACTATATAAATTTTATCCATATCGTAAGTAGGTATATCTGTAAGTCTTTTATTTTCTTACTAGCTTTTGCCCGCGACTTCGTCCGCGTGGAATAGTTACTTTGGGCTAACGTTAAATTTAACCCCGATTTTGAAGCATTCTTCATTGGCGCTCCGCTCCTATTGGCCTTAGCGTAATGATATATAGCCTTATAGCCTTTCTCTATAAATTGACTATTTAATTAAAAATTAATTTTTCAATTCGAACCAGTAGTTCCTGAGATTATCGCGTTCAAACAAACAAACAAACTCTTCAGCCTTATATTATTAACTAGCTTTTGCCCGCGACTTCGTCCGCGTGGAAAAGTTACTTTGGGCTAACGTTAAATTTAACCCCGATTTTGAGGCATTCTTCATTGGCGCTCCGCTCCTATTGGCCTTAGCGTAATGATACAATATAGCTGTGCCCGCGACTCCGTCAGCGTAAGTTAATGTATTGGTAATATTGTTTAGATCACGTTCACATGAGGCTTAAGTACCTAGAGAACGCTTCGACCGCGAGACGCGTCGAGCGCGGCGACCGATTCTCAAAAATAATCCTTATAGCATGATTCAGTATTCACGCGCGATAGCTTATTATTATAAGCGTATTTCATGTATAACTTTGGTGTTTCTATACCGATTTATATGATTCTTTTTACGGTTTCGTAGCCGAATGGCAAAAAACGAAATCTTTATAGTTTCGACATGTCTGTCTGTCTGTCTGTCTGTCTGTCTGTCCATCCGTCCGTCTGTCACAGCAATTTTATTCCGAAACTATTAGGACTATACATGTGAAACTTGATAGGTAGATGTATTCTGTGAACCGCTTTCCGATTTTGAGAAAAAAAATAAAAAATATTTAAAATAAAGGAGGGCCCCCTATACATGGAACTAAACCTGAAAATATTTTTTTTCATGAAATCGATGCATGTGTGGTATCTATAGACAGTTCTTTAAAAACGACATAGGGGTTTCTAAAACCACTTTTCCATAAAGTCAATCTTTTAAAAGATATAAGCTTCCAAAGTGGTAAAATGTGTGTGTGGCGGACACAACCTCTAACTTCTATAATAATGGAGTGAAAAATCTAAAAAAAATATATGTCTGTAGATCTTATTATAAACTTTCAATCAAAATTAGTTTGAACGAAATCAGTTCAGCAGTTTTTGAGATACAGCATATTTTCTAAAACCGCAAATATAACTTTGTAATTCATACAAACACTATGAAAAACAAATTTATTCGGTGCAGTTGTAAAAAATGTAAAAAAGCCAGTTTTAGGAAATTTGTAAGGTTTTTTTTTCAAAACAAATTTATTTGGCGCAGTTGTAAAAAATGTAAATAAGCTAGTTTTAAGAAATTTGTAAAGTTTTTTTTTCGTCAAATAAATTTGCATATTATATTATAGTTACTACGGAACCCTTCATGGGCGAGTCTGACTCGCACTTAATTTTTTTATGGAATAGTTAATAATGTTAACTTTTCAATTAGGGGTGACTGAGAGTGTTATAAACGTAAGAGTAGACAAATATTATAATCAGAAAGCTTCGAACTGCTAAGCTATCGGGAGTTACACGTGTTATTGTGAGTCAACCATAAAAGTTAGACATACGCTGTCGTGGGATATTTTTTATATAATTTTAAGGAGAACATTTCCGTCATAAAATGATTTGTGTAGCTTTAACCATTAAGGTTGCACACGCGACGGAAGCTTAAAAAATGGAGTAACTTCTCCCGTTTTCCCAACATTTCCCTTCACTGCTCTGCTCCTATTGATTGTAGCGTGATGAAAAGTATACTATAACCCGCTCAGGAGTATGAAAAATAATTGTACCAAGTTTCGTTAAAATCCGTCGAGTAGTTTTTGTTTCTATAACGGTTATACAGACAGACAGACAGACAGATAGACAGACAGACAGACAGACAGACAAAAATTTAACTGATTGCATTTTTGGCATGAGTATCGATCCTTAATCACCCCCTGATAGTTATTTTGGAAATATATTTCATGTACAGAATTGACCTCTCTACAGATTTATTATAAGTATAGAAGAAAAGAGAGAACTAGCAATTTGTGAAGGAGAGGAAAATGTACATTACTAGCAAACTTGTTAACCCCTCCAACTAAGCTAAATATGTTTGTGTCTGGAGTGCGTCCACGGCAATAGTATATGAGTTGGGTTGGAAGATTGAACCACACTGGTAGTTTTCTGGTCCTCTCTAAGTTAAGAGTAAAACTAGGTTTGGGCGTGACTTCGTTTGGGTGGCAGGATTTTTCACAAAAATCTCGATCCCTTGGGAATTCCTAAATAAAAAGTAGCCTACCCATGACCCCCACCAACTGTGTCCCCACGTTGTCGTCGTGGTGGGGCTTGCGTGTTTCGATGATCTCTGGGGCCATGCCGGTAGAGGCACTCATGCCGGACGGGCCCAGAGGGAGAAACCAGACCAAGAGGGACACACCGGGGGAAAGGCGCGCCGCCTGGAGGATCGAGCAGCTAGCTCGAGCTTCTAGACGGCGCGGGGCCCGGTCTCAGAGATCGGGTCAAGGGGGAGGAAAGGTTCACTTCCGGTATGCGTCTAATCTTTAGACGTAACCGTGAAGTGAACCAGGGGAGTGGAAATGGGAGTAGGGACAGAGGAACTCACCTCTCTAAAAAAGTAAAACAAAATGGAAGAAAAAGTTTTTGCAAAAGATACCCAGGCGGGTCCCAGCTGCTCCGCAGCTGGGGAGTCCCGCACCGGACACGTCCGGTCAGTCCCACCGTACTCTGGGGGGGACAACAAACACTTTTACCCCAGTTTTACCCCGGCAGTCGCCGCATTGAGCCAGGGAGGCTCACGTGCCCGTGAGGTGGAGTCGCTGGACTTGTCCAGCACGTCCACCTCACCGGCACCGAACGTTGAGCGAGCGCAGAGCGCCGCTCCGCGGAGGAAGGGGGCGCTGGTGCTCGGGTCGGAGACCGACTCGGCATCGGACGCCGAGAGCTTCCAGAGCTTAGTCTCTGGGAGCGCAGTCAGGAGTGACGAGGGGGGCGCCGACAGGAGGAAGGAGTTCCTCAAGCGCCCCCGCAACGACGAGTCGTCGTCGGAGGAGGGGCTTGTCTCGGCCCGCAAGATCCCCACTAGCGTGCGGGGTAAAGGCCGAGGCAAGACCTCGGGGAGGGGGCCTCCCTCTGGAGAGCCCAACACTGGTCTGGCCTCGAGCGAGGCCAAACTAGAAGAGGCCGTGGCGGCTGCCATCCGCACCATCTCGCGGAAGCGCAACCGCAAGAGCAAGGAGGACGCGATCGGCGAAGCCACGGCCTCCATCTTGGCGGCCACGCGGACTTACGGCGGGGCTCCGGCTGCAAGGGATGATATGTCCGATCTGCGGCCGGAGGTTACCCGCCTGACTGCCGCCATTGAGGCTCTCCAGAGGGAGAACGCCGCCCTCAAGGCGGACCTGGCCACAATCCGGGGAGGCGGCCAGCGGAATGCGCCGCCGCGGGGCCAAAAGGAGAAAGGCCAGCCCACACCAGCGGAGGACTCGGTTCTCGACCTGGTGCGACAGGAGCTGGCCGCCTTCCAGCAGCGGTTCTCCGTATTGGAGAGCCGCGTGCTGCGACCCCCGCTGGCGGCGACTTCGTACGCGGCTGCGGCCGCGTCCAAGCCTCCCCAGACGACGACGAGGCCGCCTCAGGCGAAGACGGCCACGGTGCGGACGGCACCAGTGACGGCGCCCCCTGCGAGGGCAAAGACGGCCCCGGCCAAGCCGAAATCGGGCCCATCAAAGCCGCCTCCGACCCCGACACCTGCGGGGCCGAAGCAGGCGGCCAAAAAGAAGAAGGCCCAGGCCGGGAACCAGCCGTCCCAGCAGCCTCCTCCAAAGACTCCTCCGGCCGGTGCCGACTGGCAAGTGGCCGGGGAGAAGAGGAAGGCTGCTGGCGCAGCCAGGTCCTCGCGGCGTAGGGAGAGACGGCGGCGGCGAGACGCCGCGGCGCGATTGCGCGCCCCCAAGACCGCGGCTGTAGTGATCACACTGCAGCCGGACGCGGTGAAGAGGGGCGTGTCGTACCGCGACGTGCTGGCGAAGGCGCGGATGGCGATCGACATCACGGAGCTCGGCATCGTCGGCGGCCTCCGTCACCGGGTCACTGCAACGGGGGCTCGGATGCTGGAGATCCCCGGCGCGGCCAGTGGCCCTGCCGCTGACGCTCTGGCCGAACGGCTCAGAGCGTCCTTAAATGCGGAGGAGGCCCGAGTCTCCAGACCCACCAAGCGCGCAGACATGTGCATATTGGGTCTGGATGACTCCGTGACGGCCGAGGAAGTGGTGGCCGCCGTCGCCAGGACTGGGGGGTGCCCTCCCGATCAGGTGAGGGCGGGCGCCCTGCGTCCTGGCTTCACGGGGACGCAAACCATTACGGTTAGTTGCCCCGTCCCGGCGGTCAAAAAGATCCAGGAGGGCCGAAGGCTCCTGGTTGGTTGGGTGTCTGCGCAGGTGAAAGTCCTGGACCCCAGACCCCTGAGGTGCTTCCGCTGCCAAGTGGGCAACCATGCGGCATGCGTGTGCACCTCGGAGGTAGACCGCAGCGATAGGTGCTTCCGCTGCGGTCAGCCCGGTCACAAGGCCGGCTCGTGCTCCGCCCCGCCTCACTGCTTCGCATGTGAGGCGGTTGGCAAGCCGGCCGATCACCGGGCTGGGGGCAAGTCCTGCGCCCCACCCACCAAAGCCAGGCGCAGAGGTAGGCCCTCTGCCGCCGTCGTCACCGCCACCGCCGCCGCCGCCGCCGTCGCTACTGCCGCCGCCGTCGCCGTCGTGGCTGAACCCCCGCGAGGGGCCCTGGAGGAGGCTGCAATGGATCCCGATTAATGGCCCCATTGCGCTTCCTCCAGGCGAACATCAACCACTGCGCCGCTGCTCAGGAACTTTTGCTCCAGAGCATGGCGCAGTGGTTGATCAACGTCGCCGTGGTCGCCGAGCCGTATTTTGTCCTGCCCAGGAATGACTGGGTGGCGGACTTGGACGGCTCGGTGACCCTCGTTTCGTCGGCCGCCGCCGGTACCCCGCCCCTCGATCGCGTCAAGAGAGGGCGTGGGATCGTCGCAGCACGGTTCGGGGAGATCGCTGTGGTAGGCGTTTATTTCTCCCCGAACCGAACTCTCGCCGAGTTCCAGAACTCCCTAACGGAGCTGGGAGACGTCGTCGTCGCCTTCGGTTCCCTCCCCGCCCTCGTCCTCGGGGACTTCAACGCCAAAAATCCGGCTTGGGGTTCCCGGTCCATGGACCATGGGCGGGGCAGGATACTCGAGCACTGGGCCCGTGCGCAGGGCCTGGTAATCGAGAACCGGGGTTCTGTCCCCACGTGCGTGCGGTTTACGGGCGAGTCGGTGGTGGACGTTACGTTCGCCACCCCCAGCCTGTCACCGCGCGTCACCGACTGGCGCGTTGTGGAGGAGGTGGAGACCTATTCCGATCACCGGTATATCCAGTTCGACGTCTCCGCCCAGACCCCAGACGCGCCGGTCCGACGGGACCTGAGTGGTCCGCGATGGGCGCTGAAGCAGATGGACCGGGAGCTATTCCTGGAAGCCTCGATCGTGCAGGCCTGGGGGTCACCCCCGGACAGACCTGCCGACATAAACGACGAGGCGGAGTGGTTCCGGGAGGCCATGTCGGAGATCTGCGACGTGGCCATGCCCCGGGTCCGGCAAGGACGCGCCCGGCGTCAGCTGTACTGGTGGTCGAGCGAGCTAGCAGCGCTGCGCGAAGCGTGCGTTGCGGCGCGACGCCGGTACACCAGGTTCCGCAGGCGCCGCACCCGACCTTCGGATGCGGCGACTGTAGAGGCGGAGCTGTACGAGGGCTACAGGGCAGCGAAGGCCGTCCTCCGAGACGAGATCTGGCGGGCCAAGGAACTGGCCCGGGAGGAAATGCTGGCGACTCTGGACGGGGACCCATGGGGCCGCCCCTACAAGTGGGTGCGAGAGAAGCTCCGCCCCTGGGCTCCCCCGTTGACGCAGAGTCTCCAGCCTCAGTTCTTGGAGGACGTGGTGAGCGCCCTGTTCCCATCGCGAGGGGAGCACGCTCCCCCGCCCATGGCTCCGTCTCCGACGGAACCTGAAGCTGGCGCAAACGCGGACCACAGCGACGACGACGTCTACGACGCTCCAGAGGTGACCGAGGTAGACTTGAGAGTGGCGGTACAACGGCTCAAGGCCAAAAATACCGCCCCAGGACCCGACGGCTTGCCAGGGAAAGCGTGGGTCCTGGCCTCAGAGACTCTCGGGCCTCGACTAGGGGGGCTCTTTAGCGCATGCCTGGAGAGGGGCCAGTTTCCGCTTCGCTGGAAGACGGGAAAGCTGGTCCTGATCCAGAAAGCCGGGCGCCCTGCGGACTCTCCGTCCGCATTCCGGCCCATCGTGCTGCTCGACGAGGCGGGCAAGCTCTTGGAAAGAGTAATTGCAGACCGCCTCTTCGGGCACCTGAATCGGGTGGGCCCGGATCTTGCGGAGTGCCAGTTTGGCTTCCGCAGGGGGCGCTCGACGGTGGATGCCATCATGCGCGTGAGAGCCCTCACGACGGGGGACGCGGTATCCCGGGGCAGGGTCGTCTTGGCGGTGTCTTTGGACATCACCAACGCCTTTAACACCCTGCCCTGGAGTTGCATCAGGGAGGCACTACGGTATCACCGGGTGCCGACCTACCTCCGTCGCATAGTCGAGGACTACCTGACGGACAGAGCCGTCATCTACCCCGGTCACCGGGGAGAATGGAACCGGCGAGAGATGTCGTGCGGTGTCCCACAGGGATCGGTCTTGGGGCCGCCCCTGTGGAACATCGGATACGACTGGGTGCTGCGCGGCGACCTCCCTGACGGCGTCAGCGTAGTATGTTACGCTGACGACACGCTCGTCCTGGCGCAGGGAGAGTCGCACCAGGCGGCGGCCGACCTGGCGACGCAAGCGGTTGCGATAGTCGTTCATAGGATCCGGCAGTTGGGACTCGACGTGGCGCTGCACAAGACCCAGGCCATGTGCTTTCATGGCGCTCGGAACGCGCCACGGTCCGAGTCCCACATAACGGTGGAGGGGGTTCGCATCGGCGTCGGGAGGACGATGAAGTACCTGGGACTCGTCCTCGACAGCCGGTGGAACTTCAGGGAGCACTTCCTGAGTTTGGCCCCAAAGCTGAACCGGGCAGCAGCCGCCTTCAGGCGACTCCTGCCTAATCTCAGCGGGCCAAACGCCTCCTGCCGAAGGCTGTACGCCGGCGTCGTGCGGTCCATGGCCCTCTACGGGTCCCCAGTGTGGGCCCTGTGCATCCGGACGCGACCACTAAAGTTGGTCGCATGCCAGAGGGTCATGGCTATCCGAATGATCCGGGGATACCGCACGATCGCCGGCGAATCGGCCAACCTCCTTGCCGGATTGCTGCCCTGGGATCTGGAGGCGACTGCCCTCCAGCGCGTCTATGAATGGCGCGTGGAGGCGCAGCGCCGGGGCGTATCCCCGCTGCCTCGAGAAGTCGAGGCGCGGCGGGAAGAGCTCCGGCGCGATCTCAGGGCAGTATGGAGGGAGCGACTGTCGCAACCGACGGCCGGGCACGCCGCAATTGCGGCGGTAAGACCCCTCTTTGAGGAGTGGCTAGATCGGCGTCACGGCGTCCTGACCTACCGCATGACGCAGGTCCTCACCGGACACGGAAGTTTCGGGAGGTACCTGTGTCTGATGGGTAAGGAAGAGACGCCTGGGTGTCACCACTGCGAGGGTCGCCCTGAGGACACAGTCGAGCACACGGTGCAGGACTGCCCAGCTTGGGCAGAGCACCGACGTGTCCTCACGGCGACAATAGGCGGAGACCTCTCGCGCCCGGCCTTGGTCGAGGCCATGCTGCGGGGCGAGAGGGAGTGGGAAGCGGTCGCCTCCTTCTGCGAAGCAGTCATGCTTTCGAAGGAGGAGGCGGGCCGCGTGAGGGAGAGGATGGCGTCCTCCCTCCAGCCCAGCCGCAGTGGTAGACGCCCACGGCGTCGGACGTCGGCCGACGATCTCCGGCCACCGTAGGCGCGGGCATGCGGACAGCGAGTAAAGGGCAACTCGCTGTCCGACCATGGACCATGCCCGGGTCGACGGCGCGTCGTGTTTCACGCGCGCCTCAAAGAGCGTCAGCAACATGACGAGGCCCCCTCTGCAGAGGGCCGAATCCTGCCGGGGTCGTGGGACTCATCCCGTTACCGTGGCCCCGGTATGTAAAGGATTATTGAAGGAACACCGTGGATTTTAGTCAGTAAAAGTCTGACAGTCCCTCCCACCCTGCCCGGAGTGGGAGGACTTATTTGATAATTTTACCACGTTAAAAAAAAAAAAAAAAAAGCCTACCCATGACGACTCTATCTTACAGTGAAAGTTCTATTAAAATCGGTTCATCTGTTCTAGAGAAAGGCCGAGTAAATTTAAGGGACATTTTTTTTTGTTGTGTTTTACTTTTACTATCAAGTAAATTTAAAATAATAATCACTTGACAAATCACTGTTATTTTGCCCCTAAACCTTTCAATTTTATTTAGATATATTATGTAGATAGAGAGACAAAAAGATGCATCGTATTCGAATCATCACCAATGATCGTATGATGTTTGAAAACAGTCATAAACTACTTTCAACTCAAAAAAAAATGCATTCATTGAAGCAAATAAGTAATGCAAGCTTCTACGCAAGTTTTGTTTTCTTCTCTTCTCTGTGTATGTCCCGGAGGCTATGCGTAGTTTTTGTGGCACTCCGGACGAGCCACATCCTGTGCCCCCGGTTCATTGATATCGCGACGATGGCCAGTGCCGATATTGTAGTACCCAGCGAAAAACTAGCCGACTGGGATATGCGGATGTGTGAGTAAGAGGAAATTGGTTCTGAATGAGATATCTGATAGTATTCATAAGAGTTTTAAAGGGCATATAAACTTTGATGTAGGTACGTTTCTATTTTATATTCTCTTCTAAGCGCTAAGTAGATTATTTTTAGCAAAATGTATGTGTTTTATGGTAGACTATTGGCTCAATGATTTGTTATGTCACCATTAAAAATATGTAACATATCGTAATTTACATGTGAAGTATCACAGAAATAAATATAATAATGACGCTAAAGGGCGTAACTGTTATAAAATTTCACTATCTCAAAGGCAGCTTCACTATATTCATTCACCATAATATGTATATGCGAGAGTCTGTTTTTTATTTTGACAAAATTTGGCATGGAGACTGTTGGGATCAAACATAGACAACTTTTTTTTAAACCAATGAAACAATTTCCCCTTGAAAGAAGTTGTATGCAAGAGCTAGTTTTATTAATGTTTTAAAATTGTTTTAATTCTAAAGACAAAGAATAATGTAAAAATATGTTTTTATTACCTAAACTTTGGGTCATGCGGGTGTGAAGCGTGGTTCCGTTTCACTCTCTTAAGGTCACTGGCAGCTGTTGTCACCTAAATAGCTTGAAAGTACCTTAAAATTTCAAACACATATTTGTTTTGGTGTCGTTGACGACCCTTAAATAAGTACGATGAATAAGGGATTTTGTGAGCAAGAAACACTGTCATATTTGTTATAGTTACAGTTAGGTACATTGACCGTAGTGACGGGTCCCATAGGGCCAGTGCCGGGGTTAGGGGAATATTCTAACAAGATACCGCGGCCCCAAAACGCAAGGGCACCTGAAAGAACAGGGTAGATTTTAGTCAGTTAGTAGAAGTCTGACCATCCCTTCCGCTCCACCCCGAGTGGGAGAAGTCATTCGATGATTTTCCCAACCAATAAAAAGGTACATTGACCAATTAGAAAATAGTAAAACAGGAGTACACAAATATTATTTAGTAAAAATTTTGAAAATAAGTCTGAAATACACAGAAATGTCTTGAGAAATGTTTAATTCAAATTCTTATGATTAAATGAGCACAAACGTTATATCTTAGGCCTTATTTTATTTTCTTAAGACCTTAGCACTTAAACAAAAGTGCGTAAAATTCAGCGTTCAGTCGTTGTTATCAGCAGGTGCCGTGACGTGTTGTG
Organism: Tholera decimalis; assembly: GCA_943138885.2. Classification (NCBI taxonomy): domain Eukaryota; kingdom Metazoa; phylum Arthropoda; class Insecta; order Lepidoptera; family Noctuidae; genus Tholera; species Tholera decimalis. The sequence continues at coordinate 9,661,064 of OW964553.2, read as the reverse complement.
CTATCGTCGCCTGCGCACCTCATGTGGCGTTTATCGCTTCCCTGAACACGACTAAGTGAATTTGATGTAAGTCCTACCATTACTTGTACCTAGGAACTATGCTCTGCGAGTCCTGCCTGATAAACTCAAGCTCTGACAAAAATATTTATTTCTTAACAATTTGTTTGTTCGTGTTGTTTGTATGTTTTGCTGGCTCTATGTAGCGTGGAATGTGCAGTAAATAGTGGGACTTTATGAGGTGTGAAACCAAGCGCAACGATGTCATATTGCAATGAATATTCTTTGATATCTAGTGTTCAACTATTATCCCCAGCGGACTGCTTGAAATATCTGTTAGTTTATTTCAATGATGGCATTTTTGAGATCCTGTCAGTGATTTCAGCTTTGTTTGCTTTTTTATTTGGTTTCTCTATCTTGTTTTTATGATTTGTTGCAAACAAAAATGCACTTTACGATGACTTAAATGATTGAAAAAATTAGACCTCTTTTCGACTTTTGCGAGTATTTAAATAAAGAAATGTTAAATCAACTTTGCCTAAGGTCTCAAGTTTAAATAAAAATAATAAAAAGTTAAAGTCGATTAATGAGAAGTAGGACAGTGTCGTAATTATGGGACAAAATCGTCGAGGTCACATACCTATACACACGCAGTGTCAACGCAAAAAATGAAAGATGATGAGAATTTAATGGCCGCATACTAGCATTTGGATCACAAGGGATTAATGGAAATTTGATTTACAGTAACCGCTTAAAGCAATTTCACAGTTAAGGACGTCGAACAGATAATACTTGATCCTATTGGAATGGTTATTGACAGGATCACATTGTTGAACGTTAATGCGGACGAAATCACGAAAAGATATGATTATAGCGCCATTGGATAGTCCGTTATCATATCAGCTATAGAAACAACCGATAAGAATGAATACCGGGCGGCGTCCAACGGCGGCCGTTTACAAATAACACAGGAACCGATTTGTAAATAAATTTTACGTAACCAAATCACTGTTATGAACAAAATTGACGACAAAACCGGCCTCGGATATCCCCTCGGTGTTAAAGCATTGTTTGTATTTACAAGTACTTGGACGATTAGTTGAGCAATCATTCTTTCCGATTGTGCAAATTAAGCAGGTGACCGAGCCATCGCTTCGTGTGTTTACAATTTCTTTGTGCTTTATTTCACCGTTTATATATTTGCATTTCAACGTCATACTTAAATTAAGTTACTCTCAGGAGAATGACCGCTGCATGCAGGTCGATAGCATCATCGGTCCATCGTAAATCATCATTTTGATCGACGGGGGCTGGCTTTTCGGCGCGTGAGTCAGGTGTTGCGATTAAACAGTCGCAAGGGCTGGCTGGCCGGGGGCTCGCCGACCCTCGTCGATATATGGAGCGGACCAGTGGCGCGAACATTTGCGGCACGTCCTTTGTTGGCCGTTTTGTTTTGGAGTACCATCCGGTTCCTGGTGGTGGGGCGGGGGGGACAGGTGGGCGCAGGTAGCGCGCGCGGCGGCAGTCAGTACACCTCGGCGCGTCGGGCTGCGCGAGCGCCTTGCCCGTTCATAAATACTATCTAATATGGAAATGGCCAGTCATTCCGCGACAGGTGCGCGCCCGCGGCGTTCGTGCACGTGTGCTGTTAGTGAGTGCGCCGGCGCTGCCACAGCACCACCGCAGCACTGCACCACTGCCTCATGACCGACGGTAAGTTTTTCATACTAACTTCGTGAAAAGTCCACGCGTGCTTTGAAAATGGAACCCGCTTATTGTAGTTTCTATAATAACAGCGTCGGCTGCTCACGCGCATCTGCCGTTCCGTTTCAGTGCAGCTGTTGGCCGGTGAATAGGTAGGTATGATCTTTTTTATTTAATGTCGTTGTCGTGACGTATGTTGAATGGGCTCGCCCTTTCAGCAACATCTAAGGGCTCTCTTTAACACAATTAGTGGAGTGTAGAAGTCGGACGCGTTCACACGGTCGCGGTGTTTCGCGTGTTTCTGTTACCTGAGTAAATATTGGTTCGATAACGTCCGCGAGTGCGTGCGTGTACACTACTGTTATCGATTCCACACATGCGTCACTTCGATGGTTATCTTTGGCGGATCTGGGTCATTGTTCTTTTGTAATTCGTGCACTGTTGTTTCATAATGTTGCACTGAACGACTTTTCTTTAAGCTGTGTCGCTTTAAAAATGTTAAGTCTAAAGTTTTCTGTTGACTGTACCCGGTCGGTTGCCATGCGAGTCAATGGAAAAACTTATCTGTGAGTCTATTTATTTAAAGTTATGAATTGTTTCGTCATTGTCATTACCGACTATGTAGCAAAAAGTAACAAAAACTCGGATACTTGAATGTGCGGGCAAAAACCCATTTGTCAAGTGTCGCAACAAAACCGGTAAGAAGTACAATTAAGTAAATTATTTATTTATACAGAACCACACATGCTTACACTTTGGAATTTATTCTTGTCAAAACTCGTAAAAGTTTTAAAAATATGGATAGTGTTGGTGACCGCTTAGAAAAATGTTTATGGAGAATCGATACAGGTGTTAAAATTCAGTTTTGAATCGTAGCAAATCGATTATAACGTATACGGGAACGAATCACCAAAATAACCCGAAGTGAATGGGAGGTAACCATGGCAACGGTGGAGTGGGCGGCTATAGGTTCTTATCGATACGTAGATTTTAATAAAACTTTATGGAAATTAAGAGAACGCTCAAATTCGATTAAGGAAACGACTTGTGAGGTTTACTTTACTCAAATGTTATCCCGTTATCTGAAAGAAATGGTAAAAACGGTAGTATCATTTTATGTCTGATAGGTAGTTGCCTTACGAAGTGTCAATTTTATCTCTGGTTCTGTGTAATTATGATCATAAACATCTACAGCTCGACATCACCGACTGCTTAGCACCAATCACAGATCTTTAATATATTTTGCCAATATCCACGTGTTTTATCATCACTTCTTATGATTTGAGTACAATGTCAAACTAAGCACATGTTCTACCTATTCGTATAAGTTTGTATGTAAGCGACCATTATAACATGTGTATTTTTATCATAAACCTACTCCAAAATACAGGCAAATCTTCTTACTAACGTATCGCCACGACTGATATCTTCTGTTCTGACAATTCTTCCTTTCGAGACAATCGTTCTATAGGGTCGGCATAATACGCTAATTTCTTGTACATATAAAACTAAATATGTATATGTATATTAATTGGCTGAAATTGCAACAATTGCATTATGAAACAAACATATTTTTTTCCTGTTGTTTTGAATCCTTTGAATTCCAATCCTTTGAACTAAACTCGAAAGTTATCCGCAAGGAAGTTCATTTATATAATCTTTTATTTTTGTGTCTTTTGTTAATATATAAATTAACCACTAAGCATTTGAAAAGTAGAAGAAATGAATAGTGCACGGAAGAAGACGTCTTGAAGTTCCTATGGGCTAATGACGGATTTTTATATACCGAACAATAACAGTACAAGAACATATAGTTTGTACATATTTTTTATTCTGTCATGGAAACACTAGTAATTAAAATAAATTTATTAGTCCCATTTTTCGGTCTGTTAGGTACATGCTATTCCAAATCCGGCTTTCCAAGTGAGGAAACTTTAAACTCGTGAATTTCCATTGCCAAGGTCAATAGCTTTATTCCACCTTGAGCATATACATTCCGAATACCAAACAGCATTAATGAGGTATTACTTAATTATTAATGATAAACATCGCCCACAATTCGTATGTATCTAAGAATGTATAATTATTTTTATATTTAGTCTCATATTATTTTTTTTTGTATTAATATTCATCGTGTAGGTCATTAACACTTCGTTTATTAACAAAAAGGTTAGTGCTGACGAATTTCACTATTATAATATTCAAGTTGCTTTAAACATGATATCGAGGCCTTTAAATAAAATAGAGATTTACAAGTCTCAAGCATAGTCAATCGCTGAGTTACTTAAAAAGATTGTATTTAAAAAAAATGAAATCACAAAAAAATCTAGCCAATAGGAGCATGAGTAGTTTAATAGAGCTAGCCAATCGGCAGCACGTCGCGTTGCGGCATCCGAGCTGAGATTTCTAATCGCCGGCGTCACGCGCTGCGTCTCCCAGCCGGAACGAATTGTCCAGAGATAACCATCAAGCTGTGTTGCCACATCTAATTCGAAGAAAACATCGCCGAAATCAGATTATTAAGTACTTCAAATAAACTGATTTACTTCTTGAGAAGAGCTGCAGACTCAAATTGAAGACCTGATTCATAACAAAACTACTTACTCAATTTAAAAATCTATCGGCGGAAAACTAAAGATTGTTCTTGTGAAATAAAAGGTTTCCCGTAAATATCGATAATACTTAACACTTCTTCATATTGTGGTCCGAACCAGTTTGAAAGCTATGACAACCTAGTTTAACATAAAAACATTTAGTAGTTTGTGACAAATCGAACCATACCGTGACGAAGCGCGATGACTTGTCGATCTCACTGTTGTGGCCATGATCGAGAGCCTCCTGTGATCATGAATGCCTATTTATAAAGTACAGACAGCAAATTCGATACAGAGTCTGATAAGTTTAATACTGTGTAACAATATTGATAGTAGTGAAATTTAATGTAAACAGATAGTCATAAATAAATAATCAGCAGTATACGGGAACATTAAATACAAAGTAGGCGAAGGCGGTAATGAGATGGGAAATGAACTAATAAGATATGTGGCTGTCCTCACTGCTCGCAAGCGTCGCGTTCTGTTCTCATAACCTCTCGACGAGACTAATGTGCCTCCCAAGATCACTGTCAGAGCCACAATGCGCATCAAAGATAAATGTCGACAAAAAACACCAATTAGAACAATACAATTGAATAAAACTCCATTCGTAAAGTGATCTATCGAATCTTTTTTACCGACACGCATTAAATAGTCATTAGCTTCAGATTTGGAACTATTAATTAATTCAATCTGTAGCAGATTCGCGTTAGAATCGAGTTTCATGTGTTCGCATTGTTGCTGGAAATATGACGAATCTAGACTGTTCGTTGAGAAGCCGGAGCATGAAATTGTGTGCACGAGGCGTATCGGCAATTTGCGTCAGTTTTTTTATCACAGTCACGACAGGCCGGATTCCTCGTGGAGCGGCCAATCGCCGGCTAGAGACGATGTAATTGGGAGAAACTGCTCGGCCACCACAAATGCTTGAGATTTGTTCTCGGCCAGTTGACGGAGACCTCTGAAAAATCATCCGAATGCGTCCGAGACGTCTTAATCCGACCATCTCCAAGAGGTGTGGAAGTTCAGATGTAGATAGTTGCTCCATAATGACATGCTCGTTGTTCGGTCTGTTGCAACACATAGTGTAACTGTTCTGGCCCTTTTGTGTTCCGATGATTGTTTGAGCGATAGTCGATATCTCCTTGGCGGATATTGCGTACACCACTTTCGCGGGTAACAATTATATTTTTGATAGAGGCCTATTCAGCTGAGAGTATTGTTGGACTGGGCATATGTGTTTGTAATTCGGTCAGTTCTACATTATATCTCATCATCTATAATGACAGCAATTGCAGCTATCGGCTATGAAAGTACTTAGAAGAATGGTCATTGGCGCAACACTTTATTATTTTGTAAAAATGGCGGAGCAATTTGCACATAAACTATGAAAAAAATCGGGTTTAGGTCGTTTAACCGTATTCGACTCATAATTAAAATTTTACAGTTAACGAATATATAAAGTATATATATAAAACCTGCTCTTATTTGGTTAAAAGATGTTCAACAGTTTCTTGTTCAGTTGATTTATCACCGATTTTATCACACAATATTTATGATGAGGAGGTGCCCAGCCACGACCGAGATCGTCCCAGACGCAAAATCAGTATTTATAGTCCAGTGTAAAATATTTATCAATGAGAAATACATTATAAAATACAAAAAATGATAATGCCATATTAGTATAATTTCGTTTTTGGTCTTCTGTTTGCTAGACAATTTAAAAAAAGAATAGGTAATGATTACGGTATACGTACCATTCGACAAAATATATCAAAAACTTAAAAATACCAATTTAAAAAAAAAAAAAACTGCAAAAGGAAAAATAACTTTAATTTCTGTAATTGGTGTCTTTAGTTTTGTACATAATTTTCGTTTTTGACACCGCCTTCCGAAATTAAAGTTATTTTTCACTTTGCAGTTTTTTTTGGGAAGCCGGTTTTATTTTTTGTTAAAAAGTTTTTTTCTTTCTTTTTAATGAATCGGTTTGTAATTTACCTAATTACAAAAGCCTAAATGTCATAAAAATTATATTATTTATATGTTATAAAAATATTTCTATTACCAGTACCGAGCCGTCAATTGTTGAGGTGTTCTCCTGATACTTCACCATCAGCTCCGCTTCGCTATAATATGCATTGTTATGATAATAAAGTGCCTAACAACCATATCCAAGTAATCGAATCGCAACCAATGAAATACTTATTATTGAGTAGTTCCAGTAGCCATCTGTGGTCTTCATCATCAGTTCCACTTCACTAAATGGTGCCTTTCGAGAGCAACTGCATAGGTGTGGCTATAATATTTGAAGAGTTCCCTCGATTTCTCCAGGATCCCATCATCAGATCCTGACGTGATGACAATGAGATCAACAAGAAAGTATACCCTCGCAAACAAAAAAAAAATTCCAAATTGGTCCAGCCGTTGCCGAGTAATCGGGGAACATACATAAAAAAAAGTTCGAGACGAACTGAGAACCTCCTCCGAAAATATCCGATCATAAGAATTATAAATGGAAGATTCAAGTAAAAATAAATGAAATGAAGAATGTTCATTAAACAACATAAAATTAATTAAAGTTCGATAAACGATCTTAGTTCGTCCGTGTTGCACTTTCTAATCACGTTAACAATGAAATTGCCGGCTTGCCGCCATATTTTATATATAACGTAACAAAGTGGAACGCCTGTAGTCGTAAACGTTAGCAATGAAATTAATTAGAAATCCTCCAATCCACGTTATTTCTTTATAAAACGCTCTTCAGTTATTGCATGACGCGCGGTAAATTGGACGGTTATTAAAAAATACCTCAATCACTATTACAGTTATTATTCAGTAATGAACGAGTGACAGTTTCAATCGGAAAAACATCAAACTGGTGTCACTTCCCGCTATTCTAGAAAAGAAGAATAAAAAAAAAATGAAATGTCAAATTGAACCATCCATCATTTTCTTTTTTTAAACTAAATTGATATTATGACAAAACCAGATAAAACATGCAAACATAAACTTATTTATTTGTATAATACACAAATAAATGAATAACACATTCTTCTGCGGTTCTAGTGATAGATTATGCCTAAGATATTGTTCAAACGGATGCTGTAAATCTAACGAAACTATATATTTATTGCTATTGGTTGTTTGATTAAGGTAATTAATATGAATGTTATCTTATTGACCGCTTGCCGCGTTGGAAGGATAAATCGTTTTATATCCTATCCGCTTATAGTTTCTAATGTATCAAGGATTCTCTTTATATAAAATAATTTTGAATTATGATTTTTATCGTTGTTTAATTAATTTGAGAAAACCTCATCACAGTATTTAGAACATTAAAGTGCAGTTTTGCATGATAACAACTTTAATCTTGATTGATAGATACACTTTCTGGAATTGCACACTCCAATTCTATTCCAAGTACGCATCCAAGGTGCAACGGTAGCTAAATAATAGCAATGTTTCTTCTAAGAAGTTGATAATACCACATCAATTATTTCGAAACTGAAATCCTTGTAATTCAAGGCCGTCGTAACTCAACTTATTTCAACAATCTTATTAGTCAATACAAAATGTAGACGTTTGACTTAAAAAGGTTGAGATTCTAAATGAATAATATAAGGGGAACTAAACTCTTAAAACTTCATTATCATTATTAATACTGTCACGTATAATTATATAAATATTTATATTCCAGACTATAATCTATCTCTGAGCAAAATTTTGGTTATTACGTAATCAACATTTTTATTTATCTAAAGTTTTGCGTTTGTAATATCAATCCACATACATAGATGCTAAGGCCAGACATAATGGCGACGGTCGGTGGCAGAACGGTATAAAAAACTTTATAAACCATTCCAATCTAAATCCTTTTATATTGATAAGATAAATGAAGAAGCTAAACAATCATTTGACTGATCGAGCTTGAATAGCCGTGACGATTGCAAATTTATCTACTTTTTATACCCGAAACTAACAAATCCTTCTGCCATTTCAAAACTTGCACACTCACTTGTGAATTAGTAGTTTTACTTTATTTCTAAGATGCAAAGAAATGGCCCGCGTCCCTCGAACATAGCATAAAAGACTCGTAAAATTTGCTACGATCCTAAGTTAAGTTGTTTCACTATCGGTAACATTGTATATGTTGCTGTCCAGTGGCGAATGTGCTGAATGTGGCGCAATTGTTTCAGAGCCTGTAAGTGACCTTATTCATGGCAAGTTATATGGGCTGTTGTGTGTTGTTCAGGAGTTAAGTGGTTTTTAGTTTATAGGGTAATGTACTTAGATTGCATCTACGTTCATATGTATTATTAAAGTATAAAGTAGCTTTGCAATTGTAATCAAACATTAAGAGGTAAGTGTTCATGTAAATCCATCTCAACATAAATTTTCAAAAATGTTAGACAACGAAGCGTTTACTTCTTATTATCATAGCAAAGATATAAATGGCAAAGGAAACACTATTTCAGCTCATAACCGCAGGCACTAAACCAACATTTATCTCAATTACGTCAAGTTAGTTCAAACAAATTCCCACAGAGATGTAACTACAGATACAAGAGTCAGCGACAGGTGTTGAGGCGAGTTAGTGACCCGCCGTAGACGCGTAGGATGGACTCACTCGGCACCGGCTACTAATGACGCAGCTATCAGATTGTGTTTACTGCCTAGTAAATACGGAGTAGCTGCTACTCTTGAAACTGTACTTGTAAAAGTCGAAGATTTACATGGAGACGTTAATGTTTTACATGTGGACTTGAATGAATTTAATGTGGAAAAAGACGATATGTTTGTAGACATAAAACGTTCACATGTAAACGATGAAACTTAACAAGTGACATCAACTTAGACGTCTTAAATATAAACATAGTAAACTAAAAACAATGCAGTTTTTAGTAAGTGGTTAAGTTTATTTCCGAACATTGTTTTTATAACTTTTTTATAGTTGATAGGCTTGCGTTTGACCATAATCTCACCTGATGTTAAGCGATGATGTGGTCGAAGATGAAGCAGCTGCTAGAAGTAACCTATTCACTCTTGACTTAAAGACTCCCAGGTTATAACTATCAGGAAACACAGACTCCGGCAGGGAATTCCACTCCTTAGCCGTACGCACAATAAAAATATTCCCAAAACGTTTCGTACGTATGGGAATGCGTAATTATGTAGAATCATATAAAAACAATGTTCCGAGAATAAATTAAACCACATATACAAAAATCAGCACGGCTAATGACTATAGTACCCATAGTATAACTATGTAAGCTTGTAGATGTCTTACACGATAATTTATAAAATTGTACAGACGCCAGCACATCAAGCTACAACAACCTGTCAAATTTCTTTAATAGATTTTCAACTTTGTTGTTAAAGAAATTAGGTTCAAGGTTGATTGGGAACATTTGACAGTTTCGGGTAGCTTCATGTGCTGGCGTCTGTACGTTCTTTGGTTTAACGAATCTCAAACAATTAAAACATCTTTTGCCATAAACATGATGGTTTTGCAAGCATATTTTGTATCGACTACTGTATTCTCTCTGGAGATTTGACCGTGGGTAGAAATAAGTACTGTTAGAACTGTACACCTAATGGGGTAGAGCTGGCTTTGTAATTACTACCTAGGCTATAGTAGGTGACAATGTGGTTTCGTCGGAATCGACTGCAGTCTCTGCAGGTGATGAATTTTAATTTGAAACCGTTATACTATTATGCACTGTTGACTTGGTTTCAGTTTTAACTGAGCAATCTTTAAGTTTGTAACAGATATGTCTTTTCATTTTTGTTGAGTTTCCATTTCCTACATTTGTTCGTTCTAAATTTTTATCCATTGTGTATCAGTTTAATCCACGAAATGTTTATATTAATTGCTTCATTATCGTTTTATTTTATTTACTTATTTATTATGGGACTAAAACAGCTACAATATAAGTAATATTTATACCTAGAAAAATTTACCATGTTAGTTTTTACAATATTGCATGGTAACAAGATTAAAATGAGGTAAATGTTGTTTGCTTCTATAATTCTTTTCAAACTAGGGTTTATTGTATTTTTTCTAATCTAATACTTCAGGTGTCACATTTGGAATATGACAATAAATTTTATTAACTATAATATGGGAAAATATAAGGAATGTCTTAGCGGCGGTTGAGCTGCGGAAGTAGGCTCAAATGAGGGAAACAGGTTGCGAAGGAGTTCTCAAGTGAAAGATTATACATGCCTTATACATAGGTTCTATAGCGATTCGAGATGTTATAACAAATTTCCTTGCTGCTTGTTTTCTATTCAGGTGCATTTGGCTATTTATTTATTTATTATTACTTTATTGTACACCTTAAAATACCTTTAAGGATACAAATAATAAAACTAGTATACAATGGGCGGTCTTATCGCACAAGGCAATCTCTTACAGACAACCTTTGGATGGACAGAAATTAAAGGAGATAGATTTAGGGCTGTCAGTGTACAACATCATACATAATAATAATTAGACATAATAATATAAAATACATACCACAAAATATAAAATACAACGTGTAAAGGAAACCCCATATCTATCCAAAAGAACTGAAGACAACATCTGATATGGAGTCTCTATGCAAAGTTTCTTAAATACCGGTAATAACAAACGTGTCACAGCACTATAAGGGTCATCACTTTCCACGTCACTTGCCAATAAAACGATAATTCTCTTCGTTCTTCTTCATTTGAAAAATTCGGTCGCTGGTATCAATGTATTGAAATTTCTAATATGCTCCACACATGTACACATAGGATTAGAAAACCCTTGCCATATCGTTTATTATCATCCAAAGAAGCCGTGCACTTGGTATGTATATACCCTTTAAATTACACGTTGTATAAGTATATACTACTTAATACATCTCAAATTCATAATACAGAAAGCAGGAAAAAAAAAATTAGCAGTCGTGCGGGGCTTCGCTCCCATGCAGATTTTGCAGTAGTTAGTAGACATTTTGCAGTAAGGTAAAAGTGTGCCTATAACCTTTCCCAAGTTTCAAGCAACTTCTATAATAAATTTTATCCAAATCCACCCATTACTTTCGAAGATTAGCGCGTTCAAAGAAATAAACAAACTTTTTCGCTTTATAATATAAGTATAAAATAGATAATGTAGTCCTGGACTTATTTATAGACATTTGAAATTTATCACTACACTAGCTTTTGCCCGCGACTTCGTCCGCGTGGAATAGTTACTTTGGGCTAACGTTAAATTTAACCCCGATTTTGAAGCATTCTTCATTGGCGCTCCACTCCTATTGGCCTTAGCGTAATGATAGCTATAGCCTATAGCCTTTCTCTATAAATTTACTATTTAATTAAACAATAATTTTTCAATTTGAACCAGTAGTTCCTGAGATTATCGCGATCAAACAAACAAACAAACTCTTCAGCCTTATATTATTAGTATAGATAGCTGTTGCACGTGACTTCGTCCGCGTTTCCGTCGTTTTTCGTAAAAAAAAGTAGCCTATGTCCTTCCTCACGGTTCAGTGATTTTGATGTAACAGACAGATTAACTTTCGTAATTTAGTAGGGAAATATAATATGTCAATCTATAATACTGTTGAAAAATATCGCAATACCGAACCGCACAATATTATTGTTAATAGCTGTGCCCGCGACTCCGTAAGCGTGTAACTCCTTGTGTGTTATTAAGTTAATGTATTGGTAATATTGTTTAGATCACGTTCACATGAGGCTTAAGTACCTATAGAACGAAAATACTTCAGCGCAAAGCTTCCGGGTAAACTATGTAGAAAGTTGACTCGTCCGGCACGTGAACATAAAGATTTCTAGAACTGCTAACCCGGGAAAGAGTGACGTACGACTGACCATGCGAGAAACAACTGACACCGAGATCTACTCCAGCAACACGAAAAGTCTGCCCTTGAGTCTTATTAATTGTCATTGCATAACACACCGATACTGGGAATTGCGTTCTTTTAAATTGGAATGGAAAATTATTTGGTATTATGGGAATTCTGGGAATAAAGACGGTTTCTCCTGCACCGCAACCTGTTAAAATTTGAGCCTCGATTATATTTTGTTGCAACTGGGTTACTTTTAGCCAAGTTCCATTGCAAAGTTGTGGTGGTTTTAAATTTCGGAGCAGAATAATAATCAGAAAGCTTCGAACTGCTAAGCTATCGGGAGTTACACGTGTTATTGTGAGTCAACCATAAAAGATAGATATATGCTGTCGTGGGATATTTTTTATATAATTTTAAGGAGAACATTTCCGTCATAAATGGTTTCTGTGTAGCTTTAACCATTAAGGTTGCACACGCGACGGAAGCTTAAAAAATGGAGTAATTTCTCCCGTTTTTCCAACATTTCCCTTCACTGCTCTGCTCCTATTGATTGTAGCGTGATGAAAAGTATACTATAACCAGCTCAGGAGTATGAAAAATAATTGTACCAAGTTTCGTTAAAATCCGTCCAGTAGTTTTTGTTTCTATAACGGTTATACAGACAGACAGACAGACAGACAAAAATTTTACTGATTGCTTTTTTGGCATCAGTATCGATCCCTAATCACCCCCTGATAGTTATCAACCGACGACAAAAAGAGGAGGTTATTCAATTCGACGCGTATATTTTTTGTTTTTTTTTTTATGTATGATCATCGATTACTCGAAGACGGCTGAACCGATTTGGAAAATTCTTTTTTTGATTGAAAGGGTATACTTCGAAATTGGTCCCATTTTCATAAACGTCAGGATTTGATGATGGAATCCTGGAGAAATCGAGGGAACTCTTCAAATATTATAGGCACACCTATGTCGTTTTGGGTATTTATTATAGTAACTTGTGCAGTTGCTCTTAAAAAGTACCATTTGAGGAAGTGGAACTGATGATGAAGACCACAGATGGCCGCCGAAACTACTCAATAATAAGTATTGAGTGGATTGCGATTCGATTACTTGAATATGGATGTTAAGCACTTTATGCTCGTCACAATGCATATGGTGATGTAGAGCTGATGGTGAAGTACCAGGAGAACTCCTCAACAATTAACGGCCCAGCATTGGGAAAAGCAATATTTTGTAAAAGGTTATAAGTAGTTGACATTTAGGCTCTTGTAACTAGGTAAATTAAAAATAGACCAACTAAAAAGAGTGAAATAAAAACTTTTTACCAAAAAATTAAACAGACTCCCAAAAAACACTGCAAAGTGAAAAATAACTTTAATTTCGGAAGTCGGTGCCAAAAACGAAAATACAAAACTAAAGACACCGACTACCGAAATTAAAGTTATTTTTCACTTTGCAGTGTTTTTTGGGAGTCGGTTTAATTTTTTGGTAAAAAGTTTTTATTTTGTAAATATATTTCATGTACAGAATTGACCTGTCTACAGATTTATTATAAGTATAGATAGTATAAAACAAAGTCGCTTCCCTGTCTGTCTGTCCCTATGTATGCTTAGATCATAAAAACTCCGCAACGGATTTTGATGCGGGTTCTTTTTTATAGATAGAGTGATTCTTGAGGAAGGTTTTAGTAAGTAATATATAAATAATATAATATATAATAAGTAATATATAAATTATAATAAGTTAAGGTTTTGTGTAGATTGAATGAAATACGACGATTATAAAAATACAATATATGGCGGAATTGTTTCTCTTTTATAGATCTACAAAAATACGCGATGGCATATGTCTATCTCACAAGAATAACCCACAATAACATTTTTTTTCTTTTACAAATTACATTAAAATTATGAGTCTTAAACGAATCTTTTATTAACAGTACAGTATTACTCCTTATCCAATTAAATACGTCAGATATTTTCAGGATTTAATGTAGATCAAAATTGCTTTTTGCACTATATCAATAAAATGAATATCTTATGAGTTATCGCCGATATATGAGTGTGGCAAATTACCGGACGAGAAATTGATTAAGCAAAATCATATATAAGCAAATATAGCCTTTACTACCCGAGCGAAGCCGGGCCCGGTCGCTAGTCTATACTTCTATACTTAATATTATAAAGAGGTAAAATTTGTAAGTTTGTAAGTTTGTATGTAGGGGGTAATCTCTGAAACTACCGAACTGATTTTGAAAATTCTGTCGCTTACATGTCGCTGCATTATCCCTGAGTGCTATAGGCTATAAATTATCTTTATATCATGCATATTAGCCGAGCTATTATAATCTTTGTCAAGCAAGTCGGAAAATTGTACCTCTTAAAATAGAATTATTTGCATGCGCTGCCTAAACAGTTGCATAAAACTGAAAACAATGTATGGCAATCTGGTCAGTCTTAAATAATTATATTTTAGCAGATATAGGAGGATTTATGTAAAAAAAGCTTTTTCAACATACTTACGTTTCAGTTTCATTGGAGCAGCAGTCGGTATGTTCAATTCGCAAAAATTGGCCAAGTGCGAGTCAAACTCGCCCATGAAGGGTTCCGTAATCCGTAGTAACTATAATAAATATAATATACTTATTATATTTATAAGAAAAAAAAACAAAAACTTTATGAAAAAGTCATTGTAGAAACCTTAATGTCATTTTTAAAGACCTGTCTATAGACACCACACACGTATAGATTTCATGAAAGAAAATATTTTCAGTTTCAGTTCCATGTATGGAGAGCCCCCTTCATTTTAAATATTTTTTTAATTTTCTCTTAAAATCGGAAAGCGGTTCACAGAATACATATACCTACCAAGTTTTACATGTATAGTCCTAATAGTTTCGGAATAAAATGGCTGTGACATACGGACGGACGGACAGACAGACAGACGGACAGACATGTCGAAACTATAAGGGTTCCGTTTTTTGCCATTTGGCTACGGAACCCTAAAAATGGGCCCCTTGGACAGTTGTTCCAGAATACGTCGCTGATAATGTGGGATGAATGCACAATGAGCCATAGACCTCATGTTGAAGCAGTGGATCGAACGCTTAAGGACTTTAGAAATTCAGTTGCTATCATGGGTCGTGTCACCCTTGTGTTTGCTGGTGACTTTCGGCAGACACTTCCCGTCGTCATAAAAGGGACCCGTGCGGACATCATAAAGGCGTGTCATAAATCGTCACCTCTATGGAGTATGGTCCAAACTTTAAACTTACGAACTAATATGAGAGCCCACCTAATCGGAAATACAGATAACGATTTTCCACAACAGCTACTCAAAGTTGGAGAAGGGTCTTTTTTTTTCTCAAACCTTGGGCACTAACGTTGCGGAAATCGTTAGAAATGAGACTGTAGGCCGAATAGTTCACAATTTGCAGCAACTCATAGATGCAGTTTATCCAGACCTTGAATATTTATTAGATAGAGACATTAATTGGCTTTGTTCAAGGGCTATCGTCTCACCAAGAAACGATACAGTCAATGAAATCAATAACCTAATTTTACAAAAAGTCCCCGGTCAATTCAAAATTTACAAGTCCATTGATACAGTGTGCAATGTCTAGGATGTAGTCCATTATCCGCAAGAATTTTTAAATTCCTTGAATCCATCTGGCCTGCCACCTCACGAACTGCTCTTGAAAACTGGAACGCCTATTATGCTTTTAAGGAATTTAAGCCCGCCCAACCTGTGTAATGGCACAAGGCTACTAATTAAAGATTTAAAAGACAACTTAATTGTGGCGACTATTCTCATCGGACCAGGAGCTGGCCAGTTGGCGCATATCCCGAGAACTCCAATGCTTCCTACGGACCTGCCTATACCGTTTAAGCGACCTCCAGTTTCCCATAAAAACATCTTTTGCCCTGACTATAAGCAAGTCCCAAGGACAAACTTTCTCTTTAGTTGGCATTGACTTACGAAAATAATGTTTTTCCCATGGGCAATTATATGTTGGTCTATCATGAGTTGGATCATTTTAAAAGCAGATTATTTTGTTACCGGAAAATAAAACAACCTCAAATATTGTACACAGAGAAGCTTTAAATTAAACAGGGCCCTTACTTAAATTTTATGTTATTAAATATTACCTACGTTTATATTATTATCCGTATAGTTACGGTATAAAAACACTATTAAATCTATCTAGCCAGCGGGATATATTGAAATAATTTGCCTACATTACCTTTCAGTCTCCTGTCCAGCCGTGGGACATTAAAGAGCTGAAAGCTCTTAGAATAGTATTGTATTTAATTCGAAAAAAAAACACCGCCTGTAATAATTGCACGCGGATGAAGTCATATGCGAAATCTTTCATATTTAAAAATGGGATGTAAATCTATATCTATACTAATATTATAAATGCGAAAGTTTGGATGGATGTTTGTTATTAAATCACGCTATAACAGGTGAACGAATTTGAAAGAAATTTGGCACACAGATAGATAAATATGTCGTGAAATAAAACATAGGATACTATTTATCCCGGAGACGGGATCCCATGGAATATTTTCGACTTCTACGCGGACGAAGTCGCGGGGAGAAGCTAGTGACTATATAAAATAATGAACTTTCCACATACTTTAAGTATATGAAACGACAGATTTAACTACTCAACGTACCCACCATTAATTTGATAATGAGCATATTTACCTTACTTTCTTCTTATTTTAAACAAGCTCACGTATTATAAAATTAGCCATTAGCCAACTTGACCTCATTCCCATGACTGTGACTACAGGAACTATGGCATGCCATGGTCCAATGAGGCGTGTCGAGTGCATTCTTTGCTATAAATATTGTCAATAATTGAGCATCGATCATATAATAGCATTATGCGATATTGAACGTACAATGTTACTGGTTTACTCACAGTAAAGTACAGATTCCGGCACGCCAGAATAAATAAATAAGGAATGGAGGTCATATCTTTAGGACTGATTTCTTAAAATATTTATTGGCAACAGGACTTTGATAAACAAGGTCGATTCATGCGATTAAATTAGACTGGAAATGTTTCTTGCTTTGTTGTTATTAGGGTCCCGTAGCCGTTTTTACTAGTTTCTGCCTGCGGATTCACTCGTATGAAATGTTTTTTTTTTTCAGAGAAATTTAAGAAATCTCTGTTACTTGCTGATAATGTAGCTTTGTAAGGGTGAAAAATTTTTTTAAATTGCGCCAGTATTTCTTGAGTTCAGCTTATTACTAACACTTCACCTACGACGAAATTGACGCGTACGTACGCGTCAATTTCGGAATAATTTATAGCGTATTGCAGTTAAAAATAATGCACCTTACTACCAATGAAAAGATTTTTCAAATTGGATGTTGCCAGATCGTTCCGGAGACTACCCCCTACATACAAGCTTACAAACAAATTCTAACTGTTTATAGGTAATATTAGTATAGACAAAACACAAAAAATCTAATCTTTCCTCTTTATAATGTATTAGTGTAGCTGTCACTGGTTTCTAATTTAACACTACTGAAGTTAGTTTCACAGCTTAATGTCACTGATTGAAAAATGACTAATACAATAGACAAGGTGAGGGATGTCTGCTGGTTGTGAGAAGTAGGTGTCGATGAATCATTCATCTTATCGTCTCTCTGCTCATCTTTTGCTGAAATAATGGCACTGCTAAGACCACGCCTTATACAGTTAAAACAGCTTCATTCAAAGATATAAAACCTTCATTTTCAATTCAATAAAATATTCTACATCGATGAAACAACCTCGTCACGTCGTTCGAATCAAATCGAGTATCGTACCTAATACAGATGTATCGATTCGTTTGACATTCACCGATGACATCGTATTAAAAGTTTAACCGACCGATCGAGACCAAGATAGTGATTTATGAACGCACGCGGTCGTTATTCGCGTTTATCGATACGACTCGACCAAATCTAGTAGGCGACTGGCGATTGCTAATCGACTTTTAGTGCTGGCGGTCATTCTGTGATGTCTAAACGCCGTGTATGCATATTCAGAGAATTTATTCCGTATGGTAATGTAAGTACAGTACGGCCGTTCTAACTTGGCGAGTGTGAAGTTAGGCTCTGCGAACTTTAGCGCTTGTGCACTCGTACAAAAATAAAGGTTTTAAAAAAATAAATACCAATAACAGTTGCTAACAGGAATAACAACTGCTAATTGCATTTATTTTTTTAAAACCTTTTTTTTTGTACGAGTGCACAAGCGTTAAAGTTCGCAGAGTCTAACTTCACACTCGCCAAGTTAGAACGGCCGCATTGTAGCTAGGCTGTAACGAATATGTTTTGGTATATATCAACTTCAATTTTAGAAACTGAAATTATATTCCAACTGAAAAAAAAAACAAGTGCGAGTTGGACACGCGTACTGAGGGTTCCGTACAAACTTATCTAAATAGTTAATGAGTTCAATAGTACCCATTGACGGGCCATGTCAGAACCATTGCCTGCCGGGGTGCGGGAGTATTCTAACGAGATACCACGGCCCTTGAATTTTTAGTCAGTAAAAGCCTGATACTGCCTTCCGCTCCAACCCATACCGGGAGGGGTCATTCGATGATTTTCACACGGAGAAAAACAATAACTAACTAACTACCTACGTATTTTTTCCTTTCCATGTAAGACAAGCGATATCTTTCAGCACCATGTTTGATGTAAGTACTCTATAGGTTTTGGTTCCCTTGTGAAATCGCAAAATAAGCGACATAAATGGTCACAACTGAAAGACACCGTAGATTCTAGTACTTGATATAAATTTCAGTTTGATATCACAACGTATACTTGAGAAAAAGGGTCTCGACAGACAGACAGATAGATACCCGGACAACGAAGTGATCCTATAAGAGTACCGAATTTGACATAAAAGGTAAGGTACGGAACCCTAAAAATGTCTTAAAAAACCTGAAATGCAATAAGATGGTACCTATTGCATTGTGATTGTGAGAAATATAAAAATTCAAAAATCTTTTTGAAATTCATTATAAAAAGACGTAATAAAAATATTCTTTGAAATTTCAAAATCAAGTCTTGTTGAGAGTTAGCAGAAATTATTCTCATGTATAATTCTTCCAGCAATTTAAATTATTTCAAAGTATAATTTCCCCGTTTTCGTTCCCGTAAGCTGGGTATACGGCACCGGAACGGTTATCTTTGCTGTGTAACCGTTTTAACGGGCGGGTAAGTGCGCGGGCGCAAGACGTATGGCCCACGAGCTAATAGTAATTACACGTACATTTATAACTTGTTTTAACAAGTTTCTGTTTTAAAGTAATGAAGCAAATACTAAACGTTTGTGACATCTTAAGCTGCCTTTGGGTGGGACAGTTAAATATGACTGGTTGGTAGCCATTTTCTACTCCTTTACATATGGTTTGTATACGTTTGACTTTCGTGAAATAAAAGGCGTACATAGCTTTATGTACCTACATTAGAAATATTGATATTATCGATGTTTACTATTGGTAATGACCACAGACATCAAGCGGCCAGCTTGTTTGCTTGTATTGCCTTCTGGCCGAGGCTTCGCTCGCGTGTAAAATTTAGTGAAAAATATAGCCTCTACCACTCGGTGATAACACTGATAACGTGGCATTGTACTAGTAAACGATTTTTTAAACTCCGACGAGAAGTTTCTAGGTTTAGTTACTTACTTCCTACATACAAAGACAAACTCACAAACAATACCCCTTTATAATGTTAGTATACAACGTGTAATTTAAAGGGTATATACATACCAAGTGCACGGCTTCTTTGGCTGATAACAAACGATATAGCAAGGGTTTTGTAATCCTATGTCTACATGTGTGGAGCTTATTAGAAATTTCAATACATTGATACCAGAGACGGAATTTTTCAAATTAAGAGGAACGAAGACAATTATAATTTTATTGGCAAGTGACTTGGAAAATTATGACCCTCATAGTGCTGTGACACGTTTGTTATTATTGGTATTCAAGAAACATATGAAACCGATAATTTGGGGTCAATTCTGTGAGTCACTCATTTTGAGCTGAAACTTTGCATAGAGACTCCATACCAGATGTTGTCTTCAGTCCTTTTGGATAGATATGGGGTTTCCGTTACACGTTGTATAGGTAGATATTATCTTCTGAGCAAGAGTTGAAATGATAGCATGGTTGCTGTGTACTGAAGACGCCTCATTGGTCTTGTGGTCGAAAGCGACGGCTGAACATGATGTATCAGGTTCGATTGCCGAGTCGAGTAAAAGAGCTATTGGGTAAAAAATGTCTCAGTAGTAGCCCGGAGTTTGGAAGTTCACGGCGTTATACCCCCGTGGCTCAGAACGTTAAGTCGTTGCTTCCGGCTGTTTTTTGGACATCGTTCGCAGTCGTGACGAGTCGAAGCCGGAAAATCTGATACTGGTCTGGCCAAGAGGTATCGTGTTACCCAGTTACTGGGTTGTGGAAGTCAGATGTGCAGGCCCTCCACGAAAAACCCAGTGGCATTCGGTTAGACTTTCCAGTCTGAATGCCACTGAGTTTTGCTGATGCTGAGCGGATGATGATGCTGTGTACTGAAGCTATAATTTAAACACGAAATATTAACAGGAAGTTTTAACATTTTGTTTTACTGACTTGAATGACTTTTAAATAGTTTTCGATGATAGTACGTAAAGTTTTAGTATCTACTATCTAAACACTGATGGTACACATATTATGTGCTCAAACTAGTAAAATTCATAGTTTAAACTCAGATACCACCTACGCGTTTATTTAACACTTTGCTTTTACAACTTTACTTAAAATTTTATGACAATATAACTTTACTGAGAGTACTATCCGAACAAAACTTAGTTGAGCAAATTGAGATTACGGAGGGAGCCCTAAAAGATATGACGATGCGCAAGCGCTATATTATTTAGTGCCAATGTCAAATCAAAAGCGTATTTATCAGCAGGCTCACAATGAACAATTTTCATTACCATAGTCATCGTGCTTCGTTTAAACCTACTGAAATGAGGGCAAGTAAAACAAGCGAGTATAGTAATCTTTCAATACAGTCAGCAAATGAAAAATATTTCAAATGCTTGTACTGTACAGCCATTTCACGAGAATTATTACACAGTGGCACTAATCAAATTCTAAACGTACCTACCTACAGTCCTCTAGTATTAGAGTGTAAATAATGAGCGCCGTTGTAAAATATTTTCAACCGACGAAAAAAACGGAGGAGGTTGGTTATCAATTCGACGCGTATATTTTTTTAAATGTATTTTCACCGATTACTCGAAGACGGCTGAACGTTGAAGTGAAGCTAATGGTGAAGTATCAGGAGAAGTCCTCAACAATTAACGGCCCAACATTGGGAAAAGCAATATTTTGTAAATGATTATGAGTAGTTGACATTTAGGCTTTTGTAACTAGGTAAATTAAAAATTGACCAACTAAAAAGAGTGAAATAAAAACTTTTTACCAAAAAATTAAACCGACTCCAAAAAACCACTGCAAAGTGAAAAATAACTTTAATTTCTTCTGAAATTAAAGACTTCTGTCGGTGCCAAAAACGAAAATACAAAACTAAAGACACCGACTACCGAAATTAAAGTTATTTTTCATTTTGCAATGGTTTTTGGGAGTCGGTTTAATCGTTTGGTAAAAAGTTTATTAATTATATCGCTTTCATAAAATTTATTACATAATTTTCTGAATTAACCATAAAAGTGTCATGTACATGGATAGGCCTCACCACTGACGTCTCCTTTATAAAATATCACCACAACATGCGTCATAATGGTCAACAAACCTACAGAAGTACAGACATAGCACTAACAAAGACATTTAGCGTTATTTTAGCAATAAACCTACCTTTAGGTACTCACCACTATAATGACTTCGAATTCAGTTTTCTACATCGTGATTCAGAGTGTTATTCAAGCCGACGGAATTACGGAGGCAGTTGCCTATGTAGCTAGATATAAACAATAGTGGCCGTTTCCACATGGCCAGGTTACCTCGCTGGGCAGACGCAAACGAGCTAGCTCTCACGACGTTATACAATACTTCAGTTGAATCCAAACAGGTTCTTTTTAACGTACATTAAACATGGTTGGAAGTTAATCGTTTTTTTTTTCTATGAAAATGTTTCGCTTTATACGATTGAAGGACAAATATATCATAAAAAATTAAAAAGCCTCGACTGTGGTTTAACAACCAGCGTGATTGTTATATTTCAGAGTTTGGGAAAGGTTGCATTTTTAACGGGTAAGGTTTTCTGGTTACATGTAATTTATAGAATAAAGTAGTAGGTATACAACTTCGTTAAGAACGACCCTTATGTACCTTGTTACATTTTCGGTTCAAAGGGGATGTAACTAGACGTACAAACCTAATTATCTATGATACTGTAACAGAAAGGTGTAGTAACAAAAAGTCCACTACAAATGTAGGTACCTACGTTTAGAATTTGAAAAACCGCTTCTACCCATGTATTTGAACAAGTTTATTCAAGACATAGGTAGGTAGTCATTTCCTAAAATAGAACTCGTAATACTCATCCTAATTATGATGAAATAACTGTGTGAAAAATCCGCTACCTTTTATGAATTGTCTATGACTTCAATAAGGTTTAGTGTTCATTCATGTACTTATACGGGCAACCAATTTTTAAAATATGATATAAACTTGCACCGTATATAGGGCTCTTACTAATTTTCATCCTGTGGGCAATCGTCCATTTCGTTTAACCTGTAGCAGGTAAAATGTGTCCCGTTTATAGGTTTATCGATCCTCAATGTCGCACTCTAGGTAATGTTCATGTCCCGTGAATAACGATAATGCTTTATTAACTCCTACGCCGTTAAATTCAACGATAACGAAGTCATTTATTAAGTAAAATTATGGTGGGTGTCTAAAATATCTATTAATTTGTCCCTCAGTGTATGGTAATAGCTAATAAACATTGAACGTGTGGTCTTTTCAGAGTAGGTTGTAGTTAGATGGATAATTTTGCGTGCACCATAGACAAAACCAGCCTTTGGGCACATAGCCTATTGTTTCTAGCTTTCTGCTTCTTCTTTCGCCCGTGAGGCAGAACCATAATCTTCCTTTATATAACTAGTGTCCTACTTGTTTTACGAAATAGTTTATTGATTAATTTTTTCAATTGTTTTTCGAATGTGAAAATTAGAGTGGCCCAGTAAATTATTCTAACTGTTGGGATTTGGGACACCAGTTTTCTCAGTATGAGGGGTTTTGCATTTGACCACAATCTCACCTGATGGTAAGCGATGATGTGATCGAAGATGAAACACGCTTAGTGTACTCCTTAACCGTACGTACAATGAAAGTATTCCCAAAATGTTTAATGCGTGTGGGTGGGATGTGCACCATGCTGCAATATAATCCGCAGGCCTGATGCAAGTGCGGTACTTATTAAATTAATTTAACATCCACATCTGGGGTGGTAGCCAACTTTAATCTTTCTCTGTTGCTTTGCTTGTGCATGTAGAGTGGATCTTTTTTTTTTTAAATTTCTTGACCACAGTCGCGTGGTCCAGCACATTGGTGACCTGTCGCGCTCTTATGCCTCTCAACTTTTCATTACACCACAAGTCTTTCCACTGATGAGTCTCTTCGAAGTGATTTTTTAATGTCTGAGAATTAATATTTACTTCTTTGGTACATGTTGTATGATCAATACACTACGTCTATCTATTAAATTGAATGTTAGACGACCGTTTTAAAATGGCGGTAGTACGTACGCAAAGGGATTTATAGCTTTTAGCTGCTTTATAAGTAAGAGCTTAACTTTAGTATAAAATAATGCTGTTTAATTATTTTCATGTTATTTGAAAAATTCTTCAGCCATGTTTAAAAATCTAAAAGAATGATGTCTTTGTCGTTTAACTTATTAATGTGGTCCTAGCTACTCAAAGACACTCAATAAATGTTAACCCGTAACAAGCATCCAACTTTACATAGCCAAATTGTACCCAGACATAAAAGTAGACAACTCGTGACGACCAAAACTAAATTGTACACCAACAAAGTGAATCTCAATTATAAAGGAATCATGCGCAGTCATAGAATCCATTGGGAGTACCGTTATGCCAATGACAGGGCGAGGCTGGTTGTGGCTTAGCTTTTGAAATTAGAAGAAAAAAACATAGTTGTTTGTTTAGTGCCAAGTCTTTCAAATTTTGAAGTAGGGTTTATTGGTTGTAAGTGGTCTTAGTGTCAATAATTTTTTGTTGAATTGGTTTTCAAAGTCAGGAAATAATTGTTAAGGTATTAAGCTGTACAATGATCCTTTGGCGCGTGGCTAAAGGTAATATGTAGGTATTAATGCCGTCAAAATATTTTTTTTTTTCATACAGTTCCGTTGTCAAGTTCATAAATGTAATCAATCACACGCATATGTTTTATTCTACATTGCTGAGTGTCTGTCAAGATACGCAGTTACAGGTTCCTAAAATGTTTGTAACACAGGGGCGAGTTGGAAACCGTCTGCTGCACTTCAGTAGGGCAAAATATAAATGCCCATTAAATAACTTGTTAAGTAGTGGGTATAGCTCGTTTTAATTGTTTTCATAAAATTACTTACATCTGGCTAGAGACCGTGCAAGACCAATTCAAAACTCATAAATCAAAAAATTTTATTTCAACTAAGCCTACATAGGTACTAATAAAACAGCAAAAGCGGGTGCAAGGTTTGAACTGGTTATTTTTCTATGGAATCGGGTTAAAAGCTTATTGATCGTCATCTCTCCATCCAGCCCATACTGTTAAAATAAGGTCTTGAAAAAAAAAAAAACAATTTGTTAATCGTTTTTTCAAGATATTCATATTTTATACCCAATTAATAACAGAACTGTATCAACAAATACATTGTGTATTTACTTCAAATTAATCAAAATAACGGTGTCGTTTTAATTGAACAATGTCACAAACATTTAGATGTTAAATTATTTTATGAACTTCGTAACGTATTTGACGTCTAGTTAATGAATGTTGCTGTCACAACGGATTTATCCGTTCACTAGTTCCTGATTAAAATATTAGGTACGCAAGTGGTAATTACTGCTACTAAACATTAGTAGTATCAGAAATCAATTAATTTGTGCCATACGTTTTTATTAATGTTCATAGGCTCGCGTTTGACCACCATCTCACCTGATGGTAAGTGGTGATGTGGTCGAATATGAAGCAGGCTTGCCTAGAAGTAACCTTTTTTAATATGCGTAGTATGATCATAATTAGGGCTGCCATCACCAAATTTGCCGGCCACAGACAAAGACTTATAAACCCCGGACATTCGCGTAAAATCACAGTTTTTCCCCGGACACCGTAGAAAAATACATGTTTGAACTTGAAACTAAAGACAACGATGTTTAATTATGGTTTTTATTTACTGATAAAGTGTTAACATTGTAGAGCTTTAGAACTTTTTTAATAACAGTCTCTTCCTTGAAAGAACTCTTCCTGAAATACCATAGGAAAGTAATAATAGAGATCGTACTTTTTGGTACCCGTAAGACCAATTTGTGTCCGGGTTTTACCTGGACGCTTATTGGGAAAGTCCCCCCGGACACCCCCGGATGCTCTCCAAACTAGGACAAATCCGGGAAAACAATGCAACGATGCACTGGTCGAGTCAAAGCTCCAGAGCCTTGAACACCGACGACGAGTTGCAAGTCTATCGGTTTTCTATCGGTTACATTTCGGGGAGTGTGCGATGGAATTACACAATCTAATTCCGCCAAGCCCGTTCCATCATCGGACTACGAGACAAACGGCGAAGCACCATCGTTACATGGTGGACATCCCACCCATACACACAAAACGTTTTAGGAATACCTTCATTGTGCGTACGGCTAAGGAGTGGAATTCCCTGCCGGAGTCTGTGTTTCCCGACAGCTACAACCTAGGAGTCTTTAAGTCCAGAGTGAATAGGTTACTTTTAGGTAAGCGTGCTCCATCTTCGATCACATCATCACTTACCATCAGGTGAGATAGTGGTCAAACGCGAAACTATTTTATTAAAAAAAAAAAAAAAAACTCGGTCGGATGGCAGCCCTATGATTCATAATCAACCTATAACGTTCCCTTTGTTGAGTACACAGACCTCGCTAAACTTAACACGCAAAAAAACATGACGTGTAAAAGTGTTATTTATAACCAATTTACAAAATAAATATTTCATTTCATTTCGATGAGGTGCATTACGATCTTTTCCCTCCCATATTTCCCTCCCATATGCGGGCCTACTGTGGGTTGGTGGATATCGTTAGTTTTTTTTTAAATTACTGTTGAGCCCTCTCTTGACCTCGATCTCTGATGGTAAGCGATGGATGAGGTCTAAGATGGGACGAGCGAGCCCAGAAGATGCCTATTTACTTGTGCTTTAAAGGCTGAAAGGTCATAAGTCTTCGGGTTTTCGGTCTTAGGAAATACTAGTTTCCTCAAGATGTCTACTTTCACCGTTTTGTGAGTTTGGCTACCCTTTAACGTGGATAGATAACAGATTTTTACACATTTACGAACTTTTTGGAACTCGATTCTTTCGAGGTTCCAAAGAGGCATTTAATTTTCTATGCGAACTAAGAACTCGTTGTAATCCTGATTATAGTACACCTCAGGTAAAAATAGTCCCGTATTTGAACAATTTATGAACAAATAACATGTCATCGTTCGCATGTACACATACGCTATATATAATCACTCCAATTTAGCTAACAAAGCTGGACCTACTTTTGCCGGTCACAAAATATTTCCGTGCAATTATTTATCCATTATTCGAACTGCCTGCGGTGTCCATATTTTGTGTAATTAAGGACAACAAAATCGACTTTTTAACGTTATAAAGTCATCTCGAGAGACCTTCAGGCGATAAAATGAGAGCAAAGTGTGAGTCTCATCGGTTCTAGTAAAAAAAAAACGAAATGAGCTAGGTTTGGACAAATTGCGGCCGTTTAAAAATAAAACAAAAGCGGTTCTTATTTTAAGAAGATAGCTGTATACCTAAGTACTTCTCTTATGTCTTAATAGAAAGTAAGAAGTATTTATTTATGACAAATATATTTATTGTAAAATAATATTACATTTGCATAATATAATATAATAGTAAATATACTACACGAAACAATAATGGTCCATACTCATAACTTGATGTTTGAATCGATGTGATGATAAATGATCTTAATGTTTGTGTTGTGTCAAATTTTTTATAGGTTTCCGTGCTGAAGTAGAGATTGAAAATTTTGAGTTCAATATAGGTAGTGATGCTAGTTGAGCTCCGTCACTCGATAACTTGGGTGTGCCA
Source organism: Tholera decimalis (assembly GCA_943138885.2). Taxonomy (NCBI): domain Eukaryota; kingdom Metazoa; phylum Arthropoda; class Insecta; order Lepidoptera; family Noctuidae; genus Tholera; species Tholera decimalis. The sequence goes on along the minus strand of OW964553.2, from coordinate 9,633,595 downwards.
CTACTTCATAATAAATGGTAACATTGGTGAGCTTTTGATATAAATCAAATATTGATCCTATAAGCTTTATCTGAACAAACTTCAGTCAATTGTCGGGCCCGCCACTATTCACCACCTCGTACATTAACTGGCCACTTTCCCACGTCTATCTGACGCAACAATATATGCTAATCTACCCTCACAATAGCCGTTATCCATATCTTCAATAATTGCCTTAATAAGTGCCGTATAATCATAATCAAAGAGAATTACAGGCGTATTGAACAGTGATGTTTTTAATGTGGTATTGTACGGTTAGCTCACAGAATTCGGAATCATTGCAGTAACATCGATGCGTCTTCAACGCATCACTAAAACATCCATTCAAAAAGTGCTAAGCATAAGTTTAAGTTGTCGTAGCAAAAATCACAATAGATCTATATGTGGTCATCAATATCTGAGAGTATACGATGCCTCGGAAAGCACCGGCTGTTATTTGCAGAATTTTACTAGTTGATAGAAGCCCAATATTTTTTTTTATCAAGGGGTCTTTTGATAAGCATATTGCACGTTTACAAAAATGAGGATGGACGGTGACTACCAAACTAATTTCCCTGTATGTTTTTTTTGTTTCTGGGTGGCAAAATCATTAAATGACTCTTCCGTCCGTTCCGGGTGGAGCGGAAGGGAGTCTCAGACTTCTACTGACTAAAAATCCACCCTGCTCTTTCTGAAGCCCTTGCATTCCAGGGCCGCGGTATCTCGTTAGAACATTCCGCAACCCCGTAAGGCAATGGCCCTATAGGGACCCGTCAATGCTGTTGACTGCTCTTTGAGGCGCGCACGGAACACGACGCGCCGCCGACCCGTGTCTGGTCCTTACCGGACGGTGAGCTACCCCTCCTCGCCGTCCGCAGTTCCGCGCCTACGGTGGCCGGAGATCAGCTTGTGATCCCCAACGCCCAGAGCGTCTCCCGCGGCGGCTGGGCCGTGAGGAAGATATAGAACGATAGGCGTTAGATTTAAGACATTTCTAGGAATAAGCACAGTGATTAAAAAGCAAAAAAAAAATAGTTTTAGTATGTTGTACGTTATTTTTCTTTTCATTAAATTACACTTGACAGATATTTTGTTACTTACTCTTAGTCTCGACTAGTAGAATACCCCAAACTAGCCAACTAGTATTTTTAGTGCATGAAGGTTCATAAATTTATTCGGATACACACATTTTGGATAGTAAGATTTTGTTTTAGAGCTGGCCACAAAGACATCTCCTTAGTCTATGGTCTAGATACCGCTGTTGCCAATAAACTGTTGTATATCGATGACAATATTGTTATTGATTGGTGTACAATAGATTTGTAATTGTTTTCGAATGAGTCGTGTGAATTTTGGTGTGTGATGTATTAAATAAACAATTGGTTGTTACCGAAATAAAACGTTCTATTACGCGGTGAGCCGAGGTATGATGCGTCATTTACATTCGGTGATGTTCGTTTGACAATGCAGTGAGTGCCTTTTGTAAATTCTTTTGTGAATTGAATATTCGTTTTGTTTTTGATTTTGTTGAACGCTGTGGTCTTTTTGTCTTCGACAAAGAAATGTGTGAGTAAACCCATAATTATTGCAGATATCTCAATAAGCCAGCTCCATTTGTCATAAATTCAAAACCACGTGTTGTAATAAGCTCTGAATTATTGTCAAAATCTACACTCATAGTTTAAATACAAATTGTTTGAAACGTCCTGGGAATTGAACGTGGGAGACAAAGTGTGGCTCGGTAAAAACTAAACTACACTACCGGTGACGCCATCTGCTGATGGATCAGCGAGGCTTCCGGGCAATGACCCGGCCCCACCACTTCCCCTAATTATCCTATCCCCACTACCACATCTAGCCTTGCTGCGGTTTGAGTCCATTTTCATGAAAAAACATACCTACAAATAGCAAAACTTGCAAAGGCAATTTTTTGTTGCTTAGATACTTTTTAATTCTGTTAAGTACGATCGAAGTATTAAAGCATCTATGAACCAATGTATAAACTCTGTTGAGGTATTAATGACTTATGCAATCACATATTGATTACATTATGGATTTTTAAATGTCAATGACCGAATAATTTGTCAGCAAACGACCTTGCTAATTTTGGTCTGCACGAAACCTCAATAAACATTTTAAATGTGTAAATTAAGACAAAAAATACTTATCGCAGTCAAAATGCACGAAACATAAAAGTCAGTGCAGTTTAAAAGATACAACAACGCTCGCGTCACTTCAATTCATTTCCCATGCCATCTTGGCGTGAGAAAGATTTCTATCCTCCGTCGCCATTCATTTTTGTGCAAAAAGCTGGCCGTGTTCGGAAGCCGCGGAAAGGTCACACGAGAACTCGCGCCTTTTTAAATAAAAAAAAAGAAATGGCGCGAAACACGCTTGCGTTTCCCGGTTGCCGGTTTGTTGTTTTATTTTAATCCTCCGGACTCGGAAATGCAGTAAGAGCCAAGTTAATTTATTAATTATACTATTTTTGAGGTGAAGATTTGATTTATGTATACTTACGTTTCTTTATTGAATTTTATAAACGAGAAGAAATTAGGTAAAAAAGCATCAATTTCTCTGCATGGTCACGAAAAGCAAGTCCTGGTGTCATTTAGAATATCTTTGTGGATTCTATGATGTAATTTTATATACCTACTAATACTATAAATGCGTGTGTTTGTTCTTGTTTCACAACAAATTAGACCAACGGATTCATGTGGTTTTTGGTCGAAAGGCTGAAGTTTCTTTTTTGCTGAAATATTACGAGAGCAAAGCGGCGGGAAACTAGTCAAGTATAAATAACCTAATAAACATCGGTAATTTCTGTTTATTTATTACTGAAACAATATCAATAACTTATTGCAAAGCATAATACTCTTAGTAATACAAGAGTATACCGTAAATCTTTAAGAGAAAATCATATCCGTAATTCAGAATAGACTGTATTGGATCAAGTATAGAATTTATGATACAAATATCGTAGTTAGAAAACAGTTAGGTTCTTATACAATGCGTTATCAGTTATGAGGATCGTAGTATGCCTCGGGACAAAGGTTTGAAAGCTCTACCTCGGCGCCGGCGCAGCCATAGATTTATTGAATGGAAGCGATCGTAATGAACTGCTGATTTGTTAGGGAAAATATGTAATAGGCTTTAATGTGGTTATTTTGTTATATTTATTGACTAGCCTGCTACTTTACTACTCCATAATATACCTAATATGAATAACCAGTTGATTAATGATAGTTTGCAAACGGCAGCCATTTTATTGTAGTAATAGTTTCACTCATTAATCGTTTAGTGAAGTGTTTCTTGTTGCTTTTAGTATTTTCTTTTTAATTTATTTAGACTCGCGTTTGACTACCATCTCACCTGATGGTAGAAAATGAAGCACGCTTGCCTAAAAGTAACCTATTCACTATTGACTTAAAAATCCCCAGGTTATAGATATCAAGAAACACAGACTCCGGCGGTATCTTCAAAGCGATAGGTGAAGCGTTTGGCGTAGTGTTGAGCGTCTCCGCTACGCAAATGCTCCCGAAAAGTGTCAAAATTATAATTACCTTATTTTGTAAATGTGTCATAGTTAGGTAAAATACGACTGTATTACGCTGAGATTACCTATATCGGAGATTGTACCAACGCTAGATTATTTTCAAAATCAAAACACAAACGTTATTCAAACAAAAATTAGAAGACCTCACAATGCAACACCAAGACGTTTGATAATAAAGCTGGCAGATATCAGATGAGCACAATAGGAGTGAGGTGGCGAGCGCATCACAATGGCGGCCTACCCAGCAGCAGTCAGAATGCGCGCGCGCCGATAATAGACCGATAAATAACTATTTTGAATTAATGACGTTTAACTCACGGTTTTGCGCCTTTGTCTTGTTGGGAAATTTTAGAAAATACTGTTGGTATGATAGTGTATTGTTCTGTGAAATAAGATGTTAATGTTAGCTCATTTTCAAATAAGACTTGAAATTCACACGCGGTCTACTTGGTTTACATATAGCAGAGATGTTCGCTATATTATTATTATTCTTTCCAAACAGATTAAAAAAAATATTTTTATTTCCTTCATGTATGTTTTTGAGGACCTCGTAGCTATCGTCCGTGGGTGAGTGAGACCATCTTTACTTATCGAGAGCCACCGTGCCTCGAAAAGTACGTAAGTAAAGTAGGTGGGATGTCCACCATGAAACGATGGCGCATCGCTGTTTGTCTTGTTAGATTATTATTATTATTAGAAGTTTACGTGTGTTATGCTAATGTCTCGAGCATGGTGGCGTGTGTGCAAGATCATTAATTTCCCTTCTAAATGCTGAATGGTGTCGATAGACGCGTCGTGTTCATTAACGGGCGCCGTCAGTGTAGAGAGATTGGTCATCGCTTATCTGCCATTGACTTATCTATCTATATAAATAATGAATCGCCAAATGTGTTGCTAAGCGCAAAACTGGAGAATGCCTCGGGTGATTCGGGTATTTTTTGTATATTTTCCTTAAGGCACGAGAAAGGTTATCAACCGACGACCAAAAGAGGAGGTTATCAATTCGACGCGTATATTTTTTTTTTTTTTATGTATGATCACCGAGTACTCGAAGACGGCTGAACCGATTTGGAAAATTCTTTTTTTGTTTGATAGGGTATATTTCAAAATTGGTACCATTTGTCACCAAATCAGGATCTGATGTTGGGATCCTGGAGAAATCGAGGGAACTCTTCAAATATTATAGGCACACCTATGGCGTTTTGGGTATTTCTTATAGTAACTTGTGCAGTTGCTCTCAAAAAGTACCATTTGGGGAAGTGGAACTGATGATGAAGACCACAGATGGCCGCCGAAACTACTCAATAATAAGTATTTCGTGGATTACGATTCGATTACTTGAATATGGATATTAAGCACTTTATGCTCGTCACAAAAAATCACAAAATTTTTTGGTAAAAAGTTTTTAAGAAATAATATTTAAAAAAATCTTTTTACCAAAAAATTAAACCGACTCCCAAAAAACACTGCAAAGTGAAAAATAACTTTAATTTCGGAAGTCGGTGCCAAAAACGAAAATACAAAACTAAAGACACCGACTACCGAAATTAAAGTTATTTTTCACTTTGCAGTGTTTTTTGGGAGTCGGTTTAATTTTTTGGTAAAAAGTTTTTTTTGAAGTGAAAAATCGTAAAAACAACTTTTATTTTTTCCCATACAAACTGTTCCTAGCTGAATATTTGATCATTGAAAAACAAAAGAAACGCTGGTATATTTATATCTCCTAAAATTTACGAAATTTCTACGCGAATGTAGCCGCGGTCAACAGCTAGATTAATAATAATATTTAAATCGTTTTATTTTAACTTCGTTCTTGCATAAAAAAGCGACGATTAAATGTGACGAGGATTTTTATATAATTATAAATTATAATCATGTTTTTTTATATTTATTTATTCAGCCGCTGTTACATACATTTATTAATGCTACCTACTTAATATTACCTACATGGATTATGTAACAAGATAAGCATAAAATAGAATTGCATAGTGGTCCCCCAACTTGGCGGCGGCGTCTGTATCTCGGGGGCCGGGGTTGCGTCATCATTAATGTATATTTCAATAAAATATTAAATTAAGGCGGTAAGTACATAGTGGTCAAAATTATAGACAATTTGACATTAAATATAAGAATTCCCTTGGAGTTTTGTGGACTTGGGAATCTAAACCCGCCAGCGGTGTGTGGCGCGGGAGTGGCTCTATTTTTACGGGATTAGTATAAATGCGGGAAACGCGATTTTTGTGGAAACATAAAAATATAATTAATTAATTACATATATTAGACTACAATGTGGCAGGTGATATGCGTAAGTGTCATAGGTACTGATAAATATCAAACATAGTGAAAAATTACACATTATGAAAAATATGTAGGTTAGGGTTAGGTATGAGTTATGACTCAAACACAACAACGCCTCTCATTCTAAGTTTGGTCTTCAACTTAATGAGAGGCGTTCAAATTCAAATTCATTTATTTGCATAAATAAGGTACAGAAGGTTAGTAAAGTGTACAATATTGCCTTTGATTTCGGCGTGCAAATATAAAAATACATATTAAATTTAAGTCAATTATTGCTCATGATCATGCAATTATTAATCGTTTTGAGGCGTTGTTGTGTTTGAGTACTAGAATCATCTGTTTATAGAGCCGGGGCTTTTGTGTTATCTAAATATACCCATGTGCGTGTATCTGAATGCTATCAATGTCAAGTAACGGGGGTTCCCTACGAGTCCACAAGCTTTTGTTGAGAGATTTTTTCCATATAATTCCCAGCCATCATACTCGGAAAAGAAGTTTTTCGTAGTCCTGCAAATTTTTTATTTGCAAGATTGAGATGTTCTTGTTCTTGTTCATAGAGCTTTTTACAGTGTGAAAAGTGCATGTATGTGCACCTTCTTGTTGTTAACTGATGGTCTTTGACAAATTTTATAAGCGTTAATAGCAAAGGTGTCGGGCTTGTGATCGAGAGGTCGCAGGTTTAAACCCCATAACCAGCATATTTAGCTTAGTTGGAGGGGTTGGTCCTCACCGGACACGGAAGTTTCGGGAGGTACCTGTGTCTGATGAGGAAGGAAGAAACGCCTGGGTGTCACCACTGCGAGGATCGCCCTGAGGACACAGTAGAGCATACGGTGCAAGACTGCCCCGCTTGGGCAGAGCACCGACGTGTCCTCACGGCGGCGATAGGCGGAGATCTCTCGCGCCCGGCATTGGTCGAGGCCAAGCTGCGGGGCGAGACGGAGTGAGAAGCGGTCGCCTCCTTCTGCGAAGCAGTCATACTATCGAAGGAGGAGGCGGACCGCGTGAGGGAGAGGATAGCGTCCTCCCTCCAGCCCAGCCGCAGTGGTAGACGCCCACGGCGTCGGACGTCGGCCGACGATCTCCGGCCACCGTAGGCGCGGGCATGCGGACAGCGAGTAAAGGGCAACTCGCTGTCCGACCATGGACCATGCCCGGGTCGACGGCGCGTTGTATTCCACGCACGAGGTGAGAGGCCGGAGAGCAAGATGACGAGGCCCCCCTGTAGAGGGCCGAAGCCTGCCGGGGTCGTGGGACTTATCTCACTACCGTGACCCCGGAACGTAAAGGGCTATTGAAGGAATACCGTGGATTTTAGTCAGTACAAGTCTGACAGTCCCTCCGGCCCTGCCCGGGGTGGGAGGACTCATCTGATGATTTTACCACGTAAAAAAAAAAAAGTTGGAGGGGTTAACAAGATTGCTAGTAATGTGAATGCTACCCACATTGCTAGTTGTCTTTAAAAATAAACAAACGTGTTTATTATGGTGTTGGGACATGAGTTTAAGAAGTTCTGTAATATTCTCAAATAATAACTATTTCTGCTGCGATCAAGACATGATGCGTCACACTTCCATGACACAACCAATTCCTTTAACGGTCATGTTTTGGTATGTTCTACCATAACTTGAGTTTTGAGCTATAATTTTGACTCAAGAAATTTTAATATTCTCTTAAAGAATTTCTCTCTAAAAACTATACTTAACTTCTTCATTTCTGTGTACAAATTTAATTAATCTAGTAAAAGTAGAGTCCATGATAACTATTTCTTAACATTCTCTACGATTGCTACTAAAAAACTTCGATCTCTCTTACAATGTTAAAGTTTTTCTATTGCTCTTGTTTACATAACGATTTGACTGAGTTTATAAAACAATGAGCGTTTTACTTAAATATTTACATAAAGACGCATGGCGTTGGTACTTATGTACTGCATATAATAGGTATATAGACTTTGGTTCTAAATGTACTACGAATATCGTTGAAAACTATTTAATAGGTCAACTTGACTGTAGTTAGGCAAATAACAGAAACTAATTGTATTTTCGTCTTTGCGATGAACTAATGAACTATTTTATTTTGTTTCAGAATAATGGAATTTCCAACATCAGAACACAGTGAATACAAAAATCGGATATGATTATTTAGGTAAGTTTCTAACCAGTTTTTAAAGTCTTATTTTGGACTGTAGTGAATTTGAAATAGGAACACGTCATCCAAACTCATTACATTGATGCGGGCCCCAAAAACATTTAACTTTTTGTCATCGCGTTGGCCAGCAACAATAAAAATAGTTGTCATACCTACAATTTGAAATGAGAACACAGAATTGCTGGCCATTTAGATTTAAAAATATACCTTTTTTGAATTGTCGATGTCTGCTTAACATTTTGGACGTGTCATCAAATGTGTGTCATGTCATGTGTGCGTGTGTAAAATTGAGGACATAATTAGGTATGGAAAATTCAAAGAAAATGTGCTCAATACTGACAAACTTAAAATCATTAAGTAAGCAAATAGTATTATGGATGTGACAAAATCTGGTTTACGAAACTATCAAGATAAAAATTGTCTGGCTGGACATGAAATTTTCAAAAACAATTTTGGACCCCACTTAAATCTATTCCATGATCAACACATTGATTCAAGTTTTTGACCAAAAATGCTCAATAGACGAATAATGCTTCACCAAGAATGATAATCGAGGGACATGGTAATTGCCGTGACGTGTTTCCGAACGTACCTAGTCGTCACGCAACGTTGACTGCCCCCTACCACGACACTTTCAAGTTACATTCCGAAAAGATTCCGTTCCCTTCTGCGCTGTACATTGTAGAGGTCAGTCGTGTGTTCGAGTGCAAAGTGTTAACTTGTGCCGCAATGGATTGAGTATTCGTTTCAACAAAGTTCGTGTGAACTAAGTGCGGGCTATGGTAGTCTAATCGAAGTCCAAGGTCTCAGGTGTTCTGTGTATATTTAGGTTTATGTAAGTAATTTTGAAAGTTTTAGAATATTTTATGAAATGAGGTAATTTTATTACTCTCTTGTATACTGTGCACATGCATTTATTTGAAGTTAATTAAATATTTTAATAATTGACATAATAACTCTTTGGAAGAAAACTATATTTTTTTACTGATAAAATAATTGGATTAATTTTATTTGATGGAAAAGCGATTTTGTTTGTTAAAATAGAAAAGCTGAACGACTTCTAGGGTATATGTAATAATTAAAAAAATGTTTTATGTTTAAGTAAGTATATTTCAATTCCATCATAATTTTTAATTACCCTTTTTATATTGTCCATATCTACTGTTTAGTACCTTATTTTCCATGCATTATGTAATGATATTTAACGAAGAGCTAACGAATAATTACATGGTAGCAATTAAAATGCACAGCGGGAATATATTTTGGCACTAACACTGATCAAAGTTCGATTATTTTATTTTAAGCTAACTTAGCAATAATTTCGAAATGTCAGTGCATAGGCATATTTTTAACAGAATATGTTTTGTGATGTCATTACGTTAATTAAAGTAAAAATAATTTATAAACGAGTAAGCATTACATATTTACATAAGTAGAATTGGTTCTCACTACATTATTTAAAAAAAGAGTTTACATTAACTAGCTCGCCGTTTGATGGCAATATCTGGCATCATTTCGATATAATACAAGTGCACTTTTGCCCAACACTACAATTAATACAGTTGTAATGTTATCTTAATAAAACATCTAGTTACAAAATTTATTTTTATAACTTTAAATACTTGCATAATTTTCACCACAAAATAACAAAAACTATATTGACGAGTCTAACCAAACATTTAAAATGCAAAAGGAAGCAAAACGACTCATATTTAAATATTTGACAGGTATTAATTTAAAAAATACCAGAGAGGTTATACAACACCGAACCTTAAGTTAATAAGGAAAGCTTAAAAGTAAGTTAATATCATCGGCCGCTCGAACCCGGCCGTCATCGACATTCGATATTTGAATCCCGTTCTCGGATTGGCGCGCGTGAGGTCGATGGCTCATCTATAAATGCCTTTTATCTGAATTATTTTAGAAAGGAAGCCCTATATGTACCTATTGGTTATGATATTACATTACTCACCCACATATCTCATTTTTGCTGTGCCCGACAGGGTCCACGATTGTCTTCAAAAAAATGTTTACCACCTAAGCCTACATTGTGGAATGCGAATGAATATATTACATTATAATACTCTATCGCCCTATAAGTTTTGTGTAAATTTTTACGAAGTCCTTGTCTAGAAACGCCTATTTCTTTGAAAAAGCATTTGATAACGCAAACCGTTAGTCCATTAACATCTCGCTATGACTCTTAGAGGCCTAGCAAAAATAAAAATGGTAAAAAGAACCGACCGAATAATTATTTGTATTTTACTTTGATATGCTGTGCCAGCGTTACATGTCTGCAGCAATATCACATTAAAATATTAAAGAAGTGTCGATTTCGACATTTCGTATCGATAAAATCGTTTAATTTGCACATTAAGGAATCTGTTACGATGCACGTATTATTAAATTGAAAGTTTAAAGTGCAAAAAAAATCTTAACAAACAGCTTATTGATGTTGCAACACTTTTAAACGTTGTAACTTTCTTATTGACTTTTAAGGAACACAAAATATTCAATTAAAACAGTATTTATACCGCAAAATAACGTTTATGATTCAATTAACGCGTTACTTGAGCTTCTCCAGTCACTTTCAATTAAAAATCAATTTTGAGCACACGGCCAAAATAATTGACGTCTATTAATAAAATTTGTAGTCTAAAACCAATCATTGGATTATAACTGCCGTAACTGGTCACACCCATTACACAAATGGGGTGCCTCCATTAATCAGTCTTATTACTGAGTTAGTAAAACATCAATATTCAGCTAATAGCGTCAGATACCAGTTTCTGGTCGTTTTTGCCCAGTTTTCCCAGTTTTTCCCCCGTGTGTGACATGGCAGCTTGTTATGTGTGTCACTGTAGTGTGGCTAACAGTTAGCTCAACGAGTTCTCGTGTGTTTTCTAGTTATCGACTCGACGTTAATTGAGTTTATCAATGTAACGTAGAAAGTCTTTGAGGCCTTGAACTGTTTTTGTAAACTAGGGATGTATGTTTGAATTAACATTAGTTGCAGGATGGTTTTCAAATTATGCATTTCAGGGCATGCCACTTCATGGATCTTATTGATATTCTTTTGAAACTATTATAATTATAACTGTTCTTAAAAACATCGCTCCCCACTAAAGCGTCTGGTTTGATTCGGAAGTTAAACCATTACTCATAGGCATTTATAATAAATAATTGTTAAAGTACAAAAAAGGACCAGTCACCATATAAAATACAAAAAATCTCCGTGTTATAAACATTCAAAGGTCAACCTTGAAAGACCCTTTTATGACCTCAACAACCCGCTCTAAGGAGACATTCACACGTGCATGGAGACCATCATTCATGTTAAAGATCCAAGAAGGTTAGCATTCTTAACAAAAAGGTGTTCGCCTTAGAATAACAACGCATAGAAGGATAGTACGAGTGCAAAAAGTGAGGCAACTAAAACTTAGCCATTTTTGGCTAACTTTGCTCGACGAGCCGTCAGTATTCAAGGTCACATTCTGCCGAACAGAGCTCGCGAGTAAATAATTTAAAACGACCGTTTGTAGCGTAAAGGGATGTCATAGTCCTTCAGGAAAACAAAAAACGTGTAATCAAATTACATTTCACAAGTAAATACTTACATTTTATACATCATATTTAAGTAAATCGACCATCAAACAAAAATTCTAATAACCTAACTTATCACAATTCAATGTTGCTATCCGTGAGGAAAAAAATACCCATATTGATTTCTTTTGTGCTTATTTTTGTTTAAAAAAATATAGTTTTGGCGGCAATTATGTATGCGTCAAACTAAACTATATTTATTTACAGCTACTACCTACAGTGTTTTATAACTAAAAGTTACTGTTAGTTCGAAGAGTGGCATCATAAAGATGACAATTTTATTGGTTAAGATTTTTTTCATTTAAGTAATGTTCTCAATAATATTTTTCTATTTCATAAATACAACACATACTTTTAATTGATATCAAACGAGATTTTTCAAGCAATTAATATATTTCTATAATATCATTATAACACATTACACATCAAACATTCTAAACGCAATAAACGATATCTCATTTCGTTTACCTTCCGTAAATATATGTCATATAAGTCATATTACATGAAAAAACATCATCTTATTTAGTTTCATAACATAAAATACTTGATTTGATCCAGCAACATAATAGTGCGTTTTCCCATTTTTGTGGTAATGGTACTGGTAATGGTATCACTGAAAGCTATATTTGTGTGCGTTTGAAGAACGTAGACACATTCGGCTCACGCACACAAAGAAAATAAAGTGGACACACGAAATCGCTCGTGTTTTGTTCTAGACGCCTCTTCTATGCGTTGTTATTCTAAGGTGTTCGCTATAGATCAGCTGCAGCATCTAACCTACAGGATGCGCAGATCCGTTGAAAAATAAAAAAGTAAAAAAGACAAGTTCATTGTGGGCACGTGTGCGCCGGGTGGGGGGCGACATGTGCTTGCGCAGGTGCGCGCGCACCCGTCTGCCAACTGCTCCCGACTGCCGCCCTTTACCTTAAAGGTCGCACCTTAATGCTGTGTACTACAATTAGCTAGGGAGAACATTGCATAATATTTTGTTCATACTTGGCCCAGAAGTTGGCGCCTTTCTCGTGTCTAGTTTTATTATAGTTCTGCATACATTTACGAGAGAAAGCTGCACTTGTAAAGTATCTACTAATACTAACAACTGCATAAGTATAAAGTTTACTACGCGCCGAGGGCTAACGTAGATCGTAATAGGGACTGACAGTTAACACGACTGTTTGCATAGAAAGTATATCAATAATACGATTATTTGAATGAGAAGTATTTATTTTCCAGTCATTGATATGCGTTGGATGTATTCTAAACATTTGCTGCTTTACAGAATTAAGTGAACAGTGCGACAAACGGCTTGTGTTGTTGATTGTCAATATGTATTTTGAACGTGTGAGATTGTGACGTCAGAGCTGACGGTCACTGTGACGTAACTGTTAGGTGTAGGCGAATATTATTCGCTGTAGTGATCCAAAAGGAGAAAAGATTTTCCACTAAGAAGTTATTTTTAATTTTTTTATTGATAATGAGCCCACTCTTGATTTCAATCTCGCCTGATGGTAAGCGATAGATGATGTCTACGATGGAACGAGCGAGCCTAGAAGATGCCTATTCACGCTTGCTTTAAATGCTGAAAGGACATAAGTGGCAGGGAATACAGAAGCCGGCAGAGAGTTCCACATCTTGGCTATACGTACAATAAACGTGGAAGAAAAGCGCTTGGTGCAACAAGACGGTATATCAACCAAGTGTGGATGGTACCCAGCAGTGCGTCTGGTAGTCCGGTAGAGAAAAAGAGATGGAGGGATCAGGTCCCACTCCCCGTAGTACAATCTGTAGAAGATCGACAGGCAAGCAACGTTTCGCCGATGAGTCAGGCTGTGAAGCTTGCCAACTAGCGCCTCGTCATCTATAAGCTTTTTGGTTCTGCGCTCGATTGAGTCTAGTGCAGCAAGTTGGTATTTTGCAGAGCCATCCCACAAGTGGCTGCAATACTCCACGCAGGAACGGATTTGTGCTTTATACAGATTTAGAAGCTGTCCAGGCGTGAAGTACCACCTCACCTTGTGCAGGATACCCAGCTCAGACTCGATGAGCCGAAGTTGAGGTCTGACAACATCTCCATGCCCAAAAGCTCCAGGCGGATGGTGACTGGTGCAGATGTACTCCAAAAAGTAGGGGATAATTATTCAAAAGGGCTCCTTTTAGCGCTGAAAAGACAAGCCTGCATTTTCAGAGCATTCACATTGTCCAGATTGTTGTCGCCCTATTGGGAAACGAGATTTAAAGTAAAATTTATGCACTCTACCATGGCCTCTACCAAATTCTTGTTAGCAAACATGACGATTATGAACAGAAATAGTTTTGGTGTACGTAAGAATACGAAACCGTAACAAACAAACGTACATGTATCAAAACTCAAGAACTGGCCTAAATAATAAAATACATAAAAATAAAAATCATTTAATTCAGATGTCCAAAGATCCTACATAGTTAAGATTATAAATTACAAATAAAAAAAATTATCAACCATTATCATTATTAAAAATTAGATTATTAGAAATTAGATATAATTTTAGAAAAGGATACTTCAGAAAGAAAGTCAAGATGAAAAAGCATCCATCAAATATACCTCATTAAGTAAAATAATCAATTCTAAACAAACTGTAAGACAAAATATGACCAAGGATAACTCCGCGAAATAAATTAAACTAATTATGATATTGTAGGAAGGAAAACCATAAGAAATAATATTCATTTGTTCAGTATACAGTAATATCCGGAGGACGTGGAGGTTTGCAATAAGATCGCGCTTGGACCACCTTCAGAGTCGCGTGGACAAACTTCTTAACCAGAAACTAGACTACGTTTCCGAAGGTTTTCGATGCGCTGAATCCGAATCTGAATCGGAAATCGGAATCGCTCTATCACGTCAGGTTTCTGAGATATCCTAACCTAAAAGTGCAAAAAGTACTGTTTTTGCCCGATTTTGACGTTATGTAGACTCACAAATTATTTTTTCTAAAAAAAATAAAGGTTACCATATTAAAGAACAAGTCTTCCTCTTTCAAATGCCGTTGAGTTTGCTCAAATATTTCTTTTTCGCTGAGGTGTCGCATTTTGAAGTTTTCGTGTTTGTGAATTGTGAATTGAGATCTTTATTATTTTTTTTTGGAAAAAATAATTCGTGAGTCTACATAACCTCAAAATCGGGCAAAAACGGTACCTTTTGCACTTTTAGGTTAGGATATCTCAGAAACCTGACGTGATAGAGCAATTCTGAGGCCAGATTTGCATTCAGCGGATAGAAAACCTTCGGAAATATATTGTCTGGTTTCTGGTTAAAAACTTTGTCGGCCTGTGCAATTAGCAATATTAATCTGATATTAAAATCATTCTAACAAACATTCAACCTAGCGGTCAATTATATTTCACAAGCTTGAGATAATTCTATCTATTGATCATTAATGTGATTCGTGTCCTCGATTGAAATTTTATATAAGCAGTCGTCAATAAAATCTTAAAGACGCGTGAAATGTCTACCACCTTTGTGATTTATCTTTTATGAACAATAATGGTTTAATGTCTATTGCATTCTGCTCAAGGTAAGTGCGTGATTAATGTTTATAAAATTATTATTTTCTTTATGGAAGACTTAAAACTACATGACTCATACAAAAGTAAATGAATGACTGTATTCTTAGCCAAATAGAAAGCAATAAGACAAAAGCAAAACAAAAATGCACCCCCAGGATAATTACAAAATTATTTAGACTTATTAGAACAAGAATTTGTTAATGTGGGAACGGAGTTGGATATTTGAGGAATGCCGAGTGATTCTCCCACATAAACTCACATACAATAGTTTTATTGTTATGCAATTATGCACCGCTAGGATATTCGGGCTAAATACCAAGCATTCTGCCCGTCCGTGGATGGAAATGTTTGTTCAGTGAATCGACCACAATGCCGTATTTGCTTTCCAATTTTGTTTGCCGTCCACGATTTGTGTTGCTCTTAAAACAAATGTGTGTTTAGTTTAAATATCATTCTTATATACATGATATACGGTTGTAGTTTCAGTGATATGTAAATTGTATGATTTTGTTGCGACTTGTCTAATCTTTACAGAATAGTTAGCACTCTCATCCACTGGATCTTTTTAGACGCCGATGTTTGAATTGGAATGTTAATTACTGAATTAGAAACGGAATTTTTCATTGATTTGCAGTCATTCACAGTAGTGAATGACTGCAAATCAATGAAAAATTCCGTTTTGCGTTCCGTTTGCGTATTGTCATTATATCGTAACAGTGTTTGTTTGTTTAATAAGTAATTTTTTTAATCTGAGATATATTAACCAACCGAATATCTTTTAACACTGCTGTAGGAGATTGGATCGATTACAATACCAGCAGAGTAGACAAACTGAGATTTGATCTCAATAAACAAGGAAATAATATACTGAGACATGACTAATAGCTTTATTTATAGAATATTTTTACTTCCTCTGTAAGTGGGTACGTTGTATAATAAAATACGTTCTGAGAAATTTGACTACCTGAATTCGGTTTCAAGAATATTTTTTGTATCATCTTTTATTTATTGATGATAGTTTGAATCGTTGAGTCGAAGTAGACGAAGACAATTGTCGAAAATAATGATGTTGCAAATGAAATTCTTCATCTCCTATTATTTCACCATGAACTTTATCTAATTATGACTTACCAAAATCTAAGATTTTGTGTTTTTATTTGTGAAACGATTTCTAATCATTCACGACTTGTCTTTGCAGTATCTATGCTTTTTTCCATAATTATTTGGATATAAGTAGTAAAAATAATAAATTCCAATGAGTATTGATTTCATGTATCATGAGACATTGTGGGAAACATTAACAATAGGGAGAGCTATACCTTGGCGCGATCGAGAAACCGTGAGATATTATGTCATAAAAGAACTTTTATGTCGATAAAATTAAGGATTTTCATTGTTATTGTAGATATTTATGAAGTAAAGAGAACTCGTAAGATTCAATAGGCAGTGAATATAATTAAAAATAGTAACACAATATGAAGCCTTTCTCATTTGTAAAACAGTACCAAAGTTATCGCCTAGGTATTGTTTTTCAAGCGTCCGCTTTTTAACAAAAGAGATATACACATTTATCTCTAACAAAACAATGGACTAATCAATTTCAAACCACTGCATAGTTTATTAATATAAAAGCGAAATACCACTCACTGATTAATCACGAAATCTCAGAAAGTACAAGTAGTGGGGCTCTCAAATTTTGCATGTGGGTTCCTGTTAGTACGTAGATGCTCGCTGAGACGGGATTTACACGGAAAAAACTTCCCACGCGAACGAAGTCGCGACTTCGCGAGCAACTGCTACTTTTCTATATATTTAAGAGATATAGAAAACTAGCAGATGCGCGGGGCTTTGCTCCCGTGAAATTTATCACGATAAAAATACAACCCTCCTTTTTGCAGTCGGGTAAAAAGCCTGTAACCTTCCTCAAGCTTCAAGCTACTTACATACCAAATACTTTCGAAGATTAGCGCTTTCAAACAAACAAACTTTTCCTCTTTATTATATGTATTAGTATAGATAAATGTATGTATATGAACCTAGGTGTCTTAGATTTAAAATGTATGTGTAGTTTGAGCGCAACTGTGGAAATGTGCATCTTATCTTACATCTTTTGATACCAGTATAGCTCTCGAACCGGCCTCATCTAATTTAAATTTAAAAAAAAGTTATTTAAAAATCTAAAAAACCCGACTGCTCAACTGAAATGCAAGAAACAAGCACATGTTTATTTTAAAAAGTGACAAGCAGGCGGGACCCTATTGAACATATTTTTTTAAATGGGATGGGTCCGCCTTTCAGTTGAGCAGTCGGGTTTTTTAGATTTTTTAAATAACTTTTTTTTTCAACATTTTAGTTAAAATATTAATTAAAAATTTTTTAGTTTTCCCGGTCTTGTCACATTGGCACCCCACCAGATTCAGAAAGTGAAAAGTCCATATTTTTAAACTTTCTCTTTGTATTATTTTTAATAGTATTACACTAATGATAAACATGATATACATTTTGACATTCTTGTGTTAAACCTTTTAATTTGATATCCATATTGTTGCAATTGAAAAAAAAAAAAATTTTTTTCACCATGTATAAAGGCTTCGCATAGCCGCTATGTTTAATTTTTTCACATGTCACCAGGTGACTTCTTAGATAGGTCCTATCTAAGAACAATTGGGCTGCTAAGAAAAATCTAACGATACCTCAATTCTGTAAATCCGTTCAGCAGCTCTGGAGATATGAGGTAATAAAGAATATTACAAACATAGAATAGAATAAACTTTTATTGTAAAAACATGAGTATACTGTATACATCAAATGTGTAAGGTCTTAAAATAAAACAGTTAGATCTACATGTTTTGCCATTCATGGCGTACAAAAACAAAATAATTCCGGTTTACAATAAACCAAAAAAATACAATAAAGGCAATTTGAGTTTACACAGCAAGCTATGAAATTAATAAACTATATCTTAATGCTAATAAATAATGGAAGTTAGTACCTATTTATAAATTTTGGAGACAAGTTGTGAAAATGTTGTGGTTGTAGGTTCATCTATTGGATTATTTGCATACATACATACATACAAGATACGCACGAAAAACATAACCCTTCCTTTGCAGTCGAGTAAAAAATCGTATAAAAGCGTTAATTAAAAACCAATTTTGTAAAATGAATATGATTTATGCCCTAAAATATTCAATCTGCATTTTCCTAAATACATTGGGGTTTGCTCTGCATGTCGCAGGTCCTTTCTCGCACAGGAACAAATGTTGATAAGAATTGTTTACTAATAGTCGTTCTGGGTCTGGCTGTTTGTGAAAATTTACTTGATATGCAGAACTAACTTCTAGTATGGGGCAAAGCTGTTCTAAAAAACAGCGCGAAAATAAAAACTTTTTTGAAAAAAATAAAACCGACTTCCATATCAAAACACTACAAAGCCAAAAATAATTTTAATTTCAGTAGTCGGTGTCATTGGTTTTGTATTTTCTTTATTTTCACACCGCCTTCCGAAATTAAAATTATTTTTGGCTTTGTAGTGTTTTGATATGGAAGTCGGTTTTATTTTTTTCAAAATGTTTTTATTTTCGCGCTGTTTAGTGGGTCAGTGAATTTTCCAAATCGGTTCGTAAATGACGGAGTTATGCGCGAACAAAAAACGCAATGTAGAGTAAACGAAAAGATCATCAACGTAAATATTTTATTTAAACTTTTGTTGATTTTTCAGAAACAGCTAGTCCGATTTCGATAAAATTTTCATGGGACTATTTGGAAAGTATACCCTTTCCAACAAAAAAAGAATTTTTGAAATCAGTTGGCAAGCGACGGAGTTATGCGTGGACAAACATAAAAAAAAAATACAAACATCCGAATTGAGAACCTCCTCCTTTTTCAGAAGTCGGTTAAAAACAAACACTAGCTCACTGATTGAGCAACATAAAACAATTTAGAAGCGTCAATGGCTTAATGGCTAATGTGTCCGACTTGTGATTGAGAGCTGGCGGGTTCAAACCCCACTCATTACACTATCGTCGCGAACCTACTTCAAAAACAAGCATATTTAGCTTAGTTGAAGGGTTAACAAGATTACTAGCAATGTCGATTCCACCTACATTGCTCGTTCTCTTAAAAAAAAAAAAACAATAATTGAAATTGATTATCTCTAAAATATTTTATCTCTTCACTACACATGGTAGACTGGTAGAGAATGTTTAATGCATTAAGCCCGCCTTTGTACATTTTGTGTTGCATAAAGTTTTAATAAATACATAAATTTCGTATTTAATTTATTGTGGATCGTGATTCAAATCAGCTTTATATTCCGAATTTTCATTCCCGTCTAGGCATCGATTGTTTAAACAAAATCAATCGGTGCTCGTGATGATATTCGGTAATAGCGTATTATTATGTAAATGTACATCGGTCGCGCGGTCGCTACTGGTTCCAACAACGATTTGCATTTGCAGGTGACACGAAACGCGTAATTGTCCAGTTGTTATGTCTCGAACTTGTTGAACGAAAAGGAATTTTATGTAATTGGTATGTTCGGTGCGGTTTAACTGGTATAATTCCGAAGCTGAGCTGGATATAGTTTTTAATTGCCGTTGGGACAATCGTTTAAGGCGGATGATGGTTAATCTTTTTGCACATTGGTGGTTCAGTGGTTACAAGTACGGCATACGAGCTGTAAGACGTGGGTTTGAACTCAGGCTGACACATAACTTTTTTACATCTTCACCACCGCTCTCAAAACGGTAAGGAAAGACATCGTGCATCGTGACGAAATCGGCATTGAAAAATTCGAAGATATGAGACAACTACCGACTCTCAGACTGAGCACGCATGGTGGATTACGGGTTTGCTCTCTTAGAGAGGAGGTGCGGGCCTCATCTGTGTGTTTTGTATTTTGCAAATTATTTATCTAATTAAATTTTTATTAGGTCATATCGATTCAATTGTAATATGGCCTAGATGTGTAAACACTTGGTACTACTTAAATGCGTCATAAATATTCCAGTTCTAATAAATTTTTGGCAATAAAATGAAAGAACCACGTAAGAACTATATATTTGCATAAAGACAAGAAAGACAATAGAATGATAAGTCATAGAGAGGTCATTGCACTTATACGTGGTTAGTCTCCAAAACAAATCCTCATAAATATTTATAACTGAAAAGTTCACACAGTTAGTCACTCCAAAATTAATTATCATTTATAATTATATTTTAAATAGGATCATCGTAGTGAATGAACCTCTGATGGAATTTATTGATGATAGCGTGGGGAGCGAAGAAAAATTATATAGTAACTGCTACGTCATCTAAAGTAATATTCAACTAATTAAATTAGATGTTCGTCATTCTTTTACTAACAATGCTTTCAAACTAATCCGGAAAGTAAAAGAAAGCTTAGATTAAAAACCACGTTCATCGGTGTATCTTAAAAGTAATCTTCAAATGCTGTTATATTAATTATGATATAGCTATATATATTTTTAATGTACTGTTGCAAAGTTCGACCATTTAAATATATGACTTCTATTAATGAATAACATTGTTATTCACCTCCTTCCTCATTTAATTAGTAAAAATCATATTTCTAATATCATTCCTAAATTTCCTATAAAGGTACTCGGAAATCATTACTTCTGTAGTTGGAAAGTTGATGTTTCGTGATACTTATCTTCAGCAACATCTTACAGTTTCTTAATCAGAATTATTGAGGTCTTCAGGTTCGGAAATGTTATTTAACTAATTTATTTTTTTATACGTAAGGATAAGGCAAATCAAATCCGCTACTTAATTACTATAATTATTGATTTTCATATATTTATGTATCCGTTTACATAAAACTGTACAGATACTGTAGTGGGAACATTTTGCGTAACACAAGTTAGAAGCTTATTAGTTTGTTTTTTTTATTCACTTCGCTGCGACTAAAATAACAAGGCAACAATAGAAACTAATTACAATCATAAATATGAAGCACTAATGACCATTATAAGTCACACTTATACAGCAGTACATCCTACATAAGCCTCCTAAATAGAGACTGTCGACCATGAACTCAGCCGTGTGAACGAACTCATTTAGGAGTCAAAATGCTCTTTCAATCGCGTTCGCGCGCTCGTTCGTCTATGGACGTGATTACCAGTGCCGAACTCGAACGGTGCTGGATGCACGCTAAATGATGGTCTTGCTGCCGTACTTAATGTCGCTCGATTGGAGAAAAGACAGGCCCATATTAAACCGTGTACTTACATTAAAAATCGATAGATAAGACCGCAAAATTGTAGAGGCGTTTATTAAGTCGAATGAATATTTAAATGTTAAAACGGGAATCACTGTTTTGAATATCGTTTCCCGTATAAGGAAATTAGGAAGATGTGCAGTGAAAGATTTCAATAGGTGAAATAATGTAAATCAAAATGGATGGTTAGGTATATATGTTAGGTATGTATGTTCCTCCTTAATAAAATTAGATTTAATAAACAGCAAAGCTCTCCCGTTCCAAACCTGTACTTTCTGTCAACGCATCACTTTAAAGCCGTATCGAAGATGGATGTAAGTAATGCACCTCTTACCAATTCAAATCCGGCCCTGTGCATGCAGTCCTTGCATGCTAGCCGTAGTATTTTCTCGCCCCGCATCGTATATCCGCGTCGGACAGTGATCGTACATCTTCGGCTGGCCTCACGGAGTACCACGACGAGACTTGGCACGCAAAGACCATGTCTGACCCCGCGAGGCCGTGAACCAAGCCCCTTGTCCCATAAACCATTAGTGTAGTGCTGCGCTCATTTGACAAATGGTCAAACCATTTATCAACTTTCATGAAGACTTTGTTATTCAAGAGCTATTTAACACCCTTTCGTATAAGTAAAGCGTTATTAATTTCACTGTTCTTATTAAAATTTAACAAATGCTATAAATGTATTGTAATTTTATATTTAATTTGGGTCGCCAGCACGGATGTGGTCGTAACATCCTGCCTGCTACGTTGATGCCTGATTCAGTAAATAAAAACAAGCCTTAATTTACGTCGTTGAAACAAATCTATACTAATATTATAAAGCTGAAGAGTTTGCTTGTTTGTTTGTTTGTTTGCTTGAACGCGCTAATCTCAGGAACTACAGTTCTGATTTGAAAAATTCTTTCAGTGTTAGATAGCCCATTTATCGAGGAAGGCTATAGGCTATATATCATCACGCTAAGACCAATAGGAGCGGAGCACTAATGAAGAATGTTTCAAAACCGGGGGATTTTTTTTCCACGCGGACGAAGTCGCGGGCGGAAGCTAGTAAATAATAAAATTACGCATAAAAAGTTTTATGGGTAGATTTCGTGGATTGGATGTAAAATGGCAATTTTGCTCATTGCTAGCCCATGATTATGTTATTGTATATTTCCTTAATGATACGTTCACAAATGTCTTTTTTAATACCGAACAGTCATGCGTTATTTTAGTGACTCTTTTTTACCGTTACATCTAAATGAAATTATAATTGTCGTCATATTTCGTCCGCGTACACCAAATTCACATCACTGCAATTGACTGGACAAGTCTTTAGCTTTTATCTAAAGCGGTTACATTCAAATATCAGAAATTGGAAACAGAACGGCAAACGTTCTAATCATTCATCGTTTTGGTACGTTTCCCATAGAGTTGCAACACCGACCATAAAATATAGACCGCCTCCGAGCAACATCGTGACCGCATTCACACGCTTCGGGAAGATTACCTCCAAGTGGTTTCAAGACTTTCGAGCCAAGTGATTGATTGTCAGAATACGCGCGGAACTACAAATGAACCGGATTACACTTTTGTTTTGCCGTGTGTGTTTTCTGAAATGACAGCTGTCACAATGACGTTTAATTTTTTATTGTTCTTTTGATTGTGGAATAATATTATCCAGGGACTAGATCTAGTTTGGACGAGATTTATAAATTAATGAAGTGCAAATATCTTCAGAGGAAATTGGTAGTGCGAATCTTGTTCGAATGAGTGAATGATTTACTCGTATACTGGGGCGTGCTAGCTCTCACCCTACGCTCCCATGTTCCACCTATGGAGGCAATTAAAGCTTTTTAATATGTAGTAAACAATTTAAATGTCTACTTCGATTAAGCTATCAGCCATAATTTTGCAGCTACCCAGCAGGAGAGCTGACAACTCGCATAAATCATTTTAAATCAAGATGCACAACTGCGTATATTTCAGTAATAATTGTATTGTTTCGCATTTTCTCAACATTATATTGCTAATCATTATAATCTGTACCTATTGCATACAATATAATTGAGGTTTCATGTATGCAGGTTTTATTCACCACCTACATACCAGGGATTGAGTTTTTGTTTGTTTATCATGTATGGGCGTTGGGTTTCTTTAATAAAAGGATAGATCAATGAACTTTGTTGACTGTAGATTAGAGTCATTAAATGGACAGTAATAGCTTAGAAGTATATATGCCTTCCCGGTGGACGTCAAAAACTTCGAAAAAGCCACTTATTACGAATCTTACCCCTAAAGGGCCTAGAGCGAGTTTTTATTTTAAGCTAAGGTAAACGTTACGTCAAATCGTATGGAAAAAAGAAGTTGTCCTCTATCGTCATTTTGTGACGCTGAAATGCTGAAATGAAGTCTAACAAATATTGTGATGTTTACTTTAACGTGTTCAACTTCGTTTAAAACTCGCACTGAGGGAATTGTTTAAGAAAATATGTTGTCAGAGACAAGGTTGTCGTTGCTTTCGGTTTTGGAGACAACCAGTCTCCAATGACAGGTAAAGACAATAATTACCAAAACCCAATGATTAATTTATTCTTACACAAGCTTTAGGATTGACAGACCGGTATAATTTACCGAAAAACTCTTCACGTCCAATACTGATCGTCCAATGATTGATTGCAGAAAAATTGGATAAAATTCTTCGAAGTCGGTTAATATCAAGATGGTTTCAATCAAGATACTACAAACAATTTGTGACATTAAGACTGAATCAATGTGTTATCGCCTTCGGTGGATATTTAATTAATAAAATAATTGGCGTACAGATGAATGTATTTAAGAGAAGAAGTGTTGATCTTAGATTCTAAGAACAAGATAGTCGTGTCGATGTTTGTCAGTTGCATGAAGCATCCTGTTGCGTGATTTCTTCTTCCTAGTCATGTTATCAGAATTAATAACTTAAATGCCACTTAGGTAAATCTTGTTGAGATCAGTTAGCCAAAATCGTGTGTTTCTTTTATTCTCTTTTCTTTTCTAAAAATTAAACGACAAGCAATAAATTACACAATTCTTACATTCAAAACATCTGTCACAACATTAATTCAAACGTCAGATTAAATCAAGAAAACGTTTGATTCCATAATTAAAAAAGCGTGAAGGTAACGTTGACAAATTAATCCTAGCACCTAATACATCAACTCAACAACGTTGCGGTCGTTCTATTAGCCACTTCTTATCCATCACTTACTAATCCGAGTATTAAACATGGCGGGTCCATATATCGGATAGGTTCACGACCTTGATTTGCATTAGAGGTAGGCAGCGCGATGCGTGTACGACCAGTCACGCTGCTACTGACAGGTGTTGTGATAGCACCAATCGTCGAGTAATAAGCCGGTGTTTGGAGCAGGCGAAGGAATTTTATTTGAGAACTTAATCCGATGCTTATTTGTTTTGCACAGTTGGTTTGATTTTATTTGCCGTTTGAAATCCTTACATTTTTAATTTGGCAGCTTAGAGCTCATTTACACTCTTTTCTTTGGTAGGTGTTGACTCATATGTGTATCATTTTATTGAGATAGAGATTCTAGTTGAAAGTTTACATTAAGATCAACAGCATATGTGTTTCTTTAGATTTCTCACTCCATTATTATAGAAGTCATTTTAGAAACCTCAATGTCATTTTTAAAGACCTGTCTATAGATACCACACACGCATAGGTTTCATGAAAAAAAATATTTTCAGTTTCAGTTCCATGTATGGGGAGCCCCCTTTTATTTTAAATATTTTTTTCTTAAAATCGGAAAGCGGATCACAGAATACTACCTACCAAGTTTCACATGTATAGTCCTAATAGTTTCGGAATAAAATGGCTGTGACATACGGACGGACAGACAGAAAGACAGACGGAGAGACATGACGAAACTAAGGGTTCCGTTTTTCGCCATTCGGCTACAGAACCCTAAAAAGAGATATTGCATTTATGAAGTCGGCTTTCTTTTTACGTCCACCAGCATTCATTGCAACTCAAAACTTGATGGATATCGGAGAAAATGTTCAACTAATTTCGTGCAGTGAAAGTCTAATCGAAGCCAATCGTTTCGTAATTGGGAAATTTCGAATTGTGTACATGATTTTGCTCAAATACCGATTCTAAGTGATCGATGTAGAAACGAAAGTTGTTAGAGATGGGAATACAAAGTGTTGTAGTATTATCGATAAGACTCGATGAAGTGTCAGGCCGTACAATGAAAATTAGATGACAGCAATTTGACATTCGCTTGACACTGAATAGTGGTTGTGTGTTGATGAATATTGCGGATTCAAATGAGAACATTAATCATTCGCTGCGTAGGTATACATTGTAAGAGAGATCCTCATAGCATTATTATAAGTTAAGAAATCCTAAGTTTCTCGTAGTAGGTACATACTTATTTGAAATGAAGTCTCTGTATCTGAAAATTGCGATGCGTTGTACTGTTTTACTAAACGTTCCATTGTGCTGCAAAACTGTACGGTACCTACTTTAGAGTTTAGATTGCCTTAATATAGATGGAATGGCGTGACCAACTGACCACAACTCTTGCGCACAAGTATAAAGTATTCTCTTAATACAATGCAATCATTTGTTAATTTTAACTCGATCGCGTTGACGCCCCAACAGGTAGCGGCTTCAGAATTTACCGAATAAATGAGGGCATTGCTTTGTATAAGGACGATTCCATCACTATTAACAATACTTTCATCCCTTTCAAGCAGAAAATGGTTTGCTTTAGTAAAATAAGTACTTACATATTATTTTCCCGCCAATGGCCATGTCTTAGCTCCTCTTGTGCACATTTAAAAGAACTTATTCCAGCGCGGGAACTCTGTCATCATAATCCATCTTTTTGCTCAATGTTCAATAAGAACTGAGGTCCAAAAAAACAAAATTTAACCAACTTTTTTCTTTTGTTTCAGAAATTGGAAACATGTGTTGGCATCATTATGTGTTGGTACGTGGAAACTTCAGAAAAAAATATGAAGTGTTTACTATACTTTCAACGACGGAAATAAGTGAGTACTAGGTGCATTTTAAGTAAAATGGCTCTAAAACTACTCGAGTATAACAGTAGCGTCGCCAGCAAGAGTGTAGGCATTCAGTTGAGTTCACGACCCGCGCATTTTTATGCGCCTGCGCTTCTATACGTGAACACGTGAGCATGAACATTAAGGCTCCCGTTAGACAAGCGGATAACACTGCGACAACTCAATTTCAAACAAAAAAATTACCTAGAGATTCTTAACGTCAATCTATACTTTACTATTTATATTAATATTAAAAAAATGAAAAGAGTGTTTCTTCGAAAGTAACGGGTGGATTTGGATGGAATTTTGTATGGAAGTAGCTTGAAGCTGGAGGAATGTTATAGCATGGTATAAAATGATTTTTAGACTGTGGTTATTGTCTACTTTTTACTCGACTGCAAATAAGAAGGATTATGTTTTTATCGTGATAAATTTCACGGAAGCGAAGCCCCGACCGACTGCTAGTAATATTGTATACTGACTTCTCTAACTTGCGTTGAACTGTTGTTAATGGTTGTCGTGTCGTTGTCGCACTGTCATATCGCGCTGGTCTACGGGAGCCTTTACACTAATGTTACCATATTCCTGGAAACTGTCGTGTAAGTACTTGTAATCAAGTAACTGAGGTATAATTTCACACGGACACGACGTGTGCCGTAGTTTTTATATTGTTGCGTTTTCTGTAACTCAAGCATTTTTTTACCGTCTGCTTCTACGTATAATAACAATACTAGATACAGTTAATATTAACGTCAACAAAATATGAATGATAAAAAACTACGTAATACACGTTACAAATACATAATAAAATATTTTAGCTGAATGCTTTTCACATTTATAGGAAGGATTGGGTAGAAGTGAAAACCTTAGATACACTGTGCTAACATAACTAAACATAATTGAGCGATGATTTAAATTACAAAAAAAATATTTTCTTTATCATTTCTTAACTATTTTTATTTTCGTTCAAGTATAATCGGTTTTACCTAACCGGTGAACTTTATGAACAAAGATGGTGTAACTATTCCCAAAACATTTAACCCCACCCATACGCACTAAATGTTTTGGGAATATGTACTATCGACCAATGTTCCGCATGCTCACCTTTAAGGCTATAATCGCATAGCACGGATCACAACTCGATCGTCGAATGCATGCATTTTAACCAATAGGATGCACGAAGCGTATTTTAGTAGTGTTCGTAATAGTAAGCATTAATATAATGTTACACGCCCTGTACTCATAAAATGTATATTGTCTCTAATTGGGCGAAACCAGGAAGGGATGTGGTTTGTCACTAGCTGCGCTTCCGCAGAAATATTTTCTTAAGTGAGCATACGTATCTTTGGCCGATAGTACTTTTCATTATGCGTACAGCTAAGGAGTAGCATTCCCAGCCGGAGTCAGAGTCTATGTTTCCTGATAGCTTTTACCTTTATTACATGAACACTATACTCGTTAGAATCCGCCTGACCCTTAGTATTCAATAGCCCAAAATTATTTAAAATAAATTTCCGCAGGTACCGTTAGAAAGCCATATATCACGAACAAATTCGTGGGACATCATTACCATCAGTCAATTAAAATTTCAAATTATAATGACAGCTATTCCGATGTTGCCATAAGCACATACTTCTAAACAAGACATATTCAATTTTTACCGTTTGCAATAAAAGTCAGGTCAATTAAATAAAGAGTCGTGGGCACACCAATTACTCGCCTACGCGTAAATTTTGTACTTTTGATGATAATCATACTGGCGTGTGAATATTCTGTAATGATCAGTGAAGAATGGCAGCGTTGTAATGTAGAATACACTTAATTTTTTTGAAAATACTAATACAAATAAATGAGAAAAGCTTTTAGAAAAGTTCAGTGTTACTATATATTCGTTCGATAATGATATTTATTTTACTTGTACACATTGTGGTCTTTTCAACCGACGACAAAAAGAGGAGGTTATCAATTCGACGCGTATATATATATGTTCAAGACTGCAATAGGCCCAGTGCAACGGTAACTGGGGTGTCCCAAACTTGTCCGCGATACGCGGATTCTAAACGTTGCTTAATAATGATAACAAGGTTACACAATGGCCTGCCTCTACTAGGCTTCGGCCTACAACAATAAAAACAAAATGTACCACTAACCTGAGTGCTGGGGACGCCAAGTTCGACCTTCAAAGGTCACGCCCTAAGTGTGGTTTGTATGTGATATGAGGTGAGTAATTGTAACGTGTGATGTAAGTTACGGGTTCTAGGACGGTCCCAAGGCGTCGATCTTCAGATGGCGCAGTCCCGACCAGCATCACACCCAACTCGTTTCCAGCAAGCGCGCGCTACGCGTGGTAGACAATAAGGCGATGTGTTCCGAGAAATATCACTGGATTCTTGTTAATCCGAGATTACAAAGTTCAATCAATCACTGAACACAATTAATCTGTTCATATCTCGCGAGATCCAATTCGATTTACAACAAATTCCGCGTGCCGGCCCAACCGACGACAAGGCGGCGTATAATTCAACAATATCCCGGGGTTTTCAACAAATGGGGAATACACTTCAACCAACAAATAATTCGCGACCCAATTATCGGTCTCAACAGGCGAATTCAACAATATTTTACCAATTATATTAACACAAGAGCGGTTCCCATGACCGGCATTTTTTCCAAGCAAGCAAAGTCAATCTGTCAAGTCAAGAGAGGTTATGTCAAGTCCACAGATAATTAATGTTGCCGGCCAAAAGGTGCGTTCTGTTTCACGTCGGACCGAACATCTACCCCCCCCGGACGGGCCTACCCGTCCGCTAATCAATTGGAAGTCTTGACAAGGTTGCAAATTCAACACAGCTTCAATGCGGCCAAATACCGTAGCTAGTTCCTCTAAGGTGAGAACGGTGTCTCCCAACAATCTCCGCCAGCGTCCCTTTGCCGCTTTCACCGCGGCCCCAAAAATACCCCCCCAATGGGGGGCAGGCTGGCGGGTCAAACAACCAAGTGACCCCTCGGCGGGCCAAACTATTACCAATATCAACCTGGCTCTCATTAAGGAAGGCGTATAGCTCCTTCAAATAGTTACTTGTACCCTTGTAATTCGTACCGCAATCAGACCTAATCAACGAAGGTAACCCACGGCGAGACACAAATCTTTCCCAAGTCGCCTCAAAGGCCTCTGTCGAGAGGGAGGTTACCAGCTCCAAATGTACTGCCTTGGTTGACAGGCAGACAAACACACAAATAAGCCCCAACAATCTTGCTATTACGAAGGGTGGACGTCTTCAACAAAGGGGGACCAACAAAATCCGTTACGACGCCAGCAAAGGGCCTCGCCTCATTGACGCGATCAGCCGACAAAATCCAAAATTCTCGCTGCAGAATGGCCAACAGCGCATTGCAACCGGCATGCGAGTTCTTAGTGTGACGATCAGTCACCAACAATTGTACCAAGTTCAGTTACAACAAGGGCAGGAGCACCAATTTTAGGGTAAGGACAACTCACAATGGTGACCTCAAACCAGGTCCTTCCCTCAACAGTGGTGTCAGCCGGTTCGCCAATTCCCCAAATCTTGCCTGAAAGGTCATTCATCTTCAGGCCAACCTGTCCCGCTAACCAAGAAGACAAAAGGCAACCCCGGACTCCCGTTTCCAAAATGGCACAGACCACAATCGAGTCACCCAAGGGTCCCCAGACCGTGACCGAGGCCGTTGGCAACAAAACCGTCTTGATCGGGGGGTTCCTTTAGCGGGGCAGGCGTCAATCTCTTAGTGATGCCTGGGCGGCGACCGATCGCCGCTTCCAGGCTGCCTTCGTTCACGACGAGGCCAACAATCCAAATATTCGTCCGCGCGGTGTCCCAAGCCGCTCGCCATCACTGGAGGGGCATATCCCACCGAATGCCCGAATGGCGGAGGGCGCGACTCCAGCCGGGGACGTTCCGCCAACGGAGGGGAAAGGCAGCGGCGCCGACCCGGCCACTGCTGCCTAGCAGCCAATGCGCGTTCTCCCTGACGAGGGAAGACCAAATGGCGCTCGTGGGGCTCCCGTTCAACTTGCGCGGGGGGTGGAGTGCGGCGTACAGAATCGCGGGTCTCAGCCCGGTGCTCGTCTCCGGGGTACCCCCCCTTGCGCGAACCCCCCTCAGAAGCTGGTCTGCTGGAGCGGTTCGCGTTGGCGCACAAAATCTCAAGGTGGGACCCTTCACAAATTCTACACGGGCGGGGGTCGGGGCAGTCCCGATGAAAGTGGGCCCCCAAGCACGAGAAGCACAAACGGCGTGCGTTGACAATGCGGCGGCGGGAACTTACGTGCAAATTCAAAAAGTCCCGGCAACGCGCCATGACATGCCCCGTTGCCTTACAAAAGTCACAATGATGAGGACTCCGGGCACCATCAAAACGGGGGGCGGGGCGAACATCAACAGGCCCCCTAGCCCGAGGACTCCGGGCGCCAGCCAAACGGGGGGCGGGGCGATCATCAACAGGCCCCCTAGCCCGAGGACTCCGGGCGCCAGCAAAACGGGGGGCGGGGCGATCATCAACAGGCCCTCTAGCCCGAGGACTCCGGGCGCCAGCAAAACGGGGGGCGGGGCGATCATCAACAGGCCCCCTAGCCCGAGGACTCCGGGCGCCAGCAAAACGGGGGGCGGGGCGAACATCAACAGGCCCCCTAGCCCGAGGACTCCGGGCGCCAGCAATACGGGGGGCGGGGGGAACATCTACAGGCCCCCGGGCCCTAGTCCGTCCCTGGTCTCTGGGCTGAGAAGGTAGTGGGGGTGACCCCGTGGCGCCACGAGTGTTATCCGCAAACCGACACTCGTCTTCCAAAAATTTGAGGAGGTCGTCAAAGGGGGGAAGATGGGTGGCACTATCCCCACCATACTTCTGCTCAAAACGTGACCTCAACTCCGCGGGGAGCAACTGCAGCACTATGTGCACCAACAAGTAGGACCAATGTTCTACCGGTAACTCCAAGCGTCTCAAAGCGTTGGTCGCTGAGACCAACGGATTCAGCAAGTCAGTGCGCAACGTCGACGCGCTGACAATGGCCGGTAGCCCCAAAATCTGGTCGATGTGCACATCAACCAGGCAGCGCTTGTTCTGATACCGTCGGGAGAGAAGCTCCAGAGCGGTCGGGTAAGAGGAATCCGTCACCGGCAAGTGCTGCACAAAGGCTCTGGCTTCGCCCTCCAGGACAGACAATAAATAGGCCAGCTTCTGGGCAGGTCCGAGGTCCGAGCGTGCATCGACAAGACTCTCAAAGAGATCTAGGAAGCCCAGCCAGTGGTCCAAGCGACCGTCAAAACGTGGCAGCTCCAGGGTGGGCAGCCTACTCAATAGTCCAGGGCCTGCAACAATAGGAGTCTGCGGCTTGGCCGCATCAGGCACCCGGCTCTTCAAAATTTCCCGCGCTCGCAGACATATGACATCCCCCAGGTGGATAATCTGGTCATAGTCACCCAAAATCCTATCGCGGGCCGTCTGATCCATCACCCCCAAATCCACGTCCATGATGTACTCGTTGAAGCGTGTGAGCGCAGCATCAGCTGACTTGATCCTCTCAATCACCTGCCCATACCGAGCAAGGGTGAGCTCTTCCAATTCCACACGCTCAACAGTTGCAGCTGCCGATGTGAACCATCTCAACTGTGAGGTCAATCCCGCAGCAGCCTCCCTGACTGCCCTTAATGAGGCCATTGCAACAATCAAATATTAATACAAAACAACAATCAACAACCAACAATCAAATATTAAACAAACAGCAATGACTTGTTAGTCGGCCAAATATATTCAACAAAATAAAAATTCAAATTCAATTATTTCAAGTCCAAATCCAACCCTGTACTTATTCCAAGTATGAATCTAGCTTGCTAAGGATGGCTAGTTACAAAATAAATAACAATTCAATGTATATATTGTGCAGGATCACACCAACAATTAAATACAACAATTGAAGTATAATATTGAGCCGGAGAATCTCTATCAACAATCCAATAATTACTATAAATGCAATAACCAATACACACAATTCAAGTCCTATTATGTTAGACTATGTGTAATTATTATTTAGATAACCTTTCAAATTCAGATCAATGACATTCAATTATTAATTGCAACAAATACCAAACAACTTTTACAACAATATACCAACTTATGTACCAAATTATGTACCAAATTATACCAAATTATACCAATAATTCCTAATTTCACAAATAAATCCTACCTGTCAATGCAATGAAAGAGGCTACAGTACAAATTACAAATACAACTTCAATTGATTCAACTTCAATTAGATAGCCCGGATGACATGGTAATATATTCAAAACTTATCAAGTTATAAGTTGTGTTAAGTAATTAAACTCAAGTTTTAAGTTTTCAACAATATTCAAAACTTCCAATTAAACCAGTGGATCTTATATTATAAGAGCCGCGCTTCTGCTACCAGTTTGTTCAAGACTGCAATAGGCCCAGTGCAACGGTAACTGGGGTGTCCCAAACTTGTCCGCGATACGCGGATTCTAAACGTTGCTTAATAATGATAACAAGGTTACACAATGGCCTGCCTCTACTAGGCTTCGGCCTACAACAATAAAAACAAAATGTACCACTAACCTGAGTGCTGGGGACGCCAAGTTCGACCTTCAAAGGTCACGCCCTAAGTGTGGTTTGTATGTGATATGAGGTGAGTAATTGTAACGTGTGATGTAAGTTACGGGTTCTAGGACGGTCCCAAGGCGTCGATCTTCAGATGGCGCAGTCCCGACCAGCATCACACCCAACTCGTTTCCAGCAAGCGCGCGCTACGCGTGGTAGACAATAAGGCGATGTGTTCCGAGAAATATCACTGGATTCTTGTTAATCCGAGATTACAAAGTTCAATCAATCACTGAACACAATTAATCTGTTCATATCTCGCGAGATCCAATTCGATTTACAACAAATTCCGCGTGCCGGCCCAACCGACGACAAGGCGGCGTATAATTCAACAATATCCCGGGGTTTTCAACAAATGGGGAATACACTTCAACCAACAAATAATTCGCGACCCAATTATCGGTCTCAACAGGCGAATTCAACAATATTTTACCAATTATATTAACACAAGAGCGGTTCCCATGACCGGCATTTTTTCCAAGCAAGCAAAGTCAATCTGTCAAGTCAAGAGAGGTTATGTCAAGTCCACAGATAATTAATGTTGCCGGCCAAAAGGTGCGTTCTGTTTCACGTCGGACCGAACAATATATATATTTTTTTTTATGTATGATCATCGAGTACTCGAAGACGGCTGAACCGATTTGGAAAATTCTTTTTTTGTTCGAATGGGTATACTTTGAAATTGGTACCATTATCACCAAAGTCAGGATCTGATGATGGGATCCTGGAGAAATCGAGGGAACTCTTCAAATATTATAGGCACACCTATGGCGTTTTCAGTATTTCTTATAGTAACTTGTGCAGTTGCTCTCAAAAAGTACCATTTGAGGAAGTGGAACTGATGATGAAGACCACAGATGGCCGCCGAAACTACTCAATAATAAGTATTGAGTGGATTGCGATTCGATTACTTGAATATGGATGTTAAGCACTTTATGCTCGTCACAATGCATATGGTGATGTAGAGCTGATGGTGAAGTACCAGGAGAACTCCTCAACAATTAACGGCCCAGCATTGGGAAAAGCAATATTTTGTAAAAGGTTATAAGTAGTTGACATTTAGGCTCTTGTAGCTAGGTAAATTAAAAATCATCCAACTAAAAAGAGTGAAATAAAAACTTTTTAACAAAAAATCAAACCGACTCCCAAAAAACACTGCAAAGTGAAAAATAACTTTAATTTCGGAAGTCGGTGCCAAAAACGAAAAAACAAAACTAAAGACACCGACTACCGAAATTAAAGTTATTTTTCACTTTGCAGTGTTTTTTGGGAGTCGGTTAAATTTTTAACCGACTTCTAAAAAAGGAGGAGGTTCTCAATTCGGATGTTTGTATTTTTTTTTTTTTTTTTTTTTTTTTTTAATGTTTGTCCACGCATAACTCCGTCGCTTGCCAACCGATTTGAAAAATTCTTTTTTTGTTGGAAAGGGTATACTTCCCAAATGGTCCCATGAAAATTTTATCGAAATCGGACGAGCCGTTTCTGAAAAATCAAAAAAAGTCGAAAAAAATAATTTACCTTGATGATCTTTTCGTTTACTCTGCATTGCGTTTTTTGTTCGCGCATAACTCCGTCATTTACGAATCGATTTGGAAAATTCACTGACCCACTAAAAAGCGCGAAAATAAAAACTTTTTTGCAAAAAATAAAACCGACTTCCATATCAAAACACTACAAAGCCAAAAATAATTTTAATTTCGGAAGGCGGTGTGAAAAAAAAAGAAAATACAAAACCAATAACACCGACTACCGAAATTAAAATTATTTTTGGCTTTGTAGTGTTTTGATATGGAAGTCGGTTTTATTTTTTGCAAAAAAGTTTCTATTTTCGCGCTTTTTATTTGTTAAAAAGTTTTTATTAACCCAAAGGTTGCCTGGTAGAGAATGCCTCGTTACATTAAGTCCACTCATGTACCACTATTGTACATAAAGTTTAAATAAATAAATTAATTAAATAGTATTCATTGATTTATAGTACTGGCATGACGTTATTCGTCACATTATCATAGGCTATTAACTAACTTCAATAAACACTTAATACAATATTGGTATTCCCAACTAAGGGTAATTCGGTGTCAACGCACTAACAAATAT
Source organism: Tholera decimalis (assembly GCA_943138885.2). Classification (NCBI taxonomy): domain Eukaryota; kingdom Metazoa; phylum Arthropoda; class Insecta; order Lepidoptera; family Noctuidae; genus Tholera; species Tholera decimalis. The sequence continues at coordinate 9,598,385 of OW964553.2, read as the reverse complement.
AATATGTTAATTTGTTCAATATATAACTTGTCATGTTTGGCTATATGTAACTTAGTTAATATTGCCGGTATCTACCACTTAAGTTTAACATTTCTTCCGCCTTAAACGGCTTACTAACAATACTAACATCTCAGATAAAACATGATAATAAATCAGGTTATACACCAGCTTCTTATGGTATTTGCTTACAAAGCTTTCAGCTTTAATAAACTTTGTTTTCAAGAATAACAGGCAGTTATAATTTGATTTAGTGCGGAAAAGGGTAACTGTTTGATAGACACACGAAGTTACGTAGTTAGCAATGGCAGTTGGCTTGGGAACCATAGATTGCACAAAAGAGAATGGTGTGACATGTTTCAAATTCGATTCTAGTTTCAAATTCAAATATATCCTATTTTGATAGTTCATAGACATAGAGACCAGGACTAAGCTGTCACCGTCGGCTGTCAAGTGAATTAGGTCAGAAAAGAATGTAATATATTTTTCACTGTATAAATATTTCTTATAATTTCCAGGTCACAGGCTTTAAGTCACCTTCGTCTTTGTTACTGCTAGTTAAAAGACTGGTACTGGCAGCATATTTGCTTTGTGTCTTTACATACATTATTCAGTTTTGTAACGGTATTATTCTCAGTTCAGATCTTTATGCCCATGGGATAGGTATTCTGTTTTCGAAAACAACTTCGTGAAATTCCACATAGCCAGTAATCACAGGACCATCTACATATTTTTATTTTATATTCGCTTTTTTAATACCTTGTGCCAAGATTTATCTTAGTGATAGTGATGTGACTAAACAGGTAAATCTAGATATGGAGAGTCGATACCGGACTGACGGACGTTCGAAATTGGTTGTTCCGTTTGGAAACGAGTAGTCCTGCCGCACCGGTATAGTAGTACCGGTCGGTTTGTCGGATTATCTTCAAGGTCATGGCTTCCGGAGCTGGCTTTCGTTCAGGCACGCTTAGCTTATAAGTAAATATTGCATCCGATGTAGGTTAATGGAGTTACCTAAATTAATAAACCTTAAAAAACCAGCTCTAAAATGCTTATTCAATACCAAAATAACTAAATTAACGCCGTCGATACTGCAGTTTCTAGGTTTGTTAATTGACAGGCAACTTAACTGGAAGGAACACATTGAAGTGCTATGTAACAAAATAAGTACTTCGTCTTACTTATGCTTTGTATAAACTTGCACCGACAGTCAACACAGACGCACTACTCATGGTTTATCACGGTCTTGTTGCATCTGTACTGAGATACGGCATAATATTTTGGGGAAACTACTAACAGAGAAACTGCATTCAAAGCGCAAAAGCGATGCATCAGGGCCATGTTCAGGCTTCAAATAACGGACAGTTGTGAACCACTTTTCGAAAAGTATACAATTCTGACACTACCGGCCTTGTATATTTATGAAACTGCCTTATTTGTTAAGTCAAATTTACACTTGTATCCTCAAATATCTGATATTGTTAAACGTAACAGGCGTTATGAAATGTTACGGGGACGGAGATTGTTAAACGTAACAGGCGTAATGAAATGTTACGGGGACGGCAAAATCAAAATCTAAATTGTTTTATTTTACATAGGCCTAAATGGGAACTCATAAAACGTCAGAAGTACACGGTAGTGCACGGTTCGAAATTGGTCGTTTCCTATGGAGAAGAATCGGCAAGAAACTCCACGGCCCTAATGAGGAAAGCATATTCTGCATAGCTCCTCAAGTCTACAATAAGATTCTAAAATCAATTAAAGAATCAACAATTCTATTCTTTTATATTTTTTGACATCTTAATTAAATTGTATTTTTTATATGTTTAGACATAATTTACTTTGACATTGTATAAAATCTTGACATCTATTCAAATGTAATGTTATTATTATCCACTGAAATATATTTTAATGTTAATTTATAGTCATCAATGCTAAGCATGACCTTATCCATTTCAATTAAATAAATTAATTATGTAAAAATTATGGCAGAATGCCAAGAAGCTATTAAATAATAATTTCATGTTCAGACAAATAAATGATTGTGATTATTATTATTAAGTCATGAAAGGTTGATTGATTTTGGTGGAGACATAATGGGAAACTAATAAAATGAGCGTAGTTATAATTTAACTACCAATAAGTAATGAATAGTCTTAGTGTCGCATCAATGATGTTTGTTTATAGAAATTAAACAATCAGCAATTCTAGCAAACAATTGTACTTAGATCAGTCATAAAACTTTGAAATGGCCAATAATCTATCAACTTTCAATAATATGAGAAAGTAGCCAAAGCAAGTTTCTTGTTTACTCATTGTAATGTAACGTTATTCAATCTAACCGTTAATTTTGCACATCACTTTTATGAGTGAGAGATGTCTATATTTAAATGATGAAGATGAAAGCAAGCTATATCACTTAAAATTTATTTTAAATTAATTGTGAGTAAACATAATGTGAACGAGGAACATTAATGCCGTGTAGATAATCAGTAATGTGTGCGTTAGCGGTTATTCTCACGCGCATTCGTCGGGGGGCCATTACCATCATGTCCATTCGGCCAATGGGTTCCCCAAAACGCTAATGTTTCAGTACATTAGTGTCCCACATTACGCGTGAAGTGTGTTAGTTATATTGTTTTATTGGAGTTTATGTGGCAGTTTTGGTACAAGACAAGAACGCGTTCAAATGTTATAGCGAGGTTCCTTTTTAGGGTTCCGTAGCCGAATGGCGAAAAACGGAACCCTTATAGTTTCGACATGTCTGTCCGTCTGTCTGTCTGTCCGTCCGTCCGTATATCACAGCCATTTTATTCCGAAACTATTAGGATTATACATGTAAAACTTGGTAGGTAGATGTATTCTGTGAACCGCTTTCCGATTTTAAGAGAAAATTTAAAAAATATTTAAAATGAAGGGGTCTCTCCATACATGGAACTAAAACTGAAAATATTTTCTTTCATGAAACCTATACGTGTGTGGTATCTATAGACAGGTCTTTAAAAATGACATTAAGGTTTCTAAAATGACTTATTCATAAAGTTAATCGTTTAAAAGATATACGCTTCCAAAGTGGTAAAATGTGTGTCGCCCCCCTCTAACTTCTATAATAATGAAGTGAAAAATCTAAAAAAACCATATGTTGTAGATCTTAATGTAAACTTTCAACCAAAATTGGTTTGAGCGAGATCGAGTCAGCAGTTTTTGAGATACAGTATATTTTCTAAAACCGCAAATATAACTTTGTAATTCATACAAATACTATGAAAAACAAAGTTATTTGGCGTAGTTGTAAAAATTGAAGTTGCAAAGTTTTAAGAAATTTGTAAGACTTTTTGTTTTTTTTTTTTCTTATAAATATATTAAGTATATTATATTTATTATAGTTACTACGGATTACGGAACCCTTCATGGGCGAGTCCGACTCGCACTTGGCCAATTTTTCAAAATTGATTTGGAATGCTTTTTTAATCATAATCAGGCAGAATGCAAAACTGTCAGTTGAAAATGCTTAGAAACTTAAACAAATGTAAAAATAACTGGGTGGGTTTTTCATGTCGTAGGCAGCGACACACGCCCACTTATGGCACGGTTGGCTTGTCAAACTGTCTACGAACAATTATCTGGTTGCGTCAGAAAAATATCGACGCAGCACCTCTAACCTCTAGTCGCTTAGTGACGTAGCTGTGTGCTAGTGACTTGTCAGACGCCATGTTTTTTCAAGTCATTGTAGGATGTTTGGGAAATCATGAAAACACGTGTATTTTGTGAAATTTCCAATTTATTTACGAATCTTATATGATATTAAGAAAACTGCTTTATTTTGAAGTATACAGGGTTATTGGAAATACGTCCCGATCCTGTTAAGGGCGTGTAGATGAGGTCATTAACCAACAAATAAAATGTTCCGCCGTCAAAATAGATTAGATTAGTGATTTTTAAGAGAAAAATATATTTAAAACATAAGACGTTCCAAAAATCATAAAAATTAAATAAGTATTGGATCTCTTTGTTCAAAAGTACGGAGGTTTTTAATTGTTTTATGTTTTTTTATTATACGCAACTTAATTTTTTAGCTATTTAATAAATAAGAATGCGAAAACGTATATCTTTTTTTTTTACAAATTTTTAAAAGCGGTAAAGTCCCATTTTATTTTATTATTTAAAAACAAAATTTTTCTCGATAATGGTATACTTTAGGCCTAGAAACTTAGGGTTGATTTGTTAGTTAATGACCTTATCTACACGCCCTTAACAGGATCGGGACATATTTCCAATAACCCTGTATAGAATGAAATCAATTCTTCTCAGGGTCTAACACAGTAATATGTTTTTTATGTTTGTTTCTAGTCAGTTTAGGTTAGGAGCTTCCTTGTACGTAACAAGGGGGCTTTTAAACACAAAAAGGCCACACGAATCAAATTATAAGAATGTCATCACGAATATTCTCGTCAAGTGTAATTAATTATGACATGCCGCCGATCATTCAAAGGTATTGTGTAGTTGATGTCATCAAAATGATTATGTAGGTGTCAACGGAAGATATCACCAACAAATCTTTTAAATGTCTTATTTGATCAATTACTAAATCTATTCATGTATTTTAATACAAGAAACTCGATTTGACTTTAACTGCATTTATACAGCTTTATTTTCTTATAGGCTATTTCTTAGAACATACGCAAAATAAATAAAATTATTTTATTCAACGAAGGGCTATGCTACTTGTAGCGGGTTTGGCTCCTGCAGGTAACAAATACTTTTACGTCCTACAGATTACGGGTCAGGATTGTGTTGTGTTTGTGTGAGTTTATATGTTTGTAAGCGCCCTCATGATACAGGAATAATTCCTAGTGTAGGGCAAGGTTTAAAAAGAATAAAATAATTGTCACTGACATGTTATTGCTTTGTTTTGCATTTCGAACGATTTTTAAGTATGAAAATCATTGGCCTTCTGATTTAGAATAAAGATTTAATACATTTTCTAACTAAAGCACTCATTTGGGAAAACTTTCGCAATATACACGAGTATCTCTGCTGTAAGTGTGCATACTTTCTCAAGACCCCGCCATGGAAACTAACATCAACATATCGTTAATACATTCATAAATTTATGATTGATGGCCAATTAACAGAGATGGTACCGGTATGCTTATTAAGCTCAAATGGCCACTTCCTTAACTCAGACATAACTAGGAAAGAGAAATCATTTCCATGATCAATGTTTCGGGGTCAACAAGTAGTTGGTATACGTACAAATGTATACAGCGTGTCTATGGATTTTTTGGTTTTTTGTGAGGCATCTCTATGGTATAGAAATATTAAAAAGAATCAAATCATAGACCAGATTTTAAAAGTAAAATACCATAGACTAGATTTTAAATGTATTTTTTTTTTAATTCAGGTGAGGTTTAATAAAAAAATTAAAGCACGACATAGGTGAGTCTAAGATGAAATGTACTCCCTAAAAGACAGAATTGGCTTATTGAAATACATTTATAAATAATTGGGTATGAATATAATTGATTGTTATTTTAGTTCCAAGTTATTTAGTGAGGGCGTTTATGGCACATTTGTTTAGTTACTAAACGAGGTACAACAAACAAGTTAAATATTACTGTAAAAATGAAAGGCGTTACAACAAATTTAAATAAGTTCTTGATGGTTTGAGGTACATAAATCAAAACATTTACATAATATTTTGACTATACAGTGCGCAATGTTTAAGCGATTGACTTCTGCGCTGCGTTGCACGAGTTCGATTCCTGCAGCGGAACAAATGTTTGAATGGCCTACATATGGTTGTTCCGGATCGGGGTGTTTGTAAAAATGCACTCGCAATACGGAAAAATTCACAATATTAATAAATTGTAATTCATATTTTTTTTTAAATATTGCAGTTAAATGTTTTATTAATGTGGTATCTAAAACGAGTGGTACAATAACTCAGGTGCAGGCCGTTATCTATTCAATTACATTTATTACTAATTACGTACAGCCATTTACATGGACGATTTATGAAAACCGATCGGCAAAGTAGCTAGGGAGATCTGGACCAGTCGTTGGAACCACCATTTTGAGAAAAAGGTTCCGTTGATAATAAAATTGTTTTAATTTATTATAATAACTCATTGATTTCAGACTTTTATTTATACATACTTATAGTATGAGTTACAAAGGTTAAAAACTAGGTTAGTATTACTTATCTACATATAATATTCAATTATTATTAATGTCAACAAGTATTATTTATTTATTTAAGTTCTAACTAATGAATATGCTTTCATCAGCGTGAATGTCGGTATTAATAAAAACTTTTTACCAAAAAATTAAACCGACTCCCAAAAACACTGCAAAGTAAAAAATAACTTTAATTTCGGTAGTCGGTGTCTTAAGTTTTGTATTTTCGTTTTTGGCACCGACTTCCGAAATTAAAGTTATTTTTTACTTTGCAGTGTTTTTGGGAGTCGGTTTAATTTTTTGGTAAAAAGTTTTTATTTCACTCTTTTTAGTTGGTCTATTTTTAATTTACCTAGTTACAAGAGCCTAAATGTCAACTAATTATAACCTTTTACAAAATATTGCTTTTCTCAATGCTGGGCCGTTAATTTTTGAGGAGTTCTCCTGGTACTTCACCATCAGCTCTACATCACCATATGCATTGTGACGAGCATAAAGTGCTTAACATCCATATTCAAGTAATTGAATCGCAATCCACTCAATACTTATTATTGAGTAGTTTCGGCGGCCCTCTGTGGTCTTCATCATCAGTTCCACTTCCTCAAATGGTTATTTTTGAGAGCAACTGCACAAGTTACTATAATAAATACCCAAAACGCCATAGGTGTGCCTATAATATTTGAAGAGTTCCCTCGATTTCTCCAAGATCCCATCATCAGATCCTGACTTTTATGAAAATGGGACCAATTTCAAAGTATACCCTTTCAATCAAAAAAACAATTTTCCAAATCGGTTCAGCCGTCTTCGAGTAATCGGTGATCATACATTAAAAAAAATATATATATATACGCGTCGAATTGATAACCTCCTCTTTTTGTCGTCGGTTGAAAAGATACACATACACTAGAAGTAGCGTGGGATGTCGCTCACGTGGACTTTATCACGATGAAAACGTAACCTCCTTCTTTAGCAGTCGGGTAAAGTAGCCAATTGTGTTTAACCTTCCTCAAGCTTCAAGCTACTTGCATACCAAATTTAACCCAAATCCACCCAGGACTTCCGCAGATTAGCGCGTGTAAACAAACAAACTTTTGCGCTTTGTAATATTAGTATAGATACGAGGTATAAAAGTATTATGTTTATCTTAGTCATGATAGATAGGTATAGTCTTAATTGTACACCATTAAAGATTAAATTGAGGATTTCTGAAATAAAAGGGTGTTACAATGGCCGTCTTCCCGCTCAAAGCGATATATCTATAATGTATACATGATTATGATAAAAAAAAAAAAAAAAAAAAATGATTGTACGTTGTACATATTATATGCAACCCACGAGCATGATATATCACTTTTTTATTGTTTCTTTTGACAAAAATAGTTCATTAGGTTAATAGATTCAGAACGCATAATTAATAGTTTGATGGCAGCATTAGTTAATTTTCTTATTGAAGTTTTCTAGTTGTATATACAATTTAATTAACGGAAACTAAGACGTTTTAATGGTACTTTAACTAACTCTGCTATTATATATATATACAACGTGTAACTGAAACCAAACAACTATCCAAAAGGGCTGAATATAACATCTGATCTCTAAGTAAAGTTTCAACTCAAGTGACTCAAAGAATTGATACCCAATTATCGGTTTCATAATTGTGTTTCTTGAATACCAATCATGACAAACGTGTTACAGCACTACGAGGGTAAATAATTTTTGTCGTCACTTGCCAATAACACAACTAACAATCTCAATTTGAAAAATTCGGTCTCTGCTATCAATGTATTGAAATTTCCAATAAGTTCTACACATGTAGACATAAGATTACAAAATCCCTTGCCAAATCCCTTGTTATCATTCAAAGAAGCCATCCACTTGGTATGTATATAAGTACCCTTTAAATTACACGTTGTATATAGTCATAGAAGACAAATGCAAATAAAATATAGTATCAATAAATTAGTGAAAACTATTACTTCTCAAATAAGGCATTGGAATTTGTTTAATATATGAATAGTCATAAATATTTTATAGATGCAATATTTCCCACGGCGGTGACATGTTACAAAATTGTATGTAGGATATGTTTATAAGCGACGAAAAGCTTCCTCTGCGTAACTCGAATATTTATTTGTTCCGAAACCAATAAAGTAGGATTATGTTAATTGTGTATCATAAAAATACTATATTAAAACCAGTTATGTACTAACATGTGCCTATGAATATTTTGGAATGTCGTCAAATTAACAAGAAGAACTACTTAAACAAATGCACTTTGCATTTGTTAGCTGTTCGTTTATATAAAAGATATTTAATCATAAATAACTTTTGGGATTCGTTGGCAGAAAGAAACTATTTTTATAGTGAGATTTAATTAAGCACTAAGAGTTGAATAATCTTTCCCTTCGCGTCATTTTAATTTAATTGCTAAATCAAATTACAATAAATTTTGTTTTCCAAAATTCTTTTCTGTCTAAAACTGCTCAGCAATACCCAGTCTTATTCCATTCTCCAACATCCCGTGTTGGCTCCCGTATCCCCATTAAACGTAAAGGAACCCCAATCTGACTCGTTTCGCGTCCGGGGGGAAACGAACTCGTTTAACCTGTCGCGTCGCGTCAAGCTACTGAGTAATAACCCGCGGACGCGACCTGACAATATCTTTTGTATATAATAAACATTCTGAGCTATAGGTAATTGTACCATTTATAAAACAAAAGTCTATTGATTACCCTTTCAAAATCGGTGCATGAAACAATGGTAATCTTATCAGTACCTTATTTGTTTATTGATGATAGGTTCGCGTTTGAGCATCAACTCATCTGATGACAAGCGATGATGTGGTTGAAGATGAAGGACGCTTGCCTAGAAGTTACTTAATCACTTTTGACTTAGAGACTACTGTTTAGAGCTGTCATAAAAGAAATCCCGGTGCGGTGAAAGTGCGCAGCTAAGCTAAGCTAAGAACTGAGATTCCATAATTTCCGTTCTTAGCTGCCCACCTTCTTACGCACGATGAAAGTATCCCCATAACGGTTAACCTATATAATAGGCTAGTGGTTATATACAATGATTACTCCATGGATAAAGTGACGCATTTTTTGCACATCTCAAATTCAAAAAGATACCTACTATCGAGATTCTCGATAAATCTTGAGTTGTGAGCGTTCCAAAAGCTAGACAGAGACAGAACTAATTACTTGTGACTTCACTTGTTATGCCACAGGGAATTGTCACCACCTAGTACATACAACGTTATTGTTCCAACGATAATTTTTATACAAAGTAAAAGCTTTCAAATAATTGTTTATTGATTCAGTTTTTTTTATTAATGAAATACGCTATTATATTTAAAATCAAGTTTTCTTCCGGAACCAGCTAGACATTGGGCTATTTTGAGATTGTCATCCAATCATTGTCACGTATTTCGTATGTTTTTATAAGCCAGTCACCGGCCAGGTACAGTCTAAGTCTAAAACTTTGTTTCTTGCAAGTCAGGTGTAGCGAGTGACTAATAGAACCACTGCAAATTAGACACAGGACAGCGCTTGTGTACGCGCTTTGTTGTTATTTATTACTTTTTATTTATGTACCTGGCCAAGACCTGGCCATTTGATGCCTGAGGAATTGATGTGGCGATTTTAGAGATGATTACTTCACTTGACTACCTAGTGTATGAAAAAATAGTGACTTTCTACCGAAATCAGAAGTTAGCTTACGATTACGGCTAAAGAGAATACGATTATAATTCTGCTAGATTTGTAATCGTATTCTCTTTTGTCAGTTGGTAGTTCTTAATCAATTCACCTTATTAAAATTCAAACAAAAAGTTCTTCAGCAACAAATTAGTCAAACACTTGCGAGCGTATTTATCTGACCATGAACCGTTCGTCAGCCATTTCCTTGCCATGTAAAAAAAATACCCAAGAAGGTAAATTTTATTAAAATGACGCCACGTTCCGCAAATTACTTGTAATTAAAACGTTCCCGCGTTGACGAACTTAACTGCAGTCCTTGATCTTGATAATGTGAATAATTTATCTGTCCAAAATTGGCTCACTATGAGTACCTACCATGTCGTAAGGTAGTGAGTCATTCCCTCTCGCATCGTCGCTCATGTATTCGCTAAACCGGTCGGCTACACGGAGCGACGAAAAACGAACACACCCGACGCGGCAATTAATTCCTTTTTAATTAATTTGATGTAATGGCACAAAAAAACACCGATCTTGTAAAGTGCCTTGTTCGATTTTGCTTTTTATTTGCTCAAACGTTAATGTAATTTATTACACATTGCAAAGTGAACTCAGGCTGTCGATAACACCTCCGTTATTGACTGTCAAATTGGTATTCTCATTTATATAAAAATGCGTGACAGAGTGAGTTTGTCAAGTAAGATGATCGTAGAGTTTATCGAGTTAATTATACACATGATCAAATATTATTGCTTCTTTATAGATCCTGCAACCGTTTATGAAAAGTCGATCTGTTAGTAACTTTAACAAAAAGGTTTTTTCTCGGTTTCTTATTGGCTCGTTGTATTCTGTACATGCTATAAATCATTGTGATTTAATTTTGACTGACGACTATTATGTGAATATGTGGACAACATTACCATACACTCTGTAGGTGTACATGCTTGTTCGTTCATTTTGTCTCTTCGCTGATTGTATGCAATGACTTCTAAAGTATTTATTTCTTTTTGTAACTCTATTTATAATAATCTCGTTTTCGGCAAAATGTACAAACTATTATCCGAGAATATTGTAATTTTTTATAACATTCTTAATTTGCAACGACATTGTTCAAATGGAACGACACCATAATTTACGACCAAGCTAGAAATTATTAACAAATTAAAACACTTCAGAAACAATCTCTTAGATGCCAAAAATCGATAAAACTAATCGACCTACAACATTAAAACATTCTTGTCACTTTAATCACAAACTCAAAACAAAGTCAATATCGAATGGGCCCAATAAATCTATTCGGTTTCATTATGTCATCGGCATAGTGTTGGGGCCGTTGCCACTCGTACTCTATGAATATTCAAACCTGTTTCATACAACCTGTGGAACTCGTCCCACCGAGCTGCGCGCGCGCCGGACGCTGGACGGAGTTCCGTGGATGCGACGCGAGAAAACACATGATGGGATTTGTAGAGACAAGTGGAACCAAAATGTTTACTGTTAATTAGCCTAAAAGAGATAGTTTTATGTTTTTAGAAATCTTTTTATAACATTGTGTTTTATAGACGCAATGAACATCTTAAATGATTGCATTTGTAAAACTAATTTCATCATTGATCAATTAATTTGCTGCTATAATCAATCGTCTGAACAAAATGTGCCCTATCAATTAGATAGAATTTGTTAGATATAGTCGGTATAATATAACTAATTAATACAAAATGTACCAGGTTTTTATGAGAGCACCTACATATTACCGCCCATTATCATTTTTCTTCCAATATTTTAAATTCAGAATTCAAGAAAATTGTTGATGGCAAAATTAAAACTATAATATTGCGTGCCACCTTTATAGAGCTTTCAACATTCAATCTACGAAGCTAAAGCCGACAATCAAGTTGGTGTCGATAAATTGAAATTATCTGGAATAATGATTCAAGAATAAATGCAACTTAAATAAAACATTAAACCACACAGTAGTCAGTGTTAACAGCAAGCAATTTATTGGAATATCGATCGGTGGGACTTAAAAACTTTTATTAAGGTCGTATATTTGAAAGCCCACATAAACGAAGCCATTTATTATTTAACGAATAAATAAATATATTAAAAATGGGAGTGTTGTTGTTTTACCTTTTAATGTTAATGTGTAAGAACTTTTACGATTTTTTGACAGTAAAAACTTATTAATCAGTCAAACGTTAAGTTTGACTGATTTTTTATCTTTAGGTTTATTATCTTGATTAAAATCTTTTGCAGGATATCGGTGAATAATTTCTAGTTGTAAAACTCTATACGTAAAAATAAAACAAAAAAGACAATCCAATGCCCTCTTTAATTAGAATTTGGATATATACATACTACAAAATGTTTTTTTAAATTTGGTTTTTGATCAAAGGGTCTCGCCTGCTTGTCACTTTTTAAAATAAAAATGTGCTTGTTTCTTGCATTTCCGTTGAGCAGGCGGGATTTTTAGATTTTTTAAATCACTTTTTTTTTCAAAATTTTAGTTAAAATATTAATATTTTATAGTTTTCTCGGTCGTGTCACAATGGCACCCCACCGGATTCAGAAAGTGAAAGAGCTAAGTCCATATTTTTAAACTTTCTCTTTGTATTATTTTTGCTAGTGTTACACTAATGATAAATATGATATACCTTTTTGAAATCCTTGTATTAAGCACTTTAATTTGATATTGCAGTATTCCAAAAAAATTTTCACTATCGCACAGACACCAAGTTTGATTTTTTCAAATATCATCTATCTAAGAACACTTGGGCTGCTAAGATAAATCTAACGATACCTCAATTATGTGAATCCGTTCAGCGGTTCAGGAGATATGAGGTAATAAAGAATATTATAAACATACATACATACATAGAAGATACGCGCAAAAAACATAACCCATATAGGTAAAAAGCATTGTATTGTATCAAATTATGACTTTTTGCTAATTTTAAATTGACTAACGTTGATGACATAACATGACATTGACGAAATGCAAATATGTACAATACCAAAGTCACTAAATAAAAAATAATAATATGAACTTAAACATTTGCAGAGGAGCAAATTTATTTTCAGATAGTTGCTATGAAACCATAAGGTTGTACAAGTTAATATTCTCATTCGCTTTGCCAAAATCGTTGAATTTAGTTCGATATTCGAAATAGCACGGAATATTGTCGATGGCGAAGTGACTCTCACGGCATATTGGAATTGCTTGGCAGTCACGAACGTGTCTAAATAGACCTAAAGGCCTAGTTTATGTTTGGTTTCATTAGGGTTGCGATACACTACGAGGTTGAACTAGGAGACTTATATTTAATTTCTTGTCTAAGTATGAGTCTGTCTGAGGTGATGATTCTTGATAAGTCTTATTTCGACTCCTCAAACTTAAAAACTAGCAGCTTAAATAACTTATAACAAGTTACTGTACTGACTGGTCTAGCAAATTCTGTTTTTATAAGTTTAACTGCGGTTTTAAACGGTTTTAGTTAAACAATTAATTAATTAAGTTCATGCAGTGTGGTGGTTTATTACAGTAGTGAGCATCTAAAGCCACTACAATTAAAATAAATTAATTTACAACGTTATTTTCCATAACCCAAATTCTCTAATTTTACGATTTTTTACTAAATTCTTCTAGTCCTAATTTGATGAATGTAACCTAAGCCTAACCACATACGGCCATGAAGCCATGTGTTAAGAAAGCTCACTCCGTAACCACACCATGTACGGCAAATTGAATACATTATAATCTCCTTAATGCCCCTAGTCTCCTGGTACCAAAGTTGTTTTACTTATAGTACTGAAAATGTCTTCAACTATACATAACTTTGCACGATTTTGTAATAGATTTATATGTATATGGTTTGTGTTTAGTTGTTTTGTATTGAAGATATTTTGTTTTTATTTTGCATAGAAAGAATGATGTTTTAACTCTCAGCGTCATCTTTTTATTATTTTCATCCCATTCAATTCATCTTTGGTCTTCTTTGTTAGCTTTCTGCTAAATTTTATAAAGATCATGGAATACGCTTTTTATAAATCAAGTGTTGATTCAGTATCACTCAATCATAAAAGACTCAGAAGATAAACAATTTAATGAAACTTTCGATTATTTCAGCTTGATATTAGACAGAGTTTATTACTCGCTTGCTTTAATTAAACCTGTCTTTATTTTTCCCTTATGATTTATAGGAGCCTGGTATCTTTAGAGTATCATGTACATTTGCAATATAGATTAATATAAAATATTACTAAATAAAATAAAAAAAAAAAAAATTACTAAATCCTCACATAATTGTGAGGATTTAGTAATTTATAAAATGCATTTAAGTAACCCAAATACATAACTGTTATGCTGTATTTATTTTTGGAAACATGTTTTTGTCTTACATGTGAATCATTTTCTACAGAATATATCTACAAACAAATCATTCTAGGACTCTAGTAAAAATAAATGGATGGTCCAAGTAATATTTTTCAATCAATGCTCATAACTATTAGCCGCGGGACATATACTAGCATAAAGCTGAATTATGAATGACCAGCTCTTTAGTTCCTGGTGTTGAACGATTTGCTCCTGCGCGTTCTGTAGTCCTAGTACCCCCTTAAGGGCAGAGCAGCACCGACTGTAGGTCTCATTAGCGTTTAACGATGATTTGTATGGTTCATAATTTATACTTCTACTGTAGTTTATGTTAAGTTTGATTTTATTGCTGGTTTGTTTTCTTTTTCTTTTTCTTCTTGTTTTGCAAAGAAATGTAGGAATTTTAGTCGGTGATTCGGACACAGAGAAGAAGAAAAATTATACCAATATAACCATATATTTAATAGGTTTTAATTTGAGTTATATAATTAACTCTTTTATTTTGAAATATATTCCTAGATAGTGAAAAACATTATGATTTTCAAAAATCTCTACGCAAGGCATTTCTAAAAAGGTAATAAATAAACCAGCCCCAAAATTTTCGTTTATGTCGACGGTTGCGCTGGCGCAGCGTAGGCCGGAAGGGCATCTAGCTCCCGGCCTACGCTGGCAGGGTCCACTCGAATGAATTAGTTCCAACAGCACACGGTAGCGTTCGGGACGCCCACCCATCCTGTCGCGCCCTCTGACGGGATGACACCAAACCAGGTTCACAGAAAATTTTTATCTTCTCATATTTATGTAGGTACGGAATAGGAGATTCATTAAAAATATAGCGTCTTATAGAGCACTTCAATCAGGTATAGAAATTATCAAAAAACTATTAAAGTTGTCTGAATGTTTGGAAAATATATTGCCAATATGACATGTTATTTTTTTAAAGTGGAAAGGTATATCTTAAAACGATTTCTCACACTAGTATGCATTGCAAAAATAGCAACAGTTACTGATATAAGTAAGCAAAATATTTTGAAAACAGTACGAGATTAACCAAACAACGGTATCAAAGAACGCATCATTGAGGACACAGTAAAACTGCATAATTGTGGAGGAAACTGTATTCAAACGAGAGGTCACGAACAAGACGAAATAAACAAATTACAGACTCGGGAAGTGTAACGGTAACTCCTAATTGGTTTTAGGTACAAAATTCGATATTTTTATTTTTGGTGAATATTAAAATGTTATACGCAATACTTGAAAAGTGTTCCTAACTCCCAGATTATTAAAACCTATTTTATATATTATTTTGATACGTATGACATCCCGTCATAAAAACTATATGCAAAATATATTTCACAGACAAAAGATTCTCTCTACATTCCCGGAGATGGGCTCATCCTAACGGTTTGCTTACTTTACCGTTTTACTATAATTTACATGTAGATTCGTATTATGAATTTTATCATACCTATTTTCTACATGTCTAATTCGAAACGCACCTACCTGATGCGGTAAGTGACTGCATAACAGAAATATATTTCGGTGTACTGAGAAAATTAATCGATTGATTTTTAGTCCTTAGTGCAATAACGGTAACACTTAAGGGATTGACTAGAAAACATGATAAAATTGACCTCTTCTTAAGCGATCACGCGATAGTACTCCAAGATTTTCTGCATTTCGTTTTTATATGAATGTACATGTGTGCAATCTAGCAGTATCTTAGACCTTCTGCGACTTTCTACAACATGCCGTATGCATGTGTGTGAGGCTCCCTCCCGCAGCGCGTGCGCACAATTTTGCCTCAAGTTTATTATCAAACACTGCGAATAATTTAACAGACATATCAGGAAACGGGGTGGTTTACAATGCAAATATTTTAGCGTCGTGACAACTGCTGTCGCGAGCGGTTAAATCCGTAATGAGATAAATCTATTGTTGGGTTACATTTGCAGGTATTAGGAGACACCACGCAATTTATGTTGTTGTTGTTGATGATTGCCATGCTTGTGTGTGGATAGGCCGTTGAAATTACTGTTGAGCTGAAGATTTATATCACTGGCCTTAACGGTGATGAATTTCTACGGTTTCTTTTTTTACAATGAATGAACTCAGTTTCTAGTAATTTAATGTTCTTCAACTGTTTCTTGATATTGAAGTCCCACTTTAGAAATAAAAAGTTGTCTCACGTCTGCATCGTCACTATTATGAATGATTCACACAGTGAATGATATGATATACATAAATATATAAGCCGTTTTATCAGATACACCGAGATTTATCGCTGTCCGCTTAAAGATAAGATAAAGCGTTTATTTATTGCCATAGATCTATTTATAACGATCGGAGACAACCCGCTACGGACAATGCAAATTCGCACTTAGTTATTGCTATTCAATTCACTGCCAATTTTCTTTTCCCAGCGCTTGTTAGTCCCGCAACAATTTTGCATCTCGCTAAAGTCGTTTGCGTTCGCATTTCGTGTTACTCACGGTTGTACTGTAACGCAAACGTGTCGGTGTGTGTTAGGGACTCGGGGTTGCGGTTCGTGAGTCTATCCTCGTAAACAGAGCATTAAATCCCAGCATGACTGTTACTCGCACAGTATATCGAGTGTACTCTGTAGAGCGAGGAGCTAATCCGCTGGGAAATGCAACCACGATTCCCATGGAATCGATTTAAATTGTTTCAATCGATATCGTTTGTTTTAATTGGAGAGATATATAATTGTTGATGATCGATTCCAGTTTACAATAAATTAAGAGTCAAGAGTGAATAGGTTACTTATAGGTAAGTGTGCTCCATCTTCGATCACATCATCACTTACCATCAGGTGAGATAGTGGTCAAACGCGAACCTATATTTAAAAAAAAAAATAACGATGGTGTAAGCTAATTAGTATTTTAAAAGGAAATACTTGGTCTCGCTAGTAGGCGGGCTGTGCTTATATAAGTACCATTACCAATTTACTAACTCAAGCATGTTTGCTTAGGAGTTATCAAAGATTCCTCCATAAAATCAACGAAAGACGTGAAGCGAGCCATCTTTAGTAATTCTTAATTTTATCTAATAGCAGTCTCATTAAAATCTGGATTAAAGTGGTGTTAAGCGCTTTCCATATTTGTTTAATAAACCCTCGTTTGTGTACCACCGCCATTTCAAACTTATTAAGTTTTAATTTGTGTCTGAAGACTCGCTGGTACACGGTTTATTTGCATTTCTTCGTTAGATAGATCTCGTCCGATGCTGTCAGCGGAAATAGAGGCGTATTATTAAATAAATATAGTGAGAAGAGAAGCCCAATTACAGACCACAGAGATGCATCGTCAGATACCGGCACTGCCTGCACTGATTTATTTAATTCAGAACAGATTTTGTTGATAATTTACCCGAGCAAAGTGTACTGACGTGTCCAATATTCAGTAGTTAGACAATGTACAAGCTAGGTTGTTACAGTCGAACAGTATCTAGTGCAGTGCATTGTTCTTATCTTTCCATTAATTAATCCAATAACTCACAGAATTAGATTTGAACTAAAGATTTGATATCTACACCGGTAAGGATAGAATTTCAATTGATTACTCGAAATCCATAAATCCAACTTATTACTCAGTGTACCTCAGTGTTTTGACAATCTCATATCAATCACCGCTATCATAGTAGTAGTAGATTTTTTATTATTATAGATTTTTTCATTATTAAAATACCTAGAATTACATATTAACATTGATGACTTGGTATTAAGACGGAAAGCGTCATTAAGTGAAGTTAATAATATCACCTAATCAATATCAGAATTTGAGCCTACAAGTAGCAACCAAGCGCATAAAACCAGATGAGTAATAGTCATCCAAGTCTAAGATCTTGATTCAATTTAGATCCGACATGACTCGGTAGATATAAAACTTTCTGTTCGCGTGTCGGTATTTTAAGTATCGACGATTTCATCTATCGTCTTTTACATCAGTTTTCTAAGAAAACACCTGGCGATATTTTTATTTGCATCGTTCCTCTAATGTATATCGGTTATATGTAGTATTAAACGTTTTTGTAGTATTAACTTATGGTTGCTATTGCCTAAGTTGCCTTATTGAAAATAATTGCCAATGGTATCATTTCACTTGATGTTTTTGTTATAACTCTTATGGGGTGAATTATGTATTATGAAAAGAAGATTTATTAACTGTTTTAACAGTTCACTTATCATTTGCTATATGTATATATTTCACTTTTTAAGGTTTTTACCAAAGTAGATCCACATTTTCGAGACCATTGCCTAACCAAAAGTAACTTAAACTATTTCTAATCGATGAATCCATCATGGGCTTCCTTCTAATTCCTATACAAGTAAAACAGATGTGCACTAGCTTACTGTATGTAACCTGCAGCGACACTTGTACCATTCATTAATTTTAATTGCAACCTGCGCGCGCGCCGGATAACATCTCTTAGGGCTTGTACACGTAGGACGGACGCGGTACAACTCAGCAATGTGCTTTTACTGTTATGGGATGTACTTTGTCGCTATGCAAATATGGATGGCTTGGCTTGTAAATTTTGTGATGGATAAAACTGGTGACTCAACATTAAAGATCACCTGCGAAACTTTAGCTTGTCAGAGTGCCTCTCATCACTGTTTCAACAACCTACTGTTTTAACATTAATTATTTAGATATAATTGCTAGTTCATCCATCATTGAAACTTTTGCCCCATACCTGTATGTATGTATACGTACTCGTATATACATTTTATGTTATAAATTGAAGAACTAAAATAGTCTACAGCTATGCAGAATGAAGAAGTTTTTATGTAATTTCAATCATACTTAGGGACTTATAATCTTACTGACTTACTGTCCTATCTCGCTTGGGTTGCGAGAATGCTCTAACGAAGTGCCTCAGCCCTGGAGGAACATACGGGCAATAAAAGAAACAGGGTACGTTTTTATTCAGTAGAAGTCTGACACTCCCTTCCGTTTCACACACAGCGGGATAAGTAAGTCATTAGATGATTTTCCAACCGAAAAAAATATCTACGTTAATTTCGGAATGCCAAACTGTCTAATTTTTAAAACATAAATTTTTAATTGAACTGCATGGATATGTATGAGTCCTAAATAGAACCGCAGAAATGCACGCTACCGCGCACAATGCACTCGCCGGTCGTAAATAAAACTGTTAAAGTGATTTTATTGAGAACTATCCATAACTACCAACTAGTAGCTAGAAATGATTGTTTGCGATATTATGTTATTGGATTAACTGAGCTTCCAGCTTATTCCATTGAAGAATAAACCTATGTTGGCAGCCAAACTATTTTTAAATATAATTATTTCATAATAACGTCTGCCCGCTGTTTCTCGTGTAATGTCACTCAGGATGTAGCTTTCTACTTGTAAAAGAATTTTCAAAATCAGTTCAGAAGATCCAGAGATTACTTCCTACAAACTTTGTGAGATCACCTCAAAAAATCTAATATAATATCCTCTCTAGAAGTAGTTGTATTGTCTCATTAACCTTTTTATGATTTCTTGTCATTTGGTCAAGATGGTAGCATAATGGGACATAAAAATCTCATGTCACAGAGATTGTTCCTCTTATCATTTTTGTGTATACATTTGGTAGAGAATAGCTTATAGGTTCTTTTAGAAAACTATTTATATGGAAAAACAACGTTTGCCGGGTCTGATAGTTTTAGTATAGATGATGCAGCAGCATATAAAATACCCAAATAATTTATCTTACAGTGCATACGAGATTAAGAATTTAAAATCGATAAATAGGATCTAAAGAGGTGGTATTTGCTGGCTTATCTTATCATCAGCCAGGTATATTGGTTGCCGAATTCGAGCCGAACGAAGCACTGAATTTGTTTAGCCAAACGATTTGCTGTTTTTTTATACAGATATGTGATCTCCAATACAAGATTGTTTAGATACAGGCCAACACTGATAATGTTACTTAGTAACAATCTTTACATGTTATATTGAATTAGATTTTATAACTGAACCCAAGCTTTTTATATGCAAACGTCTGAATTGAAAGGTGTAATCAAATCAAATGAAGGAGATTTCAAGATTAATGTTTTTATTTTGATTAGTGATACAAACGTAGAGGTTTTTTGATGATGTTTTGATTTAAGATTATGGGTTATTTAGTTTACTATCTCAATCTGCAAACCTGTTTTTTTTTAGTTAGATTATTGTAAAATATTTATAAGTGTTATTATATTTTTATCCTCGTTTTAGTTAAGTTTTAACTAGCTGAGATTTTCGTAAAAGTACAAAAGGGATTCATCACGTGGTATTGCGACTTAATTTTTCAACCCTGTAGATTATTGACAGTCAGTGACATATTGTCACTAATCTAGAGTTTCTGGTATACACATATCATTAAAAGGTAGAGGTTTTAATCTAAATATAATTGTAACAACTTGAACAATGGAAGAATGCATAGCAATGATTTAAGAACAAGAAATGAAGACAGAAGAATTGAAGCGAAGAACTCGCACCACGCACAGGCAATGGCACTGGAAGAATTCACGGGTTACATTGTAATAGTCCCGTGGTCTCTTAGTGGCATCACTGGTGCTGGGCGATACAACAGTATCTATACCCATAACAAGAAGAGAGAAGACAGAAGAGTGAAAAGAGAACGCTAGGGGCTGAAGTATTTCATTGATTTGAATTTGGATTTTGTCATGTTTGCGATTTTGTTTCGATGCATTCTATTCATGTTCGTTTTGCGTCTAGCTCAGTTTATTTTATTTAATTTAGTACATGGAGACCAACAGCTAAACACAATAATCAAAAAACATTGAGAGGATATTACAGACAATTACAAATGTCTCCACGTATAGAAGAACGTAAGACAGTACCACTAGCAGGAAAAGAGAATACTTGATATCACACTAATCTTAATAATTATAATAAATAAGACATATATTCTAAGTTAGAAAACAAAAATCTAAATACAAATAAAATTCCGCAAAATTTCTAGTATTAGTTTACCGGCTTTCATTTCCTCGGTCCACAGCACTGAGAAATTAATCAGGAATATCCTGGCTTCCACACTGATTGATTTCAATGTGCCGTGCTTCACTGAGGCTATTGATGCCTGGAATCTCGCTTGTCCGAATTCTGACCTACCTGTTATACCATCTTCCCAGAGGCGGTGGGACGAGCCGCTCTGCAGAGTAGTTCTGAATAATTTACTAACCACGTCTGCTACTTCTGCTGAGTGTCCTCGTCTGCTGGCTGTGGGAAAGTGGGAATCAGGTCTTTGGTTACATGCTCTACCGTCCTCAAATCTAGGCACTTTGTTCGACGACACCACTTTCCGCATCGCTGCTTCACTACGCCTAGGAGCCCCTTGTTGTTCCCCTCATCGCTGTAATTGTGGGGAAGCGGTCAACAGCCTCGGGCACCATGGTCTCTCTTGCAGCCGTAGTGCGGGTCGTTTTGCACGACATGCCAACTTAAATGACATTATTCGACGAGCCCTTGTCACCGTCGGCGTTCCAGCCGTATTGAAACCCATTGACCCAAGAAACCCAAGGACTGGCGCGTGACGATGGCAAGAGACCGGACGGCATGTCATTGTTTCCTTGGAAGATGGGTAGGCCTTTAGTGTGGGACGCAACTTGTGTCGATACTGTCGCGCCATCCCATCTTCCCAGTTCATCATGTTGTGCTGGCGCTCCCGCTGCGGCTGCGGAAAACAGGCAAAAGGCGTAAATATAGTCATCTTGGTGATAACTATATTTTCGAGCCGTTTGGGGTCGAAACTCTCGGACCATGGGGCCCGTGTGCTCACAGCCTTTTTAAAGAAATATCGAAAAGGCTCGTTGATGCTTCCCGCGACCCAAGGGCTGGCTATTTCTTTGGTCAACGGCTAAGCATTGCCATACAACGAGGCAATGCCGCCAGTATCTTGGGTACGTTGCCAGCCGACAGCGTTGAGGATGAATTTTTTGATGCTTTATTGTAGTTTGTATTTTAGTACATAATTTTGTATATTTGTTTTAAATATAATTCATTCTTCTTCAATACAAATAATACGTAAAATTACATGATTACTTAATTTAAATTAGCGATATGTTCATATACATGTTTGATTCCAAAATTTACTTGACCGTTCTATAATATTGGATTAGTTTCTGATTTTCAGCTCAGTAATTTAATGTAGACTGATTTTATTAAGTATATTTGAGCTGTTTGGGGAAACATGTCCATTGTATCCGAGTGCTCATCGAGTTAAATTACCTCTGATTAGTCGAGTCCCCACGTGATCAGAAGACTGGCCTATTTTTTTTATTTTTTTCATTGTGGCAATGATGCCAGTATTCTGGGCAAGTAACGCTAACGGATTTTGATGCCCAATAAATTCTTTTCCAGCTCGTTTTTATATACGATGTATACACATATGTATGTAATTTATTATTGTTGTCACATAGTTAATTACGTTTTTATTGAATGTAAAACTCTAAGTTTATTGTAATTACTTTAGAAGTGTTTTGCACTGTGTCGTGCCTACATTTTATGCCATACGACCTGACCCGGCTTCGCTCGGGTAATAAAGGTTATAATTTGCTTATATATGATTTTGCTTAATCAATTTCTCGTTCGTTAACTTGCCTCACTCATATATCGGCGATAACTCATAAGATATTCATTTTATTGTTATAGTGTAAAAAGCAATTTTGATCTACATTAAATCCTCAACATATCTGACGTATTTAATTGGATAAGGAGTGAAAAAAAGATTCGTTTATGACCCATCATTTTAATGTAATTTATAAAAGAAAAAAATTGTTATTGTGGGTTATTCTTGTGAGATAGACATATGCCATCGCGTATTTTTGTAGATCTATAAAAGAGTAGGTAACAATCCCGCCATATATTGTATTTTTATAACTCAAAAGGTTTTGGCAGCGTTTTCGATTAAAGCTCCCGATAGGCTTAATTCTTTCCAACATGTTGAAGTATAATCGTCGTATTTCATTCAATCTAAACAAAACCTTAACTTATTATACACTTAAACCTTCCTCAAGAATCACTCTATCAACTAAAAAAAACCCGCATCAAAATCCGTTGCGGAGTTTTTAAGATCTAAGCATACATAGGGACAGACAGACAGGGAAGCGACTTTGTTTTATACTATGTAGTGATTCGTAACTTATATTAAATATTATGTAATACTCTTGCCTTTTATGAAATTAATCCTTAAATTTTATATTTTATTGGTTTAAGTTATTTAATTTAGGTACAGATACTGTTATAAAAGCTTAAAATATTACATACTTGACAGTTTGATATCCTCACCCACAAACTGGATAAAATCGTAAGTTTTGCTAAGCCTACCGTAATTTTGAGATCAGAATCCGTTAGTCCTACGATACTACTTAAGTACGAAGTTATTAAATTTTGTACTTACTTTATTAACTGTTCAATTTTCCAATTGATTTATGCTTAATTATTTTTGACTATTATGTCTCTGGTAGAAACAAGTCCTGGTAGTTTTATGACAGGGACTTGAGAAGTTTATTATGAGAGGTTTTGTTGAAACTGTATACATCCAGTTAAGACTAAAGACAATATCTAAAGCCTAAATCTGTAATAATTGTGTTTTGTAATCTGTATTTTAGAAAATACAGATTACAAAACACAATTATTACAGATACAAATACTTTTTATATAGATATAAAAAGTATTTGTTTTGTATAATTTGATTCAAACTTAATGACGTCTGCGAAGTTTGCTTTTCACTGCTCGATTCAATTCAGTCAATGATTAGAAACAATTCAATTTCTAATAATTGCATTTATATTTTATTTATTAATTTGTTGGGAATAACAAAAAGTTACAAATTTCGTATTAAGTATATACATACAAAATTACATACATATTATAAATGTATTAACCACAGCATTTATTTATTATATACAACGTGTAATTTAAAGGGTATATACATACCAAGTGCACGGCTTCTTTGGATGATAACAAACGATATGACAAGGGTTTGGTAATCCTGTCTTCATGTGTGGAACTAATTAGAAATTTCAATACATTGATACCAGAGACTGAATTTTTCAAATTAAGAAGATTGAAGAGAATTATCGTGTTATAGGCAAGTGACGTGGAAAGTTATTGACCCTCGTAGTGCTGTGACACGTTTGTTATGGTTGATTTTCAAGAAACATATGAAACCGATAATTTCGTATCAATTCTTTGAGTCACTTATTTTGTGCTGAAACTGGGCATAGAGACTCCATACCAGATGTCGTCTTCAGCTCTTTTGGATTGATATGGGGTTTCCGTTACACGTTGTATATTGTACAACTTACAATATTTCTATGAATACAAAAGTAAAACTAGTGTACAATGGGCAAATACAATATATATAATTATATATATATTATACAATATAGTGTGCACTAAGTGTGTGTGAACTAAGGTGCAAGAGAAGAAAATACAAAATTACTGTAAATCATTACTTTGAATTCAATGATGTATTAAAAGATATGATTTGTTGTATATTTTTATCTTAGATTAGTTAGATCAACGCGTTACAGAAACTAGGTACTAGCCGGCACAGAAAACGAATCTAAATCTGGGAAAAAATCATTGTACAAATATATACCGAAAAGAGATGATGTACACGCACATTTCTTCCTAAGACACTTTTCGGTGCAATGTAGTTTTATAGTGCAGTCACACCTGTTCTATTTATATATTTCAAGATTTTATTTACTAAAATCATATTTTTTAACTCACGTCAGAACCATAAACACCAACAAACCAAAATCAACTATGACCAATTTAAGAGGATTAAATTGTTCTGCATTAGCAAATCTATAAAACTTGCCACTTACAAGTTGAACTTTACGTGAGTACGAAAATTCTGGTTTGATTCGTAACTGTAGCTGTTTGCTTCAAAGAAATAAAAAACCGGCTAAGTGCGTGTCGGGCCACACACAGTGTAGGGTTCCGTAGTTTACTACAACGCTAAGTGCGAGTCGGATTAGCTGACCGAGAGTTCCATACCATGCTCTAACAAAAAGCAACTACTTTATTGTATACAGTTGAATACGGTTGTTCGACAATTAGTCGTAAAGAGCAATGCCAAGTGTCCATAGTAACTTTGGCTTAATATAAAATTCTCACGGCCAGCGATGAAAATAATTTTATTGTGTGTAGTTCAATACTAAGAACTGTTTCTTAGCATTAAATACTGTATAGAACTTCTAACAAAGAAATACTAGCATAAATACAAATATGGAATTGTGAGGTTATTACAATTTGACGATCTCTATACATGTTTGTACACGCTAACATTTAGCACTAAAGTAATTACTTCTGTGTAATTAAATCAAAGTACTTTACTTCGGGAATAGAGGTCCACTGCTGTAACAATGAACGAACTTCTTCGCATTCTACTAAATACAAACATTCAATCCACAATTAGTGCAACGTTGTTGGTTAGACATGGTCACAATAATGGATGTACTTCAACACTTCGAAAAGCAAAAGAGTCTCAAAAAACAGAGAAGGAAACGTAAACTCATGCACTTCGCAAAATCACCGACAACAACAACTGTATGTGTTTGTAATGTCAATTCCCTTTGTGTCACTTTTGACACTTGTTCGAGTTTTTACTTGGCAGAATGGTCGACATCGCCTTTGCTTGCCTTGTATAAAAATAGAATAGAGTTTTAATTCCCAATAATTAAAATATTATTTCAGATTTTTTATGTGATCAACTGCGATTATTGTTCACCACACATTGTTACAATTTTTGGTATAGAAAAGAATGCAGAAAATAACAAAAGATTTGAAATAAAAAACTAATTAATAAGTTTAATTGCAGCATACTGACAACTCAACTTATTTGCGACAATTTCCGGTCAGCTAGTTGTTTATTAATAAATCAATTCTAATGGAGAAGTTCTCGAAAGAAATTAAATATAACTTTATAGCTTAAATTTTTTTGTATAGATTCTTTTTTTTTATTTAAAAGGTGCGTAGGCCAGGATCTGTCTTTGTTCTTTGTGATAACAACTTAGGTCTGGTAGATTTCCTTTTAACTTCGTTAGTATTCTCGTTAGTCGATAGTACTTGACTCTAACGAAAATTAGCACTTTAAAATTTAATATTTCACAAAGGGATCACTGAATCGAAAAGGTCTTTCCACACTCCCATTATTTTTGGACGACCTATCCAACGATAATCCACACAATGCGGTAAACTAAAAAAATGTTTTTTCATGATTTTATTTTATCACTTTGTTAACGGGATTAATATGTATATCCATGCCAAATTTCAGCGTTAGCCTATACCAATAGCTTCGGAGCTAAGCCGAGGATATACGGACAAGTGTTCCTTGTTGACTACGGAACCCTAAAAAGCTCATTAAAAAAAGGGGCAATCATGGGCTTTTCGAAACAGCTGTAACGGGGTTTTTAATAATAATATTATTATTATAAGTTTTTAGGCTAACATGGTCACTAACAGTATCATTAGAACTTAAAACGGGATATTTACCATGTGTATTTATTGTTTTGAGTTTCCGATATTTCGGCACTGTTGCAAGCGCCATGATCACGGATGAACTGAAGTAAGGCCGTGCGCGCACTGCCTTGCGGTGGCCGCAATTGCGGTAGTTCTACCGCATCGGTAGAATGACCGGGGCCACCGGTGACTCTACCGCACGCGTTTATTCCACCGCAGTGCGCGCACTTCTATGACACTCCATACTTCACAGATTCTGCGTTTCCAAAACGCAACGCAGTGCGTGCACGGCCTAAAAGCGGGTGGAAGTTTGTTTAGTTCTAATGATAATAATGTTATTTATTGCAGAACAACAAAATATAAAACATTCAAAGTTAACTTAAAAACTATGTAACGTAAATTAATAAACACGTTGCTTTCTACATATTGGCACGAGCCTTCGCGCCACATATTGGCTCGTTACGGGTTATCAATCGTTTTTGTAATTGGCCACGTAAAATCAGAATCGAGATCATTTGTGCTTATTATCTACAGGGTAATCTTTTTAAACTTCCTCGTTGGTCGAGTGGTCGCTTGCACGACTGCTGAGCACAAGGTCTCGGGTTCGATTCCAGGATCGGACAAAAAGTGGAATTGGGTTTTTCTGTAAGTAATTTCTCAGAAGTAGCCCGGAGTTTGGAAGTTGTGGTGGGGTTCAAACCGGCGAACTCTCAATCACAAATCCGAATAGCCTAATAGGCTATTGTCGCTTCATCCATCAATCTATAGCATAACATTAACAGTATACAACGTGTAACGGAAACCCCATATCTATCCAAAAGGGCTGAAGACAACATATGGTATGAAGTCTCTATGCACAGTTTCAACACAAAATAACTGACTCAAAAAATGGATACCAAATTATTGGTTTCATATATTTCTTGAATACCAATCATAAGAAACGTGTCACAGCACTACGAGGGTCAATAACTTTCCACGTCACTTGCCAATAACACGATAATTCTTTTCGTTCTTCCTAATTTGAAAAATTCGGTCTCTGGTATTGTGTATTGGAATTTGTAATAAGTTCTACACACGTAGACTTAGGATTACAAAACCCTTGCCATATCGTTTGTTGTCATCCAAAGAAGCCATGCACTTGGTATGTATATACGCTTTAAATTACACGTTGTATAGCGTACCCAATGCTAGGACACATACCTTTTCATTATGAGAGAAAATGGACCGCAATCCACCACCGAAGCTAAATACAGGTTGGTGCGTGATGCATATTTTTGGTCATAGAACACATCGTCGCTGTAGAATGAATACCTCGTATGTCAAAAAATATTTTTATTCCTTTTTTTTGTAAAAATCGTATGGAAACCACGTATTTTATAATACGGCGAAACTGTGAACCCAGTATATGACTACAAGTGCCATCTATGGAGTAAAACGAAAACCTCTTATCTATAGATACATGGGCGTTTAAACAAAAACTACGTAGATATGAGACCAGAAAACCTCTTATATCATTTCTCTGGCATAATTCAGTTAAGTAACGCATTGGTTAATAACATAAATAAGTCCTTTTTATCATTCAAAACATGAGACAAAAGCACATAAAAATGTTTTAAACATTAACAAAATTAACAGTTTTTTTCGTTTCCTGTAAAGTTTGGATTAAAGACATACGAGGTTATCATTCTACAGTGACGACATACTGGTGTCCTCATGTTTTCCTCTACCGCGTTGAATGCAGTACAGTACCATTTTTGTTGTAATTAGAGAGTTGTTCGTAGAGTGGAGACCCTCATGATTTTCTGATTGTCATCATGTTCCTCTTTGATCAGCACAGTGAGAAAACCAGACTGTGAGTTACAACGGTTTGTGAAGATTCACGAACCGCTATTATGTTTCATCATCATTATCTACATAGTCTTTGCCTATGTTGGGGTAGGCTTACAGTCTATCTGGATGGACCTGAGTATTTAGTATTTTACTTTTTTTTATTGTTAATAGGTTCGTGTTTGACCACCATCGCACCTGATGGTAAGTGATGATGTGGTCGAAGATGGAGCACGCTTACCTAAAAGTAACCTATTCACTCTTGACTTAAAGACCCCTAGGTTATAACTATCAGGAACACCGACTCCGGCATGGAATTCCACTCCTTAGCCGTACGCACAATGAAAGTATTCCCAAAACGTTTTGTGCGTATGCCCATGTAACGATGACGCATCGCCGTTTGTCTTGTAGTCCGATGATGGAACGGACTTGGCGGAATTAGATTATGTCATTCCATCGCACACTCCCCGAAATGTAACCGATAGAAAACCGATAGACTTGCGACTGCTTATTTGACCTCCATAACCTAGTATAAAACCTCCCGTAGGAAACACGATAACTATTGGCAAGACCAGTGCCAGATTTTCAGTTGCAAGTTTTCTGCCGTCTGACTGCCTGTAAAGACTGTAATAGTACATTGTTCACCGAGAGGAGAAAGTGACCGATTACCGTCGAGGGTGTCGTTTGAACAACACCCGAGATCGGGAATCGCACTTTCTCTCGAGTGATACATAGTGCTTTATACTACACCTACGAGGAAAATAAAAAACTAAATCTTAACTAATTGAAATTTATATTGAAATTGTTGCAGTTAGTGAAGCTTAATGTAACACTGTTTTCACAAATGGCGCCAATGGCGTCTGCAATTTTCACATGTTCTTTTTTCAAATTGTTTATCCTGCCGCCGCAGGGTCGCACTGCCAGCCCGACACCATCCAACACACAGCTAGTGGCCAGTGTCATTTTGCGATCTCGGAGATAAAAACTCACTGTAAAAACTTTTTGGCTTTTGATATTTAGGTTACCGGCGCATAGTCTTACCCAAAATTAAAAAAGAAAAACCACGTAAGAAATGGATTTTCATACACTTTTCTCTCCCGCTCAGATTCGTTTTCTCCCCGCATATTTGTTCGATATGCAATGACATACTTTCTACCGTAAATTTGATAAAGTATCAAGGTACTTTCCAAGCAGGTGTAGTATAAAAGATGTATACGTACAAATGATAGCCGAGACCAATGGCGTAACGTGCTTTACAGGGCATGCAGAAATCTCAATATGTTAAAATAGTTACTCATCCAAAGGCCGACCTTGGCAAGCGTTGCTTAACCTTAAAGATCGTACGGCTGTTATTATTTAGCCACAATTTCCTTCTGATTTTTTTTTAAATTTTTATTATTACGAATGACCCCCTCTTGACCTCGGTCACACCTGATGGTAAGTGTAAGATGAGGTCTACGATCGAACAAGCGAGCCCAGAAAATGCCTATTCACTCTTGCTTTAAAGGCTGACGGGTGTGCTATACGTTTGAATTTACTTGCAAAACGCTGGTGCTTATCTTCGCTGTAGCCTCCACCTTACAGCCAATCATTGCGGTTTGTTCAGATTTCTTCAATTTATCTTTCCCGCAGAGCTATGACTTTGCTCACGTCTGAATGTAGAAAGCGTTATGAAACGCCAAGCTTAAGTGTATCTATTGTGCTGTTTTTGCTGCAAAACTAGAGCGCGTTTTTGTACTTTCCAGTTTCGTTGCTAGATTCTTTGTGGTTAAATGATTTTTCGTAAGATTGTGTCTCTTTCGCTCTTTATACCTATTTGTTGCTAGAACTTTTTGTTTTGGTTTGGCACATCTACTTTTAGTGCTCTTAACCTAACCTGAATTTTGAGCTATGAAATTTAAAGTCTACCTAATATAATTTAAAGTGTAAAATAGGATTTGGTTAGACAAATAATTAAAGCCTGAAATGTAAGATTAAAACTAAATAAAAATAATTGGTCAAGCGGTTTTAGAAACATCTCTAAATGAGCTTTTCGGACTATGGTATCATGCAGTCATTTAAAAATAATTCAAGAAAAAAAAAACGAAAATTGAAAAGTTCCTTATTGACTCACAGTGTACCGTAACGATTTCACTTTATACTTTTTTGACATTTACCAAAGCTTAAAACGACGCGACACTAAAAAGTCACTCGATTTTTTCACTTACTCGATTACGTTTTGTATGTCAGAGAAATCGATACCAACAAAGATCTTTCTTAAGATCAACACGATTCAATGATACGGTTGATTTTTGTACGCCGTTACAATTTGCTTTGTTAACTGCGGTTAACTAGAACATTCTGTTTTTATTTTTATTCTATTTTGTACACCCGATTTCTTTTGTGTGCAGAAATTGCTGGAAGCAACAGTTTACTACTTAGTCAGAAAGTTAATGGGTATGTAAGTGCGGTTTGTTTTCGATTAAAATATCATTTTGATGTTTATCTTTCTCTTACTCGGTTTTATTTTACTGTTAATGCTAGCCTACTGATACTTTGAACGTGAATTGCCACCCACACTAAAAAAAGGGTTTTATAATTATTCATCAGTTTCCATATTATTCGTGATTTATTTTATTGTACATTTCGTCAGACAATTTTAAACAGTCTAATAATTTCATTCAGTCACTTGATTGTTTGTTCTGTAATTTTAATTTTGTAATAAATTGTCTATTAGCTATTGTAAGTAGTAAGCGCCTGTATGCTCTCAATTAATTAGAAACAATAAAAACATAAAGGTAAAAACATATGAGAATCGCCACTTGAGCTTGATTTTAATGTTTATAGTATTATACGTATACTAAAGTGTACAGTCAACAAAACTAATATAGGCAGCGGTTTTTTACCAAATGTTAGGTTTACGCTAAGAGGTAAAGATACTTTATATACATACTTTAACACCATAATATCTATCTTGAGTTCCAAATATTATTACTTCTACAACATATCACTAATAAGTGATATGTGTGATTTTCACTAAGACAAGGTGACATCGAAATGAACGATTCTCCCTTCTCCCTTTTGTGACCAGACCACCATGAAGTTATTTATGAGTAAACGAATAGAACGTTTGCTAAAGTACCAGCGCAGCGGCAGTCTGCAGAAATTGCTACCAAAAATCGTCGGAGCCTATTCTACATACCTCTAATGATTTTTGCTAGCCTGGTTAAAGTCTTTTCTAGAAAATGGCTTCTTCTTTGTTGCAGTTAATGAATATTAATCTGATATTTGTTCGATCTCATCAGGCGTCCCTCAGGGCTCTCATATCGGCCCGATATTATTTATTGTCTTCGTCAACGATAAGTCGTTGACGAAGACAACGGAACGGAAGCATTCAGGTAAGCCTGAATGCTTCCGTTTCAGCACATGTTTCATGTATGCTCATGATTTAAAGTTCAGTAGGGTAATTGATTCAAATGAAGATACTAGTTTACTACAACATGACATTGATATGCTAATCGAGCGGTGTGTTAAAAATGACATGGAACATAAAAAAATGTTTCCATATTAAATTTTCTAAAAAAAAAAATTGGTGCTGTCTGTGTATTCCATTGGTACTCACGTCATTCAGGAAGTAGATCAAATCAAAGACCTTAGTGTATTGTATGATCTTCTGATCATCTGATCACTTGGAAAACGTCATCAAACGAGCCTCTCGAATTGAAAAGGTTTTGTTATAAGAAACATAGTAGGGTTTCGGCAACCTAAAACCAAAATACTCTTATACAACTCCCACGTTCGCAGCATCTTGGAATACTGTAGCACTGTTTGGAGACCACATTATGCTACACATAAGCTAAGACTTGAGTGAATACAGAAAAGATTCCTTTGGCATTTAGCGTATTCGTCTGGAATTGCCATAGGAAAACGATCTTATTTAGCTAGATTATCGCATCTTAAGGTTAAAAGTCTAGAAAAACGTAGAGACATAATAGATTTCACTTTCCTTGTTAAGATTTTACAAAACAAAATAGACTGCCCTCAGTTATTAGGTAAGATTAATTTCCGAGCTCCAGCTAGATACCCTCGTGCTACCATAACTCCCTTGTATCCTCCGCCCCGTAGGACTGTTTTCGGCGCCAACTCAACCATTCCTCGACTGTGTAAACTTTTAAACAGTTGCAGCGATCTTGTGGATGTCCATGCAGACTCTTTTACCAGGCTCCTCAAAGTAATGCACAATAATATGTAATAGCTCGTCTTTTGAAGGTTATTTTAGTTTATTTTATGTTGTACATTTAGATATATATTGTTTTGTATAGTTCTAAGTTAGAGAGTTAAGAATAATTGTATTGTATTGTTTTGTACACAATGGCATATGTGGTGCTTACCTGTAAAAATTGTGACACTAGGAAATATAGTTAGGAATTATAATTGTAAAAATTTTGGTGTCAACAATTGTTGGTGAGCCAAATAAATAAATAAAATAAAATTTCGTGTTGTCTCTAAACATGCAAACCAAATGCTTTTACCGACTGTACAATCGTATATACACCGTGTACCGTACGAAACAACATCCTGACATTGTATGGTGTACATAAATCGTGTTGTATGTCTGCGTGACACTAACATACCCATGTTCTCCATAAGGAGAGAGATAAGGAGGCACAGGGGTTAGGAGACGGCCGTAGATTGCGACGAGGCAACCAATTGCTCAGGGTGGTAGTTTATGCAAGGCACAAGTGGCTTTGTGAGGTTTCTCACGAACGTGAAGAAGTTAAAGGCTGTTTATTCATATCTTAGTTGTTTTTTTATTTTATTTAGAACTTCATCAAACGAGGGTGCTGATTTTTTACACAATCAAGAGGTCGAAAGTCGCGTCGTTTCGAAAAAGTTTGAGACGTTCCAGCAACAGTATCTTGAGGGCTGTCTCTTGCAATTTAGCATGTCCCATATGTAAGCACTGGTTTTATTTTCACCTGAATGGGTACAAACATTACAAAATAGATAGGATTAACATGCTATTCGACTATTTGGATTTAATTTAAATTTTTGTTTAAAATATTATTTTATAAAATGTTAAATGCTAGTTTGTTTCAGGCAACATACCCATTCATGCATTGGTATTTTGCCTGAAACAAACTAGCATTTATTTATTTTATTTGTATGAAGCACAAAAATTTAAAGGCATTTTTAACAAATGTGACACAAATAATTATTTTTACCTATTAATTTGCCTCAATACCTAAAAAACTAAATTATATTTGGAAATGTTTAATCTTTTGTCATCTATAGAGCTACAAATAACGAAATTCTAGCTTCAGTCTGCCTTCAGGATCACCAATCGCTGCTCAATGTCTGTCGTTGGTATTTTGTTGAAAACGATGAAACAGAAACCATATTAAGCACCAACCCGCGACACAAACTACCATGACAAACAGTCAGAATTGAAAAGGTCAAGAGTCAAGCAGCAGAATATATCCTCCAATAGTTTTTAAACATTGAATAATCTCCTTAATCATTTCTCCATTCAAATGTTTCTAAAACATATAAAGCATTGCGTATGCCTCCATCGATAAAACAAAACACAAAAGCTATTAGTTAACCCTTATTAAGTACAATCACCGACAACAGTAAGGACAATTGACGTATCGCCCGACACGTAGAAAGTCGTAAGTGGTAGTGGGTACTAGAGGTGGGCTGGACTATCGACTTTCGCGAACCCCCCTATCGATCAACGTTTTATCGATCGTCGAGACACGTGTTAACAAGTAGGCCTGCACTTGGGACGTTTGATAAGGCGTTATTTATTACCCTCGTCGCAGAACTTAGACAATGCTGTTTATTAACGGATAGCTTTAGTTGAATCGAAGATCTTGTTCGGCTGTTTGTTTTCAATGCTTATTGTTTAATTTAGGGCCTGGCGTTAACGAGTAAGAATAAGATTTACGTCTCTTATATAAAAATATAAGAGACGAAATCGAAAACGATTTGGAATGCATGTTCTGCTATGCAAGTAACCTAAGTATGGACACCCCTAATGGAGGAATGATTGTCAGATGGTCTTGAGAACTCTTTCTGAGGAAATTATTAGTCATCTTTGTATAACAAATAAGATAAGATCCTACACTCCACCCTGGACTCATCCACCCTGCTGTCCTCTATTAATATTAATACTAGGTATACCTCCAGAATGCCAAGAACTTTTTTACTTCTGGTATATAGAAACAACACCTCTTATTATAACCCTATCGTTAGAATGTGTCGCCTTTATAATGAAATATCGAAATATACCAGAATTAGTCTTCGATCTTCGATGCTCGTACCACAGCTTTTAAAAGACTTGTAAGTGCTCTTACTCTCTGTTAATGTTAATGTTTTAATATATATGCTTAACACTGTTTTACACTAATTTCGTTTTTAAACACTTTTTCTGTAACCTATTGCTAGTAGTTAAATTTATATTTCTTTTTTGTTGTTGTTGTCATGTTGTGCGATTACGCTCTGGGTCACAATCAGCTCAAAACATATTATGTGTCTTTGTTATAATAAGTGGATTGTAACCTGTTGTAATTGCCTTGAGAATAAATAAATAAATAAATAACAATGGTTTTAGTCAAATATATTTATAAAAATTATAGCAAACTAATACAGTCCTGTTAGATAGAATCTAATTCAGTAGCCATAGACGCTAAAAACGGCTTGCATAAGAGTAAGTGAGCAGGGTGTGCTATAATAACCTATTACAATCTTGTCTACCATCGCATTACTAGTACCGAATATGCTCTTGTTACGCGAAGGTGGTATCCATCCGCTTGGGGCTTCGCCCTGTAAGGTACAAGAACATTACCCACCATATCAATCGAGCTCTGCAATTTTCTCTCCAAAATAAGCTCAGTTTCCTTTCTATCGAGCAATCCCCGAGGTTCGCAATTGGTCCTCTCGTGGGAGTTACTAATATAGAACACAATGAAGCGTGGTTTGTGATCGGATGTGAAGACCAAAGGTTAGAACCGGAACCACGTTCGATGCTTCTTTCACTTTTTTACGCCACTGTACCTACTAAGGACTTCAAAAGGCGATATGTACATGGTTGTAAAGCGGGACGAATGACCTTTTTTATTTTATTTTTGAGACTACTGATTTAATTATTTTGTGTATGAAAAGTTCGTCATTCATCTATTTCATAACATTTTTGAATAGTTAGCGAATATAATTGATATTCTAGATCTAGATGCTTGTGAGCATGAGGTCTCCTGTCACTAAACGAGTAAATTTAAACCTCCTGAATAATTGTAATTCATTTTAAAAATGCGCACCGTTTGATGGAGATCTAAATGTATGAATTTTTGTTAATGAATCATGCCAAAATGGCTAAACGAATAAAATTTGGTACTGAGATAGATTCTAGTTTAGAATAACACTTTTACTGCTAATTTTTATATCAGATAAAAGTACGATTCAGGTGGGTCACATTTATCAAAATTTGCTCGCGAACGCAGTCACTAGTAATAGCTTGTATGTAAATAAATATCAAAAACTAATTATTCTTACACGTTTCTATTGCTGAATCAAAAATATCTCGTCATGGAGCTATCGTCATTTTTAAATTACGTACGATTTGCTCGTAATGCAACTGTTTATTAAGTTGTATTGTATAAAACTGTTGATTCATAACCAGGTTACAGTTAGACCGCAAGACCGTTAGTTTGTATTCCAGTCTAACAAACTTTTACGTTGTATTCTACTGTGGCTACTGTAAAGTGGGTGGTCTAATACTAAGCGGTCTGTTCCTATGTATGTTGAATACGAACTAACCTAATTGATAATACGGAATAAATATGAAATAATGATATACAGTACTATAGCTTTTTAGTGCAGCGTTTTCCCTCCCTCAAATCATTTCTATTTTTCGGGACCGTAAGTATTCCTATTAGGCTTTGAATTTTCGTAATCTGATCAGTACTTTCTGAGATAACACATGAAAAGCTACTTTTGAATATATTCGGTCCAGAATCTTTTAAGGTTCGGGGGACACTGTATCGCGAATTTGGTCAAGAAAATTCTTAATGCCGTGAATCTACTCCAGACGCGATCATATTATTTAGATTAGTCGGAGGGGTTAACCAGATTGGAAGTAATGTATGATCTAACCAAATTGTTTTCTTATAAAAAAATGGATGGTCTATTATTGTGCTGCTCCACAAACCGCTGTGTTTCCTGTCAATGCTCACTACTCTCTCACTTCAGGAATTAATGCATCCAAATGTATTCACGTACAAATATGCTTCTTTTAATCCATAAAAGCTACTATATCTGCTAAAGTATAAAAGATAGATACATGGCGTCTAGGACATTTTCTATTTAAGGTAGACCAAAACGCCATACATTGTTTTTAATCATATAAAACTATTTAAACAGCATATATGCAAATAACTCTATTTTAAGAGGTATTTTTATACAAATTGTAATATCTCGGCTAATATTCATGATATAACTATAATTTATAGCCTACAACAGTGACAAATGAAAACATACTTTGATAAGATATAAGTTGAGCTACGCGATATTTGACAAATGCTTGCACTGTTTGGACGGGCCTGCTCAAATCTGTGTGATTCTGTTCTTTAAAGGGTGCCACAGGCATAAACCTACATGGCTCTCATATGATTTGATTACTACACATTGTATGGACTTTAAAAGAGAAGTTGACCTCTGAGTTTGTTTCAGTGTTTCTTCTCAGAGTAGTCAGGAAACACTGGCCTCATCTAGTTTACATTTACGAAAAAAAATGACGTGTAAAAGTGTTATTTATAACCCATTTGCAAAATAAACATCATTATTTCATTATTTCATAGATATAGTTCATTTGTTCCGCAGATTACCCTCTACATACAAACTTACACATCTTTATAATATCAGTACTTATAGATAAAATATACTCAACACAACTAATTATCTATATAACTCAAACAAATAGATAAACTATACCTCCTGCAAAGCAACACGTACTAATAACACTATCAGCACGGCGGCGGTAGACACCTGTGCACTGCGTGACGTCACTTCCGTAGGCACCCGCAGGCTCTTATCTGCACAATTAGCATTTCCCGGCGGCCTTCCTGCTCGAGTGCTCGATAATGGGAATGGCTGCAGGCTGTGCTACTGCTTAGCCACACTGGAACTACATTCATGTGTATATCTATACTAATATTATAAAGAGGTAAAATTTGTAAGTTTGTATGTATGGGGTAATCTCTGAAACTACCGAACCGATTTTGAAAATTCTTTCGCTGACATGTAGCTGCATTATCCCTGAGTGCTATAGGCCATAAATTATCTTTATATCATGCATATTAGCCGAGCTATTATAATCTTTGTCAAGCAAGTCGGGGACGGGATCCCGTGGAATATTTTCGACTTCTACGCGGACGAAGTCGCGGGCAGAAGCTAGTATACTATAAATATACAACGTGTAATTTAAAGGGCATATACATACATACCAAATGCAAGGCTTCTTTGGACAATAACTAACGATATGGCAAGAGTTTTGTAATCCTATGTCTACATGTGTGGAACTTATTGTACATTGATACTAGAGAGACTGAATTATTCAAATTAAGAACAAGAGAATAAGAATAACAGAATTACCGTGTCGGCAAGTGACGTTGAAAGACCCTCGTAGTGCTGTGACACGTTTTTTATGATTGGTATTCAAGAAACATATGAAATCGATAATTTGGTATAAATTCTTTGAGTCACTTATTTTGAGCTGAAACTGTGCATAAAAAATCCATACCAGATGTTGTCTTCAGCCCTTTTGGATAGATATGGGCTTTCCGTTACACGACAGTGGCTAGATTTAAATTCGGATATCATCTTACTATTGGAAATCTGTGACACTCGTTATGGGTGGTCAGTAGGAAGAAAATCTGACCCTGTTCTGACCCAGGGGTATCATGTTACCCAGCCACTGGGTTATGAAATAATAATGTTTATTATGCAAATGTTTTTTATTCGTGATGAGCCCACTCTTGACCTAGATCTCGCCTGATGGTAAGCGATAAATGAGATGATGACACATTCCACTAAATTTTACGACCATTCTTTTACGGTGCAGGCTATTCGGTTGTGGAATGCATTGCCGGTGTATTTATGATTATTTCTTTGTTTTTCTCCACACGATGTTAAAGAACATACATGATCACAACAATACATTTATATATTTCATATAAGTATGTAGGTATTGTATATATATATATATATACAACGTGTAATTTAAAGGGTATATACATACCGAGTGCACGGCTTCTTTGGATGATAACAAACAATATGGCAAGGGTTTTCTAATCCTATGTCTACATGTGTGGAGGATATTACAAATTTCAGTACATTGATACCAGAGGCCGAATTTTCCAAATTAAGAAGAACGAAGAGAATTATCGTTTTATTGGCAAGTGACATGGAAAGTGATGATCCTCATAGTGCTGTGACACGTTTGTTATTACTGGTATTCAAGAAACATAAGAAACCAATAATTTGGGGTCAATTCTGTGAGTCACTTATTTTGAGCTAAAACTTTGCATAGAGACTCCATATCAGATGTTGTCTTCAGTCCTTTTGGATAGATATGGGGTTTCCGTTACACGTTGTATATACACACTTACATGTTTTAATTACTTTTTTACCGTTATGAGTATTTGTAGTACACCAATTTAGCCCTCCCCAATTCAATTAAAGCTTTTAAAGTCCTTCCAAAGGTTGTCTGGAAGATATCGCTCTCAGCGATAAGACCGCCATTGTAACCAAAGTTATAGAAATAAGGTTATGTAAGTGTGTTCCAATTTTTGGTGTACAATAAAGTATATTCTATCTATCTGTCTACGATGGAACGAGCGAGCCCAGAAGATGCCTATTCACTCTTGTTTTAAAAGCTGAAATGTCAGTAGTAGTGATTTGCCGGTTCTGGCGCACCAATCAAATCGCAATCGCGGTCCAGGGCGTTTCAAACCTAAAAAAAAAATAAAAAAAAAAAAAAAAAAAAAAAAAAAAAAAGGTTTTGGGGTCCGCTGATCACGTTTCTGCAATCCGTTTTCGCGTAAGATGCATGGTTCCGGAGATACAGAAATCAATTAACAACAATCTGTTTCATTTCCGGTGACCCGAAACCCTCATTATCGACTTTCATTGTTCGCCTTTTCTTATCTATTGTCCGTGCGTCCGGCCGCTCACCCTCATTAGGATTGCATTGACGTATGCATGTATTACTCATTGTTACTGCTACTGCTATTGTATACTTTTATTGTTCATAAACCATTGCTTACTTTGCTATTCGGGGTCATCAAAACGGAATCAATAAAACACATGCGTCATTAACAAATTTTATTTTTATCTACAAAATATGAGCGGAACATCTCATCCACTAAAATATCGTTGTACAGTGTGTTCCCTGTAAATATGTTTGTAAAACTATGCATTGAACATCCCTGAAACTTATATAGCAAATACATTAAGCAATATTCACCACAAACTGAAGTCCAATCATTCTGAATCCTATCAATACTCCAGCCCCATCTTTTACAATTCCTTTTCAAAAACTCGAGATGATATCGCGCAGGTGTTCGCCCATAAGAATCAAAATATTGACCGATGCCATTCGTATCGATATGTACAGCTACCCAGTGTGAACCTGGCTTATCATCCGCATCCAAATTGCATATTATATACGTTGGTGCATGGGTATACATAGGGAGTCTATTAGCAGCATAAACATTATTTTCTAGACTGGGATGAATCTTTTTCAGATGTTTTTGTACTTCTAGTGTATCCATGATATAGCATATTATTACACTACCAATCTATTCAATGGTTGTCATAGGAATGTTCAATTATAGTGATTTGTAAATATTAAATCGCATTATTTTGTAGCACTCACAAAACAGGTTGATGCCAGCAATGTGAGATAAGTTTGTTGACTCATAGAGTTACTATCAGTTTCCGGAGGAACGTGAGATAATTTTGGTGATTCATAGAGTTACAATCAGTTTCGTTGTATTTAGGAATTTGTTTTAGATAAGAATGGTGCTATATAAGATCCTACCATTGCAGTCATGCAGTCAGTCTATGGTCGTTTGACCGCAGTGGATTGTATACGTCTACCAATACTACGTTTGTGTTACTTCAACGCATCAATGGCCATGGAGGTAAGTGTTTATTCTATTGACAAACTTACTTGTATTCTTGTTGTTGTTTCCTAACGTGTGTGATTAAGTGTAAACAAATTGATATTAACATGATAACTGTCTTGTTGCAGAAATCATTCAACTTCGATGAAAATACCTATAAACAGTATTACTACTCACCGCTCTCCCCTCAACATGAAGAAGAGAACGATGACATCGTTATTAATAACACATGTGATGGTGGAAAAAGGAAATCACAACCGATTGATCATTTTTTTGAAGTGGCACCAAAAATAAAAAAGAAGAAACTGTTATCGTCAACCGTGGCACGAGCCGCTAGAGATGGTGTATCATACATTTCTAGTAATTCTGACGACGGAGACCAAGCGACGCATCTCATTAAAATTGAAATGTACGATATGAAGAAGCTATGTAAGATTCCAACTACTGATCATTGGAAACACGCTACCACGAGGATTAAATATTATGTAAAGAATAATAAGGATAGCATCTACGACAGCACAAACGGGCTCGTATACAACATTACAAAGACAATAGCAGAAAGTGAAAAAGTTAAAAAATACTTTTTTAACAATGACACCCATTAGTTGATTAGTGAATGTGATTCTGTTTACTTAAATTACTTCTGTGTACTCATTAGATTCTACCTGACTCGTCATTAATAACACATGCGATGGTGGAAAAAGGAAATCACAACCGATTGATAATTTTTTTTTTGAAGTGGCACCAAAAAATAAATAAGAAGAAACTGTTATCGTCAACCTTGGCACAAGCCGCTAGAGATGGTGTATCATACATTTCTAGTAATTCTGACTACGGAGACCAAGCGTCGCATCTCATAAAAATTGAAATGTACGATATGAAGAAGCTATGTAAGATTCCAACTACTGATCATTGGAAACACGCTACCACGAGGATTAAATATTATGTAAAGAATAATAAGGATAGCATCTATGACAGCACAAACAGCCTCGTATACAATATTACAAAGACAATAGCAAAAAGTGAATAAGTTAAAAAATACTTTTTTAACAATGACACTCATTAATCGATTAGTGAATGTGATTCTGTTTACTTAAATTACTTCTGTGTATTCATTAGATCCAAGGAGGTGTCGTCTTGTGGTGCTGAGAGAAAAACAAGATTAGAAGGAAGAGATGAGTGTGGCATACGTGAACAGATCACTTCATTGAAAAGCAAAACTACAAAACTGATTGGAGAAGAAAAAGTGAAGAATATGCAGTACCCAAGAGCTGAATATCCATTTTTCAGTTCAAAATCTAGACGGTTGTTCAGTTTCGGAGACTGGCCACTCGTTATGAAACAGAAGCCTGAAGATCTTGCAGAAGCCGGTTTCTTTTAT
The DNA here is from genome assembly GCA_943138885.2 of Tholera decimalis. Lineage (NCBI taxonomy): Eukaryota > Metazoa > Arthropoda > Insecta > Lepidoptera > Noctuidae > Tholera > Tholera decimalis. The sequence continues at coordinate 9,556,257 of OW964553.2, read as the reverse complement.
ACTGGTCATGAAGACAGGACCAAGTGTTTCCATTGTGGTGGCGGTTTAAAAGATTGGGAAGATGATGATGATCCTTGGCAGCAGCATGTTCAGTGGTTTAGTCAGTGTGCTTATGTAAAGTTTAAACTCGATCAGTGTTCTGTATAAGATTGAATAGGGTGTTTATAATGAAATAAAAAAATAGTATATTGCATATAATTTGTTTTATTTAATTTTATAATGTTTCCTTTAGTTACATACACATAACCTTAACTACTATAGTCTACAGTAACATTTCTATTTTTATCTATTTCAATAATATTATCAAACTCAGCATAAACAATACAGTTAATTGTTTGTATTAGTGAGGATTCAAATCGTACTTCTAATCTTACACTACCATGCTTTATGAGATTCCAATGAGCTGATGAGTTAGCTGATAAATCAGGAGTTAAATCAAATGCTAAAAGACAGTAACCTTTAGCATACTGTTCACGAGAGATTGCATTTCCTTCATTTAGAAAGTGAATACCAGTCCCCGAGAATAGAGTATGATATGCTGATGTAAATATATTATTATTAAAAGATGGTTGCAAAGCTTTTGAAGGTATTTGTTGACCATCAATATATAAGCTGAAAGAGTTAATACCATAGTTTTCAAAGTTAAATGGATTTTTAGTAAGCGAACCATTAAATGCAGAATTGTTTACAAATCCAATAATACATCTTTTGGGTACCTGTCCTAAGAATATATTATCAAGAGTTTTTCCTTGAACACCTGATGGAATTGTTAAAACTTTAACTTCAGCACGAGTAATAGGATATTTAGCAGTGGTAGAAGCTAAAACTTTCTGATGTGCGAGTAATACACTTGGATTAATTCGTGCTCTTCGAACAATAAGAGTTGCGTCTGTAATGCAAACTTTAAACTTTACATCATTTGACCCAGCAATTAAATTAAAACTCTCTCTTGATCGAACTAATTTTACACTCATTTCAACGCCATTCATTAAAAATTTATCTTGATTGAAAATGTCACCATGAAGATGACCAATCATTTCTATTTCCCTACTTTCATTAACTAATTCCTGTCTTTTAACAAATCCTATGTTTTTACCATCTGTGGAATCCATTTTTCCTGCTGTATCCTCATACCAAAGGCTACAAGTAAGATGAGATTGTTTAGCAGCAGGAGCATAGTTTAAAAGAGTTTCCATGTATGCTCGATAGGCATAGGTATTATTAGGTGGTGATACAAGTTTTTGGTTTAAATAAACATCAAGTTGACTAAAAAGTGAATGCAGCCAATTATTTACAGGTGCTACTGCGGTAGCTGATATCAAGTTTGATGAATCTTGATTTAATACTTTTGCCTTTATCTGGAGTAATGTATGAGACAAATCTATGTAGTCATCGCCTGTTCCAGGAACTTGAAACTCGATAGGTCCATCATCAGCAAGAGACGAAATTGGTTTATAGTGAATCCACAATCCATTTTCAATGCTTGTTTGTGTAGACGGTAATGCAAATAAATCTAATTCTGACTTAACGCACTCACAAGAATGATTATGAAGGAAAGACATATTTAATTTGAAAATATATCTTCGATGTTTTTTGGTTTTAGACCAAGTTTTTTCGTAGCTTTCACTTTAGCAGTTAGTGGTGGAATGAACGATGCCAATCGTTTTCTTTTAGTTATATATCCAGATCCTGTCATGTTAAATCGATCAATTTTGTTATCAGCCTTTCGTTTTAAGTTCGTACTAACTTGTTTAAGACGATCTTTTATTGAGGCTTCCATAGGACGCGCTTGAACCATATCCGATAAAAGTCCTACTCCAGCGTTTAATGCCTCCTTACCAACCACTCGAACACCACTTGAAAGTAAAGGTAAAACTGATCTAAATAACCCTCCTAAGAAGCTCCCAATACCATGACCGCGTTGGTATGGTGAACCCTTATAAATTACACCAACTCCTGATCCAGCTTGATGTGAATAATAATTTTCATATGGACATTTATGATGATCATGAGGAGAATACATTATTATAATTTGTGGAAATGTAGTTTAATACACACGGTTCCAAACTGGAATGGTATTTTTTGTCCTGTGCTCGATCTTATATCTATTTCCAGCGTATCGAACTCTCTTCGCATTACAGGTAAGTAGTGAGGTGGAGAGAAAACGTGCATTTTATTCGCACCATAAATGTATTTTGAAGGATCTAATGAAATGACTCTTAATAGCGGAGTCATAACATCACCCACAATCTGAGGATCGATAATGTCACAATATAGAAATAGTTGAGATGGTAACCCTAAGTGTAAATTAGCAGGACACTTCCCAAAATTTCTGTCTAGAAGATTTGTATTTGGTTCATAACCCAGTTGTAAACTTAATTTGGGTGATAATGTTACGGATGTTATATTTTTATCCAAAACAGAAATGGACACAAATTTTGTTATTTCATCATAACGAAATTTCAAGTTCTCTCTGATACCATTTAACGCTCTTAAAATATGTTCAACGTTATCATAGTTGGTAGCCGGAATATGTTTTTTGTAGTACACTGTTGATGGTTTATCTTCATTAGGCATTAACATGGTTTTTGTAATGTACACAACATTTTCATGATCTTGAACAGTAAACATGGTGCATGGATATTGAAACTCGACAACTCCAACCGACCATTCACCTTCTAATTTCATAGCTTTTGGTAATTTTGTTGAAAAATTTGTGGTCTTGTTATCAGGAAAGTATTCCATTGAACTATTGCTGAGCAAAGTTAAATAAAAACTTTCTTTATTCATATTTCTTTTAAACTAGAAGCTAAAATCCAACTGTTAAATTTATCTGGATAACCTTTCCACTTCACTAATACTTCTTTTCTGTTACCCGAATAACGAGTACCAATTATTTTATCTATTTTATATTGTGAGGTGGGGTTGTAAGTGACCTTCTGTAATTCTCTTTCATAAAAAGTACCAACTATTGCTTCATCTTGTAAATCTGTTATTGTATAAACAACCCATGGAGATCTATCAATTATTGAAGATATAATAAATATTTCATCACTCCAATTTGATTCATATCCTTTTTGGAAAACATGTTTATATTTAGTTATTCGAACATAATCACCCACATTGAAATTTGGTTTTGGATTTTCTAAAGAAAGTTTGTTTGATCCTCTATTATAAAGATTAGTCCAAACTGTCATAATATTGGCGGAACTTACATCACATGGGCACATCTTAATACTAGAGTGAATGCTGTGATTATAAGAGTATATTAAATCCTGTAAAACATCTATGTATCTATAAGTATTGTTATGAGTGAAATAACGCCACATTTTCATTTTTAGAGTTCTTTGAAATCGTTCAACAATACTAGCCTTAATATCAGGATTGTTAGTGGTATAGTAATTTATCTTTTTGGATTTAAAGTATTTTTGTACATCTTTTGAAACAAATTCTGTACCTTTATCAGATTGTATGTGAGTAGGTGTGGAATTACTTTCAGTAAATATACTTTCAAAACATTCTTTAGTAGTTTCTGAGTTTTTCTTTTTCATTGGTCTTGCAAAAGCATATTTACTAAATACATCAATAACACAAAGTATATAGTTGAAACCATCATTATATTGAGAATAAGTTCGCATATCACTTAAATCAGCTTGCCACAGTTCATTAATATTTGATAGAATGTACCTATTACGTGGAAATTTTTTCCGACTGGGTTTATGTAATGTATATGTTTCTTGTGATTGTAACCATTCCTTTACTTGCTTTTTATCCATTTTACCCTTCATGGCTTTTGATAGTTTATCAATACTACCAAAACCAGCGGGGTTAGATGGATCATAATAAATCCTGTTAATTTCTTCTAGTACGGGGTCCATTTTTCCCAATCGAGCTTTTTACGTATTTTAGTTATAGATCTTTTATCTCCACTGCTCGGTGTAGAAAACTCTTGAACTTCAATCTCAGAGGTTTTGTTCAGATCTTTTGCTTGAAGTTGGTTAATAAACTCACATCTCTTTGGATTTCCAATATAAGTAAGTGGTACTTTAATATCTTTTAATGCTTTAGCAAATCTATCCCACCCTATCGGATCACTTCTTTTTAAGGGTCTTAGTGAATCATTTATTAAATCAACAATATTACTTCCAGGAATTTTTTCATTATCAATTATGACTGTGCCTTCATTATCCCAATGTATTTTACTTTTACTTGTTCCAATTAAGTTTAATAATGACTCACCTTTTTTATTATATGTTTTTGGTATTAAACTGAGTATTTGAGTTGGTGTGTAAAGTGGATTTGTGTCATTTTCTTTACTTTTAATGGATCCTTTCTCATCCAACAAAGATTCAGCATCAACTGAACTTTTTAGATCTCTATCTTTATTTTTAAAACCAATTTTAGATTCATTTGAATCTTCATTAGATGTATCAGAATAAATTGGTAATCTGAGTGGTTGACGATCCTCTTCGGTAAAGTGAAGGTATCTTTGTAGTGTTTGTAAATATAACATCCACTTCTTGCGGTCTTCCGTCTTACTATTCATAATATTTTGCATTTCAATATCTAATCGAGACAAATTACTATTAACCTTATTTTCTTGATTTAATTTTTCAATCAATCCAGGTTCAATAAGTATCATTTTCTTTGCATTTTTCATGTTAACTGGCTAGTCCACTTACTAATCCACTCAATATTGCACCTAATATTATTGGTAAGAAAGCCCCTCCTTTTTGTATGATTATATTTTTTCTTAGTTTATGTTTACACTTATGCACCAGTTTACGGAGTATATTTTTGTGTTTATTCAATTTTTGTTTATCTTGATCTTTAAGAGGTACCTTTCCTTGTAAAACGTTATGAATACATTCACAAATACAGTTTATTTCTTCTTCATCACATGTTTTAAGTAACGCTCTTTGATATTTTGGTTTAAGCGTATGCAAAGCGCTTAGCAAATGTTTATGCGTTGTGAGTCGACGATGCATCATTTAGAAATGATTTGAATTGTTTGATTCTTGGTGTATTTAAACTCTTTTGTGGGGACGTAGACTGTACAGTGTCCATTAAATGGGAAGACATTTGTCTTGATACGACAAAAATCATTGGTATTCTGTTTTAAATCAACCATTAAATATCCATGCGCTTCTAAAGTTGCATCCCTATAGGCATCTTCAATGAATTTTGGGTTGTCTGGTGACACTTGTCGTGCTAAATATCTTATTTGAGTTTTATCTCGAGGGTTTTTAAAATATATTATATAACTTGAGTTTAAAGAAATGTCTCTTTGACCTTTACCCTGATGAAATAAATTTTGTGTTAAATAAAATACACTCAGATTCCTGTGATGACTACCTTTTGTAAATATATCCACAATTCTTCCATCAGACTCTCTCATTAGATCATCAATAATAACAAGATGTGGGTTTTCACCATCAAACATATTAAGATTTGGAATTCCTTGATGATAGTTAACATTTGGTAAATTATATAAAGGTTGCATTTCATCAAAGCACCATGTGATCTGATTAAAATCACAATTACATATTTCTTTAACTGATTTTATGAAATTTGTTACAAAATTTGACTTCCCACATCCACTTGGTCCTGCCACAATAGCAGTAAACGGATGGATAAAGTGAAACATTTCACACGTCTAGAGTTCAAAGGGAGGAAATAAAAAATGAAAATTATGTTGTAAAAATTAAATATATATATATTGCTAAAATTATTACTTATCAGAACTTTACAATCTTCTCAAATGTATGTTCACCGTTTTATTATTACTTAGATATCATTATTTACAATCGAATAATTAAAACTAACACAATAAGTACATCAGAATTTTACAATCTCAAATTTAAACCTACAAATAAAAACCACAATTTTCTTACATTATTTACAATCAAACAATACATTTTAAATATGTAATAAACTATTATATAACATTATAGTAATATCATAATTTTACAATCAATATAAATTTCGTATAGGTACAGAAGTAAAAGTTAAAAGTATCAACACTTAACGTAATTTATAATGTCCCCAAGCCAATGTATCAATGTTGTTGTCCATAATACATCGTTTGCTATCATTATATGATAAAGATGCTTTATTTATTTTTTGTGTAAAAATGGTGTGTTTGATTGACTTAAACCGAAGCATACTACAATATTGCACATTTTTATTAAACAAACACGATTTGTAATTTTCCATATTCATTTTTTTGGTAACACTTTTGTTAACCCCTTTTGCCTTTGCTATAAATTTATCTTCTACTTCCAAGGCATACATTTTTGATCGCAACCCTACAAATTCCTTCAACACTTTACCATTATTCTCGTCTTTAAAAAAACCTAACTTCTTTTTATTTAATTTTGGATAATCATAAATATTATTTTCTGGATAGTCTGATGTATCAAAATAGTGAAGTAGGTCAGGTTTTATATCCTCATACAAATTATCTGTAAAAATTTGATATATCAAACTATCGGTATCGGTGTACAATAACTTAATTTTGTTATTAAACTTTTTAACCATGTAGTTATAATGAAATTCGTACATAAGGGTCTTAGATATATCTAAAATACAAAATCCTAAATAAATTGGCTTATCATAAATCAATTTTGTTTTTCGTAATTGTATTGCGACTAAATGTTCTGAAAATATTGATAAACTATGGAATTCTGGTTTTGCAATCAATTCCTGAGCACCTAAAACTTTACCACGATTATCCCAGTGAGTTAGTAGTTTAACGTTTACTCTTTTTTCAATATTTTCCATTGTCTTACCGAAGACAGAATTGTTCATTAATTTAAAAAAGTCTTTTTCAAAGTTTGATTTAGCTAACGTTCTCAAACTAGTATTTAAGTCTATGTATTTCTTTAGCCAAGAACTCTGTTTAAATTTTAAAATTCTATGTACTTTAATTAATTTAATTCCCATTTCAATGCATTGTTTTAAATTCATGTAGTGAATGATGTATTTATTTTTATTATTTAAATTAGGAACTAATTTAGTTTCTTTAGTATTACCCACACATATGTTTTCAGGACATAATGGAAAGTCAGAATGCAAATTATGAAGTTCATCAGGATATTCCAAATCAACTTCTAAAACATAACCAAAATCAGACGTATCCAACACATTATAATCTGTATTACAATTTATCCATTCGAAACCACCAACAGGAAGGGATTGGGACATTGCCCAACCATATAAATTATTCGCATCAAAATATGTTAGATATGAATTAGGTTTTTCACCATCATAATCCTCCATGAATTTATTATTTGCTCTAGCAAAACGATTGCTACACTGAGATACACCCCCTCTAATACCAGCTTTAAAAAAAGCAATTTTGTCATAGTCCGTTAACAATTCTAATTCTATTTTCGTAAATTTTAACATTGCATCCCAACTTAAACCTGGAGCAGTATAGTAATGGGCAGGATCTAATCCATAAGTTTTAATACAAAGCTTTCTGAAGTTTTCGAATATATCGGTCAAAAGTAAAACATCAGTTTTTAAATACAAATCGGAATAATCAGACATACTACTACACTTAAAATGTTGCCAAATATCTTTTGCATGATTATAATCATCGTTTGAAATATTTGAATCTGTGAGTGAACTATAAAACTGGTGTTGATCAGGAAGTGACGGATGTTTCAAGCAATCACTATTACGCATAAATTCATAAGGATAAATACCTTTCCGTCTTAAACGTAAAAAATCTTCATTAATAGGATAGTTTCTTTTTAGTTCTTTAAACTGATCGTCATTAAGATTTTTAGCTAGCTGATCTAAACTACATGATAAAAATTTCAATGAATCTACGAATCTTAAACTTACAGGTTGATTATTTATTGTTAACTGTTTTGAAAATGATATTTATCGTTCTTTATTTTGTGGAATAACTTCAACTTTGCCATCATCGAGGTTTAATGCATGGACAATAAAATGAGCATCGTAGTGACCGAGGTTATGTAAAAATATTGGAACATAACGAGGGGTTCTGTACTTAGAACTACACACTTGATGCGCAACACCCCTAAAACTGCCAGTGTACCAATCAAAATCGTAAAAAGGATCTTCATTTAACTGAGTTTCACAAATATGACAAATGTTTGAATTTGAAATTTTAATTTTATCTTCATCTGATAATGGAACGGGACATTTTTGGAAACAATTTTTTTTAACTATTGTTTTCACATCTTCACAAAGGCGATTCATAAACACTTGTGCACAGTTTGGCCCACTATACGTCTCATATTTTGATAATCTGTCATCATATGAACATTTAATGTAATATCCGAAACTATACACTTCATGTTTTTGAATATTAATTGTACTAGGCTTGGATGGATCGTTACTACATGATTCTATTGGGTTCAAAAATGCTTCAAAGTCTGCATAAACCACAAAAGGCATTTCCAACTTTTTCACGAATTTATCAAATTTTATTTTATTATTTGATGTTGCTTTACCGAACCAATCCTTTTTGGAATCCTTACCGTTTGGTAATTCCGTACAAATGTGAGCGCAATCATATTGTTGATGGTTATTAAGTCTTTCCTCTGATGGGAAATGAAGTAAACATGAATCGCATATATAAACTGCGTGATGATTACTTGAGATTTGTGAGCTAACTAACCGCGATAACTTTTTAATATAACAGTAATGATTGTTAGTACCATTCGATAAATATAGTAGGTTGATATGATTAGGTGTACGACATTTTGTTAAATATAAAGGACCTACAACTGAATTACACTTTTTTTCTTTATTATACTCTAAACCAAAAACATTTATACTAATATTGTTTAATTTCTCTACTTTTGATATATCTACAATTTTAACCGGAAAAGAAATACCAGTAAATTTTAGTTTATTTTCATGAATTGCGTATGATGTTACGCGATCTACACTTTTACATACAGGATATAAACCGGAGAGTAATGCCCATTTGAAACACATATTATCATTATTTTTAACATTGATTACAGCTTTTTTTAATTTAATATCCTGAGGAAGATCGATATATGAACTACCACGTAAGGGGTTGAATTTGTTAACATTCATATCTATGTATTTAATTTGATTAAGACTCCAACCACTATCTTTTTTTTCAAATTGACAAATTTTACCAACAACAGTGTCTATTAATGATGAAAAAAATATATTTAAGTCATCACCCTGACAAATTATATAATTAAACGTTTGAAAATCAAATGTATTTTTAATATCTTTAGTTTGTTGTATGAAATCAGCATGCAATATGAAGTTTATTTTAAAAATTGTATGTTGTTGAATACATTCATTGATTAAAAATAAGATATCAATTTTTAATGAATTTAAAAACGATTCCGGTGTTTCAAAATATTGCCCCGATTGAATTGTTTTACTATTAATTCTATATGTTAAAATTCGGTTGCCAAAAGCGGTTTCAACAACTGTAACATTTGCTAGTGAATTATGTGATTTTAAAAGATTATTTTTGTGAACATTGCTTTTTAAATGGTTATTTAGATACCTTTTATTAATAAAAACATGACATGTGTCACATTCCACCTTATTGTTGTCCACGTTATTTGTTTCAGTCGATGATGTAGAAGCTCCTTCATCAAATTTTGCTTTCTTGGGAACCTTATTTTCGTCAGTAGTGATACCTCGTTTGATACCTCTTCCAACTTGTGGTTGACTGTAACAAAACAGCAAGAAAATTATTAGACAAATCTTAAAATAAAACAATACAACAATAATATTTCTTATTGAGTTTGTACTTCTAATACTTACATCAACGCTGTTTCAACCATCGCACAGTGATTATACAACTTATCATCATACGATGAATCAAACAGTTCACACTTCTCCATTTCATCACAAACTTTAGGCAGCTCCTGATCGAATTCGTTGATGAATAGTTCCATATTCTCTTCCATGGGTGCGGAAAAGAAAGCACTGGTACACACTTCACTGAAGTTTTCCATCTTTATAGCAAAGAAGAAATTAGGTAGCACAGTAAGTAACAGTTAAGTGTTGGTAGACAAACCGATACCCAATTTCAAATAATGTTCATTACATAGAGTCTAGCAAAGGATTAGAAAGTCAGGTAGAATCTAATGAGTACACAGAAGTAATTTAAGTAAACAGAATCACATTCACTGCTCAACTAATGGGTGTCATTGTTAAAAAAGTATTTTTTAACTTTTTCACTTTCTGCTATTGTCTTTGTAATGTTGTATACGAGCCCGTTTGTGCTGTCGTAGATGCTATCCTTATTATTCTTTACATAATATTTAATCCTCGTGGTAGCGTGTTTCCAATGATCAGTAGTTGGAATCTTACATAGCTTCTTCATATCGTACATTTCAATTTTAATGAGATGCGTCGCTTGGTCTCCGTCGTCAGAATTACTAGAAATGTATGATACACCATCTCTAGCGGCTCGTGCCACGGTTGACGATAACAGTTTCTTCTTTTTTATTTTTGGTGCCACTTCAAAAAAATGATCAATCGGTTGTGATTTCCTTTTTCCACCATCACATGTGTTATTAATAACGATGTCATCGTTCTCTTCTTCATGTTGAGGGGAGAGCGGTGAGTAGTAATACTGTTTATAGGTATTTTCATCGAAGTTGAATGATTTCTGCAACAAGACAGTTATCATGTTAATATCAATTTGTTTACACTTAATCACACACGTTAGGAAACAACAACAAGAATACAAGTAAGTTTGTCAATAGAATAAACACTTACCTCCATGGCCATTGATGCGTTGAAGTAACACAAACGTAGTATTGGTAGACGTATACAATCCACTGCGGTCAAACGACCATAGACTGACTGCATGACTGCAATGGTAGGATCTTATATAGCACCATTCTTATCTAAAACAAATTCCTAAATACAACGAAACTGATTGTAACTCTATGAATCACCAAAATTATCTCACGTTCCTCCGGAAACTGATAGTAACTCTATGAGTCAACAAACTTATCTCACATTGCTGGCATCAACCTGTTTTGTGAGTGCTACAAAATAATGCGATTTAATATTTACAAATCACTATAATTGAACATTCCTATGACAACCATTGAATAGATTGGTAGTGTAATAATATGCTATATCATGGATACACTAGAAGTACAAAAACATCTGAAAAAGATTCATCCCAGTCTAGAAAATAATGTTTATGCTGCTAATAGACTCCCTATGTATACCCATGCACCAACGTATATAATATGCAATTTGGATGCGGATGATAAGCCAGGTTCACACTGGGTAGCTGTACATATCGATACGAATGGCATCGGTCAATATTTTGATTCTTATGGGCGAACACCTGCGCGATATCATCTCGAGTTTTTGAAAAGGAATTGTAAAAGATGGGGCTGGAGTATTGATAGGATTCAGAATGATTGGACTTCAGTTTGTGGTGAATATTGCTTAATGTATTTGCTATATAAGTTTCAGGGATGTTCAATGCATAGTTTTACAAACATATTTACAGGGAACACACTGTACAACGATATTTTAGTGGATGAGATGTTCCGCTCATATTTTGTAGATAAAAATAAAATTTGTTAATGACGCATGTGTTTTATTGATTCCGTTTTGATGACCCCGAATAGCAAAGTAAGCAATGGTTTATGAACAATAAAAGTATACAATAGCAGTAGCAGTAACAATGAGTAATACATGCATACGTCAATGCAATCCTAATGAGGGTGAGCGGCCGGACGCACGGACAATAGATAAGAAAAGGCGAACAATGAAAGTCGATAATGAGGGTTTCGGGTCACCGGAAATGAAACAGATTGTTGTTAATTGATTTCTGTATCTCCGGAACCATGCATCTTACGCGAAAACGGATTGCAGAAACGTGATCAGCGGACCCCAAAACCTTTTTTTTTTTTTTTTTTTTTTTTTTTTTTTTTATTTTTTTTAGGTTTGAAACGCCCTGGACCGCGATTGCGCCAGAAGCGGTGGTGCGCCAGAACCGGTGAGCCACGGGATTGGTGCGCCAGAACCGGCAAATCACTACTACTAATGTCATAAGTGGCAGGGAACTTAATAATTTTATAAATAACACTTTTACAATGCTTTTACACGTAATTTTTTTCATAAATGTAAACTAGATGAGGCCCGTGTTTCTTAAACTGACTACTCTGAGAAGAAACACCGAAACAAACTCAGAAGTCAACGCCTATTTTGAAGTCCATACAATTTGTAGTGATCAAATCATATGAGAACCATGTAGGTTAATGTCTGTGGAGCTCTTTAGAGGACAGATAAATTCAAGTAAACAGTAAGTTAACTAACAGAGGGCGTTCCCGTTAACCTGCAATAATATAGCATCCATACATGCTAAAAAAAATATTACCATTTGAAAACAAAATATATTTTTTTTTAATATTAAAATATTCACAAAATATTTTAAATTGATACGTAGAAGGAACACTTTGTACATGCGTACTTGAAGGACGGCAATCTATTTATGAATGACGGGCCGCGTGTGCGGCGATCTAATTGATGTGCGTATACTATTGCGGGTTAACGGAAATGCCCTCCATTAGTTAACATACTGTATGTCAGTTATAGTGATCATACAGGAATTCGCTCCATGTAAAACACATCCGATTAGTCTGGAAGTTATCACCAACATAGTTGCGAAAAGGTTAATCAGATGATGAGTTGATTGGTATACCAAAGTCCGGAACTCTCTACAAGCATCTTTGTTTCTTACCACATAGCCAATTCACACTTTTAGAATAGAAGTGACCGAACTCTAAAATCCTGTAATTTCTGACTGTGAGATAAACTGACCTTTAAACTTCAAAACCCCGTAGTAATAATGGGACAGCTTATTCATAGACCACTTCCAAATCTACTCAACACTGCTTTTTTAAGGAGTTTCTTGTTCAAGCCCAAAATAGTAATTAGTACACCGTGGACTACCCGCGTATTTATTTTCTCCTTCTGTGTCAAATCCATCCAAAGGTTGTCTGTAAAAGATCGCTTTTAGCGATAAGACCGCCCCTTGTATCACCCTTTTTAATTGTTAAGTCCATAATTTTGTTTTTATTGTTATGGTGTACAATAAAGAATATATCTATCTATCTATCTATCTTTGTTGGGTAGATCACTTTCATTTTCTTCTGTGAAAATTGACTTACCTTCAAAGCAACGGAGTATACTCCAAGCATCACCTAAACTCGCTTGCTAAAGTGTGCTAAGCGTTAACAGTTGGTTCACCAGGAATAAGATGTGCAATAGCTCTTAATACTAAACAACAAGAAGGATTAAGTATGTTTGTATGTACCATGGAGAACTCATGAGATATGGTGTAAAAATATATTAAATAAAAAAACTTTTTATCAAAAAATAGAACCGACTTCCATATAAAAACACGACAAAGCCAAAAATAACTTTAATTTCGGTAGTCGGTGTTATTGGACTTTGTATTTTCTTTTTTTGACACCGCCCTTTTTCAAAATTTTTGATAAAAAGTATTTTTTCACGCTTTTTAGTGGTTCGGTTTGTAATTTATCTAGTTACAAAAGCCATAATGTCAACAACTTATCACCTTTTACAAAATATTACTTTTCCCGATGCATAGGCGTTAGTTTTTGAGGAGTTCTCCTGGTACTTCACCATCAGCTCTACATCACCATAATATGCATTGTGACGAGCATAAAGTGCTTAACATCCGTACTCAAGTAATCGAATCGCAATCCACGAAATACTTATTATTGAGTAGTTTCAGTGGCCATCTGTGGTCTTCATCATCAGTTTAACTTCCTCAAATGGTGCTTTTCAAGAGCAACTGCCTAAGGTACTATAAGAAATACCCAAAACGCTATAGGTGTGCCTATAATATTTGAAGAGTTCCCTCGATTTCTCCAGGATCCCATTATCAGATCCTGATTTCATAACAATGGAACCAACTAGAAAGTATATCCTTTAAAACGAAAAAAGAACTTTCCAAATCGGTTCAGCCGTCTCCGAGTTATGAGGTAACATACATAAAAAATAAAGTTCAAGACGAACTGAGAACCTCCTCCTTTTTTTGAAGTTGGTTAAGAACCGACCAAGTGTGGCCAACAGGCCTCGTACACCGCGAGTTTCATACAAACTTAATATGGTATTCCTACTTAGTTTGAACTTACAATAGTACCAACAAGCTTAACATTTACCGTTTTCAGATTTTGCTTTTACAAGCGCTGTAAGAAATTGCTTATTGCCAAATGTCATGATTTTATTTGGTCAACTGGAAGTACCCTATAGGTTTTTATTCTTTGTGAAATCACAAAATATGCGACTTAAACGTTCTCATCTTGTGATTGCGTTGAGTTTCAAGTTTGTTTTACAGACAGAAAATTACATCTGATACTCGGGATATCAGATGTAATGTTCAGACCGATATCTTTTTCCTGAGGAAAAGGATATTGACTGACAGACGCATAGACCGACAACAAAGTGGTCCTATTAATAGGATCCTTTTTTAAAGGGTCCCTAAAAAATGGCTATGTTCGTTTATAACGTGCGCGCAATTGTTATGACCGTTTTATAAAATTGAAATAAATTATTGCTTATCATAGACAATATTTTTTATCGTCGCATATGGCCAGTCCATACTATATTTATTACATTGCTCTGTATCAGTATATTTTAGCGACACTTTTGCCAAGCTAAGTGTATATGTATGTATTTCAAATGCCAAACATGTAATTACGGTTGACATATCGAAGTTCCTTTGTTTATGACCACGTGCGTGAGGCGTGAAGATAATACAAACAGTTACGATTAGCCTTGTAAGTTATAATTATAAACAACCATTGCAATATTATTTTTATTAATCACTAATCCATTATTATGATTTATTTCGAAATCGTAAGGGTCATCTACGATCCTACTATTAGATTCATGAGCAAAATAACTCGTCCCTCTCTATGAGAGGAAAGCGGAAGGGAGTCATAGAGATATAAAAATAGAGTGCAGTAATGCTACACTAGCCTGTAAGGCCGTGCGCGCACTGCGTTGCGTTTTGGAAACGCAAAATCTGTGAAGTATGGAGTGTCATAGAAGTGCGTTCACTGCAGTGGAATAAACGCGTGCGGTAGAGTCACCGGTGGCCCCGGTCATTCTACCGGTGCGGTAGAACTACCGTAATTGCGGCCACCGCAAGGCAGTGCGCGCACGGCCTAAGTGGGAACTATAGAAGCGAGGAGAGAGACAGACGCCGACTATTCGTCCATCTCTCTCTTGCAGAGCGTTGTGATTGGCCCTACTGAAGACGGTGAAGTGGGAGTTTTCTCACACTCTCCGACTAATTTTTTCACCTTTGTTATCGGCACTGAATTCAAATAATACTTACATGATTTTTTAAATATCCTACAAACCAAAGAATCAGTAAAAATTACATACAGCTCCGCGTCTGCTACACTCTCAATATACAAGCGATAGGATTTGCTAGCAAATACTGCTCATTAGCCAATCACAGTACTCTGCAAGAGAGAGACAGATGAATAGTCAGCATCTGTCTCTCTCTGCGCCTCTATCGTTATATTTAACCGTTTCTGCACTCTATTCTTACATCTCTATGAAGGGAGTGTTAAACTTCTACCGACTAAAAACCTACCCTTTTCTTTACCCTATTCTCAGTGCTGCCGAATGTTCTTGAGGTGTGCGGGGAACACGATTGGCAGCCGACAGTCCGCCTTCTTAACTAATGTCTAATTTTCATTATAAATATTTGTTCTTTACACAATAAGAATCTACGTTCTTCCAATAATACTCTCTTACTGTGCCCTTCTCAAACTTCTGACTTTGTTCATTCTTCATTTAAAAATCTGTCAAATCTCTTTTGGAATGCGCATCCTCTCGAGATCAGGACAGTCACTAGCAGTCACTATGAATTTAAGAGGAAATTTCAGTTCTACTTGCTAAACAAATTAGCAGATTTTAGCTGTATTGTGTACAGGGCCTTTGATTCTTAGTGGCATTTTTCTGCCGCATGTGACGCATTTGAGTTGTGACCATTATAGCCGACTAGGTAAAATGGTGCCATCTATAGTAATATTGTAGGTAAGATAAACTTGCGGAACCGATAACCTCGATAAGGTGAAGGAAGCCTGTTTTGGTAGTCTAATTTGTCAAATTAAATATATATATTTGAAAAAATTAATAATGAACACGGTTTTTTTATTTTAAACATATTTTGTTAATGTGCAAACAACTCTATATAGGCTAAAAATGTAGCAATCCTAAAATTGTATATACTATTATAATATACTATTACAATTTTAAATAATGACGTCATTTATAAATATAATATAAATTTATTTCAGGTCCGTGACCCATAAATGAATTAGTACTTTTGAGGTAATTAATACATGCTTCTAATTATTTACTTGTCTACTGTATAGATATGCATAATAATGCTCTGATTGGATTATTATGAATCAGGTTTTGTACTGTTCACTAAATAATATTTAAATTTGCTTTATTGCCTGTCCAGCAATAAAACTTTTCCGAAAACTCTTTGATCCAGTCGTAATGATAGCTTGTGTCGGTGTAGACAGTCATAGACTTCCCGGCAGATATCACTTGAAAGGATACGACGCCAATCTGGATGTAGCCTTTTACTACCAGGGCACTGCCGGAGTCACCCCTAGTAAGAAGAAAAAAAAAGAAAATTAATTTATTTGTGCTGTCTCATGACGCATAGGAATATTTGAAAAGAAATAAAAAATAATTTAAACTAGAGGGAAAATATGTGCCATATACTCGCAAGACGGTTATTGCTGAGCATAATGCTGTGCCACCATTCGAGCCAATGACAGTGATGGCGGGTACCAGCGTGATAACGTCATCTATACATATAAAATTCAAATTCCTGACTGATATATCAGCGCACAGCCCAAACTGCTGGTCCTAGAGACATGAAATTTGGAAGGTATATTCTTTGTGAAGAGTAGGTAATATATAAAGAGTTTTCCGAAATTCTCCCCCTAAATGGGTTAAAAAGGGGGTCAAAGTTTATATGAAACTTTTTATTTCTTGGATGGATTTACTTGAAACTTGTTATATAGGTTCCTCACTAAGAAAGCACTTTTGGGAATCGCTCCCCTAAGGGAATAAAAAGGAGGTCTGAAGTTGTACGAAACTTCATTTATTCAACAGATTCATTTGAAACTTTGTACATAGGTTCCTCAAGTGATGTAAATGAGCAATAAGAAAGAATTCTAGAAAATTCGGGGGAAATTTTCAGAAAAAGGAGATGAAAAAGGGAGTACGACATTATTTATACAATGTGTAATTTAAAGGGTATATACATATCGAGTGCACGGCTTCTTTGGATGATAACAAACGATATGGCAAGGGTTTTCTAATCCTATGTCTACATGTGTGGAGCATATTTGTAATTTCAATACATTGATACCAGAGGCCGAATTTTTCAAATTAAGAAGAACGAAGAGAATTATCGTTTTATTGGCAAGTGACGTGGAAAGTGATGACCCTCATAGTGCTGTGACACGTTTGTTATTACTGGTATTCAAGAAACATATGAAACCAATAATTTGGGGTCAATTCTGTGAGTCACTTATTTTGAGCTGAAACTTTTCGTTTGGTTTCCGTTACACGTTGTATAAAAAGATTCGCATCTTTTCATTTATTAAAAGGATTCACTTGAAACTATATTGCAGGAATGCTCTAACGAGATAAAGGCGGCTTTAACGGCGGCTGAAGGACCAGGGAGGGTTTTTAGTCAGTAGAAGTCTGACACTTCCTACTTCTCCCCACAACGGGACTCCTCATTTGATGATATTCCCACCCAGAAAAAAAGCCTCCTTAAAATTTGTCAAGTGTTTTCCTGCAGAAGTTGGAACAAATTGGATTAGGATGTTAAAGTATAAAGCAGACACAATATCCATTGAAATGATAACATACCTAAGAATGAAGGAATTGCTCTTCCTACTGCTCGCACAGATTACGCCTCTAGGCAAGTGTTTACTTATATTCCTACATTTCCGTGGTGGCCACACGTATTGATCAATGTAAAAAAGAGTTTTCTTATTTATGGGCACGTTTTCCTGGAATAATTTCTTAAATAAAAAAAAAATCTTCGATTTTCAACTGCATGAAATAAATATATTATAAAATATCTGATTTCTTGTATGAGAAGTTTAGGGATTTAAGCAAGATTTCATATCTCGTTTCCCTTTTCAATAATTTACCTACATTTTTTTATTGAAAATAGGTTCGCGTTTGACCACCATCTCACCTGATGATGTGATCGAAGATGGAGCACGCTTACCTAAAAGTAACCTATTCACTCTTGACTTAAAGACCTCACAAAATATGCAAATTGGAAATAAAAGCAAAGGATTGTGAGCATAATAATCCAGCAGTGTGAGTTGGACTCTAAATATCTATATAAGTTCAGTAGTACTTAACCGAATGCTACCATATAACATCTGGGTATCATGTTACCCAGCAACTGGGTTGTGGAGGTCAGATATGCAGTCGCTTTATGTAAAACACTAGTACTCAGTTGTATCTGGTTAGACTGGTACCGAATAATTTTCATTTTTACGATTTTCACATTTTTTCCTTTATATTTGCCGCAAGATATTGCTTCTTGCCAAAATTAATTAATTGTTGGACTCGTTAGGTTTTTAATAATAATAATATATCCTTTATTTCAGGCAACTAGGCCCATAAAAAACAATAAACAAATACAAAATCTTATAAATAAACTAATACATAACTAAAACACTTAAAGACAAAAACTAGTCGTGTTGCGCTGCGAGGTGTCGCGTAATCTTCCACGAAATCAAAAAACCTAGAAATTTTGATAACCTCGTGTCGAATGAATAGCAAAATATGCAAAAACTTGCGACAATAACGTCATATCTCTTGATCGCATGTTTGTTTTTTTTACAGCTGAAAGAGGTAGTCCCAAATATTTGATACATTCATATGTATCAGTTTGATATCTTTACGAGTTCTTTAGAAATATTGTCAGGACAGACAGACGGACAACGAACTGATCCTAGAAGGGTTACGTTTCCAGTACTAATACGGGAAACTTTCAAATGGTACCATGGTAGTTTGAAAGTTTCGGAACCCTAAAAAATAAAAGCTACTCACGGTAAGCTGTCCCCAACCGGCTACGTGTGCCTTCTCAAAGTAAGGAGGATTTTTCATAATCGCAACTCGGCTAACTGCATAACCAAATTTCAAATTCTTCTTCAGTGATATTAGTCCTATGTCATGTTTGAAATTTTGTTTGCGATAATCCTTGTGTGCAAAGACTTTATCGACACTATACATGAGTGCTTTGCTTACTTGGTGGTGACCTGCAAAGATAGTCATGCCATTCGAATGGTGGCAATCGGTCACGCAATGCGCTGCCGTCAGCAATACTCTCTGGTTGACAATAGAAGCTCCACAGATATATCCTTGTGTCTTAGAGCATTGAACTCTCAAAAACGCGGAATGTGGAAAATGCTTTATTTCCGCAACGGCACCGTTCACTCTTAAGGGTACTTTCCCACATTTGATGAAACCCAAAAAACTAATTATTACGATATAATATTTCATTTTGTGACTAAAGATAACACTTGGAATTGATTTGCCTTCACGAAGCAAACTCATATCTCACATCACGCTATAGCTCAGTCAAATAAGCCATTAAATTTAGCTTCTGTTAAGCACTACTTTTAATTTCCGGTTGCCGGAAAATCAATTAATTAACTGGATTTTATGGGCGCTAGCTACCAGAATTATGAATAAAATTACCGAGGCCGTATAAAAAATATATTAAATCGTACTTAATAAAAAAAAAAAATTCAAACGTTCTCTACTTTTGTTTCATACATTTGTGTATACTATTTTTTAACATGTAAAAATTTTGATGGCGGGCAGAACAATGTAAATTTTGAAGTTCATTCTCAAACTAATTATAATAATGTTGATGTGATTCGTTTGCGACAGATACTCAAAAAACAAGACAGAATAAAGGACAAAATAAATGTGTATCATAATTGGCGTAACTTTCAAGTTATTATTTTGTATTTTATACCTGTAAGCTGTGAAGTTACATTTTATAAATAAATGAAGTACATAAAAAGCATTGCGTTGAACTTATAATAGACATATTAAAATTTGTTTGATTTAGAACACGCAATTTTTATAAAGCGGAAAAGTTTGTTTGTGTAAAAGCGCTAATCTTAGAAAGTTCTGGGTGGATTTCAAAAATTATTTCTGATTATGATAGACAATTTTATGAGGAAGGCTATAAGCTATCTAGCATTACGCTAATGCTCTCGGTTTTCCTAATTAATGGTATTAGTGAAGTGAGTCGGAAGAAAATACGTCGCTAAATTACTATAATCGCGTGCGCTGGCGAAATGCTGAGATATACGTAAAGATCATGTACAACAAAAAATGTAGGGTTTATGTAGATCTAAATAAAGTCCGCGGTACTTAAGGCAAGTTATGTAAAGAAAATATTTAAAAAATAAGGCATGACTTTGTAGTATTATTATTATGCGGCCATATTCATATTTACGTTCGAAAGTTTATGAAAATAAACTTTGCCTTTTACAGTATGTAATTTGGACTTATAGTTTAGGAGAAAATGTAAAATTAAAATTATTCAACAACGCTATTCACCGAAACGGCGGGCGGATGCACGGCGCGTCAAGCATAACTCGCGTACTCTACCATTCCGCGATAGATACCGCACTGATAGTGTACTTTAACTTGGTTTCATTTCGACTTCTTTGCTAAGAGACTTCCTATGTAAAATTGTTTCAGCTTTTTTTTACGTCAGATGTGTATTTTTGTATCCATACATTTGAATATTTTTGTTTTACTTTCTGTTTAGTTGAAAAAGTAATTTTGATAGGGTTTTATTTTTAATGTTTATTTGGGTAAAGGCTTTAATTTCAGAGTGGTAAGTCAGCCCCGTAGATTTACAAAATGAGTAAAAATTAACTTACAATACGATTTTAACTTAATTAATTTTACAATCAAACAATACAACTTAATAGATAAATTAGATGTGGATTTAGTAAGACCAGATTGCACATACTTACATCCTTTAAATTTATTTTATTTTCAATTTCGAACGTTGTTTCGTTTATCCAATTTTTTTATGTGATCGTTTCATTTAAAGTTTATAATTAGTTTATTAATTTTGTTTTATTTTAGTTCCATTGACGTATAAAGTTTAAAAATGCGTATTTGTATTTTTTTTTCACGATTCTTAATTTCGTGTGCACCTATAATATAATAGGGATTCAATTCCTATTTATTGTATGTAATATTCGAAGCAATGTCATAGTTGCTATAGTTTTTACTGGACCAGCCGCTAGACAAACGGCAGGTATTAGACCTCGAATCTTCATGGTACCTACAGATTTACCTTTTAGTTTTAAAAAGATACAATTTCCTGCAAAGTTATGTTTCGAAGTCACAATAAATAAAGCGCCGGAGTTGCGGGAATGTGCTAATGAGATACCGCGACCCCGGAACGCAAGGGCAGCTGAAGGAACATGCTGGGCTTTTTGTCAGTAGGAGTCTGACACTCCTTTCTGCTCCCTGAGCGAGAGAAGTTATTCGATGATTGCGATATTGTTAGATTTCCATAGCCGAAAGGCAAAAACGGAACCCTTAAAGATTTGTCATTTTTGTCTGTCCGTCTGTCTGTCCGAAACTATTAAGATTACCGAGTTGAAACTTGGTATATAGATGTAATCTGCAAACTGCTCTCCGATTTAAAAAAAACATTAAGGGGAGGCTCCATACATGGAACTGGAACTAAAAAATATTTGGTTCATCAAACCTGTACGTGCGGGTATGTATAGATAGATCTTTAAAAATGAAATTAAGTTTCCTAAAATATTTTTTCCTCAAATCCAGTCATTTAGAACATACCTATACACTTCCAAAATAGTAAAATGTGTCCTCTCTAACTTTTAAAATAATAAAGTCTAAAATTAAAAATATATATATACAATGTGTAATTTAAAGGGTATATAATAGGTTGGGGAAAAAGTTTCTTCGCATTTTTTAAGAAAATTAAAAACATTTTTTAATATAGTTTATTTACATTTAACTAAAGTATGTAGGTACCATGCTGTTCGATAACTTTTTGCCATCTTGTAGGTAGGGACATGATCCCATTGCTATAGAAATTTTGGGACTTCTGATCAAAATACCGCGACAATTGGTTTTGGCAGTCCTCGCGTGATGTTAACCTGACACTGCCTAAAGAATTCTGAAGAGATCGAAACAGGTGGAAATCTGAAGGTGCAAGGTCAGGACTATCCGGCGGATGCATTGACACCTCCCAGCCAAACTCTCTTAATTTTTGCTGAGTGGTTAAAGATGTGTGAGGTCTAGCGTTATCATGATGAAAAACCACACCCCTTCTGTTGATTAATTCCGGCCGCTTTCTCTCAACTTCTTGCTTTAATCTCATCAGTTGTTCGCAGTAGAGTTCAGAATCGATGGTTCTGCCTGGTGGTAACAGCCCATAATAAATAATGCCCTTCCAATCCCACCACACACACAGCATCACCTTGTTGCGTGTTAACCCGGGTTTCGCCACAGTCTGTGAAGCCTGACCGGTCTGTGACCACGACCTTTTTCGCACGTTCTTGTCGTACATGATCCACTTTTCATCATCAGTTATCAACTTCTTCAATCATGGTTCGGTTTCATTACGTCGTAATAGAGAATCACAAATGAGTACACGGTTCATTAGGTTTCTTTCAGTGAGCTCGTGAGGTACCCAAATATCGAGCTTTTTTGTGTACCCAGTCTTTTTTAAATGCGCCTGAACTGTTTTGTGGTTAATTCCCAGTTCTTCAGCGATGTCGTAACTACTGATATGCCGATCTTACTCCACTTTTTCAAAAGTGGCATCCATTTTATCCGTAATAGGGCGACCAGAGCGACGTGCATTTTTGACATCAAAATTTCCGGATTGAAAACGCTTAAACCAAAGTGCTACTCTCACAGACACTGCACTAGGTCCATAAACATCGCAATTTTTTTTCACGGCTTGCGTTGCAATTTTACCTTTTTTGTAGTAAAATTTTAAAATGTAACGAATTTCTTCATTAGATTCACTCATCTTGACAGTACGAAAAACAAATGAAAATCACACATTTTCCTAATTTGAATTTCGAATTATGTTCTTTAAAATTTAAACTTTCAATGATATCAAAACCAGCCAGATACAAATAGTATAGCCAAAGAGATTTTGTTACAAGTTCATACATACTATAATGCGAAAAGACTTCCAAGTGCACGGCTTCTTTGGATGATAACAAACGATATGGCAAGGGTTTTGTAATCCTATGTCAACAAGTGTGGAACTTATTAGAAATTTTAATACATTGATACCAGAGACCGAAATTTTCAAATTAAGAAGAACGAACAGAATTATCATGTTATTGGCAAGTGACGTGAAAGTTATTGACCCTTGTAGTGCTGTGACGCGTTTGTTATGATTGGTATTCAAGAAACATATGAAACCGATAATTTGGTATCAATTCTTTGAGTCACTTATTTTTAGCTGAAACTGTGCATAGAGACTCCATACCAGATGTTGTCTTCAGCCCTTTTGGATAGATATGGGGTTTCCGTTACACGTTGTATATACTTAAGGTGACCATTAATTATTTGACTCAAAACGGGACGTTTTATTTAGGGCAATTAACAGGTAGTCGGTGGAAAAAAAAAACACTTTAACCAACTTCAAAAAAAGGAGGAGATGCTCAGTTTGTCGGATTTTTTATATATCCTCATGTTACCTCATAACTCAAAGACGGCTGGACTGATTAGAAAAATTCTTCTTTTGTTTGAAAGGGTAATACTTTCTAGTTGGTCCCATTGTCATCACGTCAGGATCTGATGATGAAATCATGGAGAAATCAAGGGAACTCTTCAAATATTATAGGCACACTTGTAGCGATTTGGGTATTTTTTATAGTACCTTATACAGTTGCTCTCGAAAAGCACCATTTAAGGAAGTGGAACTGATGATGAAGACCCCAGATGGCCACCGAAACTACTCAATAATAACTATTTCGTGGATTGCGATTAGATTACTTGAATAAAGATGTTAAGCACTTAACAATGAGTTCCGACTTCGGAGTGGTTGTGTTGAAAAAGAAAAATAAATTATATGCCTACATTGTTTTCAACGAAAGCATGCACAGCGCGGGCCGCCGCGCTTCAGAATAGGTAAATAGTGGTCCGTCGCACCTGCACGTGTGCCGGCGACGACGCGACGGCCTGCGCTGGCACAACTGTCTGTACCTACTTAGTTTTATTGTATGTTAGTACCTCAGAGCCAAAATATTGTAAAAACAAGCGCCAATCCCGCCGACAAACTGCTAAGCAGTTTGGTGGGTTTTTAAATTAAGTCTCATGTTTGGTCTCGAATAAACGTTTTATTCCATTTATTAAATCTATGTACATATAAATTACATTTTTAAATATTAATGTAAAAAATAAAAACCGTTTATTTATTATTTATTTATTATTATTATTTATGCTCGCATTTAGAACCGAAATTTGTAACTGGGTTTTCTCAGAGGTCCACAATTTGTTCATCATAGAAAAAACTGGAGCATTTATAGCCGGCAAACATAACATATATGTATACCAATGCTGAAGATTATTGACTGAAAGGGTTTGAATACTTCCACCTAACGAGTTTCTGTGAAAACATTTAGATTATTAATGTAGTAAATGAAAAATCGTGTGAATATGTAGTAAAAAATTCATCTTTATTACAGTCAATATATTTATTTCAATTATTATATTATCCGGTTCGACTACTCAAATTTTAGCACGGGTTCAGAAAACGGGACAATTTTGCGTCCCAGAGTTCATTTCGGGGACACCGGGACTTGTAACTTTAAAAAGGGACAGTCCCGTTCAAAACGGGACGTCTGGTCACGTTATATATACTGCATATTTTAATTAAATATTTTAACTAAAATTGATTTGAACAAGATACAGTCAGTAGCTTTTGAGATATAGCCGAAACCGCAAATATATGTATTTCTGTATGTAAACACATAACGGATCTCTGTTATCTGATTATTTGAAATAAATTAAATAAAATATAACACTTAAAAGAGAAAAACAAATACAAACAAAGGACCACAAAGGTGCTGCTTACTTCATAAGAAATTTCATCCGGCAGAGCTGCGACAGGAGAGTTAAATAAGGGATGATGGACACAGTGTGAATAAATATTAATTACGTAAATTACTAAAAAAAACTTAACGAATAAAATAAATTATAAAGAACAAATATAAACATACATAAAGGTAAAATATATATTTATATGTATTAATATAAATACTGTAAAAATATATACAAATAAAATATAAAATTACGGGATGATTGAGAAGTAGTGTTCTTTGACCAGCTTTTTGAAAATATGGATCGTTTGAACTTTGTTATTCATACAAACACTGTGAATAAACAAAGTTATTTGGCGTAGCCACTACGGTACGCGTCATGGGTGAGTCTGAGTTCGAGTCTGAGTCGCACTTGGCCAATTTTTTTTCACGTGGCCAATTATAGATAGATAGATAGATATATTCTTTATTATACACCATAACAGTAAAACAAAATTATGGACTTAATAATTAAAAAGGGTGATACAATGGGCGGCTTGTACAGACAACCTTTGGATGGATTTGACACAGAAGGAGAAAATAAATACGCGGGTAATTATATGCTGCTTTATCTATGTATCCGGACGCAGGGAAAACAAAAACATACTTATACCACCAGAAAGTAGGATTAAAATATTGTATATACCGAAATACTATAAATCTATTCTTAATAATATAATTAACAAATATCTTTACTTCGCGATTCTCTATCCGGTGCGAATTAGATGGGTATACTTAAATTTTAACATCTATTCATTAATATTCAGAAATCATCGAGTTAATAACAGTAGTAGATTTATACGCGGGTGAAACCGCGGGGCACAGCTAGTATAATTATAATCGGCCATTTACAACTTCCTTGTCTAATGATTCATATTATACGTATTTTACTCATGGGGGTATTTTCTACAGTCTCTCAAGTTGAGCCGGCTCGTGGTTATACAGGGTTTGTAAAACACCGAAAACCAAAACAAAAGAAAGTGATAGTATAAATCGTTTTCTTTTGCTTCACAAGACTTTGTAACATTTAGGGCGTTCAATTTAAATATTTTTATTTTTGTATGAAAATCTGGTGAACTAAAATATGACGAATTTTTAAAAGTCATAGAATTAAAGTTGTTGATTATGTTGTTAGTAACATAGTCCTGAGAGGTTTTCGGTATTTTACAATTAACCCTGTATAAAATAGCAGCACGAGCCGATTGGAAGGGTGAAACAACGTTTTCTAAAGTCGGTCCGAGAATGGGTTACTATTTTAACATGTCGAGATCCTTCCTTGCCTGGTACGTTAAGCTGTTGGACTCGGCTAGGGCCGCCATCACCAAATTTGCCGGCCCCAGACAAAGACTTATAAACCCCTGACATTTGGGTAAAATCACAGTTTTTCCCCGGACACCGTAGAAAATACATTTTTGAACTTGAAACTAAAAACAACGATGTTTAATTATGGTTTTTATTTACTGATAAAGTGATAACATTGTAGAGCTGTAGGATTTTTTTAATAACAGTTTCTTCCTTTTCATTTAATCAACGTAACATAAACAATGAGATGAAATACCATAGGAAAATAATAATAGAGATCGTGCTTTTTGGTACCCGTAAGACCAATGTGTGTCCCGGTTTTACCTGGACGCTTATTGGGATAATCCCCCCGTATGCCCCCGGACGCTCTCCAAACCAGGACAAATCCGGAAAAACCCGGACGGATGGCAGCCCTAGTCCCGGCTGTCATTTATACATTTTTTGGCAGTAGTTAAGGGTCTCAGAAGCCAGACTTTCTGACACCGATCTTGTCAAGAGATATCTTATTACCCAGCTACTGGGTTGTAGAGGTCACTCCACAGAACAGATAAAAGAGGTTAGACAGGAAATAGTTCCTGATTTGTATGAGAACGCGTGTCGCCGCTTGTCTCCCCACTAATTAGCTCCACTACAAGCAAGAGGCCTGGTACGTATGCGAATTACGCACACAAATAAATTACACACACTTAAATCGAGAGCTTGCTACTGATTGTAACTCACTGTCGATAAACATGCACCGTGCATCACGGCCAATCAGGGCAAAAAATAAAACGTCAATAGTTGAAGTGTGGCGCATGCAGTACATTGTAAGCGGACTTGGACATTGCGTTGATTAAGCGAGTATACATCGGGCAATGTATATTTTTTGTTACTTGTTGCAATAATGTTGTTAATGTTCGGAATTTCATAGTGATCAGAATATTTTTATGTTTATTTACAAATAAAATTGTAATTAAATGTTATTTTCGACTTACCGATGGAAAGATATACCTTCTCGCTCTATACATGCTGTCTGACTTTTTGTTTTACAGGTTATAATTTCACAACACGGCATTATAAAGCAGAGCTCTGTGTTCCGAAGTAATCCGAAGCGCACTAAACGCGGTGAATGAATTAATCGGTCGCGCTATGATTTTCGTATCATAAATGTGGCGCGCTCGCCACGCCCACATTACCATTCCAACCTTGATCATCTATTCCGTGGGTCACTCCATGTAAAAAATTAGTACTCAGCTGCATGTGGTTAGACTTAATTGAAATTGAAAACCATTTATTCGGTGATAAACACACATAACAACATACAATAAAAAATTACTAACATAAAAAATAACACTAAGAATTTCGCTGAGCATGCCCACACCGAAAGGGTTATCAACTCAGCATTTGATGGGCGAAAGACACCCAGAGCTGGTTTTCAGTTGGCACCCAGCAGTGACACACGGACGAGGGTAAATAAAATAATGTTAAAGAATGTATAGTGTATTAAATATCTAAAAAAATAATATTGAAAGGTGTAATATTGTGCTACATGCTAAGAATAAGTCTTTTAAATTGTAATTTGAACTCGCCACCAGAAAGCGCGTTAGTTGCCCAGTATCAAGTTGAGAAGAGGCTGATGAATGAAAATGATGATGAGGAGTAATTTCTAATAAGTCCATGAATCATATGTGACTAATTTCTCAATACTACTTCATGCGCAATTTTTCCCTATGAACGTGATACGACATCCTTTGTATGTTATTAATAAGCTGAAAAACAAAAATCTCACTCCCAAGAATAATTAATTATAAGAGATGAAACTCTCTCCAAGAAGTTAAGGATATAGTATATTTAATACATACATAGTAAATAGGATAACTACTAAACACACTACATTGTGGTCCAAATACTTGTAAAGATTTGTATTCATAGAAAGATTAGAATTTATTTTTCTTAAACAAAATTATAAATCTTAGCAATTTATATATTATATTCATGGCATGATGCTACGATATTTAGCAAGGAAAAAGTACAGCAGCAGGTTATGGATTAGGTAAGTAATATATTAGAAAAGTCAAAACAGAAAAATAATACAAAAAAGTAAAAGGGAAAAATTTTAGCTCTCGTCCGCCTTTTGTATTACTTGGATTATTGAGCTGGTGGGTTGTTTTCTGTTTTATTTGATACAAGCCAAGAGCCAACAGGAGTTTGCCTAGAAGTAACCTATTCAGTGTGACTCCAGGCAAGTGTGCCTAATCGTTGTTCATACTATAACGGATGGTTCTAACCCAGTCCCTTGGAGCCTATTTCATAGGCGCTAGATCTGTTTGCGCATTCTTGATATGGAGGAAATGGATGTGGGAATTATATTTTTCTTATTCCTCCGCTGTTCGTTTCTGATTGATTTTGTTGCAGATCGAACAGTATAATCCTTTCTTTAGAACTGGGTTGCATTGACTCAGCTTCTGGTGGTCGTCACACTATTGATGTTGACTTTAAGAAGTTGCAGTGGTTGGGAACAGTGTGGCGGACCTGATTATCGGTTGAGATAATTATTTTTATGCAACCACTGAAAAACACGTCTATGGCATAACATAACGGTGAGTGGGAAAGCCTTGTTGCCAGAGTCACGACGTAATTTATGTATATATTACTTTTCACTAGAACGGCTTATTTTTTTCTGTTTATTGAGGACTATAATGCACTGCGGATGACAACCCCATCATACTTTCTTGTTAAATACATCTACGTTAATCTACATCATACATTTTGCCAAGAACTTGAACAGACTCTTCGCATCATCACTGTATGGTTTATTAAATTTTCATAAGATTTAATTTTTGTATGCAGATCGTTTCTTGTAGCAATAAATTATTTTTCTTTCTATATTGGTCAACAATATTACCTATCAATATTAAGAAAAACCGTTCGAGATGCCACCTAATTTGCGACGCTACATTAACTACATGCACATAAATATATTGATTTCAAATAAATTATATTGATTTATCAATAAATATAAATAAAATTAAATGTTTGTCCTGTATGTATTTGTAACCCATTAATAAGATGACTTTTTCACAATTTCCAATATTATGTAAAATTTTTGTTTGAAATTTATCGATATTCCCATGCGAATGAAATCGCGATCTATTAATTAAGAAATAAGTGGAATAAGTTCTATCAGAATAAACCATTTTTTTTACGTGGCTGGGACTTTTGCGTTTGGATCGGAGATGTATGAAACACGGAAGATACCCAAATTGCTCACGATAAACGTTTTGTTTTTCAAGAGCTGTCGAAAAAGATGCCAAGTCTGTATCGAAAAAGGGAAGTAAGAAAGATAGGTAGAGAACTATGCGAAAATCAATAATTTCTTGAAACATTTATTAGTCATCATGGCTGGAACACCTAGCAAGTCGAAAAACCGCTCACGAATGTTCTGCTTCAGTAACACAATATAGTTTTCTTGTGTGTTTTCTAATCCAGTCGTAGTAATATCCAGTGTCGGTGTACACGACCAGACTCCGGCTCACATCGGGTACCTTGTAGGAGACGAGGCCGATCTGGATGTAGCCCCTCACCACCAGCGCGCTGCCGGAGTCACCTCTAGGAAAAGAGCAAAAAATAAAATGAAAAAATACGTAGTTATTCAAATTGTCTACTACCTAAATAGGTAGTAGGTAATTTTGATAAGTACTTTTTTACTACTAGCTATTTTTAACCGACTTCTAAAAAAGGAGGAGGTTCTCAATTCGGATGTTTGTATTTTTTTTTTTTTTTTTTTTTTTTTTATGTTTGTCCACGCATAACTCCGTCGCTTGCCAACCGATTTGAAAAATTCTTTTTTTGTTGGAAAGGGTATACTTCCCAAATGGTCCCATGAAAATTTTATCGAAATCGGACGAGCCGTTTCTGAAAAATCAAAAAAGTCGAAAAAAATAATTTATTTTGATGATCTTTTCGTTTACTCTGCATTGCGTTTTTTGTTCGCGCATAACTCCGTCATTTACGAATCGATTTGGAAAATTCACTGACCCACTAAAAAGCGCGAAAATAAAAACTTTTTTGCAAAAAATAAAACCGACTTCCATATCAAAACACTACAAAGCCAAAAATAATTTTAATTTCGGAAGGCGGTGTGAAAAAAAAAGAAAATACAAAACCAATAACACCGACTACCGAAATTAAAATTATTTTTGGCTTTGTAGTGTTTTGATATGGAAGTCGGCTTTATTTTTTGCAAAAAAGTTTTTATCTTTACAATATTGCTGTTTTATGCATAGTTATTTTACGTTAATAATTTATTTCAATACTTCACTAGAATTCTATTTATTAATGTTATTAAGTAGCAATGCATGTGAAAGGTTAATAATCATCCCAGTTTTGTAACTGCAACTGATCTGAGAATGCAATAAAAAATTGGCATTTGCCATGTGTCATGCGTGTCAACGACGTTTTCCAACATATTTAGTCACAAAAAATTAATTAAATTTCATAACTAGTTGATTTTCTCTCGCGTGGCTCCGGTCTTTTGTCAACCAAAAACAAGCTGCTAACAGCTTTAGGTATAATAAAAATACTTTAAGCCATTTTTATAAAATAAAATATTTAATTTCTTGAAAATTTTTCTTGTGTTATGTTTTTATGAAAAGTTTAAGGCCTAAATAGCTGTAACGCTGAGATTATATAAAATATGTAGTTTACTTCAGATCATAGGGATTATGCTACCATAATTATACTTTAAACTTATTCTGTGTCAAAAATATGGCACTTATGGATTATGAACATTAGAGTAGTGCAACAATTTTCGAGAAAATGTGTTGGTATCAAAATTATCAACCGTCCCGAAAATCAGTTTTTATACTTATTTTATGATTTTTATTATTCTTTAATAAATTTCGTATTGCTAAGATTAAGTTGATTATTACTTAGAACGGACAGCTTTACGGAATTACGTCGTGTGTTTCAAATGATGAATAACATTAAAATGAGGTCAGTCTTCTTAGTATCATCATATTGTCATGGCGTCACTCATTTCCCAATACTTACATTGCCCCATTCAATAAACCTGGGTCCAATTTCACCCAAATAAATTGCAGTAAAAACGGTAAGTGGGATAGTGATTCATTCCTGTTAATTTTTTTTAAATTACCTAATAGTTGTCCAGTCCAAACTCGACGCTCATACAAACTTTATTTCGGCATTTTAGGACATTTGTAAAATAAAATTAGTCCAACCGGTCCTGCTTTTCTCCTCTTATTATAATATTAAGGTGACGCATTAAAATTATATTTCGGTCTGTTCGTGGTTTAATTTTTATTAAATTAATTCTTAATAAGTATTATTTTTTGTATCTCATTTACATGGTTTTTTTTGCCAAATATTTATTTTTAAAGCGGCCATTGTGTTGTTGTACGTACGGTGGTCAGAACGTCAGTCGACTTCATTAGATTTACAACGTTATCATCGCACGATAAGGCTCAAGATTGATTGGGAAAATTTGACTGATTCGGTTAGTTTCATGTGCTGGAGTATGAACATAAAAACAACGCGAAAATAACACAATTTTTGACTTTTTTAGCCCATTTTGGTGACCGGGACAGCATAACTTTAAGTCATTTCAATGAGACAAATAAGTTTTTTAATGTGAGCTCTGATCTACTCGAAGAAGAAACCCGCATCGGTGTAGACTATAACGTTTCGGGGTTTCTTCATGCTCTTGAAGGAGACGATGCCGATTTGAATGTAGCCTTCCACTATCAGAGCACTGCCGGAGTCACCTCTACGGAAAGAAACAAATAACATTATTAGTAATCTTGTGGTCTTATAACTATATGATTTTCGTGCATACTCAAGTATGACCCTAGTCTGTGATAGCATGTGGTAGGAATTCCAAAAATACAATATGTTAACTAACAGAGGACGTTCCCGCTAACCCGAAATATTATAGCATCCATCCATACATGCTAAAAAAATATTACCATTGGAAAACAAAATGTTTTTATTTTTTTAAATATTAAAATATTCAGTAAAAATGTTATTTTGATAAGTAAAAGAAACACTCAGTACACGCGTATACATTCATAAATAAATTGCGACGTCGCCGTCCTTCAAGTACGCGTGTACACAATGTTTCTTTCACGTATCAATTTAACATTTATAGTGAAAATTTTAATATTAAAAAAAAAACATTTTGTTTTCGAATGGTAATATTTTTTTTTTGCATGTATGGATGCTATACTATTGCGGGTTAATGAGAACGCCCTCTGTTAGTTAACATACTGTATATCAAAATTTATATAAATGCACTGTTCAGGCTCTAATATTTTATAAATTTTTCAATAACGCATTCGTGTCCGTATTTAGATGAACCGAAAATACATTAAAATCAGAGGTCACTTTGCGATGATTTCCTATTGATTTAATTTTGTTGCTTTCGTTTTTACCATACCTGATATAGATGTTTTGAAATTCACACAAATCAGACCTAATTAGGTTTTATGAGCGGTTAATGTTACATAAGTTAGCTAAACTTTCGCATTTCTTGTGTTATGCATATGGTGTTTACCTTTAAGTGATTGTTACTCTCTAATTTTGTATTTAAGCATGTGTTCTCAGTATAAATAATTAGGTTATTACCCTAATAAACATACGCAATAAATAAATTGTTTGCCATATGCACAGTATTGCTCTTACTTGCTACTTCCACCCGGTGATTTTGTATTAAACAATCTTATCTGTCATTCATGACAAAGCGATACGTCTTTTATAGCATCAGTAAACATGGCTGACGCAACAGATTTGTAAACCTGTACTATGGTAGAATTGTCTTACAATAATACACACACACACATTGACACATTGTAGATTGTATTGTAGTCTTGAGATACAGAATAGAATCTAGAGTAGAAACTAATATTACAGAAAAGTCCCTCCTCTCTGTCTTCCTCCTCGCGTAGTTATCTTATTTGTTTTCATGATTCCCTATTTGTCCATTTTTTTTTTCATATCGTTTCGTGCCATTTGTTTCTAACCATGGCATAATGGAAAGGGTTGTGCTGGTTGGTATCCAGGGTTCACAGAAAAATATTTAGTGTTCATTGCGCCAAACACCAGTGGAGCCTTTCATAGAGTATGCTGTATGCAGCACCACCCTCCCGCTCATAAATTTATGCACACGCAGAAAGTGATACAATGCTACATTCAAAATTCAAAGCAACCCATACGTGTCCTACTCCAGTACGAACTATCCTCTCTGCAGCAGACATCAGACTCACCAACCGCTCAGGTGCTTTCACTCCTTTTGGCTGAATTAAACTAAATATTTTATTTAATATCACATACAATGTCTATTTTGTTAAATTACTTTTAGCAGATCTGCTTTAGGCTTACTATTCGGACTACGTAGAAAAGAAGGTGCAATTAATAACAAAACGCTTAATGCTTTAAATAACATAATAATTACAAAAACGAGTTGAGTAATCGATAATTAAATAAAAAACAACCATATTCTGCATTCAGTCTTAGATCATAATAAATTTCTAGAAAGATATTGTGTCCATCTCAAAATGGCACCATTTAAATTGAAGTAAAAATTATACATTTTCTTTCGCACCGTAGACAACTCCAATGACATATAAATTACT
The DNA here is from genome assembly GCA_943138885.2 of Tholera decimalis. NCBI lineage: Eukaryota > Metazoa > Arthropoda > Insecta > Lepidoptera > Noctuidae > Tholera > Tholera decimalis. Next base: position 9,522,104 of record OW964553.2, on the reverse strand, counting down.
AGCTTCTACCCGCGACTTCGTACGCGTGGGAAGGTTTTCCCGCGCAAATCCCGATCCCGTGGGAATTTCGGGATAAAAAGTAGCCTATGTATTATTCCAGGCTGCCAACTATCTACTTACCAAATTTCATTCAAATCCGTTCAGGAGTTTTTGCTTGAAAGAGTAACAAACATCCATCCATCCTCACAAACTTTCGCATTTATAATATTAGTAAGAAAGAAGTAAGATAAGATTAGTAAAATAGTAAGAAGTAAGATGAGAAATGACATACCATACGCACACAAATAAAGAAATGATTTTTAAAATCACATTTATCGGTAAGTTAACAACTACATATCTTCTAATTTTTTTTAAACATGTTTCTGAAACAACCAAATTCTTAGAAATATTCAAGTTAAAACAAATATTTTCAGGGTCGCAGATTAAATGTTTAGTCTGTAGCCTTGAAAAATACTTGTAAGAAAGACGGGTAAGGTCTGAATTAATGATTGATTAAGCGAACTAGTTATGTGGATCGAATTCACATTACTAGCAATCTTTTTACCCCTCCAACTAAGCTAAATATACTTGTGTCTGGAGTGGGTTTACGGCAACTCTTCTAGATCACAAGTCCGACACTTTAGTACTTTGGCTATTGACGCTTAATAACAATATATATATATATGTTTAATAAAAAAATATTTTGTTCGGGTGCGCGTCAAGGACATTTTACGCTGCACTGGCTTGTTGTTTGCTCCAAGAATAAGCATTGGTATAGGTACAACGTGGCATTACTGTCAAACCTTTTGGGCACGTCTACGCGTAAGTGTATTCCGTCTTTGTATATAATATGGACGATGTTGGGTTAAGTAGATATACAGTATGATTAGAAATTAAGATTTGTCAATAAAATTGGCAAAAAAACATTATGTGTGTGTTATGTGGCTACACTTTTCAACTTTTTCTTTAACACATAAATCGCAAGGACTTGATAATAATCAACCTGAAATATCCTTGCCGCTTATATTTTTTTTTTTTTTTTTTGTGTGTGGCATCTCGCAGGTCAACCTCTGAGGTTGTCGGCTGCTTAACCGGACTTGCCTGTGGTTGTCTTAATTAATAATTTAATTAAAGCCTCCAGCCAGGGCTTATTAAAAAACTTACAAACTAGGCGACTACACGCTAAGGGCACCCCCTGTGGGGTACGGACCTCGGCTTAGGGCGTCGCAGGGGAGGGCAGCTAGGGACAGGCTGGATCATATCATTATTAGTATTTATAAGGGAATTTAAAGCTACTGGCTCAGCGTCGCGGGCTGGCTCTGGCAAGGGTCGGGGTGGGCTATTACGGGGACGTCGCGGCGGGCCTCGGCGGCGAGGACGGAAGGACGGTCGGTTTTTGTGTTTGTGTGCCACTGTACTTGTTTCCCTACGGCTCTCTTGGAGCAGGGTGATTGCGTCATCGGGAGTGACTAGGGTATGCCTTGGTCGGCGAATCTTAGAGATACGCGAGGGTTCGTATTGGGCGGCCGATACGATAAGGGGATTCCTATGTTGGATTGAAGTTTCAAAGAAACGCTTGGAGACACGTTTCATGAACTGCTGGATGGTGGGCATCTTGAGATCTACGTGAAGAAGCTCATTTCGAACATAAAAGGGGGCTCCCGTGACTCTACGGAGGAATCGGTTTTGGAGGGTCTGCATCTTGTGGAGGAGGTAGGGCTTTGCGTGTGCGAAAACAACGCAGGCGTAGGTCATGATGGGACGGATGACCGCGGTGAAAATACGCAGCTTGCACCTGAGTGATAACTTGCTGCGAGAGCTAAGAATGAAGTGGAGCCTACCTAGAGCGAAAGCGGCGCGCGAACGTGCCTGCTTTATGTGCTCAGCGAAGGAGAGGTGTCTATCGAGGACCACGCCTAAGTATTTGGCTTGCTTTTCCCAGGGGATCGGCTTGCCGTACATGGTAATCGGACGGGGGGAGGGTGGGTTTATCCGCGGCTTAGAAAAGAGGACTGCCTGGCTTTTGTCTGGATTGACTTCGATTCTCCATTTCCGGAACCACTTGGCCAGAGTGTTTGCGGAAGTTTGGAGAGTGCGAGCGATGGCATCGGGTTTAAGACCGGTATAATAGATAGCCGTATCGTCGGCAAATAGGGCTAGCTGAGTATTTTTATGCTTGGGGATATCGCTAGTGAATAGCGTGAAAACGAGGGGGGATAGTACGGAGCCTTGAGGAACTCCTGCGCGAATGGGATGGGGGGAGGAAAGCTCCCCCTCAATTCGGTAACGAAAGGTGCGATTCGATAAAAAGTCCCGTAGGATGAGCACGAGACGGTCAGGCACGCCGAGTTGGTATAGCTTATAGATTAAGCCATTGTGCCAGACTTTGTCGAACGCTTTCGCTATGTCGAAGAATAAGGCTCCCGTTATTGCGCCCCGTTGGAAGCCGGCGCTGACGTGTTCTATGATGCGGTGGACTTGTTGGATACATGAGTGTTCGGTTCTAAATCCAAACTGCTCATTGGGTATAAGACTCTTTGCTTCGGCAAAATCTTTGAGCCGCTTATATATAAGCCTTTCATAGATTTTACCAAGGACGTTGAGTAAGCTAATGGGACGGTAGCTAGACGGGTCAGACTTGGGCTTGCCTGGTTTGGGAATACCTATGACGGTGGCCTGTTTCCAGGTTGCTGGGAACATATTATTGCTCAATGCACCATTGAAGATGGCAGTCATTAGCACTATAAGCTGGGCGGGGAAAAGTTTGAAAACCCTATTGGTGATGCCGTCGGAGCCAGGGGCTTTACGCGGTTGGAGACTTTTAATGATATCCTGGACCTCATCAGGAGTGATGGGGGCCAGTGGATTATCGGGATCTTCGACGGGCGGAAGGGAAGTTCTACGTTCGACTTCGGCGTTCACCATATCGAGGTGGGCTTGGTCTACTGGTTGAGAGCTGGGAGAACACTGGGACTCTAGGCTGTCGGCTAGGCATTCTGCTTTTTCAGAGTTATCGAAGGCGACACTCTTATCGGGACGAATGAGAGGAGGCATTGTGGCCTCTTTAGTGGATCGTAACTTCCTCTGAAGCTGCCAGAAGGCAAGATGGGTGGGCTCAAGTTCGCTCAGCATCTTGTCCCAGCTCGCATTACGCTGCTCGGTAATGCGTTTCCTTACAGCACGCTGTAAGTTGCGCATGTGAGCTTTGTTTGCGGCGCAGGGAAAAGCGCTGTACGCACGGATGGCTGCGTTCTTCTCGGTTATCAGATTCCGTACATCGTCCGGGAGTTTCCAGCGGTGGTCTTCCACTACAGGAACTTCCCTTGAACAATCGTTCAGGACGGATTGTACGTGATTTGTAAGCGAGTCGATCGCCGCCGTCGTGTCAGCGACTGAGACTATGTGGTCAGGAATGGTGTCCAATTGAGGCGACGTGGTGGATTTCAGTTTTTCACTTACTTTCCTCCAGTCAGTGATCAATTGGGTCGGAGGAGGTTGGGTAGGATCATGGTTACCCGAGCGGGAACCTAGGTGTAGGATAACGGGACGGTGATCCGAGTTGAGCTCGTGAAGCGCTTCTATGGAGTGTAAACGGAGGTTTACATTCTTTAGGAGCGCCACATCGAGGACATCGGGGTTATGGTTGGGGTCGTGTGGGTAGTGGGTGGGAGTCATCGGAGCGATGACGTCGTAGTTTAGGGTCGCGCCTAGGTTATACACGATTCTGCCTCTGGCATTTGTCGTGTTGCTGTTCCAAGCGGGGTGTTTGGCGTTGAGATCGCCCGCTAGTAAGACGGAGTCACTCAGGCCGAAGAGAGTCGTGAGATCGCTGGTGAGCGCGATAGGATCGTCTGAAGCAAGAGACGCGACCGATGGTGGGGGATGGTAGGCAGAGATGATGGTTATCGGAGGATGACCAGTCATGCCTAGTCGACAGGCAGAGTACTCTAGGTGAGATAGAGGCGCGGGTGGGGTCAGAGGGATGCAGTATAACTCCTTTCTATAATAAATAAGGGTACCGCCGCCGTGGCAACGTGTTCTGTCATTGCGAACTAGACGGTAATTCGCAATTTTGGGATCAGCGCGGTGGGGTTTCAAAAGGGTCTCCTGTATAAGGAGGACGTCTAATTGGTGGTCGCGGAGGAATTTAGTAATTTCGGCGCGTTGGTTGAAAATGCCATTGGCGTTGAAAAAACCTAATTTGAGGGATCGAGGCCTAGTGTGGTTTGTGCGTTGGGAATCCATTGGATCAGTCCATCGCATCCATATGGTCGAGACCTAGCACCACATCACTGTGTGTGCTGAATATTTGGCTGTACATTGCCGTCGTAATTTTGCCGTTATTCTGCTGTTCGGCAGCCAGAAGGGCATCGCGGAGAGATCTGGCTTGGCGGGTCATAAATAACCTATAATGGCGCAGTATAGTCTGGGCGCAAGCCTCGCCGTGCGCGACGGGTGAGGGATTGGGCGGTTGTTTGACTGCAGGAGCAGCAGTGGTTTGAGGCGCGGGTTTGTGACTGGCTGTGGGCTCTGTAGCCACGGCTATAGGCAGGATCTGCGCTGCGATGGGTATATCCATCAGTGCCTGCAAAGGTTTGGCAGGGGCCAAGGAGGGAAAGGCTTTTTCGTGGTTTAGCCTGTTCCACGGGGACGGTCTCTGAGGAGCGAGACGTTGGGGAATTTGAGAAGAAGGTGCCTCTCTGTGTTGGCGGGCGTTGGCGCGCTTCGCTAATTTAGGAGCGAGTTTGGGGGCTTTGGGACAGCCGCGGTAGTTTGCCGGGTGACCGGTCTGGCCGCAGAGAACGCAGCTGGGTGGTTCCGAACAGAGGGTTCGGTCTTTAGGCCGTGGGCAGTCCGCAGTGCTATGCTCGCCCAGACACTTGACGCATCTGGGAGTCGCATAGCAGTTGCTCTGCGCATGGCCATACAGTTGGCAACGGTGGCATTGTCCCACTGTTGCGGTTTTGTAGGGCTTTTCTATTGAGATACCGGATAGGGAGCAAATAGACTTAATCTTAAATATTGGGTGATGACCTTCGGTTGGTTCACAAATGACAAGAACCATGTCGTACAATTCACCGCCTCTCGCTTTATGTAAGCGATGGACGGCGATCACTGGTATACCTTGATCGGCAAGGTCGTCTTTAATATCCTGTACTAGGATTTCTTTAGGGACACGTTTAATAATAACACGAGTGGGCGTGTCCTCGGGGAAGGAGAAAGTGTGAAAGGAAATATTCCTTTCACGGAGGGCGCGATATAATTCCCTATAGTCGTTCGACGTAGGGACGGTGACTTTAATGCCATTTTGGCAGGCACGGGCGTTTGTGTAGTTGATCTTTCGATCAACACACATCTTAGACACATCAGTCCATTTCCCCTTGTCCTGGATGTAAAAGGGGGGCGGAGGGCGTTGCTTCCTTTGGGTTGAGGAAGTTTGGGCTATCGGGCTGGGGGGACGACTATCCTGCGCGCGAGTGGAGGTCGTTGGGACGGGGCTAGCGGGTCGTACGGGCGTTTGAGTTGGGGACGGGGGTGACGCGGTGGTCTTTTTGGCCTTGCTGGCCTGGGAGGTTTTCCCTTTCTTCCTCTTGCCGCCGGTGACGACTTGAAAGTCGTCTTCCGAAGATGAGGGGCATGATGACAAATCATTGTCGGAGTTGTTATTGGACATAGGTTCGGTGATGTCCATTTCACGGAATTCAGGTGCAGCGCACACCTGCGCGGCGTCCATTGTTTTATGAACAATGGGATTAGTAGGTGGGCCGGAAACAATGGGTGATTTCGGGAATCGGGCGATCGGCACGACTTTGTCGGCGGGCGGGGGCAATAGAGGGCTATCTACCTGGAAGTCGTTCGTTGTTTGATGAACAATGGGATCGGAGTTAATAAACACTTCCGTGAATTGACCAACTGGGATGCCTTGATCGGCAAGCGGGGGAGATAATGGGCTGTCAAGCGCGTCACTAAAATCAGCGACGTTGGCTTCGGTAGCCGGAGGACTATTAGCGATTTCACGCTGGATTTTTCCGCCATATTTGGCGGAAATAGCAGGGTTTTCCCTAAGGATCTCTAACAATATCTCCAAAATATTGGAGTTCGCCATGATTGGCGAATGGATCAAAAATTTAATGAGGAAATTTTGGAGATTTCTCTCACGCGGGGGGCCTATTTAAAGCCTAACTGGCCTAACTCCCCGGATGGATGGGTCCGGGGATGTGTAACCCTCCCAGTCGGGTAGAGACTGGGAGGTGAGTACCTAATGGTGAGCCCTAAGCTTGTAACCGGTCGCCAGTCTTATTGTGCGAACCGGGCCCTATTGGGTCTAATGCGAAGGGGTAGACACACCCAACCGACACTAGGTGAGTAGCTGAAAAGGAAACTCAGTAACTAGGTTTGACTAGGAGATCCCCCAAGGCCAAAACCTAGCACTCGACTCCAATTGACTGCTTCACCCTGAAGGGGATCAGCGGGTGCGTCGGGTCAGCACCCCCTTGGTTTTGTTGACACCGTGAGGTTTCCACCAAGGACCACGAAACTGTGGTTTTACCCTGAAGGGGCCAAACCAAATTGTTTTTGACGATACTCTGTTAGAGAAACAGGAAATCCTTCACCGCCTCGAAAAAGGCGGATCCGGACCAGGCGTCGTAGTCGGCGACTACGAATGACGTCACGGCGAGCGCGACGAAGCGATGACACAGACACAGAACGATCGAGAGCGCGGAGCGGTACGACCGTCGCGGGCGAGCGTCAGAAGCGGAATGAGCCGCTTATACTTTTTTTTTTTTTTTTTTTTTTTTTTTTTTTTTTTTATGTAGGGCCACTTGTAGATCAGCACACTAAGGCTGTGAGTCTACTTAACCGGACTTTCCTGTGGTGACCTCTAATAAATTAAAGGCCCCCAGCCAGGGCTTACAAACTAAAATATACTTAAAAACTAATGACCGCACGCTAAGGGCACTCCCTGTGGAGTACGGGCCTCGGCATAGCGGGGTCATTTCGGGAGGGCAGCAAAGGGACAGGCTGGGTCATATTATTTACGGGAGTATTTATTGCTACTGGCTCAGCATCGCGGGCTGGCTCGTTTGGCAAAGGTCGGGGAGGATTTTCATTACCAGTACGCGGACGTCGCGATGGGCCTCGTCGGCGAGGCCGGAATAAGGAACGCGTTCTGTATCTGTGTCTTCTAAGAGTGCTGGTTTCCCTACTGCTCTCTTGTCGGATGGTGGTGGGGTCGTCAGGCTCGTCTAGGATGTTACGCGGGCGACGAACCCGAGAAATCTTGGAGGGTCTGTATCGGGCGGCCGATACGATCAGGGGGTTAGTGTGGGTCTCAGCAGAGGTGAAGTAACGCACTGACATGCGTTTCAACACTTGCTTTATGGTCGGGAGTTTGAGGTCTACGTGGAGATCCTCGTTCCTACAGAACCAGGGCGCGCCCGTGGCCTTTCGGAGAAAACGGTTCTGAACGACTTGCATCCTATGGATCTGATTGGGACTGGCATGAGCAAACACCGGACAGGCATACGTCATGATAGGACGTATGCATGTCGTGTATATTCGGATTTTACATTTAAGGGAGAGCTTGCTGTGTTTATTCAGCAGGGCGTGGAGCCTACCGAGAGCGAAAGCGGCCGCTTATACAAAATGCACCTGCATATATACTAGTAACGTGGGTAGAATTAACACTACTAGCAATCTTGTTAACCCCTCCAACCAAGCTAAATAAGCTTGTGTCTAGAGTGGGTTCATAGCACCAGTGTAATGAGTGGGGTTGGAACCCGCGACCTCTCGATCACAAATCCGACAACTTAGCCAATAGGCTATTGACACTTATACAATGTGTAACGGAAACCCCATATCTATCCAAAAGGGCTGAAGACAACATATGGTATGAAGTCTCTATGCACAGTTTCAGCACAAAATAACTGACTCAAAGAATTGATACCAAATTATCGGTTTCATTATATTTCTTGAATACCAATTATAACAAACGTGTCACAGCACTACGAGGGCCTTCAACTTTCCACGTCACTTGCCAATAACACGATAATTCTCTTCGTTCTTCTTAATTTGAAAAATTCGGTCTCTGGTATCAGTGTATTGGTAATTGTAAAAAGTTCTACACACGTAGACTTAGGATTACAAAACCCTTGCCATATCGTTTGTTATCATCCAAAGAAGCCATGCACTTTGTATGTATATGCCCTTTAAATTACACGTTGTATAACTGTGTTAACTAGTATTTTTTATTCATTTTTTTATTGACCATACATATTGATCGATTTAATACTAAGTCTTACCTTGGGATTTGTCTTCTTGGAATCACAGCTTAAATTAATTAGACTTTCTACTTATCGAAATAAAAATATTCACCGCGGCCGCTTCGGGTCTTCAAAATGTATGAAGTCCTATTTAGCAGCAGTAGTGGCTCCATCGGTTACAGGCACGACCTTCGCGTTGTAGGTCGAGGGTTTAAATTCAGGCAGGCAAATTTATCTGCTTAAGCTTTGTTTTCCTAGAAAAGCGGTGCCGTCATATAGCGGCCGTAATATTACGGACGCAAAAAGACGGCCGTCTTTACGGTGACGACATGTGGAAAGTTCCACGGCCGTTTTATCACACTGTCTGCTTCATCGCTATATATATATATTCTCTTTGGAAACGTTCACGAAACCATCTGACACCGACAAGACGGCCGTCATGCAAATGGCGGCACCGCTTTTTGACGTTACGGTGTCAGTTACCGCTCTCTAGGAAACCGCGCCATTTTGTTTACATAGACAACGTTCTAGTGACGTCATTCACCGCTGTATTACGGCCGCTATTTGACGGCACCGCTATCCTAGGAAACCAAAGCTTTAGCCTGTCCTCAAGTACACAAACAGGGACCGGGTTCCAGTTTAACTGAATACAGCTGAGTACTAGTATTTTCCTCCTCAACCCAGCAACTGGGCATCATGATACCCCTTCGCAATACAGTGTCAGTTTCTGGCTTTGCGACCACCCGTAACAACTGTCACAGATCTACTAATGACAGCCGTGAATGGCTTAACTTACTTTTCGAGGTACGGAGAAATCTCGATTTGTTAATATGATCACCCATCTATGGACTCACCTCGACAAGTGTTGCTTTACCTTGAAAGTGGACCCGTGCCGCTGTTATTACTTTGTGTAATTTTCATCATTATAGCACTTAAAACGGTGGAGGAAATCATTGTAAGGATGAATTTACTCGGACTGAAAACCCGCAAACATGCGACATTCTCTGGCTTGCACTTGGCCCGCGTGATGCATTGCGCGCTGCTCTTTTCATAGAAGGGAAGTTTATGTTTTATTAGCTATGAAGCACAAAATACTTTTTATCCCGAATAAAAAAAAAACGAATCCCGTGAGATACATTTATCAAAATTTCTGGTCACCCATCTATAGGCCCACCTCGACAAGTGTTGCTTTACCTTGAAAGTGGACCCGTGCCGCTGTTATTACTTCGTGTAATTTTCATCATTATAGCACTTAAAACGGTGGAGGAAATCATTGTAAGGATGAATTTACTCGGACTGAAAACCCGCAAATATGTGACATTCTCTGGCTTGTACGTCGCCCGTGTGATGGATTGCGTGCTGCTCTTTTCATAGAAGGGAAGTTTATAAATGTTCTTTCTTAGCTATGAAACACAAAATACTTTTTATCCCGAATAAAAAATAAACGAATCCCGTGAGATACATTTATCAAAATTTCCACACGAACTTCTTATTTACACACTGACTTCGGAGAACACTTAGTTATGAAAAATATAACAAAGCTTTATATTCGACTATAGACAATTAGGCCGATTTGAACGAATGATGGTTTTATGAAAATAATTATTACCTAATTACCTTACCTACTAGCATAAGATGATGCGTTCACTGGCTGACGGCTACTCGCGCATATCTGGCCTTTGGCGCGTAGTCTAAGAAGTTTGTTACACTTTTTTCTGTTCCACACGTATTGATCGATGAAATGGAGAACTTCTGTCCTTATTTTCTGATTGGTATCCTGTGAATATTGTATAACATATTGTATCGCATACATAGGTAATGCGTCTACCAAAATCATCATCGTAGCCTGTTGCTGTCCACTGCTGAACGTCAGCCTCCCCAACAGATTTAGACCGACATCAGATAACGTGACCGGTCCATAAGTAGTCAATAGTGGATGCAGGTGGCATCCCACCTGCATCCACTATTGACTACTGTCTTGGCGAGGTCATCGGTCCATCTGGAAGGCGTCCCTCCCATGCTGCGCTGTCCAATTTGTGATATCCATTCCAGTATCTTTCTGCCCCAACAGTCGACCAGTCTTCGTGGTAAGTGGCTTGCTCATTGTCCTCCAAAATAATTATAAATCGTATTACAAATTACTTACTTCAAGATGACCCCAGCCGGCCACTTGTGCCTTGTTAGCGTAAGGTGGGTTTTTCATTAACGCCACTCTTCCGACGCGAAAGTTTAGTTTTAAATCCATGTTTATTCGTATAAGCGCAATGTCATTAATGGTATCATATATTCTGTAGTATTTGTGTATGTAGATGCTGTGAGCATTATAGACCGTCCCTATCTTTTTATGATTGCTGCCCACTGATACAGATACTCTGTCTTGGCCGGTACAACGAGCCACGCAGTGTGCCGCCGTCAATATTATCCTCTGGTTGACAACAGATGAGCCGCATCCCCAGTGAACGTCATCTTTTTTGTGGCAAAATATTCTTAAAAACGCAGAATGTGGGAACCGCTTTATTTCCGCATTTTCACCTTTCACTACTAAAAATTCTGCCTCACATTTGACCATACGCATCAAAGTCAAAATTAGAAAATAACGTTTCATTTTAACAAACGTCGACGCGTTATAAGCGGCTATCATGAACTTAAGTCATGTATACAGGCAATTTAATTGGTTCTTTAAGTCTCTTTATGTCGTTTGTAATGGTTACGATAAAACTCTTAGTTAATTAAAAGTTTTTCGATAGTCTGATGTTTTAGGTAAAACGGGTACTGATCTATCTCCAGCACTATTTTGCAAACATTGTGAAAACAATATTTTGAATAGAAAATTCACTCACTTGGGTTTGGTTTGGGTTGGGTTTCCTTGGCTTTACGGTTACGGATTTTTAAACATATTTTTTAAACATTAATAATAATAAACATCAACATGAATTTGTATTCTAATAATACACGCAGAAAGCGTACAATGTCTTGCGCGTGCAATATAACAATGCATTTAGGATACTGTTGACGCTACCACGTTTTTGTAGCGCGTCAGGGATGTTCGCAGAAGCACGCACTGACGACTTTTTCGCAATAATGCGTAAAAGGTCTGCATCATTGCTGCGTCGTTTGCGTGACAGCGCCAACAGTCTCCTGAATGTGATTGTTAGTAAGACCGAGGGTAACTTGATGGGACACCTGTGCGCAATGCATGTACTGCTACCGGGTGTTCCCAAAGGATGGCAGATCCTGGTCTTGTTTGTGTAATAGTTTTATTTTTTTGTCGCGATATTTTAAGGTATATTATACTAACATAGCTTAAGTCATTACTAACACATTTATGGGTAATACCGAAATAAATAATAATAATTATAGCAAGAGATAATTTATACGAGTAGATGGTTTTTTAATATTATTTTTATCAGTAATTTTTTAATTCGTTTTTTACTAATAAATGGAGTCCTGAAGTCCCATTGCTTAAATGTTTTATATCAACAATTGATCGTGTCGATCAATTGGTATAGAAAGGGTGTCTCATCTAAGACAATATTCTATGCGATGTACTTACTAGAGTCAAAATTTGCTGCTGAACAGCCGCAAATTTTCAACTTCTTTGTTGCACAATAACACAGTTTTCACCGTCCAAAAATGAAAATTCTCCATAAAATTTAACTAAACGTATTAATGGCAATGTAAATATTTATTTATTTACTTATCTCACTTTTAAAAAAAGATAACATATATCAAATATTTATATATTATGCACTGAACTCCACCCTAGGAGACCCTGTGTTGTGAGGTCCAGCCTCTTTCGTTATATTTTGCTCTACCTAATTATATTTTTTGGTGAATGTGTGTGTGTTTATTGAAGAGTGCGTGTATAACAAAATAATACTTAATTTAAAAAAAAAACCATTACACCAATATTTGTTGTTATTATATGGAAGCTATCCGTGTCTTATTTTAACTATTTCTACGCCATACAAATATTTGTTCCAGCGCGAGAATCGAACCTGTGACACGCAGTGCAGCATTCAACAACCAATCAATCACTGCGCAAACTGCGGCATTGCAATAAAAAGAGTTTGTTTCAATCTTTCTTCTCGTGATAGGCTGGTAGGAAACACCGGCCTCATCTAATTTAAAGTGACCAAAAATATTAATGTGTAAAAGTATTATTTTTAACCTACTTACAAAATAAATGTAAATTTTCATTTAAATAAAAATCTAGAGGTGATCTTGGCATGGACTTCTAGGCTTGCTTCCTATTTCTTTTCATTTTGTTTTATTTTCAGTTGCAACTAGTCCGCTTATAATATATGTAGGTACTTAAGCTAATAATATGAACTTAATTTCGCCATACAAAATAATTAATGATTAAACGAACTTACCTGTACGTGAAGTTCTATCATAATTATACAAAGTGCATCGTCCGAAGAGATTAGTAACCTGAAAACGTTGAAATATATGTAGTAACACGCTAGTGACACCACTCTTACACTGTATGTTTAGAGTCCTGCGCTTTTTTTTTTCTTTTGCTGGCAACCCCAGCATCTCGTTCTTTCATTAAGTTTAGAGTTTGAAGCCACCATGTTCAGCTTTGACATTTCTGCAGCAAACTGGGAGACACTTTGGGTTGGGTGGGTGTTACTAATCTCTTCGGACGATGCACTTTGTATAATTATGATAGAACTTCACGTACAGGTAAGTTCGTTTAATCATTAATTATACTCGTGCATCGACCTCGAGATTAGTAACCTGAAAACGTTGAAATGTATGTAGACCTTGAGAGATAGCTGAGGAAATGTCAACTACCAAAAAATACCTGTGTAATCAATTGGTTTATTTCTAAAACTACTTAATTAGTATCAATTTTTTTTTTTGTTTTAGTTATAATTCAATTTTGTTCTCCTTAAAAATCTAGTTTTATATCTCAGGGTAATGAACTAATTATAAATCAGTTAGCACTGTCGTGGCAGTTACGTTTCGTTAGAGTTAATCATTGCTCTGTTATAGAATTTTCCAAAAACGTTAGAGCTTCCGCTCTAGCTTGCCCTGTCGCGGATAAGATCGATGAGAAGCCGCATTGGTTAGGTTTAGACGTAGCAGCGTGCCTTGTGTCGTGTGCACTCAGAGGTGTCAATCCCGCTATCTTTAAGGACGGCTATAATCCACCGACGGACGTAAGGATTGTATTTTTACCGTTTATGCGGTTTCTTAAAACCATTGAACGGCTATATGTGTTTCCCACAAAAAGACCTGGCTTGGTTTTGTACTAATATTAAAAAGTAAGGTTTTGGGCACATTTCCATTTTCGTCTCAAAGAATGGTTGGCTCAAGGTTGGTTGTTTTGAGCCCGCCCTGGAAGTTATAAAATCGTCACTGGTCGGGTATGTTTATTATTTATTTATTTAAAAACAAATTATTTATTTTATAATAATTTTTGTATACGTTATTAATTATTAATAATATTTTTATATATATCATCATTTTAAGTTAATTTTTAACGGCAAATTTTCCTTTGGAATTTCTAGTACAAGCGAAGTATTTAGGCCGTGGTTGAGCCGATAAGCTCCCCTAAAAAAAACCTTGTAATGAGAACCTACATGAATTCAAGGTGCCGTACTGGTTTCTCTGATTGAGTAACCCTGTGAGAAAATATAAAATATTTGGGATTGACGCTTCATATAACTCAAAATTATATTGTTCCGAGCACAAAATTTAATTTTTCAAGTGCTAGGTACGTCATATTGCTGGTAAGGATTTTCCGACAACGAGCCTATCATGGTGTCCGCTGTGGATGATCGATACCCTGCGTCGCCGCAGCGCACAATGATCCGGCAACCAGTTTGAGGTTGTCTTGTAAAATAATAATGTTGTTACGTTAAAGTTGGATATAAGCAACCACGGTTGTATGGGCTATTTAGGAACCACCATGATTGCCTTGCCTTCTTAGTAATAATTTTTCTCAAGGTTTTTACCATTATCATGAAAGGACCAAGGGGCCTAAAAAATAATTGTTGTCCATTTGATTATGAATGCATGAACTGCCAAAGTGTTTGGATTGTATTTACTCTACTTGTGAAAAGGCCCGCCGGCCGAATCCAATCCAGCCAGTATCCAATCTACATATATCTGGGTGTACTCGACGAGAGTCTGCATCCGCAATTTTGTTATCTGTAATATATGAAATATATAAAAAAATAGATGTAGGTATTGGATGTTCCCCTTGCGGTTTATGTAAGTAATGGCTATGGAGTTATCTATGTGAAGAAGAATTCACAGTTTCTGAAGTTTTAGGCAAATACTTTAAGGCCAAAATAAGCTACCAGCAGCTCGAGCTGATTTATATGGATTTTTCTCTCATCTCACGACCATCTTCCGCTGGCTCGTTCACCCCTACATGTGGCTACTCCCCCCCATAGTTGAGGCGTCAGTCTATATTTCTTAGCAGTATGCGTCTCATCATTTAAAAGAATCTTGCATAGAGTTAGGTCTATTCATGTATTTACTCTTTCTTAAGTGTAAAGTATCTCATATTCATCCATGCAAGTAGTCCAAAGAATTTCGCAAATTTTACACCTTATGCAATACATCTTATTAGTTCAGACTTTATGTTTGACAGTTTTTCGTTAGGTAATCTAATTAGGTTTCTTTTTTTTTTCTTAATTTTAGTTTATATCCATTAAACCTATGACAATATAGTTTGATCTTCATTGATTAGAGATCGTGGAGCATAAAAAAGGAAATAATTGCCAGTTTATACACATTAAACCCATGACAACATAGTTTAGTCTTCGGTGATTAGAAGCCATTGAGCATAAAAAGAAAAACATTGCTAGTTTATACACGTTAACTTATGACAACATAGTTTGGTCTTCAGTGATTACCGACCATTGTATTTTACCGTATTTATCGGCGATGTTTGCAGTTCGACGGACGTCACGATGCTTTCGCGGCGACTTGATGCGACTGTCTCACGCTGAGGGACCCGGCACCGGCGGGGGAAATGTTTCACAACCTCGTTGTACTCCTGCGCACTGAGACCCTTTTTCTCCACCTTAAATTGTTTTTAACTTGTTATTAAGTTGAGGAAAAAGTTTTGGGTTCTGTTTTTGCTAAGTTTTCACTATTTGTAAATTTTTGTGTCATTCAGATGTTTGTTTATGGAGAATATGGTGAAGTTTCGCTTAGTGACTAACTCTGCATGTTGTGTGTCACACAAGATCCAGTACACATCCATGAGTTGTTTGAGGCCCTCTTTATTTTTGTTTTTGTTCTCATGTTCTTGAGTGAGGACTCGCTAGCCCAGAAATTGCCATTGTGAGCTGGCTTTGGCGCTCTTTGATGCCCTTGTCTCGCTTTAATACGGTTTCTGTTACAGCTGCTTTTATTTCCACATTTAGTAGGGTGATCCAATCAAGATACTGTTAGCTGGGATGAGGTACCATTCTGTAAGGTCTTCGCGGGTTTCCTTGCTATGTCCCAGAGTGTCTATGTGTTGCAGTCTTGTTGCTAAAACTTTGTGTATGTCAATCCCATAGTTAACAACCACAGAGGGATCAGTTCCCAGAATATCCAGCACTTCTGGATTCCTGTGCTCAAGAGCGGGGTATTTCGGGTCAGCTAGTTCTTCATTATGGTTTACTTCCAAGACTTTTTCCTTAACCAACGTCTGCTGCGGTAAGTTTTCTGAGGTGGATGGCTATGTGACCTCTTCAATAGGTTTGACGCACTTATTTGACGGTAAAACCTCTATAAGTTGTTTCGTCCGTGGGCTGTCCAATGACACCCCAACTGAAACCAGATTATCCTAGTAAGGAATTTTTATTACATCAGTTATGGTGTAGTTTCAGCAACTACCCATATGATATGCCAATGCAGTCCCAAGAAATAAACTGTAGTTATTTTCTGTGAATTAGTGTGGTATAGTAAGCAACCTGGCGATACATCCCCAGGAGCTGCTCTGATGGGTGTTTGTTACCATGATTGTATGTTAGTAGACAAATGAGGAAGGTGTTAGTAACACCATTGTAAGGTTTTACTGATGCACTATGAAAATTGAGCCAATGAAACCATCCCAAAAACTAATCTATATTGGTCTCACAACCGTCTTGAATAAGTTACCCTGAGGCAAACTGACAACCCAAAGTCGCTCTAATAGGTGTTGGGTACTTTAGTAAACTTATTTTGTGTAACCTTGCGATACGGCCCCATAAGCCGCTCGTATAGGTGTGGTTACTTCAGTATACTTATTTTGTGTAACCTGGCAATACAGCCCCATAAGCAGCTCTGATATGTGTGGTTACTTCAGTATACTTATTTCGTATTACCTGGCGATACGGCCCCATAAGCCGCTCTGATAGGTGTTGGTTATTTTAGTATATAACTTATTTTGTGTAACCTGGCGATACGGCCCCAAAAACCGCTCTGATAGGTGACAGGTGTTGGTTACTTCAGTATACTTATTTTGTGTTATTTGGCGATACAGCCCCATAAGCCGCTCTGATAAGTATTGGTTATTTCAGTATACTTATTTTGTGTAACCTGGCGATACGGCCCCCAAAAACCGCTTTGATAGGTGTTGGTTATTTCAGTATGTAACTTATTTTGTGTAACCTGGCGATACGGCCCCAAAAACCGCTCTGATAGGTGACAGGTGTTGGTTACTTCAGTATACTTATTTTGTGTTACCTGGCGATACAGCCCCATAAGCCGCTCTGATAAGTATTGGTTATTTCAGTATACTTATTTTGTGTAACCTGGCGATACGGCCCCAAAAACCGCTCTGATAGGTGACAGGTGTTGGTTACTTCAATATACTTATTTTGTGTTACCTGGCGATACGGCCCCATAAGCCGCTCTGATAGGTATTGGTTATTTCCGTATACTTATTTTGTGAAACCTGGCGATACGGCCCCAAAAACCACTCTGATAGGTGACAGGTGTTGGTTACTTCAATATACTTATGTTGTGTTACCTGGCGATACGGTCCCATAAGCCGCTCTGATAGGTGTTGGCTATTTCAGTATACTTATTTTGTGTAACCTGGCGATACGGCCCCAAAAGCCGCTCTGATAGGTATTAGGTGTTGGTTATTTTAGTACACTTATTTTGTTTTACCTGGCGATACGGCCCCAGAAGTCACACTGATCGGTAATAACTTTAGTTAGCGTAAATCTATCGGTATGTAGGCAGTTGCTTGTTTTTCATTTGTTTTCCAGAAATACTGATCATAATGCCATGTAAAATATATAATTATCAGCGTCTATCAACTTTACGTAAAAGTTCGTGTGTTTGCAATAAGGATCTTGTATAAATATATTTGCAGCAATTCGTTTTGACAGATCAGATTGCACACAATTTCGTGGAATATGTTTTGCACACAATTTCGTGGAAAATGTTTTGCACGAAGGCAAACATACGAGGTTATTTTGGTAAATTTACTAATAAGGGCTTGTTTTTGTTATAATAATAGCACTTGATCACTTTACTATTATATTATAATATATTATATATGTACCTTGATCTTTATCATCCTTTTCCGAAATAGTCCCTGTAGAATTGGCAGTCGGTTGGCGCCGACGGCGTGCCGCTTTTTTGTTTGTTATTGTTTCTTTTTCAGTTTTTTAATCTTCCACATTATGTACTCTATTTCGAATTTCCTTTTTGGCATTTTTGCTTGCGTATTTTCACTATAAAACTTATCACTTTTGTTTTTTCCTAAAATAAAACGTGCGAGTGGTGGCGCACTGTGACGTGAATGAAAGACCGAGACGCTGGGGTTGCCAGCAAAAGAAAAAAAAATAGCGCAGGTCTCTAAACATACAGTGTAAGAGTGGTGTCACTAGCGTGTTACTACATATATTTCAACGTTTTCAGGTTACTAATCTCGAGGACGATGCACGAGTATAATAAAAAAATAGAATTCTATTACAATCTATTTTAACTATACATTGTTACTTGAGGAGATGGTGTTTGACTCAGTCAAACAAAGTATTGCGTTAAAAGCCAGTAATTATTTCCAGACGATACATGGGAAATCTTCACCTTTATTACCTTAGCCTATCATATTCGCTTACACTCACTCCATACACATACACATACAAACGTTTCTTCCACTACATTTTTACATTTGCACACTACACTCTTCGTCATATTATACCGCACATCGCATGCCTACTTTTTCACAGACACACTTTCAATACCGAATGTTCTAAATACATAGTTGTGGCAATCAAATAATTTTTTGGCTGAACACAAACCCCTATAGATACAAGGATCTACTTCAGGAAATAGAATTAAAACTTCAATGCAACTATCACAACAACCACTTTAATTTGTACAAATAATGTTTCTGAAATTTTGAAAAAATAAACAATTATATATTCAAAGTAAATGACTAATTCGTTCTTATTTAGAATACAATAACGATTATTCAATCGCTGCGAAACCAAATGTTTTTGCTCGCCAACACTGAATTTCTTGAAGGTTGAAAAAATTACCTTCATGAATTTTTGACAAACGTGTATTTTGATCATACTTTGATAGTTCAATAATGTTTAAAAATTCATACGATACTATTTACTGTACATAGGTATATAAATCTATTATGATTTATTTAAAAATTCTATAAGTGAAATTCTTGTACCTTAAGTATATTCTAAACTTAAATGAAAATACATTTTTTTTCAATTTTGTTTTGCTAGATATATAGATAGGTATAGTAGATTATTAACCAAGGGGATAAAGCAGTGTCTTCTGTCGCGAGCGTAACGAAGGACTCGAGGTTTACTCCCGAGCGTAGCGAGGGTGTTAAAAACTTAAATCACGAGCGAAGTGAGGGATTTAAGACGAGTTCTGAGTGTAGCGAGGGATTTAAGTTCACCCAAGACTAAGACAGCTTTATCACCTAGGAAAATACTCTACTTTTCGTACCATTTGCGAAAAAATTAACACAATAATAATATGAGATAAGCATTTATTAAAAATAATGACAATTAAAAGTAAAATAAACTTAACGTTTATGTATTTGAAGAAAACAAAAACGCGGCAAATTCCTAAACTAATATTTTTTTGTCGGAAAAGCAAAGGCATCAAGCTCATACGGCCTCGTCGGTTTTCGTAATTTTATTTAATAATCATAACTGCATAATAAATGCGTATTCCTTTTTCAAAAAGATGTATAATGCTTTACCTATATACAAACTCAATGGTGTAAATACAGATGTAGTTCAGTATAAATTTCGGTAAGTATTCCAAATTTAAATCACATTCTCCCCCTAGAGGATGAATGAAATTCAGTACAATTTTCTTTCCCTGTTTTTAACAGATTAAAAATGACTATTGTTATTTTCGCTTTTTGTGGCATAGAATGTCACTTTTTTGAGCAAGTGGTACGAAAAACTCTTTATGTACTCTTTGATGTTAAGTTTTTGTTTTTGACTTAATTGTATTTATCGTTTGCCTTTACATCTTTGTCAAATAAATATTTCCTTTCTTCTTTCTTTACAACATAACACAATCAAAGAAGGATTTGTAAGAATAAGGAATTATTTAAATTGTTAATTTAGATAAAAGGATAACGTATAATGCCACGTACAAACCCATGTTTATTTATATTACGAATCGCTAAAATAAAGCTTTATCACCTAGGAAAATACTCTACTTTTCGTACCATTTCCGAAAAAATTAACACAATAATAATATGAGATAAGCATTTATTAAAAATAATAACAATTAAAAATCTTTGGCCCGGTTGTTAAAAATCTGTGGCCCGGTTGTCAAAGAATATGTCAGAAAATTTTTTCCTCCGCATTTTTCAGAATAATTTATTAATTAAATAGCCATACAAACTACAATAATCATGTTCAACAAAACCAAAATAGTGAAAAAAAAATCTATTCATGAATGGATAGAAGCATAAATAGACAGAACAATACACGTAAAAACCAAAATGTTGACAAGAAACCGGGCACGACTAATTCTGAACACACGCCCAAGACCTGCGGAATCGTCGCTCAGCTCCGCCTCGCAGCCGCCGGGACCAGCTCCAGCCGTGAGTGAAGAGACTCCGGCCGCTGCAGTTGCGTCGAGCTCGAGCGACGAATACTTCTCGCCGCCGACGACACCACCACCTGCGCGTCGGCGAGGAAGAGGCCGCCCTCCGGCCAGCTTCGGACTTCGAGGCCCACCGGCCTCTGATAGGGTCCCCGCTGCCGGTGGAAGTGTGCAGCGCATGCGATGGACAAATTCCATCAATGAAAATGTCATGCGCTCATACTTTGGGGCTACAGAGGGGGGAACTAACCTGACTGCGTACCGTGGTCGGATGCTCTCTCTGTTTCAGGTACTTGAGCCAGCTGTCAACGTTTCGGCCCAACGACTGTCGGATCAGGTGCGGGTCATCCAGCGTAACCATATGTTGGATGACGCCGTACTTGATAGACTACGCCTCGAATCACGGTGCAGTCGTGTCTCATCTGCTTCACCACAGGCTGCGGTGCAACTACAACCTAGTATCTCACCGCGACCCGACCACGTCGGTGAAGATGATGAGGACCGGGCTACATCCGTGAGTACCCAGTGTAGTGAACAATTGAGGAGTGCTTTGGAGTGTGCATTACGGGAGTATCGCTCCACACCGCCTGAGCTGAGACCTCGTCTGCCTCGTTTGCCCATGCATAAGAAAAATAGGACGCTAGTGTGTGCTCTAGATTCACTGTTGTCAAATTATTTTGACAATAGCGAAGACCTCACCGATACCCATTCGATCCTGTACTGTGCCGCTGTTGCAGCATGTCGGGTAGCTCATGTCAAGTTTCCAAAGACTAACAGAGCTATTCGGCCAGCTGTACCAGCTTGGCAGTGCAGGATAGAACGTCGTATCGCTGGGGCTAGAGCACTCATTGGCAAACTTATCTGCTTCAGACAGGGCAACACTCGCCCTAGAGTGATGCGTTTTGTGAGGCGGGCGTTCGCGGGGACTGATATTAGTCCTCGGGATTATCTCACCTGCGTCACAGAGCGCATCGACTTCCTGAAGCAGAAATTCTATGTGTGGGCAAATAGAATTCGCAGATATAAGCGGAGGGTGGAGCGATACACTCAGAATCGCACATTCCAAAGCAATGAAAGGTGGGTTTATAGGGCCTGGGAGCGACCTGACCAAGGTGTGACTGATACGTGCTTACCGGATGATGACGCCATGTGTTCGTTCTGGCGCAGCATCTGGTCGGCTCCTGTCAGTCACACTGAGGGTGACTGGATGCGGGAGATCAGGCGCACGTGCGATCTTTTACCAGAAATGGGGGCAATCACGATCAGCCCCCAAGATGTAACCCGTGCAGTCCGTCCGTTATCTAACTGGAAATCTCCAGGGCCGGATGGGCTGCACAATTTTTGGCTTAAATGGTTCCAAAGATCGCACGCTCGCTTGGCATTTCAGTTCCAGTCTGCCCTAGAGTCAGGATCGCTACCTCAATTCCTAACTACAGGAATAACCCACCTGCTCCATAAATCAGGTAGTACTACGGAACCTAAAAATTATAGACCGATCACGTGCCTTCCTACGGTCTATAAAGTTCTTACGTCCATCCTGAGAACTAAAATTAATAATCATATTGATGTAAATTCAATTATGTCTGTTTCTCAGAATGGATGTAGGAACGGGTCCCGTGGTACCAAGGAGCTGCTCCTCATTGATATTGCCATAAACCAACAGGTTCGTCGTTTCCGAAGAGATTTGTCGACATGTTGGATAGATTATAAGAAGGCCTATGACTCTGTTCCACATACATGGCTCAGGAAGGTGTTGGAGTTGTATAAAATAGATCCAATGCTACGCAATTTTCTTGAGTCATGTATGGGGCAATGGAAGACGGTCCTCTGCTACCCAGGATGTCGACAGATCCAGGAAAACAGCGAACCGATTAGGATTGAGCGTGGCATATTTCAAGGCGACAGTCTGAGCCCTCTGTGGTTTTGCCTGGCTCTCAACCCTCTCAGTACATTGCTGGAGGGTTCAGGGCTAGGCTACCAGTTGAGAAGAGGTGGTCAGGTCATATCACACTTGCTTTACATGGATGATTTGAAAATCTTTGCCACCAGCAAATTGCAACTGATGGAGCTACTGAAACAGAAACTTTCAGTAGCGCCATCGGAATGGAATTTGGGGTAGACAAGTGTGCGGTCATGCATGTAAAGCGAGGAGAGATTATGGAATCCGTGAGAACTCAACTCTCGGATTCCATACACCTGAGATCCCTCGGACCAACTGAAACTTACAAGTATTTGGGTATGTCAGAAGCACTAGGCATCAATACTGCTTATGTTAAACAGTCATTGAAGGAACGCTTCTTTGGCCGCCTGAATAAAGTACTGAATAGTCTTCTATCAGGCGGAAACAAGGTGCGTGCCTTCAATGGTTGGGTTATGCCAGTATTGATGTATTCTTTTGGCATACTCAAATGGACTCAGACTGAACTTGACGCCTTGGACAGGCGGGTCCGCAAAACGCTGACTGCAAATCGGATGCATCACCCACGTTCATCGGTGATGAGGCTGTATATCCCCCGGAAATGCGGTGGTCGTGGTTTTTTAAATACAAAGACCCTGCATAACCGCGAGGTATGCAGCCTTAGGGAATATTTCCTAAACGCTGACGTGGGTATGCATCGGGATGTGGTAGCGGTGGACAAAGGCCTCACTCCGCTCTCCTTAGGTAACGAGAATTGGCGCAAACCTGTAGTATTAGATACTAATGACCGCAGAGAAGTATGGCAGAGCATCCTTGCTCTGCCATACTTCTCTGCGGTCATAGCTCGGTAATAGCGTCCGTGAAGCTCCTGCTTCACGGACGCTATTACCGAGCCCTTCATGGGTCTGAAGTAGATTTATTAGCGTCCGTAGCCTGGCTACGTTTTGGTGACCTCTTCGGGGAAACCGAAGGTTTTGTCTGTGCGATTATGGACGAAGTTATGATGACGAATAACTATCGGAAATATATTGTGAAGGATGGTACCGTAGACATATGTCGGGCATGTCACAAACCGGGAGAATCCATTCGTCACATTATCTCCGGTTGTTCTCGTCTGGCTAACGGAGAATATTTGCATAGACACAACCTCGTAGCCAGGATTATTCACCAACAACTTGCGCTTAAATACAATCTTGTGGAATCAGAAGTACCATACTATAGGTATGTGCCCGACCCAGTTCTCGATAATGGCAATATTACACTATACTGGGATCGGTCTATCATTACTGACAGGACTATTGTTGCCAATAAGCCTGACATAGTGGTGATAGACCGATTAGAGCGTCGCACAATGATTGTTGATATAGCAGTCCCCCATGACGAGAACCTCGTGAAAGCTGAGATAGATAAAAAAAATAAGTATCTTGATCTGGCACGCGAGGTTGTCGACATGTGGGATGTGGAGACAGCAATCATTGTGCCGATAGTCGTCTCAGCCAATGGCATAATAGCCAAGAGCCTCGACCAACATCTAAGGAGGCTCTCGTTGGGCAGCTGGATCAAGGGCTTGATACAGAAAGCAGTACTCCTGGAAACGGCGCGTATTGTGAGGAGGTTCCTCTCTATGGAGCCCTGACCACCGGTAGCTTGGACCCTGTTCCCGATACCGGTGGGCTACTATTTTTTATATTTTTAAATGTTTTTATTTTTTATATTAATATTTAAAAATGTAATTTATATGTACATAGATTTAATAAATGGAATAACAATTAAAAGTAAAATAAACTTAACGTTTATGTATTTGAAGAAAACAAAAACGCGGCAAATTCCTAAACTAATATTTTTTTGTCGGAAAAGCAAAGGCATCAAGCTCATACGGCCTCGTCGGTTTTCGTAATTTTATTTAATAATCATAACTGCATAATAAATGCGTATTCCTTTTTCAAAAAGATGTATAATGCTTTACCTATATACAAACTCAATGGTGTAAACACAGATGTAGTTCAGTATAAATTTCGGTAAGTATTCCAAATTTAAATCACATTCTCCCCCTAGAGGATGAATGAAATTCAGTACAATTTTCTTTCCCTGTTTTTAACAGATTAAAAATGACTATTGTAATGATCGCTTTTTGTGGCATAGAATGTCACTTTTTTGAGCAAGTGGTACGAAAAACTCTTTTGTACTCTTTGATGTTAAGTTTTTGTTTTTAACTTAATTGTATTTATCGTTCGCCTTTACATCTTTGTCAAATAAATATTTCCTTTCTTCTTTCTTTACAACATAACACAATCAAAGAAGGATTTGTAAGAATAAGAAATTATTTAAATTGTTAATTTAGATAAAAGGATAACGTATAATGCCACGTACAAACCCATGTTTATTTATATTACGAATCGCTAAAATATAGTAAAAACTAAAAATAGTCATGCGTATAAAGTTGTCAGTTATAATTAACGTCAACGCCGCACGGTGGGCTGAAAATCGGCTTTCATAGACTTAGGCATTTTATTTTGCAAGTGCGAGTTTTTTTGCCGGATATCACTTCTATTAGTTATAACAATATACAAAAATGACACCAGAATTGATTCTGCACAGAAACGAAGGAATTATAATTTTTTTACGAAAATTTTGTATGGAGCTAGTATGAAAAATCGAAATATCTCTAAAACGGCAGCGATAACCGTAATATCCTTATAGGGGGTTATAGTACTAATTATTTATGATTTTTTGACATACGTTACATAATGGTTGTAGATGCCTTTTTTTTAAAAAAATCGTCAAAATATTTTTATTTATTTTTACATATTTAAACGTTCCTTTTAGTGTTTAAGTTGAAGAATTCAGAGCTTTAACAACTCTTATCATAAAATAGCATCACCCCTATAGACCTGAAGGACTAGACAGAGGTGTGTAGTGTCTTGTTGATCTTGTAAGATTTCCAACAATACCAAATAGTTGAATATCAGTGTCAAAGTGCCCATGCTGTCGCTTCTTTTTGAAAGATAGGGGAATGAAATTGTTAATTGATCATACCCTAAAAGTTTGATTATAACATAACCGGACACATAATAATAATAATATCCTTATAGGGGATTATAGTACTAACATTATTTATTTTAACATATGAAACTGTTCAAAACGATCCATGAACTGTGTCAAAGTTAAGAACATCGTTAGGAAGCATGCTTTTTCCCCAAATATTAAGAATATGTGAAAAAAAAAGACTGTATATAAACTTTTTATTGATAGGTAATTTAAATAAAACAGAAGTAACAAAAATAATATCTAATAAATTCAATTATACAAAATACATATTTGAAACTATAATTTATGAAAATATTAACTAAACATATTGGTACAATAAACTAACATAAATAACAAAAGAACATAAAGAAAAATAATTAAATTTTACAAATTTTCTTTACAACTTTCGTTGTCGGACTCCAATTCCGAGTCAGAATCCAGATCGGATATACCTACAAACTCGAACTCAGTTTCCGGAAACTGTATTAGGTCGAGAGTTTCAGCAAAAAAGGTTGTCTTCCTTTTGGCATCTAACTTCGGCCTTTGTGCACTTAGAAAAGGATCCGAAGAAACAACAAGCATATTTAGGATATCTTGATTAGAATCTTGCCTGCTTCTTTTCCGCGAATGATGTTCCCGGAACCTCCTAAAATCTTTGTTTCGAGACTCTGAGGCTTCTTCCGAGAGAGTCCCAATCGGGACAATATCATTTTTTTCGATTATGTCAGCTCCGTGTATTAATAGTTTATGTACGGTTGATGACATGTAGTACCAGTCGTATAATTCCACGTACTTTTCTGCTGTTTTGCGAGCAAAATCTTTAAATTTGATGACATCGATCTTCTCACCAGATGTTATTGCTTGCAAAATAACAGCAAATCTTTTTATCAGGTTTTGATCCAACCCAGTAATAGCTGCAGTTTTATTGGGAAACTCGAAAAACTTCCTTGCGGTATTCCCGTCATTGGTAGTTCCCGAGCCTTGTTTTACTATATCAATTAACAGATTGAGCTCCTCTTTAAATTTATTTTGAATGTTTTTTTTTTTCTGTTTTGTAACATATCTTTATGCTCATTACTTCTTGCTGCCCACTGTTTGAAGTCAAGTCTGTACGCAATGTGTAACAGACATTCCATGCAATTTATACGGGCATGTAGGGATGATAGGCCAAATTCATATATGTCAGAACACACAGTTTTTGATGTTACAGCATCTAAGTGGTTCATTTCTGTTGGTTTTGCTAAGCACAGGTAGCATGATGCATTTGATCTAGCTTCAGAAAGGTACGTGCAGACTTTTGCGTCGATCATTGTCATCATTAGTTTATGAGTCACCCTGTTACTATTAATGCACTCTGTGGGGTTAAGGGCCTCAATTTCCTCATCCATTTTTCTTTTGTTATCAATGACAACTGCATGGCTTTCTTTTACAAAAGTGAACTGAACCGGACGACAATAAAAAGTTGAGCATGGTTTCGGGTTTGTCCATATAGTATTATCTCCATCTGTCAGTTTCAGTGGCACCAAGGAGGTCATGAAAATGCTTGAATCATCATGCTCGCCGTCCATTTTCTGCTTGTATCGGCTTTGATTGGAAGCACCATCAAATCCCCACTTCGATATCAGCTTTAACTGCTTATTTTCCACATTATCAGAAAGACTTTGAAGAATCCGCTTCACCGTGATGTCAAGTAAAGCTTGAAGTGTAATTCTAGCTGATGAATCCGTAACTGATACTGATTGATTAGGAGGGTAGCATGCAAGCTTAGTTTGTTGCAGTTTATAGTAGGATGGGTAAATATCCTTAGCACCTTCCCGAATGGCAGTCTCTCGCAACGTAATATATTGCCACTTTGAAAGCTTAAGTGAAAGAAGCAATCCAAGTGCTTTCTCTGGTGTAAATATTACTGTTTTCTTAATGCTTTCCTTGATTTTAACGGCAGCTTCTGGATTTTTGATCATATAATTGATTACAGATGCGATATCTTCATAACCTTCTTCTTTTAAACGTGCTGCAGCTGCATATGCCAATTCACAGGAATCCTCGCCTATGTGCTCACTAGATCTTCTCTTTTTCTGTTTGCTTCCCAGATCTTTGAATGGTTTTCGGGACCTTTTTGTCATTGTTCCAACAGTCGATGATGTCGAAGGTTCTGGAGAGACTGAGCGTGCTCTTGGTATCTCATCAACAGTTGGTTCTTGATTTATTAAAGTTTGCACGCAACTCGGCCAATCAATATTTGCTTGCAACCACTCTCCGTACGTATTTCTAAGCTTATCAAAGAATCGTTTAGATTTCTGCCACCTGTTTAAAGCAGCTCGCGTGAATCTCCGGCAAAATTCTTTGAGAGTTACTTGATCTTCGGCAGAAAGGCAATCGCCTATGCGGGACACAATTGCACTAAACAATACTTCATGATTAAATGAAGGACACTCACTTTTTAGAAGAACAAACAAATCTAAGTTGGTGATTAAACTTTCCATTCTAAGATTTTGTAGTCGCAAAGCAAATAGTTTTAGTGTTAGCAGTTACACGGTTGTGACTAATCTAAATTATGGAACAAAATTATAGCCCTTTTATTGTATAAAGTCAATAATTAGTTAACTACCCTCATTAAAGTTATAAAAGATATGATAATAAAAATTTATAATCGTCAAAAACATTTCGTAGAACTCATAGTAGAACTAATCAACATTAGCAAATCACATTAGCTCACTAATTATAAAAAGGTGAATGCAGTTCTTAGTTGGTATTGTTGCGAGATATTTCAAATCATTTAATCACTTAATAGGCTCATTAGAATCAGAAGACTACAACCATCATTCTAATTACTTAATTACTTGTCATCAGACTCATTAGATGACTACACAATATGTTATTTTGTATTTTGAACGTATGCAAGGTTTTAAAATTCCTTTTGTGTCGATATTATTATGTGTCCGGTTATGTTGTAATCATACTTTTAGGGTATGATCAATTAACAATTTCATTCCCCTATCTTTCTAAAAGAAGCGACAGCATGGGCACTTTGACACTGATATTCAACTATTTGGTATTGTTGGAAATCTTACAAGATCAACAAGATACTACACACCTCTGTCTAGTCCTTCAGGTCTATAGGGGTGATGCTATTTTATGTTAAGAGTTGTTAAAGCTCTGAATTCTTCAACTTAAACACTAAAAGGAACGTTTAATATGTAAAAATAAATAAAAATATTTTGACGATTTAAAAAAAAAAAGGCATCTACAACCATTATGTAACGTATGTCAAAAAATCATAAATAATTAGTACTAAAACCTCCTATAAGGATATTACGGTTATCGCTGCCGTTTCAGAGATATTTCGATTTTTCATACTAGCTCCATACAAAATTTTCGTAAAAAAATTATAATTCCTTCGTTTTTGTGCAGAATCAATTCTGGTGTCATTTTTGTATATTGTTATAACAAATAAAAGTGATATCCGGCACAAAAACTGGCACTTGCAAAATAAAATGCCTAAGTCTATGAAAGCCGTTTTTCAGCCCACCGTGCGCCGTTGGTAAACAACCAAAGTTTCTAATAGTTATTCTTACAAGCGTTTTTGTTTATTGTAACTTTCACGTAATGGCACCGATAATGTAATATTTGGGCCATCATTGCCATCACGTTTTAGTCAGTATACGAAATATTTATTTTTAATTATAGGCACGACTCAGAAACCAAGATTTGTTAGTCACAAAAATAATCGATGGTTTAACACTAAATGACAAAAATACATAATTAATTAACCTTTTCCACTGGTTATTATTTACTAGAAAATCAATCATTGTTTCTTATATTCTTTTCAGAAATCCTTAATATATTTTTTAAACAATTTTAAAATAAAACACAATTTTCCGATGTTTTGTTGTCCAGAACTTAGACTATCTCTAAGCCACTGACTCTTAAAATACAGGTTAACCTAGTTTGAGAGGCAGGGCTCACATTATCTGTATACAGACTATGAATACTGTTGTACTTTTCTTTTTAAAAGATATACGCTTCCAAAGTGGTACAATGTGTGTCCCCCCTCTAACTTCTATAATAATGGAGCGAAACATCTAAAAAAAATAAATGCTGTAGATCGTAATGTAAACTTTCAACTAAAGTTAGTTTAAACGAGATCAGATCAGCAGTTTTTGAGATATAGCATATTTTCTAAAACCACAAATATAAATTTGTTATTCAATACAAGGAAAAACAAAGTTATTTGGCGTAAATACTACGGAACCCTTCATGGGCGAGTCTGACTCACCCTTAGCCAATTTTTTTCTCTTGTTGCACTCGCGCTTGGCCAAATTATTTCATCCTGCAATACTCCTATAGACTGTTCTCTCTATGAACATTAGCTTGGCAACACCAGATGGCTTTCGTTTAGGGAATGTATGAACACTTTCGCAAAAGTGTATATATTCATGCCATGATTACACCATATACATGTATTTATTAACCACTCTAAGTAGCACAAAAAGCTACAATGGTGGACTTAATGCCTTAAGCATTCTCTACTATCCACCATAGGTGGTGTAGAAATAAAATGGCAGGTGCACATAAAAAACATAAACGAGATAATATATTAATTTAAGGTAATCATTACTAGGAATACCCTTAACATGATTCTACCAACTTTCTATCGAGTTAGTTAATTTGTTGTATTAATTTCTTCAACAACATTATAATTAGCAAAAAGATTGCAATTGTTTGTATGCATCTACGTGTGTATTTAAGGTATGTTTTTTATTCGTTCGATTCAGTAAATTGCACCTATAGCAATGGCAGATACAATTTACTGATTTCTGCACACTATGTTCGAAAATGCCTGTTTTCGTTAGTATTTTTTTATTGAAGCACGAATTTTATGTAGAATGAATATTGGATAAGTTAACTATAATTTAATAATACGCATTTCGTTCCTAGGATCCCGAAAACCTTTTGTATATTATCTATATGCAATGTTAAATTAACTCAGAGTTCGTGACAATAATGTATAATTATACAAATATAGACGTCACCACGCACCAGTATCATAACTTAAATATGGACTTTTACACACATTACCTTCTTGCGTCGCGCAGTCGGCTAAAACAGTGTAAGCACAACAATTGGTGCTAATAGTCAGAGAATCAGAAGATATCTTCGCAGCTTTCTTCTTTTATGGATTCGCGCGATGGGCGGTAATGAGCTTACGTTAATAATATTGACATTTCAGAGACGTACAACACATCTGTAGTTATTATAATTCTGGATGGTTTATTTTCATGTGTTATGTTACATTGTTAACTTCAAACAAAAATTATTCGGCACTGTGAAAATCGCATTCTTCTTTTTCACTTGGAACCAAATGCTGTAATTCAACTTCAACTGAATGTGTCGTTTATCAGAAACTGCATTTGACAGCAAAACAAAGGCGTCGGAGCAACTTACCTTTTCTTATAAAATATGAAAGGTAAGTGATATCCCACCCATATGCACAAAACGTTTTGGGAATACCTTCATTGTGCGTACGGCTAAGGAGTTGAATTCCCTGCCGGAGTCTGTGTTTCCCGATAGCTATAACCTAGGAGTCTTTAAGTCAAGAGTGAATAGGTTACTTTTAGGTAAGCGTGCTCCATCTTCGACCACATCATCGCTTACCATCAGGTGAGATGGTGGTCAAACGCGAAACCATTTTGAATAAAAAAAAAAATAGAACAATGCGTCACGGAATATAATTAATTCCTATAAGCAAAAGCTAAGAGATATTCACAGATTTTGTTTTAAGACTTGCTAACTCGCTCTACGGAGTTTAGGCTAAGTATTAAGAACATTATACTTCTTACCTGCTCGAAAATGCACGCGTATCACCACTACTGGCGCATAGTGTGCCTCTGGGCGCTGAATTGACTATTTCATTACATGCATTCTTCTTCCACACGTACTGATCTACGTACATCAGTTGCTTACCTAATGTTTGCTTAATTTCCTGCAGATATGAAACAAGGATGTATTTTATGGATATATTCATAATCTTCTTTTTAAATACTTTTCTTTAAGCACATTCGGTAAGGAATCAGTTTAACACACAATACACATGCCTTTATTAATGATCTCTTCAGTAAGACTTCAGAGCAAAGCGCGTCAGTCGCGGCGTAAGAAACAGTCACACACTGTAAAAATGATTGATCCACCAAGCGAGCGCGGCGCAAGCTCGAAAGTCTACCTTCAGTGATATGGCTGATAATACTGAACGTATTTAGAAAATATAGGCAAAACATACTCACATCAGTCATTCCCCATCCAGCTATTCGCGCTTTTTCGTGGTAAGGTGGATGCTTCATTAAAGCTACCCTTTTCACGTTCTTTCCAAATAGTAAATGTGTTCTAAATCTCACTAGTGCTATATCGTTGGACAGGGTAGTAACGTTAAAACGATCATGTATGCAATGATTACGGACTCGAGTTACAACACCTTTATTTAAATTTCTGTGCCCCACTGAGAGTGTGAAGTTGCTGTTACTAGTACATCCATATATACAATGAGCTGCAGTCAGAGCAATTTTTTCATTCAAAATGGACCCGCCACAAATCCAAGCACGAACTTTTCTTTCATCTTCTTCTTCTAGAACACAGCTAACATGCAAAAACACTGAATGAGGGAAACTTGCAATCGCTGCATCGTGTCCACCAACAACGAACGGTTCCATCGCGCATTCGGTGAAGGTTATCCAACTCGTAAAAATTAGTACAGATCTAATTTCGAGCATTGTATAATGTCGTGTTTTCTGTCATAAAAATAGTCGAATGCAAGTGCGTAGAGTAGTAACCTTATCACTTAATTGGTCAGTGCCTTAAGTCGTAATTAGTCATTGTTTTATGAATTAATAAAATTTTCTTGAGACGTTAGAGAGCTACTAGAAGGCTAAGTATTAAACTAGCATTAAAACATTAATTGCTGTTTTGCTTACGTTGGCACAGCACCAGTGACAATTAATAGGCTGAAGATTTTATTTAGAAAAATTGGCCAAGTGCGAGTCAGACTCGCCCATGAAGAGTTCCGTAGTAACTATAATAATATAATATATGTTTATTTATTTGAAGAATAAAAAAAACCTTAAAAATGTCTTAAAACTAGCTTATTTCCATTTTTACAACTACGCTAAATAACTTTGTTTTTCATAGTGTTTGTATGAATTACAAAGTTACATTTGCTGTTTTAGAAAATATGCTGTATCTCAAAAACTGCCAACCCGATTTCGTTCAAACCAATTTTGATTGAAAGTTTACATTAAGATCTACAGACATATATTTTTTAGATTTTTCACTCCATTATTATAGAAGTTAGAGGGGGGGGGGGGCACACATTTTACCGCTTTGGAAGCTTATATCTTTTAAACGATTGAATTTATGAAAAAGTGGTTTTAGAAACCCTTATATCATTTTTAAAGACCTGTCTATAGATACCACACACGCATAGGTTTCATGAAAAAAAATATTTTCAGTTCTAGTTCCATGTATGGGTACCCCCCT
The DNA here is from genome assembly GCA_943138885.2 of Tholera decimalis. Lineage (NCBI taxonomy): Eukaryota > Metazoa > Arthropoda > Insecta > Lepidoptera > Noctuidae > Tholera > Tholera decimalis. Next base: position 9,489,344 of record OW964553.2, on the reverse strand, counting down.
TTATTTTAAATATTTTTTAATTTTTTTCTTAAAATCGGAAAGCGGTTCACAGAATACATCTACCTACTAAGTTTCACATGTATAGTCTTAATAGTTTCGGAATAAAATGGCTGTGACATACGGACGGACGGACAGACAGACAGACGGACAGACATATCGAAACTATAAGGGTTCCGTTTTTTGCCATTCGGCTACGGAACTCTAAAAAGGTAACCTATGACAGCTCCAGCCCCTTCAGCTTCAACCAGTCTACACCAAAAATCAAATGCTACTGCATTAGCTTCTAACGTTTTATAAGTGGCCATGTAAGCCTATGTGAAATAAAAATATTTATGATTTTAATTTTTGTCATCGATCCGTTGGGCAGTTTTGACGTGAAAGATACACAAACAAACACACAGTTTTGCATTCATAATGTTAGTATGGATTTAGCTAAAGGTTTTTGTCTAGTTAAATAATCGATAAAGAGATCAATTTCAGATTTTTAAATTCAAGAGATCAACTACTACTACAGTCACTCACTCACGCTTCGCATATTCTCAAGTCTCCATCCACTCAAATCCACTCAAAACTCTAAACACACAGAAACAAATACAATAAATGCATACAATCATAGTTTTAATAGCAACAATTATTTGGTAAATGCTTAGTTTGTAAGTTATTTCTTCTTAGTTTAGTAATATTTTTTCTTTTTTGTTTTGTATTTTCTACAACACAGTTTGTAGCTTATGTAGCTACAATCTGCTATCTTTAATACAATTATGTAACATGTGTTTTTGTTCCAAATAAAGATTAATTTAATTTAATTTATGACTAACTAGCATCTGTCCGCGATTTCGTTCGCGTGAGAGAGTTTTCCCGCGTAAATCCCGATCCCGTCGGAATTTCGGGATAAAAAATGGCATATGTGTTATTTCAGTATGTTAACTATATACCAGTGGCAAAGGCTCCATACAACTAGATTCCTACCGGCTTCCCTTTTGAAATATGGCAAATATTAGTCTAATATTTTATTTATGAATATATAAATAGTAATCTATTATTTTCAATTAAACAAATAATTATTTACGGGACGCAACTTGTCTCGATGCTCTTGCACCATCCCATCTTCCTAGCTCGTCTTGTTGTGCTGGCGCTGCCGCTGCAGCCGCTGAGAACCTCAAGCGGCGGAAATATAATAACCTTGTTGGAAGTTGTATTTTCGAGCCGTTTGGGGTGGAGACCTTGGGATTGTGGGGTCCGAGTGCTCACAAATTATTTAAAGAACTATCCAGGCGCCTAGTTGACACTTCGCGTGACCCAAAGGCTGGCTTTTACCTTGGACAGCGGTTAAGCATTGCCATACAGCGTGGCAATGCCGCCAGTCTTTTGGGCCCATTACCAGTGGACAGCGATGCGCACGAATTTCTGGATGCCATATTTTAGTTTATTTTTAGATGTATATTATTATGTAGTTTAGGGTTTTTATTTAAGTGTATATTCCATTATTGATTAAATAAAGTATATATCTATTATCTACGAAGTTACAAGATTTCGAAGTCAGCCACAGGGCCACAGTTACTGGAATTCACGCATCGCACTAGAGCAAGGTAAGCTTTTTTTGGACCGGCTTCCCTTTTATGAAAATTCACCCTTCGCCACTGCTATCTACATACCAAATTTTATTCAGATACGTTCAGTAGTTTTTGCATCCATCCTCCCAAACTTTTGAATTTATAATATTAGTAAGAATGAAGTAAGATTACATGTCAGTGAGCTCAGAAAGCTCTAACATATTCTAAAGTATTTCATACTTACAGTCTTGAGTAAAATATGTCCGAAGGGGCTGGAAGACACCTTGACACCGTCTTAAAATTGCTAGACGCAGTTTTTGCAAATTTTAGAGAAGAGAAGAAAGAGAGAAGCAGGAAATAGAAGAGAATACAAGACTACAGGACCAATAGAACATACCTCATGGACGGTGACCCTATAAATGAAGGCAAACCCTTCACTTTTGTTCGCATCCGTGTTTTAGTTGTGTAATTTGTACAAAAAAAAAACGTTATTTGTAACATAACTTCATACATTGTCTCGCAGATATTCTGTTCACATTAGTAACTATTACTAACTAACTATTTATATTTCTTTTGTAATCAAATTTCACCATTTCATGTACTCAATTGTAATCAAACTCTTCAAGCTATTTTCATCAATACAATATTGCTATTTACAGTATATCATTTATCTTAGAAGATATCAGAGATTTATAGTGCACGGTTGAGCAGCGCGTTGCTAGATCGTAATAAACGCTAATCTCTACCGAAATTGATATGGTCCACCTTTTGTCATGTCCATCGTGATCGTGCACGGCTTCCTGCACCTTGTAGGATCTGAACGAGGCCAATGAAAGAGCTTGCAGATAACGGCATATTGGTCCAAGGATGTTTGAGCATCGATTCGAAAAGAAGAAGACCGCATTCGGTCAAAATCGGTTCAGGTTTAGGCGTGAGCGCGTAACACACAGTTACTTCCGCATTTATAATACATATTAAAGTAGGGATAATTTCAGGCTATTACTTTAGGGTCACAAGCCTAGAAGTATATAACGTGTAATTTAAAGGGTATGTGTACCAAGTGCACAGCTTCTTTGGATGATAACAAACGATATAGCAAGGGTTTTGTAATCCTATGTCTACATGTGTGGAACTTATTAGAAATTTCAATACATTGACACCAGAGACCGAATTTTTCAAATTAAGAAGAACGAATAGAATTATCGTTTTATTGGCAAGTGACGTGGAAAGTGATGGCCCTCATAGTGCTATGACACGATTGTTATTACTGGTATTCAAGAAACATACGAAACCAATAATTTGGGTTCAATTCTGTGAGTCACTTATTTTGATCTGAAACTTTGCATAGAGACTCCATACCAGATGTTGTCTTCAGTCCTTTTGGATAGATATGGGGTTTCCGCTACACGTTGTATAAGTTAAAACTAATAACTACTTCTAAACAATTATGTTTATTGGTACTTCTTGAACAAGACTGCCTCGTGAGTTCTTGGGTTAAATTTCCGGGTCGGGCCAAAGTGCTTGGAGTTGGGAAGTTGGCGGTTTGATACCGATGTGCTTCGGCAAGCACGTTAAGCCATCGGTCCCGGCTGTCATTTGGACATCTTTGACTGTAGTTTTACGGGTAGTCAGAAGTCAGAAAATCGGACAGTGGTCTGACCACGGGGTGTCGTGTTACCCAGCTTCTGGGTTGTGGAGGTCAAATAGGTAGTCACTCCATGTAAAACTCTGTTGACCCCAAATTAGTTGGGATAAGGTTAAGCACTTCTTAAACAAGAAGAAGAAGACTTAAGAAATTTTTCGGCTTTTTAAAATGACGCCTACATAAGGGTTTTTTGTTATAATATAATATTTATTTACATACATATAACATAATTATATTAACAATTATTACATAACTGTAGGACCCTTGGGTCCTTCAGGCAAGAACACTAACTGTCACTGGCTCACTACTACACACAACGGAGCGCAGGCGCCGTCCGACTCGTACCGCGTTCGTCACAAGACTGACGTTGGCGTTTGATAGCTAGCCCCCTCCAGAGTGGTACGTGAGACAAATACTACAATAACTATCATTTCATATTTCAGGTTCATATTTTGGGGTAATTGTATTGTATCTACTGTATACATACAAATACTACAATAACTATATTATATTCGTATTACAGTGCTGTTGTAGCCCAATGGTTACAGGCATTTAGGGTTCATATTTTGGGGTAATTGTAGTCTGATAGAACAGGTGCTTAAGGCTCAAAGCGTTGTGTCAGATCAATGGGTGGCCTAAAAGTGACGGATAGTAGTGCACCAATATTTAAATCCTTGCAAATACTATAATTTCCATGCCTATATATTTTTGAATTAGCTGTATTTGTAAGACTGAATAAACATTATTTTCGCATGGTATCCGAATAAGAACGAGACCTATTAGAAGCTAATACAAATACCTAGTGTATGTTGCAGGCTACTAAAGAAAAGTGTTTTCGGCATGGGTCCAAGATACCAGATACAATAAAAAATGATTCAATTCCAATGTTCAAAAAGAAACTACAAATGTTATTGATTGATAAGGGTTACTATTTGTTCAAAACAAATTAAGAGATTTGAAACTCAAGTAACTGATTTCGACATATTTTGTATTTAGTCATTCTGATAATTGTATTTTTCAAAGTTTGGCCTTTTTATTTTCTGGGTGGGAAAAATCCTCGAATGACTTCTCCCGCTCTGGGTGGAGCGGAAGGGAATGTCAGACTTCTACTGACTAAAAACCCTCCCTGTTCCTTCAGCTATTTTAATTTAGTTTTTTTTTGACATTTGTACTTAGACATTTGTAATTTAGACATATTTTTTTGACATTTGTATTTTAATTAGAGCTTTTATATTTTAATTTTGGCATGATGTTAACATTTATTGTATTTAGACTGATTTAGTTTAGTTGAATTCTTGATTACTATTAATCCACATTGACATGATTATTATAAAGTTAATTAGGCTTAAATAAAAACCCTAAACTACATATATACATCTAAAAATAAACTAAAATATGGCATCCAGAAATTCGTGCGCATCACTGTCCACTGGTAATGTGCCCAAAAGACTGGCGGCATTGCCACGTTGTATGGCAATGCTTAACCTCTGTCCAAGGTAAAAGCCAGCCTTTGGGTCACGCGAAGTGTCAACTAGGCGTTTGGATAGATCTTTAAATAATCTGTGAGCACTCGGACCCCACGACCCCAAGGTTTCAACCCCAAACGGCTCGAAAATATAACTACCAACAAGGTTATTATATTTCTGCCGCTTGAGGTTTTCAGCAGCCGCAGCGGCAGCGCCAGCACAGCAAGACGAGCTAGGAAGATGGAATGGCGCAAGAGTATCGACACAAGTTGCGTCCCATACTAAAGGCCTACCCATCTTCCAAGGAAATAAAGACATGCCGTCCGGTATTTTGCCATCGTCGCGTTAGGCCATTGGGTTCTAATACAGCTGGAACGCCGACAGTGACAAGAGCTCGTCGGATAATGTCGTTAATATTCGCGTGCCGTGCTATGCGACCCGCACTGCGGCCGCATGAAAGGCCGTGGTGACCGAGGCTGTTGACAACTTCGCCGCAAAGGCAGCGATGAGCAGAACAACAGGGAGCACCTAATTGAAGGGAAGCAGCGAGGCGGAATGTAGTATCATCGAACAAGGTGCCTATGTTCGATGACGGTAGTGCGTGAAGCCAGAGACCCGACAAAGCAAAGTTAATTTCTCCTGTGTTTAAATGTTTGCATGCGTTTTGAGGTAGATTGTACAGGGGTCGAAACAATTTTTGTAAACATCTTTTTATTATTTCTTTTTTATTTATGTAACTACTTTCGGAGCAAATAAATCATTATTCTATTCTATACTATTTGTGTAATTTACACTCTTAGAGCGGCGAATGACAAAATCGTAAGAAAACTCTGACTCGAGATGTTCTAGGACCAAAAATACAAATACATGGGACATCTACTAATCTGTTAGGTTTTGTCCCAGCAGTGGAAACGTTATATTATGTAATATAACGTTAACCTTTAAAATACATAAATCGGTCTTTAAATGAGAGCTAACGGAGTCCCTTCTATGTGTGATCACCAGGGTGGTTTTAGTGAGCAATAATCCCACACTCCCTAGTCTTTTCCGCAAAAGTCTAGCAGCCTTTTCAAGGTATTCCACCCAATAACAAAAAATTGGCCAAGTGCGAGTCGGACTCGCCCATGGAGGGTTCCGTAATCCGTAGCAACTATAATAAATATAATATACTTAATATATTTATAAGAAAAAAAAAATAACCTTACAAATTTCTTAAAACTAGATTATTTACAATTTTTACAACTACGCCAAATAACTTTGTTTTTCATAGTATTTGTATGAATTACAAAGTTATATTTGCGGTTTTAGAAAATGTACTGTATCTCAAAAACTGCTGACTCGATCTCGTTCAAACCAATTTTGATTGAAAGTTTACATTAAGATCTACAACATATGGTTTTTTAGATTTTTCACTTCATTATTATAGAATTTAGAGGGGACACACACACACATTTTACCACTTTGGAGGCGTATATCTTTTAAACGATTAACTTTATGAAAAAGTCATTTTAGAAACCTTAATGTCATTTTTAAAGACCTGTCTATAGATACTACACACGTATAGGTTTCATGAAAGAAAATATTTTCAGTTTCAGTTCCATGTATGGGGAGCCCCCTTCATTTTAAATATTTTGTAAATTTTCTCTTAAAATCGGAAAGCAGTTTACAGAATACATCTACCTACCAAGTTTTAAATGTATAGTCCCAATAGTTTCGGAATAAAATGGCTGTGACATACGGACGGACGGACAGACAGACAGACGGACAGACATGTCGAAACTATAAGGGTTCCGTTTTTTGCCATTCGGCTACGGAACCCTAAAAAAGAGAATTCCTAAAACATAATATTATGTTAGTGGTGGTATAAAATCATTTGATTTACGTTCCACATTACATAAGAGTCCACTCAATAAAATTAAAGCCTATGGTGGTAACTTACCGGGTAGTATAATCAGCTCGATTCCGGCTTCTGGCGCAGAAGGTGCCTTTCGGTGATCGTTCTAAATACTTCTTGCAGCGGTTGACCGATATGACGAATTGATCGACGTATTTCAGTAGATCTGTACTTTTCTCCCTTATTTCCTGAAATTATTTACGCGTAGTCAATTAAAATGTTGACTCTTACAAAAATCGGTCGTAATTTTGATTGTCATCTGCTCTAATAGTATAAAGAGGAAAGTTGTAACCGATTCCAACTATTTTTATCCTTGCGGATCTAGATAATCCAACATATAAATGGCAAAGTGAAAAAAAAATTGGCCAAGCGCGAGTCAGACTCATCCATAATGGGTTCCATAGTAGCTACCTACTAACTTTCTTTTTCATAGTGTTTGTATGAATAACAAAGTACAAAAGATTAATATTTCCAAAAAACAAAGTCAAATAACACTACCTCTTCACCATTCCGTAATTCTATATATTGTGCTTTGTGCTGTTTTTTTCTGTAATTGATTTTATCTTATAAGTGTCATATGCGTACATAAATAAATCAAGAAATATATCATTCAAACCAATTTTAGTTAAAACTTTTCATTAAAATCTACGGCATATTTTTTTTTATACTCTATTATTTTAAAAGTTAGAGGGGACACATTTTACTACTTTGGTAGTGTATATCTTCCTAAACTTTCAGAAAAAATGCTTTTTGGAACAATCGTCGTCACTGTCATTTTGAAAGATCTATCTATAGACACCGACACCCGCACGTACAAGTTTGATGAAAAAATATATTTTTAGTTCTAGTACTTATATAAAGCTACATCAATCAATCAAATCAAAAAAAATATTGACTCGGTTTTTGAGATCGGGTGTGTGAGTGAGAAATGTGTAGTGTCAGTGAGGTTGTGTGTGATATGTGTTGTTAAGGTGAGGAGTGTGAGTAGAGGTAAATGAAGTATGTATTTGTAATAATGTATGTGAGGCAAGTATTGAGATAGAGTTAGTTTATTTCAGAATGGTTAAAACATTCTTTGTTTTGTATGAACAATTAATTTAATTTTTTTATTGAGCTATGAGCTCCTCACATCAATATAAATTGTACAGTAAAACTCTTAAACACTTTCTATCTTGCTCAATTTTACAAGTGAATGCCAAAACATGAATTGTGATAATATTTTATATAATACTAGCTGCTGTCCGCAACTTCGTTCGCGTGGGAGGATTTCCCGCGTAAATCCCGATCCCGTGGGTATTCCGGGATAAAAAGTTCCAGGATGTCAACTATCTACTTACCAAATTTCATTAAAATCCATCCTATAGGTCCGGAGATTAGCGTGTACAAACCGACCAACAGAGAGACTTTTTTTTTTATTTTTTCCGTGTTACCGTTTCTTAACCTATCTCAATTATTATTTTTGTATAAAACTTAAATGTACAGACACACTTTTTTTTACTGTTTTATTATATGTCAGGGTCAGCTCATACCAAGGCGCGAAATGCATAGAAAAGCATTTTAGAAGTCAATTGTAATTGTTTGAAATTGAAATTAAATTCTGAAAAAATGAGAGGATGCAGTTTTTTGCCGGTTCTCCTTCATTGGATGACAAAATTCGACTAATTTTGAACCCTGCCATAGCTTCTAAGTTTTTTAAGAGCCCAAATAAGCCAATGTAAAATAAGATATTTTTGACTTTGACTTTGAAAACTTCGAAATCATAATTACAGCACAACAAGTGTTTGATTTTCTTTTCAAAGCAAATACTGTTTTACAACGTGTCACATAATATCCGTAAAATGACAGGCAAACCCAAAATTAAACAGTACTCTTACAATTTAATTTAGTAAATACAGAACCTCCTCCTTTTTGGAAATCGGTTAAAAACTGACCAGCATGGCCAGGCTTCATTACTTTGATATAAGGCTTAAATGTTCTCAATAAAAAAAATATTGAGCACGATTGAACTGATTTAAATTGCACATAAGTGAAATATGGTGGAAATATCTTTAAACTAAGTTTTTTTTGTTTTACTAAAATTACCAGATATGTTTCCTTGATTAAATTGTATAGGCTTCACAATTTTGTTTGGTAAATAAGTTTCACCTTGTCACTGCCTCAGGACGTGATAGTTTTTTGTTGTATTTTTTCATAACAAAAGAACACAATATTCTGCTTTGAGTGTTTAAAATAACACGGATCTCGCCAGTTTCTTGATTTCAAAAAACCCAAACAATCGTGGTTATAATATTCCAGTTAAAACTTCATAATATAAGTACACAATACTATATGTTTTTTTTTTTTCGTAATTTACACATTTACACAATAAAACTGCAAAATTCGTCAACCCTACATAATGACGGAAAACGATTCAGTGCTACCTACTACTCTGATTCTTGGGTTTATTTTGTTGCACGGATTTTGTAGAACGCACCCCGAGAGTCAATGCGAGCTGAACCTAAGTCTATACAATTCTTACATCGGTAAGTCCCCATCCAGCTATCTGTGCCTTCTCATAGTACGGAGGATTTTTCATCAGCACCACTTTCTTCACTTTCTTGCTGAATTTGATCGTAGTGCTGAGTCGCACTAGAGCGATGTCATTGCTGGTCAGAAACACGTCATAGTTTTCATGGATGATATAACTGTGGACGGTGCTCCCCACTCCTTTATACTTGTGGGAGTGCCCCACGGCCACGTTGATGGAACTGCTTAAACTACACCCAGCCAAACAGTGAGCTGCTGTCAGTATTGTTGCCTGGTTAATAATCGAAGCCCCACAGATCCAGGACAAGTTCATTCCATCTTCATTAATACAGCGAACACTCATGAAAGCTGAATGAGGGAAATGAGATATACGAGCAAACTTCCCACCAGCTACGGAAGGCTCCATTTTACACTTTACGAAACTTGTCAAACACATGAAAATTCCAATCAATCTTGCTTCTATCATGCCGGTTTTTGTGTGGCACGGTGGTACTGACTGCAGACTCTTATCAATTAATTAACGATATGTCCGATCGTTACTGCAAATATCGTTTTCCATTTATGGCCATTAAATTTTCAGCATTGCTGTAACCTGATTTCTTGCTGTTGAATGCTGAAACTAGTTTTTTGTTCGCATAAATAGCGTTTTCCTCGCTTATGTGAGTATGCTCATGACTCTACATCACCTTTACGGACAATATTGCATACTGTACCATGGCTTTTCAGAAGATACAATGAGGCATTGTAAAAGCCACGAGCAGTGATTCGTCTAACCTACTTCCGGCTGTGGGTTTGAATCTAAGTAGGCACATTACTTTGTGTAATTTTCGTCATCGCAACTTGTAAGTAAAATTCTTCTTCTTCTATGTAAAAGACACAATAGTGACAAAACGAAACAAGGATTTACGTAACCTCTATCTCTATCAAGCCCAGGTTCGGTCGTGTATGGAGTACTGCTCTCATCTTTGGGATGAATCTGCCAAATACCAACTGGACGCGCTTGAGTCTATTGAGAAACGGGTCAAGAGACTCATTGGCAACGATGCACTGATCGAGTCAAAGCTCCAGAGCCTTGAACATCGACGACGAGTTGCAAGTCTATCGGTTCTCTATCGGTTACGTTTCGGGGAGTGTGCGATGGAATTACACAATCTAACTCCGCCAAGTCCGTTCCATCATCGGACTACAAGATAAACGGCGATGCGCCATCGTTACATGGTGGACATTCCACCCATACGCACAAATCGTTTTAGAAATACTTTCATTGTGCGTACGGCTAAGAAGTGGAATTCTCTGCCAGAGTCTGTGTTTCTCGATAGCTAGGGGTCTTTAAGTCAAGAGTGAATAGGTTACTTTTAGGTAAGCGTGCTCCATCTTCGACCACATCATCACTTACCATCAGGTGGCATGGTGGTCAAACGCGAACCTATTATCAATAAAAAAAATCTAATACCAAGTCAACAAAGTGGTTCAAAGCTAAAAACATCATAATTTAGAATCCACAATTATTTTTAGTATTATCCTAGATCTAGGCAGCAGCTAACGGTGGTCGGTAGTCGGTGGTTATTGGAGATTTTATGATATAGCTTAGATTTATAACGCAGGGTATCGAATTGCCCCAGGCCGGGTCTATAAGTACCATACTTAAAGTAAACACCCTTCTAATAACTTAATACCACGCTTTACTTAGAGCACGCGGGCTCTCTTTATACTCTAGAACAAATCTGGTTTATTGATGGAAGGATGTGTCTTTTTAGCAAATGGTGTAGCAATTTGTGTCCGATAGTGCTGTGTAAATTCTGATTGGTTTGTTTACGTAAATAAACTGAAACCGATTAAGAGATTGTTCAAAAGTTATCATATGTTTTGAACTAACTTAAACAAAAAAGGATAAGTTTTTTATTATTTTACAACGATATTTTCACCAATTGCCAACGGATTTTAATAATAATAAAAATAACATAGTCTGTGGCCCGGCTGTCAACAGGCTTTCAGAAATTTTCATCCCAATTTTTTAAATAATATTTTATTGTGCAAAAGATGTTTAAGTCAAACTATTAAAAATTTACTGTAAATTAAAAACCGTAAAAAAGGAACAAGAAAGCAACAAATATGAAGTAGCACCATCTTGGACGGAACACCACAATATAACAAATTGATTTAAAATGTTGACAAGAACTATCCACACGCCCAACACCTGCGGAATCGTCGCTCAGCTCCTCCTCGCAGCCGCCGGGACCTGCTCCAGCCGTGAGTGAAGAGACTCCAGCCGCTGCAGTAGCATCGAGCTCGAGCGACGAATACTTCTCGCCGCCGACGACACCACCATCTGCGCGTCGGCGAGGAAGAGGCCGCCCTCCGGTCGGCTTAGGACTTCGAGGCCCTCCGGCCTGCGATGGGGTCCCCGCTGCCGGTGGAAGTGTGCAGCGCATGTGATGGACACATTCCATCAATGATAATGTCATGCGCTCATACTTTGGGGCTCTGTAGCCCTCTGTAGGGGGGAACTAACCTGACTGCTTACCGTGGTCGGATGCTCTCTCTGTTTCAGGTACTTGAACCAGCTGTCAACGTTTCGGCCCAACGACTGTCGGATCAGGTGCGGGTAATCCAGCGTAACCGTATGTTGGATGACGCTGTACTTGATAGACTACGCCTTGAATCACGGTGCAGCCGTGTCTCATCTGCTTCACCACTGGCCGCGGTGCAACTACAACCCAGTATCTCACCGTGACCCGACCTCGCCGGTGAAGATGATGATGACGAGGCTATAACCGTGAGTACCCAGTGCAGTGAACGATTAAGGAGTGCTTTGGAATGTGCACTACGGGAGTATCGCTCCACACAACCTGAGCTTAGACTTCGTCTGCCTCGTTTACCCATGCATAAGAAAAATAGGGCGCTAGTGTGTGCTCTAGATTCACTGCTGTCAAATTATTTTGACAATAGTGAAGACCTCACCGATACTCATTCGATCCTATACTGTGCAGCTGTAGCGGCTTGTCAAGTAGCTCATGTCAAGTTCCCAAAGACTGACAAAGTTATACGACCAGCTGTACCAGCTTGGCAGGGCAGGATCGAGCGTCGTATTGCTGAGGCTAGAGGACTCGTTGGTAAACTTATCTGCTTCAGGCAGGGCAACACTCGTCCTCGAGTGATGCGCTTTGTGAGGCGGGTTTTTGCGGGGACTGATGTTATATGTCCTCAATATTATCTGGTCCAGGTCTATACAGAAAGTCTATGCATGGGCAAATCGAATACGCAGATATAAGCGGCGGGTGGAGCGATACACTCAGAATCGCACATTCCAAAGCAATGAAAGGTGGGTTTATAGGACTTGGGAGCGACCGAACCAAGGTGTGATTGATACTTGCCTACCGGATGATGACGCCATGTGTTCGTTCTGGCGCAGCATCTGGTCGGTGCCTGTCAGTCACACTGAGGGTGACTGGATGAGGGAGATCAAGCGCACGTGCGATCTGATACCAGAAATGGGGGCAATTACGATCAGCCCCCAAGATGTAACCCGTGCAGTCCGCCCGTTATCCAACTGGAAATCTCCAGGGCCGGACGGGCTGCACAATTTCTGGATAAAATGGTTTCAAAGCTCGCACGATCGCTTGGCCGCTCAGTTCCAGTCTGCCTTAAGCTAGGATCGCTACCTCAATTTCTAACTACAGGAATAACCCACCTGCTCCATGAATCAGGCAATACTTCGGAACCTAAAAATTATAGACCGATCACGTGCTTACCGACGGTCTGTAAATTTCTTTCATCCATTTTGAGAGCTAAAATTAATAATCACAATGATACAAATTCAATCATGTCTGTTTCTCAGAATGGATGTAGGCTTCTCATCGATATTGCCATAAACCAACAGGTTCGTCGTTCCCGAAGGAATCCGTCAACATGTTGGATAGATTATAAGAAGGCGTATGACTCGGTTCTACGTACACGGCTCATGAAGGTGTTGGAGTTGTACAAAAAAAGACGGTCCTCTGCTACCCAGGATGTCGACAGATCCAGGAAAACAGCGAACCGATTAGGATTGAGCATGGTATTTTTCAGGGCGATAGTCTGAGCCCACTGTGTTTTTGTCTGGCTCTCAAACCTCTCAGTACACTGCTGGAGGGTTCGGGGCAAGGCTACCAGTTGAGAAGAGGTGGTCAGGTCATATCACACTTGCTTTACATGGATGATTTGAAACTTTTTGCCCCCAGCAACTTGCAACTCATGGAGCTACTGAAGGTAACGGAAACCTTCAGTAGCGCTATCAAGATGGAATTTGGGGTGAACAAATGTGCGATCATGCATGTAAAGCGAGGGGAGATTATGGAATTCGTGAGAACTCAATTCTCGGATTCCATACACCTAAGATCCCTCGAGTCAACTGAAACCTACAAGTATTTGGGTATGTCAGAGGCACTAGGCATCAATGTTGCTTATGTTAAACAATCATTGAACGAACACTTCTTTGGCCGCCTGAATAAAGTACTGAATAGTCTTTTATCAGGTGGAAACAAGGTGCGTGCCTTCAATGGATGGGTCATGCCAGTATTGATGTACTCTTTTGGCATCCTCAAATGGACTCAGACTGAACTTGACGCCTTGGACAGACCCGCCTGTCGCACAACGCTGACTGCAGATCGAATGCATCACCCACGTTCATCGGTGATGAGGCTGTATATGCCGCGAAAGTGCGGGGGTCGTGGCTTTTCAAATGCAAAGACCCTGCACAACCGCGAGGTATGCAGCCTTAGGGAATATTTCCTAGAAACCGACGTGGGTATGCATCGAGATGTAGTAGCGGTTGACAAAGGCCTCACTCCGCTCTCCTTAGGTACCGAGAATTGGCGCAAACCTAACCGCGTATTAGATACTAATGACCGCAGAGAAGTATGGCAGAGCAAGGAGCTTCATGGACGCTATTACCGGGCCCTTCATGGGTCTGACGTAGATACATTAGCGTCCGTAGCCTGGCTACGTTTTGGTGACTTCTTCGGGGAAACCGAAGGTTTTGTCTGTGCAATTATAGATGAAGTTATGATGACGAATAACTTTCAGAAATATATTGTGAAGGAAGGTACGGTAGACATATGTCGGGCATGTCACAAACCGGGAGAATCCATTCGTCACATTATCTCCGGTTGTTCTCGTCTGGCTAACGGAGACTATTTGCATAGACACAACCTTGTAGCTAGGATTGTTCACCAGCAACTTGCTCTTAAATACAATCTCGTGGAATCAGAAGTACCGTACTATAGGTATGTGCCAGACCCAGTTCTCGAAAATGGCAATATTACACTGTACTGGGATCGGTCTATCATCACTGACAGGACTATTTTTGCCAATAAGCCTGATATAGTGGTAATAGACCGGTTAGAGCGTCACACAGCCATTGTTGATATAGCGATCCCTCATGACGAGAACCTCAAGATAAGCAAATTAAGTATCTTGACTTGGCTTACGAGGTTGTTGACATGTGAGATGTGGATACAGCAATCATTGTGCCGATAGTCATCTCAGCCAATGGCATAATAGCCAAGAGCCTCGACAAACATCTTAGGAGGCTCTCGTTGGACAGAAATTCGAATTGAAACTGAAACTGTAGCTGAAGCTGAAACTGAAACTATAGCTGAAACTGAAGCTGAAACTGAATTTGAAACTGATGCTGAAACTGAAGCTGAAACTGAATCCGAAGCTGAAACTGAAACTGTAGCTGATACTGAAGCTGAAACTGAAGCTGAAACTGAAGTTGAAACTAAATCTGAAGCTGAAACTGAAGTTGAAACCGAAACTAAAGCTGAAAATGAAACTGAATCTGATGCTGAAACTGAAACTGTTGCTGAATCTGAAACTAAAACTGAAGCTAAAGCTGAAACTGAAACTGAAGCTGAAACTGAAGTTGAAACTGAAACAAAAACTGAATCTGAAGCTGAATATGAATCTGAATCTGAAACTGTAGCTGAAACTGAAGCTGAAACTAAAGCTGAAACTGAAGCTGAAACTAAAGCTGAAACTGAAGCCGAAATTGAAGTTGAAACTCAAACTGAAGCTGAAACTGAATCTGATGCTGAAACTGAAACTGATGCTGAAGCTGAAACTAAAACTGAAGCTGAAGCTGAAACTGAAGTTGAACCTGAAACTGAAACTAAAGCTGAATCTGAAGCTGAATATGAATCTGAATCTGTAGCTGAAACTGAAGCTGAAACTAAAGCTGAAACTGAAGCTGGAATTGAAGCTGAAACTAAAGCTGAAACTGTAGCTGAAACTGAATCTGACGCTGAAGCTGAAACTGATGCTGAAACTGAAGCTGAAACTGAATCCGAAGCTGTAACTGAAACTGTAGCTGAAACTGACACTGAAGCTGAAACTGAATCTGAAGCTGAAACTGAAGCTGAATCTGAAACTGATGCTAAAACCGAAGCTGAAACTGAATCTGAAACTGAAGCTGAAACTGAAACTGAAACTGAAGCTGAAACTGAAGCTGAAACTGAAGCTGCAACTGAATCTGACGCTGAAGCTGAAACTGAAGCTGAAACTAAAGCTGAATCTGAAGCTAGAACTGAAGCTAAAACTGAATCCGAAGCTGAAGTTGAAACTGAAACTGAAATTGAAGCTGAAGCTAAAGCTGAAACTGAATCTGAAACTGAAACTGAAGCTGAAACTGAAGCTGAAACTGAATCTGAAGCTGAATCTGATGCTGAAACTGGTGCTGAATCTGAAACTGTAGCTGAAACTGTAGCTGAAACTGAAGCTGAAACTGAAACTGAAGCTGAATCTGAAGCTGAAACTGAAGCTGAAACTGAATCTGAAGCTGAAACTGAAGCTGCAACTGAATCAGAAATTGAAGCTGAAACTGTAGCTGAAACTGATACTGTAACTGCATCTGACGCTGAAGCTGAAACTGAAGCAGAAGCTGAAACTGTAGCTGAAACTGAAGCTGAAACTAAAACTGAAACTGAAGTTGAAACCGAATCCGAAGCTGAAGCTAAAGCTGAATCTAAAGCTGAACCTGAAGCTGAAACTGAATCCAAAGCTGAAACTGAAACTGTAGATGAAACTGAAGCTGAAACTGAAACTGTAGCTGTAACTGAAGCTGAAACTGATGCTGAAACTGATGCTGAAACTGAATCTGAAACTGAAGCTGAAACTGAAGCTGAAACTGAAGCTGAAACTGAGGCTGAAACTGAAGCTGAATCTGAAACTGTAGCTGAAACTGTAGCTGAAGCCTAAACTGAAGCTGAAACTGAAGCTGAAACTGAAACTGAATCTGAAACTGTAGCTGAAACTGAAGCTGAAACTGAAACTGTAGCTGAAACTGTAGCTGAAACTGAAGTCAAAACTGAAGCTGAAACTGAAGCTGAAACTGAAACGAAAGCTGAAACTGAAACTGAATCTGAAGCTGAATCTGAAGCTGAATCTGAAGCTGAAACTAAAGCTGAAACTGAATCCGGAGCTGAAACTGAAACTAAAACTGAAGCTGAAACTGAATCTGAAACTGAAGCTGAAACTGAAGCTGAAACTGAAGCTGAAGCTGAAACTCATGCTGTAACTGAATCTGACGCTGAAGCTGAAACTGAAGCTGAAGCTGAAACTGTAGCTGAAACTGAAGCTGAAACTAAAACTGAAACTGAATCCGAAGCTGAAGCTGAAACTGAAACTGAAACTTAAACTGAAGCTGAAGCTGAATCTGAAACTGAAGCTGAAACTGAATCTGAAGCTGAAACTGTACTGAACTGAAACGGTATTCCACCGACTTCAAAATCTTTACTAATAATATTATCAATACGAAAGTTTATATGTACACACAAATAGAAAGAACAGAACAAAAATAAAAGCCGCAGACACACGTTATTAATTGTTAATTTCAGCATCCTGAAAATCTTGTTTCATACTTTTTCAGCGTCGTTTTTTTTATTATTTTGTCTAGTGTGTCATTGATCTCTTTTTCGTATTTGGTGATATTTTTATCAGTTGAGTTGTATCGTCGGCGTGCAGAATGCATGAATATGGAGTCATGTTGGGCAAATCCATACTAATATTATAAATGCGAAAGTAACTCTGTCTGTCTGTGTGTTACCCTTTCACGCCTAAACCGCTGAACCGATTTAAATGGAATTTGACATAGGAATAGTTTAGGATCGTGAGAAGAACATAGAATAGTTTTTATCCCGAAATTCCCACGGGATTGGGATTTACGCGGGAAAAACATCCTAGCGAAAGAAGTCGCGGGCAAAAGCTAGTCATTAATATACAGTAAAAACAAAAAAGGTCCCAATATACTGCCCTGGGGAACGCCACAGGAGTTTTGACGATAGGCGGATCTATATATCATTTTTTCCGATTTAGCATGTCTTGCTGGCGATTATGTAAATAAGTTTTTATCCAGTTTAACGCATTTCCCCTAATACCATATCGATTCAGTTTAAAGAAAAGTAGTTTGTGATCTACGAAGTCAAATGCATTTGACATATCGAGAAATATTGATGCTATTGGCTAGGGCTTTCATCCCGGGAATCTCGGTCTCGAAGATTTCGAGACTCTCGACGATTTTTTGGTAATTTCGAGACTCGAGACTAACATCTTCGGTCACGGGAATAACGAGACTTTTGAGACTTCAGTAACATAAAAACTGTATTAAATAATTTATTAAACCAACAGTCAATTTTTATTGTTATTATTATGGATATGGCAATGGCAGCACGGTCGAGCATAGAGTAAAGCTTAGTATCATCTGTGGAGGCTGAATAAATAACCTTATTGACAAATAACACAGATTTTGTCTACATATTATAAATTTAAATTACTACTTATATTAAGATCTTGTTAATACATAATTATGATTGCAATAAAGATTGAATTATGGAACTATTCTGATTAAATTAAAAGGGGTTCGAACTTTTTTGTATGAAGACTGGCATGTCGACCCACCGCCATTTTTATAAATTGTGGCGCATAAAATATCAGTAGCATGTTACCTCAAAATGTCACATTACCGAAATATTTGAAGGTAAACATCGACATATGACTACAACGACAATCATTAAAAGTAGACTTATTACGTATCTATAAGCATCAGATTGTATCTAAATAATCGTTCTCAGGTTGATTATGATTACTAATGTTTATTGAAAGAGAGTAGGTACATTACACGCTACTAGGAGCACGAGAATACTACTACAAATAATTATTTATCTACTAAATCACATTGCAATGAAACGCAGTCGACACACTATCGCGTGGCGGATCATGTGATATGTTACTCAGCTTGAAAATGTTTTTAAGCAGTAGTTAAACAAAAGGCAAAAGGTATGTCATTTACTTTAACATTTATTATAACTGTAAGTATGATATCAAACATAAGTGAATATTAATACTAAGATGTGTCATTTTAAAACATTTATAATATATCTAACATGTATTATAAATACTACTATACTACATAATCCATAAATTCAGCAGGAGGTTGGATAGGGGTTCTTGATGCCGAGCCTAATCCATGCACTAAAGAAAGACATGTACCAAAACACTTGTTTTTCATTTTATAATACGGTGGGATGAAAGACAGCCAACACGCATGTGTGGAATTCTTTGACATGCGTTTTATTGCGATGCGATGCGATTTAGTAGGCAAATAATTAATTACTTTTAAGTCCTTATTTAATTCTGTTATGCGTGTACAATAAAGAGTATATCTATCTATCTATCTATAGTAGCGGTTTTGTCGTACTGCTAGACTAATAAGCTAAATACTAATAAGCGTATGGACGCGTAATGAGTCTATTTTTAATGATATTCGTTGAAGTTATATGTCGATGCTTACCTTCAAACGTTTACGTGACACTTTGGGGTACCGTGTTACTGGACATTTTTTGTTCCTCTAGCCATGCATACAACACTTTTATCATGAACCGCGATAAAAAAAAAAAAAAAAAATGGTGACGTCGATACGCCAGAAAGGTTCTATCCCCTTGCATTGTGAAAGCGCAAAGTGGACTAAATAGTATCCTTCTAGCATACAAGCAGAAAGAACTTTGATGAACTGAACTTTGAAATGAAAAAAAAAACTGTACCAAATGGTTTTGTTTTTGAAAGTAACTACTTGATTAAAATATCTTGATTTGACTCTCTAATTGCATAGATTATTAATAAGAAACCTAGTTTTGAAATAGTCTCGAAAGTCTCGTTTTTTCCGGGAATTTTGAGACCACACCTAGTCTCGTTTTATTTTCCCGGGACTCAGAAATGTATCGAGACTGAAAGCCCTACTATTGGCCTTTTCTCATCATCATCTCGTAATCATTTTCACAAGAGAAAAACATGCAAGAGTTGTTGATTTACCCTTTTTGTAACCAAACTGTTCCTCTTTTAAAATTGCATGTTTTATTATAAAGGAGTGCAGTTTATAGTACATATTTTTTTTCAAAAATCTTAGAAATTATGGATACTAATACTAATAGTACTCTAAAGTAATAGGACGATAATTATTCATATCATTTTTACCTCCTTTTTTAGGGTTTCGTAGCCAAATGGCAAAAAACGGAACCCTTATAGTTTCGATATGTCTGTCCGTCTGTCTGTCTGTCCGTCCGTCCGTATGTCACAGTCATTTTATTCCGAAACTGTTAGAACTGTAAATGTGAAACTTGGTAGGTAGATGTATTCTGTGAACCACTTTCCGATTTTATGAAAACAAATAAAAAATATTTAAAATAAAGGGGGGTCCCCATACATGGAACTGAAACAGAAAATATATTTTTTCATGAAACCTATGCGTGTGTGGTATCTATAGACAGGTCTTCAAAAATGACATCGAGGTTTCTAAAACCACTTTTCATAAAGTTAATCGTTTAAAAGATATACGTTTCTAAAGTGGTAAAATGTGTGTCCCCCCCCATCTAACTTCTATAATTATGGATTGAAAAATCTAAAAAAAAATATATGCTATCGATCTTAATGTAATCTTTCAACCAAAATTAGTTTAAACGAGATCGGTTTAGCAGTTTTTGAGATACAGCATATTTTCTAAAACCGCAAATATAACTTTGTAATTAATACAAACACTATGAAAAACAAAGTTATTTGGCGTAGTTGTAAAAATTGCAAATAAATTAGTTTTAAGAAATTTTTAAGTTTTTTTTTTCAAATAAATATATTAAATTATATTTATTATAGTTACTACGGAACCCTTCATGGGAGAGTCTGACTCGCACTTGGCCAATTTTTATATAATGGTTCGACTATTGAAAACTTTAGTTTGGTGGGGAATAAACCTTGAAACAATGATAAATTAATAATGTGAGCCAGAGGACGAGATATATATTTAGATCAACGTTTAAGAATCTTTATATTAATGTTATCATAGCCAGTTGAGTTTGTTGAATTTAAAGAATTAATAACTTTATACACAGTATATTCATCAGTTGGAGTAAAAAAAAATGCTATCCGATATGTCAGTGATGGTATGTTTGTAGTCAATGGGTGTTTCAAGATTAGGGGTTTTTGGTTTGTTAGTCATGTTAATAAAAATAAATAAATTGGTTTGCAATTGTATCGCCTTTAGTGTATGTGCACTGATTAATTTTAATAGACGAAATTACAGCGTTTTTATACTATTCTTTTTTATTATATCCCAGGCGGCTTTACATGTATTGTTCAATTGAAGTATATAACGTGTGTTATCAATTTTCTGAGCATGTAATATACATCGTCTCAATATTCTAGAGTGATTTTGATAGTTCTTTAGGTGTGTGTTCTTTGTTAGAATTTAATAGTCTATGTTTTAGGCACATACTTCTTTTCTTGATACAACATCTTTTTTTATTCCTTTTGTTATCCATTTAGTTTTTACCGGTTTGTTTGTAATTCTTACTTTTAGGGTGGGAAAACAGAGATCATAAAACCAGGGATGGTGTATCATGAAAGTGATTGAATGCTAGATCAGTATCATCAGATTCGTATATTTCTGAAAATGAAAGAGACGATATGCATGATATGAACTCAATGTTGTTTTGACTTAGATCTCTTCTCTTTTCAAACCAAAATTGTTTTCTGGATTTTGTAATATTTATAGACGAATTGAAGCTAATGGACTGACCAGTCTCATGGTTGACCATGAGACTGGTCAGTCCATTATCTGAATAATGCTGAACATTAGGTACATCGCTTGCGATGAGATCTATACATGATGATTTTCTTATGGGTTTAGTTATATGGTTGGAAATATTATAGTTATGCAAGATAAGTTCTAGTTCTTTATAATTATGATTACGCTTTAACGTGTCAATGTTCCAATCACCGCATAGTATTATGTTATCTTTATTTCGTTTTGTTACTTTCCTTAAAATATCCTCTAGGTTTTTTTAAAAACAAACTTAAATTTGAATTTGGAGTACGGTAAATACAGATAACAATGACCTTAAGAGTGATAATCTCTATCGCACAATATTCGAAATCATACAATAAAGGCGTAACTAAGTTAGATATATGTTTACATTCGAGGTTCTTTTAATTTAATTATTTTATTCAACTTGGAGTTGGACAATGGAACACTATATGGACTGTAACTTCGATTGTGTGTAACATACAAGTTTATTCTCTGTTTAAATTAAATAAGATTAAATTGATTGAGATAATGTAAGGTCGATTCCGAAGTGAAGTAGATATCTTTTTAGCTTGCACAGACATACACATGTTTCTTCCGAAATTGAAGGCCCGTCTCCTGTAATACAGTTTTCTTTTTTTAACAAGCAAACGGCACAGGTGATAATTTCCACTTATGATTAGTACCATGTTGCATTATTGATTGTATTTCCTTAACTGGTGGAAAAAATTGTATCATGTCTTTGGAACAATAAATTATTATCTTATAATTATAGATATAAGCTTTTTTTTCTCCCATGGAGATTTGTTTATTTTATTTTATAACTTTAATATAGATAATTATATACTAAAATACTTAAAATACAAACTAGAATAAAGCATCAAAAAATTGATCCTCAACGCTGTCGGCTGGCAACGTACCCAAGATACTGGTGGCATTGCCTCGTTGTATGGCAATGCTTAGCCTTTGACCAAAGAAATAGCCAGCCCTTGAATCATGGGAAGCGTCAACGAGCCGGTTTGATATGTCTTTAAAAAGGCTGTGAGCACACGGGCCCCACGGTCCAAGAGTTTCGACCTCAAAAGGCTTGAAAATATAGTTATCACCGAGATGACTATATTTACGCCGCTTGAGGTTTTCCGCAGCCGCAGCGGGAGCGCCAGCACAACATGATGAACTGGGAAGATGGGATGGCGCGACAGTATCGACACAAGTTGCGTCCCACACTAAAGGCCTACCCATCTTCCAAGGAAACAATGACATGATGATATAAGCTAAACGAGACTTAGATTGCGAAGCATAAAATAGAGCTCCTTATCGACAAACAGCGTGGATGTGTAGATTTACTCCTTATGGACATCATCGAAATGCTAAATGTTCCTTGCTATAGAACTTGCTAATTATGCCTTAGTCTAGTTCTGTTCTGTTACAACATACCACAACTTGATAGTGTAGAACGAGTTGAGTCGTAAAATTGGCAAGAATATAATGTGTCAAACGGTCATATTGTTTGATTTTCTGAAGTTGTAGAACTTTTATTAATTTATTTAAATGTTAACAATCCTTATTAATATTATAAATGCGAAAGTAACTCTGTCTGTCTGTGTGTTACGCAATCACGCCTAAACTACTGAACCGATTTAAATGAAATTTAGTACGGACATAGTCTAGAGCCTGAGAAAGGACACAGGCTGCTTTTTAATGCGAAAAAATGGTTGTAAGGGGTTTAAATAGGGGATGAAAATTTGTATGGAAATTACGTCATTTTTAAAGCTTGAAGCTTGAAACTTATTTTTTAGGCTTTTGATTAGAAAAATGTACTTAAATAAGCTATTAGCAGTAAAATATTGTAAATAGCTTATTTATGTAAGAGTTTTATTTTCAAAATAATTAGTCTAAAAAATTAAAAATGCTGGCGAAAGTCACTATTCCGCGCGGACGAAGTCGCGGGCACAGCTAGTGTCTAATAAATGTGTAAACAGTTGTTGGTTAGCCAAATAAAGAAAATAAAACAAAATTGCATTGACTTTCAAGTTTGTTTTTCCTTCACAACTAAAAGAGACCGTAGGCTCGAAAACATTATGTATAAGTATAAATTTCAGTTACACAGTTTAGTTTCAGTTAAAACAGAGTTTTGGTAGACAGATGGATTGATGGGCAGACGGACAACGAAGTAATCCTATAAGGGCTCCGTTTTTCCTATTCAGATACGGAACCCTAAAAACCTTAAAAGCACAAGATAATTGGAAATTAATTACTTATACTTATTTTCTTGTAGTAAAAAATGACGTAGGTATATTGAAAAGTGATATATAAAATAAAATTTTGTCGAATATGTAGGTATATAATAGCTAAGATGATATTATTCAAATAAACCACTCGATTTTTAAAAACACAATTGCTTTCTCAGTTACCAAATCAGTAACGCTAGTAATATCTACAACAGTCTTTCAAATAAAATAATAATAATATTCCACAACTTTTTCACACAACGCCATCTAGTCCCAAACTAAGCAGAGCTTGTGGTATGGATACTAGACAACTGATAAACATACATATATATTTCTAAATACATACATATTATAGATAAATTACACCCAGACAAAGAACAAATGACCGTGCTCATCACACAAACATATGTCCTAGGTGGGAATCGAACCCACGACCTTGCGCTTAGCAGTCAGGGTCACTGACCACTTTACCAACGGGCCTGTCCAAAATGTCCAAATAAATAACAAAACTAGCAAACAGAACATCATTGTCATCAAAAAGCGTCTAAACACGATTTAGTTGAATATAATTCAAAATATCAAAAACCGCTAGCGAACGACATAGCGTGGTGAATGTACCTACTTGTGTTTATATGATCTGTGGTACCTACAAACTGACTCCATCCACTACTGCGCTACCATCGTTCGCTGGCCTGATTTATGTCAACACAAACGGAATAGCATCAAAAATCCAGAACCAGTTCCAAATTATACCAAAAATATGATTTGACAGAAACTAAATATATATAACTCAAAGGTGACTGACTGACTGACTGACACAGTGATCTATCAACGCACAGCCCAAACCACTGGACGGATCGGGCTGAAATTTGGCATTCAGG
Organism: Tholera decimalis; assembly: GCA_943138885.2. NCBI lineage: Eukaryota > Metazoa > Arthropoda > Insecta > Lepidoptera > Noctuidae > Tholera > Tholera decimalis. Next base: position 9,465,042 of record OW964553.2, on the reverse strand, counting down.
TAGATGTTATGACGTAGGCATCCGCTAAGAAAGGATTTTGCGAAATTCCCACGGGATCGGGATTTACACGGGAAAAACATGACACGCGGGCGAAGCCGCTGGCACAAGCTAGTGTCGTATATAACTCAATTGAACTTAGAACTTTAATTGCTACCGTTATTACACTATTCCTTTGGCAATACTGTCAAATAGTTAATAATTTAGTAGGTGTTCTCTGTTAGTTAGCTTATAACGTCTGTACCTACTTTATAGTGGCACATACCGAGTTTACCCATAAGTGATTGTCATGCTGTTACTTTTATTTTATTTGAGTTTCTATGGATTTTCTATGCAAAATTTATATACTTGATTAACGGAAAACAGTAGACTCTTGATTTAAAATGCGATTAAGAGAGCAGTAGTTATTCTTTACAACATATTCATTTAAAAGTGTTTACATAAAATGGTTCACTTTGTACATAGTCATGAAATATGCAAAAATAATGTTTCTTTTTGTCTTTGTCAATAGATTACTCAAAATCTAGAGCTGATAGATATACGAGTACATATAGCTTCTTGAATATTAATACTCGCTATGCATAACTATTTATGAAATCATTTAGCTGTGCGAAATTTGTTTTGACCGGCAATTTTTTTGCTACTGATTTTTCTACTACTACTCACTTTATTTTTCTAACAATATTCTATTATAATTTTATCTAAAATTTTGTTACCATAGTTAAGTTTTGCTGTCCACGTGAACTTTATATCTGCCAGATCTATCATCCTGGGCTATCAAGATACAGGCTACGCCTAGATTGGGCCTACCGTTACTTCCATTGTTTCCAGTGCTTGAATGTGCATATTCTATTTGTATCTCTTTTTTTACTTCAATAAATAAAATGTTAATTATTTAATTTTTGCACAGCGTGGTGGCAGCACAACTCTCTCTCTCTCTGACTGAGGAGAAGAGTGCGACCCGCCTCAACCAGAGACAGTTAGTGTAAAAGTATAGGTGGATTATGTTGGTATGTTGTGTTATACCATAAGCATAAGCTTTTGCCAAACATACATACTACCATCGCGGCCAATAATCCAAAAATTATCTTAAAAGATACTCACACCACATGTGTGTGATCATTCAATGACTTTTAGTATAACAGTTTTGACAATATTAATAGTTTTGATATGACACTATCCCAACTCTTAATAATTTTGCCTACGAAATCGGTCGCGCGCGGATCCCGTGGCAATTCCGGGGTAAAAAGTTAATATGTTGCCCTATAACCTCCTATCAAGTGAAAGCCCAGTTTAAATCAGCTTTTCTAATTAATTAAAAAAATTGTGTTCTAGTATTGTGTAAATAACTGTTTTTTGAAGTATATACTTCAGAAACACACAGTTTAGACGTTACAGTCACATAATCCAATTTTATTGTACTTTGGACTGAATTGAAAAATATTTTTCATAACCATTCAATCTAGAGGAAGTGAAAACTGTCAAGTACCACACGGGAAAATATGCAAGACTAGAAATAGATGCATATATTTTAATTTTGTTATTACTGGAATGGATTTTATTTGATATAAATGTTCTCAAATTGAATTGATTTGTGAATTGCTGTTTTATTCAATAACCTATTACGACCTGTCTTTACTCAACTGCCACAGAAGGTGGGTTATTTTTTAAAGATATTTGCTTAATATCATCATATCTATCACATATGATGTTGGTAGAAAATATTGTACAAAATAGAGCAAAATACCCTTTTCAGATATTTAAAGGAATTATATGTAATAAAAAACAGATTACAGAACAAAATCAAGTAAATTGCCAAAAATGACAAATAAAAATGACGTTACAGTTTAAAATGATTTAAAATCGAGTTGCTACGTAGTTGCACTGTTAGTTGTCGGGCACAAAGAAAAAGTACTGCAAATGGTGGGACCGTTACTCGAGAGAAGAGCGGAATAACTGTTGCGTTCCGGTTCCTAGCGTTCTATTGCAAGTTTTGATTGCCTCGCCTAGCTCCAAAGCCGAGGCTTAGAAGCTATTGTTTTGAACCACAAAACGCTCAGATAACGCTCACACGCTTCAAAAGGATATCTCTCTAGTCTAAACGGCCGAATAATTGCCTAGATTTGAATATTTCATGCAGAATATCGGAACAGTTTAGAATTTTTATTTTACAGCCTGATCTTTGACCTGAATGGAACGGTTTTAAGATAGTTTTAGTCACGAATGTTGGGAACTAAAGACTGTTTTGCAGTATTTAGGTGGACTTTCATTTAGCTATGTTTTTACGGGTGTAACGGATACGCTCGACTGTGCTGTTTATTGGTTATCAGTTTTGAGTTTAAGAGAACTAGTAAACGGTAACGTAGGAATTTAGGCTTAAATTTTACCAAGACTAATTAAAAATCATTTTGGTGTTTCGACTCAATGACACAGATATGGATATAAGGATTTATTCCACACCTTCCAAATTTACACCCTAATTTAAATTTTATACTTTTAATTGATTTGCTATTCAAATTGCTATATTATCCATCCTTTTTGTAATTAGCCAATAGTGTCCCAAAAGATAAAGGCCTCCTGCATATCTTTCTAGAAACTCATTTGAGTCGTAGTGAGTATCTAGTTTATTATGCAATTATGTAACATATAAATAACACTTTTACGGGTAATTTTTTTCGAAAATATATTTTACACTAGCTTCTGCCGGCAACTTCATTCGCGTGGGAGGATTTTTGTCACATTAATCCCGATCCTGTATACAACGTGTAATTTAAAGAGTATATACATACTGAGTGCACGGCTTCTTTGGATGATAACAAACGATATGGTAAGGGTTTTCTAATCCTATGTCTACATGTGTGGAGCATATTAGAAATTTCAATACATTGATACCAGAATGGCCGAATTTTTTTAATTAAGAAGAACGAAGAGAATTATCGTTTTATTGGCAAGTGACGTGGAAAGTAATGACCCTCATAGTGCTATGACATGTTTGTTATTACTGGTATTCAAGAAACATATGAAACCAATAATTTGGGGTCAATTCTGTGAGTCACTTATTTTGAGCTGAAACTTTGCATAGAGACTCCATACCAGACGTTGTCTTCAGTCCTTTTGGATAGATATGGGGTTTCCGTTACACGTTGTATAGTATGGTAAGATATATTCTTGTGCATCATTCAGGAGGTTATCTCAAAGTTATTCGCATTTAAACTTATTTGGATCATCAGAATCACCATACCACATAAATCTATCAGCTTTATTATGCAGTAGCGTGCGCTTTGTACCGATTATTGTTTTGTTTTCTCCACAACAATTTGTTTACATTACATCCTCGTAATTTGCAAGTCTTACATCACCGCTTGGGCATCTTTCAATTACAATCCATAGTACTCCACTCTTTGAAATTAGTTCACAGTAATAATAGTGTGTTGGTCTCGTAAATCCCTCTATGTTTCAACGAGTAAGTTATTGACGCCACTCACTTTCAAAATGTTGCTTCATACAAATTGTTGTGAGGACCCATAGGCGTCCATATTGGGTTGAAAGCTGCGATGTAGGAAGAGGCTGAATATGGCTGTGAAGAAACGAGAATGTTTCATTTGAATAATGATGCAACAAAAGGTCAGACCAGGAATTCTGCAGTATCTCTGTGGATGCAAAACATATTTTATAAACACAGAGATTTATTCTTGGATCAAACAATGATCACAAGAAATCACAGAAATCCATATCTATGCCATAAAAAAACGATATTACTATGTATGTACTCACTCTGTATTGGTTTTAAATTCATCTTAGTTTTAAACTAATTTAGGTATATACTTTTTTAATGTATAGTTTAGGATAGAATGCTATAATAGCTAGACTAGAGGCAGGACCTAAGGTAAATGTAAACTAATACAAAACAAAGGTTCTAGATCGCTAAGACACTAGCGCGACAACAGTAAAGCGCACAGAAACGACAAAAGAAAGCGCTTACACAGATGATAAATAGGCTACCTCTCTCCCTGTACCAACAGCAAAAACTCGAGCAAATTTTGTCCTAACCAATTTTTATTCCGTAGCAACCCAGTTTCCTGAGTCGGTTGTGTAAGAACGGGGCGGGGCGGCCATGATTTGTGTCCTGCGGCCGATCCCGCTTTCACGAACACACGCCGATCTTGTCAGGGAAACTTACGAGCCCAAGAACAAGCAGTGTTTATTAGAATTATTAGATTATTGCTTAGAAAATTGTGTTTGTTGTGATAATAAAGCGGTTCTCTAATATCTTTATACTTTATCGTTGGAACGTAAAATGGTATAATTACCATGTACGTATAATTTTTTTTCGAGGTATCGATATTAAGGCACTGTTGCAAGCGCCATGATAACGGATGAACTGGTATATATGGTAAATATCCTGTTCTAATGATACTGTTAATGAACATGTCAACCTAAAAACTTATATTTTTGTTCTGAAAGCTAGATAGGCAGATCAAACGCATATTAAATTTAACTGTCATTGCAATTAATATCGCTATATTTGTTGTTAAGATTGACTCGATTCTGATTTTGATCAATATGTTTTTACTATACCTTTTTTAGATTACTTATTTTTACTGTTAATAAAAATCGAACTGCACTCTTTAAGCGTGGCAGCAACATAGTCAAATGTTTCATAAATGGAAGAGCGGCGAAATATATTATCCTAAAACATATAGTGAGTGAATAGGCACTTTCTGGGCTCGCTCGTTCGATCGTAGACCTCATCTTACACTTACCATCGGGTGTGATCGAGCTCATTCGTAACTAAAAAAAAAATCTGCAAACTCTGGTCTATTACAGAGAATTTTTTTTGCCCAACCCGGAAATTGAATCCAAGTCCACTTGCTCAGCAGTACTTGCGACCACTTGAGCAAGAAGGCAGAGACCAATGGCTTATCGTACTTTCCGAGACCCAGGGGAATCTCGATATGTTTTAATGCTCACCCATCCAAAGAGAGACCTCGGAAAGCGTTGCTTAACAAGCGTTGGATACTTAAATAACAAGACATTTAAATAATGCAGAGTATAAGATCGGTATTTATATCTCAACATTATCTTTATGGCAGTATAAAGCCTGCAATACATGTTGGCCGAGCTTAGACCAACGCGAGCCTAGACAAATTGACACAAGGCAAGTGTTACTGTCTAGACGTTCGGCAAGTTTGAAGGAAGCCAATGCAAATGGCCAATATAGACGAGTTTTGAGGAGATGCCCACGACCACATGTTGGGCGCTGTCAGTTTTTATTGTAAGAGCGCGCTCGAGCGCCTTTGATTTGTGCAGAAAAACCGACACCGCACCGAAGTGAGGCAAGTGATCGCGAGCGACTGCAAGTTGTGACTTGTGACAAGCTACGTCAAATGAGGTCTATACACGTTGGCGCTTTTCTATAAGCAACCAACTAGGCAAGTGACACCGAGTGATAGCAAGACAAGGCAAATATATCGTCTACATTTTGGTATTGGCCTTCACTCGACAACGCTCGGCCAACATGTATTGCAGGCTTTATATTTGTTCATCTTCCCCCCACAGATAACGCTATAAACATAAGCATATTTCCGGTATCCCACAAACCTTGTTTTCGTAGAACAGCTGCCAAAATTCACGCGGAATATTCAGTGTTTACAGCATCGTATAAATCGCTAGTTTATAATTCCAATGTTATACGTGAACAGGCGGAATTTTCTTGATATGTACCGGGTGACGTAACAAGGTGTGCGCAGACGCTGCAAGACCGCCGGGCGCCATGTTGCGACAGATTTATATCTGGTGCATTGCCCCTTATTTAGCACGACGTCATAGTAATGTTGTTAAACTATAGAGGAAAGCTTGCTTGTTAACGCTTTAAAGCTATCGCTTCGTTTTGAAAATCCTTAAATGTATTTGATCAACATGCGCAACTGGAATATCACGCGGTCTGTATCGAACATTTTGAAATTCCGACCGAAGATTCTGACACTCGTTTTCACTAATGAAATCTTTTTATCGTTTCGATAGCATTATGGCTAATTAGAGTCTGCCCAGAACTGGACAAAAAGTTTGGCACTGTGGGAAGCTTCCATCAAGTCTTGTAGTGAACGATCGACAAGACACGCAGTAAGGGAAATTAAGTGCACCTTGGTCTGTGGAGAAGCATCGCGTTTACAATTGAAAAGATTTTCTTTCCTACCTGGGATCGGACTCTTTCTTCCAAGTCAGGCATGGCAGTTCATATCCAGATCTGCCACCTGGATATGAATTGTAATGTCTGACTTCTTTAGTATCTAAATAATTCTCCGCTGGTGGAACAAATGGGCTTTCAGGGGATGCACTTTCTCAACACAGCTTTAGGCGCCCCTGAGGCTGCTCGCCACTAATTAAATTTTAACCATAATCTTTATTCCCCCGCTACAATATTTTTTTTTACATTTAATACAGTAAGTACATATTTTGAATTTGAATAACATTTATTCGGTGATAGTAACACACACAACAACATAAAATAGATTATTACAAACATAAAAAAATAACACTAAAAATTTCGCTGAGCATGTCCACACCGATGTTGCCACCTGACATATTATGCTGAACTGGCATTCTGCCTCAGGGCATTAATAGCTTTGATGTTTTATTATATTTTGTTTAGTTTTATGGTTAATGCCAATAAACGCATTTTTTTTCTTTCTTTAAATATATCGTAGGAGATTGGTGCCTAAACTAGACTGGGGGCTGTATTTCCGGACATCAAGTCGCCACCATAGGTTATTTAACTTTTTGTTCTTAGTGCTCTAATTTACAGTCGACAGGAATAGTTAATTAATTTAATTTAGATACATAATATTTAATATATTGTTAGTAAGTTTATACATATGTAGCTACTTACCACATCATCGCAGTCTGTTCATACGTAATAGTTTTTGATACAGCCACCTACAATATTCTGCTAGCAATATTCGTGCGACATGCTCAAGGAGTCAAGGCATCCTAAAAATCTACTAAGATACTAATTAGGTACATTGTTTACTGATGAAAATAATCCTCTTATCTTCCGTCTCTTAAGCCCGATTTACACTTCAACAAGTACAGTAGCGAGTTAACTTGCGTCATTGGCGAATTAAGTTGTTAATGTACTACTACTTAACTCGCTTTTGCCGTTCAAACTACAATAACAACTTAACTCGCCGATGACGCAAGTTAACTCGCTACTGTACTTGTTGAAGTGTAAATCGGGCTTTAGTATTAAAATTAGCTAGATGGCGGGAAATTTAGCGTGAGCCAAACATTTGCTTCATAAACACCTTAAATCATTTGTATACTCAGTACAAGACAGTTGGGCGCCTGTCGTGACTTGTAGATTTAGAGCCTTAAGAAATGTAGGTAGGCTAAAATATATGAATTGTTAGTTTAATATTAATCTTATAAATAGTCTGTCAGTCATACTAAAGGTAGCAAATTCACTTGTTCATAGTCATAATCAAAAGTATGAACGTTTGATTAAAAAAATTGGCCAAGTGCAAGTCAGACTCGCTCGTAAAGGGTTCCGCTGTAACTATAATAATATTACACACATCAAAAGTGTCTAGGGATCAACATATATTTTTGCAATACCTTTTCTCCTGATTGATATTAATTAAAATTTTCTTTAAGGATTCATCAAATAAAGTGTTTTCGTTTGTCACAGTAACGATAAACCAAGTCACCTTTGCATTAATAAAGAAATTTGCCATTTTCCTAATAAAGGGATTTTTGACATTTGAACCACTAACATTAAAGTTCGAAAAAAAGACTGAAATAACAGTTTTCTTTAAAATTTTATTGGGTAACTTAAACAATTAATAATCCGTGTTTCTACCGCGAACACTAACAACACAAGAACATCGGTTTGGCATACTCAAAATGAGTTCATCCAAATCACGCTGTGGAATGGCCGCCCATGTTCGTTGCAACAACAAAAAAAGGTCTTCTTGCGACTGGATACCCTCCATATTCGGCAGAGCTCTTCTCTGTAGCATATCCCATGCATGCTCAATCGGGTTCAAGTCTGGCGACTGAGCAGGTCAGAGCAGGACATTGATGTTAGCTGCGGCGAGAGTCTGTCTTACAACTCTTGCGGTGTGCGGTCGTGCATTATCATGCATTAACTGAAATAAGGGACCGATTTGCACTTGTAGAGGAACGATGACGTCAGATACAATCGTCTCAGCATAAATTTGAGCGTTGAGGTTGCCTCTGATCCAAATCAACTCAGTTCTTCCGCCGATCCAAATACCCGCCCATACCATGATGGTTCCATCACTATAAGGATGGACTTCCTGGCAGGATTTTAATCGCTGTTGGCGTCCAGGGGTTCTCCAGTGTCGTATACGTCTTGTATCCGGTCTCATACCAAAACGAGACTCATCAGAAAAGCACACGAAACGCCATTGTTCTTCTGCCCAATTTCTGTGTTCAAGAGCCCATTGATATCGAATCCTACGATTGTGCATTGCTATAGGTGGTACCCGTAGCGGTCTTCGGGAATGAAGGTTCACTTCATGCAAGCGGTTTCTGACTGTTTGGTCGCTAATTAAGTTCCCTGAAGAGTGATGAAGCCTCACGGCTAACATCATGGCGGTTATTGTTGGAGCTCTTCGAGTTAAGATTTGAATGTATCGGTCTTGTCTCCGTGTGGTGCAGCGATACCGTCCTCCATGGTGCTCAGCCACGGTACCAGTGCTTCGGTAACGTGTCCAAAGTCGACTGATAACACTCTGACTTGTATTCAGAGCTAAAGCCACAGTACGTTGCCGGGAACCAGCTTCTATCATTCCCACGGCTCTGAGCATTTCTTCCCTGCTTAAATGACGTCGCCGCTCCATAATAACGTTGGTTTTAATCAGTAGTAGGGAAACAGTAGCACTAATAATGTCTTCAATGCGTTGTATGTTTTTATAGGGAAAATATTGACAGCTGATTTTCATCTTTTACTCGAATTTGATTAACAGTTCCTGTTTCAAATTATGAAATGCACCAAAAAGGATCCATATAAATTTATAAAATCATAAATTTATTACAAAGCCACATCTCAATCTCAAGAAATCCGCATAAAAATGCTTGATCCCTAGACACTTTTGATGTGTGTATATAATATGTATATTTATTTGGCAAAAAACCTTACAAATTTCTTAAAACTAGCTTATTTATTTGTATGAATTACAAAGTTATATTTGCGGTTTTAGAAAATATGCTGTATCTCAAAAACTGCTGACCTGATCTCGTTCAAACCAATTTTGGTTGAAATTTTACATTAAGGTCAACAGATATATATTTTTTTAGATTTTTCACTCCATTATTATAGAAGTTAGATGGGGAGGATACATTTTACCACTTTGGAAGCGTTAAACGATTAACTGTATGAAAAAGTGGTCTTAGAAACCTCAATGTCATTTTTAAAGGCCTGTCTTTAAATACCACACACACATAGGTTTCATGAAAATGTAATTATTTTCAGTTTGGGGAGCCACCCTTTATTTTAAACATTTTTTTTTCTTAAAATCGGAAAGCGGTTCACCTTCACTATCAAGTTTCACATGTATAGTCCTAATAGTTTCGGAATAAAATGGCTGTGACATACGGACGGACGGACGGACAGACAGACAGACAGACAGACGGACAGACAGACAGACAGACGGACAGACAGACAGACAGACGGACAGCCATGATGAAACTATAAGGATTCCGTTTTTGCCATTCGGCTACGGAACCCTAAAAATGTAAGAAAAAAGTAATGCTTATAGTAGTATATTTTGTATGAAATATTTGTTACTAGGTTGTAGCCGCGGTTTCGTTTGCGTAAAAAGTTTCAGCGACAAAAATTAGCCTATGCCCATGTCAAAGGTTTAATATCTATCTCTGTACCAAATTTCATAAAAGTCAGGTAAGTGGTTTAGACGCGACAGTGTAACATACAGACAAGTTACTTTCGCATTTATAATATAAGTAGGAAAGTAGCCTAAACCTTCTCTTAGCATTAATTACGCTAAAAACTAAACTTTAAGTTTTCGCCGCCATTCGGCCAAACTAATGAAGTCCCCAAAACAAATCTTGCTATTTTTCTATTCCTTTTATTAATAGCGTCTTATCTAAATCTGAGTTCGGCAGAGCTGGCATTATGTATGGATTTGCAGATACGTGATAAGTGCGCAGTTGCGCTCGCGCCGACCTGCGTCCACTTTTCATTTCGCCCACAGCGCACCGATAGGATTACAAGAACTAGATCTTAAGATAATATGACTGAAAAATAAAATTTTGTAAATTATGATAATACTATACGTGTTATTATTTTACAATGTAAGCCTCTGGTGCCCCACTGCTGGGCAAAAGCCTTCCTCCGTTTCTTCCAGCAATCACGGTTTTGCGCCTCATCCTTCTAATTCTTAAGGAAGCCATCCAGGTCATCCCGCCATCTCCTTCGTAGTCTGCCGCGATCATGTATTGCGGTCTCAGGGCACTAATCTTTACGAGACTACAGCTTGTCCGGGCATACGGCAGAAATGCCCTGCCCAGTCTCATTTAAGTTGTTTGTCTCAGTATGCTGTTTCGAACACGGTCCTTTAATTTAACACAGTTAATTTGACAAAAGCACAGGTCCGTTCCTGAATGGAGTATTGCAGTCACTTGTGGGATGGCTCAGCTAAATACCAGCTAGCTGCACTTGACTCGATCGAACGCAGAGGTCATAGGTGACGAGGTTCTGGCAGGCGAGCTTCACAGCCTGGCTCACCGGCAAAACGTTGCTTGCCTGTCTATCTTATTTATTTATTTACAATTTATGCACATAGGTACAAAGGCGGACTTAATGCCGTAGGCATTCTCTACCAGTCAACCATGGGTGGTGAAGAGATAAAGTGGAAGGTGCAATATGTACGTGAAAATTATATTGGAAAAATAATTATAATAATAGTGATAAAGCAAAAAATCCTAATATCATAAAATCGAAATATCATAAAATAGAAATCTACATAAATAATAGATATGAATAAATACTTATATAAATATATACTCGTATATATTATACTTAAGAAGCAAATGAAAATTAAATATGGAAATTCTGCTTATTGGTGAAGAAAGTGGATCCGCAATTTCTTTTTAAATGCGTAGCGATTGTCAGCCGTCCTGATCTCGAGAGGAAGCTCATTCCAGAGGAGAATGGACTGGATATGAAAAGAAGAATGAACAAAGTCAGAAGTATGAGAAGGACAGAGTAAGAGAAGATTATTGGATGAACGTAGATTCTTATTGTGTGAAGAACATAGAAATCGAAAGTGAGACATTAGATAAGAAGGTGGGCTGGGAGAGTTGAGTAGTGAGAAAAGCGTTGTCAAAGCGCGCAAACTTCTCCTATCTTCTACAGATTATACTTCGGAGAGTGTGCGTAGGAGCTCCACGACCTAATCCCTTCATCCCCCTTTTACTACCGGTCTATCAGACGTCCCGCAGGATACCATCCACACTTGGTTGATATACCGTCTTGTCGTATTAAACGCTTTTCTTCAACATTTATTGTGCGCACAGCCAAGGTGTGGAACTTTCTACCGGCTTCTGTGTTCCCTGCCACATATGACCCGTCAGCCGTTAAAGCAAGAGTGAATAGGCATTTTCTGGGCTCGCTCGTTCGATCGTAGACCTCATCTTACACTTACCATCAGGTGTGATCGAGTTCAAGAGCGGGCTCATTCGTAATAAAAAAAAGACACCTAGCAACTTAAATAAAAAATCATTTTAACATCATAAAACTAATAATTATCTGCTTAGCCCTTCCCAATTATGTCAAGCTTGTTGGCTTCCGATCTAACGGGATGCAGCTGTTTTAGTGTTTTATATGAAGCGCCTATTTGACCGCCACGGCGAAAAAACTGGGAAACTGGGTAGCAAGATGCCCCTTGTGAAGACTGGTACTTGCATCTACTATCAAAGAATGTACCCACAAATGACGGCCCAGACCAAACGCTTAACCTGCTTTCCTAGGCTTTTTTTTTTTAGCATGGTAAAATCATCAAATAAGTCCTCCCACCCCGGGCAGGGTGGGAGGGACTGTCAGACTTTTACTGACTAAAATCCACGGTGTTCTTACAATAACCCTTTACGTACCGGGGCACGGTAATGGGATAAGTCCCACGACCCCGGCAGGATTCGGCCCTCTGCAGGGGGGGCCTCGTCATGTTGCTGACGCTCTTTGAGGCGCGCGTGGAACACGACGCGCCGTCGACCCGGGCATGGTCCATGGTCGGACAGCGAGTTGCCCTTTACTCGCTGTCCGCATGCCCGCGCCTACGGTGGCCGGAGATCGTCGGCCGACGACCGACGCCGTGGGCGTCTACCACTGCGAACGTGCTTTCCTAGGCTAAAACGAGTCTCGGTATGATCGGTGACTAATCCACGGACTTAACGCAGCAAGCGTTTCTTAATCTTTAAGGCTAAGTTTTGTGGTGGAGGGTCTCTTTCTCCACCACAAACCTTAACTTATAACTCTCCTACAATAGGATCTCTATATCTTATCCAAATTCAATAGTTTGCAATACCTTAATTTCTTATTAAAAAGTGTTATATTCTTAGCAAATAAAAGCAGTATTGTTTGCAGTCTATTTAGAACTTACCACCTATGGCACAATGTACACTAATATTCAACATTAACGTGTGAAATAACAAAACGATATTGACTTATGAATACTGTTGTTGTTTAAGCAACAAAACTTGCCTACTACACTAAAAAAGATATTCCAGTAACACATTTTTGTATGGAAACCATTATATTATACCTACATAATATTATAAAACAGTCTCCCGCCATGTCTGTCTGTCTGTTCCTGGTAAACTCAAACTAGTGTTTGTTGTTGTTGTTGTTGTTGTTTACAAACCGTATGTTAATCTGTTCAGTAGTCTGAACAGATTAACATACGGTTGTCACCAAAGGGTAAAGTGACTCATGAGGTAGGTTTTAACATTTAATTTACTAGCTTCTGCCCGCAGTTTCGCTCGCGTGACAAGTTATTCTTTCAGCAAAAGTAGCCTTTGCCACTCAGGAATAAAGCAGCTTTCAGTTGGTGAAAGAATTTAAAAAATCGGTTCATATCCAGAGATTCCTAGAAACTCACAATGTTCACATCTTTATTTTGTTAGTACACATTAAGGTTTTATGTAAATTAGCAGTATATGACCGAAAAAGCCGGGCCGTTTCGCTAGTTTCACCAATAAAAACCAAAACAGAAGTATAAGCTGTACGACTAATAGCGGCGGCATATAAATTAATAAGAAATACCACCGATCGACTAATTGGTCGCCGCGTACTCTCTTCAGCGCACCGCAGTGCGCATACATTTGTTCAAAATGTCATGAATTCCGATACATTTGCTTAAGAAAGCCGCCAATTATAAAGAGAACATTCACACCTCATGGTTGGAATCCGCACGCGTTTTATTTATCAACGTGTCAATATATTTATTTATTTACTGACACATACCAACTGTTACATACTTTAATTATACAATTTTGAAGCAATCATCGCCTGCCTATCTTACCTCCGCAACCCAGTAACTGTGTAACACAATACTCCTTAGCCTGTAGGTTTTTGGTATCTGTTGTTCTGATTTCTGACTACCCGTAACGACTGTCAAAGATGTCCAAATGCAAATTGCGGCGGTAAGACCCCTCTTTGAGGAGTGGCTAGATCGGCGTCACGGCGTCCTGACCTACCGCATGACGCAGGTCCTCACCGGACACGGAAGTTTCGGGAGGTACCTGTGTCTGATGAGGAAGGAAGAAACGCCTGGGTGTCACCACTGCGAGGATCGCCCTGAGGACACAGTAGAGCATACGCAGAGCACCGACGTGTCCTCACGGCGGCGAGAGGCGGAGACCTCTCGCGCCCGGCACTGGTCGAGGCCATGCTGCGGGGCGAGACGGAGTGGGAAGCCGTCGCCTCCTTCTGCGAAGCAGTCATGCTATCGAAGGAGGAGGCGGGCCGCGTGAGGGAGAGGATGGCGTCTTCTCTGCAGCCCAGCCGCAGTGGTAGACGCCCACGGCGCGGCGTCGGCCGACGATCTCCAGCCACCGTAGGCGCGGGCATGCGGACAGCGAGTAACGGGCAACTCGCTGTCCGACCATGGACCATGCCCGGGTCGACGGCGCGTTGTGTTCCACGCGCGCCTCATAGAGCGTCAGCAAGATGACGGGGCCCCCCTCTGTAGAGGGCTGAAGCCTGCCGGGGTCGCGAGACTTATCTCATTATCGTGACCCCAGAACGTAAAGGGCTACTGAAGGAACACCGTGGATTTTAGTCAGTAGAAGTCTGACAGTCCCTCCGGCCCTGCCCGGGGTGGGAGGACTTATTTGATGATTTTACCAAGTAAAAAAAAAAAGGTAAGTGCTGACTGTCAGCGAACGTGTTAACATGATTTCCGAGGCACGGGATTAAATTAATGTCTTCCTTAAACTTTAGATCCTTCATCATGTACCTTATTTCATTCATTCAAATAGCAACCTTGACTGAATTATTGTTTCTGGAACTTAAGTAAATAAAAGAACTGCTTATACATATAAACCACACATCTTCAAATCAAATTATGTATCCATTTTTAACACATTTAATATAACTATGAATAACGTCATGTGTTACACATTCGTTATTTTATATGGTAAGAATACTTGCGAACATGTATTTGTGAAAATTCTTTAATCTCTCGATTTGAGAACTTAGACATTTTTAACGTTTCAGTTACTAAGGAAATCTGTAGTTGAAGGCCTTTTATTTAGCTAATCAACTGTTCGCATATGTACAGGGTGTCCCGTAAATAATGGATCAAACGTAACGGGTAGGTAGCTTACCTAATTTCCAACAACTAATTTGAATATTAAAAAAAAACCGTTACAGTAACCAAGATATTAATTTTTTTTCGAATTTTACCATTTTGTCTTCCAGAATTAAGTTTTTTTAATGCTGTTGCTGCAAATTATGACATTTTTAGGTATGATTTTTATTCAACATTTCTGAATAGCTTACTAATGTTATTAGATACCATTTTTTTGAATACCGTTTTATTTGCCTTAGAAAAAAAATCTTGAGTTAAAAAGTTTTTTCTTTACGATGTTAGGACCAAAATTGAAAAAATTCTCCTGTAAAAAAAATGTATGACACCGAAGACGACCATTATTTTAAAAACTTGTACATTTAATAAGGTTTGCAAATTCGTATAAAACTTACGTCTAGTCCTTATCGTTACAAAGATATTGCTATGAATGTGATGAAGAAGACAGAAAATAAATTAAATTGGTACTATTCCATTTTTTCCTTTTCATTATGGCTTATGCTTGAATGCTTGTAATCGAGGCAGGTAGTTATGCGGCTAGCATAATTCCGACCCGATGACGTCATCTGTCCGGAATTTGGGATCGCTACCTGTGGCGGAGTTGCACCTCAGTCAGTGTGAAAGGGATAGATAGCGCCGCTTTTTGGTAAATCGGTATGAAGTTGCGCAGGTTCTTTTGTTCTTTCCTGCACCCTTCACTCGTACAGGCTTCATTGTTGCTTGATTTTATTAGTTTAGTTCTAACTAGTTTCTCTTCGAGTTGCTACGTCAGACAACTTTCGCTCCCGCTCAGTGGCTCGGTGTTTTCGTCTGTAAAATTTGACTTGTGCTGTGTATTTGGACTTTGCTTTGCCTATCGATTTGGAACTCTTTGCGTATTGGACAAACGACTTGGCGATCCTACGGACTCCGAAAACATTCGTTTGTGTGTGCTTGTACGTGTGTGCAGTAGCGCTGGAACCTTATTCAGCCCAATGCCTCGTTATGAGTACACGCCACGGCAATACGCCGAAATGCATTTTATCTACGGGGAACGGAATTTCTAGATCGACGGTGCATCGAGTGCTACAACGGTGCCGATTGCACCCATATCACGTGCAACGTGTTCAAACGCTGACGTCGCGTGATTACCAGCCATGAATAGAATTTTGCCAAAGGATGCTTAGAATGATTCGAGCGGACCCGCAGTTTTTTAACAAGATTTTATGGAGTGACGAGTCTTCATGCCGCCGAGATGGATATTTAAATTTGCATAATTTGCACAGTTGGCAGCTGATAAACTCACATTTGATGCGAGAGGATAGCCAACATCAATTTAAAATAAATTTATGGGCGGGAATAATCAATGGGCAAATAATAGGGCCCTTTGAACTACCAGCTACTCTAAACGCCGAATATTATCTCCATTTTTTAAGGAATGGGTTGCCAAGGTTATTAGAAAACGTTCCAGAAGACGTACGGCAAGCAATGTGGTTGCAAAATGATGGGAGCCCCGCTCACTATGCGACGGCAGTAAGGGCGCACCTTGATGAAAGTTATCCGGACAGATGGATCGGCCGATTAGGACCAGTTTTGTGGCCTCCGCGATCTCCGGATTTAAATCCCCTAGATTTTTTTACTGGGGATGTTTAAAAGACAGGGTCTACAAGAAACCAATAACGTCGGAAGAAGAATTACGACAGCGCATCCAATCTGCTGCATCAGAAATAAACCAAAGCCGTTTTGTCCGTCGGATAAGAGCTTCCTTTATTAGGAGATGCAGACTTTGCATTCTTGTAGGGGGAAGGCAATTCGAACATTTATTGTAAAAACCAAATAAAACGATTTATTTGAACTAACTGTTTTTTTTAGTACGGCCTCCTAATTCTTTTCATACGCCTCAATAATTCAATGAACATTGCCTCTGAAATACTACAATTACACATTTTAAAGAAAAAAGATTTAAATGTACACACTTTTTTTTTATTAACGTTGATTTGGAGCACCTCTCCGATTCATAGCAATTATCTTTGTAACGACAAGGACTAGAATGTATAATTTCATACCAATTTACCAAAAATACAAAAGCGGCGCTATCTATCCCCTTCACACTGACTGAGGTGCAACTCCGCCATAGATAGCGGTCCCAAATTCCAGACAGATGACGTCATCGGGTCGGAATTATGCTAGCCGCTTAACTACCTGCCTCGATTACAAGCATTCAAGCATAAACCATAACGAAAAGGAAAAAATGGAATAGTACCAATTTAATTTATTTTCTGTCTTCTTCATCACATTCATGGCAATATCTTTGTAACGATAAGGACTAGACGTAAGTTTTATACGAATTTGCAAACCTTATTAAATGTACAAGTTTTTAAAATAATGGTCGTCTTCGGTGTCATACAATTTTTTTACAGGAGAAATTTTTCAATTTTGGTCCTAACATCGTAAAGAAAAAACTTTTCAACTCAAGATTTTATTTCTAAGGCAAATAAAACGGTATTCAAAAAAATGGTATCTTATAACATTAGTAAGCTATTCAGAAATGTTAGATAAAAATCATACCTAAACATATCATCATTTGCAGCAACAGCATTAAAAAAACTTAATTCTGGAAGACAAAAAGGTAAAATTCGAAAAAAAAATAATATCTTGGTTACTGTAATGGTTTTTTTTTAATATTCAAATTAGTTGTTGGAAATTAGGTAAGCTACCTACCCGTTACGTTTGATCCATTATTTACGGGACACCCTGTATATAATTTTTGGCGCTTTTTTTTTTAAACTTCATAGCTAGGTAACATCACAATAGTATAATTGACACATACTTAATATTAATTGGATATTGATGTGTGTTTTACATGGAGCGACTACATATTTGACCTCCATAACCCAGTCTACTAGGCTTATATTTGTAGAACTATCATAATCAATTAAACCTCTCATTGTAATTGCTGCCCTTAATCCCCTAAGATCAGAGAACATTAATAGAATACATATTGTAATTAACTAGTATTACGTTCTCATGGGATAGGGCTATTATCACGGTGGTCTCCCTCATAGCTAGAACAAAACATGGCCACTTTAATAGAGAATGTTGTTGTTGTGGGCGTTAAAGTAGAGCTGGTACCTACATACATATTGTTAGTTTCGTTCATTGATTTCTAGGGTTCCGTACCCAAAGGGTAAAACGTAACCTATTACTAAGACTCCGCTATCCGTCCGTCTGTCTGTCTGTCCGTCTGTCCATCTATCACCAGGCTGTAACTCATGAACCGTGATATCTTTTGCCACCACTACTACCACCAGAATAAAATAAATATTTAAGACTCCCATACAACAAACGTGATTTTTTTTTTTGCTCGTTTTTGCTTAGTGTTGATAACGGTAACAGGTAGACGCTTGAAATATTCACGGCATATTTAGTTATATATTCATTTTAAAAATAAACAATTAAATTAATATAAAAATAAAACATTTAAGGGGGCTCCCAATGGTACAGAACCCTTCGTGCGCAAGTCCGACTCGCACTTGGTCGGTTTTTTTAAGCCGTCACTTACTAAAGGATTTGTTTAAGTCTATTTTTAGTTTTGCATTAAATTTATTTGTTTATTACTTTTATCCTGTATGGGTATAGCTACTTTAAAAGACCTGCAACCGTGTGTTCTATTTGGACAGTTTATGTACTACTAGCTTCTGCCCGCGACTTCGTCCGCGTAGAAGTCGAAAATATTCCAAGGGATCCCGTCCCCGACTTGCTTGACAAAGAGCTCGGCTAATATGCATGATATAAAGATAATTTATAGCCTATAGCACTCAGGGATAATGCAGCTACATGTAAGCGAAAGAATTTTCAAAATCGGTTCGGTAGTTTCAGAGATTACCCCATACATACAAACTTACAAATTTTACCCCTTTATAATAAATTAGTATAGATACAAGTTTTTGAAGAGCTTGAGGCTAAATAATAGGGATCTTCACCGTTAAGCAACCCTTACCGAAGTGGTCATCCGTCCACGAACCACTCGTGACGAGATTCCTTCGTGTCTCGGGAAGCACGTTAAATTAATCGTTGGTCCCAAATGTCCTTTGAACATCTTTGACAGTCGTTACAAGTGAGTAGTCAGAAGCCAGAAGATCTGACACCTTTCTTGCCTGTAGATAATGTTACTAAGCCCATCTGAATGGGCAGTCGCTCCTTGCAAAAAATTAATCAGCTGCACCCGGTTAGTCTGAACGCTTTTTCGTTTTGAAGTGAAAACTTCTTTAGCTTCGTTGTGATTTGAAAATTTATGAAACGAAAATGCGACAGTAAAAAGAGACACACATAAATTGCGGAATTTTTTTATTCTGTTAGGGCCAAGTTGTAGAGCTTTTGATGCCCTTTAAAATGAGCCCAAACTCGGCTATCTTGCGACCACGGGAACGAAGTTAGTTCGCGGGGGGTGAAGTAGCCCTGAGAGGGGGGCGGGGAGGAGGGAGGGGGGGTCTCGTGGGGAGTCGAAAAAGCGACGGTAAAACGAGACAGACACATCCGTGTTTCATTTTATGCCCTTCGTGTTTCGATGCCGCGATAACTCTTTCGAACCGACAGGCCCCCCTATGGGCCCCGACAATTTTGCTGACACTCTTTGAGGCGCGCGTGGAACACGCCACGCTGTCTACATGGGTCTGGTTTCAGTCGGGTGGCGAGCTACCCATTGCTCGCAGCCTGCAGGCCCGCGCCTACGGTGGCTGGAAATCACACTGTGACTCCCGACGCCCGGAGCGTCTCCAGCGGCGGTTGGGGCGCGAGGGCTGTGAGGGCCTTGAGACCCGCATCTCCAGCGCGCGTCCCGCCACCTCTTTCGCTTGCATAACTGCTTCGCAGAAAGAGGTGACTGCTACCCATGCCTCTTCGCTCCGGACAATTGATTGAACCAGGGCCGGGAGCGAAAGGGCGCCGCCTATCGCCTCTACGAGGACACGGCGGAGCTCTGCCCAAGCGGGGCAAATCTCCACTGTGTGTTCCACCGTGTCCTCTAGTCTGGACGTCCCTAACTTAGTTGGGAAATGACTAAGCAGATGATTTAGTGTAAATGTTTTTCTATTTGATCTAATGATTGCTCAACAACAGGAAAGCAGCAAAACGGTTCTCTTTTAAGATAAAAGCATATGAATTCTTCAAAAAGTTGGTAGAACATCACAACGTTTAGTTTTTCTTTTTGCTTTAATAATTAACAATATTTTATATCGTTTTACAGTTATGTATGCATATGAGGATACGGAGGTATCTATTATTGACATGTTTTTTCTCTGTTTCTTTTTCAATTAGGCTGAACCTGCCATAGTCTTTACCTGTTCCCTAAAGAGGAGTGGTACAAAATGCCTAAAGCATTACGTGTGTATCCCTATACTTAATGTTTTTCTTGTGCAAAGTCCCTCTCCTATACCTGATACGTTTTACAAACGCAAATTGAAACCGACTTTTCTTATTCCGGGTGGGAAAACCATCAAATGACTTCTCCCGCTCTGGGTGGAGTGGAAGCCTCAGACTTCTACTGACTAAAAGCCTACCCTGATCCTTCAGCTGCCTTTGCGTTCTGGGGTAGCAAAACTGACTTACCGAATAGCGACAAGATAGCGCTGATTATCGCGCTTCAATGATCTTTTACTGCAGAAACAATGAAAAATTAACTTTATTTCTAAACATAATTATATACTAAAATACAAACTAGAATAAAGCATCAAAAAATTGATCCTCAACGCTGTCGGATGGCAACGTACCCATGATACTGGCGGCATTGCCTCGTTGCATGGCAATGCTTAGCCGTTGACCAAAGAAATAGCCAGCCTTTGGGTCGCAGGAAGCGTCAACGACCCTTTTCGATAGTTCTTTAAAAAGGCTGTAAGCACACGGGCCCCATGGGAAACAATTTAAATCACGAGATATGACTTATTTCATTAAAAAAACTTTATTCAGTCCATAACTTCGTCCAACACGATTGTGGCTTAATAATATAAAATCAAAGTCAATCTCAGTGCAGTTAAATTGACGTTTTCTCTCGTGGTTTCAAATGCCAAATGAAACCGATGCCTATTACCGTTCAAATTGCATGAGTCATATGCCAACTTACGTGTTGAAAATATACCTGATATTGAAAACGAGATGTGTTTATACTGTAAGTAAATAGGTAGTTTTCTAGCGGAGAGAGAAATATTGTTGCCGATCAACACAACTATAAAGATTTCAATAGCTCACTTATTTTAACCAATCACTAGATCTTGCTGATCTAGATAACTTCATATTTCTTTTTATTTTGATAAAACCCAAAGAGCGTGGTGACTTAGTAGTTATGGGCTCCACTTATGCGATGTAGGTTGTGAGTTCGAACCCAGTATGTGCATTACATTGGGTAATTTATATCATGACCTCACAAAACGGAGAAAGGAAAAATCTTGAGACAACCGACATGCCTTTTTTTTTTATCGTGGTAAAATTATCAAATAAGTCCTCCCACCCCGGGCAGGGTGGGAGGGACTGTCAGATTTTTACTGACTAAAATCCACGGTGCTCCTTCAATAACCCTTTACGTACCGGGGTCACGGTAACGGGATGAGTCCCACGACCCCGGCAGGCTTCGGCCCTCTACGTGGGGGCCTCGTCATATTGCTGACGCTCTTTGAGGCGCGCGTGGAACACAACGCGCGGTCGACCCGGGCATGGTCCATGGTCGGACAGCGAGTTGCCCTTTACTCGCTGTCCGCATGCCCGCGCCTACGGTGGCCGGAGATCGTCGGCCGACGTCCGACGCCGTGGGAACCGACATGCCTTAGGAAAAAAAATTCGAAGACATGTGATATTCACCAACATGCATTAGGCCTGCCCGTCGGCAATGCCTGGCCTGGCCTAGCCTGATGGAGGCCTGTGTATCAGCAGTGGGGACGTGATAGGCTGAAATGTAATTGATATTTATTAATCCCCAAAGGCAGGCTAAATCCTCGTAGCTGGGAAAGCCAAGGTACTGTACGCGGAAAATCGGGTCTTATGAAGCAAATCGGAGACGCCTATTTATCCAGCAGAGGATACCTTTTTTTTCTGGGTGGGAAAATCATCAAATGAGTTCTCCCGCTGTGGGTGGAACGGAAGCGAGTGTCAGACTTCTACTGACTAAAAACCCACCCTGCTGCTTCAGTTGCCTTTTGCATTCCGAGGCCGCGGTGTCTCGTTAGAACATTCTCGCAACTCCGTAAGGCAAAGGCCCTATCGGGCCCCCTCAATGCTGCTGACTACACTTTGAGGTGCACGTTGAACACGACGCGCCGCCGACTCGTGTCTGGTTCTTACCGGACGGTGAGCTACCCCTGATCGCCGTCCGCAGACCCGCGTCTACGGTGGCCGGAGATCAGCTCATGATCCCCGACTCCCGGGGCGGCTGGGGGGTGAGGAAGATAACTGTCTCTCCCTCACGCGTTCAGCCTTCTCCTTTGCTAGCATAACTGCTTCCCAGAAAGAGGCGACTGCATCCCATTCCCTCTCGCTCTACACCATGGTCTGAACCAAGGCTGGGAGCGAAAGAGCACACCTCGACTGTATGCTCCACTTTGTCCTCCGGCTGCTCACAATGACGACACCCGGGCGTGTCCTCCCGCTTTATCCGAAACAGGTACCTCCCGAAACAGCCATATCCGGTTAGGACCTGCGTCAGGCGGAAGGTGAGGACGCCGTGGCGTCTCTCAAGCCACTCCACAAAGGACATATCGCCGCTATTGCGGCGTGCCCAGAGGATACCCCTTGGCGTCATTACTTTAACACTTATGAAAATAAAATTACAGTCTAGCTAAATAGATTCTTACGTAAAATATTCACATATTTTTATTCAGCGCAAGCTGAATGCAAGCAGCATTGGCACATTTTTGTCCCACATTTTATTGATGATGCACAAACTATATTATTACTCGTTTTGTACCAAAACAAAACGTGTGCTGGACTTTGAATTGAGGGTAAAACGTGCGATTTTTGTAATAAGTATTGCTAAGGTTTTGTTCTTAGTAACCTGCGTTATTATATAAGTTAAAAACTTCGCCTAATTTATTACCGTTTGTCAATACCAAAAAAAGAAAATGATGCCTGATTTCAGGGTTGTGGTTATGTTCTAATAAGATACCGCGGCCTCGGAACGAAGGGGCAATTGATAAAACTGGGTGGATTTTTAGTCACTCCCTCCCACTCAATCCAGAGCGAGAGGAATCATAAGATGTAAATACCACCGAAAAAAAAATATGCAGTGCAAAAACTGTGCACTTTTATTCATGCATTTGTAATATTAATTTTGCTAGGGATCGAAAGTTTAATTATAAGAACAGAATATTCTCTCAGGTGTCCGCTACTACTAAAACGGTAACCTAACAGTTGCCGCCTGTACAACATACTTAGGTAGATTCTACACCAAAAAAATGACATTTTACCACAAGTACATTAGACTGGAACTCACGCAGGTGCGCCAACATTCTTCAGCTCTAGTCAAGATAAATGCCACCATTAAACTAGCCACCGCGACACTATCATTTTTTCTACTACTCGACTAAATGAATATCGATTCAAATGAACATTGATTGAGCAGTGTAATCGATGAACGGTAAAAACTGAATGATCATAAAGCATTTGACTTGGATATGGCAGTGTATGGTTGGACATATGCGTGAGGATTGAGGGCTTCAGCCGTTAAGAAGTTTCATAGAGCTAGAAAATATTGTGAAACAATAATTGTATGTCTAAATAGCTTCTGTCCGCGACTTGGCTCGCCAGGGAGGGTTTTCCCGCGTAAATCCCGTGAGGATACCGGGATAAAAAGTAGCCTATGATTTATTTTTATATTAAAATGCCGAATTTCATTAAGATCTGTTCAGTAGATTTTGCATGAAAGAATAACAAACATCCATACTCACTGAGTTTGGCATTTATAATATTAGTAATATTATAAATGTATTTATAATAACTACCCAAAATAGATAGACATTATAAATGACCAGATGACAAGAAAGGCATTATGACAAGAGTTATAAATATAACGCATAACTACTTGTTTGCTAAACGCATAACTATGCTTCCAACATAGAACCAGTCTTTACATCCAAAAATGAACTGTTAGAACCAAGTTTTCAATCGAAGAGTTACATAGCGTTTTAAAAAAAAAGGACTCATCCCCGGGAGAAGATGACATATCATATACAATGCTTTATTATTTACCGGACATAGCTAAAAAATATTTGCTTAATTTATATAATAACATTTATCAAAGTGGTGTTATTCCTTCTCAGTGGCGGAACATTCAAATAGTCCCTATTCCCAAAAGCAGTACTAACAGTGATGTGAAATTAAGGCCAATATCCTTAATATCATGTATATGTAAAACTTTTCATTTAATGATCTTTAAACGCTTAGAATGGTATACCGAAACGCAAAAGATATTGTCTCCGTTCACAGTAGGTTTTAGAAAATCACAGTCCTGTTTGGACTGCTTGAGTCATATAGTAACTAGTATCCAGATTGGATTCTCCAAGAATTTGCCAACATTAGCTTGTTTTTTGGATATTGAGAACGCTTATAATAATGTTTCAATAGACGCAGCATCATATGTTCTGGATAGTTTAGGGATTGGTTCCAAGCTTTGTAAGTATCTGTGGAGGTTTCTCAATCAGCGAAATTTGAAAATAAAGTTATGTGACGGTAATGTAATAAGCAGATTCACAAATAAAGGTCTAGCACAAGGAGACCCTCTGTCTCCGTTGCTTTTTAATTTAATTACTTACAAGATATGTCATAGACTTCAAAATGTATCAGTTTTGCAATACGCGGACGATTTTGTAATATATGTCACTAATAAGGACATTCAAATATGTGAACGATATGTACAAAATGGTTTAGCCTTAGTTGTAGAGCTATTAAATGAACTAGGGTTGGTACTTTCGGCAAATAAAACACAATATTGTCTTTTCAGTAGAGGTCGCAGGAAAAAACTACCAGTGCTAAGAATAGAAGAGCCCTTGGTTTATTCAGAAAATATCAAGTATTTGGGCATATGGCTAGATAGGAGTCTAACCTGGGGAAAACACATTAATGAAGTGGTCAACAAATGCTCAAAATTCTTAAATATATTAAAATTACTAGCAGGAAGTTCTTGGGGGGTGCACATGATACATTTGAGAAGATTGTACATATCCTTAATTAGAAGTCGTATTGATTACGCATCAGTTTTATACGATAATAGTACAAAAAGTCATATTAGTAAACTCGATAAAATTCAGAATCAAGCCTTAAGGATAATAGGCGGCTTTATCAAAAGTACTCCAATTCATGTTATGGAGAGCGAGTTACACATTGCCCCTTTATTTATAAGAAGACAATATTTAGCCTATAAGTATTTATTAAAAATCAGTGCTTGGTCTAATAATAGTAATACTTGTGTACTTTCTGAATTGAGGGCTCTTTTGCAAATTAGTTATTGGGTTAATAAAAAAAAGCCTCTACTCGCACAAACAATTGAGGATGTAAAACAGACTGAAGGTGTTTCTGTGGATATTTTTAGAATGTTTACTTTTGATATTTGGTTATCAGCTGTTGATTTTCATAAATGCTTAGTTATGGGCTTAGAATGTGTATCGCTGGCTAAAACAAGGTACGAGCCCAACACTTTACTCAATGAAGTCGTGAGAGAATTGAATATTAATTACCATGGGTGGCAGAAACTATATTCAGATGGGTCTAAGGGCGCTCACGGATTAGGTGCAGCGTTTTACGATTCCAGTTGTAATTATAGAGTAGGTTTTAAAATAGTATCCAATGTATCTATCATGACGTTGGAACTCATTGCAATTTTGCAAGCCTTGTCCTATGTAACGAAAAAAAAATATGATAAGGTTGTTATATTTACTGATAGCAAAAGTGCATTGCATCACGTGGCTCGATGTGCCTCTGGCTTCAGAGGCACATCGATAGGTTACGACATTTTAAAATATATTCTCATGTTTATGGGAATTGGCACAGAGTTGAAGTTGCAATGGGTTCCAGCGCATCTTGGTTTGCAGGGTAATGAGAAAGCTGATTGCTCATCTAAATTGGCAGCAAAGGAAGGAATCGAGCTGAACTTCATACCAGATTATGTTGAATACGTATCAAAATTTAAAATAAGATGTTTCAATAACTGGAAACAACATTTTAACAGGAAATCATTAGATAAAGGTATATGGTACAAAACTGTTCAAAATGAGCTTCCTCAAGTGCCCTGGTTTGACAGTAGTAGCTTAAGTAGAAGTTATGTTAAGTTAGTTGTAAGATTAAGGTCTGGACACTATCCATCAGCAAAGTTTGCATTTCTCATGAAGAAAGTAAATTCTCCCAACTGCAACGCATGCAGTGTTTTAGAGGATGTACATCATTTGTTGATGGAGTGTGTCAAGAACCAAGAGGAAAGGAGAAGGCTAATCAATGAGTTTAGTTTAAATATATTACAGGTAGGTTTAATACAATCAATTTTAGCTCAACCGAAGTCAGATGTAGCAAAAAGATTTAGCGAGTTAGTGTACTATATTGATTAGTATTCTCCTTTAAATTTAATTAAGAATTTTTTTTGAAGCTTGTGTTCGGCATGATGGGGTTGGCGTATCCATTGAGATTAAAACCCCAAATCAACTTAATAATAATTAAAAAAAAAAAAAACTACTTGTTTGCGTTTCGCAAAACTGGGTGCGTTTGAACGAACTGTTAGCGGTTTGAAGAAGCTTCATGGTGCATTTTAAATAGTGCCACTTAGCAAGAAAGAAAAATGTTAATATAATATGTTAGTTAAGTCCCAGAATTGAACATAACTCTTACAGTTTTTATTTATGTTAGATATTCTTAACTTCAAATTAGGGTTAAAAAATACAAAAAAAAAATAGAGATCATCATGATAATTATGTTTATAGTAAAAGCAAAATAACCAACTTAATATAAATATATCGATAACGAGGAACCTTCGAAAGAACCACCCCTGCATTTATTTTCTCAGAATAATGAATCATGCCCAAAATCACTTAACAAAAACCACACCATTTTAGCATATTACATAATCGTTTTAAAATACACAATAACTCGCGAGGATCGATTCAATAGCTGCGTAAGCAATGTAGAATAAGGCGCAAGGTATTAGGTGCCCTCGTAAATATGGCCAGCTCATTACGTGGCCTTAACGAGCGCCCAGACCGCACGTGCTACGATATATTAACATGGGTGATACTCACACCGAAGTGTAACGTATTGTGTTAATTAAATAGTTAGTCGGCCGTAGCATAGATCTGCACAGATAGGGATTTACAGATGGCTCAGATCTCTATATGCGGCGTGACCCCACAGACAATGGCCCACCTTCTATCTTGTTCGGCATGTCCGTCGCCTGTATTCTTGAAGACCTTGTGTCCGCATCAGCAAGCTGAATTCGTGTAGCTGAATTTTGGGCCAAACTTATATGAAACATTATTGCCATCGACACGCTACGAAGAATTAAATAGTTTAGTCGAGAGCTGTGAAGCAAACTATGGGTTTAAGCACCAGTTACTCATAACAAGATCGGTTCATGAATGAATGACTATCTATACCGATTTAACGCAATGTCACGGAAAGCACGTCAAGTCGTTGATCAAGCTGTCATTTGTACGTCTTTGACGGTCGGTACGGATGATCAGAAGTCAAAAAAACTTTCATAATCCTGCTAAACTGGATCTTATAACCCAGTTACTGGGTTTTGAGGTCTGTCAGGTAGTTACTCTATAAAAATACTGTGATTAAGTGGCATCCCAGTACACTGAATACCGACCCCATTCCTCCTATACATATTTAGGAGAAAAACCAGGAATTAGAGACTAGGAGTTAGCGTAATTTGCATGGATAAAAAATGGTCAATTTATATCTTTTTTGCAATTCAATTTCTGTAAAGTTTTGAAAGACTAATACGTGTTTAAAAATCTTGCTTATAAATATTATAAATTGTAAACATTTTAGTAGACCTGTTACGATGGAGAGCATTCAATAATTGAGCCAAAACAACAAATTATTATAAATTTAAATCTAATTTAAAGTAATACGATAGTAAAGTAAAAAATTTACATACTAAAATTAACTTGTTCATTAACACATTATTATTTTTTTGCATTATAAAAATATCTTCGTACTTGTAGGAACAATAAGTAGTGCCTACAGAACCTCCAATGGGGAAACGGAAAGAGGCTTTCCGTTTCCCCATTTTTGAAGTCGACGAACAATCAAACAGTTTAATTAATTTTACGTTCGCCTTAACGTCTGTGTCGCGTCGGTGTAACACGAGGCCTATTTAAGCGTACCTTGCATTGAACGAGTACACACGCAATTGTGGTTAGCATCGGTAATTATTGATTTTCTTCTAAGCAACATTCTAATAGTAATAGGGGAAATGTCGAGTAGGCCGGTGTTGCCAGCCTGTTGCGATGTAGTTGCTCGCATTAAATAGTTTAATCATTGTTTATGATATGATCTTCCTTGGTGCAAATAGATACTATATTATATTTAAACGGGATAGGAAAAAAACTGTCTGTACTTTACCATAAATGCGTATACCGTTAGGAAAGCGATTTAGCGGTTTATACGTGAAAGTGTAACAGATAGAAAGATAGACTGTGGTACTTTCGGTTAAATTTATATTATACATATATTAATATAAATTTTAGTAGGGATCGAACGATTCATTACAAGGACAGCATATTCTATCAAGTGTCCGCACCGACCAATACCAGGTACCTTACAATTGTCTCCAAAACTGCATACTTTTTTTTTCTGGGTGGGAAAATCTTACAATCTTTTCTCCCAATCTGGGTGGATCGGAAGAGTGTCCGACTTCTACTGACTAAAAACCTACCCTATTCTTTCAGCTGCCCTTAATTTCCAGGGCCGCGATATCTCGTTAGAACATTCCCGCTCCAACCAGAGCGAAAGCCCCCGGAAAAGAATGGTTTCTAGAAGTAACTGGTAGGTACTAAAAAAGTTGTTTCGTTTACCTGTACTAAACACAGGCAAAATCGAGAAGATAAAATATCACCTTACTTCTAACGAAAGTCTTACAAAATGTAATGACTATGAATGTAGTCTGAAAAAAATATCATTGGATTATGTGAGTTCTAAAATAATATTAGAAATAGGTACGAGTTCGTCATCGCCTAATATTAATGTTACTTAATAATTATAATCATCAATCTAATTTGTCATTGTGGTTGTGAAGTAATCACCTGTAGACCTACATCATTTATGTGGTCAACACACATATTTATCTACCAACTCATGAGTCTAGACCCTTTTATATCGTGCTGAAAGTGTAGCATATGTGTGTCTGACTGATAGTCCTAATAAGTTATGTTTCCATTGAATTTTTTTTCCAAAGCCCGCTGTCTAATCTTGTGTTAGATATAAGATTTGTAAGATAACTTGACCTTTCTGAAATCAAGGATGGGCTGTAGCACCTTTTTTTCAGGGTGGGAAAACCATCAAATGACGGAAGGGAGTGTCCATAGAAATAATTTTATCTATGGGAGTGTCAGTGTCAGACTTCTACTGACTAAAAACCCACCCTGCTCCTTCAGTTGCGTTAATGTTATGTTATGTATGTTAGTGAGTGATTATTTTTTTAAATACTGAACGATGGTGTTAAAAAAAATATACAAATAAACACGTCGTCGACAAGGAGTTAAGTATTTTCAAATCATCAAATGACTCCACTCACTCTGGGTAGTGTGGATGGGAGTGTCACACTTCTACTGACTAAAAACCCCACCCTATTAGCTTCAGTTTCTATTGCGTTTCGGGATCGCTGTATCTCGTTAGAAAATTCCAGAACCCTGACAGACAATAGACCTATCGAGCCCGTCATTGAAGCTGAATATTCTTTGAATAAGCAGCTATAAGGTTAAGAGCATGGTGTCATGACGTATTTACAACGTTTATTTTAAATAAAAGACGGCGAAGTGCGAGTCGGATTCGCGCACAATGGGTTCCGTACCATCTATACTTAATATTATAAAGCGGAAAAGTTTGTTTGTTTGTATGCTTGAACGCGCTAATCTTCGAAAGTACTGGATGGATTTGGATGCAATTTGGTATGGAAATAGCTTGAAGCTTTAGGAAGGTTATAGGCTACTTTTTACGTGACTGCAAAAAAGGAGAGTTATGTTTTTACCGTGATAGAACCAACGGGAGCGAAGCCCCGCGTGAGTACTAGTTATCTATAGAAAAACGGCAAAAAATCACGTTTGTTGTATGGGAGCCCCCCTTAAATATTGATTTTTTAGTATTTGTTGTTATAGCGGCAACAGAAAAACATTATCTGTGAAAATTTTAACTGTGTAGCTATCACAGTTCATGAGATGCAACTTGGTGACAGACAGACAGACAGCGGAGCGTTGGTAATAGAGTCCCGTTTTTACCCTTTGGGTACGGAACCCTAAAAAGGGGAAGGAGCCGAGAAGGATTGACATCCTTTTCCGTTGATATCGATCAATAGGTATTGACTTCCTAAAAACTGCACTCTGCCCACCACTTTAGACGCCAATGCAGTCATTAGGAACACCTACTCGCATCATAACGAGGGTATGACAGAGTTACCATCATCAGCACAGTGGGCAGCTACTGGCCACTACTAGCCATTAGTCACTGGCCACCCACTGGCGAACATTTTGTGTAATCTTGTGTGCGTCACTGGGATAATTTTATGGAGTATTATGTTACTTTTAATGAGCTTGATCCTTATGGTAATCTTTGAGGAAGGAAGATGGGAATAAGTATCATGTAATATCATGAAACAGATGTAAAATTCTTACGTAAATACATTCGCAGCTGTACTACTATTCAACTTTTAGGTTCCATTTCTAAGTTGCTTCTAAGCAAACGTGCTCCTACGAAAACTCCTCGCGGATCGCTTTTAATTAAGGATAATTTGATAGTGGTCAAACAAATCAATCAATATTAAAACCAACAAAGATGGCGACCGTGACACACAAAATGAATCAAAAAGTTTAGTAACAATTTTAATTTTTGTTTATATTAGGTATATGCCCTCTGTTTATTCCAATAAACGTTATATCCTTCTTTCTTTTTATCCGTAAAGTTTTATTGTAAGGTCGAACGACATTATTATTTCTTGAAGTTAGCGCAAGGAAAACAATCTAGTTAAGTACTTAATGTTACTGTATAATTCATTAATAACCACAATTACGTTCACAGTTTTCTTTCATACATTTTGGTCTGCCATCATTTCAAAAGGTATGCATCCCTTTTCTAGCCAAGAAGACTTGTCCCGAAAATCAGTATTATTTTAACTACACACACAGTACGTTGTCACATGTCATATACGTCATTATAGTCTACAGTTGATTCATAGCAGACCCATGCACATTGCACAAGCCACATCTACTTCCCCTCTTGACTGCCTCATAAAATTGTCATAAAACAATTGTAGTTCATCAGAAATGAGGGCTTAAAGGGCACGTAAGCATGATATAAAGTTAATAAGCAATTATAAAGGAGTATTGCACCTGTTTCCACGAGGCGGGACGGAGCACAGAGCGTGACGGTCAACCACCCGAGACCAAGTAAAGGAGCTAACATTAAATAGATACCAAATTGCTGTTTTGATTCTGACGCTACTTCGTTGTGTTGCGTCGCTGATTTCTTAGTAGAAAGTTGAGTTAGTTGAAAGTTGTTTTGTTCCTCAGTCAAATTTATACAACGTGTAACAGAATAAACGCAATTCCTGAAAGTAGTTGGTTCAGAATCGGCTTCTGAATCGATTTCCGTCATAAAAAAGAGGTGTTAAATTTTGAAGAAAAAATCTTTCATTTAACTTATAATGGAAACACAGTATCATGACAAATTAATACAATCCTTAATTAAAGGAAATGCACTCGTGTGCGTATCGGCCGCTAACATTGCATGAGTGTGTGCGTCTGCGTAAGGATATTGTATGACGCACATACGTTTTGCGTTTAGTAAGGATAACTATTTAATAAAAAATGTCTAGGTTTGGTTTCAATTTATTTATTTACGGATGTTGTTTTAGACATATAATTTAATATAGTAATTGGGTTGTCTGAGGTATTGCGCTTAATCTGTGACACCTTGTATTGTTCGAGTGATTATTCTAGTTGAGTTATGAGAATTATACAACGTGTAATTTAAAGGGTATATACATACCAAGTGCACGGCTTCTTTGGATGATAACAAATGATATGGCCAGGGTTTTCTAATCCTGTCTACATGTGTGGAGCTTATTAGAAATTTCAATACATTGATAACAGAGACCGAATTTTTCAAATTAAGAAGAACGAAGAGAATTATCCTTTTATTGGCAAGTGGCGTAGAAAGTGATGACCCTTATAGTGCTGTGACACGTTTGTCATTATTGGTATTCAAGAAACACACGAAACCAACAATTTGGGATCAATTCTGTGAGTCACTTATTTTGAGCTGAAACTTTGCATAGAGACTCCATACCAGCTGTTGTCTTCAGTCCTTTTGGATAGATATGGGGTTTCCGTTACACGTTGTATATGACTAGCTTCTGACCGCGACTTCGTTCGCGTGGGAAGGTTTTCCCGCGTAAATCCTGATCCCGTGGGAATTCTGTAATGAAAAGTAGCCTATGTACCAACGCCAGCACATGAAGCTACCCGAAACTGTCAAATTTTCCCAATCAACCTTGAACCTAATCTCTTTAACAATACAGTTGAAAATCTATTAAAGAAATTTGACAGATTGTTGTAGCTTGATATGCTGGCGTCTGTGCCTACTATTCCCAGACGTCAACTATCTACTTACCAACTTTCATTCAGATCCGTTCAGTGGTTTTTGTGTGAGAATAGCAAACATCTATACATCCGTCCTCACAAACTTTCGCATTTATAATATTAGTAAATAATAATAATTGTATAATATTCCACAACTTTCACACAACGCCATCTAATCCCAAACTAAGCAGAGCTTGTGCTATGAGTACTAGACAACTGATAAATATACATAATATATATATATTTCTAAATACATATATATCTATACATATATATAAAAGAAATTCGTGTTAGTTATACTATTTATAATTCAAGAACAGCTGAACCGATTTGGCTAAAAATTGGTAGGGTGGTAGCTTAATACCAGGAGACGGACATAGAATTTTTATCCCAAAATTCCCACGGGATTGGGATTCACGCGTGAAAAACCTCCCACGCAAACCAAGTCGCGGGCAAAAGCTAGATATAGATAAATTACACCCAAATAAAGAACAAATGGTCGTGCTCATCACACAAACATTTGTCCTGGGTGGGAATCGAACCCACGACCTTGCGCATAGCACTCAGGGCCACTGACCACTAGACCAACAGGCCTGTCAGAATAATCGTGTATCAGAATGTACACGAACTAAGCTTTTTTTCCAGGTGCAACAATCATCGAATGACTTCTCCCGCTCCGGGTGGAGCGGAGTGTCAGACTTCTACTGACTAAAAACCCACCCCGTTCCTTCAGCTGCCCTTAGGAACATTGTTTTATTAATTTGGATTAGACGATGGACTGATACTGTCTCCTCGATATGATGAAGCCGAAGATTTGGAAAAAAATATAAAACTGATTTATTCTGTACTAGCTTTTGCCCGCGACTTCGTCCGCGTGGAATAGTTACTTTGGGCTAACGTTAAATTTAACCCCGATTTTGAAGCATTCTTCATTGATGCTCCGCTTTCTCTATAAATTGACTATTTAATTAAAAATATTTTTTCAATTCGAACCAGTACCTGAGATTATCGCGTTCAAACAAACAAACTCTTCAACCTTATATTATTAGCATAGATAGCTGTTGCCCGCGACTTCGTCCACGTTTCCGTTGTTTTTCGTAAAAAAAGTAGCCAGCTTCCTCACGGTTCAGTGATTTTGATGTAACAGACAGATTAACTTTCGTAATTTAGTAGGGAAATATAATATGTCAATCTATAATACTGTTGAAAAATATCGCAATACCGAACCGCACAATATTATTGTTAATAGCTGTGCCCGCGACTCCGTCAGCGTGTAACTCCTTGTGTGTTATTAAGTTAATGTATTGGTAATATTGTTTAGATCACGTTCACATGAGGCTTAAGTACCTATAGAACGACAATACTTCAGCGCAAAGCTTCCGGGTAAACTATGTTGAAAGTTGACCCGTCCGGCACGTGAAAATAAAGATTTCTAGAACTGCTAACCTGGGAAAGAGCGACGTACAACTGATCATCCGAGAAACAACTGACACCGAGATCTACTCCAGCAACACGAAAAGTCTGCCCTTGAGCCTTATTAATTGTCATTGCATAACACACCGATACTGGGAATCGCGTTCTTTTAAATTGGAATGGAAAATGATTTGGTATTTTGGGAATTCTGGGAATAAAGACGGTTTCTCCTGCACTGCAACCTGTTAAAATTTGAGCCTAGATTATATTTTGTTGCAACTGGGTTACTTTTAGCCGAGTTCCATTGCAAAGTTGTGGTGGTTTTAAATTTCGGAGCAGAATAATAATCAGAAAGCTTCGAACTGCTAAGCTATCGGGAGTTACACGTGTTATTGTGAGTCAACCATAAAAGATAGATATATGCTGTCGTGGGATATTTTTTATATAATTTTAAGGAAAACATTTCCGTCATAAATGATTTCTGTGTAGCTTTAACCATTAAGGTTGCACACGCGACGGAAGCTTAAAAAATGGAGTAACTTCTCCCGTTTTCCCAACATTTCCCTTCACTGCTCTGCTCCTATTGATTGTAGCGTGATGAAAAGTATACTATAACCAGCTCAGGAGTATGAAGAATAATTGAACCAAGTTTCGTTAAAATCCGTCGAGTAGTTTTTGTTTCTATAACGGTTATACAGACAGACAGACAGACAGACAGACAGACAGACAGACAGACAGACAGACAAAAATTTTACTGATTGCATTTTTGGCATCAGTATCGATCCCTAATCACCCCCTGATAGCTATTTTGTAAAAATATTTCATGTACAGAATTGACCTCTCTACAGATTTATTATAAGTATAGATTAAAAAGGTAGTAAAAGTTATACCAGAAAATTAATCAATAATCATGACCATAAATTATAATATTGGCTACCGAAAGCACTTACAGAAATGAGGTTTATACCTTAATCAAGACTTCATAAAGGTCTGATTAAGATCCTTAATTGTTGCATAGGTAATCAAAACCAATAAATCAAAACCATAAAACAACAGGAAATGATTCTCGTTTATTTTACTAAAGTAACTGACGGCATAAATAATATGATGGTATCATTAAAAGTGCATTTATTTTAGGACCTTCAGTCTTGTATTTTAACATTAAACCGATAATATCTCAGTTCCAACATTATCATTCACCAGGTACATAATTTAACTTTGTGTGCTTGGATTGCAGGATGAGTAAAGCTTTCATGTTTCCAAAGGAAAGACATGCATCTGCTTAGTTTGTCCTTTTCTTTTACGTAAATGTTTTGTTCTGACCGAGGTCAGTTTGTGAAAGAACATATCGAGGTACCTACACTACGTCGGAAATTGCGTTACGCTGTTGGTCACGGCTGTCATTGGACATCTTTCATCTAGCTTTTGCCCGCGACTTGGTTTGCGTGGGAGGTTTTTCACGCGTGAATCCCGATCCCGTGGGAATTTCGGGATAAAAATCCTATGTCCGTCTCCTGGTACTAAGCTACCACCCTACCAATTTTTAGCCAAATCGGTTGAGCTGTTCTTGAATTATAAATAGTGTAACTCACACGAATTTCTTTTATATAATTACTAGCTTTTGCCCGCAACTTCGTTCGCGTGGGAGGTTTTTCCCACGTAAATCCCGATATCATGGGAATTTCGGGATAAAAATATCCTATGTCCGTCTCCTGGTTCTAAGCTACCTCCCTACCAATTTTCAGCTAAATCGGTTCAGCCGTTCTTGAGTTATAAATAGTGTAACTAACACGACTTTCTTTTATATATATTTTTGTTCTAACCGAGGTCAGTTTGTGAAAGAACATATCGAGGTACCTACACTACGTCGGAAATTGCGTTACGCTGTTGGTCACGGCTGTCATTGGACATCTTTGGCAGTCATTACGGGTAAGAAGCCAGCAAACCAGAGTCTGGTCTAGCCAAGGGATATCGTGTTACTTGGCTACTGGATTGTGGAGGTCAGGCAGTCGCTCGAAGTCAAACACTAGTACTCAGTGTATCCGGTTAGACTGGAAATGATTCCAACATAGTTGGGAAAAGGAGGTGATGAATATCTTTGATGTTGGCTTTATTTAATAGCCATAATTCGACGCTACCAAGCAATAACTCGGTAATCGAAAAATGAAAATTTTACACGAGAAAAGATTTACTGATTTTATCAAATATGTTTTCAACGAGTAGTAAGTCATTGATGTATTCAATGAAAGCTGTTTTTTTTTTTGCAAAATATATCTGTGTATGTGTATATGAAATTGCTTTTATTGAAAACCTAATTAAGAAAACGAAAATACCTACCTCAACTTATATACATAAAATATCATGTGTGTCATGATATCTTTGTACATATCAATAGGAAAAATCTGAAAAAAAAATGCTAAGATGTAGTCCAGTCCATTGATACCAAATTTGACGTAACAGCATAAAGCCCATAATGGCACATTACCGAGTTCTTGCTTGGAGGTATCGAATTGCTAAAATATAAATTTTACACCGCCGACTACTGGAAGTACATAACAGTTTTAAGTACCGAATTGGTTCATACTAATTACAATGATTTTTACCATAGGCATAGAGTAAAAAAACCGGTCAAGTGCGTGTCGGGCCACGCGCAGTGTAGGGTTCCGTAGTTTTTATAACAGCCAAGTGCGTGTCGTATTCGCTTACGACTGATCGTTTCGTACCATGATGCTCTAACTAAAAGCCAAACATGACTACCTAACTAATTTAAATTCCTATACAAATCCTCATCTGATCCGACAATTTTGCATGGAAAGTTTTAATATTTTTTAGAGATTTGTATAAAACTTGTCATAGCCGGTGTTTTGAATTTAAATACAGGACACAGAGCTACACTACTCAATCGTCACAAAAAATAAAATTGAGGAAGTAGTTTGCTGGAGAGCTTTGTGTTTGATATTATATAGCATAATAATAAATAAATAAAAACATATTAATTAGAATTCACTCTAAAAACGGGCCCACATAGGGCGATGGTAACTGAAGAAGGAATTATAAAATCCAACTTCATAAGGGAAGTTTGACAAAATATGATCTATTTACGTACCACCGCGTGTAGAGGGAAGTGGTTGTAATAAAGACTGGTAACCAGTGTCACGTATTAATTTGAAAACTGCAGTGTTGTCGTTACGGAGATAGTCTTTATTAAAATCTCCAAATATTATGCAAGGACCGTTATGCGATAGTAAATTACTTACAAAACCTACTGCGCGACTGTTGGGACATTTGCATGATCTATAAAAAACTATAATCTTCACTGCATTTATTTCGAAAATTACTGCTTCACAGTGGTCACCTCCAGCAATGTCAATGTGGGTTGCTATATTCAATATAATTTTTTGACCATGTAGGTACACACACCAAAACCTGGGTTTGAACTAGACTATTTAGGGCCATTTGTTCTAATTATTTCCTTAAAATTAGTTATATAAAAAGAATCTTGAGAACAGCTCCACGTTTCTACTGCTAAGTAGATATCTGAAGCCATTATTTGAGGATCGCTTACAGTATCTTGCAAGTGTGCACATTGTTGTGATTGAACATTATGGAACATAATTTGGTATGAACTGTGGGGCTCCCTCAAAAATCGATACATAGGTATTAGAGGATTTTGCCGTAGCTTTTCAATTTCCATTACGACTGAATCTTGGTCGGAGGGTGGACGTGGAGGATGAAAACATTCAGTAACGATAAATAAACCTTCAGCACATGTGACACGTGAGCAAGCAACATATAACATTGACCTTGAAATACCGGGCTTCACATATACAACAACTTTTTCTAATGTGGAACCCAGGCTTTTGTGAATTGTAACAGCCTCAGCTGGAACCAATGGGAATTGAAAAAAAAACCGAATTCCAAAAAACACTACTATCTGAAAAATAACTTTAATTTCGGAAGTCGGTGGCAAAAAACTAAAATACAGATCGAAAGACACCATCTTCTGAAATTAAAGTTATTTGTCACACTGTACCTAGTGGTTTTTTGAAGTAATTTTGTTTTGATAAAAACTTTTTTTATAATACTTATTTAAGAGCCATTAGACGTTTTTTCGCAAATTTCTAAGATTTCAATCGCCTGCTTTACCATCTTACGTCATACTTTGAATTTTCAAAATACATGTCTAAAATAGATCAATTATTAATGAAGTGTTTCTTCGTTTCACATTTACTTAAAACATGTGCATCGCTTTGTGGTGAGTAATCTCCCAAAAGTAGTTTACTGAAAAATCATCGTAGAGTCAACTTCAGATTCCGGAATCTATGACTAATGTTCACAAATTCAGGTGAAAAAAATATGGATAGTATAAGACATATACTTGATTTGTAAACTAATGTTCAATATTCAGGATTATTTATTGCATTATTTAGAAAAAAAAATAAAAACTATTGTCTATTTTTAGGTGCTGTAGCGCAAATTTGTCGCGATTATTCGCATTTAATAAGGCGTAATTTCGATAAAAAAATTACGTCATAATAAACTTTGTTCTGTGAAGAATTCAAATAAATAGTTTTTATGACAATGCGATCATGTAATTTTGTAATAACATGATTTTAAGAACGCTCTAAATTACTATATATTACGTTGCCCAAGCTAGCTACTCTTTTCTAAACCGCGGATAAACCCACCCTCCCCCCGTCCGATTACCATGTACGGCAAGCCGATCCCCTGGGAAAAGCAAGCCAAATACTTAGGCGTGGTCCTCGATAAACACCTTTCCTTCGCTGAGCACATAAAGCAGGCACGTTCGCGCGCCGCTTTCGCTCTAGGTAGGCTCCACTTCATTCTTAGCTCCCGCAGCAAGTTATCACTCAGGTGCAAGCTGCGTATTTTCACCGCGGTCATCCGTCCCATCATGACCTACGCCTGCGTTGTTTTCGCACACGCAAAGCCCTACCTCCTTCACAAGATGCAGACCCTCCAAAACCGATTCCTCCGTAGAGTCACGGGAGCCCCCTTTTATGTTCGAAATGAGCTTCTTCACGTAGACCTCAAGATGCCCACCATCCAGCAGTTCATGAAACGTGTCTCCAAGCGTTTCTTTGATACTGCAATCCAACATAGGAATCCCCTTATCGTATCGGCCGCCCAATACGAACCCTCGCGTATCTCTAAGATTCGCCGACCAAGGCATACCCTAGTCACTCCCGATGACGCAATCACCCTGCTCCAAGAGAGCCGTAGGGAAACAAGTACAGTGGCACACAAACACAAAAACCGACCGTCCTTCCGTCCTCGCCGCCGAGGCCCGCCGCGACGTCCCCGTAATAGTCCACCCCGACCCTTGCCAGAGCCAGCCCGCGACGCTGAGCCAGTAGCTTTAAATTCCCTTATTAATAATAATAATGATATGATCCAGCCTGACCCTAGCTGCCCTCCCCTGCGACGCCCTAAGCCGAGGTCCGTACCCCACAGGGGGTGCCCTTAGCGTGTAGTCGCCTAGTTTGTAAGTTTTTAATAAGCCCTGGCTGGAGGCTTTAATTAATTTATTAATTAAGGCAACCACAGGCAAGCCCGGTTAAGCAGCCGACAACCTCAGAGGTTGACCTGCGAGATGCCACACACAAAAAAAAAAAAAAAATAGCTGCATTCAGTACGGCGCGAGCGCCCTCCGAGGTAGGACCTATGTCAATTTTTTCCGCGTCCCGACAGTCGAGCGCACGTATTGAGAACGCTAACTATACTACGACTACGCGGGTTTTGATACTCGTATTTTTTTTTTTGTAAGAAATATTTTTAGTTCTTTATACGTAATTGTTTTAGCTATGGAGAACAGGCACGGTGTATACCATTGTGTCAAAAAAGGGAAACGCAATAATTATGCATCATTAAAGAATGCACATGAAGCAATTGTACATTGTTAACCGACTTCAAAAAAAAAGGAGAAGGTTCTCAGTTCGTCGGATTTTTGTATGTATGCTCCCCGATTACTTGAAGACGGTTAGACCGATTTTAAAATTTTATTTTCTTGTTTGATAAGGTATACTTTCTTATTGTTGCCATTGTCATCACGTCAGGATCTGATGATCGAATCATGGAGAAATCGAGGAAACTCTTCAAATATTATAGGCACACCTATAGCGATTTGGTTATTTTTTGTAGTAACTTGTGCAGTTGCTCTTGAAAAACACCATTTAGTGAAGTGGAACTGATGATGAAGACCACTGATGGCCACCGAAACTACTCAATAATAAGTATTTCGTGGGTTGCGATTCAATTACTTGAATATGGCTAAGCACTTTATGCTCGTTACAATGCATAATTATGGTGAAGTAAAGCTGATGGTGAAGTACCAGGAGAACTCCTCAAAAATTAACGGCTCTGCCTCGGGAAAAGCTATATTTTGTATAAGGTGATAAGTACTTGACATTTTGGCTTTTGTAACTTGATAAATTACAAATTAAAAAGCGTTAAAAACACTTTTTAACTAACTTTTTGGAAGTCGGTGTCCAAACACGAAAATACGAAAAAAAACCGATGAACGAAAGCAAAGTCGGTTTTATTTTTTGTTTAAAAGTTTTTTGCATTTATAATATAAAGTAATACTTTGATGTAGTCTAAATGTACTCTCTCCCCCACTCTGTGCTCTCCCCCCACTCTTCACGCTATTCACTAGCGACATCCCCAAAAACCCTCCAGTAGAGTTATCCCTATTTGCCGATGACACGGCCATCTACTACTCGGGAAAAAGTCCCGATTGCATCGCTCATACCCTCCAGACCTCAGCCAACGCACTAGGCGATTGGTTTAGGAAATGGAGGATTGAGGTAAACCCCGACAAAAGTCAAGCAGTCCTGTTTCGCAGGGCTCGCCATGGACAGCCCACCCTCCCCAGCCCGATCACTATGTTTGGCAAGCCGATCCCTTGGGAGAAGCGAGCCAAATACTTAGGTGTAATCTTAGATCAGTTCCTCAACTTCACTGAGCACATAAAGAAGGTTCGCTCGCGAGCCACTTTCGCTCTCGGTAGGCTTCACTCCTTGCTGAATAAACACAGCAAGCTCTCTCTTAGGTGTAAAATCCGAATTTACACGACGTGCATACGTCCTATCATGACGTACGCCTGTCCGGTGTTTGCCCATGCCAGTCCGGC
Organism: Tholera decimalis; assembly: GCA_943138885.2. Taxonomy (NCBI): domain Eukaryota; kingdom Metazoa; phylum Arthropoda; class Insecta; order Lepidoptera; family Noctuidae; genus Tholera; species Tholera decimalis. The sequence continues at coordinate 9,423,826 of OW964553.2, read as the reverse complement.
CCAGATCCATAGGATGCAGGTCCTTCAGAACGGTTTTCTCCGAAAGGCCACGGGCGCGCCCTGGTTCTTGAGGAATGAGGATCTCCACGTAGACCTCAAACTCCCGACCATAAAGCAAGTGTTGAAACGCATGTCAGTGCGTTACTTCACCTCTGCTGATACCCACACCAACCCCCTGATCGTATCGGCCGCCCGATACAGACCCTCCCAAATTTCTCGGGTTCGTCGCCCGCGTCACGTCCTAGACGAGCCCGACGACCCCACCACCATCCGACAAGAGAGCAGTAGGGAAACTAGCACTCTTAGAAAACACAAACACAAAACGCGTTCCGTATTCCGGCCTCGCCGACGAGGCCCATCGCGACGTCCGCGTACTTGTAATGGAAATCCTCCCCGACCTTTGCCAAACGAGCCAGCCCGCGATGCTGAGCCAGTAGCAATAAATACTCCCTTAAATACGACCCAGCCTGTCCCTTTGCTGCCCTCCCAAAATGACCCCGCTATGCCGAGGCCCGTACTCCACAGGGAGTGCCCTTAGCGTGCGGTCATTAGCTGTAAGTAAATTTTAGTTTGTAAGCCCTGGCTGGGGGCCTTTAATTTAATTATTAGAGGTCACCACAGGACAGACCGGTTAAGTAGACGCACAGCCTTAATGAGCTGATCTACGAGTGGCCCTACCTAAAAAAAAAAAGTAGTCTAAATTTAGGGCTACCAACGTTTTGAGAAAAAAAAAATCACAAATAATCACAAAAGATAGAAGCACTTAAGAAATTAAACCCTTAACTGTTGTTCAGTACTGTAGAACTATAAATACAATTTAACGAATGTCATATTTCTTTATTGATTTATTTTTAAACCTACTTAAAAAAAAGGAGGAGGCTCTCAATTCGACTGTATATTTGTAGTAGTTTTAGTAGATGGCTAGACCGATTTAGAAAATCCTTTTTTATTTGAAAGGATTTACTTCAAGGTGAGTTCCATTATCATCAAGTTAGGATCTGATGATGGAATCATGGAGAAATCGAGGGAACTCTTCAAATATTATAGGCACACCTATAATAAGTATTTCGTGGGTTGCGATTCGATTACTTGAATAAAATTTCTAAACAATTTATGCCCGTCACACTGCATATCGTGAAGTAGAGCTGATTTTGAAGTACCAAGAGAACTAAACGCTATCGTCCCTGCATTAGAAAAAAAAATATTTTTCAAAAGGTGATACAAAGTTGACGTTTAGGCTTTTAAACTGGGTAAATTACTAACCAACCCCCTAAAAAGCGACATATAATCAAACTTTAAAAATAAAACACTGCAAAGTGAAAAATTACTTTAATTTCGTGAGTCGGTGTCTTTGGTTTTGTAGTATCGTTTTTGATAATGAATTCCGAAATTAAAGTTATTTTTCTCTTTGCAGTGTTTTTTTGTAAGTCGGGTTTATTTTTTAATACAAAGTTTATTTTAATTGAGATAAAATAAATAAATAACAAGATACCACGGCCACGGAACTTAAGGGCTGCTGATGGAACAGGGTGGATTTTTAGTCAGTAGAAGTCTAGCACTCCCATCCTCCACCTAGAGCGGGAAAACTCATTTATTGCATTTTCCACCCCAAAATAAAAGATAAAATAAATTTTATTGCAATCGTATTAATCCTGTAGCTTTAGACCTTGGGCTTGCTGATGCAATGGAACTTTCGAACGCAAACGTAAATATTATTTGGACTATTTATTTATGTAGTTACTTCAATTTAGGTGTTGAACCGAATGGTCGTCATCAAGCATTGTCTTTTCAGTTCCACTTCAGAGTGACTGTGTAGTTTCTAGTCTATTCAGTGGTAAATTATTATATCTTATCTTAAATTTTATAGGAATAACCACCCGTTGCATTAGACATCAGACTTGACGATTTAGCGGAAGTTTAGAACTCAATAGTAAATACTTTTTGGACTTTCTATATTTCTTTAGTTCTGAATTTAGTTAATACGAAACAGCATTACTTATATAAATAGGGTCTTCTACAGCGTGCCTTTTGTTTGGGACCCGGTATTTTGATAATATTGAAAACGCCATAATCACAGAAAGATAAACTACTTTATCTTTCTGTGATTATGGCGTTATAGGAAGTTATCAGAGCTCGAATAAAAGGTACCTGGTAAAAAAGCCGAAAAATTTAAGATAATATATGTAAATAACGGCGATAGTCTAAACTATATATATGAAACAGCACCAGTGTGTAATCATATATACAACGTGTAATTTAAAGGGTATATACATACCGAGTGCACGGCTTCTTTGGATGATAACAAACGATATAGCAAGGGTTTTCTAATCTTTATGTCTACATGTGTGGAGCTTATTAGAAATTTCAATACATTGATACCAGAGACCGAATTTTTCAAATTAAGAAGAACGAAAAGAATTATCGTGTTATTGGCTAGTGACGTGGAAAGTGATGACCCCAAGGATCTTCTACCTACTAACTACAAGTTCCTTGGATGACCCTCATAGTAATATGACACGTTTGTTATTGTTTGTATTCAAGAAACATATGAAACCGATAATTTGGGGTCAATTCTGTGAGTCACTTATTTTGAGCTGAAACTTTGCATAGAGACTCCATACCAGATGTTGTCTTCAGTCCTTTTGGATAGATATGGGGTTTTCGTTACACGTTGTATATGATTGCATAGGTAGAAAATTTTGAACGTACAAAAATCTTCAGATATGTAGTGCAACAACTACTTTTCTGGAGATAAACTAACTAACTAAATTTAGGGTAATATATTTTAAACATGTTATACAGGGTATAATGGAATATACATAAACCCTTAAATGGGGTAATTGTACTCATTATTATGAACGTGGAAATCATCATCAGCTCTTTAGTAAATTTTGTCCAGTTATGCACACTTATAAATGAATGAGGTCATCTATTCTTTTTCGCAATTTTAAGGTTGGTCCCATAGTAAAAGATATTCATAATGATGATTACAATTACCTCTTTTCCAGTTTTACGTATGTATATTTCATTACAAAGTTAAAATTCTGAAATCCAGATTTTTATTTTTTAGAATAATTATAAAGTGCATGGAAGGCGAATAATAGATTGTCAGTACTTTTGGAGTCAATTAATCAATATAAGCAAACACAGTGAAAAGTTCGGCTACAATATGAGCTATCTAAAAATAGAAAAAGAGAAACGGATGGGTCTCATATCCAAATTTTACTTGAAATTTATAAGATGTGTGTATCTAGCTTTATTCTGAAAACTTCAGACCCCAACACAACTGAAAAATCTAAACTCAATCAAGGCGCGGTATATGGTTCAATTATGACAGGAATATATATATTTTTGTATAGACACACCAACACTTTTTCTTATTTGTAACCTATTTGTAGAAATAAATATCATTTACAATTTAACGTAAAAAATAACCTTCCTTCTGAAACAGTTTATTAAAAAATAAATATCGGAAACTACAACTCATAACTTACGTGCGTACGTACGTACCACAAAAATCAAAAATACAGAGAAGTGGTAAGGGGGCGTACCGGTGTCCGCGCGACATGGCCACAGGGCTCATGTCACAGGCAAGTGGCCGTGTCCGCGAACTAGTGCGCTTTCGACGGCGATCGTGATAACATATATGAATGCCGAGTTGTTCTGTGGTATCTTGTAAAAACCGAAGCCAAAATCAAATCTATGTGAATCATGGAATCACTTACCATATGTAAGTACAAGTATTTTACAATATTTGTCTTTAAAATCATGAAAAACAATAAATCGTAAAATATTTCTTGGTTTTACTATGTTATTTTTGTTTTCAAATATCAGAGCGACTGTACTCCTTTTGCTATAAATACATTGCTCCTTAACCACTACCTGAGTTCGTCACTAAGTAACTGGACAAGCAATGTAAACATAACATACGAAACTGTATTACGCGGATTCATCGCATAGTGAGGCCGCCACTTCTTGCGACGAATTAGTGATGTGCTTGTGCAGATCCACTAACGTAGGCTATCGACAGCAATGTCGATTGACGAATGAAATATTGCTATTATAGTTTAGGGGTTTTTCAACCGATGACATAAAAAAGAGGAGGTTATCAATTCGACGCGTATATTATTATTATTATTTTTATGTATGATCACCGATTACTCGGAGACGGCTGAACCGATTTGAAAAATGCTTTTTTTGTTTGAAAGGGTATACTTTGAAATTGGTCCCATTGTCACCAAGTCAGGATCTGATGATGTCCCATCATCAGATCCTGACTTGGTGTAATTTTTTGGTAATAAGTTTTTTATAACATACGGAAACCTCTAAGAAAATATGTTTAACTTTTATTTTACATGAGATGACAGAAATAAAAATACTTTGAAAAGTCAAGTGTACAAAAAAGTAAAAAAAAATAAACAATTTATTTTACGCCCGCAGCATGCGTAAGGAGTTCCGACGTCGCCGTCGCTACAATAGTTTATTTTTCAATCTGTCAACCATTTTAGCCCGGTTGGAAGATCGATGTAAATAATGTTTTTTTACTTATTTTGATTTTTTTACAGAGTAGTAGAGAAATGCGTAACCAATATTCTTAAAGTAAGTTACTTTAATTTTAGGTTAATAATCGGTGGTGTTTTTCGGTTTAGAATTATCGTATGTTATGCCTTATCCTCATGCTGTTTCTTTATTTTTTATGGTTTTTCTATTTTGCTTCCATTGAAGCTTCGAATGCGTTATAATAATCGGAATGGTTCCGATAATATATTTGTGAATTGAGCTTAAAATAAGTCAATATATTCATGCTATTTATTTGTTATGCATGGATGTGTGTTTGTTTTCATATATTTAACAATTTCTCTACTAACTAGGATTTTTCTTATAACAAAAACCTATTATAACCTACTAAACTATTACCTGCGGTTACCCCGCAGGTAATAGTTGCGTAACACACTTACAGTAGGAATCGGTTTCATTATGCTAAATCAACAACACTCACTGCGGTATTTACGTTGTTGAGCAGACCAATATTTCGAACATATGAAGCAATGGATTAGCAATATACGTCAAAATCATTCAGATCTTGATTTATAGTGTGTTACGTAATTATTGCGATGCTTATTATATGGTGACGTTTAGAAGTAGCTTAGGATGTATGTAAATGATAAATAAGTGCTTTTCGTACTTTTCAGCTTCCCAAAAGATGGTAACATAAAAAAGGAATGGATTGATGCCACAGGCATGCCACCTAACTGGTACCCTACAAAAAATAGCACCATATGCTCGGTTCACTTCAACGCAGAAATGTTCTAGTCTCTAAAGAAAAGTCGCAGGCTTTTTGAATGGACAATTCCAAAATTAAGAGTACAACTGATATTTGCAGAAGTGTGTTAAATTTTATTTTATTACTGAAAGCTATTCTCATGATTTAGGGTATTCATAAAATCAGTCATTCAACTTTTCAGGATTCTATACAACCTATACGGCTGGTATGTTCCGATCAAGAGCGTAATGTAAGTTAACATCGACTTCTATTTGACCTATCACTATGATAATTAAATATTAAGATTTAAGTCGAAAGCGCCAGGGTAGCCCTTAATACTTAGTAGGTAGTACTTATAATAATTATGTAATGTTATGTTCTTAATAATATGTTTATTGTTATTGTAATATTTTCTGGACATGCCATTTTTTATTTGGTTCATTTTCAGGTGCCCAAAAAAATTGTACAATAATAAATGGAAGAATCGATAACTTTCCGATTTAGTCAATCACTAGCGTATATGTAAAATAAATTGCTTTTGCACAGCACAACGGTAGCGACCGATGTTTTTGTGTGGGTAAATTCTACGGTGCATGGTAAATACACGCTGTGTTTGACGGAATAAGGTTTATTATTGATTGTATAGTACGTTCTGATTTAAGAAATGCGGGTGTGTGCGCGAGTGCGTATCTATTGATTTTATTAAACTGCATGTGTAGTTGTTGCCCCGCCCAGCGCCTAACTACACACGGTTCCGATATAATTTCGTCTGTTGACCAAATCTACTTATTTATTTTATCTAAGGTACGTACGTACACAAAAAGTGTGATTTTTCTTAGTTAAGTAACACCGATTTTACACTTTTGAGTTTAATTTTGTTGAAGTTGGTTGTCACATAACTTCCATTTTTCTTTTAAATATATACTTTATACATGTCTTTAATTTTTTAAATCTTAAGTCATTTAAGTAATCAAATCTCTTTCTTATAAAGACGATTATAACAGCTCAAGATTGTTTAGTCCGACTCGACACTCTCTCTACACTATTAGTGTTGTTTATGTGTGCATCGTCACGCATACATGCCGATTTTTACCTAAACTCGAGCGTTCAAATTTTGAAAAATGACTCTTAAATATGAAACTAGCGCGATACAACTGACGCTTAGTGCCATCTATCGTCATTTCTATAGAGTTGTTCGAAATTTTCGAGTCAAATACAATTGGCCGACTATTACTCGTAAACTTGTAAAGCCCACTTATGTGTGATAGTTTTTCTTTAAACTTCGTTATATATAGGTACTACTGCCATAACATTTGAATTTCTAACTACAACCGTTTAGTTGGTAGAGGTGGCGGGGACACTTGACTCTAATGAAAATTGGTAATTTAAAGCTTGATAAGTCACGAACGGTTTACTTAATCAAAAAACGGTTTTCCCAAACCCCTAATATTTTTAAAAGACCTATCCAATGATAACCCACACTATGGGAAGGACGAAAAAAAAATTGTCATCCCACTTTACATGTAGGGGAGGTACCCTAAATAATTGTTTGTTTTTTTTTCAAAACTCATTTACCACTTTTTCGGCGTCATTAACGTGTATACTCATGCCAAATTACAACTTTCTAGTACCAATAGTTTTTGAGCTAAACCGCGGACAGACAGACAGATAGACAAACAGACGGACATGGCGAAACTAAGGGTTCCTTGTTGACTACGGAACCCTAAAAATCGTATCTAGACTGAATGAGCTTATTTCTAAAGACTTTGAACCTCTTTTTCCATCTGGGTGAGAAAATCATCAAATAACTCCTCCCGCTGTGCGTGGAGCAGAAGGGAGTGTCAGACTTCTACTGACTAAAAACCCACCCTCCTCCTTCTGTTGCCCTTGCATTCCGGAGCTGTGGTATCTCGTTAGAACATTCCTACAAAAAGAGTTTGAACCTAGAGCGGTAGACCTGCGTTAAAGTATCTACAGGTTTTTACAATAATTTTCATGACTGTATCAAGCAACTGCAAACCTCGAACCAATACTTATTACTTTTTGATTATATTTTCACGTCGCGCATGCGAGCGCATGAGCGACGGTTATTACTGAGGAGTTGAAGCGGTGGCCGTGTTCGAAATCGGCCGGATCAGATCGCCATACAAATTAAATGATATATGGGAAAATATGACGAATGTTTTCCCATTTATCATTTAATTTGTATCAATCTTATTCATGTCACAACAACTTCAACAGGAATTTGTATAAAATTTAATTGACATCTTGTCTAATGAAATCAAAAACAAAACTGACTTATTTCAGTGAACCTGAGGGTCAATAGTTAGTCAAAATTTTACATAAAGACATTACCCCTAACCCCCCTCTTCTCCCAGACCCGTCACCACTTCCTAGCGTTTTAGCTGGGCAGAAGAATAAGTATAAGCGCAATGAACTTCACAACAGCACATCTATCTGTTAAAGGAACTTGAATTATGTAATAGGTTACAATGAAAACTAAATAATATTCATATAACGTAATTTTCGATAAACAAAAAGTTACAACAGATTAATTTATATGATTAATTACTGAAAATCCCAGCAATCTTTTAATTAAGTTTAACATAAATAAATGGCAAACAAAAACACGCATAATAGTCGTACTCATATTTATAGAGCTCGTCAATTATACATGATTGCAATTACAGCGGTCATTTACCTAGTATTTATGAATATTGCAAGATAGCAGGATATAATGCTGATAATAATCGTTACACTTGCCAATGAGTTTATGAATCTCGAGTAATTTTAAAAATCTATACTAATATTATAAAGCGGAAAAGTTTGTTAGTTTGTTTGTTTGTTTGTTTGCTTGAACGCGCTAATCTTCGAAAGTTCTGGGTGGATTTGGATGAAATTTGGTATGGAAGTAGCTTGAAGCTTGAGGAAGGTTATAGGCTACTTTTTACCCGACTGCAAAAAAGGAGAGTTATGTTTTTACCGTGATAGAATCCACGGGAGCGAAGCCCCGCGAGAGTACTAGTACAGGATAAATCTATAGGACACCTGCATTTTTTTGTGCTACCCATTGATTCGAACAAGCAAAAGATGAAGTTTTTGAAAATCTAAGTGATGGATCTAAGAGAATTATTATTTTTCTATCCAAGAAAGAACGCTATTGAGAACGGAGTATTTTTTGGATCTTCTCAACGTCTCTAAAACCTTGTTAAAACTGTTAAAAGCAAGAAGTAGGAAATACCTATCTATCACAGAAGTGCATTAATTGCGGCTAGTCTTTTACAGTGCTACAGCAATATTTAATATCCAAGTACCAAGATACATCTGCCATATCACTAGTAACCACGAGGCTCTTAACTAGGTAGAGGTAAACTTGATTACTAAAATAGTAGACCAGAAATGTTACAAAACTGGCAACTTCAGACAATTACACTTCTCTGAAAGAATCAGAAACAGTTCTTTCATTTTTAAGATTACGTAGCACCCTTAAGCTACCTGCTAGCCTGGTATCTCATAAGAATCACTGAATGGTGTCTTGGTTCTGAGGTGGATGGCCTGACAACCGGAGCGAAGCGGAGGGCGCCACGCTCCGCCGCTTACGCCGCGGTAATGACACTGGATCTTAGGCCAATCATATCTCACGGCTCAGGTTATTAATTCAAGCAGGTTGGACGGAAAGTTTTATGAGATTTTTGTGGTGGACACGAGTGAACACTATTAAGCGAAGAATAATAATAGTTCTCCAAACCGATTTCAGTCACGGCGGTCAATCTTATAAGGATACGCAAAAAGGATCCAACCCACAGTATGGTTGAAAATGAGCTGAGTATGCCAAATTAGTCTCTATGGTCTATATTTTCAAATAGTAAAAACACCCTAGTCAAAATATGTGAATTTGACCTTTTTATTAGTATGATACCAACCCACATCTATGACAGGTTTATATTTTAACTAGTACTCACGCGGGGCTTCGCTCCCGTGGATTCTATCACGGTAAAAACATAACTCTCCTTTTTTGCAGTCGGGTAAAAAGTAACCTTCCTCAAGCTTCAAGCTACTTCCATACCAAATTTCATCCAAATCCACCCAGTACTTTCAAAGATTAGCGCGTTCAAGCAAACAAACAAACAAACAAACAAACAAACAAACAAACTTTTCCGCTTTATAATATTAGTATAGATTCCGCAAAAACGTCCCCATATTTACTTAAATATCTCTAAAAATATTTATTTATTCCCAATAAAACATATTTCTATAAAAAGGACACCGATTTTTACAACTATGTCCCAAATTAACAAAATCACAAAATAGAATATCAAAGAGCAAATACAACTTAAACTTCAAACTTCATTATCTCAAAAGTAACATTTTGTGAGTTAGATCCTTTTTGTGTGTCTACGTCTAATTGATAAGCCATCTGCGCAGGAGATCTTATAGTGCACAAGTGCGTGTGTAGGTACAGGTACTCTCAGTAACTTTATTCTCATGGTCCGATGGGACGGCAATCCGAGACAACCGGACAGAGATCATACGTAGGACCAACTGCTCAATGTGCTTAAGCGAAGAATAAGCTTTTGGTAAATTAAAGGTTTGGGTGTAGTTTTGGTGAAGACGACGTGTGCTGCGTGTTACGGGTTCGATTCCGATGGTCTACAAATAGTGGTTCCTAATCTGAGTTTTTGTAAAAATGCACTCTGCACAGGAGAAATTCCTAATTTGGAGTCATGTTTGTTTTTATTTGATGTGAGGAGTCTGAGATTATCGTGTAAGCAGAATTGTATCACGATTACTAGATAAACGGTGATAGTTGTGGTGTTTGAGTATACCAAAGACTGGAATAATAATTTCACAAAACGATATTATCAACATAATATTGGTACAACACTTCGATTCCAGGAACATAAAATAAAATTCTTAATAAGTTGACACGATCACAGATGGTAACAATACAACAATGGTTTCTGTTCAAATTCTACGTAAAATGACTAAGTGCTTACATGATGGCAACTTTGTCATGATGAGTTCAATATATTTAAAAGGGCATTCAAATAAAATTTTGTACGAATATCTTTTGTATAATTATTAAGAACAATATTATTATCAAGAATAAGGCTTAGTTCATGAATAGTTACGTGGTAGTAGGATGGTTTAGTATTTACAACACAACACCATGAACCCGCGGACTACCCGCGTATTTATCTTCTCCTGCTTTGTCAAATCCATCCAAAGATTGTCTGTAAAAGATCGCTTTTAGCGATAAGACCGCCCATTGTAACACCCTTTGTAGTTTTTAAGTCCTTATTTAATTCTGTTATGGTGTACAATAAAGAGTATATCTACAAATGAAGAAGTAGAAAGACAGACAAAACGATAGATAGAGATTCTTTTTTTGCAATATACCTATTAAACATATTATGTGTAAGTTAGCTGTAAGTTTTGCTAAATACTCGTATAATCAAAATATAAGATTACGATAAAGAACGAAGCCACATACAAATCATAAAGCCAAAGAATGGCAACATGAAAAGAAAAATCTGAAATTTGCAGTTCATTTTGCAACCTTCCCATCATAATGATGAGAGAAACTGCCATGCTAAATAAATTATGTTTCAATAATAATAGAAGCTCTCTATTTCTATTTATTTCGGTGGGGACATCATCAAAAGACTCCTCCGGCTGGGTGGAGCGAAAGGGACAGACAAGTCTTCTAGTGACTAAATCCATCCTGTTCTTTCAATTGCTCATATCGTTTCGGGGCCACGGTATCTCATTAGAACATTCCTGCAACCCCAGCTGAGATAGGTAGCCCTTAGAAATGTTCATCCTACAAACCATTATCATATGTTTAGTCTTTTCCGAACTATGCGGAGATTGTCTTCAAGTCTTACTGGATGCAGCTGAGTATTCGTGTTTTACATGAAGCGACTGCCAGTACCGAACCCAGTAACTGGGGTAACACGAAAACCTTTGGCTAGACCAGTCTTCTTCTTCTTCTTTGGTCTGGTTTCCGCACTTAGTCTCTGCACGAGACCATTGTGCGTGAGCCGTGTCGGCCGTCACTCCATCCAGCCAACCTCACTCCAGAAGCAGGCTATACCAGTGCCAGATTTACTGGCTCTCATCCGTTACAAGTGTTACAACTGTCAAAGATGTCCAAATGATATGTATTTATTTATTTTCGCTTACGAACACTCGAACGCAGGCAGTCATTCATCCTACGAACCAGTTGTTAATTAAAATAATCGTGCTGTTTGTCGCGATGTTCTCAAGTATCCTATTTGTAGTGTATTCCGATAATTGCAGGCCAGTGATAGCTCCGTCTGCTCATTGAACGAGTATCTGTGTAGATAGGTACATGTCTGGACGTATCACGCAAATAAAGTAGGACACATTCTGTCAAGGGCCAGGAGTACATTCAGGTAATCTTTCTCATGTTTTATTAATCTATTAAGGTCTCTCGCTGAATATGGAGCATCTAGAAAGCAGCTCCAAAAAAATGCCGTATGAAACAGATTCACGTTCCAATGATGTGCATTTAAATTCAAGTCTTAGTTACAATTAAGAAACTATTTGCTTATCTCTGGCATAATTTATTCACATTGTTTTTTATTTTCATCGCAACTATCATTACAACTTGAAGAGCCTTCTTATTTCCCAATTACCGCGTTCCTAACGAGCCCAATCTTGTTAACAACTAACCCCAATTACATCACACCTTTCAATAAATCGATTACCTGTCAAATTACATTACAAAAAATTGCCCAACCGCTGTGAAAGGACCCCAATACTTAGTCAATTGATCTATGACACCTGTGCCCAGCAGTAACAAGCGAATCGGTACCAAAAGTGTTCAGCAGTTCATCGGAAGTACCAGAGCGTAACTAGAGGGTACACGGTCTGATGCGCTCGCGCAAGTTACGGCAATCGGGCGAACAAACAACGCTCTATGAATGACATTTATGATAATGTAATTAAAAATAACGCTTGTCCGGTTAATGTACTGAAATCGTTGCTCTGAGGTCATTTGAAAATTTTAAGAGCATATTCATTTGTTTTAAATAGATAAATGGGATTTATAATGTCTGCAACTACACCTGGTGGGAGTAAAGTCTAAATAAAAGACGTTTCCTCGAATATGTGAAAAATACAATAGGGTTGTATCATCTATCAAATTTTATTTTAAATAATTTAAACATCATCCAAATATTCATCAGCATAAATAATAAATGATACGTCATCCGTAATAGCTAAAGCACACTGGACCTACTTTTCATGAAACAATCGGCATTGGGACAATTAATCCAATCTTAAGATGACTTGTCTTATGCTAAGCGGAGTATCTAGTCCATAATAAGGAAGTGACAATTGAATTAGAGACAAAGTGACCAGTCTATGTTTAGGGCTGTCAGATACAAAGCTAGAATATTTTAGACAATACCAAAAATAATGTAGGTTTTCCAACTCGCTTATGCGATTAAAGTTTACATTGAAATACCAAATGTATTCAAAATCACATCAGAAACATAACAATTTACGTTAGTGGGGAACAAGAGAATAATTGAGGAAAAATAATTTCAATTTTAAACTATGAATAAATTGTCATGCCAGATAACATCGTAGCGTCAGGGATTTAAAACAAAGAGATGACCCTAATTATTATTATCTCGTTAATAGAATGTGTGTCATGTTAGGTCGTAGGTCGCGTAATCTACTCATTGCCGTTGACCGGAGCGCACGGGAGACTCCCGCGCAGACTAACGCAGTCTGCGCATAATCTGAAACATTTCAAATTCTTCTCTTACAAAAATTTGACAATTACTTAAAAGTTCGATCCATTTCTTTTTCGATTTGACGTTTGCTTTTTTCTTGTCAAAGAGGCTTATAAATTTTGTGTGAATGTGGAACTTTTTGGCGCGTAACAAGCAGGTGGCCGCAATGTTGGGGTTACTATCGGTGGCGGCGGTGGTGGCAATCGTATTGATAACCAAGGGTGGTAGTAATGCTGCCGAAGACATCGGGTTGGAGGAGACCGAGGACATCAGCCCAGCTAGTCACATCTTCTCGACACATAAGTGAGTTAGGTATTTGTTTTGTAATTTACGAACGCATTATGCTGTGCGTCAGTAGATTAAATGAGACATACACTAACTGGGTTTTTCCAAAGTAAATATTGGAATTACTTTCGATCAACCACAGTAATATGCATAGTTATGTAGTGTTAATTAATGACTGTTAGGTCATCCTTTATTAGTTTAATGAATTGAGATCATTCAAAAAGGTTTGAAGCAGGTAAATCCGGATACTATAATGATTTAAAATGCAAAGGAACTCTTAATGGTTTGCACACAGGTCGACTCAAGTTTTTCATCACACGTTATTTTTTAAAGTTTCCTGTAAGATTTTTGTACGCAATACACTTAAACAACTTTCATAGCGCCTGTCGAAGCAATATAGAAACTCATTAGCAATTGCTTAGGCGTATTATTAACCGACTTCAAAAAAAGGAGGAGGTTCTCATTTCATCTTGAACTTTTTTGCTTAATAGTTTTTACGCTAAAGTACAAAACTAGCAGCCTAATTGCGTAATTTAATTTAATTTAATTTCATTTATTTCAAATAATCAGATAACAGAGATCCGTCGTGTTAGTAAAGTATCTTATACCTAGTGTTAGTTAGTAATACAAAACATAATTTAATCAACCGCATATAGATATGCTTTATTCTGACATTGTACGGCGGGCATTTTCTGTAGTTGATCACGCAGCGTTTGAAACAAGTAATGCAATGAATGTTGAATTACGTTCGAGTATGGATAACATTACGACTCTATTAATAACATAATTAGTGTGGTTAATTCTTTAAAATCCCGATTATACCTTAATCAATTATATCACCCGATGTTTATTTATTTTGATAGCTTTTTTATCATTGATTTGCTGCTGGACAAAGGTATATTTTTCCAAATATTGTTTTCTTGCAGTACTTTTCACATGGCTTAGTGGTGCCTCAGCATCCAGGTTATGTCACCGCTGACGCTATCCAACAATTATAGGGCTATACTATGGTACACTATAGCCTGTCTACGTAACCTCTTTATTTTATGCTCTGTCAATGTATTGCTTTCTACTTAATATAAAGTATAATTGCTTCTGATCTTCCTTTATTCTATTCCAGTCTACCATCAAATGACAAATTCATGCCATCCATTGGGAACGGTCATATAGCCACAAACGTCTTCAGTGATAGGGTCTATATGAATGGCCTGTACAATGGTCAGGCTGGGTACAGTCACCGTGCCAGAATCCCAGCATGGGCTAACATCAGGCTTAATTCGACTTTGACACACGCCCCTTATAGCCCGGTGTACAGCCTAGATACCAGTGAAGGAGTGTTCAAAGTGAGAGTAGATAGAGAAAGGTCGGTGGTGACGCAAAGGATTTATGCGCACAGATTCTACACGAGGGCTATAGTGAATCAAATTCAAGTGGAATCTAAAACCCATTACGGTAAGTTTATCCTTGACTTGCTATGCATTTATGTTAAGGCACAAGATAGGCAAGTTCCATAATGCCGCTGAAAATTTGTCAGGCGCGTTCAAAAACTCATTTGTTCCATTTCAGACCCAAACTTCATCTACCAAGAAATCTGGATTGCAATAAAACTGATGCCAGGAGAAGAAAGCAAAGATATATCCTTCCAGGACCCTGTACCAGAAATCATTGACGGCAGAACTATTTGGGGTACCTGTGGGCAGACGAAAGAATCAGAAGACCTAACATATCAGCCGTTACCGGTAGATGTCTGTGCTTACTGGACATCAGTTCCTGATCATCTGGTGGTCCCTCAACATGGCTCCAGGGTTTTCACGTTCGTAATGACGGCTGATAAGAATAAGACCGTCGCGAGGCATGAGCTAGTTAAAGGTTATTTTTGTGACTCAATTCTTTTTGTGATGTCACCTCGTTAAATGATGATGGCGTTTAGATTTGTACCTCTCAATTCTTGTGAGACTAACGTACTATTTGTAGTCAGAATTAATAGGTAAATCACTGAAGAGGTAGTTTTATAATCTTCTATTTAAATGGCCTCGATGATCTGCCCACGAAATTGCAGCTGGAAAGGAAAACAGCGCATATAATGTCAATGATACTTGTTGTTGACTTCACTAGGATTGGAGGATCTCAACACGATCTTGCATGACAGATTTAAAAGCATTTCCATTCTTGGGTGTTGATGAGCTTATGTCCTTGTATGGTAAAGTTACACGCTTCCATAGTATTGCAGGAGGATGGCGAGGAGTTGTACAAGAAGCACGTGAAGGAATGGCAGCAGCTGTACCAGCAAGGTAGCATCGATATTGAAGGAAACTTGGAGCTGGTGAGTGACATCACACACTTACTACATTCTACATTGACATCATTCACATCACATTCATACCTCCTACGAACTTTTGATTTTTTTTTTCAAATGCTTTTGATATAAGCTTCTCTTTTCGTTTGATTGTTAATTTTATTGTTCAGAACTAGTTCCGTTTCACATCAGAATTTAAAATGTCCACGGTACCGGAAGATATGTGCATATAAATGTATGTATTAAGACTACCGTAGCTCAGGTTCCTAAGTTACAGGTATAACCTAGTTTGGCGACCACCGATCAACAAAAAGAAACTATCAAATAGTTACAGACTAAATAATTATAGATTACATTTAAGTACATCATTGTAACAACAAAATTTTTCTAGATGACGGCCTGTTATAAGATCAAAAAAAATTGTAGCCTACCTACCCTTCGCTTTTGAGAAGCTGCCGATCATAAACAAACGTCTGAGACACACGCACCTAGAACCGTCAATACCATGCACAAAGGAATATTATTATAAATACTATAAATTAAATATAATTACTGCGACTTCACGCTTTTCATATTGCTCTCCCTAACTAATTCTCCAAAGTGCTAGGTATCTAAAGTAAATCTCTGCTACCTTAACCCTTAAATGCGCGGTGTTGTTTAAAAACGACATACTGAAAACCACAGATTATGAGGAACTTCTTATGTTTTTTTAGTAATTGTAACTACTAATTCTTGTTTTTGAACATATTTATACTTATTTTTCGTAATGGCCATAAAGAAAGCTTTTTTTACTTTGACACAATTTAAATGTCAAATGTCACTTTGAAGAAAGTTTGTTTTTGGGCGCGAACCAAGTTTTGAAACTGTGTTTGGACTTCAATAAATATTACGTAAGTTTATAACATTATTTATATTTGCTTGTTTATATCATCAATTATACGTATAAATTACAAAATATTGAAAATAATAGATATCTTCGTAGACATAAGCCTAAATCCGTTTGTTGTAGGAAAACCACAGTGCGCATTGCTGTGTAAATAATTGCATGTTTGGTGAAGGGCTCTTCTTTTACGTTTCAGCATATCACGTTTACTAGAACGGGATATTTTATCATATTTAGAAAACCTTCAGGACTCCGAAGACGGATTAGATGGGTCAGACTCCGAGGTAGAAGATGAAGGTCAGTATTATCAAAATGTACAAGATGTTCTTCGAGACCTTGAAGATGAGGATACTCAGCCTGATTTGATGGATATTGATCCTCCTCTTGTAATTAATGATAATAAGAATATGCAAGACCCTCCCATCCCCATTCCCCAATCCCACCCCGATTTCCCCATCTCTCTCTCCACAACCGTTACCTGTGGCCAACATATCATCGCAAGAGACTTCTAGGGAGGATAAATCGACCTGTGATTTGGCGAAAAAGAAACCTTGTTAGTGATGAAGACAGGCTAATTTTTAGGGGAGAAACTCAAGTACCAGAGGCTTTGATGCAACACAGTGCAGTGCTTACCCAGAGATCATCCGGATTATGACAGGCTCTACAAAAAAGACCAATTGAGGCAACGCTCAACAGCTAATTTAGGAAGGTTCCTATAGAACAAAGGCTCTCCATCGACGAACGCATATGTGCTACGAAACTGAGCCACTACATAAAGCAAAACCTCCCAAACAAACCTTGTGGGGCTTGTTTGGGGGTTCAAACTGGATCTCATATCTAAAAAAGAAAGAGTTGCTGTTCCATGCCCAAAGGTCATTCGAGAGTACAATGCGCATATGACAGGAGTCGATTTGTTAGATTCGTTCATAGGTCATTACCACATTACAATGTAAAGCCGCAAGTGGACAATGCGTTTATTTTACCATTTTCTGGACCTCACAATAATAAATTCGTGGATAATATACATTCAATAAGGGGCAACAACAAACTCCTCAATGTAGGTAAGTTTAGGCTAGAACTTGGTGATACACTGTGTCAGATTGGTCTACCTACAAATGGAGCTAAACATGGTCGGCCTAATGGGGGCTCCTTACAAGGAAAACTTGAGCTGAAGAAGTTCCGAGGTCCAGCTCAAGCAGCTCCATCAAAAGATGAGCGTTTGGACCAAACCTCTCACTGGGCAGTTTGGATGGATAAGCAGCAAAGGTGTAAGATCCCAAAATGTTCAGGGTTTACTTTTAAAATGTGCCAAAAATGTTAAGTCTCTTTGTGTGACACCAAAAAAAATTGATTACCACAATAACCCATAAATAAACAGCTTCAAAACAGATTATTGTTTTCATCAAATCCATACTAGCACAATTTCCAATGAATGCGCAATGTGGTTTTAAAACAACAATAACATTTTTGAAAAAAAAGTACAGTAAATTTGAATAATTATTTTTTTTACAATTTTTCCTGTAAAATAAAACCTATTTACTAATAAATATATTTTTTTCAAAAAAAAGAAAAAAATCGCGCATTTAAGGGTTAAATATAATCTCTAAAAATAGTGCTCAACCATAACACTAAAAATTGATTACATACTGTACAATCACTGTAATATTAAATAGCAGTCAGCTATATTAGTAATAACTATTAGCCTGATTATTGTGTTTCAGGGTAAAATAGTAAAGGGTATATGGTACTATCTCCTAAGCTCGTTACCCTCGCATGAGTCGTTCCAACCCTTAGACCGGTTCTACGGACTCAGTCCTTCAGGGTTAGCTAGAGGAGGCACCTTCGAGGATTACGAGGGTAAGATTTTTTTTACTATTTTGCAAGAATTAACTTAACGATACCAATCTTATCTGATACATTACATGGCTAATAATTCAGAATAATAATAATAATGTTCATTTATGGTTGTGGTAGACCTTTTTCTACATATTGTTAATAATTGACTAAAACTTACGTTTTATACTAAATATGAGTGCGCGCCTACTAAAAAGTGAATAGCACGCTCAACTATGTGAGAAGTTGCTCGGAATCTGCTAGTCGTGTCGTGTCTTTTTAACCGACTTCAAAAAAAGGAGGAGGTCCTCAATTCAACTGTATTTTTTTCATATACACAGATACTTGTTATACCATATAAATTATTTGTAGTGATAACAAAATAGCTTAGGACTTATGCTCAGACCGACAAAATATACCTACACTAAAAAAACAAAAACTTCGGTCAATCCTTTGAGAGTTCGATAACAAGCACTATAAAAAGAAATTGTTATATACTAGATATCACATATTCAATTCAGTTTAATGTTCAATTTCAGGCCACAACTTCTGGGACACTGAAACCTGGATGTTTCCTTCAATCTTGTTGCTATATCCTCAATATGCCAACAAACTCCTACAGTACAGGTTGGACAGGGCATACGTAGCTGCAGAACTGGCTAAGTACACTGGAAATAAAGGATATAGGTAGGTAAGCTATTCGGCTGCCCCATTTTAAAACTTAATAAGGACTGAAAACGAAATTTTATAGAACACATAATGACAATCGAACGGGAGCGAAGGGCGCTGTCTGTACGTTCTAACATGGTTTGCACGCTGTTCGAGTGAAGTTAATATCGCATTATTCTGTGTATATTCATAGACAGAATACATTTTATTGTAGACCAATAATTGAAACACACTTAAATAACAATATTCTTAAAAAAAATATTACAATGGCGGTCTTATCGCTGAGAGCGGTATCTTCATTTATCCACATTCTGTGTAGAATGAAGTAAAATAATATGTAGTCTGTAGGCTAATTTTACACTAAAGGCATACATCGTCCTTCGAGTCCTATATATTCCAAAGCGTTTAAGGTGCTGATGGGGTTGCCCCGTTTCTGTAGTGCTTCAGAGATGTAGACGTTTGCACTAGCTCGCGTAGATTGCTTTTACACAATAATACGTAAGAGATACGCATCCCTGGTACACAGGGTGCGGGGCAGCACCAACAACATCGTAAAGATGGTCCCCACCCGACTCAATTGCGCGCTCATGAACCAGTGTTGCAAACTTTCTGCTGGAATTGCAGCAGTATTTTACGATGTGCTGTTTGTAATAATATGTGATATTTATTATTATATTCTTAATATAGCATTTGCTGCACTTATCTAATTCTGCTAGAATGCCCTCTATGTTTCTTTATTTTATTATATATAATATAAAGAAAATATTACATATAATCTTCGATCAACAATACCAACTAGATAACGGGTCACGTACCAAATCAAAGCTGAATCAATGATGTCCGCGTGAATATGTATTTATACGGCTACTAAAGCAAAAAATTACGCCTGTTACTTAGAAATGAAAAGACATAAAATAAATATCAATTCGTGTGAAATCAACCTTAAACGGCATCAGATAAAGTACATTTTCCTGTGAGCTACATCGTTTTGTTTCGTTTCAAAAGTTTGCGCGTGTATTGGCCAACCTTGGCCAAACATTTGTAGCGGTGGTTTAAAGTCGGTAAATTTCTTCAAAATTTATTGTATTATACTAACTGTGCCAAATATATAATTGTAACTTATTCTACAAGTACTTTCCGAAAGTAAGACACTCCGGCCGTTAAATTGCTTTTTCGGGCATTATTTTTGCAACTTTTGAATACACATTGCGGCATTGTGAAACGTGTTTCCATTGGCTGTGTGTCAAGCGAACTAAACAAAATAAGAGCTCACTTCTCAAGTGTGCTGTTATTTACCGAGACGTATTTTTTGCGCCGACCCGATATCTAGTTGGTATTGTTGGTTGAAGCATAATTATAATAGAATAGCTAACAATTAAATTAAGTCATCATCATCTGCTTAGCGTTTTTTCATGGATTGATTGCCTATCTGATCTCCAGATCTTAGTAGTTGGATAACATGATAGTCTTGGCCATACCAGTGTCAGATTTTCAGACTACCCGTAACGACTGTCAAACAAAACACTTAACGAGCTTTCCGAGGCACAGGGGTATCACACCACCAAACTTTAAACTCCGAGCTACTACTGAGAAATTTCTTCTTAACATAGTATAAAGCAAAGTCGCTTCCCTGTGTCTGTCCCTATGTACGCTTAAATCTTTAAAACTACGCAACGGATTTTGATGCAGTTTCTTTCAATAGAAAGAGTGATTCAATAGGAAGGTTTTTAAGTATATAACATGCATAATATAGTAGAGGAACACTGATAATTTTTGAGGTTTCTAATGTGATGTCGCAAATAAACACATTTTTTTGCGCTTGCTTTGCTAACGCTGGCTGAACCCTACGAGATAGATCAAAATAATGTACTACAGTATTGTACACCTTAAAAAGGTCAACAAAACAGTCCTCAATGGCATCTGTCTATCTCTTATAGATAACCCACAACAACCATTTTTATCCTTTACTTTTTTTTACGAAGCGATTTTAAGCAATACAGCATTAATCCTTATCCAATTAAGTACCATAAATACATTGTGCATTTAATATAAATCAATATTACCCTTTACAGAATATAATTTAAATAAATAGTTTCGAAGATATTACAGATTTAAAATGCAAGGACATAGCGGTTGCGGCGCGGTGCCGGCGGAGGCACGGCCCGCGTGCCTATGTTGCTTAGATTTGAGCGTTGAATGTTTTTCCCATGGTAAATTATGTATCGCACTTTCAAGAGTAATTACTACAGAGAACATGTATGTCGAATGACAAAAAGGCTGTCAACGATGTATATAAAGACATTCTATAGTATATTTAATATAAACATTGCACCCGTGCGAAGCCAGGGCGGGTCGCTAGTATAATATAAAACCCAAAAGCACTAATTGCCCAACCCGGGAATCGAACCCGAGAACTCACGCTCAGCAGTCGCGCTTGCAACCACTAGACCAACGACACAATAAAATTGTGTAAATAAAGATTTTTGTACTATTTTTACTTTATTATCTTGGAACATTTCAGGTTTCCTTGGGAAAGTGCTTACACAGGAGTAGAGGTGACGCAGCCGTGCTGTCCAGACATTGCAATCTTCGAGCAGCATATCAGCGGATGTATCTCGTTCGCCATTCGGCAGTACCTTGCCATTACAAGGGACGAGGACTGGCTGAAGGTAATTACTGATTTAGTTCATACTCAAACTATACATTTGAGTATCGCTATTGAATAACTGTAGGTTAGAGCACAGATCTTTTTCTAAAAATAAATTTTGTTGTTATTGATTTTTTTTCATAATCTTGTAAAGGTACAACGGTAATGTGTGTAGTATTTTCATACTATACACATTGCCGTTGTACAACAAATCAGAATGAGGAAGATACAAATAAAATCCGGCCAAGTGCATGTCGGGACACGTGCAGTGTATGGTTCCGTAGTTAACCACAACGCCAAATGTAAATTGATTCTCTTACAAAAACAACTCTTTTTTAACCGACTCCAAAAAAGGAGGTTCTCAATTCGTCTTGAACTTTTTTTTATGTATGTTACCTCATTACTCGGAGACGGCTGGACCGATTTGAAAAATTCTTTTTGCGTTTGAAAGGGTTCTAGTTGGTCCCATTGTCAAGAAATCACAATCTGATGATGGGATCCTGGAGAAATCGAGGGAACTCTTCAAATATTATAGGCACACCTATAGCGTTTTGGGTATATATAGTATCAGTTGCTTTCGAAAAGTATCATTTGGGGAAGTTGAACTGATGATGAAGACCACAGATGGCCACTGAAACTACTCAATAATAAGTATTTCGTGGATTGCAATTCGATTACTTGAGTACGGATGTTAAACACTTTATGCTCATCGCAATACATACGAGTATGGTGATCTAGAGCTGATGGTCAAGTACCACGAGTACTCCTCAAAAATTAACGGCTATGCATCGGGAAAAGCAATATTTTGTAAAAGGTGATAAGTTGTTGACATTATGGCTTTTGTAACTAGATAAATTACAAACCGACCCACTAAAAAGAGAGAAATTTTTTTTTTAACAAAAAATAGAACCGACTTCCATATCAAAACACTACAAAGCCAAAAATAACTTTAATTTCGGAAGGCGGTGTGAAAAAAAAGAAAATCCAAAACCAATAACACCGACTACCGAAGTTAAAGTTATTTTTGGCTTTGTAGTGTTTTGATATGGAAGTCGGTTCTATTTTTTGTTAAACATTTTTTACACAAATAAGTTATTGATCTAAATATTTTTCAATAGAATATGTCCGAAAGCGAGTAGAATTCAGTTAGTTGAAAGTAATACTAATTACGAGTACCTAACTCGTTTTGTGAAACCAACTTAGGTCTGATAGTTTATTTTTGGGAGTCACCAAAAAATATTTTTCATGATGTTATTTTACTATTTTTTTGGCGTGGTTAATATGTATATCCATGCCAAATTTCAGCGTTTTATTACCAATCGTTTCTGAGATAAGCCGTAAACAGATGGACGATCAGACGAACGGACAGACGGACATGGCAAAACTATAAGGGTTCCTTGTCGACTACGGAACTATAAAAATGCCGATGATAATGCATATGACTAATTTTCCAGCATGGCGGTTGTGATATCGTGACGAACATTGCAGACTTCTGGGCGTCTCGCGCTGTCATAAACTACAACACTGGTCTTTACGATATATCAAGTAAGTTTTCAAACAACCAAACGATAGACATTTATTTTTTTGGCTTTAAGTTAAATAAAAACTTTTCAATTTCAGACGTGATGGGCCCTGATGAAGATCACAGGAATGTCAACAACTCTATATTCACTAACGTAGTAGCTGGATACTCCCTATATTTGGCACAGTTAGTATAAATACCTTAATGCAACCTTATTTTTACCTACATTTTTTCCAACATTTTCTTGAATACAAAACCTTGCCCTGACAATAACGAACACAAAAATAATCATTCGATTGGTGACGGCGCACAGTGGGCCCATACTTAAAATTTGTGGACTTAGGCAACAAAGTTCCAATATCGATGCGATTTTTTTTATATGACGTGTTATGATATTCCTGACAACTTTTATTCTTATAAAATTTCTTCTAAAGTTGATAGTTTGTCTTGAAAAAAATTAATTAGATTTTTTTGTATGGAGCGAATCACGTTTCATTTTTTTTCTTCAATTATGCAAATATGTTGGGTCTGTGGCATGAGTATATAATAGCTAGGGTCATTCTCTATTCACGAGAAAAATATCAGCGCCGGCCATGTGCGGCAGCGCGAGTAATCATTCAGTAAAAAATATATATTGAGTATGAAATTTTTTTCGATTTAAAATAAATTCAAAGTATATTTTTTATGTCATTAGGCTGATTGACCTTCTGTTTATAAAATATATAGTTTTAATAGCGCATAGGTACTTATAACTAATTATTCTGGTAGATATTTAGTTATTATTGCTTTGTTATCGGTAGCACCTACATTGTGATTGATGACTCATTTGTTTGTGCGCTCGGCTAAGCGCATAACAAACGAGTCACTAAAAATGCTTGTCCCTGATTGGCTGTGTTATTTTTTTAACTGCACGTTATCTATTGTTGAATAAATATCGTAATAAGTTTCAGGTTTTGTTAATTTTGTTAATGATAGGTGAAATAATTTAAATTTGTACGGGCAAGTCGTTGATAATTATCTTCATAATCAAGCGTATGAAACTGTGAAGTAATTTTAGCCCTGAAAAGGGCTGTTAGTCATATTCCTAGCAATAATCGGCTTTTGTAGGAATAATCTAGAGCCGGATCACATTATTTCTTGTTCCAGAAGTGCTAGTGGGTCCGGCAAATTTTCGGACTCTGCTATGAGGTATTCTTCTTCCTCCATGATCTCACTGTCACACGGAGGCTCAGTAGTCTTTAGCAACTGAATTGCTTCAGGCAACAACTCATTATGAACCTGTTTCGTTATTTTAGGCCTTATGTAGGATATGTGGGGATCAAAGCTTATTAGAAGTTCATGCAGGATGTCTTTGTTTGTTGCTATTCTCCCCGTTTTCCGAGTGTGCCTCTCCCTGATGTTTCTGAAGTCCTTATTACGGGCTTCCGAAGCTTTTTCAGATAAGGTACCTAAAACAAATATGTACATACATTTTGATTTCAAAACGAAATCGAGTCAAATAATACATCAAACTATATTTATTTTTTACTTACCTATTGGCAAAACACCAAAGTGGTTACAGATGTCTACACCGTGCATTAGAAGTTTATGTACACTAACTGGCATGTAGTACCACGAATAGTGTTGCACGTACACATCAGCTGTTTCTCTACAGTATCTTCTAAATTTTTCACAGTCAATGTTTTTGCCTAATAACGGTAAATCTGAAAATATGGTCTTTTGTAATCTTGGAAAAAACGCCTCGCAGTATTCCCGTCATTTGTAGTTTCAAAACCCTTAAATGAGAAAACAATACTGCAGTATACAATACATAGAGATATAATACACAAACAACATAAAAAGAGCGAAAATTAAATACATACCTGTTTGACCCTTGTTATAGTCAAACAGGTAGGTATGTATTTAATTTTCTTTTAATATTAAAATTCTTATTGCGTGATATTTTTTTTAGCTTGTTTCAAAGCCTTATGTTCGCCTCGAGCAGTCCATCGTTGAAAATCCAGATTATAAGATATATGGAGAAGACATTCCATACACCGAATCTTCATATGCAGTGAAGAAATTCCTTGTTTGTAAATTTCTTCACGAAGTGGTTTGGAAGTCAAAGCGTCTAAATTATTCATCTCGCTCGGTTTTGCCAAGCAAATGGGACATGTTGCATATTCACTACTTACTTACTTACTGCATACTTCAGAAATAATATTGGTCACTTTTCCATCAATCATGGTCACATGGAATTCATGTGATACAATAATATTTCCACACTGTGTAGATTAATGAACGAATTCATTAATTTCTTTTTTCATCTCTGACTCTTCAGACTTTATAAAATCAGCTGTCTCCGAAGTGAAAGTGAACTTCACTGGTCGACAGTATAGAGTTGAGCAAGGTGTGGGGTTCTCCCAAACTATATTTTCATTCCCAGATGATGGGCTAGTAGACACTAGCTGAGGAGGGACGGTGCTTATCATGACTACTGATGAATCATCGAACTCTGTACCTGTGTTTGACGTTTTCTGTTTATAATTACTCTGCGACGAAGAACCATCAACTCCCCATTTCCAGGTCAACTTGAGTTCTTCCTTATGAGACCTATCAACAGAATTCATATCTAGTAGAATCCTCTCCACAGTGTGGTCCAATAGTGCTTGCAATTTAATCTGAGCTCCTTTTTCGGTAATCTCCATACTCTCTTGTGGTGGGTAACATCTTTTCTTGGCATTTACAAGCTTTGGATAAGATAGAAAGTCAACACAGTTTTCTTCTTTCAGAAATTGTCAAAGGGCTAAGGTCTTCCATTTCGAGAGCGCAACTGATGTATAAAGAGCCTAAACATTTACTTTTGAGAGACAGTACTTAAGCTTTGCTTTTTGAATAGTCGCTCGTCTACTTCGGATAGCGCATCTGGATTACTGGAAAGGTATTCGACCACTTTTCCAGATTCGTTTTGCCGTTGTCTTTCAATTTTGTTATGTACCAGTTCTGCAACTCTTCCTCGGAATTTTCTTCTACTATGGAAGTAGAACGTCTTTTTTTTGCTTATTGCTAACTCTTCGAATGGTTTTCTGTGCTCTTTTTCTGTAGATGTTCCCGCTTCCGCAGTACATACTGCAAGAGGTGGAACATGGGAATCTATATCCACAGGCTCAGATAAGGCTGCATCTGAAAAGCCCATCTCACTTCTCAGGTCAACACTGTCACAAACAGGCCAGTTGATACTTTTTTCTAACCACTTGCGATTACTTACACGATTCATAAAAGTTTTTTGGTTTCTACTTGACTCTATCCACTTTTTATTTATATTTACACAAAAAAAAGTCGACAGAACTCCTTGATTCGGTTCTTGTCTTCTTCAGAAACTTCGGTAGTCAAGACAGAAATTATACTTTCATATAGAAACACATGATTTTTCAGATCAACGCCACTTCTCAATTTCACAAAAAAATCTAGGTTGGTACAAAATCCAGCCATAGTTCTAATGTAAATATAAAAATAAAAGTATTAGTATTAGACTGTGTTCACAAATAAGCGACAAGAGCAAAACTAGATGGGCTTAATGAATGTCTTATTTATAGTCAGTGTTAATTATTCAAGTAGTGGACATAACAGTGAGTGAAAATTCAGCCAATCAGAGACGAGCATTTTTCGATGACTCATTAGTTATGTGCTTAGCTTAGCGCACAAACAAATGAGTCATCAATCACAATGCACCTCTACCGATAACATCCAATAATAACTAAATCTCTACCAGAATTACTAGTGATAAGTACCTATGCGCTATTAAAACTATATATTTAACTAAAAAAAATGTCAAAACAGCCAAATGAGACAAAAAATATAAATTTTATAAGAATAAAACTTATTACGATATCAACAATAGATAACGTGCAGTTAAAAAAATAACACAGCCAATCAGGGACTAGCATTTTTGGTGACTCGTTTGTTATGCGCTTAGCCGAGCGCACAAACAAATGAGTCATCAGTCACAATTCAGGTGCTACCGATAACAAAGCAATAATAACTAAATTTCTACCAGAATAATTAGTTGTAAGTACCTATGCGCTATTAAAACTATATATTTAATAAACAGAAGGTCAATCAGCCTAATGACATAAAAAATATACTTTGAATTTATTTTAAATCGAAAAAAATTTCATACTCAATATATATTTTTTACTGAATGATTACTCGCGCTGCCGCACATGGCCGGCGCTGATATTTTTCTCGTGGATAGAGAATGACCCTAGCTATTATATACTCAAGCCACAGACCCAACATATTTGCACAATTGAAGAAAAAAAATGAAACGTGATTCGCTCCATACAAAAAAATCTAATTAATTTTTTTCAAGACAAACTATCAACTTTAGAAGAAATTTTATAAGAATAAAAGTTGTCAGGAATATCATAACACGTCATATAAAAAAAAATCGCATCGATATTGGAACTTTGTTGCCTAAGTCCACTAATTTTCAGTATGGGCCCACTGTGCGGCGGCGCGGCGGACATATTTTTCTTTATATAATAAAAAAATACTTAAACACAAACATTGCAGAGATATCTCAACACGTAATTCTCCTCACGGAACTCACTATATCTGTATACGTAATAGAGTGTTACGAGCTGGGGTTCGGGATAGAAATAATTTACAAAAATTAAACCAAAATTAACACTTTACTTAAATAAACACAAAACAAAAATCAACACAGTTATTCACAGTACAATACACACTGTCACTTAACACTTAAATCGCACCGAAATTCACTTGTAAAGCTTCGAATTATATCGCGTCGTATCTTGAAATAAGACTGCCTGTCCGCATTCCTTTGCGATCTATTTATACCCCGATCTGTGTTCTAGAACATTCTTGTAAAATCGACTCACCACCTACACTGCCAAGAATATTCCAGAAGCTACTTGAGATACACAGTACTGCTAATCGCCGCTAGATGGCTTTAGTGTCTCGAACATTATAGATTTTTGTCGAAGTTTCTCGACGTACTTCGCTAACCGACTGGCGTAACAATAGGATTCTTGGTTAAACCTAACCAAAATTAGATCAGATGCCATTTGCAATGATCATATAACATTCACTCATAGAAGATACACTAACGATAACTAAAATACCATTACACTTATATCCAGATACGTATCCTGCCTCTGCAAGTCATACTATATGGCTAAGGATCCTGACCACTGGGCAGATATCGCCTGGAGTCTGACTCTGCCTTATGACGAGGAGTTTGACTACCACCCACAGTTCTCGGGGTATCAACGAGGAGATAAGATCAAACAGGCTGATGCTGTGCTACTAGGGTTCCCGCTGCAGTATGCTATGAATATGTAAGTATTTATTTTTATTCAAGCATATCTCGATAGCCGCAACATTTACTCTTGTTCCGTGCCAATTTTATTGAGGTGGAGAAATTACCTGTTAACGGAAAAAGTCGAAGCTATGTATTTGATGCTTTTCCAATTATTGGTACATACTTATAATACAGAGACAGTATGATAGATGGATATATACATCGAATGTACTATATTTCACACCAAAATTTTAACACGCTATGGTCACAATGGCGGTGTTGAGGTGTTATCGTGTCCTTAAAATATATTGAGATTGTTTATTTGCGGCTAACTGTTATTGGTGATGACGATTGGTGGTTCCTGATTGCTGATTACATTTGTAATCTAAATGATATTTTCTTTCCAGTTCTACAAGACTTAACGACCTGATGTACTACGAATCCATGACTCGAAAGAATGGCCCAGCCATGACGTGGAGCATGCACACCATCGGTCATCTGCAGGTGGACGACGACGGGAAAGCTGATTCCATTTTCAACATGAGCTATGAAGGATTTGTTAGAGAACCCTTTAAGGTAAGCTATCATGATGGAAGTAAATATTAATAAACGTTTCTCTTTCTCCATATCTTTATTATTGTATAAACCTATACTTATTTTAGACATAAATGATCCATACAGAATAAACACAATACAAATGACAAACACAAATTACAATTATTATCACATAATACTCACGCTATACAATTAATATACAGAGTTGATACCTAATTACAATACCTATGTCTGCATAATGGCTGCAACTCTGGCTTGGAGGCCGTTGACATCCTTTTTAACATTTAACACAGTTTTTTTGAATACTAAAATGTATTTATGCAACACAAAATGTACTACAAAGGCGGACTTAATGTCTTAGGCATTTTCTACCAGTCAACCATCGGTTATATATATGTTATGGCTAAAGGTGGGTGTGAACATAAACTTAAGATTAGCCGGCTAAACCTTTTTAACATTAACACAGTTTTTTTGCATACAAAAATGTATTTATTAAAACTTTATGCAACACAAAAAGTACAAAGGCGGACTTAATGTCTTAGGCATTCTCTACCAGTCAACCATCGGTTATATATATGTTATGGCTAAAGGTGGGTGTGAACATAAACTTAAGATTAGCCGGCTAAACTTAGGTCTAACTTCGAGGATGTGATTTTTTGAGGAGTTTCTTCTATCTTTAGCCGGCTAAACTTAAGTGTAACTGCCAGGCCCTTGGCTAAAAATGTAGAAAGAAATAAAAAAGGAGACAATGTAATAATGTTTACTATTTTGACACAAACACTTTTATTAAAAAATAACCACCCTCATTACACATACTTTTAGGCATGTATTTAACGCGGTGACAAACTAATCTGATTTAGAGTTTTAAAAATAATTAAAATGAGTAGGAAAAATAATAGGTTGGCAGCTACAGTGAAGTAGCATTTTAAGCATAAAGTAGCAGCTTTATATTGAGTTCCAAGCTTTGTTTAAATTTAAGTTAGCAGTGATTTTATGGTGTAGCAACTGAATTTATTGTTAGGCGACAACAGTTTTTACGCAAAATCGACGGAGCTCCGCTTCACGGGGCTCCTATTTCTGGGTGGTTTAAAAAAAATAACCACGAAGGCTAAGGCGGGAGCTCCACTCCACTTCGCTCCCGCCTTAGCCTTCTTACCTAACCTATCCGAATCGGGATACTCTGAGTCGAGGTGTTAACCAATATTCGCTAATAATACAATGTTTGATATCCGTCTGTTAATATTAGCTGCCAAGTCATTATTTTTTGTAACCAAGTAGTTAGTCGCCCAATAAGTTCTTAGTTGCCTCAAAAATAATTTGCCATACATTTTTAGCCGTTTCATTACGGTTAATATGCACATTAGCCGGCTAAAGATGGAATATCACGACACAAACTAACATGATATCGAACTTTAGCTGCTTCTCTAAGATAAACCTAAGTTTAGCCGGCTAATCTTAAGTTTATGTTCACACCCACCTTTAGCCGTAACATATCGCACGCTTAAACCAATATTGTCACTATCCCAAAAAGTCAACTTTTCAGGAGAGGCAAAAAATGGAATGAGAATGGGAACATTTTTGTGTAGTGACGAAGCGGACTACTGCGCCCGAATAGCGGTTATTTCTGTTACTTTTAGACTAGTGTAAGCGCGATTACGCGTAGTTCTACGTTTTCCAACAGATGGCATTAAAAAGTCGATTTGGCAAATTTTGGATAGTGACAGTATTGGATTAAGCGTGCGATATATGTAATGTAATCGTAATGTTAATTGTTTAAGTTAAGAAAATTACTGTTACTCTGGTCTAATACGTTTATTCTTATATTCTCCTACCAGCGACTAACACTAATACCTAAATGAACTAATGTTTTTAAATAAATTTGCAAAAGAACACACTTGATTCAAAATCATTTAAGTACCACCCGATTTCAGAAAACTTGATTAGAAAACTGTGCGGTCGGAGTAGTAGGAAAAACAAGACACAGTCAAACCAAGTCGACTAAAGAGAATAGCCGAAATAGCCACCTTTTTAAATAACTTGGAAGCATCCAGAAGGAAAATCATTGGTCTTTCATTTTCCAGGTTTGGAGCGAGCTCCGTCGTCCTGACTCGGGCGCTGTTAACTTCTTCACCGGAATGGGAGGATTCCTACAGACGCTGATCTTCGGTTACGCTGGAGTCAGCATTCACCTGGACCGATTGGAGATCAACAAACCTCGTCTGCCACCTAATGCTACCAAGTTCACGATTAAAGGTAGGCAAAACAATTTGTAAGCATTAGGTTATACTGGTAGTAAGAACATATGATCCTAGGATGATACCCGATCTAAGGTGTGCTAGAGTACCTACACCAGACCACGCCACAAACCACAGACCATAACGCTATTTTGTGATGGTCACCTTTTTCGCCAATTCTACAATGTGAAGGCTGATTCGGTTTGTTTATATCGACTTGTATTGGAATCCTCCCTTTATAATATAAGCCTTGATACATTTTCAGTGGCCATGCTTTTCGTAGCTTAATTCTGATTATAACTAAAATCAGAACGCAACATTACAGTTGAAACGATGAAATCACCTATGTATATTCTGATAATATTAACAAGTATTGATCAGTTTTTCTTATTCTTTGTCAGGTATCAAGTACCTCGGAGCAAACCTGACGTTAGAAATATCAACAAACAGTACAAAACTAAGTGTCACTTCCCTGAACGATAATTGGCGATTAGTACTCAACGATGGAAAATACAACATCACATTAGCGCCCGGTATAACAGGTGAGATTACATAGTCACTTATTCATCATCATATCATTTATTCGTAAACATAGGTGATAATTATATACAAGATCTTAAAAAATTAGGTAGTGCGCTATGTTTTGTCTATTGACATATACAAATTATTACAAAAAAATTATACTATTAAATTAAAATATAAATTCGTCATAATATTATTATGCGAGCAAGTAAAATTTTAAAATTCATAATAAATTTCATTTCATGGCAAAACGTATAGTCAATTTAGAAGATTAATATTAAAAATAAAATCGTCTTTAACCATAGCTACAAGCGATCCAAATACAAAAATATAACAGTACCTTATTTTATTCCAGTGATACTGCCGGGGTCTGGTCCATTCACGATACATTCGGAGCCGTGGAAGGAATGCAAACTGCCGACCGACATCATTGGACAGAACTATCTCAGGCCAATAGGCACTTAGTATTATAAAATAATAAATAAAATAAAATAGCTTTATTTTCCTTATACAGTTTTGTTCAACTTATCTAATGAAGTGTTACAAATTTAACTTAGAGTGTAAATGTTAGTAACATTATGTATCTTAATTTATATTTTATATAATTATATTAGTTATTTAGTAAATTATGTACAAGGACCGCTAAATAGCGGTGAAAGCCTCCTCCATTCGTTTCCATGTTATTCTGTCTCTAGCAACTCTACTCCAAATTTTACCTATTATTTTTGTGATATCTTCGCTCCATCTCTTTTGTGTTATAATTAGTATTATAGTATATTAGGATTATAATTTACTAA
Organism: Tholera decimalis; assembly: GCA_943138885.2. NCBI lineage: Eukaryota > Metazoa > Arthropoda > Insecta > Lepidoptera > Noctuidae > Tholera > Tholera decimalis. Next base: position 9,391,246 of record OW964553.2, on the reverse strand, counting down.
TATTCGTAAATCTCTTAAATTGTATACGATCGAAAAACAAAATTGTACACCACTGAAAATATTTGGAGATCTGAGGGACAATTAACGTATTTTATGAGAGTTCGCATTCGCATCTATCTCAAACTGTGAAAACATTTATAATTTCCCATTACCAATATTATTTTGACACAGATTGCAGCGGCTTGAAATGAAACTCCTTTAGAGTACTTACAAGAATTTGCCTTCTAGTCTCTTAGGGCTAATCAATAACTACAAGCACTGTCATATACGGTTACATTTATATCAATCGTTTTCACTTATAATCATTTAGTCCGCTCCTCTTTATAAATAATATTAAATTCATTTATTTCAGGTTAATTACACCCATTGCCATTAATTTAAATAACAAACACTTACTATTAAAATACAGTTAAAACAAAATAATATCAATCCAAATTAATCATAAATTAAAATAAAATACAATACAAATTAAAATACATAATTAAAAATTCCTAAAATTTCAATTCTAAATTATAGCCTTTCCCAACCACTACAAATCCTACGAGTTAGCTACAACATTTAGTCGAAAGGCGATTGCTCGTGGACTTAGTGATTTGTCTGATTCACGCAGTATTCATGGAACTAGTTGTACAAGCTATCGTAACAAGCTAAATTACTTGTAATGTTCTGTCCAGGCAAGTCGAAGTGAACGCCTGCACGATTTCAACAAGACACTGTAGGAAAAGAAAACTGTTGCCTTTCAAAATCATTAGGCACTTCCTCGTACAAGTTTTTTAAGAGCTATATGTTTTACCAAATGTAGCTACGAAGCTCAAACTTAAATTAAAAAAAAGCAAGTGACGAATTATAGATTCAATAAGCGTTTAAAAATTCTGCGCGCTTCATGTTGAAAATAGAGGCCATCATCCATCTTGACGTCAGAACGGCTGGTCAAAACAATATTCATATTTATCTGAATGTATCATAATTATGAAGCAACTATTGAAGAAATTAAAATATAAGCAATTGGATTGCGAATATTGAATATACTAGGCAACCAGCTCGTCTGGTGCTAATGAATATACGAAGCCAGAATAATTCGGTAGCTATTATTTTTTATTAAAAAGAGAATAGCAATGTGGGTAGCATTCACATTACTAGCAATCTTGTTAATCCCTCCTCCTAAGCTGAATATGCTTCTCTGGAGAGGGTTCATGGCTTGTGTTCGGACCCGCAACCTTACCCATTACACCTTAGCCATATTAGCCTGTTGACGCTTCATAAGTCAAAGTACTATCTAGCTAGACTATGTAGCTCTTATCCGCGACTACCTTCGCGTGGAACGACTTCCCCGCGCAGAACCCGATCCCGTGGGAACTCTGGGATAAAAAGGAGCCTGTGTAATTCCCAAATTTCAGTTATCTACAGAGGTACCAAATTCCATACAGATCCGTTCAGTAGTTCGTAAAAGAGAAAAAACAGAAGAGAAAAGAAAGAAAAACATCCATTCATCCTTACAAACTCAAATTTATAATATTTGTAGGAAGTAGAATGATAAATTATTTTTACTTTTCAAATTGGTTATAAGTAACACGTTTACACGTCAATATATTCTTCGTAAATTTAAGTTAAATGAGGCCGGTGTTTCTTCAATACTCACTGCTCAAATAACTTACTATGTTGCTTAACAAACGAGTCTTATGTATACCGTTGTTATTTCTGTACCTTCAGAAACTAGCTCCATATTTTTCATGTATTTAAAGCCCATTAAGTAACCAACGCTCATCATTTGTTGTTTAGTAAATCAAGCATTACAGTTAATATAAACAATTCGATGATCCTTATCATAATTTGAACAGTAATATTTATATGACTTTCCTTTTAAAAAAATATCTTTGAAGATTTTTGTCATGCTATAATTATGTCAAATTGAGCTTCGTCTAATGGGGAATTCGTAGAAATAAAACCATAAATAGATTTCAAACACAAAAATGTATTTTTACATGGTAGATATTGCATTCTTAGCTAAAAACGTCCTTCACAATATTATCGTTAAATAAAATAATTGCAACTTTACATTATGACCTTGTTTTATTTAAATCAATAATACGAAAATAAACACTTAACACACTTGTTCACTTGTTCAAATAACTACGTATACCTACACTTCATTGTTATACACGTTATAAACGAAAATATTATTTACTAATTTATGCCAATATAGACTTTAATACGAACAAATTAAAGATTATCTTGGCATTTTATTAGCACCATTATTGAGTTACAAATTTATCAAAGAAAGGAGAAGAATTAATATTGATTGATAAGCGTTATAAATAATACAATAATGTAACAGATATGTAGTAGAACCATATACAACGTGTAACGGAAAGGGTATATACATACCAAGGGCACGGCTTCTTTGGGTGATATCAAACGATATTGGAAGGGTTTTTTTAATCCTATCTCCTTTCTCGCGCCGACAAAAGAACATCGCCTTTACGCTAGGCTACTACAGTACTAGGCGCACAGAATTACGAAAAAGATTTATCGTGATATTTGCACTACGTAGTGCGGTGACACGATTGTTATGATTTCAATTTAAGAAACTTACGAAACCGAAAATTTGGTATCAATTTTTAGAGTATTTTATTTTGAGTTGAAACACTTCCAATATCGTTTGATATCATCCAAAGAAGCCGTGCCCTTGGTATGTATATACCCTTTCCGTTACACGTTGTATACTATCGGAAACACCAAAATGGAGCCTGTGATTACATATTATAATATATGGTCCAACCGACGACCAGCGCAGATGGCAAATCTCAACTACAACAACGCAGGTACAGGTATACACTCTCTGTTCCTTTACTCTCTTAATTCGAAGGGACGGCAATCCGACACGACCGGAGAGAGAATAGGCGGAGGACCATATATGTATGATTGGTAGTGTTATTATAATATGTTTATTACCTATTATTATAACACTACCCACTATAGCAGCGGTGGCCAACTTGATCAGAGCTAAGATCGACTTTTTACCGACGAACCCCTGTGGGATCTACCAATTACATACCTACTTCTTGAAATGAAGGTACATATTTCAACTTTTAAAAATTACTTAAAACTATTTTTTGCCTTGCCACTATCGACTCGACTTATAGCAACGATCGACTCGACTTATATCCGCGGTCGACCGGTTGGCTACCCCTTGACTATAGCATTCAGCAGCAACCGATTATGGATGTAGACCCACCAAAGTTACCAAAAGGCACCAAGTGACGATACAAAATGGAAATATACTCGGTATCTTAAATTTTGTTGACTTCAGTTGTCATTTAGCTTTTTCATAGAGTGTTATCATCCGTTATCACGAATTTCCTACCTTTGACCCGAAAAAAGAAATGACAATATATACAGAACAACCGCATTTACAAAGATAAGATTTGAATACAAATATAGGTAATGCATGTATCTTTTTGCAATTAAATCTATGATGCAGTGACCTCTTTAAAATAATAAAGAATACAATGTAATGCAATATTACATCATCTGTATCAGAATTTAAATTATAGTAGGTACCTTAATTGACAAAAACTAGGTCTGAAATATCGATACCGCAAATAATGCAAATTGAGCATTGCTAAAAAAAAAACAAGTGAATTCAGAATTGATGACTTTGATTTTATTTCGTACTGCTGATGTAACATCTGATAGGCGAAAAATATAGGTAGCCCTATGACAGCAGTTTATAAACGAACTCCTTATATTTAAAAACTCGCTATGATCAATTTGATCACTGATTAGCATAATCTAAATTCAAATTAATTAGAGAAGATTTAATTGAAGAAAATTCATTGAAGAATATGCTAATAAGTGGTAAAGGATTATTTATATAAATCGAATTATTTGCTCGGTTCAAACAGTGACTAGCTGATTCGAAATTCAAATTTTCTATAGAAAATTGGAATAAAGAATTTTATAATCAATATTTAAACTTAGAATAAGGTTCAACCGTTTTATGATAATATTTATTACAATGTTTTTATAAGTAAGTCTAAATGTCACAAAACTATTTTTGGCAATGAATGAGTTGTCAATAAGATTTGTATACTTTAGTATACAAATAGTATTAAAATAGATATAATACAAGTAATATAAACAAAATTTTACATACTGAAATTATTACATAGAGATTATTAACTTAAAATAATAGTATACAAGATAATACTATAGTTGAAAATTATTATATTTACATAAAAATATATGTAGTGAAATAGTTATACTTTCGATGATTGTTCTCATTAAAAACTATAAACAATTAATTATCGAAATTCAAAAGCAAGGTTATTAGCATGATAAAAGTTCTTATCAAATATACGTATATATCGTTAGTTGTTATCAAACATTTAATTAAGCCTTAACAAGAGCTTATCACAGGGAGCTTTGGAATATCATTGTGGAATGTTAATAAACTACATTGCAGTTAATAATGTCTCTCATTAACCTAATGAACGCCGAAATATATAATTAAAACGATACCAATAGCTTATCTGAAACTTAATTTGTACAAAAAAGAAGTTTTGCGAAACACAAAAATATCAAATGAAAAAACATATGAAATTATGATAGCAGCGTTCATAGAGTTTCGGGGTTGCGGGAATATTCTAACGAGATACGCTGCCCCGGAATGCAGGGCCCAGTGAAGGAGCAGGGTGGGTTCTTAGTCAGTCTAAGGTCTGAGTGTCAGACTTCTACTAACTAAAAATCCTTCCACTCAACCCACAGCGGAAGGAGTCGTTTGATGGTTTTCCCACCCAGATAAAAACGCGTTCATAGAGTTAACTTATAATGTATATGTACAAAACAATGTTGCTCAAACAAACATTAAAATCTCTACTGACCACACCAATTGCAAACTAAACTAAAATTAGGACAAAATGCACCTTTATGAATTCAGTGGTATATACTTTGAATCACACATAGAAATACATATATTTGAAATAAGTATCGAAACAGACCCTTGAACACTGAGTATGATAAAATTATATTTTTAGTAGAGATGCGCCGAATGTAGGTTCAACCGAATACGACTGTTCGGCCGAATATTAGGTCCAAAATGTACCGAACCGAATATTCGGCCGAATCATTCGGTTCAAGTCTGTGCGGTAAACAGGTTTCATAAATTTTATTTAGCGTATATAGACATTTATTTAAAAAAGAATTAATTTGATTATATACATATTTTGATACTTGTGTTGGTTCCAAAAGTTAGTAGTTATTCTATTATATTCTAAAAAAATTTTTTTTTGTAAAAGTCGTTACTGAAAGCAGTGCTTTTAAAATTGTTAATTTCAAAGAAATTAATCCAGATTAATTCATCATTTGCACAAAAAGCAAAAGCTTATTTGATCAAAATTTTATTTAAATTGATTGTTAAAGTTAAACTTTTATTTTGGCAATAAATAATTGGTACAAAAAGTAGTGTTTCTTTCATTTATAAACAACTTTGTACAACTTTCGGAATAAACAACACTTGTTTAGTAATTAGTTAACCTTAGATACTGTTTAATAAAATGTTATTTTTTAACTATTAACAATAATTTAAATATTCGATAATTAATCGGCAAATCAACCGAATATTCGGTCGAATACGAACATGAAAAATTATGCCGAACGTATCGAATACGAATATTCGGCCGAACATTCGGCGCATCTCTAGTTTATAGCGATTATAGAAGTTAATACATATATATTTTATTGATAATAGGCTCGCGTTTGGCCACCGTCTCACCTGATAGTAAGCTATAATGGTAGCTTACCTAACCTATATAAGTACAAAGCAAAGTAAGTACATTTTTTGTTTTGTTAAGTGACCAATATTGTGTATGTAACAGAAGATCGCCGTAGGCTGTTAATGATTACGATACTTTATCTTACAGCTAAAAATTTCTTCAATACTCAATGCTCCATTTAACTTGAACGGTAATCCTATTAGCGAATAAGTACCCATATTTAGTCTCTCTGTATTTAATAGTAGATTATACATTAAACACTCAGCGGAGAAAACAGTGTATTTTGAGCGAAACGAGCATAATGAAGGATCCCTGAATTTAACTACAAAGAGGTACTTCGATTTATACTAGCCATACGCAAAAACTGTTAATACGCATACGCAATGAGAGTACAAAGTAAATATCAAAAATTTTGCGTATGGCTACGGAGTCTTATTCCTTGCCGGAGTCTGTGTTTGCTGATAGCTATAACGAATCTTTAAGTTAATAGTGAATTGGTTACTTCTAGGTAAGCGTGCTTCCTCTTCGAACATCAGGTGAACATCATCACTAACCACCAGGTCAGACGCAAGCATTTTATCAATAAATAAACAATATAATATTTTTTGTGTTACGCCAATCCGATTTATGAATAACCAAGAGCCCATGAAACAAAATAGCGCCATCACAGTTATTACAAAAATAACACTATTTAACATCATTAAAATAACAAATAATACTTCGTAGAATTGATTGTTATTTTAAAGGCTACGTACCACGAAGCGTGCAGTGTAAACACAAGTAATTATAACTTTCTAAATAAACTGTTACGCTTGTGCTCACTAAAAGTGCGTGATAAAAGAAGCTTTTAATAATCAAGACTAATATTTTGCTTTAAACCTACTCATTGCTATAATTCCTTACTTGGGACTAATTAGTGAGGCCAGTTATTAGTCTATTATAGTCCAAAATCAGGGACTAGATCTTAAAATATGCTTGATTCATTACCTCCAACAACTTGACATAACATTAATAATGTACTCTTGTACTGTATAAGTTATAATATTTATTAATTAAATATTTAACTAAGGTGATTTGCAGGAAAATCCATAATAAATTTTCGACGTATTGGGTCTGAAAATTATGGCTTGCTTGTTATATTAAAATAATCTGTTTAAAAATATATTCGTATTGAATGGGCTGTATCAACATTGGCATATAAATGCATACAATTTCTGGGTAACCGTATTTTTTTTTTTTTTTTTTTTTTTTTTTTTTTGTGTGTGGCATCTCGCAGGTCAACCTCTGAGGTTGTCGGCTGCTTAACCGGGCTTGCCTGTGGTTGCCTTAATTAATAAATTAATTAAAGCCTCCAGCCAGGGCTTATTAGAAAACTTACAAACTAGGCGACTACACGCTAAGGGCACCCCTTGTGGGGTACGGACCTCGGCTTAGGGCGTCGCAGTGGGAGGGCAGCTAGGGACAGGCTGGATCATATCATTTTTATTATTAATAAAGGAATTTAAAGCTACTGGCTCAGCGTCGCGGGCTGGCTCTGGCAAGGGTCGGGGCGGACTATTACGGGGACGTCGCGGCGGGCCTCGGCGGCGAGGACGGAAGGACGGTCGGTTTTTGTTTTTGTGTGCCACTGTACTTGTTTCCCTACGGCTCTCTTGGAGCAGGGTGATTGCGTCATCGGGAGTGACAAGGGTATGCCTTGGTCGGCGAATCTTAGAGATACGCGAGGGTTCGTATTGGGCGGCCGATACGATAAGGGGATTCCTATGTTGGATTGCAGTATCAAAGAAACGCTTGGAGACACGTTTCATGAACTGCTGGATGGTAGGCATCTTGAGGTCTACGTGAAGAAGCTCATTTCGAACATAAAAGGGGGCTCCCGTGACTCTACGGAGGAATCGGTTTTGAAGGGTCTGCATCTTGTGAAGGAGGTAGGGCTTTGCGTGTGCGAAAACAACGCAGGCGTAGGTCATGATGGGACGGATGACCGCGGTGAAAATACGCAGCTTGCACCTGAGTGATAACTTGCTGCGGGAGCTAAGAATGAAGTGGAGCCTACCTAGAGCGAAAGCGGCGCGCGAACGTGCCTGCTTTATGTGCTCAGCGAAGGAAAGGTGTTTATCGAGGACCACGCCTAAGTATTTGGCTTGCTTTTCCCAGGGGATCGGCTTGCCGTACATGGTAATCGGACGGGGGGAGGGTGGGTTTATCCGCGGCTTAGAAAAGAGGACTGCCTGGCTTTTGTCTGGATTGACTTCGATTCTCCATTTCCGGAACCACTTGGCCAGAGTGTTTGCGGAAGTTTGGAGAGTGCGAGCGATGGCATCGGGTTTAAGACCGGTATAATAGATAGCCGTATCGTCGGCAAATAGGGCTAGCTGAGTATTTTTATGCTTGGGGATATCGCTAGTGAATAGCGTGAAAACGAGGGGGGATAGTACGGAGCCTTGAGGAACTCCTGCGCGAATGGGATGGGGGGAGGAAAGCTCCCCCTCAATTCGGTAACGAAAGGTGCGATTCGATAAAAAGTCCCGTAGGATGAGCACGAGACGGTCAGGCACGCCGAGTTGGTATAGCTTATAGATTAAGCCATTGTGCCAGACTTTGTCGAACGCTTTCGCTATGTCGAAGAATAAGGCTCCCGTTATTGCGCCCCGTTGGAAGCCGGCGCTGACGTGTTCTATGATGCGGTGGACTTGTTGGATACATGAGTGTTCGGTTCTAAATCCAAACTGCTCATTGGGTATAAGACTCTTTGCTTCGGCAAAATCTTTGAGCCGCTTATATATAAGCCTTTCATAGATTTTACCAAGGACGTTGAGTAAGCTAATGGGACGGTAGCTAGACGGGTCAGACTTGGGCTTGCCTGGTTTGGGAATACCTATGACGGTGGCCTGTTTCCAGGTTGCGGGGAACATATTATTGCTCAATGCACCATTGAAGATGGCAGTCATTAGCACTATAAGCTGGGCGGGGAAAAGTTTGAAAACCCTATTGGTGATGCCGTCGGAGCCAGGGGCTTTTCGCGGTTGGAGACTTTTAATGATATCCTGGACCTCATCAGGAGTGATGGGGGCCAGTGGATTATCGGGATCTTCGACGGGCGGAAGGGAAGTTCTACGTTCGACTTCGGCGTTCACCATATCGAGGTGGGCTTGGTCTACTGGTTGAGAGCTGGGAGTACACTGGGACTCTAGGCTGTCGGCTAGGCATTCTGCTTTTTCAGAGTTATCGAAGGCGACACTCTTATCGGGACGAATGAGAGGAGGCATTGTGGCCTCTTCAGTGGATCGTAACTTCCTCTGAAGCTGCCAGAAGGCAAGATGGGTGGGCTCAAGTTCGCTCAGCATCTTGTACCAGCTCGCATTACGCTGCTCGGTAATGCGTTTCCTTACAGCACGCTGTAAGTTGCGCATGTGAGCTTTGTTTGCGGCGCAGGGAAAAGCGCTGTACGCACGGATGGCTGCGTTCTTCTCGGTTATCAGATTCCGTACATCGTCCGGGAGTTTCCAGCGGTGGTCTTCCACTACAGGAACTTCCCTTGAACAATCGTTCAGGACGGATTGTACGTGATTTGTAAGCGAGTCGATCGCCGCCGTCGTGTCAGCGACTGAGACTATGTGGTCAGGAATGGTGTCCAATTGAGGCGACGTGGTGGATTTCAGTTTTTCACTTACTTTCCTCCAGTCGGTGATCAATTGGGTCGGAGGAGGTTGGGTAGGATCATGGTTACCCGAGCGGGAACCTAGGTGTAGGATAACGGGACGGTGATCCGAGTTGAGCTCGTGAAGCGCTTCTATGGAGTGTAAACGGAGGTTTACATTCTTTAGGAGCGCCACATCGAGGACATCGGGGTTATGGTTAGGGTCGTGTGGGTAGTGGGTGGGAGTCATCGGAGCGATGACGTCGTAGTTTAGGGTCGCGCCTAGGTTATACACGATTCTGCCTCTGGCATTTGTCGTGTTGCTGTTCCAAGCGGGGTGTTTGGCGTTGAGATCGCCCGCTAGTAAGACGGAGTCACTCAGGCCGAAGAGAGTCGTGAGATCGCTGGTGAGCGCGATAGAATCGTCTGAAGCAAGAGACGCGACCGATGATGGGGGATGGTAGGCAGAGATGATGGTTATCGTAGGATGACCAGTCATGCCTAGTCGACAGGCAGAGTACTCTAGGTGAGAGAGAGGCGCGGGTGGGGTCAGAGGGATGCAGTATAACTCCTTTCTATAATAAATAAGGGTACCGCCGCCGTGGCAACGTGTTCTGTCATTGCGAACTAGACGGTAATTCGCAATTTTGGGATCAGCGCGGTGGGGTTTCAAAAGGGTCTCCTGTATAAGGAGGACGTCTAATTGGTGGTCGCGGAGGAATTTAGTTATTTCGGCGCGTTGGTTGAAAATGCCATTGGCGTTGAAAAAACCTAATTTGAGGGATCGAGGCCTAGTGTGGTTTGTGCGTTGGGAATCCATTGGATCAGTCCATCGCATCCATCTGGTCGAGACCTAGCACCACATCACTGTGTGTGCTGAATATTTGGCTGTACATTGCCGTCGTAATTTTGCCGTTATTCTGCTGTTCGGCAGCCAGAAGGGCATCGCGGAGAGATCTGGCTTGGCGGGTCATAAATAACCTATAATGGCGCAGTATAGTCTGGGCGCAAGCCTCGCCGTGCACGACGGGTGAGGGATTGGGCGGTTGTTTGACTGCAGGAGCAGCAGTGGTTTGAGGCGCGGGTTTGTGACTGGCTGTGGGCTCTGTAGCCACGGCTATAGGCAGGATCTGCGCTGCGATGGGTATATCCATCAGTGCCTGCAAAGGTTTGGCAGGGGCCAAGGAGGGAAAGGCTTTTTCGTGGTTTAGCCTGTTCCACGGGGACGGTCTCTGAGGAGCGAGACGTTGGGGAATTTGAGAAGAAGGTGCCTCTCTCTGTTGGCGGGCGTTGGCGCGCTTCGCTAATTTAGGAGCGAGTTTGGGGGCTTTGGGACAGCCGCGGTAGTTTGCCGGGTGACCGGTCTGGCCGCAGAGAACGCAGCTGGGTGGTTCCGAACAGAGGGTTCGGTCTTTAGGCCGTGGGCAGTCCGCAGTGCTATGCTCGCCCAGACACTTGACGCATCTGGGAGTCGCATAGCAGTTGCTCTGCGCATGGCCATACAGTTGGCAACGGTGGCATTGTCCCACTGTTGCGGTTTTGTAGGGCTTCTCTATTGAGATACCGGATAGGGAGCAAATAGACTTAATCTTAAATATTGGGTGATGACCTTCGGTTGGTTCACAAATGACAAGAACCATGTCGTACAATTCACCGCCTCTCGCTTTATGTAAGCGATGGACGGCGATCACTGGTATACCTTGATCGGCAAGGTCGTCTTTAATATCCTGTACTAGGATTTCTTTAGGGACACGTTTAATAATAACACGAGTGGGCGTGTCCTCGGGGAAGGAGAAAGTGTGAAAGGAAATATTCCTTTCACGGAGGGCGCGATATAGTTCCCTATAGTCGTTCGACGTAGGGACGGTGACTTTAATGCCATTTTGGCAGGCACGGGCGTTTGTGTAGTTGATCTTTCGATCAACACACATCTTGGACACATCAGTCCATTTACCCTTGTCCTGGATGTAAAAGGGGGGCGGAGGGCGTTGCTTCCTTTGGGCTGAGGAAGTTTGGGCTATCGGGCTGGAGGGACGACTATTCTGCGCGTGAGCAGAGGTAGTTGGGACTGGGCTAATGGGTCGTACGGGCGTTTGAGTTGGGGACGGGGGCGACGCGGTGGTCTTTTTGGCCTTGCTGGCCTGGGAGGTTTTCCCTTTCTTCCTCTTGCCTCCGGTGACGATTTGAAAGTCGTCTTCGGAGGACGAAGGGCAAGAAGAGGCTTCGTCTTGGTCGGAGGGTGGGTTAGATAACGGAGCCGACGTGTCCATATCGTAAAATTCAGGTGCAGCGCACACCTGCGCGGCGTCCATTGTTCTATGAACAATGGGATTAGAGAGTGGGCCGGCAACAATAGCTGGGTCTGGGAATCGAGTGGTCGGTACGTCTTTGTCAGCGGGCGGCGGCGGTAAGGGGCTATTAGTTTCGGAGTTTTTCATTGTTCGATGAACAATGGGGTCCGAAACAATAAACTTTTCGGTGAATGAGCCAACCGGAGGGCCTTGATCCGCGAGCGGGGGAGATAGCGGGCTATCGAGCACGTCGCTAAAATCGGTGACTTTGGCTTTAGTAGCCAGGGAAATATTTCGCTGCAAAGCAGCGAGCTTTCCGCCATATCTGGCGCAAAAGTCGGGGTCCTTTCTTAGCTCGTCCAAGAGGTGCGCCTTTTGCAAGGCGTCCTCCATGACGAGGGATATAGAATATCTATCGGGGAATTTTGGAGATTTCTCTCCCGCGGGGGGCCTATTTAAAGCCTAACTGGCCTAACTCCCCGGATGGATGGGTCCGGGGATGTGTTAGCCTCCCAGTCGGGTGGAGACTGGGAGGTGTGTACCTATTGGTGAGCCCTAAGCTTGTAACCGGTCGCCAGTCTTATTGTGCGAACCGGGCCCTATTGGGTCTAGTGCGAAGGGGTAGACACACCCAACCGACACTAGGTGTATAGCTGAAAGGGAAACTCAGTAACTAGGTTTGACTAGGAGATCCCCCAAGGCCAAAACCTAGCACTCGACTCCAATTGACTGCTTCACCCTGAAGGGGATCAGCGGGTGCGTCGGGTCAGCACCCCCTTGGTATTGTTGACACCGTGAGGTTTCCAACCAAGGACCACGAAACTGTGGTTTTACCCTGAAGGGGCCAAACAAAATTGTTTTTGACGATACTCTGTTATAGAAACAAAATATCCTTCACTGCCTTGAAAAAGGCGGTTCCGGATCGGGAGTTGTAGTCGGCGACTACGAGTGACGTCACGGCGAGCGCGACGAAGCGATGACACAAACACAGAACGATCGGGAGCGCAGAGCGGCACGACCGTCTCGGGCGAGCGTCGGGCGGAGAGTGTGTGGGTAACCGTATCTACATCAATATCTATATATACCTACGAGCCAAGTAACATTAAAATCGAAACAGTCAGTTATTGAAGTATTTTATATTGTATTTTATTGCTTTAGATAAGTATTTCAGATAATACCTTTATCAACTTTCAGAATCTACCAACTGCCGATTCACGTATGTTATTTTAAATAATATCAATACCGCAAAATGTAATTTTTTGATACCAGCTACGTATGTTAAATAAATTACATTATCGGGAGTGCATCAGATCTCATGTAGACACAAATAGTTGCAGAAGTGTTCTCTAAAATGTCAATACAGTACCCTAATTGTGCGTTTATATATATATATATATATTTATAACTTATTACTAAAAACCTAGTTTATCTTTATTCGGGAATATTTTATCGACCGGGGCAAGAGCGTGACGGATTAACCGGACAATCTTATAACTGACTGACACACTTATCTTAACCTACGTAGAAAAACAAGATTAACATTGCCATGGCTCGCCACTTTTGACTGCAACACGTAAATATTACTGCTTAAAACTATGTAATGTACTTTCCCCAATTCCAATACTAGGTTAATTAGTCTAATTAGTAACTAACGTATGTAAATAAACTTTTACGAAATTCGCTTAAAATTATTTAAAAAACAACGTTCTGGTTTATGAGAACGTTAATGTTGATTACAGTATTTTAAACTAAACCTGATTAAATAGCAGTATATTTAATCAGGTTTCGTTTAAAAAAATACGTTTAAGTCACTTACCTCCCAGTGGAGGTAAGTGACTTAAACGTAGTTTTTTGTCAGACCACGCAAAGAAGTTGACTAGTCAAACTAAGTACTGATTGTCGAAAGTCAATCCTAAGCTGTCACCCCGTGTCGGCCTATTGGCTCTAAAAGCGTAAGCACGTTCTGAAAAGACTTAAGAACTACTACCCTAGGTCGAAACCCACAATGTTGTCTAAATCGTAGTTGAATATCCTGTAGTCATGTTTGTACAACTTGTACAGCCGCCTGATGAGAGGCAGGTCCAGTTGGGAGAAGTATGTGTGTAGCTTCTCGGCCGTTCCTGAGGTGTGGTCCAGACGAGGGAACTGGATATGCGAGGCGTTGATCGTGTGTAAGGCTAGCAGAGAGTCGTCTAGCAGGGTTTCGTATTTACCTGGAATTTAGGAAAGGGTTATTGTATTAGAATTTGTTTGTAAGTTTGAATCTAGAGGTTTAATCTCCGTAAGTAATGGTCTAATTAAATTTTTTTTTCCTTTTTATAATATAATTATAATAATGCACCTTACTGCATTATTATAATTATATTATAAAACGGAAAAGTTTGTATGTTCGTTTGATCGCGCTGATCTTCGAAAGTGCTAGGTGGATTTGGATGAAATTTGGCATGGAAGTAGTTTGAAACTCGAGGAAGGTTTTATCCGACTGCAAAAAGGAGGGTTACGTTTTTATGGTGATAACGTCCACGGCAGCAAAGCCCCACGCGACTGCTTGTATCTTTAGAAACATTAAACTGATTGGACAAACTATCAGATAGCCATTTAGTTATTTGGCAGGCATCTAGGGATGCGTTCATTACATATTGTTACGCCAGTCGCTTAGCGAAGTAGGTACGTCGAGAAACTTCGAGACTAGAATGTTCGAGACACTAACGCCATCTAGCGGCGAGTAGCAGTACTGAGTATCTCGAGTAGCTTCTGGAATATTCCTGGCAGTATAGGCAGTGAGTCCATTTTACAAGAATGTTCTAGAACTCATAGACCGGGGTATAAAAAGATCGCAGAGGAACGCAGACGGCGTGGATTGTGGATAAAACTAGAAGCCTGAATTTTTAGTAACCAAGCAGGCATTGTATAAACACGGTATATTTCAAATTTTATTCAATTTGAATTGGTAGTTTAAGAATTATAACGAGTCAAAGTTTCTTAATTTTGTCACTCACTGACTGACTGACAGATCATCAAAAGTCTAAGGCACTTCTAACAGACATAGAAGTTTCAAATTTAGAATACAATTAGTGTTTAGTGTATGAACCAAGGAAAAACTAAAATATTTTCCAATTTCGGTTTTTTTAATGGTAATAGGCTCGCGTTTGACCACCATCTCACCTGATGGTAAGTGATGATGTGGTCGAAGATGGAGCACGCTTGCCTAGAAGCAGAACTATCTACAAAAAGAAATGAGATGCCATAAAAAACAATACTTGTCAAAAAAACCAAGTCTCGCAACTCAATTCTTCTACCGTAAAAACTTGTGAGATCCATGTAATACCAAGTCGTTTATTAATTTATTCAGTCCCTATTTAAGGGACCTTTTGTCTTAAGTTGTTACGTAATTATCTAACCTAACAACATCAGTGCCCATATCAATATTATTATTTTTTAACGTTTTAAATAAATGTATTGACTTGGCAATCGCATTAAACAATCTAATTAATATATTTATTACTTGTGAGATATATTGTGTTTTCATGCGATGGCCGTAATGTTCATACTCAAATGTACCGTCTTTGGCATTGTTCGTCAGGTCGTTGAGCTTACAGACTAACTGACAAAAGCTTGCACTGACAGGACGGGTCTACTCAAATCTGTGTGGTCTTTCCTCAAAAGGCCATTTCAGACTAATCTACATAATCCTCATAAACGATTGTGAATATGTGCACTATGTAGGTTGTTTTATTCGAGTTAAACATAATAAATTGTCTGTCAGTTTGAGTGCCTTTTGCGGCCTACCCATAGGTCCTTACATTGGTATTGTTCGTCAAATCGTTAAGCTCCTTTTTTTTTTATGTGGCATCTCGCAGGTCAACCTCT
Organism: Tholera decimalis; assembly: GCA_943138885.2. Lineage (NCBI taxonomy): Eukaryota > Metazoa > Arthropoda > Insecta > Lepidoptera > Noctuidae > Tholera > Tholera decimalis. The sequence goes on along the minus strand of OW964553.2, from coordinate 9,375,671 downwards.
GAGGTTGTCGGCTGCTTAACCGGGCTTGCCTGTGGTTGCCTTAATTAATAAATTAATTAAAGCCTCCGGCCAGGGCTTATTAAAAAACTTACAAACTATGCGACTACACGCTAAGGGCACCCCCTGTGGGGTACGGACCTCGGCTTAGGGCGTCGCAGGGGGAGGGCAGCTAGGGACAGGCTGGATCATATCATTATTATTATTAATAAGGGAATTTAAAGCTACTGGCTCAGCGTCGCGGGCTGGCTCTGGCAAGGGTCGGAGTGGACTATTACGGGGACGTCGCGGCGGGCCTCGGCGGCGAGGACGGAAGGACGGTAGGTTTTTGTGTTTGTGTGCCACTGTACTTGTTTCCCTACGGCTCTCTTGGAGCAGGGTGATTGCGTCATCGGGAGTGACTAGGGTATGCCTTGGTCGGCGAATCTTAGAGATACGCGAAGGTTCGTATTGGGCGGCCGATACGATGAGGGGATTCCTATGTTGGATTGAAGTTTCAAAGAAACGCTTGGAGACGCGTTTCATGAACTGCTGGATGGTGGGCATCTTGAGGTCTACGTGAAGAAGCTCATTTCGAACATAAAAGGGGGCTCCCGTGACTCTACGGAGGAATCGGTTTTGGAGGGTCTGCATCTTGTGGAGGAGGTAGGGCTTTGCGTGTGCGAAAACAGCGCAGGCGTAGGTCATGATGGGACGGATGACCGCGGTGAAAATACGCAGCTTGCACCTGAGTTATAACTTGCTGCGAGAGCTAAGAATGAAGTGGAGCCTACCTAGAGCGAAAGCGGCGCGCGAACGTGCCTGCTTTATGTGCTCAGCGAAGGAGAGGTGTCTATCGAGGACCACGCCTAAGTATTTGGCTTGCTTTTCCCAAGGGATCGGCTTGCCGTACATGGTAATCGGACGGGGGGAGGGTGGGTTTATCCGCGGTTTAGAAAAGAGGACTGCCTGGCTTTTGTCTGGATTGACTTCGATTCTCCATTTCCGGAACCACTTGGCCAGAGTGTTTGCGGAAGTTTGGAGAGTGCGAGCATCGTTAAGCTCCTTGTTCAAGTTGAGCTATACGTCATTTGACAAATGCTTGCACTGTGTGTACAGGCCCACTCAAATCTGTAAGCATCTTTCTTCTAAAGACCGCCTCAGACTGAAACCTACAAGGTTCCCATATAATTAAACCAGTGTAGATTGTATGGACTTTAAAGAAGACGGACCCCTGAGTTTGTTTCGGTGTTTCTTCTTAGGGTAGTCAGCTCGGGCACGCCGCAATTGCGGCGGTAAGACCCCTCTTTGAGGAGTGGCTAGATCGGCGTCACGGCGTCCTGACCTACCGCATGACGCAGGTCCTCACCGGACACGGAAGTTTCGGGAGGTACCTGTGTCTGATGGGTAAGGAAGAGACGCCTGGGTGTCACCACTGCGAGGGTCGCCCTGAGGACACAGTCGAGCACACGGTGCAGGACTGCCCAGCTTGGGCAGAGCACCGACGTGTCCTCACGGCGACAATAGGCGGAGACCTCTCGCGCCCGGCCTTGGTCGAGGCCATGCTGCGGGGCGAGAGGGAGTGGGAAGCGGTCGCCTCCTTCTGCGAAGCAGTCATGCTTCCGAAGGAGGAGGCGGGCCGCGTGAGGGAGAGGATGGCGTCCTCCCTCCAGCCCAGCCGCAGTGGTAGACGCCCACGGCGTCGGACGTCGGCCGACGATCTCCGGCCACCGTAGGCGCGGGCATGCGGACAGCGAGTAAAGGGCAACTCGCTGTCCGACCATGGACCATGCCCGGGTCGACGGCGCGTCGTGTTCCACGCGCGCCTCAAAGAGCGTCAGCAACATGACGAGGCCCCCTCTGCAGAGGGCCGAAGCCCGCCGGGGTCGTGGGACTCATCCCGTTACCGTGGCCCCGGTATGTAAAGGGTTATTGAAGGAACACCGTGGATTTTAGTCAGTAAAAGTCTGACAGTCCCTCCCACCCTGCCCGGAGTGGGAGGACTTATTTGATAATTTTACCACGCTAAAAAAAAAAAAAAAAAAAAAGGGTAGTCAGCTAGGAAACACCGGCCTCATCTAGTTAATATTTACGAAAAAAATGACGTGTAAGTGTTATTTAATAACCAATTTGCAAAATAAAGATCATTTATCATTTATCATGATGGTAGACCGACACATTTCACACGTTGTATTATGTTATGTAACCTTAAAGCCGATCACTGCCTTTTAAGTCACAAGTAATCCTAGTTTAAGAGGCAGGACTTTTTTGATGATAAATAAACGTTATTTATGATAGTTACATTAGTTTGTCATAACGAGTTCAGTTTAGACCGACTATAATACTTAAAGAGTTGCATTAAAATATTGCCAATATTCTGAATAACGGGCACCAAATTGCCATATTGATTGAGCTAGAAATATTATAATATTTACTAGTATGCCGATTCTTCGAGATAGTTTAACGCTGATAAAGAACCTAAGACAGAGCTGTAACTAAATGTAAAAAATGAATTCAAGTAAATATAATCGAGTGATGAAAACAATCATATTTGCAATACCATTAAAAAAGTCTAATCCTTTGACTAAAATAAACCATACAGCCTCAAAATACCTCGAAATGTATGGGCAAGGTAGACAAAGGCACGAATATGGCCGCCGGACGTAGAGTTAAGAGTTTCCCGTTATTATTATAATATAAGCATACTCAGAATTTCGCTTCACAGAAAACAATGTTAAGCAATGAAACAGGCGGGTTCGTGACAGGATCTTTAGAAAAGATAATATCAATAATCTGATCGTATTTGGGCACGCTCATAATTTTAAGAAAGTCTTCGGACGGTAGTCTGGACTTAAAAGTGAATAATAATTGTTAATCGTTTATAAATGTTGGGATTGTTTAAAACAATTTATGCTAAGCCTTGAATTCTGCTCACACTATAGTTTACAGATTTAAACCGAAATCTTAATTTAAAATATGAGAAATTCTGCACGCAAAATTCTACTTTTAAAAGATTTTATCTGTGTAATAAATATACAGATAAAACCGAGTCTCACTTCTTTCGCTCATTAGAACAATCAACTTGTTTAATTATATTGTAGCAAAAATGCTAGCAACAATTATTTATTTTAATACCACCACTTTTGCAGCTGCTGACTTTGATCTACCGCTATAATTCTATCCTTTTCTGACTATTTCAAAAACATATTACCTTCTTTTTCTGTCTGGCATCCCGAAATACTTAAGCATACCACAAGCTGCGACTGCATAAAAAACTTCCTAGAATTGTGACACACGACACCGTCGTCGAAAATATTCAGCCTAGTTACCGAACACAGGAATTATAATAGATCCTCATATTTCTTTTTTGTAAACGATCTTGAAAAAATCAGTATCTTAGGAGCCTTGAGCTTTGTGGCGAAAATAATGACGCAAGTTCTTTTTTTGTGTCTGCTAATGTATTTTCCAAATGTCTTGGGATTTGATTACTATACCATCAACGGTCTGTGCTTATAGCCTGCAGTGTTTTAATACGAGAACCTTAACTATTTTTGGACAGACCATATTTCATTAAATGATACAGCTTTGAAACAGCCATCTTTATTTTTGATTAGCTGTACCCGCGACTTTGTCCGGGTATCCGAGTATACCGGGAGTCCATAATACCGACGCGGTTTTTTTTCCACATAAACTCGATCCCTTACGAATTACGGGACAAAAGTCATTTATTTTGTTCTGTAACCTCCTCTATCTTCCAGTCAAAAGTCCCACAAAAATCGGGTCAGTCGTTCTAGAGATAGCTTAGATAAATAATAAGACAGATAGACGAACATTTAAAAGAAAAGTTTAATTTGTTTTATTAATTTTTTTTTCATTAATATTTTTATATCGTAGATAGACAATTCAATTTTATTTATATGTGTAGAAGTCGACCGTAGATGATATTTAGAGGAAAAATGACCTCAGATGCACTCCTGCCTCAGATGCCTATGTTCACAGAGTTATCATTTTTTCATACTGAACATACTATAATCCAGTGAGCCAACTTTTTAAAGTGAAGATCAAATAAACAGACAGTATCTTACAAGTAAGATGAGGCGAGAGAACGTAGAATAGTGATCATAATTACGAGTGATGTGACGTCGATAGCGTGGTTGCTGTAATTATACAAAGGTCAAGGCGACGTTAACCAGTATTTACTTCGTCGTACTATCTGTCTATGACTGCGACAGCTCCAAACCGAAAGACTTACGAGAGACACACGATGTAAGGACGTTTTCGTGTAAGATGTAAGGTACGAGTATGCAAGAAGATCACTACGGCAAGAAAATTTAAGTATACTTGTGGATAGTACCCCATACGCACAAAACGTTTTGGGAATACTTTCATTGCGCGTACAGCTAAGGAGTGAAATTCTCTGCCGGAGTCTATGTTGCCTGCAGGGACCGATAGCGCTTTCCTTTTATAGGGTTTTACTCCAGGGTTTGAAGAGCTAGGATATTTTAATTAATTTAAAAACCCCCATGATTGTGATGGATACTTTTTTAGCTAACCTTCTCAAGGGAAACCCATTCATTGACTTTCCTGATAGCTATACCCCCAGGTTACTTCTAGGTAATCGTGCTTCATCTCCGACCAGATTTATCTTACCATCAGGTGAGATGATAGTCAAAAGCGAGTCGAAATTTTAATAAGTTACTGTATCCAGTAGCGGGTTTATAGAATTTAAAGTGCTCAAAACTGAGGCATCAAGTGCTTGAAAATGTGTTTGATACAGCCTATGCTATTTTGTGTGTAAAAACAATCTATAGTTTAAAACAACTCAAGAAAAAGTTAGAAAAATAATAATTTCTTGTATATATATATTTCAATAGACGAAGCAAAATTATGCAATAAGAGAACCAATTAAAGTAATTTTAAATTTAAACCAGAACCGGAATGCCGTAAAGACTCCGAAAGATCTTTGTCAATATATGCAAGTAAATACGACATTATACAATATGTCAACGGAATACGAATGAAGGCATTTATGAAATTCAACAAGGCGGAATGACGTATTTGCACGGACAGCATACTATAATAATATTCAGGTGCATTCACCCGCGGAACCCCAAAAGGAGGCATCGTTAAAATTCGCTTGATATATTAGAAGCTATGACGCAACCGTATAAGCAGGTTCCATTGAAGACACAAAAAATAGTCAGCGAATAAAAACCTTATGCCTTATTACTGCTTACTAGTTTTATGAGGATTTGATCAGCTGTACAAGATGTTTAACATGTACAAAGTGTCTGAAAAGAAATTTTATATTTGTTTAGCTTACTGCGTGACCGCAATGATTAGGAAGGACGCCGCTGAGGATATGTCAATCGATAGCCTGTTCGGGAGCGAATTGCCTGTTGTGCGTACAAGAATTTTACAAAAATGGGAGATAATTCCCAAGAGCCTCGTTGCACGTTGAGCTGCTCCATTGGTCGAGTGGCTGCAAACGCGACTGCTGAGCGCGAGGTACTAGCATGCGTTGCATGCCACGTAAAGTAATAAAGCATCTCATCGATGGTTTAAGAACGCAAAGAAATATTAATTTATTTAGAAGACAAATAAATTGATGACAAAATCATACAAAGAGTATTCGAGACAGGTAAATGGGACTTCTTGAGCTGAAAATATATTTTCATGATTTACAAACGAGATGACAGAAAAAAGCACTTGTCTTAACTATAATATAATTACTATTATTTTTTTAATTGTATGTTATGGTTTATTGCTTTCTGTTGTCCTGTCTCGACGAATTACTTACATATAAACTCGCTTATTTATCGAAGCCAATACCTACTTACACGTGCGAGCACAAAATGAAAATTACAGGAATACAAAGAGACAAATAAGCAGTTTTGTGTTTTTATTTACGAATGATAGACCCAATGTCTAAGCCAAAATTTCACATAATGACTAATAACTATAAAAGGACGGACAAGGTCTAAGCATGTGAGAATGTGTCTAAATTTCATCAAAACGACCTAGAAATTAAAAAGGCTGGAACTGAGTCATTTATTCCTAAAATAACTAAGTTGCATTTGAATGAGTTGTGTAACTTCTGTATTGTGTCCACATTCAGAAACGACAAAATAAAAATTTGGTATGGTACTTAATGATTTTTTTAACATGCGCTATCGGAATCTTTTTTTTTTAAATTGTCAATTAGCAGGTTATACATATTCGAAACAAGTAATAAAATTCGACAAACGAGATAAAACCTACGAATTTGTGGCAGCACATAAGTAAATAAAATTAATAGTTTAAAAAACCAAAAACACGCTTTTAAGACTAATGTAATGAGCAGAAATTAGAAATATTTACTAGCAGGCAGTCCAAGGTTCCATCAGCCACCTTCCAATTCCATCGTCAGACCAGCTCGATGGTACCATAATATTGTATTGTCGTCTAATCTACACATAACTGCCAAGTTTCATGATGATACAACAATTAGAAGTACGTTTAATTCAGATTCTTAGATTTTATTGCATATTTAAATTGTTACAGATCGACCTAATAATAAATCTATGGATTTTTTTTTTTTTTTTTAACGTGGTAAAATTATCAAATAAGTCCTCCCACTCCGGGCAGGGTGGGAGGGACTGTCAGACTTTTACTGACTAAAATCCACGGTGTTCCTTCAATAACCCTTTACATACCGGGGCCACGGTAACGGGATGAGTCCCACGACCCCGGCAGGCTTCGGCCCTCTGCAGAGGGGGCCTCGTCATGTTGCTGACGCTCTTTGAGGCGCGCGTGGAACACGACGCGCCGTCGACCCGGGCATGGTCCATGGTCGGACAGCGAGTTGCCCTTTACTCGCTGTCCGCATGCCCGCGCCTACGGTGGCCGGAGATCGTCGGCCGACGTCCGACGCCGTGGGCGTCTACCACTGCGGCTGGGCTGGAGGGAGGACGCCATCCTCTGCCTCTCGCGGCCCGCCTCCTCCTTCGGAAGCATGACTGCTTCGCAGAAGGAGGCGACCGCTTCCCACTCCCTCTCGCCCCGCAGCATGGCCTCGACCAATGCCGGGCGCGAGAGGTCTCCGCCTATCGCCGCCGTGAGGACACGTCGGTGCTCTGCCCAGGCGGGGCAGTCTTGCACCGTGTGCTCTACGGTGTCCTCAGGGCGACCCTCGCAGTGGTGACACCCAGACGTTTCCTCCTTTCCCATCAGACACAGGTACCTCCCGAAACTTCCGTGTCCGGTGAGGACCTGCGTCATGCGGTAGGTCAGGACGCCGTGACGCCGATCTAGCCACTCCTCAAAGAGGGGTCTTACCGTGGATTACGCGGTAATTCAAAAAGGTTAAGAAAACCGATAACGGATTTTCTTTAGGTTTGTTATAACCTTGAAACCTGATCGCGTTCAAAGTCCATTACGTGGCCTTTCTCACAAGTGCAAACACGACTATGATATTATATTCCATCATGGAATGCCAGTGCCTATCTTCCGGCTTCATCATCAGACCTTGAAACCTAATCGTGGTCAAAGTTCATTACAAGATTTTTCTAAGAAATCCAAAACAGCTATGATACGATTTTCCATCATGAAGTTCCAGTTCATATTTTCCGGCTTCATCATCAGATCAGTTTGACAGTACCATATTATTGTATTGTCATCAGAACTACATACAACTGCCAATTTTCATTACGCTACGACCCTTGGAAGATGGTTAAATTAGTTACCTTAGATTTCATTACATAGTTAGTTACATACAGGTCGACCTAATAAAAGCGTGTTAAAAATGTCTTGACTCAGTAAACTAATATGGGAGTCTACACCGTTCATGTTCCCCTTAGCCTTTTCCCAAATATTTTTGACATCGGCTTCCAGTCTAAACGGATCCAGCTTAGTATTAGTGTTCTAAACGGAAGGACTATCTGACTTTCACAGCCCTTGGTAACACGGTTACCCTTGGCAAGCCTGGTGCCACATTTTCTGTCTTTTTGTTTTCCAGTTTTGCGCTTGTCACATCATTATCTTGTTATTATGATTGTGACAGCAGTTCATGACATTTTTGCTGTTAATTAAACAAGTTCTGTTTGATTTGTTTCCGTGAAACCTCTAAATTAATCTTTATGTTAGTTTTATCAACAATGAAACTAACACAATCTGCAAACAGCAAAATACTCGTCCTCAACGCTATCGGCTGGCAATTTACCTACCCAAGCGACTGGCTTTATTGCCACGTTGTGTGGTAATGCTTATCTTTTGGCCAATGAAATTGCCAGCTCTTGGGTCACGGGAAGTTTCGACAAGCTTTTTCGAAATTTCTTTGAAAAGTCTGTAAGCAGAAGAGCCGGTTCGAATATAAAGTCAGGTACCAATGAACGGCAGTGCCAGCGCAACATGATGCACTGGGAAGATGTAATGTCGTAAAAACCAGTTGTGTCCCACACTAAAGGCCCACCCACATTACAAGGAAACAATGACATGGCATCAGGTCTTTCATCGTGACGTACAATGTCATTTGGTTCCAATAAAGCTGTAAAGCCGATGGTGACAAGAGCTCGTCGGATGATGTCGTTTAAATGGGCGTGCTGCGCAAAACGACCAGCAATATGGCTACAATAGAGGCCACGGTACCCGAGCCTATCGTAAGTTGAATCACATGACAAGCAAAACTAAATACCTATGTATGCTTAAATGGTTTCATTTCCTAATCTGACGCCTTACTGCTGATTATCGCCACATTTGAGGCACAGTTACAGTTCATGGCCGAGACCTTATGATGACACATTTCTGTATAATTAATTATGTACAAATTGTACCTACATAACGGTTGCCTCAAGTTGAATGGGATGATAAACTATGTAAAATATGTGCTTCAAAAATCATAATGATACACGAACAGTTTGAAATTTTCTCATACTTGTTCGATGTTCAAAGGTTAACAGCTAAGTAACTATAGAAATATACTTGTGCTGGGTCGGTCCAGGTATACGCAAAAAAATTAAAGCTTGTAGACCAAAGATATAATAATTAATATAATACGTCATTGTTGTAGACCAAAGAATTAATATCGCCTCCTTACTCTTGTGCATGGAGTGTTAAAGGGCGTTAAGCGTAAAAATCGACACAAATGCTTTTGTGTGAATTAATCTACATACATATTGGCTGTTGTAACTTTCACAGAAACACGTTTCACACAAAATGTTAACAAAAACAATAATAAAGGCTCGGATACACCTAATTTGATCATAAACTACAAACAATAGTAACTCAAAACTAAACATTATATTATTTGAAGAATTAAAAATATTTTGTATAACAATATGCGCCGACAGTCTCCTCTACGAAAAATAATGAAATCTATTCTTTAGATTTAGAACTTAAACTCGTACAAAAGACAGATGTGAATGAAACAGTCATGCCAACCTTGACAGTTGATCCGAGAATCGTAATTCGCTGTCCTCAATTTTTTTTAATATATTCTATCGCATGATGTATAAAAAAACTGAGGAATCTTTTCTTTCCAATATTTGTTTTGTTCTCACAAAAGCATCAGCAACGGATTTAGAAGAATCGATTATAAAAGCTATTTGCGAATTTCAATCTCGACTGAAATTCAAAAAAAGTACTGTGTTGTCTTCTTTTTTTATTTATTGATAATAGGCACGCGTTTCATCACCATCTCACTAAGTGATCATGTAGTCGAAGATGGAGCACGCTTACCTAGAAGTAACTCTTGACTTAAAGACCCCCAGGTTATAGCTATCGGGAAACACTCCGGCAGAGAATTCTAGGTACTCCTTTGCTGTGCGTACAATGAAATTCTTCCCAAAACGTTTTGTGCGTATGGGTGGGATATCCACCATGTAACGATGGCGCATCGCCGTCGTTTGTCTAGTAGTCCGATGACGGAACGGGCTTGACGGAATTAGATTGTGTAATTCTATGGCACACTCCCCGAAATGTAAACGATAGACTTGCAACTCGTCGTTGTGTGTGGTGCAATATGCTAAACCATTCGCAAATGAAGTACTTTAATGTCCTTATTAGTATTTTTGTTATTTCTATGGTTTATGGTTTAATTACTCGTGTTATTGTGAGCGTGAGTTCTGTTACAATGACAGAATAGTCGTTACAATGTAATTTCGGTAGCTATCGTGAGATTTCGAGCCATAATTTCGCATTGCGAGAATTAATCTGATTTGTGAACTAATGTCAAAACTGCCACCTTAAATATGATCTGATGTGCTTCATAGTTTTAGTAACGTTAGAACAATTAGATAATTGCACGGGAATGTTTTAAAAAACTGCTTGAACTTACAGTTAAAATATGCAGCTATTAATAACGAATAATTAAAATATCTCATAATAGGAAGCGGAACGATACTCATTATTTTAACAGAACTACAATTCTAAATGTTAATCTAGATAACAACCAAATTAATGAAGTGCTGTTAGTTTATTTATAAATTAGTTAACATGTATTAATAAATGTATATCCAGCAGCATATGGCTACAATTTTAAACTGTACGTATAGTCTTCAAGCATTTAAGCAATACCTAAAAATAATTGTATGCAAAATAAGATGGATACAACACATAATTTGAATTTCATGAGGTGTTGAGTTATTTATTACTGCAAATTACAGGTTTAGATTCACTCAATATAATTTTTTGGTTCAAAATTATAGAGCACATTTCAAATTAAGTTAGCGTGGTGGAAAATTTGTTATCCTCTCAATTTAATAGATAACTAGATGAGTTTTGTTTGTGGCTTAAATCTGTATGGGGTAAAATGTAGCGTTAGTAAGAGCACCTTTAATATTTCTGATTATTGTATGTATATGCTGTACGATTTCATCGCCGCCCCCGGAGAATAAAATAATAACTACAAAAATGCAACTTTTCAGAAAAAATTAAAAACATGTTTTCGTTGATTGCTCCTTAAATACTGGACGTAGACAGATAATTGTCAGCTTTTAAAGAAGGTTATTTTTTGTTTGTTCTAAATGTTTTAGTGAAATACGCCTAAGTATCAAAATAGAGATATTATTTCAAAAATAAGAAGTTAGTCTTAATTAATGATCATCTAAGTTGTATAACGTCGATTATCATTTTATTCTCCGTACAGCCTGACCAGAATCAAATATTGTACTCTTCACTTATCATTTTATTGTACGGGTTTTATGGAGCAAGTGATATTGATAATACTTTAATATCGTAAAAAGGAAACTGAAAAGGACTTTAAATTTGGCTTCATAATTAAAAAATGACATGGTAAACACATCTTATACAAAGCGACTGGGTGGTTTTGAACGAGAATAAAATGATAACTGCATTTGTCATTATCTAGTCGAATACTTTTTTACGAGAACATAATTCTATGAACATTTGTCATATTAACAAGTGGGAATAAATTTTGATAATATTATATTAACAGTTTATTTTCGTAATTTAAGACTTGTTTTAAATCTTTGAATACTATTGTAATATTTTGTAACTTCGTAAATATCTGTATAAAAATTAGTAAAAAAATTGAGCGGGTGTATTAGTACCCACAGATCCAGACATAACACTAAAACTAAGATAATGGCTGTTATAATTTGATTCTCCGGGGACGGTGTCATTTGCCAAAGTCCCAAGTAATTTTTTACAATGGCACAAAAACGAAGTCAGGTGCCAACCACATACGTGGTGTATATTACGTGTGTATGAGCGGCGCCAGTGACGACCACATAGGGCCATTGCCTGCCGGGTTGGCGCCAGTGACGACCACATAGGGCCATTGCCTGCCGGGTTGCGGGAATGGTCTAACGAGATACCGCGGCCCCGGAATTTAAGGGCAGCTGAAGGAACAGGGTGGGTTTTTAGTCAGTGTCTGCCACTTCCTTCCGCTTAACACAGAGCGGGAGAAGTCATTCGATGATTTTCCCACAAAGAAAAAAAGAATCCACATAGGTACATAGTATAACCATACACCTAATTTCATCAACAAAAAGGTTCTAAGTTCATTGAAGTTTAAAGCCCGATTTACACTTCAACAAGTACAGTAGCCAGTTAAGAACTCAGACAGTTAAGTAATAAGTAGTAAGTTGTAAGTAGCGTCCAAACGTAGGCGAGTGAGTAGTCATAAGTTGCCCGAGAAGAAAAATAGAAAATAAAAAAACTTGAGAGGTGTCAAGGGATACCCGGATGGAACGAAGTTCCTTTCGATTAATTAGTGAAGGAATTGTAAAAAAAAACATGTGTCAAATTCACACGTGGTAGAAGTGAAACCTTCAAAAATTTACGAAATTTCAAAGGTATACCGTTGCCCTCTCTCTCTCTCTCTTTACCTCAACTCCCCACGAGACGCCCCTCAACTCATCTCGCAACTCGACCCGCAACTGGACCCGCAACTGGACCCGCAACTCGACCCGCAACTGGACCCGCAACTGGACCCGCAACTCGACCCGCAACTGGACCCGCAACTCAACCCGCAACTGGACCCGCAACTCGACCCGCAACTCGACCCGCAACTCGACCCGCAACTCCCCCCTCAACTCCCCCCTCAACCTACCTGTAACCTACAAATTTATGGACTGTACTAAACTCGCCCGTCTACAAGCCAGCCAGTTAAGTTGGAGGGGTGCGGGAGACGCGAGAGAGGGGGCTACTTCGCACTGGACTCGCCGAAAAATAGGATCGCGATCTATTTAACTCAACTTAATCAACAACTTACTACTTAACTCGCTTTTGCCGTTCAAACTACAATAACAACTTAACTCGCCGATGACGCAAGTTAACTCGCTACTGTACTTGTTGAAGTGTAAATCGGGCTTTAAACGAACTCGGTTGTGATAGGTATTCTAAAAATGAATATGTACATGACACCTTTTTAGGGTTCCGTAGCCGAATGGCAAAAAATGGAACCCTTATAGTTTCGATATGTCTGTCCGTCTGTCTGTCTGTCTGTCCGTCCGTCCGTATGTCACAGCCATTTTATTCCGAAAATATTAAGACTATACATGTCAAACTTAGTAGGTAGACTAGTTTTTATTGTACCTACTTTATATTTTTTTATTGATAATAGGTTCGCGTTTGACCACCATCTCACCTGATGGTAAGTGATGATGCGGTCTAAGATGGAGCACGCTTACCTAAAAATAACCTATTCACACTTGACTTAAAGACCCCTAGGTTATAGCTATCGGGAAACACAGACTCTGAAATAATATAATTTCCCCCATCCAGAACATTGCCTTTCATCTCCATCTTCGACCACATCATCACTTACCATCAGGTGTGATGGTGGTCAAACGCGAGCCTATTATCAATAAAAAAATATAAAGTAGGTAGGTACAATAAAAACTAGTATATGTGTAATATAATGTATAGGTAAATATACATACAGTTCTTTTTTTCCGAAGTTATATGATCAAGTGTATTTTCCCTACAGCGATAACTTCAATGCAGCAAGTACAATTGTAATAATGATTCATTTAGGAACAATTACGATCTTTGACCCAAGATAAAGAATTGTTGATATTAAAAGGCGTGACATTAACAATTTGATTAAATTATTTGTTTATAACATTACATAGCAACACTACATATTATATTCTAGGTTTAGGTGGAGCATACTAAATATACAACGTGTAATTTAAAGGGTATATACATTGTAGAGGGCCGAAGCCTGCCGGGGTCGTGGGACTTATCCCATTACCGTGACCCCGGTACGTAAAGGGTTATTGAAGGAACACCGTGGATTTTAGTCAGTAAAAGTCTGACAGTCCCTCCCGCCCTGCCCGGGGTGGGAGGACTTATTTGATAATTTTACCACGTTAAAAAAAAGGGTATATACATACCAAGTGCACGGCTTCTTTGGATAATAATAAACGATATGGCAAGGGTTTTCTAATCCTATGTGTACATGTGTGGAACTTATTAGAAATTTCAATATATTGATACCAGAGACCGAATTTTTCAAATTAAGAAGAACGAAGAGAATTATCGTTTTATTGGCAAGTGACGTGGAAAGTAATGACCCTCATAGTGATGTGACACGTTTGTTATTATTGGTGTTCAGAAAACATACAAAATCAACAATTTGGGATCAAATCTGTGAGTCACTTATTTTGAGCTGAAACTTTGCATAGAGACTCCATACCAGATGTTATCTTCAGTCCTTTTGGATAGATATGGGGTTTCCGTTACACGTTTTATAACTATATGCCTAGCCTTATCCCAACAGTGATTAGGTCAGCGTCTAGTCAAATCAGACGCAGCTGAGTATCCGTACCTATTTTAAAATGCAGCGTCATTTTAAGCTTCGTTTTAAGCTGGAAGTCAAAGCGTTTATTGCGAACTAAAGGTACAATGTTGGTGTTGGACTTAGCAGTCTTTTGCAAGCATTGCAATTTTCATCCTTAATTAGCACGCATTAAACAATATTATTAATGTCAAGCTTTTCAGGTACTACAATATATTATATAAAACACCAGTCCACTGTCTCTTAAAATACAGGTATACCCACGGTATATTTTCAACAGATGTACATCGCCTTTTACCATAATTATAGTTAATGAGATTGTATATTTCATCATACTAGTTTAAGATTTCTACTTTAATCTGTATTTGGTTTCAATAAATTATTATTTATTTATTTGTTATTAATTTTTTAGTTAAATAGGATAGACTAAATTTTATTGTCTGTATAGAACAGATAACAGATGATGACAGATAAGATATAGATAACATAAGGTAAGGTGTACAATAAATTGTATAATAAATAAATAAAACATATTTACAGAAGAACATCGACGAAACATCGACCGATATTATAAGCCCAAAATCTTTCTGTATTCAAAACATATCACTTATGAATTCAAATATTTGCATTGAATCGGGAATCGTGACTGTTCGTGACGCTACATTATAACGGAACATACACAATTTGCTCGCATACGTACAACTAACGTAACGAACTTTTTTTTAAATTGTTACTTTCTTAAAACTAAAATTCTATTGACAACATTCGGACAAAATGCTGTTTTACTGAAATAAAAATTTAGTTCCAAGACCCCAAAAATGAGCACTCAAAAAATATACTTTTGTAAACTGACCAAAACATGGTCTGGTATGGCTTAGAACATCAACAATACAGTAAACAAAAAAGTTTCAAGAAAATCCTTTACTAATGCAACGTTTGAATAATAATAATGGCATCGACGTAATTCACGGCAGCCAACTTTTTTGAATGTATATGTTAATTACTAAAGATTCAAGTATTTATATTGCAAATTATATATTTTCAAATAGAATATTTAATTTTATGTAATAATATTGTATTTGAATGATTTAGTATTCTTTGAAAACTTCCTAACCATACTAATAAGAATAAATTTAGAAGAATTAGTCCTGACTGCTATGCGCAAGGTCGTGGGTTCGATTCCCACCTAGGACAAATGTTTGTGTGATGAGCACGGTCATTTGTTCTTTGTCTGGGTGTAATTTATCTATAATATGTATGTATTTAGAAATATATATGTATGTTTATCAGTTGTCTAGTATCCATATCACAAGCTCTGCTTAGTTTGGGACTAGATGGCGTTGTGTGAAAAAGTTGTGGAATTTTTTTTTTTTTTTAATTATCAAAAAATCATATGATAGTTATTTATTAAGATATGAAATTATTGCAGAGTTGTCTATAAAATATTATACAATGAATGGTTTTCTATATTTACAGATGTGCATTTTATGTTCCTAGTATAAATATTGAAAATAACAAAAGTCACCATTGTTTTAAGGTATGTGAACAAACATCCATTATGACGTTGGAACATGTTGCAATCTCGGAATCTTTGACCTTTATTGCTAATAGTCAACATAAAAATATTGTGCACAGACAGCAAGAGTTCTTTGCAACATAGCTCGATTCGCCCCTAGCCACAGAGGTGCATCGATAACTTAAATGTTTATTCTATCGAAGATAGATATACTGCGTTCAAAAGGTGACCAATTGTGATTACAATGGGTTCCATCGCATATGGGGTTGCGGGGCAATGAAGAGATGTCTGCCTCTTAGAAAAATACGGAGTTAAGAACGGTAAAGAAACTCATATCAGATTGGATTGTTCGAGTATTTGCCTAAATTCAAAAATATGTGTTATGATGATATTTGGAAATTATGTTTTAATAAACGATACTTAGAAATACGAATATGGTACAAAACAACACAGTGTCAGCCTTTTGGTGTGCCCTGGTTCATGGATAGTAAAGTATTAAGTTAGTTGTTTCTTTCCTCCATGGCCAAGGACGTCAAGCCGTTGGTCCCAGCCAGAAAATCTGAAACCAGTTTCCAAGGAGTATTGTGTTACCAAACTGCTGAAGCGTAGTTCAGATAGGCAGTATCTCCATGTAAAATACTAGCACTCAGCTGTAACCGTTTAGACTGAAGCCAACTCCAACCTCGTTGGGACAAGGCTGAGCAGATAATATTATTTCAGTGCCTCTGCTGGGCTGCAGTTGAAATGCGGTTTTCAATTAAATGCGTAAAAAGTAGAATACCATATATACCATAAATATTGCATTATATTATCAATTTTAATTATATAACATGTAAGCATGATCAATTTACATTCCACGCTCGTTTAATATTCGTTCCGGTTAATAACAAATACCTTGAAGTAAAACAGTAAAGGAAGATGGCAGGAAATCCTTTCATAACAATTTCAAGTTCATTTGTTATGTGGCAAAATTATTATTGTGGTTCATAAATAAAAATAAAACGCAATAAGTAACAAAAATACAATTATTTTCGTGATTGATCTGATGATATGGTAGGAATTGAACATTGAACTTTTTCAAATACAATTTGGATTCGATGTCAGTCGTCATACGTTGGAAACAGTGTGACGATCCTGAAAAATCTGGCCTTATGTAGACTGTTATTCTCACTGGGAGTGAACTAGGCATCTAACAACGCCTATCGTGCATAGTCCAAAAACCCATGCTCACTTTTTGGCTATATTTTTCAGCGCGATAACGATTCTCTTGAACGCCTGGTGGTGCAGATCAAATTTGAAGGCACCAGAGTACGTGGGCGACCCCCGATGAGAGGGCCGGTAAGATTAAAGCAGCCACCGGCAACACTATACACGACTGCCGCAAAAAAGATATGGCGGCGGGTGATAGAGCGGGTCACTGAACACAAAGATACTACGTAACGAGAGCGACCACTCTGTCAAGAGTGAACTACTGAGAAGAGTTCTTCTGGGGCTAAGGGCACTTGACTTAGTGGTATTCTAGAATAAATCAGGCCGGTCGAAAATTTAGTGAATGCTACGATTTTGGGACCAAATTGTGATTCATTATTTTATTTCATTTTTGTTCAAGTAATAGAACATTACTTAGAAGTTTTCTAACACTGTTCTAAAAATTGTTAAAGTGAAGTATGACATTTCCTCCTCTCTATAGTATAGTAAACCGATACTTTTCTGAAAGCGATTAAATCACTCCGATAAACATTTAAAAAAACTTCAAGCTATGATAATTTTAGGAACGAACGAACGTTAGCTTACTAGAAATGGCTGGGGTGAACATCATATACGGCTCAGAACCGAAACAATAATATAGTCTAATTAATAGCTACTGCTCTTGTTAAGCCAATACCAATTCACTTAGGCCTCTGACTGCAATTGACGCATAATTTCCGCCTGACAACTCCGATAAAAATTATATTTTTGTCAACCAACACGAGCGGCATCAATAAAATATAGGGAAACTATAAGTGACTCTTTTATGAACGCAAGGTTATGCTTATAAATATTGATTTCAAGAACTGGTTGCTGGTGTTACAGAAAAAAAATGGCCATGAGGTAATATTAGTTTTAGATACTGAATTATCGTATGATAGCTTTGATCACAGCTCTGCTTGTGTATGCAGTTATTTTCCACATTTGGGATTTAGTACGTCAACCTAGCGAAAAACGAAACAGAGTTAGAAAGAGTTGTTAGAAGAGTCATAACATATTTTCAATACTTAAATCAAAATATGTATATGTAGGTACAATCTATAAATTTGAATCATAAACCACCATAAGTTTTTTTTCTTACAGACGTTCAAATAAAATTAGGTCATCATTTGCGTAAACATACACTTCTACGGTGATGACGATGATAGCTTGCGTAATATTTAAAACGTCCTAAGTGCAGCATGCACTGTAAATGAGGCAAATTTGTGTTGTTTTGACGGTTTCAAACGATTTATCGTCAAAGTGGGTCATGATTCCAATTTGTCGATTGTACATTATGTTTTAATTAAACGCTAAGTAAAACTTTTAAAATAATTTGAATGAAGAATCTCCGTAAGTTATGGATGTAATAAAAGCTTCATTATTATTATAGTAGATGGTCGACCAGCAGGGACATCGCGCTTTGGCGTAGTGAATTCTAATAATATTTTATTATTAGTCCAAGGTCCTGACAGATATATTTATTTTCGGAAGGATAAAATGAATGGGAAAAAGCAGTGTAAGTATGTACTTACTTAAGCTTAGACCAACGGCTATATTTGTTTTCCAGAATTTGGTTTTCACATCCATATTATTATCCTAAATGTCAACAAGCTCCTAGACTACTTCATTATTACTTCTGCATTAAAATATTATTTAATTAATGATCCTTTTCATAAAACATACATATAAGTCAGGCTTTAAAACCCTGGCTTTTTTAAAAACCGAGTGAATGATTTATTTAACTCTATCACCTGATACCCGCTAAGTAATCTAGCGGTATGCTTTATCCTATCCCATTTACATATTTTTACTCAGAAAATAAGTAAGGTTTAGGAGCTCTATGACCTTTCTATATTAATTAAAACCATACTTCTTAATAGCGTCGCTTCTCAATAAAGTTTGCGCGGACCACATTCAACAATTTATTAAAAAGTTTGTTCTTCACATGCAGAAACGTTACTATAGCGGTAGAAAATTTGGGAATTTCGTCAGCAGGAGACCGATATAACACGCCGGCAGTGACCATGAAGATTAGCTAACAAAAAAAATGATGTTAAATCACATTTGCTCGTTTGTTTCTTTTTAAATTAAAAAATACAAAGACATGTTCAAGATAGCACATATAAATAACATTTAACGTAATGGAATTTCTGTGGGTTAATCAACTGACTTTTTGTTTACCTCACTTATCCGAAACCTACTGAGCTGTTTCTGTTCAAATATTAATGGGTCAAAGATTGTAATAAATCAGACCACTGAATGTGATAAGAGTCTCCGAAAGTAATATTATATTTCGAATGACACGTTTTTTACATAGAAAAGATTTATTACTGGTGTAGGATTGCTATAAAAATTTAAATGACTGTTGAATAGAAGTCGCACTCAAAGAGGTTCTTACCATGAAACGGAAAAATCTTGTTTTATGCATGTCTGCCGATTCTGCTTAAATCTTAAAGTTCAACTTATAATTGTTATCTCTGCTGGGAAACAGGCCTTAAACTCATCCACCACGCGGGTCTAGTATAGGCTGGTGGTTGTCACTTGTCTTCGAATTTTTGTTCCAAGAACATGCTGTTTTCGGACGATGTTTTTTTTTCACCGTTTATTAAAAAAGAACTTATTTCCTATACCAAATAAAAATACAAACAATTGCTCAGCTTCCTAGATTTTAAATACAAATGGAGAAAATTACATACAAAAAGGTTCAATATGTTAAATGTCAACTTAATTAATAAGAAAATGTTAAAATTTCAAATTAACGTATCAACTACAATGATTAAATAGAAAAAACTTTTTAACAAAAAATTAAACCGACTCCCAAAAAACACTGCAAAGTGAAAAATAACTTTAATTTCGGTAGTCGTAGTAGTAGTAGTAGTCTTTAGTTTTGTTTTTTCGTTTTTGGCACCGACTTCCGAAATTAAAGTTATTTTTCACTTTGCAGTGTTTTTTGGGAGTCGGTTTAATTTTTTGTTAAAAAGTTTTTATTTCACCCTTTTTAGTTGGATGATTTTTAATTTACCTAGTTACAAGAGCCTAAATGTCAACTACTTATAACCTTTTACAAAATATTGCTTTTCCCAATGCTGGGCCGTCAGTTGTTGAGGAGTTCTCCTGGTACTTCACCATCAGCTCTACATCACCATATGCAGTGTGACGAGCATAAAGTGCTTAACATCCATATTCAAGTAATCGAATCGCAATCCACTCAATACTTATTATTGACTAGTTTCGGCGGCCATCTGTGGTCTTCATCATCAGTTCCACTTCCTCAAATGGTACTTTTTGAGAGCAACTGCACAAGTTACTATAAGAAATACCCAAAATGCCATAGGTGTGCCTATAATATTTGAAGAGTTCCCTCGATTTCTCCAGGATCCCATCATCAGATCCTGACATTGGTGATAATGGGACCAATATCGAAGTATACCCATTCGAACAAAAAATGAATTTTCCAAATCGGTTCAGCCGTCTTCGAGTACTCGATGATAATACATAAAAAAAAAAAAAAATACGCGTCGAATTGATAACCTCCTCTTTTTGTCGTCGGTTGAAAAGTCAAGTTGTTTTTTTTTAGTGCAGTGGATATGAGTTACCTACCCAAAGTAATGTGCCAAACTGGATGCAAACATACGACCCAAAACTCGTAAGTCGAGCCCATAATTTTCATTATTATTCGTTAATATGCATTAAACTATTACAGTTCCTGAGATACAGCCCGCTAACCGACAGATAAACAGGTGTAGGGCGCAGACTTAGTATTGTTCCATTAGTTATTTATTATACTACAAATGCATTTTGTGTTTTTTTTTTTTAATTTATAAACCCTTAAATAACAAATGGGATCGAATTTTTTTTTTATAATATCAGTCTCAGAGTGTCTTGTTTTACTTCTTTGTGGGAATTGGGGGCTGGCGGTCCTCAATTATTCGGGTTACTATGTAACCTAGCTAGGCCGCCAGATCCACCTGAAATGGTTTCTTTCATTAGCGACCCTAAGCGAAAGGAAAATGTTTGGAAAGGAAAGAGAAATCTCTTCGGATTAAATACACTATTATTATTGAAATCTACTCGTTACAATTACCTTGTCAGACACATGGATGCGAAAAATAAGATCAAACATCTGTACTTTTGATATCCAGTAAACACTTCACTTTAAAAAATATTTTTAAAAGCTTTAAATCTTATAATATCATTATTTGTACCGATATCCTGTTTACACTAAGAATTAGGAGAACCGTTGGCGCGGCCTAATCTTATGTTTACTCCTTTAACTCGTTGTGTTGATGTAACTTCCTATAGTTAGACGAAAATATAATAGACTTTTGTAATACTAACTAAATTTGATTTTTCTAAGTACTAACGTGCATAGATTAACGTACACACGTACTAAGTAAAAATCATCAAACCTCGTTTTGTACTGGTATTGATGATGAAGTATAAATAGTGTAATGTATTGTGCCACTCAGAATGCCACATTCGGTTTGTTATACCTACAAGCTACAGTCACTCTTATTTATCTATATAAAAATTGATCGCTAAATGTGTTACAAACGTTTAAACGAATAAATAGTTTTCTAAAGCAAGACAAAAGCAGCATATTACTGTACAAAATCACACACAAACACTGCTGGGATTCAGGCCTCGTCTCTATGAGATGGAATGGACTGTAATCCACCAAGTGAGTCCAGTGCGGGTTGGTAAGTCTCGTATCGTCAGATTTTCGGTCCTAGGACGTGACGGTTTTTGGGTGCACTGGTATTGATATAAATTAAACAAAGTGATGTGCCTAACTGGCTTCTGAAAATGATGAAACATATAGATAGATAGATAGAATACACTTTATTGTACACGAAAAATTTAAACACACTTAGGTATATAACATTATTGCTAAAACTTTGGTTACAATAGCAAGTTATTTGGCTGCTTGAGTTTGAACTCGCAACCTGCACCTCGTAATTTAGCGGTAACCATCGCACTGCTCTTGTACATAATACTGTACTTAATTTCAATGTGGCTGATATTCATATGTGTTCGTATCGAGATTTTGACGTTTAACGGTCCAAAAAGTTTAAGTCTAGGATTACTCAGAAATTCGTTAGACAGAGGCCACACGTCATTGTTTTCGGGCTAAGATGAGACTCGACTCTGACTGAAACCTTTTTGTCAGATTAGACTAGAGAATCCTAGCAGCTGCAAAATATACACTTCGGACTAATTGCTTGGAGCGTGAAGAACCTGGAATTCGACAAAATGATCCGTAAAAATGTATCGAGAATGCGAAAGTGCTTCGTTAAAATACACGTCTGTGGCGCTACAACTATCTTAATTTCTCGACGGTCTGCTATAGCAGTAGATTAGGAAAGGCTTTATTAATTACTCTTAAATAGATCATATCTAGTGTGTATTGCTAATTTCACAATGGAGAAAAACATCGAACATTGTTTTCCAAATTCCATTGGCGATCCAATGGAATTTCGTATTTGGAGTGGAGAATGTAAGGCTTAGCACGAATCGATTTTACCAAAAGCACGTGCTTATGAGTGGTAAAAAGCGTTCAAAAGCGGTCAAGATGTTGTGATGGAAGATTTGCCTCGCTCTGGTAGATCAACGTCTTCTACTGAAGTTAACATTGTAAAAGTGAAGGAAATATTGACTGAAAATCCTCATTCAAGTTTGGGAGACTATAATCACTTAGTAATTAAACATGTTGCCGCTTGGCTAGTCCCAAAAGACCTGATTTTTTAGCAAAACTTAATCACCTACGAATTGCTGAGGACATGATATAACGAGTGAATTCCGTCCCAATATTCATGAAACGCATTGTGACGAAACGTGGGTTTGCGAGTTTGACATGCAAACTAGTCACCAAGCTTCGGTGCCGCCTCCTAACCGAACCGAAACCGAAAAAACCACGCGAAAGTCGATCAAAATTCAAAGTCATGTTGACCATTTTCTTTGACTATCGCAGTGTTGTGCACTCGGATGCTTGTCGGAAGGTTAAACAGTAAATTATTTGAATGTTATGCGGTGTTTAAGAGTGCGAATTCGAAGAAAAAGGCTAAATTAATGACCGAATATCTTTTGCCTGCGGCTTCGTTCGCATGTGAATTTCTGCATCAGGTGTTCCAGTTTCCGAAATCAATTATAGCCTAAATTTTACCCAGACTTAACAGCTATACATATCATAAAAAAGTTTCATTCAAATCCTTCTAGTAGTTCCGGAGATTACTACTTGACTAGAATAAGTCTTGGGAAGTCACTGTGTTCCTGAGAGGCTATGCCTAGTTCAGGAAACAAAGCTTCATTATATGTAAAAAAATTATTGCTAATAAATATATTTCATTTGATTAGTGTGTACAAACAGACAATTTTTTTAATTCTTTCTCTATTACTGTTTCCAAACCCCCCCACAAGTATTTTTGTAAATCTGTTCAATGTACATACACACTTCTTTATTGTTTTAATATATGTATTGATTGATTGATATTATATGCATTATATTGACCGAACGCGTTGTCCTAATATAAAGATTATCGTATAATTATGTGATCAACGAGATCTTTTGTCTAGCAAACATGACGTCGCGACGACAAAGGGTGTCTTTCGGTTATTAAGACAATGCGAACAAATGTTTAATTGCATTCTATTTGTGTTGACATGGGAAACAGAAACAGATCCTATAAAGAACAAAGACGGATCCTGGCCTACACAACTTTTAAATTTAAAATGGCTCGGCCATTTATCTTTAATGTATAAGAATCTATACAATAAAATCTAAACTATAAGTTTGTATTTAATTTCTTTTGAGAACTTCTTCATTAGAATTGATTTATTAATAAACAAATAGCTGACCGGAAATTGTCGAAAAAAGGTTGAGTTGTCAATATGCTGCAATTAAACTTATTAATCAGTTTTTATTTCAAATTCTTTATTGTTTTATGTATTCTTTTCTATACTAAAAATAGTAACAATATGTGGTGAACACTAATCTCATTTTAGGCGCGGGGTTGGCCGTGACCGGGGCTCCCGCTGTCAGGTTCTCCGCTAAAGAAGTCGCGAGAATTATACAAAACATGGTGAGGGGAAAGTCCTAATCAGTTTTTATTTCAAATTCTTTATTGTTTTATGTATTCTTTTCTATACTAAAAATAGTAACAATATGTGGTGAACACTAATCTCATTTTAGGCGCGGGGTTGGCCGTAACCGGGGCTCCCGCTGTCAGGTTCTCCGCTAAAGAAGTCGCGAGAATTATACAAAACATGGTGAGGGGAAAGTCCCCCGGTCACGATAGCCTCAGTGTTGAACATTTAAAATACGCTGGGGTACACTTACCGCGAGTACTCGCTATGATTTTTAACCTATGTCTAAGCCATAGTTACTTACCTGTGGAACTTAGTAATACGACCGTTGTGCCTGTAATAAAGAATAAGACTGGTGACGCCTCGGATATCTCAAACTATAGACCGATATCGCTTGCCACTGTCTGCGCTAAAGTGTTGGATGGTCTGCTTGATAAAATTCTTGCAAAACATATCGTTCTTGAGGATGGTCAGTTTGGTTTTAGACCAAACTTATCAACGGATAGTGCAATTTTATGCCTTAAGCAGACTATCCAATATTATACAGACAGAAAAACACCTGTTATAGCCTGTTTCTTAGATTTATCCAAGGCGTTCGACCTGGTAAATTATGACCTGCTCTGGCATAAGCTCACTAATGACACGACTGTCCCAGATGATGTGATATCACTGTTTAGATATTGGTACAGCAGTCAGAAAAATAAGGTTAAGTGGGCAGGCTCATATTCTGAGATGTATGGCCTCGAATGTGGGGTGAGGCAGGGGGGTCTGAGCTCCCCCCGGCTATTTAACTTATACATAAACAAACTGATAGGTAGGCTCAGTAGCACTAAAATCGGTTGTCATGTGGATGGTGTTTGCGTAAACAATATCAGCTACGCTGATGACATGGTGCTGCTGAGCCCATCTATCGGTGCAATGAGAAGGCTTCTTAAAATTTGTGAAAGTTATGCAGTGGCTCACGGGCTCAAATATAATACCGGTAAGAGTGAGTGGTTGGTTTTTAAATCGGGTACTTTAACCTACAAACAGTTGCCTGAACTCTCACTCTCTGGGTCTCCTTTGGGTCAGGTTTCAAAATTTAAATATTTGGGTCACTGGGTCACTGATGACTTAAAAGACAATGTAGACATAGACAGGGAGCGCAGGTCGCTGGCTGTCCGCTGCAACATGCTGACCCGCAGGTTTGCACGCTGTACTGACGCTGTGAAGATAACGCTTTTTAAGGCCTTCTGCCAGTCGTTTTACACGTGCACCCTGTGGACCAAGTATACCCAGCGGGCATACAGCGACCTGCGTGTACAGTATAATAACGCATTCAGGGTGCTTTTGGGGTTGCCGTGGCGATGTAGCGCGTCTGGGATGTTTGCTGAAGCGTGTGTCGATGGGTTCGCTGCGATCATGCGGAAGCGATGTGCTTCCATGATGGCGCGCTTGCGCTCCGCCTCCAATAGAATCATGAATGTGTTTGCAGATCGGTGGGACTCTCCCCTTTTACGAAGGTGGGTAAGTGTTCAGACACACTTACCCAAGTAGACTAGTTCATTACTTGATTATAATTATAAATTTAATTTAATACTAACACTAGGCTAAGTTTTATTACTACTAACATAATATGGATTTTTTATCTGAATTAAAATATTTGAATTTGAATTTGAATTACATAAAAAATCTGAAATAATATTTAATTATTGAGAATAAAAACTCTATTCTATTTTTATACATGGCAAGCAAAGGCGATGTTGACTATTCTGCCAAATAAAAACTCGAACAAGTGTCAAAAGTGACACAAAGGGAATTGATTGACATTACAAACACAAACAGTTGTTGTAAAACATAGTGTATTACATTCTCTTTGAGTTGTTGTTGTCGGTGATATTGCGAAGTGCATGCGTTTACGTTTCCTCCTCTGTTTTTTGAGACTCTTTTGCTTTTCGAAGTGTTGAAGTACATCCATTATTGTGACCATGTCTAACCAACTACGTTGCACTAATTTTGGATTGAATGTTTTCCGAATGCGGAGGTATTTAGTAGAATGCGAAGAAGTTCGTTCATTGTTACAGCAGTGGACCTCTATTCTCGAAGTAAAGTACTTTTATTTAATTAGACAGAAGTAATTACTTTAGTGCTAAATGTTAGCGTGTACAAACATGTATAGAGATCGTCAAATTGTAATAACCTCAAAATTCCATATTTGTATTTATGCTAATATTTTTTTGTTAGACCTTCTATACAATATTAAATGCTAAGAAACAGTTCTTAGTATTGAACTACACACAATAAAATTATTTTCATCACTGGCCGTGAGAATTTTATATTGAGCCAAAGTTACTATGGACACTCAGCATTGCTCTTTCAATGTATGTTCATTTGTTTTTGTTTCATTTTTAATGTTTATTTCAAATTGTTCGTTTTCAACAAATGAAGAAGCAATACTATGTATTACTAAAGAAGCCATATCTGATAAAATTGAGGCGTACAACGTTACCTCCTGCCTAACAGGGGACGATGGCCGTGAAAAGATAACTCTTAATATGTCTATCGATACGATATCCGTGATTCAGTTTTTAACCAACCAAGACAAAAAAACTTTTTAGCAAAAAATAGAACCGACTTCCATATAAAAACACTACACAGGCAAAAATAACTTTAATTTCGGAGTGCGGTGTCAAAAACGAAAATATATAAGTACAAAACTAAAGACACCGCCTTCCGAAATTAAAGTTATTTTTGCCTTTGTAGTGTTTTTACATGGAAGTCGATTCTATTTTTTGCAAAAAAAGCTTTTTTTTCACGCTTTTTAGTGGGTCAGTTTGTAATTTATCTAGTTACAAAAGCCAAAATGTCAACTACTTATCACCTTTTACAAAATATTGCTTTTCCCGGTGCAGAGCCGTTAAGTTTTGAGGAGTTCTCCTGGTACATCACCATCAGCTCTACTTCACCATATGCATTGTGACGAGCATAAAGTGCTTAACATCCATATTCAAGTAATCTAATCGCAATCAACGAAATACTTATTATTGAGTAGTTTCGGTGGGCATCTGGGGTCTTCATCATCAGTTTCACTTCCTCAATTGGTGCTTTTCGATAGCAACTGCACAAGGTACTATAAGAAATACCCAAAACGCTATAGGTGTGCCTATAATATTTGAAGAGTTCCCTCGATTTCTCCATGATCCCATCATCAGATCCAAACGTGACGACAATGGGACCAACTAGAAAGTATACCCTTTCAAACAAAAAAATAATTTTCCAAATCGGTCTAGCCAACTCCGAGTTATGAGGTAACATACATAAAAAAAAAAGTTCAAGACGAATTGTAAACCTCCTTTTTTGAAGTCGGTTCAAAAGTCAAATATGTGTCAACAATTTGTAGAATTTTTGACGAAACATTATGAAGGCTACAGGAAAAACTGCGCAATACCACAAAGGTAAATAGCAAATGTCATCTTGACCACATGTTAATAACGGAAAATAGGATTATGTTTGTTTACAAAGACCACAGCCCTCCATTGAGCGCTAATACCGGTTTGATAAAGTAGTAGGATCCTAGACTTTATAAGAATCTAGTTTCTATTACTAGGTTAAACAAGTAACCCACCATCGCTTCGACACAATTATCAGACACTTGTGCAGTTGCAGACATAGGTACTGTTTTTATCAAATACCAATAGAAACGATACACTTTTTTAGCCTACATGTTGCCCAGACTAAATAGCTACTACTGCTAGCTAATTTCATTAAAATCCGTAAAGTAGTTCCGGAGATTAGCGAGTAGGTATAAACAAATAAACAGACAGTTCCTTTTTTACTCTTGTTCTATTACTGTTTTCAACCCCTGTCAATTATTTTTTGTAAATATATTCAATGTAGAGATACACTTTCTTACTGTTTTATTATATGTATATTGATTACTAGGAAGAGGAAGGACTGCGACAATCCCACAGGTAATGTATGCAGGTTATTAGGTTATACCTTTCAATATTTTAAACATTGTATATACTACCAAACAAAGCAGCTCTTTTAAATCATTGATGAGTTTAAAAGCCAAGAACCCGCAGTAGAAGATTCACAAGCATCACACACATTACCGCCACTGACGCACTGCTTGAAGCGTTTTAATATCTTTTCAGCACGCAATACCAACTTACGTAGGACTTGGCTTCCCATCTCCTTGATTGAGATTTATATGCCAATCTACTTTAATTACTATACCACCAACGTACGAAGTAAGTCAACTGATAATATCTAGTATTACCTCACTCTGAACGGCAATAACTGTAAATACATTGTGTCAATTTATGGCGTGCTCATTGATTCATACAAAAGTCGAACGATTTCAATTACAATTGATTCTAATTTATTTAGTCGCTATGCATAATGATTATTTTGTCAATAGGTTACACGATGATTGTGTAGAGTACGATCGGTTTATGCTATAGCCGTCTGTAAATTTACAACGACATACTAGGCTAAGATTTTTATTTTCACCGTTTTACGCAGTCGCTGTATGTTCTCATCTCATATCAATATGTATGTAAGTTTATTTTAGTTATTTATACATATAAATACTTGTAATTAGACTTTTACTTTGAATATATAATCTACTTAGTTTATTTTTTTATGCACGTGCCATGTTATTTCTTCACCACACATGGTTGACTGCTAGAGAATGCCTATGGCAGTAAGTCCACTTTTGTACATTTTGTGTTGCATAAACTTTTAATAAATAAATAAATTATAAAGCGGAAAAGTTTGTTTATTCGTTTGAACGCGCTAATCTTTGAAAGTACTGGGTGGATTTTGATCAAATTTGGTGTGGAAGTAGCTAGCTATTTTACAGTTTTTACCCAACTGTAAAAGAAGGACGGTTATGTTTTTATCGTGATAAAGTCCAAGGGAGTGAGCCCTGCGCGACTTATACTTAATATGATATCTGTTACTTAATAGCAGAACATAGGTAAAAGGCTACGTGATACAGGAAATCATATCTCTTAACTTGGTGACCCCAAATCCAATGATTCAGTCTATCACAGTACTAATTATGTACTAACATTACAACTTCATTAAGATTATACAAAACAATAATAAAAGAGTAAATACTAGTAATGATGATATTATCTGTCAGTAGCTTAATTACATTACAAACGATTAAAGAAACGGTAACGCTTGCTGGGTAAGGGAAAATATTGAAGTGGAATAAATCAGCCCGTGAGCGCAAAAACGGCCTAAGCAACATTTAAAAAAAAAAATACTTTTATAAAAAAATATTTTTTAATATAAAATGTTACTTAGGCCGTTTTTGCGCTCGCGGCCTATGATCGTGCTAGTAGGACTCAATATGAAAAATAAAAAATGCTTTGGGAGACTACCATATCTTAACAACAGTTCGGCAATAGCCTTAGATTATTTAGATAAACATAATAAGATTAGCCTTATCTAACAGCACACGTACATTCGAATCAACCTGTCTATTTATTTACTTACGTCAAATCATTTTTGTATTCTACTCATTTGGCAAAGCACCTAAAGCAAAGGGTGCAAGTGGATTCTTACTTCATTGCAGACTTTTGGTTTAGAAGCTGAATACTGACATGACATATTGTAACAGAAATATAATTATGGAAGAAGTCAAACTGTCCCTACACCATAAAATTTTACGTATCGCCATCCTCTAATATCTGCGATTGCGTCTGCCGATTTCGTCTGTAACGCTCATTTTTTCAGTTTAGGTAGAGTTGACTGTCTCTACATAAGGCACTGTTGTGGCCGGCACGTTGCTGTTGTTTGACCTCTAATCTCATACTCTGACATATAGATTACAATTAATTTGACATTCTGACATTATTAATTTTTATTTTTTATATTGACATTTAATTTGATAGTTTGACATTGTATAACAGGATAAGTTGTTCTCACTCAATCACCTTTGTATTTTTCTTTTAACTCTGTTTACTCGTATAGTTATGTTATTTTGATATTTGGAATTTATGACTGTAAGCAATAGTAACATGATTATTTTAATTTAATTTTATATGGGTCATGGACCTGCAATAAATGAATTTTATTTTATTTTTATTACCCTGGTTTCCCCAACCACCAGGATATATTTGGGTTGCCAAATATTATAAAAATTCAACCTATAACATTCCTACTGCTATGACACAGGTTTCCTCTGTATGAGAGTGAATCGACCGTAATCCAACACCAAACAAGCCCAGTGCGGGTCAGTGGATGTGGCTTTTTGTTACCTTCGGATTTTTTTCGCTCCTAGAAACTGCCGGGTTCATCACAATGTTTACCTTCACCTTTTTGCTAACAGTGGTGACGATGTCAATTACACAAAGTATCGTGCTGCCTGGGTTCGAATCCACTACGTAAGTCGTGCCTAAAGTCACTAAGACACCACTGTTATCCGGCAGAAAATATACATCTGTACTAGTATTATAAACAGAAAAGATTTTGTTTGTTAGTAGTTAGTAGCTAATAGGCTCTGAAACTACTGGACCGATTTGAAACATTTTTTCACCAATAGAAAGTTATGATATGGGAATGAAATATAGGCTATAATTTATTTTTAAAAACAATAGAGATCCTTAAGAAAATTGCAATAATGTAATCCAAGCAGCAACATTTTTGCTATACAAATTCATTATTTGGCTTGCGTTAAACTATTGAAGCTACATAAAAATTAAGTAATTACTACGATTTGATAGTTGACACCCCGGAAAGGCTACTAGGCTACTTTTTATCCCGAAAATCCCACGGGTTCGGGATATACGCGGGAAAACCCTCCCACGGGAACGAAGTCGCGGGCAGAAGCTAGTATTTTAAAATCTTTAATACACAAAGCTCTAGAAAAAATGCTAGTTCTGGCAACATCGGAGATAATATCGAGCCTTAAATTATTGTATGTCTTAGGTTACAACATTCCCAGACCTATGACGTAAGCCCTAATAAATTATTTTTTTCTTGGAGACTGCCGTTAAAATTAGTTAGAAAGTATATTCTTTATTGGACACCATAACAGTAAAACAACAAGGACTTTCTTTGACTTTTAAAGTGT
Source organism: Tholera decimalis (assembly GCA_943138885.2). Lineage (NCBI taxonomy): Eukaryota > Metazoa > Arthropoda > Insecta > Lepidoptera > Noctuidae > Tholera > Tholera decimalis. The sequence goes on along the minus strand of OW964553.2, from coordinate 9,344,555 downwards.
TTCTGTAAGTAAATTTTATTTCCATTCATACGTTTTTCGCTTACCTAAGCAAATAATATAATAGGTTTAGTTAACAGAATCAAATAAAGACAAGTGTATGTCAACCTAGATTGGATAGCGTTTACTGCATAAATCGACAATTATATGAATTTGCCCGCGACTTTGATCGTGTGGGAGGTTTTTCCCGCGTAAATCCCGATCCCGTGGGAATTCCGGAATAAAAATTAGCTTAGGTGTTATTCCAGGATATCAACTATCTACTTAAAAAATTTCATTGAGATATGTTCAGTAGTTCTAGCGTGAAAGAGCAACAAACATACATACGTCGTCACAATCTTTGACATTTCTAACATTATAGTAGTAAGACGAACAATCTCGTTGATATTGAAGCATTGTTAGTTTATGGCATTAAAATCCCTAAAGTGTGAAGTTCTCAAGGGACTCATTGTATGTATATCAATTATGCGAGACTGTAAAAACAATGTTCTCATATACATTCGTCAGGTTCGATGTATTTTAAGCAGCCTAGTGGTTTGTGGAATATAGGGCGCGTTTCCGAGTTAAGTATTTCGGATTAAGAACGTATCAAACCTTACTTCAGTATCAGTTTTTAGAACTTTCAAGCCAAATTGATATATAAATATATATATACACTTAATTTAAGTATGGGAGGTTACTGTATTATTAACGGAGACCAATTGTGGTACGTTAAAATGTCAAAATATTTTGAAAAGGTAAATCAGGGTTGGTTTTTGACAATTTGCGACTGCCAATACCTCTTGACGCTAAAGGATTAAAATTGTTGGTTAATTAAAAAAAAACCAATTGAAATCGTTGATAAATTCATACGGTGACAGACTTCCGCAAAAAAAATGTGCCAACTGTTTTTTCATGTGAATTATTGCATGATTAAGATATTTTTATATTCAAGGTTCTGATCAACCAGCTTGGTGCTTTAGATCTTCTCCATCTGTGTAACTAGTACGTGTAAGAGAATAAACGCAATTCCTGGAAGTTTCAGAATCGGCGTCTGAATCGATTTCCGTCATAAAAATTGCTGTTATATTTTGACGGAAAAATCTTTCATTTAACTTAAAATGGAAACACATTATAACGGAAAATTAATACAATCTTTAATTCAAGGAAAAGACTCGTGTGCGTGTCGGCCGCCAACATTGCATGAGTGTATGCGTATTGCGTCTGCGTAAAGACATTTTATGACGCTCATATACGTTTTGCGTTTCGTAAGGATAACTATTTCATAAAAAATGTCTAGGTTTGGTTGGGTCTTCAAGTCTAGAGTGATTAGGTTACTTCTAGGTAAGCGTACTTCATCTTCAACCACATCATCACTTACCATCAGGTGAGATGGTGGTCAAACGCGAACCTATTATCAATAAAAAAAGGTTTCAATTTATTTAGTTAGACTCATAATTTAATATTCTAATTGGGGTGTCTGAGGTATTGCGTTTAATCTGTTACACCTTGTATAAGAAAAACCGCAATAATTTTTCATCCAAGACCATTCTGCCATCACTAAATATAGAAACGAATACCATAAGATGACCGTGTCGCATGTGTCAAATAGTAAATTTAGGACAATTAAAACGTGTTACGCCGCTACCGCTCTACAGTTGCAATTAATATGATGTCAGTGCAATTTTGTAAACGTTTCATAGGTACTCCAATAACACCTATCCACAATTTTCAAATTTGCACGCGCATCATTTATGTCAAATAACTGTTTTAGTAAGAACGATGTTCTGTATGCGAAATTATTCGATACAGGGAATTTTTGAAGTTCTTAAATATTAGTAGTCTATATGTATACTAATTCTATTGATTTCATTTGCGTACAGCTAAGGAGTGGAGTTCCCTGCCGCAGTCAGTGTTTCCTGATAGTTATAACCTGGGAGTCTTTAAGTCAAGAGTGAATGGGTTACTTTTAGGCAAGCGTGCTTCATTCTCGACCACATCATAGCTTACCATGAGGTGAGATGGGCTCACATAACCATTGATAATTCTTTTGTTAATTTTATTCAAAATTATAAGTTTTTTCTGAAAATCTGTACTTCCTCCACCTAAGTGACTCCTCATGTTAGAATAGTGCTTCAAGAACTCCACAAAGTTCCACAGAGGGGAAGATTTTAAGCAAGATTTAATAATATCTGCCCTAGTTAGCTGTACGCCAGCTAAGGAGTGGAGTTCCCTGCCGCAGTTAGCGTTTCCTGACAGTTATTACCTGGGAGTCTTTAAGTCAAGAGTGAATAGGTTACTTCTAGGCAAGCGTGCTCCATCTTCGACCACATCATCGCTTAACATCAGGTGAGATAGTGGTCAAACGCAAGTATATCACAATAAAAAAAAATTAATGTCATGAGTTGGTCATCGTCTGCTTAGCTATTTTCCAGCTATATTTGGGTCGATTTCCAGACTTTCCAGTAACGGGATGCAGTTAAGTATTTTTCTTACTAATATTATAAATGCGAAAGTGTGTGAGAATGGATGTAGGGATGTTTGTTACTCTTACACGAGAAAACTACTAAACGGATTTAGATGAAACTACAGTAATATAGTTAGAACTTAAAACGGGATATTTACCATGTGTATTTTTTGTTTTGAGTTTCCGATAATTCGGCACTGTTGCAAGCGCAAGCGCCATGATCACGGATGAACTGAAGTAATTGCGGGTGGAAGTTTATGAGCAGACAAATCGGTCTACCCCCTTTCTCGTTCGTTTTCTGTTAGCGACACCGCTACCACTGTCACATGTATCACTAAATACTCGATTCTGTTCCTGACATACAAAACTCACCGTGTCGACTCGCGAACTTTCTACGGAAATTTATCGGTTTTTACACATTTGAACCACTGGATTCCAGGCCCTCGCCAGTTGAAACCCATCCTCCCGGTTGAAATTGTCGTATAAATATCCCGTTTTATGTTCTAACTAGCTTGTGCCAGCGGCTTCGCCCGCGTGGGAAGTTTTTCCCGTGTAAATCCCGATCCCGTGAGAATTTCGCAAAATCCTTTCTTACCGGATGCCTACGTCATAACATCTACCTGCATGCCAAATTTCAGCCCGATCCGTCCAGTGGTTTGGGCTGTGCGTTGATAGATCACTATGTCAGTCAGTCAGTCAGTCACCTTTGAGTTATATATATTTAGATGATACTGTTAGTGACCATGTTAGCTTAAAAACTTATATTTACAGTAATATAGTTTATACATGGGAAAAACACATAGGCTACAATAAATAAAGACAAGACGCGGGGCATAGCTAGTGTACTATACTTAAGTTTTTTACATGGAGAGATTGATCTTACTTTTATCTGACCTCCATGACCCAGTACCTGGGTAATACGATACCCCTTGACAAGACTCGTGTCAGATACTTTAGCTTCTGACAACCTATAAGAACTTTCAAAGATGTACAAAAGGACTAATGGCTTAACGTCCGAGGTCATAGATAACATCCACGGACCAACCTCGCCAATTGTTGTTTAACCTTAAAAATCGACAAACGCTCTCGTGGACTTTATCATGATGAAAACATAACCTCTTTCTTGTGTCTTCCCTCCTACACATGCGCCTGGGGCTGCGGGAACACATATGTATTCTTCAACGCGGCCCCCGACTAGTGCCAGCTAGTGTGCTAGTGCCCGCCTTTGCGGGCCTCATCTTTTTAGGTAGAGGGAGTGAAGTGTTTGGTTCTCCCTGCGACTTCTAAGAAGGGCGCGCGTGGAACAAAACGCGCAGCCACCCACCTCGGGTCTAGTGTTATAGGGGGCGGCGGGCATCCCCAAGCCCACCATCCCTGGACCCATTTAGGGGGGCCGCCAGAGGGGTTGCTCAAGCTTCAAGCTACTTCTATACCAAATTTCATCCAAATCCACCCAGTACTTTCGAAGATTAGCGCGTTGGAACAAACAAACAGACGAACTTTTCCGCTTTATAACATTAGAAGACTAGCTGTGCCCCGCGGTTTCACCCGCGTATAATCCTACTACTGTTATAAACACGAAAATTCCTGAGTATGGATGACTGGATATTAAAATTTAAGTATATATATCTAATTCGCACTGGGTAGAGAATCGTGAGTAGTTCTTCGTTATATTAGGAGGATTAAGATTAGATAAGATTATATTAAGAAAGATTTTAAAGTATTTCGGTATATACAATATTTTTAGTCCTATTTTCATTTGGTATAAGTATATATTGGTTTTCCCCGCATCCGGATCTAGATAAAGAAACATATAATTGGCCATGTGAGAAGCAACATTCCCTTAAATCTATGACCATGCGTTTTATTTATTGTGACTACAAAAGATACCTTTACAGGAAATTGTATCCTTTTGAAACTAAAACGTAAATCAGTAGGTATCATGGGGATTCGAGGTATTAACACCGTTTGTCCAGCCGCTGATCCAGTCAAAACTATAGCAACTATAATATTGCTTCGAAGATATTTTATTTGGAGCCTAGTTCCATTACGCAAACTCGGTGGTCTCAAATTTCGTAATAAAATTATAGGAGTTCCTATTTTTAATATCAACGTATGTGACGGTAGTCCAGATGGATTTAAAGAATTTAAAAATTCTTAAGGGCTATGTACCGCCTCCTCTTGATTCATAACTGTTTCAATGGCAAGGTACTTTACACTGTCGCCTGGTAATTTGGTCATTATTTTATCGTTGACAGAATCAACGGTGGTGTTTCTCGCAGCTAAAATTCGCCCTCGCACATAACCATTGATAATTTTTTTCGGTCTATATTGCAAACATCTGAATACACTTTTGATATCAGGTCTTCAATATTGGTAACAATTTCACCAATTTTTTATCACTTGATTTTTTTATCACTTTTCCATCACCAATCAATATAAGTTTATTCGGAAAATCTACTTCCTCCACCGAAGTGACTCCTCATGTTAGTAAAGAGCTTCAAGAACTCCACACAGTTCCACAGAGGGGAAGATTTTAAGCAAGATTTAATAACATCTGCCCTAGTTCCTCTAACTATTACAGATAGCGTTTGTCTGAAGTCACCAGAAAATATAATAGTAATTCCCCCCCTTACTTTATTTGAGCTTCTTATGTCTTTGAGAGTTCTATTTAGGGCTTCTATGTGAGCTCTGAGTCATCGTGCACTCATCCCATTATTATTAGGCTCGCATCTTGCAACACCACCTTACCCAATTTTTTTTTGAATGGACCATTTTTACTGGTTTTAGCACACATTATCCTTCTCAAGAGACACATTAAAGGGTAACTTAAATGTGGAGTGTGCCTTTCTTCCGCCTTTCAAAAGTGTTGCACCGGCGATACCTGACGATGCAACGGCTATGGCTATCTTTCCTAGTGATCTAACTTTGGCTAATATTAAATTGGTTACAAAAGTCTTGCCCGTTTCACTTGGAAATCTAAAAAAAAATGTTTTGCCACTTCCAGTAAAAACGCTATTCAAAACAGAATTATAGGTTAAAATTTGATCAGGTACTAACTTTGTCTCATTTTCGGAAACGTAATTGTTAAGTTCGTTCATGTCATATGGTCTTCGCAAAACCTCTTCTAGAGGATCCATGTTATTGGAATTATCTCGAACCGGAGCGGGAAGTCTAAAGTCTGCTAGGGATATTTCGGATATTTCGTGCAATTTATCTTCGATCAATGTAATACCATGATTATATATTTCTTCAGTGTATGGCATAAGCAAGTCGTGATTTGTATTCCGAACTCTATTTAATATGTCCTCACAAAAATTGACACAATTTTTTATCCATAATTCAATTGGCTCTGATGGTTGGCAAAATATTAGGATGATACAAAATAGTTCTCTTAATTTAGCAGCGGATTCGGAAACAGCAGCGTCTGAAAGAGTATTGTCCCAATGTTCATCTCCTTCTAATAATCCTAATTCTTTGTAAGCGCCTTGATATGTATCCAAAGTAATAACATTTACCGTTCTAAGATGTTCAAAAGATGTTGGTCCGCGCACATTCATCTATAACATTCGTAAGTAAAAACATTCCGTTTGAGTTGGATGAACATTATAAATCCGACCTAAAGCTGCATCTTTTTTTAAGCCAGGGTATCCATCAACATTTTGCCCTCTTTTTTTTTCTAGAAAACTTGTTTCTTTCCCAAATGTAATAGAGGTATCTCATGTTACAATAAAGTTTTGGCAAAATCGTCGTTTCCGTAAAGTTCGAAGAAGAGGCGAATTAGGAGGGTTATTAACCCGATCTTGGATGTTTGCATCATTGAACTATATTCTTTGTCCATTCGGCAAATGGACCGCTAGATGGAGGACTGCTAGATAGCGCTCATGGATAGGAAATTGAAAGATTCTCCAAACAGCTTCAGAGGTGCTAATATAGCGACCGTTGAGATATTTTTCGACCTCATCATTGTTATTTTATTTCTTACATAGGTCATGGCCTCTTGACTTTTTTCATTCATGTATCGTGGAGATCCTGTAAATGAAGACGGCAAAATAACATACTGTCCAATGTCAGAAGCATTAACTCTTTAATCATTGACTACTGCATCTCGAAATGTATATATTCGTCGGCTCTCAGATTCTTTTGATTCCTTCTAATAAAATCAAGCCTTTCAGATATCATTTTAGCCGCCATATCAACACAATATTGATTCAACAATCCTCTGGAATAATGTAAGCTGTTTATATTATTTACTTTTACCATCAGTCTGAAAGCATAAAATTGCATACACGATACTGTTTTAGGTCATGCAGCACCAGTTTGCTGTGGAATATTGATACAATACCCATCAGTTCCTCGAGGGAACAGCAGAGGATATTGTAATGGGTCATACGATCTGCGTAACTCAGAAACTCTTTGAAGAATACCACCTCTAGTACTCAACACAATATCTCTTGGACCTCAATCCTCGTCCAATAAAAGAACGCCGACTTCGTCTACAGTAGGCGCCTTGTAACGACCACCGTGCTCATTCGGAGGTTTCATATCAGCATGAATTATAAGTTTTAAGTCGTGCGCTAGTCCATTTTCCAGATTATATTGAAAACTTTGAATATAACTAGTATGATCATGAAGCTCACACTGCAAGGGACCAATGAGATTAGCTCGCAAACTCGGATTTATATTTGAGCGTAAAGATATCTGATCAGCTTGGGAAACGAAATAAATTTGCAAAAACTCGGACTGCTCAAGGTGCGCCCTTGAGCAGGTAGTAAGTAGGTTTCCAATTAAATGGTAAACCTGTCCGTGAAAATTCCCCTCACGAATTTCTTTTACGCCAAATGATGTCATTTGAAATAAGGTGTTATATTATCTTGTATGACTTAAGAAATGTTTTGAGCATGGGTGTACACCCAATAATAAATCTTTCAGAACTGGTGTCGGTTCCGGAAGTTTAAGAATATTAACTTTACCGTTGCTAGAGCATAGACCTGGCGCTTCCATTTTCCAGTTTTGGGCTTGACACATGTTACAGATTTTATCCATTCTACCAATGTCAATGTCATTTCATGTGGAATAGAGTAGAGAATGCATTTTACAGTCGTAGGTATAGGCAGTATTTTCTAACACAATTTGTCTACGTGCTCTATTGGCATTTGATATTACTCGTTGTTGGGTTGAGCGTCGTAAACGCTCAGACCTTGATTCCCGGTCACGTGCTGCAACAGTTCAAACGGTCTGGTCATTCAAACGCTGTAAACGTTCAGCGTTTGACTCCTGGTCACGTCTAGCCACAGTTTGTACGGCCTGGTCTTCCAAACGCTGTGAACATTCAGCGTTTGACTCCCGGTCACGTCTAGCAACAGTTCGAACGGTCTGGTCATCCAAACGCTGTGAACGTTCAGCTTTTGACTCCCGGTCACGTCTAGTCACAGTTCGTAAGGCCTGATCATCCAAACGCTGTGAACGTTCAGCGTTTGACTCCCGGTTACGTCTAGCAACAGTTCGTACGGCCTGGTCATCCAAACGCTGTGAACGTTCTGCGTTTGATTCTCGAGCACGGTGAGCTGAAGGTCGCTCATTTTGGACATTCAAGCTTTGAGAACGTTCAGCTTTTGTTTTTTGGAAGCAGGAAACTTCGCGTTGAGTATTCAACCTAATCACAAGCTCATCTTACGTCTCATTTCCCCGCATGAGTCTCCAACGTTTTGCCGTAGCAGATTGCCTAGAAAGCTGAGATTTTCTTCTATGCATTTTTAATGACTACTAAGTAACTAATATTATACTATAAACTACCTATCTATTATAAACCCACAATATGTATGTACCTATTAAAAAGAACCTTTATCAATATAATTTACTTGCTATTCCAATATCTACAATAAAAAAGAAATAAAACTCCATAGGCACCTAACCGAATAATACTTAACTACGTGTAATATTTATTCATTAAATAAAATATCAGGCACCACTCATTTTTAATTATAAAAGTAACAACTTAGAATATTAAAAAGAAATTAAAACTTGAATAGGTAGAAATCCTTAAAACTGATATTAACCTACTCGCTAAATTATTTAAACTAGTGAAAACCTATTATTAACCCAGAATAAACCTACACAAAATTAAGAATAACTGCAGTCTGCACACATTAATGGAACTAAAATAAAACAAACACTAATAAACTAAACTACAAAGCTACAAATTAAACACCTATACGAAAGTATAAGCATGAAAACAATAAATGAAATTAAAAAAAAAATAGATTAAACGAAACAACAATCTAGTAAAGTACTTATACATAATATGTATATTATGTATATTATACAATCAACTTAATTCAACTAAAACTTAACAGGACTTAAAATTCACTCTTGACAATAATATCGAGATAGAAACGCATTCTCATTTTATGATAACGTAAGAGTAGTAGCGAAAGCATATAGCCATCCTCGAGAACTTGCCTATCATAAACAGAAATAAGTTTTGAAATCCACCCAGTACTTTCGTAGATTAGCGCGTTCAAACAAACAATCAAACAAACTTTTCCGCTTTACTAGTAAGTATAGATTACTGGTCTTCGCTGGGTGATACTGTCACGGACTGTCTCACAGAAACATACCAACAACATAATAATTATTATCCTATTACAACGTGATGGAAGTGGACACAAGTAGCCTTATTAAAGCGACGTACATCTGTATCCATTCGGAAACCTGAGATTTTATTATTACGACTGACACAGTAGCCTGAGAAACCGAAAAAGAATATTTATTTTTTATGTTGATCTGGTTTCAATTTGAGTGACATCGGTTAGACGTTGCGCAAAACAAAAAAAAACACAAAATGGACCACCAATTGACAACTTTGCACGAACCGGGGGACAGAAGTAATATGTTACACGATGGTCGAAAGGAATAATTCCCATTTGATGTATTTAGACTATGGTCCGAGTAGGAATTGATGAAAGCACTCTACTTTTCATTTCGAATATAAGGAAAGTAAAAAATTGTAGTTTTTCTATAATATTTATTGATAATACTAACATGAGGAGTATGTATTTAAAATTAATTGAGAAGTTAGAACAATTTGTGAAATTTAAAGTCACATTTTTGTTTAGAATATTTACGCTATTTGATACGTTATGACAAATTTGGCTGGGCTGAATTTCTGTAAAAGTAGGAGACTCCAGTATTTGATTAGATGGTGGAACCCGTGGCGCAGACATAGTCTGAGTTAATTTGTTTGAAATTTTAGTTTTAGTTTGGACATAATCTTCAATGTAGCCTTCCGCGACTGTGCTGGATTTCCATCCTCCATGTCTTTTTAACATAGTCAAGTTCGCCCCACAATCGGCTAAAAGTGTGGCTGACGTTCTTCTATAACAATGCCCGGTATACTGTTCACAGTTTGCTAAATTCATATATGTTACTATTTGCTTCGGCATACCTAAGATTTTATTTTTACCGATCAATTGTTAGCATTTTCTCTTTTGGTAGTTGAGAAAAAAGCGATCCGTTTTTATGTCATTAGGTCTGATTTTTTGATATTTTTTTTACATTTGTGTAAACTCTTCTCGTACAATAAACGTGCGCTCAATATTTGTTCTTGTTTCAGTCAATTTCAGTGTGCCCTGAATGATCGACATATTTTTTACCTAACTGCGGGAGGGTAATGTGTTTCACAGTCCTAGTTTGTATCTATGTGGTAATGTAGAAGCCAAACGTGTAGGCCGATTTTAATAATTCTTACGTCTATCGATTCATTTTAACCATGCGGGTGTCACTAAAGATATGACAGTTATCAAAACTGACCACAACCACAATAAGACGCCATATTGTCAAAATGAAAAAATAAAAATCGACAAATTATACCTTGAGTAGGGTTTTGTTCAATAGGTCTTTAAAAATTAGTTTTAGGTTTCTTTCGCCATTTTTTTATTTAAGTATCTGTTTAGGACATACATAATTATAATGTTTTAAAACGGATTTCGAGGGCTATACTAAGGGGTGCGACGGGACCCAATTGGACATAATATAACTATAAAATGGGTAGGGTCCGCTTGCTTGTCACTATTTTTATTAAAAAAATGTACTTGTTTCTTGCATTTCAGTGGAGCAGACGGGTTTTTAGGGTTCCGTAGCCGAATGGCAAAAACGGAACCCTTATAGTTTCGTCATGTCTGTCTGTCCGTCCGTCCCTATGTCATTTTATTCCGAAAATATTAAGACTACACATGTGAAACTTGGTAAGTAGATGTATTCTGTGAACCGCTTTCCGATTTTTTAGACGAAAAAAAAATATATAAAATTAAGCATCCCATACATTCGTCGGCGACTCTAACACGCACTTGGCCAATTTATTAGATTTTTTAAATAACTTTTTTTGTGTATTTTATCATTAGGTAAGGTCTTCGTGTGTTAAATTCATGATCACTGGGCAACTGAACTCAGCTATAGTACCTACGGATCATCGTTATAGGCCGGTAGCCTCGATGGCGTTAACCCTCAAAGGTTAAATGTTAATGCTTTGAGTTCTAAGCTCGCTAGACTAACTAGTATTTATGTTTTTAGCACATTATAACACGGTGCCCATCGCAATATGAAGCAATTTTATTACGATTAAGGGATTTGCAGTAGACTACGGTGGTAGAGCTTTCAATAAAACAAATGAGTAACTGCATTATGAAATCTTTGGTTATTCATATATTTAAGGCGAAATATTGAGAAACATTTAAATGGGATAGCTATCAAATGAACCTGGCTTTCCTAAATACCCTAATAATCAAATCACTAATTAGTATTTATACACACTGTGTCTATCATCTCTTCTTCAACTCTCCTGTCGCAGGTCTGCTGGAAATTTCTTAGGAAAAAGCAGCACCTTTGTGCTCTTTTGTCTGTATTTATATTTTTCTCTAGTAAATCTCGTGTGTACATAAATAAATAAAGTAATCCTTTAAAGACTTACCAACTAAAGTGTACTTGATAAGGCAGGGATGGCACAGATTGGTGATGGGCTGCCAATGTTCATTGTTCACAACATCAGCCAGTTCCTCTGAGCGGTTGGTGAGAAAGAGTGCAAACTCCTTGAAAGTGACGTCGTGGCCAAATTCCAGGGATTCGTTTGAAGGGTTCTCACGATACGCCCTGATGATGCGTCTTCCAACACGGTTCTGCGAAAAGTGGACTTTATTAGCAAAGATTATAATTATATTAGCTTCTGCCCGCGATTAAGTTCGCGTATAAGGGTTTTCCCGCGTAAAATCCCGATCCCGTGGGAATTCCGGGATAAAAAGTAGCCTATGTGTTATTCCAGGATGTAAATTATCTACTTGTCAAATTTCATTCAGATCCGTTCAGTAGTTTTTGCGTGAGAGAGAAACAAACATACATCCATCCATCCTCACAAACATTCGCATTTATAATATTAGTAAGATTATACATAACATATTATTGAAATATTCTTCATGGGGCATGAAATCGTATTTTTCAGTTGCCAGTCTTTATTATTCTATGATTATATTGTTATTGATACAAACTTGTAGTTGGCCATATTTATATTAATTAACATTACTATTGTTTCTGTTTAGCTGTAAGTTTTCCGTACGTAATAAAATTGAATATGAATAAATAAGAAGTGTCAAGCAACACAAAAATAAAACGTTTTCAACATAACTCGGTACCTACTTGACGTAAAGAAACCTAATTTTACGTTTCAGAGATATAAGGAAAACCACATACCTAGGTATTATTTATTTATTTTAAACTGTTTTCGTTCTCTACGTCTGAAAATACGTTCATAGATGCAATACAAAAGACCGTCTAGATGTAGACAGCAAATATGATCCCGTTAACAAAGTTCATGGATACTTTATAGCTACCATTTTATCAATGACCAACGTCAAAAGTCAACGAGCTTTAATGACGACCAAATTATTATCAATTCGTACAAAAACAACTGCAAGGTCGGATGGAATATTTGAGAAGATAATCATAACAGTAGAAGATTCCTAAATTGTGATAATGCATGTTCAATTTCGAAGAAGCTTGGTAAAACCATGTTTTTATCCTATAAAAAATTAAAAAGAAACCTCCACAATCTCACCTGATGTTAAGCGATGATGTGGTCGAAGATGAAGCATGCTTGCCTAGAAGTAACCTATTCACTCTTGACTTAAAGACTCCCAGGTTATAGCTATCAGGAAGAATCCGGCAGAGAATTCCACTCCTTAGCTGTCTAAGGAGTGGAATTCTCTGTCGGAGTCTTCAACGTTTTGGGAATAGTTTCACTGTGCGTACAGACGCATAATGAAACTATTCCCAAAACGTTTTGTGCGTATGGATGGGATGTCCACCATGTAACGATGGCGCATCGCCATGATACATACATATGCTATGCCAAAATTGCTTCAGTAAATAGTAACACTTCTTTCAGTGACTGGGCCACCACTGGTATTTATAAAAGTAGAAACCGGCTTTATGAACTCTATGAGGAGCGGACTTACACTAACTCAGTAGAATTTAATTTATATGTTAAGAACTATTCTAAATTATTTAAAAAAGTTTGTTATATTGCCAAGTCTCGTTACTTAAGTTCTAAAATTAAAAATAGTTGTAATGTAATTAAAACGACTTGGGATATTATAAAAAGCGAAACGGGAAGGTCTTGCAACCGAAATAGTGATTACAACCTCAATATTGACTATAATAACATTAGATTCGCAAGTGGCCACAGAATTCGAAAAAATTTTTACTGACATTCCTGTATCGACAGCCAAGTCACTAAAATCATCTCCCAGTGCGGCAGAAACATTACTTAAAAAAAATGTTCCAGTTTGTAATTCTGAATTTAAATTCCAATATGTCACTTCTAATGATATCATCAAAACTTTTAATTCTTTGAATGTTAAAAAGACTGCAGATCTGTGGGGTAATTCTGTTGATAGATAGATAGATAGATAGAATATACTTTATTGTACACCAAAAATTGGAACACACTTACATAACCTTATTTCTATAACTTTGGTTACAATGGCGGTCTTATCGCTGAGAGAGATATCTTCCAGACAGCCTTTGGAAGGACTTTAAAAGCTTTAATTGAAATTGGGGAGGGCTGAATTAGTGTACTACAAATACTCATAACGGAAAAAAAAACTAATTGAAATATATAAGTATATATACATTATACATACATATATACATATATCGGTTACATTTCGGGGAGTGTGCGATGGAATTACACAATTTAATTCCAACAAGCCCGTTCCATCATCGGACTACGAGACAAACGGCGAAGCGCCATCGTTACATGGTGGACATCCCACCCATACGCACCAAACGTTTTGGGAATACCTTCATTGTGCGTACGGCTAAGGAGTGGAATTCCCTGCCGGAGTCTGTGTTTCCCGATAGCTATAACCTAGGAGTCTTTAAGTCAAGAGTGAATAGGTTACTTTTAGGTAAGCGTGCTCCATCTTCGACCACATCATCACTTACCATCAGGTGAGATGGTGGTCAAACGCGAACCTATTCTAAATAAAAAAAAAAAAAAAAAAAATATATATATATATATATACAACCGAGCTTTTAAAAGCAGCGAGTGACTGTGCTTGTCTTACTGACACCGGCAATGCATTCCATAACCGAATAGCCTGCACCGTAAAAGAATGGTCGTAAAAAAATCCATTAAAAGTCCATTATACATATTATATGATTGCGGTGAGTTTCCTGATTTAATGAAATATAGTAAAATAATTCTACTATTTAAATCAGGTAGTACATCAGACCCTACTAATTATAGACCTATTTCAGTACTGCCTACTTTCAGTAAAATTTTTGAGAAAATTATTTTTATCCAGATGCAAAGATATTTTAATAAACATAAATTAATACATAGTAAACAATTTGGTTTTTCAAAGGGTCGTTCAACAACCGATGCCGGTGTTGAACTTTTAGGACACATTTATAATGCATGGGAAGATAAGTGCGATGCGCTGGGCATTTTTTGCGATTTGTCTAAGGCATTTGACTGTGTTCCCCATGAGACATTAATCAGAAAACTGCACCACTACGGATTCCGGGACACCTCTCTGAATCTTCTGACCTCATATTTGAGTGAAAGGATTCAGAGAGTCGATGTGAACGGCAAAAAGTCGTCGGGATCTGTGGTCAAAATGGGGGTCCCCCAAGGCTCAATTTTAGGTCCCTTTTTGTTTCTTATTTATATAAATAATTTGCCATACCTGATCAAAAATCATGACATAGTGTTATTCGCTGACGATACTTCTCTTTTATTTAAAATCAAACGTCAACAGCAGGTTACTGAAGAAGTAAACAGAGCCCTTGCAACTGTAGTTAGCTGGTTTAATGTTAATAATCTTCTTCTTAATGAGAAAAAAACCAAATGCCTAAAATTTACGCGTATCAATAAAGGGCGAAATATTGAAACCCGAAGATACCACAGTATTCATGGGCATAACTTTGGATGCGAAGCTTCAGTGGGGCCCCCATATAGATAAATTGTCAAAAAAGCTAAGTTCTGCAGCATATGTCGTTAGAAAAATACGTGGATTAACTGATATCGAAACAGCACGTTTAGTCTACTTTAGTTACTTTCACAGTGTGATGTCATACGGCATTTTACTTTGGGGAAATGCCGCCGACGTTCACACAATATTTGTTACAAAAAAGGGCCATTCGTGCAATTTATAAATTAAGTCCTAAGCACTCCTTAAGAGACAAATTTAAAGATATTAATATTATGACCGTGCCATCTCAGTATATTTATGAGAATCTCTTATATGCACACAAAAATATGAATCTTTTTAAAAAATACAGTGATATTCATAATGTAAATACAAGGAACAAAGACACATATGTCATTCCTAAAACAAGGTTAAAAAAAAATAGGTGGTTCATTTAGATGCCAATGTATACGTTTTTATAATAAAATTCCTAGCCACATTCAAGAACTTAGCATTAATAAATTTAAATCATTTATAAAACGTAAGCTATGTCAGAAAGCATTTTACACAGTTAAAGATTATATTGAGGACAAAAAGGCTTGGGAATGAGCTGCTCCAGTGATATACGTGGGCATTTTTTTTTAATATTTAAAATTTGATTGTTTATTTTTTTATTTTTTATTTTACTGATTTAAATATTTGCTTTGTCAAGTATTGTATATACCAATTTATTTTGTTTTTTTTTTTATTGTAAATGTGAGGACTATGTGGGTTATTGTTTCTTCTTTGTGTTGCTTTCATTATAATTTATTTAATGATGTCAAGCAGTTTGAGTACTTGTGTGGCTTACCCAAATGTCCTTACTTTGGTATTATTCGTCAGATCGTTGAGCTCCTTAAGTTCTAAGTTGAGCTACACGATAACTGACAAATGCTTGCACTGTCTAGACAGGTCCACTCAAATCTGTATGGTTATTTCCTCAAAGAGCACCAAAGACATGAACCTACATGTTTGTCATATGATTGGACCAACACAAATTGTATGGACTTTGAAAGAGACGTTGACCTCTGAGTTTGTTTCGGTGTTTCTTCTCAGAGTAGTAAGTTAGGAAACACCGGCCTCATCTAGCTAAACTAAACTAAACTAAACTTAACACGCAAAAAAACATGACGTGTAAAAGCGTTATTTATAACCAATTTACAAAATAAATATTTCATTTCATTTCATTATGCCATAAGCAGGCATCAAAAGAACGCTGATTGCTTTTGCCATCTACGATTGAGATACCCATTCCCCTGAGGTCCTGATATGAGGAGGAGAGCAGCTGTATTTTCTAGCCAGCCTATAATAAAAAAATTGCCACGTGCGAGTCAGACTCGCCCATGAAGGGTTCCGTAGTAACTATAATAATATAATATAATATGTATATCTATATGACGAATAAAAAAAAACCTTAAAAATTTCTTAAAACTAGCTTATTTACATTTTTACAACTACGCTAAATAACTTTGTTTTTCACAGTGTTTGTATGAATTACAAAGTTATATTTGCGGTTTTAGAAAATATGCTGTATCTCAAAAACTGCTGACCCGATTTCGTTCAAACCAATTTTGGTTGAAAGTTTATATTAAGCCTGCGCCGAGTAAAATAACTCAAAACGGTCTTCACAACTAAAGGAATATAACCTATAATACTACTTTAATTACCATACAAAAATATGTAATGAACACTAGAATAAATGTGTTAGCAAACATAGTTGGCAAAATTTAAAAATATTTTATAGTTTATTAAACAAAAATACATAAAGTTGGACAAAAATCCTTACAAAACATGCTCGTGCGTCGCTGAATTTTGATAGTAAACTGTTGAATTTTTTCATAAACTTCAATTCATATTATTCTCTAATTATCATACTATCATTTACAGCTTTAACATTTCAAAAATGTCGCTTGGTTGTTTTAATTTTAATTTTTTCTTCTAATTTGCGCGCTATTTTGAACCATACGCAACGTACACCGGTCGAAAATTCAGTCGTCCACGGGAGCTCAGAGAGGGGTCACGTCTCATCGTGGAGCGTTTCGCCGGTAACGATAATTCGCGATCTATTGTGTACGTATGTATTGCAGCAATCCGTTGAATAACATAAGTCATATTTTTTGTCTTTTTTTGAGTACGATTTATTATGCATACCCAACAATTACTTTTTATTGTTCAATATATATTTCTTTAACATTTTTTTTTAAATATTTGTTTTATTATGGGAAAATGTAAAAAAAATATTATTAGAAGAAAGTTGGCGCAAATTTTCGAAAAAAAAAAGCCATTCTCATAAAAAGTACGTATTTCTATTTTGTGATGTTATTATTGCTTTTTAACCGACTTCAAAAAAAAAGGAGAAGGTTCTCAGTTCGTCTTAAACTTTTTTTTTATGTATGTAACCTCAAACTCGAAGACAGCTGGACCAATTTGGAATTTTTTTTCGTTTGAAAGGGTATACTTTCTAGTTGGTTCCATTGTTATGAAATCAGGATCTGATGATGGGATCCTGGAGAAAGCGAGGGAACTCTTTAAATATTATAGGCACACCTATAGCGTTTTGGGTATTTCTAATAGTACCTTGTGCAGTTGCTCCCGAAAAGCACCATTTGAGGAAGTGAAAGTGATGATGAAGACTTTTTTCAAACATTCGATATGGGTATCGTGTAATGGGTTTTTGGGGGTGGTGATTGCAAATCTGGAATTTATTTTTAAATTCAAGATGGCGTATGCAACTTTTTCTCACAAATTCGATATGGGTACCGTGTAATGGGTTTTTGGGGGTGGTGATTGCAAATCTGACATTCATTTTAAAATCCAAGATGGCGGATGCAACTTTTTCTCAAACATTCGATATGGGTATCGTGTAATGGGTTTTTGGGGGTGGTGATTGCAAATCTGGCATTCATTTTAAAATCCAAGATGGCGGATGCAACTTTTTCTCAAACGTTCGATATGGGGATGTCCACCATGTAACGATGGCGCATCGCCATGATACATACATATGCTATGCCAAAATTGCTTCAGTAAATAGTAACACTTCTTTCAGTGACTGGGCCACCACTGGTATTTATAAAAGTAGAAACCGGCTTTATGAACTCTATGAGGAGCGGACTTACACTAACTCAGTAGAATTTAATTTATATGTTAAGAACTATTCTAAATTATTTAAAAAAGTTTGTTATATTGCCAAGTCTCGTTACTTAAGTTCTAAAATTAAAAATAGTTGTAATGTAATTAAAACGACTTGGGATATTATAAAAAGCGAAACGGGAAGGTCTTGCAACCGAAATAGTGATTACAACCTCAATATTGACTATAATAACATTAGATTCGCAAGTGGCCACAGAATTCGAAAAAAATTTTACTGACATTCCTGTATCGACAGCCAAGTCACTAAAATCATCTCCCAGTGCGGCAGAAACATTACTTAAAAAAAATGTTCCAGTTTGTAATTCTGAATTTAAATTCCAATATGTCACTTCTAATGATATCATCAAAACTTTTAATTCTTTGAATGTTAAAAAGACTGCAGATCTGTGGGGTAATTCTGTTGATAGATAGATAGATAGATAGAATATACTTTATTGTACACCAAAAATTGGAACACACTTACATAACCTTATTTCTATAACTTTGGTTACAATGGCGGTCTTATCGCTGAGAGAGATATCTTCCAGACAGCCTTTGGAAGGACTTTAAAAGCTTTAATTGAAATTGGGGAGGGCTGAATTAGTGTACTACAAATACTCATAACGGAAAAAAAAACTAATTGAAATATATAAGTATATATACATTATACATACATATATACATATATCGGTTACATTTCGGGGAGTGTGCGATGGAATTACACAATTTAATTCCAACAAGCCCGTTCCATCATCGGACTACGAGACAAACGGCGAAGCGCCATCGTTACATGGTGGACATCCCACCCATACGCACCAAACGTTTTGGGAATACCTTCATTGTGCGTACGGCTAAGGAGTGGAATTCCCTGCCGGAGTCTGTGTTTCCCGATAGCTATAACCTAGGAGTCTTTAAGTCAAGAGTGAATAGGTTACTTTTAGGTAAGCGTGCTCCATCTTCGACCACATCATCACTTACCATCAGGTGAGATGGTGGTCAAACGCGAACCTATTCTAAATAAAAAAAAAAAAAAAAAAAATATATATATATATATATACAACCGAGCTTTTAAAAGCAGCGAGTGACTGTGCTTGTCTTACTGACACCGGCAATGCATTCCATAACCGAATAGCCTGCACCGTAAAAGAATGGTCGTAAAAAAATCCATTAAAAGTCCATTATACATATTATATGATTGCGGTGAGTTTCCTGATTTAATGAAATATAGTAAAATAATTCTACTATTTAAATCAGGTAGTACATCAGACCCTACTAATTATAGACCTATTTCAGTACTGCCTACTTTCAGTAAAATTTTTGAGAAAATTATTTTTATCCAGATGCAAAGATATTTTAATAAACATAAATTAATACATAGTAAACAATTTGGTTTTTCAAAGGGTCGTTCAACAACCGATGCCGGTGTTGAACTTTTAGGACACATTTATAATGCATGGGAAGATAAGTGCGATGCGCTGGGCATTTTTTGCGATTTGTCTAAGGCATTTGACTGTGTTCCCCATGAGACATTAATCAGAAAACTGCACCACTACGGATTCCGGGACACCTCTCTGAATCTTCTGACCTCATATTTGAGTGAAAGGATTCAGAGAGTCGATGTGAACGGCAAAAAGTCGTCGGGATCTGTGGTCAAAATGGGGGTCCCCCAAGGCTCAATTTTAGGTCCCTTTTTGTTTCTTATTTATATAAATAATTTGCCATACCTGATCAAAAATCATGACATAGTGTTATTCGCTGACGATACTTCTCTTTTATTTAAAATCAAACGTCAACAGCAGGTTACTGAAGAAGTAAACAGAGCCCTTGCAACTGTAGTTAGCTGGTTTAATGTTAATAATCTTCTTCTTAATGAGAAAAAAACCAAATGCCTAAAATTTACGCGTATCAATAAAGGGCGAAATATTGAAACCCGAAGATACCACAGTATTCATGGGCATAACTTTGGATGCGAAGCTTCAGTGGGGCCCCCATATAGATAAATTGTCAAAAAAGCTAAGTTCTGCAGCATATGTCGTTAGAAAAATACGTGGATTAACTGATATCGAAACAGCACGTTTAGTCTACTTTAGTTACTTTCACAGTGTGATGTCATACGGCATTTTACTTTGGGGAAATGCCGCCGACGTTCACACAATATTTGTTACAAAAAAGGGCCATTCGTGCAATTTATAAATTAAGTCCTAAGCACTCCTTAAGAGACAAATTTAAAGATATTAATATTATGACCGTGCCATCTCAGTATATTTATGAGAATCTCTTATATGCACACAAAAATATGAATCTTTTTAAAAAATACAGTGATATTCATAATGTAAATACAAGGAACAAAGACACATATGTCATTCCTAAAACAAGGTTAAAAAAAAATAGGTGGTTCATTTAGATGCCAATGTATACGTTTTTATAATAAAATTCCTAGCCACATTCAAGAACTTAGCATTAATAAATTTAAATCATTTATAAAACGTAAGCTATGTCAGAAAGCATTTTACACAGTTAAAGATTATATTGAGGACAAAAAGGCTTGGGAATGAGCTGCTCCAGTGATATACGTGGGCATTTTTTTTTAATATTTAAAATTTGATTGTTTATTTTTTTATTTTTTATTTTACTGATTTAAATATTTGCTTTGTCAAGTATTGTATATACCAATTTATTTTGTTTTTTTTTTTATTGTAAATGTGAGGACTATGTGGGTTATTGTTTCTTCTTTGTGTTGCTTTCATTATAATTTATTTAATGATGTCAAGCAGTTTGAGTACTTGTGTGGCTTACCCAAATGTCCTTACTTTGGTATTATTCGTCAGATCGTTGAGCTCCTTAAGTTCTAAGTTGAGCTACACGATAACTGACAAATGCTTGCACTGTCTAGACAGGTCCACTCAAATCTGTATGGTTATTTCCTCAAAGAGCACCAAAGACATGAACCTACATGTTTGTCATATGATTGGACCAACACAAATTGTATGGACTTTGAAAGAGACGTTGACCTCTGAGTTTGTTTCGGTGTTTCTTCTCAGAGTAGTAAGTTAGGAAACACCGGCCTCATCTAGCTAAACTAAACTAAACTAAACTTAACACGCAAAAAAACATGACGTGTAAAAGCGTTATTTATAACCAATTTACA
Source organism: Tholera decimalis (assembly GCA_943138885.2). Classification (NCBI taxonomy): domain Eukaryota; kingdom Metazoa; phylum Arthropoda; class Insecta; order Lepidoptera; family Noctuidae; genus Tholera; species Tholera decimalis. The sequence continues at coordinate 9,323,332 of OW964553.2, read as the reverse complement.
AAATAAATATTTCATTTCATTTCATTATGCCATAAGCAGGCATCAAAAGAACGCTGATTGCTTTTGCCATCTACGATTGAGATACCCATTCCCCTGAGGTCCTGATATGAGGAGGAGAGCAGCTGTATTTTCTAGCCAGCCTATAATAAAAAAATTGCCACGTGCGAGTCAGACTCGCCCATGAAGGGTTCCGTAGTAACTATAATAATATAATATAATATGTATATCTATATGACGAATAAAAAAAAACCTTAAAAATTTCTTAAAACTAGCTTATTTACATTTTTACAACTACGCTAAATAACTTTGTTTTTCACAGTGTTTGTATGAATTACAAAGTTATATTTGCGGTTTTAGAAAATATGCTGTATCTCAAAAACTGCTGACCCGATTTCGTTCAAACCAATTTTGGTTGAAAGTTTATATTAAGCCTGCGCCGAGTAAAATAACTCAAAACGGTCTTCACAACTAAAGGAATATAACCTATAATACTACTTTAATTACCATACAAAAATATGTAATGAACACTAGAATAAATGTGTTAGCAAACATAGTTGGCAAAATTTAAAAATATTTTATAGTTTATTAAACAAAAATACATAAAGTTGGACAAAAATCCTTACAAAACATGCTCGTGCGTCGCTGAATTTTGATAGTAAACTGTTGAATTTTTTCATAAACTTCAATTCATATTATTCTCTAATTATCATACTATCATTTACAGCTTTAACATTTCAAAAATGTCGCTTGGTTGTTTTAATTTTAATTTTTTCTTCTAATTTGCGCGCTATTTTGAACCATACGCAACGTACACCGGTCGAAAATTCAGTCGTCCACGGGAGCTCAGAGAGGGGTCACGTCTCATCGTGGAGCGTTTCGCCGGTAACGATAATTCGCGATCTATTGTGTACGTATGTATTGCAGCAATCCGTTGAATAACATAAGTCATATTTTTTGTTTTTTTTTGAGTACGATTTATTATGCATACCCAACAATTACTTTTTATTGTTCAATATATATTTCTTTAACATTTTTTTTTAAATATTTGTTTTATTATGGGAAAATGTAAAAAAAATATTATTAGAAGAAAGTTGGCGCAAATTTTCGAAAAAAAAAGCCATTCTCATAAAAAGTACGTATTTCTATTTTGTGATGTTATTATTGCTTTTTAACCGACTTCAAAAAAAAAGGAGAAGGTTCTCAGTTCGTCTTAAACTTTTTTTTTATGTATGTAACCTCAAACTCGAAGACAGCTGGACCAATTTGGAATTTTTTTTCGTTTGAAAGGGTATACTTTCTAGTTGGTTCCATTGTTATGAAATCAGGATCTGATGATGGGATCCTGGAGAAAGCGAGGGAACTCTTTAAATATTATAGGCACACCTATAGCGTTTTGGGTATTTCTAATAGTACCTTGTGCAGTTGCTCCCGAAAAGCACCATTTGAGGAAGTGAAAGTGATGATGAAGACTTTTTTCAAACATTCGATATGGGTATCGTGTAATGGGTTTTTGGGGGTGGTGATTGCAAATCTGGAATTTATTTTTAAATTCAAGATGGCGTATGCAACTTTTTCTCACAAATTCGATATGGGTACCGTGTAATGGGTTTTTGGGGGTGGTGATTGCAAATCTGACATTCATTTTAAAATCCAAGATGGCGGATGCAACTTTTTCTCAAACATTCGATATGGGTATCGTGTAATGGGTTTTTGGGGGTGGTGATTGCAAATCTGGCATTCATTTTAAAATCCAAGATGGCGGATGCAACTTTTTCTCAAACGTTCGATATGGGTATCGTGTAATGGGTTTTTGGAGGTGGTGATTGCAAATCTGGCATTCATTTTAAAATCCAAGATGGCGGATGCAACTTTTTCTCAAACATTCGATATAGGTATCGTGTAATGGGTTTTTGGGGGTGGTGATTGCAAATCTGGTATTCATTTTAAAATCCAAGATGGCGGATGAAACTGTTTCTCAAACATTCGATATGGGTATCGTGTAATGGGTTTTTGGGGGTGGTGATTGCAAATCTGGCATTCATTTTAAAATCCAAGATGGCGGATGCAACTTTTTCTCACACATTCGATATGGGTATCGTGTAATGGGTTTTTGGGGGTGGTGATTGCAAATCTGGCTTTCATTTTAAAATCCAATTTAAAACACATACGATATCCATATTGAATGTTGGAGAAAAAGTTGCATCCTTGGTGGATGCAACTTTTTCTCCAACATTCAATATGGATATCGTGTGTGTCTACTAAGTTAAATACACTGATAACCTTCAAGGGTTTATTGCTAAGTATAATTAATAAAGTAACGTAAGGGCTAAAATTATCGCTAAATGATGAAAATGAGTGCACCCGGTTGCTGTTCGAAATACACTAAGCTCGCGGCGAACTTAGTGCGACCGCATTATATCGCTTGCTCAGCAAACGTGGTCGATTGCAAAATATTGCATCACACATCGTGTAATAGGTTTTTGGACACACCGATTGCAATCCTGACATTCATTTTAGAATTTACGACGAAAGTTCATTGGCTACTTTGTTAGCTTACAATTTACACTCGGTTATTGACAATTTAACTGATCCCAGGTTAAGTGACTATTCAGTATTATCTAGGGTATCTAATAATACTGAAATTAATTGTTTAAACCCTTAGATGTGACAAAGGAGAGGTATAATAACACAATTTTGCTATATCATCAGAATATAAATCGTATCTCCGGCAAAATATTAGATGAGGAAATGTTAATAGATAAATATGATATAGATATCTTATGTTTTTGTGAAACCTGGCTAAAACCAGATAGAATGTTGTTTAAAATTAATATTTTTCTGTTACTAGTGCATACAACAGGTCCTCAGTAGGAGGTGGTACTTTAATATTACGTAGTAATTCTCTTAGATATAAGGAACAAAAATATATCACCGCTTGCTCTGTTGATTGCTTGTGTGAGGTAGCATGTACAGAAGTTGAAGGCCAAACTTTCTTAAGTGTTTATAGACCACCAGCATCAAACTTGTCATCATTCTTAATGATAATGGGAGAAATTTTAAGTACCTAAGCTTATAAGAGAAAATAAAGTAGTTTTCGTTTGTGGTCACCTAAATATTGATTTGTTAGTAAATTCACCTGAACACTGCAAGCTTACTTCATTGTTTGGTTCATTTAACTTAAAATGCACATACAAGGAAGCAACAAGAATAACAGCAACATCAGCTCAATGCATAGATAATATTTATACTAATTGTGCCATAAAATACTCGTCTCAAATTAGTGGAGTTAGGTCTGACCATACAGGTCAACTAGTATCCTTTGAGTTGGTTAAAAAGCGGCAATTAAATAAGACTATTAAATTTAGGCCGCTAACTAAAAAGAAATTAATGTTTTTAATGATAACATGTTAAGTAATCTTTCAATGGCCAATTTTGACTCCCATGACCCCAATGAAAATGACAGGATATTATTTTCTTCACTATGCCACGAATTTAGTAAGACATGTCCAGTTAAAAAAATTCAAATGAGTAATAAATCTAAATTTAATTAATGGGCCACTGCTGGAATAAGAATAAGCTGAGACAATGTATACAACTTATACCATGAAAAATCATTGACTTCCGATAAAGCCTTCCATAATTATGTAAGAAACTACTCAAAGATATTTAAAAGAGTATGCGCCCTAAGCTAAATCTAAATCAGAAAGTAATAAAATTAGCATTTCTAACAATAAAATAAAAAACTGTGTTGAAGGTGATAAACAAAGAAACTGGAAACACAAACCAATAGGGTTAGAATGATTTGACTTTGAACATCGATGATCAGGTCATCTCAGATAAGTCAAAAGTGGCTGAGAAGTTGGAAAATTACTTTACCAATATTCCAGTAGAGGTTACTAAATCTCTAAATTCTTCGCCATTATTAGCAGAATCTTTTTTAAAGGAAAACTTCAATAAGGATATACCAACATTTTCATTTAAGCCCATTTCTATTGATGTAATTAAAAAGCATTCCAAAGTCTTAACATAACAAACACTGATGACTTATGGAGTGCATCTGTTAGGGTTCTTGGTAATATTATTGACTCAATTGCTGCTATCCTAACAGGCACATTCAATTAATGTATAGACAGCGGTAATTTTCCCGATTTAATGAAACATAGTAAAGTAGTACTAATTTTTAAGTCGGGTTGTAAGAGTGATCCCTCTAACTATAGACCGATATATGTGCTTCCAGCATCAAGCAAAATATACGAAAAAATCATGCTGGACCAGATGCTATCATATTTTAACTCAAATGGAATTCTGCATAGTCGGCAGTTTGGTTTCACGAAATGAAGGTCAACAACAGACGCAGGAGTAGCGCTCATCCGTCACATTCTGGAATCTTGGGAGAAATCTCAGGATGCAATTGGCATATTTTGTGACCTCTCCAAAGCTTTTGATTGCGTTGACCACAAAACACTGATCTGTAAATTACACCATTACGGAGTTCGTGGATTCGTGTTCTGCTGACCTTGTTCTTTCATATTTATCAAACAGGCAACAAAAAGTTATTGTTAATGGAGCGACATCTGCAGGATCCCTAGCCAAGATGAGTGCTCCGCAAGGTTCAATTCTTGGCCCTTTCCTTTTTATAGTGTATATCAATGACATACATGATGACCAACTTATCGGATATTTTTTATTTGTAATTCCATTGTGCTGTATTAATTGGTCTATACGACAGTATAGACCAAAGTTTTAAATATAATTAAGCATATCTTACAACTGGAAATATATCTTACAACTATATAATAATATAGGTTATCCATCAAAATTCAGACAGGCTTTAATTTATAATCATATTGTGGGAAGTACTAATTTCACACGGGTTCCCGTTAGTATATGCTTAAACTAGACTTATGGTCTCATGGTGCGTGGTGCGCTGGTTGCACGCTACTGGCATGATTGCTCTATGTTATCTCTTAAAAAATAGTAGTAGAGATACCTACTACTGTTTCTTGTGATTTTTTTTTTATTTTTGGCTCGCGTTTGAATTTTAAGAAAAAAATTATTTCAAACTCAAAATGTTTTATTTCACATAGGCCTACATGGGCACTTATAAAACGTCAGCAGTTTGGCGCAGGGCACGGTTCGAAATTGGTCGTTTTCTATGGAGAAGATCCGGCAAGAAACTCCACAGTTACTCTTTTAAAATATCATTCTTAAAATGTATCTATAATACAGGTTAATTAGGTATGAGAGGACATTAAAGCCTGTCTGAATTCTGATGGATAACCTATATTATTGTATAGTTGTAAGATATGTTTCCAGTTTTAAGATATGCTTAATTATATTGAAAACTTTGGTCATTACAAGATATTTTCTAAATTTAAACCCACGACCTACGTCATTTAAATTTAAAAGTCAATTCTCTGAAATTAAGTATTTCAAATGGCGGGAGACTTTGTTAAACATAAAAAACACAGTGATACGACGTCAATGTGGAGCTATTTTTTAGTTGCGAAGGATAGGAATAGTGCCAAATGTAACCGATGCTCAGCCATTCTCAAGACTTTGGATGGATCGACTAAGGGATTACATACACATTTGTCATCAAAACATAACATCAAGCTTATATCAGCTTCAACAAGTCTAGATTCTGATAATCTGAACACAGCACCGCCGCCAGCCAAGCGAAAGTTAAATGATTATTTTACTAAAAGTGCCGACGATAGCCTCGATGATGTTTTGGCAAGAATGATTGCATTAGCTGGATTTCCATTCAGTATATTCATAACTTCAGATGATTCGAGAAAATTTGTCTTTGCAAAATACACGGATTTACCAAAGTCAGCCGTCACCATTCAATTACAGTGAAAAAATCAGAAAGCAAGTAACTGCAGAATTGAAACATTTGAAAAGTGCAGGTGAAAGATTTAGTCTTTCTTTCGACAAGTGGACTTCAATATCCAATAAACCATACATGGCTGTCAACGTTCATTCATATAAAAAAATTTGGAATTTAGGACTTGTTCCTATTTATGGAAGTATGAAAGTATGGCTGAAAATTGTCTTCGTATATTGAAAGAGCGTCTAAGTATATTTGATATTTCCCTGGATACTGGCTTTATGAAAAACATAATTATTTGCAAGACAGCTCTACCTCAGATGATACTATAAATGAACCACCTGTGGCTGTTGATCATATGGACGACATCCATGATGATGAACATTTAGAAGACTTAGACAGTCCAGAATCAGACTTAATCTTAATGTCACAAAATGACCTTGCGCTATAACACATACCAGAGTTAACAAAAAAGATGAAAACATTAATGAGCTGATAAAGAAAATCCGCAAAGTTGTAGAGTGTATTTCAAAAGATCACCATTGAAAAATGAAACAGTACTTCAAAAATAAATGAAAATTGAACATGGAAAAGAGCTGTCACTTCTTTTGGACTGTAAAACCAGGTGGAATAGTCTTTTAACAATGCTGGAGCGATTTTATCTTTTAAAAACCTTCATTCAAAAAGCTCTTATTGATCTCAATCATCCAATTCGTTTGGAAGAAGTTGATTTTGAATTGGTAAATAAAATTGTTGTTGTGCTGACCCCAATTAAATTGACAGTAGAAGCAATCTGTCGGCGAGATGCTAATTTATGCACAGCTGATTCCGCTTTGAAATTTCTTATAAAACAGCTATCTAGCATAATCATTTTTTGGCAAGTGCTGACACTTGCCAAAAAATTAAAACATCCTTAGTGGGACGTATGAAGCAACGACGAAGTGATGATTTGACTGGTGTGTTGAATTAATTACAAAATCCATGAAAAGATGATGAAAATCAGTTATTATCGGATTTGGAATGGCATGACTTATTTCCAGTTTCTACACAGGCTTTAGTTTGGAAGCAAATAAAGTGTATTGTTAAAAAACTTAAAAGTCGAGATGACACGGAAGAAGAAGAAGGAAGATCAGGATCACAAACAGATGATGAGTTAAGGCCACAAACCTCCCAATCCCAACCCCAATTGACACTAAAGGAAAAGTTATAGCTGGAAATTGATAAGAGTATGAAATCCCCAGATCGTGAAGTACAAATACAAAATTAATCGGGGTTGGCAAAAATAGTATTAGACGTGAAATAAGCCTGTTTGAAAATGGAGGAATTAGTGGATATCACTTAGAAACAGCATATAAGTATCTATTGTCTATTCCTCCAACCAGTGTAAAACCTAAACGAGCGTTTTCAGCTGCTGCTTATGTTGGTAATAAACGAAGCAGGCTTGGAAGTCAAACCTTGGATGCATTGATATTTCTACGATTGTATTTTCAAAATTCGAAATAAGTTTTATTGTCTTTTTATTTCTTACAAAGTATAGTATCTTTTTGTCATTTTTTCTTTTCTTACTATACTGTGATATGTGTAGTGTACCAAAATTAAAAATATATATTTTATGAAATTACTCGTTTTTTAGAGTTCAGTTGCCGAATGGCAAAAAACGGAACCCTTATAGTTTCGTCATGTCTGTCCGTCTGTCTGTCTGTCTGTCTGTCTGTCCGTCCGTCCGTATGTCACAGCTATTTTATTCCAAAACTATTAAGACTATACATGTGAAACTTGGTAAGTAGATGTATTCTATGAAACGCTTTCCGATATTGAGAAAAAAAATTAAAAATCATTTAAAATAAAGGAACATACTACTACCCCATATATGGAACTAAAACTGAAAATATTTTTTTTTCTTGAAACCTATGCGTGTGTGGTATTTATAGACAGGTCTTTAAAAATGACATGGGGGTTTCTGAAACCACTTTTTCATAAAGTCAATCGTTTAAAAGATATAAGCTTCCAAAGTGGTCAAATGTGTATGCCTCCCTCTAACTTCTATAATAGTGGAGTGAAAAATCTAAAAAAATATGTATCTGTAGATCTTAATGTAAACTTTCAACCAAAATTGATTTGAATGATATCGAGTTAACAGTTTTTGAGATACGGCATATTTTCTAAAACCGCAAATATAACTTTGTAATTCATACAAACACTATGAAAAACAAAGTTATCTAGCGTAGTTGTAAGAATTTGTTTTAAGAAATTTGTAAGGTTTTTTTCGTCAAATAAATATAAATATTATATTATATTATTATAGTTAGGTACACACGGAACCCTTCATGCGCGTGTCTGACTCGCACTTGGCCAATTTTTTACATTTGATACCAATTAGAAACCACATAGTCTAATCCGGGGATAGCCCCAGGGTCCCCGGATTCAGCATCAAGAATCACGTAATCCCGGGGTTGAAAAACATGCTCGGGATTGTATTCTCTAGTTGCAACTAAGAAAGGATTTCTATCGAAATTCTATTTTAGTTGCCAAATGTGTCGAAAAAAAATATAATTAATAAATTGTAAAGAATCAGATAGATAGCCCTACAGACCTCAATCTGAACGATAATTCTGTAAGCAGTTTTATGTCGATAGGAGCCAGGTTTTCTGGTTTAGAACAAGTTTCAGCTTCCTTTGACATTCCCTCTATGTCCGACAAATTATACGCCAAGTGCCATAACAAGGTCTGTCTACTACGGGAATTAGCCAAAGAAAAATTGACCAAGTGCGAGTCAGACTTGCCCATGAAGGGTTCCGTAGTAACTATAATAATATAATATGTATAACTACTACAACTACTAGTCTGTCTGTCTGTCCATCCGTCCGTCCGTATGTTACAGCCATTTTATTCCGAAACTATTAGAACTATACATATAAAACTTGGTAGATTGATGTATTCTGTGAACCGCTTTCCGATTTTAAGAAAAAATTAAAATATATTTAAATTAAATTAAAAAATATTTTCAGTTTTAATTCCAAGTATGGGGTGCCCCCCATGCATGGAACTAAAACTGAAAATATTTTTTTTTTCATGAAACCTATGCATGTGTGGTATCTATATACAGGTCTTTAAAATGAGATTGAGGTTTCTAAAACCACTTTTTCATAAAATTAATCGTTTAAAAGATATACGCTTCCAAAGTGGTAAAATGTGTGCCCCCCTCTAATCTATAATAATGGAGTGAAAAATATAAATATATATATACAACGTGTAACGGAAACCCCATATCTAACCAAAAGGGCTGAAGACAACATTTGGTATGGAGTCTCTATGCACAGTTTCAGCACAAAATAACTGACTTAAAGAATTGATACCAAATTATTGGTTTCACATATTTTTAACCGACTTCTGAAAAAGGAGGAGGTTCTCAATTCGGATGTTTGTTTGTTTTTTTTTTTTTTTTTTTTTTTTTTTTTATGTTTGTTCGGGCATATCTCCGTCGCTCGCCAACCGATTTGAAAAATTCTTTTTTTGTTGGAAAGGGTATACTTCCCAAATGGTCCCATGAAAATTTTATCGACATCGAACAAGCCGTTTCTGAAAAATCAACAAAAGTCTAAAAAAATATTTACATTGATGATCTTTTCGGTTACTCAATATTGTGTTTTTTGTTCGCGCGTTTTTAGTTTTTTGTAGTTGACATTTTGGCTTTTATAACTAGATTAATTACAAATTGACCCACTAAAAAGCGTGAAAATAAAAACTTTTTTGCAAAAAAATAAAACCGACTTCCATATCAAAACACTACAAAGCCAAAAATAATTTTAATTTCGGAAGGCGGTGTGAAAAAAAAGAAAATACAAAACCAATAACACCGACTACCGAAATTAAAATTATTTTTGGCTTTGTAGTGTTTTGATATGGAAGTCGGTTTTATTTTTTTGCAAAAAAGTTTTTTTGAATACCAATCATAACAAACGTGTCACAGCACTACGAGGGTCAATAACTTTCCACGTCACTTGCCAATAACACGATAATTCTTTTCGTTCTTCTTAATTTGAAAAATTCGGTCTCTGGTATCAGTGTACTGGAATTTGTAATAAGTTCTACACATGTAGACTTAGGATTACAAAACCCTTGCCATATCGTTTGTTATCATCCAAAGAAGCCATGCACTTGGTATGTATATACCCTTTAAATTACACGTTGTATATATATATATATATATCTATAGATCTTAATGTAAACTTTCAATCAAAATTGGTTTTAAAGAGATTGAGTCAGCAGTTTTTGAGATACAGCATATTTTCTAAAACCGCAAATATAACTTTGTAATTCATACAAATACTATGAAAAACAAAGTTATTTGGCGTAGTTGCAAAAAATGTAAATAAGCTAGTTTTAAGAAAGTAAGTTTTAGTTTTTTGTCAAGTAAATATACATATTATATCATATTATTATAGTTACTACGGAACCCTTCATGGGCGAGTCTGACTCGCACTTGGCCAATTTTTGTAAAATGTTATAATAAGCAATATAACATTAGATTTATAGATTTCTTTTATTATTTTTCTTTTTAAATTAAGTTACACTTGATACATATATTGTTATGAAATAAATTACGCTTATATTTTCTGCGAAGTAAGTTCGCTAGACAGCATTAATGAAAAAATGTTTTTTTGGTATGGCCCCACGTATATATAATAAAGTACCGAATGTTATTAAAAATATGACAGTACATCAGAATTTAAACGAGCACTAAATGAAATTTTAATAAACAAAACTTATTTCAGTCTGGTTTTATTATGACATTACATAATTATATTTTTTTTTTGTTTCATACTGGTTTTATTATTCAAATAAGTACTGCATACCCATCTACCCTAACTTGCTACTTACCCAGTTTCGAAGCGTCAATAGCCTAATGGATAAGGTGTCGGACTTGTGATCGAGAGGTCACAGGTTCGAACCCCACCCATTACACTATTGACGTGAACCCACTCCAGACACAAGCATATTTAGCTTAGTTGGAGGGGTTAACAAGATTGCTAGTAATGTGAAATGTACCCACATTGCTAGTATTCTTTAAAAAAAATCTGAGGAGTTTAATATATAAAATCAAAGTTTTATTGCAATAGGATGAATAGTGAGGGAACGGATAATGTATTACTACAGTAAAAACAAACGTTAATTTTTATATAATAGGTATAATTTATTAAATTTATTTTTGTGATTTATTTACGTACCTACTTGCTTCATTTAGATCCATCCAGCCGTTTGAGCGTGAAGAAGTAACAAACATGCAAACAGACACATTCATTCACAAACTTTCGCCTTTATAATATTAGTGTGATAAATAAAACCATCTAAATAATTAATATTCGTTTTTCAAGTTTATTCAACATAACGACAAAAAATTAAAAAATGCAAAGTTAGCAAACTTCGTCGTGCAACGGCAAGCGGGCCTCGAGCGAACTTGTCATTGTGTGTGTGACAACGCACACGACTAGCCCGCTGCAGTAAATACCTATTTTCCGCGCGTCTCGTAGGCTCGACACCCTCTTAAGATCTACAGACATATATTTTTTTAGATTTTTAACTCCATTATTATAGAAGTTAGAGGGGGGGACACACATTTTACCACTTTGGAAGCTTATATCTTTTAAACGATTGACTTTATGAAAAAGTGGTTCTAGAAACCCTGATATCATTTTTAAATACCTGTCTATAGATACCACACACGCATAGGTTTCATGAAAAAAAAAAAATTTTCAGTTTTAGTTCCATGTATGGGGAGCCCCCTTTATTTTAAATATTTATTAATTTTTTTCTTAAAATCGGAAAGCGGTTCACAGAATACATCTACCAAGTTTCACGTGTATGGTCTTAATAGTTTCGGAATAAAATGGCTGTGACATACGGACGGACGGACAGACAGACAGACAGACAGACATATCGAAACTATAAGGGTTCCGTTTTTTACCATTCGGCTACGGAATCCTAAAAAAGGTCAAAACATGACGTGGAAGATTCCTGCGCTATCTTCATAAGTATTGTGCACGAGAAAGCCGGCTTTGAAGTATTTGTACTTACAAGCCGCGTTTTAAAACAAAGCCCGCGTATATTACAAGCGTAAAACTAAGTAAACGTTAATAGCGATACAAAAGTTGAACAGATGTGTTTATGGTAAAGAAAAGAGGAGAAGCAAACAATTTAATTTAAAAATAAACTAGACAATCGCATCAAGCGGACGTCCCTATCAGTTGATGTTTAATAAATGGATGCTTTACTTTATTTGTAACTGTGAACTCCACAAGTTCGACAAATAGATAAACTATTGCAAATTACGATACACAGTAGTACTTATTGGTTATTTTAGATGCATTTTGAAGTCATTTCTTAGTCATTTTTTATTGTTAATAGGCTCGCGTTTGTCCATCTCATCTGATGGTGGTCGAAAATTAAGTTTGCCTAGAAGTAACCTATTCACTCTTGACTTGACGACCCCAGGTTATAGCTATCACCTGCCAGGGTTGCGAGAACGTAAGGGCAGCTGAAGGAATAGGGAGGGCTTTTGTCAGTAGAAGACTGACGCTCCCTTCCGGTCGGTCGATTCCGGTGTGCGATGGAATTACACAGTCCAATTCCGCCAAGCCCGTTCCATCATCGGACTACGAGACAAACGGCGAAGCGCCATCGTTACATGGTGGACATCCCACCCATACGCACAAAACGTTTTGGGAATACCTTCATTGTGCGTACGGCTAAGGAGTGGAATTCCCTGCCGGAGTCTGCGTTTCCCGATAGCTATAACCTAGGAGTCTTTAAGTCAAGAGTGAATAGGTTACTTTTAGGTAAGCGTGCTCCATCTTCGACCACATCATCACTTACCATCAGGTGAGATGGTGGTCAAAAGCGAACCTATTTTTAATAAAAAAAGAACCCAGAGTTATTCGATTATTTTCCCACCTAGAAAAAAAGGTAGCTAGTACGGAACTCCACTCTTTATTATAGTAATAAATATGTTTTTTTGTCACTACAATATTTACAATATGGACATCATTTCATTTTGTTATGATAACTGTTTTCTTATTGCGGGAGACTGGTGCCTTATCAATGTTGCAAGCATGTATTTCAGCTGTCCCTACGCACAATGGAAGTATTCCCATTACGTTTTGTGCGTATTGGTGGGATGTCCACCATGTAACGATGGCGCATCGCCGCTTGATTTGTAGACCGATGATGGAACCGGCATTAGTGGAACTAGATTGTGGAATTCCATCACACGCACCCCGAAATGTAACCTATAGAGAACCGATAGGCTTGCAACTCGTCGGCGATGTTCATATCGAGCGGGATACTTGTGATTTGGGTTTAATGAGCAAAATATGGGCTGTTTTAGATGAAGTCGCAGAGTTTGAAATAAGTACTGCATATCAAACAGTTCGAACGCTATTTGAAAAAAAAAATCAACAATCTCTATGATATCGTAGATTTATCGAAATCGTTTCAATATTTTCCTTTACGATTAATATTAACTATCTGATTGATATATTAGTCTATAAGGAAGAATTATCTCAGGGTGGGATAAATAATATATTTTATTGTATTAAATACTGTTATTAGTAATTGCGACAAATTGTGCATTTAATAAATAAAATAAATATAAGTGTTTGTAGCACTGATATGTATAATTATAGTTTTTTGCATGATACATAGCTAATAACCAATTTTAGTGTACAATTATTGGTAAACCAATAAATAAATAAATTGACAGAACTATGGCACTATTGAATCAAATTTTCTAATAATTTTAGTACACCTATGCGTGGCTACCTATATCCACAATTAACATCGGAACCTTTACCTAACCCAGCCTAAGCTGAAACTAATATCAAAACACGTTTTAAGATCAAACAAAAAACTCATACGTCTGATGTTGGAAGATATGTTTTAATCATGGAGGAGTTTTATTATTTAACTAGTACTCAAGCGGGGCTTCGCTCCCGTGGATTCTATCACGGTAAAAACATAACTCTCCTTTTTTGCAGTCGCGTAAAAAGTAGCCTATAACCTTCCTCAAGCTTCAAGCTACTTCCATACCAAATTTCATCCAAATCCACCCAGTACTTTCGAAGATTAGCGCGTTCAAGCAAACAAACAAACAAACAAACAAACTAACAAACTTTTCCGCTTTATAATATTAGTATAGATTAGGAAATAATAAAAGGAAATATTGACATACCTGCAGATATACTCAATTGATGAATTCGGCTTCGGTGCCTTACATCTGGAAACTAGCCACAATCTATAATAACTATAGAAGGCCGTAGTTTAGTAAATTGGCCGTCATTTATTGGTAGTTATCATTCTGAACATGTTGTACTACTTGATTAATGAACAGACAGTAGAGAATATTGTACCTTTGTGTATATCTGACGCAATGGAGTTGTTCTTAGGAATAATATCCATACTTCCATACTAATCCATATTAATATTATAAATCCGAAAGTAACTCTGTCTGTCTGTCGGTATGTTTGTCTCAACCACTATTTTGGTCTGTCTTTTACCTTTTCACGCCTAAACCGCTAAACCGATTTAGATGAAATTTGCCATGGGAATAGTTTAGGACCCTGAAAAGTACATAGGAGTTTTTTATCCCGAAATTCCCACGGAATCGGGATTTACGCGGGATAAACCTCTCACGCGAACAAAGTCGCGAGCAAAAGCTAGTTTTTAATAAAGCAATAAATCTTCCTAGCCTTTTTTTTCCTAACTCTGTTCCGTTACAGATGATAACAAGTATTTCTAGAGTAGAAGGTAGGTATTTATGACTTCATTTAATTACTTCCACAACTTAGGAAGTCTATACTACTTACAATTGCGAAAGTTTAGATTTTTGGAACAGCAAATCGGTCAGCCAACCAACAGCTTTATGTATTGATTCAGATGCAAGCTACTCTTTTTTCTGAAGAAAGTTTTATCAAAATTTCTATACTAACAAGTCGCGGAAAAAAGCTAGTAAATCCATAGTTCAGTATGTGTTCTAGCACTATTTAGAAATAAAAAACCGGCCAAGTGCAAGTCGGACTCGCGCATAATGGGTTCCGTACCATTATCCATAAAAAGGAAAAAAAAAACACGTTTGTTGTATAACAACAAATAAAACTAAAAACAGAATAAAATAAAAATTTAAGGGGGGGGCCTTAAATATTTATTTAGTTTTAGTTTTATTTGTTGTTAAAGCGGCAACTGAAATACGTCATCTGTGAGAATATCAACTGTCTAGCTATCACGGTTCATGAGATTCAGCCTGGTGACAGACAGACAGACAGACAGTGGAGTCTTAGTAATAGGGTCCCGTTTTTACCCTTTATTTATTTACACTTTATGCACATAGGTACAAACGCGGTTTTAATGCCTTTGGGTAGGGAACCCTAATAATAATGGACCAAATTGTACAACTTAAACATAAAGTAGGTACTTAATATAATCGAAATTCAAAGCTTATCTATAGACTTCCTTAATTTATCAAAATATCAAGTGGACAATAATTATTTTAATACCTTTAAGTAATGTGATATCACTGTAATGCATGTCAAACGATAATATGAGTTTGTTTAATTATTTATTTTAATCTGTAACATCAGTGTGCATGCATGACTTGGGGTGGAGTGAAAGTGCAGTCAGCGACTGTCAATACAATAAGTGGTAGAAAGTGTGCACATCTTTGTACATATTGCATTACAAAAAATAGTAACAAAAAATCTCTGAAAGGAAAGAAAAATGGTGTCAATACTTTTAGACAAGTATCAACGAAAACTAATTTCTGCTTGGTCTTCGAATCTAACCGGATGCAGCTGCTCATTAGTGTCTTACATGGAGCAACTGCCTATCTGACCTCAACAACCCAGTAACTGGGTAACACGATACCCTTGGCTAGACCAGTGTCAGATTTACTGGGTTCAGACTACCGGTAACGACTGTCAAAGATGTTCAAATGACAGCTGCGACCAAATGCTTAAGTGACTACATTGAAAACTAATTTATGAAACAAATAAAAGCTTGTATCAAGGACTAGTACTCATGCGGGGCTTCGCTCCCGTGGATTCTATCACGGTAAAAATGTAACTCCTTTTTTGCAGTCGCATATAAAGTAGCCTATAACCTTCCTCAAGCTTCAAGCTACTTACATCCAAATCCATCCAGTACTTTCGAAGATTAGCGTATTCAAGCAAACAAACAACCGCTTTATAATATTAGTATAGATTACTTTAGGTAAACAAATTTGTAGGCACATAGACCTGTAACATGAACTATTTAGTCTGCGCTTAGTTGACCTATATCAATTTCATAATGCAATTTCATGATGCTTACTTGGCTAATCAAGTATCATTATTACCCATAATGATTTAATTTTGTTTTAAACTCACCTGAAAATATTTAGCACTAGGCGCATCACCTTCTAACTTATTTCTAAAAGCTGACAGCAACCTTTCAAAAGGGTTCCTGACTATGATCATCTTGTGATAGTTTTCCAACATGTAATCTCTTTCTGGACGGCTGACAGTGCTCATGTTTCGGAACAAGCCAGGAGTGTGCGCAATGCTGGCGGTTATAGACAATACATCTGTGTTGTTCCATTTCCCAGACAGTATCATGAGAATTCGCTTCCAGTTTGTACAGGCCACCTGTATAAAAAAAAACGTTTTTTTTTTTAAATCAACTTAGAATAATAAAGCAAGAGTCTAAATTTGAATATTGCCAGCTAAAAACTTACTATAACAATTTTATGGATAGTATGTAGGTAGCTAAATATACCATCAAATATTTATTACTTGATTTTGTTGCATTCTTTTACAATAATAAGTGAATATTTAAATTGGTATTGATATCAGTACCTATAATAGAATTTATCTAAGTAAGCAGATTTTTTGAACTCTGCACATGAATTCTAATGTATGTTGATATTATTTGTTATCTTATATCTAAATTTAAAAAATCAGATAAAAATGATAAGATAAATATATGATAAACTTGCGTACCTAGTTACATAGACAAGTCAGCTGCCTTATTCTAAAATGTTACGAAACCAAGATAATCTTGAGGAGGTAATAAATTATAATGACAGAAAGCTAACAAAATCAATGACAAACTGAATAAATATTGCAGGAATCATGTCATGAGCATCTTCCAAAAACGAGTTGAAGTAAGCAAATTGTTATTAGGAACAAAATAATTTGGGGACAGCATGACATGTACATATGCACTAAGTCCGGGTTTACTTATAAATCTCACCTTAGGCACATAGCAGTACAGAAGCTTGTGTTCTTCGTCTATCAGAATATGCTCCAGTCGACTCTGAGGAAGCTCATCCAACCCGTACTTTAAGGGAAAACGTCTACACGTCTCCTGAATCAACTCTTGCCGCGCCAAGTTCAAGGATTGGGTCAGCTCTAAAGAATGGGCACTCACATCGTTACTATTAACGTCTCCACTAACCAAAAATAAGTTTAGTAACAACACTATTTCCACCTTCAAAACACCCATCTTCCACATTTTCACATAACACAATAAAACAAAACTTTTTAAACTTTCTTTCGGTAACCTATGTTTTTAATGTAGGGCACGTCGCTGTACGCATTGTGGTCTTAGAAAGTCTCTATACGACCAATGCTCATAGAGTTTGATAATGTTTTAGTGATAAAAACAATTTATACTAATGTTTTTTAATGAAAAGTAGTTTTGTATCGAAGTTAATAACGTCGGAGCGAGCGCACGGGACGCGCTTCCACGATCGCGTTGACAGAAGTACTGATCGAATGAATGAATTCTTGACGAACGAAACGAGTATTGAACTTTTGATTGAATTCAAAACGTGAACTTGAATGAAATATTACTTAGTTATTTTTTATCGTGGCAAGCAGAGCGATGCCGATTATTTATTCAGTATTCTACCATTGGCTAAAATAAATTGGAAAAGTACGTGGGTGTTTTAAAATCTCAATTTCAAATTTTAAAAGAAAATCAATGAATTTGTGAATTATATTGAGCATGCTTTCGATGAGTCTGTTACCAATAGCTTTTACTTGATTTAATTAGCCATGAAATAAAACTAACGCCTTTTGTCTAATGCAATTTATTACAAAACTACTTTTTCGTTATTTCTCTTTCTAGGTACTTATACAATAATAATAAAAACATACTATACGAAAAACAAATACCTACAGTAAAAACATAAAAATATGTTAAGAGCCTATACCTGCCTACGTAGGTACCTACCTACTTTTAATTGACTCAAATTAGGTATTCAAATACCTTTACATTTAGTTCTATTAAGAATCTGTTTATAAGGGTATATTCAAGACTAATGATTGATATTGATTTTGTTAAATCAAATAAAGGGTATTAGCTAAGAACTATAGGAAACTATCAGGGCTGCTCTATTTGTTCACCCAGATTGTTCTTTTGTTATTGCCCCACTAAGAATCCTAAGTTGGTATCCTACCACCGTTATTTATAATTTTATAATCAACTAAAATCTATGTTCCTAATTTATTTATTTACTCATAATCTATAGATTTAATTTCTGAAAATATTCTTCTAATTAGTCGTTAACCTTTCCGGTATGTTACTCTGAAACAAAACAAAACTTAATTTTACAATAAAGCTACACGTACACAGGCGGGTAGTTTTAGAAAATGGGCATCCTGGTTTAACATAGAAAGAACATTACTTAGGACAATATACAAATAACATGAAAGATTTACCCAGCTTATTTTTTTTTCGTACACAATCTGACGCACGCTGACTCTGAGACCGCAACACACAAATAAAATTTCATTAATTCTTCTTCGTTCATTCTTCTCATTAGAATTTTGGTTTCTAAGTAACTACTTACTCTTAAATGTTGAATGTAGCAGACTTGATGGTATTGGCGTATCAAAGCGAATGCCTCTTCGGCCACGGGTAATTGATGATGCTGCCAAGCTAAGACCGCGAGACACGCCCAGAGTGTCTCATCTTCAACAGTGCGACAAAGCTGTAATGTAAATGTCCATTAAGTAGCCTTAATATTCGTACAAGGTGTAGGTTATAACAATCTTTATAATTACAATTATTGTTAATAATACCAGGTGTTGCGATTGCTACTTCGTTTGCATGGAAATTCGCACATTTTTTTCTGGATAAAAAATAGCCTTTGTACGTAAGTACTATTACAGACTACAATCTATCAATAAGTATACCAAATTTCCTCCAGATCCGTTTGACATGATGGAGTAACAATCATTCAGAATCTAACCTTTCGAATTTACAATACAAGTGTTTGCTCACCTGAAGTGCTGGCTGCCACATATTCGCAACAACATGCTTAAGTAACTTTTCAGGGAATGCGGCAATTGACAGATGTAATATAGAACCATTGCCGCGACATATATGCGCTACACCATCTTCAACACTCAGAAGGGTTGGATTTCTACCTAAGTCTCTGAAAACAATAAAAATGGGGTAATTACTTATGGGCTCTACCTCACCGAGCCGCCATGTCGTTGTTGCCGGCTACGTAGGCATGGTTACCTCTGACTGCGCTTGGTTGCCAAAAGGAGTAGCCAGGCGACCATCTGACAGACAGTTCTCTCAGTTCGTATGTAGTGTTGGCGGCTGGTTGGACACTGAGTGAGTGTCACAGCATGCTGTATACATTCTATTGGCGACGTAGCCAGAATGCCAGGTATCCAGACTCCAAAAAGTGACCCATTGGCTGTGGCTATGCTTCCAAAATGGCGACATTCGCAAACCGTTTCCGAGTGAGAATTTCAATTTGAATTGTTTAGATACGTAGCTGGTGAAACCCATGGCGTCTCGGTGAGGTAGGGCCTTATATGACTAGCCCCATATGATTCAGAATCAAAATCAGAATTGTTTATTTGTGATACATAGGTACCTACAGTGGTTGGTCAGGTTTCAATGAATGAATGAATGTCAGTGTTATGGATATTGGCTTATACATGATGAGTAAACTAAAATTAATAAATGATTATACTTAAATATCTTGCTTAAAACAGTTTGCCATATTTACAAAAAAAAATTGAGGGGGGCTTAGAAACAGTAATAGAGCAAGAATTTGAAAATTGTCTACCTGTTTGTACATGAATAATTTGCAGAACTAATAGAAGGATTGTAATGAAAATTTTTGTTGTATAGCTAAACATATAAGTTATAATTTATTTCGGAAACTGCAACACCTGATATAGAACTTTACACGCGAGCGAAGCCGCGGTGGAAGCTAGCAAAAAAAAATAGAATATTAAAACTGAAGAAAATAATTATAAATTATAATAACCTTATACTAACACTAAAAAGAAAATAAAACCTAAACGTGTTCATGTATGTGTGCGGGCACGTTTAATCTGTGGTATGGAGCTATTACGCGCGCGTGTTTGTGTGTATGGATGTGTTTCATGTGCTCTTAGTATGTAAAGCCGTGTATGCACGTACGTACACAAACATCAAACTTGAACATTTGGTTCGTACGTATGGACGGCATTTACGAACATGAAAGCGAACATAGTTCGAATCGAGTTCGCGCACAATAAAAAACTGAAATACGGATAGGATAAGCTACCCCTATGCCGCCCCGCCTGTACCCCGCCAAGTTCTTTGTGAATATCTAGTTTTGTTTCGTAACATTTATTAAAGCTCTCGAACACCGTCCATACAGAACGTACTAATAGAATTCCTGCAAACATGTTCGACGAACAGAGTGTTCGATGTTCGTTAGGGGTACGCATGTGCGAACCAAGATGTTGCGTATCATGGTACGATTGTTGATCGAAGCATGCGACGCAACAAATTTGTTCATACGTGCGTACACGGCTTTATGTATAGATTCAATGATACTCGGATACTGACGTGACATCTTTGCTGACGGTAGTGAGAGCTAGCCAGTCTGGTTGCATAGCTGCCCGTGGACAACACCACGCTACTACGGAGCTGGCTCGCAACCCTACCAGCAGCTCTGTCTCGCAGCTCCAACAAATACTTAGAATTTGCGAACCTGAAAATTAAAATCATCAAATAAGTTACGAGTTACTACTAGTGGAGGCCGAAAGCATCCTAAGGGATGGCTTGCTACCGTGTACAAGTTAAGAATCGAATGGTAAAAAAACGGATTCTATATCTCGATAATAAAACATTTCAAACAGTTCGATAACTTGGTAAAAGCATCACTGGTTAATTGATTTAATGTAACTACTTATGTTAACAAAGTAGGTAAGTAAGAGTATTTCTAACCGACTTCAAAAAAAGGAGGAGGTTCTCAGTTCGTCGAAATCTTTTTCAACCGACGACAAAAAAAGGAGGAGGTTATCAATTCGAGGCGTATATTTATTTTTTATTTTTTATGTATGTTACCCGATTAATCGAAGACGGCTGGACCGATTTGGAAAAATATTTTTTCCAAAGGGTATACTTTTGTGGATGGTCTGGTCCCTGTGTTTTGTGGATGGACAGATTGTCCCTGGATCACAAGTTTTATTTTGTAATTCGTCATTAGGCCGTCCGCCTCGAAATATTGAATAGACAAACAGTAAGAGCAAAATCTACGAACCGACTACGGAAAGCGCTGATTACCCTGAAAATCGTTCTTTGTGGCTGTTATTATTTAGCCACGAGGGCCTCCGTAGTATATCTCAGTAAAATAACACACTTTTATGAAATGGATATCTCAGTGAACGTATTACCTACCTATTTCACCAAACAACATTTAATTCTGGTTTTTTAGCAATACCAGAATCTAAAAGTGTAAATTCCCGAAACACATTTCCATTTAATCATAAGCTAAATTTGGTAACATTATAACAAGTATTATTTTAAGCTTATTTTAAGTTTTTTACACAACAATAACTTAGCATGCACCGAATCGATATAAATATATTATTATAACATGAAATTAATGAAAAAAATTTAAAGGTTATTTTAAATAACGTATATTAAACCTCGACAACCTTGAAACACCTAAACAGGTCTTGATAAATTGTAGCTAAGAACCATCTCGATCACGTCAGCTTTCTATCAAAAAAACTTCATCATAATCATTCGTTTAGGAGCTAGAATGCTACAGACAGAGACACAGAGACGTCAAACTTATAACACTTCTCTTTTTACGGCCAGAGTCAAAAAGCTACCTACTTCTAGATAAAACCTTAGATACAATTGCATTTCATTCGAAAAACCTTTTCTAAATAGCTTTGCTTAAATTTCAGCCCCTTCAGCTAAGAACTATTCTAACGGAGGTTGGCTAAAACGGCCAGTCTTTTTAGCGTTCCTTTGCAGTATAAATGTATGAAGAAACGGATCTCTTATGGCTTCGTCATGTCTGTACGTCGATTTTGTAAAATTCGAACAACAACTCGCATCTCACATAGCTATTCACTGTCACTTCGCTTATGGTTCAAAGTAACCTTGATTTTGCAATTAAACAGCGTCGAAGTGACGGAGGAACAGCGTCGAAGTGACGGAGGAATAACCTTACCGAATGCCACTTCTCACGTCATCTCATACTTTATCTGTCAAAATCTTTAGTTCAACTCGCTGACATGCTCGCAAGGGTAGCGCTAGTGTAAATTCGAATTAACAACTGAGTTATTAGAATGCCAATTCAGATTCGAAGTTTAGAATGAGGTCTTACAGAATAACACAGCTGTCTGTCTCTCCGTTTGTATGTCACAGCTACTTTATTCCGAAACTATTAGGACTACAGAGTTCAAACTTGGAAGTTAGATGTATTTTGCGAACTGCAATTACAATTTTTATACATAAAAACTAAATAAAAAAAATTAAGGGCTCCCCATACGCTAGCTAGTATGGAACCCTTCATGGGTAAAGTTTGTATGGTTCACGGGCAATCATAGAAAATTTGGCTCTGTCAAGCTTTTATAAACTGAAACTACGAGGTGTTCTGCAGCTAGAGCATGTCGACCCTTTCTGCTACGAATCCGTAAACGCTTTTCTATTTCCTCATCTTCCTGTAACAAACATATTTTATTTTTCTTAACCTTTTTTGTTTGCCACTGCTCAGTAAAGGCCTCCCATTTTTTCCTCTAAAGCTCTCTATCTTGAGCAATTTCGAACCACGTTTGCCCCACAAACATGATCAAATTGTCACCTCCTGCGCCGTGGATGCCTTGACGACGTTGTAACGATTGTTGCCCACATCTCAGAGTGCATTCGTGGGACGTAGCCAGCCCACTGCTACTATAGCTTGGCTGTTTTAACTCCATCAGCTAGCTGAGTAATGAAGCACAGGGTGTTGTTACTAACGTGATCTGTTCGCTTAACACCTATTATGCTGTGCTCCATCGCCCGCTGGCAAAACTTGAGTTTCGACTTTTGTTGTACAGTGAGAGACCTATTTTTTGCACCGTAAGTTAAGATGTACAGGATACATATCTCGATGAGCTTTAATTTTAATGTTATGAAGAGACTTGCCTAAATTTATACTCCTTTTTGTTTATCTACGTCCAATTTTCATAACTCGCAAAGTTAAGACCAATAGGTTAAGACCAAGGATCTTCTACCTACTAACTGGATTGCTTACGAATGACTCAAAGAATACAGAAAGTCTTTCTTAGCTGTTAAACAATAGAGTATAAACTTGCACGTATAAAACTGAAGGAACTATTCGTTCCGAGCGAGACAGTGCCGTGTGTGGATTGTGTCCCTTTCTTCTGTGTGTCAGATTAAAAATATTTATTTCAATGGTAATTTTTTCGACCTGTCTGTTGTAGTAATAACACCTAGTTTTAAACTTCTTTGGAATTCTATCTTTAAAATGAATTACCATTATTACTGTATGCATATTAATGAAAATTAAAGTTATTTTACCACGCAAACACAAGATGTTTAAACCAAAAAAAAAATGGAATTTGCAAGAATTAGTAGTGATATATTATACTACACCTGGCAATTACTACGTTGCCGACTGACGTTTACTTGACATCTGTATGTTTGTAAATTTGAATTATATTTAATTTTGTGAGTTTTCGTAATATTAAAGTGCAAGTTATTGTAACCATGGTAAGGACGTGTTTTGTGGTTAATTGCAAGAGTGAAAAGGGTACCTCGGGTCTGGAATTTCCTTTTTTAAGTAAGTTTTGTGACTTTGTTTACAAATTGCATTTAGGGTGACTATGTTTTCAATGTAAAAGTGGATGTTCTTCTCTTTATTCTTCTTATTTATTATTTTTCTTTCTTCTCATTATATATTATTTTTTGTTATTTTAAGCTTTCCTAAAAATGATGATCTTCGAGTCCGGTGGCTCAGTGTTCTACACAGAAAAGGGTCAGAAACGGTTCCAAAATTTGTAGCCGCCATTTCAAGCCCGAAGTAATATTGCATTTCGAAACAAGATCAAATGATGCAATTCCGTCCATTTTCCCTAAAGTAAGTTATCAATCTTTACAAATGACATGAAGATCACCGTTTCGAAATATGTAGAATATGAGCATAGCAAGATGAATTTTCATTTTGAATCTATCTTAACCATAAATACTACAATTTTGTTCTCATCAATCTATTATTATTTTAGATTCCTGTCAGTGAAACAAATAAATGTTTTAAGTACTATAATATTAAAACCCACTAAAGAAAAGAATATACAACCTGTACTGGGCACATTCAAAGATCTGGTAAGTGAAAGTTATGAAAGGAGTCAAATTAATGAGCATAAAAGTCGACATTTTAGTTGTTTTATTTACTTTTGCTTAGCAAATTGATGGCAAAAATATTTTATATCATTTTGGCCAAAAACTCAGCTACGCAAACTTGCTTACAAGTGTAGTTTATTATATTAATAATTACTTATAACTTAATTACTTAACTTTTATCCACTGCAGTTAGTTAATGTCGACAAATAATAATCTATACTAATATTATAAAGAGGTAAAATTTGTAAGTTTGTATGTATGGGGTAATCTCTGAAACTACCGAACCGATTTTGAAAATTCTTTCGCTTGCATGTAGCTGCATTATCCCTGAGTGCTATAGGCTATAAATTATCTTTATATCATGCATATTAGCCGAGCTAATATAATCTTTGTCAAGCAAGTCGGGGACGGGATCCCGTGGAATATTTTCGACTTCTACGCGGACGAAGTTGCGGGCAGAAGCTAGTAATTCATAATTTAAAGATTATTTCTATACTTTTAACTAATAATAGTGTAATACATTTTTAGGGTTGTGTGTCAAGCCAATCTTGTAACAAACCTGCAGCTGCAACATATGAGGAACTAGAAAATATAGAACCAACCTAATAATAATAACCTTATAATTATCATTCGATCTGCCTCCTTTATGTTTAGAATTATGTATGTTAATAATATTGATTTCTAACCTTAAATAGCACATGTGGTGTTAGCCTGTAATTAATTTTTACACTTATAAATGTAATATGACTGTTTCATACAAATGTATAGTGTAAACAATTGTAGGTTAACCTAAATAAATATATACAGAAATAAATTATATCTCTTCTGTTATTCTTTCTATTTATAATCATCGTCTTTCATGAAGAGTTTTAGTAGTTTTAATTATATATAAACATTGCATCATTTTATTTTAGTCTACTGGCTCTAACCGTACAAGTGTCGAATAAACATAGATTACCAATTAATGCACGTTTGTTTGGACGTCTATACCACTGCCTATCAAGGCCAAGCCTTCGAAGAATTGCCAGCTGGTGATTCTGTTATTAATTCTGTATCTGCAATAATTGTATTTGTATCACGGGTCTTAACCACTTTGAAAGTTTATAATTCAACGCAATAAAGTTTGCAAAACCAATTTTGCATTTAGCCCGCATAAGGAAGGGTTTATTATAGAAATTAGCGCGCTCAATATAAGTTCCTCAGATATATATATTGAGAACTAGCTTTTCGCCCACATAGAATTCTGTTATATCGCGCTACCGAGCAACTGTTCAAAAATCTGAGATAGAAAGAACCCTATATAGTTCCCAGGGTTTTAAACTATCTCCATGCCAAATTTTTTCGAAAGCGGCTCTGTGATTTAACCGTGAAAGCGTAACAGACCGATACAGACCTTTATATTTATAATTGAATTTATTTCTTTCTTTCTATTTAATACGTTGTTAAGAAAAAAACTGGCCAAGTACGAGTCGGACTCGCACATGAAGGGTATTTTTATAGGTAGGTAATGAATGGTACGGAACCATTACCTATAAAAAGCGCCAAAAAAATCACAACTGTTGTATGGGAGTCTCCCTTAAATATTTATTTTAATTAATTTTTAGTATTTTTTGTTATAGCGGTAACAGAAATACATCATTTGTAAGGTTAATAATAAGTGTCTAAAAAAACCTGCAAATATTGCATCAAATAAAATTGTCCTTACGTTTATCGCGAATTGATATCCACACTACTAGAAAGAGATAGCTAGGTCCTTCGAGGGTATACTCTTCGGAACGGATTTGAGCTTCGCGTCCGCATTCCAGTTTAGGTACAAGTTCCTTGGTTAAGACAAATAAATTGACGTGAGAATAATCAAAATTAGTCCACGCATTTGGCATCTACAATGCCACAGCTACAAACATACATACATAGACTGTAAAACACATTAAGGTGAAAGGACAGCCCAACGTCCTTGAGCATTGAACGTGAAACAAGCGGCCAGTGCTGACCACCCCGAGCGCCCGCGCGCTCCCCCGAACGTCATAGGTATCACCGGACGCAGATACGTTCGAAGCATTTTTGTCGCTACCTATTAGCTTTTATCATCATGAAATCGATTGAAAATAGTCGGACTCAGAACATTTGCAATGCTTGTTTTGAGAACAAAATATTCTTTAGTGAGTACAGTTATTGTAGTTAGAGTGAATCAAAATATAAAAAATATCAATTTGTTTTTGTGAAAATAAATAATAACGCTTTTATCAACCGACGACAAAAAAGGAGGAGGTTATCAATTTGACGCGTATATATTTTTTGTAATGTATTTTCACCGATTACTCAAAGACGGCTGAACCGATTTGGAAAATTCTTTTTTTGTTTGAAAGGGTATGCTTCGAAATTGGTCCCATTGTCACATAGTCAGGATCTGATGATAGAATCCTGGAGAAATTGAGGAAACTCTTCAAATATTATAGGCACAGCTATAGTGATTTGAGTATTTTTTATAGTAACTTGTGTAGTTGCATTCGAAAAGCACAATTTGTGAAGTGGACCTGATGATGAATACAACAGATGGCCACTGGAACTACTCAATATATAAGTAGAAATAATAAGTATTTCATGTGTTCCGCTTCGATTACTTGAATGTGGTTAGTTATTTTTCACTTTGCAGTGTTTTTTGGGAGTCGGTTTAATTTTTGGTAAATTTTTTTTTTTAATGTACTAAAAAAATTGGCCAAGTGCGAGTCAGACTCACCCATGAAGGGTTCCGTAGTAACTATAATAATATAATAATTATGTATATTTATTTGACGAATAAAAAAAAACCTACAATTTTTTTTAAAACTAGCTTATTTACATTTTTACAACTACGCTAAATAACTTGGTTTTTCATAGTGTTTGTATGAATTACAAAGTTATATTTGCGGTTTTAGAAAATATTCTGTATCTCAAAAATTGCTGACCCGATTTCATTCAAACTAATTTTGGTTGAAAGTGTACATTAAGGTCTACAGACATATATTTTTTTTAGATTTTTCACTCCATTATTATAGAAGTTAGAGGGGAGACACACACATTTTACCACTTTGGAAGCTTATATCTTGACTTTATGAAAAAGTGGTTTTAGAAAGCCTTATATCATTTTTAAAGACCTGTCTGTGGATACTACACACGCATAGGTTTCATGAAAAAAATATTTTCAGTTCTAGTTCCATGTATGGGGACCCCCCTTTATTTTAAATATATTTTAATTTTTTTCTTAAAATAAGAAAGCGGTTTATAGAATACATCTATCTACTAAGTTTCACAAGTATATTCTTAATAGTTTCGGAATAAAATGGCTGTAACATACGGACGGACGGACAGACAGACAGACAGACAAACGGACAGACATATCGAAACTATAAGGGTTCCGTTTTTTGTCATTCAAGTCATTCTGCTACGGAGCCCTAATAAAAAACTGTCCGAGTGCGAGTCGGACTCGCCCATGAAGAGTTCCATAGTAGCAAACAGTTTTGCTTTCAACTTTGTTTTTCATAGTGTTAATAAAATAAATAAATATATTTCAAACGAATGATATGCATGCCGAACGAGCTGTGGGCCCGTAAACCTCAAGATTGGTGCCCTGAAACAGGGACACAAGGTCGCGGCAGACCACGAAGGAGATGGCGGGACGAACTTGATGTCTTCCTTGAGAATTGGAAATAATTGCCGCACAACCGGGACCATTGGAAGGAATGAAGGGAGGCCTTTGCCCAGCAGTGGGACAGTGCAGGCTAAATAATAATAATATTTCAAACAATTGACTTGGAGAAAAAATGGTTTGTATCATTTGGCTACGAAACAATAAAAACTAAAATATAAAATCTATGTATCTTTATTTACTTAACATTTAGTTTAGTCCACTCGCAATCAACACTAAAACTAAATATTCACATACGTCCAAGCGCAAACGAAATGTCCCATTTTTAAATAGCTCAACCGTACCACTGTACCAAACGTACTATCTACGCTGTTTACTCTTTGACGCAAAGTTTAAAGAGCGGGGCGCGCTAACATGCGACACAGCCTCCCCGTGCGAACGCTAGGGTGAGACTGGTCCTTGCGTATGAGCGAGCGCGCGCGCCGAGCGCGAATGTAATAATATAGTATTATTGATTTAACGGCACGTAAGTAATAATTTTGTAAAATTTTGAATTTAAATTTTATAAAGCAATAAATTCTCTATAATAATGTGAAAGAAATATTTAAATCGGTCCAGTTATTTGAAAGCAGTAAGCAAATTATTGCAAAAATAAAGAGGATATATTCGATTTTTTTCCGAGAAAAGTATGAACAATAACAAAAAAAATAAATTTAAAATTTAAAGTCAA
Organism: Tholera decimalis; assembly: GCA_943138885.2. Taxonomy (NCBI): domain Eukaryota; kingdom Metazoa; phylum Arthropoda; class Insecta; order Lepidoptera; family Noctuidae; genus Tholera; species Tholera decimalis. The sequence goes on along the minus strand of OW964553.2, from coordinate 9,294,454 downwards.
ATATGTTACGCGTCTTAGGTATTTTTTTTTTATCTATTTGGTCCATCCGTCTAGTAGTAGTAGTCCTTCAAAGAGAGGTCTATTTCGTAGTTTTACGTATCCTTTCACCTTAAGCCGGGTCCGCTGCGACGTGTTTTCGTGTTTGCAAACAGTATAACATTGTTTGCTAACAAAATACACTGTATTTTGTTAGCCGGCTTAATACCTACAGATGTTCACGTAGGTACCTTTATTTTCGTCTGGAGAAGAGAGTATTTCTAATCAGTTGTCTGGAGGTATAGTAAGTGTATCCCCGTCAACCGTCAAATAATATTTCGGAATACCTACCGATGAAGAAATCCACTCACCTAATTTGACGAACTTGGGCTTGCTATCCTTCACAGTAACGACATACAAGTCCCTGTTATAGTCCAACAAAGCAAGTTGTCTCTCATTAATGGGCCCTGTTTGACTGAGCGCAATGCTGGATACTGTCATTTTATGCGTCAGTTTCGTTACGGTATTATCTGCTGAGCTTCGAACTATCAAGCCGGTCGGTAGGTCGAAGACGTGGATCACTAGTAAAGGGAAATTACAAAAAGTTTTAAACCCAACTGCTGAAAAAACAGCTCATTAATAATAAATAAGTTTGTATACTTAGTAGCCACCTATGTAAGATTAGAAATGTAACTTTAACCTCTTTAAAAAAATTAAACCTACGATGTGTGAAATAATTTAAAACAATATCTAGTGAGCTTAATATTGTGTTCGCTTACTTAATTATGTTGAAGCCCATTCATACTTGATAATTAAAACAGTACTTGTTTTTGCCGCGAAGGCTGATGCTGATGCAGGTGATGGGGCGAATTCGCTTTGTAAAGAATAGATGGAAACTTACTTTTTTTATCACCTTGGTCAATAGCAGCCAAAGCATCAGGTCCCAGTGACACTGCGGCACGCCCTAGAGACTCAGGTCGAGCCCCCCACCGAGGACTGGCTAGTAGGCGACCCATATAGCTATATACCGACAGTCCAGCTCTTTCTACGATGCAAATGCATCTGAAAACACAAGGAAACAAAAGTAAGAATAAACAGTACAGCAACAAAGAAAGAATAGTTTACATTTAGACCCATGCCGCCTATAATGCCATAACTTGCTGCACTGGACTCGATCGAGCGCAGAGCTAAAAGGCTTATAGGCGACGAGGTGCTGGTGGACAAGCTTCATAGCCTGGCTCATCGGCGAACCGTTGCTTGCCCGTCGGTTTTCTACAGATTGTACTTCGGGGAGTGTGCGCAGGAGCTCCATGACCTGATTCCTCCATCTCCCTTTCCCTACCGGTCTACCAGACGCACGGCTGGGTACCACCCACACTTGGTTGATATATCGTCTTGACGTACCAAGCGCTTCTCCACATTTATTGTGCGCACAGCCAAGCTGTGGAATTCTGCCGGCTTCTGTGTTCCCTGCCACTTATGACCTTTCAGCCTTTAAAGCACTAGTAAATAGGCATCTTCTGGGCTCGCTCGTCCCACGTCAGACCTCATCTATCGCTTACCATCAGGCGAGATCGAGGTCAAGAGAGGGCCCATCAGTAATAAAAAAGGAAAAACAAACCTAGGTATATCTAATTTGCACTGGTTATAAAATCGCGAAGTAAAAATTTTTGTTAATTATACTAAGATAGAGTTATAATAGATTTAGAGTGTTTTGGTATAATTTTATTATTTTTAGTTCTATTTTCGTCTGGTATTAAAATGTATTGGTTTTCCCTTTATTCCGATCTAAATAAAATAACATGCAAACTTTTCCGCTTTTTAACATACGTAAGTATAAACTATGAACCCGAAACAACTATCTTTAAGACATTTTTTTTTCTTTTGCGGGAATCAACCCACGACACGTAGAGCAGCAGCCGGCAACAGTATTCAAGCATGTAAATTAATTGTACATGAAAATCCTGTCTGCGAGTTTTTATAATAAAGACAGAAACAACAGTGAATGCAAACTCCTTCGTCAAACCACATTTTACCTTTCAGCGAGCAAGATCATGCTGATAGTCCCTTCTTTGAGGTCAAACGTCACTGGTGTATTCCATGACGTAAGCTTGTGTATGAAACACTGTTTCACAGTTGCGATGACCAGGTGGTGAAAGCCCAGAGCGATTTGTATGACTCTGTCCGGATAGTCCAGTTGGTCACTCTGATCACTGATGATGTCTCTTATAGCGATTACTTTACGACCTACTTGGTTGCAAGCATAGTTCTTCCACGTATATTCCCTGAAAGGTTATTTCCTAAGTTTAGTTTCGCCAAAGGCATATAAAGAACTATTCTTTAAATCACAAGGTATTCACCGATCAATGATATGAGCAAACAAAACGTGTCCATTAGCACAGGCAGCTGCCAACTGTGTACCATCAGAAGACCAGGCAACGTTGTAAATGCTGCCCGTTGTTGGCCGGTCGAGACAATGGGACCACTAAAATCAGTTGATCATTAAAACACAAAAAACGATTAACAGTTCGAGGAACTCTAAGGAGTTGTTGAGTTATCCGATTATAACTTACGCCATTAGAGTTGCATAGGCGAATCAGATTGTAGCTACCCACAACGAACATATCACCAGCAGGAGACCAGCTAACGCTTGTGATGGGCTGTTCATGCTTGACGCTCACTGATATTTGCTGGCCAAATGTGTCCCAAATCTGAAAAAGCATGTTCGTTGCTTATATAGATTATATTAAATTAACTACATAAGATATCTGCGGAAGTAGATTTGAATTACCTTGGAATATCCGTCTTCAGAACCAGACAAAATTAAATTGTTATTGGCATTCCATGCGATACATAAGATGATACCTTCATGGGCTTTCCACTGGAAATGAAAAGTAGCAATTTTATTGATGCGGTTGCTTCATGCATCTGATCTAGTCATTTCGAAAAACGATATTATACTGGCTGTAAGCTTATATCTATTTTATTTATTAAAACTTTATGCAACACAAAATGTACAAAGGTGGAAATTAAATTATTATTAGCATTCTATGCGAGACATAAGATGATGCCTTCATGGGCTTTCCACTGGAAATAAAAAGTAGCAATTTTATTGAGGCGGTTGCTTCATGCATCTGATCTAGTCATTTCGAAAAACGATATTATACTGGCTGTAAGCTTATATCTATTTTATTTATTAAAACTTTATGCAACACAAAATGTACAAAGGTGGAAATTAAATTATTATTAGCATTCTATGCGAGACATAAGATGATGCCTTCATGGGCTTTCCACTGGAAATGAAAAGTAGCAATTAATTTTATTGATGCGGTTGCTTCATGCATCTGATCTAGTCATTTCGAAAAACGTTATTATACTGGCTGTATATCTATTTTATTTATTAAAACTATATGCAACACAAAATGTACAAATGCTTTAACTATAAATAAACTAGGTATCCTGATTGAAAAACTGATTGCAATCCCACGGTTATCTTGTTATTATCAACAACGGTTCAGGCAGTGTACGCCAAGATAGCTCTCAGAGAGGGGTTGCGGGAATGTTCTAACGAGATTCCACGGCCACGGAACGCAAGGTGAACTTAAGGAGCAGGGTGGGTTTTTAGTCAGTATAAGTCTGACACTCCCGTCCGCTCCATCCACAGCGGAAGGAGTCATTTGTTGATTTTCCCACCCAGAAGAAAAAGCTCTCAAAGGCCAGGAATTTTACAAACTTATTTGATATTTATCGTAATATAATTACCCAAAATCTTTATGTATGCAACGATATATGAAGATTTTCAGCAATTAATATAATTATGTGTTATACCGATGCATAAGCTTTATTACTAGTTAGGTTAGGTTAATCTAAATCGATTCAGTAGTTTTTGCTTAAAAGAGTAACAAACATTCATACATCCATCTCCACAAATTTGCGCATATATAATATCAGTATAAGTAACAGAAACTCCTTTTTTGAAGTCGGTTAAAAAGATAAGATATTGTATTATTGTCATTTACTTTTTTGGCTTGTGTATACTTAAATACCTATCCTTATAATAAAAAGAAGTAAGACAAACAAATACACGGCTATTTAGCGGTTTATTGTATACTTAATTTGTAATGACCTGATGAACTCGTCAGCTAAATAATAACAGCCCTATGGGTTGATATTGTTACGCCAGTCGCTTAGCGAAGTACGTCGAGAAACTTTGACAGAAATCTAAAATGTTCGAGACACTATCGCCATCTAGCGGCGAGTAGTAGTACTGAGTATATCGAGAAAGTTCGACTGACTTCAAATACGTTCGAGACACTAACGCCATCTAGCGGCGAGTAGCGGTACTGTGTATCTCAAGTAGCTTCTGGAATATTCATGGCAGTATAGGCAGTGAGTCGATTGTACACGAATGTTCTAGAACACAGATCGGGCTATCAATAGATCGCAAAGGAACACGGACAGTCAGTCTTATTTCAAGATACGAGGCGATATAATCGAAGCTTTACAAGTGAATTTCGGTGTGATTTAAATGTTGAGTGACAAGTATTGTACCTAGTGTGAACAACTGTGTTAATTTTTATTTGGTGTTTATTTAAGTAGTGTTAATTTTGGTTTAATTGGTGTAAATTCTTTCTATCCCGAACCTCAGCTTGTAACAATATTCAGGGATAAGCCGCGTTTGCCGGGGTCTATACATGGATGGTTGAACACAGTTACATATCAAGACTGCTTCGTACCTTGGAAAGCACGATAAGTTGATAGGCTGTCATTTGTACATTTTTGAGAGAATTTACGGGTAGTCAGAAGCGACAATAATGTGACACCTGTCACCTACCTACCTACCTAAGTATCTACCGTTTACCGAGTTGCTGGATTGAGGAGGTCATATAAGCAGTGGTTTTATGCAAATACTGGTAATCGAATGACTTCTCCCGCTCTGAGTGGAGCGGAAAGGAGTGTCAGACTTCTACTGACTAAAAACCCACCCTGTTCCTTCAGCTGCCCTTAAGTTCCGGGGCCGCGGTATCTTGTTAGAACATTCCCGCAATCCCGGCAGAAGGTACCTACCTTCGTGATCTTATTGCTGGAATTTAACTGTTTTATCACAAGAAAATTCCCCTTAGTGTGTAAGATAGCACTGCTGTCAGGGCTCCATACGGCGCCAAAACAAGGTACGTCGGATTGAACTATCGTAGATCTCAGAAGGCCGTTTCTAGACCATACTTTGACGAACCCATCTTCGCCAGCTGAAAATAATAAAATAATGCGAGAATCCATTGCAAGATCTCTGAGATCGCCAGAAAATTTAAGGCTTGTGGTACCGATTCACGGCACCAATTTCTATGGTAAGTCGTTCGCAGCTCAAGCAGTATGGCTGTGGAATGCTCTACCCGTGTCAGTAAGACAAGCACAAACCCTATCTTCTTTCAAAAAATTAGTAAAAGATCTTTATATCTCTCCTTAAATTGTTGTTATTATATTATTTTGTCTTTGTTTCTTTTTTTAATATTTATATGTATATATATGTTTTGAGAACGTTATTTATTGTTTTGTATTTTATATAGTTAAATAGTACACCGTGGACTACCCGCGTATTTATTTTCTCCTTCTGTGTCAAATCTATCCAAAGGTATTCTGTAAAAGATCGCTTTTAGCGATAAGACCGCCCCACAGTGGGTCGAAAAGATGATTTTAGTGACTTAGGGATCAACTTTGTTTTTTTACTTTTTTCTTTATGCGGATCGATAGAACTCATTAACCTCAATAATAATTGTTCTGATGCTTTTTTTCCTAAACTTGCTCCTATAGGTGGAAAAATGCATTTTGTGATATTTTTGTATGGAGCGGGTCAAATTAATTTAAATTCCTGCTAAGTGGCGAGTGATCCCGCTTTGAAACTATATTTTTCTTAAAGCTTGCCCAGTGTACTATCATTTGATGCTATGAATATTTGCATAAAGTTGCAACACTGCCAAATAAATGAATCGAAAAAAATGAAAAAATACATTGAATAATTTTTATTTTCTCAAGTTCTTTTAAGTTAAAATTGATGTGGAATAGTAAGTAAAAGCTCTTAATAATTCACATAATTAATTAACAACTAACGACAATATATTAAGGTTCGTTATTAGCTTAAATTTACTAATTACGTATTACTTCAAAATGTGGATATCATTTACCTATAAATTTCTATTGACTGTAATTAGCTTGACTTTTTACTTTATAAAAAACAATGTTTTTCACTTTTATATAGTTAAATAGTACACCGTGGACTACCCGCGTATTTATTTTCTCCTTCTGTGTCAAATCCATCCAAAGGTATTCTGTAAAAGATCGCTTTTAGCGATAAGACCGCCCGCGCCCATTGTATCACCCTTTTTAGTTGTTCAGTCCATAATTTTGTTTTACTGTTATTGTGTACAATGAAGAATATGTCTATCTATATAGAAAGTAAAGATGTTTTCATAGATCATAGGTTTCATAAAATCTTTACCCGTTAGAAGTCCTGCCCCATCGGGACTCCACTGTGCTATGAGACAAGCTCCCTGATGCGCATTCACCGATTTCTCTATACGACCATTGTGATTTACAATGTGGAACCTACAATAGTATATTACAATAAATATAAATAAGGGTAATGATAAATTATATGTATTTGGAACAATATATGTAAATAGAACAATACTCGGAAATGTATGTGCACATAACTTCGTACCAACTGCATCAAATTCAATTCAGTGTTTAAATAGGTCACCTTTAAAACATCACACTTACTTGCCATCTGCTGTCGATATCAAAATAACATCGTGTTGATGTTTATTCCCTCCAACATGGATTTTCGGAAACAAATGCATGTCGTTTGGATAGAAATCATCGGGGAATGTTGTAACTACCATACATTCGCTGTTAACAAGGTTCCATTTCAGTAGTTTATGATCATCTCTGCAAAAAGTTTTATTAATAAATAATATAAAATAAATATTTGATTATAATTTTTAATTGAAGATTCAAAAGTCCCATAACTACAGAGAACACACATTACAGTATAAAATAATTATCTTAAAACATCCACATAAAATAAAATTAAGTTACAAGAAAAACAAATCTGTGGTGTCAAAGTAAAAGGGGATGAGTCAGAAATTTTGAAAAATGAATTAATTACACAGTTGGCTAAAATATATTACTATGTATTATGGTAAAAAGGATATGAGTCAATATAATGTATTTTTATTTCATGAATCTCGAATAACAAATATGAGTCTAGTCATAAATAGCAAAAGCTAAAAACTAAAAATGAGTTGTGTTTAGTTATCTTCTTATTACATACGTGATTCTTTCCTTATAAAATTAGGTATAATGAATAAGTCGACCGACTCGTGCCTAAATTCGTATTCGTAGTTTAGCGTTAGTTGCATTTCGCGCGCGAAGTTGACCTGTGCAGCTGTGTAAAAAAAACCTAAATTTTGGTTTACGTGTGTATTTGAGTGTTGAAACTCATACAAATGAATAGAATTAACAAGATAATGTCACTGGCTCTAAATGAAAGTCCCATTGAACGTAAGTATGATAAAACAATCATACTTAAACGTGGATCACATGCACCTTCTAATAAAATAGGGGATGGTGCAGTACAGGCAGTTAAAGATCACATTAATTCTTATCCATCATATGAATCGCATTACAGCCGAAGTCAAACAAACAAACGCTATTTACTGATAGGGCTGTCATTAACAATAATGTACAAAAAAAATAGTCACCAATCCCGTATCATACACGTATTTTGGAAATGTTCTCGTACCATGGGTCTATCTTTTATGAAACCTTCTTTGGACTTAAAATTAAACTAGTTTTGCCACCAGATTTTACAGAATGAACTTAAAATCCACCAGTCAGAAGCTGATTCAGGTTATTCTATGAAAAAAAGGACAAAGAAGAGTCGAGCGATGTTAAAAGAGTTTATTGTTGTGACCTCCAGGCCTTGACTTATCTTCTCTTGTTTGTCTACAAATATTGTTTTCTACAAACGGCTGCCGTGTACTTTTAACCATCTGGCGAGATTGAGGTCAAGAGTGAGCCCAAATGAAATAAAAAAAAAAAAACAATTTACGATTGTTATAGCGAAAAAGCTTTACCTACATGTGGAGTGAAGCAGACGGAGGACGTGGAACTAATCAAATAGCGTCGTGCCTCTACATTTTTTTAATAACATTTACGTGTGATGCATCACACGTAAAAGAAGTTACCTTTTATTCCGATACGTGTGGAAAACTAAAATAGCCACGTTGCTGCTATGTTTTTATGCATAAGCAAAATGTAACCTGGTTTGCTAATAAACCACAAGTTTTTAGTTCTCGGACATACACACACGGAGTGCGATTGATCTGCACATACACAAATCGAACGAAAGAAAAAAGAACTGATATGGCTATACATTTGCCAAGAGACTGGTACAACTTAGTTAGAATGACGAGTCTAAACATTTCTGTCGTGGTAGTGGATAACGATATGTTTTTAAACTTCGCTAAATTGTATAAAGGCCCTTTGCAGCTACGAAAAGTAGATACATCTGGCGAGAAATTCATATGGCTTGATGTAAAATGAATTAGATTTAGTCGTGAACATGAACCAGGTATAATTCAATTTAAATCAAAATTAGACACTTTGACCGAGTTTATGGAGATTTCTTTCTGTCGAAGGGGCAAATCTAGTGAATCTTTGAATCCCGAGAAATGTAAAAAGTAATGTGAAAAAAAAACGAGATCTTAGTATTCTTCATTTAATTGACAGTAGTTGCCATGACTTCTATAATAAATTAGAAACTTGTGCAAACACACGAGATTGATCCCGATATCGAGGAGTTCAGCGAAGCTTAAGGTTACAGTATTATGTTAGGCATTTATAATATTTCAATTCCATTTACTTATTTTTTTTTATTAAAAGCATTTATGATTGATGAATGATGGCGCAAAAGAACTTTGCTTGGAAGAAACAATAGACGTGCATAGTTTCTGCCTACCTCAATGGGACACTGGCGTGATGACTTATGAATATGTAATTAAAAACTCTCAATATTAAATACACAAATAATAATTAGTAAAGGGACGAGTCATTATAGGATTTTTTTTTATTTTTTTTATGTTATGGAGAAAGGAGATATGTCAGTTATTTTAATAATTAGTAAATAAAATTATTTTTCGGATACATATAAAAGACAACTAAATTAATAAATGAAAATTAAAACAGATTTGTATGAAGTATTTCTATATGTTTTTGATTAAACTGCATTTATCTTATAAAACAAATAAGCGTTTTCTTTATTAGCTCCTAGTGAAAAGTTGTGTTTTTAGACTTCTTGAATATTGAATTTTCAGTCAAGGTAAAGGGGGATGCCCTTTATCTTGACAACACAGAAATAAATCATACCTTTAATGCAGCAAAAAATATTTTTTAAATCCATTTCAGAAATTAATAAATATTCACAACTTTCTTATAAAATGTTCAGGTTTACAAAGAAAACGACTCACTTTTTCTCATGTGAAAATAATTCTTGAGATAGTAAAGGTGACATTGGAGAATTTTTTACTTGAATATCATGGGTATGACTTCGATTTTAAATATATAAAAAATATTTCTGAGACCCTCACAGTCTTTTCAGATCTTTCAGCCGTTCGCGCAGTAACTAGGTGGATTTCGAAAATCAACAAACTCAAACTGAATCGGTCCAGTAGATTCGAACCAACAGGATACCCACTGACCCAAATGACTGTGGAAACAGTCACACCAGTGATTTTTAAAGGCTTGCGCATTTTCTTATGGGCGTACACAAACCTTTTTTTTCAGGTTGGAAAATAAGCAGCGGCGGTGAGCTACCTCCGTTCGCCACCAGCAAGCCCGCGCCTACCGCAGTGGCCGGAAATCAGTTCGGCATCCCCGATGCCAGGGGCGTCTCCCGCGGCGGCGGCTGGGGCGTGAGGAAGAGAATTGTCTCTCCGTCTCGCGATCAGCCTCCTTCTTCCTCATAAGAGCCGGTTAAGACCGAGTCCTTCCAATTACTTTCGTAGTAACGGTCCTTCTTTAGAGCAAACGAATCCGACACCCCGTGTTCACAAGCGAACGTATTCCGGTGACAAAACATGCAGTGGACCACTGGACCTTATTTAGGACGTCTAATGGCAGTCGGTCTAAGGTTACGTCCAATAGAAAGCATTGTTTTTGTTGCCTCTATTAGTTCTTATTCACATACCCATTTAAATATTTTTTAGGAAACTTACCCGCATGAAAATACATCTTCGGTATTGTTCCAATTTACACAAACCACGACACCAGTGTGCTTAGGTTCTTTGAAAGTTGATATTTTTAGTTTCATTATTGTTCGATTTCAATTGTGTTTTTAGACAATGAGGTGAAATTATTTTCTAAACTGATACTATAGCAACGAAACAAAAACAAACATTCGCGCTGTCTAGCTTGGTGTTGCAATTGTAAAAAAATTATAAGTTTTCTGACAGCATAGCAACGTAAAAATTTTTCGTCAATAAAAAACTAAATTAGTCTTTTCAAGTATGTTTTAGTATTAAACATTTTATATAAACAAAATTTTTTTTTTCAATTTCACTTTCTATTTTATATAATTATCCGTTACCAGAACTGTCTATGGCGAGAATCTTTTAGCTCTTCGCCTTTTCCGTTGGAAGGAAAGAAAAATACCAAAAAAAATGTCTATGGCGCTAATGAGCACAGATTATATCTATCGAGATGCGCCAACTTACGGCTCAAAAATATTAAAGTTACATACAACAGAAAGTGCTGATATACTTTCTCATTTCGGTATATATTCGCCAGCGGACGCCCACGAGTATGCTGTAAGTTTGAGTACATTTTAACATTAACAATTCAGTAAAATAATACAAAATACTTACCTTACTTAAAGGACATCGACAAGTTATGGGCTCAGAACGTACCTACAGCTAAAGTTAAAACAGGAAAAATAAATTTTAGCTGAATCACCAAAATTTTTTTTCATTAAATCCTGATTATACTTGATATAGATTAGATATAGATTTTGGATTATCATAAGCTAAAACTAATAAAAAAATATGAGATAAATTATTAAAACACAACATCGACTTCTCTAAATGAAATGGTTTTTGTAATAACTATGCAGGCACGAACCTTTCTCACTCTCACAGTCATTTACTATTTCTATGTTATTATTCGTCACTATGCTGAATATTTGCTGTGCTTTCGAACCTGATGACATAAGCCAAAACCAAAACAAAGCCTCAAACCTTCGCAAACCAAAGTTTCACAAAACTAACGTCTGGTCTGGCGCAGTGCTACCAACTCGGATTTTGAAAAAGGAGTAAGCCAAACATTGAGGTTATAATAATGTACTACGTACTCCTGCCTGAGTTATGAATGAGTGTGAACTAACAAAATTTTCGAATATGGGACGATACTAATACATATGAGATCCGAGAGCGTCCAATGCTTCCCGAAAAGTCACTGTTTGGTGTGGATTTGGGGCTGGCGGCATCAATGGTCCATATTTCTTTAAGAATGATGTTGGCAAAGCCTTCACCGTCAACGGCGAGCCCTATATCTCAATGATTGCCAACTTCTTTTGGCCTGAATTGGATGATATAGACACAAATCTGTTTTTAACCAGGACGACGTTACGTGCCACACAGCTTATGCCACATTGGACATTCTACACGAGTGATTTGAAAGCATGGTCATCTCACGTGGAGGTAATGTGAACTGGCTACCAAGGCGTGTGATTTGACCCCATTAGAATTTTTCTTGCGGGATTTTCTTTAGTTGCAGGTCAACCAACGTCATCGATCAAATTTATCCTGGTTTATGTGCTAGAATCATGGAAAGTTTTACATTTCGGATGCGCGCCACCCAGAGAAGCCATGACTGACATTTCAACGATGCTAAATTATGCACACATAATGGTATTGACAGCCGTTTCAAACGAATAAAAAATTTCGACGATAGAGTCTGGCAAACGAAAGTAGACACTCGAATTATTTGCAAACTTTTTATATGGCAATGCTATACTAATGTCAAACTCAATTTTCCAAAACAAGATGGCGTGTTGTTAGGGATTTGTTGTGATCTTCTTAATAGCGTTTATTCAGCGAAAAATGAACAAAACTATTAAAAGTGGAGTACGGGAGATGTTGTTTCGCATGATGTCTAAATATCAAGAAAAACAACAGGAGAAAGACGCCGAATTCAAACAAAAATATATATAATATAATATAACTTTATTAACACAACCAAATAACATTACAAAAGTCAAAGAGTACATACATTTTTTGGAAGGGAAAATATACAAAGTGTGAGTCTGCTGACTCCCAAGCTAGAGTAATCTGTGTTATGGGAGTCAGTGTTCCTCAGTACAGCAGTGGCTAGCCTAAATTTTAATACATAATTATAAACTATTGAGTAATACAAAATTAACTATTTGTGTTTAAGAGTATATACCTATGCTTGCGTGTTTGTGTTGTGTGTTTGTGAGTGTGTGTTGTACGTGTTGTGTATGTGAGTATGTTGTGAGTGTGGTATGTGACTGTCTGTTTGTGTACGTGTCTCATTGGGTGTAACTGGAGATAGGTGTAGTAGAGGTGTCACCTGAGTATCAGCTTTTCAGTTTTATCATAATCAAGACTTAGCAGCCATACCTGCAATTTCCTTTTGATAGAGAATTTTGGTAGAGATACTATATGCAATATTTTGTCAATTTTGTTGTATAAGAAAGAGCTCATATGTGGGTAGTGTCGGGTAGCAAAAGCCGTGCGTGTGGGATTTATACGGCAAGGATTAGTTCTTGTTCTTCTCAACAAGTTTGCTGCGGTGTTCGGCACAACAGTAGAATGTCGACGCAGGGTCGTAAGATAAATAAAAAGCTGCCTTACAGTAAGCACTTTGCACTCAGCATACAAGTCTACCGTAGGGTGCCTGAAGTTTTTGGAAAGCATCACTTTTAAGACAGCTCTCTGTGCCCTCTATAGTTTAATTAGGGATGTCTTAACAGTTCCTCCCCATATAGGAAGACAGTATGAGATGATGGACTTGCAGAGGGAATCGTAAACCAAGGCCAAGGTGACGCGATCGGCGGAATTACGGAGTTTTTTCATAATAAACATTAGTTTACGAACTCTCCCACATACGTTATCAATATGTGCATGCCAATTTAGAGCGTCGTCAATTATTACACCCAGGTATTTGATTGTATCAGATCTACTTACTATTATGCACGAACAACATTCCGTATGTTGACATGTGTGTGCAGAGATCGTAAAAGTTTTAGGAGGTTTATTGCATTTCTTTAGAGAAAATGTTAGGTATTTGGTTTTTCCTATGTTAAGGGTTAAAAGATTACTGTTTAACCATGTCATGACAGTTTTTAAAGCAAGTTCTGCATTCAATTTTGTTTCAGCCCAAGTAGTACCATCTATTATTAAGGCAGTGTCATCCGCGTAGGAAACTATTTTACAATTAGAAATTTTAGTGTTGCATAACTCATTTATGTAGATTTTGAATAGGGTAGGCCCAAGAACGCTTCCCTGGGGAACTCCGAACTGACAAAGGGTTTGCTTGTCGCTGAATTTATTACCAATGGTAACCATTTGAGACCGGTTTTCTAGATAGCTTTCAAGTAAAGACAGGCCGACACCACGAACACCCAGGTTTTCTAGTTTCGAAATAAGAATTTTATGGGAGACGGTGTCAAAGGCCTTTGAGAGGTCCAAAAAAATTCCTACACATTTAAGTTTTGAGTCTAAATTGTGTACAATATTACTGGTAAAATATTCTACTGCGTCCTCAGTAGAAACGCCAGGACTAAATCCAAATTGATACTGAGAAATTAGTTTAAATTTGTTTAAGTAGTTATTCAATCGGTTATTTATTATCCTCTCTAAGACCTTTGACATCGTAGATAATACAGATATGGGTCTATAATTACTACTAACGTCTTTGGCTCCAGATTTGTATATGGGATGAACTAATGCTGTTTTAAAAGCCTTTGGGAAAGTTCCTGTTGTTAAGGAAAGGTTAAAAATATGTGTAAGCGGAGGAGCTAATACCTTAATGCAATTCTTAAGAATATTCGCAGAAATGCCATCCCATCCCACTGCACAGTTGGATCGTAAATTTAAGACGAGATTTTTTGTTTCGCTTTCGTCGACGGGTAGCATAACAAGAGTATTTACTGGAGATGTTTTGAGTGAATTTTTTAGACTAGATGTAGGCTTTATATTAGTATGAATTTGATCTGCTAAATTTTTGCCAACATTCGCGAAGTAATTATTGACAACGTTAAGAGAGTTTTTGCAGTTGGTGGTAACGTTAAGGAGATCCATAGACGGTAAATGTTTCTTCTGCATATCAGTAATTTTTTTAATGACATTCCATGTATTTTTTGTGTTTCCTTTTGCCGCTTGGAATTCAAGTTTTTCATATTCATAAAAACAAGATTGTTTACGTGTGGTGTTCGATTTCATAAGTTAGTATGACGCTATTAAGTTGATACTTTGTCGTAATTCATAATTTATATTTATCTTTTAGCGAGGAAAAATGTTTATCTATTTTGATTCACATTCATTTTATAGTATGTTAAACATCTTTATAATAATGCATTATGGTTATTTAACATACTATTAAATGTTGCATGGTTTAAACAATTTATTTTTCTTTTATAGAAAATCTGGTGAATGTAGCAGGGGTTGATGCGAAATAGTGAAAACTATTTAAAACTTACGAATTTAGAGCAGAAAGATAGGATAAGAACCCAGAACCAGTACTTGGATGAACTAGCTTCAATCACTGTTAAGTTTTTCAGGAGTACATTACTTTTATACAGATGTAATTGAATTCATGATTTGCAGAACCTAATCATTCTGTTTTACCATTATTTACAGAAGTGAGCGTTACTATATTAAAAAGAATTAAACAGGAAGGTGCGCGTAAAGGCCATATAAACCCACAGTGTCCGACTTAGATAGTTTCGACATAGATGCTATTCGTAACAAAATCAACGAATATTATATCACTAGAAAACAAGTTTAAAACGAAACACACCAGAACCAGTATATGAAGCTGATGAAATTCTGAAGCAGAATGGGCATGAGGTATTGCGACTTCCCCCCTACCACTGCGATCTAAATGCCATTGAGATAGTATGGAGTTTGGCTAAACGTAAAGTGCAAGTAAAAATATTGCTCTGCCTGCAGTGGGGTTGGAGAAAGTTATAATGAGTCGTTTGAAAATATAACTCCCGAGGAGTGAAAGAAAATGACTGATCATGTCATGGATCATAGGAAACAATGATTCCAGTGACTCTAATGAAACTTTTCACATGGAAGTATTACATTTAGATTTTGATTATAGTGAATAAATCAGAACTATTTTAGAATGCTGTTGTTTTTTTTTAATTTGTATTAAGACACAATATCTAAACTATTACCTACCTAAAATACCTCTTGTATTTTTATTCCGATGAAATAAAATAGATAATTCTAAAGTATCAAATAAGGTTATTCCAGGTATTTCATAGTAGTTTTGGGGTTGTTATGCTGATATTTTTTAAATTTGCCGCGCTTTTTCAGTCTACTTTCGTTTGTTATATCTTACACACACTTTGTTTATTATTGTGTTATTTAAATTTAAAGTTATGAAGACCCTTTAGAAATGATAATGGTACTCTGAAAATATTTCTGCTGATAACACATTTGCAAATCTAAAATATATACTTGATTGACAGTTCACATCTTTGCTTATGTCTGTAACTAATTAACGAATTAGAATTCGCGTGTTTTAAGTTCATGAATCGATTTAACACCAGTTAGGCTTCAGTTCACGCCAAAAGTAATTTTTATTTTGTCCTAAGACCTTTGTCCACTTACTCTTACAATTATTGTTATCGAAATAAAAAAAAATAACAGAAAATAACCTAAATTTTCTAGGGTTTAACTCAGGGTTTAATATCGATTCAGTACTAGCTATTGAAATAAAAAATGATTTTGATGGACCAAGAAATTATTGATCTTTCCATTAATAAATTTTAGACATTTTAGACAACGAATTAGGATTGATATAGAACACGAACTCCGCTCAAAAATGGTTCCACGCAAAACACAATCAAGTAGGCGGGGTGAAAAAAAAAACAATCAAAGCGCCTCTCAGTCTGATGTGCGCTCAGTGACAGACGCCAGAATCGTGTTGATTAGTGAAAAATCCAAGAAAAAGCTCGTTTCTGAGGGATAAAAATGACCTCCTGCGTAGTAAGGTGGTGTAAAAGACGGAAAGAAGCAAGTAAAATACTAACTGAGATAGCTTATCACTCGTAAGTAAAATAATTTCGTGTTTTATTTTCGTATAGACAACCACGAGTTGTCAGTATTATGCAACAGGTAGCCAGCCAGTTTTTAATACCTAACTATTATATATTTTATATTAAGTACAGAGTTTTATAAATTGGATGGATTGGTTTGCCTGTGTGTTTCTTATTTTAGTTTCCCCAAAAAAGAGATTCAACGACTACAGTGGATTGCAGCAGTTCGCTTAGAAAAAAGAGAGGTAGACTGGTTACCAACTAATGCCAGTAGGGTTTGCTCCATACATTTTGGTAACGAAGACATATATTCGTCACGCACTGGCTATCGTATGCTAAAAAAATCAGCTGTACCTATTTGTACGGTTAGTACTGTTGCACAGCATTTCGTGAAAAATTCGGGTAAATCCTAATAACTTAATTTAAGGATTGCTTAAGAATACAAATTTTAAATCACGTCTAATGTGTTTTATGTTATCAGTAGGTATTATACCACGTTGAAAAAATGCAGATCATTAAATCGGCACTCCGTATATGAGCTGATAAATGGAGCGAGCCAATATTTAGGAGATGTTTCTGTACCTTTTTACTAAACAACAAAGTTTTGTTTTGAATACCTCGAGTACCCTTAAATTTTGGCTCGTACTTTTTAAAAACCACCTTGTATGTTAAATTTACTCTACTCACACATTATATATTTATATTTAAATCTAGTTTCACAGCTTATAAGCATAACGCTCTTCTGATGGGGGGTTAGCTAATGAATTCTTACCTTATTTATGTACTTTAAGAAATTAATAAATATGAAATTCGGTAGATCCTGATGTTAGCCTGTATATGGTAACCCTACTTATTAAATCGACCAATATTCGTGTCAGCTTGTATATGGTAACCCTACTGATTAAATTGACTAATATTCGTATGTGACTCAAACAATTATTCGTTCATGGTGACATTCGCTGTCACTCTCTATGGGATACAACTGACAGTCGGCCTTCTTGCTCGAGACGCCAAGCGGTGAACACGTGCAGAAAAGCTTCAGCATTAGTGTAATAAGTTGTTGCAATTTTAAATCTAAATCTTAGCGAGTAAGTACAGAATTTATTTGTTTCGGCGATGTTTGAGTGTTTTTATAGATATTGTGGAAAAGGAAGTAAATATGTTTTGGTCAAAGATAATGTGTTCAGTTTTATTGCGAACCCTTTTTCATTTCTGAGCTGTAGCTAACAGTTCAGAAGTGGGATCGGAAGAGAATTCTCATAATTTTCTTTTTTTTCACGTCCACAACGATCTTAATTTAAAAATAAGTGTATGTATATCTAAATTTATTGGGCCTACTTGAGATTGTGGAATGCATAATGTAAACAACTTCACAATGGTGTGCTTGTATGATTGTGGTTCTTACATTTGTTATTCCTATAAGACAAACTCGATTCCAAACCTTAACACTTGTATCTTAGAGGGGGTATTAGAATGCTAGTAGCAAAGCTTATGTTTACTGGTTCTTATTCTCACTGTACGAATATTATTAAAAAAAAAAATAATAATAATAATAATTAAAATAAATAAATTAATAAATAAATAAATATGATTAAATAAAAAAAATATAATAAATAATAAATAAATTAAATTATTATTAAAATATTATTATTATCATTATTATTCTTAGCCATTTAACCTTGATTTTAATCTAATTTCCCGGGTGCCCTTTAATTAAGTTAAACGCTGAAGATCATCACAAAGATGTCAATAGCTTTGTTTATCTAACCTAAAACGATACAAAAATTCCAATTCCGACATCTCCATAATTTGCCCCATGATTTGAGAGATTTATACAGATTAAAAATATGCATACTTTACTTTCTTTTCCTGACTACCTACGTCGTAATTTTTTTTTATATGGAACAATATTAACGACAAATATGGTGATGACTAGTGATTACTTATACTTGAGCCATTGATTTACTGCTGTCTAGCGATCGGTTTGATTGAAACATTCATTGTGACATTGACCTAGTGAATATATTGTAAAACAAGAAAATCATAGCTGATGATTTGATGTTGATGGCAAAATGAAGATACTTCATACTTTTAACAGTTTCTCTCTTACATTATTTTGTGGCCCTATCCACTCACATGGACTGAGAATATGGACCCCTTAATCATAGTATAAATGCGCTAAGCTTTCAAATGTAAGTTTCAGATACACACATGGATAATGATGAAGAGCCCAGGTTAGAGGGCAGGAGGGAGCCCAGGTTTGAGGGCAGGAGTGAGCCCAGGTTTGAGGGCGGGAGTGAGCCCAGGTTAGAGGGCAGGAGTGAGCCCAGGTTTGAGGGCAGGAGCGAGCCCAGGTTTGAGGGCAGGAGTGAGCCCAGGTTAGAGGGCAAAGGAAGGGATATGGACGACCAGGAGATGGAACGGGTTACTACTGGAATGGCGGAAAGGAAAGAAGGAAGGACACTGCTTCCATCTAGGAACCGGAAAAGGCGAAATATTAACACGGATTCGGACAGCTCGTCACGTGGTGGTGCAAGCCGCGAGAGGACACAAAAATACAGAAGGAGGTCGCGAGCAAGGAGAGGTGGCTCCAGGCGGACGGAGCAAAGTAGCGACAGCTCGGATAACCGTGAGTCAACCCGAGCTTATAAACCTAGACGAAACAGGAATAGGGAATCTGAAACTAATACGTTATTAGATAAATTTTTGTCGATCTTAAATAACGTCAAGAGTTCGGAAAAGTCCAAGCTGTCATTTAATAGTAATGTTTTGCCGGATTTTGACCCCCTAAGCAAAGAGCAAACTATGTTAGTATGGATCACTAAAGTAGAAGAATGTGCTGAAATATACGGTTGGTCCGAGAAGGAAATAATTCACTACGCTCTTCCTAAACTTTCGGGGGTAGCAAAAACCTGGTACCAAGGTTTACCTTCTCTCCTTTATACTTGGGGTGAATGGAAGAAAAAACTAATTGAATCATTTCCTTGTCGCGAGGACTACGCCGAACTCTTGACGCAAATGTTGGCCAAGCGTGTTAAGTACGGTGAATCATTGGAGCACTATTATTATGCGAAATTGAATTTATTAAATAGATGTAAAATTTACGGTAAACAAGCAGTCGATTGTGTCTTATACGGAGTAGATGATCGTGCTATTAGAGTAGGTGCACAAGCGGCTCAATTTAGTGAACCAGAACAAATTTTAAAATATTTTCGCACGGTAAAAGTAGGTCAAAATAGAGAAGTGTATGAAGCTAATATCAGGAATAGGAACGATCGTAAAGCCTCTTCTAATGCAACATCTCGGGCCCATCCCCAGAATCCGAAGTCTGGTACTATGAATTCTCACATACGGTGTTTCAATTGTAACGAAATAGGTCACCCCAGTTTCAGGTGCGATAAGCCCCCTATTAAATGTTCATTATGTGACAGATTAGGTCATCAAACTTCTAGCTGTTATAGAAATAAGTTTAAAAATGATACTTCTAAAAACGAAACCCAACCGAAAGATAATAATGAGAAACAGGTATCAGAGTTGACAATTGATGGGTCTAATAATAAATACATTTTAGATGTTAAAATTAATGGTAAAGCAGTAAAATGCCACATAGATTTAGAAAGCCAGTGTACGCTCATTACAATAAGTAAAGCCAACGACCTCTCCATGGACATTAAGTACCCACCTAATCTACCTGTGTTGAGAGGTATAGGTTCAAACCTGACCATTCCACTAGGTGTCGTTACTGCCGAAGTTGAAGTCCAGGGTATAAGAAAAGTTATAGACATTTACGTAGTGGAAGATCACGTACTGAGTCACCCTGCACTCTTGGGGCACTCGTTTACCGAAATGTCCGATCTTATAATTACAAAAACCCCAACTAAATTAATATTTAAAAGGATAAATTCTACGAAAGTACACCTGCTGTGTGATGATAGTGTTTTGATTCCGCCGTCCTCATTGCATGTGATACCAGTCAAATCTGAGCCATCTTTTAGTGGTAATGTTTACGTACGGGCGTCCCTTAGGGAGTTAGATGGAAAGCAATACTACCTTTTATCGGGTGAATACAACATCAAGGAAGGAAACGGTTCGTTACTTGTTTATAACGTATCGGGAAGCGAAATAAACATTTCTAAGAATACTTTATTGACTCGTTCTGTTAAAAGCGAATATTTAGACTCTACAGAAGTTCTTAATTGCTGTCAAATGTCTTTCGATTCCGTGGATTCCAATGAACTAATTAAGGGCGGCGAAAAGCTCAATGACTTGGAACGCTTACAGTTACAGCAGCTACTAAATAAATACCAAGACTGTTTTTCTAAAGGCCTAAAAGATCTTGGGTTTACTAAAGTAACAGAAATGGTTATTGAACTGGAAGATACCGAACCAGTCGTGTATAGACCATATCGCTTGTCCCATGCCGAAAGAACATTAGTAAATGACATGGTTCAAGAGATGATAGATAGTGGCATTGTGAGGGAGTCTTCTTCGTCTTATGCTAGCCCCATCGTCTTAGTCCAGAAGAAGACGGGAGAAAAACGACTATGCGTCGATTATAGAGCGCTTAACAGGAAGACAAAAAAGGACCATTACCCCCTTCCACGTGTCGAGGACCAACTAGACCAACTGGCAGGCAACCAATTATTCACGTCTCTTGATTTAGCGTCGGGTTATTACCAAATTCCGATTAGTAAGGAGTCCTGTCATAAAACAGCCTTTGTTACCCCGGACGGGCAATTTGAGTATAACCGCATGCCATTTGGTCTTGTTAATGCACCCTCTGTCTTCCAAAGGACGATTAACAGAATTCTTCATGACGCAAAAATCAAATATGCAATCGTCTACATGGATGACATTCTTATCCCATGTAAAGATGTTCCTGAGGGTTTGAATAGATTAGAGGAAGTTTTAAAACTCCTAAAGCAAGGAGGTTTAACACTCAGGCTCAGTAAATGTAACTTCTTTCTAGATACCATAGATTTTTTAGGGTTCGAAGTAAACTCGTCGAGTATACGTCCGGGTGGCAGGAAAACCGAGGCTATCTCAAAATTTTCAACACCCAAAAACATACACGAATTAAGACAATTTCTGGGGTTATCCGGTTTCTTTAGGCGTTTTATTAAAGATTATGCTTTAATAACTTCCTCGTTGACGAACCTATTGAAAAAGGATGTTGCTTGGACCTGGGGTAGTAACCATGAAGAATCATTCAACTTAGTTAAAACATTGCTTACGCAACGACCATTATTGGCTTTATATGACCCTAAAGCAGTAACACAATTGCACACAGACGCATGCAAAGATGGTCTTGCAGGCATACTATTACAGAGTGATTCTTTAGGCGTATTCCATCCGGTCTCATACTTTAGCCGTAAGACTTGCCCTGACGAACGCAAGTTGCATTCGTATGAGCTTGAAACCCTGGCAGTGATAGCATCTCTAAGTAGGTTTAGGGTATATCTGCTGGGAATACCATTCACAATCTATAGTGATTGTAGCGCTTTAAGATCTACATTCTTAAAACGCGATCTAATCCCGCGAGTTGCACGTTGGTGGGTCCAAATACAAGAGTTCGATTGCACTATCGAATACCGACCCGGCTCCCGAATGACGCATGTTGATGCACTGAGCCGCGGACCGGTTGCGGCCCCCGAAGCCGAAACACACGTACTAGACATCCTAACTATTGAGAGTTCCGATCAGGACTGGATTGCCACCGTGCAAGACGCGGATGATGAGGTACAAAGGATTAAAAATATATTAGAGGATAAAACTGCGGATTTAGTCATGGATATTCATAAAAATTATAAAATCAAGAACGGTCGTATATATCGCATGGTAGGAGACGAGATTAGGTGGTTGGTTCCAAAGGGTGTACGTTGGCAGATATTGAAACGTAACCATGATGACCTAGGACATTACGGATTAGACAAAACTTTACAGCGTATACAACAGCATTATTGGTTTCCTAAAATGCGTAGTTTCGTCAAAAAATACGTACAGTCGTGTTTAGAATGTGCCCATCACAAGGCCCCTGGTGGCAAACGAGAAGGCGGACTGCACCCGATTGAAAAAGTCAGTGTCCCTTTCCATACGGTACACGTCGACCACTTAGGCCCTTTTATCAAGAGCAAGAGAGGTAACTGTTATTTACTGGTCTTGGTGGATAGTTTTACGAAGTTTGTGAATATAAATGCTGTCAAAAATACTAAGTCCCTCACTAGTATACGCGTAATAAAAGAACACATAAGTTATTTCGGGGTCCCCACACGACTAATATCCGATAAAGGATCTAGTTTCACTAGTAAAACGTTCAATGAATTTACAACACTACACGGAAAAAAACACATTATTAACGCCGTAGCAACACCCAGAGCAAACGGGCCAGTTGAACGGTTTAATAGGACTATCTTAGATGCCCTTTCGACTTGTACTCATAACAAAGATGACAAATCCTGGGATGAATATATTTATGATATTCAAGTAGGTATCAATACCACAGTACATAAGACTACAAAAAAAACGCCTTCCGAGTTATTGTTTGGGTTTAATATAACTAGTAGGTCAGAAGGTATTTTGAACCCCGTTATATCCGATACCACCAATTTTATTGACTCGGAAGATTTGAATAGCATAAGAGATAAGGCAAGTTGTAGTATAAAGACACAGCAATTAAAAGACGTGGAAAGGTTTAATAGACATAGGAAATCGGCCAAAACGTATAAGATAGGAGACTTAGTGCGCGTTGAGAGGCAAGTTCCTCATGATGGCCAACCCCAAAAGTTAGTGATTAAATTCCAAGGCCCATATCGTATAATGAAAGTGCTACCCAATGAAAGGTATATCATTGAGGACACCCCTATGACACGCAAACACGGCCGTCGATATGAAGCCGTGGTAGCTATAGATAAAATTCAGCCTTGGCTAACATTTACTAGGAACTTAGAAAGTAGTGATGATGAGAATAGCGATAATAATACTGGTAAGGAACGGAATGAAGTAGAGATTTAAATTAAATCACTTGTATTGTATAGTAATCATGATGTTGATCTTTTACGAATATGAATTATTGTGTTAAAGTTTAAGGAATAGTGAGTAAAATTAAGTATTACTTTCGAGATGTTATTTCAACCATAAAATATTGTAACCGATTTTAAGATTAGTATTATGGATAATGAACTGAAACAGAATAGTATATTTCTCTTGGGTGGATGATTATTGTAACTGATTTAAGATTATTATTATGGATAATAAACTGAAACTGAATAGTATATTTATCTTTGGTTGATGATTAGATAATAATGTATTGTTTTATGGATTTTTTTTCTCTCTGTTTTCCTCTGTCCTTAACAGTTTATATGAGATTGTAAGCGCGAGGACGCACTTTGAACAGGATGGCCGAGCTGTTAGCCTGTATATGGTAACCCTACTTATTAAATCGACTAATATTCGTATGTGACTCAAACAATTATTCGTTCATGGTGACATTCGCTGTCACTCTCTATGGGATACAACTGACAGTCGGCCTTCTTGCTCGAGACGCCAAGCGGTGAACACGTGCAGAAAAGCTTCAGCATTAGTGTAATAAGTTGCTGCAATTTTAAATCTAAATCTTAGCGAGTAAGTACAGAATTTATTTGTTTCGGCGATGTTTGAGTGTTTTTATAGATATTGTGGAAAAGGAAGTAAATATGTTTTGGTCAAAGATAATGTGTTCAGTTTTATTGCGAACCCTTTTTCATTTCTGAGCTGTAGCTAACACTGAGGAAATAATGATTTCCATTTAAAATAGGTATTAGGTAAGTAATAAAAGCGTATCGATCCAAGCGTAAAAACGTGTGAGACGTGGTTTCGAAAATTTAAAAGTGGGGATTTTGATTTAACAGACAGTAGACGTTCGGGTAGACCAAAAAAATTGTGGACGCGGAATTGCAGGAGTTATTGGACGAAGACCCAACCCAAACTCAAAAACAATTGGCAGAACGGTTAAATATGGCACAAGAAACGATTTGCGACTGCTTACGACTTTACGAGCAAAAGGAAAGATTTTAAAACTAGGAAGATGGGTGCCACATGAACTGAATGATAGGCAAATAGAAAATCGAAAAACCATTTGTGAAATGCTGCTTCAATGGTACGAAAGAAAGTAATTTTTGCATCGGATTATGACGGGTGAAACAGTAAATACTGATCGCTTCAAACAACAAATAATCAATTGGAATTATGCATTGATTAAAAAAACGTCCAGAATGGGCCCGAATACACTGTAAAGTGATTTTGTTGTATGATAATCAGTGATCGGAGTAGGTAGATTGATTTTTGGTACTTGTATCATAAATGCACACAGAAAGAATAACGTGGATAAGCCATTTTCCCGGAAAGTAATTCCGGTATTTCCGGATTCAATTAAACATTGTTAATGTTGGTAGTGATATTATTCCTACTCAATTCAAAATTTCAAGGAAGGTATAAAAACTAAATTAATTCATTATTTATCTGTTGAATAATAAAAACAATCTAATTCCGATCGAAGCATTAATTTTTATTTTTTTATTTTTAGCCTTTTATGGCTAGAACTTTTATAGATAGACATAAATTGTTGCACTTAAATTTAAATATTTTCATAGTGGTTATGGTAATTTGCATTAAGGGTAGAATAAAGAATAATATTGCTCATTTTATTACAATTCCTACCTTTTTTGAGGATGGCAAATCATCAAATGACTCCTTCCACTCTGGCAGAATAAAATTCCTACATAAGTTCCGGTTTTTTTTAATAATCCACCAATTCCGAAGGAATGTCCATATTAATATATACGTTTCGGATCAATGACCCCATTTCAATCTACCTACTCCGATCACTGATGATAATGCACCATCACACACAGCAAAACTGGTGATACGTATTAGAATCGCTTGGATGGGACGTATTATCACACCCGCCGTACTCTCCGGACCTGTCTCCATCCGATTATCACCTTTTCGCATCAATGGGGCACGCAATGGCTGAGCAGCACTTTGCAAATTTCGAAGAAGTCGAAAAACGGGTCGTTGAATAGTTCCGCTCAAAGGACAAGCAGTTCTTTTGGGATGGCATTCATCATATGCCAGAAAGATGGACAAAGTGTGTAGAATCGAATGGCCAATACTTTGAATAAATACATACCATTTTTTTTTTTTAATTATTTCTTTTCATCTAAAAATCTCACCGTTAGTTTGCAGATTTAGTGCACAGTAATTATTAATTTAATATAATTCGACCTATGTGTACCATAAATCTAAAAAAATAATATATGCATGTCAATATTAATTAAAATCAAATATTTTTTGAATAGAAAACGTATCGTAGGCTGTATGAATCACATCTCCTTTGCCTTACCTAGTGACAGACTGACAGTTTGACATTACTGCATTTTCGATTGTTTGTTTACTTGATTCTACAATAGCGCTTGCGAATTGAGTTACGTATGGATTGCTTTTTTATGGTATAGCAACGACTATGGTAATTTTTCGAAGATTTTGATTTTAGTTGTCCACACGATACCCATTTTTAAACACGGACTTAGGTTGGACCCTCCTAAACGACGACTTGGCATCCTTAAGCCTAGACTTATTACGACCAATATTTCAGAAAAAGGTTTGTAACTGACTTCTACCTATGTAGTTTTTTTTGATAATTATTGAAATTGAAATTTCAGGATTTTTTTTATATGGCCGACGGGCATTCCCTTTTATGAAGCTTTACTCTTTTTGTAAACTTAATGTAAAGAGGTTTAATATTAATTTATAATATTTGAGCTCAATAATAAATTACTGACTCCTACTGCATACTGCATAACACCATCCTCGCCGCTCGATATCACAAAACAATCCATCTCGTTCGCACTCACCTGATTTCTGTGCACTTGATTCGATATTTCAGTTTCACTCTAACATTATTTTACTAAATAAAATAGCGCCCCAAATGAATGAATTGACAGATCCATGCGCAGAAAATAAATTTAGCAAAGTATTTTGTATTATTTGTGCGCGTGTTGCATTCGTATTATCAGTTTAGTTAGTGGTATGAGTTTGGAACCATGTTTTAGCGGGCTTCGTTAGAGAGTTATATTTCTATATCATTCCTAATTAGTAGATTTTAGATCGCCATTCCAACTAAAAAGGATACATACAAGTTGTATGTATCCTTTTTAGTTGGAATGGCGATCTAAAATGTCTAAAATTTTCAATGTTGTATGATACAACATTGGAAAGTATCAATAAACCATTGGTGTAGACTATGGTTTATTGAGACTATGCTTTAGATCAGTAGGCTAAATAAATTCGAGACTGACTAAAACATCACATGAAATGAAGAAATGCACGACATTAAAACATTTTGGCAGGAAAATGGCATCGCGTGTTTTAATTGATTGTAATATCATAATATTCATTTAATTTGTTAAGATTGATTGAACTTTACTGGACGAAATATTTTGACAGCGAGACAGAGATAATGATAATGACATTCAAAATCAATTTCTTTTTCTGATTCGGAATATGAATTTATGACATTTCATCTTCACATGTTCCTATTTCAATTTCTGCCGAATAGTTTGTGAAATTAAGTCTTGAAGTAGAATAAGATATTGATACCAATATATCATTGGAAAATTGGAACAATGTCGGACGTGCCGGATCTTAGTAGTGACGAGGACAATTTCGAGGACGACGAATGGCTTGAAATGGAAACTAACGATACTACGGTAACATGCTTGTTTTGTCCTAACGTTTTATCAAATATTGAAGAAGGCATCGCACATTGCAAGTCTGTCCACAAGTTTGACTTGAACGAACTAAAATTGAAATTCAATATGGATTGCTATTCATACATAAAGCTTATAAATTACATCAGAACACACAAGCCTACGCCGGAGGTTATAACTAACATCAACAAAGCGCTTTGGGATGGCGACAAATACTTTCAGCCTGTGGTACAGGACGAATGGCTTATGTACGACTTTGATGCTCTCACTGACCAGCCAAGTTCTCCAAAAACTTACCATGCTAATGTTGAGAATGGTTTAGTAACATTGTCAGAAGCGCACTTCAGTGAACTTCAAAGGACAATACAATTTTTAACACAACAACTTAGTGAGAGTGCTATGCTTCTAAAGAATGCAAAGGATGATATAAAAACCATGCAGGATTCAATGCAGACCTTGGTAGAAGGTAGTCAATTAAGCAAAACAAATGAAGAACGCTCTATAAAGTTAAATTGTGTTGCAAGTGTTCCTTTAGAAATGGATGACGGCTACTTTAGTACTTATGCTCATTTTGGCATCCATTATGACATGCTTTCAGATAAAATCCGCACTGAATCTTATAGAGATGCAATTATAAAAAACAAGGAAACATTGCAAGGTAAAACCGTCTTAGATCTGGGTTGTGGTACTGGCATCTTATCAATGTTTTGTGCAACAGCTGGTGCAAAACAGGTTTATGCATTAGATCAGTCGGAAATTATATACCATGCAATGGATATTGTTAGAGAAAATAACTTACAGGATGTGATTATATTAGTTAAAGGCAGACTGGAAGATACCAAGTTGAATGAAAAAATGGATATTATTGTCTCTGAATGGATGGGGTACTTTCTACTATTTGAAGGCATGTTAGACAGTGTTATTTATGCTAGGGATCACTGCCTTAAACCCGGTGGAATGTTGTTACCCAATAGATGTAATATAAGCCTTGTCGCTAATGGTGATGTAGAGACACACAAGAAACTAATTGAGTATTGGTCAGATGTTTACGGCTACAAAATGAATTGTATGAAATCTGAAGTTGTGCGGGAAGCAAGTATTGACATTGTTGGATCAAAACATATTATTTCAGAACCTTGTGTTGTAAAAGACATAGACATTAATACATGTACTATTGATGTTGTGAACTTCACATCTGAATTTAAACTTCCTATTGTTAAAGATGGAGCGTTGACGGCAATTGTTGGCTATTTTGATACCTTTTTTGACCTGCCAAATGCTATAGAGTTTACAACTGGACCTCATAAAACACCGACACATTGGAAGCAAACAGTGTTCTACTTGAAAGATTGTAAGGAAGTGAGGAAAGGAGATATTATTGAAGGTACAATTGTTTGCTGTAGACAGAAAACTGATGTTCGAGGCTTGTCTATTCAGATCAATATATTTGGTAAGAGCCATAAATATATATTAAGTTAAACTACTTGTGATACTTTTAAGATAGTTTCTTGCATTTGTATTTGTATAATCGTAAACTATAGTTAAATGCTTTGTGTGCCTTTTATATGGTTAAATTGCAAATATGATTTGCATTGTAATTCTGCTGTTCTACTGAGTAATAAGTGTAAGATGTTCATATATAGCTAAGAGATAGCATTACACTAGCCAGGATAGTTTGTAAAAAATTTCACTAGATTTCTTTTTTCATCTACTTTAAGGAAACTGAGATACTCACCAGCGAGTCAGTGTGTTCATCATTTATATCATACACATAGATCATTTCAAACATCTTGCACAAATTATGTCATGTATTGGAAATTTGAAACCTTAATATCAAAAACGGGATTTACATATTTTCAAATATTTCTTTGATATTTAAAACACATGTATAAATGTGTAATTAATTATGTAATGTTTCTGTGAAACATTCTGTTTATGTTTTGTGTAACAGTCTGCTTATGGTTTGAGTAACAGTCTATGTTGTAATGAGGATACTTAGATCTTGAATATACCAAGTGCCAAAATATTGACAGTAGCTAAAATAAGACAATCCTGACATGTAATCTGAAAATATCTTCATTGCATGGACCTTTTTTATACTTCTATTTCTTAGATATATAAGAGCATGCATCATGACTTTCATGCCTCATGTAATAGTTATTAAATTAATTATGTAAGGGTATTAAAGTACACATTTCATCTACTAATATCTTTATTTTATTTTACATATAATTTACATATAACTGAGAGGTGTTTAAATCTATTTACACATGTAGAAAAAGACTGTCAAGTTGATAAAAAACCATTTGATTTTGAGATTTCATTTTATTAGAGAGAAAATGCAGTTCCATACAAAGATCTTTGTGTTGTTTACATAAAATAATTGTGAATTTTAAGATAAAACATTTATTAATATACATTTGCATACTTACAATATATATATATATTAGAAAATTATATTTAGCAATTGCATTTTATTTTCATATTTTGCATCATGTGGGATATAATAATAAAAAAGTTTAGGATTTTTAGTTTGTTTTTTCATTAACTATAAATAACATATTTATACATTTAATATTACTATGAATGAGTTTGTGTACTATTTTTGATATTTTTATGTAAGCAGAATGTGTGAAAAATATTTGATGACTTTGTGGGTAGGTAGGATCTATTTTTTATGTTATTCTTTTTTCAATCTTAAAACTTAGCAGTGTACATACAGGTCTTGAAATAGCCTAATTACATTGACAATTGAATACTTAACACATTGGGAATGTTGTAATGTCACATTTAAAAGCAAAATTTTGTACAAAAATGATTTCTAAAGACAGATTACATTATCAAGGGTGCCTATGTAGGTACTGCTCCAAGCTACAATACAGAAACAACAATTTATATTCATGTACATAAGGCTCAGTATGCTAATTTCTACAATTTTATAAAGCTATATCCCCAATCTGAATGGCATCACTAGACTAATTTTCAAATAAGTAGGTATGTACCTATATTGAATATCCTTAGTATTTAGTACCTATGAACTATTAATAGGTACACTAAATGCACAATATACAGAATTTAATAAAACTCTAATACAATTAAAATAGATGATAAATATATATAAAAAAATCTAGTGTTAAATTTGTCTACAATAAGCGTCACCAGTTGGATTATAAATCTATCCTTACCATCCCCGAAATCAAGTAGGGACCTACTATATCATGATTATGGATTCTTTTGATTTGATATTCAATGAGAATGGTCCCATGTATCTACCAGGAAAACTAGGCCTCTGAAATATGTTCGAAATTTACTCAGTTTATATTTATCTTGTATGTTTACTAAAACTACTATTTTAAGCAGATTCAGTTCAGTTTTTTATGAAAATTTGGCATCTGTGAGTAAACACTTGGGCCTAAAATCCAATAATACCTTGGTGATAATAAATTCTATATTTAATTCCGTTCGTCAATAGATAGTTGAAGGACGGTACATTTACTTTGGGTCCTCCACAAAAACTATGTTCACATCTTAATCTAGCTAAGCATTCCTTTTCGTCCTTTAGTTGTGACGCCTTTGCCTCTCATTCTAATAGATCTAATAGGTAGTTGATGTTTACAGAAAGCTGTTTGACTCCTGATTCAGAACTTATGCTCAATAAGCTATTAAATTCAATAAACATTTGAGATTTCCTACGTTTTCCTTAGCTATGTTGTAAATAAAAGCAAAAATCTTAATTTGTATCATGAAGATTTACTAATGTAAACTAATCTACCTATTTACTAGAATTTGAAATGGCTTTATTATTTAGAAAATAATTTCATATTAAATTACATTTGGTCAAGAATATCAAGACTCCAATTTAATCGGAAACATTAAAATTAATAAGCGTATTCATCATATTATGGGTTAAATTTAACACTAATATTAAGCTACATTTATGTTATAGTTAAGTGTTTGATTGAAGAAAAGTGCACATGTGTTTAAGATTATATAAATTAATGTTGTTTGCTCCGTCACCAGCATTTGATAGTTACTTATAGATACATTTAGCTCTTAACAACTATATTTGTAATGAGTTCAGTACAGTTTACATATTAATTATTCCAATTATGAGTAGAAAATAGTGTTATCTATAAATATACACCCAAGACCCTATTGCGAGTCATTGTCTACAAGGGAACAGTTCTGGGACCACATACTCTACACTTAATAAATGTTGTTTTTCATCCTCGCAATGAAATCTTGGTTACGAGATATTTTCAAAGCTTTTGACTTAATATTTAGGCTAGGCTAAAATTTTAGCGGTGAATAATAATGAATCATTTACACTACTGGCGTTACCGCTGAGCGGTATGTCGCCCGTTCGAATTAGCTCACTATGTTGTCTTCCACATAGAGAATCTTTATACATCCAGGCTTTTCGCATTGTGCTTCCAAGTCGTATATTTGTGCGTTACACACAACAATTTTATTTTAATAAATTTGCAACATAGAATATGTATAGCTGGCACACGTATTTTTATCATATGTTATGCTTTAGCTTTTCTTCAACAGTGAATAGTACATGTTGCAACACTTAGATCTAACGCTATTTACAAATGAGGCTAAATATTATTCTTCTGATGTCGGTGGGACGCTGTTGTTCTCCTCCTCCTGCTTGGCTCGGGCCTCAGCATCTGGAAAGTTGTGTTGAAATTAATTAGTGGTTATTTATATATTTAGAGCACAAGTATGTGTGATCAAAAGTTCGAAAGATCAATGTTTTTCAAAAACTAAAGTAAAATTGTTGAACCAACTTGTGGACTTTCTTTTGTCCAGTAAAAAAAGAAGGATTTTCGAGGCAAAAGAAGGATTTTCGTCGCATTAGGCTGAAGCAAAATAGTTTCTTAAAACTGTAATTTCGCATTAAAGTAAAAAAAAAGCTACCTTTAGCAGCTTGCTCTTTCCATATCTTCTTGTTGTCGCTGAGACAAGCGACCCACGGCTTCCTGATCTTGAATTTATTGCTGTTTTCATTTCCTGAAATAGAAAGTCATGGTTATTAACTTACCTATGTTTGACTATCCTAAAATTGTTAGATTTAATTTAAAAGATTTTGTTCTATCCGTTTTATGTTACTGAATTAAAAATGATGTGGTTGTCCTATGTTGTGAAAGCTGCATAAAATAGTTTGCAAGACTAGCTTTTTAGATATTGTAACTGAAGAAATGCCGAATATCATATATATTTTGACAAAAAATGGCGACGAGACGGAATTATGTCTCGGGTAAAAGAATTCTGACTCTCGAAAAATCGGCATGAAATGCAGGATTGGTTATACTTACTGTCTTTCGTACCTGTGCTTTCTTCGTTGATAGGCTCGGCGGAACTAGTGGAGTTCTTGTTGCTGGAATGAAGAGGCCCCAATATACATTCGAGCATATCAGCACACACGCCCATGCTGGGTTCCACGATGAACTCGATAAAACCGATCTGTGATTCTGCTACTAGGGTGTTGTTTCTGTCGCACAAGGGACTGAATGGGATCCCGAGGTCTCTCTCCTTGTCACCCTGAAGGAAAAACTCCTCCAGGAGGCTCATTGTCCATCTGTGATGCAGGTCCCATCTCTGAAACATATTTATAGGTTGATTAACTCTTAAGTTTACCTGTAATTTAAGGTAGTTATATGCAAAAACGATAAATCATGCCGATGTTGAACATTGCATGCAATTTTATCCTTTCAGAAAAAGGGTTTATGGGTTAATATATATTTGCAAACACTTGCAGGAATGTCAGGAACAAAAGCTAGAAAAAACCGACCAGTCAGTTGAAATTTCGGGTTGATAACTTAAAAAGTTTATCTTACAGTGTAGTTGAAAACTAATTAAAATAAACAAAATTGAAACATGTTTGCGATGCTGAAGTCTACCAATGCATTTCTTTCCTATAATTTCTAATAGGTAATTTGAAGTTCAGTATTTAACAAACTCTACTTTCGCTTGCTAACTTTATTTGATTTGACACGACTATTACCCATCTCAGAAACCTGTATTTGTTTGTTCACTTTATTTTATTGATTTATTTATTTATTTTATTTAAATAGTTGTACACCATAACAGAATCATTACATTACATAACTCATAATGTACAACATACCGAAAATGCGCTATAATTAGGTCCCCTGGCTCCCAAACTAGGTTTATACCTGTGCCTTGGGAGACAGTGTTCCTCCATTTAAAAAAGACATCATGTAGGCATGTCGTAGTAACAAAAGGTAGGTAGTAAATAAGGGGCGAGAGAAAAGAAAAAAATAAAAAATAATAAATTAATTACTAAAGTATTTGACTACTAACATCAGAAACATGTGTGTAAAATTATGCCAGTGATGTGTGAAAAGTGTGTGATAGTGAGTGAGTAGTGTGTGATGGTGTGTTGTGAGAAGAGTGTGAAAGATGAATGTGAATGGAGTGTATGTGAGTGTATGTGTTTATTTATTGATTAGGAGAGAATAGTAGTTTTTCTATGTCGTCGTAAGTTTTTGTCGCTAACCATGTTTTTACCGCGACCTTACAATGGTACAAGTTTAATTTGTGTATCGCGAGCAATTTGTTGACGCTGTTGTAGAGTTTATAACTGAGATAGGGAAACTGGTGTTTAGCAAAGGTAGTTTTGTGCCTCACCGGTGGAAAGACTATATCAGCTCGGCGTTTGTTTGTGTTTGGTGTTTTAATTGGTACACGCTGTTTTTTCAATATACACTGAAACACAAATAGTTTCCTTACTGAAAACACTTCGCAGTCCTTGTAAAGCTCCTCTGTTGGGTATCTGTAGGGCCTGCGATACATGACTTTGAGGACTGCCCTTTGTGCTCTTTCCAGTTTAAGGAAGTAGGTCTTACAGGCTCCACCCCATGCTGGCAGACAGTAAGCAAGAAGTGACTGACAGAGCGACAAGCAGACAAGCCTGAGAGTACTTGTGTCAGATGAGCTTCGTAATTTTTTTAAAATGTAGATAAGCTTCCGTGTTCTTGCTACTAAGTTGTCTATGTGAGCATACCAGTTCAGATGTCTGTCTATCAACACGCCCAAATATTTTATATTTGCTGTCATTGCTAGAGTGGCACATGTGCACGATTGAAGACCTGAATTATCTGGGCATGAATGGCATTTAACCACAAGCGGCACATAAGGTTGTGATTTTTTGTCAATTGAAAAGGGTAGTATTTTAGTTTTGTCAGAATTTAACGTTACGAGATTTTTCGCTAGCCATTTCATTACCGTGTCCAAAGCCAACTGAGCATGTAATTCTGTATCCCTCCAGTCCGTGCCATGTATAAGTAAAGCCGTGTCATCAGCGTATGTGAATACGGAGCAGTTTTTGATGGATAAGGAGCACAGGTCGTTTATGTAGGCGAGGAAGAGCGTTGGGCCCAATATACTTCCTTGTGGGACGCCGTATTCAATGCCTGCCTTATCGCTCACCACTTCACCTATCTTTACATGCTGGTATCTATTACTGAGGTAGCTCTTGAAAATGTCTAGGGCAACACCACGTACGCCAATGCATTCCAATTTTGATAAGAGTATTGGGACAGGGACAGTGTCGAATGCTTTGGATAGATCTAAAAATAAGCCCAAACACTTTTGCCCGTTATCCATGAGTTCAGTCACTTTTTCAGAGAAAGCCACAACTGCGTCTTCTGTAGAAATACCAGCTCTAAAGCCATACTGGTTAGCTGAAATGATGTTATTTGCACGAAGGTAGCCAAGCAAACGTTTGTTTAAGATTTTCTCCAAAATCTTGGACATCGCTGGTAGAACAGAGATTGGCCTGTAGTTGCTGACACTATCCCTGTCCCCCCCTTTGTGAATTGGATGAACGAGGGCTATTTTAAATATGTCGGGGAAAATGCCACTTGAAATTGCTAGATTGCAAATGTGTGTGATACAAGGGACAATGGTTTTACCAGTCAGTTTTAAAATGTTTGTGGAGATACCATCAATTCCAACGGCTGAGTCTGATTTTAAATTGTTTAATATTCCTTGTACTTCTTCGTTGTCGGTCTCTAGAATGCACATGGAATTGGATGTTGGTATCGGACTGGGAGAGAAAGACACTTGAGAGCTACCGTGATTTATTTTAACGGCCAAGTTATTTCCAATGCTGACAAAATAGTTGTTTACTGCGTTTGCTGCTCGTTGCTCGTCTGGTACTGATTTGAACAGGTTAGTAGGTGGTGGTGTAAGGGGTTTGGTGTGCGTTATTGTTTTTATAAGTTCCCAAGTCGCCATAGGGTCGTTCCTCCTTTTTGCAAATTCTGATTTCTCATAATTAACTTTCAGTTTTCGTAACAGAGAGTTGCAAAAGTTACGGTACCGCGAGTAAGTCAGTTTTAAAATATAATTTCCGGGATCCGATTTTAGTGTTTTATGCATTTTATCCCTATTACGGATACAACGAAGTAGACCAGGAGTGATCCAAGGCTTTATATTTCGTTTTTTCTTAGGCATATTAATATATCGGGTGTTGTTTTTAATAATTTGGCTTAAAATAGACATCAAAATGTTAGCTGCGTCGTTGGCATTATTTGCCAGGATTACGGAAGAGAAATCAGCAGTATGTACTTCATTTTGAATGCTTGCAATGTCAACAACTTTAGCAACATACATGGATTTCTGCTTAGGTTTGTCCAAATTGATGGCCAACACTACAGGAAGATGATCGGTAATTTGTGTTTCTACCACTATTGCGGTACCTGGCTGCTCAGTTCGCATTAAGACATGATCGAGACAGTTGTTTAGTCTTGTAGGGTACAGATGAGCAGGTAATAGACCATGAGAGGCAGTAAAAGTGAGGTATGTATTTAAGTGTCTATCCTTGTTGTCGAGTTTTATGTCGATATTGATGTCTCCTACTAGAGCAATATGATGAAAATTAGAAAGAGGCTTCAAAGTAGTATCTAGACTGTTAATAAAGTTGTCAATATGGCTGTATGAGGGGGGTCTATATAAGGCTAAGATAGCAGCATTGTTCTCAACTTTGCATAGTAGGCAATTTGCATCCATAACTTTAGGTTCTGAAACTGAGCATTGGAGTGAAGTTCTTGTATACATGACAACACCGTCATTTTGGTTTTTTGTTTCTTGTATAGTGAGCGTTATAACCAGTTAGGGTGGGTATTATGGTAGTTTTCTTTAACCAGCACTCAGTCAGAACAACGATATCAATCTCAATTTTTAATTGATGCAAAAATACCACAAGGGCGTCGAAATTTTTATTTATACTGCGGATATTGAGGTGTAGTACCGTTATTTGACTATTTGTGATATTTATTATTCTTGAGCAGTCGTTTATCGATGTTTTATATGACTTACATACCTGATAAGCATCTAACTCTGTTACCAGATGATCTAGATGATTAGCCATTTATTTTAAAACTATTGGTTCTACTTTGTGACCGGCCACTGAGAATAAACCTATTTTTTTGAAGCAGCAGCCTGAGCACATCCCTCCGTACTAGGATTGGTAGTGTGGTTGTTGTAGGTGTATATATTATTTGTTCTGTGCGTGTGTTTGGTGTGTGTATCGTGATTGTAAGAAATGTAAGCATCTTTGTTGTGGTTCGAGTAGACGTGTATTTTGCTTCATAATGTTTGCAGACAAAAATACGAAATAACATACATTTTAGTCTATGATAAATTAAAAAGAAAAGTTGAACATAAAATAAGCAAACAATTTGATGACAAAAAGCAAAAGAAAGCAGAGAAGTATACAGTCATTGCGGTTTTTTAAGATCTTCAAGACACCTATTAGATTTAATAACAATCTGCTTATCACCTTCAATCTTACGTAGAAATATCTTATTATCCTTACACCAACAGAATTTATAATTGTATTTACTTGCAAATTCTCTTGCGTGGAAGTACAGTTTTTTGACGGACGGAGGCAAGTATTCGCTCACATATATCGGTCGGTTTTCACAGTTCATGCCAAGTTGAGCAGAGTTTAGTTTTTCTCCTCTCTCTCGGTTTTTATTATTGTAGTTGTAGTTATTTGCAAAAAACGATAAATCATGCCGATGTTGAACATTGCATGCAATTTTATCCTTTCAGAAAAGTGGTTTATGGGTTAATATATATTTGCAAACACTTGCAGGAATGTCAGGAACAAAAGCTAGAAAAAAACCGACCAGTCAGTTGAAATTTCGGGTTGATAACTTAAAGAGTTTATCTTACAGTGTAGTTGAAAACTAATTAAAATAAACAAAATTGAAACATGTTTGCGATGCTGAAGTCTACCAATGCATTTCTTTCCTATAAATTCTAATAGGTAATTTGAAGTTCAGTATTTAACAAACTCTACTTTCGCTTGCTAACTTTATTTGATTTGACACGACTATTACCCATTTCAGAAACCTGTATTGTTTGTTCACTATTCTGATCGTTATAGTGGGTCAGAGTTCTTAATGTTTAAGGCTGAACCAGTCATGTTTCTTTAATTATGAATTCGAGATTTCTGGGTAAAAGCTACTTTGTTACTGCTGATACTGCCAATTGCAGAGAATGGCATATGCAGCTAATCCAAACCAGATTCGGCAATTCTCTTTTCAATTTAGCATACACCACTATTAACTCCGGTCATTACCGAAGCGTTATCTGTTCCGATGCTCATTAAATTTTGCACAGGTATATTGAATTTAGCAAGTGTCGCTTTTATAGCGCCTATAATCCCTATAGCGCCTATAGTCTGCATCACACTCGTTTAACTTTGGAAGATCTAAAAATGTAGATATCATTCTTTGTAATTGCAGCTGTAATAAAAATAAATTCCTAAATATTTATGAACGCAAATATCGGTTGATTCGTCTATCAATAAAGTATAGGGTTGATCTTTCAAATATTTTTTTAGGTTTTCTGAGAAATGGGGTGATAGAACATTTTATATAATTCGGGAACATTTTGTCCTATGTAAGTGAATTTTTTCATCCTCCTTGTGCATGTGATTAATCACTTCTCCCCTACACGTTAGCTGGTATGTGCCGCTGTAAATAATGCTAGCCTAGCTTCTTCTTTCTTTTTACCCACGCTTTCTGGTTTGAAAGGCAATTTTGGTTGCGTAGCTACAATCTAAAAAAGAAACGGAATCTTTTTAAAATTATCATAATGTAACCTACCTACTAACTCTTTGAAAGTTGACGTTGATTGTAGTATAAGCATGTTTCCTTTAAATGGTGATACATTTTATTACGTACGTAGCTTAGAATATTGCAAATGTTTTTTGAATAATCCTTGACTCTTTAAATCTCCATAATGATTCGTTGAAATTGAATCACATAATTTGCACTTAGCAACTGGACCAGTAGTACTTTCCACCACTTGTAACCAGTCCTTTAAGTCTGAGTCACGTAACCAACTTTCACGGAACTTGGGTGTACTGTGGTTTAGGCATATTCGTTTTACAAAATAAACCAAAAGAAAACATCCAACGCGAACTCCGAACTGTACTGTACTGTCCGTTGTATTTATATTTTTTGTGCATGCATAGGAAACAAACATTTTTAATTCAAATCAAACTTGACCCAGCTGTCATACAAATAAAGTCTAAAATCAAAATTATTCAAGAAATTGACAAACTATTTTCGGGGAAACCCCGAAAGAAACTACCTTAGTTCTCAGTGTTGCCTACACATAAAAAAATATACGTACCTATAACGTCAACGTTTGAGTAATTTCCCGAAAATATGTAAATCATGCTAGTGAATTTCGTACCGTACCACTAACTGAAGCAATCAAAACCACTAGAAAAATCTACTAGCCACTAAAACCAAAATTTGCCCGCTAAAAGGTAAGTTAAACCATCAGATCTAGTGGAAATTCCACTAAGTTGGCATTAGTCAATTAGATATTACCTACCTACTAGATAGGTAATGTCTAATTGAATTGTGTGAAAGTTGTGGAATATTATTATTATTGTAATGTCTAATTGAGATGAAATGTTATATGATCTTGTAAGGTTCCAAAAGATGCGGTCAAAATCCCATTGGGCGGGGTCACGTATCCGCTTATAGTGCTTGTGGATGTCGCAGCATGTGCAGCATTTGTCGGAGTAAAAATACGGTTAATTGTGTCACTCAACCGGTAAATTTCTGCGGTAGACTGACCATGTATGCTTTCCACGTCCCTCTCGCTGAGATTTTATATTCAGAGCATTATAAGAATTTAGGGTTTGTGGTTTGTAATACGTATGAATTTCCGCCAGTAATAATAAAGAATAAACCTACAGGAAATATCAGTCTCCTCCCCTATAAATCTGATTGTATTTTTGCGTTCCTGGGTAGAGTTCATGAAGCTAATGTAGTAGAAGGCCCATTTACTTGTCTCTTCCGTACCTTCTGTCGAAGGACTCGTGTACTGGGTGGCCGAATACTTTGAGCGATAGTGTATGTTTTCAATTCGTAGTGTAGTTATTGCATTTTAATCTTGCTCAGATTTACTTGTGATGCTTCTCTACGTGTTTTCTATTTTTGCTTGAGTTATATTTGACATCATCGCTAATGGTTGCAGAGCTGAATCTATTTATAATAAAATTAAGTCGATGGGTGACAAACTATTTCTACTCTAACTACTTCATACTAATTCTTGGAATATAACCAAATTCCAATTTTGTTACGTATTTATGTTAGAACCCAATGATACACATGTAAATATGTATTATTATTCATTCAAACACGAATACCAATGCAGGTTTTAAATGTAATAGCTGTTATAATTCTTTTTTTCTTTCTGATTTCTTTTTGAATTTCTTATTTATAAAAATCGCGATGTCATTGAAATTAATTTATGTCCATAAGAATTTCACATACAAACCAAACTTCGTGCATCATTTACTTCATAATAAGCGATTGGTTAATAAAAGCGTAGTCATAATAAAAGGATTCCATTGTATGTATATTAGAACTGTATATGATACATTTGGCTGCCATGACATCTCTATAAGCTAGGCTTATATTGATACACAAATAGGGCCTACCTTTGCAGGATGCGAAATATCACAGCAGTGTAGAATGAGCGACGCAGCCTTCGACTTGTCTACGGTAGGTTCAGCGAGCGTTAGCAGTGACCTCATGTTTTTCAGCTGTTGAAAGTGGAATGACATGTCAGTGGCCAGCACCATGTCGATGACCAGGGTCCGGAACTCTCGAAACTCTTCTCTGGATAAGTTCTGGAGTAGGTTGCACTCTTCGTCACGCATGAGTCTGGAAATTGGAAAAGTTTTCGGTAGTTATAATGTAAAATGTGAGACTTTGATACTTAAATATGGGTCTTATTCTCGGTACCGAATTAAAAACTAGTCTTAATCATCAAAAAGTCAAGTGTCATGTCTATAAACTGCTGTGTTAACGTAATTGCCCGAAGATCTATTTTGTTGTAACCAATTGTGTTATCTAGATGCATTCTTTATTTTGTCTGGAAAAGTCAGATAGTTTTTTTTTTCTATTAGACCGTTATACCGAGTGCACTTCTGATTATTAAGATTTATATGCAGTAAAAACAAACAGCCTATAGTTCTTCTTGTTGTTCATTAGTAGGTACATAGAAGGTAAAGATACACAATTATTTGTATGAAGAACAAACACATTGTAAAGCTTATGTTACAAGTCTTACTACGTACCTAGTAGTCGATTTTTTAACATACTTACCTAGTTTTACAATGTTTTTATTAACCAGCTTGTATACCTGTGTAACCAAAGTCCGTCCGCGTTAAGAAAATAGTGGGTCATCGTGTAACTGCAGGGTAAAGGTGCTTTCACGATAGTAAAAAT
Source organism: Tholera decimalis (assembly GCA_943138885.2). Classification (NCBI taxonomy): domain Eukaryota; kingdom Metazoa; phylum Arthropoda; class Insecta; order Lepidoptera; family Noctuidae; genus Tholera; species Tholera decimalis. The sequence continues at coordinate 9,253,586 of OW964553.2, read as the reverse complement.
GTTATTTTTTTTTTTTTATTTAGTCATGACTGTATTTAATTATTGTTTTAATTATTATTATTGTTTCAATTTAAGTAAAAATTGAAACAATTAAAACTAAAGTTATTACTAATACATTTTAATCAGTGTCACTAGAATATTAATTTGTATTTATTATGAAAAAATTTTTCAGCGTTCTCCAAGATGTCATCCAAATTCCACATAATTATGATTTTCTTCTTGTATCACGTGGTCGCAACATTTCTTGCATCGATTAGGATCTTTTAAAGTTATTGCGTCATGAAATATTTTTAACATCACTTATCTTGAATATTGAATTATTGGCAACAACATATTTTTTTATTTGGGCTCATATCAATTCAATAGGACTATATTTGCAATGCAATAATAAATATTTAATAGATGAAACTGCTGGCTGATATCGGCCACTTTCAGTAGTAGGTAATTCTTTTTTAAATAACTTACGTCCAAGGATATCAATTTGCTTAGCAGCCAGTCTAGTATTTGCTGTTTATTCCAGCAAGATGTCGGTATTTTCTCAAGTTTGACGGAATGATAAGAGGCGTTGTCGATGACAACAACACTTCCTGGTTATAGTTTAGGAATAATGCGTTTGACCCACTCAATAAACTTCGCCATCCATCTCCTTATGATAATCTTTAGTTGATTTAGATTCAAAAAGTAAAAGACTGTCTTGGACAAATTCTTTATCACTACCAATATGCAAAACGATCACGATCAACCTCTTACCTTTTCTTGTAGGAGCTTTTGGATTGGTAGATAAACCTTCTAGAAAAGCAAGACTCTTATTTTTTACAGTTGTATCCAACCATGCTTTAGATTTAACATGTCCAACGTTTATCTACGTTTCGTCAAGAAAGTATATGGTTATATTTACGCCGCCATAAAACAATGTCTCTCTAGTAACAATGATCTACTATCCCGTTGATTAAAGTCGAATCCAATCTCGTGTAGAATTTTATGAAGTGTGTAGTACGACTGATCTTCATCAGCTTCGCTAAGTGCCATATTTTTATCTAATGTCGAGTAGTCATTATTTAAATATATTGAATGAACTTTTATTCTTATTACCAGTGATCGGAATAGGCTGAGTATGTTTACCTAAAGTTTAAAGAACAGGGACGGAAATCGGAGACTTCCTTGTACAGTAACAATATTTTTTTACCGGTAAATTTGCTGGGACCTTAACTATGTAAATTTTTACATTTAAAGTTTTTATTAGCTAAACATTCTTCCTTAGAACATTTTGCACATATTTTTTATGTTCAACTATGTATATTAAAAATACATATGTTGCATCATTTCGCAAATGACGATTTTGACGATTCTTTTAAACTTTTTGTTTCATAGTAAAGATCATAGTCAATAGCTATTACTTAATATTTATTCAATTTATTTCAAACTAATAGATTGACTAGTTGTTGCTCGTGGCTCCGTCCGTGTGGATATCAGTCGTGGCGTAATTCTCAAAAGATAATTTCCCGATTATGCAACAATTTTTATTGATACTTTGCTCTTATCGATCTAATCGAATATTAGATCGATCGCTCGAATTAAATAGGTTATCCAACACAAAAATAATTTTTCAATTCGAACTAGTAATTTAAGAGATTAGCGTGTTCAAGCAAACAAACAAACTCTTTCACTTTATAATATTAATATATGGACATGCATATGTTTGCTTATAATATGTTACACAACCGTGGAATATAAATTGGTACATAACAATATCTACATGTGAAATCGATAACATTAATCATGGAGAAATGTATTATTTAAAATTGTAATTATTTATTAAAATAACCGAATAGTGACAGTACCGCGACGAAGGGGAGGTTCTTGCATTTTGTATTGATTGTATTGGTATTTGATCAACCAACAAATAAATCTTTAATTTATAACTTATTTGTTCCTAAAGGTTTGTATTCTTTTGTTTGTACACATGTATCTTTAAAATAAATATATAAAAAGTATTTAAAAGTCATTAATATATTCATGTTATATTGAAATGTTCAACCAATATAAAAAATAAATATATGTATATATATATTTTTGTTAATGATGGTAAATTTACCGGTAAAAAAATTGTCACTTATGACAATTTTTTTTATCTCTGTTCTCCGATTTTCATCTCTGTTCTTTAAACTCTCAGCCTATTCCGATCACTGCTTATAACGCATTTGTCTAAGTCATCTAATTTATCAATCATGGTTAGCCGAAATCTTTTTTCTGGGACGATTTAAGTGTTTTTTTTTTCTTTTTGTTCCCGAATAATTTTAGAAAACTAGTGACACACTGCATGCCCTCCATAATCACATTTGAATCACACATTGTAAAGTAGGTACCTACTTAAAAAAACATTGTAAATTACTCTTCTTTCTCCACTATGAATTACTGATCCACTTGTATTCTTACGAACAGGCGAAATATTCATTTTTATTTACTAGCTGTCTCGGCAGACCTTGTACTGCCCTATTTCTATAAAACAAATTAACATTGATTTTCAACATTTTATTTCGCTTTTCACGTAGTTGTGACGTACAATTGCTTTGAAAATTAGCTTGATTTGTAGCCTTTCGATTTCTTTGACCAAGATTTTTTTTTTAAATTACTGATGGGCCGACTCTTGACCTCGATCTCGCTTGATGGTAAGCGATAGATGAGGTCTAAGATGGGACGAGCGAGGTCATAAGTGGCAGGGAACACAGAAGCCGGCAGAGAATTCCACAGCTTGGCTGTGCGCACAATAAATGTGGAGAAGCGCTTGGTACGACAAGACGGTATATCAACCAAGTGTGGGTGGTACTCAGCCGTGCGTCTGGTAGACATGTCCGAAAGGATTGAGGAGCCACATCAGATTTTTTAAATCTGATCTCACCATTATTTAGCAGCAGTGTAGCTTATTTTGCAGCACGAATTCTAGATTTAGCAGCAAAATATATCACTAGTTATTTTAACGCAAAAGTGGCTCCTCAATCTAAATGTCTGAATTGAGGAGCCACCTGGAACTCGTTAAGTAATAGATGAATATTTATGAAAATTTTGTATCATTTAGTAGTAATTTTGCATATTACTGTCTAAAAATTTAGCTTCTGTAGCGCTAAAATGAAAGAAATTACAATCCTTTTAATATTGCTCCTCAAAGAGGTGAATTTCTATTGGATGTGAGCGATCAATTAATATATTGGACATAATGATCATTTAGCAGGTGTTGTGTTTGTTTTTGCAGTATAGGAATAAAATAGTAAAACAAAGTACATTTTGTATATGAACGCATTTTCTTTGGCTCCTCAATCCTGACGTTCTAATTATATATGTTTGATTGTAGCCACCTGAGATTTCAACGGAATCTAAAGCCAGGGATACTAACATTTAGCAGAAATGTCTGCTAAATATACCTGCACAGTTCAGCAATGTATATATTTTGGATTCTGAAAAAACAATACTTAACTATTTTCTTGTAAATTCAGTGTGTAGGGTGACCATATTATACTCGTATTTATGAAACTAGGATAAGTAGTTTATTAAATTTATATTTTCATAACAAATTATATCTATCGTACCTACGATTTGGTTATTTAGCAATCAATTTCGCTATAAGTTATAGAATTAATGAATATTGGCTGATTAGTAGATTAGTACTTATACGAATTTTAGAATGGTAATCATCGTAACAGAACATCTCATCTTTCGGTGTAAGATAGTGACATTTATAGTGGCCTATGCCAGTTTCGATAATTGCAGGAATAAATTCTATAGCACCTACTAATTTATATGATTTATTCGAAAACATTACAAATTCTGGTATTTCTCTCACTCTAAACTTTTCACAACCATTCTGTTCATATGAAACTGTGTTTGATAGACTATATTTACACACAGTTTGGTTGTTACAAAACGTACAGTCGGTCTTATCTTCAGCGATTAAAGTTGCATCTTCTAAACCTTGGATGCCAAAAACAGAAATTATGTTCAAATTCAAAGGCAAAAATAAATAGGCACTAAAGCAATACTTCAAGGCTACGTGTTCAAAAATGTAAGACACGTTACAAGCAAATTCACAGTGGCTACTATTTACTATAAACAAATATTTACGAACATTAAAGTGCTTCAGTTTTGTCTATTTTAAGAATCGACCTTAGTATGTATTTTAATTTCTAAACTTCGAACCCGAACATAATGCATATTAAATAAATAAATTTAATGTGAAAAAATAACAATAGTCGGCACAAATGTACTTACATTGAAAACAGGATATCAAACTGCACTTAATTATCAGTCACTGCACGATATTGCACATATTAAAATCTCCAAAATTTAATTATGATGACACAAACATGATGATTAACTTTATAATATAAGAAATCCAAGTTAATTATTTATTTCGTACATGAACATTATTCATGTACAAACGAGAATACTTCACCGCTGATGAATGCTTTGTTACCCCCAAAATGTGGTCACCCTACACACAGGATTTTCAGAATCCAAAATATATACATTGCTGAACTGTGCAGGTATATTTAGCAGACATTTCTGCTAAATGTTAGTATCTCTGTCTTTAGATTCCGTTGAAATCTCAGGTGGCTACAGTCAAACATACATAATTAGTACGTCGGGATTGAGGAGCCAAAGAAAATGCGTTCATATACAAAATGTACTCTGTTTTACTATTTTATTCCTATACTGCAAAAACAAACACAACACCTGCTAAATGATCATTATGTCCAATATATTAATTGATCGCTCATATCCAATAGAAATTCACCTCTTGAGTTTAGATTGAGGAGCCATTTTAAAAGTATTGTAATTTCTTTAATTTTTGGCGCTACAGAAACTAAATTTTTAGACGGTAATAAGCAAAATTACCACTAAATGATACAGAATTTTCATAAATATTCATCTATTACTTAACGAGTTCCAGGTGGCTCCTCAATTCAGACGTTTAGATTGAGGAGCCACTTTTGCATTAAAATAACTAATGATATATTTTGCTGCTAAATCTAGAATTCGTGCTGCAAAATAAGCTATATTGCTGCTAAATAATGGTGAGATCAGATTTTAAAAATCTGATGTGGCTCCTCAATCCTTACGGACATTGGTAGACCGGTAGTGAAAGAGAGATGGAGGAATCAGGTCATGGTGCTCCTGCGCACACTCCCCGAAGTACAATCTGTAGAAAACCGACAGGCAAGCAACGGTTCGCCGATGAGCCAGGCTATGAAGCTTGTCCACCAGCACCTCGTCGCCTATAAGCCTTTTAGCTCTGCGCTCGATCGAGTCCAATGCAGCAAGTTGTTGCATTATAGGCGGCATGGGTCTAAATGTAAACTCAACAAATAAACACACGATTGGTTTTCGAAAAAAATAACAACCAAGAAAATGCTGCGCACCGAGAAAGCAATGATGGACATGTGTTAGTTATTTTTTTTGTTCAATTTTCTTTAAAAGAAGGAATCTAAATCCATGCAGCCTCTTTCCATCCAAAAATACTGCACCAACGCTTGTTCTTATCACTTATTTTCCTTAATATTATTCATGATTACTGATCATTATTAAATAAAATAACACAATTTTGTGCACAATAAAAATTACTATCATACAAATTTGAGGGAACTTGTTATATTATTTTCATTAATGGCATGCAAGCTCTAATCAACTTGAAAGCATACCAAAGATAATCCTCAAGCCGTCAACGGGCAATACTTAGCCCAATTCGTGAAACAGTTATTAGAAAAAAAAAAATCTTCCGCTCCCCTCATATCGACTGCTTCGCTTATCCATGAGACATAAAATGTATTAATTAAATGGACGAGAATAAACATTCAGGAGATGAATCCATCTCCCTTTAAACAAATTAACTTAGGACAGTAAATTCGATCGTGTCCAACTATGTCAAAGTTATAACTATGCCATAAAAATGTTAATTTATTGACACTGGTGTCCTAATTACATGAAATTGCCAGTTGTGTGTTGTACTGACTGTACAACTAGTCGTTATAGGTTCTAAACGTTATGGAACATTGAAGTAACGACTGGTTTCAAATTGATTTGCCGATCATAATGATGATAAAATTTTAACTTACGACGGAATACCATCGACGTTTAAACGCTTATAAATACCCTTCAACTCCTAACCTCGTTATTTAAGTTTTTAATAGATATTGATGTTATGTTCTTGTCGATGATCACGAAATACAAAAAATATCTACCTTCCTCTAAAAATTGCAACATTGAGTAATAAAATATTCTCAACTGGGTCTGTAAAGCTCTTCAGAGCAAATAAGAATGACACACTGTTTTGCGCTAGCGGTTCAAAAAAAAAAATATTTTCAATACTCAATACTCAATACTCAATACTTTATTGCATTCCATATTATGTATATAGGTGGTATAAAATAATTTCAAGATCAATATGGACCCTGTCGGGCACAGCAAAGTTAGGAGAGAGGATGAAGGCTAAGTAACAATTCATGGAATTAATTATTATTATAGGTAGATCTAATAGATGTATATGTATATTATTGTGTGGTAAATTATGTTAGATATTTTAATTTATTTTGTATCATTGTTATTATTAAATTATGTACCCATATATTTAAATTAAATTGTGTATGCATGTTATTTATTATGGATAAGTACAAGTTTTAAAATTTTGTCAGATATTTTGTTTATTTTCATCATCATCATTATTATTAAATTATGTTAATATTTAAATTAATTTATGTATGTGCATAACTAGAACGTCTTCATGTAAGTAAATTATGTCAGGTATTTTTATTGTCATCATTATTAAATTGTGTATTAATTTAAATTAATTATGTTTATATATTTTTATTATGTTTGTGTATTGGTAAATTATGTCAGGTATTTTAATTTATTTTCGTCGTCATTATTATTAAATTATGTCAGATATTTTATTTATTTTTGTTGTCATTATTATTATATTATGTCAGATATTTTATTTATTTTGGTCGTCATTTTTATTAAATTTATGTTATTATTGTAATTGATTTATTTATGTAATGTCTTTGTATAAGTAAATTAGATGTCAGGTATTTTTATTTATTTTTACCGTCATCAGCATTAAATCATGTATTTATTTTAATTTAATTATGTATATACTTAATTTATATTTTATTCACCTTAGTACTCTCATTATTTTGCACATTTTTAAACACATTACAACGATACAGTATATAATTAGTAGTTTTATTGTAATTGATGTTTATCGTTATAGTATTCCTCTATAGTATAGTAGCATTTGTCTATTAGAAATTGTTTTAATTTATTGATGAACATATTATAACTATCTGCATTTTTGATGAATTCTGGTAACTTATTATATATTTTAATAGACATAACAAATGCACTAGAAGAGTGCATTTTCAATCGTGAAGCGGGTATGTTAAGTCTATTTTTATGTCTAAGTGTAATTTTAGTTTGGATGTCCTCTCTTTTGGTATAGAATTGTGGATATTTTCGAACAAATTTGCAAATTTCCAGTACATAAAGACAAGGTACGGTTAATATTTTTAGCTCTTTGAAGTAAGGTTTACAGGAGTCGGTATCTTTGATATTCATTATTATTCTTATCATTTTTTTCTGTAAAGTGAATAGTGTAGGCGCATCTGTGCTATTTCCCCATAGCATAATTCCATACTTGAGCCATGCAAATGCGTATGAATAATAAGTAACTAGTGCTGTTTTAAGGTCAGTTGTTTTTTTTATTTCTTTGAGAGCGTATGTAAACTTAGATAATTTAGCTCTTATTTTTTGGATGTGGGATTTCCAATCTATGTGTGAATCTATGTCTAGGCCTAAAAGGGTGAATTTATTTACAACTTCTAAGTTGTGTCCGTTGTAATTAAAGTTGATATTTATGGGTATTTTTTGTCGCGGGTAGAAAGTTATTATTTTAGTCTTAGTAAAGTTAATTTCGAGATTGTGTTCGTTCATCCAGTGTGTTGTGGTGTCAAGTGTGGAAGTCAATTTTTGATTCAAATCTATATTATTGTCACATGGTGTTAAAATAGAAATATCGTCGGCGAACAACACGCATGGCTCATTGATGTGATTAGGGAGATCGTTGATGTAAATAAGGAACAGCAGACATCCTATTACAGTTCCTTGTGGTATTGACGTGCTTACGGGTATGTTTTGAGATCGAATTAATTTAATTTCTCTTGTTTTGCTATTGTAATATTCAATTTCTACGACTTGTTCTCTGTTCTTTAGGTACGAGGTGAACAAATCATGACTTTTTCCGCGGATGCCGATGTTATACAGCTTATTTAATAATATATCAAATTTAACTTTATCATACGCTTTCGTCATATCTAATAACAATCCTATAGCATATTTTTTATTATTTATTATATTGAGGGCTTCTTGGATATATTTGTAAACGGCCAAAGTGGTTGATCTATTTTTACGAAACCCATTTTGACTGTCGTTGAGTATATTAAATTTTTCACAAAATGCGTAGACGCGGTCGCACATAGCTTTTTCGAATATTTTCGAGGCAGTTGGTAACAGGGCAATTGGACGATAGTTGTTCGGGTCGGTTTTTGAATTTTTCTTATGGATCGGTTTTATAAGAGCCTTTTTTAACAAATCGGGAAAAACGCCTTCTTCGAAAGATTGGTTGATCAGTATGTAAAATGGTAAAGTTAATTCGTCAGCGCATTGCCTTAACAGAGTAGGTGGGAGTTCATCAATTCCGTGGCTTCTTTTATTTTTAAGGTTTTTTATTATTCTATTTACCTCATAGGGATCCACTGGACTAAGATACATTGTATTTTGTGTAGCTGAATCTACCGGTAGTCGTTTTGGTTTATTGCCGATAGGGTTTGTGCTATCCCCGCCTATAGAAACAAAGAAGCGATTGAATGTGTTGGCTACATCTACGGGTTTTGAAATTAAACTATTATTTATTTGTAGTGATATATTGCGTTTTTCACTTTTCGTTAGCTTGTTTGTGCGTTCATTAATAATTCTCCACATTGTTTTAACTTTGTTGTTAGATTGCATCATTTTATTTTTATAGTAAAGTTTTTTTGCAGTCGTGACAGTATTCTTTAATATTTTTTCGTATTTTTTGTAATATTTTGTTAATGTTGGATTTTTTGCTTTTAATGTTAATGTTTTTAATAATCTTTTATTTGTGCAAGATTTTTTTATTCCAGCGGTGAGCCAATATTTCTTATGTTTAGTTTTTAATTTAATTTTACGTAGCGGTATACATTTATTTAGAATATAAATAAGTATGTCATTGAATTTTTTATAATTAACGTTTATGTCATTGTCAGTGGTAAGAATATTGTTCCAATTAAGTTTTTGTATTTCTTCTTTGAATTTTAGTATGTTTAAATTATTATATAGCCTTTTCATAGAGTACCAGTGATTTTTTTCCGATTTATCGGGTATTTTTAAATGTAAAATTGTGCTATGGTGGTCTGAAAAACCCAATTCTTCTGTACTTGCGTACATATCTTTGTAGTAAAAGTTAGTAAATATTAGATCTAGACACGTCGCAGTGTTTGATGTAATACGTGTAGGGCTTTTTACATGTTGAGTGAAATTATATTCCTGCATTACGTTTAAAAATTGAGTTGTTTTTAAATTGTCTGATAAAATATTAACATTAAAATCTCCTCCTATAATTATATTTAATTTATAGTATTTATTGCTTATATATTTTAGAATTTGTTTTAATTGTTGATGAAATACTTCCTCCTCTCTTCTATTCCAGTACATAGTTACAATTAATAAATTTTCTTTTGGTAATTCCGTAGCGCATAGTTCTATCACATACTCTATAGACATGTTTGTAATATCATTTCTATGAATGCTTTCAATATGTTCTTGTAAAAGTATACATACACCGCCACCTGTTCTGGTGCTGCGGCAGTAAGAAGATGCACATTTATATCCACTGAATTGAATGAGTTCTAGTTTATCCCGAGTGAGCCAAGTTTCTGAAATACATATTGCCTTATATAGTGAATTTTCGTCGATAAATGCTTCAAGTATATCTTGTTTATTATTAAGGCTTTGGAAATTTTGGAACAGTAATTTAAATGGTAGGTCGTTGTTTACGAAATGTCTGGTTCTCAGCGTCGTTGGTTACGTTTGACGGGCAGGCTTGAGTTGTGTTATTCAATATTATGTAGTTTTCTTGAGTGTCGTGTACGCTTTGATGTTCGTAATTTTTTAATTGAATTAATTTTCCATCAATGTATAGCTGGTTATTTTTTATTATTGCATGAGATCCGTTTTTTCTAGCCTTAAATAGTTCATCTCGCATTTGTTTTCTATATTTTCGTGTGTTTGCGTCTAAAAATTCAGATATGAATAGCCCGGTTCCTTGAAAATATTTACTATTGTTAGTTATATATCTAGACATTCTCTTGCTAATAAATTCAATGACAATTGGTCGGTTTTTTGAGCCACTAGGTCTTCCAATTCTGTATATATCTTCTATGTACCCTGATACATCTATGTTGATTATATCGCGGAATAGTTCTATTAATCTGTTATAAAGTGAACTTTCAGGCTCTTTGTAGTAGTCGTCCAGGCCGTAGAGTACAATTTTCCTATGGTTGTTTTCCTGTAAATTTGGTATTTTGGACGCAGCTGTGGCTAGTTTTCTTATTTCTTCCTTAAAATTCTCATTCTCTCTTTGAAGTTTTTCTAATCTCATATTAGTGTTTTCTATTTCTTGTTTTCTTTCGTCGATTTGTAAAGTTAAGATATTTGTTTTATAATCTAAATCTGTCTTTAATTCTGTAATAGCTCTATATATTTCTCTGTGTATTGTGTTTTGTAATTCCTGTATTATAGATTTATTATTTTCCCTAAGGTGTGTAATTATTAGTTCGCTCATACTCTGCATTGTTAATTGAGTATGCGTATCATTCGCGGTCTTTAAATCGTTAATATTCATAGGTATAGTATTCATAGGTATAGTATCGCCCAAGAAGCTCGAATCATCGGAAGAAGTTGTGTCGTTATTGGGATTTGTTGTTTTTTTCCTCAAAGTAATATTAGCTTCCTCAGGTGGTGTGGTTAATAGGTGACTGGATTCGGTGCCTCTAGGTGTGCGTATAGGGGTGTCTGTGTTTCCGGTCTTGGGTATTTTACAGATACATGTCTGGCACTTCCACGTATTTTTATTCTCTAGGGTCATCTTTTTGGTGTAGTAGTCCTTAGAAACACCGGCACATTCTAGGTCGTATCTGCATTTGCAAAGCACGCAGATAAGATTTTCTCTTATAGGTAGCTTATATTTACAACCGGCGCATACAGGTGTGGATGACATTTTGGTAAAGTAGGAGCTTAAAACAGCGACCTCTAGTGTGCAGTGTTAGTGTGCAGTGTTCAAGCCTCTTGAACGATTATGAGACACTAGTTTCAGCCTGTTGCGATAGATGGCGTTGTTTTATAGTATTGCAGCAGATGACTATTACTTTTTGAGGTTTTTTTTTTTTTCCGTGGGTGTTATGTATGCAAAATTATGTACCTTTTCGTAGGTTTTCCTTTCTTCTTCAATTGTGTCTTTGTTTTATCTTCTTGTCAGGTCAGTTCTCGCACTGCTGTTTGTAAGTTTTTAAATTGAGGATCCGTTACAGTCACTTATTATTATTGTTCATTTATAGATCAGTGAGTAGGTTTTTCTCACAAACTCCAATATCACACACTACATATAGCTTAAGCATTTGAATTAACACTTTTTCTTTGGTATTTAATCACTTAAACTAATATTTTGTGAATTAAAATACAGAGCAACTTGTTTGTTTGCACACGGTGGCGCCCTCTCTCTTTCTTCTCATTTTAAGAAGGGTAAGCCACCAAGGGTACCACCATGCATAAGTTTTATTAGTGTGTACTTGCTACTAAAACTTACGCATTGTGGTAATTGATCGCCACTAATTTCGAATTCTTAATTAAAGTGAATCCTAGTATAGAATGCTTTTCAGGTTGATTATGTTAAATTGTGTCTTTATTACTTCCTCAGGAGTACATATGGATTTTTAAAGCCATATATCGGCAGCACTAATCATTTAATGCGGCTTCTACCATTTCTTTCAATAAACAAATGATGACAAACACACAGACTTCACTTAAAAAGACGAAGTTAGTGGCTTTCAATACATGCCATTTTGCATCAATTGATTGAACGATTTAGATAAAGTTTGTTTTGGCTTGTTTGTTTTTGTCAACAAGGTTTTCGTATTTTAGACTATCGATTGTTAGTGTACACTAAAAATAATACACGCAAAAGTTTGCTAAAATTTTACTGATATTTTGATTGGTGTTATAGTCATATCGATATCACGTTTCTTTAAAATTGTTCAGGTAGTATTTCAACAGTTAGAAGTATTATCTAACTTCGGACGTGTATGAATAAATTTTAAATTTTCTTGATTAATAATTAGTTTTATCCAATTTTATTATCTAATATCTCATAAACATTATCGATTTGCTGTTCCCATTTCACATAATATCGACAAGTAAATATCCCAAGAAAATCACCGAGCGATATAACACATGCTCTCATAGATTAACTCGTCAGTTAGACTGACGGTGAAATATAGGCAGGACATTTCTTCAACTCGTTAAAAATTCATAGCACGTTGCTACTGTCAATTACTGCCAATCATTGTGAAAAACACCATCGTACCTAGTACCCGACCCACGTAACCAATGGCTTGAACTGGAACCGTGCTCAATAGATTTTCAATATATTATGTACTAGGTATCGTTCGTGTCTTTGCTCGCAGACCTACAAACTTTAAATTCCTATGCCAGATTGCAAGCTTTTAGCCATGTTTGTCTCTTTAGTGTTGGTGTTCGTTTAGTTTTGAAAATGTGAATCTTTCTAGCCGAATATACGGCTTGAAGGACCTTTTTTTTTCTGGGTGGGAAAATCATCTCATGACTCCTCCCGCCGTGGGTGGAGCGGAAGGGAGTGTCAGACTTCTACTGACTAAAAACCCACCCTGCTCCTTCTGTTGACCTTGCATTCCGAGGCCGCGGTATCTCATTAGAACAATTCCCGCAACCCCGTAAGGCAATGGCCCTGTCGGGCCCCATCAATGCTGCTGACTGATTTTTGAGGCGCGCGCGGAACATGGCGCGCCACCGACCCGTGTCTGGTCCTTATCGAACGGTGAGCTACCCCTGCTCGCCGTCCGCAGACCCGCGTCTACGGTGGCCGGAGATCAGCTCGTGATCCCCGACGCCCGGGGCGTCTCCCGCGGCGGCTGGGCCGTTAGGAAGATAACTGTCTCTCCCTCACGCGTTCAGCCTCCTCCTTCGCTAGCATGACTGCTTCGCAGAAGGAGGCGACTGTATCCCATTCCCTCTCGCTCCGCACCATGGCCCAAAACCAGGGCCAGGCGCGAGAGGCTGCCGCCGACGATCGCCTCCACGAAGACACGGCGGTGTTCCGTCCAAGCAGGGCACACCTCTGCTCCACCGTGTCCTGGCTTGAAGGACCTTGGAGAAGTTTGTGACTAAATAATAACAGCCGAATAGGTGAAGATCACCTCACCTATCAAGGTTAAGCAATCCTTGCCGAGATCGGTCCGTCGGTGTGTGATTATTTTAATTTACTGAGATTCCTCCGTGCTTCAGAACGTTAAGCCGTTGGTTCCGCCTATCGTTTGTACATCTTTGACATCGTTTTTTTGCTGTAAGTTGGTAATTCTAAGTTTGTAATAGCATAGTAGTAGCACAATATATAGTAGTAAGTAGTTGTTTGGGTTCGTAAAAAGTAGCCTCAATGTTTACGCAATTTAAAAAATAAAAATAAAAAATACCGGCTAAGTGCGAGTCGGACTCGCGCACGAAGGGTTCCGTACAATTTTCTATAAAAATGACATAAATCGTATCTGTTGTATGGGAGCCCCCAAAAATATTTATTTTGTTTTTAGTATTTGTTGTTTTAGCGGCAACAGAAATACATAATTTGTGAAAATTTCAACTGTCTAGCTATCGCGGTTCTTGAGATACAGCCTGGTGACAGACAGACGGACGGACAGACAGCGATGTCTTAGTAATAGGGTCCCGTTTTTACATGCCTCAATGAAGGAATCCTTAATCAGTAGCCAGTCCAGTAGGACAGTCGGGGTCAAGAGTTGGAGCTGGGTTGTCAGAAGGATCTTATTCCCGATATTTATGTCACTGACCAGGGCCACCTAATGCATTACTGCATCTACAGTGGGGTCGGCGTTCTGTTCCAGGAGTGCAGCCAACTTAAAATCCATGGGGTCCTTTAGGTCCGGTTTCTGAATCCGTTTGAGTTCCTTTAGGACCTGACTCGCGTCTTGATCTTCGAAGCTCGGGTTGCTTGTTTGTCCGGTCAACAAGGGATTGATGTTTCCTATGTCGGGCATTTCGAGGGAATAGTCAATGTTCCCGGTAAGTTGTATCATGTCAGTTGTGTCAGAGATCTTCTAAAATGTTCAAAAAATATATTAATATTCAAAGGCTGTGTGTTGTACCTGAATCAGGAAGCCCTTAAACATTTATGCTTGTATGTGCATACTTATAGGTCTCTAGATAAAAAAAAAAATATGGCCCTTTGCAATTTAGCGTAAAGTAAGTGACGTTACGCCGCCGCCCAGTTTGATAGATGGTCGGTATGAAATGATCATAAACCGGTTGTTATATAATATAACACACTTACCATCACATAGTATCTCACATGTTAGATATACATTGTTTACTACATTCACCTAATCATATTGTTTACTTTATTTACCTAATCATATTGTTTACTTCATTTATCTAACCATATTGTTTACTTCATTTACCTAATCATGTTGTTTACTACAAGATATTATTGACTCCATTCATTTCTCTAATGATCTACATGTATCTAATGTTTGTTTACTATTCTCATCATTTTAAAGACTGTAATTATCTTATTAGTCAATAAGTGATAAGTTAGTTGTTATTTACTATTCCCATGTATTTTCGGTATAAATACGTGTCCTTTATTGTAAGTTAGTAAGTTCGACATAGCGAAAGCGTTCGACAAAGTCTGGCACAATGGCTTAATCTATAAGCTATACCAACTCGGCGTGCCTGACCGTCTCGTGCTCATCCTACGGGACTTTTTATCGAATCGCACCTTTCGTTATCGAATTGAGGGGGAGCTTTCCTCCCCCCATTCCATTCGCGCAGGAGTTCCTCAAGGCTCCGTACTATCCCCCCTCGTTTTCACGCTATTCACTAGTGATATTCCCAAGCATAAAAATACCCAGCTAGCCCTATTCGCCGACGATACGGCTATCTATTATACCGGTCTTAAACCCGATGCCATCGCTCGCACTCTCCAAACTTCCGCAAACACTCTGGCCAAGTGGTTCCGGAAATGGAGAATCGAAGTCAATCCAGATAAAAGCCAGGCAGTCCTCTTTTCTAAACCGCGGATAAACCCACCCTCCCCCCGTCCGATTACCATGTACGGCAAGCCGATCCCTTGGGAAAAGCAAGCCAAATACTTAGGCGTGGTCCTCGATAGACACCTCTCCTTCGCTGAGCACATAAAGCAGGCACGTTCGCGCGCCGCTTTCGCTCTAGGTAGGCTCCACTTCATTCTTAGCTCTCGCAGCAAGTTATCACTAAGGTGCAAGCTGCGTATTTTCACCGCGGTCATCCGTCCCATCATGACCTACGCCTGCGTTGTTTTCGCACATGCAAAGCCCAACCTCCTCCACAAGATGCAGACCCTCCAAAACCGATTCCTCCGTAGAGTCACGGGAGCCCCCTTTTATGTTCGAAATGAGCTTCTTCACGTAGATCTCAAGATGCCCACCATCCAGCAGTTCATGAAACGTGTCTCCAAGCGTTTCTTTGAAATTTCAATCCAACATAGGAATCCCCTTATCGTATCGGCCGCCCAATACGAACCCTCGCGTATCTCTAAGATTCGCCGACCAAGGCATAGCCAGTAGCTTTAAATTCCCTTATTGATAATAATAATGATATGATCCAGCCTGTCCCTTGCTGCCCTCCCCTGCGACGCCCTAAGCCGAGGTCCGTACCCCACAGGGGGTGCCCTTAGCGTGTAGTCGCCTAGTTTGTAAGTTTTTTAATAAGCCCTGGCTGGAGGCTTTAATTAATTTATTAATTAAGGCATCCACAGGCAAGTCCGGTTAAGCAGCCGACAACCTCAGAGGTTGACCTGCGAGATGCCACACACAAAAAAAAAAAAGTAAGTTAGTCAGTTCTATTTCTACATTGTAACGTGTCAAACCTCTGTAATAAATAAATTTTATTTTAAATTGGTTTTACCATCTACCACATAACAAATTTAAATTTGGTATTTAGTGAATCCAAAGGAGTTTCATTGATAGATATGGGTAGAAGATTTGGAAAATCCTGTTTCTCGGTTTCTTCGAAACAATCTTCAGTCCTAATATCAGGAACTATGATGAGGAATGTGACGTTTTCTTCTTTAACTTGATGCGCTGATAAGGTGCTGTATCTAGTGTGAAGTTTGCAGTTTTCTTCAAGGGTGATGATTCCAGAACCGTGAATGTTGTGATGTGATACTTGATTGTTGCATTGAAGAATGCATTGTGTGGCGTTGCTTAGTATGTAAAGCTATCTGTTGTTATCCAGGCGTTGAAATGTATTGATGTGTGCAGAAAAAGTTGAAGTTGTACAGGTGCTAGGAATTTCGTTTGAAACGCTGAATAGGATTTGAAGTTCGCAGATAGGTCGTGTATCGGCGTTGTAGATTATCATGTCGCGGCACACGCTTCTTCTTTCAGCGTATGTCTTGCAGTTAGCCAATGAACTTGTTGACACGTAGTATTCGCCGCTAGGGTTTGTGGCCAAATACTTATGCTCTGGTAGGATGGTGGTATGGAGTGAGGAATTGGGATGTTGGATTGGAATTGAGTAGATGTGGTAGAGTTTGAAGGACTCGGATTTTACGAGTGGGAAGTCTAATATATAAACTAACCTATTTGAATAGACATAAGCAGAAAGTTGGGCTGAGTCTAAGATTTTATTTATATTGTCGATAGTTACAGGGCTAACCAATTGTTTGTTAGTTCTAGCATGGTTGGATAAGAGGAGACTTTGGTAGAGTTTGTTTAAGGAAATTATGGAATGATGAATTATATTAGATTTTGCAAATAAAATACTTGTAAGGCAATCATCAATATCATTTTCGAGATTGGTTACTGATTCTAATACTAAAATTGAAATTGATGAAACATCTTCTGTAACTTTTAAGTTGAAAATATTTTTAGAAGTGCTATTAAGATATTGGTTAAGACGATCAATGTTTTCGTTGATTACTTCTTCGTCATAAGAGATTTTGAATATAGTTTCATTGAAATTTTTTATAGTGCTAGAAGTGATTTGAATTTGTTTTTGCATTAAGGACGTAAGATCAAGTTCTCGTTTCTCAAGCATATCGATACATTCGTCGTAACGCTTTGCATCTTTAGCATCCGGAGTACCAATAAGGTATTTTAATAAAGAACTGAATCCATCTAAAAGTTCTCTTTTCGGTCTAGAGTTCTTACCTAAGTAGATATTTAGTTCGGAAAGTCTGTTATTTATTTTTTCGAGGTTAATTTTAAGGTATGATTTAGTGGACAGAACATTCGGAAAAGCAGGGTATTTTATAGAAAACTGATCGAATCTAGATGCTAAACGTTTAAGGGATTCATGGGCAATGAATAAGGGTTTAAGATCACGGTAAATGATTAGTTTCCATGAGTCATCGGATACGGAAATAGAGCCTTCTTCTTTATAAAATAGTCCTGCATGTGTAGGCAGCGGTTCCGTTAGATTGGCAACGGCTCCCGTGGTTGCCCTGAAAGCGATTTAATTTGACATGAGTTAGATTGAAACGTAGCTTTACGATTACTTATAAGGTTCTTAATATAGACATAGAGTTTATAAAGAAGGATGTATAAGAATAGTTTTAAAATCGAGCAAATAACGAAACTAATATGTGGGTTTTGTATAATTTTATAGAAATTATAAGGAAAATGGGATTGAGCCGCTGTAGAGCTGACCCTGTAAGTAATAGATGTTTGTAAAGTATAATAAAACCTAATTTAGAATTGACTTAACTATTTATTCTTATTTCTACACTAAGGTTTCATGCAAATGGTATGGTCCGAGTCTGTCTGCATGCAGAAGTTGATTACGATTGGCTTTCTGGATTACATAGTTATTGTTGAAACCAACACGTATCACTTGGAAAGGACCTTCCCATTTAGGGTCCAAATTATTTGGATTAGGGACTCGTAACATAACTTTACTACCTATTTGATATTGGAATGAGTTTTTAATCTGACTATCATATCGATCTTTAGCTTTTTCTTTCATAGATTGCAGGTTTCTCAGGGCAGAGTCCCGAGCAATTCTTAGCCTTTCATTTAAGTCCCTTATGTAGTCACAGGCTGTGTAATCGGGAATAGTTTTAATATTGTAAAATGGACGTGGTTTATAACCGAATAATAATTCATGGGGTGTGTAGTTAGTAGAGCTGTTGACGGATGTATTGTGAGACATAATGGCGAAAGGTATGATTTTATCCCAGTTTTTAAGACGGCGACTATGATACATACGAATATGATCACGTAAAGTGGCATGGAATCTTTCGAGAGCATCGTTTGTTTGAGGGTGATAAGCAGTATTAAAAGTATGGTTGGTACCAAGGAATTTAGTTAGTTGCTTTAATATGTTATTTGTGAATTCAGCGCCTTGATCGGAATGAAATCTTTTAGGAACACCATAATGTTGGCAGAAATGTAATAATGCTGTTGCCACAGTTATAGCTTCTTTATTAGGAATTGGGTAGGCTTGTACAAATCGAGTTAAATCATCTTGAAGCGTTAGAATATATTTATTATCGTTGTCACTAATATTGGAATAAGAGACAAGGTCCATAGACACTCGTTCGAAGGGTTCGGTTGATTGTGACGTAATTATCATAGGAGCTTGGAAATTTTTCCGTTGTATTTTATTGCGTTGGCAAGTAACACATGAGTCGATATAATTCTTGATATCTTTAGTCATGCCTTTCCAAAAGAAGTTGTTGCGTATTTTTCTAGTTGTTTCTATGATACCGCGGTGTCCTGAGAGGGGATCATCGTGATAGGCTTTCAGTATTTGAGGGATTTCTTCTGGTTTGGGGTATTTAATATTGTTTTGGCAAATCGTAATATCGCATTCAAACACTTCGGCTAAATAAGCTGTGATGCGTAATTGTTCGTTGCCTTTTAACTTACAAGTAAGATCGTTTTTTAGATCTGTCACGAAAAGGGAATCTATTTTGTTTTGTTGTAAACATGATAATAATGATTTGGAATAACTTTCGGAATCCCAAGGATCGAAATGAGTAGGTCTTGTGGGACAGAAGAATAAGTTTTGATTGTTATCCGAGATAAGGAGATCGACATCGTAAAGAGATTTAGTTTTCTCTAAATAAGGTTTTGTCTGAGAACAAGATTCTATAGCCTCGTTAAAAATATTATTTTGATCTGAGAGCTGGCAAGATATAGGAAAAAATATATTTTTATGTCGTGAATCTAGGAGGTTATCAGGAGATATTTTTAATTTTGGACTATCGAAAAAGACATTTTGAGATATGAAATGTTCATAGTTCATTTTTAGATAATCAGTACCGTTATGAGATGGTGGGTCATTCGAAGTTAAATCTATAATATTAGAGTTCATTATTGGTGGACGTGATAATGCACCTGCATTTGTGTTTATTTTTCCTGCTTTGTAAATAATTTCATAGTCGTATTCCTCTAGTTTTAATCTCCAGCGGACAAGTCGACTGCCTGGATCTTTAATGGAGAAAAGCCACGTTAAAGGCTTATGATCAGTAACGATCTTGAATTTTCTGCCAAATAGGTAGGGGCGAAAATGTTTCACAGCCCATACGATTGCTAGGAGTTCGCGTTCTATTGTGGAATAGTTAGATTCGGCTTTATTTTGTGTGCGTGAGGCATATGCTATTGGAAAGTCTTTACCGACTTCACCTTGTGAGAGAATAGCACCGATGGCGTGAATTGAGGCATCTGTAGTTAGGACGAATTCTTTACTAAAATCTGGGTATTGTAATATAAGAGATGTAGTGAGAATGTTTTTACAAGTATCAAAAGCTTGTTGTTGGGATTCACCCCAGATGAAAGGTACGTCTTTCTTTAGGAGACTTGTTAGAGGTTTTGTGATTTGGCTAAAGTTGGCAATAAAGTGTCTATAATAACCTGCGAGGCCTAGAAATGATTTTATATCTTTACATGATTTAGGAATTGGAAAATTTCTAACTGCTTTAACTTTTTCTGGATTTGGTTTTACACCTTCACTCGATATTATGTGGCCAAGATAAGCTACTTCTTTCCTAAGGAATTCGCATTTGTCAGGCTGTACCTTCAAACCATATTGTCGGAGCCGTTCAAATACTTCAGTCAGTTTTTGTTCGTGTTCCTGTAGACTAGAAGCGAATATAACTATGTCATCTAAGTAAACGAAACAGCGTTCACCCTGAAGACCGTATAATACGCTGTCCATTGCACGTTGGAAGGTGGCTGGTGCATTTTTTAACCCAAATGGCATTCTTAAGAATTCGTAGTGTCCATACGGAGTATTGAATGCGGTTTTAGGGATGTCTTTGGACTCTAATTCAATTTGATGGAAACCGGAGGCAAGATCTAGAGTTGTGAAATAGATGGAATGACCTAGTTTGTCTAGAATATCTGAGATATTAGGTAACGGGTAACTATCACCTATAGTTATGTCATTTAGTTTGCGATAGTCTATCACGACTCTCCATTTCGCTTTGCCTGAAGCATCTGCTTTTTAGGGACAACCCAAATGGGGCTACTCCATGGGGATGTACTAGGACGAATTATGTTTTCGTTTAACATCTTATCTATTTGTGTTTTTACTTCTTGTTGGTGTACGTGTGGAAATCTGTAGGATTTCATGTGAATTGGAGTTTCTGAAGTAGTAGGAATGCTGTGCTTTGTGTGGTTGGTAAATGTGAGTTTGTCGCCTTCAATATAGAAAATATCCGAATATTTTGAAATTATTTGATCAAGGGAATCGCATTCTTCTTGATTTAAATGATCGCGTCGAATTAATTTGTCTACTCTGTCAAAATTATTTTGGTGATTGATGGGATTTGCAGTTAATGAATTTATTTGGAAACTATCTGATGATTCGAGGTAGGGTTTGACGTTGGAGATAGTGGGCATTGAAATATATTGATCCTCGTCACTCGAATTAACACATGTTATAAGAAATTGATTATTAATGATATTAACGAGTGCGTTAGGAGTCGTGAGATGTTCACCAATTAGTTGTTTATTGACTATAGCTGTCCCGTTAGCTATTTCTTTGGAAAAGCAATTGATGACGGTTTTGGAGCGTTTGGGGATGAATTGTTTATTGATTCTGATTTCATTTTCTTCTCCCAAATAAAATAGTTTATACGATCTATCGCGGATGCGCATAGTCTTTGATTGCAAATAAATATTAACGTGGAATTTGGTCATGAAGTCGTTTCCCAGGATGCCATCTTATGTTATGTTTAGATCGGTAATATGGAATTCGTGTTTCGGAAGTTGATCTAATATTATTTCAGATGTACCATATGTTTCAATTGTTGAGTCATTGTTAGAAACTCCGATTATGGAGAGTTTATTTTTCTCATTAATAGGAATGTCTCCTATTTTATCTCTTCGAATAATGGATATGGCGGCGCCCGTATCGATTAGTAATGTAAGTGGCTGGCCGTTGACATGGAATTTACAATGTAGTAAATTTTTGGAGGGTATATTTAGTGACTGGATTTTGTAAGATTTATGGAATCAGTAGATTTGGTGTTAATAAATTTGGAATTAGTAGATTTTGAATTAGTAGGTTTGGAGTTAGTAAAATTGGAGTTAGTAGAATTGGAGTTAGTAGATTTGGAGTTAGTAGATTTAGAGTTAGTAGAATTGGAGTTAGTAGATTTGGAGTTAGTAGATATGGAGTTAGTAGATTTGGAGTTAGTAGATTTGGAGTTAGTATATTTGGAGTTAGTAGAATTGGAGTTAGTAGATTTAGCGTAGTTTTTAGATTTAGGAGATTTTCTTGATTTTGTTTTTGAGTTATCGATTTCTTGGATTTTGGATTGAATTGGAAAAGATTTAGTATCATGTGAAATAGAAGAGTTGGTTTGAGACGAACGAAAGGCCGTCCATGACTCGGTAGTCTGAGTACCAAAGTCACGGAATTGTCTCCGATAGACTGGCGTGTTGTGTTGTGCCTGTTCGTTCAGCGTGATATTTCTTACACTTTCGGCTTGCGCTTGTCCCTGATGGACTGGATTGAGCGGTTTGCCACTACGTGTATGTTGAGATTTAGTTATTGGCTTGGTTTTTTTTTTCGCGGGTAGGTGTAAATAAAGTACAGACGTGTTTTTAGTGTGAGCTCTAAAATTTTAATTAAATTAATTGATTTTTACATGTTTTCTACCTAATATTTGAGGTATAAAGTATTCATTTAGAGGTACTTACAATTTATGAAATAGTACATGTAAGATAACACTAAGAGCTGCACCACCTACCAGCTGTTCACTAGTATTGTCACAAGAGGATCACAACTTGCAATATGTCACAACTGGATGATATACAGTCTGCACAGAGAAACTTGGAAGAATGTTTCCTGAAGAAGATGGGTGAACTCGAGGCACAGATACAATGTGCTGGACCTGCAAAGGAAACCGTTGCGAAGATTGCTGAAGAGTTCCGGACTTTCAGGGAGCTAATGTTTAGCATGTTGGGACTTCTCCGGAAGCAAATCATGGAGTGCTCTAGAGTGGTGGACGGATTGGAGACACATGCTCGTCGTAAGGCTCTCCTTTTCACCGGGTTTGCAGAGACAGGAAAAGAAGATTGTAAGTCTCTTGTATTAAACATTCTTCATAAAAAACTAGGGATTTTGGACATCACTGCTTCCTCGATTAAAATATGTCATAGACTGGGGGCTTCAAACAAAGAATCCACACGCAGCAGACCTATTTTGGTGAAGTTTGCTCATATCGACTGTAGATCCGCTATTTGGAAGGCTAAATCGGCTCTGAAGGGCTCTGCGATTACAGTTAAGGAGTTCTTGACCAGGTCTAGGCAGACTGTTTTCAGCCGGGCGCGGTTGCATTTTGGGATGACGGCGTGCTGGACCCAGGACGGAATGATTAATGTTAAATCCCACGATGGAGTGCGTCATAAGATTACGTCATTAGATGATTTGAATTCCTTGTTGGCAAAGTATCCCAAGAAGATAGGAGAGAATGCTGCTGCAACAGGAAGCAAGCCAGGAGTTCGAAGTCAGTGTACACGTTAGTCCTCACATCATCTCGCTGTCAGTGTTCGTGTTTGTTGCGCCATTTCTCTCGGATTAGGTAGTGTACTTTTCTACCCACATCATATAGTTGTGACCTTTGTATAAGTTTAATTTGGTTTTTGCTCTTTGAAGTTATGGTAAAATTTTATTTTGTTTTCGTGTGTAACAATGTCACTGTCACTTGTCAGTCATTAAATTACATCAAATGTTTTTAATATTCAACTCTAGATAAGTGGCTTTTCAGCCACTTCAATAATTGCTAATATCATAACGTTGGTGAATTTTAAAATCTTTTAGTAATGAAATGTGTTATTTTATGTTATTCTGTTCCACGTTTTGTATTATCCCTATTTCTTAATTTCTTAGTCTGAGATTTCCGTTTTGTTTTTGTACAATGTGTAATTTAGTATGTAGTTTTGTTCCTCGCTTGCGAAAATCTATACTTATTTTTATTATGTTTTATAAACAATTGTACACTAGTGTGGCTGGTGGGTGGTGCACAGATAGTAGTGTATCACCGGACGGTAATTAGGTAGTTTAAGCATATATTTGTTTATATTTATATATTTTTTTCTCTATGTCCTCTGATGACTCCTTTCATTCTGCTTTTGATTCCGAAAATTCCTCTGCTAATGCAAGTTTCTGTTCTTTGCCTGACACTGTCAGTGACTTTGTGCATCGCAGCTTCAGCCAACAAAATAAAAGCTTTTTCAATGTCTGCCATATAAATGCACAGAGTGTTCCTAGTCATTATAGCGATCTGTATGACACCTTTTCTAATGCAAATGTACATGCCGTTCTGGTTTCTGAGAGTTGGCTCAAACCCCATCTTCTTTCCACTGCCTACTCTCTTCCCGGTTTCATTCTCATCCGGAATGATAGAATTGGAAAGGGTGGAGGTGGTGTAGCTATCTATCTTCGTAGTGATTTTTCTTTCAAAATAGTAGCCAGTTCTCCTTCACAATATTGCGCTTCTGCAGAGTACCTCTTCCTGGAAATTTGCGTTAAGGGTGTCAAGGCTCTACTAGGCGTTGTCTATTGCCCGCCTGCCGTTAATTATTTTTCCAACCTTGAACTGGCACTTGAATCTATAGGTTCTGAGTATGCACATTGCGTCATCATGGGTGATTTTAACACAGACCTTTCTCGCTCAACCCCTCCTTCCCGAAATCTCCTTCACATCATTGAGTCCGTTAGTCTCCATGTTCTTCCACTGCAGCCCACTCATTTTAATGTGTCTGGTGATGATACGTGGCTCGACTTGATCCTAATATCCACTCCTTCCTTGGTTTCATCTCATGGCCAATGTCCTGCACCTGGTTTTTCCCATCATGATCTCATTTTCCTCTCCTATATCTTAAAGCCACCTAAACCTCTTCCTAAAGTTCTGCACATGCGTTGTTATGCGCGCATGGATGTTGAAAAGCTGCATCAAGATGCGTCAGAAATTGATTGGGACCTGCTTGCAGCGGCAACGACAATTGATGACAAACTGCGTATCTTCAATCAGGCTGTCCTTGCTCTCTTCGATGAACATGCTCCTGTTCGTAGGGTTAAACTTAGGCGAGCACCAGCCCCTTGGATGTCATCAGGGGTTCGTTTAGCGAGGAGGTGCAGGGATCGGGCCTTTCGGAAGTTTAAAAAGGATCGCAGTGAACAGAATAAAAACTCCTACAAAATTGCAAGGAATCGGTGTAATCAGGTGATACGCAACGCTAAACGCCGCCATATTCTTGAAAACATTTCATCTTCTTCGCCTGCTGATATCTGGAAATTCCTTGGAACTCTCGGTATTGGCAGGCCAAGTCATGTTGATTTTCCTAAAGCAATCATTTTGGATGATATCAACCGTCATTTTACTACCACTTGTAATTTGGACCCCCTTATTTTATCTCAGACGGTTGATTTTGTCACTAGTTTGCCTGGTCCAATCATTGAACCATTTAAGTTTTCACCAGCCACCTTGGAAGAAATTAAAAAGATTATCCTGTCCATTAAATCCAAAGCTGTAGGCCATGATAACATCAGTCGTGGTATGGTTACCTTGATCCTTGACTGTCTTCTCCCGCCAATTACCCATATCATTAACTTCTCCTTAGATTCCGGGCAATTTCCGTCCTTATGGCGTATGGCCTATGTCCGTCCACTTCCTAAAATATCGAATCCTTCCCTGTCTAATCATTTTCGACCTATATCCATTCTCCCTTTCCTGTTAAAAGTGCTCGAGGCCTGTGTTCACAAGCAGTTTTCTGCGTTTGTTTACCGCAATAACCTTGTAAGCCCATTCCAGTCTGGATTCAGACCCGGGCACAGTACATCCTCTGCTCTTCTTAAAGTGACTGGTGACATTAGAGAAGCTATGGAGGATACTAAAGTTACTGTATTAGTATTAATTGATTTCTCCAATGCCTTTAACGCGGTCAGTCACGATATACTCCTTGCTATCCTCTCCCATCTTATGGTTTCTTCCGAGGCGCTGGAATGGTTCTCTTCTTATCTTCGGGGACGTCAGCAGTCGGTACGCGTTGATGAGAGATCTTCGAGTTGGCGTGGCCTGGATGCTGGTGTTCCACAAGGCGGTATTCTTTCTCCATTATTATTCTCTGTCTTCATTAACTTTATTACTCACTGTCTTCGGTGTTCGTATCATCTTTATGCCGATGATC
Organism: Tholera decimalis; assembly: GCA_943138885.2. Taxonomy (NCBI): domain Eukaryota; kingdom Metazoa; phylum Arthropoda; class Insecta; order Lepidoptera; family Noctuidae; genus Tholera; species Tholera decimalis. Next base: position 9,227,517 of record OW964553.2, on the reverse strand, counting down.
TTCAATTATATACAGCTGTGCGGGTAGAAGGTTTGTCAGACGCTATAGGGGATGTAAACCGGGATTTGGAGGCTATCAATGACTGGTCTGATAGATTTGGAGTGTCAGTAAACCCCTCAAAATGTCAGGCCATCGTTATTGGTAGTTCACGTATGATGGGTAGAGTGGCGGCTATCTCTCTACCTCCTATTATTTTTAATGGTGTCGTCATTCCCATTAGCCCCAGCGTAAAAGATCTCGGTTTGCATCTTGACTCGACACTTGGCTGGCAAAGTCAAGTATCTAGTGTCAGCCAAAGGGCCAATGGCACTTTGCGTTCTTTGTATCGTCTGAGGAACTTTTTGCCTGTTAAGACAAAGACTATGCTTGTGCAGACTTTAATTTTCCCTTTGATTGACTATGGTGACGTGTGCTACTACGACCTTAATGCGGTCTTGCTGGATAAGCTTGACCGTATTCTTAATAACTGCATTCGGTTCATATTTAACTTAAGGAAATATGACCATGTCTCAAGTTTCAGGTCTGAGCTTAAATGGATGACCATTCGTCAGAGGAGAAGTTTGCGCGCTTTGACAACGCTTTTCTCACTACTCAACTCTCCCAGCCCACCTTCTTATCTATTATCTCACTTTCAATTTCTATGTTCTTCACACAATAAGAATCTACGTTCATCCAATAATCTTCTCTTACTCTGTCCTTCTCATACTTCTGACTTTGTTCATTCTTCTTTTCATATCCAGTCCATTCTCCTCTGGAATGCGCTTCCTCTCGAGATCAGGACGGCTGACAATCGCTACGCATTTAAAAAGAAATTGCGGATCCACTTTCTTCACCAATAAGCAGAATTTCCATATTTAATTTTCATTTGCTTCTTAAGTATATGTGTATGTATATGTATTTATATAAGTATTTATTCATATATATTATTTATGTTGATTTCTATTTTATGATATTTCGATTTTATGATATTAGGTTTTTTTGTTTTATCACTATTATCTATTATAATTATTTTTCCAATATAATTTTCACGTACATATTGCACCTTCCACTCTATCTCTTCACCACTCATGGTTGACTGGTAGAGAATGCCTACGGCATTAAGTCCGCCTTTGTACCTATGTGCATAAAGTGTAAATAAATAAATAAATAAATTCCTCGGTTGCCGGGTTCGACATTTGTGTTTGGGCAGCTGAGTAATTCGCTAAAGCGGTTTCCATCGATGTGCCCGTTTCCATGGCCGCTTGTGAGTTTAAATTATGTATTTGTTGATGTTGGTAACTTTGAGGTTTGTTAGGCAGTGTTTTGTGATTTAGAATTATTGAATGCCCTTTTACGGCATTCTGAAATAAGATGTCCCGGTTTTTTTTAAATAATTACAGTATTTTGGAGGAATCTGAGGTTTTTGATTATTGTAAGGTTGTGATGTGGGTCTAGTAGGTTTCGAGTTGGTGTATAGAGATTGCCTTGCCCAATTCATTTTTCTAACTTTGTCTTCTTGCATGGCAAAGTTGCCAGCATCGGACAAGTTAGTAAACTCCTTTGTACGCAACATTATGCCTATGTCAGAACTTAGACCGTTTATAAAGACGTTAACTGCTGTTTCTTCAGCGGTAATTTTCCGACCGGATAATGAGTCATCTTTTATTTCCGTATTTAATTTTTCTAAAATTTTCTTACGGCATAAGTCCACTCTATGGTAATACTCAGTGACATTTTCGTTATGTTTTTGGAACATTGTTTGTAATTCTAAGTATAGATGTGCCAATGTTTTGGTTTGTGAGAACTTTTGGATGAGAAATGTCTTTAATTGTGGCCAATTATTAAATTGTTTGGCATGAATATCTGAGGAAGATGGTCCGGTGATTTTGTTTAACGCATATACTAGTAATATTTCTAGTTGTGGGATATTTGCTAAAGAGAATGCAGAGTCACAAGAACGAATGTATCTGTATACTTGTGATGCTTGATTTGTATCGAAATCTGGAATTAATTGTAATAATGTTTGAAGTTGGACCTCCACTACCTTTGAGTCTACTTTAGGGGTCGACATTTTTATTTTGGTATGAAATTAGAGAAAGATTGCATGATGAGAGATTTTGGTTTGATTTAGATTTATATAAATAGGAGTTTGATATTTGATTTAGGATGTGGTTACAGGATTTGGTAGAGAGGGTTAGGGAAACAAAGCAAAGTTTTAACCACTTACCATAACAGTAAAATACAGGTCGCGCTGCTGAGCTTCATTACTCGGTTCGGCAAAGTCGTTTTTAAAAGCCTTCGGCTACCGTGCCTCTTCACTAGGCGATTTTGACCGTTTGGAATTGACACGTTTCGCTTTGTCTTATGCACTCGCGATCCTACCGACTGCGCCAAATTTGTTATGTGGTAGATGGTAAAACCAATTTAAAATAAAATTTATTTATTACAGAGGTTTGACACGTTACAATGTAGAAATAGAACTGACTAACTTACAATAAAGGACACGTATTTATACCGAAAATACATGGGAATAGTAATTAACAACTAACTTATCACTTATTGACTAATAAGATAATTACAGTCTTTAAAATGATGAGAATAGTAAACAAACAGTAGATACATGTAGATCATTAGAGAAATGAATGGAGTCAATAATATCTTGTAGTAAACAACATGATTAGGTAAATGAAGTAAACAATATGGTTAGATAAATGAAGTAAACAATATGATTAGGTAAATGAAGTAAACAATATGATTAGGTGAATGTAGTAAACAATGTATATCTAACATGTGAGATACTATGTGATGGTAAGTGTGTTATATTATATAACACGGTCTCTACGGATTATGACCATCGTGATTTAGTCCAGACAAAGCCAATCAGTCTTTTCTAATACGAGTCACAAAAGATATCTACTTTGCAAATTGGTTATTAAATAACAATTATACGACATTTTTCGTAAATTCAACAATAAAGGCCGCTATATGCCTATGTCAGTGTCTGCTTCCAGACAATACTCGTACCTACTAATAATTATGATAAGGTGTTCACAAAGAGTGATATACGAGTATAATTTTTGAATAAGTACACATATTTTGCACCCGAGTGTACCCGGGCGGTTTGCTAATGCATATATAAATACACAGGGATAGCATAAAATCGAAAACTTTATTTAAGTTTTGGGCAACACATTAAAATAGCAAACGTAGTAATTTATTAACTGTCCCCGAGGATTGCATTTGCCTAATTAAAACCTTCCCAATTAATTACCTAGCACAGTCTCGCAGTTAGTGCCACTGGTGATATATAAAATGATCTTTTGCTGTCCATGGTACTACCGGTGGTACCACCAAGAGTACCACGGGTAATATTTTTTTTCCGTGTTTCCCGTACCAAAGTAGTAGTGATTTGCCGGTTCTGGCGCACCAATCCCGTGGCTCACCGGTTCTGGCGCAATCGCGATCCAGGGCGTTTCATCGCGTAGGATGCATGGTTCCGGAGATACAGAAATCAATTAACAACAATCTGTTTCATTTCCGGTGAGACCCGTACCCTCGTTATCGACTTTCATTGTTCGCCTTTTCTTATCTATTGTCCGTGCGTCCGGCCATGCACCCTCATTACGATTGCATTGACGTATGTATGTATGCATGTATTACTCATTGTTACTGCTACTGCTATTGTATACTTTTATTGTTCATAAACCATTGCTTACTTTGCTATTCGGGATCATCAAAACGGAATCAATAAAACACATGCGTCATTCACAAATTTTATTTTTATCTACAAAATATGAGAGGAACATCTCATCCACTAAAATATCGTTGTACAGTGTGTTCCCTGTAAATATGTTTGTAAAACTATTCATTGAACATCCCTGAAACTTATATAGCAAATACATTAAGCAATATTCACCACAAACTGAAGTCCAATCATTCTGAATCCTGTCAACACTCCAGCCCCATCTTTTACAATTCCTTTTCAAAAATTCGAGATGATATCGCGCAGGTGTTCGCCCATATGAATCAAAATATGGACCGATGCCATTCGTATCGATATGTACAGCTACCCAGTGTGAACCTGGTTTATCATCCGCATCTAAATTGCATATTATATACGTTGGTGCATGGGTATACATAGGGAGTCTATTAGCAGCATAAACATTATTTTCTAGACTGGGATGAATCTTTTTCAGATGTTTTTGTACTTCTAGTGTATCCATGATATAGCATATTATTACACTACCAATCTATTCAATGGTTGTCATAGGAATGTTCAATTATAGTGATTTGTAAATATTAAATCGCATTATTTTGTAGTACTCACAAAACAGGTTGATGCCAGCAATGTGAGATAAGTTTGTTGACTCATAGAGTTACTATCAGTTTCCGGAGGAACGTGAGATAATTTTGGTGATTCATAGAGTTACAATCAGTTTCGTTGTATTTAGGAATTTGTTTTAGATAAGAATGGTGCTATATAAGATCGTACCATTGCAGTCATGCAGTCAGTCTATGGTCGTTTGACCGCAGTGGATTGTATACGTCTACCAATACTACGTTTGTGTTACTTCAACGCATCAATGGCCATGGAGGTAAGTGTTTATTCTATTGACAAACTTACTTGTATTCTTGTTGTTGTTTCCTAACGTGTGTGATTAAGTGTAAACAAATTGATATTAACATGATAACTGTCTTGTTGCAGAAATCATTCAACTTCGATGAAAATACCTATGAACAGTATTACTACTCACCGCTCTCCCCTCAACATGAAGAAGAGAACGATGACATCGTTATTAATAACACATGCGATGGTGGAAAAAGGAAATCACAACCGATTGATCATTTTTTTGAAGTGGCGCCAAAAATAAAAAAGAAGAAACTGTTCGTCGTTCGTCGTCGAATCGTCAACCGTGGCACGAGCCGCTAGAGATGGTGTATCATACATTTCTAGTAATTCTGACGACGGAGACCAAGCGACGCATCTCATAAAAATTGAAATGTACGATATGAAGAAGCTATGTAAGATTCCAACTACTGATCATTGGAAACACGCTACCACGAGGATTAAATATTATGTAAAGAATAATAAGGATAGCATCTACGACAGCACTAACGGGCTCGTATACAATATTACAAAGACAATAGCAGAAAGTGAAAAAGTTAAAAAATACTTTTTTAACAATGACACCCATTAGTTGATTAGTGCATGTGATTCTGTTTACTTAAATTACTTCTGTGTACTCATTAGATTCTACCTGACTTTCTAATCCTTTGCTAGACTCTATATAATGAACATTATTTGAAATCTTGAACATTATTTGAAATTGGGTATCAGTTGGTCTACCAACACTTAACTGTTACTTACTGTGCTACCTAATTTCTTCTTTGCTATAAAGATGGAAAACTTCAGTGAAGTGTGTACCAGTGCTTTCTTTTCCGCACCCATGGAAGAGAATATGGAACTATTCATCAACGAATTCGATCAGGAGCTGCCTAAAGTTTGTGATGAAATGGAGAAGTGTGAACTGTTTGATTCATCGTATGATGATGAGTTGTATAATCACTGTGCGATGGTTGAAACAGCGTTGATGTAAGTATTAGAAGTACAAACTCAATAAGAAAGATTATTGTTGTATTGTTTTATTTTAAGATTTGTCTAATAATTTTCTTGCTGTTTTGTTACAGTCAACCACAAGTTGGAAGAGGTATCAAACGAGGTATCACTACTGACGAAAATAAGGTTCCCAAGACAGCAAAATTTGATGAAGGAGCTTCTACATCATCGACTGAAACAAATAACGTGGACAACAATAGTGGAATGTGACACATGTCATATTTTTATTAATAAAAGGTATCTAAATAACCATTTAAAAAGCAATGTTCACAAAAATAATCTTTTAAAATCACATAATTCACTAGCAAATGTTACAGTTGTTGATAGAATTAATAGTAAAACAATTCAATCGGGGCAATATTTTGAAACACCGGAATCGTTTTTAAATTCATTAAAAATTGATATCTTATTTTTAATCAATGAATATATTCAACAACATACAATTTTTAAAATAAACTTCATATTGCATGCTGATTTCATACAACAAACTAAAGATATTAAAAATACATTTGATTTTCAAACGTTTAATTACATAATTTGTCAGGGTGATGACTTAAATATTTTTTTTCATCATTAATAGACACTGTTGTTGGTAAAATTTGTCAATATGAAAAAAAAGATAGTGGTTGGAGTCTTAATCAAATTAAATACATAGATATGAATGTTAACAAATTCAACCCCTTACGTGGTAGTTCATATATCGATCTTCCTCAGGATATTAAATTAAAAAAAGCTGTAATCAATGTTAAAAATAATGATAATATGTGTTTCAAATGGGCATTACTCTCCGGTTTATATCCTGTATGTAAAAGTGTAGATCGCGTAACATCATACGCAATTCATGAAAATAAACTAAAATTTACTGGTATTTCTTTTCCGGTTAAAATTGTAGATATATCAAAAGTAGAGAAATTAAACAATATTAGTATAAATGTTTTTGGTTTAGAGTATAATAAAGAAAAAAAGTGTAATTCAGTTGTAGGTCCTTTATATTTAACAAAATGTCGTACACCTAATCATATCAACCTACTATATTTATCGAATGGTACTAACACAATCATTACTGTTATATTAAAAAGTTATCGCGGTTAGTTAGCTCACAAATCTCAAGTAATCATCACGCAGTTTATATGTGCGATTCATGTTTACTTCATTTCCCATCAGAGGAAAGACTTAATAACCATCAACAATATGATTGCGCTCACATTTGTACGGAATTACCAAACGGTAAGGATTCCAAAAAGGATTGGTTCGGTAAAGCAACATCAAATAATAAAATAAAATTTGATAAATTCGTGAAAAAGTTGGAAATGCCCTTTGTGGTTTATGCAGACTTTGAAGCATTTTTGAACCCGATAGAATCATGTAGTAACGATCCATCCAAGCCTAGTACAATTAATATTCAAAAACATGAAGTGTATAGTTTCGGATATTACATTAAATGTTCATATGATGACAGATTATCAAAATATGAGACGTATAGTGGGCCAAACTGTACACAAGTATTTATGAATCGCCTTTGTGAAGATGTGAAAACAATAGTTAAAAAAAATTGCTTCCAAAAATGTCCCGTTCCATTATCAAATGAAGATAAAATTAAAATTTAAAATTCAAACATTTGTCATATTTGTGAAACTCAGTTAAATGAAGATCCTTTTTACGATTTTGATTGGTACACTGGCAGTTTTAGGGGTGTTGCACATCAAGTGTGTAGTTCTAAGTACAGAACCCCTCGTTATGTTCCAATATTTTTACATAACCTCGGTCACTACGATGCTCATTTTATTGTCCATGCATTAAACCTCGATGATGGCAAAGTTGAAGTTATTCCACAAAATAAAGAACGATACATATCATTTTCAAAACAGTTAACAATAAATAATCAACCTGTAAGTTTAAGATTCGTAGATTCATTGAAATTTTTATCATTTAGTTTAGATCAGCTAGCTAAAAATCTTAATGACGATCAGTTTAAAGAACTAAAGAAACTATCCTAATAATGAAGATTTTTTACGTTTAAGACGGAAAGGTATTTATCCTTATGAATTTATGCGTAATAGTGATTGCTTGAAACATCCGTCACTTCCTGATCAACACCAGTTTTATAGTTCACTCACAGATTCAAATATTTCAAATGATGATTATAATCATGCAAAAGCTTTGTATTAAAACTTATGGATTAGATCCTGCCCATTACTATACTGCTCCAGGTTTAAGTTGTGATGCAATGTTAAAATTTACGAAAATAGAATTAGAATTGTTAACGGACTATGACAAAATTGCTTTTTTTAAAGCTGGTATTAGAGGGGGTGTATCTCAGTGTAGCAATCGTTTTGCTAGAGCAAATAATAAATTCATGGAGGATTATGATGGTGAAAAACCTAATTCATATCTAACATATTTTGATGCGAATAATTTATATGGTTGGGCAATGTCCCAATCCCTTCCTGTTGGTGGTTTCGAATGGATAAATTGTAATACAGATTATAATGCGTTGGATACGTCTGATTTTGGTTATGTTTTAGAAGTTGATGTGGAATATCCTGATGAACTTCATAATTTGCATTCTGACTTTCCATTATGTCCTGAAAACATATGTGTGGGTAATACTAAAGAAACTAAATTAGTTCCTTATTTAAATAATAAAAATAAATACATCATTCACTACAGGAATTTAAAACTATGCATTGAAATGGGAATTAAATTAATTAAAGTACATAGAATTTTAAAATTTAAACAGAGTTCTTGGTTAAAGAAATACATAGACTTAAATACTAGTTTGAGAACGTTAGCTAAATCAAACTTTGAAAAAGACTTTTTTAAATTAATGAACAATTCTGTCTTCGGTAAGACAATGGAAAATATTGAAAAAAGAGTAAACGTTAAATTACTAACTCACTGGGATAATCGTGGTAAAGTTTTAGGTGCTCAGGAATTGATTGCAAAACCAGAATTCCATAGTTTATCAATATTTTCAGAACATTTAGTCGCAATACAATTACGAAAAACAAAATTAATTTATGATAAGCCAATTTATTTAGGATTTTGTATTTTAGATATATCTAAGACCCTTATGTACGAATTTCATTGTAACTACATGGTTAAAAAGTTTAATAACAAAATTAAGTTATTGTACACCGATACCGATAGTTTGATATATCAAATTTTTACAGATAATTTGTATGAGGATATAAAACCCGACCTACTTCACTATTTTGATACATCAGACTATCCAGAAAATAATATTTACGATTATCCAAAAATAAATGAAAAGAAGTTAGGTTTTTTTAAAGACGAAAATAATGGTAAAGTGTTGAAGGAATTTGTAGGGTTGCGATCAAAAATGTATGCCTTGGAAGTAGAAGATAAATTTATAGCAAAGGCAAAAGGGGTTAACAAAAGTGTTACCAAAAAAATGAATATGGAAAATTACAAATCGTGTTTGTTTAATAAAAATGTACAATATTGTAGTATGCTTCGGTTTAAGTCAATCAAACACACTATTTTTACACAAAAAATAAATAAAGCATCTTTATCATATAATGATAGCAAACGATGTATTATGGACAACAACATTGATACATTGGCTTGGGGACATTATAAATTACGTTAAGTGTTGATACTTTTTACTTTTACTTCTGTACCTATAAAAAATTTATATTGATTGTAAAATTATGATATTACTATAATGTTATATAATAGTTTATTACATATTTAAAATTTATTGTTTGATTGTAAATAATGTAAGATAATTGTGGTTTTTATTTGTAGGTTTAAATTTGAGATTGTAAAATTCTGATGTACTAATTGTGTTAGTTTTAGTTATTCGATTGTAAATAATGATATCTAAGTAATAATAAAACGGTGAACATACATTTGAGAAGATTGTAAAGTTCTGATAAGTAATAATTGTGTTAGAAATAGTATACAGATCATTCTGTTTTTCATCAGTTACATGTTTTTTGTAATTTTAGCAATATATATATTTAATTTTTACAACATAATTTTCATTTTTTATTTCATCCCTTTGAACTCTAGACGTGTGAAATGTTTCACTTTATCCATCCGTTTACTGCTATTGTGGCAGGACCAAGTGGATGTGGGAATTTTGTAACAAATTTCATAAAATCAGTTAAAGAAATATGTAATTGTGATTTTAATCAGATCACATGGTGCTTTGATGAAATGCAACCTTTATATAATTTACCAAATGTTAACTATCATCAAGGAATTCCAAATCTTAATATGTTTGATGGTGAAAACCCACATCTTGTTATTATTGATGATCTAATGAGAGAGTCTGATGGCAGAATTGTGGATATATTTACAAAAGGTAGTCATCACAGGAATCTGAGTGTATTTTATTTAACACAAAATTTATTTCATCAGGGTAAAGGTCAAAGAGACATTTCTTTAAACTCAAGTTTATTAATATATATATTTTAAAAACTATAAATAAATATATTTTAAAAACCCTCGAGATAAAACTCAAATAAGATATTTAGCACGACAAGTGTCACCAGACAACCCAAAATTCATTGAAGATGCCTATAGGGATGCAACTTTAGAAGCGCATGGATATTTAATAGTTGATTTAAAACAGAATACCAATGATTTTTGTCGTATCAAGACAAATGTCTTCCCATTTAATGGACACTGTACAGTCTACGTCCCCACAAAAGAGTTTAAATACACCAAGAATCAAACAATTCAAATCATTTCTAAATGATGCATCGTCGACTCACAACGTATAAACATTTGCTAAGCGCTTTGCATACGCTTAAACCAAAATATCAAAGAGCGTTACTTAAAACATGTGATGAAGAAGAAATAAACTGTGAATGTATTCATAACGTTTTACAAGGAAAGGTACCTCTTAAAGATCAAGATAAACAAAAATTGAATAAACACAAAAATATACTCCGTAAACTGGTGCATAAGTGTAAACATAAACTAAGAAAAAATATAATCATACAAAAAGGAGGGGCTTTCTTACCAATAATATTAGGTGCAATATTGAGTGGATTAGTAAGTGGACTAGCCAGTTAACATGGAAAATGCAAAGAAAATGATACTTATTGAACCTGGATTGATTGAAAAATTAAAACAAGAAAATAAGGTTAATAGTAATTTGTCTCGATTAGATATTGAAATGCAAAATATTATGAATAGTAAGACGGAAGACCGTAAGAAGTGGATGTTATATTTACAAACACTACAAAGATACCTTCACTTTACCGAAGAGGATCGTCAACCACTCAGATTACCAATTTATTCTGATACATCTAATGAAGATTCAAATGAATCTAAAATTGGTTTTAAAAATAAAGATAGAGATCTAAAAAGTTCAGTTGATGCTGAATCTTTGTTGGATGAGAAAGGATCCATTAAAAGTAAAGAAAATGACACAAATCCACTTTACACACCAACTCAAATACTCAGTTTAATACCAAAAACTTATAATAAAAAAGGTGAGTCATTATTAAACTTAATTGAAACAAGTAAAAGTAAAATACATTGGGATAATGAAGGCACAGTCATAATTGATAATGAAAAAATTCCTGGAAGTAATATTGTTGATTTAATAAATGATTCACTAAGACCCTTAAAAAGAAGTGATCCGATAGGGTGGGATAGATTTGCTAAAACATTAAAAGATATTAAAGTACCACTTACTTATATTGAAAATCCAAAGAGATGTGAGTTTATTAACCAACTTCAAGCAAAAGATCTGAACAAAACCTCTGAGATTGAAGTTCAAGAGTTTTCTACACCGAGCAGTGGAGATAAAAGATCTATAACTAAAATACGTAAAAAGCTCGATTGGGAAAAATGGACCCCGTACTAGAAGAAATTAACAGGATTTATTATGATCCATCTAACCCCGCTGGTTTTGGTAGTATTGATAAATTATCAAAAGCCATGAAGGGTAAAATGGATAAAAAGCAAGTAAAGGAATGGTTACAATCACAAGAAACATACATTACATAAACCCAATCGGAAAAAAATTCCACGTAATAGGTACATTCTATCAAATATTAATGAACTGTGGCAAGCTGATTTAAGTGATATGCGAACTTATTCTCAATATAATGATGGTTTCAACTATATACTTTGTGTTATCGATGTATTTAGTAAATATGCTTTTGCAAGACCAATGAAAAAGAAAAACTCAGAAACTACTAAAGAATGTTTTGAAAGTATATTTACTGAAAGTAATTCCACACCTACTCACATACAATCTGATAAAGGTACAGAATTTGTTTCAAAAGATGTACAAAAATACTTTAAATCCAAAAAGGTAAATTACTATAGCACTAACAATCCTGATATTAAGGCTAGTATTGTTGAACGATTTCAAAGAACTCTAAAAATGAAAATGTGGCGTTATTTCACTCATAACAATACTTATAGATACATAGATGTTTTACAGGATTTAATATACTCTTATAATCACAGCATTCACTCTAGTATTAAGATGTGCCCATGTGATGTAAGTTCCGCCAATATTATGACAGTTTGGACTAATCTTTATAATAGAGGATCAAACAAACTTTCTTTAGAAAATCCAAAACCATATTTCAATGTGGGTGATTATGTTCGAATAACTAAATATAAACATGTTTTCCAAAAAGGATATGAATCAAATTGGAGTGATGAAATATTTATTATATCTTCAATAATTGGGTTGTTTATACAATAACAGATTTACAAGATGAAGCAATAGTTGGTACTTTTTATGAAAGAGAATTACAGAAGGTCACTTACAACCCCACCTCACAATATAAAATAGATAAAATAATTGGTACTCGTTATTCGGGTAACAGAAAAGAAGTATTAGTGAAGTGGAAAGGTTATCCAGATAAATTTAACAGTTGGATTTTAGCTTCTAGTTTAAAAGAAATATGAATAAAGAAAGTTTTTATTTAACTTTGCTCAGCAATAGTTCAATGGAATACTTTCCTGATAACAAGACCACAAATTTTTCAACAAAATTACCAAAAGCTATGAAATTAGAAGGTGAATGGTCGGTTGGAATTGTCGAGTTTCAATATCCATGCACCATGTTTACTGTTCAAGATCATGAAAATGTTGTGTACATTACAAAAACCATGTTAATGCCTAATGAAGATAAACCATCAACAGTGTACTACAAAAAACATATTCCGGCTACCAACTATGATAACGTTGAACATATTTTAAGAGCGTTAAATAGTATCAGAGAGAACTTGAAATTTCGTTATGATGAAATAACAAAATTTGTGTCTATTTCTGTTTTGGATAAAAATATAACATCCGTAACATTATCACCCAAATTAAGTTTACAACTAGGTTATGAACCAAATACAAATCTTCTAGACAGAAATTTTGGGAAGTGTCCTGCTAATTTACACTTAGGGTTACCATCTCAACTATTTCTATATTGCGACATTATCGATCCTCAGATTGTGGGTGATGTTATGACTCCGCTTTTAAGAGTCATTTCATTAGATCCTTCAAAATACATTTATGGTGAGAATAAAATGCACGTTTTCTCTCCACCTCACTACTTACCTGTTATGCGAAGAGAGTTCGATACGCTGGAAATAGATATAAGATCGAGCACAGGACAAAAAATACCATTCCAGTTTGGAACCGTGTGTATTAAACTACATTTCCACAAATTATAATAATGTATTCTCCTTATGATCATCATAAATGTCCATATGAAAATTAATATTCACATCAAGCTGGATCAGGAGTTGGTGTAATTTATAAGGGTTCACCATACCAACGCGGTCATGGTATTGGGAGCTTCTTAGGAGGATTATTTAGATCAGTTTTACCTTTACTTTCAAGTGGTGTTCGAGTGGTTGGTAAGGAGGCATTAAACGCTGGAGTAGGACTTTTATCGGATATGGTTCAAGCGCGTCCTATGGGAGCCTCAATAAAAGATCGTCTTAAACAAGTTAGTACGAACTTAAAACGAAAGGCTGATAACAAAATTGATCGATTTAACATGACAGGATCTGGATATATAACTAAAGAAAACGATTGGCATCGTTCATTCCACCACTAACTGCTAAAGTGAAAGCTACGAAAAAACTTGGTCTAAAACAAAAAACATCGAAGATATATTTTCAAATTAAATATGTCTTTCCTTCATAATCATTCTTGTGAGTGCGTTAAGTCAGAATTAGATTTATTTGCATTACCATCTACACAAACAAGCATTGAAAATGGATTGTGGATTCACTATAAATCAATTTCATCTCTTGCTGATGATGGACCTATCGAGTTTCAAGTTCCTGGAACAGGCGATGACTACATAGATTTGTCTCATACATTACTACAGATAAAGGCAAAAGTATTAAATCAAGATTCATCAAACTTGATATCAGCTACAGCAGTAGCACCTGTAAATAATTGGCTGCATTCACTTTTTAGTCAACTTGATGTTTATTTAAACCAAAAACTTGTATCACCACCTAATAATACCTATGCCTATCGAGCATACATGGAAACTCTTTTAAACTATGCTCCTGCTGCTAAACAATCTCATCTTACTTGTAGCCTTTGGTATGGGATACAGCAGGAAAAATGGATTCCACAGATGGTAAAAACATAGGATTTGTTAAAAGACAGGAATTAGTTAATGAAAGTAGGGAAATAGAAATGATTGGTCATCTTCATGGTGACATTTTCAATCAAGATACATTTTAATGAATGGCATTGAAATGAGTGTAAAATTAGTTCGATCAAGAGAGAGTTTTAATTTAATTGCTGGGTCAAATGATGTAAAGTTTAAAGTTTGCATTACAGACGCAACTCTTATTGTTCGAAGAGCACGAATTAATCCAAGTGTATTACTCGCACATCAGAAAGTTTTAGCTTCTACCACTGTTAAATATCCTATTACTCGTGCTGAAGTTAAAATTTTAACAATTCCATCAGGTGTTCAAGGAAAAACTCTTGATAATATATTCTTAGGACAGGTACCCAAAAGATGTATTATTGGATTTGTAAACAATTCTGCATTTAATGGTTCGCTTACTAAAAATCCATTTAACTTTGAAAACGATATCATCTCGAGTTTTTGAAAAGGAATTGTAAAAGATGGGGCTGGAGTGTTGATAGGATTCAGAATGATTGGACTTCAGTTTGTGGTGAATATTGCTTAATGTATTTGCTGTATAAGTTTCAGGGATGTTCAATGCATAGTTTTACAAACATATTTACAGGGAACACACTATACAACGATATTTTAGTGGATGAGATGTTCCACTCATATTTTGTAGATAAAAATAAAATTTGTGAATGACGCATGTGTTTTATTGATTCCGTTTTGATGATCCCGAATAGCAAAGTAAGCAATGGTTTATGAACAATAAAAGTATACAATAGCAGTAGCAGTAACAATGAGTAATACATGCATACATACATACGTCAATGCAATCGTAATGAGGGTGCGTGGCCGGACGCACGGACAATAGATAAGAAAATGCGAACAATGAAAGTCGATAACGAGGGTACGGGTCTCACCGGAAATGAAACAGATTGTTGTTAATTGATTTCTGTATCTCCGGAACCATGCATCCTACGCGAAAACGGATTGCAGAAACGTGATCAGCGGACCCCAAAACCTTTTTTTTTTAGTTTTGAAACGCCCTGGATCGCGATTGCGCCAGAACCGGTGAGCCACGGGATTGGTGCGCCAGAACCGGCAAATCACTACTACTTACCAAGCAGTACGGGCAAAAAAAAGAATAAGTATCTAATTCGCACTAGATGGAGAATCGCGGCGTAAAGTTATTAATTAATTATATTGTTAAGAATAGATTAAGAGTCGATGGCATTTCACACGGCCCTGCCTATCATAATCAGAACTAATTTTTCAAAACCGTCTGGAAGTTTCAAAGAGTGCGTACAAACAAACAAAAAATAAAAACTTTTCCGCTTTACAATATTAGTGATCGACCTAGTAGGTACTCCATGTTTTAACGCAATTTCTCCAGTGCATAACCTGCCGAGAGATCTCACCGGAGAACAATTGCATTAAAATATCTTGTATATTTTGTCATCATTTTTAATATCACTATCTCTTTTTTTTTCTGGCTGAAATTTTTTAATTGGGATGGACGAAAATCCAACTTCTGGTAAAAAAATTGGGTTCAGTTACCGCATTAATGTTACTGTGTTTTTGTTAACAAGCTTATTTATTTTTGAATGATAACCCTTCAAATCATTGTTGGTTCGATGTATCATGCCTTAAACTCTCAGTAGGTCAACCTACTATTTTTCGTTAATCCATGTACGCTTGATATAACACAGAAATTTATCCAAATCAAGGTAGAAACCTTGATTTGGATAAATTTCTGTGTTGTGCCTGCACGTAACACCAATCTTCTAAAATCCTTTCTTTAGGCAAGGGTGGTAATGCAGTACATAATGCAACAAAACGCCTTTCTGTTTTACACTTACCAATCCCAACTTGTTTGGCTTTTCTCCAAAGACACTTGTCCTAATAGTAATAAGAACCTATTATCTGAATCTCAGGAAAAAACATAGTAAAACCTCGAAATCACAGTGGTACATTTTTGGTACAAATTGCGGCACGGTACATTTTAGTACCTTAGCCCAGTAGTTCAGTTAAATCAAACGTTACTTGATGAGTAGATTGTTTCTTATCTGTTACCATGTATTTATGACCGTCATCGCCATTAAGAACATTGCCGCCCATTCTTTTAATAATAGTTATTTTAGATTCAGCTGCTTCGCACATTTTCGCGGAGTTGATACAGCACGATCTACAATCTACATTTGACCTTTGCTAGAAAATTGTCTAGCTAATTCATTTAAAAATAATTATTAATGTATTATGAATCTTGAAGTGGAATGATCTAGCTAGCACAGGAAATTTGAACTTGTAATGTCACCTATGTTATTTACTTACATCGAATTCCAAAAAAATAAATAATAATAATATAAATAAAAATCTTAGTTGTACATACCATGGGTAGATTATTTTTGCCCGTAGTACTACTAGACTACTTGGTAGTAGTACCACGGGCAGCAAACGAAAATGATTTCATTAGCCTGTAATTCTCAAAGGAACGGAGACTGGTTTAAGTATGTATAAAAAAAAAACACGGCGCATTCGCACATTTTTAACCGACTTCTAAAAAAGGAGGAGGTTCTCAATTCGGATGTTTGTTTGTTTTTTTTTATGTTTGTTCGGGCATAGCTCCGTCGCTTGCCAACCGAATTGAAAAAATCTTTTTTTTGTTAAAACGGGTATACTTCCCAAATGGTCCCATGAAAATTTTATCGAAATCGGACAAGCCGTTTCTGAATAATCAACAAAAGTCTAAAAGAAATATTTACGTTGATGATCTTTTCGTTTACGCATAACTCCGTTATTTACGAACCGATTTGGAAAATTCTTTGGAAAATTCACTGACCCACTAAAAAGCGTGAAAATAAAAACTTTTTTGCAAAAAATAAAACCGACTTCCATATCAAAACACTACAAAGCCAAAAATAATTTTAATTTCGGAAGGCGGTGTGAAAAAAAAAATACAAAACCAATAACACCGACTACCGAAATTAAAATTATTTTTGGCTTTGTAGTGTTTTGATATGGAAGTCGGTTTTATTTTTTGCAAAAAAGTATTTTATATCATGTTGGGGTTGGCTTCCAGTTTAACCTGATGAAGCCAAGTATCATGTGTTTGTTTGGAGTAGTCGTACTTTTTACAGGGGCCACCAACACGTTTCAGTCGTGAGAGGCCGGGCTGCAAACAAAAAATATTTAAGTTTTAATCAAACGCAATTTCAAGTCAACGATGTGTTTACGTTATTAATAAAAAAATAAGTAAAAGAATAAAACAATTTTTAATGCGCTTTTTTAAACTGTGAACACGTTTTCAAGATCTGTCTTGTTGCTGTGTTGATCTGACATGCTGACCTTATTACAATGATGGAGATTAGAGATTCAAAGGCAATTCACAAGTCAGTTGTCTTTCAATCTTGTACCTCATCCAGATGAGAATCTGTAAGTTTGTTTCTGAACACGTTCTTGGTTCTCATTTTTCATTTTTCAAAAAGATTTGGGTACATCTTTGGACGCTTTTATATTTTTGGGGAACAATACTCCAAAATAGATTTACCTTTTTTCTTTAATTTAAAATGTTTTATATGACTGCCTATCTGATATATATCTATATATGATAGTCTATAAATTTAGTAGTAGTTTTTCGAAAATTATTTCTACTAATGGGTTTTATAATAATGCCAATACGGCAATGTCATTCTACCTCAATTCTATTACGAGACCTCTGACCTACCAATGATCCATTATGAATTTAGTAGATTACGAACTATTAGCAAATTGACAATGGGATCGTGATGGAATGACAAATTTATAAAAATAGCAGACTTGGAGCCCTGATATCTAAAATTCAGAAGCTGGGTAATACTATACCCCTTTGCAAGTCTGGTGTCGGATTTTGTAACTTTTGACTAGACTGACAGACAACGCCCAGCACAATAGCGGCCTTTACACGCTCGCTCTATCGCGCGTGAAACAACAATCGCGCGCGAAAGAGCGCGCGTATAAAGGATGTGGAAGGGAAAGGGAAAGACCACGCGCCGCGCTCATCAGTCCCGCGCGCAATCGTGTTTCCTTAGGCTGCCTTTACGTTATAATTCTTTCGCGCGTGATTAAGACGACGGACATAGGTAATCGCGCGCGATTGAGCGTGCAGGCTTTTTCTCTCGCGCAATCCTGTACGTTCCAAAGAACGCGCGATAGAGCGAGCGTGTAAAGGCCGCTAATGTGATGATGATGTTCCGCATAGCCATGAGAGTCCAATTGTAGAGCACGTGAATAAGATTTTCACTTTTTGACCATATTGGCTTTTTGTGTTAAGGCTGTCTTATGATTTAATTAAAAAAAAAAATGTTTATTTGGAACAAAACCAAATAATACACAAGCAAACAATTCGACGATGGTAGCTGCAAAACTTAAAACTGTGGAGCAGCAACCAATTAAAAAGCTTATTTTCTATTTGTATCAAACCATAAATAAAGTTCTTCCTGTATTTTCGGTTATTATTCGAATCTTGATTTTGCAGTCTATTTATATTATATTAAAGATTGTGTGTCTACTATCTTCACATAAATAGTCTTTGAAATTTTCCCATAATTTGAATGGTTCTGATGGCTGACAAAACAAAAGTATGACTAGAAACAACTCTCTCTCCGTTGTACTGGACATTGCCAAAGCGATACTTCTCTCAGAGTATTTTCCCAATGGTCATCGTTTTATAGCAAACCTCTGTCACGGCAAGCTGCTTCATAGCTCTCTTAGAGAACTCCGTTAAAAGGTTTCTGACGCTAAAACTAGCTTGGTCAGATCATATATTCACAAACGTGTTTGATGGCTTGAACTAAGTGGCGGTACTCGACATTTATGTGAGCGTTAAACGTTCTATAAAATAGTGGAGAATAAGGGAAAAATCATCTATTATCTCCTCTAATATATAGCATTGCGCTCTGCCCTCCATTTTCGGCGTCACGACGACTATAAACCAGGGATGGGCCGAAATTCGGTTCAATCGAATTTCGGCAGCTTGAACCGAACTTCGGCATTCGGCCGAAATTCGGTTCAGATGCCGAACATTCGGCACAAGAAAAATAATACTTACTTGCACTATTTTGACTAAAATTTTATAGAATTAGAATAGCATTACTGTTATTAAATTATGTCTTTTACTCACTCATGGTCATTTATTTTAGTTACGAATATTGTAAGTGTATATCTTAAATTAAATTGGTTCTTCTTATTAGTCTTGATAATCTCTGCCTAATTAATTTGACATAATAATTAGACTGTTACAAAAATTAAATAAACTTATTATTCTTCTAACAAACATCTGGATTACAATTCATAAATTGAATTAAAAAATCACGTTTTTGATTCACAAACTAAACCTTCATTAACTAAAGGGTACTTATTTTTCAAATTAACAAACTTTTCTCATCTATCTACTCACTCATATTTAAAATTTACTAGAGGCAAGCTATGGTGCAAAAACACCAAAAACTCTGCCTTATCTTCCGGTACCTTCTGCAATTGATATGTATGTAAAAGATATTTAGTAAACGTTAAAATAAAAATAGTGGCAACTCTGGCTGTTTATAATCAGATTGATTTCAGTTATTAAATATTATTGTAAAGGTAATTTTGAGCCTCGCATACTCGTATGCACCTTAAAAGTTAGTGTTTAATTGACTTTACTAATAATTTCTTATTATTTAAACAAGTTTCTTTGTAAATAGAATAAACAATGTTATTTTTTGAAAGCATTGAAATAACACGGTATTTTTATGACTGTATAGTCCTTGCCAAAATAATTTTCATGTTTCGTTTAACTACCTTTTGCTTTTTTTCCGTTTAATTGCTCATAAGTCTTATCTATGTTTTTTAAATAAATAAATAAAATAAACATCTAGAAGGATATCGTAGACTTGTAAGTGTGAGTATTTGATTAAAATATAAATCGTCGATCCATTGCTCAATACTGAAAGAGGTTTAGTTTACTGTTTTAATATACAGAGATGGCCTCCACGTAGATGAAATTGAACTTCCTAGCGTAAGTTATGCAATATCTATATTTCGTTTAGGTATGTTTTTGTTGTTTTGTCTACCTGTATTTGTTTCAATGAATATTGTATTTCTGTCAGAAACTACCAACCGCTTGTTACCGCCTTGAGGTGCTTATAAGTACCTCGTGTGTAGTCCCCGTCACGAGGTGTTTTTTATGAAAAACTTCTACCCAGTTATGTAGCGACAAATAAATCAACAACAAATAATAACACATCTGATTAACTCGGTTACATACATGCGTAATATGAAACTAAACAGGAAATATAAATTGGTCTAGTTGTATTTTAGCGATAAAAAAAGCGTTGTTATCTAATTAAAAAAAAGTTTTGTAGTATTGGAACGCGTCCGATTCCTGGAACGTAAACATTTGGGCCGCCGGTATAGATATGTTCACGTTTTGAAATGTCAAATGTGTAACTGCTGCCACATTTGACCAAACATAGATTAACTTCTACAGAAACTAATTCTTACCTGAAAGCAGCACTTATATGGTGGTTTTCAAGTACAGCCCTGTCGTTATACAGCAAAGCCGTGTCGGAACCTGACATGACGTGGAAGTTGTTGGTTGTGCCTGTGTGCTCGTAGTCATGAACCACCGCTGCCACCAACGTTGCAAATATCTCCAGGTCTGATAGCCAGTTCTGTGGAGCAAAGAATTGCTCAGTTCAAAAATTGTTTTTTTTTGTTGCTTTGTTTTATAAAATTGCACCTCATCGGATTTTGTTCCTGGTGGTTTGCAGATTATATCCGAGGGAGGATACAAAATTCTGAAAAAATTAGCTCAGCATGAAACACCAGGCATGTTTTAGGATAAAAAAGCTAGTCTCAGGTTATTGCGATGGTTGCGAGGTGAGGGGGAATGAGATCCAGTCGCCTCTTTTTGCGTAGCATTCATGCTAGCATAAGAAAATGCTGAACACTTGAGGGAGAGACAACTCTCTTCCTATCGCTACAGCCGCTGCGAGAGACGCCTCGGGCGTCGGGGATCGCGATTCTTAAAAACATTATTATTATCTGGACGGTTAATGGTGCCAAATGAACCTATGGCATCCTATGGCATCCATCGTGTCCCTGCAAGCATGGTAGACAAATGACGGTAAAGTCTAAAGGCGCCGAGGAGACTGTAGTCGGATGTCGGATCCGTAAGCTTGCAAAAACGACGGCGAGAATAGAATCTAGGGTTTCTAATTCTTTCCCAATAGAAATACGTCATTGCACCTCTGTTGGGAGTTCTCGCTTGTCTTGTGCTTACAAGTGGAAATGGTATCGACTAAGTAGGTAGGAACATTTCCAACAACCTGTGCCTGCAGAGACATGTTGGAAGGTGTTCTCAGTATGATAAGTTCCAAAGTCTTAAACCACGACTGTATCGGTCGTCGTTCCGTAGACGGGAGATGCTCAAGGCGACTTATAAAACTAACCCGCCAGTTATGCGTTAATAGAAAACAAAATAATAAAAAAAAAAATCAAATCCTTAAGCAAAACTTATCTACTAATAGTGCATTGTTTGGGCACAAATTCACAGCTTACACTGAAAGCAACACAGAAGTAAAAAAAATAGAAAAAAAAAACAAGAAGTTATATTTATTTCATACTGCAATATACAAATATTGCAGTATGAAATAAATATACAACACGACGCCGTCTATTTGTATAAACTAGTTTTTGTTTTTAAGTGTTTAAAATTTGTTATATATTAGTTTATTTATAAGATTTTGTAATTGTTTATTGTTTTCTATGGGCCTAGTTGCCTGAAATAAAGGATATATTATTATTATTATATTTATTTCATAATGCAGACTACAATTTTTTGTTACTAATGGCTGTATTCCGATTTTTTGACGTTCATATTTTTGAAATCTGATAGGGCGAATATGTTAATGAACTCGACTGTACTTGTATTGAGTTTTAGGTGTTTAAACTTAGTTGGTTTGACCTGGTGGTCAGTATATTACTAAAGTATACACATAAAGGCTCACCTTTATTCACTAAAGAGCTAAGCAGAGACGTATAGATATTCATCTATATGACACCAGAAAAATAATTCAAAGCATTTGTTTTGTGAAAATTAATGAGATTAAAGAAATAGAAATGGGTCATATTTATACAGAAACAGGAAGTAGCTTCTTCTGCAAAGTTAATGGAATGAAATTTGCTGTTCATAACTAACAACGTATCTACCAATAGTATCGCCCATAAAGAAGCCATGGGGCATTAACTCTATTCTGATTAAACTCTGTAGTTAATTTACTTTGGGTATGCCGTGATTAAGGTATTGTCCAAGAATTTGGCTTTACCTTCACGTACAAGTTATGTGTTTTGTGTGCTCAACTTAACTAACTACTTTTGAATTTCAATAATATTCAATACTTGTCATCTTTAAATCTGGAAAGTAATACTTTTTTATAAACAGGTTCCAACAAAAAGTAGTTAGGAACCAATAGTAAATTTGAATGTAGGCATATAATATTATACAGAAATAAAGTTTTTAAAGCGGCTAAATTATTTTGATACTAAAAAGAAAATTGACTAACAGACAAAAAGCAATGACAAAAAAATCTAGCTTACCATCAGTCCAGTCTGACACAGCATATAGTGAACTGTTTGTGCGACGTCAGCAGCATGAAGGTTATTGTGGTAAGGGTTGTGGAACTTGCAGTAGCCTTCCTCTATCCTGTTCAGGAAGTTTTCTAGCGTCGTCGGCGGCACCTGGTGGCAAGAGACCAGTTTATTATGTATGAAATATGCGCTCCGGAGTAAGTCCAGTTGCTCCGGAGGGGAAATATGGACCTGACAATGTTGCTTTTGGAGAAGAGGTTATGTTAGGTTTTTTTTCTGTACTAACTCCGCTATCGACAGTCAATGGCGCCTATTTTAAACCTAGTTCTCATTCTCGCACTTTTATTCCTCATACTGTATCTGTCTTGCATTCATAACCTTACCGTCTGTATGGGTGGGATCCATCACCAATCCCATTTACTTCCTTAATCTTCTTATCAATTTTATTTAGTTATTTCTTTATAATTCGGGGAAAATAATATCTAGTCATATTTATTCTTAAGTCTGTTCTTATGCTGTTACATATATTTTATTACATTTTTATATTACTACTATCTACTTATACTATTTTACTCTATTTATATGCTATTTTTATTACTATCCTATTTCCTACTTCTTAACTTGTTACAATTTTTAGAATGTTTGTTATGCTTAGGTTAAATGTACAATATACAACTAAGCATTCACTTGGTTTTATTTCGGCTTATACTTTTCTGAGCTATTCTCTCAAAGTAGGCTATGATTTTGTTTCCGTTTTCCGGATAGTATTTCCCCAACTTTGTGTAAACGCTAAGGCGTATACAACGTGTAATTTAAAGGGTATATACATACCAAGTGGACGGCTTCTTTGGATGATAACAAACGATATGACAAGGGTTTGGTAATCCTATGTCTTCATGTGTGGAACTAATTAGAAATTTCAATACATTGATACCAGAGACTGAATTTTTCAAATTAAGAAGATTGAAGAGAATTATCGTGTTATAGAAAGTTATTGATCCTCGTTGTGACACTTTTGTTATGATTGATATTCAAGAAACATATGAAACCGATAATTTCGTATCAATTCTTTGAGTCACTTATTTTGTGCTGAAATTGGGCATAGAGACTCCATACCAGATGTCTTCAGCCCTTTTGGATTGATATGGGGTTATTGCCTAAGCGTATACGCTTAGGAAATAATTGTGTTAGATAAATTCCAAGCCTGATGAATTCGAGTGAAAGCATTCGGAAAATCTGTTGGGCTATACCTGCTTTGCAAAACGTCGATAATTTAAATAAACGTCCGTTTTGAAAGACATTAATCCAATTTTTCGGTTTGTTACTCCCGGGGATTGATCTTTGGATTAATTTCAAATTATTAAGTAAGAAGCTTAAAAGATTCAATTGTAGTCAGTCAGCCATTTAAGGTTTCCGTACAAAGGAACTTGCAGTTAAATAATAACTACCAAACGAGTCGATCTTGAAATCGGTTAATATTTTTAACGTAAGCTATATTTAATCATTTTAAATTAAAACATGGTCATTATTAAAAATTTAATAAGTATGTATTTTTAACTGTGCTTGTACTAGCTTCTAATAATATTATTGATTAATTTCTAAGGTATAGGAAACCAGTTTAACACATTAATTTTCAGGCCAACATGCAGAACTTACATAGATAGCCAAAAATAAGAAATTATTGAAAGTCTTTTTGTAATTTATATATTTATAATAACAATGCTGTAATTCAGGAACCTATACCTGAATTACAGTATTGCTATTATAAATATATAAATTTATCACGCGACGATGTCGCTTGACGGGCATAGTGTAATAAGCGACCGCCCTACGCCTACGCGACGTCATCAACGTATTAAAAAATACGTAAGCATGTAGATATCCAGAAAATGGGACAAAAAATTAGGAATGTCAGAGTTTCTCCTTGTTTTACCTAATAATATGTGTTCAAAATTCGGAGCTTGTGTGCTAGAAGGACCTAAGTTTGGTGATCGGTGAGTTAGTGACAAAATAATGGGATTTTAACTTGCAATAATTCTTAAATTACTCTAGTAATGCTCTCTTAGTGACTAAAAATTTGGGCGTTTTAGTGTTTTCACAAGGAGGTCAAAAATGGCCTGAATGGCTTCGAGAAAAGGATGGCCTGGCCGTGGCCTTTTTTTGTTTGACTTGGTGGGGGCGGCACTACCGTGCTCCCAGAACGGTGCATGTTAGATTTAGTCGATTTGATTTTAACCGATTTTTCTGAGCGGCGAACCCCGAATGCAGTTGCGATGGTCATGGCACTGGTAGCAGTCGCTTGGAACGACAGCTGCCACGCAGTGCACACGCACAAACCGTTGGCTCATTCCTGAATTATTTTTGTAATTATTTGAGTTATCCTCTAAAAGTATTCAGTATTATTGTTTAAAGATATAGTATGTAGATATTGATTTTGTTAGTATTATTTGGAATTCCTGCACCCAAACGCCAATGGAAAACCATACAAAGGATCAGCTGCGGCACGTTAGCCGAATTTCGGTATTTTTTTATGATAAGTTACAGCCTGTCTAGCATTATTACCTTAAACTTGTGTATCATGCCATATCTGTTCAGGAGTTCATAACCGAGGTACTTGACTGGCGCTCCTCCCGACGCCTCGTGAAGAGCGAACACGTCGAAGGACCATTCATCCAGCGTCTGAAACAAAAGAATGTGGCGTAAATGTAAAACAGTCGCTGCTGAAGTTCTTAGTATTTTTCTTACATTTCTGAAATTAAAATCTTCATCACATATGTATATCGTACTAGCTTTCAAAAGAGTACAACAGAAATAAATCTTCATGTTTTTGATGGGTTTTGACCAGTACGAATTGAATGGGTTTTAAAAGTAACGTTGACCACCGAGCATGTGTCGGAGTTTCTTCTCAGTGTGAAAGTGTTATTTATAACCAATTTCCAAATAAAATATGAGTTTGATCATATAGTTCCAACTATTTTAAAACGACTTGAAATATACATTTCTCAATTCGTTTATACATTCAGTCAAAAAAGTGTCGGGAATGTATCACTTTTTTATGGTTCATATACTTTTTTGGTTTTGTTGTTGTTGTTAAATTTACTTTCTATTTTAGCGCGGACTTTGAGTTGCATCTGTTAATTAGATTAAATATGTTTTTAGTTAGAACATATTTTGTGTGTGTGGCGAATTTCGTAATGGACAAACACATCGAACAAAGATTTTGTTATAAATTTTGAATCGCCAATGTAATTTCGTGTTCGGAGTCTTATGGTGAAGCTTATGGTGAATCGACTTAATTCAAAACACGTACTTATGAGTGGTACATAGTGTGTTCAAAAGTGGTCGAGATGTGATGGAAGATTTGCCTCGCTTTGGTAGGCCATCAACGTCTTAACGTCGTACGCGGCAAGTAACTTATTGTACTTAACATATCCAAGCCATTCGAGATACATATCCATTCGAACATCATTAACGCTGGTCAACATGGAAACTACTTCGTTTAAAGCGCCATCGATCAGTACTGTGGTTCTCGCGTTTACCCTGACTGGAGCAGCCACTACAGCTTCGCGCATTGTGTACGCCGCGCTGGTCGCGTAGAAATGGCTCTGCGTGTTCCAGGATGTTATGGTTAACTCTCGATTACTCCCTCACGCATACACGTGGTCATTTCCGGTGGGTAGGTCCCCCAGTTTAGAACTGGCGGATTCGGACATAGGTAAGGCTGCCTGAAAGGTGGATTTAAAAAAGGTCAACAGACCTGTCATCTTGTTCGATGCTACGGTAAGCCTGCATGTTGAGCCTGATTACAATGGATGTTCTGACAGTTAGATACAGTTGCCTGGCAAATCTTTTCCAGCATAACAGATTGACGGTTGTTCAAACGCAACACCTTGTACTCGTTCCTTATTGAAACGATGATCAATATAATGGCTATGATCTATTGACCATAGCCATTATATTGATCATCATCATGGCCAGAATGGAAGTCAGGTCCTGGTTCAGGATATTCACCAGAGTTTTCTGGTCTCCAGGGCCCCAAGGTCTTGCGGAAGTGGGCATCAAAGACAAGTCCCCGTTGTGACTGAAGGTGGCGGTCAAAAGAGGAACGGAAAGTGGAAAAGGGTACAGCCTCCAACTTACCTGGGAGCTGCACTTGGGGGGAGCTTGCCGAGTCGGCCGTGGGAGGGGTGGTCGTGTCAGTTTTCTGTGAGCATGGCCGGGAAAGTTCCAATGTTTTATTATCGATCTTTTCGGATAAATCTGCCACGCTTCGGGTTGCATTTAATTGTTTGGTGAGCCCTTCTTGAACTGAGAGGGGGATTCTTACCTCACTAAAACCACCACGGTGATCACCATCAGCACTGAAAATAGGTTTCCCTGAGATTCTTTTAATACCTAATTAGATTGTAAATTAGCTTTTAACCATTCCGTTTTTTATGTCTACCTATCAGTCTAACGAAGTGCAACAACAAATGATGATGTCGAATAATGATACGAAATTAAAAATCACATCAGCCTACTTGACACTAATATGCCCGACGCATAACAATAAACTAAATATCTTCGCAAATAGAGGAAGATGAAGATGTCTGAACAAGGAGCTGAAATAGAAATAGTACAAGTAGAACCGAAACTTTGCATTCACAACATAGGTACTGAAGCATTTACTATTCATAGTATAGGCAAGTTTATAGCGCAGACATATCCCACTTCACTGTGTTAGAGTAGAAAATTCATTCCGTGACAAGAGAGCAAAAACTTTTCATTTCACAATAAACATGAGCTTAGAACGTTGATCTAGTTGCTAAATTCTTGAAATTCTGAAAGTCTTTTGCTAAGCCTTGCAACATTAAGTTTCTCGGCATATATATCGGAATTCTGTCTTGTTTTCTATTCCATTTGTATGTGCGGAGGAATACGCTTTAATAACTATTATGTGTATTAAAATAGTTACTGACAGACTTCTACTGACTAAAACACCCACCCCGTTCCTTTAGTTACTCTTGCGTTCCAGCGCAATATTTATTTATTTGTCGGAGTTGGTTGTCAATTACAATTAGTTATTGTGGGTATTCATAATATTTTGTTAAGAGTTGATTTTCTTGTTATGAATTTAAGTGATCTTTCAGTATCAATTACTGTCTGATAAATCGAAACATAATTTATTAAGTACTTAGTGTACGCACTAATTGATTTTTGGCAATTTATTTCGATAAGTGTGACTGATAGTTTTGATCAGAACAATGGATGACATGTTGCTTTAATTTAAACTTTGCGATATCTCCATTGTTTCTTAACGATAATTACTCTTGTATTATTTGATTATTTTATAATATAAGTCTTATAAGATTTTGTACGTTTTGTATCAAATAAACACGTGACGCACTTCCTCGCGCCAATGGACAGAGTTGGAGGGATTTCAAAGTGCGGGTATCGTCTTATAAAAGACCGTGCACTTGGTAAGCTCAGCAGTCTGTCTTCGGATCTGACTCAATAAAGAGCTTCCCTGCTCCCGACAAAACTGTCGGTTTATTTGGTACAGCGCTGCTGTATATTTACAATAGCTGTATAACCCTGCTAATAGTAAGCAAGCGGATACACTTTGTGATTGGGTGGTTTGACCACTATACGAACTGTGACCTTGAGAGGGTCTGTTCGCCTAACTGTATTCTTTGTAATTGGGTGGCTTGGCCACTATACGAACTGTGACCTTAAAAGACTGACTGAGACTGTCGTGAATGAGCGTAAGGTTTATTTTTCAGCAAAAAGCGTCTCAAAAATAATAAAAAACATACAAAGAGGCAAATCACCCGGTCACGACGGTCTCAGTATTGAGCATTTTAAATATGCTGGGGTTCATTTACCGCGAGTGCTCAGTATGATGTTTAATTTGTTTTTATGCCATTCTTATTTACCTGAATCACTAATGCGTACTATTGTGATACCAATTGTGAAAAACAAGACTGGTGATACGTCCGACAAGACTAATTATCGACCTATCTCACTTGCAACGATAACATCTAAGGTGCTGGACAGTTTGTTGAATGGTAATATGGTACAGCAGGTCAAACTGCATGATGCGCAGTTTGTTTTTAGAGCTGGTTTGTCAACGGAAAGTGCCATATTATGCATGAAGCACACTGTCAGGTACTACACGGCGAGAAGAACTCCGGTACACGCGTGCTTTCTTGACTTATCGAAAGCTTTTGATCTTGTAGCCTATGATCGCCTATGGGATAAGCTGAGAGGTGCGGGTGTGCCGGCTGAGAGTGTCTCACTCCTCAAATTCTGGTACGCCCATCAGAAAAATCAAGTGAGATGGGCCGGTACCTTGTCGGATGAATACAAACTTGAATGTGGCGTAAGGCAAGGAGGATTAAGCTCGCCTTTATTATTTAATTTGTATATGAATGACCTGATCGAGAGGCTCAGTAGCACACATGTCGGTTGTCATATTGATAACATTTGTTTCAACAATATTAGTTATGCAGATGACATGGTGCTGCTGAGCCCCTCGATCAGAGGTATGAGGATATTGCTGTCTTTGTGTGAGTCATATGCGGAGCTACATGGGCTAAAATACAACACAGATAAGAGCGTCACGCTAACATTCAAAGCGAATAAATATCAGCCCATCCATGTGCCTCCTATCATGCTCAATGGTGTGCCACTGAATGTAGTTCATAAGTTTAAGTATCTAGGCCACATAGTCGCTAGTGATTTAAGGGATAATGAGGATATAGAGCGGGAGCGCAGGGCTTTGGCAGTGAGAGGCAATATGCTTACTCGCAGATTTTTCCGATGCTCTAGTGAAGTGAAAATAACACTTTTTAAGGCTTTTTGCCAGTCATTTTACTCGAGTGGTCTGTGGGTACAGTATACGCAACAAGCTTACAGAGCCCTGCGCACCCAATATAATAACGTCTTTAGGAGGCTGTTGGGGCTGCCGTGGCGCTGCAGTGCGTCTGGCATGTTTGCAGAAGCGCATACTAACGGCTTTCAGGCCATAATTCGTAAAAAAGCAGCTTCACTGCTGCAGCGCTTACGAAGCAGCGGCAACAGCCTCCTCAGGACAATCGCGGCGAGATTTGACTGCCCTATTCAGCGACACTGGATAGAGGTAGCGATAGGCTTAAGTTGAATGTATGTTTTATTTTATTTTTTATTCTTATTATTTTAGTTATCTTTGCCTTTTATTTTTTTTTTATTTTGTACTAACATAGCATAAGGTTAAATTGTTACTAACACTCTATGGACTTTGTCTGAAATAAATGATTATTTATTTATTTATTTATTTAAAGTGTATCTTTTACCTAGATTGTATGGACTTTAAAAGAGACGTTGACCTCTGAGTTTGTTTCAGTGTTTCTTCTCAGAGTAGTCAGTTAGGAAACACTGGCCTCATCTAGTTTGCAAAATAAACATCATTATTTCATTATTAGTGAACTCAGTAAATAAATATCAGATTTTGCTTAAACCAACTTGTTTATCTTAATGGGGACTCCAAACCCTGATGATATACCTCTCGGCACTCCTCTAACCTGATGATCCTACATCAGAAGTGGGGTAGTCTTTCATACCCACTGGGATAGTCTTTCATACCCACTGGGATAGTCTTTCACACCCACTGAGGTAGTCTTTCACACCCACTGGGATAGTCTTTCCACCCACTGAGATATTTCTTTCACACACTTGGATAGCGTGGGTCTCGAACAAATTGCTGTTTCCACTGTTCTAGCCCATGTCTCCAAATTTGATTCCCGTGCTCGTCGACTAGCATTTACTACCGAAGTTACAAACCAGGCATAAACTTCAACACTGTCCCACCTATAGAGAAAGTCTCAGATTTTCTCTGACCAGCAAGATAGTTCTTCCACCCAATGGGATAATTCTTCCACCCACTGGGATAGTTCTTCCACCCACTGGGATAGTTCTTCCACCCACTGGGATAGTTCTTTCACGCACTGGGATAGTTCTTTCACAGACCACTTATTTTGTTTCCGTTAATTGAGTTTTTGGTTCATAGTCCGTGTGATTTTATTTTAAGAGGGTACTTGAATGCAGGTCACGATTGTCAGATTGCTTTGCAAGTACTTTTCTCGCTAGCTAGTTTTGGTTAGCTGTACTTTTGTTTTAGGTCTTGATATTATTTTTAAGTAGAGGGTACGTGTCAGTAGGTCACGACTGTCTGATTGTTTTGCAGTTAGTGTCGCCTGTTTATTATGAAAATCAAAGCCTACGCTCTCGTTCTAGATCACGGCTATGTGATTCAGAACGTAGTTCTAACTGAGCACCTGAACATTCTACAGTAACCGATCGTATTGTTGACGCCATCTGTTCGATTAATTATACGGGTAGATCGAATCAATGTTTTTACATTTCACGTTTTGATCCGAATTCTCGATCGTGCAAAATCCATTAATAACTAGGGTGATTATGAGTGTCTTTCGATTGTCTGAAAGGTGACGCTCGATCGTGATTAAACGAGTGGGTATCTGGCGATCGTACGTGAAGTAATTTTAAGAGGTAATATAGACCGTTATGTCCAAGGACACTTGATGTTGCGAATATATTGGCTCACATAATAAATACGAACTCGGATAAGTATCCAACGTATGCGGATTACGCACCTCGTTCATTGCTTCGTTTAGGTACGTATAGTGCGGGGACTTGAGTGACGAATTGATTTCACCAATTATTATACGTGGTATTACTGATCCTAATATCAGAGTTGCTGCAACAAATGCTAAATCGTTTCCGAATGATTTAATTGAATTTTTCTCGATTTACATTAAACCGATTAGTTCTAAAAGTAACTTAACTACGAATTCCTTGTCAAAGCAGGGTAGCAGTGTAACTTTTTTGTAAACGATCTAAAGTTGATCAGGATACGAGTAGTACGCTGGTACTTCGATATTCAAAGACTTTTGTTTTTGTTTTGGTATCGCATAGATCCGAACCATGTTCTTTTGTAAGAAACTGGGTCATAAAGTCAACACTTGTTTTGCCAAACAAAGATCTGAATCGGCAAACAAGGACACAGTTGGTTAATTGTTGTAATGTTTTAGTAACCAAAAAATGTAGTGAGGTAGTAGTAGCGACTATTATTCAAGACTTGTGGGTAGTCGTGTTAACAGATAGTGGTTCCACTTTTTATTTAATGTTTTCGTCTTTGTTTAAACATTTTTACTGTTAAGTAGTTGAGAAGTAGGAAAGTACTGCTAATGTTAAGTAAATTAGTTTCATGGATTGAGTCTCGTTGTTGATTTATTCGTGGTGTCGTGCTATTATACCTACATGAACATCTGATAATTGTAGGTACGATTAT
Source organism: Tholera decimalis (assembly GCA_943138885.2). NCBI lineage: Eukaryota > Metazoa > Arthropoda > Insecta > Lepidoptera > Noctuidae > Tholera > Tholera decimalis. The sequence goes on along the minus strand of OW964553.2, from coordinate 9,195,384 downwards.
TTTGAATACAGAATAGTTATCCGAATAGGGTAGTAAGATAATTGAAACTTGGATTTCAATTCCAATCATGACATTCTAGATATTTAAATCTAGTAAAACTGTAGATCTCATTTTATTGCGTTACAGTTTTAATAAAAACCAGCTTTAGAGTTTTTCAATAAATCTTTAAGATGTGTTCGTTTTTGGCAATTAAGATTCAGTATTTGGGATAGATAATTAGTGGAAAGTCAGGTTAGACAGAGTTATGATAAGTTGAAGCTTTGATTGGCTCAATTCAAACGCAGTGTGAAATAATAGTCCGTTAGTTTATGGGATTAGCTGGTTATTGTGTGTTTATTGTAGACGTTATAAAGCTGACTTCTCCATCATGTATTGCTGTGTTGATCATAACTACCTTTTTGGTCTGGTTCATTTTATCTGAGGTTTGAAACAACAGGCTACCCGACAGTTAACTGTAAATGTCTTACTTATTTTTTTTTGTTTGTTACCAATAGATGTAGATTGTTCTATTCCAGAGTGTTAACTTTCATAGTATGGTCAAGTATGGATATGGGTTGCGATACACATCTGATGACATCCGAGAAGGCAAATCAGATGGCAACTCCACTCATTGGAAGTCAGGTACAAGACGTCGCTATCGAAAACTCCCGTCCAAACAGAGAAACTCTTCGTGAGATGAGTCGGCAGAGGATGTCTGAACGACTTCGTTCAAGTCAAGAGGACCAGGAAACCTATGTCAACCGAGGTTTCAAGGCGCCTCGTACCGTTCTAAATTCTTTGCCTTTTGTTTTAGAAATCTGGCACAGTCGACAGGGAAGCTGGACTCCTGCATGCGAGGGCTATCATGTGGTGAAAGTACTCCCACGTGGTCGTTACGAGCTTCAGTGTTCGAGCCGTCGCATTGGAAGTCAACACAAGCAGCCCTGAGTATAACTAAAAATACCAAATAAGATAAAGCCCGTTATGATAAGACTAAAGCTGTTTTGTAAAAGTTCCAAGTTGGAGACTTTGGTTTCGTTCCTCATCCAAACTAAATTAGACCCTAAATATAAAGGTCCTTGTAGATTTTTAGAAGTATTAGATGGTGATAGATACTTGTTGAAAGCTTTGAGTAAAAATAGATTTTAGAAATATCCCCATGATCGTGTACGAAAAATGCCTGAATGTCCAGTTACTGTTAGTAATAATGTCAATACTGACACTGATGATGACTCATCTGCTGCTGACATAGCATTGCTGAGTTGGCAAGTTGTCTATGATGACTCTTGTCTGGGCTTGGAGGTTGATCTTGACGCCTATGCGGGCTGTTCTATCTTGACGCCTATGCGGGTTGTTCTATTCGACTCCAAGTTATTTACTGAATACCATGGTGTGATTTCAGTTGGAGGTTGATCTTGACGCCTATGCGGGTTGTTCTATCTTGACGACTATGCGGGTTGTTCTATTCGACTCCAGGAGGTTGATCTTGACGCCTATGCGGGTTGTTCTATTTGACCTTATTCGTCGAATCCCATGGTGTGATTTCGGCTGGGAGACTATGTCTCTAGTAAAGCTATGTGTTGTCAGTAACAGTTTAGTAATTTTTGAATGGTTGCGATGCAACTGCTATTGATAATGATAATTTTATTTGACAAACTCAGGACTTTTCGTTTCACAGTACTTTTTGAAGGCTTTTTGAATGGTTGCGATGCAACTGCTATTGATGATAATAATTTTATTTGATAAACACGGGATTTTTAGTTTCACCATACTTCTTGTTAAGGCTTTTGATTGTCAGAAAGGCCGATCGATATTCACATGAGATTTTCTTTTTCAGGATCACACGAGGTCGTGTAGAACGTCAGTTCTGGCCGTGTCGGAGTTGGTTGTCAATTACAATTAGTTGTTGTGGGTATTCATAATATTTTGTTAAGAGTTGATTTTCTTGTTATGAATTTAAGTGATCTTTCAGTATCAATTACTGTCTGATAAATCGAAACATAATTTATTAAGTACTTAGTGTACGCACTAATTGATTTTTGGCAATTTATTTCGATAAGTGTGACTGATAGTTTTGATCAGAACAATGGATGACATGTTGCTTTAATTTAAACTTTGCGATATCTCCATTGTTTATTAACGATAATTACTCTTGTATTATTTGATTATTTTATAATATAAGTCTTATAAGATTTAGTACGTTTTGTATCAAATAAACACGTGACGCACTTCCTCGCGCCAATGGACAGAGTTGGAGGGATTTCAAAGTGCGGGTATCGTCTTATAAAAGACCGTGCACTTGGTAAGCTCAGCAGTCACACTCTCCGCCCGACGCTCGCCCGAGACGGTCGCGCCGCTCTGTGCTCCCGATCGTTCCGTGTCTGTGTCGCTCCATCGCGCTCGCCGTGACGTCATTCGTAGTCGCCGACTACAACTCCCGATCCGGAACCGCCTTTTTCAAGGCAGCGAAGGATATTCTGTTTCTATAACAGAGTGTAGTCAAAAACGTTTTGCCCCTTCAGGGAAAAACCACAGTTTCGTGGTCCTTGGTTGGAAACCTCACGGTGTCAACGAAACCAAGGGGGTGTTGACCCGACACACCCGCTGATCCCCTTCAGGGTGAAGCAGTTAATTGGAGTCGAGTGCTAGGTTTTGGCCTTGGGGGATCTCCTAGTCAAACCTAGTTACTGAGTTTCCTTTTCAGCTACACACCTAGTGTCGGTTGGGTGTATCTACCCCTTCGCACTAGACCCAATAGGGCCCGGTTCGCACAATAAGACTTGCGACCGGTTACAAGCTTAGGGCTCACCATTAGGTACTCACCTCCCAGTCTCTACCCGACTGGGAGGGTTACACATCCCCGGACCCATCCATCCGGGGAGTTAGGCCAGTTAGGCTTTAAATAGGCCCCCCGCGGGAGAGAAATCTCCAAAATTCTCCCATTAAATTTTTAATCCATTCGCCAATCATGGCGAACTCCAATATTTTGGAGATATTATTAGAAATCCTTATGGAAAACCCTGCTATTTCCGCCAAATATGGCGGAAAAATTCAGCGTTTAATCGCTAATTGTCCCCCGGCTACCGAAGCCAACGTCGCTGATTTTAGTGACGCGCTTGACAGCCCATTATCTCCCCCGCTTGCCGATCAAGGCATCCCGGTTGGTCAATTCACGGAAGTGTTTGTTAACTCCGATCCCATTGTTCATCAAACAACGAACGACTTCCAGGTAGATAGCCCTCTATTGCCCCCGCCCGCCGACAAAGTCGTGCCGATCGCCCGATTCCCGAAATCAACCATTGTTTCCGGCCCACCTACTAATCCCATTGTTCATAGAACAATGGACGCCGCGCAGGTGTGCGCTACACCTGAATTCCGTGAAATGGACACCACCGAACCTGTGTCCAATAACAACTCCGACAATGATTTGTCATCATGCCCCGAGGGTGCGCCGGTGACGACTTGAAAGTCGTCTTCCGAGGACGAGTCCTCGGAAGACGACTTTCAAGTCGTCACCGGCGGCAAGAGGTAGAAAGGGAAAACCTCCCAGGCCAGCAAGGCCAAAAAGATCACCGCGTTGTCCCCGTCCCCAACTCAAACGCCCGTTCGACCCGCTAGCCCCGTCCCAACTACCTCTACTCGCGCGCAGGATAGTCGTCCCCCCAGCCCGATAGCCCAAACTTCCTCAGCCCAAAGGAAGCAACGCCCTCCGGCCCCTTTTACATCCAAGACAAGGGGAAATGGACTGATGTGTCCAAGATGTGTGTTGATCGAAAGATCAACTACACAAACGCCCGTGCCTGCCAAAATGGCATTAAAGTCACCGTCCTTACGTCGAACGACTATAGGGAACTATATCGCGCCCTCCGTGAAAGGAATATTTCCTTTCACACTTTCTCCTTCCCCGAGGACACGCCCACTCGTGTAGTTATTAAACGTGTCCCTAAAGAAATCCTAGTACAGGATATTAAAGACGACCTTGCCGATCAAGGTATACCAGTGATCGCCGTCCATCGCTTACATAAAGCGAGAGGTGGTGAATTGTACGACATGGTTCTTGTCATTTGTGAACCAAGCGAAGGTCATCACCCGATTTTCAAAATTAAGTCCATTTGCTCCCTATCCGGTATCTCAATTGAAAAGCCCTATAAAACCGCAACAGTGGGACAATGCCACCGTTGCCAACTGTATGGCCATGCGCAGAGCAACTGCTATGCGACTCCCAGATGCGTCAAGTGTTTGGGCGAGCACAGCACTGCGGACTGCCCTCGGCCCAAAGACCGAACCCTCTGTTCGGAACCACCCAGCTGCGTTCTCTGCGGCCAGACCGGTCACCCGGCAAACTACCGCGGCTGTCCCAAAGCCCCCAAACTCGCTCCTAAATTAGCGAAGCGCGCCAACGCCCGCCAACAAAGAGAGGCACCTTCCTCTCAAATTCCCCAACGCCTCGCTCCTCAGAGACCATCCCCGTGGAACAGGCTAAACCACGAACAAGCCTTTCCCTCCTTGGCCCCTGCCAAACCTTTGCAGGCACTGATGGATATACCCATCGCAGCGCAGATCCTGCCTATAGCCGTGGCTCCAGAGGCCACAACCAGTCCCAAACTCGCGCCTCAAACCACTGCTGCTCCTGCAGCCAAACAATCGCCCAAACCCTCACCTGTCGGGAACGGCGAGTCTTGCGCCCAGACTCTACTGCGCCACTATAAAATATTTATGACCCGCCAAGCCAGGTCTCTCCGCGATGCCCTTCTGGCTGCCGAGCAGCAGAATAACGGCAAAATTACGACGGAAATGTACAGCCAAATATTCAGCACACACAGTGATGTCGTGCTAGGCCTCGACCAGATGGATGCGATGGACTGATCCAATGGATTCCCAACGCACAAACCACACTAGGCCTCGATCCCTCAAATTAGGTTTTTTCAACGCCAATGGCATTTTCAACCAACGCGCCGAAATAACTAAATTCCTCCGCGACCACCAATTAGACGTCCTCCTTATACAGGAGACCCTTTTGAAACCCCACCGCGCTGACCCCAAAATTGCGAATTACCGTCTAGTTCGCAATGACAGAACACGCTGCCACGGCGGCGGTACCCTTATTTATTACAGGAAGGAGTTATACTGCATCCCTCTGACCCAACCCGCGCCTCTCTCTCACCTAGAGTACTCTGCCTGTCGACTAGGCATGACTGGTCATCCTCCGATAACCATCATCTCTGCCTACCATCCCCCACCATCGGTCGCGTCTCTTGCTTCAGACGATCCTATCGCGCTCACCAGCGATCTCACGACTCTCTTTGGCCTGAGTGACTCCGTCTTACTAGCGGGCGATCTCAACGCCAAACACCCCGCTTGGAACAGCAACACGACAGATGCCAGAGGCAGAATCGTGTATAACCTAGGCGCGACCCTAAACTATGACGTCATCGCTCCGATGACTCCCACCCACTACACACACGACACCAACCATAGGCCCGATGTCCTCGATGTGGCGCTCCTAAAGAATGTAAACCTCCATTTACACTCCATAGAAGCGCTTCACGAGCTCAACTCGGATCACCGTCCCGTTATCCTACACCTAGGTTCCCGCTCAGGTAACCATGATCCTACCCAACCTCTTCCGACCCAATTGATCACCGACTGGAGGAAAGTAAGTGAAAAACTGAAATCCACCACGTCGCCTCACTTGGACACCATTCCTGACCACATAGTCTCAGTCGCTGACACGACGGCGGCGATCGACTCACTTACAGATCACGTACAATCCGTCCTGAACGATTGTTCAAGGGAAGTTCCAGTAGCGGAAGACCACCGCTGGAAACTCCCGGACGATGTACGGAATCTGATAACCGAGAAGAACGCAGCCATCCGTGCGTACAGCGCTTTTCCCTGCACCGCAAACAAAGCTCACATGCGCAACTTACAGCGTGCTGTAAGGAAACGCATTGCCGAGCAGCGTAATGCGAGCTGGGACAAGATGCTGAGCGAACTTGAGCCCACCCGTCTTGCCTTCTGGCAGCTTCAGAGGAAGTTACGATCCACTGAAGAGGCCACAATGCCTCCTCTCATTCGTCCCGATAAGAGTGTCGCCTTCGATAACTCTGAAATAGCAGAATGCCTAGCCGACAGCCTAGAGTCCCAGTGTTCTCCCAGCTCTCAACCAGTAGACCAAGCCCACCTCGATATGGTGAACGCCGAAGTCGAACGTAGAACTTCCCTTCCGCCCGTCGAAGATCCCGATAATCCACTGGCCGCCATCACTCCTGACGAGGTCCAGGATATCATTAAAAGTCTCCAACCGCGAAAAGCCCCTGGCTCCGACGGCATCAGCAATAGGGTTTTCAAACTTTTCCCCGCCCAGCTTATAGTGCTAATGACTGCCATCTTCAATGGCGCATTGAGCAATAATATGTTCCCCGCAACCTGGAAACAGGCCACCGTCATAGGTATTCCCAAACCAGGCAAGTCCAAGTCTGACCCGTCTAGCTACCGTCCCATTAGCTTACTCAACGTCCTCGGTAAAATCTATGAAAGGCTTATATATAAGCGGCTCAAAGATTTTGCCGAAGCAAAGAGTCTTATACCCAATGAGCAGTTTGGATTTAGAACCGAACACTCGTGTATCCAACAAGTCCACCGCATCATAGAACACGTCAGCGCCGGCTTCCAACGGGGTGCAATAACGGGAGCCTTATTCTTCGACATAGCGAAAGCGTTCGACAAAGTCTGGCACAATGGCTTAATCTATAAGCTATACCAACTCGGCGTGCCTGACCGTCTCGTGCTCATCTTACGGGACTTTTTATCGAATCGCACCTTTCGTTACCGAATTGAGGGGGAGCTTTCCTCCCCCCATCCCATTCGCGCAGGAGTTTCTCAAGGCTCCGTACTATCCCCCCTCGTTTTCACGCTATTCACTAGCGATATCCCCAAGCATAAAAGTACTCAGCTAGCCCTATTTGCCGACGACACGGCTATCTATTATACCGGTTTTAAACCCGATGCCATCGCTCGCACTCTCCAAACTTCCGCAAACACTTTGGCCAAGTGGTTCCGGAAATGGAGAATCGAAGTCAATCCAGACAAAAGCCAGGCAGTCCTCTTTTCTAAACCGCGGATAAACCCACCCTCCCCCCGTCCGATTACCATGTACGGCAAGCCGATCCCTTGGGAAAAGCAAGCCAAATACTTAGGCGTGGTCCTCGATAAACACCTTTCCTTCGCTGAGCACATAAAGCAGGCACGTTCGCGCGCTGCTTTCGCTCTAGGTAGGCTCCACTTCATTCTTAGCTCCCGCAGCAAGTTATCACTCAGGTGCAAGCTGCGTATTTTCACCGCGGTCATCCGTCCCATCATGACCTACGCCTGCGTTGTTTTCGCACACGCAAAGCCCTACCCCCTCCACAAGATGCAGACCCTTCAAAACCGATTCCTCCGTAGAGTCACGGGAGCCCCCTTTTATGTTCGAAATGAGCTTCTTCACGTAGACCTCAAGATGCCCACCATACAGCAGTTCATGAAACGTGTCTCCAAGCGTTTCTTTGAAACTTCAATCCAACATAGGAATCCCCTTATCGTATCGGCCGCCCAATACGAACCCTCGCGTATCTCTAAGATTCGCCGACCAAGGCATACCCTAGTCACTCCCGATGACGCAATCACCCTGCTCCAAGAGAGCCGTAGGGAAACAAGTACAGTGGCACACAAACACAAAAACCGACCGTCCTTCCGTCCTCGCCGCCGAGGCCCGCCGCGACGTCCCCGTAATAGTCCGCCCCGACCCTTGCCAGAGCCAGCCCGTGACGCTGAGCCAGTAGCTTTAAATTCCCTTATTAATAATAATAATGATATGATCCAGCCTGTCCCTAGCTGCCCTCCCCTGCGACGCCCTAAGCCGAGGTCCGTACCCCACAGGGGGTGCCCTTAGCGTGTAGTCGCCTAGTTTGTAAGTTTTTTTAATAAGCCCTGGCTGGAGGCTTTAATTAATTAATTAATTAATTAATTAAGGCAACCACAGGCAAGTCCGGTTAAGCAGCCGACAACCTCAGAGGTTGACCTGCGAGATGCCACTCACAAAAAAAAAAAAAAAAAAAAATAAGCTCAGCAGTCTGTCTTCGGATCTGACTCAATAAAGAGCTTCCCTGCTCCCGACAAAACTGTCGGTTTATTTGGTACAGCGCTGCTGTATATTTACAATAGCTGTATAACCCTGCTAATAGTAAGCAAGCGGATACACTTTGTGATTGGGTGGTTTGACCACTATACGAACTGTGACCTTGAGAGGGTCTGTTCGCCTAACTGTATTCTTTGTAATTGGGTGGCTTGGCCACTATACGAACTGTGACCTTAAAAGGGTCTGTTCGCCTAACTATGTTCTTTCTTTGTAATTTGCTTTATCTTTTACCTAGATTGTATGGACTTTAAAAGAGACGTTGACCTCTGAGTTTGTTTCAGTGTTTCTTCTCAGAGTAGTCAGTTAGGAAACACTGGCCTCATCTAGTTTGCAAAATAAACATCATTATTTCATTATTAGTAAACTCAGTAAATAAATATCAGATTTTGCTTAAACCAACTTGTTTATCTTAATGGGGACTCCAAACCCTGATGATATACCTCTCGGCACTCCTCTAACCTGATGATCCTACATATTTATTATTAGGTTTATCAACAATTGTTTCTACATAAGACATGTTCTTAAAGCACAAGAGATAAAAAGGTAACAGTATAACAATCACTTATAGGTAAACTCAGCATGTGCGATTACAAAGTACAAAAAATATATTTTGAGCTAACAGTGACTCAAAAATGTTGATAGCAAAGGAGATTGCCACGGAGCAGGTCCCGTTTGTGGTATCTTGTGCCTGATTTTAATAATAACCTAAAAATATAATTATTTTTTTTTGCGTTCATGGTATTTTTTATACAATTTCTTTCACCCTGGGAATAAAGTTAAAGTTAATTAACAGTTAAACATTACGTTGACATCCGTTTAATTCAATGTAGTCTGTGGTTTGATTGGTATACAAAAAAAAGTTGCCAGGTATCAAAGAATTGAATAACTAATGCCATCTTTTACTCAATTGAGTAATCGTAGTAAAAGGTAGAAAGAAAACAAAGAATTATTATATATTATACAAAATACGCATTCCCAGAATACAAAAAACCGCCATATTGTGATTGTTTATTTTCAGTTCAAGAACTGTCACTTTATATTTCCTAAGTAGAATCTGGCACCAGGTCTTTTTAAATAAAGTTGATATTTGTGCTTTATCAAATTATATTTCATTTATGTGTCTATTTCAATTTGTAAGAAGATTTTAATATTTTTCTTAAACTTATCTCCAATTAATGTTACATCAATAATTTTATTTCATATAAAAAATTTTGTACACGATATAGCGCCATCTGTTGATAATTTAACGTACCCGATAGACAGTAAATAGTACTGGGGCCAACTTCTAGATGGCTTCTACACCATCTATGAGTACCTATCTACTTTTTATAGTACTGCTATTATATGTACATAAAGTAATAGAGACATAATCCCATCCCCATAATTATGTATAGTAGATAGGTAGTAGAAGTAGGTACTTAATCTAAATAGAATTAGGAGGAAATGTCAATGTCAATTTCTAATTATAACCTAGATTTTTACAACAGAAAAACAATGATATCTCTTAAACCAGGGTAAATAAATGAAAAATGGTTTCTGATTATGAAAATACTATGTTTTTACTATTATTTAAAATAAAAATCTTCAGGGCACAAGAATTTTCCACTGGGACCCAACTGTCCTTACAAATCGGGCAATCTCTTTTGTAACTATTCTACAGTATTGTCAAAGGAAAAGTGTACGGGTAGTAACTAAGTGACAATTGAGAAAGTTTAAAAGAACAATTTAATGAACTAATATTAACAATTATTTTTAGGTTTATGAGGTTAAATAGTCCAATTTATCGTTGCAGCTATTTGTAATTTTACAAAGTCTCGAGCAAGGAGCAAACATCCTTATCTCCTTAGAAAATTCCCGCATCCCCGGCGAGAAAGGGTTCTTTTAGAGACCTAGTCTAAAACTATTATTTTATTTTCGTTATGGAGTAACGTAAATAAAATCACTTTACCCTACGGATGAAATGTTTTCATCCTATGGTTACCAGAGTTTCGTTTACATAACGTAATCGACGAAACTAGAGAGGTTTTTTAGAGAGGTTTGTACAAAAGTAATGATAATCGAGTTTTTTTAATGTAGATATAAAATGATAAATGTGTTGTTTTGATGATGTCGGATGCCAAACTATTTAGCAAATGTCGAGAGTAAATAGAGGCGACATCGTTTTTCATTTTGTAGACCTCCAGTCTGAACATAATCTTTATACTATTATATTTATAACCTTCCTTTTAGAATTAGCTCCCATGTACCTGTACCTTTTAGTAAAAAAACCCTAGTTAACATTTTTAAAGCAGACTGTGTGGCGATGGCTACCGTTTATGAAGTTTAAGACAGGATTGATATATTTTTACAGTTCCGTAGTCGACTCGTAACAATATTTCATAGTCGAGTCTGTTCGTCCGCGGCTTAGCTCAGAAACTATTGGTACTAGAACGTCAAAATTTGACATGGATATACATAGTAGGTAATCACGCCGACAATGTGGTAAAATAATATCATGAAAAAACATTTGTTCTGGCTACTTCCCTTACATTTAATTTAATTGAAAAATATTTACATAATACAAAGTAGTTTGTTTTTGTTAGATCCTGGTACAGAACTCCCGGTCAGCTAATCCAACTCGCACTTGACGTTGTAGTTAACTACGGAACCCTACTTTGCGGGTGACCCGACATGCACTTTGCCGGTATTTCTAAGAAGTCGTTGTTTAAAACAGTGAACTTATGTAACAAAAAGTTCTATAAATATCTTAACTACGATGGATATTGGGTCAGTCCATAAATTCCACAACAACATATTGCGCCCTCTTCTGCCTATAAACCCACGCAATTACAGTAGATGTACTTTAGTACAAATTAATCTTGCTGTTACTAATAGTTAATTTGTTTTTCATCTCTTAGTTACTTGATACTGAACATTTGATACATTAGCAAGATTTGTGACCCCGCAGTTAATTAGCCAGAGACCTTAAGTTCATTAAAGGAAATAATTTGTTGACGTTTATTTTTGTAATTAAAATGACTTAAAACTGCGACACTTAACTGTGTTTTCTCACTGGTCCATATTTATTCTTTAACGAAAAAACACTTTCAACATGTGCGTTACTACGCGTCAGACATAAAATATATTCAATAATTATTTGAAAGTTCACATAGTTAAGATATTTGTCGCGGAAATGTGAGAATAACTCCACCCAACGATCTTCAACAGAAGTATTCTTCGTTTTCCAGCATGATATGATTTCATCTGTGATGTAGGTAGTGGCTTATTAGCGAAAATTCGTCAAACACTGCCGTATCTTGACTGCTGCTAATAAATCAGCAAATCCGTCACATTCTGTACGTCTTCCCACGTAAGTACTCTTGACAAATTGGCCCATTGAAACACTTCTAAGTCTGTATTGAACTGACACCATTGTTCCAAGTATTATTTACTTGTTTTATAAAATTCAACCAACGCATCTTTTACATTCTGAATAACAGCAGCGTCATTTTCTTGTATTTTTATCATGAAATTACGACCGGTGTGAGGAAGAAACACGGTATTCTATTTAAGTGCCAAGTTGTCTCGGAGTCGATTAATTTCCTTCGTAGATTCAGTTGCAGGCACGTTTCGTCCTTCGATTTTCAGCACGGTTTAATGAAACTTCGCGACCTGTGCATAGTGTGCATGCATAAAATATAACCACAATTCAGAACTGGGATTTTCGAAAAATGTTTTTAAAATATTTGGGCATTTATTGATGGAGGAAAATAACTTTTTAAGAGCTGGAACATCATTAAAATTCTTTCAAGCGCCGGCATTAATGCGAGCCACCTTGTTTTACTGTCACCCAGCAGTTTCTGATACTCTGTATCACTGGAATCAAAGAACTCTTTCGGAGTCTCCACTCGAATGTTGTGAATGTAAAAAAATGAATAAATTTTCACAACAATACATTCGAAGTCAACAGGAAGACAATCTGAAGCCGTTTTTATTGCGTTGTGGACTATGTGGGCTCCACATCCAATCCCAATGAGTTGTCTTCCGAGTGATTGGTTCAATTTCGCGTGAATGTTATTACTTCCTTTTCTATTCTTTCCTCCGAAATTGCAGTTCATATTATGTCCACAAAATGCCACATTTTTGTTTGTCTAATTCATTGCAAGATAATACTTCTTTCAAATAATTGACTATTATATCTGATGTTTTACCTGGCTACTCTCGAAACTCTAAAATCTTAACTTTGACGCCTTCATAAGGTACAAAATAGCGAATCAAAACAGGAAATAGTTTTATTGAGCCATGATTAAAAGCATCCGTTGATAAAGTTATACAGTGAGCTACGCGAAGGTGGTTTTTCAATTCATCCATCGCCATTGGCCAGCCAACACATTTTCGACAATAGCCTGAGATTTTGTACGAGCACATCTAAATTTTTGTTCAAAACATGCTTAGATTAAATTAGAAGCGCAGTCATTTGAGCGAAAGCTGTGATTTTCTTGCACTATGTGATATGCCCACGCACCTTCCGCTGCAGCTAGATCTAAATCTTTGGAAGACGGCGAATAAGTTTAAAAAAAAAAAAAGTAAGTATTGACGAGCTTGAAGCAGCAGCTTGATCGGAAAATCTGTTTTTCTGATTTTCAATGTTTCTCAATATCGCTAGCAGCGCCATGTCCAACACTAAAATCTGTGCGGCACTTTTCACACGTAACATCTGATTAATCACTCCTTTGTTTAATAAATGGATACTTATTTTGCAAATTAGTATTAAAAGTACACTTGCGTTTAGACATTTTTTTTTTATTACGAATGAGCCCGCTCTTGATCTCGATCACACCTGATGGTAAGTGTAAGATGAGGTCTACGATCGAACGAGCGAGACTAGAAAATGCATATTTACTCTTGCTTTAAAGACTGACGGGTCATATGTGGCAGGGAACACAGAAGCCGGCAGAGAGTTCCACACCTTGGCTGTGCGCACAATAAATGTAAACGAGAAGCGCTTCGTACGACAAGACGGTATATCGACCATGTGTGGATGGTATCCTGCGGTACGACTGGTGGACCGGTAGTAAAAGGGGAATGAAGGGATTAGGTCGTGGAGCTCCTGCGCACACTCTCCGAAGTACAATCTGTAGAAGATAGACAGTCAACCAACGTTTCGCCGGTGAGCTAGGCTGTGAAGCTTGCCTCTATGAGCCTTTTAGCTCTACTAATTTTATGAATATGAAAATGTGGAAAGAGTTATTTGATCGTGTCGTGCCTATGCGTGCGACTGACCGTAGGTCCGTAGTATTAAATGAAATAAAACATAATAATGCTGGCCGTAAGTACCCATGTTACATTCGTTCGTGAGTTGATGAGTCGAATGAGGCCGAAACACACTGCCGTTTACGTAAACAACTAAAGCAATACTATTTTAATAACGTTCAATGTATCAATATTCATGGCTTTGTATCGGTTCGCGTGAAGTACTTCTTCGCTTCATTTGTTGTCTATCCCTTTCTCGCATGTCAGTCGCTCGCTCTCGCTTGTTCCAGACTCTCAACCCCGCGTCTACGCTGCTGTCTTCAGTGCAATTTTAGTAATATTCAAATTTGGTAGGTATATAAAGGTTTGTTTGTAAAAGCGGGACATTTTTGTTCTCGTTGGGGACAGCGGGACAGACAGCCTGAAAGCGGAACGCATGGTCACGTTACTCATACTACGAGATACCACGGTATCTTGTGAGAACATCCAGTATATTTATGAGAATCTCTTGCATGCACACAAAAATATTAATAATAAATAAATATTTATAATCTAAATACAAAGAACAAATATACAACGTGTAACGGAAACCCCATATCTATCCAAAAGGACTGAAGACAACATCTGGTATGGAGTCTCTATGCAAAGTTTCAGTTCCAAATAAGTGACTCACAGAATTGACCCCAAATTGTTGATTTCGTATGTTTCTTGAATACCAATAATAACAAACCTGTCACATCACTATGAGGGTCATCACTTTCCATGTCACTGCCAATAAAACGATAATTCTCTTCGTTCTTCCTAATTTGAAAAATTCGGTCTCTGGTATCAATGTATTGAAATTTCTAATAAGTTCCACACATGTACACATGGATTAGAAAACCGGTGCCATATCGTTTATTATCATCCAAAGAAGCCGTGCACTTGGTATGTATATACCCTTTAAATTACACGTTGTATATCCACAGCCAAGCTGTGGCACTCTCTGCCGGCTTCTGTGTTCCCTGCCTCTTATGACCTTTCACCCTTTAAAGCAAGATGAAAATCCTACCCACATCCAAGAACTAAGCATTAATAAATTCAAATTATTTGTAAATCGTTATCTATGTCAGAGAGCTTTTTACACATTAAAATATTATATTATTGTATATGCCTTTTATTTTGTTTTTATTGTAATTTATTTAATGACGTCTTGCAGTTTGAGTACTTGTTTGGCTTACCTAAATTTAGTATTATTCGTCAAATCGTTGAGTTCTAAGTTCAGGTACACGATAACTGACAAATGCTTGCACTGTCGGGACAAGTCGCTCTTTGTGTGCTTCTTTCCTCATAAGAGCACCACCGACATGAACCTAAATACTTTTCATACGATTTGAACATCACGAAATGTAGTGCAGTGTTTTTGAAGTCGGTTTAATTTTTTGTTAAAAAGTTTCTTATTAGTTGGCTGGTTAGTAATTTACCTAAGATACACAAGCTTAAATGCTAACCACTCATAACCTTTTACTAAATATTGCTTTTCCAGATGCAGGGTTGTTAATTGTTGAGGAGTTCTCCAGGTACTTCACCATCAGCTTCGCTTCACCATATGCATTGTGTCGAGCTTATTGTGCTTAGTAACCATATCCAAGTAATCGAATCGGAACCCATGAAATATTTTTTATTGGGTAGTTCCGGTGGCCATCTATGATCACTTCAACAAATGGTGCTTTTCGAAAGCAACTGCACAAGTTACTATAAAAATAGTGATATCACTAGAGGTGTGCCTATAATATTTGAAGAGATCCCTCGATTTCTCCAGGATCCCATCATCAGATCCTGACCTGATAACAATGGGAACACTTCTGAAGTAAACCCTTTCAAATAAAAAAAGAATTTTCCAAATCGGTTCAGCCGTCTTTGAGTAATCGCTGAACATACATACATACAGACAAACCTACATAAAAAATATTTACGCGACGAATAGAGAACCTCCTACTTTTTGGAAGTCGGTTAATTAAAAATAACTTCTCCTATGTAATGCAACAGGATACATGCACTAGCTCAGGCGCGATTGATTCATCATTTGCATCGGGGCAACATCAGCGAGGTATCATCCTAAAGGTGTTAGTGGTGGGGAGATTATATCGAGATTTGTGTGATTCGAAGCGATCTCCTCTGAGCCACTGACTGATTCTACAGATCAATAGATTCCGAAGCGCAGCAGCAGTCAGTCAGTATTACAACCGTCCATATAAAGTAAATCATATAAATTTAGATACATTTCTTGTTGCCGGGACACTATCCTTGATCCACAGCGGTCTCCAATAATTTGCTGATCGAAAATACTCGTATCGTACACTTCCGCAAATTGTATTTCTTGCCGGTTGCTTTCATAGGCAAAATGAAAGATTATTATAGCAGTTGCGAGCCGCCAGTTTAAAATAAGAACTCTTCTTGTTATAGAATCAATCGGAAATTGCTGCCTTTGGAGTCAGCGTTCGAGAGCTCTGTGGTTGGCCGTGTAAACTTGTCAACCAAACACGATAGTTTGCTGTTTAACTGTAATTTAAACTTAGGGTGGCTACAACATCAAATGCTCAAACAACTATCCATTAAAAAAAGAAAGGTGCACGTGGTCATCCGTATTTTTTTGATTTTTATTGATAATAGGTTCGCGTTTGACCACCATCTCACCTGATGGTAAGTGATGATGTGGTTGAAGATGGAGCACGCTTACCTAAAAGTAACCTATTCACTCTTGACTTAAAGACCCCTAGGTTATAGCAAGAAATAAAATTTTACAAATTGTTTAGCTATGTTAAGACGTACCCTCTCTGCAACATACCTAACCGTACCCTTGTTACGCTTTTCGTCGAAAAATTGAAATTCTTTTTTTTCTGAAGTATTGAACGCTGATAGAATGTAACTTTGTAGGGGTTGTTTATAGAGGTTTACCTCTTATCCCTTACTAGCAAGTGCCATCAACATGCTTGTTAATATTGTTACTGTACAATTTCCTATCAAAGTATAATAAATAGAAATTCATAGAATTCCGGCGAGATGTTGCCGACTCGATTACTAAAGGTTACAAGGTTAGCTCCCATATTGCTTATATTCACTCTCCGGGTGTGAATATGACACAGAGCTTTAGAAACATACCGTCCCATAGGTTTGAGTGACAGAATAAACGCTTTTTCAAGCAGGTTCAGCTGGCAGTTTGAGTGTTTTATGCGTCCTGCCCAAACGACCTTACATTGGTATTGTTCGTTAAATCGTCGAGCCCCTTAAAGTTCTAAGTTAAGCTGCATGATATTAAACTACACATAGATTAATCTTCTCATATGATTACGCCACCTGCTCGACGTCCGTAAGTACGGCTACTGGGATCCAGCAGAATACCAGCGTCAGGCATATTTGCCTGACACATGCTGAGCTGGACTCCCACTTGGTGCAATTTGGAGACACACACCGCACCGACTTTCCATGTTACATTTTTAAAGGTTGTTTGTTTCTTTTTTCGTTCATAATATTTTTGATTGTTTGTATACGTTTGTTCTGTTCTTTTTTCAACCGACGACAAAAAGAGGAGGTTATGAATTCGACGCGTATATATATATATATATTTTTTTTTTTATGTATGATCATCGAGTACTCGAAGACGGCTGAACCGATTTGGAAAATTCTTTTTTTGTTCGAATGGGTATACTTCGAAATTGGTACCACTATCACCAAAGTCAGGATCTGATGATGGGATCCTGGAGAAATCGAGGGAACTCTTCAAATATTATAGGCACACCTATGGCGTTTTGGGTATTTCTTATAGTAACTTGTGCAGTTGCTCTCAAAAGTACCATTTGGGGAAGTGGAACTGATGATGAAGACCACAGATGGCCGCCGACTACTCAATAATAAGTATTAAGTGGATTGCGATTCGATTACTTGAATATGGATGTTAAGCACTTTATGCTCGTCACAATGCATATGGTGATGTAGAGCTGATGGTGAAGTACCAGGAGAACTCCTCAACAATTAACGGACCAGCATTAGGATAAGCGATATTTTGTAAAAGGTTATAAGTAGTTGACATTTAGGCTCTTGTAACTAGGTAAATTAAAAATCATCCAACTAAAAAGAGTGAAAAAAAAACTTTTTAACAAAAAATTAAACCGACTCCCAAAAAACACTGCAAAGTGAAAAATAACTTTAATTTCGGAAGTCGGTGCCAAAAACGAAAAAACAAAACTAAAGACACCGACTACCGAAATTAAAGTTATTTTTCACTTTGCAGTGTTTTTTGGGAGTCGGTTTAATTTTTTTTCTGTAATTTATGTGTTATATTTAATGTGCTTTTGTGTGTTGTGTCTTCTGTTGACCAATAAAAGTTTTATCCATCTATCTATCTATCTATCAGTACGGATTGACTTGAAAAGGGACTTCGATCTCTAAGTTTGTTTCGGTGTTGTTTCTCAGGGTCGTGCGTTAGGAAACACCAGCCTAATCTAGCTTTTGAGTTCCATAGTCTGTATATATGTAAAGACCACAGTTACTTATCTGTGTTTTGTACTTAACGTACTAACAAACTTCTTTGTACCCAAATAAAACGTTTTTATATTATTTTTATAACAAATCTGATAAGAAACCACAACGCTCTACGCTCTTCAAAAAGTTTCAACATCATGGAGTGGTTTTTATAAGAGCAGTTAAAACAAAAATTGGGTCACGCAGAAAAAAAGTCGCTCTGTAAACGTGTCAGTCACAAAATTTTGAAAGCAGAGTTCCATTACAGTACAAAGTGTTGGCTGTAACGTTTTACTTTCGGCGTAAAGTGCTACTTTCTCAACTCGTATGATGGACGTATTCACGTATCATATGTAGGTGTTTGTCGTGTATACTCATTTATTGTTTAGTCCCATTGTTCAGAGCATAATAGTATTTGGTAAAGCAATATAATATCATACATATAACCAAATTAAGTTGCTTTTCACGGGTGTGTCAAAACTCGTGAATAAGGAACTCATTATACATAGGTTTATTCGGGACTTATGTATATATACATGGGTAGATAGGTTATTATTTAAAATAGCTTCGTAAGCTATTTCAAATAATACAGTATTTACCAAAGCCATGCACATGTTCTACATTATAATGTTGATCAAAATTGCCTTTTACAACATACTGGCCGTTGATTTCGAAGTGTAAACTCAGTCTTTCCACAACCAGGCGGACCATATCCACGTTACTTTTCGATTTGAACCTTAGATAATACCATACTTCTCAGGTTCCGAAAGATTTCCTGGACCAACATTACTTTCGTAGCTCTGCAAAACATGCAGTACCTAGCCGTTGTTTCGTATTTCTTTGTCAGCTCAACGTATTTAACAAAAACGTTCTTCCCGACAACAACAGTTAAGGTCCACCCAAAGAGTTTTTCTCCCCCGCTCAAGACACCCATATCTACGTTATAGAAATACATTACCTTCTCAGCCAGATTAACAACTACTCTCGTTACGAGTTGGTCGCCGTATTAGCAGCAGTGTCATAATTTTTCTTCAGTTGCAATCCTAAAACTTTCTCAGGAAAGTTTGGAAAGTTTTAAGTATGCAAGAACCCTAAAATTGAATTAGGGTAGCGTTTTTCGAGCAAATTGTTGTCCATAAAAAAATCCCGGACACCAAATGAGACCTAAATCTTCGTCAGTCAGTTGTGAAAACAATTCGTGGGGTTTTGACACAGAGTATAGGGGGTGTACTATGCCAAATCGAATGCCAAATAATCGAATATCAATTGATCGCCTACTATACATTTAAAATCTAAATACTCGAACATTCAATATATCGTACAATCAAGTGTTCAAAATATCGAATGTTTGTTTGAACGAGCGCTCAACGCATCGCATATTCATTCTATAGAAATATCAATATACTGAATATAATAAACTACTATAACTTTTGTGTGAATTCCAATTTCACGGAGAAACTCTAATAAATCTATGTTGTTTTATTATTTAATCATTTTTCAATCGCATTATCATCCCCCTTGCCACTTTTTTATGGAGTAGGTCGTTTGCCTTGTCGATTGTCATATTTGCTTGCTCCTTAACCAAAAATTCTATGGTAGCAGAAAGACCCCGTTTGTGCTTATCAAGCAATGTGTTCCATTTTCTCCATCCTTCAATGTTGTTTTCACAGACAACAATGAAGGTGGAAACATTTTCCCGTCATTTTTTTAAATATTCTATACAAAAACTCAAAATATTTTATTTCACATAGGCCTGCAATATTTTATTTTTACATAGTGCTTACATGGGCACTTATAAAACATCAGAAGTTAGTGCACGGTTCAAAATTGGTCGCTTTCTATGGAGAAGAACCGGCAAAAAACTCCATAGTTACTCTTTTCAAAATATAATTCATTTTTAGAATGTATCCATTAGGGTGTCGCTTATATGGCCAATTTGTTTTTGTATCATCAATAGTTTCCTCAGCGTACACCAAATAATGAATTTTAATAGGCAAAATTCTGCTACATATGCTATTATTTTCGAAAATAAATTATAGCCTATGTTTCATTTTGATAATGTAGCTTTCTATTGGTGAAAGAATGGATGAGATGTTCATTAGTTTCGGAGCCTATTAGGCACAAACAAATAAACAAACAAACAGACAGAAAAATCTTTTCTCTTTATAATATATTGATATTCGATTATTTGGCATTCTATTTGGTTTAGTACACCTGAGTACAGGTGCCCGTCTGTTCAGGTTTGCAGGCCGGCAACATATTATTGCTAGCTTTGCCCCGCGGTTTTACAAAAATTATATGTTCAATTACTTTATGATTACTACTAACATTAATTAAAGTAGCTGTATTACTTCGCAGAGCGACTAGCGGTGGCTGGCCAGCGCGCGTGGTACTTGAGCATTATTTTGTGGCGGAGTTATATTCTAAGATATTTATTGACATCAAATTATTTCAAGGGCAGTTTTGTTCAAAATACTATTAAATACTTGTGAAAAATAAAGTATTTATTTGGATAAGCATAAATATCATGTTCATTAAAAGACCAACGCAAATAATGCGTTATTTTATTATTTGTGGCGGAGTTATATACTAAGATATTTATTGACATCAAATTATGTCAAGGGCAGTTTTGTTCAAAATACTATTAAATACTTGTGATAAATACCGTATTTATTTGGATTTGCATAAATATCATGTTAATTAAAAGATCTACGCAAATAATGCATTAGTTTAGAACAAATTTGATAACTAGAAAAAGGTTATAGTGACGAGTCAACCTTAAAAGATGGTGAACTTTTTTAGAACTATTTAAGATGAACAATTCCACGGTACAATATATTCGTGAAACCCCAACAGTTCAGGTAACATACGCCAAGATAGCTCTCAGAGGGCAGTATTTTTTCCGTTTCACTTGATACTTATCGTAATATTATGGCCAAATTACACAAAATCTTTATAACTTGTAGCCTATGCGTTATTCTGATGTATAAGATATATTACTATAAGGTTTCATGTAAATCCGTTTATCAGTTTTTATATGACTGAGTAACAAACATCCAACTTTCGCTTTTATAAAATTAGTACGAAGTAATTTAAGATAAGAAATAAGATTATTAATCACTCTATGCTGACACAACATATGTATCTACATTGCACCCATGTGAAGCCGGGACTGTTGGCTATAATTAAGATTAGTATCAGGTTTAACTACACAACAACACCGATGATCAACTTATCGCTTTTAGCTAAACCGATGTAAAGCTTCCAGAAGTAATTGGATTGTTCAGAAAGACTTGCGGTATCCTAACGAAATCCAGGATAAAAAGCGTTAACCTATATTTTCCCGTATAACCTCCTCTGTCTTCAATAAGTCTCAATAAAATTGGTTTAGCTGATTTTTATCGATGTATAATGATTTATAGATTTGAATATATCCTAAAACTTGGAAATTTTGGAATTAGCTCCGTAAACTCTGCCAAACGTGGGCGGAAATTCAGCAGCTAAAGTATTTCATATAAATCAAGTGAGAAAACGGGAAGCCATCGTTTGGGAGCGGACTCGATAGTATTTATTTTCGTGATTAGGTGAGTTACTTAAATATATTCTCGAGTTCTTCACGACTGATTCATAATGACTGACATAATAGAAGCCACTGTCCCAAAGTTAACCTGTCGACTCGACAGATGTCGAGGTTAAAGTAGGAGTGCAACCTCAGCCCTTTTCTGTTTAATCAGTCCATGATCCCATTGTGCATACTGTATCTATCATATCTGTCATAATTAAAACCGCTCCTTCAGCAATGGAGACAAGCGCTAGAGAACAATGGACTACGTATCAGTCACAACAAGATAGAATGTCTTAAATGCAACTTAATAACTAGCATTCAGCTAACACTGTGACACAAATATTGACGACCAGCTAGTACCAGTAAGCCAATTTAAATAACTTGTTTTTTCGGATAATGTAGACATACACACCGAACAAAGAATGAAGAGCGAACAGGCATTTTCTGGGCTCGCTTGTTCGATTGTAGACCACATCTTACACTTACCATCAGGTGTGATCGAGCTCAAGAGCGGGTTCATTCGTCATAAAAAAGAACACGAACGAATTAAAGATGTTGCGATGGGTAGTGGGACTGATCAGACTTATAAAGTATGAAACGAGTCCATCAGAGGCTCTATCAAAGTCGCTCCCATTGCGCATAAAATGGTTTGGCAATGCCATGATGAGTGACGATGATCTTGCAGTCAAAAATCACTGGCTATTCCAGGGAGGCGGAAGAGCAGAGGAATACTGTCGACCTTAGAACGAGGAGAGCCGATGCGAAGTAAAGAGGGTGGGTACGGAACAAGGCGTAGTAGTACATACACGACTTTAAAAAAGGAAGAGGTCCTCAATTCGGTGGGTATTTTCTTTTAATGTATGTGCACCGATTACGCCTAAAATTCTGATCCGATTTACGTGATTTTTTTTTGTTCGATACTATTTGGTCCCATACAACATTAATTCAGTTTAGCTCAGTAGAGTTACTAGTTAATATAACCGAGCAGATCCCCATAAAAGTAAATAGGTTGTTACAAAAGGTCTTTTTGTAGACTGTCTTGAACATTACGTGATAAAAACAATTATTTTGATTGGCTTTTTGATTCTTTTGCTAAAATTAATAAAATTAATCTTGTTATGTCCTTGAAAGGGAAATTTTGTTAGTATTTTATCCTACCTAAATTAGGACTCAGTCGATTTTTCTAGTCCCGTTTATTGTAACTGTTCTATACGGGGTAATAATATAAGGTTAAATCAAGCTCTAAGTTTGTGCAGTTTTTAAATTTCTTTTGCGTTTGAGGATTTTTTAATTTTTTCATTTAAATTTTTCATATATATATATTCTCTAGCATGCATCCTATTAAGACACGTCAAACTCATAGATCTTTGTAATGTAATTGAAACATAAAGAAAAAAAATTAAGCAGTAGAACTTACCTTTAGGACTCTGATGACATCTTGAGGGAACTGCATAAGGGCAGTACTGGTGACCCTTCTGTAAATCCTGTCCACGAAGATGCCAGCCCTAATCGCGTGTGCGACCGACCGGAACTTGGGTTTCTCGTCTGACTTTCGCTTTGCCGTCGCCAGCTGCCGTGTGAAGGTGGAAGCCAACCACTCCCGAACCTCAGGAGGGACGGCATCAGGCTGGACCTCTGACAGCTCATCATCTTCGTCAGCCAGCCGCCTGTGCACAGCACAAAGAAAAGTTAGATGTTGGAAAATGTTGAGCAATCAAGCTAATTTTTATAGCTCAAGCTTCACGACCAACGATTTAATTAGCTCCATTATTGTCATGTCCGTATTAGCTTCATTTACCATTGAAAGCTGCCAAGCCATTAGGACAATATTTTAGGGCAATCAGTGCTGCAATCAAATACTATTCAAAGTATTCTCGGCTGCGTTCCCTTTATAAATGCCTTTCGTTAATACGATAATATTAGTCGAAGCTATAATTTTTTGTTAGTTATAAAACTTAAAAAAATATATTTATAACATCATCAGATACTTTGTATAATTAAAACAAATTACCTTCTCATCCTAACGTATAATCTTGTTAACAAACTTACAACATTTTTAATTTTACTTGCTCCAATTTTTTTTAACTTTTCGTATTATACAGCTATGTAGATCTACGCAAACTTTATAAATCTAATAAATATAAATTTTGCTATAAAATGCTGTACATTGTTAGTTTATCAAAGTTATGTAATCTTAATTAATTCACTAACAGCTACAGCTATTTCTATTACTCTCTGTCTTGTTAGTACAAGTGTAAAAATTAAAAAAAAATTGCTTCAATCTACTACTTATGTATAGTTAACAAAGTAAAGAAAGGTGATTTTCTTTGCAGTATCATCGAATGTACAAAATTTGCATGATAAAAATATGGTGTATACAAAAACCCACCCACAAGATTCCAAATCAGGCATAGTTAAAAAAAATATGTGTGAGGTAGGCAGTCCTTTGCGTGGGACTTTGTTGAACAATATGACAGTTTTTTTTATCCAGAAGTTTTGTGAAATATTTTTGTTTGAGGACAAAATAAAAGTTAAAATAATTCAAGGTCCTGAAATAGAGAACAGTACTATTTTCTAAGTATAAGGTGTTGGCTAAACGTGTAACCTTATTTGTCAATCAAACCAGGTGTGATGAAGTAGACAGTTTGTAGATTTTTGAGCATGCTACTTAAGGTACAATAAGCTAAGGATATCAAATGCCTAAGACTCATGCAGCGTGCTCAAGAACTCGTAATGCTGTTACATTGCTTTCCATTGGAAAAATTTTTGTCTGCCTCATTGAAAAAGCTCATTGTAATATTACGATTTTGGGCTTATTACTACTTGGGGCTTATAATAGTACATTGTGGATTAAGGGCGGTATGTAAGGAATTACGATCGAGGCTCTAGTAGAAGCCCGAAGTCGGAGACTGAGGGCTTTCTGAGTCGAGGTTCGTAATTCCCGTACCGCCCGTGAAACATACAATGTTTTTCATCACATTTGCGAGTAAATAAAAAAAATTATAGGGCAGAAAAAACTTATTCATTAAAATGTATAGTCACTGTACATCATTAATTGTTTTTGCTGCATGGATAATATCTGGCGGTGTAGCATTTAAATCACACTCATCGGACGACGCTGACGACATTTTTTATAACTTTTTTACTTGTCTTCAAATACAAAAGGTAAATAATTATGAAATAAGTGAACTTTTTTTAAGCGGATGGCGGTCTTTATGCCCACACCACAGATTATACAAATGTTTCGTTCAGAAACGTTAAGGGCAAATACTTACGTAGGTATACTGCCGTGACGGAGTGAAAAAAATAAAAATAATTTCGACGGTTTGATACAAAAAAGTATTAAAATCGATTATTAAGAACATTAGTTGAATATTTAAGTAAAATGTAGCGAGATTACAATGACATTCCTGTTTAGATAACATTTTAAGAAAAATTTTCAATTGCGTGTAAACTCCTTGCTTGAACTTGCATGACCTGTGTGCTGTGCTATAAATAAAAAAAAAAATACTTACCGACCTTGGGTTTCATGACAAAAAGAAAGCCCGAGGGTTTTATATGGGGCATTACGGCCAAGTTAACCTGTATGTTCAGATACTGTTTACGTGCAAGTGTGATGAAAATAATATTATTACATTTCAGTTGAACTTTCTATAAGCTCCAAGTGACTCACAGTTACACACTAAATCAGCGCCGATAACAAGATAAAAACAACCTTTAAGAATGCCTGCTGTTATGCGACAAGGCTTTCGTATTCCATCCGACTAAATGAAAAACGGTCCTATTCCCACGTAAGATGAGAACAGATAGAATTGAAAAAAAAAAGATCCATCTTACTTAATGTCTTATTTGTTAACATTCTCAAAGCACTTTAAGCACCTTACATCAGGGTTTATCACATAAAATTTAAGTTATAAGCTTTGAAACAATGGAAAGCAATACAGTACATAAACAGCCACACGATAAAACAAGCGAATCTCTGGGGATGCCCAAGGTTAATTCGGGGTCGTATTGTCATTACTGTTTGAATGAAACCGGAATAATCGACGGAAATATTTGAATATTTAGATGGGCAATTTTAAATTTAGGTGATAATTCTGGTTTAATTCAAACGTTGTGAGTGGCATAAAAAGTGATAACATCGACACACCTAAACACCAGGGTTGGGGCTGACTGCTGACGCGCCACTGCCGGTCTAAAATAAAACACGTCGTCATTGGGACAGAGTCAGGGATCACATAAGGAAGGGAGCAATCGCGAACGATTTTGCTTGTGGGATAGATGTTCATCATTTTAATATCTGGTTATAAATACATATTTAAAAAATTTGAAAGTCATTTCATCATTAAACTAATTAATGTTAAAGGTAGAATTAAAATGATGAAAATACAGCATTATGATATTTAAAAAAGAGACACCTGCAAAATTTACAATACACACATGTAAAAATAATAACATACAATATATAGATAAGTTATAAAATATGAAATAAGCTAGTTTAAAAAATACCTAGAATAAAGAATCTTAAATGTTTGTATAAAATATTCGGAAGCAGTGATAGCAGCTCTAAATAATGTAACACGTGTAAGTACATGAAGTAATAGTAAAAGTTTGTAAGAGTAAAAGTTCAAACCACAGGTGTGATACAGAAAATAATATATTTCATAAAACAAAGGTAAAGCTTGATGGAATGACGCTACTCAGGGGTCACCCAGACACAAGAATGGAAGGTAAACATGCCTAAGGAAAGGACAAACACAGACGGAGCTGAAGACTGGGACGATCACAAAGACGAGTCACACAGGGCCCAAACTGCACACGGGACTAAGTTCCAGAGCTAATCTAAACGTTATCTATACGCAGATAAAATGCTATTCTACCTGGGAACAAGTTACGGTTTACTTTAAGAGGTTTAGTAACCAAAGGTTATTTCAAAAAGAATGTATATGTATCACGTAACTTGCTCACCATAATTCGTGTACAAAAAACATGTAACCTATAAACCTAAAAGTTAAGTACCAGTCTGAATGAAAATCCAAACTGATAAAAATAGCAAATGAAAGAGGAAACACTAAACTAACAGGAGGACAGGTAACTTAGAGAGTATTGTAAACTGAAGCTTAAACAGAACAGAAAGACCTAATCGCACAGATTGGACAGAAGGGAGGCGCGACTACTTGGCCATTGTCGGCGGTGTTGTAACGGTATTAACTTTGCTTCGTTTGGTTTCTCTACTGAACACCTCGCCCAGCACGGGGTGCGCAGGCGGCGCATGTGGAGCGTCGACTGCTGCGCACGCGGCTGCTCCGGCACTCTCCTATCCCTGCGTTAGACAGAATCACTGGCGGCGCGACGACAAATCCGCTCACACCCATTGGTATAAACATCCTAGAATTGTTAGCCTTGGAAACAATCGTCGCGAATATGAAATTTAATGAATTGATAAACACATCTTTAAAAGCTTCGTCTTATAAAGCGTTCAGTATCGGAGCGTTTTCGTTTACAATGTATAAAATAAATAACGAAGTCAATTACAACATTTCCTTGGTTCCAAGTTAATTTTAATTTAATTGAAGACTTGTAAGGATTCGTTTCGAGCGTGAACGTTTAAGATGTTGAAACCTTAAAGTTTGATTTGATTCTTAGTAAACTAGACCAAATTAAATTAATTTGTTTCATCATTTTATAACGTATTTTCGTTTAAAGTTAAATTTCTTAGGTAAGTATTTTTTCTCAGCCAAACTATGAAAAGTCAATTTGAATACGTAAAACATGCAGCAAGCAAAAAGGGACATCTATGCAAAATATTAAATTCATATGCAGATTGTCTCACTGTGCTGCCATGCCATATATCATTTAGTGGTGTAAAATTGTTTGTCTGTGAACAAAATCATCTGTTCCGAAGGAAATCTAAAATTTTGACTAAATCTATAATTCTATACTAATATTATAAAGAAGAAAAGTTTTTTTTTTTTATTACGAATGAGCCCGCTCTTGACCTCGATCACACCTGATGGTAAGTGTAAGTAGTGTAGTTTCTAACTATGATAATATGTTACGAGTACAAAACATTTAGTGCAAAACAATTAACAATTATTAATAAAAAATAATTCTATGCTCATAATAGACTTCTCCAAAGATTGAATTGAATTCTTCAATAAGTGAACTGTGCTCATAACTTCGAAGTACGGCTAAAATAGTTCTTGGATAGAGGCATCGATTCTCGATTCAACGAATTCTAGTGTTGTCAGTTCATGGTATCGCGGTTTATTCTTATCTGGTATGAGTTTCAGAATAAGTTAAGTAAATAATAATGAAGGCATCGCAGTTTTTCTGTATACTTTAGTTATACAACGTGTATCGTAATTAATGCACTTGGTGTGCAATTGTATAACTAAACGGATTACGGATATATATCAAATAGTCGACCCAAATACTTTGATGGATACTTTTATAAATATCTTATCATCGGTGATTACTAAACACACTAAATACGTCAAAATCCCATGTAAAAAGAGGACCATCAAGCCTTGGATAACCCTAGGTCTGTTGAAGTGTATCCAAAATAGAGATAAAATGCATATTCAATCAAATAAAGAGCCAAATAATCTTATACTTAAAACCACTTACACGCGCTATCGAAATTTTTGCAATGACCTGCTCTGAAAATTAAAAATTGCCTACGAAAAGAATGAATTTGAAAGCAAAAAATAACCCAAAAGCACTTTGGAAATCTGTTAAAACCGTAACAAATACAGTCAAAATTAAAAACAGCCCAGTTGAATTGCTAGAAATATGTGACAGTCCTAAATCCTCTATAGATAAAGTTGGAAAATACTTCACTAATATAGGTAAAACCTTAGCTGATAGCATTCTATCAAAGAGGCTCTGTTCCGCTAATGTAAATCGACAATTTCGGGAGAACGGTGATAATAGTATACTCTCTCCTGCTAACTTCCTTGTACTACTAGATACGGATGAATCTGAAGTGGAATCTCTTGTTTTGCAGCTACGTAATGATTGTGCAATAGGCTGGGATGGCATATCACCTCTACTACTAAAAATGAACCGTCATACATTGATAAAGCCACTGACCTACATTTTTAACAGCTCTCTAAGGGCAGGCATTTTTCCGGATGCGCTTAAAAAAGCAATTGTTCATCCAATACATAAGAGCGGGAGCAGAAGATGTGTCAACAACTATAGACTCATTTCGGTGTTGTCTACGCTTTCCAAAATTATGGAAAGGATTCTTAGGAACCGGCTTAAAAACTTCCTGGATAGGTACAAGATCATTGCCGACAATCAATATGGTTTCCGTTCTGGTGTCTCCACTGTAGATGCCGTACTTGACTTGACACAATTGATTGCTGAGAACCTCGACAAAAAGACCAAATGTATAGGTATATTTTTAGATCTTTCGAAAGCATTTGACACAATTTCTGTTCCCATATTTATTGCTAAATTGGAAATGATCGGTGTTCGAGGTATTGCACTGCAAATCTTCGTAGACTATCTTAAAAACCGTACCCAAATAACTGAAATTGAGAATTTTGTCAGTGATGAAGATACCCTGTCATTCGGAGTGCCTCAAGGCAGCATTTTAGGGCCTATTTTGTTCCAAATCTATGTGAACGACCTATGCAGAATATACGTCCCTAACTCCAGGATCTTTGCGTATGCTGATGAAACAGTGATTTTAGTTGATGGGTCAACTTGGGCTAGTGTTAAATGTCACGCGGAATTGGTACTCCGGGAAGTTATGAATTGGTTCAACTTAAACTTGCTCACACTCAACTGTAACAAGACATCATTTATCCCTTTTGCAATCCATCAGAGCACCGAACCAGACCGCACATTCTCAATACTGGCACATACTTGCCCACAACTGTCATCCACTTGCCAATGTCCATCTCTCACACGTACCGATCATGTCAAATACCTCGGTGTTCACATAGATTCTGGATTACGCTGGAATAAACACCTTGAGGCCCTCACCTCTAGGACGCTGAGATTAATACACATATTCAGGTCCCTTAGAGTTTCAGCAAATCCTGATACACTAAAAATGTTGTTTCTTGCTCTGTGTCAATCTGTCCTTGGATATTGTATCACTATTTGGGGCGGTGCAGCAAAAACTAGTTTTCTCCGAGTTGAGAGAGCTCAGAGAGCTATACTTAAAGTGATGCTAAGAAAACCATATCGCTATCCAACAACCCAGCTTTACTCTGATAGTAAAGTGCTCACAGTTCGCCAGCTCTTTGTACTGCAATCCGTTCTCAAAAGACACTCGAGCATCCCACTATCCAATCCAAATAAACGGACTAATATACCACCAGGCACACGACACAAGACATCCTTTGCTAAACGTCAATATTTCACATTAAGTTCTTTAATCTACAAGAAAATTCATCAGGAACTAAATATTCGTGACTCCAATAAACATACTCGAAAAGCTAAGATTACGCAGTGGCTACTTCTACAAGATTATGCACAAACAGAGTCTCTCCTCAAATACATGGCTTAACATAGTCCAACTGACATTCACGCTATTGTTTCACTCTTACAACACACACTACATACAACGTTACACACCCATACACTCTCGAACTGAAACTCCCCTCCTCACTCACTCAGATATACTCTCAATTCACACGCTCACACACACACACATACGCACACGCAAACACAAACACACACATGCACGCACACACACACACTTATTCCAATACCAAATACACATATACACAATACACATGTATGTTTAAAATTTAAGTTTATTGTATTTTTCTTTTCTTAGAATATAAGTTTTAATATTGTTTTTATCATAAAAGTAATCGAACTGACCAATTGTTGATACTATGAATATGTTGACACTGTTCGCAATATGTATAACTGTTTATAAGTGGACTCGCAGCTGTTCACTGCCTCTTAAAATACAGGTTGTCCTAGTTTGAGAGGCAGGGCTCACTTTATCTGTATACAAAATTTACAATTTATGTACCTAGGCGTCTGTGTATAAATGTATACTTTTGTATTATTCTTTTGTGGCAATAAACTTTACTATACTATACTATATTATATTCATAATACATGTACAGAATTTTTAGTTTTACTTGTATAAACAGTTTTTTTAAGACTTTAACTTACTTGAAATAAGTTCCATTTTAATTTTTTTTTCAATGACGGAATTTTATACAAAATGCAGTTAAAAAAGTTACTATTTTGATTTACTGTCCATTTTGGTTTGTTTTGACTCAGCGAGGGGGTATATATGTATACATATAGCGATATAGTAATTGTAATTTACGTAAATTTAATTATTTTTGGATAGATTGATAATTATTTACTTATATTAAACATTATAAAATTCGTACATCGAATTTAAAGTAAACAATGTAAAGAGATCGACTTGTGCGATAAAACCGCCCATTGTACACTAGTTTTACCTTTTGTATCCATATAAATATTATAAGGTACACAATAAAGTATATAATAAAAAAATAATAACAAAATTCATTAGTTTAGACTGCAAGTGCTTAAAATTTCTCTAATAAAACACATAATAGACGCAGAATAAAAAATATTTAAATCATATTTAACGTTAGCAGTTTACTAAAGCTTCATATTCTAGCATTATGCATCGTCGCCAGTGGCAGTTTATAGACTAGGACGCTCCGTTGCGCTCTTGCACAAATTCAATAAGTCTTCGTTACACACTGTGCTAATGGATCGTAAGTTTATAATTTATAATTAGATTATCTTGTTTGCCTTGGGCAGGCAAAATGTTTACTTTAGTTCAGTTTGTCTTAAATCAGTAAAAAATGATCATGTTTATCTATACTAATATTATAAAGCGGAAAAGTTTGTTTGTTTGTTTGTTTACTTGAACGCGCTAATCTTCGAAAGTACTGGGTGGATTTGGATGCAATTTGGTATGAAAGTAGCTTGAAGCTTGAGGAAGGTTATAGGCTACTTTTTACGCGACTGCAAAAAAGGAGAGTTATGTTTTTACCGTGATAGAATCCACGGGAGCGAAGCCCCGCGTGAGTACTAGTCACACATAAATATGTTTATATTAAAATATCATTATAATCGGGTTGGGCTTCCAGTCTAACCGAATGCAGCTGAGTAATTGTGATGTACAGACGCCAGCACATGAAGCTACCCGAAACTGTCAAATTTTCCCAATCAACCTTGAACCAAATTTCTTTGACGATAAAGTTGAAAATCTATTAAAGAAATTTGACAGGTTGTTGTAGCTTGATGTGCTGGCGTCTGTACATGAAACGACTACCTATCTGACTCCACAACCCCCGCACGATGCCCCCTGGCATGACTGGTAGCAGATTTTGCTGGCATCTGACTACCCGTAACGACTATCAAGGATGTACAAATGACAACCGGGACCAAGGCCTTAGCGTGCTTTCCGAGGCACGAACGAATCTTGATATGCTATGCTGGTTACCCATGCACGGACCAGTCAAGGATAGTCTGTAGATGGATGCCAATGTAAGCGTTAGGCTCAATTTACACCGCCGCGGAATGGAATGGAAGCGACTTTTTGCAACGAAATTGTACATAGCATAATGAACTTTGTCAATCGTATAACATAGGTACAAACTAAATAGGAGCCAAAAAAAGGTCGCGCGTCTTCCGGGGAATCCCCCCGCGTTCTCGAGAATTCCCCTAGCTACTGTCGGCGCTGTCTGTGGAATCCGCGGGAAGTGGCGCGAACGGGGAGTCGGTTGGGTCGGTCACAGCAGTGCGGTGCCAACTTAATAGATCTAGACAGAACGTCCCTCATGGCGCAGTCGCGCGAATTCGCTGAAATGCGCGAGAATACTCGAGCATTCCAGCGAATTTGCGCACCTTCTCGCGTTATGAGACGAAATTGACGCTTCCATTCCATTCCATTCCGCGGCAGTGTA
The DNA here is from genome assembly GCA_943138885.2 of Tholera decimalis. Taxonomy (NCBI): domain Eukaryota; kingdom Metazoa; phylum Arthropoda; class Insecta; order Lepidoptera; family Noctuidae; genus Tholera; species Tholera decimalis. The sequence goes on along the minus strand of OW964553.2, from coordinate 9,162,998 downwards.
AATTTAGCCTTACTTAACCTTAAAGATTGACTCGAGCATTATTAAGCCACGAGCTCCCCTAATTCTAAAATATCTATGATTAAGTAAATTAAATAAGAAATTTTATAAACCCCCATTCTGTAAACTCGAATGTATTAATCAGTTTCCACTGCACTGGAACAGCTTCTATAAAAACTGTGTAAAACTCTAAAAAGCAATGATAATTGAAAAACTTGTATTGCTCACGTACTCAAAACAAAGCTAAAACAAATGAAAATTTCTAGGGAGTGGAAAGGCATTGCAAACAAACGGTATATCACTCGCTGCATTTTTTTTTAGTTTTATTTAGCAGTGAGCTGAAAATAAATCCTCCATTTATGTGTCAGCAGATATCACACAGTTTGGTATTTGGTATTTTTCTGATAGTGTTGGTTTATATGCAGGATTGCAAATCGTCAAGTTCATCTTGAGCGATTCGAAGCTTTTCGCTGTCGGAATTATCCGACTGATATAATAAACATGAAAGCTAAGAAAGTCTGTATGTTTGTGTTTTAATTATGCAAATATGATTTAAGGTATTTAAACGAAACTTGGCACACATATGGAACATGTACAAAATTTTCATGCCAATGAAGTCGTGAGCAAGTGTTAGTATTCCATATATTTTGAATATTATTGAATATTATTCCTCATAATATTCTTTGTTTGTATGTTTGACTTAATTAAACTTTCCATTAGTCAAAGCATCAAAAGTTATAGCATTGCTTAGGGATACTATAATTAAAATCTCATTTATCATTTCTCAGTGTTAGGAATTAAAAGAACTGATACTGACCTAACTATGTATAATTACCGGCTCAAAATACCAGTAACGTTAGCTGTATTTATTGTGTCTATGGAGCTAGAATATTGCGAATGCGAGCATTATATCGTCGGAATTATTCAATTTCATTGTACATAGGTAGAAGACGAAATCGAGTCTAATTTGGTGTTATTATGCAAAGGTATGAGAATTCCTAATTTTAATTGTTCTAGTTAAGACAGGAGTTTTCAGACACGAAGTCTAATCACAAAAGTAATTTAAATAAAGTTTAACCGACTTCAAATTCCTATCAACTGAAAACAGATACGTCACTCGCAGACAATATTTTTGATTTTGTTGCTAGTCAGGAGGATGCACGAGGAGAAAGGAAGAAACTAAAATTTAAGTATGTAAGCTGTTGTGTAGTAAAACTTTATATTTCATTTAGTTAATATTTTATAATTCATAACTTTTTCAATTTATTTTGGGCTTGCTGGCTGACACCAACCAAAACTGAGAAACAATAGTCATTTTTAACCGACTTCAAAAAAGGAGGAGGTTCTCAGTTCGTCTTGACCTTTCTTTTATGTATGTTATCTCATAACTCGGAGACGGCTGGACCAATTTGAAAAATTCTTTTTGCATTTGAAAGGGTATACTTTCTAGTTGGTCCCATTGTTACGAAATCAGGATCTGATGATGTGATCCTCGAGAAATCGAGGGAACTCTTCAAATATTATAGGCACACCTATAGCGTTTTGGGTATTTCTTATAGTGCCTTGAGCAGTTGCTTTCGAAAAGTACAATTTGGGGAAGTTGAACTGATGATGAAGACCACAGATGGCCACTGAAACTACTCAATAATAAGTATTTCGTGGATTGCGATTCGATTACTTGAGTACAGATGTTAAGCACTTTATGCTCGTCACAATGCATATGGTGATGTAGATCTGATGGTCAAGTACCAGGAGAACTCCGCAAAAATTAACGGCTATGCATCGGGAAAAGCAATATTTTGTAAAAGTTGATAAGTTGTTGACATTATTGCTTTTGTAACTAGATAAATTACAAACCGAGCCACTAAAAAGCGCGAAAAAGAAATTTTTGCCAAAAATAGAACCGACTTCCATATCAAAACACTACAAAGCCATAAATAACTTTAATATCGGAAGGCGGTGTGAAAAATGAGAAAATACAAAACCAATAAGACCGATACCGAAATTAAAGTTATAAAAATTACTATTGTTCCTCAGTTTTTAGTGTACATTGATTCCTTATTACTTTTAATTCAAACATAGCTAAGGCAGAATTAACAACGGTAAACGCTATTGATGAATCAAGGGAAGAGGCCACATACGTTACACTGCCACCAGCATCTTAATCTCAAACGATCCCAATACCTATATGTGGCAGTATTTTGCAACAACTGTAACTATCATTGTGGGTCATAGCTGATGATGAGAAGGAACATTTCAGTTCCTGAAAGATTAGTGCATGGGTGTTATACAAGGATTTCGGCGGCCAGCTGGCAGCTCACCTAATTGATCATGACTTAATTCATGATAAATTAAGTGAGCTGCCAGATGCTGTCTTTATTCCATTTAGGTAGTAAAGTAGCAGACATTAGGAATTGCGGTAATAAACTAAGGTAAATCTCTATTTGTAAAGGTCCAACCCTACGTGGCTCTTAGTAGAGTGAGTTTCCTTGATGGACTTGCAGTTGATGAATTAGACTTTAATAACAAACCAGTAATAGTCTAACCTGATGCACCTGCGTATTAGTATTTTACTTAGAGCAGCTGCCTATCTAACCTCTACAACCCAGTAGCTGGTTAACACGATATCTTTTGACAGTTGACTCCACAAGTGACCAGAGGGCTGGCATTTTCCATGGACAGAGAATCAGCATTGCCATTCAAAGTGGCAATGCGGCCAGTATTCTGGGCACTTTTCCCATTGGTAGCGATGTTGACTAATTTTTCCATGCCCTATAATATCTTTTTATTTTCGCCTGTATATACTATGTTTAATTTTTAGACCTTTATTCTTGTGATATAAGAAAGTATTTTACTTATACAACGTGTAATTTAAAGAGTATATACATACCAAGTGCACGGCTTCTTTAGATGATAACAAACGATATGGCAAGGGTTTTGTAATCCTATGTCTACATGTGTGGAACTTATTATAAATTTCAATACATTGATACCAGTGACCAAAATTTTCAAATAAAGAAGAACGAACAGAATTATCATGTTATTGGCAAGTGACGTGAAAATTATTGACCCTTGTAGTGCTGTGACACGTTTGTTATGATTGGTATTCAAGAAACATATGAAACCGATAATTTGGGGTCAATTCTGTGAGTCACTTATTTTGAGTTGAAACTTTGCATACAGACTCCATACCAGATGTTGTCTTCAGTCCTTTTGGATAGATATGGGGTTTCCGTTACACGTTGTATACATATTGATTACATTATATATACATATTGATTACATTTTTAAATATTCCTACAAATAAAACATTAAAAAATATAAAAAACAGTAGCCCACCGGTATCGGGAACAGGGTCCAAGCTACCGGAGGTCAAGCCTCTTGAGAGAGGAACCTCCTAACAATTAGCGCCGTGTCCAGAAATACTACTTTCTGGATCAAGCCCTTGATCCAGCTGCCCAACGAGATCCTTCTCAGATGTTGGTCGAAGCTCTTGGTTATTATACCCTTGACTGAGACGACTATCGGCGCAATGCCCAGGTCAAGATACTTAATTTGCTTATCTTTCTCGGCTTTAACGAGGTTTTCGTCATGAGGGACCGCTATACTGCCGTGATTCTTTAAAAGGCAGTTTGACAATTTACCGATTTTGAGTTAAACATTGAGCGACATCAGGAAAAAAGGCGCTTCGACCTATCTAACCCCTTTTTCTGAAACTTATTTAGCTTTTGCGATATTTTTTTCATAAAAAGCTGTGAAGTGGTTTTCATACCAGTGCCAAATTTATAAAAACTCAAAATCGGTAAATTGTCAGATGACTGCCTTTTAAAGAATCACGGCAGTATATCAACAATCATTGTGCGACGCTCTAATCGGTCTATACATAGTGATAATGTCAGGCTTATTGGCAACAATAGTCATGTCAGTGATAATAGACCGATCCCAGTACAGTGTAATATTGCCATTTTAGAGAACTGGGTCGGGCACATACATAGGTACTATACTATAGAGTACGGTACTTCCGATTCCACAAGATTGTATTTAAGAGCAAGTTTCTGGTGAATAATTCTGGCTACAAGGTTGTGTCTATGCAAGTGTTCTCCGTTAGCCAGACGAGAACAACCGGAGTTAATGTGTCGAATGGATTCTCCCGGTTTGTGACATGCCCGACATAATGTCTACCGAACCATCCTTCACAATATATTTCCGATAGTTATTCGTCATCATAATGTCGTCCATAATTGCACAGACAAAACCTTCGGTTTCCTCGAAGAGGTCACTAAAACGTAGCCAGGCTACGGACGCTAATAAATCTACGTCAGACCCATGAAGGGCCAAGTAATAGCGCCCGTGAAGCTCCTTGTTCTGCCATACTTCTCTGCAGTCATTAGTATCTAATACTACAGGTTTGTGCCAATTATCGCTACCTAAGGAGAGCGGGGTGAGACCTTTGTCCACCGCTACCACATCCCGATGCATACCCACTGCATATCTCGCGGTTGTGCAGGTTCTTTGCATTTAAAAAGCCGTGACCCCATGTCATTTATTATTATTAACGTTATAATTTACCTAGGTTATATATGTCCCCACCAGAATTGTGAACACTACTACTACAAAACTACTGAACCGTTTTTGATGAAACTTAGACTATTCGCTAAGTTGGCAAAAGGATCATCTCGATAAGACTTTCTAAGAAATTTGTTGACAAACATACACTTACTAAATTTAGCACACGTGCTCGGAAGCGTAAATAGATCATCATACTTATTATAAATATTATCCAATACCAACAGTATTAAATAAATAATACAAACAGGTCAAACTGTTTTTATTTGAGTGTATAATTATGTTCAATAGTACCGAACTAACTGCATATTTTAAACTAAATCTAAACTTACAAAAATCCATAATTTTAGGTCATCGGGAAGTAGCTCTTAGTTTTTAATAGAAGTCTTGCAATTTCACATGGGAATCAAACTACTTATAGTTTGATTCCTATGTGAAATTGCAAAATATGCGAAATAAACGGTCATAAATGTCGATTACGTTGACTTAGACCCCCGAGTATTTGATATTTTAATTTATCAGTTGGTATCAGTATACCAGAAAATAAGGGACTTGACAGACATACCGACTGACAGACAACAAGATAACGTTGTGATCCTATTAGGATTCTATTTCTCCTTTGGTGTATGAACCAAATAACATTTTCTGAAAAAAAAAAAACACTTGTGTTATTTGTTACAAGTGTTTTTTTTTCGATGAAGATATTGACAACACTTCTACAACGTGTCACAGATTAAGCGCAATACCTCAGACACCCCAATCAGAATATTAAATAAATTATAAGTCTAAAACAACATCCGTAACTAAATAAATTGAAATCAAACCTAGGCATATTTTTATAAAATAGTTATCCTTACTACGCAAAACGTATGTGCGTCACACAATATCCTTACGCAGACGCATACACTCATGCAATGTTAGCGGCCGACGTAACAATGATTGTATTAATTTGTCATGATACTGTTTCCATTTTAAGTTAAATGAAAGATTTTTCCATCAAAATTTAACACCAATTTTTTATGACGGAAATTGGTTTAGAAGCCGATTCTGAACCAACTACTTTCAGGATTTGCGTTTATTCTGTTACACGTTGTATAAAGAAATGTATAGCAACGCAAAAGTAACATATAAACTGTATCTTATTAGACTAACTGTACTGTACTGAACTGTAGATTAATTTTAGTATTAGAGTGACGCGAAATCAAATGCAAATGTTCTCTCAGTTGTGGTAGTGAAAGATAATGCATTTTTTTTTACAAAAGCAAGCTTACTACTATAAACTTGAAATAAAATCTTCGTGTTCTTTATAAAGTGGTTTGAAAATAATCGTATGAAACGTACGTACGATCATATTAACAAGCGTAGAGGTTTGTACGAATCCCGCCGTTGATAAATGTGTTATCGTTTTCTTGATCTTATTTTGCTCACGCAATTATATTCGAAGGCTTGTTGTGACTCTATACTTTTCCACTTCCAACTTCTCAATTTCTTGTAACTACATGAAAAAAATACCCTACTAATACTAACATTGTTTTTTACTATTATTAATATAATAACTCATGCTAACCGAGTTATTATATTCAAATAACTTGAACTGCTGGCACACGCTTCACAGGCCTATTAAATATTATATTGGTCCTGAATCATTAAGAGCTTAAGCAGTAAATATTTTAACACTCGGAGCTTAAAAGGATTTCCAATAATAACTTCATATTCATTTAAATTCAATTAATTTAGGTTAACTTCACCATGATGTGAAAGCTTTTTATATAAATGCATAAATGTATTTGAGATTGAAATGAATATGTCAAAACTAATTGTGTGCAATAAAGAATAACCTTACATAAGTGTGAGGTTATATTCTTGATTGCACACACTAAAACATTGAAGTGATTTCTTAAAATGACATTCCCGGGAAGATTTTATTATTATTGTCATTTATTAAGATTTTCCTACTTATTAATTCAAGCAACCATTTACAACAAAAAAAAATCATTTACAACTCGATAAAAAATATAACGTTATTTATATTATATCAATATCCCTAAAACGTGTTTTCCATAATCTATATGATCACCATCGGTATTAAAAATAAACAAAGACGTCTGCACCGTTAAAGTTTAAGTACAGTTAAAAAGTGAAACAATATTTATAACTTGGGACACTTACCTGAGTCGTAACGACACGAAAATATCATTACGACTTCTCCCTATTGTAGCTACCAGTTATAACTACCCTTTATGTTAGCTCACCGAATAGATCTTTATATATGTTTACAGTTACGAACCGTTTTTATTGCCGGTAACGTTTTTATAACGTTTCGTTCTCTCAGGTTTTTATTACTGCCTGTAAATGTTCTGTTAGCTAGTTATGTACAGAGTGCTACTGAAATAATAATTTTCTCTGGAAGACCGTTATTTGTGTAATATGTTATGTAATAAGAAATAATTAGTTATTTTATCAGCAGACTGTGTATTTATCGGTTTGTTATGTGCCTTTATTGCGAAGGCGTGCTGTGCTGACCTGAAATAAATACATATGTGTGTGTTTATGTTTTGTAGGCAGCCGTCATTCTACGTAAGTTAAGGGGTTCGCATACGTAGTAATATTATATAAAAAAGTTATTTAACATCGTTGATTTTTTGGAGTGATTTTTTTACTTTATGACTTTTTCATTTGAGAGATAACCAAGATACTACATTAGGGTCACGATAAGAAACGCAAGAATTAGACAGTATATGTTGGTCAGTAATTTTGGTTATGCTATCACCTATATATTTTCTGTCCATGTTGTTTTATAATAATTAAGAGTTTGTGAAGTTGTTTTGAGGCAATATAACACAGGAAACAATTTTCGTTGAAGTTTATTTTAGTTTTTACTTACTTGTTTTATCCATTTAACTATTATTTTTTTTCTTTTTTATCCATCCTTCACAATCACGGCGCGCTTTAAGTGCTCTTTTCAGCGATACTGGATAGAAATAGGATTAAGACAATGTCTGTTTTTATGTTTCCGTCTAAGATAGCATAAGATTGAATTGTTACTAACACACTATGGACTGGGCCTGCGAATAAATGATTATTTATATATTTGTTTTAAAATGTGAGGTGTTGGCGATTCTTCCCGTTAAGATCGATTCACAAAAACTATTTTTTTTTGAGGTTTAGATGTGGTTATCATGACCATGTTTTGGCCATGATAGCCGATCACGCAGAGTGTAGTCAATTATGTGGGTAATACTATAGGTAGTATTTTTTTTTTTTCAGGAATTATTAATCTATACTACAACATATACATGTTGTATGTTATATACATTAACTAGTACTCACGCGGGGCTTCGCTCCCGTGGATTCTATCACGGTTAAAACATAACTCTCCTTTTTTGCAGTCGCGTAAAAAGTAGCCTATAACCTTCTTCAAGCTTCAAGCTACTTCCATACCAAATTGCATCCAAATCCACCCAGTACTTTCGAAGATTAGCGCGTTCAAGCAAACAAACAAACAAACAAACTTTTCCGCTTTGTAATATTAGTATAGATACTGGGACTCTAGGCTGTCGGCTAGGCATTCTGCTTTTTCAGAGTTATCGAAGGCGACACTCTTATCGGGACGAATGAATGATGAAGAAAATCCGATAACACGTGCTTTTATAGGGGGTCAATAGGCAGCAACTCGTGACGTATCAAACAATCTAAACATCTTTTTCCTTACAAGGAGTACTTACACTCAATCCGGGATAGCTCCTTAATTACTGGTGCGATTTAAATGAAAGTTAATAGTTTAACCTTTAAAATGATACCATTTTTATTATTCTTAACTAGTTATTAAGTACTCAAGATCGCGCGGAATCAATTCCAAGTAAGTGATTCCATACTTTTGCTCACGAGTGTATAATAACATGTACTTTCCTATTTATTTTTTTTGGGAAAAATAAAATAGTTTGTAGTTTTTAAACATTAAAAGTTGCAGAAAAGTGAAGATATCATAATTAAAAAAAAATCTTTTATTTAAAGAACAATCGGTTTATCTAATGACAAATAATCGAATATCAACTGATCGACCTCTATAAATCAAACATCTAAATACTCGAACGTTCATAATATGGAATGGTTAATAAATCGAACGTTCATAATATCGAATTGTTAATAAATCGAACTTTCAATATATCGTAAACTTAATCGAGAAAATAAAGTGAAATACGTAAAATATGTCATATCATTATGGCATATTTTACGTATTTCACTCTTAGATAGATATATTCTTTATTGTACACCATAACAGTAAATTAATAAGGACTTAACAACTAAAAAGAGTGATAAAATGGACTCTTCATCAAATGATCTCAAATCCCTGAGATACCTAGACATTTGTTACAAAATATCAGCTCTTTTTTTTTAAATAATGCTTTACTTACGGACGTCCATCACAAAAGTTGAAAGAAAAACAACCCAACCGCCACTCAAGTTCTACAAATCCTGATAGAAAGCGTACATCGGAAACCACAATTTTCAATCAGAGACCGTCGACTTCACACGTCATCGCCGGCTTTCAACCGTCGCGTCGGTCGCATCGCATGACGTCATCCTGTCTGCGCAAGTGAGCTGGAAGCTCCGTCCTTTTTTTATGTTTGCCTAGTATTTGGTTGTTGGACATATGATTTAGGCATTTTTAGGGATCCGTAACCAAAAATTAAAAACGTGACCCTATTACTAAGACTCTGCTGTCAGTCTGTCTGTCAGTAAGCTGTATCTCATGAACCATGGTAGCTAGACAGTTGAAATTTTTACAGACGATGTATTTCTATTGCCGCTATGACAACAAATTAATACTAAAACAGAAATAATATAATATAAAATAAAAACAATAAGCGGGGCTCCCATACAACAAACGTGTTTTTTTTTTTTGCTGTTTTTATAGATAATGGTACGGAACTTTCTGTGCGCGAGTCTACACCTCGCACTTGGTCGATATTTTATAAGATCTGTAAGCTAGATTTTTGTTATTTAATTTTAAGACACCGCAAAACATCTTGCTGAATAAAAAATTTGATTGCCATACCTAATAAAATTGTAACTGTATTTGCTTTTCAGTTTTGTGCTGTTTGTCTAATGTTCCGGATTCAGAGAGAGAGTTTAAAAAACTGCAACTTTAATGAGGGCCTTCTATTTATGAATAATAATATTTATTTTTCAATATACATAGATTCAGGTTTGTACAAGATGAGAAAATACTCTACAAGATAGCAGTTTGTGTATGAATTCAGAACACAAAATCAAGAAATCTACATTAATTTAAACCCCGGCTCTCTAACTAGGACGCCTGTATATTGAGACTTCCTCTCAAGGTACAGGCCAGGTTCAGTCATAGAGAACCTGAGATTAGAGTCCAAATTTAGAGTTTCTCGAGTGGAAATAAACTACCTCAAACTAGTGTAAATAACTAAACTATTAATTACACATTGGGAATTTATGTTGAACCCTTTTATTGACCTTTTTAACCGACTTAAAAAAAGGAGGAGGTTCTCAATAAGACCATTACAAAAAAAAATCTATGTGCTACCTCACCTCGAGGGGTGTAAGCTCGTAGACGGCTGGACCAATTTAGGAATTGCCTTTTTTGTTTTAAATGGTTCCCCGTTGGTCCCATTATCATCCAGTCTAGACCTGATGAAAGAATCCTTGAGAAATCAAGGGAACTCTTCAAATATTATAGGCACGATTATAGCGTTTTGAGTATTTTTTATCTTAACTTGTGCAGTTGCTCTCGAAAAGCACCATTTGGTGAAGAGGAACAGCCGATGACGAAGAACACAGATGGCTACCGCATCTAGTCAATAATAAGTATTTCATAGGTTGCGATTCGATTACTTGATTATGGTTTTTAAGCTCTATGCTCGTCACAATGCTTATGGTGCAGTGGAGCTGATGGTGAAGTACCAAGAGAACTCCTCAACAATTTTTGGCCCTGCATCGGGATTAGCAATATTTTATAAAATGACAAGTAGTTGACATTTAGGCTTTTGTTACTCGAAAAATAACCAACCGAACCACTAAAAATAATAAAACCGACTTCCGAAGTCGGTTTTATTTTGTGTTCCAAAGTTTAATAAAATGTTTTTGTGATAGTTCTTGTTTTGTCATCTGCACTGTTGACAAACTTGATCATGCTAAAATTATTTTCTGAAAGTGTAAGAATCGTCGAAAACGTTGTTTTGATGATCTGCTCGAAAATATCTTCTTCGTTCACCTACTGTGTACATATTTCATAATTTTAGTCAGTGTTGTACTGAAATTAAGAGAAACGGAGGCAGTGTGCCTTATTTATTTAAGGCACTGGTAATTTATACAAAGGGGTTATCTCCCAAGCCGGTTCACGGCACGAATATTGTATAGCTATTGATTTATAAGCACTCCCTGTTGTTACATTTGTATTTCCGAGAAGTACGCGAAATATTGTGTTTATTAATTTTTAAGGTTGCTCCTACACCTTTAGGTAGTAGTCTTAAACCAAGGAAGACCAAACTTGAGTTTGACTAGGTAATTTGGTTGTTTTTTTTTTGTTAAGATAAGTAAGAGGTAAGATTATGTCACAAAAGCTGATGTCGTGACAAGTCGCACGCTTCAAACAATACTGTCACTATACAAAATTTTGCCAAACCGACTTTTTAATGTCATCTGTTGGGAAACGTAGAACTACGCGAAATCGCGCTTACACTAGTCTAAAAGTAACAAATAACCGCTATACGGGCAGTAGTCCGCTTCGTCACTAAACAAAAATGTTCCCACTCTCATTCCATTTTTTGCCTCTCCTGAAAAGTTGACTTTGGGATAGTGACAGTATTGGTTTAAGCATGCGATGTGTTCAGTGCAAATATTTCAAACTTATTAACGGCCTGATGCTTGATTTTCTACATTAAACATTTTGTTTCAGGGCGTTATTCTGGTAAATGATATTTATTTTACTCATAAAGAAATTGACTTTTCCCTCTAAATGAGAATCATATTTAAAATCTATGGTAGGTATGTTAATAATATTGATTCGATTTCTGACTTGGAATATTAGTACCTAACATAGATGTGAATATGTCCTAATCAAAAAGTTGCTGGATACAGCCCGAAGAACAGTTGTAGCATTACTCAGAACTACCTTGCTTGGAGAGAATTATTTACATTCTTATATTAAAAAAAAGCATCTTTGAAAGCTCTATGTAAAGTCCCGAATATCGTCAATATGCTACCAAAGAATCCTTAGTTCCTTTGGTCATGTCACTCGGCGTGTAGTGCGAAAGGCCGAAGTAAAATACCGCGTGATCGGTCCCCCGCCGGATGGTGTGACCAAATAACTACCCTAACCTGACGTTTGTTGCAAACCCTGCAAGAAGCAGAGAACCGTACGAAATAGAGGGCGCTATTGCAGAGAACTATAACATAAGAGGAAGAAGAGATTATTTGATTGGGAATTGTGTTGCTACATACAAAATATCGCAAAAGTTACAAATGCATGCACCAAAAAGCGACATTTAGTCTAGTGTTTCTGAAATACGTACATTTAAGCTTATTTGTCTACGTGTGATTTATGTTCTTAAAAGCTTTTGTTGGTCAATCAAAGAAAACTAACGAAGTTCGCAGTGCAGGCAAAATTTTTAAAAGATGTTGTTTTATCATAAACGAATTTTTTCAATAGAATTTCTTGTCAGATCGTTTGGGCCCAATAGATTGCTTCATTTATTGCTCTCTCACTACTGCAAACCTCATTGTCAGTTCCGGAATACTGAAGTCGCACTAGGTGACGGCTAAAATGATAAATCAACAGCTATTCCCCGAGTTATCACCTAAATCAACATATAAAATACAGTACAGAGTATACAATACAGAGCAAGCGGCGAGGGCCATCTAACGGCACATCATAAATGCTCGCGTTTTATTTGATAATTATTTTGTTGCGGAGTTATTTGAAAACTATGATATTTCCTCAAATATTCATTGAAACCAATGAATGTCAAGGGCAATTTTATTCAAAGCTAAACACTTGTGATGATTGTATGTTTTTGGATAATGATTAATATCATGTTTATAAAATGGCCTTCGAAAATGATGCATTAAAACAGAACGATTAACTTAACAAAGGTTATAATAGTGAGGCAACCTTAAAAGACAGACATACATATGCTGTTGAATACTTTGTATTAGAACTATTTAAGGCAAACATCCACACGGTTCGTGTAACTCAAATGGCTTAAACAGCGCGCGCCAAGATAGCTCTTTGAGGGCAGAAAGTTCCTACTATGATACGTATCGTTATATTAGGGTCAAATTACACAGTCTTTATAAATTGTAGCCCTTGTGTTATTCTGGAGCATAAGCTATATTACTGTAAAGTTCGGTCTTTATCTGCTCAGTAGCTTTTGTGTGAAAGAGTAACAGATATCCATCCATCTGTCCCTCAGTCCATCCATCCAGCCTCAGAAACTTTTAAATTTATAATATTTGTAGCTTACGTAATTTTTCACAAATTCTTATCGATAGCTGTATGTTAATTGAAACAGAATATCGGGTTTTAAAAAATAAATAACTATGAGAATTTTTCAATTCTCTGTACATAGGTACATATTTCACCTGCTTGAGTGTATTTTGCTTATAGCACAAAGGGTGGAGCTATTCTATCTGTATAGAATATATGTACCAGGTACCTATATACTTAAGGTCCTTTAGCGTTTTTCGTAGAAAATGAATATGGGACAAAACAAACAATATCTACGAGTAACGCGGTAATGTTTTTTACCCTTTTTTAATAAGTCAAGGTACTCTCGTTTCAATGAATTGATTGTGACTGGAATTGTGTTTCAGTTTGACATTAAATTGCTTTGATTATAGACTACTTCAACTCAGGAGCCGCATTTCTATCAGAAATACAGAAATGGGCCTCGATTAGTTTTTATTTACGTGTTAAATATTGTAAATTAAGCTACGATATATCATATCATTGCACCGCACCCGCATAGGTCTTAATGAGTTCCTTTTTATGAGTTCTAAGCCTACACACATCTAATATCATAAATGTCCAATATTTTCGTAATGAGTAAAGGTATAACTTATTAATAAATTAAAATATAGTATAGGACTAGAACTAAAAAATACAAAAATAATAATTAAAAGTCAGTCTTGGTATGGACTAAGAAGGGATGATGCGCATGTAACTAAAAGATTTTTGGGTTTGAATATTGATGAATGGATAAGTAGGAAGGCCAAATAAAAGATGGATGTGTGAGGAATGATGAAAAATAAAGGAGTAAATGATGCTGTGGAAGCAAGAGAGAATGGAAGAAGAAAACGTATTGTGGAATAAATGCAGAAAGATCATAATGAAGATTTTCTTTACTGTTCAGGCTGATCGTCGATGGAATGAATTGTTATCTCTCTAACTCGTTAAAGTACATTTTGGTTTTTTGCGAAAGAGTAAGATTTCATTGCAACGCAGTCCTATTACTATGTTGATTAAATTATAGCAGTTCTATACAGTATGCTAACTAACAGAGGGCGTTCCCGCAATAGTATAGCAACCATACATGCTAAAAATATTACCATTCGAAAACAAAATGTTTTTTTTTTAATATTAAAATATTCACTAATGTTAAATTGATACGTAAAAGAAACACTCTGTACACGCGTACTTGAAGGACGGCAATGTCGCAATTTATTTATGAATGACGGGCCGCGTGTGCGGTGATCTAATTGATGTGCTTATATTATTGCGGGTTAACGGGAACGTCCCCTGTTAGTTAACATACTGTATAAGTGCGCAAATATTGTCAAGATATTTTTTATCTAAGTGCCTCGTTAGATAAAAAATATCTTGACTAAATTAAAAAAAAAAAAAAAAAGTGCCTCGTTAGTTGAGTGGTCGCAAGCGCAACTGTTGAGCAAGAAGTTTCGAGTTCGATTTCTGGGTCGGGCAAAACTGCTATTGGGGTTTTCTGTGAGAAAATTCTCAGTAGTAGAGCAGAGTTTGCGAGTTGGCGGTGTAATACCCCCATGCCTCAGAAAACACGTTCAGCCCGTTGCTCGCAGTTGTCATGTGGAAATAACTGGCAGTCGTTACGAGTATTCGGAACCCAGTAAATCTGACACTGGTCTAGCCAATGGGTATCGTGCTACCCAGTTACTGGGTTCTGGAGGTCAGATAGGCAGTCGCTTCATGTAATACACTAATACTCAGCTGCAGCAGGTTAGATATACCGTCTTGTCGTACTAAGCGCTTTTCTTCAACATTCATTGTGCGCACAGCCAAGGTGTGGAACTCTGCCGGCTTCTGTGTTCCCTGCCACATATGACCCGTCAGCCTTTAAAGCAACAGTGAATAGGTATTTTCTGGGCTCGCTCGTTCGATCGTAGACCTCATCTTACACTTACCATCAGGTGTGATCGAGGTCAAGAGCGAGCTCATTTGTGATAAAAAAAAGACCGGAAGCCGACCCCAACGGGAAAAGACTAAGCAGATCATGATCTTTTATCTTCGTAGATACTCATACAAGATCGGAACTGGTGCTGCTGATTTCTAGAATGTGTACGAGCTTGCCAAATAGCCATGCCGATTACTATTTTTTTGAAGTGTTATGGTAGGAAAGGTTCTTTTACTCCTTTTTAGGGTTCCGTAGTCAACAAGGAACCCTTATAGTTTCGCCATGTCCGTCTGTCTGTCCGTCTGTCCGCGGTTTAGCTCAAAAACTAATGGTACTAGAAAGTTGTACTTTGGCACGAGTATACACGTTAATGACGCCAAAAAAGTGGTAAAATAAAATAAAAAAAAAAAACAATTATTTAGGGTACCTCCCATACATGTAAAGTGGGATGATAATTTTTTTTTCGTTCTTCCCATAGTGTGGGATATCGTTGAATACGTCTTTCAAAAATATTAGGGGTTTGGTAAGACCGTTTTTTTGATTAAGTAAACCGTTCATGACTTATCAAGCTTTAAAGTACCAATTTTCGTTAGAGTCAAGTGTCCGCCCCCTCTATCAACTAAACGGTTGTAGTTAGAAATTCAAATGTCACGGCAGTAGTACCTATATATAACGAAATTTAAAGGAAAACTATCACACATAAGTGGGCTTTACAAGTTTACGAGTAATAGTCGACCAATTGTATTTTACTCGAAAATTTCGAACAACTCTACAGAAATGTCGATAGATGGCGCTAAGCGCCAGTTGTATCGTGCTAGCTTCTTGTGACGATTGAGTAGTGTAGCTCTGTGTCCGTATTTAAATTCAAAACTCCGGCTATGACAAGTTTTATACAAATCTCTAAAAAAAATTAAAACTTTTCGTGCAAAATTGTCGGATCAGGTGACGATTTGTATAGGAAGTTTGGCTTTTAGTTAGAGCATGGTACGAAACGATCAGTCAGCGAATACGACACGCACTTGGCTGTTATAAAAACTACGGAACCCTACACTGCACACGCACTTGACCGGTTTTTTTATTTTAAGGAACGCTTTCAGTTCCTCTGTGACACACATTCTAATTCGGAAAATTTAGACTTGAGTATTCGTATGCATTCCACTTCTTTCTTTGACAAATCTTTCACTATTCAAGCAGCTCGTTTGTGGAATGCATTACCCATAGAATTGAGGCGTGCTCAAACGCTGCCAGCATTCAAAAGAATGGTGAAGGAGCATTACCTCTCTCTATAACTTTTGCCCTTCTTTCTCAATTATGTAATATTTATTAGTGTATGATTTTTGTATTGTATGTATGTATTTTATATTAGTATTTTCCATTAATATTATTTATTTTGTTTGTACACTGCCAGCCCTTAACCTGTCTCCTTTAATTTTTGTCCATCCAAAGGTTGTCTGTAAGAGATCGCCCTGTGCGATAAGACCGCCCATTGTACACTATTTTAAATTTTTGTATCCATAGAAATATTGTAAGGTGTACAATAAAGTATATAATAAATAAATAAATAACTCATAACTTTAAAGTAAAAAAATAATAAATTAAATTTGTATGTATACTACGAGTACTTAGAAAATGACATTTTCAACTCATAAATTCTCGGATCTGCTTCTAGTCTAATCGGATACGGCAGATTATCAAAATGTTACAAAGAACAGTTGTCGCTCTTAATTCAACAACCCAGTAACTGGGTAAAACGATACCCGTAATGGCTGCCAAAGGTCTTCAAATTAAAGGAAGTGTCATCGACTTTCCGATGCATTACAATATGTATATGGACCAAGTTTACCTGAAATAAATGAATTAAATTGAATACGTTAAGATGGTCACGTAGAGAAGATTAAAGTTATATTATCTTACATTCCGGGTTTTATTTCTTAAGATTTAAAACAGAAAACTCTTTTGAACCTATGCAATACAAAATGTAGCCTCCAAAGCCTCAACGTCTAATGTACATAACTTTAATAAACCTTTGGAAACCGTTGTTGCTCAATATTGCCTGTACGTAAAGCCGCGCACAGCCGCACATTTCATTTGGTAGATTCGACGTTCGCGTGTATGGAACAGTGCAGGTTCGTTATAATTGTGTTTTTTATTTGATAGTTTTAGCACTGCGGCAGATGTTGTAACATTCAATTTCATTGTCGAAATTTAAATTTTAGTTTTTATTTACATGTACACTGACGGACTCATAAACTGCATCAATGTTCAAGACGCTTCTGAAATAAACATTTTAACCAAGTATTCAAACTTTATTTTTATACAAATTTAAATTGTAACTTATATTTTGGTTCCTTAACTTCATAACAGCTTAGTATTATATCCTTAATCTGTATGTTTGTATACTGGAAAGGACTATTCAATTTTGTTGAACAAAAACGGTAAATGTAACCAACATTGGTTTTGGTTAGTTGCCACTGTTGCCACATCACAGAATTTCGCGCATATAGCTTTTTTAAACTGTCCCAAACATACTCAATGAGATTAAGACCCGGGATGTGTGCTGGCCAATTCATGGTACGCATCCCTACTTCTTCACAATACTGTCGAACTTGTGCAGCGGTGTGGGGTCGGGCATTATCTTACATTAAAGTAAAATTTTCGCGTATTAATCCTTTTGTACCACGCGAGCTTCTTAAACCTCTGTTATATAGCGTTCCTCTGTTATACAAGGTTTCCCTGTTGAAAACCTCAGTTTAATTTAAAAAGTTTTTGATGCAGTTAATGAGTCCGTCAATGTAGGTTGATGACCATTTTTAACCGACTTCAAAAAAAGGAGGTTCTCAATTCGTCTTGATTTTTTTTTATGTATGTTACCTCATAACTCGGAGACTAAGTATGAATAAACTAAGTAAATAACTCGGAGATAATTTTGGTTTAAATTATTTTTTGTAACATTTAAGTTTTTTATTGCTAAGTGGCAGTTACATGAATTCTGTCCGATTCACGGCTTGGACAAAGAGGTAGTGCGTGAGTTCACCTATGTAACTCAGAAGCATCCAAAGGTATTGCTTAGTTGTTGTTATTGTTACCATATCGAGAAGTCGAAGGCTATCTATTTGAAACAACAGTTCATGAACTTTACAGAAGACCGACATAAAAACGTTGTAAAAAGCTATTGCAGTTTCTTTGATGGGCATCGATCTTCTGTGAGATCCTTATTGCAGAATAAACCTGAACGTTTTAATGTAATATAAAAACTTTTTACCAAAAAATTAAACCGACTCCCAAAAAACACTGCAAAGTGAAAAATAACTTTAATTTCGGTAGTCGGTGTCTTTAGTTTTGTATTTTCGTTTTTGGCACCGACTTCCGAAATTAAAGTTATTTTTCACTTTGCAGTGTTTTTTGGGAGTCGGTTTAATTTTTTGGTAAAAAGTTTTTATTTCACTCTTTTTAGTTGGTCTATTTTTAATTTACCTAGTTACAAGAGCCTAATTATCAACTACTTATAACCTTTTACAAAATATTGCTTTTCCCAATGCTGGGCCGTTAATTGTTGAGGAGTTCTCCTGGTACTTCACCATCAGCTCTACATCACCATATGCATTGTGACGAGCATAAAGTGCGTAACATCCATATTCAAGTAATCGAATCGCAATCCACTCAATACTTATTATTGAGTAGTTTCGGCGGCCATCTGTGGTCTTCATCATCAGTTCCACTTCCTCAAATGGTACTTTTTGAGAGCAACTGCACAAGTTACTATAATAAATACCCAAAACGACATAGGTGTGCCTATAATATTTGAAGAGTTCCCTCGATTTCTCCAGGATCCCATCATCAGATCCTGACGTTTATGAAAATGGGACCAGTATCGAAGTATACCCTTTCAATCAAAAAAAGAATTTTCCAAATCGGTTCAGCCGTCTTCGAGTAATCGATGATCATACATTAAAAAAAAAAAAAAAAAAAAAATATACGCGTCGAATTGATAACCTCCTCTTTTTGTCGTCGGTTGAAAAAAACACTTTTAAGGTTGTAGATAAATATCAATTAATAAATTATTATTATTGCTATTTTTATTTGTGATTACTATGGTTGATTTAATGTAGTATTATTTTATTTTGACTGTGTTATTTTAATAGTATTTGTAATTCATATTAATGGCAATGGGTGAAATTTACCTGAAATAAATGAATTTATTATTTTTATTTCTAATACAATTATGGTGGTTTTTATTTCCAATATAATTTTTACAATTATGGTGTAGGAAAAGTAATTGTAATAATTGAGCTCTGCTGAGGTTGTGGAAATTTTCTAACAAGATACCGCAGTCTCGGAACGCACAGGCAACTCAAGTAACAGGGTGGGATTCTAGTCAGAATATAAACCACAAAATCTAGCTTAGAAAGGCTAGATTTTCACTAATTTACAGTCTCAAATATACAGAAACAGCACGGGTGATGTATTGTGTGGGTTTTATAAACTTTGTACATTTGTGCTCTAATGTAGACCTTTGAAATACGTCTAGAAAGTTCTCTTCTAATGAGCAAATATGTAAATATGCTTAGACGTTTAAAAGCATATCATATGTGAAATATGAGCCCTTCGTTGATTTGGATTCCAAACTTATTTATAGCCTATAAGCACACTTAAAAATGAAGCAACTAATAATGAAAAAAAATTGAATTGGATTATTAGTTCCGAAATTACTCCTAAAATAGAAACTTACAAACAAATTTTGCCTATTTATAATATATTATTAGTATACAACGTGTAACGGAAACCCCATATCTATCCAAAAGGACTGAAGACAACATCTGGTATGGAGTCTCTATGCAAAGTTTCAGCTCAAAATAAGTGACTCACAGAATTGACCGCAAATTATTGTTTCATATGTTTCTTGAATACCAGTAATAACAAACGTGTCACAGCACTATGAGGGTCATCACTTTCCACGTCACTTGCCAATAAAACGACAAATCTCTTCAAATCTCTTCGTTCTTTTTAATTTGAAAAATTCGGCCTCTGGTATCAATGTATTGAAATTTCTAATATGCTCCACACATGTAGACATAGGATTAGAAAACCCTTGCTTTATCGTTTGTTATCATCCAAAGAAGCCATGTACTCGGTATGTATATACCCTTTAAATTACACGTTGTATATACAAAGATTCCCTTTGAAGAAAACCTTTTTCCCGACTGCAAAGGAAGGGTTATGTTTTTCGCGCGTATCTTGTATGTATGTATGTTTGTAATATTCTTTATTACCTCATATCTCCAGAACCGCTGAACGGATTCACATAATTGAGGTATCGTTAGATTCGTCTTAGCAGCCCAAGTGTTCTTAGATAGGTGACATTTGAAAAAATCAAACATGGCGGCTGTGCGAAGCCATTATACATAGTGAAAAAAAAATGTTTTGTTTCGAATACCACAATATGGGTATCAAATTAAAGGGCTTATCGCAAGGATTTCAAAAAGGTATATCATATTTATCATTAGTGTAATACTAGCAAAAATAATACAAAGAGAAAGTTTAAAAATATGGTTTAGAGCTCTTTCACTTTCTTAATCCGGTGGGGTGCCAATGTGACATGACCGGGAAAATTAAAAAAATGTTTATTATAATAATAACTGAAAAGTAGAAAAAAAATATTTAAAAAGTCTAAAAAACCCGACTGCTCATCTGAAATGCAAGAAACAAGCACATTTTTATTTTAAAAAGTGACAAGCAGGCGGACCCGTCAAATTAAAAAAAAAAATACGTTCAATTGGGTCCCGCCTGCTTGTCACTTTTTCAAATAAAAATGTGCTTGTTTCTTGCATTTCAGATGAGCAGTCGGGTTTTTTAGACTTTTTAAATAATTTTTTATAACATTTAAATCAGAGACATTTTAAATATAAGTGATAATTTCTTTGATAGCCGCTAAGAAAACAAAACTAAGCTTAATGCAAAGTGAAATGGGAGTCTTCAATTGTTTCCATTTATGTTACACAAGCAGTCGCACTATATAACAATAAAACGTAACCCTCTTTCTTTTACATTAGGGTAAATATAGCTTATAACCTTCCTCAAGCTTCAAGCTATTTCTATACCAAATTTCATCAAAATCCACCCGGTGCTTTTGAAGATAAGCGCGTTTAAACAAACAAATTTTTCCGCTTTTTTTGAGGGTTTTCCCGCGAAAATCCTGATCCCGTGGGAATTCCGGGATAAAAAATGGTTATTCCAGAATGTCAACTATCTGCTTAAGAAATTTCATTCAGATCCATTCAGTAGTTTTTGCGTGAAAGTGATACATCGATACATCCATCCTCACAAAAATTCGCATTTATAACATTAGTACGACTAGGTATAGATTACACAGCCGTCTAAAATAGACAGACGGTAATAATCTACTGAATTACCCGTTTATATGACTACTTTGAAGTAAAGAACTCACTGTGTAAGCCTTAGCTTTGTAAGTTCAATTAAGTTTTTAGATGTTACGCGTAAAGTTTTTCAAGGTCAATAAGAACACACCATTTTGTCTCCCTAATTTACCTGAGTCGCTTGTTTCATGATTAGGGACACTAATTAGCCTCTCCCTTTACGGGTTCATTAAGAGGTTTATTTTGCACATTTAAGGGTTTCATTTAAATAAAATGTTTCACTACAAGTCAGTTGACTACAATTCAGGCGAAAAAGGTTTTTTAGATTGGGTCATGTCTATTTACCTTAACTAAATTTAACTTAGCTCGTCGTGCTTTGCTGGCGCTGCCGCTGCATCTGAAGACAACCCGGCGGAAGTATAAAATATAGTTGTTACATTTTCTAACCGTTTACAGTTGAAACTGTCCGATCGTGGGGTCCGTGTGCTCATTTATCATTTTCCAGACGCCTTGTTGCATTCACTCTTACTGTTTTGGCATACACTTGTAGAAGCGGCCAAGTTCGAGTTGGACTCGCCCATGAAGTGTTCCGTAGTAGCAAGCATAGAGTAGCGAAGACTAACTTCGTTTTTCATTTTCTCTATAGAGTTATGTATTTGCGGGTTTTTAAAATGCGCTACATCTCAAAAACTGTTGCTTGTATGCCGTTCCAACCAATTCTGAAAGTTTTATTAAGATCTACAGCGTACTTTTTTACATTTATCACTTTCTTATTTAAAGTTAGAGGGGACACACTTTTACTACTTTGGAAGTGTATATCTTTGAAATAGCTGACTTGAGAGAAAGTGGTGGTTTAAGAAACTCAGTTTCATTTTTAAAGACCTATCTTTATTATATAACTAGCTGTCCCGGCAGACCTTGTTCTGCCTTATTTCTCTAAAACAAACTTTTTTATGTTAATAGCTTCCTCGACAGATTTAATTCTGTCAAGTGATTGGCCTGTCGCAGTCTAATAGAAATAAAATAACATTGAAAGACTTTATCTAATGTAGTGATAATTTAAGTTCATGCAGCCTCTTTCCATTCAAATTACTGTACCAACGCTTACGTTGTTATCACTTATTTTCCTTAATATTAATTATTATTAATTCACGATTACTGATCATCATTAAGTACAATAACACACTTTTTTTACACAATAAAAATGACTATAAAACAAATTTGAGGGAACTCGTTATTTTATTTTCATTAATGACATTCAACCTCTAATAAAATTTAAGGCATACCAAAGATAATCCTAACGTGCCTTTGTTTTGCTTTGATTGACGTCGAATGTTAGACGGCTGGGGACAGAGTGGTTTGTATGGGAAAAGAAAATTGTAGTTTTTACTATTTTCCTCGTATTTTTTACGATTTTATCTCCGTAGGGACCTTCCTCAGACTTCACCGAAGACAACACAAAAAAAAACTTATTTAAAAAATCTAAAAACCCGACTGCTCAAGGCGGGACTCAATTGAACATATTTTTTTTAAAATTGGATGGGTCCGCCTGCTTGTCACTTTTAAAAATAAAAATGTGCTTGTTTCTTACACTTCAGTTGAGCAGTCGGGTTTTTTAGATTTTTTAAATAAGTTTTTTTTTCAACTTTTTAGTTAAAACTATTAATTAACAATTTTTTAGTTTTCCCGGTCGTGGTCACATTGGCACTCCACCGGATTCAGAAAGTGAGTCCATATTTTAAACTTTCTCATTGTGTTATTTTGCTAGTATCACTTATGATAAACATGATATACTTTATTGAAATCCTTATGTTAAGCCCTTTAATTTGATACCCATATTGTAGTAATTGAAATTTTTTTTTTTTCACCATGTATCATGGCTTCGCACAGCCGCAATTTTTTTAAATGTCACCTTAAAAGAACACTCGGGCTGTTAAGACAAATCTAACAATACATCAATTGTGTGAATCCGTTCAGCGGTTCTGGAGATATGAGGTAATAAAGAATATTACAAACATACATACATACATACAAGATACGCGCGAAAAACATAACCCTTCCTTTGCACTCTGGTAAAAAAGAAATCAGCCAAATCGGTTCAGCCGTTCTCGAGTTTTGCGTTTAGCAACACATTTAGCGATTCATTTTTATTTATATAGATTTATAGTTTTAGTTTTAGTTCCATGTATAGGGGAGTGATAATTCAAATAACAATACACAATTATTTTGCGATTTACTGTAATATCGTGGGAGTTCGTGGCTCAATAATAACAGAATAATGGGTCGATCTTCAAGATAAAGCAATACTTGCCGCGATTGTTTCATGGATCGGTGACCATTATATCAATAAATTGTTCAAATTAAAATAAACACTACTAAAAAGTAGGTGGTTGACAATTCGCGTATATATTTTTAGGGTTCCGTAGTCAACAAGGAACCCTTATAGTTTCGCCATGTCCGTCTGTTTGTCTGTGTGTCTGTCCGCGGTTTAGCTCAAAAACTATTGGTACTAGAAAGTTGTAATTTGGCATGAGTATACACGTTAATAACGCCAAAAAAGTGGTAAAATAACATTTTGAAAAATACAATTATTTAGGGTACCTCCCCTACATGTAAAGTGGGATGATATTTTTTTTTTCGTCCTTCCCATTTGTGGGATATCGTTGGATAGGTCTTTCAATTAGGGGTTTGCGAAGACCGTTTTTTGATTAAGTAAATCGTTCGTGACTTATCAAGCTTCAAAGTACCAATTTTCATTAGAGTCAAATGTCCATCCCCTCTACCAACTAAACGGTTGTAGTTAGAATTTCAAATGTCACGGCAGTAATACCTATATATAACGAAGTTTAAAGGAAATCTATCACACATAAGTGGGCTTCACAAGTTTACGAGTAATAGCCGACTAATTGTATTTGACTCGAAAATTTCGAACAACTCGATAGAAATGCGTTTCATATTTAAATAAGTTTTATAAAAAAATACACTATTAAAAGATATAAATCATCCAACCTACAAGTTCGACGCACTCAATTCCCATTGGTTCCAGCTGAGGCTGTTACAATTCACAAAAGCCAGGGTTCCACATTAGAAAAAGTTGTTGTACATGTGAAGCCCGGTATTTCAAGATCAATGTTATATGTTGCTTGCCCACGTGCCACATGTGCTGAAGGTTTATTTATCGTTACTAAATGTTGTCATCCTCCACGTCCACCCTCCGACCAAGATTCAGTCGTAATGGAAATGGAAAAGCTGAGTCGAAATCCTCTAATACCTATGTATCGATTTTTTAGGGAGCCCCACAGTTCATACCAAATTATGTTCCATAATGTTCAATCCTTACGTGCACACTTGCAAGATACTGTAAGCGATCCTCAAATAATGGCTTCAGATATCTACTTAGCAGTAGAAACGTGGAGCTGTTCTCAAGTATCTTTTTATATAACTAATTTTAAGGAAATAATTAGAACAAATGGCCCTAAATAGTCTAATTCAAACCCAGGTTTTGGTGTGTGTGCATGGGCAAAAAATTATATTGAATATAGCAACCCACGGTATTACATTGACATTGCTGGAGGTGACCACTGTGAAGCAGTAATTTTTGAAATAAATGAAGTGAAGATGAAAAGTCCCAACACTCGCGCAGTAGGTTTTGTAAGTAATTTACTATCGCATAACAGTCCTTGCATAATATTTGGAGATTTTAACGAAGACTATCTCCGTAACGACAACACTGCAGTTTTCAAATTAATACGTGACGCTGGTTACCAGTCTTTATTACAACCACTTCCCTCTACACGTTGTGGTACTCAAATAGATCATATTTTTTTCAAACTTCCCTTGTGAAGTTGGATTTTATAATTCCTTCTTCAGTTACCATCGCCCTATGTGGGCCCGTTTTTAGAGTGAATTCAAATTAATATGTTTTTATTTATTTATTATTTTGCTATATAATATCAAACACAAAGCTCCCCCAGCAAACTACTTACTCAATTTTATTTTTTTGTGACGATTGAGTAGTGTAGCTCTGTATCCTGTATTTAAATTCAAAACACCAGTTATGACAATCTCTAAAAAAAATTAAAACTTTCCATGCAAAATTGTCGGATCAGGTGAGGATTTGTATAGGAAGTCAAATTAGTTAGGTAGTCATGTTTGGCTTTTAGTTAGAGCATGGTACGAAACGATCAGTCAGCGAATACGACACGCACTTGGCTATTAAAAACTACGGAACCCTACACTGCGCGTGGCCCGACACGCACTTCACAGGTTTTTATATAATATCAATAATTTTGTCATCGCAAGCCAAATAATGATTTTTTATATGCAAAATCTTCCTACTTAGGTTACGTTATTGTAAATAAAAACATAAAAGAGTAAATTCGTTAACAGTTTCTAATTTATTTTGATTAAATGTGAAATTTATATTAATTTTGGTTTTTTGGCGAGTTTGAAAAGATATTAATTTGGTTTTGGTAAAGTTGGTTCCGCGATTATGTTCGCTCATCCAGTTTATTATTTTATTAACAATATTATTGAGTTTTTTATTAAGATTTGAATTTAATTGACATGAGGTAAGGATTGAAATATCATCCGCAAATAGAACACATGGCCCTTCCTTGATTTTAGCAAGGTCGTTTATATAAATGAGAAGTAGGAGGCATCCTATTATTACACTTCCCTGGGGAATTGAAGCTTGTATAGATCAAACATTGGATCTTATGAGCTGTGTTTCTTTTGTGTTTGAGTTATAGTATTCAACCTCAACCAATTGCTGCTATTCTTCAAATATGATGCGAACTAATCATGAGCTTTTCCGCGTATTCCTATTCTATACAGTTTAGTTAATAGTATGTTAAATTGCACTTTGTCGTAGGCTTTAGTCATATCGAGTAATATTCCTATTGCGTGTTGTTTATTATTAATCATATTTAAAGCTTCTTGGATAGTTCAAATCAGTCCAGTAATTTAGGAGCTTATTTGAACAACACAAACAAAAAACATTTTCCTCTGTGTAATATTAGTATAGATAGTAGACCTTAGATCTTAAACTTATTTAGTTAAGGGTTTTATGTATATATTTTAAAATTATTTGCTACTTGTACAATAAATAAGTACGTCAAAAAAGAAAAACTATTTCCTTCCAACAAATTCAAAAAAATATATTTTTCAATTAACCGTTTTTTTCCATACATTTTCCGTTGATTACCTGGGCACTGGGATAATTACCAATAAAATGCATAAATGGTAAATGAAACAATATTTTAAAGATATCTGTCTGGTTTGAAAAGTGACAGTAAGCCGTTTTCTGGATAAATATCCCATTTGTCGCTGGAGTGGACTCTCGATAAGAGCTAGCAATATTGGCTCCGACCACTTTTAGATATTGCAAGGAACATTTATTCCAATATCCGAAAGTAGTCAAAGTAAAATTTTGATGTCACAAATTGTGTATCAGCATATTATTATTTTTTGTATAGAAACGATGAATATTGACAAAAATAGTTATTTGACATTATCGCTATACATATAATGCATGCAGTGATGTGGTAAAAAGAATTTCTTAAAGCGGTAAATACAAGCCGTACCTATCTTTTCAATGTGAGCTCCATACAAAATTTCACTTAATATTCCCCCCTTTCCAGGACAGATTCCTAGATTCCTTTGTTAGCTGACATATCTGTCCATAATCTCAAATTTTTTGTATATTTATAGTACAAGTAAGTTCGTTCGGGATTTCGTAATTATTTCGAATAATATATAAAAATCTCGTGTCACAGTTTGTTATCGAACTTGTCTGAAACGGCTTGATCGATTTGTATGATTTTTTTGTGTATATTTGGTAGGTCTGAAAATAGGTCGTATGTATATATTTTATCAGTAGTTATAATTTATATGGCAAAACAGTGCTTGGTTATCTTGCTTAACATATTCAAATCTGGTGTTAGTGTTTTATATCGTACTTCTCCGAAAGGTATTGATCGATTTTCATATTTTATTTTTGTGTAATTTGGTAGGCCTGGGAATATAGGTCGTAAGGCTATTTTAAATTTTTCACTAGAAATAATTTATATATATATAAATGTACGTTATTTGTATTAGTTTATCTTTAGATATCTCAAAATCAGACATAATATTTAAAAGCAACTAGCAGGCGTTTCTGAATATAAATATATAATCAAGAGTTGAACCATGTTAATATGTTTTCTTTATCAAAAAAGTCTTCCAATATAGGGTACAATAAGAAATCACGCTTGTTAAGTTAGATGATACATTTCAAATAGACGAAAACGCTACGACACTACAAAATGAAATACTGGGGTGGTAGAATCAGTATATCAAAGCAAACGCTCCCTAAAAAGAATGTATTGTGTATCATGAATAAAATTTATGATCACGGTGTAAAATATAGGAACTGCTACACAAATCTGAAACATAAAAATTGTGAGTTTTTGTCGGACTATACAATTTATTTGTTGAGATAAACTACGCTTCGTAAGAAAACTTGTGACTGTTGAAATGTTAAGTTTGATTCTAAACACAAAGTTACCATAGCTTGTTTTCGACTGGCTGAATTTTGTAGAAGACGCTTCGTAGTATATGTACTGAATTTTGTAGAAGACGCTTCTATTGTAATGATCCAGTAGCAACTTCCTCTTTATCGGAAATAAATCTTCTTATTTATTGATTGGGAGTTATTCCTACTTATTAATAAAACTGTTTTTTTTTTGTTAGTGATAAGCTCGCGATTAACCGTAATCTCACCTGGTGCAAAACGATGATGTGATCAATGATGGAGCACGCTTGCCTGACATGATTCATTAACAAATAATTCCGTTACAAGTTTCCTCCAATTACACTTAAAATAAAAACAAAGCGTAGTCTTCCTCATCAATAATCCCACACCCACTTACTACTAAAACCCAAAAAAGCCAGATAGATACATACTTGGTTTCGTCAATGTAGACTGCCTCGAGAACTTTCGCAGCATATTGTAGGTTCTTTTGTAAAGTCTCTGCGGATATTTCACCCCTATTCAATTGTCTTAGGAGATAGCGTAATCTGTGAACAAAGAGAGAATATAATTAGTACCAGGGAATTCAGTATGAGGAACATTTTATGTGTTGGAATGGTAAGGGTTAATTTAGGCTGTGTTTTGTCGTGTTGAGAGATATTTGTCGTATCGTAGGTATTTGTTTTTTTTTGAGTTTATTATGAAAGTACACCTAATACTCGAAAACGTGAAGGTCAAATACAGATTAAGATACAACACAAAGTGAAGGCATACTTTCAATTCAAAAAGATGAATGTTTTTGAAATGAAATTATGCCTTCCATTAGACCTCCAGCAACAGATTTGGATAAGAGACGTAAACTAGAAATAGGTATACAGATAATAGTAAATTATTACATAGTAAAAATATTATCACCATCATTTGCTTAGACTTTTCCCTATGTGTCGGTTTCGTCTAGCAAAACGAAGCTGAGAGTTGGTATATATATGTTGGTTTTGAGTCTTGATTGTTCTTGGTGAAAAATGATAAACGAGCGTATACATATTTTTGAATTATGCATCTTGTTAATTAAATCAAATGATTTTTTGATTTTATTTCATATTGATGAAAATTTATATCCGGAAAAACAATATAAACAATCAGAGATTTTAAAACCGATCTTATAAAATAATTGGAATTTTATTTGGGAGATAGCACTTTCGAACAACTCTCGTTGATCGCTCTTTTAATATAAATTTCATGACGACGAAACATTTGTATTACTGTAGTGGATTTTTGTCTTTTGAAATTGTTAGATAGATTTGTTACACCAATCAACGCTCCAATGTAAGCAAGTTAGGCATTTTATATGCTTTATCAGAGCATGGACAATGTAGCTGGCCATATATTCTACTACTTTTGCACCGAATTCAGAATTAGGTAATGGGCTTTCAAGGACTGAAAAATTCATGCTCTCTGTCTCAAGATCTACGTTTTGGTCTTTATATCTCGTAGTAAAATTGATATGGTTCAATGTCAAATTCAAAATCTTTATTTGTGAACAGAGAATAGGTTGTTTGCAGATGTTACACAAAAAAAAGTTCCAACAATGTCCCACCAGAAGGCATACAAAATAGTATTAAATGTGATATATTTAAAATAAAATATTGTGATTAGGTAATGCAAAATTAAAATAAATGATACATAGTCACAATTCAATTTTAATACTGTTAGAAGGTCACAATTTATAAAATAATAATAATCAGTCATAATAATAGTCAATAATGTCGTGATACAAGTTGATGTTAATTAAACAATTAAATATTATTATAATTTGTCATTTAGAAATTCATTAATAGAATAATACACCTTGTAATTCAATAAATGAAAAAGATTCCGTTCAAATTCATTAATGTTTTTGCTTAGTATAACTGGGTCAGGTAACTTATTATAATTATAATTTTGGGGCCATTGCAAATATGCTTTTGTGAGAAAATCTAGTTTTAGTTGGTCTCAAGTGCAATTTTTTTTGACCGTCGTTGGCTTTTTACAGTTTTATATACAGACATGTTGTTTTTAACAAAAATACAGGCTTCATAAATATACAGTGATGGGACAGTCAATATTTTTAAGTTTTGAAAATGTAATTTGCACGAATCAGTTCGTTTTAATCTACATATTGCTCTAATTTTTTTTTTCTGTGCGTTAATACGTCCTGAACCCCTGCCGCATTGCCCCAAAAAATAAGGCCATATCTCAAAGTTAAGGCGACAAAACCGTGATATGACGCCGCTAGGAGCGCGCTTTTATTCGCAATTTTACCTAGCATATAAAGAGCATAGGAGAACTTACTGAGCTTCCCACACACATTATCGATCTGAATTCGCCATTACATATTGTTGTGCTTGTTTCACTTATTAGATCTCCTTGATAGTTGATTTGTAAGTTAGTCTTTATATTTTGTCTTATTTTAAAGTCCATAACTTGAGTTTTAGTTAGATTAATTTTAAGATTATTTGCTTTTAGCCAGTCAACAAGTCTAGTATTTATATCATCTACTATTTATCGATTGCTACCAGTATTATATGTAACTGTGCTATCATCTGCTAATAAAGTCATTTATTGGTTGATTATACTAGGAAATTCGTGAATGTAACATAAAAAAAAGCCAAAGCCCTAACACAGAGCCTTGTGGTACACACATTCTAGAACTAGAAGAGTATATTACCTCAGTTTTGAACCTAATATTTACTTGGGTAATCTGAGTAATTTGTTTTCTGTCCTCTAAATAGGATTTTATGAGATTAAGGACGTTACCTCTTATGCCAAAGAAATAGTTTAGTTAACAGAATTGTATGGTTTACATAATCAAATGCCCTGGTCATATCCAGATACATCGCCATTACTGGTTTTCTATTTATTATCCATGTTTTGATAGATTTTTACTAAAAAAAATTAAATTGCCATATTAATAGTTTTAGTCTTCCTGAAACACATTTGTTATTTGCAAAAAATATTTTCTTTTTTGAGGAAGTTATAAACACTTTTATAAATGACTTACTCAAATATTTTTGAGAATACTGGTATTAGCGCTATAGGTCTATAATTATTGATATTTGTTTTCTTTTCTTTTTTATGTAGTGGCTTTATAATAGAAACTTAACTTTTTTATAATATCACTTAGTATAGGCGCTATAACAGTGGCGATTGATTTAACGACTCGTGTGTCAATGTCGTCATAGCCCGTACTGTATGTATTTTTAAAATTTTGTATTATTGTATTAATATCTTCTGGTATGGTCGACTACATAAATAAAGATTTAAGCGATTCTGATGTGCGATAATTCTGTTTAGTTGGAACATTATAATATTATCATTTTAATTTATCTATAATATGTATGTATTTACAAATATATATGTATGTTTATCAGTTGTCTAGTACTTTTAGCACAAGCTCTGCTTAGTTTGGGACTAGATGGCGTTGTGTGAAAGTTGTGGAATATTTTTATTATTATTGGTATTCGGTTGAACTGATTCTATCAAATAGTCATTGAATTGCTCTTCTAGCAATGTTAATGTTAATTAGATTTATATTTGCTTTAGGAATGTTGGGTTTCGTACCATTTATTACCTTCCAAGTCGCCTGATTAGTTAACTGCTGAAGTGCATTGCAAAATTTAAGTTTGACCAAAAGCGCCACAAGCTAGTTTTTATTTGCGCATAGATCAGGAGCCTCTTGTATATGCTGTCAAATACCCTAGCACTAAGATTGTTATTGGATCCACCGTGGCATTTTATACTTCCGAACAGAGGTTCTAAGTGGTCTTGGCCTATTTTATGTAGAGGTGTCTTGAATGAGAGTAATGGCACTTTCTTCACACACACAAAGTTCCACGAATCCGATTTATCGAGGTGATTTTATGAATTTGACTTCTTGTTTTACATTTCTTACAATTATGTCTGTGGACATATGTTATATTGAAGTTCTTGCTCTCTTTGATTTGAATATAATTGTCGCCGTATTTTCTGCATTGACTGCTTCTTTTAAATCATACCCATTGGTGTGGGAGTCCACTACATCAAAAAGATCATTCATCATATCGAGAAACTGTGTTTTGAGTCTGAGTTCTTGAAACTCATTTAGATGAAGCATTCATTTGCATTCTTCCCCGCATTCTTCCTTGTACCCCGGCACCGGTGGGGTGTCATGTAGGTACTTAACAAAAATCGGCCCATACGCTCTCATCTTCGTTATATTCTCTATGGTTTAAATGAATTCAGTGACGAAACTGTGCACGGTCGGACCGACAAAATAGAAGAATCTATAAATCAACTAAACGAATATATAATCAAATCTTTAGTTAAGAATTTCATCAACTCAGCATGTATAAATGGCAACGCAATTCCAGCCCCTAAGGGGCAATACTAATCTCAGTCAATTGTCTGTGGGGATCGAAAGGTCCCCTAATATGGGTTCACACTACCCAACATAAATTGGATTGCCTCTCTAATGCTTTACACGCACTTATCTGAGATTTTCGACACCTAATGTGGCTATTTTATTCGATTCCCGCAAGGAAAGCGACGGTTATGACGACATTGACAATAGAGTTAGTCATATATCTACTTGAAATATACACAAACAGTTTAAGGTAATGGTGAAAGAAAATCGGAAAGTTCTAGGAAACAAGCTGTTGCTCGTGAGTTCGCGAAAATGTTTGTTGTGGCATTCCAAACTATAATTTTCTCAGCGCCAAATTTCTTCCAAATCCGTTCTGTATGTATTATGTAATAAAACATAAATCTAAACATTTATTTTATATTAATTACGGAATTATTAAGTTGTATCTGTCAAAAGAAGAATAAAGCTCGTTACAAGTTTCAAAGCGGATTTTGTCTATGGAGAAATACTTGTCATATGTACTTTCTGAAGTTTTTCAAAATCAAACATTACTTTCCAGATTTTCTTCGTTCTATCTTTCTACAAGAAACCTGATTAAAGAAGGATAATGCCACAAACTTTGTATAAAGTGGTTGAGTTGGTTATTATTTGCATTTCTTGGAGACTTAAAATGCAGGTTTTTACTTCATTCTGGTCGCAACGTTACGTCTGCTATTGCAGTGGTGTAAAAATTGGTTAATCTATACTAATATTATAAAGCGGAAAAGTTTGTTAGTTTGTTTGTTTGTTTGTTTGCTTGAACGCGCTAATCTTCGAAAGTACTGGGTGGATTTGGATGAAATTTGGTATGGAAGTAGCTTGAAGCTTGAGGAAGGTTATAGGCTACTTTTTACCCGACTGCAAAAAAGGAGAGTTATGTTTTTACCGTGATAGAATCCACGGGAGCGAAGCCCCGCGAGAGTACTAGTTTATTTAATAAAAAAGAAAAAATTGCTTTCACTTTACTTCGACTTCGAAATACAAGTAGCTTAGTTGGAGGGGTTAAAAAGATTGCTGGTAATGTGGATTATACGCACATTGATAGTTATCTTAATAAATAAAAAACAAAATGGTTTTATTTATTAGTAACTTATTGTACAATCTTGGGTTATCGGCGAACTAAAGGCTTATTTTTCTATTCTTGAGCAAATCTTGTAATTACTGTGTTTTTCATGTGTTATGTTAAAGATTCTACCTAATACATACATCATTATAATAATTGTGAATTATTTTCTTATTGTATTTTAATTGATTTATTTAATTTTATTAATTTAATGATTTAATTTTAATTAAAGCTCGTAAAGTCTTTTTGTGGTCGTATTTCGACTATTCGGCGGCCACTAGTAAGAGTATATCAACATATTCATCCGTACGGCATTTTTGTAAATTTTGTTTGTACACAAAAAGATCCAATCTTTTATTTTTTTTATTTAAAAAAGTTAAATACATACATCAAATACATCATGTCTTCTTTCTTTGCTATTAACTCTCACAGTACTTTAACATTACTGGTATACTGGGTGATCTAGTTGGAAACAGTAAAGAAGTTACTAGCTCGGAATATCAAAAAAGGAAAAAATTGGTTGAAGTATCGTTTCTCGCTAGTTATAACGGCGTTTGAGCTCAACAGGTAACTCATTACTTGTCGATATAGATATTCTTATTTCTCTGAGATGAGAGAACGTTATGAGACAATTGCGTCATATTATGTATCTTGCTTTTATTTTCAGCCTTTATCAAAAGCACCAGCTATATAAGGTAAGTGTAAGGTAAGACTATACTTATATACAACGTGTAATTTAAAGGGTATATACATACCAAGTGCATGGCTTCTTTGGATGATAACAAACGATATGGCAAGGGTTTTGTAATCCTAAGTCTACGTGTGTAGAACTTATTACAAATTCCAATACACTGATACCAGAGATCGAATTTTTCAAATTAAGAAGAACGAAAAGAATTATCGTGTTATTGGCAAGTGACGTGGAAAGTTATTGACCCTCGTATTGCTGTGACACGTTTGTTATGATTGGTATTCAAGAAATATATGAAACCAGTAATTTGGTATCAATTCTTTGAGTCATTTATTTTGTGCTGAAACTGTGCATAGAGACTCCATACCAGATGTTGTCTTCAGCCCTTTTGGATAGATATGGGGTTTCCGTTACACGTTGTATATGAAGGACGTTATTCAGTTTGGTATCCACAGCAGCTGCAATATATTTCTTACCAATTTCTAAAGTATTTTTTTTACAAAAAATAATCTTAATTAGCTTATATCGTTCGCACTGCTGGGACTTCCTCTTTTGTGAGGGAATGGGCTGTTAACTACCAACATTGCCCAGTACGTATTCATTGGTCTCCTTATTCTGTTCAGGGTTTCCAGAGACATAGACTGATGTTCGTTCGAACATCCTGACAATATATTTTAGTTGTCAGGATGTCCTTTAAAATGTACTAAGAGCTCAGAAAGTTTCTTATGCTTGATGTCGACTATAAGTTACACTGCGAGCCCGAACAGTATCCTCGAAGCACTGAAACCCTTGTCTCACACCACTAATTACTCTTGTGCGTTCCTGGTATAAACAAAATACTTTCGTCAATTGGAAGAACGAACCCACAGTCGCTGAAAATAAACTCAAGTCCTTTGTTACACCATTAAATGTTCTTTTATGGTAATTCACGTCTACACTTTGTTACTATAAACACGATGTCGGTAAACAAACATAATTCGTGTATAATGAACATTCTTACATTTGAGATCGATATCAGCCTCATCAGATTGAGTTGTTCAGTATCTTCAACTGAACCCTTACAAAGCCTTTTGTGTTTAGGTCCAATATCATATTAGAATCAGAGGCATCGGGATTAACCATGTCTTTACCTAAGCCAACACAAAAGCAATATTGTATTTGGTCACAGTAAGATCTGTATCACATTAGGTCGTTGAATCATGCTAAGTTACTAAAGCCACATATGTATGTAGTTCGAACCCCTAATTTAGTATGTTAAGCTATTCTATGGTTCCATTGTCATCCTGTATAGTAAGAGGATGACGATGCGAATATCAGGTTAACCTAGCTAATTTGTATCCTATTGTGTTACAACGTTATTTATTGCAATGAGCAAAACACCTCAATAATAAATACACTCTTGAATATCAATATATTGCTCAAAGTAGGAAAAAATACCAAACAAGCAATCACTCGATTCACAAGCCCTTAAAACCACTATTATTTAGGAAACCACTGAACTGCAGCGAGCCTGTGACAAGCGAAACGATGCACCTATTTGTAAAAAGAGAGAGGTAGAATAAAGTACGAGAACGGCAATCGAAATTCAAAAGAATTGAGTGGACTCGTGTTGACACGCCGGGGATTTTTAAAAAGAAGGATAAAACCGTTACACGTTTAATTTGAATGTTCAACAATACCACTGGCGTAGTAAAGAGGGTTATCTGGCCAAGATGTGTTACATGTACGATAATTGCAATTTTCGCCGATATTGATAACCAAATTTTTTTTATAGTTCCATAGGCTCGCTCAGAATAATTGATCGTCTCAACAAAGTAATTACAAAATCTACCAATAAGTTATCGACTAAAATGCACGGTTAAGGTAATAAATGAAATATTGTATTTGTAATTAAATGACTAGAGTTTATTGTCAAAAATCGATCAGAGAGCTAAAATAAAATATAAGAGATGGAGCGGGTACCTAAAGAGTTTTATAAATGTATATATCTTAGTTGGATGGGACAATTCGTCTCAAGAGTGTTGGGATACCCTTGTCTAGATACGGTCACAAGGGGCCAGTGATTGATGAAGATATCGATAACGCACACACTAAAGGGTGCAGACAAAATTTCACACCACTTATCGTTTTAGAGAAAGAGTATCCGGAATTTATCTTATTGTCAATTTAGTATCAGAGGAGCTCGTGGATTACCGTTGCCGTTCCGTGGATAGGTAAGTTCTTCCTAAGCTCATTAATCTTTTCACTATTTACTCTTATGTGCACAAATAAACAAAAACAAATCCAATGTGAAATTGTAAAAAAAAAAGATTTAATTCTTGTAGTTTATAATGTTAATAGGGTATTTTTACTTAGCGATTTATTAATGCGGTGATTGGCCAGTGGTTACAGGCTTGACTTACGAGTTGTGTAGGGTCGTAGGTGCGAAACCAGGCGGGCACATTACTTTGTGTGATTTTCAATATTGTATTGTTCTCCCATTTTATATTGTTATTTGTTAAATCAATTTAATTGACTTACATCCTGTAAGTTAAAGTGGTAGGAGGAAGGCGTCGATGTCTTACACAGTTCAAACTAGCACGGACATTTTTTTTATTGATAATAGGCTCGCGTGTGAGCGCCATCTCACCTGATGGTAAGTGATGACGTGGTCGACGATGGAGCACACTTGCCTAGAATTAACCTATTCACTCTTTACTTAGACTCCCAGGTTATAGCGATCAGGAAACACAGACTCCGGCAGGGAATTCCACTCCTTAGCAGTACGCACAATGAAAGTATTCCCAAAACGTTTTGTGCGTAGGGGTGGGATCATCGATGTTTCACTCTATCTTTAGAAAATTTAAATTGTTATCTTTAAAAAAATGTCACCACAGCCTACAAAACAATGAATGAAAACATCGTGAGCCAAGACACGCGATATCTATCAACGCAAACTGGGCCCGCGTGGTGAATTACGGCCCACTGCCTCTCATAAAGGGGGGTAGGCTTGTAACCCAGAATTGGGAACGTTATAAGCTATGTATTATAAAGTCTCACACACAATCACCTACAAAAAAAAACTAACAATAAACTGTATTTGTCTTACATAATTAGAGCAAAATGTGACGAAGGAGGCTGGACCTCACAACACAGGGTATCCTAGTGTAGGGTTCAGAGCATAATTTTGATTTATGTAATATTTTTTTGAAAAAAAAAAGTTCAGGAGACAGATTCACTCGCACACACCGTCATGAGTCGTGAGTGACAATATAGGTGTAAATGCCTAAAAATTACTTATATAACGTTATAATATACTCATTTTATAAAGAAGATGGTAAAATTGTAAGGGGTCCATAGTATTTGAACTAATTTAGGAAAATTGAGACTGACTATGATTGAAAAAATATCTTTATTCAACTATTTTACCACTGGTGGGAGGACTTATTTGATAATTTTACCACGATAAAAAAAGACACTTTAGAATTAATTATGCAGTAGTGACAACTATCTTATTAAATTTATCGATGCTTAAATATATATGTAAATAAATACAAGGAGTTGGAAGATAGAGAAGCTTATGTAAGAAAAGCTTTAAATTATCATGCTCTCCGTGAATTTGCGTCAAGCATGGTTAGAATTCTGCATTATGTATTTTCACGCATCTTCGGCACATTTATCTGTACACGTGAGGTGAATCGTGATTATTGTTATTTAATGCAGACTAAAATACTAGTATATATACATATGTTTAAACAGCATAAGAACTTATTCAATTTAGAACAAGTGTATAGTTAATTATAACTATTAGTTACTACAGCTGTAGTAGTAGTTCAAGTGCTATTGCGTGGAAAGATGAATTCATTTGTTTATTTTTTCCGTCTTACGAGTTCATTTATGTGTGGAAAGAATTAAAATGTAACGTAGAAGCGTCAACTGCCTCCTGGCTTAGGTGTTGAACTTGTGATCAAGAGGTGGCGGGTTACCGTATTTATATTACCGTATTACCATGAACCCACTCCAGACACAAGCATATTTAGTTTAATTGGATGGGAAACAAGATTGCTTGTAATGTGAATTCTACCACCCACATTGCTCGTCCAAAATTGAAAGTAAGAAAATCACCTAAGTCCATAAAAAAGCACATACTTTCATTGTGCGTACCACGTAATAGATGAATAAGGTTGGAATGGTAATGTGGGCGTGGCGAGCGCGCCACATTTA
Source organism: Tholera decimalis (assembly GCA_943138885.2). Classification (NCBI taxonomy): domain Eukaryota; kingdom Metazoa; phylum Arthropoda; class Insecta; order Lepidoptera; family Noctuidae; genus Tholera; species Tholera decimalis. Next base: position 9,124,773 of record OW964553.2, on the reverse strand, counting down.
TGATACGAAAATCACAGCTCGACCGAATAATTCATTCACCGCGTTTAGCCTTTAAAATGCCGTGTTGTGCAATTCGACCCTCCCAAGCAATAACTCTGTAATGTGCTATTATGGGTTTTATGCTGTTATGTCAAATTCAGCATCTATGGACTAGAATACACCTTAGCAACTTTTTTTTTTTTTTTTTTTTTTTTTTTATTTAGAATAGGTTCGCGTTTGACCACCATCTCACCTGATGGTAAGTGATGATGTGGTCGAAGATGGAGCACGCTTACCTAAAAGTAACCTATTCACTCTTGACTTAAAGACTCCTAGGTTATAGCTATCGGGAAACACAGACTCCGGCAGGGAATTCCACTCCTTAGCCGTACGCACAATGAAGGTATTCCCAAAACGTTTGGTGCGTATGGGTGGGATGTCCACCATGTAACGATGGCGCTTCGCCGTTTGTCTCGTAGTCCGATGATGGAACGGGCTTGTTGGAATTAAATTGTGTAATTCCATCGCACACTCCCCGAAATGTAACCGATAAAAAACCGATAGACTTGCAACTCGTCGTCGATGTTCAAGGCTCTGGAGCTTTGATTCGACCAGTGCATCGTTGCCAATGAGTCTTTTGGCCCGCTTCTCGATAGACTCAAGCGCGTCCAGTTGGTATTTAGCAGATCCATCCCAAAGATGAGAGCAGTACTCCATACACGACCGAACCTGCAACTTTTTCAAATTTTTTCTAATGATTTTACAAATATACTGTGACACACGTGTTTATATTGTTGGGAATTTAGACAGAAATATGTATCGGCAAATAACCTTTACGAAAAAAAAAATTATTATATTTTATTTTGGTAAGTTGCGTTTACCGAGTTATTGGCGTAAATAATTTTCATTAAGTTTTTGGTAAACGCGAGTACGTAGTTTTTGTTGAATTCATTTTAATATATGTATTCCGTAATACACAATAGCAATGTTATTTAAGATTGGTATTGGCTCATTAATGTACGTAATATTTCAATGATTATGTTATTTATCAATACCGTCTCTAAAATTATTGGATATTACCACAATAACTGCGTAAAAGCACGTTATGTATCAGCCCTACGATAAAAAGTTAACACCGTAAATGTCCATAATATAATGTTACGAAATATTTTATGTGTTAAAATTACTGCAACAACCCCGTAAGTACTAGTACTGTAATATTTTATGTATTATTTATTTTCTGTCCGCTTTAAGTCCGCTTACAATGCACTGCATGCTTTGCGTCCTCCACACTTCAACCATTGACGTTTCTTCCTTTGCCCTGATTGGCCGTGATGCACGGCGCATGTTTATCGACAATGAGTTACAATCAGTAGCAAGCTCTCGATTTAAGTGTGTGTAATTTATTTGTGTGCGTAATTCGCATACGTAACGGGCCTCTTGCTAGTAGTGGAGCAATAGAGTGGGAGACAAGCGGCGACACGCGTTCTCATACAAATCAGGAACTTTCTAACCTCTTTTCTCTGTTCTGTGGTGCGTACGGCTAATGAGCGGAATTCCCTGCCGCAGTCTGTGTTTCCTGATAGCTATAACCTGGGGGTCTTTAAGTCAAGAGTGAATAGGTTACTTCCAGGTAAGCGTGCTTCATCTTCGACCACAGCATCACTTACCATCAAAAAGAAAAATTTTGAAACAATTTGTCGAAAGAAAATGTTAAAAGGCTTTCCGAGTCTTATATTTCATTCAGGGGCAGCATTATTGGAAATGAGATCGATCCTCAGCTCTGAGTGGTAACGATTCCATTGTCTTATCCTTTAACAAATTTATTGCTTTCTACGTTTTATTGGCCTGTTTTACTGTATTATTATCGAGGTCTTTACGATGAAATCTTTTGTTTTCAACCTACATTTGAATCTTCGATTTTGAAATTCCTTCTTTTTCCATACCTTCTATTGCTTTATTGTATTTAGAGGTTATTCAATAAAATACACCGCTAATATCCCGTCATGTACGTGTTTGCCCATCGAATAATTATGTATTTCAGGTTTATATGTTTGTATAAATATACTCTGAAATACGACGCTACCGAGACACTTTATTAATAAAAAATCGGATGTTTATTTTATTTTTACGTGCAAAGCATTTATTATTTTTCTGAAGGCGTGAATTTTTATTATTCCGTAACTTTGCTCGTATTTAAATTGGTAGTTGGTAACTTCTACCACTTCAATAGAAGACTAGGTTTATAGTGATTAATAAAGTTAGAAATTCTAGGAATATCAATGTCTAGAGTTTATGAAAATCTGGTATAGTTAAGCTTGAAAGCTATATTACCTACTTAAGATGATACTGTAGACTCTTTGACATGCAGATGATCAAACTTTCTTCAAACTTGAATGTCTTCAAATGTCATCAAACTTGAAATTTATCATTTATTATTAAAGCTCGTACTTACAGGTGTAGTATGTAAAAACCATGTACAATCTGTCCGCATAAATTTAGACTATTTCAGTAATAAATTTTAATATTGGTGTAACATAAACCTGTGTTATTACGTATGAAAAAGAAAACGTATTAGGGTGCTTCTTCGAGTAAGGCATTCTTTGGTGATTTTCGTGGCAATTTTCAAATTTTTTTTTAAATTTTATATCAGAATCTTAAAATATACATAAAATTAATACTTTTTATAAAAAAGGCACCTCAGAGAGCGATATACTTGCAGAGATAATCGAAGTTAAAAAAATGGAGGCCACGCTATATTTTAATTTAACTTTCTCAAATGGGTTACTTATTGTTACTTAAAGAAGTTATTTTATTTTAAGATAAAAAAAAATATGTAGGTTACTAGGGCAGAAAACTTTTTTTAGTAGAATCAGTCCAACTTTATTTATTATTTGATAAAGAAATTACAAAAATATAATACTAATTGAAACGTTTAAAAAAATAAAACTTTATCAGTCATTTGTTAGGAACATTATCAGTATTTATTATTATCACAATCATTGACTTCCTTATTTATATATTTTTTTATAAAATGGTCAAATCGGAATCGCTCGAGTTTTCGTCGGCTTTGGGGTGATCAGTTCTTCGTATTCTTTGGTCAAGCCTGGATCTGACAGTTCAATATCATCCGTTGATCGTTTCTTATCATAATTCTTATGTGGCGTTTTTGTTTAAACTCTCATTTCTGGAATAAACTCATTAATAAATTGTTCTATTCTTATTATTACTAGGTACTTATAAAGACAGAAACCCATCGAATATGACATTTTAAGTTTTGATTTAAACGAATTTACATTTAACTAAAGTAATAAAAAACATTTTCATTCATAATTAGTACAAAACTCAAAGTTATTTCATTTGCATGGTCAAAAATTGATTTGCGTGGGTCAAAACTACCACGTAAACCACGCAAATCACGACCACGAAAATCAAAATAAATCCTTTATGCAAACTTTTTCCAACCCTGTGGGGGCAATTTCCAACCCTGTGGCGAATGGCTTACGTTCGTCCACTTCCTAAAATATCCAATCCTTCCTTGCCTATCCATTTTCGACCAATTTCCATTCTTCCTTTCCTGTCCAAAGTACTAGAGGCCTGCGTCCATAGACAGTTTTCTGGATTTGTTCACCGGAACAATCTTGTTAGTCCATTCCAGTCTGGATTTAGACCAGGCCACAGTACGGCTTCCGCTCTCCTTAAAGTGACTGGGGACATTAGAGAGGCTATGGAGAACACAAAGGTTACTGTTTTGGTGCTTATTGATTTCTCCAATGCTTTTAATGCCGTCAGTCATGATATTCTCCTAACTATCCTGTCACATCTCATGGTATCTTCTGAGTCTCTGGAATGGTTCTCTTCTTATCTTCGGGGACGTCAGCAGTCGGTTCGTGTCGATGAGAATTCTTCGAGTTGGCGTGACTTGGATGCTGGTGTCCCACAAGGCGGTATTCTTTCTCCGTTATTGTTTTCAATCTTCATAAACTTTATAACTCTCTATCTTCGGTGTTCGTATCATCTTTATGCTGATGATCTGCAGTTGTATGCATCTGAGCGGGTGGAAAGTTTATCAGACGCTATAGGAGATGTAAACCGAGATTTAGATGCTATCAAAAGCTGGTCTGATAGATTTGGGGTGTCTGTAAACCCCTCAAAGTGTCAGGCCATTGTGATTGGAAGCTCGCGTATGATCGGTAGATTGACAGTAAGTTCGCTCCCTCCAATCATTTTTAATGGTGCCGTCATCCCTATTAGTTCTAGCGTTAAAGATCTCGGTTTGCGTCTTGACTCTATGCTTAGCTGGCAAAGTCAGGTCTACGGTGTCAGTCAAAGAGTCAACGGGACTTTGCGATGTCTGTATCGTCTAAGGAACTTTTTACCTGCAAAAACCAAGACAATGCTTGTGCAAACTTTAATTTTCCCTATTATCGACTATGGTGACGTGTGCTACTTTGACTTGAATGCGGTCTTGTTGGATAAGCTCGATAGGCTCCTTAACAACTGTATCCGGTTCATATTTAATTTAAAAAAATATGACCACGTATTGAGGTACAGGACCGAGCTCAAATGGATGCCCATTCGCCAGAGAAGAAGTTTGCGCGCTTTGACTACGCTTTTCTCTTTGCTGAACTCTCCTACCCCTCCCTCTTACCTTATTTCTCATTTTCAATTTCTATGTTCCTCACACGCTAAAAGTCTGCGCTCTTCCAATAATCTTCTCTTACTCTGTCCTTCGCATACTTCTGATTTTATTCATTCTTCCTTCTATATACAGGCTATTCTTCTGTGGAATGCACTACCTCTCGATATCAGGACGGCCACCAATCAATATGCATTTAAGAGAAAGTTGCGGGATTATTTTCTTAACAAATAGTGGAAGCAGAGTTTTCAGAACCCACTTTCTATAACGTTTTATTATTATTATATATATATATATATATAATATATTTTTGGTATGTATTATGATAAATATGTATGTAAGTTTATTCTAGTTAGAAGTATATGTATATATACACTTGTAATAAAACTTTTACGTTGAAAATATTATCTACTTAGTTTATTTTTTTTTATGCACCTGCCATGTTATCTCTTCACCACCCATGGTTGACTGGTAGAGAATGCCTATGGCATTAAGTCCGCCTTTGTACATTTTGTGTTGCATAAAGTTTTAATAAATAAATAAAAACCGTTTAAGCAAATAAACTGTGTTTTGATTATAAGTTACGTTACCTTATATTTGTTCGCTACAATATTTTATTAAATAAATAAATTCACAGACACCGGAGATAATTGTACCACGCAAATCAAAGTTTTGAGAAACCAAACCCACGCAACGAAGTTCTTCCATTTATTTTTTGAAAAATCGACGCACCATCACACAAGCACTCTGGCCAGCCGTCGGAGCGCGACTAGGTGTAACTTGAATTACGATGATGTCTCATTGGGCCGCGAATTGAGAGATGTGTGAGTGAAATTATAATAATCCACGCAAATCAGCAATTACCTCGGGACAGTTACATTTAATTTTTTTTAGGAAATTTAGTTCTTTTAGAACTATGGTCTATTTTCATAGCATGGTAAACTTCTAAGGACTTAGTGTTTTTTTTTTGTAAGCATGTAGCGTTTAGTTTAAAATATATAATTTACTAAGTGACCAGATCGGGGCTTGGGACACTACACGAAAATCAAAAAATGGGGGTATTTTATTTTTTTATGATATTTAATTATAAAGATAAAATAATAATCAGTAATCTTGTTAAAAGAGGACATAAGGTTTGCGCGAAAAAAAATGGCTTGCTGACTTTTCGATTTCTATTATTTTTAAGTAAAGCCGCTTGAAAAACCTGTCCAAAAGAATGACCCATTAACGTAAGACAAATTCTACCAACCACGTAAAACCAACGAGGATCAAATTTTTAATAATATCTTATTTATTTATTTCTCATATGAAATTATCCTTTTTTACCTATTTACGTTGATTATAATTTCATTGAATTAATTATTTCGGTTCTTTTTACCCGACTGCAAAAGAAGGGTTATGTTTTTCGCGCGTATCTTGTATGTATGTATGTTTGTAATATTCTTTATTACCTCATATCTCCAGAACCTCTGAACGGATTTACATAATTGAGGTATCGTTAGATTCGCCTTAGCAGCCCAAGTGTTCGTAGATAGGTGATATTAAAAAAAATAAACATGGCGGCTGTGCGACGCCATTATACTTAGTAAAAAATACATTTTTTTTATATTACAATATGGGTATCAAATTAAAGGGCTCAATACAAGGATTTCAAAAAGGTATATTATGATTATCATTACCGTAATACTAATGAAAATAATACAATGAGAAAGTTTAAAAATATGAACTTTGCTCTTTCACTTTCTGAATCCGGTGGGTTGCTTATGTGACACGACCGGGGAAACCAAAAGGAGACCTAAAATTGACATGCCCCTCAGCCAGACTAGAATCAACAACCCAGATGTACGTACATGTTGTTGCCCCTCGCCGGAATCGAACCGAACTCCTAAACCAAGCTCGCAACGGATTTTAATGCGGTTTTCACTGTTATTTAGCGATATTTATTACAAAGCGCGAAGCCGGGGCCGGTCAAAACAATATATACAATACAGCTAAATGTAAAACAACAGTTACTATAAGTATTTATATTTTTTATAGCGTACCGGCACCATGTTATTTATAACTAAATTTATGATCTACATTACCTATGCCTATGCCTGATGTATAATATTTTAGACAGAATAATATACATTATTTACGAAACAATAACGTTTCATAGTTTTAAGTTAATACGGTTGAGCGGGGGAAGGGCGGCGCAGAGCGGCGCGGCGGGGTCACGGAGCGGCCGCGCACGGCTATATAAAGCGCGCTGTGATCCGCGAATTTTCAACTCCCGACTATAAAGCAAGTGTTGAAACGCATGTCAGTGCGTTACTTCACCTCTGCTGATACCCACACAAACCCCCTGATCGTATCGGCCGCCCGATACAGACCCTCTAAGATTTTTCGGGTTCGTCGCCCGCGTAACGTCCTAGAGAAGCCCGACGACCCCACCACCATCCGACAAGAGAGCAGTAGGGAAACTAGCACTCTTAGAAGACACACACACAAAACGCGTTCCGTACTCCGGCCTCGCCGACGAGGCCCATCGCGACGTCCGTGTACTTGTAATGGAAATCCTCCCCGACCTTTGCCAAACGAGCCAGCCCGCGATGCTGAGCCAGTAGCAATAAATACTCCCGTAAATAATAATATGACCCAGCCTGTCCCTTTGCTGCCCTCCCAAAATGACCCCGCTATGCCGAGGCCCGTACTCCACAGGGAGTGCCCTTAGCGTGCGGTCATTAGATGTAAGCGTATTTTAGTTTGTAAGCCCTGGCTGGGGGCCTTTAATTTATTAGAGGTCACCACACCACAGGACACGTTTACGCTTGATAGATATCGAGTTATTAAAATTTTCACAAAACCTTGCTTTTCAGCGCGAACATCTTGTGTATTCAATGCGGTTATTTTTTAAGAATTGAGTCATGTGTTTATTGGGCACTTACTTTCACGCATAATTATTTATCTTTATTGTAGGAGGTGACGAGTTTTCAGCTTTTTGTAGATTATTTTTGTAGCATAAATTAATTAGTATTTGGAAGTAATTAACAATAATAAATAATTAGCGATTAGGTTTATTTAATAAATAAGAACAATTAAGTCGTGTCTTTACACACTTACTTTTCTTTATAGTGTAGGTATAGCGTTTCTTTTAGGTTTAAAATTTTCTAGGTTAGGTTTTGTATCTTATCTGAATCGTGTGTTTATTGGGTACTTACTTTTCACGCATTTATTGATCTTTATTGTAGGAGGTGACGAATTTTTAGCTTTTTGTAGATTATTTTTGTAGCATAAATTAATTAGTATTTGGAAGTAATTAACAATAATAAATAATTAGCGATAAGGTTTATATAATAAATAAGAAGAATTAAGTCGTGTCTTTACACACTTACTTTTCTTTATAGTGTAGGTATAGCGTTTCTTTTAGGTTTAAAATTTTCTAGATTAGGTTTTGTATCTTATTTGAATCGTGTGTTTATTGGGTACTTACTTTTCACGCATTTATTGATCTTTATTGTAGGAGGTGACGAATTTTCAGCTTTTTGTAGATTATTTTTGTAGCATAAATTAATTAGTATTTGGAAGTAATTAACAATAATAAATAATTAGCGATAAGGTTTATATAATAAATAAGAAGAATTAAGTCGTGTCTTTACACACTTACTTCTTTTATAGGTTAACATTTTTCTAGGTTAGGTTTTGTATCTTATAAGGTTTGGCAATAAATATTACACATTTTTGTTACCTGTTTCCTGTTTTTCTGCGTTTCATAGAATTAGTTAAAAATTAAGTTTTAGGAATAACGTTAAGATTTCGTAAATTCTTTGTTTGGATAAACGTAAGTAAAATATTAATATTAGTTTTGTGCAATTGCCTTTTAAAATATTTACATAAATTTTTGTCTTTATTTTATATTCGTAAAATATATTTATTTCCCGTACCCAATCCAAATAAATATTTGTATTGACTTAAAAAATCAATTGATTGTTTTCGTTCGTTGTTGGTTGGTTTTGTACATTCGAACTTATTTTGCCAAAATGCCTTTATCTCGAAAAACAAAACGAGCTAAGGCTGCAAAAGAAAAAACTAAAACAGAATCTCCTCCTCGAGACTAGAATCTATGAGAGAATATGTTTTTCACAGCCGAGAAAACGAATCTCCTACTTCTCGTACAACTCGATTGAACCAAGTATCTCAAACTTAAACTCAGTTGTCTCCTGTTTCTCGTGAAGATAGACTGTTGGTCATGAGGAGTAGATCTCATGCCCGAAGACAGCCTGCTGTATAATGAATTTGAGGAGGAAATTTCGCAAATAGCTATAGTACCATGTTATGTTTGCACGAAATTACTTTATCCAAAACAATGTCGTAATGTCAATGTTAGTGCTAATTTAACAATACTACCTTCCGATGCGCCTCAACGTATAACTTGCTGTTATAGATGTGCAAGTAAAATAGCAAAGAATCAGTGCCCTTCAAATGCATTTTGGAACAATATGTCTGTTTCTCCTATCCCAGATGAACTTGCTTGCCTTTCTGAAATCGAATTGCGATTGATTTCGCGAATAAAACCATTTATCAAAGTTTTACGTCTAGGTGGTCGCTATGGTCAGCAGGGTTTCAAAGGACAAGCCATATTGTTCGCTCAACAAGTTGAAGAGGTAGCGGAACAGCTTCCTTTATGTGGGGCAAATATGGGCATTGCGATTGTGACCGAAAATCTGAAAAATATAACTAGCAATAGAAGGTACAGCGTAGATACAGCAAAAATTAAAAAAGCGCTTACGTGGCTAGTTCAAAATAATCATTTGTACAGAGATGTTCAAATTAATTTGACAAGCTATAACAATATCACAAGCTCAGCGGGATATAAACGTCATCGAGACCCAGCATACTCATTTTAAACAGATAGATGACAATAAGACTATTTTGCGTGGGACTTTCCATCAAGGTAATGAAAGATTTGGGAATACGAGTGGACGTGAATGCACAGCCATGGCTGCTACGGCTATTGCTTACTCTGAAGTGCAGTCTGTTTCACAATGGAATACACCTGATGTCGATCGTGTCCTTTTAGCTGGAAATACATATTTTATTCAGTGTTTATCAAGTTTGTCTAATGAACTACAATACTTGAATACAGAAGAGTTGTTGCCCTTAATTTGCGTTGCTTCGTCAGAGTTAAATTTAGAAATACAACCTGATGCAGTTATTGGTATTATCAATACTAGGGAACCCAATGAAATAATAGAAGGTTACTTTAATGGATTGATTGCAGGATTAGACAACTTTTTTTGACTTACAATAACGGAATTGTTACATGCGAAACTCAGATATCTGTTGCTGTAATGCATTTACATGGTGAATACTATTTATTTGATTCTCATGCCCGTGGCCCTAAAGGCCATTGTGCTAGTTGAAATGGAACAGCTATGGTCATGAAGTTTCATAACAATGAGAGTTTGTGCCACCATCTTACCATAGTTTTAGGAGTACGTAAACAAAGAAACTTGCAATATTCTCTTACTGCTGTCAAACCAACTTTGGCAAGACGCGTATCCATGGAACTGGTGCATGAAAATGTACCCAATCCAACTGATGCAGAAACAGAACTCGATGGCCATATTTACGATGGTAAAGTGGTAATTACATCTCTTATGCCCATAGATTCCACTGTACCAGCTTTAAATGAAGTGTTACGTGATGCAAACGTAGAGGACGAAACGATTCCTATTCATAACTTAAAGCGAAAGACAGCACCGCCTATAAGTATCTTCAGAAAGAAAAGAGCTGAGGAACTTGCATGGGTGAAGTTATTCCCAGAAGGAAAGAATGGCCTCAAAGAAGACAGACCACTTTCTATCACACCGCTTGATTACTATCAAACGAGAATAATGAGCAATGAAAAAAGATTTCAAAGTAATGAATACTTATTTTATGCTCTATCAATAGTTGAACTTTGTAAAGCTCAACAAAGTGTATCAGTTTGTGCAAAACTACGCCAGAATGGAGCTCAACCAAACGATGTAGTACAAAATGTACATTTGATGATGCGCAATATTCGCGGTACTTCATCTTATTGGCACAAAGCTTATACTGACCTTCTCGTAATGGTAAAAAGTTTAGGACCTCCACACTGGTATTTAACATTCTCGTGTAATGATTTGAATTGGCCTGATATTTTGAAAGCCCTCTTAGTTGCCGATGGTCGCCCTAATGCTTCCGTAGAAGAGCTCACTTTTCCTGAGAAGTTCATTTAGTTGAACAGTATCCAGTTACTCTATCAAGGCAGTTCATGATCCGCATAAATGCTTTATTCAAACGGCTCAAGCAGAAAGAAAATCCGTTGCTTGGAAAATGTGTAGTAGACTTTTGGTGGCGTGTAGAGTTTCAGCTACGTGGAAGCCCTCACGTACATATGGTTGTGTGGTGCGAGCAAATACCTGCCTTCGATAGTCCACAAGGCGTAGAACTACTAGACCAAGTAGTCATCTGTAACATTCCAGATCCAGAATATGACAAAGAAATGCTTGATTTGGTCATAAAGTTGCAAACACACAAACATACTCACACGTGTTTCAAGAAGGATACTATATGTAGATTTGATTTTCCAAGACCGGTGTCAAATGTGACTAAAATTTTAGACGAGGATCAAACTACTAGAAATAATGGAATATTTTACAATTTGAAAAGAAAAGATAACGAGACTATGATTAATTCATACAACACCAAACTATTGAAGATGTGGTCAGCTAATATGGATATTCAACCATGCGGATCGGCTCTAGGTATCGCTATTTATATATCCAAGTACATTTCGAAATCGGAGCCTGCAGAAATTACACGATCAATAAGAGAGGCTATTAAACGAGTAAGAGAACAAGGTGGTGATGTTGGTAAACAGGTTTTTGCAATACAAAATGCCATTTTAACACACCGTGAAGTTTCTGCGTGTGAATGCGCGTTCCGTTTATGCCATCTTAAACTACGAGATAGTTCCCGGAAATCTGTTTTTGTAAATTCGTGTATTCCAGAAGAGAGATACCGTATGCTCAGAATTGACACTGAGTCATCAGAACCTTTTAAAAATATTTTTGATAGATATGTTTGCCGGCCTCGTAATCTGGAAAATCTTAGTTTAGGAGAGTTTGCCATTTGGTACGATGTGGTAACTAAGCAGCCGAATTACATCGATGATGACGAACAAGATATGGATGCTTATGAGGATCAACAGGAAAATACCAATGACCAATATCAGTACATTACGTTGCTGGATAATGCAGGTAAAATGAAAAAAAGAAAACGCCCAGCCATTTTACGTACTCGCTACTTCACGCTAGCCTCAAACCCGGAAGCTTATTTTTATTCGCTGCTTGTGGTACATATTACCTTTCGTGCTGAAAGTGAATTGCTGGATGGTTTTGATTCTGCTAAAGATGCATTCTACACAAAACGAAATCTCTTACGACCACTGCAAGAAGGAACTGATGCGGAATCATTTGTTTTATGGGAGATTGAGATTCAAAACGCTATAAGTCGAGTAGTAGCAGAAAATATGGCTGCAGAGTCTATTTGCCAGAACACCGATGGAAACGAAATGATTGATCCCATAGAACGCGTAATTGCTGCATACGTTCATATTGATGACTTTGAGGAGGCGCCATCTGACATCGTAATGTCAGACGATCAGTACCAAGCTGCTGTAACATCGCTGAATATTCAGCAGAGACAACTTTTTAACAAAATTGCAAATAAATTACTGCAAAATGTGGATGTGGATGAGCCTTTGCGTATATTTGTAACAGGTGGTGCGGGGAGTGGAAAAACTTTTGTTTTAAAATGATTAGTTGAACAAATACGACGGCTAAGACATGATGATTTTGGCAAAAGTGTAATTGTTACTGCTACTATAGGTGTAGCAGCCAGACTTATAGGAGGCAGTACTTTACACTCTACTTTTGCACTACCTATCGAAAAGGGAAGAACAGAAGCTTTAAGACCAATGGCTGGAGAGCGACTGCAAAAAGAACGCCAAAAGTGGCGCAATGTACGCTGGCTGATAATAGATGAAATATCTATGGTGCCATATTTAATTCTCCGAAATGTTTACTTGTGGCTTCAGCAGTATAAAATAAATGAGGCTATTTTTGGTGGAGTTAATATTCTACTTTTTGGAGATCTTATGCAATTGCCTCCGGTGTCTAAGGTTTCTGGGGGATCTTATTGCTTTCGTCAGCCAGAAACTTTATCTGCCGAAATTAATCTATGGTATTTATTCAGTTTTTGTGAGTTGCCCCAAAATATGAGGCAAGCTGGAGATACAACTTTTGTAGACATTTTAAACAGTCTTCGCGTTGGAGAATTGACAATGCAGCAGTTATCTGTCATAGAAGACCGCAGAGTGCCATTGACAGGGCCATTTAGTGATGGAGCAGCTGTCAGAATTTTTCCAACAACTAGACTGGTGGACTCTTATAACACCATTATAACTGAAAAATTAGAAAAAGGCACAGAAGTGTACATTATTAATGCTGTAGATATTTCATTAGATCCCAAAACATATGGTCAAAAACCACGAAAGGAATACATACCTGAAGATCCCAATAAAACAGGTGGCATACCAAACCTACTCAAATTAGGTGTGGGGTCTCAAGCCATGCTGAGACGGAACATCAATGTTAACCATGGGCTGGTAAATGGTGCCATGGGCGTTATTCGAAGAATAGTTTGGCCTGCACTACGCAGACAGCAGTTGGAGACGGGTGAACTGCCACAAGCTGTATATGTCGAGTTCGATGACTCAAGTATAACAGGCAACCAACCCGGTATTGGAGTCCGGATCGAACCTTGTACGACAGAGTTTGATGCTTTACGTGGTAAAGGCAAGATCGAGCGACGAATGCTACCTTTAATTTTATGCTGGGCAGTAACAGTGCATAAATTACAGGGTACAACTTTAGACCGCGCAGTTGTTGATTTGAGCAGTCACCTATTTGCTAAGGGTCAGGCTTACGTTGCTTTGAGCAGAGTGAGATCTCTCTCCGGGCTTGCTATCAGTTCTCTTGACCCTAAAAAATTACTGAATCAACCACATGATGTAAACTCTTATAATGAATTGAACCGATTACGTAATTTAAATAAAAATTAAATAATTACATAAAGCCAGCGAAATGTACACTTAAAAATATCAAAACGGTAGTCCTTCGAAATTTTATGCAACATCTTATACAGAGTGTTCGGTAATTAATATATAACCTTGGAATGGCTTATACTAGATCTTTTGGCCAATCGGAAAAGAAATAAAAAAAAAACTATCACTATAACAATTATTTTTTGCATTATTTTGCATTATTGAACACCGTAGACATTGAAAATGCGATAATAAAAAAATCCAATACATTTAAATCAAGTGAATGTGATGGTGATAAAAAAAAATAAGTTGTGATGGTTTAAGTGCTCATCTCTTTTGAGTGTCGACTCATCGCTCCACAAAATTTTATTAAAAGCGGGTCTTCTTCAATCTTTGCCAGCATTTGACATTTAGCCTAGGTGGCGTGCATTAGGGTATCTCTCCCCATAAAGGACTGGGGCCGCATTTGCGTTTCCTCTGCATTCACCATAAACAAAATACATGTTTGATATGCAAAAATTGCTTGTGCTGTATACTGATGACGTGGCAGGTCCAGTCAGAAAAAACCAAGTCGTCGCAAATATCACCAAACAAAACGAGTTCAAATCACAAAACACCAAAGTCCAATCCGAAACAAGCCAAGTCGTTGCAAATAACACCACACGCAACGAGTTCAAATCACAAAACATCAAAGTCCAGTCTGAAGCAAGCCAAATCGTTGCAAATATCACCAGTCCAAATCACAAAACACCAAAGTCCAGTTCGAAACAAGCCAAGCCGTCTCAAATATCAAGACTATTTAAAATGCCCACAAAAGTTATATCTCCAGCTTGCCTCATATTTTGGGGCAACTCACAAAAACTGAATAAATACCAAGATTAATTTCGGCAGAAAATTTTCTGGCTGACGAAAGCAATAAAATCCTCCAGAAACCTTAGAGACCGGTAGCAATCCGCGAGTTGACAGTATGTTTAGAAATTTAAAATAACTATTTAATTATGTAAATCTATTGATATGAAGCACAAAATAGTACAAATGAAGAAAAGATTATTAATTATTAATTTTATTTTCCCTTGAGAAAAATGAGTCTTTTTATCTGTGAGTCACGTGATTAGAAACACCAATCAGAAAACGAGACGTCATCGTTCAATATTTTGACAGCTGACTGGTTATCTTTAGTTGGTGCGTAAGACAAAATAAGAAATAACTAACTAACTGCTTGCACTGTCTGGACAGGTCCGCTCAAATTTACCTGGTTATTTCCTCAAAAGAATACCAAAGACATGAACCTACATGCTTCTCATATACAAATACAAATTGTTTGGACTTTAAAAGAGACGTTGACGACAAACTCAGAGGGAGTTTGTTTCGGTGTTTCTTCTCAGAGTAGTCAGTTAGGAAATATTAGCCTCATCTAGCTAAACTAAACACGCAAAAAATCATGACGTGTAAAAGTGTTATTATAACCAATTTACAAATAAATATTTCATTTCATTTCATAACTAACTCTCTCTCTTCTGGTTCATTTGTCTTATCGTCCTGTAATAGTTTTTCGATGAGTTCCTTTTTTTTGTTTTTTTTAAAAAGCAGATAGATAGATATATTATTTATTGTACACCATAACAGTAAAACAAATATGGACTTAACAACTAAAAAGGGTGATACAATGGGCAGTCTTATCGCTAAAAGCGATCTTTTACAGACAACCTTTGGATGGATTTGACACAGAAGTTCTAACCACTTCTTGCGAATATCTCTTTTTAAAGGGACATGAATAAATAGTTTCGTTGGCGTTTTTATAGTAGTATTCCCACAACAAGGTACTGCACAGCACTGATAATAATTTTTCACGTTCATAATAGAGTAAAATATCATAAAATACCCGAAGTACATTTATGTGCCAATGCCAGGAAAGGTGTTTTTTGAACGATGACGTCATACATAGTCACGTGACCACAATGCCACGATTTAGGCCATAGTTTTTTAATAAATTAAAATAATACTTATATTTTAATTGAAAGGTTAAGTGATGAATAAAATATTATTTTACGAGTATACATGAAGCGCTTCGAAGCGTTTCAAACAATTTTTACAAAGTTGTCAACTCGCGGATTGCATAAGATCTCCAAAAAAAAAAAAAGAATATTAACTCCACCGAAAACAGCCTCATTTTGTTTAAATTAGATTTGTCTTAGCAGCCCACGTATTCTTAAATAGGTGATGTTAAAAAATCAAATATGGTGGCTGTGGGACCGGGGACGCCATTGTACTAAGTGATAGAAAAATGTTTTTCAATACTACTGTTTGGTTATCAAATTAAAGGGCTAATCACGAGGATCTCAAAAAGGTATATCATGATTATCAGTACCGTAATACTAATAAAAATAATACAATGAGAAAGTTTAAAAATATGGACTTTGCTCTTTCACTGTCTGGATCCAGTGGGGTGCCACTGTGATGCGACGGGAAAAGCGTAAAGGGGACCGAACACTTACATGTCCATCAGCCAGACTAGAAACAACACCGCATCGTGTAAAAGGACCGAAAAACCGGTAATTAGTATTTAAACTAAAAAGACATACAAAAGTAATTTAAAAAATCTAAAAAACCCGACTGCTCAACTGAAATACTAGAAACAAGCACATTTTCGTTAAAAAAGGGACAAGCAGGAGGGACCCGACTGAACGTAATTACAAACAAAAATAGGATGGGTCCCGCCAGCTTGTCCCTTTTTTAACGAAAATGTGCTTGTTTCTAGTATTTCAGTTGAGCAGTCGGGTTTTTTAGATTTTTTAAATTACTTTTTTTTTTATAAAACTACGTACAACTTATCTATAATAATTTTATAAAGCGGAAAATTCGTTTGTTTGTTTGAACTAGTTCATTAATAAACGTACACAATCACAACCAGGTCTCCGGTAACACACAGTTAAAATTCGTTCATCATAGAACTCGCGCCGTTTTCAGCGCAGCAGTGGCTTGTCTAGAACTGCGGTGCTTATCGCGTGATCAAATAAATGTAACTTACAGCTAGGCCGCCGTAACTTGGCGGATCTTAACACAAGCTCTGCGAACTTCAAAAACAAACTATTCTGCTTTACACAAATAAAACTTGATCTAAATATTTTGCAATAGAGTTTGTCCAAAAGCGAGTCGAATAGTTGTTCGACTATTATAAATTTGTGATATTGTAAATTTGTGAAGCCAACTTAGGTGTGATACTTTTCCTTTTAACTTCGCTATTTATTTTATTTTAGAGAAAGCTTACAGTCTAATAAAATGTAACAAAACTGCAATATACAATATTACAGCATTGTCCCAGAATCGCTTGTAACTATTGAAACTAAATACGTGTTGCGCAAGCGCTGCTAATGGTCGTGAGCACACGATACCGAGATACAAGTATCGACTTTACACTATCGTACCTGTAATGGACCAAATATTTCATAAACAGCTTTAATTCGCTGGTTTTATTTATGGGCACTTGGTAAGCATTAAGCAACTTACGCTAAAATATAGTGATTATATGAATTGAAAATGTAGAGACAGATTTGAATTGACTAGGTGGTACAAAATTAAGTGATCAAAATGTCTGTATACTATTGAAGAGGGGACAATCAATCTCAAATATTGTCGCAGGTTGCCTGTCAAAGATCACTTTAAGCGATTACACCAAACATCCTTTTTTTATTAAAAAATATTTAAATCTGTAATAGTGTACAAGAAAGAGTTAGTCCATTTATGTATGTAACATGTATCTAGTTAATAAGAGCAAAATTATTAAATTCTAACCAAGCAAAACTTTTAAAGAGAAAAAAAAAAAGTCATCGTGACACTTTGACAAAGATGTAATGAAAATGTTTCCAATCGAGAAAAAGTATATAGTTTCGCCGATTAATGGAAATCACATTTTCATAAAACTGTAATTACTAATTTTAATTAATTTTGTATTTGCGCCGTTTGAGGGCCTCTGCAGTCGCGGCTGCTGCACCAGCACAGCTCGCCGTACTTGGAATATGAGATGGCGCAAGAGTGTCGAAACAAGTTGCGTCCCACACTAGAGACCTCTTATCTTCCAAGGCACCAATGTCATACCATCTGGTCTCTTCCCATCGTTACGTACTAAGCCGCTTGGTTCTAATATCAGGTGTACTGGCGGTGGCAAGAGCTGGGTGAATAATATCATTGATGCTGGCGGGCAGCTGCACCGCAATGGCACCGATGCGGAGCGATACAAGGTACGCCTAAGCGTAAACAAGTAGCGACCCGAAACGATGCGTCATCCATCACTGAGCTAATGGTGGAAGACGGGAGTGCTTGAAGCCACAGACCCGACTCCCATTCTCCCGCAGCCAACAAACTTTACACTTATAACTAACACTGTACACATTTCTTCACTAAAATGACCAGAAGTACGTACGTAATAATATGACGTATACGTAATATAAAATAAAAAAATTCACGAACATAAAGTTACAACCCTATTGCTTCAATGGAGCGTAGGTAATTATGTCCTCAACTAAGCTTAGTTTCTGTACTGTCTATATCTATACTGTGCCTGTACCATCTTTAAAAGATCACTTTTGGTGTATGATTGTTTTTTCTGTGTGAAGTGGACATGGCGCTTAATCACACCTGTTGCATTGTCTCGAGGTGCTTAAAACCTACCCTGTTGCGATTTTGAGTTCGCTAAGTGGTGGAATATATGTTATTTCTAGCATTTAATTTCTATAGAATTCCTGGAGTGTTTTTGTTCCACTATCTTCTAATCCCTTGATATCAATATGGATATCACACCAATAACAGTTAAATTGTGTGGTCTCATCAATTTAATGATGTAAGATGGAAAGCTTTTGACATTATCTTGAAGGTTCTTGCTTATACATAGGTACAAACGAGCTAGTTTCTTCTCCAAATTGTCAAACAAAATCACCATATTGATACCAACTCGTATATATTCTCCAAAAGATTCTGGAAATAATATAGATTTTAGTCTTCTATGGTTTATTCCGAATAATCTGTTTCAAATATGCCAGATTTGAGATACTAAATACTGTCATGGATGGAGTTAGTATGACGGGCCTGTTGGTATAGTGGTCAGTGGCCCTGACTGCTATGCTCAAGGTCGTGGGTTCGATTCCCACCCAGGACAAATGTTTGTGTGATGAGCATGATCATTTGTTCTTTGTCTGGGTGTAATTTATCTATAACATGTATGTATTTAAAAATATATATGTATGTTTATCAGTTGTCTAGTACTCATACCACAAGCTCTGCTTAGTTTGGGACTAGATGGCGTTGTGTGAAAGTTGTGGAATATTATTATTATTATATATTATTAGTTATCACTAGATCTAAGGCATCTAATAATTGTGTTGGGTATGTCTATCCCGCTTAAATGATAAATGATCTTTTTTTGCAAATTGATTATTAAATAACACTTTTCCCGTATTTTTTTTCGTAAATTTAAACTAGATGAGGCCGCTGTTTCCTAACTGACTAATACTGACTAAGACTTACAGCTAAAAGTAATCATCTTCATCCAATTTATCTTTACTTTTAACAAGTCATTCCTTGTTGTGGTCATTCGATATGTTCTCATTAGTTGCGCCCCATGAAAGCGTTGTATAGAACATATCATTTTCAAGAAGGATTCTATACCTAAGTGTATTTTCGTAATTAGCAAATAATAAACTACCATACAACAGATATTTCGAAAGAAAAATTATTTTCTTCTAAATTTCTTATCAATTATGAACTTCAGCAAATAGTTATGGATTTAAACACTGATTCCTTTTTGTTGCGTCTTCTGTTAATTGTATTTGTTCGCCAAATTTTCGTTTGATCGATGAACCTGGCGTTCCAGGTTCATCATAAGCAAGGTTATTTATGAGTTTCCATTTAGTTGTCCCCTAATGTTTTTTTCTGTTTTTATGCTGAATGTTTCGTGGAGCTCTTCTTAAACACCTGTTAGGATGTTTATCAGTAAGGACAACTTCCCTGTGGCACTCAGCCTCTACTTTTTCTCAATGTGCTCGAAGCAGTTCGCATCAAATAAATACTCGTTGTACGCTAAACTATGGAACAGTTACGATCTGATTGTATACTCCTGAAAACAAACCAGTTTGATTAGAACATGACATCTTAGCACAATAGCGTAGTCTAGGGAGTCAGCCGGGGTTGCGGGAATGCTCTAATGAGATACCGCGGCTCTGGAGCGCAAGGGCATCTGAAAGAACAGGGTTGGTTTTTAGTCAGTAAAAGTCTGACACTCTCTTACGCTCTACCCAGAGAAGTCACTCGATGATTTTTCCACCAAGGAAGTAAAAAATAAATAAAAAAAGTAGTTCAATCTTGGCAACGAACTTAGTAAATTTTTGGTGTCTAAAGCAGGTTCCCAGGGGCCCCCAGATAGCATACGGTGGAGGTGTGCCCTGCTTGGGCGGAGCACCGTCGTGTCCTCGTAGAGGCGGTCGGCGGCGGCGACCTCTCGCGCCCTGCTCTGGTTCAGACTATGGTGCGAAGCGAGAGGGAATGGGATGCGGTCGCCTCCTTCTGCGAAGCAGTCATGCTAGCGAAGGAGGAGGCCGAACGCGCGAGGGAGAGGCAACTCTCTTCCTCGCGCCCCAGCCGCCGCGGTAGACGCCCCGGGCGTCGGGGATCACGAGCCGATTTCCGGCCACCGTAGGCGCGGGCCTGCGGACGGCGAGCAGGGGTCGCTCACCGTCCGGTAAGGACCAGGCCCGAGTCGGCGGCGCGTCGTGTTCCACGCGCGCCTCAAAGAGCTGTCAAGACCAGTGACGGGGCCTCACAGGGCCATTGCCTGCCGGGGTTTGCGGGAAAGTTCTACCGAGTTACCGCGGCCCCGGAAATTTAGGGCAGCCGAAGGAACAGGGTGGGTTTTTAGTCAGTAGAAATCTGACACACCCTTCCGCTTGACCCAGAGCGGAAGAAGTCATTCGATGATTTTCCAACCCCAAAAAAAAAAAAACAAAAAAAAAAAAAAAAGAAAAGGGGCCCCCGGATAAACCATGTTGGCTCATTACTTATTATTTTTTTGAAAGAGAACTAGCAATGTAGCTAGAATTAACATTACTAGCAATCTTGTTAAGCTAAATATGCTTTTATCTGGAGTTGCTTCATGGCAATAGTGTAATGGATTGGATTCGAACACGCAAACTCTCGATCACAAGTCGTATATATCGGCGAAACCGTCATCCTCATCATCGTAGTGCTTTCGATGAGTTACGCTAGATGGCGTTGTATGTTCCTCAAAAATGTAATATAGTATTTAAATTAAATACTTGATGATATGATAGCGTTCTTATAATTTATAGGGATTTAGTTTAAATATTTTATGTTTTTAGTATTGCAATATCCTGCTGAATACAATATTCTACTTGGCAACTTCCTATGTTATTTTATGAATATTGTAACATCCGATTGAGTTTAAAGATGACAAGTTTCTTTTTATTTAAATAGGAATTAACCACTTCAGTCCAATTATTTATTTAAGAATATTTGTCTACTGTCTAAGTTCATATTGTATTGGAATCTTGAATTGGGGGGGTGGGTGGAATCCTGGAAGATTAAAGGCGTGGTAAAGCTCAGAAAGAAATCCCGGACGGAAACTCACATTTGATAAATTTTCCCATGACGTTGATGGTGAATTCTTGATAATAGTAATTACATTCTCAAAGACTCTCTGTGGGTTGATTTCCCGACCCATATTTATAAAGGTGATCAGAAGATATCTAGTGAGTAATTTAATGTAGAGAATAAGGTCACAGTTTAACACCCAATTAATGGTTACCCCACTGGACACCTGTCTTGGCTCTTGTCCTGTGGTCCAAGACCAAGGGTCAAGAATATGGCAGGCATCCATTGCGAGGAGGGAGTGGAATCTCTTGGATACATTATCTCGGTCTAATACTTGCCTCTGAGCGGGAATAAACTTGAGGGTTCTTTTAACATATTGCTCAATTTTACTGAAAGGGAAGAACAGGTAGGGAGACTGAGTGTATCGTTTGAAGCTTAATTTCATGGGGACCTGGTTGTAATCCGGAGGGGTCTCATCTATCGGGAGAATTGATCCGGATGTTTTAACATGTAGATGGAACAATGAGCCGTGTACAATTTGGAACTGACCCTCTAGTAATGCCTCTCCCAATACAGTTAGTGTCATGACCAACGGGGCTTGGAACATAAAGTTCATGTTTTTCCCTCCTTTAACCAGATATGTGAATGTTGATGTATCCAGTTGAAGTTTTGTTACCTGGGTAGGTAGGTTGGGGCTAGTACCTCCACTGTCTATTCGGTCAACCCTTAGTCTATGTTGGGCTGATCCTGAAAATTGGTCCACTTCAGGTGTTAATAAATCGAAGAGGGTATCTGTGACACAATATAATAATACCCTCGCTAATTGTTCTAGTTTTGACCCATCAAAAAATACCCAATTCTTCAATTCAGCTAAGGTGATGGCTCTCTTAAGGAGGGAGGGTGACGATGTTTTTATCTTTGTTGCGATTGAATCATTTTTCATCTTTGTTAATGAATGTTCCCCGACAGGGGAAAATGGGTCCAATTTTAGTTGAATCTTCACAGACTGCTTTATTAGCACAAACTCTCACAGTAATAAAGCCTTTATCCAACTCCATATACTCAGGACAGTCTTGGGAAGGGTCCACAAGTTCTAGTGAAAAAGATTCATGTGGAGGGGCACAATCTACTCCTACTATTTGTTTTCTCCAACCTAGGTTTCGGAGTCGGGTTGCATGGATTACAGAGGGTACTGATTCAGTCCATGTAATGGGACGTCGATCATCGGAGAATACAAATCTTAAGACTGATTTGAAGTGATCAAATTCTGCTCTTTCCAGAATTTGGTACAAATCATGTTCACCCACTTTCTGGTATAGTTTAGCCATTGTAGGTGTCTTTTGAAGTTATCCTATGACCTGTTGGGCTCGATACTCTGCGGTGGCTTAAATAACGGTGTTCATAATTTTTAACCGACTTCTAAAAAGGAGGAGGTTCTCAATTCGGATGTTTGTTTTTTTTTATGTTTGTTCGGGCATAACTCTGTCGCTTGCCAACCGAATTGAAAAAATCTTTTTTTGTTGAAAAGGGTATACTTTCCAAATGGTCACTTGAAAATTTTATCGAAATCGGACAAGCCGTTTCTGAAAAATCAACAAAAGTCTAAAAAAAAATGTTTACGTTGATGATCTTTTCGTTTACTCTGCATTGCATTTTTTGTTCGCGCATAACTCCGTCATTTAGGAACCGATTTAGAAAATTCACTGACCCACTAAAAAGCGCGAAAATAAAAACTTTTTTGCAAAAAATAAAACTGACTTCCATATCAAAACACTACAAAGCCAAAAATAATTTTAATTTCGGATGGCGGTGTGAAAAAAAAAGAAAATACAAAACCAATAACACGGACTACCGAAATTAAAATTATTTTTGGCTTTGTAGTGTTTTGATATGGAAGTCGGTTTTATTTTTTGCAAAAAAGTTTTTTTGGATGTAGAATTTCGGGACTCGCGAGGAAGGCAATTAGTTCCTTGTTGGGTTGGCGGCCAACAATCCCCAAGAATTCCTTAACATAAAGTTGTGTCACATGCTCTGTGGTCAGAAAAAATTGAATCATCACCCCTCTTCTAGCCTCAGATGGAGAAGATGTTGCCTCCAGGTTGATAGCTTCAGGGTTCATAGCGAGAAGGTCATAATTTAGATCGGATGAGAGATAAGGATTCAAGATCCGAACGATCAAATTGTTCATAGGTCCTCTGCTTTTCTTCTCGTAAGCCTGAAGAGTTGCAATGTCATAAGAAAGATGATCAGGAAACCCTTTAACAAGTATGGCTGGATATAGAACAATGGGGTAACCCCCTAATGTCCTGGGGCACAACAATAACCCACAATAAACTTCTTCCGGCCGTATCACGGACCTCCTACTCAATGGAGATTTGATTAAGACTGATTTTCTAGACCCTTGTTTCCCCCTTAGAGTCAGCCGTGAATCCCGTTTAAGGAGATCAGTAAAGGGGGCTCTTTGGAGGTAAGGACGTTTTATTCCATTTTCCATTTTTTAGTGCATCCATACCCAAAAACAGACAGACAGTCAGTATTTAAAATTTACCTTTTTAAACCAAAAAACGTAGTTTACAATACATTTTTGTAAACTGCGTTTCTGGTTTTGCCGTCCTTGGCTAAAACGTGTAAATTTTGTGGGCTTGATACTCGTGAGCACGCCACATGCAGTGTTTTTCTAAACGTACACTCGCGACTTTCAGCGTCTGTCCTTGAGCATTGTTTTGGGGAAATTGGAGTCTTTTAAACTGGGATGGAAAATCGGTCGGGATTATGGGAATGTCATAATTATTGGTTGCACAACATTGCGTCCAAAGTACGTATTTGTAGTCGCGTGCCATTACAGAGCCTGCATCAACAGGACTGGGACAATCAATCCATCCCTGTCAATTCCAGAGAGTTGAGAAACTCTACAGGGTACTGACTAAAAACCCACCCTGATCCCTCAGTTGCCCTTGCATTCCGGGGCCGCGGTATCTCGTTAGAACATTTCCACACACCTGAGGCAATAGCCCTATCGGGCCCGTCAATGCTGCTGACTGCCTCTTTGAGGCCAGCCGGTGAGCTACTCCTGCTCTCCGACCGTAGACCCGCGCCTACGGTGGCTGGAGATTGGCTCGTGATCCTAGACGCCCGGAGCGTCTCTCGCGGGGGCTAAGGCGCGAGGAAGAGAGTTGCCTCTCCCTCACGCGTTCAGCCTCCTCCTTCGCTAGCATGACTGCTTCGCAGAAGGAGGCGACTGCATCCCAATGTGCGCGAGAGCCATTCTCCATCCCTCATATTTGTTTCCAAATCCGAATAAACGTGGTTTATTAAATTATCTGTATCATGGACTATGTTACAAAATTCAGAGCGCAAATAAATCATCCCGTTGATATCTGATGTAATATCATGGTGCAGCTGTACTCGCATGTTTGTAGATAGTTTAAAAAAATGTTTCGAGTGGTTCTTGATTACGCGATTTGAATGAATTGGGACGGGGGAATATAAAGTTCCAACACCCTTTTTACATCCTATACGGATGATTTCCAGAATAAAAATGTCCTTCCCAGGGTCATAAACTATTCCCATGCTAAATTTCATGTAAATTGGTTCAGCGGTTTTGGCGTGAAAAGGTAATAGACAGACAGACAGACAGAGTTACTTTCGCATTTATAATATTAAGTATGGAAGTATGGATATGGAAGTATGGATTATTTATTATATACTTTAGTGTATACCTTACTATAATGTAATACAGCAATCTGCCTCTTTCTGTACTACTGTGGACTAAACGCCTTGGATTCAAGTTAAGTATCTTTATTTTGTGAAACCTTTGTGTAAACCCTGCTACCTACATATTTGTTGTCAAATTGTATTTTAATATAACTTTATTTTGTGTGATTTCAACGCCGACGGCGATGATGCGCCGACATATACATGACACATGTGACATAGCTCGCTTAACTGCTGCTGCGTACTTTTTTCTAGAAAACCCTTAGTTAGTTATTTAATCTCTAACTTTAGATTGCACTTTTCACTTTTTTTTTGTTTATAATTATTTACTCAATACAACTACTTACATTATCTTTACCTATTTGTCAGTGAAAATAACTATGAAGTTGTGTAATTTAATCCAAACGTTCCACGTTAAGTAAAACCTGTGATTTTTAAAAGGGCATAATGCGGGGTTTTACGTATATAGAAAAATAGTTTGTTTCAGATTTGGAAAGTTTTTTTGTTAATTACCATTAATGCGTAATGGTAGGTCACGTCGCTCATGTATGATGGCTACTGGGCAGATGTCTCCACGCAGAGGTTGCTAGGGGATGCATTTATACTGTATAGTGTTTGTAACTTATACCCACGAAATGCTGTATACAGAAGCTTTTGGATCACCTTAATCAATAAACGGCTTTGTTGAATTTGGCCAAGAAAATGGTTGTAGAATAACTGAAGTCAATTGAAAAAATGACTTACAACTGAAAAACTGACTTACAACTGAAAAAATGTCTTACAACTGAAAAACTGAACAAGACTTCATGTCAGCCTATTTTGTTTCGACTCCTGGGACACAGGCCTTCTCTTTATGAGAGTGAATGGCTTTAATCCACCACGAGGGTCCAATGCGGGATGGTGGATGCAACAAGCTTTAGATTTTTGGGTTTTAGCACATGCCACTTTCCTCACGTGGTTTTTCTGATTCAATTTGGGAGCAGAATTTACGATTAAAATTAAACTAAGACAAGCCTGACTGGGTTCGAACCCATGACGTGCAACTAGCGCAAGTCTGCCCGTTACCACTGGGGCACCACAAACTCTATAGAGCTTTCTAACTCTTTCAGAAGAAAATGCGTCCATCCTCTGAGACTCCTGTGTGAGGAGTCTGCCCACTCGATGGTGCTGAAGGGCCAGTCATAGGAGTTTGAGCTGTTAGGCCTAACATACAGGCTTTTTGTAGGCTCTCTACTCTTAGCTCCATGTTATTGAGTCGTTGTGTCTCCTGAATAAGTTGGGCATTCATGGTTTCCAACTGGGTCAGGAGCTCCTTCTGGCCCCTCTGGATGTCTGCTAACATAGTAAATTACTTACGAATTACTTTTGTAGCCAAACAGTGATACATTATTGGGCGATGGTCAAATATCATATGTTTTGACAAAGAAAGAAAATGTGCTTATAATACAAAAAGGTTAAAAACCGAAAACAAAATTTGCCAGCCCTTGCTATTTCCAACTTCTTATATACTTTCAAGATGTCTTGACCCGTATTTTGGGGTCAAGTCTTTGTAAAGAATCCTTTGCAAATTTCTGGAACGTGCTATGGGGAGTTTTGTACAAGATTAAATAACATCTTCACAGATTAAGTTATTTGGAGTTTTAAATGTGCGATAAAGGACCGGTTTGAAATCAAACAAACGGTATTTGAATGGTTTGAAATTGGTTGTTTCCTATGGAGAAGAAACGGCAAGAAACTCCACTGTATATCGGAATAGATCTTCTTCCGATCGACAATTTCAGTACTATAAGTAGGTACCTATAGTACTGAAATTGTCGATATGCACAAGTGCGAACATACAGGACGCACTACAATAGTGCGGTAGTCCCAACAGTATCCTGAAGCAGATCCTCCACTACAATAACTGGCGAACCTATCCATGTATCTGTATTTTTTAATTTGAGCCCTAGTGACATTTTTGTCAAAAGTCTAACTCAAAACAAATAAAATAGAATATTCTCTTCATTCTACTTTAATAAAGAAAATGTATCGTGAACATCTAACCAACAATATCCATTCAGTGTGCTTCGTAAGCTGTTTAAAAGCAATCCGGTTTACGTTCCAAGTTCTTGCAATAACCGACGAAATCATCCGGAATAATTGACCTTATTGTCATGACAATTACCCAGAAATATCTGAGTGTACCGCAAGCTTTATTTCGCCAGTTGATAAGCGATCTGAACATTATTACGATGTTTCGATAATAGTTGTTATTGGTTTATGAAAGCGAATCAACACTAATATTTATAAACGCTAATTTATGAATGAATTTTGGTACCTTTTTGGATGTTTAAAAGCCTGAACGGTACTGAATAAAAGTGTAGTTTTGAATAGCACAAATTTCGAGACGCTGGTTGACACTTCCCGTGACACAAAGTTTAGCTATGATTTCGGTCGAAGGCTAAGAATTAAACAACATGGTCCTAGTCTCTTGGGTACCTTACCAGCCGACTGTACAGAGGAATTGTTGGCTTTAGATTAGTTTAAAAAATCTAAAAAACCCGACTGCTCATCTGAAATGCAAGAAACAAGCACATTTTTATTTTAAAAAGTGACAAACAGGCGGGACCCATTCAGTTTAAAAATATATATTATGTTCAACCATATTGCAGTACTCAAAAAAAATTTTTTTTTCTTTTTGTATAATGGCTTCGCACAGCCGCCATGTTAGATTTTTTTAAATGTCACCTATCTAAGAACACTTGGGCTGCTAAGACGAATCTAGCGATATCTCAATTATGTGAATCTGTTTAGCGGTTCTGGAGATATGAGGTAATAAAGAATATTACAAACATACATACATAAATACATACATACAAGATACGCGCGAAAAACATAACCCTTCCTTTGCAGTCGTGTAAAAAGAAGTCGCAGGCAACAGCTAGTTCTAGATAAGTGTGGTAGTAATTGAATTTATCCTCTAATACACAAATAAAAATGTATTCTTTGAGAGAAATACATGTTTATGTCCTGTATCTACCAACCAACACACATCCCTACAAACAACACATTCACATAAAAGGCTCTTTTAAATTGATCACTTGTTCAACTTCTCTCAACCTTCTGATGTAAATTTTTATGTGTATATTTAGCGTAAGGATTCTGGTACCCAAAACACAAGTCAAATATTTCCATAGGTACCAGAATTCTAGACTATTATTACTATTCTAATGTCTTTTTTAGTGTTTCGTTAGCTGAATGGCAAAAAGATCATGTCTGTCTGTCTGTACATCCGTACTTGGTAGGTAAGATGTATTCTGTGAACCGCTTTACTCATGAAAACAAAGTTGGTATCAAATGTCTTTCATTATCGCAGTCGGGATTAAACTATAAATTATACTGAGTACCTCCCCGAGGTTAGTGGTGGTCTTAAGATTAAAAGGAGATTTTGTAATTAAGTTTGAACTTGTATTTTTATTTCAGGATTATACAATACTCTGTTATTAGAGTTCCGTACTTATTATTTCTCCTATATACTGAAATAAGTAATATATTTTAGTCATATATCCCGTCTTGTGTGGGTGTTGTTTACCACAGCCATTTTTAGATACAAAAATATTCAGCAATGAAGGGTAATATTTTGGCTACAGTCAGCTGTTTATTTTGGGTTCGTGAAATATTCACAATGTCAGTATATAAAACGAAATTACAGGGGAAAATTAACAACGCCAATAATTTCTTACAATAAAAAAGTGCAGCATAAAGTAGGCCGATATTCACGCCACCCTTTCTAAGGAAATTTGATTCTATTTCATAGTTCACAAGGCTAAAATATAGAGCTCAATTATTGAGTTTTCTACGTAATTTTGATATAATATGTTGATATATAATGTTCTGATAAATAATGTTAATCAGATTATAATCTTTTCCATTTGGTACCACCGTAAATATTTTTGACAAGGTCCAGGGTTTTTCTTTCTTGTATATTTCTTTAATCAATCTAGGAATTGTCATTTTAGGACTAATCAAATTATTCTTGCTATTTCATTTTCACACAACTTCTTTTTGACTAGTTTTATCTTAAAAGGCTACCATGTACTTGTATTCTTTGGAACTTTAATTCCTGATTTAAGTTTCGTGAGTAAGGATTGTCTACTGGATGTCAAGCGATGAGATCAAACCTCTTCAATTTCGGGCCCCATGGAATATGACGTTTCGGAGAGTAGCCCCTTCGTGTCTGAGCATATGAACTCTCTGAAGGAACTCTGATCGAACTAAGATTTGCAGCCATTTCTTTCGTTTGGAAAGTGCGGAACTTAATTTCAGATACATTTCCTACCCAATTCTTCAAATCCTAGATTTTCGGGAGATCTACATCTGGCTTTTTTACGAATGTTGTTTCTTTTGGTCTTGTAACTTCAATTACAGCTTTAGCTGTAAAGAAGTTAGGTCTCTTAGCTCGGAATCTTCCCTGGGGACTGTTGGAGTGCTTCGGTAACATCCTAATCAAACACGTACCTATTCATCATCATCAGACTTGTCTTTCTTGGTACTCACCCAGCTTAGCTTAAATTATGAGGACCTCGTTGCTAAATAAAAACAAGGGTTCAACTTCAACGATCTCCGAGCCTCGGAAAGTACGTTAAGACCAGGCACTCTAATTTTCACGCAAGCTCCGATGCGCGATGCTCCGCCCCATGCGGGGTTAGGCCGTTGTATGCTAAACGGTAACGCAGCAGTAATAAAGTTGAATATCGCGTGCGCTCGTTCACTATTTTCGGGTTCGAAAGTGTCGTTGTGTGCTAAACACCAACGTAGCAGTATTAAAGTTGAATCTCGCGTGCGCTCTTTTACCATATTCGGATTCGAAACTAAATGTCGTAAGTCTCATTCTTATTTCATTTATAACTAAAGTAATAATTAATCTAGAGAAAAAATGACCTATATTTGCATAATAAACTATATTTTCTGTCAATATTAATTTTAGACATAACAGCCGAGTAATCCTGACGAAATTTAAAAAAAGACATATTTTTCGATTAAAAAATGAATCAAGCGAAAATGTTCCAATTACGTAACTGGTCTAGACATGTAAAGAAAAAGATCGAATAAATCATATACTAAAGTTCCATTTTGATTGTATGCGTGATTGTTTCAGAATATTAATGCAAAGTTACATACAATTTAGGGAGCCTCCTCTTAAGCCGTTAGTCCCGGCTGTTATTTGTACATCTTTGACAATCATTACGGGTAGTAAAAAGTCAGAAAATCTGACACTGGTTGTACCCAGGAGTATCGTGATAGCTACTAATTTTTGCAGATCATACAGAGGCAGCTCGCTCCATGTAAACCACTGAAACTCAGCTGCATCTGATTAGAACTGGAAGCCGACCCTGAAATACAGTATGTTAACTAACAGAGGGAGTTCCCGTTAACCTGCAATAGTATAGCATCCATACATGCTAAAAAATATTATCATTCAAAAAAAAATTAGTTTTGATATTAAAATATTCACAAAAAAAAAGAAACACAGCAAAAGAAACGAATAAATTGCGACGTTGCCGTCTTTCAAGTATGCGTGTACGGAGTGTTTCTTTTACGTATCGATTTAACATAAAAAAAAAAATTGTTTTTGAATGGTAATGTTTCTTTCTAGCATGTATGAATCTATACTGTTGCCGGTTAACGGGAACGCCCTCTATTAGTTAACACACTGTATAACATATATAGCTGACAAAAGTCTAAGCAGATAAAGATGATGACATTATGTTAATTACGACATACTAATTATGAATTACTTAAAACAAAATGTTTAAGGGTTGGGCGGTTCTCATAGTTTTAACCTTCGCGCATCCAAAAACTTCTCATTCCTTCTCACCGCACCGGGTTTATGTCTAATTCCTATTCTATTTATACCATTAAACTTTAGTACATGCTACCCCTTGACATCCAGAAGGCCGAGTCTAAATTTTCTTTTAAGCGTAAAATGAGAAACCACTTCTTAAAAGCCTGTCATTTTTAGTTTGGTCTTCGTCATAATTATAATAAAGTTCTCTTAATCAGAAAGATTATTATAAAGCACCGTTTTTAGTAGTTTATTTTTTTTATTAGTACATTGATAATTTATGACATCTAATTTACTACCTACCACATTATGGTCCCAAAGGTTGACTGGTAAGGTATGCCTTGTTACATTAAGTCCGCCCATGTATCACTATTATACATAAAGTTTAAATCTATACTAATATTATAAAGCGGAAAAGTTTGTTTGTTTGTTTGTTTGCTTGAACGCGCTAATCTTCGAAAGTACTGGGTGCATTTGGATGAAATTTGGTATGGAAGTAGCTTGAAGCTTGAGGAAGGTTATAGGCTACTTTTTACGCGACTGCAAAAAAGGAGAGTTATGTTTTTACCGTGATAGAATCCACGGGAGCGAAGCCCCGCGTGAGTACCAGTAAATAAATAAACATCATCAAAATCGTTTTAATATGCTTATACTTGTTCTCGTTGCTATATGCCCAAGTTATTTGTCAAAGATATTATAGGCCGTATATTAAAAACATCGTGAGTATTCAAAGTATAAAAGGCTTACCAAGTTTGCAGTCATCCTAAGTTAACACAAGTGTGTATCCAAGTGACTTATGCGTCGAATTAGATATATTTATACATATCTAATATATAAAACTCTCGTTTCATAGTGTGTATTATCGAAGTCCTGTGAAACGACTTGACCTACTTTTATGTGATTTTGTGTGTATATTTGATTGAGAATATGTCGTAGCAATTTTTTTTGGTTCACATTGTTTTTCCATATCAATGGCAAAACAATGTTTTCCGAGTCAGCTATAGTAATTATATAAATTACTAGTACATCGAAGTTTTACTACTAATATTAATGAGGTTTTTTTAATTACTGGCAATGCGGGTAGAATTCACATTAATAGCAATCATGTTAACCCCTCCAACTACGCTTAATATGCTTGTGTCTGGAGTGGGTTCGCGGCAATAGTGCAATGGGTGGGGTTCGAACCCGTGACTTCTCGATCACAAATCCGACATCTTAGCCACTAGGCTCTTGACGCTCAAAATAATATAATAATATATAATAATAATCATATAATATTCCACAACTTTCACACAACGCCATCTAGTCCCAAACTAAGCAGAGCTTGTGCTATGAGTACTAGACAACTGATAAACATACATATATATTTCTAAATGCATACATATTATAGATAAATTACACCCAGACAAAGAACGATCGTGCTCATCACACAAACATTTGTCCTGGGTGGGAAGCGGAACCACGATCTTGAGCATAGCAGTCAGGGCCACTGACCACTAGACCAACAGGCCTGTCAATTAAAAAAAAAAAATTCATGTGCTTTGATTCCTTACGGCAGGCGTACCTGATCAACGTATAATGTCTGCAATAAAAATATTATCCGTTCAACGAATAAATAGATGGGTAACTGCCTTGGGTACAACGACGTTGTACTAAAAACAGTTAACTCACTAAATTAAATTAGGCTTGTCGTAGCCATCGGTCGTGTTTGGACTATGAAGTTAGTGGTAATTTCTTAATCATTGTTTGAAATTTATTATACATGCTTTTGTCTTTTAAGTTAATTTTCACCAAGCATCGAAATGTCAGCCGAAAGAGATCTAAGGAGGTAAAGGCTCCCCACCATTGCACCATTTGGTGCTATAGCACCAGATAGTGTGCTGTTCGCATAGCTATAGATGATTTCAGATTTATAAGACAAAGTAAAATTATATCGATGAAACCTATATAATGTTATTAATTTTATTTTAATAAGTACAGAGACAGACTACACACATTTAGTACAGCTATAACAATATACATTACATGAATCTACTGTCCAATTATTACTGTACACAGAATTCATTGTTTAATATACTTCATTAGTGACGGTTCTGATAGCGTTGCCAAAATATTTATCACTGGTGACATTTCGGGATATACACGGCACTGGTCGTGGAAAGAATGCCGCTTTTTCCGGAAGCTTTTTGTAAATGACCAATGTCAATTGTTCATTTGTTAACAAAGTTGGTTAACAAAATTTTAACTTTTTAGTCACATGAAAACTTATGTCAAATTTTGAATTTACAAGGTGGCCCTGGCCACCAAACAATAATATGTGAATGAAAAAAAATGACACAAGTTTCCTTGTGACATCAAAACATATATTTTCGTAAAAAGTACAAAAACATCACCTACATCTAGAAAAAACATATTGCTTAATGTAGAATAAATACTTATGATTTTCGTGAATATTTGGCTTCTGGAAGGTCTTTTTCAAGTCTCCAACGATAATCTGCTAGCATTCCTGGATTCCATTTCCCTTGATAACGCTTCTCCGTTAAGGAAATGTCCTGATGGAACCTTTCGCGTTGTTCGTCACTCATAGCACCCAAATTTGCCGGAAAGAAATCCAGATGAGAGTTCAGCATAATATGTATTTTTAAGGACATATTTTTTTTTTTTTAAACTAGTTACCGCCAACATAATTGGCGCCTATTTCTAACCGACTTATCCATACTAGCTCTCGCATTTCATTCCTCTCGTACTGTCATTCCGCATACTTTATTTTTCTGTCATTCATCATCATTCATTCTGTGGGTGGGACTCCCACTTTTTTATTTTCTATATTTACTCTATACTTATTTTTTTTCTCTCATTTTATTTTTCTTATTTCGGGGATAATGACTTTAGACCTTCATTTATTTTCCTTACATAGTTCTTATACTATTACTTATTTTATATTACTTCTTTTTCATTTATTTTCTACATTTTCTACATTACTTGCTACTATTATACTATGCTATCTATTACATTATTTTATTAAATCTAATTACTACTGCTTATACACAATTTCTTAAAATTTTTATGCTTATATAAATATATATACAATATATAATAAAGCATAATTTCTTTGCTACGTTTTATTTCTTGTAATACACTTTTGCGCTATACTTTCACAGTAGTTTATTAGCTTGTTTCTATTTTTACCCGAAAAAACTTCTGCTATGTTATCTCTGCGCAAACTCATGCCGATCTCCTGCTCCAGGTCGAACCGCTCTTTCGCGTTTGCTGGACAGTCCAGCAGGATATGCGGGACTGTTTCCGCAACACCGGGGTCGCAGATGCACGATGGGCTCCCCTTACACTTGAAGCGGTTCAAGTATTCAGAGAACCCACCGTGCCCTGTCAAGACCTGCGTGAGCACTCCCACTGGCTTCACCCGTTGTATAATACGGAAGGCAGCTATGGCATCCGGAAGGAACAGTTTCGTCACCGAGGCCGTCTCGCCAGACACGTATCTCCGGTTCCATTCATCAAGCGAATCCTGACGGATTAGACGCTTGATGTATGAAACCGGACATCGGTCATAGTCCGGCTTCCTCCGTGACGACAGTGCCGCCTCCTTCGCCAGCTCGTCCGCGCGCTCATTCCCCGGCAGGCCCGCATGGGCCTTGATCCAGAATAAGGACACAGCTTTATTTTGGTCCAAGGCCCGAGCCAAATTGGCCCGTGCGCGGACTGCAAGGGGATGGAGCGAGCCATGGCTTGCAAGCGACTGCAATGCTGACATTGAGTCGCTGTACATAAGCCATAGCTCGTCTCATTGCGCTTGAGGATCTCGTCCGTTGCCTTACAAATGGCCAAGAGTTCAGCCTGGTAGACAGTGCAGTATGCGGCAAGACTGAGTTTGAGGTTCCGGACTTCGCCTACATTATTCCATACGGATAATGCGGCTCCGACCTTCCCCTCAATTTTGCTGCCGTCAGTGAAGATACGCACTGCCTGCACATTGTTGCTGTCCACAAGCTGTTGGTCTTCCAGGCAGTTGAACTCCAGGCTCATTTGTCTGGCTGGGTGAGGGGCTTCCGCAAACCTTACCGCACCCTCAATCTCTCTATCGGCTGGCACAAACCGGGATGACCCTCTCCTTGCCTCATACAAGGCAGCTGCCTCTTGTATGCGGAGGTCTAGAGGAAGTATTCCGGAGAGTAACAATGCCGAATTGAGAGAGACAGTGCGGTAAGACTTGCAGAGCTTCTGGACGAAACCTCGTTGGACAGAGCCTAGCTTCTTCCGTATCCCCAGCTTATTTGTAGCGGGAGCCCAGGCGCCAGCCGCGTAAGTGATGACCGGTTCAACTGTTGCCGTATAGATTATGCGGATTACGTCTCGGTTTAGCCCCCAACTGACTTTAGCCGCCCGAGATAGTTGTTTATAGATCTCAGCGGCTCGCTTGCAGATGTTAGCAACGTGATTATTGAAAGTCAGTCTGCGGTCTATGATGAGCCCTAGCAGTTTTATTTCGTTGACCAGGCCTATGTCGACCCCCGCCATCTTCAGTGCTGGGATGTCGTACTTGAGCTTAATGGTTATCAGCATTGCACAAGTTTTATGCGGTGCGAACCTCAGCTTGTTTTGGACGCCCCAGCTCTGAACATGGGCGAGGGCTTCATTTGTTATCCCAGTCAATTCACTCGCCGAGTCGCTGTCCACCACCAAGACGATATCATCGGCAAACGCTTGCGCGAAGTATCCTTTCTTCTCAAGCTCCTGCAGCAGTGGGTCCAGGAGAAGGTTCCATAGAATAGGACCGCCAATTGACCCCTGAACACATCCCTGATTTGTGTCTCGGACGCACTCCTCTCCAGCGTACCTCACTCTGACTTTTCTGCTGTCGAGGTAGCTATCTAGCAGCCTCCTAGTGTTCACCGGGCACCCTTCCTTAGCCAGTCTGATTTTGATAGCCGGCTCCATGCGCCAAACAGGGTAAGGAACGCGTCCGGGTCCTGGTAGATCGCTCGACAGCAGATATCCGACGTAAATCCATCCAGTCCGGGAGCCTTCTTGGGATTGAAAACCTCCACAGCTGTCTTCATCTCCAGTAACGTAAATGGTGGGTCATGGTGTTCACCATGCTGCCACTTATTTACCAATGTGGATGCTACTCTTGTGAGCTTGTGGTCTGCGTTATCCGTTTCAATGCTGTCCCTAGGATAAAATGTGTCGGCCAGAAGGGCTACCGATTCTTTCGGGTTTAGAAATGCGCCGTTGCAACACAGGGTCAAATCCTCTTGCCTTTTGGCGGTCCTACCTATCACTCTGTAGATTCCCTCCCATACTCCTTCGCGGTCCTGCTTTCTGCAGAACTCCTTCCAGCTGGTGGTTTGGGCTTCTTTTGCTTTACACTCATATAGTTCTTTCGCTTTCAGGTACTGTTCTACGACCATCGCTCTTCTCTTTTTTTCTCCGCGCGACCTCTTTCTTCATCCTCGCGAGCTCCTCGGACCACCATGGGATGGTAAGCTTTACTTTTTTACTTATTTTTGGAATAGAGTTTTCGCAGGCTTTCGTTATTCCCTCACTATATTTTGCGACAAACTCTTCCAGACTATGTTTGGTTATCAGACTGTTTATATTGTTTACTGTAAGATGGTTATCATTTTTATATTGTTCTAAAGTTACTCTAAATTTTTCCCATTCTGCCTTTTTGGTATTATATTTTCTAGTGGTTCTGATTATACACGTCCCTTTTTCCTTTTTTATATTAACATTGAATAAAATAGTGTTGTGATCCGAGCTCGTTATCCCTGTATCCACCTGCCAGCCGCACACTAGGTCGAAGAGGTCTAGAGAACACGCCGTGACATCCACGCAACTTTGGAGAATTCTGTCCCCTCTTACCGTGTCAAACGTGGGTGTATCTCAGGTATTCAGTACCTGCAGCTCTAACTCCTCCAGGGTGCCGGACATCTCCTCCCCCCTGGAGTCTTCAATAGAGCTGCCCCACCAACTGCTTTTTGCGTTTGCGTCGCCCCCAATAAGCAATCTACCGGTGGCCACTTCCCTTTTGATCTGGGTCAGCTGTTCCAGGTATGGCCCTATGGGTTGGTCTGGCTCGAAGTAATAAGAGACTACTGCGATTTCCCAGGCTTTGGTCCGGATCCCGACCACAAAGATATTATTTGTGGTGAGTTTCGGGTGGGGGATGACGTCTAAGTCATCATCAAAGACTGCGATCGCAGCCTTCACCCTCCCACTTCCATCAACCTCGCACTGGTAGACTCTCGCCCCACGGTAGCTCTTCATACTTCTCGCCCCTCCCACATAGGGCTCCTGAATCAGTGCCCATGCAATGTTACGTTCACTGGCCTCTAAGAAGAGTTCGTTGGTAGCCAGTTCCTTCCTTTGTAAATTAGCTTGGGCCACTCGGTATGGTCTTGCATTTGACGCAGGAGTATTTCTTGGAACCTTCTCAGCAGTACGCCACTGCTGTCCTGGCTATGTTGTCCCATTTTTTCCGGACTGCACACTCTGTACTAAAGGCGTTATGATCCGTCTTGTCGAGCTTGGCGTGCATGCAATTGCAGCACGTTGGGGTTGAGCCTGCTAGCCAGTCCGCGCAGTCCTTTTTCATGTGCGGGCCTCCACAGTGACTACATTTTTCTTGGGTTTCTGTGCACATTCGGCGGGTATGCCCGTATCCCAGACAGAGCGAACACTGTGTTAATGGGCTCTGGTCTTCGGCCCTAACCCTCTGAAGGTCGATATATGTATATGTGCCCTTTCTCTGTAATTCGCCTCCAGATGGTAGGTGAAGTGGTAAGGACAATGTGCGCTGTATGTGGGTTTCTGGCTCTCTTCCTGAATTTTACTTCTATCCTTCCTTCCTCACTGTCAAGGCCGTGAAAAATATCCGGATTTTGGTTCTTTGCCGCCCTAAGAACGTCCTCATCAGTGTTCACCGATAGGACGTCCCTAAGGATTACTAACGGGTCCCTATTTTTCATCTCCTCCACAGTGAGGTCGGCTCCGTTCTTCTTCAACCTTTCCTACTACCCTACCCTACTACTTTACCCTATCCCGGTCCTCTCTTGTTCCAAAGCTCATAATCACCTTTCTGTTTTTTGCCTTTCTTACTCTTTCTACCTTGATCCATTCCTCCTTTGCATTAACCGCCTTCCTGATAAGATTCAGCACTCCCTCCCACGTCTCCCTCTCGTCCTCCGCCGTAACCGCGATGGAATGGAGAGCAGCTTGTCTGGGTGGTAATTTTGTTGGCTGACTTGCCACTGCGCTAGCGTACGATGCTTTTTCCATTGTCGCCTGGTTTGAGAGCAGCGCCTCTTTCAACCTATCCATTCTTGCGCTGTTTTCCGCAAGCTCTTTACTGTGCTCTTTAAACAGATTCTGGATCCATTCTGTGTTATTCTCCACGGGGGAGGGGGGAGGAAGAGGGGAAGGAGGGGGCAGACTTGCTGCTTTCGCCGGGGGAGCTCTTCCGCCGTCTGTCTCCATCTCTCTAACAATAGCGTAGAGCCTATCGGCTAGTATCTTAATGTCCTCTTTTATTTCCGTCTTTATATTTTTGGAGAGTGATAGCTGCTGTTTGATCCGCGTAAGACACCTTCTCGCCTCAGCGACTTTTGAGTTTCGTGCGTTTGTGATTGCAGTCGGAGGGCTAACGATTACTACTGTGGGAGGTTTGTTGATGACTTTGGGTGAGCTAGGTTTAAGCTTAGTCTCAGGTGCAATCTCCTTGTTCGGAGATTTTGATTCCCTTGTCTCATCCAGTCTCGCTTTCTCCTCGCCTACGCTCCTTTTGTCGTTTAATTGTGAAGAGGATCCTGCCTGCTCCTTCATGCTTTGCGGGCTTTTTTCCGGCTGGCTTTCCGGTGCCGCCACCCTCTTAACCGGAGTGCGAATGCCCATCATTATGCTGGTAGATTGATGAGTCGGGTTAGCTAAAACGTCACGGGATGTGTAGATGGTATCCCGGACAATAAACAATAAGTAATAGAATGTAAAGATTTGTAAAAAGTGTATAAACGAACAGACAAACAAATAACAATAGAATACAATTTATTTAAAACAATTTGGCGAGACCATAGACCGCAGATTAACGTGTTTCTGTTTTATATTGTATACACTTACGCTGCCGGAGAGACAGTAGGCGCGCCCCAGCAAGTCCCCGTTCGGTGAAGCGAAGCGCGGTTGTCAATGGTTTTTTATGCACGTCTGATATAATATTCGGCAGGTCAGTAATTACTGTGAAAGTATGCGCAGTCTAAAGTCTACAGTCAACTCTTAATACTATAGTTGTCAACTATGAATATTCTATTCAAGTAGTCTAATTTTGTTTTGGCCAATAGGCTCAAGACTCACTTAATCTAAACTAATACTAACTGTGCTGTTCTAAAGAACAAACACTGTCACTTAACATAAACTAAAACTAGCTGTATTGTTCAAAAGAACAATCAGACAATACGTGGTCAACACTTAATTACAGTTGGTTTTTAAAATAAAAGTAAACATAAAAATAAAATTTTAAAAATTTAATATTACGTCAAGACACAGTTCGGTCTTGACCGTTTCCCGAAACCTCTCCGGGCAATTCCCTACTGTTGTCCGCCGAAAACCGCGCGGCTCTAGCCCTTTCCGTTCGTGAGTTATAACGATTTTTAGTTTAGGGGGTTGCAACCACTAAGGGATTTCTGATTTATTTCTTGAATATTGATGCGTAAATTTTAAGTTGGTTTAAGCCGAAATAGCAAGTTAAAGATTATTTTAAAGTTTTGTTTACAAAATTGTTTAATTTTGGGGTAGGGGGTTGGAACTCTAGGGGTTGGCTGTGGGGGAGGATTGTTTACAGTATACAGTTTGTATAGGATGGGTAACCGGTAAATATTTTGTAGTAAGCCGAAATAATAGTAGTTAAAATTTTAAAAATTTTTGTATCAAATTTTCCAAATTTTTAATTTTAGGGGTAGGGGGTTGGAAGCTTAGGGGTTGGATGCGGGGGAGGATTCTATGCAGTCGGTTCTAGGGGGAACGAAATTTTTGTCCTTTTTGGGCTAGGACGCACGGTTTCCGAGATACGGGGGTTTTTATTATTTAGGTACGATTTGAGCTAGATACCTAACCAAATACCTAAACAAACTTACTAAGCCGTATTTGCCGTTCAGCGGCTTGGTTAGGTACTCTTCCAGGGTCGGTTAAGCCTTCCCTGATTGTCAGATTCCACCGGGAGAGGTCTCGGGTTACGGGGAATTAGTGGGGCCGTGCTGCCCCGTTAACTCCCGGGGGTGGTTCCCTAAACAAAACTTATGTTTGAATCCCCCAAAGTGAGGGGTAGTTTTTTTCGCAACTACTTTGGTTGGTTTCGACCTTAGGATCGAGATATCAAAGTTTTGAAAAAATGCTATGATATGTATCACGGCCCAGTTTATAGAACGCGCCCCTTTTCCTTTCCCTTGGAAAACCGGGAACACGAAATTTTTCCCGATTTCCCGAAAAATTTCGTCGGGGGTGGTTTTTGGAGGTGCCAAAAAAATGTTAGACCATGAGATTGTTTCTCGTAAGAGATCGAATTTGATGTTAATTTTTTGATATCTCGATCCCCTGAGCCTCTAGGGGGTGTGCAAACTTAACCGCTGATGGCGGCCGAAACCGTTTTTTACCTTAAATTCTATCTAAAATCTAAACTTAAACCTACTTATAATTAGAAAATTTAGTTCCACCTATGATGAGCTGGTCCTTGCCGTGACGCCGCTCCAGGAGTCCTCCGTTGTCTGCGTCGCCCCAGGGAGCCTGTTGAAGTCGGGGGTTTTCGACCAACCGACCGCAAAAAGCCCCTAGCGCGGTAAATCGGCGTCCTGGAGGGTTGGTGCCGAAGGAAGATCTTCTCGCCTGGTCCTTTTCCTTCGGATACCGTCGGGAACAGAGCGTCACGGGAAGATTCGGTTCCTTCGTGACGTCACAGTTTACACTTTAGTTGTGGGTGATTTGTAACTCTGTACCTACTTATCGGATTTACCTGAAATTTTCAACACTTGTAGTACAGAGGGTAAGAAAAAGTTTTTAATTTATAAAAGTGACGTCACGGGTGTTTGTTCAGCACTACACAGGTTTTAGGATCGTGGCACTTTAGGTCCTCTAGATTCCAGAGGGGTTGTCGGATTTTCGCAGTCGGGGTGTCTGCTGGCTGGTCTCAGTGTCTTGCACGCTGC
Source organism: Tholera decimalis (assembly GCA_943138885.2). Classification (NCBI taxonomy): domain Eukaryota; kingdom Metazoa; phylum Arthropoda; class Insecta; order Lepidoptera; family Noctuidae; genus Tholera; species Tholera decimalis. Next base: position 9,083,698 of record OW964553.2, on the reverse strand, counting down.
TCAGCAGGTGGAATTTTTTTTCCGCCGTTGGGAACAAAAGCACGTGGCCACGCGGTCCTCGGTTTTTTCCGTTTTTTCCCTGTAGCTTGGCGAGTTTTGCCCGGAAAAATCCGGGACTTCGCCCGATTGTTGCTGCCCCTAGAGCGCTTCAGATAGCAGTTCGGGAAACACAGGTTACCACTGAAAAACTCGCAGCGTAACTTCGGGAATGTTCGGTTTCGAGGTAAAGATTCACGTTTTCGGGCCTGGACACACACACACACAGACACAGGAACGTCTGATTTTGGAATTTTTTTTACTCCCGGAAAACACTCGCGAACACGCAACTTTTGATATATGACACTGGTTATTTATCAACATTTTTACCGTTTAAAGGATTTTTAGAACGCGGAGCGCACTCAAACCGATCCGACCGCCACGAGGGTTGGGGGGGAACTCTTAAGGACATATTACACCCCAAAGCTTTATGTGGCCTAAGTTCATTTATTAAGTCTTTGTAATTTTCCGATTTATGGTTTCCTAGAAAATTTTGGACAACGTCCACAAAACGTCTCCTTTTCCTGATCGTACAGTTTTTCTTCAAACCTCTTATCCTTTATCAGTTGCCGTATTTGTAGACCTACAAATATTTCCTCTTTAATTTTTGCCTCGCTGAGTTTGGGAAATTTCTATTTCTGATATACAAATCCACTGCCATCTTTAGGCATAGCTTTTACTATTTTTTTTATGAGGCCGAGCTTTATGTGCAACGGTGGTAAAGAATGTGTAAATAAAATAATGTATATGCAGTCGTCTAAATGGAGTTATAAAAAAACTGGACGTGATTGAAACAAAATTATTATGTATATTGTTAAGGAGGGTACACCAACATGAACAAAAATCATCACAAAGTTCGTGTGACAAAAACTGTTTACCACTGTTATTTCTTTATTGCCTATGTTCCCACTCTTGTCCTCATTCACGCTGATAGTAAACGATAGATGAGGCTTGCGAAGGCACAAGCGAACCCAAAAGTTGCCTGTTCACACTTGCTTTAAAGGCGGACAGGTCATATTTGGTAGGGAATACTGAAGCCGGCAGAGAGTTCCACACCTTGGCTGTGCGTACAATAAATGTAGAGGGGAACCGCTTAGTCCGACAAGACCGTATATCAACCAAGTGTGGATGGTATCCTGCAGTGCGTCGTGTTCACCGTTAGGGGAAGCATATATGTTAAATACTAGCTTCTGCCCGCGACTTCGTTCGCATAGTAGGGTTTTTCCGCGTAAATCCCAATCCCGTGAGAATTCATAAAGGATGGCCTACGTGTTATTCCAGAATTTTTAATTAAGAAATTTTATTCCGATCCGTTCAGTAGTTTTTGCGTGAGAGTGTAACAAACATCACATGCATCCTCACAAACTTTTGCATTTATAATATTAGTAAAGTAAAAAGAAAAAAGTTAAGATTATCAATTAAAAATAAATTGTATTACCTAAGGGCGGCCTTGTCGCACGCGTCGGGCGTATCAACTGCGGGCAAGTGTTCGGTATCCAAGTCGAGGGAGTCAAGTTGTTCATCGGTTGGTGTTGGACAACTTTCTGCCTTACTGCGGCTCGAGGAGCGGCGCACGATTGTTAGCGCACCTTGTTCTGTTGACGAATAAGATTAGGTTAAAAAGAGGTTTACACGGCAACGTTTTGTATTATTCTTTTTACAAACTTATAGTCTGGATAAAACGGCAACGTTTTGTATTATTCTTTTACAAACACATAGTCTGGATGAAACGATGTATTATTCTTTTTACAAAGTTTTCTTTTTTCCCGTAATAAAGTCTATTCTATGCGTTTGTTTTCCTTAAAAACATGAGAAACGCACTATCGTTACACTGATGAATTCATAGTTATAACAAAAATAACCATACTTTGCAGAACATTAAATCAGTTACTCTTATGATTGATATTAGCTAAGATATAATTTACCAAAACGTTGCTGTTTCATACCAACAAGAAGAAAACATTTAAAAGAAGAACATAGGTATTTATGAAATACACAGCAAACTTCTAAATTAAAATCATTCACATGCAGATTTGCTATAGATGCCTACCAATTACCTACCAATTTATAGTAAATAAATGCAACTGTTCTACACATTCAAAAATGTAATTTTCATAAAACATGCTCCTAATTATTCTAAACTAAGAAGAACAACGTAGAAAGAAAGTGCCAATAAGGAATATTAATTGTCGATGATTGCTCCATACAAATTATTATCAAGTGATTAGGAACTAATTATCACGATCACCAATTCTTAATTTAAAACGTTCGCGACGAATTACGAACTCTTTATAAATTAATTAAGTAATACTTTATAAAAGACGCCCAACATTTTGTACTTTAACATCATAGAAAATAGAAACCATAGCAGTGTTGAAATTAACTTGGAACTAATTAATTTAGTTCTCGTACTGAAACGAATTTCTACGTAAACTAGAACTTCTGACATAATGTTAATTAACTTTTAGTAGGTTATTATATTCTCAATACACTGAAATTAACTTATGAAAAATGTCTTTACCGTGCAAAATTGCGAATATATCCGATATGCAAATGCTGCATGATACGCTATTTTAATTCTGGGATTCAAAACTTGAATCCCGATCATAGATTCGCGGATTCGGTCAGTTTATTTTGCGGGGTTTACACAATGGCACGTGCGATTTTCGTATTCCGAACGTGCGTTTATTAGTAGAACACATGCGAGTTTTTGTCCTATAAAATCCGGAATTCATAGAATTTCATTACACGAGTTCGTGAAACTACGAATACATGCATAAGTAGGTATGCGAAATGCAGGATTATTGAAGCGCCTTTTGTTAGTGTGTAATAAGAATAGATTTTTTTGTTAATTGGTTATGAATGTTCTCTATTTTTGAAATGATGTACTCACGATTTTCTATAAGACTTCCGTGCTGACCTGAGGAGAGAAAATGAAAATGAAAAGATGTTCTGTAGCCATTGGTGACTACTAATTATAAGTAAATAAAACAAAGAAAGAGGGAAAGGATTGTCTGTTGAATTCCTCTTATTTTCTGTATGAGTTAATTGGGTTTCCTAGCTCTAAGAAAGTTTAAAGTCTTATGAGAGACTTGTCGAGTGGCATTTGTGTCACTTTGAGCTTTTTAACACCCTTTTATTAGGTCGACCTGTATGTAACTAACTATGTAATGGAATCTGAGGCAACTAATTTAACCATCTTCCAAGGGTCGTAGCGGAATGAAAATTGGCTGTATGTAGTTTTGATGACAATACAATAATATGGTACTGTCGAACTGATCTGATGATGGAGCCGGAAGATATGAACTGGAAATTCATGATGGAAAATCGTATCATAGCTGTTTTGGATTTCTTAGAAAAGTCTTGTAATGAACTTTGACCACGACTAGGTTTCAAGGTCTGATGATGAAGCCGGAAGATAGGCACTGGCATTACATGATGGAATATCGTATCATAGTCGTGTTTGCACTTGTGAGAAAGGCCACGTAATGGACTTTGAACACGATCAGGTTTCAAGGTTATATACAAACCTAAAGAAAATCCGTTATCGATTTTCTTAACCTTTTTGAATTACCGCGTAATCCATAGGTTTATTTTTTTATAGATGTCACTTTCAAATCCTCTGGGGGGATCGACCGTTTAATTATTCACTACTCGTGAGAATAATATGGCAAAAACTACAAAAAAAGAAACAGCAACATTTGTTTTTACGTGCAGTTATAAAAGTGTGTTTTTCTAGTGTTTTTATACTATTAATTTATTTGTTATAAGCCTAAACACCTGGGGTGACTGCTGGATTATTTGAAAAGGACTCGCTTTGCTTAGTTCATCATTATCTGCTTTGCCTTTTCTTAGTTATTTTGGGGTCGGCTTTTAGTCATATATGTGTTTTCTACAGCCCAGTAGCTGGGTAATGCGATACTCTTTTTAGGGTTCCGTAGCCGAATGAAAAAAACGGAACCCTTATAGTTTCGTCATGTCTGTCTGTCTGTCTGTCCGTATGTCACAGCCACTTGATTCCGAAACTATTAGGACTATACACATGGAACTTGGTAGGTAGATGTATTCTGTGAACCGCTTTCCGATTTTAAGAAAAAAAATTTTAAAATTAAGGGGGGCTCCTCATACATGGAACTGAAACTGATTTTTTTTTTCATGTAACATATGCGTGTCTGGTATCTATAGAAAGGTCTTTAAAAATGACACTGAGGTTTCTGCAACCACTTTTTCATAAAGTCAATCGTTTAAAAGATATACGCTTCCAAAGTGGTAAAATATGTGTCCCCGCTCTAACTTATATAATGAACGAGATCGAGTAACTCAGATTTTCTGAATTTTGTCTTATGTACCGTCTGCCAAAGATGTCAAATGACAGCTGGGACCAAGGGCTTATAATGCTTTCCGGGTCACGGAGACATTTTTTTTAAAATTTATTTATAAGGCACACCAACAATTTATTTATAAATATAATAATATAAATTGTGACATTAAGGGTCCTGTGTAAATAAGTCACTTACAGGCATGCACAACTTACACAAAACGAGTTTTAACAATATAATTGTGAATATTAATTAAAAGTATTACAAAATAAATGTAAAGAAATTAAATACATTAACAAATTAAGAATTATTTATAGACAGAATTATAATTACATAAATATAAATTGATTGGATTTAATTTTATGAATTAAATTTTAAAAAAATGACCATGACCCATATAAAATTCAATTAAAATAATCATGTTACTATTGCTTACAGTCATAAATTCCAAATGATTCCAGATGATGATGAAATTATAAGATTAATATTGAATTAAATTAACAGAAATTAACTTATCTGAATTGTAAAATGAATGTCAAATTAATATAAAATTAAAAATTAGTACAGATTTACAAAATATTAAACTTAAAATTAAATAATACTAAAAGACTTAAATTATATAAAACTATAAAATAATATGACTAAACTTGTAAAGAAAAAAATAAATTAAAATAAAAGGGACTACGGATCATCCATTGATTGCATAATTTTCGACTTAAGTTGGGCTAGTGAGTCTGAGATGTCGAAGTTGACTTGGCTGTTAGAGCAGATCCTGTTGTAGACATCTCGATATGTTTAGATGGTCACTCATCAACAGATAGACCTTAAAGAGTTAAAGATTGACCCGTGCGGCTGTTATTATTTAGCAACAAGATCCTTGCTTTGTTTGGTTATAAAAATCGTATAATCTTTTTTTCCGTGTGGGAAAATCATCGAATGACTTCTCCCGCTCTGGGTGGAGTGGAAGGGAGTGTCAGACTTCTACTGACTAAAAACCCACCCTGTTCCTTCAGCTGCCCTTAAGGTCCGGGGCCGCGGTATCTTGTTAGAACATTCCCGCAACTCCTACAGGCCCATGGGGCCCCATTAGTATTGCTGACAATTTTTTGTGGCGAACGTGGAATACGACGCGCCGCCGATCCGGGCCTGTTCCTAGAAACTATGGTGTCCTATTATTTTATTACGAAACCTTAATCCACCCAAACTCGCAATGATGTATTATTCGTTTTCCAGTATGATGTATCATGATGTATCGTGACGTTTCATTTCGTTTGCAAGTAAAATATTGAAAAACCTACAAAACAGTGCACCACACTGACCGGTTGTGGAACTGGAGAAGTGGTTTTAATTCCACGGATTCCTTTAATACCTACTGATTTACCGTTTCAATTTAAAAGACTGCAATTTTCCGTTGAAATGTATTTTTCAATAAGACAATCAGTAAGTCACAGGGTTAAACATTCAATGTAACAGGATTAGATTTAAGCGTTCAGTGTTTTTTGGACAACTATATGTAGCCCATTCACGTGCTATTTGTACTTTCTACTCAAAAATCGTTTATAGTCATTTTTAACCGACTTCTAAAAAAGGAGGAGGTTCTCAATTCGGATGTTTGTTTTTTTTTTTATGTTTGTTCGGGCATAGCTCCGTCGCTAGCCAACCGAATTGAAAAATTCTTTTTTTGTTGAAAAGGGTGTACTTCCCAAATGGTCCCATGAAAATTTTATCGAAATCAGTCAAGCCGTTTATGACAAATCAACAAAAGTCTATAAAAAATATTTACGTTGATGATCTTTTCGTTTACTCTGCATTGCGTTTTTTGTTCGCGCATAACTCCGTCATTTACGAACCGATTTGGAAAATTCACTGATCCATTAAAAAGCGCGAAAATAAAAACTTTTTTGCAAAAAAATAAAACCGACTTCCATATCAAAACACTACAAAGCCAAAAATAATTTTAATTTCGGAAGGCGGTGTGAAAAAAAAGAAAATACAAACCCAATAACGCCGACTACCGAAATTAAAATTATTTTTGGCTTTGTAGTGTTTTGATATGGAAGTCGGTTTTATGTTTTTGCAAAAAAGTTTTGTAGTTACTGGCAGTTTAGTCTAATTCAAGATGAAACTTTTGTATCTATGTGTATATTTTAAAATTTAATGATAGCGAAACGCACTATTTGTAACGACGTACTATCACTGTCGAAACACCAACAATTGTTCAAAGGTGCCCGTGCCAAGCCGGGCCGGGTCACTAGTTAAATCATAAAAATTTAAAATTTAAGCTAATTAAAATTCTCAAAGCAAGACTGAGTTTGGACTGTGCATATGTATGTAGGTATGAAGGTATACAATAGAATAATGAATTTAAAAATGAAGGTACTTAATTAAACCAGCTAATATAAGAAGTTGTGCTGCATGGATTTGTTTATTGTGTGCATCTCTTGTAAAATATTTTATTTTATATTTTATTTTATTCTAAGTACTACAAGCTTTGATAGGGGTTGATTAAGATGAGCCTTATGGCTACGGTGTCCGCCTTGTGATAGAGAGATCGTGGGTTCGAGCCCCAAACCCATTAAACTAATGCCGTGAAGCCATTCCAGGCACAAGAATATTTAACTAAGTTGCAAAGGTTAACGAGATTGCTGATAATGTAAATTCAACCCACGTTGCGCTCTTAATCAAAGTGCCTATGAACGTCATTGATAAGTAAAATATTTACGAATAAATTTTTGTTACCACTGTCTTGATCTCTCGGAAGCACAACGAAATAAACATAGCGACTTCGAAACCCTTTGTAAATAAAAGAAGTCAATATTTATATAAGGGTTTACCCAATATTTATTATACCTATTACAAGATATTATGCAGTTTGTGAGGTTAGCTGCCATAAAGAATTTCATAAGTATGACTCCAAGCCATCAATAGGTCACAATTTCTTGGCGTCAGAATTCACTCGGTATAAATTTCACAGATCGCATCTACAACTCTGTCAGTTGACGCTCCCGTAACCATGGCAACGGTAGGGAGCAGATTTGCATTGCCGGGCGGTAGATAAAATTGAAATTGTAATTTGATTGCATACGGAATATTATTTTCAGAGAAATGCTTCTACTTTGTAATGTTTTCCATGATTTGGAGACGTTGTTTCGAGGAAATGGGTTTTATGGAAATTCTCACAGAGTTCTGATATTTTTAGTAAAAATAAAAACAGAAATTTTAATCCGGTGGCTATTTTTCTACAAGTCGGTAGTAAAGTAGGTACAGTGAAAATAAGAAACGAGGACTGATTACTATTTTTAAGAACTGATCAGTACCAATATCGTAGATTTATATTTCGAATACTTTTACCGCGTGTATGTGTGCGTTTGTGTGAGGGTGTGTTTGTGTGTGTGTGAAAGAGATGTCTGATATTGTGTTTATATACTTCTTTTTCTTTATTTTTTGGGGGATTTTAACACACTGCGTATGACAGTGCCATCATAACTTACATATAGTTATTACATCTATCTTAATCTACGTTTTAGATTTTGATAAGAACTTGAACAGACTCTTCGCATAATCATTTGGTTGAGACAGAAGTCTGTGAAATGAGTCTACTGTTCAAGTTCAAGGCTTCAAACTTATAGCGGTCTTATCGCTAAAAGCGATATCTTCCAGATCTGATCTGATCTGTCTGTGGCACCGTAGCTTCTAAGCGGGTGAACCAATTTCGATGCGGTTTTTTAGTTAGAAAGCAGGTATCGCGGCGGTGGTTCTTAGATATGTTTTATCAAAATCGGTTCAGCCATTTACTAGATATGGGTTGGTGGGGATATGATACCACGTGTACTATATTGCAAAAACTATCTATTCCATGAAATTGGTCAAACTGACAAAAACTATGGTAGGTGAAAAGTTTAAAAATCATAAAATAAAAATTAAATTTAAAATTAAAAAAACCCTCTACGCAAAAAATACTTAGAAGCAGTTTAAGAAACATCCCTTAAAAATTAAAAAAAATAATAGTCGCGGCGGGATATTATCGGCCATTTAGAATCGATATTTAGTTTGATACAATGAAAAAAAAAATAGTCGCGGCGATTTAGTTTGTTACACAGCGATACGCCGCCGTGACTATTATTTTTTTTACTTTTTATGGGATGTTTCTTAAACTACTTCTTAGTATTTTTTTGATTGATAATGAATTGAAATGAAATTGAAATTAAAACTAATGTAACATGATTTTCATAATTAAACTATATAATAAATCTAATGAAATATATTTTTTTAACTATGCTAACAAACTACAAAAACAACCATTTAAGAAAAAGAAAATTAATCATAGGAACTTGAACCTTAAAGACAATACACAATTTAGTTGTGGCGTAAGTTTGATTTTGAAATGATATCAAAATGAAAATCTGGTTTAGGCTATATTTTATTTAAGGGAAAAATATGAAAATTCTTTGCTAACACAGTCACGGACAACAGTCTGTGTTCAATATGTTACAGGTAAAATACTATTTGCAAGAAACTTTATTGAAACTAAGTATGAATTTCAACAAAAAATATCTTGCCTTTAAAAATTAAATAAATATTGTTTACCATCGCCATTTTTTAAACAACTTGTCTTCGTAACTTGTCTAGTAACAATGAATTCAATTACATTTTCCTAACAATTACTTTATCTCTACCAAAGAAAGTATCCAACTACCCGCCAAATAGTGTTAACGACACATCAGTCGACAACTCGCCACACTTTAGCGAAGTAGCAATCTTGTGCAGGATAACGAAATAACTGTAACGGAAAGAAATAGGAAGACAGCGAACTTTTTATTGGATTGTTTTGTGGGTTGAACCGTTTCCGCAATGGCGGATGAGTTTTCTGGTGACACTAGTTTTTTTTTTGTGTATGATGCAAGCATTTAAAACATTTAAATTAACATGCTTAAAAACTCAGCAGCCTATAGCTCAACTACTTTTTTTTTTCGAGGTTTATATCATCATGGATTTCCTCCCAAGCTGCACAATCTGAGAGCGTAGCGAAAGTAACAAGGTCAGAGGTAGGGCGCATAAGCCTGATGCACCATTCGGCCACTAGGACCTGACGGACCTGTTACAGCTTCTCTCATGTTAGTCTGCGGCGCTGCGGGAATGTTCTAACGAGATACTGCGGCCCCGGAACTTAAGGGCAGCTGAAGGAACAGGGTGGGTTTTTAGTCAGTAGAAGTCTGACACTCCCTTCCACTCCACCCAGAGCGGGAGAAGTCATTCGATGATTTTCCCACCCGGAAAAAATGGTAATGTTAGTCTATGACTTTTAATAATTTGTTATAGTTTAGTTCATAAGATCTCTCTCTCGCCCTAAATATTACACAGTCTGCGAAGCAAAAGAAAGCCCTAGTAATGTTAGTAAATTAATATTACCAAAAGGCACTAGTAACGTAGGTAAACTGATAGTACAAAAGACAGCGGAGGTGGGGTTGCCATACGACAGGAATTTTCCGGACATGTCCGGTAATATAGGTCTTGGTCCGGAATGCGGAGGGAATCCAAAAACGTCCGGAATTTCTACAATTGAATGAAAGTGTTTTTATTTCAATTTAAAGAAAGTCAGGAATTTTCATCAAATGTCCGGAATTTACTCCGGATTTTCGATTTTTTGATCTAGCAACCCTGAGCGGAGGGGATCTTGAAGGTTGGTGTTTGGTAAATGGTAAATGTTAATGTTTTCTAAAAAGTCATAGAACAGAAGTTGTTGTTTATAATGTAAGTGATACAGTCCTGCGAGGTCGTGAATGTTTTAACAATAACTCTGTGTATGTATATAGAACTTGAGTTGCCTTGCCTCTCTCGTAAATTATAACAAATAAGAAAATAGATATCTTCTTTTATATGCTGTGATTACCGCGACCTGATATCCTTGGCGTTGGCACATACCTATTTACAATATTAAGCAGAATCACACTTCGCTTGTGTCTTTTGAACCCTTACTGGTGATCCCATCATTCAAACAAGTTCATACTTGTTTTTACTTCCACGGTGCAAGGACAGCGACAAAATACCGAAACACATATTGCATCTGTGTATATCTTTTTTAATGGCTCGTATACTCAATAAATGACTTGAAACATCCCTTATTTTAACGAAAAGCTTACCTTTCACGCTTGGGCAGTAAACCGGCTGTTAAAACCGTGTTTTGAGTGCTAAGCTTTTAACAGCCTCGTTTATGTGGAAACGATCTGCACACGGACCGGAGTTAGTCAAAAAATCACGGGTTGCGTGTTCGGAATTTAATAGTATCAATAACTTTGGCTAGTCAAAAAATGTAATTCGAATTAATGCTGCATTATTTATTATTGGAAGATTTTTGGTATCAAGTATTTATTTAAGCCATCAAGAAACTTTCATTTCTATTAAAATAAGAATTTTATTAAAAACTAGCTCTTTGCCCGCGACTTCCTTCGAAATGTTTTTAAAGAGGTCGGTGTACTGACACAATAAATATGTACGCAAAAACGTAGGACTTTATAAGATTAGAAGCGATATTTACACAATAAATACACGCAACAAACATGAAATTGTAATACCTGAATGGAGATTGGCCAAGACAAGCAAGGCATTCCTCATAAATACCATACGATTTTATAACAAGTTGCCAGTCTGTTACAGAACTTACCGAGGAAAAATTTAAAACCCACGTCAAACGTGTCCTTATCAAAAAAGCGTTTTATAAGATTCAATCAAGACTACGTTGAAGACATGACTGCTTGGCGATGATTCCTTCCTTCTGCACATGTGGCTTCCCTGGCTTATTGTAATTCCGTTACCGACTAGTGTATTAACAACTCCACTTGCGCGAGTGTGTCTTTTTAATTTTCCCTACGATAATAATCTATCCGATTTGACAGACTTTCTTTTGTTTAAGTTTTATTATTAATTTTTCCTTTATTTTTGAAGTCCAGTTTAATTTTATATATTTTTAAGCTTTTTTAAATGAGAGAACACTTTAGACTCTTAGATTTGTTTTACAATTTTTTATTTGTAATTCCATTGTGCTGTATTATTTTGTCTAAACTGTCCTCTCATACCTAATTTAACTGTGAAGTACAAATTTTTTGATGTTTTGTACGTGCCTATGTGAGCCTATGTGAAATAAAAGATTTTGAGTTTTTGATGCTTGACCGATCCATATAGCATTTAACATTGGATAGCAACAAGGTTAAGCGTTGGAGGTATCCTTGTGTCCTAAATTATTGATCCGTGTTTGATATAATTATCATCATTCAGCGTTTGTGTTTTGGGGCTACAGCATTAAGTACGCGTTTTCTGCCATACATTTTGAAAAAGTAGAACTGGTATAAGAAGTCGAATAAGATTTTTCAGAGCGTATAAAAATAATTGACAAGAAGAAAACATTCACACACAGCTCATACAAAGAATGAAAATTTAAATGGAAACACAATTTTAGAAATATTTACACAGAATATTTCTTTTAAAAACCGAATAACTCATTAGTAAAAAAGTAAATATAACAAAGAATATACAAGAATTTAGATTTTTTACCTGCCAGAATAAGAAAACGAACATTAAGAAATAAAATGGTAAATCTGTTTAAAAAACTGGCACAACAAGAAAATAGTAAATAAAATGAATATAAGTGATTATCATAAAAACTGTTGAGGACAATAACAATAAGTATTTTATTTTTATTAAAATATTTTTTAAAAAGAACATGTAGGCAATTAAAAAAGCTGTTCTACACAAAACACGTAGGTTTTATTGGTTTTATTGTTGATCTTTATTCATTGCAGGCGTAAATGCTACGGCTGTTGAACAAAGAATGTATCGTAATGTGGAACAGTCAGTTAATATCTGTGTTGCCAGTGTTATTTGCCTGTTAATTTTGGGTAGTCGAAATACGTTATGTAGTAGTTAAATAAAATATATAGTTGATGTCGTTAGTGATATTATATGTAGTATAACATAAATTCGTGGTTGTCACTTTATATTTAATTATAAGCGTTAGATTGGAATCTTATTTTTGGCAATACTTCTATGAGCTTGAAAAAATAAATGTTTAGTGGCCAATATAAAAAACTGATCAAAAATTGGTATTCAGTTACTATGTGATATCCGTTGAGAGTTGAAAAATCCAGGAGTTCCTTGTAGAAGTTAAAAGCATGTAATCGCTAAACACCACGGAGTTGCAAGCAATTCTGAATACCTTATAATAGTGTGAAAAGTGGAAAGTAATACTAATTTTGTAGAACGGTGTTTTATGATAAAGAAAGGTGTGTTTAAGGTTGGTAGAACTAATCTATGTCTTAGTCATTACAAAAAAAAACACAAACGTAACTAGTTTGTTACAAAATGGCCCAAATTACTCACATTTTGATAAGATAATATACTTAAGCTTTGGAACCACGTGGATAAAACGTGAAAATGTAATTTCAAAATGTTCCAGCCTTGGCCATTATGTAGAGAAATTGTAAATAAATAATTTAGCAAGCGTGAAGTTGGATGCGCGGGAGTCGAAAAAAATAAACGACGACAGACGAAACGTGCACGAGATGTGGCGGCTATGGCGATAGATTTCATTATTAAAAAAAGAACTTGTCGAAGTGACTGGATATCTGGACAAAGATACATCCGTTCAGTAATTTTATGATTATCGAATGTTGAAAATGGTAGATAATGGGCATATAATACCAATTACACTATTCGCTTAGTAGGAGGGGTTACCAAGATTGCTAGTAATGTGAATTCTACTCACATTGCCAGTTTTCGTTAAAAACCAAAATAAATACGAAATGCCTATTGCATACGTTCCCTTCATTGTGCTCTCCAATTAATATGAGCTTTAAAATTCTCTTTAACACGAAGTGTAATTTGGCGCGGAACTCAATTAATTCAGTTTTTTGAGTTTCTTTGCAACAAATTAGCATTCAGAACGGTATAGGTCACGTGCGAGAATTGAATTACATTTCAGAACACGTTTCTTCTTCGTATTTAACTCACAAATCAGTTTACTAACTTTAGCCGACGTTTTATTTTAACCGTATCAAACGATGATATGGGAAAATTCAATGTATATAGTCAGATTTATTTTATAAATTTATTATTTTTTACACTGTGTTTATAACGTCACTTCGGGCAATTACAGACTTATTCAGAAATCAATAAAATCCAATATTATTGTACCCTTCAATGCGGTTACTTTAAAACTCTGCTGTATTTACTCTTGTTCCTACAACTTTAAGTTTTTTTTTCACAGAAATGTACGGGGGGGGGTGAATTCCATTATGGCCTAGCTTGTCAATGTTTATTCCCTATTGCCACAACCGCCACAGTTGTAAGATCGTGCTTACTGGAAGGGGTGCCGTTGCGGGGCGCGGGAGGTGGCGGGGGTCTCGGAGGTGCCTCTTCCCGAGGTGCGCCCGCGCCTCCCGGTGGACTCGCCACTGCAACATCAACCAACAGCTTATAAAAGAAGAAGATGATCATTCAAGTTGAAAGATGGTACGTACTGCCTACAAAGCGTTAATGTTTATCAGGCGACGTAAGGGTGATTTCAGCATGTGTAAAATGTTGCTAATAGTCGTTCGAATCGTTGGCGTATGTAAATGTAGGCTTTCGTAATTGTGGTCCATCAATGTTCAAAGTCACTGGCCCACTGCACGTAACATCACGTCATGGCTGTCAAATGATGGAAGAGGTTCCTCAGTGAACTGCTGCTAAGTGTGTTACATATTAAATATCGCATGATTATGTCGACTTTTGCATGAAAAAGGCTAATTGCTACCTTAGGCTAATTACTATGGGTAGAACATGGTTGTCATTCTTGTGATGGATGTGCATGATCCGATAACTACGATGAGCTTGTGTTGTTCGTATACTATTGTATATAACAAAACAGTGTTTCTCTCTGTTGGTTATACGGTTTAATTACCTGCTTCATTTGATATTTTAAATAGAACTCTTGAGGAAATCTACAAGATTAAGAATGTACTTTTAAAATAAATAAACTTTCTTTATTTTGGCAACAAGGCCCAATTTTTGGTAATATTAATCTTAAAAACTAAGTCAAAGTAAGTAACTTATGTCTTCGAAGAATTAACTATTTACATAATACCTACTGGAGATGTCGCAATTCGACCATATAATATATATATATATATATATTACAAGTTCCTTATACATATACTTAAACAAAGCACACCGTGAGACCTCTGGGGTCTGTCTTAACATGCTATGAACTGAGATTTGATCAACGCGCTATTAACAGTAATGTTATAATTGAGTTGATGTTAAGTTGATTGAGTTTATTTTTAGATGTATATATGTAGTTTAGGGTTTTTATTTAAGTGTTTAAAGTGTTAATAAAGTTTTACAATATTAGGTGATAATCTATACTAATATTATACAGTTGATGTAATCTTCTTTCAGCTTATGCTTTATGTTTTTACTATTCATTGAGTCTCTAATGTCTAAGGGTACTTGGTTTAGTCAATTGGGTATTGTGAAAGAAGCGGTACTTCTGCCATAAAAGTAATATATATAATATACAAAAATATTATGTTTCTGTACTCCTGCTAAACTTTAACTGTGCCAAATTTCATACTCCTGCATCTGCACAATTTTCATAAAAAGGGGGTTGTCATTAGAGATGAGTCGTATTCACTAGAACAGATCCGAAGAATAGGTCGATTTCGATACTAGGCGGCACCTATTCTCACTTTGACAATACCTAGTATCATGAAGTATTGCGAAATCCAACTGCTCTTAGGCCTCATAGCACTAACGCGTAATTGCATTCCATTCACTCAATACTTTATAAATCTGCTTTTCCGCTCATTCATGTTTGTCAAAATCATTCGTTAGTCAGTCACTTGAATTTAAACCCTAATTCAAAGTAAAGAGTACAGGGAAAGAATGATCAAAGTAATTTTTTATAAATTAGAAGATAAATGATTTCTTAACTTGGAAGACTCATAAGTAATTGAAGAAATGACACAATAACAATAATTTCTGTCTTAAAATCACTGCTAATACTTTGGTTTCATTAAATACTAAAAAATATAAATATTTTATATTTTTAATGAGAATTATTTAATATTTTTCAAGTTCAGGCCCAATCCTAAATCATATAAATGATTAAAGTCTTAGTGGAAATATTCAAAAATGATCAAAGTCACTATAATTGTGACAGATTAGTGAAATAGTCTTTGTTTTTTGGGAGCAAAATTGTTTCAAATGTTGTAAATCACTATACAGAGCCTTTTTAATTGGAATTAGCTTTCTGTGAGATATCTCAGGTCCATCAGTTTCTTGAATTCTTCTTGTATGTTGGTCGACAATGACATAACTTTCCCAAGGTCCATTAAATGATTGCCGGGAATTAACAATTTGGCAGTTATCATTGCTTTTAATACTCGATTCCGAGACTGGCCTTGTTGTAAATGGACATTGTTTTTTATAAAGGGTGCTCAAAAAAGAACTCCACTTGTGGAATATTTCCTGTTTTGCTTCAATAACATGAAAAGGGCAACGTTTTACCCGTGACTCTCTAAAAATTCTTGCCCAATCTTCTGGAAGTTCGCTAAATGTTTTTTGGTTTATAAGGCCAAAATCTTTATCACATTACAGGTAGCTGTGGCCACGTTCTGGAAAGGTCACAGTTACTTCATCAAAATGCTTCTTATTGTGAACAATGTAATGCAAATATCGGATCATTGTAAAGTTTTTATTTTGACCTGTACAAGAATCACAAAAAATTGCAAGCTTACGGCAGTCGGTAGGTAAAATGTTCCAAATTAAATAGTTCAACATGGAAACAACAACATCTGCACCTTTGTGGGCGATTATTTGTGGACATGAAAAAAAAATTGATTGAAAATATAGAAAACTTGTAAGAACCATCAAAGTCCTCGGACTCTGATCGTTTTTATCTTTTACCGCTTAGACAATGATCACTGAACACTTTTATGTAAAAAAATAAAACGTGATTTATCATGACTTTGTACGTTTATATTCTTTTCATGCCTAGTGACAGGCAAGCTTAGCGTCTTACGAACTAGATGGCGTTATTAACCTCAAAGCAGTTTTAGGGTGACTTTGATCGTTCTGTTACTAAGCCGACCCCGTTTGTCTTTTTAAAAAGAAACAATTATTCTACTGGAACCACTTTAATTCACCACAATATAAACACAGATATACAAGTTCTTAGATACTTATATTTTAACAATGTCCCTCTTAATTACTCCCTTAATTTGGGCAACTAGTTTACGCGACCGCGTCCAGAATCTAACTAACTTAATTATCATACTATTTCAGTGCATTGATTAAAAATGCAACATAAGTAATTTAGTAAAGGAAAAGTACACTGTAAATAAGTAAAAGCTGACTTAGGCTCTATTGCCTTGTAATAAGGGTTATAACAGCTCCCCCTTTTAAACGAAGCTTTATCTCATCAAGATGAAGCGAAGTGAGATTGAAGATGTAGCTATTAAGAGAGACATTTTACAGCTTATATTATATTAAACATAAAGGTTACATAGTTTTGAATTAAAATTGACAACATAATGAGTGAATAATTTTACATTAATTTAAAAGTTTAAGTTTCTGTTTGGCAGAAATTTGACTTTATTAACTTTACTAGTGGATTTATAATTTGGGTAATGAATAGGCAAAGACTGAACCGACTTATTGTCTTCTTCAGAAGTTGAAGATACTTCCGTCATCTCAATACTATTTGAAACTTTGGACTTGCGTTTAGTATTTTGATTATAACACTGATTCAATATTTGCACGCAACATCCAGTATTAGAATCATTTTTGTTCTTAAAGTATCTATATAATTTGTAAACTAAGTATAAAAATAAACACACAATTAGTACATAAGTAAAAGTAGAATAGTAAGGGCCATATTTAATAAGATGAGATTCTTTTTCCAGATTATTCATTTCTTGCTCTAAACTATCCATTTGATGAGTTGCATATTTGAGAGAATCTAAGTTAATTTTACTCAAAGAGATTGGCGACAATTGTGGTAAACTTTTATTAAATATGTCCTTCTTACAGCAGTCATCAGCTGTTATATCAAAGCTTATATCTAAAGGAGACTTAGTAAGTATAGAATAAGAACTAGTCGGTATCAATTGAACCGTTTTAGAATACCCAATACAATTAGGCGATAGTTTTACAATTCCTGTTCCTGTAATAGAATGGTCATTAATGTTTTTATCACATTTAATAGTTAATTTATTTGTATTTGATTGGACATAAATCCATTTATTATTTCTTAATTTTTGCCAAATATCAATCTGACCATATAATATCTTAGCATTGCATTCTGTGGGTAATGACAATGTTACCTCAGTTAAGATTTTAGATTCACAATTAGGGTTACTTATACATGAGTATATAGTATTTAATTCACAGATAGAAAAGTTGCTGTTTACTATCTTACATTTATCAAGAGTGTCCAACATAGCATAATGCATTCTGTCATCACTTAATGCGATATAAGAGTTAGAAGGTTGAATTAAAGCAAATGTATTATGTGAGTCATCATGAGGTGTAGGTAGTGGTATGTTTTTATAGGTCATGAACTTATCAGGTGTGATCAAAGGGATCTGTAATATAAAAATGACCTTATTATTGAAATAATAAGAACTAAATTCGGAAACATCAATAATGGAATGAATATTTTGAATGGTTAAGGGAACCGGAAAATCTAACCTTTTGCTTACTTGACTACTATGCTTAGTTAATTCTAAATAAAGATTTAAGGGGCTTATAACACTAGGATGTAGTACATTAACCTTAGAAAATAAAATAGAATTTAGTGTAGTATCTAGTAAATTAGTTATAGCGAGTAAAGAGCCTTCGATAATGTTAAGAAGGTTGTTTAATTTGGAAGTATATAGTAATAGGTTATCGGTCTTTGTAATTTGGGAAAGTATTTCATTCATCTGATTAATTTTGGGCGTTTAATTTCATCTCATTTTGATTAAGTTTATAAATAGTAGTGTTAAAATTATTTATAGTAGACTTGACAATGTGAATGTTGTCTCTCATTAAATGAAATATTTCTGTTTCACTCTTTTTGCATGATTCAATTGCAGCGTCATATTTTCGGGCATCATCTGCGTCCAATGTGCCGAAGAAAAACTTTAAGATTTCACCTCCGAATTCTAAAGATCGTTTAACTTTATTTGTTAATTGGTTGGAAAGGATATGCGATAATGATTGCATTTTGATAGAACTAGACTGGATTAAAACTTCGATAGGGCTAGACATGTCTTTGCATGTACCTAACTCTTGTGGTTGAATTTTGTTGCACAAGTTTAGAGTATCGTGTAACAATGATTCGATTTTATTAAGATATGGTTCTAAAGAAACTAAATCTACGTGGGTGATCACTTTCCAATGATCAGTATAAAAATTAATATTAGTAGTAGGTTCAAAATAAATCCCGGGGCTATGATAGATTGGGATGATGCTTGATTCGGTGCGGCCGAGGCATAAAGTGCCATAGCAGCATATTATTCTGAAAAGAAATATAGTATATAGGTTAAGAAGTAGAAGGCTTAATTTCATTGGTATGGTATTTAATAGCCTTGCGACCCACTTGTAGGGTTACGTTGTGTTTGTTATTTACTTTAATAATTTTATAAGGGCCTTTCCATATAGGCGATAAGGCTTTACGAAGCCTATGATGTTGTTTGAGATAAACCATATCTCCTACCTTGTAAGTAACGACACGGGAGTTTGCGTCATAGTATTGTTTTGATTTTTCTTTACTGTTTATAATGTTTTGAATGGCTTTTTCGCGGCTAAAGCGCATTCTATATTGTAAAGCTCGAATATATTCGTTGTATGTATTACCAGGGCTTTCATATAACGAGGATGGAATGGATGGTTTATAACCATATAATAACTCGTGAGGGGTAAAGTTAGTTGTACTATGAGGTGTAGTATTATAAGCTAGAATAGCAGTGAATAAATAACAATGCCAGTCGTTCTGGTTCTCATTAACAAAGGATTTTAGGTATTCTTTTAAGGTAGCATGTGAGCGTTCAAGAGCTCCATTGGTTTGTGGGTGATACGGAGTAGTGAAAAGCGCCTTGACCTTTAGGATTTCGGTCAATTGTTTGAATAATTCGGATGTAAAACATGTACCTAAATCTGTTAGAATGGTTTTGGGAAAGCCGAAAAGAGACATAAAATGAACTAGGTTTCTGGCTATTTCTTCACTAGTAGCCGTAACCATTGGGTAAGCGCTAGTAAATTTAGTTAAGTCATCTTGTAAGGTTAAGATGAATTTAAAGTTTTGAAAGCCTGCATCGGGTAAGGGGCCTACGACGTCAAGGGCCAATCTTTCAAACGGCCTGGTAGATGTAGAAGTTATCTCCATCGGAGCTTTATTTGATTTCCTCAAAGGCTTATTAATTTGGCAAAGCTTGCATTTCTTTACGTATTGTTCGATGTCAGACCGCATGCCTTTCCAATAATAGGCAGCTTTAAGAGCGCGTATAAAGCAAAATTACCAATTTTCTATTTGATTTTACATGAAAAATTCCAGACCAAATCTTAAAATAAAAATATATGAATAACTACATCATATTTTCAAGGGCTCTCTCTGATCAAAAACATAAAATAATAACATTTCCTTGGTAGAAAAAAATCACGAAATAACCTCTAATTCTCATGTTTTTCCGTTTTGTACTCGATATGGTAATGCCTATTGCGACAAAAATTTGATAAATAATTATATTTATACAAGAGTAAAGGCTTTGCTTAGGCATTTTATGTAATTCCTTTTAGTTTTGGATTTATTACGATAAAACACTTTTGGCGCATACTACGTTTTTATTCCGCGCAAGAAGTCATCTTCCGTCGCTCGTTGCGGGAGCTTCAAGCATATTTCTATTTCACACATCAGTCGCTACCGCTCTGTTGAGACGAGAGGACTACGCTCAAGTGTTTTAGCTGCGCCGAGTTATAATCATTTCAATCGTAATTGTTGTTGTTGTTCGAACTAAATAGTGAAATGGGAAACAAAAAAAAACATTGAAAGAGAACTAAAAAAGTTACAAATTGACAGGATGGCTAATTGTCGAAGGTAAGTTTGTGAGTTACTTGTTTGTTATATACTGAAAAAATAAAAATACATTTTATACTTTCGAGAAAGTTTATGCAGGTGATTTTAGATTTTATTTTGAGAGACACAAGATCTAAATTCGTTTACCTACGCACTTTCGTGGGCCGAGTAGGTAACTAGACATAATAATATGTGGGGACATTTCACACACGGCTGTCTGACCCCAAACTAGGAAGACCCTGTACTATGGGTGTCAGACAGCTGATATACATAGACAAATATATTTTTAAATACATACATATATAGATAAACAACACCCAGACACGACGATATCAAAAATTCGTGGTAGGTACTTTATTAGATTACTAGCTTTTGCCCGCGACTTCGTCCGCGTGGAATAGATACTTTGGGCTGTTGTTAAATTTAACCCCGAATTTTGAAGCATTCTTCATTGGCGCTCCGCTCCTATTGGCCTTAGCGTAATGATATATAGCCTATAGCCTTTGTCTATAAATTGACTATTTAATTAAAAAATAATTTTTCAATTCGAACCAGTAGTTCCTGAGATTATCGCGTTCAAACAAACAAACAAACTCTTCAGCCTTATATTATTAGTATAGATAGCTGTTGCCCGCGACTTCGTCCACGTTTCCGTCGTTTTTCATTAAAAAAAGTGCTCACGGTTCAGTGATTTTGATGTAACAGACAGATTACCTTTCGTAATTTAGTAGGGAAATATAATATGTCAATCTATAATACTGTTGAAAAATATCGCAATACCGAATCGCACATTATTATTGTTAATAGCTGTGCCCGCGACTCCGTCAGCGTGTAACTCCTTGTGTGTTATTAAGTTAATGAATTGGTAATATTGTTTAGATCACGATCACATGAGGCTTAAGTACCTATAGAACGAAAATACTTCAGCGCAAAGCTTCCGCGTAAACTATGTTGAAAGTTGACCCGTCCGGCACGTGAACATAAAGATTTCTAGAACTGCTAACCCGGGAAAGAGCGACGTACAACTGACCATGCGAGAAACAACTGACACCGAGATCTACTCCAGCAACACAAAAAGTCTGCCCTTGAGCCTTATTAATTGTCATTGCATAACACACCGATACTGGGAATTGCGTTCTTTTAAAATTGGAATGGAAAATTATTTGGTATTATGGGAATTCTGGGAATAAAGATGGTTTCTCCTGCACCGCAACCTGTTAAAATTTGAGCCTCGATTATAGTTTGTTGCAACTGGGTTACTTTTAGCCGAGTTCCATTGCAAAGTTGTGGTGGTTTTAAATTTCGGAGCAGAATAATAATCAGAAAGCTTCGAACTGCTAACGCTATCGGGAGTTACACGTGTTATTGTGAGTCAACCATAAAAGATAGATATGTATATGCTGTCGTGGGATATTTTTTATATAATTTTAAGGAGAACATTTCCGTCATAAATGATTTCTGTGTAGCTTTAACCATTAAGGTTGCACACGCGACGGAAGCTTAAAAAATGGAGTAACTTCTCCCGTTTTCCCAACATTTCCCTTCACTGCTCTGCTCCTATTGATTGTAGCGTGGTGAAAAGTATACTATAACCAGCTCAGGAGTATGACAAATAATTGTACCAAGTTTCGTTAAAATCCGTCGAGTAGTTTTTGTTTCTATAACGGTTATACAGACAGACAGACAGACAGACAGACAGACAATAATTTTACTGATTGCATTTTTGGCATCAGTATCGATCCCTAATCACCCCCTGATAGTTATTTTGTAAATATATTTCATGTACAGAATTGACCTCTCTACAGATTTATTATAAGTATAGAAGATTAGGATAATAGGTAATAAATTACATTCATAATAGGTAGCTATTTACTTTTGCTATTTTGTTATGTTATTCTTCACGATACAATTTTATGATCATTTTCCCATAATGTAGGTAGTTATGAGATCTTCCAAAAATCTAGATACACGGATGGACAACAATAATGATCTTGCGAGTATCCTATATAAAAAAAAAATATCTACCTATATCTATACCTATATCTATCTTCTTATTTAATATTTCTATGGTCACTCGTAGTCGTAGGTAACGCGGGCAGAATAGTATATGCAAAATAAACACAAGCTTTTAGTTGGTATCCGTGTTTGTTCGATGAAATATATTTATATCGATTACGAACCTATTTAAGTATGCCCATTAGGTATTTAAACCCTATTTTTGTAGATCAATTTATTGTGGACGTGATTGTATAACAAGGAATTTGTTTTGAAATAATATTTTATTTTCAGAATGTGGCCACCTCGCTCGCCAGATTTAAACCCATTGGACTTTTTTACTGGGGCTGTTTAAAGGAGGTAGCTTATAAAGAAGAAATCACTTCAGTTGAACAGCTGCGACAACGCATACGTTCGGCTGCTGACGAAATATCGTCGGCAGGATTTGCGCGCCGATTGAGACGGTCCTTCATAAGAAGGTGTAGAGCGTGTATAGCAGCTGAAGGAGCCCACTTCGAACATCTTGTATATTTTCTTTTTCAATAAATTTGTTTAATTACTAATGTCTTTTATGGTGTCAACAAACCCATAGTGATCAAATTTTAAGGAAATTCTCATTCTCTTTGAGTCTAAAATTAGTTACAGCAGTGTTAAAGTAATTTAATTTTGAAATCAAATTTGTATAAAAATTCTCCTTTAAGATTCGAACAGCAATAACTTTGTACTTTATCAAGATACTGGTTATTATTATACCATTTTAGAATTTGCATTAAATAGGCAATTATTTATACTTATAATAAATCTGTAGAGAGGTCAATTCTGTACATGAAATATATTTTTCAACAGTATTATAGATTGACATATTATATTTCCCTACTAAATTACGAAAGTTAATCTGTGTGTTACATCTAAATCACTGAACCGTGAGGAAGGACATAGGCTACTTTTTTTACGAAAAACGACGGAAACGTGGACGAAGTCGCGGGCAACAGTTATCTATGCTAATATATAAGGCTGAAGAGTTTGTTTGTTTGTTTGAACGCGATAATCTCAGGAACTACTGGTTCGAATTGAAAAAAATATTTTTAATTAAATACTCAATTTATAGAGAAAGGCTATAGGCTATATATATCATTACGCTAAGGCCAATAGGAGCGGAGCACCGATGAAGAATGCTTCAAAATCGGGCTTAAATTTAACGTTAGCCCAAAGTAACTATTCCACGCGGACGAAGTCGCGGGCAAAAGCTAGTCTAAAATAATGAGCCACCGCAGTGTAGTACATTTTTTTTCGATATAGTCTGGCGGGAATAATTCCGAATCATTCCCGTCGTATACTTCGGAAGTATTCCGAAATATTCCGAAACTTTGGGAATATTTCAACTGCCAAAAGAAACCAGGAAAATTGACCTTTGAAGTCGGTTAATATACCAAAACCTGCTCCTACCTAAGTATAACAAATACTTTTCTGAAAACCGCATCAAAACGTGTTTGCTTGCAAGGTTTGCCTTTAATTGTTTTTATTGGCTGGGCTATTAAACGCGTTAAGTAGGTAGGTAATGATTAATACCTACCTATGCGACTCGCGAATACTCGCGATGCGTACAGAGCTACATACAAACTAACCAAAAACATAGGTAACCCTTTTTCAAAAATAAATAAAATATGCTAGGCCTGGTTTTTTATTCAACTACTGACATTTATAAAAATAGCATTCAATTTCGAAATAAGTAGAGTACCTACCTAGAAACAAAAGAATAAAAATCCTGTTAATCGCAGGCTAACATATCTACCTATAAAAATATCAACATATACTTAATCAATCCCATTTATAATAAAACTAGTACTCACGCGGGGCTTCGCTCCCGTGGATTCTATCACGGTAAAAACATAACTCTCCTTTTTTGCAGTCGCGTAAAAAGTAGCCTATAACCTTCCTCAAACTTCAAGCTATTTCCATACCAAATTTCATCCAAATCCACCCAGTACTTTCGAAGATTAGTGCGTTCAAGCAAACAAACAAACAAACTTTTCCGCTTTATAATATTAGTATAGATAAACATTTATATTTTACTCTTGTATCGTACGTAGTCTCGCACTGAACAATAATTAACCCACCCACCACACAACAAACAAACACGTTAATTTCGATTGAATTATTCGGGCGAAATATTCGGAAACATTCGATTGCGGGGTACGAATCTTTCTCGCGGGGGGAAAACTTCTCCGGGGAGCATCTCCCCTCTTACCGCACCCCGCACCGCCATCGCAGCGCGGCGGCAGCGGCCGGCGCACAGAGGGCTTTATTTAAATTCATTTTGAATAATTCTGATTTAAAGAAACTTTCCCAGAAGTATTCCGGAATTATTCCGAATTTTTCAGAAGTTTTGAAACTATAGATACAGGGGCCCAAAATTGCGTAATTCCGTAGAAAAAAATGTTAAAATTTAAGAATAACTATTTTTTGCAATATTGATTTAGAATGTAATAAAAAATCTTGATACTGATCTGATAATACAAATATTCAGGACTGATATAAAAAAAAAACAAAATGAAAAAAATATCACCAATTTTAGAAATGGTACCTAATTTTGTAAGAGTAAGTACGATTTTTATTTAAAATATTAAAAATATCAATAATTTGGTCATCCATGGGCATATGACGATATAAGTGGGGAAAATGATAGATATTATCTGGCCAATCGACAGTTTCAGAGTTATCCATTATTTACGCCACACCAAAATCACGCGCCAAAATAATATTATATTATACATAATATAATATTACCTTTTGGTATTGATTTTATATTGATTCGTGTTCAGTATCAGTGGTATAGTCACCTCCTACTAACTTACTATTTACGTATTATTCGCGTACACATAATAACATTTCGTAATATTGTATAACGCAGTCATACTTTGAATACAGTTGTTTCATCTGAATATTATACGTATACTTACTACAGAAGATCCGCGTCGAGCGAGCGCGTAGGTACACGCGCGATCGTATTCGATGTGAGGAGCGGGTAGGACAGTGCGGGTGAATTCTAAAATTTTGCTGGCTTTAGGCGCGCTCTTAATACGCGAGTACATTCGTTGTGACCCTGGGTGACCAGCTATAACAGAGTCATGGTTTTCTTTTAATATTTTAGGGACTTCTACAGGAGTAGGATATATTAATTGATTTTTATATATGTGAATTTTTATATTAGTACCGTGGAAAATATAGGAAATCATATTATAGATTTTAGAATACTTAAGCTTGGAAAATGGGTCAGTGAAATCTGGTAATGCAAGGTTGGTAATATTTTGGCAAGTAATTAGTAAGTTTCTAAGCTTAATTAGTAAGATATAAACATCTCTATAATTAGTTTCTTCATAGTGATGTACTTTTGTAAATAGAAAATAGTAGGTTTTATTTTTGTCGTTAACACATTGTATTGTGAGTGACTCGCGTTCGGAATTTAGTAGATCAGCAGAATTATCGAGCTGCGATAATATTTCCTCGCAATGAGGCATAGAATAGTCAAAGTGTAAAGAGACTGGACAAGCGATTGTATTTAACTTAGATAAGTGTAGTCCTTGAATACATTCTTCGATTATGGTATTTGGGAGTGGTAGTTGATTTGTAAACTGAGCCTTGAAATACTGTTCGTAAGAAAAATTATTTAGATTATTTACGTCAATAGCATTGATAGGGCAACGGGATAGCGCGTCGGCGTTAGAATTGAGACGACCTTGTTTATAAACGATTTCATAATCGTATTCCTCAAGTTTAAGGCGCCAGCGAATGAGTCTACTACCCGGATCTTTTACATTAAATAGCCACACGAGGGGCCTATGATCTGTAATTATTTTAAATCTATTACCATATAAATATGGTCGGAAGGTTTTAACGGCGAATATAATAGCTAATAACTCTTTTTCCGTAGTTGAATAGTTGCCTTCAGGCTTATTTAGAGTGCGCGACGCGTAAGCGATCGGCTTATCTTTGCCGACGGGACCCTGAGACAGTATGGCGCCAACGGCATAGTTACTTGCATCCGTAGTAACATTAAAAGGCTGTGAGAAGTCAGGGTACTGTAGAAGAGGGGCAGTAATTAATTTTTCCTTTAAAATATCGAATGCATGTTGTTGTTCCGTGTCCCAGTGGAACACAACATCCTTTTTTAATAGAGACGTAAGTGGTTTAGTTAACTTAGAAAAGTTTTCAATGAATCGGCGATAATAGCCTATTAGGCCTAGAAACGACTTAATATTTTTAGGATTTTTAGGAACTGGAAATTGCGATACAGCGCTGACCTTTTCGGGATTCGGAGATACACCTTTATCGGTGATAATATGGCCAAGGTAAGTTACTTCATGCCTTAGGAACTCACACTTGTCCGGTTGGAGTTTTAAATTGTATTCACGAAGTTTGTCGAATACTAGTTGTAATTTTTGTATATGATCTTGTAGATTTTGACTGTAAACTATACAATCGTCAAGATAGATATAGCAATGAAGGCCTTGTAAGCCTGATAACACAGTGTTCATAAGGCGCTGAAACGTGGCGGGGGCATTTTTCAGCCCGAAAGGCATTCGGGTAAATTCGTAGTGACCTGACATGTCTGAATTTGTGCTAACTGTGAAACCTGTTTTAGGCGCGTCCTTGGAACTAGTTCTCAGTTGATGGAAGCCACTTGTGAGGTCTAGCGTGCTGAAATATTTAGAATGCCCTAATTGGTCTAAAATATCAGTGATAAGAGGCAGTGGATAAGATTCGGAAACAGTGACATCATTAAGACGGCGATAGTCGATGACTATCCTCCACTTTTGTTTACCGGAAGCGTCCATTTTTTTCGGGACTACCCAAACTGGGGCGCTCCAAGGCGAAGTTGAATGCCGTATAATATTTTGGTTTAGCATTTTGCGAATTTGGGAATCGACTTCCTCCTTGTGGCATTCGGGGAAACGATATGATTTCACATTAATAGGTGGGGCATCACCTGTGTTAATGGTATGCTCAATAGCATCCGTGAAGGTTAAGGGTTCACCTTCGACATGAAAAATATCTGTATAGTGGGAGCAACATTCTAAGAGAGCCTTTTTCTCTTCATCATTTAGATGAGAGCAACGGATAAGATTTAGTACTTTATTTACGCGATCACTTTTCGAACAAGAACTAGCATTAATATTATAAGAGTTAACAATTGAACAATCAAGTTCGAGGGGCGTCGCTGTTACGTGATAATCTTTTATTTCAATGTCACACTCCGTAGTGTTTAAAATAGTCACGTTTGTTTTCCCATTCGGTTTAATTGAGACAATACAATTTGAGACATAAACACCTTCACGTAAGATGTGATCTAGTATAAGAGCTTCGTTATTGTGATAAAGTTTAGGAGAGTAATTTGATACAGTGCACTCGATAACTACTTCAGATCGAGCTGGAATATTGTATGAAGGTTGAGTATAAATAATAGGAATGCAGTGGTTTAATATGGAAATTGATTTTGAAGAGTAATCGATGTTTGTTTTAAAATAACTGCAAAAATCACTACCGATTATTCCATCATAATTTACAAGATTTATGTCATCTTTAGTGACGTGAAACTTGAACTTATGTATATTATCCGACAAGTTGAACTCCATTTGGAAGGTACCTAGAGTTTCAACTGGAGTTTCTGAACTGTTAATACCCTTCAATTTGACAGTTTCGGTAGATAGACTTGGAAGTTTTTGTAAACAGGACTTTTTAACAATACTAATGGTCGATCCTGTATCTATAAGGAAACATAACTGTTCGCGAGCGTGATTAGTATGTAGATAAGTGTGAGGTAAAGCTACCTTTTTAGAGTAGTCATTAATTTCGTATATAGGTTTAGAATTAGTATAAGGTGCTTGTAATTTTTCGGTACAAAGGTGACATTTTGTTTTATCACTAGGCGTAGTAGAACTCAGTTTAATTGACTGAGATGAATATTTGGTAGGACTCATCTCTTTTGGATGAGATGCGAATTTAGTAGAACTCATCTTTTTTGGATGAGATGCGAATTTAGTAGAACTCATCTCTTTTGGATGAGATGCGAATTTAGTAAAACTCATCTCTTTTGGATGAGGTGCGAATTTAGTAAAACTCATCTCTTTTGGATGAGGTGCGAATTTAGTAGAATTAGTATAAGAATTAGCATAGGTCGTGTCATTTAGGACTTTGTTCGATTTTGGCAGACACGGTACCAAAATCTCGCTTAGTTTAAATTATCATTATTAATTTTAGCCGTACTTTCACACGTGTGTGTAGATGCGTCATTAAAGTTGGTAGGTGCCGAGTTACGGTCACGTTGTGCAGTGTCAGCGGCTTGACGTTGCTTCATATTATATTGAAGTTTGCGACACTCTTTGATTACGTGACCAACATTTTTACAATAATTGCAAGTTTTAGGATTATCTTCGAGATTAGTATTAGAATTAGGAGACGGTGAATTTTTGTAAATTTTAGGATCTCTATAATGCTGTTTTTTATTCTTAAAACATTCTGATGAATTATGACCCGACTTGTTGCAAGTAGAACACTGTTTAGGAGATTTTAGATTAGATCTAGATAAGTTATATAATTTTTCTTCGTCAATAGCATACTGTATAGCTTCATTGAGGTTAGAGGGATTTTTGCAACGGACAATAGTCGATATGGAAGGGTTTAACCCTAACATAAAGGTGTTTAGGGCAAGGTCCTCCATGGCTGCTATTCTGCCAGGCAATTCCTTGTCATTTTTGCAACTATAATGTATGTCTGACTGTATACGAGTCAATATTGACTCCACCCTTAAAGAATAAATAGTAACATCTTCATTAGATAATTGTTTACAGTGTTGCAGGTCTGATAATAAATGTGTGGCGTGCTTTTTCTCCCCGAAAGTAGCCTTCAGGAAGGTCTTTAGCTCTGACCACAACGAAAATGACTTAAGGCTGCATGCGACCTGTGCTTTACCTTCTAGCTGTGAAACGACAAATTTACATAGCACAGTTTGTTGGTCTGGAGAAGCCAAGGACATGGCATTCTCACAGTTTGTAAGAAATGCAGGGAGGGTTTCCCTGTCACCATTATAAGGCTTTATAAATTTAGTTAAGAAAGATAGTGTAATTTTGTCGGACATTTCCTTTGATTTAGGTAACTCTTGTTTGAGAGACATAGAAGATTATGATGTGTTGGACAAAATTAAGTTTAAAATCTAATAATGTTAGAATAATATGAAATAGAAAAGACAAAACAATTAAAGTCAGTGGAGATAAAAAGACGCAGTGTTAACCTATTTAAAATTATATGTATACCAAATACAGAGACACGAATTCAGAGACACTTTAAATCGGAAAAATAGCAGTTCACAAGAAACACTCACAGTAACACGATAATTCCTGACACCTGCATTATCGGGTGCGCGGTGGGAACTCGGAGTTTGGAGTCACGTTGCGCTGTGACGTTGTGGAGTTGAACTTTCACACGGTTGGTTGACTGCGGAATTTCTTGAGTTTGAAGGTTGGTGAGTTAGACCTGGAGCTGATGGTGATGCTGATGCCGTCTGGAGCGGGCTCACACGATACGGTGGAGGCTGGCTGTCGTCCAAGTGTTGCGATGTGGCTGGAGCGGGCTCAAGCTGCAGAGCTGAGGCTGACCGTCGTCCAATTACTGATGTGGCTGGAGCGGGCTCAAGCCGAAGGGCTGAGGCTGACCGTCGTCCAAGTAGTGACGCAGGCTTGACCTTGGGTCAAGTCTCACTGTCGGTCAATTGACGGGGGCTGTAGATTCGGAATACCAGTATCTGTTTGACACAAGATTTCGTCTCTGGTATCCCACTTCTGACACCAATTTGTTACTAAGCCGACCCCGTTTGTCTTTTTAAAAAGAAACAATTATTCTACTGGAACCACTTTAATTCACCACAATATAAACACAGATATACAAGTTCTTAGATACTTATATTTTAACAATGTCCCTCTTAATTACTCCCTTAATTTGGGCAACTAGTTTACGCGACCGCGTCCAGAATCTAACTAACTTAATTATCATACTATTTCAGTGCATTGATTAAAAGTGCAACATAAGTAATTTAGTAAAGGAAAAGTACACTGTAAATAAGTAAAAGCTGACTTAGGCTCTATTGCCTTGTAATAAGGGTTATAACAGTTCTTTCCCTGTGCTCTTCAAATAAATAAAAGTAATATAGTCTGTCTTTTTTTAGCTACGCTATTCCGTAGTCTTCCCATCTTTATCTTTCAATACTCGAGACTAGTCAGTAATCATTTGATCCGAGAATACACGATGCGAATGAGTACCAACTAGTCTCCTAGCCTCGACAAGACTAAGTATTACGAAGTACCTATGAAGTCCAATTACTACTTACCTAGTCTTATCACTGATTGCTGGTGCTGACACACTAAGTTCCATAGAAATATTAAGTATAGAAGTGGCAACGAGGCGTGTCCTGTCCGTGAAGCTCAAAGAACGTCATCGTAAAATTTAACCAAACTACCGTGTTCATTTGTTGTTTAGCAGTTACCTGCATAATTAGTAGCCACATTAAAAACTTCTTGAATATTGGAATCACTTACTTACCATACGAAAGTTATAAAATAAACTCTTTAAAATCACGAAAAACGACAACTCGTCAAATATTATTGTTATTTAGTATTTATTTCGATATCACAGCGACTGTAGCATTTTTGTTGTCAATACATTGCTTCTTTATTATTACTAAAGTATGTCGGGCTAAGTGACTGAACAAGCTATGTAATAGCTCAAAACGATAAGTACTTTATTCATGCGGTGGCGCCGCGTAGTTCGCAACTGTCTCTTGCGTCGAGTTAATGATGTGCTTGCATGTGCAGAACTCCAAACACAAGTTATCGACAACAATTTCCACTGGTGTCTTATTACTAATATTGCTATTAAAGTTTATTCTTCAATTTAGCAGCTGTTTCATATCAGCAGGAAGACGGACCGATGTAAAATAATGTTTTTTCCACTTATTTATATGACACGTTTTATTGGTATAGTTACATCTTTTTGATAACATTAATTTTTTTTAATATACTCCAATCTTTATTAATTTAATTCTTTTAAGTTTTAAAACTTCAGTATCCAATTTAACAAAACATTTAAAAAAGAAACATCCGTTAATTAGCTTAATTAGAAGAAATGATGTTGCTCCTGTATCTAATGAGGATTCTTTATTACGTGACCAGAACAAGATATTAGGACAAAATCCGTTGCTCTCTACATCTACTTCAGGCACAAATATGGGCACAGTACGTGTGGTACAGCTTGGTACAAGAAATATTGCCTCTTATATTTATAAAAAGAATGCTGAAAAGTGAAAATCTGTTATTGATCAATTGATGATGGATTTTAAGCCTTTCCGAATTTTAGAAACTAAGAATTCAGAAAACTACTTCAATCTGCGTTCCCTTTCTATGTAATCCTCTCTAGAAAATATTTTGCTAATAATTTATTACCTAGCCGTTATGAAAGTTTACGTGCTAAAAAAATGCGAGATATAGAAAATGAAGTGGAATCAATTTGCATAACATCTGATGTGTGGACATCTAGTACTAACGACTCATATATGGCTATTACTGGGCACTACATTGATAAACAGGAATGTAAATTAAAATCTATATTATTGGAATGTGTTCTTCTCGAGAACTCCCATACTGGTGTCAATTTAGCCGCAGAATTGTTGCGAGTCACTGATGAATGGAAGGTGACTCTGGAAATTCTATTGGCTCTTACCGATAATGGAGCAAATATAAAGAAAGCTGTCGAAAAAGATTTAGGCTGGAAGCATTTCGGCTGCTATGCTCATACCCTTAATTTAGCAAGAGGCACTCAATAAGTCAGAGGAACTAACAACACTAATAAATAAAGTAAAAGTGACTGTTGGATATTTAAAAAAATCTGCGCAAGCATGGGAAAAGCTAAAGATGTTCCAAGTACAAGCCGGCAAAACTGTGAAAAACCCCCTACAAAATGTAAGTACAAGGTGGAATTCCACATTTTATATGATGCAGAGGTTTCTCGAAATTAGAGAGGAAGTTAATATTTCGCTGTCTAATTTAAATGCGGCTGCTATGTCGCTAACTGCAGTGGAATGGGAGTTATGCGAGTGTCTGTGTAAGATTTTGAAACCTTGTGAGGAAGTAACTAAAGAAGTCAGCGGTCAAAAATATGTAACTGGGAGTAACCAATTACAACTGTACTCATAAAATCTATAGAAAATGTACACTCAAAGTGATCACTTAGCTGCTCAAATCTTACAGCAGGATTTAATAGGTGCATTAAAAACAGATTTGCAAATTTAGATATAAGTCGAACATTCACGCTTAGCGTGTTTCTCGACCCGAGATTTAAATTATATTTTGAAGATCTGACTGTGGCAGATAATACGAAGCAACATGTAATACATCTAGTAACCGCTCAGATTGCTAAAAAAAACCATGCTCAGCCACGACATGAAATCGGTGAACAAACAACTCCTTCGTCACAACGATCTTCTACACAGAGTTGTCTCTGGCGTCACTACACAGAGGAGATGAAAAATATCCAACCAAAAGGAACTGCGCAATCACGGGCAATTATAGAAGTGCAAAGATATTTAGAAGATAAAATTATGATACCGGACGATAATATTGCACCACTTGACTGGCGGAAACAACAAAAAAATGCATACCCTTACTTGTATAATTTAGTAGTCACTAAGCTTAATGCAATGGTGACAAGTGTGCCTTGCGAAAGAATATTTTCTGCTTGCGGAATTCTGCTGATGGAAAGGGGAACGCGACTAGGGTATCGAAATGTTCAGCAGTTAATGTTCCTGAACCAAAATTCGTAGATTAGTTAACATTGTACATAGCCAAAAAAAAAACTGAAAAATTAAATAAAAATAGCTACAACATGCAAAAAAAAAAGATATAAATAAAAATGTAAATAATGATGGTCAAATTTGTACAGAGTAAATTGAATGAATTGAAATCTTTTAAATACGCCATCTTACGAATCTTTCGTATTTTGTGATAGACTGAGCTGTGTTCATACATTCGTAAGTTGACAGTCCTAAGCCTCTGAAAGTATGAAGTGAAGATATCAATTCCTCACATAACAAAATTGTGTCATCATTAGAAGTAGATAATTGATAAAGAAATGTACTGATTAAATTAAAATATCTACGAAGGTAACACAAAAAAATCGTAAATCAATGATCTTATAATTATATAGATGTGACGAGTCTAGAGATGTGTCCCTCACTCATGAGGTGCCTCGTTTGAGGTACTCGTGATCGCCAATTGAAAGTTACTCAAATTTCAACATTGAACAACCTCACTCGTTCACGCTTCCTCAAAAATTGACATTGACAATATTGACGCGTCGTCGTATTGAGCGAGTCTAGTGAGTATTGAGTCATTGAGTGAGCTTAGTGAGCGAGTGAACCATCTTAGTATAAAATTAGAGAATGAGTGAGGTGAGGTCTCGACTCTCGAGATTTTGAAAATGAAAACACAGTAAACATTATGAATTTGGTATGTATGCACCTAATAAAATAATGATGTTTGGTGTGTGTCTGATACTGGTCTTTGGTAGGATATTACTTAGATTAAAAAGAAATACAATAAAATGTATGAAATGAGTTGAAGGACAAATAAAATACACGAAGCAAATTAAAAAAAAGCTGAGTGTATTCATTGAGATCAAAGCATAAAAAAGTAAAAAAAAATCGTATGGAAAAAAAATCTCATATTTGCGTGTAAAAATAAAACCAGGCGCACTTTTTTACCATCCAATCGGTTGCCCCTGTCAGTAACGACATGTCCTGCTTTCGAAAAAACTCTTTCGGAAGGAGCTGAAGTAGCTGGAATACAAAAGTGTTTTTTGACTGCATCATATAGGCGTGGATATGTGTGCCTTTTCGTGTACCACCATAATGTCGGGTCGTAGGAATTCTTCCTGCTAATAAGGGGCTCATCGAAATATTTGTCTACTTCTATGATTGCAGCTGCGGTTGGGTTCTGCTTCTTAACTGCATCTACAACTTTAAGATCGAATTCTTCCCATATAAGACGGCTTTTGTATGGATGTATCGCTTTGTGAATCATTTTCACTAATTTCTGACTCCGTTTCATTAATTGATACAATGGATTTAGCCACTATATTACATAAATATTTTTTTGCATTATCAACACTACTTTTTTTTCGTAAGCAAAACCATATGCCTTAAATCTTGGGTCCAGAAGCATACTTATGGCAAATAATTTATTTTCCTCTACATTTCTAAAGCGTGTTGAAATATCAATAACGAATCGCTTGGCCATTTCCATAACTATTAGGGGAATGTTCGAGTCTTGAATGGTGAACGCCTCACACTTCTTTATTGAGCAATTTCGCTAAGACTATGATTTGCGATACTGTAACGTGCTTTTCTGCTTTCATAATTTCCGTGACTGATTTAAAGTGTCGTAACAAATCACAACATTTCGACAAAACTTCTATGTCGTCGGGGGTCAAATTAGGCGTGTTGGGATAATCGGTGGCACTGGTGGAAATCACACTTCTTTTGATTTCTAAAATCCTCTCGAACATATCGAACGTAGAGTTCCACCGTGTTATCACGTATTGTTTAACTTTTAGCTGCTTCTCCCCTAGCTGCTTTTGCTTGGCTGTTTTTCACCCCTTTGGAAAAGTTCCACTATGGCTTTAACTTTATTTTGGATCACCTTAATTTCAAATAAACCTGCTTGAACAATTAAGTTTAAAGTGTGAGCAAAACACGGTACTTGCTTCCATTTTAATAAAGCAATGGCAGCTTGGATATTATAAGCATTGTCAGCACTAACTGACACTACTTTTTCGAGTTTATTCCAATCGGTGCAATTTTTTATTTATTAAATCAGCTAAGTTCTGTGCGTTATCGCGTTGTCCGTCTGGAATGCATTCTAACATTACCGCTTTTATATTGCTGTTTTCAACAAAATGTGCTGTTATAGCAACATACTGATGATGAGAAGCAGAAGTCCAGGCATCCATAGTTAGGGCAACATATTCCGCTTGAACTAGTAATTTCGTCACATCTTCTCAAATCAACTCACATTCTCAAGTCACATCTTCTCAAATTTTTGTAATAACGCTTTTGATAGCGTCTTTCTTGATGGAGCACCATACGAAGGACACAATTCTTTTATAAATGCTCCGAATTAATCGCTTTCGATGATTGTAAAAGGTAAATAATTTTTGACAATCATTTTTAAGAGCAACATATTAATAGGTAGTTTCCGTTTTCTTTAATGACAGTGGTTTTGCAAAATATTTATTGATTTGATTACAAGCTAGAGGATACCGAGTCGGAACAGGAGTTGCTGGTACAAATTGAGTGGAACCATCGGCGCAGGCGGAAGACGACTCACCTTGAGACGTAAATGGAATCGCAGGTGAAAGAGGTGTACTAGTATCGTTATTTATACAATCTTCCTGAATCCCAGCTAGGACAAGGGGATGAGCGGATTTTAAATATCTGGTTAAATTATAGGGGCCTGCACCCCTAAAATTTTCATGCAAATTGTACAGACCCCAGCACATCAAGCTACAACAATCTGTCAAATTTCTTTAATGGATTTTCAACTTTATTGTTAAAGAAATTAGGTTCAAGGTTGATTGGGAAAATTTGGCAGTTTCGGGTATCTTCATGTGCTGGCTCTGTACATTTGGTCTTATATTCTCCCAAATCCTTGAAAAACTCCCAGGTTTTCGATTTTTTTTTTGCGTTGTATCCATAATGCCGCCAAATATGTAGGAATAGTAAAGATAAAACCAACACCAGCAGCAATAAGTATCTCCACCACACCACCACCAAAACCAAAAAAGCAAATAAGTAGGTACAAACACAAGCAAAACAATACGATTAATCGCAAACACAAAAGTCGACGTAATTGTCACAAGAATATCAATAATTCACTTCAAGACACGTGCACCTCCAAGGTCAAGATAGGTAAAGTAACATTATTTATTACTCAAACTGAATTATGAAGAAAATATTTTTAATTCTGCTATTACTATGAACTCTAAACGTTAACTATGAACTTTAAAAACATCAACATTAGATTGGTAATCAAATGTCATTAATTCGTTTATTTTGCCGGGCAAAAATCTCTGAGCGAAAGAAAATTATGTGTGTGAGGGAGACGTAAAAATCGGAATCGTGAGTTGACGCAACCGTCCACCTCACACTATCGGCTGAGTTCGGCTCGGGCTCGGCTCGGCCTCGGCTTGTGAGGTGAATACGCCGACTTGCGATAACTCACCTCCAAGGGGGGGGTACCTCGTGAGGATCTCGCGAGGTAAAATGAGGTACTCCCTCAACTTCATTTGAAAATGATGAGTTACCCATCTCTAGACGAGTCGAGTCATAGTATGGTCTAAAGGACTAAGTACGTGCACCATGACCACATTCGATAAGTAATAATTGATACTTGGTGGACTAGGTGGAATAGGTCACCTATTTTTAATACTAAGAATAGGTGCACCTAGTCGCAAATTTACCTAGTACAACTGTACAACCCATCTCTAGTTGTCATTACTTCGCGGAACAAGGACGAAATGTAAAACACCGGATGCCCTGATAGTATATATTCGTATGAGGTCTTAGTGTAATCTCAATAATCAGTATAAAACACATGCATTCGTTACCTTACGTATAATCGACCGCAAGTCTTAACACCACGATTCAAGAACATGACGTAAAAGAACAACGTCATCCAGTAACATGAGTCGAACTAAATTTCGTTAAACATAATTTTGCTGCACAAAAGTTTTATACAAACAGGGGGTACAAAGTTTTGGCTTCATTTATTAATTTATAGATATATGTACTATTGTTACATTCTTAAAAGAGACAGAATTTGACTTCTGAATGTTTTGTAACTCGTGGCTGCCTGGTACATAAATGTATATACCAGGCAATATCTAACTGACAATATCTTATATTTTGTATTTCTCTAAATGCAGTTTTTCTACAAAGGTCTTGCAAAATGCGGCAGTAATACACTATTTATTCATTTAAGATTGCCAACCGAGCTAACAATGTAACGTATTACACTATTCTTTTTCTTACCGTGCCGAATAGCAAGATTATTTTATATAAGATTGGCCCAAAACAAAACTTAAACGAAATTAACCCTAAAACAGGCAATCACAAGATGCTCGAGTTGGTGTACTATATTGATTAGGATTCTCCTTTAAATTTAATTAAGAAAACATTTTTTTGTAGAAGCATGAGAAGAGCGCGAGGTGTCATTTGATGATTTTCCCCCCGGAGAAAAAAGGATGATGGATTTGTGTTGCTGAACGTAAACTTATTGATATACATTGCGAAGTGCGGTTGCCCGTACGTTTTTTCTATTTACCTCTGAATATACTACCAATTTCAGATCCTATTGAGTAACACGCCTTTGCTATAGTTGTTTTTATTACAATTTCAGATTGTGGTTTTACTACAGGTTGTGGTCACAATAATGAGGCTGTCAAACACATTCAGATTGCGGATGTTATCATTTATTTATTGACGGATTTATAAATAAGACTGGTCTGATGGTGCTGTCTGGGTGCCTCATCTAGAGGACGATTAGACGACATAAAGAAAATGATTTGAGAAATAAAGTGGAAACGACAAATCATCATAATCTACTTAGCCTTCCAGTCTAACAAGATGCAGTTGACTATTAGTGTTTTACATGGAGCAGTCGCCTACCTGACCCCCAACCCAGTAGCTGGGTAACACGATACCCCATCGCCATACCAGTGTCCGATTTCTTGGCTTCCCGTAACGCAGGGTTGCCAACGGTAAAAGAAAATCCCCCCCAATCACAAAAAAACTAAATGTGTCTATATTATTATTATTATTATCTATACTAATATTATAAAGCGGAAAAGTTTGTTTGTTTGTTTGTTTGCTTGAACGCGCTAATCTTCGAAAGTACTGGGTGGATTTGGATGCAATTTGGTATGGAAGTAGCTTGAAGCTTGAGGAAGGTTATAGGCTACTTTTTACGCGACTGCAAAAAGGAGAGTTGTGTTTTTACCGTGATAGAATCCACGGGAGCGAAGCCCCGCGTGAGTACTAGTGTGTCTATATTATTATGAAAATTTGCAAGGTAACTTAGTTTACATCTCTTCTTCAAATATTATGTCAGGAACATCCTCACTGTCATCGTTTTTTCTGCCGTATATTTTATCTGTTGTCATGCGGATATACATTATTTTTGTGGGTTCAAAATTGACGCAGTTTCCAGTACGAGTTGAACCATTTGCGCTCTCTGCAGTATGCTATAGATTATTACACTCTTTACTCTGCAGCAAAAAGTGTGCCGTTCACTGTTTCCACAGTTAGCCGGTTTCTTATCTCTGTCTCTATTAAATTGACTATTATAAAATGGTGATACAAAATGTTCGTATGGCCATATTATCAAAATCTCGTACATAATTGTACGAGGTTCATAGTGTCCTCGTACCTCGTACGGAAGACCACAAATCTCGTATTTGTACGAGGAACCTCGTACGGTTGGCAACCCTGCCGTAACGTTAGACAAAGATGTCCAAATGGAAACCGTTATCAACGTTCTAACCTTTTTTCCGAGGTGCGGTGGAATTTTGATTTTTAAGATGTTCACCCATCCGTATACTGACCTCGGCAAGCGTTGCTTAACCTTAAAGATCGACCTGAGCTGCTATTAATGACGATAACTACTGTTGTTCTGTGTAATACACACTTTGTTTAGTGTAGTATAATAATACTACACTAAACCAAGTGTGTATAACCACAATATATGTGTATAAGTGTGTAGTACATGAAATGTGACTTTTTAGTGTTCCGTACCCAAAGGGTAAAAACGGCACCCTATTACTAAGACTCCGCTGTCCGTCTGTCTGTCACCAGGCTGTCATGAACCGTGATAGCAAGACAGTTGAAATTTTCACAGACGATGTATTTCTGTTGCCGCTATAACAACAACCCTTTATTATAACATACATATGTACCGTACCAATCTTAATGTTAAATAAATACTCATTTGCGTACACTGATTAAATATAATTTGAAATTATAATTGTCTATCATGTTATAATATAATTGTAATGAAATTACATTGTAGTGTAATTGAATAGAAATGTTACGTAATTATAATGTTAATTGCATGTTAAAATCTGATCTTGGAGTGTTACAATCTCCTCAATCAGGTTAGTAGACACAAAAATATAACTATTCAATGGAACAAAGCACACAGCGACTCCCGAGTCAACGCTGCAGCGGACGAACTCGCTAGAGGGGCTTCGAGAATGGCGATTATGGGACCTCAACCCATTGCGCCATTCCCCTTAGGATATCTGCGTTACTTGTTAAGGAAACGCACCAGAGACCTACACCACGATCTATGGGAGGACCATAGTGAGTGCAGGCAGACCAAAAAGGCTCTTCCGACCCTTGATGGCCGCTTGTCGAAACAGGTCCTAAGATTATCTAAACCGCAATTGCGGCTGGTGACAGCCGCACTTACTAGTCACGGATCCTTTAATAAACACCTCTATGTAATAGGAGTCACAGATAGCCCACCCCACTCTGCAGAGCCTGCATGGAGGAGGACGAAACAGCAGCAGACCTGCTACTGAGCTGTCCTGTAGTCGCGGATTACAGGACTAAATACTTCGGCAACCCAGGTACTCTCTGAGAAATGGTAAGCAAAACAAGGGCGTTGCTCGCCTTCCTGGAGGAACTGGCATGGATTGAGTGAAAAGGTCCTACCCTTACGCAAAATACGCCCATGGTCATGGAGTTGCGGATACCTGCTCAACATAATACATACATACATATTATGTAAAAGGAAACAAAAGGGAAGTACGCAATGCTGTGAAACTTCTATAAGTGCCGTATTCACTATACCTATAACTGTTTGTAATTTCTGTGTATTTATGCCCTAGTAAGTCGTTGAAGTGCCTAATCAATAAATAAAAATAAAAATACTAAAAAAAACAAAATAAAATATTTTGTTTTTTTTTCATTTTTGATAGATACTGGTACGGAACCCTTCGTGCGCGAGTCAGACTCGCGGTTGGCTGGTCTTTTCTTCCTTTTGTTCTTCATTTTGCCTGAGATTGGTTTTTAAACTATATTTGTACTTGAGTCCACACCACTCACACGCTTCATTCACTAAACAATTCTTGTCTTTAAGTTCAGCTTTACTACTTTAGACTTAGTTAACTAAGTAACTTCTGTGTAGATTTTCAATCACACAAGATTGTTTGATCTCAGCTTTCTGCAAATTTAGAGGAAGGAGTTCGTATAAGTAATACAAAGAGTTATGCATTATGAATTATCAAAATTGTCTTGAGTATGTCTCTTGCTTCCAACGTGTTGCAAAAAAGTTCGAATTAACTAGGTGCTTATCCTGTAGGAGATGCGGGAATGATCGAACAAGATACCGCGGACCTGAAACGCCGGGCGTCGGGGATCGCGAGCTGATCTCTGGCCACCGTAGGCGCGGGCTTGCGGACGGCGAGCAGGGGTAGCTCACCGTCCGGTAAGGACCAGATCCGGGTCTTCGGCGCGTCGTGTTCCGCGTGCGCCTCAAGGAGCAGTCAGCACAGGTGTCGGGGCCCCATAGGGCCATTACCTGCCGGTGTTGCGGGAAGGTTTTGACGAGATACCGTGGTCCGGGCAGCTGAAGGAACAGGGTGGGTTTTTAGTCAGTAGAAGTCTGACACACCCCTCCGCTTAACTCAGAGCGGGACAAGTCATTCGATGACTTTCCCACCTGACAAACAAAAAAATAAAAAAGAGGTTTTTATAATGTATTCAGTACGAAATTTTTTCTTTCTTTTTTCTTGTCCTTTCCTAAATTAACATTATGTCCGTATCTCGTTAAACTGCCTCGTTGGTTGAGTGGTCACTAACTCTGCGAAGACTGCGGAGCACTAGGTCTCGAGTTTGAATCCCAGGTCGGGAAAAAAAGTTCTATTGGGTTTTTCTGTAAGGAATTTCTCAGTACCAGCCCGGAGTTTGAAAGTTGGCGATGTGATACTCCCTTGCCTCGCAAAGCACGTAAATGCCGTTAGTCCCGGCTGTCATTTTTAGGGTTCCGTAGCCGAATGGAAAAAAGGAACCCTTACAGTTTCGACATGTCTGTCCGTCTGTCTGTCTGTCCATCCGTCCGTATGTCACAGCCATTTTATTCCGAAACTGTAAGGACTATACATGTGAAACTTGGTAGGTAGATGTATTCTGTGAACCACTTTCCGATTTTATGAAACAAAATAAAATATATTTAAAATAAAGGGGGGCTCCCCATACATGGAACTGAATCTGAAAATATTTTTTTTCATGAAACCTATGCGTGTGTGGTATCTGTAGACAGGTCTTTAAAAATGACATTGAGGTTTCTAAAACCACTTTTTCATAAAGTTAATCGTTTAAAAGATATACGCTTCTAAAGTGGTAAAATGTGTCCCCCCCTCTAACTTCTATAATTATGGAGTGAAAAATCTAAATGAGATATATGCTGTAGATCTTAATGTAATCTTTCAATCAAAATTGGTTTGAACGAGAGCGGGTCCGCAGTTTTTGATATACAGCATATTTTCTAAAACCGCAAATATAACTTTGTAATTCATACAAACACTATGAAAAACGAAGTTATTTGGCGTAGTTGTAAATAAGCTAGTTTTAAGAAATTTTAAGTTTTTTTTTTTTTTCAAATAATTATATTAAATTATATTTATTAAAGTTACTACGGAACCCTTCATGGGCGAGTCTGACTCGCACTTGGCCAATTTTTTAAACTTTGACAGTCCTTACGGGTAGTCAGAAACTAGTAAATCTGACACTGTTCTGGCCAAGGGGTATCGTGTTACCCAGTTACTGGGTTGTGGAGGTCAGATAGGCAGTCAGTCCATGTAAAACACTAATACTCAGCTGCATCCACTTAGACTGGAAGCCGACTCTAACCTAGTTGGAAAAAGTCTAAGCAAATGATGATCTCGTTAAAGTGTAAATGAGGAAACAGTTTCTTAATTATTAAATGAAATAAATGAAAATCTATACTAATATTTTAAAGCGGAAAAGTTTGTTTGTTTGTTTGTTTGCTTGAACGCGCTAATCTTCGAAAGTACTGGGTGGATTTCAAAAATTCTTTCTGATTATGATAGGCAGTTTCATGAGGAAGGCTATAGGCTATCTAGCATTACGCTACTCCTCTCGGTTTTCCTACAATAAAGGTATTGGTGAAGTAAGTTGGAAGAAAATATGCCGCTAAATTACTATAATCGCGTGAGCTGGCGAAATGCTGAGTTATACGTAAAGATCATGTACTACAAAAATGTAGGGTTTGTGTAGATCTAAAAAAAAGTCCGCGGTACTGCATATCTAACTTTTATAAATAATCCACAATAAGGCAAATTATGTTAAGAGAATATTTAAAAAATAAGGAATGTCTTTGTAGTATTATTATTATGCGGCCATATTAATATTTGCGTTTGAAAGTAATTTCATCATCAAGATAATTTTATGAATATTATCTTTGCTTTTTACAGTATATAATTTGGACTTATAGTTTAGGAGAAAATGTAAAATTAAAATTATTCAACAACGCTATTCACCGAAACGGCCGCGGCGGCCCGGGGATGCACGATGCGACG
The DNA here is from genome assembly GCA_943138885.2 of Tholera decimalis. Taxonomy (NCBI): domain Eukaryota; kingdom Metazoa; phylum Arthropoda; class Insecta; order Lepidoptera; family Noctuidae; genus Tholera; species Tholera decimalis. The sequence continues at coordinate 9,040,555 of OW964553.2, read as the reverse complement.
CGTTGAGCATGACTCGCGTACTCTACCACTCCGCGATAGATACCGCACTGATAGTGAACCTTATCTTGGTTTCATTTCGACTTCTTGGCTAAGAGACTTCCTATGTAAAATTGTTTCAGCTTCTTTTACGTCAGATGTGTATTTTTGTATCTATACATTTGAATATTTATATTTTACTTTCTCTTTAGTTGAATAAGTAATTTTGATAGGGTGTTTTTTGTTCATCCCATTTTTTATGTCATCGTTCAGTTTAAATGTATGTTGTAATGAGATACCGCGGCCCCGGAAGGCAAGGGCTTCTGAAGTAACTGGGTGGGCTTATAGTCAGTAGAAGTCTGACACTCCTTCTCGCTCCACTTAGAGCGAGAGAAGTCATTCGATGATTTTCCCACCCAAAAAAACGGGTCAGACATTCAACGTTGGCATAGTTTAAAAGCGATGTTGTTAGGATTCCTTAGCCGAATAGCAAAAAAGCGGAACCCTTATACTATTCGTCATGTCTATCTGGCCGTCTTTCCGTATGTCACAGTCATTTTATTCCGAAACTATTAAGACTACAGAGTTCAAACTTGATATATAGATGTATTCTGCAAACCGCTTTCCGATTTTTATGCGAAAATAATGTAAAAAAAAAAAACATTAAGGGGAGGCTCCCCATACATGGAACTAAAACTATTTTTTTTTTTACATCTAGCCTGTACGCCTATGCGGATGTCGGCGTCTATAAATAGACCTTTAAAAATGATACTGAGGTTCATGTAATCATTTTTGTCAAAGTCAATCGTTTGAAAGATATATTTGGGGACACATTTTACTACTTTGGAAGTGCCAAAGTAGTAAAATGTGTCTCAAGCTTTTAAAATAATAAAGTGTAAAATATAAAAAAATATGCTGTAGATTCTAATGAAAACTTTTAACTAATTGATTCGAACGAGATACAGTTTTTGAGATTTCATTTTCACATTTGCAAAATCCGCAAATAAAACTTTGTCATATAAACATTATGATAACAGCATTTTTTTACGTTAATCTATGCTAGCAAGCATAGCTACGGAATTCTTCATGGGCGAGTCAGTCGAAAGATATACGCTTCCAAAGTGGTAAAATGTGTTTCAACCCCCACCCGCTCCTACTTTTATAATAATGGAGTCAAAAACCAAAACAAAATATATGCTGTAGATCTTAATAAAAATTTCAATTAAAATTGGTTTGAACGAGATCGGGTCAGCAGTTTAAAAATACTCTAAATGTATTCTTGACAATATTATTAAATTAAACTATATTTACCTCGCGATACTCTATCCATTGCGAATTAGATTGACGCATAAAATTACACATTAATTATAGTAGTAGGATTATACGCGGGTAAAACCGCGGGGTACAGCTAGTATAGAAATAAAAATAAAATCGACACGCCCTATCAATAATGTCGGATCTGAAAATAGGCAACTTTCCAGCAGAGCAGTTTAAAGTTTAAAAGCATGATGAAAATGTTATTTTATGGATAACAATTTTGAACTTTGGAATGAGTGTCATATATCCTATATCCATATATATAATCGTAATCCATAAGATAACATTTTTATCATGCTTTTAAACTTTAAACTGCTCTGCTGGAAAGTTGCATATTTTCAGATCCGACATTGTTGATAGGGCCGAAATTAGTCGCCGAAGTGTCGAAATTAGATCCTTGAAAATAATTATTTTTTAATAAAGTTTTAAACTCATTATGAAGTTTATATTAGAAACAAATATTTTTGTAAAAGCCTGACTGAAAATATTATTTTTACGATGTCTGATGATGTACTTTAATATCACGTAAATTCACGAATAAAATATCAAAGATACATACAGCAAGATGAAGCCGTTTCCCGTATCAAAACTGACGAATCAATATGTAAGCGGCTTACCCTAATTCGCCGAAACTGTGTATACATTCGAAACTACAGCTCGCTAATGACTGGGTTTTTGTGATACGTGAGCAACTGTGCTTCAAATCCATGAGCTTTGATTATATTTTACTTTATTCGATATATAAAGTAAAATACCATAATAGACAGATAACATTAATGTCGAAAATTAGGTTAAAAATAGGCCTAAATTTGTTAATAAATACCAATGATCTGCGAAAATAATAGTGACATAGAGCGTGAGCGCAGAGCGTTGGTGAGAAGGAGCAATATGCTCACCCGTAGGTTCGCTCATTGTACGGCTGAGATCAGTTAGTTTATTTAAGGCCTTTTTACTCGAGCGGCCTGTTGGTGTCACTACTAGCTTGCGCTTAAAGTACAACAAAATAAAGTATCATAATAAACAAAAACATTTCCCATCTGTTGTGGACACGTTGTTTGTTACACAAAACCGCGATCAACCATTTCAATTTCCTCCTTGCTGCCGGTGGGTTTCAATAACTTTCAATATTTGTTTGGCTACAGCTTTGTTCTCAAGAAAACTAGTTCCATTATTTTAATGTCGATACTTTCAAAGAATATAGAGCTTTTATATGTACTAGAGGTCGCCAGTAGTCGTAAGTCGGCCACATTTAAAATCAAAATAAAAATCTAAATAAATCAAAATATTTATTTAAAATTTAAATATTATCATCATCCCACCCATACGCACCAAACGTTTTGGGAATACCTTCATTGTGCGTACGGCTAAGGAGTGGAATTCCCTGCCGGAGTATGTGTTTCCCGATAGCTATAGCCAAGGAGTCTTTAAGTCAAGAGTGAATAGGTTACTTTTAGGTATGCGTGCCCTATCTTCGACCACATCATCACTTACCATCAGGTGAGATGGTGGTCAAACGCGAACCTATTCTAAATAAATAAATAAATAAAATAATATAAACTATGACTTTTGTTCTATGGCTTTAAGTTGCAAAGCAAAAGAAAGCACTAGTAATGTAGGTAAACGGATATTACAAAAAGCAGTGGAGGGAAGCGGGGTGCGGGTGGCAGAGGCGCATGAACTTGACCTATTTACGGGCGATTGTTTGTCGGCCGTCGGGCCGTCATTCGTCAGACAGCCATGCGCCCGCGTCGCTTCATCCGTGTCCTTGTTCCGAAATTGGCACTGTTGGGAAGCCGCACGGGAACTTGTAAACGTAACTTTCATCACATTACGTAATTAAGGTATCTACATGCGATTTGTTCTATAATGTGGTCAGCCCTTAAGCCTGGTTCAGTATGAAGGGAGAGTGAATTCAGTCCATCTACGAACAAATACTTTTATCAAGTGGGCACTTGATAATATTGTGGTGCTAGGTACCGTAAAATATCAAAGTTATGTACAAGGCAAATGTCCGGTTGTAGGTATCATTTCGCTTTTGCGTAAAAAGGCGGAAAATCGTAGCGTAGCGAGCTACAACCCCAAAATTATTACTACGGTAACAGTTCACGGGTGTCGTAGGTAGGGTACAGCAAAACACAGAGTTGAAATGTGTTAGATGGAATAACGAAATCCTAAATGTTTGTTTGTGGTAAATGTATTTTATTTTCTATAAAGTCATAGAACAGAAGTTCTTGTTTTTGACATTAGTATTACAGTCCTGCGAGGTTGTTAGTTTTTTTTTTCAATTCCGGATGAGCCGACTCTTGACCTCGATCTCGCCTGATAGAAACCGATAGATGAGGTCTACGATGGAACGAGCGAGCTCACAATATGCCTCTTCACTCTTGCTTTAAAGGCTGAAAGGTCGAAAGTGGCAGGGAACACAGAAGTATTTTACCAATAGCCCTGAATATGATGATAATGATAATGATATCATTCTTTCTTTGAGCCAAAAGATTTGTTAAATTAACATGGAGCTCTGTTTCCTGAACTAGGCATAGCATGTGTCCCAGGAAAACAGTGCCTTCCCTAATTCTTATCTACTTTTTTTTTTTTTTTTAGCGTGGTAAAGTTATCAAATAAGTCCTCCCACCCCGGGCAGGGTGGGAGGGACTGTCAGACTTTTACTGACTAAAATCCACGGTGTTCCTTCAATAACCCTTTACGTACCGGGGCCACGGTAATGGGATAAGTCCCACGACCCCAGCAGGCTTCGGCCCTCTGCAGGGGGGGCCTCATCATGTTGCTGACGCTCTTTGAGGCGCGCGTGGAACACAACGCGCCGTCGACCCGGGCATGGTCCATGGTCGGACAGCGAGTTGCCCTTTACTCGCTGTCCGCATGCCCGCGCCTACGGTGGCCGGAGATTGTCGGCCGACGTCCGACGCCGTGGGCGTCTACCACAATTCTTCATCTACTAGTACAATAAATCAGAATCATCTACCTTAAATGGAAAAAATATAGAAAATCAAATCAAAAAATCTTACAGACCTATTTATATATATATTTTTAATTTTTAAATTAGGTTTAGCAGTGTTTTTAAAATGTAATGTTTTAAATCCCAATAAATGAACTATATTTATATAATATTAATCTCGTTTTAGTTTGACCACAGACTTTGACAATAAACAAAAGATGAAGATAATTGTATACAACGTGTAACGGAATTCCCATATATATCCAAAAGGACTGAAGACAACATCTAGTATAGAGTTTCTATGCAAAGTTTCAGCTCAAAATAAGTGAGTCACAGAATTGGCACCAAATTATCGATTTCATATGTTTCTTGAATACCAATAATAACAAACATGTCACAGCACTAGTGACGTGGAAAGTGATGACAGTCATCACTTTCCACGTCACTTGCCAATAAAACGATAATTCTCTTCGTTCTTCTTAAAAAATTGGTCTCTGGTGTCAATGTATTGAAATTTCTAATAAGTTCCACACATAGGATTACAAAACCCTTGCTTTATTGTTTGTTATCATCCAAAAAAGCCGTGCACTTGGTATGTATATACCCTTTAAATTACAGGTTGTATATGTACGTGTGTGTGTCAAATACATGTAGTGTGTGTAATGTTTTCTTAATTTATTTAAAGTACACAAAAAACACCAACTTCTCCACATAAACTGTAACTGTGCCAAATTTCGAACTCCTCCGACCGCGTTTTTTCGTAAAAAAAGGTACTCATCTTTTTTTTTTCAATCTAACCAAAACTATCATTTATTTAAAATAGTTATAGTTATAGTTTGTCATAGTTTTTGCTTCACGTATTAAAACGTAGATGTTTCGACTAATATGCTCATTGTTTTCTGTTATTTTATTTTTATTAGCTTCGCGTGTCTTTCTTTTATCTTTTGTATTTTTTATTCAGCAGCATTTCTTAATTAATATTTTATAATACCTACAGATTGCAGATGTACAGTGCTGACTTCTGCTGCTACTAATATTTTATTTTTATTGCTTTTTATTCATATATTTTGCTAAAATCAACACCTTTATATGACTAGATGACAGAGAAACAACGGCTCTACTATGTAATAATTAACTCCATTTTTCAATAATATAATTTATTTTGCCACTCCATGTACAACGTTTTTTCAAGTACCGTAGCTACATGGTAAATTACTTTGTTAAACTGATTCTGTTGGCAGTCTAGTGTCGTATGAACACACATTTATAACAAGTCCTGACACATTCATCACGACCCTTGAATAACGTTGTTTTTAAAAATGGAGAACACAAATTATTTAGCTTTTCAGTATCCATACTAATATTATAAATGCGAAAGTAACTCTGTCTGTCTGTTACTTTTTCACGCCTAAACCGCTGAACCGACTTAGATGAAATTTGAAATGATGAAAATAGTTTAGGACCCTGGGAAGGTCATAGGATAGTTTTTATCCCGATATAAGGTTCCCGTAGGATAATTTTCTCAAAGCCGCGGCCAAACCAGTCTTTACAGTTTGACGAGAATACATAATTAATGTGATGTCATTCTCTCTTTTACATTTTATGTTATAGTTATTTAAGAAATGTATATCTAGTTTTTTAAATATCTGTACTCACAGACAAACCGTGTAAACGGTTTTGTGGGACATTGGCTTATTTTTAAGATGCTAATGTAACATGTTTTTAATAACAAATAAATAAAATAATAAATAATAAATAAAAGCTAGTTACTCTATATTTGATAGACAGATAAATATATATATTCTTTACTGTACACCATAACAGAATTAAATAAGGACTTGCCTCGCATATTTATGCATGGGAATGCTAACAATAATTTTCTTGAAAATCTTATTACTTTACCGAACTAAATAAGAACGGCAAGAGTTTTACTGAATTTTATCTAAGTTCATTAATGCTTTAATTGACAAATCGTCTGTGTTGAAATACTGCTTTTCGTGTTATAATGTGGTTTATGATGTAAGTTTTATTGTGTCAGCTCGTGGTTTATGTACATGTGTATCACTACTGCATACTCAGTTAAAATGTAGACTTCTGTCTATTTGGTCCTGCATTTCTATAGTCCAATATTCCTAACGATTATACCTTATTTGTTTAATTAGTTTTCATATTAAGCCAGTTTTGTTCTACAAATCTTTTTGTGTTACTCACAAATGGAATGCAGCCAAAAATATCAGATGTTTACCTGGAACAATCAAATAAAAACGTTAGTGAAACAATCAATTTGTATATTGTGAAAATCTTTACAAACTCTAAATAATTAAAAACTCTCGTAGTGGTGAACAACTATTACTTTCACTTATTCGTTTTAACTTCTAACTTTAATTCACTAGGTAAAGTAAATACTTTTCGGGTCCGCTATCGTCGGAGAACTCTCTCGATATCCCTACATCAATACGACAATGGCTCCCTATTCGCGCCATTATGAATTATGGCGCGAACCCTCCTAAGTCAAGACATTGACAATACGTTAACTAATGGAATAAGCTTATGGGATGAAATCACAATGCTTACCAATAATTTCAATATTTAAACTGCAGCATGTTCTAGATACGACATTAATAATGTAATATATGACTTAGAGACAGCGTCGTATGTGTTTTTAAAAAGTGTGACGTCAGCTCAGCCGACGTCACGAATGTTGTCTTGGTGATCACTCATGTTTGATTTTCAAATAAAAGCACTTGTTAATGTTACCGGAGAATCGTTTATTCAACTGACAGCGTAACGACTTCCCAGAGAGGGCCGCACTGTACAGCGGCTCGAACAAGAATGAATCTGAATGAATCTAGCGCTCACAGTGCGGCCTTATATAGAGGGATTGTCACACATGTACCCACATTTTCTAGTTAAATATTAAACTACTTAAATTACAATGCTTTAAGTTGAAACATGTTAAACGTTAATTTTACATCTTAAAAATCAATTAATAGTATGTAAAACAATCAAATTATTAAACTTTAATCATTTCAATTATTTCAATAGGCAAATTATTGTATTTGCGCCGATATATATGTTAGCTGTTATTAGGAGTTTTAAGGTCATAACAACTGTACATCCACCCTTAACAAAGTTCACGTATTACGTTACTATTAAGGGTGTGATATGATAATACATGAAAATAAATGATAAGTTACAGGAGCCTACTAAGACCTACAGATTTAATAGTCCCTACGACTCTAAGCCCTATAAGCCCTACAGCCCTAACCTATCATATACCTAGTGTGTGATAAATGCATAATGCATAAATAAGTTCAGGATGTTCTTATTTATTTATTTATTCATTGCACAATGTACACGCAGTTACAGGCATGGCTTATAATTAATGTATACATAACCCTGTTAGGGCACAGCAAATTGACTTAAAACTAACATGTTGCAAAGTAAGGTACATACAATTTATATATTATTAAAATTAATCCTATGGCTAGTTTGACAATACTAAATTTTATATAGAATAAGAGTATACATTATAAGTAATATTAATTTAGAGGTTTTTATCTTCCATAAATTCTAGAATACTATACTAACATTTTTCAATTGGTAATGATTTTAATTTAGCTTTAAATATACATAATGTTTTGGCGGTCCTCATACATTCAGGTAGGCAGGATACGATAGACAGGCCCGTTGGTAAAGTAGTCAGTGGCCCTGACTGCTATGCACAAGGTCGTGGGTTCGATTCCCACCTAGGACAAATGTTTGTGTGATGAGCGCGGTCATTTGTTCTTTGTCTGGGTGTAATTTATCTATAATATGTATGTATTTAGAAATATATATGTATGTTTATCAGTTGTCTAGTACCCATACCACAAGCTCTGCTTAGTTTGGGACTAGATGGCGTTGTGTGGAGAGTTGTGGAATATTATTAAAAAAAAAAAAAAAAAATTATTATTATTTGTTCTTTGTCTGGGTGTAATTTATCTATAATATGTATGTATTTAGAATTATATATGTATGTTTATCAGTTGTCTAGTACTCATACCACAAGCTCTGCTTAGTTTGGGACTAGATGGCGTTGTGTGAAAAGTTGTGGAATATTATTATTATTATTATATTATTCAGGTAGTTTATTATAAATTTGGATGCTGCGGTATTCTGGGCTATTTTTATACATTTGTAGTCTAGGTGCTGGTAGTATCAACTTACTTTTGCGACGCTCGTTTTTATCAAAAATTAAACATTTTTATATTTTTCTTCACAAAAGTGGCTAATTCTAATATATAAATGGAGGGTAAAGTTAACAATTTTCCTTGTATAAAGTGAGGTTTACAGCTATCTCTAGGTTTAACATTAAATATAATCTGCACACATTTCTTCTGGGCAATAACCCCACATTATGATATCGTATCGTAGCCATGCGTAGGCATACGCGTAGTATGCAGTGAGGGCACATTTAATGTTAGTGTTTCGTCGACACGTTTTTTTTTTAATTTAAATGCGAGTCTAATGTGATACCTAATAGTTTAAATTCTTCAATTTCTTTAATTTGGATATTGTTAGTTATAGTTTTTAAGTTAATCTTTTGTTCTTGGTAGGGTTTGAACTATATGATTTTAGTTTTTTTTGTTATTTACTTGCAAGGTTGTGCTTTAGGAGCCAAGATTTTATTACGTTATATGTGTCAATAATTTGGGAGTTATATTATGTTATGTCTGCTTCATGCGACTTAAGGTTGCAGACAGGATTTCCAGGTTTGGGAAGGGTACACTCACTCACACTGCCAGTCACGCAGACTCACGCGACTGATCAGAGAGAGAGGTGAGACAAAAATATAAAATTCAAACCTAATTTATTCACAATATATTACAGCTTATATACTAGTTTTTCTTAATACACACATAATTATGTACAATATTGTAGTATTCTATGGGTGTAGAATGAAACCATATAATTTTTAAATCTGGGCCGCGCGTGAGCCGATTCGAATGTTGAGTCAATGTCTATTGAACATTCTGGCGACTCTCAGGAACAGGATCTCATTTGGTACTGCTCGATGGTCTCGTATGGTCTGGCCTGGCCTTTTTCAGTTAGTTTTGACTGAGGAGGCACTCTGCGCGGTAGGCCGTACGGCTGCGCTGCATTTGTTGCGTGTGTGTTATGTTGCTGTCGATCATTGGTTGCGTGTGTGTTATGTTGCTGTCGATCATTGGTTGCGTGTGTGTTATGTTGCTGTCGATCATTGGTTGCGTGTGTGTTATGTTGCTGTCGATCATTGGTTGCAGCAGTGTTTTTTCTTGCTGCAATCATGGCTCGAGGTTTAATTAATACCTGTGATTCTAAATAAATTAAAATACATGCTAATCTTCTAATTATAAATGAAGTACTAATGCTAGCTATGTATGTATGAGACTCTAATTGTTTCCAAATCGTGTTATCTAGCTGTGTTTGTAAGTTTGTTTCGGATGTGACTAAATTATCAAAAAGTGCTTTTGACCTATCTAATACTAATTCGTCTTTGGATATATCTCTTATGTTTCTTGGTAAAATCTGCGTATCAAAGGAGAAGTTCGTTGTTTTAAAAGTTGTTGATCTTTCTGCAGCAAGTATGTTATTAAGTGGTTTAATGGCGCAATTTTCGGAGATATGTAGAACTCCGACATCTTGGATCGTAATTTATTTTCTTTGACTGTCACACACAATCGATATGTGTAGGAATAATGGCAATAAAGCAAGTATTTTAATAAAACGTGTAATTTATTATAAAAGGTATTAAACTATTACAAAGCAGTTTTCCGATGTACGAGCAAAAAAGGAAGTGATCATAGATTATATAGATGTGAACTAACTTTATGGTTGCGTTCCATTCCTAACAACCATCCCTGAACGCAAACGCATTTTTGCAATACAATACAAATTTTTATGCTCAGTAGTCCCCTTAGTAAGTATATCTGCAATCATTTTATCACCTCTACAATAATTAAACTTAATCTCAAAATTATTTACATGTTCTCTCAAAAAATGATATCTTATATCAATATGTTTAGAACGGGGTAAATAACAATCATTGGTAGACAATTTTATAGCGCTTTGGTTATCGCTAAATATGTGAAGCGGTCCAGCTAGGGGCTGGCCGATCTCGACGTGCAGTTGTCTCAGCCACAGGGCTTCTTGCGCTGCGGATGACATCGCCATATACACCGCCTCGGCCGTCGACAGCGCCACCGTTTGCTGTCTCCTGGAGCACCAGGATACTGCGCCTCCCTGAGAAATAAAAACATAGCCCGTGCAGGACTTACGGTCGATATTATCGCTGGCCCAGTCTGCGTCACAGAAGCCTCTCATGTTTGATTCACCATCTTTGGTGTAAGTGAGTTTCATGTCCTTAGTTCCTTGTAGGTATCGTAATATCCTTTTGACTGCTGTCCAGTGTTCAGCTCTTGGCTCCTTATTGAACCTACTGAGAGTATTAACAGCAAAGGAAATGTCAGGCCTTGTACCTTGAGCAATGTAAAGAAGGCAGCCTATGGCTTGTTGATAAGGGTAATCCATTTCCTTGTCATCAGCACCCTGAGTAAACTTCAGACCAACTTCTATTGGAGTTTTACATGGTTTACAATCAGACATACCAAACTTGGTAAGTACATTTTTAATGTATTTTTCTTGGTCAATCATAATGGTGTCTCCAGCCCTTGTTAAGTTCAGACCTACACACTGACTGGCCTTACCTAGGTCCTTCATCTCCAAGTATTGCTTAAGCCTGTTTTTTATCTTATCTCTTTCCACTTCATTAGAAGTAAACAAAATAAGGTCATCAACCCATACAGCAATGTAGGAATTTTTATCTACATTGAAATAGGCACATGGGTCAGACTTTGACCGTTTCATCCCCATCTCTTGCAACACAGTGTTTAGTTTTGAATGCCACAACCTGCTTGCCTGTTTTAGTCCGTATATAGATTTATGCAAATGGCATACCTGAGGCCCTTGTTCGTACAGCTCTGGTTGCTTCATGTATATGTCCACATCAATGTCTCCTTGGAGGAATGCTGACACTGCATCTAGCTGATCAATCTCAAGCCCCAATCTTGCAGCTAGAGAGATTAGATAGCGTATGGTACTGTACTTTACAACAGGTGAGAACACTTCCTCGTAGTCAGTGCCCTTCCTCTGGGCGTATCCTTTAATGACGAGCCTGGCTTGAAAACGAATTATATTACCACTTTGGTCAGTTTTAGTCTTGTATACCCACTTGCAAGGTAATACCTTTCTATCCGAAGGCAAGTTCTCTAAACTCCAGGTGTTATTTTTCATCAGTGAGTTGTACTCCTCGTCCATTGCCTGTCTCCATTGTTTGGCATATGATGATGAAAGTGCCTCCTCAACTGTCTGCGGATCAGAGAAACTAGAAAGTAAACAATACATACTGTTTTCATCTGCATCTGTGTTATTCCTTTGTGTTCTGTTTCGAGGCCTCAGTGTGATGTTCTGCTGATACTGTGAGTGTACATATCCTGGTGGGACATATGTTTCATCTAAATCCCCTGCATCCGTCTCATATTCGCTAGAATCCTGATCACAGATCTCATCTGTTACATAATCACCAGTAGTTTCTTCATCTGATGGCATGAGGTTTTCAACCTCAGACAGTGGTACTTCTGTCGGTACCGGGACACTGCTGCTGTGACTTGTGGAAGTAGATTGACTGCCTGACGACTGTGACTTCACTTGTGAATCTTGATAGTCAGTAGATAAAGCTGAGCAGCTCAAGTTCTCCATGGGTCCACAGAGGTCAGAGTGAACAAGCTGTAATGGTGCTGTTGCTCGGGAACCAATATTCTTAAATGGCAACCTCGACTGCTTGCCTTCATAGCAGGAGACACATCTTGTCACATCCCTCTCAGTGTTAGTCAGAGTCACGCCCTTGACGCAATCAGGCAGCCTGTTGACATCTTGCGCTAGTTTGATATCAGTGTATCCAACTCCTTCAACTGACAGCGGCTCTTTATTAGCTACTGTTATTTTCTTCACCGGTGGCTCTGTGACATTGTACATCCACTGTCTATTGCCTGTCATATGCATGGACGCACCTGAGTCCATGAACCATTTGTTGTGGTTATCTCCTGAAAATGCTGAAAAAGCTGCAATAAAACCTGTATCTTTTTTGCCTTTTTCATTCTCAGTCTTGTTTACTTTCTTAGCTCTTGTACAAAGCTTAGCAAAGTGTCCATAACTATTGCAATTGTAGCATCTTGGCCCTTTAGTCTTTGGTTGTTGTTGCTGACGTTGATGTTGTTTCCTTGATTTTGAGCCAACATACAAAGCAGTACTGGTGTCTGCTGATCTAACTTCCTGTAGGAGCTTGGTCTTGATAAGATCGGCACTAATATTCGCGCCAGAGCTCTCAAGCCCCATAATCATCGGTGAGTAGATGTCGGGCAGACCGGCCAGCATCAAGGTGCCCAGCCACTCATCGTTGACTTCAAACCCTATGTTGCGTAACTTGTGGGCTGTGGTCATTATTTTATAAATGTACGATTCCACGTTACCACTGGATTCCAAAGTAGTATTTACTAAATCTTTTAACAGTCCAACTCTTCTGGTCAATCCATTGTCATCAAACGCTCGTAGCAGAGTATCCCACACTTCTTTCGCACTCTTACAACTTTGTACATGTATATAGTTATGCGGATCTAACAACCTAAGCAAAATCTAAGGCTTATTGCCAGAGTCTGTACACGGGCAATCTATGGGTCAGTTACGCTAAAAGATCGCTAGATGTGCTCCGCGTCCAGTATAATAATGCTTTCAGGATGCTCTTGCGACTGCCTCGTTACTGTAGCGCCTCAGAAATGTTTGCACAAGCTCGTACGGACGCGTTTCAAGCGATTATACGTAAGAAAACGGCTTCACTTCTGAGGAGAGTGAGGGACAGTCGTAACAGCATCCTGAGAACGGTGAGTGAGAGTGTGTCCTCTCCTATTATGAAGCAGTTTGTGCGGAGGGTGATGGGTACTAACACTAGATAATAAGTTATTAGGTATAAGTTACTAACATTTTATGGATTTTTGTGGTCCGAAATAAAAAGATTCTATTCTATTCTATTCTATTAACTTGGACTTCGCCTTGACATCCTTACCAGAATCTACAGGTTTGTCATCTTTGGGGTCCACACATTGCCACAAGTCTTCATGTTCCAGGTATGTCTGGACCCTGAATTTCCAAGTTGCAAAGTTTTCACGCCCAATTAACTTATCGAGATTGAACATGTGATGCGATGAACTCATTTTTTCAGAGTTTTATAACTCGCCGGCCGGTCCCTTGTGCGTGTATCTAACCTCACTTATTTTTCGGTACACGTGCACCACAAAGTACTGATAAATTCTGCACGATTATTTGTACAGATACTTGCCAATGAACCACGCTCTGCTACCATGTAGGAATAATGTCAATAAAGCAAGTATTTTAATAAATCGTGTAATTTATTATAAGAGGTATTAAACTATTACAAAGCAGTTTTCCGATGTACGAGCAAAAAAGGAAGTGACCATAGATTATATAGATGTGAACTAACTTTATGGTTGCGTTCCATTCCTAACAATATGGTAACCGATTTTGTTGTAATGAAGAGCCAAATGTCGGCGGTTGCTGGTAATAAAACCACATAAAATAAAGATGTAAAGTGGACTGTATTTTGATTTATGCACAATTAAATAAAGGGAACAATGCTACACCGGCAGGTTGCGAATGGTGACTGAATGAAAGGAATGGAATGAGTGAACCAATTAATGCTGCATCCGTCAATTTCTCGGTCGGAAATGGACGACCCGATGAATCCCCTAGTAAAAAGTGATTAGGGGTGAGCGCCTCCGGGTAGTTCCCGTCAGGGGAGATATGCGTTAGTGGGTGCGAACTCACTATTGCATCGGCTTCAGTCATTAAAGTCGCTAGGACCACCTCTTTCAGCGCCTGCTCTCTCAGGGTTATTCTCAGGGCGGACTTTACCAACCGAATCAGCCGCTCCCAAGCTCCGCCCATGAAGGGGGCCGATAGGGGAATATAACGCCATTTTATCTTCTCACGCGCTGCAAACTCTGTTACCGCGGCGTCATATAAGGCTCTCAGTTGCCTAATCACTCCCACAAATGACGTCCCGTTGTCTGAAAATATTTCTGTGGGTGTTCCACGTCGGGCGATGAAGCGTCGTAGGCACATAATAGCAGAATCCGCGGATAAGCTGGCTACGATCTCGAGGTGGATAGCTCTGGTTACCAGGCACGTAAATAAGGCGACCCACCGCTTCTCTCGCTGACACCCAATACAAATAGATACAGGCCCGAAATAGTCCACGTCGGTATACGTGAAGGCACTTCGATGATGAGCTAGTCTCGCCTCTGGTAGGTCTCCCATGGGTGGTTGTAGGGTTGAACTCTTCAATAGCTCGCACAACTGACATCTATGGACCACTGACCGCACGGCGTTCCTCAGTCCGATAATCCAGTACTCTTGCCGCAGCTCATTAATTACGGTCTCTGTGCACCAAACAGTTCAGGAGAACATAAATAGTCACTATGCTGCAGCAACTTAGCAACCTCGACACAATTGCGCACGCGCTAGGTGAAAACATGTAGGTCTCTTACCTCTGACCCAAGCTTGGGCAGAGCCTTGATTGCGCTCAGCTCCTGTAGCACAATTTGCTCAGGTCTACCAAAGCCACGATCCAGGGCATCGATAACGTCATTGGCGTGAGGTGCCAACACCAACAGCATGCTCACGTTCTCCCGTGCCATGCCTTTTAGGGCTTGGTTCAGGCGCGCAAGGTTTTCTGCGTTTGTAAATCCACCTACCGTAACCTGACAAGCCCGCTTGAACATAAGCCAGTCAAGAGGAAAGTTTCCATCAAAACACGGAAGTTTTATAAAATTTTTATTGGTATTGGGGACGTTACTCTTCGCAAGTGCCTTTAGGGCCCCCACTAGCTGTATAACGCCAATTGAGTCGCCGCCGTCTCCGTGAATATCAGTGGTAGCGGTCCTGTCCCCCCCGCGGAAATTATGCTGAGGAAAATGTCCAAGACTCTGTGCTGCGATATCATGAGAAATGACGTAGTAGAAGCTGAGAACACAAGATAACGTTAGAATTATTAGTCCTATCGTTAGATTGACACTCTTTTACGGATGGCTCTCTATCCTGATGTGTTGGTAATCTGGCAGGAAGGGAAGTAGTATCCACCCAATGTTTGACGCTGGCACGGCTCCACCCACTGTGAGAACCGTGGTTACTATCCTCTGCCTCAATTGCTGCGAGTTCAGCCTGATATTCAGCTTCAGCAGCTGTACGCTCTAATTCAACCTGCCTAGCCTCTAGTTGTGCACGCATCTCTGCTTCTATTTGGGCAATTTCTAATTGAGCTACGCGACGAAAATGTTGCGCTTCCGCTGCGGATTTTCTCACCGCGACCAACACGGAAGAGCGACTAGTGTGGCTAGTGCGAGTGACGACAGAATGTGCGCTCGAGGTAGGCTTTAACTGAGATGAATATACCTGAGCTTCCCCACTGGTTGTCTGTGTAGAGTTAGGTACTGGCATGGCCTCACTACTCGACTGGGCATCTTGCGGCAGTTTCGTCTGTGATCTCGTCACAACAATTTTGCCCTCTGAGATAAAAAACGCTGAAAAAGAGCTGCTACTAGACTAGTTTTCACAGTACAGGATCTCCGTTTATAACCCACAGCTCAATAAAGTCATCATCCTTCTCTCTTCTTATAATCCCCTTTTCCCCTAAGTTAGCAAGAAACCCGTTATGGTTATATGGAATACTGCACGGATCTCCTGTTACACAACTGGGTCCAGTCTCTAAAGCAGCTTGGGCTGATGAGTGTGACATGGTCCACCGAGGAAACCCTGTATTTATCTTCCTCTTAAGAATATGGCCAATTAGTGAGTATATAGCTCCATTCTTGTCCTCCACAGTATACAAGTTGAATGTGTCTTCCTCCACATTGGCAAACATACCATCCATATGAATCATTATCTCGAACACCTGGTTGAGGAGTCTTCCACCAGCCACACAGTACATAGCCTCCTCCATATCGGCATCGGCCCCCTCCAGCCGTAAGGATGATGGGCAGGGTGTTATGGGAAAGGGAACAGATCTTATAGGCCTATGACCTGGCCTTGGACATTTTCGGATCCCTGCAACACTTTCTTCCTCAGACAGAGCTATAGGTGGCTACTTAATGGATGGTATGAAGGATCGCCGTACAGCCCTCTCCAGCAGATCCCTCAACTCATGGGAGTTCATTGCATTAAGTAATGATGGGTCAACCCTCCTCTTGAGATGGTGGGCCATGGATCGATACCACCGTAAGAAAATGTGTCTAGTCTCTTCAGGAATTAACACACTGTAATTATTTATGATGGATAGGGTTCCTCTTTCTAAGGAGACTGCTATAAGGTTCGCAACGGCCATTCTCCATCCCCCCCTGCCTTGCAGATCGAGTGGGGAAGCATGAGTCAAAAGACAAAAGCAGTGTGTCAGACCACTGAGAATAATGGAATCTATCAGGTCATCGAACCCTGTTCTGGTAGTAGAGTCCTTTAGCTCTATCAGTATGGAGTGGGGATTTGTGCTGAACCCTATGTCCAGAAGTATGAGATAACATATAAACTGCTCGAAAAAGGTTTCTAAATCTAGCCTACACATTTCAGATAAGTTTACAAAAGGTGTTAGTGTGTCTTGAATAGCTCTATGTTCCAGTGCGGATATCTGTGTTGTATCTCTTTGGTTCAATATCCACACAGCAAACTTGTATGCGAGGTGGGAAGCGTATGATGAAGGAACGTTCAACACCCGTGGTGTGTAAGGCAACAATGTTTCCTCCAAAGGATCTATGTGTAATATGGCCGTCGGGATTGGAACACCCTGATAGAGTGACTGGCATAGGGAGAACGTCTCTGGTGGTATAGTCCATGTGCAGCATCCTCTGGTGAGAACAAGTGCCATTCGATCAGGTAACTGACCATATTTGTGGTAGATGATGTTAAGTGATGCTATTCCATAAAGAAACACTGATTGGAAGCAGATTGTATAGTCCTCGCCTTTCTTTGCATATGCAGTAGCTGTACTTGAAGATATTCGTATATGGGAAGCAAAATTGCTGGTAGAATTGCTCTGGCCTCCCCTACTCATGGTAGAACAAGGGAGACGGTGTGTTAGAGATCCTGAATACACATGAGATGTTCGCCTATCAAGCTCCTCACTGGAAGCATCTGTTTTCTCTCGAATTATAGTATCTAAGAGTTGGGTAAGCCCCACATCTCCCTTAACCCAGGACCGGAGTTGTAGTGCCTGAGACAAAGCCAGGGTGAAGCTGTAGGACTCCATCTCCTGGAGTGGCTGTCTTTTTGCTCTCACACGAGTGGGAGCCCTATATATGGTGGAAAACCCCCTCTTGTCATCTGCCAACTTGTTGTAGGATCTCCTTCTGTGGCAAGAGATATTGCCTTATCATAGTGAGCTATGGGGACCTTGCTCCACTCACATAGCTGAGCTTGTTCTTGTTGGGCAGGCATAGTAATCCCTTCCAAAGGTAAACCCCATCCTGTTTCCCTAAGTTCCTGTGCGAGCTGAGTGAGACAGGGCGACAACAGCAGAGTGCTGAGCACCGGATCAGGTGATCTGTACAGAATATGGTCCATCATTGTGTCCTCCATAGCATTTACATCTCTTAATACCGCAACCTCTGAGCACCACTCCCTACATGCGACCGCCTGTATAGATCGTGTGCTCGAGAACTTACTAATCAGGGCCTCTTGTTTCCCTATATTGGACAGGGTCATTATCTTAGATAGCAATTTTGGGTTGCAAGGCACGATAGCCTTCAAATCATCAATAAGGTGCTTCTTCTTCTCCTCAACAGATGGATCAAATAGAGGTTTTAGTTCTTTGTTCTTTATAATGGCGGGGAGGCCCTCTGCTATCTTGTTCTTCAAGTAATTTTCTGGTTGGCGAGGCATGACTAAAGGTAGTGATTGGGGGTCTTTTATGAGCATTGAAGGGTCAGATTTCTTCATTCTGGTTGTGGCTATGCGAAGAACATGATCCCTGTGTCGAGGAGATCTTAATATTGTTTTTATAACATGTAGGGCGCATGTTAATGGGTCTTGAACAGCTCTGGTACAGAAGTTGGGGAACAAAGTTATTGGCCAGCCTCCTAGTGTTCTAGGTACGGAAAGGAGACACATAACATATTGAACTGGGTACCTCCTAAGGACAGGAAACCTTTCGTGGGCCATAATAGATGCCTCTACAATGGTACACCAATAAGCAGGGATAGGAAGATGATCCTTTTGTGCGGCACACATTCCTGCAGAAAATACACCCGCTATGTCTCCGTTGAATGAGGGGATAGTCTGATTTACCTCACTTGCCATCCTAGATATACGTTTCAGAGCCGAGCTCACTTGAGCACCTTTGAAAAAGAACTCTATTATACTCCAACAAAGATGTGGAAATCCAGGTTTCCTCTAATTTCAATGTTATTCCCGCCTTAGTACATAGATCTAGAAGTGTCTCCTGGAACCAAGCTACATACTGTTGTCGGGTCATTCGTAATCCCTCCAGAGTTGCTCCGTTTGGCAATCGAAGATAGATGACTTGGTTATCTCCCTGGCCCGTGAAGGTTGCTATGGTGCCGCACCTCCAGGACGCAACTAAGATGAGAAGAAGGGTTGCTAGAGTCCATCCCTTCTGACGAAGTCCCTCCATCCAGGCCTCTGGACCATGAACACATCTAGGTCCGCTAGTTGGAAAGCCATCCAGTCCTTGTTTGGGTGGACAAAATCTATCTTGGAAAAGTAATACAGACTCAAGTGGGAACTTCTGAGTGTATGCAAATACGTGGTCAACACCAAGCAGTCTGTCTAGCTCCTCAAACAAGGGGGTAACACCTTCATAACGGAAGCTTGTGCACCAACTAGAAAAGTCCATAGACATGAACACAGCTCCCCCGTCCTCAGTGGATGAAGTTTCGGATATGTTAAGTAGGTGTTTAAACAGATCATCCTCCGACTTAGTCATGGTCTGGTGAGGAATGAATTTAAACACATGTTTTATATTATTTTCGGTGGCCACTTGGAAAAGGCGCATCTCCAGGGTTAGCTTCCCGAAGAACCTGGCTTTGAACTTCTTCATCTCCCTCTCTTTTGCAACTCCCACTGTCACCTTCCACTCTCTAGGAACTTCCTTCTTGGATACCACCTCTATAATTTCGCGTACATTCACCTCCTCTCTCCCTATATATTGCATGATTAGGTTATTACTTTGCCTAGGAGGTGCTGTTGGGAACCTGCCATGGAGTGTACGATGAGAATGATGGTCGTATTCATATGGCCAGTGTGATAGGCCAGGGATGATTGCCTTGTCTGCCAGAAGGTCAGCAGTATATATCTGATAGTTGAACTCAAGGGTCTTCCTAAACACAACACTTTTAAACAGGGCGGTAGTCCAAGGCTCATTAGGTCGTTCTCCCCAATACCCACCCTCAAAACAATGTTTTATATACGGATCATGCCCTTCTTGAAACACAAGATTGGGCCACTTCCTTTTCTGCTTGTAGTAATTCCTAGAGAATTCCAAAACAAAAGCCCTCCTGATTTCTTCGGCCACTTCTTCTAGGCCTGGCTTCAACACCGTTCCGTAAGATGTCATAAACATAGTCTTTGTAAACACTTATGTCATGAAACACAGCATATATAACGTTGGCTATCTCATTATATAGATTGTAGAGGGGATACTTTCTTGGTGATATAAATCACCGGTATTGGCTGAGAACCATGCATTTATGCAGTCCCGGACAGCTAAGAAGTAGCTATGAGTTATTATGTATGCAAATCTATCAGATGGCCATACCACATGCAGGTTTCCATAAAATTTCCCTTTACATCCAAAGAAGTCGTACGAAGCTGAGTGCTTCTCACTGAATGTTATCTGCTGTGTTATTTGGGAGTATCTTTTCTTAATACAGTATGTTTGACGTAAGAGAGGAGGAGGTCTAGCGGGCGGTCCTTCCACTGATACCCCACAGTAATCCTGTGTTCCTAAATTGGTGGCGTCATTAGCTACCTTGATATGTCTTGCCAACTCTTGGCCAGATGGTGAGTCCTGACAGGATCTGCTAACATGGAGCAATGCCCAGTGTATATATTGATCTGAACCTAGGAATGTGACATCTTTGGTATCCTTCTATTATTATGTTAAGTCCATAATTTCATTTATAAAATTGTTTGCTAACTCGTAGGCTTGCATTACTTGTATCTTAATATGATTTTTGTCAATAGATTTATACCAAATATTGTTTTCATTCATGAATGATATTGCTTCATTTAATTTTGCTTGGAACCTTTCTAACTTTTTCTAGATTTGCTCTTCGGTTTGGTTTACACCTGCAATGGTGGATGTCATTATCTTTGTTTGATGATTAGCAGCGTCTATTAGCTTTTGCTGATTTTTATTTAATGTATCTATGTTTCTGTATACTTCATCATTAACTCCAAACACTGACGTTAAAAGTTGTCCTAAGATACCACGTTTCTTCATTTTGTTGTTAATCTCTGTAAGGTATTCCTTTGTTGTTTCAAATTTTGTGTTTTCTTCGTTTAAATGGTGATAAAATTCATTGTAATGCGTCTCCTCCATAATGTACTGAGTGCCCTTGCAACGTTGTTGAAATTATGAAATTATATTTACAATCTTTTGTTGGTCTAGTTCCAAGCTTCCTCTCTCATAGTCTGTTTCATTTCTAAATGTTCCTCGATTAATAGTTGTAGTTCTTATTTTTTCGACATATTATAGTATACTTTTTAATGTGTAAGTATTCGACACGGTGCCAATTGATACAATAATTATTGTGTGTAATAGTAAACTCTTTATCCAATTTTTTGGTGATTGTATACCTTTTTTGTTTATTGTGGCTCTTGATATGTTACATTTCGTAGAAGTCTGTCTGTCTTCGCTCTTTGTACCAATCTCTTAGTTTTCGTTGACGGGGAGCGGGATCAACGTATGAATTGATCTTCTATGAAAAGCGCCTATTGATTTTTGAAGAGTTACCACTGTAACTACACAATCCTCTCCCGGGTGAATTTCTGTGTGTACTTGTGTCAATTTCTATTTTTGCTGAAGTTGATGTCGATAGTCTTTTGTCCAACTGTTCCAAAAACCTTTTTTCAACTTTTGGATCTGCTTTCATCTGTTTGCTAGATCCGTATTAACTGTTTTCCATTGGATCTGGTATCCCCACTGCTTCTCGGCCAATAAGAAAATGGCTTGGAGTAAGTACTTTATTGTCATTAATATCTTCGGTTTGCGCACACAATGGTCTTGAATTCAAACACGCTTCAATTTCTTGGAAAAGGGTTGTCATTTCCTCGTATGTTAGTGTCGAAGCTCCGCTTACTCGACGTAAATGGTGTTTCACTGTCGTTACACAAGCTTCCCAGATTCCACAGAAATGTGGTGATGACGGAGGAATAAAATGCCACTGGGTTCTTATGTTTGTTATAGCGTTTTGAAATTGCGGTGATTGCGTGATTTGCAATATTTCTTGATGTAAGAAATTGGCTGCTCCTACGAAGTTTGTTGCATTGTCACTGTACATGTGGGGGACGTGACCTCTTCACGCCATGAATCTGCGTAGCGCCGCGATAAATGTTTCCGTTGTTAAAATCTCCCATCAGTTCTAGGTGTATTGCTTTTGTCGCTAAACAAAAAGACAGCTATGTATGATTTATAAGTCTTCTCCCTTCCATAGTTCTTGTTTGTATTGGTCCCGTATAACCCACACCAATATAACTGAATAAGATAGGATTGCGTTACTCCTTCTTTTGCTAGTATTCCCATTTTTTGATAGTTTACGTCTGCTTTATATCGTATACACCTCACACATCTGTTAATTATACACTTCACTTTCCTTTTTCCAGTAATGATCCAGTATGTTTGACGTAAATAAGCTTAAGTCAATTTGTTGCCTCCATGCAACGATTTTAAATGTGCGTCTTGTATAATTAATGATGTTTCATGATGGTTATATATGAGTTGTTTGATATGGGCCTGAAGACTAATCTTAATAACAAACTCAGACTGAGTTTTTTATTAAGTTGAAACAACAAGACATTTATTTATTATAACTTTATGCAACACAAAATGTACAAAGGCGGACTTAATGCCATAGGCATTCTCTACCAGTCAACCATGGGTGGTGAAGAGACAACATGGCAGGTGCACAAAAAAATAAACAAAGTAGATAATATATTCAAAGTAAGTCTTATTACAAGTATATATATACATAAATAACTAAAATAAACTTACATACATATTTATCATAATACATACCAAATATATATAATATATTAATAAAAAGTCATAGAAAGGGGGTTATGAAAACTCTGCTTCCACTATTTGTTTTGAAAATAATCCAGCAACTTTCTCTTAAACGCATATTGACTGGTGGCCGTCCTGATATCAAGAGGTAGTGCATTCTACAGAAAAATAGACTGTATATAAAAGGAAGAATGAATAAAATCAGAAGTATGAGAAGGACAGAGTAAGGGAAGATTATTGGAAGAGCGCAGACTTTTAGCGTGTGAAGAAAATAAAAATTGAAAATGAGAAATAAGGTAAGAGGGAGCGGTAGGAGATTTTAGCAAAGAGAAAAGCGTAGTCAAGGCGCGCAAATTTCTCTTCTGGCGAATGGGCAACCATTTGAGCTCGGTTCTGTACCTCGATACGTGGTCATATTTTTTAAATTGAATATAAACCGGATACAGCTATTCAGAAGCCTATCGAGCTTATCCAGGAAGACCGCATTCAAGTCAAAATAGCACACGTCACCATAGTCGATTATAGGGAAAATTAAAGTCTGCACAAGCATTGTCTTGGTTTTCACAGTTAAAAAGTTTCTCAGACGATACAAGCATCGCAAAGTCCCGTTGACTCTTTGACTGATACTGCAAACTTGACTTTGCCAGCCAAGCACAGAGTCAAGATGCAAACCGAGATCTTTAACGCTAGAGCTAATGGGGATGATGGTTCCATTGAAAATAATTGGAGGGAGCGAACTAGCTGCCACTCTACCGATCATACGTGAGCTTCCAATCACAATGGCCTGACACTTTGACGGGTTTACAGACACTCCAAATCTATCAGACCAATTTTTGATAGCATCTAAATCTCGGTTTACATCTCCTATAGCGTCTGACAAACCTTCCACCCGCGTAGATGCATACAACTGCAGATCATCAGCGTAAAGATGATACGAACACCGAAGACAGAGAGTTATAAAGTTTATGAAAATGGAGAATAACAATGGAGAAAGAATACCACCTTGTGGGACACCAGCATCCAGGTCACGCCAACTCGAAGAATTCTCATCAACATGAACCGACTGCTGACGTCCCCGAAGATAAGAGGAGAACCATTCCAGACACTCAGAAGATACCATGAGATGTGACAGGATAGAAAGGAGAATATCATGTCTGACGGCATTAAAAGCATTGGAGAAATCAATAAGCACCAAAACAGTAACTTTTGTTTTCTCCATCGCCTCTCGAATGTCCCCAGTCACTTTAAGGAGAGCGGAAGCCGTACTGTGTCCTGGCCTGAATCCAGACTGGAATGGACTAACAAGATTGTTCCGGTGAACAAATCCAGAAAACTGTCTATGGACGCAGGCCTCAAGTACTTTGGACAGGAAAGGAAGAATGGAAATTGGTCGAAAATGGTTGGTAAGGAGGGATTAGGAATTTTCGGAAGTGGACGAACGTAAGCCATTCGCCACAGGGTAGGAAATTGCCCGGAATCAAGGGAGTAGTTGATAATGTGGGTAATCGGCAGAAGGAGAGAGTCTAGGATTAAGGTGATCATATAACGACTGATGTCGTCATAGCCCACAGCCTTGGATTTAATAGAAAGGATAATCTTTTTGATATCATCTAAGGTTGCTGGAGAAAAACGGAATGGTTCAATTATTGGACTTGGTAGACCAGCAATGTAATCAACCGTTTGAGACAAAATTTGAGAATCAAAATGAGAGATAGTTGTGAAGTGAAATCCACATGACGCGGTCTACCAACACCAAGAGTTCCGAGGAATTTCCAGATGTCAGCAGGAGAAGAATAAGATATGTTTTCGAGAATGTGGCGGCGTTTTGCGTTGCGTATCATCTGATAACACCGATTTCTTGCGGCTTTGAAAAGATCTCTCTTTTCAATAGAGCGACCTTTTTTATATTTACGAAAGGCACGGTCCCTGCGCCTCATCGCCATACAAACCTCTGTCGTCATCCAAGGAGCAGGTGGGCGCCTAAGCTTTATCTTCCTGACAGGTGTGTGTCTGTCATAGAGTTCAAGAACCGTCCTATTAAAAACACACAATTTATCATCTACAGTTGTTGCCGCAGTAAGCTGATCCCAATCGATTTGAGACGCATCCTGGCGGAGCTTCTCGACATCCATACGAGCAAAACAACGCATGTGCAGAACTTTAGAAGATGGTTTGGGTGGTTTTAGGATATAAGAAAGGAAAATAAGATCATGATGAGAAAATCCAGGGGCAAGGCACTGGCCATGAGAGGAAACAAGGGAGGGATTGGAAGTTATGATTAAATCGAGCCACGTGTCATCACCCGAGATATTGAAGTGAGTAGGTTGAAGCGGAAGGACATGAAGACTAATAGACTCGATAATATGAAGCAGTTTACGGGAACGGGGGGATGGGTGGATAAGGTCTGTGTTGAAATCGCCCATGATAATGCAATGCGCATACTCTGACCCTACAGATTCTAACACTAATTCAAGGTTAGAATAGTAGTCGACGGCTGGCGGACAGTAGACAACACCTAGTAAGGTCTTAACACCTCTAACGTAGACCTCTAAAAAGAGATACTCTGCGTTAGAAGAGTAATTTGAAGGAGAAGAGGCAATAATTTTAAAAGAAAAATCACTACGAAGGTAAATAGCAACACCACCACCACCCTTCCCGATTCTATCATTCCGGATTAGAATGAAACCGGGTAGAGGGTAGGTAGTAGAGGGAAGATGTGGTTTGAGCCACTCTGAGAGACCAGGACAGCAAGAACATTGGCGTCGGAAAATGTGTCAAACAGGTCATTATAATGACTTGGCACACTCTGTGCATTAATGTGACAGACATTGAACAAATGACCTTTGTGTTGACCAAAGTTCCGACGCACAAAATCACCCGGAGAGAAAAAACTTGCATTAGCAGATGAGTTGCGGGAATCAATAGCAGAGCGAAAAGAATCGTCATCAGATAACATAAAATACAATAAAAATAATAAATAACTATAAAATAAACTGCGGCTAGAGTTTAGCCTTACCCGTTACGGTGTTATAGATTCTTAGGAGGTGCTTATATAAAAAGGTCCTCTAATTTAGTCATGGTTTGATGTGGTATAAATTTAAATACAATCTTTATGTGGTTTTCCGTCGCTACCTGGAACAACCTCATCTCTAGAGTAGGCTTACTGAAAAATCTAGCTTTGTGTTTCTTCATCTCTCTTTCCTTGGCGACACCTACCATGAATTTCCATGTTTTAGGTACTCTATTTTCTACCATTACCTGAACTATATCTTTTACAGTTACCTCTTCCCTCTCTATGTATTGCGTAATGACATTTTTGCCCTTCCTTGGTGGTGCAGAGGGGAAGAATCTATACATTTTCCTGTGTGCTTGACCATCATACTCATAGGGCCACTGATTCAAGCTGGGAATGATGGACTTGTGTCTGAGCAAATCTGCTATGTAAATCTGGTAGTCAAACTCCATAGTCTTCCTTAATCTCATATCCGCAAAAATGACTCTGAACCAAGGTTCTCTAGGTTCCCCAGAAGCCTCCTTCATAACACTGTTTTACATAAGGATCTGCCTTAGCTGCTCCCAAGTCCAATTTTGGGCATTTTCTCTTTTGCTTGACGAAGTTTCGGGAAAAAAATCTTCTAGCCCGCTTTTGAGGACAGTTCCTTTCTCTACCCATGTGGTCATACTATCTGACATAACAACCTCAGGGTGACCAAAACACTTGGTTAAACCGGTTAGTTCCAAAGCCAAGTGAACATATTTGATATTTTTATAGTTGCTATCATTAATTAGATGTGGTATTTAACTATTACATCTTATCGAGAATTGTAGAAATGTGGGTTTCCTTACACATCTTTCAAGATAGTTGCTATTACAAGGGGCTGCCAATATTTAAGGATGTCGTATGCATCTTTCTTGTAAATACTTATGTCGTGTAGAGTAGCGTATATAATATTAGCCACTTCTATAAACATAATATATCCAGGATACTTTCTATTGCAAGAGTAAGCATAGGACAAAGCAGAAAACCAGGAAAAATAAACTGCGGCTAGAGTTTAGCCTTACCCGTTACGGTGTTATAGATTCTTACGAGGTGCTTATATAAAAAGGTCCTTTAATTTAGTCGTGGTTTGATGTGGTATAAATTTAAATACAATCTTTATATGGTTTACTGTCGCTACCTGGAACAACCTCATCTCTACAGTAAGCTTACTGAAAAATCTACCTTTATGTTTCTTCATCTCTCTTGCCTTGGCGACACCTACCATGAATTCCCATGTTTTAGGTACTCTCTTTTCTGCCATTACGTGAACTATATCTTTTACATTTACCTCTTCCCGCCCTATGTATTGCATAATGACATTGTTGCTCTTTCTTGGTGATGCAGAGGGGAAGAATCCATACATTGTCCTGTGTGCTTTACCATCATACTCACAGGGCCACTGATTCAAGCTGGGAATGATGGACTTGTCTGTGAGCAAATCTGCTGTGTAAATCTGGTAATGAAACTCCATAGTCTTTTTGAATCTAATATCCGCAAAAACAAATTCTTCAATCCGTTGGGGTTTTCCCAGTTCTGAAATATGTATGAGATAAATATAGGTTTAGGGTTTTAGGGAAAGATAGGTTTGAGATCACGTTCAGCATAGGTCGGCGAGGGGTCCTCTTCTTCCTTTTTTTATGAGGCTCCACTTCCCCACTGCTGGACATAGGCCTCCTCCAATTCCTTCCATACCATCTTTTTCCATGCCGCTTGTTGTTGTTTCGCCACCAAGGGGTGGTACACCAATAATTCTTTACGCCGTGGCCGACCTAGTAAGGACTAAGTCGGCCACGGCGTAAAGAATTATTGGTGGATGATTCTGAATATGTTAATTAATATGATAGTGAATAGATGATATGCTTTACATAGTATAGAACAAAGTCGCTCCCGCTGTCTGTACGCTTAGATCTTTTAAACTACGCAACGAATTTCAAAGCAGTTTTTAGCAATTGATAGAGTGAGTGAGAGGAAGGTTTATAATTTTTTTTAATGATTATATGATATGATGAAACTGAACGACCTGGGCTTTTATTTAACTCTCAGTAGGCCGTAGTCGTGTCGGGTCACGTCTTTTGTTGAAAAAGCGTGCGAAGTTCGAAGTTCATCGTGTACCACCTACCTATACAACGTGTAATTTAAAGGGTATATACATACCAAGTGCACAACTTCTTTGGATGATAACAAACGATATAGCAAGGGTTTTGTAATTCTATGTCTACATGTGTGGAACTTATTAGAAATTTCAATACATTGATACCAGAGACCGAATTTTTCAAATTAAGAAGAACGAAGAGAATTATCGTTTTATTGGCAAGTGACGTGGAAAGTGATGACCCTCATAGTGCTGTGACACGTTTGTTATTACTGGTATTCAAGAAACATATGAAACCAATAATTTGGGGTCAATTCTGTGAGTCACTTATTTTGAGCTGAAACTTTGTATAGAGACTCCATACCAGATGTTGTCTTCAGTCCTTTTGGATAGATATAGGGTTTCTGTTACACGTTGTATAGCAAGTAGCAAGAAGCTTCTTTATAAACTTGGAGCTCCACAATAAACCTCACTTAAGATATTATTGTAGCAAGGTGATTAAGACCAGGCACTTTAAAATAATTTTCACGAAGGCTCCGCCCCCATGCACCCCCGGTTAGGCTGTTGTGTGCTAAACGCTAACTCAGCAGTAATAAAGTTGAATATCGCATGCGTTCTTTCATCATGTTCGGGTTCGAAACTAAATGTCATAAGTCTCAATTCTTATTTCGTTTATAAATAAAATAATAATTGATCTAGAGATAAAATATCTTAGATTTGATAATAAACTACATTTTCTTACTGTCAATACTAACTTTAGACATAAAAGCCGAGTAATCTCGATTCAATTTTGAATATTTTTTAAAAAGGACATGATTTTTGTATAAAAACTGAATCGAGCGAAGATGTTCCAATTACGTAACTGATCTTAGACATGTAAAGAAAAAGATCCCATAAATCATATACTAAAGTTCCATTTTGATTGTATGCGTGATTGTTTCAGAATATTAATGCAAAGTTACATACAATTTAGGGAGCCTCCTCTTAACGCCATGACCAAAATTCGGTGAGACGTGACATCGACTTAGCCTCGTGGTGCATTACGGCTCATTGCCTTTCATCTAGAGGAGGCTTCTGTCCCAGATGGGACAATGTAATAGGTTGAATTTTTATAATAATTATTATGACCTTCTTAATATAACCTGTTTGTGTTTGTTTTACAAGGAATTTAAGTATTTAGTTAAGCTATAGGATAAGCAAAAGCACTACTAAGCATAGCTTATACAAGTTCAGATAGAAAACCAAATCCTGGTTTACTAGTTTGCGACGCGGATTGCTCTGTCGCTGTAAAATACCTATAAAATATTTGTACTGTTGTAGGCAAGTTATGGGAGACAGAGAATTGTATTTTGATATGCAGCTTCATTCCTCAGGAAATATCGTCGACAGAAAAGCAGCGCAAGACGTGGTACCTTTGCTGAAGTTGCGGCAACATTGTAACAAGTTACCGCGGACCAAGAACAAAAGGGCAGAAGAAGTCTAACACTCTTCCGCTCTACCCGGAGCGGGAGGAGTTAGTTGATGATTTTCCGCGAAATAAATTAAGACCTCATAACATAGTGTTCGTTTTTGACTGACAAAAATTCTCCTCACAGGCACCACAATATTCAAAAACTTATTTTCAGTGCTCTTTGCACCATCGATAAAATCACCAGCTACTAGGCCAGTCAAAATATATCAATTCTAAATTAATATATATTTAATTTGAAAAAGTATACCATTATGAATAATACCTGAAATAATCGACGTTAAATAGCTTGAATGAGCCTGAAACATTGCACTTTCCTTTCGCATTAGCTCATAATATTCCTTGCTACTCAGTTTGCGAGCTATTGAAATTTTCGTAGTTGGTAATCTCAATATCTTCCCTTACCAGTCTGGGTATAAAGTGGCGTACTGTCGAGATGACCTGACGGTTATGTAACTCAATCTATTGGTTCGATACTACGTCTAAAAGATGTTGTGCTATTGCCAATTTTTGAACATCATTATTTTTCACCGCCCTAATCCGCCATAATTCTAAGCCGCTGAAACTCCAAACAAAAGATACACATGTAGGTTGGCTGGCGGGTGAATCTTCAGAAAATATTATTTTTGAGTAAATTTTGTGGATTCTTGAAAACCTGCGTGCATCGCTCATATTTTTTAACAGTATTCATAGGCATGTTCAGTTTACAGGTTTTTTATTAAATTTACTGCAGATAAACAAGAATTTAAAGAGATATTATTTTATTTTTTTATACTATTCGTGAGGATAATGATATAAAGTGAGAAAAATGATTTTCAAGCTTAGGAAAATGACAATATGTTGAGGACAATGATAATGCTCATGAATTTAGTTTTGTAACCGATGTAAACTTCTTCTATAAACGATGAAGGTAAATGAAAATAAAAATAATTAAGTATCTAAATGATATTTTTATTTGGTTTAAAGTATCACCATCTACTAATATAAATGAACGTCAAAATAAGTCCAACAAAAACCAACTTCTAAGACTTTTATAAACTTGATTGCTTTATTCAGATAGATTATGTAAATTATAAGTATCAAAATCAACAGTCGAATATCAAAATATTAAAAGCTAATCGCCGTATGATCTTAAAAACCGTTAGTGAACTACTTAACGGTTTTAAAGATCATACGGCGATTATAACAACTACCACTATAACAAACTATAAACTCACGTTTTTCACAATCATACAGTGACTGAATTATACAAGTCGAACAAAAATAAATTAAACATGGTCATTAATTAATCTTTCATTTTCATAATATTAATACTTACTAACAATTTTAAGTTTTTTTTAACAATTAACAGCCTTATTTATGTTTATTTATTATACTAAGAGAAAAACGGTAACAATTCTAATTCAAACCCTGGAAAAGAATCACTTTTAATATGTTCAAAATAATGCAAAAAGATGTTTCTGTTGAAAAACAAAAAAAAACTAAGTAGCTGTCTAAAAAAAGAATCATAATTTTAGTAAATTATGACTGTACGGAACTGTAATTTGTAAACAAAAAATGAATTTCGTGGGCTAGGTCGACGAAGCAGGTGGCTTCGTCGACCTAGCCCACTAGTATTAGGTTTTATTATAAAGGTATTTAAAATTAGAGTTGTGAGGAAGTAGATGATACAGGGGAATTAAATTTGTTAAAGGTTATATCAGAGAGAACCACTATACGATTTTTCTTTACTTTATCAGGCTCAAACGAAGGTGCATTTTCATCTTGTAAGCCAATCACTTTCTCTATAAAACCAATATGTTTTCCATGAATGCAAATTTCTGAAGCGTCACAATCAAAACAACTCATATTGCGTACAGTTGTTCTCGATGTAGATTTCTCCCAAAGAATTTGGTGCACAGAAAAGGTGCCCCTAAATGGTTTTAATTTTTTGGGAATTAAGCTATCTCTAAATAAGATATTCTCTCTTTCTATTTTCTTTACAATTATATTCAAATTGTCATTTTCTATGTAAGTTTTAATCAAATCGTAAAATTGTTCAAAAGTCCCTATATCTTTCCCAAAAGTTACCATACGATCCGCAGTCCTTTTTAGAGTTGCTCCAACTCCATCAGGAGCACCTTTTCCGTGTCCGGATTCTGAATAATTCCATGTTACTCTATTTAGCTGTGAGAAGTCTTTATAAAGTTGAGTAATTAAATAAAATATATACTTGTTCCTATATTGTGAAGACGGTGAGTCTGACAAAAAATGGATAGTGTCAATTAAGGGGTTTATATTAAATACCTCTTCTATCAATGGTATCAAGTGGGCCCACACGGCTGGAGCATCATGCCGCAAACAACTACTTAATGTGCACATAGATTTCGGAGTAATTTGACCCGTAGAATAACTGTGAGTGTAAATAACAGCGGTATGTAAAGACAGTTGTTGCCTGCTGGCCCCGAAATGAAACGATTGAACTTCTACTCCATACTTTAGGGAATAATTTTCCGAAAAATCAACGTGTACACATGCTTCATGTATATTAAGGTTTTCTTTCAAATTCTTCATTGTTTTATGCTGACTCACAATTTTGAAGGTGTGATAACAAAATTTCTTTAAATCATCATCAAATTTTACAATTGCGTCTTTAGTATCTATGGTCATTTTCTTTTTCTCAGTGACTGTCTGTTTCTTTTTTGACCCATTCGCAAGATTAATTTCTTTAGTCACTTTTTTCCATTCAAAAAAGGTACATACTGAGTTTTTAGAATCTACGTAATATTCAAGACAATTCGATTTGCAAGCATCACATCTCCTTTGCAGGCAGTCTGTATTTCTCGAATCGCAGCACAGTTTAGAGAGCACCTGGTCATAAGTTTTTTCACGTATTACTGAAGTTTTGTGCAAAGCCTCAATTAGTAATTTTATGTTTTCATGAATCTGGCATTCGCATGTGTCTCTATTCGATTTTTTAGGAAAAGTTACCCAAAACGGCCGCACTTTACAAAAAAACGAGTAACTTACTCTGATCTTCGACTCAACCAAAAATTTTTGGTATAAATCTTTCAACGGCAAGCATAAGTACCGTTTTTGCATTTGCATCTTATTTTTTGTTATATATTGTTTCTTACCTGCACATTGCATGCTGTTCGCATCTTGCAAATAAAATTTTTTTATGGTTTCAGTCACTGACAATTTCTTACTTTTTGAATTCGTTTCTGGTTGGTTTCTATTATCTGCGGTAATAGCACATGTATTTGATTGTAAATGCAAGGAGTCTGCATTTGATTCTGTACCCAAGAAGTTAATTTTATTCATCCGTCGGAAATCTTTAAGTAGCTTCTGTAATCTCTCTAACTTTTTTGCTTGTGCCTTGTTTTTTTTCTTATAAGATATGAGAAGTCTTAAAAGCCGTATTCTTTTCTTTGACTCTTCATATCTAACTTTTCTAATAGCTGATTGAATAGCTGCACAATTTACTTTTAAAGGGTCTTCTTTATTAACGAAGCTTGTGTGCGAAGAATTACTCGCACCTCGATCATTTTCAACTGGTTTTACTTGAACTGCTTCGAATTTTGGTTGTTGTCCTTCTTTTTTTCTTTGTCTGTACCTTAAAATAAAATTAGCACTATTATAATATTGTTGCCTACTTATAACAGTTGTGCTAACACCTCTCGCATAAATACGTACTGATACTATATACTGAATTACTAACTGGATAACGAAACTTAGTTACCTTTTAGAATTTTCCTTCCAATTTTTGCGTTGTTCTTTAATAGCGCGAGGGCTTTTTGCTGAAGTATTTTTTGCTTTCTTTTTTAAGTATTTCTGTCTCCTTTTTTCTTTTTCTATAGCTAGCAATTCGGGATCATTTTTTATTTCTGCATACCGCCGCTTTTGACATAGTCTTTGTTTAATTAGTCTATCTTCTCTGCTTTTTTTTGATTTAGGTGGCATCTTCTTAACTTATAGACACTTAAAATATATTCAGTCTTGACTCAGTCTTAATTCAATCTAAAAAAAAAAATTGGTTATCGGATTGTTTCGCGCGCCCATTTTCAAAGTCTGAAATGTAATCTACGTCCATTTCAGAAATACTGATAGGTTATTTTTGTCACATATATTATAAATCTTTAAGTCTACACTATCTTCACACAAAGCCTTGCATAGGTCCCCCTTCATGTGTAGCGTATATAACATTAAAATCTTCCAATATATACAAAAATCGTCTATCATCTATATCTATACTAATATTATAAAGAGGTAAAATTTGAAAAGAATATCTTTATATCATGCATATTAGCCGAGCTATTATAATCTTTGTCAAGCAAGTCGGGGACGGGATCCCGTGGAATATTTTCGACTTCAACGCGGACAAAGTCGCGGGCAGAAGCTAGTCAATAATATGACGATTAATATAAGTTAATAAAATAAGCTCCATGTTATGTTATAGTCTATATTATTAAACTCGACCTTAAACAAATGCATAATTACGAACTCCCATCATTATCCTTAACATTTGTCATTATCATTCCACATAATGTCATTCTTCTCAACGTGCGTCATTATCCTGGCAGTACATATTCAGCACAATGATGTTGAGAAAAATGATGAATCGGAAAAAATCTTGTTTAAACCTGTTTTGCGCACGTGGTATTTCAAAAAACGTTTTATAATTGCGTATATACACAAAACCTTCATACTTTTTTGTTAAATGAATAGAATAACAAAATAATTTGACGGATAAATAAATGAAAATGTAAATGACGTTTACAATGAAACTTTTTGGAGAATGAATTTCAAAGTCTTACCTGTAGAAAACGCGTGCGTGTAACTTCACCAAAGCACATCGCCCGACTGTGGTGCGGGGAGGTCTGTTCGCACAGCCACGAGTTTGCCCCCCTCCCGTCTCTTACTCGACTTAATATTGAAAACAAACATAGCGCAGGACAATGACGCACATTTTTTGAACATGAGTTTTCTATTTATTAACTTAGCGATTATTGGCCATGATATCAAGAACATAAAGATTTATTATGTATAATTACAGCACTCAACATCAAATAGCTCCATGAAGTCAACATTTTTTATATCATCAAAATATAGACCGCGTGTGCCGAGGCGACACGTGAAAAAATGGCAATTTTATGTGTTTGTTTTTTAATATATTTTTTATTATTAACTTTTAACAATGATGGTTTAAAGCAACATTTTTGTTGATTATTTTACTAATAAAAGTAACACTTTAAAAAATAATACATACACACGTTCTCGAGAAATTTTTAAAGACATCATTTTCGAGCCTCTCAAATATTGACCCTGGCGCGTGTGATGGTAGGGGTGATAGGAAGGAAAATAGCAGTTAATATCAGAAGCGGCGAAACAATATATTTCTATGTGACCGGATCTTTTTTTATTACATTGTTGTCAAAAGTCACGATAATATTCTTTTCCATAATTTTTACTTTTTCATCTTGCTGCCGTGTATGTAGGTCTCTACACACACGGTAAATATATCGTTTTAAGTTCTAATGATGATAATCCCTTATTGTTGCTTGTAGCTGTAACGATGTAAGATTTATTTTTGTCGTTAATCGTTGTAATAGTGAAGATAGTGTCGTGTTTTGCTTAGGGCGTTCGTTACTCAGGAAAAACTGTCGATACTTGGTATTTACATATGTACAGTATCAGTTCAGGCTACAATTTATCAAGATCTGTTTGGATGTATCAGTGTTGTCGGGGGTTAGGTACTTAATATAATATTTATTGAATTCACGGTGCTGCTCACTACACGGTGGTTTTTAATTGCTTCCCAGACTTTTGCCATCCCTTTCCAAATTATCAAGTTGGAGAAAATTTTTGGACCGCCTAATACCTTACTATCATATGACCATAATGTCTTCCATTGGTCAACCACTTCCTGAAATCCGGTAAATTATTTATGACTGTTTTGTTTATTAATAGGAAACTCAACAGCTTACTTTGCAAAGTACTTGATATGGTAGCAATTAATGCATTATATAAAATTAATAAAAGCAAGAGGCATTTTGGGGCTACACACCAAAAGTCATATCAATAAAAGTTATAACTAGTTTAGGTAAAAGATTTTTACGGAACAAGGAAGTATCCGATACAAAACCCGCCATATAAGTGATCGTGATAGCTTAGATCGCGGCCGCGTCAGGTTATAAAAGGAGCGAGCGCTGAACCCCTCGTAAATTTATCTCGACGCCTTGTTATCGACGCTTGTCTCCGTTCAGCGAAGTGATAATATAGCACACTGATTGATGGGAGAGATACTTTTAAAAGCTGTGTTGCGTACTTGCTTTGCAATTTGTTATGAGTTTCTACTAGTGGTAATAAATCGACTCATATAATTTATTTATTTAAATTGAAGACATTTAAAGAAAGTTTAACATCAAAGTAATAGCAGCAAAACCTATTTTTCATACCTAAATGCCATTATAAGAGTCAGAAGAGCATATCTTCTTAAACCTAGAAACAGACATCGTTACTGGCGCCATTTCAATCCATTAACTCCCAATTTGTTATATTTTCTTTATCTTAAGGTATTATCTAGTAAATCTTCACCTGCACACATAATTTAGACCCTATTAGCACTTTTTCCGAAAATAAAAGTTTCTTACGTGATAAATGTTTGCCTTTATGCGAAAAAAATACGAAGCGAAATAAACTACTTGTTTATGCGTAAAAGTTTACATGATATGTACGTACTTATACAGAGTTTATTGAAGTTTTCTCGTTAAAGCAACAACGGGTATAAGTAATTTCATTATATGTGGTGCATATAAACGGTTTTTGTTACTTTTCTCCTTTGTTGCAAACTTAGAACCCATTATAGTATCTTTTGCTATATCTAGCTGCACTTTTTAAAGTTTTATCATCCTACATAAAATGTCAGGTGTGAAGTAAATCGATTGCGTCATTTGGGTTTCATAGTCCCATTTGGAACCCATATAGTTTCGCCAAGTCCGTCTGACCGCAGCTTAGCTCAAAAACTATTAGTGTTAGTCAAACACTGAAAAGACATAGTTCGATTTTGGCCTATATAACCGATGTCAAGATAAATTACATGATAATTTTCATTTCTTTTTATACTGCTTGAAACATATTTTAGTATTTCACGGACACTTGAAATAAATAAAGTCAAAATAAAAAGTTGGGTCACGATTAACGAATGCGTGGTGCCGTAAAAATGTCTATTGGCCAGATAGTGTTGCCGATTTACAGGATTTTTCCCCCATTTCAGGAATACGGACGGTTGTCTGGATTAAATCAGAAATTGATAAAATACGGAGTATTTCGGGTATTTTCAACGTATATATAGAAATAAAAATAATAATAAACTTGGACCCTGTTCCCGATACCGGTGGGCTACTATTTTTTATATTTTTAAATGATTTTTTTTTGAGAATATTTAAAAATGTAACTTATATGTATATATTGGAAATAAAGATAATAATAATAAAATATGAATGGGTTACGTTATTAATTTAACCTTAGTAAATAATATATAATCGTTAACTAATTCAGGACGGGAAATCCCCCATGCTTCTTCAGTCTGACGCTTTGTCTCATTCACTTAGTGAAGCTCACATTCGTTTGTTCAATTGACTGATTATTTCTGAAATTGAGTTGATCACATATAGGTACATAATAATATGAATTCAATAAATCAAATAGGCATTGAATCCTATTATTGACAATAAATAAATTAATATCTAAAAAATATTTATTTAACACTTTATTCATTTAAATACCTGAATTGACTGGCTGGAAAAGAAAATGTATTCCATAATTTTTATCTAAAATCGGGAATTTCTGGCGTGGCATTCGGGTATTATAGCTTTTCGTAATTGGCAACACTGGTGTGCTTATATTTCATTTCGTTTCAATTTTTATTGCAAAGTTCTTTTCTTTGCGATTTTCTATGCGTTTTATGGTTTTATTCTAACAACTTTGGCTTGATTGCATACTTGGTAGACTCGGCTGTGTATAAAGAATTCTGTGAATCTTACTACCTGGCTATTTTCGGACTTGATTTCGATGAATTGATTATTTTTGTATCTTCAAGTGTCCGTTAGTAAAAATTGATTTACTATGATTCCATAAAATATTTAGAGTCTATCTTAGTCAATTTCGATTCAAACGATTCTTAGGCGTGACATGTATAGAGCCGGAACAATGTCCTTTGGCATGGATATATGTACATAATCACGCTGGCAAAGTGGTGAAATAAATTCATGAAAAAACCTTTTTTAACCGACTTCAAAAAAAGGAGGTTCTCAATTCGTCTCGAACTTTTTTTTTAATGTATTTTAACTCATTACTCGGAAACGGCTGGACCGATTAGGAAAATTCTTCTTGCGTTTGATGATGGGATCCTGGAGAAATCCAGGGAATTCTTCAAATATTATAGGCACACCTATAGAGTTTTGGGTATTTCTTATAGTACCTTGAGCAGTTGCTTTCGAAAAGTACCTTTTGGGGTAGTTGAACTGATGATGAAGACCACAGATGGCCACTGAAACTACTCAATAATAAGTATTTCGTGGATTGCGATTCGATTACTTGAGTAAGGATGTTAAACACTTTATGCTCGTCGCAATATATACGAGTATGGTGATATAGAGCTGATGGTCAAGTACCAGGAGAACTCCTCAAAAATTAACGGCTATGCATCAGGAAAAGCAATATTTTGTAAAAGGTGATAAGTTGTTGACAACTAACAACAATAACTAGATAAATTACAAACCGACCCACTACAAAGCGTGAAAAAAAAATTTTAACAAAAAATAGAACCGACTTCCATATCAAAACACTACAAAGCAAAAAATAACTTTAATTTCGGAAGGCGGTGTGAAAAAAAAAGAAAATCCAAAACCAGTAACACCGACTACCGAAATTAAAGTTATTTTTTGCTTTGTAGTGTTTTGATATGGAAGTCGGTTCTGTTTTTTGTTATTTTTTTTTTAATTTCACGTAAAGAGAGGTTAAAT
This sequence comes from Tholera decimalis, assembly GCA_943138885.2. Classification (NCBI taxonomy): domain Eukaryota; kingdom Metazoa; phylum Arthropoda; class Insecta; order Lepidoptera; family Noctuidae; genus Tholera; species Tholera decimalis. Next base: position 9,002,319 of record OW964553.2, on the reverse strand, counting down.
GATAAATGATCGTTTCACTTCAGTAGCTCAAACATGTAGGTTTTGCTGCCTGAAATCAGTGAGCAAAATTCGATTTTGCTCACTGATTTAGAAAAAGTAACTTTTTAATTTTTGTTTTCAGAAAGCCACGAATATCTTATTCAGCCTTGGGTTAATCATACAATTTGAAACATTCAAACTGTATTTCTTTCCCGCCATTAGAAAGAGAGAGAGAGACAAAGTCCAGCCCTTTCGAAGTTCCGATTTTGAATTCAACCTCAAAGACAAACACGTTCGGAATTTCGTACTAACTGAAGAAATTTTGCAAAAAGATATTTATGTCTTTCCCAACTAGCACAAATGGGCTGCATTAGGGCTTTGGAGCGTATCCGATTATTACTTATGGTAATAGACGTAAGCGCTAGAGCGTCTACTACAGACTTAAAGCAGCTGCTTTAGCGCTATTTGGGCGCCATTTTATGCAGCCTAAAGTTCCATTTAACCTGCACAACGGTTGCATAAAGGTTCCTTAATAGCTATAACGATTTATTAACGCCATACTAAAGCTCTCGTAGCGCTACTTTTGAATGATTTTGAACTACTTTGAACGAATGAATTGATTATAGTTCTTTATTGTATATCTTCAGTTGACATTATTTGTAATATTTTGGTAAAGTGTTTTCGTCGCCATCATGAAAATAAAACAAAAGTACTTAAGTAAAAGTTTGTATTCTGTATTAGCAAGATATATAAAGATACTTAAAACGCTGTCCAGTTTACTGTAGATATATAAGATAATTTTCGAGTAATTTTAACGCGCTTTTATGATATTTAAAAAATTAACAAAAGATATGTGATATTTTTTATTTGTTATACAGAATAAATTTTATTTCCGTATTTTTACGTGTCGATAACTTACTATTCGCAAGTGACCGATTATTTACCGGTACATTTAATGCAAATTTAACTGAAAAACCAATGTATATCAACTCAATTTTGCAAGTGAATTATAAGTTTTCTTAAAAAATTATGGCGTCATTGTAATGTAGTCATAACCTGCAGTTTGAGCTCTAATAACTCCCTTTTGAGAATCATAGCGCTAATTTTCACCCTTCTAACGCTTCCAGTGATTTTTGTTCCCCTTGCAACTCACAGCCACAAAAAGCTCCTATTTTCCTGTTTTTGAGGTTATAAGAACTAGTTACGTACTTATTCGAATGGTTTCCATTTTGGAGATCCGTGGTCTACCCTTAAAAACGTTCAATTAACATAGACATTGTACGCTTCTCAACTTCAAAAACAAATCCAAGGTTACGGTGTTTTAATTACGATACTTGACTTTACACCCGATAGTTCTACATAAACATGATACAGGTTATTTTTCAAATAGATAATCATGAAACGTCTCAATAATAGTTTACATTATTTTGTTGTCGGTAGAAATAAGATCCGGTTACTTTATGATTTAGTTATACCTACTTATACTATAATATGAAGTTTAAACATTTCATTAACTTCATATTATTGTTTTATTACAGAATGCCTTTTAAAATAGTTAAACCTATAAATGCAGACAAGGAAGAGCTGTCAATCTGCCCTTCAGGATGGGAAATATCGCTAGATCAGAATAAAGAAAATTTGTCAAAAAAAGGCAATATTCCGATTGAAAAGATATTGCCTAATAATGATGAGAACGTTGCACAAAAAAAAACGTAATTTGGCTAAAGAGGTTAATGGATCCTGTGATGGTACTGCGCCAAATTCAAATGTTGAGACTGATATCTTTATACAATAAGAACCCAAGAATAGGCTTTTTTTATTAAGTTTGTGATTTGTGAAATGGTGAGATTAATATTCTTTAAAATTAAAAGCTTAAAAATTAAAATATTTTAGTATTAGATGATTAGCAGATTCACTGGAATGTTCAGCAATGTTTGATGATTTTAGCAGGTTTTCATAAATCTTGCGTACTTTCCTGCGATAACCTCCATTTTTGTTATTAATTTCCATCGTTTAGCATCAATTTTTATTAAATGTTTTATAATAGTTACAAAAGCGGCTGTAAAATGGCGAATGGATTGAGCCTGCAAGGAATGACTATTGCTACTAAAGGCTTTAGTTACACTGATGAGTTTTTTGTAACTATAGTATGCATAAGAGTTTCTATTATTTCTATAATGAAACTTATAGTTGTATAATAGTGGTTACTATAACTATAACCTATAAAAGTTACAATGGAAACCACTTTACAGCTGTGAGTGGCAGAATGACCTTCGTAACTCTCATATAAAGGTATAAGTGGTAAATGAGTTCTACCGTGAACTACTGTGAAGGCTAGGGTAGCGTTTGATTCAGCTTATAGCACTAACTTTTATAGCTATAGACGTTTACGGATGAAGATATGCAACTTTGAACTGCTTTTTGAACCCTTAAACCGCTAATTACAGCCGAAAGTAACAAAATAGGCTGCTATTTCCACTAATTTGCTCATTGGGTTTGATGTAATTTATTGAATTTTTTATTTTATTGTTGTATTTGAACGAAAATAAGTATTTACTGCAAATAAAACTTGTTCCGTCCTACGAGAATAACCGAACGCATTTTTTTGGTATGGCAATTATCTATTGTCTTTGACTTGACACTTGAGATAAACTTCTTCTTGTTAGCAAAGCCGCCGCGTTTGGGAGATTGAATTTTATAGTTGTAATTGTGAATCTAAGCTAATCCTAGTTGCTATTGACAAGTTGGTCGTGATTAGTGATTCATTGAAATCTAGAATCCCGTTTGAGTAAAAACCTGGGATATTTTGAACAATAACGCCGAATTGAAGTCAGATTGACTGACACGCGAACATTGATGAAAAGAATCTAGTGATAATTGGTGCTACCGCTACGGTCTGGACCACGCTGTTGAAAGGCCGGCGTCATTTGTGAGCGTCCACACCACTTGACAACATTACACATTTCAATTACACTTACACGCGCACACCACGGACGTGATCGGAACAGATCGTCGCTTGTCGTCTCCAGCTCCTTGGGTAAGTGATTATTATTATTGAAATAAGGCATAAGAGCCTACCACAACGTAGGGCTCCGCGTGATCGCGGACAGTTCGACATACCAGTTACCGTTGGCTGGGCTCGGAGTCGAACAAAACTGATATTTAACCTGTAAATATTTATTTCGAGTGTCAATAATGTTGCGTAATATATTTTGAATAGTAAAATAAATATCATGGGTGCTATTTCCGAACACGCCTTAATTTAAATAAAAGAGCGGGATTAAAATTTCGTGGCTGGCGTAAAGAGTAGAACAAGTTAAAAAAAAAATTTAGCAAAAAATAGTACCGACTTCCATATCAAAACACTACAAAGCCAAAAATAACTTTTATTTCGGAAGTCGGTGGTATTGGTTTTGGACTTTCTTTTTTTTTCACACCGCCTTCCGAAATTGAAGTTATTTTTGGCTTTGTAGTGTTTTGATATGGAAGTCGGTTTTATTTTTTGTTAAAAATTTTTTTCACGCTTTTTATCGGTTCGGTTTGTAATTTATCTAGTTACAAAAGCCATAATGTCAACAACTTATCACCTTTTACAAAATATTGCTTTTCCCGATGCATAGCCGTTAATTTTTGAGGAGTTCTCCTGGTACTTGACCATCTGCTCTACATCACCATATGTATTGTGACGAGCATAATGTGTAACATCTGTACTCAGGTAATTCAATCGCAATCCACGAAATACTTATTATTGAGGAGTTTCAGTGGCCATCTGTGGTCTTCATTATTAGTTCAACTTCCCCAAATGGTACTTTTCGGAAGCAACTGCTCAAGGTACTATAAGATATACCCAAAACGCTATAGGTGTGCCTATAATATTTGGAGAGTTCCCTCCATTTCTCCAGGATCCCATTATCAGATCCTGATTTCGTAACAATGGGACCAACTAGAAAGTATACCCATTCAAACGAAAAAAAAAATTTTCAATTCGGTCCAGCCGTCTCCGAGTTATGAGGTAAATACATAAAAAAAAAATTCAAGATGAATTGAGAACCTCCTTTTTTTAAAGTCGGTTAAAATATTAAAATAATCGTAAAATATGACTGAAACAAGCGACGAGAATAGTCCAATACGGTTGCAGAAGGCTATATTGAAGGCTCAATAGAAAATAAGTCGAAAATCTGTAAGCGTATAGTGGAAACAATAAGTCTGAATTCGACCTCGAATCCTTGGTCTCACGCCCATCCACTGCCAACGACGCACAGTGTACTTACACAGAAAGCCGATCAGAATCACCAACGTTTGACGTTGTTCCTTCTCAATCCGCCACCAGAACAGAAACCTTAACCCCAGATAATCAAACTCAACTCAATGCAACTATAACGTTGCCAAATAAATCTGTTACTTTTAATTTGCAGAATTGCAGTAATTTTACTTTAAACTTTTAAAATGTTCCATTTTATTGAATTGCTACCTCTACCTACAATGTTAATTACTTTGATTCATAATAAATACTGATTTCAATCTATTCCTGTTTATTATTTTATCTCCTAAAGTGTTTTCGCTGCTAAAGTGAAAAGTTATGTGTGTTACACGAGAGCAGTTTTTTGGATCTCGTGCCTTTGAATGCCTCGCCACACTCAGGATTCAACTATAGAATCACTCGCAGCAAAAAACGACTTTGCTCTCTTGTTGCACAAATAACTATTATTTTGCAAATTGGTTATTAAATAACACTTTTATACGTCATTTTTAGGGTTCCGTAGTCGAATGGCAAAAACGGAACCCTTATAGTTTCGATATGTCTGTCCGTCTGTCTGTCTGTCTGTCTGTCCGTCCGTCCGTATGTCACAGCTATTTTATTCCGAAACTATTAAGACTGTACATGTGAAAATTAGTAGGTAGATGTATTCTGTGAACCGCTTTCCGATTTTAAGAAAAAATAAAAAAATATCTATACTATATACTATATATTATTATAAAGCGGAAAAGTTTGTTAATTTGTTTGTTTGTTTGCTTGAACGCGCTAATCTTCGAAAGTACTGGGTGGATTTGGATGAAATTTGGTATGGAAGTAGCTTGAAGCTTGAGGAAGGTTATAGGCTACTTTTTACCCGACTGAAAAAAAGGAGAGTTATGTTTTTACCGTGATAGAATCCACGGGAGCGAAGCCCCGCGAGAGTACTAGTTTAAAATAAAAGGGGGTCCCCATACATGGAACTAGAACTGAAAATATTTTTATTTTCATGAAACCTATGCGTGTGTGGTATCTATAGACAGGTACTTAAAATGATATAAGGGTTTCTAAAACCACTTCACTTCACTTCATAAAGTTAATCGTTTAAAAGTTATAAGCTTCCAAAGTAGGAAAATGTGTCCCTCCCCCCTCTAACTTCTATAATAATGGAGTGAAAAATCTAAAAAAAATATATGTCTGTAGATCTTAATGTAGACTTTCAACCAAAATTGGTTTGAACGAAATCGGGTCAGCAGTTTTTAAGATACAGCATATTTTCTAAAACCGCAAATATAACTTTGTAATTCATACAAACACTAAGAAAAACAAAGTTATTTAGCGTAGTTGTAAAAATTTAAATAAGCTAGTTTTATGAAATTTTTAAGGTAAAATTGGTTTGAACGAAATCGGGTCAGCAGTTTTTAAGATACAGCATATTTTCTAAAACCGCAAATATAACTTTGTAATTCATACAAACACTAAGAAAAACAAAGTTATTTAGCGTAGTTGTAAAAATGTAAATAAGCTAGTTTTATGAAATTTTTAAGGTTTTTTTTTATTCGTCAAATAAATACACATATTATATTATATTATTATAGTTACTACGGAACCCTTCATGGGCGAGTCTGACTCGCACTTGGCCAATTTTTTTTCGTAAATATTAACTAGATGAGGCCGGTGTTTTCTAACTGACTACCCTGAGAAGAAACACCGAAACAAACTCAGGGGTCCGTCTCTTTCCACACAATCTATACTGGTTTAATTCTATGGAAACCTTGTAGGTTTCAGTCTGAGGCGATCTTTTGAAGAAAGATGCTCACAGATTTGAGTGGGCCTATCCATACAGTGCAAGCATTTGTCAAGTGACGTATAGCTCAACTTAGAACAAGGAGCTTAGGTTGATTTTTTTTATCTCGTCTACCCCATAGTGTAGTATCGATGAATAGGTCGATTAAAAATAATGTGAGAGAGCGAAGATCATGTTTCGATTCAGGGATCCGTTTGCAAAATATTAAGGTTTCAAGTGCTCCAATTTAGTGGTTGTAGGTAGGAATTCAAAAGTCACGGCAGTAGTACCTACATCTAACAAAAATAAAAGGAAAACTATCAGTCCTAAGTGACAAGTAGGTAACAGTCGACCATCTGTATCCTACTCGCTTTCGGACAAATTATATTGAAAAATATTAAGACGAAATTCTTATTTGTGTTAAACAGAGTAGTTTGTTTTTGTTAGAGCATGGTACGGAACTCTCGGTCAGCTAATCCAACTCGCAATTGGCGCTGCGGTAAATTAAGGAACGCTGCACTGCGCGTGGCCCATCATAGAAACGGTCGGTTTTTTTTTTCAATAAAATACCGTGACATAATTTTGTCATGCATAACGGTATCTCGAACTACTGTGTACGGACGCGAAGCTACCCGAAACTGTCAAATTTTCCCAATCAACCTTGAACCTAATTTCTTTAACAATAAAGTTGAAAATCTATTAAAGAAATTTGATAGATTGTTGTAGCTCGATGTGCTGGCGTCTGTACTATAAGGTTGTCCCCATCCAAACACATACCTCGGCAAGGTTTGCTTACCCTTGAATATAATATAATACATGAGTCTAGTCATAAGTTTTGTCACATATGGAGAGTTAAATAAATGACACAATGAGTTGCGCATTACAACTATTTATATATCAAATGAAAGGGTATAGAATACAGATTTAAACCACATTAAAATTATTCGAAATGTCCTCCTTTTGCTTCGATACAAGCCTTCAATCTGCAAGGCCAGTCATCAATCGAAGCACGCACGACGTTCTTGTCAATATCGGCGACTGCTTTAATCAGGGATGCTTTAAGTGACTCCAAGTTGCGATGAGGTTTAGCGCAGACCTTCTCCTCTATGTGCTGCCATATTTTGTAATCCAAGGGATTCAAGTCTGGACTGGATGAGGGCCAATCCTCGTGCCTGATAAAGTCTATTCAACGGGTCTTGAGCCAGTTTTGGGTACTTTTCGCCTTATGAGCCGGCGCAGAATCCTGCCGGAATACCCAGTGCCTGTTTTCGAACATTGTTTGTGAAAGAGGTTCCACAATGTTTGTTAGGACTGTGTTTTGATATACGAGGGCACTGGTTTTTACTCCTTTTTCACAAAAAAATACCTCCGTTGGACCCAAATAGGACACCCCAAGCCAAACCATGAATGCCAAAGGATGATGACAACGCTGAACACGTGGCACACGTCTGCGCGCTTCTTCACTAGAGTGTGCATACACTTTATCATTTTGTTTGTTGAAAGTCTCCTCAACATTAAATTTTTTTTCGTCCGAAAAAAGTATTTCGCGGTATTTTTTTCCCGCGTACCGCCTTAACAAAACCCGGCTTCTTTCGAGTTTGATTTTCTTCAGCCGTGCGTTAAGAAGATGTGCTGTTTTTTTTCTATAAGCACGCAGTCCTAGGTCTTCATTTAACACCCTTTTAATAGTAGTTCTGCTTAGTCCCATCTGCAGAGCCAACATTTTTTGCTTGCGGACAGGATTTTGTTGGTTTCGCGCCTTTACTGCTTTGATGACCGCTGGAGTCCGAACAGTACGAGGTCGACCGCTCCTTTGTTTATCTTCTAATCTTGAATCTTCCCTGAATCGTTTGATAGTACGATAAATAAATCTCGGTGGAATTTTCAAATTTTTCAGCAGTTTAAAAATCTCAGTTGGCGCGTGACCCCAACGATGCAATGCAATTACTGCGACTCTGTCTTCTTTGCGCGTCCACTCCATTTTAGAAAATGAACAAAATTCGAGAAACTCTTTGCTTTTATTTTCTTTAAATATTCAAATTTCGAATGCCCATAATATTTTCCTTGGCTTGCATTCTAAATTCGAAATTTTACCTATGTGACAGAACTTATGGCCCGACTGAGTATAATGTGTAGTTCTGATTACCAACTGACGACATTCTATTTCTTCATCCTCCTCCTTCACTGTCAGTAAGTGTAATTTAATTTGAGAGAAACTTAACCAAAATTCCGCATGTAACCTCAGACCTTAATACTGCATTTCGAAATTACAGAGCTCGAACACCAAATTCCAAAATCGAGCAGGATCAGGCATCTAAATAAGTGGATTATTAGTTACCATGCCAACGGGGTGTTTGTAGCTCGGAGCTGTTGCAATACGTGGCTCTAAATGCAAACATTGAATAATTAATACCCTCATGAGTTTGTCGATGTAGTATTTGAAGACATAGTCATTAATCGTATCTCGGCAAGTTTCCTAATAGAACTTGATGTTTTAGGTAAAACGATAGTGTTTTGAAGAATTTTAAAATTCAATTGGATCTGATGCTGTAGAATTTATCTATCTGAGATTTCCAATAGGTGTATTCCCGTTGTCCCCGTAGTCCGTGTCCCCGTTAAAGAGGACAAAGGGAATTTAATAAAATAATTAAAATTACTTCCCGTTGTCCCCGTACGCTGTCCCCGTTAATTTCTTGTTATATATGCTTTTCAAATTATGCCCGTTGTCCCCGTTGAGTTAAAATTAGAAGTGAGAGTGCCTTAATAGAGAGAATATTGTACCTATACGAATGAAATGGAACTAAGGACTACGTATAAAATTAAAAAAAACACATAATGTCTAAACAATAGCTACACATGTGATTGCGACACGAGTATTTATAATTTACGAATGTATTAAAAATAATAATAAAATAAATGATAATATATAAATGTTGATTATTACCAATTCTGTAATGTGCTTATATTCGTAGTTATTTTCACGACACTAAAACGCACACTTTTAAAAAGTTTCGTCTTCTGTCTTTTTATATCATATCTTCTGTCTTTTTATTTTTCCCTACGATAATCCATCCGATTTGACAGATGTAGACGGTGCGTCGTGTTCCACGCGCGCCTCAAAGAGTGTCAGCAAATTGTCGGGGCCCATAAGGGGGCCGTTGCTTGCCGGGGTTGCGGAATTGTTCGAAAGAGTTACCGCGGCCTCGGAACACGAAGGGCATATGATGGAACACGGATGGGTTTTAGTCAGTAGAAATCTGACACACCCTCCCGCTTCGCCTAGATCGGGAGGCAGTCATTGGATGTTTTCCCATCCCAAAAAAAGGGGATGGCCATCAGGTCCCATTACAAATGCTGACTGAACTTTGAGGCGTTCGTGGAACACGACATGCCGTCAACTTATCTTGATTCCCCTAGATTATAATTCGGCGAGGCAGTGTCAGTGTTCAGTTTTTAAACTAAATTTTACTGAAAATATCTAATCAAAACTAAAAATTAAATGATTAAGAATTGGCATGTCCTAGAACAAAATTCTTAGACTTTGCGTCCACCATACCGCACTGGGTCCGCGTTGTTTTTTACTTTACAGTTTATTCCCTGTAATAAAAAGAAGGCTTTACATATTTAAGTTACACGTGTACATACAGATTTCGTACTACTCTCTCTGTTCATAAAAATATATATAATAATGTTTCCCAATGAAAATATGAACTGACAGGTAACACGATATATTTAACATCGCTTTTGCTCTTCAGTTCACGTATGAGCTAGTTCAGAATATCAATTCAAAACGAAATCTTTTTTATTTATTTTTGTGCAAAAATGTTTGGACCGTACTGGTCTCCATGTTATTTCATATATTTTATGGAAATATTTGTTGTTTTTGGAAGCAATATTTGTTGTGAAGTGGTAAAGCATAATTATTTTAAGCGCGACTCTTCTAAATTTGTGTAAGCTAAGTATTAAATTTGAAAAGAAGGCAGTGTGTTCTCATTTTTAACACACTACCTAATATATTCATCAATCATTGCTCCTAGCGGGTCCTACGAACAATGAATGCCGATTATTTCCGTAAGTTATAGTTTTTTAATGCAAAGTAATTCACATTACACATACATAAGTAGTCACAGCACACTGCATATTTTAGCACGTTTACAGTACAGCCAATAAACCAATATTTTTAATGGAAAGCCGTTTAAAAGATATAGTAGTCTACCTCTGTTATGTTTTAACAGCTTTGATGGCATTTTGCAGAAAAGCTTATTTACTCGTTGTTTACTGGTCATTTGGTGTGTTATATATTTAGAGTAAAATGATGTCTGCTTTCAGTTATTTAAAAGAACCTCTTCGGAGCCCCCTCTTTGCAACCCCTGATACGGGATATACCTGGGCCTCGCTGATTATGGCAGCACGTGATCATTGTGCCGTCGGCTCTCCTACGATATACCAATCTAAACGCCCACGATCCTGGAGTCCCACCTGGTTTGAATGAAACACGCGGTTAGGCGGTTACCACCCTGTCGCGGAATCGGCCCTCTCATGATCTCAAACACCTCACAGAGCATCATGGTCGCACAGAAAGAGGATATATTTCTCCGGAGTGCAAATCTAGCACTTAATTATTAACAGCTGCATTCCTGTATAGTAGTAATAGGAAAAGTATTCAATTATCAGTTCTTTATCAATCAAATGGTATCATAGGAATATAACCATCGTATCCGTATTTAGCGAAAACAGTTCAAATGTTTACGAAATTTAAATTTAAACGGTTCCGTAGATTCAGAAAAAATACCTTGATACCTATATGGAGTGAAACACAGATACATCGTGATCTTATATGTATTTTAGGGTACCTTACCGCAACCTTACATTGTGGCCAAATCTTCATATTCAATTAATAACTATTATTGCTACAACAATTACACCTTACCTTACAGGCTACACCACATTACATTTAAAAGTTTATTACGCAAATTTTCCACCACATTATTGCGTTAGGAAGTTACAACGAAAGAACAACACGACTAAAATAGAAATCCTTTACGGTGCAGAAAGTATTTCCATTTAATGTATAGTCGTGTCTTGTCGTTCAGTCCATCAAAGTTCTCCACGACATCATATCCATTTCCTTCGTAATTGACGTCCACTATCAGTGTAATCAATGACACATTGCACATCAAAGGCGATTAGCCGGCAATGGCTCCTAAGCTGTTAACGGAAAGCCTACAGATATGTGCGTTTATATAAGTTTATGATGTTTGTGACGTAGTATTATTTACGTGAAGGTAAGGATAGAACAATATTGGCTTATAATAAGTTGAGAATTTTACACCGGTTGCAAAAAAAAAAAAAATGCATAAATAAATCCTTTTTAAACGAATTCGTGTTATTTTTATACCGCAAATTCGCAACTCAGTGAAATTAAAAGGTAGGAAAATCTGTTTCATAACGGGTTTTTGTGAAACTAGTGTCGTTTTGACGGTCGAGAGTCTCTCGCCGAATCTCCTATTATTTTAGTCGATCCCTAGTTTTTAAGGTTTACTTACGCTAATTATATAATTATATGAGATGGCTCATGGAATTGAATTAGAATAGAACTCGACACTTGTTCCGATCTTAAGCAAGCACGAAATAGTTAGGACGAAAAACATTCAAGTTATTGATTTATTTGTCTCAATATCAGTCTTGCCAATTAGTATCACGTTACCTAGCTACGGAATTGTGGAGGTAAGATGGGCAGACGTTCTATGTAAAACACTAGTACTCGGTCGTTCCATCGTAGACTTCATCTATAGCTTACCATCAGGCGAGATCGAGGTCAAGAGTGGGCTTAGGGTCACAGTACACATATCAACTCAGGAGCAGATCGTTACCGCCTCGCCTTTCCCCTTGGTGTCAAACAGGCGTCCACGTAACGTAATCACGTAACGTAAGCGGATCAGAAACTCCGGCACGTCGACTCGGCTAGTTTCCGAGTTGATACGTGTGCTACAGTGCTACGATCTTTATCCGTAATAAAAAAAACTCGGCTACATTTGGTAAGATTGTAAGCCGGCTTCAACATAGTTGGGAAAGACTTGGCAGAAGATATATTACTAAAAAAATACTATGAAATTATGTCACTTAAATCCCAATGAATTCCATCCATCACTCCATTGAATAATTGCATTGAATTCCCTCATGTCCACCAGGGATCGAAAATGTAATTTCATAGATCTATACTAATATTATAAAGCGGAAAAGTTTCTTAGTTTGTTTGTTTGTTTGTTTGCTTGAACGCGCTAATCTTCGAAAGTACTGGGTGGATTTGGATGAAATTTGGTATGGAAGTAGCTTGAAGCTTGAGGAAGGTTATAGGCTACTTTTTACCCGACTGCAAAAAAGGAGAGTTATGTTTTTACCGTGATAGAATCCACGGGAGCGAAGCCCCGCGAGAGTACTAGTGTATCAATAAAAACCAATTTCATGCTGCATTTTAGCAAAAACCAGTACAGCTCAAAACTGAAAAGATTCAGTGACGTAGTTTTAAAACTGCTCACGGTTTTTGGACACCGCAGTTTCGTATTAAAAAATAATATTCCTGAGGTCAAGCTCGGGCGATTAAACGAGAATACGATACGATGCGAACGTCGCTGTTTGAAACCAGATGAGGTTGTAAACTTAATAGCTTTTCGTGTAAGTTGAAGTTAGAGCTTGTGTAGTTTTGTGTAAACTTCAGACAGCTTAATGGCAAGGATTAAACTCACAGGTATGTAAGATTTATATCATCATAATAATCTGTTCTATTCATCAGTTTTAATTTTATAGATTAGACGACTTTACTTGTGTTTGCTACACATACTTTTAAATGTTCATGTATAGTATTATTTAAATAACTTGGCAAGAGTCGTTCAATGCGCAGAAGTCGATTTTTAGGTGTCAGTGGTTGTCAGTGGGACGCGAGGTATGACGTAGCGCCGCTCCGAGCGCGCGATTGGTGCGTCAGTAGTTCTCGTTCAATTTGCTCCCGAATACACTTGCGTATACGAAAGGGAGGAAAAACAAAGGGTACAACCTTTGTTTTTGTTACGAGTTTTAAATTTAGTTCTTGTTACGTTGATTACAATTCCAGGACCAAATACTGTTTTACGCAGACAATTAAAACGTCAGAACGAACAGTTAGACACTATAGTTAAGGAACGGCAGCATTTTTAATTTTTTAGGCTAATTATTTTGAAAATAAAACTCATACATAATTTGAATGTTGTATTTATTAATATCTAATAAAAATAAGTTTCAAGCTTCTAGCTTTAAAAATGACGTAATTTCCATACGAACTTTCATCCCCTTACAGCCCTTTTTTGCATTAAAAAGCAGCCTATGTACTTTCTCAGGCTCTAGATTACGTCCGTGTCAAATTTAATTAAAATCGGTTCAGTAGTTTAGGCGTGATTGCGTAACACACAGACAGACTGAGTTACTTTCGCTTTTATAATATTAGTAAGGATTGTGACGACGAGAACATGTTATTTTTAATGTTTTTTTTAATACATTTTTTTCACTTTTAAATGTATTTATGTATTATATCTATTTTATTTATAATACCTACCGAATTAATGAATAAATTTCTCGTCTTTCTTTAACATTCTTCTGAACAGACATGATTAAAATTAAATGATGGCAATAACCATAGAATAATGGCAAGCAGTAAAAGTGACCACTTTTTTCTTTTACTAAGTGCACGATGCGCGAATTTACCCCCACTACGTCAAAACCTTGCCAACTTACGTGACGAGGACTATACCCAACGAGCACATTAGTGGAAATAGCAGCCTATTTAGTTACTTTCGGCTGTAGATTAGCGGTTTAAGGGTTCAAAAAGCAGTTCAAAGTTGCATATCTGCATCCGTAAACGTCTATAGCTATAAAAGTTACTTAAAGTGCTATAAGCTGAATCAAATACTACCCTAGCCTTCACAGTAGTACACGGTAGAACTTATTTACCAATTACACCTTTATATGAGATTTACGAAGGTCATTCTGCCACTCACAGCTGTACAGTCCATGGTTTCCATTGTAACTTTTATAGGTTTTAGTTATAGTAACCACTATTATACTACTATAAGTTTCATTATAGAAATAATAGATACTCTTATGCATACTATAGTTACAAAAAATCATCAGTGTAACTAAAAACTACTACTACCTTTAGTAGCAATAGTCATTCCTTGCAGGCTAAATCCATTCGCCATTTTACAGCCGCTTTTGTAACTATGTATTATAAAACATTTAATAAAAGTGGAGGTTATCGCAGGAAAGTACGCAAGGTTTATGAAAACCTGCTAAAATCGTTAAATATTGCTGAACATGAATGAATCTGCTAATCATCTAATACTAAAGTATTTTAATTTTTAAGCTTTTAATTTTAAAGAAGATTAATCTCAACATTTCACAAATCACAAAATTAATAAAAAAAAAGCCTATTCTTGGGTTCTTATTGTATAAAGATATCAGTCTCAACATTTGGATTTGGCGCAGTACCGTCACAGGATCCATTAACCTCTTTAGCCAAATTACAGTTTTTTTGTGTGCAACGTTCTCATCATCATTAGGCAATATCTTTTCAATCGGAATATTGTCTTCGTTTGACAAATTTTCTTTATTCTGATCTCGCGATATTTCCCATCCTGAAGGGCAGATTGACAGCTCTTCCTTGTCTGCATTTATAGTTTTAACTATTTTAAAAGGCATTCTGTAATAAAACAATAATAGGTAGTTAATTGAAATGTTTAAACTTGATATTATAGTATAAGTAGGTATAATTAAACCATAAAGTAACTGGATCTTATTTCTACCGACAACAAAATAACGTAAACTATTATTGAGACGTTTGATGATTATCTATTTGAAAAATAACCTGTATCATGTTTATGTAGAACTATCGGGTGTAAAGTCAAGTATCGTAATTAAAACACCGTAATCTTGGATTTGTTTTTAAAGTTGAGAAGCGTACAATGTCTATGTTAAGTGAACGTTTTTGAGGGTAGACCACTGATCTCCAAAATGGAAACCATTCGAATAAGTACGTAACTAGATCTTATAACCTCAAAAACAGAAAAATATGAGCTTTTTGTAGCTGTGAGTTGCACTAGGGGAACAAAAATCACTGGAAGCGTTAGAAGGACTACATTACAATGACACCACGATTTTTTAAGAAAACTTATAATTCACTTGCAAAATTGAGTTGATATACATTGGTTTTTCAGTTAAATGTGCATTAAATGTACCGATAAACAATCGGCCACTTGCGAATGGTAAGTTATCGACACGTAAAAATACGGAAATAAAATTTATTCTGTATAACAAATAAAAAATATCACATATCTTTTGTTAATTTTTTAAATATCATAAAAGCGCGTTAAAATTACTCGAAAATTATCTTATATATCTACAGTAAACTGGACAGCGCTTTACGTATCTTTATATATCTTGCTAATACAGAATACAAACTTTTACTTAAGTACTTTTGTTTTATTTTCATGATGGCGACGAAAACACTTTACCAAAATATTACAAATAATGTCAACTGAAGATATACAATAAAGAACTATAATCAATTCATTCGTTCAAAGTAGTTCAAAATCATTCAAAAGTAGCGCTACGAGAGCTTTAGTATGGCGTTAATAAATCGTTATAGCTATTAAGGAACCTTTATGCAACCGTTGTGCAGGTTAAATGGAACTTGAGGCTGCATCAAATGGCGCCCAAATAGCGCTAAAGCGGCTGCTTTAAGTCTGTAGTAGACGCTCTAGCGCTTATGTCTATTACCATAAGTAATAATCGGATACGCTTCAAAGCCCTAATGCAGCCCATTTGTGCTAGTTGGGTACTATTGATGCGAATAAAAACAATTAAGTGTGTCGACCCAGGTTCACGGTACATTTAAACAATATGAATATCTTAACCTACTAATATTATGAATGCGAAAGTTTGTGAGGATTTTATGGATGTATAAATGTATGGATGTTTGTTACTCTTTCACGCAAAAAAATACCGAACGGATCTGAATGAAATTGTCTAAGTACTTCCTGAAATAACACATGCTACTTTTGATACCAGAATTCCCACGGGATCGGGATTTATGCGGGAAAGCCCTCCCACGCGAACGAAGTTGCGGGCAGTCGTTAATATATACATATATATAATATAGCAGTCTAATGGTATTCATTTATATGTTATTATTCTATTTAGGAATATACTTCTCGTTAGGTTCTAGAATATGGTGTGGGTAAAAATAGGGCCACTACTACTACTTGCTATTGCACTCAAAACCCATTAGATGCACGCAGTATATTAATATGGCGACTTTGAGATCTGCCGTTAATTAGTAAGCCTTTATCACTTTATGACGTCGTCTTATTACAGGTAAACGTCAATTGCAGTTGACCTTAGGGACGCTGTGATCATCTATTACGTAGATGTATAGATAGAATATACTTTAGTGTGAACCAAAAATCAAAACACATCATATAACTATGTTACTAAAACGTTAGTTACGATGGCGGTCTTATCGCTGAGAGCGGTATCTTCCAGACAACCTTTGGAAGGACTTTACAAGCTTTAATTAAAATGGGGAGAGCTAAATTAGTGTACTACAAATAATCATCAAAACGGAAAAAATAATTTAAAATAATATAAGAATTTTTACCCAATTCCTAAAGACGCAAGCCAACTTCACCACCACGCGGTACACTCTACTCTGGTGAAACTCTGGTGACCTGATAACACGTACTGAACCAGAGTGGCGGAGTATGGGCCACACCCCCAAAAATATGCAAAGCATAACATGAATACGTCGAAAATTATAATTATAACACTGACCCGCAGACTGCAAAATTTTTATCAGCCGATAATTTAATCGAGTTGGGTTGGACATGAATGCGAAGACTAGCCAATTAACAGTCGGCCGATTAATTAGATTCGCTAGAGTTGGTGAAGAGATCAGTCGCCTGAAATTTTGCACAGAAATATTGTTATTGCTTTATACTGGATAGAAAGGAGATAAAGGATGAACAAGAGAAATCGGAGTATTGGTTACATTCCATCTACAGTAATAGATTAATGCAAAGGAATTTTTACACAATTCATTATAAATTACTAGTTTTTGGATTTTTTTTTCCTATTATCGAATGAGCATAACCAGAAGACGAGATTGAATCCATCATGTATGTACAATCACTCGCACGAACTTTTCCGCATCCAACGTGGAATGAACTGAAGCTATCGGCCGATGTAACAATTGGCAAGTGTGCGGGCGGGGAAGAGCGCCATACTGAACAAGCGGTCGGTCGAATAGTTTAGTATGAATACAATTGTGAACCCCATCAAACCTGTTATAGGTCGATACCGAATCGCTGTAATGTGTGCATATGCATGCATTTGAAGCCGACCAAACTATCGGCCGATAGAAGAAATTCTTTAGTCTGCGGGTAGTCTAAGAGTATACGTTTTGAAAGTGTCGCATCGGTGAGTCATATTTTATTAACAGTATGTAATTGAGTTTTCTTACATCGAACTGCATAATTTCTGATGCTATCAAAATGTCCTGGTTTGTAGTAAAATATGTTACTCTCAGCAAAAAAAAAATATGCACTAACTTTTATCCATTTGGCACCATATCTATGCCACCTACAATACTCACGGAAGTGCTGTGGTAGACTATTCTTAGCTAACTCGCAAATAAAAATAAACTTTAACGACCCTCATTAAAGATGAAAATTGCTTAGTTCAACTGCAGTGCACGTTTATTGCAACCAAACCACAATACATTGGATGCCTCCTACGTACGGTTGGAACAATATAATATAATATCCGTTTGTACTATTTCCATAATGCAAGGTATTAAGGTACATACAGTGGCAGCATTGGAAAGCCAGATAAGACCATCGAGCTTAAATGAAGGAACACCGAAACAAGCTCAGAGGTCAGTCTCTAACTCAACATACCAGGACCGTGTAGTTTTTATGTCTGAAGTGGGCTTTTGAATAAGCATCAGCCGTATGATGCTTTCCTTTTTAGTGACAAATGCTTGCACTGTCTGGGCAAGTATCGTACAATCGTGTAGCTCAACTTAAAACTAAAGGAGCTGTACCGATTTGACGAAATGTACCCTATATTATTGTACTCAAACTGCCATACATAATACTGGCTAGCCTGGAACTAAAGTGGTCTATGTAACATTTTTGACTAACTAAATCCATCCATTAACAACTTTTCCAACAACATAAAAACAATAAATAAGGTTAACACATGTTAATAATTGATTGATTTTTTTTTATTTTTAGTCTCATATTGTTTACTACAGAACTTATCTCTTAAGTTACATATTATATGGATAACTAAATTATCCACTAAGCTGCCGGAGTCTGTGTTTCCTGTTATCTACAACCTTTTTTTTTTTTTAACGTGGTAAAATTATCAAATAAGTCCTCCCACTCCGGGCAGGGTGGGAGGGACTGTCAGACTTTTACTGACTAAAATCCACGGTGTTCCTTCAATAGCCCTTTACATACCGGGGCCACGGTAACGGGATGAGTCCCACGACTCCGGCAGGCTTTGGCCCTCTGCAGAGGGGGCCTCGTCATGTTGCTGACGCTCTTTGAGGCGCGCGTGGAACACGACGCGCCGTCGACCCGGGCATGGTCCATGGTCGGACAGCGAGTTGCCCTTTACTCGCTGTCCGCATGCCCGCGCCTACGGTGGCCGGAGATCGTCGGCCGACGTCCGACGCCGTGGGCGTCTACCACTGCAGTTATCTACAACCTAGGGGTCTATAAGTCAAGAGTGAAAAGGTTACTTCTAGGTAAGCATGCTTCATCTTTGACCACATCATCGCTTACCATCAGGTGAGATGGTGGACAACACGAGCCTATTATTATTAAAAATTAATACAAATATATATAATATGTTTATCACATACGTTCGTTAGCACACAGTAACTCCTAACGCGTTTTTTTATTTATTTATTAATTATCATTTTTCTCTTAAAGTGTCATGTGTGTACAAAAATAAATAATATAATGATAAATGTAGAAAGGTGACGGGATGGCGAAATTTTCTAGATATCGCATAAAATAACCAAAACTCTGGTATTATTTCTAAACTACATTTTCTATATGACCTTCTAGGTGAAGTTTTGAGTTGATCTGTAGATCGAAATTGCTGTAGTCACGATCGATACAATTTGTTGTTTACATTAGGCTGTGCCTAGCTTGGGGCCCATTGGTAAGTGTTTTGTGTTCTGTTACTTTGTGCATTGTATTTACTGTCTGTATTTTCATAATTTGTGTATGTAAATAAATAAATAAATAAATTAAGTTTGTTAAGTTGGTAGTACATATATTTTTTTTAAGGATAGGATATAATCTATTGACTGCTTCTCGATCTGGTCGAACCAGGACAGTGTGTCAGACTTTTACTGACTCAAAACCCATCTGTGTTCCGTCATTTGCACTTAGTGTTCCGAGGTCACGGTAACTCTTTCAAATAATTCTATAATTATCGAATTATATTTTACATTTAACTAAAATTTATACTATGGCACTTAGAATAAGCTAAGAGGCATGTTAGCGGATCAGTAGTTGCTGAAGATCATTTTGAAATTCAAAACAATATTTTATGATATTTATCAATACCTATGTATATTATATAATAATGGTCCTCAAATTTATGTCATAGATACATTTATTATTATTAATGAAGTTAAATAGCACGATACAGATTGATACAAAGTTATATTCGCTCGTGAATAATGCAGTATTCTGAAATAATCTGTCTTTCACATTGAGTTTGACTTTTTTTAACAGAAATACGTTATGAATTCTCTACAGCTACTCTGGTTATGAATAGGTAGACCACAATGTCCCGAAATGTATAAAAAGTATATAATACGGTAAGTTTAGTAAATGTTTTAATTAATGTATCAAGATAGAATGGAGTCCACATGTGGATGTAAAGTGTTTAGTCGATTACAGAAAGTTTCATCAATTAAATGGAGGCGACGCGTTGTTGCTTTAGCTAACAACGCCCGAGACAAATGTAAACAAAACTGCTGTTATCATTTTGAAATAAGGTTTATGGCTACAAGAGCTTTAAAAACCAGAAAATAACTTATTAATTGATTTAAGTTTGAACTAAAAACAATACGCGGCGCTGGTATGAAAAATATGTCATTTTTTCATTTTTGAAGTACACAAGGTAGTGTATCAAGCAGTCAGTGAACGTGATAAAACACAGAATCGCGAGCTTTTCTACGTTTTTCGTTAAGTTTGAAATACGCAAATAATTGTATTCTAGTCGTCATTTTAATAATAATCTCTGCAAGTTATTGTCAAATACATTTTAATACGCGACAGTATCGGCGCGCCCTCTCGTAAGTGATGTGACGATATTATAGGGAGTGTCTGCGATATTATAGCGTTATAGGCCATTCGTTTTTCTACATGACTGTACCCTGCTAATCGCTATGATTATAAATGGTGTCAGCTCTTTTTCTAAATTGTGTTGAAAGGACTTATCCTTTCGGTAAAGTCCTTTCTTTAAAGTATACTTTCATGCGACAATAGTTTATTAACGTGAATATTTTGCATTTATGTATAAAAATAATACGCATTTCGATTTATCATGATCCGAGCAACTGCTTCGCCTCATATGCTTAGTTTCTTTCATTTATTAGTAAGAGAAGTGTCTTTTAGTTTTTCGCGATGAAGTAAGTTTTTGTTTTCATGTCCGCTTTTATACCTTCGTGCACGAAGTGTAAATAAATAATGAATAGATCTTAAAATAACTGTCTATGTTAACAGACAGGTAAGGATATATTTCTGGTAAGATAGGTGCTCTGGTTGAATTTCTTTTATAGAATTCTGCTGCAAGTGGTTAAATTGAAAGGAAGCCTGAGCAAAATAGATAATGATAATGATGTTTATTTTGCAAATAGGTTATAAATAACACTTTTACACGTCATTTTTTTTCGTAAATGTAAACTAGATGAGGCCAGTGTTTCCTAACTGATTACACTGAGAAGAAACACTGACACAAACTCAGAGGTCAACGTCTCTTTTAAAGTCCATACAATCTGTAGTGATCAAATCATATGAGAACCATGAAGGTTTATGCCTGTGGCGCCCTTTAAAGGACGGAATCATACAGATTTGAGCAGGCCCGTCCAAACAGTGCAAGCATTTGTCAAATATCGTGTAGATCAACTTAGAACCTTAAGGAGCTTCAACGATTTGACGAACAATACCAAAGTTAGGACATTTGGGTGGGCCGTATAAAGCACTCAAACTGCCAGACAGTGCGGTAATCTATTCATAATATTCGTTGTTATCCCACATTGCTCTTACATTCACAATAAAGCTTTTGCTATTACAAAAAATATATTACTTGAAAAAAGAAAATAATATTGTCATGTCATTTTGTACAAACAAAATTATAAATAATAAAGTAAACAAAAATTAAAATTATATTCTATTACTTGAAAAAGTAAATATGATTGTCATTGCGGGAGACAGATGCATTAAAGTAGTTACTCGGTATGCCATGGATTGTCATGAATGAGATTACAATTAGCAGATGGATAAAATTAGCCTAAAAGAGCAGTCAGCTGCAATGACAGGGCCCGATAGAGCCATTGCCTGCCGGGGTTGCGGGAATGTTCTAACGTGATACCGCGGCCCCGGAAGGATAGGGCAGGTGAAATAACAGGGTGGATTTTTAGTCAGTAGACGTGTGACACTCCCTACCGCTCCATCCAGAGCCGGTGAAGTCATTTGTTGATCATACCACCCGAAATGAAAAGACGTCTGTCATAAATAAAGAAACTTTTCGTCAAAAGCATGAATAATGAATAAAATTTCTGTTTGGATTCATATAAACCTAAAAAATAAGTAAAAACTTATGAATTTCAAAAAATCTCTTGCATGCCGAGTATTATTGGATTATGAATGTATTGTACTCACGTTTGGGCAAATAAAATATGTTAATCTTATCTTAATCAAAACGTTCTCGCCAACAATCTCGGTTGGAGCATTGGTTGAGCGCACACGCTATACACAGTGCAGGGGGTTTGGTTCACGGACTTGAAAAAAATGTATACTGGATTAATAAATTAAGATATTTTCTGTATATTTTATGTGGGCATAATAATTGTTAAATAATAAAACAAAATTGTTAGTTACTTCATATTATTAATCTTATTCCGTTGGAAATAACTTAGTAGTACAAATTGGACCCGTCGACCCACTTTGCCAGGTTTAATTGCTTCGTCTAAACTCATTACGGGACTCTAACCTACGTTTGTAGGTGCCTAATTCTGCAGATAGCACGGGTGAGGACTTTTATAGAATATTGTGGTCTTATTATTTGTTCGCATTGTAAACCCTTTTTGAACTGATATGGTCAGTAACACTATCATTAGAACTTAAATTGAGTTTCCTTCGAGTGAATTCGAGAGAAAATAGAAGTTTCATCCGTGATTATGGCGCCGAAATATCGGAAATTTGAAACAATGATAGACATTCCGTTTAAATTTCTAATGATATCGTAAACTCGGCATTTCAAAATACAAGCAATTCTGGTAGAGGTATTATTGTTCCATTTATTTAAGCTATGTACATGTTCATTTCATTTTTAAACATGAATATAAAAAATATACATTTAAAATTATAAAAATCGGTAGCCCACCGGTATCGGGAACAGGGTCCAAGCTACCGGTGGTCAGGGCTCTTGAGAGAGGAACCTCCTCACAATACGCACTGTTTCCAAGAGTACTGCTTTCTGGATCAAGTTCTTGATCCAGCTGCCCAACGAGAGCCTCCTTAGATGATGGTCGAGGCTCTTAGCTATTATACCATTGGCTGTGCCGACTATCGGCACAATGATTGCTGTATTTACATCCCACATGTCGACAACCTCGGTCGCCAGGTCAAGATACTTAGTTTTGTATCTTTCTCAGCTTTTACGAGGTTCTCGTCATGAAGGACCGCTATATCAACAATCATTGTGCGACGCTCTAATCGGTCTATCACCACTATGTCAAGTTTATTGGTAACAATTGTCAAGTCAGTGATGGTAGACCGGTACCAGTACAAAGTAATATTGCTATTTTAGAGAACTAGGTCGGGCACATACCTATAGTACGGTACTTCCGATTCCACAAGATTGTATATTAGAGAAAGTTGCTGGTGAATAATCCTAGCTAGGAGGCTGTGTCTAATCAAGTATTATCCGTTAGCCAGAAGAGAATAACCGAAGATAATGTGACGAATGGATTCTCCCGGTTTGTGACATGCCCGATATATGTCTACCGTACCATCCTTCACAATATATTTCCGATAGATTTCGTCATCATAACTTCATCCATAATTGCACAGAAAAAACCTTCGGTTTCCCCGAAGAGGTCACCAGAACGTAACGAGGTTACGGTCGCTAATAAATCTACGTCAGACCCATGAAGGGCCCGGTAATAGCGCCCGTGAAGCTCCTTACTCTGCCATAATTCTCTGCGGTCATTAGTATCTAATACTACAGGTTTGCGCCAATTCTGACTACCTAAAGAGAGCGGAGTGAGGCCTTTGTCCACCGCTACCGCATCCCGATGCATAATCACGTCAGCATCTAGGAAGTATTCCCTAAGGCTGCATACCTCGCGGTTGTGCAGGGTCTTTGCTTTTAAAAAGCCGCAACCCCCGCAATTCCGCGGGATATACAACCACATCACCAATGATGACGCATCCAATTTGCGGTCAGCATTGTACGCACTCGCCTATACAAGGCGCCAAGCTCAGCCTGAGTCCATTTGAGTATGCCAAAAGAGTACATCAATACTGGTATGACCCAACCATTGAAGGCACGCACCTTGTTTCCGCCTGTTAAAAGACTATTCAGTACTTTATTTAGGTGGCCAAAGAAACGTTCCTTCAATGACTGTTTGACATAGGCAGCATTGATGCCTAACGCCCCTGACATACCCAAATACTTCTCGGTTTCTGTTGAGCAGAGATCTCCATGGAATGTGTCCATCGCATGCACTTTCACCGGTAGCGTGAACCCTATCAGAGACCAGTGGGCCTCGAGATCCCAAACGGCGGTCTCTTTCTCGTCGACGCGCAGGTGTTAGTGACGGCGGTGGCGAAATATTAATAAATATATAAAAAAGCGTATTCGTTGCTCGAACTCGACGCAACTGCAGCGGTAGGAGTCTGTTCACTTGCGGCTGGAACTGGTCCTGGCGGCTGCAAGGCGGAGCTGAGTGACGATTCTGCAGGTCTTGGGCGTGTGTTTTGGAGCAATCGTGCCCGGTTTCTGGTCAACATAGTTCACGTATGAAGTTTTCCTTTATCTTTCAGTTGTCTGTTTTCATGGCTTGGTTAGTAGTAGTAATGTTGTTTTATGAATATTTTTTTTGAATTAATTTTCGTTATTTTGAGCATTTTATTAGGCTATTTTATTTGTTAATTATTTATTGATAAGAAATTGAAATGAACATTTTTGACGTGCTTGTTGACCAAGTGCCACAGATTATTGTTAGTATTATGATTGCACAGAAATAATATTTCCATGGGTATGGGTTTAAAGTTATCTAATCTAAATAACTTAAATTGTAAGTAAAAAGAAGATACCCCAGAAGGATTCCCTTTTACAGTTCAACACACAGATAAATACCGAATCGTACATCATCTAATTGCCAAAAACGACTGCTGACAAACAGTAGATCGACACAGTCTACTGTTATTTATAATTTATCATGTTAAATAAACTAATTAGCTGAACACTGTCTCTTAGAATACTGGCTAGCCTAAGTAAAAAGGCAGGGTTATTATAGTTGGGTTGTTTTCATTTCGACAAATTTTTGTTTCGTCAGATTTTCATTTCGACAGATTTTTGTTTCGTCAGTTTCGTTTCGCCAGATTTTTGTTTCGACAGTAAAAGTACAATCAAAAGGAGTCATAGATTTAGTTAAAGTGATCTATTTATATAGCATAATAATTCAGCACAATACAATTAATTTATATATGAAATATGTATCTTATAAGCTTTGTAAATACTTTTATTAGGATCTGCATATTATACAAGTTTACAAAAGCTTTTATTTAACACAAGTTTATTAAATTCTTTATGCTATGTAAACTATTGGCTGGAAATTCTAATACATAAATATATATATTTTTTAATGATTAAAAGATTTTTAAGAAATTGAGTATTCGTGTATTTTTTTTTAGATTTAATTTTATCGCATATTTGTGACGTTGGCGTCCAGGGCAAGATTTTGTTTGTCACATTTATGTGACAATGGCGTTCAAAAGGTTGATATACCTGTCTTTTATTTTGTACGTAGTTGTACGTTGTAGATAACAAACTGTCGAAACGAAAATCTGTCTAATCGGAATCGACCTTTATAGTTAAGTAAAAAAACTTTGCGACATATTATAATCCCTTCAATTATCTACTTCCTACTTGTTGTTTGGGTTTATTTCTGTAATTGTTTAAATAAACATATTTATTACTAGTTTCGCAGAGAACTTGAGGCTTCCCTCTATGTGCAGACGGTGATGACCAGAGTCGTTCTAGTTAGGTAAAAGTCCTTGATGATATCCCCAAAGACTGAGCGCCTTTTGAAGGTTTCCGTGGCAGTAAAAGAGGCAATTTAGATTTAGATGTTAAATAGACCAATGGTGCTTTATAAAGGAATAAATCCCCTTGAGACCCTTGTCACTGGCACTTATCGTTTGGTGTTTCGTTACTACATAACATTATTAAAACAGAATATTATTCTCAATATTCAGTATAGGTGAAATTTCCACTTAGATTGTATCTGAGCTTGAGCTTGAGTGATTTAGCAGAAAATATTTTTTTTAATAAATTAATGTTCTTAGCGGGTCATTGATAGCCGTAAGTTCAAATATTGCTTGTCATCTGCCTAGCGTTTTCTATAAGTGGATGAGTATAAGGTCGGCTGTCAGGCTAATCGGAAACAACTGAGTACTAGATTTTTATGAGGAATTACTGTTTATCTGAACTTCACAAACTAGTAGGTGAGTATCGATACTTCTTACTCGCCATAACAACTGTCAAAGATTTATAATGAGAGCTGGGACCAAATGTTTAGCGTGGTTTGTGAAGCACGGAGGAATCTTGATGTTAGAGTCAATGGTAACCCATCCATGGGGACACCTCGGCATGCGTTGCTTAACATTGAAGATAGACTTGTGTTTGTAATTATTTAGCTATAAGCTATCAGGCAACAACTTTATATCGCGCAAAAATATACAACATGCATCGTAATTAACGCACACCCTCAAATACCCCAATGAGAAAATTATATTATTATCATAATACATACTCACAATTTTTAGTTTTACTTCTTTAAACAGGTTTTTTTAAGACAAACTTCCTTTAAATGAGTTCTATTTTTCTGTAATGTTGAATTTATATAAATCTGCATTTAAAAAGTTACTACTTTAATTTACGGTTCATAGTTAGTTTGTTTTTACTAACAGCAAGAGTGTAATTTGTAATTTAAGTAGATTTAATTGCTTTGGGAAAAAAATTATCGATATTAAAAACGATAAAAATCGATTCAGTAAACGATTCTTAACAAACTAATTTCAGGATGTGCATTAATTATGTTACATGTTGTATATATATATATATATTTATTTTATGTACTTATGTATTGTATTTATATATATTTGTATATTTTTATTAGTTTTCCGTTATTGATGAATATTTGTACAGTAGTACACTAATATAGCCCTCCCCATTTTAATTAAAGCTCGTAAAGTCCTTCCAAAGGTTGTCTGGAAGATATCGCTCTCAGCGATAAGACCGCCATTGTAACCAATTTTATTTACAATATCGTTATTTAAGTGTGATTCAATTATTGGTGTACAATAAAGTATATACTATCTATCTATCTAAACTAACAAAAACGATTTAACTCAGTAGATTTTTAGTATAAGATTATTTAAATAATGAAGCTCGCGAAGATAAACAAAATACTTATCCTACAGACTGTCTATTATATTCATAATGATTAATAATCTTTTTCAATTATTATACAACAATTCTGCGAACGGACATCGATGTAATCAATATTTTGTGAACACTTCTGGTTTATTGTTTGCCAATCATCATTAAAATAATTGCTCGGTAGAATTTCAAACAATGGATCGTACGGGTGATTTATTTCCATTTTCTTCGATATTTTCATCAGCTGGTTCAAGAAAAATTCTAGGTTTAAATGCTTGTCAAAGACGGGCGCGTTACGGGAATATTCTAATGAGATACTGCGGCCACGGAACACAAGGGCAACTGAAGAAGCTGGGTAGATTTTTAGTCAGTAGAAGTCTGACACTTCTTTACGTTCCACCCGCAACGGGAGGAGTCATCAGACGATTTTCCCACGCAGAAAGAAAAGGGGGAGGACCGCGCTATGCGACAACGCGCTTAAATTTTTATCTGAACATAAATACAGTACAATGAATGAAAACACGTTGACGCTTAGCCGACCCCTTCTGTTTGCAGTGTCTTTAAGTTTTTGTCTTCTATTACCACTAATTAAATGCTAGCTATGTTTTACAATTGCATTGATGATAGTATGTTACTAATGATACACTAATAAATACAATAATCAATTTGATTTTTGATTCACTCTGATTAATCACGAAATCTCAGAAACTACAAGTAGTAGGGCTCTTAAATTCTGCACGGGGGTTCCTTTTAGTACGTAGATGCTCGCTAAGACGGGATTTTGCGAAATTCCCACGAGATCGGGATTTACACGGGAAGAACTTTCCACGAGAACGAAGTCGCGAGCGACTGCTAGTCTACAACGTGTAACATAATAAACGCAATTCCTGAAAGTAGTTGGTTCAGAATCGGCTTCTGAATCGATTTCCGTCATAAAAAATAGGTGTTAAATTTTGACGGAAAAATCTTTCATTTAACTTAAAATGGAAAAACAATATCATGACAAATTAATACAATCCTTAATTCAAGGAAATGCGCTCGTGTGCGTGTCGGCCGCTAGCATTGCATGAGTGTATGCATCTGCGTAAGGATATTGTATGACGCACATACATTTTGCGTTTAGTAAGGATAACTATTTTATAAAAAAATGTATAGGTTTGGTTTCAATTTATTTCGTTACGGATGTTGTTTTAGACTTATTGCGCTTAATCTGTTACACCTTGTATAATATAGATACAATGTTAGTAATGGAGATGGTGAGATCAAGTGTACGTGAAGGCTGCATTGTGAATTTTAGATGAGCTAGCTTATTGGCGTGTAATTAATTAAGCCGCAAACTGATAACTACATGAATAATTAATGTAATCGGTTTTGTAGATACCAATTAGTTAGATGAACATTTGAATACATAGTTTTTCGAATAAGATAATTATAATGTATGATATAGTTTTAGGTTTAGGCAAATAACATAAAGGAAAATGTCAGCCACTCTATACACTTTTGCCCCACTCAATAAAAGTCATTAACAAGCATGCAATATGCAGCATCTTATTGTATATTTATCACTGATAACTAAAAATTTGTCCTGAAACCTGTAAAAATTACGGTTTTCGTTTAAAAATAAAAACAATAATGTCATTGATTTATAGGTTAGGTGGTGTACTACATAATTGTTCAAATAAATTATTATACATATGATTATACATACTTGTTGCAACAACTCACGAAGTAAGAAGAGTTTGTAATGAAGACAATGTGTCTTAACATTCATTCAGGTTACAATTTACACCGCAACATGGTTCACCAAATCACAAACAATACTCCGATTCCATCATAACTAGCATAAATACAAAGTTAGTGTCAGATGAATGATATTTTCATAGATATCGGAATTCTATATCTATGAATATTTTATTATTGACACTGACAGCTGACTTGAGTACTTCAAAACGTTTCGTTACACCAAATTCAGAACTATGATTGTAATATTTTTTGATTTTCATAATTATTTGCAATTTCATCTTTAACGATTTAAACAACGAATAAACGTTACGCATAATTATAATCTCAATATAATATTTAATGTAAAATGATATTTGTTTTACAGTTACATACTTATTTTTTTTAGTTTTGTACATGCGTTTTATGTTTTCCTATCAGAAAATAGGAAATGGCAAAAAATAATTTCCGGGATTGAATTCTTTTTTTTTTTGGACATCCCACACATACGCACAAAACGTTTTGGGAATACCTTCATTGTGCGTACGGCTAAGGAGTGGAATTCCCTGCCGGAGTCTGTGTTTCCCGATAGCTATAACCTAGGAGTCTTTAAGTCAAGAGTGAATAGGTTACTTTTAGGTAAGCGTGCTCCATCTTCGACCACATCATCACTTGCCATCAGGTGAGATGGTGGGCAAACGCGAACCTATTTTAAATAAAAAAAAAAAACGTCCACTTTTAAAGAAACAATTTATTATGAAAAGGTTCTTTATTCGTCACAATTATTTTCATCATTTTACTTTTTCTGTAAATTATAACCATGACTGGGTCATGATCGGGCATTGTCACTTATTTTCGTCATCAGAGAGGCAGTCAGTATATGTAATTAGACTGTCACTTAGCTGCATTCAGCTAGACTGTAAGCCAACCCCGACAGCTGGGAAAAGCCAAAGTAGAATTTTTTATGAGATTCAATTCATGAGTCTAGTCTAAAACTGACATGTTAAGTACATGTTTTACGGTTAGCATACAAAATATTCATTTATTTAACAACCCAAAATGGAACCTGTTTCTATTTTACCCTTTCGTTCAGAGCACTACCCTTTCCGTTTGGAATTTTTAATAGGTTCGTCAGAAAGTAACGGTATTTAAATGCCCGTGTTGTTGTTGGACGGAAAAGGCTGTTTTTATTCTGCACATATTCCAGGAAAATACACATTGCATTCGTTTCCTGAATTGGATACAATTAGCGGTTGAGGTTGTACGTTTATGTACCAACGTAATCATCTTCAGCGGGAGGACATGTCCGGGTGTCGTGATTGTGAAGACCACCAGGAGGACACGGTGGGCATCACCGCCGCAAACAAACAATCAAAAATATGTCAATCAATCTTAATTTATGTTTAATATTAATCATATGTGAATAATACCACACAAGGTTAAAGTAGGTTCGAAGAAAAAGATCCATAATAGCATTGTGGAAATGATTGGAAATCGGATTGTCAGTAATAATTCTTCTTCATTAATAATTCGATGTCGAAATTGCATACTTTCTTTCATGTCTTCATAATTACCATGAATAGTTTTCTTATGCAGGCGAAATAGCTTTCGTCCTTGTTATTTTTAATTAAAGAAAACATGAGCAAGAGCAACAACAACAAGAGTGAGAAGAATGAGAAGAGATTAACTAGAGTGCTAGTAATGTGAATTCTATCTATATAGCTAGTTCTCTTTAAAAAAGTTATGGTAACGGGCTCAATTAGGTCGGGAGAGAGTATTTGGTCACCTTACTAAAGCAAATAACTAATTATGTTGTTAACTTTAATTGTTAGAATAAACGCAGTTAATCTAATTCTATGTGACATCTTTGCTCAACATCTTCCTGGTCACATAATTCCGGTTTCCAAAGGAATACTTGGTTTTTGATGATTATTCTGGTACTAAGAGTAGTGCGGGGCTTCGCTCCCGTTGAATTTATCATAACAAAAATGACCCATCTTTTTTGCGGCCGGGTAAATAGCCATTTCATCCAAATCCACCATGATTAGCACGTTCAAACAAACAAACTTCATAATATTAGTATAGATATTTCTGATCATAATAATGTTTGTAGATAAAGGTACGTAAAGAATTTCCGCATTTTATGACAGTATTCGTTGGCATGGTATCGATTAGTATCCCGTTATTAAGGTGAAGATTTCTTGAGAACGGTCAAAAATGCTGTTTTTTAAATCAGTGTATCTCTTAAACCTTACATAATTTTATAAACCAAAAAAAATATATTATTTTTAAGTCTTTTTTGCATATAGTGATGGAATTTAAAACGTAACTAAACATACTTTAATGTGTAAAAAAATCTTCAAATTATACATTATACACACCTCTAAATTCAGTTTTAAAACAGTTTATCGCTTCATTAATAACTGTAACTAAAATCAAAAATATTCCATGAAATTTTAAATGCTAAACTGCGTCCAATAATGGATTGTTTTTAAGTTAATATTTAATTTTATACAAATTTATTTGCGTTTTACGACATACGTTTGCTCATTTCTTCACTGCCGGCACCACGCCAGTGTTCTGCGGAACGTTATCGAAGATGGATGTGTGTCGATTTTTTCCGCAGCTCGCAACAAAATAAAGATTAAGGATGGTAAATAAAACTAACAGTGGGAAGAGATGGAAAGCTGCTCGCGAAAAGCACTTACTTCAGAGTATAGCAAAAATACGGTAAGAAACTTTATTATTATAAGTAAATAACTTCGTAAATAAATAATATTAAAAAGATAGTTGATAAAAACATATTTCTAGTAAATTGAATTGAATGATTTTTTTAAATACGTAAGCATGTTTTGACTGCGATCCCATCTGATGGTAAGCAGTGATAGTTGACGGTGACGCGCACTAGTTCAACATAATTGAAATTGGTTTACTGAATCGCTCACTCGGCCACAGAATTTGGTTCAGGTCAAGGTGCGGGGCGAGGGGGAATGGGATGCAGTCGCCTCCTTCTGCGAAGCAGTCATGCTAGCGAAGGAGGAGGCTGAACGCGTGAGGGAGAGACAACTTTCTTCCTCACGCTCTAGCCGCCACGGGAGACGCTCCGGGCGTCGAGGATCGCGAGCCGACCTCCGGCCACCGTAGACGCCGGGCCTGCGGACGCCGAGCAGGAGTAGCTTACTGTCCGGTAAGGATCAGGCCCGAATTGGCAGCGCGCTACGTTCCGCCCGCGCTTCAAAGAGCTGCTACTGACTGCCTTACGGGGTTGCGGGAATGTTCTAAAGAGATACCGCGGCCTCGAACCGCAAACGCAACTGAAGAAGCAGGGTGGGTTTTTAGTCAGTAGAAGTCTGACACTCCCTTCCACTCTACCCACAGCAGGAGGGGTCATTTGATGATTTTCCCACCCAGAAAAAAAAGGGCAAGCTATGCTGCCAATTCTACATATATCAATTTTATTTTATTTTTTTTTATTTTAGATTGGCGAACAAGCAATTTGCTACTCAAAAACCGGATGATACTGCTTCTTGATTGGATGTCGAGTAAGTACCTACCTACTCATCAAAATTGACTGCCTCCATGGCACAGATTAGAAAATAGTAATCACCAAACAGATACATCACTACTATACAAACACGAAAATACCTACGCAATAGCCTCCTAGTAGAAGTACAAGCAGAAACATACCTTCTTTCTGTACGCGTACCAAGAATTTAGAAAACTGTCTGGACTTCTCTTGGTGTTAGGGTTGTACAAATAATGATAAAATAAACAAGAGACGAGATAAAATAATTATTTATTTGACAATCACTCGGGAGTACACTAGGACTGGACATTGCACGCGGCTTTGATCGATAAAGGAGCCCTGTTAGTGAGCCCGGAACTTTTTACCCGACTGTGAGACACAAAAGAGGGTAATGTGATCATCAGTATCTATGTTTTTTAGGGTTCCGTAGCCGAAAGGCAAAAAACGGAACCCTTATAGTTTCGTCACGTCTGTCCGTCTGTCCGTCCGTCCGTATATCACAGCCATTTTATTCCGAAACTATTAGGACTATACATGTGAAACTTGGTAGGTAGATATATTCTGTAAACCGCTTTCCGATTTTATGAAAAAAACTAAAAAATATTTAAAATAAAGGAGGGCTCCCCATATATGGAACTGAAACTGAAGATATTTTTTTTTTCATGAAACCTATGCGTAAGGTTTCTAAAACTACTTTTTCATAAAGTTAATCGTTTAAAAGATATACGCATTCAAAGTGGTAAAATGTGTGTGTGCCCCCCCTCTAACTTCTATAATAATGAAGTGAAAAGTTTCATAAAAATATATGCTGTAGATCTTAATGTAAACTTTCAACCAAAATTAATTTGAACGAGATCGGGTCAGCGATTTTAGAGATACAGCATATTTTCTAAAACCGCAAATATAACTGTGTAATTCATACAAACACTATGAAAAACAAAGTTAGTTGTAAAAAAATGTAAATAAGCTAGTTTTAAGAAATTTATAAGGTTTTTTTTTTAAGAAATATACATATTATGTTATATTATTATAGTTACTTCGAAGCCCTTTATGGGCGAGTCTGACTCGCACTTGGCCAATTTTTTCCTTTGTGGTGCTCTAGAGTCCAAGCACGTGGGCCAATTTTGATGATACTTACGTAAGTTTTTAGTTTAATAATCAAAACCATTTTTGATTGAAGTCGAGATTACTTTTGTTTAGATAATTAGGTAAACATTGACTAAAACAACATGCTAGGATTATACAAACGGGCACGATAAGACCCCTCTTTGAGGAGTGCCTAGATCGGCGTCACGGCGTCCTGACCTACCGCATGACGCAGGTCCTCACCGGACACGGAAGTTTCGGGAGGTACCTGTGTCTGATGGGAAAGGAGGAAACGCCTGGGTGTCACCACTGCGAGGGTCGCCCTGAGGACACCGTAGAGCACACGGTGCAAGACTGCCCCGCCTGGGCAGAGCACCGACGTGTCCTCACGGCGGCGATACGCGGAGACCTCTCACGCCCAGCATTGGTCGAGGCCATGCTGCGGGGCGAGAGGGAGTGGGAAGCGGTCGCCTCCTTCTGCGAAGCAGTCATGCTTCCGAAGGAGGAGGCGGGCCGCGTGAGGGAGAGGATGGCGTCCTCCCTCCAGCCCAGCCGCAGTGGTAGACGCCCACGGCGTCGGACGTCGGCCGACGATCTCCGGCCACCGTAGGCGCGGGCATGCGGACAGCGAGTAAAGGGCAACTCGCAGTCCGACCATGGTCCATGCCCGGGTCGACGGCGCGTCATGTTCCACGCGCGCCTCAAAGAGCGTCAGCAACATGACGAGGCCCCCTCTGCAGAGGGCCGAAGCCTGCCGGGGTCGTGGGACTCATCCCGTTACCGTGGCCCCGGTACGTAAAGGGTTATTGAAGGAACACCGTGGATTTTAATCAGTAAAAGTCTGACAGTCCCTCCCACCCTGCCCGGGGTGGGAGGACTTATTTGATAATTTTATCAATTTAAAAAAAAAGTGTTATACAAAGAGGACAAAATAAAAATAAAACTAGTCATTCAACTAATTAGTTAAAACTATTGCAAATCAACAGACACACATAAACAAAACATAACACATAAACAACCATTCATATAGAAAACGACAAAGGTGGAGGAAACCCAATCAATTTCAATAAAATAGTAATCAATCTATTGAACAGAAACTTAACAAAAGAACAACATCAGACAGCAAATGATATGATAATTATTATATTATTACATAAGTAAATAAATAAATAAATATCAATGTATACTGAAATAATGAATCACTAAATTAAATAAATATAAACATACTTATTACAAAAATCAATGTATTCTTTTCTACATATTATAATTATTATGTTTTTTACAGACCTAGTACCTACTGAAAATCCATCATCACTCATTGAAGTCGATGTAAATTTACATCAGGAACTAAATCAAACAAAACATTATGAAGCAGAGAGGTAATTTCAACATTGTATATTTTCTTTGATCAAAACTTGTCTGCTTGAACATAAAAATATTTCTTCAGCCCGTCAGTATTACAACAGAATTTTATTTTGCTTTGTTTTAGAGAAACCGAAGAAATATCGATTGGTAGAGGAAATATCAAGCCACGGACCTCTGGACTGCGGTTTAAAATCAATTAAAATCGTATCTGAACGATTGACAGGTTTAATGACTAAATAAACTGAAATGTCGTTTATGCAATATGATTTTTATAATAGAGGGAGACAACACCCTAGAAGAAATGAATTTAAATACGCGTGCCGTAGCTGGTGCAATAGTCGCAGGATGTGGACATACACAATTTCTGGAAATTACATTAACTCTAGGACTTCCTGAGGTCTCACAAAAGCTATTCACCTTTCATATGAATATAGTAATCAAAAAATGAGAATCTGAAGCATTAAGATCCATGAACGAAGCTGCTGAGGAGGAAAGATGTGCTCCTCAGCAACTTCGTTCATAATATTCGTTCCTTCATAAGGTAAAATAAATGAAAAGGGAGTACTGATAATTGACGTCATAGCTGACGGATGCTGGAGATAAATATCATACAAGAAAAAAATACTCCTCATTGTCAGGAGCAGCAGCTATATTTGGTAAACGAACGAATAAAATACATGGGTGTTAAAATAAATTCTACTACATTTGCGCTAGAGCAGAAAATAAAGGAATCTCGGCAAAGGATCATATTTGCTACAAAAATGACACAGGTGACTTATGTGAGTAAAAAAAAATAGTAATATTATAAATATATTGATGTTTGTTTGTTTTGTCTTATTAATAATTTAAAGTATTTACCTTAAGATTGATTTTCCAACGTTCTTTTTTTCTTCTTGGTATATTTCTAAGACCTCTTCAGTGTCTTTATTCTGTTCAATTCAAATTAACGTATTTGTCCTATTGGACTTCTACCTACAATAGATTTATGCCAGATGCTCAACGGTTTTCCTGGGTTGCAAGAAGAATATTGATATTTTTGAGAAATGTTTATTCTTTATAAGCAAACACTTTCTCTCTCACTCTCACATTCTAGATTCACTAAGTACCTATACAAAAAAATGCAAATTAACCATCCTGTATAGTAAGTCTAGATTATTGAACTAAAAATCAATTTACGAAAGGATTATCAAAAAGAAAATGATTTTGATGATTCTTTATTTTAGTTTTTCTAGAGCACAACAAAGGAACACATATATAACTAACACTCACACATAATGTTCCTACATTTGTGATCATCAAATAAATAATTATTTTTTATCTAATCTTTTATTTATTTTTTATAGTCTTTGTACAACCCTAACACGTTCGGCAAATGCTGGCCGTAGCCATGCCATATGAAGATTGCGCGATGGACAAAGCATCCTCAGTTCTCGATATATGAACAGAAGGTATGTTTTTGCTTGTCAAGTAGGATTATTATCAAAAATTTTAGGCATAGCTATTTACGCGTAGGTTTTCCACTAGAACTATTTTTTTTAAATGTTTTATGTAAGTAGGTAAGTTCTTATTTATTTACTTTTATTTGTAAGCGAAGTTGCGAGAAAAATCTATACTAATATTATAAAGCGGAAAAGTTTGTTTGTTTGTTTGTTTGCTTGAACGCGCTAATCTTCGAAAGTACTGGGTGGATTTGGATGCAATTTGATATGGAAGTAGCTTGAAGCTTGAGGAAGGTTATAGGCTACATTTTACCCGACTGCAAAAAAGGAGAGTTATGTTTTTACCGTGATAGACTACGTGATAGATCCACGGGAGCGAAGCCCCGCGTGAGTACTAGTCTAATAATAACTGTCTACATTTCGCCGCCCGGTTACATTGATAATTATAATATTTTCTGTTTTAGTAATACTACAACAAAAAGTGGATCAATAATTTAAAACAAATAAGTAGGTTGGTAGGTACGTAACAATATTCTGAAACACTGCTCGATGTCTTACTGACTACTTTTATGTGTGTGTCGCGCCGCGCACGATATGACACTACGCGTAATTATAATGAGGGGGTGCGCGGGGCATTCTTTGTGATAGCGCCCGTTTGAGCAAGGTCAACGCGATTATATTGCGTCTTAATGAGATTTTTAAACTACATAAGGTATGCTTTTAACAGACTTCAACATTACGTGGAAGGGTAACCAATCATGTATTGAGGTCAATAACTCACGATAGTCATCTATAGAAAAACATTTAAATTCATACACTCAAAAATTTTACAAAGGAACAAATACTTACCACGACATGTGCCTATTTACAAGCAGCAGTCATATACAATTTTAATTATCCCCAAACATGAAGGGAATACTTACTGTCAACCCCATGTTAGCCTGTTTTCCGTCTCGGAAATCAAATGGACAAAAAGCGGGCTTGATGATTTAATTCTAAATAACTACTTCTGATTGATTTTGGAAGTTTTAATTATAATATGGATGGTGATTAGACATTAAACGACATCCGTATTTTTATTATGTTTAATATAATAAATAATATATTAAAAAAAAGATATTTTTAATACATTAATGGGTACTAAATCTAACATGTGGACTAGTAGTATAATATTTTACAAATTTGTGGGTGTGGTTCTATTCTCCTGGGTAAGCTGCGATACAGCATGTGTTTAAGAGAAGCAGTGCCCGCCCCATTATTGAATATAATTCAGTTTCAAGCAATTAAATTAAGTATTTTTAAAGGAACTCAATTTTCCTACAACAACGAGATCGTTCATTCTGCCAAACTATTAGTAGTATAATATTTTACAAATCTGTGGGTATGGATCTGTTCTAGGTAAGCTGCGATACAGCCTGTGTTTAAGAGAAGCAGTGCCCGCCCCATTATTGAATATAATTCAGTTTCAAGCAATTAAATTAAGTATTTTTAAAGAAACTCAATTTTCCTACAACAACGAGATCGTTAATTCTGCCAAACTATTAGTAGTATAATATTTAACAAATCTGTGGGTATGGATCTGTTCTAGGTAAGCTGCGATACAGCCTGTGTTTAAGAGAAGCAGTGCCCGCCCCATTATTGAATATAATTCAATAATGTAGTCATCCCTCTCTCGCCACACGTAAAAGACTTCGGCCTATATATTGACGACAGGTTAAGTTGGAATAAGCAGATTGCACAGGTTAGCCAGAGGGTAACATTCACACTGCGATCTCTCTATAGATTCAAGCATTTCCTTCCTTGTAGCACTAAAACCACATTGGTCCAATCACTTGTGCTTCCTATCATTGATTATGCTGATGTTTGCTATTGTGATCTTTCCCAAGAACTTCTTAACAAACTGGATCGACTTCTCAACAACTGTATTCGTTTCAGTTTTGGTCTTCGAAAATATGATCACGTTTCTTCCTTCCGTTCTCAGCTTAAATGGTTGCCTATCCGTCAAAGGAGATCCCTCAGATCCCTCTGTATGCTCTTCACTATTATGAACGATCCTTGTGCTCCTGTTTACTTAAAACAAAATTTTAAATTGTTGGGCAGTTCTCATGATCTTAACCTTCGCGCATCCAAAAACTTACTTCTTCACATTCCTTCTCACCGCACCGGGTTTCTATCTAATTCTTACGCTATTTCTACTATTAAACTCTGGAATTTGCTACCCCTTGACATCAAGAAGGCTGAGTCAAAATTTTCTTTTAAGCGCAAAATTAAAAACCACTACTTAAGGGGCTGTTATTCTTAGTTTGGTCTTCGTCATAATTATCATGAGCTCTCTTATTTTTATATTCTTCTTATATTATTCAGAAAGAATATTATAAAGCACCGTATTTATTAGTTTGTCATTTTAGCATATATGTGTATTTTATTAGTATTGTTATATATTAGTATTATATTTATTAGTATTAAATATATTATTTCATTCCTTTTTCTTGTACACCTACCACAGTGTGTTTTTTTTAACCCAAAGGTTGACTGGTAGAGAATGCCTTGCTGCATTAAGTCCGCCCATGTAATACAATTGTACATAAAGTTTAAATAAATAAATAAATAATTCAGTTTCAAGCAATTTAATTAAGTATTTTTAAAGAAACTCATTTTCCTACAACAACGAGATCGTTCATTCTGCCAAACTATTAAACAGCCGTTAGCAACTTCCGTCACTGCACATAGTTATAAATCGATTGGTACAAATATTATAATGTGGAATATAAATTTGATCTTGAAGCTTGTGGAAGGTTCTATGCCACTTTCTCCCCGACTGCAAAAGAAGGGGGGTTATGTTTTTATAGTGTTAAAGTCTATGGAAGCGAATCCCTACGCGACTGTTAGTCTAAGTATAAACTTTCTGTCTATACAGGGAGGAATTTAGTAATGCCACCTGAGGGGAAAGTACTCTTAATACTGTAGATAGAAAATTTAACTCAAATGTTTTGATTAGAAAGAAAAATGCGCTCAAAGATTTTCGAAAATTCACTTGCCTCACCCGGGAATCGAACCTACTAAAATCTGTAAAAAATACAGGGTGACAAATTGACGTCAATGATAATTATTAATTACTAACATAAGCAAACAGATGGATCTTTGAGTTAAAGAGCTTTAACTTGACTCATTTAATTTACGAGTATAAGTCCAGATTTCATGGTTTTCCTTTCATTTAATTTATCAAGTTTCTTAGAGGGATTTCATCTTTATAATTGATCCTAACGATCAATGCAATAAAAGTACAGGGTGTAATTTTTACAGATTTTAGTCGGTTCGATTCCCGGGTGTGCCAAGCGAATTTTTGAAAATCGTTGAATGCAGTTTTCTTTTTATTCAAAAATAAAGGAATTTTTTCTTTGAGTAAAATTTTCTATCTACAGTATTATAAATACTTTCCCTTCAGGTGGCATTACAAAATTCCACCCTGTATATTAATGAAAAATAACCTTCTCACAAAAACTAAAATGCATGCGTTTACGTTTAGACCTTATTCATTACTAGCTGTTGCCCGCGACTACGTTAGCGTTTTTTCCATGTAAATTCCAATTCCGTGGGAATTTCGTAAAATCCCGTCTTAGCGAATTCTCCATGCAAAACTTGAGACCTCTGAGTGATCTCATCAGATATCTCAAAAACTGCAAGTGTTGGGCGTTTCGTGATGAGTGAGTGAATCAGTGACCTTTCGCTTTTATTAACCGACTTAAAATGAGGAGGAGGTTCTCAGTTCGTCGAATTTTTTTTGTATATAGATATTATATTTATGATGAAGCGTAAACAGCCCAATGGTTAAGGTGTAGGACTTGTTATCAAAAGGTCGTAGATTTGAACACCACCCATTACACTATTAGACAGACCAAGCATATTAGGCTAAGTTAGAGGGACTAACAAGATTGCTAGTCATGTGAATTCTACTAAAAAAAAATTCAAAAAAAATATTTTTCCGGATCTTGATAAAATGTGTCAGAGATTCCTAGGAAAATGCGTGGAATTTCCACACGAACGACACAAAAGCCTGGGAAGCCCTGCTACAAACAGTCCATATCAACCAGGACATAATACGTGTGCGTAATGGACGCAAATCTAATATGTACCGAGGGCGCCACACGTTCGCCGCTTGTAGTACGTGATGTGGGTACAAATGGTGTTATATATGTGTGGTGGAGTATACGTCTCGGTATTGGGGCGATGGGGTGCGTATAGGATTGGCGTTTAGGGTGCCTTGAGTAGTCGTTATAAACGGACTCAATGAATAATTGGAAAGTATGTTAAATAAGTGGTTTTTAAGATTAGACTACCAAAACACTAAACAAAAATAAAATACTGAAAATTTTGAAATGTTTATAACCTCAAACAGTTCACACAAACATTACACTCATATAGTTTCACCACACACCACACATACTCTCCCATAAAATCACTAACTACACAACACACATATCTTCAATAAAAATACTCCCACACATACACATGCTCATGACACAACACCCATACACAATCGCGTTGTGATAATCACACAAATCTTACGCTCACTAACTCTTCGTGATCAATTAAATTAAAACTTAAAATTTTATTCTGTAGAATCTGTAATACCTACATGGTTTTACTTTAGTTATTTGTTCCAAATATTAGGTTTTTCTTATTGTCTCTTTCGCATATTACTTTTATCCCACAGTACCTAGCTTTTTACTTTTAACCTCTTGTCAGAAGATTATTTGGCGGGGACCTTAAATACAAGTTTCGGCTTTGTTCAGGCACCAGTCTCTCACAAATAAAATATAATTTACGTTTGTTCATGTTCTGAAAATCTGTATTTCATTTGTTATTTGTTTGTGAAAGAGAAAAAAACATTAAACTTTTTTTTATGATCCCATAACCGGCATTATCAACCGATAGAGAATTTAATCATTTTTGATAGCTTAAAAAAGCCCCAGCACAGGTAAATTCTGTAGCGCAGTTAGTGCAGTTAAAATGTACGTCTTGGTATTGGGGCGATGTGGTGAATAGTTGTTAGAAATTGAATCAGTGAATGATAGGAAAGTATAATCCCATTACCAGCATCGGCCGATAAGAATTCATAAATTACGAGTATACTGAGTCATGAATAATTTGTAATCACAGAAAAACAGATAAATTCTCTAGCGCAGTTTGTACAACTAAAATTTCGAGCAATGTTGTTACGATATGTTTTTATTGGTTCACGTTCGCTTGTAGTAAGTAGTTTTGAAGTAGAAATAGTTAGTACCCTTACATTTTATGCTCCTGTAAAACACACAATGTAACAGAAAACAGGTTCTACAACGTGTAAACCCCATATCTATCCAAAGGGGCTGAAGACAACATCTGGTATGGAGTCTCTATGCACAGTTTCAGCTCAAAATAAGTGACTCAAAGAATTGATACCAAATTATCGGTTTCATATGTTTCTTGAATACCAATCATAACAAACGTGTCACAGGACTACGAGGGTCGATAACTTTCCACGTCACTTGCCTATAACACGGTGATTTTCTTCGTTCTTCTTAATTTGAAAATTCTGCCTCTGGTATCAATGTATTGAAATATCTATTATACTTCACACATGTAGACATAGGATTATAAAACCCTTGCCATATCGTTTATTATCATCCAAAGAAACCGTGCACTTGGTATGTATATACCCTTTAAATTACACGTTGTAGATAACCTTCAGATGGATCAACATTAGAAAACATAATACCTTCATAGCATGAAAATACGTGCACACCACCAAGTATCCTTCGGGGATACTAAGCAGATATCCTCCTCAGTAAACATGCTTATCAGGGCTGTATATCTCAATATAAGTACTGAAATGTTATTTATTAACTTTGCCTCATGAAACTTACATTCCAAATATATTATAATACACGTACAGACTCCCTAAAGGGTACCTAGATAAGGTTCGTGTACATATTTATAGATATTCCTATTTTTAGAGAAGAAAAGGGAAAATATCTCGCTATGATA
The DNA here is from genome assembly GCA_943138885.2 of Tholera decimalis. Lineage (NCBI taxonomy): Eukaryota > Metazoa > Arthropoda > Insecta > Lepidoptera > Noctuidae > Tholera > Tholera decimalis. The sequence continues at coordinate 8,960,149 of OW964553.2, read as the reverse complement.
AAGTTGGCAAAAAGACATGAACGTCAGAGGCAGACTATTTTTAACAAAATACGGTAAGAAGCCTTTTTATGGTAAACTAGTACTCACGCGGGGCTTCGCTCCCGTGGATTCTATCATGGTAAAAACATAACTCTCCTTTTTTGCAGACGCGTAAAAAGTATCCTATAACCTTCCTCAAGCTTCAAGCTACTTCCATACCAAAATGCATCCAAATCCACCCAGTACTTTCGAAGATTAGCGTGTTCAAACAAACAAACAAACTTTTCCGCTTTATAATATTAGTATAGATTAAACTGACTTTAGATATTGCCTTGTTGGTCCAGTGGTCGCAAGCGCGCAAGGTTTCGGGCTCGATTCCCGGGTCGTGCAAAAATGCTATTGGGCTTTTATAAAATAAATTTCTCAGTAGTAAGCCCGATAATGGTGGTGTGATACCCCGTACCTCGGAAATCACGCTAAGATGTTGGTCCTGGATGTAATTTGGACACATTAGACAGTCGTTACGGGTAGTCAGAAGTCAGAAAATCTAGCACTGTGGTCTTACCAAGGGGTCTTCTGTCAGCTTACTGGGTTGTGCAGGTTAGATAGGCAGTCGCACTAATAGTCAGCCACACCCGGTTAGAGTACTGTTAAGAGCTGGGGTTCGGGATAGAAATAATTACGACAATTAGACCAAAATTAACACCTTAATTTAATAAACACAAAATAAAATATAACACAATTATTCGCACCACAATACTTAAATCGCACTGACATTCACTTGTAGAGTTTCCATTATATCGCCACGTATCTTGTAATAAGACTGCCGTCTGCGTTCCTCTGCGATCTATTTATACCCCGGTCTATGAGTTCTAGAACATTCTTGTAAAATTGACTCACTGCCTATACTGCCAAGAATGTTTCAGAAGCTACTTGAGATACTCAGTAATGCTACTCACCGCCAGAGGGCGTTAGTGTCTCGAACATTCTAGATGTCGGTTGAAGTTTCTCGACGTACTTAGCTAAGCGACTGGCGTAACAGTATAGCATCCATACATGCTAAAAAAATATTACCATTCGAAAACAAAATGTTTTTTTTTTTTAATATTAAAATATTCACTAAAAATGTTAAATTGATACGTAAAATAAACACTCTATACACGCGTACTTGAAGGACGGCAACGTCGCAATTTATTTATAAATGACGGGCCGCCTGTGCGGTGATCTTATGTATGTGCTTATACTATTGCGGGTTAACGGGAACGCCCGTTTTAGTTAATATACTGTACTAGTTTTGTTGTAATTAGTTTCAGTTGTTAACTTAAAATAGTGGATAATGCATGCAAATTCACGAGAAAGTACTGCCGACAAACTGCTTGCTTGCTTGCTTTGCAGTTTGGCAGATGTTATGTTAAGGCTTAACGTAAAGCTGAAATGTGATTAAATAAAAAAAAGAATGGAAGCCGACATCATTCTTCACGTCTTTTTACAACTATGTAGGGGTAGTTGGAAAAAGACGTGAAGAATGATGATGAAAAATATCAATGGGTATTTTGAATCCTCATTATTTGCTTAGTCCTTTGTAATAATGGTTAGTAGTTTCTTCAGAGATACACCGATATTAACTCAAAGATGAAAACTTCTTTTTATTAGGGTTCCGTACCCAAAGGGTAAAACGGGACCCTATTACTAAGACTCAGCTGTCCGTGTCTGTCTGTCCGTCTGTCACCAGGCTGTATCTCATGAACCGTGATAGTTAGACAGTTGAAATTTTCACAGATGATGTATTTCTGTTGCCGCTATACCAAAAAATACTAAAAAAACAATAAAGTAAATATTTAAGGGGGCTCCCATACAACAAACGTGATTTTTTTTTGCAGGTAGAAGCTTGATATATTCACAGTATATTTAGTTATATATTCTCTTTAAAAATAAATAATTAATTTAAAATAAAACAAATATTTAAGGGGGGCTCCCATACAACGGACATGATTTTTTTGCCGTTTTTATACGTATTGGTACGGAACCCTACGTGCGCGAGTCCGCCTCGCTCTTGGCCGGTTTTTTCATATGAGATGTAATATAAAGTGCTTAAGTTAGAAAAAGTGGCCTCTTCAGACAAATACCTAGACATATTTTTTTAGTGGAACCAGATACTAGAGCGTATGCCATTATGTAGGTAGTCAATTTAGGTTTGTTGGGATTATAGAATCTAATGGGTAAATTACCAATTAAACCGTTTTTTTTCTGGGTCGGAAAATCATCGAAAGACTTCTGGGTGGAGCGGAAGGGAGTGTCAGACTGACAAAAATCCACCCGGTTTTTCAGGTGCCCTTAACTTCCGGGGCCGCAGTATCTCTTAGAACATTCCTGCAACCCCGGCGGGCAATGGCCCTATGGGGCCCCGTCATTATTGCTGACAACTGTTTGAGGCGTGTGTGGAACACGACGCACCGTCTACCCGGGATGCCAATTGAACCATGCATAAATGATTTTTCTTGTATTTAGTGACATCTTAAAATAATTCACTTTAAATACAAAGCAGAAAGTAAAGAAAACAATTACTTAGAGCATGTAAGAAAATTATGAACGGCAAAATTATGCTAAAGTTTAATTTTGTTGATAGCTTCGGGCAGCAATGCGGATATACAAAATTTTATTATCCCCTAGGGATTGATCGTTGTAATTTTCGTAGGAATTGGATTGGTTCAACCGCTGTTATAATTACTAAGGACATGGTGTGGTTGACATCGTAAAAGATTTTATTAAGATGCTGATTTTTCATTTGGATGTTGGTTTTATTTAACTGAGACCAGGTGAATAGAACAGATTTTTTTTTCTTACTGATAATAGATTCGCGTTTGACTACCTACTCACCTGATGGTAAGCGATGATGTGGTCGAAGATGAAGCACGCTTACCTAAAAGTAACCTATTCACTCTTGACTTAAAGACCCCTAGGTTATAGCTATCGGGAAACACAGACTCCGGCAGGGAATTCCACTCCCTAACTGTACGCACAATGAAAGTATTCCCAAAACGCTTTGTGCGAATACAAAATAATTAATATAATTTCGTGTTGTGTGAATATATTTATTGTTCGTTTTGCTGATTTGTTATTTCTGCTAAGTTTTACTGTAAGCTATAACGGTAAGCCAAGAGCCTCGGCTTTTATCTAAAACAACAAATGAAGTCAGTATGGCAACTACTACTTGTGAGACGTTTTGCTAAATTGGATCTGTTTGGCACAGCCACCCGGCACACTATGTTATTTTATTGCTCTAAATTAATTGTCCTTATATTTTTTATCCTATGTTGTGTGGGTTTATGTTTGTGTTTCCTGATAGCAATAAATAGATTTGAGATCATCGGAGAATTTGAGACTTTCAATGCCTGCACATTACACTAAATTCTATGGCTCATCGTTTACGGTGCAAGCTATTCGTTTGTGGAATGCATTGCCGGTGTCAGTAAGACAAGCTCAGTCACTCGCTACTTTTAAAAGCTCGGTTGCTAATATTTTCTTTCAAATTTATGATTATTTTATGAATATTTAAATATATAAAGAACACTATATGTGAGGAGTGATTTTTCAAAAGGCCTTAATTCCATTAAGAACAAATTTTCATAAACTCCAATTTTCTGTGGTAGGTAGAAAAGTTGGAATATAATTTTTGAAAGAACGGAAGTCAATGTGCAATATTCTCTCAAAAGCAATGGTATTCCAGTAATTTGAATTTTAATAACTAACGACTTTAAAAATAAAAGTAAGTGTTGGAAATACGACCTTTTGTTTAAGATGAATTGGAAATATGCCTTTTTGTTACATAACATTTTGGAAATGAGGCTTTTTGAAAAAAAAAAACTGAAGACATCATAATCACACTATTCGGGTAGCTAATTAGTTGGAAGTAATGCAAAGTAATAATTAATCAGGAAATATTTTAATCACATTTTTATAAAGGTCACTCCTTAGCCGTACGCATAATGAAGGTATTCCCAAAACGCTTTGTGCGTATGGTTGGGATGTCCACCATGTAACGATGGCGCTTCGCCGTTTGTCTCGTAGTCCGATGATGGAACGGGCTTGGTGGAATTAGATTGTGTAATTCCATCGCACACTCCCCGCAATGTAACCTATAGAAAACCGATAGACTTACAACTCGTCGTCGATGTTCAAGGCTCTGGAGCTTTGACTCGACCAGTGCATCGTTGCCAATGGCCCGCTTCTCGATTGACTCAAGCGCGTCCAGTTGGTATTTAGCAGATCCATCCCAAAGATGAGAGTAGATGAGTTTATCAACCTCCGCGTCCTTCAAGGGAACTAAAATCTAATTGTAATATTACAACTAAGGGTCGGTTCACATCTGACGGAAGATACGTCGAGCGTATCGTCGGTCGCGTCTATTCGGTTAAATAGGGTGTTTTCATATCTGACGGAAGATGCGTTGGGTGTAACTTCGTTTTGCCACAATATTACGCGTCTATTCGAACGGTTTGTACACTCTCCGCTGATGTTACTCCTAGTTTCATCAGTCATTTGCATCAGTCATAATACTCATAATACACGTGATGCCACGTTGCCGCTCTTACGTCGGCCGACAATGCGTTGACAGAAACGGAGCAGACGCTGTACACTCGACGCACTAATGCATCAGTTAAGTGTGAAAGGTTGAATGTTTTCTCATATAATTGTGTGTTCTGGCGTTACGCGACCGAAAATACGCGACACATCTTCCGTCAGATGTGAACCGACCCCAAAACACTGAAGTCTGCATTCAGAAGAGATAACTTAAGGAATATGTTATATGAAACTGTCTGATAGATAGCATGGATTGTTCAGTATTTTTTTTTTTTATTACGATTAAAATCACGATTATTGCATATTTTTGATTTATCGATACCCTTAACTTAGGTACTCGAGGTCTTTCTGAAGCTGGGAAAAATAATAATATTTTTAATGTAGTAAAATAATTAATAAACATTTCACATACACACATCACATAAAAACATATAAAACTGGCATTCCTCTGGTATGGGAGGGAAGCTGGGTCCAAGATACCGGTGGGTATCTATTATTATATTATTATGATAAAGTCTAATAACTTAACAGAAACTTTATTTAATTATGCCTAAGTTTCATCTAAAGAAAACTCCATGAAATGATAATGGTTTTTAGGGTTCTGCAGCCGAATGACAAAAAACGGAACCCTTACAGTTTCGTCATGTCTGTCTGTATATCTCTGTCTGTCCGTCCGTCCGTATGTCACAGCCATTTTATTCCGAAACTATTAAGACTATACATGTGAAACTTGGTAGGTAGATATATTCTATAAACCGCTTTCCGATTTTAAGAAAAACATTAAAAAAATATTTAAAATAAAGGGGGCTCCCCATGCATGGAACTGAAACTGAAAATATTTTATATTCATGAAACCTATGCGTGTGTGGTATATATAGACAGGTCTATAAAAATGACATTGAGGTTTCTAAAACTACTTTTTCATAAAGTTAATCATTGAAAAGATATACGCTTCCAAAGTGGTAAAATGTGTTTCCCCCTCTCTAACTTCTATAATAATGGAGTGCAAAATCTAAAAAAAAAAATATACTGTAGATCTTAATGTAAACTTTTAACCAAAATTAGTTTGAACGAGGTCGGCTCAGCAATTCTTGAGATACAGTATATTTTCTAAAACCGCAAATATAACTTTGTAATTCATACAAACACCATGAAACACAAAGTTAATTGGCGTAGTTACTACGGAACCCTTCATGGGCGAGTCTGACTCGCACTTGGCCAATTTTTTACAGTTACTGTCTTCGTAGAGTATTAGGCCGCTTTAAAAATAAGGATACGTAGTACAACAGGATTTCAAAGTATACTCGTATTGAGCTGTGTAATTTTTTATGCATTCAGTTCAGTTTCTGGTATTCTGGGTCTAGTATTCGTATACGACCTACAAATAATATAGATACGGTCTCCAGTGAAAATTGTAATATTCTGTTTACACTGTGGAAAAAAATATGTGCCAAATCATGAGGTATGGAAGGACATTTACTAAAGACAAACGCCGCCTTAAGAAATAGGAACGATTTATACTTCCTCTGTAGTAGATAATGTGGTAGTTAGTCGGAAGGCAGTTTATCAAATCCGTATAAAAATGTTTGGGGGCCGTGAATTCAAATTCTTTATTTCAGATAATTACAAAACCATAGATGTGTTAGTATAATGCTTAGGTACACAAAATAACACGAGACCCGAGATGGCGGCGGGTTATGTTCCACGCGCGCCTTTCTCAGAAGTCACAGGGGGAGCCAAACACCTCACTCTCCTCACTTAAAAAAAAGATGGGGCCCGCAGAGGCGGGCCGGCACTAGTCGGGGGCCGCGATGTTGAATAGTTATGTGTTCCCGCAGCCCTCGGCGTATGTGTACGACGGAAAACGGGGTGGTTTTAGTCAGTAAAGCTTTGTTTTCCTAGGATAGTGGTGCCGTTATATAGCGGCCGTAATACAGCGGTGAATGACGTCACTGGAACGTTGTCTATGTAAACAAAATGGCGCGGTTTCCTAGAGAGCGGTAACTGACACCGTAACGTCAAAAAGCGGTGCCGCCATTTGCATGACGGCCGTCTTGTCGGTGACAGATGGTTTCCTGAACGTTTCATTGATAGCGATGAAGCAGACTGTGTTAAAACGGCCGTGGAACTTTCCACATGTCGTCACCGTAAAGACGGCCGCCTTTTTGCGTCCGTAATATTACGGCCGCTATATGACGGCACCGCTTTCCTAGGAAACCAAAGCTTTAGAGTGTGACAAACCCCTTCGCACGCCTCACAGCGGAGGATATCCATGAGAATTTCCACCTCGGAAAAAAAAGGTACACACAATAGAAGTACATAATACCCACGAAATGAGTTATGACTATACAAGCTGCCAGATAAACGGGAAATAAAGTACATTGACCTTTTTCTAATATCTCTGCGTAGATACCCGAAAAACAAGTGTAGCGGAATAGCATCCTCACAGTTAGAAACGTAGCACGTAGGGTAATTTTATTTTTCTAAAAATAACTTTTTATATATACCCGCTATGTATTAATTATTGCAACAGATTCTGTACCTATATAAGGAAACGATTTTTGAAAATACAAGCATACCATATTCAACCTGCATTTGCGTCTCATTTCCATAACCTGCGTATCTCACAGTGGTGACCCCGACGGAAGAAACTTCAAGACGAAATGATGACCTCAAATATTTTGAAACCGAGCGATCGGAGCAGTACATCATCACCGCAGCAAGATTCGCACGAACTATCAGCCGTCTCGTACAATCAACGGATACCGCCTTTATGGAGGAACAGAATCAAGCTTTGGTTCCTGCAATTTGAAGCGATCGTGTCTGCTGGAAAACTAAGCGACAAGGAACTATCAGAGCTGCTCATCCGCCAACTCGACCTCCAAGATCTAGACGAAATTCAAGACATCATGTTCGATACTAAAAATGCAGTAGAAAACAATAGATACGCCACCATGAAGATGAGGCTTATCCAAACCTATGACGAGAGCGACTACACTAAACTCGAGCGGCTACTGTCCAACGTGGAACTTGGAGATTTGAAGCCTTCACAACTGCTACGCCGCATGCAAAATTTAGCCGGAAACAACATTGCCGAGAACACGCTGCGTGTTATATGGACGAAGCACCTACCCCCATCAGTCCGCGCCATACTAGCTGTGAGCGAAACTATAGCTAAGAAAACCGAATTAAACGAGTTAGCAGTAATGGCCGACAAAATGCTAGAACAACTTCACCACCAAATATCAGCAGTACACAACACTTCGTCACCGGCAACACCGTCCACTCCACCTTTAGCTACAAATCATGAAAACGCATTGCTTCACGCGAAGATCGACATGTTGGCAAAAGAAATATCAGAATTAAAAACACACCACAGCCGCTACGGAAGGCAGCGCGGGCGCAACTGGCGAGGCGGCACGCGTCATCGATCACGCAGTACGTACCGTTCGCCACATGGTAACCGCCGAGCGGACTCTAATCACAGGACCGAGTACAACGACAATTCCGTTTGTTATTTTCATCGGAAGTTCGGCGCACAAGCGCGGAAATGTACTAGACCATGTACTTACGAAGATAAGCACCCAACAATCTCGGGAAACTAAAACAGGCGTTAGCAGGGACGGAATCTGGCGCCTGGGAAAAATCACACCGTCTATTTTTGAAAGACAAGAAGACAAATCTAAGCTTTCTCATCGACACTGGTGCAAACATATCCGTCATTCCCAGGAAACGCTGTGAAATTTTGAAGCCAACCGCATTCAAACTATATGCAGCAAACAACACCGAAATAGCTACCTACGGTGAAAAAACAATGGACCTGGATTTCAACCTGAGACGACCATTCAGATGGAAGTTCGTCGTAGCAGCAGTCAGCAAGCCCATCATCGGCGCTGATTTTTTGAAGCACCATCACCTACTAGTCGACCTCGCTGGAAAATGTTTAATCGACAAGATAACAAACTTGTCAGTGAAGACGTCCATCTGCAAATCAACAGCACCAACCATCAGAACCATAGACCTGGAACAAAAATATCATGACATATTGGCGGAATTCCCCGATATTACAAGACTTTCCACTATGAAAAATACTCCGAAGCACAACGTCGAGCACCATATAGAAACAACAGGGCCGCCATTATATTGCAAAGCTCGTCCACTGCCACCTCACCGTTACGAAGCTGCAAAGAAAGAATTTCAAACTATGATGGATCAGGGATTATGCCGACCAAGCAAGAGCCCCTGGGCCAGTCCACTTCACGTGGTACCCAAACCAAACGGAGACTTACGCGTATGTGGAGACTACAGAAGGCTAAATGCCGTAACGAAACCAGACAGATATCCTGTACCACGTTTGAAGGATTTCACTTACCAGTTGCACGGGAAGCAAATATTCTCAACTCTTGACCTAAATAGAGCATACCAACAACTGCCTGTACTGGAAGATCACATTGAAAAAACCGCCATCATAACACCATTCGGGCTATTTGAATTTCCCCGGATGTGCCCAGGACTGAAAAATGCAGGACAGACCTTCCAACGTTTTATTCACGAAGTACTCCACGGACTCGACTATGCCTACCCATTTGTCGATGACATAATAATAAGTTCGAGAACAGAAGAAGAACACAGACAACATTTACGAACCGTCCTAAAACAACTAAACAAATACGGCATCACTATAAATCCAGCTAAATGTGTATTAGGCAAGAAAGTGATCAAATTCCTTGGACACACTGTCTCACAAGATGGCATCAAACCTCCAACAGAAAAAGTGGAAGCAATCACCAACTTTCCACTACCCACAACCATTGAACAATTAAGAAGATTTCTTGGCACCGTCAACTTCTACAGAGATTGCATTTCAAAGGCTGCCGAAATACAAGCACCTCTAAATGCATACTTGCACAATAGCAAGAAACGAGATAAAACAAAGATAGTATGGAATGACAATGCCTTGAAGGCATTTGAGTTATGTAAAGCTGGCCTACAAAACGCGGCATTACTAGCTCACCCCTCACATAACGCACCGATCGCATTAATGACTGACGCCTCCGATAAGTGTGCTGGTGCTGTACTGCAACAATATGTACACAACAAATGGCAGCCACTGGGATATTTCTCCAAATCATTGTCAAGCGCGCAAGTCAAATATAGCACATTCGACAGAGAACTGCTAGCTATATACATGGCTGTGAAGCATTTTAGAAAAATGTTCGAAGGAAGACATCTTATAATATTCACAGACCACAAACCACTAACCTACACAATAAATAAAACATCGTCAGACAGCGAGACACCGCGCCGAGCCAGACAACTCATGTACATAAGTGAATTCACAAACGACATACGTCATATTAGCGGGCAAGATAACATAGTCGCAGATTCATTATCACGGATCAACACAGAAACCATCACCTGTCCTACAACGATCGATTACAAGCAACTAGCCACAGCGCAAGAAAGAGACAGCACCATACGTGACTTAATGAAACAAAGCAACTTACAATTAAAGCGCATAATTCTACCAAACACAAATTGCAAAATACTATGCGAAACATCTACACAACACGTTCGCCCGTACCTACCCGAAACATTTCGCCGAGCAGCGTACGAAAGTGTACATAACCTCAGTCACCCCGGCACGCGCACAACAAGAAAAATACTCAGTGAAAAATACTTCTGGCCAGCCATGAACGCTGACGCGGGACGATGGACGAAAGCCTGTGAAGCCTGTCAAAAGTCAAAAGTCAGTCGACATACAACGAGTCAAATCGCAAAATTCCCACCATCGGAACGATTCCAACACATTCATGTCGACATTGTTGGGCCCCTACCCCCATCACAATATGGACACAAGTACCTACTCACTATTATCGACCGGTACACACGATGGCCCGAAGCATTACCTCTCCACGACATAACTGCGGAAACAATAGTCAAAACGATATATGAAAGCTGGATAACAAGATTTGGTTGTCCCGTCACGATAACAAGCGATCAAGGTCGTCAGTTTGAGAGCAAACTTTTCTCTGAATTGATGAAACTAATGGGAATAAACAGAACGAGAACAACTGCATATCATCCACAATCAAATGGAATCATCGAACGGTGGCACCGCTCACTCAAAGCCGCACTTACCGCGCGTTGCACTGCTAGAGAAAACGGGAAGTGGTTTGACGAGTTACCCACCGCACTACTCGGATTGCGCGCGGCTACTCGTAGCGACACAGGGATTAGTCCTGCACAATACACCTACGGAACATCGCTGCGATTACCAGGAGATTTTTTTGTTGAAACAAAAGGAAGCCAAATGAGTCACGATTACGTTGAACAGCTGCGGCGCACTATCAACGCATACCGACCAGCCGAGACCGCGCATAACAACAACAATATGTTTGTACACTCCGACCTACGTACCTGTGAAAACGTATACCTACGCAGAGATTGCACAAAAAAACCACTGCAACCGACATATGAAGGCCCATATCCCGTAATAGAAAGATGTGAGAAGTACTACAAGCTCCAGCTACCAGGAAGAGTAACCAACGTCTCGATCGACCGACTCAAGCCTGCCTACACTATGAACGAACAAGGAAATGATGACACACAGAGAACAACGCGATCGGGACGAATAGTAAAACCAGTAGTACGCTTCGCTTGAGGGGGTGTACTGTAGCGGAATAGCATCCTCACAGTTAGAAACGTAGCACGTAGGGTAATTTTATTTTTCTAAAAATAACTTTTTATATATACCCGCTATGTATTAATTATTGCAACTGATTCTGTACCTATATAAGGAAACGATTTTTGAAAATACAAGCATACCATATTCAACCTGCATTTGCGTCTCATTTCCATAACCTGCGTATCTCACACAAGCAATTAACTGTTTTTCATTACTATAAAATGTAAAGGGTCGCGATAGATGTGGATTCAAGACAGATTTGTCTTTATTTCCGTTTTTAGGGTTCCGTAACCGAATGGCAAAAAACGGAACCCTTATAGTTTCGACATGTCTGTCCGTCTGTCTGTCTGTCCGTCCGTCCGTATGTCACAGCCATTTTATTCCGAAACTATTAGGACTATACATGTAAAACTTGGTAGGTAGATGTATTCTGTGAACCGCTTTCCGATTTTAAGAGAAATTTAAAAATATTTAAAATAAAGGGGGCTCCCCATACATGGAACTGAAACTGAAAATATTTTTTTTCACGAAACCTATACGTGTGTGGTATCTATAGACAGGTATTTAAAAATGACATTAAGGTTTCTAAAATGACTTTTTCATAAAGTTAATCGTTTAAAAGATATACGCTTCCAAAGTGGTAAAATTTAGTATTATTTAATTTAAGTGGGTATTTAATTTAAGTGGCCAATTTTATTGAAATAAATTAGTCAACAAAAATGTAGGAGGGTCAATGACTTTTATTCCAAGTTTATGTGGCGTTTGGTATAGCTTTATGGGAAGGACCATCAATTTATGGGAAACGTTCTGCGTTATTTATAGTTTCTTACTTTTCTATTGTCTACACAACAGTCTTTGTCACACTATATTTTTTCTAACGCCTACGTGTGTAGTGGTGAATATCAAGCATTCAAGCGTCAATAGCCATTGGGCTAAGGTGTCGGACTGTTATCGAGAGGTCGCGGGTTCTAATCCCACCCATTATACTATTGTCGTAAACCCACTCCATACACAAGCAAATTTAGCTTAGTTGGAGGGGTTAACAGGATTGATACAAATGTGAATTCTGCCCACAATCTCCAGTCATCTTTAAAAAAAATGGACCTCAAAGTTGAAATCATTATTTATTTATTATTAATGATATATATATTGAATCATTTGGTATAACCAAATGATTCAAACAACACAATTGTATATTCTGTAAACTTTACTATAAAAATCTTAAACTTTTCAGCTTCAGAAATGCCAATATTAATAAAAAATACTGTGTGCTATCAACCGTGTTTGTCGTTTGATGTTCGATACGAGGCGCGTCGACCCGTGCGGAGTGCCCATGCCGGTGACACTTCCAAACAGCGCTACCGGCAATTAATTATGTTGGATGACTAGTCAACCAATAACGGCATAATTTTGAAAACATTCTATGTTGTATCGATGTTTGCGTTCGTAAATTACCCGAAAAGACAGTAAGTATAGATATGATATACTTTCGATGTGGACATGCTTAGTGATTTTTTTCGTTTTTATAATGTTTGTATTGTATGTTGTGTGTCTTTATCCGAATAAATAATTTCTATTCAAATTTATATGAAAAGTAGACCAATAGTTCAAAATGTCATTAACTTGTGTACAATTTATGCCTCATGTACAATCTTTTTTTGCATATAAAAATGCAATAAATATTTAAATTTATGTAAAAGGACATAGATATTTTAACGATATAACTTTTATAAATAGCATCGGTACATATATAAGATTATAATAACCAATAGTAAGATTTTCGTTTGATACTTTGAGTGACATAAAATTGTCAAAACACGATAAAGACACTTAATAAGTGTAAGTATTGTACCAAGCAATGTTACACCGGTATAAAATAACAATAATTTACTTTTTTACACAAAATTAATTTAAAAAAATATCAGTAACCGTCCAAACACTATTGTACTTCCATTCACCTACAAACAATACATTAATTGCTATATTAAGCAAACAAGTTCGAAATCATTGCCATTTGCAACTTGATTGTGTATTAATTAAGTAAACAAAGTAGGCAGACCGGTCCATTGTAAAGTGGTGGGCCGCCAGTTGTTGACAATGCACTTCGGCTCGTTTTGAGGTTAATAAAGTTATAATATCAAAATACAGTGCTTGTTTTCGATATGATTTCATTTGGTAAATGATATTTAGTACCTATATAGTAGCAAAATGTTATATATAAATTTGTTAGTAATTTGTTCGCAAACGGGATAAACATTATTTTCTATCGGTTACATTTCGGGTAGTGTGCGATGGAATTGCACAGTCTAATTCCATCAAGCACGTTCCATCATCGGACTACAAGACAAACAGCGATGCGCCATCGTTACATAATAAATAAATAATAATAATCACATTTCATACATTGTTTTCATGTAATAATTGAGGCAGTCCCAGTAAGTTACGAGAGTACTTGTGTTGGGACTGTCTCGCATCTTCCCGTAATAGTATATCTCGGTTAACAATGGTGAGACCAATATAAGTATGATAGTAAAGAATTTTAAACAAAATTAAACAAAGGAAAAGACATAAAATAATAGATGAAATTTAAATAAGTAGCTCAGTAGGACTTTTATGTGACTGTGTAGTGTGTGTGTGTATATGTGTGTGTTTGTGTGTGTGGTATTGTGGTCGAGTTTGTTGACATGTTTGTGCGAGTAATAACTGTGGTGGTATGCTATATTTTTTTTTTTTTTTTATCGTGGTAAAATTATCAAATAAGTCCTCCCACTCCGGGCAGGGTGGGAGGGACTGTCAGACTTTTACTGACTAAAATCCACGGTGTTCCTTCAATAACCCTTTACGTACCGGGGTCACGGTAACGGGATGAGTCCCACGACCCCGGCAGGCTTCGGCCCTCTATGGGGGGGCCTCGTCATATTGCTGACGCTCTTTGAGGCGCGCGTGGAACACGACGCGCCGTCGACCCGGGCATGGTCCATGGTCGGACAGCGAGTTGCCCTTTACTCGCTGTCCGCATGCCCGCGCCTACGGTGGCCGGAGATCGTCGGCCGACGTCCGACGCCGTGGGCATCTACCACTGCGGCTGGGCTGGAGGGAGGACGCCATCCTCTCCCTCACGCGGCCCGCCTCCTCCTTCGGAAGCATGACTGCTTCGCAGAAGGAGGCGACCGCTTCCCACTCCCTCTCGCCCCGCAGCATGGCCTCGACCAATGCCGGGCGCGAGAGGTCTCCGCCTATCGCCGCCGTGAGGACACGTCGGTGCTCTGCCCAGGCGGGGCAGTCTTGCACCGTGTGCTCTACGGTGTCCTCAGGGCGACCCTCGCAGTGGTGACACCCAGGCGTTTCCTCCTTTCCCATCAGACACAGGTACCTCCCGAAACTTCCGTGTCCGGTGAGGACCTGCGTCATGCTGTAGGTCAGGACGCCGTGACGCCGATCTAGCCACTCCTCAAAGAGGGGTCTTACCGCCGCAATTTCGGCGTGCCCGGCCGTCGGTTGCGACAGTCGTTCCCTCCATACTGCCCTGAGATCGCGCCGGAGCTCTTTCCGCCGCGCCTCGACTTCTCGAGGCAGCGGGGATACGCCCCGGCGCTGCGCCTCCACGCGCCATTCATAGACGCGCTGGAGGGCAGTCGCCTCCAGATCCCAGGGCAGCAATCCGGCAAGGAGGTTGGCCGATTCGCCGGCGATCGTGCGGTATCCCCGGATCATTCGGATAGCCATGACCCTCTGGCATGCGACCAACTTTAGTGGTCGCGTCCGGATGCACAGGGCCCACACTGGGGACCCGTAGAGGGCCATGGACCGCACGACGCCGGCGTACAGCCTTCGGCAGGAGGCGTTTGGCCCGCTGAGATTAGGCAGGAGTCGCCTGAAGGCGGCTGCTGCCCGGTTCAGCTTTGGGGCTAAACTCAGGAAGGGCGGAGCTTTTCTCGCACCCACTTGTAGGGGCGGCCCCATGGGTCCCCGTCCAGAGTCGCCAGCATCTCCTCCCGGGGTGGATGTATGCTACGTACGAATTTGAGGAAAACAATCTAGCTCTGGCTAAGATCATTTCGGTTTCCTCGTATGTTAGTGATTTTAACCATTTAACTAGTGCTTTCTTGCATTTGTATAATAGGAGGGAGGGGATATATGTTCAGTTTAAAATTGATTTTGTTATAAATAAAAGCAGATTGCGTTGGATATTGTCTGCTAGCAAAGGCAGTTCGGACCCTTGGTGGGGTTGAGTTGAATCTATTGGAAGGGCCTTGTGAAGTTTTAGAGTGATATGTAGGAGATATAGTTGCCTAATCGATAGCAGGTCACTAATTTGATAAAGGTCGCATGTCGAGAACCTGAACGGTTTAAAATAAGTGATCGCTGAGCTCTTTCAAGGTCCAGAAACTTTGTTTTAGTAGCTCCTCCCCAGACTGGTATACAATACGCTACTACTGACTGTACCAAAGCCACATAAATCTTGCTTAAGAGGTGTGAGGACATCAGGTAGCGTAGAGTTTTAAATATCCAAATGAACTTCCTCACTCGTTTCATGATTACCTCAATATGTGAATGCCATGATAACGTCTGGTCAATAACTATGCCGAGATATTTTGTTGACCTTACATTCTCCAGTTTTTGGCAGTCACAATCTTGAGCGATATGACCATCACAGATATGTATCTTGACATGAAAATCTTCACAGGGCTGAGACCTTTGAGTGGGAGAAAAACAGATGAAGTTGGTCTTTGAAATATTGAGAGTTAGGAGATTAGTGTTCAGCTACTTAGAAACAGCAACTAGGCCTTTTTCAGCAATTACTTTCACCTCTTCCCATGAGGATCCAGAGTAAATAACGGCAGTATCATCCGCGTATGAAATAATCCGCCTTCCACTGTTAGGCATACTACATAAGCTATTTATGTAGATTAAGAAGATTGTCGGGCCGATCGTGACTCCCGACTGATGCCTGCCTGTCTCTACGGGCCCCATCTGGTCAGGAGACGGAAGTTAAGTTTGACACTCCCCGGGCCGCTACCTCTGGTCTCATGGCGATGGACCTCCGTGATGGGTGTAAAATAAGTCCGGTAAGACAAACGGCGATGCGCCATCGTTACATGGTGGACATCCCACCCATACGCACAAAACGTTTTGGGAATACTTTCATTGTGCGTACGACTAAGGAGTGGAATTCCCTGCCGCAGTCTGTGTTTCCTGATAGCTATAACTTGGGAGTCTATAAGTCAAGAGTGAATAGGTTACTTCTAGGCAAGCGTGCTTCATCCGACCACATCATCGCTTCGCATCGCAGGCTCCTTGAGACGCCTTCGTAATTTTCTTCCCATCTCCACTAAAATTGCAATTGCACAAACTCTCCTTCTCCCTATTCTAGACTATGCTGATGCCAGGTATCTCGACTTGACCCAAGACCAATTAGACAAGCTAGAGTGACTTCAAAATCTCTGTATCAGGTTTATATTTGGCTTGCGCAAGTATGACCACGTTTCTGATTGCCGTGCTCAGCTCAAATGGCTTCCTATTAGATTTCGCCAGAATCTTCACTTACTTTCTTTACTTTATAATGTGCTCTTTAATCCTTTTACTCCTTTTTATCTTATGGAACGTTTTCAGTTCCTCTGTGACACACGTTCTAGGTCCTTGAGATCATCGGAAAATCTAGAGTTAAATATTCGTATGCATTACACTTCTTTCTTGGACAAATCTTTTACTATACAAGCAACTCGTTTGTGGAATGCATTACCTATAGAAGTGAGGCGTGCTCAAATGCTACCAGCGTTCAAAAGAATGGTGAAGGAGCATTACCTCTCCCTATAACTTTTCCCCTTCTTTCTCAATTATACATGTAATATTTATTAGTATATGATCTTGGTATTTTATATTATTATATTCAATTAATATTATGATGTTTGTACACTGACAGCCCTTAATTAAACTGTCTCCTTTAAGTTTGTCTATCCAAAGGTTGTCTGTAAGAGATCGCCATGTGCGATAGGACCGCCCATTGTACACTAGTTTAATTTTTTTGTATCCATATTAATATTGTAAGGTGTACAATCTATACTTTAATATTATAAAGCGGAAAAGTTTGTTTGTTTGTTTGCTTGAACGCGCTAATCTTCGAAAGTACATGGTGGATTTGGATGAAATTTTTTACCCGACTGCAAAAAAGAAGAGTTATGTTTTTACCGTAATACAATCCACGGGAGCGAAGCCCCGCGTGAGTACTAGTAAAGTATATAATAAATAAATGAATAATAAATAAATAACATCAGGTGAGATTATGGTCAAACGCAAGCTAATCAACAATAAAAAAGCATGCAGGTGTACACCTGCCCAATATGCAATAAACTGACTGTTTATTACATCCGTTAACGCCCTGACGATACTGCTGGAACCACTACGAACCCTACTCAACGTAGAGGCTGTTCGTTTTCGCTTGATGGCGAAGAAATCATCGATGCGTGCTTCCGCATACATACTGAAATACTGCAATACCGAGGTTTATTAGCAGCATCCTCAGAGTTTCATTATATTGAACACGATAGCTATAACGTATTTAAATCAAGAGTGAATAGGTTACTTTTAGGTAAGCGTGCTCCATCTTCGGCCACATCATCACTTACCAGGTGAGATGGTGGTTAAACGCGAACCTATTATCAATAAGGAAAAATGAATAGCATGGGAGCCCACCGCGTATAATTGATCCATAGACTGCAGGTATAAAAAAACTGACAGAAGGCTCTGAAAAGTGTCAGTTTCACATTGTATTCTCACACTTATGAACTTTCAGCCTTTAAAGCAAGAGTGAACAGGCATCTTCTGGGCTCGCTCATCCCATCTTAGACCTCATCTATTGCTTACCATCAGGCGAAATCGAGAACAAGACTGGGGTCATCCGTAAAAAAAATATCGCGTAAATCTGCGGGCAATATAGCAGCAGACTGACAGCACTGTCAGTGTTTGCCACGCAGATCTTGACCAGACCAATAAAAAAATCTGTAACTTATTTATAACCAAATCCACTATAGTATCCTATTATTGTTATTAAATGAAGGATTATTATATTTTCTATTCATTTTCTTAGACAGAAAGAAAATGAAAAAGCAAAACGGCTATCTTTCTAATCTTGAGCGTCTGTGACAAACAATGGCGACGGATTAAATAACAAAGGGCTACTGTTATCATGACTGAACAGAACGCCTGGATACGGCTCAAAGAGAATACGGTACTATTGTCAAGTCGTTGTGGTATCAAATGGATTATGTTTCGACTTAGTATTCTGTCTCTGTGATAATAGGAGACACGTGTATGCTGTGGTAACCTGGTACATGTCGTTGAAACGTGTGGAAATGATTAGCGCATACATTCTATTGTTTGCTATTGAGTCAAATGTATAGGAAACTAAATCTATTAGTGAAACAGAAACTTAGGAACTATTTTTAGTTTTATGAATAGAGTCATGATGACCATGACAGAGAACTAAATATATACAATCGCGTATAAAAAGGGGATGGAAAAGAAATACTGGTGATCAAAAAATAAGGTCACGCGAAGGACTGACTAACCGTTTACCGATGTACAAAACTTAATGAGCGACTTTGGAGAAGGCGCGAGCGAAGTTAGCACCAAAATTTTGGTGATTCTGCTTAAATATATTTCGCTTATGTTTCAAACCCAAAAGGTTTCTAACATATAACTTCCAGTGAGGTTGTTTAACATAGCGGTTGTCAAAATCGCATTATAGCGAGAAAGGCAAGGTCGCCGTAAGTTCTGGATGTTAACTGTCCAAAACTAAACTTGTTTCTGAAAAGTAGGGCGCCATCACTCCTGAATACCTTAGCTGCTCCTCCAAAAATCACCTCATTCCGATTCCAAATGTGAGCTTTACTGCGAAGGGTTTTTGTATGTGCGTAATTTATTCAAATTAAAGGCTGGGCTGCTGTTCTAATCGTCTTTGATTAGGTTCGTTAATGTTTATAGCCATTTCTTTTGCACATGCAGATCATCACTTCAAGCTCTTTGTGAGATCTTCTGAAACTCCAGACTCGAAGCGTCCGTTACACTTCGAGCCAAAAACTTCGAAGAGGTGTAGATGTCTATACATTTAAAAAATGTTTTACGTCTTTACTATGTCGAAATTACTGTATACAGTTCAGTAAATTCGACATTCGGTTTGTGTTTTGGCTGGGGTCCACACAACGCACAGTCGTCTTCTATCAAACTTAGGTAATGTACACCAGTACATCATCAAAGGTATAATAACAATATTATTTCCTAATTCATCACTATGTGTGTAGACCGTGCATACATAAATCTCGTAACATTTTTTATTTAATTGATAATAGGCTCGTGTTTGCCCACCATCTCACCTGATGGTAAGTGATGATGTGGTCCATGATGCACGCTTACCTAGAAGTAACCTATTCACTATTTTCTTACATGGGAAACAGACTCCGGCACGGAATTCCACTCCTTAGCCTTCGGCACAGTTAAAGTATTCCCAAAACGTATCGTGCGTATGGGTGGGATGTCCATCATGTAACGATGGCGCATCGCCGTTTGTCTTGTAGTTCGATCATGGAACGGGCTTGGCGGAATTAGATTGTGTAATTCTATCGCACACACCCCGAAATATAATCGATATAAATTTTAAAACATTCTTCATTATGTGACTTGTGTCGTTAAGTCTATGTCATGAACTGCCTTTTTAAACACAGGTTTTGCAGATTGTACAAACAAAACTAACCATTCGACCTCCATCAATGTCGGTCAGCCTCTTATGTTTTAATTAGCATTAACCTCAATCAATTTCCACGACAAAGTCAAATAACTACAAAGGCTAACTGCCTATTGCTGGCTATAAACAATCATTATATCCATGCTAAGGAAATCATCGGCGTTGTAATAAGCAGTTATGACAAGATAATATGACACTTCAACTGAGGTCATCAGTGGATAGGTAATTTTTGTGCTGGAATCTTTCATGCATATGAATTTAATGCTCTCCTTGGCCTGTTGCTAGAGATTACCTACATATGTGAAGCTGGCATTGATTTATTACCTTCCGAGCCAGTAGCGTATTTTTTGCGTAAATTTTGTGCGTTTATCTGATGAAAGCTCTAACGTGAGAAGATGTTTGTTTATTGTTTTTTTTTTCTCGGATTTGCATGTGTTAAATGTGTTTATTTATGAAATTACTAGCTTATGTCTCCAGCTTCGCTTGCATGACAATTTTTGCGTCAAGTGTCCCAGTTTCCCAAATCAATTATAATATATATAATATATTGCTCAGACTTCATGGCTATACAACAAAAAAGTTTCATTAAAATCCGTCTATTAGTTCCGGAGATTAGTGTGTACAAACAGATAAAAAAATATTTTAAATATTTGCTGTATTACTGTTTCTAAACCCGCTCAATTATTTTTTGTAAATATGTTCGATGTATAGACACACTTTTTTACTGTTTTATTACCTATATGTATTGATTATAAAAAACTGGGGATGAAAATCTTTAACAGTCAGGTTTACAGGTCCACAGATTTCCTCCACAGAACGTGCAGACATCTTTCTCTTTTCTTTGGAATTAGCCAGCTATATGGATATTTCCATGTTGAGGATTAGAACAATGTGCCGCAAAGTATCGGAATAAGGAGCAGATGTCGGGACCAAGCCAGGGAAGATATTATGTTGCATAATTTTAGACAACGTAGGGATGAACATGGACGTCATCTTTCCAGGGATTTGTGTCCCTATCCATTATAAGAGCTGTGGTGAATATATACAACAAAGGCTTGGGTAATGCGGGCGAGGGTTAAATAGCGAGTATCAAGAATATTTCGGTTCTGCGTCTGCTCTATAACAATACCATGGCCGATGCCTTCCGTTTCACCACATTTTATTTTATTATAATATTATTTCTTTATTTTCTTCATAAATTACTCAAAATCTACATTTTAAAAAATACAAATAATATTTCTACAAAAAACATTACATAAAAATAACTTTTTACCAAAAAATTAAACCGACTTCCAAAAAACACTGTAAAGTGAAAAATAACTTTAATTTCGGCAGTCGGTGTCTTTAGTTTTGTATTTTCGTTTTTGGCACTGACTTCCGAAATTAAAGTTATTTTTCACTTTACAGTGTTTTTTGGGAGTCGGTTTAATTTTTTGGTAAAAACTTTTTATTTCACTCTTTTTAGTTGGTTGATTTTTAATTTACCTAGTTACAAGAGCCTATATGTCAACTACTTATAACCTTTTACAAAATTTTGCTTTTCCCAATGCTGGGCCGTTAATTTTTGAGGAGTTCTCCTGGTACTTCACCATCAGCTATACATCACCATATGCATTGTGACGAGCATAAAGTGCTTAACATCCATATTCAAGTAATCGAATCGCAATCCACGAAATACTTATTATTGAGTAGTTTCGGCGGCCATCTGTGGTCTTCATCATCAGTTCCACTTCCCCAAATGGTACTTTTTGAGAGCAACTGCACAAGTTACTATAAGAAATACCCAAAACGCCACAGGTGTGCCTATAATATTTGAAGAGTTCCCTCGATTTCACCAGGATCCCATCATCAGATTCTGACTTTTATGAAAATGGGACCAATTTCGAAATCAAAAAAAGTATTTTCCAAATCGGTTCAGCCGTCTTCGAGTAATCGGTGATCATACATTAAAAAAAAATACGCGTCGAATTGATAACCTCCTCTTTTTGTCGTCGGTTGAAAAGACATATAAAATGGCAGTCCACGGTTATCGAGAACAGGGACAAGCCACCGGTAGTTAGGTGCCCAGAGAAAGAAACCTCAAAATGCGAGCTGTATTGAGGAGTTCTGCCTTCCATACCAGGCCCTTTAACCAGCCGTGCAACGCCAGCTTCGACAGATGTTCGTCGTCGTTTTTCGGTACAATGACAGCCGAGTCCAAATTCCACATGTGAACAACCTCACGGGCTATGTCGAGATACTTTATATGTTTCTTCATTTCACAGCTTTCACGAGGTTCTCGTCATGTGGGACGGTAACATCGATTATCAGGTCTATCACCACTATGTCAGGCTTATCGACAACAATACTCCTATTAGTAATGATAGACCGATCCCAGTAGGTACTACGTGACATGGTCATTTTCGACAACTAGGTCGAGCACATACTTGTAATATTTTAGAGGAAGTTTCTGGTGGATAATTCTGGCTACTTAGTTGTGTCTATGCAAGTACTCGCCGTTAGTCAGACGAGAACAACCGGAGACAATATTTCTGGTGAAATCACTAGGACGATGGTATTACCAACACAAGTCAATAGTATCGTCTGTCATAATATGTCTCTAGATAACTTCGTCCATAGTTGCACAGACAAAACCTTCAGTTTCCCCGAAGAGATTCCAAAAATGTAGCCAGGCAATGGAAGCTGTGAAATCTACATCGGGCCCATAAAGAGCCAGATATTAGAAGTCATACAGTTCCTTGCTTTTCCATGCTTCCTTGCGGTCATCTATTTAATTATCACAGGTTTGCGAAATAATATTAGCATTATTATGATTAACCGTTAACAAGTGAAAATGTATGCCACCTTTTTTCTTAGGTATACCTGTCCCAAAGTTAAACAAGTCGCAGAATTTTAATATTTTGGACAACTCCTTCTTTACACGTGATGGCATAAAAATAATAATAATAATAATAATCTGTGGCCCGGTTGTCAAAGAACATGTCAAAAAATTTTTTCCTCCGAATTTTTCAATATAATTTATAAATTAAATAGCCAAACAAACAAAAATAATCATGTTCAACGAAACGAAAATAGTGAAAAAAAAAATCTAGACATGAATAAATAGAAGAATAAATAGAAAAAACAATAAATGGAAAAATCAATATGTTGACAAGAAACCGGGCACGTTTGATTCTGAACACACAACCAAGACCTGCGGAATCGTCGCTCAGCTCCGCCTCGCAGCCGCCGGGATCTGCTCCAGCCGTGAGTGAAGAGACTCCGGCCGCTGCAGTTGCGTCGAGCTCGAGCGACGAATACTTCTCGCCGCCGACGACACCACCACCTGCGCGTCGGCGAGGAAGAGGCCGCCCTCCGGCCAGCTTCGGACTTCAAGGCCCATCGGCCTCTGATAGGGTCCCCGCTGCCGGTGGAAGTGTGCAGCGCATGCGATGGACAAATTCCATCAATGAAAATGTCATGCGCTCATACTTTGGGGCTACAGAGGGGGGAACTAACCTCACTGCGTACCGTGGTCGGATGCTCTCTCTGTTTCAGGTACTTGAACCAGCTGTCAACGTTTCGGCCCAACGACTGTCGGATCAGGTGCGGGTCATCCAGCGTAACCATATGTTGGATGACGCCGTACTTGATAGACTACGCCTCGAATCACGGTGCAGTCGTGTCTCATCTGCTTCACCACAGGCTGCGGTGCAACTACAACCTAGTATCTCACCGCGACCCGACCACGTCGGTGAAGATGATGAGGACCGGGCTACATCCGTGAGTACCCAGTGCAGTGAACGATTGAGGAGTGCTTTGGAGTGTGCATTACGGGAGTATCGCTCCACACCACCTGAGCTGAGACCTCGCCTGCCTCGTTTGCCCATGCATAAGAAAAATAGGGCGCTAGTGTGTGCTCTAGATTCACTGTTGTCAAATTATTTTGACAATAGCGAAGACCTCACCGATACCCATTCGATTCTGTACTGTGCCGCTGTTGCAGCATGTCGGGTAGCTCATGTCAAGTTTCCAAAGACTGACAGAGCTATTCGACCAGCTATACCAGCTTGGCAGTGCAGGATCGAAAGTCGTATCGCTGGGGCTAGAGCACTCATTGGCAAACTTATCTGCTTCAGACAGGGCAACACCCGCCCTAGAGTGATGCGCTTTGTGAGGCGGGCGTTCGCGGGGACTGATATTAGTCCTCGGGATTATCTGACCTGCGTCACAGAGCGCATCGACTTCCTGAAGCAGAAAGTCTATGCTTGGGCAAATAGAATTCGCAGATATAAGCGGCGGGTGGAGCGATACACTCAGAATCGCACATTCCAAAGCAATGAAAGGTGGGTTTATAGGACATGGGAGCGACCTGACCAAGGTGTGACTGATACGTGCTTACCGGATGATGACGCCATGTGTTCGTTCTGGCGCAACATCTGGTCAGCTCCTGTCAGTCACACTGAGGGTGACTGGATGCGGGAGATCAGGCGCACGTGCGATCTTTTACCAGAAATGGGGACAATCACGATCAGCCCCCAAGATGTAACCCGTGCAGTCCGTCCGTTATCTAACTGGAAATCCCCAGGGCCGGACGGGCTGCACAATTTTTGGCTTAAATGGTTCCAAAGATCGCACGCTCGCTTGGCATTTCAGTTCCAGTCTGCCCTAGAGTCAGGATCGCTACCTCCATTCCTAACTACAGGAATAACCCACCTGCTCCATAAATCAGGCAGTACTACGGAACCTAAAAATTATAGACCGATCACGTGCTTACCGACGGTCTATAAAGTTCTTACTTCCATTTTGAGAGCCAAAATTAATAATCATATTGATATAAATTCAATCATGTCTGCTTCTCAGAATGGATGTAGGAACGGGTCCCGCGGTACTAAGGAGCTTCTCCTCATTGATATTGCCATTAACCAACAGGTTCGTCGTTCCCGAAAGAATCTGTCGACATGTTGGATAGATTATAAGAAGGCCTATGACTCTGTCCCTCATACATGGCTTATGAAGGTGTTGGAGTTGTACAAAATAAATCCAACCCTACGCACCTTCCTTGAGTCATGTATGGGGCAATGGAAGACGGTCCTTCGCTACCCAGGATGTCGACAGATCCAGGAAAACAGCGAACCGATTAGGATTGAGCGAGGCATTTTTCAGGGCGACAGTCTGAGCCCACTGTGGTTTTGTCTGGCTTTCAACCCTCTCAGTACACTGCTGGAGGGTTCAGGGCTAGGCTACCAGTTGAGAAGAGGTGGTCAGGTCATATCTCACATGCTTTACATGGATGATTTGAAACTTTTTGCCCCCAGCAACTTGCAACTCATGGAGCTACTGAAGGTAACGGAAACCTTCAGTAGCGCCATCAGGATGGAATTTGGTGTGGACAAATGTGCAGTCATGCATGTAAAGCGAGGGGAGATTATGGAATCCGTGGGAACTCAACTCTCGGATTCCATACACCTAAGATCCCTCGGCTCAACTGAAACCTACAAGTATTTGGGTATGTCAGAGGCACTAGGCATCAATGTTGCTTATGTTAAACAGTCATTGAAGGAACGCTTCTTTGGCCGCCTGAATAAAGTACTGAATAGTCTTCTATCAGGCGGAAACAAGGTGCGTGCCTTCAATGGTTGGGTCATGCCAGTATTGATGTACTCTTTTGGCATACTGAAATGGACTCAGACTGAACTTGACGCCTTGGACAGGCGGGTCCGCACAACGCTGACTGCAAATCGAATGCATCACCCACGTTCATCGGTGAGGAGGCTGTATATCCCGCGGAAGTACGGGGGTCGTGGCATTTTAAATGCAAAGACCCTACACAACCGTGAGGTATGCAGCCTTAGGGAATATTTCCTAGAAGCCGACGTGGGTATGCATCGAGATGTGGTAGCGGTGGACAAAGGCCTCACTCCGCTCTCCTTAGGTACCGAGAATTGGCGCAAACCTGTAGTATTAGATACTAATGACCGCAGAGAAGTATGGCAGAGCAAGGAGCTCCACGGGCGCTATTACCGGGCCCTTCATGGGTCTGACGTAGACACATTAGCGTCCGTAGCCTGGCTACGTTTTGGTGACCTCTTTGGGGAAACCGAAGGTTTTGTCTGTGCGATTATGGACGAAGTTATGATGACGAATAACTATCGGAAATATATTGTGAAGGATGGTACGGTAGACATATGTCGGGCATGTCACAAACCGGGAGAATCCATTCGTCACATTATCTCCGGTTGTTCTCGTCTGGCTAACGGAGACTATTTGCATAGACACAACCTCGTGGCCAGGATTATTCACCAGCAACTTGCTCTTAAATACAATCTTGTGGAATCAGAAGTACCATACTATAGGTATGTGCCCGACCCAGTTCTCGAAAATGGCAATATTACACTGTATTGGGATCGGTCTATCATCACTGACAGGACTATTGTTGCCAATAAGCCTGACATAGTGGTGATAGACCGATTAGAGCGTCGCACAATGATTGTTGATATAGCAGTCCCCCATGACGAGAACCTCGTGAAAGCTGAGATAGATAAAAAAAATAAGTATCTTGACCTGGCGCGCGAGGTTGTCGACATGTGGGATGTGGAGACAGCAATCATTGTGCCGATAGTCGTCACAGCCAATGGTATAATAGCCAAGAGCCTCGACCAACATCTAAGGAGGCTCTCGTTGGGTAGCTGGATCAAGGGCTTGATCCAGAAAGCAGTACTCCTGGAAACGGCGCGTATTGTGAGGAGATTCCTCTGTATGGAGCCCTGACCACCGGTAGCTTGGACCCTGTTCCCGATACCGGTGGGCTACTATTTTTTATATTTTTAAATGTTTTTATTTTTTTATATTAATATTAAAAAATGTAATTCATATGTACATAGATTAAATAAATGGAATAATAATAATATTCCACAACTTTTCACACAACGCCATCTAGTCCCAAACTAAGCAGAGCTTGTGATATGGATACTAGACAACTGATAAACATACATATATATTTCTAAATACATACATATTATAGATAAATTACACCCAGACAAAGAACAAATGACCGTGCTCATCACACAAACATTTGTCCTAGGTGGGAATCGAACCCACGACCTTGCGCATAGCAGTCAGGACCACTGACCACTATACCAACAACATAGACAATTTACAATAGGACAATTTTATTTAAAAAAAATGACCAAGTGCGAGTCGGGCTCGCTTAGGAAGGTTTCCGTAGTAACTAAGCTAAATAACATTGATTTTCATAGTGGTTGTATAAATGACAAAGTTATATTTTCGTGTTTGAATATGTCCTATATCTCTAAAGCTACTGACAATATAGTATCATTCAAACCAATCTTCGATTAAAGTATTCTTTAAGTCTACAGCATATATTTTTTAAGATTTTTCATTCTATTATTTTAAAAGTTAGAGGGGAGGGGGTCACACATTTTACCACTTTAGAAGCGACTACGCTTCAAACGATTGACTTTGAGAAAAAAATGGTTCTAAAAACCTCAACGTAATTTTGATATAGATAGAAAGATACTTAATACAAAATTTTACTTACAAACAACGTTAGTACCTACGTAATATATTGTATGTATAGGTTTGATGATGTTTTTTTAGTTTCACTTCCATGTATAGACAGGAGCTATTAAAATCGTAAAACGGTTCACAGATTACATTTACAAGCGTAACGAGTTTAATAGTCTAATAGTTTCCCAGTAAATTGCATGTGACAAGCGGACGGACAGACCGCCAGATATGAAGAATCTATAAGGGTTCTGTTTTTTGTCATTCGGCTTCGGAAACGTTAAAAATGCATCTATATACACACTTGCTCTTCCAATTTAGGTACCTATCTATACTTATAATAAATCTGTAGAGAGGTCAATTCTGTACATGAAATATATTTCGAAAATAACTATCAGGGGGTGATTAAGGATCGATACTTGTTCGATCGCGAGTTTGATCGCAAGTTTACTCGAACGCTCAATAGATGGCGTTGTTAGAAAAGAGCGCCATATATTATAACGCGGTGTTAAGATTCTCCGCCGATGAATGACATCAGTTTGATTTTTTTAAATATATTGTACTTGCTCATTACGGAGATAGTTGTTTTATTTACAATAAGTTCCCCGGGCTGTTGTCGAGTGCCAACCATATTTGGTCCTTCGAGCCGGATTGCGAAAAGTGTAATCGCGTCGACAAGTGAAGTGACAGTTTTGTGTCGTCTGGTGAGGCATAGAAACCAGGGTGGATCGCTCTGAAGTGCCTGTAAATCCCCGTGTGTGTGTAGGGGATCAGCGGAGTACAGCAGCGAGGTTGCAGCCGGCTCCGCCAGGGGACGCCACCAGCATCGAGGCTCACTTCGTGCGGCAACGGCGACAACAGCAGAGTCCAGAGGGCAACGGGACATCAGCAACATCATCAAGAGTGACGTCACGGCCAGTGACGACACACTCAGCGGTACCAGCAGTGACATAGGAGCAACGACGTGTTTGGAGAAGGTTTGGCAGACAAAACCGTGAGTTTCAACCCAATGTAATTAATTGGTAGACTTTAAATTTCTCTCAGTGAATTTTGAAGATCAGTTTAGTGAAAATACAAAGTGCTCGAGACTTTTAAGATTTTAGTAGTAGACTTAGAATAAATTGCAGATAAAGTATTCTGGCGGGAAAACTATGCCCGATTTGTCTAAATTTAAACTTCTTTTGCATTTGATACGTAATTAATTCTCAATATTAATTACGTAAGTATTATATGTTCTATGTTTATCGTGTTTAATTGAACACTTTTAAATATTTAATGGTTTTGTGTATCGACTTGTAATTTTTCGTCGGTTGCATTGTATTGATTTATTAAAATACCTCTGTAGCGTTTGTACACAATGGAGTCCTTGAGTAAATTGCAAATAAACAATAAATTGGTAATAGAAAAAGGTAGAATTAACTTTAAAAAATCACCCAAAGATCGACTCACACAAAGTTACATTGAGACTAGATTAGAATCTTTAGAGGTACAGTGGAAACAATTTGTTGAAACGCATATGCGCATAATAGAAAAGGCAACCGACGAGGAATTAAAAAAGAATGTGTATTTTACGGCGGAAATATATGATGTTACTGAAGAGTTGTACATATCATATAAGTCCGAATTAAAAGAGCACTTACAACAAACTTGTCCGCTTAAAAGTGCAAATCCTAGCAATAATAACCAATCTACTCAAAATAATTCAAATGTGAAATTGCCACAAATTAGCTTGCCTACGTTCACGGGGCTATATTCTGAATGGGTCACATTCCGTGATTTATTTACGTCACTAATTCATAAAAACGTAACATTAGATGACGTTCAAAAACTCCATTATCTAAAAGGTCATCTCTCAGGCGAAGCAGAACAGTTGCTTCGACACATTCCTGTAACTGCATCTAATTACAATGAGTGTTGGTCAATTCTAAACAAACGATTTGACAATAAAAGATTTTTAGCTAACTGTATGCTCAAACGGCTTGTCCATCAATCGTCCATTAGTAAGGAGTCTTCGACCAATGTTAAAACGTTGTTAGACACGACGGTTGATTGTTTGTATGGTTTACGCAGTCTAGGTATTGACATTAGTTCATGGGATGCAATTGTTGTATATTTAAGCTCAGAGAAATTAGACAGCGAGTCCCGTAAATTGTGGGAATTAAGAATTAGTTCAAGTTCTAACGATGACCTACCAACGTTTGAGGAGTTCAAAACTTTTATGGAGTCTAGGTTTAGGGCCTTAGAGTATTTAGACCCTAAAGCAAACAAAAGTGCTAAAAGTGAAAATAATGCCAAATCTTTTCATGTCGCCTCTCAAGGTTGTGTATTATGTTCTGGCGATCATAAATTGTGTCATTGTAAACAATTTACTAAGAAAAATTGTGATGAGCGTCGTGAATTTGCCCGAGTCAGTAAGCTTTGTTACAACTGTCTAGGGACGAACCATTCCGTCTATTCTTGTCGTCAGCGTACCAAATGTCACCTTTGTAAGAAGAAGCACCACACACTGCTTCACCCAAAATCAACTGCTAATGCTGCTGAAATTGTTGATGGTTCAGCAGAAACGAAGGTGGTAGCTGCGAATGCAGCCACCTCTTCCAGTCAAAGCGATACCAAACCCATTTGTTGTTTTGCGGATGTCCACAACCATGGTCTGCTAGCCACAGCCTTGGTCAACGTTGAGCCGAGAACCGGTACTGCTGTTGTGTTAAGAGCTCTAATGGATCAGGGCTCTCAAGTCTCTTTCATCACAGAGGCTGCAGTACAGTTGCTTGGACTGAGAAAAACACCTGCTCGCACTGACATATTTCGACTAGGCGATGACGAGGGACACTCAATGCCCTCTAAGTGGATAGTTAGGTTTAAACTACAGTCTCGTGTAGATCCCACATTTGTCTTATATGTAGATGCGTATGTATTGAATAAACTCACATCTCATCTACCAGAAAGGAAGATTATTCAGGTATCGGCTTCGTTCTCGTCCTTAAAATTAGCTGATCTGACTTTCGATACGCCAGGGAAAATTGATTTACTTTTAAGTACGCGTGTGGTCGGAGAAGTTATGTTGGACGGTTTAGTCAAGGGTCCGCCGGGATCTCCAGTCGCTCAGAAGACTCATTTGGGATGGATCCTGTCAGGCGAGATCCCATCGTCGGCAATCTCTAGGTCAGTATGTTATCATACTGTAGTTCAGTCAGCGGATGTCAATGACCTTTTGCGTAAGTTTTGGGAGTTGGAGTCAGAGCCCTCAGTTCGTAGCGTGATCTTTACTGAAGAAGAACAAAAATGCGAGGATTTCTATTCCAAAACCACCAAACGCGACGCGACTGGGAGGTATGTCGTAAAACTACCATTCAAAACCGATTTACCCTGTTGCACGTCTGGTGGATCAGAGGTCATTGCCCGTAGGCGCTTTATCAACCTAGAGAAAAGATTAGTAAAAGAACCGAAATTTAGGACACAGTATAGTGCAGTCTTAAATGAGTATGTTGATCTGGGACATGCTGAAGTTGTTCCCCAAATAGAGTTAGGTAACAATGCGTGCTACCTACCACATCACGCGGTGGTGCGTGAGGATAAAAGCACCACTAAAGTTAGGGTCGTCTTTGACGCTTCATGTTCAGGCCACAATAGTGTATCATTGAATACAGAGTTAATGGTTGGCCCAACCCTACAACCCGAGCTGCGTCAAACTATCATGCGGTGGCGATGTCACCCCATAAGTTTGGTTGCAGACATAGAGAAAATGTACCGTCAGGTAAAGGTTGCAATCGAGGACGCTGATTATCAGCGCATTCTGTGGCGCGACAATCCAAACGCTGAACTGAAGCATATACGGTTACTGCGTGTTACTTTTGGAACGTCCTCTGCGCCATACCTAGCGGTCAGGTCTCTCCAGCAACTAGCTCGAGACGAAGGAAGTGATTTTCCTCTAGCGGCAGACAGAGTCCTTACATCGTTCTATGTTGATGACCTGTTAACGGGCTGTCAGTCTGCCGCTGAGGGAGAACTTATTTATCATCAGCTGAATCAATTGTTAGCTCGTGGGGGCTTCAAACTTCAAAAGTGGTCCAGCAGCAGTGACGAATTGTTATCCAAAATGAATGAGGATACTGCTGGGCAGGACAATCTCGATATTAAGATGGATGAGCTCACAAAAATATTAGGATTAACTTATCAGAGAAAGTCAGATGAGTTTAGATACGTTGTGCAACTTCCTCCACCCGAAACCTCCATAACCAAGCGAAAGGTAATCTCTGACATCGCTCGCTTATTCGACCCTCTTGGCTGGCTCGCGCCGGTAATAATAACAGCCAAGGTGTTTATTCAACGCTTGTGGTTAGCGGGATCCGAATGGGACGAGGTACTTCCAGATCTCCTCTTAAAGGAATGGCTTAGTTATAGAGACAACCTTTATCATCTTAGGAACTTCCGTCTGCCACGGTGGATTCACACGAGTCAACTCGACGTCTTGCTAGAGTTGCACGGATTCTCTGACGCATCTAATGTTGCTTACGCAGCCGCTGTCTATGTTCGGTGTATTGATGCTAATGGTCGAGTTCATGTTGGTCTTATCGCAGCTAAGACCAAGGTGGCCCCTGTCAAACAGGTATCCATACCTCGTTTAGAGTTATGCGGCGCATTGCTGCTTTCAAAACTTCTGCGTGAAGTTTCCGACACCTTGGGTATCTGTAAAGAATACATGCATGCCTGGACTGACTCGACAGTGGTGCTCGCCTGGTTGAGCAGCCACCCCAGCCGCTGGAAAACATTTGTAGGCAACCGAGTGTCTGAAATACTTACCGTTATGGAAAATAGTCAGTGGTCGCATGTCCAGTCCAATGACAATCCTGCAGATATCGCGTCGCGCGGCGTGAATCCTGCAGAGTGCGTTGACCTAGAGTTGTGGACACAGGGACCTAGTTGGCTG
Organism: Tholera decimalis; assembly: GCA_943138885.2. NCBI lineage: Eukaryota > Metazoa > Arthropoda > Insecta > Lepidoptera > Noctuidae > Tholera > Tholera decimalis. The sequence goes on along the minus strand of OW964553.2, from coordinate 8,927,725 downwards.
AAAAATAAAGAGATTAATTATAGTAGAAGGGAAATTAGAGAAACTAACCTAGAAGAGAGGAAATCAGTAGTAGCATGCAATATAGCAGTAAAGGAAACAAGTGAGGATACCATAATTTCAAAATATTCGTCTCTTAGAAAACTTACAAGAGTAGTAGCCTATTGTAAAAGGTTCTTAAAGTTTAAAAATAAAAATTTTAGCACTAAATTCAGTAAATTTCTAACACCTTCTGAAATTCAAGGGGCATTACTTACCTGCATTAAATTATGTCAAGGAGAACATTTTCAATCAGAGATAGATAGTTTAAAGACAAAGGGAGAAGTAAACAAAAAAGGAGTACTTACCTCGCTCAATCCATACCTGGATCAGGAACAGATTTTGAGAGTTGGCGGTAGGTTGCACAAGGCCAACCTTCACGAAAACTCGAAGCATCCTATAATTCTTCCTCGTAAGTCACATTTAACTCACCTCCTAATCGCTGACGCTCATGAGAGAACGTTGCACGGTGGGCCTCAGTTAGTTCTTAATTATTTACGATCCAAATATTGGATAATAAATGCAAAGAGTGTCGTAAGACAATACGTGCGCAAATGTGTCAGTTGCATCCGTCATTCATCTCGGTCTGTACATCCTTTAATGGGGTCATTGCCCTCTGCTAGGGTCAATGTTAGCCGACCTTTCTTTAGAAGTGGCGTTGACTATGCAGGTCCTATTAGTATCCGTCCTACAAAGGGTCGCGGTTATCACTCAACCAAAGGATACATTTGTTTGTTCGTGTGTATGGCTACTCGGGCCATACATTTAGAAGTCGTCAGTGACATGACATCTCAAGCCTTTTTAGCAGCCTTTAAGCGCTTTACAGCGAGAAGAGGCCATTGTGGTGAGATGTGGAGTGATAATGGCACTACCTTTGTTGGAGCCAACAAGGAATTAAAGGCGCTGTTACGCCACGAAAGGTCCGGCATAGCAGCTGATATTGCCGATTGGTTGGCAACCAACGGGACAACTTGGAGCTTCATTCCACCTCATTCTCCGAACTTCGGAGGTCTTTGGGAGGCTGGAGTGAAGTCAACAAAACACCATCTCAAAAGAGTAATTGGTACAAGCACACTCACTTTTGAGGAAATGGCAACAACACTTGCTCAAATTGAGGCCTGTCTGAACTCCAGGCCTATTTCTGCAATCAGTACTAGCCCAGAGGATCCATGCCCATTAACACCGGGTCATTTTCTGGTTGGCGAGCCTTTGATTCTCGTACCCGAAGTTAACTTCGAAAATTCAAATATCAGTACGTTAAGACGATGGCAGTTGACTCAACGTATGGTTCAAGACTTTTGGCGTAGGTGGTCTCGTGAGTATCTGTGTCAGTTCCACCAAAGGAACAAATGGACTCATAAAACCTTAGAACCAAAGTTGGGTGATGTAGTGTTGGTCATGGAAGATGATCTTCCACCTGCCAGATGGCTCTACGGTGTTATTACAGAAAAGCATGCTGGCTCGGACAACATCACAAGGGTTGTCTCTTTGCGCTGCAAGGGTTCGATAATAAAAAGACCTGTGTCAAAGTTAATTGTGTTGCCTATCGCCCAATAATTTGTGCTTACCTTATAAATAGTTCGTAAGTTTCTTGTTTACTGTTATTTCTATTAATGTAAAGGATTATGTAATCGTTGGTTAAATTACAATTTAAGGTTATCATTAAGAATTTATGTTCTTTTATGTTTGTTATTTAGTTGTTCAAATCATACAGTCCACTAGTGTTTAACTTCCCACCGAATTGTTGTCGCATGGTGGGCGGTCAGTTAGTTTTGTTTTGTTTAAACTAAATTCTGGACATTCTGTCCATGGTGGGCGGGATGTTCGATCGCGAGTTTGATCGCAAGTTTACTCGAACGCTCAATAGATGGCGTTGTTAGAAAAGAGCGCCATATATTATAACGCGGTGTTAAGATTCTCCGCCGATGAATGACATCAGTTTGATTTTTTTAAATATATTGTACTTGCTCATTACGGAGATAGTTGTTTTATTTACAATAAGTTCCCCGGGCTGTTGTCGAGTGCCAACCAATACTCATGCCAAAAATGCAATCAGTTAAATTTTTGTCTGTCTGTCTGTCTGTCTGTCTGTCTGTCTGTATAACCGTTATAGAAACAAAAACTACTCGACGGATTTCAACTAAACTTGGTACAATTATTTTTCATACTCCTGAGCGGGTTATAGTATACTTTTCATCACGCTACAATCAATAGGAGCAGAGCAGTGAAGGGAAATGTTGGGAAAACGGGAGAAGTTACTCCATTATTTAAGCTTCCGTCGCGTGTGCAACCTTAATGGTTAAAGCTACACAAATCATTTCATGACGGAAATGTTCTTCTTAAAAGTATATAAAAAATATCCCACGACAGCATATGTCTAACTTTTATGGTTGACTCACAATAACACGTGTAACTCCCGATAGCTTAGCAGTTCGAAGCTTTCTGATTATAATATTTGTCTACTCTTACGTTTATAACACTCTCAGTCAACCCTAATTGAAAAAGTTATCATTATTAACTATTCCATAAATACATTGGCCAAGTGCGAGTCAGACTCGCCCATTAAGGGTTCCGTAGTAACTATAATATAATATGCAAATTTATTTGACGAAAAAGAAACCTTACAAATTTCTTAAAACTAGCTTATTTACATTTTTTACAACTGCGCCAAATAAATTTGTTTTGAAAAAAAACCTTACAAATTTCTTAATACTGGCTTTTTTTACATTTTTTACAACTGCGCCGAATAAATTTGTTTTTCATAGTGTTTGTATGAATTACAAAGTTATATTTGCGGTTTTAGAAAATATGCTGTATCTCAAAAACTGCTGAACTGATTTCGTTCAAACTAATTTTGGTTGAAAGTTAATATTAAGATCTACAGACATTTATTTTTTTTAGATTTTTCACTCCATTATTATAGAAGTTAGAGGTTGTGTCCGCCACACACACATTTTACCACTTTGGAAGCTTATATCTTTTAAACGATTGACTTTATGGAAAAGTGGTTTTAGAAACCCCGATGTCGTTTTTAAAGAACTGTCTATAGATACCACACAAGCATCGATTTCATGAAAAAAAATATTTTCAGGTTTAGTTCCATGTATGGGGAGCCCCCCTTTATTTTAAATATTTTTTAATTTTTTTCTCAAAATCGGAAAGCGGTTCACAGAATACATCTACCTATCAAGTTTCACATGTATAGTCCTAATAGTTTCGGAATAAAATTGCTGTGACAGACGGACGGACGGACAGACAGACAGACAGACAGACGGACAGACATGTCGAAACTATAAAGATTCCGTTTTTTGCCATTCGGCTACGAAACCGTAAAAAGAATCATATAAATCGGTATATAAAGACCAAAGTATACATGAAATACGCTTATAATAATAAGCCATCGCGCGTGAATACTGAATCATGCTATAAGGACTATTTTTGAGAATCGGTCGCCGCGCTCGACGCGTCTCGCGGTCGAAGCTTTCTCTAGGTACTTAAGCCTCATGTGAACGTGATCTAAACAATATTACCAATACATTAACTTACGCTGACGGAGTCGCGGGCACAGCTATATTGTATCATTACGCTAAGGCCAATAGGAGCGGAGCGCCAATGAAGAATGCTTCAAAATCGGGGTTAAATTTAACGTTAGCCCAAAGTAACTATTCCACGCGGACGAAGTCGCGGGCAAAAGCTAGTAAGCAATAAAGTTGATACTGGCTTTCCTTGCTCTTGGAGCAGAATAGAGTATGAAGAAAAATAGATTTTATGTAAATAGACATCAATATGAAATAACCACTGATTGATCCACCACAGGTACTATAATAAGTACCTTTCATATCATAATAATAATGGTAGGTTTTGTAGTACTTTGGCGGCGGAGTTTGGGCACGTTTCTCTCATAAAGTGCTCTTCAGGGACTGTGGGTTAATAAGGGTCTGTGCCCTGAATTAAAGGTATGGTAGACGCTAGTGCCTTGATGTTAGCTCGATGAAATAAGTTTATTATGTGACTTGGTATTTCTGTACAAAGTTTTTGAGGTATGAGTATGACAGACAAGAAAATAAGCCACATACACATCAAAAAGTATCGTTTTAGAAATTGTCTCTAGAAAACTAACTAGGTTTTCTTGTTGGCAATTATGAGTAAATAATATCCAGGGATTTTTAATGTTCAAAATGTGAGTTGATGATTTTTTTTTAATAATAGCATTCACTTAACCACACGTCAAACTTTTCCTATATCGTTGGTGCGTTTACAAACACCCAAAACAATTAGACCCGGTGGTAACTATCTAGTAAAAACTCTTTCGCTAATTAAACTCGGGATACACAGGGCTACAGCAACTCACACAACCTTTGCGTCGACCGTGTCGCAAAAATGCTAGGTACTCGTAGACTACCTAAACTAGGCTACCATCCTAATTAAAAGATCACAAAATGAACCCACAGCCTTGAACATAGGCGACGTGTTGCAAGCTATCAGTTCTATTTCGGTTATATTTCGGGAAGTGTGCTCTGGAATAGCACAATCTTAGATCGTGCAATTCCATCGCACACCAAGCCCGTTCCATCATCGCACTACAAGACAAACCTCCTCTCATACCTATTAAATCTGTATTATGGATACATTGTAAAAACGAATGATTTTTTGAAAAGAGTAACTGTGGAGTTTCTTGCCGGTTATTGTCCATAGAAAAAGAAATTGAATAGATATCAACCCATTGTGGCCCGTGCTCCTAAAGGCATTATTTTCACAAGAGAGTACAGATTTCTTTGTTATTGACATAATTTAAATAAAATTATTCCAAAACATAAATTGGACTGCAAGTTTCAGTAAGGCAATTTAAACTTTAATTCTGAGCGAAACTTCACGTATCAATACGCACTGGGAAATGGAATGTTATGATAACATCTGTGTTGTTTTTGTAAGTATATGTTTTTGATGGTGTTCTGACGTTTCATAAGTGCCTATGTAGGTAAAATATTTTGAGTTTGAGTTTGATAGTAGGTAAATCATGCTGTAACAGGTTAACACTCACGTGCTATCGATAAGTGCCAATCTGATACAAATATCTTCAATTAATTGCTTTGTTAGTTTAGCCTATTAATGATAACGCTATTTTGAAGTCGGTGCCAAAATAAAAATAACCCAGTTGACTTTTTCTGATTTATTCATGACGCATGAGAGTACGCGTATAAACACTTTAGCTGTGACATCCTTCCGAGTGCAAAGACCTGAATCGATAAATCTGTTGTCACGGAAGCAAGTGCACACCACTCTCCTGTTTTATTTATTTATTTATTTATTAATGGTTCACCAACAAGTGTTACAGCTAAACATGATTGATATTTGTTAGATAACAATATAAATAATACTGCACACCTAATTACAGGTAAACACCGCATGCTTCATGTTTGACAGGTAACAAAAAGAGATAAACAGACTAGTAATTATGAGTGTTAGTAGCTTAGACTAAGAACTATAACTCTTACTACCTCTTACTTTAGAATTTTCCAACTTGTAGTTATTGTTAAAAAAACACTAATTTTGTTAAGATTCGATGACATAATTTTGTTAAGGCATTTCTGAAAAATGAACTCAGATCAGAATCGGACGGATTCATTATTTATTTAATTCATTTAACTTAACAATACAATTATTGACTCTCGTAGTGCTGTGACACGTTTGTTATGATTGGTATTCAAGAAATATATGAAACCAATAATTGGTATCAATTCTTTGAGTCAGTTATTTTGTGCTGAAACTGTGCATAGAGACTCCATACCAGATGTTGTCTTCAGCCCTTTTGGGTAGATATGGGGTTTCCGTTACACGTTGTATATATTATTTTCTGTTTTATGAGTACACTATTTTAGCCCTCCCCACTTTCATTTTAAAGTTTTGAAAGTCCTTCCAAAGGTTGTCTGGAAGATATCGCTTTTAGCGATAAGACCGCCATTGTGGCCATAGATTTATGAAAAAATGTTAAATAGGTGTGTTTAAATGTTGGTGTACATTAAAGTATGTTCTATTCTATTCTATACTATTATATATATATATATATATATATATATATTGTAAACTAAACTAGATGAATACCATGTATATGTACCATGTATGTTTTAGGCACCAGAGCTCTTTCACAGTACATAAACATTTAAGTAGCGAAGTAAAGTCATTTCTACCACTGAAGTCTACCCTATGCTAGAATAGGCTAGGTCGGAAATCTCACGGGGTTGGCATTTCTTTACACGACATTTTAACGCGTAAATTTGCTTCTCTAGGTTTTGTATATTATTTGCTGCAGTTTAAAATATAAGGAGACTAGATTTCCCTGAATCAATGTACTTTATCTTGTAATCTGTCTTCTTGAAACACAAGTTTCTTTCTTTCATTTTATCTTTCTTTATTCTTGATGTCGCTGTGACTTTGAGAAGGCTCTTGTAACAAGACCCACTATCTCTACACCGCTGAAGCCATCATTATTCAAGATGTTATCGTCTACCTTCCTGAACTGAATTAAGTTTAGTTCAGGTCAGTGCTCAACCCACACTTGACCTTTAATCGATTTACATGATTATAGCCACATTTGGTCAGTGACAAATTCTCTCGAGATTAATGACATTGGGTTGGAGGAAATTAAAAGCAAGTTAAGGTACTTTTCAAGCGTTGTGATTTGAAAAATTGTATGAATGGTATTCTTATAAATATTATTTATAATACCCAACGATCACGCCTCTCATCACAAGGAGAAATGTCTCCTTTATTTCAAGGTATGTATCCTGTATTGAAAACTTTATCAATAGGTAAATCTTTAGCGTTACAATTTTAAAACTTCCTCTAAAATAAATTTAAAGTGTTTGTACTTTCCGATACGTATGTAATATTGTTCTGCCTTGCACACAGCAATTGGGTTTTCGACAATTTTCGAAAATATATTTTAAAATTTACGTAGTTTTATTTTATATCTCTTATAATAATTATTTTTCTCAAAAAGCGTTATTTAGTAGGAAAACAATTAATTTAATTTATGTATTTGAAATTCGCGCCAAAACAGCGGGTCATCTGACACTTGCGGATGTGACATCATATTTCAATAAACAATGTTTTGTACATTGTTTATTGAAATATGATGTCACATCCGCAAGTGTCAGATGACCCGCTGTTTTGGCGCGAATTTCAAATACATAAATTAAATTAATTGTTTTCCTACTAAATTTGCTTCTCTAGGTTTTGTATATTATTTGCTGCAGTTTAAAATATAAGGAGACTAGATTTCCCTGAATCAATGTACTTTATCTTGTAATCTGTCTTCTTGAAACACAAGTTTCTTTCTTTCATTTTATCTTTCTTTATTCTTGATGTCGCTGTGACTTTGAGAAGGCTCTTGTAACAAGACCCACTATCTCTACACCGCTGAAGCCATCATTATTCAAGATGTTATCGTCTACCTTCCTGAACTGAATTAAGTTTAGTTCAGGTCAGTGCTCAACCCACACTTGACCTTTAATCGATTTACATGATTATAGCCACATTTGGTCAGTGACAAATTCTCTCGAGATTAATGACATTGGGTTGGAGGAAATTAAAAGCAAGTTAAGGTACTTTTCAAGCGTTGTGATTTGAAAAATTGTATGAATGGTATTCTTATAAATATTATTTATAATACCCAACGATCACGCCTCTCATCACAAGGAGAAATGTCTACTTTATTTCAAGGTATGTATCCTGTATTGAAAACTTTATCAATAGGTAAATCTTTAGCGTTACAATTTTAAAACTTCCTCTAAAATAAATTTAAAGTGTTTGTACTTTCCGATACGTATGTAATATTGTTCTGCCTTGCACACAGCAATTGGGTTTTCGACAATTTTCGAAAATATATTTTAAAATTTACGTAGTTTTATTTTATATCTCTTATAATAATTATTTTTCTCAAAAAGCGTTATTTAGTAGGAAAACAATTAATTTAATTTATGTATTTGAAATTCGCGCCAAAACAGCGGGTCATCTGACACTTGCGGATGTGACATCATATTTCAATAAACAATGTACAAAAGAATCTAATTACGACAATAGCTTCAGAGTTATCTGAAGCTATTTTGTGGAAATCTAACACCTTTTTCACTGGGATTGTGAAAATGATAAGCTACAAGATCCGTGTGCCGTGCCTATGTGTAGAAGTACTACAATTAAATTTCCAGAAAACTTGTTTATACACGTTCCTAAATGCCCTAAATGTCGAAAGACCTTTTTCACTGGAATTGTGAAAATGATAAGCTACAAGATCCGTGTGCCGTGCCTATGTGTAGAAGTACTACAATTAAATTTCCAGAAAAATTGTTTATACACGTTCCTAAATGCCCTAAACGTCGAAAGCAGTGGTTACAACTAGCACGTCGAGATTCAAAGTTTACATCTGATAAATCTGCAATATACTTTTGTGAGGACCACTTTGATGTAAGTATTTAGAAGAAATCAACTTAGTATCTGATTTACTAAAAACAAATTAGTAAACCTAACCTAATGTTGTTAATAAAACAGGACCAAAAAAGTAAGTAATTAATACATTCGCGTCACGAATTGAATCAAATTTGCGACCATAAATGAATCAACTTTAGGCAGATTCGCACTGTCAGCTTTTGTATAGCCTGACTCCATTTTACAAAACGTCTCAACAGCACTAATTAAATTATTTCTTATTAATTGTCTCAGTAAATTGCACACGATATGGATAGTATACAGAACACGAAGATTTATTTATTGAAATGTGACGTCATACAATGCTCAATCATGGCCGCCCGTGTTTCGGTTCTCGTATCCACAGATAAAAAACTCAAACTATTTTTCAAAAATAAAAATATTTACAATTTATTTTCATGCAAAAACTATATTGTATAATTATTTTTAACCTATAAGCAACCATATTTAACACATTTCATATTTTACCGTGACAACAGTAAAATAGCCAATGGTTTATTTTGATACGGCAGATTTGTTATAGTCTTTTCAATGAACTGTCTACGCACCACATCGGCGTTCTACTATTTCAAAAGACAGTGGCACAAACTTTTTAAAATATCATCTGCCAACAACTCCCAACGTTCAACCTACCTAACTGCTTATATATTTTCCCAACTTCATTTTCTTCGTAAATGTTTACCCAAATTCGTCTTGCAAGAGCAAGCAAAATCGGGACGCAGCTTTACAAAACAACGGTGAATATTCCAACAGCATTACTCAAACATTTGACGCGAATATAGTTCGAGGACTGAAAGGGCTGAATAAATAATAGGTTGAGTAAACACGAGTGAAGTTGTACATAGATGTGTTGTTCATCTTTCTTGTTCAAATTGTATTATGTATTTGTTTAAACATCATCACGCCTGTCATCTGGCTGCGTAGGTAGAGGTGTAGATTATTCAGATTTACCTATAAATAGGGAAGTTTAATGTAAAGTGGATGGAAACAACATCTGCACGATTACTTTTTAACTAGAAATGTGACTTTGAAAGCATTTAATTTAGCTATTGTATGTACAATTGGCGCGGAGGTGTATACCCGTCGAGGTGCATAAGCCGGGGTGAAACTACGCTGCGTGCACTCAGCACTAGTCAAAAAGTGACGAGGCCCGGTAGAGTACTTGCCAGCCGGGGTTGCGGGAATGTTCTCGAGGTACCCCGGCCCCGGAACGCAAGAAAAACTGAAGGAACACATAATTCCGGTCCACCCAGAGCGAGAGAAGACATTTATGTGTTAATTTTTCCCTCCGAAAAAAAATAGATGTGATAAGATCTTATAACGCCCCATAGATTTTTATCAAAATGGTTATGTAAATATTTACTTATTATTAAAGATATATGCACTATTACGTTCTCAGTAAATATGTATGTGGTAATAAAAAGAGTGATAAGACTTACCTAGTCGAGTGCATAAAGAGATGTTATGAAAAATAATGAGAGAATCTTTTGTTAGTCGGTTCATGAATAGGAGTTTAATAATAATATAATAATAATAAATAATATAATAATATTCCACAACTTTTCACACAACGCCATCTAGTCCCAAACTAAGCAGAGCTTGTGGTATGGGTACTAGACAACTGATAAACATACATATATATTTCTAAATACATACATATTATAGATAAATTACACCCAGACAAAGAACAAATGACCGTGCTCATCACACAAACATTTGTCCTAGGTGGGAATCGAACCCACGACCTTGAGCATAGCAGTCAGGGCCACTGACCACTATACCAACGGGCCTGTCAAAATAATTAATGTTGGTTGAATAGAAATAACGTTTTTATTTTGATATGAAAAAGTAGGTACACAGGTACCTACTTTTAAAAGACTCAGAGAAAGGTTCTCGATTAGATAAATACTTTTAAGAAGCTTGTATTATCTTTTGGAAATTGACTGGACCTTTGAAGCACTAGATTGGCTCCGTATTGAACATAATTTGTTTCTAGGATTATTGTGAAAACTTAGAATTAATTTTATTGTAAGTTAATGACAATATTTTATCGGTAGTCAAGGTAAGGTTTGATTCATTTTGTACATAAACGAGTTTTGTTAAGGCTAGTCAATTGATCGAAAATATAGTATTTTATATTATACCTTCTCGGAAAGTGCCTTATTACTTCTTAAAAAGTTTGACAGAAAGGACGTTATTACTATAGTACAAATGTGCGGGTCGCAAAAGTGTATGAAAACTCATTAATAACGCACTGTTTTTTTTTTAATTTAGACCAATTTAGTATCTAACTTAAAAGTACTTATAATGCCATAAGACAAGAGACAGATTATTATTATTATTCTCTCTTATTTTCCTCGTAGGTATAGTATAAAGCTCTATGTATCACTCGAAAGAAAGTGCGATTCCAAACTCGTGTGTATCAAGCTACACCCTCGTTGGTAATCGGCCACTCTCTCCCCTCGATGAGCAATGTACTATTGTTTTCAATCAATTGACTAGCCATGGTGTTCACACATCATCTGCTTTTCCCAACAATGTTGGGACTGGCTTCAAGGCTTACCGGATGCATCTGAGTTCTAGTGTTTTACATTGAGCGAATGCCTGTCTGACCTCCACAACTCCTAGTAGCTGAGCAGTCATTTGGGCTCCGCATGAATATAAACATAGGCTCATACTGGAGCGAGTACAAAATATGTTTGTAAGGCATTAATTCCGCCAAGTCCGTTCCATCATCGGACTACAAGACAAACGGCGATACGCCGTCGTTACATGGTGGACATCCCACCCATACGCACGAAACGTTTTGGGAATACTTTCATTGTGCGTACGGCTAAGGAGTGGAATTCCCTGCCGGAGTCTTTGTTTCCCGATATGTATAACCTAGGGGTGTTTAAGTCTCCTGACCTACCGCATGACGCAGGTCCTCACCGGACACGGAAGTTTCGGGAGGTACCTGTGTCTGATGGGAAAGGAGGAAACGCCTGGGTGTCACCACTGCGAGGGTCGCCCTGAGGACACCGTAGAGCACACGGTGCAAGACTGCCCCGCCTGGGCAGAGCACCGACGTGTCCTCACGGCGGCGATAGGCGGAGACCTCTCGCGCCCGGCATTGGTCGAGGCCATGCTGCGGGGTGAGAGGGAGTGGGAAGCGGTCGCCTCCTTCTGCGAAGCAGTCATGCTTCCTAAGGAGGAGGCGGGCCGCGTGAGGGAGAGGATGGCGTCCTCCCTCCAGCCCAGCCGCAGTGGTAGACGCCCACGATGATCTCCGGCCACCGTAGGCGCGGGCATGCGGACAGCGAGTAAAGGGCAACTCGCTGTCCGACCATGGACCATGCCCGGGTCGACGGCGCGTCGTGTTCCACGCGCGCCTCAAAGAGCGTCAGCAACATGACGAGGCCCCCTCTGCAGAGGGCCGAAGCCTGCCGGGGTCGTGGGACTCATCCCGTTACCGTGGCCCCGGTACGTTTTTTTTTTTTTTTTTTTTTTTTTTTTTTTTTTTTTTTTTTAAATTATCAAATTACAATACAATTTTTTAATTCTGCCAAACTGTAAAACAGTTTGTCGGCAGCTCATCTTGTATCATCCTACACAAGCATAACCCATATTTAAAAAACGAATTATTTAACAAGTTATAAACTTACAGCCTATTACTTACACTAAACAAAAACAAAAGTGAAACTTACATTATACATACATTTACCACCTTTTTCATGCTAATAAACAAATATTATTACATTATTATATTCTATATTATATTATTTCTATATACAATTTATCTCTAATCTGTAAACTGCTTATTCCTATGGGCACATTGATAAGTAATGCTTTATTAAAATGTTCCTATGACGTTTTTTGGTTGTAGCATGCGATAACAACTCCGGCGGTAGCTCATTGTAAAATGCCGGCGTCACATATTTACGCGTGCGTTTTCCATAGTAGTTGGTCACTTTGGGAACAGCGAATGACTTTTGTTTTGACAGACGTGTTGGGTATATACGCTTACGTTCCACTTTGTTACATTCGTTATTAAATTGTTCCGACAAGATAACCACCTTGATTTTAAAATGAACTGGGAGCGTTTTACAAATTTTGAACAACTCGCCGTATTTTTTATTTAAACTATCTTTAGTTTTCTTGTCGACAAGCAGTTTAAGGATCCGAATCTGTAAGGTGTTAATTTTATTTAAGTGTGTAGGGAACGCAAGACCATATGCACCCAAACCATAATCAATAACTGAGTCCGCCAGAGCATAATATACCGCATACATGACCTTTCTGTTCACAACATATTTCAGGCTTCTTAATTTTCCTAAAATGGCGCGTAATTTATTACATACATAATTTACATGCAAATTCCATGTGAATGTGTTATCTATTACCAAACCTAAGTACTTATAAGAAGAAACTGTTTCTAAACATACGCATTTACAGTTTTGTTTATTGTTATGAAGACATTCATATGAATGTCCTTTAACATTTACGAATAGGTTTTTTTTATTTTTATGATACGGCGAGTGAATCAACATGCATTTCGTTTTACTAATATTAATAATAATGCCGTTATCATGTGCCCACTGAACCACACGATCAAAGTCGTTTTGCATAGCTTCTTGTAAAACATCGGTACTCTTATGACTATAAACAAGACAAGTGTCATCAGCATACATAAAAGCCTTACATTTTTTTAAAACATTTGACATACTATTGACGTGCATTATGTATCCTAATGGTCCATATACTGAGCCGGTCGGTACACCAAATTTAATATCGCCCCGCACACTTTCAATCCCACTGATACACACCCTGAGTGATCGGTTTTCTAGGTACTTGCTAAACCATTCATTCATGGGACCTCTTATCCCGCATTCACTCATAGCCCGCAACAAGCCACCGTGGTCCAGTGTATCAAACGCTTTTTTGAAATCTATAAATATAACCATAACTATGTCTTTTTCATCAAGACGGTTATTGACTTCGTCAGTAAATTTCTCCAATACGGTAGCAGTACTTCTTTTGAGCCTAAAACCGTGTTGCACATCATTTAAAATATTATATTTTTCTAAAAAGGTTGTAAGCTGTTTAACGATAATTTTTTCAACTATTTTGTTTAATGTATTTAGAATTGCTATAGGTCTATAATTGCTATAATCCCTATGCGACCCCTGTTTATAAATTGGTCTTACAATAGATTGTTTGAGCTCCTGCGGGTATTGAGATTTTTTAACACTCGTATTGATTAAATGAGCTATTACTGGACTAATTTGCGCTTTAATTTGTTTAAGATCTCTACTTCTAATACCGTCTGATCCCGGCGACTTGTTGCAATCTAAATTATTTATTACAGTTTCTACGTCTTTTGGTAACACTTGTTGAAACCTAAAACTTACATTACTGTCATTAACATAGGTTTTTCGGTCCAAGAAATTAAGTTGACACTTGTGTTTAATTATATCGATTTCTTTTGTAAAGGTTTCACAAAAATTGTTACAAATAGTTTCCATTGATTCGCTTTTTAACAAATGTTTTTCTATTATAGTATCTACTCCCACTTTAGACCTACCGAGCCAATTGTTTATATTATTCCAAATCTTTCTCATGTCCCCCTTACACCTCGTTATAATTTCACGTCTGCTTTTGTTTTTAGCCGCGTTTATGAGTTTCTGAGTTTTATTTCTGCACCTTGTATACTGTAATCGCTTATTATTATTTTTAGGATCGCTTTTCCACTGTTTGAAAAGAATATCTTTATCTTCTATAAGCCTGCGCAACTTATCAGTAACCCACGGTTGGGATTTGCGTTTAGGAGTCACCGAGTTTGCTTTTATAGAACTGTTATAAATATCACCAAAAATCGCGGATATTTTTGTGTACAACTCATTCGGTTCTTGAATCTCTAACAGCACTAACCAATCTATGTTATTTAATTTATCTTGAATAGCTTTGTTGTCGTACTTTATTTTACTAATAGATGGTATGTCTATTACGTTATCAATAGCCGCTGAGATTCCCGTTAGATAGTGGTCGGCTACCTGGCTAGTGAGTGTGTATGCTTGTACGTCGCTTGCCCCGCCACTTACATTTCGCATGAAGACGTGATCGATGCATGACGCGACGCGCCGCTGTCCGACCACTGCCTCGCGTGTTATATCTTGAATGCCACAGTGAAGTCCTAAATCTGCTAAAGTATTTAAATATAAGTTTGCGGAAGAATCTAGCTCCTTTTCTAATAAGTTGATGTTGCAATCGCCCACTAGTATAATGTCAGTGTTCATTGGCAGCTCTCGGATAATGTTTTCTAGTTCTGTTGTAAAAGTGCGTTTGTTAGTGTGCGGCGGCCTGTAGATTACCAAGATATAAGCGTTATATACATTCTTAGTCAGGTGACCGTATATTAACTCAAACGTCGAAGTTATACCGGATTGTAGTGGAGTGAACTGGAGACAATTCTTGACATAAACAAGTATGCCTCCGCCTCGCTTAGTTTCCCTAGTTTGTGAAAACATATTATAACCATCAATTGCATACATAGACACTTCATCCTGCTTAATATTAATTTCTGATAGACACAATACATCCAGCTTATTGTAAACGTTTTGTAGAAGTACAGTTAATTGATTAAAATGTTTTCTGATAGAACAAATATTAAGGTGTATTATTTGTATTTTAGTTTCACAACTTACTACGTAATTAGTCCATTCTTTAATATCTGTGAATCTCAGATACTCGATATCCAGCAATTGTGATTGCAAATCCAAGTTTCCCGCCATAATGTGATCAAAAATATTTAACACTATTGCATTATTATATTTTACTAATTATGTTATTGTTGCCTTATGTGTGTCTCAATGTCACCCTCATTTCGAATATGATATATTTTTTTATCAATATCGTTCTTCTTTATTAGTATTTTAGCATTTTGGATCCATATATATTTATAAATTTCTTTAAGTTTTGTCTTTGTTTCCCAAAATAACTGTCTGTTTTGCCTAGTTATATGCTCGTTGATGAAGATACGTGATGTGTCGCTGTTATGAAATATCATGTGATTTGTGAGTGTTGATTTTCGATTTTTGAGCCATTCTGATCTCGCCGCTATTGAACGAATTGTCACCACTATAGGCCGGGCTTCTTTTTTTTCGGATCCTACCCTCCATGCGTTTTCGATTTGCGTTTTATCTAGATTTAAGATTTCGGCACATTTTTTCACCAGCTCAACGGTTTTTTCTCCTTCTTGCACCTTTAAATTCATTATTTCGATGTTTTTGGCCAATTCCTTTTGTTCAATATATCCAATACGTTCTTCCAGCGCTTTGTTGCATTTATCTAAATATATGTTTCGCTGTATTAGATCCTTGTATCTGTTTTCCATCACCTTGTTCTTTTCTACTGTTTCTTTTTTAAATTTCTCCACTTCATCATATTTGGCACTTAAAAACTGCAGAGTTTTATCGAACTCGATGTTAGATTTATTCAGCTCTTTTATCTCCGTCTTTATGGCCGTCATATCCTTTTGCAGAAGTAAGAAGCGTGAGTCCTGATCCTCCTTTAACGAGTTTAATAGCAAACTCATTGCTTTGACTTCCTTCTGTACAGCTGAGAGTGTCACATGCAGGCTACTAGGTGAACAGCATGCTGCTTTGTGTCGCCTAGGTTCTTGCGATATAGAGGAATCACTGTCTGAGTCTTCATTACGTTTCTTTTTACTCTGTCGATTTCCGTAAAGGGCTATTGAAGGAACACCGTGGATTTTAGTCAGTAAAAGTCTGACAGTCCCTCCCACCCTGCCCGGAGTGGGAGGACTTATTTGATAATTTTACCAAGTTAAAAAAAAAAGGGGTGTTTAAGTCAAGAGTGAATAGGTTATTTTTAGGTAAGCGTGCTCCATCTTCGACCACATCATCACTTACCATCAGGTGTGATGGTGGTCAAATGCGAACCTATTATCAATAAAAAAATATACTTACGCTTGTATGGAGTATATCCCTTTTACCCATTAATGTATCCGTCTTTATTTATTTTGGGTATAAATAAATTAAAAAAAAATCCTTTATTACAGGCACGCAGGCCCATATAAAAAATAAACACAAAGAAATACACTTACAAAGCAATTCAACTATAAAATTCCATAAATAAGTTCAATTCAATACGAGCTGAGCGTCAGGAGGGAACTCTCACTAATCTCGTACATATTAAAAATATTTAGAGGGAAGGTGCATAATGCCGACGTATTAGGGCAATTAGTTAGTGTGTTCCGGACAAGTACGTGTGGCGACGTCGGCAGCTACGGCTGCTGATGGAGCCGCCCGATCGCACCAATCTGTTGGGGGAGGCGCCTCTGACGCGTGCACTCCGCACTCTCAACCTCATTGCGACCGATTTGGACTTATTCCGTTGTTCACCGGGTGAATTCACTAGGAGTGCTTTAGGAGAAAAAAAAAATAGTTGTAATACTAGAATATGTACAGACGCCAGCACATGAAGCTACCCGATACTGTCAAATTTTCCCAATCAACGTTGAACCTAATTTCTTTAACAGTAAGGTTGAAAATCTATTAAAAAAAATTGACAGATTGTTGTAGCTTGATGTGCTGGCGTCTGTACACTATCGCATTAGGTTATACTGTAATGATAGATGTAAAGTGGTTAATAAATAAATAAAACATGATATCCCGTGTCCAGACCTGTGTCAGATTTTCGAACTTCTGACTACCTGGAACGACTGTTAAAGATGTCCAAATGACAGCGGAGAAGAGAGAGAGAGCGGAGAGACGTGGAGGAATCTGGCTGTTATTATGATGAGATGGTCAAACATCCACAGATCGAACTTGACAAGTGTTCGAAACAGTAATTGCGTATCCCCAAGCGCCTATGTTTATGTGAAAAGCAATACACACAAATACGTCTTATTGCATACGATTAGCTATTAAGATTTGTCCAACATACCTACTATTTGTGTTACATTTTTACTCTTGGTCTTCTTCATCTTGTCTTTGCACGGAATACAGCTCTTAAGTTATCGGAAGCATTTTTATTTCACCCAAATGTCCGTTGGTATTTTTTGTCAAATTGTTGAGCTCCTTAAGTTCTAAGTTGAGCTACACGATAACTGACAAATGCTTGCACTGTCTGGACAGGTCCGCTCAAATTTGCGTGGTTATTTCCTCAAAAGAATACCACAGACATGAACCTACATGCTTCTCATGTAAAAATACAAATTGTCTGGACTTTAAAAGAGACTTTGACCTCTGAGTTTGTTTCGGTGTTTCTTCTCAGAGTAGTCAGTAAGGAAATACCGGCCTCATCTAATTAAACTTAACACGCAAAAAAAACATGACGTGTAAAAGTGTTATTTATAAACAATTTACAAAATAAATATTTCATTTCATTTCATAAATCTGGATACAAATCCCCAACATGATCCTAACGAACCGTTGCCTAAACTTGAAGGTTAATCCGTGAGGCTGTTATTATTAAACCACTAGCCTTTTTCATCAGTTTATTCCTAAGGAATATGACGTAGTAACATATCAAGAATTTCTAGAGATAGCAAGTTACATTTACTCTCAATTTCTCATCTTGTCGGTTCGTAGAAGCGACAATTTCTTGCTCGAAGTTTCTCGAGAACTTACAGGGTAAATGATGTCCTGCTATTACTTGGACCACTCATCTCTTTGTTAAGTTTTTCTTTAAGCCTCATATGCTGCAATAAACTGTGTGAGTGTAATAAAAAGTTCAACGCTCACGGATGCGTCAAGTAAAATCTAATTCCGCACGTAGAGAAAAGTTTGTATCCTTTTTAGGGTTCCGTAGCCAAATAGTAGCCGTAGCCCTTTAAGATTCGTCACACCTATCTGCCCGTCCGTCCGTATTACATAGTCACTTTTTCCGAAGACTACAGAGTTGATACTAGATAGTTAGATATAGTAGGTATTCTGTAAACTCCTTTACTATTTTTACCCAAAAAAAGCAAGGGTAATAATTCTAAAGCGTCTGTTCTATTCCATGTACAGACGCTTTAGAAAAATAATCAAACGTATACGTCTGGGGTAGAGTGTCTATAGATAGGCCTTTAAAAATGACATAGAGGTCTTTAAAACCTGTTTTTCTCAAAGTAAATTCTTTGAAATATACACATTTCTAAAGAGTTTAATGTGTCCCTCCTTCCCACTTTTAAAATACGAAAGAAATATATAAGTTTCCGCGAAGGTGGAGTCTAAACGCGTGAGGGTGAGACAAATTTCTTCAACGCACCCGGGTCGGCGGCGCGCCGTGTTCCACCCGCGTCTCAATGAGCAGTCAGCTGCATTGACGGAGTCCGTCAAGGCCATTGCCTGTTGGGGTTGTGGGAATGTTATAACGACCTTCCACGGCACCGGACCACAAGTGCAACTGAGGGAACAAGGTGGGTTTAGTCGGTAGTAGTTTGACATTACCTTCCGCTCCTCCTAGAGTGGAAGGAGTCATTTGATGATATTATCAACGAAAAAAAAACAAGCTAATTATGAAATAAAAAATATTATAAAAATAAAATTTTTAAATATTTCATTTAACATAAATAATTCAAAATATATAAAAAATATCAGCCCACCAGTATTGGGAACAGGGCCCAAGCTAACGGCGGCGGTCAGGGCTCCAAAGAGAGGAACCTACTATAATACCCACCGTGTTATGAAATACCGGTTTCTGAAGTAAGCCAGCTGCCTAACGAGAGCCTCCTAAGGTATTAGCAGGAGATATAGTTTTGTGGGTGGATAGTCCCTAAGACCTACAGACTACTACCGACTCTCCGGCGACTATTGCCCTCCCTGAAGCAAAAAAGTTTGCCAATGAGTGCCCTAGCCCTACCAATACGCCACGTGATCCTCCACAGCCAAGCTGGCAAAGCGGGTTTAGGTCATATAGCTATATCATTACAAAATTTTATATGAGCTACACCACATGCTGCGACAGCTACGCATCATGAGATCGAATGGTTATCGGTGAGGTCTTCGCAGTTATCAAAATAGTCCGACAACTGCGAATCCAGAGAAGGTATTCGCTCTCTATTCCTGTTATGCATGGGTAAGCGTTGCCTAAGTTCAGTTGGCATGTTGCGGTATTTCAGAATAGCACATTCCAAAGCACTCCACAATTGCTCATTAAACTGGGTAGGTACTTACGTTTGTAGCCCTGTTACTATACACCCGAAAGTCTTGGGCGTGTGTATGTGAGAAATCGTGCCCGGTTTCTAGTCATCATTAACAGATTTTTCATTTACGGTTTCACCTATTTATGAATGTTTTTTTTTACATTTTTGGTTTTGGTGAACATAGTTTTTGGCTATTTTATTTATAAACTATTTTTTAAAAATCTGTTTGAATTTTTTTTTTATATGCTCTTTAACAGCCGGGTTTGTTTTAGATTTGATTATTTTATTTAATTTTATTATTAAAAAAGCATTATACATGGTACAGTAATTCAAAGTACAGAGACAGTCATTAATAGTACAGTCATCAATTTTATTAAAAGAGAATTTATGCTAGATTGGAACGTTTTTCGCTAGCGTAGTCTTACAAATAAGAATGTTCCATCAAAAGACTGATAATTTACTTCTTAAAAATACAAAGCATTCATTATTCTAAGATTACAATCACTTAACACAAGAGTCGTTCTATTCATCTCTGCTCTCAATTGTCTTTGAGCAATTATGAGAATTTATTATTTCGAGTTATTTTCTAGTTGTTTTGATAGTGAAACAAAAGCTGCATTCAAAATGTTTTTGGTACAGAAAGTGAAATCAGCTTTTTAAAGTATTCAAATTATTAGAATTTTATCAAAATAAATGTTCGGCTCCTAATACAAAATTGTAAAATTTGTCATATTTAACAAACAAACCTTTTAATCATAATTATGATAACAATTATAAAATATATCCGGGCAAATTTCCTAACATGAGCAGGAAAAGAATTCATTACGTAGTAAAATTTCATGTAAAAATTCCGCTGGCAGCATAGGCACGTCGATGGCCAATGCTAGTTCTTTGATCGAGGAAGTCTAGTAGGTCTTGTTGTGAGTAGTCAGACTATTCGGATACTGAATTTACGAAAGGATTTATACATATGTTTGACCCGTTTATCGAGTTGTTAAGCAGGTAAAACATAGATAGGCCTATCGCCGTTTGAGGTTTTCTGCACAAGCAGAAGTCGCTCCAGCACAGCCAACCAAGCCAGATTAGATTTGATTTTCGTATATGTGGACTCTAATGCGAATTGAAAACTTAATTTTTGCATGGCTGTCTATTTTTATTTCTCATAGCCGATGTTATTACATTTATTATAAAAGATGTTTTCAGACGTTTATTTTCTCCAAACAAAGTAACTTAAACCAAATTAATTAAACTTAAACAAGGATTTATGAGAGACTAACGCCTGAAAAAGGTTTCTATAAGAACGTGTACAGGTTAATTAAGGCGCGGCGCTTTCGAAAGACAAAAATAGAAATAATGAAAATGTATGTTTGTAAGTTAACAAACCAAAATGACCCAATCATTGAATTCTCTTACAGACATCCTGAATGGACCGAGAGACATGCGGGCCTAGACAAAATCCATTTTCTGTAAGCGTTAACGCCAACGTAAAAATTAAATTGTATGGAGTTGACATTTACTAACACGTGACAATCACGTGACATGTGGTTAGCAAATGTCAACTCCATACAATTTAATTTTTCCGTTGGCGTTAACGCTTACAAAAAATGGATTTTGTCTAGGCCCGTTGATCTGCTTCTGGAGTGAGGTTGGCTGGATGGCGTGACGGCCGACACGGCTCACGCACAATAATTTCATGCAGAGACTAAGTGCGTAAACCAGACCAAAGAAGAAGAAGAAGAAACGAAAAAGCCACGTATTTTAATTAAATAGAAAAACATAATAACGCATCCTTTGTCGTTTTTTTTATTATTGATGGGCCCACTCTCGACCTCGATCTCGCCTGATGGTAAGCGATAGATGAGCTCTAAAATGGGACGAGCGAGCCCAGAAGATGTCTATTTACTCGTGCTTTAAAGGCTGACAGGTCATAAGTGGCAGGGAACACATAAGAAGTTATGGTCGGTGTAATGTATTTGCACTAAATATTTACTTCACAAGTACATGGGCATCATATTAAGATCCGCTCGAAAGTATGACCATAAATATGTACCTATACATTGCAACACTGGATAAGTACAAAAAAATAGTACCTACCTATAATATAAAAATTACAATACGTGAATAAAACCTGCCTGTGATAAATTCAAGTTATTTAGCGAATTAGTTTAACGTAACACTTCTACACGTCAATTATTTTCGTAAATTTAAACAATCGAACATAAAAAAAAATTGCTCGCTACAATTTTAAAAGTTGATGTTTATGCAAAATCTTATGTTGGATTTATATTGAGGGAAGTATAGGAAACAACGAGTGCTAGTAAAATCAGGCTTATAAACCTATAGCAGTTGCAACTTCATCGCGAAAAAAAGACATAACCCTCTTTTTTTCAGTCGGGTAAAAAGTAGTCTGTAATCTTTCTCGAGCATCAAGCTACTGTCATACGAAACATCCAAATCCACCCAGTACATTCGAAGATTAGCACGTTCAAACAATCAAATGTTCCGCTCTATACAACGTGTAATTTAAAGGGTATAAACATACCAAGTGCACGACTTCTTTGGATGATAACAAACGATATAGCAAGAGTTTTGTAATCCTATGTCTACATGTGTGTCACTTATTAGAAATTTCAATACATTGATACCAGGCATCGAATTTTTCAAATTAAGAAGAACGAAGAGAATTATCGTTTTATTGGCAAGTGACGTGGAAAGTGATGACCCTCATAGTGCTGTGACACGTTTGTTATTATTGGTATTCAAGAAACATATTATAGTATCTGTTATTACAAATACCAAATAACTTACATTTTCTTTGTAATCATAATCCATAATTCATCCATCAAAACAAATATTTTCTTGTCATGACATTTTTTACGTCAAGGCTGACAAACTGTAATTTCTTCTTCTTTGTAGTCACTGAATTATATAATTGTTATTCACTTTTATCGATAGGACTAGCTTAATATTGTATATTATATTGTGGTTGTCTACTGATTAACGGCATTTTAAATTATAATTATAAATTTCTAAAACACACTCTCAGATTTTATCGAAGAGGTTTAATAAATTATGCTCGAATATAACTGGCTGATCAAATAACTGGCAAGATGGACTATTTTGGACTCTACAATTTGAATTCTGGTACAGAATGAGAATGGAATGGATTTTGAACGCTGAGCTGGGTATAAAAGGCGCTGGGGGCCATCTCCGGGAGTTCAGTCTTTGACCAGTTTTTGAAGAGTTTAGTTCTCGACGAGTTTTGACGAAGAGTGATGGAAGAGGAAGTGCAGTACCCGCTGCCCTGACTCCTTGTTGGGAGCCTGCTGCCTTGACGCCTTGTTGGGAGCCTGCTGCCCTGACGCCTTACTGGGAGCCTACTGCCCTGACGCCTTGCTGAGAGCCTGCTGCCCTGACGCCTTGCTGCGATCCTGCTGCCCTGACGCCTTGCTGGGAGCCTGCTGCCCTGACGCCTTGCTGAGAGCCTGCTGCCCAGACGCCTTGCTCGAGCTGCTGTACGACGAAGACATCGTTGAGGAGAAGGCGATCCTGGAGTGGCCTGCCAAGCCGTCCCGCAAGTACTATACTCTAAACCTCCTCCTCTTCTCTCCTGAGAGTGTGTCAGATAGGTAGGTAGGCCGGTTTCTAGGATAGGTAGATAGGTAGGCAGGTTTTTATAAAATACTGTTTATTAATACTACATTAAATTTAATGGTACATCTATTTTACCCTCTTTTATTGGAGAAGTAGAAGGTATCGTTACAATATGAAACCGATAATTTGGTGCCAATTCTGCGAGTCACTTATTTTGAGCTGAAACTTTGCA
Source organism: Tholera decimalis (assembly GCA_943138885.2). NCBI lineage: Eukaryota > Metazoa > Arthropoda > Insecta > Lepidoptera > Noctuidae > Tholera > Tholera decimalis. Next base: position 8,904,248 of record OW964553.2, on the reverse strand, counting down.
TAGAGACTCCATACCAGATGTTGTCTTCAGTCCTTTTGGATAGATATGGGGTTTCCGTTACACATTGTATATTTATTTATTTATTTAAACTTTATGTACAATTGTGTTACATGGGCGGACTTAATGCAGCAAGGCATTCTCTACCAGTCAACCTTTGGGTTAAAAAAACACACTGTGGTAGGTGTACGAGAAAATGGAATGAAATAATAATTTAATACTAATAAATATAATACTAATATATAATAATACTAATAAAATACACATATATGCTAAAATTGAAAAATTAAAATTGAAAAAACATTTGTTTGTTAGTATAAATATGGATAATATTCCAACACAGTTATTGTAGAACTACTGACTGTACGCATAAGTATTTCATTAAGTCTTAATTTAATTAAAACTACGTTAACGTATCGGAAAGCAGTTCCACGGTTCTTAATAAAGCCGGCGATATTGCCTGCACTAATTAATTGGACGCGTGTAATAACGCCTGCTAACGTTAGTAACCATTCGTCAACCGGCAAACCTCCGTTACCAGTTGAAATGTATTTCTATTACTATTTATTTACTACTGTAAGTATGATAAAAATATAAAATATATTGTCGAGGTTCCCGCAGGTAGGTGTGACGTGGCAATGTGACAACAGTTTTAAAGTGTTGTTGCAGTTTTTAAGATATAACGAAAATTGAAGTGTCCTTATTATCTGATTGGCCTTTTTCCCCCCGAATGCACGGTGCTGCCCAACTGAAACCAGGCCCGTGTAGAAGGTGCGTCGTGTTCCACGCGCGCCTCAAAGAGTTGTCAGCAATAGTTGCGGGAATGTTGTAACGAGATACCGCGTCCCGGAACTTAAGGGCAGCTAAATTAAATTAAATTAACATTCATTTATTTCAGGTCTGTGACCCATATAAAATATAAAATAGGAAACTAACACATGTACCATTGGTCGGCTTACACAACTATACACATAATACATACATGCAAAAAAAATACATAACTGTGAAATTGAAATTAATTTAAATTGAATTATAGAAAATAAATACACAAAAATGTCAATAAAATAAAATGAGAAATGCCAAAAAATAAAAAAAACATTTTTAAAATGTCACGAAAAGAATGTCAATGGCAGAAAGGAACAGGGTGGGTTTTTAGTCAATAGAAGTCTGACACTCCCATCCGCTCCACCCAGAGCTTCTTTTTTTTTTATCGTGGTAAAATTATGAGCTTTTTTTTTTTAACGTGGTAAAATTATCAAATAAGTCCTCCCAGTCCGGGCAGGGTGGGAGGGACTGTCAGACTTTTACTGACTAAAATCCACGGTGTTCCTTCAATAACCCTTTACATACCGGGGCCACGGTAACGGGATGAGTCCCACGACCCCGGCAGGCTTCGGCCCTCTGCAGAGGGGGCCTCGTCATGTTGCTGACGCTCTGTGAGGCGCGCGTGGAACACGACGCGCCGTCGACCCGGGCATGGTCCATGGTCGGACAGCGAGTTGCCCTTTACTCGCTGTCCGCATGCCCGCGCCTATGGTGGCCGGAGATCGTCGGCCGACGTCCGACGCCGTGGGCGTCTACCACTGCGGCTGGGCTGGAGGGAGGACGCCATCCTCTCCCTCTCGCGGCCCGCCTCCTCCTTCGGAAGCATGACTGCTTCGCAGAAGGAGGCGACCGCTTCCCACTCCCTCTCGCCCCGCAGCATGGCCTCGACCAATGCCGGGCGCGAGAGGTCTCCGCCTATCGCCGCCGTGAGGACACGTCGGTGCTCTGCCCAGGCGGGGCAGTCTTGCACCGTGTGCTCTACGGTGTCCTCAGGGCGACCCTCGCAGTGGTGACACCCAGACGTTTCCTCCTTTCCCATCAGACACAGGTACCTCCCGAAACTTCCGTGTCCGGTGAGGACCTGCGTCATGCGGTAGGTCAGGACGCCGTGACGCCGATCTAGCCACTCCTTAAAGAGGGGTCTTACCGCCGCAATTGCGGCGTGCCCGGCCGTTGGTTGCGACAGTCGTTCCCTCCATACTGCCCTGAGATCGCGCCGGAGCTCTTCCCGCCGCGCCTCGACTTCTCGAGGCAGCGGGGATACGCCCCGGCGCTGCGCCTCCACGCGCCATTCATAGACGCGCTGGAGGGCAGTCGCCTCCAGATCCCAGGGCAGCAATCCGGCAAGGAGGTTGGCCGATTCGCCGGCGATCGTGCGGTATTCCCGGATCATTCGGATAGCCATGACCCTCTGGCATGCGACCAACTTTAGTGGTCACACTGGGGACCCGTAGAGGGCCATGGACCGCACGACGCCGGCGTACAGCCTTCGGCAGGAGGCGTTTGGCCCGCTGAGATTAGGCAGGAGTCGCCTGAAGGCGGCTGCTGCCCGGTTCAGCTTTGGGGCCAAACTCAGGAAGTGCTCCCTGAAGTTCCACCGGCTGTCGAGGACGAGTCTCAGGTACTTCATCGTCCTCCCGACGCCGATGCGAACCCCCTCCACCGTTATGTGGGACTCGGACCGTGGCGCGTTCCGACCGCCATGAAAGCACATGGCCTCGGTCTTGTGCAGCGCCACGTCGAGTCCCAACTGCCGGATCCTATGAACGACTGTCGCAACCGCTTGCGTCGCCAGGTCGGCCGCCGCCTGGTGCGACTCTCCCTGCGCCAGGACGAGCGTGTCGTCAGCGTAACATACTACGCTGACGCCGTCAGGGAGGTCGCCGCGCAGCACCCAGTCGTATCCGATGTTCCACAGGGGCGGCCCCAAGACCGATCCCTGTGGGACACCGCACGACATCTCTCGCCGGTTCCACTCTCCCCGGTGACCGGGGTAGATGACGGCTCTGTCCGTCAAGTAGTCCTCGACTATGCGACGGAGGTAGGTCGGCACCCGGTGATACCGGAGTACCTCCCTGATGCAACTCCAGGGCAGGGGTTAGACCAGTGTCAGATTTACTGGCTTCTGACTATCCGTAATGACTGTCAAAGATTTAGAAATGACAGCCAGGACCAATGGCTTAACGTGCTTCCGAAGCACGGAGGTATCACGCCGCCATCTTCCAAACTCCGGGCTACTACTGAGAAGTTCCTTACAGACAAACCCAATAGCACTTTTTGCCCGACCTGCGACCAAAAGACCTCGCACTCAGCTGTCGCACTTGCGACCACTCGACCAATTTTCAAATTCAAATTCTTTATTGCGAACTAAGTGTATAAAATATTTTTGAAGATATTAACAATAGGAAGGTTCTTAGAAATTTCTGCCTGTCAAGGCGTTGCAATTTATGGTTATCTTATAGTCTACAACGTGTAACGGAAACCCCATATCTATCCAAAAGGACTGAAGACAACATCTGGTATGGAGTCTCTATGCAAAGTTTCAGCTCAAAATAAGTGACTCACAGAATTTACCCCAAATTATTGGTTTCATATGTTTCTTGAATACCAGTAATAACAAACGTGTCACAGCACTATGAGGGTCATCACTTTCGACGTCACTTGCCAATAAAATAATAATTCTCTTCGTTCTTCTTAATTTGAAAAATTCGGCCTCTGGTATCAATGTATTAAAATTTCTAATATGCTCCACACATGTTGATATAGTATTAGAAAACACTTGCATATCGTTTGTTATCATCCAAAGAAGCCGTGCACTCGGTATGTATATACCCTTTAAATTACACGTTGTATATTACAGTTTTAGTAATTATCATTGTTTTTTAATTATATCACAGTATTTTATGTCACACTTATTTAATATCACAATTGTTTTAATATTTTTAAATTACACAGGCCAACAAAATTTAACCAAACTTCTTAACCAGAAACTAGACTTTACATTTCCGAAGGTTTTCCGTAGGTTTTCCGTGACGTGATAGAGCAATTCTGAGGCCAGATTTGGATTCAGCGCATCAAAAACCTTCGGAAATATATAGTCTGGTTTCTGGTTAAAAATTTTGTCGGCCTGTGTTATTATTTTTCTTCAAGGAATTTTTTATGAAATAATATGCTTTTTTAATTAGGAAGTCTTTTAGCTTCCTTTTAAAAGTAGTAATTGAAATTGACTTAATTTCTATGCTTAACTTATTATATATCTTTATGACCATATAAAATATACTGTTGCTCTACACTTTAGTGTGGGATCTCTTGTGATTTCAAAATAACTGTGTTTTCTAAGTAAGAAATTCTAGTAATTGTGCTTAGTTTAGTAGTGCTTAATTTACACGATACTAAAACAGAAGCTTTTTTAGTTTTTTTGTCTGTCTGTCTCTTTGTTGGTCCGGACTAATGGAACGACTCTGGAACGGCCATTATGATTTCTATAGAAATTTCAATGGAAGATAAAGTATATCCCTAAATTACCATGGGATAGCGGAAAAACAAACGTAAGTAAAATCGCCATCCACGGGAACGAAGTGGCGTGCACAGTTAGTTGAAATTGAATAGACGCGACAAATTTAAATATATAATTCAACGTGCTACAAAGAAAATATAGAGTATGTCATTAAGGAAAATTAATCAATAATAAAAGAGTTGCTAAAACCATGAAAAAATCTTTATTTATTATTTATTTTTCTTTACAGATCGTCTGTCTAGTATATGACGTAAGTTGTAAAAAAAGTGGCAGCGATCGTCTTGGAGAAATGTGTGCGTACCTACATAATTTTTATATTTGTAATTTTAGCCACGCCAAATGTGTGATATCGACTTTTCTCTACTTTCATTGTTATATCGTATCGTAAAAAGGTAAGTACGTGAATCACAGCTGTGCAATTTCTCATGGGATAGTGCAGCGGTGATTTGCGTATTTTAAAGTTGACATTATTTTTCAATTTTATGGTATTGTATTTAATTGATATATATATATATATATATATATATATATATGGGTAAGGCCGTGTAAAATTGTACAATTCGTTTTTTCTTTTGTCCGAAGAAAGTATGTGTTAATAGCTCATTAAATACTGTGCTGACATCGATAATTGGATGGGCGGTAATGCAACGTATGCGACTTAGAAGTTTTCGGTTACACAATTGACGGGAACCGGCGCTGGTTGGAACAAAAGACAAGAGTCCAGCGTCGTATAGGAAAGGCAGCACTAACCTTGATAATCCAGGATATTCAGGACTGCCAGCACTCTGATCACAGTTCACCACCACAGTATAACCGTTCTTCTGCTACGAATTGGTCGCACAAAACGACGCGACCGTTCGAATGCGATTCGATGCGTTTGTGCTCTAACGCGACTCGACAGCCATTGAAGGTCCGATCCTGTCCATCGGAAGATCCAGACGCGATCGATTTTTCTAGAGCGGTATAGTCTCTCTCCCTCACTCTCGAATAGACGAAGGTCTAGTGCAAGGGAGAAAGGATAATATGCGGAAGGGGAATGTCTAACCAATTAGCGATTATGCGTGTTGCCAATAATTAAAAATATAAACGAAAAGAATCGTATATCAGCGCAACCATTCCCCCGGGCTTGAAGGGATGCCTTCAAGAGTGAGGCAAACCACAAGAAAACTAATCTATTCGATAATTACTATCCTATAACTACGAAACTAAATACCTAATAACTAATATTAACCTAACCTTAAAGACGAATTAAATAAACTACTGGTTAGGCAATGGGCAAAGACGCACCACGGGACGCAAGTAGGATCCGGTGGTTGTCTTAACCCGAACGATACGAGTGACTCCGGTTGAGTCAGGGAAAATTTCCTCCACGACACCCAAAGGCCAGTGTAGTGGGGGCGAGTTGTCGGATATAAGAATCACGACCGTGCCGACAGAGACCGGATCGACCGGCGTGTTCCATTTGCGGCGAGATTGCAAAGTATGGAGATATCCAATTCTCCAGCGCTTCCAAAACGACTGCACTAACTTATCTAGTAGCTCGTGTCTAGCAGTAAGAGTTCTCTCGTCTATTTCCTCGGCAGGCAAGTATTTCAGAGGCGTGAGATTCAAAAAGTGCGCTGGAGTCAATGCGAGCGGCTCTGAAGGATCACTAGAGAGTGTCCTACAAAGAGGTCTAGTGTTCATTACCGATTCTATTTGAATAAGAACGGTACTTAATTCTTCAAACGACAGAATAGTATCGCCTATGACCCGATATAGGTGTGACTTTAAACTTTTAATATTAGCTTCCCAATTGCCGCCAAAGTGACTAGCCGTCGGGACATTGAGTGACCAATCTATTCGATTTATAGCTAATGTATGACCATATTCCGAATTATGGTACTTCGAACAAAGAAATGCGTGAAGTTCCGAGAGTTTCCGTTTAGCGCCTATGTAATTAGTCCCGTTATCGGAATAAATTCTACTAACCGGGCCACGCCTTGACAGGAACCGTTTAAAGGCGCCCATAAAACTAGCTGTGCTAAGATCCCCAGCGAGCTCTATGTGCACCGCGCGTGTAGTCATGCAGACGAACAGACACACGTAGGCCTTGGTGGAGCGAACACCTCGACCGCGAGACATCGTAACCTTAAACGGACCGGCGTAGTCCGTGCCCGTGTGGACGAATGGCTTAGCGGTTTGAACGATACGACAAGAGCGATGATCGGCCATCTCAGGAAAGCTCTGCTTAGGGCGCAGCCGAAAGCAGGGAAGGCACTTATGGATCCTATTCCTAATTAAATTGCGTGCAGAAAGGATCCAATACTTCTGACGCAAGAGCGACATTAGCAGGTCGGGACCTGCGTGACAGTTCAATTTATGATGATAATCGACTAACAAATTCAAAACGAGGTCCTTGCTTGGAAGCAGAATGGGATGTTTCCCATCATAACTTAAATCCGAGTTTCTTAAACGGCCTCCGACTCTAATGAGTCCGTCTTCGAGAAACGGTTTTAAGTGTCGAAAAGCAGGACTACAATGGTTGCCTTTCCTGAGTTTAACCAACTCAGTGGAGAAATAAAAGCGTTGAAGCTCGCGAAGTATGAGCAATTCAGCGAAGTTGTAATCCGCTGCCGCCATGCGGTAACCAATAGGCAATAGTTTAGCGAAACGACAAATGTAAATTACTACTCGAAGTAATTTACTCCAAGACGAGATACGATCGACCAAAGAAAGAATAGTAGATCTTTCGGTTGGTGTAGCGGAGAGCAACGAATGTTTCTTCTCTTCGGGCACTTCGCATACCGAAGAGGGATTGAAGGGGACGACAGGCCACTTTGAAACGTCTAAGCTGGCCCACGGAGGACCACTGAACCAAAGCGGATGATCAATGATTTGGGAAGGTGTGAGCCCACGTGACAGACAATCTGCGGGATTGTCCGTACCGGACACGTGATACAGGTTTTGTGGCGATAAGTCGTCCTGTATTTTCGAGACTCTGTTGGCCACGAAGGTGTTCCACCGATGGGGCGACGAATGTACCCAACAGAGAGCGACTGTTGAATCCGAAAATGCGAATATGTTGCGAAATATAATGCGGTTTTGACAAGCGACTACGACATTTTTTATGAGTTGAGCTAGCACAAGAATAGCGCACAGCTCAAGACGAGCAAGAGAAACGACCTTTTTAGGGGAGACCTTCGACTTAGCGGTCAACAACCTAACGATATTGCCATCACTATTTTGAACGTGGAAGTAAATAACCCCCCCGTATGCTTTCTCACTGGCGTCCGCGAAAGCCAATATAGTAACCACACTATCGCCGACGATACCAACGTGACGTGGGATCCTTATATTACAGAGCAAGGGAAGCTCTTCTTTGAAGCGAATCCACAGCCTGACTATATCTTCAGGTGGAGTATCATCCCAGTCACAATCAGACAGCCAAAGCTGCTTGATTAGAAGTTTAGCGTACAGGACAACAGGTGCGACAAATCCCATGACGTCCCATATTTTAGCGACACACGACAATATTGTACGCTTAGTACAAATCTGAGCGGGAGTATTAATTTTCATGCCGAAGTTGTCCGACGTAGGTGACCAACACAAGCCCAGTACTTTATGTTGGTCGGACTCATCGAATTCCTTGACAACTGGCAGGCGGTGCGAGGGTGGGATCGAATCTAATACGACTTGGGAATTACTGGTCCACTTAACTAGCTCAAATTGACCAGCCTTCATGAGACCTATCATTTCCGAAGCGGTGGAAATGCCCTCGTCTTCCGTGCGAACGGAATGGACGTAGTCGTCCATATACAACCCCGCAGCGACAATATCTTTGGCCTGAGGGTAGGAGTCACCCTCATCCTCAGCCAACTGCTTAATAGTTCGAAGTGCATGAAAGGGGCTAGACTTAAGCCCAAAAACGACACGATTAAATTCATAAACCTGTAAAGGTTCTTGCGGGGAAAAGCGATACAAAATGCGTTGGAAACGCCGATCAGATTCTCGGACTCCAATGCTGAGAAACATCTGACGAATGTCTGCGGAAAGCGCTATCGAAAACAAACGAAAACCAATAATAATATTGAACAAGTTCCCTTGTAGGTTCTGTCCACCATACAAGAGATCATTAAGCGAGATGCGGGTAGTAGTTTTACAACTACCATCGAGAACGACACGAAGTTTGGTTGTGACCTTATCATCTCGGATCACACCATGATGCGGAATAAAATACGAACTTCCCGCCGAATCAGGATTCGTAGATGAAATGTAGCCCTTTTCTAAATATTCCCGGATGACACTGTCATACGCGACCCTTAATTGTGGAGAAGCTTGCATCTTCCTTTCCAAGCAGTAAAACCGCCGTTCACTTGCTTGGCGCGAATTGCCAAGGGATTCGACATCAGCCTTGAAAGGCAAAGCTACTACGTAACGTCCCTCACTATCCCGAGTGGTAGTGCGGGTGTAAAATTCCTCACACAATTGGTCGTCCGGGCTGAATACCGGGGGAACACTCACTTCCTCTAATTCCCAGAATTTCCGGACAGCAGAGTCTAATGTGTCCGCGATACAGCAATGCGATACGGTCGAATTACCGTCAGTACATGCTGGTGCGTCACCTACGATCACATAGCCAAGGACCGTTTCTAATGCGAGCGGCGATAAATTCGAAGTCGATCCTTGAACTCTGTTCGACAAAAGCAGGTGCGGAAAAATCGAAGCGCCGATCAATACGTGAATCGGGCCTGATGAATAATATGTATCGTCTGCCAACGGTAAGTCTTCGAAGTTAGACAGTCGCGAAGTGTCGACTGTCGCGGTTGGCAGACGTTCGGTAATCCTATCTATTACCAACGACTCAATATCATAAGTTATATTATGATCGAAACGAGAATGAATTTTAAATTGTACGGAACCTTGAATGGGTTTACTCGAACCTCCTATACCCCTAACAGTGGAACAAGTAGGTCTATTATTTATGTTTAATCCTAAACGTTGACAGCAATCGCGAGTAATAAAGCTACTCTGAGACGCGCTGTCCAACAATGCACGAACGCAATGTTCGTGACCACGAGAATCTAGAATAACGATACGTGCGGTACCCAACAACACAGTTCTAGAGCCTTTATAAGGGCCGACTGCACTTGAGCATAATGCTACATCCGAGTTCGCGGGAATCGAACCCGCGCTCGGCTCTTCGACTGAGCGTGACGGCGACATATTTGACGCAGGCCTATTTCCAAAACATAGCAATGTATGATGTTTGTACCTACATTTTTTACATGTAGACGTCGACTCACACGCAGACACGCGATGACCACTACTTAAGCAATTTATACACAAGTTGTTTGACTTAACGAATTTAAAACGTTGATCGGGGTTATAACTCTTAAAAACCGTACACTTATAAATGTAGTCATGGTTTTCCTTACACAAACTACAAGCGACTGGTTGAGAACTGGACACATATGCGTTAGTTGATTTACGATCTAAAGGCCTTTTATTAGTATTGACTCGAGCAACAGGTATCGAAGTTCGTTCTAAAACCTTTATATGATCACTAACGAAATTAACTAAATCGGAAAACAATGGGATTTCGGATCCATTCGACTTTAATTGATAATTGGATTCGAACGTACGAACGGTGTCTGGGTCCAGTTTTTTAAGCGCGACATGCAATAATATAAAATCAGCCAGGTCACTGACTTTTGTATGTTTTAAAGCAACTACCGACGAAGCGAACTTATCAATAAATAATTCTAAACTACTAGGGGTACCTGATGTAATAGATTTAAATTCAAATATTTGAGTTAAGTATGAAGTTGCCGATTGTCGACTATCTTCATATTTTTTACAAAGCAAATCGAAAATGAGTGGGTAATTATCCGCAGACGGGGTAATACCAGCGAAAATTGTACGAGCTTTATGTGTTAATGTACCTAATAAATAATATAATTTCTCACAGTCTGTTAGAGAAACATTATTATGCACGACATTACGATAACTAGCGACGAATAATGGCCAATTCTTAATATCTCCGTTGAATTCGGGTATTTCAATTGGCGGCAATCGAGGTGACCTTTGGACCTCACTATGAGAGTGAGCCGTCAGGTTCTTCTCAGCCCGTAAAATGCGCCCTAAAAGGTCTTCGAACGCAGAAAGCGATTGATAATCTACAACATATTCAGGGTTTAATTTTAGCTCATGAATAACAATTTCATCCAAAGCACTTTCAAAATCCACACGTAGTGATTGTACTAACGAGATGTCGCACAAAAATGATTCCTTAACGCTTTCATCCGAATGAATGTGTTTTATTTTATCTGCAATACTCTGCATGCGAGCAAAGATACGATCTCTCTTTGCTACCAGTCTTTTAAGAGTAATATCGGTCGGTGCCATATTTATGAGCTATGAATATCAAACTAATTATTATAAGAAATATTTAGTAACTACCCACCGTTTTGCGAAATAACGGCCGGGTGCGCGACGCGGTCTCGAGTAACCTTGACTCGACCGATTGGTATTTTACTTTACAAGTAACGATAATTAACTACTAAGCGGGGTTGCGAAATTCCTTACTAATCGATTATTAGCTAGGAAGACACGAAAACGACGTAATGAATTACGATGTACTTACTTGCCACGCGTTGGCAAATAAGTATCTATGCGGGGTTGACTACGAAATACGAATACGAAACTACGATATACCTAGCGAATTCTAGGGAATGGCTGTGCTGATTATTATCCGACTCGGGAAGGACCACCAAATGGATGGGCGGTAATGCAACGTATGCGACTTAGAAGTTTTCGGTTACACAATTGACGGGAACCGGCGCTGGTTGGAACAAAAGACAAGAGTCCAGCGTCGTATAGGAAAGGCAGCACTAACCTTGATAATCCAGGATATTCAGGACTGCCAGCACTCTGATCACAGTTCACCACCACAGTATAACCGTTCTTCTGCTACGAATTGGTCGCACAAAACGACGCGACCGTTCGAATGCGATTCGATGCGTTTGTGCTCTAACGCGACTCGACAGCCATTGAAGGTCCGATCCTGTCCATCGGAAGATCCAGACGCGATCGATTTTTCTAGAGCGGTATAGTCTCTCTCCCTCACTCTCGAATAGACGAAGGTCTAGTGCAAGGGAGAAAGGATAATATGCGGAAGGGGAATGTCTAACCAATTAGCGATTATGCGTGTTGCCAATAATTAAAAATATAAACGAAAAGAATCGTATATCAGCGCAACCAATAATATTGTGGCAACTGATTATATGAATCAAGAATTAATAGTAATCATCGTTAAATTCAGCATGCCATGCAATTTACTATTTCCTTTTGTATTTTTAAAAGTTGTAACTTTTTCTTCCCATACAAAAAAGCAATGTCCAAAATACATCTCTTGGGTATTATGTATAAAATATTTTGAAAAAAATGACTTCTAGCGCTAAGAAGTAGCTTTTAATGAATTTATTACTAATTTTCCTCTATAACGCTCGTATTTTGTTAATTTAACTATGTTTATATAAAATTTTATGTGAACATAAATATGTGTCCCGGAATTTCATGTCGCAAGCGTTACGCTAAGAGAGTTACTAAATACTGGCTTAATATGCGTGTATCCAAAGCCGAATAAGATTCCTTAGCGCGGCAGTACTGATGCACATTATGTCAGAAAGTAAAAAAAAAAAAAAATCGTCCAATCGTCCACTTGATCCGGATTTTTCTGTGTGTTGAACGAGTTGTCCAGGTTATTTTGTGGCGTTAAAATACCAATTTCGAAGTTCGTATTGCATATTTGCGTTATTTTTATGCGTTCCGCTCATAGCTACATTATTACTTTAAAGAAATAGCTTGGGCTGTGGTAATAATCTGCTTTTTTATTAGAGATACTAGATTTTTAAGTTAGCTTCGCAACATTTTTCTGTCGCCAGTGATACCGAACGTTACTAGGAGAGTTACGTAACACTCGGGACATAATTTAGGCAGAGTTTACATTCAGGGAAGAATTATTCACGAGAGATTTTCCGAATTAACCAAATTTTTGCTTATTATATACATTGTTTTTTTTCATGATAAATGATTAATTTCACCTGCTAGAGGTTTTTAACTGACCGAAAAAGTCACAAGCTCATAAAAATATGCTGAGGTATTTTAATTTATATGTACCTAACCTAAATAGGCAAAAACAAAAGAGTTCAGCACCTATTTCTTCTCTGTTTGTCAACCGGTTTTCTTTTTTTGTAAAGTGAGCTATAATTTTATCACAAAAAAAAACATAGGAACCGTTAATTGTTTTTCCTTTTTATTAAAGAAAGAAAGAATGTTAAAGAAGAAAACAGGATTATGGGAATCACAAAGAGAAGAAGAAAATAAGAAATGTAACAATATTCAAACTGGAGGACAAAAAGAAGCACGAATATTTAGAGAAAAAGAAACAAAAAAATGTATTCAAAATAAGGAAGGTGACAGTGTGCTTGTTAAGTATTACGAAAAAAAATCTTGGAGGTTCTATGTAGGTTTTATTGAAAACGTTGCAAATGAAGAGGTTGAGACATTTTATTGTATATTTTTTTTTTTAAACTGTCATTAATCCTTTAAAATTTGTAAAACCATAAAAGTCAACAGAGATATAGTGCCTACATCAAATGTTATTAAGAAAGTTGAGTTAATATTTAGTTCCAAAGACTACTTCTTAAAAAATGAAAGTTGTGATAGAGTTTACTTTGTTTAGGAAATTGTTGTGATTTGAAAGCTCGATGAAACTGAAAAACTGCCATACTTAAAAAACACATTACTAGTAATACATTAAATTGTTTTTAAACATGTCTTTTTATTATTTTTAAATAACCATCGAAATTAATATTCTACTTTAAATTAGACGGCCTTACCCATATATATACAGCATAAGTTTCTATTACTTACAAACAAAGACCTTTTTTATTCGAGTAGTAAGAGTAAGTCATAGTTCTTTATATGTATGTATATGTATAATGGATTTCAATCATTTTAATACGAAAATTAGGTTGCCAAATTAATAAGCTGATAGATATGTTTTTTCTTTGAGATATAATTGTTTATTTGAACCCTCATAATATAGGTATATCCTAAATAAAATGGTTTGATCAGACTAATAAAAAACCTCTGTTTTTAACTACTGCGTTATTTAATCATAGGTATTATAACTATTATTTTCACTACAAAACTATAAATAATATTTCATCGATGTAAATTCGATGAAATAACTAGTGTTGAAATATTTTTATTGAAATATTAAGGGCTTTTGATTGTGATGTATTTTATTTTAATAAATACAAAGACAACAGACTACAGACTAAATGTTTAGTACAGCTATAACAATATACGTTACATAAATCTGAAATCCAATTATTACTGTACACAGCAGACAGTGTCTAATATACTTCATTAGTAGTCACTAATGAAGTATATTAGAAGTATATTAACTAAACCTAACAGACGTTAGGTTTAGTCAATATGAAGTTACTTAATGATATGATTGTAATTAAATTTTACACAGTGAATTTCTGAATTCTTAAAACGAATCAAAAACAAAATCTAAATTAGAACACATTACATTATATTTATTGCACATACTGGACAACGGATTGTTTTCAGAAACATTATTGTTACTTACTTTTCTTGTCAAGAATTTATGCTCATATTAAAAATGTATAATTTTATACAATTTATGTGGTTTTATGACGACACTGTTGCCGTAGTTTGTTGAGCGCTTGATTGCTTGACGCTCCGGGACAAATGTTTGTATGGCTAACAAATATTTTATCCCGGTGTTAGGGCGCATTTTACTTACTTTTTTTTATAAAATAAGAAACATTGCCACACTAGGAATTGTTCACCACTAGTGCGGGGCAATGTTTCTTATTTCAAAAAAGAGTAAAATAGTCTTATAAATACGAGGATTATTTATTTTAGTGGCAGTCTTGGGTGAATTGGGTGGCGACCAATCGAAATCATCATCAGAAGAAACTGACGATATATCACTGAATAGCCGAGGTAAGGAAAAATAAAATAGAGATTAGCTTTAATAACGCCTATTAAAAATAATTAAATGTCTATTGCAATAAAATGTAACTCTTAGTTGGCTTATTTTTTTTTTGCACTCTTCTTACAGAAATCAAAAAGTATTTAAAAAAGATGGGTGAGTTGTACGATATAAAGTTATCCTCAGTATAGTCTTTAACTTTTTACTTTAACTGTATAAAAAGCTTTCTGACATAGCTTACGTTTTATGACTAATTTGAATTTATTAATACTGAGTTCTTGTAAATGGCAAGGAACTATATTATAAAAACGTATGCACTGGCATTTAAACGAACAACCTATTTTCAACCGACGACAAAAAGAGGAGGTTATCAATTCGACGCGTATATATATATATATATATTTTTTTAAATTTATTATCATCGATTACTCGAAGACGGCTGAACCGATTTGGAAAATTCTTTTTTGATTGAAAGCGTATACTTCGATATTGGTCCCATTTTCATAAACGTCAGGATCTGATGATGGGATCCTGGAGAAATCGAGGGAACTCTTCAAATATTATAGGCACATCTATGTCGTTTTGGGTATTTATTATAGTAACTTGTGCAGTTGCTCTCAAAAAGTATCATTTGAGGAAGTGGAACTGATGATGAAGACCACAGATGGCCGCCGAAACTACTCAATAATAAGTATTGAGTGGATTGCGATTCGATTACTTGAATATGGATGTTACGCACTTTATGCTCGTCACAATGCATATGGTGATGTAGAGCTGATGGTGAAGTACCAGGAGAACTCCTCAACAATTAACGGCCCAGCATTGGGAAAAGCAATATTTTGTAAAAGGTTATAAGTAGTTGATAATTAGGCTCTTGTAACTAGGTAAATTAAAAATAGACCAACTAAAAAGAGTGAAATAAAAACTTTTTACCAAAAAATTAAACCGACTCCCAAAAAACACTGCAAAGTGAAAAATAACTTTAATTTCGGAAGTCGGTGCCAAAAACGAAAATACAAAACTAAAGACACCGACTACCGAAATTAAAGTTATTTTTCACTTTGCAGTGTTTTTTGGGAGTCGGTTTAATTTTTTGGTAAAAAGTTTTCTTGAGTCTGTTTGTTGGAACGACAAAATTGTGTTTATTTCTAGTGCTGGCGTTATGGATATCACTGTATTTTTTTAAAGATTAATATTGTTATGTGTATACTAGAGATTTTCATAAATATACTGAGGGGGCACAGTCATTATATTAATTTATCTCTGAGTGAGTGCCTTGGACTTAATTTATAAATAGCACGAATAGCTCTTTTTTAAAGGACAACTATTGTGTTTATATCGGCGGCATTCCCTCCCATAACCAATTCTCGTAGGACATCACACTATGCAAATAACTAAAGTACACTAAACGGGCCGTCAACAAATCAGTTAGGCACGGATTTTTCTAACGGCAATTACTGCAGAGCTAAATGTTTTGGACAATTTATCTATACGAACAGTGCCTACGCATTGTGGCAAGGAAACAATCCCTGAGGCGCTGTAATAGCGGGGTAGTCTCAACAGCAACCCAAACGCGTTATTGCACGCAGAGGGTCTATACGATTTCATAGTATACCTAGCCCACAATCTGTTCATGTAAACCGTAGTGGAGTAGTCTCTGAAAAGAATTATTTTAATTTTTTTTTTACTTTTAGCCATAGACGATGAAAAGTTTTACAAGAAAGCTATGCGTAAGTATTTTTTTTAATATGCTCGCGTTTGACCAACATCTCACCTGGTCGTAAGCGAAGATGTTGTCGAAGATAAAGTTGGAATAATATGTAAATAATTATGTTTTTTAATAGAATGTATTCTATTTGTTTTAGGACATCAAATTAGTAATGAAGGTACAATTTAAAAACAATATATGATTTTTTTATATTTTTATTTATTTATTCTTCAAATGCACATTTGGTTGTTTCAGAAAAAAATGAACTCAAATATTATGAAGACTTGTTGAAAAACATTAAATCTCTAAATTGTAAGTAGCAGGGATGAACATGAATTAATGCAAGATTGCTTTTTTTAACCATTATTACTTTAAATCACTCTGTAAACTTAGGAGTTTGAATGCAATTGTAAGAAGGAGGAAGTCACTTTATTATAATTAATTTATTAAAACGTGCAATTGTCGAATAGGATTCAAATATGCTAGCATAACAATTCAATCTTAGTTAAACTTTCCTTTTTTTTCAGCGAACATTTAACTCTACGTAATGTAAAATAAAGAGTACCTAATGTTCCATGTGATTTCCTTATTCATCCCAAACTAATAATTTGTCAATATTAGGCATTTATTACTATGTGAATTTATTACTTAGTTAATTTCAGTAAAAATCTCGCCAAGAGCAAGTCGGGTTGAAAAAAAAAACATTCTGTAATTCAAATCACTGTAATGTAACACACAAATGAAAATATACATTTTGTTTATTCGTATAACAGCAGTTGTTAAAATTTACTATGTGAATTTATTACTTATGTTAATTTCAGTAAAAATCTCGCCAAGAGTAAGTCGGGTTGAAAAAAAAAAACCATTCTGTAATTCAAATCACACAAATGAAAATATACATTTCGTTTATTCGTATAACAGCGGTTGTTAAAATTTTACTTATGAATAAACGTGGAATATGACTTTGCGGAACAAAAGTAGATAATATATTAATTGATGGTATTTATGGGAACTATAGGTAGGACTCATTAATCTGAAGCTGCTATTTATATACAGACGTAACGGTGGCAGCGTATAAGTTGTCAGTAAGCCCTGGATAGAGGCTTTAATTATAATTAATAAAGGCAGCCACAGGCAATTCCGATTAAGCAGCCTACAACCTCAGAGGTTGAAATCGTGGACATCCATCCATATATACAAAACGGTTATGGGAATACTTTCATTATGCGTACAGCTAAGGAGTGGAAGCCCTTACCGGAGTCTGTTTCCTGATAGCTATATCCTGGGGGACTTTAAGTCAAGAGTGAATAGGTTACTTCTAGGTAAGCGTGCTTCTTCTTCAATCACATCATCGCTTACCATCAGGTGAGATGTTGGTAAAAAGCAAGCGTATCTGCAGTAAAAAAAGTTGATGTGCGAGATGCCATACAAAAAAAGTGACAGCATATTTTACGATTACAATAGAAATGTCAATACCAGCGACAACCCCTCTTTTGAAGATATAATGGAGAGAGGAAAATACCTGTGGTCACCACCACCCTTACCCCCTCGTTATATTACCAGCTTCAGCCAAGAATGTCTTCTGGCGATTTTGCTTATACGTTTTCATGTCATACTCTTATTATTCTCGAGAAAGAAATCCTTGTGGTAGACGGTCAGACTTATTGACTAATACCACAACATATATTCTCGCTTACGTTCGCCGTTGGCTACGGGAGCACTTAAATATCCTTCACCGTGGCTCCCGACTGGTGCTTGCCCGTCTCTACGGGCCCCATCTGGTCAGGTGACGGAAGTTAAGTTTGACACCCCCCGCGCCGCTACCTCTGGTCTCATGGCGGTGGACCTCCGCGATGGGTGTGAAATAAGTCCGGTAATTAGAGTTTGTCAGAGGGCGTTAGTTTTCTTTCTAATTTTCCTATTACTAACAGCCGGTGCACGTGCGCCTACTGTGGGCAGGAACGGCACTTGAAATCTCCCCTTCCTTAATACAGTCCCCTTCTGCCATGACAGTGATAGCACTTAGCTGATGATGTTATAGATTTAAATTAGCTACTAATCCAGAAGCCATCTCAAAACTCTAAATCCAATTAAAACGATGTGTATTATCGGAAAGCTGTTAATAATTAGCTTACGGTTCTAATTAATTGCTCGGTATGTACGTGTGCGATAAAGGCCGCCAATCCATCACTCACATTTGACGCTACAATCCTATTTACAAAAGCTAAAAATATTTTCATGTTTTAATGAAATATTTATGTTTATTTTGCAAATAGGTTATAAATAACACTTTCATGTAAATTAGATGAGGCCATTTATATTTGCTTTTGTCAAGATTTTAGTAGACTTGGTTTTGTATAATCTTTTAAAATTATTAATTGGTAAACTTGTATCTTTATAAGAATTGTGCATTTTAACCAACTTCTAAGTATATAAGGTTATCAATTCGATATATTCGATCAATAGCATCTCACTGACAGTTATCTTTAATTCTTTAGAAAAATATCTTATAATTCAAATACTAAATATTTTTCTGAAATATTAGTTTGGTATGGATTTTCAAAAAGTAACACCTGATACCATTCTGAATACCTACGAGAAACAACTAGATTTTGATAAAAACTTCAAGTATAATACGATTATTGGGTTTGCTTTGATAAAAACTCGTTATTTATAAAACTAGTGAGCTACATCATTTTTAACAACAGTTTTTATGATGAGATTCTTCAGTGAAAAGACGAGTGACTAAGCATAAACTATATAACAGTTCTATTTATTTATTTTTCTACATTTTGAGACCTCAAAAGCCTGCCTTTGGGAGGGCTTAGGCGAAGTATATTTTCTTTGAGAATATTCCTTTGTTAAAGTGAGCATTTAAAAGTCAATTTGGTATGTTGTCCGTGTCAAAGTACAGATATTTATATTTTGAATACGTGAATATTATTCCAGTGACGGAATGTCAAATACAACACATTTTTATGAGGAATTCTTAAAAATATTGATGTACTTGTGACTATATCCTAACGTATTACGAAAACCTTTTAAAAATATGTTTTAAACCAGCCACAGTTGTCTAGGCACACGATTATGTTTTACAATTCAGTAGGTGCCTACATTTGTGTGTTTTATTGTTGTAAATTATCTCATATCATGTCTACGATACAATAACAAAGTTTAATTGATCTATTTATCATAAAATTTAAGGTAAATATCATCAGTGCCAAGAAAACTATACTTTAAAGACCTTAATTTAGTTCACCATCAAAGAAATCTGTTACACTTAGCTGAAACTTTTGGAGACGTGCCAGGGGTGTGCTATGATGCTAGCATTTGAATACTACCCTCGTTTTATTAGCATAAAGCTTTGGCATTGTAAGAGGTGTTTCTTGCAATCTGATGCAAAATAAAAAACCAAATATTATAACTAGCTTTTTATGCAAAACTGACAAAAGGGAAACGTAGCAAGGATTTTAGTTACATCAATTCAAATTACAGGTACATATAATTAAATTTCTGGGAGCGTTTTCAAAAATGATTAAAATTATAATACAGAAAGTTGTCCAATTATATGTGAAAGGATAATCTTTATAATTTACAAGTTTCTTAACATAAAGCAATCATCGCCTGAATTTTTTTTTCTGGTTGGGAAAATCATCAAATACTCCCGCTCTAGGTAAAGCGGAAGGGAGTGTCAGACTTCTACTGACTAAAAACCCACCCTGTTCCCTCAGCTGCTCTTAAGTTCCGGGGCCACGGCATCTCGTTAGACCATTCCCGCAACTCAAAATTATTAGTTGTATTTATAGATAGATAGAATACTCTTTATTGTACACCAATAATTTAAACAAACACTTGATTTACAATACTGCAAAAAATGGTTACAATGGCGGTAATAATCAATAATAAATAATCAATAAAATAAAATAATAGTAATCGCTGATAGCAATATCTTCCAGACAACCTTTAGATGGACTTTAAGAACATAAAACAAAGAGTGGAGGGGAAAGTCAGTGTACTTACTTCAAATATACAACATACACAAAAAGTAACTAAAGTAGTTAATATAATTATATATATAGGTATACATAATACAATACATAAATAAGTATTAATAAATATATGTGTTTTGTATATATAAATATGTCATAAGGAGAGAAATACAAGGTAAAATCATAGGAGTGTATAAAAATGATCGACAACAGAGCAAAAAAAACAGCAAGTGACTGCGCTTGTCTAACTGACAATGGCAATGCGTTCCACAGACGAGTAGCCTGCACCGTATACGATGAATCATACAATTTCGTGGAATTGCATGCGAATAAATTTGCAAATCGTCAGCATAAAGGTGGTAGGATGAGAGAAGTTCATTAGAAATAGAACATTACATACATTAAGTACATTAGTTTAAGAACTCAGATATAAAGGTTAATTAAAATCTCATAATAATTTAAAATATATATTCTTATGTATACTTAAATTAGTTTAAGGACTTAGTTATTAAGGTTGAATAAAAAAGGTATATTATTATTAGCTTTTCGGCGGTTTAATTTTTTTGTTAAAAAGTTTTTAGTTTATTCTTTTTTGTGGCTATAATCTACTAATTAACAAAGGCTTAGTTTTTGATTTCTTTTAAAATAGCTAGCCACCTTAGTTTAGCTATTAACTGTTATATAATCCTATCTAACTATTATGTATTGTATAATATAGATATTTAACAAACAGGTTTTATATACCAACATGGGTAGGCTTACAAAAAATGCTGCTCGAATGAGATAAATACATTTAGAAGAATCTAATAATGAGAAAAGAGAAAGGTTGGAAGTAAATAGAAAGAGAATTAGATTAACACGTTCACAGGAGAGTTTTGATCAACGCGAAGGAAGGCTGTCGATGACGAAAAGCTACATTAACTATAGGTTATCAAAAGAAGGTGATAAGCAGCGCACTCGTCGTTTAAATCGAATAAGAGTGCCACTTTCAATTGAGAGTGGAGAGCAACGTGTTCGTCGTTTAGGTCTAACGAGAGACCGACTTTCAAATGAGAGTGTAGAGCAACGTATTCATCGTTTAGGTCCAATAAGAGGCAGACTTTCAAATGAGAGTGGAGAGCAACGTGTTCATCGTTAGGTCTAATAAGAGACCAACTTTCAAATGAGAGTGGAGAGCAACGTGTTCATCGTTTAGGTCTAATAAGAGGGCGACTTTCAAATGAGAGTGAAAAGCAACGCATTAATCGGTTAGGTCTGATAGCAAAGCGACATTTAAATAATTAGTGCTCGTTGTAGAAAGTCGTGAAACTTTAGAACATTCTAGGGAGTTTCAAATAGACATAGGTAAACTTCAATTAGAATTGCAGTGGCTCCTAAAAAATAATTCACTCTATAAAGATGTCCGTGTATATTTTCCTACTGTGATCGATATTTCTACGATAACACAAACTGCTGACGAACCCACACATGGTCATGATAATAAAGAACCAATTGCTGAACCCTAACCCTAATCCTGAAGAAGCATATCGAGTATTTGGCCGTAACTGAGCTTTTACCTAATATCACATACAATAGTCGAAAAGTTGATATCAATGTTTGTCATGAATCAGCATTAAATGGCCACGTAGACAACGACAATACTGAAGAAAGATTTCCCAATTTGTTAAACGATTTAATAAATGTATTTAGGGATCATAGTTATGCTATACTTACGCTGAACAATACAAGTGTAGCCGTTCATTGTAGACAAGAGCCAGAAGGTATTTCATACTGGTTGCTTGACTCCCACGCGCGAGGTCCCAAAGGTTTCAAAGCTCCAACGAGAGGTTCTTCATGTTGTATACGGTTTACAAGTGTCCATGATTTGCATTATATCGTGCGTAGAAATTTGATCATTTAAAACAAATCTGTCAGTGTGTTAACTCTGAATGTTTTTTCATTGACACCACTTACGATAACACCCAAAAATCAAATAGAACAGTTGCAGCAACATGGAGAAACATCTTCAGATATTCAATAACAATGTCATTCATCTAATTGTAACCAGTTGCAAGATGTACATACATCTATTATCGTACATCAATCGCCAGAAGAAAATAATAATAGCATGGAAGAAGACTTAATAGACCCACAATTACAGCAAAATTATAATACAGAAACGAGATATAGTTTCACAACTAGTATGCTTAGTGATATAGACGAAAGAGTACCTAATTTGGAGAGAGTTGTAACCATAGACAACCCTAACCCAGAAGATGTAGTAAGACTACATACAAGAAGTTAAAAGAAAAACAGCACCGCCACTAAATTATGAACGTGAAAAAAAATGGAAGAGTTGGGCTGGTACTTTTTATTTCTTGACGGAAAAAATGGATTTGGTGAAGAAAGAGTTTCCAATCACCCCATTAGACTACTTTCAAGTTCGTGTAATGAGTAATGATAAAAAGTTTCAGAGAAAGAATTATTTATATTTTGCATTGTCTGTAGTCGAGTATTTTCGAGCTAAAGCTAGTGTCTCAGTATTATGAAAAATGCGTCAAGGGCAAGGAGAACTTACACCGCAAGGACTGATTGACAATATGCATCTGACTATGCCAAATGTACGAGGGTCTGTTTCGTACTGGAGACGATGCTGTTCGGAGTTGATTGCTATGGTACGAAGTTTAGGACCTCCTACCTGGTTTATGACCTTTTCGTGCTATGATCTAAATTGGCCGGATATGATAAAAGCTTTGGTTATTGCGGATGGCCGCAATTTAAATAATATAGATAGTATAAAGTTTCCTGAACGAAAAAAAATGGTGCAAAAATATTCAGTAGTTGTTGCCAGACAATTCACAATAAGAATTAATGCTCTTATGTGTTATTTAAAACAAAATAATGACTGCTTAGGTGGAAGTATCGCAGACTATTGGTATAGGATAGAATTTCAGAATAGAGGAAGTCCACATTTGTACATGTTAGCGTGGTGTGAAAACGTTCCTGATTTTTCGACAAATGAAGGAATAAGTGTAATCGAAAGAGTTATTACGTGTTCTTTGAACGCCCATAACACTGAGTTATCAGATGTAGTCCAAAATGTCCAAATACATAGACATGCCAAGACCTGCTACAAAGACCGTACCAACCATTGTTGTCATTTTGGGTTTCCCAGGGCTCCAAGCGAGGCTACCTTATGTTTGGGTCCCGATGAAGCACTTGCTTATAACGGCCGGTTTTGCATCTTGCGAAGAATTTCTCAAGAAACTATGGTTAATAACTATAGTCCTGAAATTCTTAGTTTTGGGAAGGAAACATGGACATTCAGCCATGTGGAAATGTCTCTGCCGTCGCGTATTACGTTGCAAAATATGCGAGTAAATGTGAACCTCACGACACTGGAGACGTTGTATGCCAAGCAATTACAAAAGCTAAAAGACGGGGTGGCACAGTGTGGATCCAACTGTTTGCGGTCTCTATGGCAATACTCTCGCAACGATTAGTAAGTGCCCCTGAATGTGCATATCGTCTTTGCCACCTGCCGCTTAAAATGAGTTCTTGTAAAACAATATTTGTGAATTATTTCAAGCCAAAGCAACGCTTTCGTTTATTGCGGTTTGAAGGGGATGAAACTTTAATATACAACATATTTGACCGTTACGTGTTGAGGCCTGATGAAGTAGAAGACATAAGTCTGGCAGAATTTGCTGTGCGTTATGACGCGATTTCAAATATTATGTGGAGTGAGGAAGATGGTGATATCGGACTAAGAGAACCTGTTGATAAGCATATAAGAATAAGATACATACGATTGAGGGACGGTTCACGCATGTGAGTAAGAAATAAGCCAGGTATGTTACGTACACGTTACTACACTTTTAATAGTGCCAAAGATGGGTATTATTACAGCTTAATTATTTGCCATATTCCGTTTCGCGATGAAAACCAACTAATATTGAATGGTATTGTGGTTGTGTTCATGATGTCCAGAATGATATTTCCTTAGACGAAAAGACGAATTAAGGGCTCTGTTGACTAACGTTAGTACGGAAGATTTCGCTGCAAAACAGGTCATTCAACAGGCACTTGTCCAGGCAACTGCTTTAAATGTTTTCTGTGAAACGCGTTGCGAGAATGTTACCCGTGAAACGGGTTTCAAAAATATCAGGGACGATCAAATTATAAACGCCGATGAACATATTAATCAATATCATGACGACTAATATGAAGATGTAGAAGAAAGAGGTGCAATGACTGATGATATTTTTTTAAATAGTATTAGAGGTCTAAACATACAGCAGAAGGATTTATTTCAAAGGATTTCTACAGCCATTGAAAAAGATTTACATGGTGATGATGGAAAGATGTCGCTTTTTATAACTGGAGGAGCTGGCAGTGGCAAATCATTTGTTTCAAAATTGCTTGTGGAGAGATCAAGAGATGTTATGCTCGTTTGCAGTTGATTTGCTTGTAAAGCCTAAAGTTGAGGTAGGTTCATTAACTGGTGTCGCCGTCCGCCAGGTACTTGGGATAACATTGCATTCCCTTTTCTCTCTTCCTATCGAAAACGGTAATTCAACTGCATATAGATGCTTAACTGGTGAAAAACTAGAACAGGAAAGACGTAAATGGCCTAACATAAGTTGGTTTGGGAATCACTATCAATCACAATCTTACGAGAACTTACGAATGATTCATTTGCGGCTACAGGAATTCAAAAACAATGATAAATTGTTTGGTGGCATAAATATTATTCTCTTTGGAGAGATCATGCAACTGCCCCCTGTAAAAGGACATTGGTGCTTTGTACAGCCACCTTGAAATGCTGCAGAAGTTAATTTATGGCATGCATTTTCATTCTGCGAATTAACGATTAACATGAGACAAAGAAATGATACAGAGTTTGTTGATCTATTAAACAATTTACGCGTAGGCGAATTTACAACAGGTCAACTGGAAGTGCTCTGTCAGAGACGAAGGGTGGATTTAGATGAAGACTTTAAGGATGGTGTTGTGGTTCGAATTTTCCCTACGGTCAAACAGGTCCACAAATACAATAATGAGATGACAGCTATGAATTCATAACAAAATCGCGTGTATACAATCCCATTCATAGATGAGTCTCGTGAAGTTGTTATGGGTATTATTAAAATAATAAAATGGCCATCACTACGCAGGGATCTACTAGAGGAAGGGGAATTACCGGACTGCATATTAGTAAAATTTGACAATGGAAGCAGACTAAAAGATAGCGATGGTTGTGTCGCCATACCTCCAGTGGTTGCAACTTTTCAAGGTACTAAGGGTTATGGTGACATTGAGCACAGGATATTGTCGATAATTTTATGTTGAGCCGTCACGGTACACAAATTATAAGGTACGACCCTTGATAAAGCCGTAGTCGACCTTGGCAAGAAAATGTTTGCCAATGGGCAGGCATATGTGGCACTGAGTAGAGTTAAAACACTTGAGGGTATTGCTTTATCGGATCTAGAGCCAAATAAGGTATTACACAAACCTCACAATGAACGAGCTTTAGCAGAAATGCAGAGACTGAAAGATTTACACATACGTGACTGACAGGTTAGGTTAGGGACTCATTCATTGCAAGGTATTTTTTGTAATACACAATTCAGCATTATTAAAATCTGTGAGTGAACAATAAATCACCCCTATTTTCTTATCCTAGGGGTAGGTATTATTTTACCAACTTCATATGGGACTAACTTCAGAGTACACCCTATCCAATATATTTTTTTAAATCAACTATAGAGAGTGTAGTCTGATACTATACAAAAATTTATGCGTGGTCATACATTATAATCAATGCGTGAAATATCAATCATCCCCTGTTTTCCCACTCTTAGGGTTGTTTTTTTATTGGATAGGTTATATCCCGAAGTCGGTGTCTTTAGTTTTGTATTTTTGTTTTTGGCACCGACTTCCGAAATTAAAGTTATTTTTCACTTTGCAGTGTTTTTTGGAAGTCGGTTATATTTTTGGTAAAAAGTTTTTATTTTTCTCTTTTTAGTTGGTCAATTTATATTTTACCTAGTTATAATTCAAAAGCTAAATCTCAACTACTTATAACCTTTTACAAAATATTGCCTTTCCCAATGCTGGGCCGTTAATTGTTGAGGAGTTCTCCTGGTACTTCACCACCAGCTTCACTTCACCATATGCATTGTGACGAGCATATGGTCCTTAATAACCATATTCAAGTAATCGA
Source organism: Tholera decimalis (assembly GCA_943138885.2). NCBI lineage: Eukaryota > Metazoa > Arthropoda > Insecta > Lepidoptera > Noctuidae > Tholera > Tholera decimalis. The sequence continues at coordinate 8,877,989 of OW964553.2, read as the reverse complement.
AGCGGAACCCATGAAATACTTATTATTCCTACTTAAATATTGAGTAGTTCCAGTGGCCATCTGTGGTATTCATCATCAGGTCCACTTCACAAATTGTGAAGTGCTTTTCGAATGCAACTACATAAGTTACTATAAAAAATACTCAAATCACTATAGGTGTGCCTATAATATTTGAAGAGTTCCCTCGATTTCTCCAGGATCCCATCATCAGATCCTGACTTGGTGACAATGGGACCAATTTCGAAGTATACCCTTTCAAACAAAAAAAGAATTTTCCAAATCGGTTCAGCCGCCTTCGAATAATCGGGGACCATAAATAAAAAATTAAAAAAAATACGCGTCGAATTGGTAACCTCCTCCGTTTTTTTGTCGTCGGTTGAAAAATGTGTGTAAATGAAGGAGATGCTTATCTATACTAAATTATGAAGCGGAAAAGTTTGTTTGCTTGAACGCGCTAATCTTCAAAATTACTGGGTCGATTTGAATGAAGTTTGGTATAGAAGTAGCTTGATGCTTGAGGATGGTTATACTTTTTAATCAACTGCAAAAAAGGATAGTTATGTATTTATCGTGATAAAGTCCCTGGGAGCGAAGTCCCAGGCGACTGCTAGTTTTAACATAAATCCTTTCTAAAACAAGATGTTGTTAAAAAGGAAAATTATACAATACATTTTAATAAATTATTTGTTAAATATTGCCTATGTTTAACAAATAATTTATCGGCTGCATGCAATGGACACTGGCAATAACCTGGCTGAACTTTTTCTAAAAACTCAGTGTTATAATAATAGCTGACTAGTGTTGTAGTTCATCATCTCTGTGACTGATTCGTTTAGAGTTGAATCTTTGAAGAGTAATTTCTTTGGAAACTGTTTTAATGGAATTTATTTACTTTGTTCCACCAACTGCAGCCGTCAGTTTCTACGTTTGACATGATGAATGAGCTAGTTTGGTAGTCTCTACTTTTTTGCAGTGTTTTTCTTTGAAGTTTATTTCGAACCTGCCCTGACAAAACGTTTTTATTTTTTTTCAGAATAGAATAGTGATATTCTTTTAAAAATAATATTTGATGTGTGTGTGTGTTTCAAATGATGTAAATGTTATGATGAGTCTAAGGTACTCGAATTAAATGCATTTTATTTTGTTTTTATAAATAAATTATGAAAAGACTTTAATACTGTTTATTAATTAATTTACGTCATTATTATTAAATGAGTCTCATCGAATCGTATTTCGATCCCACAAAAAAATGTGTTCGGAACATTAACACGTGACTATGATAGCACAGGTTCCCTCTGATTCAAGTAACGTGTCATTCAAAGATCCAATCTACCTTTTTACTTGTTCTTTTCGGGTCGGACTTACGATTTTATAGGTTGTGATGTCGAAACCAGTCAGGCACATTACTTTTGGGTAATATGTAATAAATTATCACTACTGCACTCAAAAACAGTGAAAGAAAACTTGAACCAAAAGTTGTAAAAAATGTGACTTCCACTAATCCGCACTGGGTCCATGGTAGATTACTTATTTACTAATTAATAACACGGCAGAAGGCCAATTACATAACTTGAACATATGTATGTTAAATTATAAGAAACGCCAGTCATACACTCATCTCACAGTACACCAGGCATATAGACAAGATCTTTTCCATTCATACGCAAACACGTCACAATTAGGTTTGGCATCCAAGAGAGCGTTGAGCGCGGAGAGTTTGCGAGGAATAGGGGACTGGGCTGAGCGACGGACGGTACGACTCCTGGGCACAGCGAACAATTGTGACTCCTATTCCTGTTAAACTTGATCGGAGCAAATGTTTCATTACGATCCATTTCCTCTCATAGAGAAGAAGCCTGTATCCTATTAATGGCCCACAGAACTTCACCATTCTTAACGTAACAAGCTGATTGTGATTATGAGGATGATATCTACATAAATTAAATAAGTAGTGATAGTTATATAAACGTTTGTTTAAACGCGTTTAGCATACAAGAAACACTGACGCTACATTTTCGAACTACGTTGTAGTCATCGCATATGTATCACTTACAATTTTAATAAAGCACAATGAACAAACACGGCAGCTTTGGCAAGATTTAAGTCTAAAAAAACGACATTATCATCTCATAGACTGATCAATAGTAGATTGGATACTGCTCTAATCTTCAAATAATAAACCATCGAAACGTAATCCACATGTCCTAGAACTTAAAATAGGGTTACAGATATTTATTCTCAAAAAATACAAAGTCAATTACGTGGGAACATTGCTAAGGTTGGGTTTTTTTTCATAAGTTGTTATCAGGTTTTTGTTTATTTAAAATAATGCTGGGACGTGATGTTGTTAGGTATTAAGCTTATACGATACCTTTTTAACCGACTTCAAAAAAGGAGGAGGTTCTAAATTCGACGGTTTCTTTTTTTATTTTTTAATTACGGATGAGTCCGCTCTTGACCTCGACTTCGCCTGATGGTAAGCGATAGATGAGGTCTACGATGTGACGAGCGAGCCCAGAAGATGCCTATTTACTCTTGCTGTAAAGGCCGAAAGGTCACAAGTGACAGGGAACACAGAAGCCGGCAGAGAATTGCACAACTTGGCTGTGCGCACAATAAATGTGGAGGAGAAGCGCTTGGTACGACAAGACGGTATATCAACTAAGTGTGGATGATACCCAGGTAATTAGGAACTTACATAAAAAGGATTCCGACGAACTGAGAACCTCCTCCTTTTTTGAAGTCAGTTAAAAATAAGTAACTAAAGACATCGACTACCGAAATTAGTTGTTTTTCACTAAGCAGTGTTTTTTTGGGAAATCAGTTTTATTTTTTTGTTAAAAAGTTTTTGTAGTTAGTTTGGAGTGCCGTTTGCAATGTGCAAGTAACATAAATAGATATGTTACTTAGGTACCTTCAATTATGTACATACGTATAAGGGTATATTGTACATGTTGCTTAATTACTGAGTGACTGCTGAACCCACTGCGTAACACATCCAGTGATGTGGCAAACCTGGTAGTTAGTCTAACGCGCAAGTAATGAGTGTCAAAGATCAACATGCTCACAAAGGCACAAAGGGAACGATTTTTCGATTTTGGTAGATGAGCGCCCATCCAAGAGAATATCTAGACAAGCACTGTTTAACCTCTGTTTTCAGAATTAATTTGAGGAACCAACGGCTTATGTGATTTCTAAAAAGGAAATATAATCATTAATGAGGTTTTGCACGTGAGATATTAATATCGAGCCTATAATGTCCTTCCTCAAGCTTCTAGCTACTTCCATACCAAATTTCATCCAAACCCACCCAGCACTTTCGAAGATTAGCGCGTTCAAACAAACACACAAACATATCTCCTTTATAATATTAGTATAGATTTAAATCAAACCTCAGAATAGAAAACACATGTTTCTTCAGATTTTATCAGCAAAAACAGCAATATTTCCATGTGTTTATAAAAATATTGTTACAAGATCATTAAAACGATTCTGACACCACACAGTAAACGTAATTACTTTCATAAAAGCAATCAATTAACTCTAATTGGATATATAGGTAAGGTTTCACGTGAAAACAATACCTCACAGGTTTTTTATACTGTACGAATAATTTATGGTTTGGTATTGGTATTACTGAAAAACCAGTGCTTAAGGTGGGAATAGCGGCTGTTAGGTCTGGTCTATTTGAAGGGAGGTCGCAGGAGAGAGCCATCCTTATCAATGAGAGATAGTCCTTGATCATGTTAGTGTTAATTAACCCTTGAACCTAGAAACGGAGGGTTATGTTAATGGCAATGGGGACCATGAACTTTCAGCTGGCAGAAGTTTTTCTTCCTTCCTGTATACATATAGCTCAAAAATCTAAAGAAAGATAATTATTCAAAAAGCGAAGGCCTTATTATCATTTTATAGGCCGAAAAAGAAAAGATGTTCATTGCTTGATCCAGGATCCCCTGACCCAGGTGACATAGAAGCAGTACTACTGTGGAATACTCTTCCCGTGTCAGTAAGACAAGCACAAATCCTTCCTTCTTTCAAAAACATGGTAAAAGATTCTCTATTTCTCTCTTTAATTTGTGACAATTTTTTATTATACCAGATTGTTTTTTTATGTATATATATGTGTGTATTGTGTATGTAGGTTATCACTTATGTATTGTATATAAATGAATAGTACACCATGGACTACCCGCGTATTTATTTTCTACTGCTGTGTCAAATCCATCCAAAGGTTGTCTGTAAAAGATCGCTTTTATTTATTTATTTTGTAATAACAAACGGTTACATATTTTGTCTTAATTAATGAATATATACAACGTGTAACGGAAACCCCATATCTATCCAAAAGGACCGAAGACAACATCTGGTATGGAGTCTCTATGTAAAGTTTCAGCTCAAAATAAGTGACTCACAGAATTGACCCCAAATTATCGGTTTCAAACGTTTCTTGAATACCAATAATAACAAACGTGTCACATCACTATGAGGGTCATTACTTTCCACGTCACTTGCCAATAAAACGATAATTCTCTTCGTTCTTCTTAATTTGAAAAATTCGGTCTCTGGTATCAATGTATTGGAATTTCTAATATGCTCCACACATGTACACATAGGATTAGAAAACCCTTGCCGTATCGTTTATTATCATCCAAAGAAGCCGTGCACTTGGTATGTATAAATTAAAATAAATAAAATTTAAATTCAATTAAATTACATTAAAAATTTAAATATGATTACACGTTGTATACATACAAATTACAAATGTATAACCCACGACGTTATCCACAGCATATAATACACAATATTAAAAAAATCTATTATGAACTAAGACCACCCCTTGTAACACCCTTTAGTTTTTAAGTCCTCATTTAATTCTGTTATGGTGTACAATAAAGAGTATATCTATCTATCTATCTATTGCTGTTGCCCGTGACTTCGTTCGCGTGGAATTAATTGATTTCCCACAATAAAAAGGACTCTTTAAGCTTATCTTTGCCAGATTTCAGCCAAATCCAGCTATTTTAGCGTGATATGTGCCTTAATATACGAGTGGATGAGGATATACGACACCATTTTTTAAATTTCAAAGCCATTATTTAATAATGGCTTTACATTTTGTTTCAGGTCGTACCGCTTTATTACAATCGAAGCAAATTTGTATACTGCTCAGCTTTAGAACGAAGGGTATCCTCCGAGACTGGAGTATCGTATAAAACAGCCACTCGTTTAAAATTCTATATCGTTTTCACGGAAATCTGATAGTAACGGAAGATATTGGAATGTCCTGCAATTTATGAAGATCCACTGGGAGAAATTCATGAGAAATACAATTTATTTTTATAGATTTTACTACTACAGGCTTATTGTTTGCGGAATTTCTTAAAGATTAAATGAGATGTTTTTTTTGTTTAACGAAATTGCTACTTGTATGGATGATTAAAATCCATGTAATATTAAACTCGGTACATTTAATGACAATCTATACATGTAAAATTCAAAGTCCTTACTGACTGACTGATATGTCAACGTACAGCCCAAACCAAACCAAACCGCTCGTCCTAGAGACATGAATTTGGAGGGTATATTCTTAGTAAAGAGTAGGTAGGTCCACTAAAAAAGGGTTTTTTGAAATTCCCCTTCTAAGTGTGTTAAAAGGGGATCAAAGTTAATATGAAACTTTTATTTCTTGGATGAATTCAACTGAAACTTGGAATATGCGTACCTCAAGTGACGTAAGTCAGCACTAAGAAAGGACTTGGAAATTCCTCCCTAAGGTGATAAAAAAGGAGGCCCGAATTTGTACGAAACTTTTCATTTGTTCAACAGATTCATTTAAAATTTTGTACATAGGTTCTTCAAGTGATTTAAATGAGCACTAAAGAAGATTTTTGGAACTCCCCCCCCTCCCTTAAAAGGGTAAGGAGGGGGCAACTTTTTATTTTTTTAATAAATTCTTTTGAAGCTTTGTACATAGGTTCCTCAAGTTATGTAAATGAGCATTAAGAAAATATTTTAGAAAATTCCCCCCTTAAGGAGTTTAAGACTTACACCTTTTCACGCCTAAACCGCTGAACCGATTTAGATGAAACTTGGCATGGGAACCGTTTAGTACCCTGGGAAGGACATAGGATAGTTTTTATCACGACATTACCACGAGATCGGGATATACGAGGGAAAAACCTCCCATGCGAACGAAGTCGCGGGCAAAAGCTAGACAAATCATAAAATTGGACTTGCGTTGATAAAACATGATACAAATTGACAACGGAGTACTGTATCAAAATATGAATAACGTCATAGAGTTTTACCGCTGTATTTTAAAAATACCAACCTCATTTGTTTTGAACCCCAGTCGAAAACTAAATATATTAAAAAATAAGAACTGCGGTTACAAGGTTGCTCATGACAGCTGAAATCCAGAGTTAATTTGAAACAGAATACGGCACAAATATATTCAATCTGAAGCAATTTGTTTTTTACCTTAATACCATTTTCCTTGTTTGAAACGAAAACAAACGAATAGAACAATGGCAATCTTTCAATCTCCTTAAAGGACAAAGCCACGTACGTCTTAAAGTCCTGACTTTACCTACTGCTGTGGTCAGGTTTCTGTTTCCTTTCGCAAATCACCACAACACCCTAATTTGGGATTTATACTCGCGTTGGAAGCATTGCTATCTTCTTCTCTTCGTTTTTGACAACCAACATTCTACGAGTATGAGTATCCAGCCACTGTCTGAGACAACCACTAATATTGAAGACGTTTGCTCGTCTATACTTATCTAAGACATGCCAATGTCTGGTGGGACGAATTAATGGTATGCCGTCTAGCAGAGTTGCCTCGAGAAGTTGCTAGCGAAAAAGCCTTTGTCCAGCAAGTTAATAAGGCGAAACAAAAATGGTAAAATGAGACAACTGAGTAATAAAACGTCTTATTATATTTTTCTAGAACATTCACCTCAAACCGTGGCTTAGCTTTAAATAGATTGTGAGCGCCGCTTTGTCTATCTCGGTTTTAATAAAGAACTAGTTAAAGAGTCTATTTACACGTCTGTCGGAACAAGTCACCAGCTGTTGCGACCAGCATTGTAATATAAACAAAGAGCTGTAAAACACAGGGTAGTTGCAGAAGACCCACAGAAACCTAATGACGAAGTGACGTGGTTAAAATTGGGGCAATCTGCTGTATATAAAAACCGGCGTTTCCTAGCTTGAATTTGAGCGAGCTTGAGAAGAAAAACCGACACAAACTCTGAGTCAAATTCTCTGTAAGTCCATACAATTCGTACTGGTGAAATCAGCATGAGAACCGTGTAGGTTAATGTCTAAAATAGACTTTTCTGTGAAGTGATATACAGATGTGAGATGTTCTTGAACAAAAAAAAATAATACATCGAAATCAACGCGACATTCTTTCATTAGGCTCCGTGTCATATCACGCCTTTGCATGTAATGGAGTTTCTGTTTCTCTTTTATCATGACTAAGCTACAAGTCTTTACCAACTGAACTAGTGTGTATTCTATGTTAAAGTTATTAATACTTGCTCAGACTCAGTGGAAATGTAACACGTATTGTTTGTTTAATTTATTTTGATTGGGCGCACGAATTGAATTGTTCAACTGAAAATAGAACATAATTATTGTAATTTTCCTCGGAGCTACGCTACATTTTAGGCTAGAAATCTGAATACTTTGATTTACTTGAAATAACATCAAAATTGACTATTAACGGTCTTGACTATCCTCAAGGAATCAGTCCAACCACCGCAGTTCATCTATGAAAACTACTTAAGCGCATATTTTGATTTTTGAGTAGAGTAAAATAAAATAAATTCCAAGCAGACGAAGTCACAGAAACAGCTAGTATGTATACAATAAAAATGCCCATTGTTTATATCACAATATGGGACCGTACCTAAATCGCATCAATATTACGTCTATAATGCGCACACCCACTCTATATTACATCAATGATAATTTTGCGGCCAAGTAACGCCGCCATGTTTTATTCAAACTGTCGACGAGCGGGACCAGGAAAACTAGAAACGGCGAAAAGTAAGAGCTAAATATCGTCGTTGGAGCAGTGGTAGCCTTTTTTTTTCTCTGGGCGGGAAAATCATCGAATGACTCCCGCCCTGGGTGGAGCGGAAGGGAGTGTCAGACTTCTACTGAATAAAAACCCACCCTGTTCCTTCAGCAAGTTCCGGGGCCGCGGTATCTCGTTAGAACATTCCCGCAACCCTCGCAGGAGCAGTGTGTATTCTAGCCTAGTGGTTGCAAGCCCGACTTTCGAGTTGTCGGTCGTGAGTTCAGTCTGGTGCATTACTGAAGTGAAGGAAAACATTGTGATGAAATCCGCATGTTCTATAACCAAAAACATGTGACATTCTTCAACCCTTAGTGGTTCCGCAGAGTGTATTATGACGAACATGACCAGACGTCCCGTTATGAACGGGACTGTCCCTTTTTAAATTTACAAGTCCAGGAGTCCCCGAAATGAACTCGGGGACGCATAATTGTCCCGTTTTCTGAAACCGTCCGGAAATTTGAGTAGTCGAGTCAGCCGGACCTATATATATAATATACTAATTAAAAGGAAGATATTGAATTTAATAAAGATACAGAAGGTTTTGACTAATTTTCATAATTAATTTTTTGTACTACATTACATCGCAGAAAGTAACTGAATGGAATAATCTAAACGTTTCCACAGAATCTCGTTGGATGGAAGAATTCAAACCCTTTCAAGCCAACAATCTTCAGCATGACAACTTTTCTATTTTAATTTTATATATGTATGTTATGTTTGCCGGCTACAAATGCTCCAGTTTTTTCTATGATGAAGAAATTGTGGACATCTGAGAAAACCCAGTTACAAATTTCAGTTCTAAAGGCGATGTTGATAATTATTAAGGTGAATATTTAAGAAGAATTCCCTCGATTTCTCCATGATTCCATCATCAGATCCTGACGTGATGACAATGGGACCAACTAGAATGTATACCCTTTCAAACAAAAGAATAATTTACCAAATCAGTCCAGCCGTCTTTGAGTTATATAACATACATAAAAATTAAAGATTCCGACGAACTGAAAACCTCCTTCTGTTTTGAAGGCGGTTAAAATGTTTTTTTTTCTTCACTGACTACCTCTTAATTGACCTAAATAAACCTTCCCGTTTTGGGTCAAAGAATTAATGGTCACGTTAATTATGACCCAATCTCATAGTCGGCTTGTGTCCTAGCGGTTGGGACGTTTAGGATGAATTTCTAGACCTAACGGCGCAGTGAAAATATCCTGTCGGGTCGGCATTGAATTACTTCTGTTAATTATTTCTGTTAATTAATTTTAATAATTTAGGAACCAAATTTGTTACGTTATTAGGTTGTAAAATGGCTTATTTACTTTTTTAGTCTAATTTCGCCAAAGTTTAATTCGTAACTGATAAAATCATTTTATTGTTTTTTTTTTTAAAGATGCTATTCAGCTTTTGGGCCTGGAAGCTAGAAGATTACTTTCTAAAGGGAGACAGACTTCTGGTGATATTTTTCGAATAGAACATAGAGAGGCATCAATTAAAATATTAAAAGCTACTTAAAATCACTAAACTGGAACTATGTATCAGGAGAAACGGACGTCAAACACGGGCGTATAACCAAAAAATTTTTTTACAAAAAATAGAACCGACTTCCATATCAAAACACTACAAAGCCATAAATAACTTTAATTTCGGTAGGCGGTGTTATTGGTTTTGGATTTTCTTCTTTTTTCACACCGCCTTCCGAAATTAAAGTTATTTTTGGCTTTGTAGTGTTTTGATATGGAAGTCGGTTCTATTTTTTGTAAAAAAAAATTTTTCACGCTTTTTAGTGGGTCGGTTTGTAATTTATCTAGTTACAAAAGCCATAATGTCAACAACTTATTACCTTTTACAAAGTATTGCTTTTCCCGATGCATAGCCGTTAATTTTTGAGGAGTTCTCCTGGTACTTGACCATCAGCTCTACATCACCGTACTCGTATGTATTGCGATGAGCATAAAGTGTTTAACATCCGTACTCAAGTAATCGAATCGCAATCCACGAAATACTTATTATTGAGTAGTTTTAGTGGCCATCTGTGGCCTTCATCATCAGTTCAAATGGTGATGTTCTTCCCCAAATGGTACTTTTCAAAAGCAACTGCTCAAGGTACTATAAGAAATACCCAAAACGCTATAGATGTGCCAATAATATTGGAAGAGTTCCCTCGATTTCTCCAGGATCCCATCATCAGATCATGATTTCGTGACAATGGGACCAACTAGAAAGTATACCCTTTCAAAACAAAAAGAATTTTTCAAATCGGTCCAGCCGTCTGCGAGTTATGAGGTAACATACATAAAAAAAAACCTTCAAGACGAATTGTAAACCTCCTTTTTTTGAAGTCAGTTAATAAAAAAACCGGCCAAATGCAAAACGGACTCGCTCACGAAGGTTTCATTACCATTATCTATAAAAACGGCAAAAAAAATCATGTATGTTGTATGGAAGCCCTCCATTAATATTTGTTTCATTAAAAAAAAAATCAAGTGAATATATAATGAAATATTCTGTAAATATTTCAAGCGTCTACCTGTTGCCGTTATCAATATCGAGCTAAAACGAGCAAAAAAAATCACATTTGTTGTATGGGAGCCCCCTTAAATATTTATTTTATTCGGTTTTTAGTATTTGTTGTTATAGAGGCAACAGAAATACATCATCTGTGAAAATTTCAACTGTCTAACTATCACGGTTCATAAGATACAGCCTGGCGACAGATGAACAGACAGACAGACGGACGGACAGCGGAGTCTTAGTAATAGGGTCCCGTTTTACCCTTTGGGTATGGAACCCTAAAAATGACACTTCGTTTTAAACTCTGTAAAGGCTTCCGTGCTCAACCACAATGGAATAAGCTATCAAACGGTACAAACGAAGTTAAATATTTTCTTTTCGAATTAGTACAAACGCGTTTTAAACGGTGCAAAGTTAATCTATCGGATTTATATACTGTCATATTTGAGTTAGGGTCAAATTGTATTTATTAATAGGGTACAGTGTACAAGTAAAAATGTTTTGCTTAGGTGCGTTTACAAAATGTATTCGTATTTGAAAACGTAGGTATCGTAGCATATGTATAAAAAATTAACGAAGTCGATAATATATTACATAAAAGTTTTATTACAAGTATATATAGGCATACATTTATTACTGAAATAAACTCACATACATATTTAGTCATAATACGTACCAATATACAATGTGTAACGGAAACCCCATATCAATCCAAAAGGGCTGAAGACAACATCTGGTATGGAGTCTCTATGCACAATTTCAGCTCAAAATAACTGACTCAAAGAATTGATACCAAATTATCCGTTTCATATATTTCTTGAATACCAATCATAACAAACGTGTCACAGCACTACGAGGGTCAATAACTTTCTACGTCACTTGCCAATAACACGATGATTCTCTTTGTTCTTCTAATTTGAAAAATTCGGTCTCTGGTATCAGTGTATTGGTATTTGTAATAAGTTCTCAACACACGTAGACTTAGGATTACAAAACCCTTGCCATATTGTTTGTTATCATCCAAAGAAGCCATGCACTTGATATGTATATACCCTTTAAATTACACGTTGTATATTAATAAAAAGTTATAGAAAGGAGGTTATGAAAACTCTGCTTCCACTATTTGTTTAGAAAATAATCCAGCAACTTTCTCTAAAATGCATATTGACTGGTGGCCGTCTTGACATCAAGAGGTAAATACAACAAAGGTAAGATACAGTGATATAAATTCTGACTCAGAAACTAGGCGCTGCCTGTATTTTCAGAGTCAGTGATTCCTCTAAGGTAGTTCAAATTCAGTCTTAATTCACAAGGAACAGATCTGACGAATATTAGTAGATAAATTAGTAGATTCACGCTGTTGGGAATAATAATAATAATATATTTGAAAAACATGCAACATCCATATTTAATGTCTCCCCTCTGTTATAATTTATACATAGGAGGCTATTTTTCAAGTACGTTACCAAGAATGGATAGAGAAAGAAATGAGTACATAAGAGGAAGTTCAAAATAGGCGCCTATAGAAGGTGTAACAAATAAAGCGCAGTACCTCAGACACCCCAATTAGAATATTAAATATGAGTCTAAAACAACATTCGTAACTAAATAAATTGAAACCAAACCTAGACATTTTTTATAAAATAGCTATCATTACTAAACGCAAAACGTATGTGTAATGTTAGCCGCCGACACGCACACGAACGCACTTCCTTGAATTAGAATTGTATTAATTTGTCATGATACTGTTTTTCCATTTTAAGTTAAATGAAATATTTTTCCTTCAAAACAACACCTATTTTTTATGACGGAAATCGATTCTGAACCAACTACTTTCAGGAATTGCGTTTATTCTGTTACACGTATACAAGTTACATGTCTATACCAAGATAGACGACTTACCATCCCTCCTCATTACATGATATGCATACGACTAAAACAGTTGAATGTCGATAGATAAGAGAGGTACAGGAAGGCCAAAAAAAAGATGGATTGTATGAAGTAATATGAAAGAAAAGGGAGTATATAATAGGGTAGTTTCCTGTGTTACAAAATAATTACTTTATTTGGTCCATTAGGTAGATTTTCAAAAAATATTGGTCACGTATTTTTTGCTTTTTCATGTCAAGAAAAATTCACAAAGATGGAAAGCTTCAAAGAACAGGAGTGGGGGCTGCTGACGTCACACATTGCTAATAATTATACCGAGGTTTGACGTCACACGAAATTTCAACTCACTGTATCGTCTTAATTTTTCAATTACGTGAAAAAATTAAAAATATGTGTCCAATGTTTTTTGTTAAACTACGTGACGGACTAAATAAAATATTTTAGGAAACTACCCTATTATATGATGCTGTGACTATGACAGGGGAGAACAGAAGAAGAAAACGTGTTGTGCCTATATCAAGTAATGGGTTAACGTCAGAAAGATGATGATGAACGAGGATCTGATGTCCCCCAAACTATATTCACATTTTTTTTATATTATTATTAAATACATCATATTTAAAATCTATTGCTTTGACGCTTAATCACTAGAATACAATCAGATATTCATTATTTAGCTTCGCAGAACCTTTTTACAAATTTAATGAAAGTTTAACAACGATTCATGAGTATAAAAACTCGAAATATAATTGTGTTTGCATATCAAACTTAATAATAGGTCCATAAAAACGTATTAAGTTGAAATTAGCGGAGAGAATATATCCTAGCGTTTTAGCTGTTGAGCTTACGTAAATCAAGAACTTAGGGTTGTCAAAATTGTGACGATATTATCTAAACAAAAATTATGATCAGTCAATACTGTGGTAGGATAGCTTTATAAAATGCAAAATGTTTTATTAAATGAATGAAATTGGGAATGTCAATGTCAATGCGAAACGTCAATAACTTGCTCTGCATAAAATAACTGTTTAATAATATACACAAGTTAGAACCAGTGTTTTAAATAACTCTAACATATAGACAAATAAGTGAAGTTCAGTGACTAATGTTTGCGTGGACAAAAAACAAGACTCTACTGAGCTATGTGAAAAATGACCATGACAGTTGTGAACCTTTGGAAAGTGAGCAAATAGTGAATATATACCGATAAACTTTTTAAACAATAACGTAAAAGTAATCCAAATAAGACTGTGACTGAATGCAACAAGGTACCTAAACGTTTAAAGATATTTCTGGTGTTTTTTTTATATTGAAAGGTGTAAGACAGCCGTTGTTTTTGTTTACATTTTAAATCTTGACACCAATCTTTAAAAGTGCACCATCTATCGGAAAAGAAAACAAACTTTCACCCAGTTACCGCTCGACAATCAGTGCTGCCCGAATAAAATAAATATATGGGTAATACATCTTGAGAACAGAGCCATCTATTCCGCGCTTGATATACTAGAAGTCCGTTCGTCAATACTGGTCACCAATTCAAAGATCATTAGTAATGTTCTATTGGCCTTGCGGTAAGAACTGTAGAGTGCCAATATCTGGGTACTGAGTTCTAATCTCAGTGTGATTTGAATGTTCTTTTTGGGAATTGTAATTAGTTTCTCTCTAAAACTATGAATAACTTTCTTGGAAATATAACATTCCGTGGCAAGCGCGTCCGAACAAATTCGGACCCGATACCAGATGACAATGACGAAAATTTGACATCTCAGTCACTAGAGTGCACTACCAACAGTTTACCAGACATATCAGAAGATGAAGACTACGTAAAAACACTAAAACAAGAAATTCAAAAACTTGAATCGCAATTAAATAGTGCTCACAAAGAGATAGAATTATTAAACCTAGAAAATAGTAAGCTGAAACACATAAATGAGAACTTGACCAAAAAGAACCAGATATTCAAAAAAGTACCATCCGATAGTCCTATGAAATCTAACCGAAGTACACCAAAAAAAATACCTATCACTAACTCTAAGTCAAAACAGACACAAACTGATATCTTAATACCTTTACCTCAAGAATATGACACTGAAACGGCGCAAAACACGCGAAAACCTAGTACTACTGTAATAAGCGACAAAACTACTCAACAAATATGTATAAAAAAAAAGTATGTGTTCTTAGCACCGATAAAAGACAAAAGGTCTTAAACATAGCACAAAGTGTATTATTAAAAGATCAAGACGAAATGTGCCACTACCTAGCACCGACAGTCGGTATAGAACAACTTATTACTGGAATTCAGACCAAACTATCTGACTTCACCATTCATGACTATTGCATAATATTGATTGGATCAGAAGACTTTAAATCTACACATGACTACAGCAAAATCATAATCCATATTCGGGATGTCCTGAGTAAAATAAAACACACAAATATTATTATATGCCTACCGACATATACCTATACTAGAAATAATGACATCTACAACTGGAGGATTGAGACATTCAATAACATGCTTTACCATGACATAATGTCCCATAAATACGCCTACTACCTAGATTCAAATCAGCACCTGAAGTGTGATTTAAGTATGTTTAGGAAAAAGTCCGGATTTGTAAACAACTTAGCAATGCGGACAATTTTTGAAGATCTTAAGACTCTTATTAATGACATCGAATACTGTAATACTAACTACCATAGCGAATTCTGTGACAATAACCATGCGATTTATGACGAAGCCTCTGAAGACGATAATGAAAGCACTTCTTGTAAACATCAACCTTCAAACTTTTTTCGTGACTAAACACCTTAACGTGTTGCATCAAAATATCGCTGGACTATTGTCAAAATCTGAAACTTTAACAGTGTGCCTAGAAGAACTAAAAACCTTTCAACTTGGTGTAGAGGTACTATGCATCACTGAACATTTTATTATGGAGGGCTACGAAAAACATTTAGATATTCCTAATTATCAGCTCGCAGCCTGCTACGCCAGGAAAAACAGCAAAAGAGGTGGAGCATGCATTCTGACTAGAAACGGACTACAGTACAAGGAATTAAAAACGATTTCGAGATTTTCATTAACCGGTGTTTTTGAATGTTGTGCCATCGAACTAATTGACTACAAAATTGTTATTGTATGTATTTATAGAGTCCCAAATAGTAGTAATTTCAATACGTGCATTGAAAAATTACATATGATTTTACGTGAACTGTCCAATAAGCCCTTTCTAAATAGTAATATTGTTATAGCGGGAGATTTCAATGTAGACATCCTTAAAAGGACTTATCAAACCTTAGAGTTGGAATGTCTGTTATTGAATTACAATTTGAGATTGTCTATTTTTCAGCCTACTAGAATGAAGAGTCAAACATGTATAGACAACATTGCTCACAATTTTGAAAAAAAATGCAAGGCGGAAGTGATTGAATTTGCCCTATCAGATCACACTGCACAATTGCTGAAGTGTCCCGTAAAAGTGGACTGTATTTTGAAATATTGGTACAAATCTCAACGGGATTTTAGCCCGGACAATATGATTAAATTCAGAACCTGTCTTGAGAAGCTGACGTTCTCTGAAATCTATAACAGCGATGATCCTAATGTTTCTTTTAATTATTTCATAGAACAATTTAAATTATTTTACGACTTATGCTTCCCCCGTAGGCTCATAAAAATGCAAACATGTAAAAAGCCAAAATGGATATCGCGTGGACTCAAATTATGTAGCCAAAAGAAAAGACAATTATTATGGACATATAGACTCAAACCGACACAAATAAATAAAATAAAATATTCTAAATACACCAAATTATTTAAAAAAAATATTAAACTGACTAAGCGATCTCAAAATGACTACAATATTAAAAACTCTGACAATAAAAGTAAAATGACATGGAAACTAATAAAGAACTCTAAATTTAATTTACCAAATGACTTAATAAATACAATACAAACGGACAATAGAACAATTAACAATCCTCAAATAATTGCTGACAAGTTTAACGCCTATTTCATTGATAAAATCGTTCCAATACCAGGGATACGCAAAAAATCAACTGATTACATTTTAAGCAAACAAAAATCCATGTTCATGGCACCGTGTCAACCAATCCAAATATTTAATATTATAAAAAGTTTAAAAAACACTAATAGCGTAGGTTATGACGAAATTTCAACAAAAATCATAAAACATGTTGCTGATCTGATTTCTGTCCATCTGAGTCATATACTTAATTTGTGTATCAGCCACGGTGTTTTTCCTGACCGACTCAAGATATCTATTATAAAACCCGTTTTCAAAAAAGGGGATAAACAGAAAATGGAAAACTATAGACCCATTGCGCTTTTGCCAATTTTCTCAAAAATATATGAAAAATATATTTATAACGAAGTATATGCATATTTAGAAAAACATATGATTCTCTGCAATGAGCAAAAAGGTTTCCGGAAAAATAAAACTATAAATATGGCAATCTATGACTTCTTGAATACAATTATGACTAATATTGATAAAAAGACGCCTGTTTGTGCTATGTACTGTGACATGACACAAGCTTTTGACTATGTTGACCACAATATCTTAAGAAACAAACTATACTCGTATGGAATAAGAGGCAATATTCTGGATTTATTAATGACTTATCTGTCAGATAGAAAACAAAAAACTGCTATAACAGACTTAAATTTAAAGACAAAACAAGAAGTTATATACCTATCCAAAGAACGTACTGTATTCTTTGGCGTACCACAGGGCAGTGTTCTGGGACCCTTACTTTTTTTAATATATATTAATGACCTGCCCAAAGCTATAAATTGCCCTATAACCCTATTTGCTGATGATAGCACGATAACAGTAGCTGGAAGTAAACCCGACCAATACAAAACTGATATAAATGACGCGTTAATCTCAATAATTTCCTGGCTTAACAATAATAACTTAAAAATTAATCTAAGTAAAACTCAAATAATGCATTTTGGCCAGAGAAAACAGAGTAAAAAAATGGAGGTAAAATTCCAAAATAATGTGGTTAATGATGTGGACAGTGCAAAATTCCTCGGGCTTACAATAGATAGTCAGCTTAACTGGAAGAATCATATTGAAATATTATGTAAGAAAATAAGTTGCTCATCCTATGCCCTATATAAACTTTCTCCAACCGTTAACACTGATGCACTACTCATAGCCTATCATGGTCTTGTTGCATCAGTGTTAAGATACGGCATCATATTTTGGGGTAACTCTACTAATAGGGAAGCCGCGTTTAAAGCGCAAAAGCGCTGCATAAGATCTATGTTTGGGCTTCAGGTGACGGACAGTTGTATGCCTTATTTCAGAAAGCATAAAATTCTCACACTTCCTGCTTTGTATATCTATGAAACTGCCTTATTCGTAAGATTAAATCCAAATTTATTCTCTCTCCTATCTGATACTGTACAACGTAACAGGCGAAATGACATTCTACGCGGTCGCAGAGCCAAGACAGCTCTCATGCGGAAAAGCATATTCTGCAGAGCCCCGCAAATTTATAATAAAATTAAAAAATCAATTAGAGAGTTAGATTTGGCTGGTTTTAAGAAGCAATTTAAAGAATTTCTATGCACTAAATGCTACTATAGTTTGAATGACTACTTAAATGACACATTAATTTAATTCAATTATTGTTTATGTTATTTTATTTCTGACATTCTTTATTAAAATTTGAACCATTACTTATTTAAAAAAATGGAATTATAATTTAGCATCTATGTAATCAACTTGACATTTGTACACCCATGTGGTAGAATATGATGAGACTATATACGTATATGTAAATTTAAGACCATGTAATTATGCATACCGACCATGTTCTGACAAATAAATGATTATGATTATGATTATGATTATGATGATTATGAAGTTCAGTATATCATAACAAATCTAATGCTCTTCTCGCTCTACCCGTCTATTTGAAAATATATTAGTCAGTAAGACAAGCTCAGTCACTCGCTACTTTTAAAAGCTCGGTTGCTAATTATTTTCTTTCCAATTTATGATTATTCTTTGTTTTCTCTCCTCATGATGTTAAAGAACACATTAAATGTATTGTATTATTTAATTACCTATGTATGTATTGTATTTATATATTTTAAAGTCTTTCCAAAGGTTGTCTGGGTTTCAGCGATAAGACTTCCATTGTTACCATATAATAAGCAATATTGTTAAATAGGTGTGTTTAAATTTTGGTGTACAATAAGGTATATTCTATATATCTATTATAATATATTAGCGATATTGTAGAATTCTTGAGTTAGTCAGACCATCAGTTGGTGAGCGAGTGACCTCTGTGTCTTTTCCCTTCTATGTTCCCAACAATGACTTACTTCTTCGAAGTTGTTGTGTCCGCGTCTTAAAAACCCCCATGTTATATCGCTATCGGGAAACACAGACTTCGGCAGGGAATTCCACTCCTTAGCCGTACGCACAATAAATAATAAAACGCACAAAACGTTTTGGGAATACTTTCATCCCAAAACGTTTTGTGCGTTTTATTTAAAAATAAATAAAAAAATAATTTCTTTATTGCAGGCACGCAGGCCCAGATTTAAAAAGAAATACAATTAAAATTTAATTCAATTATTATAAAGTTCTCGTAAGACTCATGAAAATTTTGAGGATAAAAGCAATGGCTAAGTATTGCTGATAGTCTCTTGAGTACGTTACCAGTCGACAGTGTTGAGGGCGAATTTCTTGATATTTTATGTTAGTTTAAAGATAATGAATATAATAGGAACGCCTAATATACAGAAAATAGTTACGCTGTTTTGTAGTCTTTTTACTTTAAGATAAGATGAGTTTTTAGGGTTTCGTAGCCGAATGGCAAAAAGGGAACCCTTAGAGTTTCGTCGTCTGTCTGTCTGTCCGTCCGTATGTCACAGACATTTTATTCCGGAACTATTAAGACTGCACATGTGAAACTTGGTAAGTAGAGGTATTCTGTTAAACGCTTACCGATATTTATTAAAAATTAAAAGAACCCCCATACATAGAACTGAAACTAAAAATATATTTTTTCATAAAACCTATACGTATGTGGTATCTATAGACAGGTCTTTAAAAATGACATCGAGGTTTCTAGAACCACTTTTTCTTAAAGCTAATCATTTAAGAGAGATACACGCTTCCAAAGTGGTAAAATAGGTGTCTCCCCCCCTCTAACTTCTATAATAATGGAGTGAAAAATCTAAAAAAATATATGCTGTAGATTTTAATAAAATCTTTCAACAAAAATTGCTCTGAACGAGATCGGGTCAGTAGTTTTTGAGATATAGCACACTTTAACTTTGTTTTAGCTACAAACACTATGAAAAACAAAGTTATTTTGTGTAGTTACTACGGAACCCTTCATGGGTGAGTCTGGCTCGGCCTGACTTAGCCAATTTTTGTTGCACTAAATCAAAAGGTATCGTTTGCCGTTACAATTGTTAAAGCACTGGGGTCAGCAGCATTGACGGGTCCAGAATATTCCCGCAGGCAATGGCCCTACAGGGCTCGAAAATGCTGCTGGTCCGGTAGGGCCATTGCTGCCGGCTTTGCGAGAATGTTCTAATGGAATACCGCGTCCCCGGAATGTAAGGGCAGTCGAAAGAACAAGGCGGGTTTTTGGTCAATAGGAGACTGACACTCCCTGCCCCTCTTCTCAGAGTGGGAGGAGATGACCATTAGATGATTTTCCCACAAAAAAAACTGTTTAAACCGTGTTCTCGAAATAATATTATTGTATTGTAATCAGTAAACAAAAAATAATGTTTTACAACGTGACAACCCTAGCTGAATCTAGACCTTTTCAAGAGCTAAAAGCTGAGCTTAATACTAGCTGCTGTAGAGTAATTTACATAAGACATGTAAATTAATAGCTATACGGAACTCTTAGCCCGTAGTGCTCTAGATACCGCTAATTAATTGAAGATTATAAGGCATCAGTATTGTGCCATCGGCAACAGAAATAAAGCACTAGGTTTATTTAAATAAGTTAGTTTCTGCTATAATTATAAACATAAAGATTGACTTTAAGAAAAAATGGTTTTAGAACCTCAATGTCATTTCTAAAAACCTGTCTATAAATAAATATACACACATCAAAAGTGTCTAGCGATCAACATATATTTTTGCAATAACTTTTCTCCTGATTGATATTAATTAAAATTTTCTTTAAGGATTCATCAAATAAAGTGTTTATGTTTGTCACAGTAACGATAAACCAAGTCACCTTTGCATTAATAAAGAAATTTGCCATTTTCGTAATAAAGGGATTTTTGACATTTGAACCACTAACATTAAAGATCGAAAAAAAGACTGAAATAACAGTTTTCTTTAAAATTTTATTGGGTAACTTAAACAATTAATAATCCGTGTTTCTACCGCGAACACTAACAACACAAGAACATCGGTTTGGCATACTCAAAATGAGTTCATCCAAATCACGCTGTGGAATGGCCGCCCATGTTCGTTGCAACAACAAAAAAAGGTCTTCTTGCGACTGGATACCCTCCATATTCGGCAGAGCTCTTCTCTGTAGCAAATCCCATGCATGCTCATCGGGTTCAAGTCTGGCGACTGAGCAGGCCAGAGCAGGACATTGATGTTAGCTGCGGCGAGAGTCTGTCTTACAACTCTTGCGGTGTGCGGTCGTGCATTATCATGCATTAACTGAAATAAGGGACCGATTTGCACTTGTAGAGGAACGATGACGTCAGATACAATCGTCTCGGCATAAATTTGAGCGTTGAGGTTGCTTCTGATCCAAATCAACTCAGTTCTTCCGCCGATCCAAATACCCGCCCACACCATGATGGTTACACCACTATAAGGATGGACTTCCTGGCAGGATTTTAATCGCTGTTGGCGTCCAGGGGTTCTCCAGTGTCGTATACGTCTTGTATCCGGTCTCATACCAAAACGAGACTCATCAGAAAAGCACACGAAACGCCATTGTTCTTCTGCCCAATTTCTGTGTTCAAGAGCCCATTGATATCGAATCCTACGATTGTGCATTGCTATAGGTGGTACCCGTAGCGGTCTTCGGGAATGAAGGTTCACTTCATGCAAGCGGTTTCTGACTGTTTGGTCGCTAATTAAGTTCCCTGAAGAGTGATGAAGCCTCACGGCTAACATCATGGCGGTTATTGTTGGAGCTCTTCGAGTTAAGATTTGAATGTATCGGTCTTGTCTCCGTGTGGTGCAGCGATACCGTCCTCCATGGCGCTCAGCCACGGTACCAGTGCTTCGGTAACGTGTCCAAAGTCGACTGATAACACTCTGACTTGTATTCAGAGCTAAAGCCACAGTACGTTGCCGGGAACCAGCTTCTATCATTCCCACGGCTCTGAGCATTTCTTCCCTGCTTTAATGACGTCGCCGCTCCATAATAACGTTGGTTTTAATCAGTAGTAGGGAAACAGTAGCACTAATAATGTCTTCAATGCGTTGTATGTTTTTATAGGGAAAATATTGACAGCTGATTTTCATCTTTTACTCGAATTTGATTAACAGTTCCTGTTTCAAATTATGAAATGCACCAAAAAAGATCCATATAAATTTATAAAATCATAAATTTATTACAAAGCCACATCTCAATCTCAAGAAATCCGCATAAAAATGCTTGATCCCTAGACACTTTTGATGTGTGTACTTATGTGTATGTGTTTGATGAAAAATAAAAAATTTGTTTCAGGTCTATGTATGGGTATCCCCCTATTTTTTTTTTTAAATTTTTAAAAAAAATCAGAAAGCGGTTAACAGAACTACCAAGAATGATACCTACCTAGTTTCACATGTTAAGTCCTAATAGTTTCGGAATACAATGACTGTGTTATACGGACGGACAGACAGACAGACAGAGATGACGAATCTATAAGAGTTCCGTTTTTTGCCATTCGACTACGAAACCCTAAAAAGTGTTGTTTATTTTTTGCTTTATTTGTATTATTTCCTCGGATAGGCAATGCATTACTGTGCGAGAACATTAGTTATGTATAGGACAATATAATTATGTATGTTATTAGAATATAATATAACGAGCTAGTTAGAAAAGTAATGTAACAGTCTTCAGTTATACCTTCCGTACACATTTCATGTCTGAAAGCGATTAGTAAAGTTTTCTTCTAAAAACCGGTAAGAAATTTCCCAAACAAAGTATACAAACTACGCGGAAATATTATAATTGCTTCCATTTGAACTAAAGTAAACTAATTCAACTCGGTAAATAACTAAATGAATCCGCGAAACAGTTAAATATTATTACTGTAGTTCAACTTTTAAATGTTTTGCTTTGGTGCATTGCGTAAAAGCGTTTGGATGCAAAGAGGGCTTTACATGATATTGAATTAGTGAAGTGAACATTCATCATTAAGTCAATCTCTTTTCAATTATTATCTTGTTGTAAATCAGTTAATAGTGAATAGGTTACTTCTAGGCGAGCGTACTATATCTTCAACCACATTATCGCTTGTCATCAGGTGAGATGGTAATCAAACGCACAATAATAAAGCATAGTAAATGCAAAAGTCCAAACTGCCAACGTGCAAGTGGAGTGCAGTACCCTAGGCGTCAAGTTAGCTCAACACATACGCAACAGCACACTGCGCTCCAAGACGTAAATTGCTGGCGGTGCTAAAGGGGCCGCTCAGTTGAGCTGACCACGACTGCCGCATGGCCAATGAGTTGTGAACCGAAATCATCACTTTCTGGAGAGCTGACACACCTAGAAGGCGTCGCGGTAGACCTAGTAGAAGATGGTGGGACGAGCTGGATCAAACTAACTTTGGCTCTGGACAGATCCACCTGGAAATCATGGGAAGAGGTCTTTACCCAGTAGTGGTATGATGCAGGCTAACAGTAATAAATGACCACATACATTAAAATATTACCAGCTGCTCAAAAGCGTAGGCGAAAACTAGCCTTTGTTCACTTAAATGTAACTAGCGCTTAGTAAAGTCGCGCGTTATATTATTCCGCAACCAAGAACTGCTTTTAGTAGCTCCGTTCCCGCAATGCGACTCCTAAGGGAGTTTGTCGACATGCAAATATCGGTTTGACTGCATTAACATCTTTCGTGTGTTCTGGCGTCATTAAATGTAATTTAAGTCAATCGTTATGCGATCGCGTGGTTGCTTGGCGGAATAGGGTACTTTTCTAAAATATTTTGTTACGTCCCTCACTTAGATTACCAAAAAATGTTAGACACGTATAGTTACTTTAATTTTACACCTAACTAAAAAATTAAAACGATACACTGAGTTGAAACTTCACGTGACGTCACGTTGAGGTATAATTTTTAGCACGATGTGACGTCACCAGCCCCTAGAACTAAGCTTTTGTTCTTTGTAATTTTTATTGATTTGAACATTGATATACATTGTATATCAAAGGATTTGAATAAACAAAAAAATCGTGTAAAATGTGTTTAAGAAATCTAACGGACCAAATATAATAAGCAGTTTGAAATACAGCAAACTACCCTCTTATAAGTGTTTCAGGAAAAAAAATATTATTTGGCAATAGTAAATTCTTTTTTACAGAATAACTTGAAATGCTAAAATTAACTCCCCCGACTTATTGGTGCTGGTGCAGTCAGGTCCCGCTGAAGGAAAAAAGTATAATAGCTTATAGAAACAGCAAACTAAGCTTTCTACATTATTTTGTCTAGATACCACAAAGTCTAGACACATTTTCAGGGAAAAAACTTAAGTTCCTTTTCATTCAATTTTGATTATGAGTTCATTGCTCCATTAAGAAAAACATTCTGCAAATCCCCCGGGTTTAATGGTTCTACTCGCAATGGTCGAATGCTAAATTATTCGAGGAAATACAAAGTTATGCGGATTTATGAATATTATTAATAGTTTCGTGCTAAAGACCGCAGCATTTTATGCAGTACTTAAGTTTTGGGCATCTACAAGTAACAGTTAGCTGGATTCCACTCTCACACACGCATATACATACATTCACATAGCGTGATAGTAGATAAATGGCAATATACATATATACAATATGTAACATAATTAATGCACATCCTGAAATTAGTTTGTTCAGAATCGTTTACTGAATCGATTTTTATCGTTTTTAATATCGATATTATTTTTTCCCAAAGCAATTAAATCTACGTAAATTACAAATCACACTTTCGCTGTTAGTAAAAACAAAATAACTATGAACCGTAAATTAAAGAAGTAACTTTTTAAATGCAGATTTATATAAATTCTGTCATTCAGTACACATTACAGATAAATAGAACTCATTTAAAGTAAGTTAAAGTCTTTAAAAAAACTGTTTAAACAAGTAAAACTTAAAAACTCAGAGTATGTATTATGATAATTACATAATTTTCTAATTGGGGTGTTTGAGGTTGTGTGTTAATTACGATACATGTTGTATATCTAATTAAAATGTATTTTTTGTATTTGTTTTTGATTGCCTGTATTTTTTTATTATTTTGAAGTTTACACCGTCTAACACGGGCTATGAACAAAGATAAAAATTCTGTTTTTACTGCCTCCCAAGATTTAGGTTTTTACCTAGTTTGGGAGACAGCAGGCTATGTACAATGCGGCCGTTCTAACTTGGCGAGTGTGAAGTTAGGCTCTGCGAACTTTAACGCTTGTGCACTCATACAAAAATAAAGGTTTTAAAAAAATAAATGCAATTAGCATTTGTTATTCCTGTTAACAACTATTATTGGTATTTATTTTTTTAAAACCTTTATTTTTGTATGAGTGCACAAGCGCTAAAGTTCGCAGAGCCTAACTTCATACTCGCCAAGTTAGAACGGCCGTACTGTATCTCTATTAAATTAATGTACTTGTTCTAGGTATTAAGACACATGTAATTTTATGGCTGTATTCTAAAATAAATAAATAATTAAACCAGTTTTAAAAACAGCTGTTTTCCCAATAAGTAAAAATATGCTGTAAATGTGAAAATATATGTTACGTCTGGAAACAAAATGTAGTAAGCCAAGTGACTCAAATAGTACAGCAAGTATAAATTTTTTTTCTTTAAAGATTTCTAGAAATGTGGGTAGAATTCACATTACTAGCAATCTTGTTAACCCATCCAACTAAGCTAAATATGCTTGTGTCTGGAGTGGGTTCACGACAATAATGTAATGGGTGGGGTTCGAACCTGCGGCCTCTCGATCACAAGTCCGACACCTTAGCCATTAGGCTGTTGACGCTTTAAATTACTACGCTTATAATTAATTATTTGAAAATATGACACATACATTTTAGGTACTTAATATTAGGATTTGATGGTTTTAATGTATACAGGGTTCCAAATATTCACATGTAAAATTGGAACCGTTATAGTAGTTATACAACGTGTAACGGAAACCCCATATCTATCCAAAAGGGCTGAAGACAACATCTGGTATGGAGTCTCTATGCACAGTTTCAGCTCAAAATAACTGACTCAAAGAATTGATACCAAATTATCGGTTTCATATATTTCTTGAATACCAATCATAACAAACGTGTCACAGTACTACGAGGGTCAATAACTTTCCACGTCACTTGCCAATAACACGATAATTCTCTTCGTTCTTCTTAATTTGAAAAATTCTGTCTCTGGTATCAGTGTATTGGAATTTGTAATAAGTTCTACACACGTAGACTTAGGATTACAAAACCCTTGCCATATCGTTTTGTTATCATCCAAAAAAGCCACTTGGTATGTATATACCCTTTAAATTACACTTTGTATATCACTTTTTCATTCTTTTTGTCATTTCGGGGAGTGTGCGATGGAATTCCACAATCTAATTCCGCCAAGCCCGTTCCATAATCGGACTACAAGATAAACGGCGATGCGCCATCGTAACATGGTGGACATCCCACCCACACGCACAAAACGTTTTGGGAATACTTTGATTGTGCGTACGGCTAAGGAGTGGAATTCCCTGCCGGAGTCTGTGTTTCCCGATAGCTATAATCTGGAAGTCTTTAAGTCAAGAATGAATATGTTACTTCTAGCCTGCTCCATCATGGACCACATCATCACTTACCAACAAGTGAGATGGTGGTCAAACGCGAGCCTATTATAAATAAAAATTAAAAAGAAAGAACTACTGCAGTTTCATTTTAAGGTACCATTAAAGTTTGATTAGTTTGTCTTAGTACTGATTCATAATTATACCACTAAGTATACTTAATAACTAAATATTTTATAGTTTTCCAGTTTTTACACAAGTTACAAGTTGTAGAAACATTATTTACAAAATGTGGTGGCTGTGATAGTTCACATGAATTGATAACTCTATACCCTGAACTAAGTGGTAACCTGTATCTCAGGGGGCGTAGTGTTCAGCCATAAGTAATACAATACAGTTATCGAGTGCCACTATAAACTATTAATAAGATTAGTAGCACTTGATACCTGTATTGTATTACTTATGGCTGAAAACTAGTATATGAGGGTACTTTGGTTTATAGTTGGCCACCTGTTAAATGAAATCTGATATACCTATCCTTCTCATGCGTTTAGATTTTTTCATGTAGGTACCTACACTTTCATTGTTACTTGATTTCTTACTGCACTACCTTTCTTTGAATTGTTTATTATTTACAAGTGAACTGTACAATGCTCTTATAAGAAATAAAGACTCTATGAACCTATTTTATTAAAGACAGAACCTTTTATTCAGATAAGATTTTTTCACCCTTAGAATTGGTGATAGATTTAGGTACTATCCACCAATCTTCCGCATGCTCACCTTTAAGGCTATAATCGCATAGCACAGCTCACAACTCGATCGCCTAATGCATGTATTTGGACCAATAGGATGCACGAAGCGTATTTTAATAGTGTTCGCAATAGTAAGTATTAATATAATGTTACGGGCCCTGTACTTACAAAATGCATTATGTCTCTAATTAGGCGAAACCAGGAAGGTGTGTGGTTTGTCACTAGCTGCGCTTTCACAGAAATATTTTCTTAAGTGAGCATGCGTATCTTTGGCCGATAGTATATGCATAAAAGAAGGTTGTATAAAATACGGGAATGGATTCTCAAAAATATTTGAAATGCAAGATTTGATGTCAACTAAGTACCTACTGATTAATCGCAAATAGGAAACCAACTCTTCTAACTTCTACCTAAGCATTACGTAATATGAATCCTCCTCCTTCTGTATCAAATCCATCCAAAGGTTGTCTGTAAAAGATCGCTTTTAGCGATATGACCGCCCATTGTATCACCCTTTTTAGGGTTCCGTAGTGAACAAGGAACCCTTATAGTTTCGCCATGTCCGTCTGTCTGTCCGTCTGTCCGCGGTTTAGCTCAAAAACTATTGGTACTAGAAAGTTGTACTTTGGCATGAGTATACACGTTAACGACGCCGAAAAAGTGGTAAAATAAAATTTTGAAAAAAAACAATTATTTAGGGTACCTCCCATACATGTAAAGTGGGATGATAATTTTTTTTTTCGTTCCCCCCATAGTGTGGGATATCGTTGGATAGGTCTTTCAAAAATATTAGGGGTTTGGTAAGACCGTTTTTTGATTAAGTAAACCGTTCGTGACTTATCAAGCTTTAAAGTACCAATTTTCGTTAGAGTCAAGTGTGCCCCCCTCTATCAACTAAACGGTTGTAGTTAGAAATTCAAATGTCACGGCAGTAGTACCTATATATAACGAAATTTAAAGGAAAACTATCACACATAAGTGGGCTTTACAAGTTTACGAGTAATAGTCGACCAATTGTATTTGACTCGAAAATTTCGAACAACTCTACAGAAATGTCGATAGATGGCGCTAAGCGCCAGTTGTATCGTGCTAGCTTCTTGTGACGATTGAGTAGTGTAGCTCTGTGTCCGTATTTAAATTCAAAACACCGGCTATGACAAGTTTTATACAAATCTCTAAAAAAAAATTAAAACTTTTCGTGCAAAATTGTCGGATCAGGTGAGGATTTGTATAGAAAGTCAAATTAGTTAGGTAGTCATGTTTGGCTTTTAGTTAGAGCATGGTACGAAACGATCAGTCAGCGAATACGACACGCACTTGGCTGTTATAAAAACTACGGAACCCTACACTGCGCGTGGCCCGACACGCACTTGACCGGTTTTTTAATTGTTAAGTCCATAATTTTGTTTTACTGTTATGGTGTACAATAAAGAATATATCTATCTATCTATCTATCTATCATTTAAATATAATTAGCGAATTTCTTGAATTATAGATTGATGTTTACGTCTACAAGATCTCAGAAGTTTCTAATTTCTAATTACATAATAATTGAAGTTAAACAAATTCAGAGACGTTTGGAACTCTTGAATTGTCGTTTGATGACTTTCGTAATAGCAATTAAACAGATTAATACTGATTCTATTTGAGATTAAAGAGAGATTAAGAGTACATAAAATAATCTAAAATTTGTAAGTAGTTATAGTTGTTGCTAACTCCTTCGTACTTACAATATACAGGGTTAAATGTAAAACACTGAAAACCTCTCAGGACTATGTTACTAACATCATAATCAACAACTTTTGTTCTATGACTTTTAAGAATTCGTAATTTTTTAGTTCACCAGATTTACATACAAAAATATAAATATTTAAATTGAACGCCCTAAATGTTACGAACTCTATGCGAAGCAAAAGAAAGCAATTTATACACTTCTGGACACATCTATTGGCCCACCTTGTATTTTCAGTTTCGTTTGGTCCTAGCTAAAATTTTATATTAGGTCGAGCAAAAAGTTTTTATGCAGTTTTGAACCTGGCACATTCACAATTTCATTCAATAGTCTTTTTTTGAATTTCGAACACAGAATTTAAAGAAACAAAAGACAATTTGGAGCCTGTTTGTTGATATCAAACAATCGAATACTAAGAAAACTTGGTTTTATTGGTTTACTTGGATTTAATTCTTGAAAAAGTGATTGATATCTTTGCTTTTGCAACAAACATTACTTATTCTTAACATTAAGGTGAGGTTCTATCAATAATCTATGGATACTTCACCTGAAGTCGCCGCCCAAGCTGTGGCACTTATTCAGGCCGGACACAGCCAAAGAAACGTGAGTGCTCAACTTAATTTAAGTCGATCTGCGGTCCGAAATGTTTATCGGAGGTACCTAGAGACTGGCGGCTTTGTTCGTCGCCAAGGAAGGCCACGATCTCGGGTCACAACTGAAAGGCAGGATCGATTCATCGTGACGACCAGCTTGAGAAATCGTCACCTTACCTCCATTGAGATACAAAACCAACTTCGCGACTTCCACGGAGTATCTGTGAGCGCTCGAATTGTTCGGAGAAGGTTAAAAGAACGTGATATGGTACCACACAAGCCAGCTAATGGGCCCAAACTAAAGCGAGCCCACCGAACAGCGCGCCTTCATTTCGCACGCAGTCATTTAAATTGGACACAGCAAGATTGGAGCCGTGTACTCTTTTCTGATGAGTCTAAAATTGTGTTACATGGCAATGATGGAAGGAAGAAGGTCTACCGGCGTAAGGGAGAGCGTTTCGCACAATGCTGCTTTGAAGAGAGGGTTGCTTATGGCGGTGGCTCATGGACTGCCTGGGGCGGTATATCCGCGAGCGGCAAAACTCAACTTGAGGTTGTTACAGCACCACGGCTGCCAACATTAAATGCTGAAAGATACATTCGTGAGTGCTTAGAACCTCACGTGATACCATACGCGGACTATGTGGGCCCAAATTTCCTTTTTATGCATGATAATGCAAGAGCCCATGCGGCCGGCATCGTCAGGGAATATCTTCGGGATGTGAACATCACAGTTATGGACTGGCCAGCCAGAAGCCCAGACATGAACCCCATTGAGCACATGTGGGACGAGCTAAAAAGGCGTGTTAGGGCTCGTCAGCCAGTTGCCCAGACGATGCAGGAGTTGAAAACTGCCATAGAAGAGGAATGGGAGATGATCCCTCAAAATTTCATAGAGCGGTTGATAAACTCTATGCCTAATCGTATGAGAGCTGTGGTAGATGCCCATGGAGGCAACACGCGTTATTAAATTAAACCTTTATTTGATAAAACATGTTTTTTATTCAAAAATTAATTGCCTTTAACAAGGCGCATATCCGACTTGTTAGGCGTAGGTCCATGTCGTATGGTATTCTGAATTCAAATTTAAAACTATACGATCGAAAAAGATGGTAAAATGTATCAGGTTTAAAACTGCATCAACAGTTTTTGTTCAATCTAGCAATCATATTTCGGTAGGGGCCATCGAAACCTAAACTCTAAGGTGGGCCAATAGATGTGTCCAGAAGTGTACTATCGCTTTCTTTTGCTTTGCATAGACGATACATGCGTTTAGGTCGTTCAATTTAAATATTTTTATTTTTATATGAAAATCTGGTGAACTAAAACATGACGAATTTTTAAAAGTCATAGAACACAAGTTGTTGATTATGATGTTAGTAACATAGTCCTGAGAGGTTTTTGGTGTTTTACAATTAACCCTGTATAACCGCCTATACCGCCAATACTCCAAATGTTTCATTCTGATTTAGTCATATTGTCCCGAGACGACGCGGCCACGGGAGCCTGACAACGGGGCCCGATAGGTCAATTGTCTGCCGGGGCTGCGGGAATGTATGCGCTAACGTGATTCCGCGGCCCCGGAAAAGAACTGAAGGCACAGGGTGCGTTTTTGTCAGTAGAAATCTTACACTGCCTTCGCTCCTGAGCGGAAGGACACATTTGCAGATTTTCTCACGGAAAATATGTACTATCGACCAATCTTCCGCATGCTCACCTTTAAGGCTATAATCGCATAGCACGGCTCACAACTCGATCGCCTAATGCATGTATTTTGACCAATAGGATGCACTAAGCGTATTTTAGTAGTGTTCGTAATAGTAAGTATTAATATAATATTACACGCCCTGTACTCACAAAATGTATATTGTCTCTAATTGGGCGAAACCAGGAAGGGATGGGGTTTGTCACTAGCTGCGCTTCCACAGAAATATTTTCTTATGTGAGCATGCGTATCTTTGGCCGATAGTACCTACCTATGTTAGGTCAATCAGATTTAAACTGAGCAATATCATTGATGATGAATATTACGATAAACGATCTGTTATATGAATATACATATACAGGATGTTTTAAAAGAGTGTGGTTACGTTAGATGATGATGTATTTTTATTACGAATGAGCCCGCTCTTGTCCACGAACTCGCCTGACGGTATGCGATAGATGAGGTCTACGATGTGTCGAGTGAGCCCAGAAGATGCCTATTTACTCTTGCTTTAAAGGCTGAAAGGTCATAAGTCGCAGGGAACACAGAAGCCAGCAGAAAATTCCACAACTTGGCTGTGTGCACAATAAATGTGGAGGAGAAGCGCTTGGTACGACAAGACGGTATATCAACCAAGTGTGGATGGTAACCAGCCGTGCGTCTGGTAGACCGGTAGTGAAATGGAGATGGAGGAATCAGGTTCATATACAGTGCGTAACTATAGCTTTTTTTTTCAAATACACGACGGCAAGTAACTCCTCACCGTTCAAGCAGTCCTGATGACGTTATGATATTTGTTTTAGTTTAAATAATAGATAAGCATTATTATCTGAAAAAAAAAATCAACTAACGAACCACATCAAACTGCATGAAGACCATTTAAATTTTTTAGTGCAACGTGAAAAGTCACTGTAATGTATTTTTTTTTTGTAAACCACTACCAGTATCGCGGGGCTTCGCTCCCGTGAGTTTATTCACAATAAAAACATAACGTCTCTTCTTTTGCAGTCGAGTATAAAGTAGCCTATCAAATTTCATCCAAATCCACCCCGTAATTTCGAAGAACCCGTTTAAATCAACTTTTCCGATTTATAATATAAGTATACTTATTAATATTAATAAATAAATGAAGAAGACCTCCTTACATTTACTAAAGCCATCTTCTCTAATACTGACGTAAGTTGACCTTCGTTCAGTGTAAAGTTTTCCCGGCCTACTTTCAGCATAGAGTTTGCTTTCAAGAACCGGATGTTCATCGACAAGCAACCATTGTGTATGTTTCCTAACAGTTATAACCCGGGAGTCTTTACGTCAATAGGTTACTTCTAGGCAAGCGTGCTTCATCTTCGACCACATCATCATTTAAGTTCCTTCATGACACATGCAAAATCTCTGAGGTCATCAGAAAACTTAAGGCTTGCGATACCGAGTCACGCCACCAATTTCTATGGTAAGTCGTTCCCAGCTCAAGCAGTACGGCTGTGGAATGCTCTACCCGTGTCAGTAAGACAAGCACAAACCCTATCTTCTTTCAAAAACTTAGTGCAAGATCTTTATCTCTCTCCTTAAATTGTTGTTATTATGTGTCTTTGTTTCTTTCTTTTTTTTATACTTACATGTTTATATATGTCTTGAGAACGTTATTTATTGTTTTGTATTTTATATAGATACATAGTACACCGTGGACTACCCGCGTATTTATTTTCTCCTTCTGTGTCAAATCCATCCAAAGGTTGTCTGTAAAAGATCGCTTTTAGCGATAAGACCGCCCATTGTATCACCCCTTTTAAATTGTCAAGTCCATAATTTTGTTTAACTGTTATGGTGTACAATAAAGAATATATATATATCTATCTATCTATCATCGCTTACCATCAGGTGAGGTAGTGGTCAAACTATAATAACCTATCAACAATACCGTACCAGTAGGAAAGTATGTACGTATTGTTTTTAACATCTGTTAAGTTTACGGTTAACTCTTAATGCGCCGATGCGAAAACGATGCACTTCCCTGGTGCGTCGGGTGCGGGCCAGCCTTAACATAATCCTTCGTTGTGTGGTGAGCAGGCTCGACTGTGTTCGTGAATCGCTGCTGCAAGCTTTCCACGCCGGTGTTGAGCTTGTAACTTCGATTCGCGAACCAACTTTGTGATTTAAGTACTAATATAGGATTAAAGAATTTTGTTACTAACCAATTGAGTTTTGTTACTTGAAATAAATAAAATTGATTGATTGATTAATGCTACTGTGGGATATCGAAACATTGAGCGACTGGACGGACAGTCACTGACAGCAGCGGCGCGGTGCGCGGTACACGAGGTGCGTGGGCCATCATGTTTATCATGGAAGACCACATCTTACTATAAAACATCTATTTTGAAAAGCAGTGGTGACCCAGTAATTATAGGCATTATATACGACGTGTAGTTTGTGCGGGATCGAACCTGGCCTGACAACTTTTTATTTTATTGATAATAGGCTCGCGTTTGACCACCATCTCACCTGATGGTAACTGATGATGTAGTCGAAGATGGAGCACGCTTGCCTAGAAGTAAACTACTCACTCTTGACTTAAAGACTCCCAGGTTATAGCGATCAGGAAACACAGACTCCGGCAGGGAATTCCACTCCTTAGCCGTACGCACAATGAAAGTATTCTCAAAACGTTTCTTGCGTATGGGTGGGATGTCCACCATGTAACGATGGCGCATCGCCGTTTGTCTTGTAGTCCGATGATGGAACGGGCTTGGCGGAATTAGATTGAATTTCTTTGTGCAATTTACGTCACCACCACTGCTCTCAAAACGGAGAAAATTAAAACTTGCGTCAACCAACCCGCAGTAAGCCAGTGTGGTAGATTACGGTTCGTTCTTTCTCATAGAAACGAGGTCTGTGTCCCAGCAGTGAGACGATAAAGGCTGGTTATGTTATGTTCTGTGTTCGTCCGCACCAAGACGTAGGCAGGGGAAGAAGATAACCTAGGTCTTTAAGTCAAGAGTGAATAGGTCACTTTTAAGTAAGCGTGCTCCATCTTCGACCACATCATCACTTACCATTAGGTGAGATGGTGGTCAAAGGCGAAACTATTATCAATAAAAAAAATGCCAATGAATGCTACTCCTTACAATGCTGTCTTTGCAATTGTTACGGGGAGAGTTGATTATCTCTACATAAAGCAATGTTGTGGTAATGATAAATTCTAATCTGATACTCGTGAGTCGTGACATATAATTTTATACTTAATTTGATATTCTGAATTTTAATATTGTATATTGACACTTAATTTGATAATTTGTCATTTTATAACAGGATAAGTTCTTCTCACTCAATCACCTATGTATTTATCTTTTGAGTAAACAGAGTCAAAAGAAAAATACTCGTACAATTATGTAATTTTGACATCTAAAATTTATTAATGTATCAAGCAATAGTAACTTATTGGTTGTTATTTTAAATTTATTTTATAATAGTCTATTTTGATGGATTGCTTCAATGTTTTTTTTTATAATGAGAAGAAAATACCGCGATAAATTCGTTAGTATGGCGCCAAGGTATGTGTATAATGTTCTATCACGACTGATGGTAACTGATGATGTAGTCGAAGACGGAGCACGCTTGCCTAGAAGTAACCTACTCACTCTTGACTTAAAGACTCCCAGGTTATATCGATCAGGAAACACAGACTCCGGCAGTTCCACTCCTTAGCCGTACGCACAATGAAAGTATTCTCAAAACGTTTCTTGCGTATGGGTGGGATGTCCACCATGTAACGATGGCGCATCGCCGTTTGTCTTGTAGTCCGATGATGTTAAAAGAAAGAAATTCAATCTAATTCCGCCAAGCCCGTTCCGCTTGGCGGAATTAGATTTATTTAGATTTATTTATTTAGATTTATTTATTTGCACAGTAAAATGAAAACATATATGTACATACATTGAAATAGGATGGAGTTACATTGTTTTGTTATACACAGTAAATGTATTTGGAGACTCTAGCACCCTTGCTAAGTTGACGAGACAACTTGCAGATTGAATTTCTTTGTGCAATTTACGACACCACCACTGCTATCAAAACGGAGAAAATTAAAACTTGCGTCAACCAACCCGCAGTAAGCCAGTGTGGTAGATTACGGTTCGTTCTTTCTCATAGAAACGAGGTCTGTGTCCCAGCAGTGAGACGATAAAGGCTGGTTATGTTATGTTCTGTGTTCGTCCGCACCAAGACGTAGGCAGGGGAAGAAGATAACCTAGGTCTTTAAGTCAAGAGTGAATAGGTCACTTTTAAGTAAGCGTGCTCCATCTTCGACCACATCATCACTTACCATTAGGTGAGATGGTGGTCAAAGGCGAAACTATTATCAATAAAAAAAATGCCAATGAATGCTACTCCTTACAATGCTGTCTTTGCAATTGTTACGGGGAGAGTTGATTATCTCTACATAAAGCAATGTTGTGGTAATGATAAATTCTAATCTGATACTCGTGAGTCGTGACATATAATTTTATACTTAATTTGATATTCTGAATTTTAATATTGTATATTGACACTTAATTTGATAATTTGTCATTTTATAACAGGATAAGTTCTTCTCACTCAATCACCTATGTATTTATCTTTTGAGTAAACAGAGTCAAAAGAAAAATACTCGTACAATTATGTAATTTTGACATCTAAAATTTATTAATGTATCAAGCAATAGTAACTTATTGGTTGTTATTTTAAATTTATTTTATAATAGTCTATTTTGATGGATTGCTTCAATGTTTTTTTTTATAATGAGAAGAAAATACCGCGATAAATTCGTTAGTATGGCGCCAAGGTATGTGTATAATGTTCTATCACGACGTTGACGACATCGTGAAGTAAGTGTGCTAAAATGTACCCTAGACCTGTGCTGATGGGGCGAGAGGGAGTGGGAAGCGGTCGCCTCCTTCTGCGAAGCAGTCATGCTTCCGAAGGAGGAGGCGGGCCGCGTGAGGGAGAGGATGGCGTCCTCCCTCCAGCCCAGCCGCAGTGGTAGACGCCCACGGCGTCGGACGTCGGCCGACGATCTCCGGCCAACGTAGGCGCGAGCATGCGGACAGCGAGTAAAGGGCAACTCGCTGTCCGAACATGGACGGCGCGTCGTGTTCCACACGCGCCTCAAAGAGCGTCAGCAATATGACGAGGCCCCCCCGTAGAGGGCTGAAGCCTGCCGGGGTCGTGGGACTCATCCCGTTACCGTGACCCCGGTACGTAAAGGGTTATTGAAGGAACACCGTGGATTTTAGTCAGTAAAAGTTTGACAGTCCCTCCCACCCTGCCCGGGGTGGGAGGACTTATTTGATAATTTTACCACGCTAAAAAAAAAAGAAGGCCTGTGCTGATAGAATTTACTTTGCCGTTTACTACTGATCTAAGGGGTTTACACTCATACCCACATGGTAACTGATGTGATCAATTATGCAAAAGTGATCTTAAGGACTTGATTTCCCGGGAGAAGTCAAGTTCTGTATCTCGAGCTTGCTTTTATTGATCGGTCGGAGTTATGCTGGTGAGGAGCAGTTTGCACTTCTTTGTAGCCTTCTTATTTTTTGGCTGGCTTAAGTTCAATCAAGCAAAACCAACTGTTTTACTCAGATGCTCCAGATATCTATATTTATATAAAGGATGTATAAAGTATAAGTAACCATTTCATCGATAAGAAGTGTCGCCAAGAATTTCCTAAGATATTGATTCCTAAGATACCCAAGCGCATGTCTAAATATGATTATCTCTAAAAGTATTTGGCCTAAGAAAATCGTTTGTTTCGGACACATACCTACTAGCTCCCAAATAAACTCCCTCAATAACAAAATTCCGTTGGCCCACTGCTTACGGGACTTTTTGTATTTGTAATTTCTGTGTTTATAAATTAATCAGCGTGCAAAAACTCAAAATGGCTTTTCCGATACTCATTTGTTCGGTTCGCCTCAATTTAAGAAAGTATCAAAATCTTTTGACTGTAATATTTTTCGAACTGTTAGTACGAGACCGTTTTTGTAGATTTTAATAAAAGTCAGAAATCTTATTTACCTAAGGTATGTACAAATGTGTAATTATTATAAGGTTTGTAATATTTTCAATTGCCTGGCTTTGGTTTTTCTTGGTGGGAAAATTATTAAATGACTCGTCCCGCTGTGGGCAGAGCGGAAGATTTTTACTGACTAAAAACCCGCCTTAATACTTCAGTTGCCCTTGCGTTCTGTGGCGACAGTATGTCTTAAGAACATTCAAACCCCATAAGGTCCTTTCAATTGCCTGGCGCACACAGTCGCTATATAGTAGACGATGCGCGATGTTACGTAGTAGTATGGTTTTCTTTCTCTATAGTAGAAAGCAAAAATGCGTCCACTCGGAACGTTCTTGGTATAGGAAGTCTGAAGAAAGAGCTGATTGATCTTGCTAACAGCTTCGTAACTTTATTATTCTACGTAAAACATAGCAATGCAAAATTCTAAGAAGTGGGTGGTCTTCCTTCGCGGTACTTTGTGCTCAACAGTATTAAGTAGCGTTGACGTAAAACTTACATTTCGGCGGAACTATGACGGGAGAGTTTCGTAACTATTTATTTAATCTGAAGTACAATGTTAAAGAATTGCTGCAACCAAGGTCCATTTTAAGCATAATACCTTAATAAGGAAATGGAAGCTTAATGTTTTCTAATGTTTCTTAAATTTTTCTGAAACGAAGTGATTAGTATTTCTGACAGTAAAAAGGTATTTCTTTTATTGCGATAGGCTTGCGTCTGACCACCATCTCACCTGATGTTAACAGATGATGTGGTCGAAGATGAAGCAGACTTGCCTAGAAGTAACCTATTCACTCTTAACTTAAAGACTCCCAGGTGAAGATTTTGGATACAAGTTTGTCACTTTACTACCTACTCGTATATACAGGGTTATTGGAAATATGTCCCGATCCTGTTAAGGGCGTGTAAATGAGGTCATTAACGAACAAATAAAATGTTCCGCTGTCAAAATAGATTAGTGATTTTTAGGAGAAAAAAAAAATATTTATTTCATAAGACGTTGCAAAAATCATAAAAATAAAATAAGTATTGGATCTCTTTTTTTTTAATAAAGTACGGAGGTTTTTAATTGTTTTATGTTTTTTTTATTATGCGCAACATAATTCTTTAGCTATTTAATAAATAAAAATGCTAAAACGTGTTTTCGTTTTTATTTTTATTTTTAAAAGAGATAAAGTACTATTTTATATTAATATTTAAAAAAATATATCTCGATAATGGTATACTTTAGGCCTAGAAACTTAGGGTTGATTTGTTAGTTAATGACCTCATCTACACGCCCTTACTGTTAAGGGATCCTGTGATCGGGAAATATTTCCAATAATCCTGTATACACAGAAAATTAGTAATGCTCAGAGTATTTTATAGTTTTCGTACGAAACTATCCAAGATTATTTCATCAGGATCTCGTGTCATTTCATGAAAATAGTACGAGAAGTGAAGGCCAAAAGGTCAGTCTACAAATTCCCAAAAGGCCTTAAGAGCCTGCAAGGCGTTTGTGGGTTACCTCAAACAAAACATGAAGCTTAGAACGAAATACGTTTATCTATATATATAAAAGCGAAAGGTCACTGACTGACTCATCATCACGAAATCTCAAAAACTACAAATGCTTAGATGGATGAATGTTATTCTATAACGTAAAAATTGCGTAATGGATCTCAATGAAATTTTGTATGTAGATAGTTGAAATCTTGCAATAACACGAAGGCCACTTTATCCTGAAATTCCCAAGGGACGAAAACCTCTCACACGAACGAAATCGCGGTCAACAGCTAGTTTCAAATAAATGTGGGTCATAGAATGGCGGGTAATCTTAGCACCGCGTTTCAGCGTTCTGTCGTAATTGAGTTCTTATTTTGAATCTTAACAGTCTGTGGCAATGATAAGCTACGAAATTGCCCTGTCATATGAAACATTTGGCCAAAGATACTGTGCTGCAGAACGGCATCCTGCAGCCCTCGACTTATAGGTCCTCGAGTTTTATTTCGGCAAGCCCCTGCTCTTGAGAGAGCATTATGTAAGGCTGACGTCTACGTCAGGAGTGCACTTAGCGACGCTGTATCTTGTTTCTGTTAATAGCTCCAGTGAGTTTCCACCCGCGCACTTCTGATTACGCGGCCATTTTGTCTTAATTTCGAATTGAGAATTCTGTTCGCTGTTCCTGTGTTGGCTGGTTTTAGAAAGATAAAGTTGTTATGTCACTTTTGCTAAATGGCTTTCGCAAAATTAGAAGAAAGCTTTCGAAGAAAATAAACATAACTTCTAACATGTTTAACTTAACACTGTTTGTAAAAAAATGAAGACACATAAAAAATCCTTTAATTAATACTTATAGTTCAACCAACCTGAATTTTAAGATCATGTTTTGTGCGGGAACTACATCCATTAATAAATAATTAACTTCGGCAAAGAGATTATGACTTTGCAAGTTTTTATAACTTTTAAAAATCTGAAATTAAGAAGAAAATCTTTTCTTCCTACACCAAAAGTTTTTTCGCCGAGGTAACTGTACGGCATCTCTAGTTTTGCTGCAAAATTTCTGCGACTTACTTTACT
The DNA here is from genome assembly GCA_943138885.2 of Tholera decimalis. NCBI lineage: Eukaryota > Metazoa > Arthropoda > Insecta > Lepidoptera > Noctuidae > Tholera > Tholera decimalis. The sequence continues at coordinate 8,838,132 of OW964553.2, read as the reverse complement.
GTGAGGGTTGAAACAAAAGAGCGTCTAAACGTCTTCCTAATGAGGGCACGAAAATCCGTAAACATCCCGTCGGCGAAGCGTTGACGAGCGGCTGTTGTTATGCCACTAAATATATATCTTTATGTAAAACTTCATGCTTTGTGACCTTTAATTTGAATAAAAAGTTGAGAAGACTTAATTTATTAGCCGGATAAAAACTTCATACTTGTGTTTTTAATGCCATGTTTTTGTTTGTACTGTATCGTTCTGTTCATTATTTTACGACACTCCCGTGGGATGCTCCGGCAGTAATCTGTCATGATATGATCATCTCAGTGGCCTTGAACATATGTATCTTCGATTACTGCCCTTCGCTGTAGGAACGAAGAGTTTTTGAGTAATTGTATGTACTTTTCGACCTGTCCACAGCCTAAAATTTTTTTGACTTTTGACGAGTATCTCCCAGTTGCTGATTTAAAATCATTCATTCAGTTTATAAACTCGTTGTCTTTCATCAAAGTTCTAAATTGAGGCCCGTCAATTTTTGTTTTTTAATTGAAAATAGGTTCGCTTTTGACCACTATCTCACCTGGTGGTAAGTGATGATGTGATCGAAGATGGAGCACGCTTACCTAAAAGTAACCTATTCACTCTGGACTTAAAGACTCCTAGGTTGTAGCTGAAAGCTAGCTAAATTTAAATCAAAATGACTGTCTTTTTTATTCGTAGAGACTACAATCATATATACATATCTCTAATCTTCGAAAGTACTGGGTGGATTTGGATGCAATTTGGTATGGAAGTAGCTTGAAGCTTGAGGAAGGTTATAGGGTACATTTTACGCGAATGTAAAAAGGAGAGTTATGTTTTTACCGTGATAGAATCCATGGGAGCGAAGCCCCGCGTGAGTACTAGTGTAATATAAAATGTATTCGAATTATTCAAACAACTTATCTCATAAATCGGATTTAAATCAACTGACGGAATGTGAATAAAGTAAATATGGGGATTTTTTCGCGATGTGGGTAGCTTAAAACACTACTCGTAATAACGTTAAAAACTTTCTAAACAACTAATAAAATTATTGATTGAGATATTATACTATAGATTGTCTGAACAATTTTTTACATTACTGGCTCGAGTTTGACCTCCTTTTCACCTGATGGTAAGCGATGATGTGGTCGAAGATCAAGCATGCTTAGGCTTACCTAGAAGTAATCTATTCACTCTTGACCTAAAGACTCCCAAATCCGTTTGTTGCCCGTGGTACTACCGGTGGTACTACCAGTAGTACTACGGGCAATTTTTTTTCCCGTGGTACTACCAAGCAGTCCAGTAGTACTACGGGCAAAAATTATTTACCCGTGGTACTACTAAGATTTTTATTTATTTTTGTAAAACCATTTGTAAGAAAATAATATTGGTGACATTACAAGTTCAAATTATTTACACATGTCATTTTCTGTGCTAGATCATTCCTATGTATCATCTATGATCATTCCAATTCAAGATTCATAATGCATTAATAATTATTTTGAAATGAATTAGCTAAACAATTTTCTAGCAAAGGTCAAATGTAGATGGTGCTGTATCAACTCCGCGAAAATGTGTGAAACAGCCATGAAGCAGCTGAATCTAAAATAACAATGATTAAAAGGAAGGGCGGCAATGTTCTTATTGGCGATGAGGGTCATCAGTACTATAAATTAAAAGATTATAAGAACGTTTCTTCGATATGGAGGTGTTGTATGTTTAAAAAGTCAAAGTGCTCTGGAAGTTTGACTTTCATAGTCAAACTTCCAGAGCACTTTGACTTCTAGTAGTAGTAGGTACGTACGTAACTAATTCTTTAATATGTAATTATAAAAAACTAGTTACTGATTTATTCATTATAGGACCAGCTAATACTGCAAAGGGCATCACACGGGTGTGAACCCAACGTGGCATAAAATACGATAGATATCGCTTTATCAAAATTAAAAGAAAAAGTTGAAGTAGTGATAAGCCAATACCACGATTGGTCGACAATACAGTATATAATTTGGGTGCAACGTTTAGGAGAAAATGTAAAATTTTAATTATTCAACAACGTTATTTACCGAATGGGCGCGCGAATTGTTGATACTTTTGCAGATTTGCTGAACAGTGTTTAATTTCAATAATTTGTTAGATAATGTAGGTTAGTTTATTCGAATTTGTTTTATTTTGGTACCATTTATGTATATAGTTATTAAAATACGTGTGAAGTCTATATTTTTACGGTTCTTAACGTTGTGTAGGCACAATTCAATTTATTTTTATGATATGTCAATAAATAGGTTTTTTAAAGTAATTTAACGAGTAGGTGTATATATCAGTTTTCGTGTTTACTACCTATTAAAGTTTCTTTTTTATGTTCTATTGATAGCTATCTAATGATAGCCGGGACCAACGGCTTAACGTGCTTTTCGAGGCACGATGGTATCACACCGCAAACTTTCAAACTCTGGGCTACTACTGACATTATATTTTAGCTCTTTTTGGCCCGCGTGAGTCGCGCTTGGAACCACTTGACCAACAGGCCAGTTCTTCTTCCTGTTCTTTTATTTAAAATCTTTATTAAGTGAATCAATTTTAATATAATACGTGGTTAAGTATTACTAGGTGAGATGTCTATAGATTTTTATTTCTTTTAATTTGTAGTTATTGGATTAGCAAGTTTATCCTATCGATTCTTTGTAATTTTAATTAGTAGGAAACGTAGGGTCGGAATTCAAACAAGTCGGCATAAATTTAAAAGAACTGTTATTTTTCACATGACCAATTACCTATAAGTTGCTCTACCTATCTATATTCGGATGCAGGGAAAACTAATACATACGAAAATAAAAATAGGACTAAAAGTATTCTATGCCGAAGTACTCTAAATCTATTATAATATATTATATATATACAGTAACTAGTTTTTTATAATTACATATTAAAGAATTAGTTACGTACGTACCTACTTTCATAGTCAAACTTCAAGAGCACTTTGACTTCTTAAACATACAACACCTCCATATCGAAGAAACGTTCTTGTAATCTTTTAATTTATAGTACTGATGACCATCATCGCTAATAAGATCATTGCCGCCCTTTCTTTTAATCATTGTTATTTTAGATTCAGCTGTTTCATGGCTGTTTCACACATTTTCGCGGAGTTGATACAGCACCATCTACATTTGACCTTTGCTAGATAATTGTTTAGCTAATTCATTTCAAAATAATTATTAATGCATTATGAATCTTGAAGTGGAACGATCATAGGTGATACATAGGAATGATCTAGCACAGCAAATGACATGTGTAAATAATTTGAACTTGTAATGTCACCAATATTATTTTCTTACAAAAGGTAAAACAAAAATAAATAAAAATCTTAGTAGTACCACGGGTAAATTATTTTTGCCCGTAGTACTACTGGACTGCTTGGTAGTACCACGGGAAAAAAAAATTGCCCGTGGTACTACTGGTAGTACCATCGGTAGTACCACGGGCAACAAACGCCCAAGTCCATCAGGATATATAGACTCGGGAGGCAATTCCACTGCCAAGTGTACGGAAATGTTGGTATTTCCAAAACGTTTAGTGCGTAGGTAGGTGTGGGATATCCACCATGTTGTGACGCATAGTCGTTCTTCTTGTAATCCGTTGTTGAAACGGGATTGGTGTTTTTAAATGTTCAAGCGTCGTTTAGAATTACGAGATTAATAGACAAGCGAGTTAATAGGTATTTTAATTCAGTGGTACACAGATACGTGGAGGCGGAGCTAGTGGCTAAATAACAACAGCTGCACGGTTCTTCAAAGTTAAGCAAAGCTTGTCGAGGTCAGTTTGTGGATAGGTGACCATTTTAACATATTGTGATTCGTCCGTGCGTCAAACAGCACATTAAACCGTTGCAGGACCACATTAAACCGTTGCAGGACCACATTAAACCGTTGCAGGACCATCGGTTTAATGTGCTTTTTTACTTCTTTGACAGTCGTCACAGGTAATTAGATACACACACACACGCATACACACTCACACACACACAATCACACACACAAACACACACTCTAAAAATCACAACTAAGCATAAACTTTAACAAATCATAAGTAATTATTATAGTAACCGATACAATATATGTACATGAGTTAGACGTAATCTATATATATATAACTCAAAGGTGACTGACTGACTGACTGACATAGTGATCTATCAACGCGCAGCCCAAACTACTGGACGGATCGGGCTGAAATTTGGCATGCAAGTAGATGATATGACGAAGGCATCCGCTAAGAAAGGATTTTGCGAAATACCCACGGGATCGGGATTTACACAGGAAAAACTTCCCACGCGGGCGAAGCCGCTGGCACAAGCTAGTTAGATATAAATTGTTAAGTAGATAGGCAACGTCTACTTGTTATATGTAATCAAGCTCAAGAATCACATGGCTGAACACTGTCTCCTGCTGAACCACTCCTCCTCTCCACTGAGGCAGGGTTTTATACATTTTGTACAGTTTTTGAAATCGGCTTCTTTTGTCATTTCTGTTCCCCTGCCTAAAATGTACTATTCCTCATTTACTTATACGTGTCTTTTTTTATTAATCTGTATGTTTTTGTGAATAAACGTTTTTATTATTATTATTAGTCAGAAGTTAGAAAATCCGACACTGGACGTGCCAGAGTAGGGAGTGATATAAAGATTCGAATGACGTTATTGCGACGCACGCTATTTCGAAAAAAAATGGAATCTTCATATCACTCCCGCCAAAGGGAGTGATATGAAGATTCGAATGACGTTATTACGACGCACGCTATTTTGAAAAAAATTAAAAGTGGTACGCCAGTTCGAAAACACATTAAGTCGAAAACCGCTATATCGAATGACGTCGCGAACACGCTGATTCGAAAAACTGTTTGAATGGTACGCTAGTACGAAAGTCTTGGCATTGAAATCCACTGTTGCGAATAGCATATTCCAATCTGAATTAGTCTGGGGATCATTTTCGCGACCCAGTGATTACCAAGAACTACCTACGCTACGATGATAAAACTGACATTGAGCTAGTTGTCTATACTACTAAGTATAAATGATTAATATTAGTACTTATTAAGACTACCAATTAAGACTTTTGTACTAGGGTACCATTAAAACAGTTTTTCGAATCAGCGTGTTCGCGACAACGTCATTCGATGTAGCGGTTTTCGACTTAATGTGTTTTCGAACTGGCGTACCACTCTTATTTTTTTTTCGAAATAGCGTGCGTCGCAATAAAGTCATTCGAATCTTCATATCACTCCCGCCAAAGTATATTGTGTCACCCAGCTGTTGAGTTGTGAAGGTCAAACAGGCAGTCACTCCATGTAGAATACTAACACTCAGCTGAATAGTTGGCAAAAGGCTAAGCTAATGATAATGGTAGACAAATACATATTTATAATAGAAAAATTATTACAAATAACCACTTTAACACTCTTACCCATATTATCTTAAACATCACAAAACCGCTCCACCAAAGCCTAATACGGGATCGACTATTTGTAAAACTGAAAGGATTTATAGAAGTACCCAGGCGCATTACGGGACTAATCCAATTTGTTTGAAGACCTGTGAAGATGAAGGCCTAAAAATACAAAAGGGTCGAAAAGACATTAGAAAATATATTATTTTATCCCAATATTATCGATGGCAAAACTTTCTTTGTGAAATCGCTCACGATTTCTCCCCTAGGGGGAGAAATGGAATTTCTCGAACCGCACAAAAGGGGCTGATAAATTGAATTTTTATTCGCAGAATTCCCAAAAATTCCTCGTTCGGTTGCGAGAATTTATCTTACGCCTTGGATTGCGTTTGTATGGAATTAACGAACTGGTTGTAATTGAAATTACTTATAGACAAACTGACTGCAAGAAAATAAATTGAACAGAAATACCTGTTGTTTAATTTACGGTGAATGTTAGAAACGTCACGTCGACACCTGACCGCTGCTTTTCAAAGTAATTACAGAGTATTCAAAATTTCGTCTGTAGTATTATGAATGAAAAACATTTTTCATTATCTTTTTAAAGGTAAAAACGCAGAGCTGCGAAAGTTATTTTATAAAATATATATTACTAACACTTATACATCCATGAAATATCAAATGATGTAAACATATCCACACGATTACAAAAGTACAAAAGACTGACACCATAAACACCCACAAAACATCGGTTATATTTACTACCCTTACGAATCAAAATGCTGAAACACAATATTTTATTGCCACATTTTTCGTTTAGCCCCAATAGATTTATAATTTTTATTTTCCAAATTAACACAAATTATAAACATTGAAACAAAACTCGGACCATTTATTTAAAACAATAAAACAATTTATTTTTAAAAACAGCTAACATAATGTTAAACTTAGGATTAACTGATTACGTTTTCATTATTATATTGACATTTATTTCATTCAGTAATACATTTCTAATTGGATTATTTGTTTAATAATTGCATGATCATGAGCAATAATGAACTTAAATGTAATATGTATTTTTATATTTGCACGCCGAAATTAAAGGCAGAATAAAAGAACAATATTGTACACCTTACCAACCTTCTGTACCTTATTTATGCAAATAAATGAATTTGAATTTGAATAAAGATATCCTAAATTATTTATTATTACGGCGATCTTAAATGTAATGTTATATAATAAAAAAATAATTTATGTTAATTGTGAAAAGTGCCTGAAAAAGGCCGCTAAGTAATAAGTTCCTTATATTACACTAAGACCTGTTGTTGTACACTAAGTGAGCAATAAGAGTTTGTTAATATATTAGAGCTAGATTATTAGATTTAGAATTTCAATATACGCGATTCAAGGCCTATTTAGTTTTACAATGGGTTTTGGTCGTAGTTCTAGTAATCCAGTAACAATGACTTTATTTAATTTAACAGTCGGCTGATCAATTGTTCTGTCTGACCGTGGTGAGTCGACTGTAAACATAATTCTCCTCAAATAACTCTAAACTACTCTGGAATATCTATCTAACCTTTTATTTTCCGTGGTCGTATTTTTAAACTATGAGCTCTAAACAAAATTCGTAACAACATAGAAATGATCATAAGATCTAATGGTGAACGTGACGAGGACAAACATCATTATATTAAACGGGTTTTAGATGGACCATTAACTTCCCGTCCAGGCGTTATGATAATGTTGACTAAATCTTGAGGATAATCTGGTTACTTGGTCCGTAATTAATTAACCGTGAGGCAAGTCCGTCAGATATAGTATATCTTGGTCTTGGGATTTAGGTATAAGCATAGAAAAAAATAAATAGACGTATTTAACGAGAGATTAATGTATGTAATAATGCAGGATATTACTCTACTGTTGTTAACGCTTGTCACTAATACATTAGCATTTACTTTTTATCATCATATGTTATAACTTTATAAGTACTCGTAAATTCCGTGGTGGCTAGTAACCAAAATGCACCACAGATTAAAATAGTGAAGAATCTGTACGATATCGTACGTTCGTAGAAATCAATGCCTACGATAGAATCATGTGCTGATGACAATTCGAATAAATAAACTGAAAAATCCGGCCACCCTATTACCTGTTATACAGTATGTTAACTAAAAGAGGGCGTTCCTGTTAACCCGCAATAGTATAGCATCCATAAATGCTAAAAAAATATTACCTTCAAAAATTTATTTTTTATTTTTAAAATATTCACTAAAAATGTTAAATTGATACGTAAAAGAAACACTCTGTACACGCGTACTTGAAGGACGGCAACGTCGCAATTTATATATGAACTAGTACTCACGCGGGGCTTCGCTCCCGTGGATTCTATCACGGTAAAAACATAACTCTCCTTTTTTGCAGTCGCGTAAATTGTAGCCTATATAACCTTCCTCAAGCTTCAAGCTACTTCCATACCAAATTGCATCCAAATCCACCCAGTACTTTCGAAGATTAGCGCGTTCAAGCATACAAACAAACAAACAAAATTTTCCGTTTATAATATTAGTATAGATGACGGGCTGCGTGTGCGGCGATCTAATTGATGTGCTTATACTATTGCGAGTTAACGGGAACGCCCTCTGTTAGTTAACATACTTTATACATATTTATATATAAATCCAAAAAATTATGTTTCTTTCCTAGCAATTTTATACGACAGAGAGCTAACAAATTTAGAAGTAAAATACAACGTGTGTCAACTTCGACATTTATAGCATGAGTATTACAACAGAATATATCCCGAGGTCACTTGGGTAAAGTAATTATTTCACCCTTCCATGTTCGACAAGCGTCGGAAGGAATCTTACCGAGATGAGGGGTTAACGGGAAGTAAATGAGCATCGTGTGAAATGAGCGTGAGGTTTACTTGCACAGGGTTAGATACATAGATAGATATAATATATTTTATTGTACACCAAAAATTGAAAAACACCTTGAATAGAATAGAATAGAATATCATTTATTTCTAAGCATATGGTACATTGAGATCTTAATATTAACATAGTTTCACATACACTACCGTTACCGGTGTAGAAATATTCAGTGAATTACATTTAAAAATGTTGAATTTTCATTTACTTATACAAAACTTAAAATAAATTGAGATAATTGAGATTTATTATTATATAAATTAAAAAAAAGAAGGAAACGCATCAAAACTTGTATTGAGTAAAAAAAAAAAATCATAATAAAAATAGGTGTGTCACATGTCAAAATTGTGTAAAATAATGTCAAAATTTATTCATGTATGTCAGATTTATTCATGAACAATATTGATTTAAACTATGGTTACAATGGCGGTCTTACCGCTGAGAGCGATATCTTCCAGATAACATTTAGAAGCTTTAGGGTAAGCTTTAGCTTTTTTATTTTTATTGGGTGTTAGGTGTTTTTGTAAGTAATATTATTAATAGACGATGTGGAAGGTACGCCATTGTGTATTAAGATGAGCCTAGTTGATGGGCTATAAGGACAACTGCATCACGCATATTGAGAGCATGAAGCATTTTTTTTATAATTAGTATTTAAATTCCGTTATTTCCAGAAGCGAATAGCGACATAGCGTGGAAACAACCGTACCCGCTTTGAAGGTTGAGTTGTTTCCATTTGGTTTCATTTTATAGATAAATCGTGAGAAAATATTATGGTTCCTGCTCCTATTGAACAAACTGAGATATAGTTTAATAACGTGAAGCAAAATTTCTGAGAATTTTTGAGCTGAAATATCGAGCAGCTAAAGCTTTAATATTGTGATGAAGATGCTATAAGCTTTCTCGTTCGTTGGGGAATAGATAATATGTATTAAGTAATATGATGAAATATTGCGTAGTATGTATGTCGAGCAGGTATCCGCAACTCAACGACCATGCGCGTATTTTGCCTAAGTAAGTAAAGTTTTGTAAAAGTAAGTATTTTTCACTCAATCCATGCCATATTGCGGAGTATTTTTAGGTATTAGATATTTTTTGTAAAAATGTCAATGATAATACTGTATAGCTTACGATATAAATATAACATTATGCATGAAATGGAAAATACCTATATCAATAATTTGACTGTAAATCTATGTTCTTGCTGAAAGGGATCTAATAAAGAAAGTTTAGGAAAAAAGCCAAAAAATAAAACAAAAACCTGTCTTAAACTCAATCCGTGACTTTCTAGTTAGACAAGCGTAAAATAAAACGGAATGTAGGTCACATTTGTTAAAGACGAAACATGCTCTTTCATTTATTTTGAATTAAACAAGGGAACACACATGATTTGCTTATAATTAGGTTTTTAGTATAATGGCGTGGTAAAGAAATTTACATTTTACCAATAGATATTTATCAAAACTAGACCGTTGGTTTGATGAAAATCTGTTTAAAAAAGGTGCCTTTTTTCGGTGAAAAACAAATTCCTAAACGAAACTAAAATATTTAATCATTGGCAACACTAGCTCCGGTTCGTCGAGTGAGGTACCCACATATTCTGTAATTTTTGGTCATCCGTGACTGTTTCTCGTGTTTGTAATTATTTCTTTGCGTTATTGTGATGATACTGGTGACTCTTTGTGTTAATAATGAACAGATCTGTTATCCGTAGCTTCAAGAATGTAAGTTGAATATAATAATTTATTAAGTGTACATGATATGTTTGGTGGATCTTGAGGTCAGAATTCTTTTACCCGATGTCAACCATTTGTATAAAAGAACCGCCGAATTCACGATTAGAGGTTATATTTACAAAATAACTAGAGAGGTAATATTAATAGAGGTTATATTTACCTAGGAGTCTTTAAGTCAAGAGTGAATAGGTTGCTTTTAGGTAAGCGTGCTCCATCTTCGACCACATCATCACTTATCATCAGGTGAGATGGTGGTCAAACGCGAACCTATTTTTTATTAAAAAAAAATACTTTCAAAATGCAGCGCGTTTGTATAATTTTGATACCTTTTGTTAATATTATATCGAAACAAAAATTATTATAGCTTTTTAACGATCTGACATCAAAGTATTTTGAAATAATTGTTTTGAGGCAATTAAGTATACCGTGCGGTATCCACTGATCACCTCTGCCTCGGCTGGTCGCTATTGTTTTGTTTATATGTTATTTTTTGTTTCTAAAAGGAGAACTAGGAATGTGGGTAGAATTCACATTACGAGCAATCTTGTTAATGCCTCCAACTGACCTAAATATGCTTGTGTCTGAAGTGGGTTTCACGGCAAAAGTATAATGGGTGGGGCTCGAACTCACGCGCTCTCGATCACAAGTCCAGCTTATTATTGACGCTTTAAATCGAACGCCCACTCAGGGGCCCCGTAGAGGGCCATGGACCGCACAATCCCCGCGTAGAGACTCCGGCAGGAGGGTTTGGCCCTCCTATTTTGGGCTTTACGAGGTTTAAATGATTTCAAATGCAATAGTATATAAAAATATTAACTTTCTACACTTCTTCCCATATGAACTTTAACTGCGCCCTACTCCTCCTTTCGCGCAATTTTTATACAGAGATCCAAATTTTTTAGTTCACGTATTCACGTGGTAATATATTGTTAGATTAACTTTATTAAACACAGCGACAAAGTATAAAAAATGCGAGAAAGTTGAAACGATAAGGATATTAAACATCTTATGATGGCTCGGTAGATATATGAGATGCGCAGAAAGTAATTATTGTACAATGTTGTTTCAGCCAAAATCAAGGGGCTGCTATCGTTAGTGTGCTGGATCAAGAGCCTGATTCAAAAAGTACTTCTGGACGCCGTTCGGATTGTTTGGTGGACTCTCTATCTGGAGTCCTGAAACACTGGCAGGTTTGACTCTATTCCCGATACCGGTGAGTAACATTACTTTAATAATTAAATTAATCATTAATATTTTGAAATGTTTTTTTTTTAATAAATTTTATACATTTATAACAAAATCCACAGCTCTTAAACAATGTTTTTTATAGTGTCTTATAGCCAATTACTGATTTACCATTTATTCACTATAAGTAACAAACATGTAAGTGAGTATAGGGAACAATAAGCGTTAACATTATTCATTATTTAAATATTCCAAGTAATTTTCATATGTATATTATAGTAAAAAAAAAAACAAACAAACATCCGAATTGAGAACCTCCTCCTTTTTCAGAAGTCGGTTAATAAACGGAGTAGTTAACAAAATCAACATTTAAAATCTGAAATAAAGCCTTTTGTTTCTAAAACTGATCACAATGTGATAATTCAATATAACGAAGCGTGGAAGCTTATTAAACAACAAAGTGAAATTTTATTCAAAGAAAATTATTTGAAAGGGTCTTATGAAATATTAAAACTGTGGGTCACGCGTAAACTTAATCTCTAAAGGAAGAGCAGAGTACCTTATAAAATATTAATAGAATCTCAGGCAACAGGATTTGTAGGCTACGTTGATTTTAGGCACTAACAAATCTGTACTGTTTATATTTCGACGTTGTTTAAAAATCGGGCTGAAATGTTCGTAAAAAACTTTCTGAACATAATATTTATTAGGTTGTAATGCATTTTATATTTATGTATATAATTATATATATACATGTGTGTTGTAATAAATACGATACTGATTCTGTGCGATAAAAACGCCCATTTTAAACTTTTTATTTTTTGGATCTATAGAAAAACTGTAAGGTGTACAATAAAGTATATACATGTTAATATAATAATTATATACTTTATTGCAAGAAAAGATTTATGTAAAAACTGCGTCCGAACATAAAAACCGCCTAATTTCGTTCAGCCCCAGGAGCATCTGCCTCCCGGACGTGACTTGCATTAGCTATGGGGAAGTTATCAAATGATTGCGGATCCAAGTAGGCCGCTGTAAGCACAATTTAGCAAAATGGGACATTATATGCCAAACTAACACCCAGTGCAATTGCAGCTTTTCTAATCAAACATTGTCCCATCTATTGGAGTGTCCAAATGGGTCCATTAGAAGACCTTATCAACGCCACTAAAAACGCGCCTAGCGTGGCTACCTATTAGGCCCAATATATATATATAAATAAAGTACGCGATTTACCATCGATACGAGAAAGAAGACTCAAAATTGTAATGAATACAACAAAATATACTGTACTACAACTTACTGTACTAAGACTACATTTATAATCAGATTGAACGGGATTATTATTTAAATTGTTTTTACTTTATTCAACAAAACTGGCATGTTTTTGTAAATATAAATCATTGTATCCATTATTATTTTCACTCACCATTTTATAAACTTTTAATAAAGTCACTGGAACTAAAAGGACTAAAAAATTTCAGCCAGTCTTGGAAGTTATTCTTTCGTATTTTTATCTATACTAATATTATAAAGCGGAAAAGTTTGTTAGTTTGTTTGTTTGTTTGTTTGTTTGTTTGTTTGCTTGAACGCGCTAATCTTCGAAAGTACTGGGTGGATTTGGATGAAATTTGGTATGGAAGTAGCTTGAAGCTTGAGGAAGGTTATAGGCTACTTTTTACCCGACTGCAAAAAAGGAGAGTTATGTTTTTACCGTGATAAAATCCACGGGAGCGAAGCCCCGCGTGAGTACTAGTAAAAACTAAAATTACTTACAAAGACTATTCAGATTTGGTTGCTTACCTGCAAAAGAAAAAGAAAAATTAGCATAATTCATCTTATAACAGAGTACCATTAAAAGCCACACCAAACTCTGAAGTGTTTCGTATAACTTTGTATACTATATTTGAGACCAAATATTGCACACCCCAGATTTTTACAAAAATAGCTGGAATTTCTTAATGAAATTGATAAAAAAATCAAAGTTTTAATGTCAACTTAAAGTTTAATTCATTACCTTTCTAATGATACCACTTAACCGTGTAAATAATGGTTAAACAAATCTTTTAGGAGATGAAATGACACTTACAAGTAAAATTGGCATTTAGATAGAACAAGACATTGAACTCAAAGAAATCAGGAAATCTATACTAATATTATAAAGCGGAAAAGTTTGTTAGTTTGTTTGTTTGTTTGTTTGTTTGTTTGTTTGCTTGAACGCGCTAATCTTCGAAAGTACTGGGTGGATTTGGATGAAATTTGGTATGGAAGTAGCTTGAAGCTTGAGGAAGGTTATAGGCTACTTTTTATCCGACTGCAAAAAAGGAGAGTTATGTTTTTACCGTGATAGAATCCACGGGAGCGAAGCCCCGCGTGAATACTAGTTAGCAATAAAATCTGTATTAAGGGGGAATGTTGCATACCCTAGCTCTAATTACAGCTCTGAATATGTTATTCATCGACCGTATTAATTTTACGATGAATTCCTGTGGTATAGCATTTCACTCCTCTTCGATTTCATGCTCTTACCCAACTTTTGAGCTCGTCCCAAAAATGCTCGATTGGGTTGAGATCAGGTATGCGAGCTGGCCACGCCACGTTATTATTGGCGTCTTCCATACAATCGCGAACATGTGGCCTGGCATTATCATACATGAGTACGAGTTCTTCCCCCATAAGCCATGAAATCGTGCTATCATGGTGTTTGAGAACTTCTTCCACGTATAGCTTAGCTGTTAATCCTCGCAATCTAGGGCCAGTATTGGCCCCAGTAATAAAGACAATGTTTGTTTTAGAATCGAGCATTATGCTACCCCGAAACACACACGATCCACTACCAAAATCGACACGTTCGCTTATCCAGCATTGACCAATTTATTTATTTATTTTAACTTTATGTACAATTGTGTTACATGGGCGGACTTAATGCAGTAAGGCATTCTCTACCAGGCAACCTTTGGGTTAAAAAAAACACGTTGTGGTAGGTGTACGAGAAAATGGAATGAAATAATATATTTAATACTAATAAATATAATACTTATATATAATAATACTAATAAATACGGTGCTTTATAATATTCTTTCTAATTAAAAGAGTTCATAATAATTATGACGAAGACCAAACTGAGAATAACATCCTTTGGGTTAAAAAAAACACGTTGTGGTAGGTGTACGAGAAAATGGAATGAAATAATATATTTAATACTAATAAATATAATACTTATATATAATAATACTAATAAATACGGTGCTTTATAATATTCTTTCTAATTAAAAGAGTTCATAATAATTATGACGAAGACCAAACTGAGAATAACAGCCCCTTAAGTAGAGGTTATTAATTTTACGCTTAAAATAAAATTTTGACTCTGCCTTCTTGATGTCAAGGGTAGCAAATTCCAGAGTTTAATAGTAGAAATAGCGTAAGAATTAGATAGAAACCCGGTGCGGTGAGAAAGAATGTGAAGAAGTTTTTGGATGCGCGAAGGTTAAGATCATGAGAACTGCCCAACAATTTAAAATTTTGTTTTAAGTAAACAGGAGCATAAGGATCGTTCATAATAGTGAAGAGCATACAGAGGGATCTGAGGGATCTCCTTTGACGGATAGGCAACCATTTAAGCTGAGAACGGAAGGAAGAAATGTGATCATATTTTCGAAGGCCAAAAATGAAACGAATATAGTTGTTGAGAAGTCGATCCAGTTTGTTAAGAAGTTCTTGGGAAAGATCTGAATAGCAAACATCAGCATAATCAATGATAGGAAGCACAAGCGATTGGACCAATGTGGTTTTAGTACTACAAGGAAGGAAATGCTCGAATCTATAGAGAGATCGCAGTGTGAATGTTACCCTCTGGCTAACCTGTGCAATCTGCTTATTCCAACTTAACCTATCGTCAATATATAGGCCTAAGTCTTTTACGTACGGCGAGAGAGGGATGACAGTATTGTTGAAGTTAAGCGAGAGAAGTTGGCTGGTGTCCAAGTTTCGCAGAAAATATGAGCTACTGATCAGGATAGCCTGACACTTACTAATATTGACAGTAACCCCAAACCTGCTTGACCAATCACTGATAGCTAGAAGGTCAGCATTCAGCAAAGTGATGCAGTTGTCCAGGTTGTCAATGTCAGCTTGTGCGTAGAGCTGTAGGTCATCAGCGTACAAATGGTAAGAGCATTTGAGGGTAGTGGTCATAGAAAGAAAGAAAAGAAAGAAAATTGCGTTTATTGGCACATAGAAAACACATTATAGAGAACATTAAAAATAAAAAAAACATCGTTGTGCCAAAAGGGCCTCAGCTCAGCATAATGTCAGGTGGCAATCCTAAATATTACCACCTAACGTTGATTTTCAGCCGCAGCCCACGGATGCCACACGCTCGAACGTGCAATACACACGCGTAAACATTTTATTTAACACCGCTTGAACGACAAAAAAATGAATTACGCGTAAATAATATCAATATACTTAATCAATAAATTAAAATTAAATTAAATCGGAATATAAATAGTAGAAATTAATAAAATTTAAATTAAATTTAAATATATATTTTTTTTAAATAGGGTTTATTAAAAGAGAAAATAAAAGTGGTGAGAGTATGCCGCCTTGTGGGACGCCAGTTTTCAGGGCGCACCACTCAAAAAAAATCTGATCAGCACGAACCGCTTGCTGGCGACCACGAGGATAAGATAAGAACCAATCTTGTGCCAATGAAGAAACCCCAATGTGTGACAGAATGGCCAGGAGGATGTCGTGATCAACGGTATTGAAAGCATTGGAGAAATCAATTAAAACTAATACCGTTAATCTCGAATTCTCTAGACCATTCCTTACATCTTCTGTAACCTTAAGCAAAGCTGTGGTTGTGCTATGGCCAGGCCGAAAACCTTATTGGGAAGGGGATAACAGATTATTCCCAAACACAAAAGAAGATATTTGCTTAAGAACAACTACTTTCAGAATCTTAGATAGGAAAGGAAGAATGGAGATAGGTCTGTAGTGATTTAGCAGGCTGGGGTTGGATATTTTTGGGAGAAGAATTATGAAGGCCTTACGCCAGTTTGTGGGAAATACCCCAGTCTGCAGGAAGGAATTTATAACGTGTGTTATAGGAAGAATACTTTTAATAATGAGGGATAGCATAGATCTGCTGACACCATCACAGCCAACAGTCTTGAGGATCTCAGAGTCGGTCATAGGAGAAAGAGAAAAAGAATCGGGAGGTAAGATTGGCGTGGAAGTAATATCAAGAATAGTTTGGTTTTTAATAGCAACCGCAAGCATGGCGGAATATGAAAAATGCTTATTTAAATCACTCAAGTACACGTTTGAAGAAATAACATTAGAGGAACACTTTGTTATGCCGAGTAATTTGAGAAACTTCCATATATCAGCCGGTGAAGAGTTGAGGACATTTTCAGAGATATATTGGCGTTTGGAGGCTCTTACCATCTGGTTACACCGGTTTCTTGCCAACTCATACAGATTCCAGTTTTCCACACTGCGATCCCTTCTATATTTTCGAAAAGACTTGTCACGCCGGCTCATCGCCGACTCAGACAGACTCTTGAGTATCCATTGTGGCAATGTAAAGTCATCCTGCATTCATCAAAAAACATAACTGCTCTCCAGTGGTCGAACGTAAACTAATGAAAAATAAAATTTTCGGGCAAATTGAAGTCAGGTTTGTCGGTGGACTTTGGTTAATTTCGGACCATTTGCTAGTCGGTGTGCAGTAAATCCAACTTCGGCTAATCTCTTCTGACTGTCCACCGACTAATGCTGACATTGCGTTCTTTTCGAAGCTGTTGTCCGAGCTCAACCGCATTAAGCTGTCGATTTGTAAAGATTTCTTCACAAGAAACCAGTCATTGCGCTCTGACATTGAAGAACGATGGCCTGAACCTGGCCGCCGAATACAGCCCCTTATTTCTCGAAACCTCTGGTATACACGTCGAATTGAATATCGAATTAAATTTCACTTTTCAGCCACTTTACGTTGATTTTGTCATGCATCCAGCAAGGCTATAATTTGAGCAGCTCCTGCAGGTCCATTTTTGACCATGTAGTGTCCATGTTTTTTCCAAGTTTTCCGTATATATTCACACAACGTGTTATCACGGTAAAATTCAAAGCATAAAAAATTTCAAAAATACCTTTAATTATCTTTTTATATGCGGGAATGGGTGCAATTAGTGCCTACTTGAAACAAGTTAATTCGCGGAATTTTGTTCCTTTGATATTTATGCGTATAATTTTCAGGTAAATGATTTTTTTATTACATTACATTAGTAACTTAAGACTGTTTATTTTTATTTAACATATTTAATTTGCTAAATACTATCGAATTTTAGTCAACAATTTAAGAACAGAACTTATGAGTAAGGGGTGTGCGATTTTATTGCTGTCAAGTGTATAATAATTGAACAGTAAATATTGTAGTACTAATTCCGAACATCATATAATTCCACCGAATTCGACTCGTGTGTCTACTGATTCTTACCATTCATTGAAGACACATAGCCGTAACGATGACTGAAGTCAGGGCTTACGATTTCACAAAAATCATAACAATATACAGTGGCATTGTTCAAAAAATCCATTGCATAACAATGGATTGTCAAAAGCGGATCCGATATAAATAATACGTTATTTTCAAACATCAATTGTCATATCTATTGATATAAAGGCTCAGCTCTCTATTCATCTCAATTCAGTTCGGTTAAAAAATGGAGTGACGGTTTATTTGACTTGAATGCAATCATTAAATTCTAAAAATACCAATTCCAATGGTTATCTTGATTTCGAAGAAAAAGTGTTAATTCGAGCAATTACAAGTCAATAAGGATACTGCCTGGATTCTGCTGGTAAAGGTACAGACAAGTATATTCAACACTTAAACTTACCTAGATTTTTAAACAAAAGGGTGGGTCTGTAAAAACGCCACTGTTTAATTCAAATTCTTGTTAACTTTAAACTTTTCGGGCATTCATACATTTTCCGCAGTGCTTATTATGTTTCACTTTGTTAGTATGTGTGTAACCACAACCTAGGCGCATTTTCCGCCTGTCAGCCATTAATTAATTCCATTATCCGTGAATGTTGCTGCATTCTCTTCACATAATGCAAGTGCTCTAAATTCAGCATTATCTTTTGTAAATTGTTTACTGAAATTAAGTGAATTATAGAAGTCTGTGTTTTGCTTATTTATTTATTTATAAAAGGAAGCTTATGGTGTCCCATCTTTGACATTATTCGTCAGGTCGTTGAGCTCCTCAGTAGTCCAAAGTTGAGCTTACAGACTAACTGACAAAGGCTTGCACTGACAGGACGGGTCTACTCAAATCTGTGTGGTCTTTCCATAAAAGGCCATTTCAGACTAATCTACATAATCCTCATAAACGATTGTGAATACGTGAACTATGTAGGTTATTTTATTCAAGTTAAACATAATTGTCTGGCAGTTAGAGTACTTTTGGGGCCTACCTTGGTATTGTTCGTCAAATCGTTAAGCTACTTGTTCTAAGTTGAGCTATACGTCATTTGACAAATGCTTGCACTGTATGGACAGGCCCACTCAAATTTGTAAGCATCATTCTTCAAAAGACCGCCTCAGACTGAAACCTACAAAGTTCACATATAATTAAACCATTGTAGATTGTATGGACTTTAACAGAGACGGACCCCTGAGTTTGTTTCGGTGTTTTTTCTCAGGGTAGTCAGTTAGGAAACACCGGCCTCATCTAGTTAAGAAAAAAAATGACGTGTAAAAGTGTTATTCAATGACCAATTTGTAAAATAAAGATCATTTACCATTATGAAGTACACAGATTACTATTAAATAGAGTAAAAGTATGTCTGGTACCATTATTATTATGTACAGTGCTTGTCATCAGCCATCTGTCTAGGCATTTTCTATGTTTAGGTTGGTTTCTAGAATGATCGAATTCAGCATTTTACATAGAACGACTGCCTATCTCACCTTCGCTACATTGTAACTGTATAAAACGATACCCCATGGCAGGAAAAGTCAGATATTCTGGCTTATGACTACCCGTAGTGATTGTCAAAGAATAACCACCGACAGATAGGACATAAGATTTAACGTGGTTTGCGAACCACGAAGGAGTTTTTGATATGTTAAGTTACCTATCCTCGGACCGATATTGGCTATCGTCAATAAATCGCGAGCTCCTTGTCTATCTGTACCAGAGATAGTATATATTTTAAATACTTTTAATATTTTGACATTGAATTTGACATTATAATTACGATTGATTTGACATTATATTTATTTTTTGACATATTTTAAATTAATTTAATACTACTGTTTAACTTTACTTTTCACATTAATTTTAATTGAGCTTTTAAATACACACATCAAAAGTGTCTAGGGATCAACATATATTTTTGCAATAACTTTTCTCCTGATTGATATTAATTAAAATTTTCTTTAAGGATTCATCAAATAAAGTGTTTTCGTTTGTCACAGTAACGATAAACCAAGTCACCTTTGCATTAATAAAGAAATTTGCCATTTTCCTAATAAAGGAATTTTTGACATTTGAACCACTAACATTAAAGTTCGAAAAAAAGACTGAAATAACAGTTTTCTTTAAAATTTTATTGGGTAACTTAAACAATTAATAATCCGTGTTTCTACCGCGAACACTAACAACACAAGAACATCGGTTTGGCATACTCAAAATAAGTTCATCCAAATCACGCTGTGGAATGGCCGCCCATGTTCGTTGCAACAACAAAAAAAGGTCTTCATGCGACTGGATACCCTCCATATTCGGCAGAGCTCTTCTCTGTAGCATATCCCATGCATGCTCAATCGGGTTCAAGTCTGGCGACTGAGCAGGCCAGAGCAGGACATTGATGTTAGCTGCGGCGAGAGTCTGTCTTACAACTCTTGCGGTGTGCGGTCGTGCATTATCATGCATTATCATGCATTAACTGAAATAAGGGACCGATTTGCACTTGTACAGGAACGATGACGTCAGATACAATCGTCTCAGCATAAATTTGAGCGTTGAGGTTGCCTCTGATCCAAATCAACTCAGTTCTTCCGCCGATCCAAATACCCGCCCATACCATGATGGTTCCACCACTATAAGGATGGACTTCCTGGCAGGATTTTAATCGCTGTTGGCGTCCAGGGGTTCTCCAGTGTCGTATACGTCTTGTATCCGGTCTCATACCAAAACGAGACTCATCAGAAAAGCACACGAAACGCCATTGTTCTTCTGCCCAATTTCTGTGTTCAAGAGCCCATTGATATCGAATCCTACGATTGTGCATTGCTATAGGTGGTACCCGTAGCGGTCTTCGGGAATGAAGGTTCACTTCATGCAAGCGGTTTCTGACTGTTTGGTCGCTAATTAAGTTCCCTGAAGAGTGATGAAGCCTCACGGCTAACATCATGGCGGTTATTGTTGGAGCTCTTCGAGTTAAGATTTGAATGTATCGGTCTTGTCTCCGTGTGGTGCAGCGATACCGTCCTCCATGGCGCTCAGCCACGGTACCAGTGCTTCGGTAACGTGTCCAAAGTCGACTGATAACACTCTGACTTGTATTCAGAGCTAAAGCCACAGTACGTTGCCGGGAACCAGCTTCTATCATTCCCACGGCTCTGAGCATTTCTTCCCTGCTTAAATGACGTCGCCGCTCCATAATAACGTTGGTTTTAATCAGTAGTAGGGAAACAATAGTACTAATAATGTCTTCAATGCGTTGTATGTTTTTATAGGGAAAATATTGACAGCTGATTTTCATCTTTTACTCGAATTTGATTAACAGTTCCTGTTTCAAATTATGAAATGCACCAAAAAGGATCCATATAAATTTATAAAATCATAAATTTATTACAAAGCCACATCTCAATCTCAAGAAATCCGTATAAAAATGCTTGATCCCTAGACACTTTTGATGTGTGTATTAGTTCCTGCATGTGTTAATTTTATTTAATTATTAATATGTACTGTTCAACACAATGTAATATGTTAACTGAATAAATGAAATGAAATAAATCTTCTAATTTAATTAAAAAAATAATAATAATAGCACTTAACACGAGGTAAAATACTCGTAAATTCAATTTCTTATTTATTCGTCAAATATTATCAGATTGGACTTGTGTAGTCGAAATTTTCACGTAAATTGTTTTATGGTTTCTCCAATAACCTGAAAAACTGAATACTCTGACCGAGATCATGTTCTATTCATAATATTATCAAAATTTTATTTTTCATTTGGACTGCTGAATGCTAAATATTATGAAAAGAAGTCATTCAATGTTTCTTGTTTATCAAATCGTTGTTCTCTGGTAGGACTTAAAAACTAGTTTCATTTGAATTCAGACCGCGTCGTTGCGATGTAACTAAGAAATACTTTCTAAACTCAGACAAGCAAATTTCGTCCCCATTTCGTTAATCTTCGATATTACCATGAATTACTGGCTAGGTATTTACTGAATTTCGTATAGATTCTGATCTGATCTTTCCTCGTTTTTATTTTAGCTGTATTTTTTGGTAGTTGTAATGAATGACATATGTTTTCTTTGTATTGACAACTACGCACCGCGTTTCTCAAAAATAATTGTAATTTAATGTTAAAATCATTTCCAGTGATGTGGCAGTTACTAGTTATCGGCACCTTAGTGGTGGTGGCGCAAGGCAGATATGAAAATGTGAACGTTAAACAAGACTGGTGGGAGACTGCAGTGTTCTACCAGATCTATCCAAGATCCTTCATGGATAGCGATGGTGATGGTGTGGGCGATATAAACGGTGAGTGTCTTTTTGTTTTGTTTTTAACTTGTTCTGTCCCATTGCTGGGTAGAGGCCACCCTCGATTCTTTCCATAAATTCCTTTCCCGCGTCATGAAAACCAGCCGTCGTCGTGGCAACGTGTACCACGACGGCTGGTTGGTATGGTACGACCCGGTCGTCTCTCCATCGCTTACTGGGCAAGCCTTCGCGGCGCCGTTAATCCCCTGGCGTCCGTTGTGTGGACATACCATATAATTCTTCTCAGTTTTAAATAAAACGACAGCATTCCGACTCAACCTAGTACGGAGTACTTTCATTGTGCGTCAATGTCAAGTTGTCTTTAAGTCAAGAGTGAATAGGTTACATCTAGGTAAGCGTGCTTCATCTTCGACCTAATCATCGCTTACCATTGCGTTTGATCACAATGGTCAAACGCGAGCATATTTAAAAAAAAAACAAAAGATATCAAGCATTGGACGAACGGCATTATGTACTTCTTTTCTGAGGTTTTCCGACTTTCCACTTAAAAATTCCTTAGATTAAAAAGCTTTAGATACTTTTTACGATCACGCAATCCATTTCTGGACCAGAGAAAATAAAAGAAATGTGACTACTGATAGTAATGGCACTTGGCTGAGCAATAACACTTAGCACACTCGCCACACAATGACAGAAATACAGGAAATTTTCGAGTCATTCATAATTACTTAGATTATATTCAATTTAGTTTCACATCCTTGTGACTTTTACTGGCTTATTCAGAAATGAATATAAAATAAGTTCATATCGTTCATAGATAGAATACTAATTAGCAGATTCAAATTTATAATAATAATATAATAAATAATAATAATAATATTATATATATATGGGGGCAATTACGATCAGCCCCCAAGATGTAACCCGTGCAGTCCATCCGTTATCCAACTGGAAATCTCCAGGACCAGACGGACTGCACAATTTTTGGATAAAATGGTTTCAAAGATCGCACGCCCGCTTGGCATCTCAGTTCCAGTCTGCCTTAGAGTCAGGAACGCTACCTCAATTCCTGACTACAGGAATAACCCACCTGCTCCATAAATCAGGTAGTACTGCGGAACCTAAAAATTATAGACCGATCACGTGCTTACCGACGGTCTATAAAGTTCTTACTTCCATTTTGAGAGCCAAAATTAATAATCATATTGATACAAATTCAATCATGTCTGCTTCTCAGAATGGATGTAGGAACGGGTCCCGTGGTACTAAGGAGCTTCTCCTCATTGATATTGCCATTAACCAACAGGTTCGTTGTTCCCGAAAGAATCTGTCGACATGTTGGATAGATTATAAGAAGGCCTATGATTCTGTTCCACATACATGGCTCAAGAAGGTGTTGGAGTTGTATAAAATAGACCCAATACTACGTAATTTTCTTGAGTCATGTATGGGGCAATGGAAGACGGTCTTTTGCTATCCAGGATGTCGACAGATCCAGGAAAACAGCGAACCGATTAGGATTGAGCGTGGCATATTTCAAGGCGACAGTCTGAGCCCACTGTGGTTTTGTCTGGCTCTCAACCCTCTCAGTACATTGCTGGAGGGTTCGGGGCTAGGCCACCAGTTGAGAAGAGGTGGTCAGGTCATATCACACTTGCTTTACATGGATGATTTGAAAATCTTTGCCCCCAGCAAATTGCAACTGATGGAGCTACTGAAGGTAACAGAAACTTTCAGTAGCGCCATCGGGATGGAATTTGGGGTGGACAAATGTGCGGTCATGCATGTAAAGCGAGGGGAGATTATGGAATCCGTGGGAACTCAACTCTCGGATTCCATACACCTAAGATCCCTCGGATCGACTGAAACCTACAAGTATTTGGGTATGTCAGAAGCGCTAGGCATCAATGCTGCTTATGTTAAACAGTCATTGAAGGAACGCTTCTTTGGCCGCCTGAATAAAGAACTGAATAGTCTTCTATCAGGCGGAAACAAGGTGCGTGCCTTCAATGGTTGGGTTATGCCAGTATTGATGTATACTTTTGGCATACTCAAATGGACTCAGACTGAACTTGACGCCTTGGACAGGCGGGTCTGCACAACGCTGACTGCAAATCGGATGCATCACCCACGTTCATCAGTGATGAGGCTGTATATCCCGCGGAAGTGCGGGGGTCGTGGCTTTTTAAATGCAAAGACCCTGCACAACCGCGAGGTATGCAGCCTTAGAGATTATTTCCTTAAAGCTGACGTGGGTATGCATCGGGATGTGGCAGCGGTGGACAAAGGCCTCACCCCGCTCTCCTTAGGTAACGAGAATTGGCGCAAACCTGTAGTATTAGATACTAATGACCGCAGAGAAGTATGGCAGAGCAAGGAGCTTCACGGACGCTATTACCGAGCCCTTCATGGGTCTGAAGTAGATTTATTAGCGTCCGTAGCCTGGCTACGTTTTGGTGACCTCTTCGGGGAAACCGAAGGTTTTGTCTGTGCGATTATGGACGAAGTTATAATGACGAATAACTATCGGAAATATATTGTGAAGGATGGTACGGTAGACATATGTCGGGCATGTCACAAACCGGGAGAATCCATTCGTCACATTATCTCCGGTTGTTCTCGTCTGGCTAACGGAGAATATTTGCATAGACACAACCTCGTAGCCAGGATTGTTCACCAGCAACTTGCTCTTAAATACAATCTTGTGGAATCAGAAGTACCATACTATAGGTATGTGCCCGACCCAGTTCTCGATAATGGCAATATTACACTGTACTGGGATCGGTCTATCATCACTGACAGGACTATTGTTGCCAATAAGCCTGACATAGTGGTGATAGACCGATTAGAGCGTCGCACAATGATTGTTGATATAGCAGGCCCCCATGACGAGAACCTCGTGAAAGCTGAGATAGATAAAAAAAATAAGTATCTTGACCTGGCGCGCGAGGTTGTCGACATGTGGAATGTGGAGACAGCAATCATTGTGCCGATAGTCGTCTCATCCAATGGCATAATAGCCAAGAGCCTCGACCAACATCTAAGGAGGCTCTCGTTGGGCAGCTGGATCAAGGGCTTGATCCAGAAAGCAGTACTCCTGGAAACGGCGCGTATTGTGAGGAGTTGTTCCTCTCTATGGAGCTCTGACCACCGGTAGCTTGGACCCTGTTCACGATACCGGTGGGCTACTACTTTTTATATTTTTAAATGTTTTTATTTTTTATATTAATATTTAAAAATGTAATTTATGTGTACAAATATTAAATAAATATATAATAATAATAATAATATTCCACAACTTTTCACACGACGCCATCTAGTCCCAAACTAAGCAGAGCTTGTGATATGGATACTAGACAACTGATAAACATACATATATATTTCTAAATACATACATATTATAGATAAATTACACCCAGACAAAGAACAAATGACCGTGCTCATCACACAAACATTTGTCCTAGGTGGGAATCGAACCCACGACCTTGCGCATAGCAGTCAGAACCACTGACCACTATACCAACGGGCCTATTACTATGGAGAATTTCATTTCTGATTTACTGTAAGCAAATTGTGCTACTTTTTCCTTACTATTGTGGAATAAACCCTTAGGAACGTATGACATAGTTCGACTAATTTTGCGTAACATTTTTTTTTGTGTTAAGCCGAGCTAAGCAAAATTGACCAAAAAAATGTATATTCTCAATTGTCTTTACGTTGCCCTCACGAAGCACAATTTCAGTTTGTTTTTGCTTATCGTATTTATTCCATCTGCCTTCATCAATCTACCTGACATTGAGTCCTAGCTTGTTATCTACCCGGAATAAAACAGCACCCTTGTGCGGACGAAGTAAGGATTTATATGTTAACGTCTTAATTTGGACGGCATTACAATGAGACCTTCGACCCAAATACCTTTCGGTGGACTTGAAAAATAGAGGTGATTTGGAAAATCCTGAAAAGGTTATATTTTTGGGTTCCGTAGTAAAACAATTAGAAAGGTTGGCGAAAATCATTAATGTATGACCTAAAAGATAAATTATCACCGCTAACTATGCTTAACAAGTTAATAAGTATTTAATGTTACATATATCTATACAAGAAATCGTTTATACCTACCCATTAACTACATTTGTTAGGTAAAGTAACATTTAGAACATTAAGGCTCTTACACGCCATTATTATAAGTAATATATTACTAATACAGCGTGGCGTTTAGGTTATCACATTAATTGTAACCACGTACTCTATATTAAGTATTGTATCATATACAATTAAAATAATTTAATAATAAACAATATTATAGCCGTGGGACCTTTTCTCCATTTTAATATTACACAACATCATGTATTGCATAAACGTAATCAGCTGCACAATTTAATGTGATAACCTAATCGCCACCCTGTATTATCTATACTAATACTACAAAGCGGAAAAGTTTGTTTGATTTGGATAAAATTTGGTATTGAAATAGTTTGAAGCTTGAGAAAGGTTACAGGCTTTTTAACTGACTGCAAAAAAGGAGGGTGGTTGCGCTGATATACGATTCTATTCGTTAGAATTATATTGGCAACACGCCTAATAGCTGATTGGTTGACACATTTCTCCTTCCGCTTTGCCATCTCCTTCGCACAAAACCTTTGGAAGAGATGGACAACACCGCTTGGGATCTCCGATAGGAGTTGAAGACGTTTTTAATGGCTGATAACTCGCTGTTGAACGCACACGCCCTCCGTAAAAAAAATTCGATATCGAAGAAGTTTGGTGTTAGTTTAGTGTAAAGTGGTTCCATAGTGCCAGGAGACAAGCCGGGACATTTAAGATTAGTGCACCCACATCCCACACGACGCCAGTCTCTTATATCTTTGTTCCAATCCAAGCGTCGCATTCCTACCAATTTTGTGCAACAAATTTCTAACATTGCAATCTTTAGCTTTACCGCTCACAAAGAGGGTTATGTTTTTATCTTGATAATCTCCATGGGAGCGAAGCTTCAAGCGACTGTTAGTATAATAATAAAATATTTCTATTGACAGCACGCGTAAAAGTCGTAATCTGCGTACTATAATTTTATGAACGTGTGAGTAGGTAAATTATTATTGGTTGCAAAACATCGCGTTTGCAGCGCGTCATAGTTGTGAGTAACGCGACGTCTGAAAAAAGTCATCGCATCATACGCATTTGGTTTCTTTTTAAGTATGATTTTATTCACTAGAAATTGTATGTTTTCAGGAATAACATCAAGACTAGAATATCTGAAGGAGTTAGGAGTGGACGCAACATGGCTGTCACCAATTTTCAAATCTCCAAATCATGATTTTGGTTACGATATCTCCGATTATTATGCCATTAATCCCGAGTACGGAACTATGGAAGACTTTGAACAACTTTTGAAAAAAGCTGGGGAATTAAGTTAGTCCAAAATGATTATTTATTGAAATTATTGTAAATCTATGTATACCGCTCTAACGAAATTATCGAAGTTTTCTTTAACGAAATTCGATAGCACGGTGGAACGGTTATTTGAACTTTCTTATTAAGATTTCCCTTTACAATTTATATTCGAAAGGGCCTGCTTGTTTGTACAAGTTGAACAATTTATTCTGGTGTTGTTTTTTCTCGGTTGTAATTATTTTTGATTGGATGGTTCGAGAAATTCGGAAGTTGTTTCAATAATTGTAGTTTGGAGTGGCTGTGTTCTGTTGATTCTGTCTTTTGTGTCGATATATTTCAGTTGAAATATTTCCGATACGTAAGGCACTTAGATACCAAAAATAATAGAATTAATATATATTACGACACGATGATAGATAAAACGTAATTTATTTCAAACAATTGGATCTCTAAGTTGATCGTTACCCGAAGAAGCTATAGTGAGAAAACGAGTCTATTGTATATTTAAATTCACGTATTTCCTGCAACGTTGCCGACTGAACATATCTTGTGAAAAGTGAAACACTTGGGAAGGCCTGTATCCGAAACCAGGAAATAAAACAGTTGGTTTCGGTCACGCGTGTATTCTGTCTGACAAATGACGGTACAAAACTCACTGCGTTACATTTGTAGCCCTACCCACATATTCGAAACATTTACATTATAAAGTTAAGTCTTTCGTCAAGCAGTGGTGGCCCTGTGGTAACGATCCCGACTTCCAAGTTGCAGATCGAGGGTTCGAACCCATTCAGGCACATTACTTAGTGTAATTTATACCAACACATAGTGTATGGATGTTCATATACAAAGCATATCTGCGTAAAGAGTGAATAAGTTACTTCTAGGCAAGCGTGCTCCTTCTTCGACCACATCATCACTTACCATCAGGTGAGATGGTGGTGAAACGCGAGACTATTATAAAAAAAAAAAAAAACATACATACAAGTAGATATAACACTGTCTCATGTACCTATGCTTGGGTCGAGTGTAGCTGCTATCTGCAGTCACGCGAGTGCCCTGGCGCAGGTCAGACGTATACCCGCCGTATTACTGAGTGTATTGATGAGCCTGTGATAATGCCCGTACGGAGACAGTACAATCACCACCGCTGTCAAATCGGTGAAGAAAAACATGTTGAGGAAATCGGCAGGACCTAGGGCTAAAAAATCGAAGATATGTGACATCCACTAACCCACACTGGGCCCGCTAGTGGATTATCAAGGAGGCATGTGTCCTATCAGCGGGAACATTATAGACTGAATTATTAGTTACTATAAATAAGATAATTAAAACAACTACCTTTTGGCAAAATATTAAAAATATTAAATTTCTGTGTTTCCCGATAGCTATAACCTAGGAGTCTTTAAGTATAATAGGTTACTTTTAGGTAAGCGTGCTCCATCTTCGACCACATCATCACTTACCACCAGGTGAGATGGTGGTCAAACCTATTATCAATAAAGAAAAAATTCTTCGTCTTACATTAATGCCTGACTTTGTAATAATAATCTTTACATAATAATCTTTATTTCTTCTACACAATAAGAAAAAATCGCATATATTTAATAGCATCATTTAATTCAGGAAAATATCCCATATAAAAATCAATCATTATAATATCATTAAAAAATTAAAATATTATTATTATTAAAATTAGATAAAACAAAGAAGAAAATATGTTTATATATTCGAATCTATGTTTCTTTATTCTAATCTAATTTATATTAATTCACTATCCATATTTACTATTTTATTAGACCACCCCGTCGTGCTTAATAAACTGGTAAAATAGTTTCTCATTGCCTTTATTGTACCAATTCATACTCATTTCAGATATAAAAGTAATTCTAGACTTTGTGCCAAACCACTCGAGTAACGAGAGTGATTGGTTCGTTAAATCTTCTAACAGAGATGAATATTATAGCGACTGGTATATTTGGGAAAATGGACACATGAATGATCGTGGTCAGAAAAGCCCGCCAAATAATTGGGTAAGTAAATTAATATCTAAACTTTAATTACATTCTTTTTTCTAGGTGGGAACATCATCAAATGACTCCTCCCACGGGTGGAGCGGAAGGGAGTGTCAGACTTCTACTGACTAAAAACCCACCCTGCTCTATCAGTTGCCCTTGGGCTCCGGGGCCACGGTATCTCGTTAGAACATTCCCGCAACCCCGTATTAATCGGACTCTTAAGATCGTAGCACATATATCAACTCGGAAAGGGATCGTCACCGTATCAACTCGAGCCGTTCAGTATTATTTGTACGAAACTCCGTACTGCAATGCACACTAATCGGAATCGTAACGTAATCGCCTCGCCTCGGGAGAATCTCACGAACCGCGGTACGGTGCGCTTACGGCTCTCCGTAGCCTAGCTTACGGTCCTCCGTATCCTCCTATATACATATCTCCGTATCCAACCAGCGAACGGCGAGCCGTAAGCGCGGCGTCGACGTGCCGAAGCTTACGTTACGTGGTTACGTTACGTGGACGCCTGTTTGATGCCAAGGGGAAAGGCGAGTTGTTGAGAGAACTGAGTTGATATGTATGCTGTGACCACTAAACATTCTTCCGCTGGACTACACATCTATTTGTATTAGTCGAATTTGCAAACTTTCCAGTACATGTGTATAGTACTGCCTCGGTAGTCTGGCGGTTGCGGTGCGACTGCTGAGCAAGAGAGCTCGGGTTCGATTCCCGGTTTGAGCAAAAAGTGTTATTGGGTTTTTCTAATGGAAATTTCTCAGTAGTAACCGTTGGTCCTGCGCCTGATCTCACTGTGGTATGAGAGTAAAAAACAGAGAATCCAACTGCATCTGCGCACATACCTACTTGCACACAATAATATCTATTTTTATATTTTTATTTTATTTATTTAGGAAAATAAATACACTAAAATTATACAAGTACAATTTATATAGGGTGAGTAAGTGTATAACCCACAACATTTTCCAAAGATTATAAAAAAAAGTAATGACTAAATATAGGTCGTCTTGCGAATGCGATTATTACGTAAATATTACGTTCTATCTAAAACGTGTTCAAACATGTTAGCAAAGCTTATCTATCCTATCCTATCCGCTGAAATTGACCGCCGTGACTGAAATCGGTCAGGTCATTATTATATTTGCCATTGTGCCAGTTTTTTTTACTATTCATTCAGATATATATTTTTTCAGATCAGTTTGTTTAGAAAAAGTGCTTGGTCTTATATGCCCTCTCGTGATCAGTTCTACCTCCATCAGTTCAGTCCCAGCCAGCCTGATTTCAATTACAGAAACCCAGTTCTTGTTGAAGAAATCAAGGTAAGTCTCCGACACGGTAATGAAGTAACTGAATTATTTAATTAATCTTGGAAAATTATACATAGGTATGACTACGTTTTTAAACTTACATGGTCACTAACAAGCGACACAGTGTATCCTAGTACGGGTTCCAGTGTCACACTAAAAATAAGAAAACCTTTTTCTTGGATATACGTAAACGTTATTGTATTGTAAAAAAAAACGGGATATTTAACAGAAAAAATCGGCAGTTAACACAAAAATAAATACTGTAAATAAACAGCAGAGACGCAAAATACGCGTAAAGTAACATCACTGAGCATACGTTGAAACATCATTCTCGTCTCTTACCACACCTATACTGGTAAGGGAAGCAATTGAAATTATCAAATACAAGAATTTCAACTGAGGATGGGTTTCAACTGACGAGGGCCTGGAATCGAGTGGTTCAATTGTGTAAATCCAATAAAGTTCGCGAATGGACACGGTGAGTTTTGTGTGGCGGGAAAAAAATCGAGTTATAATTTACATATATGACATTGGTAGCGCTGTCGACCACAAAAAACGAACGAGGAAGAGGGTAGAGTCTTTAAAACACTGAGACATGTTGCAGACGAAAGACTGAAAAAAATTGTATATTTTGCTCTCGTTCAATCACTCCTAACTTATTGCATAACATCATGGGGTGGTGCCCCTAAAATGCACAATCTTGATACTGGAAAGAGCACAGAGAGCTATCTTAAAGGTTTCTTCATTCCTACCTTTTCGATATCCCACTGAACTACTATACAAAGAGACCAAAGTTCTGACTGTACGTCAGCTATTTGTTTTTCATACGGTTCTAAAACAGCATGGACTTCTAACCTATAACCCCACACTGCTACGTGGTGGAAGACGGTTTGATCCCGTAAACCGTTGTCAAAATAGGCTCTACTCGATGTTCTCGAAGCGCTTCCTTTGCTATATAGGACTATATCTATATAATAAAAAACAAAATCAACAAGACACTTTTTGTTTACCAAGTGCAAAACTAAGTTAAAGGGTTGGCTCCTGGAATTGAACTACGATGATAC
Organism: Tholera decimalis; assembly: GCA_943138885.2. Classification (NCBI taxonomy): domain Eukaryota; kingdom Metazoa; phylum Arthropoda; class Insecta; order Lepidoptera; family Noctuidae; genus Tholera; species Tholera decimalis. The sequence continues at coordinate 8,806,272 of OW964553.2, read as the reverse complement.
AGAGAAACTACTTGCTGCCCCAGTTTAACTAGCTTGTAAATTTACACCGGTACTACATATTCCCTGCTACACTTATATCAGTTTATACCAAGTTTATACACACACTATTACCTACATACACATAACACACTCAACCTTACACACAAACATATTCATATACATGCACATACAGTTACTAACTATACTAACACTAGAATAATTTATGTTATATGATATTGTAAATTGTATTATTTTTCTTATTGTGTATTTATTACTTTTAACATACTGACCATATTACAGATATTTTTTGGAGCACCTGCATATTTATATAAATGTAACTGTTACCTTAGGGTTGGAGACCTGGTGTCCTGAAACACAGACCTCCCGTCTAGCTTAGGCACCAGTCTCCCACAATATTTTGTGAACTAAAAACTTTTTTGCAAAAAATAAAACCGACTTCCACATCAAAACACTACAAAGCCAAAAATAATTTTAATTTCGGTAGTCGGTGTTATTGGTTTTGTATTTTCTTTTTTTTTCACACCGCCTTCCGAAATTAAAATTATTTTTGGCTTTGTAGTGTTTTGATGTGGAAGTCGGTTTTATTTTTTGCAAAAAAGTTTTTATATTCGCGCTTTTTAGTGGGTCAGTGAATTTTCCAAATCGATTCAGAGTAAACGAAAAGATCATCAACGTACATTATTTTTTTCGACTTTTTTTGATTTTTCAGAAACGGCTCATCCGATTTCGATAAAATTTTCATGGGACCATTTGGGAAGTATACCCTTTCCAACAAAAAAAGGATCGGTTGGCAAGCGACGGAGTTATGCGTGGACAAACATTAAAAAAAAAAAAAAAAAAAAAAAAAAAAATACAAACATCCGAATTGAGAACCTCCTCCTTTTTTAGAAGTCGGTTAAAAATTGTTGTTAAATGTACCGTTTTATACTGTGGTGAGAAAATAAATTATTTTGATTAATTGAGATCGATTCGTCTGCTCATAAACATCTACCCGCAATATCTTCAGTTCATCACACTTGCAACAGTGCCGACACATCCGAATCTCGAAACAATAAATACACCGGGTAAATATCCCGTTTTAACTTGTAACGATATAGTAGGTATAATAGTATTCCTGATAAACTTTTATTTTTAATGGAAACTTCCTAACCTTCGATTTAAAAATATTTACGCACGTTAACCATTTGGTTACTGTCTTCATTTGTTATTTGAATTCAAAAGACAACACCATAAACATATACATACTAGCTACAAGCGTTGTCTAAATAAATTCCGATTTGTAAATAACGTTATTTAGTGATTTCGCAACGTGTAATGGAAATTAATGTTCTCACGGTTCACTGGTTTTTCTAATTTGTAACTCAAATATTTGAAAATCCTTTGTACGCACGAAATATACAACACATTTAACTGGAAAAAAATAACCTATCACGTGAATTGAAGTAGTGTTAGGTTCTAAAGTAGATAGCTTTTGATAACGTTTGTAATAAAACCTACTTCTTTAAACGCTTTCAAGTCGGTATTTAGAGGTAAATACTCTACTGGTATTATATTAAAGATCTTTTTACAATAAAATATGTATTTTTTTGCAGAATATCATAAAATTCTGGCTTGAAAAGGGCGTAGCTGGCATGAAAATGGATGCAGTCAATCACCTCTTTGAAGTTGACAAAGATGTTTACGGTGGAAGGTACCCGAATGAACCAGCCACTGGTAAACCAGGGATAGGACCAGATGACTATAGCCACCTCAGCCATATTTACACTAAGGATCAAGAAGAAAATTATGATATGATATCTCAATTTCGAGATGTATTTGATGCTATTTCTATACGGGATAATTTAACGAGGTAAGTTGAACATTCTTTTTTTAATTTAATTATTTATTAAAACTTAACCTCTAGAGCCCCAGCGGCACAAAAACGTGCCAGTACACCAGTATTAGTTGAGCCCCGCTTTCTTACGATAAGAGCCCGCCCGCGGTGCTTGACGAATGGTTGACGTAATAATGGCGGTCCTTGAGAGGTTAATACAACACAAACAGGGACAATGGTAGAATTAATGCCTTAGGGAATGTTCTATCGGGATACCGTGGCCCCGGACCGCAAGGGCAACTGACGAAACGACGTTGGTTTTTAGTCAGTATAAGTCTGTCACTCTCGTCCGCCCCACCCAAAGCGTGAATAGTCATTTTATTATTTTCCCTCCGAAAAAGAAATAAGGCGTCTTCATACCAATTAACCATGGGTGGTGAAAAGATGACATGGCAGGTATGAAGCTACCCAAAACTGTAAAATTTTCCCAATCAATGGTGGTGGTCAAACGCGAACCTATTCTAAAAAAAAAAACACAACCTTTAACAATAAAGTTGAAAATCTATTAAAGAAATTTGACAGATTGTTGTAGCTTGATGTGCTGGCGTCTGCACATAAATAATGAAATAGATAATAATATTTAATGTAATTGGTTTATTATTTTTACATTAATACTAAACTTAATTCATTATTAATACATATTAATACATGAAATTATATTAAACTTACTTAAAAAGTGAAAGAGTGATTGAGACGCTGTTTCAAATTTTCCTTCAAGTGAACATGACGCGTATACCTTAAAAATAATAAATGGCAAGGGTACAATTCTCTGATCCCTTGAGAAATAGATAAAGGTCCTCACGACATCTAAATGCTGATCCCACTTTGTTCACCTGGGTGAACCATACCATGAAAACATAGTAGCATTATCATCATGCAGCATATGAAGGTGATAAAAGTACATAAGATGAATAAAAAAAGTCGCCTTTGTTCACCTGGTTTAATATAAATTCCCAGGTGGACAAAGTCAAGTTTATTGCTAGCACAGTGTAGTGTTTGAACATGTAATTCAAGGAATATTTTAAAGACACAGCAAGAATTAATTTTAATCCGTTTCAATGCAGTTTAGCCTAATTTTAATGGGTTACTAAACCAGTTTACGCACACCTATAAGTCCCAACATCACCACAAACTATCCCATTTGTACCATTTTAATTGTATTTATTGGAACTAGTGAATAAGTGTGACAAAATAAATAAGATCTTCTAGACAAGCCATGGAGAATAATCAACGAAAAATTTAAACTAGAAACCCAATGCTGATGGTTGAAAGTCTCTTAAAACAATGGAAAGATATTTCATTAATAACACGAAGAAGTTTATTTTTCCATTTCGTGTTTCCTTTCAGAGTAATGATGTCTGAGGCTAGCACGAACATAAAAAATGCAGTGAGGTATTACGGCGTGGGCCATCACGCCGGTGCTCATATACCTATCAATTTCGCTCTCATGGCGGACTTAGACAAAAATTCCGACGCAAGGGACATTAAGTACGCGGTAGATAGATGGCTCACGTACAAGCCTTTGAGAAAGCAAGCCAACTGGGTGGTGAGTACATGTCATTTTTAATATACGCTTCCTTTTCAACACCGTTTTGTTTGTTTAATAAAAGTTAGACATATTATCGCCCACGTTAGTAAGTATTCTTAAAAGTTTAGTATTCTTAAGTTTATTTTTTTAAGATTTGCTTTATTATTATTCTTTTCTTAGATTATTACTATTAAAAGACACATAAGTTGTTTAGAAAGTCAAGTTTGCAATGTGGGTAGAATTCACATTGATAGCAGTTCTGTTGACCTCTCCAACTAAGCTAAACATGCTTGTCTGGAGTAGATTCACAGCAATTGTGTAATGGGTGGGGTTTAGAATCCGCAATCTCTCGATCATCAGTCCGACAGCTTATCCATCGGGCTATTGACGCTTGAAAATTATTGAATTAAAACAGTTACAGTTATTAAAGTAGGAAGATCTACCTAGCCTTTTCCAAATTATGTCAAGGTCGGCTTATAGCACGAAATATATGAATAAGGTTGGAATGGTAATGTGGGCGTGGCGAGCGCGCCACATTTATGATACGAAAATCATAGCTCGACCGATTAATTCATTCACCGCGTTTAGTGCTCTTCGGATTACTTCGGAACACAGAGCTCTGTTTTAAAATTCCGTGTTGTGCAATTGTAACCTGTAAAACAAAAAGTTAGACCGCAATTATAGAGCGAGGAGGTATATCTTTCCATTTCCAATTTTATTTGTAAAAAACATAAAAATATTCTGATCACTATGAAATTCCGAACATTAACAACATTATTGCAACAAGTTACAAAAAATATACATTGCCCGATGTGTACTCGCTTAATCAACGCATTGACCAAGTCCGCTTACAATGTACTGCATGCATGCACTGCATGTTAATAGACAGTGGGTTACAATCAGTAGCAAGCTCTCGATTTAAGTGTGTGTAATTTATTTGTGTGCGTAATTCGCATACGTAACGGGCCTCTTGCTTGTAGTGGAGCTAAAGAGTGGGGAGACAAGTGGCGACACGCGTTCTCATACAAATCAGGAACTATTTCCTTTCTAACCTCTTTTTTCTGTCTGTGGCTTACAGTCTAAACAGATGCAGTTCAGTACTATTATTTTATATGGAAGGATTACCAACAGACCTCCATACCTCAGTCACTAGATAACATTACCCCTTGGCAAGTCTGTTGTCAGATTTTCGGGCTCTAGACTACCCGTAATGACTGTAAAAGATGTAAAATTTAGAAGCCGAAACTTAGGGACTTCGAAAACACGGAGGAATAGTTTTTCAGAGGAAATAAAAAATCCTCTTAACACGTTGAACGCCAACGCGGTCAGTGCTGACCGACAGTGAGCTTTCCCTTTAGGCCAAGCAAAAATCCCAGTTCCATCCAAATTTAGACCAAATGTTTTTTTAATTGTTGGTGTGAAACGAAGCCAACCTCAAAAAAAATTAGATACTTATATCTAATGTCCAAATGTATGTTTTCATTAACAAAAGTCAACTTTAGTCATTTATTAATTAATTATGGACATATTAAACGCCGGGCAGCACTGACCGACGCGGCTCGAACGGCAAGTCTAGTTGTCGGCCATCACTGACCGACGCGGCTTGAACGGGAAGATGCATTTTTTTCTTGGCGTTCAACGTGTTAATATGATAACATGAATTTCCTTCTTACTTCCACGGAACGAGCTAGGCGAGCGATGCTTAACCTCTAAGACCAAACCGTGTATCTATAATTGCTTATGTAAACACCAGCATGATATTGTAATTACTTTTAATGAGTCTGGTTGCTTAGATGTACTCACAAATTGACAGTTGTAACAACTTTGTGAACTTTATAAAACCGCCTGCGGCCTCCGACGGTGTCGTCTAATTTTCGGATACATTATGGTGAAGTGTTACAACAACCAACACTAATTGCTTTGTGTCACCTAAATGAAACAAGGTCGACAAAATAATTTGCCCTATATCTATTAGCCGTAGGGAATGTGCAGATTTTGTTATTTTGCAAACACTGTAGGCGTGCCCATTTTAATATTGAAAAGGCCTTCCTTTCTACTCTTTGAACATAATAACATAATTATTATGATCGATGTTGTTGCGAATTGAGCGCCTCGGGAATCGAGTTGTGTGTCAACTGGTAATGTGTTTCTATAATGGGAAGGTTGCTGGTTGATATTCAGATAAAGTATAGAATTGTGATGATGAATGAGCACCTATCTACAGGTTACCGACGAGAATCTATCAAAATGTATCAAATATGCGTAACGTAAAAAAATGTTACAAGGCTATTTGTATACTCGTATAAAAACGTTCATGCGATTAAGACAAACACACTATCGACTAACATAATATGTATAAACATGTTTGCGTGTGGTAGACATTTTTATTAGATAGATAAAAAAGTAGAATATTCTTTATTGTACACCAATAATTTAAAAAGGCACCTGTTAAATAATATTGCTCCACCTATGGTTACAATGGCGGTCTTATCGCTGATAGCGATATCTTCCAGACAACCTTTATTATCAATGCTTTTATTTTGTTTATTTCAGTCCGGCAATCATGACAAGAGCAGGGTTGCGTCACGTTTCAGACTCGAACTTGTAGATGCCTTCAATATGCTAGTGCTCCTTCTCCCAGGCATCGCAATCACTTATATGGTAAGCAGATTTATTTATTCAAAACTTTATGCAAGAAGGACCAGGGATTTTAATTCGATGGGGTAAGCTGACATAAGCTAATGTCACTTACTAATATAAAAATACTATATTTAACCTAATAGATATGGATTCAATCAATCGAATAGTAAATGAGCGATTTTTTATCGTGAAAAATATAAATAAAGTATAAAATTTATACTATTATCATTTATTTTTACGTAGTTTTTATTAACTAGATTTTATTATAAATAAATCTATTTTTATTAAAAATATTCCTATCTAACCAGACATGATAAAAGCCACTCTTTTGCAAATTGTTTCATATTGTGATGAATATTGTAATGAATTGCGCGGGGTTAAAAAGACTGCCCCCGCACCACTGTGATCTAAACCCCGTTTTAATGGGTACAGGCACAGGGGCCAAAAAAATTAAAATATTATCATGATCTATTCGTTTTATTTTTCGTGACCCTTTATAATCACATTTTACTCTTTGTTATTTTCACACAATATTATTTTTTTAAAATTGTGTTGTTCAATTTAGTTACATCACAATTACATAGTCGTCATTATCTGACATCTAAGAAACTGGCAGTCTACTTTCATCGAATCAAAAGTCTTGGTACCTACAGGTACTGGTGATCTTAACGCCTTGTGCTTTCTCAACCAATCAACAAAGGTTATAAAAAGAGTACATGGCATATGCATCATTCCAGCAAAAAAAAAAATAAAAAAAAATAGTAAAGAAGTACATACAATTTCAACGTCTAATTTCCCAACAATTTAGATTTCGTCTTCTCATATAAAAGATTCATGTGTTTAACGTACACGACATTTTGTATAATCAACTAAGAGTTTGTGTAAACAGGCCATTACACATTCATGCGAAAAGATTAGAGCGAGTTGTTATATTGTAGTCTCTTTTCATCTTTGAACCCTAATTACACATCCCCAAACCCGATTGGAAGAACATACACACTGTTTCTACTTAAAAGTCTGTTAGCTAAATGCTGAATTCAAACACACGTTATAAATGTATAATTTATGAATACTAACGCAAATTATACGTAAATATTGAAGGGCGAAGAAATAGGAATGGCAAATGGATTCGTGCCGTGGAGCGAAACGAGGGACCCTCGAGCTTGCCGTACGGACGACCCTGTCAATTTCATCGAAGTGTCTCGCGACCCTGTCAGGACCCCGTTTCAGTGGAGCAACGGAAAACACGCAGGTACCCAAACCTTCTGAATATTTTTCGTTTTCACATGAATAGTACCAAGGTCAACTGACGGCAGAAAGGAAATGATCCTTTGATATGATTTAATATGAAAAGGTGTCTTTATTCATTCCACTATTCGCATCAATGCTGATCTCTATAAACCCAACGTTCTGTTAAAACCATATTGCAAAGAGTCTAGACAATTTCTCAAGTTTTTCTTTGTAACAAAAAATTCAAAGTCTTTGCAAGTTAAAAAAGGTTTATGTTGATATAACCTTAACATGAGATCTTAAGGTTTAATAAGAATACTTGGCCTCATATGCCGTGAGTCGCCAGATTTTAAATTTAAATTACCCTAATCTTTTAAGAATATAATATAGAAATAAGAATATTTTATCAATGAGGCTATAACTATTTTATGCAGCTAAGTTAGAATTAAACTTATTATGACAAAGCCAAAATCTGGAGAAGATTAAAATTAAAGAACTAATCGGGAGTAGATGATTTTATGGTGAGTAGTTTAGAAGTAAACGGAACTGGATGGAAAGTTCGCCTTTGAAAACAACTGGAAAGCGATTGCCCAATTGTTGTTGTTCGGATGTCGTATTATGTTCAAAACGTACGAAGAAATTTTATTATGCGGTGTAGGATTTGTGTGACGTCATGTCAAGACTTTTTGTTGTTCTTATATGGCGGCGTAGTTTTTCCTACTAGCTGAGCTCGCGACATTCTTCGCGTAGGCTGTTTTTGCTGAGTAAATCCCAGGCCCGCGGGAATTCCGGGATAAAAGTAGCCTACCTATAAGTTGCTCTTGAATGCTTTCCTCGTAAATTTGCAAGAGGAGGCACACCATCGAGAGAAGTGGAAGGAATGGGGAGGCCTTTGCTCAGGAGTGTAGTATTTAATATTTATATATAGGTGTGACCTTCTGACCTTCGAGCCTATAACCTTCTATATATCTTCTTCTATATTTCAGTGAAGAAAATCGGTATAGCCGTTCTAGAGATCGGCCCGGACAAACAAACAGGCGAAAATAAAAATAAAACACTTTGTGTTTTAGTAATGTTAAATAACATAAAAGAAAGTAAGAAAAATGAAACGTAATTTAAGGAAGTCAATGTCATTCAAAAACTATTTAAATAAGTAAAACTAAAAACAGTGCATTTTAGATTATGTTATGATTATAACATAATGCTCTAATTCGGGTATTTGATAGCGTAGCGTGACAAAGTCAAAATTATTTGTTGTTTATTTCGATACATGTCGTAGATTGACTCTTATGTTGTTGCTGGATTATCTACAGCTGTCTGGAAAATATCGCTATCAGCGATAAGTCTGCCATAGTAACCACAGATTACTCCAACACACTTAGATTATAACTTCTTTTGCAGTTGGATAAAAAGCCTGTAACCTTGTTCATGCTTCAACTACTGCCATACCAAATTTCATGCAAATCCACCCAGTAGTTTCGAACATTAGCATGAATGAACAAACAAACAAATTTTCGCTTTATAAATTGGTGTTTATAAATTTTGGTGTACAATAAAGTATATTCTATTCTGTTTTGGTTTCAGGATTTTCGAATGCGGACTCAACCTGGTTGCCAGTAGCTGACGGTTACGAGCAGTTGAACGTGGCTGCCCAGAGATCTGCCGTCCGGTCCCACTATCAGGTGTATCGGGCTCTGACAGCTTTGCGCATGCGTCCCGCTTTCAGGCTTGGCAGATACGAGTCCTTGGCACTAAACAGCGATGTTTATGCCTTTAAGAGGTCGGTAACTCTTATGGTTTCGTTTTGTGTTAGGTGTGACTTTATAGGGATTACTAGCTTCTGCCCGCGATTTCGTTCGCGTGGGTGGGTTTTCCCAAGTTAATCCCGATTCCATAGGAAATCCGGGATAAAAATAGCCTATGTGTTATTCCAGAAAGTAAAAAAAAAAGTATGTCAACCATCTACATACATACAGTATGTTAACTAACAGAGGGCGTTCCCGTTAACCCGCAATAGTATAAGCACATCAATTAGATCGCCGCACGCGCGTCCCGTCGTTCATAAATAAATTGCGACGTTGCCGTCCTTCGAGTACGCGTGTACAGAGTGTTTCTTTTACGTATCAATTTAACATTTTTAGTGATTATTTTAATATTAAAAAAATTAAAAACATTTTGTTTTCGAATGGTAATATTTTTTTAGCATGTATGGATGCTATAGGTACTATTTCGGGTTAACGGGAACACCCTCTGTTAGTTAACATACTGTATACTTACCAAATATCATTGAGATCTGTATAGTAGTTTTTATGCGAAAGAGAAATAAACATACATTCTCACAAATTTTCCCATTTACAATATTAGTAAGTTTTGCAATTTTGCAAGCTTTTTTTTAATTAACAGTACCATGTTCGTTAAATGTCCGGGTCAAATCTTAAAAATAAATTTTGTACCAGTAATCCGATTAAGATGAAATTATGCATACATGTTTAGTTAGTATGAAAATACATGGCTAGCTAAGTTACGTCATATTAAATCCAATATGGCCGATGGCCTAAAATGGCGGGTCGGTTTTTATTTGTGGTGTTTGATTTAATAATTTGTTACAAAAAAGCTACTGATTGTTCCTGGGGTGGCAACCTGGTGAATTTGGTAACAGGAAATATTTGCTCAACTTCTACATCATCTATTTTTTGTGACGATTGTTATTTGTTTTTTTTTTTTCCTTATTTTAGATGGTATAATGACGACACTTATGTGGTTCTCATGAACGTGGGCAGAGTCTATCACGTAGTAAATCTGACTGCCTTCGATCTAATCTTTGGCCAGTTGGAGGTAGAAGTGAGCAGCGTCCTATCTTCCAGAACTTACAGGTATGATAAAATTCCATTTTAACGCAAATATAAGATTGTCCTGTAGGGCTACGGAAATCAGGGAAGCGGGAATGCTCTAACAAGTTACTGCGGCAACTGAAGGAACTAGAGGGAGTGACATACTTTTACTGACTCAAAATCCATCCTGTTTTGAGTCAGTAGAAATATGACACTTCCTTCCACTCCACTTAACTCTCAGAGGGAGAAATCATTTGATGAGTTCCCTTCGTAAAAAAGGATAAGATAGTAGCCCGTTCATGATTTTGAGAGAATGTAACATGAGAATTATGTAACATCTAAGTATATAAATATATTTTTAAATATGAGAGCCCGTATACAATAAAAAAAATATTAGTGATTTTATTTCTAAAACCTGTAATTGCTTTGCTGATAGTATTCGAGCGTGGAAAATTCCGTAGAAAACACTTTCGTATGTTTGTAGGATTCGGTTAGAAGATTTCCGTGAGCCTTTTATCCGCTCTTGACAAATGAAACATCGTGTTGCTACACGCAAACAGTAAAAGGTTACATGTTCGACAAATAATACTACATTTGTATACTTCACTAATCTGGGCGCTCATATATTCTTAATGGGTTTCTTGAGACATGAAATGGTAAAAAAGGCGCATAAAGGGAGTTGCAATGACAACTATGAACCTATTTTTTTTAAATAGATTAAGTATTAAAATTATATAACCCAACTAGCTTCAGCCCCGCAGCTTCGCCCGCGTTTATAGATTATTTTTTCATAGCGGTATGAAAAATAGATTACGACCGATTCTCAGACCTACCGAATACACATATAAAATTTCATAAAAATCGGTCAAGCCGTTTCCGAGGAGTATGGTAACTAAAGGTATATTCCCGCTATTGTGTCACTACACAAGTGACTGCAATACTTCATACAGGAACGGACCTGTGCTTTATATAAATTCAAAAGCTGTCCAGATGTCAAGTATAATCGCCTCACTTTTTGGCACTTTTTGCTCAAGTTGAAGTCATGTCCACCAGCACCATGAATTATTTTAATAATGATTCTCACTGGCCACCCCCCGGCGACAGCGGGAATTATTTTTAAAAGTAGTGGCACTGTCTACTCTGGATGGACAAGGAGGGAGTGGACAGTGGTAATAATGATTCCCACTATCCCCCGGGGGTGGCCAGTGGGAATTATTTTTAAAAGTTGTGGCTTTGTCCACACCGGGTGGACAAGCAGGGGGTGGACAGCAGGAATATACCCATTTATAATAATAATAAATTAATAAATATTTTTTATTAGATAGAGAGATAGATAGATTCTTTATTGTACACCATTTGTTTTTTTTTTTTTTACGTGGTAAAATTATCAAATAAGTCCTCCCACTCCGGGCAGGGTGGGAGGGACTGTCAGACTTTTACTGACTAAAATCCACGGTGTTCCTTCAATAACCCTTTACATACCGGGGCCACGGTAACGGGATGAGTCCCACGACCCCGGCGGGCTTCGGCCCTCTGCAGAGGGGGCCTCGTCATGTTGCTGACGCTCTTTGAGGCGCGCGTGGAACACGACGCGCCGTCGACCCGGGCATGGTCCATGGTCGGACAGCGAGTTGCCCTTTACTCGCTGTCCGCATGCCCGCGCCTACGGTGGCCGGAGATCGTCGGCCGACGTCCGACGCCGTGGGCGTCTACCACTGCGGCTGGGCTGGAGGGAGGACGCCATCCTCTCCCTCACGCGGCCCGCCTCCTCCTTCGAAAGCATGACTGCTTCGCAGAAGGAGGCGACCGCTTCCCACTCCCTCTCGCCCCGCAGCATGGCCTTGACCAAGGCCGGGCGCGAGAGGTCTCCGCCTATCGCCGCCGTGAGGACACGTCGGTGCTCTGCCCAGGCGGGGCAGTCTTGCACCGTGTGCTCTACGGTGTCCTCAGGGCGACCCTCGCAGTGGTGACACCCAGGCGTTTCCTCCTTTCCCATCAGACACAGGTACCTCCCGAAACTTCCGTGTCCGGTGAGGACCTGCGTCATGCGGTAGGTCAGGACGCCGTGACGCCGATCTAGCCACTCCTCAAAGAGGGGTCTTACCGCCGCAATTGCGGCGTGCCCGTTATTGTACACCATAACAGTAAAACAATAAGGGTTTAACAACTAAAACGGGTGATAAAATGAGCGGTCTTATCGCTAAAAGCGATCTTTTACAGAGAACCTTTGGACGGATTTGGCACATAGGAGAAAATAAATATACGGGTAGTCCACGGTGTACTATTTATCTATATAAAAACAATAAATAACATTCTCAAAATATATATACAACGTGTAACAGAATAAACGCAATTCCTGAAAGTAATTGGTTCAGAATCGGCTTCTGAATCGGTTTCCGTTATAAAAAATAGTTGTTAAATTTTGACGGAAAAATCTTTCATTTAACTTATTAAATTATTCAAATAACATGTTTACAGAAAAGTACAAATACCTAGTCCAGAAAGTAAATATATAATTATAATAGTTCTTAGAGAGTTACCTAAGTGGCTGAATAAACAGGAAAAGTGATGATTTATCTGAAATTCAATAGAGGTAAAATATAATGCTTACTGTAATATAGTGAGCTGCCTGACGTAGATTTATAAAAACCTGTGTAACTAACACTATGGCACGAGAATTTCATGTAGTTATGCGGCAATGCTACTTTCAGCATATTTCCATTCGCATGAGCATTGGAATGAACAAGTTTTTGATACTTTCCAATAATTTTAGATACTGTGTCTTACCACAGCTTCTACCTAACTACTATACCTATAAAATCATATTTTTATCTAATTTCCTGTACACACTTTTTTGACGTGAATATCTCAACTTCTGTTCCAATCAGTAGATTCAATTCCTAATATAAAAGAATATATATAATACATTTTTTTTTTATTATAAGTTTTAAGTTAACATGGTCACTGACAGTATCATTAAAACTTAAAACGGAATATTTTTCATGGGTATCTTTCACAAAAACAAACGACAAAGGGGGTAGACCGATTCGTCGGCTCATAAACGTCCACCCTCAATTACTTCAGTTCATCCGTGATCGTGGCGCTTGCAACAGTGCCGAAATATCGGAAACTCGAAACAAAAAATACACATTGTAAATATCCCGTTTTAAATATATTTTTATTTTTGTTACAGTGATACTGTCCAAGCGAACTACTTGGATTTAGCAGCTGATGAAGCTTTAGTTCTTCGAATGCAGGTCTGAAGAGCAAGCAATGTGTGATATGTCTATCTATAATATATTTTAAATTATTGTACGTTCATGTATTAATAAATCCTTGTAAGTTACCAATCAGTGTGAATTTAGTTTGTCTTATGATTATTACTATTGTTTCTAAATTTTAAACGCTTTTTAGGACCCTGTTACTAAGGCTCCTCTGTCTGTCTGTCTCTCACCAGGCTGTATCTCATGAACCGTGATAGCTAGACAAGTTTCAAAGATGTTGCATTTCTGTTGCCGCTATAACAACAAATACTAAAAAGAGGAAATATTTAGGGGGGGTGGGGGGAATACAACTAATGTGATATTTTGCCGTTTTTTATAGAACCGACTCGCACTTGGCCGGTTTTTTAATTATCCACCTATCCTTTTCCCCACTATGAAAAGGCAAATATAGTCCTAACGGATGTAGTTGATTACCGATATTTTACATGAAGCGACAAAGTATTTGGTTTCCCAGTAAATGGTACCGTTTCGCAAGACTCCTTTTTGTAGCACGGAAGTATCTCGATTTTTAAAGATGGTCATTGGTCGGCCATCCACGAACCGAACCCGTTAAGTTTTACTTAACATGGAAGCTTGAGCCATGCGGATGTTATCACGAATATTCTGGTACATCTATACTAATATTATAAAGCTGAAGAGTTTGTTTGTTTGTTTGTTTGTTTGTTTGTTTGCTTGAACGCGCTAATCTCAAGAACTACCGTTCTGATTTGAAAAATTCTTTCAGTGTTAGATAGCCCATTTATCGAGGAAGGCTATAGGCTATATATCATCACGCTAACACCAATAGGAGCGGAGCAGTAATGAAGAATGTTTCAAAATCGGGGGATTTTTTTTCCACGGGGACGAAGTCGCGGGCGGAAGCTAGTAGGTACATATAAGTTGGAAATGATAATATTTTGTAGATTTTCATGCATTAATGATTTTTACGAAATATTCATTTATATTAAGACAGTAGCTCCCTCTACCTACATCTCGATAAAATAATAATTGAATAGGGTATTTGCCTGTAGTGGAAAAAAAACGATGTTTTGCATATAGGTACTTTATATGCCAGGAAATTTAAACAATATTTTTATTTCTAAAAACAATTTCACATTTTTTATAATTTCATAAAATAAAAATTATAATTTTTAATCCGTGTGTCACGTGATCGCAAACGCCAGTCGAAGTGTGACGTCATTTTTCTAAAAGTTGTCAAACGTGTCGACTTGTCAAACAACGAGATATTAATTTAAGACGACAGAAATCCTAACCTCAAAAACACTTTGTTGTTTGAGAAATATGACGTCATGCGACTTCGTGACAGCGATGGGTTTTGGGCGGGAAAATACTTAATTTGAATTTTATTTTAAACTAGCTTGTGCCAGCGGCTTCGCCCGCGTGGGAAGTTTTTCCCGTGTAAATCCCGATCCCGTGGGAATTTCGCAAAATCCTTTCTTAGCGGATGCCTACGTCATAACATCTACCTGCATGCCAAATTTCAGCCCGATCCGTCCAGTGGTTTGGGCCTTGCGTTGATAGATCACTATGTCAGTCAGTCAGTCAGTCAGTCACCTTTGAGTTATATATATTTAGATTTTAACCAATGTTACCCAGTTATTTTTTACGAAAATCATTTTTTGTAGCTTATAATTGATCAATAATTAAATATAAACTATTTTTGAAAAATAGGCAAATATTCTATTCTTAGAAAGAACCTCTAAGTTTGAAACAATTTGTTGTACAGAAAACAAACCTTTTAAGTTTTATGAAAATATTTTCTTGTTAGCAATACAAATCTTACCATTTTTGTTTTCTGTTCTATTGGTATCTAATCTTGACAATATCAGTAGTTCAATTTAATTTTACGATGATAGAGCGGTCCATATTTTTCAATAAAACACCATCAGTCTTTGCATTTATCTACCATAATATGAAAATGTCGTTTTGAACAACTTCGCAGTCTTCATACTAAAGATAAAATTTAACTTTTTCTTCAAACTTATGTTACAAAATTCACTTTTTCAATAAGCCAAATTGTGAGCCCTGAAAGAAGCTCAAGGAACTGGAACAAGGTCTTTTTTCCAACAAATATATTCTTGGCTGAGAAATTTCTCAACTCTCTAGTAATCCTCGCAGGTGTGCTTTTGAACTTTGAGTACAACGTTCATTTTTAAAGCATAATGAATCTTACTTAATATTATAAATGCGTAAGTTTTGAGGGTAGATGTATGGATGTTTATAACTCTTTCACGTAAAAACTACTGAACGAATCTGAATGAAATTTGGTAAGTAGATAGTTGATATCTTAGACCAACACATAAGCTTTTTGTCCCGAAATTTTCACGCGAACGAAGTTGCGCGCAGAAGCTAGTATCAGAACACGAATTGAAGTCGGCGTTCATTAAGAAATTACTGCAATCAAACGTGACAATACGAATGTCTGATTGTCAATCAATTTGGAAGAGTTGCTCGTTAACTTATTTCTTTAATTTGTCTTGAGTAACTTTGAATTTGATAGTTGAATATTGTAGACTAACTGACTCTGCGATTTAGCGTGGGAGTTAGTATTAACTTAGTTTCTTCGTGAAACTTACTGTGCGGTACTCATTAGTTAAGATAATATACATTGCGCCATAACCTTCTCTATCTTACAGGAAAACTCTATTCTGTCTAGACTTTTAGACAGTATGTATGACAGCCCCATCATACCCTAAATCAATTTAAATACATCTATCGTTAGTATTATTTTTGCGTCTTAAGTCTCTACGTCGAATCTAATCCTGTAGCAAATTAAAATCTTCCTAAGCTATTCGCTCAATGTACCTAAATATTAAACCCATAAAGATGGAATGTACATTAAGTAAAGGACCGTAATAAATACATCTTTTGACGTGTTTGATGACTTGCTGATATTTTTATAAGGCATAAGCTCATCTTATGCGTTGTTTGTCCGATACGAGAGATGAGGAATAATCATAACATAGGCATAAGCTTGAAGTTTTTCTTGCGCATCAACCAAATATACGTTATCTAATATTCCCGCCTCACGAAGCTCGAGAGTGACATTGGATTTACAGTAAGATTAATGTCATTCAGAATCTAGAGCATGCCTTATTTATCATATTTCTTCTTGATAGGTAAGACCTACCAGGGCGCGTGATAATCTATCTAAAGATTGTGTTAAGCACTTACCTCCCCCTCTGGAGACTATCGGTAGGTATGTCTGCTCTTGAAAATCTTATCTCAAATTTTGAGCCGGATGCAGAGAACAAATCAATGTTGTTAGGCGTACATAATTATATTAAGGTAGGTTAAGTAGACTACAACTTTTTTGGCACAGTACATCTAAATTACTTAGATGCACTGTGGCAAAAAAGGGTTAACACATGATATTAAAATCCCTAGGTTATCTAAGTTTTTAAACTGGCATAGTCGCTGTGAAATACATATAATTAAGCGAAATCACTAATATTGGAAACTTGAAAAATTTAATTCATAAACATGGAAAATAATCTTAAAGTTATATTAAGTTCGTACGTTATCATCATAGATTTAAGACTTTTGGGTGGGTAAGAGCAACACCAAGCATTTTATAAGCAAAATTTACTATGATATTATGAAATTTTGCTTTATAATATTACACGCAAATGCAAAATACATAGCCATAATTTAGTACTTAAGTAACGGTCAAAATAAACATGCACTGTGCTTGTATTTGATTTATCTCAGCTATGGGAACATTAAGGGTTATCACATCAATAAATGAACTGTTGTATAACCAAAACACCTGATAGATACAATCGTTGCTCAGCATATGTATTTGTGTATTTAATCTTAAGATCGGGCCACGATAAAGAATTATCCATCCTTATCAGACCACTCAGTAAGTATCTTATTTTGATATAGAAACAGAATCTATATAAATCTATGTTTTTCTCATATTCAGTAGCAGACTTCGCTTCAACAAGTCTCAAAGCTGTTTAAAATGAGGGCAGTAATATTGCTGCCAATTTTGCTTGTGTTTTGTAGTGGAAATGTTTTGAAACATGAGGAAAAGGATTTGGATTGGTGGGAGACTACGATCGTCTACCAGATTTATCCTCGATCCTTTGCTGATAGTGACGGCGATGGTATCGGGGATCTGAATGGTAGGTTTATTATTTTCATAGTAACTTATTCAAAACCTTTAACGTTATGTTAAATTTTGTTTGTACTGAACATTGATAATCATTATGTCGAAAGTTTGAGAAAAAGATTATGCATTTTATTGAAATTAACATCATCTACTTATTACCTTATCCGATTCCTTGGGAACGGCACAACACATTTTATTCTTTCATTCCCCTTTCAGACGTCACAGCATAATATTCTCTTTTTTTTCTTTCATACTCATATAGTCTAGTAAAAACAACAAGAAATAAAAAGTTACACTAAGCTCTTCATCTCAAAAAATAATTGTAATAGAGTTTAGTATGCTGTAAGTACTTGAAATTAAGATTTCAGATATACTGTATCAGATATTAAATTGTACCCATTAAGTCTGCAAAGATTAAGCTTGTTAATTCAATTTGCGCATGTATTGTAGCTCAACTCCTGTGTAGTATGATAAGCTAAGTTGATTGATTGCTCCACATTGCCTCTAATTTCATTTAAAGATGCGAATTAGCGTAAGCCAACACCGACAATAATACCTACATGCCTATCCAATTTCCCAAGTTGAATATTAGGCTCATTTTGGGCCACATTATGCGAATGAAAACTAGAATTTAGAGCGTTGTATAATAGTTTCCGTGAGAAATATGTGAGTATGTTAACGACAAATACGAATGCTTATCAAGAATTTGAATTATCATATAATATTTTGGTAGGTATATCGTCAAAGTTGGAGTATATCAAAGGACTTGGTATGGGCGCAATCTGGATGTCTCCTATGTTCCAGTCCCCTATGTATGATTTTGGATACGATATTTCTGATTTCTACGCTGTTCACGATGAATACGGAACTATGGAAGATTTTGATGCTTTGATGGAGAAGGCTAATGAACTCGGTGAGTAACTATTTGATTTGACAATGTGTAATGTCTACGTATTCAAAATTAGTGGAGGTAAAAGTAAGATGACTCTTACATCAACTAAACCGAAAAAAAAATAAAAAATAAGTTGAATAATAGAAAAGATAAGTACTTCAATTTAAAGAGAGAAAATATAGTAAATATCAATATGACGAAGTTACAAATGCTTCAATTCAAATGTTGAAAAAAAAAGCTGTGAATGTTGTCGTTGAAAATATTCTTTAAGATATTTTTCAAAGTTTATTTAACGAGTCATCAAATACAAACAGTGAAAAAGTAAGAAATATTAAAAGTTTGCATTCGACAGGGATTAAAGTAGTTTTGGATCTGGTGCCGAATCATACATCCAACGAGAGCGTCTGGTTCCAAGAGGCTCTAAATGGTAATGAGAAGTATTACAATTATTTCGTCTGGGAAGATGGTGTGGTCGATGAAGAGGGCAAAAGGCAGCCGCCAAATAATTGGGTAAGAGTTTTAGTACAATGAAACGTTAATACTGCTCCCTGTGGACTTAACGATTGTAATGAAGAAAGTTTATTGGGTGCCATTTTCTTGAGAAAGCTCATCCTTTGAACTTAGAATTAGATGAAAAGTGGAAAGATAAGTAAAATGTCAATAATAATTATTAAAGTTAATAAGATATCGTTTTGATCTAATACGTACTTACTAAATACCAGTATTAGACAGATGAATATAATAATACTTTAAAACCATTTTTATTTTTCAAAATTCTGCTCGAATATTAAACTCAGCAGGTTCTTAAATTAATTTTCTTTATATGTACTTAAATGTTCATAAGTGTGTATGTATATGAATTTCTTTTCTTTGTATGTCTTTCCATCAAGTTGCACATGCTATTTTCAGGTTCTGTACCACCTTAAAAGTCGTCCGGTAGAAAAGTACAATCCTTTAAATCCAAGCTAGTGTAACAGTATTTCTTATTTTAGAGAAGCCATTTCCGGGGAAGCGCTTGGGAATACAGAGAAGAAGTAGGAAAATATTATCTGCATCAGTTTGTCGTCGGTCAACCTGATCTCAACTACCGTAATCCTGATGTAGTTGAAGAAATGAAGGTATGAAAACATTAAGTATCAGTCGAATTCTAAGTCACTCCTCACTAAATGAAACTGCCATATCATATCTCGAATTCTCTGCCGGCTTCTGTGTTCCCTGCCACTTATGATCTTTCAGCCTTTAAAGCACGAGTAAATAGGCATCTTGTGGGCTCGCTCGTCCCATCTTAGACCTCATCTATCGCTTACCATCAGGCGAGATTGAGGTCAAGAGTGGGCCCATCAGTAATAATAAAAAACACATTTGAGGAATAAATGACGCCATCATCTATCAATAAAAACAAACAAATATATTATAATTGAATAATAAGTCAACATCTGTAAGTCGCATTAAAATGTTAATTCTTATTTATTATTAATTTGATATTTAGATAGTCGGTAAGAGTTTTTTTGTTTTTATTAAGAAATAAATATGTGCAAATTAATTATTATTTTGGTGAACATCTATTTTCACATTTTTCGATAGATATAGTCCTGTAAGGACCTATAATACCAACTTTTTGCGAAAAAAAGTTAATTTTACTATGTGCCTACCTATATAAAATAAATCAACCACTTTTTTGCTTTTTAAATAAATTAACCTACAGACGCAAGAAAGTATTACAAACTCATTTTGAATTGTTCATCTCATAGGTATGTGTGTAATTTTCGATTTAGTTCTACGGTTTTTGTGTTTCGAGGAATAAATATTTCTTTTTTATACCTTTACAAATTTATAACATTAGATAAAACAAATCTTTGACCTTTTGTCGTGTCTAGACTAATAACAACATTTTTTTTTATTTCAGAACATTATACGTTTTTGGCTAGGTAAAGGTGTAGCCGGATTCAGAGTAGACGCTGTTAACTGTTTATATGAAGTCGACAAAGAACTTTTCGGTGGCAAGTACCCTGACGAGCCCTTCTCCGGTAATGTTAACGTTGATCCCGAATCTCATGACTACCTGAGCCACATTTACACCAAAGATCAAGATGAGACTTACTCCATGGTTTACGAATGGAGGGATGTTTTCGACGAATTCAAAGAAAAAGATGGCTTAACTAGAGTGATGATGACTGAAGTATACGCGTCTATTCAAGATGTAGTGAGGTATTTTGGTGAAGGTGATAGGCTGGGAGCGCAAATGCCATTCAACTTCGATTTAATCACCGACGTTGATGCCTCATCATCAGCCGCTGATCTCAAACATGCCATTGACAAATTCTTGACTTATAAACCTGTTGATCAGCTCGCAAACTGGGTGGTAAGTGTTATGTAACAATTTATTTAAATGTTAAAGAAGAAAGTAATCGGAGTAAATAGAAGGAAACATTTCGCAGGTCGGTAACCATGACAACAGCCGAATGGCAACTAGATACGGCCCGCCTTTGGTCGACGGAATCAATATGATTGTATTGTTGCTTCCTGGAGTGGGAGTATCCTATATGGTAAGATTTGTTCGTTACTTTAAGACAACAACTTTTGTACACTTTTTTGGATTATTTATTAACTTCTCTTTATTTGGGCAATCAAATATCTGATGGTACTGTTCGAAAAATTGCTCTAGTTCCTTAATTTGTACTGACCTACGTGATAACTGACAAATTCTCGAATGTTGCTATATGGACCGGTCCTCTAAAATCTGCGTGTGCTTTCCTCAAAAGAGCAGCATGTAACCAGAACGGATTGAATGGAGGAAAAAAGCGGCTTTGATCTCTGAATTTGATGGTTTAGAATTTCTTTCAACGGTAGTCAGTAAGGATAACATGGCCTCATCGAGATTAAATTTACAAATCTATAAACGAAGTTGATTTTCAAAGCTCGGAAGTAAAATGAAATGTGTAATCTGAAATTTATTAACTATTAGAATATTAAGAAACAACCATTAAACAAATAAATACATTTTTACTTCAACGCTAAGTTAGAAGAAGCTAGTACACGGTTCGAAATTGGTCGTTGCCTATGGAGAAAAACCCGCAAAAACTCCACGGTTACTATTTTAAAAACAGTCGATTTTAAAAATCTTTCCATATTTTGCTCAGTTTTTCTTGGTATGAGAGGACAGTAGGTTTACAAAATTGTTAATAAACTAAAGCATTTTCGTACTTAGTATTATAAGATCTAGTTTGCCTTATAAATAACGTGATTTTTTTTATTATCTTATTGAGTGGAGGCGTATCCCTGGAGTGGGCTACAGGCTGTTATAATCTAGTTATATTAAAAAGTTTTCAAATAAGTATTCAAGAAAATTTAATCCCCATTGAGGGTTTACACTACTCATGTTCGTCTAATGTACGCCTGTTCTGTTTGCCATTTTCTCGACTGCAAGTCATACAGAATAAAGCGGTAAAATCATCCTACAAGCCCCAGTTCAAAATAAATCCATTAAAATTCCCTTGTTATTTAATCACGGCCTTCACTAACTAAACTTAAAGTGGCAAAAAAATGTGTAAAACAAATTTACAAAATATTTTTTTGATTTCATTTCAGGTAACTGAAATTTCATTAAATTTTAATAATATACATTAAATGAATCCTTTGATTTTACATGCATGCTCAATAACTTCAGACAAATTACAATATATTGATAGATGCGGCATTTATCGCCTACCGCATTGCTACCTATTGTTCTCACCAAGTGAGGTGCGAGCGACCAGCGGCTTGACCTCTGTGAGGCTTGCTCTCTCCCCGTTCCCAGCCACTATTACACTGGAGCGCAGGCGGCCAGGGGGCTCAACTTACTGAGCGTAAACTGATAATGCTCTTGATTGTGTTACATTGAGTGACAGCTAACCAAAAAAATAATTTTGACCTACCTACGCAGCATCATAAAAAATATTATAGAATATGTATTAGAATTTTGTGTGGTGAATTAATTGGTTTCCCTGTGTACTTACTTGAACGAATTACGAACATGCGGACATTCTTATCTTTATTTGTGATTTTATATTTAAACTAGCTTGTGCCAGCGGCTTCGCCCGCGTGGGAATTTTTTCCCGTGTAAATCCCGATCCCGTAGGAATTTCGTAAAATCCTTTCTTAGCGGATGCCTACGTCATAACATCTACCTGCATGCCAAATTTCAGCCCGATCCGTCCAGTAGTTTGGGCTGTGCGTTGATAGATCACTATGTCAGTCAGTCAGTCAGTCACCTTTGAGTTATATATATATAGATTTGCGTCTTTATCTATATTAGATAAGCTTTCAAAAGCGAAGTGCTAGCGATGTGACTTAATTTTTTTGGTTAAGGGTTCTGTACCCAAAGGGTAAAAATGGGACCTTATTACTAAGACTCCGCTGTCTGTTTGAATGTCTGTTTATCAACAGGCTGTATCTCATGAACCGTGATTACTAGACAGTTGATATTCTCACATATATGTCTTTCAGATGCTGCCATAACGTTATTAAAAACAGAATAAAATAAATATTTATGGGGGGCTCCCATACAGCAAACGTGATTTTTTTTCGTTCTTATGGATAATAGTACGGAACCTTTCGTGCGCTAATCCGACTTGCAATTGTTTTTTAATTCATATTCCCCAGGGAGAAGAACTCGGGTTAGTGGATGGCTATGTCAGTTGGGAAGATACAGTGGATCCATCAGGATGTAACACAAACGATCCTATCAACTATGTGCTATCATCTCGCGATCCGGAGAGGACACCATTCCAATGGAACGCGGATAAGAATGCTGGTAAGTGGCGTAATTCGTAATCCACTTACTTCTTTCTTACTAATATTATAAATGCGAAAGTTTGTGAGGATGGATGGATGGATGTTTGTTATTTTCACGCAAAAACTACTGAATGGATCTGGATGAAATTTTGTAGTTATATAGTTGAAATCTTGGAATCATTGGCAACGATACACTGGTCGAATCAAAGCTCCAGAGCCTTGAACATCGACGACGAGTTGCTAATCTATCGGTTACATTTCGGGGAGTGTGCGATGGAATTACACAATCTAATTCCGTCAAGCCCGTTCCATCATCGAACTACAAGACAAACGGCGATACGCTTATTATTATTTTATTTATTTATTTAAACTTTAATAAATAAATAAAATAAAAACACTTTTTTTTCTTTTCTTATTATTAAAAATAGGTTCGCGTTTGACCACCATCTCACCTGATGGTAAGTGATGATGTGGTCGAAGATGGGGCACGCTTACCAAAAGTAACCTATTCACTCTTGAATTAAAGACTCCTAGGTTATAGATATCGGGAAACACAGACTCCCGCAGGGAATTCCACTCCTTAGCCATACGCATAATGAAAGTATTCCCAAAACGTTTTGTGCATAAGGGTGGGATGTCCACCATGTAACGATGGCGCTTCGCCGTTTGTCTCGTAATCCAATGATGGAACGGGCTTTATTAAAGTTTTAATTACTGGTTTTATGAACTCGTGCAGCTATTATTATTTAGCATCGAGCTCTAAATAAATATGAGTATGATTTATTTGTATGTATGTCTTCATAATATGAAGATATACATACAAATAAATCATATGAAATTAAATGAAATATTTATTTGTAAATTGGTTATAAATAACACTTTTTCACGTCATTTCTTTGTGTTTTAAGTTAAGAAACACCGAAAGAAACTCAGAGGTCAACGTCTCTTTTAAAGTCCATAAAATTCTTATTGGTCAAACCATATGAGAAACATGAACGTTCATGTCTGTTGTGTCTTTTTTTTTATTACTGATGGGCTCATTCTTGACTTCCATCTCGCCTGATGGTAAGCGATAGATGAGGTCTAAGATGGGACGAGCGAGGCCAGAAGATGTATAGTCTATTTACTCGTGCTTTAAAGACTGAAAGGTCAGGTCTGTTGAGGAAAGGAGCACGCAGATTTGAACGGACCTATCCATACAGTGTAAGCATCTGTCAGTTATCGTGTAGCTCAACTTGAACTTAAAACAATAAAATTTTTATATTATGTTCCAGGTTTCTCCACCGCTGACAAGACATGGCTGCCCGTGGCAGAAGGTTACGAGACCTTGAACGTGGAAGTACAGGCGGCTGCTGAGAAGTCTCACTTGAAGATCTATCAGGCCTTAGCTGATCTGCGACAAGAGAAAGTCTTCAGATATGGGCGTTATGACTCTTTGGCCATGAACCAAGATGTCTTTGTTTTCAGAAGGTATTATTATTTACTAGCTTATGCTCGCGACTTCTATCGCGTGGGAGGGGTTTTCTGCGTAAATCTCTATGCTGTGGGAATTCCGGGATAAAAAGTTGCCTATGTGTTATTCCAAGATGTTAACTATCTTCTTACCAAATTTAATTCAGATCAGTTCAGTCGTTTTTGCGTGAAAGAGTAACAAACAACCATTCATCTATCCTCACAAACTTTTCGCATTTATTAACCGACTTCAAAAAAGGAGGTTCTGAATTCGTATTGAACTTTTTTTTGTTAATATTAGTAAGAAATAAGATTATTTACTTTATTGTACCCTCATAATATTCACAGGATAACTATTATCAAAACTTGTGTTCGATGAGCCGTTTCATTGCACAGAGTGATCTCTCAAAGACAACCTTTGGTTAGACAGAAACCAAGGTGATGTATCAGTGTACTTATACATGACTAGCTTCCGCCTACGACTTCGTCCGCGTGGAAAAAATTTCCCCCGATTTTGAAACATTTTTCATTAGTGCTCCGCTCCTATTGGTCTTAGCGTGATGATATATAGCCTATAGCCTTCCTCGATAAATGGACTATCTAACACTGAAAGAATTTTTCAAATCAGAGCCGTAGTTCCTGAGATTAGCGCGTTCAAGCAAACAAACAAACAAACAAACAAACTCTTCAGCTTTATAATATTAGTATAGATTAATTATAATATATGAATTAAACATGCACCATTATGTATCTTCACAATTTGTGCTATATGTGTGATTGATGAAAAATGAGGTTTGCTGTAAAAAAAAACAATTCTGGGTTAATCTCGCCCTTGTGTACAAGCTTTATGTGTGTGTAATAATTATCTAGTTATATTTCGAACTAAAACCAAACCTTGGAGCAAACATTTAATTTCAGAATAGTCCAATGTTTACTAAATAATCAAAATAATTGGCACAATTCGTTGAACACGTCCGGTTCAACAGAATTGTCAAAGCTTTTATCATAAAACATTTTGCTTTTTCTACAAACCGGCCCAATTGCTTTTCCTGTGTTATCTTCAGTACAACAATTTTAAACATAATAATCATTATTTAGTTACCACTAGCGTTGTAATTAGGACTTCTTATGTGTAAAAATCTCGTGTCCCTGTGTTTACTATTGAACTCTCCTGAAACGGCTTCACCGATTTTTATGAAAATGTCTGTTTATACTTGGTAGATCTGAGAATAGGTCGTAAGTTATTTTTTTGTACAAGATATAATTTATATGGCAAAGCAACGTTTCTTGGATCAACTACATAGTAACGTAATAAAAGTACGGTTAAAAATATTAACAGTACTAGACACGAGTTTTCTTCTCTAAACTTCTTGGTTTAAATATTTGTTAGCAGATTCTTAATTGAAATTCTTTATCCGTAATTAAAATAAATAATCTACGAATTACGTAGTTTTTGAACTAAACTGTTCAGGTTTTAATGAATTGACCTGTAAATTTTACAGCTCTGTTAGTATGTATAATTTTTATTTCAGTATAAAATTCCTTTTTAGGGTTCCGTAGTCGAATAGCAAAAAACGGAACCCTTATAGTTTTGTCATGTCTGTCTGTCTGTACGTCCATCCGTCCGTCCGTCTCTATAATGACTGTGATATGCACAGCCATTTTATTCCGAAACAATTAAGACTAGGTACATATGAGAAACTTGGTAAGTAGATGTATTCTGTGAATTGCCTTTCGATTTTTAGACTAAAATAAAAACAATATATATAAAATTAAATTAATTAAATACATGGAAGTCAAACTGAAAATATTTTTTTTAATAAACCTATACGTGTGTGGTATCGGCAGGTCTTTAAAAATTACAGTGTATCTAAAACTACTTTATCTTAAAGTCAATAGTTAAAAAGGTATACGCTTCCAAATTCGCCTCTAACTTTTTTAATAATGGAGTGAGTAAAAAAAATAGATCTTAATATAAAACTTTCAAGGAAAATTGGTTTGAACGAAATCGGGTCAGTCGTTTTTGAGATATAGCACATTTTCTAAAACCGTAAACATAACTTTGTATTTCATACAAACATTATGAAATACAAAGTTATTTGGCGTAGTTAGTACGGAACCCTTCATGGGCGAGTCTGACTCGCACTTGGCTAATTTTTACTCCTATCATTATTCTCGCTATGCAGAGTGAAATTAAACTTAGCTGAAATCCATGACCTATACGTATTTTTGGTATAAAATTTAAAATCGTTTATTAAATAAATTATATTTTAATTGCAGGTGGTACCACGACGAGACCTATCTAGTCATTGTCAACATGCGTAATGTGGAATACGTCATCGATCTGACGTACTTTGAAAACGTCGGCGGTGACGTCAGCGTTGTCCTAAGAAGCATTGAGTCTCTGAAGAACGAAGGGTAAGTTATATTCTTAGCTATAACTACCTACATGTATGCTACAATAATTTCGGTTATAAAAATAAGTTGGCAATTACTGTTCCAGTAATAGTAGTCTGCCGATGATGTTGTGGGAGTTAGGTAATATAACTTTATTTGAAACTGGAATTGGTTAGGACAAGTTTAATTCTATGGGGTCAGTGGCATTCTTATGGCTGGTAGCGTCAATAGTCTAATAGATAAGGCATCAGACTTGTGACCGAGAGGTCGCGGGTTCTAACCCCACCCATTACACTATTGATGTGAACCCACTCCAGACACAAGCATATTTAGCTTAGTTGGAGGGGTTAACAAGATTGCTAGTAATGTGAATTCTACCCACATTGCTAGTTGTAATTTTTAAACAAAAAAAAAAAAACTTTTGTATGGATTGAATGAACTTTATTTATTTTTATTGTTTATTTAGTTCATTGACAGAATATAATTTACATGCCACAGGTTTACACAGCGGGTCTCAAACTGGGCACAGCCTGTATTTTGGTGACCTATACAACTCATTTAATCTTTATCTAACACTGTTCTGCTAGCGCACTAAAAACAACTAGTATTTGCGTGTTGCGCGAGGTGCAAGCACCTCGCGTGCTTGTGGTGGTGGATTGTTCACTTTTAAAACCCCTAAATGTAGTAAAATGTCAAACATAACCCTAACAGAGCAGCAGCTCCAAATTCGCTCCACTCAGGCCCTACGTGCCACCGGACAGGTTTTGACGCCTACTATAATATTTGTTCAAACACCTAATGGCTATCTCTAACCGTTATGAAGTTACAGCCTTTTCAATTTTAGGGGTGGTTGGGGAGGGGAGGGCATGGCATAAAAATTTGAAGGCCCGTTTAGACAGTTTTTTCAGTAGTACAATTACAAGTTGCACAATTATTTTGACTAAAGCATTGCCCCTCTAAATGATTCTGAAAAAAAAAATGTTCCAAGTCTCTTAATTTCCGAGATCCGCCTAAAGGGGGTGAGAAGGGGGGCAAGGGGGGCGACTTTGAAAAATGGTTAATTTAGCTTTATATGTATGAATGAAATGTATTCTAGTTTCCATTCTTATTCTTTATTTATAATCTACTCGGATCTCTTTAATTATGGATGCAATGGCCTCTTCGAGATACGAAATGTGACAATTTATAATAAGATCATAATAGCGTACACTGGAAGTAATACCTCAAAATGGGATTTATCTAGAAGTTAGTTTCATGATAGCGTCGATTTGAAAGCAGTTTGAAACACATAGTAAAACGTACGAGTAGCGTTTTTTATATATTCTTGTTGGGAAAATCATTGAATGACTTCTCCCGCTCTGGGTGAAGTAGAAGGGAGGGTCAGACTTCTACTGACTAAAAACCTACCCTGTTCTTTCAGCTGACTTGGCGTTCCGGGGCCATGGTAACAGCACGAGTACCCTTGGGTAATATTTATTTGCATTTTTAATTTGATTCTTATTATTTTATTTTCCAGTGACGTGTTCAACGCATCGGCAGTACCAGTCGCTGGCTTCGAAGGACTTGTATTAAAACAACACTAAATAAAGAATGGTTTCATATTTTTTTTGTTTGGTTTTAAAATCTGACAATCAATTCTTTTTTATGTTACAATACAGAGTTCAATGTCATATGAATACCTGCCAATCAGCAAACGCTTAATACTAAATGAGTGAACAATATAATTATAGCGTAGGTATGTTTAAAGAATGTGGGTAGGCATGTAGGTAACGTAAGCCTGAAATGAACAAAGGAAGTAAGTACCTCCAAAATAACTTCCCTTGACCTAACTTGTGAGTAATTAATTATCAGTGAGGTGGAAGGTGTAAGGAAGTAATCAATGCTTCGTGCTCTTTTGTAACAGAGAAAAAAAGGCCTGGCCTTTAGTAGTACAGTTACCGACTCTTATTTAGAAATAGTTTCTGTACGCGACTGTCTGGGTAGACTGTTAATTTCAAGCAGAGTGAAATATTCGTTTTACATATTTAGAAAAAAAATAGTGTTTAGTAGTTCAGTTACAGACTCGTATTGTGACTCGTTGAATGTGAATTGATTAATTAATTTATTTATTTATAGTTAAATAATACTGTATGAAACCAATTATAATAATTAACATATTACCAATTACAATTTTATCCGTCTCACTCAATTTTAATAGTAAGAGATGACGATTGACGATACGGTTGATGTAGCGGTTGTGCTATAGGCTGCTGAGCTGCGCGTCGCATGTTCGATTCCCACACGGAACAAATGTTTATATGACCTACAGATAGTTGTTCCGTATCTGGGTGTTTGGGAGTTTCCGTGTGTTTAAACGTTTATAGACGCACTCACGCTTTAGGAGACATTTCTAAGGTTGGTTTCTCTTAAATGCATATTGATTGGTAACCGTCCTGGTATTGAGAGGTAGTGCATTCCACAGAAGAATAGACTGTATATAGAAGGAAGAATGAATAAAATCAGAAGTATGAGAAGGATAGAGTAAGAGATTATTGGAAGAGCGCAGCCTTTTAGCGTGTGAGGAACATAGAAATTGAAAATGAGAAATAAGGTAAGAGGGAGGGGTAGGAGAGTTCAGCAAAGAGTAGTTGATATAGCGATATACGTGGCGATATAGTTGATAAGCAGAAGTAACTTATTCACTCTTGACTTAAAGACTCCCAGGTTGTAACTATCAGAAAACACAGACTAGGGTGACTGAAGGCTTTTTATCTTGATGATAAGCTCGCGTTTGTCCATTATCACACCTGATGGTAAGCGATGATGTGGTCGAAGATGAAGCACGCTTGCCTAGAAGTAACCTATTCACTCTTGACTTTAAGACCCTAAAGTTCAGGAAATAGGTACAAGAAAGATCATAAAGCCGTGGTTTTGTTATTTAAAAGTTGATAAAATTATAGGGCAGTGATGACCCATTGGTTACTGGCATGACTTGCATGTTGTGGATTCGAATCCATTTAGGCAAATTTTTAAATAAATCTTCTAGTTCATTCCCTATTCCGGGTCGGCCCTTCTGATACGTCCACGCCATTTCTGTAGATTTTGTACGATTTTAAATTACATTACTTTATGTAAATTAAATCGTTACCACTGCTCTCAAATCGTTTTTTTGGAGAGAACTAGCAATGAATGAAAGAATCCACAGTACTAGCAATCTTATTAACATCTACAGAAATGATAAAAGAAGCCCATTTCAAAATCTGTACAAAATGTATAAAACCCTGCCTCCTAAACTAGGGCAACCTTTGTCCTAGGAGACAGTGTTCAGCCATGTGATTCTTGAGCTTGATTACATATAAGAAGTAGACGTTATCTATCTACTTAACTATTTATATATAATTACGTCTAACTCATGTACATATATTGTATCGGTTTCTATAATAATAACTTATGATATGTTAAAGTGTATGCTATGTTTATGCTTTGTTGTCAATTTTAGTGTGTGTGTGTGTTTGTGTGTGTGTGTATGTGTGAGGGTGTGTGTGTGGGTGTGTGCAACTACAACTAAGCTAAATATACTTTGGTCTGTGTAATGGCTGGGGTTCAACCCGCAGGCTCAATAGCCTAATGGCTTAGTATTTATTAGGCTTTTGTCACTTCATAATTATGTTGATGATAAAAGCCTGGCAAGATTTTGATCCTAAGAGGATCAAAATATTGGAAGATATGAAACATCTAACAAGGAGAAGTCAAGGACGTACATCATGTTTAGATGGAGTATATCCAATAGGACTGCGATTCAATTGACTTAGTTTGAATAAATATGATGTTGGAGTGTGTAGGTATGGCCATTCTAACCTAAAAAACTGTTTTATCGGATAGAATACAATAAAAGTTGGTATTATTCGTTTTAAGTAGGTACACGTTAGTTTTAAGTAAGACCTAAGGTTTTACGACGAGGACGTCATTAAGCCCTTAAAATAAAGATTGAAAAAAAAAATATCCACCAATCAGAACTGGGCCCGCGTGATGGAGTTTTACCGGCACATTACCTCTCATAGAGACAACGTGTCGTGTCCTAACAGTGACCTCGTAAAAGTCTGAATTATTAATAGGCTGTGCTCGGAGTTTTTTCTGTGATAGAATCAGAAATCCGCTCAAGTACCATACCGCCTTAACCCGAAGTATCGCCAAAATTAAGTGGGCAGGCCACATCACTCGCAGAACTGCATGTCCGATGAGGTGAAACAAGTCCTTATGACCTTTCTGCCTTTAAAGCAAGAGTAAATAGGCATTTTCTGGGCTCGCTCGTCACATCGTAGATCTCATCTATCGCTTACCATCAGGCGAGATCGAGGTCAAGAGTGAGCTCATCAGTAATTTCTAGAGTAATGTGAGTCTTAAATTTTTCGGGGGTGCATCATCAAATGTCTCCTCAATCTCTGAGTGGAGTGGAAGGGACTAACAGACTTTTACTGTCTAAAAATCAACCCTGTTCATTCAGTTGCATTCCGGGGCTGCGAAATTTTGTTAGATGATTCTTGCAAACGAAGCAGGCAATGGCCCTATTGGGCTCCGTCAATGCTACTGATTGCTCTTATAGGCGCGCGTGGTACACTACACCCACAACATGGGCTTCGTCGTTAACTGACGACGACCTATTCCCGATCGTCTGCAAATCTGCGTCTACGGTGGCTGGAGATCGGCTCGCGATCCCAAACTTACTTTATAGGTAATCCTTACTAATATTATAAATGCGAAAGTAACTCTGTCTGTGTGTTATGCAATCATGACTAAACTACTGAACCGATTTTAATAAAATTTGGTACATATTTTAGAGCCTGAGAAAGGACATAGGCTGCTTTTTAATGTGAAAAAAGGGCTCTAAGGGGTTGAAATAGGGGATGAAAATTTGTATGGAAATTACGTCATTTTTAAAGCTAGAAGCTTGAAACTTATTTCTAAGACTTTTGATTATATATTAATAAATACGACATTCAAATAATGTATGAGTTTTAATTTCAAAATAATTTGCCTAAAAAATTAAAAATGCTGCCAAAAGTCACAAGTCAAGTTAGCACAGCTAGTACGTAATATTTTAATACACAAAATAGTGCATGTGGTGTTAGCATTTAATTCATTTTTGCACTTTTAAATGCATTACTGTGTATATTTATTGTATATGAACAATTGTTGCTAACCTAGACAAATACTTATATCTTAAATGGAGAAGTCTGTCTGTGACGCTTTCACGGCTAAACCCCAGCGCCTAAATTTTTATGAAATTTAGAATGAAAATAGTCATCAGTCACAGAGAGAAGTCATTTGATGATCTTCCCACCCAGAAAAATAAAGCCCAAAAGAATTGAAATAGGGCAATAAAATTGGTATGAGAAAAGTATTGCCTCAAATTATACGTGGGTGAAACCGTAGGGCACAGCTAGAAAATAAATAAATGTGAGAGGCACAGAAACTCAGAACTGGCAGAACACTAGGAGGATTCAACCCAGCAGTGGCCGTCGGCTTGAATAATAATTAATGGTAACAATATTTGTTTCTTTTGTAAAATCTGAAATATCTGTTCATCTGCTCATAGGCATGATGAAAGCCGTATTATCAAGCATCTCATAGAGAGCACCTTATCATACTGTATACAATGCAAGTACTAACGTAGTTTGTAAATGAATCTTCAGCACTAACTCCTACAACTGTAAGTCTTTTCTGTAATAGAATATACCTAATTACTAACATAGTATCTAACTTAAGATTTGTTACATTTAGAATAATGTGTTTATTATTGTGGATCTTGTTGTCTCTAATAAAGGAAGATTTAATTTAATTACTTTCATTTAATAGCTTTAAGAGGCCTGCGAATTTCACTTATATAGGGAATTTTTAATCCAAGGGTTCATTCCATTCATCCAAAGGTTATTTTCATATATTGATTGACTATGGCTTTTTTAATGTCAAGGTCTTAACAAATGATAGGAGCTCAATTCAGCAATTGGTGCTATATTCTAACTACTGAGCAAACTTCTAAAGTGAATCGTAAAAGTATTCGTCTAGATTTAATCGTTTCCAGTATCATTAGAACAAAAAACTGAATATTACATTTACCATAAAATTACCCAAAAAAGTTCGAGAGCGGACAGGGTGAGTTTTGTATGTCGGGAACAGAATCGAGTTTTGATTGATACATGTGACAGTGGTAGCGGTGTCGATCACAAAAAATTAACAAGAAAGAGGGTAGACCGATTTGTCTGCTCATAAACAACTACCCGCAATAACTTCAAGTCATCCGTGATCATAAGTACAAATGGTATGTAACCCGTTTTAAGTTCTAATGATACTGTTATTGATCATGTCAGTTTATTTTTTTATCGTTTCCAGTTCATAGCACCGTTATCATGAGAATAGCGGCTATTATCTCAAGATACCTACAGAACATTACCAAACCTAATGTGGTGTTATGAAAAGCCAGATAAAACTCAAGTGTTTTATGTTTATCGGCATGCTGTATCATTTATTTCGAAAATTAAGATATGTTTACCTATAAAGGTCGATGCTGGGAGAACACAGCACCCAGTTACAGACACTAAGGGGTGAGTAACATTACAACATCTTAGCCATTTTGTTTTCCTTATCTGGGGTTTGTGAGCCATTAAGTTATCTTCCACACCTATGCATATATTATGTCGTATTAATATTTTCTATTATATAATGTGATGTGTTGATGCCAAATTGCAATATTTATGCAGCACAGAAGCGTGGCTTGCATGTACTTGCGAGCAATTGGGCGGTGTTACATACTGCAATCAAGATCAATTTTTGGTAGAATTTATGGCCTTTGAGGACCAGGTCATTATATATCATACAATACCGTAAAATAATTCCTGGTTCCACTTTGCTGTTTTCTGAGTAGCCTTACTTTTATGGGATATCATCTTCCCTATCTATTCCAGATAGGTAACACAGCAACATCTGTATATACAATGTGTAACAGAATAAACGCAATTCCTGAAAGTAGTTGGTTCAGAATAGGCTTCTGAATGAATTTCCGTCATAAAAAATAGGTGTTAAATTTTGACGGAAAAATCTTTCATTTAACTTAAAATGGAAACACAGTATCATGACAAATTAATACAATACTTAATTGAAGGAAATGCGCTCGTGTGCGTGTCGGCCGCTAACATTGCATGAGTGTACCTATGCGTCTGCGTAAGGATATTGTATGACGCACTTACGTTTTGCGTTTAGTAAGGATAACTATTTTATGAAAAATGTCTAGGTTTGGTTTCAATTTATTTAGTTACGGATGTTGTTTTAGATTTTAATTTAATATTCTAATTGGGGTGTCAGGTATTGCGCTTAATCTATTACACCTTGTATACATAATCGCTCATTTTTGCTTCTGAATATCAACGGAAAGTACTGGACTATCCCTTTTCTTCATCTATGTTAGTAAATTTTGTTACATACAAGCGCGCTGGTTGTGATTACTTGCTTTCTGTGGGACGTCGACAATATAATCGTCGTATATCTTTTTGGACATCCCGTTGAAATTTCTTCTAGTATCTAGCTTTATAAATTTGTTTGTTACTACTAGATTTTTATTCATCATCTCAACGAGAGTACAACGTGGATTGTTCTTAACTTAAATGACGCATTTTTTTTTCTCTTCTTTGGCAACTGAGCTGGTGTCGACTATTCTGCCAGTGTAATGTTATGACGGCTTCGTAACCATTAGGCCATCGAATTATATGGGCGGTACGTCAGAATTTTCCAAACTATGAATGATGGCGTTTGCTTTCAGTGTAATTGGACGCAGATGAGGGGCATGCCTTAGTATACTTTATTTTTCTTTGTATACGTAACAATACGAATATAAAAAAACATCCAGAATATATACAGTATTGTATGCCATCTCTTAACATGTTCACGTTTTGATGACAAAAATGTTCCTCCTTGTAATATAATTTATTTCCAACAAAGTAGATAGCAAATTCTGTATTTGAGTGAGTTAGTGAAAGGTACAATAATGTAGGTGTTTTATGATGGATTCTATTTATGTAAATGAGTTGTGTTTTTATTTATACACAATACATTTTCAGATTTTTGTCGCCGTTTCGTTTACCACTTTGCTTAATATTTAGATGTGATTTTTCTAGAATTTATCCAAAAAAATGTTAACACCTATTTCTTCTTAGGGTCAATATGAAGAGTCTTCTAGTTCTTCCGGTGCTGTTCGCACTGGCATTAAGTAGTCACTCTAACGAGAAGCAAAAAGAACTTGACTGGTGGGAGACTACCATCTTCTACCAGATTTACCCGAGGTCATTCAAGGACAGCAATGGTGATGGCATCGGAGATCTGAATGGTAAGATATTTGAAGTTTAATTTTTGTTATCAAGTAAAAAAAAGGTGTTTAATTACGCATACTGTTCTCGTGTATATAGTACTGGGAAGTTTATTATCATCTTTTCGTTCTTAGGTATCACAGAAAGTCTGGAATATTTGAAAGAGCTGGGTGTTGGAGCTACATGGCTGTCCCCTATTTTCAAGTCGCCAATGTACGATTTTGGCTATGACATCGCTGATTTCTATGCCATTCAGGAAGAATATGGTACGATGGAAGATTTCGAAAATCTTATGGCAAAAGCTAAGGAACTAGGTAATATTTTATTCTTTGATTTTTAATATACGCCATTTTATATATTATATCAAAGCAGTGGCTGGCCGGACAGCCTCGTCTAGTATAAATTTACGAAATAAATGACTTGTACAAGTGTTATTTAATTACTGACTTGCGAAATCGGATCGAATCATGTATCATTTAATGAGCTGCAGAAAAATAATGTCAAAATTAATTAGTTACAAACAACAGATAATCAACTTTAAAACGTATAGATTTGACAACTATGTTACAGAAAACTAAACAAGAAATACAATAACTATCGTTTACCGTTCTAGATATTAAAATAGTTCTGGATTTCGTACCAAACCACACGAGTAATGAAAGTGTGTGGTTTGAGGAGGCCCTGCGAGGTCATGAGAAATATTTCGATTACTTTATCTGGGAGGATGGAGTGGTGGACGAAAATGGGGTTACGCATCCGCCTAATAATTGGGTAAGTTTGTAAAATGTTACCGCTTTTAATAAGTTTATCAAGCATACATTTCCAACATGTATGTTAAATATACATACATTTATAGAAACCATTGCTTGTTTACCTGTAAATAAATCTTGTTGTTAATTTCATCGATGATAGTAGAGAATGAAATGGCATTGATGATTAATATGTATATGGAGGATTATCATATGATAATGAATTTGATGTCACATGCAATATTGTTTTTGGCATTGACAAATTAATGATATGCTGTCAATCCCCAGGTCAGTGTCTTCCGTAAGAGTGCCTGGGAGTACAGAGAAGAAGTTGGAAAATACTATCTTCACCAGTTCGTCATTGGTCAACCAGACCTTAACTTCCGTAACCCTGATGTCGTCGAAGAAATGAAGAATATTATTCGCTTTTGGTTAGAAAAGGGAGTCGCAGGTTTTAGAGTGGATGCTATTGCTCATTTGTTCGAGGTAGATAAGGCAGATTTCGGTGGAAAGTTTCCCGATGAGCCTTTGACTGGTAGAACTAATGACCCTGATAGCTACGATTATCTTTCCCATATTTACACCACAGATCAGGATGAGACTGTAGAAATGGTTTACCAGTGGAGGGAAGTCTTCGAGGAGTTTAAGGAAAAAGATGGATTAAGTAGAGTCATGATGACTGAGGCATACTCTAGTCCTCAGATGACCATGAGATACTTTGGTGAAGGTGAGCGTAAAGGAGCCCAGATGCCTTTCAACTTTGTGCTTATTTCTGATGTGAATGGGGGTTCCAGTGCTGCTGAGATTAAATATGCTCTCGATAAGTTCCTCACATTCAAACCTATTGACGAGCACGCTAACTGGGTGGTAAGACTTTTAGACGTTTTAGCTACTATTGCTAACTTTTGAATATGTTTAATCACTCTTGCTAACTTGAATAGGTTTGTATATCCTCTTGAACTATTCATTTTCATTTTTCAGGCCGGTAATCATGATAATAGCCGTGTTGCTTCGAGATTTAGCCCAGAATTAGTGGACGGTATCAACATGATTACATTATTGATGCCTGGTATTGGTGTCACTTACATGGTAAGCACAAATTTAATTATCCATTCCTTAATGTATTTTGTATGTAAATAGGAGAAAAAATTGTAAATACATACAAGCCATGATTTCATGTTATAGGGAGAAGAAATTGGCATGGTCGACGGTTACGTCAGCTGGGAAGATACCGTTGATCCCAGTGGCTGCAATACTGATGACCCCATCAACTACTGGATGTCTTCTAGAGACCCTGAACGCACACCATTCCAATGGAGCGCTGATAGGAATGCAGGTATGAAAAATTTAATAAATCTTCGTATCGACTAACTATTCAAAATAAAATGACAATACATGTGCTGCTTCAAAAAGATGTTTTTGTCATTTTACTTAATATTATTTTTTGTTTTGAGCTTATAAGAGATTTATACGTCATTTGCTATGTACCAAGCAACGTTAAAATTTCATTAGTATATATTCTGAAATAACTAGGAGGCTATTTATTATACAGAGAAAATGTGCGAAACATCTACGATCAAACTCGCGGGCAACAGTTAGAATTTAATATTTTTCCATTGCAGCTATCATTATCTGCTCTATGCTGAGTACTAATGTTTGACATGGAACGTCAGCCTATCTGACCTCTACAACCCAGTATCTGGGTAATACGATATCCTCTGGGTAGGACTGGTGTCAGATTTTCAGATTTTTGTGACTACTACTGTCAAAGATGTACAAATGACGGTTTAGACCAACGATTTAAGCCTCGTATTCATGGTAAACATTTGTTTAGCAATATGGTTACATAAACATGTTGCCGAGTTGCTGTCAACATATTGCGGGCAACACTTGTGTTGCGGAGTTGATCACGCCATGTTGCAGAGTTGACGCCCGGCGAGCGAAAATGTCAGTTTATGAACAAATGTTGACGTGTGTGGACGTGTTTGCAACTGTTTATAAATATGGTGGTAGTGTGGAGCAACGATAAAATTATGCAACTAATGGAGTTACTAAATGATCCAACTGTCATTCTGGGGTCACTCATCAAGTTTTCTCTTTGCATGAGATAGTTTCGCACCCAACATCTTTTATCTTTTTTTTATTAGAAATCCTATACATCAGATACAGAGAACACACCAACACTACTTCCTCGGGCAACATTTTAACGCAGACTGGCGTGTGTGGACAATCCATATTGGTTTAAACAAAGTTTCCAGCAGCATTCTCGCCGTTCATCAACAACATTGATCACCTGTTGCTAAACAAATGTTTACCATGAATACGAGGTTTTAACGTGCTTCTAGAGACATGAACGAATCTCGATATGTTTAAATAGTCACCCATCAACCTTTATGCCATCGATTGCAGCAATTTTTGTTAATAATACATTATTTTGTTCACAGGTTTCTCAGATGGTGACAAGACCTGGCTCCCAGTAGCAGCTGGTTTTGAGAACCTGAACGTTAAAGTTCAAAGCGCGACAGAAAATTCTCACTTGAACGTTTATAAGGCTTTAGCGATACTGCGAACTGACAAGGTCTTCAGATATGGTAGATACGAGTCCGTGGCATACAATGAAGGAGTTTTCGCTTTCAGAAGGTGAGAGCCAAAAATTTGCTTTATTTAGAGGAAAAATCATCAGTTTTAAAGTGTTCAAATAGAACCAATTTTATCGATTTTATCTTGACAAGGTGAATGTTGTAATGACAATATAAACAAAATCAAACACTTGAGACGGATAAGCTTAAGGTAATCTATTATCGTAAGATATACTATGTGCGTGACATAATCAATAGGATAACGTGAACATTTTGCAGTTCTAAACTAGGAACTAGATTTCCTTATGTCATGTGTTCCGACAAGTACATATGACACGTGATAAATTTGCAAAAGTTCTAGCTGTGGCACGAATTTTTGTGGACTTGATGTGTATCTACCGTTACATATTTTCATATTTGTCCTAATGCGTAAATTGATGAACGTTCTGGAAAATATTATATAAACAACATGTATCGTAATTGACGCACACCCTCAAAACAACCCCGATTAGAAAATTATGTTAATATCATAATACATACTATGAATTTTTAGTTTTACTTGTTTAAACAGTTTTCTTTCTGTAATGTGTACTGAATGACGGCATTTATATAAATCTAAAAAATTACTATATAATCATTTAAAAAATTACTACTTTAATTTACGAGCCATAGTTAGTTTGTTTTTGCTATACAGCGAAAGTGTAAGTTGTAATTTACGTAGATTACATTTTTTTGGGGTAAAAATAATAGGTATTAAAAACGATAAAAATCGATTCAGTAAACGATTCTGTACAAACTGATTTCAGGATGTGCATTAATTATGTTACATGTATATATGTCATAATATTAACGAAATTTGATCAATTTTTTTTAGGTTTTTTTAAATTAATTATTAGTGATGGGCCCAATCTTGACTTCGATCTCGCCTGATGGTAAGCGATAGATGCCTATTTACTCGTGCTTTAAAGGCTGAAAGGTCATAAGTGGCAGGGAACACAGAAGCCGGCAGAGAATTCTACAGCTTGGCTGTGCGCACAATAAATGTGGAGCAAATAATGTAGCACGTTCATTTATTTTACTCATGTCCCAACGAGCACATTAGTGGAAATTGCAGCCTATTTTGTTACTTTCGGCTGTAAAATAGCGGTTTAAGGGTTCAAAAAGCAGTTCAAAGTTGCATATCTGCATCCGTAAACGTCTATAGCTATAAAAGTTACTTAAGGTGCTATAAGCTGAATCAAATACTACCCTAGCCTTCACAGTAGTCCACGGTAGAACTCATTTACCACTTACAACCTTTATATGAGAGTTACGAAGGTCATTCTGCCACTCACAGCTATACAGTGGTTTCCATTGTAACTTTTATAGGTTATAGTTATAGTAACCACTATTATACTACTATAAGTTTCATTATAGAAATAATAGAAACTCTTATGCATACTATAGTTACAAAAAAATCATCAGTGTAACTAAGGCCTTTAGTATCTAACAATAGTCATTCCTTGCAGGCTCAATCCATTCGCCATTTTACAGCCGCTTTTGTAACTATTATAAAACATTTAATAAAAATGGATGCTAAACGAATAAGTACGTAACTACATCTTATAACCTCAAAAACAAGAAAATAGGAGCTTTTTGTGGCTGTGAGTTGCACTAGGGGAACAAAAATCACTG
Organism: Tholera decimalis; assembly: GCA_943138885.2. NCBI lineage: Eukaryota > Metazoa > Arthropoda > Insecta > Lepidoptera > Noctuidae > Tholera > Tholera decimalis. The sequence continues at coordinate 8,765,917 of OW964553.2, read as the reverse complement.
GAAGCGTTAGAAGGGTGAAAATTAGCGCTATGATTCTCAAAAGGGAGTTATTAGAGCTAAAACTGCAGGTTATGACTACATTACAATGACGCCATGATTTTTTAAGAAAACTTATAATTCACTTGCAAAATTGAGTTGATATACATTGGTTTTTCAGTTAAATATGCATTAAATGTACCTACCGGTAAACAATCGGCCACTTGCAAATAGTAAGTTATCGACACGTAAAAATACGGAAATAAAATTTATTCTGTATAACAATTAAAAAATATCACATATCTTTTGTTAATTTTTTAAATATCATAAAAGCGCGTTAAAATTACTCGAAAATTATCTTATATATCTACAGTAAACTGGACAGCGTTTTAAGTATCTTTATATATCTTGCTAATACAGAATATAAACTTTTACTTCTTTTTGTTTTATTTTCATGATGGCGACGAAAACACTTTACCAAAATATTACAAATAATGTCAACTGAAGATATACAATAAAGAACTATAATCAATTCATTCGTTCAAAGTAGTTCAAAATCATTCAAAAGTAGCGCTATGAGAGCTTTAGTATAGCGTTAATAAATCGTTATAGCTATTAAGGAACCTTTATGCAACCGTTGTGCAGGTTAAATGGAACTTTAGGTTGCATAAAATGGCGCCCAAATAGCGCTAAAGCGGCTGCTTTAAGTCTGTAGTAGACGCTCTAGCGCTTACGTCTATTACCATAAGTAATAATCGGATACGCTCCAAAGCCCTAATGCAGCCCATTTGTGCTAGTTGGGGTATTTAATAAGTCGACCGAAACTGATTGTAGAGCTGTGGTGGTTACATTGGTTACAGTCACAACTTGTGATGTCTAGATCATGGCTCCGAATCCAAGTAGGCACATTATTTTATGTTATGTTCATCATCCCTTATGGTCTAAAGCGGTGAAGGAAATCATCTTGAGGAAAGTGGTATGTAGGTTCTAGGACTGGCGCACCCACGTAACATCACCGACTCACACTGGGCTTTCGTGGAGGATAACGACCAATTCCCTTTCATAGCCTGTGTTTGCATTGCATTGCATTGGGAACGTTAAAGGCAGATTATATTATACAACGTGTAACAGAATAAACGCAATTCCTGAAGGTAGTTGGTTCAGAATCGGCTTCTGAATCGATTTCCGTCATAAAAAATAGGTGTTAAATTTTGATGGAAAACTCTTTTATTTAACTTAAAAATGGAAACGTAGTATCGTAACAAATTGATACAATCCTTAATTCAAGGAAAGTGTGCGTGTCGGCCGCTAACATTGCATGAGTGTATGCGTCTGCGTAAGAATATTGTTTGACGCACATACGTCTTGCGTTTAGTAATGATAACTACACACATCAAAAGTGTCTAGGGATCAAGCATTTTTATGCGGATTTCTTGAGATTGAGATGTGGCTTTGTAATAAATTTATGATTTTATAAATTTATATGGATCCTTTTTGGTGCATTTCATAATTTGAAACAGGAACTGTTAATCAAATTCGAGTAAAAGATGAAAATCAGCTGTCAATATTTTCCCTATAAAAACACACAACGCATTGAAGACATTATTAGTGCTACTGTTTCCCTACTACTGATTAAAACGAACGTTATTATGGAGCGGCGACGGCATTTAAGCAGGGAAGAAATGCTCAGAGCCGTGGGAATGATAGAAGCTGGTTCCCGGCAACGTACTGTGGCTTTAGCTCTGAATACAAGTCAGAGTGTTATCAGTCGACTTTGGACACGTTACCGAAGCACTGGTACCGTGGCTGAGCGCCATGGAGGACGGTATCGCTGCACCACACGGAGACAAGACCGATACATTCAAATCTTAACTCGAAGAGCTCCAACAATAACCGCCATGATGTTAGCCGTGAGGCTTCATCACTCTTCAGGGAACTTATTTGGCGACCAAACAGTCAGAAACCGCTTGCATGAAGTGAACCTTCATTCCCGAAGACCGCTACGGGTACCACCTATAGCAATGCACAATCGTAGGATTCGATATCAATGGGCTCTTGAACACAGAAATTGGGCAGAAGAACAATGGCGTTTCGTGTGCTTTTCTGATGAGTCTTGTTTTGGTATGAGACCGGATACAAGACGTATACGACACTGGAGAACCCCTGGACGCCAACAGCGATTAAAATCCTGCCAGGAAGTCCATCCTTATAGTGGTGGAACCATCATGGTATGGGCGGGTATTTGGATCGGCGGAAGAACTGAGTTGATTTGGATCAGAGGCAACCTCAACGCTCAAATTTATGCTGAGACGATTGTATCTGACGTCATCGTTCCTCTACAAGTGCAAATCGGTCCCTTATTTCAGTTAATGCATGATAATGCACGACCGCACACCGCAAGAGTTGTAAGACAGACTCTCGCCGCAGCTAACATCAATGTCCTGCTCTGGCCTGCTCAGTCGCCAGACTTGAACCCGATTGAGCATGCATGGGATATGCTACAGAGAAGAGCTCTGCCGAATATGGAGGGTATCCAGTCGCAAGAAGACCTTTTTTTGTTGTTGCAACGAACATGGGCGGCCATTCCACAGCGTGATTTGGATGAACTCATTTTGAGTATGCCAAACCGATGTTCTTGTGTTGTTAGTGTTCGCGGTAGAAACACGGATTATTAATTGTTTAAGTTACCCAATAAAATTTTAAAGAAAACTGTTATTTCAGTCTTTTTTTCGAACTTTAATGTTAGTGGTTCAAATGTCAAAATTCCCTTTATTAGGAAAATGGCAAATTTCTCTATTAATGCAAAGGTGACTTGGTTTATCGTTACTGTGACAAACGAAAACACTTTATTTGATGAATCCTTAAAGAAAATTTTAATTAATATCAATCAGGAGAAAAGTTATTGCAAAAATATATGTTGATCCCTAGACACTTTTGATGTGTGTATTTTCTAAAAAATGTCTAGGTTTGGTTTCAATTTATTAAGTTGTGGATGTTGTTTTAGACTTATAATTTAATATTCTAATTGGTGTATCTGAGGTATTGCGCTGAATCTGTTACACCTTGTATATTTCGTAACTAATCAAATTTTCAGTGAAATTATTTACCGCTCTTACTGAAAAACCAATCAAAACGCTGACGCTAAGAAAATTACATTATGTTGCGAGAAATAATAATTCGTTAATTTGTTAATTAAAGAATAAAGAAATGGATTAATTTAAATTTAGATTTTATGGACATTTTTTTGGTTATCAGTATTTTTTATTTTTCCATTTGAAAAATATAACAGCAATAAATCTTTTAGATAATGAAGACTTACATTTTGTTTGAACATTATACCCATCTTATGACCGCACATTAATATAGAACAAATAAATACGGCCTTTAACTTAGACGTCTTTGAACATACAACATAGCGTGACGACAAGGTTTTCATTGGAAACATTTGAGTATCTAAACGAACAAATACTGGTAAACAACGAAATTGGTCTAGGAGCCGTAAACAATTATTGAATAGTTTATATTGTTGGAAGTACGAGCTTTTCTTGATAAATGCTGCGTTGAGTTTATTGTATTACTTAATTTAGTAGTCATTACCACAGTAATTATATTTGTGTTTTTTTTTAAACAAACTTTTTATTGTCTGCTCATAAATTAATGATGTCTTGCTGTAGCTAATGAATTTGTTCATCATTATCATTATCATCTTCTTAATATTTTCATCATTATCATTATTATCTTCTTATTTTTTGTATTAACATCATTCATCATTACCATCTTCTTAATATTTTCCCAACCATGTTGAAGGCGGCTTCTATTCTCACCAAATGAACCTAACTACTACTGTTTACTTAAAATAACTGCCCATCTGACCTCTTTAACAGTAACTGGGTAACATGAAACTGACAAATTTTCTGACTTCTGCTAACTACCTGTAATGACTGTCAAAGATATACAAATATCAGCCAGAACCAATGGCATAATCTTTCTGAAGCACGAAGAACTCTTGATGTGTTAAGTTGTTCACCCATCCAAAGACCAACCCCGGCAAGCGTAGCTTTTCCTCGAACACCGCATCCATACTGCTGTTAAAATATATCTACAAGCACCTCTTGTTGTAACACTATTGATAAATTACTATTTGAGTAGGTGACTAACACCACAATTTATGACTTTATTCAGAAACTTGTAAGTACCAACAACCAAAAAACTACACTGTAATTTTTAAACATGATCTTCAGGCTTTAGGATAGATTCTCAATATTATTATCTATGACTAACACCACAATTTATGACTTTTTTTTTCTTTTACGTGGTAAAATCATCAAATAAGTCCTCCCACCCCGGGCAGGGCCGGAGGGACTGTCAGACTTGTACTAACTAAAATCCACGGTGTTCCTTCAATAGCCCTTTACGTTCCGGGGTCACGATAATGAGATAAGTCCCGCGACCCCGGCAGGCGTCAGCCCTCTACAGGGGGGGGCCCCGTCATCTTGCTGACGCTCTTTGAGGCGCGCGTGGAACACAACGCGCCGTCGACCCGGGCATGGTCCATGGTCGGACAGCGAGTCGCCCTTTATTCGCTGTCCGCATGGCCGCGCCTACGGTGGCCGGAGATCGTCGACCGACGTCCGATGCCGTGGGCGTCTACCACTGCGGCTGGGCTGGAGGGAGGACGCCATCCTCTCCCTCACGCGGCCCGCCTCCTCCTTCGATAGCATGACTGCTTCGCAGAAGGAGGCGACCGCTTCCCACTCCGTCTCGCCCCGCAGCATGGCCTCGACCAGTGCCGGGCGCGAGAGGTCTCCACCTATCACCGCCGTGAGGACGCGTCGGTGCTTTGCCCAAGCGGGGCAGTCTTGCACCGTATGCTCTACTGTGTCCTCAGGGCGATCCTCGCAGTGATGACACCCAGGCGTTTCTTCCTTCCTCAGACACAGGTACCTCCCGAAACTTCCGTGTCCGGTGAGGACCTGCGTCATGCGGTAGGTCAGGACGCCGTGACGTCGATCTAGCCACTCCTCAAAGAGGGGTCTTACCGCCGCAATTGCGGCGTGCCCGGCCGTCGGTTGCGACAATCGTCCCCGGCATACTGCCCTGAGATCGCGCCGGAGCTCTTCCCGCCGCGCCTCGACTTTTCGAGGTAGCAGGGATACGCCACGACGATGCGCCTCCACGCGCCATTCATAGAAGCGCTGGAGGGCAGTCGCCTCCAGGTCCCAGAGCAACAAATTATGACTTTATTCAGAAACTTATAGGTACCAACAACCAAAAACTACACTGTACTTTTAAACACGATCTTCAGACTTTAGGATAGATTCTCAATATTATTATCTTTTGTTTTTCAGATGGTACAACAAGAGAGCTTACATCGTCGTCATCAACTTCAGACAAGAAGCCTACACCATTGACCTCACCTACTTCGAAAACGTCAGCAAAAAAGTCGAAGTCGTTATTAGCAGCATACAATCACCCAAAACATCCAGGTGAGAGTTCATAACATTGTGGTGATGTGGAAACTAGCTAACAAAGTTCTCTAGATCTTGAACAATAGAACTTTAGAGGGTATTGTCATTGCTAAACCTACCCAAACATAGATGTAGTTCAGAATTCTCATATTATAGAAGTTTGATGTTTGGGCATAATGCCAGTTTGCTAAAGGTCAACACACTTAATATTACCCACTTTAGAATTTGGGGCAAATCCGTGAACGGTGATTATCTTGTTATATGTAAAAACTACTTTAGTAGCTCCCTGTATTACGTTTTCGTCTTTTTGAACTACTTACCCTTTGTTTTTATATTGCCCAGAACTAGAAATTTCTCATGTAACATGGTGGAATTTTTACAAACACCCAGACCCATGATATCAATTTGTAGGCGAAAGTAACATTTGTTCCGGTGCTGGAATTGAACCCGAAACACACAGTTCAGCAGTCAATCGCTCATAGGCGAAAGTAACATTTGTTCCGGTGCTGGAATTGAACCCGAAACACACAGTTCAGCAGTCAATCGCTCAATCTTGGAACCAACCGTAATGTTATATTACACCAATAATTTTGATAACACTTGAGCAACGATTACTTGAGCAATGAGTATGAGAGATCGTTCGATAAATTTAAAGAATAGGGATTTGTTTACAAATGAGTTAAAGCCGAAACTGTTGATTGATACGAATACACAATATAAATGTCAATAGTTTTAATGGAAATTCTGTTAAAAAAATATAAAAAAAATTAATAAAATGTCTAAATAAATAATTTAATTGTAAGATAAGATAAGATCATTTTATTTGTTATAACATGAGTATACATACAAAAGAAAATCATATCAACCATAAAAAAAATAGGAGAGAAATTTGTACTTATTCTTTATAATCAAGGCGACAACACCGCCATTTTTTGAACGAATTTATTTGAAAAGTTTCGTGAAATTGATTTTCGCCAAACTCGTTCCAATAAAAAGCTAAGAGATTGTTGAAATCCCTTATTTGAAAATGAAATACCTTAGGATTGTTTTATTTGTTTTGCCATAGGTAATGTAGGTAATAAGGTATTGCGCCTTCGATATGTCATTATGGTTGTTGAGAAGTCGTCACGTATCTTGTCTGCCTAACTTCTGATGCAATCAGACCAGTCAACCAAATCGAATGATGATCCATCAATTAAATGCACAATATTAGATTTCGTGCCATCGTGGTGATAGGATTAGTCATCTAGACTAAGTATAACTGAGTGCTAGGTGCCCCAGAGATTTGAGTAATTGGGTACCAATTTACATCGGCACTCGCGGCGGCTTCTTGCATGCTTGGTGGCGATGGTTTTATGTAGCACGAGTGTTTTTTTGATAGATCTCTGCACGGCCACTAAAGGCGCTGAAATTGCGAAGTTCTGGGCTAACAATATATAAACATTGTCGTGCTATCGACACGAAGATGAAAAAGGCAATGATATATACGTTGTCAAAATTTAGAATTGTTTTTAAAGGTAGACATTGTACCTTTGACTTCTCTGTTTTTTTTTTATTACCATCTAGATCAAGTTTATCTTTTATTTTGAAGAAAATCAAACAATATGAATACTCATCTGCTGTTTTTGTTTGTTTATTCCTTCTCATATCAATAACCTAGTTTTATATTTCATCTTTTCAGGGATATTCTTCAAGCGAACAAAGTAGAGATTCTCGGCAGCGAATCTTTAGTACTCGAAGTTCTCTAACTATCATCAACTCGATAAACTTCTATTAAACTATTAAATAACAACTCTGGTCTACATTTTATTTATTTAAATATCTTGAAGATTGGACGAAGCAAGTTCTGACTGCAAAACTAGGTTATACAGCTGTAAGAACTCTTTATAAATGTTATCAAAAGTATTCTATTATGTACTAAAGAGCTATTTATTCATTGAAATGGATTTTTTATTCATCTTATTTATGCAAGACTGGTTATGAAAGAAAATAAAGAGAATAAAATGAAACGTCTTCACAAAATTTGTTCAAATTTTCCCCTTTGAGGTATGAAATTCAGCCATCGAATGACTAATTAATTTGTATTTATACATTAATTATAGATTAGTAGTGTAGAACGAGGGATGAGTGTTATATAATAATTTAATTACGATCCGATAATGTATACTGTATGTGTATATGTATGCAATACTTGACTTTGATACTGATATGTCGTTCATAATTATCTCTTGAAGATACATGTGAGTTAATTTGAAATCATTGAGGCACTTGAATTATTTATACATGAGATAATATGAGCATGATAAATATAATATTAGTTTAAGAATATTCAATTTTGAGAGATAATTTGTGGATAGGCGTCCTGTTTAATTCCGGGCGTTAGTCCTCAAATCGCGTATATTTTTTCTGTTCTGCTACTTGACATTAAAATATGATGAAATTAGGTTCTTTAAAATTAATAGTTACGTAAAAGATCTAAATTTCGGTAAGGTTTGTTTCTTTATGTTTTTGAAAGGTTCGAAAAGCACATTTGAAGTGTTATAGGACTCAAGAAAAAAAAATCTGTGAGTCAATGTGACTCCTGAAACTCCGAACAGACGTTCGGAGTTCTTGTAGCAAGGCATTGGCAGAAGAACGGTATTAAACGTGATATTGAAGACAATGCAAGTACTTACTTACGTGCGTGTAGTTTGATGCAAAATTTACTGAACATTGCAACGCGGTAAAGATACAATATTGTTCGGTTGACCGCAGCCACCGCACTCGCTCACTGTACCGTGCCTAACACGAATTGTAAAGGCGTATACGTACTTACCGACGTGAATACAATACTACATTGTACCCTGAGAAACTCTGATTTCTTTAGCGAAAGCGTTTGCTTTTTAAAGCGTATCGTAAATACAAATCTGTTTATAATGACGCTTAATTGTCATCACAAATACATTTAAATACTACAATAACAGCTGATTGCTTTAATCTTTAAGGGAAAGAAATTGGACATGTCACAATAGCGGCGGTAAGTCCCCTCCTTGAGAAGTGGCTAACGAGGCGTCATGGCGTCCTCACCTTCCGCCTGAATCCATGGTCCGGAGCGAGGAGGCATGGGAAGCAGTCACCTTTTTCTGCGAAGCAGTTATGCAAGAGAAGGAGGTGGCGGGACGCGCGAGGGAGAGGCAGGTCTCAAGGCCCTCACAGCCCTTGCACCCCAGCCGCCGCAGTAGACGCTCCGGGCATCGGCAATCACAGGGTGACTCCCAGCCACCGTAGGCGGGGGCCTGCGGGCTGCGAGCAATGGGTAGCTCGCCGCCCGACTGAAACCAGGCCCGTGTAGACAGTGCGTCGTGTTCCACGCGCGCCTCAAAGAGTGTCAGCAAAATTGTCGGGGCCCACAAGAGGGCCGTTGTCTGCCGGGGTTGCGGAATTGTTCGAAAGAGTTACCGCGGCCTCGGAACACGGATGGGTTTTCAACCGACGACAAAAAGAGGAGGTTATCAATTCGACGCGTATATATATATTTTTTTTTATGTATGATCATCGAGTACTCGAAGACGGCTGAACCGATTTGGAAAATTCTTTTTTTGTTCGAATGGGTATACTTCGAAATTGGTACCATTATCACCAAAGTCAGGATCTGATGATGGGATCCTGGAGAAATCGAGGGAACTCTTCAAATATTATAGGCACACCTATGGCGTTTTGGTTATTTCTTATAGTAACTTGTGCAGTTGCTCTCAAAAAGTACCATTTGGGGAAGTGGAACTGATGATGAAGACCACAGATGGCCGCCGAAACTACTCAATAACAAGTATTGAGTGGATTGCGATTCGATTACTTGAATATGGATGTTAAGCACTTTATGCTCGTCACAATGCATATGGTGATGTAGAGCTGATGGTGAAGTACCAGGAGAACTCCTCAACAATTAACGGCCCAGCATTGGGAAAAGCAATATTTTGTAAAAGGTTATAAGTAGTTGACATGCCCCCAAGGCCAAAACCTAGCACTCGACTCCAATTGACTGCTTCACCCTGAAGGGGATCAGCGGGTGCGTCGGGTCAGCACCCCCTTGGTATTGTTGACACCGTGAGGTTTCCAACCAAGGACCACGAAACTGTGGTTTTACCCTGAAGGGGCCAAACCAAATTGTTTTGACAATTCTCTGTTAGAGAAACACGATATCCTTCACCGCCTCGAAAAAGGCGGATCCGGACCAGGCGTCGTAGTCGGCGACTACGAGTGACGTCACGGCGGGCGTGACGAACGGAGCGATGACTCAGGCACGGAACGATCGAGAGCGCGGAGCGGCACGACTGTCGCGGGCGAGCGTCGGAGCAGAATCGCTTTTTTTTCGTCTTCCGACCTATTACTTATTAGTAAGCGTGGTGTAAAGTTAGAAGGAAAGCTAAAGTGACGGGACATGTAATACATACATTTCCCGTCACTTTAGCTTTCCTTCTAAATGGTGGCTTTTAACTAGGCGACACCTCTATCTCGGGAACCAACACTGTAATAAACTTGAATGCCCTCATGTATTTTGAACGATGCCATCAAGTGGTATCGTATGTTTGAAATACACATTTGATATTTGCATGTTTAATAATGTAGTGTCCAATATTTTTTACACTCTAATAATTATGTGCAGCAAATCTAATTTCAAAATCCAATCAAATTACGTCTAAGAATAACTCAAAAATAAAAATATTTAGGTATTTATTTATCTCCATACAATTACCTTTACAGATTACTTACTTTTATGATGTAGTCAACTCTTATTATTAAAAACTACAGACTAACGATTAAAAAGTAACAGCTTACGATCTTTGTTCTTAATGTTACTAAAATCTCCATGTCTACGTCACAAGACCGTGTCATATCTCATAGAGAGCTCTCACTATGAACCCACCCAGAGTAAAACAAAATAAGACTATGTCTTCTGCTATAGGTTGTGTTGAGTATATATAACATATATTGTTGTTAATTTAAAAACAAGCTGAAAGGAATCAAATAAACTCGTTCTCTACAAAAATTTCATATCCTATGAACTATGAAAAACTTTACATCATATATGTTTGCCGGAGTTCATATCAGTCAAAGTTACATAGAGCGGTAAAGTATTTGTTCACAACAGTTCAAGTGCTAACTTGGCTTGAATTCAGACAAAATTAACTTGACTTAACGCTTAAGTTTCTAGCGAATATTTCTGACGTAAAGTCATGTAAGAGCTAAATATTAACTGAATAAAATGATATAATGGTTGCTGCGTTTTAGAGTGGCACAAACGGTCATTGACCTACTGACATTTATTGAAATTCTGAAATTGAAAAAGGGTGTCAGAAAACGTTCTGAATTCTCATTTTTTTTATTGATAATAGGTTCGCGTTTGACCCCCATCTCACCTGATCACGCTTACCTAGTAAGTAACCTATTCACTCTAGACTTATAGACCCCTTTTTTATTTTTTGGGTGGGAAAATCATCAAATGAGTTCTTCCGCTCTGGGTCAAGCGGAAGGGTGTGTCAGATTTCTACTGACTAAAAACCCACCCTGTTCCTTCAGCTGCCCTAAATTTCCGGGGCCGCGGTAACTCGGTAGAACTTTCCCGCAAACCCCGTCAGGCAATGGCCCTATGAAGCCCCGTCACTGGTGTTGACAGCTCTTTGAGGCGCGCGTGGAACACGCCGCGCCGCCGACCCGGGCCTGGTCCTTACCGGACGGTGAGCGACCCCTGCTCGCCGTCCGCAGGCCAGACTTATAGACCCCTAGGTTATAGCCATCGGGAAACACAGACAAGACACATTCATCGTATGTAAACCTTTTTGGGTACTTATGAAACTGTATACCCACGTAGTTTTTGTTTCCGGTATCTACGAATTATACCTATTAGGGATGATCAGTGACTACTACTGACGTGTTGAAACAAAAGAACTATAACATGAATCTAAATGTTTCTTTATTTAAGAACCTAATTATTTAACTAAAGTAAACTAACAATTTCAAGAAAAAAAATTCAAGATAATCCTGTGTTACACACACAACAGTCAATTACAGGCATGCACATCATTCACGTTTATTTAATTATGATGTTGAGAATGTAAGATAAAAAATATTTAAAAGATGAAATACAAAAAACAAAAATATATATATACCCTAGTAATAATGTCCTACATCAAATGAAATATAAATCATATTTTTTACCTTAAATCACTAATTACATTATTGATCAATCACATAATCGCCCATTAATCTAAAATATTATTCGTTACAGTATTATTAGAACACTTACAATAAAATTACTGCGTAGTGTGTGTTACATAGGAATTAAGTATGTTGGCAACACTTGAAGACAGCCAGCCGGGCTAGAGGATCTTTGGAAAATGGCGTCAGTCCGCGTCTCGCTTTGTCTCATCTAATCTAGATTATTATCATGTAAGTTGAACAACAATAAATATTGATTATAACCAAACTGCAGTATCACTAAAGTAATACTACAAAAGATCCTTCGTGACATGGTGTCAGAAGAAATTTCAAGAAATTTAGTCGACAACGAAGGTTAGTCAATGCATGCGCCCCATCCTCTTCAAGAAGCCAATTGCAAATTGCAATGTCCGACGATATGGATCAAAGGAAAAACACTACAATGGAGAGGATAGATTTAAAAAGTAACAACATGCCTAGAGAGTGGAAGAATTGGTCGAATAGATTAAAAATTTATTTAAGAGCCAACAAGCTTGAAGACGAAGATGACAAGCGGAAAGTAGCCATTTTGTTACAATTCATTGGCCCCGAGGCACTCACAATTTTTTACTCCTTTGACGTAGATATTGATGTGGTGACATACAAAGAGTTATTAGCCAAATTCGAGGCTTATTTTTTGCCAAAAATAAACATCACAATGGAAAGACACAAGCTATTTAATCGTCGACAATATGAAAACGAGAGCATTGACGAATATGTTACTGACCTCAAGAATATCAGCCACCAGTGTGAATTCGGTGTACTGCGTGAAAACTTGCTCAGAGACCTTTTCAGCTTAAACCTACACAGCGACAACCAATACCTAAAAGAAAAACTATTAACAGACTGTCCGAAGACTTTAGATGAGGCCATCAATATAGCTAAGAGTTTGGAAGAAACCAAACGACAATCCAAAATTCTAGAGAATTCAGCAAATTTTGTTGGACAAATCAAAACAAAGCAGCAGCAGCGAGCCAGCCGTCCAGTCAGAACTGAAAGCCAACCTAGAAGTCAGTCCCAGTCTCCATTGAGGAAGAAATGTGGTCGTTGTGGTCAGATACATAAAAATAAATGTCCAGCTATGGGTGTGCAATGTCATAAGTGTAAAAAACCAAATCATTTTGCTTCATTTTGTCGAACAAAGTCTATTAAAATAGTAGAGTCACAGGAAGAGAACATGGTAACACCTAACGATAATTTACTCATAGGTACGATTTATTCTCTAAATAATGTTTGTTCAATTATGTCTGAAAGTAAGCCGTGGCATGTAGACTTAATCATTAATGATAATCATGTGCAATTCTTGTTAGATTCTGGGGCAGACACAAATGTAATATCATACCACACATACAGAAGGCTTGGTATTCCAAATTCAAGTCTAAAGAAAAGTAAACACACTCTCTCAACATTCAGCGGGGAGGTTATACCAACTTTAGGACAGAGTAACTTATTGGTCAGTCACAAAAATGTTAAATATAATCTAAATTTTCACATAGTGGATTTAAACTGTCAAAACATCATAGGAAGAGCAACATGTAAGGCCATGAACTTTATAAAAAAGGTCAACTCTGTATCTTTTAATGATAATAACCCACCCATGAACAATCCATGTCAAAATATTCTAAAAAAGTATAATAACTTGTTTGAGGGTCTAGGTTGTATAACAGATTTTGAATGTGATTTTAGCTTGAAGCCAGATGTCACTCCAAAAATAAGTCCGTGCAGGCGAGTACCATTTAAATTGCAGAGTGTATTGAAGGAAGAACTTGATAATCTTGAACAAACTGGTGTGATATGCCGTGTTGAGGAACCAACCTTATGGGTAAGCCCATTAGTTATTGTATCTAAGAAGAATGGTCAAATAAGACTTTGTATTGACACTAGACATCTTAATAAGGCCATAATGAGACCTCATTACCAATTTCCTACATTAAATGAAATTAGATCGGCTCTTGTAGGTGCAAAATATTTCTCAACTCTTGATGCTAACAAAGGGTACTGGATGCTAAAGTTATCTGAGGCTTCTTCTAAGCTGTGTACCTTTATAACTCCCTTTGGCAGGTTTAGATTTACTCGGCTACCCTTTGGGATTAATGCTGCCCCTGAAATTTTTCATAATGAGATGGTGAAAAGATTCGGTGATATAGAGGGAGTGAAAATAATGCTCGATGATTTTTTAATTTTTGGTAGAACAGAGTCAGAACACAATGAACATTTAGAAAAAGTGTTACAAAGAGCAGCTGAATGTAATTTAAAGTTCAATAAAGCAAAGTCTAAAATTTGCCAAACGGAAGTTAAATATCTTGGTCATGTATTCAGTGCTGATGGTGTTAAGGTTGATGAAGCCAAAGTTGAAGCTATATGTAAAATGCCTAGTCCAACTACTGTCCCTGAATTACAGAGGTTTATGGGTATGGTAAATTATTTAGGTCCATTCATAAAGAATTTGTCACATGAGTCTAGTCATTTACGTTCACTTTTGTCAAAAAATGTAGCTTGGAATTGGACGGAACAACACCAATCTGAATTTGATAAAATTAAAAACCTTATTAGTGTCACGAAGGATCTTTTGTGGTATTACTTTAGTGATACTGCAGTTTGGTTATAATCAATATTTATTGTTGTTCAACTTACATGATAATAATCTAGATTAGATGAGACAAAGCGAGACGCGGACTGACGCCATTTTCCAAAAGATCCTCTCGCCCGGCTGGCTGTCTTCAAGTGTTGCCAACATACTTAATTCCTATGTAACATCTTCCTTTTTTTTTTTTTTTTAACTAATTAATATAACTTATAATAAGTATTTACTTTTAAATTAATACACTTTTTATCATGTAATACACAATAGGAAAATTAAACATCATAACATCTTCCTTTGTTTAGAAAACAAACTACTTTACTAAAAACTAAACACCTCTCTAGTCCTTTATGAACTAGAAAGAAAACTATAAATGTGACAGTTCCAGCACGACAATTGCAACCACTATCATGTTTAATCTGTGATTGACTTTTGACATCTGACATTTCTAATTTAAAATTTTTTTTTTCTTCAAGCTTTTGTTTACAAACCAACAATAAATTAATAACAAACTCTGTTATTTAAAAAAAACTTAGGTTACGTGTTACAGTAGATTTCCATAATTCTAACAAGATTCGACATACCTAGAAGGTTTTTTGTACAAACGACCATATCTTGATCTATCAGTGATAACAGGGTTATCAACAACATCTGGTGTGTTATCAAAAGTGTTTGAACTAGACAAACTATCATTGTTGGAATCAAGGTTTTCTGACAATTCAAGAGAATGTGATGGTTTTATAATGTGAATTCCATTCCGGCGA
This sequence comes from Tholera decimalis, assembly GCA_943138885.2. Taxonomy (NCBI): domain Eukaryota; kingdom Metazoa; phylum Arthropoda; class Insecta; order Lepidoptera; family Noctuidae; genus Tholera; species Tholera decimalis. Next base: position 8,750,894 of record OW964553.2, on the reverse strand, counting down.
AAAGAACCTTCTGGGCTGTTTACAATGAAACTTCTAGGCTCTGGGCCTACCTGAGAAACAATACCAGGAATCCATGTTCCATTCGGTTTGTGTTTAAACATTATCTTATCACCAACTGATAAAGGCTTTAATTGTGTCCTATTTTTATTACAATAAAATGATGATTTTACTTTTTGTTTTTCAATTGTTTCCTGCACCTGTTTATTATCAATTGTTTTAAATTGTAAATTACTCTCTGTTACTGGTATTACAGTTCTTAGACTTCTAGACATACTTAGTTCTGCTGGGGAATAATGGTTATGTTTAGGAGTATTCCTGTATATTAACAATGCCAAATATGGATCACTTTTATCAACATGACATTTTTTTAACATGTTTTTTACTATTCCAACCGTTCTCTCAACCATTCCATTTGAACAACTTAGGTATGGACTAGATGTGACATGTTGAAAATCCCAGTCTTTAGCAAAACTTCTAAATTCACTACTGTTAAATGGAGGTCCATTATCAGAAACAACAATATTTGGTATACCATGACGGGCGAATATTGATTTTAATTGAGTAATGACAGGATGTGCAGCAAACCCAGATTTTAATAATGCCATTTCAACATATTTTGAGTAGTAATCGACTACAATAAGATATTTTTCACCGTCAAAGTCAAATAAGTCTATACCAACTTTATTCCAAGGTAACAACTTGTAATCATGGTGTAAAAGGGGTTCTTTACTATTATTTCTGCGAAATGATAAACATATTTTACATTGACCTACATATTTCTCTATGTCACTATCAATTTTTGGCCAATATACAGCAGTCTTAGCAAGACGGATACAGCTATTTATTCCTTGATGGCCTTTATGAATAATGTTAAGTATGGTATTTCTGAATGACTCTGGGATTATTATGTTATTAGATTTGAAAACAATGTCATTGATAACATGAATCTCACTTTTCAATGGATAATAAGGTCTAATATCTTCACCTACTGATTGTTTGTGTTCTGGCCAGCCATTTTTGCAATATTGAATTATTTGACATAATGTTTTATCCTTGGAAGTCAACTCTTGAATTTCTTTGAGTTTTTCAGGACTGACAGAAAGATTAGACAAAATCAAATTTACATGTAAATCTAAATCACTATCTAGGTCTTCCAAAGAAATTTCTGGTAAAGCCATACGAGAAAGAGTATCAGCAACATAGAGGTAACGACCTGGTTTGAATACTATTCTTATGTCATAGGGTTGAAGTCTTAGCATGATACGCTGTAACCTGGGAGGTATGTCATGTAATGCTTTTTTGAAAAGAGTAATTAGGGGTTTGTGGTCCGTCTCAACTGTGAACTGCTGTCCATATACATACTGATGAAATTTTGTGCATCCAAACAGTACTGATAGCAATTCTTTCTCTATTTGGGAGTAGTTTTGTTGACAATTATTGAGGGATGCTGATGCATAAGTAATAGGTTGTTTACCATGAGACAAAACTGCTCCCATAGCATCTTTAGATGCATCAACTGACAGTGTAACTTCCTTATCAGGATCATAATATGTTAAGACTGGTGTAGAGCTAATAAGGTTTTTAATTTTATCAAATTCAGATTGGTGTTGTTCCGTCCAATTCCAAGCTACATTTTTTGACAAAAGTGAACGTAAATGACTAGACTCATGTGACAAATTCTTTATGAATGGACCTAAATAATTTACCATACCCATAAACCTCTGTAATTCAGGGACAGTAGTTGGACTAGGCATTTTACATATAGCTTCAACTTTGGCTTCATCAACCTTAACACCATCAGCACTGAATACATGACCAAGATATTTAACTTCCGTTTGGCAAATTTTAGACTTTGCTTTATTGAACTTTAAATTACATTCAGCTGCTCTTTGTAACACTTTTTCTAAATGTTCATTGTGTTCTGACTCTGTTCTACCAAAAATTAAAAAATCATCGAGCATTATTTTCACTCCCTCTATATCACCGAATCTTTTCACCATCTCATTATGAAAAATTTCAGGGGCAGCATTAATCCCAAAGGGTAGCCGAGTAAATCTAAACCTGCCAAAGGGAGTTATAAAGGTACACAGCTTAGAAGAAGCCTCAGATAACTTTAGCATCCAGTACCCTTTGTTAGCATCAAGAGTTGAGAAATATTTTGCACCTACAAGAGCCGATCTAATTTCATTTAATGTAGGAAATTGGTAATGAGGTCTCATTATGGCCTTATTAAGATGTCTAGTGTCAATACAAAGTCTTATTTGACCATTCTTCTTAGATACAATAACTAATGGGCTTACCCATAAGGTTGGTTCCTCAACATGGCATATCACACCAGTTTGTTCAAGATTATCAAGTTCTTCCTTCAATACACTCTGCAATTTAAATGGTACTCGCCTGCACGGACTTATTTTTGGAGTGACATCTGGCTTCAAGCTAAAATCACATTCAAAATCTGTTATACAACCTAGACCCTCAAACAAGTTATTATACTTTTTTAGAATATTTTGACATGGATTGTTCATGGGTGGGTTATTATCATTAAAAGATACAGAGTTGACCTTTTTTATAAAGTTCATGGCCTTACATGTTGCTCTTCCTATGATGTTTTGACAGTTTAAATCCACTATGTGAAAATTTACATTATATTTAACATTTTTGTGACTGACCAATAAGTTACTCTGTCCTAAAGTTGGTATAACCTCCCCGCTGAATGTTGAGAGAGTGTGTTTACTTTTCTTTAGACTTGAATTTGGAATACCAAGCCTTCTGTATGTGTGGTATGATATTACATTTGTGTCTGCCCCAGAATCTAACAAGAATTGCACATGATTATCATTAATGATTAAGTCTACATGCCACGGCTTACTTTCAGACATAATTGAACAAACATTATTTAGAGAATAAATCGTACCTATGAGTAAATTATCGTTAGGTGTTACCATGTTCTCTTCCTGTGACTCTACTATTCTAATAGACTTTGTTCGACAAAATGAAGCAAAATGATTTGGTTTTTTACACTTATGACATTGCACACCCATAGCTGGACATTTATTTTTATGTATCTGACCACAACGACCACATTTCTTCCTCAATGGAGACTGGGACTGACTTCTAGGTTGGCTTTCAGTTCTGACTGGACGGCTGGCTCGCTGCTGCTGCTTTGTTTTGATTTGTCCAACAAAATTTGCTGAATTCTCTAGAATTTTGGATTGTCGTTTGGTTTCTTCCAAACTCTTAGCTATATTGATGGCCTCATCTAAAGTCTTCGGACAGTCTGTTAATAGTTTTTCTTTTAGGTATTGGTTGTCGCTGTGTAGGTTTAAGCTGAAAAGGTCTCTGAGCAAGTTTTCACGCAGTACACCGAATTCACACTGGTGGCTGATATTCTTGAGGTCAGTAACATATTCGTCAATGCTCTCGTTTTCATATTGTCGACGATTAAATAGCTTGTGTCTTTCCATTGTGATGTTTATTTTTGGCAAAAAATAAGCCTCGAATTTGGCTAATAACTCTTTGTATGTCACCACATCAATATCTACGTCAAAGGAGTAAAAAATTGTGAGTGCCTCGGGGCCAATGAATTGTAACAAAATGGCTACTTTCCGCTTGTCATCTTCGTCTTCAAGCTTGTTGGCTCTTAAATAAATTTTTAATCTATTCGACCAATTCTTCCACTCTCTAGGCATGTTGTTACTTTTTAAATCTATCCTCTCCATTGTAGTGTTTTTCCTTTGATCCATATCGTCGGACATTGCAATTTGCAATTGGCTTCTTGAAGAGGATGGGGCGCATGCATTGACTAACCTTCGTTGTCGACTAAATTTCTTGAAATTTCTTCTGACACCATGTCACGAAGGATCTTTTGTGGTATTACTTTAGTGATACTGCAGTTTGGTTATAATCAATATTTATTGTTGTTCAACTTACATGATAATAATCTAGATTAGATGAGACAAAGCGAGACGTGGACTGACGCCATTTTCCAAAAGATCCTCTCGCCCGGCTGGCTGTCTTCAAGTGTTGCCAACATACTTAATTCCTATGTAACCATGAGGAATGTATGGCTATATATGAATGGTATATATGAATGTATGTATGGCTCTACACCAGTCTTAACATATTATGATCCTGATAAGGAAGTCACACTGTCAGTTGATGCATCTAAAGATGCTATGGGAGCAGTTTTGTCTCATGGTAAACAACCTATTACTTATGCATCAGCATCCCTCAATAATTGTCAACAAAACTACTCCCAAATAGAGAAAGAATTGCTATCAGTACTGTTTGGATGCACAAAATTTCATCAGTATGTATATGGACAGCAGTTCACAGTTGAGACGGACCACAAACCCCTAATTACTCTTTTCAAAAAAGCATTACATGACATACCTCCCAGGTTACAGCGTATCATGCTAAGACTTCAACCCTATGACATAAGAATAGTATTCAAACCAGGTCGTTACCTCTATGTTGCTGATACTCTTTCTCGTATGGCTTTACCAGAAATTTCTTTGGAAGACCTAGATAGTGATTTAGATTTACATGTAAATTTGATTTTGTCTAATCTTTCTGTCAGTCCTGAAAAACTCAAAGAAATTCAAGAGTTGACTTCCAAGGATAAAACATTATGTCAAATAATTCAATATTGCAAAAATGGCTGGCCAGAACACAAACAATCAGTAGGTGAAGATATTAGACCTTATTTTCCATTGAAAAGTGAGATTCATGTTATCAATGACATTGTTTTCAAATCTAATAACATAATAATCCCAGAGTCATTCAGAAATACCATACTTAACATTATTCATAAAGGCCATCAAGGAATAAATAGCTGTATCCGTCTTGCTAAGACTGCTGTATATTGGCCAAAAATTGATAGTGACATAGAGAAATATGTAGGTCAATGTAAAATATGTTTATCATTTCGCAGAAATAATAGTAAAGAACCCCTTTTACACCATGATTACAAGTTGTTACCTTGGAATAAAGTTGGTATAGACTTATTTGACTTTGACGGTGAAAAATATCTTATTGTAGTCGATTACTACTCAAAATATGTTGAAATGGCATTATTAAAATCTGGGTTTGCTGCACATCCTGTCATTACTCAATTAAAATCAATATTCGCCCGTCATGGTATACCAAATATTGTTGTTTCTGATAATGGACCTCCATTTAACAGTAGTGAATTTAGAAGTTTTGCTAAAGACTGGGATTTTCAACATGTCACATCTAGTCCATACCTAAGTTGTTCAAATGGAATGGTTGAGAGAACGGTTGGAATAGTAAAAAACATGTTAAAAAAATGTCATGTTGATAAAAGTGATCCATATTTGGCATTGTTAATATACAGGAATACTCCTAAACATAACCATTATTCCCCAGCAGAACTAAGTATGTCTAGAAGTCTAAGAACTGTAATACCAGTAACAGAGAGTAATTTACAATTTAAAACAATTGATAATAAACAGGTGCAGGAAACAATTGAAAAACAAAAAGTAAAATCATCATTTTATTGTAATAAAAATAGGACACAATTAAAGCCTTTATCAGTTGGTGATAAGATAATGTTTAAACACAAACCGAATGGAACATGGATTCCTGGTATTGTTTCTCAGGTAGGCCCAGAGCCTAGAAGTTTCATTGTAAACAGCCCAGAAGGTTCTTTTCGCCGGAATAGAATTCACATTATAAAACCATCACATTCTCTTGAATTGTCAGAAAACCTTGATTCCAACAATGATAGTTTGTCTAGTTCAAACACTTTTGATAACACACCAGATGTTGTTGATAACCCTGTTATCACTGATAGATCAAGATATGGTCGTTTGTACAAAAAACCTTCTAGGTATGTCGAATCTTGTTAGAATTATGGAAATCAACTGTAACACGTAACCTAAGTTTTTTTTAAATAACAGAGTTTGTTATTAATTTATTGTTGGTTTGTAAACAAAAGCTTGAAGAAAAAAAAATTAAATTAGAAATGTCAGATGTCAAAAGTCAATCACAGATTAAACATGATAGTGGTTGCAATTGTCGTGCTGGAACTGTCACATTTATAGTTTTCTTTCTAGTTCATAAAGGACTAGAGAGGTGTTTAGTTTTTAGTAAAGTAGTTTGTTTTCTAAACAAAAGAAGATGTTATGATGTTTAATTTTACTATTGTGTATTACATGATAAAAAGTGTATTAATTTAAAAGTAAATACTTATTATAAGTTATATTAATTAGTTAAAAAAAAAAAAGGAAGATGTTACATAGGAATTAAGTATGTTGGCAACACTTGAAGACAGCCAGCCGGGCTAGAGGATCTTTGGAAAATGGCGTCAGTCCGCGTCTCGCTTTGTCTCATCTAATCTAGATTATTATCATGTAAGTTGAACAACAATAAATATTGATTATAACCAAACTGCAGTATCACTAAAGTAATACTACAAAAGATCCTTCGTGACAGTGTGAGAACGCATGATCTTGAATTACTTTTAAAATGAAGTACAAAAGTCGTCAACCGCTTTCGCCACTCGATAACCTTATTTGTGGCAAACTGACGTATCAAATGTTCGAGAGTTGGTCCCAGACTTAAAGTTGTAACCCAATATTCACGAGAAGGTTCATACACCCCGTAAAGGATTACCAATGAACTCAAAATTAGCATTTATATACAAATATCTACGAGGGACCTGCGTGGGATCTTGTTTATTTCAGCTTATTATGTTTTAACGAAGCTATGTTTGGAATTTCTTTGAAGGATAAAATTGGAAACGTAGTTATCCGGAGGGAGAAGAATTTGGTGTCAGAGACATGCCTAGTGGAGATGATTTACTATTATACTAATATTATAAATGGGAATGTCTTTTTTTTTTCTGTGGGAAAGTCATATAATGGTACTCCGGTTCTGGGAAGAGTGGTTGGGAGTGTCAGACTTCTACTGACTACCCAACCTGTTCCTTAAACTGCCCATACATTCCTGGGCCGAGGAACATTTCCGCAACCCCAGCACATTCCCGCAACTCCGGTAAATCGGAATATCTGCAAGAGCCAATTTGGTGTGACTGAGTAACAAACATACATACATCCAAACATTCGTATTTTAAATTCTAATCTTATTTCTCTACTAACAGTTGCTCGCGACTTCGTTCGCGTGGGAAGTTTTTCCCGTGTAAATACCGATCCCGTGGGAATTTCGCAAAATCTTTTCTTAGCGGATGCCTACGTCATAACATCTACCTGCATGCCAAATTTCAGCTCGATCCGTCCAGTGGATTGGGCTGTGCATTGATAGATCACTATGTCAGTCAGTCAGTCACCTTTGAGTTGTATATATTTAGATTTAATTGATGCTTTGTTATTCAAATAATTGTGCTTCTGTTTGTAGTACTAATTATTTTTTAATAAATCTATTTAAAATATATGTTTCTAAAGTAACACACCGCCATCGTTACATGGTGGACATCCCACCCATACGCACTAAACGTTTTGGGAATACCTTCATTGCGCGTACGGCTAAGGAGTGGATTTCCCTGCCGGAGCCTGTATCCTGATCGCTATAACCTGGGAGTCTTTAAGTCAAGAGTGAACAGGTTACTTCTAGGCAAGCGTGCTCCATCTTCGACAACATCATCACTTACCATCAGGTGAGATGGTGGTCAAACGCGTGCCTATTACAAAAAAAAAAAAAAAGAATTAAGACCCCAGAAACTCTGCCATCATTACTGTCTCAGATCATTTGTGCTACTCAGTTACTGTATTTAGGAAGTCAATTAAACGGTCGTTCTATGTATAATTATGGCGCTCAGTTGAGTGCGGTTAGACCTAAAATCGACCCCAAAATTGTTAGGGAAAGTATGAGAAGGTCATTTATAAGCTGACTACATATTGATTGTATCTTTAAATATCCAAAATATATCTGTTATTTTTTTATACTTATATGAGGTTATAGGTACATTTATAATAAAGTTTGAGTGTTCTCAAAAATGCCATAATGTTTAAAATAATTTGAATGAAGTTTCTAAAGTTCACGCGAGCGAATCTGATTGCAAAGACTTACTATAACATAATGAGAAGTAGACTTACCAAAGAGAGCGTAGTTCAGCACAGCCGAGATGCTCCCTGACTAAATGGATTGAACCAAAACTGACGTGTGCTTTGTATTGCGTATTGGTCGGCATAGCAATCAATGGTTTCAACATAAATACATCGTCTCATAACTTAGTAGAAACTAAAAAGCTCCTTTAAGTGCAGCTATGACGAAGCATCACCTTATAAAATCAAGAATGTATCTTTATCTTGTCTCATAATCTTAAGATATTAAAGATTGTTTTTATTAATACAGTAGAATGCGCTCCATAACACGAGCTATGCTATCCAGATTGATAGACACACAAATATTTCATGACATTCTACCTCCTGGTATCATATAATATCTAACGGCTTAATAAATCAATAGTAGAATGTGATTAGAAAAAAAAAATTGCCTGCATCCGTAAAAGGAAATACGTGTCAATTAACGCGAGATTTTTCGCGTGAAGCCCATATCGACACAGTGTGATAACATCTATACAAATTCCTTGCCAAAGCTGACACTGTGTCCGTAAATGGAAACCGAATAGTTGACTTGGGTTTTATAGGAATATTAGGATGTCGTTCCAGTTCTTTTTAAATAAAATGTTTACGGGATTTGATTTGTTTCCTATATTGGTATCGGTAGATTAAAATAGGCTTTTTCAACATGCTTTTCAGCCCTTTTTAGCGTCATCATCAGCATTCAAAACACATCCACTGCAAAATGTAAGCCTAAGGGATATGGTTTCCAAACCCTTTTGGCCCTCAGACTCCATCTACGCATATTTAGTTTACTGTATCTCAGTGAATAGTCACAAGTAGTCAAGCTTGACTGGTTCCGATTCCCGGATTAACCAGTGATTGTTTTTTATTTGGAATGTCTTAGTAGCAGCTCTGAGTATGGACTAGATTTGTGCTTGTTTCATCAAAATAGTTTCACAAACATTTGCAGTCACAAAAATGTTTGTTTATCAGCATAGAAATAAGCATAGATACACTGCTATTCGACACTTCAGGAAATACAAGCCTGGTGTTATCATGGTAACAGATCTACTACGTGTCCAGGCTGCACTACGCTACGAAGGTTGAGAAGATCGTGGAGTACGTGCGAGCTAAGACCAACTAGACTATGAGGGTTGAGGAGTTGAAGTCGCGTCATGAAACGAATTTTAAATCGTTTGTAATGCGGGTTCCAACCAGTGTTGCCGCTGGTCATTTGTAGAGTTACCGTACGCAAGAGATGAAATTACCGTATTGAAACAAAAATTGCCGTACATTTTTTATATTAAATAAAAAGTTTACATGAAAAAGAAAAATATAGGTATGAAACACAAGTCAAATAAATAAAAAACTTTCTGTTTATGAAAAAGATGCCACTGAACCTATAGATTTGATAGAAACCACAGATCACTCCTCTCCTCCTATCAAATCCTCAATATCGCCTGTTTAGTGGCATTCTTTTCATAATTAAGCGTTCAATTTTGAGCATACGCTGATTACGTTTCATCTACAATTTATTTAATTTCGTTTAAGGTAAATCTTACTGCATTTCAGTTAGTGGTATACCCAATACTTCCTTGTGCTACGATTGCCTAATTGCCGTATTTTAGTGTACGGCAATGACCACTCTGCCGTATACCGTACAATTCGTCTTAAAAGCGCCTGAATGCCGTACGAAACGGCAATTGCCGTACAAACGGCAACGCTGGTTCCAACTCATCTATTAGAAACATTCCTCAAGTAGGAATTTCGGCCGAAGGGTGTCGTGTATTGACGATTTCGCGGAAGATTACACGACACCTCGCAGCGCAACATAACGCCGTCTATTCATATTAATTAGTTTTTGTTTTTAAGTGTTTAATATTTGTTATGTATTAGTTTATTTATGAGATTTAATATTAGTTTATTGTTTTGTATGGGCCTAGTTGCCTGAAATAAAGGATATATTATTTTATTATATAACCTATACATATTAATACGAGTAACGGTGTTCTCTCAAGTGCTTATAGTTATTTACGCGGCACTAAAACACAAACAAACATTTTATAATATATATTTGATAATCTCTGGAACGGATGAACTGATTTTAATAGAACTTTCACTGAACGATGAGGAAGTTAAAGGACAATATATAGGTTACTTTATATTCCGGAATTCCCACGGGGTAGGGATTTACGCGGGAAAACCTTCCCAAGCTAACATACCCGCGGGCAAAGTTAGCTTATAGGTTTATGAATTGCGTTGCATTTGCCAAAGCCACGTTCAATCGGGACGTAGAAATTATTTCAACTTCTACCGCCATAATCCACAGCTGTTGCAAAACTTTAATCAATTTAAACCACCGTCAAAAGATTAAAGTTTGTGATATGAAATCATTATGAAATCATTTAATTCAATTGTTGTTTCATACCAATATTATGAATAGATTACCGCACTGTCTGGCAGTTTGAGTGCTTATACGGCCCACCCAAATGTCCTAACTTTGGTATTGTTCGTCAAATCGAAGTTGAGCTACGCGATATTTGACAAATGCTTGCACTGTTTGGACGGGCTTGCTCAAATATGTGTGATGCTGTCCTTTAAAGGGCGCCACAGACATAAACCTACATGGCTCTCATATGATTCGATCACTACAGATTGTATGGACTTTAAAAGAGACGTTGACCTCTGAGTTTGTTTCAGTGTTTCTTCCTCAGAGTAGTCAGTTAGAAAACACTGGCCTCATCTAGTTTACATTTACGAAAAAAAATCGTGTTTTGTAACCTATTTGCAAAATAAACATCGTTATTTCATTTCATTATTTCGTTTGTAAGCAATTAGTTTCGTAGTTTTGAACCCAGGGTGGGTTGGTCTTCCCCACTAACTACTTAGCAACAGCGGACATTCAGTAGATTTTTACCACGTTAAAAAAAAAAGACTAACTATATTTATATATTTATAGGTTCGGCTTCCAGTCTAACCATACAGCTGTGTATTAGTGTTTTACATGGAACGACTGCCTCTCTGATCGCCAAAACCCAGTATCTGGGTAACACCAGTAACTCACTTTGCAAAACCAATGTCATATTTGCTGGCTTCTTCAAAGATGTCCAAACAACAGCTGGAACAACGGCTTGGCGTACTTTCCCATCCAAAAACCGACCTTGTGTTAGAAAAACTAGTGTCAGACCAAAGATATATAATAAACTATAGATCCTAACTAACTATAAACTATAGAACTATAGTCCGCGCTCTAAAATGGCAAGTTGAAATCTAGGTAAGTGCCTCGTGTCTGTTTAGTTACGCACGAACCTGTGTCGCGATCGCTACACTACACATCTTTAGAAAAAATGTGTTTTAAAAGAAAATTAGGAAAAAAGCATGCCTTTGTGTGTTTTCAGACGTTGCACTAATTATACTGCTTCCGTGAGAGGTCAAAATGTCTCATTTCATAGGTAAATATCAACAGAAATACATTTTTTATTTTTATTTTTCTACACGGCTAATGGCGGCAAGCGTATGAATGAAGTCAGTCACGTGACGTTAGGGGAGGTTGTTAACTAAAGATGTATATTCATCTCTCTCTAACATCAGGTGTACCTAAAGATGGCATTTATTTTCTGTCCCTTTCTTTACACGTATTAGATAGTAATTCTCTATGTGTGTTTCGTGCCGTTTTTGAGAGGTGTTTTGTGGGAATATGACGCGTCTATTATAATACGTCATTGTGTCAGACGCCAGATTTAACAAACTAAACGTTTTGGGAATACTTTCATTGTGCGTACGGCTAAGGAGTGGAGTTCCCTGCCGGAGTCTGTGTTTCCCGATAGCTATAACCTAGGGGTTTTTATGTCAAGAGTGAATAGATTACTTTTAGGTAAGCGTGCTCCATCTTCGACCACATCATCGCTTACCATCAGGTGAGATGGTGGCCAAACGTGAACCTACTATCAATAATAAAAAAAAAAGATTTTAACTCAACCTGAGATTGTATAGCGTTGATGTAAATCAGTTTTATAGTCCCTAAAAGAAATGTAATTGAAATCTATGCATAAGTTTTTTTTTAATTTATGGCTCGCGATTGACCACCATGTCACCTGATGGTAAGTCACGATGTGGTCGAAGATAGAGCACGCTTGCCTAGAAGTAACCTATTTACTCTTGACTTAAAGACTCCCAGTTTATAGCGATCAGGATACAGGCTCCGGCAGGGAAATCCACTCCTTAGCCGTACGCGCAATGAAGGTATTCCCAAAACGTTTAGTGCGTATGGGTGGGATGTCCACCATGTAACGATGGCGCATCGCCTTTTGTCTTGTAGTCCGATGATGGAACGGGCTTGGCAGAATTAGATTGTGTAATTCTATCACACACTCCCCGAAATGTGACCGATAGAAAACCTATAAACTTGTAACTAATCGTCGATGTTACTTAAACAATTTTAAAAGTTTAAATAATGATAGATGATACGATTTAATCAATGGAGCTGCTAACCTATTCAAAATATGTCGATATCAACCCAAACTTTATCGCCTATCCTGTACTGTGTCGAATCCTAACTCACTAACGATGTTCGGCCCATCCGATACATTATTTACCTTATAAAGCATAGTTAGATGCGATTCAAAGGCGCGTTTCAAACTTTGCGAGGAACGGTCTTGAGCGGATCATTTGCTCCGAAAGTAGCTGTGTGAAATGAGGTATGAGACGTTACTTGCCGGCTGTTATCGTAGTTATAAATACGGGGAACGTTTTTCTTACGCTATTTTTCTATTGGAACATTATGACGAAATACATATAAAAACAGTTAGATATATATTGGTATAGCACCTATATGTATGGTATTAGTTAAGTAACTGTATTAGTTTTTAGTTTGTATGTGCGATAAATAAATTATAGTTAGATATTTAAAGATGGATGAAGATTACCACCATGGCAAGTGTTGGTTAACCTTACCCTAAGCAGCTGGTATTGTTTAACAACAGATCCTACTTTTAAGAGAGCAACTATTTATACGAATATAGCCATAATAAGTCCGTAAGTGTTTTGAACTCCTACGTAGCTTTCAGGCGCCACTCAGAGACGTACGAAATATGGTGTATTACTTTTGAAAATTTATTAAATATAAAAAAATCGTGACACAGTGTTTGTTGCAGGCTATTTCTGTTTTTACAAAAATTAATTAATATGGTCAAACAACGTTTACTGGATCAGCTAGTAATTTATGTAAATTTATTAGCCCATTGTCTTGAAACAAATCTCAAGTCAGAAATAGAGGAATGGAGTTAAAATTACAAATGCAATAGTTTAGATGAATGTATGTTTGTTACTTAGTCACGCCACATTGACTGAACAAAACTATATTTTATAATAGGCATAAAGTTGGATTACAGTTTAGAATTGCATATAAGTTATTTTTATACTGGAAAGATGCAGCTAGTATGAAAATAAAATTCACTATCTGTGCCCAAGACTTCGCATGGAATTTGATATTGGCACCTACGCGGTGTTTTCCGTATAAATCCCGATCCCATGGGAATTACGGGATGAAAAGTAGCGTAAAGTTTATCACAGGATTACAGCTATCGATTAAAATATTAAAATCCGTACAGTCGTTTTCGCGTGTTTGAATAACAAACATCCAAAAATTCATCTACACATTCACTTTTTTATATTAGTAGTATTAGTAGGATTATCTAAATAGTACAATAATACAGTAAAATAAGTGTATCTGTACATTGAATACATTTACCAAAATATAATTGACTAGCGGCCCGTCCCGGCTTCGCACGGGTGGACATAAGCTTTTTTGATATTTTTACCTTTTATTTATATTTTTTTTTTGTTTTTTTTTTATATTTTTGTAGTTTTACGTGTGTGTATTTATTTTTAAGAGTTTTTCTAAGACATTGTAATTTTTACATTTCTGTATTTACATTTTTATTTTAAAGCTTTATTTAATTCTATTCATTGTTACTTTTATTTTACAAAACTTTTACTTTAAAGCTTAACTGTACACTATGTTGGCAGTGGTATTTGTAGGTGATAACAAAACATATTAATTTTCAGGAGATCCTACTCGAGAAAGGGCAATATATAATTGCCCATGAGAGAAGCACTCTTTTCTTAGGTCGATGCCAACAATCGAAAAAGTTTGTATAAGTAATTCCTTTATCAAAAATCTTGTGCCATTACACATACTGGGAGGGCTTAAATTTCTCAGTAGCATAATGGGAGTACCTCCTTTTAATTTTAGTTCATGGGGTGACAAGCCGGCAGAATAGAGGGAATTTAAAAATTCTTGTGGGTGTGCATTGTATCTTTGATGTTGCACACGGTGTCAATAGATTTGTAACATTTAAAATAACCCGGTACTTTTTCCATAATCATTCTATTTATCTCATTTACTGAGTCGTTTCTCGGTGACACTATCACTATCGAACAGAGCCAATTGAAATTTCTTTCTGTGAGATTTTAGATGTCGGGATAGATTGTGTCTATAAGAATTTATAGACTGTTAACAGTTTGAGCCAATTACTTGTCCAGCAATACTTGGGGGCTATTTGCAACTGTCGATGGTAATTCTAAGTTATAATCTCCTAGTTGAAGCATTTTTTGTGAGAAATTTCTATTGTGGTTATTACTTAAATGTGCTCTCATATTTGTGCACAAATTAAGAGTTTCAATTGATTGCTATAAAGGTGATGATTTGAGGCACGCTTTCGGCACGTGAACCTTTTGTTATAACCGGTAGTGTTTGGCGAAAGCCTCCAGCCAACACAAAGGTTACGCCCCCCAACAAATTGCCTGAGTTTCTGATGTCTTTTAATGTGCAGTCCACAGCTTCTACATTAGCTCTATGGCTCATGGTGCACTCATCCCAAATAATGAGCGATGTGTCCAGTAAGAGCATCCTCAGTGGACCATTTTTGCAGATTGAGCGTAGAGATTGTTGTTCTAAAGACACAGCCAACGGTAATTTAAAGGTTGAGTGAGCAGTTTTCCCACCATTTAATAGAGTTGCAGCAATTCCGGAAGACGCAACTGCCAGTGCTTTTCTTCCAGATTGTCGTACTTTAGCTAATATTAAATTGACAAGAAAGGTTCTACCGTTCCGCCAGGCGCGTTAAAAAAAATAGGCCGCCCTTGTTATTTTCCATACTTTCAATTATAGCATCGAACGCAATTTTTTGATCTGCCACCTACTTGGGTACATTTGAGTTGAAAAATACTGATAACTCGTTAACATCGTATGTACCTACAGCCCTGTATGGCATTAACTACATTTTGTAGTGAGCGATTCGGAGAAGGTAACTCAAAGTCTCTGAAATTTTTGTCGTTCAATTCTAAAAGTTTGTTTTCGATTAAATGTGTTTTATTGTTATAAACATAGGCCTATAATTGATTTCGGAAACTGGAACACCTGATACAGAACTTCACACTTCAAGAGAAGCTGCAGACAGAAGTTAGTAAGAAAATAAAAAGATGTTTGCACAATGTTTATGGCTGTCTGTAGTATAAGTGCCACTTTCCTAAAATACGTAAAGTTTGTATTATCTTCACTTGTTCTATTAGCTGTCTGTCTACGGATATTGTAATAAAATTACATTCGCGACCGATTTGAATTACAAATCAAATTGTCTCCTTGAGCAATTTATTTACACTTTCTTACCTTCGAAATTCAGAAACGGTTCTTAATATCGTCCTTCTATGATAATGGATTAGTGTTCATACACAAATCCTCCTCGCGTCATGTTTTTTAACCGACTTCTAAAAAAGGAGGAGGTTCTCAATTCGGATGTTTGTTTGTTTTTTTTTTATGTTTGTTCGGGCATATCTACGTCGCTTGCCAACCGCATTGAAAAATTCTTTTTTTTGTTGAAAAGGGTATACTTCCCAAATGGTCCCATGAAAATTTTATCGAAATCGGACAAAAATTAACAAAAGTCTAAAAAAAATATTTACTAATATTTATAACTCCGTCATTTACGAACCGATTTGGAAAATTCACTGATCCACTAAAAAGTCCGAAAATAAAAACTTTTTTCCAAAAAATAAAACCGACTTCCATATCAAAACACTACAAAGCCAAAAATAATTTTAATTTCGGAAGGCGGTGTGAAAAAAAAGAAAATACAAAACCAATGACATCGACTACCGAAATTAAAATTATTTCTGGCTTTGTAGTGTTTTGATATGGAAGTCGGTTTTATTTTTTGCAAAAAAGTATTTTATTACTGAGGGTCGTGACCACCTGCATGGTTTCTATTTTCGGTAGCATGCTCAGCATAGGGGTTGAAATAGGGAATGAAAGTTTGTATGGAAATTACATCATTTTTAAAGCTTGAAGCTTGAAACATACTTTTTAGACTTTTGATTAGATATTAATAAATACGACATTCAAATTATGTATGAGTTTTATTTTCAAAATAATTAGCCTAAAAAATTTAAAATGCTGCCGAAAGTCACTATTCCGCGCAGATGAAGTCGCGGGCACAGCTAGTAATCTATATTTTGGTCTCCCTAATGATCGCTATAGCTATATAAAACGTTCAAAGAACTCTACTATTTATATTTTAAATATGAATGTCTGGTTGTTTGGATGATTGGTACCTAATCGCCTTAACAGATGATCAGTTTCCCATAAAATTTTAAACATTACCTGGCCAAAAAGCGAGACAGTATTAATCACTGTAATACAATATCTTGGGTTGATTTTCGACTATTAAATGCGTAGCTGCTGGACAAAGCTATATTTAATACAATTATTTTAGTTTGTCTTTTAATTTCATACTGTAGTTGTTTTTTTCATCGTAAACCTTTACAGAATGCAGCAATCAAAACAAGATGGCCGCCTCGACGTGATGCCCATTCGTCATAAGCTTTTAAAAATTATCATAAATTCATTCATTCGACACGGTTGACGTTTATTATATTGATGTATCGTTACAAAAATAAACTGTGTCTGTTCAGTCGTTTTGGAATTCTTAACAAAATACGGAGGGTAAAAAGCGGTTGCAGAAAAGGGAGTATTTCAATTTGATAAGCATCTCAGATAATCCAAAATAACATTTATATGCACGCAGATGTACGAAACCAGTCATGTACAAGTTGAGCTCGCACACCGAGGGTTCCGTTCAAACTTATTTATGTAAATTAATGCAATGGTACCAAAATTACCAATGCTTACCAAACTAGCAAATGGTGCCAGGGAAATGGGAAGTATCCTATAATTTTTAATTACTTTGTGGAATCGTAAAATATGCGACATGATTGAATATATCGTATATTATGCTCCTATTTGATTGAGTTGACTTGATCTACATATTCCTGACGGATCTTGAAAGATAAATCGACAGAAAATGAAGAAATCCTGTTAGGGGACCGTTTTTTCCATTGGAGGTACGAAACCCTGAAAACAACGTGACTACTCAGTAGTTATTCACTTTTCTACGTGTCCATCTCAAGCTTCCAATGAAGTTATATTTAAACACTCGTTCTTGCAATTATATAACTTAATCTTGTTGTGCAGTTACTTATAATGTTTAATTAGTTGAGATGAAAAGAAAATTCTTTGCAAGTTATTCATAATTAAAACAAGTACGCAAAAGTTATTGTATCTCAGGGAGTACTCATTTACGAAACTCAATTTTGTTTAGAGGGTTGAGTGAAAATGGAATAAGTAAGATAAAAAATGTTTTTTTTTTCATTTGTTTTGCCAAAATACTAACATATTTAAGTATTTTTTGTTACGTAAAAATAAATGACGACAATACAATGCGTTGGAATATTACGTGAAATCAAGCGTGCATACTATTTTATTTTCACTTAAATAGGATGTTTTCGTAAATTCGATAAATCCAAAATAATTACGAAATATTTTTACTCTCACTGACGGACAACAAACATCATTTTGTTAACCAGGACACTATCCTATCATTATTGTGATATCGATGACGATTTCATAACTCAAAATTTATTTAAATGCATTGCAATATTAGTCAATGGTCGATCCATCATTTGTGTTGTCTATATATTACATTGCTGACAACTTAGGCAGTACGAGTAAACAAATTTTACGATACATCATTTAGAAAGTTTTTTCTGGGTGGGAAAATCATCACTCCATCAACATCATGACTCCCGCTGACCGACCCTGCTCCGACCCTGCTCCTTCAGGTGCCCTTTCGTTTTGGGGCCGCGGTATCACATTAGAACATTCCCGCAGCCCGGCAGGATATTTAGAAAGTATGCACAACTTGTTCAGGTCATAAAAATGGAGATATACATACATTTCTTGAAACATCTATGGAAAGTAATGGATGAAAAACTAATTAAATTTAAGATACAGGTACTGAGTTCAATACCTAATAAATAGTAAAACATCTCTGTCAAACGTCTGACTACCGTTCGAACTGAAAATAAATATTCTACCGCCAAGGCTAGCCGTAGATCGTTATTAATTGAATGCGACACCTAACGTCTGCGCCGACGCACCGACTTACCTAACGCTAATGACACATGCCGCGATAGATCAAAGATTAACTTCGGTGGTTTAATTGATTGATTTGTTGGCTGTTTACTGCCTAATAAAGTTGTAAGTCTTAGAGGCAGTGCCATTAATAGGGTTTAAATAAGAATACTATTATATAATTTGATGGCAATCATTTGTGTTCTGTTGGTACTGTGACAAGCATATGCCATCATGATTTTTTTGTGGAAAAGTGTTAGTGCTATGTGTCTTGTATAGCTCTGTCTCTCTTGCACTGAAAACATGGTGGTTCTAAAACATGTAATAATGAATTAAACGAGTCAGAATCAGTACATTCAAGATTATCTGTTAACGATATTAGTTTATTCATTGCGCTGTTTATTCTTCTCATGGAAACTATTTTTCCGGTGAGAAAAGCATCAAATGACTTCTCCCGCTCAAAGTGGAACGGAAGGGATGGTCGAACTTCTACAGATTAATAATAATACCCACTCTGCTCCTTTAGGATTTAGGCGACCGTCTTCATGTATAGTTTTGACGTTCCAATTGTGAATGACATTATTTTTCATAGTGGATTATTATTACCAAACATTTATCTACTTACTATTCAAATTAAAAACAAAAAACCGTTGGGTAAAAACAAATTATCACATTCAAGAATAAAATAAACTCTTTTACCTCAACTCTCCTAGAGTTACTGAAAACTCTTGTGTGTAAATTAACTCAACACTGTTTAAGCTGAAAAGTTTAATTTCACCTGTAAACAGCAAAAACGAATAAAATTTATCGCGTAATGAAGCAGAATTTGCTAAAACTCCAGCTGCATGAACGAGAGACCTCTTTAAAGTATAAAAGCGAAGTAATTACTTTAATTCACATCACGTAGTTCCCGCGAACCTCGGAATTGAGTACTAAATTGTGTTACAGTGATGTAACAACGGTCTCCGGAAAAAAAACACCACGGTTCGGTAGTTCTAACAATCGACTTTTAAAATTATGTTATCGTAAGCGTAGGCGATTTGACTTCATCGAATTTAATTGGGCTTGAAAGCACTTAGACGGCTTGAGAAGTGCTTACGTTTGGTTCACTCTGGGGAGTCAGCGCCACCACTAAATTAGAAGGCCGGATAGTCCATACTTTAAAATATCATGTTAATAATCAACCTACAATGATTCCACAGCTGGGATACATGCGGTCTCTTTATAAAACGTTCGCTGACAGTACGTCGTTAGGCGGGAAATTAAAATAGTGCGTTATGACAGTACGTCGAAGGACGAGCCACTTATTTTTAAGAGTACGTCGTCTCACGATATTTTTTCATATAAGTGTTATGAAAAGCAGTATCCACTGTCATATTATGAGCAATTTCATATTTCTTACTACCGTGACATGAGTATTTTGTGGGTAGTTTCATATTACTTGCTTGTGCGAGTGAACTTGAGTGAGGAGTACTACGTTGATTTGTCATTTAGTATGGAAAATTCTACTATCGTAATGTGGTGTCAGGGTAAGTGTTCACTGTCAGTGAACGTGATAAGAGGGAATGGGCCGTATTCCACCACGCACGCTCAGTGCGCGTTCGTGGATGTTGTATGGCTTCGTATAATTCGGCCATGCAGGAGATGCAGATTTTAAGACCAGTAGTAATGATGGAAATTACACAAAAGTACCAAATGAACCTGCTCGCGTCTGATACCAAGAGCTACAACACGTACGTCATGAACCTACATGCTTCTCATATACAAATACAAATTGTCTGGACTTTAAAAGAGACTTTGACCTCTGAGTTGTTTCGGTGTTTCTTCTCAGAGTAGTCAGGAAATACCGACCTCATCTAGCTAAACTAAACACGCAAAGAAACATGACGTGTAAACGTGTTATTTATAACCAATTTACAAAATAAATATTTCACTTTATTTCATTTCATTTATGATATATATTTCGACTTTCACGCAAGAAAATCTGTTTAAACACTCTAGTCACTTTCATTGTGCGTGCAGCTAAGGAGTGAAATTCCCTGCCGGATTAATAATAATAATATAAGACGTTTAATTTTCTCAACACAAAGTAACTTAAAGCTAAAAATTACAGTAAACTAAAGTAGGGGTTTGACTTTGTGAGAGACTGGTGCCTGAAGTGGGTTTCAACGAGAACCTGTATTACAGGTCACCAGTTCCCTCCCGCGGCCTGAGATCCGCTGTAACTTAAATAATGGATAGAGAATTGAATACAAGAATGAAGCAATATTACTTAAAGACTAAAAATATGAAAATTATTGTTTACATACATGAGAAGACGTGGAACCAGTTTGTTAAGTGTATCAGTGTATGAGATTGTTATGCAGTTTGAAGAGTGTAAATGTATGAAAAAAGAGCTGTATGAGTATGCGTGATGACAGTAAGTACAAAACAAGAAAAACAGTATTATTTCAGCGGGACCAACAAATCCTCAGTTCCCTTGTAGTCAAGGCTTTTGAGAAATTTAAATAGTTGATCTTTACATTTTAATTTAGTGAGGGGGTATATATTGAGTTTATTATTAAGTTTGTTATATAAGAACGGCCCCAGAAAGAAGAAGAAATTGTGAGAGTGCGCAGTTTTAGTGGATTGCGTTAGACACACCCTACCTTTTCGGCGTTTATCCATGTGGAGTTTTGTATCGAAAGGCAAAGATGAATGTTGCTTTAGCACCGTACGGAGTATGAATATTTGCCTAACAGTCAGAACGTCCCATTCCTTAAAAAGATCGACGGTTGCATAAAAAAAGGGGAGACCGGCTGCAACTTTGAGTAACCTAGGGGTCTTTAAGGCAAGAGTGAATAGGTTATTTCTAGGTAAGCGTGCTTTATCTTCGACCACATCATCGCTTACCATTAGGTGAGACAGTAGTTAAACGCGAGTCTATCATAAAAAAGTCACTTTAAATAACTTTTAATAACTTAGGTATAAGAAAGATGCATTTAGTACTAACAAGGATAATTCAGGTTAAAATAATTTCAATTGTTTGTTTTGGTTCATTGTTGAAACTTCGTTGGTCAAGACTCTCACGACACAAAAATTGCAAAACTAAAAAAAAGAATTTTCCTGCTTTAACCGCAATGTTTTATATGATAAACAATATGATTATGGTATTTTTTTTTGTTTTATCCATTAGACAAAACCGGAAGAAAAAGTGGGTAGTCAATACTAATTAACTACCCACTTTCCTACTAATTTACAAATTGTTATGAATCACAATTACTGGTACAATTAAAATGTATATGTAATGTACTTGTTTAACAATTATATATTATATTTTTTTTTAGTTGATAGGCTTGCGTTTGACCATAATCTCACCTGATGTTAAGCGATGATGTGATTAAAGATGAAGCACGCTTGCCTAGAAGTAACCTATTCACTCAGGTTATAGCTATCAGGAAACACAGACTCCGGCAGGGAATTCCACTCCTTAGCCGTACGCACAATGAAAGGATTCCCAAAACGTTTCGTGCGTATGGGTGGGATGTCCACCATGTAACCATGGCGCATCGCCATTTGTCTTGTAGTCCAATGATGGAACGGGCTTGGCGGAATAAGACTGTGCAATTCCATCGCACACTCCCCGAAATGTAATGCAAATAAAGCCGATTGCCCACACTAAACCGACGTTCTTTCATTTCAATTTAATTAATATTTTAATCAATTACCTAATTACCCATCTATCACGTACCTAATCTCACGAGACGTCATTTTAAATAACATTCGTACTGCGAGTTGTTATATTCATGCTATTGCACTATTAAGTGGACCGGTTTTGAAATAATATGCGTATGCTACCGACTCAACGGTTTATCTGTTGTCTTTTGATTAAAATGGATGTTTCTAATTAGGACACTCGGTTTTTGGGTTACCTGATATCCGGGGACCTTGTCATAGTTTTAGTCTATATAGCATTTGTTTCATTTTGCTAGTGGCTTGGGCAGTTACTTATTCGAAGAAATAAGTCTTGATGTTAATAATATTTCGACTTTATCTAGATCAGTCCAAAATTGAATCCTTCAAAAATATTCATAAAGATCACCAGTGCATTATGGAACCGTATATAATAAATGTTCATAAGAATAGCACTGCCTTTATTTAGTAAACAGATATTAATTTCTAATGCTCCTACCACAAAGATTCCAACCAAATTCGATATTTCACTACATCTCAGTGTCTTATCAGTGTTTTTTTTTTATTGATGATAGGTTTGCGATGGTAAGTGATGATGTGGTCGTTCACTCGTGACTTGAAGACCCCCAGATTATAGCTATTGGCTTATTCGACTTAAAATTCACTTTACGGTTTTCTCAATTATTCGGTTACATTTATTGCGTATAAAATATTTTATGAATAAATTTTATCTAATGCACTTTAGACCCAAACATCAGTGATTTTTTTTCCAGATGGACAACTTCTCCCGGTCTAGGTGTAGCGAAATAGTGTCAGATTTCTACTGACTAAAACCCCACCCATTTCCTTCAGGTGCCCTTGCGTCCGGGGTCCGGTAGGGGGACAGTATCACGTTAGAATATTTCCGTGACCCCGGCTAGCAATGACGCTATCAAGCCCTGTCGTTTTGCCTCTGAGGAGACTCTGGAACACGACGCACCGTCAACTCGGGTCTAGTTCTTACCGGACGGTAAGCCATCTCTCTCGCCGTCCGAAAGCCCACGCCTAAGGTGGTCGAATCATCTCGCAATCCTCGATGCCTGGGGCGTCTCCCGCGATGGCAAATGAAGAGAGTTATCCCTCTTTCACGCGTTCGGCCTCCTTCTTTGCAGAACAAGGCAATTGCATAATTGTCGTAAAAGTCGGTAACAGACGACACTGTACCGCATTAAGTACCGATACGATTCAATTCCAAAAACACAATTTGTCTTCCGAATGCTCAACAGATATAATCTACACTCTATAGCCTTGTCACAATTACAATCAATATAATGTTTTCGCCGCTCACTACTATACTACGGGCGTTTCATGATGATACACATGACATATCGTTTTGAGAACGTGTTTTAGGGAGTACATGAATAAAACCTGTTACAAGAGCATGTGTATTCTAGCAGAAGTTTGTTTTTCCCCGTAGCTATAAGCTGCAAATCCTCGAAACAGGAATAAGATTGATTTTAGACAAATATTCTGCATGAGCAATATCATTCAACCGCATCATTTATTAAAAACACGCAAGATTGAGGTATAGTATAGCATGAACAGTCTTTAATGTTTAGCTAGGACACAGGCCTTTGTGAGTGGCAGTGGGCAGTGAAGTGTATCATCGCCACGCGAACGCAATAACTTTATTTCATTGTTATATGTTATATATCTTCGATATTTTAGATCTAAGATATGTCCATTTCTTCATGATTTTTTCACCATTTTGAGATTAGTGACTGTGAAATATTTTCTAAATACGTTCGAACCCACGATCGAAGCCGTTATCACTGTACCACTATAAAACAAA
Source organism: Tholera decimalis (assembly GCA_943138885.2). Taxonomy (NCBI): domain Eukaryota; kingdom Metazoa; phylum Arthropoda; class Insecta; order Lepidoptera; family Noctuidae; genus Tholera; species Tholera decimalis. The sequence continues at coordinate 8,726,878 of OW964553.2, read as the reverse complement.
AAAATATAAAAATATTATTGGTATAAAATTGATTACCTTTTTAGTTTAGCCCTGACTCCCGAGCTAGGTATACAATACCTGTAATTCAATAGTCAGTGCCTTCTTCCCAATTTGTTGTGCTTATATTATAGGTTATGCAATTATATAATACTATGTATTATGCAATAACAAAATCGTATGATATTTAAATTCCAAAATTTAACATTAGCAAATTATTAATATTGCTCTGAGATTGAAAAATTTATACTTCCAACATGTCACACGTAAAATATCTCAACAAATGTGCTAAAGTTTGCTGTAGTAGTAGTAGTTAATTAGTTGATACGTCAGAACGGATTAATAATTGAATAAACAATTTCAGATTGAGCCCTTTACCTTGACATGTGTCAAAAATGTCATCTAAAAGGAACGAAGTATGATTGCTAACGTTTCATCATTTCAAAACATTTCACATATTATAACTTTCCCGCCTCTAATATCCGTTTATGTTTAATGCAATGTCATTAATCGCTGACAACTGGTTCTGAGTGGTATTTATTACATGATGCGATTGGATCGTTTTGTAATGATACTCAAATTGAGACTAGATTGTTGCTCATGGTATTAAAAGCTTGATTAAATTTAAAGGCATATCTAGAGAAGTTTTGATAAAGTATAAACTAAAGAAAATTACAACAAAAATGGTTACTCCATATAGGTGAAATGTTTGAAAAAGTAGGTTTAACAACTTATCTAAGTTGGTACATGTTTCACTCAAATATAAGCTCAAGCATAGTTGAATGGATTAACAGAAATACTAAGAACTATAGCTAAAAAGAAATATTATAAAATCAAGCATAGTTTCGGTTCGGTTTGTGTATGTGTTTTTTTAATCGCTTTAAAAAACGTCTTAAATTCTCTATTCAGGAATACCTCAATGTCTGAGGTATTCCTCGAAGCGCTACCATTTTGAAGCGCACCTAATGAGGCGCTCCTTTTTTATTCCTCGGAGCGCTCCTTTTCCGATAACATGGTATCGGGAGCGCTACTAAAAGGAGCGCTCCGAGGAATAAAAAAGGAGCGCTTCATTAGGTGCGCTTCAAAATGGTAGCGCTTCGAGGAATGCCTCAAATGTCTTAATTCAAATCAGTAAACGGCAGGATTCGAGTATACTTAGAAATAAAAATGGGGTATTATTCATGTGTAATTATTGTTTCAAAGTTCTTACTGTTAGAGACCATGTCTATTTAAAAAATGATATGCAATATACTGATTTTAAAAATCAACGTCCATTAATCTTTGCCGACTAAATTAAATGTCGTTCACTTACCGGACTATGTTAAGTGTCGGGTGATATGGACCAATGACGTCGGATCAAATAAGGGACGCAATTTTACAGCGTAATGGTCCAATTGACCGAGAGGCCGCACCTAGTATTGCAGGCACATATTATAAACATAAAAGCCTATAATAAGTAGAGCCGATGAAAGTTTAAAACTATGTTGACCATCAAGCTGTTAAGACTTGCACGTATTTATGAACACATTTTGTTTCATAAGAAGCAGCACAACTTACTGATATTATAAATGCGAAAGTTTGATTGATGGATATTTGTTACTCTTCACTCAAAAACTACTGAACAAATCTGAATTATATTTGGTAAGTAAATAGTTGACATCACGGAATAACACATAAGTTGATGGGATTTACGCGGGAAAATCGTCCCACGTGAACGACGTCGCGGGCTGAAGCTAGTTAACTATACATTTCGAAATGCAAACTTTATTTAATCAATGTGACAGTTTAATCGTCTGTTTTTTATGTTTTCATGTCAAAAAGGCTGAACCAATTAGGTTATAGATACCATTTCTTGCGTGATTAATGAAAACAAAGCCTCGTGCAAAACTAATCTGAAATATAGGCAAAAACCGTCCTGAATAGAAAATCGTTATCGCCAGCATTTCTATTACAGTTTTTACCTCTCACAAACAACATTATCCGACGAAAAAGGGGTCACCAGATGACGTTTGCTTACGAATCGTCCTCTTTTTACCCGACTGCGCCGCGCAATTGTTTTAGTTAATTGATGTACACGTTTTTCTTTATACAAATAACACTACACTCAAACAATTAATTTCGAAAAATAAACTACATATACTATATTAGAACTACTCCAGCCGAAACGATTCTATAGACGCAAAATGTATAAAAAACCAATTCTTTTTCGCAACCCATGGAAAAACGGGACAATTAAAAAGCAATACGGCTAAGTAAGAAAGTAATATGACCTGATGGAATCGCCAATCAACTAATGCATTTACCGACAGCTAGCCGGCCGGGATGACGTAAAACGTTTTATAAATGACCCTTTACTCTAATAAGGTCCGTCCGTCTAATAAGAGCCATACGGGTGTGTTTCGACATATATGTGCTTGTCTATTTTTTGTCGGAAAAATACTGGAAAAACAAAATATGGTGGCAAATAAAACGGTTTTGTCAGAGTCGGCTCAGCGTTAGTTGGGTTTTTTGTTTCGCAAAAAGTTGTATTAAATAAGCCATAGCTTGGCTGAGTGAACCGACGAGCGAGCTTTTGCTTGTAAGATTGAAAAATTAAAGAGAATGAGCATGGTTTTTAACAATAAATCGACCTATTTGTAATGTATTATGTTACCCAGATTCTGGGTGTTCGAGAACAGAGGCAAACAGTCCTTTTGAAATACTGTTACTCGGCAGTATCCACAGTTATCCATGATTTTATTATTTTGATACGTTAAATAATTACAGAATACTGCTCTCGGAGACCATAGACCATAGCAATAATGAAACTGACTGAACTCCTATGATAGGATGTGTGCTGATAGTATTCAGTAATATAGTTATAAATTCATCATTTTCCACGGGCTTTTAAATAGTAATTCATAAAAAGGCTGTTTTTTTTAAGAGTACTAACAATGTGTGTAGAATTCACATACTAGCAATTTTGTTAACCCCTCCAAGTAAGCTAAATATGCTTGTGTCTGGAATGGGTTCACGGCAATAGTGTAATGGGTGGAGATCAAACTCGCGCCCTCTCAACCATAGTGTAATAGGGTGTGGTTCAAACTCGCGCCCTCTCATCCATAGTGTAATAGGGTGTGGTTCAAACTCGCGCCCTCTCGACCATAGTGTAATAGGGTGTGGTTCAAACTCGCGCCCTCTCATCCATAGTGTAATAGGGTGTGGTTCAAACTCGCGCCCTCTCATCCATAGTGTAATAGGGTGTGGTTCAAACTCGCGCCCTCTCGACCATAGTGTAATAGGGTGTGGTTCAAACTCGCGCCCTCTCATCCATAGTGTAATAGGGTGTGGTTCAAACTCGCGCCCTCTCGACCATAGTGTAATAGGGTGTGGTTCAAACTCGCGCCCTCTCATCCATAGTGTAATAGGGTGTGGTTCAAACTCGCGCCTTCTCATCCATAGTGTAATAGAGTGTGGTTCAAACTCGTGCCCTCTCGACCATAGTGTAATAGGGTGTGGTTCAAACTCGCGCCCTCTCGACCATAGTGTAATAGGGTGTGGTTCAAACTCGCGCCCTCTCATCCATAGTGTAATAGGGTGTGGTTCAAACTCGCGCCTTCTCATCCATAGTGTAATAGAGTGTGGTTCAAACTCGCGCCCTCTCATCCATAGTGTAATAGGGTGTGGTTCAAACTCGCGCCCTCTCGAACATAGTGTAATTGGATGTGGTTCAAACTCGCGCCCTCTCGACCATAGCGTAATAGGGTGTGGTTCAAACTCGTGCCCTCTCGACCATAGTGTAATAGGGTGTGGTTCAAACTCGCGCCCTCTCGACCATAGTGTAATAGGGTGTGGTTCAAACTCGCGCCCTCTCATCCATAGTGTAATAGGGTGTGGTTCAAACTCGCGCCCTCTCATCCATAGTGTAATAGGGTGTGGTTCAAACTCGCGCCCTCTCATCCATAGTGTAATAGGGTGTGGTTCAAACTCGCGCCCTCTCGACCATAGTGTAATCGGATGTGGTTCAAACTCGCGCCCTCTCGACTATAGTGTAATTGGGTGTAGTTCAAACTCGCGCCCTCTCGACTATAGTGTAATTGGGTGTGGTTCAAACTCGCGCCCTCTCGACCATAGTGTAATTGGATGTGGTTCAAACTCGCGCCCTCTCGACCATAGTGTAATAGGGTGTGGTTCAAACTCGCGCCATCTCGACCACAAGTCCAACAGCTTAGTCATTAGGGTATTGACGCTTGGCGTTGATTAGCACACAGAAAACACTAAGTACTAGTTATAGTTAACTGCATTGTGCATACATGTGCTAAACAAGATATATGGCTGCTTTAGTTCTGCGCAAAAACGTTTTATATTTATAAATATATCGGAACTGGTATAACAGTGCGTCAGTTTTTAAATTAATCCTCTTTGAATCACCGTTTAATCCGGTCAGCTTAGCTGCATGTAATGTGTGTCACATGCCTGTGTCATCATGTGTACGTCTACCTTTATTTTTGTTAAAGCGCTAGGATTATTCTGTGAGATATTAATCTGTTGAAACATTTTGGTTGTTAAAATATAGGTTTTCATTATCTGATGGCCTGAATAACTCGGCAATTATTTCTCGTATTAAAAAATGTTGACTGATACGAAGCAAAGTTTGTATACCTACCACGTCTGAATAATAAAATTACGAAAAAATGTTACGAATCAAAAACAAAATGCTACAGTAATTAGAAATTACAAAGTTTGCTGAATGTTTGTAAAACAATAAGAAAATTTAAAAGATTTCTTTTTTCGGAATACGTTAATTTGTATTCTATGTAGATGAAAGTTAAAAAATGGTGCCGGAGTCTGTGGATGATCGTAAATATGGAAATAAAAAGAAGTGATTATTATGATAAAGTTTTATGGAGAAGTTTGTATGAAGAGAATGTCATCATCATCCACAGCCTGACTTTACCCACTGCTGGGGATAGAATATACCCGCGATGACAATATTTAGATAAGAAGATAAGCTCTATACATTCAATATATTTGTTGGAGGTATTCCTCGAAGCGCTACCATTTTGAAGCGCACCTAATGAAGCGCTCCTTTTTTATTCCTCGGAGCGCACCTTTTACTGCGCACCGCTATCGGGAGCGCTACTAAAAGGTGCGCTCCGAGGAATAAAAAAGGAGCGCTTCATTAGGTGCGCTTCAAAATGGTAGCGCTTCGAGGAATACTTCATTTGTTGCTTAAGTCAGAATAGTTAGTTCATCCAAAGTCCCCATTGTCTGTAAGAGAGAGAGAGCCCATTGCAACAAAACCTGTATTAAGTGTAAGTTTTTAAGCAAACATAGTCACTAACAGTATCAGTAGAACTTAAAATATCGAAAACTCGAAACAACACATACACATGGTAAATATCCCGTTTTAAGTTCTAATTGAACCTGCATTGCACACTTGTTTTATTAATATTTTCCTCTGATTTTTGTTCATACATACTAGGTAACAAAATTATCCGTTCAATTGAACTTTGAACTAAGGTGGAAGTTGACGACACGACGAGACCAAACTTGTCTAGTTAGATGAGAACTTACAGCAAAATTGTACTAGTATCTTTAATGGAGCTTTAACTAGAATGCATGTGAATAATAATTACAAATGCGAGATACACGATCCTTTTGCCTCGCTGCCAACGTGCTTGTCAAAACACTGGGGGGTCTCTCCACATTGCGAGTGTTCAACGAGCCGTGATTTGACTTTGTCAAACGCTGATGGAACTCGTAAATCAATCGGTTTGTGTGAAAGACCATTACGTGTTTTGTTCTTTGAAGGGTTGTTTTTTTGTCATCTTGAACGGTCAGTGGTTAAAATATCTGAGATCAGATTTGTCATAGGATATCGTGCAGTCTGGGTTGTGAGGATCAGAATTATCAGTTTTATTAGCTTACAGTAGAATTTTCCTGTATCGTGAGTGCATTTTTACAAGCACCCAGACCTGGAACAACTATTCTTAGCCCATATAAACATTTATTCTGATGCGGGAATCCATCCTGCGACGCGCAGTGCAGCAGTCAATTGCTATAATACTGCGCCAAGGAACTGTGTCATTAAAAACTAGAAACCAACTTGGACATATTAGAAAAAAAAAAACGATTTAAATGAGGTATTTTTCTTATTGTATGCCGTTCTATGCTTTGTCAATATAATTACATTGTGCAAATAAGATAATGTCGTAGGTAAAACACGACAGTACGGAGAAGGATGGAGAGCATTACTAGTTTAAATTTTGACATAAATATAAATAAGTATAGTAATAAAATATCTCAAATTATTCACGTTACTATAAAATTGCACAACTACGCTGCCAACGGATTTTCTAGGATTATTATCTTTCTTTACATAAATTCTTCATGTTGGGGGTTTTTTAATTATTTTATCATTTTTCAATTACGTTTTAACCGCTGCCGTGAACTTTTCTAAATTAATAATTTTGATTTTTTATTACATAATAATTATTTTAGATGTGTAATTTAAGGAAATTGAATATTTTTTCCTGGACTTGTCGAAATTAACAATAAACCTTTGATTTAGGTTTTCCGGATTTTATTGGACCCTTTCCAAAGAAAGGAGTTCCATTTTTATCTAAACTTTAACAATGAATTGCATTTAATCTCTACCAACCAATTAAAACGGATCATACCTTTTACTGCAAAGGCACGCGCAACCTATCACAAAAACAAATACTAAAAATACACATCCATTCATACATAAACATTTATCTAGCTCTATCGAGCAATGTAGCAGTCAAACTAGTTTGCAATGGGCGTTAAAACTCACGCATCGGCGATCAACAGTAAGTTTCGTAAATAGAGCAGTATTGCTTACTATAATGAGTTCAAAATGTTTTCCGTTTATGATATTTTGGACTTGAGTAACGAACAGGTTTGAGATGTCAAAATTCATTCAATGAATCTTAAGTTCTTTAATTTGACATAGATTTGTTGCAATTTTTAATAATTGCTGTACATGCCAGTGCACAAAAAATTCGTAAATATGATTGGATCAGCTTCCAGTCTAGTCTGACTTCTACAGCCCTGTCGCTGGGTAGCACCATACTCCTTGGCAAGACCAGTGTAAAAATTTCTAGCTTTGACCAGGCATCCGTCACTCGCTTAAGGCCACGCGTTATATGCCCACCGCTTCGCGTGTCGCCATCGGTACAACCGACAGTGGGCTGCCGCACGCCTGCCTGAGCTTTTTTAAATAATTTTGACAACGTCATAATGGATCGGCCTAATAACAATTGATTTTCATTCGCTTTGCTCCTGATTCCCTTTTGATCACTTATTTATAAAAATTATTTACGTGATTTCGGATATTTTCGACAGTAAAATTTAATTATCGGGAATGCAGTGAAGGAAAAAAATGCATATATCATTTTATTAAACTGAAACTTATTTGATCAACAAATAAAAATAGGTAATTGTTTTTCTACAACATTCGTTTTATTACCAATATCATCATAAGTACCTACAACCACAGTAAAAAAAAATTAGACTGTGGGTACAACCCTAGCACATTCACTCGATGACGCGCTCGCACGTGGCTTGCGCGGCGGGCAAAACAATCTCAATTCTTTGAGTGCGTACTTATGGTACATTTCTTCTCGCTGCAAACAGCTTGTATTATTATTAAGATTTTGTAGGCTATTATAGCGTAGGTATTTTCGCTTTTGTATTAGAGTGAAGTATCTGTTACGAAGTAACTATTTAGTAATCTGTGCTTTGACTACCCAGAAAGAATGTCAAAGATGTACAAATGATAGTCGAGACTAACGACTTAACGTACTTTCCAAAGGAAGGAGGAATCTTAACATGTTTATAAGGTCACCCATCCATAGAGCCACCTTGACAAGCATTGCTTATCCTCAAAGATCGAGCCGTGTGGCTGTTATCTATACTTATATAATATAATAATATTATAAAGCGGAAAAGTTTGTTAGTTTGTTTGTTTGTTTGTTTGCTTGAACGCGCTAATCTTCGAAAGTACTGGGTGGATTTGGATGCAATTTGGTACGGAAGTAGCTTGAAGCTTGAGGAAGGTTATAGTCTACTTTTTACCCGACTGCAAAAAAGGAGAGTTATGTTTTTACCGTGATAGAATCCACGGGAGCGAAGCCCCGCGTGAGTACTAGTTATTATATATAGAGAGAAAAATCATCTTAATGTAATACATATATCACAAGCTGATGATAATAAACAGAAGGTGTTAACACAACTTCGGCACTTGGGTCATAAATCGGAAACGAGCTTATCCTTTCTCTCAGTCATCACCCACTAAAACTCAATATTGCATCGTACATGTATTATTTTGGCACAATTTTCTCATTAAATCGCTTATCAAAATACATTTCATGCAAAAATAACCTCTATACTGACGTTATGTACTTACGTTTTGTATTGCGTAGAGTCGATGTCTATTTATAAGAGGCGATTGTGTTCGATGTTATGACAGCCGATGTCAAACGCTAGGGGGTATGAACAAATATCCGTATGTATGGTGTGGTCCGAGCTCTGTTATATTCTCGTTAGTAAAATTAATGTTATCGGTGTAATATTCGTTAAATAAATATTATGTTACAGAAACTAAAAGGAAAAATGAAGTTAGTTATGATTGTTGCATAGGAGAGCTGAGAAATTTAAAGATCAGCGTTTAGATGAAATCGACCTGAAGCGCCATACACGCAAAATTCGCCCTACCTACCACTAAACTTGCAATAGTACCGGCCAGCTTCATTGCGCACGATAGGACCGGACTTTCAAATCCAAGTTTGGATTTGCGAATTACATTCAAGCGCATGAAAGAAACTAGCAAGAGTCGTTCTCTTCGGCCACGACGAGAAGGACTATATACAATTTATGTATGAAAGAGTTACACAGCAAAATCTAGCTTGGTTCAATGTAGCACTTAATGAGGTCTATGAGATACCCTACTAAGTTAATTTGATTCATGCCAAGAAACAACATGGATGGTTAAACGGTGAAACACTACGCTTTAACCATGCAGAGTATAATCACAAACTAACACGAACTTGAGTTTGAACGAATTCAGTTCAAATTAATTCCGCAAAGCGACTCCAACTAGCTATTTAAATAAATAAAAATCAGCCTTTGAAACGATACTGGATATAATTTCGGAAAACTAGTCGGTAAGCGGAACGTTCAAAACAAACATAGGAACGGTGCAAACGGTTGAAATTGTCAATCTAGCGTGGTTTGCAGCGACCTAAAATCAAGCGGAAAATGTCAACAAAAGGTCACGTACTGCCTCTAACAATGGTTTGCGGTGTGCTGTGTCCACTAACGATAGATTTGGCCGTAAATAAAAATGGTTCTAGCAAGGCAGACGATGATTTTCATAATCAAAAAATACATGTTAATTTCTAATATATTGTGGTCACATTTTTTTTAATATTACACCAAGTGTTCGATCTACGACCATAATTCTTTTAAATTTTCCGTGTAAACGTTAATCTAAAAAAATTAGCGCTCTGCACTGCTTGTCCATAGAAACATTAATTTACTTTCATTCTCCTCCACCCACGTAGTTTTCGTAAAAAGAGGTGCTAAGTTTTTGCTTTGAGGTATATATGGATCCATTAATTTGTATATATTTATATGTGTAGTATATACGCTTTATCTAACTAATAATATAATACGAATACAAAGAGAAACAAGCCAACATATATTGAATTTTTGTTTTAATCAGTGAATAAATGTTTTTTCACTTTCTTTGTATCATTTATCTTCAGCCAGTCGATTAATACATATAAATAAGATATATAATATGTGTCCAGGCATATTATTATAATTTTAATAATTACTAGAGCTTAAAATATAAAATAGATAATGTTTTTGTGACCAAGTCTAGATCAACAAAGTAACCAGTCCCAACAACTTTCCTTTGATTGCGTTCATTAAATTAATTAAACTCGTTAAGAAATATATATCCACAGAATCGTTGGTAGTACAGGTATCCATAATATTTAATAATAAAAAATTATTTCGGCTGTTATTACAGATGTTGGGCTTCAATCTTTTCATGGCTCGTTTCCAATCATACGCCATTTTGTATTAAATAAAGGTGCATGATCGGTGCGTTCGACGTTCTGTCAAAAAGGCCTTACGTCGCAGCCATACGGTTTTTTGCTTGTCAATAGGTAGCGTGAGCTGTCATGTTTTTGACACCTGAAGTGTCAGAACGCGCACATACCTACTTATTTTTTGTTTTGTATGTTAAAGTAAATTGTTAATGATGTATTTAAATAGGTAGGTTATTGACCTTGTTACGTTAGTTTTTATAATTCTACAATGGTATTTTTATATACACTAAAATGTCAGTTCTTATTTTCTTTACTACCCTACAAGTTTAACTGAAATTAACTTATTTTAAACCCGTCTGCCGCTATTGTTTATAAACTCAATCCCGATAAATATTAATCCAGCAGTTTTGCTAGATAAAGTTGCTCAAAAGAAAATCTTATGAGTAATTTGCAGAATTATTCAATTAGAAGTTGTTTGCAGAGTAAGTTCTATAAAACTTTGAATTAACTAAGACTGATTATTTATTTTAAAATAGACGTCAAGACAAACGAGGTTTTATTACTTACATATGGCTAGCTTGTATCTGAAAGCTCAAAAACTAATTGAATGACAAGACAAAAATGACAGGCCCGTTGGTATAGTGGTCAGTGGTCCTGACTGCTATGCGCAAGGTCGTGGGTTCGATTCCCACCTAGGACAAATGTTTGTGTGATGAGCACGATCATTTGTTCTTTGTCTGGGTGTAATTTATCTATAATATGTATGTATTTAGAAATATATATGTATGTTTATCAGTTGTCTAGTATCCATATCACAAGCTCTGCTTAGTTTGGGACTAGATGGCGTTGTGTGAAAAGTTATGGAATATTATTATTATATATTATATATTATAATTAAGACTGAATTTAAAATTGTAATTAAGCAAAAATTATAAAGAAACGGTCTTCAGTTTAATTTTTATAGCCTTTGTTATCCTACCGGTGAGCATTTCATTCATTTCATTTCATTTTATCAACCGACGACAAAAAAAGGAGGAGACAATTCGACGCGTATATTTTTTTTTTTTTTAATGTATGGTCATCGAGTACTCGAATACGGCTGAACCGATTTGGAAAATTCTTTTTTTGTTTGATAGGGTATACTTCGAAATTGGTACCATTTGTCACCAAGTCAGGATCTGATGATGGGATCCTGGAGAAATCGAGGGAACTCTTCAAATATTATAGGCACACCTATGGCGTTTTGGGTATTTCTTATAGTAATTTATGCAGTTGCTCTCAAAAAGTACCATTTGGGGAAGTGGAACTGATGATGAAGACCACAGATGGCTGCCGAAACTACTCAATAATAAGTATTTCGTGGATTGCGATTCGATTACTTGAATATGGATATTAAGCACTTTATGCTCGTCACAATGCATATGGTGATGTATAGCTGATGGTGAAGTACCAGGAGAACTCCTCAAAAATTAACGGCCCAGCATTGGGAAATCTAATATTTTATAAAATGTTATAAGTAGTTGACATTTAGGCTCTTGTAACTAGGTAAAAATCAACCAACTAAAAAGAGTAAAATAAAAACTTTTTACCAAAAAATTAAACCGACTCCCAAAAACACTGCAAAGTGAAAAATAACTTTAATTTCGGAAGTCGGTGCCAAAAACGAAAATACAAAACTAAAGACACCGACTACCGAAATTAAAGTTATTTTTCACTTTGCAGTGTTTTTTGGGAGTCGGTTTAATTTTTTGGTAAAAAGTTTTTATTTATTCATTAACAATTTTCCAACGTATTTATATTATACACATATTAGCTATACCTGTGACTTCGTACGCGTAGGAGGCTTTGTCCTCATAAATCACGACTCCGTAGAAATTCAGGCATAAAAAATAGTCTATATGTTCCTTTTAAAGTCAGTTCGGCCATTCCAGAAGACATACATTTTTTTTATGTTTTAGTACTGTGTTAATATGGCGATAAGCAAGATTTTATTTATATTTAAGTAAGTGTACGTATATACAGATTCATACATATCAGTCAACCAGAACTAAATCAGTCGAACAATTGACGGTAGTAACCTCATTGTCTAAAACGCAAGACCATAATTATGCAAAGGACGTCAATCATTAGCACAAACCTATATTCTTCTCCGCGAATATGGTTAAATATGTACATTTATACAAACCCATAAATGACTATGTATAAGTCAAAACAGTTTAGTCTGTTGTAGACAGAATCGTCTTGTCTTGCCAAAAGAGTTTGATTGAGAGTGTGCGCCAACATTGTCGAAAGCAATCTTGGTTCTGGTCTACGCTCACCCTAAGCATAATATAGACTAGCATATCTATACGAAATATCACTTCTTAACATACAATGTCTTGTTGTATTATGTTTGACATCATTTAGTAGCATTCCACCATTGTTATGTGACATATGATATTCGTCAAGTATTAGCTTTGTGTTTTATACTCGGGAACTGGCTTGGCCGGTGTAGCCTTGCATCTGTACATACAGTATTATAACCGGTAGTGGCGTTGTTAAGGTTGGGCCTATGTTCACGGCTTCGCGAGGCCACTTTTCAATACGATGCCCCCATACTTTACCACAGATGAGTAATAATAAAAACTTTTTTTTTTAATCTATGCTTTTCAAAATTCCGGCACCACGCGTTCATATTTTCTCAATAAGAGTGAGTCAGGGACGAAAGAAGAGGGGCCTTGCTGATGCACCTTTGCCCACGTCTATATCAGTCCACGCTTCGCTCCTAATGTTGTAAAAATCTTTTCAGCAAAAAATAAAACCGATTTCCATGTAAAAACAAACCTAATTTTGGCAGAGTTAAACAAAAAATGTGAATGTCTTTCCTTTGTTTCACTTTGTTAACCAACTTCAAAAAAAAAGGTAACGGCTCTGCATCGGGAAAAAAACTTAAAATAACTTTAATTTCGGTAGTCGGTGTTATTGGTTTTATATTTTGACACCGCCTTCCGAAATTAAAGTTATTTTTGGCTTTGTAGTGTTTTGATATGGAAGTCAGTTTAATTTTTTGCTATATTTTTTTTGTCACGCTTCTTAGTGGGTCGGTTTGTAATTCATCTAGTTACAAAAGCCAAAATGTCAACTACTTATCACCTTTTACAAAATATTGTTTTTCCCGATGCAGAGCCGTTACCTTTTTTGAAGTCGGTTAAAAAGTGAAATAAAGGAAAGATATTCACATTTTTTGTTTAATTCTGCCAACATTAGGTAAGCTTGATTCATCATTCCAGTCCAGCATTATTCAGGTAAGTACTTGTATTTTACTTAGATCAACTACCTACCTAGGACTGTTGAGAATGTTCTGGCTTATGACTACCCGTACGTAATGACTTTCAAATGTGAAATAATGACAGCCAGAAACAACCGCTTAACGTGATTCCTGAAACATGGAAAATCTTGATATCTTGTGCTTACCATCCGTCTACAGTTGATCTTGGCCAGTGTTGTTTAACCTCGGGGATTAGGGAATCCTTATAATCCTTATATGTCAATTTAAGTCATAAATTTTAAATTCTCGCTCTATACATTAAAATGTCATACTATGTGGTATTATTAGATTAATAAATTGATGAATGAATTGAAATTTTCATCTGCTGCAATTTAATGGATTATGCTAACCACGTTGATCATATCGTTATTGAAACCAATTTTCATTTGAAATCGCATATACTCGTAATTAATATTAAAGCAAGTTAAATATCCATCATTGGATATGCACCAATTATGTTATCTCTTCACCACCAATGGTTGACTAGTAATCAAATAATACTCCCGCTCAGGGTGGAGGGGAAGGGATTGTCAGACTTGTACTGACTAAAAACCCACCTTCAGTTGCCTTGGCTTTCCGGGGCTGCGGTATCACGTTAGAACGTCCCCGCAATCCTAGCAGGTATCTATCTATCTATCTATCGGGCTCTGAAATGCTACTGACTGCTCTTGAGGTACGCGTAGATACGAAGCACCGCAGATCCGCGTCCTTACCGGATGGTGAGTAAAACCTTGCTCGCCGTTCGCAAGCCCGCGCCTACGGTAACCGGAGATCACTAATTCGCGATCCACGACGCCCGGGGCGGTCTCCGCGGGAGCTGGGGCGTGAAGAAGAGGTTGGTAGAGAATACCACGGCATTAAGTCCGCCTTCGTACCTTCGTGTTGCATGCAGTTTAAATAAATAGGAGGTTAACAAACCATTAATTTGGTTTTCTGCCTAACAAGTTAATATTATTCTTATACTCGTTACTAATTCAACCCTATTGAAAACATAATTTACTTCAATAAAAACTACATGTTTCATCAACAAAATATTTCCACGATCGTTTTGTTACATAATGTAACCTTTAAAAACTAATTAAGCGAATGCAATCAATTATCCAATTTAAACGACTCCGCAGCAATTAACGCGTTTTGCTGGACTTCATCTGTGTATTGTGAACTTGATTTATGAAATGTTTATAAAATGGCTTCATTACAACCTTTTGATTTGGGTTAAATCATTTAGCGGGCTGCTGAATTGAAAATAATTTAGTAGCTTATTAATTATCAATTTAATTGCTAATTAAATATTGGAAACATATCGATAACCTCTTCTTCTTGGGATTAATGATGGGATTATGAAGGATTTGATGACACAGCTGGCATGGTGGTTGAACAATTGGTTGCTCGACTCTGTGTTGCAGCTTTGATTCCCGCACGGAACAAATTTTTCTTCACGGAACAAATCTGTGATCTTTATAGGCCAAATTTTATTTGATTTATTAAGACGTTTAATTAAGATGTTAGGTACATCCATACATTGGTTAGTAATACTTAAAGCTATGTTAGTAATTTAAAATAATATTAAATCCATTATTAAATAAAAATCAAACAATTGCAATAAATTAAAAGAAAAAACATACAATACATATACAATATACAATTTATCCAATTCAGAATTTTAAATTTACTTTATATTAAAAAGAGCACCGCCAGAAACGTGGACAGTATTCCAGTGCATAGCCACAGGACAATCTACTCGTACTCTATCCAGTATGGTGTTCACAAGGCCAAAAAAGTTTGGATATGCTATAAGTATTATATTAATGATGAGTTTTAATAGGTTTAGAAAAATATACATGTTAAACAATATAAAGGACTAGCTACTGCTCGCGACTTTGTTGGCGTGGGAGGGTTTTGAAAATTGCTTATGTGTTATTCCAGGATGTCAACTGTCCACTTACCAAATTTTATTCAGAACCATGCAGTAGTTTTTGCGCAAAAGAATAACAAACATTCACATATCCATACATCTCACAAACTTTTGCATTTATAATATTAGCAAGACATAATTATATTGCAATAAGGGTCAGTCCAATCTGATCCAGAAGATAAGACTGCAGCGTGGGAGTGCTTGAAGACGAAGGCTTAAACATTGTGGCTTTACCAAACCTAAGAAGTCTAGAATGGAATCTGACTAATATAGACGATTATCTAAAGGTATAATCATCTAAAAGTCAAAGGTGAATTCTAGACATGTTTCAATAACCTTGTAGTCAAAACTAATTTAGTTGTTAATTAATCCTGTTACGAATTAGCATTAATCATCGTATTGTAATGTCCGTAATGTAATCTTGATAATGTTCACATATCTCAATCCATAGATATGATTTCATCTAGGTTCAATAACTAGGAACTATTTAGTCTGAGCTTAAAATTGAAAAATATGGGAGTAGTCTACATACCGGGAAAAAAACAACGACTTGAGTATTTGGCATATAATCGCAGACTGACGTTAAACGATACGAATAAGACGTATACCAAAGTACCCACTACTACTAAATATAATATATCTCAAAAATAAGTGCTGTTAAAATTGGTTAGGTTTTTTTTTATGAGTATTACACCGCGGATTTGGGGGTCCGCGCCTTTGTTTAAATATTTTATTGTTTACAGAGATAGTTTTTATTTTATTTTTACAATATTTGGCTCCTCCTCGGACGATGGGGCTAAGGAAAATTACTATATTTTTTTTTGTGTTCTATTCTTTAATTTAATTAATTTATTTTATTTTAAGTTTAAGTGATTAATAAATTGGTTAGGTTAGGTAACATTGCATTTGTATTAAATGTAATTTATATTTATACAAGCTGACCCGCCACGACTTCGTTCGCGTAGTATCCTACCCAACCGACACCCTATCCATACCTTACACTACCCCTACCTTACCCTACCTTACCCTACCCTACCCTACCATTACCCTATTCTTATCCTACCCTACCTCTACTCTATCCTACCCTTGAGACCTTTCCTACTTTTTTTTATAAGAACCTTCTCCTGACAAAACCAAATACAACAAAAAAGAATCAGCCAAATCGGTCCAGCCGTTTTCGTGTTTTGCGCTTAGCAACACATTTAGCGATTCATTTTTATTATATAGATATAATACAAATGCAATGTTTGAACTAGCAATTTCTTTTGTCTTTCATGGGAAAAATCATTAAATTACTTCCACTCTGCAGAGTGGAACGAAATGTCAGACTGCTATTGACTCAAAACTCACTTGTTCTTTCAGTTACCCCTACGTTCCCGGGCCGAGTAGTTTATATAACTTGATAGTCAATCAGGTAACTAGGTATAATAAGTTCACATCTTCGACCTAAATAATTTTATAAAACCAGATCAATTGAAAGTCAAATGTAAATCATGGTATCCTATTGATACGTGATCTTGTATATCACGACCTTTAAATAAGAACATGCCAGTGGATGCAAGAGTTGCGTTCACGTCAAAACATTGCATTGTCTGCCATCAAGCGAAGGCGGGCCTACTGCTTTATATGGCTGCTTGATTCAAATCGACGCAATTACGCCTTGATAGTTCATACATACGTAACATCAAGCTTACGATCACCAACAGGTTATTTGTAGATATAATTAGTGTCAAAGTACCATTTGCGATTGTATTTGTTGTATACTTAATGTTTTATATCGATAGAACTGTATTCAGTTCATCACCTAATTTAAATCGCCAGATAAGACTTGTAAAATATCTAAAGACTTTTATATATAATTATGTAATAACATCTACTACTATGTATGGAGGAGGCGGAAAAAGCTAAGATCTTACTTAGATTGAACAGGACTCGGAAACCAAACGTTCTAATAGAATCAAATAAAATAAGTATTGGGATATAATTATCTACTTTAAATAATCTTAATATTAATCAAATGCCTAATACTTAATACTATTGATTCTAAAGCATCAGGTGACGAAGGAAATGTCAGACTTCATCGGACTAAAAATCCACATGCTACCTTAATTTACCCTTGGATTCCAGGACCGTGGAATCTCGTTTAACCATTCTCGCATACTCGACAGGCAATGGCCGAATCAGCCCTGTCACTAGTGCTTTAGTTCTTGGAGGCGCGCGTGAAAATACGCGCACCGTCTACTCGGGCCTAGTCTTTATCGGACGGTGAGCTGCCCCTGCTTACCGTTCACAAGCCCGTACACAAGTATAACAGAGTTAGCTTTCAACTCATTTTGTCGTAATTTAGATTTTTTTTTTAAATGTAAAACAGCATACATTCTTGTCCAACATGAATTGAATACAAACGTTTTCACTTAACATGTTTACGTTTGAAATTGCTTCATCGCAATAGATCAATAGGAGCGAGTTCACTCACATTACAGTTTACCCTCCGGCGGTTTGTGTCACCTAAACTTAATTGTGTTTGACACACGATTAACAAACTTTGGATCCGTTTAATTTACTATACTATTGAGTTTACATATTCTATCATAATTGTTATATTGTCAATTACCTCGGCTTATTGTGGAGCAGTGTTGATTGGATGATTATAAATGCGGATGTATTGAACGGTAAAAGCTTATTTTCTATCTCATAGTATATTGTCATATATTATTATTCCATATGACAATATTTAAGAGCTCGTGGCTAAAAATCAACAGCCACATGGGTCGATTGAGGTTGAGTAACGCTAGCTGTAGGTGGTGGATGGTCCGTGCCTCGAAAAACACATAATTCAATTTATTTTATTTGGGATAATTCCATATTTGTTTGTTAGTAACATGTGAACTCACAACACTGTGTTAGTAATAGCCTATTAACAACTTATAACTAAATTAAAGCTTAAACCTAAGCTGCGTGGGACACGCCGAACCTGGGATATGTTTACTTGACTGCATGCAGTCGTATCCATCGCCTCAAGATCGGAGAGTCCCACCTATCAGCTAACGTTCTCAGAATGGTGTTGGGGCTGGCGCGTACGCGGCGCTGTAAAAAGTACATCTCTTACGCATGATGGTCATGCCTGAAAATTATACATTTTTGACAGTCTTTACAGGCAATCAGAAGCCAGAAAATCTAACCAGTCCTACCAATGGATATAATAAGTTGTGGGGTTCATATAGGCAGTCGTTCTATTTAAAACAGTATATGCATATGTTGAGAAGACAATATTGTCGTGTACGAAATACAGTCTTATGATGATAAATGATCTTTATTTTCCAAATTGGTTATTAAAAAACACATTTACATGTCATTTTTTTCGTAAATGTTAACTAGATGAGGCCGGTGTTTCCTAACTGACTACCCTGAGAAGAAACACAGATGAGAAACACAGATTTCATATACATGTTTCATATAGTATATATGCTTTACTTTTACACAGTTTTTCCATTGTTTATATGTAACTGAGAGACTATATTTCATTGTGATCGTGAAGGCTTCATGCGTCAAACATAAAAATAAAGAAACCTTGATTCGCCACGTGTTGCGTGTGTTCTAAACAAAACTTTCCACAATTTCCGTTCGTAATACGTTCTAACACAGACTTCACATTATTATCAGCTACAAGCTGGTAAAACAAAACTACAAACACATTCGATTAGTGATACATCACGGGTATCCGATAAAGCGCTATCGCTTAGTTATCACTTATCTTCATGACGTCATCGAGGTAAGCGCGTAGTCACAGACGGTAGATAAAACACCAGATTTTGATAATCACTGACGATATAAAAGCGACGATCAAGCGAGTTTGCGCTCACACATATTTTGGTTGCACACATAATTATTTTCCCATTACTAGTCACACACCATTACTCTTTGAAATATTTGCGTTAAAAACAGAAAAGATGTTGAAAGTTCAAATAGAGCTCCAAAATCTTCTTCAAATGTGCCTTTCAGTACAAGCATTTCAAAAGTGAAAAGTTCATCGCTATTTCTAGCATAGAGCTCTCTATCCTATCGACTGCCAATTATAAAATGTCACCCGACTTCCTCTAGAATACGTATAGTTTCCTCCCAAGCTGTCAATGAAAATATTAGCGTTAGAGATATTTTACTTATACTTCCGGATAAACGAAATATTTGTTTTAGATAAAGCCAGTAAACAGTCTTTTAGAAATCCAAACAACTACAGTGGTTTGGGAATGTACTGACGATTACGATGTAAACAGTCAAAATGTACATAAACAAAATCAATCTTGTTTTTTTCTCCCAAAAGACCTTCGCTGTTTCCCGTCCCAAAGAGCTTAGAAGGATGATTACATTAATAAGTGGGCTACATCATAAGATTAAAGGCATTGTCATCGTCTAATCCTCTCTAACATCGCTTTCGTTGTTTTTGCTTCAAACGCGGTTTACTTCATGGCTTTTTCTTTGAGAATTATTATTAATAAATGAATTTTGCAAAAGTGATTTTGTTTGTGCTTATGCAATCATGAAAATCAGGTATAAGAAAGAAGGACTTCAAATGATTTTAAAAAACGTAATTTGTATATGTTATACAAATTACGTTGTTTAAAATCAACTCAACAATAATATTTATAAATGCGACTAAGACTTTGAAACCTGTTGAATACAGTTTCGGTAGTTTACGATGGGATTGTAAATGATGTGAAAAATACGGTTCATGCATAGATTTTGAGCTAAACTTATTTTTTTCTATCGAAAAGATATAAAAAAATACAAATACTTATTTCAAATAACCTTTTGCATGCCTACGCCAAGTAAATAAGTAATCCAGCGCAATCTTTTAGACAACTGTTTGTGTAATTGCTTACATTCCATTTAGTTCTCGCTATGAATAAAGCCTGAACCAAATAAAGAAAGAAAAGGTATTCCTACGCTTTCGTCTATGATTAAGACTTGAATATAGGCGCCTTATTACTGTATAAAGGTGTTGCTCTACTTAACTAGATTAATTCTAATATTAAAAAAAGCCAGTCTGTTTGTCTGTTTCGCTGGACCGCTAAACCGATTTTATTGTTATTGTCATGGATATATTTGAAAAAGTCAAACAAAGAATTTTTTTTTAGCTTACAAAGGACTAAAATAGGGGAGGAAAGTAAGACAAAAAAATCTGCGCGAGCGAAACCGCACGTTTTACATATAAGACCATGTTAAACCTAAAAAGATTTGATATCCAGTTAAATAACCGAGAAACATGTCAAAACACTAAAAGATAATGAACAAAGTGCGTGATCGTTATCACAAAGCTTTTGCTTTTAGAAGGCTAGTCTAGGTTTAACAGAAAGGAGATTAAATCCTTTTTGATGTTAAAGCAGATCATAAAAAGAAATTAACCAGGACAAATAGGTGGACAGACCTTTGCTGTTAATACTCAGTCGGTCTAATATAGAGAGGCACTGAGATAGTAAGAAAAAGAAAAAAGAGTTTTAAATATGGAATTGTACCTATTCGGCTTTACATTCTTATTTTCTTTTAGTAAAAAGGTATATTGAGCACGAAGGAGGCCAGTACTCAATATTGAATGTAGGTTACATAGATAGTATGTAATAAGTACATGTATTGAGTTACTGTAAAAGAAAATTGGTGTGAAAATGAATAAGTATCAATATGCCATACAGACGAGAATTTGGTTTCATTTTCTATCTCTCGTCTTTATAATAAATAAAGTATTGTCTATTTATGAAGTGAAAATATTTTTATGAAATGGTTGCAAGAGTTATTATTTATTATACAGCGAAATTGATAGTTGAAAGTGAATTCTTTAATGTTGAAAATACTGTATGTAGTGTAATTTCTTACTTTTTTACGCGTATCAAGTAAGTACTGGTACGATTAATATTGCTTAAATTCTAGTATTTAAAATTAAGGAGAACTTCGGCTTCTAAGATACAGGCTTCGTGTCTAGTTTAATAGCTACATTTTTCGTTTATAAACTGAGACACTGTTGTGCAATTAAATCTTATACTTTATACGTTTGCTTTCTTACGTACAAATTAATGTATTTTTTCTATTATTATTATTGGGTAGCAATATTGCACGTTCAAAAAATATATTATCAACAAGTGTCTCGGATGTCGATCGGTCACGATAAATCAAAGCCAGAATTATTCAAAGCATATGAAACTAGCTGTACCGTATAGTACTTAAATGTTAGGTTTTTCAACAAACTACACACATCAAAAGTGTCTAGGGATCAACATATATTTTTGCAATAAGTTTTCTCCTGATTGATATTAATTAAAATTTTCTTTAAGGATTCATCAAATAAAGTGTTTTCGTTTGTCACAGTAACGATAAACCAAGTCACCTTTGCATTAATAAAGAAATTTGCCATTTTCCTAATAAAGGGATTTTTGACATTTGAACCACTAACATTTAAGTTCGAAAAAAAGACTGAAATAACAGTTTTCTTTAAAATTTCATTGGGTAACTTAAACAATTAATAATCCGTGTTTCTACCGCGAACACTAACAACACAAGAACATCGGTTTGGCATACTCAAAATGAGTTCATCCAAATCACGCTGTGGAATGGCCGCCCATGTTCGTTGCAACAACAAAAAAAGGTCTTCTTGCGACTGGATACCCTCCATATTCGGCAGAGCTCTTCTCTGTAGCATATCCCATGCATGCTCAATCGGGTTCAAGTCTGGCGACTGAGCAGGCCAGAGCAGGACATTGATGTTAGCTGCGGCGAAAGTCTGTCTTACAACTCTTGCGGTGTGCGGTCGTGCATTATCATGCATTAACTGAAATAAGGGACCGATTTGCACTTGTAGAGGAACGATGACGTCAGATACAATCGTCTCAGCATAAATTTGAGCGTTGAGGTTGCCTCTGATCCAAATCAACTCAGTTCTTCCGCCGATCCAAATACCCGCCCATACCATGATGGTTCCACCACTATAAGGATGGACTTCCTGGCAGGATTTTAATCGCTGTTGGCGTCCAGGGGTTCTCCAGTGTCGTATACGTCTTGTATCCGGTCTCATACCAAAACGAGACTCATCAGAAAAGCACACGAGACGCCATTGTTCTTCTGCCCAATTTCTGTGTTCAAGAGCCTATTGATATCGAATCCTACGATTGTGTATTGTTATAGGTGGTACCCGTAGCGGTCTTCGGGAATGAAGGTTCACTTCATGCAAGCGGTTTCTGACTGTTTGGTCGCTAATTAAGTTCCCTGAAGAGTGATGAAGCCTCACGGCTAACATCATGGCGGTTATTGTTGGAGCTCTTCGAGTTAAGATTTGAATGTATCGGTCTTGTCTCCGTGTGGTGCAGCGATACCGTCCTCCATGGCGCTCAGCCACGGTACCAGTGCTTCGGTAACGTGTCCAAAGTCGACTGATAACACTCTGACTTGTATTCAAAGCTAAAGCCACAGTACGTTGCCGGGAACCAGCTTCTATCATTCCCACGGCTCTGAGCATTTCTTTCCTGCTTAAATGACGTCGCTGCTCCATAATAACGTTGGTTTTAATCAGTAGTAGGGAAACAGTAGCACTAATAATGTCTTCAATGCGTTGTATGTTTTTATAGGGAAAATATTGACAGCTGATTTTCATCTTTTACTCGAGTTTGATTAACAGTTCCTGTTTCAAATTATGAAATGCACCAAAAAGGATCCATACAAATTTATAAAATCATAATTACAAAGCCACATCTCAATATCAAGAAATCCGCATAAAAATGCTTGATCCCTAGACACTTTTGATGTGTGTAGATAAAAATGTGTGCATGTGTCAATCTTCTCTTTTTTCACTGGATCTTTTGGTCTAGAAACACTCGTTAGCATTCTCAGAACCCTAACAAAGTATCATCACAATCTTATATATGGTTTAAGAACGCATAAAGGACAAACATACAAACACTCATTTTTCACAACAATAGAGGCAGAGATATCATAGATAGTATGTAATATAATTATGTAGGGAGTATGTAACATACGTAAAATACTTCATAGAACATTTTTTCTATGAAGAATTTTACGATAAAAAGAAAATAATAAGGCGGTTGGTAAATTTGACGTCCTGAAAATAACTTCATCCATTCTCGAAGGGCTGTCATTAAACTGGGGGAAAAAGACAGGCTGATAATGAAACAGTTACAAGACTTTATTGGATGACAAGGCAATGTTGCACAATAGAGAAACGTCGGAACTTTAATTAGGATCAAGTTTGCAAGTCAGAAAGTCTATTATACTGTTGTAAGATTCCCGTCCTTTTCTTGTCCATTTCCATAATTAAGGGCTACTTTTAAGCAAACCATCAATTTGGACACCAGGATGTGGTTTATGGGGATTAAGAATCTAAACTTTGCGATTCGGATCGTTTGTAGCGACGAAGACGCTTTGTTATATACTAGCTGTGCTCTGCGGTTTCTACCGCGTTAATTTGAGGAATAACCTACAAAAATAATATATTCCACCACTTTAAAATACCCAAGTTATTACTTTTAGGAGCTGTATTACCTCGCAGAACTATCAGCGGCGGCCGGCCAGTGCGCGTCATACTTGAGCATTAATTTGGGGACAAGTTATTTTAAAAATATGCTATCTCCTGAGATATTAATTAAAATCAAAAATGTCTACAGAAATTTCGTTTAAAATAAAATATTTGTGATAAATCACATGTTTATAATATAGATAAGAATTAATATCATGTACATCAAATTTGATTACCATAAAAAGATTATAATGAGTCAACCTGAAAAGATAGACATAAATGCCGTCGCGGATATTTTTTTAGAACTATTTAAGACGAACAATCCCGAAGTACATTATCTTCATGTAACTCCGACAGTTTGGGCAGCGTACCTGTGCTCTCAGAGGGCAGGAATATTTCAGACTCACTAATTGATACATGCGTATATATTATGTTAATGCATATATGAAATACAGACGTAAGCCTAGTTTATGCACCAGTCTCCTACAGTATAATTTAATGTATTAGTTGCTATGTCATTGATATCAAATGTATAATTATATTGTGGTGAGAGAAATAAATAAATTATTATTATTATAGGTATGGTATAAGTATGCATAGGTTAACTTGACATTAAACTCAAAAATTGAAAATCATTCTTCTGATGGAATAATGTACGCTTCTGTTAAGTTTTATGTGTATTTCAATATTAACGACATTTATTTTGCAAATGAGTAAATAACAAACTTTAACACGTCATTTTTTTCATAAATTTAAACTAGAAGAGGCCGGCATTGTAGATATTCGACAACTGTAGATATTTTACTCGTAGAGAAAAAATATTCTATGGATTGTTATTCATATGATGATATAGGTATGAAGAATATATATTGAAAATAGGTTCGCGTTTGACCACTATCTCACCTGATGGTAAGTGATGATGTGAACGAAGATGGAGCACGCTTACCTAAAAGTAACGCGAACCTATTTTCAACAAAAAAAGAATATATATTATTTATTATGCAAATTAGTAATAAAAAACATTTTAACACGTATTTTTTTCGTAAATTTAAACTAGATGAGAAAATTAGATGCTGTGGAATGTTATACCACTCGATTTACAATATATTCTTAACGGAATAAATATAGCAGTTTCAAATTGAACTATCACCCTGTTATTGGTTTATTTTACATTTCTCTTGTGATCCGTTGTAGGTATAATTAGCTTACGTGAACATTCGACGTAGTTTGAAGCGGTGCTCTAATACTTTGTAAGTTCTCTTTGAAACTATATTTTATTTTCCAAACTAAAATGAAAATTTGTATACACACGTATTTTTACCTTCGCCATCTGGTAGCTAATAAATAAGTGCGTCACTAGCAGCTTCAAAAAACCCATCTGTTTTTGATGATACCATCAATTGCATGAAGAATTTTAATGGAAATAACATTTTTAAAATCACGAGTACAGAAAAAATAACTGATTATCGCAACCTTTTGACTTTACAACTCTTTTTGCTGACACGATGGTAATGTCGATTTTTCACATATTCATTAAAATGCCAAATAAAGGTGTATTTTGCATGACACCTTTATTACGGCATTCAGTTCACTAGGAATTTTTTTGCAGTTGAAACCTAAAATGGCTGAACTGTAAACGAAGTCACAAGATTGTAATTTAAACACGAGTCACTGCTCATTAGAAGTGCCGCTACTGTCGGACTCAAATTAATTGGTAACATGACACGAGATAAAAATCTAATAGAAAGAACCCGTTAGAAGTGCTTGCAGCTGGTAGGGACTAACTCACCAATGACATATGAGTATCCATCTAGAGTCAGCACGCATTTCCTTGTCGCGCCTGACGCGGATCGATGCCTGTGCGTCCTAGGGGCGGCCCCCAAAGCGCGACCACCACCAGGATCGCTATGGCACTTATGCACCAGCTCCTTATCACTAGCCACAGGAATGCCCTTGCCGTCGACAGAGCCCTGTCTGCTGCCTTCAAGCAGCACTTTCCCCCGCCTCATCATCACATCATACGCTATCTCCACACTGACTCACAAACACTTCGTCACTAAATCACGTCACTACTTCAAACTCGTTCACCAATTAATCGTTAAAAAATTCGGATATGTTTATGTTCAATACTATGTTCTGATATGGTACAGCACTCGCGTAAACTAAGAGTATGTTTTAGACGTTTTCATTGCTCGCCGACCTAAAACTAATAAATTGAGAGTAATTACTCAAACTGATGGAGGTTAATAGACACGATTTTAATATCAAGTGGATGTCAGTTCGGAATGGTGTTCATTTAAAAAGGTCTAACGAAGAAAGATTAGGTTAACCCTTGTTCCATTTGATAACACTTAAAGAAGGATTAACTATCACAGATTAGTGATCGGACGATATATCACTTTTTACAACAATTAGATAACAATCATGTGGTAAATTTAAATCATTCAGTAGCCATTTATCATAGGTAAAGTTTTTGATGAATGTGATTGTAATAAAAATAGAAATAGATTAATCGGGTCACCGACAGTGGACTCTTTTAATTCTTAAAACATTTGATCTTATATTCCAATGTTTTTATTACAGAGCTTTAGCTCTAAAGACGTAATTATCTACTGAGTGTTGATCAAACCTTGAACTCTGTAGGTGTTATTACTGAATGAGTGTCTATAATAATCAACTGTTAATACCAACAATTCAAAAAGCTCTTTGTGCGAGCATGAAAGAATCTCTGTTGTTATAAATTAGCCGCGAATTTAGCATCCACAAATTAACAGCGCTCGGTACTAAAACAATACGTCATATGTTGCTTACATTTTTTATATGTACGCACGCGGGAATGTTGGTTTTTAAACAGATCGTAATTTATCTGACTTCAACTAAACTGTGTAATGAATGTTTGGTACACCGCAGGTGGAAACACGGAAATCTATTTTCAAGCTACGAGTGTTGTTTTTCCGCCATAGTAACGCAACGCAGGGCGCCCATAAAATGTTGCGTCATGACCCACGGGGGTGGCCCCCCTCTTGTAAACAGATTGTGACGCTGTCCACTGGACTATGCCAAATCGCGGTCAACAGGTGGTTTCCTTCCTAAATTCACGACAACAAACTGAACTTTGAACTCACTTTGTCTTGGACCGAAGTGGGGATTTTAATTTATTTAGATTTGAATTTAGTGTCGGTTAGATATGTTCGGACATGTTCGGACGGAGCGTTCGGAGCGCGGTGAGCGACATGGCGGCGCTACCGAACCGCGTGAGAGCCTGCGCGCGACTGTCGCTCGCTACACCATCCACATGACCCGCTACAGGTAGCTCCTCATTAGTGTTAGTACTCCAATTTACAGTATAAATCCCCGAGACAGCAAGCTTTGATCATAGCATCTATTTTCTTAAACATTCTCAAAGTTTTCAGCTTCCAACTTACGAGAAAATATATCTCAAGTAATGCCTTGAGACTTTCAAATGTGTCAACAAAGGGGAGGCGATTTAAAATAAAAGTTGTATTGCTATCGACAAACGAGCCTTCTATTTTTCAAATGATAATAGAACATTTTAGTTTACTTAGTGAGATGAAAACTTCCGATGTTTTTATTTATTTTCAAAACGTTTTTTCAGCGTTCACTTAATTCATATCTTAATGACTGCTCTACCTCCCTTTAAATTGAACTATCCATAACAATTTTTATATTCTACTTTTTGTATATTCTGAGTTTTTCTGAGTATTGTTATGTCTTAATTATGAATTACTGAAATTAATTCAATATTTAATTTGACCCATGGAATTCATACTATTATTATGAATATGAAAATGTATTTGTTTGTCAAAATGGACTGAGGGATCGATGTGATTTTTTGATGTAGAGATAATATAATTGAAGTGCTGGCTAGTGTCACGGTTTTTTTTACTGAAAAATAACTTTTCATGTCAGCAAAGTCGCGGATAATAACTAGAAAGGTTATAAAAAGCAAATAATTTTATTACTAAGCTTTCAGATAGGTTTGGTTAACTATACAATAAAATTGTATAATTCACAATAATATTTTACACACAATAATATATACACGAGGATCAAGTGACATTTTGTAATGGTTTTAGATTGAAGTGGAATCGTCTCGCCGGTTGATCGATTCCTTGCGTGACCAGAAGGCTGGTTCGTTTTTTACCCAAAGAATAATCATTGCCATACAACGTGGCAATGCCGCCAGTCTTCTGGGCACGTTTCCGGACGGCAGCGATGTGGAGGAGTACTTCGACGCTTAAGTCTATTTTTTTTTTTTTTTTTACTTTATAGGTTTAGCAGTGTTGTCAAATAAGTGTTTTATAATAATATAATATTTATTTATTTCAGTTGATGTAAAGATTTACGGTAATTAAATTGACTACTGTAGTTTGCATTATGAAGGTGATATACGAGTATAACAAGTACATAAGTATTTCTTGAAAACCGTCAGTCACCTGTCATATACATAATGTTATGTTCACTATTGTTTACAAGTATGTTGTAAATTACAACTTATTTTTCTTTAATGTTTATATACAATATACAGAGTGATTATTAATTTGGTGCGTTTATTTAAATGCGATGTACAAGAACTAAACGAAATCGATAAATCAAGGTTAAAATTCAGTTTTATTGAACTACTGAACTTTATAAGAAGTTTCTAAATTTAGATAAAAATTGTTAATTGTAAAAAAATTCGTCTACTCGGGTTAAAAATCTGATATTTTTCTGAAAATTCAAGACTAATGAAGTTGTATAAAAATAATTTAATTCATCGAAACCACCAGGTCAATTGTTTACCAAGATCAAAATCGTTACGTTTTATCAGAATAATATTCAGTTTTAAGGAAGATGTTATAAGGCATCCTGTATAGGTAATGTGTTAATTACTACAAACATGATTAAAATATTTATTGATATCTTTGTGTTGTCCTTAAAGGTAATAAAATAAATACTACGTTTGTAAATGTAAATATGGTTTTTCTTAATCTATTATAAATCAAATATACAACTGTTTTTAGTTTTTAACATTAAATTTTTAACACTTTAAACACTTAAATAAAAACCCTAAACTACATATCTAAAAATAAACTAAAATATGGCATCCAGAAATTCGTGCGCATCGCTGTCCACTGGTAATGTACCCAAAAGACTAGCGGCATTGCCACGTTGTATGGCAATGCTTAAACTCTGTCCAAGGTAAAAGCCAGCCCTTGGGTCACGCGACGTGTCAACTAGGCGTCTGGATAGATCTTTAAATAATTTTTGAGCACTCGGACCCCACGGCCCCAAGGTTTCAACCCCAAACGGCTCGAAAATATAACTACAAACCAGTGTTGTTTTTCCTTCTTAAAGGTTTATATTTAATACTAGCTTTTGCCCGCGACTTCGTCCGCGTGAAATAGTTACTTTGGGCTAACGTTAAATTTAACCCCAATTTTGAAGCATTCTTCATTGGCGCTCCACTCCTATTGGCCTTAGCGTAATGATATATAGCCTATAGCCTTTCTCTATAAATTGACTATTTAATTAAAAAATAATTTTTCAATTCGAACCAGTAGTTCCTGAGATTATCGCGTTCAAACAAACAAACAAACTCTTCAGCCTTATATCATTAGTATAGATAGCTGTTGCCCGCGACTTCGTCCACGTTTCCGTCGTTTTTCGTAAAAAAAAGTTCTCGTTCTTTTAAATTGGAATGGAAAATTATTTGGTATTATGGGAATTCTGGGAATAAAGACGGTTTCTCCTGCACCGCAACCTGTTAAAATTTGAGCCTCGATTATATTTTGTTGCAACTGGGTTACTTTTAGCCGAGTTCCATTGCAAAGTTGTGGTGGTTTTAAATTTCGGAGCAGATAATAATCAGAAAGCTTCGAACTGCTAAGCTATCGGGAGTTACACGTGTTATTGTGAGTCAACCATAAAAGATAGATATATACTGTCGTGGGATATTTTTTATATAAGTTTAAGGAGAACATTTCCGTCATAAATGATTTCTGTGTAGCTTTAACCATTAAGGTTGCACTCGCGACGGAAGCTTAAAAAATGGAGTAACTTCTCCCGTTTTCCCAACATTTCCCTTCACTGCTCTGCTCCTATTGATTGTAGCGTGATGAAAAGTATACTATAACCAGCCCAGGAGTATGAATAATAATTGTACCAAGTTTCGTTAAAATCCGTCGAGTAGTTTTTGTTTCTATAACGGTTATACAGACAGACAGACAAAAATTTTACTGATTGCATTTTTGGCATTAGTATCGATCCCTAATCACCCCTTGATAGTTATTTTGGAAATATAATTCATGTACAGAATTGACCTCTCTACAGATTTATTATAAGTATAGATATAGATACATTTTCATAATCGTAGGTAGAATAGTGTAGACTGGAAGCTAAAACCTGAACAGTTTCAATTATATTTTCGAAGAAAGAAAAGTTCGAAGAAAAAGAAATTAGTTTTTTTACAGTTGAAATTCCCTGACTCCTGAATTAGTCGTAAACTGTATGACAGGAGCCAGTGCAGTGCAATTAATATCGTTATCAATTCAGGAAGCTTGAAAAGGGTCGTCCTATTGATAAGGCTGAAAATTTATAAATTAGAAACGTACTTCTTTTAAAGGAGCACAACTCCTTGTAGCACAATAGCGAAGCTTGGTAAATATATTTAAAATCTTGGTTTATTTAGCTTTACTTATTTATTATATTTATTATACTTATACTTTCTTGTACACCTTACAATATTTCTATGGATACAAAAAATTTAAACTAGTGTACAATGGGCGGTCTTATCGCACAGGACGATCTCTTACAGACAACCTTTGGATGGACAAACTTAAAGGAGACAGATTAAGGGCTGTAAGTGTACAAACATCATAATATTAACTGAACATAATAATATAAAATACATACAAAACCAAAATCATATACATACTAATAAATATTACATGTATAATTGAGAAAGAAAGGGAAAAGTTATAGGGAGAGGTAATGCTCCTTCACCATTCTTTTGAACGCTGGTAGCGTTTGAGCACGCCTCACTTCTATGGGTAAAACATTCCACAAACGAGCTGCTTGTATAGTAAAAGATTTGTTAAAGGAAGAAGTGGAATTCATACGAATATTTAACTCTAGATTTTCCGATGATCTCAAGGATCTAGAATGTGTGTCACAGAGGAACTGAAAACGTTTCTTAAGATAAAATGGAGTAAAAGAATTAAAGAGCTTATTATAAGTAGCGAAAGTAAGTGAAGATTCCGGCGAAACCTAATAGGAAGCCATTTGAGCTGAGCACAGAAATCAGAAACGTGGTCATACTTGCACAAGCCAAATATAAACCTGATACAAAGATTTTGAAGTCGCTCTAGCTTGTCCAGTTGGTTTTGGGTCAAGTCGAGATAGCTGGCATCAGCATAGTCCAGAATAGGGAGAAGGAGAGTTTATAAGTACACAAGGACAGGTAAACTATTTGTTTCTTTACTCTTAGGGTGCGTTTCCACCAGAGATGTGCGATGGAAATGTGTCGTGCGAGGATGTCTAGCTGTGCTGTGAAAATGTGTGAGCGTTTCCACCCAAGCTGTGCGATGAAAATGTGCCTACGAGGATGTGTAGCGGAGCTGTGAAAATGCGCATTAATGTGTGGTGCGAGGATGCGCAAACCTCGCAACACATCCTTCGCAACACACATTCCTCGCAACACATCTCTCGCACACATCCCTCGCACACATCCCTCGCACAAATCCCTCGCTTGTTCTGTATGCGCAAAAATCTAGCTCCGCTGAGCCGTTTCCACCAGAGCTGTGCTGACCAAGGCGAGGTAAATGAAGCGATTCTATTGGTTCTTTAAAAACACATCCCTCGCTACGCATCCTCGCACATCTCTGGTGGAAACGCAGCCTTATAGTCCAAAAGGACGGTAATCCGACACTACCGGAGACAGATCATGCGCTGGCTGATCGTGGCCAATGGCTTAGAGTGTTTTCTCAGGCACGGTAGTATCATGGGGCATGGGGCACACCATCAACTTCAAACTCCGGTCTACTACTGTGATATTTCTAATTGAAAAACACAAAAGCGCTCTTTGCCCGACCCGGGAATCGACAACGAGACATCTTGCGCAGCAGTCGTGCTTGGAACCACTAGACCAATAAAACAGTTAAAAGACAAAAGACATTTAAGCATTATTTTCTTATAACTTATTGTCATTTTTTAGGTGATTATGGTATGAATATTTTACCTTTTGTGCCGATGCAGTGAATGACAAATGCCATTATTAAATATTTGTTCTATTTTGTTCTCTAGAGTACCAGTTATTCATTCATTCAAGAAAAGCCTTAGCATTACCTATAATAAAAGTATCAGCTTTCTGCACTCCTTGTCGATATAAACTTACTGCGCCAACAAAGAATAAAAAAAATTGGCCAAATTTTACCAATTTGGAAGCGTATATCTTTTAAACGATTAACTTTATGAAAACATGGTTTTAGAAACCTCAATGTCTTTTTTAAAGACTTCTCTATAGATACCACAGACATTTCATGAAAAAAAAAAAAATTAGTTTCAGTTCCTTGTATCCCCCTTTATTTTAAATCTATTTTTATTTTTTTCTTTAAATCGGAAAACAGTCCACAGAATACATCTACGTACCAAGTTTCACATGTATAGTCCTAATAGTTTCGGAATAAAATGGCTGTGACATGCGGACGGATGGATGGACAGACAGACAGACAGACGGACATGATGAAACTATAAGGGTTCCGTTTTTTGCCATTCGGCGACGGAACCCTAAAAAGAGGTGCAATTTGTTTGCTTCACATAAATGATAATCAACAAAAAAGTCCAAATATTTCAACGAGTTAGGCCAAAGCATGCATGTGTATAATAATATATTTTTTTAAGAATTTCTCATACTTACCGTTTTCTCAGCTATTTTCGGGTGGGCTTCCATTCTTACCGGATGCACGGGGTAACACGATACCCCTTGGTCAGACCAGTATAAGATTTTGTGACTTCCGACTACCCGTAACGACTGTTAAAGATTTACAAATTACAGGCTTAACGTGCTTTCCGAGGCTTGGAGAAAGCTCTATATGTTAGGATGGTCCCCATCTAAAAACCGACCTCGGCAAGCATTGCTTAACCTTAAAGATCGACCCGTGCGGCTATTATTACATAGCCACAAGCTCCTTCTTGTGTATTTGTATGTTACGCAAACGACCTAATTATAATTATGCATATACTTTATTTATTTATTTTTTTATTTTATTTATTATTATTATTATAGTTATACATAGGCTTACATACAAAAATATGGTAAATATGCTACCCACAACGTTTTCCACGGATTACTATATAAAAACTAGAGCGACATAATTATAATACGGTGTGATTTACTTTATAAACTAAAAGAAAAGCAACAGTTAATAAAGTGCGGTGCAGAAAATGTAAAATACAAATGATTTCATAAACAGGGCAGACGAAATTACACGTTAATCACAAA
This sequence comes from Tholera decimalis, assembly GCA_943138885.2. Taxonomy (NCBI): domain Eukaryota; kingdom Metazoa; phylum Arthropoda; class Insecta; order Lepidoptera; family Noctuidae; genus Tholera; species Tholera decimalis. The sequence continues at coordinate 8,693,578 of OW964553.2, read as the reverse complement.
GTCAACTGCCGATCCTTAATAATTGCTCGAATTTGTTTCCTGAATAAATTTTTGCTGAGGAAAAATATGTCGACTGTGCCAAACTCATTATTGTAAGTTTCAACTAAACGATGAAGAGGTGAGCGTGAACCAGCATTGGATTTACAACGGCTAGTAGCAAATAAGTGTCGTGTGCGTACCTCACGTACATGTACTGTTCGGGGAACAAGCTAACTTAAATTCTTCACTAGGTCAGGACAATCAAATTTATTCCGGCACACATTAAACAGAGTCATAACATCCAGGAGCTTCCGTCTCGACTGCAAGGTAAGGAGATCGTATTTTTTGAGAAGTAGGCTGTATGAGACTCTCTTTCGAAAACATCTGTAGTTTACAGCACGAAGGTATTTACGTTGTACCAACTCCAAAGTCTCATTATATTTCTTGTACAGTGGGTTCCATATAGGTACCGCAAACTCTAATTGTGGCCTTATTATAGATTTGTATAAATGCAAAAAGGTGGAAGGGCGACGAAATTCCCTAGATGCTCTAATTACGAAACCAAACATTTGGTAAGCCTTACTAACTATTTTGTCTATATGAGCATCTAGATGCAGCTTCGAATCAAGCTGAACCCCAAGATCACGGAGGGAAGTAACTTTATCTAAAAGTGTATTAGCAAGGCAGTAGTTGAACTCTGTTTTATTTTTCTTTTTGGTAAATGTTATAACGTGACACTTTGGAATACTAAGATATAGCTTATTAGAGGAACAATAGTCAGAAAAACGGTCCAGATCTTGCTAGAGATCAATACAATCTTGTTGATTTTTTTTTTTTTTTTTTTAACGTGGTAAAATTATCAAATAAGTCCTCCCATCCCGGGCAGGGTGGGAGGGACTGTCAGACTTTTACTGACTAAAATCCACGGTGTTCCTTCAATAACCCTTTACATACCGGGGCCACGGTAACGGGATGAGTCCCACGACCCCGGCAGGCTTCGGCCCTCTGCAGAGGGGGCCTCGTCATGTTGCTGACGCTCTTTGAGGCGCGCGTGGAACACGACGCGCCGTCGACCCGGGCATGGTCCATGGTCGGACAGCGAGTTGCCCTTTACTCGCTGTCCGCATGCCCGCGCCTACGGTGGCCGGAGATCGTCGGCCGACGTCCGACGCCGTGGGCGTCTACCACTGCGGCTGGGCTGGAGGGAGGACGCCATCCTCTCCCTCACGCGGCCCGCCTCCTCCTTCGAAAGCATGACTGCTTCGCAGAAGGAGGCGACCGCTTCCCACTCCCTCTCGCCCCGCAGCATGGCCTCGACCAAGGCCGGGCGCGAGAGGTCTCCGCCTATTGTCGCCGTGAGGACACGTCGGTGCTCTGCCCAAGCTGGGCAGTCCTGCACCGTGTGCTCGACTGTGTCCTCAGGGCGACCCTCGCAGTGGTGACACCCAGGCGTCTCTTCCTTACCCATCAGACACAGGTACCTCCCGAAACTGCCGTGTCCGGTGAGGACCTGCGTCATGCGGTAGGTCAGGACGCCGTGACGCCGATCTAGCCACTCCTCAAAGAGGGGTCTTACCGCCGCAATTGCGGCGTGCCCGGCCGTCGGTTGTGACAGTCGCTCCCTCCATACTGCCCTGAGATCGCGCCGGAGCTCTTCCCGCCGCGTCTCGACTTCTCGAGGCAGTGGGGATACGCCCCGGCGCTGCGCCTCCACGCGCCATTCATAGACGCGCTGGAGGGCAGTCGCCTCCAGATCCCAGGGCAGCAATCCGGCAAGGAGGTTGGCCGATTCGCCGGCGATCGTGCGGTATCCCCGGATCATTCGGATAGCCATGACCCTCTGGCATGCGACCAACTTTAGTGGTCGCGTCCGGATGCACAGGGCCCACACTGGGGACCCGTAGAGGGCCATGGACCGCACGACGCCGGCGTACAGCCTTCGGCAGGAGGCGTTTGGCCCGCTGAGATTAGGCAGGAGTCGCCTGAAGGCGGCTGCTGCCCGGTTCAGCTTTGGGGCCAAACTCAGGAAGTGCTCCCTGAAGTTCCACCGGCTGTCGAGGACGAGTCCCAGGTATTTCATCGTCCTCCCAACGCCGATGCGAACCCCCTCCACCGTTATGTGGGACTCGGACCGTGGCGCGTTCCGACCGCCATGAAAGCACATGGCCTCGGTCTTGTGCAGCGCCAAGTCGAGTCCCAACTGCCGGATCCTATGAACGACTGTCGCAACCGCTTGCGTCGCCAGGTCGGCCGCCGCCTGGTGCGACTCTCCCTGCGCCAGGACGAGCGTGTCGTCAGCGTAACATACTACGCTGACGCCGTCAGGGAGGTCGCCGCGCAGCACCCAGTCGTATCCGATGTTCCACAGGGGCGGCCCCAAGACCGATCCCTGTGGGACACCGCACGACATCTCTCGCCGGTTCCACTCTCCCCGGTGACCGGGGTAGATGACGGCTCTGTCCGTCAGGTAGTCCTCGACTATGCGACGGAGGTAGGTCGGCACCCGGTGATACCGTAGTGCCTCCCTGATGCAACTCCAGGGCAGGGTGTTAAAGGCGTTGGTGATGTCCAAAGACACCGCCAAGACGACCCTGCCCCGGGATACCGCGTCCCCCGTCGTGAGGGCTCTCACGCGCATGATGGCATCCACCGTCGAGCGCCCCCTGCGGAAGCCAAACTGGCACTCCGCAAGATCCGGGCCCACCTGATTCAGGTGCCCGAAGAGGCGGTCTGCAATTACTCTTTCCAAGAGCTTGCCCGCCTCGTCGAGCAGCACGATGGGCCGGAATGCGGACGGAGAGTCCGCAGGGCGCCCGGCTTTCTGGATCAGGACCAGCTTTCCCGTCTTCCAGCGAAGCGGAAACTGGCCCCTCTCCAGGCATGCGCTAAAGAGCCCCCCTAGTCGAGGACCGAGAGTCTCCGAGGCCAGGACCCACGCTTTCCCTGGCAAGCCGTCGGGTCCTGGGGCGGTATTTTTGGCCTTGAGCCGTTGTAGCGCCACTCTCAAGTCTACCTCGGTCACCTCTGGAGCGTCGTAGACGTCGTCGTCGCTGTGGTCCGCGTTTGCGCCAGCTTCAGGTTCCGTCGGAGACGGAGCCATGGGCGGGGGAGCGTGCTCCCCTCGCGATGGGAACAGGGCGCTCACCACGTCCTCCAAGAACTGAGGCTGGAGACTCTGCGTCAACGGGGGAGCCCAGGGGCGGAGCTTCTCTCGCACCCACTTGTAGGGGCGGCCCCATGGGTCCCCGTCCAGAGTCGCCAGCATCTCCTTCCGGGCCAGTTCCTTGGCCCGCCAGATCTCGTCTCGGAGGACGGCCTTCGCTGCCCTGTAGCCCTCGTACAGCTCCGCCTCTACAGTCGCCGCATCCGAAGGTCGGGTGCGGCGCCTGCGGAACCTGGTGTACCGGCGTCGCGCCGCAACGCACGCTTCGCGCAGCGCTGCTAGCTCGCTCGACCACCAGTACAGCTGACGCCGGGCGCGTCCTTGCCGGACCCGGGGCATGGCCACGTCGCAGATCTCCGACATGGCCTCCCGGAACCACTCCGCCTCGTCGTTTATGTCGGCAGGCCTGTCCGGGGGTGACCCCCAGGCCTGCACGATCGAGGCTTCCAGGAATAGCTCCCGGTCCATCTGCTTCAGCGCCCATCGCGGACCACTCAGGTCCCGTCGGACCGGCGCGTCTGGGGTCTGGGCGGAGACGTCGAACCGGATATACCGGTGGTCGGAATAGGTCTCCACCTCCTCCACAACGCGCCAGTCGGTGACGCGCGGTGACAGGCTGGGGGTGGCGAACGTAACGTCCACCACCGACTCACCCGTAAACCGCACGCACGTGGGGAAAGAACCCCGGTTCTCGATTACCAGGCCCTGCGCACGGGCCCAGTGCTCGAGCATCCTGCCCCGCCCATGGTCCATGGACCGGGAACCCCAAGCCGGATTTTTGGCGTTGAAGTCCCCGAGGACGAGGGCGGGGAGGGAACCGAGGGCGACGACGACGTCTCCCAGCTCCGTTAGGGAGTTCTGGAACTCGGCGAGAGTTCGGTTCGGGGAGAAATAAACGCCTACCACAGCGATCTCCCCGAACCGTGCTGCGACGATCCCACGCCCTCTCTTGACGCGATCGAGGGGCGGGGTACCGGCGGCGGCCGACGAAACGAGGGTCACCGAGCCGTCCAAGTCCGCCACCCAGTCATTCCTGGGCAGGACAAAATACGGCTCGGCGACCACGGCGACGTTGATCAACCACTGCGCCATGCTCTGGAGCAAAAGTTCCTGAGCAGCGGCGCAGTGGTTGATGTTCGCCTGGAGGAAGCGCAATGGGGCCATTAATCGGGATCCATTGCAGCCTCCTCCAGGGCCCCTCGCGGGGGTTCAGCCACGACGGCGACAGCGGCGGCAGTAGCGACGGCGGCGGCGGCGGCGGCGGTGGCGGTGTCGACGGCGGCAGAGGGCCTACCTCTGCGCCTGGCTTTGGTGGGTGGGGCGCAGGACTTGCCCCCCGCCCGGTGATCGGCCGGCTTGCCAACCGCCTCACATGCGAAGCAGTGAGGCGGGGCGGAGCACGAGCCGGCCTTGTGACCGGGCTGACCGCAGCGGAAGCACCTATCGCTGCGGTCTACCTCCGAGGTGCACACGCATGCCGCATGGTTGCCCACTTGGCAGCGGAAGCACCTCAGGGGTCTGGGATCCAGGACTTTCACCTGCGCAGACACCCAACCAACCAGGAGCCTTCGGCCCTCCTGGATCTTTTTGACCGCCGGGACGGGGCAACTAACCGTAATGGTTTGCCCCCCCGTGAAGCCAGGACGCAGGGCGCCCGCCCTCACCTGATCGGGAGGGCACCCCCCAGTCCTGGCGACGGCGGCCACCACTTCCTCGGCCGTCACGGAGTCATCCAGACCCAATATGCGCATGTCTGCGCGCTTGGTGGGTCTGGAGACTCGGGCCTCCTCCGCATTTAAGGACGCTCTGAGCCGTTCGGCGAGAGCGTCAGCGGCAGGGCCACTGGCCGCGCCGGGGATCTCCAGCATCCGAGCCCCCGTTGCAGTGACCCGGTGACGGAGGCCGCCGACGATGCCGAGCTCCGTGATGTCGATCGCCATCCGCGCCTTCGCCAGCACGTCGCGGTACGACACGCCCCTCTTCACCGCGTCCGGCTGCAGTGTGATCACTACAGCCGCGGTCTTGGGGGCGCGCAATCGCGCCGCGGCGTCTCGCCGCCGCCGTCTCTCCCTACGCCGCGAGGACCTGGCTGCGCCAGCAGCCTTCCTCTTCTCCCCGGCCACTTGCCAGTCGGCGCCGGCCGGAGGAGTCTTTGGAGGAGGCTGCTGGGACGGCTGGTTCCCGGCCTGGGCCTTCTTCTTTTTGGCCGCCTGCTTCGGCCCCGCAGGTGTCGGGGTCAGAGGCGGCTTTGATGGGCCCGATTTCGGCTTGGCCGGGGCCGTCTTTGCCCTCGCAGGGGCCGCCGTCACTGGTGCCGTCCGCACCGTGGCCGTCTTCGCCTGAGGCGGCCTCGTCGTCGTCTGGGGAGGCTTGGACGCGGCCGCAGCCGCGTACGAAGTCGCCGCCAGCGGGGGTCGCAGCACGCGGCTCTCCAATACGGAGAACCGCTGCTGGAAGGCGGCCAGCTCCTGTCGCACCAGGTCGAGAACCGAGTCCACCGCTGGTGTGGGCTGGCCTTTCTCCTTTTGGCCCCGCGGCGGCGCATTCCGCTGGCCGCCTCCCCGGATTGCGGCCAGGTCCGCCTTGAGGGCGGCGTTCTCCTTCTGGAGAGCCTCAATGGCGGCAGTCAGGCGGGTGACCTCCGGCCGCAGATCAGACATATCGTCCCTTGCAGCCGGAGCCCCGCCGTAAGTCCGCGTGGCCGCTAAGATGGAGGCCGTGGCTTCGCCGATCGCGTCCTCCTTGCTCTTTCTGTTGCGCTTCCGCGAGATGGTGCGGATGGCAGCTGCCACGGCCTCTTCTAGTTTGGCCTCGCTCGAGGCCAGACCAGTGTTGGGCTCTCCAGAGGAAGGCCCTCTCCCCGAAGTCTTGCCTCGGCCTTTACCCCGCACGCTTGTGGGGATCTTACGGGCCGAGACAAGCCCTTCCTCCGACGACGTCACGTCCTCGCGGGGGCGCTTGAGGAACTCCTTCCTCCTATCGGCGCCCCCCTCGTTGCTCCTCACTGCGCTCCCAGAGACCATGCTCTGGAAGCTCTCGGCGTCCGATGCCGAGTCGGTCTCCGACCCGAGCACCAGCGCCCCCTTCCTCCGCGGAGCGGCGCTCTGCGCTCGCTCAGAATTCGGTGCCGGTGAAGTGGACGTGCTGGACAAGTCCAGCGACTCCACCTCACGGGCACGTGAGCCTCCCTGGCTCAATGCGGCGACTGCCGGGGCAAAATTGGGGTAAAAGCCTTTGTTGTCCCCCCCAGAGTACGACGGGACTGACCGGACGTGTCCGGTGCGGGACTCCCCAGCTGAAGAGCAGCTGGGACCCGCCTGGGTAGCTTTCTCAAAAACTTTGTCTGCCATTTCTATACTTTTTTAGCGAGGTGAGTTCCTCCGTCCCTACTCCCATTTCCCCTCCCCTGGTTCACTTCACGGTTACGTCTAAAGATTAGACGCATACAGGAAGTGAACCTTTCCTCCCCCTTGACCCGATCTCTGAGACCGGGCCCCGCGCCGTCTAGAAGCTCGAGCTAGCTGCTCGATCCTCCAGGCGGCGCGCCTTTCCCCCGGTGTGTCCCTCTTGGTCTGGTTTCTCCCTCTGGGCCCGTCCGGCATGAGTGCCTCTACCGGCATGGCCCCAGAGATCATCGAAACACGCAAGCCCCACCACGACGACAACGTGGGGACACAGTTGGTGGGGCAATCTTGTTGATTTGATATTTTTTTATAAACCTTCAAATCGTCCGCATATAAAAGAAATTTAGAATGTTGGAAACAGATTTTTATATCATTAATGAATAAGATAAATAATAAGGGACCCAGGATGGAACCTTGAGGAACGCCAGATGTGACCTGAATAGCGCTGGACTCGAAGCCATCAACCACCACTTTTTGAGTTCTGTTAGTTATGTAAGATGTAAACCACCGCAAAAGGTCACCTCTTAAGTAATGTAATAATATACTTTTTATTTCAGACCAAGGATCTATTAAATCTTGTTAATATAAACTTAAAAAGTATGTTAGTAGGAATACAAAAATAAAAAGCATACACAAAACAAAAATAAGACACAAACAAACACGCTCAATTTGGCACATGAACTCCCGCTCTCACGTGTACACCCACCCAGTGCCTGAGAAAAAGACTACCAATTTTTTCCGATAAGGTGGCGAGGATACTGTTGGTGCTGACTCTGAATCGCTGCAGCATCGAGGCACATCGCTTGCGCATGATAGCATAGAAATCATCCAGCCGCGCTTCAGCAAATATACCTGACGTGCTGCAAAACCTAGGCAACCCCAATAGCATTCTCAACACATTATTGTACTGAATGCGCAGAGCGTTGTAAGCCTTCTGCGTATACCTAACCCACAGGCTACACGAGTAAAATGACTGGAAGTATGCCCTGAACAGAGTCAGCTTTACTTTAGCAGTACATCGTGCAAACCTGCGAGCAAGCATGTTGCCTCGGGCTGCCAACGCCCTGCGCTCCGTGTCAATATCCTTGTCATCCGTGAGAGAATCTGTGATTACGACCGTGCCCCAGGTATTTGGAACTGAGTGACAACTTTGAGCGGTGTTCCTCGCAAAGTTAAGGGCGGAATACTGACGTATCTTATTAATTAATATGTCCCGTTAAATAGCGAGAGCTCTGGTATCTAGTAAGACAAGTTACATCTTAGTTTTGGTACCAGTGTTCAGTTATTTTAGTTTAGTATTATTATGTATGTACAAAAGCTATATTTGTTATTGAATGTATTGTAAAGTTAAATTCAATAAATCTTCTATATACCTCTAATTATATCATATAAATATTATCCATTATTTTGTATCTTACAGAAATTGTAAATGAAATTAAATCTTCAGCTGTTTTTTTTTTTCGAATACACTGAGAATACGATCCATGAATTAATTGAAAATATGAAACCTTCGCCAATTAAAACATGAATGATAAAAAAATATTTCTATTCTTGCGGCTCTTTATTACAAAGTGATTTAATTAATACTTGCAATTTACTGCCTGCTCAAGAGCCAGTAAATGTAATGCTACTTTGAATCACTATTGATTAGTGAATTAAATTAAAACAAATTATTAAGACTTTTTGAGTTTCTACCTGCATATTTATTTTCTTATTCTGAGTCAATTCAATCTTAAGGTTGATAGTATGTAAGAGTTCACTTTTAGCGAAAAGACCACCCATTTTGACTTCTCTTATCTATGTCTGTAGCTACAAATAATATACGAAACAAAAATGAGTTACTTAATAGTTATTTTTCCATAGCACAGCAGTAGGTACCTATATCTATTTTAAACATATAAATATATACATACTTTATATAAATGTAAAACAATTGTCTATCTGTTATTTCAAAATATATTCTAGGTATAACTGTATTTACTCAAATGCTTATAGTCATTTGTCGTACTGTCTTCCTCTTTATTTGGGCTTAATATCTGGAACGACTGAACCGATTTTTATGGGACGTTAACTGAAAGATGGTTGAGGTTATGGTTTTTTTGTTTTTTTTTTTTTGTTGATAAGCTTGCTTTAAGTGATTGAATATGAAGCACGCTTGTCTAGAAGTAACAATATATAAGCCACTTTTAATCTAGGAATTCGAACGGTTTCGGTACGATTTAGGCAAGAAAAAATTGGCCAAGTGCGAGTCAGACTCGCCCATGAAGAGTTCCGTAGTAACTACGCCAAATAACTTTGATTTTATAGTATTTGTATGAATTACACAGTTATATTTGCGGTTTTAGAAAATATACTATATCTCAAAAATTGCTGACCCGATGTCGTTCAAACTAATTTTGGTTGAAAGTTTACATTAAGATCTACAGCATATATTTTTTACTATTTTTCCTTCCATTATTATAGAAGTTAAAGGGGGACACACATTTTACCACTTTGGAAGCGTATATCTTTTAAACGATTAACTTTATGAAAAAGTGGTTTTAGAAACCTCATTGTCATTTTTAAAGACCTGTCTATAGATACCACACACTCATAGGTGTTATGAAAAAAAAAAAATATTTTCAGTTTCAGTTCCATGTATGGGGAACAAAAAAAAATTATATTTAAAATAAAGGGGGGCTCCCTTTATTTTAAATAATATTATTTTTTTCTTAAAATCGGAAAGCAGTTCACAGAATACATCTACCTACTAAGTTTCAAATGTATAGTCCTAATAGTTTCGGAATAAAATGGCTGTGACATACGGACGGACGGACAGACATACAGACAGACATTTTTTTATTGATAATAGGTTCGCGTTTGACCACCATCTCACCTGATGGTAAGCGATGATGTGGTCGAAGATTACATGACGAAACTATAAGGGTTTCGTTTTTGCCATTTGGCTACGGAACCCTAAAAAAACCGTCCATGCCAACAAAGTCGCGGGCACATCATCTGCGTAGTCTTTTCCCAAATGTATGTTGCGGTCGGCTTCCAGACTAACCAGATACAGATAAGTAATAGTGTTTTACATGGAACGACCGCTTATCTGGATACCACAATCCAGTAGATGGGTACCCAAAGGATGGGAAAAATCGCGGGCACGGCTAATAAAAAATAGTGTTGCAGTCAAATCAATTTTATTTGGTATTGAGATACATAAAACAAAAAATATTCAAATTGGATGTGTCAGTTTCAAGTTTTTACTAGACCTACGTAAGTGTCGCAAAAAATGGTAATTGCTTATCATGTACAACATGTTCCTTTTAATAACCTATTACTCTAGTGCAGTAATTATACCACCTTAAAAAGTTGATTAGCATATTTAAATATCTTTCAAGTGATATTTTTTATTGCAATTAAATTGATTAGCATATATAATATTACCTATATTTTTCGTTGCAATTAAAATAATTCGTTTAAACTGCTACTATATTTCCTGCGACTTCTTGCAATTTGCCCTGGATATACGTTTTGCCATTCCGACGTGATATTTATAAATATTTATGCGAATATTTATTAATATTCGCATTTATAATATTAACTTACTATTATTATAAATGCGAAAGTTTGTGATTGATTTGGATTTAATTTAACTACAGAACAGATCTGAATGCAATTTGGTAAGTAGATAGTTGACTTCTTGGAATAACACATAGACTAGTTTTTATCCCAGGATTCCCACGGGATAGGGCCACGCGAACAAAGTCGCGGGCAGACGCTAGTAGGTAATATGTATTCCCGTCAGCATTGGTGACGGGGCCTCATAAAGCCATAGCCTGCCGGGGTCGCGGAAATATAGTAAAAAGATACCGCGGCTCCGGAACTTACGGGCAGCTGAAGGGACAGGGTGGGTTTTTAGTCAGTAGAAGTCTGACACTCCCTCCCGCTTAACCCAGAGCGGGAGAAGTTATTCGATGATTTTCCCACCCAGAAAAAAAAAAAAAAAAAAAAAAAAAAAAAAAAAAAGGTAATATGTATTTGGCGATTGGACTGCTAGGCAACCCCAACATTGTTGATGATGATGTGATAAATTGTCTCCGTTTGGACTTCTTATACGTATTAGTGATATTTTTTAAATTAATTTAGTTTTTTCGGTGTTATTCATTTTCAGAACATATGTTTCTTAGAAATTATCCATAATTTTTCTTCATAAAAAACTTTTTAGCAAAAAATAAAACCGCCTTCCATATAAAAACACTGCAAAGGCAAAAATAACTTAAATTTCGGTGGTCGGTGTCATTTGTTTTGTATTTTCTTTTTTTTTTGACACCGCCTTCCGAAATTTAAGTTATTTTTGCCTTTGCAGTGTTTTTATATGGAAGTCGGTTTTATTTTTTGCTAAAATGTTTTTTTTTCACGCTTTTTAGTGGGTCGGTTTGTAATTTATCTAGTTACAAAAGCCAAAATGTCAACTACTTATCACCTTTTACAAAATATTGCTTTTCCCGGTGCAGAGCCGTAAATTTTTGAGGAGTTCTCCTGGTACATCACCATCAGCTCTACTTCACCATATGCATTGTGACGAGCATAAAGTGCTTAACATCCATATTCAAGTAATCTAATCGCAATCAACGAAATACTTATTATGGAGTAGTTTCGGTGGCCATCTGGGGTCTTCATCATCAGTTCCACTTCCTCAAATGGTGTTTTTCGAGAGCAACTGCACAAGGTACTATAAGAAATACCCAAAACGCTATAGGTGTGCCTATAATATTTGAAGAATTCCCTCCATTTCTCCATGATTCCATCATCAGATCCAAACGTGACGACAATGGAACTAACGAGAAAGTATACCCTTTCAAACAAAAAAAGAATTTTCCAAATCGGTCCAGCCATCTCCGAGTTATGAGGTAACATACATAAAAAAAAAACAGTTCAAGACGAATTGTAAACCTCCTTTTTTTTGAAGTCGGTTAAAATTGTACATAATTCTTAAAAACCTTCAAAATGATCGCATCGTATAGAAAATGTACTTTCCGTATTTTATCCTTCTACACACTAGCCTTTTTCGCAGCTTCGCCCCTGTGGCGAATTAAAGAGACACCGGGACCTCATGCAAGATGTAAATGATTACGCTTGTCGATAGTGTTTATATAAAATAGGTTTTGAATAAAGATTTTTAGTAACGGAACCATTACTTCCAGAGATAAAAAAATGAGCCAACTAATATTCAAACACAAAAAAGATATATGAAATTATAATAATTATCAATCATTGTCGTTGTGGGCTTTGTCCGGCTTCTCAATCTATTATAATAAGTTGAGAAGTTTTTTTTATTGAATAAACTGTTTAGTCATCATTGTATATGCGTACAATAGATGGCAACCAATAGTACTGCCATGCAAATTCACGAATAGTTCCTACAAACACAATACAAACTAACTTGTTTTCGTTATTTTACTCTCATCTGCTATCTCTAAAGACTATTAGCTTCTGCCCGTGACTTCATTCGCGTAGGAAGGTTTTCCCACGTAAATCCCGACCCGTGGATATTCCGTGATAAAAAGTAACGTATGTGTTATTCCAGGATGTCACCAATGTACTTTAAAAAATTCATTCTGATCTGTTCTGCAGTTTTTGCGTCAAAGAGTCACAAACATTTATACATCCACGGTCACAAACTTTTACATAATTATAACATTAATAAGATAAGATACATAAAAAAAGAAATTTCTCAATCCTAAAACTATACCAATCTGTTAGATAAAACACAATTTTCCACGAACCTACAGAGTTTGATCTCGTAACAAGGCGAAGTGGAAACTAGCTAACAAGTGACGTCGCATTTCCAGTTGAGCGGGTCCTTTGTTTGGGCCTTAACCTTGGACCCTACGGCCCTTGAAAAGTAACGCAAGGGACTTGAAAAGTAACTTAAAGGATGTGTGAGAATGTACGGGACGATGAGTCGTGGTTATAGTTTCGTCGATAGGGACCTTTGTTTCGGAAAATCTGAAATATCATCAGACCGATCAGGCCTTTATTTTGCGATGAGGTGGAAATATGCCTATGTATTGCTTGTGGTCGGAGGAATGTTGGTATTTTTGTTGTAAGTCATAAGAAGATTTATATTTTGTCATATATGTAATCGCTTAGCCTATTCTCAACTACATATCGCACTCTCAGAATGAAAGGGACTTAACTCAAAAACTAGTATTTTTTGGATTTGAGCAGAATAAAGCAGCATTGAATTAATTATATTCATATATCTCAAGTGGTAAATGTATAAGCTGTCTCTTTAAAACTTGTAATTCAGATTCCTGGTTCCACGGTAATTCAGAGTAATGTTTCAGGCCAGTTTACATCAAAATCTGAAATTCGAATTTAGAGTTAGGTCACTTTCATTCTAAGAGTATGATATGTCGGGGTCAGATTCCATTCTACCCAGATGTACTTATAATCTGACCTCCCAACCCAGTAGCTGGGTAACCAGATTCCCCTTGAGATTTCGGTATAAAACGGTCACGTATCCACGGACAGACAGACCTGTGTGGCTGTTAGTATTTAACTACAAGCTCCTCTTTTATATGGAACTCACCTCCTTTTGTATGAAAAACCCAATTCAGTTTTGGAATATCGGTCACAGAACGCTATACGTCCAACAGTCCTTCATTTGTTTATGTTTTTATTTTCATTGGCCATCCGATTGGTTTGGAAGGTTCTGGAGGTTGATTTGATGAAGTGATGAAGCATAGGACCGGTTGCCGTGGAAGTATTTGTGGGTCTAAGTCCAGTAGAGAACATTTTATTGATTGACGGCCATGAAAAGCGCCACGAAATAACAATTACTTTTCTCGATCGAGTATCAGGCGAGAAGACCTGCGAGCATAAAGGCTCCCAGACAGCTCCCAGAGGGAAGTATAACGCGACAATGTGACAATACGTGTTTATCAATGTGTTCAGTCTGTGGAGTAGGTAATTTTCGATTTATTGTGAAAAGAAATGTCGCATCGTTAGCAAATTTTCGCCTGATATAAAACTGGTAAAGATTACCGCAGTCTTGGCTCGGTCGTCGATCAGTCGCTAAGCTCTCCAAATACATTGTTACTTTGACTGCTGTTAGACAGATCGGAATGCTTTGGCTCAATGTGTCTCATTGACATGATTAATATTGCAGAACGGGCTGTTGCGGTATGTATGTATGTTCATTTTTGGCAATCGCAACGACAACAATTAGTTATTTTTAGCAAAGCTTCATGTTATTCTCAATAAACTTCAACGTATTGAGGAATGCTGTTATAAATAGCCTGCCCTTACATTTTTTTTATTTATAATAGGCTCGCGTTTAACCACCATCTCACCTGATGGTAAGTGATGATGTGGTCGACGATGGAGCACGCTTATCTAGAAGTAACCCATTCACTCTTGACTTAAAGACCCCCAGGTTATAGCTATCGGGAAACACAGACTCCGGCAGGGAATTCCACTCCTTAGCCGTACACACAATGAAAGTATTCCCAAAACATCGTATTTCTTGACGAGGTTAAATAATACTAATAATAATTTTAGTCTATTACGCTCCCATTGTCGAGACATAAGTCCCCTCTCTATGACAAGGAATGGGCCATAATCGACCACATGGGCCCAGTGTGGGTTTCTAGGTGTCACATGAACTTTTGGTCCTAGGATCGGTCGCAGTCTGGATTTTTGGAGGACAAATCGGGTGATAATATTTGGAACGTCTTATTTTGCTAAATTTTAGATTTTCTATTTGGGGTGTACCTACTATTTGGGGGTGGGGGGGGGGGGTTATGTCCCCTGTGACCCCCCCCTTCGGATATGCCATGTGCCTGAGGATATGCCAGTTTCCTCACGATGTTTTTCTATATGGATTTGAGAGCACTGATGATATAAATTACACAAAATAATGTGACAAATCCAGTCAGATTTGAACCCACCATCTGCTACTCATAAGTAGGGTCTGTAACCACTGCTCTCATGACGACGTAAAAAAAAACAAACATACATAGCTAGACTAGACCCTAGATTCAGGTAGAATCAGGTTACAGTAACCATAAAAACTAATGGGCATCGGAACTGAACCAACCTGTTAAACTTCAACTTCGTACGATTAGAGAAAGTGGTTTTAGTCCAGCTTGCAAGAATTGATTTAAACAAACTGATACAATACCGGTGCAAATTAAACTGAGTTTCTATCGAACTGGCCACTTTAATCTCAAAATTTGGCTTAGAATTCGAAATTCAAATTCATTTTACACAAGTCACACGTCCGCGGCTTCGCTCGCGTGAAAAGTATTTTTTCTAAATATTGCCTTTGTCTTTTTACAAAGTCTAATCTATATCTACCAAATTTCATCTAAATCGGTTAAGTAGTTTAAACGTGAAAGTATAACAGACAGACAGTAGGTAAGAAGGAATTTATAATAAACGTTGCAAGCTAAGTAAAAGCTTAAAAAAACGAATGCTATACACATCCTATAGAAGTACTTTACGAGTTATTGAACCCGTTGCATTGTTTAGAGGTGTATTTAATTTCTACTCCGGGTTTAGCATTAAATGTCTAATTGAAAGACTTTGAGTAATTGAATAGCGAAGATTAATTATAACTTTGGCTCATAGTGGCCTCGCATTTCGTTTTTTTTTTCCCTAAATAAAGTTCAAATTACACAGCTAGTTTTTCACTATGTGCAATAGCATTTTTGTGAGCTCGTAGGTTGAGTTACTGTACGGAGCAAATAAAATAAAAATATACATATCGACCTCCCAACCAAGAACTCGGTAATGTGCTATTATGGGCTTTATGCTGTTATGTCAAATTTGGCATCTATAGATCGGAATACACCTTAGAATTTTTTTTTCCAATGACATTTACAAAGTTATCATGACACACATGATATTTGATGTATGTATAGAATTTTAGGTATTCTTTTTTCTTAAATAACTAGGTTTTAAATTAAAGGAATTCCATATCAATGACACAGTGAACATTCCCCAAAAAATTGCTTCCATTTAATACATCAATGAATTCAATAATCCCACTAGTTAAAAGATATTTGATAAAATCAAAAAATCTTTTCTCCTGTAAAATTTTGATTTTTCGATTACCGAGTTATTGCTTGGGAAGGTCGATATATTCCTTTAAAATGCTGGTTTAGTCCGTAGTGAATGTGAAATGTCGATAAAGAATATTTTCAAAACAATTAAACTAGGAAACGGCAATAATTTACTTGCAATAATGTATCTTCTATACCACGGTAATGCAAAACATGTCCTGAATAAGCTTTTGTTCATATGAAAAAATATTTTTCTTTGTTTTTAATAATTATAACTTCAAATGCTATACATATGACGCAAAGGAAATATTTTTATTGGATGATCATAAAATATCGATACAAAAAGCAACTGTAAATGATAAACTTACTGATTTTAAATCGGGAATGTCAATATCGTTACTACAGAAACAAATTAACACTAAAACTAAATTATTCGTTTGACACGAACGAGGCCAAAGTTCCACAGAACATTTACCTACTAACGAGATATTCGCAATACATACCTCTACATTTTTATAAAACGACATATTTTACACCTTTGTTGATTATACAAAATCGCCACCGAATTATGAATAAAATGCTCCACATAATTTTAATAACAACGTGTAACATAAGGCTAGGTTCACGTTCGCTTTAATTGGATCAACAATAAGCCTTAGATCGCGTGTCGCGACGCATTTCGAGCCGGCACGGCAACAATTTGTTTTATCGTTGCACAAGATAAACTCGGGGTTGTGGAAATTCCCCGCCATTTTGAACTTCCCTTTATTTTTTGTTCTTATTTTAAATTTGTTTTATGGTGTTCCGTTTCTGGGTTTGTGAAAAGAGAGTAATAGACACGTACCTATTATAAACATGGAGGTTTTATTTTAAGGTTGAAATAAAAAGGTTGTATATTTGCCTTCGACCAAATTCGCTGTTATTTCCTCCTGTTTTAATTAAGAACTTACTGCTATGGGTACGGCTTTTATGACTAGCACCTCGCCTGCGTACATTTCGAAATAATTTATATCCTTATAGCATTCACAAATAATGCACCTTACTTCCATAAAATATTTTTTATGTAAAAGTTAAGTAATAGTATCTTACAAACAAATTTTATCTCCTTATAATATTAGTATAGAAAACAAAAAAAATCAAACTACTTATATCATAGATATGAAAGTCTGCATGTTTAAAGGTTTGTTCATACAAAGAATAAAAATAAGAATTTTACAATCTATAAGTATTAGTACAAAAACTGTTGGTGTCTTCGCTAGTGCAATGCACCAGCCTAGCCGAAATTATTCAACAAAAGTTCATAAACGCACAATGTAGCCTGCTCTATACTATGTATGATGAGTGATGACTTCAAATCCGTTCAGCCTTTGAAGCATGATCATGCTACAAAGGCTGAACGAATTTGAATAAAACTTAGTTCATGGTGGACCTTGTCATCTCTGTGTACTATCCATATGATCCATGTTTTAAGTGGTTGAACACGCTTGGTGAATCTAGATAGTCAAGCGATAAAATATCTATCGATGTCAAATATCTACAAAAGTCACGTGACACACGTTGACTCTGGTATTTATGGCATGGTCCCATCAACTGCCTGACTTTCGCATCCGTTGCTTAACAAAGGTCGAACCGAATGACTGACCCTGTCTGGGCACTACAAAAGAGAAAATATAACTAACGATTCGATGAAAACGTTCGGAATGGAATTGATCACGTGGCAATCGACTATTGATCACGTGGAAATCGACTATTGATCACGTGGCAATTGACTATTGATCACGTGACTTTCTACCTTGTTACTTTCGATTTCCTCGATGAAAGGTGTCAATTAGTTAGGCTTGTGAAGGAAACCTTAAAGTATTTATATAATTGTTCCCGAGATAAAAAATAATCAGTATTTACTGACTGATTTATAAAAAAAATACTATACGATTATTTAGTTCTTAATAAAAAATGTATATGAGATTCTTTTATTAAACGTCTTTTTTAATCAGAATTCAAACTATTGTGGTTTTACAGAACAAAAGCTTTATGAATATTTTCTTAATAAAGGGACCATTGTTTAGTACAGACTGAATGGTATCTCCTATCTCAGCTTTAATCTACAGCAGTTATCTATTATTCAACACAAGCCGATAATATCTAAAACTACATAATAGATTTAACACAGTATAATCAATAAATAACGAAAATATAACGGAACCAAACAAAACGCACTAACACGCGTGTTTCAAACATGGCTTAATGATAAATATCGGCTAATCATAATAAATTAATTCTATTGAATCACGAATGTCTGATGTGGTAGTTCCGTAAAATGAGTAGATATTGTAGCACGCGATTATATTAATTCATTCAAATATTGTAACTGAATTTCTATGGTTTCATGTAGGTACCTACTTTTAAAGGTTCCTCACGAAAACAATCTCGGGAGAGTACCTACCCAGCTTCAAGCCTTTTTTTCGGTGGGAAAATCATTTAATGACTCCTCCTGCAGGGTGGAGCGGAAGGGAGTAAGCGGAAGGGTGTAGCATGCGCGGGGTACACGACGCGCCGTTAACCCGGGCCTAGTCCATACCGGACAGTGAACTACTCCTGCTCGCTTACATAAGCCCGCGCCTACGGTGTCCGGAGATCGGCTCCCGATCCCCGACGCGGCGACGCCCGGGGCGTCTCCCGCGGACAGCTTTAAACGTAGTATCTCTGTCTGTGTGTCCATTTTTTGTACCATAACTGTAAGGCACCATTCATTTTTTTTACTTTTTCATTTAAATCATCGGAAAGTCAGTATGATAGAAATTAATAACCAATTTAGGGTAATTTTCATTAAAAAAGCCACCGCAATGGTGCGTCTGTTAACTATAAATTAATCTTCAAATTTAAGCAATGATTGTCGAGGTCTGTGCATGGATGGATAATCGTATTAACAGTTCATCTGACCCTCGGAAAGTCTGTTGAGTCCATGATCACTGCCGAAATTTGTTCATGATTGGCAGTAAGGTAAACAGCATCCAGAAAATTTGACACCAATCTAGCCAAAGAGTATCGTGTTATAACAAAAATGTTTGCTAAACTTAAATATGCAAGAAAATCTCTCGAAGGAGCTAATAAATTATTTATTAGCTGTTTGAGGAACGTTGCCAGATGGCTAAGAAAATAATTGCGACAAAATATTAACCACAGTTTGATTTAATAACCTGTCGTAAAGTATAACTTCTTTATTGTTTTATTGCGGTTTTATTTATTAGCGCATTATGGACTGTTATTAAATTATTTAAAAAAAGAAATATGTAAAAATAATGAATTAATGACGCAAGCTTATTTTTATTATGTTTATGTTCGTCGGTTATAAATTTATTCTCAAAACTATAAGATTTACTTTAGATTATATTGCATCACATCTGTACAACTGCATATAATTATATACTGCTTTGTTTATATAAGTACTATTTGTGCTGGCATATATAAATATAGAGTTTTAAGTACAGTGCAGTTAGGGTTGTCATACGACCGGAATTTTCCGGACATGTCCGGTAATATAGGTCTTTGTCCGTTTTGATGAAATAACTAGATGAATATGTAGGTATGGAATCAGAAATAAAATAAAATAAAAGTTGTTTGCTCAGAAGATGATAATATTGTATTAACGTAGAGAAGACAGAAGTCATATACCAAAAAAAGTACAATGTTCGAATATCAAAATGAATTTCGTTGTGATCTAAAAAGTTTCAACAGTCCGGAATGAGGTAGGAATCCTAAACCATCTGGAATTTCTATAATTGAATGAAAGAGTGACAAATAAAAAAAAATTCATGATCTTATTTCAAATTAAGGAAAGTCAGAAATTTTCATCAAATGTTAGGAATTTATTCATGATTTTCGATTTTTTGATCTCGCAACCCTAAGTGCAGTACAGTTCTAATTACTTTCTGGCTCGATACGCGATGCTGGTTGTACGACTGCCTCTCTCAGTGGCTTCCAACAAGAGTCCAGCTGAGATCGATTTCTAAATTAATAATTTATAAAGATTTGATTATCATTTAGTGTCCATATTTTTTGTACCTAAGAATTATGGATGTTTCACAGTTGCATAGAACAAAACAAAAGAATAAAGGTAGCTTTATAATTTATCTCGATTTTGGATTTATTCACCATTAAAATCGCAATCATCTGAAAAACCGTTCCAGAATGTTCAACAAAGCTGTCATGTACGTAAATGGCTAGCTAGCGCCACCCTTAAACAGGCGGTGAAAATCTGAACTAACTCGAACCTCACTTACCAATAGTGTATGTGGCGCCATCTATCTGAAACGTGGCGCTCTTGCACTTCTTGAAGACTTTGCCGCTGACTACTTGTCGGGTGGCGCTGCCGTGCGTGGCAGGGTTCGAAGCGATTTCGTTCCGTGCCGCGCGCGGCGCGCTTGTATCGAACTTATTCCTCAACTCCTCGAACGACAAGTCGGACACGTCGGGTGTTCTGTCCCGGAACCGACGCACTTGCCCGCACCACTGACCGCCCTTGCTGGCCTCAGCCGAGTTCTTGTCCATTTTGATCACTGTTCACTATTCATCACTCGTCACAGTACACTTTGTCACTGCAAGGAAAGATATATGTGTTAGGGAATTCTGGTAGAGCAGCAACGTATGCAGTTGGCAAGTATCAAAAACTTTCCTTTATTGCGATAAGAAATATATTTACATAAATTTATAGGAGGTAAATAAAGTTGACTGGAAGTAATTCTATATCAATTATTAACATAAGATATAGCTGCTACATGGTACCCAAGAATTTGTGTAATAAAGTAAAATATTTCAAAAATGTTTTAGCAACTTATTCGGCTTTTACACTGAACTCTGCAGTGCGTATTTTCCTTAATAAATACATAATGCTTGGCACTCGAAGTAACTACTTTTGTGAAAATATCAATAAGCTTTAACTTTTTAAATAAGAACAAATGTTCTTATTTTAAAAGTCACTATTTTATGTTTAACTAGTACTCACGCGGGGCTTCGCTCCCGTGGATTCTATCACGGTAAAAACATAACTCTCCTTTTTTGCAGTCGGGTAAAAAGTAGCCTATAACCTTCCTCAAGCTTCAAGCTACTTCCATACCAAATTTCATCCAAATCCACCCAGTACTTTCGAAGATTAGCGCGTTCAAGCAAACAAACAAACAAACTTTTCCGCTTTATAATATTAGTATAGATAATCTCCGTATGTTTATAAGAAAAACCATTTTGAACACAGCAACTATGGAGCTGGCCATTGTATGGCTTCTTGACGGTTTTAATAAACATCACACATATAGATATACCGAATACACAGTAAACAAAAAATACTGCGTTTAGGCATTCGATTTTTTAAGAATAAGAAGGTTATAATTGCCAGTAGGCCACCCAGGCTTGTTGTTACTTAAGGAGGGTACAAACTTTTATTTAACAGGGCAAAAACTTTTATTAGCAAAAGCTTTATTTACAAAAAAGTTTAAAATGATACTGATGTAATAAATTAAGTAAAATCAAGTACTTTTTATTATTGATCAGCTTGCGTTTGACCAACATCTCACCTGATGATGTGGTCGAAGATGAAGATTTGCCTAGAAGTAACCTATTCACTTTTAAGCTATCTGGAAAAATAGACTCTGGCAGGAAATTCCACTCCTTAGCTGTGTGCACAATGAAAGTATTCTCAAAACTTTTTGTTGTTATTTTAAAAACTTGTGAGATGGCCGACTCTTAATCGAGTAGATTATTAATTTTGTTTTGTTTTGCATTTTTTTTATACTAGTTATTTTCATTCATATATTAAAATATTTGAAGTTCAACTTATGGCTCGCCTCTACCCCTAGAAACATTTTGTCTCACGCATTTTTACAATTGCGTAACCGAAGGAAAAACAACGGAAGCTTACGCTGTCCAACCCTCCTTCCGCCTGTCTGTTTGTCAGCAGTCGGTATCTCATAATCCCTAATAGGCAGATATCAGTAACAGGCAGTAACCTATTCCCTCTTTAAGTCAAGATTTAATAGGTTCCTTTTAGGTAAGCGTGCTGCATCTTCGACCACATCATTACTTACCATCAGGTGAGATGGTCGTTAAACGCGAACCTATTTATTATCAATAAAAAAAGATAGTTAACATTTTCGCAGACTGTTTATTATTTCTACTTGCTACATATAAAAGTAACGTGATTTATTCGGCGTTTCTTTTCATTTAGGCTGTAATGAAAACACTAAATCAATCTTTTTTGTATGCAGTGCTCACAAACGCAAATTTCTTGAACTAATTTTTGCACCATTATGTCTATCTTGCGCAAACTAGTCGTAAAGACCAAACTATCAACATTTTTTCTGGGCTGAATATTGGAGTTTTTCGGTGAGATAGCCAGGAAAGAAGGCCAAAATCTTGAACAACTCATAATTATTGGCAAGGTTGATGGCAAATGATCTAGAGGCCGTAGTTCAATAAGGTGGTTTGATCAAGTCCGTTCCACACTGGACGTCCAACTACACGTCACCCTACACGATGCCAAGAACAGGCATAGATGGCGGATCACCATCAGGGATACCACACCACACATTCACGAT
This sequence comes from Tholera decimalis, assembly GCA_943138885.2. NCBI lineage: Eukaryota > Metazoa > Arthropoda > Insecta > Lepidoptera > Noctuidae > Tholera > Tholera decimalis. The sequence goes on along the minus strand of OW964553.2, from coordinate 8,671,389 downwards.
CCTCAGCATTGAAGAACTCGACGCGAGAAGGGGTATAGTGTTCATACTAAAGTAAAACTTACGTTAAGTTTAAGTAGGAAAAGTGCCCATTCAGGCCTATGTGAAATATGGTATTTTAATTTACTTTACTTGCGAAACTCATAGTCGTAGATCTGAAATCATAGTGTTTTAAGTTTATGGTACGGAATCTTTTCTGTGCGAGTCCATCTCGTACTTGATAGGTCCTTTATTTCGTGATGCTACGTGGCGAGCCTGCTCTTGTTTGTTAATGTAATTAATAGAAACACTCATCATTTAATTGATAAAAATTGTAATTGAAAACTCCTCTAAGAAAACATAACCTCTGAAAGATTGCAATCATGTTTTAATTGGTCTACATAATTATGATGTGGGATAGGATCGAGTGGTAGTAAAGATGTAAATAGTTGAATTAATGCCAGTGTGCAAAGTATTATGAATATATTGTAAAATGTATTTAAAATTATATAGCTTGCTCTTGTTAAAATTATTTGTATTTTTATGTATCCCAAAGAATAAGCTTATCACACAGTGTAACAAAATAACTTATTGTCGTATTCATGTATTAAAGAAGTTTTTAAATTTGTGAAAGATGTTATATGTATACTGTAAAATATCATATCCTATAATGACCAAAATTACTATTTAAGACATACCACAAACGTAGGAAAGCCTTCTTCGTTTGTGATATATAGAAAATTGTTTTTGCAGAATATAAAATAATAAGATATTTTAAGTCTAATCTGAGATTCAACATTGTTCAAATGGTTTCGTCTTTTTATTCCCATCTTTAGTAAATATTATAATGATACGATGATCTGCAAATTTGTGATCAACTAATGGATGTTTGAAAGTTTGCTAAGCACTACGGTTGAGAAAATGTAACGAACATTTATTTTATATTGATCAGTATATAACAGATTATTGAAGGATTGATTATGTTCTGCGTTTGAGCTGCGTACTAAGCCAGCGTAATTAGTTAGTGTCACAATAGTAATCCATCATGTTTAATGATTCGTGTAATTAGAGTAATTATGAAAAACATTTTGTACAGTAATAATTATGCTTAACACGTCAACAGTGTAATGTCCCGGCATGAGTCCATGTAGTCTATGTGGTTTATGGTATGAGAACACAGTCTCTGGCTACGGACTATTGTAATAAGTATTGCCATCATCGAGGTACATAGAACTATAAATGTGTTAAGTGAGGTTGACTGGGTTGATACAAGAATAAAAAACCAAAGTGGCAACTCTTTATGGAGGTCTATATCTTGTAATAGTATTCCAATTTCTCAATAGTCACCTTTGCGCCACTGGTGCAGAAGAAAATAATAATGATATATATTTATTTTACACATAAACATATTTGAAGTACGCAAGCTATTTGGAAGTTTATAAATTGATTTATAAAATCAAAAGTTTTGTGAATAATTTTATAAAATGATTCACAAAACTTTTGGTGAAGGTCTGATTTATTTATTTATTTACACTTAATGCACACAGAGTACAAAGGCGGACTTAATGCCATAGGCAGCATTCTCTACCAGTAAACCATGAGTGGTGAAAAGATAGTGTGGAAGGTGAAATATGTACGTGATCTGATGAAAAATCGCGGTAGAAATCCAACCAGCACTCGTAATATATTTGTGAATAATTTCATTGTGCGTACAGTTAAAGGGTAGAATTCCTTGTCAGAGTTTATGTTTCCTGACACAAAGTATATATCGCGTTAGTTGTCTACACCACCACACATACGCCCCAATAGCAAATTACAGCACTCACATTAGGTATCAGCTGGCCAAGTGCGAACACTGCTTTAATCGCTCTCAATCTTTATAAATACGTATCTAGCCTAGAAACTTTCTAAAGTAAAATACAAAACTACCTACCAAATAAAATCGTATCAACGCTCAGACAATGCTACGATATAACAAAATATCTGCGAAGCAAAAATTTGGACCTCTCGAATCGTCTCAGCGCTGCGAGGCTACAATAATACACCGAGGAACTTACGAAATTGTAGTTTGCCAGAAAAGATAAACAGAGACATTTCAAGAAGTTTAGTGCTCATTTTATACTAAATGCTGGCTTGTCTACCTCAATTTAAATATAGAACAGCATAAATGTTACGACCTTTTTCAGCTGAACAGGGAACGTGTTGGCCCAAGCTTAATAAAGGTTAAATATGTAAGAATTTTTATGGGGGTATTTTAAGTGTCTGTCTTTATGGTTCGAGGTGTATCTGCAAACGTTTTGTGTAAATAAACAGGGTCCTGTTCATCTCAGTTACGATGACAATCTCCGGCCGGAAAAGCTTGGAAATTCCATTTTTTATTTATATTTTTGTTTATAGAACATCAATTTTGAATGATAGATCTGATGATTGTACTCATGGCTTTAGGCGATGTATAAAGCTCTGGTGCGTAATAATAACCGTACGTGTATAAACGTAATGTATGAATGTTCTAGTGGTTCTGAAAAACATTCGCTTTTGTAATCTTATTAATATTAATATTATAAATACGGAAATTTGTAGGATTGGATGTTTGTTACTATTTCACGCAAAAACTACCAAACTAATCTGAGTGAAATTTGGTAAGTAGGGAGTTGATATCTTGGAATAACGCAAAGGCTAATTTTTATCCCGGCATACCCACGGAATCGGGATTTACACGGGAAAACCCTTCCACACGAACGAAGTCGCAGGCAGAAGTTAGTATTATTATAGATGCAAAACAATAAAGAATGAAATTAAAGTAACTCGGCAAACGGTACGATTCTTATGGACCTATACCTACCTACCTACCATGAGGAAGTGATTGATTAATCTCTCAGATTGCTGTTATTGGTATATATTTTTATAGCATTAATATAAATATGTATTTAAACTCTATGTAGGTATGTATATATTTGTTTAATACATTATTTCGAATCCATCCAAAGGTTGTCTGTAAAAGATCGCTTTTAGCGACAAGACCGCCTATTGTAACACCCTTTGTAGTTTTTTAAGTCCTTATTTAATTCTGTTATGGTGTACAATAAAGAGTATATCTATCTATCTATCCATTATAATTTAGTTTATTAGCTAAGTATGTTTTATTTATTGTGATTAGTCTTTATACACACTGTGTCTATCATCTCTTCTTTAACTCTCCTGTCGCAGGCCTGCTGGAAGAAATTTCTTAGGAAATAAGCAGCACCTTTGTGCTCTTTTGTCTGTATTTATATTTTTTCTTTTGTAAGTGTCATGTGTGTTCATAAATAAATAAATAAATACCCGATAAAAATAATCAAATTCATAATTAATTAACTTGAGGACACAGTTGACACAGTGGCTGGGTAATTGGCTGCTGCACTGTGTCGTGGATTCTATTCTCGCACGAAATAAATATTTATAAGGCCTACCGATAGTTATTACGAGTCAAAATGTTTGTACATGTCATTTTCAATAAGTAAACGCACTTACTATGCAGAAAAACATTTAAGTGTGGTGTAAATAAAAATAATATAAATCTTTATATTTGAAAAAGTCCAAATAATATTTTAGTGGATTGCTATTAACAACATGCAGCTTAACCCATTGAATGCCAACTACGCAATATTACGTATGTGGTAAGAATGGCAGATGCCGACTACGTAATACTACGTACGTCTTCCCTACCGATTATATGTAATCTGTGTTATTCGGCCTCCTTCAATGGACGTTCTATACTCTTTGGCATCTCAAATAAAACACGACATAAAAAATTGGCCAAGTGCGAGTCAGACTATAATATAATATGTAATTAAACAAAAAAAAACCTTATAAATTTCTTAAAACTAGCTTATATACATTTTTTACAACTACGCCCAATAACTTAGTGATTTCTTCTTTTTCTTAGTTTTTCATAGTGTTTGTATGAATTACAAAGTTATATTTGCGGTTTTAGAAAATATGCTGTATCTTGGCTGTATCTCAAAAACTGCTAACCTGATCTCGCTCAAACCAATTTTCGTTGAAAGTTTACATTAAAATCTATAGATACATTTTTTTAGATTTTTCCCTGCATTATTATAGAAGTTAGAGGGGGTGGGACACCAGGCGTGAAGTTCACGATGTTTCTCACACTTTATTTAGTTGATAAATTTATTTTTATCTGACACAAATTTCAGAAATCTTTAACAAAAGTATACAGAAAATACAATATTAGAGAAGGGGATCCATTCAAACACGGAACCAGTATCATTAAAGGAGTTTTATATAGAAATTGCCAGACGATTCAACCGTTTATTCCCGATAAGCCCTGAATAGGAATAAATTGGGAGTTTAGTCACGTTTATAGCATGATTTTATGGAATTATTGATACTAAGTGCCTATTAGGTATGCATAGTGAGTGGTATTATTCTGATAATTGAAGATACTTAGGAAATTATGAACTTTTGCTATGAACTTCTGGTGGTTTGCACTAGTTGGTTCATAACCGTAATCTATAAGAATAGCGTAATAAGAATGTTGTTACGGCTGTATATCATTGTAAATTTTTGTTGATTTTAAACGGCTAAAACTAAGTGTCGCAAATTTTTTTTATTTAGAAAAATCGTGCAGACTTACCAAATGACAATGAAATTATTATTTTTCTAATAAAGAAAACTTAAACTTATCATCTAGTTCAGCTACAAACTAGCACTGAGTTTTTTTTCAAGCAATTATATAGCTTATACTTATACTTACACACCCACACTAATTGTCTAGTGACAATAGGACTTACTTTCGCATAGCGGTTATGGCGGGAAAAAAAACTAGATCAAACGCTTATACGATTCCTAAACCGCTGGGCCATATCCGTATTTTTTAACTAGACACATTGTTTAGCAGTAAATCCCGGAAAGTTGCACAACACAGGCGGTTAAATGATTCTGATACAGTTTTACAACCAGACCGCGTATATAAATGGTGTTATGTTTACAATAACGGTGATAAATGGTGTTTATTTCAATCTGTTAATTTTATATGCCCTTCTTACAACATTGGTGCTCCCGGTATTGCAGTTTTTTGAGAATTTTGTGTTGTTTTAATAACCTCTAGATTTTGCTATATCGTACTAGGTACTAGCTATTGCCCACGATTTCGTTCGCGTAGGTACGAGGACTTCCCCTCGCAAGTGAGAATAATTTCCATGAGAATTACGGGGTAAAAAGTAGCCTATACGTTATTTTAGATTTTCAGCGATCTTCCTACCAATTTTCAATCATATCCCTTCAGTAGGTTTTGCATGAAAGAGTGAAAAACTTCCTTCCTTTTGCCCGTGGCTTCGCCTGCGTTAATTTACACTTTGTCAATTATTCTTGTTGCCAATCGGTACACCTTTTTGGGTTGTTAAAAAACGCATATATGGTACCCATATTATGTGCGCGCTAGTTTACCTATATATTTATGTTTCTGAGATACCTACTTACATGTGTCTACTATTATTCTGCAAGTAAAGACTAATACCTAGATATAATATACAAAGTTGATAAAAGTGTAAGTACGTACCTACTTAAAAAAATAGAAATGATTCCTATATTAACTTGATTGGTTACAATGTAAAAGACATGGTAGGCGTAACGATTGACTGGTGGATGACGTGGGTTCGACCCCAGCCCTAAACAAAGATTTGTATAGCCTACATGTAGTTGTGTAGTTTAAAAAAAAAAGTGTCGAGTGGTTCTTGAATACGCGAATGAATTGGTTTACATCCGTAAGGGATGACTTCCGGAATAAAAACTATCCTAGGTCTTTTTCAGGACTATCTCATTAATTATAATTAATTAGAGATATCGATAAATAATTTTATCGATATCAGTTCAGCGGTCTAAGAGTACCGTGTGGGGAGGGCGGGGACATTATTGATTCTTTAAATGAAATTCCAACACCCTTTTAACATCCTTTAGGGATGATTTCCAGGATAAAAACTATCCTGTCTATCCTAGGGTCCTAAACTATTCCCATGCCAAATTTCATTTAAATCAGTTCAGTGGTTTAGGCGTGAATAGGTAACAGACAGACAGACAGAGTTACTTAGGCATTTATAATATTAGTATGGATACGGATATTAGTAAGATTCCTAAACTGACGTTTTGGCTTCGTATTTGCTCGCGTGTGAAGTAGGTATGTATTTTAGAAAATTGTTATTTTCTCCTGTAGGTTGTGTGCGTTTACATGCATAAACCTTTTTGATGAAGCTGTGAAGCACACGTCATTTGTGTACATTTTTTTTTGTTTCCTGGTAACTATAACATGAGAGTCTTTAAGTCAGGAGTGAATGGGTTACTTCTAGGTAAGCATGCTATATCTTGGACCACATCATTGCTTACCATCAGGTGATATTGTGGTCAAAAGCGAGCCAATCATCAGTAAAAAAAGGTCTGTAGTCAAGATAATATTTTTCTTTCTTCTTCCCTGCATATAAACACACATACTCAAACAGTCAGATCACACAGCCACATCACTCAAACAGGAACATTAATAAGCCATACAAATTTTTCTTCCGTGCGGGGATCATTCAATCAAACACTGCACTTAACGTGCTGAAACACTGAGTTAATAAAATCAACGTCATAAATCATTATAGTCATCGAAAATATACGGAAACTGTCATATCTTCTTCCAAGTTTTGTGACACGTGACATCCACCAATTTGTACTTTCCCGTGTGATTGATTAACGGGACTGCCCACTTTCTCTTACAGAGGAGTCGCCTTCGTCCCAGGAGTAAGACCTTGGCTGATTACGCTAATGTTTACAAGTACTATACAACATGTATCATAAATAACGCACACCCTCAAACACCCCAATTAGAAAATTATGTTATAATCATAATACCGTTAACTTAAACTTTTAGTTTTACTTCTATTATTTTTTAAGATATCAACTTCCTTGAAATAAGTTTCATTTGTATTGAATGACAGAATTTTTCATTTAAAAAGTAATTACTTTGATTTCCGGTTCATTTGGTTTGTTTTGACTGTACAAAGATAGTGTAATTGTGATTGATAAAGTAGATTTAATTAGTTTTAGGATAAAAATAACCTATTAAAAATATATAAAAATCGATTGAGTTAACGATACGTGAGTGCATTAATTATGTTACATGTTGTATACAATAAATAAAAACATTATTATTTAATAACTTATAAATACCATTTATATAAATACCAATCTTTGTATAAAAATATAGCATTTATAATGATGCATATTATCTGTAATATTTGTAATTATATCATCTAGAATTTTCATCTCATTTGATGGTGAGCGATGATGTGGTTGAAGATGAAGCACGCTTACCTAGAAGTAACCTATTCACTTTTTACTTGAAGACCCCGAGGTTATAGATAGTTATTAGGAAACACAGACTCCGGCAGAAAACTCCACTGTTTAGCTGTGCGCACTATGAAAGTATTCCCAAAACGTTGTGTGCGTATTATACCTTGGAGTCAGTGCCTCACTTTTTCAACCGACGACAAAAAGAGGAGGTTATCAATTAGACGCGTATATATATATATATTTTTTTATGTATGATCACCGATTACTCGAAGACGGCTGAACCGATTTGCAAAATTCTTTTTTTGATTGAAAGGGTATACTTTGAAATTGGTCCCGTTTTCATAAAAGTCAGGATCTGATGATGGAATCTTGGAGAAATCGAGGGAACTCTTCAAATATTATAGGCACACCTATGACGTTTTGGGTATTTATTATAGTAACTTGTGCAGTTGCTCTCAAAAAGTACCATTTGAGGAAGTGGAACTGATGATGAAGACCACAGATGGCCGCCGAAACTACTCAATAATAAGCATTGAGTGGATTGCCATTCGATTACTTGAATATGGATGTTAAGCACTTTATGCTCGTCACAATGCATATGGTGATGTAGAGCTGATGGTGAAGTACCAGGAGAACTCCTCAACAATTAACGGCCCAGCATTGGGAAAAGCAATATTTTGTAAAAGTTTATAAGTAGTTGACATTTAGGCTCTTGTAACTCGGGCACGCCGCAATTGCGGCGGTAAGACCCCTCTTTGAGGAGTGGCTAGATCGGCGTCACGGCGTCCTGACCTACCGCATGACGCAGGTCCTCACCGGACACGGAAGTTTCGGGAGGTACCTGTGTCTGATGGGAAAGGAGGAAACGCCTGGGTGTCACCACTGCGAGGGTCGCCCTGAGGACACCGTAGAGCACACGGTGCAAGACTGCCCCGCCTGGGCAGAGCACCGACGTGTCCTCACGGCGGCGATAGGCGGAGACCTCTCGCGCCCGGCATTGGTCGAGGCCATGCTGCGGGGCGAGAGGGAGTGGGAAGCGGTCGCCTCCTTCTGCGAAGCAGTCATGCTTCCGAAGGAGGAGGCGGGCCGCGTGAGGGAGAGGATGGCGTAGACGCCCACGGCGTCGGACGTCGGCCGACGATCTCCGGCCACCGTAGGCGCGGGCATGCGGACAGCGAGTAAAGGGCAACTCGCTGTCCGACCATGGACCATGCCCGGGTCGACGGCGCGTCGTGTTCCACGCGCGCCTCAAAGAGCGTCAGCAATATGACGAGGCCCCCCCATAGAGGGCCGAAGCCTGCCGGGGTCGTGGGACTCATCCCGTTACCGTGACCCCGGTACGTAAAGGGTTATTGAAGGAACACCGTGGATTTTAGTCAGTAAAAGTCTGACAGTCCCTCCCACCCTGCCCGGAGTGGGAGGACTTATTTGATAATTTTACCACGATAAAAAAAAAAAAAAAAAAAGGCTCTTGTAACTAGGTAAATTAAAAATAGACCAACTAAAAAGAGTGAAATAAAAACTTTTTACCAAAAAATTAAACCGACTCCCAAAAACACTGCAAAGTGAAAAATAACTTTAATTTTGGAAGTCGGTGCAAAAAACGAAAATACAAAACTAAAGACACCGACTACCGAAATTAAAGTTATTTTTCACTTTGCAGTGTTTTTGGGAGTCGGTTTAATTTTTTGGTAAAAAGTTTTTTTCCATATTCTATTCTATCAATGGTCTTTTTTTTTTCATATCAGTCCACATAAAATCCATCTACCCATCTTTACTTTGCCCTGCCTCTTACTCGTGATAAGTCACAAATCACAAAAAATACTGTCACATTTCTACTCATACTCTCTAAGTATGAAATATCGTCTATATTAGAAGAAGAATGTTATCACATTGCGTGAATATATTATTAGTCTTACAAATTCTTCTGATTTTCACACAATGCCTATACTGTTACAAAATTTAATCCCACCCTTTGATCAAAGATGCGAGAATTTGGCACATAATAATTTCTCTGTGACGAAATTTACACATAAAGGGATGGCGTTTCCTTTAAGCTTAAGGGCGTTTTAATACGGGCGGGTGTATGATATGCTTAAGAATCTAATTTGGCTGACAATGATGTTGTAAAGAGCCATAGAGCATATAGGAACATCAGGGGTTCGTAGAGATAGCAATACCAGTTGGGGGCCACGTTGAATACTGTGTTCCCGCAGTTCCCGGGGCAAGTGGATGGTGAAAGAACACGGGACGCTTTTAATCTGAGTCTGATGGACACGTTCAGCAGCTCAAAAGCGGAGGACATCATAAGGAAGACAATCTTATCGAATACAGCTAGCAGTATTTTACATGAAGCAACTTCACCATCAACTCGCCTTTTTGTACTACAGCACGTGCTAATATCGGTAATCAGTGAACCGATAAATGAAATATTAACAGCAAACTGCTACGAACTTTGATCTCAACTACCTTCAATTAACTAAGAGTAAAGACCTATTACTGTGTAGACAACAGTTTGGAAATTTGTATATAACCACTAGCCAAGATTGGATGAATTTCCTTGAAGTTCATCAATTATGTTCTATTATAGTCTTTTTTAAAGTTGACACTAAAATTTAGACATACTGATTGAATTGATCACTAATTGACTATCGATTTCTACCTCTCACTGCTAGTTTAAAAATAGAATTCAAATGTATTGTGTATGTAAATGCTCTGTATAAATAAACTTTACTAATTATTATTCTATTTGTTACAAATATTCATATAAAAAAGGTACGGGTGGTCGAGTGGAACTTCCTAACAGTACGCGCCGTGTCCAGGAGTACTGCTTTATGGATCAAGTTCTTGATCCAGCTTCCCAGCGAGAGCCTCCTCAGATATTAGTCAAGGCTCTTGGCTATTATGTCATTAGCTGAGACGACTATCGCACAATCATTGCTCTATCGACATCTCACATGCTGACTGCACACGTCAGCAAATAAAATCGAAATCTGGGACGTAAACCAAAGACTAAGCAATTAACTGAATGTGGTAATAAACGAAATAAAATAAGTAGGTGTACCTGATTACCTAACTAAATAGTTTTAATTGACTCTAACACTCGCTACCAACGCGATCATTCTAAAGAGGTCAAATAAAATTCACTTCACTCCTACGTTCAAACAGAACAGTGTTTTCAAATAGAACTAAAGTTATTAACGCCACGAATATCCTGTGGTTTTTAATCTCAAATCAAACTCGTAAAAGTAATTACTAACATCTTTAATTTATTTTTAAATTTAGCTCTTTGTAATTTTACCATAAATACGTTTATTTTTTTTTAGGATTAAATAAAAAGTGATGAAAACTTAAATAAAAAGCTAATGAATTTTACATCAACCAACTTTGATAATCTAGTTATCTTTTCACGAGAACCTAGCAAATTCGAAGGCCTTAGCTAAAACGTTCTCACTTAATAATACCAAATATTCTACTATAGAGGTATATTATTAATTAAAGTAGGCAAACTTGAGCCCTGATTAGCACTTTGGCCGAAACAGCCAACATTATAAGTACCTACTTAGCTACTTAGAATACAAAGGGATGGATATAACGTCTAATATTCATTCAATGAGAAGTTAGGTACTTCTTAACTGAAAGACGAGACTTCGATACTTATAAGAAAGGTGGAGTGGATTATTGTTAAATTTTCTACATTAAAGAGTAAATTTATTTCAAAATCCACTGCTCTTGAACAAAGTTTTCGCAATACTTACGAACTAATATTATAGCCAATTGGCTATAATATTAGTTCGTACTATCTAGTAAATACATTGTAAATCCGTAATTACGGATTTACGATGTATTTACTAGATAGTAACAAACGTGTGGGTGAGTATTAAGGAGTGGTAAACGTTATTATTATCGTTATAGTATTAAGGAGTATTCATGGTGAGTTCTAAATGAGTGTGTCGATGTGATTATGTGAGCTATACTGTTTTATGGCGAATGCTTGTATTTTGTATTATACCATCCTTAAATTTTCATACAAGTAGTTTACTTCTATTTGGATTTATTAGTAAAATCGTCATTTATAGACGATACAAGTTGCTTCCTAAACATACTTTTTAGGGTTCCGTAGCCGAATAGCAAAAAACGGATCTCTTCTAGATTCTTTATGTAATTTTGTATTTTACAGACACTTTATTCTGAAACCATTAAGATTACACAGTTGACACATATCATAAAGAATTAAATTTTATCTTTCTGCTATATATAAATTAAGTGTCGTGGATTCCTAGATGCTGCTGCGGTATCCTAAAATATTTCATATGAATGCAACATAAATACTTTTATGCATATTAATAATGCAATTTACATAATATAAGTGTGTCTGTCATCTCCTCTTCAACTCTCCTGTCGCAGGTCTGCTGGAAGAAATTTCTTAGTAAATAAGCAGCACCTTTGTGCTCTTTTGTCTGTATATGTATGTTTTTTCTTTTGTAAGTGTCATGTGTGTACATAAATAAATAAATATATTCCTATAAAAAAAAACCTAGAAAATATATAAGAATGTGCCTTATATTTTCTAGGATTTCTCACGACATCAAGTTTCCTATCATTAGTAATGCACTGGCGTTTATTCCTGCCTAATGCTTAGTGGGGTGTAGTAGGCATACGTACTCATATTTAACACTTTTAACGGGTATGTCGTAGTATGTCAAGGGCAAAGAATCTCAGACAGACTTCATCAAGACTGTGATTCTCCAAACATTGAGCTACATGGCGACGCATCGCGAGAGCAACACTGGTGTAGGAATCGAACTCAACAAGACCAGGGCCATACCATGAAGTGTTAAAATGTGAGTCATTCGAGCGAGAATGAGGGATGAAGCTATGCACGCTATATAGCTCCATCCCTCTTACTCGCTCGAACGAATCACGTTTTAACTCTTTCATGGTATACTCGTAGCCCCAGACCACTCTGACAAGAGTGCAGAACTAGAAAGACATTACCATAACAACGCACAACCACCATTAAGATAAAACTGTATTTAATGAAATTTCGCTTCCTTTTGTATGTTAACTTTTACTCTTATTAATATAAATTCTAATAAAGCTTCCTTTTGGTAATCTATACTAACATTATAATTGCGCAAGTGTGTTTTTTTGGTCTTATTTGTGCTTGATGTAATTTTTGTGTGGAGATAGTAGAGGGCATGTTTTTCAGTCAACTGTTCTTTAGCAGTACATAGTTTTTTTTTTGCAGAAAACGCTTTGACATAAAAGCTGTGGGTAGACTGAACTTGAGAACTAGAACTTTAATTTAAAATTGGGATCTTTATGTACGCCCTAATTCTTTCAGGCGCAAATGTTTCGGGTGGGAAAATCATCTATTGATTTTTCCCGCTCTGGGTGGAGCGAAAGGGAGTGTCAGAGTTCTACTGACAAAAAACTCACCCTGTTCCTTCAGCTGCCCTTCCGTTCCGGGGTTGCGTTATATCGTTAGAATATTCCCGCAACCCTGGAAGGCAATGATCCTAAACTTGATTCCATCCTAAATATAAATACAGATTGCAATAACCTGTATTGTTAGGTTTCCAACAAAAAACACACTTGATATCTCATTTAATAATCAAATTTAAAGGTAGAATTACGAAAACACAAACTTATCTTATAAAGGTCACATTCCCAGTGCTGCTTTCCTTTGATCTGAGCTCTCAGTAACTGAGATTATCTAAATCTAAGTTGTCTTTGACGACAAATAGCCTTAATCACGCGAGTGACAAGGACAGGTGATAAAGACGGAGAAAAAATATAGAGATTTAAGTTTAAATTAACGACAAAATGTAACGTTTTTTGTAGCCTCTAATAAATCTCGTTCCAATCAATTTATCTCCGTCATTGATCTAAAGAATACGAATTGGCGGACAATTTATACAAACAAATGTTAATGCAAAATTTAACGTCACATCAAATTAGGAACTTAGTTTCAAAGTGACATTTCATGTCACATGTTATTTTTTTGCAACTGACTTGATGTGAAGGAGGAATAACTGCATTATTTATCCCAACATTAGGGTACATGGTGGACATCCCACCTATACGCACTAAACGTTTTGGGAATACCTTCATTGTGCGTACGGCTAAGGAGTGGAATTCCCTGCCGGAGTCTGTGTTTCCCAATAGCTATAACCTAGGGGTCTTTAAGTCAAGAGTAAATAGGTTACTTTAGGTAGGGGTGCTCCATCTTCGATCACATCATCACTTACCATCAGGTGAGATGGTGGTCAAACTCGAGCCAATTTTCAATTAAAAAAAAACATTATTAAGCTCAGCAGTAAGGAAACGATTGCCAATTTATCCCTTCGTTTTTTTTTAGCTAAATATCTTTAAGCATGGAGTGGGTTCACTGCAATAGTGTAATGAGTGGGGTTCGAACCCAGTCCGACACCTTAGCGACGAGGCTGTTGGTGTCAACATAATAATAATTTGCAATGAAATTGAGCATTTTTTTATGTCTCACTTAAGATTAAAAGACTTAAGTGGAGATGGGCAGGCCACATGTTAAGAGGCCATGACAAATGGAGCAAAAAAGTGACTAGGTGGTATCCCAGGGAAGGCAAAAGGAAAAGAGGCAGACCGCAGAAGCGTTGGGATGACGATTTTAGAGAAGTGGCAGGAGTAATGTGGAATACAGTGGCACAAGATAAATTAGACTGGACAAGGATGGAGCTGGAGGCCTTTGCCGACTGGCAAACAAATCTACAGAAAATTAGAAAATGTCAAATAGTAGAAAAGTCAAATTCATTTTACAATTAGTAAATAATGTCGTAATTAGGTTACAGATTTGAATAAAGGCTAAATTATTTTTATTATTTAATTGACCATTATCTGTGTAGATATTACCTAAAAATTTATACTTCGCTCCAAAACATAACAGGCCGATGCTAGCCTCATAGCTGCTAGGTTTAGGTGAATATGTCTGAGACGCAATGGGCTAAAATAACCTTTCAGTAGGTCGTAACTGGCAGGCAACGGCCGCGGGGCAAGACCAGAAAGAGATGGTGGGATGAGCTGGATTCATTTTGGAGAGAATTTGCCGACTATCACATTAGATTGCGAAAGATGGAAGAAGGAAAGGACGGCCTTTTTCTTGCAGTGGGCCAGAACAGGTTCGTAATAATACTTAATAATACTCAAGAGCTTACATTGGAAAAAGAGAAACACTCTAAGCTCAGTTTATAGGTATAAAACCCTTTACTGAGAATCGCAGAAATCACTCAACTTCCCCTTAAGGTAACATCGCGTGCACAAAGCCATTCGCGTATCGGTCGCACATGTAAACACAAACAAAACGACGCGCTTCCCTTCACTATTATTTTTTATTTTAAACGGCCTGTAGTAGAAGTAGTACCGCTTCAGACACACGACGGTTAATTACGTCACACTTGGTTCCGTGTGTGCTGGTTTTGTTTACCAGTTTATAGAACTCCATATTTAGTACATGTGCTAAAAATGAGGACTAGTTACTTATAAGTACAATATCACGCAATAAGAATTTTGCTTGACTAGACAAGGCTATTTTGCTGCTCTACGTGTCCAAGCTGTATTGACTACGAAGGTTGAGCAGATCGTGGGATACACGCGAGCTAAAACCAGCTGGCCTTTAAGGTTTGAGGAGTTGGAATCGCGTCATAACAAGAACTGTCAATACTAACTGGACGCACTAGATTCTATTGAGAAACGGGTCAAGAGACTCATTGGCAACGATGCACTGGACGAGTCAAAGCTCCAGAGCGTTTAACATCGACGACGAGTTGTAACTTTATCGGTTTTCTATCGGTTACATTTCGGGGAGTGTGCGATGGAATTACACAATCTAATTCCGCCAAGCCCGTTCCATCATCGGACTACAAGACAAACGGCGATGCGCCTTCGTTTCATGGTGGGCATCCCACCCATACGCACTAAACGTTTTGGAAATACTTTCATTGTGCGTACGGCTAAGGAGAGAAATTCCCTGCCGGAGTCTGTGTTTCCCGATAGCTATAACCTAGGTCTTTAAGTCAAGTGTAAACAGGTTAGGTAAGCGTGCTCCATCTTCGACCACATCATCAATTACCATCAGGTGAGATGGTGGTCAAACGCGAACCTATTATCAATAAAAAAACATTAAAAAAAACTGCCCAACATAGGGTGGTGCCTCGACATATTGGGCTTGAATGCTCAAGCGGGAATTTTGGCTGAAGGGTGTCATGTATCGACAATTTCAAGGAAGATTACGCGACACTACGCAGTGCAACACGATGTGGTCTCTACGTGTGAAGCAGTTTTTTAGATGTTTACAATTTTAGTGTGTATTACTTTATTAATAAGACGTTTTTCTTTTTTTTTGAAGGCATAGTTGATGAAATAAACGATATATTGTTATAATTATATGAACAAAAGATTTGTTGTGTCTCTAAATCTTTACTAATGGGACTATTCTGATAACCACTAGGAGTTACTGTTTCCAGGATAATTCTACTGAAAGCCTATACATGAATACTTTTACACTAGTTTGTTTTATCGAGTTTACACAAGTATGGGTAAAATTTTCGTATGTAAGTTTCTCTCGCTTTCAAGAACTCCATAGTCGATATCTCTTATTTACATCAAATTTCCTAGTCCGGAGGGTTTAGATAAGTGACAATCTGTCATTGGTAGCGTGTCGAAAGTTATCTACTACCATAACGTCAAATGAGGACTGACAAACGCCGTTGAAATGTCACGTGATCACTACGATACGATACGATGAAGATAAATGAAATATCTGCGTTTTTTTTTAATAAACCCCTAAATTTTTCAATTTCTTACAGTTCCTACTTTAAGTCACCAAACGAACCGACACATTTATAATTTAGAAAATGATACGATAAATAAAAGTTTCGATTACGTACATTTTTCGTATTCATTGCCTAAAATAAATTATTGAAATGGTTTTAAAATGTTATCAAAGGGTAATTAAAAACTCATTTAAAATACTTGAACGTCAAAGATTTTTCCTAAATTAATTTCCTTTTAATTAATATATCGTTAAGTGTGCTGTTATTTTAAATTTTTCAACGCTATTCAACAATTTCATTTAAGGGCTATGACTTATTTAGTAGAATTGGCTTATCTGGACGCCAGAGCTACTTATCCTTACCTCTGCAAAATAAAGTTTATTACAAAACTTTCCTTGGCATTTGCAGAGAGCTACATAGTTTAATAAATTAAGACAAAAAGGGGCTACCCGCAAAATGAGAGATAATTGAGTTTTATTAACCTTTATTTTACCACTCTTAAGGTTGTGTTAGCTCTCATAGTTTATGAGTTAACTTTAAGAATACCAAAATAAAAAATTACGCAAGTGACTTTGAATTCAATTAAAATCAATTAATGCTATTTTATTTCACACACACTTGGGCACTTATAACGCTAGTGTACGGTTCGAATAAATGGTAGTTTTCTATGGAAAAGAACGGCACTAACACTGCAATAGAATGCTAAAATTATGTAACTCAACTTTGTCATTCAATATACTACCTAATATATTTCAAACAGCCATACAAATATTTATTTCTGAATAAACTACACTCATTTTCAGTAAAGTGTCGATATTGAAAATATCTAAATTAGTCATGCTTATTTATGCTTTACGGACAAGCAGTCTATTTAGGGTTCTGTAGCCGGATGGCAAAAAACGAAACCCCTATAGTTCCGTCATCTCCGTCTGTCTGTCCGTCCGTCCGTATGTCACAGCCATTTTATTCCGAAACTATTAAGACTATACGTGTGAAACTTGGTAGGTAGATGTATACTATGAACCGCTTTCCGATTTTAAGAGAAAAATAAAAAAATTAAGGGGGGCTCCCCATACATGGAACTGAAACTGAAAATATTTTTTTTTTTTTCATGAAACTTATTAAACAGGTCCAGCAGTAGCAAGAAATAGGCTGAATTATAATTATTTTACTATAAACTCTATTCTGGTTGTAGCTAGCACAGGATTACCTTGGGTACCTAGTACCTTGGGTACCTAGCAGAAGAAAAAGAGAGGCGTAGGCGATGTTGGGCTGTTAATGATGATAAAAATTAATATAATCATATATAAACCACCTTGATTAAGATAATACTATTTTAGTGAAAATAATTAAATGTATAATTTGGAATATAAATCAAGCCGAGATAGGTCTTCTTAAAAGTGTTCATATTTATTTTTGTTGATAATAGGCTCGCGTTTGGCCTCAGACCTGGCACCTGATGGTAAGAGATGATGTGGTCGAAGATGGAGCACGCTTACCTAGACGTTACCTCTTCTCTCTTGACTTAAAGACCCCCAGGTTATAGCTATATAGCCTCTCACTGTAACTCTTCTTGCGATTTTTGTTCAAAGGAAATTATTCGGACGCTACTCATCCAAAAGTACCTAGTATTTTTCTCTGAAGGAACTAACTAATACTAAAAACTAGATAATATATTTTAAGGTGCACAAGAAAGTATATCATTATCTGCTTAGCCGTTCCCAAACTATGTTGGGACCGCATGCCCTTGGCAAGACAGAAAGGATTTACGTGTTTTTCGAGGAATGGAAGAATATCGATACTTATAATAATAATAATTGAGAGCTCATTCAAAACTCATCACACCAAAGATAATTTGAGATTAACAGAATAAACTCACAAATAAGATTATAATGTTAATTCAGCAAGCTATACCCATTTTATATAAGCCATGTAAATTGAAACCTACTGCTAATTAATTACGATCGAAAACAAACAGCCTTAATTACGAACACCTAATCAACTACTTGGCTCAAGATGTTACTTGAGAATGCTTCCTTAATAAGACAATCACCTTATTTTCTCCGACCTTCTCGATTAAGTCGCCGTAATTCAGAATACTTAACCCACTCGCAGGTAAGGGCGAGCATTTCATTATGGCTGGCTTACGTGTAAAATTTATATTCTGGTGTGGAGCACCGGGGCCATCCAATATGGCCGCGGTATTGGGTTACCGGGACTCGAAAGCAAGACGTGAAAATTACCAAATTGTGTTGGAGTTACATTTTAATTTTGGTATTAAAGTGCTAGGATTCACGATAAAAATATTAACGATCTAGGATATTATATACTTTGTTATCACATGCCCATGGAGGCCGCATTTAAAAAATGTCAGAAACAAATGCATGTTTCGAATTGGTCGTTTCCTATGGAGAAGAGCCTGCAAGAAACTCCACATAGATATAATACAGCTTTTATATACAACGTATAACGGAAACCCCATATCCATCCAAAAGGACTGAAGACAACATCTGGTATGGAGTCTCTATGCACAGTTTCAGCACAAAATAACTGACTCAAAGAATTTATACCAAATTATTGGTTTCATATATTTCTTGAATACCAATCATAACAAACGTGTCACAGCACTACGAGGGTCAATAACTTTCCACGTCACTTGCCAATAACACGATAATTATTTCGTTCTTCTTAATTTGAAAAATTCGGTCTCTGGTATCAGTGTATTGGAATTTGTAATAAGTTCTACACACGTAGACTTAGGATTACAGGACCCTTGCCATATCGTTTGTTATCATCCAAAGAAGCCATGCACTTAGTATGTATATACTTTTTAAATTACACGTTGTATATTAGACGACAGTATAGAACTATTGACATAGTGCATTTTGCGCGCAGATGATTTAATTGTGTGTACAGCTAAGGAGTGGAATTCCCTACCGGAGTTTGTTTTCTGATGGCTATAACCTGGGGGCCTTTATATCAAGAATAAAGAGGTAACTTTCAGGTATGCGTGCTTAATTTTGAACAGGTGAGATGGTAGTTAAACGCCATTCGCCGTCATTAAGAAAAAATCAAATAGTTTCATTTACTCAATATAAGTCAATTACTACAATCCATGTTTCAACTACGCATGGAATGTTAGGTTCGACTTCAGTACATTTGAATGCTAACTAACAAAAAAAACGGTAACTAACAAAATATTAAGAAAAAAAAGCGAAAATAATATCCGTAAATGACGTAATTCTCGCACCCCGGAACTGCGGACATCACTACTCCGGACGCGAGCGGTGACGGCAGATTATAACGCAATTTATTCCCGTCGACGTCATTTTCAAAGTTATTAAAAAAATATAAATTACTAGCTTTAATCGCGACTAGCCTGTACCTGGCAGGCTAGGACTTTAAATTATAGTTGTTTTGAGTTTATAAGTTCTATTGCGTTATAGTTTTCTGTAATGCAACTATAGCTACGGTCGAGTTTGAGGTAGTAAAGCGAACTCACGTTTCAAAGCCAGGCGACCAAAACTTTAGTTTGAAACTGAAAGTAGTAATAAAATAATATCAAATTCGTATTAGTTATTCTAATGACTAAAAGTTTAGTTTTTCGTAGATTCAAGTGAACCTCGATATTAATAGTATGAGAAATATATAAAATGTTTTGTTAAACATACTCCTAGCACTGTCAATTTCTGGAGTAGGTTATACAAAAAGGTGGTCTCAGCCGCAACACCGTAACTGAATGATCTGCGTAACCCTAAGGGAAATCATATTCACACAATATTGTTGTGAGTTACCTGACTGTCGGATTGTCCCCCCATGTACCCTTGACCAAATTTTTAGTAATGCAATGAAAAATACAAGTATAGCTAATTAAAACGGTATTGAAAAATCTCATTACCTCTCTGACTATTTTTTTCTACACTTACCCTTTTCACTTTAATGAAAACAATTAATCCTCTCAAAACTTGTTATTTCTTTTAAACTTTTTCTTTTAGTTTCACAATTTTCCAAATTCCGTCGTCTTTCGTTTTTCTTTGGTGAAAACCCATTTATTATTTCATTAGTAACGTTTACTTGAGTTTTATCCTGCTATTTGTCTTACTTCTCGGGGACGGAAGATTTCGCGAGCAAATAAGACAGTTTCTTAGTTTTTACAAGCTCAAATGAGGATTTCTAAGCAGAGGGAGTGTAGCTATACGGGGGTAGATTGAAAACATAAGATTTCCAATCTATCTTTAACCTCTCGCGTGTCTTATGTTACACAGTGCGACATAAGAAAAAAATGCGCCAAATGTCTTAAGTCGGACAGTTACACTTAAGGGCTTGGTCAGGATTGGTCGATAAATATTTGTGGTTGTGTTGCAAGTAGCAATACGTTCTGCATACACCGCTAAAATGAACAAGGAACTTGTACCTAAACTGGAATGCGGACGCGAAGCTCAAATCCGTTCCGAAGAGTATACCCTCGAAGGGCCTAGCTATCTCTTTCTAGTAGTGTGGATATCAATTCGCGATAAACGTAAGGACAATTTTATTTGATGCAAAATTAGCAGGTTTTTTTTCAAGACACTTATTATTAACTTAACAAATTATGTATTTCTGTTACCGCTATAACAACAAATACTAAAAATTCATTAAAATAAATATTTAAGGGAGACACCCATACAACAGTTGTGATTTTTTTGTGCTTTTTGTAGGTAATGGTTCCGTACCATTCATTACCTATAAAAATACCCTTCATGCGCGAGTCCGACTTGCACGTGGCCGGTTTTTTTCTTAACAACGTATTAAATAGAAAAAAGAAATTTAAAATTCAATTATAAATACAAAGGTCTGTCTCTGTCTCTCTGTCTGTTACGCTTTCACGGTTAAATCACAGAGCCGCTTTGGAAAAAGTTTGGCATATCTCAGACTTTTACAGTTTCTCGGTAGCGCGATATAACAGAATTCCACGCGGGCGAAAAGCTAGTTCTCAATATACGAGTATATCTGAGGAGCTTATATTGAGTGCGCTAATTTATATAATAAACCCTTTCTTATTGATTACTGATACTGATTGGTTTTGTTAAGCAGAATTTATTGCATTAAATTATAAACTTTCAAAGTGCTTAAGACCCGTGATACAAATACAATTATTGCAGATACAGAATTAATAACAGAATCACCAGCTGGCAATTCTTCGAAGGCTTTGCCTTGACAGGTAGTGGGACAGACGCCCAAACAAACGTGCATTAATTTGTAATCTACGTTTATTCGACACTTGTACAGTCAGAACCAGTAGACTAAAAATAAAATGATGCAATGTTCATATGTAACTAAAACTACTAAAAGCCTTCATGAAAGACGATGATTATAAATAAAAGGAATAACAGAAGAGATATAATTTATTTATTTAAGTTAACCTACAATTGTTTACACTATACATTTGTATGAAACAGTCATATTACATTTGTAAGTGCAACAATTAATTACAGGCTAACACCACATCCGCTATTTAAGGTTAGAAATCAAGATTATTAACATACATAATTCTAAACATAAAGGAGGCAGATTGAATGACAATTATAATAATTAGAAATATAAACAAATTAATTGCACTAAAAAAGAATAAAGTCACTTAGATTAAAAGATAAATTATAAATTAAAAAACATAACATAACTATTTGAAACATAACATAACATTAATCAATATAAATTAATTGGAAAAAAAATAATATCGCATATTCAATCCATTAATACAATACCAAGGAACTTATATCCAACCTGGAATGTACATTGTCAATTTGATACCAATATAAAAATAAACCTTATGTATATGAACCTAAGTTCTATTACAGATAATCACTGGGTCAAAGAGAAATCCGGTCCGAAAGAGAAAGCGCTTCAAGAGCCCTGTGTCCCTTTCTACAGTGTTGCAAGGAGGATTATTCCCGAATTTAGTAGGAATGTTAGGAAAAAATAATATTGTCATGTCTTATTAAAAACACATTAATTTTCGTTCTGATATATCTCTAATATTTTTCAAGTATCTGTTAGAATAAGAACATTTTTTTAGCAATAATTTGGACACTGTATTGAAATGTAATTAAAGAAGAAAAGATTATTAGTAGAATATATACATCATTTAGACTGGCAGCCCATCAGCCACATTAATTTGTTGTAATTATGGTGATCAACTTGGTAATATTTAATTTAACCGCAATTCGACGTTATAACAATCAATTTCTTTATTCGGACGAGATAAATATGGTTAAAAAGTGTGCGATTCAAGGTTGCAAAAGCGAATCCTACGCAGGATGCGGTGTTTCTTTCTTTAAGTATGTTTCAATTTTATAGTCAAAGAATAATAAATCGTTTATTATAAGATAATATCTATCTGGATTTACGGATGTTAGATGTTTTTTTTTTTCTAATTTGCCCTCAATGCCACATTTTTCCATAGTATCAACATAAATAATAGGCGTTTTTAATTTGCAGTTTCTTCCACCAGAAAATAAGATAGTCTTCTAAGCAATATATAATAGTTCAAGCTGCCCCAGTAACAAGTGAAGCAGAAGTGTCTATTGGGAAACCCGCGAATATTTCAGTCACTCCTGAGCATATGTTTCAAATCAACCCTATGCCTAGCACCTCCAAGGAACCTCCTACGAAAAAAACTCGCTATGAATGTGAAGTAATTGGAGGTTTGAAACGAGAAGTGAAAGTTCTGAAGCAACGCGTAAAAAGAAGAGACTTAAGATCGATAGCCTTAAATCTTTATTAAATGTGATTAAAAAAAAGACCCATGACCCAGAAGAAATTGAAAGCGTCATAAAAATGAATTTTGTGCGTATTCATGAGCAGTTTAAGTATGCTATTAATAACAAAAAAGTAAAGTATAGTGAAGAATTGCAATCTTTTGCTCTAACTTTGCACTTCTACAGCCCAAAAGCGTATCTTTAAAAAAAAAAAACATGTGTATCTCCCTCATCCAGCTACATTGAGAAGACTTTTGGCTACACGTGACTGTAGTGTTGGTTTCATACAGGAAGTTATCATGTTCTTAAAAGAAACTGCAGCCAAGGACACCTCTCTTAAAAATGTAGCCCTTCTTTTTGATCCTATGGCAATTAGAACAGAACTAAGATACGTTAAAAAAAACCGATAAATATTGGGGCTATGTAGATTATGGAGGAATTCTACCAAATGAATTATGGAGAATTCTACCAAATTAAAATGGAACCTTAGCTTCTGAGGCTCTTGTTTTCCTCCTATAGCTTACTTTTTGATTAACAAAATTTCAGCTGAGCTTCAATCACAGTTAATATTAACAGCTATTAGGATGTTATCAGAAGCAAATATTACAGTAAGATCCTTAACGTGTGATGGTACTCGTGTTAATGTCAAAACTTATGAGATTTTGGGTTGCAAGTTCACATTGCCTGAAATGACGACAAGTTTCAAGCACCCAACAAAAGACTGTCAAATCCACTGCATTTTAGATCCTCCCCATATGCTTAAGCTATCCAGAAATGTTTTTGCAGAAACAAATATGACTTCTGTGAAAGGTGACATACAATTCAATTTAATAAAACAATTAGATGCAATACAAGAAGAGGAAGGGCTCAAATTAGCGAACAAACTTACTAGTAATCACGTTGGTTTTTCTGGTAAAAAGATAAATGTTAAATTAGCAGCACAAGTGTTGAGCAATTCAGTTGCCGATGCAATTGAATTCTTAGCAAAAAGTGGCGATAAGCGTTTTGAAGGAAGCGAAGCTACTGTCGAGTATATTCGAGTTTTGGATAGAATATTTGATATATTCAATTCAAAAAATCCCTTCGGTAAAGGCTTTAAGTCACCATTACGTTTGCAAAACACTGAAATTTGGATGAATGCGCACACTGAAACTAGAAACTATTTGATGAATTTAAAAATCAATGATACAAATATCCTTGAACACCGACGTAAAACTCCTGCTCTTGGATTTATTATTGATACATTTAGCTTTGCAAACTTGTGTCTTGATTTACTAAAAGATAGTACACATGAAATGAAGTACTTTTTAACATTTAAGTGTTCGCAGGATAATCTTGAAATATGTTTTTCTTGCGTTAGGTGTAGTGCCTTAAACGACAACCCATGTTCGCTTCAATTTTGGTACACGTTGCGAAAACTTTTATTTCGCAATAGCGTGGAACCCAGTGTTAACGCTAATTGTGGCACTGAGGGTGATTTTGTAATGACTCCAGTTTTGGAATTCAGACATCCCAAATGAGCAATTATAGAAAATGCCGAGGCTAGTGAGGACCAACTACTCGATTTACTGTTTTATGTAGACAATGAAGAATTTTCATATTACAAAAACAATATACTTTAGTAAATGGCTGAATGCTGAGCAAAAAAAAAAATCCCAAAAATTAATTTGCAAACATTGTCTTGCTGCCTTGTTTATTAATAAGGAACATGATGATCATGACAATGATCACTCTATTGATGTGTGAAAAGTTTTATCCTTCACGTCATTCATAAACAGAAGGAAATCAAAATATGTTTCTAAATTTGTTTTTCAAATCATTCTGTACACAGAAAAAATATTCAAAATTCCTAGCTCAGAGTCATTAAAAAATATTATTTGTTTTGCAAAACTTTTATGGTATTCTGAGATATTATTTGATCGGCCACATCCCGTTCAATCATTTCAATGTGAAGATTCAACGAAATGCAACTTATTAAAAGCATTGCGTCTCATTATCTTACCACCCGTATGATGAGCTACGGTAAAACTCAAACATTGAAAATTATAGGTCACAAATCAACTTTAAGACAGAAATTGCATAAAACTGTTTTATTTAGTAACTAGTACTCACGCGGGGCTTCGCTCCCGTGGGTTCTATCACGGTAAAAACATAACTCTCCTTTTTTCCAGTCGCGTAAAAAGTAGCCTATAACCTTCCTCAAGCTTCAAGATACTTCCATACCAAATTGCATCCAAACCCACCCAGTACTTTCGAAGATTAGCGCGTTCAAGCAAAGAAACAAACAAACAAACAAACTTTTCCGCTTTATAATATTAGTATAGATGTGTGAACCTGACTGTAAATATCTACTGAATAAATATTTATAAATTTTCCATAATGCGTTTTACTTTAATCCATCCTTAAAGCTTAATTATTGTTATTTTATGGAATAAAATTATTGGTTAATTTATTATATCCTATTATATTAGTATCTACCTACTTCATATTGTTTGATCACCCTAATGAAAGGGACAGAGGGCTCTCGCGAAGCTATCTCGCTCGGACCGCGTATCGGTGGCCTGTGCGCATTCCAGATTGGATACAAGTTCCTTGAGTACGATACAATTAAAAAGCATTTAAATTTATTTTATAATTACACATTATTGAATATAACCGTTTTGTGCAATCTTTGCCTTAGCGTAGAACGCTGTCCTAACATTTCTAAATTCTTAGTTTTCACATGGCTTAATATTCTTAATGTAAAATATGATGATGCTATACTTTTTATAATCAATAACTCATGCGAATCTTCGCAATCGAATGAACTAGTCGGATGATAAAAGTAAACATTTTCTTTTGTATAAAAGTACTGAACAACTAATATCATCATTTTTTTCTTGTTTATGTCTTTTAAATTGCCTAATCTACATGTAGTTAAGAATATTTTCTCAGCATATTTTACTATATCGTAAATAAATTTTGTTACATATTTTAACTTCCCTCTATCGACAAAAGCAGTGAATGAAGAAAATTTACATACATCTAAAGCGTAATTATGATCGGATTTCTCATTTATTTTAAATAAAGCTGCACTGCAATGACTGCAGTTTATTTTTTTTGAAATTTTGTATGCTATATACCCTGCGATATAATATAAAATATTATCTTTATATTCTGATGTTGATGTACTCTCAATTTGTTCCATTAATTGCTCAATTCTGTCTCCATAAGAACTGGTGGTTGGGATGTCTGCTGTTGTCCTTATAGGGTTTCTGAATTCAAAAACGGGAGTCGTTTGGATACTGTCACAGTTAACAATAATATTAGCACTTTGGCTGGGTTGTATGCTGTTACGAAACAGTAGTTTCCTTAATATATATCGAAACTGTAAAGCATTTGGGTTGTCGTTTAATGCACCACTTGCTCTCACGCATGAAAAAAATATTTCCACGTGATCCTGGGAGCATTTATATGGTAAAAAATATTTCATATTATTCGTACTGTCCGATAATAGATCAAGGACCAAATTTGGAATGCTTATGCAGTTAATAAGTAATCCAAGAGCAGGAGTTTTACGTCGATGTGAGAGTATATTTTGTTTATCTATTTTTAAGCTTGCTAAGAAATTTTTAGTCTCATTGATAGCAGTCATCCAAAATACTTTATTAGATAAACGTAAGGGTGATTTAAAACCAGTTCCAAATGGATCTTTACTGTTAAAAATATCAAAAATTCTATCTAAAATTCTTATATATTCAACAGTTGCTTCACTATCAGTAAAATTTTTATTGCCACTTTTGTCCAAAAATTCAATAGCATCTGCCACAGAATTGCTCAGTACTTGAACAGCTAGTTTCACATTCATTTTCTTACCATAAAAATTCACATGAACAGCAGAAATTTTATTTTTTAATTTTATGTCTTCCTCTTCTTGTAATTTATGGAGATCTCTAACATATCTAAAATTAATCTCTCCCTTTGCTGAACTTAATTTAGTTTCAGCAAATATATTTCGTGCTAATTTTATCATATGCGGAGGGTCTAACAAGCAATAAACTATAGTTTCCTTTGTAGGATGTATAAAAAATGTTTTCATTTCAGATATGGAGAAATTACAACCCAAAATTTCATAAGTTTTAATGTTTGTGACAGTGCCGTCACAGGTCAAGGATCGAACATTTATATTAGCTTCTGCCAAGAGCCTAATGGCTGTTAAAATTAATTGTGCTTGAATATTGGCTGAACTTTTATTAATAAAAAAATATCCAACTGGACACTTAAATTTTTTGGTGTACGAAACAATCATTAAAACAAGCACTTCCGTAGCAAGTGCTTCAGAGTCATTATTCGTTATTCCACCATAATCAACATAGCCCCAATATTTATCCGACTTTTTATCGTATGTCAATTCTGACCTGATAGACATGGCATCAAACACTAGACTTACATTTTTTAAATAAGAATCATCAGTTGCAGATTTTTTAAGAAATTCAAACACTTCCTTCATAAAACCAGTATTGCAGTCATGAGTTGATAAAAGTCGTCTTAAAGTTGAGGGATGTGGTAGACTGATGTGTTTTCTTAAGAACATATAGGCTTTTGCCGAATAAAAATAAAGAGTTAAGGCAAAAGATTTAAGTTCATCACTGTACCTTACATTCTTATCAGAAATTCTTGAATTTAATTGTTTGTGTATGTTGCTGAAATTATTTACTAAAACACTTTCAACCTCATCGTAATTAGCGCACTTCTTTTTTATAATGTTTAAAGTGCACTTAAGACTTTTAATTTTGACATCCCGTCTTTTTAAACGCTGTTGTAGCAATTTAACTTTATATTGCAATTTATTTTTGTGTTCAGAAAGATTATAAATAATATTATCCCGTCGAGATTTTTTCGTTGGGGGTTTCATCGAAGATACCAGGGTTGGTTCTATATTTTCTCGTTCCTCATATGTTGCATTGCATTGGCTTGACACACAATCCTAAAAAAGGTATTACACTATTATTAGTTAAAAGTATGGAAATAATCTTTAAATTATGAATTAATATTATTATTTGACGAAATTAACTAGTTAATTAATTTCGTGAAATAATAATAATATAACTTAATTACTTTACTTTTATCCACTGCAGTTGCAGTGGATAAAAGTAAAGTAATTAAGTTATAAGTAATTATTAATAAAATAAATTACACTTGCAAGCGAGTTCGCGTAGCTGAGTTTTTGGCCAAAATGATATAAAATATTTTTGCCATCAATTTGCTAAGCAAAAGTAAATAAATCAACTCAAATGTCGATTTTTATGCTTATTAATTTGACTCCTTTCATAACTTTCACTTACCAGATCTTTAGATGTGCCCGGTACAGGTGGTATATTCTCTTCTTTAGTGGGTTTCAATATTATATTACTTAAAACATTTATTTGTTTCGCTTTAACAGGAATCTAAAATTATAATAGATTGATGAGAACAAAGTTTTAGTATTTATGGTTAAGGTAGATGTGCAGAAAATCTCAAACGGCGTAAATACAACAACCTAATTGGGTGCTATATGTTTGAGCCGTTTGGGGTTGAAACGTTGGGACCAAGGGGTCCGAGTGCGCATCGACTATTTCGTGACATCAGCAAACGTTTAGTCGATTCCACAAGTGACCAGAGAGCTGGCTTTTTCTTTGGACAGAGAATCAGCATTGCCATTCTACGTCGCAATGCGGCCAGTGTTCTGGTGCGGTCACTTTTCCCATTGATAGCGATGTTGATGAATTTTTCGATGCCCTATAATTTCTCTTTTATTTTCGCCTATATTATATTTGTTTTTCTGAATCTGTATATACTTAGCTTAAATGATGTTCCTTTAAAATCTAATCTATAATAATAAATGGATATTAGGTAGATTCAAAATGAAAATTATCTTCATGTCATCTGTATAGATTGATGACTTACTTTAGGGAAAATGGATGGAATTGCATCAGGTTTAAGGTGTGATCTTCTTTTGAAGTGCAATATTTCTTCGGGCTTGAAATGGTGGCTACAAATTTTAGAACTGTTTGTGACCTTTTTTTGTGTTGGTAGAACACTGAGCCACCGATTTCGAAGATCATCATTTTTAGGAAAGCTTAAAATAACAATAAATAATAAATAAAGATAAGAAAGAAAATTAATAAATAAGAAGAATAAAGAGAAGAACATCCACTTTTACATTGAAAACATAGTCACCCTAAATGCAATTTGTAAACAAAGTCACAAAACTTACTTAAAAAAGGAAATTCCAGACCCGGGGTACCCGTCACTCTTGCAATTAACCACAAAACACGTTCTTACCATGGTTACAGTATCTTGCACTTTAATATTACGAAAACTCGTAAAATTTAAATATAACGCAAATTTACAAACATACAGATGTCAAGTAAACGTCAGACGGCAACGTAATAATTGCCATGTATAGTATAATATATCACTACTAATTGTTACAAATTCCATTTTTTTTTTGTTTTAAACATCTTGTGTTTGCATGGTAAAATAACTATAATTTTCATTAATATGCATACAGTAATAATGGCAATTCATTTTAAAGATAGAATTCCAAAGAAGTTTAAAACTAGGTGTTATTACTACAACAGACAGGTCGAAAAAATTACCATTGAAATAAATATTTTTAATCTGACACACAGAAGAAAGGGACACAGTCCTCACACGGCACTGTCTCGCTCGAAACGAAAAGTTCCTTCAGTTTTATGCGTGCAAGTTTATACTCTATTGTTTAACAGCTAAGAAAGACTTTCTGTATTCTTTGAATCATTCGTAAGCAATCCAGTTAGTAGGTAGAAGATCCTTGAAAATGAACGAAAAAAAATTTACAAAATGCATCTGTGGTTTTTGTTGTGACGCCGCAGACTTTTTCGTTGTGTTATCAAATAGTTTTTATTACTTTTTATAATAGTTTTTTATTAATGTTTTGGAATAATTTGTGTTAAAATAAAATAAAAATTTAAATAAATGCGTAGGCACATTTTGTTTTAATTTTTTTTTCGAATATGGGTGAAAATTATAAAAATGTAAACATATCACATCACTGCGAGATAAGGTCAGTTTGATTTGCTTATTGAATGATATAAATAGTTAGATAAACTCATAACGAATCCAGGAAGGTATAATATATACCATGATAATGGCCATAAATTGCCGATTTATCATTTTTTCTCAAGTCCTACCCAAAAATCATAAGGAAATTCAACATGCGACACTCGAGGGGTTAACTACCCTGAAGTTCAACTAAAATTAAACCAATCCAAAGCAAAGACGGTCTGGAATTAATATTGAGTAAAATTTTTGACTCAAAAAATATAGGCTTCAAACATTTTTTTGCGAACACTTTTGGCATAGATGCTGACCTGACCATGATGCTGCTTTGCTACGGGTCATACGTTCAACTTCGAACAACACTTAATGAATAGGTTTATGGCCTACTGATAAATTATACTGGGTCTGGCTGTGTGTGTGTAAGTTTTATTATCGTTTGATCACCTACTCGCCTGATGGTAGTCGAAGATGAAGCGCGCTTACCTTATGTTGCTATATTTATGTACCTTATGCTTTACTTATTTCGTTATATAAATGTTTGTAAAAGCCCCCACGATACAAGAGAAATTCTTAGTGTAGAGCAACTAAAAAACAAACAACACAAATTTGTTTTACTTTATATTCGTGACTTGTTATTTCTGAAGTTTGATTGCTCTTGTGAGCTTACATAAGGCTGAAAAAAAAAAACTATCGAAAGTTAGGCAGGAGTTTAGGTAAGCCCCCGATTTCTCACATCAGGTGAATAATATTATCGTTTTTATTAGTATTTCATTTCCAATAATTTTTTAATATAGACAAATGTGGGTAGAATTCACATTACTAGCAATCTTGTTAACCCCTCCAACTAAACTAAAAATGCTTGTCAGACATAGCATTTTTTGGAGTGGTTTCACGGCAATGGTGGGGTTCAAACCTTCAAAACCTTTCGCATGGAAGCTATTGTAGAAATACATTTTTTGAAATTATATTTTGAGTCTATGATAAATTATATTTATTTTGTAAATTAGTTATAAATAATACTTTACAGATTTCTTTATTTAATTTGAACAATTTGAGGCCAATGTTTCTAGCTGACAGCTGTTCAAACAGTGCAAGCAATAATTGTCAGTTGTAGCACAGCTCAACTTAGAACATTAAACAGCTCGAAAATTTGACAAACAATACCAAAGTAAGGACATTTAAATAAGCCACATGAAGTATTCAAACTGTCAGACAGTGTAATCCTAACAATATTTTTGGTATTTATCATTATTTGTGTACATATTTCTATTTATTTAGCTCGCCCTATTAATAGCCTTAATCCATACATAAATTATAACAAATTTGATGTCATTATCTTGTTTTAAGTACTGAACTAAGCATCGTGAATTAATACAAAAAAAATAGCGGCCAGCTATCGCTTACTGAAGCCGTATTTCGTTGAGAAAACTTGTGATTACAGTTACAATATATTTTTAAATACTTTCTCCCCTCGGAGAAATCAGATTGATAGTCACATCTAGTCTATTTATCAACATGAATCTATACTAATATTATAAAGCGGAAAAGTTTGTTAGTTTGTTTGTTTGTTTGTTTGCTTGAACGCGCTAATCTTCGAAAGTACTGGGTGGATTTGGATGCAATTTGGTATGGAAGTAGCTTGAAGCTTGAGGAAGGTTATAGGCTACTTTTTACCCGACTGCAAAAAAGGAGAGTTATGTTTTTACCGTGATAGAATCCACGGGAGCGAAGCCCCGCGTGAGTACTAGTGAATAGATATTTTATGTTACTGAGTTTGATTCAGATAGACGAAAATATTTTTTTATAGTTGGTAGGCTCTTATTTGTCTACCGTCTCACCTGATGTTAACGATTATGTGGTCCAAGAAGTAACCTGTTCACTCTTGACTTAAAAATCCCCAAGTTATAGCTATCAGGAAGCATAGACTCCGGCAGGGAATTCCACTCCTTAGCTATACACACAATGAAACTATTCTCAAAACGTTTTGTGCATATGGATGGGATGTCCACCAAGTAACAATGGCTCATCGCCGTTTGTCTTCCATTGCCTGCCAAGGGTGTGTGAACTTGGTTAGTTTTTAGTCAGCAGTAGTAGAAGTTTTACTCCACCTTTAAGGAGTCATTTGATAATTTTCTCCTCGAAAAACCAAATAAGGCAGGTAACGTGGGTATTGCGATCCAAGCTTTACCTAATTCCTCGAATTATTTGCAAAAGTGATGAATGTACCTACTCAAAATGATCAGCAAAATTGGGTAGAAGTTTGCAAGCTGGGCCCAACCATTGACGTGTTGCGGAGTAAACCCATATGCCAATGTCGAACACTGAATTGTTTAAACGTGTTACATCTGGTACTACATGTCCTATTTGTGCTTTTACAATGTTTGGACACGATAAATTACTGGTGCCCACCGTAATGTTTCAGTTTAGGAGTTGCGTTTTAGAAACTGATAATCTAGGTTTATTTTCTACACGCTGTGTCCGCGGCTTCGTTTATGTGGTACTTAATATTACCCACGCTGTTTTCTCCACGTGAATCCCATTTCCGAGGGGATTAAGAGATAAATGATTATATATCTATACTAATATTATAAAGCGGAAAAGTTTGTGTTTGTTTATTTGCTTGAACGCGCTAATCTTCGAAAGTACTGGGTGGATTTGGATGAAATTTAGTATGGAAATAGCTTAAAGCTTGAGGAAGGTTATAGGCTACTTTTTACGCGACTGCTAAAAAGGAGAGTTATGTTTTTACCGTGATAGAATCCACGGGAGCGAAGCCCCGCGTGAGTACTAGTAACATATCTTCCAGTGAAAGTACAATAGACACATAATAAAGCGACAATAGCCTAACGGTTAAGGTGTCGGACTTGCGATCGAGAGGTCACGGGTTCGAACCCCACCCATTACACTATCGTCGTGAACCCACTCCACACACAAGCATAATTAGCTTAGTTGGAGGGGTTAGCAAGCATTCATCTTTTTAGCTATTCCAGGCAGCCGGACAATTATGTATAGATGGTTTAAATAATTATAAGCATTTAAGTAAAACATTATTTTGAAACCACAGACTGGCACTTCAGTTTTATTTATATGTATGTACCTACAGAAGAGCAGTGGTGGCCCAATGTTTAGAAGCTCGATTTAAGAGTTGTAGTTCATGAGTACGAATCTAGACAGCCACATTAGTTTGTGTAATATTTTTTCATAATTACTGCTTTTAAAATAATGATGGAAAATATTGTGATGAAACCGCCTTATCCTCAGATAGGAGACATCTTGGTATATGCAGGTAGGTAATCTGCTAATACCGAGCCAGGTAATTTAGTAATCTGATAAAACGTTTTGGGAATACTTTAATTTTCCGTACAGTTAAGGAGTGTAACTCCCTGCCAGAGTCTATGTTTTTCTAGTAGCTATAACCTGGGTGTCTTTAAGTCAAGAATGAATAGGTTACTTCTAGGAAATCTTCAACCACATCATCGCTTACCATCAGGTGAGATGGTGGTCAAACGCGAGCCTATTAAAATAAAAACCGCATGGTGGACTATGGGCCATTCATTACCTCTTATAAAGAGGAAGTCGGTATCCAAGAAGTGGAAAAATTATAGGCGTTTAAAAGTTATTATAATAATTATAAATAACAAATGATCTTTATTTTGCAAATAGGTTATTAATTAACACTTTTACACATATTTTTTTGTAAATTTAAACTATATGAGGCCGGTATTTCCTTACTGACTACCCTGAGAAGAAACACCCAAAACAAACTCAGGGGTCCTTCTCTTTTAAATTCCATACAATCTATACTGGTTAAAAATATATGGGAACCTTGTAGATTACCGTCTGAGGCGATCTTTTGATGAAAGATGCTCACAGATTTGAGTGGGCCTGTCCATACAGTGCAAGTATTTGTCAGATAACGTATAGCTCAACTTAAAACAAGGAGCTTAACGATTTGACTAACAATACCAAGGTAAGGACGTTTGGGTAGTCCGTAAAAAGCACTCAAACTGCCAGACAATCATGTTTAACTCGAATAAAACAACCTACATAGTTCACATATTCACAATAGTTTATATATGTTATACTAACATACGCAGTCGTTACGGTTATTACTCAAAAGCAATTAAATTTGACCCAAGTCAGATTGAAAGGTTGCCTATAACCTATTTATTATTTGACTGTGAAGGTCAGATAGGCAGTTGTGTATGCGCCATTCGCATTACTTTATCTACACTTATTGTTATTAATATTTTATCATGAACGCATACTTGCAACATTATATTACACTTCACTCATTCACTCTTCCACTCCTTCCTTGTTCGTTCATTGCGAACAATCGTCCATCCTCACTCACTCGCAAACACGCTCACTTCCTCACGACACGTATAAAACGTGCGCTCGCGCCCCCCGCTAATTCTCTAAAAAGTGAACAAATAATAGTGCCGTGTATAGAGCAAGAGCCCGTGAACCCCAGACCTTCGTTATTTTATAAAAGCCGAAAGTTTGTCAGCGCATGCTCCCAACACAGGTAAGAACGATGGACCATTATGAAGTTTGGGTTATAGTGGCTTAAGCAGGTAAACGGTACTAAAGGTGTGTTAAATACCGATCTAAATTCATCAAATAATAAAGTGCGATTTTTTTATGTTATCTTCAGAATATTATTAAAAATCACGTTATTCGTTGCCAGACACTTAACATCGTGGCAACCCCTTGCCAGACACCCTTAATGTTCATGAAATTATAGTTTTACTTACGTTATAGTATAAAAGCTGATTTTTATATATAATACTTGGGTAATAAGTAAATGATGTTTTCTCATTAGCCAGACATTTTTGATAGTTCCAACCCCTTGCCAGACAAGCATGTAGGGTAGCTGTAGGAGCGAGCGCGAGGCAGTATGTATGAGTGGGTGCGAGTGAGATGGCGAGTTAAGACATTTTAAGCTACTTTTTCGTTTCTGTCTAGAACCACCTATGAGAGTAGAATAAAAATCATATAATTCTTGCGGTATAGAACCTTCACCTGCAACTAAATGCTGTACTGAAAGATTTTTAGATGGTATTTTTTTCTTGTCCATTGTCAAAATAGTTTTTCTTAAGATTAATGCTGCTTTTTGTAACATATTTTCAGATTTCAAGTTGTCCAATACTGTTTTGTCAATCGTCTTCATATAATTGGGGGCTATTATTTTTTTATTCCGGATTGTAAAGAACTTAATATCTTTGGAAAACTTCTTATCAATTTTTTCTTCAAGGTGGTGTGCAGTAGTCAGAAAATAATGTTATTTTGCCATTACTTTTGTTGCAAATAACACAAATTAATGTATCACCCATGACTTATTTTTAATACAAAATCACTTTTATTTAAAACTAGCTTGTGCCAGCGGCTTCGCCCGCGTGGCAAGTTTTTCCCGTGTAAATCCCGATCCCGTGGGAATTTCGCAAAATCCTTTCTTAGCGGATGCCTACGTCATAACATCTACCTGCATGCCAAATTTCAGCCCGATCCGTCCAGTGGTTTGGGATGTGCGTTGATAGATCACTATGTCAGTCAGTCAGTCAGTCAGTCAGTCACCTTTGAGTTATATATATATTTAAAATGTCACATAAACAAATTATACACTTATAATCTACGTATCATACTATATTATATTATTTTAGCTGATGTAAACATGTACTGAGTACTAAACAATACATGCGCAGTAGAAATAACAACTGCGCAGTGAGGGATCGCGGTAGACTTACTCGCCATCTCACTCGCACCCACTCATACATACTGCCTCGCGCTCGCTCCTACAACTACCCTACATGCTTGTCTGGCAAGGGGTTGGAACTATCAAAAATGTCTGGCTAATGAGGAAACATCATTTACTTATTACCCAAGTATTATATATAAAAATCAGCTTTTATACTATAACGTAAGTAAAACTATAATTTCATGAACATTAAGGGTGTCTGGCAAGGGGTTGCCATGATGTTAAGTGTCTGGCAATGAATAACGTGATTTTTAATAATATTCTGAAGATAATATAAAAAATCGCACTTTATTATTTGATGAATTTAGATCGGTATTTTACACACCTTTAGTACCGTTTACCTGCCAAAGCCACTATAACTCAAACTTCATAATGGTCCATCGTTCTTACCTGTGTTGGGAGCATGCGCTGACAAACTTTCAGCTTTTATAAAATAACGAAGGTCTGGGGTTCACGGGCTCTTAGACTAGTAGTGGTGACTACTCAAACTGTTTTTACTCTCGAGAACTTGGAGGAAATATCGTCTGAACCGGCGCGCTAGGTACTCATATCGAAGGGACTCGCAACCTAGGGGCATGTGCTTTTCCTGTGGACGTTTTCCAGAATGTGACACAAAAGTAATTTTTAAAAATAAACCCTTTATTTGTATGAAAAACTTATTTAATTACGGTTGAATTACTAATTAACTGTT
Source organism: Tholera decimalis (assembly GCA_943138885.2). NCBI lineage: Eukaryota > Metazoa > Arthropoda > Insecta > Lepidoptera > Noctuidae > Tholera > Tholera decimalis. The sequence continues at coordinate 8,635,026 of OW964553.2, read as the reverse complement.
AAAAATTATCAGTTTCTAATGCGATGTCTATCATAATCGCTGTGAAAATTAAAGATTAAAAAAAACTTATTTTGTCTATAGGTACAACATACAAATGTACCTATGGACTGCACAAATGTACTTATGGACGGAAATGTACCTCTGGACAATCAATAAACATTATTACAAGAATATTTAAAATGAATATCAATAAACTTTAAAAAAACTATAAGAACTCTTAACTAAAGGAACTAACAGTCTAATACAGATTTTTGGAATTATAACAATATTCACTATATAAATCTTTGGCGGAATCTGTACTATCATCAGAGTCATCATCTAATTTATAACACCTCAGACAAACAAAGTTACACTCATCATCAGAGTCGTAATTATCCTTGTGAGATTTTGGTACACATTTTTGGTGATACCTGCTTACCTGTTCATTATGTGAAGGACTCACATAATGAACAGGTAAGCATCTTTTTCTTATCTTCATATTTTCTACACGCTACACACATCACCAGTGATATTTGACGATCTTCAAGGATGTCTATCTTTTTGTTTAAAGGTATTTTTCTTGAACTAGGGCCTGGCCTAGAAAGAAGATCGACTGGCGCAGGTTTCTTTTTTGGTCTTTTTGGTTTCTCTTCTTTCTTCTTTTATTTCTTCAGATTTTCGTTTCTTTTCAGTCTGTATTACAGCTTCGTTTCGGATGGCTATTTTCTCCGGCGTGTCAGTAAGAATTCTTGTTTTGCCAGGTTTCCTTCCACGTTGCGATAACTTTCTCGATGGCGCTTTTGGAAAAGGACGTAAAGATTCCAATGATGGACAAGTAGCAGAATCTTCAGGGGTTGAATTTTGTTCCGAAAATAAAACACGACAAGCTCGATTTTCTAAGCATTCAACAGGAATCACAACTTCTGACTGATTTTCTTCTTCGCGAATACTAGTGCAAACTTGTTCCTGAGAAAAACCAAGATCTTCTGCAAGTGGTTCTTGCTCCAAATTGTTAACTATAGTATAAATGACAGATGGCTCTGGACGATCAGTGACATACGAACACAAAAAATCTTCCTCGGTGAATATTTCCCTGTTAAAAGGACATATGCCCGTTACTTCAAAACGTTTAATTATATTTTTTGGTGTGAATGAGAGAGCGTATGCTTCTCCTATGATCTCTGCAACATCGTAAATCGTAATAGGTTTTCCAGGGTGGTTCATCATCCATCTGTCAGCGGCCTTATTATATTGTGTCTTAAACGGTCCAAACACACATCTATCCAGAGCTTGCAAATTGTCAGAGGTATGGGGAGGTAAAGTTAAAAGAATAATACCGTTGTCTGAGGCTTTGTCAATTATTTCAATGGAGATATGCGTTTCATGGTTATCCATTGTTAATAGAACTGGACGTTCTTTTGTAGGTTTGGCAAAAGCGATAAAATGGTCTAAATATCGTCTAAAAATCTGCTCTGTGGACCATCTAGATTGATTTGCCTCTCCAACAGAACCCGGTGGGGCACCCTTTAGCATGTTATGCTTAAAAAAAACTCTAGGAAAAATTATCATCGGAGGTACTGAGTTTCCTACAGCATTAATGCAAGCAATCATGGTCGTATTGACACCTCTTTCTCCAGAAGTTAATTTTCCTAACTGCTTAATTTTTTTTTCGTGCCATCACCTTTCTTGGCTTATGAACTGTTGATATTCCGGTCTCATCAACATTATATATGGAATCAGGTGGAAAGCTATACTTCTCCAAAACTTTTTCGAGATTATCATAGAAATTGGAAACATTTGTTCTGTTAAAACTCGTAGCTCTTGCCAAACTGGTTGCCTCAGGTTTTCGTAGCGAAAGCTCTGGAAAACGCTGTCGATAACATCGAAACCATTCTATGCCAGCCATTTTGTTTTGATGCCAGTTTTCAGGAGTATTTTTTTTATTTTTTGCTACAGAAAACTGGTAAGCAAGTTCTCGGACTTGTTTAGAATCTAAACCCATATCCATGTACGCTGCTTTTTCTAAGTATTCACGTAACTGAATCTCTTCATGCTCTTCAAATACCTTCTTTTCGTCATTCTTCAATAGTTCTATTGATTTTTCACTAAGATCATTGTTTTTATTAAGTTGAAAATATTTAAAAATTGTAGACTTAGGTATTTTGTATTTTTCAGCCACCTTACGAACTGAGCATCCACTTTTGACTTCTTTAAGAGCCTCTAATAGAGTGTCTGGACATATTTTATCTCGTTTCAGTTGGTTTTACTACGTGGCACTGAAAAAACACAAAATTATTTTAACATCTTTTATGTATCTAAATTATGTCCACAGGTACAACCCGAATATATGTACCTATGGACAGTCCATAGGTACATCCGATACCCCGTCCACAGGTACAAATATTAAGATATGACCGTTAAATATTTGAATCTTTTCAAAGAATATCAATAGGATCGCGAAACGGTACTTAAAGCAATAAAAAAACACTACGTTCTGTAATACACCTATATTCTCACTTCTAGGTTGAGTTATCTAACTGAAAAATACCTTGAAAATTAACATAAAAACTTACTTTTTGTAGTAAAAATCTTCAACAACACACCACAATGAACTTAGACCAGACAGCACAATGACAGTTAGTCAGTGTTGCCATTCGTTAAAAATAGTTTACGGATGCGTTCAAGCTTTGAATATAGGTCTTTTAATCATTGCAATATTGTTAGTGTCCATAGGTAAAGCCGTCCATAGGTACAACACTTGACCCTACATCTTCCCGTAATCATCTCTCCTCTAAGTTGTATCATGTTAAATTCTAAAAGTTAGCTGCATCTAAAAAAGCCACAACTTAGTTTACAAAAGGCTAGATAAATGGATGTTTGGTACAGCATGCTATAGTCCTGCTTTTACAATGTACGAACACTATTAATTAGGTGTTTGGAACAATGGTTCAGCTATTTAGAAAGTAGGACTATACCTACCTACCAGTGGCGAAGGGTGAATTTTCATAAAAGGGAAGCCGGACCAAAAAATGCTTACCTTGCTCAAGTGTGATGCGTGAATTCCAGTAACTGTGGCTCTGTGGCTTACTTCGAAATCTTGTAACTTATTATTTGTTTAATTGAAAATAATAGATTATTATTTATATATTCATATATAAAATAATAGACTAATATTTGCCATATTTCAAAAGGGAAGCCGGTAGGAATCGAGTTGTATGGAGCCTTCGCCACTGCTACCTACAGACCTACGCACCAACGCTTATACATTAGTATGCATAGGTCTATATCGTGTTTGGTTCGCCAATTTATCTAATTTTATCTTAAAATTGATCCGCCGTGGAGGTTGAGCGTTCCGCTGCTGTCTACGCATCACGGGTTTGATTCCCACACACTGGAAAGAAGATTGTATTGCCTAGTTGTTCCAGATCTGGGTGTTTGCATGATACAATAGAGGAGAAATTCAAAGCGTGCTGCAGGTAGCAAAGCACGTTTTCTTATTAAAAAAGAATATTCTGTCTGTCCGCTTGTCGTGGAAAGGAGCGAAATAGTAGGCCTTTTGCTCGGATAAAGTATAATCGGTTAACGTAGTGACTGCATAAAAGTTTTCCAGTTACGAAGAAAATTAAAAAAAAAAACATTAATTACTTCTTACATAATCAAAACGTGGCCGGAGAGACCCCGGATTGTAAGGGTAATTGAAGGAACAGGGTGAGGGGAGTGTCAGACTTCTACTGACTAAAAGTCAGTGGAAGTCTGACACTTCCTTCCCTCTAGAGCGGGTGGAGTAATTTCATGATTTTGCAACCGAAAAAAAGGGTAAAATACACCATTTTTGTAACATGTTAACCATTATCTTATTTTCTTTCTTTTGCCTTGTATTAGAGTATAGTAAATTTAATTTTTAACTTTAAGAAAGTTACGCCTGAAAAGTATCTTCACACTAAGCCTTTTAATTAAAAAAATGACCACAATACAGTTTCAAAAAACCTTTTTGATTCTATCAAAAAAGAAGGGGTTACATCTTTAGATCACTTAATTGATTCATTAGATATTGAGGAAGTACCCTGTGATAAAAGAACAGATCGACATAAATTATTATATACCTAAACAAATGGGATCCCTATCACATATGACCCATCAGCCTCGCTTGTGCCATCGTAGACCAGGCAAGAGCAAGCTGATTCGAAAAAAAAAGAAAAACTTTTCCGTATTTATCGAAATTAACTTCGAGTATCACTAATTAACTGTCTCAAACTCATTTAAAATGAGAAGAAAAACTCACAATTAAAATGAGAAAAAATTCTCATAATTAAAATTAACAGAACCAGAATTAACTTTGTGAAACAGTTCAATAAACTTGAAATTCGCAACGTCTGCTGTAACGTGAACTCATAATGGACAAACAGACGGCCCGAGTTCTGTTTATGTTACAAAATAAACAGCGCACTGTTTAGCTAAAGATTATTTTGACTCAAATGGAGTTCAAGAAAATAGATCTCTGAAAACTAGGTATTATGATTATTAAACTTTGTAATTAAGAGCGTAAATTGTTAAATTGAAGAATGCTTTGATTATTTTAAACAGAACATTGATAGTGAGAATTTTGTCCTTTAGTATAACAGATAGGCTTTTGCAGTCTATTCATGACAATATCCATTTGTGGCAGTGTAGGAAAAATGAAGAAAAAGACATTAATTTAATGTTCTTCTTCGTCTTCAAATCCATGGTAAATCGATGGTTGAAATATTAATTATTTATGTTGGTTTAATAGCACGCTAGTCGCACCTCAGTGGCGTTCAAAAGTGCACATGTCTGATCATTTTGTATTAGCAGATGGATTTTTCAGGAGCACCGTATTCACACTGAATATCAGTGCAGACTTTGTTTAATGTTACTAACCTTTAATCACAGTCTCAAGGCTGCAACGCGCTGCAAGGCACTGAAATTGCCGAACATTGCAACCTTATACACGCACGCAAAAGATAGTTCCATGAAATGCGAAATGGTTAGGTGGCTTAACCTACTCGCTGCTGGGAATGGCACGTCCTTCCAGATGGACAGACGCCTCAGTATCGGCGGTCAGCACAGAGAGGTAGCAGCGGGCGGTTGACAGGCAGCGTGCGCAAGCCCCAGTAAACGGTGGATAGCTGGACGCGTTTTCGCGGTTGCTTGTAGAGATGGGCTCCATAATTCCGGGGCTGCGTTGAAAAGTACTTCAGTGTTTCCACAGCCCTCGGTACAAGGGTGCGAGGAAACACATGGTGGTTTTAGACAGTTATAGTGTGACAGACCCGTTTGCATGCCGTTGGGCGGAAGATATCCATGAGATTTGCACATCGAACGAATCCACTCGTCTACGAATATCGTGCCATCCCGGTTGTAAGAGCCGCAGCCAACCATAACGACCCTATCAATCTCCTCCTACATAGTTACTGTTAAAGCTATCAGAAACCGACCTAGAGCGTATGATTATTACGTCATAATAGGATGACTTGCAAGAAAAGGTTGCCTATAACTCATCTCGACAATAAAGTGGATCGTTATATCTACTCGTGGTTTTCTATGAAATGCGTAGAGTGATATAATTTATGTCGTGATATTTTGAATAAGGGCTAGATTGGGTTAGTTCATCTGGTTGAAGTCGGTACCAAGCCAAATGAATAGGTTTGATCACACCATGCGTGCCCGCGTGCCGCGTGCGTAGTCTTTCAAAACTACACGTATTCATTGGCAACTGCAACCAGATGAACTGATCTAATCGAGCCCTTATTCTAAACGAAATTGGACATCAATTTTAGTGTTTTTTATTTTCATTATTTTTCACTTTTTAGTGCAGCAGTGTTTTTTTTTTTAAGTCGGTTTATATTTTGTATATTTTTTGTTCTTTTAGAGCGCTAAACCTCGTGGCAAAATCACCTTTATTGTGAGAATTTATTCATTAAATAACAAGTCTCCACTTGGCGCCAACAGTAAATATCAATCACGCTGCGCTCAACACAGATACCAAACATGTGCTAAAGTACGTGTTCCACTATGTAAGATATTTATAGCGCAGTTATCTCTTCGCAGTATTCTCTTGTAGTCGATAAATATAGGTTTCGTTCACAACTGAGAATGATATGTTCGATTGTTTGCGTCACGGTGACTCTTTGTACATATCTATTTCTATAAAGTTCAAACGTGTTATTGGAAGAAGAGGATGTCAAAATAATATAAATACGTTATACACCAGCCAGTTTTTTATATGACTATTAAGAACACTTTTTTGTGCAGTACAACTGTTTTCTATCCCAGTGTAGCGAGTTTAAGTTATTTGTTTATTAAAATAAATAAATAAATATTTACTATGAATTTCGGGATAATAACTTTTGCAGTACTTGAATATCTCTATTTTAGGTGGTTCCTTTGCATAGCTAAGTAAACTGCTCTAAAAATTTCGATAAATGTTTATAGTTTTAGAGGAGTGAATAGCACAACATAATTTTATGACTTCACTTCAAATCTAAAATGATGCCCAGTAAAATAAAATACTGTGTTGCATTAATGGTCATCTTTTCAGCTTAAACTTTGGCTTAGGCCAAGAGTTAGGCTTTCTATAAGTATCACCATATCGATCAGTCGTATGCGTCTTCCATAGGACATCAGAAGGCCATGCCTTCTCCAGATCATTGATCCACCTTTTGGGACGGATCCCAACTCTGCTCTGCACAAGGTCGCCACTTATTCTTACTCCACTACCTACTAACTCCACTTCGACCAATTGATGCTACCGATTCTCTGGCAAGACTTTTAGTCACCTTCTACCCCAACTAGCACAAATGGGCTGCATTAGGGCTTTGGAGCGTATCCGATTATTACTTATGGTAATAGACGTAAGCGCTAGAGCGTCTACTACAGACTTAAAGCAGCCGCTTTAGCGCTATTTGGGCGCCATTTTATGCAACCTAAAGTTCCATTTAACCTGCACAACAGTAGCATAAAGGTTGCTTAATAGCTATAACGATTTATTAACGCTATACTAAAGCTCTCGTAGCGCTACTTTTGAATGATTTTGAACTACTTTGAACGAATAAATTGATTATAGTTCTTTATTGTATATCTTCAGTTGACATTATTTGTAATATTTTGGTAGTGTTTTCGTCGCCATCATGAAAATAAAACAAAAAGAAGTAAAAGTTTGTATTCTGTATTAGCAAGATATATAAAGATACTTAAAACGCTGTCCAGTTTACTGTAGATATATAAGATAATTTTCGAGTAATTTTAACGCGCTTTTATGATATTTAAAAATTAACAAAAGATATGTGATATTTTTTATTTGTTATACAGAATAAATTTTATTTCCGTATTTTTACGTGTCGATAACTTACTATTCGCAAGTGGCCGATTGTTTACCGGTACATTTAATGCACATTTAACTGAAAAACCAATGTATATCAACTCAATTTTGCAAGTGAATTATAAGTTTACTTAAAAAATCATGGCGTCATTGTAATGTAGTAAAAATCATAGTTTTCACCCTTCTAACGCTTCCAGTGATCTTTGTTCCCCTAGTGCAACTCACAGCCACAAAAAGCTCCTATTTTCCTGTTTTTGAGGTTATAAGATCTAGTTACGTACTTATTCGTTAGGATCCATTTTTATTAAATGTTTTATAATAGTTACAAAAGCGGCTGTAAAATGGCGAATAGATTGAGCCTGCAAGGAATGACTATTGCTACTAAAGGCCTTAGTTACACTGATGATTTTTTTGTAACTATAGTATGCATAAGAGTTTCTATTATTTCTATAATGAAACTTATAGTAGTCGTTACTATAACTATAACCTATAAAAGTTACAATGGAAACCACTGTGCAGCTGTGAATGGCAGAATGACCTTCGTAACTCTCTAATATAAAGGTGTAAGTGGTAAATGAGTTCTACCGTGGACTACTGTGAAGGCTAGGGTAGTATTTGATTCAGCTTATAGCACTTTAAGTAACTTTTATAGCTATAGACTTTTACGGATGCAGATATGCAACTTTGAACTGCTTTTTGAACCCTTAAACCGCTATTTTACAGCCCAAAATAACAAAATAGGCTGCTATTTCCACTAATGTGCTCGTTGGGACGTCATCCTTGGAAACAGAAAGAGTCTATTATAAGCCTCACATTAAAAAAAAACATTTACTTTCATCATATTATTATAGTTTTAGCAATAATGTTATTTAAGTGTGTTTCAATTTTTGGTTACAGTAAAGAATATTCTATCTATCCAGCGAACGTTAAATAACGCACAAAATCAAATTGTACTCATAGTCGGGATAAAGTTTATATCTACCTAAATCTTTAGGTTTCATTTTATTTCGAAACAGTCGCAAGAAGTTAGTATGAATCACAGTTACAGAAATAAAGCTCTAAATTGTCTGCATTTAAACACAACCACAGTAGCACAATAGTTTAAACATTTTGAAACTTGGGCACTTCAAAACCATTGAATCATAATAACACATCAACGGAAAACGCTTGCTACTGACGTGTTCAAAATTGAGACCAAAACAGAAGTTACGTAGATACAGGTGGATACGAAATAGCTCCGCCAATTAATTGCGATTTAAGAAGAACTTTTCACGATGGAAAAAACATATTTATGTTTTTGTATTACGCAATTGGCTGTCAATTGGTGCAAGTCTTACAATCACTTCTATAAAATATTAGTTACTGTTAAATAGCACTAGATAGACACACGCTCTATAGACTTTCTAGTCTTCATATACTTGGAATATGACAAAACACACAATAAAAAATGTTTTGAGAAAATTCTATATTTTCACAAAACATAAAATACGACTACACATAAATTGAGTAGTCATATATCGTAAGTCCAATGCAAGTTTTGTCTTTTATATAAAATTATTGTATGAAATAATTTGGATATAACGACTTACACTTCTCGTTAGTTTTTTTACCCATTTACGTCGACTTTTTGTACCTATTACTAATTTCACATCTTACGACGACATATCTGAAATCGAATCTAGCGTATGTTTACATAATCTGTTTATCCACTACCAAAAACCAGACATCATAGATTGACAAGACAAGAATGTAGTGGTGGGTGTCCCACCCACGCTTCATCATCCGCAAAAGAATTAATCTTCCATCAATCAATACAATACGGAACAAATTATTTTCTTTCATTGCTCACGAACGTAATTTCGTATCGTTCATGTTCGACTGTACTGAGGCGTTAGTGCTTTCATCAAATATTCGATAGGTCGGTATCGGCGTGTATCAATTTAGTTCTGAGTCCGTTTCTAGCTGATATTAACTGCTCGTAATGTTTGTTTAATTAACCTTTGCTGGGGTTCTAAATATGTTTTTACTGCGTCCTTTTGCTTGTTCAATACCGTGGTATAGGAAATATTCTTATAATTAAAATTAAACATTGATGGAGATTTATATATATTTCGCTGGTTTATATACAACGTGTAACGGAAACCCCATATCTATCCAAAAGGATTGAAGATAACATCTGGTATGAGTCTCTATGCAATGTTTCAGCTCAAAATAAGTGACTCACAGAATTGACCCCAAATTATTGGTTTCATGTTTCTTGAATACCAGTAATAACAATCGTGTCACAGCACTATGATGGTCATCACTTTCCACGTCACTTGCCAATAAAACGATAATTCTCTTCGTTCTTCTTAATCTGAAAAATTCGGCCTCTGGTATCAATGTATTGAAATTTCTAATATGTTCCACACATGTAGACATAGGATTAGAAAACCCTTGCCATATCGTTTGTTATCATCTAAAGAAGCCGTGCACTCGGTATGTATATACCCTTTAAATTACACGTTGTATATACTCCAAAAAACTTTTTAGCAAAAAATATAACCGACTTCCATATAAAAACACTACAAAGGCAAAAATAACTTTAAATTCGGTAGTCGGTGTCATTTGTTTTTTATTTTCTTTTTTTTGACACCGCCTTCCGAATTTAAAGTTATTTTTGCCTTTGTAGTGTTTTTATATGGAAGTCGGTTCTATTTTTTGCTAAAAAGTTTTTTTTTTCACGCTTTTTAGTGGGTCGGTTTGTAATTTATCTAGTTACAAAAGCCAAAATATCAACTACTTATCACCTATTACAAAATATTGCTTTTCCCGGTGCAGAGCCGTTAAGTTTTGAGGAGTTCTCCTGGTACTTCTCCTATGAGCTCTACTTCACCATATTCATTGTGACGAGCATAAAGTGCTTAACATCTACAACGTGTAATTTAAAGGGTATTTACATACCGAGTGCACGACTTCTTTGGATGATAACAAACGATATAGCAAGGGTTTTGTAATCCTATGTCTACATGTGTGGAGCTTATTAGAAATTTCAATACATTGATACCAGAGACCGAATTTTTCAAATTAAGAAGGATGAAGAGAATTATCGTGTTATTGGCTAGTGACGTGGAAAGTGAGGACCCCTATAGTGCTGTGACACGTTTTTTATTATTGGTATTCAACAAACATATGAAACCAATAATTTGGGGACAATTCTGTGAGTCACTTATTTTGAGCTGAAACTTTGCATAGAGACTCCATACCAGATGTTGTCTTCAGTCCTTTCGGATAGATATGGGGTTTCCGTTACACGTTGTATATTCAAGTAATCTAATCGCAATCCACAAAATACTTATTATTGAGTAGTTTCGGTGGCCATCTGGGGTCTTCATCATCAGTTCCACTTCCTCAAATGGTGCTTTTCGAGAGCAACTGCACAAGGTACTATAAAAAATACCCAAAACGCTATAGGTGTGCCTATAATATTTGAAGAGTTCCCTCGATTTCTCCATGATTCCATCATCAGATCCAAACGTGACGACAATGGGACCAACTAGAAAGTATATCCTTTCAAACAAAAAATAATTATTCAAATCGCCCAGCCATCTGCGAGTTATAACAAGGTAACAAAAAAAAAGTTCAAGACGAATTGAGAACCTCCTTTTTTTGCAAGTCGGTTAAAAAGACATAAATATACGTACCATACGTATCAAAACGTAAGTCTTTATGTAAGGTTACGTAAGGTTATTTTATCCTTCTTTTATTGTATTCAACTCTTTCATTTCGTTTTAAGTCTTATGCTATTGATATCATTCTAAAGTTCAGTGGAACCAAATGTTTCTGGTGAAGCCAGCGCTTATTGCAAGACCTCGCCATTTAGTGAACCAGAGCTACGAGATGGAGTTACGGAATGTTGTTGGGCTTTGAAAAAGATGGATGAAAAACGATTGCATAAAGCAGAGATGCGAACATTGAGATGGATGTGTAGAGTAACAAGAATGGATAGAGTAACAAATTACGGCAAAAGAGGAAGTTTTATAGTGGTGCCTATTAGGGAAACGTTGAAAGGAGGTCGTCTATCTTGGTTGTGAGCAAAGATGAGTCGCTTGTAACTAAAAGTGTGATGGGTTTGGATGGATGGAGAAATAGAGGAAGGCTAAAGAAAATATGTATTTTATGTGAGGAATGATATGAACGAAAAAGGAGTAAATGATATAAGTATATGTGAGTGCAGGCAGGCCAAAGCGGCTCTCCCGACCCTTGATGGCCGCTTGTCGAAACAGGTCCTTAGACTATCTAAACCGCAATTGCGGCTGGTGATAGCCGCCCTTACCGGTCATGGATCAATTAGTAAACACCTCTATATAATAGGAGTTACAGACAGCCCACTCTGCAGAGCCTGCATGGAAGAGGACGAAACAGCAGCACACCTGCTACTGAGCTGCCTGTAGTCGTGGATTACAGGACTAAATACTTCGGCAACCCAGGTACCCTCCGAGAAATGGTAAGCAAAGGGCGTTGCTCGCCTTCCTGGAGGATCTGGCATGGATTGAGTGAAAAGAAATTCTACCCTTACGCAAAATACAGGCATGATCGTGGTGTTGCGGATACGTGCCCAACATACATACATACAAGTAAATGAGATAAGGGCAAGAAGATGATGAGTTACGAGACAAATAGTGTTGGGACTTGTTGATACGGCGACGCTTTGACCCAGAATAGTAATAACTTTGTCTTTCCTAAAAATTATGATGCAGTCAGTGTTTTCACTAGGCACATACCACGCGAACAAATAACATTGATTTAAACTAAACAATTTACTAAATAGTTTTAAATTAGACTATATTTCATAGTTTACTAACTTCTACTAAATGTGTACGTCATGGTATTACAATATATTTTCTAACTAACATTTGTACGACTATTGTGATGTCAGACAATAGGAATACCAGTCAACTTAAGGCCACGATTATTTGTTGTTTGAACTGAATTCCATAGCAATATGAGTTCACAGTAATCCTACTACTAAATGCATGTAATTTTTATTACGTTTTATACTGAACATGGTTCTTTAATGGAAGAAAATGGTGAGAGGTTTTCGTTTCAACAGTTCAAAGGCTTTAGAAATTGCCAATAGGTAAGCTGTAACTAACAGGTAAATACCTATTCCATGTAAATAATTAAAAAGCAGACACTGTAATTATATTAAAATGCCAATAAATAAGCTGTAATGAGTAAATACCAATTTTATGTAAATAACTAAAACCAGGCAACATAGTAATATTATACACTAGCAATTGCTCGCGACTACGTTTGCGTGGGAAGTTTTTCCCTTGTAAATTGCGATCCCGTGGGAATTTCGCAAAATCCCGTCTTAGCGAGCATCTATGTACTAAAAGGAACCCCTATGCAAAATTTGAGAGCCCTGCTATTTGTAGTTTCTGAGATTTTGTGATTAATCAGTGAGTGGTATTTCGCTATTATATATATATAGATTATAGCATTTATTAAGCACTAGCTTGTGCCAGCGGCTTCGCTCGCGTGGGAAGTTTTTGCCGTGTAAATCCCGATCCCGTGGGAATTTCGCAAAATTCCTTCTTAGCGAATGCCTACAACATAACATCTACCTGCATGCCAAATTTCAGCTCGATCCGTCCAGTGGTTTGGGCTGTGCGTTGATAGATCACTATGTCAGTCAGTCAGTCAGTCACCTTTGAGTTATATATATATATATAGATATCTAGTCTTCACATTACAATATGAGTATGCAAATAATTATTTTTCAAATATTTAATTACAATTTAAGTGCGTAGTATATGTATTTACTTAACTGATTTTTTGACACCGGCTAAGAGATTGTCTTGCGTTTCCACTAAAGCCTCCCCCAAAGATTGTCATACTTTTCGGTCATGGGTCCTCCTGCTGCAAGTGATGTCGGCTGTTTGTCGGATATATAATACCAGACAGCATTGTACTTAAAATAAAAAAACTTCGTAAAGGCTGGTTGACACTTCGCGTGACCCAAGGCAAGGGCTGGCTATTACTTTGGCCAAGCTAAACGTTGCCAGACAACGTGACTATGCCACTAGTCTCTTGGGTACATATAAACAGTGTTAAATTATATTAAATAGTGTAATCGGTTTCGGCAATTCTATTTAAATAAATAAAGAGCCATCAGCATTGAAGACGTAGTGTTGATGTTCTATTTAAATTTGTAGCTTTGATGAAATAGTTCGTATAAAAGTTAATTTATAAAAATAAAAGAGAAATAATAAGTCGAGCGAATTTTTTTTTTGGCCACGTGATCAAATTTCTCTTTTTATAACTAAGCAACGGAAAAATGAGATTGCCTCTAATAAACTAATTCGTCTTCTTTTTTTCCACGCCAACTAAATATTCTAAAGAAAGCGTCAAGTAAAGATCAATAATTATTTTAACTTGTTCTTCTGATTTATACATTGTCATCTAATTTACAAACTCAGCCACGGATTTTACAGCTTCAACACAATTTCCTCAAAAAACTATAATTCAAGCTTTAATAGTCAACTTTATATATTATAACTTAGCAAGTTGGCATGCAAAATAATACATCATATTCTTTTATCGTGAAAATAGCCACCGCATGATTTGGCCGGAGTGCATGAGACGACAGCTACCGACCATTTGCACCAATCAGAGAGCACCATTCGATCAATAAAAAACGAAAATTGACTTCAAAAAAAGGAAGAGGTTCTCAATTCGACTGTTTTTTTTTATCTTTGTCACCTCATAACTCTTAGATGGCTTGACCGATTTGGAAAATTCTTCTTTTGTTTGAAACGTTATACTTCCAGGTTGGACCCGTTATCATCCAGTCAGGATCTGATGATGGGATCCTGGAGAAACCGAGGAAACTCTTCAAATATTATAGGCACATCTATAGCGATTTGGATATTTAAAAAAATATAATAACCTGTGCAGTTGCTTTCGAAAAGCACCATTTGGTGAAGTGGAACTGATAATGGAGACCACAAATGGCTACCAGAACTACTCAATAATAAGTATTTAATTGGTTGCGATTAGATTATTTGAATTTGGTTACTAACCACTTAATGCTCGTCACAATGCACATGGTGAAGTGTAGCTGATGGTGAAGAACCAGGAGAACTCAAGAATTAACGGCCCAGCATCGAGCTTTTGTAACTAGATAAACAAATACTATTTAACAAAAAATAAACCGACTTCCAAATAGTGTTGCCCAAACGAGAGTCTCGCAAGAGTCTTGCAATTAGCGATTATCCTATTGCTATTTATTACTATTAGTAGTTGAGATCTCAGAACAAGTAACAGACTCTGTTACATTGTTCTGAGATCGTTAGGATAATCGCTAATTGCAAGACTCTTGCGAGACTCTCGTTTGGGCAACACTACTTCCAAATAAAACCGCAAATGAAAAATAACTCTCATTTCGGAGGTTGGTGCCACCAAAACTGAAAATATCAAAGACACGGACTACCGAAATTAGACTTATTAAATTAGCGTTCGTATTATTACTGTAATTAAGTTAAAGTTTTTGATCAGTTTTAATTAGTCATGACGTCTAAAAGTGAAAAAGAAGTACCTTTGTACTATTCTCGCCAAATACTACGATTATCGGGTTTGCGACGAAATAAAACCTGAAATTAACAAACTGTATCACTTCCACCTAAAGGCGAAATCAATCTTGGAGTATTTGAAGAAAAACTCTGAATTTAAAATACTTATAAAACGGCAGCTTTATAACTATTTCTAATTTTATATTATATTATATACTTAAACTATTCGTTGAATTACTATTTGATGACCATTTTAGGTAAATTTTGACGATCAATTAATATAGAATGAGTTACATTTTAAACGTTCTGAGTTATAAAATTTAAAGCTAATAGAATTACTTTTTTGGGTGCCATATATTCATATTTTAAAAGTTTACTGCTTAAATGTATATTGCTAAATTTAAATGCTAAAAAATAACCACCATGCTGAGTTGTATTTACAGTGGTTTACATAAAAGATAACCAGTGGCTTGGATAGTATTATTCAGACGCTCGTTAATTGTGTCTGACTTAGTAATTTAGAAAGCAATGTAGATTTTTGGAGGCAAATAATGCTATTAAAAAGAAGTATGTTTAATTGGCACCCAAAATAAAATATAATTATGTTTCTCCTGTATACGTTCTTAAATCATCGATCAGATTGTGATGAAATGTGGTAGTGTATTCTAAGGATGGCCGTACATGAGGGTTTCTGGACCAAAATATAAAGTAAAATAATTCAATAAACAGAATAATGAACCAAACACTTTATAAGTTTATGTATACCTATACGCCAGCGCTGGATACAGCTAGTAATAAAAAATGTTTGTTGTTCGAATATTTATTTTTCTGTGACAAGTCAGTAAAAGTAAACATTCGGAACTTTTGAGTTTACTTTATTGTATATCTAACTCAAATCGGCACCGATAATACATAACACATACATTTCTCCTGCATCAATGGCGCGTTTACATTCATCTGCATAAATTTAGCCCTCCCCACTTCAATTAAAGTTTTTAAAGTCCTCCAAAGGTTATCTGGAAGATATCGCTTTCAGCGATAAGACCGCCATTGTTACCGTAGAATAAGCAACATTGTTAAATAGGTGTGTTTAAATTTTGGTGTACGATGATATTAAGTTTAATTGTCTGTTCCAAATGCAAATTCTCTTTAGTCGACCGAAAACCACAGACGAAATATAGACCGCGTTCTGAATCGAAGTTACTAGACCAATGTCTATGATAAAAGAACAATTACACTTATGTTTATTAAGTATTTTAACCAAAAGCTGATAACTATTAAGGATTGGTTTTTTTGACATTAATTTAGTCTTTCAAACAATTTGCTAAAATTAATCGATATCGATCCTAACTTAAACTGCAAATCTACTAACGCCAGACGTCAACAACAGCTGTCAGATACCACCCCACAATTGAATGACATTTAGAAAGCAAACAAAACCACACTTGATTACGATTTAATTCCTATAATTTATTGTGATAGTTTATAAGTGCAGAGATTCAAGATCAGAAAGTGTTAGCCTGGAACAGTTCACCTGGAAACCCCACAATTCACAATGCAGGTAAGCTACGATAAAAAAACAACGTAACAGTACAATAAAGTATATTCTATCTATCTATCTATTCACATGTAGCAACACCAAGACCACGTAGAGCAGGAGGTGTTCGTGGCTAGATAGAGTCACACTGGTCAAGCTTCAAGATAAAACCGCAACACTTGCAAAAGTTGGTCCGTGGTTGAGTGACCATCTACATACAGTATGTTAACTAACAGAGCGCGTTCCCGTTAACCCGCAATAGTATAAGCACATCAATTAGATCGCCGCACACGCGGCCCGTCATTCATAAATAAATGGTGTCGTTGCCGTCCTTCAAGTTCGCGTGTACAGAGTGTTTCTTTTACGTATCAATTTAACATTTTTAGTGAATATTTTAATATAAAAAAAAAAAAAAAATTAGTTTTCGAATGGTAATATTTTTTAGCATGTATGGGTGTTGTATGGAATAAAATGCGTGTAAACTTTGGAAATAATAAATTTTAATTTTTTAGTCACAGGAACACAGCCGCTCATATCAATCTTTTAAAACAGGAAGGACGCAGCCTTGCCAGAACACAAAAAAAGAACAATTTCCGTCTAGTGTTGCAAGTTTATACATAATTTTTACATTTATTATTGTCTATGTTTAGATTGTTCTAAACATAATTGGGGCCGGCTTTAATTTATTCTACAGGTAGTTGACAGAGCCGTTTAATTGACCTTCTGTAAACCTTATTTTTCATCATAACATCAGCAGCTCTTACTCTACCATCGCTACCTGGGAATATTTTTACAATACGAGCCATTTTATATTGTAATGGAGCAGCATTAAAATCTTTCACAATTACTAAGTCACCTTCTTTGAGGTTCGGTTCTGGATATTTCCACTTGGGACGGCTTTGAAGTTGTGTTAAATAGTCATTAGACCATAATTTCCAAAATTCTTGTTTAAGCTTAGTGCAGAGTTTCCAAAATTTTAACCGATTATCTGGGACCTCTGTTAAATCTACTTCAGGATAGCTAGCCAAAGCTGTTCCAATGAGGAAATGAGCAGGAGTCAAATACTCACAGTCATTTGAATTTGCAGAGAGTAGTGGCCTAGAGTTTAATATTCCCTCGATTTGAACAATAACTGTATACAGCTCTTCAAAAGTTAAGCTTAAGTTGCCTACAACCCGCTTCAGATGGTGTTTTACACTTTTAACACCTGCTTCCCACAATCCTCCAAACTCAGGTGAATAACTGGGTATAAACCTAAATTTTATATAATGTTGGGTGCAAAACCCATCTACAGCCTCCCTGTGATTTTTGGAAGATTGTAGGTCATACAATTTCTTCATTTCATTGGACGCTCATTTAAATGTTTTGGCGTTGTCACAATATATATTTGTGGGCATGCCACGCCTCGAAGTAAAGCGCTTGAGACATGCTAAAAAAGCTTCAGTTGTTAAGTCTGAGACGAGCTCTACATGAATAGCTTTTATAGCAAAACAAACGAATAGCGCGATGTAACATTTCTTAACAATAGGCCTTCTAACCCTAGCTACCTTCATGTCGAAGGGTCCACAGAAGTCAACGTCGACATGCTGAAACGGCCTGGATGCTGTTATTCTTTCCTGTGGGAGGGAGCCCATCAACTGTCTAGCAGTCTCAGCTTTTATTCGGAAGCATTTGACACATTTGCGCACCACTTTCTTGACCTCCCGGATGCCATTGACAATGGAGTACCTTCGTGAAAGAGAACTCAATACTAATCTGGGGCCTGCGTGTAAAAGTCGCAAATGTTCACTTTCTATTAGGAGTTTTGTTAAGTGAGAGTTTTTCGGAAGAATAATGGGATGTTTTTTATCGAACGACATTTCCCTAGCATTATCGAGCCTACCTCCTACTCTCAGAATACCTATTTTATCAAGGAAAGGAAAGAGATTTCCTATTCCTGTCTTTATAACTTTTCCAGCAGCAAGTGACTCTAATTCTTTGGCAAAATATTGCTTTTGAGTACAACGTACAATAACTGACATAGAGTAGCGAAGCTCTTGAGGTGTTAAGTAACACTCCGAATTTTTATTTTTTGAACAATTATGATAGAATCTATAAATGTATCCTATTACTTTTTGTAATTTATATAAGTTTGAATATTTTTCAATAAGATTGACTGCAAATGATGGCTCTACTTGTGTCACATTACATGGTATCTCTTGCTTATAATTTTGTTTTCTATTTGTGAGTAAATCAGGCAATTTAAAATTTTCTGAACATGCATGTGTATAATGTTTATGTACTAAGTAGGTTGGCCTGTGCCACCACAAACTACTTTGTTGCAGCTTGTGCGGCAAAACTCCCCTCGACAATAAATCAGCTGGGTTGTCACCAGTCTTTACAAATCCCCATTGCTTCTGATCGGTTAACTCTACAATTTGTTTGACTCTATTGTTGGCATAAACATTAGATTTCACATTGCCTGTTTTGATCCAAGCTAATACTATTTGGGAGTCGCTGTACAAAAATGTTTCTACTTGAGAAAACCTACCCATTAGGACTCTAACAACCCTTTGTGCCAGCTGTGCCAACAGGAGAGCACCATTGAGCTCTAGTTGGGGAATTGTAAGGCTTTTCCCTAATGGAGCAACGCGTGACTTGGAACAGAGTAATTTTGTTTGTACTGATCCATCATTTTTTATAATTCTCACATAAAGACAACAGCCAAAGGCTTTAAATGATGCATCAGAATACCCAACCAACTCTATGTTAAAAATATCATTGCTATTGACACATCTGTTCACTGTGATTTTACCCATAAGTTTTAAATTATTTAAGAAATTGTTCCAGTATAGGAACTGTTCATTTGGAACTATAGCGTCCCATTCAATTGGCTCTTGCATAAATATTTTGGCTATCACTATAATTGGGCCTACTAAACCGAGAGGGTCAAACATCTTCCCTATAAAGCTCAATATTTTTCTCTCTGAATTTAAGTTATGCCCTTCATCTATATTAGGGCTGAAAAAAGTGAATGTGTCTGAGGTGATGTCATACATTAATCCTAATGTTTTGACCAGGTTATCTCCACTCATATCTACGTTTT
This sequence comes from Tholera decimalis, assembly GCA_943138885.2. NCBI lineage: Eukaryota > Metazoa > Arthropoda > Insecta > Lepidoptera > Noctuidae > Tholera > Tholera decimalis. The sequence goes on along the minus strand of OW964553.2, from coordinate 8,615,530 downwards.
TAAATTGCCTTAGCTCATTTGGAATATCGTTTATAACTTCCAGGTTGTTTGAGCACCATTTATGCAAAGAAAAACTACCTAACTTGAGAAGCTCTACCAACTGAGTTTTTAGTTCACGGAGCCGCTCTACATTGTCTGAACCACACAAAATGTCATCGACATAAGTATTTTTGATCATTGTTTGAGCAGCCAGTGGGTAATTACGTTTGTACCGATAAGCTAGTTCAAGTAGGCATCGAGTGGTCAAGAAAGTAGAGGCCTTTAAACCGTATGTTACAGTCTGAAGCTGTAAACAGCTGATAGGCTTCCTGGGATCATCTCTCCAAAGAATGTTTTGAAGGCAAGTTTGGTGAGTGTTTATGAAAACATTGCGGAATGCCTTTTGAATATCACAAATTACTGTGAAAATGTAGGTCCTGAATAAAATTAAAATATCAAAAAGCTCACTCTGTACCACGGGGCCATTCAGCATGACGTCGTTGAGGGACACCTGACTTCGCGACTTCATACTCCCGTCAAACACTACACGGAGTCGGGTCGTCTTACTCGCCTCGTTGATAACAGCATGATGTGCTAGAAAGTAGACAGGATCTTTATCAATATCATAATTCGCAAACTCCACCTTTTTAGCATCTCCCAGCTCTACATACTGATCTATAAACAATTTATACTGCTCTAACAACAAAGGATTTGATTTGAATCGTTTCTCTAACATTAGAAATAGTGTTGCCCAAACGAGAGTCTCGCAAGAGTAGAACAATGTAACAGAGTCTGTTACATTGTTCTGAGATCTCAACTACCGTTTAATAAATAGCAATAGGATAATCGCTAATTGCAAGACTCTTGCGAGACTCTCGTTTGGGCAACACTAATTAGAAATCTTTGATAGGCGACTGAAAATGAGTCACCAAGCTGCAGTTCTTGCAGAGGAGTAATGAGAGGCATGTCAACATGAAAACGACTGTCTTTAAGACTCACTGATTTTTGAAAATTTTCTTCAGCCTTCTGAAACTCATCACAACGCTTCCCTGCAGGCTCTGGTAACTTTTCAGTCAACCAAAATTTTTGCATAATATTTTCTAATTTTGTCTCATCATGGATAGCACAATTGGAAACAATATCAAAGGTTACATTACTTACTTCACTATTTTTAGACACTTCTTCAGGAATGTTGCCACCAACTACATACCCAAATAGGGTGTTTTGCAAAACCGGTCCATTTTGGATTTTTATACAACCATCAGTAAAATACTAAAATAAATATCCGCACCCAGTAACAAGGAAATTTCAGCTGGGATATTGAAATCATCATCTGAAAGTTTTACATTTTTAGGTAAATTCCATCCGGATACATTTATAAATTGTTGGGGCAACCTTGGGGCTATTTTATCAACTACAAGACATTTTAAGTTTAATTTTACATTATTGTGGCATGGAAGCACACTAATGTTTACAAGTTTGCTAATTTGTGTTGGTTTATTACCTATACCTCTAATACTATGATGCTGATTTATAGCAACCAGCCCAAGTTTGTTTACAAGGCTTGTTGTAACAAAAGACGCCTGGCTGCCTGTGTCAAGCAGTGCTCGGAGAGAAATCTTTTCATTATTTTGATTTAGCAAGATAACTTTTACAGTCGGAAGCAAAACATGATTGGAAACAGGATTTGACACCAATGAAACTGCAGGCTCAATAGGACTGGCCGATTCTTCATGTAGCAATGTGTTGTGTCCTTGTTTACATATTTTACATTTAAAAGAAAACTTACATTTTCCGCTGTGTGTCTTAAGACCTTATAGAGGCTGCAGTGCCGTTTTGCATTGTAGGCAAATCTAACAAAATACCTATATGATTTCCTATTAACCGCGATTTGTTGTCAAAACGCTTTTCCAACAATTCTAATGCTTCCCTGTATGATTGATTTACTAGCGGCAAATTGACTATGACTGCCAATGCATCGTCTGTTACATACTTTCTTAAATAGTACAACTTTTGAACATTGGACAATGACCTGTTATTATCGATAACAGCTATAAACAAATCATAAAATGGTTTAAATTTTGTAAAAATCTTTCCCATCATAGGGAGTGATTTCAATGTTTGGTAGTTTGCAAGTTGAAACATTATGACATTCTGAGACAGTTTTTTTGCCTATTTGCTTTAGAGAAGCATTGATTTTAGCAAGCACAGAATAATATTTTTCTTCTACTTGACCAACCTGTTCGGAGTCACTTTCGTCAATACTTAGGATATCCAACTGCGCCGCCTCATAATTCTTGAGTGCACAGATCAGCTTTTCTTTGCGTGCCTCCAAAATATCTGCAGTTGCAGACGCAAAACTTATAGGGTCGTCCACGAACGTTTCGATACGCGTTATTGTAGCTTTGCACTGTCCACGAAGTATGCGATGTTTACGCAATGTTTCCTTGGAATCCGCCATGGTAGTACGGTATATAAACGACGGAACGACTTATTACTACGATAGATCACAGTCCGCGCACTTTATTTTGCACAAAATATTAACTGTTTGTTTACCAACAGACCGAGTTCACGTTGAGGTTGACACCATGGGTTGACACTGACAGCAGAATGATTGTCTGACACTGACAGCTTAGTGAGTGAATGACACGACGCAACGATCTGACGTTTGCACAACTCGTACACAGGAAATTGATAAACGTAGTACCAACCTTTCAACCTTCAATTTTAGATTTTGAAATGTAGGTATGGGTTAAAAAAAGATGGCGATTTTTTTTTCCACCAAATCGCAAATCTCACGACTTTTTGATGGTGAAAACGATGCTGTTTCTTGATGTTTTTCGTTCTATTATGGAATAGAATGAAGTTGCGGGCCTCGTACAAGGGGCACAATAGCCCGGCAATGGCGACCTGCGGGCCTAGACAAAATCCATTTTCTGTAAGCGTTAACGCCAACGGAAAAATTTAATTGTATGGAGTTGACATTTACTAACACGTGACAATCACGTGACATGTGGTTAGCAAATGTCAACTCCATACAATTTAATTTTTCCGATGGCGTTAACGCTTACAGAAAATGGATTTTGTCTAGGCCCGCTGGTATGGCAAGCCGACCACGACGAACCAAAAACTCCACGATAACTCGCGAAAACTGCTCGACACTGATTTTAACTCTTCTCGAAGGACCACCGCACGCATGTATGGAATAAAATGCGTGTAAACTTTGGAAATATTAAATTTTAATTTTTTAGTCACAAGAACACAGCCGCTCATATCAATCTTTTAAAACAGGAAGGACGCAGCCTTGCCAGAACACAAAAAAAGAACAATTTCCGTCTAGTGTTGCAAGTTTATACATAATTTTTACATTTATTATTGTCTATGTTTAGATTGTTCTAAACAGGTGCTATACTATTGCGGGTTAATGGGAACGCCCTCTGTTAGTTAACATACTGTATATTTTACTAGCAGTCGCGCTTTGCTCCCCTGGACTTGAATCACGATAAAAACATAACCTCTCAGTCTACCGACTGAGAGGTGTTCTTATGGTTATAGGCTACCGCCTATAACCTGCCCCAAGCTTCAAGCTACTTCCATAGCAAATTTCATCCAAATCCATTAAGTAATTTTGAAGATTTAAACAAACAAACAAACAAACTTTTCCGCTTTATAATATTAGTAAATTTGTATAGATATATTAAGAAGATCACAACATGAGTTTATCTTTGAGATCACTGTTTAACTTTTTTTTATTTACACATTTCATTCTACAAAGTTATTGTGGAATGAAATCATTATCTGGATTTGATTTATTTTTATCATGTTCATGATTACTAGCAAGCAAGACAAGTGTGCAACTTGTATGTAAATACAAGACGCACAATTGCCTTAATAGTGCTGTAAAGCACTATTGCAATATTACTTTTTTCTGGGTGGGAAAATCATCAAATGACTCTACCAGCTGTGGGGGGAGCGGAAGGGGGTGTCAAACTTCTACTGACGAAGAACCCGCACTGCTCCTTCGGTTACTCTTTCGTTCCCGGGCCGCGGTATCTCGTTAGAATATTCCCGCAACCCTGGCTGATTCCAACGTAACTACGGCAAAATAACGTCCTTCATTTATCTCAAACTTAATCAAATTTGGCTATCGAATGTCTCGGTAACGACTAAGATAGACAAAACAGTGTTAAGCCTCATACTTGGTTTGCAGAATCAATTAACTTCGTCTTTACAAGGGAATATTTACTTGAACACAATTTACTAAATAGAAACCATAAATGCCTAGTTATTTAGCATGTAGAAGGAATACATAAAAATTGTGATAGTACATGAAAATAAAAATAAAGGAGGAAATGAAAACATTTGAGCATCGGCATGACGTGGAGTGAAATGAAGCGTGAAGGTCAAGACCGTACGCGATGGAGAACTACTGTGGACGCCCTCTGCCCCATCTAATATAAAATAATCCCTCATCGAAAATAAGTCAAGTAAGTCAAACAAAAACATATATTTAACATAAGTTCATCAGGGACACACATACAAAAATATCAATATCATGATATACAAAAATATCAAATCCAAACAAATAAAAATTGAAAAACAAAATCGACAATGCGTGTGACAATTGAACGCGAAGTCAATCGTTGCATATTTTTTTTTATTGTTGTAACAAAATAAAGTATTCCCCTTTGGTATGGTATGAAAGCGCTGTTTAAGGTTTGCTTCAATGTAGAATTTGACATGTTCTTAATTCAAAATACTGAATGAATGGTTATAATAATAATTAATAAGATACCCAGCAATTATCTGCCGAACTTTGGATTACATCGCATGGATCGACAATTATTAGGTCATCGCATATGTACTATGAAATCGATGTTTGGTATAGACTAGTATTTAATGGTTTTAAGCTGAGTGTGTGTGTGTGTGCAGTTGGTTTAGTCAAGATTTATGAGATACAAATGGTATGGATAGATGGATACCCACGACTGTGCAAGATAAATTCCTAGCAACGCATATTTCTCTAAAATAATAATAAGCTTAAGAGGGAATGAGCCAGAATTCAGAATTTGCATGGCTTCGGTTTTTTCGTTCCTAGCACAAGCCGGTTTCCTCACAATGTTTTCAACAAATGCAAAGTATTCCTGCTTAGGTTTGAACTCAGGAGTTCAACCTATCGATAATTGTTACGTACGACTTTCAAAAATGTATTTATTTCTTTAACTAAAAATCTGCTAACGTATCGTGCAAACTTTTCTCTGCACGCATTTTCTCAATTTACCTAAATAAATCATCTTCCCACACAACTATACATACATACAAAGGATAACATATAAGATTTATAGTCCCGATAGTGCTTACACGTTGCGATTGATACCTGTCTACTCTGACTACGTAATTACGTGTTCAATACATCTTTATCAAACTGTATCTTAACCCTGAATAATTGGTTTGGAGAGTAAAACTAAACATCATGTCATGGCAGCGATGGAACTGCTTATCATCGTGATGTTTTCGTCAATATTTCTTTGTAGATCAATCTATTTATTTGTGTTAGAGTAAATTCCTAGCTTACGTTGAATGTTTTGAGCATATTTAGACGTTATATTTATTTATTTATTATATACTTTATTGTACACCTAACAACATTTCTATGGAAAAAAAATGTCGAACTAGTGTTATTTTACAACAGGAAGATTCTAATTACAACAGCAGTGAGTGATGGCCGTTGTAGGAATTGAACGTATTGACAGTTCACAGTGTCATTGGATGCCTAGGTATGAAATAAATCATTAGATTTTTTGGTCGAGAAAATATACAACACTACAGAAAGTATGTTCCGAATTCTTCCTAGAAGCCACTAGGCCACTAGTTGTACCTGTACCTACTGAGTTACAGATACGACTTACGAGTTGTAAGTCGGGTGTTTGAACTCAGGCAGGTATATTTTGTGTAGTTTTTATCATCACCACTACTCAAAATGGTAAAAGAGAACATAAAAGAGAGAAAACGGTAAAAGAGAACAAGAGAAAACCCGAAGACCGAAAATCCGAGGACATACAACATCCACCGACGCACACTGGGCCCAAGTGTTGGATTACAGCCTATCCATAGAAAATATAATAAATATAACCAAATCAAAATATAATTTTTACAATGTATCCACAATACAGGTTAATTAGGTATGAGAGGACAGTATCTGACCAATTAATACAGCACAATGGTTTTACAAATAAAAAATTGTAAAACAAATCTAAGAGTCTACAGTGTTCCCAGAACACAAAAAACGTGTGGAATAAAAATGTGAAGAGAACACTGTAGACTCTTAGATTTGTTTTACAATTTTTTATTTGTAATTCCATTGTGCTGTATTAATTGGTCAGATACTGTCCTCTCATACCTAATTAACCTGTATTGTGGATACATTGTAAAAATTATACTTTGATTTGAAAACAGTAACTGTGAAGTTTCTTGCCGGTTTTTCTCCAAAGAAAACGACCAATTTCGAACCGTGCACTAACTGCTGACGTTTTGAAAGTGCTCATGTAGGCCTATGTGAAATAAAACATTTTGAGTTTGAATTTGAACGTGAAAGGCTGAATTGTTTTTGAATTTACCTAATACTGATTAACAAAGCTCATCGTAATTACGTAAAAGGTATACGGACTTTTGATCTGTGTAAAACAAAATATTTTTTTTTTTAATTGATAATAGGCTTGCGTTTGACCACCATCTCACCTGATGTTAAGTGACGCTGTGGTCGAAGATGGAGCACGCTTGCCTAAAAGTAACCTATTCACTTTTGACTTAAAGACTCCCAGGATATAGCGAAAAAAAAATGTTTTTTCTGGTTGGAAAATCATTACATGAAACCTCCTGCCCTGAAGTGGAAGGCAGTGTCAGACTTCTATCGATTAAAAATCCACCGTTCGGTTGCCCTTGCATTCCAAGGCTACAGTATCTGTCCTTAGAACTCCCACAATCCCGGTAGGAATATAAAACAACATAGTGTTATCCAGTCACAAAATAGGCCACTCATTTTTAGGCAGAGGATCATCAAATAATTGCTGAAATAACAAAACACTATTTCAACCGCTAAAAGCCACCACACGTCCATTTGAGGTAAAACCAAACAATGGTGCGTAAATTTAGGGTAACAGATTGCTCTCCCATTGTTACGAACCCTATTCATTGTAATAATTTGTTACATTTCAGTTTATACAGGCTAGATATACCGATAATCGTATAAATAAAACAAAAGGAACTATTAAAGCGACATATTCAATCAGACACCCAATTTATTAACTTAAAAAACATTATTTACCAGTAATCTTGTTTAAAATACTAGGGACACTAAACGTGTTTTCGACAGATGGCACTAAAATCTTAACTTTTTTTGGGACTATTTCCAAACCCTTCTCATCGATGACAATTTAGAAAAAAAACGACGGGTTGCACTCCGGGAGTGCCGGCAGAAGTGAAAACTTGAATATTAACGTTGTGCATTTTTGATATTTTGGAATGGTTAGGGAATAATTTTGCACGAATTGCTTTAATTATCAGTATAAAAGTACTATAATTTATGTGGTAGAATACATATTTATTTATTGCGCTATCGTACACAAACATGACAATTATTTTATATTACATTAAAAAGTTTACGCAGGCATACATTTTCGCCGCGCCGGCTGTCTACTCTCCGTCCGTCTTACGAATTTTCGATCAGGTCACGTGTCCTGATGCGAGTTTAACATTTTTTAGGTACCGATTACAAAAAAAGTGCACAACGCCGCTAAAGAACTTTTCACTTCAAAAATCGTTTAAGTTTTTTATTGAACATTACCCCATAATACGAATTTCTTATGTATCACGTGTGCATTTTTACAATCACCCAGACCCTAAACAACTATTTAGTAGGCAATAAAACATTTCTTCCGGTGCGGTAATCTCAACTACTACTCTAACCATGTCATCAGATTGCCATACTGTGTCACAGCTAACGTGATAGTTGTGCTGTGTTCATTTATTTAGTTTATGGAAGACTCTCAGCAAATATAAACACTAAAAGGGAATTCATAGTCACCAGAGAGTTAATAATCATTTATCATCATTGATTTAATGACACTGCACATCCTGATAATACACATCAGTAGTGTTAATTTTTATTGATAAAATGATTAGGCTGTCACGCCAAAGGGTACCATCCGGTTTTGCCGAAACAAATATATTTTATTTTAGAAACTGCCTTTTTAGCATCATCTAGATACTGGGAGATTGGGGAGATTTCGAGATATCTCCCAGAAACTATTCTGCCCTGATTTTTCTAAAATAGCGCCGGTTCACCATACAATTTCCAATCATTGTAAATCTGCCTGCCGGGGTCGTGGGACTTATCCCATTACCGTGACCCCGGTACGTAAAGGGCTATTGAAGGAATACCGTGGATTTTAGTCAGTACAGGTCTGACAGTCCCTCCGGCCCTGCCCGGGGTGGGAGGACTCATCTGATGATTTTACCACGTTAAAAAAAAAACATTGTAAATCTTGAAAGTCCGAGCCAACAGAAAAGATTAATTAATAGTAAAACACCGAGTAAATGAAGCTTGTCAGATCCCGGAGAAACAATTTAACTGTCTTGAAGGGCAATTAAATTAATAAGAACAAGACAAGAGAAAAATACTATCTCAAAAAAATCATGATCTCGCAGCACGCGGTTAAGTTATCGGGCCCGATGCGTCCCAAGCGTGTATTAGCATCAAAATCCCAACAAAAATCCGTTTCTGTGAACAATGAATAGTGATAACTTTGGTATATTTTCTATTTTCCACTTTCCACTATTTTCCACTTTATATATATACTCGTATATACAACGTGTAATTTAAAGGGTAGGTATATACATACCGAGTGCTTGGCTTCTTTGGATGATAACAAAGGATATAGCAAGGGTTTTCTAATCCTATGTCTACATGTGTGGAGCATATTAGAAATTTCAATACAATGATGATACCAGAGGCCGAATTTTTCAAATTAAGAAGAACGAAGAGAATTATCGTTTTATTGGCGAGTGACGTGGAAAGTGATGACCCTCATAGTGCTGTGACTCGTTTGTTATTACTGGTATTTAAGAAACATATGAAACCAATAATTTAGGGTCAATTCTGTGAGTCACTTATTTTGAGCTGAAACTTTGCATAGAGACTCCATACCAGATGTTGTCTTCAGTCCTTTTGGATAGATATGGGATTTCCGTTTCACGTTGTATACAAAGTTAATTCGTGGAAAATTTGTGTGGGTGTTATATTTAGGTCCTATATATTGTTTTTGTCCCTAATAAAATAAAATATAATTATCTTTTACTTACAGTTTTAAATCATGTGGTTTTTTTTAAAGTACTGTTTAAACTTTTTGTGTACGATGAAAACTAAAGGTATACTATCCTATGACTAAACGCAGCTGTCTGAGAACATCCTATATTTAAGTAACTGTTTGCCATCGCCCTCCCTCTAAAACAAACAAAGCAATTTAAAGGACAGTTTAATCGAATAGTCAAATAAAAGTTATAGATTTCGTATTCGTGTTTCGTATTTCTTAATACTTTATATTTGTGTGGCTTCTATTTTTAAATGATATTTATAATAACTATAATCACTTTATTAACAACTAAAATACATTACACTAATCAGTAGGTGCATACAATTTTTGAAGTGAAACATAACGTATTTTCGCTCATTTGTAATAGAATCATCATAGTGACAATATAGATTAATTTCAGTTTAATTTTTTCCCATTTCTAGCGCTGAGACATATTTATTCATCAAAGCGATGATCATTAATCTGTTTAGACAGATAAGTGATAGTCACCTCGACTAACCTTTATTTGCCCTATGTGTACTAAATTCTACAAACGATCCATGTTTCAACACGCGAGATGACGGATAGCACTCAGCAATAATAGAATTAGTTATCACCTGAGTGATCTTTACTGGGAATACAATCAGCCTGTACAGTGAAATATTTCTACTTCAATTTTTTTTTTCGGGGGCGAACTTCTAATCTACTCCCTCTCTGGATGGAGTGGAAAGAAGTGTCAGACTTCTACTGACTGATGAAACCCACCCTGTTCCTTCAGTTGCCTTCCAGGGTTAGGGCAGAAGTTATGAATACCACAAAGGTAAAACTCGATGGTATATTATTAAAGTTATAAAAAGCGAAAATTAACAGATTTTCTGAGCATACAAAGTTATGTAGTGTGATTTATTGGGTCTTTATTTAATAAATACATAATAGCTAAAATTGATATTGAAAATGAGTTTTCAATAGTCTCTCAGGTTTTCGTGAAATATCCATCCATCAATTTGGAATAAAGAGTAAAACCTGCCTTAAAACACATACTTCTACGATAGACGCATGATTCATTCAACAATGCCCCTAATAGGCCTTCACGTCAAAGAGTACGTATATAAGTAGGTACATAACGCTGGATAACCTGTAACCTTCGTATTGTTATACGATGAAGGTTGCTTTTCTGAACCGTGTTTCTGTCCACTTTTGAAGAGTAATGCGAGACTACAATAATATCCATACTAATATTACAAATTTTAATGCGAAAGTGTGTTTGTTTGTTTCCTTCTGTCACATCAAAACGGAACAACGGATCAGTTTCATATTTGTTGTGCAGATAGTTGAAGAGCTGAGACTATTCATTCAGTAATTTTACTGCAAAATGCGTTCCGAGGCTACAACATCTCGTTAAAACATTCCTGCATCCCAGGCCAGCAATGGATTTATCGGGCTCCGTTATTAGTGTTAGAAAGCTCTTTGTGGCACGCGTCGAACACGACGCGCTGTCGTATCGAGCCTAGTATTTACCGGTCTGTGAGGTACCCCTGCTCACCATTTGCAAGCCGACGCATGTGGTGGCAGAAGTTTGGCTTGCAATCCCTGACGCCCGAGAAACACCGTATCCATCGCGCGCGTAAATATCTACAGATAACATACCCATAGTGCTTGCTCTATGTTTTAGAGCTGTGATTTTGATGCATGAGATGCGGTACGTCATTGCCGCCATTCATCAAGACGTTAATAGTTTTGACTTTAGGTTGAGAATTAAAGTGTAGTGTGAATTGGTTCTCAGTACGTAGGTTCTCGTAGCAAAAGAATGCGTTCCTTATATTTTATCTAATTACGATACTCTTCTATCTAACATTCGCGTTTGACATCGATTTTTATTGAGATGATAATCATGATATAAATTTTCTCCAGTAACAATATTGGCCTTTTCTTCACACGTCATTTTTCATAACAAGCCATTAACTCCTGAAACTGATAGGATACATAAAGTATTTACACCGACGTCCCATCACCCGCCATTTATTTTTATAGCATAAGAAAGTTGGGTGCTTGTAATCGGCAATAGTATAGAAGTCCATTCTCGGCCGACCCTAATGGCCCTAACCGATATTGGGCTCACACCAGATAAATCTCGTCGGCACTTTCCAATTTCCTCAACAATTTATCTTTTCTTTCTATGCTGATGTTATCGGAGGCGATGCGAGAATTGATCTAAATAAGTATCTATGAACCTTTCTCCTTTAAATTCTTGATGGTCTGACAAGGTATTGAAGTTATAATTAAATTTTTTGAGAACCTGTCTTTTCACGTTGGCTACCAGGAATGGCTTGTAACATTGAATAAAAATAATTTTAAATGGATCACTCATTTGAAATCTTTATGTTATATACGACTAATTTCCTATCAACATATGTTTATTTTAAAAATCCAAAAGACCAAGTCAAATGAATGTTCGGGAGCGAGGAAAATATTTTTCATCACACTTGCACGTAAACAGTATCTAAACATACAGGTTAACTTGGCCGTAATGCCCCATATAAAACCCTCGGGGTTTCTTTTTGTCATGAAACCCAAGGTCGGTAAGTAATTTTTGTTTTAATTTACAGCACAGCACACAGGTCATGCAAGTTCAAGTAAGGAATTGAATTTTTTTCTTAAAATGTTATCTAAACAGGAATGTCATTGCAATCTCGCTACATGTTACTTAAATACTCAACTAATGTTCTTAATAATCGATTTTAATAGTTTTTTGTATTAAACCGTCGAAATTATTTTTATTTTTAAAAAGATCATTTATTTCGTAAGTAACGTAATAATAGTTGTGCTGACTTGTGTATTAAAGCTATAATTCATAATTATTTACCTTTTGTATTTGAAGACAAGTAAAAAAGTTATAAAAAATATTGTCGGCGTCGTCCGATGAGTGTGATTTAAATGCAACACCGCCAGAAACAAAACAAATGCAGCAAAAACAATTAATGATGTACAGTGACTATAAATTTTAATAAATAAGTTTTTTCTGCCCTATTATTTTATTTATCTACTCGCAAATGTGATGAAAAACATTGTGTTTCACGGGCTGTACGGGAATTGCGAACCTCGACTCAGAAAGCCCTCAGTCTCCGACTTCGGGCTTCTATTAGAGCCTCGATCGTAATTCCTTACTTACCGCCCTTAATACACAATGTACTATTGCACTACTAGTAAAAGTTATAGAAAATTTCATGTTAAAAAAGTGGCCAAGTTCGAGTCCGACTTGCCCGTGAAGGGTAACATAATTTCCTTTTCTGAGTAAGAGATAGTGGGTTTACCCCATTATTCGGGCTCCGCGTGATTCGGTAGGTGTCACTCACAGAACAGATAAAAGAGGTTATAAAGGAAATAGTTCCTGATTTATATGAGAACGCGTGTCGCCGCTTGTCTCCCACTTTTTAGCTCCACTACAAGCAAGAGGCCCGTTACGTATGCGAATTACGCACACAAATAAATTACACACACTTAAATCGAGAGCTTGCTACTGATTGTAACTCACTGTCGATAAACATGCGCCGTGCATCACGGCCAATCAGGGCAAAGGACGAAACGTCAATGTTTGAAGTATTGAGGACGCAACGCATGCAGTACATTGTAAGCAGACTTGGTCATTGCGTTGATTAAGCGAGTACACATCGGGCAATGTGTATTTTTTGTAACTTGTTGCAATAATGTTGTTAATGTTCGGAATTTCATAGTGATCAGAATATATTTATGTTTTTACAATTAATGTTATTTTCGACTTACCGATGGAAAGATATACCTCCTCGCTCTATACTTACGATCTAACTTTTTGTTTTACAGGTTATAATTGCACAACACGGCATTTAAAAGTAGAGCTCTGTGTTCCGAAGTAGTCTGAAGCGCACAAAACGCGGTGAATGAATTAATCGGGCGAGCTATGATTTTCGTATCTATACTAATATTATAAAGCTGAAGAGTTTGTTTGTTTGTTTGTTTGTTTGTTTGTTTGTTTGTTTGTTTGCTTGAACGCGCTAATCTCAGGAACTACAGTTCTGATTTGAAAAATTCTTTCAGTGTTAGATAGCCCATTTATCGAGGAAGGCTATAGGCTATATATCATCACGCTAAGACCAATAGGAGCGGAGCACTAATGAAGAATGTTTCAAAATCGAGGGATTTTTTTTCCACGCGGACGAAGTCGCGGGCGGAAGCTAGTCATAAATGTGGCGCGCTCGCCGTGCCCACATTATCATTCCAACCTTATTCATCTATTCCGTGGTTTCACTTATGGTTTGCGGAACAGTGTGTAAAGTCCCGAAAACTCAATGGGAAAAGGAGCAGGTATGGTGTGTTCCCATTGAGTTTTGGGACCAACATTCGTTTACCCACTGTTAAATGTCCGTTAGTTGATGTAATGCTGCAGTTGTAGCATTTCAAATCGCAAGGCGAACTTTGACTAATCAGAGACGGAACACCTTCCTCCCCCCGTTCAACCAGACGGGGCCCACAGAGGCACCAATCGGGGGCAGTGTTGAAGAGTATTTAAATGCTTCCGCAGCCCCCTGTCCATGATGTATGTGAACATAGGGTGTTTCTAATCAGTTAGAATCTAACAGACTACTTCGACTTCTTGTTCAGGGGCAAGTGGAAGGCAAGCGGTCACGCGATCACATTGGACAGACAAATAAAGCGGCAAAAGAGATGACCTTAATCCAAAGCACAAGTAACGCTGAAGATCGCAGGAAGTAGAGGCCCAAGGGTTGCTCTATCTAGAGAAAAGGCATTTTCGTCAACCATTACCATTCTGTCAAGAATATGAATGTTAAATTAATATGTTTGTACATAGCTGTAGAGTTGCCGCAACAGATGAAATCACAACCCGCTTGTACACCATCATGTCACGTCGTGTTCACCATCATGTCATGGTTCAACGTGAAGTGGAAAAAAGTGTCAGACTTCTACTGACTATAAAACCCACCCTGTTCCATTGGTTGCCCTTACGTGACAGTGCTGCGCTATCTCCAAAAAATGTTCCCGCAGACCAAGCTACGGTACGACACTCTTGTTTCAGTGGGAAAATCATCAATGAAATCCTACTCTGGGTGCAGTGAAGTGTTGTATCAGACTTCTACTGACTAGATCCATCCTGTTCCTTCAGTTACCTTCGCGTGCCGGGGCTGCAGTATCTCGGAAAAACATTCCCGCAGCCCAGTATCTACACTACTCGTAACTAGCAGCCGTACTGCTACCACTGTTCTACTAGTTGAAGTATAAGGACATTAAATCTACTAACATTTCCATTAACATTAGCAATACAATTTAGGTCACAGGTGTACTAACGACTAACACCATTTTAAACCGTTAAACAATTCGCGACGCCACATATTTCTTAGTAAAACGATCCTTTATTTCCAGAAGTGATTTCAGTATGTTTATAACTTCCTTCAATAGTTAAAGCATGTTAATTCAGTATGGTCTATTTGTATCTGTCCTATATCAATTTTTCTTGACTATCCAGTTGGTTATGCGACCATAATGCAATCCTGTTTTTCGGCGAAATTTCATTAGAATAATAGATTGTTTATTTGGGCTGACTTTCTCAGTAACAGTGGTTGCCTCGTTGTTTGAGTCGTAAACGTGACTGCTGAGCACGAGGTCACGGGTTCGATTCCCGGCTCGGACAAAAAGAGTTATTGCGTATTTCTGTAAGGAAATTCTCAGTAGTAGCCCGGAGTTTGAAAGTTGGCGGTGTGATACCCCGTGCCTCGGAGAGCACGTTAAGCCATCGGTCCTGGCTGTCATTTGGCTTTGACAGTAGTTACGGGTAGTCAGAAGCCAGTAAATCTAAAGGTGTGTCCAAACATTGAGCGGCAATCGAGCGCGGCTGTCGCGCGCGGCCCACTGCCGCGCCGCCCTGTGATTAGACGATTGCCGCGCCCAAACGCTTCTGGCTACCTACCGCGCACGAAAATTCTTAGTAAACATTCAGCAATATTTGTGTTTGGACGTATTTCTGCGCACAAACGTGGACAACGAAACATCGATTCATTTAATTGAAAAGTATGGATCTTTTAAAGAGTTATGGGATCCTCGACAAAAATAATACCAGAATTAAAACAAACGTGAAGACTGGAATGAAATAGCCAACAATTTTGATGCTAAATGAAGCGCGTGGCGTATCTTGGTTGTGCCGCGCAGTACTGCTGCACAAAAATTAGTGTAAACCCTAATACTTAGCTGCACCCGGTTAGATTGGAAGCCGATCCCAATTTGATAAAATAATCTTACATAATAATATAAACATTGCATTTAATTATTTAGGTATTTCTCACATTGCTTAACTATTGTATAGAATACCGGTATATACAGGTTGCTGATAACGTATAGATAGTGTATATATCTGTTTCCAAACCGACTTGAATTAGCAACTCTCTGATTGCTGGTAGATCCATTTCTAAAGGTATAGAAACAGCGGAACTAATCAGAGAAATAGCCATCTGCTGTGTATTGAATTTGCTTGCAAGCAGTTCAGATTAGACAGAATTCAGTACATAAATAACCTACTATTAGTAGTCATCTATGACACGGCAATAATACATGCTTCCTCTATCCTGTTCAAAAACTGCTTTAGTGGTCGGGAAGACTAAATCTTACTAGCATTTATTTGTTAAAATCATACATTGATATTAAAATATAAATGGTTACGCTCCGAGACTATTCTAGTTTTGTCACTTAAATATGTCATCATCTGTGGCCCCGGTATGTAAAGGGTTATTGAAGGAATACCGTGGATTTTAGTCAGTAAAATTCTGAGAGTCCCTTCCACCCTGCCCGGAGTGGGAGGACTTATTTGATAATTTTAACACGTTAAAAAAAAAAAGCCTTTTTCCCAACTAAAAATAAAGTTATTACGAAAAATAAAGAAGATTCACTACAAATCAAACACAAAAATAATAGTAATACGAGTAATTTCAGTCAAGTTTGAGTAGAATCACAACAGGGTTCCGCAGAATAAGAAAAAGAAGAAACTGCAGTCAATCACGATTTTGTTGAATTTTTCGATTTCTTACCACTTAGTGAGCCCGAATGCGAAGAAGAAGAGGTAGAAAATGTAGTAAAATTGAAAAAATTACTTCACTAACAAAAAAGTTAAAAATCTGGTCCATTGAATATAATATTACCCTGAATGGGTAATATTATTTTCTTCAAAACATTTGCTGTCGATTTTAAATGAAGGCTACGTTAGTACTGAAGTATTGCTTCCAAAAGACCCACGAACGATTGAAGAGAAAGATGGAGCACGCTTACGTTGAAGTAACCTATTCACTCTTGATTTAAAGACCCCTAGGTTTTAGCTATCTGGAAACACAGACTCCGGCAGGGAATTCCACTCCTTAGCCGTACGCACAATGAAGGTATTATTAATGATTAATGTAATTTTCAAGAATTACATGTTTTCTAAATTCTTTGTATGTTCTTTGTTAGTTCTTACTATTTGAATGTTATAACATATGAGGGTACTTCGGTTTCTTGCTGGCCAACAGTGGTATAAAATTTTAGATACACTTATCTTTCTGATGTGTTTTGTTTTTTATTCTCTTCTGTTTCATCATTTTGTTATTTTTTACTGCATGCTTCGTGATTTGACGACGACTAATATTGTTTAAATATAAATCCTTTTATTAGTAAACTGTACAATGTTCTTTTTAAAAATAAAAATTCTTTCAATCTACACTTTGACCTGATTTCCCTGTCCCTGCTGTACGTAAATACCTACCAAATACGAGTAAGTCTAGTGTTGCCTTGAGAATCGTTTACGAATAACTTCCAAAATCCATTCAAATGCCCGGCGCTGCCAAGATTCACAAATGGTAAAGAGGGTCCATATTTTGGCCATAGTAACCCGCCATTTAACGAAGTATAGTGCTTCATATGAAATAGCGCTCCCGTTTTTTGGCAATACGCCGACGAAATGAATAAAATGATTAATATACAGGCATAATGTCGTCTGTATTCTAAACGTATTATTATGGAATTGAGGGCAAATAGAACAACTGACCCCAACGGGCCTGTGGGAATTCCATGACGTCACATATTCATTATTTTTTTATTAACGCAAATAACGCACTTGATGGAAACGCAGTTTAATGAAAGATAGAAAGAGAGGTGGGGAATGTAAGAGATAGCACGTCTAGCTGGAAACGAAAACGAATGTTTTCGTTTCATATTCGCTTATGTTACGTTACTAAAACATGTAAGTTCAAACTGTTACAAATTCATCACTATTGTCTAAAAACAATTTTATTTTAAACCGACGAAAAAAAACGGAGGAGGTTATCAAGTCGACGCGTATATTTTTTTATGTCTATCACATTGGTCACCGATTACTCGAAGACGGCTGAACCGATTTGGAAAATTCTTTTTCATTTGAAAGGGTATACTTCAAAATTGATCCCATTGTCACTGTCAGTCAGGATCTGATGATGGGATCCTGGAGAAATCGAGGGAACTCTTCAAATATTATAGGCACATCTATAATGATTTGAGTATTTTTTATAGTAACTTGTGTAGTTGCATTCGAAAAGTACCATTTGTGAAGTGGACCTGATGATGAAGACCACAGATGGCCACTGGAACTACTCCATATATTAGTAAGAATAATAAGTATTTCATGGGTTCCGCTTCGATTACTTGAATATGGTTATTAAGCACAATATTCTCGTCACAATGCATATGGTAAAGTGAAGCTGATGGTGAAGTACCAGGAGAACTCCTCAACAATTAACGGCCCAGCATTGGGAAAACCAATATTTTGTAAAAGGTTATATAAGTAGGCATTTAGGCTTTTGTAACTAGGTAAATTATAAATCGACCAACAAAAAAGAGTGAAATAAAAATCAGTGTAGCACTCGGGGACTGCCGCGGTAAAGCTATTGCATATCATTTTTTTATCAACTTATGCAATTATAATTATTTATTTATTTTATTTATGCAGTATTTTTTTTTCTTTCATATTAATATTCAAGTTTTTTCTTTGATATTAATTGAGCGTGATGACAGATAAGAAAACAATTTTTTTTCTTTTATTGAATAAATGAGAAGTTAATATTGTTTAAAATATTTTTATTATCTTACAATACATGTAGCTTATTCAGGAATTTTTATCATTGTAACTATAGGTTTATTAGCAGCTAGTCTACACGCATACGTCTAGTCGCACGCACACAAACACCGTGCCAAAGTCTGCCGAACTGAAACGACGTTAGACGATGCATGGCTTTCAACGCCGCACCGCTGTGCCGGTCGGAGTGGGGGGTGTTAGGTTTATTTTCGTTACGGAATTTATTTATTCGGTCGCCGCGCTCAAAGCCCGCGATAAAAGCTATGCAATAGCTTAAAACTTTTTACCAAAAACGAAAATACAAAACTAAAGACACCGGTTACCGAAATTAAAGTTATTTTTCACTTTGCAGTGTTTTTTTGGAAGTCGGTTTAATTTTTTGATAAAAAGTTTTTAAATTTAATGTTTCTTTTATTTACCAATTAATGCAGTCAATAGCGTCTTTAGTTATAAATCACTGATTATTTAGTCAACAAAAAGCCTAGTACTAATGAATTTATTTTAGAATTGGATCATTCGGGCCGGAGATCAACCTCTATAAACCTACATACATACAAACTTAAAAAGAACTAGTGTAGGAGTAGTTGCCGTTAACGTCACACGAAGGAAGGAAACACGTTGAGATTTCAGGCGTTTAACAAGTTTACAGTTGATGAGTTGAAGCCGGAAAGATAGGGAAGTACATATAGGCGCAATTCCACACAGCCAAGTCAGCTTTGACGAAGGCAGGCGAAACGCAGTCCTCTAATCCATAACTATCAAAATTGTCAGGGGAGTCCTGTGAGACCTTTCCAAGTAGGACGAGATCCACAGATATACCTCGCAACCAGTTGCGTATTAGCTCAATTAGTTACAATATTTAGTTCGACGGTCATTAACTGGCGGAGAACCTTAACAGCGAGTTTCAGAAACGTGACGTAGATGCACATCGCCATCTAGTAGCGGTAGGCGGAACTTTTATAATAAACATAGTTGATGACTTCTATTATTAATGAATCTTAAGTATGAAGGTTTGTTACACTAGTCTTTTCCGACTATGTTAGAGTCGGCTTCCTGTCTAACGAAATGCGCTCAGTATTATTGTTTTACATGGGATTACTGCCTATCCGACTTCCACAACCCATTGGCTGAGTAACGATACCCATTGGTCAGACCCCAGAACAGTGTCAGATTTTTCCGATATCTGACTACCCGTAACGACTTCAAAAATGTCCGAATGACAGCCAGGACCGTTTAACCGTTTAACAAAAATTCTTATAGAAAGACCCAAAATACAACTTTTGCCCGACCCGGAAATGGAACCAGAGACATCATACTCAGACCAACAAGACCAACAAGCAGTCCTAAAACAAAAGATTTTCAAAAGAACGACCTACAAAGTACGCTGTCATCTACAGCGTACTTTGTGGCTCCATATTAGCACATTCCAAGTCCACAAGGTTTAAATTCCAATTACTTTTTAACTGACTTCAAAAAAAGGAGGTTCTCAATTCTTCTTGAACTTTTTTTTTATGTATGTAAACCTCATAACTCGGAAACGGCTGGGCCGATTTGAAAAATTCTTTTTGCGTTTGAATGGGTATAATTTTTAGTTGGTCCCATTGTTACAAAATCAGGATCTGATGATGGGATCCTGGAGAAATCGAGGGAACTCTTCAAATATTATAGGCACACCTATAGCGTTTTGGGTATTTCTTGTGTGATTTGAGTATTTTTTATAGAAACTCGAGCAGTTGTTTCCGAAAAGTACCATTTGGGGAAGTTGAACTGATGATGAAAACCACAGATGGCCACTGAAACTCCTCAATAATAAGTATTTCGTGGATTGCGATTCGATTACTTTAATACGAATATTAAACACTTTATGCTCGTCACAATACATATGGTGATGTAGAGCTGATGGTCAATTACCAGGAGAACTCCTCAAAAATTAACGGCTATGCATCGGGAAAAGCAATATTTTGTAAAAGGTGATAAGTTGTTGACATTATGTCTTTTGTAACAAGATAAATTACAAATCGACCCATAAAAAGTGTGAAAAAAATATTTTGCAAAAAATAGAACCGACTTCCATATCAAAACACTACAAAGCCAAAAATAACTTTAATTTCGGAAGGCGGTGTGAAAAAAAGAGAAAATCCAAAACCAATAACACCGACTTCCGAAATTAAAGTTTTTTTTTGGCTTTGTAGTGTTTTGATATGGAAGTCGGTTCTATTTATTGCAAAAAAAAATTTTCTTTTCTCTAGTTTACTATTTCCTACTTTTTATTTTATAGGCCTTAGCTTCAGGCAAATACGATTATCGGTTAAAAAAGTAGTATCAATTGTACATAAATATGGTTTAAGAACTTTATTAATTATTCCTCATAAAGAATCGCAATAATTCACTTACTGAGAATAGTACATTATGGTACAAGTGTGTAATGTTGGTGATTACCGCTGAGGCGCCATTGAGACCCGAGCCGTCAGGTGAGGGTCTTAAGAGAGCCGAGGACGGTAATCATCAATACACACGTGTATCATACGACGTTTTTCAACACACTTGCGAGGAAAAAACAAATATGTATTGCATAAATCGTTTAATTATTAAAACAATTGGTGAATGTACAATTTTCAAAACGATATTGGATTGTTTTTGATGGCAATTTCACAGTTTGTGTTACATTGGTACTTGCCACTTCTTTAGTACCTTCATTTACTTCTTGTGTAAATGTCGGCGACAAAGGTAAATCATACAAATTACTGGAAGGAGAGGGCACCAAATAACTCACGCTAGTAGATGTACATGGTTGTGGTTCGGGGCAAAACTTTTTTGCCTTTGGCTCCAAATTAATGGCTTGCGTTATTTTGTCATTGATTTTTGCTTTGTTATGAATTGAGTCTTCTATGTACGATTCAGCGATTGCGTCAGAACGCCATCCACCATGTCGCTTCAAAGTTAGTATATCAGCCCCCGAATCAGCCAACATTGTAGCCGACGTTCTTCTAAAACTGTGTCCAGTGTAAAAATCGGCCTCAGGCAAACCTAAATACTTCGCTATTTCTCTTGGCATATTACCAAATTTGTTAATACCGATTGTTTGTGCAGTACATTTTCCTTTCTGAAAGTTTTGGAAAAAGCGGTCATTCTTTGTTTTTGTTGAACGGAGATCTTGGTATTTTTTCACTATTTCACGAAACGTTCCTTGGATTGTAAAAGATCGTGGAATCTTGGTTTTAGTCTGGGTAATTTTGACAAGAAGCATATCTCCGTGGATTTCTACATCTTTTGTTGTAATATTGTACAGCTCTTGTCGTCTACAAGCACCAGTAACACCGAATATTAAGGCAACCTGCAAAGAAATCAATTAATTAGTTCTAAGAAATTATGCTAAAGTTACACACTTGTATATTGTAGATTCGTTTCGATTAAAAATATGAAACGTACCTGTGTTGCTAGATACTGACTATCCGGAGCCTCATTCAAAAACTTTTCAACGTCGGCTGGTGACAAAACTTTAGATTTCCGACCAATATATCCATCCGAGCGTCTCTTCAAAAATGCCATCAGGTTACAGTACGTTTTGATATCAACACCATGTTTGAGCTTAACCATGCTTCTTAACATGGAATAGATGCACCACAGGGAGCTAGGTTTGTATGTATTGGCGAGTTCAGAGAAATACGCCAAAAACACATTTTCAGAAAATGACTGGGTTTTTTTGTTGCTCTTCCATTGCAGGAAACTATCGTAAGCAGCTAAATACTTTTCTCTAGATTTTGCAGGTATTAGGCTTTCGTTTGCATTTTGTGCTGCATTTGTATTTCTGGCGGGGTTAAATCAATCAATTGTTCATCTTCTGTACTAAAACCTGACATTTTTATAATTATTTACCACACAGCAACAAATGCGATACAAACAAAATATGAAAATTAGGGGAAAATTGGGAAATGGCGCGCAATTTTTTTTTTTTGCACGCGCCAAATGTAAGTTGATTGATTACAGCCATACAGCCTACTTCAAAATGATAATTTTTGTGATAAAATGCAAATATTTTATAAGAAATTATTGTGAATTATAAATAATTTGATAATAATAAATGTTTTTTCGTCTTAATTAGGGACACATTTATTTATTTCAAAAATGTAAATAGATTTTCGGTGGCATAAAACCTCTTTGTTGTTACAAAAAAAAAAAAAAACTGTATTACCCGGTTAAATTGAAAATGCTCTGTTTACTCGCATATAATTTGCAGTTAGGTACTAACTTAACTTTGTAGGGATCATTCTATTATGCACTAGTGTGTAATATTATTATGCACGTGTATGTTATAGTTCGGTTTATGGCCCTAAGAACGATATAATAAGGCTCACTTTACGAGCAAGTGTGTTGAAAAACATTTTATAATATTTGAAGTGTAGGTAAGCATACAGAGATAATGGTTAAAAATACTATGACACAAATGACACATTGGTAAAATAAAGAAATAAAAATAAGTGGGTAAGCGGTTATTTCAACAAAGATCTAAAAAGTGATTCTTACTAGAAAATATGGCAATGTTCTTTTATTGTGTTACATTTGTATTTTATTTATATTAATCTGACTTTTTGACATGACATTTAAAAGGCTTTTTAAAAGTTGACATACTTTTTGTTTCTCTTATTTCTACCGGAATTTTAGTATACATATTGACGCCTTCGTATTTAATATGTCTTTCCCGTAATTTACTGTTCTGGTTGGACGAGTTACTGAGTAACTGGACTTATGTAGCGATATTTTGTGTTGCTTTTTAGTGAAGTTTAGTGTCATCTAAAGTAAGATTCGATGGGCTATAGGTCACAGTAGGAATTACGGTTATCCTTAGATACAAACGAGTGTCACAGCTTATCTTAACTTTGTATCAAATTTAAAGTTATTAAACAAAAATCGCAACATTATGATTACCTCTAAAATGGTTTGTTCCTATTCGATAGCCAACATTTTTATATAGCAACACTGAAATTCAGTTCGCACTGATGAGTATGGAGGGTTCAGAGCTTAGACATAAAATATTCGTGCCCCAATGAAGTTGTGCCTGCGTAATGGAAACCGAGCATACCCGAGGATACCCGAAGATGCCCGATGTGACCAAAATAAAGAGATTTCTTCGTGTGTTGCTGACTACAGAGCATAGCATAGCCGAATTCATCAGTTAGAATATAAAAAAGATAAAACACTCATTTATTTGCTTTTAAATTTCCATAGTATAAAATCTTGACTTGAAGCTTGTTACATCACGTTTAGATTCAAACTGTAAACCTTTCTAAAGTGTAAAATAATAAAAAGAAACAATCCAATACGTAGGGATCAAATAATAAGAAATCTCCGCCTATGTCATGGATTACCACTTTTAAATTATTTTAAAGCTCTGATAAAAGAAATAAATGTATGACTGTACTAATATGCCATCGATTGTGTACTGTACGAAAAGTGACGTGAAACGACTCAAAAGCTTTACATCAATTCTAGTAGTTTTAGAAGACTTTTTTATTAACTTTGCAATTGTAATTACGTATACATAATTATATCCAATATAATTATGTTATATGTATATTACCCTTAATAACGCACACTCCTTTTTCAAATAAATCATCGAATGACTTCTTCTGCTCTGAGTGGAGCAGAAGGGAGTGTTCTGACACACCCATCTTAACTTCAGTCAGTCAGTTGAAGCAAACCTCTACTGACTAATAACCCACCCTGTTCTTTCAGCTGCCCTTAAGTTCCGGGGCCGCGGTATCTTGTTAGAATATTAGTTCCTGGAATAGCTTTATTTGTATAAAAATTTATACACAGGTTGTAGATTCGAACCTAGGTATGCATATTACTTTGTGTAATTTTAACCATCGCTTTTATTTGCTTTTTAAGTTTGTATGTATGTAAGTTTGTAGGTATATAAGGTTTAATCTCCGGCCCGAATGATCCAATTTAAAAAAAATCATTAGTAGTAAGGTGCATAAAAATAAATAAATAACGTTTATTTTCATCACAATATTTAACAGTAACACATACATAGTTAATTGTAAAGCAGTACAACCTGAAAATATTGTGGGGACTGATGCCTAAGCTAGCCTGTGTTTCAAGTCACCAGGGCCTCACTCCGTATTACGAAATCAGACTTACATTAGTACTAGAGTGACAATTTTCTTAAGTTAGAGACAACAAAAACAATTCAAGAATATTGTGATGTGTGTAGGTATTATTATATTTTTAAAGATCTTAAGAAGAGGTTTCTGTTACTTTATAGTACATGCTGTATTAAATGTAAGGTTGTGTAGTATTTTATCGTGTCAATGAACCTATTGATTGTTAAAAACAAGGAGAAATAAAGTAAGGTGGGATGTGAAGGTTGTTTAATATTAAGAAATTATGCCAAGAATGTCTTCCAGTATTTTGGTATGACAAGTTTTTCAGCCAACTAGTGAGTTTGAATTTTAATTTGTGTTTGGGTAAGGCGAATATGTCAATTTGGCGATTAATTTTATTGTATATACGTCCACTTAGAGCAGTGTATTGACGGCATGCGAATTTTGTCCGGCATTGCACAGGGTCACAGACCGGAAGCCCTTTGCGCTTAGATAGCATATTTTTGTCAAGCGGAAGAGAAGAGTGTTGACGTAGTATAACTCGCAGAACGAAGAGTTGGCGAACTGTGAGGACTTGGGACTCCGAATAAAGCAAAGCAGTCGCGTAGTCTCTGCGTTTGAACTTTATAACTTTTAATATAGCCCTCAGGGCTCGTTCAACATGTAAAATTAATGTTTTGTGAGTTCCTCCGCAGACTGGAATGAAGTAAGTGAGAACAGTCACACAAAGGCTTCTGTATACAAGGAATAATGTTTCTGATTCAGCCGAATATCTAAGTTGATTTAATATGTATATAAGTTTCCTAGTACGATTGGTAAGTGTTTCAGTGTAGGCTCGCCAGGTTAGATGCTCATCAATGAGGACTCCTAAGTATTTGACACTGTGAAAAAAGGGGATTGTGAGACAATTACAATGATTGCGATTAGAATCGTTACAAGTAACGTAAGTATGAGCTTTCAGTTTATTACTTTTTACTAAGGCAGTGGCGAAGACAGAATCGGACGATTTTGGTCTTGTCAATGTTCAAGGTCAGTAAGGTCCCCGATAGACAAGCCATGACGTGACGAAGCGCTTCCTCGGTTTTAAGTCAAGCATTGGTCCAGTTGTCATCGTATGTTATCAGGACCGTATCGTCCGCGTAGGTGAAAATTTCACAGTTTGGGGCGGATAAGAGGCACAGGTTATTAGTGTAGATTAAGAAGAAGGTAGGCCCCACTATACTACGTTGCGGGACCCCAAAGCTGATCGGCATCATGTCATAAAAAGAAAACTGTGTTCTATTTAATAGGTGGTCTGAGAAAATTTTTAGGGGAATACCAAATTATTTGTGAGGCTATAAATTAATTCGAAATCCACGCAGACGAATCCGTAGGCGAAGTGCTAGTTTTGTGTATAGAAGTTACAAATACAATATACACAATGGTATGTAGATATTTCTATGAGTTTAGGGAGACACTTAGTGATGCCATTGTCGCCAGCAGTAGCAGTCAAGGCACCTCTTTAATCAGTGGTGTTTACCATCACTTTGCGAGTTACTTTAAGAAAAAATACGGTTAATGGAGGGTTTGGGGGAGAAATTAATCTGTTTTCGAAGCTTTTGTAATCACTCATGATGACATCCGATTTTCATGATTTAAGTGGAAATAATTTGAGGGTGAGATTGTTGTTTTTAAACGATATTTAATATGTAGAACCCGTCATTTTCAAAAGGGTATACAAAGAAAAGGTAAGAAGGTAAAGAAGCTGTCTTGAGCAAAAAAGATATTACATATCTGTTAGAGTTATATGGCGTTTGTGATGTTACTAAGTAGGCCAGTTAGCAATATTTTTATTTATTTTTACTTAGGACTTACACAGTAACAGTAAATCTTAAGGGCCTTGAAATCGAAGAAGAAACAACTAGAAGAAGTCCATGAATGGCTCTATAAGCACAGCTGTATTATGAAGGTCAAGTTATCATAACCTTTACCCCAGATTATAACAATGCCTCTCCCGTTACCGAAGGCTGTCTCTTTTGTAACCTTAATTTTGACCTGTATTACCTTGGCGGTTCAGATTAGTGTTTAAGATCGGTTTATATTACTATCAGAAGTATCAGGATTGTAGAGTTAGGTAATTTTCATTCTAAGAGTGAGAAAGGGAATTATGCCATTACCATAAAGTATACTTCTGAGGTACCGAAAATTTGAGTCTTAATGCAAATGGTGTGCAACACTTTCTTTTGTTCCTAGCTAGATATTATTTTTAATCCTGTAAGGTTTACGTAGTTGACATGGGCCCTTTTGAATCGACTTCAAAAAAGGAGGAAGTTCTTAGTTCGTCTTGAACTCGAAGACGGTTGGACCGATTTGGGAAATTCTTTTTTTTTTGTTTGAGATGGTATACTTTCTAGTTGGTCCCATTGTCATGAAGTCAGGATCTGATAATGGAAACCTTGAGAAATTGAGAAAAAATCACTGCAAAGTGAAAAAAAAAAAAAATTTTGGAAGGCGGTGTCAAAAACGAAAATATGTACAAAACTAAAGACACCGACTACCGACATTAAAGTTATTTTTCACTTTGCAGTGTTTCTTTTGGGAAGATGGTGTTACTTTTTGTTAAAAAGTTTTTTCGATATAACCGGTTCCCCCAAGACACCAACGTAACATGAACCATGAGTAACAATCAAAGTATTAATTATGTAGTTCATCATCTGTTTAGTCTTTTCCGGAAGCAGCTGAGTATTAGTGTTTATATGGAGCGACTGCCTGTCTGACTTCCCGCCACGACTGTCAAAGATGCCCAAATGAAAGCCAAAACCAACGACTTAACATGCTTTCCGAAAAACGGAGGTAACATTCCGAAAAACGGAGGTAACATACCGAAAAACGGAGGTAACATACCGAAAAACGGAGGTAACATACCGAAAAACGGAGGTAACATACCGAAAAACGGAGGTAACATTCCGAAAAACGGAGGTAACATACCGAAAAACGGAGGCAATATACCGACAACTTCCAAATTCCGGTCTATTACTGAGAAATTCCTTACAGAAAAACCCAAGAGCACTTTTTGTCCGACTCGGGAATCGAACTTGAGAACTCGTGCTCAGCAGTATATTAATTACTTAGTACTTTTAGTAAATGCCTGCTTGTAAAATGTGTCAACCTGCCCTAACAAAACTGTTCTTTAACAAACAGGTTGTGCGGTATGTAGGGTAATTTTTCATTTTAAGTCATTCTGAAATTATCTCTTTAGAGCCTCGAACTAGAACAGATTCGATTTAGGTTCATTCCACAGACTCCTAAGCTAATAGTGATGATGTGAAGAGTCTGTACAAGTTCTTGGCAAAATTTAAGATGTAAATAGCATGATGTATTTAAATAGATTCAGGGTATACTTACTAATCACTTTTCTTGTATATTTCTATGCCAAGAAGGTCAAACCGACGACAAAAAGAGGAGGTTAACAATACGACGCGTATTTTTTTTTTTTTTTTAATGTATGATCATCTAGTACTCGAAGACGGCTGAACCAATTTGGAAAATTCTTTTTTTGTTCGAATGGGTATACTTCGAAATTGGTACCATTATCACCAAAGTCAGGATCTGATGATGGGATCCTGGAGAAATCGAGGGAACTCTTCAAATATTATAGGCACACCTATGGCGTTTTGGGTATTTCTTATAGTAACTTGTTCAGTTGCTCTCAAAAAGTACCATTTGGGGAATTGGAACTGATGATGAAGACCACAGATGGCCGCCGAAACTACTCAATAATAAGTATTTCGTGAATTGTCATTCGATTACTTGAATATGGATGTTAAGCACTTTATGCTCGTCACAATGCATATGGTGATGTAGAGCTGATGGTGAAGTACCAGGAGAACTCCTCAACAATTAACGGCCCAGCATTGGGAAAAACAATATTTTGTAAAAGGTTATAAGTAGCTGACATTTAGGCTCTTGTAACTAGGTAAATTAAAAATCATCCAACTAAAAAGAGTGAAATAAAAACTTTTTAACAAAAAATTAAACCGACTCCCAAAAAAAAACTGCAAAGTGAAAAATAACTTTAATTTCGGAAGTCGGTGCCAAAAACGAAAAAACAAAACTAAAGACACCGACTACCGAAATTAAAGTTATTTTTCACTTTGCAGTTTTTTTTGGGAGTCGGTTTAATTTTTTGTTAAAAAGTTTTTATTATCTCATTGTGAACAACTTGCATGCCTTGAATGTATACCCATGTTTCGAAGAATAAATACCTTGAATCTTGAAAATCTTGGCTCTATCACACGCAGTGCGTAAAGTCCCTAATTAAAAATAAACAACTCTCAGATTGTTCCTAGTTTGAAGAACAGAGGTTTCACTTAATTAAATATGTAACATCACATCTATGTATAAACACAACATTTATGTAACGTTATTTTAGGAGTAAATAAACAGTATATTATTATTATACAAAAATTAAATTAAATGTCCCCTCCCACTCTATGTGGAACAGGAGGCAGTGTCAGGCTTTTACTGATAAAAAAACCTGTTATTTCAGTTCCCCCTTGCGGTTCGGGTATCTCGGGTATCAAAGAGCAAGTCAGTAGTAATGACAGGCCTGACAGGGTTGTTGCGGTTCTAACTGGTATATCGAGGCCCCGGAACTAAAGGAAAAGAAGGAATAGGATGCGTATTTAGTCAGTAGGAGTCTCGTACTCCCTTCCACTCTACCTTGGGAGGATTTATTAGATTTTTCTTACAAAAATAAAAGCTTCTGTGCATATTACCTTGTCAGACTCCTTTCCTAATGTGTTTTATTTTCTCAAAATAAATCTCCTTTGAATTAAGCTAACGGTTTAAGTTTTTACTTCCAGAACTTCTCTTTAGGGCATCAAGCCAAGCTGTGCTCACGTTGTCTCGTAAGTTGAAGTTTTAAGTGTGCAACATATTGTAGTTTCTCGACGAATCTTTTCTTATAATAGCGACATGTTGGTTTAAAATATGCCAAATTTTGTTTCATTTCAATCTTTGTTTTATAACAAACAGTCACTATTTTACGTTCAACAAACCCTATTAGATATGTAAATAAGTTACGATGAATTAATCTACTTTGACTATATTAATAATCAAATAAACATTACAAAACTGAAGCTAAAGTTAAAAACAAACTGGTTTCTGTGAAGCAAAATAATTAATTTCGAATATATGCTTCCACTTTCTTTACACAACCAAGAAATATAATGAATGGCTCATAAGCAATCGTATGAATACGTGACTTACATATGTGTATGTTTAAGGTTTTGTTTTATTACTTACTAGCTGTGCCCACGACTTCGTCCGCACGGAATAGTGACTTTCGGCAGCATTTTTAAATTTTGAGGCTAATTATTTTGAAAATAAAGGTCATACATAATTTGAATGTCGTATTTATTAATATCTAATCAAAAGTCTAAACAAGTTTCAAGCTTCTAACTTTAAAAGTGACGTAATATTCATACAAACTTTCATCCCCTATTTCAACACCTTACAGCCCTTTTTCGCAATAAAAAACAGCCTATGTCCTTTTTCATGCTCTAGACTACGTCCGTACCGAATTTCATTAAAATCAGTTTCACTAAAATCGGTTCAGTAGTTTAGGCGTGATTGCGTAACACACAGACAGACAGAGTTACTTTCGCATTTATTTATTATTTAATATTAGTAAGGATTTTGCCACGTGGGAATTGTTGATTTTATGCCTCACACAGAACCTAAAATGTAATTTTGAAGTGTCCATTCGAGAGGTCGCGGGTTCGAACTCTACCCATTACACTATTGCTGTGAATCTACTCCAGACGCAAGCATATTAAAATTTTATCGTCGTATATAAAAATTTAGCTTAATAATAATCCCTCCAGGGGTAAAGAAGATTGCTAGTAATCTGAGTTCTACCTACATTGCTAGTTCTCCTTATATATAAAAATTGGCCAAGTGCGAGTCGGACTCGCCCATAAAGGGTTCCGTAGTAACTATAATAAATATAATATATTTATTTGAAAAAAAAAAAACCTTACAAATTTCTTAAAACTTTGTTTTTCATAGTATTTGTATGAATTACAAAGTTATATTTGCGGTTTTAGAAAATATGCTGT
Organism: Tholera decimalis; assembly: GCA_943138885.2. Taxonomy (NCBI): domain Eukaryota; kingdom Metazoa; phylum Arthropoda; class Insecta; order Lepidoptera; family Noctuidae; genus Tholera; species Tholera decimalis. The sequence continues at coordinate 8,584,875 of OW964553.2, read as the reverse complement.
ATCTCAAAAACTGCTGACTCGATCTCGTTCAACCTAATTTTGGTTTATTAATTTTTAACATAAATTTTTTACACTTTATAGACTTAAATAAAAAACCCTAAACTACATATATACATCTAAAAATAAACTAAAATATGGCATCCAGAAATTCGTGCGCATCGCTGTCCACTGGTAATGTGCCCAAAAGACTGGCGGCATTGCCACGTTGTATGGCAATGCTTAACCTCTGTCCAAGGTAAAAGCCATTTTGGTTTAAAGTTTACATTAAGATCTACAACATATGGTCTTTTTTAGATTTTTCCCTTAATTATTATAGAAGTTAGAGGGGGGACACACACATTTCACCACTTTGGAAGCGTATATCTTTTAAACGATTAACTTTATGAAAAAGTCATTTTAGAAACCTTAACGTCATTTTTAAAGGCCTGTCTATAAATACCACACACGTATAGGTTTAATGAAAAAAAAAATGTCGGTTTCAGTTCCATGTACGGGGAGCCCCCTTTATTTTAAATATTTTTTAAATTTTCTGTTAAAATCCGAAAGCAGTTTACAGAATACATTTACCAACCAAGTTTTACATGTATAGTCCTAATAGTTTCGGAATAAAATGGCTGTGACATACGGACGGACGGACAGATAGACAGACAGACAGACGGACAGACATGTCGAAACTATAATGGTTCCGTTTTTTGCCATTCGGCTATGGAACCCTAAAAATAACGCAGCATATTTTTAATAATTATATATCATCAATCAAAACAGCATTGCAGTATCAACAATATTAACCTTTCTTCAAACGATACAAATTAAAAAAAATTGCCAAGTGCGAGTCAGACTCGCCCATGAAGGGTTCCGTTGTAATTACGCCAAATAACTTTTCATAGTGTTGGTATGAATTACAAAGTTATATTTGCGGTTTTAGAAAATACTGACCTCAAAAACTGCTGACCCAATCTCGTTCAAACTAATTTTGTTTGAAAGTTTACATTAAGTTCTACCGCATATATTTTCTTTAATTTTTTCCTTAATTATTATAGAAGTTAGAGGGGGACACACACATTTTACCACTTTGGAAGCGTATATCTCTTAAACAATTAACTTTATGAAAAAGTGGTTTAGGAAACCTCAATGTCATTTTTAAATACTTATCTATAGATACTACACACGCATAGGTTTCATGAAAAAATATATTTTCAGTTTTAGTTCCATGTATGGGGACTTGGGGAGCCCCCCTTTATGTTAATTATTTTTATTTTTTCTTAAAATCGGAAAGCGGTTCACAGAATACATCTACCTACCAAGTTTCAAATGTATAGGCCTAATAGTTTTGGAATAAAATGGTTGTGACATACGGACAGACAGACAGACAGATATTATAACGAAACTATAAGGTTTCCGTTTTTTGCCATTCGGCTACGGTACCCTAAAAAGCCCGACTATTACTTTCACATAAAATGACCTCAAAGCAAAAAATCTTCCCGCATCAATTTATCTTACCAATAACGACACTTCCATCTTCCGGGCTCTTCATGATAAAGCCCAGAACATATAGAAAATGCTTTTCAATCGTCAATTATAAACTCTAAAATCTGTAACATAGGGTTCAAAATTGACAACGATCCATGCCGCGGTATTGTGATGTCGGTTGCCCTATAGTTCAGTCTTCAAGCAAGTCAATACAAGTATCACGGCTAGGGACGTATGTACATATATACTAGATATGCCTATTGTAGGCTTTCTAATAGAATTTCTATGCGGGACGCGATGCATTGTGGTATATGACGTCATCCTATAGAAATTCGGAGGGCGTGGTTGTTGAAATAAACGCTTTCAGTTAAATCATTTCAGCTTAGAAATCGCAAGCAATTTTGAAGTTTGCCAATGCATTAAAGTAATGTAAAAAGTTATGTTAAAACATTGTATTTTTTTTCGTGTAATATTATACGGCGCGTTGTCAGTTTCAGTTTTTAACTTGGCCGGATGGTGTACACGCTGCCACATGTCTAGGTTTAGTAACAGCATCTCATTAGAAAAAAAAAGGCTTACTAAATTTAAATAAAGTAAAGCCTACATCAAATCATTATTGTACGCAAAAAAAAATATGACATTTTAAAATCTATTTTCATGTTCTAATTGAAATAAATTTTTAATTTTTATTCTTTTTACTGCTTACAAAATGTACACAAAAGAGATTTCATGTTTTATCGCTAAAATTCGGATCGGTTCGAAAAAAAATAAAAAGCACGGGATCAGAAAAGGATCTGATCCCGTGCTTTTTTTTTTTTATTTTATTTAATTCCGGGTGTTTTTCAAAGTTAATGTGAATTCAGTTCATTTCAATTCGATCATAAAAGACATTTTTCAACATACATATTGTCAGTAAAACAAATGAAATTGACCATTGATGTCAATGGTCAATTTTTATTAAGGAGGAAGGACAAAAGTAAATAGTCACTGTTTACAAGTATATATTTAATCCATTAAATAATTGCATGATAGCACACCGCCCTCTCCAAAGAAGATTTACTGTGTCATGAAGGCTGCAGGATGCAGGATCGAGAAAACGAAGAATGCGAAAAGTGAGATGAACAGAACTGGGCGATTTGGTAATATTTGAGTAAAACTTACGACCAACAATGTACGTCTTTTGTAAGGTTGCCAGATGGTATCCCTAAGGAATGTCCTCCTTTTCCATGCTGAATGTATAGGCATCTATAGTTGCTCTGAAAGTTATTGTTAAGCAAAAACTTCATTATTATTTATACTGAAGCTTTTCAAATAATTGTATTTTCTCAAATGCTTGTAGTTATATACACAACATGAAAACAAAAAAAAATGTCCATCAGTCTCTTTCCGATTTTGAATTTTAGTGGCAATTTCACAGGAAGGTAAAGAAAGTTATAGGGTAGGTAACTATTTTATCCCAGAATTCCTAAGGGATCCAGATTTACGCGGGAAAATCGTCCTATAAGATCGAAGTCTCGGGCATAGCTAGATGATTATTCAGAATTGATGAGACGCTGCATTGTTGAAGTTTTTTATCTAATCTAAACACAAATAAATTTTAACTGAAGCTTTTCTATTATACCATAAAATCAGGCAATAATAGCTCTTATGTCATAAATGGGAAGACACCTACAGATGTTTGAAATTCCTTTAATTTTCACACAAATTTTGTGAATTTCTGCGGGTAGTGAAAGGTTGAATTTGGTTATAAATTGGAAGCGAAGATCGCTATCATTACGAAGTTGGTCTGATGTTATTGCAAGTTAAATTCATTTTGTTGATGAGTACATGGAAATTGGCACATTACTCCGACTTTATGTGAAATCAGATAACTATTTAACTAACGGTAGTGATGATTATGATTCGACCGATTTCGGCCAGGGCGACCGCTTCAATTGCCTTGTAATAATCACCGCTCGTGCGCTCGCATAGGACTTATGTAGCCATCTTCTAACGGTAGTATCATTATGACAACTAGAATATGCATACATTTTCAAACACTGATTACTTAGTGGTAAACTAAGAAGCTCGAGCTACAATTGTAACAACCTTTTGCCAAATACCAGCTTGATGCACTTGAGTCTATAGAGAAACGGGCCAAAGGGATTATCGGCAACGAGAAACTGGTCGAGATAAAGCTCCAGAGCCTAAAGCATCGGTGACGTGTTGCAAGCCTATCAGTTTTCTATCGGTTACATTTCGGAGAGTGTGCGATGGAATAATTGCACAGTCTTATTCCACCAAGCCCGTTCCATCATCGGACTACAAGACAAACGGCGATGCGCAATCGTTACATGGTGGACATCCCACCCATACGCACGAAACGTTTTGGGAATACTTTCATTGTGCGTACGGCTAAGGAGTGGAATTCCCTGCTGGAGTCTGTGTTTTCTGATAGTTACAACCTGGGAATCTTTAAGTCAAGAGTGAATAGGTTACTTCTAGGCAAGCGTGCTTCATCTTCATCATCATTCTCCCGCCATTCGCCATGAGTAGTAAGAAACCTACATTACCTAATTTTAGGTTACATATTTTCTGGGAAATAATACATAGGTAAGTAAGAAAAATATTAAATACTGCATATTCAGGTAAAACTGAAAGCCGATACTTGAAAAAAATTTAGATTAGACCAGTTACGATGATGCAGCGATTGATTGGTCTGGGCATAAGAAATAACGCTCCCAAGCAGCCTTTATAGTGATCAATGTATAAATGTTTCTCACACAATCACTCAGGCGCCTAAGTGATTGACGAGTCAAAATATTCAAGGGACTCGAGAATTATTTTTGAATGAAATCATACTCCACGATTGGTTTTAGTTCAAAAACTACTTGTAAAGTTTTTTTTCGGTGGGAAAATCAGCAAATGACTGGAGGAGTCATTTAATGGGTGGAGCAGAAGAAAGAGACTTTTAATTACTTAACCCCTCAAGTGTCAACGGTACACCGTTTGTACATAACGTCACGGCTCACATTGGACGATGGTATTTTACGTTTACGTATCAAATAACACGATTTGGCTGTATCAATCGACTAATCTGACTAACTTGACCGGTTTTAGTAACATTTTAAAGGGAATACCGCCAAAATGAACGAAAAAAATGTTTACAAAATGAATCTGTGGTTTTTGTTGTGACGCCGCCGCAGACTTTTTCGTTGTGTTATCAAATAGTTTTTATTACTTTTTACAGTTTCTAAGTGGAATAATTTGTGTTAACATTGCCTACACATTATTGTGTTATCGTGTGTCTTTTTTCGTGAATATGTGTTTTTTCGTGTGTATGACTTCGAATGTGAGTGAAAATTATAAAAGTGAAAATATATCACATCACTGCGAGATAAGGTCAGTTTGAGTTACTTATTGAATGATATATATAGTTATACAACGTGTAACAGAAACCCCATATCTATCCAAAAGGGCTGAAGACAACATCTGGTATGGAGTCTCTATGCACAGTTTCAGCTGAAAATAAGTGACTCGAAGAATTGATACCAAATTAACGGTATCATATGTTTCTTGAATACCAATCACAACGAACGTGTCACAACACTACGAGGGTCAATAACTTTCCACGTCACTTGCCAATAATACGATAATTCACTATGATTTTCTTAATTTAGAAAATTCGGTCTCTGGTATAAATGTATTGAAATTTCTAATAAGTTCCATACATGTAGACATAGGATTACAAAACCTTTGCCATATCGTTTGTTATCATCCGAAGAAGCCGTGCACTTGGTATGTATATACCCTTTAAATTACACGTTGTATAAACTCATAACGAAGCTAGGAATGTATAATATATACCATGATAATGGCCATAAATTACCGATTTATATTTTTTTCTGAAGTCCTACCCAAAAATCAAAAAGTACATTCAACATGCGATACTTGAGGGGTTAAAACCCACCCTGTTTATTCATTTACCCGGGGCTGCGGTATCTTGTTAGAACGTTCCGCTAACCAGGTTGTAAAAACTCAGTCATAATTTTTTTGGATTTCATCAGGTTTATTCCCGGTTCAAGAGACGTCATTAGCAGCTCGAAATCTAGTCAACTATTACACTGTATAATGATTAACTTGGTTCATAATTATTACATGAAACTTAACAATACTGGCAAAATTTTAGTGTAACTAGTACAGCTCTATGAAACTCTTCGCAGGCATATTTCATTGTTCCCAAAAATACAAAAGCTATTATTAATATTGAAAGACAAGGGTTACATTAAATTTATTAAAGCCAGTAATTGAATTCGAAACCCGGATGATTATCAAATTTTCTGTACACAACAAGGAATACTTTTAATTTTGCCAAGTTTTTGGTGTTATACATGGTTTAACTTAAATACATGTTTTCTTCTTTTATTGATGCTTTGAAGCTGTAATTTATAATGGTTTAAGATTGATTGATTGAAGATTGAGAAGCCAACAGGTGGGTACAGGCTCCATACAAAATGACCCATTGTTCTTTATTGAATGTAACCTGGAATACTATTGTCTTTTAAGGTACCTCCCATACGGTTTCGGTTTTAATTAAGACTGATCTCAAAAGAGGGGATATTTCTTTTCAATTGAGTTATCCTCACATAGGTCTTTTAATCATAATTTATTATAACTAAATTTAGTTAGTCAATAGCGTCATATTAAGCCGAGGTTATGAGGTATTTTGGGAGTAGGTATATATTTGTGTCTTATCCATGACGGTCTTTTTCATGGTTCTCGGGCTCATAATTTCGAAAATTTGTTCCAGTATGATTTTTTAAAAGATGGATATAATTTACATAGTTAGTTATAGTTAAATGAAATTTAAAAAAATATACATATTTAATTATGTACCAAAATACTTAAAATACAAACTAGAATAAATCATCAAAAAATTGATCCTCAACGCTGTCGGCTGGCAACGTACCCAAGATACTGGCGGCATTGCCTCGTTGTATAGCAATGCTTAGCCTTTGACCAAAGAAATAGCCAGCTCTTGGGTCACGGGAAGCGTCAACGAGCCTTTTCGATATGTCTTTAAAAAGCCTATGAGCACACGGGCTCCATGGTCCGAGAGTTTCGACCCCAAAAGGCTCGAAAATATAGTTATCACCGAGATAGCAGCGGGAGCGCCAGCACAACATAATGAACTGGGGAAGATGGGATGGCGCGAGAGTATCGACACAAGTTGCGTCCCACACTAAAGGCCTCCCCATCTTCCAAGGAAGCAATGACATGCCGTCCGGTCTTTTGCCATCGTCACGCGCCAGTCCATTGGGTTCCAATACGGCTGGAACGCCGACGGTGACAAGGGCTCGTCGGATAATGTCGTTTAAATTGGCATGTCGTGCAAAACGACCCGCACTACGGTCGCAAGAGAGTCCTTGGTGCCCGAGGCTGTTGACCGTTTCCCCACAATTACAGTGATGAGGGGAACCACAAGGGGCTCCTAGGCGTAAAAGTTAGTTATAGTTGGTTTTTAAACTTGAGAAAGTTTTGGTTTAAAAAAAAATGCTTAACTCAAAGCTTATTTGTATGTTTTAATTTAAATCTATCACTAACTAATAAAAAGAGTAGTTTGTGATGGATTGTAATTATCTTGAATTATATCAAAAGGAACTTTTATCTATAGAACAATTTTATTAGTTTAAGTGCAGCATTCGTTCCGAAAACTAGAGGTAAAATTACTCGGAATTCAATAGTGAAACTCTAACAATTATTGTTAACAGTTCCAACACAGTCTTTCACAGTAATTGATTTTAAATAAATGATTTGTTCTGGAAACTAAATGTGTTTAAAAGTTATTAAAGGTTTTCTGGGAATTATAGGTTTTGTTGTGGGTATCCTATATTGTTGAAAGCTCCTTATGAGGTTCGGTCTAGGCTGCTAGCTGCCCGCCGACAAAGCCATTTCCATGCAAGGAGATTTTAGTTCCCGTCACGGCGCAGACACAAAGCGATTGGTTGCGGTACTGCGCAATGTGGGTTCGATTTTTACATGGATAAAATATCTGAATAATTACAGATTTATCTGTGTATATGAGAGATTATGTTTTTCAACACAATCACGTTCTAGTCACTATCAGTGTGGAGCAACGTTGTTATTTATTTAAAAGAATAATATTTTATTCGAAGCAACCGCACTGTAAGTATAAATAACACTTTTTAGTATTGATAAAACTATCAGTATCTTCTTCTACTTTGTATATAAGGTACATCCTAAAATGTGATATTTCTGTAATCCTACGAAAAATTCGTGTAATAAATAAACACGTTTGTGACATGTTTACAGATTTGGATCCATCATCCAAATCTGTAAACTCGTAGTGTATTTACAATTATTCAAATTCTCAAAAACAGAGAGATAGCATAAATCTAAGAATGACGATTTGAAGCGACACAAACCGCTAGCAATTGTTGTTCTGAATTTGAATCCACAAAGAATTTTATGAAACATTTTATGCTCTAGAAAACTCAGTAACAAATTGAATTCGGATCGGATGAAATTTACAAACTGTAACTACATTGAGTCAAGTTTTCTTAGACTCACAAGCGATCTTAACTGAGGTAGCTTTTCAACTTAGGATGAGACTAGAAAGTAAAATAATCAATACGGCTCATTTTAGTCGATTGATTCATTGGCGGTGATCAGCAGAAGTAACATACTAATCATATCTGTGTATATAGCCACCCTTGCAGATAAATAATAAATTAATAATTCAGCCGCAATAATTATAATCAGTTTGTGCGGAGGGTGACGGGTACTAACACTAAATAATAAGCTATTAAGTATAAGTTGTTGTACCTCAAAAATGTTTTATTTTTACGTGATAGCCAGAATTTTACATCACGTGTCAATTTGTGTCGTAAATTCCGCCATATTCGTGGTCCTGAAACCCTATAAATCACCGTTGAATTTAACGAAAAAAAAAAAACAATATATTCATATTGTTTTATTTTTCGTGATTTATTAGATGAACGTGATGAAAAAAAAATCAGATGTGACATAAAAAAGAATACAAGATTCGTGTTTTAGTAGTTTTAAAAAACCTATAGCCTAGCATTGAAATAAAAAAAAATGATTAGTGTAATAAAATAGAAAAATTCGATCAACGAAAAGAAATAGTTTCTTAAGTCATCGTGTATATGTTTGAAATCAGCAATCTTCAGATTTAAATTACTTACTGTATTGGGCCTGAACTTTTTCATTGACTCACGAAATTGACTTGTAACTTCGTAGAAGTTTCATAAAATAAATATTTGTTTGGTAACTTAAGGTAAGTAATTTCTTTCAAGTTCCTTAAGCATATTAAAACTCCAGGAACGGAACTCAATTTTTTCGTATGAACATTTTCCGATACGAATAATAATACAGGTTGGTACTTTTTGCGTAAACTAATAAGTTCTGTATTTCGGAATTTAGGTGAGTACTTATTTAAGATATGTTAGAATTAATATTTTTATACGATTTCCCAAACTAGATAAGAAACTGCTTGACTATTTAAACCACGTAAGTTCCCAGCGAACCAAAAAGCTTCATAATTGCCAGAACCATTTACTATCACACCAACTTACTGGGATATAGGAGTACTACGAACTTCATACAAAAGTAGCCTAAGTTCTCGCTCAGTCAACAGTAGAAGGCACTAGACCTGACAACTGGACAATTAATCTTACTTCAGGACGACCGACACTAACATTGCTGTCGACGACGGCGTCGGAAGTTCAAAACGTCACTACGAACTAACTTTCAAAGTACTGACAACAAAATAGATAAGTGTCCAGGCTTCTTTAGCAGTTCAGCTTTAATTAGTTTAAACCTACAAACTGCGTCGTGTTCTGAGTAGCCAATTGCTTGACATCGTTTGTTACCCGTCCTGCCCTAAACTAAGAACTATTTATACTAGATCAATGGATCCTTTTCTCAACTTTGTTAAAGTCAGTTTCCTGTCATTCGTATAAAGAGTCAACTACTGTAGATAGTATCACTATTACAGTGTTCAAAATTTAGAGCGAGAGATCTGTGGGTAAGGTATAGTGGTTTCCAGGTGCTCGGAAGTTTTTGGATTCTAGCTCGTGAGCAAATTCGTCACAAATTTGCAGAACGCGCACATTTGCACAACCATCATCTATGTTGAACATACATAGATAGCATACCTGCATACTTAACTATTTCGCTAACAGTACTTTTTGAAAGGGAATAACATTCAACATTCTAACAAACTCCACAGTCGCACACAAAAGGTATTGGACAAGTATTCATTAATAACGTGGACTTTATCTTATAGGAACCGTACAGTTGAAGTCGTTTCATTACCTTTCACATTGCAGTATGTAGATTTTGTCTAGTTAAAGGTATTAGTGGCATATTCAGTAATACTGTTGATATAGTTTTGAATTGTGAGACATTAGTTTGAATCATTTTAAAATGCTTTTCTGAAACTGAAAACGCAGAATAACTATCTGCATATTCTAAACAACAGAATCAGCATTACTGGGATTTAGGAAAATAATGCTAGAGGCTTAGCATAGTATTCTTAAAAACCAGGAGTAAGTGTATTGTAAATCAGATTATTTCAATACTCGCCTGGAGGATTTTTACTGACTATTACTTTTCATATATTTTGGGCTTTAATTGCCTGCTGATGTCATAATGAGGTTCCATTGGATTATGTAAGATAATTCTTTTTGCACTTAGCCATAATAATATTGAAGCAGGTCCCAGCACCAGTCTTCATAATAAAGCGTCAATAAGTTCATCGTCTCCTGGAGTTCAAGAGATCACTCAAAACCGGGAAACCGTTCAACTATGCACATAAGCATTATTAAGCTTATTGGATGGGACGCCCGAATGGAAGAGCTTAGGGGTTTGAAGACGGAGCAAGTAATTTGTGATGAAGGCTTGTTTAAAAAGGAACGCTAATCCAGCTGGAAGATTTGGCTGTTTTTGCTATAGTAGATATTTAGAAATTTATTGAAGGCATTCTTTGAAAGTAAATCTTGAAGATGAGGCTAACTCTTCCTGGCTGTGTCAGTGATGAAGACTTTATTCTGCATTACCTACCTTATCATAATGTTAGATGAACTTATACAAAATTTATTTTACAAAAAGAAATATCCGTGCTCGGATAAATTAGAAAATGACTTGACTGATCCGAATATTACATTTGATTTTGTTTGTCCTAACACTGAGATGGTTTAGAGAAAATAAAAGGATTACGATCAAATTTCCATTAATTTCACCATTAAGCATCCTAACTAATCTTAGAGAGAAAACTATGCATTTGTTATGTACTCTGCACATTATCCATGCACAATTCACCCGGTTGCAGTGTCATCATTAAAATGTTTCATCGGTCTGCGACAATGGTTCTGTCTGCCTTTGTTCCCGGCCTTTGTGGAGTTTCTGATAATACAGATCATACGCGAGGATTCTTACTTGAAGTTATAGTTAGTATGAAATAGTTCAAATGAGTGAGTTATCTACATAATTATGTATCTATCAAACTGCAAGCAAAATTTACTATGACCTAGAATGCTTACGATTACTCATACACTTTGCTGCTCATATTAACAATTTCTACCAAAGTTATCATAGTTCAAATTATTCCTAAAAACCTCGATTTTATTGGCAAATAATTAATAAAGTTGTACCTACTATGTTATTAATTAGGCCTGAACGTTAAGCTAATTAGTTTTATTATCTCTTTCTCTTTTAAAGCTTTTATGAAGAACATATTTTAATAATGTTATACCACAGTGAAGTCAAGTGTCCTACAAAAATCTAACTATAGTATAAATAAATGAGAAAGTGCGTTTGTTTGTTTGTATTTTGTTTAGAAATAAGAAGAAAAACAACTTATCGATGTGATTTTTAGTGAGGTTATAGTTGAAGAGCTGGAAAGTGATATACAAGCCTTTTCATCCAAGCGAATCCGCCGTCAGCAACTAGCTCTCTTTAATACAGCCATGTTGCCATACCCTGGGGCCTTGTGCTTTCAATTAGTTACATCGATGCTTGGTTAGAGGGCACAGTTAAGTAATTAATGCCTAAGTGCTAACAAAATAATTGTTTGCTACCCAATTAAGGCAATTAGTGTGTTGTACTTAAAACTATGGCATGTACTGGCTGTTTAATAACACCATTTCATGTGGGCACTCGTGGCTATAATAAAAGTAACTGTAAAGTACAGTCGATCTACAGAGATAAAGCAAGGCCTGCCGAGATCTGTTCATGGACGGGTAACCGTCTGAACATACTGAGTCTCCTTCAGGGCCTATACTACCTCAAATGGCTTAGTATGGTCCTCCGTTATGTCGAAAATACTGCAGCAATAATTTTGAACTAAATATATGGTAAAGTTGAGTATTAATGTTAGGTACTATGTTTGACGAAAACATGATTCCATAAAATTTTCTTGATAGAAAAAAATTCCAAAGTTACATCCGAACCGAACAATAAACCGCTGGTATTAAAAAATAACTTCAAATTAGATAATGAATTTTTGCATATTAATTGAACTAACTATAAAGCAGGTCTTATGTTATTTACTTTTTTAAAATTACCATTATTTTCACCGTAAAAAGAAATAAACTAAATTATCGGTGTCTTGGAGTCTTTTCCCTGCCACCCTGTCTCGCTTGCTCGCGTGACCGCGGCCAATAGTGAGCGAGGGAGATAAAGAGTGAGAAGCGCTGAGGTAGTATAGGCCCTTCATTCCACGGAAAGTATGATAAGCCAATGGTCCTGGCTTTTATTTGCGCATACTTGACAGTAATACCGGGTAATCAGAAGAAAATCTGCAACAGACTTCCCAAAGGATATCGTATTATCCAATTATTGGGTTTTGATAGGAGATGAGGTTATAGCCAGTTATTGCATGTAATTAGCCGCGAACAGTTAACTTAATGCCAACCCAACATCCTAGTAGGAAAAGTGTAGGCAAATGTTATTATTTTATAGGATACTAGCTTTTGCCCGCAACTTCGTTCGCGTAGGAGGGTTTTCCCGCGTAAAATCCCGATCCTGTGGGAATTCCGGGATAAAGAGTAGCCTATGTGTTATTCCAGGATGTGAACTATCAACTTGCCAAATTTCATTCAGATCCGTTCAGTAGTTTTTGCGTGAAAGAGTAACAAACATCCATCCATCCTCACAAACTTTCACATTTATAATATTAGTAAGAAAGATTGTGTCGTTTGCAAAAAAATATTTTCTCATTCACATACATTCAAATTCGATACTGTTGCCCATACAAACTAAACTATTGTTCCGGTGCCCAAATCGAACCTGCAACACGCAGCGCAGTAGCCAAACTTTAAAAAAAACCACCGTATCGTTATACTAGAAATACGTAAAGTTTCCGATAACTAATGAATAATGCTTCTCTTGTATTTAGTTTTGACACGGTACAAATAATTGCATTCACATGTAGGAGCGCCGCCATTTTTTGTAGGTATTGTTTTTTAAAGATATCTTTAAAAATGTACTAAATAAGTTATGAATATTAATTAGTGAATAACAAGTCGATATGTCAGCCACAGAAATCCGACATTTTATGTCTGGTGGTTCTCTTTTGCCAACGGAGCCTATTTCCACGGGTACAACTTTATGAACAAGATTATCCAAAGGCACTTTATTTGCTCATAAATACTCATACTACGTGTGTGATCTAGTAAAATTCTAATGTAAAGGAATATTTTATTATATACATACATAGAAAATACACAAAGCAGACATCGTTGAAGAGACTACAAACACTGTAACATTTTCTTCCATACATTTACAATTCCAAAAATACTTTATAAAAAAAAGAGTAATTCTTCTGAAGAAAGGTGGATGAGATGGAACACATGTATGTAACATTTCGTGAGCTCATAATGTTGTACGTATGTATTATGTACATGTATATTGTAACGTGTATAGTGCGAAGCGAACGTGTAGATACATTACCTACATATTGTACTCTAGCTTTTGCCCGCGACTTCGTGGGCGTGGGAGATTTTTCCCGCGTAAATCCCGATCCCGTCGGAATTCCGGGATAAAAAGTAGCCTGTGTGTTATTCCAGGAAGTCAACTATACATACCAAAATTGATTGAGATCCGTTCAGTAGTTTTTGCGTGAAAGAACAACAAACATACTTACATCCTAACGAACTTTCATATTTATAATATTAGAAGGACGTAGAATGAAAGTGGCCCAACTCTAAATTCCAGTAACTTTTGTTTATTATAAAACTTACCTACACTATTCTAAAACCCGTGGCAATAGGCGTTCCAATTGTGGAAAATAAAAGGCAGTCTAAACATTAGTCACGTGACAGATATACATATATATTTGCTCGACACTAGTATTTTAGAGACTTTCTTGTTCAACCCCAAAAACAGAAAATGTTGAGTTAGATTACTTCATTCGAAGATTGCGAATTATTATGTGTACAAAAGAATAGCTATGTATGACGTCTGCTGGAAGTGTTGAGGATTTATAAGCTAAGTGCTAACAAATTCTGTGTTGAAACGTGATGGGCGCATCTGTTTAAGATGGTGATGGACTGGAGGAAATACAAAAAAATTATGTTTAACGTGATCATATGGATTGAAAGGAGATCGAAGAGAGGATAAAAGAAGATATGGATTGAAGAGAGACCGGCCTCATCTAGTATTAACCTAATAAAATGACCTGCAAAAGTGTTATTTACAACAACTTGCATATTAGATAACATTTATTGAGAGAATATGAAGACTAATAAACAATACCTATTCGTAATTGAGTTCGTTTTTAAATAGCCAAACTGAATTGTTATTGAGTAGATAAGAATAAAAATATAACTTCAATAACAATGAAAGACTTGTCAAAATGTAGGGAAATTAATTGTTGCGACCCTTAAACCCTTTAAACATAAAATAATTATAGACATTTAAATAACATAATCATACCAGCTATCAACCATTAAAACCTTATAAAACCTGACCCTTCGTGACCTGTCAAGCCTGTCTATTATTGTGTGTAAGCAAAAAAATCAAATAAAAGGACTTGTTTACAAAATAATGTCTATACGACATATATACATGTGTATATCAAACGTTCAAAAGCTTTATCGAGATCGGAATGAAGGGAAAACAAATTGGTGTAGAAATAAAAAGGGTTTAAGGATGATTGACTCTCATGATTTGAACGCAATACGAAAATAAAAAAGAATTTATTTTTAGCATAAACTTTTTCTTTTGTTTGAATTTTCATGCGTTTTCTTGTTGCTTCATTTTGAATTGGTAATATGGCTTCTTGGAGAGAACAACGGACCATCACGTCAGTACCTACTTAGAGAGATAGAATACTCTTTATTGTACACCAATAATTTAAACACACACTTGACTTACAAAACTGCAAAATATGGTTCCTACCAGGTTGTCAGCTTCATGTCTCATGAGTGTCATTAAATTCTTCGATTTCTTCTACTCGGAAGACTGGAGATAACCCAAAATAACTGATGGTCACTTATTCAGTGGAAAGAAAAAGGGAAAGAGACTGAAGTACAACGCGGTGGTACGACCAGATCATCAAAATTTTAATTTTTGGTACTTGATAATTTCGCCTTTGACCACCATTTCACGTGATGGTAAGCGATGACGTGGTCGAAGATTGAGCACGCTTACCTAGAAGTAACTTATTTACTCTTGACTTAGAGACCCTCAGGTTATAACTGTCAAGAAACACAGACTATAATCAATGAAACAGAATTGTTTGGGGTTGACATTTTTTATTGTTCTACCACTACCACTGTCTCCAATATTTTCAAAAACACAGTGCCAGCAACTTCACATTTCCTGTCTATTAATAAACAAACAAATACCTATAACTAAACATAATATAAGTATTATTGCGTGTCAAGTTGGTATTAAGCAGTGATAGATTGCGTAGCATGCAGTAAGCCATAAAGATATAGGTAGGTAGGTACCGAAATGTACGTGCGGTTACTCGTCATAAATGGTTGGATTACTTTTGAGGGGGAAGTATTCTTTTTCCTGTTCATTTAAGTTTTTGTCATGTTTACGTAATCTAAATGTACAATGTTTGTCTTCCGTCAGAGTTTAATAATCTAACAATAAGTGCTCCGAACTTCAAAACAAAAAATATTGTAATTGTAATTTGTAATATTTCAAAGAAATGTTGCAATTTTTACTACGATGAGATCTTACTCTTTTTTATTAGGGTTCCGTAGCCGAATGGCAAAAAACGGAACCCTTATATTTTCGTCATGTTTGTCTGTCTGTCTGTCTGTCCGTCCGTCCGTCTGTATGTCACAGCCATTTTATTCCGAAACTATTAGGACTATACATGTGAAACTTGGTAGGTAGAGGTATTCTGTGAACCGCTTTCCAATTTTAAGAAAAAAACATTTATAATTAAGTTTTATTATTACTATTTATTATTAAGTTCCCCATACATGGGACTGAAACTGAAAATATTTTTTTTTCACGAAACCTATGCGTGTGTGGTATCTATAGACTTACTCTCTTTTTATTAGGGTTCCGTAGCCGAATGGTAAAAAACGGAACCCTTATAGTTTCGTTATGTCTGTCTGTCTGTCTGTCCGTCCGTCCGTCCGTATGTCACAGCCATTTTATTCCGAAACTATTAGGACTATACATGTAAAACTTGGTAGGTAGATGTATTCTGTGAACCGCTTTCCGATTTTAAGAAAAGAACATTTATAATTAAGTTTTATTATTCATATTTATTATTAAGTTCCCCATACATGGAACTGAAACTGAAAATATTTTTTTTCTTCACGAAACCTATGCGTGTGTGGTATCTATAGACTTACTCTCTTTTTTATTTATTAGGGTTCCGTAGCCGAATGGTAAAAAACGGAACCCTTGTAGTTTCGTTATGTCTGTCTGACTGTCTGTCCGTCCGTCCGTCCGTATGTCACAGCCATTTTATTCCGAAACTATTAGGACTATACATGTAAAACTTGGTAGGTAGATGTATTCTGTGAACCGTTTTCCGATTTTAAGAAAAAAAACATTTATAATTAAGTTTTATTATTCACATTTATTATTAAGTTCCCCATACATGGAACTGAAACTGAAAATATTTTTTTTTCATGTAACCTATGCGTGTGTGGTATCTATAGACAGGTCTTTAAAAATTATATTGTGGTTTATAAATTATTTCATAAAGTCGAAGTGAACGCAGCTGAGTATCAATATTTTATATGGAAAGAAGGTCTATTTGACCTGTGGCCACCGACTGTGTAACATGACAGACAGATAGATATATTCTTTATTGTACACCATGACAGTAAAACAAATATGGATTTAACAACTAAAAAGGGTGATTGATGGCAGATTTTATCTGAAGCCTGAATACGTAAACTCTTGATGTTTCGTGATTTCCTGGACATGGAAGAATCTCAATTTGTTCAGACAGTCAGTCGTTTTTTGACTGACCTCGGTGAGCTCGTCTGGCTATTATTCATTGCAACGAGCTTCTCCGAATTCAGACATTCACGATAATACCTACATCAAAAAAAGAAAAACGTGAGTAGGTACATACTTTTCATCCTTCAGAACTTTTCATCTTCCAAAACTTTCCATCCTCGAAAACTTTTACACGATCCGCGGCACGATCACAACTACCAACAAACTATAATATAAAGATTAGGTAGATAGTACCACAAGTATGCGGGAACACGCCGTAGTAATTCGTGTACAACAAATATTGCTAGTTTGTGCTTTGACAAGCCCTCATGCGTGCTGATAACGTATCTTGTAATCTGTTTCAATAGACAATAACACCTTTTGTTTTCTGGGTGGGAAAATCATCGAATGACTCCTCCCGCTTTGTGGGTGGAGCGGAAGAGAGTGTCCGGCCTCATACTGACTAAAACCTACCCTGCTCCTTCCCGCAACCCCGTAAGGCAGTAGCCCTATCAAGCCCCGTCAATACTGCTGACTGCTCTTTGAGGCGCGCGCGGAAACACGCCGTGCTGCCGACTCGGGCCTGGTCCTTACCGGATGGTGAGCTACCCCTGTTCACCGTCCGCAGGCCCGAGACAATAACACCGGTGTTGCTAGGCAATGTTATACATATTACGTTAGTGTTTTTGTAATGAAACGCCTTTTACAGATCACTGTTGTAGGAAAAAGATTCTAGTGTTAATCGCTTGTGAGTGTTTCATCGACAAACTTGTTTTTATACAACGTGTAACGGAAACCCCATATCTATCCAAAAGGGCTGAAGACAACATCTGGTATGGAGTATCTATGCACAGTTTCAGCACAAAATAACTGACTCAAAGAATTGATACCAAATTATTGGTCTCATATATTTATTGAATACCAAACATAAAAATCGTGTCACAGCACTACGAGGGTCAATAACTTTCCACGTCACTTGCCAATAACACGATAATTCTTTTCGTTCTTCTTAATTTGAAAAATTCGCTCTCTGGTATCAGTGTATTGGAATTTGTAACAAGTTCTACACACGTAGACTTAGGATTACAAAACCCTTGCCATATCGTTTATTTATCATCCACAGAAGCCATGCACTTGGTATGTATATACCCTTTAAATTACACGTTGTATAAAGAAGAAGTGATAAAAACCAATCAATTGCTTGTTAGTCCCCGAATCGACGCAATGGCGCGTCGTATTCCACACGCGCCTCAAATACCAGTAAGCAGCAATGACGGGTCCTATATTGCCCGCCGGGATTACTGGAATGTGCTGCTCCGGACCGCCAGAGCAACTAAAGGATCAGGTTGGGATAGTAGGTAAAAGTCATACAGTCCCTTCCACTCTACCCCGAGAACGGACTCCATCCTTGATGATTATCCTCAAAAGGCCATGTAGGCTACAATCAATTCTCTAGTAACATTCATAATCAAAAATGTACATTACAGGCGTCAATATGAAATAAATTTTGAAATTACTATCTTCGTTTGCGAACCTAAAACGATAAAAAATCACCCATGACAAAACAATTGCAAACCACTTTTTAATCCCATTTGGATTTTATTTTTCTGTCTATTTTCTAAGCAGCTAACGTTCTATGTTATTATGTGTAGGTCAATATTCACTAACTTTAAAAGGTTCAAGAAACGGTAATATATATTATATGACTTAACCTTTATAAGGCACAAACGTAGTAACTTTGTAGACTGAAACCACCGCACACAGTTTGCTGAAAGGTTCATAATTCTATGAATGTATATTGCTGTCCTTATTAGTAGTTTGATCCTTCCGCAGTAATATAAGAATACTATCCACTAGTATTTTTCTACATGATCAAAACTGTTAATTTTGATGATGTAAAACTAAATAAAAACATTCTCTATTTTCTAGTATGTTAGGTATCGTGAAGAAATTGGGGAGAATGGAAGAAAACATTTTGCACCGACGCCAAGCAACTGGGATGAGGGTAGAAAGATGATGACGATAATGATGATATTATCTACTTGGCGTTTCTAAAAAATAAACATTAAATTACAGCTCCATAGTATCAATAGTAATATTAATCAAACTTAATGATATTTTAATAATTAAATGTTATTTTATTGTATTCTGACTCACTGAAATTTTTCTTTCATTCTGTTTAATTTAATTTACTGTTTATACAAGTGCTGTGAACACCTATAAGTGACGAATTCACCACAAACTATTTCATTCGTGCCTTTTTTTATTTGTTAAATAACTAGTGAATTAGTCGTTGGTGTGTCAATAAATAAATAGTCTCCGAGTTATATCGCGGACAACCATACGTACAAAAGCGTAAGAAGAATAGATGTCGTGTACCACATAATCTTTTATATAATATAATGAGCCCATAACCTTCCCACTGCTGAAAAAGGCCTCCTATTTATGAGAGATAATGATCAGTAATCCATCAAGCAGGCCCAGTTGGGGCCAGTAATCAGAGCTCAATAGGTGGTCACGTCAATTGCAGTATCAGCCTACTACTAATGCTCCGAAGATGAAATTAAAGTTAGCCCGTCTTTAGCATTGTTCGTCAGGTCGTTGAGCTCCTTAGTAGTCCAAAGTTGAACTAACAGACTAACTGACAAAGGTTTGCCCTGTCAGACGGGTCTACTCAAATCTGTGCGGTTCTTTCCTCAAAAGGCCATTTCAGACTAATCTACATAATCCTCATAAACAATTGTGAATATGTGAACTATGTAGGTTATTTTATTCGAGTTAAACATGATTGTCTGGCAGTTTGAGTGCTTTTTGCGGCCTACCCAAACGTCCTTACCTTGGTATTGTTCGTCAAATTGTTAAGCTCCTTGTTCTAAGTTGAGCTATACGTCATTTGGCAAATGCTTGCACTGACTGACAGGCCCACTCAAATTTGTGAGCATCTTTCTTCAAAATACCGCCTCAGACTGAAACCTACAAGGTTCCCATATAATTAAACAATTGTAGATTGTATGCAATTTAAGAGACGGACCTCTGAGTTTGTTTAGGTGTTTTTTCTCAGGGTAGTCAGTTAGGAAGCACCGGCCTCTTCTAGTTAATATTTACGAAAAAAATTAAGTGTAAAAGTGTTATTTAATAACCAATTTGAAAAATAAAGATCATTTATCATTTATAGCCACATAACTCTGAACACTAAGCACGTTTTATAGCAAAATGTCACGTAGCGTGCTGAGTACTTATCCCAAAATGGCTAATCAATAAGTAGGTATTGTATAAGCAAAGAAAATCTGCATAAACCCACAAGCCCCGAGCGTTAACTACAAACGATAATCTAATTTTAATCTTCAGCAAATTGCACCACAACATTAACTTCAGTGTAATGTCATTTGCAGTCATATAACAACTAAACTTTACCCTATTAATCAGTTAATTTAGAATTTTGCATATATATGTACATTATGCAACTTTTATACATGCACTTGTTTTGAATAAAAATAAAAGCAGCAATGTAGGTTGTGTTAGAATTTACAAAGTGTTTCTCTAAGTAATTTCCCTTCGCGTCTTAGCTATTTCCCGCGGTAGGCACTCAACTTGACGCACGTGTGAACATAGCTAGCTAATATATGACAAGTAATCGACGAGGCTATTACTAACAGGCGGGTACATTCCGCCTTGAGCGCAAGGATGCTGGAGATAGGCTTAAAAATGGAGCTATGAAGGCGGCGGAGAGAGTCACCGTCGGGAAAAGTTTGCAAAAATATTGACAGTTTGATCGTATAATTTAATTTAATCCTGGTTGGTTTCTGGTTTAGGAATTTGTAGTAAAATAGCATCATATCTTACTCTGATGGTAAAAAAAAATTGGCAACAGTTGAATTTGAATACTGAAGGTCAATTCTTAATTCAGAAGTTAAGGGATAGGTTACCTTTAACATGATGAAAAGGATATTTATGTGCTTACTTAAATGCCTTAATTTATAAGCTAAAAAGCTAGTACAAATTTGAATTTCAACCCAATACAAGTATTTCAAAATCTTACCAAAAATGTAGGCACCAAACCGTTGCAGTCCGTTTCTCTCTTGGATTTAAAACAAAACAAAAAGTTATCTAATTTCAAAGTGCAAGAGAATAGCTACAATCTTCAGAAAATCCCTTCTTTTCGAGGCCAAGTCTAGACAATATCTACACGCTTTTATAGCTTCTCGTCTAAATAGCTATGAGTATATACGTACTCAGTAAGGTACTTGTACTGATTGGCGATATTCCGAAGTTATGAGCCGTAGAATCCGATTTCAACGCAATGACTCTCAACGCTCCGCGCGTGAAAGTCTTAAAGAGATCTTGTGATAATAGAAAGCTTTCGTTATTTAGGATTTCATTTCAACAATTTTGTCCACTTATGCGTGTCTACTTATGAATACAGTTTTCTACTTAGTTATAAAGGGATAATGCGAGTGGGTGATAGAAAGTAATTTTCGAAATTACTCATGACAAACATTTTAAAACAAACATTCTTTCACTAGTAAAACGCTACTACTACTACTACTACATTACTGAGTGACATAGGCTACACTTTTCACTCTAAAAAACTTTTGAAAGAAAGAAATAAAGATCTAGATCTAGATCTCAAAGAACTAGACAACATATCAACACACTATGCACAAAGAAAAAACGCTGAATATTTGACTCATTTGCACATCGTGGCCTTTTCAGGAAAATTCCAGAAAATATATCACTGGCATAAAATGCGGCCTACAAAACAAGTTCAATAAAGTTGATAAATATAAAAATCTGACGCAGGAAATTGGAATGTGTTCAATGTTCGTATAGGATGAGAGGACATTTTCGGACATCTCAAGGGGTCAGAAGTCTGGGTAGTATACATTTCGTAACGTAACTATGACAGTCGAGTCTTCCGGTGCGAAATTGGATAAAAAAATTGGCACTTTTTTACAACAATCCATCTTCTATATCGATAAAGATAAGTTCTGTACCTATGTATTCTTCGATCGTATTATGTTGAAATTTTGGCAGGGTGTTCTGAAGAGGAATTACACTGCAGCGTGTGTGAAAATTCCACGCGAACGAAGTCAGAGTCAGAATTGGTCTAATCCGAGTCGAACTCGCACATGAAGAGTTCCGTTGTAGCTTCGCAAAATAACTTTGTTTTTTATAGTTTTTGTATGAACAACAAAGTCATATTTGTGGTTTTTGAAATTTTGCTGTATCTCGTTAAAACTATTTTTATTTAAAGTTTTCATTGAAAACTATAGCATATATTTTTTATATTTTTTACTTTATTATTTGCATATTTTGCCACTTTGACAATCTTTCACACGATTGACTTTAAGAAAAAAAAAATGGTTTTAGGAACCTCAATGTAATAAGAAACTTATATAGACACCAGTACGTATAGGTTAGATGAAAAAAATTTTTTTTTGATCTAGTTGCCAACACAAGGAACTGGAATTAAAAAAGGATTTTTAAAGCGGTTCATAGAATAAATATACCTACCAAATTTCAACTGTGTAGTACTAAAAATTTCGGCATAAAACGGCTATGACATATGCATGCACAGACTCCGAGAGAGATAAAGGTTCCATTTTTTGCCAATCAGCTACGGAACCGTAAATCGGACTCGGATCGTAACCGGATGCTCTCTTTGTTACAAGCGCGTAGTCATGAATTTTGGTTTTAGGTAACAATAGATTTATTTAAGAAAAGTCCAATACAGCACAATAAAATAATGTTCAGCATGTCACCAATCTCTCAAAAACCTTGTAATATATTTTAAAGTAGTTCGGCTTCACTCGCGTGCAAAGTATTTTTTTTTAGCAAATAATACTTTTAGTAATTCCTCCAAGATATTATCTATCTCCTAATTTCATTAAGATAGGTTAAATGGTTTAGACAAGAAAGTGTAACGGAGAAACAGAGTCACTTTCATTGTTAATTTTTTTTTTAATATCCTCACGCTAAAAAAGTCTGCTGTATCGTGAGTGCATTTTTGCAAACACCCAGACCTGATACCACTATTATTTGTAGGCTATACAAATATTTGTACAGGTGCGAGAATCGATTCCACGACACGCAGCGCAGCAGCCAACCGCTCAAGCACTACCCTGACTGTGTTGTCGTATATTAGGACGAAGTAGGGATTACGGATAAGAAAGTTTTCGAGTTGGTTTTAACAGTCAAACTATTTTCGAGTTTCTTACAGGTAAATAATTGATAATAAGGTTTTTGTTATATTTTTTATGTTATACTAAACAAACTTTGGAATTGGGATAACGATCTCCTTACATGTAATATTCTGTAAAATCTTTTCAAAAGTATCACAAACTTCTCATATGTAAGGAGGCCCAAATGATTCGATTACAATTTGCTGATTGAGGATATAGCGATAATATTAATATGTTGAGTCCACCCGTCTCAACATCGCCGCGCGCTGGCGGCAGTGAAAAAGGGGTGCGGGGCAATAGCTCGCACCGCGGCGGTCGACGGCCGAGCACGCGCCCCCACGACACACGGTCAGCTGTTGCACGCCTCTAAGCACGGCTGCGCTCGCGCATATTATATTCCCGTAACCTTTGTCCACGTATTTTAACCAACCGTACCGTTTCTGTACTTAATCATCTTTTTACATTATTACATGTTATACAGTCCACTATTCTTTCATTGCTTGCTCACCATGACCTATCGTCGCGATCATTGGTCCTTCGAGCCGGATCGGACGGTTGGTTAAAATACGTGGACAAAGGTTACGGGAATATAATATGCGCGAGCGCAGCCGTGCTTAGAAGCGTGCAACAGCTGACCGTGTGTCGTGGGGGCGCGCGCTCGGCCGTCGACCGCCGCGGTGCGAGCTATTGCCCCGCACCCCTTTTTCACTGCCGCCAGCGCGCGGCGATGTTGAGACGGGTGGACTCAACAATAGTACTCTAGTTTTTGTAGTGATTTGCTTTCTGTTATTCGGGAATAATAGCGCAATTCATATGAAATGTTATTAATACCATTAAATATCGTGTCGGGATTATATTTTTCCGTAAACATTTCACAAATACCGATATTAATCAATCAACAACACTGATTGTTTTCATCAAACAGTACTGTGTCATGGGTATTTATTTTTCAACAAAAATATTGCAACACTAATTAATCAATGTTGTCTTCATCAATCATTCATCATTATTTGTGTTATTCAGCCATAAACAAAAATATTATTTTTAAGCGACAATAGCTTAATGGCTGACGTGTCGGACTTGTGATCGAGAGGTCGCGAGTTCAAACCCCACCCATTAATTACACTATTTCCGTGAACCCACTCCAGACACAAGCATATTTCACTTAGTTGGAGCGGTTAACAAGATTGCTAGTAATGTGAGTTCTACCCACATCCCTAGTTCTCTTCTAAAGAAAAAAAAATTGGCCAAATGCGAGTCAGACTCGCCCATGAAGGGTTCCGTAGTAACTATAATAATATAATATAATATAATATGTATTTATAATATAAATACATATTATATTATATTATTATATTTGACAAAAGAAAACCTTACAAATTTCTTAAAACTAGCTTATTTACATTTTATACAACTACGCTAAATAACTTTGCTTTTCATAGTGTTTGTATGAATTACAAAGTTATATTTGCGGTTTTATAAAATATGCTGTATCTCAAAAACTGATAACCCGATCTCGTTCAAACCAATTTTGGTTGAAAGTTTACATTAAGATCTATAGAAATATTTTTTTTAGATTTTTCACTCCATTATTATAGAAGTTAGAGGGGGGGACACATTTTACCACTTTGGAAGCTTATATCTTTTAAACGATTAACTTTATGAAAAAGTGGTTTTACAAACATCAGTGTCATTTTAAAGACCTGTCTATAAATACCACATGCGCATAGGTTTCATGAAAAAATAAATTTTCAGTTTTAGTTCTATGTATTGGGACCCCCCTTTATTTTAAATATTTTTTAATTTTTTTCTTTAAATCGGAAAGCAGTTCACAGAATACATCTACCTACAAACATAGTTTTACATGTATAGTCTTAGGACATATATTACACACTGCCATTTTATTCCGAAACTATTAGTAGTTTCGGAATAAAATGGCTGTGACATACGGATAGACGGACAGACAGACAGACAGACAGACAGACAGACAGACGGACAGACATGTCGAAACTATAAGGCTTCCGTTTTTTGCCATTCGGCTACGGAACCCTAAAAAGAAATATTTCCTTTAAAAAATGTATACAGTGTGCTCATATCAACCATATTTCATATTTATATAACAGTGCTCAATCAACGTCACAAAAATCCTTCACACTTCGACAAATGACATGTCACACACTTCAATTCACATGAAAACAATATTCACGTGTAGGTCACACCTGAATATTATTTTTCAGGAAAACACATAAACAGAAAGCAACATCTGTCTTTTATCCAATATCCATTTTATGTTTGGTTCCATTCGGTACATTGATCATTTTATTCCGGTTGTCAATTTAAAAGATACATTTTTACGCTCATGCGGAAATGACAACATTGGCTTATCATCTTGATCATAATACAACCTGTGTCACATACTAGGTATATTTTAGGGTTCCGTACCCGAAGAGTAAAAACGGGACCCTATTACTAAGACTCCGCTGTATGTCTGTCTGTCACCAGGCCGTGTCTCATGAACCGTGATAGCTAGACAGATGAAACTTTCACAGATGATGTATTTCTGTTGCCGCTATAACAACTAAAAACAGAATTATATTAATATTTAAGGGGGGCCCATACAACAAACGTGATTTTTTTCCGTGTTGTATAGATAATGTACGGAACTCTTCGTGTGCGAATCCGACTGACACTTGGCCGGTATTTTAGTTCCAATAGTTTTTATTCTTTATTTAATAAAAGAAATATTTTACTACCTCTTACATAAATCACACTAGCTTCTGTCGTTTTATAAGTAAATAAATAAGTGCTCATGTAGGCATTATGTGAAAAAAATATTTAAATTATGATTCTGAATTGGTAAATTTAAATCATTATCATGCGCCTAATTTAAATAATAGTCGCGGCGGGGTATCACTATGTAACAAAACTTTAAATATCGATTCTATTTTTTTTCTTTATAATTTTGTTTTTTTATGCTTTTTAAACTTTTCACCTACCATAGTTTTTGTCACTTTGACCAATTTCATGGAATGGACAGTTTTTGCAATGTAGTACACGTGTTACCCTTTAATTTGATACGATTTGATTTAATTATTCATCCCCACTTTCACTCCCCATATCTAGTAAATGGCAGAACCAATTTTGATAAAACATGTCTGATTGTAATATACCCGTCGTGTTCTTTTATTTGATACCCCACTTGGGTATATTTGACAACATTCAATTATTCATCCCCTCTTTCACCCCCCACAACTTTTAAAAGGCTCAACCGATTTTCATCAAACATGTTTAAGAACACCATCAAACATGTTTAAGAACACTCGCACATAAGTCACCTTTAATACAGAAAAAACTAAATTGAAATCGCTTCATTCTTTCGGGAGCTATGATGCCACAGACAGACAGATAGACACACAGACACGTCAAACTTATAACACCCCTCTTTTTGCGTCGGGGGTTAATAAATAAATATATATATAAATACAATGCATAAGTACATAAAACATGTAAATATATAATGTGTTCTTTCACATCGTGTGGAGAAAAACAAAGGAATAATCATAAGTTTGAAAGAAAACAACAGACTAAAAACAAAGATGAGAAAACAGTTCTTTTACGTACATAGTCTAAGAATTAATCATAACTACACTCAGAATGCCATTATTCTTCACATTGTTACCAGTAATGAAGCTATTTTGGACAATTCCAACATCTGGAGCAATAAAAAGTTAGTTTACTAAGTACTTTGACGAACAGTTTAGTGTCCTTATGTCAACAACATAATTTTCACTTTTATGTAAATAAAATCTCATTTGTATGTGAACATGCTCTAGTATAAGACAGAACAATAAACAAACTTTGCTTCAGTGGAAACAAATTTAAGCTGATTTTCCCAACGATTACTTAGCTACAGCTATACAACGTGTAACAGAAACCCCATATCTATCCAAAAGGACTGAAGACAACATCTGGTATGAAGTCTCTATGCAAAGTTTCTGCTCAAAATAAGTGACTCACAGAATTGACCCCAAATTATTGGTTTCATATGTTTCTTGAATACCAGTAATAACAAACGTGTCACATCACTATGAGGGTCATCACTTTCTAAGTCACTTGCCAATAAAACGATAATTCTCTTCGTTCTTCTTAATTTGAAAAATTCGGCCTCTGGTATCAATATATTGAAATTTCTAATATTCTCCACACATGTAGACATAGGATTAGAAAACCCTTGCCATATCGTTTATTATCATCCAAAGAAGCCGTGCACTTGGTATGTATATACCCTTTAAATTACACGTTGTAGAGGAGAGATAAGCCCATATATACTAGCAGTTACGCGAGACTTCACTCCTATGGACTTTATCACGATAAAAAACATATATAATCGGGTAAAAAGTAGCCTATAACCTTTCTCAATATTCAAACTACACACACACACACACACACACACACACACACACACACACACATACACACACACACAGAAACACTAATACACACCACTCAAATAAAAACAACAGACACATCTCGGTAAACTAATGGTCAATTATTAATTATTAGCTGGCCACGCGTTTCGCACTAGATTCTTCTTTTGCTGAATAAAATGGACGGGGTCGGCTCAGTCTAATCGGATGTAGTTGAATGAATACTAGCGGAAAAGTTTGTTTGTTTGTTTAAACGTTCTAATCTTCGAAAGTACTTGGCCGGTTTCGATGAAATTTGGTATGAATGTAGTTTGAAGCTTAAGAAAGGCTACTTTTTCCTAACTACAAGAAAGGAAAGTTATGTTTTAATAGTGATTTTATTATAAGTTTGGCCTGGTAATTTTATGAGGAATGTTTGAGAAGGAAATGCAAGAAAGCGTGGTAGTATTTAATTGGGAATGGATAACAGGAACGGGATCATGTGCTGCGCCAACCTTAACTAACATGGAAGAAAGGCATGATGATGATGATGCTAGTTTACAGGCGTGTGTATTTAACATGATTAATTAAAGAACAGTCTTATCCCAGTGGAAACGGTACCGACTTGCGAGATGTAGGTCTTAATTACGACGTTAATTTGTGTATTTTTTTTAACACGCTTTTATTAGGTCGACCTGTATGTAACTAACTATGTAATATTTTAACCATCTTCCAAGGGTTGAAGCGTAATGAAAATTGGCAGCTGTATGTAGTTCTGATGACAATATAATAATATGGTGCTGTCGAACTGATCTGATGATGGAGCCGGAAGATATGAACTCGAACTTCATGATAGAAAATCTTATCATAGCTGTTTTGGATTTCTTAGAAAATTCTTGTAATAAACTTTGACCACGCTTAGGTTTCAAGGTCTGATGATGAAGCCGGAAGATAGGCACTGGCATTCTATGATGGAATATCGTATCGTAGTCGTGTTTGCACTTGGTTGCACTTTTAACACGATCAGGTTTCAAGGTTATAACAAACCTAAAGAAAATTCGTTATAGGTTATCTTAACCTTTTTGAATCACCGCGTAATCCATAGATTTATTTTTTTATAGATGTCACTTTCAAATCCTCTGGGGGGATCGACCGTTTAATTGTCACTACTCGTAGGAATAATCAGGCAAAAACTACAAAAAAGAAACAGCAACACAAAGAAAACGGAGACTACAAAAAAAAAGGAAAAGCGCGAACAAATTTACGTGCATTTATAAAAGCGTGTTTTTCTATTGTTTTTAACTATTAATTTATTTAATTACTGATGGGCCCACTCTTGACCTCGATCTCGCCTGATGGTAAGCGATAGATGAGGTCTAAGATGGGACGAGCGAGCCCAGTAGGTGCCTATTTACTCGTGCTTTAAAGGCTGAAAGGTCATAAGTGGCAAGGAATACAGAAGCCGGCAGAGAATTCCACAGCTTGGCTGTGCGCGCAATAAATGTGGAGGAGAAGCGCTTGGTACGACAAGACGGTATATCAACCAAGTGTGGGCGATACCCAACCGTGCGTCTGGTAGACCGGTACTGAAAGGGAGATGGAAGGATCAGGTCATAGAGCTCCTGCGCACACTCCCCGAAGTACAATCTGTAGAAAACCGACAGGCAAGCAACGGTTCGCCGATGAGCCAGGCTATGAAGCTTGTCCACCAGCACCTCGTCGCCTGTAAGCTCTGCGATTGATCGATTATATCATCACTACTGATTTTTAAACATTGAAAAAAAAACATCGTATGGAAAGCAGCATATCCTGGAAGTAAAAGTTCGAAGACCAGTGATATAAGTCAATTGGATAAAGGTATGAGGTAAATGAAAAAAACCTTTATAAATACTATAGAAATTCCTAAAATTATAAAAGGCATAACAATATTTCCAAAACACTTAACGAGGTCACGGCCGAAGATACTAATACCGTTAATGACAAGTCATTACTCACATACGCAAAAACAAATTGTAATTAAACGAAATTACTGCTGACGTCATTCAAAGAAATAGGTACTGCAGGGAAGGGCTTGGTCAATTTCAAATATTAGTTTGTCATGAATACTCATTTTTTTTTCTCAAAAACGAACTCCCCAAGCAGGAATAGGCTGTTTTAGCCCAGGAGGATGGTAACATGCAACGCAATAAAACTACCCACATTTATGAATATGGCCGCGTGCTTTCTTCCGTGTTTTGACTAAGCCGCAATACAACATTGTAAGCGTCAATAACCTAATGGCTAAGGTGTTGGAATTGTGATTGAGAAGTCGCAGGTTCGAACTCATTATACTATTGTGCTGAACCCACTCCAGACACAAGCATATTTAGCTTAGTTGGAGGGGTTAAAAAGATTGTTAGTAATGAGAATTCTACCCATATAACTACTTCTCTTTTTAAACAAAAAATTAAAAAATTATCAACCAATCAGAACTCGATATGTACAGAATATAGGAAACCCACGAACAGTCACGAACAAAATGAAATTCCAATTTCTTTCCGTCCGGATAGTCAGAGTTTATTTTTATAACAAACCTCGTACTGAGTCTTCAATGCCTATCACAGACAACAACACGGTACTAACAAAATGTTTAGTCTTATAATAAAAAAAAATTTTTAGCAAAAAATAGAACCGACTTCCATATCAAAACACTACAAAGGCAAAAATAACTTTAATTTCGGAAGGCGGTGTCAAAAACGAAAATATATACAAAACTAAAGACACCGCCTTCCGAAATTAAAGTTATTTTTGCCTTTGTAGTGTTTTGATATGGAAGTCGGTTCTATTTTTTGCTAAAAATTTTTTTTTCACGCTTTTTAGTGGGTCGGTTTGTAATTTATCTAGTCACAAAAGCCATAATGTCAACAACTTATCACCTTTTACAAAATATTGCTTTTCCCGATGCATAGCCGTTAATTTTTGAGGAGTTCTCCTGGTACTTGACCATCAACTCTACATCACCATATGTATTGTGACGAGCATAAAGTATTTAACATCCGTACTCAAGTAATCGAATCGCAATCCACAAAATACTTATTATTGAGGAGTTTCAGTGGCCATCTGTGGTCTTCATCATCAGTTCAACTTCCCCAAATGGTACTTTTCGGAAGCAACTGCCCAAGGTACTATAAGAAATACCCAAAACGCTATAGGTGTGCCTATAATATTTGAAGAGTTCCCTCGATTTCTCCAGGATCCCATCATCAGATCCTGATTTCGTAACAATGGGAACAACTAGAAAGTATACCCATTCAAACGCAAAAATAATTTTTCAAATCGGTTCAGCCGTCTCCGAGTTATGAGGTTAACATACATAAAAAAAATAAAAAAAAAAATAAAAAGTTCAAGACGAATTGTAAACCTCCTTTTTTTGAAGTCGGTTAATAAAGTAAGGTAAAATACAATAGCTGGCAAACGCTTACACTGTCTGTTTGTCTAAGCTGGGAAACTCCGGCCTCATCTAGTTTAAAGTAACCAAAAGTATTGACGTGTAAAAGTGTTATTTTTATCCTGTTTAACATACTGTTACAAGCTGGGGTTCGGGATAGAAATAATTGCGCCAATTAAACCAAAATTAACACTTTACCTAAATAAACACCAAATAAAAATTAACACAGTTATTCACAGTACAATACTTGTCACTCAACACTTAAATCACACCGAAATTCACTTGTAAAGCTTTGATTCTATTGCATCGTATCTTGAAATAAGACAACCGTCTGCGTTCCTCTGCGATCTATTTATACCCCGGTCTATGAGTTCTAGAACATTCTTGTTAAATCGACTCACTGTTTATACTGCCAAAAATATTCCAGAAGCTACTCGAGGTACTCAGTACTGCTACTCGCCGCTAGATGGCGTTAGTGTCTCGAACGTATTAGAAGTTAGTCGAACGTTCTCGATATACTCAGTACTGCTACTCGCCGCTAGATGGCGTTAGTGTCTCGGACGTATTAGAAGTTAGTCAAACTTTCTCGATATACTCAGTACTGCTACTCGCCGCCAGGTGGCGTCAATGTCTCGAACATTCTAGATTTCTATCGAAGTTTCTCGACGTACTTTGTTAAGCGACTGGCGTAACAATACCATACCAACTTGAATATTGTAAAGTGCTAAAGAAACATTTTCTAGAAAGTACTACGATGTAGAAAGTATTTATATTCATAGTTACGAGTAATAAGTGTTACTTTTAATGATAAGTGTGTATGTGTGGCATCGAGTTGCCGCGGCTATCACATAAAAACCCTCGATGGTTTAGGTAGTATGTTTAAGTTTCCAACAAATGTACACGCATGTTTTAAATAATAAACGATAAAAAATCAATTCAAGGATTTCACGAAAACACTGCCGGCACCCTGTAGGTACTGCAGTTTGGCAGAAGATATACAAATGTATTTATCCAATTGTAAAGCTGTCTTAACAAATAAACAAGAAATATTCAGCATACAACATTCCTACTGCGGGAACACAGACATTCTCTCTGTGAGAGGGAATGGCCCGTAACTAGGGAATGCAATACCGGGATACCAGGATCCCGAAATACCAGGATCCCGTGTTATTTTTTGCGGGACTAGTCGCGGGATCCCGCGGGATTAGCGGGACTGCGCAACGGTAAACGCCATTCGCACGTTCGGCACGCGGAAGAGATGATTCGAGATGAACTTGAACAAACTCTATCGAGTTTTAAAACTGCTTGTCGCACTAATTCTGGAGTCCATTCTCTCGAAGTTTTTATTAAGAAAGAAAATAATTTGTTTGACTCTGGTGGATTAAAAGGCGAATATCTTCAATTCGCCTACAACGCTTTATTAACAGTTGTACCCACAAGCGTGGAAGCAGAACGAGCGTTTTCTACTGCTGGCTGTCTGGCATGTATAGTTAGGAGTCGATTGGTAGACAAGATTTTATTTTTATTTATTTATTTAAGAATTTTATGCGCAATAACTTTCAAAATAATGCCTAAACTGCGTATTGTCTCTTTGTAATAATTTTTATTCTTTTATATTATATCTGTTTTTTTAATCTTTCAATACATAATTTTGAATAATATTTTTTGTTAGATTTTTAGTTCTAGATGCACTTATGACACAGGATTTCTCTCTTTTCTCAATGACTTTCAGAAACATGCGGGATTCTGCGAATACCAGGATCCCGCGGAACTTAGATCTCTCAGTCCCGCAAATACCTGGATTAAAATTTTGTTGTGGGATTGCATTCCCTACCCGTAACCTACCACGTGGACCCAGTGCGGTTTGGTGAATTTGAATGTGAATGGTGAATTTCATCATGTTCTAGGACTAAAATGAAAGGATTTTACTGTCCTAGAACATGACAGTTTTCTCACGATGTTTTCCTTTTACGTATTTACAAAATAAATATCATTTGTTCATCATTAAAACGAAGCTTACCGACGAAAAACACGAGTAAGATTCAATTGCCGAAGACAACTAAGGTGAACCTTGTCACTGGCAGATATTTAAAGACAGGTGGTGACAACCATTGGCCTTCCTGGCCCCGTTCATCTTAAGCGAGTCATCTCCAGAGACGACTATCAGAAACAATCGATTCCTTCCGACAAAGGTTGACTTCAATCTCCGATACGATCTCAGGAGAGTTGAAACAATTATCTTCTTTACATATAAATCTAATCGTGAAATGACTGTTGGTTATTTCAAACTAACAGTTTTATGAGTTCTTAATAAATACCATAGCAAAACATTTGTTTGTGTTTTACTAATGTGTAGAGTACACAGTACTATACTTATTTTGTATAATTATTATACCTATTTAATATTTGTCTATGTTTCTGTTCGTCCGGGTTTGTCTCTAAAACAGCTGTACTGATATTAATGGGACTTTCACTGAGAGATAAAGGAAGTTATTGGTCAACGTATATTATGTTACTTTTTATCTCGGAATCACCGCGGGTTTAAGCGGGAAAAATCTCCCAAGCGAAAAAAGTCACAGTTAAGGATTTTTTATTAAAAAAGACGATGATTGACGTCTCAATCACTAAAATGTTGGATACCCGATAAGGTTTTAAATGGCAGGGTGGTTTTTATGTTTCGGTAGCTAGCGTAACTGATTATATTGTACTTTTGTTTGTAAGAATAAAAAGCATGGCTGTTTTGCGCAGACGTGACGCATTCAATCATTCATATTTTCGTAACTCGAACCGAAGTCCCAAATTTTGTTTTTATTTCATTTTATCTTTACGGTTGTCACGAATAAACGTTGTCTTTCATTTTATTTATCTTGTGTTTAAATATACAATTAGGCGTTCTAAGTTGGTAATTGAAAATAGTATATTTAACAGCCAAGTAAGAATAAATATGTTTACCCGATGCACAAAAAGACGTGAATCGTCCAGCGCAAGCTTTGAGTAAAAAACTCCATTAAATGAGCTCGGGTTAGAAGAATTGCTGTGTATACTACTTCGTTTTTAAATGTCTAGATGGAATTGATAAACTAACGGCCAATTCTATATTCCAAAAAAAGAACATAAACCCAAAGCGCTCAATCAGCATCATTCAAATAAATCCGGGGACACACGCTTTGTCATACAGATTTGAGAGCTCCATATTGATCGACACCTCTCTACAGCAAGGGATTATGAGCAGTAGCCTAATTTGGCAGTGTCCACAAAGCAAAAATTTTGAAACCGTGGACCGTGGCCAAACGTTTGTGTTATGCGGACTACTGGTTGAATAACGAGCGTAAAATTTGGGTCGGCTTATGTGAAACAATGTCGAGGTTTTAGTCGTAGACATTGCAGTGGGGTAAGGAAATAGACCAAGAGGGTTTTGAATCAAACTTATTTGCAGAATGTAGTCAAGGTTTCTAGTGAATCGCCACATCGACTGAATCTTACCGTAAAGATGATTCTTTAACTAGTATCTACTTCATCTTTTTTTTTCGGGAGGAAATTATCAACTGTCCCCTCCAGCTACTGACTAAAGACCTACCCACTTCCTTCAGTTATCTTTGCGACCAGGGCTGTGTTATCTCGTTAGAACATTTCCGAAACCCCGGTAGGCAATGGTAGGTACTATTGGGCCCCGTCACAAGTGCTGACTGCACGTCGAGGCGCGCACGGTACACGACCCAAGCTTGGTCTTTATCAGACGGTAGGCTAGCATCTCTTATACCTGGTCTCAGAAGATGATAGCATATACTCACAAATGCGACACATTTATTTTGTTTAAAGTTTTAAAGGCGAGCGTACGCTTTGTTGTTTTCGTTTTGGCCATGAATATCGCTCGCCGAAACCACGCGATATAATCGCCAAGTGAAGACACGCTCATAGAGTGTTAATAAAATAAATTGGTACTACTATTACATTGCCGCGATTCACTGATACGTGGGGATTTGTCAAGGATATTTTTACATTCAGAAAAAGTGAAACGCGTCTTTGCTTTCTAAAGACCTTTGTGTTTAATTTAACTTATCTGCAAAATTGATTCAATTCAATTCATTTATTACAAGTAACAAAACTCAATTGGTCTTTATGTCAGTCATATCAGATCTTTGAACAAAGAGCAAAACTGAGAGTCAGGGGTAATCTTGGTTGCCTGGGTTTCGCGAATATTATAACAACAGAATATTATACCGCGGCCCCGGAAATCAAGGGCGACTGAAGGACCAGGGTGTATTTTTACTAAAAACACACTAAAGTAGAAGTCTTCACTTCTTTCCGCACCACACAGAGCGGCACATAATGGATTAGTTTCCTTATTATTGGAAGTGACACGAAGTCTCTCGTGATGAAGACCACGAATGCTTTTGATGGAATAAATCTTTTCTTATTTTTTTACAGAGCAACTTCTGACTTTATGAGTACATAAGCTATTCAAGAAAGTTTCTGCCAAGGCTAACTTTTAAACGCCAGCCACATTTGTGGAGGGCTTTACGGGTGCGAAAACTTCGCATTTTTCATATAACTCAAATGCCTTCATAATATTGGCTTAACGTCGGTTCAACAAAACTCAAAGGAGAAAAATATTGTTTTAAAATTGTCCATTATGGTAATGAAGCTATTTAGTAGAAAAACCTAGCTTACCACCTCGTATAAAATTGAAGTTAAATGCCAAGAAAATGGGCGGTAAAGGAATATAAGTTTTATTCGTTGCGATCTCCAACTAAAATAATCCAATGCATAAAATTTAGTTTATGTAGGTACAAGTTTATTAATTAAAACGAAACATGAATGAGCATGTCTACACCCACAGTGGACCTTTAATTAGCGATGTGGATGTTTAATCATCAAATTGATAGTTCATATCGCATTGTTAACAGAACTACGCAAGTATTTCAAGTGACGTCGCCGCCGCCATTTGCAAACTAATCGTGGTTTGAAACATGGACGTAGAGAGATAGTTTAAGGGGTTATCCGTGATAAAATTTACTAATCTATATGAAGAGATAAATGTTCTGTGTAATGTGTTTTTTTTTGTAAAGAAAAAATAGCAATGTGGGTAGAATTCACATTGCTAGCAATATTTTTAACCCCTCCAACCAAGTTAAACATATGCTTGTGTCTGGAGTGGGTTCACGCCAATAGTGTAATGGGTGGGGTTCGAACCCGTGACCTCTCGATCACAAGTTCGACACCTTAGCCTTTAGGCTATTGAGGCTAAATATGCATTAGGTTGTAGTAGCAAAGGTGATATTGATTATAGTCTGTGATATTGACCAATCGAAAATCTAGAAAAGAAAACAACTAGCTGAACGTTCGCTTTGCCTATTCCATATTTTTTTATCGAATTTATTTGACTATTAGGCAGCCAACACTTATTCCAGGGCTAGATTCATATTTCAAATCAGAGGTAGCGGGGCACGATATTCTAATACTAACTTGATGCTTAAAATTCAATAGTAGTAACCCGAATGTAATTTAGTCAGCCTATAACATTTCCACTACTCAGAGCTAGGTCATTTAAATTAAGGAAGGAATAGACTGTAATTCATTACTCACTTTTTGTCCCAAGGACATGACGATTTTTCGCATCACCATTACCGGAGCAGTGCCGATGAAATAAATTACACACTCGTAAGCCGAGACTTTAACTACTGGGCCACGAGCATTTTCTATCTACTCTTGATGCCATTATGAACCCATTTGACACCCGTTATCAGCTTCATACAGTTCCCATAACTGGCAACGGGGCGTAATTAATGAAGTCATTATGGGGCGTAAAGCATAAGAAAGGTTTTGGTGGAGGTTGGAGGCATAGAAAAAGGTTGCCGACCACTGTCTTAGAAATAACCCTTAAAGACTTACCGCTCAGCCTGAAAGTTGGGGCTACCATATAAATTTTCTAATCAAGTATGCATCGTGTGCGTTTTTCCTATAATTCAAGGAACTTAAGAGTAGACAAAACTTTTGAACTAGTTTATATTAGATAAAATAGAATGGATTAAACTGAGATCACACGTGGACAGTTTGGTATTATTTAGCCCTACTATCTGGTTCCACCTCCGAGACACATATTTACCATGTCACATTATCTACGTTTACGTCAAAAGCATTTTCTAGTAAGCATTACATTTGTCCAAAACTAACTCGAATTTCACTAAACATTCGATAAATTGAACTAAATACCTAACAAGTCTTAATATTAACCGAAGTCGTTAAACATAAACCCGTGTAGTTTACTACCCGTATCGTACAAACCGTAGATTTAACTAAGAGATTTCGTGGTTGAAATGCAGTGTTTGTATACAGTTAATGGTTCTCTATAATAGCCACAGACTTAGGGGTAATTTTCAGTGCTTTCATAGTGTGGAAATTCAAGTACCATATTCATTGAGGTGTTCTTTTGAAGGTACTTTAATGTGACAATATAAAACAAACAATTATGTATATTGTTCGTTGCTGAAAAACCTAAGAAAAACTTAATATATAGAGAGTCCACCTTTTGTCGTGAATTTTCATCACATTAAATTACATCACATCAACATTAAATGACGCCCCCCACTCTTGGTGGAGCGTAAGGGAGTGTCAGACTTCTACTGAAATACCTACCTTTTTCCTTCAGTTGCTGTTGGGTTCCGGGGCCGTGGTATCTCTTATAACGCTAAGCTAAAGTACCCACAACCCCGACAGGCAATGGCTTTATCGGGCCCTGTCATTCCTGCTGACAACTTGTCAGCAGGAATGACAGAGTTGTCAGTGACAACTCTTTATGGCGCGCGTGAAATACGACGCGCCGTCGACTCGGGCAATCAGGCAATGATTTCCACCTATGTAATAATCGCAATATTTCACAATCTGGAAAATTAAGGTACCTGTGATAAAGAATTTGGCAACTTTCCGTTCAATTACCATTCACAAAAGTGATATTTTTAAATTAATGCGGAATGAATTCCAAATGCCTTTGGGATCCACGAATACGTGCCCAAAAGGAAGAAAGGCGCAATTTGTAGACGGAAAAATACTGATAACTAGCTCCAAGCGTCGTAGGCCGTGTTACAAAAGATTTTGTGGAAAGAAATGTATTCAAGAACGCTTTCTTGTTGTAGAAACATACATAATAATATAATATGTGCCTTATTGGGTTCCTGCCCGCTAAAGAAACCAATTAAGATACAAAGTCATTGCCAAGTCAATCTATTTATTTTTTATTTTTTTTTTCTCTTTATTTTTTTTTTGAGCCCTTTAATCTTATGATCATGCCAGGCTCATCGTAGCCTAAGAGGAGAGAGATACTACTGCTACATTCTTTTTAAATTATTCACAAATTTATATATTTTAATTGCATCATCAGTGTGGTTTCGATAAAATTGTGTGATAGGCACCTATGTCTAAATTATTAATATTTAACTCGGACAGTAGTATGTCTCTTTCTGTTCTATACCGCGTGCATTCCACCAACAAGTGGGTAACATCTTCAACAAGTCCACATACTTCACAATCAATCTATTTATTTAAAACTTTAAAGATTTTTAATATTGAAATGGTCACTATAAGATGTTGTTAGATTAGATAATTACGTAACAACTTAAGACAGTAGGTCCTTTAAGTGGGGACTGAATAAATTAATAACCTACTTGGTATTACATGGATCTCACAACTTTTTACGGTAGAAGAATTGAGTTGCGAGACTTGGTTTTTTGACAAGTATTGTTTTTATGGGATCTCATTTCTTTTTGTAGGTAGTTCTGCTTCCAGGCAAGCGTGATCCATCTTCGCCACATCATCACTTACCATCAGGTGAAATGGTGGTCAAACGCGAGCCTATTACCATTAAAAAAAACGAAATTGGAAAATATTTTAGTTTTTCCTTGGTTCATACACTAAACACTAATTGTATTCTAAATTTGAAGCTTCTATGTCTGCTAGAAGTGCCTTAGACTTTTGATGATCGGTCAGTCAGTCTCTGAGTGACCAAATTAAGAATCTTTGACTCGTTATGATTCTTAAACTACTAGTTCAAATTGAATGAAATTTGAAATATACCGTGTTTTTACAATGCCTGCTTGGTTACTAATACCTCAAGCTTCTAGTTTTATCCACATCGAAGTTATAGGGGGTCGAAAATGGCCTGAACTGCTTCGAGAAAAGGATGCCGTGCCGCTTTTTTGCTTGACTTGGCGGGGGCACTGCCATGCCCCCAGATTGTAATATAACATAGCCGGCTTATACCGTTCTCACTGCTAGAATACAGGTATCCTCACTATGAAAGGGCTATAGTAGCCGTAATCCATCTCGCGAGCCCAGTACGGGATGGAAGTCGCACGATTTCGGATTTTTTCGATCCTGGGACGTGCGACAAAACGGTGAAAGGAAGACATCGTATTTACGATGTTTTTCTTTCACCGTTTTGTTACCAATGGTGATGATGAAGCCACCACCGCTCTTTAAGGTTTTTCCCTGTATACGTCATAATCGCAATCCTTGCATTTATTGCTGTTTTTTATGTTTCATTTAAATCTGCACACCGTTGTATTATTCACCAACGCTTTTTCTTTCAATTTAACATATTCAGCTGTCGACATGCTCTGATTCCTGTTCCTATCTCCTGTTATACAATAGAGCAGGTTACAAAAACACTCGAAAACCGCGGAACAAAAAGAAACAGTACATTTCGAGTTTTATATTAATAATAAAGAAATAAACAAAACCGCTTGTAGCATCGGCCATTATAATACTCTCATCGGTATCCCAAAACCCGTATGAATAAAACATTCGGTGTTTTTAAAGCTTCCTTTGGAGAATGTCTGCGAGGATTATTTTTGTGTAAACATGTACATAAGTGATTGAATCAGGTGCCACTTTCCGGAAATCCATGACACATAAATATTTTAGAGAGTTAATAAGACCGCCTAAAATTTGTTGGAGCTCGAGTAAAACGTCACTTTAAAGCTTTATAAATGAGCAATCAATTTTGGCATCGTAGTCTTATTTATTTGCTTTTCTTTAAACAATTTTATAAAACCACTACACAATTAGATATCTTCCTAGTTCATCACAAAGCCACGACCAATCATGAAAATGTAGATAGAGAGATAGAATATACTTTATTGTACACCAAAATATAAACACATCTATTTCTTACTTCTATGGTTACAATGGCGGTCTTATCGCTAAAAGCGATATATATCAGACAACCTTTGGAACGACTTTAAGGGCTTTAAGGTTTAAGGTTTTTGACCTGACCTGACCTGAAACGAACTGGTTAGCTTAACTACAAAACCAAACATCCATGTAAGTACACTCGAGCGTGGATTAGCAGGGACAGGTAAGCCAGACTCAGGATCGCATACTAAGCAGCTCATTTGGAAAGTGATCAATGTTGAGCTTGACCTATCCTGACTTGGAATCTTCTGATGCCGCTTTATGCGTAAGCCATTTGGATAGAAACATGTTTGAAGTGAGTTCTTAAGTGAGGTGACTGATTGCCGACCAAGGTTGCGGACTACGGCCCCGGAACGCAAGAGAAACTGAAAGAACAGGGTGGGTTTTGAGTCAGAAGAAGTCTAACCCATTCTTCTGCTACACCCAGGGGAGGAGTCATTTGATAATCTCCTCCCCGAAAAAAAGGCTTTTGACTGATTTGAATATAAATAACTTGAAGATTTAGAATGTTAATTCACTGATCCTTGGCTTGATTAGTATTCGGAAATAGTAATCCGAACTGAATATATTTTCCAAGGGAAGCTGAAGGCATTGTATTTGAATGGAATGCTCAGCATTTAGATCTTGTCACGTAAAGGCTAGCATTTGTGGTATCACCCAAAAAATTTTTTTTTCTTGGGTTATATCACAAGTAGAAGTTTTTATTAATAGACAGGCCTGTTGGTCTAGTGGTCAGTGGCCCTGACAACTATGCGCAAGGTCGTGGGTTCGATTCCCACCCAGGACAAATGTTTGTGTGATGAGCACGATCATTTGTTTTTTGTCTGGGTGTAATTTATCTATAATATGTATTTATTTAGAAATATATATGTATGTTTATCAGTTGTCTAGTACTCATAGCACAAATTCCGATATCTAAAGACGGTCACAAGACAAACGGCGACGCGTCGTCGTTACATAGTGGACATGCCACCCATACGCACAAAACGTTTTGGGAATACCTTCATTGTGCGTACGGCTAAGGAGTGGAATTCCCTGACGGATTCTGTGTTTCCAGATAGCTACAACCAAGGGCTCTTTAAATCAAGAGTGTATAAGTTACTTCTAGGTAAGCGTGCTCCATCTTCGACCACACCATCGCTTACCTTCAGGTGAGACTGACTAATTAACCTCTAACGCAATTGGCGTTGAAACCTTCGGTTTAGTACAGAATTATTAATTACTACACATGTTTTAAGACCTAGAAAACATACCGTTTTGACAAACAACATCATTTGTTTGAGAAACAACACCTTCTGTTAACACTGATTGTTCAAAATCAATGAGTTATACTAGCTTCTGCTCGCGACTTCGTACGCGTGGGAAGGTCTTCCCACGCGAATCCCGATCCCGTGGAAATTTCGGGATAACAACTTACCAAATTTCATTCAGATCCGTTCAGTAGTTTTTGCGTGAAAGAGTAACAAGCATACATCCATCCATCCTCACAAATTTTCGTATTTATAATATTAGTTATTTTTTAAAATTTATTTAGTTTATTAATTCATATACAACTTAAATCTAAACTCGCCAAACTTTTACGTTTGATGGCGAGAGGCGCTCTTTATACATTAACATTAATGAACCATTCTAATTACTTCTACACAATATGTAGTAATATAATCCTATATCTATAATCTCACAGTAACAATGAGTTAATTACCTATATGACTAGTATTCCAATATAGTATTTAGTTTTTTCTTAAGGGTTCCTTTACTTATTTTTTCTCTTAATAATTCTATTTCGTTAAATACTTGAGGTACCAAATAGTTAGACGTCCTGTTACCGTAATAATTAGTTATCTTAAGTTGAACCAGTTTCTTTTCCCGAACCCTACGTGTGTTGTACTTGTTTTTAACATTAACTTTATATTCATCGTTATAATAATATTTCAGTCCTATCTATGACTTCTTATGTATCCTAGGTATATATGATATCCTATGTAAGACTATGCCTTCTATAGCTCAAGTTCTCTCAGTAATTCAGTTGGCAAATGCTCTTAGTATCTATCCACTTGATATTCAGACACAGTTGGCAAGACCCTAACTAGAATTGTTTCGGGCAAGGCCACCAATAAAACGAGATTTCAGTTGGATCTCGGGAACTATGTCTACCAGAGAGCTTGTGAGATAAAAAATCTTGAAACTTTAACGACGATAAGAACAAAAGGTAGAACATGAATTTCTGCATTAAAGTTGGCTTTTATTGGTTAATGCCCCTACTGAAATACGAACAAAATAATGTCTAATTCTTCTTATTTTTGAGACAATGGTTAGTTAGATCTATTCTTTATTTGGACCAATGATGATTTATATACAGCGTGTAACAGAATAAACGCAATTCCTGAAAGTAGTTGGTTCAGAATCAGCGCAATTTAACACCTATTTTTAATGACAGAAATCGATTCAGAAATCGATTTCCGTCATAAAAAATACGTGTTAAATTTTGACGGAAAAATCTTTCTTTTAACTTAAAATGGAAACAGCATCATGTAAAATTAATATAGTCCTTAATTCAAGGAACTGCGCTCGTATGCGATCTGCATGCATCACAAGATGTGTGTCGGCCGGTAATATTGCATGTGTGCATGCGTCTGTAAAAGGATATTGTATGACGCACATACGTTTTGCATTTAGTAAGGATAACTATTTTAGAAAAGATGTCTAGGTTTGGTTTCAATTTATTTAGTTACGGACATTGATATATTTAGTATATCAATGGTTACGGATGTTGTTTTAAACTTAGAATTTAATATTCAAAACAAAAATCTTATTTAAGAAAAAATTAACTATTAACAATAAACATTTTACTTTCTGGGAACAACCTGTATCGTCTAACATTCCACCACCACTTTTGTTATAAAGACGGCCGGCCAGAATGGTCACCCATGTGTGCTCGTTAGTTTTAGTAAATAACTGTTACTTTTTTAGCTTATACCCCCAATGTATTTAATTATTTGAACAAGTATTTCTTAAGATTGTAAAATTATGTAGTCGATGTTTTTGGTGCACGGTAAAACTCTACTGAGTTTATGTTGGCACCAACTTAAATGTGGATAATGTGTGTGAACTATAGAACAAATAAATAAATAAATAAATAAGTGTCTGAGGTATTGCGCTTAATCCGTTACGCCTTGTATAGATCACGTATCAATATCACAGCTCTAAATAACAACGCAAACGCTATCGGTATTAATCGCCAGCAATCTTAAGCAGCAATAACCTAATGTCCATTTTTAAGGATGGGGAATTCATCCAATGACTGCCTCCCGATTTGGGCGAAGCGGGACGGTGTGTCAGACTTTTACTGACTAAAACCCATCCGCGTTCCATCATATGCCCTTCGTGTTCCGAGGCCGCGGTGACTCTTTCGAACAATTCCGCACATTCACCCATTACACTATTGCTGTAAACGCATCCTAGACACAAGCATATTTAGCTTAGTTGGAGGGTTTAAGAAGATTGCTAGTAATGTGAATTCTACCCACATTGCTAATTCCCATTAAAAAATAACAAAATCTATAGCTGGGTTTTTAACCGACTTCAAAAAAAGGAGGTTTACAATTCGTCTTGAACTTTTTTTTTTTTATGTATGTTACCTCATAACTCGGAGATGGCTGGACCGATTTGGAAATTTATTTTTTTGTTTAAAAGGGAATACTTTCTAGTTGGTCCGATTGTCGTCACGTTTGGATCTGATGATGGGATCATGGAGAAATCGAGGGAACTCTTCAAATATTATAGGCACACCTATAGCGTTTGGGTATTTCTTATAGAACCTTGTACAGTTGCTCTCGAAAAGCACCATTTGAGGAAGTGGAACTGATGATGAAGACCCCAGATTGCCACCGAAACTACTCAATAATAAGTATTTCGTTGATTGCGATTAGATTACATGAATATGGATGTTAAGCACTTTATGCTTGTCACAATGCATATGGTGAAGTAGAGCTGATGGTGATGTACCAGGAGAACTCCTCAAAAATTAACGGCTCTGCACCGGGAAAAGCAATATTTTGTAAAAGGTAATAAGTAGTTGACATTTTGGCTTTTGTAACTAGATAAATTACAAACCGACCCACTAAAAAGCGTGCTAAAAAAAACATTTTAGCAAAAAATAGAACCGACTTCCATATAAAAACACAACAAAGGCAAAAATAACTTTAATTTCGGAAGGCGGTGTCTTTAGTTTTGTATATATTTTCGTTTTTGACACCGCCTTCCGAAATTAAAGTTATTTTTGCCTTTGTAGTGTTTTTATATGGAAGTCGGTTCTATTTTTTGCTAAAAAGTTTTTTTTTAATTCGTTTTTATTTAATTTCTGACATTTTTCATTTTATTTCAAGTATTGACATTTTTGTATATTTATTTTGTATAATACTAAATTTAATTCCAATTTCATAATTATTGTTTTCTTCTTTTATTTTGCATGTATTTCTATACGTATAATAGTGTAAGCCGACCAATGGCTCATGTGTAACTTTTCTATTTTCTTTTTTATATGGGTTTTCAGACCT
Source organism: Tholera decimalis (assembly GCA_943138885.2). Classification (NCBI taxonomy): domain Eukaryota; kingdom Metazoa; phylum Arthropoda; class Insecta; order Lepidoptera; family Noctuidae; genus Tholera; species Tholera decimalis. The sequence continues at coordinate 8,540,201 of OW964553.2, read as the reverse complement.
GAATGAAATGAATTTTATTTTTGTTTATTTATAATTGTTAATGTATAGCTAATGATAAAGACCAATAAAATAATATATACTTATACATAAATAGTTAATAATAATTGAAATTCATAAATATTGTAATATAATTTATCTTAAAGTTGAAAACTTAAAAAATTGTTAATAATATAATTAGCGCTCTTCTTCTCTTCAAATTTTTGCTGTGCCCGATAGGGTCCATATTGATCTAAATTGTATGAAACCACCCATGTAACAAATATGGAATGCAATAAATGATTGAGTATTGAGTATTGAGTGTCAAATTATGAGGTAGGTAGGAAGTATGATTGTTCCAGAAAACGATATAGTTAAGAAATTTTATTAATTTTATTGAATTAATACAAAATAGGTTATAATAGTGCACTGATGATACCATGCAGTTATGTAAAAACATATTTTATTTTTTCGCGATATATGTTACAGATTGGTAATTACTGATAATAGAGTATAGTTGTTTGTGAGAGTGACACAGATGTATATTTTTCAATTTGAATTCAATTCATTAATTTTCAAGTAAGAAGACTCAATTGGTTAGTAACAAAATTCCTTAATCTTAAGTAATTAACCTGAATTACAAGATTGTCTCGTAAATAAAAGCTATAAGCTCTACACTGACCTCTGGGAATAGAAAGTAAATCTAGAGTAAAATCGGCGTTATAAGTGTATAATATAGTTGTTATAGTGGACGCAGGGTTTTCATTAACCCCCTTTCTATATATTATTATTAATATAATTATATTGGTATATATTATAACAAATATGTGTGCAAGTTTATTTATATACATGTAATAAACATTCTACCGCCATTGTAACCATAAGTTAAACAAGATTGTGACTCGGGTATGTTTGAATTATTGGTGCGCATAAAGAGTATCCTATCTATCTATCTACTTAATTAATTAATATTTTATGCACCTACCATGAGATCCCTTCACCGCCCACGGTTAACTGGTAGAGAATGCCTAAGACATGTAGTCTGTCTTTGTACCATTTTTGTTGCATAAAGTTTTAATAAATAAATAAATATGATTGATCGATTGCAAAGGATCTGGAAGAATCGCGGAATATCAAGGTAAACCAAGATTCGTTTGGTTCTGGTGTTCATTTTTTCAATATTCTTGTATGGTACCGAAACATGGACAATATGAGAAGCAGAGAGAAAGAAAATAGATGCGAATCCCATGGACTGTGTTCCGCACAAATGTATCTATACTACAAGAGCTCGGCATCAAAGATCGCTTATCCACGGTATGCCGACGCAGAATTATCAGCTATTTCGGTCACATTATCCGCCGCTAAGATAAAACTTACAATAGCTGATCATCTGTGCCAACATGGAGGGAAAGAGGTCCAGAGGGAGATCCCCATTAAGATGATCGGATCAACTAAAGCAGAGCAGCTCCCTTAGGTTCAAGGAAGTGGTCCATTTAGCCTCTGACCGCAAAAAATAGAAAAGCCTGACAAATCGCTGGGTGAAGATTGGTGATTGCGATCTTCAGTCATGAAGAGTCGACCACAGAGAGAGAGAAATATAATTATTTTCACGTAATTAACACAGACTTTCTCCTTATGAGAGAAAATGGGCTGTAGTTTAACACGCATCAGGCTCATTGTGGGTTGGTGGATCTCACATTTATTGGAAGTTATGGTCCCAGGACAAGCCTGTCTTCTTTTTTTTATTGTTTTGCGTTTGACCACCATCTCGCCTGATCTTAAGCGATGATGTGGTCGAAGATAAAGCACGCTTGCCTAGAAGCAATCTATTCACTCTTGACTTATAGACTCCCAGGTTATAGCTATCAGGAAACACAGACTCCGGCAGATAATTACACTCCTTAGTTGTACGCACAAGGAAACTATTCCCAAAACGTTTTGTGCGTATGGGTGGGATGACCATGTAACGATGGCACAACGCCGTTTGTCTTCTACTCCGATGATGATAAGGGCTAGGTGGAATTAGACTGTGCAATTTCATCGCACACTCCCCGAAATGTAACCGATAGAAAACTGATAGGCTTGCAACACGTCGCCGATGTTGAAGGCTCTGAAGCTTTGTCTCGACCAGTTTTTCGTTGCCAATGAGCCTTTTGGCCCGTTTCTCGATAGTCTCAAGTGCATCAAGCTGGTATTACCTACGATATCTTTCTTCACCGTTGTAGTAGCAGAAATTATTACGTAAATTACCCAAAGTACCTGACTGGGTTTACACTCACAACTATGACTTTAAATCCAACCAGGTAAATCGGGCCCCTTACAATGGTTAAAAAAGGTTTTTACCTACTTTTTTTCTTACTTTCTAACAAGGTAAGAATGTTTCAATACGTTTTCCTTGACTTTTAGTACAAAGACGAATGATGGCCGGTTGCTAAAGGCAGTAATTTCTTTCACATTTCAAATACTGTTTCAACCGAAGTAATTGCTTGGACAGCCATAACTTTTTATGTTTACTACTTAGGTCAGTACAACTTAGTGCTTCAACGATATTAGGGACTACTTTGTGACTTGTAATTGGTTTGGAGTAAAGATTAAATGGCTTAGCAATAAATATATGAGTAATGTTGACTTAAAATTATAGCTTTTGGGCGATTTTACATTTCACTTGTGACCCCGGTTTAACTAAGTTGCAATTATACAACGTGTAACTGAAACCCCATATCTATCCAAAAGGGCTGAAGACAACATCTGGTATGGAGTCTCTATGCACAGTTTCAGCACAAAATAACTGACTCAAAGAATTGATACCAAATTATTGTTTTCATATATTTCTTGAATACCAATCATAACAAACGTGTCACAGCACTACGATGGTCAATAACTTTCCACGTCACTTGCCAATAACACGACAATTCTTTTCGTTCTTCTTAATTTGAAAAATTCGGTCTCTGGTATCAGTGTTTTGGAATTTGTAATAAGTTCTACACACGTAGACTTAGGATTACAAAACCCTTGCCATATCGTTTGTTATCATCCAAAGAAGCCATGCAGTTGGTATGTATATACCCTTTAAATTACACGTTGTATACTCTCTCACTCTATTAGTTAAAACCGTTCCTTTTCCGTAAACGTTTTTTTATGACCGTAACATATATTTTTCACTATTTTATATAAATTATATATTGTGTCTTTTCTGGTACCAAATAGATGTGTTATCTTATCTACCGTAATTCATTAACAGGTTCAGAAGAATTAAGTCGAGAAACAGAAACAGTCTGACAGCGTTTTACTTTTATGGGTATTATTTTGAGAAAGCTGACAGTGACCGTGACCTATAGGTTGACTATTATTTTTGACCAAGCAAGCTAAGCAAATTTTAGTAAATTGGCAATTCCGCCAATATCTTAAGTGTGTAGGTACATTATCAGCCGACAGCAATGAGGGCGAATTTTTCTATGCTCTATTTTAGTAAAGTTAGAAGATTTTATTGTGGTACATCTAGACAGTTGGTTAGATGAAATAATTTCTTATAGTATAGAAAAAAATGGAGAAGAGATAAATTGAGTTTACTTATATTAATTTCTGTTTATAGAAATCCATCCAAATTATTGTTTCGAGACAATCTATTAGAATCAGCTGTTGGCTGTCAACAAGGTGACCCTCTCGGGCCAGTGATTTTCAGTTTAGCTATTCACCCAATAATTCGAAAGCTAAATTCTAAATTCAATTTTTGGTATCTTGACGACGGAACCTTGGGAGGTGATGTAGAAAATATTTTAGCAGACCTAAATTTCTTAAAAAATGAACTACATTCTATTGGCCTTGACCTCAACCTTTCAAAATGTGAATTATTTTTAACAGATAACACTGACAGACTACTGACTCTCTCTAAATTTAACGAAATAGCTCCTGGAATTCAAATTATTGAGAAAAGTTCTCTCCGTCTCCTTGGTTCTCCAATCTTTGATACTTCCTTTCCCGACTTTATTGCAGAACAAATTAATAAATTCAATGACGTTTCGGAAAGATTGCTCCAAATCAATATGCACTCGGCCATCACTATAATTCGTTTCTGCTGTTTCGGCCCTAAATTAACATACTCTCTTCGTGCTTCCCATTTGTGGAAGCACCATCAACTTTTAGTTCAAATGGATCAAATTATCAGACGAACTTTGTCCTTAATTCTGAATGTGGCTTTGGATGACCGAGCTTGGGCCCAAGCCTCTCTTCCCATCCGCATGGGAGGGCTCGGAATCCGCAAAATTTCTAGTATTAGTTTACCGGCTTTCATTTCCTCGGTCCACAGCACTGAGAAATTAATCAGGAATATCCTGGCTTCCACACTGATTGATTTCAATGTGCCGTGCTTCACTGAGGCTATTGATGCCTGGAATCTCGCTTGTCCGAATTCTGACCTACCTGTTATACCATCTTCCCAGAGGCGGTGGGACGAGCCGCTCTGCAGAGTAGTTCTGAATAATTTACTAACCACGTCTGCTACTTCTGCTGAGTGTGCTCGTCTGCTGGCTGTGGGAAAGTGGGAATCAGGTCTTTGGTTACATGCTCTACCGTCCTCAAATCTTGGCACTTTGTTCGACGACACCACTTTCCGCATCGCTGTTTCACTACGCCTAGGAGCCCCTTGTTGTTCCCCTCATCGCTGTAATTGTGGGGAAGCGGTCAACAGCCTCGGGCACCATGGTCTCTCTTGCAGCCGTAGTGCGGGTCGTTTTGCACGACATGCCAACTTAAATGACATTATCCGACGAGCCCTTGTCACCGTCGGCGTTCCAGCCGTATTGGAACCCATTGGACTGGCGCGTGACGATGGCAAGAGCCCGGACGGCATGTCATTGTTTCCTTGGAAGATGGGTAGGCCTTTAGTGTGGGACGCAACTTGTGTCGATACTGTCGCGCCATCCCATCTTCCCAGTTCATCATGTTGTGCTGGCGCTCCCGCTGCGGCTGCGGAAAACCTCAAGCGGCATAAATATAGTCATCTCGGTGATAACTATATTTTCGAGCCGTTTGGGGTCGAAACTCTCGGACCATGGGGCCCGTGTGCTCACAGCCTTTTTAAAGAAATATCGAAAAGGCTCGTTGACGCTTCCCGCGACCCAAGGGCTGGCTATTTCTTTGGTCAACGGCTAAGCATTGCCATACAACGAGGCAATGCCGCCAGTATCTTAGGTACGTTGCCAGCCGACAGCGTTGAGGATGAATTTTTTGATGCTTTATTGTAGTTTGTATTTTAGTACATAATTTTGTATATTTAAAATTATTAAAAATTTCTGTTCGTTTTATCTCGACAGGTTATTTATGAAAACTTTCGTTAAAGTATTGACAGACGCCGTTAGCAAAGTCATACATTCGCATTTTGTATTTGTTCTGTAAAATAATATAAAAGATTATTGAAAGATTTTCTCTCCCACATAATTCAATATAAAAACAAACTCAAAAATACAGCATGTACTATACATGTTTTGTTTGGGCAGAGTACGGATACGGACATCAATTAAGGGATGGCTTTTAATTTGGCCAAAGCATTTCCATAAAACGTGAGCACATCACAAGTAGATAGAGTTGAATATGATTTTTTTTTCATTTTACTTTAATTTTCAGTATAGTTAAGATTAAATTGTTAAAAGCAGTGGTGGCTCATTGGTTACTGGGACGATATACGAGTTCTAATCTGTGAGTTAGATATCAGACAGGAATATAACTTGTGTGATTTCCAGCATCACCTCTCCTCTCTTTTTTTTGTGTGTGGCATCTCGCGGATCAACTTTCATGGAGGTCATCCCACCCATACGCACAAAACGTTTTGGGAATACTTTCATAGGGCTAAGGAGTGGAATTCCCTGCCGGAGTCTGTGTTTCCTGATCGCTATAACCTGAGTGTTTTTAAGTCAAGAGTGAATAGGTTACTTCTAGGCAAGCGTGCTCCATCTTCGACCACATCGTCACTTACCATCAGGTGAGTATTATCAATAAAAAAAATAGGGCTTATAACTACACGGGTAAACCTCTGCCCCAAAACGGTAAAGGAAAATATAGTGGGAACCGTTATGTTCTAGGACTCAAAATTCAGAATACATTTAACTTGTACGAATCCGCAATGCGCCCGCGTTGTTAATTCGTAACCTATTACCTCTCATAGAGAAAAGCCTGTGTCTACGTAGTAGGAACTTTATATTATGTTAATAGGTATTTCATACACTGAAAAAAATGCAAGCCAATCAAGTGACTTTTTAGTTTGATTGACGATATCTTGTTTAGATTAATCAAAATCTTAGTTAAGTTGATCACCACGACATGATTGCAGCAATACTAGTTCAAATGATTGAACACTCAAACAAGTTTCTCGTGACATCATTGTATGTAAATAGGTTTAGGGATCTTGATTGGAGTTATCACAAGATAACTCCAATCAAGATCCCTCAATCAAATAAAATTGGTAGCTATGATCATTGTGCTTTATAGGCTCAGATGCAAACAAGTTACATGATCAATCTAAACAAAATCTTGATTGTGGTAACATTTTTTTTCATTGTATCATTGTTTAGACCACCTATAACGTATTAATGCCAACTATCATTGTCAACATTCAACATCACTTCTGAAATATAAACTGTTCTACACACTGAGAGCATGGTCTATAGGAAATACATAATAAAACATTTAAATATATGTCTAACGTTATGTATTCCAATAAAATACATAAAATATTGATACAACGCCGAAAATTTTGAAATCTCTGACGTCACTGGATAGAGTTGTTCGTTAACGCAAACGGTTTATTTATATTTCAGATTTATTTTAACTCTTTGCATGTATGATTTATATGCAAAAAAAGAAGTTTGCTAGATGCAAACTTTTTCATTCATAACTTTACACCATTTTGTATTCAGTAATAGTTTCTTTGTTATGTCTGGCTGGTTTTAAGAGCTAATTGATAAATTACACCTCAATCAAAACCTCTATTCACAACAGAATACCTTTTTACAGTAAGTATGCTAATATTGAACCACTTTGAATAGTAAATAATATAAACCTAGGTACACACGACCCAAGTCAACGGGGAATCGGGTCCACGTGCACCTGGGCCTGATAGCGCCGACCCCCTTTTTTAGGATGGGATATCATCTGATCTCTGCCTTCCGATCTGGGCGAAGTGGAAGGGTGTGTCAGACTTTTACTAACTAAAACCCATCCGTGTTCCATCATACGCCCTTCGTGTACCGAGGCCGCGGTAACTCTTTCGAACAATTCCGGGAATTTCGTAACAAGATACCGCTTCAACAGGAATGGAAGAAACTGCGCAAGCTTTTAACCAGTATGTGTGTCTCTTCACTTAATGATTTTGTCCCTAAGAAAAGAGTCAGGCATAAAGTGTAACCATATAAATTTACTAGCAGTTGCTCGCGACTTCGTTCGCGTGGGAAGTTTTTCCCGTGTAAATCCCTATCACGGGGGAATTTCGCAAAATCCCGTCTTAGCGAGCATCTACGTACTAAAAGGAACCCCCATGCACAATTTGAGAGCACTACTACTTGTAGTTTCTGAGATTTCGTGATTAATCAGTGAGTGGTATTTCGCTTTTATGTATGTATATATAACGTGTAACGGAAACCCCATATCCATCCAAAAGGGCTGAAGATAACATCTGGTATGGAGTCTCTATGCACAGTTTCAGCACAAAATAACTGACTCAAAGAATTGATACCAATGTATTGGAATTTGTAATAAGTTCTACACACGTAGATTTAGGATTACAAAACCCTTGCCATATCGTTTGTTATCATCCAAAGAAGCCATGCACTCGGTATACAACGTGTAACGGAAACCCCATATCTATCCAAAAGGGCTGAAGACAACATCTGGTATGGAGTCTCTATGCACAGTTTCAGCACAAAATAACTGACTCAAAGAATTGATACCAAATTATTGCTTTCATATATTTCTTGAATACCAATCATAACAAACGTGTCACAGCACTACGAGGGTCAATAACTTTCCACGTCACTTGCCAATAACACGATAATTCTTTTCATTCTTCCTAATTTGAAAAATTCGGTCTCTGGTATCAGTGTATTGGAATTTGTAATAAGTTCTACACACCTAGACTTAGGATTACAAAACCCTTGCCATATCGTTTGTTATCATCCAAAGAAGCCATGCACTTGGTATATATATGTTACCGGCCAAACCCGATTTCAGGACAAACTAGTTTTGCCTAGGCTAAACTAGTTCTTCCTAAACGCGATAGGATTAACTAGTATAGCCTAGTCCAAACTAATTTGTCCTAAGCCCGATAGGATAAACCAGTTTAGCCTAGGTCAAACTAGTTGATCCTGATATAAATACGCACACTCTAGGATAAACTGTTATGGCCTAGTCTAAACATTATAGTATATCTATAAAGTAAAAATAAATAGGTAAACTGAATAAAATACACGTAGTATTTTATTCAGGTTATCTAATAATTTTTTTTTTTTGAAAAATAATCTATTTTATTAAAATGAAAATACTATCGTCCATCCGATAGTTCATCGGATTTCGAATTATGATGTGATTGGCGCAGCTCATGTGGCTGTCGGCCAATATTACAAAAGAAATGATAAGCTTGTATTTATCTATGAGTAGTGTCTGTCATCGAAAGAAAACAAAGAAGAAAAGAGGATTAGTCTCTAAGCCCATTCTTCATTCGGAAATGAATAGTAGGTGCCAAGTATATCTGATCGATTTTCAGACACAACCAGATGGAAATTTTAAATTTATTATGGTTTACTAAGACCATCTAACAAAATTGTTCTGCTACGCGCTTTACAATCTAAGAGAGCGACAAAGGTGGCTTACCATTTGAATGATATATTCAGTTAAACATTCAGTTGAGTCAGGCCAAGGTTTTATGAGATGCAGCTGTAGTATAATTGTTTGTATTACCAATTATCCATAACTTTTAACGATGAATCATTATCATTTTAATAAAAATGATTATTTTTCAAAAAAATAATAATTAGGTAACCTGAATAAAACACTACGAGTATTTTATTCAGTTTACCTATTTATTTTTACTTTATAGATATACTATAATGTTTAGACTAGGCCATAACAGTTTATCCTAGAGTGTGCATATTTATATCAGGATCAACTAGTTTGGCCTAGGCTAAACTGGTTTATCCTATCGGGCTTAGGACAAATTAGTTTAGACTAGGCTATACTAGTTAATCCTATCGCGTTTAGGAAGAACTAGTTTAGCCTAGGCAAAACTAGTTTGTCCTGAAATCGGGTTTGGCCGGTAACATATATACCCTTTAAATTACACGTTGTATACAGGGTTATTGGAAATACGTCCCGATACTGTTAAGGGCGTGTAGATGAGGTCATTAACTAACAAATAAAATGTTTCGCCGTCAAAATAGATTAGTGATTTTTAGGAGGAAAAAAATATTTATTTCATAATTTCACTTCGGAATAATGTCACCTATGTAGGTGACATTATTCCGAAGTGAAATAAGGACATCAAAAAGTCTACTTTGTTTAGATATCATCAAGGTGAACAAAATGGAATAAACCGATTCGGACGCTGACCGAATGAGTTTGTCAGAGAAACGCCTCGAACTTTGTATAGTACGCGCTGTATAGACACTCCATTTAAAATATAAAGAAAGGTGAATAGTTAGCCGCTAACTGTACGCTTAATCGAATTAATGCCTATCACGCATGGTTCGAGCTGTCTTTACAAATTATACAAATATGTGAGTGAACGGGTTCGGCATTAGTTTATTTCACTTTTTTTTATTATATATACACTACTAATTTTTAATTAGTACAAAAAAAAATGGGGTTCTATCCGTACACTTTACTGATCATATTTATGTAGTCAAAAGTAAAAAAAACGAAACCCCAAAATTGTCTACGAAAATTTGCCATAACTGGTAAACTCATAACTGAATCAATCATTCATAACAATTACTACTAGAAAATATTACGCACAGTGCTAGTCCAGTTCGATCGCCATTCATAGATCCCGGCAAACTCGCGTCTAAGCTCAAGCCACGCCCCCTCCTTTCGGCTGGCCAGCGATCCTTTATCGCGGAGTGAACCCAGTGTTGCCGTTCTAGCGACTTTGTCGCTAGATCTAGCGGTTTTTTGATGTGCTTAGCGACATTTTTTTTCGATTTTTTTCGAACTCGTACAGATGTACATTCTAAACCACGCGATCGTAATGTGCGAACGGGAATTGAAATACAGTCACTGATTGTTTGACAGAAGCGTTATACGAATCCATTCGATGCCTGTGAATCAATGAGAACGGGAGAGAGTAGCCGATTAATGACGATGCTACCCGAATCCTACCGACTGAATTCACAAGAATGAGATAAGATACGTGTTATTTCAATTGCATAATGTCTAATTTAGCTTATCACCCGAACACGCGAGACATTTCTAGTGACCGCTGACTGCTGAAAGCGATGACCGATTAGAGCTATTAGAACTAATAAAATTAAATAGTTCACTGTCCGAAATGAACTAGTACGGAGCAATCTCAAAAATGACCGAGCATGCACAAGACTAGCCATTAGAAGTTGTCGAAGTCGAAAATGACGCAATAGATAACGAAATTTTTAGTTGTTTAAACCTATAGGGATTTCATTACTATGATTAAAAGCTTGATTATAGAAATTTGCTTTTATTTACACCATATTTTGCTAACATTTAGCGACTTCTAGCGGATTTTTTAATATTGTTCTTTTCAAAATCTAGCGACTTTTGCATCGACGTCTGGGGACTCTTTTTATTCCTAAACGGCAACACTGAGTGAACCTGAACTAACAGTGCCAATTTGTTAGCGGAAACGTGCGCGTGCTTTTTAATCTAAATTGTTACGTTTTGCTGTCGCGATGGCTTACCAGTTTTCATCTCGGGAGTACGTGGCTATGTTGCGTGTGTACTTTTTGTCTGGTGAAAACGCTAGTGCCGCTGTTCGTATGTACAGGGAAGAGTACCTAGATATTGGACGCATTTGACCTAGTGAAAAGTGAGCGAAACATACTTTTATCGTTAAAAAATAATTTAATTAAACGTGCCCGTCTTTGCATTGATAATGGTGGTGGACATTTCGAAGGACAATTAAAATACCTGTAAGTTGTTTTTAAGTTTTGTAAACGTTCATTATTGTAAATATCAGCTGATTCAAACCTTTTAAATACGCCAAAATTACTTTTCAAACAAGTTTTAAAGATTTGATTTGATTTCATTTTACTTTAGTTACCTAGTTGTTTTATTTGTAAAAAAGTTGCTAATTTTGTTGGTCCTAAGTCCAATAAAAGTATGAAGGTAAAGTTTGAATTGAATAAGTGCCTATTATTCTTCGTAAACCTTCTATTTTACTTTTTTTTATCGTAAAGCTTAAAGATGCGTCCAAGCTACCTACAATTACGATAACAGCTGTTGGAGGCGGGGCAAGTTTGAGCGAGACCGCGTGACCGCGACATCACGATTAATGAATACATGAATGGCCTGTACAATATGTCCGTAAATTGAGTGACATTTTGGGATATAAACAAACGCTAATAACTTTGCTATTTATCAATATTATATAGTGAGACTTTACATATATAATAACAAGACCTTTTCTAATAAGCCCTTTAAGTATTTGTACTAATTAAAAATTAGTAGTGTATAATTTATGGGTGATATCACCCAGGTGAACAAAGTAAAACTTTTTAAACTCCTCAGTTCACCTACGTAATACTATCTAGATGAAATGATTCGACATATCGTCGTGGATAGTGCAATACGCGTAACTAACATTTTCAATAAGAGCTAATTTTAACTGATTAACATTACAAAATGGCCTATTTTGTAATGTTGCGGTATTGCACTATCCACGACGATATTTTTTCGCCTTTATTCACCTCGGTATTAATTCACCCAGATGAACAAAGCTGACTTTTTAAGTCATCTTGTGGACTTCATCACCTAGGTGATATCCACCCAGATGAAATAAAAAAGTGTACTTCAAAATGGAATAAACCTCGACATTCGCATATGTGTAGAAAGCCTTACATTCGGTCATGTTAGTTATTTCGTGGTTGGAGACATGCTCCCGGCTTAGTTACGACTAAAGGATCCGCCTTCGAGATGGTTAGACCCATGTAATTAATAAGGGTTAATAATGAAGTTTTGTTTCATAAAGTAATCTGATTGTTTTAGTTTTAGCAATGATAATATGAGATACTATCAATATTTTGACAACTTATTGAAAACCAGCTTAATAATTATAAAAAAAATAAATAAAAGAAAACTGATACAAAAAAGACCAAAAATACATGTAAGATATTTGGTACAATCAAAGAACACCACTAAAACAGTTTTAAGAATCATTTTTTTAAAAGCCGTTAAAAGCTGTCCAATCATTGGTTCTACGAAAATTGAATTTAGAAGCGCCAAAGAAAAGAATAAAAACGAATGAAAACCAAGTCCCTTTTAACACTGGGCCTTTAAAAGAATATCACTTCTGAGAACGGTAATAATCCCCCGAGTTTCCAATTAGCGGTGTCTTCATTTGGAACTGAATTAACAAACCGTTGAAGAAACGAAAGGTCCCCTAGAATTGTATCATTTGAAACTGTATGAATAATTCAATACGTACTGTGTCTACAATGAAAGGAAAATTAAATATTTATTAAGATGCCCAGGTTTCGGTAGCCCAAATAGAGTAGGAGGGTCTTTGTGTATAAATTGAGGTCAGAAATTAAGGAACAGCTGGTTTTGGAATCTTTTGTGTTTGGACATTAACGAGAACAACCTGTGGATTGTAGATTAGCAAACGGCCAGAGGGTACTGACCCCCTTCCCTCTGTATCCAAAAGATAAGCAATAAACCTAAGCTATCCTTTGACAACGTTTATATTTTACGTGGAATTTCACATCACAACGATAAAGGGCTTTTGTGTTGGATTAAATACGTCAGTTAATATCATAATTCAAACGTAGGAAGACGGTATGAAGATTTGATTTAGATAAGACGTGCGGACTGCAAGATTTCTGACGCCAAATTAGGCACTATTGATTTATTTGGATTGCATTCTATGAAAACGGACGGTAATATTTGGTAGCAATTGCAACATATTGAATGCTGCGTGAAAAATTAAAGAAACTAAAACACCAATAATGTTATATAAGCAATAGTATTATATACTTTTGATTGAATTTTCTTTGTACATGTATACTTCTTTAAATTATACTGAAGACAAAAAAAGTTACGTCCAAAACAAAGTTCAAGTGTTTTATAATTTTGGTCAGAAATACCAAAGGATCAAAATAATTGACATCCTTCACATATCGTAAAAGCATCTTGAAAGCTTTCCAAAGTGGCTGTCAAGACATGCACTTCTGTTATTAAATAATATATGTAATATTGTAGCTCCCGCTACTTTTAACTCAATCATGCATGAAGAAATAAAAATGCTTGAAATAAATATTTTCTCGTCAGCAAACAACTGCCCAGGTTTTCTAGGCTAGTCATAAAACAAATGAAAGTCATATCACCATTGCCGACGTTTATACCTTTTCTTGAAGGATAAAAATCTCTTATTAAAGACCTTGATATTTTACGCTCTTTCACAGATAGTACAAATATCTACGGATTTTATAGTCACTGAAATGGATAGCAATAAAAATTCATTCTCATTACATAAAGCTTCTGAGATTCTTTCAGCTATATCGCTGTATATAAATTATATGGCTCATAAGCAAAGATACAAGATTTTAAACGTCTGAGAGGTGATAGAATAGGTCATAAAAACGATAAAACTGGTCCAATGTCCAGCCCAATATCTAAATATAAATAAAAAAGAGACCTACCACTCAAAAAACACTTTTCTTCTCTGTAGTTTTAGTATTGTTTAAGAAGTAGGTATTAATAAAATTATGTAATTCTGACGAGGTTGCGGAAATGTTCTTAGAAGATACCGCGGTTGATGGAAGTTTAGTTTCTTCAATTTCCCAATAACCCAGACTGGTAGGAGCCATTAGATACAGAATAAGCGTCAATAGCCTAATGGATAAGGTGACGGACTTGTGATCGAGAGCTCACGAGTTCGAATCCCACCCATTACACTATTGCTGTGAACTCACTCCAGACACAAGCATATTTAGCTTAGTTGGAGGGGTTAACACGATTGCTAGTAATGTGAATTCTACACACATTGCTAGTAATATAAAAAAAAAAAAATTAGATGATTCTCTCACCAAAAAAAAAAACTAGGCCATCACTGCTTAAAACTGCACTGAAACACAAACGAACTTTTTTGAATTTTATCTGTCCGTTTGTTCAGGCTATTCTCTTGAACGGCTTACTTGATTTGAATAGAGAGATCGGGATCGAGATCGGAATTAACGCGGGAAAAACTTCGTAAAAGATACCTGCGTAGGTCCCACGCGGACGCAGTCCCGTGCACGTCTTTTAGATAAGATACTTAAGCAAAGTTTAGAAAAAAGGCAACTGATTTCATAAAAATGGCTACAGGATATAACAATAACATTCTACATTGATAACCATTTAATGTACATAAGAACAACAAAATAATTTCCCCTTGAATATTTTGTACCGCAACGAATAGTAAAAATGCTTTTTGATTCTGCGTGTTAATAAAAATAATGCTAAAGATTTACGTTGTTGTTAAAGCAATTTCTTTGAAGCCGAGTTCACGCAGTTTCACATAGTTTCACCACAATACAGTGAATTCATTTGATTAAGATAATGTGTAAACAAGATTTAAATAAGCTAGATTTTTTAATAAAAGATATTACTTGGTCAATCCAAATACCATACAAAGTAGAGTCTGGCTAACGAAAGCGTGACCTGAGAAAACGCGACAAATTCCAAAAATCTTTTTGTGGTATTACTGACTATAGTAGGAGAAAAATGTTTTGATACTTGGAAATTTTATGTATTTACGACAATCAATTTATATAATAGTTGTTTACGAACATTTTTAGGGATAATACCACATAATGTTTTTAAAAACTCCGTTTGGTGTCTCGGAGCCTTGACTGTCATGGATTGATTAAAAAAACGAATGTGTAGATTTATTTATTAGTATATACATAATATTAACCTACTTAACATGTAGTTTATTAAATTTCTTCAACATTTTTTTTTAATCTACTACAGGCGTTTTGAGTGTGATAATTATTTAATCATCGTACTCAAAATCCGAGTCCAAAAATTCAACCTCTAAGGATTCTTCTGTATCAGTGGAGTCGTCATCACCTACACTTATTATGATTTTTTCGAATACTTTTTCTGTTATGTGATCTCTTTGTTTGTGTTATTTTATTTTTTAAATTTATTTTTATTACATGAATTTTTTTTCAATCTTCTGCAGTTATTCAGCCTAATGAGGTTTTTATCAGTGTTTTATTTTATTTTAGGGGCACCACTCGTTGTTAGATCTTGCCATGACATTTTAGGCTTATAATTTTTGTGTACATATGTTTCATCTAAATAGATGATTCGTTTTCTTTCCATTCGTTTAGCAGCAATTTCTCATGGATAAAGATGTCTCCAAGCAGCAATATCAAAACGTTCGACGAGAACCGTTCGTTCGTTTTTATTTTTCTTGAACTCATACCCATTAGCAATTAATATTTCACGCAGAGTTTCTCTACATCCACTAAAGCCAATGCTAGAATGAAATTCTTCTAACAATGTTCGCAATGTTGGGACCTCATTTCTCACAATATAAAATTCATTGATTTTATTTCTTATTGCATCAATATCAAAACTGTCTAAATCCAACACTGAGCTTTTGTGTGGGCGTTTTTTTTTCCTGGAGTGCTCCACATCCATTCATTCACAGATCCATCCTTTTTTTTTAGTGTTGTGACACCAACCTCTGCAAAACGAAGTATAAAATGCATATTAAAAAATTAAGGTACCCAAACAATTTGATAATGTCAAATACCACAACTCATCAACAAAACATTCTTAACCGTAACATACGTACCAGTTAATGAATATATTTCTTCTAAGAACTTAGTCTGAGTTTCTATTAAAGATTTTGTCTCCAAATTTTTTAACGTTTCAACAAGTAACAGATTCCTTGAATATCTCCAATATTGTCTATAAAGATAAGAAAAAGTATCATAATATCGTAAATAGGTATATCTAATAATCAACCACCAAGGATCAACATTACAAAGTCGTACTAACCTAAAAATCCGAGATCGCATCTAAACATTGTTGTTTTTCTTGGAAAACAATTTCTTTCTCTTCTTGTTTTTGTTTAAACTTACTGATCATAGTATGTAGCAGCTTTCGCACGTTACTTTTTATTGTTTTACCCATATTATAGCGATTATTGTTGAATATTAATTGTGTTTACAAATTACTGACAAATTGTAATCACAGACTTTGACAGCTTAATAATGTTGCCATATTAAACTTTTAAGAAAACTCCAGGTCACGCTTTCGTTAGCCAGACTCTAGTAGCACTTCGCTAGTTCGCTAACAATAACGCATAGTTCTACTTCTTAGGAAACTTTCGCATTTATAATGTTAAGTAAGATAAACTACTTAAAAAACTTTTTACCAAAAAATTAAACCGACTCCCAAAAATACAGCAAAGTGAAAAATAACTTTTATTTCGGTAGTCGGTGTCTTTAGTTTTGTATATTCGTTTTTGGCACCGACTTCCGAAATTAAAGTTATTTTTCACTTTGCAGTGTTTTTGGGAGTCGGTTTAGTTTTATGGTAAAAAGTTTTTATTTCACTCTTTTTAGTTGGTTGATTTTTAATTTACCTAGTTACAAGAGCCTAAATGTCAACTACTTATAACGTTTTATAAAATATTGCTTTTCCCAATGCCGGGCCGTTAATTTTTGAGTTCTCCTGGTACTTCACCATCAGCTATACATCACCATATGCATTGTGACGAGCATAAAGTGCTTAATATCCATATTCAAGTAATCGATTCGCAATCCACGAAATACGTATTATTGAGTAGTTTCGGCGACCATCTGTGGTCTTCATCATCAGTTCCACTTCCCCAAATGATACTTTTTGAGAGCAACTGCACAAGTTACTATTAGAAATACCCAAAACGCCATAGGTGTGCCTATAATATTTAAAGAGTTCCCTCGATTTCTCCAGGATCCCATCATCAGATCTTGACTTGGTGACAAATGGTACCAATTTCGAAGTATACCCTATCAAACAAAAAAAGAATTTTCCAAATCGGTTCAGCCGTCTTCGAGTACTCGATGATCATACAGTAAAAAAAAATATATATACGCGTCGAATTGATAACCTCCTCCTTTTTGTCGTCGGTTGAAAATGAGACTTTCTCAGGATGGATGGATATATATTTTGTACTCTTTCGCGCAAAAACTACTGAACGTATCTGAATGAAATTTGGTAACTAGATAGTTGACATCCTGGAATAACACAAAGGCTATTTTCAACCGACGACCAAAAGAGGAGGTTATCAATTCGACGCGTATATATATTTTTTTTTTTTTTTTTTTTTATTGTATGATCACCGGTTACTCGAAGACGGCTGAACCGATTTGGAAAATTTTTTTTTGTTTGAAAGGGTATCCTTCGAAATTGGTCCCATTGTCACCAGGTCAGGATCTGATGATGGGATCCTGGAGAAATCGAGGGAACTCTTCAAATATTATAGGCACACCTATGGCGTTTTGGTTATTTCTTATAGTAACTTGTGCAGTTGCTCTCAAAAAATACCATTTGGGGAAGTGGAACTGATGATGAAGACCACAGATGGCCGTCGAACCTACTCAATAATAATAATAAGTATTTCGTGGATTGCGATTCGATTACTTGAATATGGATGTTAAGCACTTTATGTTCGTCACAATGCATATGGTGATGTAGAGCTGATGGTGAAGTACCAGGAGAACTCCTCAACAATTAACGGCCCAGCAATGGGAAAAGCAATATTTTGTAAAAGATTATAAGTAGTTGACATTCAGGCTCGTTTAACTAGGTAAATTAAAAATCGACCAACTAAAAAGAGTGAAATAAAAACTTTTTACCAAAAAATTAAACCGACTCCCAAAAACACTGCAAAGTGAAAAATAACTTTAATTTCGGAAGTCGGTGCCAAAAACGAAAATACAAAACTAAAGACACCGACTACCGAAATTAAAGTTATTTTTCACTTTGCAGTGTTTTTGGGAGTCGGTTTAATTTTTTGGTAAAAAGTTTTTTGTATACCGGAATTCCCACGGGATCGGGATTTACGCGGTAAAACCCCCCCACGCTCATATATGTGGAAGCTTGTAATTAGCAAAGTTCCCTAACCACGAATGTTTTTTTTATCTTTGTTATTAGTCTGTAAGCTTTCTTAGAAAAGCTCACAGAAAAATTTCTAAGAAATTTCTTAGATAACTGAAATCCTGAAACTACACATAGGCTACGTTTTATACCGGAATTCTTACAGGATCAGGAAGTAGGCGGGAAAAAACTCCCACGCGAGCAAAGTCGCGAGCACAGTTACTTCATACATATTTTGCAAATCATGTTAGATAATTTGATGGTGGATGGCCATGAAATCTATGACATGATGCTATAATTTATGACTACCTTGATGGACGACATGCTTTCGTTCTGTATTAGCAGAGTTATAACGACTTCCAAACAAAATTTTTAAAACAAAAATTAATTGGTGTAATTTATTAATTAAAACCAATTGAAAAGTTTAAAGCACTGTACAATGGCGAACTTAATGATTCAAACATTTTTTATAAGTAAACCATTGTAAGTTTCGCCGAAAAAAGTCTGTTCATTAAACTTAAACAAAAGTATAAAACCGGTCTTCAAATACATTTTCTTCTTTTCAACCGACGACCAAAAGAGGAGGTTATCAATTCGACGCGTATATTTTTTTTTTCTCTTTTTTTTTATGTATTATCACCGATTACTCGAAGACGGCTGAACCGATTTGGAAAAATCTTTTTTTGTTTGAAAGGGTATACTTCGAAATTGGTACCATTTATAACCAAGTCAGGATCTGATAATGGGATCCTGGAGAAATCGAGGGAACTCTTCAAATATTATAGGCACACCTATGGCGTTTTGGGTATTTCTTATAGTAACTTGTGCAGTTGCTCTCAAAAAATACCATTTGGGGAAGTGGAACTGATGATGAAGACCACAGATGGCCGCCGAACCTACTCAATAATAAGTATTTCGTGGATTGCGATTCGAATACTTGAATATGGATGTTAAGCACTTTATGTTCGTCATAATGCATATGGTGATGTAGAGCTGATGGTGAAGTACCAGGTAAACTCCTCAAAAATTAACGGCCCAGCATTGGGAAAAGCAATATTTTGTAAAAGGTTATAAGTAGTTGACATTTAGGCTCTTTTAACTAGGTAAATTAAAAATCGACCAACTAAAAAGAGTGAAATAAAAACTTTTTACCAAAAAATTAAACCGACTCCCAAAAACACTGCAAAGTGAAAAATAACTTTAATTTCGGAAGTCGGTGCCAAAAACGAAAATACAAAACTAAAGACACCGACTACCGAAATTAAAGTTATTTTTCACTTTGCAGTGTTTTTAACCGACTTCTAAAAAAGGAGGAGGTTCTCAATTCGGATGTTTGTATTTTTTTTTTTTTTTTTTATGTTTGTCCACGCATAACTCCGTCGCTTGCCAACCGATTTGAAAAATTCTTTTTTTGTTGGAAAGGGTATACTTCCCAAATGGTCCCATGAAAATTTTATCGAAATCGGACGAGCCGTTTCTGAAAAATCAAAAAAAGTCGAAAAAAATAATTTACCTTGATGATCTTTTTGTTTACTCTGCATTGCGTTTTTTGTTCGCGCATAACTCCGTCATTTACGAATCGATTTGGAAAATTCACTGACCCACTAAAAAGCGCGAAAATAAAAACTTTTTTGCAAAAAATAAAACCGACTTCCATATCAAAACACTACAAAGCCAAAAATAATTTTAATTTCGGAAGGCGGTGTGAAAAAAAAAGAAAATACAAAACCAATAACACCGACTACCGAAATTAAAATTATTTTTGGCTTTGTAGTGTTTTGATATGGAAGTCGGTTTTATTTTTTGCAAAAAAGTTTTTATTGGGAGTCGGTTTAATTTTTTGGTAAAAAGTTTTTTCTTCTTCATTATAATAATATTTTGTACTTTCATTATCTCTTGTGCTGCGTCAAGGGTGTCAAAATTAGGAAATAAGTATTTGATGATTGTACACCGTGGCCGTGACAACTATGTACATGGGTTTGAAAATCGTTTATTTATTTTAAAAGAACATACATTGTTCACCAAACGAATAAATATATAACTAGTTCAGTAACTAAACTTTTTTTTTACTTAGAGGTCGACATATATTTGTGTGTAAGATTAAGTGTTGTTATTGACGTACTGCTACGTTAAACAATTATATTAAAAGAAAATGTGCTCTTGATATCTACCGTTAGATTACCTATCATAAAGTTAAACGCCTTCGTACATTATTTCTTTTTGCTGCTTTCTGCCATATTGCGTTTGGACTGGGCGCGTGTGTGTAATTGGTTAGGGTTTCTTTGGATGTTTTCGTGTTGTGCTTTCGTGAATTAGTCTTTTTATCTTATTGAGAAGAGTAACCATGGAGTTTTTTTGCCGGTTCTTTTCCGAGAACTCCGCTTGCTGATAACAGAAGCAGACATAAGACCGTCAATTGTACAGGTGACAGAGCATGCTGGACAAAATAGTAGTTGGGCAGTTGGTATCGGTACTGAAATCTAGGAATAACTAAAATAATTACCCGACTTCAAAACAAACAAAAACGCTACTGCACTACAAAGGGAAAAATAAGCTTAAAGATTTTTTCTTTCGATGTTTAATTCCGTTTAACACGTTCGCTGACAGTGAGCACTTACCCTGACACCGCATTACGACAGTAGAATTTTCCATACTAAATGATAAATCAACGTAGTACTCGTGCACAAGCAAGCAATATGAAACTACTCACAAAATACTCGTATTACGGCAGCAAGAAATATGAAATTGCTCATAATATGACAGTGGATACTGCTCTTCATAATACTTATATAAAAAATTATCGTGAGACGACGTACTCTTAAAAATAAGTGGCCCGTCCATCGACGTACTGTCATAACGCACCATTTTAATTTCCCGCCTAACGACGTACTGTCAGCGAACGTGTTAAAATAAGGGCTAGGTACTACTAGCTACTCACGTGGCTAAAGTCGGTGCCAAGCCAATGAATATTGGTATCCAGGTAATCAGCGATACTGTTGTACTTGTTATATTCTTGCACTGAAAGTAAGTTATAGCATCGCCGAGTGTCTATAATTTTATAATTTTCATAGATATAGTGAAAAGTGTGAGCAGAGTGGCCCTAGCAAAAAAAATAAAGTGTAGAATTTCAGTTATCTAAAAAATTTCATATAAATCTATTACTTATTTATTTTATTTAACAGAAAGCTTACAGACTTATAACTTCAAAATTAATGCAATCCTTAATTCAAGACGTTAATTGAAAGATTTTTCCGTTAAAATTGAACACCTGTTTTTTATGACGCAAATCGATTCAGAAGCCGATTCTGAACCAACTACACACATCAAAAGTGTCTAGGGATCAACATGTATTTTTGCAATAACTTTTCTCCTGATTGATATTAATTAAAATTTTCTTTAAGGATTCATCAAATAAAGCGTTTTCGTTTGTCACAGTAACGATAAACCAAGTCACCTTTGCATTAATAAAGAAATTTGCCATTTTCCTAATAAAGGGATTTTTGACATTTGAACCACTAACATTAAAGTTCGAAAAAAAGACTGAAATAACAGTTTTCTTTAAAAATTTATTGGGTAACTTAAACAATTAATAATCCGTGTTTCTACCGCGAACACTAACAACACAAGAACATCGGTTTGGCATACTCAAAATGAGTTCATCCAAATCACGCTGTGGAATGGCCGCCCATGTTCGTTGCAACAACAAAAAAAGGTCTTCTTGCGACTGGATACCCTCCATATTTGGCAGAGCTCTTCTCTGTAGCATATCCCATGCATGCTCAATCGGGTTCAAGTCTGGCGACTGAGCAGGCCAGAGCAGGACATTGATGTTAGCTGCGGCGAGAGTCTGTCTTACAACTCTTGCGGTGTGCGGTCGTGCATTATCATGCATTAACTGAAATAAGGGACCGATTTGCACTTGTAGAGGAACGATGACGTCAGATACAATCGTCTCAGCATAAATCTGAGCGTTGAGGTTGCCTCTGATCCAAATCAACTCAGTTCTTCCGCCGATCCAAATACCCGCCCATACCATGATGGTTCCACCACTATAAGGATGGACTTCCTGGCAGGATTTTAATCGCTGTTGGCGTCCAGGGGTTCTCCAGTGTCGTATACGTCTTGTATCCGGTCTCATACCAAAACGAGACTCATCAGAAAAGCACACGAAACGCCATTGTTCTTCTGCCCAATTTCTGTGTTCAAGAGCCCATTGATATCGAATCCTACGATTGTGCATTGCTATAGGTGGTACCCGTAGCGGTCTTCGGGAATGAAGGTTCACTTCATGCAAGCGGTTTCTGACTGTTTGGTCGCTAATTAAGTTCCCTGAAGAGTGATGAAGCCTCACGGCTAACATCATGGCGGTTATTGTTGGAGTTCTTCGAGTTAAGATTTGAATGTATCGGTCTTGTCTCCGTGTGGTGCAGCGATACCGTCCTCCATGGCGCTCAGCCACGGTACCAGTGCTTCGGTAACGTGTCCAAAGTCGACTGATAACACTCTGACTTGTATTCAGAGCTAAAGCCACAGTACGTTGCCGGGAACCAGCTTCTATCATTCCCACGGCTCTGAGCATTTCTTCCCTGCTTAAATGACGTCGCCGCTCCATAATAACGTTGGTTTTAATCAGTAGTAGGGAAACAGTAGCACTAATAATGTCTTCAATGCGTTGTATGTTTTTATAGGGAAAATATTGACAGCTGATTTTCATCTTTTACTCGAATTTGATTAACAGTTCCTGTTTCAAATTATGAAATGCACCAAAAAGGATCCATATAAATTTATAAAATCATAAATTTATTACAAAGCCACATCTCAATCTCAAGAAATCCGCATAAAAATGCTTGATCCCTAGACACTTTTGATGTGTGTACTTTCAGGAATTACGTTTATTCTGTTACACGTTGTATACACAAAGTGGAGAAGACAATACGACCTTAAATTTACCTTAGCCTAAATGACGATTTCCTGAGTCTGTACAAAAATGTTCTATTTTCATATTTTTCACAGGTTCTATTTAGCTACTGTGCTTCAACGCTGGGTCAAATATCCTGCGTTCAAGCATAAAAATCTCTCACACCTTGAAGGTTTTAAGTAAATTCAAAGCATCTTTCACTATTAAACGTCAATCTCATACATGTCATACACGTCATATCATTACATATTTAGATTACTTGAAAAAAAAAAAAATATAATTTTGATGTCAAATTTTATTTTCACTATGCTTTCCTTGGTATTAGTATGATCGGTATTTTCATTTATAGTCGCATCATCTTCCCCACCTTGTATAAATATTTGTATTATAAGTTTTCAAGCTAACATGGTCACTAACAGTATCATTAGAACTTAAAACGGGATATTTAAAATGTGTATTTATTGTTTTGAGTTTCCGATATTTCGGCACTGTTGCAAGCGCCATGATCACGGATGAACTGAAGTAATTGCGGGTGGAAGTTTATGAACAGACAATACGGTCTACCCTCTTTCTCATTCGTTTTCTGTTAGCAACACCGCTACCACTGTCACATGTATCACTAAACACTCGATTCTGTTCCTGACACACAAAACTCACCATGTCGACTCGCGAACTTTCTACGGAACTTTTTCGGTTTTTACACATTTGAAACACTGGGTTCCAGGCCCTCGACAGTTGAAACCCATCCTCCCGGTTGAATTTCAACCGGGATATAGCTTTTTCCCTACAACTCGTATGGTGGGATCGGCTTCTATTCTAACTTGATGCAGCTGGGTATTAGTGTTTTACATAGAGCGACCTGCCTATCTGACCTCGCTGACTAGTAGCTGGATAACACGATACTCCTTAGCAAGACCAGCTGTGTTACTCTGTAAGACCTCATTCTAAACTTCGAATCTGAATCCGCTGTGGGTTTATTGATTCGCATTCTAAAAACTCGGTTGTTAATTCGAATTTACACTAGCGCTACTCTTGTGAGCGTGTCAGCGAGTTGAACTAAAGATTTTGACAGATAAAGTATGAGGTGACGTGAGAAGTGGCATTCACACAAACACAAAAACCGACCGTCCTTCCGTCCTCGCCGCCGAGGCCCGCCGCGACGTCCCCGTAATAGTCCGCCCCGACCCTTGCCAGAGCCGGCCCGCGACGCTGAGCCAGTAGCTTTAAATTCCCTTATTAATAATAATAATGATATGATCCAGCCTGTCCCTAGCTGCCCTCCCCCTGCGACGCCCTAAGCCGAAGTCCGTACCCCACAGGGGGTGCCCTTAGCGTGTAGTCGCCTAGTTTGTAAGTTTTTTAATAAGCCCTGGCTGGAGGCTTTAATTAATTTATTAATTAAGGCAACCACAGGCAAGCCCGGTTAAGCAGCCGCCTGCGAGATGACACACAAAAAAAGAATTAGAAGTGGCATTCGGTAAGGTAATTCCTCCGTCACTTCGACGCTGTTTACAGAATGCAAAATCAAGGTCACTTTGAACCATAAGCGAAGTGACAGTGATTGGCTATGTGAGATGCGAGTTGTTGTTCGAATTTTACAGAATCGACGTACAGTGCCAGATTTTCTGGCTTCTGACTACCTGTAACGACTGTCAAATATGTACAAATGACAGCTGGGAACAACGGTTTCACGTGCTTTCCGAAGCATGGGTATATCAGATCGCGAACTTCCAAACTCCCCACTACTACTAACAAATATCTTACAGAAAACACAAAAGGACTTTTTGTCCGACCCGGAAATCAAATCCTAGACCTCAAGCTTAGCAGTCACGCTTGCAACCACTAAACCAGCGAAGCAGTTCTTATGAAAATAGAATTGCCTTTTATTTTGCTAGACGTTAAAATAACAGACTTAGATATACAACGTGTAACGGAGACCCCATACCTATCCAAAAGGGCTGAAGACAACATCTGGTATGGAGTCTCTATGCACTGTTTTCACAAAATAACTGATTCAAAGAATTGATACCAAATTATTAGTTTCATATATTTCTTGAATACCAATCATAACAAACGTGTCACAGCACTACGAGGGTCAATAACTTTCCACGTCACTTGCCAATAACACGATAATTCTTTTCGTTCTTCTTAATTTGAAAAATTCGGTCTCTGGTATTGTGTATTGGAATTTGTAATAAGTTCTACACACGTAGACTTAGGATTACAAAACCCTTGCCATATCGTTTGTTATCATCCAAAGAAGTCATGCACTTGGTATGTATATACCCTTTAAATTACACGTTGTATAATATATGTAAATAGCTCGGTAACAATAGTTTCATCCATGTTATCAATAATATCAATATTAAAGTGCTAAACGCTATCGCTTTTAAGCCTAAACAATCTTGTAACTTATCTTTCGCATAGCCTCATTATTGGTTAATAACGATATAGCTGAAAGAATCTCAGAAGCTTTGTCTAATATGACTGGAAAGTTTATTTGCTATCCATTTCAGTAACTATAAAATCCGTAGATACTAGTACTATCTATGAAAGAGCGTAAAATATCAAGGTCAATCATAAAGTCCTCCTAAATTTTGAATGTTCAAGAAAAGGTATAAATATCGGTAATGGAGACATGACTTTCATTTGTTTTATGACTAGTTTTGAAACCGGAGCTGGGCAGTTGCTTGCTGATGAGTAAATATTTATTTCTTCATGCATGTTTGAGTAATATGCAATTGAAACTGAAATATTATTTAATCATCATTTTTATGACATTGGGTTTTACTTAGTTACACTTCTGAGTACATTATCACTGTCGTGTCCAATACTTGGCACAACAATCAAATAATTGATATTACATAAATACATCATATTAAAAACATCATAATAACATCAGAGTTTGTATCAATATGAATTACCGGAACAAGCTTGGCACATGTACGTTATTTTCTACAGAAAGGAACTATATTAATGAGAGCCTCGCTTAAATACACACATCAAAAGTGTCTAGGGATCAAGCATTTTTATGCGGATTTCTTAAGATTGAGATGTGGCTTTGTAATAAATTTATGATTTTATAAATTTTTATGGATCCTTTTTGGTGCATTTCATAATTTGAAACAGGAACTGTTAATTTAATTCGAGTAAAAGATGAAAATCAGCTGTCAATATTTTCCCTATAAAAACATACAACGCATTGAAGACATTATTAGTGCTACTGTTTCCCTACTACTGATTAAAACCAACGTTATTATGGAGCGGCGACGTCATTTAAGCAGGGAAGAAATGCTCAGGGCCGTGGGAATGATAGAAGCTGGTTCCCGGCAACGTACTGTGGCTTTAGCTCTGAATACAAGTCAGAGTGTTATCAGTCGACTTTGGACACGTTACCGAAGCACTGGTACCGTGGCTGAGCGCCATGGAGGACGGTATCGCTGCACCACACGGAGACAAGACCGATACATTCAAATCTTAACTCGAAGAGCTCCAACAATAACCGCCATGATGTTAGCCGTGAGGCTTCATCACTCTTCAGGGAACTTAATTAGCGACCAAACAGTCAGAAACCGCTTGCATGAAGTGAACCTTCATTCCCGAAGACCGCTACGGGTACCACCTATAGCAATGCACAATCGTAGGATTCGATATCAATGGGCTCTTGAACACAGAAATTGGGCAGAAGAACAATGGCGTTTCGTGTGCTTTTCTGATGAGTCTCGTTTTGGTATGAGACCGGATACAAGACGTATACGACACTGGAGAACCCCTGGACGCCAACAGCAATTAAAATCCTGCCAGGAAGTCCATCCTTATAGTGGTGGAACCATCATGGTATGGGCGGGTATTTGGATCGGCGGAAGAACTGAGTTGATTTGGATCAGAGGCAACCTCAACGCTCAAATTTATGCTGAGACGATTGTATCTGACGTCATCGTTCCTCTACAAGTGCAAATCGGTCCCTTATTTCAGTTAATGCATGATAATGCACGACCGCACACCGCAAGAGTTGTAAGACAGACTCTCGCCGCAGCTAACATCAATGTCCTGCTCTGGCCTGCTCAGTCGCCAGACTTGAACCCGATTGAGCATGCATGGGATATGCTACAGAAAAGAGCTCTGCCGAATATGGAGGGTATCCAGTCGCAAGAAGACCTTTTTTGTTGTTGCAACGAACATGGGCGGCCATTCCACAGCGTGATTTGGATGAACTCATTTTGAGTATGCCAAACCGATGTTCTTGTGTTGTTAGTGTTCGCGGTAGAAAAACGGATTATTAATTGTTTAAGTTACCCAATAAAATTTTAAAGAAAACTGTTATTTCAGTCTTTTTTTCGAACTTTAATGTTAGTGGTTCAAATGTCGAAAATCCCTTTATTAGGAAAATGGCAAATTTCTTTATTAATGCAAAGGTGACTTGGTTTATCGTTACTGTGACAAACGAAAACACTTTATTTGATGAATCCTTAAAGAAAATTTTAATTAATATCAATCAGGAGAAAAGTTATTGCAAAAATATATGTTGATCCCTAGACACTTTTGATGTGTGTATATTTTTTTAGAACTTCAAATAATTGAAGATATTGAAATGCAATTTAATATCAAGTGTGCATGTTTTGACGACCCCTTTGGAATGCTTTTAAGATTCTTGGTTTTACGAAATGTGAAAAATGAGAATTATATATAACCAAAATTAAAAAAAAAATCTCAGCCTGGTTTTGGTACGTTCCTACTTATTTAGCTTACATTCATACACCAAGAGTTAACTAGTATAGTGCATTTGTTAAAAAATACATCTGATTACAATCAATTCCATTCACAATAGCGTCATCCACTCTCTCATTTGAAAAAAGGCAACTTAAACCAACTCCAATTAACGATACAAGGGAAATTCAATTAACAGTAAAATGTAATTTAAAAAATCACGGTTCAAAAACCGTACTAATGGACGTGCGTGCTTGGAATGAAGTACATACGTTACAAATGTTTAAAAACACACGAGTACTGCTTTATTCCTGGCCTTTAAAAGCTCCGATGCATTTGCCATGTGAGAACTTTATTTTTTAGAACACTCCGTCACTTCCACCCGAATTAATGGCAGATAGATAGATATAACATTTATTTGTTACAAAACAAATTGAAACAAATCTTTCAAGTTGTATTTCACTGCTACGGAAATGTATGGCTTATTCGAAAGGAGTCAAGTGCTTTCCTCTAAATAACTTTTTTTAAAAGAAAGATATACCTTTAGATTCATAGACGCGTTTGTGCAACATGAATTGATTGGTTATCATCCCCATATACACAAACTTATATAGCCTAATGGGTCTCCATTAGGCTATATAAATATTTGTTCAGTGCGAGAATTGAACCCGCGACACGCAACGCAATTACCAATCGCTCAGCCTGTGATCAGAATAACTAAAACTTCTTGTTTTTTTGTCCAACCTTGTTCCCTTATTTGAGGTCGGGTTTCACTAGTCTGCGCCAGATACTTAATTCTGTCTTTAGTTATCACATCTTGCAATTAGGAGTATTTGAGGTCTCTCTATATGTTTGACCAATAAGTTAACAGCGAGCGGCCTCTAACTTTTTCTACCATAACAGTACAACTAAAATTTCTTATTAGTATTCGTATCTATTCCATGAAAAGAACCGTCTCAGTTTTTTCCTGAAAACCTAATTTCCTACAATGAGTTGGTAGCTACCCAAGTGGTTGCGTTAATAGGAACACTGCGGAATTACCCGTCATTTGCATCAAACATGAACTGTGTTGGAAAACCGCTGGCCTCAGTAGGTACAGTCGAACAAAGAGATTTTTATACAGGCGTTCTTTTAACAGATTTAAGAGTGGCCTCTTAATTAAATGTTTCGTAGGTCTACAGGTCCGAGGTTGCGGAAATGTTCTTATGAGATACCACTGCCCCATACGTAAAGGCGCTTCAAGAAGCAGAGCGGGTTTTTAGTCAGACCTTACTCTCCATTTTGCTCTACCCAGGGTGGGAAGAGTCATTAGATGATTTTCCCAACGAAAAAAAGATCGAAAGTTTGAAAGCGCTAGTTATAGGAGCAGACTAAAACGAATTAAGGTAATTAAATTTTCATCTATAACTACTCAGTGGCAGCCAGGAATCAAAAATTATGACTAGTGTCATACCTTACGCATGTGACTTATTAAATCGACTACCTATAACGTACACTGCCTTATTCTTGAGCAAGGGTGGTCGCCGAGAAAGACTATAATCACAGCCCTCCACAGAAAATAAGGAATATAAGAATTTAAGAAAAAATAATTCTAAAGTTCTAGAGAGAAAAATAAAGTATATATGCTAGGTATTACACATAGATGAAAAATGGGCTTCTTTGGAGGAGGTCTTCAACTGCAGAGGGTTTCTTGCAATCACACAAACAATCTAAAACAAGTATTACTCAAATACTTTAATAAAAAAACACTAGGATAAGTTACTCTTTTATGTATAATCTATATCATTTACTTGCAAGAAATAAAAGGCTTTTATTTATTATTATTACTCTTGAATACATAACGTTATGTAACTTTAGAATAATTTTTGGCAGAGAAGTGGAAAGACTTTTGCCCGTGTACCAAACTCTTTGCTCCACTGTACCTAGACATTGAGTGCCAAGACTGACAAGTCTATACTACTCAAAGATTAATGTATCCGTAATTCTTGCTTTAGAAATGTTACCGCTATATCCCAATTCTAGGAATGCTATGTTTGGGGAAGTTAAAAATACATTTAATGATGGTAACGGCATACGGCATGGCGAAATTAGTGTTCATCGTAATCGAAGATCTAAGTGGTTCCAGTAATAAAAAAATATCACGAAAACACTCGATGCAAGCTACTTTTACAGTTTACGGTTTATTTGAATCAGGTAGTTAATATGTTCAGGGTGCATATTGCTAGCAGATCTGTCTCAGTGCTATTTCACCTGCCAGTGCAATTTTGAATAATAAAGGCTTGATTACGTAACATTTCTAAAATGTATGACATTTCCATTTATAATTTTGATGTTTGGACAATCGCCTTTGTCATGCTCCCGTTGACTTAGTGACTGAATGCCACTGGTATAGGGTCGGCTTCTTGTGTAACTGGATGCAGGCAGCTGCATCCGTACTACGGTTTTACATAGAGAGACTGCTTATCTAACCACCACAGCAAAGTAGCTGGGTAATACGTTACCCCTTGGTAAGACTGATGTCAGACTTTCAGGGCACAAGACAATCTTGAGTCAAGATGGTCACCTATCCTCAGACCGAACCTTGCATGCGTCGCTTACCCTTGAAGATTCACCAGTGCGGCAGTTACTGTTGCCATGAGAGCCTCAAAGTCAGTGTCCTTAAAGTCAGTGTCCTAAAAGTCAGTGTTCTAAAAGTCAGTGTCCTAAAAGTCAGTGTTCTAAAAGTCAGTGTCCTAAAAGTCAGTGTCCTAAAAGTCAGTGTCCTCAAAGTCAGTGTCTTCAAAAAGATAAACACTTAGTTCCATGAAGTCACATGATTCAATGCGCAAGCACTTTAAGATTATGATAATATTTTAATCTTCCAGTTTTTCTTCTAAAACTGTGTTTTCTTACAGCTCGACTTTATTGGAGCATCAAGTGATGTGGGTCGTTGCAAACTTATTGATGTGAAACTCGAAGTTAGGGAGACGTGTGCCAAAATCCATAGGTTTCCTAAAATTGGCACCATATCTATTCCGTTTAAATTATGTCAGCCAGAATATGAGTAAGTAAAATGGCTGTAATCGTATTCATATTCATACAAATGCTAAAGTTTTCTATACAAGCGATGGCCTGGCGTCACACGATATCATTCTACTAATTCACACAAAACTTGAATAAATAATACACGAAAACCTTCCTCATGTATGTACGAAAGCCGCATAAAAATCTGTTCAGTAGATTATCGCGAACAGACTGACATACGCGGTGGGAAACTTTGTTTTATTATATGTAAGGATTTATTTACCGGTCAGTCAGTTAGGGTAATACGTAAATATAGGGTTTTTCTGCTTACTAAAGCCTCCGTTGTTGGTCTGTCATTCTTTCAGCGGACTGGAACTCGTGAACCGGACCAGTTGCAATTGGTACAAAGTACCCATGTTTTTCTATTATCAGTATTATACTGACTAGTAAATAGGTTCATACGCTAAAAGTGATTGTTCCGGTAGTATATGGTACGGAACTCTTCGTGTGCGATTCCGAGCATATGCTAATGAACCCTTGATAACTCAATATTCGTCGTACGCATCACACATATGTATTTCTGCTAAAGCCGAATCCTAAATTTCCGTTAAATCTGTTATGACTTTAGTTCCTTATCTATCCTACTAATTAAGATAAAATATGCATATTCTTGTAGTTTTATGATTTATGTAAATTGAGATTTTTAGTTTTCGTAGAAAATAGACACAAAATATTATGTATATTTTGTAGACTAATTCAGCGTATTTTTGTTTTACATCACCGCATCACACCATTTATTTTCTTCAAGTGGCCCGTTAGTGTCCTTAACTTTAAATTTGTGAGACCAAATACAGGCTTTGATAAGCTATAACCTGGGAGTCTTTAAGTCAAGAGTGAATAGGTTACTTCTAGGCAAGCTTGCTTCATCTTCGACCACATCATCGCTTACCATCAGGTGAGATAGTAGATAAACGCGAGTCTACCAAATATTAAAAAAAATGTTGATTTTTGATTTTTTTGACATAGTCCATTGAAATCTTCCATTAAAAACGAAAATACGAGTATGTTTAGTGGTCTAGGGTTAATCAATATGGACTCTTTGTCTCGACAAAAGAATTCATTTAGTGCTTCTTGAATGCTCGAACTTTACTAATCAATCAACAAAATTCTATCAAGATTTGTTTTTGTGTTTGATTGATTGACTCACCAAGAAAGTAAGTTTATCCAAATACTTACTAACTGTTGGATGGTTCAATACTATCTTTTATAAACCTTTCTAAGCAAGTGTCCATTTTCTTCATTATCGAGTGATGTGAATATTAATTTTGTATGTAACAGTTGTTTTTTTCTTCATATCTTGAACTGGTTGTTAATCATGAATCAAGATTAAACAACTTATTTCAATGAATCTAATAATAAATACTATTGAAACAGGCTACGACGAGCTGAACTCGAGTACGGAGTGTTCCGTAAAACCGGGGTTAGATCTGTCATAACACAATGAAGTTCTTGTTGGTTGTGGGATGTTTTTTTTTTAAACATTACTCCTCACTAGGAATTTCTCCTATTTCATGAGTGTATTCAAGATGTTGCGGCCCCGGAACGCAAATGCAACTGAAGGGCAACAGAACAGGGCGGCTATTTCATACATATACATACATTTTATTAGAGCATGAGTTATATTGATGTTGTTGCCGAAAAAAACGGGTTCCGTTCGAACTTATTAAGGTTTTCAATTGTATCAAAATTTAAACATATTGATGGTTTTTTATATTTTTCTTAACATATGATGTAAAACATTGCTTCTTCCCAATTTTTGCGATTCTAAGTCAACGGAAAGTACCGTGTAAGCTTTGATTCACTTGTGAAAACACAAAATATGTGAAAATGTGTGGCATAAACGGTCATATCTTTTGATCAGGTTAACTTACAAGATTGGAGAACCGAGTATTTGATCAAATTTTAGTTGATATTGTCTTACTGCGTTCGTGAGATCAACGGTCTCGACGGATCTGTGTTCCTTTCTTCAAAAAAGCTCCACAGACAAGACCTGCATGGTTCTCAAAAGATTTTTTTTACCTTTTGTGATCGAGGTCAAGAGCGGGCTCATTCGTAATAAAAAAAACGTTATAATTTCAAACTGATATTTGATTAATATCAGTTTAAAATTATAAAGTTTTATCAAAAGTATTCTAAATCAGTGACGAAATTTAAACGGGCTAGTGGAATTATTAATCGTTGATGAACGTGCTATTATTTGAACTAATTTTCATTACAGAGATTACCCATAACAAACAATTTTACTTGTTTATAATATTATTAAAGCAATTTTTACCACTTAGGTTCGGAGTCACAGATAAGGGCGCTGTTTTTTATTGCCAAGTCATGCATCGTTAATACCGCCTTCCAACGTGACCTTTGCAGAGGTAAATTTCAGAACAGTTTCTTGTCGGCTGTCCTACATAATCCGGGATTACTTTCAACGACACTGTCAGCGGTAGTTCTGTTAACCGTAATTTTCACTGGACGTAAAAAGAAAGATAGTGTTAATACTTAGTAGAGCGCTGATCACGAAATGTTTGTCACCATTTAAGTAATGTTTTTCTTTTGGTTTATATGGATCCGATTCAGAGCTCTTGAATTTAGCGCACTTTATTCCTGACATGTGTAATCTTATTAGATCCGTTTTTTTTGACAAGAGGAAAAAGTATCAAATTCAAATTCAAATTCAAATTCATTTATTCATTTTGTGAACATAGGTGATTACAGGTGTTTTTCAATATTTTAAACTTCAATTGTACAAACCATGTTCCGCCGATAGGCATACAAAATCAGTCTTACGATGTTAGTAAGTACATTTGATATACAAGAACGTCAAAGATACGAGTACATGCATGTCAAATTATAAAATTGTCTCAATAAAATAGGGAAAATGTCATGAAAATAGGAAAGAATAATAATGCACAATGTCAAATGATTGTAAAATAAAAAACACAATAAAAAAATAAAACGTAAATTATAAAAATTGATCAAAATTTGTCTTCCAAATACTCATTGACTGAATAATATACTTTGTCATTTAGTAGCTTAAAGATATTACTTTTAAATTCATTATTATTCTTACTGTTTCTAATATGACAAGGTAATTTATTATACAATTTAGGTGCCATTGCATAGATACTTTTATAAACAAAAGCAGTTTTGGTGATTGTTGTTTTTAACTTATCTGAGCGACGTTGACTTTCTACATGACTAAACAAGTGTATATTGGTTTTTACAAACATCAGAACCTCATAGATATACAGCGACGGTACTGTCAGAATCCTTAAATCCCTAAAGTGTGGCTTACATGTATCTGTAGTTTTTAATTTGCAGATGGCTCGGATGCATCTTTTTTGTGCCAAAAGTACGGAGGATATATTTGCAGCATTACCCCAAAATATGAGTCCATACCTTAACGTGGAGGCTACATACCCATGGTATGCCGTTAGGAGGGCAGTTTTGTTTGCGATTTTACCTAACATATAAAGGGCATAAGAGAATCTGCAAAGTCTCAGACAAACACTATCAATTTGAGCTTTCCATGTCATATCATTGTCAATGTGTAATCCTAAAAACTTTGTAGTGTTCGATTCTAATACTGCGTCTCCTTTGTACCTGATTTGATATTGTGTCGGTTTTCTCTGTCGAAGTTTAAAGTCCATTATTTTAGTTTTAGTCAAATTAATTTTTAGATTGTTGGCATTCAACCATTCTATGATAGACACTAGGTTTGTGTTTATGTCTGATTCAATTTCTTTTAAATTTCCCTTGTCAAAAACAATAGTGCTATCATCTGCAAATAAGCACATCTGATGACTGGTTACATTGGGGAAGTCGTTTATATAGCAGATGAAAAGTAATGGACCTAACACAGACCCCTGCGGAACACCATACGAAATTGTTCGCGTACTTGAGGAGTATATGGTTTCAGTTTTTGTTTTAATGCTGACTTGGCTGATCTGAGTAACCTGAGTATCATTAAGCTATAATGGTTGCTCCTCGTCAATACTTTGCTACTAATAAGCTGGAAGTTGAATGCCAGTTTTAAGATCATTTTCAATCCTTTCCCGCAAACGAACTGTATCTCTCTCCTTAAATTGTTGTTATTATGTATGTCTTTGTTTCTTTCTTTTTTTTAAATATTTATATGCATATATATGTTTTGAGAATGTTATTTATTGTTTTGTCTTTTATATAGATACACCGTGGACTACCCGCGTATTAAATTTCTCCTTCTGTGTCAAATCCATCCAAAGGTTATCTGTAAAAGATCCCTTTTAGCGATAAGACCGCCCATTGTATCACCCTTTTTAATTGTATAAGTCCATAATTTTGTTTTACTGTTATGGTGTACAATAAAGAATATATCTATCTATCTATGATTTATCCATTACGCCACTTTACGGAAAATTATTAGATTCTAATACAAACCTCACCTCATGCTCTACTACAGAAGAATTGAGGTGGCCTTCATAATAACAACAAATCTCTGGTTCAGTCATCTTAACAGTCGTATCCACGTTAATATTTGAGTCAACGAATAATAACTAAATAACAGAAGATACTAATGTAAATCTATAATTAGATCATTACGACTTATGTCTGTTGACGTGTGCTGTAATAGAAACTCGATTACCTGCGACTTTCGTACTTAGCCTTAGTCTTTTCCGAACTATATTGTATATAGTCTAACCAGATGAAGCTGAGTACTAGTCTTTTACATGGAACAACTGCCTACCTGACCTTCACAACCCAGTAACTGGGTAACACGATACTCCTCGGTAAGATCAGTGTCAGATTCTTGGCTTCTGACTACCCGAAACGACTGTCAAAGATGACAGTCTGTCAGAACTGTCAAAGGTGACAGTACAAATAATAGATGGTTCCAACGGCTTTTCGTGCTTTCGTGGCACGGAGTAACCTCGAAATGTTTTGGTGGTCATTCATCTTCAGACAGGTTGTTTATTTAGCCACGTGCTCCGCCGTGTGACACTCGTACTGACACGAAAACAGATACGACGGACATCAATAACATATGTGTTCTCTGGTTGTGTTAAATCCGTTTTAAGATCCGTTTGCGGTGTCTAAAAATAACCGGAGAGCTGCAATCCCAGTTCGGTTGAACGGATTTGACTCGAGAATTTCGATTTAGAAACTTTATGATCTTTAGTTAGTCGAGATTTATAGTTATTTATATCACTATTTTCACGTCTGTTTTCTGCAAATATTACAGAATCTTTTTCAGGTGTTTGTATTTCTTTGAATGGTGCAGTATTTGGAATCAGTTTGGGAATAAATTAGTTTGTTGCGATTCATTTAATGTTCAATGTGTGTCTTTAGGTTAATTTATGTGGCTTCGTGTTGGAGATTTAGTAGAATGAAAGAAACCGCAGTGTTTATGTTTGGGGTATTATTGTACTGGTGTTGGTAAGCGCAGGCGCCAACCGATTACGCAAATACATACGTAGCATGTTTTGTTATTTCATTCAACATTTTGAAAGTTGTGTCAATGAAGTTTATATAACTGATCATTGAAAGTTACTTTTACAGTAGAAACACAAATAGTTACCACCATAAGTACGATGCGTTGCAACTTAATTTTAGCGCCTCTGAGTCTCAAGTATGAACTTCATTTTATAGCATTCAAAAATAAAAAAGAATTGTGAAAAATGTAATTGATGAGTTGAGTAGAAAGGATATGATGCGCCTGGGTGATTATTAATGTAAGAAATATGTAAACGATGTCAGTAAATCTTCATAGTGTGTCAAAAAATTCTGTGCACAGCCTAGACTTAACAGCTTATTTTGATTTGACATGCTGATTAAATATTTAAGAAGAACATTATTAGTAAAAAGTTTTGTCTTTATGTAATCTTTAGTCGGTAATTTGTAAAAGTATGAGTATAAAAAATATATTGACTGATTTAAACTCATTCATAAATATAATTCAGCCCATTACGTTCCCACTTCCGTTTATTTATCATTTTTAAATACCTTTAAATAATAAAAGTGGTATATTAAAGACCTTCGTTTTTTAAAAACGGGATTTGTTGACTCCTTTTTAAATTTTAAAATATTATTATGTAGCAAAGAATTAAATTGCTTCAATTTTTTTACATTTATTGCTATGGAAAGCAGTATTAAAAACAAGTTACTTTTTGTTTCAGACAATCCAACAAATTCTATTAGAATGTTTTGTAATTTCAATTGAATTTGACACGAAAGTAAATCGGGTTCTCTCTAGTAGGTACACCTCGAATGAAAAGAAAAATGTTCAGAGAAAAAAAACATGTGGACATACTAGGGTGAATTGAATGTTGATTCCCTTGGGAACACCGTCTGATAAATTCGATATTAAACCAAGCAAGCCAATAAATAAAATCTCTCACCTCTTATTTGGGAACTGGTAATGTACTACAAACAGTTCTTTCTCTAGGCCGTCAGAGAATACGGGCTTAATATTTATTTGTATTCCAAAATTCTGACGCATTTTTTATTGATTATAGCGTCGCGGTTATTCAACATCACACCTGATGGTAACCGATGATGTGGTCGAAGATGATGCACGCTTACCTAGAAGTTACATAATCACTCTTGACTTGCAGACCCTCAGGTTATAGTTATAAGGAAACCCAGACTGGTATATCCGGAATATATTAAAAAAGGTGCACAGTTTTAGAGGAGTATTTTTTTATTTTGTAGATAAACAATTAATTTTATAAAATCGTCGCCGTAGAACGAAAAGTCACCAAGTAGGTCAAAACGTGTTTTGAGTTATGAAGGTTTAAAGTTTTATAAAACAAAAAAAATCATAACTTAGTTTTGGCATGAGATAATTGTTTTTTTATAGTTTTGTACCTTAGCAAATAGATAAGAGCATAAGTTGACATTATTTTTTTTAACGAATTACTTATAATTATTGAAATAATGACAAAATACTAACTTAGTTATTTTTCACCCTCAAATCCCGTACCAAGATTTTTGGTTATAGAGTTTTAGTGACTTTTCACCTGTGTCTAGGACCATTGTTAAAAAGAATAACTCCAGTTAGTTACAATATTACTTATATTACGAACTTCAATAGATCTTTTAATGAATTTCAACTCTCTAATTTACACCCTTTTTAATTATTATTATCTGGTTTTGAAATCAAGGCAAAGAAAAGAGTAAAACATATGCGTTACTTACTAAATGCGTTATTAGTTTATTAGAAAAAATACAAAGAAACATTCATAAGAAAAAGTATTATAAATAATCATAATTAAATTAATCCGACTCTTCACTTTCATTGTTAACATCAGGTTCCAATGCCCTGTCTTGAACGTCATTGCTGGTAGGTAGAGACTCATACCATGAGTGAAGTTCATGGGGTATGATACCCTTACGACAGAGACTCAAGGTCTCTTTTCTTAGCCTCTGAAATCGGAAGAGGAGCAGTATAAGCCATTGGAATAGCATATGCTTTTAATTGAGCTATCAAATCGCTTCTTCTAGTTTCCGAATTACTCTCTTATTCCATTCTCTTCCTGAAGTCTCCTTTTTTTTTCTTGTTCGAAGAACCACTTTTTCTTCTTTTTGAAATACGTCAAACTCAGAGTACGGGCCATCGTGAGTATAACGAAACTTAACTATGCCTGGACATTGCTTTTCAAACCTAAAACATTTGATTTTCAGCCACATAATTTTCTTTCCATGTTTATCCTTGCTTGTATTACTGATAAATTTTCTATTTAGAGTCTTCACATCAAGAATCTAATTTTCAGTAAGTTCTTTTACTATATAAGGAGATGCTGTTTCACGGTGTCTCTTTGAGCGCGCGCGACGCATGACTGACTTCCAGTCAATCATTGAATAAACTGGCGTATACTTTGCTCTTTTTCTATTGCGCTATGCATGGAGTCAAACTCCATGTGCGTGTGACCACTTTCCAAGTATTTCTGCTCAAAAACGTCCAAATGTAAATCAGGTCTTTGGATCAGATGAACCAAAAAGGCAGTTATAAATTGGTTTCTATTTTGCCCTTTTTTTATTCAAAATAGGTTCGCGTTTGACCACTATCTCGCCTGATGGTAAGTGATGATGTGATCGAAGATGGAGCACGCTTACCTAAAAGTAACCTATTCACTCTGGACTTAAAGACTCCTAGGTTGTAGCTGTCGGGAAACACAGACTCCGGCAGGGATTTCCACTCCTTAGCCGTACGCACAATGAAGGTATTCCCAAAACGTTTTGTGCGTATGGGTGGGATGTCCACCATATAACGATTGCGCTTCGCCGTTTGTCTCGTAGTCCGATGATGGAACGGGCTTGGCGCAATTAGATTGTGTAATTCCATCGCACACTCCCCGAAATGTAACCGATAGAAAACCGATAGACTTGCAACTCGTCGTCGGTGTTCAAGGCTCTGGAGATTTGACTCGACCAGTGCATCGTTGCCAATGAGTCTGTTGGCCCGCTTCTCGATAGACTCAAGCGCGTCTAGT
This sequence comes from Tholera decimalis, assembly GCA_943138885.2. NCBI lineage: Eukaryota > Metazoa > Arthropoda > Insecta > Lepidoptera > Noctuidae > Tholera > Tholera decimalis. The sequence goes on along the minus strand of OW964553.2, from coordinate 8,500,760 downwards.
TGGTATTTCGCAGATCCATCCCAAAGATGAGAGCAGTACTCCATACACGACCGAACCTGGGCGAGATTGAGAGAGAGAGATGAGATTGAGCAACTGTTCGGGTGTGAAGTACCGTCTCAACTTTGCTAGGATTCCCAACTTTTTTGATGCTAGTTGAGCCTTAGCCTCGATAAACGGGCCAAAATTGAGGGTAGAAGTTAGTGTTACCCCCAGAAGCTCGATACGGTCGGTTATCGGCACGGTTACGCCCCGGAAAGTAGGAGCCGGTTCGAATTGACTCCTTTTTGCGGAGAAGAGACACGCCTGGGTCTTAGCTGCATTAAACTTGACCAGGTTGGCATCGCCCCATTCGGAGACAGCCTTCAAGGTCAAGTTCAAGCGCCCAACCATGTCCTCACGGAGAGACTGGATCTGTGACCCACCAGCTCGCGCGTTGGACACATATCTCTCAGAAACTGTGCTGTCGTCTGCATACTCAAAGGTACCGGACATTAGCAGATCGTTAATGTGCAGCAAGAATAAAGTTGCTGAGAGAACTGACCCCTGAGGGACCCCGGCATTAATTGCCAATTGGCCAGACGAGCAGCCATCAATGACCACTCGAATGGACCGATCCCTCAGGAAGTCTTCAATCCAAACGCAAAGTTGAGTGGGTAAACCGAAAGAGCTTAGCAATAAGGCTATCGTGCCAGACCCTGTCAAAAGCCTTGGCGATGTCAAGGGAAACAGTAAGTGCTTCCCCTTGCTTCTCAATGGCCTCACTCCAGATATGAATAGCATACGCTAGAAGATCCCCAGTTGACTGGTTTTTGCGAAAACCGTATTGCCGGTCACTGAGAATGTTGCTCTGCGCAAGTGTCACTATAAATACAGATTTCTTTAATAGTATGTGGCACCTGACTGATCCACCAGTTTAAAGCACTGGCGAATTCAACAGTTCCTCTTTTGCCATTAACTTCGTTCCATGTTATACAATAAGCTTCATTAGGATGCTTTGCTGTATGAATCGTGTAGTTCTAGACATTTAGTTTCCTTATGTAGTATAGAATGCCGACGTCACAAACAGGTATGTGTAACGTAGATTGCATGTCAGCAGTGAGCACAAGATAGGTTTCGTCTGCAATAGACCGTTCCTTATCACTTTCTTTGGCAGTTTGTGCCGCGATTTTTCTCTCAATATGGGCACCATATTATTCTTTAAGATTATCAGGCCGACCTGCAGTATCGAACCGTGTACCTATCATGCAGAGATCCTTTTTTGGAGTGAAAAAAGACAAGTTGAATTCAGATCCAAATATTCTTTTATTTATACTTAAAATCAACATGGGGTATCATTAGTTGATCGTTGATGCCAGTTTTTCTTTGTATATCTCGTACATTTTAGCAATGCTGAGTTTGCTCTCCAAGCCTTTGGGTAGTTTTTCTGCAATAATGTGATTCAAGTTGAGGATAGGAATTATTGTGATTAATTATTTTTTGTTCAGAATCACGATCGGCTTTATTAATAGGAATTTGGGAACCACGCCCGTATTCCAGTATTGTTGACATAGTGAAACTCTATCATCTTTAGAAAAGTTATACAATCAAAGAAAGCGGAATTTTGTATTACATTACACGGACTTAGGCATCTTAGCGGGCATGATTTTCTCTTTTTTATTCTTATAAGGCAAACAATTGTGTCTATTCGCTTTTGCTTGATTCTTTTTCCATATACTTGGGCAGCATTTTTTCCATCTTTTAGTATTCTTGTTCTTTGTGGCTGCAGTGGTAGCTGATGCTAAGTTTTGATCTTCAACCGATTTTTGTGTATTTGTTTCTGATTTGTTGTTTTCGACAGAGTTTAAAACGACACCAATAGTAGCCGATGGAGAGTTTAGAGGTTCAACGGATTCTGGTATTTCAATCACTGCCTTTTCTTTTTCATCTGCGTTGTTAGTTGGTATTATTATTTCTTGCTGTTTACTAGATTCTTTGTTTTCATTGGCAAAGGTAATACCCAGGTTGATTTTCAACTGTAAAGTTACTGTTTCTACTTTTACTTTGTAAATAAGAATTCATTCAATCTTCGCTATCACTTCTGTCACTTGAAATGTTTCTAATTACTCTTCGTTTATTCTCCAAATAGTGTTTCCTGTCACTATCTGGATACCTAGAAAATCCACCAAAACTGCTTTTATCGGGTATTTCACCAGAGGTTAGTAATCAGAAAAGTCTAATAAATACTTAAATCACTCACCTGTACAGCAACATCTTTATTCAATAAATTTAAAATTAACTTTGCTCGAGTCATTGTTTATTCGAGTTAATAAAATCACGTGCAAAAATAATAACGGGACGCGTGCGCATCGGACGGCGTTCCGCCGAGAGTAAAAGTCACCAACGCGTGCGGAGGCACGCATGCAACGGCCAACAAACCCAGTTAAAAAAGCAAAACTAACCAAGTCGTGCGCGAAATTCACCTAATTATCGTAGCTGTACAATGATAGTGATTTAAATATTCACTAAAAGTTTTAAGCGAAAAGTCGAATTAAATTTCTGTGACCATAGCATTAGGATAGAACTGATTAAATAAGTTTGACGATTTCTCGCGTTAAGATTATGTTCACGTAATTACTATAAATGTCGGTCGAGTAGTCACTAAGTTGACTTGGTTAGTTTTAGCTTTCTGTTTTTTTTATCGAACGAGTCATTCTAAAACTAATTAAGTTATTTTAGTTATCTTTGCCTTGAATTAAGTCCCGGCTATGATTTATTTTGTAAAGAGGAAAGGTAATCAAACCGAGTTAAGTACAGAATTGCAATCTTACCGAATAATGAAAAAGTATTTAAGTAAATTAATTAATTTTCGATTAATGTGTTGTAAACCAAATGAAGAATTAGTGATGTTTTGCACTATCTAAAATGAAAATTATGATACGTATAGACATGAATGTAAGGTTGATATTTGTAGAAAAAATTGGTGATTTTGATGACATAACTAACTCAATTTTTGCCAAATGTCGACTTGGTGACTTTTCGCTCTACGGCGACGAAATCTTCTTTTTTTAGGGTTCCGTAGTCAACAAGGAACCCTTATAGTTTCGCCATGTCCGTCTGTCTGTCCGTCTGTCCGCGGTTTAGCTCAAAAACTATTGGTACTAGAAATTTGTAATTTAGCATGAGTATACACGTTAATGACGCTAAAAAAGTGGTAAAATAAAATTTTGAAAAAACAATTATTTAGGGTACCTCCCCTACAAGTAAAGTGAGATGATAATTTTTTTTTTCGTCCTTCCCATAGTGTGGGATATCGTTGGATAGGTCTTTCAAAAATATTAGGGGTTTAGGAAGACCATTTTCTGATTAAGTAAACCGCTCGTGACTGATCAAGCTTTAAAGTACCAATTTTAGTTAGAGTCAAGTGTCCTCCCCCTCTATCAACTAAACAGTTGTAGTTAGAAATTCAAATGTCATGGCAGTAGTACCTATACATAACGAAGTTTAAAGGAAAACTATCACACATGAGTGGGCTTTACAAGTTTACGAGTAATAGTCGACCAATTGTATTTGACTCGAAAATTTCGAACAACTCCATAGAAATGTCGATAGATGGCGCTAAGCATCCGTTGTATCGCGCTAGTTTCATATTTAAATAAGTTTTATAAAAAAAAAACTTTTTAACAAAAACATACCGATTTCCAAAAAACCACTAGGTACAATGTGAAAATAACTTTAATTTCAGAAGATGGTGTCTTTGGATCTGTTTATAATTTATCTAAGTTACAATAGCCTAATGTCAACTTGCTCATCACCTTTTACAAAATATTGCTTTTCCCGATACAGGGGCGTTAATTGTTCTCCTGGTATTTCACCATCAGCTCCATTTCACCATTCACATTGTGACGACCATAAATTGCTTAGCAACCATTTTAAAGTAATCGAACCGCAACTCGTGAAATACTTATTATTGAGTAGTTCCGGTAGCCATCTGTGATCTTCTTCATTAGTTCCGCTTCACCAAATGGTGCTTTCTGAGAGCAAATGCACAAGTTACTATAAAAAATACCAAAATCGCTATACGATTGCCTTTAAAATTTGAGGATTTCCTTCGATTTCCATGAGATCCCTTCATCAAATTCTAATTTGGTAACAATGGTACTACCTCGAGAGCATACATTACAAACGAAAAAAAATATTTTCTAAATCGATCCACAATTGACGGAGTAATCCGTGCACATACATAAAAAAGTATATATTATATGTATAATATATATTTTTGTATACGTGACGAATTGAAAACCTACTCCTTCTTTAGAAGTCGGTTAAAAAACAGTTTCTGTCCAGTAAAATTATAGTTAGTTGTGTTTAAGTAATTAAATTAGTTGAGGATTGTGTCAAACCAGTCTCATTTTTCAGTTTTGTGTAACAATTAGTACTTCTTTTCTAACTAGATGGCGTTGTCGTCGAATTATATCTCATAATGGTTTTGTTACCGCCAAAATTATAAGTAGGTAGTTATGAAAATTATTAAGTTTTTGCCTCGACCATAAAGCAAGTGCTGAAACGCCATTCAGTGCGTTACTTCACCTCTGCTGAAAACCACACAAACCCCCTGATCGTATCGGCCGCCCGACACAGACCCTCCAATATTTCTCGGGTTCGTCGCCCGCATAACGTCCTAGACGAGCCCGACGACCCCACCACCATCCGACAAGAGAGCAGTAGGAAAACTAGCACTCTTAGAAAATACAGAAATAAAACGCGTTCCGTATTCCAGCCTCGCCGACGAAGCCCATCGCGACGTCCGCGTACTTGTAACGGAAACTCTCCCCGACCTTTGCCAAACGAGCCAGCCCGCGATGCTGAGCCAGTAGCGATAAATAACCCCTTAAATAATATGGACCCAGCCTGTCCCTTTGCTGTCCTCCACCAACGACCACGCTATGCCGAGGCCCTTACTCCACAGGGGGTGCCCTTAGCGTACGATTGTTTAAAATGTAATTCTAGTTTGTAAGCCCTGGCTGGGGGCCTTTAATTTTAGAGGTCACCACAGGATCGCCCGGTTGTGTGACCAGCCTTAGTGTGCTGAAATACGAGTGGCCCTATCAAAAAAAAATTGAGTTTTTGTTGATCGCCCGGTTAAGTAGTGACCAGCCTTAGTGTGCTAAACTACGAGTGGCCCTACCTAAAAAAATTAAGTTTTTGAGATTGTGTGTAGAAAAAAAAATAAGTTCTTGAGATTGTGTGTAGAGGCTAGAGATAAAATTGAAATAGTTGAATTGTGAAATTCATAATCAAGTCTCGTTGAGTGTAGGAATTTGGAGATTGAAATAGTAATAATAGAATATATTTAAATTCAAAACACCGGCTATGACAAGTTTTATTTATACAAATCTCTAAAAAAAATTAAAACTTTCCGTGCAAAATTGTCGGACCCGGTGAGGATTTATATAGGAAATCAAATTAGTTAGGTAGTCATGTTTGGCTTTTAGTTAGAGCATGGTACGAAACGATCAGTCAGCGAATACGACACGCACTTGGCTGTTATAAAAACTACGGAACCCTTCACTGCGCGTGGCCCGACACGCACTTGACCGGTTTTCTTTCTTCTCATTCTGCTATCTTCTTCTATAGTTATTTCAAAATGGCTGGATAACACTTCCCATGATCTGAGGGCCGGCCATTACTTCTGCCATACGCTAAGCATTGCTATACAACGTGGCAGTGCCGCTGTGTATTGGTACAGCGTTGAGGGAGAATTTTTTGGTGCTATAGTCATGGCAGTAGTACCTATACATAACGAAGTTTAAAGGAAAACTATCACACATGAGTGGGCTTTACAAGTTTACGAGTAATAGTCGACCAATTGTATTTGACTCGAAAATTTCGAACAACTCCATAGAAATGTCGATAGATGGCGCTAAGCATCCGTTGTATCGCGCTAGTTTCATATTTAAATAAGTTTTATAAAAAAAAAACTTTTTAACAAAAACATACCGATTTCCAAAAAACCACTAGGTACAATGTGAAAATAACTTTAATTTCAGAAGATGGTGTCTTTGGATCTGTTTATAATTTATCTAAGTTACAATAGCCTAATGTCAACTTGCTCATCACCTTTTACAAAATATTGCTTTTCCCGATACAGGGGCGTTAATTGTTCTCCTGGTATTTCACCATCAGCTCCATTTCACCATTCACATTGTGACGACCATAAATTGCTTAGCAACCATTTTAAAGTAATCGAACCGCAACTCGTGAAATACTTATTATTGAGTAGTTCCGGTAGCCATCTGTGATCTTCTTCATTAGTTCCGCTTCACCAAATGGTGCTTTCTGAGAGCAAATGCACAAGTTACTATAAAAAATACCAAAATCGCTATACGATTGCCTTTAAAATTTGAGGATTTCCTTCGATTTCCATGAGATCCCTTCATCAAATTCTAATTTGGTGACAATGGTACTACCTCGAGAGCATACATTACAAACGAAAAAAAATATTTTCTAAATCGATCCACAATTGACGGAGTAATCCGTGCACATACATAAAAAAGTATATATTATATGTATAATATATATTTTTGTATACGTGACGAATTGAAAACCTACTCCTTCTTTAGAAGTCGGTTAAAAAACAGTTTCTGTCCAGTAAAATTATAGTTAGTTGTGTTTAAGTAATTAAATTAGTTGAGGATTGTGTCAAACCAGTCTCATTTTTCAGTTTTGTGTAACAATTAGTACTTCTTTTCTAACTAGATGGCGTTGTCGTCGAATTATATCTCATAATGGTTTTGTTACCGCCAAAATTATAAGTAGGTAGTTATGAAAATTATTAAGTTTTTGCCTCGACCATAAAGCAAGTGCTGAAACGCCATTCAGTGCGTTACTTCACCTCTGCTGAAAACCACACAAACCCCCTGATCGTATCGGCCGCCCGATACAGACCCTCCAATATTTCTCGGGTTCGTCGCCCGCATAACGTCCTAGACGAGCCCGACGACCCCACCACCATCCGACAAGAGAGCAGTAGGAAAACTAGCACTCTTAGAAAATACAGAAATAAAACGCGTTCCGTATTCCAGCCTCGCCGACGAAGCCCATCGCGACGTCCGCGTACTTGTAACGGAAACTCTCCCCGACCTTTGCCAAACGAGCCAGCCCGCGATGCTGAGCCAGTAGCGATAAATAACCCCTTAAATAATATGGACCCAGCCTGTCCCTTTGCTGTCCTCCACCAACGACCACGCTATGCCGAGGCCCTTACTCCACAGGGGGTGCCCTTAGCGTACGATTGTTTAAAATGTAATTCTAGTTTGTAAGCCCTGGCTGGGGGCCTTTAATTTTAGAGGTCACCACAGGATCGCCCGGTTGTGTGACCAGCCTTAGTGTGCTGAAATACGAGAGGCCCTATCAAAAAAAAAATTGAGTTTTTGTTGATCGCCCGGTTAAGTAGTGACCAGCCTTAGTGTGCTAAACTACGAGTGGCCCTACCTAAAAAAATTAAGTTTTTGAGATTGTGTGTAGAAAAAAAAATAAGTTCTTGAGATTGTGTGTAGAGGCTAGAGATAAAATTGAAATAGTTGAATTGTGAAATTCATAATCAAGTCTCGTTGAGTGTAGGAATTTGGAGATTGAAATAGTAATAATAGAATATATTTAAATTCAAAACACCGGCTATGACAAGTTTTATTTATACAAATCTCTAAAAAAAATTAAAACTTTCCGTGCAAAATTGTCGGACCCGGTGAGGATTTATATAGGAAATCAAATTAGTTAGGTAGTCATGTTTGGCTTTTAGTTAGAGCATGGTACGAAACGATCAGTCAGCGAATACGACACGCACTTGGCTGTTATAAAAACTACGGAACCCTTCACTGCGCGTGGCCCGACACGCACTTGACCGGTTTTCTTTCTTCTCATTCTGCTATCTTCTTCTATAGTTATTTCAAAATGGCTGGATAACACTTCCCATGATCTGAGGGCCGGCCATTACTTCTGCCATACGCTAAGCATTGCTATACAACGTGGCAGTGCCGCTGTGTATTGGTACAGCGTTGAAGGAGAATTTTTTGGTGCTATATTTTTTGTACTTTAGTTTAAATAGTTTATAAAATATGGAAATTATAAAATAATAAATTTATTTGTTATTTTATTATTTCATTTATTTATTATTTAATAAAGTGAAATAATAATAAATTGCACACGTATATCCTTCGCAGTATTTGTTTAGGTACTAGCTTCTGTTCGCGACTTCGTACATGTGGGAGGGTTTTCCAGCGTAAATGCCAATCCCGTGAAAATTCCGGGAAAAAAAAGACTATGTGTTATTCCAGGATAGCAACTATCTACTTACCAAATTTCATTCAGATCCGTTCAGTACTTTTGGTGTGATTGAGTAACAAACATCGATTCATACATCCCTCTATCTTAACATCCAAACTTTCGCATTTATAATATTAGTATAGATTGTGAACATCACTCACATTTCGCTCAATTGATCTGTTTCGTTAATTAATTATAAAATTGAGACGACTTGTAGTAACCACTGCCGAAAATCTTTTTACTATTTTAACACATTACGATAATCAAACAAACCAACTTATAACAGAAACATAAAACACAACTTTCCATCGATTTACGAATACATTCAAAACAGTACAGAAGCTATTCATCAAGTAAAATTTACGATCGAATATTACGAAAGAGTTTTACACAGACATTTTCGTATATATTGAAATATCTATTTGAATGGTTGAAGCTTGCATTTTGTAGTATTTTGAGATTTAATCTGTGGTCAGATGCGTCGGAATCCCTACGTAGGAATAGATTGACATGGCTGAAAGTGTAGACAGGCTACGTATGTATCTAGGCAACCGTTCTGCGTTGGTTTGAATGTGTTGTAATCTCTAAAGTGCTCACTAGTAAGATGTGTATCTTAAGACATATCATACAATAGGATTATGCTGTGTAAACATATATTGTGTACTAATTTATGATGATGATTTGCAGTACAAAATAATGACAATATGTAATATAATATGATACATTACCGTTTCGCCTTCTTTCGTGGGAGGGTTTTGCCGGGTAATACTGTAGAAAAGCGTCAATAGGCTAAAGGCTAGGTGTCGGACTTATTATTGAGAGATCGGGTTCAAACCTTTTTTTTTAAGGATGGGAAATAATCCAATGACTGCCTCTCGATCTGGGCGAAGCGGGAGGGTGTGTCAGACTTTTACTGACTAAAACCAATCCGTGTTCCATCATATGCCCTTCGTGTTTCGTGTTCCGAGGCCGCGGTAACTCTTTCGAACAATTCTGCAACTGTTTCGAACCTTACCGATTACATTATTGCCGTAAACCCACTCCAGACACAAATTATATTTAACTTAGTTGGAGAGGTTAACAAGATTGCTAATAAAGTGAATAAAAAGATCGCGGTAATATAATAATAATTTATATTATTTTATTATATTTTTGTGCAAATAAAGATTATATTATTAATAAGTAGCCTCTATGTTGCCCCCTCTATTTTCCGGTTCAGTCGATCTAATTATTAGCCTAGAAATCACAAAGACAGACAAAAAAGTTCAATGTGATTTAGCATCGTGTAAATAAGTATAAGCACTTGGGGAAACACAATTGTTTTGAATTCACAGACATACACTTCAATTTTAGTTATATTAAAAGTAAAAAATGTTTTGTTTCACATAGGCCTACATAGGCACTTACAAAAGTCAGAAGCCTGTGCACGTGGCACGTATGTATATGTATGTAATATGTCTAGTAATTGTGTATCGATTTGGTCTAATATATAAAATTCTCTTGTCACAATGTTAGTTACCTTACTCCTCCGAAACGGCTTTACTGATTTTTACCAAATTTTATATGCATATTCAGTAGGTCTGAGAATCGGCTACTATCTATTTTTTAGGTTACGGGTAGGGTAGTGTAGGGGTAGGGTAGGGGTAGGGTAGGGGTAGGGTAGGGGTAGTGTAGGGGTAGGGATAGGGTAGGGTAGGGGTAGGGCAGGGGTAGGGTAGGGGTAGTGTAGGGGTAGGGATAGGGTAGGGTAGGGGTAGGGCAGGGGTAGGGTAGGGGTAGGGTATTGGTAGGGTAGGGTAGTGTAGGGTTTGGGTAGGGTAGGTGTAGAGTAAGGTATGGGTAGGGTATCGGTAGGATAGGGGTAGTGGTATCGGTTGGGTAGGGGTAGGATACCACGCGAACGAAGTCGTGGTGGGTCAGCTTGTATACGTATATAATTAGGATCAGGTGACTTTAGTTTGAAAACTATTTTGCTCAATCTCGTGGTAGGTTTGTTCATGATAATTGCAAGTTTAGAAGTTGAAATTGTTGTTCAAAAACTGTTTGTGGTGCCTCGACTAAAAAATAAATGTCTATTACTTTAGTTTCATTTGCTATGATTTGATTAAGTTTGCTTAATAAATATTAGACTTGACTTCAAAGAAATAAATTAAATGTCGTAGTCGTCGTAGTAGTATTTTAAACTTTCTGGTTTCAGAATATTATGTCATTTTAATAACTCTAAACTCTCATAATCCACGCTCTTATCTTATTATATCTCGCTTTCAATTTCTATGCGCTAAGAGTCTTCGCTCTTCCAATAATATTCTATGGAATGCACTTCCTCTCGATTTCAGGACGGCATCCAGTCAGCATGCATTTAAGCGAAATTATTTTCTGAACTAATAATAGACAGCAGCAGAGTTTTGTCTCGTAAACCCTTTACAAAGCTTAAGTTATTATATTAAATATGTATGTATGTTTATTTTAGGTATCTGTATACAATGTGTAACGGAAACTCCATATCTATCCAAAAGGGCTGATGACAACATCTGGTATGGAGTCTCTATGCACAGTTTCAGCACAAAATAACTGGCTAAAAGAATTGATACCAAATTATTGGTTTCATATAATTCTTGAATACCAATCATAACAAACGTGTCACAGCACTACGAGGGTCAATAACTTTCCACGTCACTTGCCAATAACACGATAATTCTTTTCGTTCTTCTTAATTTGAAAAATTCGGTCTCTGGTATCAGTGTATTGGAATTTGTAATAAGTTCTACACACGTAGACTTAGGATTACAAAACCCTTGCCATATCGTTTCGTATCATCCAAAGAAGCCATGCACTTGGTATGTATATACCCTTTAAATTACACGTTGTATACTTATAATAAATCTGTAAAGAGGTCAATTCTGTACATAAAATATATTTCCAAAATAACTATCAGGGGGTGATTAGGGATCGATACTGATGCCAAAAATGCAATCAGTAAAATTTTTGTCTGTCTGTCTGTATAACCGTTATAGAAACAAAAACTACTCGACGGATTTTAACGAAACTTGGTACAATTATTTTTCATACTCCTGAGCTGGTTATAGTATACTTTTCATTACGCTACAATCAATAGGAGCAGAGCAGTGAAGAGAAATGTTGGGAAAGCGGGAGAAGTTACTGCATTTTTTAAGCGTCCGTCGCGTGTGCAACCTTAATGGTTAAAGCTACACAGAAATCATTTCATGACGGAAATGTTCTCCATAAAATTAAAAAATATACCACGGCAGCATATGTCTATCTTTCATGGTTTACTCACAATAACACGTGTAACTCCCGATAGCCTGGCAGTTCGAAGCTTTCTGATTATAATATTTGTCTACTCTTACGTTTATAACACTCTCAGTCACCCCTAATTGAAAAAGTTAACATTATTAACTATTCCATAAAAAAGAATCATATAAATCGGTATAGAAACACCAAAGTTATACATGAAATACGCTAATAATAAGCCATCGCGCGTGAATACTGAATCATGCTATAAGGATTATTTTTGAGAATCGGTCGCCGCGCTCGACGCGTCTCGCGGCCGAAGGTAAGGCTGAAGAGTTTGTTTGTTTGTTTGAACGCGATAATCTCAGGAACTACTGGTTCGAATTGAAAAATTATTTTTTAATTAAATAGTCAATTTGTAGAGAAAGGCTATATATCATTACGCTAAGGCCAATAGGAGCGGAGCGCCAATGAAGAATGCTTCAAAATCGCGGTTAAATTTAACGTTGGCCCAAAGTAACTATTCCACGCGGACGAAGTCGCAGGCAAAAGCTAGTTTTTAATAAACCATTAATCTACAACGTCGATTAAGTTTCTTTTTTTTTTAATGCACCAGCCATGTTATCTCGTCAACATTCATGTTTGATTGTTAGAGAATACCTTAGGCATTAAGTCAGCCATTGTACCTTTTTGTGTTGCATAGAGATTTAAATATGTGATATACGTTCAGTAATTGAAATGAATGGCTACTTTTTAATAAAATGAATATTTGATGTCATGATTTCGGATTTTTAACTTCAATTGATCAATCTATAAAAAGTGCACCAAATAATGATTAGTTTTACTTTACCTTGGTAGAACATTATACCAAAATATATTATAGTCGCAATGGTAAGGCCAATATACTATGTATAAGTATTGTCTACTGTCGACCAATATTTTAACGAGGCAGTGAGCATAATTATAAAACATTTACGAAAAAATAATAATTTGCGTTCACTAGCGAAGTGAAATGAGACGAAATTGATCAATCTATCACTGGCTGGTTGTACCTGTCAACCAATAGTGATCGATGCCCTTCAGCTATGTTAGGTAAATAAACTGCTCTTTGGAGGCCAAGACATCGTTCCAAGGAGGGGACTGTTAAAGAAAATTAGCAGAATATAGGTAATAATTATGCCAATACCTAATGTAACATAAAATTGGAAAACTATGTCAATTTCTCTGTTACGCTTTCACACCTAAACCAATGAACTGGTTTTAATGAAGTATGGAATACTTTAACATAAGCCCTTTTTTATAAATCAATCTCTAAGAATGTAGAGACATAAGTTTGTAAGTAAAAATGTGTAAACGATGTCGCTGACAATAGCTGGATCGTTGGATTCACTTGAAATTACCTTTGAATTGGTGGTTTGAGTTTCTTAATTATTTGTACAAATTAATTCAAGTGGGAAACACTTATTGAAACTATTCACGACTCTGAAACATTCTCTATATATTATAAACATGCAAGAACACTTTCGTTTACTCGACAAAATGATACGTTTGTTGATATAAAATATGTCACACCTACGGATTTATTGTTAAGCCTTAGTTTTCATTAAATAAACGACCATATTCCCCGTTTATTACACGCCTGATGTTCGATCAGATTACCTCCTGTGTAGAATATTGACCACGGTATTAATTTCATACTCAATTAAGTAACAATAGCCAATCTTCACTTCTATCGTATAGCCGCGACCGCACTACCCTGGCCAAAATGGCCGATTTGGGTAATGTTGACACGATAATACGATATTATGTTTTTCATTACACATTTACCTAATTAGTATTGGCCCTTAAAAATACTTTACGTCACATGTGTACGTCATACGTCGGTATATAGTGTTTTCTACGGTTATACATACATACTCTATATTTATGTGTTTTTACAGTATCATAGTGTAGACAGATAAACCTTTACGACACAATTTGCGTTGTGGTTGAGGCTCGAGTTCTGCACCCGAATCAACTATTTCTATGGTCTTCAAATATTTTTTGTGAATTATACTAAACTAGGTACGTATTAAACATTTCAATACGGAGGGTAAGTCAGAAACTTGGTTTTACCTGAATGCCAATTTCCGGACTTAAAAAAACATTCAAATTCTAGTCGCTAACAACTCAGTATGTAAGACGATTAAAGGTTAGATAACGACTTTAGAATGATATAGGTACATAAATGTAATTAAATGTCATTGTAGCCGGACACAGAGATAAGATACAAGTCTTTCTTAGTTAGATAGTGGTTAGGCTTGAACTGTACTTACAAATATGTATCTATTTACTCATTGGATGTAAGTCAATAAACAGTGTAATGCAATTAGATTATTTGTGGTAAAAAAATGTATTGATTGGTTATTCTCATAGTATTTAGAGCATCTGAATTAATATACATAATCAGATGGAAAGGACAAAAACGAATGTCTGTCTGGGTTTGAACCCACGATTAGCAACTCTTAAGTCGTGCCAGTGATCACTAGGCCATCACTTGCTTTACTCTTGAATATAACATTGCCGAAATGTGCCAGAGATGTGAAGGTCCAAATGGAATGGATTGAAGGAATTTGATCTGGTCGCCACTGCCGCCTGACATTAGAGATTGCCGAACACTTACGGTATTTAAACGAAGAATGCAAGATCTCTGTTGTAAAATTAACTATTTAGCTTTGAATTAAAAAAAAAACAAATTAATTTTTATTTTTATTAAAAGGGAATTGTGTGTGACACAGCGTCCACACTTTTTTTGCATTCTTTCGCAACTACGCTGATAAAGGTCTCTGTAGAAATAAGCATGATCTTAGTTCCTATTTTACTTGTATGTACGTCATACGAGTGTGTGTACATGACTGTTTTAATAAATAAATTCCCTTTTACAAATTCCGCAGATTCTCAGCGCTTAAATAAATACGATTATTTGCATATTTAGTGTAGAAATTACGCATTTTAATGTTTTTATGTTCGTAAATTTCGTGTGAGGAATCTTGGCGATCTCTTAATGATATCTTAATAGAAAGTAAATGATCAAAATAGACACTGCACGCCACTTGTACTTTATAGGCTGACGTGTTATACGATGGTTAAGAAAATAGACGCCGAACAAGTTTTCATTAATACTTACGTATCTTATTTTCGTAGTTAATTTTGTTTTACGCTAGAATTGTGTCACATTTCTATCCCCAAAATTATGTTATAGAGGGATGTGTTGCAATCTCACCTGATGAAAAACTATTCTATGGTCGACCATAGAATGTTTGAATACTTGCCCAGGTTACAACTATCAGGACGACAAGGAATTCCTAATAAAAATCCTTAAATGAACGCACAATTAAAGAAAACAAAAATGTGAGGGTGGGCTGTCCACCATAAACCAGTGGCGCAACGCTGTACTTCGTTTTCTGATGATAGAAATGACTAGGCGAAATAAAATTTTGCAATGCTCCCTCTCCCCTCGGTTTTGACTCCTCCATCGTATTAATACCTATGAGTTTCTTGCCAACCTTCCACTGTCTATTAAGCTGGGTCTATCTCAGCCTAACAGTTGATCTGCAAGCCATTCTTTACTTTGGGGTAAAACAAAGCAGCTGACGATGAAATATCCGCATTGTAGCAATTCTAAATCTATTAATTCAACATTTAACATTTCATAATATATTCGTAGACACTATCTAGAAATTAAAAAATAATTGTTTGATGATGTTACTTAAACTGATCCCTAAATCTATCAATATTTTAGTGTAACTTCTGAATTAGTTAGGTGCGTATAGTCACAAGGCATTTGAATGAACTAATAAATCCAAAATTTTGAGTTTATTCAGTTTCAACCTAGCAATGCGATGTATCTAGCTGTGTATAAGGGTTACACATACACATTAATATTTATGTAATGTTTGGTACTGAAAATACATCAAGATTGATATGAAGGGACTCCCTGAAACTGGGTTAGAAAGGGATAATAACTTATAAATAATTCTGCTCATATATGAAATTGTATAATAATGTTTAAACAAACTTTTTGTTCATGCGGTTTAATATAGTTTGGGCGTTATAGAACTTATGAATCATCATTATCTTAGTATTGCTCGTGTAAATTCCAGTCAAATACAATTTTAAATAATTTTGCCTTGATATAGACACATATTACAATCAATATAAATTATTCAATAACAACACTGTTAATTATGAACAAGTACATGGGTTTTGCTTTCATTTGCTCCACACTTACCTGTCTTTCTTGATTTGTTAAATAATACCTAGTCAAAAGTGCAATTAATATCTTTTGACAATAACCTGTTTATCACGTGAAACAACCTGGGAAAACAAACCTGAAAGATTTGTATATAAAAGCCGAATAAGTTTTTGCTTATAAACTAAGTAAAAAAGTATTTATACCGTTTTCCAAAACGTTGATAAGATATGGGGTACCTTGTAGCATCCTATATTAATGACCAAACCTTTGATTAATCAGAAAACTTTCAAATTGCATAAACTTTTGGTAAGAAGAAGAAAAAAATGCACGAACCTTCTTCACATAATCCACAAAAATGCACAAAAAATATACCAGTAACAAGTTCACTATAGTACACTTGATTGCATTCAAAAACACCGCTGCACTAGATCGCGACGCGCCGCGTTTACGTAACTGGAATCGCTCGCGTTTCTGTGGCCCGTGCTTTCGCTAAAGCGTTATCGGCGCGTCTGACGATTTCGCCTCACACCGACCCCCTTACAGCTACTTCTATAACTGCATTGCGCCCGTACAAACCCAAAACGCACATTATTGCTACTTAATTCTTTATCTTCGTTCGTAGTTTCACACTGAAACTTTGAATGGAAACGGTAAGTGCATTAGGCGCTAGAAATAGCTTTACCGATGCGCGTGGCTTTCATGATTGCGAATATTTAAACTCAACGGAGTTACTCTAAGCGGATTGTTGTCGCCGTAACGAATGCGAGATTAATCCTTTTCTACTAACTAGCATAGAATAATCTCTGTTGGTAGGTGTTTGTAACATTTCAACCCTTCGACGTTTAATTTGCTCTTTAATCATTGTAATGCATTCTTCATACCTAAAGAACCCTCGATTAACCTAATAGCTAAGATTTGAGTGGCGGAGTCATAACATAATATGGCTTTATTGCAGTCATTCGGCTCTCCTCGCCTTTTGTGGTAATTTAATCGCTTCCCGGAATCTCCCGAGGATTAATGTCGACCTTTTTTCATCCGTAAGGTTTTCCGTTAATGAAAATTAGGGGAGTTATGTTGGTTCCGCTCGCGTTTCCGACGCAGATGAGTTTAATAAACAGTCGTTTTGAAGTGTCAACGGGGATTTCAACGAGTGGTTGGTTTTACAGAGTAGTCCAACTTTGTTGTGGGGAGTTCGAGGAGAGACGTAAATATTATTTTTTGTTTTGATTTTTGTTCACTGATTAGTATAAATTGATATAAAAATAAAGCAAATTAGAAAATTCAGCATATTCTAACCCTTTATATAGGTAATTCTTAAACAAATATAAATGGACACCAATCATATTTTCTTACAAGATAAAAGAGGATAAGAATCGTGTCAAAATCCCACCGTTCGACCCTCATATTTTTATGTCAACTCCCAAAGGAATATGATACAGAATTATTGTCGTGTTTGAAATCCTTGTATCTCGATGGAAAAGGGTACACCAAAGGGTAAAATTACATACCCGCAATGAAGTACACAGTTTTATCGTGTCTACAATCTGTATCAAATAACATATGTGAGTGCTGTATAAATCTCGTGTAGGTTTTCCTTATTTTTAAGTGGCGGAATTCTTTACTCCGGAGCGAGTAAAAGAATTTCAACATACGCGGATGTGGCGTGAACTTGTCATAAATATCTGACGTCAGTCGTAAAAACGTGACAAGCTATATAGTCAAATAGCTAAGACAGACTGCCATATTTTCCATATCTCTTGGAATTCAGCTAAATAGTATACCAGTCGGAAGGTAGTCACTTTTTTGGAACGAACCCGCTACATATTCCTAATTGTTTTCTTCTAGAGGTGGAAATTTTCATGGATCTCTCCATGGGGTCTTTGGCGCGGTCTGTCAGATTCGTACTGGCTAAAACTACCCCGGTGTTCTCTCGTTCGCTTGCGTTTGGAGCTACGGCGTATGTGTCTTCAGCTGCCCCAAAGTTGTGTCGGTCTACCGTAGCAGACCTCGTTCCAAACTGTAAACTCTATCCACCAACCAAGTCTCTGGATCACTGGAAATGCGGTGGAAAAGTGATCACGTGCCACAACAGTGTACGAGACTCAAGGGTCCTCTTTACAGTTTCCTCAGAATGTTCCGTAACCGGAGTTGCACAGAGGGAGCTCCGGAGTGGTCTTCTTAGAGGTAACGAGTTCATGCCTAAATAAAAGGAAAACTTGAAAGAAGGAAGCGCGGCACAGCTCCCTTAAGCATGCGGGGAACATTATTCGTCGCCCATACAACTGCAAACTACTGCAACACTTGAGAGCCCCAATCAACAGTGGCGACCGCCAGAAAAGCGCCAAGTTAATAAATCCCGCCGAAACGATTAATTTTCTTGGATTCTGCAGGAACAGCGATGCAGTAAGAAAAAACAATAGTTGGTAGGCACTACATACTGGCTTACGCTAGCGAACCCTACCTGTTTTCCTCAATTAACTTTTACTAAAAGTTCGAGGAGATTTCCTATTAATAATTCCTCGACTAATTCTGTGTTAATCTTGGAAAATTCAACATTTTCGTTAGGCTTGTTTAGTTTTACAAGTAAGCCTACGATTGAAGCAATGAATTACAATTAGTTACTGGTTAGGTTAGCTTCATATTTCTTTGCAAAAATTTGTTTTACTATGTAATTTGTCTCTTCAGGGATTTAAAATAAGGCCTATAATCTTATAACATCTACTAGGTTGTGTCCAAAATCTTGTACACGCCATCAATCAACTATTTGACCAAGTAACACTATCGCGGTAATCTTTAATCAACTCTATCCGTAACCAATCACAGTACATAATTGATTGTGTGCCCTCAAACAAACTGTCTGCATTATTCTACGCAGAACCCAGTTTGTCTTTCATCTGTAATACGATAAGGCACAGAGTACATACCGAATTTGGGCCACTGTTGAGTTACTGTAGCGTGATTGATTAAATTAAAAACGCTATCTAAATATTTCTAAGTGAATGGGATGTTTATTTTTTTACTTTAGAAAGAACCGTAAATTACGCTGTTTTTCCAATCGGCAAACAGTTTTCTCTGAAGACTACTTAGAAGTCTCTAGTGAAACGAAGCAATTTTGTAGCTAAATATCTCGTCTTAGTTTTTTAACGCTTAAAAATATAGAGGAACCACTTAGGAACAACTGATAAAATAAACCAAGATAATTAGGAAAAAAATTGGCAATTAAGTAGTGGTCGGAAATCCTAGTTTTTTTGACAAACAGTATTTCACTACTGGATATTTGCAAAGGGTAGAATCCTTTATTCAAGTCAAGAGTCACGATGTTGCTAAATTGTTTAAGGATTTTATATATTGCGGTCTTCAATATATAACCCTTTTATAGATCCATATAATATAACGGTATATTCTTTAATAAGTCAAACTACATATACATTACCCTTTAATAGCCTAATGTGACATTTTATTTTTATGGTTAATAGGCATTTATTGTTTTTTTTTTGTTGTAGTATTTTCACGTCACATCGTTCTGTTGAGATCACCATCTTGAACTAAATTTAACTCTAACGGCATTTAGTAAGAGGTACAAGTGGATCCTGGATTTCTTAATTTCACATAGTAAGACAATATTAATCAATAAGACAGTTAATAAAATCAGTTATATCATACTCGTTCTGTAATTGCTCAGCCTAGCAAAAATAATAAAGTGGATCGAAAAGGTCAGAAAAATACTGCGAGAGTAATATTGGCGGATTTTTCGAGATGTGATTCTTACTTTGATATAATATTGATCATACAGGACTATGTATTGGTTAGTGTGATATGGCCTAAACCAAAGTATGCATGGTTTTTGTTCACATAAACTGAGAAAATACCACTTAGATCAGGTATAAAAAGAAACACATTATTACGAAGCTTTAAATAAATCCAGCAAAATCCGCACCAAAATTTGGATCTGTGTCATTTTTTTCACGAACATCGTCACATAATGTTTCGTAGCTACTCT
Source organism: Tholera decimalis (assembly GCA_943138885.2). Classification (NCBI taxonomy): domain Eukaryota; kingdom Metazoa; phylum Arthropoda; class Insecta; order Lepidoptera; family Noctuidae; genus Tholera; species Tholera decimalis. The sequence goes on along the minus strand of OW964553.2, from coordinate 8,480,973 downwards.
ATAATACCGTTATTATCACTCTATCCTCATCCCCCTATCCTTTTTGCTATCGTAAAAGGAAAGTACATACCTTTTACCCTCTTATCTCAAACCGCCAATCTTTGGAGGGTAGATAAGGCACAAGTTAAATTGGGTCTTGCAGACCCGCTAATCTGTGTAGGGTAATTATGAATTAATTGAGAACAGACTTATTGTGTAACAATATGTAAATAAAATGTAAACATTAGGGCGATTTTTTTTTTTGAAAACTAGTGATTTTAAAAACTTTATTAAAAAAAATTGTTTTTTGAATATGAAGCATAGTTTACTCTTTGAAACAAGCAGGCCATTAAAAACTGTTTTCAAAAGAAACAGAATACCATGTGTACACAAGATAATCTACACTCAAGTGTTATAGTCTACATAAGAGCTGCGTTTAAATACAAAATGAAGGAGGTCATTAATACTTTAACAGTACCCTTAGTAATAACATAACACATTTCATTAGAACGTCGTACAAAAGTCCATACACACATGTGGTACACAAACTCAATGTTTGTGTACCACATATGTCACATGTACACAGGACCGTTATATGTAAACCACATAGAGTACAGACTCTTAACGTGTCGAAAATATAACTACCTGGAGTCTGTGACCGACGCGATGTGGCTTGATATTGATTCCCAAAAAAATTACAGAATGAAATTGTATTAGCGACAAAATGACAAATATATCCGATATGAACAGACTTGTTACTCAATAACAAAACCCCAAGAGACCAATTCCAATACATTTTAAACCTTTGGAAAAACAAACCTACCCTTTATGTAGAAGCTGAGATTGTTGTTATACACGCTCACATAAAAAAAATTCAGCCGGTTCGTAATGAATTCCGAAGAACATGGTTCCTTATAAAACCTATGTTCCAATTTATCCTCGTTAATTTTTATTAATAAAAAAAAACAAAGCAGTGGGCCGAGTGGTGGAATACGGCCCAATCCCTTTCATGGAATGAAGGCCTGTGTCCCAACAATGGTAATGGAATAGGCCGAAATATTTATTCATTTTATTTAACGAAGATAAAAAGGAAAAATATACTTTGACAATATATTTTGATGGACCAAAAAGATTAATCATTGTTTAACACAGAAAACTTCCCTTTTCAGTAGCCATGATAAAACCAAGACAATAATACTGAAACTATAATACTCAAATTACAAGTTATTTCATAATCAATCTTATGATTAGTTTTTTTTTTACTTCTTCAGATGTTTTTCTTCAGCTGTCTTCAAGGGTTGCCGCTCGTATGGTAAAGCTCAAAGAAGGAACAAGGATTATGTTTAATTTACCTTTTAATGGCTTGCAATAAAGACTTCTACTTGAACTAATGGAAACTGCAATTACCTGGAAAGAGCAAAAGGTTTATGTTAGTTGTGAGTAATCTAATCACCTTTATTCTAATTAAACTTAGTACACTAACCAAGGTTTGTGTACTAAGTTTAATAGTTTCAAATCAACGCGCCACTAATTAAACTAAAGTTAAATAGTATAAAAACCAAAATAAAAAGTACCTACTAGCTGCCTGAATTTGCTCTCGTGGAAAATCCGATTAATTTATTCGGGAATTGTACATTTTCCTGCGATAAAAAGTAACTTATGTACTTACTAGAATATAATCTGTCTTTGTGCCAAATTGCACCCAGAACAAACTTATAAATTTCAGTTTTATACATATGTACACATAATAAAATACGATCATATTAGTATAGATTACTATTTCCATTATCCGGATATCGACATGGTCAGAAATAGTAATTATAACTTAAAACGGGATATTTAACACAAAACAATAAATATAAATGGTAAATAAATATCTCGTTTCAAATTTTTATGATAATCTTTAAAAAAAAGTGACACTTCAAAGAACACTCGTTCCAAAATCTTCTAAAAACAAAACACAATTGCAACCTGGTCAGTGAAAATAAAGTGGGCCAGACAAATGAATAGCGTTGAAAGCTTGCCTATTTGAAACGACGTGAAAGGAGCAAAATGTCATGAATGAGATTGGAAATTGTTCCGCAGGCTATTGTGTGTGATTTGTTGTACAAATGCACTAGGTAGATCAGATTTAGACACATATGTATGATATGTTTTGCCTCGTCGGTCGAGTGGTTACAAGCGCGACGACGAGCACGAGGTCTCGGGTTCGATTCCCGGGTTTTACAAAAAGTACTAGTAGGAGCACACATGTCTATTATGCAAGCTTGCATGTTTAGTATAAGGTTTTATGAGTAGCACCGCCCGCCAGTCACTGGTTAGTCGTGTAATTGTATATAAACTAAACTTTGGACAATACAATACTTAACTTTAACCACCTTTTATTTGCACGCACCAATAGTATATTGTATAGTGTTATTTTTAATGCGCAGTGGAAGCGTGCTGGGCCCATAACCTGATATTTTTAATGCGGAGTGGAGTGATAAACACAGTTGGAAAGAAGTGAAATATTTAATATATAATATTATAAAATTACACATGACATGTTTTCATGGAAAAAATAGTTGCCGAGTGACAAACAAAACGAACAGTAGCTTTTACATTTGAATCTGAAGTATATTCTCTAGATGGCCAGCGTTACACTTCGAACATATAGCCCGATCATAGTTAACTCAACATTGGTGATCCATCGACGTTTGAACTTAAAAAAATATCTGTATTAATTCGGAGTTTAGAGAATGGCGGTGTGATGGCCCTGTCCCTCCAGAAGCACCCCCGGCTGTTATTTGGACATCTTTGAAAGTCACTACGGATACTCGGAAGCCAGTAAATCTGATATTGGTCTAGGCAAGGGGTATAGTGTTACCCAGCTACTGGGTAATGGAGGTCAGAGTAATATTCAACTGTATGTGGTTAGACTGGAACTGGAAAGAAGGCAGATGATAATGTATGATATGTTCTTCAACTAGTGTTAAACGAAGCTCATGATATAAGTATTTAAGCTAACATGGTCACTAACAGTATCATTAGAACTTAACACGGGATATTTACCATGTGTATTTATTGTTTTGAGTTTCCGATATTTCGGCACTGTTGCAAGCGCCATGATCACGGATGAACTGAAGTAATTGCGGGTGGAAGTTTATGAGCAGACAAATCGGTCTACCCTCTTTCTCGTTCGTTTTCTGTTAGTGACACCGCTACCACTGTTACATGTATCACTAAACACTCCATTCTGTTCCCGACACACAAAACTCACCGTGTCGACTCGCGAACTTTCTACGGAACTTTTTTGGTTTTTACAAATTTGAACCACTGGATTCCAGGCCCGCGACAGTTGAATATCGCGTTTTAAGTTCTAATGAAGCTCATAATAATATTATTTATTTACACCTTATGCACATAAGTACAAAGGCGGACTTCATGCCCTACGCATTCTCTACCAGTCTCCATGAGTGGTGAAGAGATAGTGTGGGAGGTGCAATATATACAGACGCCAGCACATGAAGCTATCCGAAACTGTCAAATTCTCCCTATCAACCTTGAACCTAATTTCTTTAACAATAAAGTTGAAAATCTATTAAAGAAATTTGACAGATTGTTGTAGCTTGATGTGCTGGCGTCTGTACATGAAAAGTAAAATTCGTTTTTTTTTTAATAATAACACAAAAACCTAAGTATCATCAAAAAATAGAAATCTACATAAATAATAAATAAATAAGTTTTTTATATAAATACATACAAATAAATATACTTAGAAGCAAATGAAAACTAAATGTGAAAATTCTGCTTATTGGTGTAGAAAATAGATCCGCAATTTCTTATTAAATACATAGCGACTGTTTGCCGTCCTGATCTAGAGAGGAAGTGCATTCCAGAGGAGAAGAGACTGGAAATGAAAAGAAGAATGAACAAAGTCAGAAGTCTACGGTACTTATGCGGTTTTTCCTGTGTAAATCACATTCTTATGGAAATTTCGAGATGAAAACCACATGTTTTTATATTGTTTATGGTCTCGCGTTTGACCACTATCTCACCTGATGGTAAGTTATGATGTGATCGAAGATGGAGCAGGCTTACCTAAAAATAACCTATTCCGATTTTAAGATAAAAATTAAAAAATATTTAAAATAAAGGGAGCCCCCCATACATGGAACTGAAACTGAAAATTATTTTTTTATGAAACCTATGCGTGTAGGTATTTATAGACAGGTCTTTAAAAATTAAATTGAGGATTCTAAAATGACTTTTTCAAAATTTTAATCGTTTAAAAGATGTACGCTTCCAAAGTGGTAAAATGTGTCTTCCCCCCTCTAACTTCTATAACAAAGGAAAGAAAAATTAAAAAAAAAATATGCTGTAGATCTTAATGTAAACTTTCAACCAAAATTGGTTTGAATGAAATCGGGTTTTTGAGATACAGCATATTTTCTAAAACCGCAAATATAACATTGTAATTCATACAAACACTATGAAAAACAAAGTTATTTGGCGTAGTTACTACGGAACCCTTCATGGGCGAGTCTGACTCGCCCTTGGCCAATTTTTTTTGTTGATATGCTCTCGTTCGACCACCATCTAGCCTGCTCGTAATCGATGATGTGGTCGAAAATGAAGCATGCTTGTCTGGAAGTCTGTAACTCACTAGAACCACCCTGTGTTATCCCGCACACTTGCACTGGAGACTATAATTATGTGAGATCTTAAATACAACTCGGAGAAGATCAGTTACTCTCTGAGTTTGTTTCGGTGTTTCTTCTCAGAGTAGTCAGTTAGGAAATACTGGCCTCATCTAGCTAAACTTAACATGCAAAAAAACATGACGTGTAAAAGTGTTATTTATTTTACAAAATAAATATTTCATTTCATTTCATTTCACAAATGCAAGTAAATACACTTATGCAAGATTGAAGTGACAAATGAAGTCTGACTCGCACTTGGCCAATTTTTTAAATTTATACTGCCTAATGGATTTGGATGAAATATTTTTTGAACGAGTAGTATTGGGTAAAAAATTACTATGGAAAAGCCGTGAGCATGAGCTATTTCATATTGTAATAAATGTCTGGCCTTATAAAATAGACATGGATTTCTTAGAAGAATTTCTTCGCAAAGAAATTTATGATATTTTTATTTATCTTTCACAAGCTAGTGAAAACAAATGTTGGTTGAAAGTGATTCTAATATCCAATAAGCATATTTTTTAGCTGTGTGGTTTTTATAGGTACATAAGGAATCATATAATGAGGAGGCGTATTACATTTTAGTACGTCTTTTTAGGACCAATGTAATACATAATCCTACTAATATTATAAATGCGAAAGTTTGTGTGGATGTACGTATGTTTGTTGCTCTTTCACACAAAAGCTACTGAACGGATCTCAATGAAATTTGGTAAATAGATAGTTGACATCTCGGAATAATAGATAGGGTACTTTTTATCCCAGAATTCCCACGACATCAGGATTTACACGGGAAAAAGTTAGTACCGACATAATTATTACAAATCCCTTCAGTTGATTAACTTGTCAAGTAAATTGGTCACGTTCTAATTAGGTGGGTTTCAATGAGCGTTACAAAATTAAAGCGTCATACTTTGTCAGTATGAAATGAAATGAAATATTTATTTTGTAAATTGGTTATAAATAACACTTTTACACGTCATGTTTTCTGCGTGTTTAGTTTAGCTAGATGAGGCCGGTATTTCCTAACTGACTACTCTGAGAAGAAACATCGAAACAAAATCAGAGGTCAGTCTCTTTTAAAGTCCAGACAATTTGTATTTGTATTAGAGAAGCATATAGAATCATGTCTGTGGTATTCTTCTGAGGAAATAACCACGCAAATTTGAGCAGACCTGTCCAGACAGTGCAAGCATTTGTCAGTTATCGTGTAGCTATTACATTTAAGTTATAGTTAAATATAAAGAAGTGTTGGCCCATTGGTAACAGGTAACGTTGTACTTTTTCATAAAGTTATTCGTTTATAAGATATACGCTTCCAAAGTGGTAAAATGTGCCCCCCCTCTCTAACTTCTATAATAATGGAGTGAAAAATCTAAAAAAATATATACTGTATATCTTCATGTAAGCTTTCAACGAAAATTAGTTTAAACCAATGATATTATAATATATCATTGGTTTAAACGAAATCGGGTCAAATTTTTTTGAGATATAGCATATTTTCTAAAACCACAAATATAACTTTGTAATTCATACAAACACTATGAAAAACAAAGTTATTTTGCGTAGTTACTACGGGACCCTTCATGGGCGAGTCTGACTCGCACTTGACCAAATTTTTAAATTTCGGTGTGTCAACAAATTGATCACATCAATTATTAATTATTTCGGGGGGAAATCTTAAAAAGGCGCCTGGACTTCCTGGGAGAAGACTAGGAAGTGTGGGATTCTTACCTCACTAAAACCACCCCGGCGATCACCATCAGCACATAGAAGGAGCCCCGTTACCTCTAAAAAGTCCACTAAGGAGAGCCGGCAAAGCCTAGGACTGAAAAATTTGAAGATTTGTGGTATCCACTAACTGCTAAGCAAAGTCCCCTCCTATATTTTACAATTTCGATTTGTTCTTCACTTCTCCGGCCAACCAAGATTGAGTACAGATAGTCACCACTCATAGTTGACTGGTAGAGAATGCCAACGGCATTAAGTACGCCTGTGTGCCGACGTACATGAAATGTAAATAGATAAACAGTCACACCAGTGTTTTTTATAAGTCGATTTCGATAACTACTTTGTTTTCATGAATCAACGTGTAGAACATGATGCCTCTTATAATTTTCACTCGTCCAGTCCCAATCTCATTCTTTCAGTATTTTTTCTATCTTTTTTTATTTTTTGTGATTTTGTATTAAAAACGGGTACTTATCCATAAGACTAATGTTGCTTTAGAATAAGTACTATAACACAAAGTATCTCTTAACTACGAGCCATACCATTAAGCGAGCCATTTAAGACATTTCTCTCGATTTTTATTTTCCTTTAGCAATTTGTTTGTTCTCGGGGCTTTTCTTCTCGAATATTTATTTCGGATATCTTTCTTTGTCAAGAACTCCTAGATTTTCTCAGGAGTAAGTGTGGCCTAATTATGTTTCTTTTGTGTATTTTTTATGCAAATAATTTAGTACAAGCAGGAGTAAAAACAAATATACCTACCCTCCGTTCCAGATACTGTTTACATTATAGCTATCAAGAAACACGCACACACACACACTCCTTAGCTGTACGCATAATGAAAAGAAAAACGTTTTGTGCGTATGGGTGGGATGTCCACCATGTAACGATGATGACGCATTGCCATTTGTCTTTTAGTCCGATGATAGAACGGGCTTGGAGAAATTAGTTTGAGCAGTTAATTGCAACCGATAGAAATCCGATAGACTTGTAAACTCGTCAGCGATGTTTAAGGCTCTGGCGCTTCGTTGTTATTTCATTCAGAATATACTCATCAAGTAGTTGCTTCAAAAATTAAAGGGTTTTCATCGAATATTCCGTTAGCTATGCAAACAAATTTTACAGAACGGCTCCTCAGTTTGTTCAACTAGAAATTAGTTTTACGGTACCTAAACACCAAGAACAGTATTTTTCTTAAAATTTCATCAGTTTAGTAGAAAATGTTGTTTAATAGATCTGGCTTGAAAACCTCGAACTGGCCACAACTTCTAACAGGTGTCAAAAGTAATTTTAAAGTAATAATTGCTTGATTTTGAAGAGGTACTTATAATATTACTTGCTCCTCGAGTTTAACGCTGTAACTTCCACGACATAAAGTTACTAAAGAACAAATTAAACTTTTAACTTTTTGATAACTTTGGTAAACTCTTATAATATGCAGACATGAGCTTTGCCACAGATAGCTACAATGTAGAAATTTCTGAATGACGACACTCCTACTTAAAATAAATTGAAAACTCCACTGGAGTCGACTGTGCGTCATGTCCCACGCGCGCCTCAAAGAGTGTCAGCAGCAGCAGTGGTAGTAATAACGGGGACCGGTAGCAACATTGCCTGCCAGGGTTGCGGGCATGCTTAAAGTAATACTGCGGCACCGGAACGCTAGGGCAGCAGAAAGACCATGGTGGGTTTTTAGTCAGTAAAAGTCTGACAATGTCTTCCGCTTTGAAACGGCCAAAAGACTCATTGGCAACGATACACTAGTCGAATCAAAGCCTTGAACATCGGCGACGAGTTGCCAGTCTATCGGTTTTGTATTGGTTACGTTTCGTGGAGTGTGCGAAGGAATTACACAATCTAATTCCGTCAAGCCCGTTTCATCATCGAACTACAAGACAAACAGCGATGCGCCATCGTTACACGGTGGACTTCTCCCAGGAAGTCCAGGCGCCTTTTTAAGATTTCCCCCCGAAATAATTAATAATTGATGTGATCAATTTGTTGGCACACCGAAATTAAAAAATTTGGTCAAATGCGAGTCAGACTCGCCCATGAAGGGTCCCGTAGTAACTACGCAAAATAACTTTGTTTTTCATAGTGTTTGTATGAATTACAAAGTTATATTTGTGGTTTTAGAAAATATGCTATATCTCAAAAAATTTTGACCCGATTTCGTTTAAACCAATGATATATTATAATATCATTGGTTTAGACTAATTTTCGTTGAAAGCTTACATGAAGATCTACAGTATATATTTAATTTAGATTTTTCACTCCAATATTATAGAAGTTAGAGAGGAGGGGCACATTTTACCACTTTGGAAGCGTATATCTTATAAACGAATAACTTTATGAAAAAGTGGTTTTAGAAACCTCAATGTCATTTTTAAAGACTCAGAAGGACTTGTCTATAAATACCTCACACGCATAGGTTTCATGAAAAATATTCAGTTTCAGTTCAATGTATGGGGTGCCCCCCTTCATTTTAAATATTATTTTTATTTTTTCTTAAAATCGGAAAGCGGTTCACAGAATACGTCTACCTACCAAGTTTTACATGTATAGTCCTAATAGTTTCGTAATAAAATGGCTGTGACATACGGACAAACGGACAGACAGACAGACATGACGAAATTATAAGGGTTCCGTTTTTGCCATTCGGCTACGGAAACCTATAAATGCCATGCCCTTACGATGTTTCTCTTCACTGTTTTGCGAGCAGTGGTAATGAAAATTACACAAAGTGATGTGCCAGCCTGGGATTGAACCTACAACGTTACCTGTTACCAATGGGCCAACACTTCTTTATATTTAACTATAACTTAAATGTAATAGCTACACGATAACTGACAAATGCTTGCACTGTCTGGACAGGTCTGCTCAAATTTGCGTGGTTATTTCCTCAGAAGAATACCACAGACATGATCCTATATGCTTCTCTAATACAAATACAAATTGTCTGGACTTTAAAAGAGACTGACCTCTGATTTTGTTTCGATGTTTCTTCTCAGAGTAGTCAGTTAGGAAATACCGGCCTCATCTAGCTAAACTAAACACGCAGAAAACATGACGTGTAAAAGTGTTATTTATAACCAATTTACAAAATAAATATTTCATTTCATTTCATACTGACAAAGTATGACGCTTTAATTTTGTAACGCTCATTGAAACCCACCTAATTAGAACGTGACCAATTTACTTGACAAGTTAATCAACTGAAGGGATTTGTAATAATTATGTCGGTACTAACTTTTTCCCGTGTAAATCCTGATGTCGTGGGAATTCTGGGATAAAAAGTACCCTATCTATTATTCCGAGATGTCAACTATCTATTTACCAAATTTCATTGAGATCCGTTCAGTAGCCTTTGTGTGAAAGAGCAACAAACATACGTACATCCTCACAAACTTTCGCATTTATAATATTAGTAGGATTATGTATTACATTGGTCCTAAAAAGACGTACTAAAATGTAATACGCCTCCTCATTATATGATTCCTTATGTACCTATAAAAACCACACAGCTAAAAAATATGCTTATTGGATATTAGAATCACTTTCAACCAACATTTGTTTTCACTAGCTTGTGAAAGATAAATAAAAATATCATAAATTTCTTTGCGAAGAAATTCTTCTAAGAAATCCATGTCTATTTTATAAGGCCAGACATTTATTACAATATGAAATAGCTCATGCTCACGGCTTTTCCATAGTAATTTTTTACCCAATACTACTCGTTCAAAAAATATTTCATCCAAATCCATTAGGCAGTATAAATTTAAAAAATTGGCCAAGTGCAAGTCAGACTTCATTTGTCACTTCAATCTTGCATAAGTGTATTTACTTGCATTTGTGAAATGAAATGAAATGAAATATTTATTTTGTAAAATAAATAACACTTTTACACGTCATGTTTTTTTGCATGTTAAGTTTAGCTAGATGAGGCCAGTATTTCCTAACTGACTACTCTGAGAAGAAACACCGAAACAAACTCAGAGAGTAACTGATCTTCTCCGAGTTGTATTTAAGATCTCACATAATTATAGTCTCCAGTGCAAGTGTGCGGGATAACACAGGGTGGTTCTAGTGAGTTACAGACTTCCAGACAAGCATGCTTCATTTTCGACCACATCATCGATTACGAGCAGGCTAGATGGTGGTCGAACGAGAGCATATCAACAAAAAAATTGGCCAAGGGCGAGTCAGACTCGCCCATGAAGGGTTCTGTAGTAACTACGCCAAATAACTTTGTTTTTCATAGTGTTTGTATGAATTACAATGTTATATTTGTGGTTTTAGAAAATATGCTGTATCTCAAAAACCCGATTTCATTCAAACCAATTTTGGTTGAAAGTTTACATAAAGATCTACAGCATATTTTTTTTTAATTTTTCTTTCCTTTATTATAGAAGTTAGAGGGGGCGAGACACATTTTACCACTTTGGAAGCGTACATCTTTTAAACGATTAAATTTTTGAAAAAGTCATTTTAGAATCCTCAATGTAATTTTTAAAGACCTGTCTATAAATACCTACACGCATAGGTTTCATAAAAAAAATATTTTCAGTTTCAGTTCCATGTATGAGGGGCTCCCTTTATTTTAAATATTTTTTAATTTTTATCCGAAAATCGGAATAGGTTATTTTTAGGTAAGCCTGGAACAGGTTTACCTAAAAATAACCTATTCCGATCTTCGATCACATCATAACTTACCATCAGGTGAGATAGTGGTCAAACGCGAGACCATAAACAATATAAAAACATGAGGTTTTCATCTCGAAATTTCCATAAGAATGTGATTTACACAGGAAAAACCGCATAAGTACCGTAGACTTCTGACTTTGTTCATTCTTATTTTCATTTCCAGTCTCTTCTCCTCTGGAATGCACTTCCTCTCGAGATCAGGACGGCAAACAGTCGCTATGTATTTAATAAGAAATTGCGGATCTATTTTCTACACCAATAAGCAGAATTTTCACATTTAGTTTTCATTTGCTTCTAAGTATATTTATTTGTATGTATTTATATAAAAACTTATTTATTTATTATTTATGTAGATTTCTATTTTTTGATGATACTAAGGTTTTTGTGTTATTACTAAAAAAAAAAACTAATTTTACTTTTCATGTACAGACGCCAGCACATCAAGCTACAACAATCTGTCAAATATCTTTAATAGATTTTCAACTTTATTGTTAAAGAAATTAGATTCAAGGTTGATAGGGAGAATTTGACAGTTTCGGATAGCTTCATGTGCTGCCGTCTGTACATATTGCACCTCCGACACTATCTCTTCACCACTCATGGTTGACTGGTAGAGAATGCGTAGGGCATTAAGTCCGCCTTTGTACCTGTGTGCATAAGGTGTAAATAAATAATATTATTATGAGCTTCATTAGAACTTAAAACGAGATATTCAACTGTCGAGGGCCTGGAATCCAGTGGCTCAAATTTGTAAAAACCGAAAAAGTTCCGTAGAAAGTTCGCGAGTCGACACGGTGAGTTTTGTGTGTCGGGAACAGAGTCGAGTGTTTAGTGATACATGTAACAGTGGTAGCGGTGTCGCTAACAGAAAACGAACGAGAAAGAGGGTAGACCGATTTGTCTGCTCATAAACTTCCACCCGGAATTACTTCAGTTCATCCGTGATCATGGCGCTTGCAACAGTGCCAAAATATCGGAAACTCAAAACAATAAATACACATGGTAAATATCCCGCTTTAAGTTCTAATGATACTGTTAGTGACCATGTTAGCTTGAAAACTTATATCATGAGCTTCGTTTAACACTAGTTGAAGAACATATCATACATTATCATCTGTCTTCTTCCAACTATGTTTGTCGGGTTACAGTCTAACCACATACAGCTGAGTATTACTCTGACCTCCATTACCCAGTAGCTGGGTAACACTCTACCCCTTGCCTAGACCAATATCAGATTTACTGGCTTCTGAGTATCCGTAGCGACTGTTGACAGATGTCGAAAAAACAGCCGGGGGTGCTTCTGGAGGGACGGGGCCATCACACCGCCAATCTATAAACTCACGAGTTAATACAGATATTTTTTTAAGTTCAAACGTCGATGGATCACCAATGTAGAGTTCACTATGATCGGGCTATATGTTCGAAGTGTAACGCTGGCCATCTAGAGAATATACTTCAGATTCAAATGTAAAAGCTACTGTTCGTTCTGTTCGTCACTCGGCAACTATTTTTTCCATGAAAACATGTCATGTGTAATTTTATAATAATATATATTAAATATTTTACTTCTTTCCAACTGTGTTTATCGCTTCACTTCACATTAAAAATAACAAATGAGTAGTGATTGGCGTACAATGTTGTCAACCAGTTATGTGAACATTGTGATCCATATTTTTGAACAAATAGAAACATTACATTCGACAATTATTTTACGAGAATTGAAATTGCTAAAACCTTGGCTGAAAATGGACTTACAATAGTTATATATATATATATATAATATAGTTGGAACAATGACAAAAAATAAAACTTGTATTCCTTCAAAGTTTCAACCTCACAGAAACCGTGACGGGAAATCAAATGTCTTCGGTTTTTCAAAAAATATGACGTTGGTGTCTTATGTGCCAAAAAAGAACCGTGCTGTTATTTTGGTGTCTACGATGCATCATAGTAATGAAGTAAAGATAGATAGATAGAATATACTTTATTGTACACCAAAATTTAAACACACCTATTTAACAATATTGCTTGTTCTATGGTAACAATGGCGGTCTTATCGCTGAAAGCGATATCTTCCAGACAACCTTTGGAAGGACTTTAAAAACTTTAATTAAAGTGGGGAGGGCTAAATTAGTGTACTTACTACATTACTAATAAAAACAGAGAAACAAAAATTATTTAAATATTAAAATAAATAAATGTATATGCAAATATATATATATACAATGTAATACATGGGTAATTAAATAATACAATACATATAATGTGTTATTTAACATCAAGTGGAGAGAAAACAAAAGAATAATCATAAATTGGAATGAAAATAATTAGCAACCGAGCTTTTAAAAGTAGCCAGTGATTGAGCTTGTCTTACTGACACCGGCAATGAATTCCACAAACGAATAGCTTGCACCGTAAACGATGAGCCATAGAATTTAGTGAAATGTGCAGGCATTGAAAGTCTCAAATTCTCCGATGATCTCAAATCTCTTACATGTGTGTCATGAAGGAACTTAAAGCGTTCTTTGAGATAAAACGGAGTTGTAGGATTGAAGAGAATACTGTAAAGTAATGATAAAATATGTGCATTCCGGCGAAGGCGGATCGGCAGCCACTTGAGTTTAATGCGAAACTCAGAAACATGATCATATTTACGCAAACCAAATATGAATCTGATACAAAAATTTTGGAGTCCAAGCTTATCTAGCTTCACTTCAGTAAGATCTGGATAACTTGCATCAGCATAGTCGAGAACAGGGAGAAGAAGGGATTGGGCAATCGCAATTTTAGTGGCAGTCGGCAGGAAATTGCGCAATCTGGGTAAAGACCCCGCAGAGGCAAACAGTTTGCGGCTTACTTCTTGCAACTGGGGACCCCAAGACAAATCTCTATCAATATAAATACCTAGGTCTTTTACTGAGTCACAGTAAGGTATAGCAGCTCCATCAAAAATGATTTGAGGAAGGGTCGCCCAGTTAATTTTGGAACGTAGCCTAGGGCTGCCAACAATAATGACTTGAGTCTTCGCAGGATTAACCCTCAAACCATGATTCAAACTCCAATCAGAAATATGCGCTAAGTCTTTATTCACAATCTTCACCGCCTCAAACAGTTCTTCAACGGTAGCTTGCGAATAAATTTGCAGATCGTCAGCATAAAGGTGATAGGATGAGAGAAGATCATTTGAAATAGAATTAATAAATATGGCGAAAAGAAGAGGAGAGAGAACGCCCCCCTGTGGTACGCCAGCAGTAGTATTGCACCATGAAGATGATGTACCTTCAATGCAAATACGTTGTCTTCGGCCACACAGGTAACTACGAAACCAATCAATTGCTGTTGGAGATATTTTAAGAGAGCAGAGTATACCGAGCAGGACATCAAAATCGACAGTGTTAAAGGCGTTGCTGAAGTCCAGTAACGAAAGGACAGTCAACTTCCTATTATCCATACCTGATCTGACATCGTCAGTAATTTTAACTAGAGCTGTGGTAGTGCTATGTCCTGAACGAAACCCGGATTGGTACAAATTTAGGAGTTGGTTTTTACAAAGGAAGGCACTAAGTTGATTGTGGATAAGGCGTTCGAGGACTTTGGATAGGAACGGTAATATGGAAATAGGGCGGAAATCAGAGAAAGAAACAGGATTAGACTTTTTAGGGAGAGGAGTTATCTGAGCTTCTTTCCACAAAGATGGGAAAACACCTGAGGATACGGAATAATTGAGGACATGGCAAATGACAGGAAGAATTTCGTCCAGGATAAAGAGTATCATCTTACGGCTAATACAGTCATTACCAACGGCATTTGACGTTATAGATAGCATGCTCTTCTTAATATCATAACTGGTAAATTGATTAAAAATAAAAGGAGAATAATTGGGAGTGGGAAGAGAAGAAAGATTATTTAGAGTATTGGTTATTGATTATTTACAGCATCATTGAAGCTACAAGAGGTGGAAAAATGTTGATTGAGCGATTCAAGGACTATATCCTTGGGAATAGACTCTTGACGTGACTTCCCAATTCTCATAGATCTAAGAAATTTCCAGACTTTAGCTGGATCACCGTTTTCAACTGACTTATGAATGTGGCGGCGTTGGGCATCCCTATAAACCAAGTTGCTGCGTTTCGGATAGCGACGTATTTTTCTCGACTTTCTCGACTAGGTCTGCACTTGAATTTAGACTTTGCTGCTGCCTTTCTTTGTAAGATTACTTTCACGTCATCTGTTAGCCACGGAGCAGGTAGATGCTTAATCTGAAATAAATTTGTATTACAACTCCACCAAGCGCGCACGCTTGATCAGATGGTCCATGAGTACACAGTTCGACGTAAAACAAACAGATGGCCTATTGCAATTTTCCAAAATATTATAGATGTGGTTGGTTTCGCATCGCTAATTATATAGAAACACTAGTACTCACGCGGGGCTTCGCTCCCGTGGATTCTATCACGGTAAAAACATAACTCTCCTTTTTGCAGTCGCGTAAAAAGTAGCTTATAACCTTCCTCAAGCTTCAAGCTACTTCCATACCAAATTGCATCCAAATCCACCCAGTACTTTCGAAGATTAGCGCGTTCAAGCAAACAAACAAACAAACTTTTCCGCTTTATAATATTAGTATAGATTTATATCCTACTTGGAACCAACGGAAGAAGTGTTTACTAAGAAAAGTTTTTTTGCGTGAAGTTGTAACTGAGTTAGTTACACCGCACATAAGGAGACGTAACTGGAAGGGCCTGACAAATTATCATTTAGCAGCTATTGCAGATGTAGTAAGATTCAATCAAGAAGCAACTCAATCTCCTGAACCTACTACCAAAAAAAAACGATGTCACATTTGTCCTGCAAAAATATCCAGAACATCTAAACAGTGCTGCGATAAATGCAACCGTAATGTATGCTCTGAGCACTCAGTAAAAAAAAATAATTTGTAATGTTTGTAAATAAAGAAGTATGTAATTTTAAAAAGTGATATGTATGTAAATAAATAAATATAAATGTTTAAAACCACATTAAAGTCTACAATTATGGTACGCCTCGTATTTTTTCCCTAGAATGGTGTCCGTTGGACACTTCTGGTCAGTTACGTTTGAAAAGCTTACTGGGTTGTTAAGGGCTAGTGTTCTGGGCAGTAGATGAAACAAATCTCAGCTTTGTTTTAATAAATTACGTGTAGTAATGAAATGACTCTTCCCGCTTCGGGTGGAGGGGAAAGGAGTGATAGACCTCTATTGACTAAAGGACCATCCCGTTCCATCAATTGTCCTAGTGTTCCGGGAACGCAGTATCTTTCAATTTTTTTTTAATAGTTTTCATAATCATTTATTCATATCAAAGTGCACACGAAAAAACAATAATTTGTCTTACAGTCTAAACTTAAGTGCTAACATTATATTTGCCTGAAGTAGGTTAAACCTGTGCGCCTCAGGCGAAAAAAAGTGCTTACATGATATATATTTGACATTATAAATTAACAATCTAAAAATAGACTTATAATTAAAGAGCTACATCAATTATAATATTTATAACTATACCTAATACATTATTTAGTGATTTTCTTTTACGTCTTAAATTTTATTTGCACACTGTAAGTAGGTCTTCCGTGTGGACATAAGACAGACTATGCAGATAATTATAAACATTTAAAGTAGTTTAAGCTATAAATACTTAGTTCACTACTAAGTTTATTATACAGAAATGGGCCTAAAAATCTGAAGAATCTATTCGTAAATACATATTTTGAGGTGGAGTTTAAACTCTGTCGAAAACATTCCCAAAACTCCGGAAGAAACTTGTCAAAATCTTTATTTACAGTTGCTTGTTATATCACTAAAGTCTCCCATTCCTTATAGAAAGCCAATCACTTGATTACAAAATCTCTTAGTTCAATATTAAACTATTTTAAGGACGATCAATCACGTCTCATAAGTGAAGCGTCGCTGAGAGCCTGACTCTGCATCTCGTTGAGTGTATTAAATGCAACCCCTTATCTTTGCCGAACAGAGTTTGAGTTCATTAGCACTTCGACACTTTGGTGAATAGATAACTTGAACATCATAACTTGCACATGAAGAGTTTATTTGTTTTAATGGTCTGAATTTTATGCCACAGCTTATTTAACTTGCGACTTGTTTGTTTAAGTACATATGTACGAATTAGTAACTAAACATAAAAATAGAGAATTACGACCTTAATTTTAACATTCTAACTGTATGCTGCAGTTATGCCTATTATTTTTTAATATATCTAGAAATATCGATTAAAACTGATTACTTAACACTGAATTGTTTCGACTTTTTGTTTTGATTTCAGACTTAATTCTCAAAATATATTTTTTGTTTTGCTTGAATTAATTCCATAAATCAACACAACAAGTATGTAAGTAAGTTAATAGTTTATTTCTCGCCACAATACAATGGTTTTGTAAACAATTTTGTACATCAATATTATACGAAGATATTGTTGGAAACTGGTGCCTAAGCTAGGCTCATGGCCTGTATTTCAGGACACCAGACCTCCTCTTTAGTTATTTACAATTTGTGCACAGAATAATTTATAATAGTATTTTAACACAGTTTTGACCCCAACTCTGGAAACAAAAACCGAGACCGTAAATCCGAGCCAGTAAGCCCCTGAAAGATTCGGTTCCTTAAATAAAATTTGTGTTATTTCTATATAAAAGCGAATTGGTTAGGCGACGGAGGGTAACTCCATTATTTTGTCTTGCTAATTGAAAATTGTAATCAGAGGTCGTTGTCCCTAGTCGCTGTACATTTAACTGTAGAAATATACTGCGTTATATATCGTGCATTTGTCTTGAAGATCGTTAGTAGCTTTGTTGGATCATTGTTACGAGCTTTATTAAGTGTTATTATCTAAAGATAAAAGTTTAGGCGAAATTGAATGTGGTACTAACGTTGTTTTAATTAATTAAGAGTTGTATTTTTATTTTGATATTATGTGCGCATTACAGTGTTTTTTTTTTCAAAGATAGCTAGCGATGTTTGTGTCTGGAATGGGTTCATAGCAAGAGTGTAATTATTGGGGTTCGAACATGCGACCTCTCGGTTACAAAATTGATACTTAGACATTAGGCTATTGCCACAATATATCTTTATATCAAACGTATCGAAGCAATCCCTACCAGGTTTACTGAATTTACATGAAAACATAATAAAATAGTTTTAAAATCTTTTCGTTATTAGTAACCAGTTATTTTTCTTACTAAAAATGGGAATCAGTAGGCATGTTGAAGTCCAAACTACTTATTATTAAGCGAGTGGAACTACTACCACTACTGTTAGTTTAACAGTAGTAAAAGTTCATGATGTTTTAATATTCAATCACATACATTTAGGAGGATGGCGTAATGTGTACCTAAAATTACGGTTATCTACAAGTCAGGTACATTCAATGAAGTGTTTGTAATCGCTATAACCTGGGAGTTTTTAAGTCAAGAATGAATAGATTACTTCTAGGTAAGTCTGTTTCTTCGACGTCATCATCGCTTACCATCAGGTGAGATGGTGGTCAAACGGGAGCCTATGATATCTATACTTCTATACTAATATTATAAACAAGGAAACATTTGTGTTTTTGTATGTTTGTAAAATTTTCACACAAAAACTACTGGACTGATTTCAAAAATTCTTTCATGATTAGAAAGCTGCATCTTCACTGAGTGACATAGGCTATAATACATTTTCAAAAAAAAAATAGGGATCTCTAATAAAAATGGTTACTCTTTCACGCAAAAACTACTTAACGGATTTGAATCAAATCTGGCAAGTAGATAGTTTACATCCTGGAATAACACATAGTCTGATTTTTATACCGGGATTGCCACGGGATCGGGATTTTACGCGGGAATACGATCCCACGCGAACGAAGTTGTGGGCAGAAAGCTAGTAAAAAATAAATTAAAACAAAACTCTGTAATTAATAAAGAAAAGATTCAGACTTTTTATGATTATACACCAGCACATGATGCAATGAACGAAGGATCAACCAACTCCCAACCTAAGTTTAGCTTGTATTTCAGTGTTAGTGGTTCTTAAGATGCAGGACTTACTTACAGAGATACAACCTTTATTTTAAATGTTTCAAATTATTTTGCAATCTTTATTTCATTACACTATCAGGCTGCTTAATAGCTGTAGATATGATTTAATCATTCAGTTAAAGTTTCACTACCTATATTTCTGTCCCAAGCATATCTCATCGTTTACATTCCAAGATAGTATAAGAGACCGTTGTAATCAGAAAGCCATTGTCTTAGCCCGTATTGTCATCTATGATTACTCTGATGAATTATAACTACCACAATTATATTTGATTTGACTCAAAGGAGCTAATGGCTAAAATCTTTACAACCGTAAGGACAGAAACATTTGTTGAGCTTCTTATTTTAATTCAAGGAACCACTGATACGGTTAGAACATGTTTACCTAGTTTCGAAATCAGGGGTTGAATTTATAGTGCATCAGACGTTGCTTTTGTATTATATAGGTTTTTAACCTCGTGGAAATACTTAAAATTAACGAATAAGAGTATATTATCTATTTATATATATACTTAAATCAATATAATTATCTGGGCTTGCGTTTGACACCCATCTCACCTGATGGTAAGTGATGATGTGGTCGAAGATGGAGCACGCTTACCTAAAAGTAACCTATTCACTCTTATCTTATCTTATCTTACTATCTTATCTACTTATCGGAAAACAGACTCCGGCAGGGAATTCCACTCCTTAGCCGTACGCACAATGAAGGTATTCTCAAAACGTTTAGTGCTTATAGATGGGATGTCCACCATGTAACGATGGCGAATTGCCGTTTGTCTTGTAGTTCGATGATGGAACGGGCTTGGCGGAATTATATTGTGTAATTCCATCGTACACTCCCCGAAATGTAACCAATAGACTAGCAAGTCGTCGTCGATGTTCAAGGCTCTGGAGCTTTTTTTGACACCGCCTTCAGAAATTAAAGTTATTTTTGGCTTTGTAGTGTTTTCATATGGAAATCAGTTTTATTTTTTGCAACATGCCCAATTTTGGAGAAACTTTGACAGGGTGTTCTTAAGAGGCGCGACAGGCTTTGGAGTCAGAAATTTTGTGAAAAAGACTCTGTTACGTCTAGCATAATAAAAATAAGTACCTAATCTTCAGGGTCTTAACATATCAAAATACCTCCATACTTTGGAAAGTATACCAGGCCAATGGTGCCGGTTGTCACTTGTACATCTGGCAGTCATTAACCTGGGTAGCCCGAAGCCAGAAAAACTGACACCTAGTCTACCTAGAAGTAGTGTGTTACATAGTTACTGGGTTATCGAGATCAGGCTGGGTTAGCAATCTACTCAAATGTCCCGTCTTTGGCTTTGGCATTGTTCGTCAGGTCGTTGAGCTCCTTAGTAGTCCAAAGTTGAGCTTACAGACTGACTGACAAAGGCTTGCGCTGACGGGACGGGTCTACTCAAATCTGTGTGGTTCTTTCCTCAAAAGGCCATTTTTTAGACTAATCTACATAATCTTCATAAACGATTGTGAATATGCGAAATATGTAGGTTATTTTATTCGAGTTAAACATGTTGGCTGGCAGTTTGAGTGCTTTTTGCGGCCTACCCAAACGTCTTTACCTTGGTATTGTTCGTCAAATCGTTAAGCTCCTTGTTCTAAGTTGAGCTATACGACACTCAAATCTGTGAGTATCTTTCTTCAAAAGATCGCCTCAGACTGAAACCTATAAGGTTCCCATATAATTAAACCAGTATATATTGTATGGACTTTAAAAGAGACGGACCCCTGAGTTTGTTTCGGTGTTTCTTCTCAGGGTAGCACCGGCCTCATCTAGTTAATATTTACGAAAAAAAAAAATGACGTGAAAAGTGTTATTTAATAACCAATTTGCAAAATAAAGATCATTTATCATTTAGATAGGCAAACGATCCATGTTAATGAAGAGTGTGCGCAGGAGCTCCACGACCTAATCCCTTCATCTCCCTTTTACTACACGTCTACTAGACGTACAGCACGATACCATCCACACTTGCTCGATATACCGTCTTGTCGTACTAAGCGCTTCTCGTCTACATTTATTGTGCGCACAGCCAAGGTGTGGAACTCTCTGCGGGCTTCTGTATTCCCTGACACATATGACCCGTCAGCCTTTAAACAGTGAACAGGCATCTTTTGAGCTCGCTCGTTCGATCGTAGACCTCATCTGACACTTACCATCAGGTGTGATCGAGTTCAAGAACGGGTTCGTAATAATAAAAAAATAAAAAACACTGGTATATAGCTTTACCCAGTAAAAGTCGAAGCCGTGCCTAGCATATGATAGTTGATAAAAGGCTAGCCAGCTGTCGAATACGATCGTTCTAAATGTTAAAGGAATCAGTTTTACTTCAAGTTGCTACCTAATTTGCTTAAAGTGCCAGTCAGGAGTATGGAATGACGGAGTTTCGCAAACTTTCTTGGACCAACTGTTGTAATCGTTAAGTTTCTCTATCTTGGATTTTAGTATGTATATTCTTTGATTTAGTTTAGTTAGATATAAAATGTGAATAGTTTCGTATGCGTGAAAAAAAAAGGTTTGTATGCATGAAAAAAAAACATTTTAGCAAAAAATAAAACTGACTTCTATATCAAAACACTACAAAGCCAAAAATAACTTTAATTTCAGAAGGCGGTGTCAAAAAAAGAAAATACAAAACCAATAACGTCGACTACCGAAATTCATCCCAGAAACGGGCCAAACGACTCATTGGCAACGATGCATTGATCGAATCAAAGCTCAGAACATCGACAACGACTTGCTAGTCTATCGGTTTTCTATCGGTTACATTTCGGGGAGTGTGTGATGGAATTACACAATCTAATTTCGCCAAGCCCGTTCCATTATCGGAATACAAGACATACGGCGATGAGCCATTGTTACATGGTGGACATTCCACCTATACGCACTAAACGTTTTGGGAATACCTTCATTGTGCATACGGCTAAGGCGTGGAATTCCCTGCCGGAGTCTTTAAATCTTTAAGTCTAGAGTGAATAGGTTACTTTTAGGTAAGCGTGCTCCACCTTCAACCACATCATCACTTACCATCAGGTGAGATGGTGGTCAAACGCGAGCCTATTATCAATAAATAAAAATCTGCAACGCCGCGGCGTTGGCGCCGGCGGAGCACGCGCCGAGTGATTGGTCAGCTGGTTACGTTTATACAATACATGATGTTGTGAAATATTAACATTGACAAAAGTCCCACGGCTATAATATTGTTTATTATTATTTAATTATTTTCATTGTATTTGATAAAATACCTAATATAGAGTACGTGGTTTCAATTAATGTTATAATCTAATACTCTCTGCTTAAGCCTGAGCCTCAGCATTGGGAACGTCATTGAATGATTATGATTATAGGTCATGAATTAATATTCTACTTTAAAAAAATACAATTATTTCACCCACACATTGTAAAACAAAAGACAGCCTAAAAGGTTCTGTCAATACGCATTACATTTTGCTCTGGAGACTATATCCTTGTTCATTATAATAGTTTGCATTTTTTCATATCCCAGCTGTTGAACAAAAATTAATGTCTCCCTTAAAACTAGTTAAGCAATTTACTACCTCTTCGAGTCAGTTCTTGCGGTAATAGATTGGATCAAAGAAGGTACACCTCCTATTCAACCACTAAGGAGGTGCTTACTGTAGAAAGCCCAATTAGATGCCGCAACCATTCTATAGGGTAATTTGACCTTCTTGATCTGTGGTCTAATGATTACGGTCTCGACTTATGTCGTCGTGGTTTGGAACCGAGGCAGGCAGAATACTTTGTGTAATTTATACCTTTAAATTGGCTCTTAAAATGCTAAGAAAAAACTTCGTGTGGTAACCGGTATGTCGTTGGAGTAACCATCTAGTAAAAAAAAATGACGTGTGAAAGTGTTTTTTTTTTTAGGGTTCCGTAGCCGGATGGCAAAAAACGGAACCCTTATAGTTCCGACATGTCTGTCCGTCTGTCTGTCTGTCCGTCCGTCCGTATGTCACAGCCATTTTATTCCGAAACTATTAGGACTATACATGTAAAACTTGGTAGATAGATGTATTCTGTGAATGGCTTTCCAATTATAAGAGAAAATTAAAAAAAAATTAAAATAAAGGGGGCTCCCCATACATGGAACTGAAACTGAAATTTTTTTTTCATGAAACCTATACGTGTATCTGTAGAGAGGTCTTTAAAAATGACATTAAGGTTTCTAAAATGACTTTTTCATAAAGTTAATCGTTTAAAAGATATACGCTTCCAAAGTGGTAAAATGTGTGTCCACCCCCTCTAACTTCTATAATAATGAAGTGAAAAATCTAAAAAAACCATATGTTGTAGATCTTAATGTAAACTTACAACCAAAATTGGTTTTAACGAGATTGAGTTGGCAGTTTTTGAGATACAGTATATTTTCTAAAACCGCAAATATAACTTTGTAATTCATACAAATACTATGAAAAACAAAGTTATTTGGCTAGTTGTAAAAATTGTAAATAAGCTAGTTTTAAGAAATTTTTAAGGTTTTTTGTTTTTTTTTTTTTTAATTAAATATATTAAGTATATTATATTTATTATAGTTACCACGGAACCCTTCATGGGCGAGTCCGACTCGCACTTGGCCAATTTTATTTTAAGTTAGAGTAAATAGGAATTTTTTGGGCTCGCTCTTCATATCGTAGACTTCATCTATCACTTACCATCAGGCGAGAACGAGGTCAAGAGCGGGCTCATCCGTAATAAAAACTAAATAATAAATTATTTCATTAAAATGCAAAGATATATGTCATCCTCAATTCACATAAGGCCTGGGCCTCAAGTCTGCTATTACAATAGTGTCAAAATAGTCTATTATTGATTTCAAAATTGTTGATTTTGACAAGTTTGGTAATCTACTAATATAATGGCTTTCCAATGGTCAACCACTGACACTTCATGGAACGAAATAATATAAAAAATGAAATAGAAATAAAATCTGGCATGAATAAATGTTCAAATTTAGGGGTAGTTTTTCGAAAATCATTACTACTAACGGGTTTTATAATAATGGCAATACGGCAATGTCATTCTAATACGAGACTACTGACCAACCATTATGAATTTAGTAGATTACGAACTATTAGCAAAATGACAATGGGATTGTGATGGAATGACAAATTTATAAAAATAGCAGACTTGGGGCCCTGTTAGGTTCACCAATACCCAATCCCTGTCGGTTTCACGGTTACTGTCTGCACCACAGAAATCAAAAATACAGGAGAAGTGGTAAGGGGGCGTATCGGTGTCCGCGCGACATGGCCACAGGGCTCATGTCACAGGCAAGTGGCCGTCTCCGCGAACTAGTGCGCTTTCGACGGCGATCGTGATAACATATATGAATGCCGAGTTGTTCTGTGGTATCTTGTAAAAACCGAAGCCAAAATCAAAACTATGTGAATCATGGAATCACTTACCATATGTAAGTACAAGTATTTTACAATATTTGTCTTTAAAATCATGAAAAACAATAAATCGTAAAATATTTCTTGGTTTTACTATGTTATTTTTGTTTTCAAATATCAGAGCGACTGTACTCCTTTTGCTATAAATACATTGATCCTTAACCACTACCTGAGTTCGTCACTAAGTAACTGGACAAGCAATGTAAACATAACATACGAAACTGTATTACGTGGATTCATCGCGTAGTGAGGCCGCCACTTCTTCCAACGAATTAGTGATGTGCTTGTGCAGATCCACTAACGTAGGCTATCGACAGCAATGTCGATTGACGAATGAAATATTGATATTATAGTTTAGGGGTTTTTCAACCGACGACATAAAAAAGAGGAGGTTATCAATTCGACGCGTATATTATTATTATTTTTTATGTATGATCACCGATTACTCGGAGACGGCTGAACCGATTTGAAAAATGTTTTTTTTGTTTGAAAGGGTATACTTTGAAATTGGTCCCATTGTCACCAAGTCAGGATCTGATGATGGGATCCTGGAGAAATCGAGGAAACTCTTCAAGTATTATAGGCACACCTATAGTGATTTGAATATTTTTTATAGTAACTTGTGTAGTTGCATTCGAAAAGCACCATTTTGATGAAGACCACCGATGGCCACTGGAACTACTCAATATATAAGTAGGAATAATAAGTAGTTCATGTGTTCCGCTTCGATTACTTGAATGTGGTTATTAAGCACAATATGCTCGTCACAATGCATATGGTGAAGTGAAACTGATGGTGAACTACCAGGAGAACTCCTCAACAAATAACAGCCCAACATTGGGAAAAGCAATATTTTTTAGGCTCTTGTAACTAGGTAAATTAAAAATCGACCAAGTAAAAAGAGTGAAATAAAAACTTTTTACCAAAAAATTAAACCGACTCCCAAAAAACACTGCAAAGTGAAAAATAACTTTAATTTCGGAAGTCGGTGCCAAAAACGAAAATACAAAACTAAAGACACCGACTACCGAAATTAAAGTTATTTTTCACTTTGCAGTGTTTTTTGGGAGTCTGTTTAATTTTTTGGTAAAAAGTTTTTTATAACATACGGAAACCTCTAAGAAAATATGTTTAACTTTTATTTTACATGAGATGACAGAAATAAAAATACGTTGAAAAGTCAAGTGTACAAAAAAGTAAAAAAAATAAACAATTTATTTTACGCCCGCAGCATGCGTAAGGAGTTCCGACGTCGCCGTCGCTACAATAGTTTATTTTTCAATCTGTCAACCGTTTTAGCCCGGTTGGAAGATCGATGTAAATAATGTTTTTTTACTTATTTTGATTTTTTTTACAGAGTAGTAGAAAAATGCGTAACCAATATTCGTAAAGTAAGTTACTTTAATTTTAGGTTAATAATCGGTGGTGTTTTTCGGTTTAGAATTATCGTATGTTATGCCTTATCCTCATGCTGTTTCTTTATTTTTTATGGTTTTTGTATTTTGCTTCCATTGAAGCTTCGAATGTGTTATAATAATCGGCATGGTTCAGATAATATATTTATGAATTGAGCTTAAAATAAGTCAATATATTCATGCTATTTATTTGTTATGCATGGATGTGTGTTTGTTTTCATATATTTAACAATTTAACTAGGATTTTTCTTATAAAAAAAGCCTATTATAACCTACTAAACTATTACCTGCGGTTACCCCGCAGGTAATAGTTGCGTAACACACTTACAGTGGGAATCGGTTTCATTATGCTAAATCAACAACACTCACTGCGGTATTTACGTTGTTGAGTAGACCAATATTTCGAACATATGAAGCAATGGATTAGCAATATACGTCAAAATCATTCAGATCTTGATTTATAGTTATTTATAGTGTATAGTATTTATACTTTTCAGCTTCCCAAAAGATGGTAACATAAAAAAGGAATGGATTGATGCCACAGGCATGCCACCTAACTGGTACCCTACAAAAAATAGTACCATATGCTCGGTTCACTTCAACGCAGAAATGTTCTAGTCTCTAAAGAAAAGTCGCAGGCTTTTTGAATGGACAATTCCAAAATTAAGAGTACAACTGATTTTTGCAGAAGTGTGTTAAATTTTATTTTATTACTGAAAGCTATTCTCATGATTTAGGGTATTCATAAAATCAGTCATTCAACTTTTCAGGATTCTATACAACATATACGGCTGGTATGTTCCGATCAAGAGCGTAATGTAAGTTAACATCGACTTCTATTTGACCTATCACTATGATAATTAAATATTAAGATTTAAGTCGAAAGCGCCAGGGTAGCCCTTAATACTTAGTAGGTAGTACTTAATAATAATTATGTAATGTTATGTTCTTAATAATATGTTTATTGTTATTGTAATATTTTCTGGACATGCCATTTTTTATTTGGTTCATTTTCAGGTGCCCAAAAAAAATTGTACAATAATAAATGGAAGAATCGATAACTTTCCGATTTAGTCAATCACTAGCGTATATGTAAAATAAATTGCTTTTGCACAGCACAACGATAGCGACCGATGTTTTTGTGTGGGTAAGTTCTACGGTGCATGGTAAATACACGCTGTGTCTGACGGAATAAGGTTTATTATTGATTGTATAGTACGTTCTGATTTAAGAAATGCGGGTGTTTGCGCGAGTGCGTATCTATTGATTTTATTAAACTGCATGTGTAGTTGTTGCCCCGCCCAGCGCCTAACTGGAGACACACGGTTCCGATATAATTTCGTCTGTTGACCAAATCTACTTATTTATTTTATCTATGGTCTGCACTAAACGGGGCGTGGCTTGTGCCAAATTTCCTTATTGATTTTTTTTTTAAATTCGTTAGGTAGAGATACCATATTATGATAGCTAGTAAGAAAATATTTGATTAATAATAGTCATTATAATAGTTATTATAATCATATAACATGGTGTCCTGAAAAACAGACTCTTCGTGTAATTTAGGCACCAGTCTCCCACAGAATTTAATGATCAAACTTAGATCAAAAATACTGTATTGTGGTGGGAAAATAGATGGTTTAATAATATAATAATATATACAACGTATAACAGATTAAGCGTCATGATACTATGTTTCCATTTAAAGATAATTGAAAGATTTTTCCATCATAATTTATCACCTATTTTATGACAGAAATCGATTCAGAAGCCGATTCTGAACCAACTACTTTCAGGAATTGCGTTTATTCTATTACACGTTGTATATTTATAAATGATATTTATATTGCGAATTAGGTACAAGTAATCTCCTTTACTCTTATTTTTTTTTTGTAAATTAAACCTATTTGACGCCAGTGTTTCCGAACAAACTCCGAGGTTTAAGAATCGTGTCCCAAAAAAAAACACGTGCCAACCGTGTCAGCTGGTGTCCTTATATTATGTGGAGCACGAACAACTCGTGCATCGACAAAACGTGTTTCAAGCAATAAATGTTTCATGTGACTTGTCTTGCAAAACAAAAGCTATAAACCCTATTTCTTCGTTCTAATGTATGTTTGTAGTTATTTAATGTAGACGAGCTAGTGGCTAATAATAATAAACACACTGGTCATCATCAAGGTAATGCAGCGTTTGCAATGATCCAGGCATGGGGGACCATTAATAGAATATATTCTTTTTTATAATATTCGCGAGGGGTATCGCCAATTCAGAATCTATGTTTAAATTTTGTCACATCGTGTTACCTCGCTGTGACTGTTATTTTTTTAATTTTTAAGGGGTGTTTCTTAAACTACTTATCAGTATGTTTTGCGTAAGCAGTTTTTAAAATTGTTAATTTAATTTTCGTTTTGATCTTTTTTAAACTTTTCACCTAGCATAGCTTTCGACAATTTGACCAATTTCATGGAATGGACAGTCATTGTAATATAGTACACGTCGTTCCCTTTCATTTGATACGCCACTTGGGTATATTTGACAATATTCGAATAAACATCCCAACTGGTGAAAGTTATATACCTATACCCATACCTGGTAAATAGCTGAACCGATTTCAATAAAACATTTTTGATTGTAATATACACGTCATGCCCTTTCATTTAATACCCCACTTGGGTATATTTTACAATATTCAATTAAACATTCATCCCTACTTTCACCCCCCATACCTAGTTAAAAATCCGGTGATAATACGGATCCGCCAAATAATACGGAAAAGGGATGAAAGCCTGGAGAAACTGGTCGTTGTAGGTGGAGTAGAAAGCAAGAGAGCCCGAGGTTGCCAACTAGATGGTCTAACCAAGTTAAAGATGCATCAGGCTTAAAAAAATTTCACCCGGCGGTGAGGGCAGCGATGGCGAGGGACCGCTGGAAGACCATTATCAAAGCAAAAAAGCTGGTGATTAGCTCAGTAATGAGGGAATGATCAGAGAGAGAAAGAAATATATTAACCCAAATAATTACTATTTTATTAATTTTTTACAGTCGTGATGGTAGTCAGGAGCCTAAAAATCAAACACTGGTCTTGCTCAGGGATATTGTGTTATCTAGTATCAGTGAATACAGATAGCTAAATAATTTATTTAGTAAAAATCACAAAACTCTAAACAACACAAGACAAAAACAAAATCTTAAAAGTAAGTTTATAAAAAAACTAGCAGTTACCCGTGATTTTGTACGCGTGAAAATTTCACACATTTTCCTGGGATAATAAAGATCTAGTTAATTTTCCACTCCATACTCCAGTATATCTTAGAGTATTAGTTAGAGTATTATTTCATGCAGAATAATTTAGTTATTCGGCGTAATTGTTTAACAAACATCTATATGTATGTCTGTCTATACGTCTAATTTATTTATAAGAAAAAAATGCATAACATTTTCGACCCTGTTATAAAATTTGTGGTACAAATACCAAAGTACCTACCAACCATATTTAACAACAAAGAATACTTAGAAAATTAAGTTATTTTAACGCAACAAATCCTTTATCTTAAATCTACATACATTATATCATTTTTGTAAACACAGGAACTAATCACATTCCGATTACCACACGATGTGATAGCTGAATTGGATTTGCCTATTCAATTCCATTATGCTCATTACAGTACGTAATCAAAGGCCTATTACAGGTTAGATGCTGTTGGAATTAGACCAGGATAGCACGACGCATATGTCTATCTCTCTCTGTACATGATTATTTGATGTCGCAATCAGAATAAAAGTAACTTCAAAATTACCAATTTTGTGGTTGAGCAAGAAACTCTTTTAGAAAGAATGGTTGAGTAAATTCAAATGTATTGTATTTATCTCTCCTGTGACCGATGTAGGTTTTGGCCCCTATTATCAGGGGTATCCAGAGTAGTTTATAAGGCCAGTTTATATTAAAATCTGAAGTTACAAGATTTTAGCGTTGGTGCATTTTTCTTCTAAGCGTGCGTTGTGTATATAATTTGGTATCTCTACAGACGTATAAGTATGAATTTGTTTGTATATTATTGTTTGTCAGCATGACTGCTCCACAATCCTGTGGTTGATTATCTAGAAAAAAAAAGCAAGAAAAATATTAGATTCGATTTTTTTTCGATTATACGTCTTCATCTATTTCTAACCGACTTCAAAAAAAGGAGGTTTACAATTCGTCTTGAACTGTTATGTGTATGTTACCTCATAACTCGGAGATGGCTGGACCGATTTGGAAAATCTTTTTTAGTGTGAAAGGGTATAATACTTTCTAGTTGGTCCCAGGCACACCTATAGCATTTTGGGTATTTCTTATAGTAACTTGTGCAGTTGCCCTCGAAAAGCACCATTTGGGGAAGTGGAACTGATGATAAAAACTACAGATAGCCACCGAAACTACTCAATAATAAGTATTTTGTAGATTGCGATTCGATTACTTGAATATGGATGTGAAGCACTTTATGCTCGTCATAATGCATATGGTGAAGCAGAGCTGATGGTGAAATACCAGAACTCCTCAAAAATTAACGGCACTGCATTGGGAAAAGCAATATTTTGTAAAAGGTGATAAGTAGTTGACATTTTGGCTTTTGTAACTAGATCAATTACAAACTGACCCACTAAAAAGTGCGAAAATAAAAACATTTTTGCAAAAAAATAAAATCGACTTCCATATCAAAACACTACAAAGCCAAAAATAAATTTAATTTCGAAAGGCGGTGTGAAAAAAAAGAAAATACTAAATCAATAACACCGACTACCGAAATTAAAATTATTTTTGGCTTTGTAGTGTTTTGATATGGTAGTCGGTTTTATTTTTTGCTAAAATGTTTTTTTAACATCTAATCAAAAGTCTAAAAAATAAGTTTCAAGCTTCTAGCTTTAAAAATGACGCAATTTCCATACAAACTTTTATCCCCTATTTCAAACCCTTACCGCTTTTTTTTCGTATTAAAAAGTAACCTATGTCCTTTCTCGGGCTCTAGACTATGTCCGTACCAAATTTCATTAAAATCGGTTCAGTAGTTTAGGCGTGATTGCGTAACAGACAGACAGAGTTACTTTCGCATTTATAATATTAGTAAGGATTGCTTGTCAGCATGACTGCTCCGTAATCCTGTGGTTGATTATCAGCCTTGCAATTATCCTAAGCAAGAAAGATGTTAGATACGATTTTTTTCGATTATACATCTCAGTGGCACCCATATATTTTATACAGCTAAAGTCAATATGATTGCCTATATAAGTACATACTTAGTTTATTTCAGTTTGTATAGTGTCTGTCTATCTTTCCCCATTCTATCCCTCGGTATTTTATTCAATTGTTTTTATTATTGAATACTTTTATGTAAACGGCATTATAAGCATAGGTATGTTTTTTGTTTTAAAGAAACAATTGTGGATAGGTATATTGAGCGGTCCAATCACAAAGGAGAATTTCCTAATGATAATATTTGGATAGACTGAACACACGAAGATAGCAAGCTAACTGTCTACCTGCCAGGGTTGCGGGAACATTCTAACGAGAGCGGCCCCGGACCGCAAAGGCAACTGAAGAAACATGGTAGGTATTGTAGCGTAAAACCGCTACGGTTAAAAGTTCCTCCAATTCTAATCCAAACTTTTCAATAAAATTTTTTCTTCATAGCTGTTATTCACATTTGAACAAGGAATCGTGAAAAATATCCTCGGATGTTTTGCCTTTTGACGGCGTGATTACATTTTTGGGACCCGATATGTGATGGTCAACCTTATTTTTTTGATTCATACCGAAATTATGAAGTGAAAGTTTTTTTCTGTGGGTGTAAAGCCAATAAAAAATATAAGTGTCCTAGCAAAAGGATAGTCTGTGGGTGATTTTCTGGTTAATTTGATCCCGTTACAAGCCAATTTTTGGCTCCACCCTACGGGCAAGCGACGTCGATTATCGACGACGGAGGTCGGGGCGCTCTCGCCCGATATCCGAGCACATCCTGTGCCTGAGACGTCCATCTCAAAGGCCTGAAGCGAGTACGAGGTAGAGGCGGACCCCGCAGCGCAGTGGCTCCGTGATTTCTACGTTACTTCCCACAGTCGTGTCCAGCCATCCAGGAATTACCCAGTTTTCGCAGCAGGAGTTTTATTTTAAATAGTGCACCTAGTTTGTATATTTCTAATCTAAAAATTATCACGTCAAAAACTCTTTCTAACCTAAGGCCTATCAAGACGCGTTGGATGCTCTTAGTGTTTTTGTAATTAAAATTACTAATAATGCGTATTCGCCTAGCTATAACCGATTGCAATCGATTTTTTGTTAGGTAAGTTAAAAATATTTGCATAATACTTTCGATAAGATTCTTTTTCTTTCCGCTAAGTTAAACCACGCCATCACTGAAAGGTTCCCAATAATAACTAATATTTAACTTTTTTATATTTTTTAATGAAGTACATGTTTTCTATCTTTTTCCTTTTAATCAAAATTAAACGTGTTAAGTAGCGGTTTGTGTTTTACTGTGCACTTAATTTTATTTACGCTACAATATGGCGCCCGAATTAAAGTAAGTTTGCATATTAATTATTAGTAAAATACCTTTTTTTTTGTTATCTCGTGTGTGGTTGCTCTTGAGAGCAATCTTTAATTTTCATCTTTCTTATTGTGAGTTTCAGGTTTTAGAATTGGTCAGATACCCGTATGGAAGTTAAAAGGATTACCTGTCTTGAATGTTTTCCCGATTCATACGACTGGACTACAGGATTGCTAACTAAATTTATGTTCCTTGCTAAATTGTGTGATGTTTGTGAAATTCAATTTTAAAGATTAACTTTGTAACTATACCCAATTTCCAATTCTTTTATTTTCTCCCAAAATGTACGTATCTATTCGGAGTTTTATTTTATCCCAGTAGGTAGCGGTAGTTAGTTTCCCGTAGAGTGTGTTTGATGTGTGGATGGTTAGGCATCGTGACCAAAGGTAAGCTTTTTGAATGGTCGTGTGCTAGTGTCTACCTTTATTTTTTTAGCCCGTCTGTTTGCTTTTCTGCTATTTGCTAGTATCTGTTTTTGTTGGATTCTTAGCCCAACGGATTCCTTTGACGTTCATTTTGTTGTCTTCTTCCCGTATCGTTATTACGGCACGATATCTAACGATTTCCTGCTAAGTCCCGCTCTCTTTCATTTAATCTATTTCTATTTTGTGTTTAAAAATGTCTGAAGAAGGTTCTATCGGTGAGACTCCTTTACGCCAAACTTTCTCATATTCGGTAGAGAAGTCTGTATGGATTCATCGCGTGCGAATAACCAGACTCTAAGCACTAATTTAGCTGAAAGTCGGGAACAACACGCGAGTAATCTGACTTCGCTCGCCGAGATTTACGCAAAAGTAGCGGACAATCTTTCTTCTGCTTTTCTCCGTAATTCACGAAATTACAATACGAACCGCACGGCTATTACACTCAATGCCGGCGACATTGTATGGAGGCGTAATTTTTCAAAATCGTCAGCTGCTGAATACTTTACAGGAAAGCTTGCTCCTCGTTTCATTAAATGTCGTGTGATCAGAGTCATCTCCATGACTACATATGTCCTACAAGACTGTGATTCTCATCATATTGGACAATATCATATAAAAGACATACTTAAATGAATTAATTTGTTCCATATTCTTAACTTAATCAGCATCACTTATGTTAGGCCATTAGTTTTCAATTAACGACACCTCTTTTATTATTTCGACCCTCATTCCTCCCTGGAGTTAATATTTATTCATAACCATTTCCTCTCATTAAGCGTCGTATTTTTGATTTTGATTTAAGGTCCACCCTCTTCAACTTAACCCTCTCTCTTTAACTTAACCTTCTAACTTATCCCTCTATAACTTAAGCTCTTGACTTTGAGTCGTGTTAGACTTTGAGTCGTGTTTCACTTTGAGTCGTGTTTGACTTTGAGTCGTGTTTGACTTTGAGTCGTGTTGGACTTTGTGTCGTGTCTCACTTCGAGTTATTATCTGACTTCGAGCTTTTGTGTTCGACTTCGAGTTTTTGTTTGACTTCCTTTGAAGTTATTTTTAGGTTATTTCTTAATCTCAACTCTTATTTGTTTCGTCTTGAATATTGTTCTTTGTTCCTATTTATTTAAGAATATTATTCTAGTTCTATCGTTTGTTTTTCTATTCTAATGTAGGTTTAGGAGACGCATCTGAAGCTCGCACTGTTAACGTCTAAACTGGAGGCCGGCTTTCAATTTTATTCAGTATCAGCTGCACTTCGATGTCGTTGATTTGATGTATTTAGTTTAAAGTTAGTTAGGCTAGTCTATTTAATTTGTATATATTATGGTTTTCACTCTTGGTTGATGCTATCCCTTTTGTGTTGTCAATCTGTTATTGTGTTTTCAATCTGTTATTGTGTTTTCAATCTGTTGTTGTGTTTTCAATCTGTTGTTGTGATGTCAATCTGTTATAGCGTTGTCACCCTCTCACTGGGTTGATACATTCACTTGGGTTGATCTCTCACCTTTCTTTTAGGGTTGTCAACCACCTTTCTTTTAGGGTTGTCAACCACCTTTCTTTTAGGGTTGTCAACCACCTTTCTTTTAGGGTTGTCAACCACCTTTTTTTTAGGGTTGTCAACCACCTTTCTTTTAGGGTTGTCACTCACCTTTCCTTTAGGGTTGCCACTCACCTTTAGGGTGGCTACTCTCATTTTTTTTTACTGGAAATGGGGTACTGTAGCGTAAAACCGCTACGGTTAAAAGTTCCTCCAATTCTAATCCAAACTTTTCAATAAAATTTTTTCTTCATAGCTGTTATTCACATTTGAACAAGGAATCGTGAAAAATATCCTCGGATGTTTTGCCTTTTGACGGCGTGATTACATTTTTGGGACCCGATATGTGATGGTCAACCTTATTTTTTTGATTCATACCGAAATTATGAAGTGAAAGTTTTTTTCTGTGGGTGTAAAGCCAATAAAAAATATAAGTGTCCTAGCAAAAGGATAGTCTGTGGGTGATTTTCTGGTTAATTTGATCCCGTTACAAGCCAATTTTTGGCTCCACCCTACGGGCAAGCGACGTCGATTATCGACGACGGAGGTCGGGGCGCTCTCGCCCGATATCCGAGCACATCCTGTGCCTGAGACGTCCATCTCAAAGGCCTGAAGCGAGTACGAGGTAGAGGCGGACCCCGCAGCGCAGTGGCTCCGTGATTTCTACGTTACTTCCCACAGTCGTGTCCAGCCATCCAGGAATTACCCAGTTTTCGCAGCAGGAGTTTTATTTTAAATAGTGCACCTAGTTTGTATATTTCTAATCTAAAAATTATCACGTCAAAAACTCTTTCTAACCTAAGGCCTATCAAGACGCGTTGGATGCTCTTAGTGTTTTTGTAATTAAAATTACTAATAATGCGTATTCGCCTAGCTATAACCGATTGCAATCGATTTTTTGTTAGGTAAGTTAAAAATATTTGCATAATACTTTCGATAAGATTCTTTTTCTTTCCGCTAAGTTAAACCACGCCATCACTGAAAGGTTCCCAATAATAACTAATATTTAACTTTTTTATATTTTTTAATGAAGTACATGTTTTCTATCTTTTTCCTTTTAATCAAAATTAAACGTGTTAAGTAGCGGTTTGTGTTTTACTGTGCACTTAATTTTATTTACGCTACAGTATGTTACTACCCACCCAGTCTTTGGTATAATGGTACCCCTACGCACGGCTAGTGTCCGATTACCTGTCTTCTGACAAATAACAGATAGGACTATCGGCATCGCCGGCTCTCGATATGTTAAATGATCATTATCAAAAGACATGAACTATAATATTGTGTAAGATCATTGTAAGATAAGATCATTTTTTCAACCGACGACAAAAAAGGAGGAGGTTATCAATTCGACGCGTATATATATATATTTTTTATGTATGATCATCGATTACTCGAAGACGGCTGAACCGATTTGAAATATTCTTTTTTTGTTTGATAGGGTATACTTCGAAATTGGTACCATTTGTCACCAAGTCAGGATCTGATGATAGGATCCTGGAGAAATCGAGGGAACTCATCAAATATTATAGGCACACCTATGGCGTATTGGGTATTTCTTATAGTAACTTGTGCAGTTGCTCTCAAAAAGTACCATTTGGGGAAGTGGAACTGATGGCCGCCGAAACTACTCAATAATAAGTATTTCGTGGATTGCGATTCGATTACTTGAATATGGATGTAAAGCACTTTATGCTCGTCACAATGCATATGGTGATGTATAGCTGATGGTGAAGTACCAGGAGAACTCCTCAAAAATTAACGGCCCAGCATTGGGAAAAGCAATATTTTGTAAAATGTTATAAGTAGTCGACATTTAGGCTCTTGTCACTAGGTAAATTAAAAATGAACCAACTAAAAAGAGTGAAATAAAAACATTTTACCAAAAAATTAAACCGACTCCCGAAAAACACTGCAAAGTGAAAAATAACTTTAATTTCGGAAGTCGGTGCCAAAAACGAAAATACAAAACTAAAGACACCGACTGCCGAAATTAAAGTTATTTTTCACTTTGCAGTGTTTTTCGGGAGTCGGTTTAATTTTTTGGTAAAAAGTTTTTTTTATTTGTCCAAACATACAATATATAATATACATACAAAAGAAAAGCATGCAATTTGTTAAGAAATAGTATAAACTGGTCGTCATGTTTGCCATATAAATATGGCAAACATGACGACCTGTTTATACTATTGTATAAATTTATACAATGGCATACAAATATTTAAGGTGAGTATATGTAAATTATAATTATTCATAATTTCGTATAAAATTACACAGCTAATAAAGCTATTTAAGTAATTAACAAAAACAATTCAATTTATATTATGTATAAAATACAAAATTGTATTTAATTCCCTGCCGGAGTCTGTGTTTCCCGATAGCTATAACCTAGGGGTCTTCAAGTCAACAGTAAGCGGACTACTTACTCCTGGGTAAACGTGCTCCATCTTCGACCACATCATCACTTACCATCAGGTGAGATGGTGGTCAAACTTGAACCTATTTTCAATAAAAAATATATCTAATTTGTAGTTATTCGATCAAACATAAATAAGTGATACTACCAAGAAATCCTTGCAGAATCCGCACTTCTTACGAAACTGCTTTGACAGAAAGAGTTTCCTTTCGTCGTCTTCAGTGGATAAGGAAGTAAATAGAAACATGATTCTGGCGGAACTTTTAACAACGAATGTAACGATTCAAATCGTACCATGTTTATTCTGCCCGGGAAGTAGTTGGAAATCGTCCAGACAAAGAAAACACTGAGAAACGAGTTTGCTTGGTAAACTGAAGTGCCGGATTTGTGAACTAGCGTTAGGTTTGGGAAGATTTTTATTTAAAAAAAAATGGGGCCAGAGTTACCTACTACAGTGCATCAAAGACATAATTATACACACACATATCTCCACAAACTCACTCAATTGCACACAATTCTTCATATTCAAACTCTACCTTGCGTTGTGCACAAATGTTAAGTATCATTAACATTTTGTCTTTTTTATGGAAGAGGAGGATAGGTTTTAGGAGGAGAGTCTCCTAATAAAGGCGTTTTTGTATGTAATGTGTATTTGAATTTGGAATTTATTATTGAACCTTTATATTTAAATATAGACACATCTTCATAAAGTCGTGATTAAAATTTCTGTTTTCATGATTTCAGTCAAATATTATTTATCATGTATAAAAATACGCCTTTCGTTTTCAAGTTGTTTTAAGTCATTTATCACACGAGGCTCTAAATCTCATAGCTTAAGTTATTCTTAGCTACGAATAAAATAAAGTTACTTGAATTTTCTGCTTATATTAAGATTTGGTTTTTACGTAAATAAGGGCATATTTTATAGCTAAACTAGCTTTGCTAGTAAGCTAAGCAAAGCTTTCAAAAGATCTATAAGCTTATCAAGTTATCGGACTTTCCAAGTCTTGAGCTCAGAAAATACCATCAGTAATTTCACGAAAAATTTTTTTGAGAAGGAATGTTTTTCTATATATTTTATATCAACAGACAAAACGCACATATAACGTCGAGAGTGAAAAGGTTAAGCGTGCTCCATCTCCGGCCACATCATCTCATACCATCAGGTGTGATGGTGGTCAGGCCCGAGCCTATTATCAATAAAAAAAAACATGATAATTTTAAATTAATTAGTAAGTTATATATTTTTGAAACAAAATTCTTTCAGAATTTAGATCACCCATAAACTACTTGAAGCTATCAATATAACACTGAATACTAGGTACCTAGATACTTTTTCCGTTGAAAACTTTCATACAACTTTCAACGAATAAACTATTTGAGACAAGTTTAGTGCTATCCTCACCCAATTGAATGGGGCAACGATTGATTGGATTGAAACCAGCTTGGGAATATTTTCACGAACTAGCTCAGCAAATAATTATGTTAGGTCAGTTCTTACTGGTTTTCTGTAACGTAGTGCGGGGAGCTAAGTTAGCATAAAGTGATTATGTTAGTGATGGAGCAGAATAAGTATTATTGATCAAGATTTTTCAATTATTTGCATATAATGTTCATTGGTTCTTGTCTTTATTCAAAAGAATATTTTTTTTCTATTGTTCCACATATTTTACTTATCGTATTTTCGTTATCTGTCCAAATAATTATATATTATGTTATAAATAAAATTATGTTCGTCTTGTGTATCACCGTTCGGTTTGTGATGAAACTTTCGCAGGGTATTCTCACACGGAATAGATGAATAAGGTTGGAATGGTAATGTAGGCGTGGCGAGCGCGCCACTTTTATGATACGAAAATCATAGCTCGACCGATTAATTTATTCACAGCGTTTAGTGCACTTCGGAATACTTTGGAGCTCTGCTTTAAAATGCCGTGTTGTGCAATTATAACCTGTAAAACAAAAAGTTAGACCGCAAGTATAGAGCGAGGAGGTATATGTTTCCATCAGTACATTGAAAATAACATTTAATTACAATTTTATTTGTAAAAAACATAAAAGTATTCTGATCACTATGAAATTCCGAACAATAACAACATTATTGCAACAAGATACAAAAAATATACATTGCCCGATGTGTACTCGCTTAATCAACGCAATGACCAAGTCCGTTTACAATGTATTGCATCCTCTCACTTCAACCATTGACGTTTCGTTCTTTGCCCTGATTAGCCGTGATGCACGGCGCATGTTTATCGACAGTGAGTTACCATCAGTAGCAAGCTCTCGATTTAAGTGTGTGTAATTTATTTGTGTGCGTAATTCGCATACGTAACGGGCCTCTTGCTTGTAGTTAAGCTGTGGGAGTGGGAGACAAGCAGCGACACGCGTTCTCATAGAAATCAGGAACTATTTCCTTTCTAACCTCTTTTATCTGTTCTGTGTATTCTCAGGACCCGCGAAACGGCTTCTGGGCCAAAAAATCTGTGGAAACAGAAAAGAGAATTTCCACATGCATACATTTTGATTTCATTGGTTGATATAACCAAACACCTATTATTATAATATAATAAGATATTAGAAACGTTTATTCACAAAAACTTACAGATTGATCGATACAAAAAACACGTATGAGTAAATGCGGAATAGTACATTTTAGATGGGGAACCAAGATATAAAAGAAGCCCATTTCAAAATCTATACAAAATATATAAAACCCTGCCTCCTAAACTAGGGTAACCTGTGTCTAAGGAGACAGTGTCCAGTCATGTAATTCTTGAGCTTGATAGATAGATAGATAGATATACTCTTTCAATGATATTATAAAGTACAGATATGTTACGTTCATAGTAATTTGCGTTGAAATTTGTTCCGCGTAGTAAAAACTGCACACATCACGTATATCTATGGCACACATTGACAAGTTTTACTGATAAGGAGAACAAAAGATACGAAACAACACGCAAGTGAAAGAGATAGCTATAATTCTAACAATTGCGCTTCAAATGAGTCCTTGCGCCATAGGATAACATTTTTATAGCCGTAGAGTGGACACTCGATTGAAGAGTAAGTACGTAAGTAAGAAATTAAACATCATAATGGTTAATCATGGATCAAGTATTACCTTAGTGATAATACTTGTATTCAGTTGTAATGTTTATATTCAGCTTAGCCCATTATATTATTCAAAACTAAAATAGAAATTAATAGTCATTATGTTAATGAAATAATTTATGATCAGTCATAATCATAACAATAATTGTATGATTCGAAAACTTCGTCAAATCGGAACTTCATCTTGGATGAAGCAGGTGGAAAGCTAGTAATCAATAAATAATCAATTTCATGACACAACCATAATGAAATGTCATGTAGCGGTTTCTTTGTAGGTAAAGTAGCTGACATTTTATAAAACATTATGCAGGCAGCATTATGTTTTATAAAATGTTTTAGTTACCTACCTCTATATTTGGAACTGCATTTTTTTAAGCGTTGTTCGACCACATTTCGAAACATATTTGTTAGTACTTTGGAAGTGATTGCTACATATCCTGCTGTTTTTTGATGTTATCCAGTTTGATTCGCTTTTTTGTTCACGAACAATTGCGATCCAATCTTGAAGTCGAACCTGATCCCTCGGAAACCTAATTCAATAAAAAAAACAGTTATAATCCTCAATAATCAGTCAAATGAACTTTAGTCAAAAAAATTGTAACACAAAACAAATTAAAACAAGTCAATCAATATCGCTTCTACACTTGTAAACTTTTAACTAATCTATGTATGCACGCAGGGATCCTTATCGCTCTCGCGACAAAACAAGTTTGCTCTCTCTGTCTTCACCTACATATAGCTCCTAAGCATAATTTATTGGCAAGTTTGGAAATTAAATGAAATATAAAAAATTCTCTTAATATATTTGCATTCTCACATGTGGTATGAGATCCTTTGTATTTTGTTTACTTTGGAAGTATAATTCGTACACTTCCGAAACTCACACGATGGCATTTTTGATAAATAAAATCTAAGGACACGAGTATTACGGTGCGGCACGCTTGTGGTTGCGTTCGACGCAGACTAGTTGCAAGACGTTCCAATTAGCTCGTGTTCGAGTCTTCACGACGCGCGCGCCTATAACATATCTGTACTATAAAATATCATTGTACTCTTTATTGTACACTATAACATAATTAAATAAAGACTTAAAAAACTACAAAGGGTGTTACAATGGGCGGTCTTGATTACATATAACAAGTGTTTTAAGTGATATTACAACGATACGTACAGCTCAGCTAAAATAAATTGTAGATAAATGTTAGTGAGTGTTCTTATCTACGCTACAACCGCAAGCTCGTATCAAGCTTAGAAAACAATAACAATAGTTTTATCAGAATCCCAAAATCAAAAGAATTTACCATAAACGCAAACGGCGCAATCCGTAGCCTGTGGCTCGGAACAGCTTACTTCACAGCCCGCCGAGCGCGATGAACCGAACACCGAAGTTATGGGCCCTTGGATTTTGAACACAAAAGATGATCGTGTGAGCTCGCCCTTGATTGCTTATTTGAAATGGGAAGTGACATTTACAATTCAGATATTGGTTGCGTGTTTTTGTATATGTTGTTTTTTATTTTCATTTGGTAATACTATTTTATGAACTAGCAACCCGAACCGGCTTCGCACGGTCTCAATCTACACATTCTTACACTATAACCTTTATCATGAATCACTATTTATTGGTGAAAACTGTATGAAAATCTGTTCAGTAGTTTTGGGTTTATCGCGAACAGCTGACGGATGCGGCTGTTTCTCGCGGTAGGTTACAACGTGTATAGATGTAAGTACTATAAAGTTTCAGTTCTATGCTTCTGTTACTCCAGTCGCTTAGTGAAGTACGTTGAGAAACTTCGACATAAATCTAGAATGTTCGAGATACTAACGCCATCTAGCAGCGAATAGCGGTACTGTGTATCTCGAGTAGCTTCATGGAATATTCTGGGCAGTATAAACAGTGAGTCGATTTTATAAGAATGTTCCAGAATTCATAGACCGGGGTATAAATAGATCGCAAAGGAATGCGGACAGTCAGTCTTATTACGAGGCGAATACGCGATATAATCGAATCTTTACTAGTGAATTTCAGTGCGATTTAAGTGTTAAGTGACAAGTGTTGTGGTGCGAATATTTGTGTTAAATTTTTATTTTGTGTTTAATTAATTAAAGTGTTAATTTTGGTTTAATTGGTGTTAATTATTTCTATCCCGAACCCCAGCTCGTAACACTTCTATAATATGCTGTTTAATTGTCATAAGCGTCAATAGCCTCATGGATAAGGTGTCGGCTTTGTTATCCAGAGGTTGCGAGTTCAAACCCCACGAATACACAGTTACTGTGAACCCACTCTAGACACAAGCATATTTAGCTTAGTTGAACCTGTTAACAATATTGCTAGTAATGAGAATTCCTTGCTTTTATTTTAAAAATTACAGTCGAAATATTTGAATAGATTATTTTCAGGAGTGGCCACAATATTGAAAATTAAACTTCTTTATTTATTTTTTGTGTCGGTTAGTGTTTTAAAATAAAGTATGGCAATTTCCATTAAGGACAGTTAATATGCAATTAATGGTCGCGAGTAAATTTTATTATTTCAACATAAATACTTGGGTTCGAATTCCTGGTCGAGCGAAATACTTAAGGATTTAATCGTCTTAAATTTTTCAGTAGCGGTCTTTTGTGTTCGGGGGAAAATCATCTAATGACTCCAGCCGCTCTGAGTGGAGCAGAAGGGAGGGTCAGACTTCTACTGACTAAAATCCTACCTTACTCCTTCAGTTACTCTTGCGTTTCAGGCCTGTGGTAGCTCGTAAGAAACCGGCACGATGGTTTTGTGGACCCGAGCCCATCGTGCCGCTCCCCTTCACCCAGCAGTGCACATGGCTTAAAGAACACACACACGACCAAGCCCAGAAATGGTGGTCCTCGGCACCAGGCTGCAGGCAGTCCAAGGAGGCGATGCCAAACCTAGACAAAAAACTAACCAGGCGCCTTCTACACCTGGACAGAAGAAGCCTGCGAATGATGGCGGGGACCATCACCGGGCACTGCTCACTGAACAAACACTATCACACAATAAGAAACGGTAGGACACGTGCTCCTAGAGTGAACGGAAATCACCAAAATACGGAAACGAACCCTCGGATCATTAAATTCCCTTACATATCCTGAATAGACCGAAAGACCTGATCTGCTTCTGCAGGGAGGTTGGCTGGATGGAGTGACGGCCGACACGGCTCACGACAATGGTCTCATGCAGAGACTAAGTGCGGAAACCTTACTACAGAAGAAGAAGAAGAAGTAGAATCTCGTAAAAAATTCCAGCAATCGGGCCTCGTCAATGGTGCTGACTGCTCTTTAAGTCGCGCGTACTTAGTAGTGCCTTGTACATATATGGATGTATGCTGGTGGCAAACCTCTTTTGAAGGAACAAGAAACCTAAAAATACTATCATGAGAGTAATATTGCATGGTAATAATAATAACACAAGCATTTTAAGTTTTATTTATAATGTCGTTCTAAATGATAATAATTTATATCTGATCTTTGTCCCTCTGAATTCCGTCCCGGACTGAAACCGCACAATATCCCGCCTCCGTAGGTCCAGTGCACTGACCGCAGATCGAATGGTCAACGATTGTGACAGACCTGCAGGTACGTTCTGATTCTACAATTTACTTTTGCACAGCAGTTTGTCTCTAAATAAAAATATTGGTTTTACTGCCTTCAAATTGCATTGCAGTTACAGTTAATTCTTGTTATATTACTCTTGATTTGAAATAATATAAATGTACGTCGGTATGGTGTTTTTAATAGAAGCCCAGTGGTTACAGTTCCGAAGTGATTCGAACCTTAGTAGGAACATTACTTTGTATTACATATATCATCAATACTACTTTCATTAATAGTGTTGAGTTAGAATCGTATGTATGTGTGAAGGTGTGAAGTAAGTACGAATGCATGTGTGTGTCGCCCTAATATCATAAGAAACTATCGTGTAAAGTTAGTCGCAAATAAATCAGCATAAAGAAACCACGTATTTCTGTTACCCAGAACTCCCACAAGTAAATTTGAACCTTAAACCTATAACATTTTGGTCGACATCGAGCCGGATATCTGTTCAACTTACAACGTTTTACGCACTGAGCGCAATACAAAAGGAAGGGTCGAGCGGCGAGCGAAGAACAATAGAAAGAATTTATCACAAAAAATATACGTGCAAAACAAGCTCATTAGTGAATAGTGAATGTGTTCAAAACAATATTTTTAACTACGAAGATACTAAGAAACGTTCCGTTTTATAAGGAAAAGAAGGCTTATTTCAACAAATATGACAAATACAGTGGAACAATTGTTAAATGTGTTGGAAGATACAGCTGTGTTGTTAGGACAAACCCACTCAAATCTCAAGAAATGTCCGAAACAACGCTTAACAAAAGGATATATCGAAACTCGCATTAAGAACATTGAAGAATATTGGTCTACGTTATATAAAAGTG
Source organism: Tholera decimalis (assembly GCA_943138885.2). Lineage (NCBI taxonomy): Eukaryota > Metazoa > Arthropoda > Insecta > Lepidoptera > Noctuidae > Tholera > Tholera decimalis. The sequence continues at coordinate 8,436,446 of OW964553.2, read as the reverse complement.
CACATATAGAATTAGTGAAATGCGTTCCTAAAGCAAATCGACAAGACATTCCATATTTTGTTAATGAAGATTACTTTGTGCAGGAAGACTTATATACTTGTTTACTAGCCGATCTTAGTGATTTATTGAGTTCATACAACAAGTCGTCGCCGGTTCCTATGCAAGCTGACCATAACAACAGTGGTTTTATGGAAGTACAAGTCAAACTACCGAGGATTCAACTACCAACCTTCTCAGGTATTTACGACGAGTGGCCCGCTTATCAAGATCTATATACATCATTAGTGCACGACAACCCAACATTGAGTAAAGTACAAAAGTTGCATTATTTAAAAAGCAGTCTAACGGGAGAAGCCCTTTCGCTATTGAAGCACGTGCAAGTTACAGAAGCTAACTACGACGATGCGTTTAGTATGCTTAAGGCACGTTTTGGTAACAAACGCATTATTGCCAACTCCATATTGAAAAGATTGTTTGGGTTGGATTTTAAAACGAGTCGCCTGAATTTGAGGGTATTGGTGTTGTAGGGGGCTTAAGGGAGTTAGTCTTAATCCCCCCAAAGTAATTTTGGCTGCCGGAGTTGCGTCTAAATATTTTTAAACAATTTCCAAAAATTCTTAAATATATTGCAATTATGCAAAACGGAACGTAATTTTTATCCTTTAATACAGTTTTTCAAATGTAATGTTTAGATTTTATGTGAAAAACGTGAAACGAAACGCAACCCGCCATATTGGATGGATGATATTGACAGCTAATGTCAAATTTGTGCGTCATTCCTTTGCTTTCGAGTGTGAATGTGTTCTTCCGTATGTGTCGATTTGTGTTTTTTATTACTCCGAGTTGGCACAATCCGACTTCATTGGATTAGGTTAGATGGCTAAGGCGGGAGCGCAGCGCAGCGAAGCTCCCGCCTTAGCCATCGTGGTTATTTTTTTTTAAACCACCCAGAAATAGGAGCCCCGCGTAGCGGGGCTCCGTCGACTCATAGATCCATTAATGGAATTAATAAAAGTGATAAAACATGTTTATAAAGTGGAATAAACAATGTTTGTACAAATTTCTGTTTTTTATTTATTCTACGGAAACCAAGTATTTTCGGCGGGTGAAAATGGTGAGGGGGGTATTCGACCCTCCCCCCCGCTCCCCCCAACCACTTACAACCCTTTAAACTGGCGACGTATTTCGAAATTTTTACCCAAATTTCTGTTTTATTTTTTTTCTAAGGAAACCAAGTATTTCCGGCGGGTGAAAATGGTGAGGGGGGTATCCGACCCCTCCCCCCCGCTCCCCCCAACCACTCGCAACCCTTTAAAATGGCGATGTATTTCGAAACTTTTACCGATTGTTTACACAAAAGAAGATAACGATGCAAACTGCAAGTAACATCAAATCGATATTGGATACGACTACTGAATGTCTGAACGCACTGACGAACCTGAAACTGTCAACCAGCTCGTGGGATCCACTCACCCACTCACTCATTGTATTCTTAGTTGTTCATAAATTGGACCCAGAGACGCATCGTGAATGGGAAGAAGTTGCGTACGATGACACTGACGACGAGTTACCTAAATGGGATGCATTGAGCAAGTTCCTACAGTCTAAGTTCCGCACGCTCGAGCTTATCACGCCTTCGACTAAAGAAAAGCCTACACCTAGAGGAAAGGAATACGCTGTTCACGTGTCCACGTCAAGTACTACCTCTTCAAAGCCGAGATGCTGTGCTATGTGCGAAAAGGATCACACATTATGCCATTGTGAGGAGTTCATAAAACTGAATCCAGCAGAGAGGTGTGAGTACCTAAAACAACACAAACTATGCTACAATTGTCTGGCCCCAGGACACTCCGCTTATAAATGTCGCCTGAAGATGTCCTGCCGAAAATGTCACAAACGTCATCACACGCTCACGCATCAATCCACGCCAGTGACGTCACGAAATCAACCAGACAACAAGAACCAACAAGAAAAGGTTGAAACCAATCAAGATTCTGCAAGACCAGCCGAAACCAACGTTACACTTTCATCGTATGTCGCTGCTAGTTTGTCCACCGCATTGCTGGCTACAGCCCTTGTACCAGTAAGAAAACCTGAATCGGGACAAGTGACAGTTCTCCGTGCTTTGATTGACCACGGCTCCCAAGCAACGTTCATGAGCGAAAGAGCGGCCCAGATGTTACGAGTAAAGAGAACGCCTGTCAACGGCACCATCACTGGCGTCGGCTCAACCAAAACAAACGTCAAACATGCTGCAGAAATCGAACTACTATCCAGGCACGACGCTTGTTTCAACCTCAAGGTCAAAACGTACATCATGTCTACGCGACTTACTACCGAATTACCGTCACGAACCATCTCCACCAACACCTGGCCACACCTGCAAGGACTCGCTCTGGCGGATCCAAGCTTCAATAAATCAGGACGAGTAGATTTATTACTGGGTGTTGACGTATGTGCCCAAATCATGAAGGGTGAAGTTATCAAAGGTCCCCCAGGAACACCATGCGCTCAAAACACCACCCTGGGTTGGATTTTATTTGGGAACGTGGAACACAACCTACCAGAAAAGGAGATTATCGCCATGCACCTCAATCTTGATCTGAATGATATGCTGAAACGAATGTGGGAGCAAGACCCATATGACCAAAGACAACCCACTGCTGAAGAACGAAGGTGCGAGGAAATCTATGAAACCACAACCACGAGAAATAAAGAGGGACGGTATACAGTAACCTTACCAAAGAAATCAAACATGCTATTATCTAAAGAAGGAAATACAAGAGAAATAGCTTTAAAGAGATTATATCAATTGGAACAAAGATTCAAAAATAACCCAAAACTCAAAAGCGACTATGTTACAGTCATGAAAGAATATGAATCAAATTACATGGAAGAAGTACCAAAACAAGAAATAACAAATCCTTCTGTGTATCTACCTCATCACGCTGTGATTAAAGAAGAGAAAGAGACAACCAAATTGAGAACTGTTTTTAACGCATCTCAAAAGGGAACCAATAATGTATCACTCAATGATGAACTGATGGTTGGACCACAGTTACAAGATGACATGAGAAGTCTGATCATGCGATGGCGCATGAAAAAGGTTTGTTTCGTGGCCGATATTCAAAAAATGTACCTGCAAATCCTTGTCAAAGAAGAAGACCGAGATTTGCAACGAATACTGTGGAGAAATGATGATCAAGAACCTGTCAAAGACTACCGTCTTACCAGAGTTACGTTCGGAACTGCTTCTGCTCCTTACTTGGCAGTAAGGACTTTGCATCAAGTAGCAAAAGATGAAGGACGAAACTATCCTGAAGCTGCGGAAATAATAAGACGCGACTACTTCATGGATGACATGATGTCGGGTAAACAGCCCCGGATCTTCGATTTTTTTTAGGCGGGGCAAAAACTGGAAAATGCCGCCCCCGCCCGCTTATATTTACCTTTATCATATCTGGGGGCACGGCAGTGCCCCCGCCAAGTCTAGAAAAAAAGCGGCACGGCCGTACCATTCTTTTCTCGAAGCAACTCAGGCCATTTTCGACCCCCTATAACTTCGTTGTAGATAAAACTAGAAGCCTGAATTTTCAGTAACCAAACAGGCATTGTATTAACACGGTATATTTCAAATTTCATTCAATTTGAACCAGTAGTTTAAGAATTATAACGAGTCAAAGTTCCTTAATTTTGTAAATTTTGTCACTCACTGACTGACCGATCATCAAAAGTCTAAAGCACTTCTAGCAGACATAGAAGCTTCAAATTTAGAATACAATTAGTGTTTAGTATATGAATCAAGGAAAAACTATAATATTTTTCAATTTCGTTCCAGTTTTCTAGATACATCAACTGCATAAATAACTTTGTAATCCTATATAAATATATAGGATTACAAAGTTACATTTGCAGTTAATTAATCAGTGTACCTGTATAATATAATGAAATAATAGATGTAGATGGGTACTTTTTTTTGGTGAAAAATATCATCGAATGACTTCTTCCGCTCGGGTGTATCCGAATTCTACTAACTAAAAACCCACCCTGTTCCTTCGTAAGCCCTAAAGTTCCGGGGCCGCGGTATCTCGATGGAACTTTCCCATAAACCCCGACAGGCAATGGCCCTATGAGGCCCCGTCACTGGTATTAACAGTTTTTTGAGGCGCGCGTAGAACACAACGCGCCGCCGACCCGGGCCTGGTCCTTACCGGACGGTGAGCGACCCCTGTTCGCCAACCGCAGACCCGCGCCCACGGTGGCCCGAAATCGACTCGCGATCCACGACGCCCGGGGCGTCTCCCCCGGCGGCTGGGGCGCGAGGAAGAGAGTTGCCTCTCCCTCGCACGTTAGGCCTCCTCCTTCGCTAGCATGATTGCTTCGCAGCAGGAGGTGACTGCATCCCATTCCCTCTCGCTTCGCACCATGGTCTAAACCAGAGCAGGGCGCGAGAAGTCGCCGCCGCCGATCGCCTCTATGAGGATACGACGGTGCTCCACCCATGCAGGGCACACCTCGACCATATGGTCGAGATGTGCTCGACCATGTCTTCCAGTGTAGATAGGTACCTAGATATAATAATTATGCTCAAAGGTAACTTGTTAAATGGTCAACGGAATAAAAAAGCAAGAAGTATTAAGAGTATTGGGAATATTGCGCGAAATTGCATAATTACTTACTTATGGATTAATTAACTAATGCAAAAGACGTACGTGCGTATCCATATGTGCGTATCAAAGCCTCCGAAAAAATCCCATAGAGACAGGGAGTGGGCTTTGAAAAAAACTTTAGCTGAAGTTCAAGAAGTAGTACCGGAAAATAAAAAAGGAAGGCTACCTATAAAAATAAGAAAAGCTCATAAGACAGAGAGAAGGCTTTAAGAAAACTCGTTGTTGGTATACAAGAAGTAGAAGGTACCGGAAAGTAAAAAAGTAGGACTTTCTACAAAAAGCAATGAGATCCCATAAAAAACAATACTTGTCAAAAACCCAAGTCTCGCAACTTAGTTGTTCTACCGTAAAAACTTGTGAGATCCATGTAATACCAAGTCGGTTATTAATTTATTCAGTCCCTACTTAAGGGACCTTCTGTCTTAAGTTGTTACGTAATTATCTAACCTAACGACATCAAAATTACATGACCAACACAGTATGGATACGACCAATACTATCACATCTGAACTTGAAATGTTAATGTTAATATAAAAGTGACAAAATGAAAATGAAGCATTGCAGTAGACGAAAATGTTAAAAAAAAACCCATTGTCATAAAAAAGTTTGCCGCGCAAAATGGCAAACAATATTTGTTGAATTATCTATTTCTGACCAAAACCTTTGTCAAATACACAATCAATGAATTAAATACTGTTCATTACTTACCTATTCATGATTCCAAACACTTTTCACGTCCGTTTCTCTTCTTTTTTTACGATTTTCACTCACTTTACACAAGCTAACAAACTTTCAAGGCGCGCGCGAAAACGAGACTATTTGAAAAGTATACTAATTGTCGTTGGTGTGTTTTAGAAACAAAACATATGGCGGTATGTCATCCTTGTTTATTTCCCTACACTGTGTGCAAGTTAGAGCAGGATCAATATAGTATTGGCATTAAATCAGTAAAAAAATACGTTAGAACCTACATCGGACTCTATGGAGCGCGGTACACAGTCAAGGCATTTTTGACAGCGGACTCCTGGAGTCCGATGCACTGTTCAAGGGTTATAGTGACCATATCAATATTAAAAATCTTTACCGTTTTAAATAAATACATTGACTTGGCAATCGCAATAAACAATTTAATTTATATATGTATTACTTGTTAGATATATTGTGTTTTCATGCGATGGCCGAGTCAATCTATTTATTTAAAACGGTAAAGATTTTTAATATTAATATGGTCACTATAAGATGTCGTTAGGTTAGATAATTACGTAGCAACTTAAGACAGAAGGTCCCATAAGTAGGGACTGAATAAATTAATAACCGACTTGGTATTACATGGATCTCACAACTTTTTACGGTAGAACAACTAAGTTGCGAGACTTGGGTTTTTGACAAGTATTGTTTTTTATGGGATTTATAATTCCCATTAATTGATTGTCATTTGGACATAGACCTTCCGGAAATAATGCATCCATCACTGTTCTTTCTGTGTTCAACCTATTTATTTACACATTTATAGACATGAGAGTGTAGAATATATATTTTAAACAGCACATGATAGGATTTAAAATGAAAATATGCATCATAAAAATCAAATATATTATGGCATTTGTGAATTAAAATTACAATTTTACTCTTCGAGCTTTTTGTTCAGCAAATAAATCTATGGCCTTGTCATAATTTAACTCGTGTGCCATTCGATTTTCTATCGCTAAGATTGCAAGACTCGATAGGCGTTCCTGGCTCATAGAAGAACGCAAATAATTTTTAATTAGTTTTAGTTTGCTAAAACTTCGCTCACAGCTTGCGGATGTAGTTGGAAGCGTACAATAAATTCGCAGGGCAATACAAATATTCGAAAAGTATCCTGCAAATCATGATTGTAGATCTGTTGCAAGAGATAGAAACCGTTAGCTTTTTCTATATCCCCAAATAAAAGCGGAGCTTGCTCTCAGAATTCAACGGCGCTTAAATCTCGCTGAAGTCTCTTTTACGGTCTCTTTTTCATTTTGAGCTTCTTTTTCCATGAAACAGTAGACATCGTATACTATTTTTCTGGCATGCCTGTGTAAAACGGTATTTGGTCCTGGCATTGTAATCAACGTAATACAAACTAAATTTGAAACAATAACAATAACTCGTAACAAAAACTGAATTTAACATAATAAAAATAACTCGAAACAAAATCTAAATTTAAAACAATAACAATAATTCGTAACAAAAACCAAATTTAACACAATAAAAATAACTCTTAACAAAAACAACAAAAACAAAGGGTACAGATTTCGTGCAGGCAGTGTATTCGGGAGCGAACGGGGCGTAGACACCCGCGTCCCACTGACAACCGCCGACTCCTAAAAATCGACTTCTGCGCATCTAACGACTCTTGCCAAGTTACGTGCCGGGCACTATACGCGCCTCGCGAGTCGCGAATAATAATGTTCGTGCAGCACGTCTCATCCCGCGCTCCCGCTGCACCCGGTCACGTGGTCCGTGTGCTGTACTCAAAGACTATAAAACTGAAATAACAGACAAAACCTTTAGGTAATACAAGATTTTATTATACTTAAAAATGCAATACTTTTTATGACACATAACTTGTCAATGATAAACTGACAATAAGAATAAAAATAAAATGTTTCATAGAGACGGAAGAAGTAAAGAGTTTATATCATTCTCCCGCGCTAGTCTGTAACATAATCAGTTAAAAATGTTGGTGGTCTGTGCATGCGACTGGATCTACGAATTATCTCCGGTAGCGGAGATAGCGGTGGTCTTTTTTGAGACACTTGCCCTCCACTGTGGTTAGAGACCGGCTCTTCTGCCTCTGTAGATGAAGAAGGTGTCATGTTACGGTTCTCAGTTATCGTTGATGTAGGTGGTGTAACAAAAGAATCAGTTTCAGTTTCCTGGGGAGCTATGTCATCTGATCCCAGCGGCGCTAGATAACGATTTCACACTGTAGTCTCTCTTCCATCGGGATATCTGACATAGGAGTAATCTGGATTACTATGTAATAGTTCCACCTCCTCAACAATTAGTTCATATTTGTTACTCCTGTTTAATTTCTTCAGTAATACTTGGCCGGAATTCGTAAGCCAGGTTGGAATAGAAATTCCGTTAGTAGATCTCCGTGGGTGTCTAAACATTCGCTCATGCGGTGTGTAATTAGTAGCGGTGTAAAGTAAGGAGCGAATAGAATGCAAAGCTTGCGGCAAAACTTGCTCCCAGTTCTTGACTGATAACTTTTTAGTTTTCAGTGCCAAAAGTATTGTTTTCCAGAGCGTAGAATTCAATTTCTCCACTTGCCCATTGCCTCGTGGATTGTAGGCTGTAGTTCGGCTTGTAGCGATACCTCTTTCATGAAGAAATTCTTGCACCTCGGCAGAAAGAAAAGCTGTACCGCGATCCGAATGAATATACGATGGAAAACCGAATATCATGAATAAACTGTTGAGATGTTTGACCACTGTTTTTGAGCTGACGTCTGAGCATGGAAAAGCGAATGGAAATCGAGAAAATTCGTCAATTACAGTTAAAATGAATCTGTTAGTTGTATTTGTTGGAACTGGGCCTTTAAAATCTATGCTCAAGCGTTCGAAGGGTGCTGTCGCTTTAATAAGTCTTCTATGCTCATCACTGGTATTTCTTACGTATCTTGGCTTTATTTCAGAACACGTCCGACAAGAGCTTGTCATATTTCGAACTTCTTCAAGGGAATATGGTAGATTTTTAGAGCGTATCCAATGGAACATACGTGAAACACCGGGATGGCAGAGAGCTTCATGAAGTGATATAAGTTTGGCAGTGCGAGATTCTGTAGATGCACAAACTCTAGATAGAGCATCAGCAGCGTAGTTTTCTATGCCGGGTCTATACACGATTTCAAATTTGTAAGCAGCAAGTTCCAACCGCCATCTCTGAATCTTCTCATTTTTAATTTTGCTTGATTGTTTCATATTAAACATAATAGCAACCGAGCGTTGATCGGTGACCAAGCGAAATTGCTTACCAATAAGGTAATGCCTCCATTTCCTTAATGATTCTACGATAGCGTAAGCTTCTTTCTCTATAGCAGAATGATTTTGTTCGGTTGGATTTAGGGTTCTTGAAAAGAATGCTACAGGCCTGGAATCTTGCGTTAGCACTGCTGCGATTGAATGGTCTGATGCATCAGTTTCGACTCTAAAAGGCATATTTTCATCGATAGCATGAATTGAAGATTTAGCAATGTCGTTTTTCAGACCCTCAAAGCATTGATTTTGCTCATTTGTAAGGGGGAAAAAAGTTGTCCTAGCAAGTGAGTGAATACGTTCTGAAAAATTTGGAATAGTGAGCGAACATACCGAGTGTACGTCTGAGTGTCGGTATGTCTTGTGGTGGCGGTAAGTCAATAAGTGGCTTCAGGCGCTCATTGTCAGGTTTGATAATGTGATTGTGAATGTTGTAGCCAAGAATATTAATAGAGTCTTGATAAAATTTACATTTTTGCATACTCAATGTCAGACCATACTTTTTAGCCGCAGTCATAAAGCGCTCTAAGTTTTGCTCGTGTTTTTCGCGAGTAAGGCCACAAATAGTGATGTCATCAAGATAAGCGTACGTCTTCTGAAGCTTTTCTTTTCTAGTTATCCAATCAATAGTTCGTTGAAAACTTGAGACGCCATTTGTCACTCCAAAAGGTATGCGTCTAAACTGATACAAATTACCCATAGCTTCGAAGGCAGTATACTTTCTTTCTTCGGGTAAAATTGGAACTTGATGGTAAGCGCTTTTCAAGTCTATTAAGCTGAACATTGAGTTTTTGGCTACTTTAGCGACTAAGTCCTCTATGTTGGGTAGTGGATATGCGTCAAGCTCAGTATATCCGTTGATTGTTTGCGAATAATCAATTACAAGCCGTTTCCTATGCGTTTCATTTTTCGTTATGAGGACCTGAGCTCTCCACGGTGATTTACTTTCCTCAATCACACCTTCCGCTAAAAGGTTGTTGATCTCGTCTTTAATAAATTTGGTATCCTCATTGCTGAATTTCCTGGATTTTACAGCAACAGGTCTGCATTTAGGAGAGACGTTTGAAAAAAGTGGTACGGCCGGCACAGATGCTGCAGCTACATTACACACGTGAAGTGGCTTCTTTGGTCCACCAAATGAGAATTCTAGTGACGCATGTTCTCCGACGACGTCATGACCGATTATTATATCGGCGCAAAGATTTTTGACAATAAGGAAATTCACATTTTCGTATTTGTGATCTCCAATGTTAATTGTTTGAAAAGTTTGGCCTTCTACTTGTGATACATGGTTAAGTGAGGCCATTGAAATTGTTTGATAGCTAGGCTTTGTTTTAAGTCCACAGAGTTTGGAGAAGCTGTCATTGATAAAAGAAACGGAACTTCCTGTATCTAAGAGCGCTTCTGCTCGTATACCTTTGATATACGCAGGCACAGTAGCTTTTCTTAGGGACGAAGGTGATGCTGCCATAATAATACATGCTGAAAAATCCTTGTCTGTTGTAACAGAATTTGCTATTCTGGGTGAGCTTCTACAAACTGAAGCAAAATGTCCCTTTTTGTTGCAAATTTGACAGACTCCATCAAACGCAGGACAGTTTCTCCGAAGATGTACTTGCCCTCCACAGAAGAAGCATTTTCTTCGACGAGTAGCGGCAGAGAAACTCTTCTTTTGCTCAACTTGTTCAATGGAGGAATTGGAAGCAACCTGAGCCGTTTCCTTTTGAGCTGCGTTCACTGGTAGGTTATTGAAACTATTGGAATGGGCTTCGGCTGTTTTTAAGGAAATTGCTTGATTGTAAGCTTGATCCAGTGTTAAAGTAAGATTTTCTAAAAGCCGTTGCCTATATTTATTTGATAAGATACCTGATATAAAGGCGTCACGTATACAGTCGTTTCTGTTTGTTTCAGCGTCGACGTTAGTGAAGCCAATGTCTTTAGATAGTTGTTTTAAAGCTTGTAAATAGGTATCTATAGTTTCATCGGAACGTTGTTTTCGCGATGCAAGCATGTGTCGTGCAAATATAATATTTTTGGGTTTTAATAATTATTATTACACTAGAGAAGCTGTTCTCTAGTGTAATAATCGCTTCATCATACTTATGAGTTTCACTTACATATGCATAAACGTTAGGAGAGATATGATTTACCAAAAGATGATACTTGACTTCGTCCCATTGATCTTTAGTCGACTGTGTGTCTTCCGCTGATGACAAAAGAGCGGTCGCCTTCTTCTGACTTGCTAAGAAGTATTCAAATGTTTTACGCTAATGCTCCCATGATTTGGATGCGGTATTATCCGATGGGTCGGCATCAAACCTTTCTGGCCTTAGATATATTTCCATGATTTTTTTAAGTATAATAAATTGAAATAACAGACAAAACCTTTAGGTAATACAAGGTTTTATTATACTTAAAAATGCAATAGTTTTTATGACACATAACTTGTCAATGATAAACTGACAATAAGAATAAAAATAAAATAAAATGTTTCATAGAGACGGAAGAAGTAAAGAGTTTAGGTATATCAAAAACCATGTACCCCTGGGTATCGGTCGAGTTAATAGAGCCACAGTAAAACAAGACTGAAATTTCTGTACTTGTACTATTATTTATTCTGTGGTCAAAGTTAAGTAAATGATGTAGTGTTGGGTAGGACACGACTTGAAAAAGAGTTTGTAAGAGTAGCCTCTTTTTTGTACTGAGCCGGTACAATGTCCCACTTCAAATGAGGCGAGGCATACTGAAGCTCGGCGATACATTTGAAGTAACCAGTAGTGTTGGGTAGGACACGACTTGAAAAAGAGTTTGTAAGAGTAGTCTCTTTTTTGTACTGAGCCGGTACAATGTCATAATACGTCATTGGTCCCACTTGATACTTCAATTGAGGCGAGGCGTACTGAAGCTCGGCGATACATTTGAAGTAACCTGTACGAATATGATATTTGATGTTATTGTGTTAGTATTGTCATAATATTACACTCTGTTTTTCTCTCAAACCAATATAAAAATAATAAACAACTCCAAAATAATAACACAAACTAGCTAATCAGGCATAATAAATAGTTATTGAAAGTCATTCATTAAACAGAATAATTACTAAAACTTACATGACTATTAATTGTCACTTAGATAGAATACTTTAGAATATTAACTTATTTCGCAATGACAAACAATTAAAAACGAATGAATGATTCAAAATTTTAAATTTAAATTGTACCTACACGTTTCAATTCACGCCTCATCGTAGTACATTTATTTAGCATTAGAGTGAATAAAATATATCATTACTTCTCGAGTCGCGTCTTGTTTCGTCCCTCGGTTCATTGAAAAATGTCGTACTAATGCAGCATGTGCCGCGCTTTCTGTCTCTCTCACCCTTACGATGAGTGACAAGCGTGCACCGCGACCGCGACATAAAATTTGAAGTAGTACATTTTATAGTGCCGAGCTGCTCTTACATTTTGACGTCATGTACGGGACAAATGTACTGCCTCTTGTAAGTCCTACTCAACACTAAAATGATGAGTTGTCAACAGGGCCGCGCTGACCTAAGACAGCGCCTGTGTGCAAAATCTATGAAGCGCCTATGATGTTTTTCCACAGGCGTGAGTATTGTCTTGGGGGACCCCAATACTCACTCCTTTAACTTTACACTGTTTGTACCTACTCAATTATAAAGAATAATATGTTGTTACAAAAATAATTTCAATAATTAATGCTGGCATTACTTCCGGCGCCCCTTCTGCCTTGGCGCCTGTGTGCGCCGCAAACTTCGCACATAGGGGCTGCTCGGCCCTGGTTGTCCATACGTCTGTAGAATGTAAATTTGGCCGCCCCCTGAACTTGCCGCCCGGGGCATGGGCCCCGGCTTGCCCCCCCCTAGATCCGGGGCTGCGGGTAAAGACAATGTAACAGACGCATTGAAGGTGGCCAAGGAAATAGACGCCATACTCAAGAAAGGCGGGTTCCAATTAAAAAAGTGGTGTTCCAATGACGCTGATTTTCTTAAAGAATTCAAAGAATCCGAAAGAAGCTCTCATGTAAAGTTGGACTTAACCTTAGATGGTATAACACGAGCTTTGGGATTACACTGGAACATGGGTAATGATCGTTTTCAATACAGCCCAAACTTACCTGGTACGTCAAACCCCACTACGAAGAGAACGATTCTGGCCGATCTACAAAGATTATTTGATCCACTAGGCCGGCTGGCTCCATCCATTTTGCCGGCAAAACTTCTGATTCAAAGATTATGGCTCCAAGGAGTACCATGGGATAAGGAAGTAGAGGAAACCATAGCCACAGAGTGGAATAATTTACGAGACTCATTTCATCTACACTTGCCCTGTATCGAGATAGACAGATGGCTACACACTACTGAAACTAACCGGAATAACACCAGTATCCACGGCTTCTGTGATGCGTCCACGAGAGCTTACGCTGCAGTAGCCTATCTAAGAGTACGGACATCCATGGGTACCGTAAAGACCTCGATCATCGCTGCTAAAACAAAGGTAGCACCAACTAAACCCCAATCCTTACCTCGTCTAGAACTGAGTGGAGCTGTACTGCTTGCTGGACTCTTGAAGCAGATAAAGGAAGCTATGAATATACCAACCTGTCAGATATTTGCATTGACTGACTCCACTATTGTACTTTCCTGGCTATTCGGTGATCCTGCTAGATGGAATACGTACGTTAGAAACAGAGTAATTGAAATACTAGACAACATCGGAAATCATAATTGGTATCATGTTAAATCACCAGAAAACCCAGCTGATACTGCTTCACGTGGAACATCATTGCTAGACCTAAAGGACGACGAACTATGGTGGAGGGGCACAGATTGGCTAAGAGAAGGAGAAATCCAATACAGCAGACCAAACGCGATGATGACAGACCTGGAAAGAAAGGAAACAATACAAGTTAACCTAACAATTGACAATGAGAAAGGTTTAACTACAAAATTTCAATATTGTGATACATTACAAGAGCTACTTAAGGTAATAGTATACTGCAAAAGATTCTTAAAAGGAAGAAAGTTAGAAAACAAAGACTTACCTGTGAAAACGGAGGAATTAGATGATGCGTTGAAGACTTGCTTAAGAATAGCACAGAAAAATGACTTTGAAGAAGAAATACAGCAACTGAAATCAAACTTACAAATTAAAAGAAAGAGTAAACTAAACAATTTAAAACCTTACCTTGATGATAATGGCCTCCTCAGGGTGGGCGGAAGACTACGTCACTCTGACCTAAATGAAGATGGTAAACACCCGATTATTCTTGATCGCGACAACAATCTTACCACTCTCCTCGTCACCGATGCTCACCGTCAAACGCTGCACGGTGGAGTTCAAGTTATGCTCTGCTTTCTACAAACTAGATACTGGATCCTAAAAGCAAGGACATTAGTCAAAGCGAAGATCAGAAAATGTCTAATTCGTGCTAAATTAAATGCTACGGCAAAGTCACAGCAGATAGGACGTATTGTTGAGAAACACCCGGGTGCTGACGGTGTCACACAGGTATATTCTGTGAAAAGTGGTGATAGTGTAGTGCAAAGGTCATTCAATAAGTTATGTTATTTACCAATAGACATTGAACCTTGATTTAGTATGCAACCTAATAATGTAATGTAAATGTTAAATTAACCTACCTATATTTTGTTGTACTAGTAATTGTAATTACCATTTGATGTATTATCTATATGAAACATTGTGAAAGGGCAAATAGACCCTTTGGTGGGCGGTATGTTGAGTTAGAATCGTATGTATGTGTGAAGGTGTGAAGTAAGTACGAATGCATGTGTGTGTCGCCCTAATATCATAAGAAACTATCGTGTAAAGTTAGTCGCAAATAAATCAGCATAAAGAAACCACGTATTTCTGTTACCCAGAACTCCCACAAGTAAATTTGAACCTTAAACCTATAACAAATAGTAAACACCCAATAAAGATCAGGATACAGGCCTTCGCTCTATGTGAGAAAATGGGCCATAACTCATCACACGAACCCAGTGTCAATTTGTAAAAGCTACAAAATATTGTTGAAAAAACTCCTACCACTTTGTTATGAGAGAAAATGTGCCATAACTCATCACATGACCCCAGTGTCAATTTGTAAAAGCTACATAATATTGTTGAAAAAACTCCTACCACTTTGTTGCCTCTGATAAAATGGTATCAGACGGGAATTGATCCTTAAGTAAATATTTAGGTAATAAACAAAGTCCATATTATTGTTGTTAGTTCAAAGCAGAAATAGAGATGAAATAATGAAGTTTCCAAAATTAGTAAAATATCCTTCGGCTATTTTCTTAAATAAACTACTTACGAATAATAGGTATATAATTCGTCTTCAACGTTCATTCAGGCATTGTCACAGCAAAATTGAAATTGAAAGGATTTTCATTATAGATAAATTATTCTCCGTTGTGGCCAAAAAGAAATAATTTTGTGCTCATAAATCGAGATTCAATGTCTAGATCTAAGCCTACAATTGAAAACGAAGGCTTTGTTAAATAGCCGTACTATCAAGAATTGCTTACAATGCTAAGTCGAATTGAGGCTCATGGTCAACAAAATACCTAATGTTTTTATCTCCTTACGTTTGTGGCTTGTTTGAGAATGTGATGCAGAAGGGAGGTCTCCTCAAGTATGAGAAAAACGACGCAAGCAGGAGGAGGCTTTTTTTTAAGGATGGGAAATCATCCAATGACTGCCTCCTGATCTGGGTGAAGCGGGAGGGTGTGTCAGACTTTTACTGACTAAAACCCATCCGTGTTCTATCATATGCCCTTCGTGTCGCCCTTCGTGTGCCCCGAGGCCGCGGTAACTCTTTCGAACAATTCCGCAACCCCGGCTGGCAACGGCCCTCTTGTGGGCCCTGACAATTTTGCTGACACTCTTTGAGGCGCGCGTAGAACACGACGCGCCGTCTACACGGGCCTGGTTTCAGTCGGGCGGCGAGCTACCCATTGCTCGCAGCCCGCAGGCCCACGCCTACGGTGGCTGGGAGTCACCCTGTGATTCCCGACACCCGTAGCGTCTCCTGCGGCGGCTGGGGCGCAAGGGCTGTGAGGGCTATGAGACCTGCCTCTCCTCGCGTGTCCCGCCACCTCCTTCGCTTGCATAACTGCTTCGCAGAAAGAGGTGACTGCTTCCCATGCCTCCTCGCTCCGGACCATGGATTGAACCAGGGCCGGGAGCGAGAGGTCGCCACCTATCGCCCCTACGAGGACATGGTGGAGCTCTGCCCAAGCTGGACAAACCTCCAATGTGTGTTCCACCGTGTCCTCGAGGCAATCCTCGTAGTGATGACACCCGGGCGTTTCCTTCCGCCGAATTCGACACAGGTACTCCCGAAACAACCGAGTCCTGTGAACACCTGCGTCAGGCGGAAGGTGAGGACGCCATGGCGCCTCGTTAGCCACTCCTCAAAGAGGGGACTTACCGCCGCTATTGTGGCGTGTTCAAGGAGAAGGCTTGTGACTAAATAATAACTGCGGCATAGATAATTTTAATTAACGCACGCTGACGTCGGTCAATGGATGGACCATCTTAAAACATCGAGATTCCCCCATCCCTCGAAAAGCACGTTAAGCCTGTTTATGTTGGGCCCGGCTGTCTTTTGTACATTTTTGACAGTCGTTACGGCTAGTCAGACGTCAAAATTGACACCGATCTTGCTAAGAGGTATCGTGATAGTCAGTTTCTACTTGTGGAGGTCAGATAAAACCGGTTAGGATGGAAGCCGACCCAGATATAGGCCAGGTTCATGGCTAATTCCTATGCTATTTCCACCATTAAACTCTGGAACACGCTACCCCTTAACATCAAGAAGTCCGAGTCGAAATTCTCTTTTAAGCGTAAATTGAGAAGCCACTACTTATAAGCCTGTCATTCATAGTTTGGTTTTCGCAACAATTATAATTATTGTGAGTTCTCTTAGTCAGAAAGATTATTATGAAGCACCGTGTTTATTAGTCTATTATTTTAGCATATATGTATATGTATTCTATTATTATTATATACATATATATATATACTATACTCTTTAGATAATAACATTTATTTTACTTGTACACCTACCACATTGTGGTCTTTTTAACCCAAAGGTTAACAGGTAGAGAATGCCTTGCTGCATTAAGTCCGCCCATGTACCACTATTGTACATAAAGTTTAAATAAATAAATATAGTTGGAAAAAGGCTAAGCAGATGATGACTGTTTAAAATACGTATTGTGTTTATTTTTAGGAAACCTACCTTTTTTTTTTATTTTTTTTTAACGTGGTAAAATTATCAAATAAGTCCTCCCACCCCGGGCAGGGTGGGAAGGACTGTCAGACTTTTACTGATTAAAATCCACGATGTTCCTTCAATAACCCTTTACGTACCGGGGTCACGGTAATGGGATAAGTCCCACGACCCCGGCAGGCTTCGGCCCTCTGCAGAGGGGGCCTCGTCAAGTTGCTGACGCTCTTTGAGGCGCGCGTGGAACACGACGCGCCGTCGACCCGGGCATGGTCCATGGTCGGACAGCGAGTTGCCCTATACTCGCTGTCCGCATGCCCGCGCCTAAGGTGGCCGGAGATCGTCGGCCGACGTCCGAAGCCGTGGGCGTCTACCACTGCGGCTGGGCTGGAGGGAGGACGCCATCCTCTTCCTCACGCGGCCCGCCTCCTCCTTCGGAAGCATGACTGCTTCGCAGAAGGAGGCGACCGCTTCCCACTCCCAGGAAACCTACCTAGGAAAGATTTAATATTTAACTGCCAATTATGTAAGAAAATAGTATAATTATGGGGTCTCTGCAGAGGGAATTTTTCCATTACGTAAATCCCCTCAATCTGGAATTAGGACGTTTTCAAGGTTCAATTTCATGAGGGTCATGAGTTTGCGTTTTAACAGCATTGAAGACAAAATAAATCCTTCCTATATTATAAATGCGAATGCGGTGTGTGTGGAGATGAAAATGGTTATAAGTTTGTTCCGAGATTCAACGAGTTTCACTAACTTGCCGATTTAATGGTGGTCAACACTGTTGATTATGACTCCCAGGAGTTGCAGTGGTTGTGAATAAAGTAGCAGGCTATTTACGTTTTTTTTTATAACAGTTAATTTTATAAGTTCTGGAGCTTTTACAATAAATAAGTACTTTCACCGTAAGTAATCTACATTATAGCCGATGCTGACTAATTCTATATAATCCACTAACCTTAATCTGTTTATAAAACTCAAGACAATAAAGTGGCATTTATCAGTGATAACATTTCCAAAATTTCAATGTATTGGGGACTAACAAACAGTTACCTACATATTGTCAGTTCTGCAAACAAAACCGTTATTACATATTTAGACTATTTAATTCAAATTCAAATTCAAATACCTTTATTTCGAGCCACATACCTCATATAAGTAATTATGGTTAGTAAACAATTACCTTAAAAAACTAGGGTTAGTACACAACACGATACGAAGACAAATGTAATTGACAGCAGTGGACCATATATGGACAGTCCACTCTATCCGCGACCATCTTCAGAACCCTGTTGGGACTAGCCATGACACGAGCCACCAACGATGCTGCACGTTTGCGCATTATTGTGTGAAAACAATCAACACGCGCCGCTGCAAACATCCCTGACGCACTGCAACGCCATGGCAACCCCAACAGTTTTCTGAAGGCGTTATTGAATTGGACACGGAGGGCTCCATACGATGCCTGCGAATACCTCTCCCACAAGCTGCACGTGTAGAAGGTGGTACAGAATGCTCTAAAGAGCGTCACCTTTACTTCTGCAGTACAACGTGCAAACCTGCGGGCTATCATATTCGCACGCACGGACAGGGCCCTCCGTTCCCTCTCTATATCAGCATTGTCCTTGAGGTCAGTGGTGATCAAGTGACCGAGGTATTTAAATTGAGTCACTCGCTTCAGAGGAACACTGTTAAGCCGTATAAAAGGCACATCTTGATTATACCTGGTACCCGCCTCAAAAACAATGTACTGACTTTTCTTGTCATTATACAATAAGCCATGTGTTGCCGCATAACTTTCACACATGGCTAATAACGTCCGAATACCACCGACTGACGCGCTGAGCAGCACCATGTCGTCCGCGTAACTTAAATTATTGACACAGACACCATCAATATGACAACCGACATGATGACTGCTAAGCGCCTCAATCAGGGCATTCGTATACAAATTAAAGAGGGACGGCGAGGTTAACCCCCCTTGTCTCACTCCGCACTCTAATTGATATGGGTCCGATAAAACACCTGCCCACCGCACACTGTTGACCTGGCTTCCATACCAATGCTTAAAGATTCTTATAAACTCTTTAGGTAAGTTTATTGTTTCAAGCTTTTTCCATAATATGTCGTAGGAAACCAGGTCGAAAGCCCTAGAAAGATCGAGGAAGCATGCAAAAACAGGTGTGTTTCTTTTTGTGTAGTACCTGACAGTCTGTTTAAGACACAGAACTGCACTTTCTGTAGAAAGTCTTGGCCGAAAACCGAACTGATTGTCGTGCAGCATAAGACGTTTGTTTAGCTGTGTATTAAGCAGACCATCAAGCACTTTAGCGACTGTTGTCGCTAGAGAAATTGGTCTGTAGTTCCTCTTGTCTGAAAGGTCACCTGTTTTGCTTTTAACAATTGGAACCACTATCGTCTTCATTAAGTCGGGAGGCAGATATGAATGACCAATACATAAATTGTACAGCAGCGCCAACACTCTTGATAAGTGAGGACCGGCATATTGTAAATGCTCGATGCTGATCCCGTCATGACCAGGGGACTTACCTCTAGTCGTAGACCTGATGATCTTAGCCACATCTTTGGCACTGAATCGTGTGCCCACCTCACCATAACAAGGATCAGCATCCAGCATCACACTAGAGCTCCCTAGGGGTGATTTTAAAAGAAAGTGATCTTTAAACATGTTGGCAATATCCTTTCTCTCACTCACTCCATTCACACTAACAGGCAGGCCAGGCCGAATATTCATTTTATTGGTGCTCTTCCAGAAATTACTAAAATCACGCTTTGAGTGCTTCGATGCTATTATGTCCATCTTAATTTGATCTTCGTGGTTTTGACACCATTTAAGCCGCGACTTGAAAAGAGCCCTACTCTCCCGCATCTCATCATACATTGGGCCCGATGATGGTTTCCCACTCAACGACCATTCTTGAAACTTCTGCCTAGCCAGCCTGTGCGCGCAACTGACGTGCTTATTCCACCCTGTGATGTGAGACTTTCTCCTACGATTAACACATTTATTTGCCGCACTAAGAACCGATGAGTCACAGAGTGCACAAATAATATCAGAATACAGCTTATCAATAACATTCTTATGAGTGGAGTTACTACAAAAGATATCACCACAAAGAGTTAATTCCACAGGAAAATCAATTAGTTTTAATCTATTGTGACACTCGGTGGAATACATACTAATTTGCTCCTTGGTTCTTTCCCCCCAAACAATTTTATTGTGAGCAAACACATTATCAGGGATCCTAGGCGTTAACAAATTAAATTTACATTCCAACACGAGAGGGTAATGATCTGACCACAGTACGTCATTTCTTACGTAAACATCGGTAACAGAATTTATAGCCGAATGAGTGACTATACAGTGGTCTAGCCAACGCCTACATCCGTGAACTTCACTTAAAAAAGTGTAGGTATCACTGGTTGACCCCAGCCTGTCCATGTCAACACAAACCCATTGCTGTTCAACACAAAAATTTAAAAGTTCAGCCATAAACAATGTATTAGGATGAGCATTAAAATCCCCCAAAACAAACACAGATTCTACGCTACACTCATCTACTACAGCACTCACCGTACCGAGGCAGTCCGTGAAGTCCGGCAAGTTGTCACATATATCAGTGGGCATATATATGCTCATCACAACAATGGGCCTATTGTTCGTCACTATTTTTATTGCACACACCCGAGGATTATTGCACTGTAACACTGACACATTTTGAAATACGTTACTCCTCCACAACAAAGCAACACCACCGTAAGGTCGACCGCGTAGCATGCCGGCTGACGTATCAACAGCTGATGTTCCCGTGGCACTAAAGTTGTTGTCAATGGTGCAAAGATAAGGTATCTCATCTGGTTGCAACCACGTCTCCTGCAGAGCAATGATGTCCGAAGATCTACACAGTTCTTTAATATTATTTATAGACCTTTTTACGCTTTTACAGTTGAACGATACCACTTTGTATAATTTATCCATTGCGTTCCATACTACTGCCGACACTATTCGTAGCATTATTCATGTACCTTTGTTTATAGTGCATGAATCTTCTAAAAATTATTCCCTGAGGCCACAAGTTAACATCTAAAAACAGAGGTACTTTGTGATCTGACACAAAAAACTTGTATGCCTTATGATCCATTGGTTTTTTTGCGTGTATTAACTCCAAGCAAACTCTTTCCTGCGTCTTAGAGTGAATATAATTAATAATGTCAGCCTCTAATGTGTCCCTGTGTACATTAGTAATAAATATAGGAGACTTCTTATCGGCCGCCTTAAAGCCGACCGTTTCACATGCGACACCGATCTATCCCCTGTACCGGTAATTCGGTTTTTTCTTGCGACTTACGTATTGCCATTCACCCTCATCCTTCCTTCGCAGTTCATTATTTTCAACTATCGATTCCATTCCTGATAGCGATGTCTTACTAGTAGCGCAGTTATAGCTACTCACTTCTACAGGTAAACATATTGGTTCACGATGAAGTTGTTGCCGTAAATCACCTGTGCATTGTGATGACGCATCGCCGAGCGGTGGCACGTTATCGGTTAAACTGGTTTCGACCGAGCACATCTGTTTATTATCACCGCACGATGACATTGCTAATATACCGATTTCTTCTGCAGTTGTTTCACAGTTAATTACTGACTGAGAACGTATTTCGTTTGATGGAATACATTCATCCTGCCTTACGATCTCATTGTGATGAGTTCTCGCAGTTGATGGAAAACATTGCGGATTTTGCTTGTTACCCCAATCAAGCTTGAGTTCATCCAACTGGTCCTTAGTCACATAACTTGATTTAATATTCCTCACATCCTCACGTAGTACCAACAAATCTTTAAGGATCTGGGAGGCGTCGAGGTGATCAAATGTGATTGGGGGAAGTTTTCCGAGATCGCGAGCCACAAACACTGGTATTAAGTCTGGATCCACCACTTTTAATAACGATATTATGTCCAGCAAATCGCGTTTTTCTTTCCCATCATTTTTGCGAATAATTTTACGTTTCACTGCGGGTAGTGTTTCATACAGCAACGACTTTGACTGTCTTATTTCCTCACTTGTAAACGTAGATACACATATTTTTATTAATGTGTTCTCATCCGCGACGGACAATTTATTTTGTACGTACGCCAACAATTCGTCGATAACGACATTGCACGAATTACATTTCACTATCGTTGACATTTCTTGATTTTACAATGCGTCCTATCGGTAATTATTTCTAATTTATACTTATATATATTTAAAACTTAGTTTCGATTTTTGAATTATTTATATAATTATTTTCTATTTTAAATTTATGTGTTTTCTTTTTTAGGGGACATGTGTGGTTGCCGGAGTTGCGAGAATGTTTTAACGAGATACTGCGACCCTGGTCAATAATGAAATGAAATATGAAATGAAATGAACTTTTTATTTTGTAAATTGGTTATAAATAACACTTTTACACGTCATGCTTTTTGCGTGCTAAGTTTAGTTTAGCTAGATGAGGCCGGTATTTCCTAACTGACTACTCTGAGAAAACCGAAACAAACTCAGAAGTCATAGTCTCTTTTAAAGTCCATAATACAATATGTATTTGTATATGAGAAGCATGTAGGTTCATGTCTGTGGTGTTCTTTTGAGGAAGTAATAGTCTGGCACTACCTACCGCTCCTCCCACAGCGGGAGGATTCAGGATCATTATATGATTTTTGCACCGAAAAAAAGGGGACATACGTGGTCAACGTAAACACTAAACATACAATAAAAGTAGATAGTAATTAAATAAAAACTTTTTACCAAAAAATTAAACCGACTCCCAAAAAACACTGCAAAGTGAAAAATAACTTTAATTTCGGTAGTCGGTGTCTTTAGTTTTGTATTTTCATTTTTGGCACCGACTTCCGAAATTAAAGTTATTTTTCACTTTGCAGTGTTTTTTGGGAGTCGGTTTAATTTTTTGGTAAAAAGTTTTTATTTCACTCTTTTTAGTTGGTCTATTTTTAATTTACCTAGTTACAAGAGTCTAAATGTCAACTACTTATAACCTTTTACAAAATATTGCTTTTCCCAATGCTGGGCCATTAATTGTTGAGGAGTTCTCCTGGTACTTCACCATCAGCTCTACATCACCATATGCATTGTGACGAGCATAAAGTGCTTAACATCCATATTCAAGTTATCGAATCGCAATCCACTCAATACTTATTATTGAGTAGTTTCGGCGGCCATCTGTGGTCTTCATCATCAGTTGACTCATATATAACTGACCATGCGCCTCTTGTTTTTTGTCTTGATTGCAAAGTAAAAAGAAATACGTCTAAGACTTCTCTTCTCAAAATTGATTACCCGTCTTTGATTCGAAAACTGTCTGATACCGACTTTAGTTCTGTTTATTTGGCTACAGATGCTAATGTTGCGGCTACCAACTTAATTAATATTATTACGGAGGCAATTTCTTTGCACTCAATACAAGTAACAATTCCTCATCGCAAGCAAATCATTAAGCCATGGTTAACTCCGGGACTAGTGCGATGCATCAGACATAGAGATAGATTGCATATGGCTGCTAACCAAAATCAAGATAATGCAATAATGAAGGTGACGTATACTAGATACCGCAATTTTTGCAATAATCTCTTAAAAAAATTAAAAACTGAGTATGAAAAATCCGAATTCCTCAGAAATAAAAATAATCCCAAGGGTATGTGGAACACCATAAATAAAATTACCTACCTTAAACAAAAGTCACCCACTCCCAGCGAGTTGCTAACCCTGAATCAAGATCCAACAGGTGTCAGTCAACTCCGTTAACGACTATTTTGCAGGAATCGGGGAGACTCTTGCTAATGCGATACTAAAAACGCGCGACAAAAATTGGCATGATATACAACAAACATCTAGCCAGTTTCAATCACCAAGAGACTCTATGGTACTCTTTGACGCAGACTTTTTGGAGATAGAAACAATCATTTCTAACTTAAAAAATGACTCCGCAACTGGCATTGATAGTAGACCTACACTAGTGATAAAAAATGCGAAGAGTAGCCTTGTTGGTCCCATTACCCATATGTGCAACTTATGTTTAGCTACTGGTGTATTTCCGAATCTCTTAAAGAATGCACTTGTACATCCTATTTATAAGACTGGAGACAGAGGCAGTGTTGGAAATTATAGACCAATATCTGTGTTAACTGCTATTTCTAAAATTTTAGAAAAACTCCTTAATTGTCGTCTTGTAAATTATATGAAGCATAATAACATTATTGCAAGAAACCAATTCGGCTTCATGAAGGGCAAATCCACAGAAGATGCAACTTTGCTACTTACGGAGACTATCGCTAAAAATCTAGATGCCAATCAGAAGGTTATAGGTGTGTTTCTAGATATGTCTAAAGCTTTCGATACTGTATCTGTTCCCATTCTACTTAAGAAAATGGAGTCAATTGGTATTCATGGAGTTGTGCTTGATATTTTCCGTTCTTACTTAACAAATCGAACTCAGTGCGTTAGGATAGGAAAATATACAAGTAAACCGTTACCTTTATCATTTGGTGTACCGCAAGGTAGCGTCCTCGGACCCACTATCTTTCTCCTCTATATCAATAGCTTGTGTGAAAAGTCACTACCAAACTGTGAAATTATTACGTACGCTGATGACACTGCATTGATTGTGCATGGAAATGACTGGGAAGAGGTTAAACACTACACAGAGCTTGCGCTAAAGGAGATCATGACATGGCTTGATGATAATCTCCTGACCCTGAACGTAGACAAATCAAAATTTATAACATTTTCCCATCGAATTTACACCCAACCACCCTCAGACTTTGTTGTTACTGCACACTCGTGTCAGTCACAAGTCAACTGTAGTTGCCAAAATCTGACACGTGCTAGCAATATCAAATATCTAGGTCTCATTATTGATAGCTCTCTAAATTGGTCAGCGCATATAAGACAGTTAATCGCCCGCTCCCGTAAGTTAATTCCAATTTTCAGGAAACTAAGAAATTCTGCCGACTATAGAACTCTCCTTTGTATTTATTATGCACTTGCTCAAAGTCTATTGCGTTATTGTATTGTAGTTTGGGGTGGGATTGGCAAGACTACTCTTCTTCGACTAGAACGTGCTCAAAGGGCAATACTTAAGGTCATACTTGGCCGCCCTCGAAGGTATAGCACTGTTTCCTTATACAGTGAGTGCCCTGTACTTACTATTAGACAAATGTTTATACAATCAACTATACTACGTAAGCATAAAAACTTGTACTTTACCCCTATATTAAAGCGTAACAAAACAAGAATTTGTCCAGTAACACCTCACAGAACCACACTTGCTAGACGACAATATTATGTAATAAGCAGTAACATATACAATGTAGCAAATCGCATAAATAATGTATATGCACTAACAATCAATAAATGCAAGACTGTAACACGCAGCTGGCTTCAACGATTGGACTATACTGAAACTGAGAAGGTTATAAATAGCTTTAGTTGATTACTTAATGATTTATTGATTACTACATTTCCACTTATATACCAAGTACTCTCTTACCTACCAAACAACTCATTAACACTCACGCATATAACTACTTTCTCACTCACTCGCTCAACTCATTACTCACTTACGCACAGCTCATTACTCACTTACACACTACACTTTAGTGCAAGTGTCTATAACGTAAATTCACACAGACATCTTCTCATTTGCTCTTGGTAATGCACTACTTATTTTATATTATATTAAATCAAAACACTTACCTTATTTTTTTAATTTTATCTGTCATTTAATCATATCTTGTTTGTTTATAGGATTAAAATCAAATATGTATTTACCTACAAATTTAGAGTGCCAAAACGATGAATTTCGTGATTTTTACCAGGGTGGAAGGCGCTGTCGACTGTAACACAGTTAATACTAGTACAGTCGTCAACGTGATCTCTTACTATGTACCTAAATTCATTTCCTTGTGTATTTAGATTAAGAGAAATTTGTACATTGAGATAAAAAATAAAATTTTATGAATTCATGAATTATGAATTATGAGTTCCACTTCCTCAAATGGTACTTTTTGAGAGCAACTGCACAAGTTACTATAATAAATACCCAAAACGTCATAGGTGTGCCTATAATATTTGAAGAGTTCCCTCGATTTCTCCAGGATCCCATCATCAGATCCTGACTTTTATAAAAATGTGACTAATTTCGAAGTATACCCTTTCGATCAAAAAAAGAATTTTCCAAATCGGTTCAGCCGTCTTAGAGTAATCGATGGCCATACATTAAAAAAAAAAAAATACGCCTCCAATTGATAACCTCCTCTTTTTGTCGTCGGTTGAAAATAAATTTTGTATTGTCCTGTATGCGTTCTATAACTATCAGCTCAGATTGTGATGAAACTTTAACAGAGTTTTATCGATTCTTGAGTTTAAAAATTATACATTCAAATTCATCCAGTACCATAAAGTTAAAGAAATAATTGCTTGATCCTTACTACAAATGAATGTTTAATCGCCCTTTATCTTAAAGACGCAAGGCAGTCTTTGGATCAAAAAATCCACTGCCGCTGTGCGAAATTTTGTTTTCTTCATTGGCTCGCGTTTGTGGTGGTGGTGGAAGGTGGAAGATGATTTTTTTCTTTTTCCTCTTGGGCAAATCAAAAACCCACCCTGTTCCGGGGCTGCGGTATCTCGTTAAAAAATTTCCGCAACCCGTGGCAGGCAATGGCCCTATGGGGCCCTGCCACTAGTGCTAAGCACGCTTACCTAGACCTATTCACTCTTGACTTAAAGACCCCCAGGTTTTAGCTATTACAGAAACACAGACTCCAGTAGGGACAACGAAAGTACTCCCAAAACGTCTTGTGCGTAAGGATGGGATATCCACAATGTAACACACGTAAAAGGGAAAGTTATTGTAAAGTGTATCCACAGCTTCTGGTCTAACGAATGACTGGTTTGCACCTGTTTCAATTAGAAATTTTTAGGTGGTTGCGAAATTTTAATAAATGGATGCTGCCATTGCGTCTGAAGATTAATTTCTATTTTAATTTGTCTGATCTCCCGTTCTTCTGAAAATCCTGTTCACCAACGGAACTCGTACTGGCACCACCGGAACTACTACTGGCACCAGCAGAACTATTACTGAGTTGAAGATCGTCTGCTACCATGTAACGATGGCGCATCGCCGTTCGTCCTGTAGTCCGATGATGGAACGGGCTTGTTGGAATTATTTAGTTTTCTGTTTTGATGATTCTGCGACAAAGAAGTCGTGGGTAGAAGTTAGTGATAAATAAAACTACATAACATAATACGTGACATTAGGTATATAAAATTGGCGAAGTGCGAGTCAGACTCGACCATGAAGGGTTCCGTAGTAACTACGCAAAATAACTGTTTTCCGTAGTGTTTGTATGAAATACAAATTTATATTTGCGGTTTTGTAAATGTACTATATCTCAAAAACTGCTGACCCGATTTCATTTAGACTAATTTTTATTAAAAGTTTTCATTAAGACCTACAGCATATATTTTTTTTTTAGATTTTTCACTCCATTATTATAGAAGTTAGAGGAGGGGGGAGGACGCACATTTTACCACTTTGAAAGCGTATATATTTTAAAAATATTGACTTTAGGAAAAAGTGGTTTCAAAACCTTCAATGTAATTTTGAATACCTGTCTATAGATACCACACGGGTATAGATTTGACGAAAAAAATAGTTTTAGTTTCAGTTTCATGGAGAGCTGTTTTTTTTCATTGATAGTAGGCTCACGTTTGACCACTTTACCTAAAAGTAACCTATTCACTCTTGACTTAAAGTCCCCTAGGTGTATAGCTATCGTGAAATACAGACTCCGGCAGGGAATTCCACTCCTTAGCCGTACGCACAATGAAGGTATTCCCAAAATGTTTAGTGCATATAGATGGGATGTCCACCATGTAACGATGGCGAATTGCCGTTTGTCTTGTAGTTCGATGATGGAACGGGCTTGGCGGAATTAGATTGTGTAATTCCATCGCACACTCCCCGAAATGTAACCGATAGAAAACCGATAGACTAGCAACTCGTCGCCGATGTTCAAAGCTCTGGAGCTTTGATTTGATTTTATTTATTTTTGTCTAAAAATCCGAAAGCGGTTCACAGAATACATCTACTTACCGAGTTTCACACGTGTAGTATTAATAGTTTCGGAATAAAATGGCTGTGACAGACGGAAGGACGGACAGACAGACATGACGAAACTATAAGCGTTCTGTTTTTTGCCATTCGGCTACGGAACCCTAATAACACGTATCGTGCTTCGTTTTATTGCTACTTGATAGTATAAACCCCATAAAACCTTTATAACAGGTTGGATGTATTATGTCCGGTGATCTAAGTGCCACCGGTGACATTTCCAATTTCGACCATTTTGTGGTGTTTCGTGAAATATGATGCTATATTGGTATCGATTTGCGGTAGCCATCCGTGGAGCATTCTCATTCAAAAATGTAAATTAGCTGTCATATTTGACAATGTTATTAAACATAACAGGCAACCCGATTGCAGACTATTTTATGAAAACATGATATTTAGTGTAACTGAGCGCGCACAGCGAAATTAATTCGATTTGGCTTTTAAAATACGAAATGTTATTGCATTGAATATTGCGTTCAAACAATGTATTTGAATCCATGAACTCAATAACATAGTTTGAATCTAATTCCTGCACCCTTAGCTTCCATAATCACCTGAATTGGAAAAGTTAATGCAGAATTATTTTAAAAACAGTAACAAAAGTGTGCGTGTACAATGAACATCAACGAAATAATTGAGACGGGTTAAGAATGAGTAAAGAACAAGCCTTTAAAAAGTATGTCTTTTTATCTGTTTGTTCATGCTAATCTCTGGAACTTCTAAACTGATTTGAATGAAACTGTTTATGTTATATAGCAAAAAATATGCATTAATTTATGTATTTCGGAAATTAACATCTAATGCAGAAATTTACACGCACGAAGCCGCAGACAGAAGCTAATCTCGTATATTTCTTATGATACCGATTTTTTTTTGCGAATTGCTATAGACGTTAGAAGAAAGTAATTTCGACAGTACTCTGCCAATTGAAACTATTTACCACCTTGTTTAGTAAATTTAAATAAAACGCTGGTCGACACTTCATGTGAAAGCAGGTTCTTCTTTGGCCAGAGACATAAGCATTACTATAGAATACCGCGCATACTAATATCATCAGTATCTTGGGCACAAAACCAGCCGATAACCTTGAATTTGAATTCTTTAATTAGATTAGATTAAATTCATAAATTATGTATTAATTACTTGATGAGTTTGGATTATTATAAGTAGCAACTAGACGGTGTAGTGGGGAGCGTGCGCCAGAGTTGTACAGAGATTGATTGCGAACATCTCGCGTGTGTTTCTCGATCATGTATAGTGCAGGGACCAGATAGTACAAACATTTAATAGTTAATATATATATATATTTTTGAATAATCATACCTTTATTCAGCGCTGTGCTATCGAGTACAAAAACCTAATAAAAATGGGATCAAAAATATGTTCTACGTTCTCATAAAGAAGCCATAACAAACACACGTATAATCGTATTCATGCAATCAAACGAGACCACCAGTTGTCTACCAAGCACTTTCTATTGAAAGCCTCAACTTGATGGACGCATAAAATTTGATAGCTTTCGAATGTTACTGCCTGGAACGTTGAGTTAGGGACGGATATGACATGGTGATGATATGGAAGGGAGGTGAATCCTCCAGTTGGTGGTTTGAAATTGCTAATATCTAACGTTTTAGCGTATTGATCGATGATCTGTTTGGCTTGATATATCAATTATGTTCCTTCTTATGTGCGTCACAAGATCTGCGCTCCAACTGCGACATAATTAAAATTTAGAAGCAGTCGATTAAAAATATTTAAATAAATATTTTTAATCGACTGCAAGAAAAAGGAGAAGGTTCTCAATTCGTCTTGAACTTTTTTTTATGTATGTTACGTCATAACTCGCAGATGGCTGGACCGATTTAGAAAATTCTTTTTTTGTTTGAAAGGGTATACTTTTTAGTTGGTCCCATTCTCGTCATATTTGGATCTGATGATGGCATCATGGAGAAATCGAGGGAACTCTTCGAATATTATAGGCACACCTATAGCGTTTTGGGTATTTCTTATATTACCTTGTGCAGTTGCTCTTGAAAAGCACCATATGAGGAAGTGGAACTGATGATGAAGACCCCAGATGGCCACCGAAACTACTCAATAATAAGTATTTCGTGGATTGCGATTAGATTACTTGAATATAGATGTTAAGCACTTTATGCTCGTCACAATGCATATGGTGAAGTAGAGGTGATGGTGATGTGCCAGGAGAACTCCTCAAAAATTAACGGCTCTGCACCGGGAAAACCAATATTTTGTAGAAGGTGATAAGTAGTTGACATTTTGGCTTTTGCAACTAGATAAATTACAAACCGACCCACTAAAAAGCGTGAATAAAAACTTTTTTGCAAAAAATAGAACCGACTTCCATATAAAAACACTACAAAGGCAAAAATAACTTTAATTTCGGAAGGCGGTGTCAAAAAAAAAGAAAATACAAAACAAATGACACAGACTACCGAAATTAAAGTTATTTTTGCCTTTGTAGTGTTTTTATATGGAAGTCGGTTCTATTTTTTGCTAAAAAGTTTTTACATTTATAAAGCTTCATCTCTCTTTGAAATTGGAATCATAAAGACATTCGAAATTTTTACGGGAATACAATCTCGATCCATATATTTTGAAGAGAAAGTGAGTGATGTTGCATAATTTATGTATGTGTATACGTGTATATTATATACTAGCTTTTGCCCGCAACTTCGTTCGCGTGGGAGGTTTTTCCCACGTAAATCCTGATCACATGGGAATTCCGGGATAAAAATATTCTATGTCCGTTTCCTGGTTCTAAGCTACCTCCTTACTAATTTTCAGCTAAATCGGTTCAGCCGTTCTTGAGTTATAAATAGTATAACTAACACAACTTTCTTTTATTTGATTTTGTGAAATTTGTGTTTATTTTTTGTTTGTGTGTAAATGTATGGACTTTGATCTGAAAATAAAGTATTTTATGTATGGTAATCGGACGGGGTAGCTGAGGAAGCTCGCGCTCGGACGTCCCGCCTTTTTATACCTTCGGCCGCGAGACGCGTCGTGCGCGGCGACCGATTCTCAAAAATAATCCTTATAGCATGATTCAGTATTCACGCGCGGTGGCTTTTTATTAGCGTATTTCATGTATAACTTTGGTGTTTCTATACCGATTTATATGATTCTTTTTTATGGAATAGTTAATAATGTTAACTTTTTCAATTAGGGGTGACTGAGAGTGTTATAAACACTAAGCTATCGGGAGTTACACGTGTTATTGTGAGTCAACCATAAAAGATAGACATATGCTGTCGTGGGATATTTTTTAGGGTTCCGTAGCCAAATGGCAAAAAACGGAACCCTTATAGTTTCGACATGTCTGTCCGTCTATCTGTCCGTCCGTCCGTATGTCACAGCCATTTTATTCCGAAACTATTAAGACTATACATGTGAAACTTGGTAGGTAGATGTATTCTGTGAACCGCATACATGGAACTAAAACTGTAAATATTTTTTTTTTCATGAAACCTATGCGGGTGTGGTATTTGTAGACAGGTCTTTAAAAATGATTTAGGGGTTTCTAAAACCACTTTTTCATAAAGTCGATCGTTTAAAAGATATAAGCTTCCAAAGTGGTAAAATGTGTGTCCCCCCTCTAACTTCTATATTAATGGGGTGAAAAATCTAAAAAATATATATGTCTGTAGATATTAATATAATCTTTCAACCAAAATTAGGTTGAACGAAATAGGGTCAGCACTTTTTGAGATAAAGCACATTTTCTAAAACCGCAAATATAACTTTGTAATTCATACAAACACTATGAAAAACATAGTTATTTAGCGTTGTTGTAAAAATGTAAATAAGCTAGTTTTAAGAAATTTTTAAGGTTTTTTTTTTATTCGTGAAATAAATATACATATTATATTATATTATAGTTAATACGGAACCCTTCATGGGCGAGTCTGACTCGCACTTGGCCATTTTTTATATAATTTTAAGGAGAATATCCGACATGAAATGATTTCTGTGTAGCTTTAACCATTAAGGTTGCACACGCGACGGAAGCTTTAAAAATGGAGTAACTTCTCCCGTTTTCCCAACATTTCCCATCACTGCTCTGCTCCTATTGATTGTAGCGTGATGAAAAGTATACTATAACCAGCTCAGGAGTATGAAAAATAATTGTACCAAGTTTCGTTAAAATCCGTCAAGTAGTTTTTGTTTCTATAACGGTTATACAGACAGACAGACAGACAGACAGACAGACAGACAGACAGACAGACAGACAGACAGACAGACGGACAGACAGACAGACAGACAAAAAATGTACTGATTGTATTTTTGGCATCAGTACGGCGTCACGGCGTCCTGACCTACCGCATGACGCAGGTCCTCACCGGACACGGAAGTTTCGGGAGGTACCTGTGTCTGATGGGTAAGGAAGAGACGCCTGGGTGTCACCACTGCGAGGGTCGCCCTGAGGACACAGTCGAGCACACGGTGCAGGACTGCCCAGCTTGGGCAGAGCACCGACGTGTCCTCACGGCGACAATAGGCGGAGACCTCTCGCGCCCGGCCTTGGTCGAGGCCATGCTGCGGGGCGAGAGGGAGTGGGAAGCGGTCGCCTCCTTCTGCGAAGCAGTCATGCTTTCGAAGGAGGAGGCGGGCCGCGTGAGGGAGAGGATGGCGTCCTCCCTCCAGCCCAGCCGCAGTGGTAGACGCCCACGGCGTCGGACGTCGGCCGACGATCTCCGGCCACCGTAGGCGCGGGCATGCGGACAGCGAGTAAAGGGCAACTCGCTGTCCGACCATGGACCATGCCCGGGTCGACGGCGCGCCGTGTTCCACGCGCGCCTCAAAGAGCGTCAGCAACATGACGAGGCCCCCTCTGCAGAGGGCCGAAGCCTGCCGGGGTCGTGGGACTCATCCCGTTACCGTGGCCCCGGTATGTAAAGGGTTATTGAAGGAACACCGTGGATTTTAGTCAGTAAAAGTCTGACAGTCCCTCCCACCCTGCCCGGGGTGGGAGGACTTATTTGATAATTTTACCACGTTAAAAAAAAAAAAAGTATCGATCCCTAATCACCCCCTGATAGTTATTTTGTAAATATATTTCATGTACAGAATTGACCTCTCTACAGATTTATTATAAGTAAGATAGATATATTTTTAAGTATAACTAGCAATGTGGGTAGAATTCACATTACTAGCAACCCTGTTAACTCCTCCAACTAAGCTAAATATGCTTGTATCTGGAGTGAATTCACGGCAATAGTGTAATGGCTGGAGCTCGAACCCGCGACCTCTCGGTCGCAAGTCCTAAACCTTAACCATTAGGCTTCCGTCTGCGTTCCTCTGCGATCTGTTTATACCCCGGTCTATGAGTTCTATAACATTCTTGTAAAATCAACTTACTGCCTATACTGCCAAGAATGTTCCAGAAGCTACTTGAGATAGTCAGTACTGCTACTCACCGCCAGATGGCGTTAGTGTCTCGAACGTATTAGAAGTAGGTCGAAGTTTCTCGACGTACTTAGCTAAGCGACTGACGTAATAATAGCATATCCCAGTGCAGGTTGATGGATGCAACCAGGTCTTCGAATTTATCAGTCCTAGGAAATGCTCAAAATGTTTTATCTCAAGAAAAAAAATCCTGTCTAGCCCCATCTGCCAATTTTAAACTAAAAACCGTTCAGTTCTTAAGGCGTCGATTATTACCTAACAGAAAGAACTAGAGTTAATTTTGCGTTTATTATATTGCTACAATTGGTTGGGATCCCAATGGAAGTATTTTATACTTCATAAACTTTGACAAGGTAATATTTGTTAGAACATTCTATTAGATTTTAATTTCGTGAATATTTGATGAAAATTTTCCTATAGTAGTTAAGACACCAACTTCCAGCAGTTAGTCTTAAAACTACTCCAGCGGTGAGCCACGTTAACTAAGTTTGTAAAATTCATTATAATCCTGACTCGATTTACTTTACGGTACGGACTAATGGCAGCTTTGTTAGTGACTAGTAATATTGTAGTATGCGCATACTTTTCACAGGGTTACAATACTTTCATCTTCTTCTTAGAGAATCAAGGCGTAGAATTGAGATCGCTGAAATGATTGGAGGTAGACCAAGCATTGGAACAGCACGAGCTAGTACGAAATCAGAAACTTCCTGTAAGAAAAAATATCTGTAGCAGAAATAGGTCCATAGTATAATTTCCGTTGTAAATTTTATTAAAATAAAGTGTTGTAGTAGCAGAAATCAAATATACCAATCACAAAAGCGATAATCACATATATTATTACCAAATGTTTCCCCAAACCATTGGCATACTAATTTACCTTTATAGCCCCATAAAAAGGTAACACATTCCTTATGGCGAGCTCCGAGATTGCATAATGACTCGCTGAAGAGGGTCGAGGGTAACCGTGTGAGAAGATTTGCAACGTGGTGAGATTGTGAGCATCCCGTATTTTTGGGTTCCATTCAAGCCCCACCATAAAAACAGGGTACCGAAACACTATCCGATGTATCTATGGCCTTACAAGGCCATAGATACATCAGATAGTTTTTTTTGTTGATAGGTATGCTCTGGTACGACCACAATATAGCCTGCTGGTAATCGATGATATGGTCGAAAATGAAGCATATCTGGAAGTCTGTAACTCACTAGAACCACCCTGTGTTATCCCGTACACTTGTACTGAAGACTATAAGGGAGATCTTAAATACAACTCGGATAAGATCGTTTAATAATGCAAGTAAATACACTTATGCAAGATTGAAGTGAAAAATGGACGCTATGCAGAAGACGCGATCCTTTATAACAAAATAGTTCCTTAAAAATTTTGAATAACATTTCATTTTGTTGTGCTTGTCGAGTATGTATGTGTAATCTAATACAATCTGAATGCCAATGCACTTACTCTTTCAGCTTAGATAGCGCGTGAGATTTGGGAAATATCGGACGCTAAGCAGATTCATCTTTGCTATAGGTTATCCTTACAGTAACGTTGATGTATTGCTTTCTTTTTACAAAATCAAAAACCATTTAGGCCTTTCCAGGTCGGGAAAAGCGTTACTAGAATTTTTCTTTTTTTTTTCTATAGTCCGATGAGACGAAAATTCGATACGACTGGAGTGCCGGCAGACCAGGTGCAGTACCAACGCCTTTTCGATGCACAGAAGTATGACACCGTCAGCTTCCAAACTACGGGTTCCTATTGAGAAAATAACACTTTTTTCTCGACCAGGGAATTGAACCCGAAATCTCAGCAGTCGAGTAAGTAAATGAAGTCTATAACAGAAGGTTAATAAAGTAGTATCTGTGTATAAAAAAGAAAGTAGTTAGATAACACCTTCGTTTTAGATGACGGGATTACACACGGGACAGTCCATTCTTCGTATTCCAGCAAACATACTGTTCGAACCTAAAATAACCCGCAATAGTTAGGTGTACTATTGTGGAACTACGATAGCGATTATATCGTTTAATTTTAATCCAAAGTCCGCTTAGCACAACAAAGCTATTCAAACAATGTCCGCTTTACCGTAAAACCTATCTAGTTGGGTCTGCAATCTGGGTTTAATGAAAATAGACAGCTGACAAGTTCATTTGCTGAGGAATCTATATTGCCTCCTCTTTGGATTTGTATTGGAGAGGAAAAATTGCAAGCAATGGACTTGACAAGTAAAAAACTTTTTAGCAAAATATAAAACCGACTTCCATATAAAAACACTACAAAGGCAAAAATAACTTAAATTTCGGTGGTCGGTGTCATTTGTTTTGTATTTTTTTGTTTTTGATACCGCTTTCCGAAATTTAAGTTATTTTTGCCTTTGTAGTGTTTTTATATAATATAAAATAATATTATATAAAACGCTATAGGTGTACCTATAATATTTGAAGAGTTCCCTCGATTTCTCCAGGATCCCATCATCAGATCCTGATTTCGTAACAATGGGACCAACTAGAAAGTATACCCTTTCAAACGCAAAAAGAATTTTCCAAATCGGTCCAGCCGTCTCCGAGTTATGATGTAACATACATAAAAAAAAAAGTTCAAGACGAATTGAGAACCTCCTTTTTTTGAAGTCGGTTAAAAAAGAGGTCTGCCATTGTAAAAAAATAGCTTTTATTTTCAACTTAGCTTTAAAAGTCAGCTGGGGTTGTGGGAATGTTCTAACGAGATACCGCGGCCCCGGAACGTAAGGGCAACTGAAGGAGCAGGGTGGGTTTTTAGTCAGTAGAAGTCTGACACTCCCTTCCCCTACACCCACGGGGAGGAGTCATTTGCAGATTTTCCCAACCAGAAAAACAACTTTCAAAGTCATCTTCTCTGTCTTAATTATTTGACAAGTTAAGTAAATTATATACGGGTTGAGTTGGAATACTCTACCAGAGTCTGTGTTTCCTGATAGCTATAACCAGGAGGTGTTTAATTCAGTAGGTTACTTCTAGGTATGCGTGTTTCATCTTCGACTGGTCAAAGGTCCTTACCTTAGATACCTTGAAGTAACGTATCATCGCTTACCATCAAGAAAGTTACCGCGAGCCTATCACCAATAAAAAATTAATAACAATTCCTACCGGATATTTATACATATCCATTATGTAGCTTGTTTATAGTTGTAATTCACAGGATTTGGCTGGTGAATTTTGAGAGAGAGGTCGTGAAATAAAAAACGTGACTTGTTCTTTGAGTCAATCAGGTTGCTATATATTTTGTGAATTTGACAAGTGACAGTTTTACAGATAATAAAAACATTGCCATAACAATAAAATTAATGTTGCAATTAAATTAAATGTTGATGCCAACATACTGCCCGCAGGGACAAAAGTACAAGTAACAAAATGAATGTTGCATTTTTATGAAATTAGTTCAAACCAACTAAAAACTAAACATTATGTAAACTTATGTAATATTATTTACTAACAAAATTTATATTTTTAAATACCACGAAATAACACATTTAAAATGTACAACATTTGTTGTTTCATATTATTTGGTGAACTAGTACTATTGTGTTACTAACTAGACAATAAAGCTTTACAAAACACTTCACTTATAACTACTTATTTTTATTGGGTGCAAAGTAACAACACAATAACTACTTATGATTAATATTGAGATAGGTGTTAATTTCTTAAATAGAAATGCTTTAAACCTTTACTCTTAAAAACTAAAATAGACAATATGTTTATAATATTTAAATACTACACTTAAAAACTTAAATTTAACCTTACTTATTAACTTAACCGTTTGCTTAGACTGTACTACACTCTACGGGTAAAACACAGATCTTTACAATAGAACGTTTATGGGTTTTACCACTTGCTGTTTTAACTTCCACAACTCTGACTTTATTATCAGCCCCTGGGAAAATTTGCGTTACTCTGGCCATTGGCCAATACATTGGTGCAGTGTTATCTTCTTTTAATATTACTAAAGATCCTATTTTTACATTTGGATGGCAATCTCTCCACTTAGGCCGAGATTGCAATATATTCAAATAACACTTATTCCATACTTTCCAAAATGAATTTTTCATGTTTATACATATTTTCCAAAATTTTAAGTTATTTGTAAGTTTTACATCTGGATCTGGATAAGTGTTTAGCGCAGATCCTATTAAAAAATGATCAGGAGTAAGACAAGAAAAATCATTAATGTCGTTCGACAGTGGCATTAGTGGTCTACTATTTAATATAGATTCAATTTGACACAGTACAGTGTTTAATTCTTCATATGTGAGTAAAGCCTTTATTTTTTAGATTTTTATACTTTGTATACTGAACAAAACGTAGTATGTATGCTAATATACGTTGCATTTTATTTATGTCTGAGAACTTATCAAGAAAGTCCAAACATACTTGTTCTTCTCGGAAGAGTGCAAACAAATGCTTTTGAGGGAGCAGCACCACTCTTGGTCTCCAGCAAGTCACCATCAAACACCAAGTCTGACAAATTATTGGGATTGTACTCACCACAATGCAAGAGGCTCGGACCACTCCACCATAAAGGATGACTAAACAATTCATGCGGCAAGATACCTCTGCTTAGGCAATCAGCTGGGTTTTCCTCAGAGCTTATATACGCCCAGTTAAATCTATGTGTAAGGTGTACAATGACTTTTACCCTATTTGACACATACGCATTGAGTGTATTTATATTGGTTTTTATCCATGCTAAAACTATTTGTGAATCAGAATATAAGACAACATTATCAATTTTTAATTTAAGTTGCAGTGTGTTATATACTCTGGCAACAAGTTTGGCTAGCAATACGGCAGCATTAAGCTCAAGCCTAGGCACAGGTAATTTTTGTTTCAACGGATTGACACGTGATTTTGAACCGAGTAAGGAGACCTTGACTGCGCCAGTGACATCAACAACCCTGAGATAAACACAACATCCATATGCAGCAGAGCTTGAAGCATCGCAAAATCCTATGATTTGGATGGAATGCGTATTGCATGAAACATAACGTGGAATAGCTATAGGCGTCATGACATTAATGCTATCATAAAGTCACACCATGCTATAAGCAGCTTGTCAGCTAGTTTTCCATCCCAAGCTATATGGGCTTGCCATATCCTTTGCATAATTACCTTGGCTCTTACCACCGCAGGCCCAGCTAATCCTAGTGGGTCATAAAATTTACCGATGAAGCTTAATATTTCACGTTTAGTGGTAGGCATGCAAGTGTTAGAATTTGGGCTTGAAAGCATGAATGTGTCACTATTAATGTTATAATGAATGCCTAATGTTTTAAGGGAAGCATTGGTTTTCTCTAACTCTATATTATCAAAATGTTGTAGTGATTCAGGTATGTCAGTTAACAATTCAGGACAGTTTGAAAACCATTTATGTAATTGGAAACCACCTATTTTCAAAAGTTCGCAAAGTTGTCTCTTTGACTCTATTAGAAGCCCTGGAGAACTTTGAGACACCAGGGCATCATCAATATATGTGTAATTTTCGAGTATTTCTGCAGCCAAAGGATACTCATGCTTATATATTTGTGCTAACTCTTTTAAGCAACGTGTGGCCAAATAAGAGGAACACTTTAAACCATATGTGACAGTGTTTAACTGTATGCATTGAATGTTATCCTTGGGGCTATCCCTCCAAAGGATATTTTGTAAAGATCTAAACTTATGTTCCAACGAAACCTGTCTGAACATACTTTTTATATCCGTTATGAAAATATATTTTTCAACTCTGAATAATAACAAAATATCTACCAATTCTTTTTGAACTATGGGACCATTCAATAACACATCGTTCAGTGAAATCTTGGTACTGGTTTTCATAGACCCATCAAATACTACCCGACACTTAGTTGTCTTTTTGTCAAGTCTTAGGACGGGGTGATGTGGCAAGAAATATACTGGGTCAGTACAAAGGTCATATTTACTGATATCTATGACTGTGCCATGGCCTTGCTTCAAATAGTCATGTATAAATTCTTTATATAAATTGTAAAGAATATGATCCTTTTGCAATCTGATTTCTAAATTAAGAAATCTTTTTAAAGCTAAATTAAAGGAACTCCCAAGAGTTGTATTGATTAATTCTAAAGGCAACTTAAGAGGTAGTGCAACTTGAAACTTATTGTTTTTAGTATCTAATATTACACTGCTACAAAATAGCTTCTCACATGCCTCATGCTCAGGTAATTTTTCAGGATAGACTTCAGGAATACTTTCAGTCTCCCAAAATTTGCAAAGTGTATCATTTACAGAATCATCACATGTTTGACAATATAAAGATGTTACTTGTTTTGAGTGTGGAGCTGCAGGTACAGAACCAGCAATTACATATCCAAATTGAGTGCGTAGCACTGGAACAGTAGGTGTAGTGGCGCTGCCTCCAGGATGAGTGAGCTCCTGGATGCCCACTTTAGGCTCAGGCGGTAGCAGCACCTGGAAGAATACATCAGCACCTAATAACATGTGTATAACACCAGGCTTATTAAAGGTTTGGTCAGCAAGATGGATATTTTGGGGAAGAACCATATTTTTTAAATTTATTTTTACCTGAGGCAGTTTGGTGGTAATATTGTTTAATATAAAACAAGTTATAGGGATGTTAAATTCATTTACAATTGAATATAATTGTATGTTGACCTTTTTTCCAATATTAATTGAACTACCAATACCAAAAACCGGGGTGTTGGCTTCCTTGGGTTCTAATTTTAATAGTTGTACAAGCTCACTTGTAATAAAAGATATTTGAGACCTAGGTGAAGTAAAGTATTGTGCCTTTCTTTGCATACTTCACATTTAAAGAAGAACCTGCACTTCTTGCTGTGATTGTTTAGACAGATATTGCATAGGTTATTATCTGTGACAAATTTTAAGCGATCTGAAACAGACATTAATTTAAACTTAGGACAAACAAATAATTTATGGGGCAACTTACATAGTATGCAGACTGTTGGTGGCGGCGTGGTGTTTATGGATCCATTTCCTGCATCACCTTTTTTAACAGTTACCATGTGAGTCGCTTTAACTGTGGGGACCTTTACCGGAGTCTTCTCTGCATCCTCAAGTGCAAGTGCTCGCTTCTCTAAAAACGCGATGAAGTCACAAACTTTAGGGTTTTTATCTCTAATAAGTTAGTATTCTTTACTGCAATATATATCTAGCTTTCGTGTCAGTATACAAAGAATAATTGGATCCCATGAGCTAATGTCGTGTTTTAAATTTTTTAGAGCAGCTAGCTGCTGTTTCACAGTAGATACAAACATCCTAATATTATGTGCTGTTGACTTAGCTATAGGCGTTATGTCTAGTAAGTTATTAATATGCTCACAAGTTATTTTATACTCGTTGTCATAACGATCCTGTAATATAATTCTGGCCTCGCTATAGCTTTCGGCTACTAAAGGTAGATTCTTGACGAGGTCGAGAGGCTCGTCTTGTAAGAAATTACGAAGATAGAACAACTTTTGAATGCTTTCTAAACTGAGATTGCGATGAATTAATGCGTCAAATAATCCTATGAAGGATTTGTACTCTGAGTACTTACCCGTAAATATTGGTACATTGACTTGAGGCAATTTAGTTAGCTGTTTTGAATGAGGATGCTGCTGCGGTGATGGCGAAGTACTGTTAAGAAGGGATTTTATGACTGTTAGCGTGTCTAAATATTTAGACTCGACGGCGTCGAATTCGTCGGCCGTTGGATCAATAGCACAAATTTCCAGGTTCAAGTTTTCGAATTTATCAAAGGTAGATCTCAGGCGCTCTTCTTTTAGAAGAAGGGCTTGATGATCGCAATCGCCCTTTCTCTCTTTGAACAGGTTATAATACTTTGTTAGGACGCCCTTCACGGCAGCACGCTTCCTCACCAATGCCAACTTCTCATCATGATTTTCAGCATCGGAATCCGACATTTTGGTACACTTTAATCACTAACTTAACTTAAAATAACTATTATTTAACTTAATGTTAGCGTGCACGGCTAGAACCAAAATAGAGTACGTTCACAAAATGGCGACACTGCAGAAACTGGGCGGAAGAACATCAACGCCCCCAAGCGGCTAGTGGCAGAACTTCGACGGATCACTTGGAACACACGTAGGAATTGAGACGAGATTGGTTGCAGCTTGAAGAGCACTACGGAGGCCTCTAGCGGTGAGCGGCTGGAACCCCGTAATTTTACCAATATAGTGGCGCCTCTGGCGGCGAGTGGCGGCAGCGCGACCACTCGTAGCGGATGTCGTCGAATGTTCTCGAAGACTCCTGAAGCACGCGACCAAATAGCGATGATGACAGCCTTGGTCCGCAACTGCGTCTTTTGAAAACCACGCTTTGAAAACCACGCTGATCCTTCGTACAATTTCTTAAGCCCCTTTCTTTTCACTTTCAGCATAGGATAGCAAATTTATTGGATTGAAATCTATCGGCGGCTGTAGATGTTGGCGAATTTTTTTTTCTGCACAACAACACTCCTACACGACACAATATTACACAATTTTGCACTGTTTTGCACGGGCCTCTCTCTAAACCCGAAGGACCATGTTTATAGTTGTAATTCATAGGTTTTGGCTGGTGAATTTTGAGAGAGAGGTCGTGAAATAAAAAACGTGACTTGTTCTTTTGGTCAATCAGGTTGCTATCAAGGATCTTCTACCTAGGTACAAGTTCCTTGGGT
This sequence comes from Tholera decimalis, assembly GCA_943138885.2. NCBI lineage: Eukaryota > Metazoa > Arthropoda > Insecta > Lepidoptera > Noctuidae > Tholera > Tholera decimalis. The sequence continues at coordinate 8,394,180 of OW964553.2, read as the reverse complement.
TGCTATATATTTATTTTGTGAATTTGACAAGTGACAGTTTTACAGATAATAAAAACATTGCCATAACAATAAAATTAATGTTGCAATTAAATTAAATGTTGGGGATGCCAACATAGCTTTCATATCAAATGTTTTGTTCGCTATTTATATTTCATTATTTAATACTCCGAGTGGCAAAGATTTGGCTGGCTCATTTTAACTTAAAACGGGATATTTACCATGTGTATTTATTGTTTTGAGTTTCCGATATTTCGGCACTGTTGCAAGCGCCATGATCACGGATGAACTGAAGTAATTGCGGGTGGAAGTTTATGAGCAGACAAATCGGTCTACCCTCTTTCTCGTTCGTTTTCTGTTAGCGACACCGCTACCACTGTCACATGTATCACTAAACATTCGATTCTGTTCCCGACACACAAAACTCACCGTGTCGACTCGCGACCTTTCTACGGAACTTTTTCGGTTTTTACACTTTTGAACCACTGGATTCCAGGCCCTCGACAGTTGAAACCCATCCTCCCGATTGAAATTGTCGTATTTGCTGTCCGCTGTCCTTACCAGTCTTGGTATATAGTGGCATTCTGTCGAGATGACTTGAGGGTTATGTAACTCAATCCAATAGTTCGATCAATTTTGTTCAATCTTCACACAAAACATTTAGCAGGAAATGAGTTGTCCTAACTTCGACCACTGTTTGAAACACTAATGGAGCTTATATCCTGAACACAAGGATGTGTTAACTATTTTCTGTAAATGTGTTGGTGCTGTAGTTGTAGCGTTTTAGTAGGGCAACAAATATAGGATAGCCTAGAAGATATTATTTAAATTGGAAAAAAATCGTTCTAAAAATATGTTGAGGCTCTTGATCAAATCAAATCAAGTCAAAATTGTTTTATTTTACATAGGCCTAAATGGGCACTCATAAAACGTCAGAAGTTAGTGCACGGTTCGAAATTGGTCGTTTCCTATGGAGAAGAACCGGCAAGAAACTCCATGGTTACTCTTTTAAAAAAATTCTTGATTTTCACAATCTTTGCATAATAGATACAATTTTTTATTTATTTTTTTGGTATGAGAGGACAGTATAGACTAATTGACATAATAAAATGTAATATAACTAATCAGAAATTAATCTCAGAGTCTATAGTGTTCACACATTTACATTAAAAATTAACTTTACAAAACTGCAAATAAACTAAAGCAAATGACATAAAAGACATAAAAATTATATACAAGTAAAATAAAATAAAAATAACAACAAAAAAAAAAACAAATAATAACAACAACACAAAAAAGTGGGGTTGTTAATAGACCATAGTTAATAGATCCATTAGTATTCCTGTTTCGTTGGATCTAGACTCTGCGTTACCTTTACAAAATTAGCGGATTGTACAGATATTCTAACATTATTTGCATTTATAACATAATTTATTTTATTCAAAAGTATTGAGAATCGAGTTTCTAATAATGATAATTCTATTATTGATGTCAATTTGTATAGGTACAGTATGTATTTCTAATCAGCAGAACAGCCTTGCCCGAAGCCCGTCCATAGTTATCCTCTTCCAGCGACGCTCTAAGCTGAAATCTGTACCTTGCGGGTGCCCTTAACATGTAGTTAATGATGACATGATGTTAGTTTAGTTTATAAGCTTTAGTTGTAAACTTTTATTATTATAACAAGTCCATTTAATTTTTTTTTATTTATAAGTCTAAAAAACTTGACTGCTGAAATGTGACAAGCAGGCGGGACCCAACCCATTAAAAAAAATATATTATATAACATAACATATTTTTTGTGCATGCTTGTCACTTTTTAAAATAAAAATGTGCTTGCTTTTTGCGTTTCAGTTGAGCAGTCGGGTTTTTTAGACTATTTAAATAACTCTTTAATTTTCAGCTTTTTAGTTAAATTAATTAACGTTTTTTTTAGTTTTCCAGGTCGAGTCATATTGGCACCCCACCGTATTCAGAAAGTGAAAGAGCAAAGTTCATATTTTTAACTAGTATTACGCTAATGATAATCATGATATACCTTTTTGAAATCCTTGTGTTAAGCCTTTTAATTTGTCATCCATATTGTAGTATTCGAACAATTTTTTTTTATCACTAAGTACAATGGCATCGCACAGCCGCCATGTTTGCTTTTTTTAATGTCACGTATTTAAGAGAGCTTGGGCTACTAAGACGAATATAACGAAATCTCAATTATGTAAATCCGTTCAGGGGTTCTGGAGATATGAGGTAATAAAGAATACATACATACAAGATACGCGCGAAAAACATCAGCGGATCCGCGTTCATCTACCCCTGCAGCCAAATGCAATTTATTAGATCAAGAATATCGTCAAATTTTGTTGGCATGCTAAATTTAAACATTTGTAGGTAGTGCGTATGTATGTATGTCACGCAAGTAACCACAACGCCACGACCAAGCGCGTATTTTACGTAAATAAAAAGTTTTAAGTAGTATATGTATGTACTAGTAGTCACTAGAATTCACTAAAACAAACGCATTGCGTATGTTTAGAAAAGTGTAGATCATGTCTTTGTACCCTTACCATATTTGTACGATGTTTGTTCAAACAAGTCTTACGAAATATTTGCTCGACTATATTGTAGACACAGCCTAAGCAAAATTGAGTGAGAACCTCGCTATTATGTTTGGATTTGACGCGCGATCGATGTCTATGAAATTTTCCTTACACTACTTGAGGCCCCGCAGTCTGTAAATGACGGTTTTCTAAGATTTATAAATAAACTCTTTGTCCTATTATGTTGTCAGACGGATTTGTACAAGGAATACAGGTTTTTTTTTTGTTATAAAATACTGGTTTAATAATATTTTTTGTAAGGTACATTATTAAGCGGTTATATTAGGTTTTCTTAGGTTAAATAAACTTTACTTTGATATATTTCTTCTGAGAATATTATTGCGGCCTTTATAAAGATTTCTCCTTTTAGGTAGGTGGTACTGGCCTGGTTTGTTTTGTTTATGTTTTGGTCTAGACTCTAGACTACTTTTAATAGTAGTTTTGTTCATTATTTTCATACGTGGGTTTGCCTTTTGGAACAGTAAGTAAGATCATCAAGAAAACATTTTCTTTATGTTATTTTTTTGATTAATTACCTCTTGAGAATAAAATCTCTGGTCATCAGTCGCTCTACGTAATATTACTGACCCAAATATATTTATCTTCGGGGTTGTGGAAATATTCTAACGAGATACCGCTGTCCCGAATCGCTTGGGCAACTGATGGCACAGCGTGAGTGTTTAGTCAGTAGAATTCTGACACTCGAAGGGAGGAGTTTTAGTCGTCCCCCTTTCCCCTCCAAATATATATATGTATTTATCTACCTGATTTTTTTATTAATACAAAGTCAAATCAATTTTATTTATGGTTTACTATTCCATCTTCGACCACATCATCACTTACCATCAGGTGAGATGGTAATCAAACGCGAGCCTGTTATAAATTAAAAAAAAGTAAGGCACCTTGTACTTCAGAGGTCAACAAGATGGTTCAACAACTTACTTGCAACTGCCATTACCATTTGAACGATCTGAGCCAGCTCTAATGATAATTGGAAGTCTTTGTCTCGGGTATCATTCGAACTGACTAAGATTGTCGACCGACAGTATTCTACAGATTGACCACGCTAAGCCAAACTGTTTAACAGATAAGTCGATTTACCACAAGACCGTTATGAAACCAAGGAGTCCTCATCTTCTATCTAAAACAAATTTCTGCAAAAATCATAGTTCATGTAAGACAGGAGACAACTATCCAAGATAACGGCACAAATATGGCACAGCGTTGAACCGGAACGTTATCTGAATTTCTGTGAAGATGAAGCTTACTCGTCGTTTTCTGCGCGTCAAATTTTTCGCGACCGTACCCAGCGTTGTTCAGATAAAGGGAGTTATTCCTGGGCGCTATGTAGACGGACTTAGGATTACGATAGTGCCATACAGAGTGGCGATTTTTAGGTTATCAGTGTTATCACATTAATTGAAACCATGTACTCTATATTAGGTATTTTATCATATACAACTAAAATAATTTAATAATAAACAATATTATAGCCGTGGGACCTTTTTCCCATTTTAATATTTCACAACATTATGTATTGCATAAACGTAATCAGCTGATCAATCACTCGGCGTGTGCTCCGCCGGCGCAGCGGCTTTGCGGCTTTTAAATGTCAGTAAACTAATATTATAAAGGATTATTTATTTTTTTACCAATAACGCCATTTATTTTGTTTGAAACATGCATTTCAATTTAAAAAATATATTTATTTTACTATTTTAACGGACTGATTACAACTTGTAATAGGTACCTGCTGTACAATACCACCCTGTATATGGAACTATGTCTGAAGTTTGTTAGTCTTTTTAAGCGGGTAGCTTTTGGTTGTTTTTTGAAATATTCTTTTGATTATTTTGAAACGTTTGTTCTGCCAGCTCGTTCCTGTCCTCTGTAATGCAAAAGCTGTTACTTATACACAGATAATAAAGTCAATTTGGCGATACCATCCTTCACTTATATTCGTTTATGTAGTCCAGCATCCTAACTGCAAATCATGCTTTATACAACGTGTAATTTAAAGGGTATATACATACCAAGTGCATGGCTTCTTTGGATGACAACAAACGATATGGCAAGGGTTTTGTAATCCTAAGTCTACGTGTGTAGAACTTATTACAATTTTTCAAATTAAGAAGAACGAAAAGAATTATCGTGATATTGGCAAGTGACGTGGAAAGTTACCCTCGTAGTGCTGTGACATGTTTGTTATGATTGGTATTCAAGAAATATATGAAACCATAGATAAAATAAATAAGTAGATTTGGTCAACAGACGAAATTATATCGGAACCGTGTGTCTCCAGTTAGGCGCTGGGCGGGGCAACAACTACACATGCAGTTTAATGAAATCAATAGATACGCACTTGCACACACACCCGCATTTCTTAAATCAGAACGTACTATACAATCAATAATAAACCTTATTCCGCCAAACACAGCGTGTATTTACCATGCACCGTAGAACTTACCCACACAAAAACATCGGTCGCTATCGTTGTGCTATGCAAAAGCAATTTATTTTACATATACGCTAGTGATTGACTAAATTGGAAAGTTATCGATTCTTCAATTTATTATTGTACAATTTTTTTGGGCACCTGAAAATGAACCTAATAAAAAATGGCATGTCCAGAAAATATTACAATAACAATAAATATATTATTAAGAACATAACATTACATAATTATTATTAAGTACTACCTATTAAGTATTAAGGGATACCCTGGCGCTTTCGACTTAAATCTTAATATTTAATTATCATAGTGATAGGTCAAATAGAAGTCGATGTTAACTTACATTACGCTCTTGATTGGAACATACCAGCCGTATAGGTTGTATAGAATCCTGAAAAGTTGAATGACTGATTTTATGAATACCCTAAATCATGAGAATAGCTTTCAGTAATAAAATAAAATTTAACACACTTCTGCAAAAATCAGTTGTACTCTTAATTATGGAATTGTCCATTCAAAAAGCCTGCGACTTTTCTTTAGAGACTAGAACATTTCTGCGTTGAAGTGAACCGAGCATATGGTGCTATTTTTTGTAGGGTACCAGTTAGGTGGCATGCCTGTGGCATCAATCCATTCCTTTTTTATGTTACCATCTTTTGGGAAGCTGAAAAGTACGAAAAGCACTTATTTATCATTTACATACATCCTAAGCTACTTCTAAACGTCACCATATAATAAGCATCGCAATAATTACGTAACACACTATAAATCAAGATCTGAATGATTTTGACGTATATTGCTAATCCATTGCTTCATATGTTCGAAATATTGGTCTGCTCAACAACGTAAATACCGCAGTGAGTGTTGTTGATTTAGCATAATGAAACCGATTCCTACTGTAAGTGTGTTACGCAACTATTACCTGCGGGGTAACCGCAGGTAATAGTTTAGTAGGTTATAATAGGTTTTTGTTATAAGAAAAATCCTAATTAGTAGAGAAATTGTTAAATATATGAAAACTAACACACATCCATGCATAATAAATAAATAGCACGAATATATTGACTTATTTTAAGCTCAATTCACAAATATATTATCTGAACCATGCCGATTATTATAACGCATTCGAAGCTTCAATGGAAGCAAAATACAAAAACCATAAAAAATAAAGAAACAGCATGAGGATAAGGCATAACATACGATAATTCTAAACTGAACAACACCACCGATTATTAACCTAAAATTAAAGTAATAAAGATTGAAAAATAAACTATTGTAGCGACGGCGACGTCGGAACTCCTTACGCATGCTGCGGGCGTAAAATAAATTGTTTATTTTTTTTACTTTTTTGTACACTTGACTTTTCAACGTATTTTTATTTCTGTCATTTCATGTAAAATAAAAGTTAAACATATTTTCTTAGAGGTTTCCGTATGTTATAAAAAACTTTTTACCAAAAAATTAAACCGACTCCCAAAAAACACTGCAATGTGAGAAATAACTTTAATTTCGGAAGTCGGTGCCAAAAACGAAAATACAAAACTAAAGACACCGACTACCGAAATTAAAGTTATTTTTCACTTTGCAGTGTTTTTTAGGAGTCTGTTTAATTTTTTGGTAAAAAGTTTTTATTTCACTCTTTTTAGTTGGTCGATTTTTAATTTACCTAGTTACAAGAGCCTAAATGTCAACTACTTATATTCATTTACAAAATATTGCTTTTCCCAATGTTGGGCTGTTATTTGTTGAGGAGTTCTCCTGGTAGTTCACCATCAGCTTCACTTCACCATATGCATTGTGACGAGCATATTGTGCTTAATAACCACATTCAAGTAATCGAAGCGGAACACATGAACTACTTATTATTCCTACTTATATATTGAGTAGTTCCAGTGGCCATCGGTGGTCTTCATCATCAGGTCTACTTCAAAATGGTGCTTTTCGAATGCAACTACACAAGTTACTATAAAAAATACTCAAATCACTATAGGTGTGCCTATAATATTTGAAGACTTCTCCAGGATCCCATCATCAGATCGTGACTTGGTGACAATGGGACCAATTTCAAAGTATACCCTTTCAAACAAAAAAAGCATTTTTCAAATCGGTTCAGCCGTCTCCGAGTAATCGGTGATCATACATAAAAAAATAATAATAATATACGCGTCGAATTGATAACCTCCTCTTTTTTATGTCGTCGGTTGAAAAACCCCTAAACTATAATAGCAATATTTCATTCGTCAATCGACATTGCTGTCGATAGCCTACGTTAGTGGATCTGCACAAGCACATCACTAATTCGTCGCAAGAAGTGGCGGCCTCACTACGCGATGAATCCGCGTAATACAGTTTCGTATGTTATGTTTACATTGCTTGTCCAGTTACTTAGTGACGAACTCAGGTAGTGGTTAAGGAGCAATGTATTTATAGCAAAAGGAGTACAGTCGCTCTGATATTTGAAAACAAAAATAACATAGTAAAACCAAGAAATATTTTACGATTTATTGTTTTTCATGATTTTAAAGACAAATATTGTAAAATACTTGTACTTACATATGGTAAGTGATTCCATGATTCACATAGATTTGATTTTGGATTCGGTTTTTACAAGATACCACAGAACAACTCGGCATTCATATATGTTATCACGATCGCCGTCGAAAGCGCACTAGTTCGCGGAGACGGCTACTTGCCTGTGACATGGGCTCATGTCGCGCGCACACCGATACGCCCCCTTACCACTTCTCCTGTATTTTTGATTTCTGTGGTTTTGATTAACGTCAAATGTTTGACAGCTGGGGACAGAGTAGTTTGAATGGGAAAAGAAAATTGATGTTTTTACTATTTTTCTCGTATTTTTACTTTCTTTTTCTCCATAAAAACCTTCCTCAGACTTCATCAAACACAACAAAAAAGAAATCAGCCAAATCCGTTTAGCCGTTTTCGAGTTTTACGCTTAGTAACACATTTAGCGATTCATTTTTATTTATATATTAGCCTCGCGTTTGACCACCGTCTCACCTGATAGTAAGTGATGATGTGGTCGAAGATTGACCCTACTATTTTAACTACAACCCAAAAATAGTAAGGGCAACTACTAATCCATTGCTACATATGCTTTATTTTGTATAGGCTACATCTTAGAGTAATTAGACTAATTCTATGGGCTACATAACATAAATAACCCAAAAATATAATGTTAGGTAGTCATCATTAAAGCTTTCTTATATCAGAAATGTATTGATCTCTTATAGAAAACTTATCCAGGTTAAACGCAAAACAATTGAAAAATAATTTTAAAAAAAATTCAGTGAGAGAGATGTTCAACCGAGTTTAAGGGTGCGTTTCCACCAGAGATGTGCGATGGAAATGTGTCGTGCGAGGATGTCTAGCTGTGCTGTGAAAATGTTTGGGGGTTTCCACCAAAGCTGTGCGATGAAAATGTGCCTACGAGGATGTGTAGCGGAGTTGTGAAAATGCGCATTAATGTGTGGTGCGAGGATGCACAAACCTCGCAACACATCCTTCTCAACACAAATTCCTCGCAACACATCCCTTGCAACACATCTCTCGCACACATCCCTCGCACACATCCCTCGCTTGTTTTGTATGCGCAAAAATCTAGCTCCGCTGAGCCGTTTCCACCAGAGCTGTGCTGACCGAGGCGAGTTAAATGAAGCGATTCTATTGGTTCTTTACAAACACATCCCTCGCTACGCATCCTCGCACATCTCTGGTGGAACCGCAGCCTTATAGTGTATAACAATCACATTTTCTAAGTCAAAACTCATGAAGAGTTTTAATTTTCAAGGAACAATTTATAACACGAGTTACAATTTTTTGTCCTATTAGCGTATGCATTTTTGAGCCAGGTTTTGAAACCGCAAGCCTTCATAAATGCACAGGATTAAGTTGTACGTTCTCGTTTCAGAAAAGAACGAACTTAATCCAGGCGGATTATAGTATATGTTGTAACACTGAACCGCGATACTATCTATATTTTTCAAACACTCGTTTCGGAATAGGAAATCAATCAAGACATTTGAGCAACAATTTCAGACCACTAGTGTCTAACGCTGATTTCAGCTGGACCTGCTTGAGAGGTTAGGTTGGTAAATAAGTTTGATAGTGTGTGACATGTGAGTATCTTAAACCTACTTTAATGTAGCAATATTAAATAATACATTATAAAATGATCAAATAATTTAAAAAGGGTATATATTGATTGTCCTACAGTAAATGCTTGACCTATTCGTATGGTTGGCATCACGTATCATTGAGTACAGGTTTGAGTTTTATATTGCACCGATACACTCATATTAAACTCCTTATGCACACTCCTTAATACTATATTAATAATGTTAATGTTTATTATTCATTAATACTCACCTGAACATTTGTTACTATCTAGGTAGTCAATAAATTGTGAATGCGTATTTAGCTATAAGATTAGATAACAGGTATTATAAAAACTTTATTTAAGAGCTGTGGATAATGTTATAAATAAATAAATCACAAAATTTTTCTTAATGTGAATATATATGTGGAGGAAATAAATAAAGGAAAACCTATCAGCTAGGTATGCTTTTACAGCTTCTGGTTTTGTGAAAAACAAAGTCCAAGAACGGGTTGAATTGTGATAAGCAGTCTGTTTGTTAAGGTTCACAACAAGGACGGATTACAGGGTAAAGGAGTCTTAGAAAAAAGATTTCATTAGTTACCCTTCAATTACGGAACACGAAACCCGGAAAATTACAAAAGAACGCTTATATTCCTATTGTTAATATATACATGTTAAAATCTATTCAGCGCTAAGTCAATACAGAATGCATATTGTTCTACAAATGTATTCTGTTTTCTTCGTCGTATTTTATCGTGTCTTTGTGATCTTAAATACAACGGGACATAAAAGGATTTTCCTTTAATCCTATTTGTAGATAGCATTCTACGTAGTGGATCATTAAAATTGTTAGTTATGTTAGTAAAGTTCTGAAACATATATGAGCCGTTAGATTGTAGTAGTGCCAGTTAGAGCTCCAGCAAAAATAATAACATGCTAAATAAGGGTTTTGAGATATAAGCTTGTCAGCATGATGAGAGGGTCGGCGCAACGGTTGAGCGGTCCGCTATTACGCTGTGTGTCGTGGATACTAGTCCCGAATCGGAACAAATATTTGTTTATCCTTTTTTGTAATCGGCGGGCAACTTTGAAAAGGCGCCTGGACTTTTGAGGAAAATGCCAGTGAGTATGGGGTATTTACTTCACTAAAACCATCTCAGTGATCACCATCAGTACTGATGGTGATCACTGAGATGGTTTTAGTGAAACGTACAATAAGGACCTTCTATATGTACATATAGAAGGTAAACGTACAATAATAACCTTCTATATGTACATATAGAAGGTCATTATTGTACGTTTCACTAAAACTATGGTTATTATTGTACGTTACGTACAATAATAACCTTCTATATGTACATATAGAAGGTTATTATTGTACGTTTACTTGTCATGCTAATTTTTTTGGGGAAAAACATTACACAGAAAATATTCAAATTGAACGACTTGAGAGAAAAAGGGTGCATAAAGTATTACTATATGAAATATTATAAACAAATACCATATCTGCCATTACTTATGTCTTTTGATGGTTAAAACGTGAACAGCTTCACGATTACATAATCCAGTATCTTACTAAGCAATGTAATTTGCAAGCAGACATCATATCCAACAGATTTACTTCCGAAAATGAATGTGTATGAACAATGAACAAAAATAAGTGTTCCCCTATACAATAAATATGGACTAAGATAGGTCTGGACATGTATTTGGCTACATAGCCAAAAGAGTATGTAGGTAAAAAGTATGAAATATGTGCTATAACTGTTTAAATAGTATTGTTATGTGTGTTTCTCCTACAAGTCTTAGATCTTCTATTGCACTTCCATAAACTTGTAAAAACAAATGGGCTTAAAAAATCGGTGAAGAAATAGGTTACTTGTAGATAAACGTGCTTCATCCTCGACCAAATCATCGCTAACCATCAGGTTAGGCGGTGGTGAAACCCTACCCTAGCATAAATAAACAGAAAACATTAAAGTTAATTAATGCCTAACAGTGTTTATATAGTATATATTATTTTATTTGTATTTATATAGGTGTCTTATAGTAGGTTTTAATCATCTGATGGTTTTATTATTTTTTTTTGGTTGCACTTCTTTACCGCGTATTAATTTGATTTGAATTACTTACCCGTCATTGAAACTTAATTGGATGTAACATCATTTTTCCACGTTTTCTTCCGTTTTTTCCTTTTTAAAGCATTTACCCAAACATTTTACACTAGCAGCCTGTGGGCTAACCATACCCAAAAAACTGCCAACACCCTGCGAATTCAAAACAATAATGCTTTCAGGCCGCTGTTGAGGCTTCCTCCTTATTGTAATGCGTCTGGGATGTTCGCGGATACGCATACAGATGATTATTATGCGATCATGCGCAAGAAAGTCGCGTCTATAATACGCAGAGTGAGAGGAAGCAGCGATAGCGTACTGAAAGTTTTACAATGGATAGGTTTATCAAGCTACATGTTAGACATGGGGCTTGATAAACCTTCCTGTGATTGTGAGTTGTTTATTTTGTATTTGTTTTGTCACGTCCTTTATAATTGACTGTGTATGCCTAATTGTTTCTTACTAACATAGTTTTTAAGTAAATTGTTTGACTAACACTATGGAAGCCTGAAAATAAAAGATTTTTATTTTTTAATAAATAATTTACACACGGAAATCAAATTCAAATTATAATAACTTCTTAATCTGGTATTATTAATCGGTTCCAGTAAACTGTTCATATAAATCCCTTAAAAACTCACATTGGATTTAATATTTAGAAGACGCGTTACTCTAGCGGCAAATTTAAATGCCCGATCAAATAACCTTTACTAGACATTTTACATCCAATTATGGACTTGAGCTAACAAGTACGCAACCCATCAAACTTTAGACTAAATTCTGTAAACTACTCATTTAAGCACAGACCGAAACTAAACTAATAAAATGATTCACTAAAGGGTTTATCAAATCGGGAATCTACAACCATAAAGACCATAACACTTCCAGCTTTAGACCTCTCTGTTCTTGGCAGAAAGATCGGTTCAGCAATAAGGATGTAAGCCTGTTTTATGGAAGGACGTACGTTATGTTATGGTCAAGGCCTCCCAAGATCTGCACGCGTACGACTTAAGAATGTACGTATAAGTAAATGCCAAAAATCTGTGTATTTTATGGAGAAGATATTGCTTTTTCAGCCTGAGCAAATGCCAACCAAAGCAATTGGGTTTTTTTAGGGTTAATTTTTTTAATAATTTTATTGTTTCAATATTTTATTGTAATAAACTACTAGATATTACATTAATCTTTTACATCAGTCTTTGAACAACCGGTCTACCAAACGCACTGTACATTTGGTTGATATACTTTTAAGACAAGGTGTTGATTTCTCTGCCGGCTTCTGTGTTGCCTACCACTAAGTAAGAATTAACAGGTATCTTCTGAGCTGACTCGATCCATCGTAGACCTCATCTTTCGGTTACCATAATGCGTGATCGAAGTAAAGAGCGAGTGTCTTTGGCAGCAATAAACGTTATTAAAATAATACATTCTTATTTAGAACTTCAAAAATTAATGTAGTCACGTGACATTTATGTATTATGTCAATAGTATTCAAATTGAAACTTAAACCATCACTGATTTAGTTTAACACGTTCGCTGATAGTACGTTGTAAGGCGTGAAATAAAAATCCCATAAAAAACAATACTTGTCAAAAAGTTGTGAGATCCATGTAATACCAAGTCGGTTATTAATTTATTCAGTCCCTACTTAAGGGACCTTCTGTCTTAAGTTGTTACGTAATTATCTAACGTAACGACATCTTATAGTGACCATATCAATATTAAAAATCTTTACATATCTCTTGCTCTGTAAGTACACCCTTACACCCCTGAATGCCGGGGTGTATGACTATCATTACAGCATAGGTTTTGGAATTTGAAAAAAGAACTGTCATACTCATACTGCACGAAGAATATTTTTAAAAAGTTAATTTTTTTTTTCTCGGTATCGATTAATTACTCGAATCGGAATCTAGACAATTTATTTTATAAAGATTTTATTTTAAATATGGAACTATTTGTTTCCACATCGTATGTTAGATGGAATCGATTTAAAAATCAAACTGGCCAGCAAGATTTGACGCGCTTGCGTGCGTGAAAAAAAAAGGCAGTCTATTAGTAGGCGCGAAAGCATCGCGAAAATAATTAATTTTCTTGTTTGAGTTCTTTTTCAAAAGTTTTAAACATGTCTAGTGACGAAGACATAGATCTAACGCCCGATTTTATTAAAGAAAGGGCAAAAACAGTTGTCGAAAATATATTACCGCCGAACTCGAAAGAAAGATATGTAAAGGCATACGACGAATTTATGAAATGGCGGTCAGAAAAAAAAGTGAAATCTCTTTCTGAAAGTGTTTTTATATCATATTTTGATGAATTATCTAAGAGGCTACAACCTTCCAGTTTATGGTGCTTTTATTCCATGCTAAAATCTACAATGATGACAAAACATGACGTGAATTTGAAAGATTTTTCTAAACTTACTGCTTTCTTGAAAAGGCAGTCTGACGGCTTTAAAAGCAAGAAATCGAAGGTATTTACTGCAGAAGAAGTACAGAAATTCTTAAATGAAGCTCCGGATGAAATTTATTTAGCAATAAAGGTACCTACGTATTTACTTGCCCTTTTTAATAAGTTACCAAAATATTTCACAGAAATACTATGCGAATTTGGTGCCTTTAATACAACTTATGTCTTTTTTACAGGTTGTTCTAATTTTTGGGATATCGGGAGCCTGCAGAACCGTGGAATTGACAAACTTGACAATAGAAAATGTAGAAAAACATAACAAATTACTACTCATAAAACTGCCTAACACGAAAACTAAAATTGACCGGTCATTTGTTGTGCATGAAGAATTTGCAAATTATGTTGAAAAATATCAAGCTCTTCGGCCTGAAAACGTGGATACAAATCGTTTTTTTCTTAATTACAGTAAAGGAAAATGCCACAGACAAGTAATAGGAAAAAACAAATTTACAGGCATGCCAAAGCAAATAGCCACATATTTAAAACTGAGTAACGTAGAGTTATACACCGGGCATTGCTTTCGCAGAACATCAGCGACTCTATTGGCTGATTCGGGAGCCAACCTCACTCTGTTAAAAAGGCACGGCGGCTGGAAGTCCAGCAAAGTGGCCGAAGGTTATATCGAAGATTCGATGGCAAACAAAAGCAAAATTACTTCTAAAATAACAGAAAATATAAACTTAAAATCACCACGTCAAAGCACATCATCTGAGCCATTTTTTAATGAAGAAAATAGTACCAGTCAACTGCCGCCATTTACGATGCAAGAACCTCAAGTCACTCAAACTCAAGTCTTATCATCACAAACTCATATTCAAACTATAAATATACCTAAAAAGAATGTGACCATATCTCTTACAAATTGTAATAATTTTACTATTAATTTTAATTAAATACACATTTTTTTCTTCTTAATAAATGTTCATTGAAACCTGCTGTCTTGTTGTTTACTTACCTCACAATCGATATGTAAAGCAGAGTATTTATCTCGGGCGTAAGCATCAATTGCATACTCGGGTTAATTAGCGCCTTCGCTTCGCTCAGGCGCCAAAAACCTCGTATGCAATTGATGTCATACAGCCCTTGGTTAATAATCTACTATTACCGTTTTAAATAAATAGATTGACTCGACCATCGCATGAAAACACAATATATCTCACAAGTAATACATATATAAATTAAATTGTTTATTGCGATTGCCAAGTCAATCTATTTATTTAAAACGGTAAAGATTTTTAATATTGGTATGGTCACTATAAGATGTCGTTAGGTTAGAGAATTAGGCGATCGGTGGCGGCGACTTCTCGCGCCCTGCTCTGGTTTAGACCATGGTGCGAAGCGAGAGGGAATGGGATGCAGTCACCTCCTGCTGCGAAGCAGTCATGCTAGCGAAGGAGGAGGCCTAACGTGCGAGGGAGAGGCAACTCTCTTCCTCGCGCCCCAGCCACCGGGGGAGACGCCCCGGGCGTCGTGGATCGCGAGTCGATTTCGGGCCACCATAGGCGCGGGCCTGCGGATGGCGAGCAGGGGTCGCTCACCGTCCGGTAAGGACCAGGCCCGGGTCGGCGGCGCGTTGTGTTCCACGCGCGCCTCAAAAAACTGTTAATACCAATGACGGGGCCTCATAGGGCCATTGCCTGTGTGGGTTTATGGGAAAGTTCCATCGAGATACCGCGGCCCTGGAACTTTAGGGCTTACGAAGGAACAGGGTGGGTTTTTAGTCAGTAGAATTCTGATACACCCGAGCGGAAGAAGTCATACGATGATATTTTTCACCAAAAAAAAAAGTACGTATCTACATCTATTATTTCATTATATTATACAGGTACACTGATTAGTTAACTGCAAATGTAACTTTGTAATCCTATATATTTATATGGGATTACAAAGTTATTTATGCAGTTGATGTATCTAGAAAACTGGAACGAAATTGAAAAATATTATAGTTTTTCCTTGATTCATATATTAAACACTAATTGTATTCTAAATTTGAAGCTTCTATGTCTGCTAGAAGTGCTTTAGACTTTTGATGATCGGTCAGTCGGTGAGTGACAAAATTTACAAAATTAAGGAACTTTGACTCGTTATAACTCTTAAACTATTGGTTCAAATTGAATGAAATTTGAAATACACTGTGTTTATACAATGCCTGATTGGTTACTGAAAACTCAGGCTTCTAGTTTTATCCACAACGAAGTTATAGGGGGTCGAAAATGGCCTGAATTGCTTCGAGAAAAGAATGGTACGGCCGTGCCGCTTTTTTGCTCGACTTGGCGGGGGCACTGCTGTGCCCCCAGATATGAAGACGGTGCACAAAGATAGTGCGCTATAACAGTACGTCGAGGGACGGGCCACTTATTATTAGAGAACGTCGTGGAAAATTCTACTGTCGTAATGTGGTGTCAGTTTGCCTCTGATGAACAGAGACGGAAAGTGTATCTGGGTTATAACAAATATCGACCTATCACAAATTAAACAAATGTGAATAGGTGAGGCTAGTTAAAAACATAAAACAAACACAGCTACATACATATACTAATTTGCGGTAATTTACTTTCCATTAATTTTAAACTCGCCATAATATAACCGATTTTATTGAGGTCATAATTATAAAAACGAATGATAAATAAAATATCTGAAATTTCGCCTCTCATGGTTCTAGGCTGATATGTTCATAAAAAGCATATGGACACGTATAAAGAAAACAGAGTTGAAGCTAATTTTATTAAAACTTCAAAGTACTCCACTTTAAGCCCCGAGCTCAGAAGCTCTAAGCCATAAAACAAACTTATCTCCCATCCTTCAATAAAATCTCGTACATTATGCATGGAAATCCAATGTACAATCCAATACACGTCATTTTCGCTGCAAGGAGTTTATGTAAAAACCCAGACGCGGCACACATGCTAAATAAACTTGACTTCAAAATATTGTTCAGATAAATATTTTGTCTGACTTCACAGCAAGCACGATTGAGCTATTTGAAACTATTGTCTCAACAAAATGCTTGCAAATTGTCGGTCGTTGAACTACGCTTCAATATATTAATTTAATATATTTTGTACTTTGTTTTATTTTGAGTTGTCTTTATGTTTTGATTTATTTTGAAACAGACCCTAAATTTTTCCGGATCGCTATATCCTTATAAGCTCCTCATAGTATTTATTTATTACATACTTTAATGTACACATTACAATATACTTATGGATACAAATAATAAAACTAGTAAACAATGGGCGGTCTTATCATTTTTTTTTTTTTTTTTTTTTTTGTGTGTGGCATCTCGCAGGTCAACCTCTGAGGTTGTCGGCTGCTTAACCGGGCTTGCCTGTGGTTGCCTTAATTAATAAATTAATTAAAGCCTCCAGCCAGGGCTTATTAGAAAACTTACAAACTAGGCGACTACACGCTAAGGGCACCCCCTGTGGGGTACGGACCTCGGCTTAGGGCGTCGCAGTGGGAGGGCAGCTAGGGACAGGCTGGATCATATCATTTTTATTATTAATAAAGGAATTTAAAGCTACTGGCTCAGCGTCGCGGGCTGGCTCTGGCAAGGGTCGGGGCGGACTATTACGGGGACGTCGCGGCGGGCCTCGGCGGCGAGGACGGAAGGACGGTCGGTTTTTGTTTTTGTGTGCCACTGTACTTGTTTCCCTACGGCTCTCTTGGAGCAGGGTGATTGCGTCATCGGGAGTGACAAGGGTATGCCTTGGTCGGCGAATCTTAGAGATACGCGAGGGTTCGTATTGGGCGGCCGATACGATAAGGGGATTCCTATGTTGGATTGCAGTATCAAAGAAACGCTTGGAGACACGTTTCATGAACTGCTGGATGGTGGGCATCTTGAGGTCTACGTGAAGAAGCTCATTTCGAACATAAAAGGGGGCTCCCGTGACTCTACGGAGGAATCGGTTTTGAAGGGTCTGCATCTTGTGGAGGAGGTAGGGCTTTGCGTGTGCGAAAACAACGCAGGCGTAGGTCATGATGGGACGGATGACCGCGGTGAAAATACGCAGCTTGCACCTGAGTGATAACTTGCTGCGGGAGCTAAGAATGAAGTGGAGCCTACCTAGAGCGAAAGCGGCGCGCGAACGTGCCTGCTTTATGTGCTCAGCGAAGGAAAGGTGTTTATCGAGGACCACGCCTAAGTATTTGGCTTGCTTTTCCCAGGGGATCGGCTTGCCGTACATGGTAATCGGACGGGGGGAGGGTGGGTTTATCCGCGGCTTAGAAAAGAGGACTGCCTGGCTTTTGTCTGGATTGACTTCGATTCTCCATTTCCGGAACCACTTGGCCAGAGTGTTTGCGGAAGTTTGGAGAGTGCGAGCGATGGCATCGGGTTTAAGACCGGTATAATAGATAGCCGTATCGTCGGCAAATAGGGCTAGCTGAGTATTTTTATGCTTGGGGATATCGCTAGTGAATAGCGTGAAAACGAGGGGGGATAGTACGGAGCCTTGAGGAACTCCTGCGCGAATGGGATGGGGGGAGGAAAGCTCCCCCTCAATTCGGTAACGAAAGGTGCGATTCGATAAAAAGTCCCGTAGGATGAGCACGAGACGGTCAGGCACGCCGAGTTGGTATAGCTTATAGATTAAGCCATTGTGCCAGACTTTGTCGAACGCTTTCGCTATGTCGAAGAATAAGGCTCCCGTTATTGCGCCCCGTTGGAAGCCGGCGCTGACGTGTTCTATGATGCGGTGGACTTGTTGGATACATGAGTGTTCGGTTCTAAATCCAAACTGCTCATTGGGTATAAGACTCTTTGCTTCGGCAAAATCTTTGAGCCGCTTATATATAAGCCTTTCATAGATTTTACCAAGGACGTTGAGTAAGCTAATGGGACGGTAGCTAGACGGGTCAGACTTGGGCTTGCCTGGTTTGGGAATACCTATGACGGTGGCCTGTTTCCAGGTTGCGGGGAACATATTATTGCTCAATGCACCATTGAAGATGGCAGTCATTAGCACTATAAGCTGGGCGGGGAAAAGTTTGAAAACCCTATTGGTGATGCCGTCGGAGCCTGGGGCTTTTCGCGGTTGGAGACTTTTAATGATATCCTGGACCTCATCAGGAGTGATGGGGGCCAGTGGATTATCGGGATCTTCGACGGGCGGAAGGGAAGTTCTACGTTCGACTTCGGCGTTCACCATATCGAGGTGGGCTTGGTCTACTGGTTGAGAGCTGGGAGAACACTGGGACTCTAGGCTGTCGGCTAGGCATTCTGCTTTTTCAGAGTTATCGAAGGCGACACTCTTATCGGGACGAATGAGAGGAGGCATTGTGGCCTCTTCAGTGGATCGTAACTTCCTCTGAAGCTGCCAGAAGGCAAGATGGGTGGGCTCAAGTTCGCTCAGCATCTTGTCCCAGCTCGCATTACGCTGCTCGGTAATGCGTTTCCTTACAGCACGCTGTAAGTTGCGCATGTGAGCTTTGTTTGCGGCGCAGGGAAAAGCGCTGTACGCACGGATGGCTGCGTTCTTCTTGGTTATCAGATTCCGTACATCGTCCGGGAGTTTCCAGCGGTGGTCTTCCACTACAGGAACTTCCCTTGAACAATCGTTCAGGACGGATTGTACGTGATTTGTAAGCGAGTCGATCGCCGCCGTCGTGTCAGCGACTGAGACTATGTGGTCAGGAATGGTGTCCAATTGAGGCGACGTGGTGGATTTCAGTTTTTCACTTACTTTCCTCCAGTCAGTGATCAATTGGGTCGGAGGAGGTTGGGTAGGATCATGGTTACCCGAGCGGGAACCTAGGTGTAGGATAACGGGACGGTGATCCGAGTTGAGCTCGTGAAGCGCTTCTATGGAGTGTAAACGGAGGTTTACATTCTTTAGGAGCGCCACATCGAGGACATCGGGGTTATGGTTGGGGTCGTGTGGGTAGTGGGTGGGAGTCATCGGAGCGATGACGTCGTAGTTTAGGGTCGCGCCTAGGTTATACACGATTCTGCCTCTGGCATTTGTCGTGTTGCTGTTCCAAGCGGGGTGTTTGGCGTTGAGATCGCCCGCTAGTAAGACGGAGTCACTCAGGCCGAAGAGAGTCGTGAGATCGCTGGTGAGCGCGATAGGATCGTCTGAAGCAAGAGACGCGACCGATGGTGGGGGATGGTAGGCAGAGATAATGGTTATCGGAGGATGACCAGTCATGCCTAGTCGACAGGCAGAGTACTCTAGGTGAGAGAGAGGCGCGGGTGGGGTCAGAGGGATGCAGTATAACTCCTTTCTATAATAAATAAGGGTACCGCCGCCGTGGCAACGTGTTCTGTCATTGCGAACTAGACGGTAATTCGCAATTTTGGGATCAGCGCGGTGGGGTTTCAAAAGGGTCTCCTGTATAAGGAGGACGTCTAATTGGTGGTCGCGGAGGAATTTAGTTATTTCGGCGCGTTGGTTGAAAATGCCATTGGCGTTGAAAAAACTAAATTTGAGGGATCGAGGCCTAGTGTGGTTTGTGCGTTGGGAATCCATTGGATCAGTCCATCGCATCCATCTGGTCGAGACCTAGCACCACATCACTGTGTGTGCTGAATATTTGGCTGTACATTGCCGTCGTAATTTTGCCGTTATTCTGCTGTTCGGCAGCCAGAAGGGCATCGCGGAGAGATCTGGCTTGGCGGGTCATAAATAACCTATAATGGCGCAGTATAGTCTGGGCGCAAGCCTCGCCGTGCGCGACGGGTGAGGGATTGGGCGGTTGTTTGACTGCAGGAGCAGCAGTGGTTTGAGGCGCGGGTTTGTGACTGGCTGTGGGCTCTGTAGCCACGGCTATAGGCAGGATCTGCGCTGCGATGGGTATATCCATCAGTGCCTGCAAAGGTTTGGCAGGGGCCAAGGAGGGAAAGGCTTTTTCGTGGTTTAGCCTGTTCCACGGGGACGGTCTCTGAGGAGCGAGACGTTGGGGAATTTGAGAAGAAGGTGCCTCTCTCTGTTGGCGGGCGTTGGCACGCTTCGCTAATTTAGGAGCGAGTTTGGGGGCTTTGGGACAGCCGCGGTAGTTTGCCGGGTGACCGGTCTGGCCGCAGAGAACGCAGCTGGGTGGTTCCGAACAGAGGGTTCGGTCTTTAGGCCGTGGGCAGTCCGCAGTGCTATGCTCGCCCAGACACTTGACGCATCTGGGAGTCGCATAGCAGTTGCTCTGCGCATGGCCATACAGTTGGCAACGGTGGCATTGTCCCACTGTTGCGGTTTTGTAGGGCTTTTCTATTGAGATACCGGATAGGGAGCAAATAGACTTAATCTTAAATATTGGGTGATGACCTTCGGTTGGTTCACAAATGACAAGAACCATGTCGTACAACTCACCGCCTCTCGCTTTATGTAAGCGATGGACGGCGATCACTGGTATACCTTGATCGGCAAGGTCGTCTTTAATATCCTGTACTAGGATTTCTTTAGGGACACGTTTAATAATAACACGAGTGGGCGTGTCCTCGGGGAAGGAGAAAGTGTGAAAGGAAATATTCCTTTCACGGAGGGCGCGATATAATTCCCTATAGTCGTTCGACGTAGGGACGGTGACTTTAATGCCATTTTGGCAGGCACGGGCGTTTGTGTAGTTGATCTTTCGATCAACACACATCTTAGACACATCAGTCCATTTCCCCTTGTCCTGGATGTAAAAGGGGGGCGGAGGGCGTTGCTTCCTTTGGGTTGAGGAAGTCTGGGCTATCGGGCTGGGGGGACGACTATCCTGCGCGCGAGTGGAGGTCGTTGGGACGGGGCTAGCGGGTCGTACGGGCGTTTGAGTTGGGGACGGGGGTGACGCGGTGGTCTTTTTGGCCTTGCTGGCCTGGGAGGTTTTCCCTTTCTTCCTCTTGCCGCCGGTGACGACTTGAAAGTCGTCTTCCGAGGATGAGGGGCATGATGACAAATCATTGTCGGAGTTGTTATTGGACATAGGTTCGGTGATGTCCATTTCACGGAATTCAGGTGCAGCGCACACCTGCGCGGCGTCCATTGTTTTATGAACAATGGGATTAGTAGGTGGGCCGGAAACAATGGGTGATTTCGGGAATCGGGCGATCGGCACGACTTTGTCGGCGGGCGGGGGCAATAGAGGGCTATCTACCTGGAAGTCCTTCGTTGTTTGATGAACAATGGGATCGGAGTTAATAAACACTTCCGTGAATTGACCAACTGGGATGCCTTGATCGGCAAGCGGGGGAGATAATGGGCTGTCAAGCGCGTCACTAAAATCAGCGACGTTGGCTTCGGTAGCCGGAGGACTATTAGCGATTTCACGCTGGATTTTTCCGCCATATTTGGCGGAAATAGCAGGGTTTTCCCTAAGGATCTCTAACAATATCTCCAAAATATTGGAGTTCGCCATGATTGGCGAATGGATCAAAAATTTAATGAGGAAATTTTGGAGATTTCTCTCCCGTGGGGGGGCCTATTTAAAGCCTAACTGGCCTAACTCCCCGGATGGATGGGTCCGGGGATGTGTAACCCTCCCAGTCGGGTAGAGACTGGGAGGTGAGTACCTAATGGTGAGCCCTAAGCTTGTAACCGGTCGCCAGTCTTATTGTGCGAACCGGGCCCTATTGGGTCTAGTGCGAAGGGGTAGACACACCCAACCGACACTAGGTGAGTAGCTGAAAAGGAAACTCAGTAACTAGGTTTGACTAGGAGATCCCCCAAGGCCAAAACCTAGCACTCGACTCCAATTGACTGCTTCACCCTGAAGGGGATCAGCGGGTGCGTCGGGTCAGCACCCCCTTGGTTTTGTTGACACCGTGAGGTTTCCACCAAGGACCACGAAACTGTGGTTTTACCCTGAAGGGGCCAAACCAAATTGTTTTTGACGATACTCTGTTAGAGAAACAGGAAATCCTTCACCACCTCGAAAAAGGCGGATCCGGACCAGGCGTCGTAGTCGGCGACTACGAATGACGTCACGGCGAGCGCGACGAAGCGATGACACAGACACAGAACGATCGAGAGCGCGGAGCGGCACGACCGTCGCGGGCGAGCGTCGGAAGCGGAAAAATGGCGGTCTTATCACACAGGGCAATCTCCTATAGACAACCTTTGGATGGGCTGAACTTAAAGGAGATAGATTTAGGGCTGTCAGTGTAATAATATGTCTAGTAAAGTAAGTAATATGTATAGTGTCAGTAATATTAATTAAACATAATTATAAAACTTTTTACCAAAAAATTAAACCGACTCCCAAAAACACTGCAAAGTGAAAAATAACTTTAATTTCGGTAGTCGGTGTCTTTAGTTTTGTATTTTCGTTTTTGG
This sequence comes from Tholera decimalis, assembly GCA_943138885.2. NCBI lineage: Eukaryota > Metazoa > Arthropoda > Insecta > Lepidoptera > Noctuidae > Tholera > Tholera decimalis. The sequence continues at coordinate 8,371,180 of OW964553.2, read as the reverse complement.
CACCGACTTCCGAAATTAAAGTTATTTTTCACTTTGCAGTGTTTTTGGCAGTCGGTTTAATTTTTTGGTAAAAAGTTTTTATTTCACTCTTTTTAGTTGGTCGATTTTTAATTTACCTAGTTAAAAGAGCCTAAATGTCAACTACTTATAACCTTTTACAAAATATTCCCAATGCTGGGCCGTTAATTTTTGAGGAGTTCTCCTGGTACTTCACCATCAGCTCTACATCACGATATGCATTGTGACGAGCATAAAGTGCTTAACATCCATATTCAAGTAATCGAATCGCAATCCTCTCAATACTTATTATTGAGTAGTTTCGGCGGCCATCTGTGGTCTTCATCATCAGTTCCACTTCCTCAAATGGTAGAGTTCCCTCGATTTCTCCAAGATCCCATCATCAGATCCTGACGTTTATAAAAATGGGACCAATTTCGAAGTATACCCTTTCAATCAAAAAAAGAATTTTCCAAATGGGTTCAGCCGTCTTCGAGTAATCGATGATCATACATAAAAAAAAAAATATATACGTGTCGAATTGATAACCTCCTTTTTTGGTCGTCGGTTGATAAAATAGTATTCAATGCGTTTTCCTCATCATAAACAGCATTAGCATTTATTTTGCATAAATCTAATGAAAAAATCTTCGTGTTTTATGAACTCTTAAATACCAGCGACTAAGCCAGCTTCCTTTTTTACAGAGTTATCTCAATTATCATAATTTGAGTAAGTACCCAATTATTGCTAAGCCGATAAACAAAGGGTAAAGGCACACACAGGAGCTCCTGTTTAATCTCTGAAAGATAAAAAATAAACAGATGTTTTTTTAAACTTGAAGAGCTAATTATAATTTTGGATTAACTCATTAGAGTTTATATTACAATATATAAATCCATCCAAAGTTTGTCTGTAAAAGATCGCTCGAAGTTTTTAAGTCCTTATTTAATTATAAATAAGGACTTAAAAACTACATAGGGTGTTACAATGGGCGGTCTTATCGCTAAAAGCGATCTTTTACAACATAATTGTTATGGTGTACAATAAAGAGTATATCTATCTATATATATAACGAAAAAAATCTCTTTAATTTTTAAATTCAATTAATCTGAAAAACCAAACAATTCTTAACATTATTTGACTACGAGCATGTGTGCGAAATGGATTTTCATATGAAAAACTGAAGATGTGGTGGCCTGATGCTGTGCAAGTGAATACCTGTCCATCCATCATCTATTGAATTTGAGCAAGATCACTGCGCGTAGAATCTTGGATTCTGACAAAATCAGCTCTCCATTGGTGTAATTGCTGCAAGACGTTCCAATGCGAGGATAAGAAAATAAACAATAATAATTGTAATGAAACCTATGTATAATTGTGTATATTCTGCAATTATCTTATGGAAACTTATTTCTTTATTTTATTTCATATTTGTACTCATTTAATTAGAAAAACTAGCCAAAAACTTCAGAAATTGCCACTGAGTACTCAAAAGACGTACCTATTCACAGTTTCTTAAAGAGAGGCTACGGGATCAAACCTTAGATAAAAGCGTCTGCAGTTTTTTTTTCGGCTAAATCCAGACATCTGGTTGAAATTAAGAAAACGATTTTTAAAAAGCCTTTGACTCAATTACTGCCCTTCGTCATCGTGCTAATGAGTTTTCTTGAACAATTCACTTAGAAAAGTTCATTGTCTAAGTTTTAATACCGAAAAAAAATGAATTGAGTTGAAGATTTTAAGAGAGTGCCATTTTGTGTTAGTTTCTGTTGCACGCACTTTAACTTTACACTATAAAAATATTGTACCTACTTACTGAATATAATTCTTCACCAAAAATGATTATTTAATAAAACCTAACAGTTTTCCTCTTAGGCAGCCAAAATCTAGCGGCATTTTATCATTATAATTTATGACAAGTTCAAGTAATAAATCTTATGGAAACATCCGAGCTAGTCTTTTCAGCGCGAAATATTTTTAAATTAATTTGAATTTCTTTGAAAAGAGGAAATTGCTTTCGCGAAATTATTAATAATATCTTCGGTAACGTGAAAGCATACTCCTATTTGTTTAATAATATGAGTAATGATTATGTTATATTGAATATTTTCAGTTTCAGTTTTAATCTCTTATGTTTTTGTTCTGAACACTACATTATGAATAGTGACTAGATTTATGTTCTTATTCATTCCTATTTCTGCTAAAAAATGCAGTTGCAATCAGTTTATAATTTACCTACTATCGTTTACACAGACTGATATCTTATCAGTAGAAAGGAAAGAATCTTGTTCCACCACGTAGACTTTCCGTGGGGGTTGACTTATTTCACAGTGTTTGATGTCACATTTCTTCAAATATTTTGGTTCCATAATAGGACATGTCAGTTTCCTCATGACCAGAAGAACAGTAGTAATTAAATAAATAATAGAAGTGGAATTCATAAGAATTCATATAAAAAATAACAACTCATTTAGAGATATAGCCATGAGCACTGCTGAGTGAGTGAATGGGTTTATATCAAAGGTATAAGGCCAATATTTTTTCTTGTCGCTGTCTTATTTTTGCATTTAATGTGCTTCTCCACAACTAAAGTTATTACAGTGTCCTTCGCTCTCAAATAAGTCTGCCTCTGGAATTAGCTCCCTGATACTTAGCGGGATAGTCTTTCATTGGAGGTTTATAGGAAAAGAATAAGGAAAGATGTCAATACATCCAAACAAATTTGTAAATAGTTCTATTGCAAGGAGGTTTGCCGTTAGAGAATCCAATTACGGGTTGAGCACGCCTGTATATCATCTATATCCATGTTTCCATATGCTTTCCTGTTGTATTTATGCACAATATATGTCTTTGTGTATACAATAAAATAGAAGAAATGTTTATGTCTAGGTAATGGTACAAAACGATCTTTCTAGGAATTTCATAACGTATTTATGATGTGAATAATCTGTAGTTGAATGACACATCTTAGCCAAGGTCAGAAAACGAACATTAATAATAAATTCTAAGCGCGTCCATGCAGAAAAATACTATTTACGGGCTGTCATATTGTGTTCACATTTTTGTGTATGAACTTGTTCCAACTTTATATTGTTAGGTCCGAAAAACATTTATATAAGTAGTGAAGTAAGACGTATTTTAGTGTTTCTAGCAAGTTTTTAAATGAAGGTAGGTAGATAATTAACTACGGGGTTGCGGGAATGTTCTAACTAGATAGGTACCGCAGCCCCGGAACTTAAGGGCAGCTGAAAGAAACAGGGTGGGTTTTTAGACAGTAGAAGTCTGACTTTCCCTTCGGCTCTTACCACAGCGGGAGAAGATATTCGATGATTTTCCCATCCAAGACAAAAAGTTAGCTGGTTAAATGTGCACTTCAATAAAATCACTGCCCTTCCCTAGGAATTTTAATTGAATAAAAAGGTGTATAGTGAGTGTCCAGGAACAACCATTTGAAGGTCTTGTTCCGGGGCGAGAATCGAACACGCAGTGCAGTAGTCAAGAGAGCAGGCCTGTGTCCTAGGTAGGAACGGTATAGGATGATTATACAACGTGTAATGGAAACTCCATATCTATCCAAAAGGACTGAAGACAACATCTGGTATGGAGTCTCTATGCCAAGTTTCAGCTCAAAATAAGTGACTCACAGAATTGAGCCCAAATTGTTGGTTTCGTATGTTTCTTGAATACCAATAATAACAAACGTGTCACAGCACTATGAGGGTCATCACTTTCCACGTCACTTGCCAATAAAACGATAATTCTCTACGTTCTTCTTAATTTGAAAAATTCGGTCTCTGGTATCAATGTATTGAATTTTCTAATAAGTTCCACACATGTAGACATAGGATTACAAAACCCTTGCTATATCGTTAGTTATCATCCAAAGAAGCCGTGCACTTGGTATGTATATACCCTTTAAATTACACGTTGTATTATGTATGTTTTATGTAAATACATTATTTTTCTAAATACTAGTACATTTTGCATGGTTTTTACAAACACAAACATAAGCTGTTAACACTTTTAAATGCTTCGTCTACTTCATTTTCCACATCCAAAAAAATGCGACTTTACCAAGTTAACCGAAACAATGCTGAAACAACTAACCAGGAATTTTAAATCGAATAGAAACTTCATCAACAGCACACAGCTAACAGGATTGCGGAGTTAAAAGCTGGAACGTTTTCCTTGTAAAGGAATTATCAGTGTCGACAAAGACGTGATTCTCACACTCACGACTACACAACAATTGAATGGGGGAAGGTTCATTTCGTTTTCCACGACTTTTGGTTGCACTTTTAAGACGTTTATGTATGTTTTTGTTGAATGAACTTATTGAGTAACAATATTTTAGCAAATCAGATTAACCATAATAACGTATCGAGATTAGTCCACGCTTCGGAAATTACATCAAGTCATTGGTTCAGGTTGTCATTTATTACATACAAGCTTCCGCCCGCGACTTCGTTCGCGTGGTTTCCCGCTTAAATCCCGATCTCGTAGGAATTTCGGGATAAAAACTATCCTATGTCCGTCCCAGGGTTTTAAACTATTCTCATGCCAAATTTCATCTAAATCGGTTCAGCAGTTTAGGCGTGATAAGGTAACACACAGACAGACAGAGTTACTTTCACATTTATAATATTAGTATGGATTTGACAGTCTCCAAGATTTGGAAGTCATCCAATGACTGCCTCCCGATCTGGGTGAAGCGGGACGGTGTGTCAGACTTTTACTGACTAAAACCCATCCGTGTTCCATCATATGCCCTTCGTGTTCCGAGGCCGCGGTTACTCTTTCGAACAATTCCGCAATCCCGGCAGGCAACGGCCCTCTTGTGGGCCCCGACAATTTTGCTGACACTTTTTGAGGTGCGCGTGGAACATTACGCACCGTCTACACGGGGCTGGTTTCAGTCGGGCGACGAGCTACGTAACTCCAACCTAACATAGTTTGAAAACGGTTAAACAAATGATGACTCTGCAATTGTGCATGTATAAAAATGTTAATAGTTAAGGAACCACACCCACCCTTAAGACTGTTCATGCCCATTAGTCAAAATTTCTTAAAAATTCTGGATTACTAACGGTTTCTTTAGAAAGTGCTAAGCCAGGTTACATAGTTGCAAGTGTATACTCATCCAGCTTATGATCCCTGAATATACATAAAATGTTAGATATAGATTCAATCTAGTTCGTATGATTCAATTCATTACGTTTTATGTAATAATCTTGCAAAGTTTAATTTTACAATTATACTTTGCTAGATTATGTACCACTTAAAGGAATGGATTAGATTTGGATGCAATTCTACGGTGACAATGTTACCTTATTTTTCTGTGTGGGAGGGAAGGGAGTGTCAGACTTATACTGACTAAAAACTCACCCTGCTCCTTCACCGCGGTATCTCGTTAGACATTCCCGCAACCCCGTAAAGCAATAGCCCTATCGGGCCCCATCAATTTGACAATGTTATCTTAGATTCCTTAGAAATCATACAGCTGCCTATCTAATTAAATTTACTAGTCACGGGATGTAAGGTACCATACCAAGCATCATGTTAATAAAATGACTGTACGTAACCATCAACATACCTAATGGTTATTTAATATTATAACCTACATAAAACTCCAGCATAAAACGTTTGACCCCTTATATTTCATTCATAAATCCTAATAGTACGACCACAGACTATATAAAATGCTTTGACTGGATAGAGGGACAAATGCCAGAGAAAATATTTTTGGCAGAACGCTTGCTTTGTGGGCATTTTATTTATTCAAAATCTAACTTTTATGGCATCGTTAAAATAAGACTCAGTCTCTGTTTAATGTCCTCCTAAAGTTTTTATATGAAATCAAGAGTCGGATCAAAAATGTCTGAAATGAAATGGCGGGAGATAAATCTAGATTGATATTGTGTCGAGTTCTAAATATGTATGTAGGTAGTAGGTACGGATTACTTGATCAGAATTGCTTTTACTTTATGGAAAAAAATAATTGGAAGAGTGCGTTTAGGTCACATGACAGATGTCGAAGTAATTCCAATTAAAATTGGTTTATCCGTTCTTAAAATGAGCCCGAACGAAAGACAGACAGACATTATGTATCTTAAGTTTGTGTCTTAATATGTCGTCTATAAGCACTTGAAAGAACGCAGTTATTTTGATCTCACAGAGAAACACTTCAATTTTAATTTATATAAATCAAATTGAAAAAGATTTTAAATTCAATGGAATCCACTATCACTATAGGTAAATATTCCGTTGGATACATTAGTAAGATGATCAAACGTTTTTTTCTACAACTATTATAAATTACTCTCGTTTGTTTTCCGTTGCTGCACATTTGTAACTTTGCCAATCGGTTTTGGCTACTTCTGAAGGACAAAGTATTATTTACAATACATGTAAAAACCACTTTAGAAAAAAGTGCCTTAAATATTGGATATGTAAGAACATGAATTGGCATTGCAACTTTAGTAACTATGCCTTTGGAATTGTCATTGATCTTGTTTTGCTTACACGTGTCCTCATATTGAAACAGGTTTAAGTTCATTATGAGTTTTTGTATTGAGTTAAAAAAAAATTGAATGTATGATATATTAAATTGCAATTTTTGCCATTGCCTTGGAATGTTCTAAATAGATACCGTGGCCCCGGAATGCAAGGCAACTGAAGGAGCAGGGTGAGTTTTTATTCAGTAGAAGTCTGACACTCCTTTCCGCTCCACCCACAACGGGAGGAGTCATTTGATGACTTTCCCACCCAGAATAAAAAGAAAAACAAACAGGGATATTACTTTGGCTAAAGTATTGCTATACTAATTATATACATAAGTTAAAAATAGATTATAAATTGATCCCACAGTCAAACTGTCTGTTCAGTTTTGTGGGACATTGTTGTAAATTATGAAAGAAAAAACAATAAAAATAAATAAATAATAATACAACGTAGTCAAGTAATGACGCCAGTCGCTGGGTTGCTGGAACGTTCTATCGAGACACCGCGGCTTCTGTACACAAAGGTAACTGAAGAAAACAGGAAGAGATTTTACTCAGTAGGAGTCTGACACTCTTTTTCGCTAAACCCAGAACGAGAAGAGTCATTTTATGGGATCCCCGAAAACAAAAACACCTACATACATGGTATCGGCTCCAAGGGTTTTTTAACATCACAATGTATCCGATATCACGGTCGCGTTACGTCCAAAATTTATATTTAGTTTTCTGGTACTAAAATCAAATTCCAGTTGGAACCAAAACTGATTCTGATCTGATTGAAGTCCTACAACCTGTCATTTTATTTCGGCTGATCTACAGAATCTGTTCACATCAGTCTTCGAAATAGCACGATATGACCTTGAACTTCTTATCCTTTACTTAAACAAATTCTAACACCAGGTTAACATCATATTCAAACATAAAAATCCTTTCGACTCAAGCGGCACAGCAACCTAGATTACATTAACATAACCTTCGCACGCACTCGATAGATGGCGCTGTCTCCAAGAATAATAATATAAATTACCATCTCCATGATGCATCAAGTCTATCCATTTACATCTTAGAGTGACACTCAATTAAGTGTCTTGAGAATGAACATGAAACATAGGAGCATCTTACATGATGGTGTAACTAGCTTGTGGAATATATTTTTTACTGTTTAACTTGTGGAATATAAAAGCAAAAAAGTAAAACTCTTTAAAATTCAAAGGGAGTTTTACTTTTTTGCTTTTCAGTTTCAAATTATAATGCCTTTTTATATGATCATATATCATCTTGTTTTTCATTTGATTATAAAAAATAACGATTATGTTTTTTTTTGTATGTCGTTAATATTTCAAAAGAGCCCTAGTTGGTTCATGTTACAAATGTTAACTATACTACTATACTGTATATAGTAATATTTGAATATGATATTTTGTTGCTGACCTACAGTTAAGAAACGTAGTCGCATCTTCTTTGGGATAGAACTATAATAATTGCTCCTGCATTAAACTATTCGAAAAGTGAATTCTTGTGGAACTTTTACGTAGCAATAATCTTTTGATGTTAAATTAATAGGTAGGTACTTAGATAGATAGATACATAGATATACTCTTTATTCTTTTAAATCTTTTAAAGACAACCTTTGGATGGATTTGACACAGCAGGAGAAAATAAATACGCGGGTAGTCCATGGTGTACTATTCACTTAATCAAATCAAAATATTTATTTACCAGAATATGGTTATATACAATAAATAAGTAATAAGTAATATCTACATACTCAATACACAGATACATATATACAATGTGTAACGGAAACCCCATATCTATCCAAAAGGGCTGAAGACAACATCTGGTATGGAGTCTCTATGCACAGTTTCAGCTAAAAATAAGTGACTCAAAGAATTGATACCAAATTATCGGTTTCATATGTTTATTGAATACCAATCATAACAAACGTATCACAGCACTACAAGGGTCAATAACTTTCACGTCACTTGCCAATAACATGATAATTATGTTCGTTCTTCTTAATTTGAAAATTTCGGTCTCTGGTATCAATGTATTGAAATTTCTAATAAGTTCCACACGTGTTGACATAGGATTACAAAACCCTTGCCATATCGTTTGTTATCATCCAAAGAAGCCATACACTTGGTATGTATATAGGTACCCTTTAAATTACATGTTGTATACATAAAAAGAACAAAGCTGAGTTATATAAAAATAGTAACAAATTAAAGAGAGAGATAGAGATCTTTTGCCATGTTTTTGAAGGAAGGAAGGAAGGGTTTGTGCTTGTCTCACTGACACGGGAAGAGTATTCCACAGTCGTACTGCTTGAGCTGCGAACGACTCACCAAAGAAATTGGTGGAGTGACTCGCTACCTCTAGCCTCAAGTTTTCCGATGACCTCAGAAATTTGGCATGTGTGTCATGGGGGAACTAAAAACGTTCTTTAAGATAAGAGGGGGTCTTAGGATTGAAAAGAATACTGTAAAACAGAGACATGATGTGTAAGTTCCGGCGAAGACGTATAGGAAGCCACTTGAGTTTCGTACGAAATTCGGATACGTGATCATATTTGCGCAAACCAAATATAAACCTTATGCAAAAATTTTGAAGTCGTTCAAGTTTATCAAGTTGTGCCTCTTTGAGATCAAGATAACTGACATCAGCGTAGTCTAGAATGGGATGTAAAATAGACTGTGCTAGCGCAATTTTAGTGGCAGTTGGCAGAAAGTTAAGCAACCGTCTTGGGGAACTGGCAGAAGCAAATAATTTGCGACTTTTTTTATTAAAAATTGGTTCGCGTTTGACCACTATCTCACCTGATGGTAAGTGATGATGTGATTGAAGATGGAGCACGCTTACCAAAAGTACGCGTACTAAAAGTAACCTATTCACTCTGGACTTAAAGACTCCTAGGTTGTAGCTGTCGGAAAAAATGTGATGTAGTATAATATTTTATAAATCTGTGGGAGTGTTACTGCCCTCCTCGATAAGCTGCGATACAACCTGTGTTTAGGAGAAGCAGTGCCCGCTCCATCATTAAATATAACTTATGGAACACTCTATACAAATATGTTTTTCTTACAAATATGTTTATTAATGTTACACAAATATGTTTTTCCTTCTATCAAAACCTAAGAAAAATACAACATAATACAATTAATTTGTAGAATAGATTATGCGTTACCTTCTCAATTCAACTTCATGTTAATAAATAAATCGACAAATATTGCTTCAGTATTCCACTAAAATCGAGGGCAATGTCAATCTGCCTAGGTATAATTCTTTCTCGTAATACGCGTGGATTAAAAAAATTGGCTGTATTACTGAATTAAATTTAATTTACCAAAATGTAATTTGGTTCTAATAGTAAATAAAATTTGTAAGAGGCATTCTGCTATGTTGTTAGCAGTTTAGCCGAAACTACGCGCCGAACTACGCAGCTTTAGGAATAGAAAATGCGTGTAACTTTGCCTCGCTTGCGATGGTAGCGTTGAGTGTGATTTGTTTTGCTGCATATAATATAACGTAAATATGAGATAATTATGTATATTTTCAATCAAGAAATGGATGAATTTCAACAACCCTCTTCCTCATGCTGCAGAAGACACCCCAGACGTCAAGGGTCTCGAGCTTTGTTCCAGCCATCGTAGGCGCGGGCTTCCGGATGGCGAGTAGGGTACGATTCAGACCAACCGGCTCGCATCGGGCCGGGCCGGGCGGCATTTTACAATGCGGTAAAGAACATTGAAATGTATCAACAGTAATTACAGTTCATATTTGCATGTGTGAGATTATACATGTAAAATAGATATACATACACATGTATATATATATAATAATATATGTACAAAGGATGTTGTTATTTATAAAAGTAATTAATTATCAATATCTATTTATTATGTATTTACCGATTAATTATCAATTTAATCGATATTACCATAGTTGTCAGGTAGATTATGGAAATAATTAGCAGTTTTGTATAGCAATATCAATTTATTCATTTACCGCACGGTTCGGAAAGGGTTGTTTTCTGTGGAGAAGAACCGGCAAGAAACTCCACAGTTACTCTTTTCAAAACATAATTCATTTTCACATTAACATCAATTCAGTATATGTACTTTACAATATTACCACAATGTGATTATTATCGTTATAACTTATAGCTTTATTTACTTGTGTATCTATTATTTCATTACTCCATTACATATTATATAAGTAATGTTATTTATAGAATTAATACCAAAAGTTCATTAAATTATCAATTTCTAACACTGTCACATTAAAGTAACAAATACAAAATAATTAATTTATATTCAAATACAATAGCAATACGATAGGATTTGTATACAAATTCTACACATAAAAATATTAGAAAATATTAATAAAAGTTAGAAACAACACAAGTTCACTTAACTTAGGTCCGTTTGGTGTGACTGCTCCAGAGCGATTGTGAGTGACTGTGTCTAGAAAGTTTTTTTTTTTTTTAGGTAGGGTCACTCGTAGATCAGCTCACTAAGGCTGTACGTCTACTTAACCGGTCTGTGTCTAGAACGACTGAGCGGCGGCTTTTATACACAGTGTAAACAAGTGACGTCATATCGTACGATTTTAAAACAGATTTGTTAACCTTTGTATTTTAACACTAAACTATAATTAAATGATATAAAAATACAGTAAATATGTTGAAATTAATTAGTTCAATTACATATTAGTCTTACGATGACAGAATTAGTAAACAAACAACGTTATTTTTTAAATAACGTTCAAGTATGCTGTTATACAAGACAACAATGAAAGAACAGTTTAAACTATTTTATAAATAGGTTTCGTAATAGTGTTTACAAGGTTTTGATAATAAATAGTTAAATGTTGTGTATCACATGATAAAAAGGTTATAATTATTATAGTGATATTTTAATTTGTGTTCAATTAAAGAAACAAATTTGAGTTAATGTAATAAACCAACAGAAATTATTTGAATAATCCATCACATGCAACATAGGCACAGTTACCTCCGTCGGCATCCCGTGACGCGTCGCGACGTGTCGCAGAATGCATTCGGCTGTCGCGACGGCCGACCGGTCCCGACCGGCTCCAAACGGCGCCGTCGGCATCCAATCGGCTGCCGTCGGGTCCGTTCGGAGCCGGTCGGCTGTGCGAATCATTCACTTTACGTCTACGCGGTGCAATGTGAGCACTGAGCAGCGCTCCTGGGCGCTTGTTGGAGTGCGTACGGATTCCAGCGGACGCTGTCGGCTGCCGCGGCACGCGTACGGCTACCGCGGCAGCCGTACGCATGCCGCGGTAGTGGTGCGGCTCCAACGGACGCGTTCGGCTGCCGCGGCACGCGTACGGCTCCGTTCCAATGCGGCACGACGCGAGCGGGTTGGTCTGAATCGTACCTAGGGAGAGCTTACCGTCCGTCAAGGTCCAGCCCACAGTCGACGGCGCGTCATGTACCACGCGTACTTTAAAGAGCAGTCAGCAGCAATGACTGAGTCAGACAGGGCCTTTGCCTGCCGGGATTGCGAGTAATTTTAAAACAAGATATCGCAGCCCCGGTTGCAAGATGTATCTGAAGGCACAGGGTAGTTTTTAGTCAGTAGATCTGAGGCTGACGTCCGCTAAACCTAGAGCGAAAGGATAATCATGGACTGATCTTGTATTTTTTAAATTCTGTGACAGTGGAAACAGCAACAAACTACACATGTTTTTTATATTGATAACTTTGCTGTCAATTAGCAAACTCAGTTTCAGTATAAAATCGTGTCAGGTTTTTGACAAAGCGGAATCTTTTCAGGTTCAAAATGATGATTACCTTAATACCTTCAGTCTCTATTAATATTTTTTTCTACTTTTAAAGCCAAAAAGCTTCGCTTCCATGTCTTCTAATTTTTTTATGTATTTTCTTTTCTAAGTAAAATTCTATGAATGTAATTTAGAACGGGTGCATGATAAAAAAGGGCTTCTATTGAGCCAGTAAAAAATTTCGAGCTCGAGATAACTTTTAGGTCTGCGAATAGATACCTATTCGTATACCTTTTTTTTGTTTTTTTTTTTATCATGGTAAAATTATCAAATAAGTCCTCCCACTCCGGGCAGGGTGGGAAGGACTGTCAGACTTTTACTGACTAAAATCCACGGTGCCGGGGTCACGGTAACGGGATGAGTCCCACGACCCCGGCAGGCTTCGGCCCTCTATGGGGGGGCCTCGTCATATTGCTGACGCTCTTTGAGGCGCGCGTGGAACACGACGCGCCATCGACCCGGGCATGGTCCATGGTCGGACAGCGAGTTGCCCTTTACTCGCTGTCCGCATGCCCGCGCCTACGGTGGCCGGAGATCGTCGGCCGACGTCCGACGCCGTGGGCGTCTACCACTGCGGCTGGGCTGGAGGGAGGACGCCATCCTCTCCCTCACGCGGCCCGCCTCCTCCTTCGGAAGCATGACTGCTTCGCAGAAGGAGGCGACCGCTTCCCACTCCCTCTCGCCCCGCAGCATGGCCTCGACCAATGCCGGGCGCGAGAGGTCTCCGCCTATCGCCGCCGTGAGGACACGTCGGTGCTCTGCCCAGGCGGGGCAGTCTTGCACCGTGTGCTCTACGGTGTCCTCAGGGCGACCCTCGCAGTGGTGACACCCAGGCGTTTCCTCCTTTCCCATCAGACACAGGTACCTCCCGAAACTTCCGTGTCCGGTGAGGACCTGCGTCATGCGGTAGGTCAGGACGCCGTGACGCCGATCTAGCCACTCCTCAAAGAGGGGTCTTACCGCCGCAATTGCGGCGTGCCCGGCCGTCGGTTGCGACAGTCGCTCCCTCCATACTGCCCTGAGATCGCGCCAGAGCTCTTCCCGCCGCGCCTCGACTTCTCGAGGCAGCGGGGATACGCCCCGGCGCTGCGCCTCCACCTATTCGTATACCTAAGAGTTGTCTTGTATTTTCAACACAAAATCCCAAATTCCATCTGAACCATTGATAACTATAATTATTACTTTTGCTGAACATAAGTAGAGTTTTGAGGTCCTCCACCCCTGGGACATCATCGCTCTAATTACTCTGTTACATTCTGTATTCTCAGTTTCCAAACACATTACCTAAAAATTTTAATCCTGTATTACCTCATCCACTGTTTCAATCCTCTGAAACCCAGCTTATAATAACATTATACTGATAGTGCTGATAATACACAACATGCCATGTATTCTCATAGGATTTGTGTTCACTGGGCGCGATCAGAATCTTGTGCGGTCTCGTTACCACTGAAATACTGTTATGATTATGTCGCGATTGTCTTGTATCTATTTGAGTTGGGTTTAGTTGAAAATATTTGCCTTATTCGAGTTAGTGATAGAAAAGTTTAATAGTTATCATTTTGTCTGTATAGTCTGGCTTGTGATAAGAAGTATGTATAAATTATATAAGCTGTGTAAATTATACATATAAATATGTTTTTGCGAAGTCCGTTTGTTCAACTGCGGTTTAAATTGGAGCCTATTATTGATGTCACGGAGAAATGGTTCCTTTCATTTAGGGAACGTTAGATAAGTTTTCCAAAAGTATTAGGGGTTTACAGAACCATTTTTTGATTCAGATATCTATTTCCCATATATTACTAAGCTTTAAAATTGTCGTACGTCCCTAAATAATGTAAATTAAATAAAAATGTCAAAGAAATACTAATACGGCAAAGTTGGCGTAACAAGTTAACGAGTATTCAATCAGATTATATAACATACATGAAAAAAGTGGTGCGACTTCCTAAGACAAAGGATTAAAATAAAAATCCAAAATTTCCAATTATTTTCAGGGTTGCAACAACAAAAACGGGCTCGACATCAAATTTCAAGTCGGCGCCAGTACTGCATATTTCTTGGCGTAGAATGGGTAGTATTTTTATGGTTATGGTTAACTACGGTACGGTACGGTATAGGCTTCTTACAAAGTGGACCAAATTCCTAGTAAAGGTTTTAGGAACATAAAGAATACTGTGTGCATGAGAAACGAACAGGACCTCAGTCAGTGGTTGCGTAACTAAACTTAGAACTTAAGAAGCTCTAACGATTTGATGAACAATAGCAAACTTCGGACATTTGGGTAGGCCGTATAGGATACTCAAACTGCCAGACAGTGTAGTAATCTACTCATAATATTAGGTTTTTTCCTTCCTGATAATGAATATTTGTAATCTCCTAACTGAACAGTATCATTCCATTTACAAATGCAGTAACTTTGAATCAAAAGCACTTTTAACGGTTAATCATAATATAAGCATTATACCTGTGTTGCATTTTTGCATATATTAAATTGCATTGCATATATTAAACTCAAAACATGGAGTCTATGAAAGGGCTTTTTCATGAATTATTTACATATGATTTTAGCACGCGTTTATGTGTTACACGCCATTCAAATTTAATTTATTCACGATGCGGAAATCGTTTATCTAAAGATTTTATTAGAAATCCTTTTAAGAGTAATTTTATATTCGTCGATCTAAAGAGATACTATTATGAAACGAATTTCACTAACTGAATTTTTCTATCGAAAGTGTCACATCGGTCGGTCCATGGTTGAGTGAACGTCTTTATACCTGTAAAGAGATTTTGCCATTGAAACTATTGTTCCCGGCTGTCAATTATACATATTTGAAATCCTCTGCTGATAATGTAAATAGCTTCTTTGCTAATATTGGTAAAAAACTAGCTAGTAAAATATGTAGCAACAAATCTGCTATGTCCGAAAATGTGGTATTTAAATCTCCCATAAATAGAAATAAAAATTCATTAGTCATACTTGAAGCAAATGTGGAAGAAGTCGCAACTATAATTAATAATTTGAGGAGTGACTGTGCAATAGGTTGGGACGGCATACCTGCTAAGGTATTAAAGGCATCTAGTGAGATATTAGCCCCCATTATTGCGCATGTTTGTAATTTGTCTATATCGAATGGTGTCTTTCCAAAAGCTTTTAAAAAGGCGGTTGTGCATCCAGTATACAAGGCTGATGACAGAGGCAGTGTCAATAACTATAGGCCAATATCAATTCTACCCGCGTTGTCAAAAATTTTAGAGCGAATCCTGAACAATCACCTTACGCGTTTTCTTAGTATGAATAAGATAATATCTGATAACCAGTTCGGCTTCCGATCAGGAAAATCAACGGAAGACGCAGTACTAGCCCTAACAGAACTCGCGATAAGGAGTTTAGATAAAAAACAAAAATGTCTGGGATTGTTTTTGGATCTCGCGAAAGCTTTTGATACTGTCTCTGTCCCTATCCTTGTGAAAAAGCTGGAAAGCGTGGGAGTCAGGGGCGTGCCTTTAAACATCTTTACCGACTATCTTAGAAATCGCTCGCAAGTGGTAAAGATAGGGGAGTTCATTAGCAATGAAGAAAATATTGAATGTGGTGTCCCCCAGGGTAGTATCCTTGGTCCAACCCTATTCATTATATACATAAATGATTTGTGTGATATCCAACTCCCTAACTGTAATATCTTCACTTATGCTGATGATACGGCACTTCTTGTGAGGGGTCTGAACTGGGATGATGCTAAAAAAAATGCAGAGAAGGCGCTTAAGACTGTGATGGACTGGCTAACAGATAACCTTCTGACTCTTAACCTAGATAAAACTCAGTTTATACCCTTCGCCATGAGAGCTAATCATCAGCCACCGTTATCGTACGAAATGAGGGCACACTCATGTTCACTTTCAGACCCAAATTGTTCCTGCACACACATACCTAGAACAGCATGCGTAAAATATCTAGGCATACACATAGACCAGACCTTCCGCTGGCACAAACAAATCGACACAGTCACAATGCGCGTCAGAAAACTCATATTTATTTTTAAAAAGCTTCGCCATTCTGCTGATAGAAACACGCTGAAAATGGTGTACCTAGCCTTGTGTCAGTCTCTTATTTCATATTGTATACCTGTTTGGGGAGGAGCAGCGAAAACCATTATACTACAGTTGGAAGTTGCGCAAAGAGCTGTCTTAAAAGTAATGACGAAAAAGCCTTATAGATACCCTACTACTCTACTCTTCACAGACTGCAATGTCCTTACGGTAAGACAACTGTTTGTCCACCAAACTATAGTCCGAAAACATATCTCACGACCTGTAAAGGAACAGAATGGTAGAAATAAAGACATATTCAAGTCTGACCGAAGTAGAACAACTTTTGCAAGTAGACACTACTTCATCCTTAGCACCCGCTTATACAACAAAGCAAATAATCTACTAAAAATATTTCATATGAATAGAGTACAGTGCAAGGTGAAAGTTGTAGACTGGCTCAAGTCTCTAAACTACAACGAAACAGAGCAATTACTTGAAGTTATTATCTGAAATAGGCTAAAACACAATTGAGATATTAAACAAACGCGATCAAACATATACACCATACACACACATCCACACTCGCACCCTCACTTACACACACGCGCAGACTTAAACACTCACACAAACACACGCATATACACAAAACCACCTTACTAGTTTCTACTTACTTTTTGTGTTATATAAGATACCATTATAAAATAATAATATAGTTTGTGACCTTGTAATACACTGAGCTGGGCTTCTCTTTTGTGAATAGTCTAGGGAAAAACGCTAGCACCCAAGATACAGGACATGTCCTAGTTTGGGTGCTAGAAGTTCACTACAAAATTATGCCTAAACTTAGCCATGTGTATAGTTTCAATGTATTTATTGTATTGTATTGTATTTTATATTCCCTCTTTCTATTATTAGGCTTAAGAAAAATAAATAAATAAAAATAAAATCTGTAACGATCATCACCATACAATAATACGCAGAACATTTTACTAAGGTGTTTAAATATAATACAGATATGCTAAGTTGTTGTTAGTTTGCTAAAAATTAAGGACCCTTAAAATGAATAAGTATAATAATCATTTTTAATAAAGAAAACATGTTCATTTTTTAATAAAGAAACATGTTCACATGTTCAATCTAATTTATGTACCTGTTTTATTTTTGTTTAATTATTTCGTTATCTTAATTACTATTTTAATTCATATATTTTTATTTTTTTCTAAAAATTTAAACATGACATCCATTTATTTATGCATTGAATTTGTGATCATTTTATTGTATTGTGTGTAACTAACCTAATCTTAAGAACAAAACTAACCAAAATTATTGTAAGAACAAGTAAAAATAATTAATTTTGTTGACGTTTAATTAGTTTTCTGTGCATGTGGTGTTAGCCTATAAGTGATTGTTACACTAGTATATATAATTTTGTCAATCGCATTGTAATGATATGTGTAAACAATTGTTGGCTGAACTTAAATAAATAAAAAAAAAAAAAAAAAAAAAAAAAAATCGCTGCAAGTTGTCACAAACTATAAAATTTGATATCAGTCTTGGCAAGGGATGGATATGGAATACACAGGGAAACAGTTCAGATAGACAGTCGCTACATGTAAAACACTAGGCCCCCGATATAGGAAAAAAGCTGACGATATTCTTTTTATGTGTAATGTAAATAGAAGATTGTTCGAAGGGAAGGGTTGCGACATCCTCTGGATACGAGAAACAAAGACAGTCCCCAAAGCATCTATCCGCCTGGCCTTGAGCATCGACGACGAGTTGCAAGTCTATCGGTTTTCTATCGGTTACATTTCGGGGAGTGTGCGATGGAATTACACAATCTTATTCCGCCAAGCCCGTTCCGTCATCGGACTACGAGGCAAACGGTGAAGCGCCATCGTTACATGGTGGACATCCCAACCATACGCACAAAACGTTTTGGGAATATCTTCATTGTGCGTACGGCTAAGGAGTGGAATTCCCTGCCGGAGTCTGTGTTTTCCAATAGCTATCTGGTCTTTAAGTCAAGAGTGAATAGGTTACTTATAGATAAGTGTGCTCCATCTTCGACCACATCATCACTTACCATCAGGTGAGACGGTGGTCAAACGCGAACCTCTTTAGGTAGCTGCTAAGATAGTGACAGCACGGTTGGTACAGTGGTTAAGCGACTGGCTGCTGCGCTGGATGTCACAGGCTCGATTCCTGTATGGAACAAATATTTGTATTGCCTATAGATAGTTATTCCGGGTGTGGCTGATTGTGAATTTATGTAAGTTTACATGTTTCTTAACTAATCAATGATAAAAAGATATTATGGTTGATAATGTTAGGTAATAATTTATATTAAAAAAAAAAATTGGGCATTAAAATCTCGGAGTAAACCTTCGGTAACGCGTGTACTAAATAGGCCATGTTTTCATATTTTTTCAGCCAAGCATTGAAGCGCCTCGACTTCGGAGCCGCGTAACGTGATCCCTCTGTAGATTCTCATTAACATAAAGTTTCACTGGGAACCTCGCGAAGTTGCTTCATACAATATATACGAGTAGGTTTCATTTTTAATTTAATTACTGTGTCTGTTTGTGACTCATTTTAAATTGTTTTTGGGTGACGCTGACGTTTATGTAATTTTTGTGAGATATGCGTGATGGTTGGTGATGCGAGATTGCTTGTATAAAGAGTTTGTACATGTTTTAGATGTTTTTGTGTTGTGTTATTCATTAAAATTCAAAATGGGATAAATGATGCTTTGAGCGACAGTGGAAGGATTTTTTCAAAATAACAATCACAAAAGCGTTCTATTGCTAGTTCGTCTGTATGAAACTATCTCTGACATTGTAGATGGTAATTTAGATCATGATATGAAAACTTTATAAAATTAAGTGTAGAAAATATTCGCGAAATGAGTATCTAAAACATCATCACAATATCCGACTTTTGTCTTCTCCATAATTCAAATTCATAGTTAAACAGACGTTAATTTGTACTAACTACATTTATATGATAAGACTGAATTGTTAATGTGTTTGAAACATTTTTTTTTTAATTTGGCTTCGGTCCGTTGATTTATATACAGACGCAAAGCTATGTACATTATTGCTGAATGTTATAGGGTACGTACTATTAACCCGATAAAATGCCAGGTTTCTACGAGAGAGGTCACAGGAGTGAACTCACTGGAAACGCTTGTTTAATGTCACAAAGCGCATAAGTTATGAAACAAGTCAGGATAAACAAACTCTGGCACTCAAGTTTACTCATGTCACTTTAAGGAAGTCAGCTCACATTTTACCCAGTTTGTAAGTTCAAATTACTAAGTTTGAATACATTCGAGGCTGTGTTAGCGAGAGAAATTTATGCTAGGTGGGATAATAAAGTATGTTATGCGGTACTAGTAATTTTCTTTATTTGTATAGTTTGAGTACTTTATGTGGCCTACGCAAATGACCTTACTTTGGTATTAATATTCGTCAAATCGTTCGAGGTCCTTAAAATTCCAAAATAAGCTACGCAATAAGTGAAGAATACTTCTACAGGAGACGTTAGACGTTTACGTTTAGACAACATGGATAAAGCCACTTTTTATAACCAATAAATTATACGTGATATAAGCCACTCAATATTTAATTCATGATTCCTGTAAACCGCCTTAGTCTTTCACTGGCCTGTTAAACCCGGCTTTCAGTGGAGAAACATAGTATGCGGTCATGAAAAATCCCGCGGGATTCGATCCCGGGATAAAGTGTCAGACCCTGATTATATTTATCTTGTCTGTTTCATATACTTGGGCAAAGGGAGACGTTATTTAATTTTATTTGAAAAAGAATCGAAATTAACAGCTAATCTTGAACTGTAGAAGAATTATAAATAAAAAGCGTCAATAGCCTAATAGTTAAGGTGTCAGACTTGTTATCTAGAGATCGTGGGTTCGAACCCACAGCCCTACAACTGTGAACCCACTCCAGACACAAGCATACTTAGCTTAGTTGGAGGGGTTAACAAGATTGCTATTAATGTGAATTCTACCCACATTATTAATTCTCTTAACAAAATTCTGCATACAAATATAGTATATGTATTATTATTAATATAAGTCATGATACATTTTTTTATCAAGAGATATTCTGAAACTAGCTGTGGCCAAGCGAACGAAGTCACTTTATTGGCGAGGGAATCGATATTATCTACGCGGTAACGCGTAAATCCCAAAACTGTGAGAAATCTGGGATACAAAGTAGTCTATGTGTTGCCTTATAGCTTCTTCTAATTTCCCTTGAATTATATGTATTGCAGGACTTTACACCCTGAAGAAGATAATTATGATCAGACTGCCGTGAAAAGTTGCGACAGTATCTATAAAAAGCCGTTTAAAAAGATACTGTATAATGGCTTTAATTTAAACAAACAGTAAACACGATTAAGAGTAGAACATATAGTTCCAGACTTTCATTAACTAATCTTTCTGTTTTATTTTATTCGCTAGCTGTATAGCTTTGCTGCAGCTCCTCACATAAGTACAAAGTCTGATAGTACATTCAAACTTCTTCAACTTTTTCATTCACTACGAACTACATGTACTTTTACAAACGTCGATCCAAGTTAACCTTGCGAAAGTCAAGAAAGATTAAAGACTTTAATTTTAAAGTTACTCGTAGTCAAGAAGTTGCATTTTTGTATGCATATAGTTATTTTACTAGAGACTACTTTTTTAGGGTTCCGTAGCCAAATGGCTAAAAACGGAACCCTTATAGTTTCGATATGTCTGTCCGTCTGTCTGTCTGTCCGTCCGTCCGTATGTCACAGCCATTTTATTCCGAAACTATTAAGACTATACATGTGAAACTTAGTAGGTAGATGTATTCTGTGAACCGCTTTCCGATTTAAAAAAAAAAAAAATATTTAAAATAAAGGGGGGTCCCCATACATGGAACTACACGCATAGTGTGGTATTTATAGACAGGTCTTTAAAAATGATATAAGGGTTTCTAAAACCACTTTTTCATAAAGTAAAGATAAAAGATAGTTTAAAAGATATAAGCTTCCAAAGTGGTAAAATGTGTGTCCCCCCCTCTAACTTCTATAATAATGGAGTGAAAAATCTAAAATAAATATATGTCAATAGATCTTAATGTAAACTTTCAACGAAAATTGGTTTGAACGAAATCGGGTCTGCCGTTTTTGAGATACAGCATATTTTCTAAAACCGCAAATATAACTTTGTAATTCATACAAACCCTATGAAAAACAAAGTTATTTAGCGTAGTTGTAAAAATGTAAATAAGCTAGTTTTAAGAAATTTTTAAGGTTTTTTTTATTCGTCAAATAAATACACATATTATATTATATTATTATAGTTACTACGGAACCCTTAATGGGCGAGTCTCACTCGCACTTGTTTTAATAAAAGACGCATTGGCCGGTTTTCAAGGTTAAGCAACGTTTGCAGAAGACAGTATATGGATGGGTGAAAATCTTTCCATGTCGAGATTTCTCCGTGCCTCTTAAACCATGTTAAGCTGTGTTGGTCCTGGCTGTCATTTATATATATTTGATAATGGTTTGTATATCTTTGACAGTCATTATTAGTGTTTTACACGTGCAGCCTGTGGACCAACTATACTCAGCGGGCTATTAGCGCCCTACGGGTCCAATATAACAACGGGTTCAGGATGTTGATGGGGCTGTCCCGTTTTTGCAGTGCATCAGATATGTTTGCACAAGCACAAGTCAATGGCTTCCACGCCATCGTCAGACAGAAATCTGCCTCTTTGCTCTGCAGAGTGCGGGGCAGCTCCAACTCCATCCTGAAGACCATAGCGGAGAGGTACGATTCTCCTTTGTTAGGTGACGTTGTTCAAAGATGCATTTTGAACAACAGCCTTGTTGTAAAATAGAAAATACATAAGTTTATGTACTAACATAGGTATAAGTTATCTTTTGTTTTTTTACTAACCCATATGGATGTTGCTTATCCGAATTAAAGATTTTTTATTTTTATTTTTTATTTATTACGGAAGACAGGAGACAGAAAACATTGGCGAGTCAAACTCGCCCATGAAGGGTTCCGCAGTAACTACGCCAAAGGTTTTAGAAAATATGTTGTATCTGAAAAACTGCTGACCCGATCTCGTTCAAACCAATTTTGGTTGAAAGTTTACATTAAGATGTACAGCATATATTTTTTAAAATTTTCCACTCCATTTTCTATTATTATAGAAGTTAGAGGGCGGGGGGATACACATTTTACTACTTTGGAAGTGTATATCTTTTAAACGATTAACTTTATGAAAAAGTAGTCTTAGAAAACTCAATGTTATTTTAAAGACCTGTCTACAGATACCACACATGCATAGATTTCATTAAAAAATATATTTTCAGTTTCAGTTCTATGTAAAAATATTTAAAATAAAGGGGGGCTTCCCTTTCTTTTAATTTTTTTTTCTTAAAATCGGAAAGCGGTTCACAGAATACATGTACTAACCAAGTTTCACATGTATAGTCCTAATAGATTCGGAATAAAATGGCTGTGACATACGGACGGACGGACAGACAGACAGACATGACGAAACTATAAGGGTTCCGTTTTTTGCCATTCGGCTACGGTACCGTAAAAAATGATTGTATGGTCTACAGATATTTGTTCCTCATGTGGGTAATGATACAAGTGAACTCACCAACGGTACAGGAGAAATTGTGAGGGTGGGGCAAAAATGTGTATAAAAAAATGGTCCAGTGTGATTTGTCACTTTCTATAAATAACCTAAAAATTACTCTGTCTTTTTCTTTCTTGGTCTTAAATAACTCTTCATGGGTCTTTCTAGACTTTACATTTGATCCACTCATTTTCAAGGATAAGGACTTCTACGAATTGTTCACAAACAGAGTTTATGTGAAATTTTGTGACGTGTAAACCATCTTAAATACAATTTTGTAACTATTTCAAGACATGATTAGAAAGCCTGAGACGTTAAATGTGACAACCTTAAAAATCTAGATAAGATCACTGTTTAAGTTTTTCCCCGATAAACAAAAAATCTTCTTCATTTATTATATATTCATGTATGCATGATTTATTACAATTCATGCATTCATGCATTCTTATTATAATTATAAGCATGTGAGTAAATGTTGCTATATGAAATGTACTCATATACATATATTCCATATAATTATGTATGTATGAACTTATACTGAAGAACTGTTACAACGTTAACACACTTACTTAGTTTCTAGATTATGGGTTAATATTCCAATCGTCAGATTTTTATATCTTTGCCTTTACCTACAAAAGCTGTTTAATCACTATATAAGGTAAAAATTACCAAAATATTGTAAAATTGACACAAAGTTTTCAAGAACATGTTCTAATTCGTAATATTCAACAACTATTCAATTAAAAGTTAAAATTAAGACAAAGGTTTCGATTCAAGCAAAGTTTTAATGGATTTGTTTAGGAATTTATAATTTGAGCCAACAACAATTGACTTCAGCTATGATAATGCAGTAAACCTTTTAGGCGATGCTAATAGAAAAGCTCAATAATACCTACCACTCGGGTCGATTTTTAAGGTTAAGTAAATTTGTCATCCATCCATCCATCCATTTTTTATGGATCTAAACATATCGCGATTCATTTATTTTTATTTATAGATAATTAAAACGGTAAAACACCAATTACATTAATTAACATAGAAATATATATAAGAAAAGAATAATAATAATTGTGATTGATAATTGAAATTATACAACGTGTAACGGAAACCCCATATCTATCCAAAAGGGCTGAAGACAACATCTGGTATGGAGTCTCTATGCACAGTTTCAGCCCAAAATAACTGACTCAAAGAATTGATACCAAATTATTAATTTCATATATTTCTTGAATACCAATCATAACAAACCTGTTACAGCACTACGAGGGTCAATTACTTTCCACGTCACTTGCCAATAACACGATAATTCTTTTTGTTCTTCTTAATTTGAAAAATTCGGTCTCTGGTATCAGTGTATTGGAATTTGTAATAACTTCTACACACGTAGACTTATGATTACAAAACCCTTGCCATATCGTTTGTTATCATCCAAAGAAGCCATGAACTTGGTATGTATATACCCTTTAAATTGCACGTTGTATAAAATAAAATTAACATTAAAATGGAACAGTAGACACTCTAGCAAACTTCCTTTCGCAGAACACCAGACATGCACGCATAATTTTACTCCATTCATCGGCAAACACATCACATTCAGGATTGGTAGTCAAGAGGGCATTGAGCATCTTTAGAGTGCGACATACTGGGGATTCAGCTCTGGCGACAGTTCTGACGGTGCCCGATGTACTTGTCAGGCACGAATAGTCGGTAGAAAAGGCTATGTAGCTTGGGACAGTTGATACGTCCGCTCAGGGTCTTGCAGGCTACTGTGAGCTGATCAAAGCCTCTCCTCACCTCCAACGAATTAAAGCTTAGCATTCCTGAAAGGTAGTTGGTAGGGTGCATGTAGGGAAAGAAATGGTACTTATAACCTTATGAATAGGAATTCATATGTACCTCAAAACACGTTTAGCCGTGGATCCTGGCTGCCATTTATACAATTCTGACAGTCGTTACCGGTAGTCAAAAACCAGAAAATCTAACCCCAGTTTTTTCAGAAGGACATCGTGTTACTCAATACTAGGTTACCTAAATTAACACGAAGGATAAGTTATCATAAGTATTTTCAAACAATATTTGTAAACTTGAAAGTGGAGGAGCTCATTTTTAAATAACAACGATCCCACGGAACAATCTTTAAAGTTAAGCAAATCCTTGCCGAGGTCATAGGTTATATGATGTTCCACAAAATAAAAAATGGTGCCCTATAGAAGATATAATGTCTTAGTCGTAGTTATAAATTAATAAATGACTACTTTAAACTAGGATTCAAGATAATTCTTTGCAAAATTCATTATTTTATGTTTTTTTTTTTGACATTTTTATTTTACCAAGAAGTAGTATTCTCCCTTGTAAACTCTCTCAATGCGAGCTTATTAAGCACGTTTAAAACAAAAGCATCCTTTTAAAGTGCCTAAGAGCACGATTTTGCGTTATCCAGTTACGAACTTGATAAATTTTCATCCAAAAAGTTTGATCTTGCGTTCTGGATGAATAGTAAAGCTGGCCTTATTTTGTTTAAACATGCCTTATGAATAAATCATGATGAATGTGCGTGTTGATATCAGTTATTAAGCTTTAAACATAACGTCATAAAATCATAATAACCCAAGTTTACAACGGGCAAAGGCAAAGGGGAGTCCCTTTGCCTTTGCCCGTTGTAAACTAGTCTTATTATTTGTGTCCATGGTAATATTGTAAGGTGTACAATAAAGTACATAATAATAATACACTCCCATACCAATTAAATGACATGATATCACCAGCCTATAACGTCACCACAGCTGGGACCAAAACCTCCTCTCTAGGAGTGCACGATATGTATCGAAGTTTCATAAAATATCGATATATGTACGCGATATATCGCTTCAATTCGATATTATCGAATCATCTAGTATCGATATATAAAATTGATACTTATATTTTATCCGATATATCAAAAATATCGTAAGAAATTAAAAGCTCATTCATTTTCTTGTTTCTTTTTTTTTATTGGTGGCGTTTTGAGTAAAACTAAAACGTATACCCACGAATTATTGAAAAACTAGTTGTTTCAGTAACGAAACGCAAGGAGACAAAATCATTGACCTGTATTATACATTTAATCTATGCATATGTACGAAATACTATGAGAACCCATTAGAAATGTCTATTTACAGAGTAAGTACAGTTCTCTATATTATACGATGTGTAGCATTTAAATTTTCAACAATAGTGGCGAGCAGTGTTCCGCCTGAGACTTCAAAAGGCGCACAGGTTCTAACTCAGCAAGAGAAGCAGACTGCAAGCCAAAAGATTAAATAAAATTTTGTTTTTGCAAGGTCTAGAGAAAAATTACCGGAATTTATAAATAAATATGGTTTATTTGTTTCCTCTG
Organism: Tholera decimalis; assembly: GCA_943138885.2. Taxonomy (NCBI): domain Eukaryota; kingdom Metazoa; phylum Arthropoda; class Insecta; order Lepidoptera; family Noctuidae; genus Tholera; species Tholera decimalis. The sequence continues at coordinate 8,344,805 of OW964553.2, read as the reverse complement.
TAATTGTTTTTACTCATAACAACTTAATTAAATATTATTATAGACTAGTTAAAACCAATCAAATTACTAACGATATATCGAAAATATCGATATATTTCTTCGATATATCACAGAAAATCGATATAATGATACGATATATTATACCTATCGAAAAAAATATCGATATTTATTTTACATGAACATCCCTACTCCTCTCTATAAGAGGCAGTGCGGCTTGGTGACTGCCTCATGTCACCTTTTACATTTTAAGAGTACTGGTGATGATGTAAATTACAGAAAGTAATGCGCCTGCTTGGTTTCGAATGTAGTATACGCGGAAGTCGTAGCTATAATAATTAGCTCAATAATATTTCAGTAAGCCACCGACCGGTCTATCTGTCTCCCCGGATAATGGCGTAATGGTCGTACGTTTAAAAAAAAGTTTTGTTTCAACTAGCCCGATTTATATCCCTCGTAGTTGTAGCGGACAAATTTTCTGCCTACAATACTTGACGCCTGAGTTCAGTATATCTATCCTTTTAAAGTCCACTTGGCATTGCTTTATAAAGTGTTCATAAGGCAAACTTAAGAGCCTTTACGAAACCGAGAGATGTGAAAAATCTGTATAAATGTAATTTGCTACATGAATTAATTTTAATCAACAATGGCTTCCAGTTGAAATTATAAGAAAGATGCAATTTATTAACATTGAAAAAGCAGTTTTTAACTAAGGTGACACGGTTCTATCATTTTTATTTTATTAATTTATTTGGGAAATACTCACTTCAGACACGTTTTGCTGACTTTTAATTTTGTTGCCTTCAACGTGAAAACATTTAGTTAAAAACTAGGGTTTGTTTCGGACTCGAAATACACAATCAGTGTACCTTGCCCTTCATTAAAATAAGAATTCCAGCAGCATTTTAACCAGACAAAACAATGTACACCTATTTCCGATCAATCCACTATTCAATGAAGACATATTATCAGGTTACGCGAACATTTCCTTTGTTTGTCTTGAGAATAATAAATTATTGATTTTGCTACTCCTTATTCAAATTGAAAGTACACTGCGGTACGATAGATTATTATTGAGATTGTGTATGTTAGACCCAAAAATGGAGCTGCATTAGTCCTTCAAATAATTATTGTTTTATGTTTTTTTAAACTGTTGTATAAACATGTATTATTTAGAAAACTACTGGTGGAGCGGAAGGGAGTGTCAGACTTCTACTGACTACAAATCCATCCTGTTGCTTCAGCCGCTCTTGCGTTCCAGGACCACGGTATCGCGTTAGAACATTCCCGCAGCCCCAACATTACCGCAGCCACATATAGAAAACTACTGCAGCTACATCAGAATAAATAAAAACGAGTGTTTAGTCGAAACTATTGACGTTCGATATAAGTGAAACATACATTATAATAAATAAATAGCGTTGGACATAAATATAATTATTTATCCACTTTACAGCTGGGTAACCTGATGCGATAGTGTCCCAATCAATTCAAGTTAGCGTCTATTCTTTTTGTAACAAATCACTTTTTACGAATTCACCCATCAACATCAGAATAGGAATCCAAATCAGTCGCAATAAGGTTCAGTATGCGAAGTGCTTGCGTCACTTGAGTGGACCTGTCCATATATGCTTGCACTGTATGGACAGGCCCACTCAAATCTATGATCATCTTTCTTCAAAACATCGCCTCAGACTGAAACCTACAAGGTTCCCATATAATTAAACCAGTATAGATTGTATATGGACTTTAAAAGAGACGGACCCCTGAGTTTGTTTCGGTGTTTCTTCTCAGGTTAGTCAGTTAGGAAACATCGGTCTCATCTAGTTAATATTTACGAAAAAAATGACATGTAAAAGTGTTATTGAATAACTAATTTGCAAAATAAAGATCATTTATCACTTGCGCCTCAAAGATTAGTCAACAGCATTGACGGAAGGTGGAAGAATAAAGGTTTTTAGCCAGTAGTCTGGCACTCTCTACCGCTAAGCACAGAGATCATTTGATGATTTTCCTCCGAAAAAAAATACCGTCTCTTCATAATAAACAAATGCTAAAACCTCAAGGATACCTTTGCAGGAGTTTTAAAGCCAAAAATATAAGAGCATCAATTCTAACACAAAAATAATAAAAATATATTACCTACAAAGGTAAGTAAATATCACAAATAATAACTCAAAAGGGTTTTTCCTTATTCTGGGGATTTGTGTTAAAGAGTTTCCTTCAGGTATTGAGCAAGATAGACAGTTTAACAAACGTGTGAGGATTTTCTCGAAAATGTACGTGAATTTGTATACATAAATCGTTTAACTGGAAAAATATATTATATTTCTGGTACTCATGGCTCAACATTTTGATGCATTGGGTGAGGGTAAGTATATTTTAGTTCAGTATAACTTTTGTTTTGCTACCCACCACTTCTACCGCATTTTGCTTCTTCCAATTATTCCAAAATATCTAATAATAATACCACACATATTCAAAATCAATCCGTTTTTAATTATATTCGATTTCTAAAATGAGTTAGATATCTTCACAAGCCATACGAGTGTTTACACAGTAATTAGAAATAAAATTAGTGTAACCAATAAACCTAGATGGCGTTGCATTTTATAATTATGGCGCCAAGACGGCCATGCGAATCTCGATGTCAAAGGTACCAGGCAAGCATGAAATGTAAGGGGTTCTAGCAAAGCTTTTGGTAATCTCTAAACAATATTGAAAGTAGGTTTAAGTTCTACGTTTGAAACTTATAAAGTATATAAATACGTTAATCTGATTTAGTCGTTGGAATTGCATTATAATATTTTTAAGTGCAAGTCACAATAGACTCCTATTTATATTCACCGCTCAATCTGCTTACATGTCTGCAAACGATGACATGTAGTGCGGAAAAGTAAGGAATCACAACAAACCCTCAATAGCATCCAACCCTATATGTAGTTCAGTAAATTTGATGCAGATGGCGCTATACTGAAACTTAAAGCTTCGTGAATCGTGTAGCTTCTGCTATAGCCAAAAGGCGCCGATGCTGCGACTATTTGTACTAGGAGGACATGTTTCAAGAGAAGTAAGTTGGCAACGCGCTTATTTGATGGTAAAACAATACAGGTAGGTAGGTAGGTTTCTATTATTTTCAAATCGCTATTTATTTATCATTAATTTCTCCATGAACGTCATTAATATATTTCCCTGCTTTTCAGATATTTCCTTGCTTTTATAATAAGGTAGATATGTATTTTTTATGTACAAGATTAAGTTATTTTCTCTTTTTTTTATCAAATCAGTACAGAGGTTATCAGTAAAAGGCCACTTTTAGCGATAAGAGGGCCCAATTATTTTTGTAAATAATACTAGATACTGCATTCTTAAACAAATGACGATAACGACTTTTATTTTCCAGAAAAAATAATAAAGTAATAGTTTTATGTTTTTCTAAGTTCATCACAGATGGCGCTGTCTTCGTTTCCTATAACCTCGACCGGAGTTAAAGCTGCGGTCAAATGTAATAGGAAAGCATCGATTGGTAAAAGTTGAAAGCTCACATTCACAGGAAAAAAAACATCGGAGCTTCTATTGTGTTGTAAACCTGAAAATTATGAAATCGTTCGTTTTTCATACTCTTTTTTGTAAACGTAGAACTCTCTTGATAGAACTCTAGAAAATGTTTCTATCGGAAATAAGGATTATCAATTTTTTTTTTATTCCAGTTGAGCCCACTCGTGACCTCGATTTCGCTTGATGGTAAGCGATAGCTGATGGGGTCTACGATGGAACGAGCGAGCCCAGTAGATGCCTGTTCAGTCTTGCTTTAAAGGCTGAAAGGTCGTTAGTGACAGGAAGCACAGAAGCCGGCAGAGAGTTCCACAGCTTGGCTGTGCGCGCAATAAATGTGCAGGAGAAGTACTTGGTACCATAAGACGGTATATCAACCAGGTGTGGATGGTACCCAGCCGTGCGTCAAAATTTATACATGAATGAGATTGAGATTTGTAATAAAATGTTTAAGTATCGCAATCATGAACTACGTCGTTACCTCTGAACTGAACTCGCACTAATTTATATGTTATTACTTAATTATTATAATGAAGAAACAATAAATCTGAAATGTTGTGTACTTATAGCCTTTAGCTAGCTTCTGCTCGCGGCTTTGCTCGAGGCAGAAGTATTCTTTTTCAATGATTTATTTATCTAGAAACTCTCTTGTGCATCCTCATAACAGCTGTAGTATCATTACAATCTGATCAATGATTTAAGACGCGGGCGCATGGAGAACAAACATGCAAACATTGATTTATATAGTTAACTCGGTGAATTTCGTATCGCTAAAGAAAAGATTTTTAGTAAGGGTCACCAGAATCCGGATCCAATAAGTTTTTAATAAGTCCTTTAGTTATGTGTAATTTATAACAAGTCAGTTTCCGTTACTTTATGAAAGGATGTTATTATTATATTTAAGCTGCAAGAAAACATTGATTTGAAAACAATTAGTTTAAATATTAAGTAACAATTTTTCAGTCCTTTTATACGATTTCATTCCATTTTAAAACGTTATATATCCTAAACGGTTGCTTAAAATGGAAGATGTGAAAGAAACCTCAAAATTATTTTTAAAATACCTATTTAACGGTACATAGGTTGTCAATTTTAGATTTTCACTTTTGACAACATGGCGTCTGGTTGTCGTTGTGGTGTTTTTTTTTTTTTAATTTAATGTATCCAGTAACACTCGCGCCATCAAGACCAATCCAGCGACGTATCATTAATTAAACTCGGTGCACTGGTTTAATAATCACAAGGCAACAAAGGGACGGGCATACATACAAACACGCTAAAAACGTAACCCTCGTCTAGTCGGCTTAAACACGGGACCCTTATACATTCGTCATATCTATCTGTCTGTCTATCGGTACGTCCGTATAGTAATAGAGAGAAAAATCAAAAAGAAATATGTTGTAGTAGATCCTAAAAACAACTTTCAACGAAAATTGTTTTGAACGAGATAGAGTCAGTACTTTTTGAGATATAGCCCATTCCCTAAAACCGCAAATATAACTTTGTATTTCATACACGCACTATGAAAAACAAACTTATTTTGCGTAGTTACTACGGAATCCTTCACGGGCGAGTTGAGCGAGTAGTTTTATTAATTACTAGCTTCCGCCCGCGACTTCGTCCGCGTGGAAAAAAATCCTCCGTTTTTGAAACATTCTTCATTAGTGCTCCGCTCCTATTGGTCTTATTGTGATGATATATAGCCTATAGCCTTCTTCGATAAATGGGCTATCTAACACTGAAAGAATTTTTCAAATCACAACCGTAGTTCCTGAGATTAGCGCGTTCAAGCAAACAAACAAACAAACTCTTCAGCTTTATAATATTAAGTATAGATATTTACCATGAATGCAACTAATGTAATTGGTCTCCGACCGTGTTATATTGCGGTAAATAAAATAAAACATGTGCCCCGCACGGAGCAACGTCGTAGCTCACTTTGTAGCAAGGACTCATGATGGTTTCGTAGCATCGTCTTAGAAAAATTATTACCCAACTGCTTACAGATGGCGCTATAAAACTCGAGCTCGTTGAGCGCCGTAATTTTATAACGACGACCGCGAACGAAGAGTTCAGCGCTCCAAAGCTACTAGGCTCGCATAAACAACCAGAGATTAAAAGAATAACGCTTTAAATACCTGAAGAAACTGAATTTCTGAACCCATTAAACGTAAAGCTTGCCTATTTTCGTGATAAAGATGAGTGAACAACCTAATGGTGAAATTCTTAGATGTTAATTGGTTAAAAATTTAATCAAAATTAAAAATGATCTGGTATCCAATTTGTAAATTTAAATTTAAATATTAATTGTACTCCTTACTAATATTATAAATGCGAAAGTAACTCTGTCTGTCTGTGTGTTACGCAATCACGCCTAAACTACTGAACCGATTTTAAGGAAATTTGGTACGGCTATAGTCTAGAGCCAGAGAATGGACATAGGCTACTTTTTAACCCGAAAATATGTCTGTAAGGGGTTGAAATATGGGATGAAAGTTTGTATGGAAATTGCGTCATTTTTAAAGCTAGAAGCTTGAAACTTATTTTTTAGACTTTACTTTTTATTATTAGATATTAATAAATACGACATTCAAATTATGTATGATTTTTTTCAAAATCATAAGCCTAAAAAATTAAAAATGCTGCCGAAAGTCACTATTCTGCGCGGACGAAGTCGTGGGCACAGGTAGCTGGTAATATAATAATAATGATTTGTGTAGGTATGTTATTTTCAGTGTAAACTGTATTAGTCATAGTTACTCGAAAGAAATGCATATTATTTATTTATTTACTTTTATTATATAGTATTTTTAGTATATAGTGTATATAGTATCAAGAAGCGGGCCAAGAGACTCATTGGCAACGATGCACTGGTCGAGGCAAAGATCCAGAGCCTTGAACATCGACGACGAGTTGCAAGTCTATCGGTTACATTTCGGGGAGCGTGCGATGGAATTACACAGTCTAATTCCGCCAAGCCCGTTCCATCATCGGACTACGAGACAAACGGCGAAGCGCCATCGTTACATGGTGGACATTCCACCCATACGTACAAAACGTTTTGGGAATAACTTCATTGTGCGTACGGCTAAGGAATGGAATTATTCCCTGCCGGAATCTGTGTTTCCCGATAGCCATAACCTAGGAGTCTTTAAGTCAAGAGTGAATAGGTTACTTTTAGGTAAGCGTGCTCCATCTTCGACCACATCATCACTTACCATCAGGTGAGATGGTGGTCAAACGCGAACCTATTTTTAATAAAAAAGAAGAAACTAAAATTGTTATAATTTTATCATTCAGAAAAATATTAAGTGTTAATTAATGCCTTTTAAAACCGGCGCAGCAGTCAGCGAGTCAACATCTCTTGAGGATGCTTTATGGAGCGAAAAACACGTGTCGAGTGAGGTTTGCTTGCATAATGTATTTTTATTACATCACTTTCTGCGTGCACAAGAACATCTAGTTTTTAGCGGAACGAAACTCTAGATATTTTTCTGAAGTATTAGTTTGGTATTTTTTTCCGCAAAGTAACGCCTGATTCCATAATGTCTAATTTATTTGGGTTAAATATTTATTCATCGTATACTTTATTGTACACCTTACCATATGTACCTATATGGGTACAAATAATGAAACTATATCGACAATACTTACAATCTTTATTATTTTGCAACAAGTCTTCATCACAGTTAAAGGGTCAACATGGATACTACGCGTAAGGTACTAGGATAGCTGAATATTAAAGGGTATAATCAGAGTAGTTAGCTACGAAACACTGGCCGTTTCTTTTCTAACTACCAAGAGAAGTAACACTGAAACAAACTTAGAAGTCAACATCTCTTTTAAAATCTATGTAATCCGAAACTAGTTGAATCATTATATGAGAACCATGTCGGTTTACGTCTGTGTTCTTTTGAGGAAAGAAAAACACAGATTTGAGTGATCTTGTCCCGTGCAAGCATTCATCACTTATAACGTAACTCAACTTAAAAAAGCTAGAACGATTTGATAAACAAGGTAAAGACATTTGAGTAGGCCGCATAAAGTAGGTGCTCAAATTGCCAAACAGAGCCGTAATCTACTCATCATTGTTCGTTTTATTCTTAGGTACATAGACCTCAAGTTCACATACATAAATATATTGGAGTATACAACATTTTATGAAAAAAATATGAGATTGGCCCAACGTCGTTCCTAATTCGTTGGGCCAATCTCATATTTTTTTTTATTAAATGTTGTATACTCCAATATAATAATATTTATGTATGTGAACTTGAGGTCTCCTAATTCGTTGGATTGGCCCATAGTAAAATTTGTCCATAATGGGGATTGAAACAGCAGTTTTTAGATTTTGTGTTAATAAAATTGATTTGTCCGTATTTTTATAGAAAAAAATATTACAACATAAAACTAATACATCATTCGGCAGCCCGTTCAAGGAATATTTATGTGTTGTTTTTTTTCTTAAATAAAATCATTGAGATTTAATTCCTGTGTCATTAGAGTGTTAAAAAACATTTATATTAATTATTTGCACCAGCATCTAGACCCGCAACATCTATTATTTTGTTGACCATGTTACGGTGCGGGAATCGAACCTACTCCAAAAAAATCGACACTTGACCACCCCATGGGCCAACTGTGTCGTTGGATATTAAACTAAAAATTAATAACTAAAGTGCTGCCATCTGTTCACTCTTGACGTAACAGTTAAAGTAGGCTTAGCTATAAAGTAGCTAAAATATTCATACAAGCGCACATAGATGGCGCTATTTTAATTTTCCAGTGGTATGACGACAGCAGTGACGAAATATTGCGGGAAGGCTGCACCATTTCAGTGTATAGTACCAAGATAACAGAAACGGTTGGAGGTCAGTTTCTGTGGCGATGAAAAGTCGGGTGAAAGTCGAATTTCACTTTATTAGCCGAAAAATGACGTTGACAATGACGTGTTCCATGCGGGAGGTTCAATTCATCGGGAAACTGTACTAGGAGAGCATAAAATGTTTAAAAAAAGAATGTACTTGATTTATTTAAAGTCAATTAATTGTTTACAGAATGTTTATTAAAAGTTACATGGGTTAGCCGCAATACTGTGTCTGGGGAAAACTGGGGAAAACGTTTGAAACTTTCTCCACTGTGTGACGTGTGCACTGTTTTTGATGCGTGAGTTTTACTTCATCAGGAAACATACTAGGGTAGTATAAACTGGGATAGGTAGGTTGTATAAACTGGGATAGGTAGGTTTTGTTCATTCATGTTATGGGCAAAAACGACAAATACCTACGCTATAATTAACTAAACTTTCTAGCTGTCAAGCGATACGAGGAAATATGAGCTTAACTGCTTTGACTCAACGGCGCGTTTCTAGTGCACAGCAGGCGATGACGTCGAACGGTATGAAAATACCTTAGGGTTAACCCAATGAAATAAAATACATAAATGTTTTATAAACGATTTAATTTTATAAAATGGTCAATTTGCTATTTACCTTCTATAAACGTTGCATTTGTAAATTTGATAACGGCAAAAATTCTGAATCTAATAAAAAGTTGATCAAATAATCATGTGGGAAGCATGAACAGAAAGACTTAAATGATATTGATTTTAATACATCATACAATTTGCTCCCAGGCCGTCCTATCAAGTTCGATGAAAAGTTTTGTATAAATGCAATTTCTAATCTTCTAACATAGTCATTGAACGTCTCCGGTGGTACTTTCAAACCACCATAACAGGAAGAGCTCTTGTTATATGCTTTGAAATGTGTGAACATTGCAGAGTTATTCACATTTGGTATTTTTTATTAATTCGTCTGCGAGAGTTGGACAATTATGTTTTTTGTTGCATTTAAATAGTAAATACCCAGAAATATAGGTGAGAGCATTTTGCATGGGTAAATGGTCTACGCGCGTAACTACGCAGGCGGGCGTGCGGCGCCCCTATGCCACTTGTGCGTTCGAACACACAGCTAGCCGGTAGGTACTTATCGCGCGACCTTGAGCGAGTGACGGAGGCCTGATGCCGTTTTGTAGCTTCAGGAATTTACTAAAAAATCTTCAACGGGCGGTCTGTTATATAGTATTATCAATTCAATTTATAGCAAAAAGTAGTGGAAAAAATAACAAAAATATAAAACAGACGAACTGACGGCATATCATTGCCACTTTGAAATGTTGTGTTAAGTGTGGAATGCAACTTGTGTCGATACGCTTGCACGATTCCAACTTCCCAGCTCAACTTATATAGTGTGCCAGCGCTGCCACTGCGCCCTGCATAGCCTTTTCAATAAAATTTCAGGAAAGGCTAGCTAACACTTTTTTTGACCCAAGGGCTGGTTATTATTTTATCGAATGCTCGCTGTATTATTGTATGGATAGTGGGTAGGTGCCACACAAAATGACAATACCGCCAGTCTCTGTCTCCTACATTACCGGATGACGGCATTAAAAATGAATTGATGCTTTATTTTACTTCAGTAATAGTTTACATGAAAAGATAGGAGAAGATGGCAATAATTCCTGAAACTTCCTCAAAATTATCATTAAACAGGAGCAATATGCGTAACAAATACGACTGTATATTATAATAATCCACGTATAATTAACACGTTCGCTGACAGTGACCACTTACCCTGACACCACATTATGACAGTAGAATTTTCCACGACGTACTCTTAAAAATAAGTGGCCCGTCCGTCGACGTACTGTCATAACGCACTATTTTAATTTCCCGCCTAACGACGTACTGTCAGCAAACGTGTTAATTGTTTTTATATGTATAATATTGCTTCTTAAGCATTCACCGGTGTTAACAAAGCTAATAAATAAAAAGATATTGCAAAAAGAGACAGAGAATTGAGTGAAAGTATTCGACAGCCCCGATATGACGTTAACGATGACGTTTTCGACGTGAAAGAAACGGAGAAAGGTACCAGGATAGCATAAAATGGAAGATGAAAAGTCGCCTGAAACTTTCCGAAGAACTTTCACAGATAACACACACTCACACAATTTCACAGGCTTTTGTAACTTTTCATGAATTGTTTTTTTTTTAGAAAAATCTGTCATAGATTGCTTGTCTGATTTTTCAAAAAAAATTAATTAAGTAATTGAAAAACTAGCTGACCTCAAATAAATTTTGGTTTTTTACTTTTTATACCTTCCCTGTATGAAATGAAACATGATATAGAAATAATTAATAAAATCAGACTAGCTTTTAACAAGTTTTTTTGGCACTAACGAAACTAACTTTTTATTCTCCCACGTGAACGAAGTCGAGGACAGAAGTTAGTGTTTTATAAATACACAGTCTTACTGAAACAAAAAAAAAAAATAGAACAAGTTTTGGAGTTAGTTTTTCTATTCTGTGATTGGATATCAAAATTTGCATTGAAATCGGTAGTAAAGAAATGTTTCACAAAATTGAGCTGCCCTCTCCACTCCAATAATTATGTTGTGTCAGCTACTAAAAATAAACAAATCTATCCTTTTGCTTTTACTTTCTATTCAGCAACCTAGAAAGATAGCATATTCTTTTTTTGGGTGGGAAAGTCATTGAATAACTTTTCCCGCTCTGGGTGGAGCGGAAGGGAGTGTCAGACTTCTGGCCTTAAGTTCCGTGGCCGCGGTATTTTGTTAGAACATTCCCGCAACCCCGGAGATCGGCACGCGATCCCCAACGCCCGAAAGGTCACCCGCGGCAGCTGGGGCGTGTGAAAGAGAGATGCCTCTCCCTCGCACGTTTGGCCCCCATCTTTGCTAGCATGACTGCTTCGCAGAAGGAGGCGACTGCATCCCATTCCCTCTCGCTCCGCACCATGGTCTGAACCGGGGCCGGGCGCGAGAGGTCACCGGTGCCGATCGCCTCCTCGAGGACACGGTGGTGCTCCGCCCAAGCAGGGTACACGACCATGTGCTCCACCGTGTCCTCCGGGTGATCCTCACAATGACGACACGCGGGTGTGTCGTCCCGCTGTATCCGAAACGGGTACCTCCCGAAACAGCTATGTCCGGTTAGCATTTACGTCAGGCGGAAGGTGAGGACGCCGTGGCGTCTCTCAAGCCACTCCTCAAAGAGAGAACTAACCGCCGCGACTGCGGCGTGCCCAAGCATATCCTACCAAGGTTATCTATTTATCGCCAGGAGGCTGTCCTCTTTAGTAAACACTATCTGTATAGAGTTTACTAAAGATAAGATCACTCATACGAATCGGTCATACTTGTATTTCAATTACTCTCGTACAGATGGAAATAACTACAGTAAAGTTATTTGCCATCCATATTTAAACTAAGATTTGAATAAATTAATAGTTTAAAAAACACTAGAAAAACATGCTTTTATAAATGCACGTAAAATAAAAAAAAAATGTTAAGAAAACCTATACCGGATTTTCCATAGGTTTGTTATAACCTTGAAACTTGATCATGTTCAAAGTCCATTACGTGGCCGTTCTCACAAGTGCAAACACGACTATGATACGATATTCCATCATGGAATGCCAGTGCCTATCTTCCGGCTGCATCATCAGATCAGTTTGACAGTACTATATTATTGTATTGTCATCATAACTACACATACCTGCCAATTTTCATTTCGCTGCGACCCTTGGAAGATGGTTAAATTAGTTACCTTAGATTCCAATACATAGTTAGTTACATACAGGTCGACCTAATAAAAGCATGTTAATTAATAAAAAAGGCCAATATTCGCATCGACTATGGACAGCCTAACAGGTACGCAGTGACGTCAGCAATTACGTCATAGTTGCGGAACGTTTCAGTAAAGCGGGAAAGAGTACTAGGCAAGCATATCATGTAAAAAGTGGGGTTTCAGGGGCATGAATCGGTTCAGCAAAGGCTTCGTGGCGTGACATTTACGTTAACGTGGAGGTTTCAGGGTTCCGATAAATTGTACTAGGTTCGCATAAGTACGAATGGGTGGAAATTTTTTCATGAATCATTTTTTTTATTGATAGTAAATAGAAATTGAAATTTATTATCGTTTGAAATTGACACAAATATCGTGACCATGTAAAAAACTGCAGCATACCTTGAAATTAAGTAACTATCATTTATAAACGACTGGAGATTTGTGCTTTTATTGTATTAACATTCTCAAAATCGTTCTTAACCTTCGTAATTTACCTTTATACATTCCAGGACGAAGAATTTTGTTTTTGTTTGAAATTAAAACAATAAGTGAGACATAACCCAGACTACTACGTTCGAAGACAGTGCTACAGTGCTACGACATTCGTAGCCAATTGCTAAGATGCTACGTGGCTCTACGTAAATCGTAGCGACGACGTAGCAAGTTCGACGCAGTCCATGACGTCGGACGTGACGTTACAAAAGTGAAAAAGCTTCAGACCATGCAGAATAACATACTAAGGCCGCATAAAATCAAAAAGGTTCTCTAAGCTTTCCGCTTTATTTACGGCTGCTGCCCGAAACTTCGGTGGGAGGATTTTCCGCGTAAATCCTAATCCCGTGGGAATTCCGGGATAAAAGTAGTCTATGTATTATTCCAAGACTGTCAACTATCTACTTACCAAATTTCATTAAAATCGATTTAGCAGGTCCGGAGATAAGCGTGTACAAACAGACAGAATTTTTGATTTTTTTTATCCGTGTTACCGTTTCTTAACCCAATTTAATTATTATTTTTGTACATAATTTAAATATACAGACACACTTTTTTACTTTTTTATAATACATGTGTATAGATATATAGACAGGTGGAAGCTCTATTACCATTGGAGTCAAAAAAGTTTTCTACGTACAAAAGCCGTACCTATACTTAACATCTAATTATTTGGCTTAAGTGTAAACTACTTTAGTTTGTAGTAGAGAAGGCTGTTTTTAAACGGAAACTAATTTTTTTAGCTGTTATTTAAATATTCGAGATGTTATTATGATCAGTTGAAAAACATGTTGAGCAGTTATTTAATTTAATGGCGATTGATTAATTATTGCGACAGTAAGGGTGCGTTTCCATCAGAGATGTGCGATGGAAATGTGTCGTGCGAGGATGTCTAGCTGTGCTGTGAAAATGTGTGGGTGTTTCCACCAAAGCTGTGCGATGAAAATGTGCCTACGAGGATGTGTAGCAGAGCTGTGAAAATGCGCATTAATGTGTGGTGCGAGGATGCGCAAACCTCGCAACACATCCTTCTCAACACACATTCCTCGCAACACATCCCTCGCAACACATCCCTCGCAACACATCTCTCGCACACATCCCTCGCTCACATCCATCGCTTGTTTTGTATGCGCAAAAATCTAGCTCCGCTGAGCCGTTTCCACCAGAGCTGTGCTGACCGAGGCGAGGTAAATGAAGCGATTCTATTGGTTCTTTACAAACACATCCCTCGCTACGCATCCTCGCACATCTCTGGTGGAAACGCAGCCTTAAACATGGACAGTAATAAAAAATTAGTCGGTTATTTTATCGTACAATGTCAATTCTAAAAATAATTGAGCAGTCCAATAACTAAATGAGCGGTAAAAATAATGGCCTCATATATACCTGCGTCAAATCCCCTCTATGGTTGGTGAATCATGTGGGTTAGGTTAGAACCATAACGTGTCAGAGTCGTCCGCGGGTACCGCACGATTTCCTGCGAGGCGGCTTGCGTCCTGGCCGGATCCCCGCCCTGGGACCTAGAGGCGAAAGTACTCGCGTCGTTGTATCGATGGCGCGAGGAAGAGCGGGCACGGGGCTCGAGGCCGGTGCAGCGGCAGATCGCGCTGTGCCGAGAGGAGCTCCGTCAGGTCTTGGTGGCGGAATGGCGGCAGAGGCTTCTGCGCCCTACCGCCGGCCTCGCTACCGTCGAGGCGATCCGGCCAGTACTATTTGTAGTAGTAGTATTTGTACGACAAGCTTGAGTGGACAAGAGGTCATAGAAACCGGCAGGGAAGACTATGTTCTCAGAGCCTTTTGACACCACATCACAAGTCGGCAGCCTTCAGAGGTAGTTTTCGGTATGCGGCGAGTAAATGTTGGAATAATATTCCTATAAAATACTGTGGAAGTAGGCCAACATTTAAGTTAAAACTAAAACAGTATTTACTCGAACATCAAGAACAATATGAGAATATTAAAATAAATTCATCTGCGATTTGAGTACTTACCGACTGCCGTCTCCGTGTTTTGGAACATGCTGGTCATTATTTAATTATTCAATTTTATTAATTTCTACAATTTTATATTTATTTACATACAAATTTTATATACAAATTTATATTCCGATTTAATTTAATTTTAATTTATTGATTATATTGATATTAATATATATGCATATTAATTACGCGTAATTCAATTTTTTGTCATTCAAGCGGTGTTAAATGAAATGTTTACGCGTGTGTATTGCACGTTCGAGCGTGTGGCTTCCGTGGGCTGCGGCTGAAAATCAGCGTTAGGTGGTAATATTTAGCATTGTCAGCTGACATTATGCTGAGCTGAGGCCCTTTTGGCACAACGATGTTTTTTTTATTTTTAATGTTGTCTATAATGTGTTTTCTATGTGCCAATAAACGCAATTTTCTTTCTTTCTTTCTTTCTTTACTCGACGACTGGCTCGGGAGAAGGCACGGCTCCCTGTCGTTTAGAGTGACACAGGTGCTGTCGGGGCACGGCTGCTTCGGCAAGTACCTGTGCCGCATAGACAGAGAGCTGGACGCTCGGTGCCACCACTGCGTCCATTGCGGGGAGGTCATGGCACAACACACGCTCGCCGAGTGTGTAGCTTGGGAGGAGCAGCGCCGTGTCCTCGCAAATGAAGTAGGAGGCGATCTGTCGCTGCCGGCCGTAGTGCAGAGTATGGTCGGCAGCGCAGAGTCGTGGGACGCGGTGGTGTCCTTCTGCGAGGACGTGATGTCGCAGAAGGAAACTGCGGAAAGGGAGAGGGAGATCTCCACTCCCTTCCCCGGCCGCAGAAGGCGCACCGGGCGCAGGGGAAGGGTGGACAACGCCCTTTTCCAGCCCCCATGAATAGGTCAGGGGCGAGGGACTTGGGGAAGTCCCCCGCCCCCTATTCGATGGACCCGAGTCGCAGGCGCGCGCGGGTTTCAGCGCGCGCCTCTGAGGCGATGCACGGGGTAGTTCAACACCTCACTACCCCGTGCAGGAGGCGAGGCCGGGACAGACCCAGCCAGCACTAGTGCGGGGCTGCAGAAGAATTAGGTTTCCCGCGGCCCCACGCGCACGTGAGAGGAGACACCGGGGTGGTTTTAGCCGGTAAGAATCCGGCACGCCCCTCCGCCATTCCCCAGGCGGAGGTAGTCCACGAGGATTTCCCCAGTAAAAAAAAAAAAAGGAACCATAACGTGTCGCGGTAGCGGCCGCCGAGCGCCAGATCCCTTCTATTGTTGGTGAATCATTTGGGTTAGATGAGGTTACAATGAGATTTCTTACCGACAAATTCCGATTTATTACTGCCCACACGTAACCGCGCGTTCAATATTTTTACCGTCCATTTAATTATTTTTTTGCTCAATTATATATTCACTGATCCATTTCATTATTTTTTATTACTCATTTTTGTTTTTCTTTACTGCTTAGTTTTAACTGCTGAACTAGTTATTAAACGTGCCATTTATAATTTTTAACTTACCAAAACCGCTATTAACAACTGCCTCTTTAAATCAGTGCCTTTTTAAACTCGTTAACTTGGCAATAAGAAAATCTTCAATGGGGTACCATGTAGAAGAAGTAATCTGAAGACTTTTGATCATCGACTGTAAAGACTATTAATAATTAAGTATATAGTGTAAGACTAACATTTTATTCCTATGTATTAATTCCATACGCATATTTTATTTTAGTTACTCATATTGATAAACCGAAATTGTAAGTTGGTGTGTTATTTTATTTTTATTGTTTGTAAGTTCGCGTATCATCATCTCACCTGATGTTCAGATTTGATGAAATTTTTTATTTAACTCTACTAACATATTATGCGCTTAACAGTGAATGTTGTATATTTTACGTCCTATTTTTACATAGATTTAAATTAATCTTTTAAAGTTGTTTTTAAATGTTAAAACAGTTCTTAATGTACGGATGGGCATATTTATGTAGTAAAGTGCAAATACAGAACAAAATAAAGGTGTGAATGAGTCTTTCAAAGCACGTGCTCCTGCTGAAGTCTCGCCTCTTTGAAGTTAATGTTATCCTAGTACTGTGTGTCGAAAAAGTGAAGCCACCACGGTAACGTCATCGTCTACGTCACGTAACACTTCGTAGCACTAATGCTACGCAGCATTTTACCCCGTTACGACTTTCGTAGCGTCACTGGACTTTCGTAGAATCACGAGAATTTCGTAACAACGCACGCTACGAAATGAAACAGGAGAGTAGTTATTAATTAGTGTTATTTTGAATAGTTTTGACTTATGAGTTAAAGTTTAAAGTTATGGTGAAAGTTTGTTTTACACTTATACATTCAAAATCCTTTTATTGAGTACTTACTAGCTATTGCCCGATATTTTTGGCATGAATTTTCGCTTATTTATTTTCGGATAAATAAAATTGGAAAACCCTTTTCTCTACAAAGTAGTATAACATACAATTTCATCCTATCTTGATCCTATCCTCGACAGTTCAGAGGTTTTATTTAACGTTTGAAACACACTGGCGCTACACTACAAGTTTCAGTATAGACTATAGATTCAGTCATGAGTTTGAAGGAGATGAGATCGGTCGTCCGCGTTCCACGGTTCTTGCAGCTGTAGAATCGAACACTCTTCCGAAAAGTACTAGGCTGACATAAACGACAGGAGGCCAAACACGCGCTTTACTGTTCTATTTGAAGAAAATCCTTTATCGAGAATATAATATTAGTTTGTGAAGTAAAATGCGGCACGAAGTTTTTGCGGCATACAAAGGAATAATTAAAGTTGGTATATATATTTGTTTTCGTAAAGTTTATATGAAGACGGTGCGCAGAAACAATACTTGGATATAATAATGCTTTTGAATTTATTTAACTTAATAAGTGAAGTGGTATTTAAAAAAAAAAATTGTTAAAATCAGGGGAGAAGTGGTGGCCTAGTGGTAACAGGCCCAACTTGCGGGTTGCAGGTCGTGGATTCGAACCCAATCAAGCACTCTGTGTGAGACACTCTGTGTAATTAAATCATCGCCTTTACTCTCAAATCGGTGAAGGAAAACATTCTGAGGAATCCGGCACGTCCTTTTTTTATCGAATGACTTCTCCCGCTCTGGGTGGAGCGGAAGGGAGTGTCAGACTTCTACTGACTAAAAATCCACCCTGTTCCTTTAACTGCCCTTAAGTTCCGGAGCCGTGGTATCTCGTTACAACATTCCCGCAAACCCGGCAAGCAATTGCCCTATGGAGCTCCGTTATTAGTGCTGACGACTCTTTGAAGCGTGCGTGGAACACGATGCACCGCCGACCCGGGTCTGGTTCTAACCAGACGGTGATCTACCCCTGCTCGCCGTCCGTAAGCCCGCGTCTACGGTGGCCGATCAGCTTGCGATCGCCGATGCCCGCGGCGTCTCCCGCGGCGGCTAGGGCACTAAGAAGAGAGATGCCTCTACCTCGCGCGTTCGTTTTTCTCCTTCGCTAGCATTACTGCTTCGCAGAAGGAGGCGACTGCATTCCATTTCCTCTCTCCCCGCACCATAGTTTGAACCAGGGTCGCCGCCGCCAATCGCCTCCACGAGGACACAGCGGTGCTCCACCCAAGCAGGGCACACCTAGACCGTGTGCTCCATCGTGTCCTCCGGGTGGTCCTCACAATGATGACACCCGGGCGTGTCCTTCTGCTGTATCCGAAATAGATACCTGCTGAAACAGCCATGTCCGGTCAGCACCTGCGTCAGGCTGAAGGTGAGGACACCGTGGTGTCTCTCAAGCCACTCCTTGCCCAATCTTAAATGTCTTAGGACCATAAATTTGAAGCCATGTTAATCTACTAACCCGTACGGGGTCCGAGTGATTGATTACGGCCTATTGCCTCACACAGAGAGGAGGATTGTATACCAGCAGTGCGAGTATAATGGGCTGAATTATTATTATGGTCAAAGTTTGACATTAACACTTGACTTGACATTTGACTTTTAAAATTAACTTAGTGGTCACCCAGTGACCACTAAGTTAATTTTAATTAAAAAAAAATATAAAAACCATGTTTTTTTTTTTAAATACTCGTAGCATTATATACTTATTGATAAATTGAACCTAGTATGGCGGCCGCTACGAAGGGTGCGTTGCTAGTGGGTTGCGGGTATGTTCAAACATGATACCGGATACTGTGGCCCCGGAATGTAAGAGAGGCAACTGAAGGTACAACAAGGTGGGAGTTTTTTTTTAGTCAATGGAAGTGTGACATTCTTCTTCCGCTCAAAGCAGAACAAGAGGAGAAATTGTACGTTTATTCCACAGAAAAAAAAAATACGCTATCTATTCTCGTCGAAACGTAGTTGTAGGTTTCGTGGTGTCTACGCTACGTCTACGCCTGTCTACGCAGCCCAAGCCCATTAACCTCGATCGGTGGCGCCGAAGACCTGCGCATTCAGGCGAAAATGTACTAGGCAAGCATAATAAAAAAAGGAATGGTTTGAACTTCATATCCATTCTTGATGAACCAAAATATTTTTGAAATTTTAAAAAGGTACAACTTATTTTTTAAAATACGATTATTATTTTTCATTATATTGTACGATTTAAATTGTGTCGCACTCTTAATTTTTTAATAGCTAACTGCTAAACAGACTTGAACTTAAAACCGTAAACATATAATCACAAATTACTATCTAAACAAATAATTAAATAAACATTACACATAATTATGTAAATACCCCCTTCAGGTAAGAGCAAAATTAAAACCAGTAAATCAAAAAATAAAATACAACTACTATTTTCTTCGTTTTTTTCAAATGTCAACTCTACAAGTCAAGTATATTTATTGAATTGAATTCTTTATTTCATTAACTTAGAACTACTACAGTTTATCTTACGTTAGGGTCTCCTTTTAAGTTTGTGGAAAACCTGTGCTAGGAGGCCCTGCTGTTTTTAAACAAGAACTTACGATATTATGTATGAGTGTGCCTGCATTCAGTATATGAAAACTTAATAACTAAAGAAATATAATAATAAACAATAAGAAATTATAAAACAACGGTATCATGGGTCTGTCTGTGTGTGTGTATGTGTGTGTGAGGGTGTGTGCGCGTGTATTTATGTGTGTGTATGTTTATGTTTTTGTGGGTGGGGGTGTATGTGAAATGCATCGTTGAATGTTTATGTCTCTGTACTTGGTTGTCACATTTTACATAATTAATATATTTATGATCACCACTGCTCTTAAATTAATGGACAAAAATCAAGGACATGTGACATTCACAAAGCCATACTGGGCCCGCGTGTTGGATTAACGTTCAATCCCCACTTTTTTTAATTCAGAATAGGCTCGCGTTTGACCACCATCACCCCCTCTCAGAGAGAAAAGACCTGTCTCCCAGCAGTGGGAACTTAATATGCCAAATTATTATTTTTATTACGAAACATTTTCATTTTTAATCGGTCTCTGTAGCGACCGTCAAACAGCCGAAGCCTTCAGTTGTACGGTCATGACTACTAGGATAGCACGTTATGAAGAAGTAATTTTCAGTGAAAATTTTCTCTTTAGCATAACGATAGCATACTAGGGTTATTTATGTCAACAGAGATAAACTAAGTTAGAAAGAGAGAGTGATACGCTGAAGGGGAGATAGTAGGCTGATAACTAGACGATCACGTGCGTTTCCTTAATCAACAAGTTATTAGTTATAAACTAGTTGTTAGTAATGTACATTATATATTTTAAGGATATTTTGTTTTAAAAATAAATACTGCCTAATGAACTTAACTAGTAAATTACACTCAGTAAAAATACACTCGCGAGCAACTATACCGACCAAATTAATGTTAACTAAACTATACTAATTTAAAATTCGTGTTTGAAGCTTTTAAGCCATGTATGTCATTATAACAAATACATGTATGTAATGATAGGTCGAGTTGATTTACTTATTCCCTAATAATATAGCTTTAGCTAATTCGCGATAAAAATATTGGAAATAAAAAGATTAGATATAATAATAAAGTATAAATGATTAAAAGTGCTGATTTTGATATATTTGCTACAAAACACGGCTATTTGGACATAGCTAGTAAAACTTAAAAAAACGTTAAAGTACAAAATTAATTACTGATTATTATTTACATAGATGTATTTAGAAAGTAATGAAACTGTTCTATGGCTACGCGACATTCGTAGCGTCCGCGTGTCCGTCAAACGTCAAAAGGCTTCAGCGCTCTGGTCATTCGTACTAGGAAAGCACGTAACGAAGAGATCAGTTTCAGTGAAAGCTCGCGGACTGCACACAGATGCCGCCTATAATTCATGATAGCACATAATTAGCTTTTCAGGCTAGCAAGAACAAAGTAGGGATAAACTTTTGAATGAACGAGATACATACTTGAATGACGTAGCAAGCATCCTATTGCAAGTCTCCCGCCGCATTTTTAAGAGTAAACTCTATAGTTCACTCAAAATACTTATCAAGTGTTCAAGTTTTTTTATATAGAAAACCTATGTTTCACTGCACTTTTAAATTATTTCTATATAATTTTATGCTAGACAGTCAAAAAAAATCTTATAATAAATAAATTAAATAATTAGATAATGCTGCCATTAATTCGCTTTGATTTAATAAAGAGTACTCATTATTGGTTTTTATTTTGATAAGAATTTTAAATGAAACCAAATAGGTAATTAGTTACAAAATTGTTCTCCATAATATACAGTGGTATGAAGCCACTACTAGCTATGCTTATGCCTTAGCAAGTATGAAAAAATCTAAGCTACAAACTTACTTTAACTTATCAAACAATTTATAATAAATTGTATTGAAACACAATATCAGCTTGACATTGAAAGTGACCGTCAAATAGACGGAAGGCTTCAGCGCTCCGGTCATGTATACTAGGAGAGCACGTTATGAAGAGGTTAACATTCCCCGAAATAGAAAACGCTACACATGAATTTGATTTATAACAACACAGGTAAACATTATACAGTGAAAGAGATATCGATAGGCAGTAACTGTTGAGAGAGTGAGATAGTAGATCCACGTATCCTAATCGCGCAACAGGTGGAAATGGATATATCTTCACGTCTCTTTTCCACCAAAAAGAGAAAATACAGGGGTGTGAGCTACAACATATCTTACAGATTTTATAGTCTGATTAACAGCTTAGAAATTAAATCGTAATGATTTTTATGAATTGTTTATTTGACGTTTATTTTGAAAACTGTATAAATATTTTCAGTAAAGTTTAAATATAATATATTAAGTTCACAGTTTTCTATCTTTTAACCGTAGACACAATATAGTTTAGGGAACGTATAGGTATGTTAAGTTAAATTACTTTATACAACGTTGATAAAGGTGAGAGGTATTAAATGAAATTACATTTACTTTGTAGCATTATCAGGCTACACACCAAAAATCAGATTGTATCTTCCTGAGCAGCTAAGTAAGCATAGTCTAGGGTCGGACACATTAAAACGACAAAATTCACGCTACGATGCCGCTCTGCCTAACAAGTTCGCAATACAAACAAAGAAGAATTTAATAATTTAGCTTTTTAAGTTCTTTGAAAAAAGTATTTTCGTATTTTTCACGTAAACTTTTAATAGTTCGGATTAACCGTAAGCACGTATAAGTGGTTTAATTGAATTAATGACTCTCACTTTTATCAACGTTGTATGACAAAATAGGGTAGAACGCTTTTTTCTGCCGTGAGAGGAGTAGCGAGAGGACCGTCGGACTCCTACTGAATAAATACATTTTTTTTCTGGGTGGGAATATCATCAAATGACTCCTTCTGCTGTGGGTGGGGCGGAAGGGAGTGTCAGACTTCTACTGACTAAAAACCCAGCCTGCTCCTTCAGTTGCTCTCGCATTTCGGGGTGTCTCGATAAAACATTTCCGCAACACTGACTAAACATCCTAACTGTTCATTCAGTTGCCTTGCGTTCCGCGGCAGAATTAAAAAAAAAATAATTAAAAAAAAACGACGGGTTGCACTCCGGGAGTGCCGGCAGAAGTGAAATCTTGAATATTAACGTAGTGCATTTTTGATATTTTGGAATGGTTAGCGAATAATTTTGCACGAGTTGCTTTAATTATCAGTATAAAAGTACTATCATTTATGTGGTAGACTACAATATTTATTTATTGCGCTATCGTACACAAACATGACAATTTATATTACATTAAAAAGTTTGCGCAGGCATACATTTTCACCACGCCGTAGAAAGAGAGGGGGATACTTCCTCTCCTACGCCGCGCCGGCTGTCTACTCTCCGTCCGTCTTACGAATTTTTGATCAGGTCACGTGTCCTGACGCGAGTTTAACATTTTTTACCCATTACAAAAAAAGCGCACACCGCTGCTAAAGCAGTTTTCACTTCAAAAATCCAAATCACGTTAAAACATTCTCTCAACCCGTGCAGGCAATGGCCCTATCGTGTCGGCCCCAATCATTATTGCTGACTGCTCTTTGAGGCGCGTGTTCACGACACGTCGCCGCGCGCCGTCGCTCGAGGAATAAAAAAAAACTTTACATTATCATCTGCTTATCTTATTCCCAATTATGTCGGGGTAACCCTCCAGTCTAACCATATGCAGCTAAGTATTAGTGTTTTACATGGAGCGACTGCCTACCTGACTTCCACAACCCAGTAACTGAGTAGATATCCCTTGGTACGAAAAGTGTCAGATTTTCCGACTTTCGACTGTCAAATATGTAAAAATGACAGCCGGGACCAACGACTTTACGTGTTTGTGAGACACACAGAAATCCAGATATGTAAAGATGGTTACCCATCCTCAGACTGGCCATGGCACGCGTTGCTTAACTTCAAAGATCGACCTCCACTAGACAAAAAAACAAAGCGTAAATAAATAAACACTTGAATCTTACGCGCCCTTCCGTAGCGACCGTAAAAGGCGCGGTAAGTCTTCAGCGCTCCGGTTGTGTATACCAGGAGAACATTTAGAAAGGAGGTTGGGTATTTACGATAGCCTGAAAGTACATCGACGTAATATTTATACATTTACACACTGGTAAAGCAAGCTTGAACGAAATAGGAGAGAAATATTAAGCTGATAGATGAAGTAACACTGTCATGGGTCTCAACAAAAGAATCAGAATCTTAACTTTTCTGTGGTGTCACTTGGGTGTCACGGATTAATAGCGAATAATCAATGTGTTTATGACACTGTTATGAATAATTTCAATTTACTAACAGTCTAACTACTATCCAAAACTTTTAAGCAAATGTAGCTGCTTGCAAAAATGAAAAGTTGTTTTAACTATAAATTGATTTTTATTTAATTAATCAGTGTTTGTTTTATTTATTTGATTTAGGAATAACCAAGGAATAACTCATTAAATTGGTATCCAAAATATTTGAGAAACTGTACTTACTACATTAAAAAAAAAAACATTTTAAAAGTAGTAGGTACAGTTTCTCAAATATTTTGAATTTCAAATCGTTTCTTTACATGCCTTTTTCATATTACGTGTCTTTAGGTACTACGAATATCGTATATAATAAAAAAGTAATTGAACTGTTTCATGTCCACATCGACATTCCTTACGTCCGTCAAACGTTGGAAAGGCTTCAGCGCTCCGGTCATTTGTACTAGGAGAGCACGTCACAAAGAGGTTAAAATTTCACTGAAGTTTTCATGAAAGTACACCAATAGAACATACATAAATAGGTTATATTCATGTCTATTTATGCGAATTGGACACTATATTTATTAGGATTCTCCTTTAAATTTAATTAAGAAAACATTTTTTTGTAGAATCATATGTACGGCACGGCAAAGATATGGCGGCAAAGGTATGTACGGCGTATCCATTGGGATAAAAACCTGAAATTAATTTAATAAAGATTAAAAAAGAGTCTATTTATGAGTAGGCTTCAAGGGGAAAAGCGTTAGATACAAGTCAACTTTTATAATCATTGCCTTCTCAGCAAGTCGTGTTTGAAGCTCATAGCTAAAGCCTGCAATACATGTTGGCCGAGCGTAGGCCAACGCGAGCGTTGGGAAATAGGTACAAGACCACAAATAATGTCCACACGTTCGACAAGTTCGTCGAACGCCAATGCAGACGACCGATGTAGAAGAGTGATCGAAAACCGAAACCGATCCAAAGTGAGGCAAGTGATCATGAGCAACGGCGAACGAAGACAAGTTGCACCAAATGAGCTCTATACACGTTGGCGCTGGCCTCTACTCGTCCAACTAGGCAAGTGACACCGAGCGATAGCAAGACAAGACAAATATACTGTCTACATGTTGGTATTGGCCTTCACTCGACAACACTCGGCCAACATGTATTGCAGGCTTAAACAGCCGCAAGGGTTGATCTTCAAGGTTAAGCAACACTTGTATAGTTCATTCTGTGAATGGGTGACAATCTTAACATACCGAGATTTAGGAAGTGGACGTAGGCGTGCGTCTAATAGCACGTTAAGCACGTTGGTCTCGGGTGTAATTTGTACAGACGCCAGCACATGAAGCTACCCGAAACTGTCAACTTTTCCCAATCAACCTTGAACCTAATTTCTTTAACAATAAAGTTGAAAATCTATTAAAGAAATTTGACAGAATGTTGTAGCTTGATGTGCTGCGTCTGTAGTACAACTTTGACAGTCAAGCCACTTAATCAGACACCAGTCTTTCCACGGGGTATTGTGTTATCCAGTCCTGGGTTGTGGAAGTCAAGATAGGCAGTGTTTCCATGTAAAATTACTATCCGTTCAGACAGGAAAAATTGGGGAAAAGGCAGATGATAGCCTTTTCAGCAGCGATCATTTCAAAAGGCTATACTACTGTTATTTATTTATTCTTAGCAACCATCAAAGCGGGCACGCCGCAATTGCGGCGGTAAGACCCCTCTTTGAGGAGTGGCTAGATCGGCGTCACGGCGTCCTGACCTACCGCATGACGCAGGTCCTCACCGGACACGGAAGTTTCGGGAGGTACCTGTGTCTGATGGGAAAGGAACAAACGCCTGGGTATCACCACTGCGAGGGTCGCCCTGAGGACACCGTAGAGCACACGGTGCAAGACTGCCCCGCCTGGGCAGAGCACTGACGTGTCCTCACGGCGGCGATAGGCGGAGACCTCTCGCGCCCGGCATTGGTCGAGGCCATGCTGCGGGGCGAGAGGGAGTGGGAAGCGGTCACCTCCTTCTGCGAAGCAGTCATGCTTCCGAAGGAGGAGGCGGGCCGCGTGAGGGAGAGGATGGCGTCCTCCCTCCAGCCCAGCCGCAGTGGTAGACGCCCACGGCGTTGGACGTCGGCCGACAATCTCCGGCCACCGTAGGCGCGGGCATGCGGACAGCGAGTAAAGGGCAACTCGCTGTCCGACCATGGACCATGCCCGGGTCGACGGCGCGTTGTGTTCCATGCGCGCCTCAAAGAGCGTCAGCAACATGACGAGGCCCCCCCCTGCAGAGGGCCGAAGCCTGCCGGGGTCGTGGGACTTATCCCATTACCGTGGCCCCGGTACGTACAGGGTTATTGAAGGAACACCGTGGATTTTAGTCAGTAAAAGTCTGACAGTCCCTCCCACCCTGCCCGGGGTGGGAGGACTTATTTGATAATTTTACCACGCTAAAAAAATAAAAAATAAAAACAACCATCAAAGAGGCGGAAGGCTTCAGCGCCACGATCTTGTGTACTAGGAAAACATAGTTCAGGACGTCCTCCTTTTCGTAGAAATGGAAACTCGCAAGCAACAAGTGATTGAGGTAGGTCGTGTTTGTTTACGTAGGTACTGAAAGATAACAAGGAAGAATCATAATTATTGTTCGTAAAATTAACACATTTTTTTAGGTTTTATATAAATTATTCTTGTTTCTCGTTAAGTTTTCTACAAACTATTTAATTTAAACTAAACAATCTAATAAAATCTAATTTATAAAAATCTCGTGTCACATTGTTTGTGGTCGCATGCCTCGGAAACGGCTATGCCGATTTTTATGATTGTTTAGTCTATATTTGGAAGGGCAGCTGAAGGAACAGGGTGGGTTTTTAGTCAGTGGAAGTCTGGCACTCCATCCCGCTCCCAGAGTGGGAGAAGTCATTCGATCAACATCTCACCCGGAAAAAAAGGTGTCATTGTAACGCCTACATGGTACAGCTAGTAAAGAATAAATTATAAATCGTCCTCAACGTTGTTGGCTAGATATATACCCAGCGACTGGTGGCATTATTTGACTACGTTGTATGATAATACTAAGCTTTTAGTCAAATATCCTTTTTTTTTTCTTTTTTTTTTTCTTTGGTGGGTAAACGTCGAATGACTTCTCCCGCTCTGGGCAAAACGGAAGGGAGTGTCACAATTCTACTGACTAAAAACCACCCTGTTCCTTCAGCTGCCCTAAGTTCCGGGACCACGGTATCTCGTTAGGACATTCCCGCAACCGTGGCCAGGCCATTGCCTGCCGGGGTTGCGGGAATATATAGTGACGGGGCCCCATAGGGCCATTGCCCTATGGGGCCCCATCACTACTGCTGACAGCTCTTTGAGGCGCGTGTGGAACACGACGCTACGCTGACCCAGGCCTGGTCCTTATCGGACGGTGAGGTACCCCTGCTCGCAGTCCGCAAGCCCGCGCCTACGCGGTGGCCGGAGATCGGCTCGCGATCCCCAACGCCCGGGACGTCTCCGGCTGGGGCGTGAGGAAGAGAGATGCCTCTCCCTCGCGTGTTCGACCTCCTCCTTTGAAGTTATATTATAAATATCGCTTGGGTCGCGAGAATCCAAAAAGAAAACAAAAGAGTAATATAATTTCTAAATTAAATATGTGTTAACTACATATCTTCCCAGTATCATTGCTTATTATTTATTTTTAATCGACTTCAAAAATCTTGAACTTTTGTTTTCAATCACGTCCTTATATCGAAGGACTACCGAAGGCTGTATTTTACTCGGTCCTTTCGAGTGGAAAACGCAATCCCTCTGTGCAAATAAGTAACGATGTGACACTGCTGCTACGCGGCATTCGTAGCGACCGTCAAACAAGCGGAAGGCTTCAGCGCTCCGGTCATGTGTACTAGGAAACAACGTTTGGAGGAGGTCGTTTTCAGTGAAAACTTTCATAAAAACCTACCGCTGCCACATGTTCATTTGGTAAACAAAGGGAAAGAGAGATAGTGATAAGCTTACTGTTGAGCGAGTAAGATAGCTTCCTAAGCACTTGTTGTCATTGAAGTTTACTGTAATTTTGCGTTATATTCTTTGCATTTTTTATGCCTTGCACATCAAAATGCAAAGGTTTTCTATGAAATATACAACTACTGATAAGATTAGCCAATTTTACACACTATTTCTTTTAAGAAGTACACGATAGAAAGAGGTTAGAATACTTCAAATACACTAAAGAAATATTATTCTTAGTGACATATTTTAATCTGATCTCTGAAAATGAATTAATAAGCAGTAATTTGTAATAGAAACGTCTTTTCGAATGTATGAAATCCTGCAAACTTTAAAGGGTGAAAAAACAACAACAAATAACAACAAACAAGAAAAAATAACTATATATACTTTATATTTTTTGCCTGGTCTGGAGCCTGGTCTTGAACTCGATCACGCCTTATGGTACGATTGATGAGGTCTAAGTTCAAACGTATTTAGACCTCATCAATCACTTGTTTAAGCTAGCCCAGAACTGAGACTAGCTGTTCACTCTTAAAAGGCTGACGGATCATATTGGTGTTTTTGGCGGGATGATCACTAGATTTCTTCTGTAGCAAAGCAACGCCTGATTAATCAGTAAAAAACCTATTACAGCGTATGTACTCATTACTTTTCATCAATTAATAGTCAAAGTATTATGGTAATGCAATCTTGTGATTGCAATAATAGTTTATAGTTTTTCCATAGCCATTCAAATTAAAAACTAAACAACAAACCGGTGAAAGGCTTCAGCGCTCCGGTCATGTGTACTAGGAGAACACGTGATGAAGAAGTCGTGTTTTTAATGAAAGCTTTCGTGAAAACACGTGGACTGCACACATGTACGATTTATATCAACACAAATAAACAATCCCAAAAGGAAAGAGTGAGACAATAATACAATGGTCTAGACCTCGAGTCTTGCTTCTTTGATAAAATCATTGATGAAAATTGTTATTGACAAAGTCAAATAAGACTAAAAATATTACACGTGTTTTTTCCATGCAAGTATTTCATTTTCTTATAACTTGTCTGATTTTCAGTTTGATGTTGCGATCACTTTTTTATTTTCTATTGATTAAGACACACAGTAGAATTTTAGACAAATCTTGGTTATACCAGCTGTGTATGCAATCAAAACAAAAAAATTGATCGTTTCCTATGGAGAAGAACCGGCAGGGAACTCCATGGTTACTCATTTGAAAACATAATTGATTTTGTCAATTTTTCCATAATACTGTTTTCATAGGTCTGAGAGAACATTATTATAGACCAACATACTTCAATGTACTAATCAGAAACGAAGAGTGTAATGTTTTCGCATTGACATTGAAAATGAGCTTTAAACACAACAAAAAAATGACAAGAAACCATAGCGAGAAACTAAAGATGTACTATAATTTCTTGTCATTTTAACTGTCATATATGATGAACTAAAAATAAATATAAATTAAACACACGATGCATAATTATAATTCAATTAATGTTTGAAGTTTGTTCTTCATTCCCCGTTACTTAGTTTTATTTGAGTACGATGATACCAATTTCGTTGCTACGTGACATACGTAGCGTCCGTCAAATAGGCGGAAGGTTTCAGTGCTCCGGTCATTTGTACCAGGAATATACGCTATGAAGAGGTCATTTTCAAGGCAAGCTTTCGTTAAAATGTTAGACTGTAACTACATGAATGAAAACAGAGATAGGTAGACAGTAACACTGTTGAGAGAGTGAGAAAGCATTTCAATAGTCTAGACGACCACGATTGTGGCTTTTGTTAATAAATTGACTATGTAATTAAATCAAGAATGTATAGGTAATATTTTTAATGCTTGTTGTTTCAGTCCCTAATTCTATATAATTATAGCTGAAGTGATTTGCATTTTTTTGTTCTCTTAATACTAATTTAGGAAAAGAAACATACCTACATATTTTCGAATGTATGAAAACCTGCGAACTTCAATCGGGAGAGCAAAAAATAACAAACAGTTTTGGCGGTATTCATAAATTTAACAATAGATATTTTTAAGTAGTACTAGCTTTTGCTTCTTTCTTCTTCTTCTTCTTTTGCGACTTCGTCCACGTGAGAGGTTTTTCCCACGTGAATCCCAATCCTGTAAGAATTTCTGGATATATTGTCTTCTTAAAAGGATTTTGTCCGTCTCCTGGTTCTAAGCTACCTCCCTACCAATTAATTATAATCAGCCCAATTAATATCAGCCAAATCGGTTCAGCCGTTCTTGAGTTATAAATAGTGTAACACGACTTTCTATTATATATATATATAGATTAGTTTGGTATGGATTTCAACGCAAAGTAGGCCTGAGCATCCTCTGCGCTAATCAATATTTAATCATTACCATTTATGTTTTGACATTATGTTAACGCAATCACAAAATCAAACTATTAAAAAGTAAAAACTGAAAACAAAGTAATTAACACAATGAATTAACACTGAATTAATTGCAACGCTGCTACGCGATATTGGTAGCAACCGCCATACCGGTGAAAGGCTTCAGCGCTCCAGTCATCTGTACTAGGAGAGCATGTGATGAAGAGGTCATTTTCAGTGAAAGCTTTCGTGAAAACACGTGGACTGCAAAACATTTACGATTTGTATCAACACAAATATACAACCCAAAAGGAAAGAGTGAGATAGTAATACAATTACATAAAAATATAGAAATAAAAAAGTTGTTATTAACGAAGTCAAATAATAATTTTATTTGACTACGTTAATAACAACTTTTTTACCAAAAAAATATAATCACACGTGTTTTTTCCATGCAAGTATTTTATTTTCTTATAGCTTGCCTGATATCACATTCAATTATGTTTGAGCTCAATGTTGCGATCACTTTTTTATTTTCTATGGATTAGGGCACGTAGTAGAATTGTAGACAAATCTTGGTTATACCAGCTGTGTTTACAATCTTTTTTTTTTATTTTAGCTTCAAAGCTAGTGTACAGCTTGAATTGGTACTTTCCTGTGGAGAAAATCCGGCAACTCCACGGTTACTCATTTGAAAACATAATTGATTTTTTTCAATTTTTCGATACTAAAGATTATTAAGTGTGAAAGAGCAGTATAGTATTAGACTTATTACATACTTCAATGAAATTTACTAATTCGAAACGCATCTAAGCGTGTAGTGTTCTCGCATTCACATTGAAAATGAGCGTTAGAAAATGACAAAAATCTCAAGATATGTCCATAAAAAAAAACTGTCATATATTGATGAAATAAAATAAATATAAAACAAACACGCACACATACAATGCATTTTTTTTCTTGCAGCTGTTTTAATACCACGTAAGTTTTATTTGAGTACGATAATACCAACTCCGTTGCCACGCGACAGCGTCCGTGAAATAGGCGGAAGGTTTCAGCGCTCCGGTCATTTGTACCAGGAATTTACGCTAAGAAGAGGTTATTTTCAGGACAAGCTTTCGTGAAAACATTGAACTGTAGTAAGTGCAGAGAGAGAAGGAAACAGAAATAGACTAACACTGTTAAGAGAGTGAGATAGCATTGCAATAAACTAAACTATACGTGAAAATACATTAATTATGGTATGTGACTAATTACGTCAAGAATACATGGTCACGCCTAGTTGACACTTCGCGTGACCCAAGGGCTTAAGCATTGCCATACAACGTGGCAATGCCGCCAGTCTTTTGGGCACTTTACCAGTGGACAGCGATGCGCACGAATTTCTGGATGCCATATTTTAGTTTATTTTTATTTAAGTTTTAAAAATGCTAATAACACATAAATAATTGTTTACAAAATAAAAGTATCTTTGAAAGAAGAGTATATTGTTTCATATTTTAAATACTTGTCGTTTTTATTTATGATTCAATTTTATTCTTGAGAAGTGACTTTCATATTTTCAGTCTGTTCTCTCAATACGAAGTTAGAAAAATTTTTGACAATCTAATAAAACAGCACTAGTACGTTTCATCGATTCAATTGATACAAAACATCTGTGTGAAAAGTAAAATAAGATATCAGTCAAAACAATTTTATGACTATTTTTAATCTATCTAAAGAAAAACTGTACATCCTTTTACGAAAAGTACGCAGACAGGAGAATGAAAGGATATTGCCCATTGTTGTATGGGGGATTCTTACAAACTTGCGTCAACCCCAAATTACTCTCAACGGGTCAAGTTTTGATTTAACTCGTCACTACCAACAAGATTTTAACATAGTTTAACCACATTTTTGAGATATTCGAAATAGTTCAAAAATGCCTGATCATATTTTAAGAGACACTTCCTCGACACAGCACTTCAGAGTCATTATTTCGATACGCCACAACATAAGACTCACTATCTCAACACAGGTAATAGTTATTATAGATGTAATCTATACTTATAATAAATCTGTAGAGAGGTCAATTCTGTACATGAAATATATTTACAAAATAACTATCAGGGGGTGATTAGGGATCGATACTGATACCAAAAATGCAATCAGTAAAATTTTTGTCTGTCTGTCTGTCTGTCTGTCTGTCTGTCTGTCTGTCTGTATAACCGTTATAGAAACAAAAACTACTCGACGGATTTTAACGAAACTTGGTACAATTAATATTCATACTCCTGAGCAGGTTATAGTATACTTTTCATCACGCTACAATCAATAGGAGCAGAGCAGTGAAGGGAAATGTTGGGAAAACGGGAGAAGTTACTCCATTTTTTAAGCTTCCGTTGCGTGTGCAACCTTAATGGTTAAAGCTACACAGAAATCATTTATGACGGAAATGTTCTCCTTAAAATTATATAAAAAATATCCCACGACAGCATATATCTATCTTTTATGGTTGACTCACAATAACACGTGTAACTCCCGATAGCTTAGCAGTTCGAAGCTTTCTGATTATTATTCTGCTCCGAAATTTAAAACCACCACAACTTTGCAATGGAACTCGGCTAAAAGTAACCCAGTTGCAACAAAATATAATCGAGGCTCAAATTTTAACAGGTTGCGGTGCAGGAGAAACCGTCTTTATTCCCAGAATTCCCATAATAGCAAATAATTTTCCATTCCAATTTAAAAGAACGCGATTCCCAGTATCGGTGTGTTATGCAATGACAATTAATAAGGCTCAAGGGCAGACTTTTCGTGTTGCTGGAGTAGATCTCGGTGTCAGTTGTTTCTCGAATGGTCAGTATGTCGCTCTTTCCCGGGTTAGCAGTTCTAGAAATCTTTATGTTCACGTGCCGGACGGGTCAACTTTCAACATAGTTTACCTGGAAGCTTTGCGCTGAAGTATTGTCGTTCTATAGGTACTTAAGCCTCATGTGAACGTGATCTAAACAATATTACCAATACATTAACTTAATAACACACAAGGAGTTACACGCTGACGGAGTCGCGGGCACAGCTATTAACAATAATATTGTGCGGTTCGGTATTGCGATATTTTTCAACAGTATTATGGATTGACATATTATATTTCCCTACTAAATTACGAAAGTTAATCTGTGTGTTACATCAAAATCACTGAACCGTGAGGAAGGACATAGGCTATTTTTTTTACGAAAAACGACGGAGACGTGGACGAAGTCGCGGGCAACAGCTATCTATGCTAATAATATAAGCCTGAAGAGTGTGTTTGTTTGTTTGAACGCGATAATTTCAGGAACTACTGGTTCGAATTGAAAATTAAGAAATTTTTAATTAAATAGTAAATATATAGAGAAAGGCTATATATAGGCTATATATCATTACGCTAAGGCCAATAGGAGCGGAGCACCAATGAAGAATGCTTCACAATCGGGGTTAAATTTAACGTTAGCCCAAAGTAACTATTCCACGCGGACGAAGTCGCGGGCAAAAGCTAGTTATTCAATAAAAATGGCAGAACGACTCAAACGCAGCAAATACATCGATCAACCGACATAAAAATCGATATACACTGACACCTCACAGTTCCATACTTCGGTGTTCCGTTATGCTATTTTGAATTTCTACTGAAGTAAGCAATGTTTTAGTTTCATAATTAGATAATTTATAAAAACATTTTATTAGCATTCATTTTAATAATTATACACTTTACTTATGCACTTGTGAACTTAGACAGTAGCTAAATAAAAATACTTCTATCATTACCAGTAAATGAAAGTAAGTCTCAATTGTAAACGGAACGTTATTTTTTGGATATGCATTATTTGCGGAAATAGTCAAATTGTTATTAGGATATATTTAAACAATTAATTACACCAAATATACAAAATTATGTACTAAAATACAAACTACAACAAAGCATCAAAAAATTCGTCCTCAACGCTGTCGGCTGGCAACGTACCTAAGATACTGGCGGCATTGCCTCGTTGTATGGCAATGCTTAGCCGTTGACCAAAGAAATAGCCAGCCCTTGGGTCGCGGGAAGCGTCAACGAGCCTTTTCGATATTTCTTTAAAAAGGCTGTGAGCACACGGGCCCCATGGTCCGAGAGTTTCGACCCCAAACGGCTCGAAAATATAGTTATCACCGAGATGACTATATTTACGCCGCTTGAGGTTTTCCGCAGCCGCAGCGGGAGCGCCAGCACAACATGATGAACTGGGAAGATGGGATGGCGCGACAGTATCGACACAAGTTGCGTCCCACACTAAAGGCCTACCCATCTTCCAAGGAAACAATGACATGCCGTCCGGTCTCTTGCCATCGTCACGCGCCAGTCCAATGGGTTCCAATACGGCTGGAACGCCGACGGTGACAAGGGCTCGTCGGATAATGTCATTTAAGTTGGCATGTCGTGCAAAACGACCCGCACTACGGCTGCAAGAGAGGCCATGGTGCCCGAGGCTGTTGACCGCTTCCCCACAATTACAGCGATGAGGGGAACAACAAGGGGCTCCTAGGCGTAGTGAAGCAGCGATGCGGAAAGTGGTGTCGTCGAACAAAGTGCCAAGATTTGAGGACGGTAGAGCATGTAACCAAAGACCTGATTCCCACTTTCCCACAGCCAGCAGACGAGCACACTCAGCAGAAGTAGCAGACGTGGTTAGTAAATTATTCAGAACTACTCTGCAGAGCGGCTCGTCCCACCGCCTCTGGGAAGATGGTATAACAGGTAGGTCAGAGTTCGGACAAGCGAGATTCCAGGCATCAATAGCCTCAGTGAAGCACGGCACATTGAAATCAATCAGTGTGGAAGCCAGGATATTCCTGATTAATTTCTCAGTGCTGTGGACCGAGGAAATGAAAGCCGGTAAACTAATACTAGAAATTTTGCGGATTCCGAGCCCTCCCATGCGGATGGGAAGAGAGGCTTGGGCCCAAGCTCGGTCATCCAAAGCCACATTCAGAATTAAGGACAAAGTTCGTCTGATAATTTGATCCATTTGAACTAAAAGTTGATGGTGCTTCCACAAATGGGAAGCACGAAGAGAGTATGTTAATTTAGGGCCGAAACAGCAGAAACGAATTATAGTGATGGCCGCGTGCATATTGATTTGGAGCAATCTTTCTGAAACGTCATTGAATTTATTAATTTGTTCTGCAATAAAGTCGGGAAAGGAAGTATCAAAGATTGGAGAACCAAGGAGACGGAGAGAACTTTTCTCAATAATTTGAATTCCAGGAGCTATTTCGTTAAATTTAGAGAGAGTCAGTAGTCTGTCAGTGTTATCTGTTAAAAATAATTCACATTTTGAAAGGTTGAGGTCAAGGCCAATAGAATGTAGTTCATTTTTTAAGAAATTTAGGTCTGCTAAAATATTTTCTACATCACCTCCCAAGGTTCCGTCGTCAAGATACCAAACATTGAATTTAGAATTTAGCTTTCGAATTATTGGGTGAATAGTTAAACTGAAAATCACTGGCCCGAGAGGGTCACCTTGTTGACAGCCAACAGCTGATTCTAATAGATTGTCTCGAAACAATAATTTGGATGGATTTCTATAGCATTGCCAAAGGAAACTATAAAGGAGATGTTTAATTTTGGGCTACCATTAGTACATCACATAGATAAATAGAAAAAATAATAGCGATTATCATAAAAAATACTCAAAAAAATATTTGGAGATGGGTAGAGCTGTGATAAATTATTATTTGGGAAGATTTTTATTATGATAACCCTTGTTTTAGGGCAGCCATGACAGTCGTGTTTGACATATTTAAGTTACATGACGTTTGGTGTCTTTCTATGAGTCGTAGAGATGGGCAAGTGAAAAAAAAAAACATCGATTAATATCGAATCGATATTTTTAATCTATATGAATTATTATCACGTCAAAAATAGATATTTTCCGTAAAGGTAATGCACGTAGGTAACATTAACTCCAGCCACCGCGGGAGACGCACCGGGCGTCGGGGATTGCGAGTCGATTTCCGGCCATCGTAGACGCAGGCTTGCGGACTGCGAGCAGGAGTAGCTCACTGTCCGCTAAGGACCAAGTCCGGATCGGTGGCGCGTTATGTTCCTCTAAGAGCTGTCAGCACCAGTGGCGGGGCCTCATAGGACCATTGCCTACCGGGGTTGCGGGAATGTTCTAACGAGATACCGTGGCCCCGGAACTTAAGGGCAGCTTGAAGGGAACAGGGTGGGTTTTTAGTCAGTAGAAGTCTGACACGCCCTTTCGCTTCGTGAGGCCCAGAAAAGAAAACTAATCTGAAGATAAGTGCATATTTTGATGGCGCAAACGTGCTGATGATCTGGTACGACATTTGAACTACTCCCTGGATCTGACAAGATTAGTGTAAGACCTATACTAATGTGAATTAAAAATATCGATTTATTGAGATTTAAAATATTGTCTATATTTATCGATTATTTTATGAAAAAATCGATATTTTTACCCAAGCCTAGTGAGTCGTTATGTGTTTTCGCCGTATTGGATTGAATGTTTTCGGAGTTTTTAATGATTATTTTGTTTTGCGACCTAGATTATTTCTAAAGACATTGATTGCTTGCTTCTCTGTTGATCCCAGCTTTGTTATATGGTTTTTGATTCGCCTGTGATTTAGATATCGTCGTTTACGGTATTCCACAATGACAAGTTTAGTTTCAGGTATGTCTGCTTTAACCCGTGCATTTACTTATTATTTTGTTAACATGCTATTACTATATGATGTTATCTTACCATTTTCCATATTCTAATAGATTTTAACTCATATTTATTCCAGTATATGTACAATGGCATGCCTGCAGTGTACCTCTGTTATAGATGAAATTGAACTATATTTTGGAGAGCATAGAAGCACCGGCTTTTTTCCTGGATGGAGTATTGATAAGGGATGATGCGCAATTAATAAAAAAATATATATTTAAGTTTCTACAAGTTGTTTTATTTATATACTTCTTATGGCTGGTTTTTCATCCTCTTAATGTCACCAATTACAGAACTTATTTGGAGTTTTATAGGAGTAATAGTTATCTACAACTCACAGAACAGCTCACTGCTCTCCTATGCATTATCGAAGTCCAGAGATTATTGAAAAGCACTAAAGAATGAAACAGCACATTTTGCTACACAAAGTAACCTTCAAGCCTTCGTTTTATGTTTCCAATATAACCAATCTTTAGCTAAGTACTGAAATATGTATAAGTAGCGGCACGTAAGTCTAGCGCTGAACGATACCTGGAGGGGATTGCTGCGCATGGGTACTGTCGCGCACGCAATACAATTGTTAGCTAAATAACGTTAATGACATTATTTTAATGTAATGTCAAATAGTAGGTCTAGCGCTGAACGAAATGTAGAGGATAGCTGCGCATGAGTACTGTCGCGCATGCAAATAATATTACCTATACTTTAATAAATAGTTTATCTCCAATGTCAATGTCCAAGGATTTATAGTAGGTACCTAAGATATAATTTTTAACAAGTTTTGTGGGGAGTATAAAAATAAAAACATTATTTGTTAATTTAAAATTTTTTTATGTTAGATTTAAGTCTAATCTGAATCAGAGAATCTACAGTGAATCTGAATCTACAGAGAATTCTCAAATTTACAGTGATGCTGTCCGAATCACTGAGTAAAGTATTTGTAGCTTCGTCAATCTCACTTTTAATTTGTTTCAAAGAATCAATTCATTCGTTAGATTCCCTTTTTAAAAAGCAATTCACGACATAAACCATTTTCCTTGCCTGTCTTTTCAAAACAGTATTTCTTCTAGGTATATTCACTTTAAAGTCACAAACAAACTAAAAAACTAAATTTAACAAACAAATTCAAACTTACAAAAAAATACAACAACAAAAATTAACAGCAATAACAATACAATTAATGACGCGAGTGTACACGGGATGTGCGCGGAGCGTCGTATCGGCGCGGGGAACATAATGCGGCTGGAGAGCCAATCGGCGCTACGCACGCCCGCCCTTCATTCCGCTAGCCCCCCACAGGTACCTTAATTTTTACTTCTGCGCAATAACGGTCACCGCTAAAGTTTCGTGCCGATGGTTATATTAGGTAAAAGATGTGCCGCCGTAAAGCAGTAATATAATTATCCTGTGGTCTTATTTTATAAGTATAACTATAAGGATTCCAAGTATTTTCGGAATTCGTATGTTGATATTTTATTGTAATTACAAAAATAAAAATATCCATCGACCTCCGAGACGTCAAAAACACTATCCGTCAAACTGACAATCTCAGTTTGACGGATAGTGTTTATGCGAATGTCATTTTGACATGCCAGTCTGACATGTCAAAATGACATTCGCATCATTGTTTAAGTTTAATAGCAACATGGCTGATCCACCATATTTATTGTGTTGCTCTCCTCGACCGAGTTAATTTGAATATCACACTAAAATAAAGCGAAATCATAGAAAATTAATATTAAAAAACAGTTACTACATTATACAGCTATATTTACATGTGGTGTACTAATGGTAGCCCAGGCTCCATACATTTCTGGAACATCTCCTTTGGGGGAATTCTTTTTTAGTCTCAGCCAACAAAGTGTCCCTGTTAACTGAATTGAAGGCGTTCTTTATGTCAACCTTCAGAATGGCCTCGCTTTTCCCAGAATTTAGGTATGTCGACAAAGCGTGTACGGCAGCCTCACAGCCCCCTTTGGAACCGTAACCAAGTTGCAGGAATTTTTCCGAAACAGCCTCACCATAAAATTTACAGCAAATCTTGGCTGCCATACGGCGGTAGGTGGTTCCCACGGCAATGGGACGAATGCCGCCATCTTTCTTGCGTAGCGCACATAAATTGGCGCCATACAGAATATCGATGACAGATTCGTTTACCTTGCCGGAGAGCATAAGGTTAACTAGAGCCGTCAGCTCCCTCAAGAGCGACTCACCAGCTACCCCGGCGCCTGAACAAATGAGGTCCTTCAGGTGC
Source organism: Tholera decimalis (assembly GCA_943138885.2). Classification (NCBI taxonomy): domain Eukaryota; kingdom Metazoa; phylum Arthropoda; class Insecta; order Lepidoptera; family Noctuidae; genus Tholera; species Tholera decimalis. The sequence continues at coordinate 8,305,657 of OW964553.2, read as the reverse complement.
TGCGGACTCAGGCCGTCGAGACCGCCAGCGGAGCCGCTCCGGAACGAGCTAACGGCTGTGATTACCTCTCGACCTGAAATGGTGAGGGAGTGAATATCAGGATCAGGAGGGTCGGGAAAAGCAAGATCATACGCTGGGGCAGGGTGTTTGGTCTTCAGAGCTTCGAGAGTCTCTGAAGAACAAGGTGCCACCACATCGCTGCTGAAGAGAATCCTGGCAGCTCCGCTAATATCACCGTCCCCTAACTTCGTTTCTACCAAATGGGATATACCTCGTGAAGAGGTAATTCTAAGAGAGGGAGAATCGAAATCAAAACTTGGAGCCGAAACATTACAATTTTCTTTAATTTGAGCTGTTAAAGTCTTTTTTGTGGCCGGATTCTTTTTCACGTGAAGAACTTTGTAGGGGAAGGTAAGCAGTTGTTCCCAGGCGCTTTGTGAGTTCTCCCGGACAGCTTGGCGAACGCAACTAGCCAGGTGTTGAGCAACTAGAGGTTTGGCGCCGCGGGGAACTCGCTTCAGAACCGGAACGGATTTTTTTAAATTTGAAAGTGTTTTCCAAAAAGGGTCGGAAGTGGTATTAGAAGGTGTGGAAATAGGTATGGAAGCAGAGTCTGAAGGTGCATTTTGCGACTTATGTATTTTCCCAATATGCACATTCAGACCCCGCTTACCTTTGAAAAAGCGTGCCTGGGTACAGAGCGGGCATCTCTCCAGGGTGTTCAGCGATGTTGAAGGTTGACTAGCACCACCAACATTATATATTATATATTTAATATTATTTATTTTTATCACTTTTTAATGCGGTTAAAAATATGTCTTAAAAACCAATAGAAAAGAAAAGAAAGGGTATACTTTCCAAATGGTCCCATGAATATTTTATCGAAATCGGACAAGCCGTTTCTGAAAAATCAACAAAAGTAAAAATAAAATATTTACGTTGATGATCTTTTCGTTTACTCTGCATTGCGTTTTTTGTTCGCGCATAACTCCGTCATTTAGGAACCGATTTGGAAAATTCACTGACCCTCTGAAAAGCGCGAAAATAAAAAAAAATTGCAAAAAAGTAAAACCGACTTCCATATCAAACACTACAAAGCCAAAAATAATTTTAATTTCGGAAGGCGGTGTGAAAAAAAAAAGAAAATACAAAACCAATAACACCGACTACCGAAATTAAAATTATTTTTGACTTTGTAGTGTTTTGATATGGAGGTTGGTTTTTTTTTGCAAAAAAGTTTTTTTGAACGACTGCATCTAATTGAATAATAATTTTTAGTACGGATAGTATGTATATAAAAAAGAAATGTGGTGCGAAATTCGCTGGATCGGCTTGTACAAAATAATTTTAAATATGTTGTTGCTGCTACGAAATATTCGTAGCGACTGTCAAACAGGTGGAAGGCTTCAGCGTCCCGGTCATGTGTACTAGGAGAGAACGTTTGGAGGAGATTGTTTTCAGTGAGAACTTTCATGAAAGCACACTGCTGCCACATGTTGATTTGGTGTCAACACAGGTAAACAAAGGGAAAGAAAGATGGCTTCAACTGTTGAGAGAGTTAGATCACTATCTAAATGACTTAATGCCACTGCTGTGCTGCCAGCATGATTAGTCAATTGCAAGAAATAGTCGATTACAAAATAGGTGGATGGGTATTTAACTATTTTATTTTATTTTTTTATAAATAGGACTAGCAATATGGGTAGAATTCACATAGTCATCTTGATAACCACTTCAACTAAACTAATTACGCTGGGTGGGGTTCGTACTTCGTACCCACACCCTCTCAATTACAAGTTCGGCACCTAATTTCGAATGTAAAAATGAAAAAGAAAAAACAAGCAGTTTTGGCAGAATTACACTAAATATTTTTCCGTAGTATGTTAGTTTGGTATGGATTTCAACGCATAGGCATCCTCTGTGCCAATCAATCTTTAATCATTACCATTGATTAATGTTCAAAATATTACGATAACACAAACACAAGATCAAACTAGATACGTGTGTGGGGCGTGTCGGGAAACTTTTAGAATAAAGTCCGTTTCAAAAAGTGAAATGTTTAATAAATGTTTACAAAAGTTCTTAAAAATTATCAAAATTAAAAGTAAAATAAAAGTAGGTAGCTAGCTATAACCTAGGAGTATTTAAGTCAAGAGTGAATAGGTTACTTTTAGGTGAGCGTGCTCCATCTTCGACCACATCATCACTTACCATCAGGTGAGATGGTGGTCAAACGTGAACCTATTTTAAATAAATAAAATAATAATAATAAGGTTAAACTATACGCGATGAGCGCGAGTGTCTGTTTCCACCGATTTTAGGTTGGAAAAAGCCCAGAAACTCATCGTTACCATGGGAAGCACTACTCATTGAATTTGATGCTTCGCGCTTGTTTGCAAGTGTGCTGAGCCAGCATCTTGGCATCATGACAAACTGTTAAATAGTGAAAAAAAACAGACAAAAACAATGTTATGTATGACCCTGAATTCCTTGCAACGCTGTTGCTACGCGACAATGGTAGCGATCACCAAACTGGTGAAAGGCTTCAGAGCTCCGGTCATGTATACTAGGAGAGCACGTCATGAAGAGGTCCTGTTCAGTGAAAGCTTTCGTGAAAGCACACGGATGGCACACCAGTGCGATTAGTTTCCACACAAATAAATAATCCCAAAAGGAAAGAGTCATAGGCTGAATCTGTCGAAAGAGTGAGACAGAAGTGCAGTGGTCTAGACGACCTTGTGTATTGCGTCTTCAATAAATTCATTGATTAAAGTTGTTAATAAGTCAAATAAAAATTAGAACACGAGTTTTTTTCTTGCAAGTTTTCCATTTTCTTATAATTATTCCATTTTATTATAGGCTTCCTGATTTGAATATTCAATTATATTATTATGCGCTCGATGTTGCGATCACTTTTTTTTTTGTTTTCTATTTACTAAGACACATAGTAGAATTTTAGACAATGTTACACAAGCTTTGTATGCAATCGAATCAAAAATATTAAGTATTATATTTTAGCTTTAAAGCTAGTGAACGGCTTAAATCCACCAGAATGCACCAGCAAATTGCCATGGATTCTCTTTTCAAAGTTTTATGGGTATGGGAGGACAATATAGACCAGTAACATACTTGAATATAATTAAGTACTTATCAAAAAGTGTGTAGTGTTTTCGCATTTACATTAAAAATGAGCTTTAGAAAATGACAAGAAACTAAAGCAACGTCCATAAAAAAACTGTAATATTTGATGACAAGTCAAACAAACTAAAAATTAAACAAATATAAAACAAAAACGCACACACACAATACATAATTATAGATTTTTAAAATCATAATTTTAAAATGTTTTTTTATTTGAGTTTTTTTAAAACCACCAAAGTTCTATTGTGTGACATAGAATGTGACAAAACTAACCCTGTTGCTACCGCAACATACGTAGCGTCCGTCAAATAGGCGGAAGGCTTCAGCGCTCCGGTCATTAGTACCAGGAAACTATGCTATGTAGAGGTCGTGTTCAGGGAAAGCTTACGAAATACAAACATAGAATGCAAGAACTCGAGAGGAAACAGAGATAGGTTGTGACTGTTGAGAGAGTGAGATAGCATCGCAATAGTCTAGACGACCACGTTTGTCGTTTTTGTTAACGGAAAAAATATTAATGACTATATGTGACTAATTAGGTCACAAAAGTATATGTAATATTTTAAATACTCGTTGTTTTAACTCAGTTAAAGTTTATGTGGAGAAGACCAGAAATCGTATATTTTTATAAAGTAATTAATGCTTTTGAAGTTTTTTTTTATGATCGTCTCGCGTTTGACCACCATCTCACCTGTTAAGTTATTTATATTATGGCCAAATTTTGACCACTAGTATAAATAGTAATGAATCGCCAAAATATATGTACACGCAAAGCTTCCGAATGACTGCACCAAATTGGATAAACTCTTTGCCGGGACAATATTTTTACAAAATATATTATGGCAGTGCGAAGTTCGCTGGATTGGGTAGTACAAAATAAGTTGTAAAGTAGCTGCTACTCAACTCATTTGTAGCGACCGTCAAATAAGCGGAAGGCTTCAGCGTTCCAGTTATGTGTACTAGGAAAGAACGTTTGGAGGAGGTCGTTTTCAGTGCTAATTTTTATGAAAGCACACCGCTGCCACGTGTCCTTTGGTATTATCCACATAGGTAAACAAAGGAAAATCCCTAAAGTGATAGGCTTCATCTGTTGAGAGAGTGAGATAGCTATCTAAAGGACTTGTTATCATAGAAGTTTACATTAAATATGCGTTATTTATTCAGTATTATTTTATTATTCTTTACACATCAAATTTATGCAAAAGTTTCCCTATTTCTTCTTTTATTGTTCACATAGAAGAGCAAATCTTTGTATCTACATTGAAACATTCTACATGATTTGTTTTACAATCGGATAATGGCAGTGATGCGTAATTTTTCTATATTTTGGGTGTAGTAAGTCAAGAGATTTTATTTTAATTAAATATGGTTTCAAATGTTCTAAATTAAAAGACAGGTAAAAATGAGAGTATGATACTTATGAATTTAAATCTGTTGGTTATTAGGCATTTCCAACGTGACCATACATGATTTTTATTAAATAAAGTGCCTAAGTACGAATGTACGTAGGTACTTATAATATTTTGAGTGATTTGCATAATTATAATTAATTTTTCTGTTCGTCTCAATAGTAATTTAGGTAACAGTTTTACAGTCTAACATGCATACATTTTACGTTTTGATAAAATTAAACATCAGTAAAAACATTGCTATTTTAATCTATCTACATATACATAATAACTAGCAGTTGCTCGCGACTTCGTTCGCGTGGGAAATTTTTCCCGTGTAAATCCCGGTCCCGTGGGAATTTCGCAAAATTCCGTCTTAGCGAGCATCTACGTACTAAAAGGAACCCCCATGCAAAATTTGAGAGCCCGACTACTTTTTTTATTTTTTTTCCTGAGTAGGAAAATCATTTTTGGTCGGGACAAAGTTTGTACAAAAATTAAAAATATCGTGGTTCGCTGGATCGCATAGTACAAAAAAGTATCAATATGACGTCGCTCGACATTTGAAGCGACCGTCGTACAGGCGAAAGGCTTCAGCGCTCCGGTCATGTGTACTAGGAGAGAACGTTTGCAGGAGGTCGTTTTCAGTGAAAACTTTCATGAAAGCACACCGCTGCCACATGTTCAAATGGTATTAACACAGGTAAACAGAGGGAAAGAGAGATAGTGACAGGCTTAAACTGTTGAGAGAGTGAGACTTATTACTCAGACCAGCTGAGCATAATATTATTAGAGCAATTTTTACACCTTATTTCTTTTAAAACCCTTATTGTATCTTTAATGGCGCACAAAAAAGATCAAATTTATGTATCTATATTGAAAAATTATAAACATGATCACAATTGGATAATGCCAGTGCCATATTTAAGGTGTAGTAGGTCAAGCTTTTATTTTAATTAAAATGTTCTAAATTAAATGACACGTAAAAATTAGAGTTTGAAAGTTATGAAATTAAACCTGTTGATTGTTATGTTGTAGAAGAGCAGTGGTAGCCCAGTAATTAGAAACACAACTTATAGGTTGTAGGTATAGGTGTTGGTTTGGTTGGTTTCGAACCAAGGCAGGGCAGATACCTTTTTCTAATATTGTCGTCATCACCAGTGCCCACGAAATGTTTTTTAGTTATTGGAAAAAAAATATCACACGTCTCCTCTCTCGTTTTGGGTAGAGTGGAAGGTAGTGTCAAACTTGTAACTAAAAACCGACCTGTTCCTCCAGTTGTGGGGTACGCCGTATCCGTCGCCGTCGTAAATGGTGAAGAAAAGCACCGCAAGGAAACCATGTTCTAGGATTGAATATGCGACATCCACCAACCGGCTATGTGCCATCATGGTGGATTACGGACCATTCCATCTCATTAAACGGAGGCTTGTGTCTCTGTAGGGGAGTTGCTATTGCCCGTGAATTCATTCGCGTGGGAGAGTGGGAGGATTTTCTCGCGTAATTCCCGATTCCGTGGGAATTCTGGGATAAAATCTATCGTATGTTCTTCCCAGGATCCTAAACTATTCTCATGCAGAATAGAACAAAAGATCTATATTTGGTTTAGCGGTTTAGGCGTGAAAAGGTACCAGGTCGCCAGCTGGTCGCGTCTCAGAGAGTCATGGCTATCCGAATGAAAATAACTTTCGCATTTATAATATTAGTATGGATTATGTCATGTTTGGTTTTGTTTTTATGAAAATTATGTTGCTATGCGCCCTTCATAGTGGCCGTCAAACAGGTGAAATATTTCATTACTCCGGTCATGTGTACTAGGATAGCACATTGTAAAGAGATTGTTCCCAGTAAAGGCTACTATAAAAGTCACTTTACAGACACACACAAATAAACCATAAAGCAGGAAAGTGAAATATGTGTGTATGAAAAAACACCTTTCAGCCTTTAAAGCTCGAGTAAATAGGCATCTTCTGGGCTCGCTCGTCCCATCAGGCGAGATCGAGGTCAAGAGTAGGCCCATCAGTAATAAAAAAAAAGAAAAAACTTTAAAGTAAATATTTGAAATTATTATTAGCCTATGGTTTTAATAATGCTATCTCACTCTCTGAATAGTTTCAATAGGTATATCACTGTTTCGTTACATGTTTTAACGCCCAACCACACACACAGGCAAGTACGCGCAGGCCGGGGCTTGCGCAGGCAAAATTTCAAGCAAGTCGAAAAAGGCGCAGGCCGCGCTGTAGGGTTTGCGCGTGATTCAGTTTTACCAACCACACGCACGATGTTCCGTGTACAAACCGGCTTGCGCAGGCAAAACTGTAGTGAAGCTTGTGCGTGTGGTAGGCCCATTAGCGGTCTGTTTTCACGAAAACTTTCCCTGAACACGACCTCTTTCATAGCGTACTTCCTGGTACAAATGATCGGAGCGCTGAAGCCTTCCGCCTATTTGACGAGACGAGAGATTGTCAGACTTCTACTGACTAAAAACCCAACCTGTACCTTCACCTGCCCTTATGTTCCGGGTTCACGGTATCTCTTTAGAACATTCCCGCAACCCTTAAAGTACATCTACACTGTAGTTTTACATGTTAGGTGGGTGGCGAGTCTACTACTAGATATTTTGAAGAAACTTTTAAATCCGAGTAGCCTGGTATGAAAACTTTGTTTTACTTTAGAAAGCCAATAACTTTCTTTGATGAATGTAAAATTAACTAGTTATTTTTTAACAATTATGAAACAAAATAAATGTAGGTATCTTACCAATACATAATTAATAAGTATAATAAATGTGACTGATTAGATGTTTGTGTTTCGTTTTAAGAGATTTGGATGAATCTCGGCTTACATAATAGAGGCTAAGTCACAGCGTTTCGCCGTAACTAAGTTAGAATAACGTTAATAAGACTCGCTTTCCCAAAACAAAAATTTATATAAACAAAAACTTATCGACAATACTTTCACATCGAAGATGTAAAATCGTTTTATTTATAAATAATTTTATTTAAATTAAGTACATGATTTCTTCAGCCTAAACCTTAAAGCTACAACGTGCCCTTCGTAGCCGTCAAACGGGAAAAAGGCTTCAGCGCTCCGGTCAAACGTACTAGGAGTTCACGTTATAGGGAGTAAAATTTCAGTGAAAGCTATTGTGAAAGTACTCATGATTAAAATATCAACATAACTTCAAGCATGACAGAGATAGCAATAAGTTGGTCCCACACCCCAACAAACTGTCCGCTGCGTGTCAGAGTTAGATAAAAGTTCAATGACCTCTTACTACACGTGCTTTTGTCCTGTCTCGCTCACACTACACAATTCAAAATACGAACATGATGAAAGCATTAAAGAAATCATAACTAACTAGTTTCAAACTCAAGTAAATTCGGTGTGACGTATGCATTTGTCAAATAAATACTGGACCGAAAAGCGCGGTAACTTTTGAGAAAACAAAATTGATAATTGTATTTTCGCATTAATCTCTTAGCAATCTAAGGAAAAATTAAGATATAAAAACCTTCTGTCTGAAGTTTTATTTAAGTTTTAAATCAGAAGGCGTCACTAGGCTTATACAATAATTAGATGCACATTGAGAGAGAATGTAATAATAGTACATTATGGTACAAGTGTGTAATGTTGGTGATTACCGCTGAGGCGCCATTGAGACCCGAGCCGTCAGGTGAGGGTCTTAAGAGAGCCGAGGACGGTAATCATCAATACACACGAAAAAACAAATATGTATTGCATAAATCGTTTAATTATTAAAACAATTGGTGAATGTACAATTTTCAAAACGATATTGGATTGTTTTTGATGGCAATTTCACAGTTTGTGTTACATTGGTACTTGCCACTTCTTTAGTACCTTCATTTACTTCTTGTGTAAATGTCGGCGACAAAGGTAAATCATACAAATTACTGGAAGGAGAGGGCACCAAATAACTCACGCTAGTAGATGTACATGGTTGTGGTTCGGGGCAAAACTTTTTTGCCTTTGGCTCCAAATTAATGGCTTGCGTTATTTTGTCATTGATTTTTGCTTTGTTATGAATTGAGTCTTCTATGTACGATTCAGCGATTGCGTCAGAACGCCATCCACCATGTCGCTTCAAAGTTAGTATATCAGCCCCCGAATCAGCCAACATTGTAGCCGACGTTCTTCTAAAACTGTGTCCAGTGTAAAAATCGGCCTCAGGCAAACCTAAATACTTCGCTATTTCTCTTGGCATATTACCAAATTTGTTAATACCGATTGTTTGTGCAGTACATTTTCCTTTCTGAAAGTTTTGGAAAAAGCGGTCATTCTTTGTTTTTGTTGAACGGAGATCTTGGTATTTTTTCACTATTTCACGAAACGTTCCTTGGATTGTAAAAGATCGTGGAATCTTGGTTTTAGTCTGGGTAATTTTGACAAGAAGCATATCTCCGTGGATTTCTACATCTTTTGTTGTAATATTGTACAGCTCTTGTCGTCTACAAGCACCAGTAACACCGAATATTAAGCAACCTGCAAAGAAATCAATTAATTAGTTCTAAGAAATTATGCTAAAGTTACACACTTGTATATTGTAGATTCGTTTCGATTAAAAATATGAAACGTACCTTTGTTGCTAGATACTGACTATCCGGAGCCTCATTCAAAAACTTTTCAACGTCGGCTGGTGACAAAACTTTAGATTTCCGACCAATATATCCATCCGAGCGTCTCTTCAAAAATGCCATCAGGTTACAGTACGTTTTGATATCAACACCATGTTTGAGCTTAACCATGCTTCTTAACATGGAATAGATGCACCACAGGGAGCTAGGTTTGTATGTATTGGCGAGTTCAGAGAAATACGCCAAAAACACATTTTCAGAAAATGACTGGGTTTTTTTGTTGCTCTTCCATTGCAGGAAACTATCGTAAGCAGCTAAATACTTTTCTCTAGATTTTGCAGGTATTAGGCTTTCGTTTGCATTTTGTGCTGCATTTAGTATTTCTGGCGGGGTTAAATCAATCAATTGTTCATCTTCTGTACTAAAACCTGACATTTTTATAATTATTTACCACACAGCAACAAATGCGATACAAACAAAATATGAAAATTAGGGGAAAATTGGGAAATGGCGCGCAATTTTTTTTTTTTGCACGCGCCAAATGTAAGTTGATTGATTACAGCCATACAGCCTACTTCAAAATGATAATTTTTGTGATAAAATGCAAATATTTTATAAGAAATTATTGTGAATTATAAATAATTTGATAATAATAAATGTTTTTTCGTCTTAATTAGGGACACATTTATTTATTTCAAAAATGTAAATAGATTTTCGGTGGCATAAAACCTCTTTGTTGTTACAAAAAAAAAAAAAAAACTGTATTACCCGGTTAAATTGAAAATGCTCTGTTTACTCGCATATAATTTGCAGTTAGGTACTAACTTAACTTTGTAGGGATCATTCTATTATGCACTAGTGTGTAATATTATTATGCACGTGTATGTTATAGTTCGGTTTATGGCCCTAAGAACGATATAATAAGGCTCACTTTACGAGCAAGTGTGTTGAAAAATATGTTTTGTTAGCTCATCTCTGCAATATTTAGGAACAAACATTGTTCTTTCAATTAACATTTGTTTTTAAATTGCGATAGATACTGAATGTCCGGAAAATGCCGGTTGATACTGTAAACGCCTCATTGTGAAAACTTACGTGGAGTGAGTAATAAGTTAATGAATGGTCTTTCCACTAGTCCACTTAGATGGAGTGGATTGACATTACCTTTATGGTTACTTTACTGACAAGGTGAAATATTATTTTCACTTCTCATGCTCTGAAAGTGCTACTTTGTGCAGGGTATAGGCTGCACAAAATCGAATTTTGTGCACAAGGGCATTAACGTATCTACTCATAAATGTATTATATTAAGGCAAAGAAAATGAGCCATACAGCCAAATGCAATAAGAAGTTCATAGATAGAATTTGTTATTGTATAAAATTTACTTTAATTTATTTGCCTTATGTGTTTTTTAAGATATAATAGATATTAAAATTTTAATTCAAGTACGGTAGATTAGTTGATTTAAGAAAATTATTATTACAAAATTAATTTAATAGTAGGCTGTATAGGTCTGCAGCCTAATATCAATGTTGTAAGATTAAAAAAAAAATAAAGCGGCGGGAAACAGCTCTTGTTCTTTTTCGTGCATTTATTAATTTCTTCAATTTGCCAAGTTTGTTAAAAATGTCCAGTGAAGAAGAGAATTTAACAGTCTCTCCTAATACGCTTATGGAAATGAATGCACAGAGAGTTGTGCAACAGATTTACCGCCAAAGTCTCGGGAAAAATATCTCAAAGTTTACGATAATTTTGTAAATTGGAGAAAAGAAAAAACAATTTCCTTCAGTATTCAAAACTGTTCTAAATTTACTTTGAATTTTAATATTCGTTGATTTTAATTAATGAAATGTTATGTTATACTACTGTTTTATTTCCTCGCAATCGAAGTGAAAAGCAGAGTTTATAACTCGTCCACAAAACCATTTTTATCCTCGACATTACTATCAGCTCTCGCCTTCGGCTCGGGCTGCTAAAAGTCTCGGATAAAAATGGTTTGTTTTGTGCACTTGTTGTAAAATCTACTATTGAATTTAATAACTAAAACACCTTACAAGCCTTGTTTGTTTATCGATGTCAAGACATGAAAAGGAAAAACTCAGTTGGTTGTTTTCCTAAAATAGTTAGTCTCTCACTTAGCAAGTGAGTATCTCCTCCACTCCTGAATATTGAAGCTTATAATCTTAGTTTAAAAAAAAAAGCGAACAACATTTTCTTTTTAGAATAATCATATTTTTCTAGCACAGAAAACTATCCTGTTCTGCCACAAAACTTTCACAGCGACCCTCAAACGGGTGAAAAGGTTTCAGCGCTCCGATCATGTGTACTAGGAGAGCACAATATAAAGAGCTCATTTTCAGTGAAAGCACACCGACGGTACACAGGTACCTATTAAGAGATTTACACACATAAGTTCATGTTGAACTGAAGAAGGAATAGTAGATTTTACAACAAGTGCACAAAACAAACCATTTTATCCGAGACTTTTAGCTGATAGTAATGTCGAGGATAAAAATGGTTTTGTGGACGAGTTATAAACTCTGCTTTTCACTTCGATTGCGAGGAAATAAAACAGTAGACATAACATATCTGTTGCACAACTCTCTGTGCATTCATTTCCATAAGCGTATTAGGAGAGACTGTTAAATCCTCTTCTTCACTGGACATTTTTAACAATTTTAGCAAATTGAAGAAATTAATAAATGCACGAAAAAAGAACAAGAGCTGTTTCCCACCACTTTATTTTTTTAAATCTTACTTCTTTGCCTTAATATAATACATTTATGAGTAGATACGTTAATGCCCTTGTGCACAAAATTCGATTTTGTGCAGCCTATACCCTGCACAAAGAAGCACTTTCAGAGCATGAGAAGTGAAAATTATATTTTTCATTCTCTTCTTGTGGCTTAGTGGTTACCGGACCGACTTACAAGTAGGTCGTGACTAACAAACTGCTCTCAAATTAGTGAAAGGAAACATCGTGAAGAAACTGGAACTTCCTAGAACTGAAAAATATGACGACTTGTAGAAACGTTATAGACTATATTATCATACTGTACTGAAAGGATTAAGTCTCCATAGCATTTAATGTAAGTTTGTGTTTTATGTTATACATAATAACTAGCTGTTGATGGGCAACAGCTTGCTTTGACAGCAGACTTCTTTGCGTGGTAATTTCGCGCATGCGGCAGTGGATTTGTTGATGTTGTTCGTGATACACACTAGCACCTCCTCAGTACAGAAGTAAAAAGTGACTACAAAGCAACTTCAAAGTTAAAACTAGCTCCCGTCAACCCGGGCGGGGACTGACTGCTTCGGTTTACGTACTAGGAGAGCATAATTAAACAGATAGTAAACATTCCATAAACTTTGCTTACAGACCTGCAAGCTGGCCTGAAACATGTTGGTTAGCAATATGGATATGAAGCGCATCTATATTCCAAACAAAATGTAACCATGACTTCGGTCACGTGGGTGATGATACTATCATTCCCGTTCCCGGTAAATTCTGAACCCGTGAAAATTCCGGAATAAATAAAACCTACCTTAGTTGACTTTAACCTCCTCTATCATTTAATAAAAGTCCTATTAAAATCGATTCCAAATTAATTCCAGCTTCTATTTTGCGTGTGATGGATAGAACAAAATGTATTTTTTTTGTATGCAAATCCAAACACTTACCTAGGCCTCTTAGATTATTTTTTTAAACATAAGTTGAACGAAATGTTATTTATTTTTCAGTTTCATAAATCATTGCTTTACCTGTTGCTATGCAATCTTAGCAACCAACGACCGTCAAACGTCCGAAGATTTCAGTACTCCAGCCATATATACTAGGGAAGAATGAATTCAAAGATACAACGTTTCCCGACGTGGAAACTCAAGTGAAAGCCTTCCTGCCACGAAGAAAGCCTAGAGGTAAACAAGAAGGATGGATATATGCACTACATCCTATGGTTCGAGTGAGAAAACCAGACGCAACGGCCACGTATAGAAAAGCAGGCTTGAAAACACGCCCCCTTTTGCCATTGTTCTGAAAAATAAGCCTAAACAAGCCTAAATAAATGAACAGACTTGATTTTATCGTGATAATGTCGTGCATGAAAACATTTTGAGGTAGTTGCTCGCCGCGATGGTAGAAGATCGGTAAAAAAGTATTATAAATTGAAATTGAAAAACATTTATTTGGATAAAGATACATACAAGAACATACAATACAAAATTACAAACATAATAAAAAGAAGAAAAAAAAATGCTGAACATGTCTACACCGAAAAGGTCACCAACTCAGCATTTGCTGGGTGAAAGACACCCAGCGCTGGTTTTCAGTTGGCAACCAGCAGTGACATACGGACGAGGATATAGTTAAATAAAATTAATGTTAAAGAGTGTGCAGTATTTTAAATACATAAATAAAATAATATTGAATCGTCCAATATCGTGTGCGCTAAAACATTTTTGATTCTACAAAAGGCGTGTTAACTGCCTTCTCAAAGAGAAAACGTAAATATAGGTTATTATTATTATAATATGAATTATTATGAAATCTTCAACATTCAACATTAAAATTATATTTCTAAAAAACTTTAAATGTCTAAATAAGTTATGGTGGATCACAAAGATATTGTGTGCGGCGCGACTCAAATCCTTCTTCACATTGGGCTACGAGTGATGCGTACCAATCCCTACGCAGCATCCAGTCCATTCAATATTAATTCTGACGTACAAAACAAATATGACGTATGCAATGACGCAACGCTGGTTTGGCCTCAGCGATCCGGTGGAAAAGTACTAGGGTAGCATACATTAGGAGAAAATGCCACAGGCCAACAGTTTTCTCCTTAATTTAGTAACTAGCGGCATCTACAAACATTGAGGTGAACCAACATGAAAGTCACTTATGGTTGTATCTTGATAGGTTTTTATTATTTATCTTTTGAATTTGCTGCATAACCGATATTTTCCGCATATTAAACTTTAACTGCTGCACATTAACAACACTTGATTCTAAATGTGTTGTAAAGTCGGTACTGAATTCTGTAAAAATTGGTAGATAATATATTTTATGTTCATTCATTTGAGGGAATTTTCATTTTGAAAAATGCGTGACCACGGATCGCAATCATAGCTAATGCTTGATGTACTTAGTAAAGGATAGACGTAGTGTATTATAATTATACTCGTAGAAATGTTTCCTTTTAACTTACTGTCTCCGAGATAGTTCAAAACGTGGTATCGCTCGCGAATCTGCAGTTGTTATTATTAATTAAAGTACCTGAAAATAAAAATATAAAAATCAGTCAAGTAATTTTACTTTATTTCAAAATTATGTAACAAAATGACAGCATTTCCTTTATTTTTCAGTCTATAAGTTATCTGTTAGAAATTGCCGTTAAATGTTGTACATTATAAAGTAAATTAATTAATATTTTTTGATAAATATAGACTTATAAGTGTAAAAATAACAGCGGAGTTCCTTGCCAACCGGCAAGAAACTTTTCATTAGGAAACGACCACTTTCTCCGTGCTCAAAATGTGAAATATTTTGAGTTTAAAAAATAAGAATAAAAAGGAAATATATAATAGGGGTGGAAAACCAGGACCTTTGATAGGTATCAGGTACCACAACAACTCTCAATTATATTGCCGGGAAATGAATAAACGTGAATTGACGAACACTTTACGCTGACCTTTAGGTCCGCGACGCTAAAGTGTAATTCTATACCACTGTTACACAATAATTTTTGAAATACATATTTTATAATAATAAAAAAATTAATTAATTTAATTCAACAAAATTTACTTCGAGTATGTGTAATTACTTATTCCATGTTTCCTGTGTGCGCCGAAAGCGTTGATGAAGATTTTTTTTTTTAAATCAATGTTTTAGAATTATTTGCATTTTTTTTTCTTTTTAAATAACTATCAACGCGAGTAGAATTCACATTACCTACTAGCTATTTTATTAACTCCTCCAACTAAGCTAAATATGGTTTTGTCTGGAGTGGGTTCACGGCAATAGTGTAATGGGTGGTTCGAACCCGCGAGCTCTCGAACACAAGTCCGATAGATGGCATTCTAACAAAGTCGAGAAAGAAATTTTCATCGTACGCCACGCTTGTCAAGACGATCAGTTTCAGTGCTTGCATGAAAAGTACTAGAACAACATAAACCACATGAAATATACTTCAGAGCTATAGAAAATAAAGGACCACCAAGAGGCAGACTGTGCCTAGGTACAGTCTGACTCTTTAAAAAAAATTTGCAATGGGCCCCATACTAGTATGGGGCCCATTGCTATTTTTTTTCCTTCTGTAATTTTCTGTCTGTATTATTGTAAGTTATATGTGTAAAAAACTAAAATTAAACTCTCATATTATTATGTTTTTTTTTTTGTGGGAAAATCATCAAATAACTGCTCCCACTCTGCGTGTAACGGGCCTGAACCAGCGGCGCACGCCGCCACGGGGACACGGAAGTGCTCCGCCCAAGCGGGGCACACCGCCACCGTATGCTCCACCGTGTCCTCCGGGTGGTCTTCATAATGACGACACCCGGGCGTGTCCTCCCGCTGTATCCAAAACAGGTACCTCCCGAAATAAACTCTCGTATTTCTAGAAACTTACTATGAAAACCTGCATAGCCGACATTCAGGGGAAAATATAATCTGCTAATACATTAAAACTTTGTTACATATTCTTAATATTAGAGTTCCATTTTATAATGTACTAACACATTTTTTTATTTGTGTACATTGAAAATAAACATTATTTTTCCGTGGGAAAGTCCCCGCTCTAGCTGAAGTGGAATCCAGTGTCAGACTTCTACTCACTATAACGCACCGCAATATTTCGTAAACACATTACCGCAACCACGTAAATAATAATATCCCACGTGTGTTTTTGAATTTATGGTAGGGTTTGTTAATGATTTAAGCACTACTTTAATATAATTTAAGTTCAGTAATGCTGTCGTGTGTACAAAAAAAATACAGGCATATTATTATAGAGTATTTTACTGTACTTTTTTGTGAGCCATTATTAAGTCAAAAATATCACAGCTTTTTTTTAGCTTTAAATGAAGCCTGGGATATTTTTTACTCTTAGCTTATAATTTCACCAGAATTTCGACCCTTTAGTTCAACCACTCCAAAAAAGGCACGTATCTCTCGGAAACAAAAATGGCATATATCCAACGCATGTTGTTAACATGGATTTAAAGTTCCATCGTAAACTGCGTGGTTACTGTTATTTAAAATACAATATACTAGGGGAATATAAACTCTCTGGTAATAATGTCTTTATGAATGGTTAATTTATTTTTTGTTGTCATTGCTCCTGTAAATTTTGTATTCCTAGTTATTAAATCGGTATTTTTTCGTATTGAAACACGATTTTCTGGTGGTTAAATCAATAACTTGTGTCTATAATAGTTTAAAATACTTAATAGGTTGAGTCTGTGAGTAATTTGATCCTTCAATTTGTTTGACTACAATTATAATATCAGTAGTCACATTATTATGTAATATAATAGCTGCTTTAGGAAAACAAATAAATTTAAAAACAAATCTAGTGCCAAACACTTATTATCTGTTTACCTTGATTATTATCACTAAGTGAAGACCTATCCAATTGTTAGTTATGATCTACCAAACTCCGTACTGTTTTCGTTGCTACGAAAGTCGTAGACCATTGCTACATTGCTACGCGTTCCGTAGCGACAGTAATGGCCAGTCTACAGCATTTCTTTCAAAACAATCAGGATACCATATAAGTAAGGAAACGCTCGAAAACGTTAAGAACCTCATCGCACACCGCCATTTTTTTTCAAGCACACAGATGTACCCGTGGTAGAAAGGGATGGGAGTATTTGTCAAAATGTGCGAGCAAGATAGAAAAGGTCGAAATACTCGTATGTATCGTGGTGCCCAAATTTTTGTAACCATGACCCAACAACAAATAGGCATGTAAAAACAGTTGTTCTTAATAATCTTCTTAAATAACTGAAACTTTTTGAAACACAGAGTTCTCGTTTTCATTCACAGAGAACCTTTTTTTAACGAACTTTCGACTTAAGTTACTGTTTTGGAGTTTTTTTTTTATCAATAGGTGATTTTATCAATATATGATTCAGCATGAATAAGAATGGTTTTTAAAATGGAACGAAATTCTATAGGTGGGTAGGTACTTTGACGTCCAATTGAATTTACATTTAATTAATTGTATGTATTTTTTATATCCGTGCTTAGTTAAGCTACAATTATAATCAACAAATAGAATCACATTTAAAAAAAGCACAAGCGTTTTATGACAAAAGTGGAAATAACTTTAAATTAAAATAACTTTCAATTTTATTAAAGAAAAGACTTCGTACTACCTAAAATCACTACGGCGTTACACGTCCCTACCTTTTTTTGTTATCGGGGGGAATCAATCAGCCTTACGTTGCAGCAGAGCATTTCAATACTCTGGTCAAATGTACCAGGGCAACATCAAGTGAGGGTGTTCGGTCTACAGGCTGTACCGTACCGCATTTCGTAGCGCGTAGTAGTACTACGACAACGTAGCCGCACTCCAATAAAAGCGCCTCGTATTGCAACTTAGCAACGAGCCCTAAATACAAACGCTACGACAAAAATACCAGGGTAGCATTAAATGGAAAAGCTTTGCTGCAATATTCAGGATATTTTTTAACTAAATACTTATAAAAAAATGAGACATCGTGAAGATTATAATTACTAAAACCTTTTTTGTTTGTTTTGTTTTTTGTGAGTGCTCCATCTTCGACCACATCATCACTTACCATCAGGTGAGATGGTGGTCAAACGCAAGCCCATAATCAATAAAAAAAAACAGCTTATGATGAAAAAAATATCCTGACAAAACTTTTTCTAATAACTATTTTCATTCCTTCCATAATGAAAAGCTAAATAGGTGCTAAACCAATAAGTTCCGTTCTCAAGTGACGTCATTCCAATGACGTAATTGTTGCGGGATTCTTTAAGATTTCGGCAGAAGGTACTAGGAAAACATCAGTTAGAAGGGAATGTTCCAATTCTCATTCCCACGGAAGTCACATGGACCCGCCCTACATTGTTTCTGTTTCACTTTGTTCAATAGAGGGTGCACTGCTAGAGGGTGAAAGGAGAAATATTTTAGTGGGCGTCAGATGTGTGTGTGAGTGAACCTACGGTAAGGGTAAGACAAGGTCAGTATAGTTTAGAAAGTGATGGAAAATACTTGGAAACTAAGTTTTCGAAGTTGCAGAACAGAACTTTTATTTCAAACAACCTAATTGTATTTAAAATGTTTGCGATAACAGAGCCCAAGTTTTATTTACTAAACTACGTTATTGCTACGCAATTTTGTCAAAATCAATGATCATTGTGAAACTCACCTAATTGTTGAAAATTTACTATCTAAAACAAAAAAATATACAACGTGTAATAGATTAAACACAATTCCTGAAAGTAGTTAGTTCAGAATCGGCTTCTGAATCGATTTCCGTCATAAAAAATAGGTGTTAAATTTTTCTGTCAAAATTAAAACACACACACAGAAACACAGAAAAACAGAAACACAGTATCATGACAAATTAACACAATCCTTAATTCAAGGAAATGCGCTCGTGTGCGTGTCGGCCGCTAACATTGCATGAGTGTCTGCGTCTGCGTAAGGATATTGTATGACGCACATACGTTTTGCGTTTAGTAAGGATAACTATTTTACAAAAAAATGCCTAGGTTTGGTTTAATTTATTTAGTTACGGATGTTCTTTTAGACTTATAATTTAATATTCTAATTGGGGTGTCTGAGGTATTGCGCTTAATCTGTTACACGTTGTATATACAGGGCTACTGGTAACTCACCGTATTCCTTGCAGGACGTCATAGTAGGGTTAAAATGTAACAAATTAAGCCACCAAATGTTCTACCGAAATTCAGGTAAAAACTACGAATAATATGAATAAGAAACAAAAGGTTGATCGTCTCGCAATTTTACCTGCTCCCCATAACACTTTTCTTCTCTTCCCTTTCACACATGCAAAAGTATTGACAATAATACCTTTCTAAATAGCTGATAAGACAAGAATATTTTCCCAGTAATTTGTACATCAGGCGTAGTATTTTTTATGCACTAGATAACATTTTTTATGAAATAATGGCAAAAATTACAACAAAAAAAAATGTTTGGTTAGTGATATTTGCCAAGGTTTAAAGCTTTTTTGAACTTCTAATTATTAGCACAAATCTACTACGTCATCAACTATGCCAATAACTTAAATTTTAGTTCAGTCGCTCCATAAATCATTTTTAAATTGGTTTCAAATGATTTGGTTTTTTCATAGCAAAACTAAAAATCTAACTAACTCAAAAACTACTGAATTTCGGTAGAACATTTGGTGGCTTAATTTGTTGCATTTTAACCCTACTATGACGACCTGCAAGGAATACGTCGAGTTATCAGTAGCCCTGTATAGGTGCTCATCAAGAACTAACTAAGGGTTTTCATCGCCGTAAAAGTTGATGCCATGGCCAAGTCAATAAGTTTCTTATATTTAATGAAAAAGTAATGTTCTATTCATACAGTAAGAATTAACGATTATTATCAACTCCTATTCAGTTACTGCAAACTGTTGTGAAACACACTGCGAAAGTTTTATTACAATCCAATCGATGGTTTCCGAATGCATACAGGACAAAGATCTAAACACTTTTTTTTAGTACAAGTAATAATAAAAATTGTGACTTGACAATTGCACAGGAAATGTATTATAATAGTAATAAACTTGGTTACTAACTTATGATCCACTTGGTGAAATATCAAGGGTTTATTCGTAATAACGGATATTTGTATATTAATATTAAAGGAGAATGGTCAAATATGACCTGAATGCGACCATTAATGATCGATGTACGAGTATCATAAAATAGGCATTTATGCGTGTGTTAAATAACGGGGTCTAACTTATTTTTTTTCGAGCCGGGAAAAGGTGTTGTATTAATATTAAATAAATCCAATTTCATTACAATTTTTAATAATGTTGTAAAAGAGGCATTTAAGCGATTACGTTTAAAAAATACTAGAATAATTATTTATTTTTAATTTATTGTTTAAACGATTTACTGATTATTAATTACATTTAACAATTTATCAGAAATATATAAATCGGAACATATTTATTGACAAAACAGTGATGACAGATAGAACAGATGATAGTTTTTTGACTTCCTGTTAGCATTGTTGGGTACTGTGCGTTTTCCTGTGATTTTAGTGTTTTTTTCGCGACTTGACTTTGACTAGGGACTCTGATTGATCTTTTTTACTTGACGACTTTTTGCTATTGCTCCCTGGACACTGATAACGCTTTGTGAATTGGTTCAGAGTGCCAAGAAACATCTCGATTGCAACTATGAACCCGAACCAACGGTCCATTCATGGACGTTTGCAGTCTATTAATTGCAATATCTGCGTTAATACACTTCGCCGCTTCATTGTCCTGTAACTTGACTCCAGAGTCATATCATTAAGCAGTAGTTGGATCGATCCGACTGTCGTAAGTTATTTTTTCTACGTATCGAATCATTCATCACTTTCAGCCCTATGTATGTAATAGTAATCTATATTGATTTTTGTTTCATTATTTAAGTGACCTTATCTTGAGAGAAAATGGCTCTGATTTGGATAGAAGTATTGCCAATATTGTTCAATCCAGGATTACACCACGACAGGTCAGTAATATGCCTAGAAACAAAACTAGCAACAGTCTAGGATTACAATGAATTCAAGTTATTTTGTTTTATTTTACCAAAATGTCTATCTTTTATAGATAACATCATCTGAATGTGTTTGTCATCCTTGCTGGCTGAGATGCAGACGATCTGCACTTCATGCACAAGAAATTGAAGGCATAAGATTGGTGACTCTAGTCGAAGAATTAAGACTTGAACCGGATATTGCTGACCAAGTTGTAGAACAACGTGTAGAAGCTGAGGAAGACAGGCAAGAAGTCTTTAATGTACCTGTGCAACCGGTACCAGAAATTCTTCTACATAATTATAGATGGGATGCAAATACAGCTTCTCATTGTTTATTTACTGGATGTAATAATACTAGTTTGCATACTATTTCTGACTCTTTCTGAGCCACTACCTTGGGTAACTATTAGTATTATATACCAATTCTGGCAAGAGTTTGTGCAGAGCATTTATACAGTATGTTAACTAACATTTCTAGTGAATATTTTAATATTAAATAAAATAAAAACATTTTGTTTTCGAATGGTAATATTTTTTTAATATGTATGGATGCTATACTATTGCGGGTTAACGGGAACGCCCTCTGTTAGTTATTATACTGTATAGCAATAACTGTGACAGTCTATATGATTTGCCAAACAGCATTAAAACTGTTACTGTGCAACAAATAGAACATGTGTTCTCATTTGTTACCTCAGAAAAAAACATGTCTAAACTTCAGTAGTATAGAAGCCATTCAAGAAATAGATGACAATTAATTTTTTTATTGGAACGGAAGATCAAAGCAAGATTCGATTGCATTACAAAATAAAGTTCCCATGATTCAAGATACTCATAGAGGCATTTTGGGCTTGGGAACATTATTAATGAAATTAAGGACGGAGGAATCGGATGACAGAATCTCAAAACTTATAAGAGTGCTCGTCGCACAATGGTCATACAAGACTCTGCTCCTAGTCATCTGGGACTCACCCATATTACAAAAGAGAATTTGCTACAGCATAATTTGCTCTTGCCAAATGGTATATATAATAATGAACAAGTCATTTTGATTTGTGATAGTATTTGTATTTACCTAAACAAAAAATCCAACTACATGTTTCAAAAAGATACTTACTCATTACATAAGAACAGAAATCTATTTAAACCACTTTTTAATTGTGGCATGTGATGGATATATTATCGACTGTGTTGGTCCATACAAGGCAACCACTTCAGATGCAGAGATAGAAATGAGAATTTTCCTGTCAGATTGTATCTCCAAACAAATTGTTATAAATTGATATCAAAATGGGGTATGTAACGCCATCTAGTTAGAAGCATGTGAAGTACTCTGCTGCAGTAAGTTGTAACTACTTTCTAGAACATTAAAGTTAGAAGTGTGTCAACCGTTCCTTGTGTTTTCATTATAGGTTATGGGCGATAAAAGTTACTGTTTTAACAAGTAAAATAGTTATTGTTCGTGTTATTTCGTGCTAAATAAACACTAAAAATGAGTTCGAACTATATTGCAAATGTGCCGAAGTTGAAAGGACGCGAAAATTTCGACGATTGGGCGTTCGCGGTCGAGAATTTACTGGTTCTGGAGGGTGCAGATATTTATTTGAAAAAAGAAGGCACTGAAGCAGTTTCGACAGCAGCAGACGCAAAAGCACGAGCCAAAATGATTTTGACTATAGATTCGGCTTTATTTGTGCACATAAAAGAAACAAAGACCACAAAAGAATTGTGGACAAAACTACGGTCATTGTTCGATGATTCAGGATTTTCAAGGAGAATTACTATGTTACGTCATTTAATATCTATAAGATTAGAAAATTGTGAAAATATGACAAGTTATGTGTCTCAAATAACCGAAACATCTCAGCGTTTAAGTGGAACAGGGTTCAAGATTAATGATGAATGGGTAGGTTCATTATTATTGGCTGGATTACCCGAACGATTTATGCCTATGATAATGGCAATCGAACATTCCGGAATTCCAATCACTGCAGATTCCATCAAAACAAAATTGATCGATATGGAATCTGCTGATGTGGGGGAAACAGAACGTCATTCAGTGCTAGCAGCAAAGAGCTGGCAGAAAAAGAAGCCCCGCAATGGCAACAACACTAACTATCAAAAGTCAAAATCGAGTGACACGAATCAATCAACAAAGAAAATAATTACCTACCTATCGAAATCAATGTCCACTTTTGAACGAGAAAAAGGATAACAAGAAGCAGAGCAACGCTTTTAATGTAGTATTTCTAAATGGTGAGTTCAGTGAAAGTGATTTTTACATTGATTCGGGTGCAAGCACACATATGACAGCGAACGAAAGTTGGTTAAAAAACCAGATTATTCATCAAGTTTACCAGAAATAATCATTGCAAATAAAACAAAAGTTCCCGTTTTATGCTCTGGCGATATAGACATAACAACAAGCTACAATTATAACATAACAATAAAGAATGCATTATGTATTCCGAGTCTCACCACTAAATAGATTAGTGGTGGGTAGTCAATAGTGTAACAACAAAAATTTTCTCTGCTGT
Organism: Tholera decimalis; assembly: GCA_943138885.2. Classification (NCBI taxonomy): domain Eukaryota; kingdom Metazoa; phylum Arthropoda; class Insecta; order Lepidoptera; family Noctuidae; genus Tholera; species Tholera decimalis. The sequence goes on along the minus strand of OW964553.2, from coordinate 8,282,237 downwards.
ATAAAATTGTTTTAAAAATAGAAATCTTTATTACTTTCACAAATTAATGTTACATATTGATAATTAACAGTCTCTACCTGCCAGTGAAGTGTTTTCAACTCTTGAACACAAATTATTTATAACTTCATCACAGACATAACAAAATGGAAGCAATCAACCGCACAATAACTGACATGAGCAACTTGTTTAATGAAAGGATGGCAGACTTTGAGAAGGAGTTGCAGAAAAGTCCTAACACTACAACAACCACCACCTCTGGATTGGCAACAGAATTTGCATCATTCAGGACTTTCATAGTACAAGCGCTTGGTACTCTCCAAAAGCAGGTTGGTTTCCTTGCCCAGAGCCTGGATAATATGGAGATGCGTGGGAGGCGTAAAATCTTGCTGCTGCATGGAGTGCCGGAGGAGCAAGAGGAGCAGACGGCACCTTTGGTAACGCAAGTCATCCAACAATACATTAAGCTTGATGTGTCAGTGTCTGGCATCAAACGGTGTCACAGGATGGGGCGCAGCTCGTCTCACAAGCCTCGACCTATATTATTCAAGCTGCACGATGTGGTTCTCCGTGATAAAATCTGGTTTGCCAAAACTAAACTGAAGGGTTCTGGTATCACAATATCAGAGTTCCTCACAAAACGTGACGTGTAAAAGTGTTATTTATAACCAATTTACAAAATAAATATTTCATTTCATTTCATTTCATTTCATTTCATTTCATTTCATTTCATTTCATTTCATTTCATTTCATTTCATTTCATTTCATTTCATTTCATTTCAAAACTAGGCACAATGTTTTTATGGCAGCGCGTGATAGATTTGGTGTGACCCAATGCTGGACTACTGAGGGCACTGTGTTCGTTCTCGATCCCAAAGGAACCCGGCATCGAGTAACTTCTATAGCGGAGCTCAAAAAGATTGCGCTGCAGTCGGAGCCTATGGCCACCCAGCCGGAACAGGTCTCAGTACAGTCGGAGCCCAGCGTCGTTGTTCTACCGGTGGCAGCGGGAAAAGTCGCTGCTAAAACCAAGCGAGCTGTAGCGAGAAAATAAACTTCATAGTTTTTTTTTTTTCTTCTTTGGCGTATAGTCCAGGCACTAGTGTTTTTTTGTTGTATCAAGTAGGTAGTTTAGTACTTGTTACTTTTTGCAATATCTGGAACCTTCTATTTTTGCTAATATTTAATGTTCGGTTTCAGAGTTATTAGTTGTTTTACTTATGTCACGGGATGTAACTGTCAAATACTTGAAGTCGAATCTGTCACTTTTTTAATTTCGTTTGCGTTCCATAGCTGTGCACTAAATATGTAGATATCTTAAACAATTTTTATTTAGCTCCGTTACACGCTTTTAGTTTTTGTTTATTTGCTTTTGTTCGTGAAATTGGGTTAAATGTGATATTATGTGCCTGGACTGCAGAACTAAATTGTATTTTAAGTTATTTTTATTTTTTACTCTCGTGTTATGCACAACTGGCAGGTGGACAACAATTTGTAGTTTACCGCGTTAATTTTTGTTTTTAAGAATATTTTTTGTTATTTTTGTTTTTTTGTTCATATATATATTATGCTCAGCCCCGGCTGCAGCAGTGATGCTGATACTTTTCTTTCTTTAGACAGTAACGATGATAGCTTCGTAAGTGTTCCTTCTTTATGCGAAACTCTAGTTTCTATTTTTTCCGATGTGTCCAAGAACTTCAATGTAGTCCACATCAACGCCCAAAGTATTCCGGCTCATTTCCCCGAAATGCTGGCTAGTTTTGACTGTAAGAATATTCATGCTATCCTAGTTTCCGAATCATGGTTAAAACCTTGCCTTCCCTCTTCTTCTTACTCTCTTCCTGGTTTTCAACTTATCAGGAATGACCGCACAGTCGGTGGTGGTGGCGGGGTGGCCATTTATCTTCGTAATTATATTTCCTTTTCTATTGTTAACATGTCTGCACAGCCGCCCCCTCCGAATGCTGGTGAACACCTTTTCATTGAAGTTGAACTCCACCACTCTAAAATTCTCCTTGGAGTCTACTACAGCCCTTCTCTTCGAATTAATTTCTTTTCTTCCTTGGAGCGTATTTTAGAAACTTTAATTCCCACTTACAGTCATAGTATAATAATGGGTGACTTTAATACGTGCCTCCTTAAAAAGGACACTCGTACCAATTCTCTGTTTCATATCGTAAAATCAACCAATCTCTCCATTCTCGATCTTGGTGCCACTCACCATTTTCCTAACTCAGTTCCTTCACTGCTTGATCTTATTTTTGTCTCATCTTTTAGTCACGTCGCTAGGCATGGTCAATGCTCAGCAGACGCCTTTTCCTACCATGACCTAATTTTCATATCCTATAAAATTCGCCCCCCTAAGCATAAGTCCAAAACTATTCTGCTTCGCAATTTTGATGGGATGAACATTGATTGTCTTCGAGAGGATGCCAACAACATTGACTGGACGCCTCTGGTTGATTCGTCATCAGTCGACGAACAGGTTGATTTTCTGACTTCTGCACTAATTCAGCTTTACGACAGACATGCACCTATTCGAGCTGTAAGGGTTAAGCATCTTCCGGCGCCTTGGCTGACGGATGAAATTAAACTTTTAATCCATAAAAAAGCAGCGGCGAAATTTAAGTTTAAAGTTACACCCAGTGACGCCAACAGGGAGAAATTTATCTCAATTCGAAATCACTGCAGCAAGGTGTGTAGAAATGCAAAACGCCAACACATCCATAATTCGGTTCAGAGTAGTGATCCAGCTAAGGTCTGGAAATTTCTCAAATCATTAGGTATCGGGAAAAAGTCTCATGAAACGATTCCTAAAGACATTGAATTAAACTCTCTTAATAGTCATTTTTCTACTTCGCCATCAATAGATAGGGCTACTAAAACTGCTACTTTAAGTTATCTTTCTAACCTTCCAATACCTGATTATTCTCCTTTTGTCATAACTCAATTTACTGCTTGTGATGTTAAAAAGAGTGTTATGTCGATTACGTCCAATGCCGTGGGCAGTGACTGTGTCAGCCGTAAGATGATCATTCCCATCCTTGATAACGTTCTTCCCATCATTCTATACATCCTAAATTTCTCAATTTCTAGTAATGTCTTTCCACAAGCCTGGAAAGAAGCTCAAATTATCCTTTTACCCAAAAAAACTCATCCTGCATCTTTTTCTGACTACCGGCCCATTTCTATTCTCCCATTCCTATCCAAAGTCCTTGAAAAGCTTGTCCACCAACAACTTAGCTCGTTCCTTTCTAAGTATAATCTCCTGAATCCCTTCCAATCTGGTTTCCGTCCTGGTCACAGCACTACTTCTGCACTCGTGCATATTACGGACGATATAAGGTCTGGCATGGAAATGGGGAAGTTAACTGTACTTGCATTACTAGACTTTAGTAATGCGTTTAATACAGTTGACTTCGACATTTTGCTTGGCATTCTATGCTCATTTAACATATCTCCATCGGTAATTGACTGGTTTCGTAGTTACCTGTTTGGTCGCCGGCAGCGTATTTCCATTGAGGACTCCTTTTCTTCTTGGTGTGATACCTCTGCCGGTGTGCCACAGGGTGGCGTTTTATCTCCCTTACTTTTCGTACTTTTTATTAATGCTATCACTCAACGACTTTCTTCTTTCTACCACTTGTATGCTGATGATCTTCAAATTTACACCCAAGCTCCACTCGTAGAGTTAGCTGATGCCATCAAAACTATTAATATGGACCTTGCTCGAATTGGTGACTGGAGCGCTGAGTTTGGGCTGAAAATCAATCCTGCTAAGACTCAGGTTATTGTTGTTGGTAGTTCTCGTACTATCTCCAGGATTGATTGGACGGCACTTCCCCAGGTTTCTTTCAATAACACCTTCATACCTTTTAGTCACACTGTGAAGAACCTGGGAATACACATTGACGACACCCTTTCTTGGACTAAACAGTTACAGGAAGTTAGTCGTAAAGTATTTGCTTCTGCAGGCTCCTTGAGACGCCTTAGTAATTTTCTTCCCATCTCCACTAAAATTGCAATTGCACAAACTCTCCTTCTCCCTATTCTGGACTATGCTGATGCCAGCTATCTCGACTTGACCCAAGACCAATTGGACAAGCTAGAGCGACTTCAAAATCTGTGTATCAGGTTTATATTTGGCTTGCGCAAGTATGACCACGTTTCTGATTTCCGTGCTCAGCTCAAATGGCTTCCTATTAGATTTCGCCGGAATCTTCACTTACTTTCTTTACTTTATAATGTGCTCTTTAATCCTTTTACTCCTTTTTATCTTAAGGAACGTTTTCAGTTCCGCTGTGACACACATTCTAGGTCCTTGAGATCATCGGAGAATCTAGAGTTAAGTATTCGTATGCATTCCACTTCTTTCTTTGATAAATCTTTTACCATACAAGCAGCTCGTTTGTGGAATGCATTACCCATAGAAGTGAGGCGTGCTCAAACGCTACCAGCGTTCAAAAGAATAATGAAGGAGCATTACCTCTCCCTATAACTGGTCCCCTTCTTTCTCAATTATACATGTAATATTTATTAGTATATGATTTTCGTATTTTATGTATTTTATATTATTATATCCAGTTAAAATTATGATGATTGTACACTGACAGCCCTTAAACTGTCTCCTTTAAGTTTGTCCATCCAAAGGTTGTCTGTAAGAGATCGCCCTGTGCGATAAGACCGCCCATTGTACACTAATTTAATTTTTTTGTATCCATATTAATATTGTAAGGTGTACAATAAAGTATATAATAATAATAAAATAGATTAGTGGTGACCATTCTTTATCAATTCACTCACTGATAATAGTATCAGTGAGTGAATTGATAAAGAATGGTAACAGTGTTGTTTATCGAACCAGAGAGATGCTTAATAAGGAACAAAGAAGGTGATTTGGTCGCAGATGCGAAACTTGTTGATAGTGTTTACAAAGTTAACCTAGAAACTCAAAAATGTTTATTGACATCCAGTACAGTGAATGGGGAGATATAGCATAAGCGGCTTGGACATATTAATAGCTGTGACATGAATAATATGAAGCGTGGTGGAATGGTTGACGGAATGGATTATCCAGACACATTTGCAACAAGCAAATCAAGTTGCAAGGTATGTTGTGAAGGAAAACAGTCAAGATTACCATTTTCTGCAGCTTCACGATCATCAGATGTACTTGAAATCATTCATTCAGATATATGTGGCCCCATGGAAAGTAAGTCAATAGGCGGTGCAAAATACTTTCTGTTATTCATTGATGACTATAGCAGAATGACTCACATTTACTTCCTTAAGTACAAGAGTGATGTTTTAAAAAGCTTCAAAGAATATAAGGCAATGGTGGAGAATTTACAAAATAAAAAAAATCGAAATACTAAGAACTGATAATGGTTGTGAATATTGCAACAATGAATTTGAAAATTATTTAAAACAAGAAGGTGTAATCCATCAAAAAACTAACCCGTACACACCAGAACAGAACGGACTCAGTGAAAGATCAAACCGTACTATCGTGGAGAGAGCAAGATGCTTGCTTTTCGAAGCTGGTCTAGATAAAAAGTTTTGGGCAGAGGCTGCCAATACTGCTGTCTATTTAAAAAACCGATCAGTAACTTCGGGTATTGAAAAGACTCCATATGAAGTTTGGACTGGTAAAAAACCAAATTTACAGCACATTCGTATATTTGGGAGTCCGGTGATGGTAGATGTACCTAAAGAAAAAAGAAGAAAATGGGATAAAAAATCAAAAGAGCATATACTTGTTGGTTTTTCCGAGAACGTCAAGGGTTATATAGGATTTATGATCCAGAGAAGAACACAGTTACAACAAGTAGAGATGTTGTGATTCAAGAAAAGGTTAAGCGAGAAGATACTGTACCTATCTACATAGAGAACACAGATTCAGTGAAAAAATAGAAGATTTGAAGACTCAATATGTATCACATGATCCCGAGACTTCCAATACGAGTCAAAGTATAAATGAAATGCCTGATCAACAGATTAACACAAAAGAGAAAAGGCAAAGAAAGGCTCCTGAAAGATATGGCTATGCAAATGTTTGTACTACGTCCATAGGAGAAGATGAATTGACATATGCACAGGCTGTCAGTGGTCCTGAGAAAGAACAATGGTTGCAGGCGATAGCTGAGGAGCTGCAGTCATTCGAAGACAATCAAGTGTGAGAGATTGTCAATGCTCCAGATAGCGGAAGTGTAGTGCAGTGCAAGTGGGTCTTAAAAAAGAAATTCGATTGTGATAATAAAGTGAGATTTCGTGCCAGACTTGTTGCTAAAGGCTTCACACAGAAGGCCGGTATAGACTATAAAGAGACTTTCTCGCGAGTAATTAGACATTCCACTTTGAGACTCTTATTAGCATTAAGTGTACAGTTAGATATGGACATTACACATTTAGATGTAACCACAGCATTCCTTAATGGTTTTCTAAAAGAAAGTATATTTATGCATTTACCTGAAGGGTTTCCAATTAAAAAGGGCTCTAATAAAGTACTTAAATTAAAAAGGGCTGTTTATGGATTGAAACAATCATCTTTGGCATGGTATCAGAGAGTAGAAGAAACTTTATGTAATTTTGGATATGTCAGAAGTAAGCATGAACCTTGTGTTTTCATAAAAGGTCATAGTAATAATAGCAAAACTATTGTTGGAGTCTATGTCGATGATTTTTTAATTTTTTCGAATAATAAGTCTGAAACTGATAATTTACTGAAAACTTTGAGCAAAAAATTTAAAATTAAAAATCTAGGTCAAGTAAAGCAATACTTAGGGATGAGAATTAATATAGATAAAAATGCAAATGTGATTACAGTAGATCAGGAGAATTATATTGAACAACTTCTTAAAAAGTTTAATATGTCTGATTGTAACACAGCTGATACTCCAATTGAATGTAAATTGAATGTTAATAAATCTAATATTTTAGAATCTCAATTGCCTTACCAAAAATTAATTGGCCGTTTGATGTATTTGGCTGTACTGACACGACCAGATATTTCATATTCTGTGAGTTACTTAAGCCAGTTTAATAATTCTTATTCTCATATTCATTGGAATTATGCTAAGAGAATATTAAAATATCTGTTAAAAACTAAAAAATATTGTTTAAGATACTCCAAAGAAAAGGCGGAACTACAAGGTTTTGTAGACGCTGATTGGGCCAGTGATATTATTGACAGACGGTCATATACTGGATTTTGTTTTGTAAAATGTGGATCTGCTATTTCTTGGGAAAGTAAGAAGCAAAGAACAGTGCACTAAGCAGTTGTGAAGCTGAGTATATGGCTTTATCAGAAGCTTGTAGAGAAGCCATCTACTTGCAGAACTTAGAGTTAGAAATAAGAGGCAATTGTAGTAAGATAGTGCTGTACAATGATAATCAGAGTGCTTTAAAACTGGCAAACAACCAACAGTCTCACAAAAGTTCAAAACACATTGATGTACGATACAATTTTTGAGGAGTGGTTAGATCGGCGTCACGGCGTCCTGACCTACCGCATGACGCAGGTCCTCACCGGGCATGGAAGTTTCGGGAGGTACCTGTGTCTGATGGGAAAGGAGGAAACGCCTGGGTGTCACCACTGCGAGGGTCGCCCTGAGGACACCGTAGAGCACACGGTGCAAGACTGCCCCGCTTGGGCAGAGCACCGACGTGTCCTCACGGCGGCGAAAGGCGGAGGCCTCTCGCGCCCGGATTGGTCGAGGCCATGCTGCGGGGCGAGAGGGAGTGGGAAGCGGTCGCCTCCTTCTGCGAAGCAGTCATGCTTGCGAAGGAGGAGGCGTGCCGCGTGAGGGAGAGGATGGCGTCCTCCCTCCAGTCCAGCCGCAGTGGTAGACGCCCACGGCGTCGGACGTCGGCCGACGATCTCCGGCCACCGTAGGCGCGGGCATGCGGACAGCGAGTAAAGGGCAACTCGCTGTCCGACCATGGACCATGCCCGGGTCGACGGCGCGTCCTGTTCCACGCGCGCCCCAAAGAGCGTCAGCAACATGACGAGGCCCCCTCTGCAGAAGGCCGAAGCCTGCCGGGGTCGTGGGACTCATCCCGTTACCGTGGCCCCGGTACGTAAAGGGTTATTGAAGGAACACCGTGGATTTTAGTCAGTAAAAGTCTGACAGTCCCTCCCACCCTGCCCAGGGTGGGAGGACTTATTTGATAATTTTACCACGTTAAAAAAAAAAGGGATGATTTGTAACAACCAAGTAGTGACAAAGCATTTGCCAACTACTAGTATGCCTGCTGATTTATTGACTAAGGGACTGCCAGAAATAAAACACTATAAATTTATGAAAATGCTTGGAATTGTTCATAAATAAGATTTTATTTTTATTTTATATAATAACTAATAATTTTATTTTTAATTTTGACTAGTATTTGCGTGTTGCGCGAGGTGTGTTTTGTTGTGTGTTTTTGTAAAAAAAAAAAGTGGGGGGTGGTGAGGGGGCGGGTTGCAGAAGTATTTTGACTAAAGCATTGCCCCTCTACATGAATCTGAAAAAAAAAATGGTCCAAGTCTCTTAATTTCCGAGATCCGCCTAAAGGGGGTTAGAAGGGGGTAGGGGGGGCCACTTTGATAAATGGTTTTTACTTTACCGAGCCTCTTCTATACAAATCCGTAAAAAAAAAAATACGGGTCTCGTAGTTTCCGAGATACGATAGGGAGGGGGGAGAAGGGGGGGGGGGGGGAAAGGGGAGGTTTGGTACTTTTCCCGTAGGTTTAAAGAGTTACTTGTTTACGAATGTGTCAAAATATACCCACATCCCCATCCACCATCTGGGAGAACAATTATGTCAATGAGTCAGTCAGTGAGTGAGTGAGTGGTAATTTAGCTTTATATAGTATAACTAGTATTTGCGTGTTGCGCGAGGTGCAAGCACCTCGCGTGCTTGTGAAAAAAACAAAAAAAAAAGGGGGGGGTGATGGGGGGAGATGGGGGGGGTTTAGTATTTGCGTGTTGCGCGAGGTGCAAGCACCTCGCGTGCTTGTGAAAAAAACTAAAGCATTGCCCCTCTAAATGAATCTGAAAAAAAAAATGTTCCAAGTCTCTTAATTTCCGAGATCCCCTAAAGGGGGTGAGAAGGGGGGCAAGGGGGCGACTTTGAAAAATGGTTTTTACTTTACCGAGCCCCCTCTATACGAATCCGTAAAAAGAAAAAAATATGGGTCTCGTTGTTTCCGAGATACGATAGGGAGGGGGGAGAAGGGGGGTGAAAAGGGGAGGTTACCCACCTCCCCATCCACCATCTGGGAGAACAATTATGTCAATGAGTGAGTCAGTGAGTGGTAATCTAGCTTGTGAAAAAAACTAAAGCATTGCCCCTCTAAATCAAGTATTTGCGTGTTGCGCGAGGTGCAAGCACCTCGCGTGTTGAGAAAAAAAAAAAAGGGGGGGGGGGGGTGAGATGGGGGGGGGGGGGGTTGCAGAAGTATTTCGACTAAAGCATTGCCCCTCTAGATGAATCTGAAAGAAAAAATGTTCCAAGTCTCTTAATTTCCGAGATCCGCCTAAAGGGGGTGAAAACGGGGGCGGGGGGGGACTTTGAAAAATGGTTTTTACTTTACCGAGCCTCCTCTACACGAATCCGTAAAAAAAAAAAATACCGGTCTCGTAGTTTCCGAGATACGATAGGGAGGGGGGAGAAGGGGGGGGGGGGGAAAGGGGAGGTTTGGTACTTTTCCCGTAGGTTTGAGAGTTACTTGTTTACGAATCTGTCAAAATATACCCACCTCCCCATCCACCATCTGGGAGAACAATTATGTCAATTAGTGAGTGAGTGAGTGAGTCAGTGGTAATTTAGCTTTATATAATATAACTAGTATTTGCGTGTTGCGCGAGGTGCAAGCAACTCGCGTGCTTGTGAAAAAAAAAAAATTGGGGCGGGGTGATTGGGGGGTTTAGTATTTGCGTGTTGCGCGAGGTGCAAGCACCTCGCGTGCTTGTGAAAAACAAAAAAAAAAAAGTGGGGGGGGAGATGGGGGGGTTTAGTATTTGCGTGTTGCGCGAGGTGCAAGCACCTCGCGTGCCTTCGCGTGTGAAAAAAAAAAAAAAAAAAAAGGGGGGGGTGATAAGGGGGGGGTTGCAGAAGTATTTTGACTAAAGCATTGCCCCTATAAATGAATCTGAAAAAAAAAATTTCCAAGTCTCTTAATTTCCGAGATCCGGCTAAAGGGGGTGAGAAGGGGGGTGGGGGGGGGCGACTTTGATAAATGGTTTTTAGTTTACCGAGCCTCCTCTATACGAATCCGTAAAAAAAAAAATACGGGTCTCGTAGTTTCCGAGATACGATAGGGGGGGGGGAGAAGGGGGGTGAAAAGGGGAGGTTTGGCATTTTTCCCGTGGGTTTGAGAGTTATTTGTTTACGAATCTGTCAAAATATACCCACCTCCCCATCCACCATCTGGGAGAACAATTATGTCAATGAGTCAGTCAGTCAGTCAGTGAGTGAGTGGTAATTTAGCTTTATATAATATAACTAGTATTTGCGTGTTGCGCGAGGTGCAAGCACCTCGCGTGCTTGTGAAAAAAAAAGTGGGGGGGGGGTGATGGGGGGGGTTTAGTATTTGCGTGTTGCGCGAGGTGCAAGCACCTCGCGTGCTTGTGAAAAAAAAAAAAAAAAAAAAGAGGGGGGGGGGTGATGGGGGGGGGGGTTGCACAAGTATTTCGACTAAAGCATTGCCCCTCTAAATGAATCTGAAAAAAAAAATGTTCCAAGTCTCTTAGATTCCGAGATCCGCCTAAAGGGGGGAGAAGGGGGGCGGGGGGGGGGGGACTTTGAAAAATGGTTTTTACTTTACCGAGCCTCCTCTATACGAATCCGTAAAAAGAAAAAAATACGGGTCTCGTAGTTTCCGAGATACGATAGGGGGGGGGAGAAGGGGGGGGAAAAGGGGAGGTTTGGCACTTTTCCCGTAGGTTTGAGAGTTACTTGTTTACGAATCTGTCAAAATATACCCACCTCCCCATCCACCATCTGGGAGAACAATTCTGTCAATGAGTGAGTCAGTCAGTCAGTGAGTGGTAATCTAGCTTTATATAATATAATATAATATAGTGGGGGTGTTATAAATTGATATCAAAATGGGGTATGTAACGCCATCTAGTTAGAAGCATGTGAAGTACTCTGCTGCAGTAAGTTGTAACTATTTTCTAGAACATTAAAGTTAGAAGTGTGTCAACCGTTCCTTGTGTTTTCATTATACAAATGATATATTCATTTTAGACAGGGGCTTCCGAGACTTCATTAGCTTGTTACAAGACTGCAATAATAGAGTTTGTATGCCAGAATCTCTTCTGGAAGGCGAGTGGTAACGGCATCTCTCGGCGTAATATTCATTAACGCTAATCTATAGTTTATTCGTCTATGACATACTATCATTGACACCTTCCGAACCTTTTCCGCTCCTCTATGGTTCGTTCGCTTATGACAAACTTGTCAGAGCGACTCTCGGACTTTCTGAGTTCCTTTCCGCTCCCCGCCATACACGCTCGCTTATTACCGCTTCCGCTCCGAAAAGCACGCTCGCCGCGAGGGAGCGAACGTTCGATTCCCAACAAACGCAAATACGCTCCGCAAACTGATAGAACCAAGGTGAACAGTGATTCAGTACCTGAGACATTCCTGTGATAGAAATCAGAGCTTCGAAGCAGGAACGCCGTGTCGCCGCCAAGTTAAGAAGAAGGTAAGCGTGCACCAGTCATATCCTTTTCCACAGTTCGTTCTTTCAAGGCGAACACCGCCATCCTTAGAATAAAGTCCACTTAAAATAAAACTACCTTTTCAATTCGCCTTATAAATTGGTAATATTTCGGATTTACTTTTATGGTCCTTTACATATCATTTTTTGGTCCTTACAAGCCGGTTATACAACGTGTAACGGAAACCCCATATCTATCCAAAAGAGCTGGAGCCATACCATGACCTGTTAAAGCGTGAGTCGTTCGAGCGAGAAAGAGAGATGGAGCTATATAGCGTGCATAGCTTCATCCCTCTTTCTCACTCTCTCTCTGTCTCTATGCACAGTTTCAGCACAAAATAACTGACTCAAAGAATTGATACCAAATTATTGGTTTCATATATTTCTTGAATACCAATCATAACAAACGTGTCACAGCACTAAGAGGGTCAATAAGTTTCCACGACACTTGCCAATAACACGATAATTCTTTTCGTTCTTCTTAATTTGAAAAATTCGGTCTCTGGTATCAGTGTATTGGAATTTGTAATAAGTTCTACACACCTAGACTTAGGATTACAAACCCCTTGCCATATCGTTTGTTATCATCCAAAGAAGCCATGCAGTTGGTATGTATATACCCTTTAAATTACACGTTGTATATGAGCGAGCATCAACTGATAACACTTCAAACAAATAGAAATAGATGTTTTACTATTTGTCGTTGGGAGTAGTAAATGGGTATTTTAAGAGAGACTTCAAATTATTAGAACTTGATTTTTTTAATAAGACTATGCCACACATGATGCAACATTTTGCAATAGCAGCCAGTCTTTTGAACAGATTTGGTGTTCGCCTAAAAAACAGAGATGATGCAGGGGATATGGTAAACATTTTAAGAGAATGGATGTCTCTAGAAAATAATTTGGCACTAATGGTAGAGAATACAAATATGAATAGAAGGTCTTTTATACCAGCAGATAGGGATAACTTGATCCCATTCCCTAGAATGAAGATGAATGAATTGATTCTTTTTGCCTTAGGAACATACCAGATTAAGCAGGCGTGGTCATATTATGGAAAGTATATAAAATTTCATGGTGGGTATAGAATATAGCTAACAAGTGAAAGCATAAATACAACGGAGTACCATTTGTGAGGAAGTGGTTATAATACTCTAATACGAGGAAAAATTAAATTGAGGCATATATCTAGAAAGCAGTATTATGTTTAAATTTTGGTTGAAAATAATATATCGGGGAGAGAAGGTATAACAGAGTATTGTTGCAACTGTTTGGTAGGGCGTCGCACAGTTGGATGTTGTGCTCATATTATGACCATAGTATGGTACCTTGGATGAGCTAGGCACCAGTCCAATATTTCTGCTCCTGCTGAATACTTAGATTCGGTGGCTGTACTCGTAAGAGAAGATATGGAATAAATTATTAAAACTATTGTGGACGTTTTATTTATAGGGAACCTTAATTACTCTTCTATTGCATTTTTAATGACAGATATTAGAAAATATAAACCACGCCTGTAATCCCCAAAGGGTTAGGCAGAGATGTACCTAATAGTACCACCCACATTGAGCCATGTATTCATTATGTACGTAATCATAACCTCAAAAATGACAAACGTAAAAATTCTATGCCTCCACTTTCAAATAATGTATTTTCAATGTGTGATTGCTAACTGTAGCTAGGCGAACTAATTAAGCCATATATTAACCAAGGTCACGACATTTCATAGTCAGGTCTTAGTATATATGGGCAGTGGCCGAAGTTCTTTAACACTCACATGCAGAAAAAAAACACCCTTTTTTGCGTAAATGCAGAGCCGCTTTCACTTTTCATGTGACGTCGACCGTGACGTAACGAGTGTCGTACGCTTCAAGTTTTAAAAGAAAAACACTAGAGTAACATACATAGGCAAGAGCATTCTCGTTGCTACCCTGTGAAAGTCCGAAATGACTGATGCAGGAAATGGCAAATATGGCGGGAAATCTACCTCCTGAGCCGTTTAGAATTTAATACAGTAAAGCAATGCCGTAGGGACATGAGATTCAAATGCTTAATGAGTACATCTGGGATTAGGTCACCTAATTCGTTGGATTAGGTAAGCAGTTAGTTGACACTTCACTTGACCGGCTAGTATAGTATCCAAAAGAAAACATAGGTACTCTCTTTCTCGCACGGGCTAAACAGTGTGGGTTTAGTCAGTAGAAGTCTGACATTCTCTTTAAGCGTTCGGAAGAATGTATGATGGTATGGGTGGTATAGTTGGTTAACAATTTAGTTTTCCTTTTTTTGTTTTTCCACATTGCTACAGGTGACCTCATTCATAACTTGGCGTAGCGACGATAACTACCGAAGATTTCAGAACTACGATCAAAAAGACTAGGATAGCATAAAATGAGGGACATGGAGAAAATCCTCCACTTATGTAACTTATTAAAAGTTGCAGCAACTACAGCTTTAGTAAAAGTGTACGCGATGTAACCCCTATGTTTGTACTTTGCTGTGAGCTCGTAACCAAGCGTCCGCCGTGACGTCAGCGATGACGCAATTGACGCCAGAGCCTTCAGTATTGCAGTCCTGTGCATTAGGGTAGCATAAGCTGCAACTGCCTGTATTAAGTTTCGATACCATGGAATTTCTGTATCTACTGACGTCATCTTAGCTGAACAAAGGCGCGGTGCTTTGGGGGAGACTCCGATATTCAGTGACTAGGGTATCATGACTTTATGGAGAAAATACTCGTAGTTATGAAACTGTATTTCGGAAAGTTGCTAAACGATTTTCATTGGAAAACACCCTTTTGTTAGTCTGGGATCTACTCTGAAATGACACATCCGAATGTTCGGGACCGACCGAAAGACGACGGAACATTAAATTGTTGTCCTACTACGAACAAAGTTCGGACTGGTAAAGTTCGGTCGGCACAATAGTCCAATGTTCGGTGAGTGTATGACCGAATGAAATGTACTGCTAGAGTTGAACGTTTTATCGTTGTGGTTTTATTAGTCATTAATGTTCATTTCGATATAATTTAACTGTTGAATTACAGAATAAAACTATTTTTTATAATAAGGAAATTGGACTTTACTTTTAATCCAGTATTTATAACTACGAAAATTGTAATATTTCTCAAAAAACAATATATTTACCATTATACTAGTTACTATATACTCTTTGATATTTACAGCAGACATAGAGATTGCCTGTCAAAAAAAAAAGTCAAAGAATGACAAGTAGGATAAAAACAAGCGGTGCTTGAGTTTTTAAAACCGCAGGAATAAATATATTTGTCGAAGCGTCGACGCATATCAATCAATCTGGATATCAACGCCATCTATCTCTCACTGGAGGAACTATGTAGTTAGATTTGACAGTTAACGTTTGGGAACGTCAAGTAATAACTTGGGGATGGTTAGCGCGGAGTAATGGCAACACCGAGCGAATAGTCGAGTCAAATATCGATTCAGAAGTATAATCAGCTATTTGACATTGACAGGTAGGTTGGCTAACCTGTAACTGGGGTAGGCGTCACGCGTGCGTTGACAATTGAGTGGGCACTTTGAATCGGTCCGGCAGTCTGAGTGGACATTCGTTACTCCGCGCAAAACTTCCCGCGTTCCTAAGTTCTTAATCGAGCCATATCTTAGGCATCCTTGATTATTTTGTATTCTGTGCGTATTAGCAAGTAATTAAAAGTGTTAACGAAGATTTTATGAGTGTTATTTCTGATGTCGCGACCCACTGACAACGACTCCCCGTTATCAGAAGTGGGATTGGACCACGACGACGTGTTCAAAATGAAGACGCTAGCGACGAAAAATGGATGCGTTTGTTGGAACAACAGAACCGCAATTTTCTGACGCTGATTCAAGCCATGAAAACACCTACTACGTCGTCACATGGTTCTCGTTTACCTGATTTTGATCCTGAGAAACAAGATGTGGATGCACGTGCTTGGGTGACGACTGCAGAGATGTGCTTGACGGACCAAGACCAACATTGCGCCCCGCTTATGGTCGCTCTAAGCCGCGCCTTGAAGGGAGGAGCTTCTACCTGGCTATTTACCGTGTCGTTTCCTGGGATGACGTGGACCGATTTTAAGCGACTTTTTATTGCAAGGTACGATAATTCCACTACTATTGCTTAGTTTCTGATTGATTTGCAAAGCAGCAGGCCTAAAGAAAACGAGTGTCTTGCTTCCTACGCTGCTAGTTTAATAACGTCGATCATGGCGAGATGGAATGGCGTTAGTACCGAACGCTTGACTATTGCTACTATATTGGCTCACATTTCTCAATTCGATCGCCGTGTGCAACGCCTATCTTTCACGACCGATATTCAGACACGTTGCCAGCTACAACAAGAGCTGCAAGCGATTTCTTTTATGAAGAGAAAGCTACCTAGCGATTACCGCGATGCCCCTGAAAAGCGGTACAAAGCAAATACTACTGTGAAGCCTCTGAAGTGTTTTATCTGCGGCAAGCCGGGTCACAAATCCATGCACTGCTACCGTAAGGACGTGAGACAGGATACTCAAGCTACGCCGAAGCACCACAATCACAGCGATGGCAACAGGAGGGGTTCATCGACAACTGCGAAGCCTCATGCATCCGGGATCACCTGCTTCCACTGCCACGCGCAAGGCCACTACGCGTTGAGCTGCCCACGGCGCAATGAGAGGAGCAGCGCCGGCTCCGGGTCATCCAAGCCTGTCAATGAAAAGAGGGTTGACCTGTGCCTCCTGAACGCGCCGACTGGGACTTTACGTCACTCCGGTGAGCAATTTTCATTTTATTACGACTCTGGTGTCGAGTGTTCTTTAATTAAAGAATCTGTAGCCTGTAAATTTAAAGGAAAGCGTATTGATGAGAATATGACTATGACTGGGATAGGGCAGACTTCCGTTAACTCTACGATACAGATTTCAACTTTGGTAGAGATCGATGACATTAGTATTGGGATTTGTTTTCATGTATTGCCTGATCATTTTCTACGTTATGGTATTATGATTGGACGTGAGATTCTAGAACATGGTTTGACTGTTCAGATGACTACTGGCCGAATTAAGATCTTTAGGTATCCTTTTATTGCTTCTTGTGAGGTAGAGTGAACTCCTGAAATTGAC
This sequence comes from Tholera decimalis, assembly GCA_943138885.2. Lineage (NCBI taxonomy): Eukaryota > Metazoa > Arthropoda > Insecta > Lepidoptera > Noctuidae > Tholera > Tholera decimalis. The sequence goes on along the minus strand of OW964553.2, from coordinate 8,265,406 downwards.
TGGAACTCTATTGATACTGACATACCGGCGGATCATAGAGCAGAGTTAGTGAGTATTTTGCAGTCCTTCGAGAAGTCTTTCACCACAGGTACGGTAATTTATCGGTTTGGCATCTTACTTTCGCCAGTTTGTGGCACAGTTCTCACAGCTGATGGCGCCGGAATGGTAAGTTGACCTGGAAGCCGGAACACGAAGAGGTTAGGCAGAAGATTGTAGCCGCTCTCACAAATGAGCCTGTGCTCATGATTCACGACACCGATGCTGAAACTGAAGTCCACACGGATGCCAGTGCCATTGGCTACGGTGCGGTCTTACTGCAAAGAAAAGAAGGTAAGCTACATCCAGTCGCCTATTACAGTAAGCGCACGTCTGACGCTGAATCGAGGTACCACTCATATGAACTTGAGACCCTCGCGGTGGTCAATGCCGTAAAACATTTCAGGCGTTATCTCCATGGTCGCAAGTTCAGAGTAGTCACCGATTGTAATTCTCTGCAGTCCACGCGCAAGAAGTTGGACCTGACGCATCGTCCATCGTGAAGGTAAGCACATGTGCCACGCTGACTTCTTCTCCAGGAAACTGTTACCGCAACATGATACCAAAAATAAGGTTAGTGAGTAGGTAGTACAAAAGGAGGTAAACCTTGCAGAGCTTTCACAAAATTCGCTGATGATGGAACAGCAACGGGACCCCGAAATTTTAAAGCTCTTGACCGACATCGATAACAATGAGCTCCCTGCTGATGTTGCCAAAACTTACGAGCGACGATCTGGTGTCCTGCACCGAAAAGTGCAACGAAATGGTAAGAATCATTGGTTACCTATTGTTCCCCGTTCATTTCGCTGGTCCGTAGTTAATAACGTCCACGAGGGATTGCTGCATTTGGGATGGGAGAAAACGCTGGAAAAACTCTATGACCTCCACTGGTTCGAGAACATGTCGAAGTTTGTGAGGAAATTCGTAGAGAACTGCGTGACCTGTAAGATTTCAAAGTCACACACAGGTAAGATCCAGGCGGACATGCACCCAATTCCAAAGGTAGCTATACCATGGTACACACTACATGTCGATGCTACCGGGAAGCTGAGTGGCAAATACGACAAAAAGGAGTACGTTTTTGTTCTGATAGACGCCTTCACCAAGTTCGTTATGCTGCATCACACCCTGCACATTGATACAGCAAGCAGCATCAAAGCGCTGAAGGCTAGTGTCGCTACCTTCGGTGCTCCATCGCACTTGATCGCCGACCAAGGACGCTGCTTTGCCAGCAAGGAGTTCAGGGAGAACTGCGCCTCAGTTAATATCAAGCTGCACTTGATCGCCACAAGTAGTTCTCGTGCCAACGGACAGGTTGAGCGAGTAATGAGCACGCTCAAAAACATGCTCACTGCTGTAGAGACAAGCAATCGTTCGTGGCAAGATGCGTTGCCCGACGTTCAGCTTGCTCTCAACTGCACTGTAAGTAGAGTCACGAAAGCTAGTCCTCTTGAGCTGCTGATTGGTAAGGCTGCTAGACCCATTGATATTATGATGGCAAATGATGATGAGCCTCATGTTGACATCGTAGAGGTGAGGAAAATGGCTGTAGAGAACATGGAGAAAGCTTCTGCCTATGAAAAGAAACGTTTTGACTCTACAAAGGCTGAGGTACAATCGTTCTCTGTAGGTGACTTTGTTTTGCTGCAAAATGAGGAGCGAAACCAGACGAAACTTGACCCAAAATACAGGGGACCGTTTAGGGTGATCGAGGTTCTTGATGGTGACCGTTATGTTTTGAAGTCCCTTTCTTCCGCCCGGACGTACAAATACGCACATGATCGACTGCGAAAAATAACTGACTTTGACATACACGTAGGTGACGATGACAAGACTAGCCAAGACTAGTTGAATACTAAGTAGTCAACGTAATATTTAGTGTACCTAGCATAGAAAGAGTTTTCTTATAATTTGTAACGTTATAGGAAAAATAAAGTAACATGTTGAACAAGCCTACTTTAAGAATTATTTTGATAAAGGCTCGAAATGATTATCTTGATGGTGTTGTGTTTGTAACCGGGTGGAGGTTACATGTGGAGGTGACCGGATGGAGGTTGCCTGTTGTGTTTGTAACCGGATGGACGTTACATGTGGAGGTGACCGGATGGAGGTTGCCTGTTGTGTTTGTAACCGGATGAAGGTTACATGTGGAGGTAACCGGATAGAGGTTGCCTGTTGTGTTTATAACCGGATGGAGGTTACATGTGGAGGTGACGGGATAGACGTTGCCTGATTGTGTTAGTAACCGGATAGAGGTTACTTGTTGAAGACCGGATGGAGGTCGATTGGTTTGATGCTTATGGCCGGATGGAGGTTATAAGTGTGATGATGAAGTCCGGATGGAGGTCAGAGTATGAGCACTGCAATATTTTAATGAGTTTCCTATTACTTGAATGAGTATGGGTATTGTTCGACATGTCAGCTTTGAGAGAAAGAGTTTGTTATGATTTTCATTAGAACCTGTAATGATTTTGATCAAAACGCCTTATAACCCCTACCCACTTGGGCCAGGAATGGCCGAACGACTAGTACGAGTACTGTTCGAGAATTTTCTTTGATTCCAGGTACTCCACACGAGGGCGTGTGATCATCAGGACGGCCGTGTCGAAGCGTCGACGCATATCAATCAATCTGGATATCAACGCCATCTATCTCTCACTGGAGGAACTATGTAGTTAGATTTGACAGTTAACGTTTGGGAACGTCAAGTAATAACTTGGGGATGGTTAGCGCGGAGTAATGGCAACACCGAGCGAATAGTCGAGTCAAATATCGATTCAGAAGTATAATCAGCTATTTGACATTGACAGGTAGGTTGGCTAACCTGTAACTGGGGTAGGCGTCACGCGTGCGTTGACAATTGAGTGGGCACTTTGAATCGGTCCGGCAGTCTGAGTGGACATTCGTTACTCCGCGCAAAACTTCCCGCGTTCCTAAGTTCTTAATCGAGCCATATCTTAGGCATCCTTGATTATTTTGTATTCTTCAAGTAGCATCAAGTGACTGACTGAAGTGTTAAGTGTTCAAAGTTAAGTTACGACATCATATCAACAAAAAATAATGCTACTTGGATTTATCGTTTTCTCATGTTCGTGTTTTGGATGTTTGAAAATGAAGTTACGAACATACATTCTTCAAGAACAAGTCACCATGTCCGGACCGACATCGGCACAAATTGATGCTCTCCTCAATTTCCTTGAGGAGCATCGAGAACTGGCTAAAGGCAACTTGAGGAGTATCGACGGTTGTACTTTGAATCATCGACTGTGGGATGAAAACCGGACCACGCTAAATGCTATGGGCGGCTGTACCAAAACCACAAAACAGTGACAAAAAGTAAGTTTTCATTGATTGATTAATTGAGTATGTATCTACTTAGGTAGGTAAGTACTAAAATTTACACGAATATCTTACATTCTAAATTTCAATAAATTATTGTTATGTCCATGGTTTTGTCACTATAATATTGTGGTTGATTCAATTTATTATCCAACTCATTTTACTTAAATATTGCATTACATGTTTGTTGAGCTTAATTTTGAACATCCATGAGTTTATGTGCATGCGTGTATTTGATGTGAATTGCAAGAACAACCATACCTACATGTTTTTATGAACAGTCCAGTTTTTTAGGGTTCCGTAGTCAACAAGGAACCCTTATAGTTTCGCCATGTCCGTCTGTCTGTCCGTCTGTCCGCGGTTTAGCTCAGAAACTATTGGTACTAGAAAGTTGTACTTTGGCATGAGTATACACGTTAATGACGCCGAAAAAGTGGTAAAATAAAATTTTGAAAAAAACAATTATTTAGGGTACCTCCCACACATGTAAAGTGGGATGATAATTATTTTTTTTTATGTTATTCCATAGTGTGGGATATCGTTCGATAGGTCTTTCAAAAATATTAGGGGTTTGGTAAGACCGTTTTTTGATTAAGTAAACCGTTCGTGACTTATTAAGATTTAAAGTACCAATTTTCGTTAGGGTCAAGTGTCCGCCCCCTCTATCAACTAAACGGTTGTAGTTAGAAATTCAAATGTCACGGCAGTAGTACCTATGTATAACGAAATTCAAAGGAAAACTATCACACATAAGTGGGCTGTACAAGTTTACGAGTAATAGTTGACCAATTGTATTTGACTCGAAAATTTCGAACAACTCTATAGAAATGTCGATAGATGGCGCTAAGCCCCAGTTGTATCGTGCTAGTTTCTTGTGACGATTGAGTAGTGTAGCTCTGTGTCCGTATTTAAATTCAAAACACCGGCTATGACAACTTTTATACAAATCTCTAAAAAAATTTAAAACTGTCCGTGCTAAATTGTCGGATCAGGCGAGGATTTGTATAGGAAGTCAAATTAGTTAGGTAGTCATGTTTGGCTTTTATTTAGAGCATGGTACGAAACGATCAGTCAGCGAATACGACACGCACTTGGCTGTGATAAAAACTACGGAACCCTAAACTGCGCGTGGCCCGACACGCACTTGACCGGTTTTTTTTACGAATATCTGTGCTTTATTGTGACTAAGTATTAAAATTCAAACGAGTTTCTGATAGGACTAATTTTATGATTAGATTTTTTTTGTGAGTGTGCCAAGGTGTAATTACATTGTTAATTTATTTTAGGTGTTGACAGATAAAAAGCATTTGGCAAAAAAGGCAGCAGGGGAGGCACGGCGGTCTGCATCTGCCACAGGAGGTGGACCATCCACGGCTCCTTCACTATCCCAATGGGAACTTAAAATAGTTTCTACTATGGGAGATGGATTTGGTGAATCGCAGACCTCGGCAAGATCACAAGCTTTTGTTGAGCAAGTATGTATTTTTTATTTTTCTATTTGTTTTTCTATATATACTAAAAGTAATATGTTTAATTTTTCAACACAAGTGTCCTTGTGGCTGATGATCAGTGAAAATTTATTTTTATATATTTTTTCATATAATTGTTTAAACTAGTTTTCGATTTTAATTGAATAAATTAGGATTTATCATTACAGAACCATTCAAATTTTTGTTGTCAAGCAGTTATGCTTATAATATAGTTGGTGTATAAAAAGGATGTGACACGCATTCAAAACTTAATATAGTAGGTATCTACCTACTGTTAAGTTAAGTTTTAATACATACATACATAAACTCAAGCCTTTTTCCCATGGGTATTTTTTTTTTTCTAACGTGGTAAAATTATCTAATAAGCCCTCCCCCCCGGGCAGGGTGGGAGGGACTGTCAGACTTTTACTGACTAAAATCCACGGTGTTCCTTCAATTACCCTTTACGTACCGGGGTCACGGTAATGGGATAAGTCCCACGACCCCGGCAGGCTTCGTCGTACGACAACGCGCCGTCGACCCGGGCATGGTCCATGGTCGGACAGCGAGTTGCCCTTTACTCGCTGTCCGCATAACCACGCCTACGGTGGCCGGAGATCGTCGGCCGACGTCCGACGCCGTGGGCGTCTACCACTGCGGCTGGGCTAGAGAGAGGACGCCATCCTCTCCCTCACGTGGCCCGCCTCCTCCTTCGCAAGCATGACTGCTTCGCAGAAGGAGGCGACCGCTTCCCACTCCCTCTCGCCCCGCAGCATGGTCTCGACCAATGCCAGGCGCGAGAGGTCTCCGCCTATCGCCGCCGTGAGGACACGTCGGTGCTCTGCCCAGGCGGGGCAGTCTTGCACCGTGTGCTCTACGGTGTCCTCAGGGCGACCCTCGCATTGGTGACACCCAGGCGTTTCCTCCTTTCCCATCAGACACAGGTACCTCCCGAAACTTCCGTGTCCGGTGAGGACCTGCGTCATGCGGTAGGTCAGGACGCCGTGACGCCGATCTAGCCACTCCTCAAAGAGGGGTCTTACCACCGCAATTGCGGCGTGCCCGTTCCCATGGGGGTAGACAGAAACTACAGAACGCTATCTGCTAGAATTCTTACATACTCCTTTTGGTCATATGTTCTGTCATTTTACAGCCACACGACAGCGCAGAGAATCTCGGCGGCATCCCGAGTCTCTTCAAGCTGAAAGCTCTGTGCGTGACAGACTTTTTCAATCAGATGAACATTGTTTGATCCTTGAAGAACAAAGGAACGTGGAACTAGCTAATATAAGGCTGGCTTTTGTAGAGTTATGCGGGCATGTGCAGCAGATCAAAGCGCAGTTGCAATCAAGAGTATAAAAACATAGTTTAAAAATTAAGAGCGTTGAAAGCTTATTTTATTTCAAACGGCGTTTTTTTTCAAACTTTAATTTTTAATTTTATTTACTTGCAATTTTTGGCATAGTATTTAATTCAGTTAGGTTAATTTGAGTAAGGAAAGAGTTAAGTGTTCCTAGTGATTAATAAAAATATATTTTGTTTATTATAAATAAAATGAAGCTTCTTATTTCTTGTAGATTGTACAGTTTCTAATTATCTCTACTTAATCTACAATAGCAAAGAAGAAATTATAATAATTCTAATGTAAAAATTCTAAATATTATATTGAATGTAAAACTAACAAAGCTGAAAAAGAATGTTAATACATACTAGAAATAAGAAACTGTTTTTAATATAGTTTACCTATCCATTTCGAGTAACTTAGACAAATACAAAAAGAAAGGCTCATAAAATTATTAGAAACGAACGAAATCTATAATAATAATAGTTTAAATTTAAAGATATTAAAGATTTCGTTCATTTTCTAATAATTGTATAAGTATTTGCCATTTCGCTACAATTTTAAGTATGACACATTCACTTTAACACTTTAAACAAACATAATACTCAAGATAATTGTAATAATTAATTAAATTCGATACTTACGATACTCAAAAGAGACCTATTTTCCTGTCGTGAATTTTGACCTTAATTTCACGATGTAACTCTTGTCAAACTCAAATTATCGGTCGGGCTTTTCTCGTTCAGAGTAGGGTATACGATACAACAAAAGTCAAAATGAAGTTCGGTCGGCTCCAAACCGACCGAACGAAATAGAATGAAGTTCGTAGTATGAAACGCCCGAACATTCGGCCGATACTTCGTTTTTGTGGTTTCGGAGTAGACCCTCTGAGTAGCGCCATCTATCGAATATAACAATCAAAAAACCCCAAAGAAAACTTCACAATGTGCTCCGTTGTCGCGTTGGGGGAGGACGCAATACTTCGGTACTAGGGATTCACACTTATAAAGAGGTAAAGGAAATTCCTAATTTAATAAATAGTGTTGAGAACTCTCGCGGATGCGAAGAAGGCGTACGTTTCCCACTACCTAGAACGTTGTATTTATTAATCAGTGCTGCTTTTTTTTTTCAAATTAAGACCCTGTTTAATGCATAAAAGTTATATAAGCATAGGTGTATGTGCAGGTACATAAAAAATCGAGACATGGTTTTAATATCTTGACTTAAAAAATAAAGTGCAAGAAAACCTTTTTTCATTAATTCCTCTTGTATATAAACCATTGAACCCATACTCTTGTTATTATTACACTATCTCACCTGAAGGTATGCGATGATGTGGTCGACTACTGTATCTAAGGTGAATATAATTGCGATGATTGGTACACAGCCCGTCTAACATTTATGTACATCACTCACTCACGAAGTTACATAATTATTTTATCTTTTACAATACGTCTTTATGATTACTTGTTCTTTTACTATAAAGTGTTCAGCCTGGTCAGTGACTACGGATCATTAAGAGCCGGGGCACACGATGCGTTGCGGCGGCGGTGCGGCGCCGGAGCGGTGTCGCTGCGTCGTCTTACATAGAAATATCTGTGGCATGCACACGATGCGCTCCGGCGCCGCACCGGACTTGCAACCACCAAGACGAGGCGGGGAGGGGTGAATGCGTTGCGACGTCGGAGCGGCATCGCTCAGTTGTTTTGCATCACAAGGAAGGACACACGCTCGCTCGTTTCGATTGTCTGTCAACAGACTGTCCAACGCTGCTACGGCGCCACTGCGACATAACAACGTTACGGCGCCGCACCGCTCGTGTGCCCACTGACACGGTGAAATCTTTGCGGTGCGGCGCCGCAACGCATCGTGTGCCCCCGCCCTTACAATGAAATAAATTAGTCGTAAACTTTTTCTTTACTTAATAACCATTATTATTATTATCCAGTAAAATTGTAAAATATTCGTAAATATAAAAATTACATTAACGGTTATATTACACTGTTTGTTGTGTTGCGAATTAGTAATAAAACGGTGACTGTGACCGTAGCAAATTCAGGTACGGGAAACCTTCAGGGCTTTGGTCTAAAGTACTAGGATAGCATAACCAAAAGGAGATGTAGGAATTTCCGTGGAAACTCGGGTGAAAATGTGAACGTGGACCAAGACGCCGGGACGCCCATGGTCATAGCAACGACGTGTAGGAGAAACCTTCAGCGCTTCAGTTAAGAGTACTAGGATAGCATAACTACAATGGAGTGGAGATAATGCTTGGAAACCCGGGTGAAAAGCTGAGAGTGGGTATCGTAAGCATACTGTGTACGTAGTAGTAACAACGCGCAGGGGAAAAACCTTCAGCCCTACCAACGAAAATACCAGAGCAGCATAAATATACAGAGATGGAAGAAAATTCCTTAGCAATGGAAACTCCGCCTTAAACGATTGCAGGGGAGACAGGATAAGCGGAAACGAGAAAAACTAACTTGCGCCTGGCTAATAGATTTCTGGAAATCCCGATTAGAGCGGAAAATGTCTACTTTATACCAGGCACACATAAGCTTAAGAGGACGTTTAAAGAATAGGAAAAGCAAAAGAGGGTTAGAAAAGCCGCTTAGAGGGCGGAGCGTCGACAAAGACAACATTTGAGAGACTGAAACAAAACATAAGGGGTGCCAAGACGATTCCGATCCCGACGGGATCGGGATTTACGCGGAAATACCCTATCACGTGAACGAAGTCGTGGGCAGAAACTAGTAATTAATCTATATATATAAAAGAAAGTCGTGTTAGTTACACCACTTATAACTCAAGAACGGCAGAACAGATTTGGGTGAAAATTGGTATTATCCCTGTTGTATAGGTAAGTAGTGTTGCGGAAGGACGTTGACGTTCGTCAATCAAACTCGCTAGCCTGTTGCACACTGATTTATTCTCGAAGGTCACACCCCGGCGCGGGGACGCGGGGCGCAGCCCGCTCACCTACATAGCGCTACGCACACATATGTAACATCCCTTCCCCTTAAGCTAGGCAATACTCTTATCCTAATTATATCTACATCTAAACTTAATCTACTGTCGTTCTGTTTATTGATCATCATCTCCGGTGTATTGGGTCGCCGTTGGTGTCGAGAAGATCGGGCTAATTTCCTGCCGCCTGTGTGTTACCGTGACGCGCGGCGGTGTCGCCGGAGTTCCCTGTTCGGGATCCGTTACCGACCCTCCTTCCTCTCCTGGCTGCGTGATGGGCTGAGGGTGATTGCCGATAAGCGAAGCTAAGTCGGGTACCACGTCCGGGTCCCAGTCCTGGTTGTCGTTTGATGATGATGATTGTCTTGACCTTATTTGGTCGATGTGCCTTGTGACTTCACATCCCAAATGTGGCACGTATACCACATACATTATTTTGCCTTGTTTTTTCCTTATTATTCCTTGTATCCAACAGTATTTTTTATTATTTGTATATTTTGTTATCCATACATTTTCGTTTTCTTTGAAATCTGTTCTGTGTTTTCCGCGGTAATATTTAGCCTGTGAGGACTGATTGCAAGCGACGGTCTGAGTTAGGTCTGTGGACGAAGGTGACGGCGTGGTCGGATTCAACAAATCCAGCCGCGAGCGCAGCGCACGCCCAAATACTATCTCCGCGGGTGTTTTATAAGTGGTGCTATTTTTAGAGTTCCTGTAATCGAATAAAAATTTTGCAATTTTCCCTTGAACGGTTTTTTTATTACATCCCTCTAAAATTATACCCTTTAGGCCCTTTTTAATAATTTTTACGAAACTTTCGGCTTGGCCATTACTGGCCGGGTGATATACCGGAGATAGGACATGCTCGATACCGTTCAATTTACAAAAGTCTCTAAATTCCAACGAAGTAAACGATGTACCATTGTCACTCACCAACGTGTGTGGAATTCCAAACCGCGACATGAAATCATTTAATTTACTTATAACTGCCTTTGAATTATAAGTTGAGGACATATCGTAGCATTCCACCCATTTGCTATACGCGTCTACTATAACTAAAAACATGTAATCGTGAAATGGGCCCAAGAAATCTATGTGAATTCGGTGAAAAGGATGCGGAGGCAATGGCCAAGGCGCGAGAGGGGCGTGCGGGGGCGCGGGGCGCAGCGCGCAGCACACGCCACAAGCACCCGCTAACCGTTCTAGCGCCGCGTCCACTCCAGGAAACCACAGCCGCTTGCGCGCTTCTGCCTTCATCTTAACTATCCCGAAATGGGAACTATGTAGTTCCCTACATACTCTTTCACGCAATGTTGAGGGAATTACGACTTTATGTCCACGCATTACGATGTTCTTTTCATAAGATAACTGTGTACGACAATTATAAAATGGTTTTAAGCCTGCGTCATTAACTTTCCTGGGCCAGCCGTTTAAAATATACTGCTTAATAGTAGCCAGGTGAGCGTCGCGAGCTGTCTCGCGACGCATGTCGTCGAGTGTCACCGGCAGGTCCCCTTCCACTACAAAGTTGACGTAGGTCGCGCGGTCCTCGCAGTCCGCGAGTTCGTCCGGCGCCTTCGTCCCTTCCTCTCCCCCGCTACCCCCGTACGCCCGTGATAAATAGTCTGCGCTGTTATGCTTGCTGCTGATGTATTCAATGGTATAGTTATACGCAGCTAGAAATATAGCATATCTCTGCAGGCGATTGGCTGACACTTCGGGAATGCCCTTGTGGGGGCCGAATATAGCTAGCAGGGGTTTATGGTCTGTTCTTAGCACGAAGGGCTCCGACCGACCATATAGGTACTGATGGTAACGTCTTACCCCAAAAATTATCGCTGTTGCTTCCTTTTGAATTTGTGCATAATTTTTTTCCGCTGACGACAGCGTGCGAGAAGCGTATGATATTGGCCTTTCAAGCCCTTCAGGACCTATTTGTGATAATATAGCTCCTAAACCCGTTGGTGAAGCGTCTACCGTTAATATTAACTTGGCGTTCGGGTCGAAATGCGCTAGTGTCTTATCGGATGCTAACATGTTTTTTATTCGGATAAATGCGTCATCGTGATTGCGCGTCCATTCCCACTTTGTATTTTTGTTTAATAAATGATACAATGGACTTAGTATGGTTGACGCGTCTGGCACGAAGTTTCGGTAATAATTGGTTAGACCTAGAAACGACTGTAACTGTGACACATTTGTTGGCTTAGGCGCTTGTAAAATGGCCTTGACTTTCTCTGGCGACTTCCTAACTCCATGTTTATCTATGACGTGACCTAGATATGAAATTTCGTCTTTATAAAATTCGCATTTATTTAGCTGGACCGTTAATTCGGCGTCGTCTAAACGTTGTAAAACCATAATGAGTCTCTGCCTATGTTGATCTTCATTCGTACCCGTTATTAGGATATCATCTAATAGAAATATGATTCCGTCAATACCCGATAGCAAACATTCCATTGCCCGCTGGAAAATGGCGGGCGCGCTGGCCAACCCAAATACTAATCGAGTGAAATTAAAAAGGCCGCGGTGCGTATTGATACAGGTTAACTTTTGTGATTCTTCATTTAAAACAAATTGATTGTAGGCCATAGATAAATCAATTTTACTGAATTGTATGCCTCCATGTAACTTGGCTAACAAATCATGTACCGTCGGCAAGGGATACTGATCGATTATTAATTGTTTATTGATAGTTACTGAGTAATCTGCACATAACCTGATGCTACCATTTTTTTTTAAAACAGGCACGACTGGCGACGCATATTCCGAGTGTTCCACAGGCTTTAGAATACCTAGTGACAATAATCGGTCAAGCTCCTTGTCGATAAGTTCTTTTAGCGCGTATGGTACCGGTCTTGCTTTGAAAAAAATCGGTTTAGCGTCGGATTTTAAACGTAAACTAATTTTATGTTTGTTAAGCGATCCGAGGTTGCCTGAGAAAACTTTAGGGAACATTGTAAGGAGTTGCTTGTCAATATTGACATTGTGGGTAGACTTGCATAGTTGTTGCGGTTCGTTGAGCACGGCATGTACGCGTGCAGGCGCCAACTCAAGGTCAAACTCACGAATGAAATCGCGACCAAGCAGCGGCGGTCCGCCTGCGCGCACTACGTACACATTCATAGTATGCGTTCGGCCCAGGTACGATACCGGCAAATAAACAACTCCGATCGTTTCAATATTTTCCCCCGTATAACTAAATAACTTTTTGTTGGTGGCTGACAATGGTAATCGTTTAAAATTCGAGTTGTAGGTTTCCTCTGAGATAACATTTACTGCTGACCCACTATCGATTTCGAACTCTAAAGCTAGACCACTGATTGTTACACGCTCCGTCATTGGTTTCCCTTTCACGCACCGAATATTATAAAAACACTCACCGTCGTCGCCTCCATCGTCCACAGAACCTTCTTGCACGAACTTTACTTTGCCCTCGTTCGGACACATTTTTCGCAAATGTCCCTTATTTCCGCACTTTTTACACTTATAGTTCTTATAACGACACTGATTTTCTTTGTGATTAGTGAACCCACACACACTGCACTTTTCCTTTTTGGAGATGTTGAAGACGCCGTCCGGGGCCGCTGCGCCGACGCCGCTCGTGCCCGACGCTGCCAGCGACGAGGCATCGCGCGCGCACCGCATGCTTTCTGCCAAGTCGATTGCCTTTGCGAGGGTCAGCTTCCGCTGATCCTGCATGAAAAGCTTGTCCCGCTCTCGTCCCGCCGCCATGCCCATGATAAATTTATCTAGCAAGGCCTCCTCCAAATTCTTGAATGCACAGTGAGCCGCTAATCCTCTTATCCTGGCCGCCCATTGAGTATGCGTTTCTCCTGGTCGTTGTGTTGCCGAATAGAAGATTGACTTCTCTGCAAACCCGAACCTTTTTGGTGTGAAGTGCTCGTCGAGGAGCTTGACTATTGCCTCGTAACTTATTTCTTCCACCTTGTTGGGTAACGCCAGGTCACTAGCAAGCTTGAACGTTGATTCACATAATGACGTTAATAATATCGCCCGCCGTTTGATCGTTGCTTTGTCCGTTTCTGAGGTTATATCGTTAGCGATAAACCACTGATGTAATCGCGATTTATAACTATTCCACTCTTGCGACTGGTAATCAAATGTGGAAAGAACGCCATAAGTTGCTCCTGTAGACATTTTACTGCACAAGTGAGTCCGCTCGTCGCCACGTGTTGTATAGGTAAGTAGTGTTGCGGAAGGACGTTGACGTTCGTCAATCAAACTCGCTAGCCTGTTGCACACTGATTTATTCTCGAAGGTCACACCCCGGCGCGGGGACGCGGGGCGCAGCCCGCTCACCTACATAGCGCTACGCACACATATGTAACAATCCCGGAATTCCCACGGGATCGGGATTTAAGCGGGAAAAACATCCCACGTGAACGAAGAAGAAATGGAGAGTAGGGTAGGGGTAGGGTTGGTAAAGGGTAGGGATAGTGTAGGGGTAGGGTAGGGGTAGGGTAGGGTAGGGGTAGGTAGGGGTAGGGTGGGGGTTGGGTAGGGGTAGGGTAGGGGTAGGGTAGGGGTAGGGTAGGGGTAGGGTAGGGTTAGGGTAGGGTTGGGGTAGGGTAGGTGTAGGGTAGGGGTAGGGTAGGGTTGGGGTATGGTAGGGGTAGGGTAGGGGTAGGGTGGGGTAGGGTTAGGGTAGGGGTAGGGTAGGGGTAGGGGTAGGGTAGGGTAGGGTTAGGGTAGGGGTAGGGTAGGGGTAGGGTAGGGGTAGGGTAGGGTAGGGGTAGGGTAGGGGTAGGGTAGGGGTAGGGTAGGGTTAGGGTAGGGGTAGGGGTAGGGTAGGGGTAGGGTAGGGGTAGGGTAGGGGTAGGGTAGGGGTAGGGTAGGGGTAGGGTAGGGGTAGGGTAGGGGTAGGGTAGGGGTAGGGTAGGGGTAGGGGTAGGGTAGGGGTAGGGTAGGGGTAGGGTAGGGTAGGGTAGGGGTAGGGTATCGGTTGGGTAGGGGTAGGATACCACGCGAACGAAGTCGTGGCGGGTCAGCTAGTATATTTATATTCGATATTGGTTTTCCCAACACGTGGGCTTAAACTTTTCGCCGCAAACTTTGAAACGTTTAGCAAACTAATATTCGAATTCTTCTGTAAAAAGGATGTATTTTAAATATCCCGTTTTTCTAATGATAGTGTTAGTGGCGGTGATAATGAGAACCAATTTTTTATAACGATACTTAGATTTTATTATACATATATCTTTTATGTGGAATAAGATAAGTATGTGTGTACCTATTTTATTTATTTATTTAAACTTTATTTACAATTGTGTTACATGGGCGGACTTAATGCAGCAAGGCATTCTCTACCAGTCAACCTTTGGGTTAAAAAAAAAACATATTGTGGTAGGTGTACGAGAAAATGGAATGAAATAATATATTTAATACTAATAAATATAATACTAATATATAATAAAATACACATACATGCTAAAAAAAAATATAATAAATTATTTCTGATTAAGAAAGAGAGCTCATAAGATTTATGACGAAGACCAAACTACTTCTTGTTACAAATTGATATAAACGTTGCACTTAACGCTACCTAGCGATTAGATATTCTCTATTACTAAACTCTAATCTTTATCTGTGGACAGCGTAGTGGGTTCCATTATAGTCAAAACTTAATTTTTTGTTAAACTAGTTGTAAGTTTTTATAATGTAACTGTTTGTTGTTCCATGTAATAAAAATAAAATAAAATAAAACTAAGAATAACAGCCCCTTAAGTAGTGGTTTTTAATTTTACGCTTAAAAGAAAATTTTGACTCAGCCTTCTTGATGTCAAGGGGTAGCATGTTCCAGAGTTTAATAGTAGAAATAGCGTAAGAATTAGATAGAAACCCGGTGCGGTGAGAAGGAATGTGAAGAAGTAAGTTTTTGGATGCGCGAAGGTTAAGATCATGAGAACTGCCCAACAATTTAAAATTTTGTTTTAAGTAAACAGGAGCACAAGGATCGTTCATAAAAGTTAAGAGCATACAGAGGGATCTGAGGGATCTCCTTTGACGGATAGGCAACCATTTAAGCTGAGAACGGAAGGAAAATGTGATCATATTTTCGAAGGTCAAAAATGAAACGAGAGTTGTTGAGAAGTCGATCCAGTTTGTTAGGAAGTTCTTGGGAAAGATCAGAGTAGCAAACATCTGCATAATCAATGATAGGAAGCACAAGTGATTAGACCAATGTGGTTTTAGTGCTACAAGGAAGGAAATGCTTGAATCTCTAGAGAGATCGCAGTGTGAATGTTACCCTCTGGCTAACCTGTGCAATTTGATTATTCCAACTTAACCTGTCGAGGCCTAAGTCTTTTACGTGCTGCGAGAGAGGGATGACAGTATTGTTGGAGTTAAGCGGGAGAAGTTGGCTGGTGTCCAAGTTTTGCAGAAAATATGAGCTACTGATCAGGATAGCCTGACACTTACTGACATTGACAGTAACCCCAACCTGCTTGACCAATCACTGATAGCTAGAACGTCAGCATTCAGCAATGAGATGCAGTTGTCCAGGTTGTCAACGTCAGTTTGCGCGTAGAGCTGTAGATCATCAGCGTACAAATGGTAAGAGCATTTGTGGATAGTGGTAATAGAGTTTATAAAAAGAAAAAATAAAAGTGGAGAGAGTATGCCGCCTTGTGGGACGCCAGTTTTCAGGGTGCACCACTCAGAAAAAATCTAATTAGCACGAACCGCTTGCTGGCGACCACGAAGATAAGATGAGAACCAATCTTGTGCCAATGAAGATACCCTAATGTGTGACAGAATGGCCAGGAGGATGTCGTGATCAACGGTATTGAAAGCATTGGAGAAATCAATTAAAACTAATACGGTTAATCTCGAATTCTCCAGACCATTCCTTACATCTTCTGTAACCTTAAGCAAAGCTGTGGCTGTGCTGTGGCCAGGCAGAAAACCTGATTGGAAAGGGGATAACAGATTATTCCCAAACACAAAGGAAGATATTTGCTTAAGAACAACTGCTTCCAGAATCTTAGATAGGAAAGGAAGAATGGAGATAGGTCTGTAGTGATTTAGCAGGCTGGGGTTGGATATTTTAATTGTAGGCTTAAATTATACTCCATAAAGATTACGCTTATGAGTATGCTTCTTAAGCAAAAAATATAAATAAATAAATGAATGAACACAAGAATTCATAGTTAAGTTAAAAATTGGTTTCAACAATTATTTATAATCTAATGACTGCTCCCGCTCTAGGTGGAGTGGAAGCGATTGTCAGATTTCTACTGACCAAAATCTTCCAAATATTCCGGCAACGTTATAACAAATTTGGGCAGGATGTTTAAAAAAATACAAAGAAGTGCTACCTAATATTATTGGAATGAAATTAACTCTATATTGGCGCTTAAAATAAAGGTATTTATTTCTGTATACCGAAAGTGATCATGTCTGACTGACTGGTTACCGTTATCTAGCTATCGTTGCTAAAGAAAGTTCGTGTAATGTGCGCATGAGACAGACTGCGTTACTTTAGCAATACGTCGAAGCCTTCGCAGATTCGCGCCTGAAAAAGTACTAGGGCATGATAACTAACGAGGTGCTTGTTCTGAAAACTAATTCCCGCAAACGGGATAATAAAGTTCACGAATTTTTTTTTTGAATAACGGAATATAGATTCTGCCGTTATTCTAATCTAGCTCTAATTTTTTAACGTTCAAATAACTTTTGTCTTGTATCTATAAAAATTAAAATACATGTTTTTATGTCTGTCCTGAATGCGTTTTTTAATAATCGGCCTGTTTGTTGAAACTTTGGCAGGATGTTATGAGGAGATGCGAAAAAGTTTCTGGATCAAAAAATCCGCTCCCGCATATGCGTAATTTCCACGCGAACAAAGTCGCTCGCAACGGCTAGTCTGTAATGACAAAAAATAGAACCAACTAAGACCAGCTTGACGTCCGTCCGTACCTTACTTGCCCAATTTAAACTTAAAAATGTATATATCAGTTAATGCATTTTTCCATAGTTGCTATCAAAATAATGTTTTTGTTTAAATGGACACTATTCGCCAAATAAATTTTGAAATTATACACAAATAGAAATGGAATGTAATTATGTGTTAAGTAAATTACTTAATTGAAACTTTTGCGTATGTGAAACATCCCTTAGATAAATAAATATAATTATATTACAAACTAACAGCCTTTTATAAGCAATGTTTATTTTAAATCATATTAGTTGTTTATCAGTAACTTACATATCGACTCGACTACGGCGCGTTGCCGAGTCGACATTTTATAGTTTCAGATTACTAGGGCTGCATAAGGTATTAAAGCCTTCGAGAAAATAGGACGCACTGCAAAGAAGTTTCGTGAAAGCGTGTCTTGGGCATGGTCCTCCTTGGAACTGAACTGTTGACCATAATCAGACGGATATCAAATAAAAATTAAATTATCATCAGATATGGAACTACAAATGATGTTATCTGAAATAGGGCCAATGTTTCAGAACTTTTAAGATTCTTATAATAAAAGAAGTACTAATGTTATCTGTAATAGTATCAATGTTTCAAAACTTTAGATTAGACTAGAGATACCTACTTAAAATAAGAAATATTAACTTATTTGTACTATTCGTACCTACTACGTTAAATGGGTGATTTTCAAAATTTTTGTACATTTTGTTGTGTGAAAACGTCTACTCGAATATCATCCAAAATAACTGCATTGAAGTGATCAAACTAGTGTTATTATCCTTGAGAAACATTTTTTCCAGATAGGTATCAACATTTTAGATCATAATAATAAGTAATTAATAAAAAAAATGATGTTTAGTTCTTCAATCTATAATATTTTCATACAGCAACCCAGTGTCTCCAAGCAAACGAGCGTTACAAAAAAGAGCATAAAAAAGAAACTACTCACATATTTACAGTTCTTGTTACACAATATCATTAGGACTCTAATTATGATTTTAATGTGTAAAATATATAAATAAATAACCCAATGCATAATAATAAATATTCTTCTGGACACATCTATTGGCCCACCTTGTATTTTCAGTTTCGTTTGGTCCTAGCTAAAATTTTATATTAGGTCGAGCAAAAAGTTTTTATGCAGTTTTGAACCTGGCACATTCACAATTTCATT
Source organism: Tholera decimalis (assembly GCA_943138885.2). Taxonomy (NCBI): domain Eukaryota; kingdom Metazoa; phylum Arthropoda; class Insecta; order Lepidoptera; family Noctuidae; genus Tholera; species Tholera decimalis. The sequence goes on along the minus strand of OW964553.2, from coordinate 8,247,128 downwards.
CAATAGTCTTTTTTTGAATTTCGAACACAGAATTTAAAGAAACAAAAGACAATTTGGAGCCTGTTTGTTGATATCAAACAATCGAATACTAAGAAAACTTGGTTTTATTGGTTTACTTGGATTTAATTCTTGAAAAAGTGATTGATATCTTTGCTTTTGCAACAAACATTACTTATTCTTAACATTAAGGTGAGGTTCTATCAATAATCTATGGATACTTCACCTGAAGTCGCCGCCCAAGCTGTGGCACTTATTCAGGCCGGACACAGCCAAAGAAACGTGAGTGCTCAACTTAATTTAAGTCGATCTGCGGTCCGAAATGTTTATCGGAGGTACCTAGAGACTGGCGGCTTTGTTCATCGCCAAGGAAGGCCACGATCTCGGGTCACAACTGAAAGGCAGGATCGATTCATCGTGACGACCAGCTTGAGAAATCGTCACCTTACCTCCATTGAGATACAAAACCAACTTCGCGACTTCCACGGAGTATCTGTGAGCGCTCGAACTGTTCGGAGAAGGTTAAAAGAACGCGATATGGTACCACACAAGCCAGCTAATGGGCCCAAACTAAAGCGAGCCCACCGAACAGCGCGCCTTCATTTCGCACGCAGTCATTTAAATTGGACACAGCAAGATTGGAGCCGTGTACTCTTTTCTGATGAGTCTAAAATTGTGTTACATGGCAATGATGGAAGGAAGAAGGTCTACCGGCGTAAGGGAGAGCGTTTCGCACAATGCTGCTTTGAAGAGAGGGTTGCTTATGGCGGTGGCTCATGGACTGTCTGGGGCGGTATATCCGCGAGCGGCAAAACTCAACTTGAGGTTGTTACAGGACCACGGCTGCCAACATTAAATGCTGAAAGATACATTCGTGAGTGCTTAGAACCTCACGTGATACCATACGCGGACTATGTGGGCCCAAATTTCCTTTTTATGCATGATAATGCAAGAGCCCATGCGGCCGGCATCGTCAGGGAATATCTTCGGGATGTGAACATCACAGTTATGGACTGGCCAGCCAGAAGCCCAGACATGAACCCCATTGAGCACATGTGGGACGAGCTAAAAAGGCGTGTTAGGGCTCGTCAGCCAGTTGCCCAGACGATGCAGGAGTTGAAAACTGCCATAGAAGAGGAATGGGAGATGATCCCTCAAAATTTCATAGAGCGGTTGATAAACTCTATGCCTAATCGTATGAGAGCTGTGGTAGATGCCCATGGAGGCAACACGCGTTATTAAATTAAACCTTTATTTGATAAAACATTTTTTTTATTCAAAAATTAATTGCCTTTAACAAGGCGCATATCCGACTTGTTAGGCGTAGGTCCATGTCGTATGGTATTCTGAATTCAAATTTAAGACTATACGATCGAAAAAGATGGTAAAATGTATCAGGTTTAAAACTGCATCAACAGTTTTTGTTCAATCTAGCAATCATATTTCGGTAGGGGCCATCGAAACCTAAACTCTAAGGTGGGCCAATAGATGTGTCCAGAAGTGTAATAAACAAATAAATAAAATACATTTAATTCAGGATTCAAAAGTCCCATATAGACACATACATTAAAGACAGATACATTACATTATAAATTATCTTAAACATCCACACAAAATATAAAAAAAAATAATTAAAAATTACAATTAAATAAAAACAAAATGTGTGGTTTAGGCGACGAAGTACAAAAAAATTATAGCTTTTGGACCGAGAAAGTTATGAGAATAACTACTTATAATACCGAACCATTGTATTTACAGGGCCAAAGTTTTTATCCGATAACAATGCACGTTTTTTATTTTATTTGAAATCTTTGTCTATAATTTTATTTTGCCTTATTTACTTTTGTCTGCGGGAACATTCTTATAAAGAAAAATACGTCCCTTGTATCATGTGGTCGCCGAATCACCATTATCACGCGAACGAAGTCGCGGGAAACGACTAGTAGTATAAAAACGCACGATGCCACTGAAAATGCCCCCGATCGCACGAAAATGACTCAGAGCTCCGGTCAAACTTACTAGGGTAGCAGCAATCTAAGGGTGAACATTATTGCTGTCTCATGTTGCTGTACTTTTCTAATACTACCCTCTCCGTCCCAATACTACGTTTTCCTCGTGTTTTCCTTGAATGAAGTAAGAAAGAGATGGGTATTGTTCGTTTTGTATTGCGTCCTTTCATTTTAGCGTAGCTTTTGTACGAGGTTTACGCTTCGAGATGACGTCATGGTTGAGGATTTTTTCATGAAATTGAAAAATAGAATACTGACTTCGTGGCTAAACAATCGCTGTTCGGGTGGATCTTTAAGTCTAAGCAATTCTTGCCGAGATCGAAACGTGGATGGGGGTGTCCATCATAACATGTCGAGATGTTTCCGTGCCCCGGAAGGCACATTGAGCCGTTGGTCCCTACCGGCTGTCACTTGGACATCTTTGGCAGTCGTTACAGATAGGCAGAAGTCAAAAAATCTGACACAGGTCTAGCCAATAAAATGAAATGAAATATTTATTTTTGCAAATTGGTTATAAATGTTGTAAGTGTCAACAACATCAGCTACGCTGACGATATGGTGCTGCTGAGCCCTACGGTTAGGGTACTTAAAGCATGGCCTAATGTATAATGTCAATAAAAGCGAGTTCTTGGTCTTTAAGGCTGACGGGGTTAAATGTCCTGAGTATGTGCCCCCGATTAAACTAAATGGGAATGACATATTGCGAGTGTACCAGTTCAAGTACTTGGGGCATTATGTAACCGACGACCTTAATGACCGAGCGGATATTGAGAGGGAACGTGGGGCGCTGGCCATCCGATGTAACATGTTGGTTCGCAGGTTTGCACGCTGTAGCAGGGCAGTCAAAATAACGCTTTTTAAAGCTTATTGCCAAGTGTTTTACACGTGCGGCCTGTGGACCAACTATACTCAGCGGGTTATTAGCGCCCTACGGGTCCAATATAATAACAGGATGTTGATGGGGCTGTCCCGTTTTTGCAGTGCATCAAATATGGTTGCACAAGCACAAGTCGATGGCTTCCACGCCATCGTCAGACAGAAATCTGCCTCTTTGCTCTGCAGAGTGCGGGGCAGCTCTAACTCCATCCTGAAGATCATAGCGGAGAGGTACGATTCTCCTTTGTTAGGTGATGTTGTTCAAAGATGCATTTTGAACAACAGCCTTGTTGTGAAATAGATAATACATAAGTTTAGGTACTAACATAGGTATAAGTTATCTTTGGTTTTTTTACTAAACCATATGGATGTTGCTTATCCGAATTAAAGATTATTTTATTTTATTTTCATAACACTTTTACACGTCATTTTTTTGTATTTTAAGTTAAGCTTGATGAGGCCGGTGTTTCCTATCTGACTAGTCTGAGAAGAAACAACGAAACAAACTCAGAGGTCAACGTCTCTTTTAAAGTCCATAGAATTCGTATTTATCAAACCATATGAGAAGCATGAAGGTTCATGTCTGTTGTGTCTTTTCAGGAAAGGAGCATGCAGATTTGAGCGGACCTGTCTAGACAATGCAAGCATTTGTCAGTTATCGTGTAGCTTAACTTTGAACTTAAAGAGCTCAACAAGCTGACGAACAATACCAAAGTATAAAAACCGGTCAAGTGCGTGTCGGGCCACGCGCAGTGTAGGGTTCCGTAGTTTTTATAACAGCCAATTGCGTGTCGTATTCGCTGACTGATCGTTTCGTACCATGCTCTAACTAAAAGCCAAACATGACTACCTAACTAATTTGACTTCCTATACAAATCCTCACCTGATTCGACAATTTTGCACGGAATGTTTTAATTTTTTTTAGAGATTTGTATAAAACTTGTCATAGCCGGTGTTTTGAATTTAAATACGGACACAGAGCTACACTACTCAATCGTCACAAGAAACTAGCATGATACAACTGGCGCTTAGCGCCATCTATCGATATTTCTATAGAGTTGTTCGAAATTTTCGAGTCAAATACAATTGGTCGACTATTACTCGTAAACTTGTAAAGCCCACTTATATTAACTACCGCACTGGCTTTAAACAAAAAGATTATCTTCTATCATGTAAACATCATAACATTCTTCCTTTGCAGGACAGACGTACGATTTTGGACATGCTGTTTCTTTATAATATTTGTAGTGGAAATATAGACTGCGCTGATCTAAGTAACTTAGTTTTGAGATTGAGCACACCGTCACGACGGACTAGGCACACTCAGCTTTTCGATGTACCACATGCCAGTACAAACTACGCTCAGAATTTAGTTATTAGTAGAATACTAAGGACTTTTAACAAAAACTTCTCCCATTTGGATATATTTAACTCCAAAAAAGGTATGTTTAGGAAGCAACTTTTATCCTCTGTACATGTCGATTTACCTAATCAGATCCTAACAGAAGTAAAATAGTACGAGATTAAGTATGTACACTACATGTATGAGTATGGTACACTACAGGCATTCATCATACACCATATACCTACACACACACATACACACACACACGCGCGCACGCACCAAGACACAGTCATTTAATACTCCCCATGCACACTTCTTAATACTGTATAATAATGTTAATCTTATAAAAAAAAATATTTCCTACATGTTTGTTACTAGTGAATAAATTGTAAATCCGTAATTGGCTGTAAGATTAGATTTAAGTTACTATAAAACATTGTTTTAAGAGCTGTGGATTTTGTTATAAATAAATAAATAAATAAATAAATAAATAAATAAATGTGTGATAGTTTTCCTTTAAATTTCGTTATATATAGGTACTACTGCCGTGACATTTGAATTTCTAACTACAACCGTTTAGTTGATAGAGGGGGGGGACACTTGACTCTAACGAAAGTTGGTACTTTAAAGCTTGATAAGTCACGAACGGTTTACTTAATCAAAAAACGGTCTTTCCAAACCCCTAATACTTTTGAAAGACCTATCCAACGATGTCCCACACTATGGGAAGAACGATAAAAAAAAATTATCATCCCACTTTACATGTATGGGAGGTACCCTAAATAATTGTTTTTTTCAAAATTTTATTTTACTACTTTGCGGCGTCATTAACGTGTATACTCATGCCAAAGTACAACTTTCTAGTACCAATAGTTTTTGAGCTAAACCGCGGACAGATGGACAGACAGACGGACATGGCGAAACTATAAGGGTTCCTTGTTGACTACGGAACCCTAATAAATGGGTGGTCATTGAACAGTTGCTTGGATAAAGTTGTTAATATGATAGAATTGTTACCGAAATTATTAATACAATTTAGAAAAGTTGCTTATGGATTTGTATCTGATATAAAGCAAGCGTTTTTACAAATATTTATTTATTATTTATTTATTATATACTTTATTGTACACCTTACAATATTTCTATGGATACAAAAAAAAAAAAAACTAGTGTACAATGGGCGATCTTATCGCACACGGCGATCTCTTACAGACAACCTTTGGATGGACAAACTTAAAGGAGACAGATTAAGGGCTGTCAGTGTACAAACATCATAATATTAATTGAACATAATAATATAAAGTACATACAGTACCAAAATCATATACTAATAAATATTACATGTATAATTGAGAAAGAAGGGGAAAAGTTATAGGGAGAGGTAATACTCCTTCACCATTCTTTTGAACGCTGGTAGCGTTTGAGCACGCCTCACTTCTATGGGTAATGCATTCCACAAACGAGCTGCTTGTATAGTAAAAGATTTGTCAAAGAAAGAAGTGGAATGCATACGAATACTCAACTCTAGATTTTCCGATGATCTCAAGGATCTAGAATGTGTGTCACAGAGGAACTGAAAACGTTCCTTAAGATAAAAAGGAGTGAAAGGATTAAATAGCACATTATAAAGTAGAGAAAGTAAGTGAAGATTCCGGCGAAACCTAATAGGAAGCCATTTGAGCTGAGCACGGAAATCAGAAACGTGGTCATATTTGCGCAAGCCAAATATAAACCTGATACAGAGATTTTGAAGTCGTTCTAGCTTGTCCAATTGGTTTTGGGTCAAGTCGAGATAGCTGGCATCAGCATAGTCTAGAATAGGGAGAAGGAGAGTTTGTGCAATTGCAATTTTAGTGGAGATGGGAAGAAAATTACGAATGCGTCTCAAGGAGCCTGCAGACGCAAATACTTTACGACTAACTTCCTGTAATTGTTTAGTCCAAGAAAGGGTGTCGTCAATGTGTATTCCCAGGTTCTTCACAGTGTGACTGAAAGGTATGACGGTGTTATTGAAAGAAACCTGGGGAAGTGCCGTCCAATCAATCCTGGAGATAGTACGAGAACTACCAACAACATTAAACTGAGTCTTAGCAGGGTTGATTTTCAGCCCAAACTCAGCGCTCCAGTCACCAATTCGAGCAAGGTCCATATTAATAGCTTTAATGGCATCAGCTAACTCTACGAGTGGAGCTTGAGTGTAAATTTGGAGATCATCAGCATACAAGTGGTAGAAAGAAGATAGTCGTTGAGTGATAGCATTTATAAAAAGTACGAAAAGTAAAGGAGATAAAACGCCACCCTGTGGCACACCGGCAGAGGTATCACACCAAGAAGAAAAGGAGTCCTCAATGGAAATACGCTGCCGACGACCAAACAGGTAACTACGAAACCAGTCAATTACCGATGGAGATATGTTAAACGAGCAAAGAATGCCAAGCAAAATGTCGAAGTCAACTGTATTAAACGCATTACTAAAGTCTAGTAGTGCAAGTACAGTTAACTTCCCCATCTCCATGCCAGACCTTATATCGTCCGAAATATGTACGAGTGCAGAAGTAGTGCTGTGGCCAGGACGAAAACCAGATTGGAAGGGATTCAGAAGATTGTACTTAGAAAGGAACGAGCTAAGTTGTTGGTGGACAAGCTTTTCAAGGACTTTCGATAGGAATGGGAGAATAGAAATAGGTCGGTAGTCAGAAAAAGATGCAGGACGAGTTTTTTTGGGTAAAGGGATAATTTGGGCGTCTTTCCTGGCTTGTTGAAAGACACTACTAGAAATTGAGAAATTTAGGATGTATAGAATGAACGGAAGAACGTTATCAAGGATGGGAATGATCATCTTACGGCTGACACAGTCACTACCCACAGCGTTGAACGTAATCGACATAACACTCCTTTTAACATCACAAGCAGTAAATTGACGTATGACAAAAGGAGAATAATCAGGTATCGGAAGTTTAGAAAGATAACTTAAAGTAGCAGTTTTAGTAGCCCTATCTATTGATGGCGAAGTAAAAAAATGACTATTAAGAGAGTTTAATTCAATGTCTTTAGGAATCGATTCATGAGACTTTTTCCCGATACCTAATGTTTTGAGAAATTTCCAGACCTTAGCTGGATCACTACTCTGAACCGAATTATGGATATGTTGGCGTTTTGCATTTCTACACACCTTGCTGCAGTGATTTCTAATTGAGATAAATTTCTCCCTGTTGGCGTCACTAGGTCTAACTTTAAACTTAAATTTCGCCGCTGCTTTTTTATGGATTAAAAGTTTTATTTCATCCGTCAGCCAAGGCGCCGCAAGATGCTTAACCCTCACAGCTCGAATAGGTGCATGTCTGTCGTAAAGCTGAATTAGTGCAGTAGTCAAAAAAACAACCTGTTCGTCGACTGATGACTAATCAACCAGAGAGAATGAACAAATATGTGTTATAGAACAAGACAGAGACTATCTTAAGTTCCTTTGGTGGGAAAATATAGAGACATGTGATAAAATAGTGACATACAGACATAAGAGAGTTGTTTTTGGTGTGACTTGTAGTCCGTTTTTGCTGAATGCAACTTTGAATTATCATTTGGATTTGTGCACAGAGGCCTACAAGAATACAGCAACTAAATTAAAAGAGTTATTCTATGTTGGCAACTGCGTAGCGAGTTTGGATAGTATTGAGGAACTAAATACCTTTATTACAGAATCTGCAACCATAATGAAAAGTGGTATGTTTGATTTGCGTGGATGGGTAACAGCTCCTCATAGAATAGACGACACAATTTCAATTTCAGTATTAGGAATTACACGGAATACATTACAAGATGACATGAAATGTAATACGAGCATAAATGCATCTTCATCAGAACATATAACAAAGTGGCACATTTGGGATATTTGGGTATGCCACACAAATGCAATGCAATGGGTATCGTGTTACCTATCTACTAGTGTGTAGAGGTCAGATATGCATTCGCTGTATCTAAAATACTAGTACTTAGCTTCAGGTTAGACTGGAGGCCATCCCAACATACTTGGGAAAAGGCTAAACAGATGACGATGAAAATTGAATGACCAGTTTAAAGAAGGATTATTTTACGAGTTTCTCCCTGAATATGTCAATAAGAACAGAATCTTTAAAAAAAAAATTAAAAAGATTCTGTTCCGTAGCGTAACCAAGGTTGAGTGGGTGAAGCGTAACTCAGCGGCGACGACAAGCAAACTTAAGAAATTATTTTTCAAAACTCCCCCTCTCCCCCCCCATCGTATTTTGGGAATAGCTTTCTGGTGGTAGGTAGGTCCGAAGTGGAGCGAACAGCAAACCTTAGGAATCATTTTTCAAAACTCTCTCCCCCCTTCACCACTCGCCCCCAATAATTTTTTTTCTTAAAATTTTTTACTTAGGTAAGTTAGCTTAGCAATTGAAACTTTAGACAACCCACTTTATGCTTTGTTAATTTCAGATTATGACATTAATATTTTTTTTTATTATGAATGAGGCCACTGTTGACCTCGATCACACCTGAAGTGTAAGATGAGGTCTGCGATCTAACGAGCGAGCCCAGAAAATGCCTATTCACTCTTAAAAGCTGACGGGTCATATGTGGCAGGTAACACAGAAGCCGGCAGAGAGTTCCACACCTTGACTGTGCGCACAATAAATGTTGAAGAAAAGCGCTTAGTACGACAAGACGGTATATCGACCAAGTGTGGATGGTATCCTGCGGTACGTCTTTACTTAATTATTTTTATTTAATTGGTGTATTTACTTCTTTAAGAATATTCTATTAATTTACTTAAACTTATTATGACAGCCAAATCCACCTCAAAATGGTTTTGACTGTACGATTAATATTTAATCATATCAATTTAGAGAAGGTTTTAAATAGCTGTTCATACTTGCTAGTTTCATAAAACTAACAGCGCCATCTAACGTTGGGTGATCGCACCAGTGTCCCTTGTGTTGCAGCGCTTTGCAATGTAGCTTAAAAACAACTTCAGCTTGTGATTCACCTTGATACCGGTAGATGGCGGTGTTGCAAAATAAAGAAATCGGGGGATCAAATAGGCAAACATTTTGAACTCTGTAAGGTGAGCTATAGGTCTAGTACATAATTATTAAAGACTAGATTAAAACTAAGATCAACGCTGCTACTGAGCTAAGAACTCACAGGATGTGCAACGTTACTAGATCCTAAATCAAAGAGTTTCAGACTGTCACATCTGTTGATCTACCCAACAACAGTTTCAGTCTGAAGTTTCTAATCCCCCTTCTCTTCCACCATGGCTTACTGACTATTACACTTCCACTAATTTTTAATATAAGTATCATCAAATTAGTAATAACTGGATAATGTTGCTAGTAGTATAATAATTATTTTGTTTAAATTATTAAGATGTATGTGTATAATAAATTATGCTCCTCCGTTTTTTATCCCGAAATAAATGATACAAAAATAAAACTGAGACAAATATATTTTTTTACAAACCTCCTTGCACCTATTCAAGGTAACTAGTTACAAAAAATTACAGATTGCATAATGATTTCAAAAGCAAGCTTTCAATTCACATTTTACGTTCAAAGAAATAGAACAGGGCGCCAAGTCTGCTATTTTTATAAATTTGTCATTCCATTAAGATCCCATTGTCATTTTGCTAATAGTTCGTAATCTAGTAAATTCATAATGGTTGGTCAGTCTCGTATTAGAATGACATTGCCGTATTGCCATTATTATAAAACCCGTTAGTAGTAATGATTTTCGAAAAACTACCCCTAAATTTTAACATTTATTCATGCCAAATTTTATTTCTATTTAATTTTAAATATTATTTCGTTCAATGAAGTATCAGTGGTTGACCATTGGAAAGCCATTATACTTATTAGTAGATTACCAAACTTGTCAAAATCAACAATTTTGAAATCAATGATAGACTATTTTGACACTATTGTAATAGCAGACTTGAGGCCCTGTTTTGCTATTATTGCAGCTTGGGGCACCAATGGAGACAACGGGATTTTCACTCACGAAAGTACTAAGGAATCATACATTGTTAGGATGAATAGCGAAAATACTCAGTAAGGTAGTAATTATTTTTATTTCGACGACTTAAGCTGGTGTTAAATATCAATTTGCAGAAAAATACAAAATATCCAATGTAATGATAATGAAGTAGGTATTCGAAGATTATCTATTTTTGATATTGTGTTCATTTCTTGTAATTTTGTAGATAAGATAGAGCAGATAAGTAAAAAAATAATAATAATTTTGTTATTATTTCGGATGAGCCCGCTCTTGACCTCGATCACGAGCCCAGAAGATGCCTATTCACTCCTTCTTTAAAGGCTGACAGGTCATAAGTGGTAGTGAACACAGAAGCCGGCAGAGAGTTCCACGCATTGACTGTGCGTGCAATAATAAGAGTAACAAGACGGTATATCAACCAAGTTTGGATGAAACCCTGCAGTATGTCTATGACAATGGTGTCGATGTGAAACAAAAACCAAAAAAGAAACATAAGTAACATATCACCATTGATATATCAATGCATGTCACACACAATTTTTTTTTCCCGCCTTTTCCATTTCACTTTTTCGTCATCTGTGACGTAGCCCAGAGCGTCACGTTGCCCGTAGAAACCCGCCGAAGGTTTCAGCCGATTTCAGCGCTCTAGCAATAAGTACTAGGACGGCATAAAATGAATGAGATAACGTTTCAGGACTGAATGCGAAATGAAAATTGTTTTAACCGACTTCAAAAAAAGGCGGAGGTTCTCAATTCGTCTTGAACTTTTTTTTAAATGTTAGTTACCTCGTAAGGCCGTGCGCGCACTGCCTTGCGGTGGCCGCAATTGCGGTAGTTCTACCGCATGGGTAGAATGACCGGAGCCACCGGTGACTCTACCGCACGCGTTTATTCCACCGCAGTGCGCGCATTTCTATGACACTCCATACTTCACAGATTTTGCGTTTCCAAAACGCAACGCAGTGCGCGCACGGCCTAACTCGGAGATGGCTGGATCGATTTGGAAAATTCTTTTTTGTTTGGAAGGGTATACTTTCTAGTTGGTCCCATTGTCATCACGTCTGAATCTGATGATGGAATCATGGAGAAATCGAGGGAACTCTTCAAATATTATAGGCACACCTATAGCGTTTTGGATATTTCTTATAGTAACTTGTGCAGTTGCTCTCGATAAGCACCATTTGAAGAAGTGGAACTGATGATGCAGACCCCAGATAGCCACCGAAACTACTCAATAATAAGTATTTCGTGGATTGCGATTAGATTACTTGAATATGGATGTTAAGCACTTTATGCTCGTCACAATGCATATGGTGAAGTAGAACTGATGGTGATGTACCAGGACAACTCCTCAAAAATTAACGGCTCTGCACCGGGAAAAGCAACAATTTGTAAAAAGGGATGAGTAGTTGACATTTTGGCTTTGGTAACTAGAGAAATTACAAATAGACCCACAAAAAAGCGAGAAAAAAAATTTTTTTTTGCAAAAAATAGAAGCGATCCATATCAAACCACCACAAAGCCAAAAATAACTTTAATTTCGGAAGGCGGTGCCAGAAAAAAGAAAATACAAAACAAGTGACACCGACTACCGAAATTAAAGTTATTTTTAACTGTAATAAATTAATTATTGATTTCCCAGTAAAAAAGTATACTTGTAAAGGAAAAGCAGACTAGATAAATAGTTTAACGGGTTTTCATTAAATTAATTTAACTATTGGCCACAGCTAATTAACATAAAATCCAGCCAGGTCACGTGAAGAGCTAGACGCCTTTTTTTTCTGGTGGGATTATCATCGAATGCCTGCTCTCTGCCCTGCTCTGAGCGGGAAGAAAAAGAGTGACAGACTTCTACTGACTAAAAACCTACCCTGTTCCTTCAGCTACCCTTTAGTTCCGGGGCCGCGGTATCTCGTTAGAACATTCATGCAACCCCTGAATCCGAAAGAGGTTCGGTACAAGTATAAAATACCATTTTGCCAGTCATTTCGTTGGTTCTTTTATACAACGTGTAATTTAAAGGGTATATACATACCAAGTGCATGGCTTCTTTGGATGATAACAAACGATATGGCAAGGGTTTTGTAATCCTAAGTCTACGTGTGTAGAACTTATTACAAATTCCAATACACTGATACCAGAGACCGAATTTTTCAAATTAAGAAGAACGAAAAGAATTATCGTGTTATTGGCAAGTGAAGTGGAAAGTTATTGACCCTCGTACTGCCCTACACTAACTAAAAAGCCGCTAACCCCAAAAAGTATTTTTCGAGTAAACGTAAAAATAAGTGGGATATAATTTTTCTATAAAACTACGCTAGCTAGGACGATGGTAAATTATTTTTGTGGGCATAGATTCTGTGCACAATATATGTGAGGTTTTTTAAAGTAAATAAAAGTATCTTTTAGTTTTGTATTATATTTTAGTATTGTATATACAAGTATTGTGGTTTACTCACTTTTTAACAAAGGAAATGAAAAAAAAAATATTTTGTTTAACTGCTCAGCAAAATTGCTATATCTCGAAAAGTATTAATTGTAGGAAAATGATCCTTAGACCAAAAGATAGAGATTCGAAATTAGTTTAAGTACACATTAAAAAGTGAAAAATGACCTTTTGTGGCTTAACGGCCTTTTAGTTAGTGCAGGGCAGCGTAGTGCTGTGACACTTTGTTATGATTGGTATTCAAGAAATATATGAAACCAATAATTTGGTAGCAATTCTTTGAGTCAGTTATTTTGTGCTAAAACTATGCATAGAGACTACATACCAGATGTTGTCTTCAGCCCTTTTGGATAGATATGGGGTTTCCGTTACACGTTGTATACATCGTTCACATCAGATAAAATTAACTGACCCCTTCCGCCAAAGTTCACGTACCTTTAAATTTTTCGCTCTTGCAGAGCTATGAATAACAGATCTGTTCATTATGTACCTACATTATGAGTCACCAATATCACCACAATATCGCAAATAAATAAAGATAAACAGTCACTGATGACAAAAAAAGACAGATTATGTACTTTACCAGACCTTACTCGATGAAGTAGAGCGAGTGTTGCCAACACCAAATTTTAATTCTGTTTCAGGACTTTCTTGCCCAGCTGTATTTATCAATAAAAATAAAATATGTCCGAACATCAGTCGCCCTTCATTTGTTATATAGAGTGTAACAAAACGCAACTGACTGCTCACGTCATGTTGTTTTTGGTTAGTTTTCAAAACGCAAAACGTCGAAATTTAACTATTGAAGTTTACCGGTCGATTTGTTTGTTTTGTGCTAGTGTTATAGTGCCTGGCACGTAACTTGGCAAGAGTCTTTAGATGCGTAGAAGTCATTATTTAGGTCTCGTTGGTCGTCCAACGTGACACGGGTATGAGAGTTGACCCTTGCCTCCCGCGCCCCATTCGCTTCGGATTACACTTTCATGCACGAAAGTTATATATATATATATACCCTTTGTTTTTGTTTAGTTTTTGCTACGAGTTATTGTTATTATTTCAAATTTTGGTTCTGTTACGAGTTGTTGTTATTTATTATATACCTTTATATGTATATATTATATACCATTTTACTCTGACATGCCAGAAAAATGTAGGTATACGATGTGTACTGTTTCATGGAAAAAGAAGCTCAAACTGAAAAAGAGACCGTAAACTGATTGTGACGACGAGAACACATAATTTTTAATAATATTATCTTTGATTTTTTTTAAACTTTTAAATGCATATATTTTATTTATAACCTAATAAACTCACGAATTCCTCTCTTTTCATTAACTTTTTTCTAAACAGACATGATTAAAAATAAATGACGGCAATAGCCATAGAATAATGACAAGCAATAAAAGTGACCAATTTTTTGTTCAACTAAGTGCAGGATGCGCGAAGTTACCCCCACTACGCCAAAACCTTGCTAACATACGTGCCGGAGACTGTACGACTATAGTGTTATTATAATAATGAATCTTATTGTGCCGGTAATATTACTAAAAATGCCGCGACCAAGGAGATCTTTCCGGACGAAGACGTAATGCAATTAGGATTCGAAACATCGCGAATGAAACCACCGAAGAAGACTAAGAAATTTTACGTGAAGAGCGCCGCGTTAGTATGACCCGAAAAGTAAAATGAGGCTTGCCGCACGTTCTTTATATGTTTATATGTATTATTATCCTAATAAAAATTGGACTTAATCATTTTCTATTTTTTTTTTACGTTATTAAAATCCTAAATCTGCTCATTCGCTGAAATAAAATACGTACTTTACGTGTTCTTAATGTTATGTGGAGAGAAATACACCTCAATGTTATAATTCAAGGAGTGCACTATGATATAAGGCCGTGCGCGCACTGCGTTGCGTTTTGGAAACGCAAAATCTGTGAAGTATGGAGTGTCATAGAAGTGCGCGCACTGCGGTGGAATAAACGCGTGCGGTAGAGTCACCGGTGGCTCCGATCATTCTACCGGTGCGATAGAACTACCGCAATTGCGGCCACCACACACACTCGTATCAAGCGATTCATAAATGTTTGAAAGAATTAAACAACATAGATGGCGTTATAACAATGTTTACATCATGTTTGAAATTGGAACCTTTAATTCACTTAGTTACCGCATGCACGTGTAGATGGCGCTATTTACACCAAAGAGGACCACATATTAGAATGATGAATATACTTACTTATTTTTTTTTATTTTTCATTTATTAGTTACATGTTCTTAATTATTGCTTCAGCTGCGCATTTCATACTTAATTTAGGACATCATTTCTTAGTGTTCTGCTCAAAAAGCTATAAATTCACAACTCCCTGCCGGAGTTTGTTTCTCGATAGCTGTAACCTGGTGGTTTTTAAGTCAAGAGTGAAAAAGTTACCTTCTAGGCAACCGTGTTTCTTTATTAACCGACTTCAAAAAAGGAAGAGGCTCTCAGTTCGTCTTGAACTTTTTTTTATGTATGTCAGCTCATATCTCGAAGATGGCTAGACCGATTTAGAAAATTCTTTTTAAGTTTGAAAAGGTATACTTTCTACTTGGTCCCATTGTCATCACGTTAGGATCTGATGATGGAATCATGGAGAAATCGAGGGAAATCTTCAAATATTACAGGCACCTATAGCGTATTGGGTATTTCTTATAGTAACTTGTGCAGTTGCTCTCGAAAAGCACCATTTTGGGAAGTGGAACTGATGATGAAGACCACAGATGGCCACCGAAACTACTCAATAATAAGTATTTCGTGGATTGCGATTCGATTACTTGAATATGGATGTTAAGCACTTTATGCTCGTCACAATGCATGTGGTGAAGTAGTAGAGCTGATGGTGAAGTACCAGGATAACTCCTCAAAAATTAACGGCTCTGCATCGGGAAAAGCAATATTTTGTAAAAGGTGATAAGTAGTTGACATTTGTCTTTTGTAACTAGACAAATTATAAACCGACCCACTAAAAAGCGTGAAAAAAGTTTTTGCAAAAAATAAAACGACTTCCATATCAAAACACTACAAAGCCAAAAATAACTAACTTCGGAAGACGGTGTGAAAAAAAAAAAGAAAATACAAAATCAATATCACCGACTACCAAAATTAATGTTATTTTTGGCTTTGTAGTGTTTTGATATGGAAGTCGGTTTTATTTTTTGCAAAAGTGTTTTTGCCCTTATCATCACTTACCATCAGGTGAGATTCAAACGCGAGCAGACTTCAGCGTATAGACAAAAAGTACTAGGATAACATAAAACCAACGATGTTAATCATACATTTTCAGGATGTGAACGTCAAAGAACTATTTCATACACGAGTTACAGGAAAAGCACATTTTAATAAAACAGAGTTACAGTTTTGTATGTGCTACTGTATAAAATTAAATTCCTTTGAAAGCTACAGTTTAAAAGGCCCTACATTTAGCTATAGTGCTTTCTCTCTCGAATAAATAAACGAATGAATAAAACATTTTCTCTACATACGCAACAAATTAGCTTACGTACTCAAAAAGATTGGTTACAACACCCGGATGCGGGATGGAAATTGTTGAAACATTACATTAAGTATTTATTTCAGCACACCCTTGTATAACGTATACTTTAGTTCATAATTAGAAAAAGAACACTCACTCGCACGTAAATGTTTGATTATGTAAAATTTAAAATGTTCAACCTGTATGTTATGAAATTTAAGTCTGTTAGCCCTAGAAAATTAAGTTATTGGAAGAGCGGAGTATCCTCACACAGGCATGCATCATTATGCTTAAAAAAGACTACAATCCAATCATCCACAATCATCTACAAACAAATGTAAAACTTTTTGGTAATCAATAAAACGTTTTGTATTGGTAAATTATTTTTTTATTAGCATTAATATGTACCTTACTTATCCAAGTTTTCGGTTTAATTCCTGGGGCAAAGTAATATCGTAACTATTTATTTATAAAAGTAATATCGGCGTTTATAAAAACACAGTCTTTCTTCAATTGCACCTAAACGAAACAATTATACTCAAATAGATTTCACGCATTCTAAGATTAAGTTATTTCTTTATTCCCGGCTTTTGGACACAAATTGCGTTCCACAGACCCCTATTTTCTGCGGAATGTCCATTTATGTCGTCAGGAATGTAGGATTCGCATGGATCTGAAGCAACCTTATAAATGGAACATGCTTATATATATTCTTAGGAGTAAGGGTCAGATTAAGGAGATTTATATATTTACCTAAAATGTTGGCAAAGGTTTTGGTGAAGACCATTTCGACACTCTGATCATTTATTTTTTGGACGTATATAATTCAAAAAGGCTCGCCATATTATCTAGACCTCACATAAACCATTTGTAGGTAATAGTAAATTGATGTGAATTTCAGAATAAAGCATGATCTTGGCATGTAGCATTTGGTTATCTAAATTTTCATATTCTGAGTAAGAAGTTAGCAGTATATTAATGTGAATATCATACTCAGAGACACGTGCAGCACTTTGGTTCATTGTGTGGTATGAATCAGAATGGTCTTTTTTGTGAGTAATTAGCATTTCGCCCGTTCGTCTGCGTAGCACCTGCCTATAGCACTCACAAATAATGTACCTTCTAGAATTGGATTATTAGTTCCATTTTCACACACTATTAGTTCCGGAGATTACAATAGACACACAACCTGACAAACAAATTTTACTTCTTTATATTAATAGTATAGATATATTTACACTCATACATACATGATTTTTGATCAGCTCACAGTAGCCTGCAAGACCCTGAGCGGGCGTATCAACTGTCCCGAGCTACATGGCCTTTTCTGCCGACTATTCGTGCCTGACAAGTACATCGGGCACCGTCAGAACCGCTTGCACGATTTGTTTGCTCCACCGACTTCTAAAATTGTCGCCAGAGCTGAATCCCCAGTATGTCGCTCTCTAAGGATGCTCAATGCCCTCTTGACTACTAACCCTGAATGTGATGTATTTGCCGACGAATGGAGTAAAATTATGCGTGCATATCTGATGTTCTGCGAGAAGAAGTATGCTAGAGTGTCTACTGTTCCATTTTAATGTTAATTTTATTTTATATAATTTCAATTATCAATCACAATTATTATTATTCTTTTCTTACTAAGTTAATTAATGTAATTGGTGTTTTACCATTTTAATTAACTATAAATAAATAAATTAATTTTAAAAAAATGAATTCAACCTCTTTTTTAATTTTTGTCTTCATATTTTATTTGGGGCAGGTCCGGTGGTTACAGGCACGACTTACGAGTTGTGGGTTTGAACTCAGCGGCACGGGTTTGCGTACGGGAAGCCGTCAGCACTAGCGACGGGGCCTGATAGAGACATTACCTGACTGGGCTGCGGAAATATTCTTACGAGATACCGCAGCCCTGGAACTTACGTTATTTACTAACTTACTTACTTCAGTTGCCCGTAAGGGATATATATAAGAAATAGGGTAGATGTTTGGTTAGTAGAAGTCTGACATATCCGCTGCATCCAGTGCAGGGAGTCATTTGATAACTTTCACACCGAAAAAAAGTACTTAAAAACAGTAACAGAAGCTGATAAATTATTTACCTATGTGGCGGGCGGTTGTCAAATATTTTTTTTGATTCCGGTGTGAAATATTCAAAGCTCAATCTCAAAGGAAGGAAAAGGGCTTCAATTGAGTTTCGTGAGCAGCCTCAGGGATCCTTCGAGTAGTTTGTTTCATGAAATAAACGTCCAAAGTATTTCAGTACAAAAATAACAGGTCATGGCTCAGGGCGTTTCAAATAACTTGTTGCCTTAGTAATAATGTTTTAATTCTAGTCTTTATCTATACAAATCTTATAAAGCGGAATCGTTTGTTTGTTTAGACGCGGTAATCTTCGAAAGTGCTGAGTGGATTTGGAAGAAATTTGGCATTGAAGTAGCTTGCAGCTTTAGGAATGATATAAGCTACATTTTGCCCGACTGGTAAGGAAGGAGGGCTATGTTATTTTCCGTAATTAAGTCCATGGGAGCGAAGCCTTGTGTGACTATAGATTTTTAGCTTTTCGTTAGATGACTTAAATAGTGTCGGTACCATAATTGATTAGGTTTTAAACAAGTTGTTTTCAAAGTGCAGTAGTTATATTTACGAGGGAGAGAGAACATAAAGAGATGGATTCCATTCCAAACCAACATTTTTTTTCATACAGTTCTCTTTACGTTTTATATACCAAATATCACTCATATACATGGCATAACTGGTATCCGATTCAGAGATCTGATCAGAGAGTCCGACAGTACAACTTTGATAGTATTCACTTACCCACGAGGAAGTGAAGACTGACTAATTTGTATAAATGATAGCTGGTTCAGAGTTATGGAGTAGGTAGCCTTGGTATGTAATTAATAAACAAACCGACAAAATTATCGAATCAATATTACTTTAATGTATGACACTGACAGCATTGTTCTCAATTAACTTTGTTGTAATTTATTATTTTATAATAATAATTTAATTTATAATTTATTTATATGACACAAACAAATTATTGAGAAAAGAGAGATATAAAAAACTTTTTTGCAAAAAAATAAAACCGACTTCCATATAAAAACACTACAAAGGCAAAAATAACTTTAATTTCGGAAGGCGGTGTCAAAAACAAAAATATATACAAAACTAAAGACACCGCCTTCCGAAATTAAAGTTATTTTTGCCTTTGTAGTGTTTTTATATGGAAGTCGGTTTTATTTTTTTGCAAAAAAGTTTTTATTTTCGCGCTTTTTAGTGGGTCAATTTGTAATTAATCTAGTTATAAAAGCCAAAATGTTAACTACAAAAAACTAAAAACGCGCGAACAAAAAACACAATATAGAGTAACCGAAAAGGTCATCAATGTAAATATTTTTTTTAGACTTTTGTTGATTTTTTAGAAACGGCTTGTTCGATGTCGATAAAATTTTCATGGGACCATTTGGAAAGTATACCCTTTCCAACAAAAAAAGAATTTTTCAAATCGGTTGGCGAGCGACGGAGCTATGCCCGAACAAACATAAAAAAAAAAAAAAAAAAAAAAAAAAAAAACAATCAAACATCCGAATTGAGAACCTCCTCCTTTTTCAGAAGTCGGTTAAAAAGAAGAAGAAAGCAAACAGTATACAGGAGAAGTACCCGTGGGCCCCAAACTAGGCACAGCCTGTATCTTGGTGGCCCAGAATGTAAATTTATCAGATTACAGTTCAATGCGAACAGCGCAGTTTGACTTTTGACACAACATGATTTTAATGTAGAAAATAAATTTGAAAAAAAAAAAAACTAACTGAAGAAAAGCAAATAAAATAACAAAATAGGTACATATTTTTTTTTTATTAAATTACAATGAAATTATAGTTCATTTAAATATTAAATTACGATAAAGTTACAATTAAATTACAATTAAATAAATTATATATTTTGTAATCGTTGCCAATAATATCGTTACAAAAACCCGGTTTCTTGTTAATGTGTCACATTTTACCAAACTATGTATTCAATTAAACCAGCCTAAGTCATAACGTAGTTAAAGTACACAAAAACTTACTTACCCAGTGGAAAAAATGCTGATGGAGTTTAACCACACCGAGACATACCTGAAAAAATGGAATGAAAACTTTAATAAGCTTATTGCATATTTATTCAAAAATTTATTTTACCCAACTAATTATTTCTATTTAAGGATAAGATCTCAACCTTTTGAAGTGTGAACTATTCATATCCGACAGTACTGACAGACAACTGACACTTTCAAAATTCAACGAAATAGCCATGCAATAGCCCCAGATATACAAATTGTGGAAAAAAGTTCTCTTCGTCTTCTTGGGTCTCAATTTATGAGAATTCCTTTCCCGATTTTGTCGAGGAAAAAATACAAAATGTTAATGACATCTCGGACAGATTACACCAAATTGACATGCATTCGGCCATCACCTTAATTCATCACCATATTTTAGTTTATTTTTAGATGTATATATGTACTTTAAGGTTTTGATTTAAGTTTTTAGTGTTAATAATGAACAATAAATTACATTTACTATTTCTGTTGATGTTGGCTTTCTTTCTTACCAGGTGTAGTTGAGTATTTGTATTTAAAAAAGAGTGACTGCCTGTCTGTCCTCCACAGTCCAGTAACTGGTAATACGTTAGGTACCTCTTGGCCACACTGGGGGCATACCTAACGTGACCATTTATTTTTTTTCTCAAAACGGGACATTGGTTAAGGTTAAGGTCAATTAACAGGATGTCAATGAAAAAAAAAAACTTTTTAATTTTTTTTATTTAGCTATAGTCAGTTAACTTAAAAGTTACGAATTAAAAATATATATACTTACCCGAAAAGATAAGTTATATTTATATTTATCAGATGAACAAATTTGCTTTAATATAGCTGGTGATGATTTTAAGTAAGAATGAAATTCTTAGCACGTTTTTTTATATTCACCTTCGTCTACAATTTTTGAACAATTTCTCATGCGGGGACCTTTAAATCAGTCCAATAAAATATCTCCATTTCTATGGTGAGTAGTAGTAGTACCTTCAAGTTTCAATACAGCTTGATGAAAACTTGTTGACTGAGCGTGTTAAAATAAAGCCACAGTTTGGAGTTAAAGTTACCCCAAGAAGCTCAATATGATCGGTTATCTGCACGGTTACAACACAAAAAGTAGAAGCCGGTTCAAATTGGCTCCTTTTTGCGGAGAAGAGACACGCCTGGGTCTTAGCTGCAAAGTTGGCATCGCCCGATTTGGAGACAGCCTTCAAGAAGTTCAAGCGCCCAACCAAGTCCTCCCGGAGAGACTGGATCTGTGACCCACCAGCTCGCGCGCTGGACACATATCTCTCAGAAACTGTGCTGTCGTCTGCATACCCAAAGGTACCGGGCGCAGATCGTTAATGTGCAGCAAGAATAAAGTTGCTGAGAGAACAGACCCCTGAGGGACCCCGGCATTAATTGCCAATTGGCCAGACGAGCAGCTATCAATGGCCACTCGAATGGACCGATCTCTCAGGAAGTCTTAAATCCAAACGCAAAGTTGAGTGGGTAAACCGAAGGAAGGAAGCTTAGCAATAAGGCTATCGTGCCAGACCCTGTCAAAGGCCTTGGAGATGTCAAGGGAAACAGCAAGTGCTTCCCCGTGCCTCTTAATGGCCTCACTCCAGATATGAATGTTAATGTCAAATATAAACTACGTAAAAACACGTAACAACAACAACAAAACAAATATCGAGAAGTGGGCGAACGAAAAATCTGTCAAATAAATAGTCAACAAAGCGCGAGCGACGACGTCTTGGCCATTCTCGGCTATATTCACATCGACCGATGAGTCCGTTGATGCGGTCTCAGAAAACGGGACAATTTTGCGTCCCAGAGATCATTGCGGGGACACCGGGACTCGTAATTATAAAAAGGGACAGTCCCGTTCAAAACGGGACGTCTGGTCACGTTAGGCATACCTGAGTATGCCCCCAGTGTGGCCAACGTCTGAACGTTGGTCCCAACATAGGCCCCAACGCCACTCGCCCAGCGTGTGGATCTAGCAAATAGCATTGGCCCCAACGTTGGAACGATCGTTGCTAGTTGGCCGTCGAGTGTCGGTTTTATCAAAGGAATCTGTGCCAACGTTCGCGATTCGACTACATATTGGCACTTTGCTCAGTCCTGTTGCAACACGCATCGAGTGTGCATGTCACGATGTCTTCATCAACAAAATCGCCACCCGCATGGACAAATGAAAAAGTTATGGAATTTATAGAACTATACCAGGCACATCCAATAGCGCATCTTGGAAGGATCATAAAAATAAAAATTTAATAGCCGATGCATGGCGCAATATTGGCCAGAATATGGGAATGATTTACTCGATCGAAGAATTACAAAAAAAAAGCGAGAATCATTGATGAGCAATATATCGCCTTTACAGAATGAAAGTTTGTGACTACTCTTTCTGGTTCATCGACAGACGATATTTTTAAACCGAATTGGTTCGCTTATGACCTAAATCTATCTAATCTAAATTACACGCACTCGGTACTGTAAAAGCACTTAGAGCAATTTCAATTTCGGTATCGCACATCTTCACGTTGGCTCTGACGGAAAAGAACTAGTATAACTGTCAGCCAACGTGTGGACACTTCACCAATTTAACCGCCCAACGTTGATAGCAATGTTGGGGCCAACGTGTGGAGCCGGTGAGAGAATGTGGAACTCTCTGCTGGATTTTGTATACTTGTGTAGCTTATATGACCCGTCAGCAAAGCACGAGTAAATAGGCATCTTCTAGGCTCGATCATACCGTCGTAGACCTCATCTAACGCTTACCCTCAGGTATCACAGAGGTCAAAAGCGGGCTCATACGTAATAGGAAAAAAGTGTCTGTCTGCCCATCACGACTTTCAAAGATGTACAAATGACACCCGGGATCAACGATTACACATGCTTTTCGAGTCACGAATGAATCTCGATGTCTTATGATTGTAACCCATCGAAGGGACTGACTTTGACAAGCTTTGCTTAACGTTGAAGATAGATAAGTACGATCCTTACTTTCAATAGTAACTACACCACAATCCGACAAGAGAGCAGTAGGGAAACTAGCACTCTTAGAAAACACAATATCAAAACGCGTTCCGGCCTCGCCGACGAGGCCCATCGCGACGTCCGCGTACTTGTAACGTCAACCCTCCCCGATCTTTCCTAAACGAGCCAGCACGCAATTCTGAGCCAGTAGCAATAAATAACCCCATTAATAATAATATGACCCAGCCTGACCCTTTGCTGCCCTCCACCAACGACCCCGCTATGCCGAGGCCCGTACTCCACAGGGAGTGCCCTTAGTGTGCGGTTGTTTAAATGTAAATATTAGTATGTAAGCCCTGGCTGAGGGCCTTTAAATTGAGAGGTCACCACAAGATTGTCCGGTGAAGAAGTAACCTGCCTTAGTGTACTGAACTACGAGTGGCCCTAAAAAAATAGTAACTTTATAAAAAATTTAATCCGAGACTAAGCTAATGAGAAAATCATGTCGGACTCTTAAAAAGTTTCATAATAAACTGTCTTGCACCCTTTATATAATCCCTCCACCACTAAGGTAGTCATAAAATAATTTTGTAATAGCTGACATATTGGCCTTTAAATTATTATATGTTTGAATCCATTCAAAAATATAATAATTCCATGTATGTTTGTCACCCAATCACATCAAAACTATTGAACGGATCTGAATGAAATTTGTAGTATATAGTAGGTAGATAGTTGACATCTTGGAATAATGCAGGCTAATTTTTTTCCCGGAATTCCCACGGGATCGGGATTTACGCAGGAAATCTCTCCCACGCGAACGAAGTCACGGGCCACATAAGATGAAAATCCTATAAAAATGAAAGTTATGGCTAGTGATGGTGAACAATTTATATAAAGAGATAAATGCAATCTGAGATACAAGACATTATTTAGTTTGGATGCAATAATCCTCAAATAACGAAGGTAAATCGATTTATTGATTTATATATATTATTAGGTAAATATTTAAAGTGAAACGATTATTTATAGTTTTCTGTTCAGAATAATAATTTGATGACTGTTTAATTAAAAACAGACAAAACTGTCCTTAAAACGATTCATTGTTTATTTCTCGGGTACTGAAAAAAGGGATATTAGGGAAAGGTCAGCGTACTTTATGTAGTTCCTACCATAGTAACGAGATATGTTTATATTGTACTATTTGTACCGAATACCAACAACTAGGGTTGCTTGGTGAATACGTCCCACTCACTCCTCTCATAAATAAGAGGCCTGTGTCTGTGCAAAATTATCCGCTAATTGTACTTTCATGACTATGTTAATTATATGTCCCCGAGTGTGAGAAGCAAATAAATTCTTCGCTGTAGGAGACAGCGCTATACTACAGTACGATTATCACATGTCACGGTAAAGAAAAATATTATAATTAATCCAAATTCTACTTAAAATTGTGTTAGAAGTGTTTGTTTCGCTTGCACCGCAAATCACTAAAAAGATTTTAAATGAATTTAGGAATAGATCGATAGATAGGTAATCGATATAATAATTATGTGGAATTCATTTATTAAAATTCGCCTGCATAAAAGTAGAATACCGAAGAACCTCTTCGGTATTCCACCTTTTTCGCAATAACATTCCAGTGTGCTTAGTTTAATTAAATTCCGTTTAAGACTATTCGTGTGAAATAGTGTTTATATTCTATGTATTATAGTTTATTGGGTACCTAATTATAAAAATATGTATTGTTTTATTGTAACTTATTATGGTTCCATATTGAAAAAAAAAATCTATTCAGCCAGTAGTATTTCAAATTAACACATGAAAAGTTAATAGACAAACAAACAAATATTTTTTTTATTAAACTAAAGAGCAGAGGTATCTTTATAGTGGTTAGAAGCGTTAATTCTATTTTTACTTTGATGCCACCAACAGTATTTTACCGCTTTTTGTTGTCAAGTTTAAAATGATTTTTTTTTTTGTGTTTCCGATACAAAACTCACCCAGTATGATAATTAAAACTCGAAAACTCAAACTCAAAATATTATATTTCCCCTAGGCGTGGGTTCGAAATTGGTCGTTTCCTATGGAGAAAAACCATCACACTATCAACCATAACTCATCTACCCTGTAAGTGTACATGCCAATTTTTGACCATTAAAAATTCCAAGATGATTTAAAATAATATCACCTTAGACTTTAGAACAAAGACCGGCTCGCAATTGATTACAGTTCTCAGAGAAGTCACCGGGTGTTCAATATTGATAATGAAACGCTCTTTGTTTCTGAGTTGGAAAATTATTTCTATGTTGATAGATAGAAATCTATCTACATATAAATAATTATCCAACTTGGAAAATTTAATTGTTTCTGTATATTCACCTTTGTTCATGTTGAGCTTCATGCCCGATGTTTAGTAATTAAAAGTCAATGAATCAAAACGTGATCAATAAATAGCTTTTGCTGAATATTAAGCTTTAAAGTGCTAATTTTCGTTGGTTGTAGCTAACAATTCAAACGTCACAGTAGTAGTGGTATCTACATATAACGAAGTTAAAAGGAAATACAAAAAAACCTAAAGGAACCTAAGTTGGCTTCACAAATTAACGAGTAATAGGCGACCAAGTGTATTTTACTCGATTTCGGACCAATTCCATTGAAAATATTCAGATCAAATTCTTATTGTGTAAAACAGAGTAAGTATAGGTACCTAGTTTGTTTTTGCTAGAGCATTGTACGGAACTCGGTCATCAATCCGACTTGCACTTGGAGCTACAGAACCTTATATTGCGCGTACCTACACACACTTGACCGGTTTTTTATGTTTTATAAAAAAAGGTTGCTGTTCGTTAGTGTCGCTAAAAGTGAACGGCTGGACTGAGTTCATGAATTCTTTTGTATTATGTTCCCTCTAATACAGTTAAAGTTTAAAAAGTGAGAAAATATAGAAATTATAATAAAATGTGATGGTACGAGTTTTGCCGGGTGCTAGGTATAAAGTAATATATCGATTGCTGTTCGTTACTCTCTCTATAACTCGAGAAAAAGTTTCAAAGGTGAGAAAGTTAGAAAATAAAGAAAAATAGCGGTACAAAGTTTGATCGTGTTTACTTATTGGTTTGGTTTTTAGACCGAAAACCCGAGTACCTATTTAATATAAATTACAGCTCGACATCTCTACCCGTACCTGACTTAAAGGGCTTTGATAGACAGATGGACAACAAAGTGATCCTACAAAGACTCCATTTTTTAGGGCAAAAATATACCTAACCATTCTTCTAGGGCTGTCAGGTGGATGGATGGATCTGCCAAATACCAACTGAACGCGCTTGAATCCATTGAGAAACGATGCACTGGTCGAGTCAAAGCTCCAGAGCCTTGAACATCGGCGACGAGTTGCAAGTCTATCGGTTTTCTATCAGTTACACTTCGGAGAGAGTGCGATGGAATTACAAATCTAATTCCGCCAAGTCCGTTCCATCATCGGACTACAAGACAAACGGCGATGCGCCATCGTTACATGGTGGACATTCCACCCATACGCACTACACGTTTTGGGAATACTTTAATTGTGCGTACGGCTAAGGATTGGAATTCCCTGCCGGAGTCTGTGTTTCCCGATAGCTATAACCTAGGTGTCTTTAAGTCAAGAGTGAATAGGTTATTTTAGGTAAGCGTGCTCTATCTTCGACCACATCATCACTTACCATCAGGTGAGATTGTGGTCAAACGCGAACCTATTATCAATAAAAAAAGGTAGAGAAGTCACCCTCGAGCCTTGTTGGCATTCTGACCTGTGCTCTGGATGCAAAGCAATGATATGCAATAAAATAGCCGTAGATCCTATCACCAGGTCATTGAACTAGAAGTAACAATTTTTCATTACAACAATAATTTACTTAATTCCATTTAATATCTTACGAACAAAAAATCTCTCTTACCCTGATATAAATTGCCTTCCATAATCTATAAATCTAGATATTCGCTCTCCAAACCTGTCTTATATTAAATTCTTCATCCAACACTAAATTACTATCGGCGGAATGGAGCTTTAAAATATGTGCGCGCAGATAAACTTTGGCATCTAAAAAGAATTACTACACATCTCTGTCTCATATAAAATTTATTGCATTGTACCGAACACGCTAAAAACATTGCTGGAAGAGGCGATACCTAATTGTCAAAAGCTTTTGGTGTATCTAGTGTTCAGTAGAATACTATTCTAATGAACAAATAAACATGTGTTATGCACTGTTGAACTCATTATTTGATCCTAATGTTTATTTACACATATTCCTATTTTAGTTTCTTCTTTTCAGTATTCATTTTTTTATTGATGGCTCGAGTTTGACCACCGTCTGACCTAATGATAAGTGATGACGTGATTGAAGATGAAGCAAGGTTACCTAGAAGTAACCTACTCAGTATTCATTCTTTGAATTTAAGACCCCTCTTTGAGGAGTGGCTGGAGAGAGGCCACGGCGTCCTCACCTTCAGCCTGACGCAGGTGCTGACCGGACATGGCTGTTTCGGGAGGTACCTGTTTCGGATTCAGTGGGAGGACACGCCCGGGTGTCGTCATTGTGAGGACCACCTGGAGGACACGGTGGAGCATACGGTGGAGGTGTGCCCTGCTTGGGCGGAGCACCGCCGTGTCCTCGTAGATGCGGTCGGTGGCGGCGACCTCTCGCGCCCTGCTCTGGTTCAGACTATGGTGCGGAGCGAGAGGGAATGGGATGCGGTCGCCTCCTTCTGCGAAGCAGTCATGCTAGCGAAGGAGGAGGCCGAACGCGCGAGGGAGAGGCAACTCCGCTTGACCCAGAGCGGAAGAAGTCATTCGATGATTTTACCACACAAAAAAAAAAAGTTATAGCTATAAGGAAACACAGTCTCCGCACAATGAAAATATTTCCAAAACCTTTTTTGCGGTTCTATGTGGTTATATTCTCTCTGAGTTCTATAGTTTCTTGTGCATATCTATAGAAAATATGTCTGCCCGACAACGCAAAAGTACATAATTAAGTATTCCATTAAGGCCGCCTCTGAAATATGAGTGCTTGAAGTATTAAATAAATTTATTTATTTATTTTTATAAATAAATGAATACTTTTATAAAAAAAGGATTGTTTTGCGTTGTCCAAATAAAGTGCGTTAAGTACGGTATCTGGTTTAAAAAGAAATGCATTTATAGGCACCAGAGCAAAAAAAGTCATACGTGATATTTATTTTGCACTTGAAGTCTTGATACATCTCCGTTCCTAAAAAATCCGTTGGTTCTTCAACTTATCCATCCCGATTGTGTCGCATAGTCATCCCCTCGGACATAAGTTGAACCTGTGTATTAATGCACATACTTGTATACTAAAACATCTCGCGTGTTCTTGCTAAATCTTTGTACAGATAGACTATTGTGACCGAAATTCAGACCAGCCAATATTACAGATAGGTGTATAGTAACACATCTTTGTTTACCGCTTCAGGGAATACATGTGTTATCCCATCCTTTAGGCCGTAGCTACAAAAAGTTTTGGACACTGAATTTAGGAGTCGTTCGGGGAATTGATTGGAGGTACCGTGGTTGCGGCTACACGACCCAGTGGAACCCAATACTAGGTCGGCCGAGGTCAGGAGTTTAGGTAGGGTCATTGGTTCGATGTAGGTAGTATTTTCCTTTTTATATGCGACGTTGAATACCTACTTGTTTTTTATTCGGTAGGTATGGTTCCCTGACACTGGTAGGAAATAAGAGGCACACGCTGTTTGAATCCGTTTTATTAAAAAGAATTTATAATTGTAAAATTTTTATCTTTGCAAATTAATAATAAATGCTGGTTCAAATTAAATTACCTAGCGATACTTCGCAGTTGTGAGGAATACTGATATTTTAATCACGATAAAAAACGGCTGCTATTTGTTCGTTTTAAATCCTTTAATTTAATTGATTTAAAACGAACAAACAGCAGTTAAAACACTGCTGTTTGTTCGTTTTAAATCAATTGAAGCGAGAAATCTCACTATAACATGATAGCCTTTGGCCAGACCAGCATCAGATTTTCTCGCTTCTGACTACCTATAACGACTGTCAAAGATTTCCAAATAACGAGTGCGCGTGGATTGAGTGCTCCTTTTTAAAAGTTAACTATATTTTTACGAAATCAAGAAAGAATTTAAGAAATAATTGTGAAAACTTCATGGTGAAGATAAAAAAAATGTGAAACCTATGGTGAGAAAGTCATGGTCAATTATCCAGAACACTCAATCTGCTAGTCTGAGAAAATACTGTAACTCGTGTTTCAACATATAAAATAGATATAATATATGTTTAACATTTTTATGTGGAATAACATTGTATTGATTTTTTGAAAACTATTCACCAATATTCAATTTATTTTAGCTGTTTATTTGGATTTTATATAGCTTTATTTAGAACACTCAATCCTCCTATGGTGCAGACGGAGTGTTCCAAAACTCTCCAACTTTGGCTAAATAAATGATGATATTCTTACTCCATTTTAGGAGTATAATTCAGACTCAATTTGTGCAACAAAAACCTTGACGTAAAACATAATTCACCATTAAGTTTTCACAGTTATTTCTGATTTCATAAAAATATAAGTAGTTAATTTTTAATAAAAACTTTTTACCAAAAAATTAAACCGACTCCCAAAAACACTGCAAAGTGAAAAATAACTTTAATTTCGGTAGTCGGTGTCTTTAGTTTTGTATTTTCGTTTTTGGCACCGACTTCCGAAATTAAAGTTATTTTTCATTTGCAGTGTTTTTGGGAGTCGGTTTAAGTTTTTGGTAAAAAGTTTTTATTTCACTCTTTTTAGTTGGTCGGTTTTTAATTTACCTAGTTAAAAGAGCCTAAATGTCAACTACTTATAACCTTTTACAAAATATTGCTTTTCCCAATGCTGGGCCGTTAATTTTTGAGGAGTTCTCCTGGTACTTCACCATTAGCTCTACATCACCATATGCATTGTGACAAACATAAAGTGCTTAACATCCATATTCAAGTATTCGAATCGCAATCCACGAAATACTTATTATTGAGTAGGTTCGGCGGCCATCTGTGGTCTTCATCATCAGTTCCACTTCCCCAAATGGTATTTTTTGAGAGCAACTGCACAAGTTACTATAAGAAATACCCAAAACGCCATAGGTGTGCCTATAATATTTGAAGAGTTCCCTCAATTTCTCCAGAATCCCATCATCAGATCCTGACTTGGTGATAAATGGTACCAATTTCGAAGTATACCCTTTCAAACAAAAAAAGAATTTTCCAAATCGGTACAGCCGTCTTCGAGTAATCGGTGATCACACATAAAAAAAAAAAAAAAAAGAGAAATAAAAAAATATACGCGTCGAATTGATAACCTCCTCTTTTGGTCGTCGGTTGAAAAGGAGCACTCAATCCACACGCACACCCAAATGACAGGTCGAGAAAGAAAGAACCTCGTTACGTTAAGATAGTCACCCATCTATAAACCAGCCTCAACAAGAGTTGCATAACCTTGAATATCCGACCCATGTGATACTATTAGCCACGAGCTTTTTTTCTATTTCTTAAAATCTGTTTCCTAATTTGTATTTCAACTTAAACATACTAACTTTCTATATACATTCAAACAACTACTCAAACTAGCCAAAATAAAGGCAAAGCTAATTAATTAACAATTAACATAACAAAATTAACCAACCCCGTCCTGTGGTATCTTTTGTGAGGATATCATTAAGCTGATATATAATATGTCACATGTCTGTTCTCATACAACTTATTGACATTCCTTAATATGCGTTTATGTGGGGTTACCGCGAGTAATGACCTACTTTATTTTAAATTAGCTTCTGCCTGCAGCTTTGCTCGCGTGTATTGTTCTGCATCAGGTATTTCAGTTTCAGAATTAAATTATAGCCTATATATATGTATATTGGCCAAATTTTATAGCTCAATAACAAGAAAGTTTCATTCAAATCCGTCTAGTAGAGTTCCGCACATTAGAGTGTACAAACAGATAACCAGACTGTCATTTTTTCAATCCTTGCTCTTTTACTGTTTCTTAAACCCCTCAATATTTTTTGTAAATATATATAATATACAGACGCACTTTTTTACTTTTTTATTATATGTATTGACTAGTACTCACGCGGGGCTTCGCTCCCGTGGATTCTATCACGGTAAAAACATAACTCTCCTTTTTTGCAGTCGGGTAAAAAGTAGCCTATAACCTTCCTCAAGCTTCAAGCTACTTCCATACCAAATTTCATCCAAATCCACCCAGTACTTTCGAAGATTAGCGCGTTCAAGCAAACAAACAAACTAACAAACTTTTCCGCTTTATAATATTAGTATAGATGTACAGAAATATGTACATGATAGATAGATATACTCTTTATTGTATACCATAACAGAATTGAATGAGGACTTAAAAACTCAAGGGTGTTACAATATTGGCGGCCTTATCGCTAAAAGTGATCTTTTATATACAACCTTTGCATGGATTTGACACAGCAGGATAAAATAAATACGCGGGTAGTCCATGGTGTACTATTCACTTATATACAATACATAAGTAATAACCTACATACATGTATATACATATAAAAAAAAGCTGGGATATATAAAAATAATCACAAATTAAAGAGAGAGATAGAGATCTTTTACCATGTTTTTGAAAGAAGGAAGGGTTTGTGCTTGTCTTACTGACACGGGAAGAGTATTCCACAGTCGTACTGCTGCGAACGACTTACCAAATAAATAGGTGGAGTGACTCGGTACCTCTAGCCTCAAGTTTTCCCATGACCTCAGAAATTTGGCATGTGTGTCGTGGAGAAACTTAAAACATCCTTTAAGATTGAATTATATCCGGGCACGCCGCAATTGCGGCGGTAAGACCCCTCTTTGAGGAGTGGCTAGATCGGCGTCACGGCGTCCTGACCTACCGCATGACGCAGGTCCTCACCGGACACGGAAGTTTCGGGAGGTACCTGTGTCTGATGGGAAAGGAGGAAACGCCTGGGTGTCACCACTGCGAGGGTCGCCCTGAGGACACCGTAGAGCACACGCTGCAAGACTGCCCCGCCTGGGCAGAGCACCGACGTGTCCTCACGGCGGCGATAGGCGGAGACCTCTCGCGCCCGGCATTGGTCGAGGCCATGCTGCGGGGCGAGAGGGAGTGGGAAGCGGTCGCCTCCTTCTGCGAAGCAATCATGCTATCGAAGGAGGAGGCGGGCCGCGTGAGGGAGAGGATGGCGTCCCCCCTCCAGCCCAGCCGCAGTGGTAGACGCCCACGGCGTCGGACGTCGGCCGACGATCTCCGGCCACCGTAGGCGCGGGCATGCGGACAGCGAGTAAAGGGCAACTCGCTGTCCGACCATGGTCCATGCCCGGGTTGACGGCGCGTTGTGTTCCACGCGCGCCTCAAAGAGCGTCAGCAACATGACGAGGCCCCCTCTGCAGAGGGCCGAAGCCTGCCGGGGTCGTGGGACTTATCCCATTACCGTGACCCCGGTACGTAAAGGGTTATTGAAGGAACACCGTGGATTTTAGTCAGTAAAAGTCTGACAGTCCCTCCCACCCTGCCCGGGGTGGGAGGACTTATTTGATGATTTTACCACGTTAAAAAAAAAAAAAGATTGAATTATATAATAGAGACAAGATGTGTAAGTTCCGGCGAAGACGTATAGCAAGCCACTTGAGTTTAGTACGAAATTCGGATAAGTGATCATATTTGCGCAAGCCAAATATCAATCTTATGCAAAAATTTTGAAGTCATTCAAGTTTATCAAATTGTGCCTCTTTGAGATCGAGATTAACTGACATCAGCGTAGTCTAGAATAGGATGTAAAAGAGACTGTGCTAGCCAAATACATCAATGGTGCTAGCGCAATTTTAGTGGCAGTTGGCAGAAAGTTACGCAACCGTCTTAGGAAACTGGCAGAAGCAAATAATTTGCGACTCACCTCTTGTAATTGGGGATCCCACGAAAGATATTTGTCCAACCAGACCCCAAGGTTCTTAACTTTCTCGCTTAGTGGAATAGCTGTGCCGTTGAAAATAACCTGAGGAAGCTGAGACCAGTTTACCTTAGATGCCAACCTAGAGCTGCCGACTACAATGACCTGGGTCTTTAACGGGTTAACTTGTTATATCTTTAACGGGTTACATGATAGTGTTCTACTCAATAGTTCTTTGTGTGCCTTTTTTTTTAACGTGGTAAAATTATCAAGTAAGTCCTCCCACCCCGGGCAGGGTGGGAGGGACTGTCAGACTTTTACTGACTAAAATCCACGGTGTTCCTTCAATAACCCTTTACATACCGGGGCCACGGTAATGGGATAAGTCCCACGACCCCGGCAGGCTTCGGCCCTCTGCAGAGGGGGCCTCGTCATGTTGCTGACGCTCTTTGAGGCGCGCGTGGAATACAACGCGCCGTCGACCCGGGCATGGTCCATGGTCGGACAGCGAGTTGCCCTTTACTCGCTGTCCGCATGCCCGTCTTTGTGTGCCTTAGAAAATGAATGAGCACTTATGACGATACAACATCCTAATAATACGAATATAACATCCTAAATCTACCTACGCTTCTGATGCGTTTGTTATTGTTTTTCCCATTTTTATGTTTTCACCATACAAATCTCTTTCTGCTTATTTTTTTTGAAAATTAAAATATCTAAGAATACTTTTCCTAATCTGAAGATAACATTCTATAAACCATACTAACATTTTTTCCGGCGCGGGAATGTATCCGCGACAAGCAGTGCCGCACTCAATCACCCAACTACTGCACCAACCTTGTTTACCTACCATTATGTGCGTAATTACAAGACGATTATACTTGTTAAATTGTAATCTCATACAAGTGAACTGTAAGTATAATTCTTTTGAGAAATAAAGATTACTGAAACCTAAGCATCTTGCAATTTTCGTGGTAATAAAGTTCAATAACAATACTGGTAAGAGATCACACATTCAAGGGTAAGTTAAATGCTTGATTAATAATCTTTGAGGCGTGGCATTTGTCACCACCTGTTCAGCTTTAATCCGACAATGATGCTACCAGCCTAACTGGATGCAGTGCTATTTCACAAGTTGTGACAGCCTGACTAACAGGCATCACACTACCAGTTACTGAGTACTGTAACGGGGACGTGTGTGTACTCGTGATTTTACAATATAAACGCGATAGGTTTTATACTTTATATAATATTATGTAAACATTTTTATGGAAGATTATTCTAATTACATTTTCACGTTATTGTAATGTCGAGTCTTCTACTGCGGGCGGCCCGGCGTTAAAACATAGTGTATTACATACTCTTTGCCCGGCGTGGTCTGTCTTGTTTCTTAAAACAATTCCTTCGCATGTCCAACATTGCGATCTAAATTCAAACTTTTCAAACTATGCCAGCCAGTGCGATAGGCTGACCGCTCGCATAGCAGACCTCCACAGTACACTATAACTCTTAGGAAGTATCTCCTATCTTATGTACCTCAAGACGTGACAAAATATCTCAGTAAATAACTAGCAGATTATCTGCGTGACACAAATGAAAGGAAACGGATGACATAAATAAGTATCCATTTTGTTTGCAATGTCAAAATGGATACTTATTTTATAATAAAAATCGTCTTCTCAATTTTAACCACGCAATGGATAGCCATTGCGTGGTTAAAATTGAGAAGACGATTTTTAAACATATTATGAAGTAATAGATCCTTGTTTGCAACGGAGCTGAATGCTTGATGATTACAAAGCAACATCTGAAGCGAACGGCGATGAAACGCGGCGCAATATGACGACATCCGGCGGCGGCCATCTTTCTGATACTCACAACACTGACGGAATCTACGAGAAAACAGCGCACGTGCATAAGAATGTCGCACTTACTATTTTTATAATTTCTTATCAAATGTCAAGAGTATGAACTGTGCTCCTACACTTCACCTACACATCACTTCTGCTACTACATTACTATCTTGATCATTTCCCATAATTCTTCATTTCATATTTGATTTTGAAAGGGTATGCCACTTACTGATTTGGATGCTGATATGGTTTAACACAAAAGTGCAATAAGTACGGCCACACTTTGACTTTCCCCGTAGTCGCTGAATTAATTTTAAGAAGCACTTCCACTTCTCTAACTTTTAATAAAAAATACTAATTACAGTCGGTTGTCAAAGGTATTCTCAGAATAGTGCTTAAGACTGTTCTTGTATTTTATTGCTTGGACATGACTTTAAAAATAAAAATTAATAGAAGTCTGAAGGGACTGTCACTTTGGTCCATGAATATTGTTTTAAATATTACTAAGATTTGCTATATTTAGACTGGAGAGTTAAATAAAATAATAATAAAACATTTATTCAAGAATAACACAAGTCTAGACACAAATAAAATGATGTAGGTAAGCTGCAGAAATATAAACAGTAACGGTTCTACCAACACCCTTCTTTAAGTAAAGAAATTATGTTCCATACAAAATAGTTAAATTACCAACAATTTAAGTGATACTAAAATAAGATCCTCCTCCACATTTATTGTGCACACAACCCAGGTGTGGAACTCTCTGCCAGCTTCTGTGTTCCCTTCCACACATGACTCATCCGACTTTAAATTAAGAATGAACAGGCATCTTCTGATCTCGCACGTCCCATCGTAGACGTATTTTAGAGAATTGAAAACAGAATCAAATAAAAAAAAAACATTTTAGTAGAATACATTATTTGAATAGAAGTCAGCTGAGGTAACAAATTCATAACAATCTATACTAATATTATGAGGCAGAATAGTTCGTTGGTTTAAACGCGCTAATCTTCGAAAATACTGGGTGGCTTTGGATGAAATTGGGTATGGAAGTAGCTTGAAGCTTGAAAAAGGTTATAAGCTACTTTTCATGCGACTGTAAACGAAAGAGGGTTTTTATCGTGATAAAATCCACGAGAGCGAAGCCCCGCATGACTGCTTGTCAACTGTAAGCATAGAATAGAATATTTGTTTATTTCGTTACTTAGTGCATTTATTGTATTTTATTCGGCGCATTTTTATCTTTTGCAACCTCCTATATAATTCTTTCACACGCTGTTGAATTATATAAAGCAAGTGTGAGAAGTTTTGGATTCAAGATTTTAGGAGTGCCTCTGCGAGTCAAAGTCTACGCTGACCCCCTCCCCCCCGGCAAGCATGGGAGTCCGTTCTTTTAGAAGTGGTCTGTCGCCTATTCTGTTTGAGAAAAGAAACGGAATGAAATTTCCATATTTCGTGTATGATGCGGGACCGGGATCTTCTAGGCCACTGATCATTAATGAAGTACATTTCTCAATCATATCACGGTGAATAGAAAAAGTTGTAAAGCAGTATGACTGAAATAAATTTTAAAAGTAACTTTTCACGGCTTATTTTTTTTTTATTCTACATAATTGTTGAATCGTGTCTATAATTCTAAGAAATCTAATAGATCACATCACCAACTTTTTCTCACGGTGAAAATCCGATGCCCTTAGTATTGGGTAGTTCTTTCATTCGATATTTTTAATTTAATTTTACTACTTGTATTTTTATGTACTTTGCTTTAGTTTCTTGTCAGTTTAGTAAATCTCATTTTTATGTGAATGCGAGAACAATAATTATAAACTCTGAGATTCATTTTTGGTTAGTAATTACATTGTATTATATTAATTGGTCAATACTGTCCTCTTATACCTGTGCAAAGATTGTGAAGATTATTTTTTTTTAAGAGTAACCGTGGAGTGTCAGTTCTTATCCATAGGAAAGGACTAATTCGAACCATGAAGTAGCTAGTTTTATAAGTGCCCATGGTAGGCCTATATGAAATGAAATATTTTTGATTGATTCAGCAAAAATACTCAAATATGCCAAAGTGGCTAAACTGATCTGGATGAAATTTGGCATACATATGCCAATTATTTTGGCAGACATAGATTATAGTTTGGAATAGCACATAGGTCTATTTATTTCTGGAAAATATACTTGAACACAAAACATTACTAACGTCTACAAAGCTTGTAACAAATTTATCTCCTCACATATTGCTTGAGTGCTTGGTATTCAACGAGCCGACAGAACAATGCAGACAGTAATTATTTGCTTTAGACAAATTATTTTAGATGAGGATCGTACGCCTACTTACGTGTATGTTAAGACATCTCCACGCTTGGCCGAGTTATTTACCCAAAAAAGGTTTTATACGTTTAGCTGAACAGGAACTCAGAACTTCTTTTTCGAGTAATTTTTTTTTATTTAATTTTCGGGCAACGTTTCAGATGTCAAATTGCAGATCAAAAAGCTGTTATAGGCCAGGCCTATTTATGACAGTGGCATAAAATAAGAAGCTCTATCCAAGGAACTTGTTAGTAGGTAGAAGATCCTTGGCTCTATCATACTAAACTAAAAACAGGCATAACTAATTATTTAATGTGATGTTTATGTCCACACTTTAAAGATGGGAGGAAAATGATACGGGAAGAACTGCAAAGGCGTGTAACTTATATCGACATATTTTATTAAACTGATTTTGATAAAGTAGTCAATATCTGTATTAGATATATACATATGTTTTAGTATTGTTTGAAACAATCCTAATACAATGGAGACCCCGAAGCCTACTCACAGTCAATTTCACGTCTGAGTTCCCCACTTACCCGAATGAATTACAAGAATGAATTTCCGCAATTTTTGTGGTATCAGCAGGGTAATAATACATGGAATGACGTAGGTATGGATATTAAGCAAAATTGATTTCTCTATAACCCTGGAACCAGGAGCTCGTGAATAAATGATAAGCGTATTGTCAATCGTTTTACTCGTGCAGCCTATGGATCAGGTATACGCAAAAGGCCTACAGCGCTCTGCGCGTTCAATATAATAAAACGCTGAGGGTTTTGTTGGGGCTACCTCAGTTTTGCAGTGCGTCGGGCATGTTTGCTGAAGCGAGAGTAAATGACTTTTAGGCTGCGTTTCCACCAGAGATGTGCGAGGATGCGTAGCGAGAGATGTATTTGTAAAGAACCAATAGAATCGCTTCATTTACCTCGCCTCGGTCAGCACAGCTCTTGTGGAAACGGCTCAGTGGAGCTAGATTTTTGCGCATACAAAACAAGCGTGGGATGTGTGCGAGGGATGTGTGCGAGAGATGTGTTGCGAGGGATGTGTTGCGAGGAATGTGTTTTGAGAAGGATGTGTTGCGAGGTTTGCGCATCCTCGCACCACACATTAATGCGCATTTTCACAGCTCCGCTACACATCCTCGTAGGCACATTTTCATGGCACAGCTTTGGTGGAAACCCCCACACATTTTCACAGCACAGCTAGACATCCTCGCACGACACATTTCCATCT
This sequence comes from Tholera decimalis, assembly GCA_943138885.2. NCBI lineage: Eukaryota > Metazoa > Arthropoda > Insecta > Lepidoptera > Noctuidae > Tholera > Tholera decimalis. Next base: position 8,208,515 of record OW964553.2, on the reverse strand, counting down.
CACATCTCTGGTGGAAACGCAGCCTTATGCTGTTATACGCAAGCGATGCGCATCTGCGCTGCGGCGATTCAGGGGTAGCCCCAACAACATTCTAGTTACACTGGCGGACAAAATAGATGGGCCATTTGTCAGGCACTGGGCTGGTAGGCAATTGCGCACAGGCGTGAATGTCGCCAATTAAACTGATATTGTATTTTAATTGTACTAACAATAGGTTAAGCTTTTTACTAAATCTCTATGGATCAATGGTTTGGGGCAGATAAATAAATAAAAATAAGTCGTTGGTCCGGGCAGTCATTTGTACATCTTTGATAGTCATCACGGGTAGTCAGAATCCAGAATATCTGACACGAGTCTTGCCAAGGAGTATTACCCAGCTACTGGGTAACATAATACTCCTGTGCAGGTCATATAGGCCGTCACTCAATGTAAAAACCAGTAGGTACTCAGTTGCATACGGTTAGACTGGAACTAACTGGGCCAAGAAAAAGTCAAACTTATTTTACTATAAGCAAATTACAACTAATGTGAACTACAAAACATTTATGAGGACGTATTAAATGATTTTTTCGAATTGATTCGCGAAAATATTTTTAGATAACAGCACATAATTGTATTACTTCAATCCAATAGGCAATTAACTGAAATTTAATTTTTTTTGGCAGACCCGATACAGTTATAAGTATTGTATGTAAAAATCCTTAAATAGTAAGAAATGAAAATGTTTCTTTTTTTATTGATAATAATATAATAATAATAATATAATATTCCACAACTTTCACACAACGCCATCTAGTCCCAAACTAAGCAGAGCTTGTGGTATGAGTACTAGACAACTGATAAACGTAGATATATATTTTTAAATATATACATGTTATAGATAAATTACACCCAGACAAAGAACAAATGATCGTGCTCATCACACAAACATTTGTCCAAGGTGAGAATCGAACCCACGACCTTGAGCATAGCAGTCAGGGCCACTGACCACTATACCAACAGGCCGACAATAGGCTCGCGTTTGACCGCCATCTCACCTGATGGTAAGTGATGATGTGGTCGAAGATGAAGCACGCTTGCCTAGAAGTAACCTATCAGGAAACACAGACTCCGGCAGGGAATTCCACTCCTTAGCCGTACGCACAATCAAAGTATTCCCAAAACGTTTTGTGCGTATGGGTGGCATGTCCACCATGTAACGATGGCGTATCACCTTTTGTCTTGTAGTCCGATGATGGACCGGGCTTGGCGGAATTAGATTGTGTAATTCCATCGCACACTCCCCGAAATGTAACCGATAGAAAACCGATAGACTTGCAACTCGTCGTCGATGTTCAAGGCTCTGGAGCTTTGATTCGACAAGTGAATCGTAGCCAATGAGTCTCTCGGCCCGTTTCTTGATAGACTCAAGTGCGTCCAGTTGGTATTTGGCAGATCCATCCTAAAGATGAGAGCAGTACTCCATACACGACCTGGGCTTGATAGAGATGATGATGAACTGATGATGTGTGATGATGAGCGTTACTAAATGGGGGATTAAAGATCACACGTTAAGGGGATTAGGTTTCTTCACTATTATCAAGGTGACAAGTATTTAATTTACCCCAAAGTATGGTTTTTATCCAAGTCAAAGAATGGGAAAGGCTTGTGGATAATTAATAGCAGTAAGATCAAAGAAAAACCGACGCCGACGTTGCTTTTGTAAAATAAAATAATGGTAAAAGTCGTCTATCTTGCGAGCAATAGTTAGGTAATAATTATACATTTTCATTCGTCAACATAATATTAATATAAGTAGGCCACATAAAATTAAACTCGACTCGATTTAAAAAAAGGATTAATAGCTACATAGTAATGGAAAAAAGTATACTCCTACTTGTTTGAACACATTATCGTGAAAATATCCTGACCGCTCAAACAACGTAGCTTCAAAGTGAAGTAGAAAGGAAAAGTATATTCTAACTACGACAAGCAATTTATGTATGAGTACCTACCTATTGTCTGTATAACTAACTTCTATTTCTCATAATACGTGAAGTGTTCTTTTTGAGAAATAAATCTCTTAAACCGTAACTCATGCTGCAGGCTTTCAAGCTGTCGACTGTTTTAATAAACTTCCTGTAGAATATAAGACCTTACATAATATAATTCAATTTAAACAACAGCTAAAATCGTTTCTGGTAGAAAAATGCTATTACGCTGTTGATGAGTTTCTTGCTGACAGACGTATTTAATTAGACCTCATAAGATAGATAAATAGATATATTCTTTATCTCACCATCATAACAGTAAAACAAAATTATGGACTTAACATTTTTTTATGTTTTATAATTTTTATTAATGATTATTTATTTACATTCAATTTTATTAGTATTAAGATATAATCATGACATATTTACTTGTTTATTTTTTCTGTTACCTATTAATAATAATGTTAAGATCACATATTTCCACACAGTGTGAAAATTGTTTATGAAATAAATAAATCAATCAAAAAACATTAGAACTTATTTTGCATTAGTACTTTTCAGGTGAGAATCTGCGAAGTCTTCGACACATTGCTATAGTAACGTAGTCAGTCATGCCCACATTACACGAAGCTATTTTATACAATATAATATCAATATTGCATTAACCAGCTAGTTATGTATATGCATCCTCATTCGAATAATTATATAAGGTGTATCTATTCATACACGAAATATTTTAAGTGACATACCTATTGATCGCCCTGAGGACACAGTAGAGCATACGGTGCAAGACTGCCCCGCTTGGGCAGAGCACCGACGTGTCCTCACGGCGGCGATAGGCGGAGACCTCTCGCGCCCGGCACTGGTCGAGGCCATGCTGCGGGGCGAGACGGAGTGGGAAGCGGTCGCCTCCTTCTGCGAAGCAGTCATGCTATCGAAGGAGGAGGCGGGCCGCGTGAGGGAGAGGATGGCGTCCTCCCTCCAGCCCAGCCGCACTGGTAGACGCCCACGGCGTCGGACGTCGGCCGATGATCTCCGGCCACCGTAGGTGCGGGCATGCGGACAGCGAGTAAAGGGCAACTCGCTGTCCGACCATGGACCATGCCCGGGTCGACGGCGCGTTGTGTACTTGTGTCCCACGCGCGCTTCAAAGAGCGTCAGCAATATGACGAGGCCCCCCCTGTAGAGGGCCGAAGCCTGCCGGGGTCGTGGGACTTATCCCATTACCGTGACCTCGGAACGTAAAGGGCTATTGAAGGAACACCGTGGATTTTAGTCAGTACCAGTCTGACAGTCCCTCCGGCCCTGCCCGGGGTGGGAGGACTTATTTGATGATTTACCACGCAAAAAAAAGGAAATACCTATAGCTGGTAAAGAAACCATAAACAAGAAAAAAAATGAATATCAATGTTTTTTATTTTACGTAATTATTATAATTTTCATATGATCAGAGAAAAACTCTCATTGATAACCGCCACCCGCGTAAACTGGCGTATTGGATGTCAAAAACAAGAAGGAACCAGTATTTATTATGTGTGTCAAGTAATATTAAATTATTTGATTAAATAATATACCTAGATTTTTTTTGTTGGTATGGTTTCTTTACCAACTAAAGTTATATCCCTAATAATAATAGTAGTTATAATAATAATAATAGTTATATCCATAATATTTCGTGTATGAATAGATACACCTTATACAACGTGTAATTTAAAGGGTATACACATACCAAGTGCATGGCTTCTTTGGATGATAACAAACGATATGGCAAGAGTTTTGTAATCCTAAGTCTACGTGTGTAGAACTGATACCAGAGAGCGAATTTTTCAAATTAAGAAGAACGAAAAGAATTATCGTGTTATCGGCAAGTGACGTGGAATGTTATTGACCCTCGTAGTGCTGTTTTCATTCATTTGGTATCAATTCTTTGAGTCAGTTATTTTGTGCTAAAACTGTGCATAGTGACTCCATACCAGATGTTGTCTTATCAATCAATCATTTATTTTTGTGAACATAAGTAAAATAGGTGGTAAAATATATGTCATTAGTAACTTTCTATGTTCTGCTGTAAAAGCATACAAAAATATTAAGCTTACATTAATTTTTTTATTAGCCCTTTTGGATAGCTATGGGGATTCCGTTACACGTTGTATAATAATCAGCCTGTTTCTGCTGGGACTCAGGCCTCCTTTCTTTGAGAAGGAATGGGCCGCAATCCTACTCGCGGGGCCAGTGGATGTTGGTGGATGTCGCATATCTTCGGATATTTTTCATGTTTTTTTTTTCCGTTTTGGGAGCGGTGGTGGTGACGAAAATTACATAACGTAAAGTAACCTGCCTGAGTTCGACCCGCGACCTACAATTTGTAAGTCGTGCTTATCGCACTCTTAGAATGAAAGTGACCAAACTTATAAATTTTGTTATTTCTGATGGTGATAATAACTGTCCTTAAACTTTAAAACACCTTAGTAGTGGAACTCGGAATCTCAAATAATAAAGGGACATAGTATTCATGGATCATGAGAGAGTATGTACACTTAAAATTACTCAACACTTTTTTTTAATTTATTGTTCAACCCCAAAAATTCTATTTTTGAGTTAGATCATTTTCAGTCTAAGAGTCCGTTATATCCACTCTGCCGTCCTCTTTTAATATAGTTGTTATTAACTATCTGCACCTTTTTTATTTACGAGTACCAACTGTTATTGATTTAAACAGACAGACACTGATGAAAAAGTCATGAAATCTAATCTATAACTATGATCTGTCCAGTTATAACTTCTTTAAATAAACTCAAAGGCTGTACCTCAAATGATCTCTCCAAAAATGGACTAGAATTTAGGTGTTAACTGCGATACAGCGATCAACCTTACAGGTTTATTTGAAGCACATTATTAGTCCAGTTACTGTTGCATACCTACCTACACAGTATCTAATCTTATCTTACTTTTTACTAAATTATAAATGCAAAAGTTTGTGAGGATGAATGGATGTTTGTTACTCTTTCACGCAAAAACTACTAAACGAATCTGAATGAAATTTGGTATGTAGATAGCTACTTTTTATCCCGAAATTCCCACGAGATCGGGATTTGCGCGGGAAAACTTTGCCACGCGTCTGAAGTCGCTGGCAGAAGCCAGTAACTCAATAAATTGTAATAAAATCTCATTTTAAAATAATAAATAAAATACACACATCAAAAGTGTCTAGGGATCAACATATATTTTTGCAATAACTTTTCTCCTGATTGATATTAATTAAAATTTTCTTAAAGGATTCATCAAATAAAGTGTTTTCGTTTGTCACAGTAACGATAAACCAAGTCACCTTTGCATTAATAAAGAAATTTGCCATTTTCCTAATAAAGGGATTTTTGACATTTGAACCACTAACATTAAAGTTCGAAAAAAAGACTGAAATAACAGTTTTCTTTAAAATTTTATTGGGTAACTTAAACAATTGATAATCCGTGTTTCTACCGCGAACACTAACAACACAAGAACATCGGTTTGGCATACTCAAAATGAGTTCATCCAAATCACGCTGTGGAATGGCCGCCCATGTTCGTTGCAACAACAAAAAAAGGTCTTCTTGCGACTGGATACCCTCCATATTCGGCAGAGCTCTTCTCTGTAGCATATCCCATGCATGCTCAATCGGGTTCTAGTCTGGCGACTGAGCAGGCCAGAGCAGGACATTGATGTTAGCTGCGGCGAGAGTCTGTCTTACAGCTCTTGCGGTGTGCGGTCGTGCATTATCATGCATTAACTGAAATAAGGGACCGATTTGCACTTGTAGAGGAACGATGACGTCAGATACAATCGTCTCAGCATAAATTTGAGCGTTGAGGTTGCCTCTGATCCAAATCAACTCAGTTCTTCCGCCGATCCAAATACCCGCCCATACCATGATGGTTCCACCACTATATGGATGGACTTCCTGGCAGGATTTTAATCGCTGTTGGCGTCCAGGGGTTCTCCAGTGTCGTATACGTCTTGTATCCGGTCTCATACCAAAACGAGACTCATCAGAAAAGCACACGAAACGCCATTGTTCTTCTGCCCAATTTCTGTGTTCAAGAGCCCATTGATATCGAATCCTACGATTGTGCATTGCTATAGGTGGTACCCGTAGCGGTCTTCGGGAATGAAGGTTCACTTCATGCAAGCGGTTTCTGACTGTTTGGTCGCTAATTAAGTTCCCTGAAGAGTGATGAAGCCTCACGGCTAACATCATGGCGGTTATTGTTGGAGCTCTTCGAGTTAAGATTTGAATGTATCGGTCTTGTCTCCGTGTGGTGCAGCGATACCGTCCTCCATGGCGCTCAGCCACGGTACCAGTGCTTCGGTAACGTGTCCAAAGTCGACTGATAACACTCTGACTTGTATTCAGAGCTAAAGCCACAGTACGTTGCCGGGAACCAGCTTCTATCATTCCCACGGCTCTGAGCATTTCTTCCCTACTTAAATGACGTCGCCGCTCCATAATAACGTTGGTTTTAATCAGTAGTAGGGAAACAGTAGCACTAATAATGTCTTCAATGCGTTGTATGTTTTTATAGGGAAAATATTGACAGCTGATTTTCATCTTTTACTCGAATTTGATTAACAGTTCCTGTTTCAAATTATGAAATGCACCAAAAAGGATCCATATAAATTTATAAAATCATAAATTTATTACAAAGCCACATCTCAATCTCAAGAAATCCGTATAAAAATGCTTGATCCCTAGAAACTTTTGATGTGTGTAATATTAGTATGGTGTGTAAAAATCCTTAAATAGTAAGAAACGTGATGCTTACTCGCAGTCTATTTTATATTCATATTTCCCATTTTCCCCAATTTAATTACAAGTATGAGTTTCTGGAATTTTTACGGTATCAGAAGCGTTATAATTTATGAAAGGACGTATGGGTATTAAGGAAAATTGCTTCTCCCATGAGCCTGTCGGTAAAACGAATTATAAAACATTATTGAAGGTTTGATAGCGCTGATCGTGATTTATGGAGTAAATGGGGGACTAAAAGGTGAGGTCGTCAGGGGGTTTATGATTCTCCGCTGTCAGCACGATGAGAAGCATTTAATTTATCACATAGTGACTTTTTATCAGGTCAATATGTAAGTATAAATTTAAAAGTTGGAGTACAGAATGGAATCAGGCGTTACTTTGTGAAAATCCGTACCGAACTAATACTACAAAAAATATCTTGTGTTAATTCTAGTATGCAGTTTTTGCGGCGCAGCAGTCGACGAGTCAACATCTCCTGATGATGCTCCATGGAGGGGCGAAACACGTGTCGAATGTAGTTTGCTTGCATGTGGTAAGATTTTTATTGCATCCCTTCTGTATGTGCATATATTTGCCGGCCGGCGGTATTGCATACTGCTTGCAAGATTGATCATCTAGCTCTTGGCGTAATTCTAGATATTTGTCTGAAGTATTCGTTTAAAGACAGTGCATTCTTACCAAGCCCATTCATTCCACAAGCTGAAAATCTGGACATGAGCTGCCATGGCTGACTCGAAAGTCTTTAAATAGACTTGGTTTGATCGAAGGAAAGAAAACCTCATTGGGTGGCGATTTATTGATAACTCTGTCCTGGAGTGTAAATGTAGTGCTAACCCACAACAAGTGGAGATCAATAAACTCGCACTATTGAGTTACTTGAAATAATACTAGAAGTGGAGTTTGCTCTTTAGTTCTTGATCTATGTACTATCTGTTTTGTATGCAGTTAGTCCATTATAGATATAAAAGACACGAAAAACCTAAGCAAGCATTGCTATTGAAAATGTTGTACCTTTATATATTTACACTTTATGCACATAGGTACAAAGGCGGACTTATGCCGTAGGCATTCTCTAGCAGTCAACCATGAGTAGTGAAGAGATAGTATGGGAGGTGCAATATGAACGTGAAAAGTGAAAATAGAAAAAAAATAGAAATTTACATAAATAATATATATGAATAAATACTTATATAAATGCATACAAATATATATAATGAAGAAGCAAATGAAAACCAAATGTGAAAATTCTGCTTATTGGTGTAGAAAATAGATCCGCAATTTCTTTTTAAATGCATAGCGACTGTCAGCCGTTCTGATCTCGAGAGGAAGTGCATTCCAGAGGAGAATTGTTGAGAAGATCACTTCGGTGGCAGCGACCGCGGTGGGGCTGCGGGCGCGCGGGGCGGTGCAACGACTAGCGAGCGCCGGCCGGCACAATCACTGCGTCATCGTCCGCCTTCCTAAGCGCATTCTTGTCATTTCGCCATCTAATTTCTTTATTCGATATAATTATCTGCTTGTTTTATAACAAGCAGATAATTATATCGAATAAAGAAATTAGACCGGTTATCCGTTAGAATACAGTGCACTATAATTTTACTGGCGTTTTCATCCTAACACCACCTTTAGGATATACCCCGTTCCTTTCTAAGAATCGACTGGATATGAAAAGAAGAATGAACAAAGTCAGAAGTATGAAAAGGACAGAGTAAGAGAAGATTATTGGATGAACGTAGATTCTTATTGTGTGAAGAACATAGAAATTGAAAGTGAGGCATTAGATAAGAAGGAGGGCTGGGAGAGTTGAGTAAAGAGAAAAGCGTGGTCAAAGCGCGCAAACTTCTCCACTGGCGAATGGTCATCCATTTAAGCTCAGACCTGAAACTTGAGACATTGTCATATTTCCTTAAATTAAATATGAACCGAATGCAGATAGTGAGGATACGATCAAGCTTATCGAGCAAGACCGCATTTCGGTCAAAGTAGCACACGTCACCATAGTCGATTAATGGGAAAATTAAAGTCTGCACAAGCATAGTCTTCGTCTTAACAGGCAAAAAGTTTCTCAGACGATACAATAGTCATGAGCTCCAAAGCGCGCGAATTAATTTACCAAGACATACTGGGTGGCATAGTAGAGATACTTGATCTCTATGTATTCTTGTTTTCATTTATTTTATTTATTTATTTATTTATTCAAGGTTCACCAACAGCTTCTGTGTATAAAATATTTTAACAATATGTAACAAATCGTTTTAGGCTTACACAGTTGCCAATTACAGGTTAACCAGCATTCTTAGTAGAAGTGGTAACTAACTTAAGCAAATATTCTTATACAATTACAAATACAAAATAACAAAAGACAAATTATAAAATTACATAAATCAAGAGAAAAAAAAAATATATAAAATAAAAAAAATAAAAGTTATTTCGATGAATGAGATCAAGCATACGCTAACAGCTAACAAAGTAACACTTATAGTTCAACAATATAAATATACTATATATCTTAATAAATTTGGGATTTTGGGTCTCGGGATTCTAGCAATTGGGTTTTAAAGATAGTTATGGAATCATGATGTATATCAACGTCTGGAATGGATTTTATAAATGAATTCATCTGCTGACTGAGCCTATTAAGAGGTGAGTTTACTCCTATATTTGTGTAAGATTTTTTTGTATGAAATAGATGAGTTATGGGATATCTGGGAATTTTGCAGGGAACTTTTAGTCCTATTTGTTCTATTAATTTAGTGCTGTCTAATTTACGATTAATCAGTTTGAAGAAGAACATTAAATCATTTATCAGTCGTCGGTCGCGCAGAGTATTCATTTGATAACATTGAGTACGTTGCTTATATGGACATCGAGGAGATATATCACCGAAGGTATACGCTAAATGTTTTGTGAAGGCCCTTTGGATATTTTCTATTCTTTGTGAGTGAACTGCGTAGTGTGGATTCCACACCACGCTGGCAAATTCTAGGTGGCTCCGAACTAAGGCATTATATAGCACAATTTTTGTTCTTACTAGCTTGAACCCTTTAGTGCTCCTTTTTAGAAATCCTAGTAGTCGTGCTGATTTCGTAACGATGTTATCAATATGACTTCTGAAGTTTATTTTACTGTCCATGATAACTCCAAGATCACGAACCTCATTTACAGTTTCTAACGGCACTCCTTTTATATTATATGATACAGTATTGGATTGTTTTTTTCTAGTAAATCGTATATGACTACACTTTTGTACGTTAAGTTTCATATGATTCCGGTTACACCATTGGTTAATTCTATCTAAATCCTCTTGTATTAGGGTAGCATCTTCATTTGAGGTAATGGTTTTATAGATTTTGAGGTCGTCAGCAAACATAAGATACTTACAGTGATGGATTTGGTCAGTAATGTCATTAATAAAGAGTAAAAATAGAATTGGTGCAAGGTGAGAACCTTGAGGAACTCCTGAGTCAGCATAATACGGGTAAGATTCGTAGCCATTAACAACAAGAATCTGCGATCTACGGGACAAATATGATGAAAACCAGTTTAAAAGCGATCCATGTATACCATTGAATTCTAATTTGGACAGTAACAGGGAATGGTCAACTTTATCAAACGCACGGCTAAAGTCCGTGTACACTGCATCTACTTCTAATCGTTTGTCAAGAGCAAGGGTCACATCAGAAACAAACTCGACTAGATTTGTATCAACGCTGCGACCAGCTTTAAAGCCATGTTGGCTAGGTGAAATAATTTTATCAATGTGGTGAGTAATTGTTGGACAGACAAGACACTCAAAGATCTTAGAAAAACATGACAGTATTGAAATAGGGCGGTAATTTTTGACATTAGCAGGATCTCCTTTTTTGAGAACTGGGACAATCCTTGCTCTTTTCCACACATTAGGGAAGGTTCCTTCAGCAAGAGAAGAATTAAAAATAATCTGCAACGGCAGGGCGAGTTCATGGCAGCAGCGTTTTATAAACAAAGATGGTATAGAATCAGGTCCAGCACCTTTAGATGGATCTATGTGTTTTAGCTGGTTAAAAATTTGATTTTCTGTAAACTTAATAGAGTTTATAACAGATTCAGAACCTGTAGATCCATTGAGAGTATTGTTAGCATTGGATCGGCTATGACTAAAAACGGAGACAAATTGATCAGCAAAAAGTTTAGCGATTTCTGGACCACTGCTAACTACCCTATCATCCATAAACATATCGGCAGGAATGCACGATTCTCCACGTCGTTTATCTTTTATGAACCTCCAGAAAGCTTTAGGGTTTTTGGGAATATCATTTTCTATTTTAGATTTATAATTATTGTAACAGTTATTTATTAAAGTATGGCAGCGACTGCGCAGTAGCTCAAAGGTGAGTCTGTCGCGGGGATTATTATATTTTCGGTATTTATTCCTAAATTTATCTTTTTCAGACAGAGTTCTAATAAGTGATTCAGTATACCAAGAAGGATATTTAGATTTTATTCTTGTGTATTTAGGTACAAAATTATCGATAGCGCTTTGTAGCACACTATAAAAGACCGCAACCCTTTCATTAACATCTGCACATTCATAGAACGTATTGTGCCAATTTACATTTTTAAGATAGCATTTGATTTGTTCATAGTCAGCTCTATAGAAGTTGTAACCAGAACGATATTTAGCTTTTAATTGTTTCACGTTAGAAAGTGGAATAGAGACAAGTATGTTAGGGTGATGGGAATCTAATTTACTAAGCAAATTATTAGGTTTAGTAACAATTACATTTGATATGTTACTTAGAACAAGATCTAAAACTCGGCAATCTGCATTAAGAACAGAATTAAATTGGTGTAGTTCATTAACTGACATAAAGTCTATAAAAGAGTAACCCAGAGTATTTTCATAATTTGATATAGATATTTTTGATATAGAATTTTTCATATCTATGACCTATGTATATAACTTCCACATTCCAGTAATATTGAAGGTCAGATAGGCATATACTAGGTAAACACCACTTCAGTAATTTATTTATTCCTTTTTAGGGTTCCGTAGCCGAATGACAAAAAACGGAACCCTTATTGTTTCGTTATGTCCGTCTGTCTGTCTGTCTGTCCGTCCGTCCGTCCGTATGTCACAGCCATTTTATTCCGAAACTATTCAGACTATACATGTGAAACTTGGTAGCTAGATGTATTCTGTGAATCGCTTTCCGTTTTAAGCAAAAAATTAAAAATATTTAAAATAAAGGGGGGTCCCCATACATGGAACTAAAACTGAAAATGTTTTTTGTTCATGAAATCTATGCGTGTGTGATATCTATAGACAGGTTTTTAAAAATGACATTGAGGTTTCTAAAACCACTTTTTCATAAAGTTAATCGTTTAAAAGATATACGCTTCTAAAGTGGTAAAATGTGTCCCCCCCACCCCCCCCCCCTAGCTTCTGGAGTGAGAAATTAAAAAAAAAAATCTCTGTAGATCTTATTGTAAGATTTGAACCAAAATTGGTTTGAACGAGATCGGGTCAGCAGTTTTTGAGATACAGCATATTTTGTAAAACCGGTGAGATGGTGGTCAAACGCGAGCCTATTATCAATAACAAAAAGAAACCGCAAATATAACTTTGTAATTCATACAAACACTATGAAAAACAAAGTTATTTGGCGTTGTTGTAAAAAAATTAAATAAGATAGTTTTAAGAAATTTGTATGGTTTATCTGTCAAATAAATATACATATATTATATTATTATAGTTACTGCGGAACCCTTCATGGGCCAGTCTCACTCGCACTTGGCCAATTTTTTATTGTTGATAGAGTCACGTTTGACCTGACCACCATCTCACCTGATGGTAAGCAATGATATATTCGAAGATGAAGCAGACACATCAAGAAGTAACTCAATTACTATTGACTGCCAGACCCTCATGCTATCAGGAAGTACAGACTCCGGCAGGGAATTCTACTCCTTAGCTGTACATACAATGAAAGTATGGGTGGGATTTCCACTATATAACGATGTCCATTTATGTAACTGAACAACGGAGCTCGTTAAAAGTATATGCTGCCATGTTGTTGTTATGCAAACTTGAGTATCAATTATTTTCTTCAGAGTTTGTTTTCTCCTTTTCGACAAGTTGAGAAAAAGTCACGTTAAATCCGGAACAACTCCCTAACCTAATATTTTCTACGTAACCCACCTACTTATCTGTTTATAACAATGACAGGCTTGTTCTTCAGGTTCGAATGAAATTATAGCTTCAGGGTGCAAAGATAAATGCCACTCAATTTTACAGTTTACCTCACCGAACTTATGGTTGAATTTCGTTCAGCAATGAATATTATTTGATAAGCTGCCTGATGTTCAGATTGGATCAAATGGTACGTAATTTTACAGAGAATCAATATTATGAAATTTGAAATTTTAGCTCTTACTTGTCGAGAATAGGTTCGGATTTTACTATTATAATAGAGTCGAGTATTCCTTTGTTTTAATGATTCTGTAGCAAAATGGCACAGCCAAAATGTTTGGTTAATTTTTTTTTTTTTTATAAAGTTCTCTGCTGCAGTCAGCAAAGAACTTTATAAAAAAAAACAAATATCGCTTATCCTGTAAATATTATTGTTTTATATTAATCTGATTAGTTACATATTACATTTAAAAAATAATGTATATAGTATTGATGAAAAACATTGAGGTCTTTTTATTGTTGATAAGCTCCCGTTTGACCACCAATTCATTTGGCACCCGATGGTAAGTGATGTTGTGATCGAAGATGAAGCACTCTTAGCTAGAAGTAACCTTTTAACGCTTGACTTAATGACCCCCAGACTCCAGTAATTTCATTCCTCTGTTGTATGCACAATCAAATATTCCCGAAACGTTTTGGGTGGGATGACCATTAAATGACCAGCATGTAACGATGGTGCCTCGCGTCTTGTAGTCCGATGTTGAAACGATAAATTAACGTAATGATGGAGATTTTTGTCGGTCCTTATCCATGGGAAACAAAACTAACTTATTTTTTTTAAGTATCTAGTAGGCCTATGTGATAGAAAATACTTTTGATTTTAAAAAACACAATGTTCCTGATACGTACGAATCGCGATGAATAATTCAGAGCTATATCAACAGCTTAGCTCAGGATTAGATGAAACTAGTTTTCTAGAAGTAACCTATTAACGCTTGACTTAATGACCCCCAGACTCTAACAAATTCATTCCTTTGCTGTACCCACAATCAAATATTCCCAAAACGTTTTGGGTGGGATGGTCGTTAAATGACCAGCATGTAACGATGGCACTTCGCGTCTTGTAGTCCGATGTTGAAACGATAAATTAACGTAATGATGGAGATTTTTGTCGGTCCTTATCCATAGGAAACAAAACTAACTTAATTTTTTTAAGTATCCTCGTAGGCTTATGGGATATAAAATACTTTTGATTTTAAAAAACACAATGTTCCTGATACGTATGAATCGCGATAAATAATTCAGAGCTATATCAACAGCTTAGCTCACTCAGGATTAGATGAAACTAGTATTCCCAAGGGATTTCTTGTTCATATAGACTAAGTTTAGATAAATAGTTAGCGTAACATCTTAGCCTATTGAAATCCCAGAGGGCACGACCTTTCCTAATACTTAAGTGTAAATCTTGAAAATTTTGATAAGGAAATTATATTTCAATCTTTCATCTCGAACGAATTGAAGTTAATTAAAAGCCTTGAATCGAGTTGGTGAATTTTAAAAATAACTTTATATTTAACTAGTATATTTTGTTAAAAATATGAGAAAAAGTACTACCATCTGTCCGTGGCTACGCTCGCGTGAAGAGCCGTTTGAAGCAGAAAGTACCCTCCCAACTAGCACAAATGGGCTGCATTAGGGCTTTGGAGCGTATCCGATTATTACTTATGGTAATAGACGTAAGCGCTAGAGCGTCTACTACAGACTTAAAGCAGCCGCTTTAGCGCTATTTGGGCGCCATTTTATGCAACCTAAAGTTCCATTTAACCTGCACAACGGTTGCATAAAGGTTCCTTAATAGCTTTAACGATTTATTAACGCTATACTAAAGCTCTTGTAGCGCTACTTTTGAATGATTTTGAACTACTTTGAACGAATGAATTGATTATAGTTCTTTATTGTATATCTTCAGTTGACATTATTTGTAATATTTTGGTAAAGTGTTTTCGTCGCCATCATGAAAATAAAACAAAAAGAAGTAAAAGTTTGTATTCTGTATTAGCAAGATATATAAAGATACTTAAAACGCTGTCCAGTTTACTGTAGATATATAAGATAATTTTCGAGTAATTTTGACGCGCTTTTATGATATTTAAAAAATTAACAAAAGATATGTGATATTTTTTATTTGTCATACAGAATAAATTTTATTTCCGTATTTTTACGTGTCGATAACTTACTATTCGCAAGTGGCCGATTATTTACCGGTACATTTAATGCACATTTAACTGAAAATCCAATGTATATCAACTCAATTTTGCAAGTGAATTATAAGTTTTCTTAAAAAATCATGGCGTCATTGTAATGTAGTCATAACCTGCAGTTTTAGCTCTAATAACTCCCTTTTGAGAAGCATAGCGCTAATTTTCACCCTTCTAACGCTTCCAGTGATTTTTGTTCCCCTAGTGCAACTCACAGCCACAAAAAGCTCCTATTTTCCTGTTTTTGAGGTTATAAGATCTAGTTACGTACTTATTCGTTTAGCATCCATTTTTATTTAATGTTTTATAATAGTTACAAAAGCGGCTGTAAAATGGCGAATGGATTGAGCCTGCAAGGAATGACTATTGCTACTAAAGGCCTTAGTTACACTGATGATTTTTTTGTAACTATAGTATGCATAAGAGTTTCTATTATTTCTATAATGAAACTTATAGTAGTATAATAATGGTTACTATAACTATAACCTATAAAAGTTACAATGGAAACCACTGTGCAGCTGTGAGTGGCAGAATGACCTTCGTAACTCTCATATAAAGGTGTAAGTGGTAAATGAGTTCTACCGTGGACTACTGTGAAGGCTAGGGTAGTATTTGATTCAGCTTATAGCACCTTAAGTAACTTTTATAGCTATAGACGTTTACGGATGCAGATATGCAACTTTGAATCCTTAAACCGCTATTTTACAGCCCAAAGTAACAAAATAGGCTGCTATTTCCACTAATGTGCTCGTTGGGCTATGTCACTTTCTAGCCGTTCAACTACCTTTACACCAAAAACCACGTTGGTCCGTAGCCCCGTTTTGACGTCAAAGAAAAATAAACAAACACTTTTATATTTAAAGTATTAATATGGATTAGTTCAAAATATTCTGAGCACATTATTTTTGTTTATAACCCTTTAGGTGTAAAGTCTGAACCAAAGAATAATAGGAACTAGATATGACGTAGGTACCTATAAACCCTGTAAAGTCGGCTTGAATTGGACTGGTATAACGTACCGGTATAAAGACCGGTTGGCATTTTGAGCGCTTTTTTATTAATTATATGAAACTGTATATTACGACAAATAAAAGGTTAAATGAAGCAAATACTCGCCATTCGTAGATGCTGCCCTTTGCTAGATAGCAAGACTCTTGGTATTTGGCTAACCAAGTAAATAATACATGACGAATTTCCCTAAAGCCGATCCACAAAAACAAACTTTGATTACGTTTTTACAGTCAATTTCCTTTCGTAGCAACCTTTTCTCGTAAATTTTGAACATTGTAATCCGACAATAAGGACGGTTTAATTAAAGGCAGCTCTTTTAATCAAATCAAAATATTCATTACTTAAAATTCCTTTCAGGGATGATCGCTGATGTTCGGTCGTTATAGCACAAACGAACTCTCTTTGATGATAACAACAAGTCATGAATATGAAAACACTTGGGAAAAAAACTTGAATATTTTTGTGGTAACTGAATGATGTTGGAGCCTTGAGTGTGATAGATCAAACTATTTTGTGGAGTGTTTGGTATATTACTGTTTACTCGACTGATTACTTGCTTGATGATCGAGATACATCTTCTATTCTAAAATTGATTTAGCTATTTGTTATGAGTCTACTGCCTTTTGCAAGAGTTAAATTGTAAGTGTTATTTTTTAATATTTTGTATGCGTCTGTATAAATACATGTTATTTATGTATATGTCCTTTTCCGTGTACAGGTGCGATAACGCGTTGTCAACGCTTTACGAAGAAGTGTGTGTGTACACACCTAAAGGTTTAGACACAAAACCACTCTGATTACTGATACGTCTGGGAAAAGGCTAGGCTGACAATATACTAGGAAGTACAATTGTGTGGTAAGTGAACGGGGATAAAAAATTCGTCAGTTATATAATTACTTTTTGATTCTTGTAAAACGTAGCTGTGTAACAGTATTCTACATAATATTGCGACTGCCCATCTTAACTCATTAAGCTAGTGACTAGCTAGAAAAACTTGGTAAAAGATCTTTATCTCTCTTCTTAAATTGGTGTTATTATGTATGTCTTCGTTTCTTTCTTTTTTTTAAATATTTATATGTATATATATGTTTTGAGAACGTTATTTATTGTTTTGTATTTTATATAGATAAATAGTACACCGTGGACTACCCGCGTATTTATTTTCTCCTTCTGAGTCAAATCCATCCAAAGGTTGTCTGTAAAAGATCGCTTTTAGCGATAAGACCGCCCCTTGTAACACCCTTTTTAATTGTTAAGTCCATAATTTTATTTTACTGTTATGGTGTACAATAAAGAATATATCTATCTATCTATCTATCTAGCTAATACTGACGTGTTACCCGAAGTTAAGGTTTGCCAGATTTGTGACCATTGATATATTAAAAGGAGGTAGATACGGTACTGGACACAGCGTTTGGTCCTACAAAACTAAGTGATTGCCCGTAGTTGGCGCTCAGTCGCATACGGAACGTTGTTGATCACACAGCTCAAGAAATTCTCGTCTCTTCGTGTTTTTAAGGATTTTTTGGAATAAATACGTATCAAAATGACTTCTTATGTAGCTAGACAATGTTTTAAGTACACCAGGAAGAAAAATAAGAGACATGGGTCATGGGATCACTTACTACGTACTTACCTAATACATGCAATCTCATTTCATTCATAAGCGCAAACATTCGGCGGCTGAGGTGATTTCGCTCGCACTACAGCGCCGTCTCCTATCTCTATCCTTGTCTATCAGTAACTGTAGGTTTGAGACTGATGACGACACTGAACATAGATGTGTGAGTTACTGTGCATGTATTCGTGCGCCGAGCCCAGGTTTAGTGATTGCGATGTTAGAGAGTAACGTATCTTCCTCCTTTTAATACATCAATGTTTGTGACTGATTTTCTGGCTATCTATCAGCTATCTGTAATGACTGTCAAAGATATTCAAAAAACAGACGAGACCAATAGCTTAACGTGCTTGCCAAGGCACAGAAAAACCTTAGTATGTGATTGTTATGCGATTTATTATGATCGAGCTCGCCTTGACCTTGCAAAATATTTTTTTACAATACAATAACAGATTATACGTATGTGTAGGCATGTAAATTGCACTGAACCATGGAAGTGGAACCATTCACTTAAGCCACTATATCATTGGTTAGATTAGCACAAAAAGGAAATAAAAGCGATTTATTGGCTACATGAGACTTGAGAGGACTTCGGGGTTTTTTGTATTTTGGTAAATAGAAAGCCTTAAACGTAGGAAAACTGTAACACTGCAGTGCCGTGTAAGTGCTGTGAATTTAATACGGATTTTTTTTAAGTAATTTTGCCAAATTTGATAAAAGTTGGTTTTGATAACAAAACACAAATTAAATTTTACCATAGATACTCTTCAACTATTTTAGTATTCATTTTTCTATATACAAAAGTAATGTTTTCAATGTGTTATTTAAGTTAGATTAATTAAATAAATATTGTCCAAAAAACAACGTTTGTTTTGAGATACAAAATCGCAAACAGCATGTTTTACTAATCATAAGTCATGGCTAAGAAACACTACGAATATTTAGAGGTAAGTGGACTTGCATTAAAACTGAACGGAGCACGAGCCTTGTCGCTGCATTGAAATGCAATATTGTAGACACAAAACCAAATAACTATCACCTACATTGAAAGAATTTATCGTGAATTCTCTGTAGGTTTCAGACTAAAATGAAGTATTCTGTCGTAAATAAACTGAAAGTTTTGGTTATTTTACGAAGTTTTTTCTAAAGAAAAATAGCAAGTTTTATTAATAGGAGCAACTTTTATGGTGCAAGTTTTAAATATAGTATGATCTTTTTTTTGGGAATGAAAAAACTCATAAGGAGTTTTTTCATTCACAAAAGATCGCGTACACCTCGCGTACGTCTGTATACCTTAATAGTGTAACATTGGAGTGGGTACATTTGGTAATAAGTACATTTTAATGACTTTGTTGTTGATAAGCTGGCGTTCGACCATCATTTCACCTGATTGAAAGTGATTACATGGTCGAGGATGAAGCACACTCATTTAAACATAACCTGTTCACTCTGGAGTTAAAGACTCCCAGATTATTATAGCTGTAAGGGACTCCGGCAGGGAATTTCACTTCGTAGCTGTTCTCATAATGAAAGTATTTCCAAGACGTGTTGGGCGTACTTTCATTGAATATCTTACTAAATGTGTTTAGCTTATATCATAAGTACCTACTAAAAATCTTATAGCAAAAGATGTAAAATATCTCTAAAAAACGTAAGTGCTTTCAATACGTCTACCCAGAATACTTGAGACGTCTCGGTTGTCATACATAATATTTCTTTTCACCACGCCAGTCCCGCATTGTGGGGTAAAATGACGGGCTCTTTACAAACGTTCCGTGCATAATGTTTTGCTTACTCTGTAGCTATTAATCTGGTAGACGGTGCTTACGATCTTGTGTCAAAGGAGGACTTTGTGTTTTTGATTTATTTTGTACTAGCTTTTGCTCGTGACTTCATTCGCGTGGGAGGGTTTTCCCGCGTAATTCCTGTGGGAAATCCGAGATAAAACTATCCTGTCATTCCCAGGATCCTAAACTATTCCCATGCCGAATTTCATCTAAATCAGTTTAGCGGTTTAGGCGTGAAAAGGTAACATACAGACAGACAGTTACTTTCGCATTTATAATATTAGTATGGATCATTTTTGTTACGTTGTCATGTTTTTTCATTGGAGCTTGTGGCTGAATAATAACAGCCGCACGGTCTTCAAGGTTAAGCAACGCTTTCCGAGGTCAACCCGTGAATGGGTGACCATCATAGTATATCGAGATTCTTCCATGCCTCGGGAAGCACGCCGTTGGCCCGGGCAGTTATTTATTTATTTTTATTTTATTTATTTATTTAACACACACAAGTTAGAATGATACAGACAGTAAATACAATACGAACATAGTTACACAAAACAACACACTTAGCAATGGACCCCAAACTAGGCACAGCCTGTATCTTGGTGGCCCGATATTAAAACAGAGGTTGACAGAAATCTACTCGTAACTCGGTTCAGAGTGACAGCATAGCCAGACAACAAAAAGAGAGAGAAAAAAAAAAGTGATAACAAAAAAAAAAAAAAACAAAGAACTAATAATAACTGATATAAATAATTATCCATTTAAAAGCACAAAATTTAACAAATTGGGGTACAAGAAAATATACATACTGAAAAGTCTTCACGGGTAGTCATACTACAAAACTAATCTAACATTGTTCTTGCCTAGGGTTATCGTGTTACCTAGCCATTAGTTGTCGTAGTCTGAACTGGAATTTGTACTAAAACACTGGTAATCAGTTGCTTTTGGGTATACTGGAAACATAAAATGGAATATATCGCCGCCCCCGGAGAACAAAATGATAACTACAAAAATGCAACTTTTCAGGAAAAATTAAAAACATGTTTTCGTTGATTACTCCTTAAATACTAGACGTAGACAGATGATTATCAGCTTTTAAAGAAGGTTATTTTTTGTTTGTTCTAAATGTTTTAGTGAAATATGCCTAAGTATCAAAATATACATATAATTTCAAAAATAAGAATTTAGTCTAAATTAATCATCATCTAAGTTGTATAACGTCGATTATCATTTTATTCTCCGTACAGCCTGACCAGAATCAACTATTGTACTCTTCACTTATCATTTTATTCTCCGGGTTTTATGGAGCAAGTGATACTGATAATACTTTAATATCGTCTTAGTCTCGTAAATATTATAATAATGAAACTGAAAAGGACTTTGAATTTGGCTTCCTAATTAAGAAATGACATGGTTAACATATCTTATACAAAGCGACTGGGTGGTTTTGAATGAGAATAAAATGATAACTGCATTTATCATTATCTAGTCGAATATTTTTTTACGAGAACATAATTCTATGATTATTTGTCATACTAACAAGTGGGAATAAATTTTCATAATATTATATTAACACTTTATTCTCGTAACTTAAGATTTGTTTTAAATCTTTGAATACTATTGTAATATTTTGTAACTTCGTAAATATCTGTATAAAAATTAAGAAAAAAATTGAGAGGATGTATTAGTACCCACAGATCCCAAAAATGACATAACAATAAAACTAAGATAATGTCTGTTATCATTTTATTCTCCGGGGACGGCGATATCATAAAATCTAGTCATAATACTACAAAACTAATCTAACATTCTTCTTGCCTACTGTTATCGTGTTACCTAGCCATTAGTTGTCGTAGTCTGAACAGGATTTTGCACTAAAACACTGGTAATCAGTTGCATCTGGGTATACTGGAAACATAAAATGGAATATATCATAAAATCTCTAATATTTACAAGATATAATAACTGAATCTATAATTTTATTTGATATAAGAATGAGTTAATATAATAAACGATTGATATAATTTAAAAGAAACTAATTTTTATATGCATAACATGCATTGAATCGAGTGTTAAGACGCACCCGTTTCCATTAGATGATGATGATGTCATGTTTTTTTTTCAAGTGATAAGATTTAAGAAGACTATGTGCCAAACAGTTATCTCTTTATTTTAGTCGGTCATAATAATTCAAGTTAAAACAATTAAAGTATTGCCACCTCCAAATTGATATATTTTTGGTTTTGTTCTGAGTTTGTATTCAAAATAATGTTTTATTCATCACAATATAAATGTAAATAACTAACAACCCGAAATGCTAATTATAAATCAAAACGAACTTCAAAATATCTCCTAAATTCCTTTAAAATTGCCCATTATAATTTGACACTAAAGGGAATCAAATGAAATTTATTACGAGGCTCAATTTCTCCTAACTTTGTTGCAAAGTCAATTGGGAAAATTCCTCCTCGCACAATTTTAGAATGTTGCGCATAATTAGGTATAAGAATTCTGATGTTTTTGTCTACCAAAATGAAGTATTATCAGCAAAATTACACATTTGTTTTATATAGAGAATGGAATCAGGCTTTACTTTGCAAAAATCAATACCAAACTAATACCTGCTTCAGAAAAATATCTAGTACTAGTACTCACGCGGGGTTTCGCTCCCGTGGATTCTATCACGGTAAAAACATAACTCTCCATTTTTGCAGTCGCTTAAAAAGTAGCCTATAACCTTCCTCAAGCTTCAAGCTACTTCCATACCAAATTGCATCCAAATCCACCCAGTACTTTCGAAGATTAGCGCGTTCAAGCAAACAAACAAACAAACTTTTCTGCTTTATAATATTAGTATAGATTAATTCCACCAAAAACTAAAAAATGTCAAACTAAGAAATGTTTTAAACCGAAGAACTAACTGATAAATAATGAACTTGATGATTAATCTTGCAACATTGATTATCTAATTCTTGGCGGAATCAATTCTAGATATTTTCTGAAGTATTACATTTTTAAATTCAAATGATCTTAAATAAAAAAATCATGAATGATAAATGATCTTTATTTTGTAAATTGGTTATTAAATAACACTTTTGCACGTCATATTTTTCGTAAATTTAAACTAGACGAGGCTGGTGTTTCATAACTGACTACCCTGAGAAGAAACACCGAAACAGACTCGGGGGTCCGTCTCTTTTAAAGACCATACAATTTAATATTGGTTAAAATATATGGGAACCTTGCTTGTAGGTTACCGTTTGAGGCGATCTTTTGAAGAAAAATGCTCACAGATTTGAATGTTTTTGGCGCATTATTGTTTTGTACGTAAGATGCAGTAGGTAGATATACCAGTTTAGACCAGTTTTTCTTTATAGTGTAACAATATGGGTTTTTAAGGATGAGCGTGTATAATTGTGTGTACTCTATGCATACTTTCCCACATGGTTTATGTTTTCTGTTATAGTCCGGAAAATACTACGTAGACTACTGTTAACCCAAAAAAAAATATGCGAAATTCTCACCTGAACGAAGTATTATAGTACCCAAAATACCTACTGAAAATACCTAGACAGCCTATACAGAAGTTCACTGGAACACATAAATTTGATCACAGCAGCTGGAGCCACAAGCAAAAACTAGTTTCAAACACGAGACATTAACTAAAAGATTCAACGTGTCAAACTCTCAGACATTAATTTGGATCGTGATAATTTATGGGGCTGGCAGTACTTAAGGCTCGCATTAGTTATTAGGTACACTTTACAAAACTATGACTATGCACATCTGAAATTTTTAATCTTTGATTTTTTGCTTAGCAATCACATTAACCAAAATTACAAAATATTTTTAAAAGGTTTGAGGCGAGCACATGATAAATGACACTAGAATGAAATGGAGCGCACTGAATTTGATTAATTTTTAGGGTTCTGTTGTAAAACAAGAACCAATAATTATTTATTTATTTATTTACATGGGAGGCCAACAGCTACTTAAATTAATTAAGAAATAGTGTGAAAATTTGACAGCCAATTACAGGTCTCCACGTATATACATAGTACTGTCAGCAGGAAAACGGTACACTTAATATAACACTAATAACATAATAATATGTAAAAACCTCAACATAACTAAATAAAATTACATGATTACTTAAAACTAATTATTACTTAAAAAATTTAAGGCTTAAACACCTCCTCGCTGATGACACACTTGTACTAAATGGATCAATGTCATGCTACCTGCACACCTCATTAAAGCTCCTACTTGCACGTAACACATACTAATTTTGACCATTCGTCCGCGGTTCTACTCAGTGACTTTTAATGCTGAGAAAGTGTAATTAGCCACGGTAGATATGATCACGCCTTCATAATTTAAAAGTGTTTTTACGGAAAGAGATAGCTGTTTAAGTTCATTATAGACTAGCAAACGCGTGGGTTCTCGCTCCCGTAAACTTTATCACGATATAAACATTTCTTGCTTCTGAAGAAGTGTATTCGAAGCAAACACACCGTCATCATTATCAGCTTATCCTTTCCTATGTTGGGGTCGTCTTTCATTCTAAACGGATGCAGCTGGGTACTAGTGTTTTACTCTAGTACTCAGCTCTAGTACCAGTGTTTTACTCTAGTACTCAGCTCTAGTGCTAGTGTTTTACTCTAGTACTCAGCTCTAGTACTAGTGTTTTACTCTAGTACTCAGCTCTAGTACTAGTGTTTTACTCTAGTACGCAGCTCTAGTACTAGTGTTTTATTCTAGTACTCAGCTCTAGTACTAGTATTTTACTCTAGTACTCAGCTCTAGTACTAGTGTTTTACTCGAAGCAACTACCTATCTGACATCCACAACCACTGGGTAACACAATATGCCTAAGCGAGACTGACACTTACTACTGATTACTCGACTGTCAAAGATATATATATAACCAGTGGGACTAATTGCTTAACGTTTTTTCCTAGACAAGGAGTAAGCTTGATATGTGTAACAAAAACAAAGGGTACAACAAATTGAACGAGAACTACTGACGCACCAATCGCGCGCTCGGAACGGCGCTACGTCATACCCCGCGTCCCGCTGACAACCGCTGACACCTAAAAATTGACTTCTGCGCATTGAACGACTCTTGTCAAGTTATTTGAATACTACTATAACCTTGTAGATATCCGTGCGGTCGTAGATAGATAGATAGATAGAGAGAATATACTTTATTGTACACCAAAATTTAAACACACCTATTTAACATTATTTCTTAATTCTATGGTTACAATGGCGGTCTTATCGCTAAAAGCGATGTCTTTCAGACAACCTTTAGCCACGAGCTCCCTTCTCGTGAAGTTTCTCTAATCTCTAGCTAACTAAAAATAGTAGATCTAATTGAATGTGTCCAATTGTTAGGCAAGCGTTTGCATCTCTGCCAATGTATGCAAATCCTGCCACTAGAGCCGTCTAAATAGGGAATACTACTCGTATATCTTAGAAAACTATTTTAGAACAAACATAGTTGGAAGTCCACTGAATCCTTAAATTACTCCAAACTTACACTTAAAAGGATCTAGGATACAGTTATAAGTAGCGGCACGTAAGTCTAGCGCTGAACGATACGCGGAGGGGATTGCTGCGCATGGGTACTGTCGCGCACGCAATACAATTATTAGCTAAATAACGTTAATGACATTATTTTAATGTAATGCCAAATAGTAGGGTTAGCGATGAACGAAATGTGAAGGATAGCTGCGCATGAGTACTGTCGCGCATGCAAATAATATTACCTATACTTTAATAAATAGTTTATCTCCAATGCCAATGTCGATGGATTTATAGTAAGGTACCTAAGATATAATTTTTAACAAGTTTTGTAGGGAGTAGAAAAATAAAAACATTTGTTAATTTGACAATTTTTATTTTAGAAGTCTAATCTGAATCAGAGAATGGTATCACGTCTTCAATTGTGTCTTGACAGAGCCGTTTGCTTATTGAGGGCCCGGACTCAGGGCTACTTCGTTCGTCGGCACTAGAAGCGTCATGTTCATCAAACTCACCAATGCTATCGTCTGAACTATCTCCATTAATGTGAATAATGAATCATTCTGTTACCAAATCCATGACATGATCACTCTTTGCATATTGCTCTTCTATATCCTTCACCTTTTTGCATAACTTTTGCCAATCCCATGCACCCATCAGTAAAACTTTTTCTTGAATTAGCTCTGTACATTTAGCAACACTCCATTTTACATTTTTGCTGCCTACATATTGTTTTATATCGGACCATGCCATTTCGATGGGATTTAGATCTGGGTGGTATGGTGGTAGTCTCAGCACTTGATGGCCTTGTTCAGCTAGGATTCGATCAATCGAAAATGTTTTAAATTTATCCTTGTTAACCTTTATTAAATTGTATAACTGAGGTTTTAAAAGTGTTTCCTCGTACTGTATGCCTTTTTCAGTGAGCCAAGCCTGCATGTCAACTTTTTTGGAATTACAGGTTGGTGCATGATCCCACTGTTTATTGTGATAGGACGCGTTGTCGACTATCACGACGGAATTGGGTGGTAAGTTGGGCATTAACTGAGTTCGGAGCCATTTTTCATAATTCTCAAAATTCATGTTGTCGTGGTAGTCACCTGATTTGGTACCAGCTTTAAAAGTCAACAACGCATTGGGTACAAACCCAGTTTCAGACCCTGCGTGGACAATGACAACTCGCTGTCCTTTCGAAATAGGTTTTTTTAGGCAATTAGTAGTACCATCAGTCCAGGCCTTTGAAGAAGATTGCGATGAATCTACGTAAGATTCGTCTGTATAAACAATAGGCCTTCCCTCTTGGCGATATTGCTTTATTTTATGTAAATATTCGATACGTTTAAAACGTATATTTGAAGTCTCAATCAGCACTTTCCGGTTGTTTTCGGTGTTTTTCCACCGAAATCCCAAACTTTTAATTATTCGCCGAAGGCTTCGTTCTGAGCCTTTGAAATTTATGTCTTCCTCTAGCTTCTTTTTAAGCTTTCCCACGGTAGGAAGTTCATTACTTGTCTTGTGAAAGTTATGAATGCACCTCTTTATTACTCCTTGGTCGCATTATCGATATTTGTGACCGGTTTTGTTCTGAAACGTTTTTTGCCCGGTGTTCTGAACACTGTGATCAAATCAGAAGTTTTGGCTTGATTGGAGATGTTCCTTACCGTTGCAATTGACGTATTTGTAGACTCTGCTGTCCTTTTTTGTATTTTCCCTAAATCGCTGATTATACCATCTACTTTAATGTTTCCCGCCTTAATAATTTCGGCAGTTTGTTTTATCTGGCTCAAATTTACAGTGCTGATGTCCGA
This sequence comes from Tholera decimalis, assembly GCA_943138885.2. Taxonomy (NCBI): domain Eukaryota; kingdom Metazoa; phylum Arthropoda; class Insecta; order Lepidoptera; family Noctuidae; genus Tholera; species Tholera decimalis. The sequence continues at coordinate 8,181,575 of OW964553.2, read as the reverse complement.
ATGACTGAGTAAAGTATTTGTAGCTTCGTCAATGTCACTTTTAATTTGTTTCAAAGAATCAATTAATTTGTTAGATTCCCTTTTTAAAAAACAATTCACGTCATAAACCATTTCCTTGCCTGTCTTTTCAAAACAGTATTTCTTCTAGGCATATTCACTTTCACAAACAAACTAAATTTAACAAACAAATTCAAACTTAACAAAAAACAACAACAAAAATGAACAGCAATAACAATACAATTAATGACGTGACTGTACACGGGATGTGCGTGGAGCGTCGTATCGGTGCGGGGAACAGAATGCGACTTGAGAGCCAATCGGTGCTAGGCACGCCCGCCCTTCATTCCGCTACCTCCCCACAGGTACCTAAATTTTTACTTCTGCGCAATAACGGTCACCGCTAAAGTTTCGTGCCGATACTTATAGCAGATACCTAAATTACAGTTACTGTGAATCAGACAATTTTTGTCATTCAAAATTTAACTTTATTTTTTGTGACAAAGGGTACATTTTCTTGTAGCAAAAATACATGCGGTTTGTTCTTAGACCAATGCTAAAGTCGTAGAACCTGTTAAGTGCTTTAGCTATAGATTATTTCTATTAACAGAACTTAATTACACGTGGAATATTTTTTAGGGGCGGTGTTTTACCCACAGGTAATGTTTTTGTTGTTTAATTCCCTGAATACTAGATTTGTTAGTGTAATGTCTCGGGTTCCAATAAAACATATTTTGCACCCTCACGAGGATATAACGTATACGAAACACTGAACACGCGTCCGTACTCGACCGTAGAACTTGCCGCGTGCTCGCATACACTACATTCAGATGTCACAGACAATGTGCATGAACTTGAAGCAAGCGAAAGAGTTCGTGGCTAAATAATTACAGCCACACGGGTTGATCTTCAAGGTTAAGCGACGCTGACCGAGGTCAGTCCGTGAATAATAAAAATAAGAAATAATAATAATAAAAAAAATTGGCCAAGTGCGAGTTGGACTCGCCCATGAAGGGTTCCGTGGTAACTATAATAAATATAATATACTTAATATATTTAATAGAAAAAAAAAAACAAAAAACCTTAAAAATTTCTCAAAACTAGCTTATTTACATTTTTTGCAACTACGCCTAATAACTTTGTTTTTCATAGTATTTGTATGAATTACAAAGTTATATTTGCGGTTTTAGAAAATATACTGTATCTCAAAAACTACCGACTCAATCTCGTTCAAACCAATTTTGGTTGAAAGTTTACATTAAGATCTACAACATATGGTTTTTTAGATTTTTCACTTCATTATTATAGACGTTAGAGGGGGGACACACACATTTTACCACTTTGAAAGCGTATATCTTTTAAACGATTAACTTTATGAAAAAGTCATTTTAGAAACCTTAATGTCATTTTTAAAGACCTGTCTATAAATACCACACACGTGTAGGTTTCATGAAAAAAAAAATATTTTCAGTTTCAGTTCCATGTATGGGGAGCCCCTTTATTTTAAATGTTTTTTTTTTAAATTTTCTCTTAAAATCGGAAAGCGGTTCACAGAATACATTCTATCTACCAAGTTTCACATGTATAGTTCTAATAGTTTCGGAATAAAATGGCTGTGACATACGGACGGACGGACGGACAGACAGACAGACGGACAGACGTGTCGAAACTATAGGGGTTCCATTTTTTGCCATTCGGCTACGGAACCCTAAAAATGAAAATCTTAACATGTCGAGATGCTTCCGTACCTTTGAAAGCACGTTGAGTTGTAAGGTCCCGGCTGTCACTTGTTTATCTTTGACATTCGTTACGTGTAGTCAAAGGCCAGGAAATCTGACACTAGCCTTGCCACGGTGTATCGTGTTTCCCAGCTACTGGGTTGTGGGAAGTCAAATAAGCAGTTGCTCCATGAAAATCCTAAGGCTCAATTTATACCGTCGCGGAATGAAATGGAAGCGAACGAAATTGTACATAGCATAATGAACTTTATGTCAATGGTATAACGTACAAACTAAATAGGAGCCAAAAAAAGGTCGCACGTCTTCCGCGGAATTCTCGCGCATTCTCGAGAATAAGGCTGCGTTTCCACCAGAGATGTGCGAGGATGCGTAGCGAGGAATGTGTTTGTAAAGAACCAATAGAATCGCTTCATTTACCTTGCCTCGGTCAGCACAGCTCTGGTGGAAACGGCTCAGCGGAACTTGATTTTTGCGCATACAAAACAAGCGAGGGATGTGTGCGAGGGATGTGTGCGAGAGATGTGTTGCGAGGAATGTGTGTTGAGAAGGATATGTTGCGAGGTTTGCGCATCCTCGCACCACACATTAATGCCCATTTTCACAGCTCCGCTACACATCCTCGTAGGCACATTTTCATCGCACAGCTTTGGTGGAAACGCCCACACATTTTCACAGCACAGCTAGACATCCTCGCACGACACATTTCCATCGCACATCTCTGGTGGAAACGCACCCATATCCTAGCTACTGTCGTTTGTTTGTTATACAATTGACATAAAGTTCGTTATGCTATGTACAATTTCGTTGCAAAAAGGCGCTTTGATTCCATTCCGCAGCGGTGTAAATAGAGCCTAGTACTCGGCTGTATCCGGTTAGAATGAAAGTCGTCCCCAATGTAGGTGATAAGCAGATAATGATGATGATGTGCTTGCATCGAATACCCAAGGCAAACTAGCCTTGGGTATTCGATGCAAGCAAGAAAAGTGATCTAGTATTAGTAAACTAGCCAACTAGTACCTCTGGCTTTGTATAATGGAATTGCCTCGGTAACTTAGTGGTCCCAAGCGCGACAGCTGAGTAAGAGTGTTTCATAATCATAATTCGTCCTTCATTCTATTTTCAATTAATCAATCTCCACCGGAAATCGAATGAATTAGCAGCGCTTAGAATTCCTTCCCATTTGGAGGTTCGAACCAATAGCAGAGCGCCAAAGCAGCGCTCTTACGTCTCGTCCAATCACGGACCTGCGGGCCTAGACAAAATCCATTTTCTGTAAGCGTTAACGCCAACGGAAAAATTAAATTGTATGGAGTTGACATTTACTAACACGTGACAATAACGTGACATGTGGTTAGCAAATGTCAACTCCATACAATTTAATTTTTCCGTTGGCGTTAACGCTTACAGAAAATGGATTTTGTCTAGGCCCGCTGATTTTATGCCGCTTCTCCGCGCCGTCAACAATGGCGTGTGTGTGTAACTTCTCTTCGCCGGCGCACATCCACGTGCGATCTATAAAACAAAAAAAAAGGGAAATTCCGTTCAATCTGCGTGTATAAACATGTTATAAAGACTATCCAGAGACCAGTGAAGTCTGAAAAACGTTATAAGTGCATTTCGCGACTCGGCCAGTTTAGCAGAACGCGATACGTGGGAGCTCCCAGCAACATACTACCAACTGCTGGACAAGACGTACGTGGCTAAAGGTAAGAGCTTTCCTTTTGGTAGCGAACTCTTGAGCTCTGCAGCCCATTCAAACCGATTTCCATCTCAACATCGGTGGCTGCTCCCAAATGTGCAGGAGACGAATTCCTGACACAAAGAAGTCTCGGGTTGGAAGTGCTATTGGGTTTTCTCATGGTTTCTGAGTAGTAGCCCGGAGTTTAGGGGTGTGATATCCCCATGCTTCGGAAAACACGTTAAGGCGTTGGTCCTGCGCCTGATTTCTCTCCGGTCGTGTCAGATTGCCCCTCCGATTACGAGAGTAAAGGAAAGAGAGTGCATCTGTACCTACGCACATACTTTTGCACTATAATATCTCCAGCGGAGATGGCTGATCTCTCACGACATTGGCTGCCGTGGTAGTAATCGGTCAGGAAGACAATATTAGAACCAATAGGATAGTTTCTATTTTTGATCTGGTAGCATCTTCTTCGATTTTAGTCTCACAGATTATTTATTTAATACATACTTTATTGTACAGACGCCAGCACATGAAGCTACCCGAAACTGTCATATTTTCCCAATCAATTTTAAACCTACATTTTTTAACAATAAAGTTGAAAATCTATTAAAGAAATTTGACAAATTGTTGTAGCTTGATGTGCTAGCTTCTGTACACTTTACAATATTGCTATGGATACAAAAAAATTAAACTAGTGTACAATCAAATGGGCGGTCTTATCGCACAGGGCTATCTCTTACAGACAACCTTTGGATGGACAAACTTAAAGGAGACAGATTAAGGGCTGTCAGTGTACAAACATCATAATATTAATTGAACATAATAATATAAAATACATACAATACCAAAATCATATACTAATAAATATTACATGTATAATTAAGAAAGAAGGGGAAAAGATATAGGGAGAGGTAATGCTCCTTCACCATTCTTTTGAACGCTGGTAGCGTTTGAGCACGCCTCACTTCTATGGGTAATGCATTCCACAAACGAGCTGTTAATTATGCGAGCTTATATAGCTACTAACTTCAGTAGCCAGTGAATCTTGTAATTGTCTTTTTTAACAGATGTAGTTTATCTTAGTGTTTGACGAGTCGTTTCCTTAGTTACTGCAATGATTTTGATATCACAGTATCTGGCATTCAGTACTCATTAGTAGCATATTTCAAGCCAGGCTAATCTAATTTTAAAACTTAGCCTCGTGTAAGCCATACATATCATACCATTAATTAGTGATTTGGTAAAATGAGAGTGAAAACTAAAGGTTCAGTAGAATTTCATATTCAACATTTTTTTTAATAATACGATTTCAACAAAAAATCGAACTCAACTGACATTATTGTAACTAACTCACAACATTTAAGTTTTTATAACATTGGAGTATAATTTTTTGACAAAATAATTTCTTACTAAACAAAAAAATCAATCCTATCTATCCATTTCGTCTTGCCACGAATGCAAACTATGTACATGCAAATACGATCTAGTCTATATATCTTTCTATTTATCAAACTCATATCAAATCCGATTTTTTTTTAGAAGAAGATAACAGAGAAAAATGCATACTGTTAAACGGAACGGTGGTGTAAACCTTTAACATAGTAAAATATTCATATGTTAAATGGTAAAAGGGGTGGAAACCCATATTGAAGGGGAAAATTGCCATATTAATGACGCAAATATGCAACTGCATCGGTAATCGTTTGCTGATGGCTTCAATGAGGCATAATAGGCTATTTCAAACCCTTCACGCATCCTCTTGTGGGAACCTATTTGTATATCATTACAATATAGTAACTTACTGGTAATTTTATTGTTACTCTTTACGTGTAACAATAAAAGGACCACTAAAACAATTATTATTTAATAATGTAACTTTATTATACTCGTAAAACCTTTAAATAATTGACAGTTTAAATATTAAAATACAATAAAAATAATTTTACAATCACAATACAAGATACAACTGGCATCTGAGCTAGTCAACTCAGTAACCTGTGTTAAAGACAAGGTGACATATTAAGAATTCTATACATGTACCTAGTTGTAGATATGAATGTCTCAAATTACACAAGAATAACAATCTATTCACTACTTCAACCAGCCTTTCGTATAATTTAATAACTCCCATCTCAAGTCTTAAATATTCCCATTGAAAGTTGAAAACTCGTTCATTTATCAGCCACCATTCAATTGCACGAAATTCTATTTAGCCCAGCGTGATATCACCTTGGAATGCCGAGCTTTTTAATTCTTATCTCATTTTGTATTCTGCGGAGTTCTTGCCGCACTCAATTTAATAGAGCTAGAGTATTTTATATGTACACTTAGGGTGCTTTTATACCAGAGATGTGCGATGTAGCTTGATGGTGTAAGGACGTGTAGCAACACTTTATAAATGTGTGATTATTACCACCAAAGCTGCGTGAAGTAAAGTACTTTTTATTTATTATAGGTTTTCGTTGGACCACCATTTTACCTGGCGATAAGCGATGATGTGGTCAAAGATGAAGCACGCTTACCTAGAAGTAACTCTACTCCTTATCTGTGCACAATGAAAGTATTCCCAAAACGATTTGTGTGTATGGATTCGATGTCCACTATATAACGATGACGTATTGCCGCATACTTGTGTGGCGTAAGAATATTAAAGCTGTCTTCTTCTTCTTTGTATCGATGGTAAATCGCGCCCTTCGTGTGTTTTGGGCCCAGTAGGTAGCCACGCTGGTCGCGCTTTCAGTAGCGTTCATTGGGTCTTCTAATGTACACGTTTTTGGGCTATTTGGACACTGTTGTGAAATCTGTGAAATTATATACAAGGTGTAACAGATTCAGCGCAATACCTCAGACACCCCAATTAGAATATTAAAAAATAAGTCTAAAACAACATCCGTAACTAAATAATTTGAAACCGAATTTAGACTTTTTTTTTTTATAAAATAGTTATCTTTACTAAACGCAAAACATATGCGCGTCATACAATATCCTTACGCAGACGTATACACTCATGCAATATTAGCGGCCGACACGCACACGAGCGCATTTCCTTGAATTAAGAATTGTATTAATTTGTCATGATACTGTTTTCATTTTAAGTTAAAGATTTTTCCGTCAAAATTTAACACCTATTTGTATGACGGAAATCGATTCAGAAGCCAATTCTGAACCAACTACTTTCAGGAATTGCGTTTATTCTGTGTTACACGTTGTATATAATTAAAGCTGTGAAATGGTACGCAGTTGACTAAATCACGGCGACATACATATCTCGCCCATGTACCTTTCTCGCCTCACACAAGAAAACATCTCTCTATTCCTCGTTTCTGTATGCTTTGATAGTGGTGTCGCGAATCTGATCTGCCCTTTGCAAAACTTTTCGACCTTTTGATCACCTCTTTTAAGAACAGAGACATAGTTGTAGATTCTGGGTCAAACTCAACTCCTAGTAGGTTGAAGTTACTAGGAGACGAAAGTTTCCACAAAAATAAAAAAATAATATCCACGCGAGCAATAACGTGGGCAACAGACAACTACATTTTTATGTTTACATAAATACTGAAACATTCTTGTTCAAACATCCCAATTTCCTGTAAAGAATTTAAATTACCTTTCAGAGATAATTGGATTACTTGAAAAAGTTTCGTTTCTTTTAGTAAGTATGTATAGAAGCAGTTTCATACGTCGTTAGGCGGGAAATTAAAATAGTGCGTTATGACAGTACGTCGAGGGACAGGCCACGTATTTTTAAGAGTACGTCGTCTCTCGATAATTTTTCATATAAGTATTATGAAGAGCAGTATCCACTGTCAATGACCAATTTCATATTTCTTACTGCCGTAATACGAGTATTTTGTGGGTAGTTTCATATTGCTTGCTTGTGCACGAGTAGGTACTATGTTGATTTGTCATTTAGTATGGAAAATTCTACTGTCGTAATGTGGTGTCAGGGTAAGTGCTCACTGTCAGCAAACGTGTTAACAGATAAACGAAGGTACTAAAATTCATGTTTACGTTGCAGCACATCTTGGTAAGAGATGAATGGTGATCCAATTCAAAGCTAGTTCCTACTCCTGCAAGCAGGTGAGACGCAAAGATGCAATAAGTGCGTTTTAAATGAAATAGCTTTCACAGTTAAAACAAATTTATGAAAACGCGTTGTCGTATATTTGCGTTGCGCGACTCGTTGGATACCGACTACAAAGTACCTGGTTCTTCTGGACTGAGTTGTCTACTAGAATCTTCTGTTATATTAGTGGTTCAATGTACTGTGAAATATGTTGGTAGACTCAAACGACTACCTTAAAATATATCTATACCAAAAAACTCAACAGCGAAAAAGGAACAATATACAAATTCCTTATAAGACACTTCAATTACAGTATTTTTTTTTCAATATCGATATCTTATCTATCTTGCCGAAATGGAATAAACTATTCTGTTTCGGCAGATGAGGTAAGATATATATTTTCTATAAATATATATATTTTTTAAAATCCATCCAGCCATTTAGAATGCTGAGGGCACCGCCCTTCTTCTCCACTGCTCGCGAAGAAGGGAAAAACCCCTTCTTCGCGAGCAGTGGAGTAAAAATGGAACAGTAAGTACCTATGTTAAGTACATACTGTTCCATTTATATTAAAATTATGCCTTTGTAATGGCAAAGGCATAATTTTACCATTACCATGAATAAATGAGACATAAGTGCTTTATAAATAATCACCCTCTTTACCGCTATAACGTCTTGTAACTATAGTATTAACATCTATATGACTCTAATTAAATGGCACCCTAACACCATAATTAATTATATGCCACTTATAATGGGGCTGTTGGCTGTAGGAATGCAAGACGCGTTCAGCGTGTAAGGAATTTTAATTGGGGTTCGCAGTAATTTGGTTGCGTGGTGATGACGTAATATGAAACGTGTAGACTGCCCACATATGTCAAAGGGCAGTATCTGAAGTTTTTTTGCACTTGGCCTACAAATAACACTTTTACTACTCATTTAGTGTAAGCTATAACAAATGTAATAAAATGCTATTTGAATATTTAAAGACACTATATTACACATACACAGAACAACTTCTAGAAATTTTGGCATGATGATATTTAATCCCCTCGTAAGTGTTTACTTTTGTATCGTTACATAGGCTTAGTTTTAGATATTAATATACCATTAAGCTTTTTCTCGTAATTCTTAAAATTTACTTTATTTTTATATAGTTTATTTAACTTTAAATTGTACTAGGCCCTTAGGCCAATCGAACTACTTATAGTTCGATTGTAAAGTGATGGCCTGAAACACAGGTTTTAATTAACCTAAATCTGGCTTGTTGCTACCTAACGTTGCTATTCCGAACAACCATTACTTGTACCTATAATAATATCTTAGTTTTAGTTTATTTTTAGGCACAATAATTGCATGGATAACTTATAACTGTTGGCGACATGTACACCTTTTTGTAAACTTTTTTTTTTTTATTTGAATAAATTATTATATTATTTTTCTTTTTGTAAAATTTAACTTGATGGGGCTGGTTTTTTATCGATACTCACTTTGGTCGAGTTACCCCATTTTGGCTTCTGAAGTAGTATGGAAAAGAAGTTCTTGGGTAAATAATAACAGCTGCACGGGTCAATCTTCAAGGTTAAGCAACACTTGTCAAGGTTGGTCTGTAGACGGGTAACCATTTTAATATGTCGAGCCGTGTCTCGGTAAGCACGTACGGCCATTTATCCCGCCTGTTATTTCTACATTTTCTTTATAGTTAGCTTGCGTTTGACCATAATCTCATCTGATGTTAAGCGATGATGTGGTCGAAGATGAAGCACGCTTGCCTAGAAGTAACCTAATCACTCTTGACTTAAAGACTTCCAGGTTATAACTATCAGGAAACACAGACTCCGGCAGGGAATTCCACTCCTTAGCCGTACGCACAATGAAAGTATTCCCAAAACGTTTCGTGCGTATGGGTGGGATGTCCACCATGTAACGATGGCGCATCGCCGTTTGTCTTGTAGTCCGATGATAGAACGGGCTTGGTGGAATAAGACTGTGTAATTCCATCGCACACTTATCGAAATGTAACCGATAGAAAACTGACAGGCTTGCAACACGTCGCCGATATTCTAGGCTCTGGAGCCTTGTCTCGACCAGTTTCTCGTTGCCGATGAGCCTTTTGGCCCGTTTCTCTATAGACTCAAGTGCATCAAGCTGGTATTTGGCAGATCCGTCCCAGAGATTAGAGCAGTACTCCATACACGATCGAACTTGCGCTTGATAGAGGTTGAGCAGCTGTTTCGGTGTGAAGTACCGTACATCTTTTACAGTCGTTACGAGTATTCAGAAGCCGGAAAATCGGACATCAGTCCTGCCTTCTGCAACACCAGTCCGATAGCAGAATAACACAATGTTCCTTGTACTGTGTTATTCTGCTACTGAACTGTGGAGGTTACATAGTCAGTCAATCCATGTCAAACACTAGTACCTACTCAGTTTCATTTGGTTAGACTGGAAACGACCCAGCATAGTTGAGAAAAGGCTATCCAGATAATAATTAGGCAGTATGTAAAATTACAAGTCCATGTACAGACGCCAGCACATGAAGTTACCCGAAACTGTCAAATTTTCCCAATCAATCTTGAACCTAATTTCTTTAACAATAAAGTTGAAAATTTATTAAAGAAATTTGACAGATTGTTGTAGCTTGATGTGCTGGCGTCTTTACTAATATAAACCTGTAAAAATCACGGGCATTAAAAACAACTAAGATCGATATCAATCTTCTTTAATGTTCTGGAACCTGTTACAGAAACATGAAACCCTAATTAAACGCTAATTTCAGCTATGTTGAGTGATCCGAGCTATGTTAAGCAACTTTTTGTACCTTCAATCTCAAAAAAAAATACTATAAAGTTCAAAACTTCATTTGTTTATTTGACCTCTGGTTTGGTCATGAACAAATAATAAATAAAGAGATTTCAGTGAAATTTTAAACCGCCGGAAAAAGAAAAACACTAAAAAGGGACACTTTTGAAATAAGTCATATTTAGTCACTTTTCTGGGCTCGCTATTTTAACTTTGATATGAGTGAATTTTCTGACTAAATAATTTTTCATATATTGCACATACTGGTTTAGTTTTTGTAAGGATACGTTTGTAAATTGACAGTTAATTTCCATTTATTTTTATATTAATACTCACCAACACGAAAATAAAAGCAAGCTTCAAATTCATCAATAAATAAACGCAATTTTTCAAACTCGCGAAACCGCCAGATGAATTTATTAAACGTCACTTGCGAAAAAGGCAGCTTGCTAGATGAAAAGCGGATCTGATTAACGTTGACAAATATGTCAATATCAATAGAACTGGGGTGAGAGGGGATTGCTTTTCGAAATGTACGTTTGCAAACTGTTCCTTTTACCAAATAAATACACGGGTCAAGGCCTCAGCAAATTCAGGAGGGGAATATCGGTGCTCCACATGGGATTAGCAGGTTGTTGGCGTATCTGTATATTAGATATACAGCATTTACGCGTTGCGTGAATCGTTTGGGGAAGATGAAAAAGCGGTCTAAACGGCCACGCTTATCATTCGCGGCGGTACTCGTGACATGCCTATAAAGACCAATAAAAATACCTGCAACATACCATAGAAATAACAATCATATTGATATAAAACAAATATTATTACTTTCCTAATTTTATCCAAACATTGACTAGTATCTTTAGTCCGCCTATAAATGCCTGTGAGCGCAAAACATGATTAATATTATATTATTGATAATTCTATGGCTGAGATGGCGCTTGAAAAGAACATTTGGAAGGATTTACTAGTACTTAGCTTCATACGTTTAGACTCAAAGCTGATCCCAACATAGTTAGAAAAAAGTCTAAATAGATGATGATAAAAGACATTCTATTCGCAGCGTTGAAGATTGAATCCGTAGCGTAGACGCCTTGACTGACAGTACGTCTCGATAATTAGTTTCAGCCTGGTAAACAATAAAATCACCCAATCATCACATAGAACAGTAATGTAATATAATTTGCTGCTATGTTTCATAATTATTCCAATAACTAGCACTTCGCCCGCGACTTTATCTTCTTGGATTTCAAAAATACAGCCTATGAGTATTCTTAAAAAAATAATTAAATAATGTTATCGACTTCAAACCAAACAAAACTACCTACTGCAATAAAAATAAGTTAACAAAAAATTTGCCAAGTGCGAGTCAGATTCGCCCATGAAGGGTTTCGCAGTAACTACGCAAACTAACTTTGTTTTTCATACTGTTTGTATGAAAAACAAAGTTATATGTGTGGTTTTTGAAAATTGCTATATCTCAAAAATTGCTGACCCAATCTTGTTCAAACTAATTTTCATTGAAAGTTTTTATTAATATCTACAGCATATATATATATTTTTATTTTTCAGACACATGTCACCAATTTGGAAGCGCACATCTTTTAAACGATTGACTTTAAGAAAAAGTGGTTTTAGAAACCTCAATGTAATTTTAAGATCTGTCTAGATACTACACGTATAGGTTTGATGAAAAAAAAATATTAATATAATAATAGTTTGGGAATAAAATGACTGCGACATACGGACGGACGGACGGACAGACAGATAGACAGATTTTTGCCATTCGGCTACGGAACCGTAAAAACACACGATAGTATGATATACTATGGTACAATATAGACAAATTCAGGCACAAGCTGCAACATTTTTTACTGAAAAAATCAATACGTGACTGTTCGACGTTCAGTTCAATCCTACGCTTTGGTGTAGTCGTTCTTGCAATGACACTACATGGCTGACGAAGCGAAATCATAGATAATATTTCTTTGCAAATAAATTGTTAATAAATAACCCTTTTACAAAGAATTTTTTCTTAGTAATTCTTCTCTTCTTAAGCTGTGTAGAACGTTGTTTTTTATCTGAACTCCTTGAGAAAAAATACCGAATCAAGGACAGAGGTCAGCGTCTCTTTTGAAGTCCATGCAACCTATGATCAAATCATTTGACCGTCATGTAGATTTATGTCTGCAGTGCGCTTTTGAAAAAATAAACAAACAGATTTTGGGCGGACCTCCCTAAATAGTGCAAGCATTTGTCAGTTATCGCGTAGCTCAACGTAGGACTTACTCCAAAATTCATTTAAAACCATTCCAGTTTTTAGCTCGGTCACCTTTAATTACTGTTTCAATTCAATCCTCTCTAAAATTCGAGGACTAGTTTCGTAAAATTGAACGTACATTGTGATTTAAATGCAAATTCCGTCAAAACTTCGTTCGATTTTCACGTTTGCAGTTTTTAAAACGTTATCTGAAATTGACTGTTTATTTTTAACCATTCCAGAGATTTTGTGTATTTTGATAATTAATTGGAAGCTTTATTTATTTTAGCATTCACATTTTACTCCCACGAAGTAGGCAAAACGACCAAAACTAAGCTATATAATATCCTTCTGGTTTTAGGAAAGAAAGAGACGCAGCTATTCAAGATACCCTATCCCTCTTTCACAACGGTACTTTTAGTAGATCTCAGGAGTCCACATTAGCCCTGAATCAAAACACAGGAAGTGGTGGGCGACGCCATTCTAGCATTAGGCCTATAGGTCCAAAGTTTACTACATACATAACAAGAAATATTGATGTTATAATACTCTTTTTAATTCGTATTCTCGCGTTTACCCCCCTATATTTTTTTATTAATAATGGAAGGCTCGAGGTTGGTCATTGAGGCGCGGCGAGTAGCGGTAACTCACCGTCCAGTAAGGACTAAGCCCGAATTGACGTCACGTCGTGTTCCATGCGCGTCTGAAAGAACAGTAAGCAGCAATGACAGGGTCTATAGAGACATTTCCTGTCGGGAGACACTGAAGAAACAGGGTGGGTTTTTAATCCCTAGAAAGTCCGATAATCGTCCCGAAAAAAAGGCTTGGATTTGGACTTCTTCGTACCTTGTAGCAAGTATTCCCAAAACATTACATAGAGACTACTTTACCGACATCTTGCTCAGATTTTGACTCCCTACTTTACCATTCAAGACTTAAAACTTTGATTCGTCTTTAAGTTTTACGTTTTCCATCTTAGTTCCTGATTGAAATAACTTATAATTTGAGGAAAGAGTGATATTATTATTAGTGATAACAGTTTAAAGCTTTCATTTTATTTAGGGAAGTTTTTCCCGTGTAAATCCCGATCTCATGGGAATTTCGCAAAATCTCGTCGTAACGAGCATCTACGTACTAACCCCCATGCAAAATTTGAGAGCCCTACTACTTGTAGTTTCTGAGATTTCGTGATTAATCAGTGAGTGGTATTTCTTTTTTATACGTATATATATAGATGAATGACAAGCATTCATAATTTGGTTTTCTCTCGGTGAAGAGCCTTGCATAAACAACTAACAACAAGTACGTAAACAAAAAAAAACTCTATTTTTTACGACCGCAATAAGTTCCAATTATGAAACAACGAGATTTACCTTCATGAAAAGCTTTACCTAGAGACAACCTTAACATAATTCAATAGTGAATGGCAACGCACAAAAAGATATTAATTTTGGCGCCATATTTGATATATTTTTAATTGTACCTACTGATAAAGTATCGAATGATTTACAGAAGAGCTTGAGGATAAATTATAACAGCTGCAAGGGTCGAACCGTGGTGCCTCGGAATTGCCGAGGTTGCGGAATTGTTCGAAAGAGTTACCGCAGCCTCGGAACACAAAGGGCAAATGATGGAGACGGACACGGAGTGAAATTAAATGAAATGAAATATTTATTTTGTAAATTGGTTATAAATAACATTTTTACACGTCATGTTTTTTTGCGTGTTAAGTTTAGTTTAGCTAGATGAGGCCGGTATTTCCTAACTGACTACTCTGAGAAGAAAAACCGAAACAAACTCAGAGGTCATAGTCTATTTTAAAGTCCATATAATTTGAGATATGAGAAGCAGGTAGGTCATGTCTGTAGTGTTCTTTTGAGGAAATAACCACGCAAAGAGCGGACCTGTCCAACAATTTGACGAACAATACCAAAGTAAGGACATTTGGGTAGGCCACACAAGTACTCAAACTGCTTGACATCATTAAATAAATTATTGTGACAGTAAAAACAAGTGTCTCGGAATGCACGAAAAGCAGTTGGTCCCAGCTGTCACTTGTACACATGCCAGCACATCAACCTACCCCAATCTGTCAAATTTTCCTAGTCGAACATGAACCTTCCGCTTTTGTAATAAAGTTGAAAATCTATTACAGAAATTTGACAGATTGGAGTAGGTTGATGCGCTAGCGTCTTCATCTTTGACAGTCGTTACGGGAAATAAGTAGCCTGGAAGTCTGACACTAGGCTCGTCATGAGGTATTATGCTACCCAACTACTAGACTGTAGACGTCAAACAGCCGCGTCTGATTATACTGAAAGCTAACTCGAAAAATGTTTGTGTAATGATATTAACCTGCAACTTGGCTTATAAACTCACGTAAATAATAATAACCTCGTATGTCCAGAAATCCAAACTTCACAGGAAACGAAAAAAATCGGTTAATTTTGTCAATGTTTAAAATATTTTTATGTGCTTTTGTCTCATGTTTTGTATGATAAAAGGACTTATTTATGTTATTTGCCAATGCGTTACTTAACTGGATTATGCCAGAGAAATGATATCAGAGGTTTTCTGTTCTTATATCTACGTAGTTTTTGTTTAAACGCCGATGTCTCTATAGATAAGAGGTTTTCTTTTTACTCCATAGATGGCACTTATAGTTATATGCTGGGTTCACAGTTTTACCGTGTTATAAAATCCCAACAAAAACATAAATGTGAAATGAGAGCCAAGTTCAATCTATACTTAATATTATAAAGCGGAAAAGTTTGTTAGTTTGTTTGTTTGTTTGTTTGTTTGCTTGAACGCGCTAATCTTCGAAAGTACTGGGTGGATTTGGATGAAATTTGGTATTGAAGTAGCTTGAAGCTTGAGGAAGGTTATAGGCTACTTTTTACCCGACTGCAAAAAAGGTGAGTTATGTTTTTACCGTGATAGAATCCACGGGAGCGAAGCCCCGCGAGAGTACTAGTATTATGATATATGCCTTGGTTGTTAACTTCAACGACAAAAGAAGTGAAATCTAAATGGGTGCCAAGTTCAATTGTCAGTCCTGAAATTCATTTATAATATCATAAAATACCATTTTTTCTTATAACTTAGGAGAATATTATGTAGCTTAAGGTCTGACCTGGCTAGTTCTCATATACGTACATAGACTGAAAAACTGTCATACTTAAAAAAACATTACTAGTAATAAATTAAATTGTTTTTAAACATGTCTTTTAATTATTTTTAAATAACCATCTAAATTAATATTCTACTTTAGTAACCAGTGAAGAACGTGTCAAAAATCGTGTCATAAAAAACGAATTCAACAACTAACCTAGGTTGATTGCTGAATTAGTTTATTACATTGTAGACCTAGCTTCAGATGGGTCGTGAGCGTTCCTGCATTACCGTGTGTTACTAATTTATTAATGTCTTAAGAGTTACTATGTACATAATTAGACGGCCTACCCTTTTGTGTTATTTTCTATATTTTCTTGTACCTTTAAAATGTTCAAGTGAATTGCCCATTCAGTATCTGGAATTCTTTTTACGCGTTTTCTGTTTATAGTTAATTTGGCCAAGTCGGGGCGGTATAACGTGCGCAGACGGTTGTACTCTACAATAGAGCTCTCTTGTGTCTTGATTTGACTTGGATCTAAATTGATAAGATGTACTCCATCTAAGGTTGTAACTCTAGAGAGTCCAACGTAAGCTTGCCCTTTACTAAATATAGAGGAGCCTATGTCGAGAAGAGCACTCTCCAGGCTAAGGCCTTGTGATTTGTGGATAGTAATAGCATATGCTAAGCAAATAGGGAATTGTTCCCTGTAAACATATACATTACTTAACATCTGAAACTTGGTCTTGACTCGTTCTAGTTCGTAAATTAAATTTTGTTTAAATTGTATTGTAATTTTAAGTGCGTTAGAAGGAGAAGGTTAGGAGGAGAAGGTACATTTGGACGTCGACAACAGCAAGTTGTCGACGTCCAAATGTACCTTCTCTATTTTTCCAATGGATCCGTTTACCAGTCCTTTACTGACATCTACGTTTCTTCGCAACATTATACGTGCACCTATTTTTATCGCGATGACATTTTCTAAGCCAGCAGTTAGCGACGAATCCTCGTTCTTTTTGAGTATTTAATTTGCTCGTTTTTATAGATACCGTAGACAGTCTATTTCGTCTATAATTGATTTCTGGTTGCTCCATACTTGATTCAGGATCGTGACGTAATTGCACAACGCCATCTAGTGTCACTTTTAAATAAATCTATGGAGGCGGCATGGTGTAGTGACCCTATAAGATAATAGGTGGCGCTACTGGTTGTAGAATACGGTAAGTTATGCGTAATGAATACGAAAATCTACTATATTCTTATTTATAAGTACAAAAACAGAAATATTTGGATTGAAAAAAATGAAGGGTGGTATTCAACTCGTTATATATTCACGTAAAGATCTTAAAGTCCACATAAAGAGATTTACATGCACTAATTATAAGTTAAGTGAAAATTATAATAAAATGATAAAAAATATACCAGTTTCTGATTTTTCCCTTTGTATTCACCTAATTACCTATCTGCATGCCAAATTTGAACTTTCTAGGTTATCTGGAACTGGGTTATATAAAAATGACGATTTTTGGACGTTAATATCTTAATAACCGTTTGAGATATGTTTATAAATTTTGGAAAACATATGTATCTCGCCAGTCTCAATATATGAGCCAAACTTGACAAGTTTAGGTAAAATAGTTATTGAGTTATGAGGGGCTCAAAAGTGGCTCCAAATAGTTCGTGTAATTTTACACACGGTGAGCTGCGCGCCAGAACTTGGTTTGACATGCTCCCGCGTGTCTAGATACGTGGTTTCCATACGATTTTTACAAAAAAGGTAAAAATGATTTTTATTTGACATACGAGGTATTCATTCTACAGCGATGTTATGTGTACTGCAATAAGCTGTTGTCTGAAATATCACATGTGACAGTACCATTAACTATGTACTTAACTATTAATGGTTTAAATCCGATACCTACCTACAGTTCAAGTCAAAACAAAATGAAATTGTACCTAGATACTACCTACCTACGTATTAATTAATAGTTTAAGAAACTAAAAACACGCTTTTAAGACGATCTAATGAGCCCAAACTCGATATGTTTACTAGTAGGCAGTTGAAGGTTCCATCAGCCACCTTCCGATTCCATCATCAAACTAGCACGATGGTAGCGTAACATTGTATTGTCATCTAATCTACATATAATTGCCAAGTTTCATGATGTTACAACAATTAAAAGTGCGTGTAATTCAGATTTTATTACACAATTAGTTACAGCTCGAACTAATAAAATCGTGTTAGTAAAATAATATTTCTCGTGCTCGTCTTTCACTAATTTCCAATAGACACTTGAACACCACACTAATCAACCAATCCACACATTGTATTTTAAATGACTTTGACAGTTGCATTTGAAAATCACGTACCTACGCCTGATGGCACATGGCTCAATTAAATCAATTAACATCGCTCATTATGTTTGATCACTGCGACGAGGGCTGTCGCCGCGCGTGTTGCCGGTTCATTAGCAAATAGTGTTCAGTTCCACGTTTAATCTCCGTTTATTAAAGCCTACGTTAAGTGGTTTATTGCGATTATCGGTGCCATTAGCCGATTGTGTAGCTCACGTTTAACAAATTTTGGCGATGAACGATTAAAACGTAGAAAGTTGATGAATTGATTATTTTGCTGCTTTCGAAGCATATAGTTTATCAGCAATACTACCTAGGGATATACGAAATATTCAAAAACACACACACACACACATCAACGTACTACTCACCGGGCACATACACACATATATACATACGACTACAGGCATTCAGGTTCTTCTAGTACAGTGATCCAAACCACATTGAGTTGATAGAAAAAATTTAGCTGTGAACGTACCTATTATTTATAATTATCATTCGGTTTTAATTTGACAGAATTGCATCCCTATTGTACAATATTATGATCATCTTAATTTCGATTTATTTCGCACTTTCGAAGATTATATTCCCAGTTTTAATGTCACAATTACGGGGTAATAAATAAAACTTTAACGTAAGATATATCTGTGGAAATAATTTAGGAATAAAACTTGAAAGACTTCTTTAAGCCCTCACTAACTTTCAAATCCACGGATTTAGAAGAATCCTTGGATCATAAAATTCTCTAGGCTCCCGTATTGGGCCAAGCAATTGTTATCCGGAGAATAGCATTTTCCCTTTCAAATATAAACGAATTTGATCCTAATGTTTCAGAGATTTGAATAGAAATTACATTGACTCTAAATCAATTAAACTTCAAGCTTCTGTGTAGGACGTGATAATCCTAGGATTCTTTTCATTGCACCGTCTTATTCGTAAGGAGCTTGGCAAAGATTTGAAACGAATAAGATAGCTTATGTGATTATATGAATTTTTAGTGAATTAATTTATGTTGACGTTTCCTTTGTGGTTGCTATTGACCTCCAAAGATAAGAAACGCTTGCCAAGGTTGGTCTGTAGATGGGTTACCGTCTCAACAATATTGAGATTCCTCTGTACCTCTGAAGGGAAGTTAAGCTCTTGGTCCGGAGCCTGAGCTTACAGACTAACTGACAAAGGCTTGCACTGACAGGACGGGTCTACTCAAATCTGTGTGGTTCTTTCCTCAAAAGGCCATTTCAGACTAATCTACATAATCCTCATATACGATTGTGAATATGTGAACTATGTAGGTTATTTTATTCGAGTTAAACATGAGCACAAAACGTTTTGGGAATACCTTCATTGTGCGTACGGCTAAGGAGTGGAATTCCCTGCCGGAGTCTGTGTTTCCCAATAGCTATAACCTAGGAGTCTTTAAGTCAAGAGGGAATAGGTTACTTTTAAGTAAGCGTGCTCCATCTTCGACCACATCATCATTTACCATCAGGTGAGTTGGTTGACAAACGCGAACCTATTTTTAATAAAAATAAAAAAAATAAAAACAAATTGTCTGGCAGTTAGAGTGCTTTTGGCGGCCTACCCAAACGTCCTTACCTTGGTATTGTTCGTCAAATCGTTAAGCTCCTTGTTCTAAGTTGAGCTATATGTCATTTGACAAATGCTTGCACTGTATGGATAGGCCCACTCAAATCTGTGAGCATCTTTCTTCAAAAGACCGCCTCAGACTGAAACCTACATGGTTCCCATATAATTAAACCAGTATAGATTGTATGGATTTTAAAAGAGACGGACCCCTGAGTTTGTTTCGGTGATTTTTCTCAGGATAGTCAGTTAGGAAACATCGGCCTCATCTAGTTAATATTTACGAAAAAAATGACGTGTGAAAGTGTTATTTAATAACTGATTTGCAAAATAAAGATCATTTAACATTTGTCCCATCTGTCATTTCTTCACATCTTCTTCATTTCTTCTCATCTTCATGATCTTCACATCTTCATTGGTCTTACCAATGGCATCGTGTTAGCCAGCTACGAAGTTGTGGAGCTCTGATAGGCAATCGACTCTATGTTAAATACGAATAGTCAGCTGTATTCAGATAGACTGGTAGCTGACACCAATATATTTGGGAAGAGACTGAGCAGATGAGATAGACCAAACCATATTTATAGTGTTCCATTTTTAAAGATTTAAATTTTGTTCTCCTTTCTTTAGTCATCTTACTTATATTAGCATGTAATATATGGTTAGAGTTTTGTTTGTTTACTCAAGTTATAAGGGCTGAATTGATTTTAACCCTTTCGGTACTGTAGGTATGTATATGTCCCAATACGGTATTAGACTAATGGTACATATCTTCCCACAAAAGTTTGACTACGGACTGTAGCTTGATTTGCACGTATAAACTGGAACGCATCATCCCAAAAGGTCGGTTGACTCCCAATATTTGATTTGATTGTGAACAGGTCTAAACCTGCACCACCGTTTTTTGTCAGTAATCGATCAATTGAGCACGTGCGTAAAAAATGTCCGGAAAAAAATCAAAACAAAGTGTTTATTGTATTCGTACCAGGTTTGCATTATGTTTATTTTTTGTTTTATAGTATGGTTGTTATACTAAACATAAAAATGATGGGAAATTGTTTGTATATTTCGAAAAATATGAAAAGTGGGACATGGAGTCCCATCAGTCCTTTGGTGTTTTATGGAATAGTAAAACTGCGAAGTGTAAAAAAGTAATTGTCTCTAAATACATTCTTTTTTGTCTGTAAATACATTTTTATAGAAATGTGATTATAATTTTGGGTTTGTGCTTTTATATACCACTCTGATTTTAAAGTTTCAAGACCGACGGGACCTAATGTCCCATGCTGAAAAAAGGATTTTTCAGCGTATAAAAAATAAAGCTGGCTGTTTTTGGGTTTATTATTGTATTATTTTTATTGCTCAGTAAGAATTTCATGAATATCTCTCATTTAGATTTTCAGTCCTGAGGATATGTGTATGGGCCTTAACGAAAGGATTAAAAAGAATATAACAATGTTACTCGTTTAAGACATTATTATATACTTAATTTCCTGTCGATAATTATTTTATTTCAACGCACGTAAAACGGTTCGTAATAGCCAGTTCAATCTAGGACGCTTATTTCGATCATGTAGATTCGTTTGTATTTAGAATAGATTTTTGTATCTTGATGGGAATGGAATTTGAAATTGAAATTCTCATTTTCAGCATTTAAATAAGAACCTAGGGTTCGATAGGAACCTGTATTAAGAAGATGACTAGATTATATAGAAGCTTTAGTAAGGAAGGGTTTAGAATAAATGAAATGAAGTTTGTATTTTTAAACGACTTCAAAAAAGGAGCAGGTTCTCAGTTCGTCTTGAACGTCTTTTTTTATATATGTTACCTCATAACTCGAAGACGGCTGGACCGATTTGAAAAAATTTTTGTTTAGTTTGAAAGAACTTTCTAGCTGGTCCCATTGTCATGACGTTAGGATCTGATGATGGAATCATGGAGAAATCGAGGGAACTCTTCAAATATTATAGGCAGACCTATAGCGTTTTAGGTATTTCTTATAGCACCTTGTGCAGTTGCTCTCGAAAAGCACCATTTGGGGAAGTGGAACTGATGATGAAGACCCCAGCTGGCTACCGAAATTCCTCAATAATAAGTATTTCGTGGATTGCAATTCGATTACTTTACTATGGATGTTAAGCACTTTATGCTCATCACAATGCATATGGTGAAGTAGAGCTGATGGTGAAGTAACAGGAAAACTCCTCAAAAATGTACGGCTCGCATCGGGAAAGCAATATTTTGTACAAAGAGATAAGTAGTTGACATTTTTTGGCTTTTGTAACTGATAAATTACAAACCGACCCACTAAAAAACGTCAAGAAAAACTTTTATGCAAAAAATAAAACCGACTTCCATATCAAAACACTATAAAACCAAAAATAAATTTAATTTCAGAAGGCTGTGTAAAAAATAGACAATACAAAACCAATAACACCGACTTCTTTTTATAAAATTTTCTTGGCAATCTATTCTTAAAGCAAGCTTTAAATACACTCAAAAAATAGTATTAGCACACACAAAATGTAAGCAGAAAAATCCAGTCCTTAAATAAACTTAATAATGTAATGGAAAAGGATTAAATTAGATACCCAGTCAGATTTCGACTAAGATCTAATTTCCGTTGGAGGGATTCATCTATTTTTCAACGTTAGTTATAGTCAATAAGATAGTTTCCTGTGTTGAAAAATTATTATGCTATTTCGTCCAATTCTTTATTCCCAATATTTTTTGCTTTTCAGATCTATAAAAAATTACTACGACCAAAAATATCAAAATGTACTTATTACTCGTAAGTACCTACAGAAAAGCGTGACGTCACGTGATATTTCAACTGACTCTATCGTATTCATATTTTTTAAATTACATGACAAAAGAGAAAGTACTTGCCCAATATTTTTTGTCCGAGGTTGCAATAGTTGATATTATTGTTTTTATTATGTTCCTCTACAAGTTCAAGCAATACATGTTTAGGTCATACGTTAATTACCCGACGCAGGGTAAGCCTGGTGACCTGTTATACAAGTTTTACCTACAACAGACAGTAGTTTCTATGTGAAGTTTCCTTGGAGACTGTTGAGCCCTACACTCGGCAGTACCTCATAGACACACAACGAAAGCTAGACATGGCAGATCTGAATGTTTATCTTGTATAAGATGTGTCAAGCAACTGTTCAGTTTTATTTCCTTTTCGTACTAACACTTGTTATTTTCTAACATTTCTTTACTTAGATATAAGTAGGTCCTTACTATAATTTTTATTTGCTACCCGTATTTGGCTTATTTTATCTTTGTATTTCACACACACATGTAATCACTATAAGGCTCACAGCACACATATCAACTCAGGAGTGGATCGTCACCGCCTCGCCTTTCCTCTTGGCGTTAAACAGGCGTACATGTAACGTAACTACGTAACGTAAGCGGATCAGAAGCTCCGGCACGTCGACTCGGCTACAGCTAGGTCACGCCGCGCTTACGGCTCGCCGACCGCTGGTTAGAGTCACTTAAATCATATAAACATGGATATTTTCTCACTTCTTCTTTGAGTTTCTCCCTATTCATCGTTATTTTTTGTTAAAATCGAACCTTGTGAATGACAAGCCAATGAAAGCACGTTCGGCAACGCAGACCGCGGGAGGGGCGTGGACGAAGAGACGTAAGCTAGGATATGGAGAGCTGTAAGCTAGGGTGCGGAGAGCCGTAAGCTAGGGTACGGAGAACCGTAAGCGCACCGCACCGCGGCACAGATAATTAAATAATTACTTCGTAACAGATACATCACTCTCATACCTACGCTATAATAGCCTACAAAATCTTACTAATAATACCAGCTGTTTGCAGCGAGAAGAAATGTACCGTAAGTACGCACACAGAAAGTTGAGATTGTTTTGCCCGCCGCGCAATCCACGTCATCGAGCGAATGTCCTAGGGTTGTATATGATGTTATTGGTAATAAAACGAATATAGAAAAAAAATATTTTTTATTTGTTGATCAAATATGTTTCAGTTTAATAAAATGATAGATGCATTTTTTCCTTCCCTGAATTCCCGGCTATTAAATTTTAGTGTCTAAAATATCCGAAACCGCGTAAGTAATTTTAATTTTAATAAAATTCCGCGGAAATAAATAATCAAAAGGGAAACAGGAGCAAAGCGGAGGGAAATAAATTGTTTTAGGTCGATCCATTATGACGTTGTCAAAATTATTTAAGGCAGGCGTGCGCCAGCCCACTGTTGGATGTACCGACGACGATACGCAAAGCAGTAGGCATATTACGCGTGGCCTTGAGCGAGTGACGGACGCCTGACCGCGGTTCGTGAGCTTGTCCCGAGGTGAGGCGATTACGTTACGATTCCGATTAGTGTGCGTTGCAGTAGGGAGTTTCATACAAATAATACTGAACTCGAGTTGATAAGGTGGCGATCCCTTTCCAAGTTGATATGCATACTACGACCTTAAAGCTGATTTACATATTTCCTCCCTTCATATATTATGTCCCCCCTACACATGATTCAGTTGAAAACCAGGGTCAGGCAATTTACAGTTGTCTGGAATTTTGCTGAATTGGGCCTTTTTGGCATAGCCGTGAGATACACACAATGCTGTACTATATAATTATGTTTATGCTTTGATTTTTATTTATTGTGTGTCTTTACATAATTTCAATGGATACATAAAAAATTAAACTAATAATTATGGGTTATGTAAGTGTCGGACAAAGATCCGCTATTTTTCATACAGTCATGTATCAGAGGAATGTACAGATGGCCAAAAACTTATTCATCAAATAATTATTTTTTCATGTTGCATAGTACTGGTATATTCGTAGTATATAACTAATAGTAGGTATTGGTCTCAACGAGTGACAAGTTTTATCCAAGTGATTTAACAACAACCAAACATTACGTATTGATACATATCTATAATATTTAGTAGTTGAGTGGAAAATTTCATTAGTAATTTTTTTTATTACTTATGGGCCCACTCTTGACCTCGATCTCGCCTGATGGTAAGCGATAGATGAGGTCTAAGATGGGACGAGCGAGCCCAGAAGATGCCTATTTACTCGTGCTTTAAAGGCTGAAAGGAAGGAAATAAGTAAAAAACATATATATATTCGTCTCTCTCTCACAATACAATAAACTTATATTAGCAGTAGTTCGTCTGCCTGAGACGTATTTTGAAAGAATTAAATCTATTGCTTCTACGTGATGTGAATTTTCAGCTGCACCTTTTAGGTTCAATTAATTAGGTTCAATTATTTATTTGCATCAAAAAGGATTACAATATTACTTAAAAACTAGCACATAGAAAAAAGGATCAGTAAAAATAATATAGGATCATCTGCAGCCGAACTAGGTAAACACCTGTATCTCGGCATACAGCGCCAATCCTCTCAGTCTATGACATTGAAGTTTTATTAAATCAGCAAGTACAGTCTTTCTTTAAACTTAAAAAGAACACTTAAAAGTAATACTTTATACAAATAATTATAAAATTAGAATTAGGAATTAGTTTACTTAAAATCTAAGTGAGTTATAGGTTTATTTCGTGTGTGTATGAGTATGGATGTAAGGGTGAGTGTATGTGTGTGAGTCAGTGTACGTGTGAGGGTGTATGTGCATGTGTAGTGTGTATGAGAGTGTTTGTATTCTTACATTGTGCCAAAGAGTATCAATCTTTCGAGTTAACTATAGAAAAAAAGAAATAATAAAAAAAATTAGGACTCCTGATTATTCAGTAACTTCCATAAGCTTTTCTGTCTCATCATAGGTTAGTGTTAGTAAGTAATTTTTTACCCTAGTTTTGCATTGGGTCTTATTCAGAGAGTAGATATTAATTGAAGTATTGATTTTGTTATATATATAAGGGCCTAAAAAGGCAAAATATTTACGAATAAAGGACGTATGAGGGTGGTGATTGCGAGTACACACTGTCCTGTTCCTTCGCCTATATTTTAGATTAGGGTCATAATATTCTAAAACTGTATGCTGCTTTAAAACAATACCTTGTAAAAACAGCTGTCGTACACTAAGTACTTCGCAATATTGGTACAACAGGGAGGTAGGAAAAAGACGCGGTTTAAAAGTGCAGATCTTAAGAATAGCACGTTGTGCAATCTCAATAGGTTTGATTATTGTTTTTGGAGCTCCTCCCCATGATGTGATGCAGTATGATATTACAGATTGGCACAAGGCAAAGTAGATTTGTTTCAATAATACAGCATCCACAACGTGTCTCAGCTTTTTGAAAACGAACATGAGTTTTCTGACCCGGGTACTGAGTAATTTTATATGTTCTCTAAAGCTAAGGTTACTGTCTATAATGACCCCCAAATATTTTATGTTGTCTACATGTTCAATTGGTTTACAGCTACAGTGTATATCTAAGCAACATACATGCGGGACTATTTTGTAGTTGCTCCTAATTAATTTTGACTGGCGAATACTAAAAGTTAGATATTTTTTTTATCAGTGTTGAGTGTTAAAAGGTGGAGTCGAAGCCAGTTGTTTACGATGTTAAATCCCGTTTGCGCTGCATTAAAGACCTCATCCCATGTGTCAGCAGAGAATAGGAGAGCTGTGTCGTCAGCATACGATATTATATCTCCTTTTGGGATGTTTATGGATGTGAGATCATTAATATAAATGAGAAAGAGGCTAGGGCCTAAAATACTGCCCTGAGGAATGCCGTAGGAGACTACACCGTCAGTGCTCACATGACAACCAATTCGGACACATTGTTTCCGTCCGCTAAGATAGCTTTCAAAGAGACGGAGTTGCGTTCCTCTAATACCAAGTTTGAAAAGCTTCGTAATCAAGATGGGAATTGAAATAGTATCAAATGCTTTTTTTTAATCTATGAATATAGACAAACATTTCTGCCCCATGTCAAGCTTAGTACTAATGTAGTTGGTTAGTGTATTAACTGCATCATCTGTAGATTTACCTACTCTAAAACCAAACTGATTTTTTGCCAGGTATTTCTTTTTTTCCATATAGCTTATAAGTCTGTTATAAATGAGCTTTTCTAATAATTTAGACATGGCGGGTAAAATTGAAATTGGACGATAATTTGATACTTCATTTTTATCACCACCTTTAAAAATTGGACGGACTTCCGAGCTTTTTAGTTGCGATGGAAAAATGCCTGTGTCGAGACATAAATTAAAAATGTGCGCAAGTGCCGGTGCTAGATGATTGACATGCTGTTTCAATAATTTGTTGGATATGTTATCCCTACCCACTGAGCATTCGGATTTCAAGCCCATCACAAGGCAAGTAATCTCGTCTACACTGGTCTCTTCCATCACAAACGAGTTCAGTTCTTGACAAGAGTTATTATTTGACAACAAAGCTGAGTCAGAGCTGTCGTACGGTTTCCTTTTTTGGCAATCTTCAGCTAAGTTTTTACCTACATCAATAAAATAATTATTGATTTCATTTAATGATTCTTCTGGCGAGTCTTTAATGGTTAGGAGTTGATTGGAGTTACTGGGAGTTTTATTTAGATTCGAAATTTCTTTAAGTACTTTCCAGAGCTTTTTTGGATCATTTTTTGCTTTCTCAACCTCATTTTTTTCATAGGCACATTTAACCTTTTTTAAAATAACACTACAGAAATTCCTGTATCGATTATATGTTATTTTCAGAACTTCATTATCAGGTGACGATTTTAATTTTTGGTGTAGTCGGTCTCTATTTTTAATACATCTCAATAATCCATTTGTTATCCAGGGTTTAATTATTTTTTTACGCCTAGATGTAGTTATAATTTCAGTATTTTTATTGATTACACTCTGAATCGTATTTATTAGGTAATTAATAGAGTGCTCAGGATCTTTCGACTGGTATATTGGGGTTAGGTCGATATTAAGCAAATCTTGAGTAAGACCTTCCTTATTAGTTATGGTTTGAGATTCATTTTTAAATGATCGTTGTATTTTAAGATTCATGCATGCTAGCACGGGATAATGGTCGGTTAAAGTCGTTAGAGGAATTAGAGTATGAGTATTATATGAACTCTTCAGCAATATATGATCCAGACATGTACCACTCGCACTACGCGTAATTTCAGTATGTGCAGGTAGTAATCCATGAGAAGCAACCTTGAATGAGACTTGTTAATTCAATTTGGTTAGTTTAATTTGGTTAATTGAATTTTCCGTGAACTGTGTTAAAATATCAATGGAGAAAATTAAACAATGCATGTTGTTTATCTTTTGTATTTATGTATAAATACTATCCTACTAATCTGGGGGCACGGCAGTGCCCCTGCCAAGTCGAGCAAAAAAGCGGCACGGCCGTACCATTCTTTTCTTGAAGCAATTCAGGCCATTTTCGACCCCCTATAACTTCGTTGTGGATAAAACTAGAAGCCTGAATTTTCAGTAACCAAACAGGCATTGTATAAACACAGTATATTTCAAATTTAATTCAATTTGAACCAGTAGTTTATTTAAGAATTATAACGAGTCAAATTTCTTAATTTTGTCACTCACTGACTGACCGATCATCAAAAGTCTATGGCACTTCTAGCAGACATAGAAGCTTCAAATTTAGAATACAATTAGTGTTTAGTATATGAATCAAGGAAAAACTATAATATTTTTCAATTTCGGTCCAGTTTTCTAGATACCTCAACTGCATAAATAACTTTGTAATCCCATATAAATATATAGGATTACAAAGTTACATTTGCAGTTAATTAATCAGTGTACCTGTATAATATAATGAAATAATAGATGTAGATGGGTACTTTTTTTTTTTCTCGGTGAAAAATATCATCGAATGACTTCTTCCACTCGGGTGTGTCAGAATTCTACTGACTAAAAACCCACCCTGTTCCTTCGGAAGCCCTAAAGTTCCGGGGCCGCGGTATCTCGATGGAACTTTCCCGCAAACCCCGCCAGGCAATGGCTCTATGAGGCCCCGTCACTGGTATTGACAGCTTTTTGAGGCGCGCATGGAACACGACGCGCTGCCGACCCGGGCCTGGTCCTTACCGGACTGTGAGCGACCCCTACTCGCCATCCGCAGGCCCGCGCCTACGGTGGCCCGAAATTGACTCGCGATCCACGACGCCCGGGGCGTCTCCCCCGGCTGCTGGGGCGTGAGGAAGAGAGTTGCCTCCCGCTCGCACGTTCGGCCTCCTCCTTCGCTAGCATGACTGCTTCGCAGCAGGAGGTGACTGCATCCCATTCCCTTTCGCTTCGCACCATGGTCTAAACCAGAGCAGGGCGCGAGAAGTCGCCGCCGCCGTTCGCCTCTACGAGGATACGACGGTGCTCCACCCATGCAGGGCACACCTCGACCATATGCTCCACCGTGTCTTCCAGTGTAGATAGGTACCTAGATATAATAACTATGCTCAAAGGTAACTTGTTAAGTGGTCAACGGAATAAAAAAGCAAGAAGTATTAAGAGTATTGGGGAGTATTAAGTAGAGAATAAATTGCCCGAAATTGCATAATTACTTACTTATGGATTAATTTAACCGAGACGTTTGACGAGTGCAGCATTAATTATTACTAACTAATGCAAAAGACGTACGTGCGTATTCATATGTGCCCCAACTAGCACAAATGGGCTGCATTAGGGCTTTGGAGCGTATCTGATTATTACTTATGGTAATAGACGTAAACGCTAGAGCGTCTACTACAGACTTAAAGCAGCCGCTTTAGCGCTATTTGGGCGCCATTTTATGCAACCTAAAGTTCCATTTAACCTGCACAACGGTTGCATAAAGGTTCCTTAATAGCTATAACGATTTATCAACGCTATACTAAAGCTCTCGTAGCGCTACTTTTGAATGATTTTGAACTACTTTGAACGAATGAATTGATTATAGTTCTTTATTGTATATCTTCAGTTGGCATTATTTGTAATATTTTGGTAAAGTGTTTTCGTCGCCATCATGAAAATAAAACAAAAAGAAGTAAAAGTTTGTATTCTGTATTAGCAAGATATATAAAGATACTTAAAACGCTGTCCAGTTTACTGTAGATATATAAGATAATTTTCGAGTAATTTTAACGCGCTTTTATGATATTTAAAAAATTAACAAAAGATATGTGATATTTTTTATTTGTTGTACAGAATAAATTTTATTTCCGTATTTTTACGTGTCGATAACTTACTATTTGCAAGTCGCCGATTGTTTACCGGTACATTTAATGCACATTTAACTGAAAAACCAATGTATATCAACTCAATTTTGCAAGTGAATTATAAGTTTTCTTAAAAAATCATGGCGCATTGTATTGTAGTCATAACCTGCAGTTTTAGCTCTAATAACTCCCTTTTGAGAAGCATAGCGCTAATTTTCACCCTTCTAACGCTTCCAGTGATTTTTGTTCCCCTAGTGCAACTCACAGCCACAAAAAGCTCCTATTTTCCTGTTTTTGAGGTTATAAGATCTAGTTACGTACTTATTCGTTTAGCATCCATTTTTATTAAATCTATACTAATATTATAAAGCGGAAAAGTATGTTTGTTTGTTTGTTTGTTTGCTTGAATGCGCTAATCTTCGAAAGTACAGGGTGGATTTGGATGAAATTTAGTATGGAAGTAGCTTGAAGCTTGAGGAAGGTTATAGGCTGCAAAAAAGGAGAGTTATGTTTTTACCGTGATAGAATCCACGGGAGCGAAGCCCCGCGTGAGTACCAGTGTTTTATAATAGTTACAAAAGCGGCTGTAAAATGGCGAATGGATTGAGCCTGCAAGGAATGACTATTGCTACTAAAGGCCTTAGTTACACTGATGATTTTTTTGTAACTATAGTATGCATAAGAGTTTCTATTATTTCTATAATGAAACTTATAGTAGTATAATAGTGGTTACTATATAACTATAACCTATAAAAGTTACAATGGAAACCACTGTGCAGCTGTAAGTGGCAGAATGACCTTCGTAACTCTCATATAAAGGTGTAAGTGGTAAATGAGTTCTACCGTGAACTACTGTGAAGGCTAGGGTAGTATTTGATTCAGCTTATAGCACCTTAAGTAACTTTTATAGCTATAGACGTTTACGGATGCAGATATGCAACTTTAAACTGCTTTTTGAACCCTTAAACCACTATTTTACAGCCCAAAGTAACAAAATAGGCTGCTATTTCCACTAATGTGCTCGTTGGGGCGTATCAAAGCCTCCGAAAAAAATCCATAGAGACAGGGAGTGGGCTTTGAAAAAAACTTTAGCTGAAGTTCAAGAAGTAGTACCGGAAAATAAAAAAAGGAATGCTACCTACAAAAATAAGAAAAGCTCATAAGACAGAGAGAGGGCTTTAAGAAAATTCGTTGTTGGTATACAAGAAGTAGAAGGTACCAGAAAGGAAAAAAGTAGGACTTTATACAAAAAGCAATGAGATCCCATAAAAAACAATACTTTTCAAAAAACCAAGTCTCGCAACTCAGTTGTTCTACCGTAAAAAGTTGTGAGATCCATGTAATACCAAGTCGGTTATTAATTTATTCAGTCTATACTTAAGGGACCTTCTGTCTTAAGTTGTTACGTAATTATCTAACCTAACGACATCTTATAGTGACCATATCAATATTAAAAATCTTTAACGTTTTAAATAAATAGATTGACTTGGAAATCGCAATAAACAATTTAATTTATATATGTATTACTTTTAAGATATATTGTGTTTTCATGCGATGGCCGAGTCAATCTATTCACTTAAAACGCTAAAGATTTTTAATATTGATATGGTCACTATAAGATGTCGTTAGGTTAGATAATTACGTAACAACATAAGACAGAAGGTCCCTTAAGTAGAGACTGAATAAATTAATAACCGACTTGGTATTACATGGATCTCACAACTTTTTACGGTAGAACAACTGAGTTGCGAGACTTGGTGTTTTGACAAGTATTGTTTTTTATGGGATTTATATTACTGGCTATACCTATTAGATTTAAAGAAACATAAAACAAAAAGTATAATATTTCTTTTTAAATTGAAAGTCTAAAGAAAAATTTAATTAATAAGTTGTTAATCAGTTTATACTCTTGTGGGAAAACAACAAGAGTATACACTGATTAGCAGATTCTATTACTAGAACATACATGATAATTTAAAAAGGAATTAATACTATAATTGGATCAAAATTAAGTTAAAAAACAAGTGCAACATCAAAAGAGTTCTGCATCTGACAACACAAAGAGGTTGAATAAAAAGGTTGTATGTACGAAGTTTATTTTTTTTTAAAAGGTCGTATGTATAACCTGCCTTTTAAAGCGCACTTCTTGTACAGAAAAATTACTCAGAGATGTATATGTGTCGCAGTATGATAGATAAAGCCGTAATATGGGTATATCCCTTTTTTTTTTTTTAACGTGGTAAAATTATCAAATAAGTCCTCCCACTCCGGGCAGGGTGGGAGGGACTGTCAGACTTTTACTGACTAAAATCCACGGTGTTCCTTCAATAACCCTTTACATACCGGGGCCACGGTAACGGGATGAGTCCCACGACCCCGGCGGGATGGTTATATCCCTAGGGATATAATTATATACCGTAACATAGTTATACAAAAGCGATTAATTACTATCTTACGGTCGCAATCTAGTAATATGTTTATCTGGCTAAACTAATCTAGTTAAATAGTTATAAATCTACCACAAAATCAAATAAAACAATATAATGGTTTTTATTTTTATTACAAAATCAACTTTTTGCAACCTGCAATTAGTTACAATACTTTTTAGCAATAATACGTATTAAAGTTGGCAGTGATTTTATGGTGTTTACGCAAAATCGACTATTTCTGGGTGGTTTACAAAAAAATAACCACGAAGCTACTTCTAACCTAACCTATCCGAGTCGGGGTACTCTGAGTCGGGGTGTTAACCTCCGCCGCACCCCGACAAAAACCTCCTACAATTATTTCACTAAACTTAATCCAGTAATATAATTATAACACTATACTTGAATGGTATTATAGTGATATTCCTAGTAAGATAGTAATGAATCGCTTCCGTTTATCTATGTTACGGTATATAATTATATCCCTAGGGATATAACCATATCACGGCTTTATCTATCTTACAGCGACATATGTATATACATATGAGTATGTAACGTAAATATGTTTGAACTTCAAATTACGTATTTATGACATAATTTCCGGTTCATCCTTTGATGTTGGTCTTGGGACCATTTTGGAAAATATTGAAGGCTGGGTTTGAGTTTTTTTTTCAGCGGTGAAGGATTTTTTTCGGGAAATATCAGGAAACGTTGCTTGGAAAGTATTGTTTCATGTTTGATCCACTGTTTGTGCGTTTTGTAATACAAGGTGGTTTTTACCAAAAATACTTTCATAGCTTGAACTGACTTAATAAATAGTTGATTATATTATTCATATTACGTTGCTCAAAACTACAAGGCAGTAGTAAAATCTTGACTCGATTTGAGAATCTATGAATGATAAACAAAGATGGTGGCAGTTGTGTGTGACAACATTCGCAAGTCTCGCTATATGATAGTGCAATAAATTTGAATCCCTATTACAAGCGACGTTTTGCTTGACAAGAATTAACGATATGTTCAAGAAAGTGTAACTTTTCTATTTAATTTATTGTTTCACAATTCATATATATTCATAGATGGTGGTCAAACGCGAGCCTATTATCAATAAAAAGAAATGTATGAACGCTTTCAAGACACAAATTACAAACATTGCTCAAAAGTTCGCCTGAAGTAAGAAATAGAAGTGGGCCTAGGCTGGCCACGTCCGCTGCATACCCAGTTGTGAGCCAAAATAACCACTTTTTGGAACCCTAATGGGGCTACCACACGCACAAGCTTCACCACAGTTCTGCCTGCGCAAGCTTCTCGCATGAAAAAACTGTACACGGACGGCAAAACCACACGGCACAGAAGTACGCGCAGGCCACATTTTTGTCGAAATTGTCGGCGTGGAAACAACAATGTTTCCCAGTGAAGAACTATTTTTTCTGCTACTATTTTTCAAGTGTTTGCTAGTGAAAAAAAAAGACAATGCAAAAGTCAGGCAGAGATTTATAAAGACTTATAAATTCAGTCATGAAGTCGCGATTGTACATTCGCAAATCTGCCTTTTTTGAGTGACGGACGTCCACGTATACCTACCTCACCGAACGACAACTAGCCTCTACTGTGGCTTGAACACTGAACGCCCAACCACACACACAGGCAAGTACGCGCAAGCCGGGCTTGCGCAGGCAAAATTTCAAGCAAGTCGAAAAATGCGCAGGCCGCGCTGTGAGGTTTGCGCGTGATATTGTTTTACCAACCACACGCACGGTGTCCCGTGTACAAACCGGCTTGCGCAGGCAAAACTGTGGTGAAGCTTGTGCGTGTGGTAGGCCCATAACACAGCCAACAAGTGTTGCGGCAGGCTGCTTGAGAGATGGCGGGCAGAGCTAGTGGTCAATAAAACTAACAACCAGTCTACTTTGGACCTAGACAGAACAATTTGGATACCATAGGGAGAGGTCTTTGCCCAACAGTGGGATGATGATAGCTAACAGTAACTCATACTATTAGTCTTACTAATATTATAACCCCAATTTCTATAATATTGCTTTTAAAAGCCAGTATAGAAAATTACGAGACAAAAAAAGGTTAGAATTAAAAATACCGTATGGGAAAACGGCGCTAGTCAACAAACGTATTATTTGTATGGCGTCCGTAGTCTACAAAAAACTACCACACGAATAAAATAAATGACTATTTCTTAAATTTAAAACGATTTTATTTAACTTTCTTAATGCTACTATAGTGTCAAAGAATTTTTAGATGTTAAGCTTTTGACAATCTAATCCTGACTACTTAGTTCAATTGAATGCAACAAGGTTTTTATATGCTGATATCATGTAATTTATCATTAATAATATGACTGTTATTCTGACATAATAATTGCATGGCATAACTTAATATATTGTACTGATAAAAATTTGATGTAACTAGCTTTAATAAAAATATAACTGTACCAACATTTGCTCACCTCTTGAGGTTATAATATAGTGATACACTAATATAAAATAGTATGTAACATTTTGTCAACCTGTATTATGCAAATAAATGTTTTGATTTGATTTGATTTATAAATGCGAAAGTTTGTGAGGAAGTTGTATAGATGCATGGATGTTTGTTACTCTTTAACGCAAAAATTACTGAACGGACCTGAATGAAATTTGTTGTGTAGATAGTTGACATCCTTGAATAACAGATAGTATACTTTTTATCACTGCATTCTTACGGGATTGGGATTTACACGGGAAAACCATTCCACGCGAACGAAGTCGAGGGCAGAAACTAGTAGTATATTGTAGTAATAGTATTATATTATATAATACTGTTTAGTCCAACGTGAAACCGAACGCACCTTTTGGTTGGCAACATTCTATTGTCTATAACTTTTTTCACTTTGATTTTTCCGTTCTCTTGCAAAACTAACCACCGGTTGGAAGATTGAGTTTTATTCATTATAATTGGAAATCAGCTTGGATCTCACGTGAGATTAACATATTAATTGTGTTCAGTGATAGATGGAACTTTGTAATATCGGATTACCAAGAATCCAGTGATATTTCTTGAAACATATCGCCTTATTGCGTCATCTCGTGTGGCACGCGTTTGTTGGGAACGAGTTAAGCTGTGATTGCTGTTGTGACCGCGTCAGCTGGATATCGGCGCCTTGGGAACGTTCTACAACACTTGACTTACATCACACCTTTCAATTACTCACCCCATTTTACATACATCAACCACACTTAGGGCGTGGCCTTTGAAGGTCGAACTTGGCGTCCCCAGCACTCAGGTTAGTGGTACATTTTGTTATTGAAATAAGGCCTAAGAGCCTACCACAACGTAGGGCTCCGCGTAATCGCGGACAGTTCGACATACCAGTTACCGTTGGCTGGGCTTGGGGTCGAACAAACTGGTAGCAGAAGCGCGGCTCTTATAATATAAGATCCACTGGTTTAATTGGAAGTTTTGAATATTGTTGAAAACTTAAAACTTGAGTTCAATTACTTAACATAACTTGTAACTTGATAAGTTCTGAATATATTGCTTGTCAGCCGGGCTCAAATAGTACTTGTGGTTTGTACTGTAATTTGTAGTGCTTGGCTAGCTTATTGCACTGACAGGTGGGATTGTTAGTGAAATTAGGAATTATCAGGTTAATTTGGTATATTGTTGTAAAAGCTGTTTGGTATATTCATTTGATTAATAATTGAATGTCACTAGTCTGAAGTTAAAGGTTTATCTAAATAATAATCACATAGTCTAACATAATAAGACTTGAATTGTGTGTATTGGTTATTGTTTATAGTGGGATTATTGGATTGTGTTATTGGAGGTTGTCCAGAGCAATATTACACATCCTATTGTTGTATTTATTTGAGGTTGATCCGGCATTGTATTATACATTCAATTGTTATTTCTTTGTAACTAGCCATCCTTAGCAGGCTAGAGTCATATTTGGAATAAGTACAGGGTCGGATTTGGAAATAAATAATTGAATTTGAATTTTTATTTTTGTTGAAATTATTTGGTCAGCTAACAAGTCATATTTGTTTGTTTGTTTGTTATTTTAGCCTGTTGTATTAATATTGATTGTTGCAATGGCCTCATTAAAGGCAGTCAGGGAGTCTGCTGCCGTATTGGTCTCACAGTTGAGATGGTTCGCATCGGCGGTAGCAGCGGTTGAGCGTCCGGACTTGGAGGAGCTCACCCTTGCTCGGAACAAGCAAGTGGATGAGAGGATCAAGTCAGCTGATGCTGCGCTCACACGCTTCAATGAGTACATCATGGACGTGGATTTGGCGGTGATGGACCAGGCAGCCCGCGATAAGGTTTTGGGTGACTATGACCAGATTGTCAACCTGGGGGATGTCATAGGTCAACGAGCTCGGGAAATTTTGAGGAGCCGGATGCCTGAGGAGGCCAAGCCTCAGACCTCCGTTGTCAAGGGCCCTGAACTGTTGAGTAGGCTGCCCACCCTGGAGCTGCCACATTTTGACGGTCGTTTGGACCACTGGCTGGGCTTCATTAATCTCTTTGAGAGTCTTGTGGATGCACGCTCGGACCTCGGACCTGCCCAAAAGTTGGCCTACTTGTTGTCCGTTTTGGAGGGCGAAGCCAGAGCCTTGGTGCAACACTTGCCGGTGACGGACTCTTCTTACCCTACCGCTCTGGAGCTTCTCTCCAGACGGTATCAGAATAAGCGCTGTCTGGCTGATGTGCACATCGACCAGATTTTGGGGCTACCGGCCATCGCCAGCATGTCGGCGTTGCGCACTGACCTGCTGAACCCGTTGGTATCAGCGACCCACGCCTTGCGACGCTTGCAGTTACCGGTGGACCATTGGTCCTACCTGTTGGTGCACATAGTGCTGCGGTTGCTCCCGGCAGAGTTGAGGTCCCGCTTTGAGCAGAGGTATGCTGGGGACAGTGCCACCCATCTTCCCCCCTTTGACGACCTCCTCAAATTCTTGGAAGACGAGTGTCGGTTTTTGGACAACACTCTTGGCGCCACGGGGTCACGCCCGCCACCTTCTCGGCCTAGAGACCAGGGACGGACTAGGGCTCGGGGGCCTGTTGAGGTTCGCCCCGCCCCCCGTTTTGCTGGAGCCCGGAGTTCTCACGATTGCCACTTTTGCAAGTCCACGGGACATGTCATGGCACGTTGCTCGGCTTTTTTGAACTTACACGTAAGTGCCCGCCGCCGTATTGCCAACGCACGCCGTTTGTGCTTCTCGTGTTTGGGAGCCCATTTCCATCGGGACTGCCCCGACCCCCGTCCGTGTAGAATTTGCACGGGATCCCACCTGGAGATTTTGTGCGCCAACGCGAACCGCTCCAGCAGACCTTCTTCTGAGGAGGGTTCGCGCAGGGGGGGGTATTCCGGAGATGAGCACCGGGCTGAGGCCCGCAATTCTGCACGCCGCTCTCCACCCCCCGCGCAAGTTGTACAGGAGCCCCGCGATCGAGATTTGGTCTCTCCTTGTCAGGGAGAACGCGCGTTGGCTGCTAGGCAGCAGTGGCCGGACCAGCACCGCCACCTCTCCCCTCCGTTGGCGGAACGTCCCCGATTGGAGTCACGTCCTCCGCCATTCAGGCATCCGGTAGGATATGCCCTTCCAGCGATGGCGAGCGGCTTGGGACACCGCGCGGACGAACCATTCCAACCTTATCCTCGTCGTGGAAGAGGACAGCCTGGATGCGGCGATCGGTCGCCGCCCAGGCACCGCTAGGAAATTGCCGCCCGCCCCGCTAAAGAACCCCCCCCGATCGAGTCGATTTTGTTGCCAACGGCCTCGGTCAGGGTCTGGGGACCCTTTGGTGACTCGATTGTGGTCCGTGCCCTTTTGGACACGGGAGCCCAGGGTTCCCTTTTGTCGTCTTGGTTAGCGGGACAGGTTGGTCTGAAGGTGAACGACTTTTCAGGCAAAATTCAGGGAATTGGCGAAGCGGCTGTCACCACTGTTGAGGGAGAGACCTGGTTTGAAATCACCCCTGTGAGTTGTCCGTACCCTAAAATTGGTGCTCCTGCCCTTGTTATGCCGACTATATTGGGTAGCCATCCCGATTGTCAGTTGCCTTTGGATGTTCTACGGTTGACGTCAGGTCTGGATTTGGCTGACACCCGGTTTGATTCCCCTTGTACGGTGCATTTGTTGTTGGGTTCCGATGTTTTGGGGAAAATATTGTTGGGAAATATGACGGTCTTGCAGCCGGAGACCCCATGGTGCCACCCGAGGGGTCTGGTGGCGGTCTCAACCATCTTCGGCTTTGCGATTATGGGCCCAGTGTTGAACGTGCCCCCTCCACCTGAACCTGTCCTTGCGTTGGTGTCCGGCTCAGCCCTCTCTGACGCCGTTCAGAGGTTTTGGGAGGTTGAGGAGCCCCCTCAGGTGGCCCGCTTGAATCCGGAACACGAAGAGTGCGAGTTGTTCTATCAGAACAACACTGGTCGACTCCGCTCCGGTCGGCTTGAGACCCGGCTGCCTTTTGTTGCGGTGCGACCACCTCTTGGCCAATCCAGACCTACGGCTGAGAAAAGATTGTTGGCAATGGAGCGCCGCATGGCCAGGGACCCGGTGCTGCGGCAAAAATATGTAGAGTTTATGCGTGAGTATGCAGACTTGGGACACATGTCGGTGTCAGATTTGGATTGGCGTTCAGTAGAGCATTTCTTCTTGCCACATCACGCGGTCCTCAAGCCATCCACTGGTAAGCTGCGCACAGTGTTTGATGGGTCTGCGCGGACTTCTTCCGGCGTCTCCTTGAATGATTGCCTGCATTCCGGCCCCAAATTGTTGAGGGATCTTTGTGACGTCATCACGTCTTTTCGTCGTCATCAAGTAGTCTTTGTGGCCGACATCAAAATGATGTTCCGGCAAACGGTCATTCACCGGGATGACAGACGTTATCAGTTGATCCTGTGGCGGGAACATCCCCAGGATCCCATGATTGTGTATGAGCTCAACACGAATACTTACGGCCTTCGGTCAAGCCCCTTTGTTGCTATTCGTTCGCTTTGGGAGCTTGCGGACCGGGAGCGTTTGAGGTTCCCTCGTGCATCCGCCATCTTGAAAACGGACCTGTACGTCGACGATGTCTGTACTGGAGCTCCTACGGTGGAGGAAGCTATCCTGTTGCGTGACGAGTTGGTCCAGATTCTGGCTTCCGCTGGCTATGAGTTGCGTAAATGGGTGTCCAACTCGCCAGCGCTATTGGAAGGTGTGTTGGAGGATCATAAGCAGGATCCTCATTTGTTTGAAAACGTTGACAACCCCGCCATGATGGCCGTCCTCGGCGTTCAGTACCGACCAGTTCAAGACACCTTTACGTATGATGTCGACTTGGAGTCTCCTCATACTTGGACTAAAAGATTGGTGTTGTCTACTGTAGCAAGGACCTTTGACCCTAATGGTTGGATCTGCCCGGTATTGTTCTGGGCGAAATGCTTCCTTCAGCGCCTTTGGACCGCTGAACTTGGTTGGGACGAGCCACTTCGGGAAACTCTGTTGGAAGACTGGCTCCAATTTGTATCCGTGCTCCCTGTGGTCAATAAGGTCGCGCTGCCACGCGCCATCCTCCCCCCTGGGGCTTATGCTGCCACCCTTCATGGGTTTTGTGACGCGTCCTCTCACGGTTATGCCGCCGTTGTTTATCTGCGCACCGTCAATGCTACGGGCCAGGTGAGGTGAAGTTGTCGCTGGTCATGGCCAAGAGCAAAGTGGCCCCCCTCCGGACGGCATTGACCATCCCTAAGTTGGAGTTGTCAGGGGCGGTGCTTCTTGCGCGTCTCCTAAATCACGTTGCGCACACCTTGGGTGGAACCGTTGACATTCGGGCTTCTTACGCCTGGACGGACAGTCAAATTGTTTTGTGTTGGTTAAAGACGTCCGTCCACTCTTTGGAGGTCTTTGTTGCGAACCGAGTGTCGCAGATTCAGGGCTCTGAAACGCCTTTGATTTGGAGACACGTGCCTGGTGACCTGAACCCGGGCGACGTGGCCTCACGCGGGTGCATGGCCCCCCACTTGATTGCTCACCCCCTCTGGTGGGGGCCGGACTGGCTGACTCGCCTCGAGGACGATTGGCCTCGAACGCCAGTCTTGATGTCGGATCCTTTGCCCGGACTTAAGGTGTTCGCTGTTAGAA
Organism: Tholera decimalis; assembly: GCA_943138885.2. Taxonomy (NCBI): domain Eukaryota; kingdom Metazoa; phylum Arthropoda; class Insecta; order Lepidoptera; family Noctuidae; genus Tholera; species Tholera decimalis. The sequence goes on along the minus strand of OW964553.2, from coordinate 8,141,307 downwards.
CGAAGGATCCTCCGTTTGATCCTGACCTTTTGTTGAATCGATACAGCTCCCTCGACAAATTGTTGAACGTCACCTCGTGGATCCGGCGTTTTGGCCATAATTCTAGGAATCCAGGGGACAAGCACCTGTCACCAGTTCTCTCTCCTCAAGAGCGACAGGAGTCACTCCTCCTTTGGGTCCGCTCTGTGCAGGCTGCACACTTTGAGAAGGAGATCGAGGTCCTGAAGTCTGGTAGGGTTAAGTTGTCGGGAGCTGTTAGTAAGCTGAATCCCTTCTTGGATAAGACGGGTCTTTTACGTGTTGGAGGACGGTTGAGGCACTCTAGCCTTCCTTATGGGGCCCGTCACCCCCTTTTGTTGCCCAAGGAGGGCCACTTGGTACAATTGCTGGTGACTGATCGTCACGTTAAAAACTCGCATGCCGGTTGCAATGCGCTGTTGGCTATTCTGCAGCGAGAATTTCGGATTTTGTCGGCTCGTCGTACTATTCGTAGCATTGTCTTCCGCTGTATGCCGTGTTATCGGACTAAGGCCTCCACTATGCACCCCCTAATGGGAGATTTGCCGGCTGATCGTGTCAATGAGGCGAGGCCCTTTGCTGGCGTCGGAACGGACTTTGCTGGTCCCTTTTCGGTGAAGACGTCCACACTTCGAAATAGTAAAATCGTCAAGGCTTATTTGTGTGTTTTCGTCTGCCTGTCAACCAAGGCAGTACATTTGGAGCTGGTGACCTCCCTCTCGACAGAGGCCTTTGTGGCGACCTTGGACAGATTTGTGTCTCGCCGTGGGTTACCTTCTTTGATTAGGTCTGATTGCGGTACGAATTACAAGGGTACAAGTAACTATTTGAAGGAGGTATACGCCTTCCTTAATGAGAGCCAGGTTGACATTGGTAACAGTTTGGCCCGCCGAGGGGTCACTTGGTTGTTTGACCCGCCAGCCTGCCCCCATTGGGGGGGTATTTTTGAGGCCGCGGTGAAAGCGGCAAAGGGACACTGGCGGAGATTGTTGGGAGACACCGTTCTCACCTTTGAGGAACTAGCTACGGTATTTTGCCGCATTGAAGCTGTGTTGAATTCGCGCCCATTGTGCCCGCTCTCTTCGGACCCGAATGACTTGGAGGCTCTAACACTGGGCCACTTCTTGATTGGACAGCCACTTGTCGCCTTGCCGGAGTACCCTTTTGTTGATGTGAGCCAAAATCGGCTCTCGCGGTTTCAGTTGGTGCAACAGCTCGCTCAGAACTTTTGGAAGCGTTGGAGCTTAGAGTATCTGCACATCCTCCAGCAACGCGTCAAGTGGACGGATAAAACTCATCCGCCCAAGATCGGAGACCTCGTCCTGATTAAGGATGCCAACCTGAAGCCTTTGTATTGGCGCATGGGGCGCATTCTCAATTTGTTGACTGGCACCGACGGGGTCCCTCGTTTTGCTGAAGTTTTGGTGGACGGATCCATCATAAAGAGAGCGGTCGCAACTTTGTCAAGACTTCCAATTGATTAGCGGACGGGTAGGCCCGTCCGGGGGGGGTAGATGTTTAGTCCAACGTGAAACCGAACGCACCTTTTGGTTGGCAACATTCTATTGTCTATAACTTTTTTCACTTTGATTTTTCCGTTCTCTTGCAAAACTAACCACCGGTTGGAAGATTGAGTTTTATTCATTATAATTGGAAATCAGCTTGGATCTCACGTGAGATTAACATATTAATTGTGTTCAGTGATAGATGGAACTTTGTAATATCGGATTACCAAGAATCCAGTGATATTTCTTGAAACATATCGCCTTATTGCGTCATCTCGTGTGGCACGCGTTTGTTGGGAACGAGTTAAGCTGTGATTGCTGTTGTGACCGCGTCAGCTGGATATCGGCGCCTTGGGAACGTTCTACAACACTTGACTTACATCACACCTTTCAATTACTCACCCCATTTTACATACATCAACCACACTTAGGGCGTGGCCTTTGAAGGTCGAACTTGGCGTCCCCAGCACTCAGGTTAGTGGTACATTTTGTTATTGAAATAAGGCCTAAGAGCCTACCACAACGTAGGGCTCCGCGTAATCGCGGACAGTTCGACATACCAGTTACCGTTGGCTGGGCTTGGGGTCGAACAAATACTATTTTAGTAAGTAACAGTTTTCAAATATGTCTTTCATGCAGATCTTTGTCTGCAGTCTGACTAATAATTACATGTTAGTCAGACTGCAGTCAAAGATCTGCATTTAATTAAAAATTTAGAAAAAAATAATAATAAATATATAAATAATAATAATTTATTTTTCAAAATTTAACTCCGTATCTATACTAATATTATAAAGCGGAAAAGTTTGTTTGTTTGTTTGCTTGAACGCGCTAATCTTCGAAAGTACTGGGTGGATTTAAATGCAATTTGGTATGGAAGTAGCTTGAAGCTTGAGGAAAGTTATAGGCTACTTTTTACGCGACTGCAAAAAAGGAGAGTTATGTTTTTACCGTGAAAGAATCCACGGGAGCGAAGCCCCGCGTGAGTACTAGTATTATAATATACGGAGTTAAATTTTTAATTTTACCCTCACCAATATAATATTGCCATTATTTTTGCTTAAATTTTAGCTAAAACAAACCAGTCGATAATTTCAAACCTAAAAGCACTTAAGTAGCATCTCTGAGAAGACGTGAACTACATCTAGACAAGTCGCAAGCAGACGGGCTATCGATTAGATTAAAGTTAGTGGTTGTGGCCCCCAATATCCGAATAGCTTCAGAAGACTTTCTGAGTAGGTAACTAGATACAACTATGTTAGATACCAGTAGTTCTAGTACTAAATATCCTTTGTTTAGGGGCGTAAAATCATCAGATTGCTGGATGAAGCGGAAAGGAGTGTCAGACTTCTACTGATAAAAAACCCACCCATCTTCAGTTGCTCCTGCGTTCCGGGGTTTCCGCACCCTCGGCAAGTACTTAAAACCCTAAGTGGAAAACGATGTAAAAAGTTGCAGTATAAGTGGTCGCCCAGTGATCGAAATTTGACCATAATTTAAAGTGCTTGGAGTGCATCTAAATATATATAACTCAAAGGTGACTGACTGACTGACATAGTGATGTATCAACGCACAGTCCAAACCACTGGACGGGTCGGGCTGAAATTTGGCATGCAGGTAGATGTTATGACGTAGACATCGGCTAAGAAAGGATTTTGCGAAATTCCCACGGGTTCGGGATTTACACGAAAACACTTCTTCACTTCTAAAGAAAACTTCCCACGCGGGCGAAGCCGCTGGCACAAGCTAGTTATTTATATAAACCTTAATGTTCATAACAGAGTTACAATGTTTTTGCTTCACATATAAATTTAAGGGTGCTAATTAAACAAACTTCTTTTTAATATCATCATTGGCCTCTAAAAATATACATTGCCTTCTAAATTACACGTAATGCGTTCTTCATGAAATAATGATTGTTTTAGCTGGGAAAAAGGATTAAGTAGTCATATTTAAGTAGCCTTCTGCTGCCTTACCATTGCCTTGCCCAATTTCACACCATTGCCATTGTAATAGGTTCAAACCCGTGAACTCTCAATCAGAAGGCTACTTCAATATGACTACTTAATCCTTTTCCCAGATAAAACAATCATTATTTCATGAAGAACGCATTACGTGTATAGCTACCCTAAAAAACTATAATACAAACTCAAGTGGCTTCCTATACGTCTTCGCCGGAACTTACACATCTTGTCTCTGCTCTACAGTATTCTGTTCAATCCTAAGACCCCCTCTTATCTTAAAGAACGTTTTAAGTTCCTCCATGACACACATGCCAAATTTCTGAGGTCATCGGAAAACTTGAAGCTAGAGGTACCGAGTCACTCCACCAATTTCTTTGGTAAGTCGTTCGCAGCTCAAGGAGTACGACTGTGGAATACTCTTCCCGTGTCAGTAAGACAAGCGCAAACCCTTCCTTCTTTCAAAAATATGGTAAAAGATCTCTATCTCTCTCTTTAATTTATTACTATTTTTTTATATAACTTAGCTTTGTTCTTTTTATGTATATATATGTATGTGTGTATTGAGTATGTAGGTTATTACTTATTTATTGTATATAAGTGAATAGTACACCATGGACTACCCGCGTATTTATTTTCTCCTGCTGTGTCAAATCCATCCAAAGGTTGTCTGTAAAAGTTCGCTTTTAGCGATAAGACCGCCCATTGTAACACCCATTGTAGTTTTTTAAGTCCTTATTTAATTCTGTTATGGTGTACAATAAAGAGTATATCTACCTATCTATCTATATTTATGTCTATCAGCTCTAGATCTTGAATAATCCGTCCAAAATTTCATAGTTTCTGCATATTTTATGAATTTATACTAAACCATTTTTAAATAAATTAATATGTTGTACCTATAGTACCTACATTTCCTGCTTTCTTCGTTGCACTTTCAAATAACTATCTATAATTCCCCATCACAGCGGGTGACGTCAAACTCATTTAGTGGTCTTGTTTATAACATTACACTCTATTAGTCACACAATCACGTCACACTCAATTTTATTAGTCTCTCAATCTAAAATTCAGACAGGTATATAAATATTTTACACACTAAGAATGAAATCTGTAATGAGAGTGATATATGAATTTTACACACTCAGACTCGAAACGAATATTCGCAGGTCATACAAACATATTCTGGTGTGGGAATCGAACCAACGACACGCACTGCAGTAATCAATATATCAACCACTGCGCCAACCAACCGTCGTCAACTACGCAATTTTATTGAGATATTTCAGCATGTTCAGTATTGTGCGTTTTATAGATATTTTCAGTAATTTAATAAAAAAGGGAGTTTAACTAGAACACTTAAAAGTTAAAACGTCTAGAAAAATCCAGTTTCATTTCATTTCTTTCACAACTGAACTGGAAACAAAAGTTCCAATTTATGTTGTCTGGTCGGTTCAAAGTCCTCTTTCTAGCTTTGTTCCGAGCCTACTGACTACTGTTAATGGTTGACTTTCTCCAAGACATTCGTCATTTATTCAATCGCAATGATATCAACACATAAATACAATATCATCTTTTGGAAACAATCGATGCCTAATATAATTAAAAAAATAATAATGAGTATGCCTTTTTTCGGTTCGTATGAGGTATAAAAATTAACCGCTAAGCTTATTATTTTTTAAATCTTACAACTCTCGGTATGTAATTCTTATTTTAGATAACTGAATTTCGTAGTTCCTGGGTATTGCTTACGATTAATTTGCCTGCAGCTATCATCAGATATTTTTTGGTCTCCATTTTGGGCAGTGAACCAAAAAATCTCTTAGATTCTGTGGACTGGTGGTGGACAACCTTTAAAATACTTAAATGTGTGTAGAAAAGTTTAAAACGACTTGTCATTTACGGATGAAGATAAAAAAGTATAAAGCGTCGCGTATTGGACTTAAATATACAACGTGTAACGGAAACCCCATATCTATCCGAAAGGGCTGAAGACATCATCTGGTATGGAGACTCTATGCACAGTTTCAGCACAAAATAAGTGACTCAAAGAATTGATACCAAATTATCGGTTTCATATATTTCTTGAATACCAATCATAACAAACGTGTTACAGCACTACGAAGGTCAATAACTTTCCACGTCACTTGCCAATAACACGAAAATTCTCTTCGTTCTTCTTAATTTGAAAAATTCGGTCTCCGGTATTGAAATTTGTAATAAGTTCCACACATGTAGATTTAAGATTGTAAAACCCTTGTCATATCGTTTGTTATCATCCGAAGAAGCCATGCACTTGGTATGTATATACCCTTTAAATTACACGTTGTATATCACTTCTACTAAGCTTACAACTTTATTGAAAAGTTCTTCAATAAAGTCAGACTATTATGCAATGCGATGTCGACGTATTGCGACGGTCCCTTATATAAGATGAACAGGGTGCGGTAACCCACATCCGATTCTCAATGGCCACTGCCGCAGAGCCACAATGGGCATGCCTGAATTATTTGTGGGCCTGTCAAAGGTATGTGCTAGTTGAATCTCAACTCCTATTAATGATCCTTGCTAAGGTTGACGGGATTGTGGTCTTACTTGAATTCACACATCAGAAATATTAACAACTCTGCTAGTCCGTATGTAGAACATTATCTCGATAGGTATTCCTAAGAAAAACCTTGAGTAGAAGAACATGATACTCGTATTTTAGTAGAGTTACTATAATACGTTTAGTAAGTTTTTTCTTTAACTATTTCTCGAAGTTCAGCGGACAAAGCGCATATTTGTTTTAACGTCAATTATCTAAGAACAATTGTATTATATCTATATTATCTATACTAATATTATAAAGCTGAAGAGTTTGTTTGTTTGTTTGTTTGCTTGAACGCGCTAATCTCAGGAACTACGGTTCCGATTTGAAAAATTCTCTCTCTATCATCACGCTAAGACCAATAGGAACGGAGCACTAATGAAGAATGTTTAAAAATCAGAGGTATTTTTTCCACGCGGACGAAGTCGCTGGCGGAAGCTAGTTATAAATATATTTAATTAAGATATCGTTAGATACGTCTTGTTTCTAACAATATCTTAATTATATTTATATAAATTCGTTCAGTGGTTTGGTTTGGTAGATATGAGGTAATAAAGAATGTTACATGCATATATACGGCGTATAAAAGTTGGGATTGCCCCATGCACATATTTTGATTTGGTTGGTTAAAAACACCATACACTTTATTTCTTTAGCTAGTTATTTCATGTCTACCTTTTGCTCATGTATTCGTTCGCATGGGAGGGTTTTCCCGCGTAAATCCTGATCCCGTGGGAATTCCAGGATAACAAGTAGCTTATATGTTATTCCAGGATGTTAACTAATGGTCCGGAGCGAGGAGGGATGGGAAGCAGTCACCTCTTTCTGCGAAGCGGTTATGCAAGCGAAGGAGGTGGCGGGAACCGCGAGGGAGAGGCGGGTCTCAAGGCCCTCTCAGCCCTTGCGCCACAGCCGCCGCAAGAGATGCCCCGGACATCGGGAGTCGCAGGGTGACTCCCAGCCACCGTAGGCGTGGGCCTGCGGGCTGCGAGCAATGGGTAGCTCGCCGCCCGACCGAAACCAGGCCCGTGTAGTCGGCGCGTCGTGTTCCACGCGCTCCTCAGAGTGTTAACAAAATTGTCGTTGCCCACAAGGGGGCTGTTGCCTGCCGGAGTTGCGGAATAGTTCGGAAGAGTTACCGCGGCCTCGGAACACGAAGGGCTTATGATGACATATGGATGGGTTTGAGTCAGTAAAAGTCTGACACACCCTCCCACTTCGCCCAGACCGGGAGGCAGATATTGGATGATTTCCCAACCTTACAAAAAAAAAACAAAAGGATGTCAACTACCTACTTACCAAATTTCACTCAGATCCATTCAGTAATTTTTGTGTGAAAGAGTAACAAACATCCATTCATCCATACATCTCTACTCACAAACTTTTGCATTTACAATATTAGTATGAAGTAAGAATAATCCGTGGTTTAATACACGGATTTCATCATTAATAGATTCTACTGTACCTGCTTTGAATTTTTGGTTGTGAAAGTGCCATTTTGGAAGCTATCAAATGAAGCTCAATACCTATTCAAGACGTAATTCAACCTGCCTCTTGTAAAACACACCCAATTTCAATATTATAGCGTCACTAGCGGAGTCCATAGTTGAACAAGCACCTTTACTTTCCCGGGTAACATCGTGAATGTCTGCATAATTAGTACAAGCTTCAACCTATCAATTATGTATTTCATGTTCAATTATCGGATGGCTTAACAGAACAGGGATTAAGATGATACGGAATTTAGCCAAAGTTAAGAAGTAGGTCGGCAGTGTAGACTGAGTTTCGTCCCACAATGGGGATTCCGGAGTGGTAATTTAGTATATAACGGGGCTTCTATGAGTTAATATTACTATTACCTCACAAAAACCACCCCGATGATTACTCATCGGGGTGGTTTTTGTGAGGTAAAAATTCCTCACTTCTTGGTCTTTGCACCAAAAGTCCTGGCGGGGTTACTTCTAGGTCAGCTTGCTCCATTCTCGATATTGTCATGACTTACCAAGTGATCTATTGTTGAAACGCGAGCTTAACAATAAAAATAATTTTGTTTGAGGAATATCTGCATTATATTTAAAGATAGAAGTCTAATTAACGAAAAAAAAAAACGTGAATGGGAGAAGGCTTTGATGGGATTTTAATGTAGAAAGCACTAAAATCTTTCTACATTAAAATCCCATCAAAGTCTTTTCCTAAAGTCTTCTTCTTGCTTGCGAAAATAAGTTTTCGCAAACAAAAATCACCGTATACTCATAAACATATGAGATCTCAAGTTTCGTGTGTTTTTGCATAAAATACGATCAATAAAATCAAATTCATTTAGTTCAGGTACGCAGCCCTAATTAAACAGAAACCAAAACAATGAAGTCAATAATAATATTAAAAACACAAATTATTTAAAATACCTACCATTATTCATACAATATTTTAATTAAGTTATTACGTAGTAGATTTATTGAGTAGTCATAACAGTTACATAATATTTTGTGTGCTTTATTTGGTCCATTTATTTGGCTCTTTACTTCATTACAAATCTAATAAAGATTTTTAAGAGAAAAAATGTCCTCTCTTGGCGGTTCTTTTTTTGTTGTGTGGCATCTCGTATGTCAACCTCTGAGGTTGTCGGCTGCTTCACCGGATTTACCTTTGGCTGCCTTAACTAATTATAATTAAAGCCTCTATCTAGCCAGGGCTTACTAAAAACTAACAGACTAGGCGGCTACACGTTGAGGGTACCACCTTCAGGGTACGGCTTAGGGCGTCGCTGGGGAGAGCTAGGGACAGGCTGAATCGGATCATGTCTCTTAACGATTAGTAATATGGTATATGTAAGTAACTTCTATCCAAGAATTTTGGTACTTATTCTTCTTCTAGATTTGCTGACTGGCTTATAACTCTGCAGCAGTGCAACATTGTTCGTTATAGATTATTAATTAAATATTAATTTGTAAGGAGAATTTTAATTTAGAATTTCAAATTAAACTTGTACCTACACCGTTGTTGGTTGTGCGTCTTAAAAATAACTAATCGACGAACATGTTTGGGCAATTAAAAAATCAAAACAAAATCAATTTAGGACAATTTAAGGAACAGGGTAGGTTTTTAGTCAGCAGAAGTCTGAGACTCCCTCGACTAGTCATTACATTATTTACCTTTGAAAAAAGGTGTTAGAATACTATTATCAGCAATGTAACAGCAAATCTAAATATACTTAAAAGCTTTTCTACCAAAATTTATTCAGTTATGAATGTTGTTTCACATGTATAAATAATTATAATAAGGATATCCTTACAGTAATTAAAATTACTCACATTTATCATACTAAAGCGTTGCAAAATTAAAATTTTAATTAAAAACAAACATTTTCATGTTTTAATTCATACTTCAACCACTGGTTTGCGGTTAATATAACGTAACACAGGTTACATGCCATTTACGTAGTCCAAGTTTAAACAATATGATTCCGTTGTAATTAAAATCTTCTTTATTATTAATTTATAGAGCAGCGGTTTGTGGCTTGCAATAGGTCAAACTGTAACTTCTGGCTTCCGGCTTACTGGGTAGCTCTTACTCGGTGGATTAAACTGCCGCATTGTGACGTCACAGGTCAGTATGCGAGAATATTTATCGATGTTTTGGCCGTTTACCGTGTAATTTAATTGACCGTGAAACAGCGGGCTAAATTAAGAGATATGTTAGATTTTGGCAAAGCGCGCCAATTAAACGTGCTTAAACCCAACGTGTTTATTGGAAAATGTGTATTCAGTGTAGTGAAGTTTATCGCTCAACTTATGAGATCAATCGTTTAAATTAAGGAATCTTACCAAGGTCAGATATTGGATGGGTCCTTCCATTAAACACTGAGTCTTCACCGTCTCACAGAACGCACATTTAGTCTTTAATTCGGACTGTCACTTGAAGGTCTTGAACAGTCGTTACGGAGAGTTAGAAACAATAAAATCTAACGCCGGTCTTGTCATGTTACCGTTATACCCAGCTATAAGGTAGTGAAAATCAAACAAGCAGTCATACAACAGAATATATTGAACCTCGCTTGTATGCAGTTGGACTGGATTCCGAAAGAAATATAAAGTTGAGAAAAGCCAGTATTAGAAAAATTAAATGGAGTACGTGTATAGAAAGTTTTAATGTCTTGAACCATCAATTTAACAATACACATATACAAACTTGGGAAACCTGAGAAAGATTAACATTTTATCTCACTTTTGTTTGCAAGGTGGCCGTGGAATGTGGAAAGTCCGCAATAATTGTACATTGTCATGTCATCGAATGGTCCAAAAGCCACGACTTCTGAGCAAAGCCTTAGGAGGCTGGATCAAGAGCTTGATTTAGAAAGCGTCACTTTTAGACAATTCGTATTGTAGAAGGTTCCTCTCTCTAAGGTCCTCACTACCGGTAGCTTTTCTTTTATTTATAATAGGCTCGCGTTTGATTACCATCTCACCTGATGGTAAGTGATGATGTGGTCGAAGATGAAGCACGCCTACCGAGAAGTAGCCTAGTCACTCTTGACTTAAAAACCCCCAGGTTATGCTACCAGGAAACAGAATCCATCAGAGAATTCCACTCCTTAGCCGTACGCACAATCAAAGTATTCCTAAAACGTTTTGTGCAAATAGATGGGATTTCCACCATGTAACGATGGCGCATATTTTGTTTGTTTTTTGGAGATAAAGTAAAAAAAGAAACAACCAGTTATGTTTATCTCCTTTATATTAATAATACTGACATCGCCCTTAAGAAGAGACATTACAGACATACATTATATTTATATAAAAACAATATAAAATAATACAAACATCTCTTTACCAATGATAATGTTTTTAGAAACAAATGACACAGTAGGTACTGCAAGATAGAATATAGGCAATAAGTGAGCTTCAAAATGGTTTTTCTGTTGACAAATCCCATTTGATAAAAAAGTAGAAGTGTTCAGAAATACGGTTACAATTTTTGCCTGACCTTTTCTGTACTAAGTATTTGTTTTTGTGTAATATTTCTAGAACCATTTCGGACAGCTGGCACGTGGATTTATTATTTTTTTGCTTATATTGCCATATTAAAATATTTATAATTAAATCCGTAACTGAAGTTTTTATAGAGCACTATGCAACAGTCTGTGTTTTATTTTAAAGGCTTATGGTTTATTTTTTATGTTAGTGAATAAAACTCGCTTGGTTTTTAATGAAACACATAAAGTGGTTTTATATCACATAATTATTTTGATACATTCATATGTTTCTTTGACACATAGTAGAGAATACAAATTAAATTGATATATGAATTGATTATTCAGAAGGAAATAGGTATTTTTCTTCACAAAGCCTTAGTTCAATAGCATAAATCTTAACCCTATCCTACGTATCATTTATGTATAGATACGTGATACACAGATACAGTTTTATTACATTGAAGGCTCCCTTAATAAATCAAACTTTCTATATTATTTATGCGCATGAAAAATTCTCACTTTTTGTTCAGTATTTCGAGATATAAATGTTACGGCATGTTTTTTACAAATAAACTACTCACTGCGGAGCTCGTGGATAAATAACACACACATGAGTAACACTATTGTACAGACGCCAGCACATGAAACTACCCGAAACTGTCAAATTTTCCCAATCAACCTTGAACCTAATTTCTTTAACAATAAAGTTGAAAATCGATTAAAGAAATTTGACAGATTGTTGTAGCTTGATGTGCTGGCGTCTGTACATAAAGTTTAAATAAATAATAGGAGCCGCACGAATCTCGCAACAATAGCAGATGTCGGTCTGGCGATGGGTGAGTATTTTAACATGACGAGATTCTCCGCACCTCGGATAGCGCGTTAAGACCAGGCACTCTAAAATAATTTTCACGCAAGCTCCACCCCCCTGCACCCCCGGTTGGGCCATTGTGTGCTACACGCTAACGCAGCGCTGCGCTCTTTCACGATGTTCGGGTTCGAAACTAAATGTCATAAGTCTCTATTCTTATTTCGTTTATAACTAAAGTAGTAATTGATCTAGAGAAAATATATCTTATATTTGGATAATAATTATATTTTCTTACTGTCACCACTTATTTTAGACATAAAAGCCTTATTCGGCTTTTATGTCTAAAATAAGTGGTGACAGTCGATCAATCGAGCGAAAATGTTCCGATTACGTAACTGATCTTAGAAATGTAAAGAAAAAGATCCAATAAATCATACACTAAAGTTCCATTTTGATTGTATGTGTGATTGTTTCAGAATATTAATGGAAAGTTACATACAATTTAGGGAGCCTCCTCTTAAGAGCGCGCCTAATGCCAGCAAAATTTTAGAATTCACCCCCACTCTCCTATCCGCTCCTCACATCGAATACGATCGCGCGTGTACCTACGCGCTCGCTCGACGCGTATCTTCTGTAGTAAGTATACGTATAATATTCAGATGAAACAACTGTATTCAAAGTATGACTGCGTTATACAATATTACGAAATGTTATTATGTGTACGCGAATAATACGTAAATAGTAAGTTAGTAGGAGGTGACTATACCACTGATACTGAACACGAATCAATATAAAATCAATACCAAAAGGTAATGTTATATTATGTATAATATAATATTATTTTGGCGCGTGATTTTGGTGTGGCGTAAATAATGATAAACTTATATCGTCATATGCCCATGGATGACCAAATTATTGATATTTTTAATATTTTAAATAAAAATCGTACTTACTTTTACAAAATTAGGTACCATTTCTAAAATTGGTGATATTTTTTTCATTTTGTTTTTTTTTTTATATCAGTCCTGAATATTTGTATTATCAGATCAGTATCAAGATTTTTTATTACACTCTAAATCAATATTGAAAAAAATACTTATTCTTAAATTTTAACATTTTTTTCTACGGAATTACGCAATTTTGGGCCCCTGTATCTATAGTTGCAAAACTTCTGAAAAATTCGGAATAATTCCGGAATACTTCTGGGAAAGTTTCTTTAAATCAGAATTATTCAAAATGAATTTAAATAAAGCCCTCTGTGCGCCGGCCGCTGCCGCCGCGCTGCGATGGCGGTGCGGGGTGCGGTAAGAGGGGAGATGCTCCCCTGAGAAGTTCTCCCCCCGCGAGAAAGATTCGTACCCCGCAATCGAATGTTTCCGAATATTTCGCCCGAATAATTCAATCGAAATTAACGTGTTTGTTTGTTGTGTGGTGGGTGGGTTAATTATTGTTCAGTGCGAGACTACGTACGATACAAGAGTAAAATATAAATGTTTATATTTTACTCTTGTATCGTATACTAATATTATAAAGCGGAAAAGTTTGTTTGTTTGTTTGCTTGAACGCGCTAATCTTCGAAAGTACTGGGTGGATTTGGATGAAATTTGGTATGGAAATAGCTTGAAGCTTGAGGAAGGTTATAGGCTACTTTTTACGCGACTGCAAAAAAGGAGAGTTATGTTTTTGCCGTGATAGAATCCACGGGAGCGAAGCCCCGCGTGAGTACTAGTTTTATTATAAATGGGATTGATTAAGTATATGTTGATATTTTTATAAGTAGATATGTTAGCCTGCGATTAACAGGATTTTTATTCTTTTGTTTCTAGGTAGGTACTCTACTTATTCGAAATTGAATGCTATTTTTATAAATGTCAGTAGTTGAATAAAAAACCAGGCCTAGCATATTTTATTTGTTTTTTGAAAAAGGGCTACCTATGTTTTTGGTTAGTTTGTATGTAGGTCTGTACGCATCGCGAGTATTCGCGAGTCGCATAGGTAGGTATTAATCATTACCTACCTACTTAACGCGTATAATAGCCCAGCCAATAAAAACAATTAAAGGCAAACCTTGCAAGCAAACACGTTTTGATGCGGTTTTTAGAAAAGTATTTGTTATACTTAGGTAGGAGCAGGTTTTGGTATATTAACTGACTTCAAAGGTCGATTTTCCTAGTTTCTTTTGGCAGTTGAAATATTCCCAAAGTTTCGGAATATTTCGGAATACTTCCGAAGTATACGACGGGAATGATTCGGAATTATTCCCGCCAGACTATATCGAAAAAAAATGTACTACACTGCGGTGGCTCATTATTTTAGACTAGCTTTTGCCCGCGACTTCGTCCGCGTGGAATAGTTACTTTGGGCTAACGTTAAATTTAAGCCCGATTTTGAAGCATTCTTCATTGGTGCTCCGCTCCTATTGGCCTTAACGTAATGATATATATAGCCTATAGCCTTTCTCTATAAATTGACTATTTAATTAAAGATATTTTTTTCAATTCGAACCGGTAGTTCCTTAGATTATCGCGTTCAAACAAACAAACAAACTCTTCAGCCTTATATATTAGCATAGATAGCTGTTGCCCGCGACTTCGTCCACGTTTCCGTCGTTTTTCGTAAAAAAAAAGTAGCCTATGTCCTTCCTTACGGTTCAGTGATTTAGATGTAACACACAGATTAACTTTCGTAATTTAGTAGGGAAATATAATATGTCAATCTATAATACTGTTAAAATAGTAAAATAATACTGTTATAATAGCTATAATACTGAAAAATATCGCAATACCGAACCGCACAATATTATTGTTAATAGCTGTGCCCGCGACTCCGTCAGCGTGTAACTCCTTGTGTGTTATTAAGTTAATGTATTGGTAATATTGTTTAGATCACGTTCACATGAGGCTTAAGTACCTATAGAACGACAATACTTCAGCGCAAAGCTTCCGGGTAAACTATGTTGAAAGTTGACCCGGCCGGCACGTGAACATAAAGATTTCTAGAACTGCTAACCCGGGAAAGCGCGACGTACAACTGACCATGCGAGAAACAACTGACACCGAGATCTACTCCAGCAACACGAGAAGTCTGCCCTTGAGTCTTATTAATTGTCATTGCATAACACACCGATACTGGGAATCGCGTTCTTTTATATTAGAATGGAAAATTATTTGGTATTATGGGAATTCTGGGAATAAAGACGGTTTCTCCTGCACCGCAACCTGTTAAAATTTGAGCCTCGATTATATTTTGTTGCAACTGGGTTACTTTTAGCCGAGTTCCATTGCAAAGTTGTGGTGGTTTTAAATTTCGGAGCAGAATAATAATCAGAAAGCTTCGAACTGCTAAGCTATCGGGAGTTACACGTGTTATTGTGAGTCAACCATAAAAGATAGATATATATGTTGTCGTGGGATATTTTTTATATAATTTTATGGAGAACATTTCCGTCATAAATGATTTCTGTGTAGCTTTAACCATTAAGGTTGCACACGCGACGGAAGCTTAAAAATGGAGTAACTTCTCCCGTTTTCCCAACATTTCCCTTCACTGCTCTGCTCCTATTGATTGTAGCGTGATGAAAAGTATACTATAACCAGCTCAGGAGTATGAAAAATATTTGTACCAAGTTTCGTTAAAATCCGTCGAGTAGTTTTTGTTTCTATAACGGTTATACAGACAGACAGACAGACAGACAAAAATTTTACTGATTGCATTTTTGGCATCAGTATCGATCCCTAATCACCCTCTGATAGTTATTTTGTAAATATATTTCATGTACAGAATTGACCTCTCTACAGATTTATTATAAGTATAGATAATTGCCTATTTAATGCAAATTCTAAAATGGTATAATAATAACCAGTATCTTGATAAAGTAAAAAGTTATTGCTGTTCGAATCTTAAAGGAGAATTTTTATACAAATTTGATTTCAAAATTAAATTACTTTAACACTGCTGTTACTAATTTTAGACTCAAAGAGAATGAGAATTTCCTTAAAATTTGATCACTATGGGTTTGTTGACACCATAAAAGACATTAGTAATTAAACAAATTTATTGAAAAAGAAAATATACAAGATGTTCGAAGTGGGCTCCTTCAGCTGCTATACACGCTCTACACCTTCTTATGAAGGACCGTCTCAATCGGCGCGCAAATCCTGCCGACGATATTTCGTCAGCAGCCGAACGTATGCGTTGTCGCAGCTGTTCAACTGAAGTGATTTCTTCTTTATAAACTACCTCCTTTAAACAGCCCCAGTAAAAAAGTCCAATGGGTTTAAATCTGGCGAGCGAGGTGGCCACATTCTGAAAATAAAATATTATTTCAAAACAAATTCCTTGTTATACAATCACGTCCACAATAAATTGATCTACAAAAATAGGGTTTAAATACCTAATGGGCATACTTAAATAGGTTCGTAATCGATATAAATATATTTCATCGAACAAACACGGATACCAACTAAAAGCTTGTGTTTATTTTGCATATACTATTCTGCCCGCGTTACCTACGACTACGAGTGACCATAGAAATATTAAATAAGAAGTGGTATAGGTAGATAACTTTTTTTTTATATAGGATACTCGCAAGATCATTATTGTTGTCCATCCGTGTATCTAGATTTTTGAATAACATAACAAAATAGCAAAAGTAAATAGCTACCTATTATGAATGTAATTTATTACCTATTATCCTAATAATCTAATAAAGTACCTACCACGAATTTTTGATATCGTCGTGTCTGGGTGTTGTTTATCTATATTATGTATGTATTTAAACATGTATTTGTCTATGTATATCAGCTGTCTGACACCCATAGTACAGGGTCTTCCTAGTTTGGGGTCAGATAGCCGTGTGTGAAATGTCCCTACATATTATTATGTCTAGTTACCTACTCGGCCCACGAAAGTGCGTAGGTAAACGAATTTAGATCTTGTGTCTCTCAAAATAAAATCTAAAATCACCTGCATAAACTTTCTCGAAAGTATAAAATGTATTTTTATTTTTTCAGTATATAACAAACAAGTAACTCACAAACTTACCTTCGACAATTAGCCATCCTGTCAATTTGTAAATTTTTTAGTTCTCTTTTCAATGTTTTTTTTTTTGTTTCCCATTTCACTATTTAGTTCGAACAACAACAACAATTACGATTGAAATGATTATAACTCGGCGCAGCTAAAACACTTGAGCGTAGTCCTCTCGTCTCAACAGAGCGGTAGCGACTGATGTGTGAAATAGAAATATGCTTGAAGCTCCCGCAACGAGCGACGGAAGATGACTTCTTGCGCGGAATAAAAACGTAGTATGCGCCAAAAGTGTTTTATCGTAATAAATCCAAAACTAAAAGGAATTACATAAAATGCCTAAGCAAAGCCTTTACTTTTGTTTAAATATAATTATTTATCAAATTTTTGTCGCAATAGGCATTACCATATCGAGTACAAAACGGAAAAACATGAGAATTAGAGGTTATTTCGTGATTTTTTTCTACCAAGGAAATGTTATTATTTTATGTTTTTGATCAGAGAGAGCCCTTGAAAATATGATGTAGTTATTCATATATTTTTATTTTAAGATTTGGTCTGGAATTTTTCATGTAAAATCAAATAGAAAATTGGTAATTTTGCTTTATACGCGCTCTTAAGCCGTCGGTCCCAGCTGTCGTTTGTACATATGTAACAGTTGTTACAAGTCAAGCCAGAAAATGTGATACCAGTATTACAAAAGTGTATCCTGCTATCCAGGTACTGGGAAGAACGTAGAGATCATATAGGCAATCGTTCCATATTCCACGTTTCCACTACTAGGCTCCAAGAACTTTTTCTATGATAGTTTATATATAGAGAGTACAAAAACTAAAAAAAATTAGTAATTCTTGGGAAGAGGCAGCATCCCACGTCACAGGGAAGGGTTAGTCCCCCTATGCTCTAGTCCTGCTATGCTCGACTCGTAAAATACCTACGAAAAAGTTTCACTATGCACGAAATTTTTACGTTCCTGCTTTAACTGCTTTAGAGTGCAATCTCCTCTTGGACCCTCGGCCGCCGTCATCGATACCGATCCTGGAGTGTTGGGAAAGGCGCCATTAACCCGATTTTCGGCTGAGCAAATTAAAAATGCTTTGAAGAAGATGAGCAGAGGCAAATCTCCCGGACATGATGGGCTTAGTATCGAGCATTTAAAACATGCTGGAGTTCACTTACCGAGGGTTCTGTCTATGCTCTTCGCGATGTGCATTAGTCATTCTTACTTACCTTCAGAGTTAATGAAGACAATTGTGGTGCCCATCGTGAAGAGTGGGACGGGAGATATCTCGGAAAATTGGAACTACCGTCCAATATCTCTTGCGACGATCATTGCCAAGGTGCTGGATAGTGTGCTTGACTCTCTATTGGACGAATACCTAGACCTGCATGACGCTCAGTTCGGGTTTAGGCCCGGATTGTCTACAGAAAGCGCTATTCTAAGTCTAAAGCATACTGTCCAGTACTACACGGGTCGCAATACTCCGGTGTACGCCTGCTTCCTCGAACTCTCCAAGGCGTTTGACTTAGTGTCGTATGACGTACTCTGGGGAAAGTTGGGAGGCAGGGGTATACCGAAGGAGATCATTAGTATCTTTCGGTATTGGTATGCTAACCAGTCTAATCGGGTCAAATGGGCAAACGCTCTCTCTGAGTCATATGGGCTGGAGTGTGGAGTGAGACAGGGGGGTTTGACGTCTCCCAAACTCTTTAGCCTATACGTAAACGATCTCATAGTCGAGCTGAGCAGCATGCGTGTTGGCTGCCGGGTGGACGGTGTTAGTATTAATAACATCAGCTACGCGGACGACATGGTGCTGCTCGGACCGACTGTGCGATCGATCAGAGAGATGCTGAACGTCTGTGAGACTTATGCTGCCTCCCACGGACTGATATATAATGCTAAAAAAACGGAATACATGGTCTTCAAGGCCGCCGGTAAGTGCCATGATGCGCAGACAATAAACCTGTACGGTCAAAATATAAAAAGAGTGTCTGCGTTCAAGTACCTGGGACATTTTCTTACCGATGACCTTAAAGACAATGTTGACATTGATAGGGAGCGCAGGGCGCTGGCGGTTCGAGGAAACATGCTGGCCCGGAGATTTGCTCGTTGTAGTGATGAAGTCAAAATTACGTTGTTTAAGGCCTATTGCCAGACTTTCTACACGAGCAGTCTCTGGGTCAAGCATACCAAGAAGGCGCTGGATGTCTTGCGCATCCAATACAATAATATCTTCAGAATGCTGTTGAGACTTCCCCGCTTCTGTAGTGCGTCAGAGATGTTTGCGAAGACGCATACAGATGGGTTCCACGCCATCATGCGCAAAAGACTCTGTTCGCTGGTCAGCAGAGTGCGGGCGAGTAACAACAGCATTCTGTCGACTGTGGCGGAGAGATTAAACTCTCCTTTCATGAGTCACTTTATGGGAATGACTATCAACCGGGGCACGTTTCCCATAAATTGATGGTCCTTCCCATAAAGCTAGTTATAATTTTATTTGTTAATATTATGTACTAACCCTAGCGTAAGCAGTATACTAACACATCTATGGATTTTTAATTATCTGAAATAAAGAATTTGAATTTGAATTTAACAATGGAAAGTACAGTTCGAAAGAAAAGTGTCTGAATTCAAGTTATTTTAGTAGCTCTGGTCGTATATGCGTAAGCGTCTGTTAGTTAAAATTTGTTTGGAACGATTGCCTACATAATCTCTACTAGTATTCAGCTTTATCTAGAAAGAGCGGCCGACCGAAACATAGTTAGAATAAGACTAAGCAGATTATAATGAGATAGTGAAACTAAAAAATCAATCAGATAGAAAAAAGCATAAACCACAACTGGATTTATCAGCCAAGTCTACAATCGAATACGTCAACATTTGAAAAAAAACAAAAAACTTAGTCTAGGATCAGTTATAAAAATATTTATAACACCAGATCATCCTATCCGTTTGCACACGATGGATTAAGGAGCGCGAAAAAATACATGGGGAGTTTTATTTCGTCCCTGAAATGTAAAAAACGGGTCTTAAGCTTCATAAGCTGAGGGAGCCTGGAGCAGATATGATTGAACGTGCAAAACCCATTGACAGCTCAGCTGTGTAAGAATTTACTTTGGAATGACGTACGTTCTTTCCTTTTATTTAAAATAAATCCTTAGTAATGATATCTTTCAATAGATTTAAAGAATAAATTACCTGAATGTACAAGGACCACCATAAAATTATGTATATTTAAAGCTAAATTAAAATCATAACTATTAGAAAAATGTTATTATAGCATTCTAGAATTTATGGAACATAAAAACCTGTAAATTAATATTACTTATTTTATATAAAATTTAGCATTGTCAAACTAGCCATAGCATTAAATTTATTACATAAATTGTGTGTACCTTACTTTGCAACATGTTAGTTTTAGGTTAATTTGCTGCGCCCTAACAAGGCTTTGTATACACTAGTTATAAGCCATGCCTGTAACAGCGTGTACATTATTTTTTTTGTTTATTGTTTATTGTACATTACATGCATAATCTAAGTACTAAATTTAATTAAACTATTGTACATTAATGTCAGTTTCAAAGGCGAACTACTGTCTCCTAAACTAGACTACGAGTATGTGTTTTAGGAGCCAAAGTTCCTCCAGAAATGCTCACAATACGTTATTGAAATATGCAAGTACTTTAAGTATCATAACTACATGCATTAAAAATCATAGCATAATTTTACTAGGTATCTATTATTACACAATTTAGATACTAAAAATTTAGCTCATTAATATTAAACAATTATTTCATTATATGTATATCATTAACAATTCTAATCTACGATAAAAATTCTTATTATTACAACCTATTTCATTCAAATTAATTATTATAACAACATATTATATGAAATTAAATATAACATTGTTAAAATTATATGTCGCATCCGGTCATTAGTACGGACACGAAACGACTCGCAAGCGCGCCACTAGCGACATTACGTATGTCGCATCCGGTCATTAGTACGGACACGAAACGAATCGCAAGCGCGCCACTAAGGACATTACGTATCGCCCACACCAACTGACAGCGCGCTTCTACAGAGTCGTGATGTTTTAAGCCGACGGCGAGGAGAACATTCAGTGTCTGATCGCATCGGAGTTAAGACGTCGCGGAACTGTACCCGATTCGTTGTGCTCAGTTATAATTAGTAGTTTGTGATTTTAATAAATTCAGTGTATCGTACCAAGTGTGTTTTCATTGCACGAAACCCATCTTCTGCCCACATGATGTCCGAATCTAACGGAATAAATCCTGACGTTCCTACATCAGAAGTGGGATCAAATCGTGCTAATGAGATCACACGCGGGAACAGTGACAATAACAATCAGTGGCGGTTACTTTTTGAAATACAAAACGAACAAATGCGCGTGCTGATACAAACTCTTAAAACACAGCCACTGAATAACAAGTTGGTGTTGCCGGAATTCGACCCCGATAAACCCGAGTCTGACGCGCGATCATGGTGCGCCACCGCTGACTTGTGTTTCGACGGGAATGCAGTGGAAGGAAGCCAACTTATTTTAACAATAAGCAAGGCGATGAGGGGCTCTGCATCAACATGGCTGTCGCAGATAACCTATCCTGGTATGACATGGGACCAGTTTAAAGAACTCTTCAAGGCCAGATTCGTTTGTGTTGAAACTTCAGCGGCTACCCTCATTAACCTGAGTAATGAAAAACCAAAGGATAATGAGACCTATGCCGCCTATGCTAGTCGTCTTATGACCTTTTTGTTAAACCGTTGGAAGGATCTAAGTGTTGAACAGATTGCGGCGTCGACTGTAATTGCTCACTTGACGCAAATCGATACACGCTTACAACGTCTCGCTTTTACCACGGAGATTACAACGCGTCATAAGTTGCAGCAAGAGCTTCAAGCGTTCTCCTACCTGAAGAGGAGATTCCCTACAGATACGCGTACTGACACCGGGAACGAGAAACGTCTAAAGTATTCATCACTACCGCCAATCAAGTGTGACGCATGTGGCAAGCCAAGACACAAACAAGCGGATTGCCTCACGAAGAAGAACGACGTCAAGAAGCCGTTGCCTGTGCCACCTGCTACGGGTGCTGGGCAGCGACAAGCCAGCAGCAGCCCACTGGTGTGTTTCAAGTGTGGCACGCCGGGCCACATCGCCAGTCGCTGCACAGTGGGTGGGTCCAGCGCTGCTGTACCGGTGGAGAAACGAGTCGCCCTTTGTATTGTCGAGCCACCAACGGAACATTGAAGCATTTTGGTGAGTGTTTCAAATTTGATTTTGATTCCGGTGCTTAATTTTCTTTGATGAAAGAGAGTATAGCTTGTAGATTTAGAGGCTTTGTCTTGTTTACCTTCACCACAGACACTTACACAGGTAAGACAATTCATAGGTTTGGCTTCTTACTTTCGTCAGTTTGTACCGAATTTTTCCCGCTTCATGGGTCCGATCTATAAATTGACATCTGGAAAGTCACCGTTCGAGAGGATTGCCAGCCGTGAAGAAGTTAGACAGAAGGTAATCCAAATACTAATTAGTGATCCAGTTCTCATGATTTTTGACCCGCAGCACTCAGTGGAGCTTCATACTGATGCCAGTTCAGAAGGTTATGGCGCGATTTTGTTCCAAGTTGTAGAAGGTAAGCAACATCCTATTGCCTATTTTAGTAAACGCACGACACCAGCAGAGTCTCGATACCACTCGTACGAGCTGGATACGCTAGCGGTCGTCAACGCGGTGAAACATTTTAGACAATACCTGCATGGCCGAAAGTTTACAATAGTAACGGACTGTAATTCTCTAAAATCATCACGAAACAAAATTGACCTGACACCGAGGGTACACAGGTGGTGGGCATTCTTACAGTCGTTTGATTTCGACGTAAAATACCGCGTAGGTAAGCAAATGGCGCACGCTGATTTCTTCTCTCGAAACTTATTGCCTCTACCACCAAAACCAGCTTGTAAAGTTGAACAGATGCAGGTTAACCTTACCGCATTGTCTGACAATTGGCTTCTAGCAGAGCAGCAGCGAGATGAAGAGATCAAGAAAATTATTTCTGATCTAGACCAAGGTCAGCTTAACGACGACGTGGCTAAAACGTATGAGGTAAGATCAGCTATACTTTACCGTAAAGTTCAACGTAACGGTCGAACAAAATGTTTGCCAATCATCCCTCGTGCTATGCGTTGGTCTGTCATCAATAATATTCACGAATCCATTATTCATTTAGGATGGGAGAAGACGCTAGAGAAGCTGTACAATCATTATTGGTTCGAGGGTATGAGTCGCTACGTAAAAAGGTTTGTAGACAACTGTGTCACCTGCAAAATAGCAAAGTCCTATTCAAGTAAAGTACAGGCGGAACTTCACCCTATACCCAAGACAGTGATTCCATGGCATACCGTCCATATAGACGCTACAGGAAAGCTGAGTGGGAAGAGTGAAAACAAGGAGTACGTGTTTGTGATGATAGACGCTTTCACCAAGTACGTATTGCTATTTCACAGTAAAAACATTGACACCAAGAGCAGCATCAAGGCAGTGTCTCACAGTGCTGCACTCTTTGGTGCTCCTGTGCGAATAATCGCTGATCAGGGACGGTGCTTTTCGAGCAAGGAGTTTCGCGACTTCTGTCAAAGTAAAAATATCAATCTTCACCTTATTGCGACTGGTTCATCTCGTGCGAATGGTCAAGTAGAATTGATAATGAGTGTGCTCAAGTCAATGTTAACTGCGATAGAGACTGATAAAGATCGGTCGTGGCAAGACTCGCTAGGAGATGTACAGCTAGCCCTTAATTGTACGGTTAATCACGTTACAAAAGCAAGTCCATTAGAACTTTTGATAGGTAAGGTAGCACGTCCACTTAATTTAATGGCTAATGACAATGACGACATTATAAACCTTGATGACATTAGGAGATTAGCTTCCGAAAGCATTGAAAAGTCTGCGTGTTATGATAAAAGTCGTTTTGATAGTACGAAGGCCAGAGTGAATAGGTTCTCTGTCGGTGAATTCGTGCTTATTGAGAACGAGGAGCGTAATCAAACTAAGCTTGATGTGAAGTTTAGGGGCCATTTCAAATTGTTGAAGTGTTAGATGGCGATCGGTATGTTTTAAAATCTCTCATTAACAAGCGTACTTACAAATACGCTCATGACCGTGTTCGAAAGATGCCCGAGGGCCAAGTACAAACTGAGATTGTAGATGAAATAGATGGTGAATTGGCATCACCTTAGTTTATGTAAACAGGTTCTCGGTTCAGTGGGTCGGAGACTGTACCAGAGTATCGTAGCCGTAGCCCGTTGGAAATCGGTATCTGCTCAACGAGTAGTCCGTGGGTACGCGGTAGGCGGTAGCTCTGGGTGGTACAGTCGGGTTTTGCCTAGAAGCAAAGACCATAGAGTCAAGGGTTGAGACTGTACCAGAGTATCGTAGCCGTAGCCCGTTGGAAATCGGTATCTACTCAATGAGTAGTCCGCGGGTACGCGGTAGGCGGTAGCTCTGGGTGGTATAGTCGGGTTTTGCCTAGAAGCAAAAACCATAGAGTCAAGGGTTGACTCGGTATTCTCGTGGGGAATAGTGTGTGTGTTATTGACCATGAATGGGATACCTGAGGTTTTGTTTTCTTTGATTAAATGTAATGTGCTTGGTTCTCGGTAATCTCGAAAGTAGATTAGTTATAATTCGTAGATTAGCGTAGTTTTTTTTTTAGTTCTAATTTGATTACTATTAGCAAACTGCTCCTGTAATAAACAGATTTTAAAGAGTCTAGTCCATTTTAACTTTCTCATCAGTCTTTATTTGAGTCAGGATTGGACGAACAGAAACTGTGCCAGAATTTTGTATTTTCCAGATTAACAACACACGAGGACGTGTGCATCGCAGAATGGCCGTGTCGCATCCGGTCATTAGTACGGACACGAAACGACTCGCAAGCGCGCCACTAGCGACATTACGTATGTCGCATCCGGTCATTAGTACGGACACGAAACGAAACGCAAGCGCGCCACTAAGGACATTACGTACTCACCCACACCAACTGACAGCGCGCTTCTACAGAGTCGTGATGTTTTAAGCCGACGGCGAGAAGGAAATTCAGTGTCTGATCGCATCGGAGTTAAGACGTCGCGGAACTGTACCTGATTCGTTGTGCTCAGTTATAATTAGTAGTTTGTGATTTTAATAAATTCAGTGTATCGTACCAAGTGTGTTTTCATTGCACGAAACCCATCTTCTGCCCACATGATGTCCGAATCTAACGGAATAAATCCTGACGTTCCTACATATATATATGCATTAAACTTCAAAATTAAAATTACATTAAACTAAACATAATATTGTGTCATTACATAATTATTTATTTAGTAATCATTCAATTTAAATATCCTGCAACTACATAAGGTCATCACACTTTATAGTTTAAGTGACAATAGAGATAAGTGCCTCAGTTTCGTCGTACGACAACTTTTGCCACCATTTGGTAAGTTTGGATTTAAATTCGCTTTTATTAAGGGAATAAATGGAGATGAGCTTAACTTTATTGTAAACTCGAGAGCTTGTAGCCATATACTGGTGACTGGCGAACCTGGTACGGCATTTTACTGTATCACAAATGGGAAAGCCCTTGCGGCGTGCTACTTATCGGTGTCCAGGGACAACAAGGAGTGTTTTCGTAGCACAGTGCGAATCGCAAAAAGTAGTCTCACGGTCAATACTTCGGATTCTGAATAGAGCTCTTTCGTCGAGAAATCCTTGCGTTTAAAGAACATGACCTTCAAGATTTCTCTTTGTGCTCTTTCAACTTTGATCATGGAGGTTTTGTAGCTACCACCCCAAACTGGCACACAATATAATATAATCGACTGACATAAGCTTTGGTAAACCAGCATAGCCGTAGCAGGATCCGTGCAATAAATAAATAAATAAAGAACTGGAAGAGTTTAGCCTTGCTTTGCGTTAAGTCATGTCTTAGCTTTAAGGTTAAATTCAGAAATATTGTAAAATATCTAAAATAGAATAAAAATAGGCTTTATTTTTGCGACGTTGCTAAACTTACACTTGGGTGTACGTAGTAATATTTATTTATTCATTTGATCATCATTATTCGCTTAGCCTTGTTCCAACTATTTTAGGGTTGGTTTTTAGTCTAACTGAATGCACCGGACGTCCTCTTGACGAACGTAACGCATTACTTGAAATAAGATCTATATAACTGAATTTCTCTCAGCGGCAACGCGACGCAGTGCGGTGAAGGCAATTGTGAAAACGTAATAAATGTAAAGAATTGACAGTACATCAAGTCTTTCCGCTAGTTGCTCTACCCACGTGAATGTCAAAAACTACCCTTACCTACCCTACATCTAGGTGATCACGGGTTCAAATGTGCTATGTTATGCAGGACCAGGACACGTTTTATCCATTTTTCGAATTTCGTCTAAATCCATTTAGTCTGAAGTAGAGTCTGTGTTTCCCGATAGCTATAACCTAGGAGTCTTTAAGTCAAGAGTGAACAGGTTACTTTTAGCTAAGCGTGCTCCATCTTAGACCACATCATCACTTACCATCAGGTGAGATGGTGGTCAAACGCGAACCTATTTTTAATAAAAAAATAAAAAAAGAATAGTATTTAAGACGGGAAAAGACAAACAAACATTAGTATATAGAATAGTAGATTGATCACGTGACATTGCTGGTGTTTTATTACAATACCATTCAAGCACATTGACATTTAAAAATGATAACTAGCAAAGAAATGCCTTGGTGGGGCTTTCTACTGAATCAGAAGTATATGTTATATTTTCATGCTGTTTAATTAAATTGATTGTTTACGTATCTAGCAATGTGAATTTATTTACAACTAGCTTTTGCCCGCGACTTCGTTCGCGTTGGAGGTGTTCCCGCGTAATTCCCGATCCCGTCGGAATTCCGGGATAAAAACTATCCTATGTCCTTCCCAGGTTCTTAAACTATTCACATGCCAAATTTCATTTAAATCGGCTTAGTGGTTTAGGCGTGAAAATGTAACAGACAGACAGAGTTACTTTCGCATTTATAATATTATTAAGTAAGTATGGATAGTATATTTAGCGAGGTAAAAAGGAATTGGAGGAGCTCCAACACTACCAGACCATACGAACAACCACCATCACGCTATTTCACACACTCGCCCAAAAACACCTTTTCATAGCATAATAATAATTCAGCAATTACGTTCCCACTCCTGGGGCAAGACAAGACCTTTTTCTATGAGAGTTTATATAGATACTTCAACAAACTAAAAGAAAATAGTAATGCTTGGGAAGAAACTATGTACGACGACACAGGAAATCATGATGTGGGCTCTAGATAATTATTTTTGTCCATTGAAAAAGGTAAGATTCTAATTAAGCCTGTCTTATCTTCAACCACATCATCGCTTACCATCAAGTGAGATTGCGAAAAATCGAGAACCTATCAACAACAAAAACTTTACGAATGATATGATTATTACCAAAGCAATCAAATTTTAAAATAACACGTCCAATGAATAGACAATATTCTATCTGCTCAAATTCCTTGTTACCGCAGAGTTTAATTCATCTCGTGAATTCCCGGAGCCTTTGAAATATAGAGTGAAATCCTAAAAGGGGTTTGTCTGCGAGCAATTTCCGGTCACAAAAATATTCATACATTCTTAGGGGCCTCTAAAACGTAGAAGGGTGCCTTCAAAATGTTCTTATAGATGCAGTGAAAGCAATTTGGAATGTAATTGGAATCTCTTATCTTCGGTAAAAGGATTGTTAATAGCTACTTTTGTTGAAAAAGAAATGTGACTGTGATGTTATTTGGAATGTAATTTAGGATTGTTTTAAAGGGATAATATTAAAGCTACAATAATTACTTTAGGATCTCATAGTTACATAAAAACAGCTGCACGTTTCGATCTTTAAGCTTAAGCAACGTTTCCCGTGCATTTTTTTAATTTTTTTATTACCAACTAGATTTTGCCCGCGACTTCATCCGCGTGGGAGGTTTTGCCCGTATAAATCCTGATCCCGTGGGAATTTCGGGATAAAAGCTATCCTATATCCGTCTCCTGGGTCTAACCTATCTCCCTACCAATTTTCAGCCAAATCGGTTCAGCCGTTCTGGAGTTATAAATAATGTTACTAACATGACTTTCTTTTATATATATAGAAGATAGATGAGCCCGTTCTTTACCATCAAGAGCGGGCTCATCTATCTATATATATAAAAGAAAGTCGTGTTAGTTACACTAGTGTGTAAGTGTAAGATGAGGTCTACGATCGAACGAGCGAGCCCAGAAGATGCCTATTCACTCTTGCTTTAAAGGCTGACGGGTCATGGATAAGTGACCATCTTAATGTATCAAGATTCCGCCGTGTCTCGAAAAACACGTTAAACTGTTGACCTCGGCTGTCATTTGTATATCTTTAACAGTCATCACGGATAGTCAAAAAACAGATAATCTGACACCAGTATTGCCAAGGGGTACCGTATTTCCAAACTACTGCGTTCTGGAGGTCAAATAGGCAGTTGCTCTTTGTCTTTTTCTGTATTTCCTGTCACATATAACCCGTCAGCCTTTAAAGCAAGAGTAAACAGGCATCTTCTGGGCTCGCTCGTTCGATCGTAGACCTAATCTTACACTTACCATCAGGTGTGATCGGGGTCAAGAGCGGGCTCATTGGTAATAACAAAAAAAAAGTAGAATTCTGTGTTTCTGTAAGTTTTATTGCGCTAGCAGAACAGTGTTAGGTTCAGACTTAATGAGTTGTATGGGTCACCAAAATACAGGCTGTACCTAGTTTGGGACCCGTTGTGTAAACCTGTGGCATGTAAATGTATGTCAATAAAATAATAAAATAAAAATACAACACTAGTGCTCAGTTATCTAGATTAGACTAAAAACCGACCCCGACAGAGTTGGGAAAACTCTAAGCCGATTATATCGATAACTACAACAAGCTTTAAGTATATTACATTAAAACGCAAAATGCCACTCGAAATACATAATTTACTAGGGGAAGTTGCGACATGCTTGGCGGTTTGGCAAGACATGTGACGCTTGAAAGCTACGCTGTGTTGTGCGAGTTCGATTCCCACACGGAGTAAATATTTATTACTTTTACAGATAGTTAGATTATATCTGGCTGTTTCAGTACGTGATATTTAGTGTTTCAACTTGGAATTTTTCTTCAATCCTTTCACTTTTTAAAGAAAAAAATCTAATGTAGGGCAACGTTTAATATATCCATAGTGGTTTTAATGTGATAGCTATATTCTATAAATATACTTACTTCTAGGTAAGTGTGCTCTATCTTCAACCGCATCATCGCTTACCATCAGCTGAGTTGGTGGTCAAACGGGAGCTTATTATTATCAATAAATAATGTGTTTTGTAGCCCTGTAAACATCATTGGAGGCCATATGTATGTATTTCATATTGCAATGATTTGTCTCTGAAAAAACTTCATACGTGTTTCCTTTGTCGTTTTCCCGGAAAATCTTACTACTTCCTGCAGATTTCAAATTGCTTATTTCGCTATTGCAAAAGAGAACCCATAAAAATTTCAACGATCCATATCGTGAACCACCTACTAATAAATTCTATATGAATGATTGGAAGAAGTTCCGAGTTTGCCACAAGCCCAAGTTTTTCTCATAGTTCTCCATTAATAACATTCTTCTTCAGAACTTTTAATACGGGTAAACGATTGTTATTCTAGGAGTTTTAAGAAAAAAAAAACATGTGCAATACAAACTAGTGAAATTAAAAATAACTTCGTTCTTCCCTTTGTCAAGTTATTGTACACATACAGCCGACATAATTTTAATAAAATTTGGTATTCTATTTAATTGATCCTAGAAAAAGAGATGAAGAACAATTTACTAGCAGGCGAAAATTTCTTTAGACTTTCTTGGAGGCCGGAGCCTCTGGTAACATCTAGTTTTCAACCGACGACAAAAAGAGGAGGTTATCAATTCGACGCGTATATATATATATTTTTTTTTAATGTATGATCATCGATTACTCGAAGACGGCTGAACCGATTTGGAAAATTCTTAATTTGTCCAAATGGGTATACCTCGAAATTGGTCCCATTATCACCAAAGTCAGGATCTGATGATGGAATCCTGGAGAAATCGAGGGAACTCTTCAAATATTATAGGCACACCTATGACGTGTTGGGTATTTCTTATAGTAACTTGTGCAGTTGCTCTCAAAAAGTACCATTTGGGGAAGTGGAACTGATGATGAAGACCACAGATGGCCGCCGAAACTACTCAATAATAAGTATTGAGTGGATTGCGATTCGATTACTTGAATATGGATGTTAAGCAGTTTATGCTCGTCACAATGCATATGGTGATGTAGAGCTGATGGTGAAGTACCAGGAGAACTCCTCAACAATTAACGGCCCAGCATTGGGAAAAGCAATATTTTGTAAAAGGTTATAAGTAGTTGACATTTAGGCTTTTGTAACTAGGTAAATTAAAAATAGACCAACTAAAAAGAGTGAAATAAAAACTTTTTAACAAAAAATTAAACCGACTCCCAAAAAACACTGCAAAGTGAAAAATAACTTTAACTTCGGAAGTCGGTGCCAAAAACGAAAAAACAAAACTAAAGACACCGACTTTAGACTTTTTTGGGAGTCGGTTTAATTTTTTGTTAAAAAGTTTTTATATATAAAAGACATTCATTCAACATTCATTGTGCGCACAGCCAAGGTGTGGAACTCTCTGCCGGCTTCTGGGTTCCCTGCCACATATAACCCGTCAGCCTTTAAAGCAAGAGTGAATAGGCATTTTCTGGGCTCGCTCGTTCAATCGTAGACCTCATCTTACACTTACCATCAGGTGTGATCGAGGTCAAGAGCGGGCTCATTCGTAGTAAAGAAAAGAAAAAGAAATTGCAACGACATTATTATAGGAAGACTAAAGAGCTTAGTTTAGGACCAAAGGCTATATTTAGACGAGTACTATTTCTCCAAAACAGTCAAGTGCGATGTTACTATGCTTATCAAATAAAATCAAAAACTGGAGCACTAATTGCTTGTTATCCTATACACTGGGGTTGCGGGAAAATATAAACAATATACTGTGACCTGAAAACGCAGGCATATAATCCGTAAAAGTCTGAATCTCCCTTTCGTTCCATCCAGATTGGGAGAAATCATAAAATTTGTTGATTTTACTTCCGAAAATATAATATTATCCTATTACAGCTAGGTAGTGATATGCTATTATAAACACACCCCATACCGTTGTCTTAATTAAAAGACAATCTTCACTTTCGCATACAAAAGCAGACACCTGCTCGAATTTCCACATCCTTTTTGCAAGAAAACTAGACTAGACGAGAGCCGACAAGCTAACATCGTTAGAGCAAAGACGCTGCGAATAATAGCATCATAATAAAATTAATAGAACCCATTTCTATCCTATTTTCTCTAATACGAGTTCGTCCTAATGTTTTTCCTAATATAACTACGACCTTCATTATTGCTTACACATTTTTCTAAGTCGAAACGTGAGCAGAAAATTTATGGTATAGAACTCTGTTATTGGATGATTCGGGAAAGTTTTGGAGAAAAAATATTGAGTGGTGTATTCATGGTAGTTATATCCACGTAAATTAAACACGGCCCACGGTCACGGTGGTTATATCCACGTAAATTAATGATAGAAAAAGGATAGAAAATATATGGTATAGAATAATATACATAAATTATTTTTATCGATGAATTTGTAAACTAAACGACAACTTAAGTAACTGCTAGAAGAATGTTATTTTTACGATATGTGGTCAAGACACATCTTTACCACGTTCGGTTTTAAAACATTCCAGGTTTGTTTTTGCTAACTTCGCTTTCATAATAATAATTATATTACAGCTTGATCTCGAAAGCAATACTCCTGGAAGCGACGTGAATTGTTAGGAAATTCCTCTCTCAGGAGTCCTGCCAACGTTAGCTTCGACCTTGTTCCCGGTGCCGGTGCGATTTTTTTATATTTTCAATGTATTATATATGTATCGGTTGCCAAGCAGGTCAGCGATCGGTATCACCCCCGTTGGGAGCTGCAACACGTGAATCATCATAGAATACTTAATCTTTTACTTTTTATCTTCTATTTGGGCGGGCACGATGCACGGAACCGTACATTAATCTAACAACTTACGCTCCGTGCATTCTGCACGTGTGTGCAATTGATGTGTATCAATTATATCAATTACGCAAATCATTATGTCAAATTTATTTTTATAATAAATCGGTGTTTATCAAACATTCGCGACGGTCGGTTTTATTTCATCATCATCATCCTAATAGAATCGCCCCGCTATCTATCACTAAGTGTAGGGATTCCCTACACTTAGTGATAGATAGCATATTTTGAAAAAAAAAAAAGAAGAATAAATGTAACATTAAAGTGGCTACTTTCCACTAATAAGTAAAGAAGAAGATTTTCCCAACGAAAAAAGTCGCAGTTGGTGGCAAATGTTTTATGTGAATCAGCAACTTGATATTTTTTATCACAGATACAAACTATCATAATTATATCAATATGTCCGCCCACTTCTGGTTTCTCAAATCAATTATTACTGTGATTACGAATACGTCCCCATAGAAAGATGACAAGCAAACTATCTAGACACGCGGGAGCGTGTCAAGCCAAGTACTGGCGCGCAGCTCACCGTGTGTAATATTACACGAACCATTTGGAGCTACTTTTGAGCCCCTCATAACTCAAAAACTATTCCACTTAAACTTGTCAATTTTGGCTCATATAATGAGACTGGCAAGATACATATGTGTTCCAAATTTTATAATCATATCTCAAACTGTTATTTAGATATTAACGTCCAAAAATCGTCATTTTTATGACTGACCTATAGATCAAAACTATAACCCAGTTTCAGATGACCTAGAAAGTTCAAATTTGGCATGCAGATAGGTAATTAGGTGAATACAAAGGAAAAAATCAGAAACTGGTAATTTTTTTTCATTTTATTATAATTTTCACGATTTTAAGATTATTACGTGAATATATAACGAGTTGAATACCACCCTTGATTTTTTTAAATCCAAATTTATCCGTTATTGTTATTGTCTTATAAATAAGAATATAGTAAATTTTCGTATTTATTACGCGTAACTAACCATATTCTACAACCACTAGCGCCACCTATTATCTTAGAGGGTCACTACACCATGGAGGCAAAACGTGTAAAGAGAATTCCGGATACTGAATGGGCAATTCACTCGAGCATTTCAAAGGTACAATAAAATATAGAAAATAACATAAAAAGGACAATTATACCCCGTAAACGTAGGAAAATACAGTAGTTTAACAAAAAACCATTTAGTATTAATTTTGTTATAAATAAGTACCTACTACTAATTTATGTACAAAAAGTAATGATATCCCATCAAAAACATGAATGTGAAATGAGAGCCAAGTTCAATATTATTATATTTTATATGCTTTGGTTCTTGACTTCAACGACAAAAGAAGTGAAATCTAAATGGGTGCCAAGTTCAATGGTCAGTCCTGAAATTTATTTATAACAATATAAAATATAATTTATTCTTATAACTTAGGAGAATATATTGTAGCCTAAGGTCTGACTTGGCTAATTTTCATATACGAATTATATTATAGCCTTCGCAAGTTCTAAACCTGTTACTTGTCGATTCATATTTTATTATTCCGAAAATTTGGCTTGCTGGTAGAAACTAACCATCGAACATAATAATTCGTATATGAGAACTAGCCAGGTCAAACCTTACGCTACAATATATTTTCCTAAGTTATAAGAATAAATGATATTTTATATTGTTATAAATAAATTTCAGGACTGACCATTGAACTTGGCACCCATTTAGATTTCACTTCTTTTGTCGTTGAAGTCAAGAACCAAAGCATATAAAATATAATAATATTGAACTTGGCTCTCATTTCACATTCATGTTTTTGATGGGATACCATATTACGTCAAAATACATTAATCGACAATCTTGTATACGCACACGTTCTATTGATCGGACTATAAAAAAATATCTTAAATCTTAGTAGGTTATCACACCGTAAGTTTTTCCACCCTCTTTACATACCATTGAATATACTGCCTTCGGTTTGATCAAATACGTTTATGACGTCATAAACCACACGATGGACAGTGAAAAGTTTTCTGAAACTTTGATTAACAGTTTGCCAAGTTCCCCGAGTGCTTCTGTATGTCCGAAGTCGGACTACTTTTTTATAACCTAAGTGACCATGGCTCAGTGTCATAAACTCTGGACTGCAAATTGAATATTTAACGGTTTGTCATTCTCGCGTTTATTAGATCGAACAGAAGTAACCCACAATAATGGAGGGTTTTATGTAATAATGTCTTTTCATTTTGAATATACAGCGGTTTTAAGTCCCGCCCTCGCGTCGTGTCTCTCGTTACTGAGAGATGTCGTCATATTATGTATGGGAATTATGTATGGCTTGCGATTTCGGTTTCTATTTTCGGCAGCATGGACAGTATCGTGGAGATTTCCGGAATCGAGGGCACTGCGGATCTGGTTGGACCAACGCATCAGACTGCGACCACGGGTCTTCTTTCTTGTATCTTTCCGGTCACAATCAGTTTCTCAAGATTTTCGCCTTGCTTCCTTGCGATGTGTTTTTAAGAACGTGGTTATGTTTATGAAGATGCATTTAATGGCATCATCTCTGATTGAACTGAAATGCAGTAATTTAATTTTCATCCATTGAAAATATAAGTATCCGGCAAAAAAATATTATGAAATCATAGACAGACACATCGATTTTATTTATATGTACATAAATGCGAAGATAAAAGTCTTATATCAATCTATTATAATCTTTTTATTAGGTACCCTCTACACGCAGTAAGACTAGTAAAACGCGATTATTATTAAAATTAACTGAAGGAACAATTTCTTACATCTGGCGGTATGTATTAGCATGCGCTCCATCACTCGGGCAGAAGATCGCTAATGGAAAATTTATTGTGAATGTAATATTGCAAAATTCCTGAAATTCTGAACGAATTGTCTCGATTGGGAGCTCCTTAAATTGGGTGAGGGCGATAAGATACCGCTTTGTATATTTTAGGATATATAAGCTGAGATTTTGAGTAAAATAGACAAAATAATTATATAGAATGAAGAGCTCTTGGCTACTGGATCGATTTTCAAGGTGAAGCAAAGCTTCTGGAGGTCATACCTCAGGTGAGTAACCATCATAACATATCGAGATTGTTCCATGCCTCAGTCAGCACGTTAAATCGATAGTCCCGGCTGTCATTTGTTTTTTTTTTGACAGTCCTTACGAGGATAGAAAATCTGACACCGATCCAGCCAAGGGGTATTGGTTGGGGTCAGGCCGTTGCGCCCTCATTCCAGGGAGCTCCTTGTCCGGGAAGCACTCACATCGAATATTTTGTTACTCCGGTACGCCCTCGGCTAGTACGCGCCCGTTTTTATTTTGTTTCAAGGAATATCAGTAAGTAATGTTGAGAACAAAAATGTATATGACATTTTTGTTTAATTAAATTACAACAACGAAATTCACAGAGTGAAAGTAATAATAGTAGGTACTAAAAAAGTAAAAAAATATCCGTCATACATAATCATCTAATAATTAACACTTAATGAAAATAAATAACAGTTTTTGCTTGCATGAACACAATGAATAGGCGGATCTTTTCTAAATACAAAATCATTGAAATTTTTATTCGTAGGACTGATGGAAGACATCAGTCCTGCAATAACTTTTTTTTTTAATTTTCATGCTCCTCTTGGTTATAGATCTCTTTTTGGATCTTAATCTGTTGAAATAAATATAATATACCTACTTAGGTACATAACCGAAAGTAAATATATGAAATAAACAATGGATAAAATTCATACATTCAGAAATTTTGTTTTAAATTTTGTTTTAAAGCTGACCGAGAGCGTGCCGGCATAACATTTTTGTTTATGTGAGGGTATCCCAGACGAGGGCTCCCCGAAATGAGGGCGCAACGGCCTGACCCATCGGTTGCTGGGTTGTGAAATCACATAGGCAGTCATTCGATTCGTTTTGACTAGGAGATGACGCTAACAGTGTAAGGAACAATCCAGATGAGATTATAGGGCCTTATAATAGTGCCCTGTTTCTGGACCGAAAATATCTCAAGCGACTGTGAAATTTAAACGCAAGTTAGCTGGTTGATTGTACTACAACAACCAATATCACCGCTTGATTCACTTCGTTTTATTCGAAGCACTTTTTTCCAGAATCAGGATGAAATTGAATTGAAGCGACATTAGCCTAAGCCGACGGGCTAAGGTATGATCGACAGGTTGCAGGTTCGAACCCCACCAATTACACTATTGCCGTGAACCCACTTCACACACAAGCATATTTTGCTAAGTTGAAGGGGTAAACAAGATGGCTAGTAATGTGAATTCAACCTACAACGCTACTTCTCTTTTAAAAACATCTTATAATAGATCTTTAAAGAACGGACGACTATTTAATCGTTTTATAAATAACTAGTAACTAGCTAACCTGGCAAACTTCATACCGCATTTTTTTATTTTCCATACTTTTCTCACCTTTTAAACTTTTCTTGAACTTCCACAAATATTTAAAAACCTAAATCAGCCAAATCAGTGCAGTTTTTCTTGAGTTTTAGCAACAGAAATGAACAGCAATTGATTTTTATATTATAGAATATAAAAGATGTGCATTTTAGTTATTGAAAACCAAAAATGTTAACTAAGTCTACAGTTTAACTAAATGAAAATGTTTTACAGAACTTTACCCCGGCTGCAATAAAATTATTGGTTTTCAATAAAGGATCAATTGCTCAGTACATAGAAATAAATAATTAATAATGCCATTCAACCATTATTGAAAACCAATAGTACTTATTTATTTTGTTTTTTTAACAAATCATAGTTTAATGAAAAGGTAGGGTGTGTCTAACACAATCCACTAAAACTGCGCACTCTCACAATTTCTTCTTCTTTCTTGGGCCATTCTTATATAACAAACTTAATAATAAACTCAATATATACGCCCTCACTAAATTAAAATGTAAAGCTCAACTATTAGAATTTCTTAAAAGCCTCGACTACAAGGGAAAGCAGGATTTGTTGGTCCCGCTAAAATAATACTGTATTTCTTGTTTTGTACTTACTGTCATCACGCATATCATAGCTCTTTTCATACATCTACACTCTTCAATCTGCATAATAATCTCAAACACTGATACACTTAACAAACTGGTTCCACGTTTTCTCATGTATGTAAACAATAATTTTCATCTTTTTAGTCTTTAAGTAATATTGCTTAATTCTTGTATTCAATTCTCTATCCATTATTTAAGTTACAGCGGGTCTCTGGCTGCGGGAGGGAACTAGTGATCTGTAATACAGGTTCTCGTTGAAACCCACTTCAGGCACCAGTCTCTCACATAGTCAAACCCCTACTTTAGTTTACTGTAATTTTTAGCTTTAAGTTATTTTGTGTGGAGAAAATTAAACGTAATAATAATAAATAATAAATAAGTTTATTTTACCACAAATTTGATGTACAGACGCCAGCACATCAACCTACAACTATCTGTCAAATTTATTTAATAGATTTTCAACTTTATTGTTAAAGAAATTAGGTTCAAGGTTGATTGGGAAAATTTGACAGTTTCGGGTAGCTTCATGTGCTGGCGTCTGTACATTGCACAGATTTATATGTTAACAAATTAATTACAGATATGTACACTAGTTTCAACCCTGCCCCTTAAACTAGGCAAAGCCTGTATCTTAGGGGGCAGTATCCGACTATAGGGTTACATTAATATAAATTCACATAGCGGACGTGCAAGTGGAATGTATCAACAGTAATGCGTATTTATGTGGCAAACTTGACGAGTGCGAGTGTGTAGTAGTGGCAGTGTTGTGTGTCGGTGCGTGTGTGTGTGTGTATGTTGTGTGAGTTTGTGTGTATTTGTTGTATTATAAATGTGGTGAAGTTAAGTAAGTGAGATGTTAAGTTATTGTGGGATATGATGTTATGTGTAGTTGTTTATTACGTGATGTAGGTTAATAGTGACTCCGTTTCATAATAGTCGAGATTGAGCAGCCATTCTTTTACTGTGCATTTTAGTTTAGACCTAGTGAGACCAAGAATATTTAATTTCTTGTGTGCTTTGTTGTATAAGTGCCTGCTTATTACGTAAAATTGATGTTTTGCAAACGTAGTCCTGTGTTTTGCCGTTGAGATGTTTTGTTTGCGTTTGTTAAGGTCAGGGGGAGGCACACTGCCATGTGTCCTAAGGATTAATTGAAGCACAAAAAGCTGTCTCACAGTTAAAACCTTACAGTCTTCATAAAGTTGAGCTGTAGGATATCTGCGCGGTTTTTTCGTCATCACTTTGAGGACTGCTCTTTGTGCCCTCTCGAGCCTCAGGACACATGTCTTTGCGGCTCCACCCCACACATTAATACAGTACCCCAGTACCGACTGGCATAGAGCAAAATACACCATTTTAAGGGTATGATGGTCAGCTGATCCCCTAAGCGACTTAAAAATGGTAATAAGTCGCATTGTTCGGATGGAGAGTGTATCTACGTGTTGGTCCCATCTTAAACCGCTGTCTATTTTGACACCGAGGTATTTTACGCAGTCAGCTCTATTTATTTTTGGACAACTACTACATATTGAGGGACTTGTACATGAATGTGCCGTTAAGGAGAAAGTAGTCGGTGGTTTCAAGTTACAGCGGATAGAGAAGGGAATAAGTATGGTTTTGGCCAGATTTAGTGTCAGTAGATTCAAGTTTAACCAGCGCATGATTCTACTTAAGGCAGATTCAGCATTGCTCTTAACAGCTTCCCAAGATGGACCTTGGACTATTATTGCGGTATCGTCTGCATAGGTATATATGTTGCAGTTTTGGATCGTTATATTACATAGGTCGTTTACATATATTTGAAAAAGTGTGGGCCCCAATATGCTACCTTGTGGTACACCGTAGGTCACTAGTTCTTCTTTACTAAAATAGTTACCAATTTTAACTTGTTGGAGACGGTTTGTTAAATAGTCTGTGAAAATTTCAAGAGGTTTGCCACGTATACCCAATGATTCTAGCTTTGAGATAAGTTTGGGTACAGAAACTGTGTCAAACGCTTTAGACAGATCCAAAAAAATCCCCAGATACCTTGTCTTACCATCGAGCTTCCTGGCAACTAATTGTGTAAGATCCAGTACCGCGTCGTCAGTGGACATCCCCTGACGAAAGCCGTACTGGTTGTCTGCTATGAGATGGAATTTGTCTAGGTAGTTTCCAAGATACTTATGTAGTAATTTCTCATAGATTTTTGAGAGTGCCGTAAGGACTGAAATGGGTCTGTAATTTTTGACACAGTTTCTGTCTCCTCCCTTGAAGATTGGGTGAACAATGGCTTTCTTAAGGGCGTTAGGGAAAACTCCAGATTGAATGCAGAGATTTAAGATGTAGGTTATAGGTGATACGAGGACATGACGACATGTTTTTAACAGCGATGACGAGATACCATCCCAACCTACGGCGCAATCACTACGTAGTTGAAGAATTGTTGCTTCCACGTCACTTTCATCTATTTCAGGAATGACAAGCGAGTTACATAGCTGGCTTTTGACAGTATTTTCAGACGACTGGCTGTTACTGGGAAAAGTTGAGGTTTGATTAAGTATCTCGGATGCCAGATTTTTGCCTACATTGTTGAAATAGGTGCTCACGTGATTGATGGAAGAAGGAGTATCACATATTTTCATAAGGAGCGTCTGCACTAGTTCGTATTACACGTGTGTTTGTGATTTCTTTAATGGTTTTCCATAAAGCTTTAGGGTTGTTTTTACTTTTTTGTAGTTCGTTATTTCATGTAGTTGTTTTAATTTCCTAAGTAACTTATTACAGAAGTTTCGATAACGATTATATGTAATTTTTAGGACAAGGTTATCTGGAAACTTTTTTGATTGTTTATGCAAGTGGTCCCGATTCCTAATGCATTTTAGAAGGCCTGCTGTGATCCAGGGTGTTGCGTCCCAAATGTATTTTTGAACGATCTTTTTGTTGTGGCAACATTCTATTCTCTTTTTGATGTTGACACTTGACATAACTTTTTCACTTGACAGGTAGACTTTGGTTCCCTTGTTGGAAAATGTCCGTTCTTGGGACTTTGATTTAATTGTAATTGGTAAAATATCGTTTGGAACCGACTGTTGAAACCGATAATTGGGTCGCGAGTAACGATTAAATTGAACTTTGTAATCCCGGATTGACGAAAACCCAGGGATATTTCTCGGAACATATCACCGTATTGCCTCACCGCGTGGCACGCGCATTTGTTGGAAATAAGTAGTGATAAATAGCTTCAATCCGGTGTGAGTTAGGGCTGGGATGCTGATCTGAACCGCGCCATCTGGAGACTGACGCCTTGTGACCGTTCAGAACACTTGACTTACATCACACTTTCATTTACTCACCTCATATTAACATACATACCACACTTGGGCGTGACCTAGGAAGGTCGAAGTTGGTGTACCCAGTGCAGAAGGTAAGTGGTTAGAACTGTTATTTATATATATGGTTTGTAGGCCGAAGAGCCTGTACTTTGTTTATTATTGTTGTAAGCAACGTTAGAGCTCCACGAACCGTGGACAGTTTCAGACACACCAGTATCGTTGCGCTGGCCTATTGAAGTCCCTACCACTCTGGTAGCAGAAGCGTGGTCTTATAAGATCCACTGGTTTAATTGGAAGTTTTGAATATTGTTGAAGATAACTTAATAAGTTTGAATATTGCTTTGTCAGCCGGGCTCAAATAGCACTTGTAGTTTGTACTGTAATTTGTAGTGCTAGTCCCTTATTGCACTGACAAGTAAGATTTGTTTGTGAAATTAGGAATTATTGGTTGTATTTGGTACATAATTTGGTATATTGTTGTAAAAGTTGTTTGGTATTTGTTGCAATTAATAATTGAATGTCACTGATCTGAATTTAAAAGGTTATCTAAATAATAATTACACATAGTCTAACATAATAGGACTTGAATTGTGTGTATTGGTTATTGCATTTGTGGTACTTATTGGACTGTGTTGATAGAGATTCTCCGCTCAATATTATACAGTCAATTGTTGTGTTTATTGATATATAATTGGTGTGATCCTGCACAAGATATACATTGAATTGTTATTTATTTTGTAACTAGCCATCTGTACCAAGCTAGATTCATACTTGGAATAAGTACAGGGTCGGATTTGGACTTGAAATAATTGAATTTGAGTTTTATTTTGGTGAGATTATTTGGTCGGCTAACAAGTCATTGTTGTTTGTTTAGTTAATTTTAGTCTGTTGTATTAATATTTGATTGTTGCAATGGCCTCATTAAGGGCAGTCAGGGAGGCTGCTGCCGGATTGACCTCACAGTTGAGATGGTTCACATCGGCAGCTGCAACGGTTGAGCGTGTAGATTTGGAAGAGCTCACCCTTGCTCGGTACGGGCAAGTGATTGAGAGGATCAAGTCAGCTGATGCTGCGCTCACACGCTTCAACGAGTACATCATGGACGTGGATTAGGGGGTGATGGATCAGACAGCCCGCGATAAGATTTTGGGTGACTATGACCAGATTGTCCACCTGGGGGATGTCATATGTCTACGAGCGCGGGAAATTTTGAAGAGTCGGGTGCCTGATGCGGCCAAGCCGCAGACCCCCGTTGTTGCAGGCCCTGGACTATTGAGTAGGCTGCTCACCCTGGAGCTGCCACATTTTGACGGTCGCTTGGACCACTGGCTGGGCTTCCTAAATCTCTTTGAGAGTCTTGTCGATGCACGCTCGGACCTCGGACCTGCCCAGAAGCTGGCCTATTTATTGTCTGTCCTGAAGGGCGAAGCCAGAGCCTTGGTGCAGCAGTTGCCGGTGACGGATTCCTTCTACCCGACCGCTCTGGAGCTTCTCTCCCGACGGTATCAGAACAAGCGCTGCCTGGCTGATGTGCACATCGACCAGATTTTGGGGCTACCGGCCATTGTCAGCACGTCGACGTTGCGCACTGACTTGCTGAACCCGTTGGTCTCAGCGACCAACGCCTTGAGACGTTTGGAGTTACCGGTAGAACATTGGTCCTACTTGTTGGTGCACATAGTGCTGCAGTTGCTCCCCGCGGAGTTGAGGTCACGTTTTGAGCAGAAGTATGGTGGGGATAGTGCCACCCATCTTCCCCCCTTTGACGACCTCCTCAAATTTTTGGAAGACGAGTGTCGGTTTTCGGATAACACTCGTGGCGCCACGGGGTCACCCCCACTACCTTCTCGGCCTAGAGACCAGGGACGGACTAGGGCTCGGGGGCCTGTCGATGTTCACCCCGCCCCCCGTTTTGATGGCGCCCGGAGTCCTCGGGCTAGGGGGCCTGTTGATGTTCGCCCCGCCCCCCGTTTTGCTGGCGCCCGAAGTCCTCAGGCTAGGGGGTCTGTTGATGTTCGCCCCGCCCCCCGTTTTGCTGGTGCCCGGAGTCCTCATCATTGTGACTTTTGTAAGGCAACGGGGCATGCCATGGCGCGTTGCCCGGCCTTTTTGAATTTGCACGTAAGTGCCCGCCGCCGAATTGTCAACGCACGCCGTTTGTGCTTCTCGTGCTTGGGGGCCCACTTTCATCGGGACTGCCCCGACCCCCGCCCGTGTAGAATTTGTGAAGGGTCCCACCTTGAGATTTTGTGCGCCAACGCGAACCGCTCCAGCAGACCAGCTTCTGAGGAGGGTTCGCGCAGGGGGGGGTACCCCGAAGACGAGCACCGGGCTGAGACCCGCAATTCTGTACGCCGCACTCCACCCCCCGCGCAAGTTGAACGGGAGCCCCGCGAGCGCCATTTGGTCTTCCCTCGTCAGGGAGAACGCGCATTGGCTGCTAGGCAGCAGTGGCCGGGTCGGCGCCGCTGCCTTTCCCCTCCGTTGGCGGAACGTCCCCGGCTGGAGTCGCGCCCTCCGCCATTCGGGCATCCGGTGGGATATGCCCCTCCAGTGATGGCGAGCGGCTCGGGACACCGCGCAGACGAATATTTTGGTTGTTGGCCTCGTCGTGAACGAAGGCAGCCTGGATGCGGCGATCGGTCACCGCCCAGGCATCACTAAGAGATTGACGCCTGCCCCGCTAAAGGACCCCCCCGATCAAGACGGTTTGTTGCCAACGGCCTCAGTCAAGGTCTGGGGACCCTTGGGTGACTCGATTGTGGTCTGTGCCATTTTGGACACGGGAGTCCAGGGTTGCCTTTTGTCGTCTTGGTTAGCGGGACAGGTTGGCCTGAAGGTGAATGACCTTTCAGGCAAGATTTGGGGAATTGGCGAACCGGCTGACACCACTGTTGAGGGAAGGACCTGGTTTGAAATCACCCTTGTGAGTTGTCCGTACCCTAAAATTGGTGCTCCTGCCCTTGTTATAACTGAACTTGGTTGGGACGAGCCACTTCGGGAAACCCTGTTGGAGGACGGTTGAGGCACTCTAGCCTTCCTTATGGGGCCCGTCACCCCCTTTTGTTGCCCAAGGAGGGCCATTTGGTTCAATTGTTGGTGACTGATCGTCACACTAAGAACTCGCATGCCGGTTGCAATGCGCTGTTGGCCATTCTGCAGCGAGAATTTTGGATTTTGTTGGCTGATCGCGTCAATGAGGCGAGGCCCTTTGCTGGCGTCATAACGGACTTTGTTGGTCCCCTTTTATTGAAGACGTCCACCCTTCGTAATAGTAAGATTGTTACGGCTTATTTGTGTGTTTGTCTGCCTGTCAACCAAGGCAGTACTTTTGGAGCTGGTAACCTCCCTCTCGACAGAGGCCTTTGAGGCGACTTTGGAAAGATTTGTGTCTCGCCGTGGGTTACCTTCTTTGATTGGGTCTGATTGCGGTACGAATTACAAGGGTACAAGTAACTATTTGAAGGAGGTACACGCCTTTCTTAATGAGTGCCAGGTTGACATTGGTAATAATTTGGCCCACCGAGGGGTCACTTGGTTGTTTGACCCGCCAGCCTGCCCCCCATTGGGGGGGGGGTATTTTTGGGGCCGCGGTGAAAGCGGCAAAGGGACGCT
This sequence comes from Tholera decimalis, assembly GCA_943138885.2. Classification (NCBI taxonomy): domain Eukaryota; kingdom Metazoa; phylum Arthropoda; class Insecta; order Lepidoptera; family Noctuidae; genus Tholera; species Tholera decimalis. The sequence continues at coordinate 8,097,258 of OW964553.2, read as the reverse complement.
GGCGGAAATTGTTGGGAGACACCGTTCTCACCTTTGAGGAGCTAGCTACGGTATTTGGCCGCATTGAAGCTGTGTTGAATTCGCAACCTGGTCAAGACTTCCAATTGATTAGCGGACGGGTAGGCCCGTCCGGGGGGGGGTAGATGTTGCGTCCCAAATGTATTTTTGAACGATCTTTTTGGTGTGGCAACATTCTATTGTCTTTTTGATGTTGACACTTGACATAACTTTTTCACTTGACAGATAGACTTTGGTTCCCTTGTTGGAAAATGTCCGTTCTTGGGACTTTGATTTAATTGTAATTGGTAAAATATCGTTTGGAATCGCCTGTTGAAACCGATAATTGGGTCGCGAGTAACGATTAAATTGAACTATGTAATCCCGGATTGACGAAAACCCAGGGATATTTCTTGGAACATATCGCCGTATTGCCTCACCGCGTGGCACGCGCATTTGTTGGAAATAAGTAGTGATAAATAGCTTCAATCCGGTGTGAGTTAGGGCTGGGATGCTGATCTGAACCGCGCCATCTGGAGACTGACGCCTTGTGACCGTTCAGAACACTTGACTTACATCACACTTTCATTTACTCACCTCATATTAACATACATACCACACTTGGGCGTGACCTAGGAAGGTCGAAGTTGGTGTACCCAGTGCAGAAGGTAAGTGGTTAGAACTGTTATTTATATATATGGTTTGTAGGCCGAAGAGCCTGTACTTTGTTTATTATTGTTGTAAGCAACGTTAGAGCTCCACGAACCGTGGACAGTTTCGGACACACCAGTATCGTTGCGCTGGCCTATTGTAGTCCTGATCACAGGGTTTCAAGGTCCGTTGTTTCCTCGGAAGAGTGACTTGTGTGGTATGTTTGATCATTATGGTTGAAATAGTTTTAATTAGTTTGTCCATTGCCTCGTTACCGTCGTGTGTACTATAGATTTCCACGAAACTTGTATTCTCTATGTCGTCTTTCACCGCGTCATAATTTGTACGAGATACAACAGTTCTCTTATTGTGTGTAGGATTGTCGTAGTTAAGTAGTAGTACTATTGGTTTGTGGTCCGTAATGTGCGATTCTAGTATTAGGGTGATAGTGTCTAATTTTGACTTTATGAGAAAGTGATCTAAACCGTTATCTAATCTAGTGGGAAGTAGGTGGGTTGGTGAAAGTCCATGAGAGGCATTGAGAATAAGATAATCCAAGCTACGGTCGTTTCTGTTTTCTTGTTTACTATCGATGTTCATGTTTCCCACAAGGACCAAATTCTGATAAGTAGATAGACCGTTGTACGTATCATTTAGGCTATTTAGAAAGCCGTCTAACTGGCTCTTGGTGTTGTACGAAGGAGATCTGTAAATAGCCACAATTGCAAGCATGGGTTCTAACGTCTTATAATTATAATTATAATAATAAATGATTTATGTTTTCTGCACTTTCTTTTATTACTGTGTATAAATATTAATACAATACCCTACATTATCTATATCTATACTAATATTATAAAGAGGAAAACATTGTTTAAATGTTTGAATGTAGGGGGTAGTCTCCGGAAGCAAAGATCCAATCTTAAAAAAATTTATTAATTAATAATTAATTATAAAAAACCGCGCGGACGAAGTCACGGGCGAAGTGCTAGTATTCAAATAAAAGAGTACCATCAAAAAACGAATACCAAAATAGAGGAACTGAAAATCTGCCTTTTCTTGCAGAAAACTTATTCATTCCTATTGCAGTGCATATTAATCAAGAGTATTTTTTTTTTCTTGACTCAACAAGATAACTTCAAAACATTTCCAACTCTTTATATTTGATTTGAAAAGTGCCTTCAGCAGTTGTGAACAAACTCTGACTATAAGTTTGAATCCACGTAATGAACTATTCCCACAAACTTCAGACTAATCTTTTTACTAATACGTTGAGACGGACAGACAAATTTGGTATCTATATTTCTCTACCAATTTCAGTGTGGTTTTCGGAGCACGAAATTCGATTTGATGACCACTACGTCACAATTTGCGGCCTTAGATTTGAAGTTAAAGCAAGCTGCTATTTTTAATGAATTGAAGTTGAATATCGATTTCAGATCAGGGTTTTCGCTATATAATGGTTGAAAATCCGATACAGTGAAAAATTTACAAGCATTAACATTACAAAAATAACATTATACCAAATTAACATGCATTCGGCTAGCACCTTAATTTGTTACTGTTGTTTTGGACCAAAATTAACGTACTTTTTTCGCGCTTCGCATCTTTGGCATTTGGCATTTTGGCTTTGGAAAAAATGGTTTTGGAAATTGTAAATGTGGCTATGGACGACTGAACTTGGGCGCAAGCTACTCTTCCTATTCGTATGGGAGGTCTCGGCGTCCGCAAAATTTCTAGTATCAGTCTACCGGCTTTTATATCCTCGGTCCACGGCACTGAGAAATTAATCCGGAATATTCTAGCTCCGTCACTGTTTGATTTCAATGTTCCGTGCTTCACCGAAGCTATGGACACCTAGAGAATCGGTTGCCCGAATCTAAATCCACCTGACAACCCATCATCTCAGAGGTGGTGGGATGAGCGGCGCTGTAAAGCAGTTCAGAGTGACCTTATCGCCACATCTGCTTCGGCTGCAGAGCGTGCGTGCCTGCTGGCTGTGGGTGAATGGGAGTCAGGTCTCTGGCTTCATGCACTTCCGTCGTCGAACATAGGCAACTTGTTCGATGATACTACTTTCCACCTCGCTGCTTCCCTTCGATTAGGTGCTCCCTGTTGTTCTGCTCATCGCTGCCACTGTGGTGAAGTTATCAACAGCTTCGGTCACCACGGCCTTTCTTGCGGCCGTAGCGCGGGTCACATAGCACGGCACGCGAATATTAACTACATTATCCGACGAGCTCTTGTCACCGTCGGCGTTTCTGCTGTATTAGAACCCAATGAACTGGCACGCGACGATGGCAAAAGACCGAACGGCATGTCTTTATTTCCTTGGAAGATGGGTAGGGCTTTAGTGTGGGACGCAACTTGTGTCCATACTCTTGCACCATCCCATCTTCCTAGCTCGTCTTGCTGTGCTGGCGCTGCCGCTGCGGCTGCTGAAAACCACAACTGGCGGAAATATTGGTAACCTTATTGGAGGTTATATTTTCGAGCCGTTTGGGTGGAGACCTTGGGATTTTTTACAATTGTTGTGATGTTTTTGCATTAGCCGATACATTTTAGGGGATTAATATACGGTTTTAATTACGGCTTTTAAATTTTTTATATCCGCATCAGACGCTATGCAATGAAACCTTTAGAGTATCCGCCTAACGATCAAAACTCGGTCTAAATTACGGACAGTCTTTAATACAATTTAATAAAAATATCACTTACGCCGGGGGCGCGGGAACACTTAAGTATTTTTCAACGGGGCCCCTGACTGACACTAAGTTTTTGTCTGTCTGTCTGTGTGTCTTTTTTTTGTCAGGGCTAATCTCTGGAACGGCTGAACCAATTTTAATGGGACTTTCACTAGAAGATAGACAAGTTTACAGGGCAACATCACAGCGAGTCAGTAGATAGGAAAATAGATTTAGCCTACATGTACGTATACAATAACGTGATTATCACTCCGCTAACCCTAAAGCCAGATTCTTCATAAACAGCTTATATAAAATACATATTTGCCGTTTACTCCAGCTAGATTACTTGCCAAACATTGGTTACACACAGGATTCTCGAAGCTATATCAAATTATACGGAGCATTAGTGATATATACGAATATTCTCTTTACCTTCCCTACATGTTAATAATACGCTGAAATGATGGAAGGAAACAGGAAACTTCATTACGGAGGTGAGGTGTTGAAGAATATGTTTTATTATAATTTTCATGTGTCATGTTTGAATGGTTTTGTGTACTTTTTGTTGAAGGAGCTCGTGGTTAAATAATAAACGCCGTACGAGGCGCACTTATCTATAATTTCATTCCGAGTTTTCTTTGTGTTTTAAGAAAAACAGTAACTCGTTGAACCCGGCTGTCATTTCTGACAGTTTTTGATTAAGTAATTTTGTTTTTACCAGTACTTCTTACTACTTATCAAGTGTCCTGACAAAAAATAATAAAAGCCGACCGAGAGCATGCCGGAATAACATTTTTGTTTATGTGAGGGCGTCCCGGACGAGGGCTCCCCGGAATGAGGGCGCTACGGCCTGACCTGGAAGTAATTTTGTCACCAGTCTTTCAAAAGAGTATCGTAATAAAAAAAAAATAGGCAGATTTATGTGTACTTTCTTGTTACCAGCGCGAGTAGAAATTGGTTAAGAATAGCACAGGAGGCGAGGTGGCAGGAATGCGCTAACGTGATACTGTGGCCCAAGAACGTAAGGGTAACCGAAGAAACGTGTTTTCAGTCAGTACAAGTCTGATACTCCCTTCTACTCTACCTAGAACGGGAGGAGTCATTTGATGATTCTCCTCCCAAAAAAAGCCCACGCCCCGTACAGGGATTGGCTCAAGAAAAGTTATGCATGTTCTAAACAGCAGTTGACAATGATGGTCGGAGAAGATGATTCTACCACGCCAACATGCATGGCACCAAAATATTATATAAATCTAGCTTGTTAGAAGCTAGTTTTTTTTACAACTTGCACACAACGCCATCTAGTCCTAAACTAAGCAGAGCTTGTGCTATGAGTACTAGACAACTGATAAACATACATATATATTTCTAAATGCATACATATTAAGATAAAATAAACTTTATTTCCAAACAAATATACATAATTATGTACTAAAATACTTAAAATACAAACTAGAATAAAGCATCAAAAAATTGATCCTCAACGCTGTCGGCTGGCAACGTACCCAAGATACTGGCGGCATTGCCACGTTGTATGGCAATGCTTAGCCGTTGACCAAAGAAATAGCCAGCCCTTGGGTCGCGGGAAGCGTCAACGAGCCTTTTCGATATGTCATATTCTTTTCATATATACATATTATATGTAAATTACACCCAGGCAAAGAACAAATGATCGTGCTCATCACACAAACATTTGTCCTGGGTGGGAATCGAACCCACGACCTTGCGCATAGCAGTCAGGGCCACTGACCACTAGACCAACAGGCCTTAAATACAAGTCTTGTGAGTCATCACAACATTTGTATTTAACTTGGTCCACGGTAGGCCTAGATTTGGTTACTAGACACTTTTTAGCCAGATAGGTCTGTCCCCTTAAGGTAAGTCAATCTTCGCGCCGGCAAAATCGCTGTCAGATTTATATTTGCTAATGGTTCATGCATCAAAAAAGCTTCACAGAAAGAAAAATGCCAAGTTTAACGTTGACAGAGTTTGAAAAAATGACTGCAGTGCTGCGTGACGCAGGTTAGATTCCTGAGAGATATTTTATAGCTTACAGATAGTTTTTCCGGGTCTAAGTATTTGAGCATGTGAGATATAATGTTTTTAAGGTAAAAAATAGAGACTGTTTCCATATTACTACTGCTATTTAAAGTTCCAGTATCAATAAAAAGTTAACGATTTTCTGTATACGCAGATCAAAGAGTTTGTATACGAAAATAAAACCCAATAAATTCACACATGGTTTCTGTAACCAGACTTTATTTATCGTGACAATTGAAACAACGGGTGATCAACATACCGCAGACCAATTGTAGTTTTCAATGTTTTTCAGCTGAAAATAAAATTGGACCCGTTTATTTCTACCTACATTTAAATAGACATGTATGGAAAATTAACTTATGTGGGTTATTTTGTATAAAGAGGAAATAATAAGGGAGTAGGTACAAGTATATATTTAAAAAATATTGATATATTATGGACATGAAAGGTGATGTGACTCTTATGCGTTTTTTGTTTTGTAACATAAAATAAATGTTTTGAGTATTTTTTGACCTTATGTTAATAACCAGATAACTAGATGTCTGGTACCATTATAGGTACCTATGTATGATAAAATGATTATAATAGTTATATCGAAACAATAATTTATAAACACCGTTCTTTTTTTTTCATTTTTTTGTCATCATTAAACTGAAAAGAAAATGTAAAGTACCCCAAAAAGATTCTCAAGAAGCTGTGATCAAATTTTAATTAGTAGGAAATTCAATAATTTAGATTACGTCTTAATTAGCGAAGTTGTGTTATTAATTTTGAGATCTTGTTAAAAATTATTCTGGGAAGAACCGCCAAGTTATTTTAATTAGGTTTTTTTATACTTATTTAACATAATACCAATGAAACTACGCCATCCAGGAGTAGTTTGATAGGTATTATGCGAGAGCATTTACCTGTGCGAGTGTACGATATTAACAAAAAATTACCATCTTAGCTTAAACAGAGAATATAAAAAAAACTGTATAGTATTGTTGAATTTCGAATATGATAGTCAGTATTAGGTCATTGAATAAAACTTTTAATCGTTATTATTTATACTATTTTAATTTTTTAATTATATTCCCAATAAAAAATCATCAAATTCATAACTTTAACGTGTTGGTTCACGAAGAATTAGAATGGATGTCAACCTATAGACGGTTTTATTAATTATGTAAAAAGTGAATAACTTTTTAAATGAACAGACCCTATATCAAATCCAAATAACCATTATTTTCAAATATAAAACGTGTAATTGAAAGGGCACGGTTTCTTTGGATGATAATATAAATATAACGATATGGCAAGGGTTTTATAATCCTATGTCTACATGTGTGACGTATAATAGAAATTTCAATACATTGATACCAGAGGCAGAATTTTCAAATTAAGAAGAACGAAGAGAATCACCGTGTTATTGGCAAGTGACGTGGAAAGTTATTGACCCTCGTAGTGCTGTGACACGTTTGTTATGATTGGTATTCAAGAAACATATGAAACCGATAATTTGGTATCAATTCTTTGTGTCGCTTATTTTGAGCTGAAACTGTGCATAGAGACTCCATACCAGATGTTCTCTTCAGCCCCTTTGTTTCCGTTACACGTTGTATAGACACACATCTGTGTGTCTCTATCGTTAAAAGAGCACCACAGACATAAACGTACAAGGATCTCATATGATTTGATCAGTACAGATTATATGGACTTCAAAAGAGACTGACTTCTGAGTTTGTTTCGATGTTTCTTCTCAGGGTAGTCAGTAAACACTGGACTGACTCTTCTAGTTTACATTTCAAAAGAAAAGCGACGTGTAAAAGTGTATAACCTATTTTCAAATTAATCATCATCATTATTTTATTAATCCTTAAAATATTTTTAACCGACTTCGAAAAAAGGAGGTTCTCAATTAGTATGAACTTTTTTTTTTATGTATGTTACCTCATAACTCGGAGATGGCTGGACCGATTTGGAAAATTCTTTTTGGGTTTGAAAGGGTATACTTTCAAGTTGGTCCCATTGTTATGAAATCAGGATCTGATGATGGGATCCTGGAGAAATCGAGGGAACTCTTCAAATATTATAGGCACACCTATAGCGTTTTGGGTATTTCTTATAGTACCTTGTGCAGTTGCTCTCGAAAAGCACCATTTGAGGAAGTGGAACTGATGATGAAGACCCCAGATGGCCACCGAAACTACTCAATAATAAGTATTTCGTGGATTGCGATTAGATTATTTGAATATAGATGTTAAGCACTTTATGCTCGTCACAATGCATATGGTGAAGTAGAGCTGCTGGTGATGTACCAGGAGAACTCCTCAAAAATTAACGGATCTGCACCAGGAAAAGCAATATTTTGTAAAAGGTGATAAGTAGTTGACATTTTGGCTTTTGTAACCAGATAAATTACAAACAGACCCACAAAAAAGGTGAAAAAAAAATTGCAAAAAAATAGAACCGACTTCCATATAAAAACACTACAAAGGCAAAAATAACTTTAATTTCGGAAGGCGGTGTCAAAAAAATAAAAGAAAATACAAAACAAATGTCACCGACCACCGAAATTAAAGTTATTTTCAACCGACGACAAAAAGAGGAGGTTATCAATTCGACGCGTATATTTTTTTTTTTTTTTTTTTAATGTATGATCATCGATTACTCGAAGACGGCTGAACCGATTTGGAAAATTCTTTTTTTGATTGAAAGGATATACTTCGATATTGGTCCCATTTTCATAAACGTCAGGATCTGATGATGGGATCCTGGAGAAATCAAGGGAACTTTTCAAATATTATAGGCACACCTATGTCGTTTTGGGTATTTATTATAGTAACTTGTGCAGTTGCTCTCAAGAAGTACCATTTGAGGAAGTGGAACTGATGATGAAGACCACAGATGGCCGCCGAAACTACTCAATAATAAGTATTGAGTGGATTGCGATTCGATTACTTGAATATGGATGTTACGCACTTTATGCTCGTCACAATGCATATGGTGATGTAGAGCTGATGGTGAAGTACCAGGAGAACTCCTCAACAATTAACGGCCCAGCATTGGGAAAAGCAATATTTTGTAAAAGGTTATAAGTAGTTGATAATTAGGCTCTTGTAACTAGGTAAATTAAAAATAGACCAACTAAAAAGAGTGAAATAAAATTTTTTTACCAAAAAATTAAACCGACTCCCAAAAAACACTGCTGTTCGAAATGAAATGCGTGTATTTTGAAGTTAATTAACTTTTATTATATTAAATAAAAGAGCACAACGTGCGCCATGACCCAGACAAATTTTCTCAGTCCAAAACAATGTTGCCAACTTAATAACTAGAGATTTACCAAAGATAATAAAAGGACGAATAATCAACTAAAATTACTAAATTAAACTATATAAACAAAAATGATTAGCTAAATAAGTATTCTATATGTTCATGTGGACTTGAACATAGTTGGGCCAGGCCAAGAATCATAACTGCAATGAACACAATAGTTAAGATTAATTTGAATTTAACAATGATAGAAAATAACATTGTTAATTAATAGGTAGCGGACATAACTTTGAGACACTCCTTCTATAAATCTTATCATTAAACTTTACATCAGCCACTCTAACACATTTATCATTTCCTGGATATACTTTTATTATCCTAGCAATAGGCCACACTAATGGTGACGTATTCAAATGCTTTACCAAAACAATATCACCTTCCTTCATATTTGGTGATTCATGTTTCCACTTGGGACGACTTTGCAGCTGAGTCAAGTAATCATTTGACCAGGTTTTCCAGAAGTCTTGCTTAAGCTTGGTTACCACCTTCCAAAATCGTAGACGATTTATAGGGACTTCTGTCAAATCAACCTCAGGATAGCTGCACAAAGCCGTGCCAATCACAAAATGACCAGGAGATAAATACTTGCCTTCATTTGGGTTTAGTGAGAGCAGAGGTCGAGAATTCAAAACACCTTCTATTTGCACCACAACTGTGTTAAATTCCTCATAGGTCAAACTTAAGGTGCCTACTACTCTTTTAAGGTGGTGTTTTACACTCTTTACTCCCGCTTCCCACAATCCACCAAACTCCGGTGAGTAACTAGGAATAAATACAAAGGTAATATAACTATTTTTACAAAAATTATGCACTGAGTCTCTATGAGACTTTGAGTTTTGTAACTCATATAAATCTTTAAGTTGATTTTGTGCACCCTTAAATGTCTTTGCGTTATCGCAAAAAACTTTTGTAGGCATGCCTCTTCTGGAGATAAAACGGTTGAAACATGCCAAAAAATTCTCAGTAGTGAGATCTGATACCACTTCCACATGGATGGCCTTAGTAGCAAAGCAGACAAAGAGGGCAATATACCCCTTCGTTACGAGTGGTTTACGGATTCTACCAACCTTGATATTAAAAGGGCCACAAAAGTCAATACCCACATGCTGAAAGGGTCTAGTAGCAGTAATTCTTTCAGCTGGTAGTGAACCCATAAGCTGCCTTGCAGTCTCAGCCTTCAAACGCGCACATATTAAACATTTATGCAATACCTTTTTGACCTCTCTAATGCCACTAATGATCCAATACTTCTGCGAGAGGGAACTAAGGACAAGTCTGGGACCAGCATGCAATAATCTGAGATGTTCTCTCTTAATTAATAAAGAAGTTATATGGCAATTTTTTGGAAGAATTAAGGGGTGCATTTTATCATGTGGTATATCTGCATTAAGCAACCTGCCACCCACGCGAAGTAATCCATGTGCGTCTATGAAAGGGTGTAAACTTGCAAGAGTAGTTTTCTTTTCCAGTTTAAAATCTTCAGCAAAGTGCTGTTTCTGTACACAACGAATTATAATTAAAAGAGCATCTTGCAATTCTTTAGGTGACAGATTTGAGTCAATAGCCTCTTTTTTATTTTTTAAAGTATTATTATAAAATCTATATATGTATGACACAATATCTACAATTTTATTTAAATCAGAGAATTTTTCAAAAATCTCCAATATGTAGGACTGCTCTACTTTTTGCAAGAAGCAAGAAATTTCCTCTTCATCAATTTCTGTACTACTTATATTATTTAATATTTGTTCTTCGTGACAGAAATCGGCCTTAGACAAATATTGTGGACCATGCCACCATAGAGCGTGATTTTGCAATTTTTGCGGATCTATTCCCCTTGAGAGTATGTCAGCTGGATTATCAGAAGACCTAACATGGAACCAAGAAGATTTTTGTGTAAGTTCAGCAATTTTTCGTACTCTGTTTTGAACATAAACATTATATTTTAATTTTTCGGCCTGTATCCAAGCTAGTACAATTTGGGAATCACTATAGAGATAAACTGAGAGATTAAATCTAGATGCAAGTACTCTACCGACTCTACTTGCCAACTGTGCTAGCAATAATGCACTATTTAGTTCCAACTGAGGTATTGTTAATTTTTTAGCTACAGGAGCAACGCGCGATTTTGAGCACAGTAAATTAGTCTCTACTTTTCCATTTTCATATAAAACTCTTAAATAAATACAGCAGCCAAAGGCTTTCTGTGAAGCATCAGCATAACCAACTAACTGAACCAATACTAAATTATGACTTTTTATAGATCTGAGGACTGTAATTTTTCCCATAAGTTTTAAATTTGCAAGAAAATTTCTCCATGGTAATAATTGTTTAGTAGGTAAAGTAGAGTCCCACTCTATTTTTAAAAGCCATAACTCCTGCATTATTAACTTGGCCACTACTATAATAGGCCCAATAAGACCCAAAGGGTCAAAAATTTTACCAATATAACTAAGTACCTTTCTCTTAGTATTTAAAGTTTCTTCCTCACACTGTGGGGATTGAAAAGTAAAATTATCTAAAACAACATCATATTTTAGACCAAGTGTTTTAACAACCTTATCTGTATTAAGATTAACTTCATCAAAGTATTGACGTTGAACTGGAATGTCTTTGAGAACAGAAGAATGGTTTGAACACCATTTATGCAAATTGAAATTGCCTAATCTAAGCAACTCTATCAACTGAGTTTTTAGCAGGTGTAGCTCTTCTACATTATCACAACCAGAAATGACATCGTCCACATAAGTGCTAGAAATGATAACATTAGCCGCTAGAGGGTATTGCTCCTTATATCTATTGGCAAGCTCTAATAAGCACCGAGTGGCCAAAAAGGTAGACGACTTTAGCCCATATGTGATGGTCTGCAATTGCAAGCACCTGATTGGTTCGCTGGGGTGATCTCTCCAGAGAATGTTCTGCAGGGTGGTATAGTTTTTATTAATAAAAACACACCTGAACATCTTCTCTATGTCACAAATTAAGGTGAACAAATATGTTCGGAATAGAAGTAGTATATCGAAAAGCTCACCCTGTACCACAGGCCCATTCAGCATTACATCATTTAATGAAGTATTGTTCTTACTCTTCATACTTCCGTCAAAAACCACTCGCAACTTAGTGGTCTTGCTCTCCTCATTAAAGACAGCATGGTGAGCTAAAAAATAAACAGAGCCACAGTCAATATCATATAAACTTATATCAATTTCAATTGCATGTCCCATCGCAACATACTGATCTATAAATTCTTTGTATTTCTCCAATAGCATAGGATGTTGTTTAAATTTGCGTTCTAGATACCAAAATCTTTGAAGGGCAATAGAAAAAGAATTTCCAAGCTCTAATTGTTCCTTGGAACAGATAAGTGGCATATCAACATGAAATGTATTATTTTCAAGGCATACAGACTGTTGAAAGATAGTTTCTGATCTTTGACACTCATCTGCACACTTATCGACAGGTTCAGGTAACTTCTCAGTAAGCCAAAATTTTTCCATCACCTGTTCTAATTTTAAATTATCACTTATAACAAAATTTGATACCAGGTTATTACATACCATTTGTTTGTTGCATTCTCCTATTGTGCCAGCAATAACATATCCAAATACAGTGTTTTGGAGTACAGGACCATTTGGAATCTTCATACAACCATTTAACAAGGAGTTAAAGTATATTTCAGCACCCAATAAGATTGAGATTTCTGAAGGGATATTGAAGTCACTGTCTGATAATTGAATATTTTTAGGAATCTTTAATTTAGAAATATCAACAAATTGTTGAGGCAAAGGTGTAGTAATAGAATCAACAACATAACAAGTTACATTGAATTTAACATCGTCAAATTGACATGAATTTATGTTAAAATTAACAGTTTGATTAATTTTTGAAGAATTATTGCCGATCCCAATAATATTGGTAACCTGCTGAGTAGGAATCATATTTAACTTTTCAACAACTGATTTAGTTACAAAGGAACCTTGACTGCCACTGTCAAGCAATGCTCTAACTTTAAAATCATGACCATATTTGTCAATAATTTTTACCATTACAGTAGGCAGCATAACATTACAGGTTGTAACTTGAGAATTTGAACAAAGTGAGACTGGAGTCTCTGGCTGGTCATCACAATGTAAAAGTGTATTGTGTGATTTTTTACAAATTCTACATTTAAATTTATACTTACAAACATTGTCAGCATGACTTTTCAAACAGAGGGAACATAGTTTTTTATCTTTAACAAAAGTCAGTCGAGCATCTATAGGGATCATTTTAAATTGTGGGCAATTAAAAATTGCATGTTCTTTTTTACTGCAAAAGGAACACACTAAACCAGTGGGGACAGCTAAATTAGATACACGTGTCACAGACTTACCTTTATTTTCATTATTAACTTTATGAGGGTTACTTTCCTCCAATGCTGTTGCACGTTTTTCAAGAAAAGATAAAAAGTCTGTCATTGTTGGTAATGTTTCTGGATTGCGGTCAAGTTGAAAAGCGCGATATGTGTATGGATCAATCTTTCTACAAAGCACACAAATCAAAAGTCGATCCCACTCATTGACTGGTTCGTTTAAATTTTTCAATGCATGCAACTGTTGCTGAATATTGGAAACAAATGTCCTTATAGATGCAGCTGTGCCCTTAGGCATTGATGGGATATCCAGAAGTAGGTAGATATGATTACAAATTAATCTTGACTTATTGTCATATCGTTTATTTAATAATTCTAAAGCCTCTGTGTAGGACTTATTTGTGAGAGGCAGGTTCACAATTACAGATAAGGCCTCATCTAATAAATATTTTCTTAAATAAAATAACTTCTGAACATCCGACAATGTTGTGTTGTTATCAATGACAGCAATAAACAACTCATAGAATGGTTTAAATTTAGTGTAGTCTTTCCCATCAAAAGTAGGAATGTCAATGTTAGGTAATTTTGAAGAACTGACATATCCAGTCTGGGAGGGCTCTGAATCTGACTTGTTACGTGATTTTATATTTTTATTTAGAATGGCAAGAGTTGCATAAAACTTTTCTTCAAATGCACCAACATCTTCAGAGTCCTCAGGATCTAAGCTCAAAATATCTAATTGTACACTTTCGTATTGATTAAAAACAGAATTTAATTTATCCTTGCGGGCTTCTAACATATCAATTGTTGCTGAACTTATAATAGTTGGATCACTGGCAAAGTTTTCCACTCGTGTTAATGTTCCTTTGTACTGCGAACGCGTAATTTTTAGTTTCTTTAGCTCGGCCATTGCAACGCAACACAAATTCACTGTATGCTTTAACACTAGGTCACTATCACCTTTAATTAATGCACTTTTGAAGTGCTTTATGCAACTTTTCGTTGTTGTTTGTGAACTTTGTTTACTTCGTAAACTTGAAAAATTGACAATGTCAATCTGACAGTTCGTTGGCGGGATGTCAAACTTTTTCTTTGAGTAGGTATTACTTATTCAATGGAAGTACCTACCTCCGAACGGTAAAAAATTTAGGTTTTCTTGAATTTTACCACCTTGATGATGAAAATCGCTCACAATTGGCGATTTTAGGTTGATGGAGGCTGGAATTGATGCAAAGTCGGGATTTTTACCCAACCTATGAGCAGGGTGAGGCTCCGCGGGGGCAACGCGGCCCGAACAAAACCACCACGCACACGGTGCAAGACGAAAAAACTTCACCAAAGGCACTGAAGTTACTTCACCACTAATTCGAAGGACCACTACGCATGTTCGAAATGAAATGCGTGTATTTTGAAGTTAATTAACTTTTATTATATTAAATAAAAGAGCACAACGTGCGCCATGACCCAGACAAATTTTCTCAGTCCAAAACAATGTTGCCAACTTAATAACTAGAGATTTACCAAAGATAATAAAAGGACGAATAATCAACTAAAATTACTAAATTAAACTATATAAACAAAAATGATTAGCTAAATAAGTATTCTATATGTTCATGTGGACTTGAACAACTGCAAAGTGAAAAATAACTTTAATTTCGGAAGTCGGTGCCAAAAACGAAAATGCAAAACTAAAGACACCGACTACCGAAATTAAAGTAATTTTTCACTTTGCAGTGTTTTTTGGGAGTCGGTTTAATTTTTTGGTAAAAAGTTTTTTTGCCTTTGTAGTGTTTTTATATGGAAGTCGGTTCTATTTTTTGCAAAAACTTTTTTTGTACGTTCCTAAATATATATTTTTTTATTGATAATAGGCTCGCGTTTGACCACCATCTCACCTGATGGTAAGTGATGATGTGGTCGAAGATGGAGCACCACCAAAAGTAACCTGTTCACTCTTGACTTAAAGACCTCTAGGTTATAGCTATTGGGAAACACAGACTCCGGCAGGGAATTCCACTCTTTAGCCGTACGCACAATGAAGGTATTCCCAAAACGTTTAGTGCGTATAGGTGGGATGTCCACCGTGTAACGATGGCGCATCGCCGTTTGTCTTGTAGTCCGATGATGATATTTGGAAAGACTCCATTATAGATTTGCATTAATCGTTTGTACGACTTATAGTACCTTAAAATGCTCTAGTGTTATATAATACAGACATTATATAACTTAAAAATGGTTCTCAACAAGAGGTTGTAAAATGCAGTAAGGTCGTCGATCGTATAAATATTCCAGTTTTAATCTGCATCTGGATGAGACTGGCACAGGAACGTGGAACTTGGTATAAGGAAAGGGAGGCCTATACCTAGCAGTGAATGAAATCAGACTGAAGATGACGATGAATCTGCATTTTAGTTGGTGTACAACTTTTTTTTATTAGCTTGGTTTCTTCCACTCCGGGGTCAAGGCCTCCCTCCACTCCTTCCATTTCTCGCGAATTTACACGTCCTAGCTCCAGTTCCGACGGAACCTATCTCGTTCGTCTCGCCATCTTCTTTGTGGTGTACCGCGACCCCACCTTCCTGTTTCAGGGCACCAGTTTTGTGTCATTTTGGCCTACAGTTGGCAGACATGTCCTAGACTCAGTCCCACTTGAGTTGGGTAGCTTTTTGATCTAAATCTGCTTTATTTCTTTTGGTTCTCAGTATTGTGTTTCAATCATGATCCGTTAGTTTGATACTTAGAATACTACGTTTTATTGATCGTCGAAAAAACTTGAATTTGGACTTCTGGATGTTAGTCAAAGACCAAGTTTGTGCATCGTATGTCAATTACATAAATACCATCTTAACATATATACAATTACAATAAATCCTAACGCAAAATACGTGCTTAGTCGTGGAGTTGCGGATACCTGCTCGATATACATGTGTAGGGACACATGTGTGGTATTAATGACTAAGCATTTTTGATATAGTCACAGTGCATTATGTATACGTGTGTGTATGCCTACGCGCGGCTGCGCCCTGGATCTTATGATATATGTTTTTAGTCGCATTAAAGCATTCTACTAGTAACGTCGTTCCGTGTATCATTTGACGCTCCTTACACATACATAGAACACACATACAGATTCAGTAAGATAGACATTCCTAAAGTGGTGACCCCGAACGTTTCTTTTTGTGTGTGGAGGTTAAGTGATATCGCGTTACAATGAACCCGCGTGCAACAGAGTCCCGGGATAGTACTGACGAAACAAGTGCGCTAGCTAGCATAACAGTGGCATCACGAATACCCGAATTTTGGGCGGATCAAACGCGACTCTGGTTCGTCCAGTTCGAGGCCGTTGTGGAAAGCCAGAAGCTAAGCGATGCAGCGAAACTGAACCTTGTGGTGACGAAGCTAGGGAAAAATGCTATACAACAAGTAAGCGATCTGCTGTTCGCGCCACCGGAAACACGAAAATACCAAGCGTTGAAGGACAGATTATTGGAAGTCTTCGAGGAGACAGAGACCAGAAAACTTCAAAAATTGATTGGAGAAATGGAGCTTGGCGACCAACGGCCATCGCAGCTACTACGAAGAATGCGGGACCTGGCCAGAGAAAAAGTGTCGGATGAGACCCTGCGGCTGATGTGGCAGTCGCACTTGCCGACAGCAGTTCGAGCCATACTTACGGTTACGGATTCGAAGAACCTCGACGTACTCGCAGCGGTAGCAGACAAGGTGCTGGAGAGCACAGCAGGCAGTACAGCACAAGTCTCCGTGGTCAAAGCATCGGAAGCGCCATCGTCAAGTCAGCAGACACTTGCTGGGACGTCGGATACAAACCTGATCATGGGAGAGCTGGCGAAAATCAACCTGCGGCTCAAAGATTTGGAACGTAGCAGACCTGAAAAACGCTATGGACAAGAACAGAGATCCGGATCGGCATCGAGGAGTGGCAATTCATCACCTAGAAGGAGAAACGCTAATTGGCTGTGTTATTACCATTTCCGTTTCAGAGAGAATGCAACAAAGTGTATCAAGCCCTGTAATTGGAAGGGAGCCCAGCCGAAAGCAGCGGAAAACTAGACCAGGTGCAGCATATGGCGGGACGCTGCACAACGCACAACCGCCTCATAGTTTGTGATAGGATATCAGGTATGAGATTTTTAATCGATACCGGGGCTAATGTGTCCGTTATACCTGTAGATAAGAATTGTGTACATAAATATAAAAGTGATAAGTGTAATTATAATTTATACGCAGCAAATGGGACGTTAATTAAAACTTATGGTGTAAGAACCTTAGCATTAGATTTGGGTTTGAGACGTTCGTATACGTGGGATTTTATTATTGCAGAAGTCAAACAGCCTATACTAGGCGCAGATTTTTTACTGCAGAATAAGTTATTAGTAGACATTAGCGGACGACGTCTCTTAGACCAATTAACTAGTCTAAGTATTATAGGATCAATTGTAGAGTGGAAGGGAGCCTCGTTAACTACAGTGGATAATACTTGTGCATACTCGGATTTGCTGTTACAATACCCGGAGATAACTAAACCAGTTTCCTTTAAGGAGGACCCTCCATACTCGGTATTTCATTATATCGAGACGACTGGGCCCCCGGTATTTGCGCGGGCTAGACCACTTGCTCCGGAGAGATATGCCAGGGTTAAAGAAGAGTTCCAACGAATGCAGGAATTAGGAATTTGCAGGCCGTCAAAGAGTCCATGGGCGAGCCCTTTGCACGTGGTACCTAAAAAGGATGGGCAAATACGTCCTTGTGGCGATTACAGGGCACTTAATGCCATAACGAGGCCGGATAGGTACCCCATTCCGCGTATTATTGATTTTACTTATATATTAGGGAATAAAAGGATTTTTTCGCGTTTAGACATAAATAGAGCATTTCATAATATTTTAATCGCACCGGAAGACATAGAAAAAACGGCGATAATAACACCATTTGGCTTATATGAGTTCACGCGTATGACTTTCGGATTGCGAAATGCGGCGCAAACTTTTCAGAGGTACATGAATAACACTGTTTTACAGGGTCTAGAAACGCAATTTAGCGCAGAAGGAAAGGACCTCAATTCAAATTTTTATTTTTGCTACATCGATGATATTATTGTGGCCAGTGAAACAGCGGATATTCATGAGCGTCACCTAAAAGCGATTTTCGAGCGGTTGGATAAGTTTGGAATCACTATCAACTTATCGAAGTGTTGCTTTGGGAAAGAGAAATTAGAGTTTCTAGGTTATGAAGTTACGTCTGAGGGGATTAGCCCATTAGCCGACAAGGTACAGGCGATAATTGATTTCCCGAAGCCAAAAACTGTAGATCAGTTAAGGCGCTTCTTGGGAATGGTAAATTTTTATAGGTCTAGTTTACCTAGGGCCGCAGAATACCAGGCGATTTTAAATAAATATTTACAAAACGCTAAAAAGAAAGATAAATCGCTCATTGTGTGGACAGACCAAGCGGATGCCGCGTTTGCAAAATGTAAAAGTAACTTACAGAACGCAACCGTTCTGAGTTACCCAACAACAAGTGCAGAGCTTGCAATTATGACGGATGCATCGAATGACTGCGTAGGTGGCGTATTACAAATAAAGGTCGGCACACACTGGAAACCTTTAGGATACTTCTCTAAGAAACTCAGTGATGCGCAATTAAAGTATAGTACATACGATAGGGAATTATTAGGAATATATTTATCGGTACAGCATTTTAGGTATTTGATAGAAGGTAGATCTTTCGTAATTTACACTGACCATAAGCCTTTGGTATACGCATTTTCAAAAAAACCCAGCGATAAAGAGACGCCTAGACGGATTAGGCAACTTCTATTCATTAGTGAGTTTACGACGGATATTCGACACATTAGCGGGCCCGATAATATTGTAGCAGATGCATTATCTCGAATCTCTATGATTGCTTGTCCGAATGCCCTCGACTTCGCGGAATTAGCGATAGAGCAACGGACGGACGGGGAGCTGTCTAAGTTGTTATCGGAACCCACCGGACGATTGCAATTCAAGGGAATTGTTTTGCCCGACGAGCAGAATGAAATTATATGCGAGGTATCAACTAGCGTTGCCAGGCCGTACCTACCTGTGAGCTTTAGAAAAAAGGCATTCCATGTAGTTCATGATATATCGCATCCGGGGAATCGAACCACTAGGAAATTAGTAGCAACTAAGTATTTTTGGCCAGGCATGAATGCAGATATAAGAACGTGGGCTAAAACCTGCATACAATGCCAAAGATCTAAAGTAATTCGGCACACGGTTTCGGGATTAGGTCAATTCGAAGCTAGCGGTCGGTTTGAACATATCCATGTAGATTTAGTGGGACCTTTACCTACATCGCCTGATGGATACAGATACTGCCTTACAGTGGTAGATAGGGCAACGGGTTGGCCGGAAGCGTTTGCTCTGAAAGATATGTACGCCAGTTCGGTAGCCAAGGTACTCTACGAGGGCTGGGTTACACGTTATGGCTGTCCTGTGAGAATCACGACAGACCAGGGTAGGCAGTTCGAAAGTAGCTTGTTTGGGGAGCTCACTAAATATCTGGGAATTTATAGATTGAGAACTACGCCGTATCATCCACAGGCGAATGGAACCGTGGAACGATTTCATCGCGTACTGAAGGCAGCGCTTATGGCCAAAAGGGATAGCGGTACGTGGATCGAACAATTAAATACGGTTTTGTTTGGATTGCGAGCAACACCACGGAGCGATACGGGTGTTAGCGCGGCCGAGTTAGCGTTCGGCAAAACGCTGAGGTTGCCCGGCGATTTTTACGATGGCACAAGTATAACTATTAGCGATAGTAATGAGTATGTTAATAAAATCAGGGAAGCTATAAGTAATCTCAGACCGAAACCCACTAGTCAAAGAGATTCTCGTACTATTTTTGTTCATACGGATTTGCAATCCTGTTCACATGTTTTTGTACGAGTAGATTTAATAAAAAAATCTTTACAACCACCATATGATGGACCTTATAAGGTCATAGACAGGTGTGAAAAATACTTTCGTATACAAATGGCAGACAGACAGGTAAAGGTTAGTATAGACAGACTTAAACCGGCTTATATGTTGAACGAGGGCCCTACCACTCAACAAGAGAATTATAGTTTTTTACAGGATAGTAGTAAGAGTAGTAATAACTTAGGCAGTAAGATAAACGACGGTGCAGCGAGCGATAAGCTCACCACCTACACTACACGTAGTGGCAGGGCGATCAAACGCCCGGTAAGATTTAGGATATGAGACGTTATGTTATGTGTTAATGGTGTTTATATTGCATATTTCATGTCTTAATAATTATGGGTATTACATACATACACACATAGGTAAAGTACTGGGGAGTAAACCTTATTTGTAGCATTGTACACATTTTTTTGTTGGAAGGATAGTGCTAAAATATTGAACCAGGGAACTTTAGGTTGTAACTTTAACCACTGAGCTACTCAGGCATGAGTAGGCGATTGTTTTGTAGTATGTAAGCAGAAATGTTATGTCGCAATCTAAATGAACAATGTGTAGAGTAAGGTTACAATATTTATTATAATTGTGTTATTTTAATTATTATAATTGCGTAAATGGAAATGTGAGTAGGTATAAAATGTTAAGTCAGTTGTTTTAACGTCGATAAGAAAATTTGTGTGTGACCTTATTACTATTGTACTTAGATTAATTATTATTCATTCTGTCTTTAAACTGTGCTCATCGTCAAGGTATCGGAAATATAGTGATGGGTTATAATCAAAGTAAACCCTCTCAAAATAATGTGGCGATTTCTCAAAGTGTGTCCAATGAAGTGATAGGACAAAGATTAAATTGGTTGGAAATTGTGGTTATGGTAGTTGTTATATTATTTGGGCTGATGTGCCTATGGTGGCTAAGAAACCAATGCAGGAAACGGGTGCGAGATTGGTTTCGCAAGGAGGCTACGGTGGCTGGGTGGTCACCTCCGGTGGTCAAAGTACATACTGTGCAACCTCCGTCAACAGAGCACAATGCTGAACGATATTAAGTAGGTGCGAGCGTTTAGATTTCGAGCCTATAGTTGTTGTTTTTTTTTTTTTTTTTTTTTTTTTTGTGTTTGTATTTTTGTGCTGTTTTAATTTTTTTTTGTTATAATAATGTAATGTAATGTTTTGCAATGTAATGTAATCAATGTATGGTAACCAGAAATATGGGTTGGTAAAAATAAATATGTGTAATTTTTTTTTCTCCTCTTCTGGAATTTTGTAAAGTGGCTCATTCTCCTTAAGAGGGGGGCTACTGTAGGGACACATGTGTGGTATTAATGACTAAGCATTTTTGATATAGTCACAGTGCATTATGTATACGTGTGTGTATGCCTACGCGCGGCTGCGCCCTGGATCTTATGATATATGTTTTTAGTCGCATTAAAGCATTCTACTAGTAACGTCGTTCCGTGTATCATTTGACGCTCCTTACACATACATAGAACACACATACAGATTCAGTAAGATAGACATTCCTAAACATGGTATACAATTAATTTATAGAATGAATTAAAAACAAATGCACTATGCAATATATAATACTAGTTTCCTGTTCGTTAAGTGGTCAATTACCTAGTAAGCTAATGGACTAATCCCTAATTTTGCTATTTACTACTAAAGACGGAAGCCATGTGAGTGCAGATAATCTTTTCACAACTTTTCACTTGACTTATTTGCTAACTAGTCGAGCACGAACAGCAACATTTTAAAAGGTACTTAATTTGCTTAAGTCATTTTGTATTGATGAAATGTAATTGGCGTAACATTGTAAGATCACCCGTTATGTTGTCGCATTGTGTACCTACTTAAAAATGATATATGAGCAATACCTATTTACCACGTACCTATTGGCGTTGTACATGAGTGTATGGTACCTTATGTGGAATACCTTAATTGCTATATAAGGTGTCCAATTTGGAATATATTTTTTTTATTACAGTGGATAGCGATGCGCACGAATTTCTGGACGCCATATTTTAGTTTATATTTAGATGTATATATCGCACCACTAGATGAAAACTCCGGGAAATCGAAAAACCTCTTTTTTCAGAAATGACACAAAAAAATGATTTTGGTTTATTCACTAGAAATGTCAAAAAATTAGTAATTTATACATGAAGTTATATGTCCTAAAGCCTGGTCAATTAAATATTTTTTAAACTATCCCCCCGAAACTTGATAAAACCTATTTTTTCGTTATTTAATCTACTTTAGGTAATAGGCACAGTTTTTGTGTCGTAAGTAGAATTACCTTACTTTATCGTATATACAGAGTTGATACGACCGAGGGGCTTTCCTTTAAACTACGTATAATAGGTGCTATTTTCAAGCTTTGTACCAAAAATAAATTAAATAGGAGAAGTACTTTAGTCGCAAATGATTTTGATGAGATGCACCTTAAAGCGATAAATCTGACCAAGACAAGAGATAACACACACCGCGCTACGTTGCCACTTTGTTACCTAGGTATTTAAGGTCAGTCACATTTATTTACAAAGGGTGGTTGCGTTTTACTCTGATTTGTTAGCTATTCAGTTTGTTTGAAAAAAAAAAATTTTTTTGGCTCTTTTTGTTTTTTAACTGTATCAAATTAACACTAAACACGTATAGTAAGTATACGTAGGTAGTGTAATTTAATGCCCCTCTGTCGTATCAACTTTGTATAAGTTATCGTAACGTGAGTTTTAACTTCGCGTATGTATTTTCGTGGGGATTTTGAAAACGCCATTAACTCAATATGAGTACTTTTTGAATTAGTGAGGTTTTCATCTAGGGGTGCGATATGTAGTTCGGGGTTTTTATTTAAGTGTATATTCCATTTTTGATTAAATTAAATTTTGTTCGATTAAAATAAACTGTTATTTGAATAAATATGTACATCTTTGTCAGTCGTAACGAGTAGTCAGAAGCTAGGAAATCTGACACCAGTCTTGCCAAGCGTATCGCGCCACCCAGTAACTGGGTTTTAGATGTCTAATAGGCAGGCACTTCATGTAGGTACAAGTGCAAAATACCTCACACAACACACACATACACAACACTGCACAGAAAGTTATTTTGTTTTTTCTCTTTAATTATCATTAAATTATATTAAATTTTTGCTTATATAAAATCTTTATTACTGTTTATAGTGCCTAATATGTGTACACAACTTAATTCCGAACATTAAATTAGTGTAATAGTGCCAATTTTGAGAGCCCTGACACCCATAACACAAGTTTAATTAGCTTGGGTGTCAGTGATCTATAACTCAGTGTAAAGCTACAATTTATAAGATGAAATGTTTTTTTTTTATTAGTGAGTAATGACGAACTACATGTAAATTGTAAACTGGAAATAAGATTATAGATAAATACTCAGCTATGTCTGGTAAGACTGGAAGCTAATCCAAACATACATAGCTGGAAAAAGTCTACGCAGATGTCAATTCGCAATACATAATATATAATAACAAACTACCGCTGCTGCTACAACACAATTAATAATTATAAAATATCGGAAACCTCATAATATACCTAGGCCTCTTATTTGATGAACGGTATGGTAAAACTTTTTCTAATTTGCACCCCTATATTCAAATAGTTTGGGTATTGGGACCACAGAAGTTCATATCTGTACAATACTCGAACCGAATCGGTCCACTGAATTCAGAGCAAATTGGCTGTGACAGATGAACAAAAAGAAAACACACAAGTGCGCCTATGAGAATTCTGTTTTCCTTTCAGACGTACAGAACCAAAATAACAATATCTGCACAATAAGTTATTGGTCATAAGTTATGTACTAGCATCTGCCTGTGGCTTCACTTGCATGTAAAGTTCTGCATCTGGTGTTCCAGTTCCCGAAATCAATTCTAGGCTATATCAGAACTTAAAACGGAATATATGTATATATTATACAGTATGTTAACTAACAGAGGGCGTTCCCGTTAACCCGCAATAGCACATCAAATAGATCGCCGCACACGCGGCCCGTCATTCATAAATAAATTGCGACGTTGCCGTCCTTCAAGTACAGGTGTACAGAGTGTTTCGCGTGTGCCGCGTGCCGCGTGCCGCGTGCCGGGTGCCGCGTGCCGCGTGCCGCGTGCCGCGTGCCGCGTGCCAATTTAACATTTTAGTGAATATTTTAACATTAAAAAAAATAAAAACATTTTTTTTCGAATGGTAATATTTTTTTAGCATGTATGGATGCTATACTATTGCGGGTTAACGGGAACGCCCTTTGTTAGTTAACATACTGTATATATACCTATATATTACAGATTACTGGCAATGTGGGTAGAATTCACCTTACTAGCAATCCTGTTAACCCCTCCAACTAAGCTAAATATGCTTGCATCTGGAGTGGGTTCACGGCAATAGTGTAATAATGGGTGGGGTTCGAACCCGCGACCTCTCGATCACAAGTCCGACACCTTAGTCATTGGGCTATTGACGCTTCAAGCAATTTACCATGTGTATTTATTGTTTCAATTTTCCAATATTTCAGCACTATTGCAAGCGCCGTGATCACGGATGAAATAACAAAATAAAATAAATATCCCGTTTTAAGTTCTAATGATACTGTTAGCGACCATGTTAGCTTAAAAACTAATATTTAGCCTATATGTTGCCAAAATTTAATAACTATATAACAATAAAAGTTTCATACAAATCAGTCAAGTTCTGGAAATTGGCATGTACAAACAGATAAACATTTTTATTTTAAATTCTATCTCTATTTCTGTTTCTAAACCCACCTCTATTTTTTATATATATCTAATTATTAGAGATGGGCTGAATGTGGTTTGAACCGAATCCGAACTTCGGCCGAACATTCGGTTAAAATGAAAAGTTCGGCCGAAGTTCGGCCGAATTTCGGTTCAATTTCACGCGCTTTCTCGAGAGCGACACGTCGTGACTTGTTTACGCATTTACTTCAATCTCGAATATATTTATCGTCTCCTGGAAGCTCTGTATGTTCTGAGCAAGTTTTATCGGAGGCAGGAAACGTATACGAAAAAAAAAAACGTAACAAACTTCTGCCAGATAAGGCAGAGTTTTTGGTGTTTTTACGCCATAGCCTGCCTCTAGTAAATTTTAAATATGAGTGAGTAGATAGATGAGAAAAGTTTGTTAATTTGAAAAATAAGTACCCTTTAGTTAATGAATGTTTAGTTTGTGAATCAAAAACGTGATTTTTTAATTCAATTTACCAATTGTAATCCAGATGTTTGTTAGAAGAATAATAAGTTTATTTAATTTTTGTAATAGTATGTCTAATTATTATGTCAAATTAATTAGGCAGAGATTATCAAGACTAATAAGAATAACCGATTTAATTTAAGATTTACATTTACCATGTTCGTAACTAAAATAAATGACCATGAGTGAGTAAAAGACATAGGTAATTTTATAACAGTAATGCTATTCTAATTCTATAAAATGTTAGTCAAAATATTGCAAGTAAGTATTATTTTTCTTGTGCCGAATGTTCGGCATCTGAACCGAATTTCGGCCGAATGCCGAAGTTCGGTTCAAGCTGCCGAAATTCGGTTGAACCGAATGTGAACCGAATTTCGGCCCATCCCTGCTAATTATATATACTTAACTAGTATTTGCGTGTTGCGCGAGGTGCAAGCACCTCGCGTGCTTGAGAAAAAAAAAAAAAAAAAAGGGGGGGGGGGGTGATGGGGGGGTTTAGTATTTGCGTGTTGCGCGAGGTGCAAGCACCTCGCGAGCTTGTGAAAAAAAAAAAAAAAAAAAAAAAGAGGGGGGGGGGGGGTGATGGGGGGGGGTTGCACAAGTATTTCGACTAAAGCATTGCCCCTCTAAATGAATCTGAAAAAAAAAATGTTCCAAGTCTCTTAGATTCCGAGATCCGCCTAAAGGGGGGGAGAAGGGGGGCGGGGAGGGGGGACTTTGAAAAATGGTTTTTACTTTACCGAGCCTCCTCTATACGAATCCGTAAAAAGAAAAAAATACGGGTCTCGTAGTTTCCGAGATACGATAGGGGGGGGGGGGAGAAGGGGGGGGGAAAAGGGGGGGTTTGGCACTTTTCCCGTAGGTTTGAGAGTTACTTGTTTACGAATCTGTCAAAATATACCCACCTCCCCATCCACCATCTGGGAGAACAATTATGTCAATGAGTGAGTCAGTGAGTGGTAATTTAGCTTTATATAGTATAATATAAATACACACTTTTTATACTGATTTATTTTTGTATTGATGATACCATCGTGTCATAAACGTTAACAGCAATTTTTAACAGTTTTTCCAGTATAAGCCACCAGCATTTTCACTAACTAAAAACAAGAAAAACAATATTTTCAGCAAAAAATATAAATAGGAAAACGTTTTCACTTTCCGCTTTTTAACGTTGATTTTAACAACGTTGCGGTCAGACGCGATTAGGTTTTCCAAACAAAAATAATAAAGTGGACGTAACATTTTAAGTGAATATCGACTGTTGGCTAATTGAGTTAAGGTTGAAAATCGTTTGCTATAAAGTTTTCAGCATGAACACCTTTGTCACGCGTGGCCCATAATACTTTATCTCATTTTGTTGAAGCTTAAATTCTTCACGCTCTAATAACTTACCGTGTAACTTAGTGGAAATCGATATAACATTCATGGTGTGGGAACATAACCTTTTCATATTTACACAGGTCAGCGTTGTTTAAGTATTTTTACAAAGATTTATGTTCTACTTCCAAAGGTCTTTTTTTTTATGGTGGTAAAATTATCAAATAAGTCCTCCCACCCCGGGCAGGGTGGGAGGGACTGTCAGACTTTTACTGACTAAAATCCACGGTGTTCCTTCAATAACCCTTTACGTACCGGGGTCACGGTAACGGAATGAGTCCCATGACCCCGGCAGGCTTCGGCCCTCTACGGGGGGGGCCTCGTCATATTGCTGACGCTCTTTGAGGCGCGCGTGGAATACGACGCGCCGTCGACCCGGGCATGGTCCATGGTCGGACAGCGAGTTGCCCTTTACTCGCTGTCCGCATGCCCGCGCCTACGGTGGCCGGAGATCGTCGGCCGACGTCCGACGCCGTGGGCGTCTACCACTGCGGCTGGGCTGGAGGGAGGACGCCATCCTCTCCCTCTCGCGGCCCGCCTCCTCCTTCGGAAGCATGACTGCTTCGCAGAAGCAGGCGACCGCTTCCCACTCCCTCTCGCCCCGCAGCATGGCCTCGACCAATGCCGGGCGCGAGAGGTCTCCGCCTATTGCCGCCGTGAGGACACGTCGGTGCTCTGCCCAAGCGGGGCAGTCCTGCACCGTGTGCTCGACTGTGTCCTCAGGGTGATCCTCGCAGTGGTGACACCCAGGCGTTTCCTCCTTTCCCATCAGACACAGGTACCTCCCGAAACTTCCGTGTCCGGTGAGGACCTGCGTCATGCGGTAACTTCCAAAGGTCTAGGGCTAAAAAAGGTCTAGGGCTAAAAATAGGTTTGATGTATTTACACTGCGCCTACGGTTCATAGTTGCTAAATTATCTTATGCAAAGTGAAGTTAAATTTTCACCTACGTTGTCGCGCTTAAGCAATATTTTAAATGAAAAACTTCCTTTGTGGAAAATTCTTGAAATAGTTTTATGATGTAAATTAAAAATAAGATTTATGGTCACAATATTTTTTTATTTAGAATTGAATATTATTTATTTTCAGTTATGGTATTTATGTTTTTTCAATATATTTGTAGGTACTCTAGCGATATTAAGAGAATATTATTATGTTGTCAAACCCCAACATTGGCATTTCATATAAAGTGTATTTATAAACCCCACTGGTAGTAGTACTAGTAGCGACACCTAAAGGATTCGATTGTAAATCTATACCGTCCATGGGCCGACCAAAACAGTCATTATAATCGGTGGCATAAATATACACGTGGACAACATTAAATTATGGAGACTGCTTCAGAAATTTGATGTCGTATTAAAGGTCGATATTAATTAGAGCAATAAAAATAAATAGCATTTTAGAGTAGGGAGTCATTCGGTACCAGGACTACGGTACCGCACGCTACCTTGAATTTAATTAATATTTTTGAGAGTCATTCGGGACCGGTGCAGTGCTGTGGTACCAAACGATCCTTGGAATTAATGAATTATTATGACTTGTACGTTGGGACCACAAAGAATATAGTATGTGTTTGTTTAAAAGAACACTCAACGACAAAAGTTTACATTTAATGTATGACTATTCTCTCAAACAGCGGTATTTGTTTTTTTTACAATGTCTGGTTTCTGTGTAATCTATAATATCCCTTTTTCAAGGTCAAATAGTTCTAATAATGACAATGCGCAAGCTTTGCAATGCCTTTGAAGAGTAAGTGTGACGTTCGTGTGTGTGGCGTTCGGTACCGTGGTCCCGGTACCAAATGACTCCTTACTCTTTAGCTTAAAATTGAACTGCGTTCTTAATGAACTTTGACGTCTTTACATGCAATCGACTTTCTATTAAACTTCAAATTCTTCTTCACTTCATACCAGACACAAAATAATTTGCGTACAAATATGACCGCATATTTCTCAGACATTCTGTATATAACAAATATACCCTTAATAACCTCAGCTTGGTCAATATATGCGTTTAATCATTATGCAATTATTTTTACTTTACAAGGCTTAATGATTAATATTTATTGCGAGATTTAATTATTGCAAATAAAAGCAAATTCATTGAAATCACGTAAAAACTGGGAATTGATTGATTGAATTCCAGTCCAATAAGTTTGCAAAAGTCTGCAAAGTTGATTTCGAACCACGAATAAGAATTCAATTTGCTGGAAAGCTTATTCTAGTTCATTCATTGAGAGTGCATTTCTATCATAAATGAGCTCTATTTTCGTTTATATTTAAAAGGTAATCGGAAGTGTGTAATATAAAGATTTATTGTCCCAATCCCTTTTTAATTTTGAAAACACTGTAGGTGCAACAACTAAGCGATTGGCTGCAGCTCTGCGTATCACGGGTTCGATCGCCATACGGATCAAATATTTGTCTGCCAATTTATTTATATGTTTGTAATAAGACCTACGATACAATAAAGTAAAAACTATACAGAGATAGATATAAATAGTGAATGGGTTTTGCTTATGATTTACATGTGTCGCATGTCATTGCTACTTTTAAAGTATGGTCATATAAAATAGTAATAAAATAAAAGGTACTAGCTTGGGCTTAAAAAGAATTATGTGCCTTCTCAACTCCTGGTAGATTCTGATTTTTTTTTTAAATAAACTTAGTAAATACAGTAGAATCTCACGAATTCGGCACTTCAATATACCGATACGTCCAATAATCAGACCAGAACAGAGCAAATTATGACAGATTAAGCAATATGTGAATCCTTCTGTACAAGAAGAAAACAAACAAATATTGGAGACTAACTGATACAGCTGTATAAATAAAACCAGATACAACATTTAAATATTTCAATACCTGCGTAACATTTGCAGTAGAATACGCCGTATCTGCTAAAGATATTTTAATTATTGGAAACGTGCGGGGAAAAGGTTTTTATTAAACAAAGACTACAATTTGCACAAAAATAATTAATTTAAAACTATGTAATTACATAAATACATCATATCCTCTTTATTAAATGCTTTATTTTAGGTATTTATTATGATTTTTCCTCTATAATCCAGTAATCGGAACATTCCAATAATCCGGCGCTCTCTAGTTTTTAATAGTGCCGGATTAGTGAGACTCTACTCTGTATACAAATTATCCTATCGATAACAACTCACAAGGTGACGTAAAGGAGACCTGTGTCCCAGTAGTATTAGTGTTGTTGGGTGTTTCCATTTGGAATTTCTCTATTAGTCACTAAGACTAGGTTTGTAGTTGATGGCAATAGTTCACAGATAAGATTTAAAAACATACTTGACATAATGTGTTGGACCGTAGAACCATCTCAGCCTTCTCTGTCGGGGAAAACTGGCTTTATGTATTCATAATTTGCTGTGGGCATTAGATATTACCTGAAAAGAGAAAAAAATCAGTTAAATCGTGTTTATATATTTTTTTATATTTATTGAATCAAAGTAACTTACATTACACTGTATAGGAAACATAACTTATGTACATATATGTGAACTAAACTTGGTGAACACTGGTACCCAAAGTAAGATTTAACTTTAGTTTTAGGTACCAGAGCTCTCGCATTTTAACAGGATATATTAATTAAGTCTATGATTATTTATGTCATGTGAGTCACATGAAAATACTCATTACTTTAGACATTCTTATAAAATATTAAAATAAAAATACATTCAATTCAATTCAATTCATTTTATTAATGTGATTTTTGGATACATATTTACATGAGATCTTATTATATTAATTGGTTCCTCAAAAATCTACCTTATAGGTGTACACTATTTCTCATTTGTATATTACAAGAAAAAAAATAATAGTGAAAATTTGTATGCATATTATGTCCAGAAAAGAAATAAAACTTACAATATAGGTAACTTAAAACAGAAATGCAATGAAAACATGAACAACTCTGAATAAATCAATAAATTACAATATTACTTAAAACAGAAAAACAACATTTAAAACATAAACAACTCTAAATTAATCAATAAATAATAAATTAATAGGTACATGGTCAAAATTAATTCAATAAATAGGAATGTCAAATAATTTACAATTTGTCATTAAGGAACTCATCAATGGTATAATAACATTTCTCCATTAATAGATGTCTTAATTTGTTTTTCTAATTTAATCATATTTAGGTCTTTAATTTCATTTGGTAATTTGTTGAATATTTTTGGGGCCATGCAAAGAATGCTTTTGTGCATGAAAGCGGTCTTTGATGGTCGTACACATAATTCATGTCTGTATTCTCTTCTTACCATTTTATAACGATGTTCAGAGGTTTTTTAAACAGATGCATATTCTTTTTTTACAAATAACGCAGTTTCAAATATGTACAGGCAAGGTAAAGTCATTATTTTTAATAATACAAAATATGGTTTACAGCTATCAGTTGTTCCTATACCGGTAATAGCCCTAATGCATCTTTTTTGCGATTTGAACACTATTTCTTTATTGCAGGAGTTACCCCAAAATATAATTCCATAGCGAAAAGAACAAGAACAATAGTATTTAATCTAAAGACAAAACCATTTTTAGAGTATTCTGACGCTTTAAATGGTTGTGTATAAGTGTACATGAATATGGATGGCAAAGAGTTTGAATTTGAAAGTGTAAATATGATGTGTAGATGTGAATGTTGTGTGGTAGTATGTAAATAACTTGTACTGTAAAAGTAGATGAATGTTGATAAAACAAGCTCGAAAATGAAAGAGAAGAAGAATTCATTTCATCATATGTTTTTGTTAATAGCCTTTCCGATACCTTTTTTTGCACTCAGATCTCGACAGTGGATATATGTTACAGTGTTTGTTGGCAGTATTATAGAGATGCCCGCTTATCACATGGTGGTGCCTTGCGGCTAGACGACTTTTATGTGTCTGAGGTTTGCAGACCATGTGCCACCTGCGTCTCTTTACAATATTGGCGTCGTATTCCAAAGAGATGTGTTTTCTCAAAACTGTTTCCACTACAAGGAGCTGTCTGACACTCAGAACTTTAATGTCAGCAAAGAGCTGAGAAGTAGGATACGTAAAAGGCCTGCAAGCCATCACCTTAAGCACAGCTCTTTGCACTAGCTCTAAAGACAATATGTGCGATTTTGCGGATCCGCCCCAAACTGATATACAGTAGCCTAGAATAGACTGACAGAAAGCGTAATATACGGTTTTTAAGGTAATGAAGTCGGCAGAATAGCGAAGCTTTTTAAAAATGTATATAACTTTCCTAATACGAGAGGTAACATTAGTAATGTGCGATTTCCAATTGAGCAAGTTGTCAATGTATACACCCAGATATTTCACGTGGCTGGCTGCTGTGTTATAGGGGAAATGTATACAACAATAAAGAGTATATCTATGTATCTATCTAAACGAGTTTAGCTAAGTTAGTTAAGTAACGCTAAAGTAACTGACGTAACTTACTCTTTTATGTTCTGACATGACTATAATTATGTAGATTTATGCAATCAGTTTTGTAATCAAATTGTAATTAATTATGTATGTTTTTTTTTTTAACTTTAAACCCTTACCAGTAATTTTTCTGTATCATGGTTCTATTTTTACCAACACCCAGACCCGGAACTTACTTATTTGTACGCCATACAAATATTTGTTCTGATGCGGGAATCGAAACCGTGACACACAACACAGCAGCCCATTGCTCAATCACTGCGCCAACCGTGACTCGAACACAAAATGCGTTATTAAAATCTGTTCTCCGTTGATTCCTTTTTTCTTAGCTGTTCGTCGTTACGAACAGCTAAGAAAAAAAGAATATTCCATTAATTTCGTCTATGAAAATCATTAATAATATTATAAAAGCGAATGTTTAGATGTATGGATGTATGCTACGCCGAAATGGCTGAACCGATCTCTATAAAATCGCGCACAGATATATCTAGTTTAAAGTCAGGAATAGTACATACATAGGTTACTTTGTATTAATATGCAACGTGTAACGGAAACCCCACATCTATCCAAAGGGGCTGAAGATAACATCTAGTATGGAGTCTCTGTGCACAGTTTCAGTTCAAAATAATTGACACAAAAAATTGATACCAAAATTATCGGTTTCATATGTTTCTTGAATACCAATCATAACAGACATTACTACACTTGCCAATAACACGGTGATTCTCTTCGTTCTTCTTAATTTGAAAATTCTGCCTCTGGTATCAATGTATTGAAATTTCTAATATACTTCACACATGTAGACATAGGATTATAAAACCCTTGCCATATCGTTTATTATCATCCAAAGAAACCGTGAACTTGGTATGTATATACCCTTTAAATTACACGTTGTATAGGTTACTTTGTTAAAATCTACGATTCCCGTGGCAAGGATTAAACCCTGTACGTGAAACAATTTCCGGCTATTAATTAATAAAAGCCCCTGCACGATGTGTACAAAATTATTATACTCAAGTAACACTAACAGCAAGATCAAACAACTGCAAGCTCCGACTATAATTTTCACTTCCTTAAAACCTTGAGCATGCGATGTTATACAGGCTTCAGTAAATTGACTTACCGGATCCCCTCCTACATCGTAAGCCACATCAAAATTCATCAAAAGTTTTAAACAATTTCAGTATACGAAACCACTCTAAAGCATATTGATTATACGCTTAAATAGCGGTTGAGTGACGCAATGAAATATATCTGACTATATTAAAATGATATTTTGAGAAGGTAAATTATCTTAGAAGTAATTATTTCGATATTTTTGTTAATGATTTACATATTTAATAATGTTTAATTACTCGCGGTCGAATCGCGGTTTCGATTCTCGCTTCAAACAAATAATTGGAAGGCAAGTAGGCTTAAGAGTTTTTTTAGATCTCGAGTAAGAGTAACTAGGTTTGGAAGGGCTCAGAAGTAATTCCTCATGTACTCGTACTATCTAAATAAGTTTAAAAAAACCGACTTACGTGAGATGGTGGTCAAACGCGTGCCTATTATTATTATTTTATAAATACAGTCATCTCCAAGCGATTAAACTGATTTGATTCATACACGTTTGGTTTGAGTGATAAAGCATGGTTAGCTAATCGCTATCTCAATGATGGCAGTTATTTTCTACTCACCGCCCTGATATGCGTATCAAATGAAAATCTTTAGGATAAAATAATATTTTCATAAAAAAATACATGTAAGTTGATACTTAATAAACGAATTGCTTGATATGGGACGTAACTGAAATAAAAAGATAGTAGATAATTTAGTAAAATAGCTATAAATTTTATGTCTACTAATAAACCAAACCAAGATTTTCTTCGATTTTATTATGTTTGAATCAGAAAACCCTAGCATTCGCATATTCTATCCATCTAGCATTCCTGCCAGTAGTAGTGATTTGCCGGTTCTGGCGCACCAATCCCATGGCTCACCGGTTCTGGCGCAATCGCGGTCCAGGGCGTTTCAAACCTAAAAAAAAAAAAAAAAAAAAAAAAAAAAAAAAAAAAAAAAAAAAAGGTTTTGGGGTCCGCTGATCACGTTTCTGCAATCCTTTTTCGCGTAGGATGCATGGTTCCGGAGATACAGAAATCAATTAACAACAATCTGTTTCATTTCCGGTGACCCGAAACCCTCATTATCGACTTTCATTGTTCGCCTTTTCTTATCTATTGTCCGTGCGTCCGGCCGCGCACCCTCATTACGATTGCATTGACGTTTCTATGTATTACTCATTGTTACTGCTACTGCTATTGTATACTTTTATTGTTCATAGACCATTGCTTACTTTGCTATTCGAATCATCAAAACGGAATCAATAAAACACATGCGTCATTAACAAATTTTATTTTTATCTACAAAATATGAGCGGAACATCTCATCCACTAAAATATCGTTGTACAGTGTGTTCCCTGTAAATATGTTTGTAAAACTATGCATTGAACATCCCTGAAACTTATATAGCAAATACATTAAGCAATATTCACCACAAACTGAAGTCCAATCATTCTGAATCCTATCAATACTCCAGTCCCATCTTTTACAATTCCTTTTCAAAAACTCGAGATGATATCGT
This sequence comes from Tholera decimalis, assembly GCA_943138885.2. Taxonomy (NCBI): domain Eukaryota; kingdom Metazoa; phylum Arthropoda; class Insecta; order Lepidoptera; family Noctuidae; genus Tholera; species Tholera decimalis. The sequence continues at coordinate 8,062,546 of OW964553.2, read as the reverse complement.
GCAGGTGTTCGCCCATAAGAATCAAAATATTGACCGATGCCATTCGTATCGATATGTACAGCTACCCAGTGTGAACCTGGCTTATCATCCGCATCCAAATTGCATATTATATACGTTGGTGCATGGGTATACATAGGGAGTCTATTAGCAGCATAAACATTATTTTCTAGACTGGGATGAATGTTTTTCAGATGTTTTTGTACTTCTAGTGTATCCATGATATAGCATATTATTACACTACCAGTCTATTCAATGGTTGTCATAGGAATGTTCAATTATAGTGATTTGTAAATATTAAATCGCATTATTTTGTAGCACTCACAAAACAGGTTGATGCCAGCAATGTGAGATAAGTTTGTTGACTCATAGAGTTACTATCAGTTTCCGGAGGAACGTGAGATAATTTTGGTGATTCATAGAGTTACAATCAGTTTCGTTGTATTTAGGAATTTGTTTTAGATAAGAATGGTGCTATATAAGATCCTACCATTGCAGTCATGCAGTCAGTCTATGGTCGTTTGACCGCAGTGGATTGTATACGTCTACCAATACTACGTTTGTGTTACTTCAACGCATCAATGGCCATGGAGGTAAGTGTTTATTCTATTGACAAACTTACTTGTATTCTTGTTGTTGTTTCCTAACGTGTGTGATTAAGTGTAAACAAATTGATATTAACATGATAACTGTCTTGTTGCAGAAATCATTCAACTTCGATGAAAATACCTATAAACAGTATTACTACTCACCGCTCTCCCCTCAACATGAAGAAGAGAACGATGACATCGTTATTAATAACACATGCGATGGTGGAAAAAGGAAATCACAACCGATTGATCATTTTTTTGAAGTCGCACCAAAAATAAAAAAGAAGAAACTGTTATCGTCAACCGTGGCACGAGCCGCTAGAGATGGTGTATCATACATTTCCAGTAATTCTGACGACGGAGACCAAGCGACGCATCTCATAAAAATTGAAATGTACGATATGAAGAAGCTATGTAAGATTCCAACTACTGATCATTGGAAACACGCTACCACGAGGATTAAATATTAACTTCAAGCAAAAGATCTGAACAAAACCTCTGAGATTGAAGTTCAAGAGTTTTCTACACCGAGCAGTGGAGATAAAAGATCTATAACTAAAATACGCAAAAAGCTCGATTGGGAAAAATGGACCCCGTACTAGAAGAAATTAACAGGATTTATTATGATCCATCTAACCCCGCTGGTTTTGGTAGTATTGATAAATTATCAAAAGCCATGAAGGGTAAAATGGATAAAAAGCAAGTAAAGGAATGGTTACAATCACAAGAAACATATACATTACATAAACCCAGTCGGAAAAAATTTCCACGTAATAGGTACATTCTATCAAATATTAATGAACTGTGGCAAGCTGATTTAAGTGATATGCGAACTTATTCTCAATATAATGATGGTTTCAACTATATACTTTGTGTTATTGATGTATTTAGTAAATATGCTTTTGCAAGACCAATGAAAAAGAAAAACTCAGAAACTACTAAAGAATGTTTTGAAAGTATATTTACTGAAAGTAATTCCACACCTACTCACATACAATCTGATAAAGGTACAGAATTTGTTTCAAAAGATGTACAAAAATACTTTAAATCCAAAAAGATAAATTACTATACCACTAACAATCCTGATATTAAGGCTAGTATTGTTGAACGATTTCAAAGAACTCTAAAAATGAAAATGTGGCGTTATTTCACTCATAACAATACTTATAGATACATAGATGTTTTACAGGATTTAATATACTCTTATAATCACAGCATTCACTCTAGTATTAAGATGTGCCCATGTGATGTAAGTTCCGCCAATATTATGACAGTTTGGACTAATCTTTATAATAGAGGATCAAACAAACTTTCTTTAGAAAATCCAAAACCAAATTTCAATGTGGGTGATTATGTTCGAATAATTAAATATAAACATGTTTTCCAAAAAGGCTATGAATCAAATTGGAGTGATGAAATATTTATTATATCTTCAATAATTGATAGATCTCCATGGGTTGTTTATACAATAACAGATTTACAAGATGAAGCAATAGTTGGTACTTTTTATGAAAGAGAATTACAGAAGGTCACTTACAACCCCACCTCACAATATAAAATAGATAAAATAATTGGTACTCGTTATTCGGGTAACAGAAAAGAAGTATTAGTGAAGTGGAAAGGTTATCCAGATAAATTTAACAGTTGGATTTTAGCTTCTAGTTTAAAAGAAATATGAATAAAGAAAGTTTTTATTTAACTTTGCTCAGCAATAGTTCAATGGAATATTTTCCTGATAACAAGACCACAAATTTTTCAACAAAATTACCAAAAGCTATGAAATTAGAAGGTGAATGGTCGGTTGGAGTTGTCGAGTTTCAATATCCATGCACCATGTTTACTGTTCAAGATCATGAAAATGTTGTGTACATTACAAAAACCATGTTAATGCCTAATGAAGATAAACCATCAACAGTGTACTACAAAAAACATATTCCGGCTACCAACTATGATAACGTTGAACATATTTTAAGAGCGTTAAATGGTATCAGAGAGAACTTGAAATTTCGTTATGATGAAATAACAAAATTTGTGTCTATTTCTGTTTTGGATAAAAATATAACATCCGTAACATTATCACCCAAATTAAGTTTACAACTAGGTTATGAACCAAATACAAATCTTCTAGACAGAAATTTTGGGAAGTGTCCTGCTAATTTACACTTAGGGTTACCATCTCAACTATTTCTATATTGTGACATTATCGATCCTCAGATTGTGGGTGATGTTATGACTCCGCTATTAAGAGTCATTTCATTAGATCCTTCAAAATACATTTATGGTGCGAATAAAATGCACGTTTTCTCTCCACCTCACTACTTACCTGTTATGCGAAGAGAGTTCGATACGCTGGAAATAGATATAAGATCGAGCACAGGACAAAAAATACCATTCCAGTTTGGAACCGTGTGTATTAAACTACATTTCCACAAATTATAATAATGTATTCTCCTCATGATCATCATAAATGTCCATATGAAAATTATTATTCACATCAAGCTGGATCAGGAGTTGGTGTAATTTATAAGGGTTCACCATACCAACGCGGTCATGGTATTGGGAGCTTCTTGGGAGGGTTATTTAGATCAGTTTTACCTTTACTTTCAAGTGGTGTTCGAGTGGTTGGTAAGGAGGCATTAAACGCTGGAGTAGGACTTTTATCGGATATGGTTCAAGCGCGTCCTATGGAAGCCTCAATAAAAGATCGTCTTAAACAAGTTAGTACGAACTTAAAACGAAAGGCTGATAACAAAATTGATCGATTTAACATGACAGGATCTGGATATATAACTAAAAGAAAACGATTGGCATCGTTCATTCCACCACTAACTGCTAAAGTGAAAGCTACGAAAAAACTTGGTCTAAAACCAAAAAACATCGAAGATATATTTTCAAATTAAATATGTCTTTCCTTCATAATCATTCTTGTGAGTGCGTTAAGTCAGAATTAGATTTATTTGCATTACCGTCTACACAAACAAGCATTGAAAATGGATTGTGGATTCACTATAAACCAATTTCATCTCTTGCTGATGATGGACCTATCGAGTTTCAAGTTCCTGGAACAGGCGATGACTACATAGATTTGTCTCATACATTACTCCAGATAAAGGCAAAAGTATTAAATCAAGATTCATCAAACTTGATATCAGCTACAGCAGTAGCACCTGTAAATAATTGGCTGCATTCACTTTTTAGTCAACTTGATGTTTATTTAAACCAAAAACTTGTATCACCACCTAATAATACCTATGCCTATCGAGCATACATGGAAACTCTTTTAAACTATGCTCCTGCTGCTAAACAATCTCATCTTACTTGTAGCCTTTGGTATGAGGATACAGCAGGAAAAATGGATTCCACAGATGGTAAAAACATAGGATTTGTTAAAAGACAGGAATTAGTTAATGAAAGTAGGGAAATAGAAATGATTGGTCATCTTCATGGTGACATTTTCAATCAAGATAAATTTTTAATGAATGGCGTTGAAATGAGTGTAAAATTAGTTCGATCAAGAGAGAGTTTTAATTTAATTGCTGGGTCAAATGATGTAAAGTTTAAAGTTTGCATTACAGACGCAACTCTTATTGTTCGAAGAGCACGAATTAATCCAAGTGTATTACTCGCACATCAGAAAGTTTTAGCTTCTACCACTGCTAAATATCCTATTACTCGTGCTGAAGTTAAAGTTTTAACAATTCCATCAGGTGTTCAAGGAAAAACTCTTGATAATATATTCTTAGGACAGGTACCCAAAAGATGTATTATTGGATTTGTAAACAATTCTGCATTTAATGGTTCGCTTACTAAAAATCCATTTAACTTTGAAAACTATGGTATTAACTCTTTCAGCTTATATATTGATGGTCAACAAATACCTTCAAAAGCTTTGCAACCATCTTTTAATAATAATATATTTACATCAGCATATCATACTCTATTCTCGGGGACTGGTATTCACTTTCTAAATGAAGGAAATGCAATCTCTCGTGAACAGTATGCTAAAGGTTACTGTCTTTTAGCATTTGATTTAACTCCTGATTTATCAGCTAACTCATCAGCTCATTGGAATCTCATAAAGCATGGTAGTGTAAGATTAGAAGTACGATTTGAATCCTCACTAATACAAACAATTAACTGTATTGTTTATGCTGAGTTTGATAATATTATTGAAATAGATAAAAATAGAAATGTTACTGTAGACTATAGTAGTTAAGGTTATGTGTATGTAACTAAAGGAAACATTATAAAATTAAATAAAACAAATTATATGCAATATACTATTTTTTTATTTCTTTATAAACACCCTATTCAATCTTATACAGAACACTGATTGAGTTTAAACTTTACATAAGCACACTGACTAAACCACTGAACATGCTGCTGCCAAGGATCATCATCATCTTCCCAATCTTTTAAACCGCCACCACAATGGAAACACTTGGTCCTGTCTTCATGACCAGTATAAAAGAAACCGGCTTCTGCAAGATCTTTAGGCTTCTGTTTCATAACGAGTGGCCAGTCTCCGAAACTGAACAACCGTCTAGATTTTGAACTGAAAAATGGATATTCAGCTCTTGGGTACTGCATATTCTTCACTTTTTCTTCTCCAATCAGTTTTGTAGTTTTGCTTTTCAATGAAGTGATCTGTTCACGTATGCCACACTCATCTCTTCCTTCTAATCTTGTTTTTCTCTCAGCACCACAAGACGACACCTCCTTGGATCTAATGAATACACAGAAGTAATTTAAGTAAACAGAATCACATTCACTAATCGACTAATGTCATTGTTGAAAAAGTATTTTTTAACTTTTTCACTTTCTGCTATTGTCTTTGTAATATTGTATACGAGGCCGTATGTGCTGTCATAGATGCTATCCTTATTATTCTTTACATAATATTTATTCCTCGTGGTAGTGTGTTTCCAATGATCAGTAGTTGGAATCTTACATAGCTTCTTCATATCGTACATTTCAATTTTTATGAGATGCATCGCTTGGTCTCCATAGTCAGAATTAGTAGAAATGTATGATACACCATCTCTAGCGGCTTGTGCCAAGGTTGACGATAACAGTTTCTTCTTTTTTATTTTTTGGTGCCACTTCAAAAAAAATGATCAATTGGTTGTGATTATCTAATTTTTTTTTTTTTTTTTTTTTTTTTTTTTTTTTTTTAGGTTTGAAACGCCCTGGACCGCGATTGCGCCAGAACCGGTGAGCCACGGGATTGGTGCGCCAGAACCGGCAAATCACTACTACTCCTGCCTACCCACATCCATAAAAATGTTATGACAACATAGCAGCAAATTACTTCTGTACTAAAACTAGCAATTAACCCATGCCGTTTGGTAAAAGACTGACCCTTAATATAGTAGTCATCTTCTTAATAGCCCAAACCCTTATTATTCCACAGCCGTTTAGTTGAGTGAGAGAGAAAAGCACTAAAACAAACGCTTCTGCGGAAAAAACTTCAGCCTTAATTATTGGGTCAAATATAAAAAAAAATAAGAATGAGAAAAGCATAGGAACCAATTGGATACTACAACTACTATATGATAAACTTTTGCTTCGGCTTCTCTTATAAACGCACATTTATATTTTAGTACCCTATTTTATGTGACGGGATCATAAACTATTATTTTTAACCGACTTCAAAAAAAGGAGGTTCTCAATTCGTCGTGAACTTTCTTTTTTTATGTATGTTACCTCATAACTCTGAGACGGCTGGACCGATTTGAAAAATTCTTTTTACGTTTGAATGCGTATACTTTCTAGTTAGTCCCATTGTTACGAAATCAGGATCTGATGATGGGATCCTGGAGAAATCACGAGCACTCTTCAAATATTATAGGCACACCTATAGCGTTTTGGGTATTTCTTATAGTATCTTGAGCAGTTGCTACCGAAAAGTACCATTTGGGGAAGGTGAACTGATGATGAAGACCACAGAAGGCCACTGAAATTCCTCAATAATAAGTATTTCGTGGATTGCGATTCGATTACTTGAGTACGGATGTTAAACACTTTATGCTCGTCACAATACATATGGTAATGTAGAGCTGATGGTCAAGTACAAAGAGAACTCCTCAAAAATTAGCGGCTATGCATCGGGAAAAGCAATATTTTGTAAAAGGTGATAAGTTGCTGACATTATGGCTTTAGTAACTAGATAAATTACAAACCGACCCAATAAAAAGCGTGAAAAAAATTTGTTTAGCAAAATCTAAAACCGACTTCCATATAAAAACACTACAAAGGCAAAAATAACTTTAATTTCGGAAGGCGGTGTCAAAAATATATATAAAATACAAAACAAATGACACCGACCACCGAAATTAAAGTTATTTTTGCCTTTGTAGTGTTTTTATATGGAAGTCGGTTTTATTTTTTGCTAAATTTTTTTTTAACGCATTTCATTGAAAACTGTATTCTATGCACATCGTTTTATATCACTAAATGCAGTGTATTTCGAACTATTGTGGAAAAGTGCGGCCAGTTGCCCTCACCAGAAATTATTAGATTGTTCACTGGGCAGATCGCACTGAAATCAACTGAAGCAGACCGAAGTTTCCAGACTTGCATCCATATGTAGGTACTATTTTAACTACAGTTAAGGGTACACATTCATTATCATCTGCTTAACCTTTTGCCAAGTCGGGATCAGCTTCCAATGTACAGACGCCAGCACATTAAGCTACAGCAATCTGTCAAATTACTTTAATAGATTTTCAACTTTATTGTTAAAGAAATTAGGTTCAAGGTTGATTGGGAAAATTTGACAGTTTCGGGTAGCTTCATGTGCTGGCGTCTGTACTAACCGGTAAGTACTCGATTTTAACATGGATTAACTGCTTATCTGACCTCCACAGTAGTGTCTGGATAACACAATATCCCTTGGCAAGCCAGTGTCAGATTTCCTGGCTTCTGATTATACATAATGATTGTCAAGATGTACAAAAGATGGTTGGGACCAACGACTTAGTGTGCTTTTCTTTTCAGACTCGTCCGTGTAACGGAAAGTTGAGTGACCATCTTAGCATCGACATGGCACCACCCACGACAGCCCATGATGAGCGACAACTCACTGAACACCCTCGGCAACCATTTTTTAACCTTGAAGATTGATCCGCAGTGGTGTTATTATTCAGCCATGACCTCCTCTAAGAGCACACGGTATCATTTACAAAAATAATGCATCATTAAATCCTAAAGTCAGCCATATTGAAGTCAGTTAGATAAATAAAAGTTTCGCATCAAACTGGCTGCATCATCGTCTCACTGCGGACGACGGTGACGGCGGTAATTGCTCGACTTGGTATCGGCTAATGATGCCCTTAATTAAAACGCAAAATGATCTGAGAAAAAGTGGATTCGTTGGTAGTTTTAATTGACCAGGGGTTAGTTGGTAGATGTATTATTGCTCTATTTTTAATCGTTTGTTATGGTTTTTGTTTTTATGCAGAAAGTATATATTATAATTTAAAAGTGAATGCGAATAATTTATTTAACTTTCAGATAAACATCTTAGTCTTGTCTCTTGTATTATAGGAGTCTTATATCACAACAGAGACGATGATGGAAATCACACAATGTGATGTGCTTGCCCATTCTAACCAATTTACAACTCGCAAGCCGGCTCCGTAACCACTGGGCTAGTAAGTAAAATATTTATTGCCAGACGGTCCAATATAAAATATCTACTTAATTGTGAAATTATTAAATTATAACCTGAACCGCAAAATTTGCGTTTTAGAAAAGCCGACAATGTTTTCTTTCTGCCTAACAAGGGCACTGAATCAAAATATGGTTTCAGTTCGTTACGCATTAAGATTATAATTAGCAATCATCATTTACGTCACGATGATTTGAATTAGACAACTTATGAGTCTACATTTCCTACGCAAGTGCGCAATCTCATTGCACATATTTCTCCAAACTACTTACTGAAAATAAAAGTTCTATCAATAAATCCCCAATAGTGTACCAACTTTCTCTACTTTGAACTGTAGCACATCCTACTAAAGAGTCCCAATAAAATGCTAGCATCTTTATCCGAAGCAGTCGTGTTACGCGTCTCAGCTTTTAGTATTTTTTGCCGGATATCCGTTACTTAGATAGGCAACCTCTTATATGGTTTACGCTTTGAAGCGCTTTTGTAAATGCTGCTACATTAACGCGTCAATTTTACTCCTACTTTATTGTAAGTTTTATTTCGAAGGGAATTGCTTTAAAGCGCTGTTAATGGTTTGGGGCTTTGTGTTTATTCTGCAGCGTGAATGGAATTCTACCAAAATCTATGGGAGAGCATAAAAGTTTGAAGCCGTCATAATATTTGACAATCTCCTTGAATGACATTTTTATAGCGAATCGTAAAGTTTAGTTGCATAAACGAAATCAGCAGACTTTCAATTTTGTCATAAAAGATCACACGTTATCGGAATAGTTAAAATGGAAAAATAAAAGCACCTATACTTAACCAACCTGGACGGTTGATTACAAAAGAAAAATCTAGCTAAGACCGTTAATTATATTCCATAATGAACTGTCTAGACTTTTTGCTCTCATCCGTAATATATAAAAGGAGTTTCTTTAGTCCACTTCGTACATATTTATTAAACACGTAGACATGCACAGCGAAATTCTTAGTGTCATTTTTTTATGTTTGTAATTTTCTATTGTTTGTTGTTGTGTGTGTTTATCACCGAATAAATGGTTTTCAATATCAATTTCAAAAATTTATAAATGTGTCGAAAAGCAATCATCACTCACCAAGCCATCATTCTAGTCTGATGAATGCCATGCCGTCGTCAGACTGCAATACATGTGGCTTGCCACTCGTACATGGTGAACTACTCATGCAAATGCACAAACAGTTTTTTTATTGATGATAGTCTTGTATTTAACCATCACCTCACCTGATGGTAAGTGATTATATGTTCGAAGATGAAACACTCTTACATAGAAGTAACCTATTCACTCTTAACTTAAATACCCCCAGGTTATAGTTATCATGAAACACAGATTCTGGCAGGGAATTCCGCTATTTATCATGTACGCACAATTAAAGTATCTGTCTATCTATCCACAGACCATCCCCTCATCCAGCTATGTCAGAAAGCATTTTACACCGTCAAAGATTATATTGAGGACAAAAAGGCTTGGGAATGAGCTGATCCAATGATATACCTACTTATTGCTGAGTTATTATTGCTGCTTTTTTGTTTTATACTTTGCTAAGTTAATTATTGACTTTCTAAAGTATTTTATATATTTTTTTATTTTATTATTTCTTTTTCTTTTTTTTATATTTTTATTATTGTGAATGTGAGGAATATATAGGTTATTATTTATTATTATGTTATTTTCATTGTAATTTATAGTTCATGTCTGGCAGTTTGAGTATTTGTATGGCCTACCCAAATGTCCTTACTTTGGTATTGTTCGTCAGATCGTTGAGCTCCTTAAGTCCGAAGTTGAGCTACACGATAACTGACAAATGCTTGTACTCTCTGGACAGGTCCGCTCAAATCTGCGTGCTCCTTTCCTCAAAAGACACAACAGACATGAACGTTCATGCTTCTCATATGATTTGATAAATACAAATTGTTTGGACTTTAAAAGAGACGTTGACCTCTAGGTTTGTTTCGGTGTTTCTTCTCAGAGTAGTCAGTTAGGAAACACCGGCCGCATCTAGCTTAACTGAAAACACAAAAAAATGAGGTATTCCTCGAAGCGCTATCATTTTGAAGCGCACCTAATGAAGTGCTCCTTTTTTATTCCTCGGAGCGCTCCCTTTCCGATAACATGGTATCGGGAGCGCTACTAAAAGGAGCGCTCCGAGGAATAAAAAAGGAGCGCTTCATTAGGTGCGCTTCAAAATGGTAGCGCTTCGAGGAATACCTCAAAGAAATGACGTTTAAAAGTGTTATTTATAACCAATTTACAAAATAAATATTTCATTTAATTTTATCTTTGGCAGGCGTCATGGGTAGTCAGAAGCCGGAAAATCTGACAGCAGTCTTAATAAAAGGTATCGTGTTACCCAGCTACTGGGTTGTAGAGGTCAGGTAATCAGTTGTTCCGTGTAAAACACGAGTACTCAGCTGCACTCGGTTAGTAGACTGGAAGCCTATACGAATGTAGTAAAGAAAAGGCCAAAAAAAAATAAAAAAAAAGAATGCATTAAATTCAAGTAACGTAACGCAATAAGATTAACATAATTAGAAACACACACACCAAATATTATATTCAAATAATAAATGAAAATTACAATTACAATTGCAAAACAAGGAAATAAATGAAATAAAAATGTCAATAAATAAAATAAAATGAATAAAATAGTCATAATAAATTTTTCTAGACGATGATTTATGTATTGAATATTAGGTAAATATTAAAGTACAAGCAACCCACGTTATTTTTCTCTTTCTTTATCAAATCCATCCAAAGGTTGTCTATAAAAGATCGCTGTTAGCGTAACTACCGCCCATTGTTATACTCTATTATATTTTTGAGCCACTATTGTAGTTGATTACGTAAAAAAATCCCTACTATCCATCCATCCATACTAATATTATAAATCCGGAAGTTTGTCTGTTACGCTTTCACGCCTAAACCACCGCATCGATTTGGATGAACACAACATCACTTACCATCAGGTGAGATGGTGGTCCAACGCGGGCCTATTATTAATAAAAAAAATAGGAATTAGAATAGTTGAAGACCCAGGGTCAAACATTGGCTACTTTTTCACATGACTATTATATGAAAAATATGGGATGAACGTTTGTATTGTTGAGATTTTGATAAACGCGGGTGAAACCGCGGGGCACGACTAGTGATATTATAAATGCAAAATGAATGAATGGAAAGAAAAAGGCGACATATCTTTCGGTAAAAAATGGGTCTCAAGCCGCGGACTAGCTAGTTTGTAATAAATTGTATTCTTATCACAATTTATGTAGGGTTGACCTAATGTGGCTTTATCTTACAAAAATGCCCATTTGTCATCACATAAGCCTTCCCATATTTTTCTCATAAAACACAATAAAATGAACAAATATTAGATTACATTATTTAGATCACGTATCACGCGGACAAGCAGGATAACGTACTAGTCCCATTTGAGAAGATCTCAAGACTTAAGACGATGCATAGAAACAGTTCCAGTATTTATATGTAAATACACACAGCATGTCATGCATAAATATAATCTCAACAGTGGCAGTAAGTACTCTCATGAGCATTTTATCTGGGGCACAAAATCTTGAACAATATTGTAATGCAAAAAATAGGGATTGGAATATGTTTAAATAAAAATTGTACAATGTATTTGATGGGTATATGACTATACTGGTATTCATAGGTATAAGTCTTAAAGTCGTCTTAGTAAATGAACATCATAACGTTTTGCAGTTATGATGTTCATTTACTAAGTTTAGTTTAAGTATAACAGCCCTCCTCTTTTAGTTAATAAAAAAATCAGATTCTCTAAATAGCACTGCTCTTTTTTTTATTTAAGTATAATTTTTGTCTGCGATGTGAAATTAAATATTTACTAAAAAGTTCTTTTTAGGTTTAACTTTAAAAGGTTGGTTGTGATACTAAGTGCTCAGCAAACACTTAATACCTCAACCAACATTTTAAACTCAAATTTTCTATCATTCAACCTACTAACCCCTATAATAATAGATATCAAAGACAACATTTAGATAGAACGGGCAAACTGCAGCGTATCTCAAATTATCCAAATTATGAAATTTCGACAAACTTCATCCATTTGTGACTGTAAACATTGGAACTTAGGCAGTATTCCGATTTACTGGAGTTAGCAACTTAATATCTAACAGCTGTCAGCTACTCAGATTGCGGTAATATGGAATGATGGAATGGTTAGCGAGGTGGGAATAATGAGTTATGATGTATAAATTAGGTTATCTCAGTGGAGTATGTAGAGAGCGAGTATTGCAGAACTTTTATTTATTTATAGGTTCAGCAGGTCACACTGGTTTTAAGCTAAAGATATCATGCAAAATACGTATACACATATTTGCACCAATCACTTACTTTCTCACAATGTTGGTCGAGCGTAGGCCAACGCGAGCGTTGGCAAATAGGTACAAGGCAAGTAATAATGTCCACACGAGCAACGGCGAACGAAGACAGGTTGCACCAAATAAGCTCTATATACGTTGGCGCTGGCCTTCACTCGGCCAACTAGGCCAATGACACCGAGAGATGGAAAAGCAAAGCAAATATGTAGGCTGTCTACACGTTGGCGTTGGCCATCGCTCGGCAACGCTTGGCCAACATGTCCCCCTTCAGGTAAACACAATATGCATAAAAATGTTGTACAAAAAATCCTATACCTAACTTTTTTTCGTAGAAAGTATCGTTTTATTTTATGAAAAGATGGCTGAAAAGATTGGTCTTCGATAGGCTACAGACAAATTGACAAAAGAGTAAAATGTATTTACTAATACTGAAACGTCACAAGGGTGTTTTGAATTTTGTCAATCACTAATTGCTAATCCAATTACAGTTTTTAATGTAAATTAAAGTAAATTTATTTGCATACATTGTAGGTACATAAAAAATAGATGATTTAATAAAATGGGTGATCCTTGTACAATCTAAGGTCGATCTTAGGTATGCAAACATTGTTATTTAAGAAATTAAATTATTAAAATAAAATTAGTCAATACATTGGGTATGTCAAGAACAAATTATTTTCACATTATTGCATAATTTATAAATACATAAAAATTATAAAATTATATTATATTCAATTATTAATTACAAAAACTTACATCCTAACACACAATTACAAATGTCTAAATGACACATTAAACAACTAATTATATTAAATATCAACAATATCCTCCATAAACACGAATACGGAGTAATAACATAATAACATTTTTGTAGTTTATGTTATTTTTAACGTTTACATAAAGCTGAACGAGCTTTAAAAAGAAAAAAGATACTTATCCAGTTTTAGAGCTGACAGGGACGAAATTGCCACTCTCAGAAAGGCCATGGTTGAGCGCATGAATTCGACCTTAAATCTCGTTTCCAAATGGGGTGACGACAATCTGGTCAAATTCAACGCTCTGAAAACACAGGCTTGTCTTTTCAGCGCTAAAAGGAGCCCATTTCAACTATCCCCAAGGTACATATGTGCAAGTTACTGACCGCCTGGAGCTTTTGGGCATGGAGTTGACATCAGACCTCAACTTCGGCTCAACCATCGAGTCCAGAGCTCAGACTGCAGCAAAAAGCTGGGAATCCTACACAAGGTGAGGCGATACTTCACGCCTGGACAGCTTCTGAATCTATATAAAGCACAGGTCCGTTCCTGCGTGGAGTATTGCAGCCACTTGTGGGATGGCTCGGCAAAATACTAACTTGCCGCACTGGACTCGATCGAGTGCAGGGCTAAAAGGCTTATAGGCGACGAGGTGCTATCGGGCAATCTTCATAGTTTGGCTCATCGGCGAACCGTTGCTTGCCTGTCGGTTTTCTATAGATTGTACTTCGGGGAGTGTGCGCAGGAGCTCCATGACTTGATTCCTCCATCTCCATTTCACTACCGGTCTACCAGATGCACGGCTGGGTACTATCCACACTTGGTTGATATACCGTCTTGTCGTACCAAGCGCTTCTCCACATTTATTGTGCGCACAGCCAAGTTGTGGAATTCTCTGCCGGCTTCTGTGTTCCCTGCGACTTATGACCTTTCAGCCTTTAAAGCAAGAGTAAATAGGCATCTTCTGGGCTCGCTCGTCACATCGTAGACCTCATCTATCGCTTACCATCAGGCGAGATCGAGGTCAAGGGCGGGCTCATCCGTTATTAAAAAAAATAAAAAATATAAAAAGCCAATAGCTTCGCCCGCGTGAGTGTCGATTTCGAAATTATCCCAATAGAAAGGTAAAGCTCGTGAACAAAATATCTTGTTTTTTTTTTGCGTTTCTTTCTCCTCACAATACAGGTATATATACATTTATATGTAAAATTACTTAATATGTTACAGCCTTGTATATGTGAGGAAGTAGTGTCTGAGTTAGGGTTGGCCCTGTATTACAGATCACCAGGTCCCTGAGAATTCACAATTTGATTCACCAAGTTTAGCATAAAAAAGAGACCATGCACTAAAAATAAAAAATTGGCCGAGTGCGAGTCAGACTCGCCCCTGAAGGGTTCCGCAGTAACTAAAATAATATAATATAATATGTTTATTTATTTGACGAAAAAAAAAACCTTAAAAATTTCTTAAAACTAGTTTATTTACATTTTTTTGCAACTACGCCAGATAACTTTGTTTTTCATAGTGTTTGTATGAATTACAAAGTTATATTTGCGGTTTTTAAAAATATGCTGTATCTCAAAAACTGCTGACCCGATCTCGTTCAAACTAATTTTGGTTGAAAGTTTACATTAAGATCTACAGACATATATTTTTCTTAGATTTTTCACTCCATTATTATAGAAGTTAGAGGGGGTGGACAAACATTTTAGCACTTTGGAAGCTTATATCTTTTAAACGATTGACTTTATGAAAAAGTGGTCTTAAAAATCCCTATGTCATTTTCAAAGACCTGTCTATAGATACCACATACAAATAGGATTCATGAAAAAATTTTTTCAGTTTTAGTTCCATGTATCGGGAGCCCCCTTTCCTTAAATATTTTTTAATTTTTTTCTTATAATCGAAAAACGGTTCACAGAATACATCTACCTACCAAGTTTTACATGTATACTCGTAATAGTTTCGGAATAAATTGGCTGTGACATACGGACGGACGCACGGACAGACAGACAGACAGACAGACAGACAGACGGACAGACATGACGAAACTATAAGGGTTCCGTTTTTTGCCATTCGGCTACGGAACCCTAAAAAGCAGATATAAATGTCGAAAAGCAAAAACATTGGTAACTCGTAAATATAACTAAGAAAATATTAATTATGTCTTGTTTTAAGACATGGTCTACCTGTATGATAAGTTTCATCCATATTCTTAGAACTGGTCTGACGTAAATACCTGAGACTCGTAATTATAATATAAGGTATGGACTATGAATACTGGAATGAACTATAATTTTATTTTTATTGAAAAAAAAAACTTAAAGTCATTCTATCGTATAATAAAAAAAATATTTGCTAAAAAATCTTCAGTTTGCAGTTTAGATCAATAACACTCCAGAAGATTTGCAATAACGTTTCTTGGCCTTCAAAAAGAAAATCTTCTACAAATACGTTTGCAATAAATCGCAAATAAAAGTAAATCCAATCACCAAACATAAACATCTCTTAACCTGATCGATGCAAATGTAACCCATAAATAAGGCATTTTCATTCATTTGGAAAGCACTTAATTATTTAAGATAATGAGGGATGTGTAGTGACCTTTTCCAACGCGAAGGAGGTTCACTCCAATTGGCTAAAAGGTCCGATTCATGTGATCCTTCGACATGGCCGAAAATGAATGGGATTCGTCGAGATGCGAAGGGAATTGAGGAATGGGTAATGCTGCTTTTCTTTGCTATTATTGCTGTGTACCTGGTCTGTTATCTACTCTTTTTTTTTTAAAGAGAGACCTAGCAATGTTGATGGAATTCACATTACTAGCAATCTCGTTAAGAGGAGGCTCCCGAAATTGTATGTAATTTTGTATTATTATTCTAAAACAATCACGCATATAATCAAAATGGAACTTTAGTATATGATTTATTGGATATTTTTCTTTCCATGTCTAAACCAGTTTCATAATTAGAACATTTTCCCTCGATTCATTTTTTAATCGAAAATCATGCCTTTTTCAAAGATTATTCAAAATTTAATCATGATTACTCGGCTTTTATGTCTAAAATTAGTACTGAAAGTAAGAAAATATAATTTGATATCCAAATATAGGATATTTTTCCTCTAGATCAATTATCACTTTAGTTATAAACGAAATAAGAATTGAGACTTACGACATTTAGTTTCGAACCCGTATATGGTAAAAGAGCGTACGCGATATTCAACTTTATTACTGCTGTGTTAGCGTTTAGTATACAACGGCCTAACCGGGGTGGATGGGGACGGAGCTTGCGTGAAAATTATTTTGCACTGCCTGGTCTTAACCCCTTCAACTAAAGAGAGAACTCCAACTGGTGAAGAACTTGAACTATTTTTGTTAATGAAAGATGTCGTAGGGATGAAAAGGAATACCAGAAAAACTATCCTTTAGTGTGCCTATGTGGAAAATAACAACTATGTCAAACACAGCGTAGATCATTCCTTATAAATTTTGAAGCAGTTAGAAATATTATAATTATAGCAAATAGTTTTCGTTCTACGAAATTTGCATATTTAATTAAAAAAGCTGATTTCCCTGTTTGTGATATATGTAGTGTATTTGACCATTTTCAACATTTAGATATTAATAGGTTGTCCTAAATATGAATGGGATAGGGAATCACTGATGCGTGAATTTAAACTGAATGTGATGGATTTTGGGAATTTCCTAGTAATATTAGCTAATCCCTTTTCGTCTGCAAACTATTCAAGATGTTTACGCGTCTATGAGATCTTGATTCTTGTAATTTAGTTATTAAAACTTTATGCAACACAAAAGGTACAAAGGTGGACTTAATGCCTTAAGCATTCTCTACTAGTCAACCAAGACAATTTGATTGGTTTAGATTAATATTTATTAATATGTATTTGTATTGTATAATTTTGACTCAACGGGGCAGACAAGTTCTTAAAATAAAAGTATCTAAAATAATTTATTTAAAAACAATCCATATAGCGAATTCTGGGATGTTTGTCGCGATAAAATGTCATAATAAAAGTACATAATGTAATTTTAATGACATAGTTTGGTTAATTGCATATAAGTAGTACAACCTGTTATTGAGAAGAAGACACTGACTACCGAAATATAGGTATTGTATACCTAGCTCGGTAGACAGGGCTTCACTAATTCTGTAA
The DNA here is from genome assembly GCA_943138885.2 of Tholera decimalis. Lineage (NCBI taxonomy): Eukaryota > Metazoa > Arthropoda > Insecta > Lepidoptera > Noctuidae > Tholera > Tholera decimalis. Next base: position 8,044,975 of record OW964553.2, on the reverse strand, counting down.
AAATTGTTATACCAATAAAGAATTATTTATGTATTTATTATAATGCGCCTTATTGCTTCGCTTCCTTCTTTCGGTTTACCCACTCAACTTTGCGTTTGGATTGAAGACTTCCTGAGAGATCAGTCCGTTCGAGTGGTCATTGATGGCTGCTCGTCTGGCCAATTGGCAATTAATGCTGGGGTTCCTCAGAGGTCTGTTCTCTCAGCAACTTTATTCTTGCTGCACATTAACGATCTGCTAATGCCCGGTACCTTTGGGTATGCAGACGACAGCACAGTTTCTGAGAGATATGTGTCCAGCGCGCGTGCTGGTGGGTCACAGATCCAGTCTCTATGTGAGGACATGGTTGGGTGCTTGAACTTGTCCTTGAAGGCTGTCTACGAATGGGACGATGCCAACTTGGTCAGGTTTAATGTAGCTAAGACTCAGGCGTGTCTGTTTCCCGCAAAAATGAGCCAATTTGAACCGGTTTCTACTTTCCGTGGTGTAACCGTGCCGATAATCAATCATATTGCGCTTCTTGGGGTGACTTTAACTTCTACACTCAATTTTGGCCCCTTTATCGAGGCTAAGGCTCAGTTAGCATGAAAAAAGTTGGGAATCCTAGTCAAGGTGCGACGGTACTTCACACCGGAACAGATGCTCAATTTGTATCAAGCCCAGGTTCAGTCGTGTATGGAATAGCTCTCATCTTTGAAATGGATCTGCGAAATACCAACTAGGCGTGCTTGAGTCTATCGAGAAGCGGGCCAAGAGACTCATTGGCAACTATGCACTGGTCAAGTCAAAGCTCCAGAGCCTTGAACATCGACGGCGAGTTGCAAGTCTATCGGTTTTCTATCGGTTACATTTCGAGGAGTATGCGATGGAATTACACAATCTAAATCCGCCAAGCCCGTTCCATCATCAGACTACGAGACAAACGGCGAAGCGCTATCGTTACATGGTGGACATCCCACCCATACGCACTAAACGTTTTGAGAATACCTTCATTGTGCTTACGGCTAAGGAGTAGAATTCCCTGCCGGAGTCTGTGTTCCCGATAGCTATAACCTAGGAGAATTTAAGTCAAGAGTGAATAGGTTACTTTTAGGTAAGCGTGCTCCATCTTCGACAACATCATCACTTACCATCAAGTGAGATGGTGGTCAAAGGCGAATCTATTTTCAATAAAAAAAAATATAAATCAAACCTTATACATGCAAACTGATTTCGGACATAACTAAACTAGCATTACATTCTACCTGTCTTCTCGTAACTAATTGAGGTCGGCTGTCAGTCAAACTGAATTCTGCCGAGTACTAGTAATTTATATGGAACGACTATCTATTTGACCCCCACAAACAAGTAACTGGGTAAAAGATACTCCTTAAAAAGAATGGTGTTTGACAAGCTGAGATATTTGATTAGGATTCATACTGGAGCGTTGGGAGATTCGATCTATAAAAGATTGATTGTGCTTTAGCATCGAGTCCTAAAGCACGAGTGCTGAGGATGAGATCTCTGTGTCAATTCCCGGATCTCAAAAAAAATGTCATTGGGTTTTTTATGTAAGAAAAGACAATGCCCGATCCTGACCCAGTCATGATTATCATTTACAGAAAAAGTAAATTGATAAAAATAATTGTAACGAATAAGGAACCTTTTCATAATAAATTGTTTTTCTTTAAAAGTTGTGGTTTACAATTTTATGAAAAAAGGAATTCAATCCCGGAAATTATTTTTTGCCATTTCCTATCAATCCACCTAACCTATAATTCAATGTCATTATTGTTTTTATTTTTAAATGAAAACTGTATGTTTTACAGATTTCAAAACAAATGTTTAGTTATCAGTAATAAATATACAATAAGATGCTGCATATTGCATGCTTGTTAATGACTTTTATTGAGTAGGGCAAAAGTCTATAGAGTATGTGGCATTCTCTTTTCTCAATAGTAGCTCGGAGTTTGAAAGTTGATGGTGTGATTCCTCTGTGCCTCGGAAAGATATGTCGTTCATCCCGTCTGTCAGTTGGACATCTTTGACAGTCGTTATAGGTAGAAGGCAGAAAATCTGACACTGATTTGAACAAGTGGTATCGTGCTACTCTACTACTGGGTTGTTTAGGTCAGATAGGGCAGTTGCTTCATGTAAAGCCTGCAATACATGTTGGCCGTGCGTAGGCCAACGCGAGCGTTGGCAAATAGGTACAAGGCAAGAAATAATGTCCACACGTTTGACAAGTTCGTCGAACGCCAATGTAGACGACCAATGTAGAAGAGGGTCAGTAGAGCTGCCCACACGTTGGCCGAGCGCAGGCGAGCGCCTTTGATTTGTGACCAAAAACCGACACCGATCCGAAGTGAAGCAAGTGATCACGAGCAACGGCGAGTGAAGACAAGTCGCACCTAATGAGCTCTATACATGTTAGCGCTGGCCTCCACTCGGTCAACTAGGCAAGTGACACCGAGCGATAGCAAGATAAGGCAAATATACCGTCTACATGTTTGGTATTGGCCTTCACTCGACAACGCTCGGCCAACATGTATTGCAGACTTTAAACACTAATACATCAGTTCAGATTGGAAGCCGACTGCAAAATAGTTGGAAAACGCTAAGAAGATGATAATGTGTTTTAGTATCGTTTAAGAAACTGTAAACTCTTAAAAAACATAGTGTAACAAACCTTCATGTAATAGATTCATTAATAGTCGAAGTCATCAACTATGTAAATTGTAAAAGTTCCGTCTACCGCTACTAGATGGCGCTGTGTATTTACGTCACGTTTCTGAAACTCGCTGTTAAGATTCTCTGCCAGTTAATGACTATTTAATATGTTTAATAACTTTAGTGTTCTCTACCCCCTGATCGTATCGGCCGCCCGATACAGACCCTCCAAAATTTCTCGGGTTCGTCGCCCGCGTAACGTCCTAGACGAGCCCGACGACCCCACCACCATCCGACAAGAGAGCAGTAGGGAAACTAGCACTCTTAGAAAACACACACACAAAACGCGTTCCGTATTCCGGCCTCGCCGACGAGGCCCATCGCGACGTCCGCGTACTGCGGCGTAATGGAAATCCTCCCCGACCTTTGCCAAACGAGCCAGCCCGCGATGCTGAGCCAGTAGCAATAAATACTCCCGTAAATAATAATATGACCCAGCCTGTCCCTTTGCTGCCCTCCCCAAATGATCCCGCTATGCCGAGGCCCGTACTCCACAGGGAGTGCCCTTAGCGTGCGGTCATTAGTTGTAAGTATATTTTAGTTTGTAAGCCCTGGCTGGGGGCCTTTAATTTATTAGAAGTCACCACAGGACAGACCGGTTAAGTAGACGCACAGCCTTAGTGAGCTGACCTACGAGTGGCCCTACCTAAAAAAAAAAAAAAAATTGAGTGTTCTCTATAATTGTGCATCCATTGACTATTCCATTATTATTCTCATTACTCTTTATTTTACTCATTGTTTTTTTTTTCTGTCTGTTGGACTGTCACTTAAGTTTTAACTATACACACAGTTTCACTCACACTAACACATATAATGCGACAGTCACTTTGAATTTAAAGACTTGCGATTTCATGAGGTCTCAGTATCGGCCATCTAAGATTATTTTGTTTCAGTGTATAAAGCACACTAAGATAATAACTATGTTTTTGCTGCTTCTCTGTCAAAACTATGCCTGTGTGTTGCGTATTGCTTACTCATTTTTTACTTGGTAATCAATGGCTAATATAAATCAAATTTCTAATGAATTAGTTAATTTGTCTGTCGCTGAATCTTATGTTTGTCCTCCAGAAAAATGCTGTGATTTCATCCAGATATCTCGTGGTAACCTTAACATAATTCATATTAACATTAGAAGCATTAGTAAAAATTTATATCAATTTCTTGCTATGATTTCTACCAACAAAATTGAGTTTGATCTCATCATTCTGACATAGTGCTGGCTGCAGGTGTCGGAACCAGGTACCTAATTTACAAGGTTACTCATCATTTGCAACAGCTAATAATCCAATAAAAAATGACGGCGACTACTATATACTACTAAGTATATATTAGGGAAGCCTTACAATCATTAGCAACAGAACCTCCGATCCGGGACGCAAACTGCATTATTTGTTATATTGGAACTACAGCTGTAGTTTCAGTTTATCGCTTTCCATCCTATCATAATCCAGAAAATTTCTATAATAGTCAGCAAGGCGTATTAACTTCTCTTCAATCTTACAGTAACATCATTTTGATCGGCGATTTGAATACCGATATCAAATCAGGTTCCACTGACCGGCACGCAAGTGAGTATTTAACGTTCACTTCTACTCTTGGCTTACTCCAGCACACTCAATTCCAGATTAGGATGTCATAGGCACCCGACTTCACTTAACTACGATTATGAAGGTATTCGAGCGGAACTAAATTGCGCAGACTTTAACGCCATCCTTTGTACAACAGACCCCAATCATGCAACTAATATTTTAATAAATGATATTCAAGAAGTTTTTATTTATTTATTATCCACTTTACATCTATCATTACAGGGTAAGCTAATGCGATAGTGTACCTATTCTAGTATTACAACTATTTTTTTTTTATAACAAATTACAAATAAAGCACTCCTAGTGAATTCACCCAGTGAACAACAGAATAAGTCCAAATCGGTCGCAATGATGTTGAGAGTGCGGAGCGCACGCGTCAGTGGCGCCTCCCTCAACAAATTTGTACGTCCGCGCGGCTCTACCAGCAGCCGTGGCTGCCGACGTCGCCACACGTACTTGTCTGGAACACACAAACTTATTTGGCCTAATACGTCCGCATTATGCACCTTCCCTCTAAATATTTTGAATATGTACGAGATGAGTGCGAGTTCCCTCCTGACGCTCAGCTCGTTATATCCTACCATACCCAAAATAAATAAAGTTGGGTACATTAATGGGTAAAAGGGTTATACTCCATACAAGCGTAAGTATAAATGCCTTACAAACTTATTTTGTACTCGCTCCAGCATGACCCTATTTTTTTTTTATTGACCCTATTTTATTTAGATTCATGCGGAGCCCAAATGACTGCGTTACTTTCTAATTGACTTCTCACCAATGCATTGTATAGAGCTATAATCGCTTTAATATTTGTAAAGTCACGCAACATACGCAACACAAAACCCAAATTACGGTAAGCTTTTTTTTTTGTTAGTTATCTCTCATCATACCCAAGTAGTAAGAATTAAAAAAAAACCAAGTTTTAAAACCATGGATGTCAGCCGGAATGATTAGATGTCTACAAAACCGCGACAGAATGCATAATAAAGTCAGAATAAATCCTGACGACACAATTCTTAAGATATCGTATAAACGGTAAAGAAATTTTTGTAATTCTCTTATAAGGAAACTGAAACGTACATATGAAAAAGAAGAACTTCAAAAAGCTAAAAATAACCCTAAAGCCTCGTGGAAGGTGATTAAATCAATAACAAGCACTAGTTTTCAAACCCGGTCACCTCGTGAACTTCTAGAAGTCTCTGTTGATGAAAAAACATCGGTTAATCTAGTAAATAAATTCTTTGTTAATATTGGTAAAGATCTAGCATCTAAAATCACGGCCACCAGCACAGTCTCAACTCCAACTCCTACACAATTAACTAATTCCCTTGCAATTCTTCCTATGGATGAGGAACAAGTAGCTAGAAGTATTCATGACCTACGTAGTGACTGCGCTACTGGGTGGGACAAAATCCCAGTTAGGGTTCTCAAAAACTCCTGTAACTCCTTAGCCCATTATGTCATCACTCATATTTGCAATTTGTTCATTAAGACTGGAATATTCCCTGAGGCTTTTAAGAGAGCTGTAGTACGCCCTATTTATAAGAGTGGGGTTAGAGATCAGATCACAAACTATCGTCCAATATCTGTATTGAGTTTACTCTCGAAAATTCTGGAAAGAATTCTGAATAATAGTTTAACGAACTTCTTAACTAAATATAAACTTATAGCTCCGAACCAATACGGATTTAGATCGGAAATTTCCACAGAGGATGCCATTATTGCTTTTACCAACAGTCTCGTAAACAAGCTCGACAGCAATCTCAACTGTTACGGCATCTTTTTGGATTTAACCAAAGCTTTTGACACCGTCTCTGTCCCCCGACTTATATCAAAATTAGAAAGCTTAGGAGTACGAGGTCATCTTCTAAAACTGTTTAAAGACCACCTTAGTCACAGAAGCCAGTGTGTTCGGATCGATTCCGTTACAAGTGAATATGAGGAACTCAGTTTTGGCATTCCGCAAGGTAGTATTTTGGGTCCCACATTTTTCCAAATATACATTAACGACCTATGTAAGCAATCCATCACGAACTCCGAAATTTTCTCGTATGCAGACGATACTGCACTTCTTGTGAACGTTAAAAGCTGGGAGCAAGCTAGGATCAGATCAGAAAAAACGATACGGATGATCAAAGAATGGCTGTCTGCAAACTTATTAACTCTGAATCTCGAAAAGACGAAAATACTTAGATTCTGCCGAGCCCAATCACCCGCACCTCCTCTCTGATCTACCATAATTAAAGCCCATACTTGCCCTAATCATCTATCTTGTAAATGTCTGACGCTTAACGTTGTACCCAATATAAAATACCTAGGAGTGATTATAGATGAAAAATTGGACTGGTACGCACATATCGACGCCCTGTGTTCTAGAGTTAGAAGATTGATATATATTTTTAAAGAACTGAGACATTCTGCTGATACCGAGACTTTGACCCTGGTGTACCTCAGCCTATGTCAATCTATAATTATGTACTGCATTCCGGTGTGGGGTGGCACTTACAAAACCGCAATGCTCTGTGCTGAACGCGGACAACGAGCAGTACTAAAAGTGATGCTCTTTAAACCAAGAGACTTCTCTACTGACCAGCTATATTCTGACGCACAAATCCTCACAGTCAGACAGCTATATATCCTCCGTTCTATCCAGCGAAGACACCGTACTCTTCCTCTAGACAAAAATCTACTTCAAAGGCGCAAAGGTTTTCCAGTATGCAAAGCAATCCCTTGTCGATATGCATTTGCAAGTCGTCAATTTTTAGCCCAAAGTTCACGTATTTATAACAAAATTATTTCCATTTATAGACTCACCACACACGAATTAAAAAAAAACTTAAGAACTGGCTACTTATTTTATCTCATGACTAAGCAGAAAAAATATTGTGTATCGAAACTTAAATTTATTTATACTCCTATGGAATCATACTATCTCTCATTCACACATATGAGCACACCGTCGCCCGCGCACGCATGTACACACACCCACTCACACAAACATATACACACACAAACCTTCCAGACACTCATAAACACACACACAACCTTCTTTTGCTTTGACAACAGAAATATTGTAACCGAAATGTCACGGTCGTATTATTTATTGCCAATGCCGAAATATCTCCGACTCCTAAGATACAGGTCTACATACCTAGTTTAGGTGCCGGAAATCTGACACAAATTTTTAGATTTGCTGTACAACCTATTTTCTTTTCTCTTATGTATTGCGTGTCTTTTCTTATGTACAAATAAATTTTATCTTATCTTATCTTATCACCCTCGAACTAAATATTGTACAAAGCAATATTGATAAAGAACATAAAGCTGAAACCAGAGGTGTGAAAGTAATGAAAAAAGCGCACCCGTATGTATTCGTTACTATCGTAACTTTACTCGTTACTTTGATACGTCATACGGTCATACATAATTAAAACCCAACTGGATCTCGTCTATACTTGGAAAGGTCTCACTGAACTTCCCCGATAGTTGGTCTATAGTAAGATCCTTAGGGAATATATATACTTTTTGGATTAGAGAACAGCGTTTCCCCGCCTTTGTCAACGCTGACTTGGCCGTGTAGAATTGCACCTACATTGTACTTCCCTATCTTACCTTTATTTTTTATTCATAATTATGTAGACGCTACACTAGATGTATACAAGGTGTAACAGATGAAGCGCAATACCTCAGACACTTCAATTAGAATATTAAATTAGAAGTTTAAAACAACATCCGTAACTAAATAAATCGAAACCAAACCTAGACATTTTTTATAAAATATGTAGTTATCCTTACTAAACGCAAAAGGTATGCGCGTCATACAATATCCTTATGCAGACCACTCATGCAATGTTAGCGGCCGACACGCACACGAGCGCATTTCTTTGAATTAAGGATTGAATTAATTTGTTAGTACTGTTTCCATTTTAAGTTAAATGAAAGTATTTTCCGTCAAAATTTAACACCTATTTTTTATGACGGAAATCGATTAGAAGCTGCTTCTAAACCAATTATTTTCAGGAATTGCGATCTTAGAATTTTTCTAATGCCCGCCTGTTTACAAGAATATAACAAGAAGAGCCGTTTGTTCCAGCTGCTGTCTTTTCAATAGCCAATAGGGTCTGTATTATCCACATTAAAGATACCCTCATCTCATTTGAATATCCTCCATAGAATAAATATGTTTTCCTTTCTTCTATGTTGACTTCTAGGGAAATCTGGGGTGAATTTATTAACATAGCTGTTCATTGATCTAGGCTGATTCCAGGGGTACTTGTGCGTAGATATTTTACACATTTTGCCGGGATGATAGCAGCCTTTGTATGTATTACTTACTTCCATCACTCCGTATCTGTGCTTAATTTCATCCAGATCCCATATATATAGCCATATTATAAAAGGTTATGTGTGTGGCTATGGTTGGTCGACTTCGGAATACTGTTTTTTATAGAAGATTACTATTTTTTTATGCTGTGTAAAATGATTTTATGTTAGTGGTTATATCTTTATATAATTTAAAAGGACATAAGACACTACTGTGTGTAGTTATTTAATAGTACTATTCATTTTTTTTCATGAGTGATTCGACTAGTTATATCAGTACGTACTTCAAATGTATAATATAAATAATAATTATAATCAACTAATAACGTTCACACTGTTGAGACACGGTCCGTGTCTCTATGAGTGGGAAAATGCCCGTAAAACTACGTAGGCCCAGTGGGTGTTATAGTATTTAATAAATATATAATCATATCTCAGTTCTTTTCTTTCTACATTTTTACATTTAAATCATGAATCATGTTTATTTTCCAGATTTATGTACATTTTTCATTTTCTTTTTCGTAAAAGGGCTGGTATTCCCTAGCTGACTAATCTGAGAAGAAACATTGAAACAACATTTGTTAACAATTTAGTTTAATATTATTTTTATATAGTGTATTTTTGAAGATTATTGATTATATTTTTTGGTTACTTTTATTGTGTTTTTGTTTGTTTTCCCCAAATAAATAAATAAAGAAACTCAAATATCGAAGTGTTATTTGATGAAAAAATCCGTATTAGTTAAATCGTATTGAGAACCATGTTATTTAATGTCAGACTTGCTCTTTTGAAATACACAGATATGAGTGAGGCTGTCCAAAGCATGCAAGTGTTTGTAAGTAAATATTAAGTTTATTTGTTTGTTAATCCATCGCACCTCATCCCTTTTGCACATAAGACACTGACTACGTATTCGTCTTAGAGAACATATAATACAAAAATGGTTTTTATTCGGATCATACGTTTCTATAAACACTGATGGCTCAGTAGTTATTTATTTAATTACAACGGTTATGTTTGACAACCAATGACAGTAACTAAAATTCAAAAGAGACAATTATAACACATACTAAAATATACAAAATAAACAAAGTAGGTATAGTAAAATTTTAAGTGAAAACATACATAAAAGAAGGTTAACATTTTAACAACACTTTCATGAATTCTTCTCACAGTACATCTGACATACCATTAAAATCTTCATCCATCCATCCGCAAACAGATCGCTTGTTGGATTAGAATCCTAGAGATTATTAAGCGCGGCCAGAGTGCGAGGAATTGGCGACTTAGCACGTGCAACAGTACGACATGGAAGCACGGCAAACAGCCTGTGTTACAGTTACAGGCACGACTGTAGATCATGAGTTCGAAAAGTGTGCCCGCTTGGATGGTGAATTATGGCTCATTTCATCTCATAGAGAAGAGGCCTCTGTCCCAGGATTGGGAACGTTAGGCCTTCCATTTTCGATATAGGTACACACAGGTTTTCGTTCATATCAAAGTTTTGACTTCAACAAAATGGCATAAAAAATCACGAAGTTTTCTATTTCAGCCAGCGCTTTCATTGAGCGGGCAAAAAAAATAGACGCAATCTACCGGATTTCGGAGCAGCTGCAACTGAAAACGAGTCTCCCGTTTAATCTACACCGGGAAGTTTAGCAATTAGTTTATTGGGAGTTTTGCTAGCTTTAGCACAAACGAGAATAGGTATATGAGTGCTTGCTTTTCTGTAGGTTAACACGCCGAAATTCCCGTCTGCATTTTTAAGGCAGTTGGGGTCACGGGCGCTTAGAGTGGAGAATCTGAGCACTCACAGAGTGAACCCAGGGAAGACGGTGGCACAGTGATCACGTGCCACCGTGCACAGCTAGGCTCAAGGGAGACCCTTTTACAGTCTCCCCAGGGATGTGTCCTAATAGGCGATGCACAGAGGAGGGTCCGGAGTGGTCTTTTAATAGGTACCGGGACTTTTTCTATGTGCTGATGGTGATCACCGGGGTGGTTTTAGTGAGGTAGAACTCTCACACTCGCTAGTCTTCCTCCAAAAGTCCAGGCGCCTTTTGAGGGTTTCCCCCGATAACAAAAAAAAAGGTTTAGTGTCCGTATAAGTAAAATTGTAAGATAATCGCTACTTGTAGCTTTGAGCTTATAATTATCACCAGAGGTCACCCTATGTCTAGCTCTGATTATGGCTAACTATCAGACAAAATGAGATGAAATATACTTTTCATTCAACATTCATCGAATAAAGTAATGCATTAAATTGGGATACAACGAAAGTCAGAACAAGATTCCCGCTGGTATGGTGGCAATAGATTTGAGACACGCAAGAATATAAAGAGTTGCCTTGTTGTTGTTATGTCTTTGCCTTAAGTTATTTGAATCCCATGCTCAATGTATACTGAATTCTATCAGCAACTACCTCTTGACAAAATTGAGGACCCATTACCATTAGGCACGGGTTTATCCCCACAGTGAATAGGTTACTTTTAGGTAAGCGTGCTCCATCTTCGACCACATCATCACTTACCATCAGGTGAGATGGTGGTCAAACGCGAACCTATTCTAAATAAAATAAAAAAAACAGTTGCAATTTGGCCCAGAAGAGTGAATAATAAAAATAAGCGTTTGAAAAGAAAAGACTTATTCGTAGGTATATTAATATACAAACTTTTGCCTTAAGAGATTTTCCCGTGCAAAACCCAATCCCGTGGGAATTCTGGGTTAAAAATAGGGCATGTATTATTCCACGACTTCAGCTAAATACATACCAAAATTGATTCAGATCCGTTCAGAAATTTTAGCTAAAAAAGAGTCAATCCATCTATCCTTAAAAACTTACATATTTTTAATACTAGTAGCTCACCTTCCGGTAACGACCTACCTCAGAGAACAGTCAGCAGTATTGACGGGGCCCGAAAGTGCCATTGCTTTTAGTCACTTGAAGTCTGACACTCCCTTCCCTTCCACTCCACCTAGAGCTGGAAGAGTCATCAGATGATTTCCTCACTGAAAAAAATGGACTAGCTCTGTCTGTGACTTCGTTCGCGAAGGGGAAGGAAGGTTTCCCTAACGAATTACCTAATTCGTTGGTTTTCCCGCATAAATCTCAGGATAAAAATTAACTTTTCTGTTATTCTGATGTATAAACTATGTTACTGTAAACATCCATCCACCCATCCTAATAAGCTTTCTCATTTTGTTAATATTTGAAATAAGACGTGTGACGTGGATTCAATCACATAAAACTAAAAGAAAAAGAATAAATGGACCCTGATACAAAATATAAAACTCAGAAAATATATTTCCATGGCAGAAAACCGATCGGATTGTCAAGTTGGAAAGGAACTAAAGAAATCGGATTATTTCTGTGCTCATAAGCAATACGATTGCATCTCATTCCCACGTTTGTAGCTGTAGTCTTTAATCGGATACAGTTATAAATATGTAGGAGATCAAACAGCAGTCGACTTGGAGTAAATCTCATACAGTGAAAACTTTATTAAAGAAGAAAATATGCGCTTGATGGCAGCCCTTTTATTATTGAACAAAAGAAAAATATTTAGCCCAATTAATTGAAATGTAATAATATAAGTGCATTTGAAGCCGACTTGGACTTATGGAATCCAACTGTGGGGCACTGCACCAAATTCAACCCGGAAATATTGCAGAAATTCCAGTCGAAACTCTTAAAAAACATAACTGACTCACTCTGGTACATAACAAATGATAGGTTACACCATGATTTGGGAATCACCACAATCAAGCAGGAAATAACGAAAGCAATGCCAAAATAGTGAGACCGTATCCTAAATCACGTGAACAAGCTTGCTGTTGAGCTGATGAAGCCTGGAGTAATATTCTGAAGGCTCAAAAGACAGAACCCTTCTTTTTTAAAAAAAGAAGAAAAAAAGGCAGACCCCTGGACTTGTGTAAATGACACAGCATAAAAAGACATGTATATTCGTATACACGTCCTCTTCATTGACGTGGCCATATCACTGGATCTGGAGCACAAACGATCCGTTTCTAATAAACGTATTGCTGAATGTTCGTTAGAAGACAAATTGCACAAAAATAAAAATAAAAAATTGACCAAGTCGGACTCGCCCATGAAGGGTTCCGTAGTAACTATAATAAATATAATATACTTACTATATTTATTTGAAAAAAAAAAAACAAAAAACCTTACCAATTTCTTAAAACTAGCTTATTTACAATTTTTACAACTACGCCAAATAACTTTGTTTTTCATAGTATTTGTGTGAATTACAAAGTTATATTTGCGGTTTTATAAAATATACTGTATCTCAAAAACTGCTGACTCGATCTCGTTCAAACCAATTTTGGTTGAAAGTTTACATTAAGATCTACAATATATCGTTTTTCTTAGATTTTTCACTTCATTATTATAGAAGTTAGAGGGGGGGGACACACATTTTACCACTTTGGAAGCGTATATCTTTTGAACGATTAACTTTATGAAAAAGTCATTTTAGAAACCTTCATTTAATTTTTAAAGACCTGTCTATAAATACCACATACGTATAGGTTTCATGAAAAAGAATATTTTCAGTTTCAGTTTCATGTATGGGGAGCCCCCTTTATTTTAAATGTTTTTTAAATTTTCTCCTAAAATCGGAAAGCGGTTCATAGAATACATCTACCTACCAAGTTTTACATGTATAGTCCTAATAGTTTCGGAATAAAATGGCTGTGACTTACGGACGGACGGACAGACAGACAGACGGACAGACATGTCTAAACTATCATATTTTATAAGGGTTCCGTTTTTTGCCATTCGGCTACGGAACCCTAAAAAGTAATTGAAATGTAGTAATATTTTGTGTTGTGTTCCTTTTGGATAAGTTATTAAGATACTAGCTTTGCCCGCGGCTTCGCCCGCGTTAATTTACACTTTGTCAATAATTCCGCGCCTTTTTGGCAAAAAGCATCGCACAGTTTCCTGCGGTACATAATGCCTCTTATTCAGTGCCTTGTAAAGCACCATACACCAACACACTTATGGCTTGAGTGTTAATAAACTAGACTAGTCTCACTTTACAATATAACCTAATAATTCCCACTACCTCTTACTTATATTTAATTTTACCGAGAGCCGAAGCGGACGATGCATAAATAGAAGAACTTTCAAAGGATATTTTACATCACATGTATTTTGAGTGCTTTAATAAATCAACAACTATACCTTCTTCATTTTATTTTACAAAACTACTGAAAACCCAACTCGAGCGTGCAGCTTTAAAAGATGTCAGAGAATCGTTTGCTAATGCAAAATGTACTCTAGTAGGAAGGACTTGAAGTTTTCATTAGTCTGTTAAAAAAGCCTGTGCACCTATTTTTCAACGAAGCTGAAAACGCTGGAAATGCAACGTAACGTTTGCTGGCGAAGTTATTGAGCGTGAAATCTGTTGAAAACACAACATTAAGTCTTCCAGTGATACACCGAAAGATAACTATATCGTGATTCTCGTAACAAGACGTTAAATTTTGTAATATCATGTTGGAATAAATTTACGAGTCAATTAATTACTTTGTTATGATTTTCGTCTTATAGAATAATTAAAGTTTGTATGTGGCTAACCGCGTATTGAAATAGATTTTATAATTAATTTTTTGTACACCTCATAATGTAACCTGTCGATTTGCTCGGTTAAGCATCGTTTACCGTGGTGGACGCGAGGATGGGTGACCTAACATATTTTTTTTTAATTGATAATTGGCTCGCGTTTGACCACCATCTCACCTGATGGTAAGTGATGATGTGGTCGAAGATAGAGCACGCTTGCCTAGAAGTAACCTATTCACTCTTGATTTAAAGACTCCTAGGCTATAGCGATCAGGAAACAGACTCCGGCAGGGAATTCCACTCCTTAGCAAAAGTCCTTAGAAAGCATGATAAGCCGGTTGTTCCTTGTTCATATTTTTTTTAAAGAGAACAAGCAATGTGGGTAGAATACACAAAGTTGCCAGATAGTATCCAAAAAGTGGACACGTCCTCTTTTTCCATGTTCTGTCCTCCCGTCCTCCCTTACCTACTGTAAGTCCTCCTTTTTGGTAAGCATAGTTCGAAATTTCGTATTGTACGTGCATGCGACGATCTGCGAATTTAATGTTATTTTTGTAAAAGCGCACATAAAACGCAAATGTGGAAAGAGTTTTTTCACAGATTAATACTCAGTGGAGCAAAGAGAGTAACAGACTAAGGCCCGCATTACAGAACGAGACTCGAGCACTGATCTCTGTGTAAAACTAGTTTTGAGTAGAGATTTCATTTTAGAATGTCCCTCAAGTATCCATTCGTTGATGATAGTTCAGCCGGGTACGGCTTTATTCTAGATCGTTACTCAGTTGTAGATTTTTTTAAAAAAAGAAAAGATAACTAGTAATGTGGGTAGAATTCACATTACTAACAATCTTGTTAACCCCTCCAACTAAGCTAAATATGCTTGTGTCTGGAGTGGGTTCACGGCAATAGTGTAATGGGTGGGGTTCGAACCTGAGACCTCTCGATCACAAGTCCGACACCTTATCCATTAGGCTATTGACGCTTCAAACTGATAAGAACTAAAAGATTGAAATGTAAATAGAGATTTTATCTATGCTCACGCAAGTGTGGTCGACACCGCGCTTGAACAGAGATTCCCTTGTCAGTCTACTCAGTTAATGAGTTCACTACTACTTAATATTCGCTTGACAAGTGTATAATTTGAATAAATGGAAGTTTTGAAGAAATAGATCACTACAATGATTTATTTAACGATGTTTCAAACAGAAGATTTAACTTCAGAGTTCCACTAAGATACCTAAGAGATTTGCAGGACCCATACAATTGTGACAATTTTAAGAAAAGGTATAGATTTTCACAAGATGTGATAAAATCTGTTATATTGTCATTAATTACCAAGATTTAAGAAAATCATGCAATCGCGGTAATTCCATAGCTCCGGAATTGCAAATCCTTGTGTTTTTGCGTTTTTATGCAACAGCTTCATTTCAAGTAAGTTTGTTTTCTATTCACATGATTATTATAATTATTGTATATATTATATCAGCAATGTTCAACATACTATCAGGTATAATATAAAATAACTAACATTGTCTAAGTAATTATTATTGTCTTTTGCAGATAGTGTGTGGAGAACTATTAAATGTTTCACAACCAGCTGCTGCAAATATAATTGCAACTGTTTCTCGCTTGCTGGCTCTGCAACGGCGGCGATATACAACGTGTAATTTAAAGGGTATATACATACCAAGTGCACAGCTTCTTTGGATGATAACAAACGATATAACAAGGGTTTTGTAATCCTATGTCTACATGTGTGGAACTTATTAGAAATTTCAATACATTGATACCAGAGACCGAATTTTTTAAATTAAGAAGAACGAAGAGAATTATCGTTTTATGTGCAAGTGACGTGGTGGTTGAGCTGAAACTTTGCATAGAGACTCCATACGAGATGTTGTCTTAAGTCCTTTTGGATAGATTTGGGGTTTCCGTTACACGTTGTATAAAATATCCACAAGACATGGTCTCACACAGGGTGCAGTTTGCACAGCTGGGCCAGTACAATCAACACCCAGGCCTAAGAAATATGGATGGTGCAATTGACTGCACGCATATAAGGATTGTGAATACTCCTGGTTTGAAACACCATGAGGCATTTCGGAACCGAAAATCTTATTTTTCTATAGATATTCAGGTTAGCCATATAGCAGTATTGACATTATTCTTTTCATAATATAATATACCAGAAATATATTTTTTTCATATATTTATTTCAGGCAGTTGTGGGGCCATTCGGTAATTTCATGGATATTGTGGAACGCTGGGCTGGTAGTACACATGACAGCAGAATCTTCCAAATGAGTTTGCTGCATACCAAATAATATATTGAGCAACAATATAGTGGCTGTCTTGTTGGTGACAGTGTCTATCCATGTTTAAGGTTTCTTTTAACTCCAATAAGTACACCAACCACACATGCAGAGTAAATTTATAATAGAATACACATAAAAACACAAAATGTGGTGGAAAGAGCTTTCGGGAGATGGAAACGGAAGTTTCCATGCCTAAGTAAAGGGTTAGGCAATAAACTGGCCACAGTGTCTAACATTATCGTTACATGTGCTGCGCTTTCAATATCTCCTTATCAATAAATGATATGATGCCTTCATATGATGAAGAGAACAACAGTAATCAACATAACATTGATAATGATCCTAACAATCAAGGAACTCTTGACGGATTTGCCTTACGAAATACTATTATAAGTAATTATATTTCATTTTTATAGGTACAGTTATTACGTTATTTTTCTATTAATAAAACAATATTTACAAGTAATCAAGTTTTATTAATTTATTTTTAATTTAAATTCACAATTACTGGTCAATAATGATAACAAATAAACACAAAAATAAATGATTTTCTATCATTAATACAATATCTAAAATAATCAACTAATTAAACAAATTAAATAAAAATTAACACAAAAAATAAAAGGTGCTTACATCGCAAATAGCAGAGGTTGCTTTCTTAATTAAAAATATTATATCTAATGTTGTGCTGACTCGGCTTTTGCTTTGGCTTCTTTTAACTTTTCCTTTAAAATTTCCATTTCTATAACATGTTTCTCTTCTATGTGTTTTATTTGAAGTTAATGGAGTTGAGCAGCCCTTTGCTCTCTATTAATAAATTCTTCTTTTAATATTTGAACTCGAAGCTTTTTTTCATTACATGATAATTGTATAGATGGTATAACATTATTTCCTTCGGGTCTGCTCTCAGAGCTACTTGGTTGGATGTTCACTTTTTCGTCAACTGACTGTGTTGGCAAATGGGTTATAACTATAGGTTCTATGGCCTGAATTGTTTCTGGTATGAAATCTGAAATTAAAACCAAAATATTTCATATCCTCACAGAGCGAGTCCCTAGTCTTGCAGTCATTGTATATTACAGGCTGATTTTGTCATCATTAAAAAAGCTAGTAAATCATAGTAAGTGACAGATGAAGTAAGGTATGGATACAACCAGTTAAATAGAAATCACTTATTGCCTACCATTGCAGTCCGAGTCCAAACTGTCCTGTATTTCTACCAAAAGAACTGGTGATATTTCGGCTATGTTAGGGTTACCCCCAATGAAGGGCGGATCCAGCTTTGGTCCCTGGGGGGGGGGGGGTCACATAATCGTGGTCAAGTCATAAGAAGTTATAATTTGTATTTCCTGACTCCGCTGCCACTTGGCCATCCACTGCCGATATTCGTTTACAACGACAGATTATAATGATTATTATTATTATCTAGTAACAATGTTTAAAAAATTTAATTAGTGGTCCACCTAGGTCCTGGTCCCAGCCCAGGGGGGGGGGGGGGGGGGGCGTGACCCCCCCTGGATCCGCCCTTGTCCCCAGTAACAATCTATGTTGACGCTCTCTGGTGAGTGCGTCTCTTTGGCGGGTCTTTAAATTTTGCCACAAGCGCCTTAATTGGTCTCCTGATGCCTGTAACATTCAATATAAATTTAAAACAGCGAGCTTAGATGAAAGTAAATGGCTGCATACATTGTATATTTCAATTAAACTCACTGCTTAGTAGCCGTATTTACAATGACATCAGCAGAGAACTAACTACTAATCGATTAATTGGATAATATTGTAAAGTCGGCTAATAAACAGTAAATGGTGAGACTGGCCAAAAAGGGTAAGAAAATGAATATTTTACTGACTCACTTATCATAGCCGAAGCATTGAACCTCTCTGCAATACGGACCTAAGGTAGATAGAATATACTTTATTGTACACCAATAATTGAATCACACTTAAATAATAATAGTATAAAAAAATTGGTTATAATGGCGGACTTATCGCTGAGAGCGATATCTTCCAGACAACCTTTGGAAGGACTTTATGAGCTTTCATTAAAATGGGGAGGGCTATATTAGTGTACTACTGTACAAATATTCATTAATATAACGGAAAAAAATAATAAAAATACAACAAATATATATATATGTAGGATGTTAATTCGGAACGCAGCTAAATTTAAATAAAATGAGTATTATGAACGCAGCGATGAAGGAACGGGGGGGGTATGTGTGTGAGCGAAAAGAGGTAAAGACGTACTCCATTTTTTTTCGTGTTTTAAAATTAATAAAAGAAGAATTACGAAGCAAGGTGTATTATTTCGGTCATCCATCACCCTACAGCCTCGTCCGGGATCGACCGTAATAATAAAGGTGTAATAACACGAAAAAATTAAGAAGAAAAAATCACACCGGTACTAAGACGGCGGCCATTACGAAAAAAAACAAGTGCTCGCGCCGGTGGAAAAATATTATATTTTAAGAGGATAGTATTTCACGAAGGAAGATATCATGGGAAAAGACGATACCATGGAGGAAGGAATTCAACCCTTACATTATGGTATGGTGGACACCATAATTAAATTCGATGGTGAAGACATGACCTACTCGTCTTCGAAGTGGTCACAAGACATTGAAGACAATGCTGAAATCTTCAGTTGGACGGCTCAACAAAAACTCATCATAGCCAGAAGATCGCTTACCGGAACTGCTGAATTATGGTTACGAACGGAAAAACCATTCAGAACTTATGAAGATTTGAAAAACGCTCTGCTAAAGGAATTTCCAGATTCGGTAAATACCAAGCAAATGCATGAAATCATGGCGGCTCGTAAAAAACGTAACAATGAGAGCTATTACCAATATATGCTCACCATGAAAGAGCTCGGCAAAAGAGCTAAGTTCGCTGATTACGTTTCCATTCAGTATATAATAGACGGGATTGCCGATTACGAGCAGAATAAAATTGGTTTATATGGTGTTACAACGTATGCAGTTCTTAAGGAGAAGTTGGCACAATATGAAGCTATGAAGCAGAAGATGTTGAAACGAGGAAATTCGCGCGGTACGGTGGATAAGCAGCGCGAGTGTCGCGAACCCTCAAAGCAAGCTAAAGCAGACGACTCTAATAGAAAGGAAAATACAAGTGATAAAGTGTATCGTTGTTTCAAGTGCGGGGAAAGAGGTCATTTGGCGAGTTCATGCAAAAAAGGTACCAAGTGCTTCAAATGTAACCAATTCGGCCACATTGGTACCGAATGTCAACAAGAAGGCGGAAGCGGAAAGTGGAAGGGCGAACCATCGACGAGTCGGAATGATGGCGGAGGTGGAGCTAACTTCAAGGCACGTTCCATGTTCGCTCAGAATCAATCACTGGATAACGGAACGGAGAGTGAACGAGATGGCACGCTGATGTCAAACGGGAAAGACAGTCGTTGTCAATGTCAATGTCAAAATAATAACCTTAGTGTACTGAATGTAAACAATAAAAGTGCAGTGAATAAATCAGTTAAAAGTGTTATTATAGGCGGTATCACAGTAAATTGTTTAATAGATACGGGCAGCGACCTAAATTTAATATCTCACGATGTGTACGTGATGCTGTCAGTTAAATGTGAAGCTGAAACGATGATGTTAACTGGTCTAGGTTCGAGTAAGGTGTATTCAATGGGTAAGTTTAAAATCAATTTATCAATTTATCAAAATTTAACAAATTTATCAAATCAATAATAGATGGTCATTGTTATGAGGTTTGTTTTCATGTAGTGCCTAAAGGTGTCATTCCGTACGCAGTTATTCTTGGGCAGACTTTCCTGGTTAATACTATTACTATGATTAACAAAGGTATCATTGAGATAAGGCCTCAGTGTTATGATAGTTCGTATTTACAGTGTTTACTTTCCAGTTATACTAATGAAAGTGAAATACCAATCCAAGTTAAAAATATAGTAGATAATTACAAGCCCTTAAAGATAAAAGAAGCTCCAATAAAATTTAAAATAGTATTGAAAGATGACATACCAGTAGTACAGTGTCCACGGCGTTTAGCTTTGCAAGAGGAGGATATTGTAAAATATCAAATAGAGGAGTGGTTGGCTAATGGCATCATACGTCCCAGCTATTTGGAATATGCCAGTCCCCTCGTTTTGGTGAAGAAGAAAGATGGAAGTACAAGAATCTGTGTAGATTATAGGAAGATAAATCAGAAGATGGTGAGAGACGAATATCCCTTGCCTGTAATCAATGATCACATAGATAAATTGTGTACAGCTAGGGTCTTTAGCACTTTAGATCTAAAGAATGGATTTTTCCATTTACCAGTAGATGAGGACTCAATAAAATATACTGCGTTTGTGACCAGCAACCCAGAAGGTCAGTTTGAATTCCTACGAGCACCTTTTGGTTTAGCAATTTGTCCTAAATTCTTTACCAGATATATCAACATTATTTTCACCGACTTTGTAAGAAGAGGAGTTCTACTCATTTTCATTGATGACCTTATTATCCTGGCTGAAGACGAACACCAGGCAATTCAAAGACTTCAAGAGGTCCTGAAGGTAGCTGCAGAATATGGTCTTGAGATCAACTGGAAGAAGACACAGTTACTACAAAGATCGGTAGAATATCTTGGTCATGTGGTATGCAATGGAACAGTGCAGCCTTCAAAGGAGAAAACTGAAGCAGTGCAAAAGTTCCCTGTGCCTAAAAATCTTAAAGAAATTCAAAGCTTCATTGGATTAACCTCATACTTTCGAAAATTTGTTCCTAATTATGCTATGGTAGCGAGACCTCTGAGTGACCTGTTAAAGAAGAAAGAATTTTATTTTGAAGAAGACCAAAAAATTGCATTTTTGAAATTAAAACAATTTCTATGCTGTGAACCTGTTTTAAAGATATTTGACCCACAATTAAAAACGGAGCTACATACAGATGCTTGCAAGTACGGATATGCTGCAGTGCTGATGCAAAAGGATTCTACAGATGGTAGCATGCACCCCGTTCATTACATGAGCAGAAAGACTGGTGAAACTCAGCAAAGGTGGTGCAGTTATGAACTGGAAGCACTGGCAGTGATAGAAGGCGTGAAAAAGTTTCGTAGATACCTTATAGGAATTCCATTTACCATAATTACTGATTGTCAAGCTTTCCAGAAGACTTTAACAAAAAAAGATGTTTCAGCTAAAGTAGCCCGATGGATTATGTATCTGCAAGATTTTAACTATACTATTATGCACAGACCTGGTGAGAAAATGCAACATGTCGACGCTTTAAGTCGAAATATATGCGTTATTCAAAATGAACTCCATTTGCGTATACAGAATGCTCAAGAAGAAGATGCAGGATTGAAGGCAATTAAAGAAGTTCTCAGGAAAAATAAGTATGAAGACTATGTGCTTGAAAACGATGTTATCTATAAAGGTGAAGAAAAGAAATTGGTTGTTCCAGAAGTAATGGATCTTGAAATTATTAGAAGAGCTCACAGTTTTGGACATTTTGGAAAAAAGAAAATAAGAGACATAGTAGAACAAGATTATTACATTTCTAAGTTAGATAATAAAATTGAAAAGGTAATATCTACATGTGTGCCCTGTATACTAGCTAGCAGGAACACAGGAAAGAAGGAAGGATATTTAAACCCGATACCAAAGGGAGAACTGCCATTAGATACACTTCATTGTGATCATTTAGGACCTTTGGATGCTACCAAGAAGATGTATAACTATATTTTAACCGTCATAGATGGTTATACAAAGTTTGTATGGATATACCCGGTTAAGACTGTAACAGCAAAGGAAACGGTTGATAAATTAAAATTACATCAAAAGGATTATGGAAACCCCAGACGTATAGTGACTGACAGAGGAACAGCATTCACCGGGAAAGAGTTTGAAGATTATTGTCAGGAAGAGGAGATAGAGCATATTACGATAACAACAGGAATACCTCGTGGAAATGGTCAAGCTGAAAGAATGAATCGAATCATTATATCTGTATTGACCAAGATGTGTATTGAAGAACCTGCATTCTGGTACAAACATGTCAGTAAAGTTCAGAGGGTAATCAATAGTTCATACCAAAGATCCATCCAAACATCACCTTTTGAATTATTAACAGGGACTAAAATTAGGCTTAAAGAAGACATGAAAATTTTAGAATATTTAGAAGAAGAAAATAGAAGAGAATTCATCGACAAAAGAGATGATTTAAGAAAAGAAGCAAAAGCCCAGATATTAAAAATTCAAGAAGAAAACAGAAGAACTTTTTATAGTAAAAGGAAGGAAGGACAGAAAATATATATATATATATAATAATAATAGGGGATATCATAGCAATACAAAGAATGCAATTTGGAAATGCATTAAAACTAAAACAAAAATTCTTTGGACCCTATAAAGTAGTAAAAGATTTAGGAAAAGATAGGTACGAAGTAATAAAATTGGATAATAGTAAGGAGGGACCAAAACACACCACTACAGGAGTAGACTTCATGAAAAGATGGCCTTAATTCAAAGATATCTTCTTTTAACATTTCAATTTATTTATTCATAAAATAGAACAAAAACTATACTTAATAATATTTCATACTTACCGTTGAACACAGCTGACTTGCCATGCTATTGTGTTAATAGGATGAGTAATGTTGATAGGTTGTTGTATCATAACTAGCAAATTAATTAAATGGTATCATTTATTTTATATCCTTATAAGATGTAAATGAGTACTAATAAACTACATAATGTCTGTAATTCTGTGTAAAATAAGGTGTAAGGAAGTGTAACTTAATATGCTTACGCTTAGGTATCTGTAATTTAATAAACAAAGAAATAAAATACCTACCTGGTAACTAACCATAATAGTGATTCGGTGTAACAAATGTACCTAAACATTTAAGTAGTAAGATTTTAGATTGTACTTGATAATACTTAAATGCTGGAGTATTGTTAAAGGAGTGAATGACTGCTTCAGTGTATTATATTGATAAGTAAGGAGTGATATAATGTTGAGTTTATTTGTTTATTTTATTCAGGAATATGTGTTGTTAATTTAGTTCTAAACCTTATAGATTGTTAAAACCTAGTTTGTGTGTAACCTTTATTCAACTTAGTTTATCTTATTGTAATAGAGTCAGTCTGAGGGCAGACTGCAAGCAGAATGGCCGAGTTGTAGGATGTTAATTCGGAACGCAGCTAAATTTAAATAAAATGAGTATTATGAACGCAGCGATGAAGGAACGGGGGGTATGTGTGTGAGCGAAAAGAGGTAAAGACGTACTCCATTTTTTTTCGTGTTTTAAAATTAATAAAAGAAGAATTACGAAGCAAGGTGTATTATTTCGGTCATCCATCACCCTACATATATATATTTCTTCAGTGTGCTCACACTGTCAGTTTTCTTATTTTCAATAATATTTTTAAACTCTTTCAAAATTTATATTAAAAGATTGTTTCCAATTCACTAAAATTTTTCTTTATTCCAGACATTATAAATAAAATATTTAATCAGTAAATAGTGACTTGAATTCTTGATTTGGTTTTTGGAGGCACCACCACAATTTTGCCAATAACTATCAAACGCAGGAGGTTATTCAGTGAGATGTAATTTAGATGGTGAAAAATAATAATTGTACAGTAAATAAAACAGATTTTTCGAAAAAATATTAAAATAATTCTGTTCAGACTAAAGATGGGTGAAAAATAACGCCACGACAAAAATAACGTTGTTATCTTGCTCCTCAAATGATCACTGTGACTGATCATGAAGTAACAACGTTCCAAAATAACAGTGGTAAAATAACACAGATACTATAATCACTACAGTGACACGTGACACGAGTTACGACAGTGATACGAGTCACAACATGGAACGAGTCACGGCGCAATCGGGCATTTTCGGCTAACGCAGGAGTGAGACGGTGAATGATTCCGTACTTCTGGCTCATTACCTCGCGCCTTGCATACTAATTTGCTCAAAATAGCAAAATTAAATTCTCATGTTTATATTATAGAAATAAGATTTTTGTTGACTTGAGGATATCACTACGCAAAAAATAGTATAGCCCTTTTTATATAATTCTGAAATGTGAACTTGTGATGATTAAAATATTTGTTTATTGAACAAATGGTAAAACCTTGGGTAAAACATGCTTTTAAAAAAATATCTGGCTATATTTCCAAAAAAGCATTTAGAAAAAATAATGTAAATATAAATGTTAAATAAATACATTTTATAGTTATGTAGTTGTTCAAAAGAATTTGTGACATTCCTAAGCCTGTAAAACTGTGACTGTCGTTCCTGTTACAAAAATCACATTGAACGTTGTTGGGATCAAATATCTAAGGAATCATAATTATTTCGTAACGTGAGTGACAAAGTCACGATGATTTGATACTGTGAGTTTTTTGGAACAGGAACGACAGTAACAGTGACAAAAAATAATGCTTTCGCCCACCGCTAGTTCAAACTATTTTGTCCCGCTGTCAAGTGTCAATCTCTTGTCACTCCGTTCTTCAAACGAGTTATCAGTTGTAGTTGCAGTATTTTTAGATGTTACGACGGGTTGCCCTATCACTATTCATCTTCAAGAATTTACTTTAATAAATGAAAGTTATTTCTATAGAAAAATGCTCAGTATTTTTTTTTTCTTAACAATTTAGTATTGAAGTGAATTGAATTATTTCCCTTTCTTCGTAGATCGGAACAGCGGAGACGAAAAAAATAAAACGTAAACGAAAACAGACTGATGCATAGACAATAGATATTCTCTGCTTGAGGCCCGATTTGAATCTGAGTGTAGTTTGATTATCGTTCTGGAATATGACCAATGCTCAAGTGCATATTCTATATTTAAATTGAGATCGGGCGAATTAAGCTCAAACTGGACTTGAGTAACATTCTGTAATACGGACCTAAGTGTACAGTCAGTTAAATCTTTAATTCTTTCTCAATACAACTTCAAAAACATGACATGTAA
The DNA here is from genome assembly GCA_943138885.2 of Tholera decimalis. Lineage (NCBI taxonomy): Eukaryota > Metazoa > Arthropoda > Insecta > Lepidoptera > Noctuidae > Tholera > Tholera decimalis. Next base: position 8,019,491 of record OW964553.2, on the reverse strand, counting down.
AGATTTTCATAATAATAATTATGAAAATCTTTACATGTCATGTTTTTTGGAAAACCAAGTTCTTGCAAAAATTGGCAGCTCAGCTAAATATGAATGAAAGTAAAATAATGTGAAAATTTCTTTTAATTGTGAGTTACCTCATTTTTTTGAGTAATTGTGAATGTCCTCATTTTCTGTTACAGACAGCACTTTGGATGGATAGAATAAAAGGAGGTAGATTTTGGACTATCAGTGTACACAAACATCTTAAACAATGTGTTACTTAAACCTCACATTTATTTCAGTTGTATTTATGTAGTTATTCATACATTCCAATGCTCTGTTAGTATACGTACTTAACGAATTTAACAGGGACTAAAATATTTATAGATAGAAGGGTCTCTTCTTGCATTTAAAATTCTATTAGGTAGAGGATGTGACGTCAAATAGAAGGATAACTGAAAACTTCAATATTTTGAGTTGATTATATTTAGATTTAACAGTACACTATGGCAATACGTCTTCTACGATATTAGTGTAATAATAACAGCTTTTTTATGTGCTACCAAGAAAAATCGCGTGTCATGATCAACACGAACGTACCTAATTAAGTTCAATTACATGTCTCAATCAATTTCTATTGTGCAGCAAACAGCCCCAAATTAAAACAAAAAGATTAAAATCACATTAATCCTTTTTAATCACTTAAGATCACAATACAACATCGAGATTCCAAAATTAACTGTTACAGTAATGAGAAAAGGTCCCCCGAGTCCGAAGGGACAATTGTAATACCTACTTTCTTTTTGTGACACAAGACTCACAGAATACACAAGAGTCTTACGTGTATCTGTCACATACAACAGTAATCCTAAGGCTCCGATCACAACTTAAGGCGGTGTGACATACGACAAGCGACAATGTGTACGTATCACCAAACCACAGATATATTATTTATTTATTTGTTGTAGTTAGCCACATATTGTGAAAAGAAACGTAATTAATACAGACAGTATAAAATGACATATGACGAATAGATACTATGAAACGTCATATGTGGCGAAGTACATTACAGACGTTTATAAAAGGATTTGCGGAACATATGCGCATTCTAGAACTAGCTTGGGAACATGAAAAACGCCATTACTTGCTCTCGAAACTTAACATTAATAAAAAACCATAAGTGCTTCAAACTGACTTTTATTAAGTAATAAAGTAACAATACAATGTCCTTATATTGGAACGCCTTGCGGCAATAGGATAGTTTTCTGTGTCACAAAATAATTACTTTATTTTTTCGATTAGGTAGATTTTCAAAAAATATTGGTCACGTATTTTTTGCCTTTTCTAGTCAAGAAAAATTCACAAAGATGGAAAGCTTCAAAGTACAGGAGTGGGGGCTGCTGACGTCATACAGTGCTAAGAATTGTAGTGTGACGTCACGCGAAATTTCAACTCACTGTATCGTCTTAATTTTTCAATTACGTGAAAAAATAAACTTCTTAAACTTTTGAATTTCTTTACTAATCTTATCCAATTACAGACTAAAAATTTAACCGACAAGTTTTTTTACTGTCTTTGCACACGGTATGTGTGTGTTTCCTGTTGTTATAAAATACTCAACTGCATTAACGCACTTAAAGTAATTTTTTTAACTGAAAAAGTGCCATCGGGATGGTATACCCCTTACTTTGTAAGATGGTTGTCATAAATAACATTTATGTTGACGCGATCGAGTAAATAGAAATCGTTGCCGTCTCAATCAATTAGCTAATACATTAGATGTACAAAACCCTTTTTCCTTCGCTCTACCTAGTACGTGAAAAATCACTTTTCTAATCACGTCATTGTAAATATTGTCTCCACAATAGCTGTCGCAGTACGCTTGTCGCTTTAAAGCAGAGGTCGTGTGTGGCCAAGCTCTTAGGGTTACGATTTTTTGAACAAAGGATTTTTCATCGACGATGGATTTATTGTCGGTCAACCTACAACAGACAGCTATGTCGATTGTTTGGATAGTTCCTAAAACATCACGAAACTGTTAGACGAGTAATCCATTTTTTTGTTTATGAGAATGGTATATGTACCTATGCATATATATGCGAAGAAAAATGACGCGTTATCAAAACTTAGCATCAAGTTTTCATCAAGGTATCGATATATCAGCAATATCTGCATATTTTCCTGCAATCGGAATTTATAATTTTTTCAACATAAATAAATATTTAATCAATTTGAAAAAATATACACTAAAATCAAAACCCTAAACTATATACATATATCTAAAGATAATCTAAAATATGGCGTCCAGAAATTCATGCGCGTCGCTGTCCTCTGGTAATGTGCCCAATTTCAACGCCAAACGGCTCGAAAATATACCTACCAACGAGATTATTATACTCGTACTTCCGCCGCTTGAGGACCTCTGCAGCCGCAGCGGCAGCGCCAGCACAGCGAGATGAGCTAAGAAGATGGGATGGTGCGAGAGTATTAACGCAAGTTGCGTCCCAGACTAAGGGCCTAACCATCTTCCATGGAAATAAAGACATACTGTCCGGTCATTTGTCATCGTCGCGTGCCAGGCCATTTGGTTCTAAGACAGCCGGAATGCCGACGGTGACAAGAGCTCGTTGGATGATGTCGTTAATATTTGCGTACCATGCTATGCGACCCGCACTGGGGCCGCATGAAAGGCCTTCGTGTTAACAACTTCGCCACAGTGGCAGCGATGAGCAAACCAACAGGGAGCACCTAATCGAAGGAAAGTAGCGAGGCGGAAAGTAGTATCATCAAACAAGGTACCTATGTTAGATGACGGAAGTGCGTGAAGTGTACTTATTTAGTAACTACCTAAAGCATTTTGTTTTTATTTAATATATTCTACTCTAGTTCGAAGAAATTCAATACAACTTTTCATTTCAATAAAAAGAACTAATTAATTAGATTGAGATAAATCTTAAGTAGATTGAAAAAAAAAAACAAAGGTACCAGCAACTACATTCAAGATTCAGTCCTGTAATTAAGACTCTTTGAATTCCAAAAATAATAAAATTCAAGGAATCCGTACATAATACCGAAACATTTATGTTCGCCTAATTAACCGTAAAATACGTCTGTCTTCTAAATATCATAACCCACAAGTCTTCGGAAAAGGACCAAAAATGTTAATATAAATATAACATTTACATAGTGGGTACGGTAGACACACAGTTTTTATGTCAGTTGGCTTAAATTTGATATTTTTCAACGTCAAGGCAAAAACGAGGCATCATAAATTTTGGGGTAATCGATAGACCCGTTACGCCGTCATTGGGGCGGGATTTACAAAGATTTGCACCCTTCAACAAAATAGGAGAACATTTTCAATCAATTTTAAAGGTATTTTGGTGCAGAGTTCGAAAATTCATAATCCGCGAATCGGAGTGGGTGGAATTTATGAGTACTGGAATATATAGATTGTAGGTAGGTGTATAACGTTATACCGTGGCCCCGAAACACAAGGTTTTTAGGATAGTAAGTATGTGATGGTAATACCTCCGAAAAAAAAGGTATATTACCTATTAAAAGTCCGCTTAGACTGAAGTCGTAAAAATCCGTTTTTCATTGAAGCTTAAACTGCAATAACATGAAAGCTATTCAGACACTCGGAGGTCAGATATTTGGACGCATGTTGTCCAAATATCTGACCTCCAAGCGTCTGATTATCTGACCTATATTATGCATAACATTATAAAAATCTAGATCGATGCCTCACCCGCCGCGCCGGCTCAAAAATCTACCAAACCGACTTCACTAAGGGGTAACAAAAGAATACACCTTACATTTTCAAGCATTAAATTTAAATATGCAAGATCTAAACTCAGAAATTCACTTAAAACCATTTAATATTGGAAGTTACAACTGTTAAATTAAATTCCAACATTATTGTCAGTTCGTGTTACTACTTCCGTGTGAACTTTATTGGCGTGTTCGTTATACATTACAGTACTGCAATGAATCTATACTGATATTATCTATAGCGGAAATGTTTGTTTGAACGGGCTAATCTTCGAAAATACTGGGTGGATTTGGATGAAATTTGGTATGCAAGTTGCTTGAAGCTTGATGAGGGTTTTTACTCTACTTCAAAAGAAATAGATTATGTTTTGTCGTGATGAAGTCCACGGCTTCTGTATATAAAGTATAGGTATTGAACGCTAATAGAAATAATTATGAAATACATAAATCGAAACTTCCGAAGTGCAGTCAATAACACATCATCACCATCATTTCACCTAAAGTATTGCCACATCGACAGGTCCACAGAAATCTTAATAATAAGGCAATAGAAGTCGCAAAGACGCTCACATTCCGCTTCCGACGCTCGCCCGCGATGGTCGTACCGCTCCGCGCTCTCGATCGTTCCGTGCCTGAGTCATCGCTACGCTTCGTCACGCCCGCCGTGACGTCACTCGTAGTCGCCGACTACGACGCCTGGTCCGGATCCGCCTTTTTCGAGGCGGTGAAGGATATCCTGTTTCTATAACAGAGTATCGTCAAAAACAATTTGGTTTGGCCCCTTCAGGGTAAAACCACAGTTTCGTGGTCCTTGGTTGGAAACCTCACGGTGTCAACAATACCAAGGGGGTGCTGACCCGACGCACCCGCTGATCCCCTTCAGGGTGAAGCAGTAAATTGGAGTCGAGTGCTAGGTTTTGGCCTTGGGGGATCTCCTAGTCAAACCTAGTTACTGAGTTTCCTTTTCAGCTACACACCTAGTGTCGGTTGGGTGTGTCTACCCCTTCGCACTAGACCCAATAGGGCCCGGTTCGCACAATAAGACTGGCGACCGGTTACAAGCTTAGGGCTCACCATTAGGTACTCACCTCCCAGTCTCTACCCGACTGGGAGGGTTACACATCCCCGGACCCATCCATCCAGGGAGTTAGGCCAGTTAGGCTTTAAATAGGCCCCCCGCGGGAGAGAAATCTCCAAAATTTCCCCATTCAATTTTTGATCCATTTGCCAATCATGGCGAACTCCAATATTTTGGAGATTCTGTTAGAAATCCTTAGGGAAAACCCTACTATTTCCGCCAAATATGGCGGAAAAATCCAGCGTGAAATCGCTAATTGTCCCCCGGCTACCGAAGCCAACGTCGCTGATTTTAGTGACGCGCTTGACAGCCCATTATCTCCCCCGCTTGCCGATCAAGGCATCCCGGTAGGTCAGTTCACGGAAGTATTTATTAACTCCGATCCCATTGTTCGTCAAACAACGAACGACTTCCAGGTAGATAGCCCTTTATTGCCCCCGCCCGCCGACAAACTCGTGCCGATCGCCCGATTCCCGAAATCACCCATTGTTTCCGGCCCACCTGCTATTCCCATTGTTCCTAAAACAATGGACGCCGCGCAGGTGTGCGCTGCACCTGAATTCCGTGAAATGGACACCACCGAACCTGTGTCCAATAACAACTCTGACAATGATTTGTCATCATGCCCCTCGTCCTCGGAAGACGACTTTCAAGTCGTCACCGGTGGCAAGAGGAAGAAAGGGAAAACCTCCCAGGCCAGCAAGGCCAAAAAGACCACCGCGTCGCCCCCGTCCCCAACTCAAACGCCCGTTCGACCCGCTAGCCCCGTCCCAACTACCTCTGCTCGAGCGCAGAATAGTCGTCCCGCCAGCCCGATAGCCCAAACTTCCTCAGCCCAAAGGAAGCAACGCCCTCCGCCCCCCTTTTACATCCAGGACAAGGGTAAATGGACTGATGTGTCCAAGATGTGTGTTGATCGAAAGATCAACTACTCAAACGCCCGTGCCTGCCAAAATGGCATTAAAGTCACCGTCCCTACGTCGAACGACTATAGGGAACTATATCGCGCCCTCCGTGAAAGGAATATTTCCTTTCACACTTTCTCCTTCCCCGAGGACACGCCCACTCGTGTTATTATTAAACGTGTCCCTAAAGAAATCCTAGTACAGGATATTAAAGACGACCTTGCCGATCAAGGTATACCAGTGATCGCCGTCCATCGCTTACATAAAGCGAGAGGCGGTGAATTGTACGACATGGTTCTTGTCATTTGTGAACCAACCGAAGGTCATCACCCAATATTTAAGATTAAGTCTATTTGCTCCCTATCCGGTATCTCAATAGAAAAGCCCTACAAAACCGCAACAGTGGGACAATGCCACCGTTGCCAACTGTATGGCCATGCGCAGAGCAACTGCTATGCGACTCCCAGATGCGTCAAGTGTCTGGGCGAGCATAGCACTGCGGACTGCCCACGGCCTAAAGACCGAACCCTCTGTTCGGAACCACCCAGCTGCGTTCTCTGCGGCCAGACCGGTCACCCGGCAAACTACCGCGGTTGTCCCAAAGCCCCCAAACTCGCTCCTAAATTAGCGAAGCGCGCCAACGCCCGCCAACAGAGAGAGGCACCTTCTTCTCAAATTCCCCAACGTCTCGCTCCTCAGAGACCGTCCCCGTGGAACAGGCTAAACCACGAAAAAGCCTTTCCCTCCTTGGCCCCTGCCAAACCTTTGCAGGCACTGATGGATATACCCATCGCAGCGCAGATCCTGCCTATAGCCGTGGCTACAGAGCCCACAGCCAGTCACAAACCCGCGCCTCAAACCACTGCTGCTCCTGCAGTCAAACAACCGCCCAATCCCTCACCCGTCGCGCACGGCGAGGCTTGCGCCCAGACTATACTGCGCCATTATAGGTTATTTATGACCCGCCAAGCCAGATCTCTCCGCGATGCCCTTCTGGCTGCCGAACAGCAGAATAACGGCAAAATTACGACGGCAATGTACAGCCAAATATTCAGCACACACAGTGATGTGGTGCTAGGTCTCGACCAGATGGATGCGATGGACTGATCCAATGGATTCCCAACGCACAAACCACACTAGGCCTCGATCCCTCAAATTAGGTTTTTTCAACGCCAATGGCATTTTCAACCAACGCGCCGAAATAACTAAATTCCTCCGCGACCACCAATTAGACGTCCTCCTTATACAGGAGACCCTTTTGAAACCCCACCGCGCTGATCCCAAAATTGCGAATTACCGTCTAGTTCGCAATGACAGAACACGTTGCCACGGCGGCGGTACCCTTATTTACTATAGAAAGGAGTTATACTGCATCCCTCTGACCCCACCCACGCCTCTATCTCACCTAGAGTACTCTGCCTGTCGACTAGGCATGACTGGTCATCCTCCGATAACCATCATCTCTGCCTACCATCCCCCACCATCGGTCGCGTCTCTTGCTTCAGACGATCCTATCGCGCTCACCAGCGATCTCACGACTCTCTTCGGCCTGAGTGAATCCGTCTTACTAGCGGGCGATCTCAACGCCAAACACCCCGCTTGGAACAGCAACACGACAAATGCCAGAGGCAGAATCGTGTATAACCTAGGCGCGACCCTAAACTACGACGTCATCGCTCCGATGACTCCCACCCACTACCCACACGACCCCAACCATAACCCCGATGTCCTCGATGTGGCGCTCCTAAAGAATGTAAACCTCCGTTTACACTCCATAGAAGCGCTTCACGAGCTCAACTCGGATCACCGTCCCGTTATCCTACACCTAGGTTCCCGCTCGGGTAACCATGATCCTACCCAACCTCCTCCGACCCAATTGATCACCGACTGGAGGAAAGTAAGTGAAAAACTGAAATCCACCACGTCGCCTCAATTGGACACCATTCCTGACCACATAGTCTCAGTCGCTGACACGACGGCGGCGATCGACTCGCTTACAAATCACGTACAATCCGTCCTGAACGATTGTTCAAGGGAAGTTTCTGTAGTGGAAGACCACCGCTGGAAACTCCCGGACGATGTACGGAATCTGATAACCGAGAAGAACGCAGCCATCCGTGCGTACAGCGCTTTTCCCTGCGCCGCAAACAAAGCTCACATGCGCAACTTACAGCGTGCTGTAAGGAAACGCATTACCGAGCAGCGTAATGCGAGCTGCGACAAGATGCTGAGCGAACTTGAGCCCACCCATCTTGCCTTCTGGCAGCTTCAGAGGAAGTTACGATCCACTGAAGAGGCCACAATGCCTCCTCTCATTCGTCCCGATAAGAGTGTCGCCTTCGATAACTCTGAAAAAGCAGAATGCCTAGCCGACAGCCTAGAGTCCCAGTGTTCTCCCAGCTCTCAACCAGTAGACCAAGCCCACCTCGATATGGTGAACGCCGAAGTCGAACGTAGAACTTCCCTTCCGCCCGTCGAAGATCCCGATAATCCACTGGCCCCCATCACTCCTGATGAGGTCCAGGATATCATTAAAAGTCTCCAACCGCGAAAAGCCCCTGGCTCCGACGGCATCACCAATAGGGTTTTCAAACTTTTCCCCGCCCAGCTTATAGTGCTAATGACTGCCATCTTCAATGGTGCATTGAGCAATAATATGTTCCCCGCAACCTGGAAACAGGCCACCGTCATAGGTATTCCCAAACCAGGCAAGCCCAAGTCTGACCCGTCTAGCTACCGTCCCATTAGCTTACTCAACGTCCTTTCCTCCCCCCATCCCATTCGCGCAGGAGTTCCTCAATGCTCCGTACTATCCCCCCTCGTTTTCACGCTATTCACTAGCGATATCCCCAAGCATAAAAATACTCAGCTAGCCCTATTTGCCGACGATACAGCTATCTATTATACCGGTCTTAAACCCGATGCCATCGCTCGCACTCTCCAAACTTCCGCAAACACTCTGGCCAAGTGGTTCCGGAAATGGAGAATCAAAGTCAATCCAGACAAAAGCCAGGCAGTCCTCTTTTCTAAGCCGCGGATAAACCCACCCTCCCCCCGTCCGATTACCATGTACGGCAAGCCGATCCCCTGGGAAAAGCAAGCCAAATACTTAGGCGTGGTCCTCGATAAACACCTTTCCTTCGCTGAGCACATAAAGCAGGCACGTTCGCGCGCCGCTTTCGCTCTAGGTAGGCTCCACTTCATTCTTAGCTCCCGCAGCAAGTTATCACTCAGGTGCAAGCTGCGTATTTTCACCGCGGTCATCCGTCCCATCATGACCTACGCCTGCGTTGTTTTCGCACACGCAAAGCCCTACCTCCTCCACAAGATGCAGACCCTTCAAAACCGATTCCTCCGTAGAGTCACGGGAGCCCCCTTTTATGTTCGAAATGAGCTTCTTCACGTAGACCTCAAGATGCCCACCATCCAGCAGTTCATGAAACGTATCTCCAAGCGTTTCTTTGATACTGCAATCCAACATAGGAATCCCCTTATCGTATCGGCCGCCCAATACGAACCCTCGCGTATCTCTAAGATTTGCCGACCAAGGCATACCCTTGTCACTCCCGATGACGCAATCACCCTGCTCCAAGAGAGCCGTAGGGAAACAAGTACAGTGGCACACAAAAACAAAAACCGACCGTCCTTCCGTCCTCGCCGCCGAGGCCTGCCGCGACGTCCCCGTAATAGTCCGCCCCGACCCTTGCCAGAGCCAGCCCGCGACGCTGAGCCAGTAGCTTTAAATTCCCTTATTAATAATAAAAATGATATGATCCAGCCTGTCCCTAGCTGCCCTCCCACTGCGACGCCCTAAGCCGAGGTCCGTACCCCACAGGGGGTGCCCTTAGCGTGTAGTCGCCTAGTTTGTAAGTTTTCTAATAAGCCCTGGCTGGAGGCTTCAATTAATTTATTAATTAAGGCAACCACAGGCAAGCCCGGTTAAGCAGCCGACAACCTCAGAGGTTGACCTGCGAGATGCCACACAAAAAAATAAAATAATGCAAAGACGCGTGACCTTGTCGCCGCGCATGTGTCTCGTAAAACACAAGAGCGCGTGGAGCGTTTGTTGCGGTTACTTGTGTTGTTTGGGACGTGGAGAGGTAAACATGGTGTTTTGCAGCTTATCCAACTGCGGAAACTCTTCCAAAATTTGTAACTTTACAAATAAAGGGATAACATTTCATATGTAATTACTTAATTTTTGAAATAATGTCGTTTTTGAAAAATATAATCAAATCAAATATTTTCACCACCATTACTACGATTATCACAGAAAACGATTTTTTTTCTCAATTCAATTACCATTAATACTTAAGCTTGTTCATGTCTATTATAGAAATATTATAGTCATGCGCAATAAACAATATCGTCGTTTACGTACATTCCAGGAACACGCCGCACGAGTTGGCCGCGAATTAGTGACGTGCCACTACTATTTTGTATCGGTAATTTATTACCTTTAGCTTAATAGTTAATACGTAGTTTTACCACAATTCGAATGAAATATAATTTTTCGTTCAATATTTCAATACGTATTTTCATGAAGCATGTTTTTTCCTGTTTAAATAGTTTATAAAAAGTCATTTTTCAACGATTATATAGCTGTTAATTCGTACTTTTTCATACAGAAAATTAATAGGAGGTAGGCTTATTATTGTTATGTACGTAGGTAAGTTAAATAACAATCTGCGTTGGGTATCCTTGTATCATTGACGTGTTCAGTATTTATCTATTTTTATGACAAAATAATTACGGATACATATTATTATGTATATTGTAAGTATAATGGATTAAGTTGGATCGGATCGATACGTTTTCATATTATTTATGCATCAATATAATAATAATAATATCATCAATCCATCCTAAGATTGTCTAGAATATTTTTTTTTATTTTTTTTATTTAGAATAGGTTCGCGTTTGACCACCTGATGGTAAGTGATGATGTGGTCGAAGATGGAGCACATCAGCACTCATTGTCTAGAATATATCGCTATAAGCGATAAGACCGCCATCGTAACCATGGAATTTACGTAAAACAGTTGTGTAACAATTTATTTTAGTGAACAATAAAGTATATTCTTCATTGTTCGGTATTAAGTTGTGCCATTATTGCTCTATTTGATTTGGTCATTGTTTTTTTTTGCATAAGATGAAGTATTGGAGAGCCTTTAAAATTTGTATAACTAAATAATAAAAAAAAATACTTACACTTAACGTTTTATTGTATTCCCTTTTCTCCTAAATAAATCGTCTAAAAGCGCGTCGAGGAATGAAAAACTTTCAATAAATTAGTTATCTATTGTTACGAGACTCCTTGGCTATTAACGCTCAACAGAAAATTATCGTAATAATATGAGCATTTTTTTCTACGAGCCTTGCCCTGCACTATTCCTAAGTGAGAATGAGCGCGCGATATCTTTCTCTGCTTTTCGCACACGTTACGCCACCTGAGATTATGCGTTTTTAGAAAATATTGCGTAATGTCATCGCTTAAAGTTTAATTTTGTTGTAATAATGCAAAATGCATGTGTAGGCGAAAGTGTGTATCTATTGTTTGTTTATGTGGTGGTAGCTGCGAACCGGCGACACGCGTCCCAGTATTAAATGACAGTAGATAGCATTTCTATTGCCTTATTATTAAGATTTCTGTGGACAGGTCCCTTTTTTTTCTGGTTGGGAAAATCATCAAATGAGTTCTCCCGCTGTGGGTGGGGCGGAAGGGAGTGTCAGACTTCTACTGACTAAAAACCCACCCTGCTCCTTCAGATGCCCTCGCATATCGGGGCCGCGGTGTCTCGATAGAACATTTCCGCAACCCCATCAGGCAAAGGCCTTACGGGCCCCGTCAATGCAGCTGCTGACTGCTCTTTGAGGCGCGCGCGGATCACGACGCGCCGTCGACTCGGGTCTGGTCCTTACCGGCCGGCGAGCTACCCCTGCTCGCCGACCGCAGACCCGGTGGCCGGAGATCGGCTTGCAACCTCCGACGCCCGGGGCGTCTCCAAAATAGTCACCCATCCATGAACTGACCTCGACAAATGTTGCTTAACCATGAAGATTGGTTTGCGCTGTTATTATTCAGCTTCAAGCTTTAACTTGACTTAAAGCCTTCTGATAAGACCTATTGAGAACCACAATATTTCAGTATCTAATATATTTGATCACGGCTTTAGTCATAAAGAAAACGATGCTGCTTCCACTTTCAATAAATCACATCAAACAGAATAAAGTAAAACATAAACTTATTTCTTAAAATCGCTTTAACCAACAACAAAGCAAATAAAAATACAAAACTTAAAACTTACAAAGTTTTTCTTCACCAAAGGTAATAAATAAAGAATAAAAATAAAGAAGTGTGTATAGTTTTTAAAAGTTTAGAAAATAAATATATTTTTACGTTTCTACTCGCATGTCTTAGTTCGCTGTGGGATGATCGTAACTCATCATTAGATACGGTTTGCTTCACTCGTAAACTGTGAAAGATAAATCATTGTAGATTTTGTGCTGGCTCTTAGAAGTGCAGTTGCTTGTTTCTTGACTAGGATTGGCATCATGAAGGACAGGGTTAGCTTTTTAAGAGGATAGCCGGGAGTTTAGACAAATGATGGATAGAACGTTTTATTCACCCCATTTCCCCAACTATGTCTATTTTTTGTTCCGGGTGGGAAGACTTCTACTGACTACAAACCCACCCTGTTACTTCAGCTGCCCTTAAGTTCTGGGGCGCAGTATCTTGTTAGAACATTCCCGCAACCCCGGCAAGCAATAGCCATATGGGGCTCCGTCACTAGTGCTGACGACTCTTTGAGGCGCGAGTGAAACACGACGCGCCGCCGACCCGGGTCTGGTCCTAACCGGACGGTGAGATACCCCTGCTCGCCATCCGGAAGCCCGCGCCTACGGTGGCCGGAGGTCAGCTTGCGATCCCCGACATAGAGTGTAGGCCTGGATCCCAGAAATCAGAACGTTATAGGCTGAATATATGTGTGTTATGTTTTCAACCATCATTTGATACAACAATATCTTCAAAGTTGAATAAGTATAAGGTCTTAATTTGATTTTATTAAGGTAAATTTCTTTTTGCTTTTAAAACAAATTTATCTACTGTTTTCTTACTTACATAATAATATAACATAAATCTGAATTAACCATCAACGTAAACGTTCCTTTACGTACAAGTTATAATTAGCACAATAATGTTAGGCTGGGCGCGTGTTGCCTTTGAATCCACCTTCGTCTTTGAGGCGAATAAGGATAATTTTCCCAAATTATTTCCATCCATTCCATCAACTGCCCTTAAGTAGAGCTTGTGGTATGAGTACTAGACAACTGATAAACATACATATATATTTCTAAATACATACATATTATAGATAAATTACACCCAGACAAAGAACAAATGACCGTGCTCATCACACAAACATTTGTCCTAGGGGGGAATCGAACCCACGACCTTGCGCATAGCAGTCAGGGCCACTGACCACTATACCAACGGGCCTGTCAAGTTCCGGGGCCGCGGTATCTTGTTAGAACATTCCCACAACTCCTGCTTCCCAACTCTGCTCCAGTCTGATTAGATGCTGAGTACTAGTGTATTATATGCTGGTTATCTGATCACAACCCAGTCGATGGATAACATGCTGGCCCTTAACAAGGCCTGCAGTGTCATATTTTGTAGCTACTGACTACCTGTAACGACTATCAAGGAATCTCGATATAATAAGTGTCATCCATCCATGCCTTGACCTCGGCTAGCGGTACTTGACTTTGAAAATCAACACATGCTGCTTTTAGCTGTTTATATTTAGTCACGAGGTCCTTGAGGATGTTTTTATCTTCTATTCCTGAAAAACCTGCCGTTTTAGTAAAAAAAAAAAAATATGACTCTAACGTACTAAATTGTGGAAAATTCTGACTATTTTATTTCAAACTAGCTTTTGCCCGCGACTTCGTCCGCGTGAAATAGTTACTTTGGGCTAACGTTAAGTTTAACCCCGATTTTGAAGCATTCTTAATGGCGCTCCGCTTGTATTGGCCTTAGCGTAATGATATATAGCCTTTCTCTATAAATTGACTATTTAATTAAAAAAATATTTTTCAATTCGAACCAGTAGTTCCTGAGATTATCGCGTTCAAACAAACTAACAAACTCTTCAGCCTTATATTATTAGTATAGATAGCTGTTGCCCGCGACTTCGCCCGGGTTTCCATCGTTTTTCGTAAAAAAAAGAGTAGCCTATGTCCTTCCTCACTGTTCAGTGGTTTTGATGTAAGAAACAGAATAACTTTCGTAATTTAGTAAGGAAATATAATATGTCAATCTATAATACTGTTGAAAAATATCGCAATACGGTACCTCACAATATTATTGTTAATTGCTGTGCCCGCGACTCCGTCAGCGTGTAACTCCTTGTGTGTTATTAAGTTAATGTATTGGTAATATTGTTTAGATCACGTTCACATGAGGCTTAAGTACCTATAGAACGAAATTTTATACCTTCGGGCGAGACACGCGTCGAGTGCGGCGACCGATTCTCAAAAATAATCCTTATACCTAGCATGATTCAGTATTCACGCGCGATGGCTTATTATTAGCGTATTTCATGTATAACTTTGGTGTTTCTATACCGATTTATATGATTCTTTTTTATGGAATAGTTAATAATGTTAACTTTTTCAATTAGGGGTGACTGAGAGTGTTATAAACGTAAGAGTAGACAAATATTATAATCAGAAAGCTTCGAACTGCTAAGCTATCGGGAGTTACACGTGTTATTGTGAGTCAACCATAAAAGATAGATATATGCTGTCGTGGGATATTTTTTATATAATTTTAAGGAGAACATTTCCGTCATGAAATGATTTGTGTAGCTTTAACCATTAAGGTTGCACACGCGACGGAAGCTTAAAAAATGGAGTAACTTCTCCCGTTTTCCCAACATTTCCCTTCACTGCTCTGCTCCTATTGATTGTAGCGTGATGAAAAGTATACTATAACCCGCTCAGGAGTATGAAAAATAATTGTACTAAGTTTCGTTAAAATCCGTCGAGTAGTTTTTGTTTCTATAACGGTTATACAGACAGACAGACAGACAGACAGACAGACAGACAGACAGACAGACAGACAGACAGACAAAAATCTAACTGATTGGATTTTTGGCATCAGTATCGATCCTTAATCACCCCCTGATAGTTATTTTGGAAATATATTTCATGTACAGAATTGACCTCTCTACAGATTTATTATAAGTATAGATAATATGACTTTCTCCAGAATAATATTCACATTTTATGTCACCAGCGTTTCAAGATAAAAATCTTTCGTCTCACCACGAAATGAAAAACGAGAAAATTATTCGAAACCCCAGATTCGTCGCGGCAAATGGAGCAAAATCGTGAACATTCTCGCTAAAGGACACTAATAAACATTTTGTAAGTGTACGTTCTACGCCCATAGCAAATTGTGTTTACACTACTAGTCGGGTCAAAGCGCTAAAATTGCGGCTATTACCGTAATATGCTATTTTTGTACCGTTAAAATTTCGTGTTATTTTACAAATTGGATGATTACGAGGTCCATTTTCAAGGTGTCAAACGGTTTTTGCTATACTTATCTAATGATTGGGCTTTACTTAGATAAAAAATAACAGTTTCCAGTAGAAGAGAGAGTAATTTTCTTCGTAAATTTTATTCACTACATACTAACTGTGCCCGTGACTTCATTCCGAAGTTCGATATTATGATCCCGAATACCCAATCGACCAATGAAATTACAGAGAGACACTTCGATTTTATTAATAGAATAATATGTATACCTTGGATGCATAAACAATTTTATATGCAGGTTTTTAAAACCATTGTCATACAAAAAGCTGCTGCGTTACAATTGCGGATGTACCGATGCAGTTCTGTGAAATCCTACTAATATTATAAATGTGAAAGATTGCATGTTTATATATTTGAAGGCGCACCAATCTTGGAGGATTCCAATATAGGTCATCCAGAGTCTATAAATTTATATTCAACTGTGATCGTAGACACATACCTTTAGTTTTCAACGTGGAATAACACAAAGTTTACTTTTTATTCCAAAAAATATGCAAAAGTGTAGATAGGTACCTTTTTGTGGCCATTAAACGCCCAACAATTTGCGTTTATCCAAATATAGCATTATAATTTCAAATTGATAATTAGGATATTCGTTTAGACAAACAAGTTTGCATCATTACATCCCAAAAAGTACTCAAAAAGAAAATGATAATTATAGATAAAATTAACAGTGTTATCAACTTAAGTACTATAGGTACCTAAGTACATTTCGATTAAGAAATAATGGAAATTGATATTTCTTTATTTATAGGTCAATATCACATTCGTAATGAATGCTAGAATGATTGAGTCGTTTATATTATACCAGTGATTCGCCCCGACTTCGCACGAGTGCAATATGCATGTATTATACATACCTACCTTTAAACCTTTCAGTTGAATCACTCTAACTGTTGTTGAAAACTGCATTAAAATCAGTTGTGTACTTTAAAAGATCTAAGCGTACAGACAGCGGGACTTTGTTTTAATACTATGTTAAGATTATACTGTGTTCGGTTTAATATTAAATGAAACAGCTAGCTAATTTAACTTGAATGCTTGGGATAATAGCAAAAATGCTACTACGTAATTTATTTCTTTCTTAATTTGTCCATAATATGAACATGAAAGACAAAATTTAATCAAAATAATTTAATTAAACTAAGATGTATATAGCTCAGTGATTTTTCCGATCTGATATTCTGATCGATTTTTGGGAGTTGTGTGGCAACATCTAATCTATAATTATAACGGCTACACCGGCTGACGAATAGGGATAGGCAAGTGAAAAAATATATCGATGCATATCGAATCGATATTTTTCAATCAATTGATCAATTGATTTTTTTAAGCTGATCGATCGAAATTTTTTTGCAAATTTTAAGTAACCAAATAGGTTACTTAAAATTGATCCCAAAATATGAATTGCATAAATAATAAAGTACAAATGACTTAATGAAATATTTAAAGAAAAAAATCAGTAATTATGAGATATAGATGTCAAAAAGTCTGACAATCTGCTTCGGTTATCTGACACTGCTTTACTTACAGCCAAAGCCACTCTTTCGGACGATACTGAGGAAGCTTGGCATGTCAAATATATCAGAGCAATTATACGAGAAAACCGGTGTAAAGTGTAATTTACCTAAATCTTTTCAGACTAATTTTCTCTCGTTTAAAATAGCAAAAGCAATGTTTGATTGTTAAATTAATAAAGACATTTTTATGAAGATGAACGTTTGCTAATAAGTACCCAAGCGTGGTGGAAGACTATTTTAACACACCCAATAAAGGTAAGTAATATAGAAATTTATTTATTTATTTTTATAACAAACTTAAATCTACTATTACAGGTTGCACCCTATACGATGGATAAGTTAAAATTATACATTATATGAACACAATTAAGATCTCTCTACATTCCTTTATTTTATTTACAAATCATGGTATTATAACTGTGACTGATGTGCATAGTAGCGCCTTCTGTTGTCGCATAGCGAGAATATGGTATCTTTCTGTTTGCGCCCCTGGCTAAAACATGGCAACAGCTTCTATGAAACATTTGCTAGTTATTAATGAAATATCGAATATATGATTCCGTTTTGCGACGCCAGGGGGTGGATTTATGAATGGAGGTTGTATAAATTATGAATGAATATTGAAGATGTCGCCTCTCGACACCAGAGGAAGCACTGTAGTACAACCTAGAATAATCTCGAAATTTCTGGAAGCCGGAAGTTAGAATGTATGTAAGCTTTTTCCGCCCACATTTTGTTTCTCAGTAAAGTAGTCCTTAAGTTCGCTTCCATGACAGTAGTGTAAACTAGTCTCGTAATGTTTTAACCGCGTACATATCAAACCAAAGCCATGCTTGCCTTAATCCAGTAGATGTAATAGTTTAAACCTGTGGATTTAACAATAAATCTGGTAGTAACGTTTGAAAGACTTTTCATTTATATTACCAGAAGTTTGCTACCTCAACATTGGTCCGTCGATAGCCGATAGCAATAGATAGTGGATTTATATCAGTATACAGCATATTGGTCCTTCACAGCAGGATTAGACCAGTGTTGTGCTCTACAATAACATAATATAAAATATATGGCTTTTGTGAACTCGCTCATCGAACAGGAAAATAAATTGATACGTGAGGCTACAGTGTTGAGTGCCCGCAAGACTCGCGTTATCGGCGCATGCTGTAGCAAGTTGGTCATACTTCTAATAAGTCATACTTCTAATTCAAGCAAGCTGGAATGAGAACAGATAAATGAAGAAAATATATTGATTTGAATAAGACATCGATATTATCTTTACTAAGATTATTCAGGCGACACAGTATACAATGAGATCTAAACATCACTCTCAAAACTTTTAAATCCAAACAAAGTTGGTTTATTAAAATAGTTAACACTTTCTACGAGTACACCCTCACTAATCCGATTCCGCAACCCCAAAATAGTTATATTTATATTAACAAAGGACTTTCTCAACTATATAAGTTAAGAAAATCCGCTGTAGCATCAACTAGATTTCCAATACAACCTCCATAATGATAGTTCACGCTCCATTGCTTGAGTTTATTGCTTTTGTCATAGCTAAAGAGCCCATTGATACAGCTCGGTCGGTAGATTACATAAATTCCTTTGTAAGGCTACAAATAGTTATCGAATCCTCTCTTTTGTGTTGTTCATTTGTGTCCTTATCAAATATCGTCTGGGTTTCATTGAAATAGTCAAGGATGATAGTGTATTGGAAAAGTTTTTGATGCTTTAATATGGGAGGCTGATTGTAATAAGACCTAGTGGCAGCGAGTACATGTGTTTCTAGTGCTCTTAGTTTGCAGTGGTAGACGCCCGCGGCGTCGGACGTCGGCCGACGATCTCCGGCCACCGTAGGCGCGGGCATGCGGACAGCGAGTAAAGGGCAACTCGCTGTCCGACCATGGACCATGCCCGGGTCGACGGCGCGTTGTGTTCTACGCGCGCCTCAAAAAGCGTCAGCAAGATGACGGGCCCCCCCCTGTAGAGGGCCGCGGGACTTATCTCATTATCGTGACCCCGGAACGTAAAGGGCTATTGAAGGAACACCGTGGATTTTAATCAGTACAAGTCTGACAATCCCTCCGGCCCTGCCCGGGGTGGGAGGACTTATTTGATGATTTTACCAATTAAAAAAAAAATGTGCTCTTGGTTGAGCAGAAGGGAGTGTCAGACTGCTACTGACTACGAACAAACCCTATTCCTTCCCCCTTGCGTTCTGGGGTCACGATATATCGTTAGAACATTCTTGCAACCCCAGAGCACACGTGGATCCGGGATGGTAACAGACTTGGAACATGGATTGGATCTTCATGGCGGACACCCAGTTATCCCTTTATGGTTTCATTCCTTTATGCTGTGGTAGAAACTGGATGTTTACCTCACTAGAAGATGGGCGATCTTCTAGTGAGGTAAACATCCAGTTGATCCGGGATGGTAACAGACTTGGAACATGGATTGGATCTTCATGGCGGACACCCAGTTATCCCTTTATGGTTTCATTCCTTTATGCTGTGGTAGAAACTGGATGTTTACCTCACTAGAAGATCGCCCTCCTTTTCAAAATAATATGTACAGACGCCAGCACATCAAACTACAACTATCTGTCAAATTTCTTTAATCGATTTTCAACTTTATTGTTAAAGAAATTAGGTTCAAGGTTGATTGGGAAATTTTGACAGTTTCGGGTAGTTTCATGTGCTGGCGTCTGTACCTAAATAATGATCTAAAAGACATGTGCTTTAGAAATTCAGGCAAAACACTATAAATGGTGTACAATACCTATCAACAGACCTTAGCTTTTTTACGTCAACTTTTACATTTCTTAATGAACTTATGTATTAAAGATAAAGTTTGTGACCTTGCCTTAGTGGGGATTTTTCGTTATTTTTTTATATAAAAAGAAAACTATCAATGTCCAACTATGCTAAATATGCTTGTGTCTGGAGTGGGTTTTCAGCATTAGTGTAATGGGTGAGTTTCGAACCCGCGACGTCTCGATCACAATATAGACCCCTTAGCCATTAGGCCATTGATGCTTCAATTAGGTTTGACCACACATTTCTGATAAACCCATGTTTTACTCTCATTTTCTCAATCGTAATATTACATACGCTCATTCCAATATGGGCATTGTAACATAATTATTTAAAAATACAAAGGGTCGTTCCGAAGAAATAATTAAAACGAAGTTTACCCCAAGGCTCTCTCCTCAGCCCGCTAAAAATACATTATGAGAATATTATACAATTTGTTCTGTAGAAGTTCAGAATAAAGTAAGTACCGACGACTTTTAACAAATCAGCAAAGGTACGAGTGGCTTAACTTAGTCGTTGACATAATGTAAGGGGGTCACGTACTTTAGTCGGACTAAGTTCTGAATGGGCTGTAAAAGTAATGACCGGACACAGACCCTCGGTTGTCCTTGGTAATGGAACAATTCAAATAAATCAAGCTAGATCGTAGTCAAAGGAGGCACGAAAGAACAGCAAAAAAGTTAATGTTATAATATCAATTCGGGTATGTTCCCTTTAAGCTACTGCCATAGAATAAAGGTAGTATTTTGTAAGAATATTTTATTCTTTTAGCAAATCTGTTTGAGAATCGGTACCTTTATAACATGAATATTTTGTTGCATCTTCAAAATTAAAATGGTTGCACATCTTGTTTTCCTAATAGGTAATTTATGTTGTTGAATCAAAAGTACGTAGGTAATACTTATACTTTTCTGAACATTTTTTTCTGAATATTTTTAGTTCATGTCTTTATTGCAGAGAGTATACCTATGTTGGTTTAAATATCTAGGGCATATAGTGACTCGTAACATACACGATGATGAGGACATTGAACGAGAACGGAGGGTGCTGTCGGTTAGAACGAATAATATGCTGGCTCGTAGGTTTGCGCGCTGTTCACTTCGACTTAAAATCACACTCCTTACAGCCTATTGCCCTACCTTTTACACGTACAGTCTATGGGTTATACGCAAAGATCGTACAACGCACTCTGTGTTCGACACAGTAACGCATTTAAGGTGCTAGTGGGTAGGAGTATCTCGTTCCCGCAGCGCATCTAGAATGTTCACAGATGCCCATGTAGATTGCCTCTACGCAAGAATGAGAAAGAGGTGTGCTTCTCTGATGTGCAGGGTGCAGGCCAGCTCTAACAGCAGCCTGAACATGATAGCGGGTAGACTGGACTGCGCTTATATGAATCGTTGTTGTGCTATCTCGTATGGGATGAAGAAGCGGTGATGCCATTCTAGTGAATAGAAATGTATATCCTGTACCGCTTACGTGCAAAAATATGTTTCTTTTTTTTTTTAGTCACTCTAATTCATAAATATTCTATTCTATTTTCTGACTTCAAGCGACCCGTAATCTCCTTCAATAAAATGCAAATGTCAAGCAGGACTAATGGTTTAATGCGGTTTCTGAGACACGAAGAAATCTCGATAGTGTACATGGTCAACCATCCGCTGAATTCAAAAAGCTTTGCTTAAGTAAAACATTCTGAATTACGCAACGCTTCAGTATTGACATTAAAGCGTTGCTGAACAGCAGTTGGGTAATATTATCCATGAGTTGCTCACACTAAAAAATTGGTTAAAAAAATTGAGTAACTGTTAACAATAATTATAAAAAAATTAATTGTAAAATGTTTTAACTTTGCCGTGTGAAACTAAGAAAAAGCCTTGTGAAGGTCTCAATTATTTGAATTTCGTTAAATAATTACCAAGTTATTTAAATAAGTATTCAGATGAAAATTTACCGTCTAACCAATTATTCCGAAAACTACTAAACGTAAAATTGAAAAGTAATACACATCGTACCTACCTAGTTTTTAACCGACTTCAAAAACGGAGGAGGTTCTCAGTTCGTTGGATTTTTTTATGTATATTCCCCGATTACTCGAAGACAGCTGGACCGGTTTGAAAATTTCATTTTTGTTTGAAAGAGTACTTTCTAATTGGTCCCATTGCATTGTCATGAAGTCAAGATCTGATGATGGAATCCTGAAGAAATCGAGGGACACCTATAGATACCGATTTGGGTATTTTTAATAGTCACTTGTGCTGTTGCTCTCGAAAAGCACTATTTGGTAAAGTGGAACTGATGATGAAGACCATAGATGGCTACCGGAACTAATCGATAATAAGTATTTCGTTGGTTGCGATTCGATTATTTGAATATGGTTGTTAAGACCTTTATGCTCGACACAATAAAACATTCTTTATTACCAGAAAGATTATATACTCATTACAATTGAAATTCCCTGACTCCTGAACTAGTTGTAAACTGTATGACAGGAGCCAGTGCATTCCGCTCCATAAAGTACCGTACAGAAAAAAATACAAACTGGCAGTTATACAAAATGAAGAATAAATAAAGCTATAAACTAAAGTAAAATACGAAATAATAAAAAAAAAAAAACATCAAAACCAGGTAATTTAACATGTCAGGATAATAAAATTTAGAATAATAAATAATAAAATTGAATTATTGAAATGAATTAATAACAGTAAGTATTCACAATAGGATCAAAAGGAATAAGATAAAATAAAATTAATGACAATGGTAAAATAAAATTGTATAGCATGCATGTGTATGTTTGTGATGTGTGTGTGGGTGTGTGTGTGTGTATGTGTGTGTGTATGTGTGGGTGTTTTTGTGAAAAGGGAAGTTACTTTACTATATTTAACAAATTCTCAGTTTCGTCATAGTCGAGGTTTTTCAACCACATTAGGAGAGCCTTTTTCAGTTGGTGATTGTTAAGATTCAGCGTTTTTATTTTTTTGTTTAAAGCATTGTAAAAGCGCGGTGCAATGGCAAAGTAATGTCTACGAGCAAATTGGGATCTAACACGGGGTATGGTACAGGAAAAGACTCTTTTGGTCTCGTTTGGTGGTAACGTTCGTATGTTGAGTTTGTGGTATCTCCTAATTGTTTCGAAGATAAATATTTTTCTTACAGACAACACATCGGCTTTCTCGTACACAGAGGTGGTGGAATGTCTGAAGGGTAGGCGCATAAGCACTTTCAGCACCACCCGTTGAGCTCTTTCTGCAGTGATAAGGAGAGTTTTTCCAGCACCACCCCATGCACATATGCAGTACCTAATTAAACATTCGCACAGCGCCCTATAGGTTTGGATTAGGAGTTGATGGTTTGCCACGTCACGTAGATTTTTAAAAACGTAAATCAATTTCCTAATCCACCCCACGAGTGTCGCTATGTGAACGTTCCAGGTTAGCTTTTCGTCCAGTGTTACTCCCAGGTATTTAATGTGCTCGACGCGTGAGAGTGCCGGGCAGTTACAATTAGCGCGATTAATGGTGCGGTTGCATGGGTATGTATGTATCTTAAGTGTATTTTCCATGCCGGCCTTGGTTGCTTCCGTTTTAGTGAAACAGATGTATTTTGTTTTACTTGCATTTAGTGAGAGGAGACTGTTTTCAAGCCACTTAGTGACGGTCGCCAGCCCTGTCTCAGCCAATTGTAAAACCAGTTCCCATGTTTTACTATGGAATAAAAGTACTGTGTCATCTGCAAACATGTATATATCTTGTCCTGGCAAGGCACCACACAGGTCATTAATGTAAATAAGAAAAAGCGTCGGGGCCAGTGAGCTACCTTGCGGGACTCCGAAACTACATGCTGCACTAGTACTCTCATATCCATCCACACGCACTCGCTGAGACCTGCCTGATAAATAGTTCCTAAACCATTCCAGCACCTGCCCTCTAATTCCAATGTTCTCCATTCTGGCAAGTAGTAGAGGCACTGACACAGTGTCAAAAGCCTTTTGAAGATCAAGGAATACTCCTATGCATCTTTCACCTTTGTCTAGTGCTAACGTTAAGGCTGTTGTGAGTGCAAGGACTGCTTATTCTGTGGATTTGCCGGCCCTAAAACCATATTGCTGACTGTGTAGCAGACCATTATCCTCAAGGTAGCTAATCAATCTTTTATTGACTATTTTCTCAAGGATCTTTGAGAGACTTGATAGGAGTGATATTGGTCTATAATTGGATGGAGTATTTTTAGGGCCGGACTTGTGAATTGGGCATACAACCGCTCTTTTAAGCATTTCCGGAAACACGCCCGTCTCAAGACTCAAGTTACACATATGAGCGATAGGGGCCGCAAGATACATGATATTATGTGAACAATGCCTATGGTAAAGTGGAGCTGATGGTGAAGTACCAGGAGAACTCCTCAACAATTAAAGGCCCTGCATCGGGAAAAGCAATATTTTGCATAAGGTGATAAGAAGGTAATATTTAGTTCAATAAAATGCAAATGTCAAGCAGGACTAATGGTTTAATGCGGTTTCTGAGGCACGAAGAAATCTCGATAGTGAAATGAAATGAAATGAAATGAAATGAAATATTTATTTTGTAAATTGGTTATAAATAACACTTTTACACGTCATGTTTTTTTGCGTGTTAAGTTTAGCTAGATGAGGCCGGTATTTCCTAACTGACTACTCTGAGAAGAAACACCGAAACAAACTCAGAGGTCATAGTCTCTTTTAAAGTCCAGACAATTTGTATTTTTATATGAGAAGCATGTAGGTTCATGTCTGTGGTATTCTTTTGAGGAAATAACCACGCAAATTTGAGCGGACCTGTCCAGACAGTGCAAGCATTTGTCAGTTATCGTGTAGCTCAACTCACTGTACATGGTCAACCATCCGCTGAATTCAAAAAGCTTTGCTTAAGTAAAACATTCTGAATTACGCAACGCTTCAGTATTGACATTAAAGCGTTGCTGAACAGCAGTTGGGTAATATTATCCATGAGTTGCTCACACTAAAAAATTGGTTAAAAAAATTGAGTAACTGTTAACAATAATTATAAGAAAATTAATTGTAAAATGTTTTAACTTTGCCGTGTGAAACTAAGAAAAAGCCTTGTGAAGGTCTCAATTATTTGAATTTCGTTAAATAATTACCAAGTTATTTAAATAAGTATTCAGATGAAAATTTACCGTCTAACCAATTATTCCGAAAACTACTAAACGTAAAATTGAAAAGTAATACACATCGTACCTACCTAGTTTTTAACCGACTTCAAAAACGGAGGAAGTTCTCAGTTCGTAGGATTTTTTTATGTATATTCCCAGATTACTCGAAGACAGCTGGACCGGTTTGAAAAATTCATTTTTGTTTGAAAGAGTACTTTCTAATTGGTCCCATTGCATTGTCATGAAGTCAAGATCTGATGATGGAATCCTGAAGAAATCGAGGGACACCTATAGATACCGATTTGGGTATTTTTAATAGTCACTTGTGCTGTTGCTCTCGAAAAGCACTATTTGGTAAAGTGGAACTGATGATGAAGACCATAGATGGCTACCGGAACTACTCGATAATAAGTATTTCGTTGGTTGCGATTCGATTACTTGAATATGGTTGTTAAGACCTTTATGCTCGACACAATGCCTATGGTAAAGTGGAGCTGATGGTGAAGTACCAGGAGAACTCCTCAACAATTAAAGGCCCTGCATCGGGAAAAGCAATATTTTGCATAAGGTGATAAGAAGGTAATATTGAGGCTTTTGTAACTCGGCACAGGACATTTTTATTTTTACAGAAAAATAAAACTGACTACCCAAAAAACACTGCAAAGTGTGAAATAACTTTAATTTCGGAACGCGGAGTCAAAAACGAAACACAAAACTAAAGACACCGACTACCGAAATTAAAGTTATTTCTCACTTTGCAGTGCTTTTTCTGGGAAGTCGGTTTTATTTATTGTTAATTTTTTTATCATTCACAAATTATAGAAAATTAACTCGCATTTGTAGGTTTTAATCAGATGATACTATCACTATATCTCCCGAATTTCTAGTTCTGGTAGCTCACCGTGCGACAAAGACAAGGCCCAGATCGACAACGCTTCGTGTTCCACGCGCGCCTCACAGAACATCCAGCAGCAATGACAGAGTCAAGCATTGCCTGCCGACGTCGTGGAAATATTTTAACGAGATACGGCAGCCCCGGATCGTAAGGGCAAATGAAGGAACAATGTGGGTTTCTAGTCAGTAGATGTCTGACACCCCCTTCCACCAGACCGGGAGGAGTCATTAGATGATTATCCTACCGAAAAAAAAAGAGGTAATAGTACTAAGTCCAATGAAATACGAAACAAAAAGATCTGAAAAACTATTCTCCGTTCTCGTCTTCACTTCTTGAACAAGTCTTTCCAAGTCCATGCTTCGACATCACTACTTTATGGGCCGACCTTGATGCGCCTTCCAATAACTAATTTAACACATCGTATGTATGTATGTTCAACATCATCATGTACTTAGCCTAAAATTAAAACGGAACTAACGGAACGGAACTTAGATTCCGAGATCCGCCTAAAAGGGGGGAGAAGGGGGGCGGGGGGGGGGACTTTGAAAAATGGTTTTTACTTTACCGAGCCTCCTCTATACGAATCTGTAAAAAAAAAATACGGGTCTCGTAGTTTCCGAGATGCGATAGGAGGGGGGGAGAAGGGGGGTGAAAAGGGGAGGTTTGGCACTTTTCCCGTAGGTTTGAGAGTTACTTGTTTACGAATCTGTCAAAATATACCCACCTCCCCATCCACCATCTGGGAGAACAATTATGTCAATGAGTGAGTCAGTGAGTGATAATTTAGCTATATATAGTATAACTAGTATTTGCGTGTTGCGCGAGGTGCAAGCACCTCGCGTGCTTGTGAATAAAACTAAAGCATTGCCCCTCTAAATCAAGTATTTGCGTGTTGCGCGAGGTGCAAGCACCTCACGTGCTTGTGAAAAAAAAAAGTGGGGGGGGTTGATGGGGGGAGATGGGGGGGTTTAGTATTTGCGTGTTGCGCGAGGTGCAAGCACCTCGCGTGCTTGTGAAAAAAAAAGTATTTGCGTGTTGCGCGAGGTGCACCTCGCGTGCTTGAGAAAAAAAAAAAAAGAGAAGGGGGGGGAGTGATGGGGGGAGTTGGGGGTGTTTAGCTTTTGCGTGTTGCGCGAGGTGCAAGCACCTCGCGAGCTTATGAGAAAAAAAAAGGGGGGGGAAATGGGGGGGGGTTGCACATTTATTTCGACTAAAGCATTGCCCCTCTAAATGAATCTGAAAAAAAAATGTCCCAAGTCTCTTAGATTCCGAGATCCGCCTAAAAGGGGGGAGAAGGGGGGCGGGGGGGGGGGGACTTTGAAAAATGGTTTTTACTTTACCGAGCCTCCTCTATACGAATCCGTAAAAAGAAAAAAATACGGGTCTCGTAGTTTCCGAGATACGATAGGGGGGGGGAGAAGGGGGGGGAAAAGGGGAGGTTTGGCACTTTTCCCGTAGGTTTGAGAGTTACTTGTTTACGAATCTGTCAAAATATACCCACCTCCCCATCCACCATCTGGGAGAACAATTATGTCAATGAGTGAGTCAGTGAGTGGTAATTTAGCTTTATATAGTATAACTAGTATTTGCGTGTTGCGCGAGGTGCAAGCACCTCGCGTGCTTGTGAATAAAACTAAAGCATTACCCCTCTAAATCAAGTATTTGCGTGTTGCGCGAGGTGCAAGCACCTCGCGTGCTTGTGAAAAAAGAAAAGTGGGGGGGGGGTGATGGGGGGAGATAGGGGGGGTTAGTATTTGCGTGTACCGCGAGGTGCAAGCACCTCGCGTGCTTGTGAAAAAAACTAAAGCATTGCCCCTCTAAATCAAGTATTTGCGTGTTGCGCGAGGTGCAAGCACCGCGCGTGCTTGTGAAAAAAAAAAAAAAAAAAGAGGGGGGGGGTGATGGGGGGGGGTTGCACAAGTATTTCGACTAAAGCATTGCCCCTCTAAATGAATCTGAAAAAAATAATGTTCCAAGTCTCTTAGATTCCGAGATCCGCCTAAATGGGGGGAGAAGGGGGGCGGGGGGGGGACTTTGAAAAATGGTTTTTACTTTACCGAGCCTCCTCTATACGAATCCGTAAAAAACAAAAAATACGGGTCTCGTAGTTTCCGAGATACGATGGGGGGGGGAGAAGGGGGGGGAAAAGGGGAGGTTTGGCACTTTTCCCGTAGGTTTGAGAGTTACTTGTTTACGAATCTGTCAAAATATACCCACCTCCCCATCCACCATCTGGGAGAACAATTATGTCAATGAGTGAGTCAGTCAGTCAGTCAGTCAGTGAGTGGTAATTTAGCTTTATATAATATAACTAGTATTTGCGTGTTGCGCGAGGTGCAAGCACCTCGCGTGCTTGTGAAAAAAAAAAAGGGGGGGGAGGGTTAGGGGGGGGGGGTTGCAGAAGTATTTTGACTAACGCATTGCCCCTCTAAATGAATCTGAAAAAAAAAAATGTTCCAAGTCTCTTAGATTCCGAGATCCGCCTAAAGGGGGGGAGAAGGGGGGCGGGGGGGGAGGACTTTGAAAAATGGTTTTTACTTTACCGAGCCTCCTCTATACGAATCCGTAAAAAGAAAAAAATACGGGTCTCGTAGTTTCCGAGATAGGATAGGGGGGGGGGGAGAAGGGGGGGGAAAAGGGGGGGTTTGGCACTTTTCCCGTAGGTTTGAGAGTTACTTGTTTACGAATCTGTCAAAATATACCCACCTCCCCATCCACCATCTGGGAGAACAATTATGTCAATGAGTGAGTCAGTCAGTCAGTCAGTCAGTCAGTGGTAATTTAGCTTTATATAGTATAACTAGTATTTGCGTGTTGCGCGAGGTGCAAGCACCTCGCGTGCTTGTGAAAAAAGAAATTGGTATTTGCGTGTTGCGCGAGGTGCAAGCACCTCGCGAGCTTGTGAAAAAAAAATAAAAAAAAAAGAGGGGGGGGGGTGATGGGGGGGGGGTTGCACAAGTATTTTGACTAAAGCATTGCCCCTCTAAATGAATCTGAAAAAAAAAATGTTCCAAGTCTCTTGGATTCCGAGATCCGCCTAAAGGGGGGGAGAAGGGGGGCGGGGGGGGGGACTTTGAAAAATGGTTTTTACTTTACCGAGCCTCCTCTATACGAATCCGTAAAAAGAAAAAAATACGGGTCTCGTAGTTTCCGAGATACGATAGGGGGGGGGGAGAAGGGGGCGGAAAAGGGGGGGTTTGGCACTTTTCCCGTAGGTTTGAGAGTTACTTGTTTACGAATCTGTCAAAATATACCCACCTCCCCATCCACCATCTGGGAGAACAATTATGTCAATGAGTGAGTCAGTGAGTGGTAATCTAGCTTTATATAATATAACTAGTATTTGCGTGTTGCGCGAGGTGCAAGCACCTCGCGTGCTTGTGAAAAAAAAAAAAAGGGGGGGGGTGATGGGGGGAGATGGGGGGGGGTTTAGTATTTGCGTGTTGCGCGAGGTGCAAGCACCTCGCGTGCTTGTGAAGAAAACTAAAGCATTGCCCCTCTAAATCAAGTATTTGCGTGTTGCGCGAGGTGCAAGCACCTCGCGTGCTTGTGAAAAAAAAAAAAAGTGGGGGGGGGGGGGTTGCCCAATTATTTCGACTAAAGCATTGCCCCTCTAAATGAATCTGAAAAAAAAATGTTCCAAGTCTCTTAGATTCCGAGATCCGCCTAAAGGGGGGGAGAAGGGGGGCGGGGGGGGGGGACTTTGAAAAATGGTTTTTACTTTACCGAGCCTCCTCTATACGAATCCGTAAAAAACAAAAAATACGGGTCTCGTAGTTTCCGAGATACGATAGGGAGGGGGGAGAAGGGGGGTGAAAAGGGGAGGTTTGGCACTTTTCCCGTAGGTTTGAGAGTTACTTGTTTACGAATCTGTCAAAATATACCCACCTCCCCATCCACCATCTGGGAGAACAATTATGTCAATGAGTGAGTCAGTCAGTCAGTGAGTGGTAATTTAGCTTTATATAGTATAATATAAATCTTTGACTTTGACTTTTCAAAACTATGTTGGGGTCTGCTTCTACTCTGACCAGATGCAGCTGAGTATTAGTGTTTCACATGGAGTGACTGCTTATCTAACCTCCACAACTCAGTAACTGGGTAACACGGTACGTCTTGCCTTGACTAATGGCAGATTTTCTGTCTTCTGACAACCTGTAACGACTGTCAAAGATGTACAAATGACAGCCGGAACCTACGGCGTGCGCTCCAAAGCACGAAGAAAGCTCGATGTGTTAAGAGGAGGCTCCCTAAATTGTATGTAACTTTGAATGAATATTCTGAAACAATCACGCATACAATCAAAATGGAACTTTAGTGTATGATTTATTGGATCTTTTTCTTTACATGTCTAGACCAGTTGGCTCAAAATCACCAAGGTGGCAAATTCCGAATTCTGTTTTATGATGAATTTACTTAGCAGCTATTACTTTGAAAACCTATTTAAATTATAACTAAACTTACGTTTAAACACTATTTACGTCGGCAGAGCATAGAATTGATTACTACTCTTGTGATTTTATTTTCAAAGAGAGCTATCGCTGAAAAACATCATTCCGGGAACATTTTTGTGAGGTTTATAATAATATTAAAATGTAAAAAAAGTATTTCTTTTTTACTTTGTTTAATAGCGGATATATGTTATTTATAAACTGAAATTATAAAAATCTAATGAAATTGCAAATAAAGACGGTAAAAAGCAAGATATCTGTACACCTGGAGCTATATAACTATTTCATTGCCTAAATTATCGAATTAAGACAAATGTCGCTGTCAGATATATAAATAAACAAGCTATAGGAATGAGAAGTTTGCTGTATTTTAATATTACGAGGGCCTTTTTTAAATATCTAAAAATAATAATGTGTTATCTATGATTTTCGTAATGTTCCCGGAAATGATGAAGTGTTCACGGAATGATACGTGTGTTCCCTAAATGACGATATAGATACAATTTAGGTTTATCAATTCAAAAGCAATATTTTTGGATGTCGTACTTATTTATTTATTTTGGCATAAGGATCAAAATGTAACTTAAACCACTTTAATGTCTTTTAATTGCTCTACACAGCCAGATATTCTTAATAATCTTAATAAACTTTTATTATGATGGTAATCATCCAGCCATCTAAACACTCTACTTATAGTTTTGTATTTAAAATTAAATAAACTTTTTTCTTTTTTCTTTGTTAAGTAATGGTGTTGGAATAGTACTTATTATTTGCTCAAATTGATACGAACGACGATACGATTTATCATTCAGATCTAATTTTTTTTTTTTTGCATTATTATGCACCGAATTCAGGAAATTGATAAAAATTTCTCCATCATCTTTATCGACACCTGTCTTACAGATGGCAACGTATCTGTAATTGATAGTTTTCTTTTGTGTTTATACATTAATTAATATAAAGGTACCAGGGGATATTAAATTTGGATGTAGGTTTTCCTTGTCTTGATTGTAAGATGTACCAGCTTCCACAGTAACTGATTTTTGTGCAGTCTGCTGACGAACAGAAATCGACATCCTCCTCATCGGATGATGATGAGTTAAATTGTCTGGACTTTAAAAGAGACTTTAACCTCTGAGTTTGTTTCGGTGTTTCTTCTCAGAGTAGTTAGTTAGGAAATACCGGCCTCATCTAGCTAAACTAAACTTAACACGCAAAAAAACATGACGTAAAAGTTTTATTTATAACCAATTTACAAAATAAATATTTCATTTCATTTATAAATGATGTTGTAAATGCTCCGTTCCTTCAATTGCAGTAAATCTTGTACATCAATTGTATCTATAAGCTCATCCGGTTCAGGAGACTTTCTTGAAGGTATTCCCATATTTTTTGGGTCAGAGTTCGGGTATAAACTACCAGATAGTACAGACATTTTCAGTTGCTTTTCAAAACGTTCGTGTTGGTACATTTTAATTATAACTTCTGGTCCTCTGGCATGTAATTTTTGTAATATTCATGATACCTGTTATGGCATCTAAAGTTTTCGGAACCAAGTCTTTTGCTCTAGAAATGGCATCATCAGGAATCTCTTTTACAGTATAGAAGACTCCGTAAGCAAATTTACTAAATCTGAGGCTGTTTTCTCTGTACTTTTTTGATGCTTCTTTCTCTGCTTTCGCTTTTCTCTCTCAGTCATCTCAGCAATGTTTTTAACTTTCTTTTCAGCTTTTTTTGTTTCTGATAGTACGCTCGATCCTTCGCCCTTTTTATTTCTCTCTCTTCCTCCATCATCTTATCTGAAAAATTCCTTTTCTCTAGCATTAGCTTTCTCTTGTTGTCGCAAGTAAGCCGAACTATTTTTTTTACTTGCTTTTTGTACGTTTTTTATTTTTTTCAGCCATATGAGACTCCACATTGCTAAAAAAATTAAACATTCATTAAAAAATATGTTAACATAACATACTGTTAATTATTTAGTCAATAGTTATAATAAAAGGGCGGGTTTATTTGAAAAAGTCATTTCGGGAACGTCGTCATCATTTCGCGAACGCTCCGTCATGTCTGAGAACATTCCCGAAATGACTGTTCCCGAAATGACTTTTTCAAACAAACGCGCCCTTTTTAGACGTCAGCCATCTTTGACATCATGTTTGGCTTTGTTGTTGCAAAATATTTTAGGTTACTATTTGCTATTAAAAACTACAAAACGTATTTTTCAATATTTCGAGTTGATAAACGCATTCCCGGTATGACGACGTATTGATGTACGATCTATAATTAATGAATTGAAAAATACTTACTACTTATTTTCAATTATTTTGGCAAAAAATACTCTCTGCGGCCATTTCTTTACGTCGTTCCCATAACTGTATAACAGACAACTAAAAGTTGCGTTCAAAAACTCAATTTTTACCGAGAATCAAAATTTCGTTCACTGAAATGACGCATACTTTGCCGGACACAATATTTTTACTTGATTTTCTTTAATTTCTTTTCTTTCTTTTTTATTGAATATAATTAATTGATATTAGATAAATTTGTAAGCTATTAAGCAAGAGAAAGAGTTTACATGATGTTATTTTATGAATATTTCCAATGTTAGTTTCTGCACATTGCTACATTGGACGCGTTCTCGAAATGATTTTTTGTAGTTATTTCTTCATATAATAATGAATATACTTTTCTAAAGCAGTGTACCGTATTATGTATAGTTAATATAAATAGAGTTAAATAATATTTACAATGACGATTTGCTTAAATAAACTAAATTTAGACATTTATTTGCTGGAAACCTTAATTCTCCACCTTGGTGATTTTGAGCCAGTTACGTAATTGAAACATTTTCGCTCGATTCATTTTTTAATCGAAAATCATGTCTTTTTCAAAGATTATTCAAAATTTAATCAAGATTACTCGGCTTTTTGTCTGAAATTAGTATTGAAAGTAAGAAAACATAGTTTATTATCCAAATATAGGGTATTTTTTCTCTAGATCAATTGTTACTTTAGTTATAAATGAAATAAGAATTAAGACTTACGATATTTAGTTTCGAACCCGAACATGGTAAAAGAGCGCACGCGATATTCAACTTTATTACTGCTACGTTAGCGTTTAGCATACAACGGCCTAACCGGGGTGCATGGGGGCGGATCTTGCGTGAAAATTATTTTAGAGTGCCTGGTCTAGCACCGCTGTTATTATTTAGTAACGAGCTCGGCAATGATCTTAAACTAGATTAGGTACTTCAAACAAAGAAAAAGCATAATATTCTAGATTTATATATGTATTTTGTTATTCGATAAATCACATTTAAGACTTAATTTGATTTTTATTTTAAATAAAGCTAGGCGCTTTATTTAAAATTAAATATCAAATTAAGTCAGTTAAATAAAGCGCCTAACTCATTCAATTCCTCAATTTGCTATGAACAAGGAACGGCCTAAATGTTCCACGATGTATACCGGGCCTAATTTCCTTAACTAAATTAGTCTAACGAAATTCTATTAATAACTCCGCAGGTAGAACCTTATTCATGTTATGAACAACAGGAAGAGGAGTAATTGTCAATAATTATTGAAGTGAAACGAGACTCAACGAACACTCCGTGGTAAGAATTGGTCTCACACTTTGTAGGTGATAATTCTATGGGTTCACGCCTCTTCGGGTAATAATTTGAAAGACTTCATTTGTTTGTTCCGTTTTCTATTGTTTAATGTTTTGGTGGATAGCATTTACTTTCTTATTCTACCAGTATAGTAGGTATTCACTTTTTAACAGTCAAAACAATCAATAATTGCTTATTTAATTTTAGACGTCAAATATCTGCATAATCTATTTGAGCCCTTCTTTTCTCTATATATCTTCTAAACATACATACATTCATACTACATACATATAAATGAAATTGATGTGTACGTCTCTGATTTGAAAATAACTGTGTTAAAACAAGTTGTTACAGTTATTTACACGACACTAAAACAAACAAACGCACCTATTATAATTATTTTCTGTCTTTCTGTTCATCTGGACTAATCTCTGGAACGGCAGAGTCAATTTAAATGGGATTTCCAATGAAAGATAGAGGAAGAAGGCAGCATATCCCGGAATTCATTCATTCATTCTCACGGGATTAAAATGTATGCGGGAAAAAATCCCACGAGGATAAAGTCGCAGTAAAACTGCTAGATTAATTAATAAAACTTTTACTTGATAGCAACTTTTACTGAATAGCTGAAGATGAAAATTACTCCACATAATAATTCCACATTAAAACAAACAATAAATAACTTCCATTTCAAAATTATTTCGCATTCCTATCAAACTTTGGTGTGACAAAATATTTATCAGAACTTTATGAATTCATACAAAGTTTTAACGTAACAGTAGGAATGAGCGACTTTGTAACATACGGAGTTTATTTTAATCAAATTAAACTACAATGTGCGCTCTGTTAAGCTTACATTTAAACAGCTGTATGTACATGCATAGTTTTCTAGCATACATTAAATAGATTTACAACCAGTTTCAGTATGGTAATAAAGTAAGAAGTTTCAATCCTTTGCGTCTGGTTTTCATTGTTATACTTGAGATAAATGATATCTCTCGTTTTATGCTACCAAACTTATTATTAAAAGACTAGTTTCTGCCCGCGACTTCGTTGGCGTGGGAGGGTTTTCCCGCGTAAAACCGCGGGGATTCCATGCTAAAAGAAGCCTATGTGTTAATCCAGGATGTCAAATGTCTACTAACCAAATTTCATCAAGATACGTTCAGTAGTTTTTGCGTGAAAGAGTAAGAAACATTCATACAAACATCCTCACAAACTTTTGCACAAGATTTTTATAAGCTCTCGTTGACTAAGGTCATCTTGTTTTCTGGGGATAAATCATCAAATGAATTCTAAAGCTCTGGATGGAGCAGAAGGGAATATAAAAACTTTTAACCAAAAAATTAAACCGACTTCCAAAAAAAACTTTTTAGCAAAAAATAGAACTGACTTCCATATAAAAACACTACAAAGGCAAAAATAACTTTAATTTGGGAAGGCGGTGTCAAAAACGAAAATATATACAAAAATAAAGACACCGCCTTCCGAAATTAAAGTTATTTTTGCCTTTGTAGTGTTTTATATGGAAGTCGGTTCTATTTTTTTCTAAAAAGTTTTTTTTTCACGCTTTTTAGTGGGTCGGTTTGTAATTTATCTAGTTACAAAAGCCAAAATGTCAACTACTTATCACCTTTTACAAAACATTGCTTTTCCCGGTGCAGAGCCGTTAATTTTTGAGGAGTTCTCCTGGTACATCACCATCAGCTTCACTTCATCATATGCATTGTGACGAGCATATTGTGCTTAATAACCATATTCAAGTAAGAGAAGCGGAACCCATGAAATACTTATTATTCCTACTTATATATTGAGTAGTTCCAGTGGCCATCTGTGGTCTTCATC
Source organism: Tholera decimalis (assembly GCA_943138885.2). Lineage (NCBI taxonomy): Eukaryota > Metazoa > Arthropoda > Insecta > Lepidoptera > Noctuidae > Tholera > Tholera decimalis. Next base: position 7,983,858 of record OW964553.2, on the reverse strand, counting down.
ATCAGGTCCACTTCACAAATGGTGACAACAAGTTCCTATAAAAAATACTCAAATCACTATAAGTATGCCTATAATATTTGAAGAGTTCCCTCAATTTCTTCAGGATCCCATCATCAGATCCTGATTTGGTGACAATGGGACCAATTTCGAAGTATACCCTTTCAAACAAAAAGAATTTTTCAAATCAGTTCACCCGTCTTCGAGTAATCGGTGATCATACATAAAAAAAAATATATACGCGTTGACTTGATAACTTCCTCTGTTTTTTTCGTCGGTTGAAAAACCCTACAATGGGGTTCCTCTCGCTGCTATTGTGTGTTGGGGCCGCGGAACATTCCCGCAATCCTGTCAGGACCAATAAATACGTTACTACTGGTTAGAAATTTCGTAGCTGACGTTAAAGATTGCTAGCCCCGATGTAACATATTCACTCTTGATCAAGTTTCCCAAGTTGCAGCTATCATGAAATACTAACCCCTTGTAGGGAATTTCACTACTAAGCTGCACGCACACAGCCATGGTTAATGATTTTTTGCTCTTTACACTAGAGAAATCCACTAAAGCGTGCTAGGGCGGATTACGGCCCTCTCATTGAAAGGTGGCCTGTGCCCCAGCACTAGGCTAAATAATATTATATTTATGCTAGAGAGTTCTTTTGTTCGTGGAATCGTCTGTGGAATGCATTGCCGTTGTCAGTTAAACAAGCACAGTCACTTGCTGCTTTTAAAAGCTCTGTTGTTAATCATTTTTATACACTCCTATGATTATTCCTTGTATTTCTTTCCTTGACATATTTATATACCTATACAAAACACATATATTTATATATACTTATTTATGTATTGTATTATATATATACTTATATTGACTACTTTAGTTACATTTCGTGTATGTTATTTACTTGAAGTAGGTACACTGACTTTCCCGTCCCCTCTTTATTTTATGTTCTTAAAGTCCATCCAAAGGTTGTCTAGAAGATATCGCCATCAGCGATAAGACCTCCATTGTAACCATATTTTGCAGTATTGTAAATCAAGTGTGTGTTTAAATTATTGGTGTACAATAAAGAACATTATATCTATCTATCTATATCTTATGAATGTTACTCATTCTAAACACATCGACTACCAAGTTGTTTGAACAACTTAATAAAATTACTCAAACTGTGTGCGATAGGGCGTAAAAACACAGAATCGCAAAATTATTCCTCAAAAATATTAAGTATCGTAAAATGATGTTTTAACAATCACTTAAAGACTCCTTACTCGGCGTTCGAGGTTGAAATTAAAAAGTTAAATGCCTAGGCAAGCGGGAATAATAAATCTTCCAAAGCCAAGTTAAGCTAACGGCAGATACTTGGAAGTTCTCCAATGCATCTTAATTCCGTATTGATTTTGACAGCTGAATTTGGCGAACTAAGTCGACTTGTGATGCTAGCTGACATCTTACATGACTTGCTTGTGTAAAACCGTAAATCTGAATTAAAGTTAAGATGTTCAATCGTTTGTATGTTTATTTGTAAAATAAAGTAGAAGTTCTGTGTGATGAAGTTTGTCAAATGCCCATGTCGAATGATGCTTTTTATTGCAGATAAAGCACGGTTGTTGGAAGGAAGAGCTCGTGGCTCAAAAGGAGTTCCTTAACAATATATTTAGTACCTATGCCATCCACCCACACGGTGAGATAATGAAAAGCGTTGTAATATCTCACATAAAGGATTCCAGTGTCTCAGAAATGGGAACATTTTAATATTTGAAATAATTCAAATTCATTTATTGTTTGTTACACGTCAAAAATAGATCTTAAAATTATTATGTTTGTATCAATGTAACACACCTATAAAGTGTACAATATTCATATGTGATTAGAATTTAACATTACAGAAATATACTTATTTGATTTAGTCACTCTTATACATTAGGTAGTCAAATTATAGGTACAGTCACGGACTATAAATGATGAGCCACTTGCCACCATTCGTAGTTTAGCCGTGTAATGCAAATCGGGTTTAATCGGTTATATTCGTACACAGAACAGAGTGACTACCTAAAGTCGACGAATTGCAGGTGTAGAAACCGTAACCTAGCGACAATTGTTTTAGCGTAGCCATAGTAACGTTGGTGTACGGAGAAATTATAATTGGTATAATTTAGATATCGGAAAAACCAGAAACCACGATTTTATCCGAACGCGTAGCGTCCAAGATGACGTTCACGATAATTATGATTATGTATTAAACATAGATAACACCTAACTGCCGCCATCTTGCAAGAAGTTTTATTTGCTATTTCTGCTAAAGAGTTTACGTTTTAGCTATTATTATATGACATTTCATAAAATGTGCTAAGCAAAAAAAACACTATATTATTTGAATAATTATTTTATTTTGTATAATAAGAATCAAAACTGTTGGACTGTCTTAATATCTTGTAAATGCTCCCTGGCTGTCTATTACAGCTTGCAGTCGTGATTGCATGGAGCTAACCAGACGAGTGCAAATATCAGTCCCTCGCATGTTCTCCCATACTTCTTGACAATGTTGAGCCAGATCTTCCTTTCTTCGTTCATTACGGTGATCCCATCGCTGCACCATTAAACCCCACAGATTTTCTATGGGATTCAGGTCCGGGGATTTAGCTGGCCATGGAATCACCGTTATGTCTGGATGTGCTTCAAACCAGGTCCTGACAGTCCTTGCTCGATGTATGGCAGAATTATCGTGAACAAAATTAATATTTTCCATTTCGTGCTGTGGATACACAATCCTTACAGACGGAAGCATAAAATCTTCCAAAATCCTTATATAGTTCACGGCATTTGCAGGAAGGTGGTAGTTGAACAAGCTCGCCTACACCTTCGGAGCTCATCCAACCCCACATATTAACAGTTATCCTTCCTGATTCCCTATTTGGTATGACGTTATCTGCATCATACCGTGAACTGTTATATCGCCATAGGTGTAAGCGGCCATGATCGCTTGATTGGAATGACTTCTCATCACAAAAAATAGTTGATGACCAATCGAAATTTAAAAATCGGTGTGTGAAATTTACACGTGCGGTTTTATGAGCGTCTGTCATATCGACTTTGTAGGCAGGAATCCTATGATGCAAATTCATTCAGTGAAGATGCCTTCGGATGTTTCTGGGATTCACATCAAAACGTTCCGCGTAATGCTGCGTTGGTATAAATCCATCAACTTCATATTCGCGGAGCATTTCAGTTCTCTGAGCTTCGCTTAATGCAGAAGGGCGATGGTTGTTTCGGCGACGATCATTTATATGTCCTTCTTCGGCGTATCGTCTTACCCACAAAGAAACGGTGTTTCGCTAAAAAAATAACAACTTACAAGTTAATGGACTTAGATAATTACCTTTTTAACCGACTTAAAAAAAGGAGGTTTACAATTCGTCTTGAACTTTTTTTTTTTTTATGTTTGTTACCTCGTAACTCGGAGACGGCTGGACCGATTTGAAAAATTCTTTTTGCGTTTGAATGGGTATAGTTTTTAATTGGTCACATTGTTACGAAATCAGTATCTGATGATGGGATCCTGGAGAAATCGAGGGAACTCTTCAAATATTATAGGCACACCTATAGCGTTTTGGGTATTTCTTGTAGTACCTTGAGCAGTTGCTTCCGAAAAGTACCATTTGGGGAAGTTGAACTGATGATGAAGACCACAGATGGCCACTGAAACTCCTCAATAATAAGTATTTCGTGGATTGCGATTCGATTACTTGAGTACGGATGTTAAACACTTTATGCTCGTCACAATACATATGGTGATGTAGAGCTGATGGTCAAGTACCAGGAGAACTCCTCAAAAATTAACGGCTATGCATCGGGAAAAGCAAAATTTTGTAAAAAGTGATAAGTTGTCGACATTATGGCTTTTGTAACTAGATAAATTACAAACCGACCCACTAAAAAGCGTGAAAAAAAAATTTTTAGCAAAAAATAGAACCGACTTCCATATCAAAACACTACAAAGGCAAAAATAACTTTAATTTCGGAAGGCGGTGTCTTTAGTTTTGTATATATTTTCGTTTTTGACACCGCCTTCCGAAATTAAAGTTATTTTTGCCTTTGTAGTGTTTTGATATGGAAGTCGGTTCTATTATTTGCTAAAAATTAAAAAAAAAAATTCAAAAACATATAGAATCACCGTCAAGTGCAGATCTCTCGAAATTGCACGAATGCTTAGACCCTGCTGATGCATTGTTATGATTCTATAGCGAATTTCTTCAGAAATTGCAGCTGGCATTTTCGCGTTAATAACTACGGCTACGATTCACCAAAATTCGAAATTTCCGTCTCCAAATCTTTTCTGACATCGACATTTCAACTGTCACTCTGTCTTCGGATAGGATTTCAGAAATAAAGAGTATTTAATGAGGACTATTTCAAAGGAGGTCAGTATCAAATAGATGGGATACACGTAAGCACCGTTGTATGGATTTATCATTGACAACTTATAAAGTCATTTTTCAACCTCTATGGATAAGACTATTTCCGATTATTAGTAATTTGTCATTTTGTTTCCGAGCATTCGGTTTGAGTTCGTGTTATCTCGTGAATGTATAAAACTGCAAAATTTGATATCTTGAAAGTGGCTTATCAATTATAGGCCGTGACTGTACATACATTCAATGTTATTAAATTATGAGTCAGAATAAAAATAGCAATGTTATAATCATTATAATTTAAGATCAAATTATCTTAGAATTACAAATTAAATAGTAATTCAATGTCAATTGAAAGCAGCCGCAAATGCAAATGTCACTCGGTGGATGGGTGAACATCGAAACATATTTAGCTGTAGGTCTTGGCTGTCATTTTTCCATCTTTCAATATGTACTTTTTGGCAGCCGGCCATTTTTACATCTTTGCGGGTAGACAGAAGCCAAAAAATGTGATACTGATCTAGCCAAGGGCAGGCGTTCGTCTCTTGCTCAAGGCCACGCATTATATGCCTACCGCTTCGCGTATCGCCGTCGGTACAACCGACAGTGGGCTGCCGCACGCCTGCCTGAGCTTTTTTAAATAATTTTGACAACGTCATAATGGATCGGCCTAATAACAATTGATTTTCTTTCGCGTTGCTCCTGTTTCCCTTTTGATTACTTATTTATTTAAATTATTTACGTGGTTTCAGATATTTTCGACAATAAAATTTAATTATCGGGAATTCAGGGAAGGAAAAAAATGCATCTATCATTTTCTTAAACTGAAACATATTTGATCAACAAATAAAAAAATATTGTTTTTCTACAACATTCGTTTTATTACCAATATCATCATAGGTACAACCGCAGTATAAACATTTTTTAACTGTGGATACAACCCTAGCACATTCACTCGATGAAGCATTCGCACGTGGGTCGCACGGCGGGCAAAACAATCTCAACTCTCTGTATGCGTACTTATGGTACATTTCTTCTCGTTGCAAACAGCTAGTATTATTATTAAGATTTTGTAGGCTATTATAGCGTAGGTATTTTCGGTTTTCTATTAGAGTGAAGTATCTGTTACGAAGTAACTATTTAGTAATTTGTGCCAAGGGATCTCAACTATTGGGTTGTGGAGGTCGGATAGGCATTCGCTCTATGTAAAACACTAGTACTAATGCTGCATCCATTTAGACTGGAACCCGATCCCAACAGCTACAGACATGTCTGTTATCCGATGTTTTAAAGTTATTCCTTTGTTATTAACCGACTTCAAAAAAGGGGGAGGTTCTCAGTCTTGAATTGGAAAATTCTTTTTTCGTTTGAAAGGTTATACTTCCTCGTTGGTCCCATTGTTATGAAATCAGGATCTGATCCTGATTCGGATCCTGATCTTAGGATTCTCAGGGAACTCTTCAAATATTATAGGCACACCTATAGCATTTTCGGTGTTTCTTGTGCCAGCAGTTGCTCTCAAAAAACACCATTTGGGGAAGTGGAACTGATGATGAAGACCACAGATGGCCACCGAAAGTACTCATTTTGCGATTCGATTACTTGAATATGGATATTAAGCACTTTATGCTCGTCACAATGCATATGGTGTTGTAGAGCTGATGGTGAAGTACCAGGAGAACTCCTCAAAAATTAACGGCTCTGTATCGGGAAAAGCAATATTTTGTAACCAAAAATAACCTTCCGAAAGGAAGGTGGTGTGAAAAAAAGAAAATACAAAACCAATAACACCGACTACCGAAATTAAAGTTATTTTTGGGTTTTAGTGTTTTGATATGGAAGTCGGTGTTATTTTTTTACAAAAAAAAATTTTTTTTTCTTAATTACTTAGTTATTTTCAAAATCCTCTTCACCTGTGTCTACAAAGTATGTGAACTGCGCGAGTTTAGTTGAATAAAATATACATTATTTCATAGCACAGTGAGTAGTTTTTGTTTTTGTGATAGAAATACGGGAGTATTCATTTAAATATAAATATTTAATCAAGCATAAAGCAAAAATTAAACAGAAGGAAGACAAGGCGATTTCATAAAAATTATGCTATATGAGAAAAAAAAATGGCAATGAAAGATGGACATTCAAATAAATAAAAAAGTGTTAATATATAAATAATAGTGTTGCCCAAACGAGAGTCTCGCAAGAGTCTTGCAATTAGCGATTCTAACTGCAAGACTCTTGCGAGACTCTCGTTTGGGCAACACTAATAAATAACATAGTCAAATACACAAATCATATAAGCGTTCCGTTTATTAAATCAAATGCGAAACCTTAATAGAAATAATTACTAAATATACTGCCGGCTCGTTATCTCAATCAATCGTTTTGCCTATCTGTTAGTCTTAATGCAATTCGGGGCCGAGGAAACCTATTTTGACCTCTGAAACCAAGAAATATCGGCTTAATATCTCCGGCTCTAGTTTAAAACAAATTGCCAGTTAATCTTTCTACATACAATACACGGAACCACTTTACATAGTGATATACAAACTAATTTATCTAAGCACATTCATGAATTGTACGAAATTTCACGAGTTACCGAGGCTGAAATTGCGAAATGTTTTTTACAAAACATATGGGAACAGAGGGTTTAAAACAAATGGGAGGTAATTTACCTTATAAATTGAAAATAGTAAGCATAATTTATAGCAAATAGATTGCTTTTTTAGGGTTCCGTAGTCGACTTGTTTCGAGACCAGACCTGCAGAGAAAGCATTTGTGAATAGCTGCACCATGAACAGACCACCAAACAGTTACCATTACCTTTTTAGGGTTCTAAATTTATGAGTAATAGCTGACCAACTGTATTCTACTCGCTTTTGGACAAATACCATTGCAAAACATTTAGATCAAGTTCCTATTTCTCAATTTGACTGTTTTTTATGTGTGTTACCTCATAGCTCGAAGATGGCTGGTCCGATTTGGAAAAATCTTGTTTTTGAGGTAAGGAAAAGGTATACTTCAAGGTTGGTCTCATTGTCATCAAGTCAGGATCTGATGATGAAAAGCTGGAAAAATCGAGGGAATTCTTCAAATATTATAGGCCTACAAAGATTTGGGTATTTTGTTAAATAACTTGTGCAGTTGCTTTTGAAAAGCACCATTTGGTGAAGTAGAACTGATGATGCAGACCACGGGTGGCTACCGGAACTACTCCATAATAAATATTTCATGGGTTGCAATTCGATTACTTTAATATTATATTATTTTTGTTGTTATAGAGGCAACTAAATAACGCAGTACCTTAAGGCTTGACGCATACTAGATCCAATTTTTATAAAAAATGGTTGTAAATTTTCCTTTGCAAAAATTTAATTATTTTTTTGAAAACATTAATCCTTCCTTACCTCTTTAGGAAATAAAACGTAACATTTATTTATTGGTTCATTGACAAACAGAAAATACAGTTTAAAATCTAGTATAAGTAAATTGCATAGCACAAAAAAGTTGCAAAAGCTTTTAAGCTTTTGTGACATAATATTTATTAAAAACGTCCGCTTTGAATATAACAAAATAGATCGATTTATACCACGCTAAAAAAAATAATTGCAAAACTTGGTAGGCACCTGCGCCCGGCAGAATTGAGTAAACTTCAACCACGCCAATTTTTCAACTGAAAAAATATATAGAGGGAAAATGAATCTGCGATCAGTTTCACAATCCATTGAGCTGAATAATAAAACTACGGCGCGATATAGGTGAACAGGAGCATCGATCTATGGCAATATATACGAAAAATTCGCAATCGCGGTATTGGGTAATGACTTGAGGGGCTTGGTCATGGTTGAATGGCGAACTGAAAAATGAGTATTAAGATAGCAAAAAAATATGACCATTAAGTTGATTTTTTTTACATAAACTATAGTCTGTTTTTTTTAACAAACGAGTACCGAAAAATTTGACTGCATTTATATTGGTCCACGTAATCAACATAAAGTCCGTTCCACACAAACAAACGAAAAGGGACGAAAAAATGTACGGAGTCGACAGTCATGTAGAAAATGTCTTAGAGCAGTTTATTATTGACGTATCTGCAGAAAGTTCATCAGAAGGAAGTGATGACGATAGTTTTTAAGATAACAAGAATTGTATAATATTATTTGATTAATATGTTCTAGTGCATAATATACATACATACATTACAATTTTGTTTTACTGTTATTTATTTATGAAAATATCATATAACGCGAACAGAAAATTTTATTACGAATATACTACTTAAGTATGCAAATTTAAAACATAAAATAATATTTAATTTTCTCTACAGTAAATTTTAGAAGTATTCAATATAAACGGTTCTTAACAATTTAAAACCAAGAACAGGCATTGGCCCCACCCTGACCGACGACCCATCTCACTCAGTCAATATCGGAAATGTGCAAGAGATATACTCAGTACTCGTTTGTTAAAAAAATCAGACTATAGTATCCATACTCGAGTCCAGTATCAACAACGCATACCGCAGAAGACAACACTTATATGATATTTATAGCCGTGCGAGCTCCATTGTTGACTATAGCGTCGCTTTCCATCAGTGATGGGAAGCAAAAAGACGTACGGAATGGAAACTTCTTTCACCATTCTTTCTTCTTGCTGCCTATTCCCTTGTAGAAAACGCCTCTCCAGTTAACGAACCGTTTACATAATACATGTCAAGACTGCCCAGCCTTTATTTTTATTTTATTTTTTTATGTGTATGTATAATTAGCCCCTCGAGTGTCGCATGTTGAATTTCCTTATGATTTTTGGGTAGGATTTCAGAAAAAAATATAAATCGGCAATTTATGGCCATTATCATGGTATATATTATACCTTCCTGGCTTCGTTATGAGTTTATCTAACTATTTACATCATTCAATAAGCAAATCAAACTGACCTTATCTCACAGTGATGTGATATATTTTCACTTTTATAATTTTCACTCACATTCGAAAAATAAAAAATAAAAAAAAAGTCTAGGCAATTTTAACACAAATTATTCCAAAACAAATAATAAAAACTATTATAAAAAGTAATAAAAACTATTTGATAACACAACGAAAAAGTCTGAGGCGTCACAACAAAAACCACAGATGCATTTTGTAAATAAATTTTTTCTCGTTCATTTTAGCGGTGTATGCAGAACGTATTGCTACTTGCAACACAACCACAGATATTTATCGACCAATCCTGACCAAGCCCTTAAGTGTAACTGTCCGACTTAAGACATTTGGAGCATTTTTTTTCTTATGTCGAACTCTGTAACTTAAGACACGCGAAAGGTTAAAAAAGTCAGACTATAGCATCCATACTCCAGTCCAGTATTAACGACGCATACCGCAGAAGACAACACTTATATGATATTTATAGCCGTGCGAGCTCCATTGTTGACCACAGCATCGCTTTCCATCAGTGATGGGAAGCAAAAAGACGTACGGAATGGAAATGAATTTCATTCACCGTTCAATTCAATTCAATCTCTTTATTGTGGATCATAGGTAAGTGTACATAATATAGCTGGTGTTCATTTAATGTTTTGAGAACAGCTATGTCCTACCCTTAGGGCGTACAATAAAATGTAGGTACATAAAGTTATTTAACATGCATGTCAACAATCATTTTAAAATAATACATTACAAATTTCATCTTTCAGCCTATTCCCTTATAGAAAACGCCTCTTCAGTTAAGGAGGATGGCAACCAACCCATTTACATAACACATGTCAAGACTGCTCAGACTTTATCCGACTATATGTATGTATAAATTAGTGTCTGACATAGAGCGATTGCGTATCTGACTTGCACAGCCTATTAGCTGGGTAACACAATACTCCTTGGCAAGACTAGTCTCAAATTTGATCTGACCACCCGTAATAACTGTCTAACATGTACCAAATGAAAGCCGGTACCAACCACTTAACGTGATTTCCAATCCACATAGCAGTTTCGATGTGTAGGATCACCCTTCGACGAACCAACTACGGCATGCGGAGCCTAACCTTGCAAATAGACTAATCAGATACCTCCGCCGTACGTTACTGTCAAATAAATGTTATATACTTACCCAACTTTTAAAATAATTTGGAAGCTGAAGCATTTTCAAACAAAATCCCTTTAAATAAACGAAGCGTTTTCGTTTCAAAATAATATAAAGCGAAACATTATAAGGTGTAATGAGATAATAAACTCAAGATTTCGCTTTTTCTTACATCATTAAAGCCATTTTTAGGGATAATAGGAAAATTTTCCGAAATACTACTTTGTGTTACGATGATTTCCTTTCTCTTAACGTAGGTATTTGCTCGGTAAACAGAAACTCATATGTGTTTTGATAATATTAATATCATTTTGATGAAGCTATTACTTCATTACCAGCTACCCCTTGACTTCGTTCTTGGAAGTTAAACGCGTAAATCCCGATTATAGAAATCCGGGATAAAAAGCCTAATTATGTTGTTCTTTAACCTCCTCTATCATCCACTGAAATTCCCATTAAAATCAGTTAAGCCAGTCATGTCGTCAGACAGGTATAATACTATCCCATTAAAAACATAAATGTGAAATGAGAGCCAAGTTCAATATTATCATAAATGCCTTGCTTGTTGACTTCAACGACAAAAGAAGTGAAATCTAAATGGGTGCCAAGTTCAATGGCCAGTCCTGTTTATTTATAACAACATAAAATATCATTTATTCTTATAACTTAGGAGAATATATCGTAGCCTAAGGTTTGACCTGGCTAGTTTTTATATACGAATTATTATGTTCGATGGTTAGTTTCTACGAGCAAGCCAAATTTTCGGAATAATAAAATAAGAACCGACAAGTAACAGGTTTAGAACAGGTTTTTGGACGTTAATATCTAAATAACCGTTTGAGATATGTTTATAAAATTGGGAACACATATGTATCTTGCCAGTCTCAATATATGAGCCAAATTTGACAAGTTTAGGTGAAATAGTTTTTGAGTTATGAGGGGCTCAAAAGTGGCACCAAATGGTTCGTGTAATATTACACACGGTGAGCTGCGCGCCAGTTCTTGGCTTGACACGCTCCCGCGTGTCTAGATGTACATTATATGTATTTTAAGCACTTGATAAAACACAGTTATTTTGAAATCACAGCTAGAACCTACAATTATTGTCGTGACCATTGAATAATCTCTTATTTCTACCATTGAGGTAATAATTATTATGTATTTCTATAATAATATTATAATCATTATTTATAAAAAAGCGAGATCGTTACATAAATTACATCTGCTTATGTACTCTAATACAAAATAAAATCTCCGACACTACAGGCTACAAAATAGCCTGTATTAAGGAGTAACAGTGCCAAGCCCCTCTTATTAACATAGTGTCAAATAATTTTAAGTACATTGTAAGGTATTACTAAGAAAATTTAACAATAAGTGCTATAATTTATGCAAGGTAGATAGTTGCTGAAAAGAACTCTAGATCGTATTTTTGTGTATGTGAGTGCATGTGTGGATGTGTGTATATGAGTGTATGTGTGGATGTGTAAGTGAGTGTCTCTCTCGTATTTCTACATCTTTTACATTCTGTTCGACCCCAATCCCAGTACAACGAAGCTGGATGGCCGAACTGTCCGCGATTACGCGGAGCCCTACGTTGTGGTAGGCTCTTAGGCCTTATTTCAATAATAATAATCACTTACCCAAGGAGTTGGAGACGACAAGCGAGAGACCTGTCCTCAGATCACGTCCGTGGTGTGTGTGTGTAAGTGTATTTGAATGTGTAATGTTGTCAAGTGGTGTGGACGCTCACAAATGACGCCGGCCTTCAACAGCGTGGTCCAGACCGTATTAGTAGCACCAATCCGCACTAGATTCATGCAATTACATATCACCAATGTTCGCGTGTCAGTCAATCTGACCTCAATTCGGCGTTATTGTTCAAAATATCCCAGGTTTTCACTCAAATCGGGATTCTAGATTTCAAGATTTACTAAATTACGACCAACTTGTCGATAGCAACTCGGATTCGTTTAGATTCACAATTACAAACAATAAAAATCAATCTCAACAACGCGCGGTTAGTTCCAAGAGAAAAAGTTATGTCAAGTGTCAAAATCAAAGACCATAGATAATTGCCATACCAAAAAAATGCGTTCTGTTAATACGTTTGGGACGCAACACATTCGTTACGGTTAGTGAGCAGCCAGATTACCTGACACTAGTTTTACCAAGGGATATCATGTTACCCAACCACTGAGTTGTGCAGTTCAGATAGGCAGTCACATTAGAAAAAAAATTCTACTGAGTTGCATCTATTTACACTGGAAACCGACCTGAACATGAAGATGTGCAACATTTGCTGATGGAATGTGTAAAGAACAAAGATGAAAGGGACTCATTGGCTAGAGAGTTTAAATTAAACATGTGGGATTTTTTTATTTTTTTTAAAGCTCAGAATTTATATAATAATAAAAATAAAGTGAGCAACTGCGCCTGAGCTAGGCCGAGCCTGTATTTCAGGACGCAGTTTACAATAGATTACAGGTAGTTTACAGATTACAGGAAAGTCACCTCAATATCAAGTCAATATATCACACGTCTCAAAAATGGTGATTTACCTTGATATTGATAAGTTTCTGAAGAAGACTTGCTTGCTTTTTTCGAAGATAATATTGTATGGCCCTGGTCAGTCACACATTTCGTAAATGAACAATCAGTTACAATATATTATGTACGTCATTACAAAGTGTTTTAGTGTAGTGTGACTTACAAGTATACAGAAAGTATGGTATAGTGTATAGTAAGTTGTAATGTAGTGTTGGTTTGTGTAATGTAGGAGTGTTTTTTGTATTTTGTACCTATTGAATGCTTTTGTGTAGTGTAACTGTGGATGGATTTATTATTTACATTGGACTTATTAATCTTATTTTACCTAAACATTTTCCTGATCCCTCCATCTCCCTTTCACTACCGGTCTACCAGACGCACGGCTGGGTACCATCCACACTTGGTTGATATACCATCTTGTCGTACCAAGCGCTTCTCCTCAACATTTAATGTGCGCACTTCCAAGCTGTGGAATTCTCCGCCGGCTTCTGTGTTCCCTGCCAATTATGACCTTTCAACCTTTAAAGCAAGAGTAAACATGCATCTTCTGGGCTCGCTCGTTCCATCGTAGACATCATCTATCGCTTACCATCAGGCGAGATTGAGTTCAAGAGTGAGCTCATTCTGAATAAATAAATAAATAATAATAAATAAATTTTGGCATACCCAAAAACAGAAAGAACTCAACGCATAATTTGTGGCTAGTGCAGAATCCTAGGCAGTGATTCCCTTTCCTGTTTGTTAATAGCTGTAGTTAACTGTAGATTGTAGTAAAAATATAGTATAGTTATAAGTATAGTGTGTGTATTATAGTATTGTGAAAATATAGTATAAGGTACAATGGGGTTGACGTATCCTTGTGGATAAAACCCCTATTAAAAAAATAATTTAAAAAAAATCGTTGGGATATGCATATTTTTTGTTTGTTATTCTGTGCGTGTGTATAATTTGCTAACATAGTTTTAAGTTCTTTATTTCAATGTAATACTAACACTATGGACTGAATAAGTCTGAAATAAATGTTTTGAATTGAATTGAATAAACAGATGATGACCATTCAATTTTATTAAAATAGATGTAAAGATAAATAAGTTTGCATTACGTTCCCTATCTGATGAAAAAGTAACGTTGAATGTGCAATTTATTTTTGCAATATAAATATCATTTATCTACAGACGAAAAACAATTTTAAATGTCAGCCGATTTTATCAAAAATGTACGATGAGGTTTCGCAGTCACTCGGGGTGATCCAGGAATCCAGTGTTTATAATGTATACCATAGGATGCACCACAAACCATGGCGCACTTAATTTCCTGTCCTGCGTGTCCAATCAACTGTTGACTGCAGGACTTAATGGAAGCTTCCGACGGTACCAAACTTGTTGCCCAGTTCTGGGCAGACTCCATTTAGCAATTTGCCATTGACATGCTAAGAAGAAGATAGGATGCACCCGAGGTATATCTGATACATTCACAAATTGATTTAGCGTCCGCAAGGGCCCCGAGGCGTTCATCGATTTTACGCCCTACTTCGCCCTCACTTAATGAACTTTGCAGAGGAATAAATAAAAAACAATAGCTTTGTAGCTTGTACTAAACATAAACAACACCAGCCGACCTTGCAGACTTTGTGTTTCTGAACTTATAAACCTTGCCTATATTACAGAAACGTAATACAAAAAGAATAAATTGAATGATCCATCCAGCCTTTCTCGATTTTTAGTGAGACTACCGAACAACTATTGATCTTAACATGGTATAAAACAAAGTCGCTCCCGTTGTCTATACCTTTTAAATTACGCAACAAATATTAATGCAGTTTTCAGCAATAGAGAGAGTGAATCAATACAAACGTTTTTATGTATAATACATGCATATTATTAGTCCATTGCATCCGTGCGAAGCCGGGGCGGATCGCTAGTTTTTGTATACATGTATAACTAGCTGACCCAAAAGAAATTGTTTTTCTGACCTTTTAAACTTTCCGTGTATGAAAGACTGAATGAACAAAGAGAATGAATGAAAAAAGTCCAGCCGTTCCCGAGTTTTAGCGAGACTAATGAACAGCAGTCGTTTATAAGCCTTTATATAGATAGACAGACAAGATGGCTTCACAAACTTGGGATTGATTTAAGACAAAAGCATTTTAAGCATTCGTTTTCAAAGTAGCTATGAACACTTGCACTGTTTTAAAAGTTAATCAAAATGCAACCTTATTGAATAAGCCAATAGCAGTTTGTTTGCAAATTGCTAATAAACTCTCGTTATTGATTTTAACTTGTGCAATATCGTAACTTGAGTATCGCTTGTCCATCGCAGGCAACTTGATTGATTCCTTTTTCTGTTTTGGTAGGTCGGATTACGAGGATGTCAATATAAACATCACTGTCTTGTGGTGAGCAAATATATGCCTGTTTGCTTTTCTATGAAAATATCATCAAATGATCCCCGCTCTGAGTGGAGACTTAAATGAAAATAGACTTTAGAAAGAAAGAAGAAATTGTATGTATGTTATACTTCGGGGAGTGTGCGCAGGAGCTACATGACCAGATTCCTCTATCTCCATTTCACTACCGGTCTACCAGACGCACGGCTGGGTACCATCCACACTTGGTTGATATACCGTCTTGTCGTACCAAGCGCTTCTCCTCCACATTTATTGTGCGCACAGCCATGTTGTGGAATTCTCTGCCGGCTTCTGTGTTCCCTGCCATTTATGACCTTTCAGCCTTTAAAGCAAGAGTAAATAGGCATCTTCTGGGCTCGCTCGTCACATCGTAGACCTCATCTATCGCTTACCATCAGGCGAGATTGAGGTCAAGAGCGAAATAAATTAACACATAATTATATGCCTGCTGAGCATTTTATTACTACTTATATTATTATTAAAGTCTGTTTTCTTTTAAGCTCTGGTTACATTATAGTTAATATAATGACGCCTTTTGTTTTCAGACGTAAAATCATCGTATGACTACTCCCGGTTTGGGCAAAATGGAAGGGACTATTAAACTTCTAATGACTAAAAACCTATTCTGTTTTTCAGGTGCTGTTGTGTTCCGGGGCTGCGGTAAAAAATAAAACATAAAAATTTATAAAACAAAGAGTATAATAATAATATTATTGTACTCTTTGTTTATAACCTATTTTATATATTATATACAATACTTCAACAGCAAAATATCAAAACTTACTAAAAAGCACATTGGAGCAGCTCATTTCTAAGCCTGTTTTCCTTAGTATAATGTTAATGTAAAAAAGCTTTCTGACATAGCTTCGTGACGCCTCGCGCCTGTACGATCAACTGCGGTTACAATAGTACCTGTATTATAACTAAAGCCTGAATAGACTGATTTGATTGGTGTACCCTCACCACAACGTACACACAGTGATGAACCAGCTTTAATCAATCACGCCTTAACGACTTAATACATTTGGATGACTTTGCACACGTGTACCTATTCTATATTCTGGATCTACGATGCTTTTATCTCTATAACTTTTCAAGTCATAGTCAAGATGCAAGCAAACACTGTGAGTATTAATTTACTATATTAAAACTTTGGGTGCGTTCCCGTTATTTCGTGACGACAGATTATGGTGTCGATAAAAGCTTCGTAGCTGGTGTACATGTCTACATACAGGACGACACAATTAACCGTCATCCACGAGCTTTTTTTACAGTGACGATAGATTAAGAAAATGGAAGAGCCAGTGACAACGGTAGTCTAACGACGAATTTAGCGTCACGACATTGTGGGAACACGCCCTTTCAGCTATGATACAGAAAGTTGAAAAATATTGAAACAATGCCTTTCTACCAGCTGATTTATATTTAAACTAGCCTCTACCTGCGACTTCGTTTGCATGGGAGAGTTTTCCCCGTAAATCCCTATCCCGTAGGTATTCGGGCTTAAAAAGTAGTCTATGTGTTATTCCAGGATGTCAACTATCTATTTACCAAATTTCATTGAGCTCCGTTCAGTAGTTTTTTCGTAGAGATCAACCATCCATCCACCCATTCATCTGTTCTCACTAACTTTCGCATTTATTATACAGGGTGGCAGGGACATCGACGCGCAACCGCTTACCATGGATTTAGTACAGGATTCTGGACTCCACTGCGTTGAAATATTTCGTCGGCTTTTTCTTAATTTAATAAAATTAAGAAAAATCCGACGCAACAAAAACAGTAAATTCACTTGTTTCACTTAAAACAGTAATGTAAATAAAACTCGAAAGGGCTACCTGATCAGCCTTCCGAGTTTTATTTACATTGCTTTTTTAAGTGAAACAAGTGAATTTTATTTTTTAATTAAATTCTCATTGGGTTAGATAGAAACAATTATTTTATACAGTTTTTAGTTAAAAAAATTGCAAAAAAAACCTTAAAAAAGCCGATGAAAAATTTCAACGCAGGGGATTCCAGAATCATGTACCGAATGCCTGGTAAGCGTGTGAGCGTCGATGTTCCTGCCACCCTGTATTAGTAAGATAAGTAAGTACATTATATAGCTGACTGTTAAGCATTACTATACAACATGGCTACGCCATTTGTCTCATGGGCACAATAGCAGTTGACCACGTTGATGTTTTGTGTTGTCTCGTTGTTAGTTTATTTTATAATATAAAACCATTTCACTTACATCCATTGTTTTTTACTACAGTTGCACTCGTTCTTGACCTTAATCACGCCTGATGGTATACGATAGATGGGGTCCACGATGTTCACTCTTGCTTTAAATATGAGTCATATGCAGTTGGGAACACAGAAGCCGGCAGTGAGTTTCACACCTAAAAGTGATTTTGAAATTTCGAAAACAAATACTAACACACATTAAAAATAACATGCAGTCGAAAAAATACTAATCGAATGTACATGGACTGTCCAAATGATACTGCTGCTAACTTATCTGAAGTTCAATCGATTGGTTGCGTTCTTGATTTCCTGGGGGAGTGCATCCTACAGAGAAATATCCAAATAAAATCAGTTCAGTGAATGGGAAATTTACGAAAGCATTTATATATGCTGAACGTAGTTGTATTTATTTATTTATTGAAAATAGGTTAGCGTTGGACCACCATCTCACCTGATGGTAAGTGATGATGTAGTCGAAGATGGAGCACGCTTACCTAAAAGTAACCTATTCACTCTTGACTTAAAAACTCCTAGGTTATAGCTATCGGGAAACACAGACTCCGGCAGGGAATTCCACTCCTTAGCCGTACGTACAATGAAGGTATTCCCAAAACGTTTTGTGCGTATGGGTGGGATGTCCACCATATAAAGATGGCGCTTTGCCTGTTTGTAGTAGTACTATTTGTATGGACTTAACTTAATTCAAAAACTACTTTTTTACCAAGATCAAACGAAGAGCTAGAAAAATCGAATATTCAAGAAACCTACCATACCTGCAACGCATACTTAGATACCTCTACCACAGTGCTTTCAAAAGTAACAACAGCATAACACATCTTATGAAAGCCGAGAAAATAGAGGGCATATGACCTGTAGGCCGAAGTTCTAACATGAGACTACAAGAGGAACGGCGATGTGCCAGCGTTACATGGTAGGTAGTTTTGTGCGTAAAGCTAAAGAGTGAAATTCCATGCCGGAGTTTGTGTTTCATGATAACTATAACCTTGGCATCTTTAAGTCAGGAGTAAAGAGGTTACTTCTAATTTAGCGTGCTTGATTTTCGAACACATTATCGCTAGGCATCAGGTGAGATGGTTGTCAAACGGGAGCCTAGCATCAATAAAAAAAGTTTCAAATGGTGGTTGGACCGAATATCTGAGCACTTGGAGATAGCCCCGCACTTCACCAGACTGATGACCGTAGCAGATAGTGAAGAAATTATCTACAACTTGAATCTATCTAGACTAGTGCGATAGCGAACCTGAAGAAAATGAAGGAGCTGAGATTCAGTAAAAAAAACATTTAGAAATGCCAGCCACCACTTTACTCGCGCAATTTGTAAAAGTATCCAAAGTACCAACCAATAAATCATAGATCAGGGTGTTTGTCGTTGAAAAATGATACCGTTCTGTATGTCCAACGCTAAGCTTAGGTTTCACGTAATCATGTCTGAGTTAATGCTAGCCTTATTGTCAGATCAAAGGCTTTACACAAATTGTTATTCGATTATGTGACTGTTGTAATCTTAAAATATAATATGAGATTCGTCACGTGACAATTCGATCAACCTCGCTACGCTTTCTCGAGTTGGACATTCTCATGGATGTCCTCCGCTCTGGGGCAGACGAAGGGGTCGGTAAGACTAACTGACTAAAACCACCCCGTTTTCCTTTGTGCATTTACACCGGGTACTATGAGAGCATTTAAATATACTTCGACTTGCCAGCCCGCCTTAATGGGCCCCGTTCGGCGAAGGGAATAAGGGTTTGACTTCCCCCACGTCATCTAAAAGAGGCGTGTGTGGGTGGTCATGGGTCTTGTTTTACAGGGGTGCCAGACGTCCCCAACTCGGCTGTCCCGAATGCCTTTTAAGTGCGACCACCACAGGCGCTCCACGCTACCTCTAACTGTCAGAGTTGTTTATTTATTTATTTATGGCACACAACAACTACAGCATTAAAAACAGCTTTGTCTTTTGATCAGACAGGAATACACATATTTATTTATATATTTATGTACACACGTGACACTTAAAAAAGAAAAAAAAAATTAATACAGAGAAAAGAGCACAAAGGTGCTGCTTATTTCCTAAGAATTTTTTTCCAGTAGACCTGCGACAGGTAAGTTGAACAGGAGATGATAGACACAATGTGTATAAATACTAATTATGCTAAATAAAACATTAATAGCTAATAAAATAAACTTTAATGATATAATAAAAAAAATATATATATAGAGTTAAAATACATATTTATATTAATGCTATAAAAATATATACCTACAAATAATATATAAAATTAAGGGATGTTAGATTGGTAATGATCTTTGACCAGCTTTTTGAAAATACTAATGGATTTAACTTCGCGGATTTTAGCGGGAAGTGAGTTCCACAGTCGTACTGCATGAAAGGAGAAGGAGTGGGAATGGAAAAGGGTATTATGGGATGAGAAATTGAGATGGAGTTTAAGGTGGGATCTACAAAGGGCATCAGTAGGACAAGTAATGACAAACGATCGCGGAGGTAGCTAGGGTGTGGCCAATCAATTGATTTTGACTGTGGCCAATCGAAATCTAATTATAATAAAAAATTGTTTGAATTAAAGAGAAAACGTCAAATATTTTATCTAGACGAACAAAAACCATAGTGAGCCTGCTAGAAACATTACAGCAACTATTCATCTAGTTGATGTATCGTGCAATTATAAGTGAGGCGTTTGCGCCGGAACAACACAATATTATTCAAATAAAGTTTTCATGTTCTGTTCATAAATATTATATTTAACAAATACCTACAACATACATGCCATTTTGGAATCAATGATAACATTTTGTTATGGCATTATATTATAGTCATACGTCCGAACGTGACTCGCAAATGTAAGCTAAAATTTGCAAGTCCAGTTGAATCGTACACAGTGAAGTTGTCCGGTAGGATCGTAGAATGTAGGTAAAATTAACAGTTGCGTATTTAAAATTAAGAAAAATGTCTTAAACTTATCTAATACACAATCCACAACATTTTCCTCAGATTATTGTAAATATTTAAATGTATCTGTAAGCAGACATTTGCAGTGTTGTTCAACTAAACTTGATTCTAATAAACAATACTTAGACTTATACTTAAAATTAGGTGTAGTGGTATGTGGCATTATACCATGAAAATAACATATATGATATTGTGTAAGTAATTTGCAGTTCTAACAAACTGCTGTTTCATCAGTTTATTCAGAACATGGAAACAATATTGCGTCTAGCTTACGATGAAATACAAAGGTATTGTTTAGCTCAGAAAATGAGCCAGGACAGGAGTCACAGAATCAAAACGTTGTTAACTGTTCTAGGAATATACTATATATTACACGTGTATGGTTATGAAACACAAGTAACAATAGAAGAGTTACACATAAAGGTCAAATAAATACTCATACTCGTAAGACCCACTAGTCCACCGAAGGGATCTATTTTTTTCTCAAAATCAATTGTTTATAAGATAAACTCTTCCAAAGTGGTAAAATACAGTAAAAGTACAGGTAAAGTACAGTAAACATACAGGTAAAATACAGTTGACAGGCCCGTTGGTATAGTGGTCAGTGGCCCTGACTGCTATGCGCAAGGTCGTGGGTTCGATTCCCACCTAGGACAAATGTTTGTGTGATGAGCACGGTCATTTGTTCTTTGTCTGGGTGTAATTTATCTATAATATGTATGCATTTAGAAATATATATGTATGTTTATCAGTTGTCTAGTACCCATACCACAAGCTCTGCTTAGTTTGGGACTAGATGGCGTTGTGTGAAAAGTTGTGGAATATTATTATATATTATATTATTATTAATACATATCGACGCTGGAAAGGAAAAATTATCCAAGCGACATCAGACTAACTTTACAGTAGAGCTGTTTAAAGTTTGAATTTTCAGAAAAAATCCTGTAAATTCTTGTTATGGTCCAAAAAGCCTAATTCTCAGAAATTTATTTGGATATTTTTTTTTATCTACATTATAGTATACGTAACTATTCAAAATAATGCTTAGTTTAAAAGTTAGTGTCGCTTATTAAAATTTTCCCTAAAAGTAAAAACGGGAAAAATTGACTAACCGACAAGCTTTGATTAAGGAAGGTACGGTAAAAATGTAATATACAACGTGTATCAGAATAAACGCAAGACCTGAAAGTAGTTTGCTCTGAATCGGCTTCTGAATCGATTTCCATCATTATTTATGTGTTAATTTTTTTCGGAAAAATCCTTTATTTAACCTAAATTAGGATCACTGCATAAAACCAACGTAATAAAATATTTTGTTTAGGGAAATTTAAGCCTTATCTCAAAGCAATAAAAACCCATATGAATGTATGGCTGAATTTGTAGATCGCTCAATAGAGATCTATACACACACGTAAATAATATCAATACATTTTACATTTCAGTTAGTGTGCGAAAAATAAAATTTTAATTTAAGGAAGATTAATCCTTCGGTAAGACCCCTCTTTGAGGAGTGGCTAGATCGGCGTCACGGCGTCCTGACCTACCGCATGACGCAGGTCCTAACCGGACACGGAAGTTTCGGGAGGTACCTGTGTCTGATGGGTAAGGAAGAGACGCCTGGGTGTCCACACTGCGAGGGTCGCCCTGAGGACACAGTCGAGCACACGGTGCAGGACTGCCCAGCTTGGGCAGAGCACCGACGTGTCCTCACGGCGACAATAGGCGGAGACCTCTCGCGCCCGGCCTTGGTCGAGGCCATGCTGCGGGCCGAGAGGGAGTGGGAAGCGGTCGCCTCCTTCTGCGAAGCAGTCATGCTTTCGAAGGAGGAGGCGGGCCGCATGAGGGAGAGGATGGCGTCCTCCCTCAAGCCCAGCCGCAGTGGTAGACGCCCACGGCGTCGGACGTCGGCCGACGATCTCCGGCCACCGTAGGCGCGGGCATGCGGACAGCGAGTAAAGGGCAACTCGCTGTCCAACCATGGACCATGCCCGGGTCGACGGCGCGTCGTGTTCCACGCGCGCCTCAAAGTGCGTCAGCAACATGACGAGGCCCCCTCTGCAGAGGGCCGAAACCTGCCGGGGTCGTGGGACTCATCCCGTTACCGTGGGCCCGGTATGTAAAGGGTTATTGAAGGAACACCGTGGATTTTAGTCAGTAAAAGTCTGACAGTCCCTCCCACCCTGCCTGGGGTGGGAGGACTTATTTGATAATTTTACCACGTTAAAAAAAAAAAAAAAAAAGGAAGATTAATCCTTAATTCCAAGCAGTACGTCTTACTTAACTGCACAACCAAATTTGTACTTTGTAGTTCGGTCACTCATAATAATAATCATATCTATCCTTACTCACACCCCTATTGTACGTAATTTAAGGAAATTTCAACCTTATTTCAAAGCAATAAAGCTTTTTTAAATGCATGACTGAATTTTTAATTCCGTATTTCACAATCTTTTGTTGAGAAATGACAAAATATTAGAAAATCTAAGGTACGTTTTTTGCAAACGCAAAATCAATATGAAAGAGCGAGACGCAATAATTTACCCGACTTAGCCCTTTGACGTTTGATATGCCGCCGAACACACGCGCCACCTCCGCCCGCCCGATATCAAACAAAGTCAGTCACTCAGTCACGACGAAGCTCCCGCGCATTTTACGTGGAACGTCCGACGGCATCTTGATGCGGAATATGGCCCTCGTTGTATAGGTCGTGGGGGTCCGGTACAGTGGGCTCCCAGAACCCCTGATCTAACACCGTTGGACTTTTTTTTTGTGGGGTCGAATAAAATCGCTCGTGTATGTAAACGAAGCAACAAGTGTCGATGACCTCAAACATAAAATTGAACTCGCGTTTGTTAAAGTGAAATGTGAAACTGAGGTGCTTAACAAACTAAAAACTAACTAACTAACAAAGAAAAAGTATTTAGTAATACCTCAGGTATGTACCTTCATAATACGATTTTAAGTAGGTACTGTAAATATTATGATTCAAATCTTTGGTCAGTGGGTCGTTTTAGGGCTCAGGGAGCGTAAGGCCACCGGTAGCCACAATTTTTTTTTTCAATTTTCGTTATCTGAGGGGACTGGTTTTTAGGTTACACGCCGACTTTGAATATTTTTTTATACGTACCTAATAAAAATGTAAACACGACTTAGTACAGGGTGAAAAGACGCGAGCGCCTTTAGGTATTGCCGTAGGTACTGATAGATCGCAGTGGGGTGAAAAGTTGCTCAATTTAAAAATACTTCCGTATCCGTAATTAAACCAAATCATTCGAAGCTGTCAGTCCAAAGCCTGTGTAATTGTGATGGAAAGATGGAATCAAACTAGTTAGGCAACTAGCAATAATAGTTATACGGTAATATCGCAAATTATTAGTATCAAACTACGTAGGTAATGTTCGGTCAATGAACGTACAGATACATACCTAATGCGTAGCTTTCTGTAACTACCTACTACGTAGGCACGCGAACGAGTGTGCGTAGGGATAGAGTAGTATGCTCGAATGTTTTACGTTCAGTCAGGACAACCATTTTATTAAAAAAAACTGAGTGTTCTTTAAGTAAATTAAATTACAGATGTTGTTTTAGTTCTATAATTTAATATTCTAATTGGAATGTTTGAGGTCTTGCGTTTATTCCATTACACGTTATATATCTTTTTTTAGAATTTCTATCAGAGTAAAAGTTGCCTTACCAAAATAAAAAACATTTGGAAGTTGAGGCAAAACAACCTAAATATTAATTTAATATAAATCTTTTTCCTAAAATTTCTTAAATAAAAACTTCATACGGAAAAGGTTCTTTTCTTGCCGTAGCAAATACAGTGTACCATTGTGAAGGCGCATGAATTATAGTTTTTTTAAGGTTGTTCTCTATAGCGGCGTGTACACTGTCAACAGGCATATATGTGTGTCCTGTTAGTAAATAATTAATTTGTATCGTTTGAAGATTATTACACTCCTGCAAAGTAGAATGTATCATGGCTAGGACAGTGCGATTTCTATTCTGCCCAGGGCCACAGTCGCAGTATAGAAGAAGGTGTTTTATATTTTCTCTTTCATCCACAGATTTTATGTAACTGTGGAGAATACTTGCGATTTCATTTGCACCCCTTTCAACTAAACGCCATGTAGAAAAAAAAACCAAATAAGTCAAAATTACCTAAGTGATAAAAGAACAAATCCTTTCTGAGGAAAAAATATACTATGCGCCTAACACTATATTGCCAGATGCTGGAAAAATTAACTAAGTGGAGTAATTACCGTACGAAGAGAAATGTCAAACTTGACCAAAGGCAAATTTAGCATTTCACAATTACGACAACCACCAAATTTTCAAAAATGCTCGAAAATTTTGTCGTTTAGTAAGGAAAAAAAGTGAACTCTCGCGATCTTTAAATGTCGAAGCGACATTAAAAGTCGTCGTAGAAGGTCGTGAGTAAGACCAAACGACGCAGAAAAATCAGGCGATTGCAACAATGTATATAACTCAAATAGCAAAAAAAATGTCGCTTGGATATTTTTCCTTTCCAGCGTCGATATATGTCCCATCGAACAACTAAAATAAAAAAAATTGAATGATGAAAAAGAATATGCTGTAGATCTCAATGAAAAGTTTCAACGAAAATTGTAACGTGATACAGTCAGTCGTTTTACAGAGATGGAGAATATTTTCAAAAATGGCAATGAAAAACAAAGTTCTTTTGCATTGCTACTACGGAACCCTTTATGGGCGAGTTCGACTCGCACTTGACTAATTTTATGTGAGGCGTGATTGCAAAAGCGTGGTGACCCAAACATTGTGATGACGGAAAAAGTAACTATTTACTGTCATATAACTGATATACAAATGTTTCATTATATTATTTTCTTTTTTATCGTTATCTTTTTCCAGCTTTTGAAGCAGACACACCTGCGCTGTGGCTTCGGGTACCCAAAACGTCATGAAATGAAACCTAAACTGAGTTTCTTAGTATTAGTATGTAGAACTTAAATTATGTTGACACTAGCGTGAGGACTAATAGTTACTCACCTGACTAACGTATCATTTATCTCTATCTCAACTTTAGTGCCACTGACACAAAAAATTGTTATGTATGTGGTTAAATCAGTCCGTAGCCTATTGATTAAAATGTTACCACATACTTGTGGCTCCAAGCAATATCAATAAACTTCGCCTTAATAACTCCTAACAGACTCGTGGTACGGATGGCGAAAGAGATACGTTCACAGGTTATATGTACCTACTCCTATAGGTGTGAGTAACTGGGTTAGGGGGCTATGGAAAAATTGTGAAGGTTTATATTAATTATCAGAAATGATGAGTATAATCCATATTTCTACCATTAATTGCCTCTGCGATTACAAAGAGGATGTTTTGTTTTATGTGTTTTTAGGGTTCCGTAGCCGAATGGCAAAAATTTCGTCATGTCTGTCTGTCTGTCCGTCCGTCCGTATATCACAGCCATTTTATTCCGAAACTATTAGGACTTTACACATGAAACTTAGTAGATAGATGTATTCTATGAACCGCTTTCCGATTTTAAGAAAAAAATATTTAAAATTAAGGGGGGCTGCTCATACATGGAACTGAAACTTAAAATATTTTTTTCATTTAACCTATGCGTGTGCAGTACCTATTTATAGAAAAGTCTTTAAAATGACATTGAGGTTTCTAAAACCACTTTTTCATAAAGTTTGTCGTTTAAAAGATAGGATATGCTTCCAAAGTGGTAAAATGTGTCCCCCTTCCTTCTAACTTCTATAATAATGGAGGGAAAAATCTAAAACAAATATATGCTGTAGATCTTAATGTAAACTTTCAACAAACATTAGTTTGAACGAGATAGGGTCCGCAGTTTATGAGATGTAGCATATTTTATAAAACCACAAATATAACTTTGTAATTCATACAAATACTGAAGTTATTTGACGTAGTTACTACGGAACCTTTCATGGCCTTGGTTTTTTTGTTGCCCCTCGCTAGTCTGCCTATGCTTGTCGGGTGCTTTACCAGACCTGTGGCGTAATTATATGTAATTACAGTTTCTAGCAAGGGCTCAATCAGGCAAGTATGATGACACCAATGTTTTTCTCCTCCCAGTCTGGTAGAAGTGGAAGGCAGTGTCAGACTTCTACTGACTAAAAACCCAAGCGGTTCTTTCCCTGCCCTTACGTTTCGGGTCGCGGTGTCTCATTAGAACTGTCTGAGTCTGACTGCTCATTGCCTATCCAGCTCTGCGCGTGGAACTAGATGCACCGTCAACCCGGGCCTGATCCTTACCGGACGGTGAGCTAAGCCTACTGTTCAAGACTGCAATAGGCCAGCCAACGGTAACTGGACGTGTCCGGAACTTTTCCACGATACGTGGAGACTACCGTTGTTTTCAATACTATAAACAGGGTTACACAATGGCCTGCCTCTACTAGGCTTCGGCCTACAACAATAAAAACAAAATGTACCACTAACCTGAGTGCTGGGGACGCCAAGTTCGACCTTCAAAGGTCACGCCCTAAGTGTGGTTTGTATGTGATATGAGGTGAGTAATTGTAACGTGTGATGTAAGTTACGGGTTCTAGGACGGTCACAAGGCGTCGATCTTCAGATGGCGCCGGTCCCGACCAGCATCACACCCAACTCGTTTCCAGCAAGCGCGCGCTACGCGTGGTAGAAAATAAGGCGATGTGTTCCGAGAAATATCACTGGATTCTTGTTAATCCGAGATTACAAAGTTCAATCAATCACTGAACACAATTAATCTGTTCATATCTCGCGAGATCCAATTCGATTTACAACAAATTCCGCGTGCCAGGCCAACCGACGACAAGGCGGCGTACGATTCAACAATATCCCGGGGTTTTTGTGCAAATGGGGAATACACTTCAACAATTAGATAATTCGCGACCCAATTATCGGTCTCGACAGGCGAATCCAACAATATTTTACCAAATAATTAACTCAACAGGGTCCCGATGACCGGCAGTTTTTTCAAGCAAGCAAAGTCAATCTGTCAAGTCAGAGAGGTTATGTCAAGTCCACAGATAATTAATGTTGCCGGCCAAAAGGTGCGTTCTGTTTCACGTCGGACCGAACACCTACTTACCGCCCGAAGTATGCCGCTGAATTTTCTACGTGAATATGAAAATTAAAGAAAACAAACGGCCAATCGGGTATTTTCCTTCTCTTGGGGTGATAAAGATTCTTATTCCAACATTCGTGAATTAAATACGCTATAAGTTTATACAGTATTTTTTTTTTCTACGGCTTCACTACAGCGCCATTTATCACGCAAAAAGTGCATGTGCATAGGGATAAAAATATGTAATTACAAACAGTGATATTTTAGCTCCCTATCAGAGAAAATAATTTTGCAATTTTATCATACAGACTCCTTCAACATACCCTTTTTTTTCGGGAGGAAATTCATCAAAACATTCTGCTTGCTCTGGGTGGAGCGAAATAAAGGGAACGTCAGACTTCTACTGACAAAAAAATCCACCGTTCTTTTAGTTGCCATTACTTTTCAGGGCCGCGGTATATTATTTGAACATTTGCGCAATCCTGGCAGGCCATACCTTCAAGATACCTAGTAGTCAGTCATATTGTATTATTCAGATGAAAAATTTCTAAGCATCTCACTAATTATCAACTATCAAATGTCGAATAGTGGAGAGTACTGAAAAAAAAAAAAGATTTTATTACGTCCGTCAATTGGGTTTTAAGAAAATATTGGCTTTTTATATATATTTTTAATAAAAGAACTAGCGATATGAAACCAAAATATTTAGCAAAGATAAAACACATCAAAATTCAACAGTGCTTGCTTGTTACGTCACTTCTAGGTTATTAGTGGTAAGGTTTTCACGCAGACGTGATGCCAATGGCAATTTGAACGCTCTGCAACGACCTTATTTATTGTTTACGGGTCAAAAGTCTAATGACGTGTCGTGTAGTCATTTAAGAAATACCGGCATCATCCAGTTTAAATTAAAAAAAAAATTACTTGTAAGTGTTATTTCATATCCAATTTGCAAAATAAATATCATTTATCATTAAAATCGTATTTTTAAGCAATATAAGTAGGTACTATCAAATCAAATCAAATCAAAACATTTATTTGCATAACACAGGTTGACAAGATGTTACATACTATTTTATATTAGTGTATCACTATATTATAACCTGAAGAGGTGTGCAAATGTTGAAAGAAAGAAAGAAAGAAAGAAAGAAAAAACGTTTATTGGCTACATGCCACAAGTACACACGAACACAAATAAAAAATAAAATAAAAAACAAAAACTTAGAAATAGAACTTAAAAATAAAACTTAAAAAATAAAACTAAAAATAAAACTTACATAGTTAAGATAATATAACAGACATATGTCTATGTGTGACTCACGGCAGTGCCAAACAGGTCCTGTTCAGCAAAATGCCAGACAACTGGTGCCTGACGCTGATTTTCAACAGGTCCTGCTTGAGAGGTGAAGAGAAAATAAGCTTTATACAATCACTGCGAGAGGCTGTGTGCATAGGGGCGCGACAAATTTACAAATAGATAATAATTTGTTCTCTAATTTTAAGGGACTGGGTATAAATAAACTAATTAGGTGCTAGATTGAAATCTATACTAATATTATAAAGCGGAAAAGTTTGTTAGTTTGTTTGTTTGTTTGTTTGTTTGTTTGTTTGTTTGTTTGCTTGAACGCGCTAATCTTCGAAAGTACTGGGTGGATTTGGATGAAATTTGGTATGGAAGTAGCTTGAAGCTTGAGGAAGGTTATAGGCTACTTTTTACCCGACTGCAAAAAAGGAGAGTTATGTTTTTACCGTGATAGAATCCACGGGAGCGAAGCCCCGCGAGAGTACTAGTGATACATAAAAGTAATTTAATATTTATATGTATACGGAAATGAAAGAAAGAATACGAGATGAGTGTGATTATTATTACTATAATAATTTATTGATGACATTATGGTGACATTAGTAAATTGGTGCATTGTATATGTGGGTATGTCCAGCTCCAAGCCGGGGGACACGAGAGGCACCCAAAGGAGCGTACTAAACCGCGCAAGCAACAGCAGGCAACCACGACAGGCGATGACTATCTCAAGGGTCACGACTACGTTCCACATCATAATAGTAATAATAGGTAATAATGGATAAATATAAATCATATTATTACAATCATATTTATGTTGGTACAGTTATATTTTTATTAATGCTTGTTACATCTAATTTTTATCAATACAATATATTAAGTAATGCCATGCAATTATATTATATCAAAATAACAGTCATATTATTAATGATAAATTACATGATGTCAGTAGGTACATAAAAACTTGGTTGCATTCAATAAAATTAAGTAGTCATGATTAGATTGTCAAAAGCTTATCATCTAAAAATTCTTTGACACTATAGTAACATTTACTAGTAAGAAAGTTGCGTAATTTAGTTTCAAATTACGTAATTTAGTTTATGTAACTTTTACGTTTATTACGTTTTATATTTTTGGTTTCCATCTTTGACATAATTATGTTTAAGTATTTCACGTAAAAGCTATTGTAGCTATTAATAATTCCTGCCGGGTTTGCGGGAATGTTCTAACGAGATACCGCGGCTCCGGAACTTAAGGGCAGCTGAAAGAACAGGGTGGGTTTTTAGTCAGTCAGTCAGTCTGACACACCCTTCCGCTTAACCTAGAGCGGGAGAAGTCATTCGATGATTTTCCCACCCAGAAAAAAAGGCTTTTACTGATTATGTCATATTTCCTATATAGTTAGGATCTCACGCCAAAATAACGGAAAAGTGTTACTTTTATGTCGACTTAGAGCTATCATAATTCTTATTTCAGTGAGAGATGGAGGTGTATAGGACGTATAGCGCTATCCTTTTTCCACAATTGAATTATAAGGCCTGCTAGGTTTAAATCGATTGCAAAGAAATGTAAAACTAGTATGTTGTAAGAATAATAGCATCTATTATTATTAATATACTAATTATTACATTAGTATTATTATATAAAATTTTATATTATTTAATTCATTATTTAATTTATATTTTAACTAATTATATATTTTTATATTTTAGTAGTATGATAAATTTAATTTAATTGTAAAAATAATTTTCTGTGTACGAGTACCTACTAACTTATATATTTGTAACTGTGTAAACTGTATAAGTCATAGCTACTCGAAATAAAGGCAGTTTTTATTATAATACATATCATATCTATACTAATATTATAAAGCGGAAAAGTTTGTTTGTTTGTTTGCTTGAACGCGCTAATCTTCGAAAGTACTGGGTGGATTTGGATGCAATTTGGTATGGAAGTAGCTTGAAGCTTGAGGAAGGTTATAGGCTACTTTTTACGCGACTGCAAAAAAGGAGAGTTATGTTTTTACCGTGATAGAATCTACGGGAGCGAAGCCCCGCGTGAGTACTAGTATTACAATATAAATTTTAGTTTTCTTATTCAAGGACGAATAAATAGCAAATATGCTCGAATTACACGAACACGTCTCATACTTTTGCACACCGTACTCTTTAATAAATTGCTACAAATAAGTGGGTCGTAGAGTGTTAAGTAGTTAGTACTACTTTGAGGTTTATGCTAGTTCGTATAACTTTAAATAAACACTAACATACGAAATTTTTATGTAAATTAATTTTTAGCAAACTTTGTATACGGAAATTAGTGTACGTAATTTAATATTCTGGAAGTATAACATATTATTATAAGTAGTGACTTATGACTTGTGTGGTAAGTCGTTATTTTAATTATAAGGAAAGCGATAACAAAGTCGTAAACTAATTGCTTTAGTGAACTACATATGAAGTATTCCGTGGGTTTGGACAAAATGTGGCATGGAAGTGGCTTGAAATTTGAGTCTGAAACTCTCTAGAGTTATATGGTTCCGATGTTACTCACCACTTCTTTGATCTATCCTAGATACTGGCTGTTCCCCGCGACAACTTTTGTCAACTCAATCACATCACAAAGATAGATTACAGTCTGGAATAATACCTACATTGGCTACCTTTAAGCCACGATTCCCTCGGAAAGATTTGTATCATTTATTTTCATTTATTAAACACAACTTCTCGTTACAAATTACCTCGTTGGTCTAGTGGTCGCAAGTGTCACTGCTGATACTTCATGTACCTCGGGTTCAATTACTGGGTCGAGCAAAAGTGCTTTTGGGTTTTCTATAAGACATTTCTCAGTAGTAGCCCAGTGTTTGGAAGTTGGCGGTGACCCTCATGTCTGGCCAAGGGGTGTCGTGTATCCGTGTATGTTAGACTGGAAGCCAACCACCTTAGACTCCATGGCAATCAGCAATAATGTCTCTTTTTATTAATCAAATAATTGTCATAACAATTATCCTAAACCAAAAGTCCGCGATGCGACATATTTTGATACTTCGCTTACCAATAAAAACCAAAATCATGAAACGTAAGTAAAGAAAATCGTTTGTTTCTAGTTAAATCACATTATGATTTTTTGCGATACGAAAGGTATATTGCAACGACATATGGGAAGATTGAGAATTTATATGTATATAATGGTTATTTTATGTTTTATTTTTGCAGTTGTTTCTTTACTGGACATGGATACGTGTATATCAGCAATAGAACACCACCCTTCTAAAACATGCTGTATACTATTAATTTACTTAACCCGCGGGTAGTCGAGCCTGGGTTGAAAAGACCCAGTACTTCAATTTTTGTGCCATGACTGTTTATGTATTAGTTCATTGGTGTCGACGCGTCAGATACCTTCAAGTAATGATATAGGCTATCTGCATACCCAACCTCACCCAGTTCCAGCGAGGCGTTTTGACAGTACGGCTTTGTCAAGTAAGTCTAGGTCATTTCGACCCTTGCGCGACGTATTGTGTAAGTAATTTTTTCCAATTAAAAATATTATTTTGATTTTTTGATAGTGGTCAGTGGCCCTGGCTGTTATGCGCAAGGTCGTGGGTTCGATTCCCACCTAGGACAAATGTTTGTGTGATAAGCACGATCAATTGTTCTTTGTCTGGGTGTAATTTATCTATAATATATATGTATTTAGAAATATATATGTATGTTTATCAGTTGTCTAGTACTCATACCACAAGCTCTGCTTAGTTTGGGACTAGATGGCGTTGTGTGAAAGTTGTGGAATAATATTATTATTATATTATTATTATTATTTTTCATTGAAATTATTTTTGAAACTTAGACTATAGAAGTACACGTCACAGTATAAGTTTGGCACAAACAATAAAGAGTTATTATCGTTGCAAAATCTATTTGAACTTTAAAGTATGTAATTATCGTTATAGTAAGTATATGTTACTCATGTTTTCATAGAAACTTTCCATTATTTTTGATACCCAGAATTTAACTTTGAAGTTATATATTTCGGGGAACATTTTGTAAACTGACTTGCTTACATCCAATTTAAGTTTGAGTTGCGTTTTCTTTGGCCTTTATTATGCCCTTTTCATCATGTACGCATCAGAAATAAACAAAGATTCCAACAGGTAGGTAATAATCTTATATACCGATTATTCAAACCCGAGTACTGAGCGTTCGGGATACATTGGTTAGTTCCGGAGCCACTTG
This sequence comes from Tholera decimalis, assembly GCA_943138885.2. Lineage (NCBI taxonomy): Eukaryota > Metazoa > Arthropoda > Insecta > Lepidoptera > Noctuidae > Tholera > Tholera decimalis. Next base: position 7,950,595 of record OW964553.2, on the reverse strand, counting down.
TGCGCATCTTATGTCGGATATTGCTCTCCGATTGGTGCCGAAGGGCACGCTGGCTCGTTTTACCGAGCTTCGAAAAGATAACGTGAGGGCACACCTCATCGTTTTATTTTGATCCCAGATTCATATTTCGCAAATAAAAGATGGATAAATAAGACTTTATTTTCAAATAGCCTATCTTCATGGTTAAGCAGGTTTGTGGATATGCAGAACAGGGTGTAAAGTCCCGCATCCCCATTAAAAAGGGAGGATATAGGTGTTTTTGTCTGGTGGGCAACTGCCCGATGTTTGTGATCGGGTGATTTGTATGTTGGCTAGTTGTGCGGTAAACTTCGCTTGCGCGATACAGGATTTCGGTCTTTAGTTTGTTTGTTACGACATAGATGTCACTACACAGAGCTTGCCGAGGTCGCTATAAGGATGGACCATCGTTACTATCGAGATTCACGTGAAGCCATGTGTCCCGGCTGTTGTGTTAGAAGCCAGAATATCGGACACTGGTCTGGCCAATGAGTACAGAAGTTTTGATTAAGTTATTTGATGTAATTTCACACAGTAATGTACCTACGTTTTTATTTTTTTTATTCAGAATAGGCTCGCGTTTGACCACCATCTCACGTGATGATAAGTAATGATGTGGTCGAAGATGGAGCACGCTTGCCTAGAAGTAATCTTTTCACTCTTGACTTAAAGACTCCCAGGTTATAGCGATCAGGAAACACGGACTCCGGCAGGGAATTTAACTCCTTAGCCGTTCGCATAAGATAAGATAAGATAAGATTTCTTTATTTGCTCCAAACATGTGTACACATACAGAATAAAAACACATGTGAGATAACATAAAAATGAAAATAAAGTTCAGACATGTTTGCCTATACGATGGCGTGCAAATGTTTTAAATAATTAATTTGACAATTTTAATTTAAACCCAATAATATAAATTGATAGAAATTAGCAATAATTAAAAAAATAAATTTTAAATCTATACACCACAAAAATAAAAATATTAAATGTTAAATTATACACAACAAAACGAAACAAAAGTAAAAAAAATATCATATGTCAAAAGTAAAAAATAAAATAAAGTCAAATTGTACATGTCAAAATTTAAAATAAAAATTTAAATATCAGAAGTATACATGTCAAGATTAATAACATACAATATTAATTCAATAAATCTATGTCACAGTAAATTGTTCTGCAAGATATTCATTAATATGATAATAAGCTTTATCGGTTAGGTTTTAAGTTGTTTTTTCAGTTCATTATTATTAAGCTCCCTCCAACTTTTAGGTAACTTATTATAAATCACGGGAGCCATGCAGAAAACACTTTTGCGCATAAGTGCAGTCCTACTCCTATGCTGACAGAGCTGATTTTGATCACACCTATTTCTGGGAATTTTTTCTGCCATTCGCGAAAATAAGGCGTTATTATTTCTGATGAAGATGACTGTTTTAGTATTCCCAAAATGTTTTGTGCGTATGGGTGGGATGTCCACCATGTAACGATGACACATTGCCGTTTGTCTTGTAGTCCGATGATGGAACGGGCTTAGCAGTATTAGATTGTGTAATTCCATCGCACACTTTCCGAAATGTAACCTATAGAAAACCGATAGACTTGCGACTCGTCGTCGATGTTCAAGGCTCTGGAGCTTTGATTCGACCAGTAAATTGTTGCCAACGCCTGCCTGTTGCTCCTGCTTTCAAAACAGTGGACAAATCATCTTCAGAAAACTAGCGTATCCTATGACTAAAAAATTCGAAGATTTACGACACCCGCCATGCCACATTGTACCCAACACTCTGTGCAAAATTACGACTGCATGAACTGGATCCTGTTACAGTTCATGAGATAAAGCCCGCTGAGATGACACAGACGGATGGACAACGGGGTCTTAGTTTCAAAGATCTGTTACATTCCGGTAGGGTGCCCCAACAAAGGAATGTTACACAAATCTCATTAACAAACAATCTTACAGTGGTCTCCCTTTATGCATGATAATGATGACGCGACAATCACTTAATAACATCGCAACAAGCCGAATAAAGGGCATTATACACTAACATGCCAGCGCCGGATTAAAGCCGGCTCAACATGTCGGCTTCGAGCATCAGATAATATTCTGAGCACAAACTAAGGGCGCACAGGTCGGGTGGGGCCGCAGGAACCCGGTCGGAAGGCTTACAGACATGACATCCCGACAACTAGAGCCGGCGGCGACAGGCTGGGCTAACCCCGCAACCGTTTCCGCAGTCGCGTAGCCAGGCGTGGGCGAAATGGGCCCCCTCCCGCTTTAAAGGGCCTCTTGAGGCTCCTTTACATACGATTCCCGAAGAATTTACCAGCGATGACTAACAATAAAACCCTTTTTCAAATTTATTTGCTTTTCAATATTCTCTTACTGTGCATTTATATTGTTTCACTATCATGAGTGAGAGAAGAACAAAATAAAAGGGACCTCGCTAATGCGACTCCGCCCACGTCTATTAGTCCACGCAACGCCACTGCGCTTCCGGACTCACCACGAGAATATCGAAGCAACAAACTAGGTCTGAAAATTCGTATCATTGCATGCAAATCGAAAATAAATTGGATTTCTCATCATAAACAGTTTCAAGAGAAGCGAAATAAAATTCAAAGAAACATTGGAAACTACAAATGTTAGAGGCTACATGGCCCTAGGGCATACAGTACAGACTTCGTTTATTGGACGGGGGGTTTCATAACCCGACAAGTTTCATTAAAAAGACCCCAGTGGGTCGTTATTCAAACTGTGAGTGGCAACAATGCGTGGTTACATACACAATTTAATTGAGCCCCTATTCCTAGCTTTGTTTAAGGGGGGGAAGAGGGGATATAGAGAACCAATATTCTATTATGAAATTCATAGTACGTGGTAATATATTGGCTTTGTTCTGAAATACAGAATCAAATAATAGCCTCACAAGAAATTTGGTAATTTTCTACTAGTCAATAGTTAAGTATTACTTTTTTTTCAGGGTGATAAAATCATCAAATTACTTCTCCAGCTGTGGGTGGAGGAAAAGGAAGTGTCAGACTCATACGTAAAAACCCACCCGCTCCTTTAATTTCCCTTGCGTTCCAGGGCAGATGATGACGAAAATGATGATTCCTGCTTTTGCAGGAATGAGATCATTCCTGCAAATAAATAAAATAAAATAATTTTTAATTCGGATAAGCAACATCCATATGGGTTAGTAAAAAACAAAAAATAACTTGCATTAACCTGACTTGGAATTTATTTGAAGCTAGGAAATTGTGCTCTCTCCCACAAAAATGGCTATTGGTGAAGCATGAAGGTATGTATGTACTTGTGAATCTATAAGTATGTAAAAAAAACTTGCAAAAAATAGTATAAAATAAAGTGTATTTCGGTAGTCGGTGTCATTTGTTTTGTATTTTCTTTTTTTTTTTGACACCGCCTTCCGAAATTAAAGTTATTTTTGCCTTTATAGTGTTTTTATGTAGAAGTCGGTTCTACTTTTCGCCAAAATTTTTTTTTCACGCTTTTTAGTGGGTCGGTTTGTAATTTATGTAGTTACAAAAGCCAAAATGTCAACTACTTACCTTTTACAAAATATTGCTTTCACCACTAGCTCTACTTCACTATATGCATTGTGACGAGCATAAAGTGCTTAACATCTATATTCAAGTAATGTAATCGCAATCTACGAAATACTTATTATTGAGTAGTTTCGGTGGCCATCTGTGGTCTTCATCATCAGTTCCACTTCCTCAAATGGTGCTTTTCGAGAGCAACTGCACAAGGTACTATAAGAAATACCCAAAATGCTATAGGTGTGCCTATAATATTTGAAGAGTTCCCTCGATTTCTCCATGATCCCATCATCAGATCTAAACATGACGACAATGGGACCAACTGGAAAGTATACCCTTTCAAACAAAAAAAGAATTTTCGAAATCAGTCTAGCCATCTGCGAGTAATGAGGTAACATAAATAAAATAAAAAAAAAGTTCAAGTAGAATCGAGAACCTCCTCCTTTTTTTTTGAAGTCGGTTAGTTAATATATGAAGCAAAAATTTTGCACCCCTTTATAACGAAAATTGTACAGACAGTACAGAGAGCTAATATTTCTACAGAATAATGTATTCACCTCTTGAAGGTTATCTCAGGCACTACCTATTGTACTCTATAACTGCTATATTTGTTTCTTATCCCTATTAAACGGGGTGCGTTTAATAGGGATAAGAAGCAAATATAGCAGTTTTAAACCAGTTTTTCTCACTGGAAAAACTAGTTTATTCAGCTACATCAACTACATTTTCCCAGCTTTGTTTGGGTTAGGTTTACAACACAGTAACTGGTTACCACATAAACACGTAGTAACACTGGTGTAGTGGTGGTGAAGAAGAAATACGTCTCTTTAAAAAAAAACCTGATATGAGTTGGTTACATTACTACCATTATTCTTAACCCTTCCATCTATGCTACTTATGCTTGTATCTAGAGTGGGTTTGCAGTGGTCGACCTGAAAATCTTACATCAGTGTTGCAATACATATTTTAACATATTGTTAAGCCATCTCGACTGCCAGTTTATACATTTATATATGAATTGTGACTTATTACATACAAAAGCGATAATTAACTTTGTAAATCGACCTTTACGGTAGTCATTATTGTAGCCGCGAGCTCTTCAATAAACTCATAAATTTATAAACCAAGAACTATTAAATTGATAAACGTTAATAGCTTGTTTAACCCACGATTGAAAGAACAAGGACCTTTTAATATTTTATGCCCCGAGAGAAGGAAAATAACCAATTTTCCTTTTGCTTTCTTTAATTTTCATGTTGAAATTGTGGGGGCATCGCCCTCGACTGACGTCATTTAAATTGTTTTATAATTTCACGAGAAATTTTCCCACTTTCATTCCCTTTTTTATCCACAGAGGCCATGTACTGTTCTGAACTTAAAACTAAATACTCCATGGTAATGAGCAATAACGTTTCTTTTTATCTATCAAATCTTTTTAACCGACTTCTGAAAAAGGAGGAGGTTCTCAATTCGGATGTTTGCTTGTTTTTTTTTTATGTTTGTTCGGGCATAGCTCCGTCGCTCGCCAACTGATTTGAAAAATTCTTTTTTTGTTGGAAAGGATATACTTCCCAAATGATCCCATGAAAATTTTATCGACATCGAACAAGCCGTTTCTGAAAAATCAACAAAAGTCTAAAAAAAATATTTACATTGATGATCTTTTCGGTTACTCTATATTGTGTTTTTTGTTCGCGCGTTTTTAGTTTTTTGTAGTTGACATTTTGGCTTTTATAACTAGATTAATTACAAATTGACCCACTAAGAAGCGCGAAAATAAAAACTTTTTTGCAAAAAAATAAAACCGACTTCCATATAAAAACACTACAAAGCCAAAAATAATTTTAATTTCGGAAGGCGGTGTGAAAAAAAAGAAAATACAAAACCAATAACACCGACTTCCGAAATTAAAATTATTTTTGGCTTTGTAGTGTTTTTATATGGAAGTCGGTTTTATTTTTTTGCAAAAAAGTTTTTATTAATTACAGTTATCCTAAACTAAGAACAACGTTAAAATTTTATACGTCGACGACATATTTTGATACATGGCTTACCAATAAAAACCTATAGAGTACCGGTTTACCGTTGACCCAAAATCATGTTTGTTAAGAAGCAATGCAATCTCATTTTTTTTTAGGGATACGTAAAGTATATTGCAACGATATATGGGAAGATTGAGAATACATAAATAATGGTTGTTTAATGTTTTATTTTTGCAATTGTTTCTCTATTGGGCATGGATACGTGTATATCAGCAATAGAACATCATCCTTCCAAATTATGCTGTCTAATATTTCTTTATTTAATTATACTGTAAAAAATACAGGGTGGCAGGGATATCGACGCATAAACGCTTACCATGGATTCAGTAGGTACATGATTCTGGACCTTGAAGTTTTTCGTCGGCTTTTTCCAAAATTTTCATGTTTTTTCTGCAATTATTTTTACTGAAACCTGTATAAAATCTTTGTTTCTATCTAACCCAATGAGATTTTAGTTAAAAAATAAAATTCACTTGTTTCACTTAAAACAGCAATGTAAATAAAATTCGAAAGGGCTACCTGATCAGCTGTTGCTTGTTGCTAGAGTTCATTTGCGAGATCAACACAGCTAATTAGTTAGTCCTTCCGAGTTTATTTACATTTTATATATTTATATAAAATTTGGACGCAAGGGGTCTAGAATCATATACTTAATCCATGGTAAGCGGTTGCGCGTTGATGTCCCTGTCACTCTGTATACTTAATATCTGTAACGTGATGTCCTGAAACCGTGTAATATAGCACGTTCAAGGTATCTGAGAACAATATAATTAGATTTATAATACAATTATATTTATAACTACGAACAAAGACGTAACAAATAATAATTGGACATCAGAAGGGACCGAACTCCCCCGAGGGATGAAACTGATTGGACTTCAATTGTTAATGTGAAGCAAGCTCGTATTCTTGAAAGCGCCAAGAGATTGATGGCCTGGTGAAGATAGGAAAAAATGGGTCAAGTGTAATACGATGCCTGGTGTCGTTTTTCGAGGAAATTACTGCAAAAATCAGTAACAACCTCGTCTTTGAGGTTTGTTTTAGTTACTTTAGTCGATAATAATGCCCTCGTAAGATCTGTTATTTTTAATATGCGGTGCTGTTTGTAATTATCTCATACTTGAACATATTTGTACCTTATGTATATTAAATACATGGAAAAGCTTTTCTTGCTATAAATAAAACAGATAATGTTTTTCAATATCGTGCACGGCATCATGTAAATAATACATACTCACATTATAAATGCGAGAGTCTGCCTGTCTGACGGTATGTTAGGCTAAACTATGGCACCGATTTCAAATCAACCCCTTAATGGTTGAAATAGGGGATGATTTAATATAGGTTTACATATCAAAATTTATGCAAACGAAGTCGCGGGCAACAGCTAGATAAAAATAAGTCTAATTTTATTTGTTTTCCACAAAGGTACCTTTAATACAAAAAAGAAATACAGATTACTTATGACCACTTATGACCTTTCAACCTTTAAAGCAAGAGTAAACAAGCATCTTCTGGGCTCGCTCGTTCCATTATAAAATAATTAATAATAATAATAGAATAATTAAATTAATTAGTATGGACATTGATCTCAATATACCTATATGATTTATTTACTTGGACATGTTAATAATTAATATCTCGACTAGTTTTTTATTTTGAAATTATTCTATGACATTGTTATTATTATTTTTTATTAAGCTATTGATTTTTTTTTTATTAATTTATTGACTTTTTTAATAATCTATTGACTTTTTTTATTAATATTTTGACTTTTTTTTTAATTTATTGACATCTTAAATTTTATTATTGTAAATGGAATTAATTTAATTTTTCCTGTGCTATACAATTATGGACCCTGTAGGCAGGGTCCATAATTGTATCTTAGCTTTAAGCAATAACTGTAACATCCAAAATAACATTCATATTAATATTCATATATTTATTTGCATACCGAAAATAAATATATGAATATGAATATGAATATCATATAAAGCTTGCTGTCTTTATGTTTTAGGCACTTTCTTCCAGCTGACCTTGAAGGTTCCCGAAGCACAATATGTAAGGAGCGTTCAGCGTTAAGCACGTTCACGGAAAGACATTATAGCCAGCAGAATGAAAAGAACGTCTGATGTCGGGAGGGAGCGCATTCCGGTATAAAGGCGATCTTGCTTTGGATTTTATTAACAACAAGGAGTTAATATTACCTACGCTGTTTTTGCCGTTTGCACCCTGATCCCATGGGAAGTCCGGAAAAAATAAGAGCTTATATGTAGCATTTTAACCACTTCTATCTTCAAGTGAAAGTCTCATTAAAATCGGTCCATTCGTTCACATATAAGCTCGAAAAACAAAAGGACAGTCATATACAATTTTCTTTTTTTTTTTCATATTTTTGTATCGTACAAATAACATCTTAGATAACACAGCTATTTTGAATCATTTTACGTATGTATGTATCGATAAGGAAGATAAAAACACATTGTAAATGACGACAATAATTGGTGGAGCGATGATTTTTACCGTGAGCAGAGCAATTGTATTGTAATTGTCAAGAATAGAAAACAGGTAATGCCTGAGTTTAATAAACTGCAGAGCTAAACTATTAAAGTAGACGTATTAGCATTAACAGGTCCGGCATAACTTAGATGACACGACAGTTGAGTGCTCTGTCATTAGGCTGTTACGTGTGGTTATGTCGCTGACGTAGGTACACAAAGATACAGGCATAACTAGATCAGCCTTTATAAGAAAAAGGACTTTTCTCCTGTGTTAGCAAATGGGAAGTCAGACTCTGTCTGGATAGGTCCGCTCAAATTTGCGTAGTTATTTCCTCAAAATAATACTACCTACATGCTTCTCATATACAAATACAAATTGTCTGAACTTTAAAAGAGACTTTGACCTCTGAGTTTGTTTCGGTATTTCTTCTTATAGTAGTCAGTTAGGAAATACCGGCCTCATCTAGCTAAACTAAACACGCAAAAAACATGACGTGTAAAAGTGTTATTTATAACCAATTTACAAAATTAATATTTCATTTGCAAGGAATCTATGCGGTATCTACTTGTCTAGTAAGACCTATGCTTGAATTTTTCTAGTGAAATTGAATCAGAAAATCTATTCACTGTAGAACCAAGATTACTGAAGTAGCCTGAAGAATCGCCAACTGTATTGGCAGGATTCAGAGCCCATAGTCGATAAGGCTGAAATGTGGCCGAGTCTAACTGATAGTACATAGGCTCAAAATGTTCTGATAAGTCAGAAATCTTCCCCCTACACTGTGTATCAATGTCTTGATAAAAGCCAATTTCTACTATACAAATTGACCTATATCTATTATCTACTATACCCTATAAAAGCAAAAACCACTCCAGTCTTTTTATTAAATTAATATTTCGGCAGTTAAAAATAAAAATTTTCTGTGTTTTTTTTTTGCTAAACAACGTTGACAAAATCACAAGCCAACGTCGATTTTATTAAAAGGAAAATAAGCCAGAAACATAACAATTATGGTTTAAAATCCTGTCACTGGCAGAAAAACAAGAAAAGTAAGATTTATTTTTCCGCTTGTAATTAAATAGCTTCAGAAATATCAATAATCTGTTCCTGTATACTTGCGCCTTTTTTTCATTCTAGGTCAACGATGGAATGAGCGAGCCCAGAAGATGCCTGTTCACTCTTGCTTTGAAGGTTGAAAGGTCATAAGTGGCGGGGAACACAGAAGGCGGCAGAGAATTCCACAGCTTTGAAGTGCGCAAAATAAATGTGGTGGAGAAGCGCTTGTTGGTATGACAAGACAGTATATCAACCCTAAAATTCATTAGACCAGGTTCATTAATTCCTTGAAATTACACGTGCACCGAAGACTCTCGCATGTGTATCATAATCCATCTTCACAGAAAAAAACAATATACAACGTGTAATTTAAAAAGGGTATATACATACTGAGTGCACGGCTTCTTTGTATGATAACAAACGATATGCCAAGGGTTTTCTAATCCTATGTCTACATGTGTGAACCATATTAGAAATTTCAATACATTGATACCAGAGGCCGAATTTTTTAAATTAAGAAGAACGAAGAGAATTGTCATTTTATTGGCAAGTGACGTGGAAAGTGATGACCCCCATAGTGCTGTGATACGTTTGTTATTACTGGTATTCAAGAAACATATGAAACCAATAATTTGGGGTCAATTCTGTGAGTCACTTACTTTGAGCTGAAACTTTGCATAAAGACTCCATACCAGATGTTGTCTTCAGTCCTTTTGGATACATATGGGGTTTTCGTTACACTTTGTATAGTGATTTCCATAGAATAGGATAGAAACATCCGACTAATACGCATAAAACGTTTTGGGAATACTTTCATTATGCGTACAGCTAAAGAGTGGAACACCAGCAATAATAAAAAAAAACCGGCCAAGTGCTTGTCGGTTCACGCGCAGTGTAAGATCAGCCGTGTTATTCTGTAAGACCTCATTCTAAGCTTCGAATCTGAATCCGCTGTGAGTTTATTGATTGGTATTCTAAAAACTCGGTTGTTAATTCGAATTTATACTAGCGCTACCCTTGCGAGCGTATCAGCGAGTTGAACTAAAGATTTTGACAGATAAATTATGAGATGACGTGAGAAGTGGCATTTGGTAAGATCATTCCTCCGTCACTTCGACGCTGTTTACAGAATGAAAAATCAAGGTCACTTTGAACCATAAGCGAAGTGACAGTGAATAGCTATGTGAGATGCGAGTTGTTGTTCGAATTTTACAGAATCGACGTACAGATTAGCTGACCGAAAGTTTCGTACCATGCTCTAACAAAAACAAACTACTCTGTTTTACACAAATAAGAACTTGATCTACATAAATAGGTATTTTCCAATGAAATTTGTCCGAAAGCGAGTATGGTTACTTCCCACTAGTTAATACCCCGTCGCCAACACTATTAACTACTGGGAATTTTTTGAAATATAAATTTCTTCGAATCGATGGTAGTAATAATTTTAATATTATATTGGGTATTATATACGGTTTTTATTTGTGATATTTAATATGTAAAGAAAAATCTAGTATTGCATCATCTGAGCTTTTTGTATCAGAAATAAATAATCATTAAATTTACAATAATTAAACAATTTAACTTTAAGGCAGATTTTAACTATCCAGATCATCAAATACACAATGATTAAGAGCAACGCTACAGCATCCTCTTTCAGTGAGTGCAATAAATGCCTTATATTGGGGCCGTTTTTGGCAACAGCACTGTTTAATTTATGATGCCAGCTTTTGTTGTTCTATGTTTTTATCTAAACGCACACCATACTGAACCAGCCACAGCCACTGCTTCTCCATGTATGCTTCTGCATTGAACTTTGTGGAATTCGGATCTTCGTTTTCATCACGTCTGAAATTAGCCCAACCGTTCATTATTTCAGCCTGTGGTGTGACACCAAACGTTTATTCTTTGGATCTTTTGATTTTATGAGACTCAATTCTCGACCTTTTTTCCAAACTGCTTTGTGTGTTGTGAGGGAAAAGTTTCTGAAATCACTTTCATAGCCACTTTCTTGAAATCCGCTTTAAATTTAATCGGATTCCATTCCGGAATTTGAGACTTTATTAGACTAAACAATATTTTATATGACTCTTTCGTTCGATTGCTCATGAGAGCATAATTATATCTCCGCGTCTTTCACTACTTAGCTTTTTCGATTCTGTTTCAATATTTTTTTTTCTTTTTTTTTTTTTTCTTTAACCTTACTCCTGAACTATACGCGAGACGAGGGTATTAACTATTGGAAAAAAAAAATCACATTCGTCACCACTGTTAACCAGCAGAATGCATAATTCCCAGTAATTAATATTGTTAACCACGGGGCATTAACCAGCCGGAAGTACCCAGTAAAAGGGTAATACAGTTTTTTTTTGTGGGTAGACTTCACATTACTAGCAATATTGTTAACCCCTCCAACTAAGCTAAATATGTTGTGTCTGGAGTGGGTTCACGTCAATAGTGTAATAGTTGGGGTTCGAACCTTCAACTTAACTTCTATTGACGCTTCTGTCAGTTGGTCGACTATTACTCGTAAATTTGTGAAGCCTCTTTTTTAAGGATAGGAAATCATCCAATGACTGTCTCCCGATCTGGGCGAAGTGGGAGGGTGTGTCAGACTTTTACTGACTAAAACCCATCCGTGTTCCATCATTGCCCTTCGAGTTCCGAGGCCGCGCTAACTCTTTCGAAAAATTCCGCAACCCCGAATGAAGGTACTATCGTGACGTTTGAATTCCTACCTATAACCACTTAGTTGGTAGAGCCATTACATAGGTGACCTTATTTTTCACAGTGGACAGCCTCACACACAGACAATATACCAGTCAAGACAAGTCACTTCCAGTGACCAGTGTCACTTCTAGATTGACTTTATTCTCTAGTTCTATGTGCTATGTCCGGAGGCATGTTAGATGGCCTGTACATAGTTCGCGTAGACGTACGGTAGGCACCTACCTAATAGCATTGTGTTAACACGGACACCTCACCCAATTGACTAGCGCTTGTCATGGAAATCATACTCGTAAGTTAGCTGTAGAGGATTATGATCGTAACACATTGGAAGTCTGTTTACATATTTATTTGCAGCAGCAGCAGTGTAAATAAATCTATTTATTAATACGAAGCAAAATATTTGTATCATTTTTTACAGAAATTGCGCAGGTGGAAGATTATGAAATTTTACTCATTTAAAGTTTATATGTAGTTGGAAAGCGATAAGCTAATATTTTTATAGAATAATGCATTACTTATACTTATAATAAAACAGTAAAAAAAGTGTGTCTGTACATTTAAATTTTATACAAAAATAATAATTGAGGTGGGTTAATACGGCAAAAAAATAAAAAAAGGTCTGTCGGTTTGTACACGCTAATCTCTGGACCTACTGGATAGATTTTAATGAAATTTGGTAAGTAGATAGTTGACATCCTGGAATAACACATAGGCTTATTATCCCGGAATTCCCACGGGATCGGGATTTACGCGGGAAATCCTCCCACGCGAACGAAGTTGCGGGCAGCAGCTAGTAAATAATATTAACTATAGTTGAATTTTGACGAATGCGCGATGAATAGTACTCATAAATAATTGGATTTTGACGAATGCGCGATGAATAGTACTCATAAATACTTGAATTTTGATGAATGCGCGATAATAGATAATAATAATAATAGATTTTAATGAAATTTGGTAAGTAGATAGTTGACATCCTGGAATAACACATAGGCTAATAATCCCGGAATTCCCACGGGATCGGGATTTACGCGGGAAATCCTCCCACGCGAACGAAGTTGCGGGCAGCAGCTAGTAAATAATATTAACTATAGTTGAATTTTGACGAATGCGCGATGAATAGTACTCATAAATAGTTGAATTTAGACGAATGCGCGATGAATAGTACTCATAAATACTTGAATTTTGATGAATGCGCGATGAATAGTACTCATAAATAGTTGAATTTTGACGAATGCGCGATGAATAGTTATTATAAATAAATTAAGTTTTGCGAGCAGTGGTGGCCTAGTCCAAGTACGAATTACTAGTTGTTGATCGTTGGTTACCAGTCAGACACATTACCCACTTTGTGTAAATTTCTCAAAACGGTGAAGGAAACATTGCGAGGAAATATTATGTCCTAGGGCCGAAAAAATCAAAGACATGCGACGTCCACCAACCCCCACTTGGAGCGCGTGATGGATTACGGCCTAATCCCTTTCAAAGAGAGCAAACCTGTGTCCTAGTAGGACCGAAATGTTATGCTCTGATAATTTATGGTGAGTGTTTATTTTGTCCAAGAAACCATGGCGTTATTTACAAAATACTTAAAACTATGTTAGATATTTACTATCGGCCAAAGATACGCATGCTCACTTAAGAAAATATTTCTACGGAAGCGCAGCTAGTGACAAACCACACACCTTCCTGGTTTCGCCCAATTAGAGACAATATGCATTTTGTGAGTACAGGGTGTGTAACATTATATTAATACTTACTATTACCACAGTCTAAAGATACGATCTTTATACTGTGCTATTACGAACACTACTAGAATACGCTTCGTGTATACTATTGGTCAAAATACATGCATTAGGCGATCGAGTTGTGAGCCGTGCTATGCGATTATAGCCTTAAAGGTGAGCATGCGGAAGTTTGGTCGATAGTACGTTTCCCGCGTCGTCAGCGTGTAGTGATCAACAACAGCATTGACTAGGCCCGATAAGTCTATTGCCTGCTTAGGTTACGGGAATGTTCTAACGAGTTACCGTGGCCCCCGGAATGAAAGAGCAACTGAAGGAACAGAGTGGGTGTTTAGTCAGTAAAAGTCTAAAATTTCCTTCCACCTCACGCAGAGCGAGAGGAATAATTTGATAATTTTCCCACTGAAAAGAAAAGGTATGTACGTTGCATTTATGTAGTTTTGGGACCGTGGAAATAAAATCATTCGATTTTATACAACGTGGTTTATTTTCTTTTGTAATTTCACCATAAAAAAAATCCTCCAGATTCCTCTTCGAAACAAAACCCCCCGTCCCGTCCTCTCAAACCACTGTCATTTTTCTTCCTTTTTATTATAAAAGTCCCTATACCTACCATCCATAAACTTTCATGCATCCTTTTTGATCAAATCCTACATTCGGCCGTCCTGCACTCATATCTGCCCTCAGATATGCCTCTTATTAACACCTGACATAACTCTTTCATACACCACTCATACACTTTACATAAAATAACAATAAAATTCTGAATGCGGAACATGTTCTTATTTTTAAAACACAAAAAATAATCATGTTCTGACATAACAGCGCTTTACATAGCATTTAATAACACATGACCTAGTATTCGTGAGGGTACTAAGCAGTATTATTAGACACACAAACAATCAATATTCACAATCATTCATCCTTACCTGGCCATCTCTTCATGTTGTCGGCTGAGCTAGACGTCCTCTTTGGTCCTTCTGTGGTATCATACAGCTTCTCAACATCATACCTATCGTTTCTTTTAATTTTAGTAATCCTGTAGGGTCCCAAAAACTTAGGTTTTATTTTAAAGCCTGGACCGAACTGAGTTCTCCTGATGGCCACTAGATCATCCAGTTCATAAGTTGAACTAGGTTTTCTCTTTTCATTGTAGGTCTTCTTATTCTCATCCTGTACTTTTTGAATCTGTTGCATGGCTTTCAACCTTAAATTCTCTCTATTTTCATCAAAACAATTAATAATTTCCTGTTGTAGGAGATTAAGCACGTTAATATCTTCTTTACATCTCATTTTTGTTCCAGTAAGTAACTGAAATGGTGAAGTATTTATTGATCTTTGGTAAGTGCTGTTTATAGCACGCTGGACTCGACCCACATGTCTATACCACAGTGCTTTATCTTCTATACACAGCTTGGTTAACATAGGAATTAAGATACGATGAACTCTCTCTACTTGTCCATTCCCTCGAGGCACTCTGGTGGTAATCTTAACATGCTGGATATCCTCATCTTTACAATACTCCTCAAAATCTCCACTGGTAAAGGCTGTGCCTCTGTCTGTTATGATTCTCGTTGGATTACCAAAAGTCTGCTGGTGAAGTCGTAATTTATTCAACACTTCTGCACTTGTTGTGGACTTGGTAGGAAAAAGCCATGTAAATTTCGTAAATGCATCTATCATGGTGAGGATATAGTTATACTGCTTCCTTGTTTCTGTAAATGGACCTATGTGATCCAGATGTAATGTATGCAGCGGGATTCCTTCTTTATCTACTGAGTTCAAGTAGCCTTCTTGCTTTCCTTCTTTCCTGGTTGCTAATAAACAGGGTATACAGCTTAGAACTACTTCTTCAATCCTTTTATCCAGGTTTCTGATATAGTAATCCTTTCCTACGGCTTCTTTCATTTTTCTTATTGAAAAGTGCCCATTTTGATGAACTTTTCGTATTATTTCTTTCTCCATGATCCTTGGAACTACTAATTTCTTATCTTCACCTTTGAATAGAATGCCATTATCCATCCAAAAGTCATGATAATGTCTATCTTTCAATATCCGCTGTCTGATAGCGTTGAGCTCTTCATCTGTCTCCTGACCTCGTCTTATCTCTTCTTGTAGGCTCACCGCCACTGCCACAAATGGGTTCCTACTTAGAGCATCGGCGTGTTGCATTCTACAGCCTACCCACCATGACTAACAACATACCCACACACACACTAACATGAATACCCACCTTGCTACTTTTGGTGTCAAGTCTTTCTTCTTCAATGTTTGTTCGAAGGCTTTGCAATCCGTCACAATTTTAAAATGAATACCATATAGGTAATGTCTAAACTTCTTCACAGCCTCTACGACTGCAAGTGCTTCCAGCTCATAACTTGAGTATTTGCTTTCAGCATCAGTTGTCTTATGACTCATGTAATGCACAGGATGCAACTCATCATCTGGGTGTAATTGCAATAATATTGCAGCCAAAGCATGACTGGATGCATCAGTGTGTAACTCTGTTGGTAAATTGGAGTTGTATATCTTTAGTACAGGATCACTGGTCAGTTTCTGCTTCAATGTGTTGAAAGCACGTTGTTGCTCATCTTCAAATATAAATGTAACTTCCTTTTTCAGCAGATCCGTCAATGGTCTGGCAATCTTTGCATAATCTCTGATGTACTTCCTGAAATAAGATGTTAAACCAATGAAACCCATGACTTGCTTAATATTTTTAGGTTCCGGATGCCTTGCAACTGCTTCAACTTTCTCCGGGCTTGGTCTTACTTCACCATCTTTGATCAAGTAACTCAAATATTCTATTTCACGAGAAATAAGTCTAACCTTTTTCCAATTTACCTCTAATCCATACTGTGCAGCTACATCTAACACTTGAGTTAGTCTCTCCAGTGCTTGACTCTCTGAATTAGCTGGAATTACTATGTCATCAATGAATATTACCATGATGTCATTATCAACTCTCTGAAAATGATCGTAACAAATCTCATAAAATATTTAGGTGAGGTGGACAAACCAAAAGGTGCACGTAAAAACTCAAACTGTCCATGATGAGTTATGAAAGAAGTATAGGGCACCGATTCCTCACTTATTTTGAGGTGGAAAAATCCGTTCTTAAGGTCCAAAACACTGAATACTTTTGAGTCCTTCAACTTATCAATGAGGTCATCAATAATCGGTAGCGGGAATTCATCCTTCACTATTTTCTTATTTACTAGACGGTAATCAACACAGATTCGAGTTGACCCATCTTTCTTCTTAACCAGCACTAAAGGGCTAGAATATTCAGAAAAACTAACCTGTACTATTCCTTTTTGTAGCCACTCGTCCACCTGTTCTTCTACTATCTTCTGTTCGACGAGTGATATCCGCCGGGGTCGTTGAGCTATTGGTACTTCGTCTTTTAGCACTATCTTCATCTTTATTGGAGCTTCTTTGGTATAAATGGGCTTGTACTCTTCAACTAACCGCATTACTTCTGTCTTTATATTGGTATCAGAGATGTGACCTGTAAGATCCATTGCAGTCACACAACAATTCACCCTAGCCAACCATTCGTCATCTTGCGTCAACAACAACACAGCACCCTCACGAACTACCATCACAACATTTTGAAGGAACTCTTGTCCTATGATTAACCTGTAGGGCATTGACCCTTTGGGCACTACATGAAATATTACATTGGAATAGCACTGTCCATCAATAAGTATACTAATATAAATCTTTCCGGATGATCTTACTTTATAGAGTCCAAGTCCAGACAAGATCGTATTATCGTTATCACATGGCACATCTATCTCGTTCCACAAATCCTCTGACATTAAATTTACATCACTACCCGTATCTACCAGCGCATTAATTGATTTATCGCCCACTTTCACCAATTTAATCGCTTTATTACGATTGAGTTGTCGGTCACTCGGTTTGTTTACCACTTCTATGACATCTGTGACATCTGTCTTGAAATTTTCATCATGGCAGCTCGATGCGGTCTGACTGGCTGCCGATGTCGCCCCGAACATAGCCGAGTGTTTGATTGCTCCCGAACTGTTCTCCGAAAAACGCCCTTGCAGATTGGACGATCCAACCGCTCTTTGTGGCTGCTTTACCGACATCGTCTTGCTCGTTGAACTTCCGCTGCTTCCTGCGCTCGGATTGGTACTCGTACATTTGAGACTTATATGGCCAAACTCATTGCACCGGAAACACTTCACTCCGTTACGGCATGCGTTTGCTCGATGATCTTTTTCTCCACAATTATAGCAAAACTGGCCTGATGCAGCAGAATCTCCGCCCGATGGCGTAACAACTCGTTTTACAGCGATCTGTTTAGCAGCTTTTTTTTTATGGTTTCGTACACCGCCAACTTTTCTTTCAGCGCTGGGTAGGTGACCGCACCGTACAAAATCGCCTTATTGTTTTCATGATCCGTAATACCGTCTATAATATATTGAATTGCGACGTAATCAGGGAATTTGGCTCGTTTTCCCATCTCTTTCATTATCAGCATATACTGATAATGAGACTCCTCTTTACGTTTCTTGCGCGCCGCCATGAGCTCGTGCATTTCCTTACTATTCGCGGTATCCGGGAATTCTTTGAGCACGGCCGCCTTTAAATCGTCAAAGGTTTTATGAACCTTTTCAGTTCTAAGCCACAGTTCTGCTGTTCCCGTCAAGGATCTACGGGCTATGATGAGCCGCTGTTGAGGAGACCAACCGAATATCTCCGCGTTGTCATCCAGGTCTTGTGCCCATTTCGCCGAAGAGTAGGTATGGTCCTCGCCACTGAACTTGGTCATGTCATACATATTGAAAAATAAGTCTTTGTCTTTACCGTCTTTGTTTTCCGCCATTTTTCACGTTTGCGTGGTTGTGGCGTGAGCGTAATTAAGTTGACGAGCCCCCAGTTTTGAGTCTAACGTCTTCTGTCTCGATATTCGTCGACTTAGCCGTAATTTTCGTCTTTCGTCTTGATGTTCGTCTTTTTAATCGTAGGTAATTTTCGTCTTCCGTCTTGATGTTCGTCGTATTGCACGTTGCCGCGATCCCGGACGAGCCCCCAGTTTTGAGTCTAACGTCTTCTGTCTCGATATTCGTCGACTTACTCGTAATTTTCGTCTTTCGTCTTGATGTTCGTCTTTTTAATCGTAGGTAATTTTCGTCTTCCGTCTTGATGTTCGTCGTATTGCACGTTGCCGCGATCCCGGACGAGCCCCCAAAATGTAGTTTTGGGACCGTGGAAATAAAATCATTCGATTTTATACAACGTGGTTTATTTTCTTTTGTAATTTCACCATAAAAAAAATCCTCCAGATTCCTCTTCGAAACAAAACCCCCCGTCCCGTCCTCTCAAACCACTGTCATTTTTCTTCCTTTTTATTATAAAAGTCCCTATACCTACCATCCATAAACTTTCATGCATCCTTTTTGATCAAATCCTACATTTATAATATTTTAAAGGTATTGAACACCGGGTCGATATACACTTCTCATCAGAAAAATCGAAATACCTTGCAAAATTATGTTTTGTAAAGTTTATCAGAAAAATGTGTATATTTAGGAATATATGTCAAATGTCGTTGAATAATATGAGTTTTTCAAATCCTAATGTTAATGTTTTAAATTCAAATTAAATTTTCATAGGTTTCGTATTTTATTTAACAAGTAATTTTTACCCTGTATGGAGTATGAAGGAAATTGAAAAAGGAACACAAATAAATGAAAAAAGCTAAGAAACTTTTATTCCCTATAACTTGTATTCCCTTCCTGAGCTTTTATTACTGCTTTCATACGGTTCTTCATCGATAGGATGAGAGTCACGATCAAATGTTGTGGCATTCCTTTCCATTCCTCTTGGATTGCATTTTGCAGCTAACTATGTGTTTCTGGGGCAGGATCTCTTGCAAGAATTCGTCTCTTTAATTCATCCCATAGATGTTCAATCGGATTCATGTCCAGGCTTCTTGCTGGTCATTCCATAGTGGAGATACCGACTTCGCTAACATAATCTCGTACGACGCTCGCGGTTTGTCGTGCATGAATATGAAATCGTTGCCAATAAATATGCATAGGGTATCACGTGAGGCTCAAGACACTGTTCGATGTACCGATGACTGTTTAGTGCAGACAGACGTGGCTCAGACACAAAGACAAGCTCTGTCTTACCGTCGGTGCTGATTCCTCCCCAAATCATCCACAAACCGCCACCATAGCTGACCTTTTCTTCAATGCAGCATTGTGCAAAGCATTCTCCATCTACCATACAGCATAATTTTACACTCATCAGAAAAGAGGACTTTGTTCCTCTGGAGGTATGACCAATTTAGGTGCTCACGTGAAAAGTTAAGGCGCGCTCTTCGATGGTCTGCAGTTAATTTCAGCCCATTTACTGGTTTGTGCGGTACCAGTCCACGTTCCTTCACCCTTCTTCTAATTGTAGAGTCACTTACAACCACCCTACGTACAACATGAGCTGCTGCTGCAGTTCAAAAGCATTAAAGCGTCGATGTAGTAAAGAAGTTGTTACAATAAATCGATCATCTCGCTCAGAAATGATCCGATTCCTGCCAGATCCTGAACGACGCGTGAACATATTAGTCTCCCAATAGCGTTTGTAAACTCTATGAACAGACGACAGGCTTAGATGCAATCTTTCAGCCACAACACGATGACTAAGTCCAGAATCCAGTAATGCCACCACTTGGGCGGCTTCGGTGTGCAAAGTATCCATGTTTTAGAAAAAAAAAAAAACTTTTTCAGACGTCCCAAAGTCAAAGTAAACAAGTAACGAACAAAAAGTTTTAAGATAAGCGCTAATTTTTGTTTTCATAGGTGAAATGTACTCCAACTCTAAAGACACATTGAAAACTATGAATCATTTCATTTATAGGATAAACAAATGAAAATATAATTTTGAATTTAAAATTTTCGCTTATCACTATAATGGCCAAACTGCCAGCTATACAATAATGTGAATTGTGATCTCTTTTGTGTTAAATTAGGACAGAAACCATAAAAACGGAAGTGTTTCGATTTTTCTGATGAGAATTGTATTTTGTTTGAATCTATTCAGTGTCTCACAAATAAATTTTATCTTATCTGATTTGTCGGACACACAATTAAAGGTTCCATTGTTATCATTCTCGTAAATGTCAAAAAGTAAAGTTTACTATATATTTAAAAAGTTTTTTCTAAAATTGTGTTCTTTACTTTTTTTTTCTAAATTACATAAGTTGGTTGACTATGAGGTACTTTTTAGTTTACTAAGTAGGTACTTAGATAACAGCCATAGTTTACTTTTTAAGTACGTTACTATATTATATATATATCTATCTATCTATATCTTAATACAACGGTAAACTTTGTAAGCGATGTTAATATAATTACTCGTATATAAACATACCAATGTTCAATATCGCAGTTTCTGACAGTAAAATCGCGGACGAGCATAGCATAGCGAATCTGTAAGGATTCCTTGTCTCACTACATAGCTCTAAATAGTTGTCCGTACTTCAAATAGTGAGAATTAGTTAAAATAAATTATCACCAGATGCTAAAATCTAAATTTAAATCCCTATTTTCTTTTTTATTACCACGTGCAAAGGCAACTTTTCTTCACTATAGTTAATTTTATACCTCCAATAATCAGCCAATTCAGACTGACATTGAAAGACTTTTTCTAATAATAGACGAAATGTCAATTAAATTAAAGAACTTTTAAGCTTTTGTTACAGAATGTTTGAATACGAAACTTTTATAACTAAATCGTTCCTTGGAAGTTCTACGAAGTTATACTCGTAGTTCAATTTATGTTAATTGAACTTTTAATTCCAGAATCAAAGGATTGTAATTTTATTGCTGTTATAATACATTTTTGATTAAACCCATATATATAATATTCTTTTAACCTGCATAATAATAATTACCAGTGGTCGTTTGCTGGTCGAAATTCTACCATAAATTATTTTCAAAACATTATTGCTTATAATATTAGTATTTTTTTTCATTTCACTCCTTCTCCATATAAACGATTACTGTGCCAAATTGAGTACTCCTGCGTCTACGAAATCTTTCTAAAAACGAGTACGAAGTTAATGCTTTAAATAGTATATGAGTTTATTAGAGAGACATAAATATGAGTTTATTGCAGGCAACTTGGCCCATACAAATTACAATAACGATAAA
The DNA here is from genome assembly GCA_943138885.2 of Tholera decimalis. Taxonomy (NCBI): domain Eukaryota; kingdom Metazoa; phylum Arthropoda; class Insecta; order Lepidoptera; family Noctuidae; genus Tholera; species Tholera decimalis. Next base: position 7,928,749 of record OW964553.2, on the reverse strand, counting down.
TAAACTAGTGCATGTCATTTAATAAAAAAAATCCAATGGTGTCTTTCACTCTTCTAAGTAGTGCCCTCTCTGACTCTGAAATGTCAGATCTTATTCAGTACCTATATATTATTTTTATAAAAAGAGAAGTAGCAATGTGGGCAGAATATATTTATTTTATTTATTTATTAAAATGTTATGCAACACAAAATGTACAAAGGCGGACTTAATGCCATAGGAATTCTCTACCAGTCAACCATGGGTGGTGAAGAGATTACTAGCAATTACTAGCATTACTACTAGTAATGTGAATTGAACCCTCCAACTAAGCTAAAACTGCTTGCTGTGAGATCACAGCAATAGTGTAATTGTTGTCAAGTTAGTCGAAATTCTACTATAAGTAATTAAGATCCTAAGTTTGAATATTATTCTGTAAATATCTTCTCAACTCTTTCCCCAAATAAACTTTACCTGTGCCAAATGACATGGACAAAAAAGTACATTCCATGTACACATACATAGTAAATAATATTGTATATTAAAAATAGAAAAATGATTTAATACGTAGTTTTTAACCTCTCTGATCTCGTCAGTGTTTATTTCAAAATAATTAGTAATCAAGATGAATTCAAAGTACCATTTGTCAACGTCCGCCATAATGGACCATAGAGTAAGATAAATATAATAATGGGTGTTCCACATCAAGCATACTACTTGCGTATATCATATAGACGTGTGATATGGACGACAAAACGCTATTATTAAAAACATTTTATTTATACGAAACTGTCTTCCTTGGTATTTTTGGCATTTAATAAAATTATCTTTTCATAATGTTGATGCGTAAGATAGTTTTTTTTTTATATTTCACACACAAACTAATCGGAAAACGGAACGCGTTACTTGTTTGACAATGTGTCATTGTCTATGTCAAATGTCAATATTATGTTATTGCAGATTCTACATTGAGTCCTGTTTGTTTTTGCGATTATTTTCTAATATTATTGACCCCTGCTTATTTCAACGTACTGATACCTTCTACCACCCGATTACCTTGCTATAATAACATAACATAACATGGTTTGCCTTGGATATGGCAAATCAGTGAGGAAAATAAGACACCATAATGTCAGTATGGAGTGTCCGTTGCTGGCTGTTCTATTATCACAAAATACTAATTATGTGGTAAGCATTTTGTTTTTCATTATTATAAATACCCAGTTGTATTAATCTATAAAAAAATGAGCTTTCATACTATGTATGTATGATTGTTGTATCTGTGTTTTATGTATTTTTCATCTTTAACATAATATACTTGCCTAAAATAGGCATGTGTAACATAGTAATGCTCATTTTACTATAACATAGTACTTGAAAACATAAAGAGATATTTAAAAAGATACCCTTGTTACTAAAAATTATATAAACAAGAATTACCTATCTAATGATTGAATTAATTTATTATTGTGTTTATTCTAACTATGGTTTATTTTCAGCCTTCAAGAAACAACTATGTTTGCCATGTGTGTTGGATGCGAGCAAATAGACAGGCAGTGCAAGACTCAACACGAGACATGCAAGAATTGGCTTTGGATAATGATGTAGCAGCCCCTAATGTTAGCCAAGTTGTTAGCCCACCAGAGCCACCACCGATGCCGCCTGTTCAAAGAGAGCCATGGGAAAGTAATACCATATCATTACCTAATTACAAGCGAGCTTCGATCACATCTGTTCACAGTATATTTCAACAATGCAGAAACAGAATGGTACATTTGGTCCCGCAGTTCCTTAAAAGACTGCTTTTGCAGGAACATAGTTTCATGTTCCTCGCAGCTGTAGAGTGTGTGAAACACATTTGTACAGCGATCAATGGCATTTATTACCTCAAATGAATGAGACACATTCTACATTTAGTGCTATATAGCCATATAGAAGACATAATTTATATTATGAAGGTGACTTCTAATATAAGCTAATATTTTGAACTTTGAAAATGTCTCAGAAATTCTCTCACGGAACAGTAATCACAATTGTAAAATAATAATAAATAAATCTATGATTGTATTTTTTTTAACAAGTCTGGTTATGTTTGAATTACTGAAGCCCTATATTTACACTTAATCCAGGTTAGTGTATTGGTGAAATAAAAATGCTCTGTTCTAACCAAGCTGGTTGATTGACCTCCCTAGGTCTCTTTATTAACACTATCGCTGCATTGCTCTAATGTATATTATCTTCGTAAGCATTTAAGATATAATAATTATAATATGTCAAAATATTTTTATTTATTTTCTCTAATAAGTAAATAAATAATAATTTTTACTCCTTTGTTTTATTCTGTGTTTCCCTTGTTGTTCTAATGGTCGCAAGCACTACTGCTGAGCATGAGGTCCTGAGTTCGATTCCCAGGTCGAGCAAAGTTATATTGGGTTTATTCATCAGGAATTTCTCAGTAGCAGCCCGGAGTCTAGATTTGTGCCTGGTTGATAGAAACAGACTCGCCCCCTATTAAATGGTACTCAAAATAACTGGTGAAATCTGGGTGTACTATATATAGGTACACCTCTGCCCAACCCTTCGGGGAATACAGGCGCGATGTTATGTTAATGTTTGTTATTATTGTCACATTTTTTGAGACTATTACCCAGTATAATAAAAGTTAGTCAATATTCAGTTTAAAATCCTTACTTTGTTTATTGGTTTAATACTAAAACTATATCAGTTATACGCAATAATTCACAACTGTTCACTATTTTAAAGCGCCTTTAAGTTTTTAATAGCGAAATTATAATCTAAACACCTTATTGCTAGCGATCTGATTAAAAGGTTTACTGTAACTGTTTTTTGTCTAGTCTGGTGTAATGACAAGTTTTCTGAGTTTTTTATTTATAGCAATTTAATGAGTCAATATTCACGAATATAAAACACCAAAAATCATTGGTGTACACTAAATTCGATAACTATGCCGACGTCCATAGTAAAATTGCATGCTCCTACGTCCACCCAATTTTAGTAAAAGGTGTATAAAGTTTTTGCTTCATGTATTACTTAATTTATACATAGATTAGGCAAATTAAAATATTGAGCATATAATTAACGCATAGGAAAAAAATCGCCAAATTTTGGTTACGCATTTACACCATAAATTTTTATTATAATCGTAAAGACGATTGTCTAACTTGCAATGTTCACTATACATATTAGTTTTTTGATTAGTCGATAATAGTATCCAGAAACAGAATCATCCATAAAATACCCAGATCTCACTTGCTCTAGCTTTTGTGCCCACTTTGCAAACGCCTAATAAAAGGCAGGTAAACAGATTAAAAATTACTTATGCATACCTTGCTTTTACTGGAACACTATACCGTTTACCTTCTCTCTTTACACTGTGGCGTTATTGCACTAAGCCCGGACAGATGTACACAGTAAATTACTTAGAGTATGCGAGGGTACTTCATATACCTGAGCGGATGTATCTCCGGTACACAAGCCATGCACAAACCTACAAAGGTCTAAGAGAATGTTAGCAAGTCCCTCTTGGGATGTAACTAGGATTTGGATTTTATGTTCTCACCAACGTTCCGCGGAAGGTTTCTACTGTACCTGAAACAAATGAAAATGTATGAGGTTAATGATAGCTCTATTCGTAAATATGGGCCTATATCCCGGTTTTTATTGAAATGAAATGAAATATTTATTTTGTAACTTGGTTATAAATAACACTTTTACTCGTCATGTTTTTTTTTGCGTGTTAAGTTTAGCTTAGCTAGATGAGGCCGGTATTTCCTAACTGACTACTCTAAAAAGAAACACTGAAACAAACTCAGAGGTCAAAGTCTCTTTTAAAGTCCAGACAATTTGTATTTGTATATGAGAAGCATGTAGGTTCATGTCTGTGGTATTCTTTTGAGGAAATAACCACGCAAATTTGAGCGGACCTGTCCATACAGTGCAAGCATTTGTCAGTTATCATGTAGCTCAACTTAGAACTTAAGGAGCTCAACAATTTGACGAAAAATACCAAAGTAAGGACATTTGGGTAGGCCACACAAGTACTCAAACTGCTTGACATCATTAAATAAATTATAGTGTACGGTTCACGTACAGACAAATTGCGGACGCCGCGACCTACTTTTACTACTCAATGTATTTACTTTTATTAATATAATAAGTTAGTTGACCAATAGCTGCCATAGCACTATAACCGCGGATTAGCATCCAATTAAAACTCATGTAACTTACGAATAAAGTTAACTATTGTGAAGTCTGTGGTTTTCGTCAACTCACCGTAAGTAACTGACTACCTCTGAGCCATACATAAAGTGTGGTCCTTCGAGCCGGATACGTGGTCTCCTTTAACAGTAAGAAATCGCGCGGCATAGCTGGGGTTCCAGAAGAACGGATCGCGTTACTGGGGAGCCGACGCACCTAATATCCAAAAATTGCGGAAACTTCGCAACTTTGGTGAACTAGTACCTGCGGAGATACAACTTAACTCCACCAACGGTCAAACCAATAACGAATAACCATGGTTCAGAGCGTAACAGAACTAATAAACCTTCAAGAAACTATCTTCAGAGACTTGAAGCTTATTTGCATCAACTACAAGAAGGACAGTCCCACCAGGAAGAACTTGGCATACCTGGAGGATCGTCTTTCTCGGCTGAACAATAACTGGGAGAAGTTTGTTCATAATCATCAACTACTGGAAGAGTCTGGAGCAACAGACCTTCAATACTTTAACGATGGCATTTTCAACAGTACGAAGAAGATGTATGAAGAAGTGCTGCAAGACATGTTGAAACGTAAATCGGAATTGCCGTCTGCATCAACTAGTAAGGCGGACCAACCACCTGTGACGCCTAAGCAGGGTCAGGGGCAATCAGAATTTACATTCGACGATATCAAATTCCACATACCTCCTCGGGGAACAAGCGAGTCGACGGAAAAGCAACAAGATCTTATGCGTCAACAATACTGCAACTTTAGGGCGTTTGAACGCACTGTGGAGAAGATCAACATAGCATTGGTGGTACCGATGGAGAAATGGGAATTAGAAGACAACTTAAGCACCCTGAAAACTAAATGGGAGCATATCGAAAAGGCATATTGGGAACTAGACTACATACTACAAGATGAGGATTCAATTTACCAACAGAAATATAATACAGCAGAAAACCTTTATGATGACCTGAAAAGGAAACTACAACACAACATTTGGAACAATGCACATTATGAGAAATCTACGCCAAAAATACAAATACCGGATTTTCATGGAAACTATAATCAATGGTTGACTTTTAGAGACTTCTACCTTGAAAGTGTACACAACAATCCGACACTTTCGAAGGCTCAAAAAATGCAACACTTGAAAACAAAACTGAAGGGTGAGGCCGAGAAACTGGTTCAGCATCTTGGCATCAGTGCTGAGAACTACGCATCTTGCTGGGAGATGCTGACTCACCGCTACGATAACAAACGGCTGTTATTCACATCATACATGAACACGCTCCTGAATCTACCGAGTATTCAGCAACCAACCGCTGCAAGCATACGTAAGCTCCATGACGTCATGATGGAGTGCTTGAATGGGCTCAAAAACATCGGGCTAGATACCACCAATTGGGATCCGATCGTGGTTCACCTGTTGATTCAAAAACTAGATAGCGATACGTACAACGAGTATATAAAGGAGATCAAACATCCAAGAGAATTTCCCGACCTGGAAGAGTTTACCGACTTTCTTGAATCAAAATTCATCTCACTGGAAGTTCTGCAGGGAAGTAGCCAAAAATTATCGTCAACAAACAAACCATGGAAATCTGAAAAGCAGCCTCATAAGGGTTTCCAAAGCCAAAATAACAACAACAAGAATAAAACGCAGGGGTCGTCGTACTTTAACAAGTCACAAAACTCGCCAAAAACCTTCTTCACGACAGCAAGAACATGCCCAATATGCAAAACTAATCACGTCTTGATGAATTGCGAACAATTCTTGGCTATGAATACAAACAAACGGAATGACGCAGTTCGCAACTTGCATATTTGTAAAAACTGTCTATTCAGCCACGGAGAAAAACAATGCAAATCACGAAAGACGTGCAAATTGTGTCATAAGGCACACCACACACTTATGCATGAAGCTGAAACTGAACTATCTAGCAACAAACAAGCAACAAGGGAGGAAAACGCATCGTCAACCCCTTCGACTTCCTATGGGGTCAACAACATAACGAACGAAGAAAAGGAAGTGTTGTTGACAACTGTACTTTTGAAGGTCAAAACACTTGATGGAAACTTCATCAACTTGAGAGGTCTACTTGACCAAGGCTCCCAAGTGAGCCTAATAACGGAAAACGCTGCACAACGTCTCCGATTACAGCGACATAAAATGAGCGCTGTAGTATCGGGTGTTGGCACCCTTAGCGGTAACTGCAAAGGGGCAATGAACTTAGAATGCCAGTCAATACATTCAGACTACAAATTTAACTTTGAAGCGTTAATTATGAAAAAACTCATAAGCAACTTACCTACCGCATCGTTTTCAATTAGCAACTGGGACTATTTAGAAAACTTAAAACTAGCGGATCCACAGTTCAACCTGTCGGGCCCGATTGATCTGCTCCTGGGCGCGGACATCTACTCAGAACTGATCCTAAACGGCATCATCAGGAGTGATAACAGATACCCAGTAGCTCAACAAACCAAAGTAGGCTGGATTCTATGCGGAAATGTAAAGACATTCAACTGCTTGGTGACACTAAACGATTTTGTAAACATGGCAAGATTTTGGGAAACCGAGGAAATTCCTGACAAGTCAGCATCATCCAGTGAGGAACAGCACTGTGAGGAATATTACAACGCAACTACCACAAGATTGGCAAACGGACAATATGTGGTGCAAATGCCTATGAAGCCTAACTTCGAAACAAACTTAAAAAGTGCAAGGTCACAAGCATTAGCACAGTTTCTTCAACTGGAAAGAAAAATGCTAAAAAACAAAGAACTCAGTTACGAGTATAAGCGTTTTATGAACGAATACATCGCTATGGGACACATGAAACCTGTCACAGGAGAAAGAAGGGGCCAAGTCTACCTACCTCACCATGGCGTGTTGAGAGCTGAATCCACTACAACTAAGTTAAGAGTAGTGTTCAACGCGTCGTACAAGACAAAAGGAGACAGCAGTCTCAACGATCACATGTACTGCGGTCCAAACTTACAAAAGGATATACTTACACTACTGATTAATTGGAGAATGTACAGATACGTCTTTACGGCAGATGTAGAAAAACTTTATCGTTTCATCTGGCTGAATGAAAAACAACAACACCTGCAAACTATAATCTGGAGATCTTCCCCTAACGAACCTCTACAAGATTGGCAGTTAGTCACAGTGACTTACGGAACGAAAAGTGCACCTTATCTGGCAATGCGCACCCTACAGAAACTCGCAGAAGATGAAAAAGATACCTATCCGGAAGCTGGAAACATCCTGAAAAACTACTTCTACATGGATGATTTGGTTTACGGGCAGGATACTGTCGACGCATCAAAAACATTGGTCACACAGCTAATTGAGTTGCTGAAAAAAGGAGGATTTAACTTGAGAAAATGGAAAACAAACGAACCGATTATCTTGGAAGACTTGCGAGATGATCAAAAGAGCCGCAATACGAGCGTTGACTTTAGTCCAGAACAAACATCAAACTCAAAAATGTTAGGCATGAGGTGGAATCAAGACAACGATAGCTTCACATACCAATGGAATCTACCAATCAAAAATAAACTGACTAAACGCGTACTACTGAGCGAAATAAGCAAGCTATACGACCCACTTGGACTATTATCGCCACTTACAATAAAAACCAAACTTCTGTTCCAAAAAATCTGGATTAGTAAAATCAACTGGGATGAACACTTACCCGACGATCTCGCTACGGAATGGGAAACCATGAGAAAAGATATCCCGTTGCTAAACAAACTTTCCATTCCACGATGGTTACAATGTCTAAAAAATTACCTAGAGATACACGGGTTTTGTGACGCAAGCGAAAAAGCTTACGCGTGCGTCATTTATAGCCGAGTGAAAAATCAAGCCGGCGAATACAAGACGACACTAATTACGGCAAAAACAAAAGTTGCGCCAATCAGCAATAAGATAACGGTACCTAGAATGGAACTTTGCGGGGCCGTTTTACTAGCCAAACTGCTAGAAAGGGTTCAGAACACCCTCTGCAATAAAAACCTTCATTTAAGATGCTGGAGCGACTCCAAGGTCGTTTTAGCTTGGTTGCAAGGCAATACAAATCGATGGGAGAAATATGTAGCTAACAGAGTGAAACAAATAAACACCATTATCTCGGCAAACTGCTGGAACTATGTGAAGTCAGAAGAAAATCCTGCTGACTGCGCAACTCGAGGTCTCACACCTCATCAACTTCTAGATTTTGAACTTTGGTGGAATGGGCCAGATTGGTTAAAAACAAACATGCCAAAAATCCATCAAGACAATAACCTGAACTATACAACAAACACTGAGTTGCAGGAAATAAACTGCTGCGTAGTCACATACACGAAATGTGAAATAATTGATACATTACTGAATAAAAATAGTAATTATAAACGTGTAATACGAGTGCTTGCATGGATTTTACGACTGAGTAACATTCGTAAGCAAAAACGCTTACTAAACTCAAACAATAACTTAGCCGACTGTGGTAACAAAAAGGTGGTTATGTGTTTGTCACCACAAGAAATTATGGGAGCAACAGAATTGATCATCAAGAATATTCAACATGAAAACTATGGCAACGAAATTGAATGTTTAAAGAAAGATCGACCAATATCAACAAAAAGCAACTTGCTTAAATTAACTCCATTCCTTGACGATAGTGGAATACTGCGTGTGAAGGGGCGATTAGGCTACTCAACTTTATCTCCCGAAGCTAAACATCCTATTATCCTTCCGGCTAAAGGAAGGTTAACGGAGCTTATTATTCAAGAGGCTCATCGCGACACTCTCCACGGAGGCGCCCGGCTCACGTTGGCTCATTTACGTCAGAAATTTTGGGTCATTGGAGGTAGCAGAACAGTCAAGAAGGAACTTCGACAATGCATCCGATGTCATCGTTTCAAACCAAACCGAAACGTCCAACTAATGGCAGATTTGCCAAAGGAGTGTGTAACTCCATCAAGACCGTTCACAAACACAGGCGTCGACTATACCGGACATGTTGATGTGAAAATCAACAAAGGAAGAGGAGTCAAAACTTGCAAAGCTTACATAGCAATTTTCATATGTATGGTGACCAAGGCTGTGCATTTGGAATTGGTGTCGGACCTGAGTACGCAAACGTTCCTCGCCGCATTCAAAAGGATGTGTGCCCGCAGGGGTACACCCCGACACGTGTTTTCCGACAACGGAACGAATTTTGTGGGCGCAGCAAGACTACTTCAACAGGAATTTGAACAACACAATACATTTAAGACTTCTGAATTCTTCGATGAGATGAGCCACTTACAAATTGAGTGGCATTTCAATGCACCACTTTGGCCAACAGCTGGAGGCCTGTGGGAGGCTGCCGTAAAAGCCATGAAATATCATCTGCATCGAGTACTGGGGGAACAGAAGCTTACTTTTGAGCAATTTACTACTTTGTTAAACCAGATTGAAGCATGTCTTAACTCTCGACCGCTGTGCCCATTAACAGAGGATGTTGAGGACCTGGAATATCTAACTCCCGGTCACTTCCTCATTGGGGGCCCCCTACTGTCATTACCACAAGAAGAGCAAGATTTTGCTGAGCACGATTTAAGAAACAGATGGAGGCTTGTTGAACAAATGAACGTGCATATCTGGAAGCGCTGGTCGAACGAATATCTACATCAACTGCAAATCCGAAGCAAATGGCAGCACCCGAAAGAAAACCTGAAACAAGGAAGCCTAGTAATAGTAAAAGATGAAAACTTACCTCCTGGTCGCTGGGCTATAGGAAGAGTCGAGGAACTTCATCCAGGCGCCGATGGTCGAGTACGGGTTGTTACATTGAAAACTAAGAAAGGGTCACTCAAACGACCAATAACAAAGCTTTCACCATTACCGCTGAAACCCGAAGAACCAAGAGTAAACGAAGAGAAAGAGAAACGGGCACCTACTCCGGAAACAAAAAAAACGGAGTGGCACAATAAAAAACACGAACAATTTGCTGTCACTCGTCCTCCTATCCATACTAGCAATAACGGGATTTGCACAATCAGCGTCAACGACGAATAAATTACAGGTTTCACCTATACCGAGCAATCATCCGATTTACTACGACGAAGCTGGGAAAATACAACTTATACATGATGAATGGACCTTATTGGTTTACTACAACTTAACGTCATACTGGCAAGCAACTGATCGGATCAATGACTATGTAAACCAAATAGATAAATTATGCCTCAGGGTATCACATGAGTACACGCCTTGCGAAACTATTGTCAGCCACCTACGTCATGAACTGAGTCATCTAGCCGACTACAACTCGATGCTGCTCACTCAACACTCAAGACCAAAACGAGGTTACTTTGATGGAGTTGGGAAATTAGCAAGAACTCTTTTCGGAGTGCTCGATGCAGACTTTGCTGAGAAGTACGAAAGAGACATTCAGAATCTACAATCAAATGATGACTACTTACTACAACTTATGAAAAACCAAACATTAATTGTAGAGGCTGAAAACAACATTATAAAACGAAACACTGCGTTTATGGACGAACAATTCAAAACATTGCGGCTCTACATGAACCAAACTTGCAGCGAAATTACTAAAATAGAGAACAAGGCGCAAATGTTATTTGCGATGAATGACATAAATTCCGCTGCTGTGACGTCAACTCTGATTTTAAGTGATTTAAATCGAATATTAGACATGCTGACAAATGCTCTCGCCAACATTTACAGAGGACATTTAGATAACCACCTATTTCCGGCTAACCAACTGATCGCACAGCTTAACATAATATCCGGAAGGTTGCCACAAGGATTGTCGTTACCTGTAAAGGACATTCAAAGGGATTTGAAAAATATTTACGACCTCATTCATGTGAAGGCTCGAATTACAAACAACTATATGTTATTTGAAATACATATACCCTTGCTGAGCGATGAAGACTACAAGATATATCGAGTCATACCAATACCGTTCCTTAGACAAGGACATTTAAAACTCGTACAACCAAGTTCAAGCTTCATCGCAATAAACTTTGTAAAAAACTCTTACATAACAATGGAAGACCAAGACATGCACCAATGTACTTCATACGGAGAAGACGAATTCATTTGTGTCTTACGTAATCCTGTCTACAACATGCACGATAAAGACGCCCCATGTGAAGCCCAAGTCTTCAACCAACAAGAGTCTTTATCATGCGTCCTCAATGACGTAACATGCAAAGAAACCTGGACAAAACTTCACAAATCAAACATGTGGCTATTTACATTGTGCGGAAAACAGCTGATACGCGTCATATGTAACGATCAAATTACGCCGGCGGTCATTGACGGGACTGGAGTCATTTCCTTGAAATCAAAGTGCTTACTGCAGAAAAAGGACGCCACAATATTTACATACAATCAGCTGGGAAGTAGTATTAACATGAAACCAGAGATAGAAATACCAACCATAAATTCAACATTTAACAACATTTTTAACCTCGGCTGGAAGAATGCAAAATTAAATATAACAAAACAAGAAATGCCAACAGCAGTTGAAATAAGAAAAATAGATCAGCAGTTGGATTTCCAGAAAAACAGAGAAATATTACCGAAGGCGTCTTCTGACATGTCGAGTCACGACGTCTATCTCTACTCGGTTACTTCTTTGTTGTTGGGAGGAATCGCTGTGCTTGCCCTCTATATTATCATAAAGCGATGGTGTAAGACAAAGAAAGGTGTCAAAACACTCTCTGCCAAAATAGGAGTGACACATAGAGGAATGGATAACTTTGGCGGGGACATCGAGCTACAAGAAATACATTCGACATCAGCAGACCCCGTTTACAGCGAAGCTAGACAACCGAAGAAAGCATTTCACTTTGACGAATTAAATTGAGTGTTATACCTATACTTTTACATTTATACTTTTACTTTTAAACTTTTACACATTTACTTTTGTTTACTAGTTAACTTTAATTATTTACTCTACACTTTTCTTATATTATTATTTGCTTTGTAATGGATGCTCATCCCACTTTTCCCTCGGGAGCATGTACGGTTCACGTACAGACAAATTGCGGACGCCCCGACCTACTTTTACTACTCGATGTATTTACTTTTATTAATATAATAAGTTAGTTGACCAATAGCTGCCATAGCACTATAACCGCGGATTAGCATCCAATTAAAACTCATGTAACTTACGAATAAAGTTAACTATTGTGAAGTCTGTGGTTTTCGTCAACTCACCGTAAGTAACTAACTACCTCTGAGCCATACATATAGTGAAAGTAAAAACAACGCAGAAAGATTATATTACAATAAAAATAAAACAAAGGAGAGCCGCTCCTTTCAATCATTACAATAAAAGCGGGTTTGAAAATTTGTCACTATTCATTTTCTTTCACTCAAGGGACTTTGCAGACAAGATCTTCGTTTTAAAAAAAGCTCATTTTTTATTATGTCTATGATTGTCGTATCAAAGCAGTTATTTTAATTTATTTATGTAGATACGCTTATACTACAACTAGGTATATCAGAAACATTTTTTTTAGAGAAGAATTCACATTACTAGCAATCTTGATAGCCCCTCCAACTAAGCTAAATATGCTTGTGTCTGGAGTGGTTCACGGCACAGTGTAATGGGTGGGGTTCGAACTTGCGACCTCTCGATCACAAGTCCGACACCTTATCCATTAGGCTATTGACGCTTAATTTTCTCAGTAAGTCAATTATTTTAAATTGGCACTGATTTAAAGAAGCAGTTGTAAATAGCGGTTTCGGTAAGTTAAAAATTATAAATGGCACGTTTAATAACTAGTTCAGCAGCTAAAACTAAGCAGTAAAGTAAACAAAAATGAGTAATAAAAAATAATGAAATGGATCAGTGAATATATAATTGAGCAGGAAAATAATTAAATGGGCGGTAAAAATTATTGAACGAGCGGTTACGTGTGGGCAGTAATAAATCGGAATTTGTCGGTAAGAAATCTCATTCTAACCTCATCTAACCCAAATGATTCACGAACCATAGAGGGGATCTGACGCAGGTATATATGAGGCCATCATTTTTACCGCTCATTCTGTTATTGGACTGCTCAATTATTTTTAGAATTGACATCGTATGATAAAATAACCGACTAATTGATTTTTCAACCGACGACAAAAAGAGGAGGTTATCAATTCGACGCGTATATTTATTTTTTTATTTTTTATGTATGATCATCGATTACTCGAAGACGGCCGAACCGATTTGGAAAATTCTTTTTTTGATTGAAAGGGTATACTTCGAAATTGGTCCCATTTTCATATACGTCAGGATATGATGATGGGATTCTGGAGAAATTGAGGGAACTCTTCAAATATTATAGGCACACCTATGACGTTTTGGGTATTTATTATAGTAACTTGTGCAGTTGCTCTCAAAAAGTACCATTTGAGGAAGTGGAACTGATGATGAAGACCACAGATGGCCGCCGAAACTACTCAATAATAAGTATTGGGTGGATTGCGATTCCATTACTTGAATATGGATGTTAAGCACTTTAAGCTCGTCACAATGGATATGGTGATGTAGAGCTGATGGTGAAGTACCAGGAGAACTCCTCAACAATTAACGGCCCAGCATTGGGAAAAGCAATATTTTGTAAAAGGTTGTAAGTTGTTGACATTTAGGCTCTTGTAACTAGGTAAATTATAACCTCCTCTTTTGGTTGTCGGTTGAAAAATAGACTAACTAAAAAGAGTGAAATAAAAATTTTTACCAAAAAATTAAACCGACTCCCAAAAAACACTGCATAGTGAAAAATAACTTTAATTTCGGAAGTCGGTGCCAAAAACGAAAATACAAAACACCGACTACCGAAATTAAATTTATTTTTCACTTTGCAGTGTTTTTTGGGAGTCGGTTTAATTTTTTGGTAAAATTTTTTATTATTACTGTCCATGTTTTACTGTCGCAATAATTAAATAACAGCTCAAAAAATTTGTTCCCATTTAAATTCTTTAAGACGAAAAAAGTTCTTATAATACACGAATTAACTTTCCTTTAGCAGGAAAATGTTTGTGATTGAGTACGTGAAGCATATGAAAATCTTTTTTTTCTTATTGCTGATAGCAACAACAGTCAATTAAGTCCAAATGATAACCGGGAACCAATGACTTAACGTGATTTCCACGGCGGTGAAAATGCGATATTTTAAAATGGTCACCCGTCCACTAAACGACCTCAACAAGCTTTGCTTAACCTTTAAAATCCCTTGTAGCTGGTATTATTTATCTTCGTACGTAATAAATATTAAATAGGGAGGGAGGGAGGCGGGTCGGTCGATTCTAAGGTTTTTATTTGCATAATATCTAAGGGAGGGGTTAAAAACTGGCATAAATCTTACGACGGCTACACATCACTTTGTCTACAGCTTCTTCTTTTCGAGTCGATGCTCAAACATCTTTGGAACAATATTATTTTTTTATTTATTTGGGACAAAAAACAGTTATACATTAAAGTATTTTACAAAATGTGGTTATCTTAAAAGGTAAAAAACGTATAACCCACAATATTGTCCACGCAATGACATTATAAGTAAAGATGCGGACGCGTACAGGTATGTCTAAATACATATATGAAAAATAAAATTGATTGAGAAATAAAGTGTAAAACTGTAACAAATTAATAATAAGAAGCTAATAATTGCGATGCCTTTTTCTTAAATTTGGAATGCGACAGCGCGAAAATATCTAGGTCCATGAAATGTGTGTTGTACGTTTCCACTAGCCTTCGGTGAGGGACCCGTACCCCAGCATTTGTCCTGCAGCGTGCAGTGTAGAATAGTCGAGGTACGCGCACCTCCCGCCGTATTACAGTACGAGGTACTACATAACATAGCCGATTAATTATCTTAGTACAGTTAAAGTTATTGTGGCATATACCATAATAATATACAGCACCATAACCATTAGCAACTGACGTCTGGAATCCAAGGTTAATAGTTTGAAATGCTTTAATAAATCTGTGTACGGAATCCTTGTATGGAAGCACTTATAATTTACAGCACGAAGAAATTATTTTTGTACCGCTTCTATACTAGTTTTGTATTTATTGTATAGAGGGCACCAAATAGGTACCGCATATTCCAATTGTGAGCGAACTAAAGCTTTATACAAAAATATAAAAGTAGAAGGTTTTTTGAAATCCTTCCAAGATCGCATGACAAAACCATACATCCGAAAGGCCATGTTAATTACCTATGTTGTTTATATGGATATCTATGTATGTATGTATGTATGTCGGGCAGGTGTCCGCAACTCCACGACCATGCGCGTATTTTGCGTAAGGGGTAAGATTTCTCTTCACTCAATCCATGCCAGTTCCTCCAGGAAGGCGAGCAACGCCCTTGTTTTGCTTACCATTTCTCGGAGGGTACCTGGGTTGCCGAAGTATTTAGTCCTGTAATCCGCGACTACAGGGCAGCTTAGTAGCAGGTGTGCTGCTGTTTCGTCCTCCTCCATGCAGGCTCTGCAGAGTGGGCTGTCTGTGACTCCTATTAGATAGAGGTGTTTATTAAATGATCCATGACCGGTAAGGGCGGCTGTCACCAGCCGCATTTGCGGTTTAGATAGTCTAAGGACCTGTTTCGACAAGCGGCCATCAAGGGTCGGGAGAGCCTCTTTGGCCTGCCTGCACTCACCATGGTCCTCCCATAGTTTGTGGTGTAGGTCTCTGGTGTGTTTCCTTACCAGGTGACGCAGATAACCGAAGGGGAGTGGTGCAATGGGTTCAGGTCCCATAATCGCCATACTCGACGCCCTTCTAGCGAGTTCGTCCGCTGCATCGTTGCCTCGGGAGTCGCTGTGTCCTTTGATCCATTGAATGGTTATATTGTTGTGTCTACCAACCTGGTTAAGGAGATTGTGACACTCCAAGATCAGCCCGGAGTTAACTATGTGGCTGTTCAGTGCTTGCAGGACCGCCATGCTGTCCGAAAGTATACGTATCGAGTGGTCCTTAACTTCCCTGTTTATGATGGCCGAATCTGCCAATGAGATGCCCAGGCATTCGGCCTGGAACACTGTGTTGTAGACCCCCAAAGGTCTGGCTATACGAATGTTAAGATCCTCCGAAAAGACTCCTGCACCCGTACCAGTACCTGTTTTGGAACCATCAGTGAAGACACGCACCTCAGAGGGACACAGCCCCTCACAGCGGTGATCCTCGTACAGTTGGATTCTGTATTTTTTGTCAAAGACGATTTGTTTGGGCACCCTGTCATTAACTGCCTTCGTTATGGGGAGCTCGTTGTTGAGTTCCTCAAGCAGAGCAGTGTGCTGTGTTTCTTTCTTACCCCAGAGGTCCAGTGTTTTAAGACGCACTGCTGCCATCGTCGCTTCCTGTTGTATGAACAGATGGAGTGGCGGGAGCCCCAGCATAGCCTCCACAGCTGCTGTCGGGGTAGTTCTCATGCAGCCCGTTATCGCCACGCAGGCCAGCCTTTGCATGCGTTGCAGTTTGTTTACGGCTGTGACAAGCTTGGTGCGGGGCCACCACACCACGGCCCCGTAGGTAATCATCGGCCGAATTACAGCATTGTACAGCCACATTGTGTTTTTTGGGGATAAGCCCCACTTCTTACCTATCATTTTCTTGCATTGCCAGAAGGTGATGCATGCCCTGTTTAATTTGTAGTCTAGATGGTTGCTCCAGTTTAGTTTACAGTCCAGAATGACCCCCAGGTATTTAACCTCACTAGACAACTGGAGTTCTGTATTGAACAGCTTAGGTAGGCGATGAAGGCCTAGAGTTCGTTTATGGGTGAATAAGATTAATTCGGTTTTAGTGGGGTTTACCGACAAATCATACTCTCTGCACCATCGCTCCACGATGCGTAGCGCTTGCTGGGTGAGGTTACAGATGGTTCCTGTTACCTTCCCAGGCACGAGGATTGCGAGGTCGTCTGCATAGCCTATTGTGTAATAACGGTGAGCGTTGAGTTGTGTGATGAGGTCATTGATCACTAAATTCCAGAGGAGAGGTGATAGCACGCCGCCCTGTGGACAGCCTCTGGCTATTAAGGCTACCTGCTGGTCTTCCTCAAGGCGAACCACACGTTTGCTTAGCATATTTGTAATCCAATCAATAAGTACCTGCTGTACCCCATGTCTGGAGAGTGCGGCGCTTATGCTGGAGAAGTTTGTTTTGTCGAAGGCTCCTTCGATGTCTATGAACGTACCCAGGCAGGAACCCTTTTGGTTAATCGATTCTTCAATCACGGTGACTACCTGGTGAAGAGCGGATTCGGTCGACTTACCAGCGCTGTACGCGTGTTGGTTGCCATGCAGTGGTACTGTTTTTAGAGCGCCGTCTCGTAGCTCCCTTTCACACACTCTCTCCATTGTTTTCAACAAAAAGGAGGTCAAGCTGATTGGGCGGTATGATCTTGCGTTCGTGTAGTCACTCTTACCTGGCTTTGGGATGAATATGACTTTCACTTCCCTCCATACCTTTGGAACGTATCTAAATGCCAGGCACGCTCTCATTAGGGGCACCAGTCTCGTCACAACAGAGTTGCCCCCCCATTGAAGTAAGGCCGGGAAGACTCCGTCGGGACCTGGCGCCTTAAAAGGTTGGAAGCTTCGGATGGCCCACTGGAGTTTCTCCAGCGTGATCATCTTGCGAGCGTATTGCCATTCCTCGTCCGATGGCGTTCGGGTTACGTCCGTCCATTCGGTTACCTGTGCGAGGACGCTACCTGGGAAGTGTGTTTCGATTAGGATGCGCCTCGTTTCTTCCGGTGATGTGGACAGTGTGTTATCCGGTTTACGAAGTGAATCTGGCCCAGAAGTGGTCTGCTGTGCCAGTATCTTCCTTACCCTGTTTGCTTGTTGGCATGATTCAATTTCACCACAGAATTTTCGCCACCCAGTGGTTCGTCTGAATCTGATGCTTTTTTTGTAGGCGGATTTGGCGGCATAGTAAACCTCCCAGTCATCCTCCCTACATGTATTCATGGCTCTATTAAATGCCTTTCTTACCTTCTTGCGTTTGCGCTCCAGATCCGCGCCCCACCAGGGCTGTTTACCCGGTGTGTCGCGCGGTATGGTTTCTGGGCATGCAGAGTGGTAGCTGCTGATCAGTGATTCGGTGAGCTGGCCTACATACGCGTCTATTTGATTCGCGTCAACCAGTGTCACCAGGTCGCTTGTGTGTACAAGCCTTGTAACAAGGCTGCGTGTGTATGCCACTCTATCCGTATTTCGCGGGTTACGTCGTGGAAGTTTAGGAGTAACACAGACCTGGATGTCGAAACGGATCCACCTATGGTCAGAGCAAGAAGCCTCGTCAGATACCTGCCACCCATTGATGAGTTCCGCTGCACCCTCCGTTGCCAGTGTTAGGTCAATGATTGTTCGACTGCGTTTGGTTACGAAAGTTGGTTCGGAGCCTGTATTCAGAAGGGATAGGTTAGTTGTGAACAAAAATTCTACTAAAGCCTTACCCCGTTCGTTTTGTGTATCCATGCCCCATAAGGGGTGATGTGCATTAGCGTCAGTCCCGATGACGACCTCATCCCCCCTGCATTCACAGTGGGTCACGAGGCGGGCCAGTTCCCGAGGGGGCGGTGCCTCCGCCTCAGGCATGTAAGCCGAGACAAAGACGATCGCTTTCTCCGCTTGCCCCTGCTGTATGGTCATCTTTGCTGCAGAGACATCTCTGCAACAAAAGTCGTATAAGAACTGTGTTTTAACATTACCTGTGACGTAGATGCACGCCCTCGGTTTGTCATGGTTCGTGTTAACAAGAAGCTTACCTCCGAGATTGGAGAGTCCTTGTACGTGGCCTCCTCTGACCCACGGCTCCTGGATCAGGGCAATGGCCGTATGTTGAACCTCCAGCCACTTGCGAAGTTGAGCCATCGCGGTCTGGCTGTGGTGGAGCTTCGCCTGCACGACTTTACAGTTGGACGAATTGGGAGCCATCTTTGACGGAACCCTCGTCGTCTACCCCCAGTCGTAGCCCGGCTAGCAAGTCGTCGAAGTCACCCCCACCCGGGAGAGAGGCTGGCGACAGTGTGATGTCATCCAACTCCCCCCCCGATGCAAGGACGGCGTCCACATTGGCTGGTTCTGCTTTAGTAGCTGGGTCCGCCGTGGTTGTAGCCGGGTTGTCTTGCGCACCTAGTGGTGGTGCGGTTTGGTCCCATCCTGGAGGGATGTCGGTATACCTACCATTTGCGCCCTGATACTTGATGTATACCGACCCTAGACCAATTGAGAGTCGGCGATCATGCACCATCAGGATCGGTACCTGCTCCTCCGGAATGGCCAGCACCACGAACCAGCATGCTGCGTGTTTTTTGGCGTGCAGAAGAACCCACCTCCTGACGTCGACCCACTGGTGCTGGAACCAGAGGGCTCGCCCGATGTAGGTCGGGTCCTTGTACAGATCCATGTCGTCAGGGATTGCAATACCGCAACGCACGCGTTTCTCGATCTCTGATTGACTCTTGACGACTAGCGAGGTGCTAGCCGGGAGAGTCAGCCCCGAGACTGTCTTCCTCAGCCATTCCAAGGTGTGGTCGTTGCCGCACCACAGTTTGAGGACACCTCCGGCGAAGACGGGCTTAGCGTGAAAGGTAAGCCCTGGAGCGCCCTGTGAAGAGGCGAAGGCCGCAAGCATTAACTGCTCGTGAATCGCCGCTAAAACCTGTTTGGATACTTCCTGGCTGATGAATCCCGTCCGTCCACAGGTAATCGCGACGTTAAGAGACTCACTAGCAGCCTGGGCGTAGCTTTTGGTGTCAATCCGTTTGGACTGATCAAGACACGGCCGCTTATGCTCACCCCGAGGTGTTAAACTCTCGTTGAGAGCTCGCTTAGCCGCTACCTGATCGTTCCCTGCGGATTGTTGTTTTTTGGTAGCTACCTCGCCTGAACCTCCTGCGGAATTAAGTTGCGGTTGGGTGGGCTTGGGTCGGCTATTGCCGGCTTCATCCTGAGACCGCTTCCCCGCAGAGAAGCTGAGCTTACCTGGCTTGGTCGTATTGGCCGAGCTAGTAGATGCTACCTGTTTATTGGGAGGGGTGATTTTACTCTTATGTGCCCTCCTGCGTTCCTGACGCCGCTCCTTACGCGTCAGCCTTTCCCTCCTCTTGCCCTCGTCGATGGGAGCTTTCTGGCCTGAAGGGCCTAAGCCTGGGCGAAGGGTTTGTTGAGTAGATTTACCCTTGCCCTTGCCTTTGCGCGTAGCTATCCGCCAGTTGCAGCTGAAGTCGTCACTAGCGCTGACGGCCGTCCCCGTTTGACCGGATGTGGCCGCCTCGGAGGCTGTGGCTTGAGGAGCCACATTGGGAGGTGAAGGTTGTTTGGCAAGGCTAGTTCCGGCTGTGACGTTAGTCGACACCGTTTTCGCCTTGGCGTAAAAAGGTTCGGTACTGGTCCCTTGCAGCTCCGAGGTCCTTTGTTTACGTAGGGACTTAGATTTGGTCCTTGCTGCGGTTTTCGCCACGGCAGGACCGACACCCGCGCTGGGGCCTGCAGCAGATGCCGCAGGATTACCAGGGGCGAGCGAAGTGCCAAAGGCACCTCGCTTCGGAGTATTGTCAGCTTTCGCCGACTCCACTCCTGCAGTATTTTCTGGCCTTAAATCCATGAAAATTTGAAGAAAAGTTTCGTCTATCTGGCTCCCACCCTCCATGGAGCCCGCACCTGGGAACGTCGCACTAAAAGAGTTTGACGTTAGGACTACCAGATAGATATAGGTGCGCAAGGCTGGTTTACAGTGCGACATCGGGTGCTTGATCAGGTCGGCGTAGGGGGTTGAAAAGGCCTCCCCCCACGAACTGATCAACCGTCACTTACACCGTCAGCATGACCTTTACCTACTGCTTCGACCACCCGAGGGCGACCTCCGCAGACCCCACGCACCTCGCCTGTGGCCCTCTGACGGGACACAATGGCCATTTCCCTACCCCTGGCTAGGGGGTAGGGCCACCGTTTTGCCTGAAATCCAGACCAAAGAGGGCGTGTTGCCTCACGGACACATTACTGCCAGCGCCGATCGGCTCAACCCCCCAGGACTCCTTCATCCCTGCTCACGGCGATCAACTGCGCAGGTCCTAGCGCAGGTGACTAACTTCTCCTACTCGCCATCAGCATGTTGTGACAGCTGAGCCCGCAACCACCTCGTCACAGAGGGGTCACAGTAAGGGAGGTAGAGTAGAAAACCCGCCACTCTACGGGTCGCCCGGTGGTTTCGGTTACGTCTATTTCTTAAGGAATTAGACCAAAAACGGGGTGGCAACCTCGTGAAGGTAAATCCGCCGGACTTGCCCTGAGGATCTACACGACTGATGCGCTCTCCCTCAGGACCACGCCACCCTCCCCTCTCTGAAGGAGGGGGGAGGGTAGGCCTGCATCTATACTACCAAGCAAAGCAAAGCAAAGCGTGTCGTTGTGCAACCGCAAAAGCATATATACAGACCCTCCCCTATGGATGGATATCTAAATGTAATTTATGATCCAGTTGTACTACAAGATCAGGTATGCGGATTATTTTATTCATTGTTTTTTTAAGATCTAAAAAAGAAAATATGTTGTTAAGATCTTACAAGGTGCAGATGGCCGTGCATTTTGGACCTAACAAAAAGTGGGCTATATCTTGTAAAGGGGCTCCAGCTCAAAATATTCTATAGAGGTACTGTTATATTTTCTAGGTACATCATACTAAAAACCGAAGTTATTTTGTCCGATTAAATTCAAATGAGAATCTTACTACGAGTGTTGGTGAAACGAGCGCGGACACCAGCGTGGACGGGCGCAGCAATTTGTGTCGCTAACCGTAATTTTAAAACTTCACAATATTTTTATTCCTCTTCAGTTTTTATTATTTTTTAAACCGTGTCTTTTTCAAGATTTATGCACACAGATTTTGTTTCCCATAAGTTGTCTTTAAATGTTAACAAGCATTTTCAGTCTCCATTGGATATAATTATGCACCTACAACATGTTTTAAACGCCTTCTGATTTATAAATCTTAAAAGTAAACCATATCATCACTTACCATCAGGTGAGTTGGTAGTCAAACGCGAGCCTATTATCAATAATAATAAAATCCTAATAGTATATTAAAATATTTGTTACTAGGTTCTGCCTGCGACTTCGTCCGCGTAGAAGTCGAAAATATTCTACGCGATCCCGTCCCCGACTTGCTTGACAAAGATTATAATAGCTCGGCTAATATGCATAATATAAAGATAATTTATAACCTATAGCACTCAGGGATAATGCAGCTACATGTAAGCGAAAGAATTTTCAAAATCGGTTTGGTAGTTTCAGAGATTACCCCATACATACAAACTTACAAATTTTACCTCTTTATAATATTAGTATAGACTAGATTCAGACGTACCAGTATTGCTCGAAGGGATCGGCAATTTATGACGACATACTGGGTGCATTTGTTAGACGGTTAATTGCTGCGCTACGTGTCGCAAATTTGATTCCCGTACCGAAACAAATGTTTTTATGATCTATAAATAATTGCACCAAGTCCGAGTCCGGATATTTATAAAAATGAATTAACGCCTATAAAAATATATTTCATAACACAGACATTTAGTATCTATCTATCATCTATAACGATTCCGAATTTTAATGCAAGCAATTCAAATTATTTATAAAACGTAAGCTATGTTTGTGATTATATTGAGGACGAAAAGGCTTAGGAATGAGCTGCTCCAGTGTTATACGTGGGCCTTTTTTAATTTCGTTTTCTAATTTTTTTATTGACTTTAATATTTGCTTTCTAAAGTATTGTATATACCTATTTTTTTTTTTCATATTTCATTATTGTGACATCGTGTAAGTTATTGTTTCTTCTTTGTGTTATTTTTATTATAAATTATTTAAAGATATCAGGTAGTTAGAGTACTTGTGTCGCCTACCTAAATGTCCTTACTTTGGTATTGCTCCTTAAATTGTTGAGCTCTTAAGTTCTAAGTTAAGCTACACGATAATTGACAAAAATGCTTGCACTGTCTTGACAGGTCCGCTCAAATTTGTGTGCTTATTTCCTCAAAAGAGCACCACAGACATGAACCTACATGCTTTTTATATGATTGGTGCAAAACGAATTGTATGGACTTTAAAAGAGACTGATTTCTGAGTTTATTTTGGTGTTTCTTCTCAGAGTAGTCAGTTAGGAAACACCAGCCTCATCTAGCTAAACTTAAAACGCAAAAAACACGACGTGCAAAAGTGTTATTTATAACCAATTTACAAAATAAATATTTAATTTTATTACAAGCAGACTATATTTAAATTCAACCCCAAAATACATCAAGGACCCTTCTCGTAACTTACTAACTTCTCGTCTCTAACCACAGTTTTAACAAGATCGCAAAATCCTTGTTACTCCAGATTTACACCTTTTGTAGTTAAATTACAAAGGGTAATAAAATATATATTTAAAGCTTATTATATATACTAGTTACTTTAGTAAGGTTATTTACATTTCATACAATATATACGATCTATTTATTTTAGAGACCTATTGTTTGTTAAGGGATTATTAATATATAGAAGTTTTATTATAGGCTGACGTTTAAATTAACATAAAAAAACGTCTCGTTGACCATTGAATATTATGCCAAACAAAATTATTTTAAGCAAAAAATAAATAAATCGTAGAATTTTCTTCGACACAAACTACTATATATACAAAACTGTTGCCAAGTAATTTGTATACCAAGATGTTTTGCCAATATCTAGAAATAATGATCCCTAGATAATATATTATATTCCTGTTTCTGTCGCAGTGCAGAGTTACGTTCTTTTGTTAAATCGTTTATCGTTATTATATATTTTTTGCTAAAAGACGTTTATTACGGTAAAAGTACCTACCAGCCCCCAGATACACACTAACTTCGTACACAGCTAACTCCAGCTCAGCCCTTACCAGAATGTCTGTCTACCAGGTTACCACGTCATACGATAAAATAATTTGTAATTTAAAGGGTATATACATACCAAGTGCACGGCTTCTTTGGATGATAACAAACGATATGACAAGGGTTTGGTAATCCTATGTCATCATGTGTGGAACTAATTAGAAATTTCAATACATTGATACCAGAGACTAAATTTTTCAAATTAAGAAGATTGAAGAGAATTATCGTATTATAGGCAAGTGACGTGGAAAGTTATTGACCCTCGTAGTGCTGTGACACGTTTGTTATGATTGATATTCAAGAAACATATGAAACCGATAATTTGGTATCAATTCTTTGAGTCACTTATTTTGTGCTGAAACTGGGCACAGAGACTCCTACTTTGTTATGTTGTCTTCAGCCCTCTTGGATTGATATGGGGTTTTCGTTACACATTGTATATCGATTTTATTTTGGTAGGAACGATCCAGGCGACCCAGGCGTAATGATCCAGGTTTGTTTTTGAGCCAGGGAAGTTAAATGAATCTGAAATGTGTTAGGCCCAGGAATCCGAGTTGGAATTTGGTTGTGTAATGAGCTCAGAAGTTCCCTACTATCTATCGTACCGTTCAATATCTTATGTAGGATAATGAAGTCCAGCTTCTTCCTACGACTGACTAGAGTGCCTATGTTATTTAAATTATTTAAACAATTTCAAATGAACAGTTTTATAAATGGTAGCTGTTGCGTCAAGCAGCGCCACCTGTTGGTAAAATGAGAGGACGGCTCTTATAAGTCGATCGGTAAATGTCAAGACAAGCAGCGCCATCTACTACTCGACGGCGAAGACGTTTGTTCGAGAGGGTTCTGCGAGTGCCGCGCCACCAGTGTGCTTTTTTTGAACTGAAAATAAAGTATATATACCCAAACCTTTTAAAATTGTAAGAGTCAGAAATAAATTCATTGTCATATTTATCTGATCATCATTGAAGAAGCCCCTGCCTGCCTAGCCTATCTTCATTGCCAAAACATTGGACCTTCGAGCCCCATAGAAGATATCAGCCACGGGACGAGCCTGGTTGAAGAAGTCAGGAAGCGAGTGGAACTTCGAAGTGGAAGTACGCCGCCCCTAAGACGGCCTACTGACCGAAGTACGTTGAGGAGATTGGAAGCCCAGCCACAAATTACTGAGCAGAAGCCATTGATGCAGCAGCCAGCAACGGTCAGGTTATCCAGTTGCCCTTTTCCCTCCTAACCCTGTGTCTTCACCTTGTGTTAATATCGTACCTAAAACGTTGCAGAACTGGTCAAGAACAGATCTATTGGCCTCGGTGAGGGCGTCTTCGAGTGATAAAACACGACTGAACACGTAAAACTGTGAGTACCTACTTTCGTAAACTACCAAAATGAGTGAGGATGAAACTGTTTCTCGTTTAGATAGTCAGATGTCTGATCTTAAAAGACAACGTGGTGTAATTAAATGTAGATTAACATTATTCGCAAATTATATTAATAAGTTAGATAGAACGAGTTTAGATTCGGTGGTTAAAACTCAATTGCAAATGCGTATTCATTCCGCAGCCATTTTCTTTGCCGAGTTTAACGACGTGCAAGCTAAAATCGAAAGAATTGTGGATTAAAAAGAATTATTGTCTCATTTAGATTACAGAGATTCGTTTGAATGCCAATACTATTCGATTGTAGCTACAGCGAAAATCATGATAGGCGACTGTGAACAAAACGGATTAAATAATTCTCAGTGCATTTCCGGGAAATCTGTGCCTATTAAATTGCCACAAATTACGTTACCTGTCTTTGACGGTTCCTTTGATAAATGGTTAGAATTTAGGAACTCGTATATTTCAATGATACACGATCGCGACGACTTAGATTCTATACAGAAATTTCAATACCTAAAATCGTCTCTCAGTGGATCTGCGTTACATGTTATCAGTTCGTTAGAGTTCACTGCACCTAACTATAGTAACGCGTGGAGCCTACTTAAAGCTAGGTATCAAAATAATAGGCTATTGATACACAACCATGTAAAAGCTTTGTTTGCGGCACCTTCACTGGGTAAGGAATGTCCGGCACAGATCAGAACGTTAGTAGATTGCGTTTTACGTAATTTGAGAGCCCTAAATTCTCTTAAAGAACCGGAAGCTTCACTCGAGAATATGCTTCTCATTTATTTAGTTGTAAGTAAACTTGATTCTGCTACTGATCGCGAGTGGGAGAACTACAGAAGCTCACTTATCAGTGATTCTAACAAAACCTCAAAACATTTAAAACTAGAAGACTTATTAACGTTTTTAAACAATAGGTCTGACATGTTAGACATGATTAATGCAGGTAACAGTAAAAATAATCAGTCAAATTCACAAAATAAACATGAGGGTAAACAGTCAGCTGATCATAAAAAACAGTCTAATTCTCAAACTACACTTAGTTATGCGAGTGCCAATAATAATGATAGGGTATCAACAGGTAGTAAAGGTAAAACAAATAAAAATAACTTGATATGCACGTTATGTAGTCGTAATCATGCATTATATTCATGTGTTAAGTTTTTAAATATGTCGGTACAAGAAAGACTAAATTTTGTTCAGTCAAAAAACATTTGTCAAAACTGTTTACGTACAAACACTCACACAATTGAAAATTGTAAGTTCGGTCCTTGTAAATTATGTCAACAAAACCATAATGCGTTAATTCATGTTGGCACTATTAGCGTTATTCAAAATACGTCACCACAACTTTCTGTTATTAATAATACGTTTCCACAGTCTTCTGTATTACACTGCGTTAGTAAAACAGCTGACAATATTGATAATAGTAGTTGTAACGCGTTCATAGATAATGCTAAATCGTTACGGACTGTCTTGCTGTCTACGGCGTTAGTTGAGATTGCTGATAGTGATAACAGATATCACACAGTTCGCGCTCTGCTTGACAGCGGCAGTCAAAATTGTTTTATAGCTCAAAGCTTATGTAAACGTTTGAAAATACCTATAATACAGTCCACTATACGTGTTTGTGGCGTTGGACAAACCGTTTCACAGTCCAATCACAAGTACGATATTAATATTCGTTCTAAAGTTTATGACTTTAATACAACTTTACATTGTTTAGTGTTGCCTAGTATCATTTCGAAGTTGCCTTCGACACACGTTAATAGTGATGCTATTAATATACCTAGCAATATTCTACTTGCAGATCCTACATTTTATGTACCGAGTGACATACAATTATTAATAGGCGCGGATGTCTTTTGGGATTTGCTAAAGGAAAATAAAATAAAACTGCACACCGGTCCGTACTTACAAGATTCGATGGTAGGTTGGATTATATCCGGTCCAGTTTATAATAATAATCGTTTATTAGCACCTAGCATGACAGATGTGATGTGCAATTTGACGTTAGTTGATTCTCAATTACGAAAGTTCTGGGAAATCGAAGAAGTACATATTCCTCCCGTTATTACTGAGGAGGATCGTTTTTGTGAAGAGTCGTTCTTGCAGACTACTGAACGCGATCAGCACGGTAGGTTTTCTGTAAGAATGCCACTTAAACAATCGCCTGATTGCTTGGGTGATTCACATAATTCTGCTAAACAGCGTTTTTTTTTATCTTTAGAAAGGAAACTAGATCGTTTACCACAGTATAAAAAAAAATGTATTGTGAATTTATGGATTGCATTTTAAAAGTAAGGAGAATCCTGCTGATACATTATCGAGAGGTGTTTTCTTTGATTCACTAAAAGGTTCCAAAACTACAAATTTATTAAACTTAAAAACTAATATTGTAATTGATTTTGAAAGGTTTTCTTGTTTTAATAGTTTGCAAGGAACAGTCGCGTATGTCTTACGTTACATTTCTAACTTACGCGCATCGCGTGTCGGTCAAGGTCGCGAAACCGGTTCATTGACCGTGAACGAGATTAATACTTCGCTACTTGTGTTGACACGTTTAGTTCAATCACAATCATTCAGTAAGGAATATCATAACCTAAAAGAAAAGGTGCAGTTAACCAATAAGTGTAGTAATAAAACATTAGGTTTAAGTATATTTTTAGATAAGGATAATATAATTCGTGTCGGTGGCAGACTTAGTAATTCAAAATTTGATTACGATAAGAAACATCCAGTGTTGTTGTGTCGTAAACATCGGTTTACTTGGTTATTGTGTTCATACGAACACAAACGTTTACTTCACGCTGGACCTCAGCTCCTCGTGGCGACCATGCGTGATATATGGTGGGTGCTGGGAGCACGTAATTTAGCAAGGCTAGTGGTTCATAAATGTGTTACCTGCATTCGCATGAAAGGAAATACGTTAACTCCACTCATTGGTGATCTCCCGGTAGAACGTTTAGAAGCTGGATTTCCATTCATGCGATGTGGTGTTGATTATGCCGGGCCAATTACTATATTGAATCGCAAAGGCAGAGGTTCACAACTAATTAAAGGATATATTTGTTTATTCGTTTGTTTCGCCACCAGAGCTGTGCATTTAGAATTAGTTGGTTCATTGTCCACTCAGGATTATCTATTGGCATTCAAACGATTCATATCACGACGCGGGAAGCCGTGTCAAGTTTTTTCTGATAATGGTAGGAACTTCGTTGGAGCTGAAAGGGAGCTTTCAACTATATTTGAAAAATGTAATGAAATAATTGATTTTGCTAGTAGTAATAATATAAAATTTAGTTTCATTCCGCCTTATACTCCTCACTTTGGTGGTTTATGGGAGGCAGGAGTGAAGTCGTGCAAGTATCACTTGAGACGTGTCGTAGGTAATGCTAAGCTAACTTATGAGGAGTTTGGTACGGTATTGACACAGGTTGAGGCCGTCCTGAACTCCCGTCCTATGTCACCTATGTCCGCAGATCCAAACGATTACCTACCACTCACACCTGCTCACTTTCTAATCGGCCGGCCGTTGACTGCGCCTGCCAGTGAAGACAACACAACGACATCTACTCCTGCCTGTCGCTACAAGCGGCTGGAACAGCTGCGACAACACTTTTGGGAGCGGTGGTCCAAAGAATATGTGTCCGAGCTGCAACGCAAAACGAAGTGGGCACACAATACAGATGACATTGCTAAGGATAGTCTTGTCGTCATTAAAGAAGATAACCTGCCACCATTCAAGTGGAGAATGGGTAGGATTATTCATCTGTTCCCAGGGAAAGATGGCGTCTCGAGAGTTGCAGAAATCCGAACATCAACAGGCACGATCAAGCGTGCTTCCTCGAAAATCTGCCCGCTGCCGGTTTCAACAAACGAAGCCAGCGTGACTCCTGTTTAGTTGGAAGACGGTTCTTCCAAGGCGGCCGGCATGTTGCGTCAAGCAGCGCCACCTGTTGGTAAAATGAGAGGACGGCTCTTATAAGTCGATCGGTAAATGTCAAGACAAGCAGCGCCATCTACTACTCGACGGCGAAGACGTTTGTTCGAGAGGGTTCTGCGAGTGCCGCGCCACCAGTGTGCTTTTTTTGAACTGAAAATAAAGTATATATACCCAAACCTTTTAAAATTGTAAGAGTCAGAAATAAATTCATTGTCATATTTATCTGATCATCATTGAAGAAGCCCCTGCCTGCCTAGCCTATCTTCATTGCCAAAACAGTAGCTTTTTGCATTCCTTTTTCACATAAAATTTAACTGCGCAATTTTTTGTAAAAAGTAGTACACAGTTTTTCCTTCACGTAGATTAATTAAAGATCTTGGAGTAGGTATGTCTATTGTCTAGAGATGTAAATTAAAAAAATAAACAAATGTATTTTTTCAGTTTAAAAAAGAAACACGAATAAAAAGACGTGGTACCGTTGTTTTTTTTTCTAAATTTGGTTTTTTATCAGAAAAAGTGAATACATTTAATAAATGATTAAATAATGAAATACCAAAAGCAACTTTATCGTAATTTTTGTCTGTAGGTCTGTGTTTCTTTCTTTTTAGCCGGGCTAATCTCTGGAACGGCTGAATCGGTTTCACTGGAAGGTATAGGAGGTTATGGGGCCACATCAAGGCTATTTTTATCTCGGAATTCCGCGGGAAAAACCGCATATGTAATATCATCTCCCACACGGATGAAGTCACTGGCACAACTAGTTACATAATGCTTGCGGGAATTTTTCTTACAAGAACGCGTGATTCCAGAACGCAAAAGCAAATGAATGAGCAGGATGAGTTTTTAGTCAGTAGTAGTCTGACACTCTGACTTCCGATCCACCCAGAGCGGAAAGAGTTATTTCATGATTTTCTTAAAAAAGGTAGGTACGTAATACAAATATTGCAGCCGTAGTCATTGCGTATGTTTAATGGATATAGAATCGTATCTAATTGTAAATAATTACTTTTTCAGTTATTAAATTACGGTGCTCAAAATCCTTACACCTACGAAATCCCGATTGTTAATACCAAACAAAAAACATAAGCTCGAAATAGATACACGTTCCGCTCTAGGCTATTTATGTTCGAAGCAGTTATTAATTCTTTCTTTTTAATGTGATCATGCCTCGAAGGTTACAAGCGGGTTAAGTTATTTGCTGGCGGCTATTTGAGGGTTACTCTTTGTTTCTGTTTGACTTTAAATTGTATTGACTCGCGGTTTTGCCCGTATTTAAGTATCAGAATTACGTTCCTGACTTTGTCTTTTTGTGTAGAATGGGTAAATTTACCATAGATACGAATGATTTCATATTTATTACATTGCTTTTGCGGTTGTTTGAAATCAAACACGTGTGATTAAAAGAGTAATGAATATACCCTTGCATGAAAAGTTAGAACGACCAATGGACTGTGTGAGTAATGATATCAAAAAATAGGACGATACGAAGGAAATTAAAACATTTTCGTAATCTTCACAACTAACGCTTTCATTTGAAATCCATATAGTAACTAGACCGCTATGTTTTACTCTCCTCCTTTGATTTAAAATTACGTTATTTATGTCACAATTCAATGTCATCCAAACATCTTAATCGGTTGAAGAATCTTAAAATTTATTCGCAAGATTTGATCTGGACATACTAACTAACGAACTAACTAGGCATTCTAAATAAAGCTAATCAAAACGAGAAAATAATATGCTGTGGCTTTATATACAGTATGTTAACTAACAGAGGGTGTTCCCGTTACCCTGCAATAGTATAGCATCCATACATGCTAAAAAATATTACTATTCGATAACAAAATGCTTTTTTTATATTAAAATATTCACTAAAAATATTAAATTGATACGTAAAAGAAATATTCTGTACACGCGTACTTGAAGGACGGCAACGTCGCAATTTATTTATGAATGACGGGCCGCGTGTGCGGCGATCAGTATGTCTACTTATAAGACGTACCTTATAATAATTTATAACGAGAAATATAAAATGGCAAGGACGTACGACACAAAGGTTGCTCGATAACGTCGTGATGATATGACGTGAGATACACGGGATCAATCGATATGGCAATGCTTGTGTGAGGCCTATAACTATCCAGTTAGGGGCTGCGTGAAGAATATTTAAATGCTGCCGCGGCTGCAAGTGAGCAAGAGAATATAGAGTGGTTTTAGACATTAAGCTTCTAACAAACCCTTTCCTCCGCCCCAGGCCGGAAAACATCCATGATTTCCACCTCGAGAAAAAACAGGCCTACAATTTTAGCTATCGACGTCTTATTGCTTTAATGATTTTATCACTGACAAAAATCGGACAATGTTCTTACTATAAACAAAAATAGTAACAGTATTTTTATATATTTATCCCATACTATGTACAGGCGCCAGCACATGAAACTACCCGAAACTGACAAATTTTTCGAATCAACCTTGAACCTAATTTCTTTAACTATAAAGTTAAAAATCTATTAAAGTTTGACAGATTGTTGTAGTTTGATATGCTGGCGTCTGTACATAGAAACTGATAAATTTTTCCAATCAACTTTGAACCTAATTTCTTTAACAATAAAGTTGAAAATCTATTAAAGAAATTTGATATGCTGGCGTCTGTACATAGTACGTAATCGAACTCAATGCAGTTTGGTATCCGCCAAAAGTCACACAAATCACTTTTTAACCGACTCCAAAAAAAAGGAGGTTCTCAATTCGTCTTGAACTTTTTTTTTTGTATTTTGCACCATAACTCGCAGATGGCTGGACCGATTTGGAATTTTTTTTTTTAAAGGGTATACTTTCTAGTTGGTCCCATTGTTACGAAATCAGGATCTGATGATGGGATCCTGGAGAAATCGAGGGAACTCTTCAAATATTATAGGCATACCTATAGCGTTTTGGGTATTTCTTATAGTACCTTGAGCAGTTGCTTTCGAAAAGTACCATTTGGGGAAATTGAACTGATGATGAAGACCACAGATGGCCACTGAAACTACTTTATAATAAGTATTTCGTGGATTGTGATTCGATTACTTGAGTACGGATGTTAAACACTTTATGCTCGTCACAATACCTACATATGGTGATGTAGAGCTAATGGTCAAGTACCAGGAGAACTCCTCAAAAATTAACGGCTATGCATCAGGAAAAGTAATATTTTGTAAAAGGTGATAAGTAGTTGACATTATGGCTTTTGTAACTAGATAAATTACAAACCGACCCACTAAAAAGCGTGAAAAAAAATTTTTTGCAAAAAATAGAAACGACTTCCATATCAAAACACTACAAAGC
The DNA here is from genome assembly GCA_943138885.2 of Tholera decimalis. NCBI lineage: Eukaryota > Metazoa > Arthropoda > Insecta > Lepidoptera > Noctuidae > Tholera > Tholera decimalis. The sequence continues at coordinate 7,895,965 of OW964553.2, read as the reverse complement.
CAAAAATAACTTTAATTTCGGAAGGCGGTGTGAAAAAAAAGAAAATCCAAAACCAATAACACCGACTAGGTACCGAAATTAAAGTTATTTTTGGCTTTGTAGTGTTTTGATATGGAAGTCGGAAGGTCTATTTTTTGCAAAAAAAAATTTCTAGTGAATAACTCGCCTCACGATATTTATTTACTTTATTGTACAATCTACAATATTTCTAAGAATACAAATAATAAAACTAGTATACAATGGGCAGTCTTAACGCACAGAGCAATCTCTATACTACCTACCCTAAAACACCTACATCATTGATCACGTCCAAAGTACTTTACCGACCAACGCCCTAACAAGTTGCCACAATTAAGAGTACCTAGTTTTATCTGAAGAGCCTACTCGTAACTGGCTTTTCGAAGAAAATGAAACCTAATAATAATAAATTGGTCTTTTACTTGTGTTTTCTGCGTTCAAAATGATCATTGGTGAAAAGAAAATAGCGCAAAATAGTTTGTTTTGTCAGTTTGTTTTTACTAGTATCCTAGGAATGTCCAGCTTTTTTTTTTTATTGAAAATAGGTTCGCCTTTGACCACTATCTCACCTGATGGTAAGTGATGATGTGGTCGATGACTCCTAGGTTATAGCTGTCGGGAAACACAGACTCCGGCAGGGAATTCCATTCCTTAGCCATACGCACAATGAAGGTATTCCCAAAACGTTTAGTGCGTATGGGTGGGATGTTCACTATGTAACGATGGCGCTTCGCCGTTTGTCTTGTAGTCCGATGATGGAACGGGCTCGGCGAAATGTAACCGATAAAAAACTGCTTGCCTTTTCTGTGTTTTCAGCTTCCAGACTAACTAGATGCTGCAGAGTACTAGTGTTTTATAAGGAGTGACTTTGTTTAACCTCTAAAACTCAGTAGCTTAATAACACGATACAAATTGGTAAGACATGTGTCAGATTTTTCGTCTTCTGATTGAATGGCTCTCAAAGATACAAACGATTTGCGCCTTAAAGCCTAAAGCCTGCAATACGTGTTGGCCGAGCGTTGTCGAGTGAAGGCTAATACCAACATGTAGACAGTATATTTTCCTTGTCTTGCTATCGCTCGGTGTCACTGGCCTAGTTGGTCAAGTGAAGGCCAACGTGTATAGAGCTCATTTGGTGCAACTTGTCTTCCCTCGCCGTTGCTCGTGATCACTTGCCTCACTTCGGATCGGTGTCGGTTTTTGGTCACAAATCAAAGGCGCTCGCCTGCGCTCGGCCAACGTGTGGATAGCTCTACAGACCCTCTTCTACATTGGCCGTCTGCATTGGCGTTCGACGAACTTGTTGAACGTGTGGACATTATTTCTTGCCTTGTACCTATTTGCCAAAGCTCGCGTTGGCTTACGCTCGGCCAACATGTATTGGCTTAAGATACTCACCATCCACAGACCAAACTCGGCAAACGTCGCTTAACCTTCAATAAAGGCCTGTGAGGTTGTTTATTATGACATATTTTGTTTCTAGAGATCGCAAAAGTAAAAAAAAAAATATTATTGAACAAAACTAAAATCCCGACTGCGTAAACTGAAACTGCGGAAATTGTAAACATAAGATTTTAAAGCTTACTAAATAAAATGACTAAAAGCTAGAAAAAAGTTGAAAACCTTATCATTTTATTTAATTCCTTATGATCATGATTATAAGATTTCACAAACGCAGTCGTAGTCATTCTACTTCCTCACTCCTTTTGGCACAGTCGGGTAAAATAATAATGATAATAACTTTATTAAAACTCCCAGTATTAAACCTTAAGATAGTAACAGATACAATTTGGCAGTGAATTGCTTTTATAGTCACATATATACAACGTGTAACGGAAACCCCATATCTATCCAAAAGGGCTGAAGACAACATTTTTTATTTTTTATTTGTGTGTGGCATCTCGCAGGTCAACCTCTGAGGTTGTCGGCTGCTTAACCGGGCTTGCCTGTGGTTGCCTTAATTAATAAATTAATTAAAGCCTCCAGCCAGGGCTTATTAAAAACTTACAAACTAGGCGACTACACGCTAAGGGCACCCCCTGTGGGGTACGGACCTCGGCTTGGGGCGTCGCAGGGGAGGGCAGCTAGGGACAGGCTGGATCATATCATTATTATTATTAATAAGGGAATTTAAAGCTACTGACTCAGCGTCGCGGGCTGGCTCTGGCAAGGGTCGGGGTGGACTATTACGAGGACGTCGCGGCGGGCCTCGGCGGCGAGGACGGAAGGACGGTCGGTTTTTGTGTTTGTGTGCCACTGTACTTGTTTCCCTACGGCTCTCTTGGAGCAGGGTGATTGCGTCATCGGGAGTGACTAGGGTATGCCTTGGTCGGCGAATCTTAGAGATACGCGAGGGTTCATATTGGGCGGCCGATACGATAAGGGGATTCCTATGTTGGATTGAAGTTTCAAAGAAACGCTTGGAGACGCGTTTCATGAACTGCTGGATGGTGGGCATCTTGAGGTCTATGTGAAGAAGCTCATTTCGAACATAAAAGGGGGCTCCCGTGACTCTACGGAGGAATCGGTTTTGGAGGGTCTGCATCTTATGGAGGAGGTAGGGCTTTGCGTGTGCGAAAACAACGCAGGCGTAGGTCATGATGGGACGGATGACCGCGGTGAAAATACGCAGCTTGCACCTGAGTGATAACTTGCTGCGAGAGCTAAGAATGAAGTGGAGCCTACCTAGAGCGAAAGCGGCGCGCGAACGTGCCTGCTTTATATGCTCAGCGAAGGAGAGGTGTCTATCGAGGACCACGCCTAAGTATTTGGCTTGCTTTTCCCAAGGGATCGGCTTGCCGTACATGGTAATCGGACGCGGGGAGGGTGGGTTTATCCGCGGTTTAGAAAAGAGGACTGCCTGGCTTTTGTCTGGGTTGACTTCGATTCTCCATTTCCGGAACCACTTGGCCAGAGTGTTTGCGGAAGTTTGGAGAGTGCGAGCGATGGCATCGGGTTTAAGACCGGTATAATAGATAGCCGTATCGTCGGCGAATAGGGCTAGCTGGGTATTTTTATGCTTGGGAATATCACTAGTGAATAGCGTGAAAACGAGGGGGGATAGTACGGAGCCTTGAGGAACTCCTGCGCGAATGGGATGGGGGGAGGAGAGCTCCCCCTCAATTCGATAACGAAAGGTGCGATTCGATAAAAAGTCCCGTAGGATGAGCACGATACGGTCAGGCACGCCGAGTTGGTATAGCTTATAGATTAAGCCATTGTGCCAGACTTTGTCGAACGCTTTCGCTATGTCGAAGAATAAGGCTCCCGTTATTGCGCCCCGTTGGAAGCCGGCGCTGACGTGTTCTACGATGCGGTGGACTTGTTGGATACATGAGTGTTCGGTTCTAAATCCGAACTGCTCATTGGGTATTAGACTCTTTGCTTCGGCAAAATCTTTGAGCCGCTTATATATAAGCCTTTCATAGATTTTACCGAGGACATTGAGTAAGCTAATGGGACGGTAGCTAGACGGGTCAGACTTGGGCTTGCCTGGTTTGGGAATACCTATGACGGTGGCCTGTTTCCAGGTTGTAGGGAACATATTATTGCTCAATGCGCCATTGAAGATGGCAGTCATTAGCACTATAAGCTGGGCGGGGAAAAGTTTGAAAACCCTATTGGTGATGCCGTCGGAGCCAGGGGCTTTTCGCGGTTGGAGACTTTTAATGGTATCCTGGACCTCATCAGGAGTGATGGGGGCCAGTGGATTATCGGGATCTTCGACGGGCGGAAGGGAAGTTCTACGTTCGACTTCGGCGTTCACCATATCGAGGTGGGCTTGGTTTACTGGTTGAGAGCTGGGAGAACACTGGGACTCTAGGCTGTCGGCTAGGCATTCTGCTTTTTCAGAGTTATCGAAGGCGATACTCTTATCGGGACGAATGAGAGGAGGCATTGTGGCCTCTTCAGTGGATCGTAACTTCCTCTGAAGCTGCCAGAAGGCAAGATGGGTGGGCTCAAGTTCGCTCAGCATCTTGTCCCAGCTCGCATTACGCTGCTCGGCAATGCGTTTCCTTACAGCACGCTGTAAGTTGCGCATGTGAGCTTTGTTTGCGGCGCAGGGAAAAGCGCTGTACGCGCGGATGGCTGCGTTCTTCTCGGTTATCAGATTCCGTACATCGTCCGGGAGTTTCCAGCGGTGGTCTTCCACTACAGGAACTTCCCTTGAACAATCGTTCAGGACGGATTGTACGTGATCTGTAAGCGAGTCGATCGTCGCCGTCGTGTCAGCGACTGAGACTATGTGGTCAGGAATGGTGTCCAATTGTGGCGACGTGGTGGATTTCAGTTTTTCACTTACTTTCCTCCAGTCGGTGATCAATTGGGTCGGAGGAGGTTGGGTAGGATCATGGTTACCCGAGCGGGAACCTAGGTGTAGGATAACGGGACGGTGATCCGAGTTAAGCTCGTGAAGCGCTTCTATGGAGTGTAAACGGAGGTTTACATTCTTTAGGAGCGCCACATCGAGGACATCGGGCCTATGGTTGGTGTCGTGTGGGTAGTGGGTGGGAGTCATCGGAGCGATGACATCATAGTTTAAGGTCGCGCCTAGGTTATACACGATTCTGCCTCTGGCATTTGTCGTGTTGCTGTTCCAAGCGGGGTGTTTGGCGTTGAGATCGCCCGCTAGTAAGACGGAGTCACTTAGGCCGAAGAGAGTCGTGAGATCGCTGGTGAGCGCGATAGGATCGTCTGAAGCAAGAGACGCGACCGATGGTGGGGGATGGTAGGCAGAGATGATGGTTATCGGAGGATGACCAGTCATGCCTAGTCGACAGGCAGAGTACTCTAGGTTTGAGAGAGGCGCGGGTGGGGTCAGAGGGATGCAGTATAACTCCTTCCTATAATAAATAAGGGTACCGCCGCCGTGGCAGCGTGTTCTGTCATTGCGAACTAGACGGTAATTCGCAATTTTGGGGTCAGCGCGGTGGGGTTTCGGGTGATGACCTTCGGTTGGTTCACAAATGACAAGAACCATGTCGTACAATTCACCGCCTCTCGCTTTATGTAAGCGATGGACGGCGATCACTGGTATACCTTGATCGGCAAGGTCGTCTTTAATATCCTGTACAAGGATTTCTTTAGGGACACGTTTAATAATTACACGAGTGGGCGTGTCCTCGGGGAAGGAGAAAGTGTGAAAGGAAATATTCCTTTCACGGAGGGCGCGATATAGTTCCCTATAATCGTTCGACGTAGGGACGGTGACTTTAATGCCATTTTGGCAGGCACGGGCGTTTGTGTAGTTGATCTTTCGATCAACACACATCTTGGACACATCAGTCCATTTCCCCTTGTCTTGGATGTAAAAGCGGGGCGGAGGGCGTTGCTTCCTTTGGGCTGAGGAAGTTTGGGCTATCGGGCTGGGGGGACGACTATTCTGCACGCGAGCAGAGGTAGTTGGGACGGGGCTAGCGGGTCGAACGGGCGTTTGAGTTGGGGACGGGGGCGACGCGGTGGTCTTTTTGGCCTTGCTGGCCTGGGAGGTTTTCCCTTTCTTCCTCTTGCCGCCGGTGACGACTTGAAAGTCGTCTTCCGAGGACGAGGGGCATGATGACAAATCATTGTCAGAGTTGTTATTGGACACAGGTTCGGTGGTGTCCATTTCACGGAATTCAACTGCAGCGCACACCTGCGCGGCGTCCATTGTTCTATGAACAATAGGATTAGTAGGTTGGCCGGAAACAATGGATAATTTCGGGAATTGGGCGGTCGGCACGACATTGTCGGCGGGCGGGAGCGATAGAGGGCTATCTACCTGGAAGTCGTTCGTTGTTCGATGAACAATGGGATCAGAGTTGATAAACACTTCCGTGAATTGACCAACCGGAATGCCTTGATCAGCAAGCGGGGGAGATAATGGGCTGTCAAGCGCGTCACTAAAATCAGCGACGTTGGCTTCGGTAGCCGGAGGACAGTTAGCGATTTCACGCTGGATTTTTCCGCCATATTTGGCGGAAATAGCAGGGTTTTCCTTAAGTATTTCTAGCAATATCTCCAAAATATTGGAGTTTGCCATGATAGGCGAATGAATCAAAAATTTTTATGGGGAAATTTTGGAGATTTCTCTCCCGCGGGCGACCTATTTAAAGCCTAACTGGCCTAACTCCCCGGATGGATGGGTCCGGGGATGTGTAACCCTCCCAGTCGGGTAGAGACTGGGAGGTGAGTACCTAATGGTGAGCCCTAAGCTTGTAACCGGTCGCCAGTCTTATTGTGCGAGCCGGGCCCTATTGGGTCTAGTGCGAAGGGGTAGACACACCCAACCGACACTAGGTGTGTAGCTGAAAAGGAAACTCAGTAACTAGGTATGACTAGGAGATCCCCCAAGGCCAAAACCTAGCACTCGACTCCAATTGACTGCTTCACCCTGAAGGGGATCAGCGGGTGCGTCGGGTCAGCACCCCCTTGGTATTGTTGACACCGTGAGGTTTCCAACCAAGGACCACGAAACTGTGGTTTTACCCTGAAGGGGCCAAACCAAATTGTTTTTGACGATACTCTGTTATAGAAACAGGATATCCTTCACCGCCTCGAAAAAGGCGGATCCGGACCAGGCGTCGTAGTCGGCGACTACGAGTGACGTCACGGCGGGCGTGACGAAGCGTAGCGATGACTCAGGCACGGAACGATCGAGAGCGCGGAGTGGTACGACCGTCGCGGGCGAGCGTCGGAAGCGGAATGTCCTGAAGACAACATCTGGTATGGAGTCTCTATGCACAGTTTCAGCACAAAATAACTGACTCAAAGAATTGATACCAAATTATTGGTTTCATTATATTTCTTGAATACCAATCATAACAAACGTGTCACAGCACTACGAGGGTCAATAACTTTCCACGTCACTTGCCAATAACACGATAATTCTTTTCGTTCTTAATTTGAAAAATTCTGTCTCTGGTATCAGTATATTGGAATTTGTAATAAGTTCTACACACGTAGACTTAGGATTGCAAAACCCTTGCCTAGTGTTGCCCAAACGAGAGTCTCGCAAGAGTCTTGCAATTAGCGATTATCCTATTGCTATTTATTAAACGGTAGTTGAGATCTCAGAACAATGTAACAGAGTAGGTACATTTTGAGCTTGAATTGACATAGGCCAACCAAATGAATCAATTTAATTGAGACTCTTGAAGACTCTTGCGAGACTCTCATTTGGGCAACACTACCCTTGCCATATCATTTGTTATCATCCAAAGAAGCCATGCACTTGGTATGTATATACCCTTTAAATTACACGTTGTATACTGCTGTGAAACCAATTCGCAAATGCCATCTTAGCTCAATTACCAAGTAACATGTGTTAAACATACCAGAATAATCAATCATATCTACGTTTCTAAAAAGTTTATAGTACCAACAGGTCCAAACTTAGAAAATATAGTAAAAAATAAAAATACCGATCCAATCGATTAGTTTCGTTGTAGAAGACGTTATCTTTTCCATTATTTGACACGCCTCGAGGAGGGCAAGATGGAATGCTTTGTTTTTCCTCGTATTTTTTGCACAGATTAAGCCGGCCATGGGACCTCTGAATAGTAGGTATACCTTTTTAGGGTCTCGTTCCGCTTTTTGTAGCGATCAGAAGATGCCTCAATGTACATGCGTGTGGTGGGCTCATTATTTAGAACAAAAGATTCGTAGTAATACGATATATATATATATAAGCCACCTTACACATCAGCTCATTTGTAGGCTTTGTTGCAAAATAGTGGTATATCGAATGGATGGAACTGTTGGTAAGAAAAAAGCAGATAATAAGAGAATCCATCTTCCTTTTTAAACCTATGACCTACTACCACATATAACTAAGTCAAAATCGCAACTTTTGCGTTCTTTTGCAAAAACATAAAATATTAAAAGGAAAAGTTATGTAATATACATTAAAGGGATATTTATTATTTTTTTGCAATTGAAGTACATTAATATCACAAAAATGTCATCTCAATGTGTCTTTTCTCTTTTATATATAAAATGAGTAGTTGTTTATTTAATCAATAATTGAAAATACACTTAAATTAAATAAAATGAAAAATTTACTTAATATAAAATTTACAAAAATGCTTCACTAATTCAATATAGCTCTCACAAACCTAAAAATCACTATCATTCTTTTTTTCAGCTTTGAAAATTACTTTCCGCAACACTTGATTTATTTGCGAACCGTTTCAGCGCCATTTTCTTTTGCAAACACATGGGAGGTGTGTCCCAAAAGAATAAACATTGACTAGGAGATTCGAAGAGAAGTCGAAAATAGAAACAAGACGTACTTACTGAAATAATATTGAAATAACGATCGTATAACCTTTTAATTACTAGTATTGTCTTGGCCCAGAACATGTCTATTTACATTTAAATAGATATCTCTACGAGTACTAGCCAAAGCCTAATATTATTATGACCACATGTTAATTTCACAGGTTTTAAACCGTTATTCAGTAGGTATATGTTTCTATCTAAGTTTATAATATATTTCTAGATTGATACTTTGTGAGCTCAATCAAACCATATCCCAAACTACTTTTATTGGAACGGCCAACAACTTTATACGCGGGCAGTTCCAAAAACGTACCTCAAAGGCTTTACCACAGAGCCACATTTATGATGATTGACGCAACACGAGGCCGTAAGGATTAGGACATTAACTATTGCATAATCTCTAATGATTTAGTGCCGCCTCAGTAAACTCATTGCAATAACAACTACCTAAGTTAAGCAGTTCAAGTACTCCTCAGATTCTATAGTGCAAGTACTTTATCGCTTTAACATCGACGCTCACTTGTGTAATTTTTTATAGGAAAACGTTGTCTTATCGTTTTTTTCACTAGATGCAGCTGACTAGCGTGACTGGATGTATAGATTCATTCTAAGTTGGATCTCTGACAATACCTATAAAAAAGTAGCACATTGTCGTAACAAAAAACAATTACCATAATCACCCACAAAGAAAATGGTGATTTTAAATTTACGGTCTAAAATAAGCTCAACATTTTTCTTCACAAGGGGTCAAAAAGCTACCGCCCTTACGGCCGTCGGGTAAGTTTCCACAAACATACGTGCCGTCAACGAATGACAAAAGCGCACTCCAGACTGGTTGCATCATTAGTAGAGACTGCAACAACTCTACTAATTGGGCAGACCCTCAACTGAACACTGCCAGCGGGCTTTGCGCTCCTAGTTCGATTTTGGAGAGAGATAAAATTAGAAATAAGTTTAGGCGGCTTTGTGGAGTTTAGTTGACTGGAAGAGTGAGTATAGTTTCACCAGATGGAATGAACAATGAAACCATTTATGAAGCGTTCTGGATCGTTTTTTGTTGCGTGTCAAAGCTTGCTCATTCGAATGTTCTGGGTAGAATTCGCACACAAGTATAAAACAATTTTTTTTTATGTTTGTTTTGTCAAATTATTATTTTTGTTAAATCATTCATTTATTATGTACCTATGTGACGATCTGATAAAAGGAAGACTGAATCTTTGCCGAGCTGTGGAACAAAAACTAGGCTACAGTAGAATCTGAAATCTAAAAATAAAATAACGTTTTGTTCAATTCAGGCAACTTGCTCTAGCTTGCAATAATCGTGTGAAAATGTATCCCATGACGTCTATTATTTAACCAAGTCAAGTGCGAGTCAGACTCGCCCATGAAGGGTTCCGTAGTAACTACGCAGAATAACTTTATTTTTCATAGTCTTTGTAAATGTTACATTTGTGCTATATCTCAAAATAATCTTTATTTTAAATATTTTTATTTTTTTTCTTAATATCGGAAAGCGGTTCACAGAATACATCTACCTACCAAGTTTCACATGTATAGTCCTAATAGTTTCTATTTTAAATAGCTGTGATATACGGACGGACGGACAGACAGACAGACAGATGGACAGACATGACGAAACTATAAGGGTTCCGATTTTTGCCATTCAGCTACGGAACCCTAAAAACAGGGTAATTTCCTCAAAACCGTCTTTTCATATCCCCATTACCCTGGTTACTTTGTATCAAGTATACACGAACCCACAACACAGCTCCATTATACAGAACAGTGTATCATCTTATCTGGTTACCAACTGATGTGCTAGTGATTAAACACAATAGGTAATAGGCAATTAAGCGATTGCATCGGGTGGGTAATCATTCACGTAATGCAATTACTTAAATGCTTTCAAACCGGAATGATGACGTAAACCAGTATAAGGCTCTATTCATACTGTGTGATAAATGGAAAAAAGCAAGCTATTGAGTTTTCTATAGAATGTGAACAATGACACTCGTTTTGCCTCTGAATTTTTCGAAAAAATTTTAACTGAACTTTTAGTATCGGGGCTCGCGAGCCGATCGCCGGCCACCGTAGGCGTGGGCTTGCGGACGGCGAGCAGGAGTAGCTCACCGTCCGGTAAGGACCAGGCCCGGGTTGGCAGCGCGTTGTGTTCCACGCGCGCCTCAAAGAGCTGTCAGCAATAGTGACGGGGCCTCATAAGGCCGTCGCCCGCCGGGGTTGTGGAAATGTTCTAACAAGATACCGCGGCCTTGGATCTAACAGTGTGGATTTTTAGTCAGCAGAATTCTGACACTCCCTTCCACTTAACCCAGATAGGGAGAAGTTATTCGATGATTTTCCCACCCGGAAAAAAGGTACCATGTACTAAATCCTTTAGCGCTTTTTGCCTGACCCGGGAATTGAACCCGAGACCTCTTACTGAGCAGTCGGACTTACAACCACCAGACCAGACAGGGCCAACCACCACCAACGAAACGGCGCAGCGTCATAAGAAATGGTATGACTAATACTTTTAGGCCACTTTAGACAGTTGTCTACCATAACAACGTTTAGAATCGCCCAGTATATTGCCATTACAAACAACTCCACTTTTATACCCTTAAACTCTCTATTATATCAGCCACTATTGTCTATTCGTAAAACAATGATAAAGGAATCATGATTTTTTTTAAATCATTTATTTCTACAAAGGGTATGGCAAAGGGTATGTAGGTATTACAAATCGACAAATTTTGCTTGAGCTGCCGTTCTGGGAGAAAGAAACGAAAGCTAAGGAGAGACAGAAATCAAAAGTTAGTTTAGTCTCTCTATGTAAACTAAGCTTATGTTTGGCACAACTTAATGCAGAAGTCTATTAAGCTCTGCAGTATTCCATGTGACGTCATAAAACAGGAACTCAAGTGTGATCAGGTGAATCGACATGCCTGCATTTAATTGGCAAAAGGGATTGAGATTAATTAAAAAGCAGCAGTTTTTATACATATCGTTTTATTCGATTGCTGTATTGACGTTCTTGACGATATATAAAGAGCCTAGTTATATTACAATTTAAGAATAATAATGTTATCTTTTATTACGACATTTATTATTATTATAGGTATACTACTAACAAATAAAATGAAGATAGTTACAGAAGTAAACACATTTGATCTACATTATTCCTAATGACAAATAATTTATACGTAAGAATTTCAAAAAATTAAAACTAAATACATACGTACACCATGTCATTGTGTGGGGGTTAGTAAGTAATATTTGTATGTAGAGTGTGAAAAAGTTTTAGGAGTGTATGAGTGGAGTAGGAGTATATCATTATACATTTTAAAGCTGATATGAAGTGGCGCTTGACTAACGGTAACCTGCGGCGCTCAGTACTACAAACTCTGTTGGTACAACGTTTCTTTGTGAGGGTCTTTGTAAGGCAGAAGTTGGTGTTTCTTACAGGTCGTTTGTAGCACAAAGAACTATCTTACTGTGAGTACTTCACAAAGTAAATATATTTCAGAGGTTAGAAATCGAATCGGTTTCCTCGCGTAATAAGTATTTTTATTATATTATATTATTAGTTAAGTATTCCTTGCGTGTTGCATATATTTTATGCTATCGAGCATACGAGTTTTTCAAAATTTGAAGCAATGAATCTTGAAATAATTTCCATTACAATTAGGGTACGATTGATTTATGGGTAGAGTGTAACGGTGAATTTATAAATTCTATTGAACTCTTCATTGTGATTATTTCATACATGCCTTAGAATAAAGTGGACCTTATAATATGGGTACCTCCGAAAACTTGTAATAAAATAGATGCGTTATGCGCCATTGATAAAATTATTGTTCACATATCCCTATTTAATTTTGTGATGTTATAGTCGACCCATTCCGTCCCATAGTTGGTCATGGCTTGTGTCCCAGTAGTGGGACATAAGCCATGACCATACACTTAACCATACAGCATAATGATATAGGCTAATTCACGTTTTACGAAAATAAAAAAAATTGGCCAAGTGCGAGTCGGACTCGCACATGAAGGGTTCCGTAGTAGCTATAATAAATATAATATACTTAATATATTTATTTGAAAAAAAAAACAAAAAACCTTACAAATTTCTTAAAACTAGATTATTTACAATTTTTACAACTACGCCAAATAACTTTGTTTTTCATAGTATTTGTATGAATTACAAAGTTATATTTGCGGTTTTAGAAAATATACTGTATCTCAAAAACTGCTGACTCGATCTCGTTCAAACTAATTTTGGTTGAAAGTTTACATTAAGATCTACAACATATGGTTTTATTAGATTTTTCACTTTATTATTATAGAAGTTAGAGGGGGGAACACACATTTTACCACTTTGGAAGCGTATATCTTTTAAACGATTAACTTTATGAAAAAGTCATTTTTGAAACCTTAATGTCATTTTTAAAGACCTGTCTATAGATACCACACACGTATAGGTTTCATGAAAGAAAATATTTTCAGTTTCAGTTCCATGTATGGGGAGCCCCCTTCATTTCAAATATTTTTTTAATTTTCTCTTAAAATCGGAAAGCGGTTCACAGAGTAGATCTACCTACCAAGTTTTACATGTACAGTCCTAATAGTTTCGGAATAAAGTGGCTGTGACATACGGACGGACGGACAGACAGACAGACGGACAGACATGTCGAAACTATAAGGGTTCCGTTTTTTGCCATTCGGCTACGGAACCCTAAAAAGGGCAATAGGGTATTTTCCTGTAGTAGTAAAAAAAAGGCAATGCATTGCATATAGTTAGTTTAGATGCCAGGAAATTTGTACATTTTTTTTTAATAATTCCTCATTTTTTATATTTTCATACAATAAAAATTATAATTTTTAATCTGTGTGTCAGGTGACCGCAAACTCCAATCACGAAGTGTGACGTCATTTTTCTCAAAGCTGTCAAACGTGTCAACTTGTCATACAACGAAATAACTCAAATGAGTCTTATGCATAATTTTGTATTGAAAAAAATGTTCGTAGGTGTTCTTTTTGTGTTATTTTCACAAAAAGGCACTACACAGTATTGGTAATATAATTTTAAACTCATAATGAAAGAAAGACGACAGAAATCCTAACCTCAAAAACACTTTGTTGTTTGAGAAATATGACGTCATGCGACTTCGTGACAGCGATGGGTTTTTGGGCGAGAAAATATTTAATTTGAATTAGTTATTTTTTTACGAAAAATATTTTATTTGTAGCTTAAAATTGATCAATAATTAAATCTAAGCTATTTTTAAAATAGGCAAATACCCTATTGCCAAGCACTTTAGACACTTTAAATATAATTTTGTTCAAAGCTCAAGTTCTAAAATTGTTCAAGTTCGGAACACAAAGCTCACAGCTCTTTCAAAATAAATCCAATTCACACTCCAACACTTTCACAAAATGACTTCAAAAGTTGGAAGTTCCAAAATTAATTAAACTGGCTAATTAAAAGTTCACTGGTCCTAAATACAAGTATATACATATACCATTTATCCCACCTCACTTGTATTTTAAATTAAAGTGCAATGATATTTCTGAGCAAATTCGACTCGCCTGCGGTTGACGCTTTTAAACCCGTAAATGAGGAGCTAAATTATTTTCGAGAGGAAAATTGACATGGAGATTTTAGATTAAATTTAATATATTATTTAAGTCGTAAAAATATTTTAAGGTTAAGTTAAATCCTAATGGATAAGGTGTCGGACTTGTGATCGAGAGGTCTCGAGTTTGAATCCCACCCCTTACACTATTGCTGTACACCCACTCCAGACACAAGCATATTTAGCTTAGTTGGAGGCTAGTAATGTGACATCTACCCACATTGCGAGTATACTTTAAAAAAAGAAAGAAAAGAAAAGATTGCAGATAATTAAAATTTCATAAATGTGTTAGTAATGTTTGTAATATCCCAAAATTAGTTATAACTAGCTTAAGATACGGAACTTCGCATATTTCAATGTATAACCAATTCTACAGCGGCAACTATAACTTTATAATAGCAGAAAAAACGTTATCAAATTACATATCATCGGATTTCGGAATTCTTCTTCTTCCGTGTTTTGAGATCTTGATTCTAGGCAAATTTCAGGATTCGAAGTCAACTGGAAGTACCCTAGGTTTTAATTTGATTGCGAGATATCAAACAATGGCGTACAAATATAAATGTCCGTATTTTTACCTACGAATTCTTGAGGTGCTGTTTATTGCTTCCCCAATATTTACATATTATCAAAATAGATATACATAATTATAATGGAAGGTACATACAAATCTAAGCTCAGAATAGCAACTTTCTACGTAAGACAAACAAGCCGACTATACTACGAGTTGACCGGAGACGGATCAGGTGCAGGCTCATGTATTTGTCAGAGCACGGCAATCTCAACATCCCCATTATTCTCTACTCTACTTCCTGACATGTTACAGAAAAAAATAAAATTAACCTTGGTCTAGCACTTGTAATCGAGAGGTCGCGGGCTCAAAACCCACCCATTGTGTGTCTGGAGTGGGTTCATATTGCCATGAACCCACTCCAGACACACGCATATTTAACTTAGTTGGTGGGGTTAACAAGGTTGCTAGTAATGTGAATTCTACCCAAATTGCCAGTTCTCTTAAAAAAAAACATTCCCCGCAAAATTAAGGCAGCAATAATAAGTTATTAACGCGGCTACTTTTACGATTCATGTCTTGACTGTAAATTATTTGATTAACTGTTTTACCCATTTAATTTTACAGCTCAGTTTTCTTTGAATAAATTGTACTTGGTTTTCTCTGATTATTTTGCCTTCACCGTTTGGAGAGTAGTCGTGATAATATCAATTACACAAAGTAATATGCCTGCCTTACTTCGAAACCTTTACCTACAATATCAAATATACAACGTGTAACGGAAACCCCATATCTATCCAAAAGGACTGAAGACAACATCTGGTATGGAGTCTCTATGCAAAGTTTCAGCTCAAAATATAAGTGACCCCAAATTATTGGTTTCATATGTTTCTTGAATATCAGTAATAACAAACGTGTCACAGCACTATGAGGGTCATCACTTTCCACGTCACTTGCCAATAAAACGATAATTCTCTTCGTTCTTCTTAATTTGAAAAATTCGGTCTCTGGTATCAATGTATTGAAATTTCTAATATGCTCCACACATGTACACATAGGATTAGAAAACCCTTGCCATATCGTTTATTATCATCCAATGAAGCCGTGCACTTGGTATGTTTATACCCTTTAAATTACACGTTGTATTTATCACAATTATCTTTTGGCAACAAAGATTAAAAAATCAAAGTTTTAATCGGTATTTGATGCTGCCTGACTTTTCCGTTTAATGCCACTTCCTGGACCTGAAAACATTATACATATATAAAAGGTTTAGAAATCTATTTCCATAGAATACTGTTTAAATATTGTAATGATCCTTTTGTAGGCAACAGCTCTTATTCCATTGCCTACGGAGGCCATTAGCATAGTAGCCTCATTTAGTACAATCAAGTTAACCATTTACTTTAAGTACGTTTATGAGGGTATTCACCGATGGGGTAAACAAAGTTATTTGCATCTGGTGGAATTATTTTAAGTACAGGGCAGGAATAAAAGATTTGTTTGTGTCACGTGTGTAAGTTTCTCTGAAACATACTGTTCTCTTACAAGTAGGTTAAAATTATTTGCAGCTGTTTTAAAATATTCTCCATACTAACATTGTACAGATGAAAGTGTATTTGTTTCTGTCTGTCTGTCTCTTATATCAAAACGGAACAACGGATCGATGTGTGATTTGGTGTGGAGATAGTCGAAGAGCTGGAAAATTACATAGGCTAACTGTTTTCTCTGAAAAATACTTTTTACGTGAGTGAAGCCGCGCACAGGACCTTGCTACTTATTAATCATAGCGGACTTCATAAGTCAAAATATGAAACGTCTCAACGCGAAGCAGACAAACTAGGTCCTACAGAACAAGATTTTGACGACTCAGAAAAACAATACGACATTTTATTTCTCTCGCAAGAGAATGAAATTTCTTGCGTCTCTTAACCCGCAAGATGAAAGCAGAGGGTCCCCAAGACGGGGTTTATGAATCTACTCGGAATTTCATTACGAAATATCGTTCAGTTCTTGTGTCATCGATGGCTTGGAAAGGACGTTTAGTATTGCCAAATGCTTTTATTTGTAGCTGAGTATTTTTCGAGATAACAGGTCCTTTGTGGTCATATGTATTTTCCTTAGTTTATAGTTTAGTGAGTGGCTGTGCTACTAGAGAGATTGTAGAGTTAGTGAAAACCTATGTCAAAAGTTTTATACTCATAACTTATATTTATGGCGGGATAAAACTTTACGACGCGATCGTTATTAAAATTCAATCGAAAATTTAAAATAGATAAATACACAAACTAGAACTAAGAGCACCTAGAACTAACCATGGTAAGAAAAATATATTGCATGAGATAGCAAAACTGTATAATTAATTACCCGATAATTTCTACTAACTGTGTCCATACATTCATCATTTAAAAAAAACTTATTTCTACTGCTGCCGGTTGGCTTGTTGTGGGTAGATACTCCAAAATAGTGTTTGATTATAGTGTTATCGATTATAATCATATTCTTTTATGTGATACATTATTTGATGAGACTACACGGTGTTTGTAATCTTTATTTTAAAAGAATTAATGCGATGATTTAAAATAAAATTACTAACTTATTACTGTAAAAATATTAGTTCATAAGTCGGTTTATTTTTTTACGAAAGGCATTGCTGGATGTAATTTGATTTTTTGCATGTTGCATTTGGAATGCAACAGTCAAGCTACTCTAGGCTGAGGCGCAGCATACATATCTCAATTATGGTTAGACGAGAGATGCATGAATGCGTAGATAGGGGCAACGCTTAATTCGAATCATAGGATAGATTTTAAGGTGTTAATAGCCTTCAGTTTCTCACTGCAAAGTGCAACACTATTGTTACCAACTTCAGTTCATTTTGCTATCTGATACTACACTGAGATATTTAGACAAAACTCTTGGGTACTTATTAATAATTATTAGGAACATATCTTAATAATTATTAATACCCAAGAGTTTTGTCTAAATATCTCTATATTGCCTCGACAGTGATCGTTTAAAATTTCGTTCACATCTGGTGAAAAACGTAACTCATCCTTTTCAGTCGGGTAAAAAGGCGTCAAGACGATTTAATGCAAGCTTAAACCGCCCAATTATTTGAGACAATATGTTCTAAAGATGTCATGAACAGTATATAGTGAAGGAAGAGGAGCGCAGACGTACGCATTCATCTCGGGGATATTTGAGGTTTTTTTTTGTAGTTAATAGACTTGCGTTTGACCATAATCTCACCTGATGTTAAGCGACGATGTGGTCGAAGATGAAGCACGCTTACCTAGAAGTAACCTATTCACTCTTGACTTCACTTTACGAACGAATTTGGTAAACAGGTAGTCTTATTAATATTATAATTGTAAAAGTTTGTGAAAACTTGGCTGTTTGTTATTCTTTTACACAAAAAATACCGCCATTGTAACCATATTTTGCAGTATTGTAAATCAAGTGTGTGTTTAAATTATTGGTGTACAATAAAGAGTATTCTGTCTATCTATACTGATCGGATCTGTATAAAATTCCCACAGGATCGGGATTTACGAGGGAAAGATATCGTTTTTTATTCTACAGTATGTTAACTAACAGAGCGCGTTCCCGTTAACCCGCAATAGTATAAATGCCAAAAAATATTACCATTCGAAAACAAAATGTTTTTCTTTTTTCATTATTATGAAAAAAAAAAACCAATCAATCTAACAACACAACAAACAATCAATTAAACATTTTTAGTGAATATTGTATTTAATATTCACTAAAAATGTTAAATTGATACGTAAAAGAAACACTCTGTACACGCGTACGCATTCATAAATAAATTGCGACGTTGCCGTCCTTCAAGTAAGCGTGTACAGTGTTTCTTTCACGTATCAATTTAATATTTTTAATGAATTTTTTAATATTAAAAAAAAATATATAAACATTTTGTTTTCGAATGGCAATATTATTTTTTAGCATGTATGGATGCTATACTATTGCGGGTTAACGGGAACGCCCTCTGTTAGTTAACATACTATATATAGGCCCGCGTTTAACCATCGCACCGTCTCACCTCATGCTAAGCGATGATGTGGTTGAAGCAGAAGCCCGTCGTTGAAGAAGAAGTAACCTATTCACTCTTGACTTAAAGACCCCTAGCTTATAGCTATCAGAAAACACAGACTCTGCCAGGAAATTCCATTTGAACGGAGTCGTTGTTACAGTTAGTTCAAAATAAAGTGACGAACATAGGTATAAGAAATATAACGTAACCCCTCTGTAGATAAAAAATTGTCAAAGATAATAAGCTTAGACAAACTTTAACGACTCAAAATAACTATATAAAAAAGAAGAGAATGTGAAGTTCACCCTTTACGTTCTTTTCTTTTTCTATTTATGCATGAGTTCATTAATTTATTTGTCAAAAACATTTTTATTTAATTTCATCTTCGCAATCTGGATCTGTTCTTTAAGTAAGATAGATTTATAAAACCTATTATTACATAATAAATGTAATGTTTATATCTTACGAATATCGAACAAAGTAATATTCCATGTCTGTAATCGATCATGATTAATTCATTGTACGCCGTATGTAAAAATAAATCCCAAAATAGATTGGAATAGTCTCGGAATATTTGGAAAATCGATACCATCGCTACTGCCTATCTTACGTCCATTAACACAATTACTGGGCAACACGATACGCCTTAGATAGACTAGTTTTGAATTCATGACTTCTGACAGTCAATGGCTTAAAATGCTTTCTTTAATTTCGATGTTAAAGATCCATACCATACATTTAAGCGTCAAATAGATAAGGTGTTGGACTTGTGATCGAGAGGTCCCGAGTTTGAATCCCACCCATTACCATATTGCTGTGAACCCACTCCAGATACAAGCATATTTAGTTTAGTTGGAGGGGTTAACAAGATTGCTAGTAATGTGAATTCTACCCACATTGTAAGTTATCTTTAAAAAAAAATACCAGCCTCATTTATTTTAACTGAAAACGGCAAAAATGGAATGTAAAAGTGTTATTTATAATCAATTTGTTATTAAAAATAAAATATCATTTCATTTCATAGACCGATCTTAAAAATTGGTTCATATAGCTATATCTATATAGCTGTTGTTATAATAAAGCACTACGTACAGGTAAATTATCTTGTTGAATTCAAATTCGTTTATTACTGACATCAAAGTAAATTTGCTGTCATAAACAACGATTTTTATAGGTATTGAAAAATTTATTATTTTATATGTATGTAATGTGGTTTAATTCAGTAGGCAACTATAACACACATATAATGATAGCCTATTAAAATGAAACAAAGCTTCTTTAAGTTTTTTTTTAGCCTAAATATATTATCACACTGCTGAGTAAAGGTCTTTTCCATAGTCTTCGACTTTTACCCGTATTATTAATATAATAAGGTACCTACTGAAAGACTCATGAATAAGACAAAAAAAAGTTCAAGAGGAACT
This sequence comes from Tholera decimalis, assembly GCA_943138885.2. Classification (NCBI taxonomy): domain Eukaryota; kingdom Metazoa; phylum Arthropoda; class Insecta; order Lepidoptera; family Noctuidae; genus Tholera; species Tholera decimalis. The sequence goes on along the minus strand of OW964553.2, from coordinate 7,876,060 downwards.
GAGAACCTCCTCCTTTTTTGGAAGTCGGTTAAAAAATAAACACAGTTGGTGCAGACGTTGAGCTATTGGCTACTAAGCTGCGAGCCATGGATTCGATTCCCGCACAAAACAAATGTTTGTATAACCTACAGATAGTTGTTTTAGCTGTTTTTATCCACATAAATTATTTTGTATTTACTAGTGGGAAAGAAATAGAGAATTTTTAAATAAAATCTCTCTGATGCTGTACAAAAACCATTCTGAAATAAACAACTCATTTCTAAGTAGGTATCTCACCAAAAAATCCTGTAATTCAAAAAGACCCGACATTAACTGTCCCGCAATTCCAAGTGAAATTGTGGGCGAGTCACAAAAGACATTTTTACCTCGCTTAGTAGCTCGCGGTTAATTACCGCACGGTCCATGCGAGTTTAATGAGACCAGCCCTAATTAGAGCTTCCTGCGAGGAGATATAATTTTTTTTATAGCGATGATAATGTTTTAGGTTTTTTTTTTTTTTAATGATAATGGTTACGGACCAGACTTACGAGTGAGTTTGAACGCAGTGAGGCACACAATTTTTGGAGTTTTATATAATCACTATTGTTCTCAAAACGAGCCAGGAAAATATCGCGAGGAAGCCTATATTTTGAAGGCAATATTTCACATCCATCAATCGAACTGTGCCCGCGTGCTGGATTTTTTCGACAACAAAAAAAAAGGCTTAACTTACCTGGTGGTTCTAAGCTGAAAATACACTCCACCTTAGTTATGTCAGTAAAAGTCTACAATAAATTACCCGACATAATTAAAAATGTACAAAACAATAACATATTTATAAATAAATTAAAACAATTTCTTATTAATAAGTGTTATTATGATATAAATAAATATTTTAATGATAAATTAAATAAATAAAAATAGTGTTGTAATAAAAATATAGTAGTAAGTAGTTAAAGTAATATTTTAATAGTAATATTTTCGTACACAATATTTTTTGTAAAAGTTGTTTCTGTTCCAATAAATTATCTTAGATAAGATTAGCTTGGCTTAGTAGCCAATAGCTCAACGTCTGCACCAACTGTGTTTATTTTTTAACCCCCGACGCAAAAAGAGGGGTGTTATAAGTTTGACGTGTCTGTCTATCTGTCTGTGATTTAGAATCGATATTTAAAGTTTGTTACATAGCGATACCCCGCCGCGACTATTATTTTGTTTTAATTTTTAAGCGATGTTTCTTAAACTACTTCTAAGTATTTTTTGCATAGGGGGTTTTTTAATTTAATTTTTTGTCTTATTCATGAGTCTTTCAGTAGGTACCTTATTATACACATTCTATATCCTCCTTCTTAATTTGCTGTGCCCGACAGGGTCCACAATGATCTAAAACAATATATATCTTTTTTTTATCTTGTATGTACCTACCACCTAAGTTCACATTGTGGAATGCAAATAAATGTACTGAGTATTGCGGCAACTTATAATGCTGTCGGCTATACCTACTGGACTTGCTTATGTCAGCCTTAAATGATTAAACCTAACATAGATTAAAAAAAAAAAACAAAACCATTTGGTGGATTACGGCCTTTTTCCTCTCATAGAGAGGCAGTCTGTGTCCTAAAAATGTGAACATTATAGGCTGAATTTGTTATGTTATATTTTTATTTTCATCTGCTATTTTCCATACCACAACCTACACAAATGTACTTAAGATCATGTTTGTCAAAGCAAAAACCTTTAAAAATAAACAAAAACCTCGGCAAACATTAATCATTCGTAGAACAAGGAAGACTCAATATTGAGAGCCCAATCGAAGCACGGCTGTTTGTTTTCTTTGGTTTTAACCAAATTGTTTTTGTCATGAAAATTCAATTGTGGAGATTTGCTTTGTTCAAGTAGCTTCGGATTGGGCGGCTATGAATTGAATTGAAAAATTGTTTTGATTTTCCATCAAGTCGTGAATAAATTAAGGGAAGGCGGTAGATGGAAAGTTTTAAACAGTTTGAGTGATTCTAGTAACGACGTTGGCTTAGATTATAATTAATTTCCAGATTGATATTTTTTCACCTCAAATTGGCACCATTTCAAATGCAACACTAAACATGAATTTTCGCAACCACTGCAAATTCCTTAGACGCGAGCGGCGTGCTATTTTGGAAACATATGCCAAACGTTCCACCACGGAACCATAATTATAATACATATATTTTTGTCACAACGTTAAGTCGCATCTATATGTGTATAATAAAATGGCAAATCAATATAGTCTTAAATTAAAGGTTATATTGATTTACCATTTTCATATTATTACTGATGTTTTAAAATAAACAACCAGAAAAATATTATTCTAGATCTACATTTTGCTGTAGAGGAGCTTGTGGCTGTATTATAACTACCGCACCGGTCGATTTTTTACGTAAGACTTACCAATTTCGGTCATGGATGAGTGGCTATCCTTACATATCGAAGAAGCTAGAATATCCCACGCTAGTCTTGCTAAGGGGTATTGTTTAACAATAGCACTCAGCTGTATAACAGAACATGATAACAAACAGTTTGAGTGCTGTATACGACCCACCCAAATGCCTTAACTTTGGTATTGTTCGTCAAATCGTTCGAGCTCCTTAAGGTTCTAAGTTGAGCTTCGCGATATTTGACAAATGCTTGCACTATTTGGACGGGCCTGCTGAAATCTGTGTGATTCTGTCCACTAAAGGGCGCCACAGACATAAACCTACATGGCTCTCATATACCTCTGAGTTTGTTTCAGTTTTTCTTCTCTGAGTTAGATAACACTGGCCTCATCTAGTTTAAAATTACAAAAAAATTACGCATAAAAGAGTTATTTATAACCTATTTGCAAAATAAACATGATTATTTTATTATCATTATTTTATTTCATTACGATATCTATAGATAGCAACGCAACGGATAACGGCAACGATGTAACACACATTTTGACCGAATCGTTCATGAATTATCTCAAAACTTTATATAAAAACTTTATCACATCGCCTATCTGGGTATTTTCGTTAAAAGATAAAATAAAGGCCGCCTATCTTATTATAGTCGCTCCTATCTGGTTTAGCACATAATTTAACTACTTATCGCCTTAAAAAAGAGAGTCGCCAACTCCGGTCGTCTGGCCCCTTATTCTACGCTAAACGTAAAATGTATAATTGAAAGGTCTTTAACACTTTTTGAATTATTAATATTGATATGAATAATTATTATTGATATGGAAGATCCCCTCTTACATATCAAAATAAAAATTCAAATAAAAGTTTCTTCTAACGCTGACTTTTTAACCTAATAAGAAGCTCCAATCAAGTGACTATAAGATGTACCTCCGACGTAAAACGAGCTGCTTTAAGTTCAATTTTGAGCTGCACGATCACTGAGAAAAGCTTGTACTGTTATTTCAATTTTGATTTATAATTGTTATTTGAGCTTATTATTTTAAAGAGCAGTGGTGGCCCGGTGGTAACGGGCCCGACTTACAAGTTGCAGGTCATGCTTTTGAACCTAGTCAGGCATTATAGTCCCCGGCACGTAAGTTGGCAAGGATTTGGCGTACTTAAGGAACTTAAGGAAGTAAGTCTCTTACCCCCACGGTAAGAGACTTACTTCCTTAAGTTAGTTACTTACTTAGTTAGTTACTTAATGGAAGAAAAGGAAAAAAAAAACAAAAACCAAAATCTAAATTTAAAACAATAACAATAACTCGTAACGAAAACTAAATTTAACACAATAAAAATAAATCGTAACAAAAACAGAGGGTACAAATTTCGTGCACGCAGTGTATTCGGGAGCGAACGGGGCGTAGACACAGTGCGAGAGGCCTGAGTCTACTAACACCAATCGCACGCTCGGGTTGAGGCTACATAACACCCCGCGTCCCGCTGACAACCGCTGACACCTAAAAATCGACTTCTGCGCATCTAACGATTCTTGCCAAGTTACATGCCGGGCACTATAGTTTGTGTTTTTTTTACCACTGCTCTCAAATCGGTGAAGCAAAACATCTTAAGGACACCGGCACCCTCCAAAGACCAAAAAAACCAAAAATATGTGATATCCACCAACCCACACTAGATACACGTGGTGGATTAAGGCCTATACCTTCTGATGTCTTTGACTCAGCAATGGGAACGTAAGGCTGAATTTACACCGCCGCGAAATGGCATGGTAGCGACTTTTTGCAACGAAATTGTACAAAGCATAATGAACTTTATGTCAATTGTATAACATACAAACTAAATAGGAGCCAAAAATTCTCGACAATGCGCGAGGATTCCCCAGAAGACGCGCGATCTTTTTTGGCTCCTAATTAGTTTGTATGTTATATAATTGACATAAAGTTCATTATGCATTGCAAAAAGTCGCTTCCATTCCATTCCGCGGCGGTGTTAATTGAGCCTTATAGTCTAAATTATTATTATCGTAGCAAGTGTTTCGTGTTTGTTCAAAATACTGAATGGCTATGTTTAAATAAATTATTTCATTAATAGTATACATTTTTACTCATTTACTTTACTCGAAAAGTTAAAATTATTATTAGATAGATAAAAAAAAACAATTAGCAGTCACACAGCTACATCTATTGCACCACTAATTACAGAAACAATTTGTTGGCGATGATTTGGAAATTGGAAACAATTGGAAAATGGAAAAAAATTGATACAATCGGATGAGGTCACCATCACCCCTAATAATGTGGATGATATTGATAATGGTGATATTTCCACCTTGGCTCTCATTTCACTATTAAGTTTGCTTGTTCAAAGATTCTCTTGAGGACTAAATACCAAATTCCATTAAAAGTACAAAACTAACCTTAATTAATTTTAATAAAAAAATTAACATAACATTTCCAATTACTGTAATTTTGAAGCACAATTCAGACTTTGACAGGCGACCGGAAGTATTTAACTGTTGAGAACTTGTCGTAGCAATAAGTACCAACTAATTGGTTAGCAAAAGTTCTATATACAATGTTTTTAGGGTTCCGTAGCCGAATGGCAAAAAACTAAACCCTTAGGCTGGAAACAGTGCTTGACCGACGGTCGGCGCTGACCGTCAGTCGGCGTAGCTATATCTATGCAAGCCTATGAATGAGCACTCAGCTACGCTGACGATTTTCACAACCGACGGTCAGCGCTGACGGTCAAAACGTACGTTCAGCGCTGACCGTCGGTCGAGCACTGTTTCCAGCCTTATAGTTTCGTCATGTCTGTCCGTCCGTATGTCACAGCCATTTTATTCCGAAACTATTAGAACTATACATGTGAAACTTGATAGGTAGATGTATTCTGTGAACCGATTTCGGATTTTAAGAAAAAAAAAATATTTAAAATAAAGGGGAACTCCCCGGACATGGAACTGCACCTGAAAATATTTTTTTTTTATGAAACCTATGTGTGTGTGGTATTTATAGACAGGTCTTTAAAATGACATTGAGGTTTCTGAAACCACTTTTTTATAAAGTTAATTGTTTAAAAGATATACGCTTCCAACTTCCATAATAATGGAGTGAAAATTAAAAAAAAAAAAATCATACAAACACTATGAAAAATAAAGTTATTTGGCGTAGTTACTACGGAACCCTTCATGAGCGAGTCTGACTAGCACTTGGCCAATTTAAAAAAAATAACTATCAATATTACTTTCGCGGCAGTGGGTGTGGTAAAAACATAGATAAAATAAATAAGTAACCCCAATTACACTTGTGTCAAGTAAACAATCAGTCAATCGATCAATATTTTGTGAACTAGACAATCAGTCAATCACAATTTCTATCATTCATTACATCAACATTCAAATATTATTTCATACTTTCTAATTGATTATTTTTATATTCATTAAACTCGGTCTTTTACATGTGTGTTTGGTTTCGAGTATCTGATATTATTTTATTACTTAGCAAAAATTAGATACTTGATCTGCTCAATGCAGCTGTGATCTCACAAATGGACGAGCATTGTTGCTACGTGATATTTATACCACAATGTTTGCTTTAATGACTAGCAGATTTTTTCAAATGAATATTATTTGGTGAATTACGTTAAAATAATGAAAATATACTTAGAGTCTTACAGGTGATTTAGTTTTACAGCTTCTGTAATGAAACTACGTTATTGCAATGAATAAACAAGTATTTATTACTTCATATAATTACAAATAAAAGAAATAAAATAATTACAATTAATTAAACAAAATAAGTAGGAATTAAGGATCCAGGTGCTTCTAGGTGATCCGTTTTTTCTTTTACAAGGATTGATAAAAAGTATTGTTTAAATACGGTAGCATGTCTTTGACACGTAGGTAGATGTTATCAGTGTCAATGCTCTTCACAATATGCTGAACACATATTTCGGCACTGCACTGGCACATAGAATTACTTTCGAATTGGTTTGCATCGTAAATTTCGATCCGTATAACTTTTGTGCCACCGGTCGAAACCGTTTTGTAAAAACTTATCAACTCCTTATTATTATTTGTATTTGTATTTGAAGCAAATGGGTTTCGTTGTTGTTCTTCCTCATCCAAATAATTTACGACTTTATCAATCACATCATGTTCTATCATTAACTGAGGTGAAGTCGGTGAATAAACCCAACTCGGTATCTGAAACAGAATACATTATTTCTAATTTTCTTTGCACTTCATGAATAAAGTTTAACAAAGCGTTCAAACAATAGTACCTATTATCAAATAATATATTTCCACACACGGCTGCATATAGTATAAGCAGACCTCTCACTGTACGGAAAATGTATAGCTTGATATGTAGCCGTGTGTACCTAATTGCTGGCTTCTAACTTGGCTAGAAAACGGAACCCAAGCCCTTTGACAAATAGCACCACTTATCAACCACTCTACCAACGTAACTATTCTCGTGGTTTGTTTAAACTAAAACTTTAATAATAACTTAGTTTAAAAAATAAAAAAGCTACCCTATATCTCATAAAAGGTCTACATAATATTTTAAATTCGTGTGATGGAGGAGTGATGGAATTGAGCGTAAAATACATTATAATTATTTATTGCAAGCATTCCACTATTCAAGTCAATAATCTAATGCTTGGCTCTGTCATTAAATCAAGTTAAACTTTGCAATATAATTAAATATAAAATAAAATAATTAAATTAATACTCACCGACATAGTTATTACTCGTTGATTACTGGCGCTTGATGGTAGGAAACTAAATAATATTTGAATTTTCAAGATAATTTATCCTTTTTATAGGATTCTAATAAATAATTTTGAATGACTATAAAGTTCAAAATTGCTGTGAAAAAATTAGTACACACATGTAAGTGTACTTTATATATTCGAGACAATACGATGCTCTACAGTTTCAGATTACAATTGAATGCATTCCATAATATAAAGCCACTGGTAAATAGACAGCGGTGCGGTGCGATAGCGTCGCTGTGACGTTTAAATGTTAGGGAGTGCCTGGATAGATACGATACACTAGTTTAACTTCATAGAAATCCGCCTAAAAACGCTATTATTATTCTGTGTCCACATCATGTATGACCGCGCTAATACAGATTTGAACAATACAAACGTCACCGCAACGCTACCACACTGCATCGCTATCTATGAACTGGTGACTTAAGCCTGCGCCGAGGAAAATAACTCAAAACGGTCTTCACTATTAAAGGAATATAACCTATAATAGTACGTTAATTACCATACAAAAATATGTAATGAACACTGGAATAAATGTGTTAGCGAATATATTTGGCCAAAATTAAAAATATTTTATAGTTTATTAAACAAAAATACATAAAGTTGGACAAAAATCCTTACAAAACATGCTCGTGCGTCGCTGAATTTTGATAGTAAACTGTTGAATTTTTTCATAAACTTCAATTCATATTATTCTCTAATTATAATAATAATAAATAAATAAATAAATAATATTCCACAACTTTTTCACACAACGCCATCTAGTCCCAAACTAAGCAGAGCTTGTGGTATGGGTACTAGACAACTGATAAACATACATATATATTTCTAAATACATACATATTATAGATAAATTACACCCAGACAAAGAACAAATGACCGTGCTCATCACACAAACATTTGTCCTAGGTGGGAATCGAACCCACGACCTTGCGCATAGCAGTCAGGGCCACTGACCACTATACCAACGGGCCTGTTTATCATACTACAATTTACGTTATTAACATTTCCAATATGTCGCTTGGTTGTTTTAATTTTTATTTTTTCTTCTAATTTGCGCGCTATTTTGAAGCATACGCAACGTACACCGGTCGAAAATTCAGTCGTCCACGGGAGCTCAAAGAGGGGTCACGTCTCATCGTGGAGCGTTTCGCCGGTAACGATAATTCGCGATCTATTGTGTACGTATGTATTGCAGCAATCCGTTGAATAACATAAGTCATATTTTTTGTTTTTTTGGTACTATTTATTATGCATACCCAACAATTACTTTTTATTGTTCAATATATATTTCTTTAACTTTTTTTTTCAATATTTGTTTTATTATGGGAAAATGTAAAAAAAAATATTATTAGAAGAAAGTTGGCGCAAATTTTCGAAAAAAGCCATTCTCATATAAAGTACGTACCTATTTCTATTTTGTGATGTTATTATTGCTTTTTAACCGACTTCAAAAAATGGAGAAGGTTCTAAGTTCGTCTTAAACTTTTTTTTATGTATGTTACCTCATAACTCGAAGACGGCTGGACCGATTTGGATTTTTTTTTTCCGTTAAAGGGTATACTTTCTAGTTGGTGTCATTGTTATGAAATCAGGATCTGATGATGGGATCCTGGAGAAAGCGAGGGAACTCTTTAAATATTATAGGCACACCTATAGCGTTTTGGGTATTTCTAATAGTACCTTGTGCAGTTTCTCCCGAAAAGCACCATTTGAGGAAGTGAAAGTGACAATGAAGACCACAGATGGCCACCGAAACTACTCAATAATAAGTATTTCGTCGATTGCGATTCGATTACTTGGATATGCACTTTATACTCGTCACAATGCATATGGTGATGTAGAGCTGATGGTGAAGTACCAGGAGTTCTCCTCCTCTCTCTCTCCTCAAAAGTTAACGGCTATGCATCGGGAAAAGCAATATTTTGTACAAGGTGATAAGTAGTTCACATTTTGGCTTTTGTAACTAGATAAATTACAAACCGACCGACTAAAAAGCGTAAAAAAAACTTTTTAGCAAAAATAAAACCGACTTCCATATCAAAACACTACAAAGCCAAAAATAACTTTAATTTCGGAAGGCGGTGTCAAAAAAAATTAAAATACAAAACCAATAACACCGACTACCGAGAGTCTTTAATAAACATAACAGCGAAAGTAAAGTTTTTTTTCTTTAAATTCTCTCATATCATTAATTTATTTTAAAATCCAAGATGGCGGATGCAAGATTTTCTCAAACATTCGATATGGGTATCGTGTAATGGGTTTTTGAGGGTGGTGATTGCAAATCTAGCATTCATTTTAAAATCCAAGATGGCGGATGCAACATTTTCTCAAACATTCGATATGGGTATCGTATAATGGGTTTTGAAGGGTGGTGATTGCAAATCTGGTATTCATTTTTAAATCCAAGATGGCGGATGCAACTTTTTCTCAAACATTTGATATGGGTATCATGTAATGGGTTTTTGGGGGTGGTGATTGCAAATCTGGCATTCATTTTTAAATCCAAGATGGCGGATGCAACTTTTTTTCAAACATTCGATATAGGTATCGTGTAATGGGTTTTTGGGGCTGGTGATTGCAAATCTGGCATTTATTTTTAAATTCAAGATGGCGGATGCAACTTTTTCTCACACATTCGATACGGGTACCGTATAATGGGTTTTTGGGGGTGGTGATTGCAAATCTGACATTCATTTTAAAATCCAACATGGCGGATGCAACTTTTTCTCAAACATTCGATATGGGTATCGTGTTATGGGTTTTTGAGGGTGGTGATTGCAAATTTAGCATTCATTTTAAAATCCAAGATGGCGGATGCAACATTTTCTCAAACATTCGATATGGGTATCGTATAATGGGTTTTTAAGGGTGGTGATTGCAAATCTGACACTCATTTTTAAATCCAAGATGGCGGATGCAACTTTTTTTCAAACATTCGATATGGGTATCGTGTAATGGGTTTTTGGGGCTGGTGATTGCAAATCTGGCATTTATTTTTAAATTCAAGATGGCGGATGCAACTTTTTCTCACACATTCGATATGGGTACCGTATAATGGGTTTTTGGGGGTGGTGATTGCAAATCTGACATTCATTTTAAAATCCAAGATGGCGGATGAAACTTTTTCTCAAACATTCGATATAGGTATCGTGTAATGGGTTTTTGGGTGTGGTGATTGCAAATCTGGCATTCATTTTAAAATCCAAGATGGCGGATACAACTTTTTGTCAAACATTCGATATGGGTATCGTGTAATGGGTTTTTGGGGGTGGTGATTGCAAATCTGGCTTTCATTTTGAAATCCACTTTAAAACACACACGATATGCAACTTTTTCTCCGACATTCAGTATGGATATCGTGTGTGTCTACTAATTTAAATACACTGATAACCTTCAAGGGTTTATTGCTAAGTATAATTAACAAAGTAACGTAAGTGCTAAAATTATCGCTAAATGATGAAAATGAGTGTACCCGGTTGCTGTTCGAAATACACTAAGCTCGCGGCGAACTTAGTGCGACAGCATTATATCGCTTGCTCAGCAAACGTGGTCGATTGCAAAATATTGCATCAAACATCGTGTAATAGGTTTTTGGGCGTATCGATTGCAATCCTGACTTTCATTATAGAATTTACGACGAAAGTTCATTGGCTACTTTGTTAGCTTACAATTTACACTCGGTTATTGATAATTTAACTGATCCTAGGTTAAGTGACTATTCAGTATTATCTAGGGTATCTAATAATACTGAAATTAATCGTTTAAACCCTTAGATAAAAAAAAAAAGGAGAAGGAAAGGAGAGGTATAATAACACAATTTTACTATATCATCAGAATATAAATCGTTTCTCCGGCAAAATATTAGATGAGGAAATGGCAATAGATAAATATGATATAGATATCTTATGTTTTTGTGAAACCTGGCTAAAACCAGATAGAATGTTGTTTAAAATTAATATTTTTTCAGTTACTAGTGCATACAATAGGTCCTCAGTAGGAGGTGGTACTTTAATATTATGCAGTAATTCTCTTAGATATAAGGAACAAAAATATATCACCGCTTGCTCTGTTAGTTGCTTGTGTGAGGTAGCATGTACAGAAGTTGAAGGCCAAACTTTCTTATATGTTTATAGACCACCAGCATCAAACTTGTCATCATTCTTAATGATAATGGGAGAAATTTTAAGTACCTAAGCTTATAAGAGATAATAAATCAGTTTTCGTTTGTGGTCACCTAAATATTGATTTATTAGTAAATTCACCTGAACACTGCAAGCTTACTTCATTGTTTGGTTCATTTAACTTATAATGCACATTCAAGGAAGCAACAAGAATAACAGCAACATCAGCCCATATGCATAGATAATATTTATACTAATTGTGCCATAAAATACTCGTCTCAAATTAGTGGAGTTAGGTCTGACCATACAGGTCAACTAGTATCCTTTGAGTTGGTTAAAAAGCGGCAATTAAATAAGACTATTAAGTTTAGGCCACTAACTAAAATTAAATTAATGTTTTTAATGATAACATGTTAAGTACCTAATCTTTCAATGGCCAATAAAGACTCCCATGACCCCAATGAAAATTACAGGATATTATTTTCTTCACTATGCTACGAATTTAGTAAGGCATGCCCAGTTAAAAAATATCAAATGAGTAATAAATCTAAATTTAATGAATGGGCCACTGCTGGAATAAGTATAAGCAGAGACAATTTATCCAACTTATACCATGATAAATCATTGACTTCCGATGAAGCCTTCCATGATTATTTAAGAAACTACTCAAAGATATTTAAAAGCGCCTAAGCTAAATCTAAATCAGTAAGTAATAAAATTAGCATTTCTAACAATAAAATAAAAACTGTGTTGAAGGTGATAAACAAAGAAACTGAAAACACAAACCAACAGGGTTAGAATGATTTGACTTTGAACATAGATGATCAGGTCATCTCAGATAAGTCAAAAGTGGCTGAGAAGTTGGAAAATTACTTTACCAATATTCCAGTAGAGGTTACTAAATCTCTACATTCTTCGCCATCATTAGTAGAATCTTATTCCACCAAGCCCGTTCCATCATCGGACTACGAGACAAACGACGAAGCGCCATTGTTACATGGTGGACATCCCACCCATACGCACAAAACGTTTTGGGAATTCCTTCATTGTGCGTACGGCTAAGGAGTGGAATTCCCTGCCGGAGTCTGTGTTTGCCGATAGCTATAACCTAGGAGTCTTTAAGTCAAGAGTGAATAGGTTACTTTTAGGTAAGCGTGCTCCATCTTCGACCACATCATCACTTACCATCAGGTGAGATGGTGGTCAAACGCGAACCAATTTTTAATAAAAAAAAGAAAAAGAAAACTTCAATAAGGATATACCAACATTTTCATTTAAGCCCATTTCTATTGATGTAATTAAAAAACATTCCAAAGTCTTAACATACCAAACACTGATGACTTATGGGGTGTATCTGTTAGGGTTCTGGGTAATATTATTGACTCAATTGCTGCTATCCTAACAGGCATATTTAATCAATGTATAGACAGCGGTACTTTTCCCGATTTAATGAAACATAGTAAAGTAGTACTAATTTTTAAGTCGTGTTGTAAGAGTGATCCCTCTAACTATAGACCGATATATATGCTTCTAGCATTAAGCAAAATATACGAAAAAATCATGCTTAACCACATGCTGTCACTTTTTAACTCAAATGGGATTCTGCATAGTCGGCAGTTTGGTTTCACGAAAGGTAAGTCAACAACAGACGCAGGTGTAGCGCTCACCCGTCACATTCTGGAATCTTGGGAGAAATCTCAGGATGCAATTGGCATATTTTGTGACCTCTCCAAAGCTTTTGATTGCGTTGACCACAAAACACTGATCTGTAAATTACACCATTACGGAATTCGTGGATTCGTGTTCTGCTGACCTTGTTCTTTATTTATCAAACAGGCAACGAAAAGTTATTGTTAATGAAGCGACATCTGCAGGATCCCTAGCCAAGATGAGCGTTCCGCAAGGTTCAATTCTTGGCCCTTTCCTTTTTCTAGTGTATATCAATGACCTACCTTACATGATGACCAACTTATCGGATATAATTCTATTCGCTGAAGACACTTCTCTCATTTTTAAAATAGATAGAAAAGATGCGGATGCGGACGCGGGATCATATTAGGACTCATTCTAGTAGATTAAGCTTAGCTGTGGTAAGAAAAATTAGGCAATTAACTGATGTAGCGACAGCTCGGTTATTTTATTTTGCTTATTTCCACAGTGTCATGTCTTACGTCAAACGTGTTCTTATCAAAAAAGCGTATTATAAGATTCGGGACTACGTTGAAGACATGACTGCTAGGCGATGATTCCTTCGTTCTGCACATGTGGCTTCCCTGGATTATTGTAATTGCGTTATCAACTAGTATATTAACAACTCCACTTTCGTGAGTGTGTCTTTTTTCTTTTTTTTCACTTATTTTTTTTTTTTAATTATCAAATAAGTCCTCCCACCCCGGGCAAGGTGGGAGGGACTGTCAGACTTTTACTGACTAAAATCCACGGTGTTCCTTCAATAACCCATTACGTACCGGGGTCACGGTAATGGGATCTTAATGTCAAAAAATGACCTTGCGCTATAACACATACCAGAGTTAACACAAGATGAAAACATTAATGAGATGATAAAGAAAATCCGCAAAGTTGTAGAGTGTATTTCAAAAGATCACCATTGAAAAATGAAACAGTACTTCAAAAATAAGTGAAAATTGAACATGGAAAAGAGCCGTCACTTCTTTTGGACTGTAAAACCAGGTGGAATGGTCTTTTAACAATGCTGGAGCGATTTTATCTTTTAAAAACCTGCATTCAAAAAGCTCTTATAGATCTCAATCATCCAATTCGTTTGGAAGAAGTTGATTTTGAATTGGTAAATAAAATTGTTGATGTGCTGACCCCAATTAAATTGACAGTAGAAGCAATCTGTCGGCGAGATGCTAATTTATGCACAGCTGATTCTGCTTTGAAATTTCTTATAAAACAGCTATCTAGCATAAACTCAGCACTTGCCAAAAAATGAAAACATCCTTAGTGGAACGTATGAAGCAACGACGAAGTGATGATTTGACTGGTGTGTTGAATTATTTACAAAATCCATGTAAAGATGATGAAAATCAGTTATTATCGGATTTGGAATGGCATGACTTATTTCCAGTTCCTACACAGGCTTTACTGAGGAAGCAAATAAAGTGTATTGTGAAAAAACTTAAAAGTCGCGATGACACGGAAGAAGAAGAAGGAAGATCAGGATCACAAATAGATGATGAGTTAAGGCCACAAACCTCCCAATCCCAACCCCAATTGACACTAAAGGAAAAGTTACAGCTGGAAATTGATAAGAGTATGAAATCCCCAGATAGTGAAGTACAAATACAACATTAATCGGGGTTGGCAAAATATATTTTGCCAACCCCGATTAATTTTGTAGTATTAGACGTGAAATAAGCCTGTTTGAAAATGGAGGAATTAGTGGATATCACTCTTAGAAATAGCATATAAGTATCTATTGTCTATTCCTCCAACCAGTGTAAAACCTAAACGAGCGTTTTCAGCTGCTGCTTATGTTGGTAATAAACTACGAAGCAGGCTTGGAAGTCAAACCTTGGATGCATTGATATTTCTACGATTGTATTTTCAAAATTCTAAATAAGTTTTATTGTCTCTTTATTTCTTACAAAATATAGTAAGTATCTTTTTTGTCTTTTTTGTTTTCTTACTATACTGTGATTTGTGTAGTGTATCAAAATTAAAAATATATATTTTAAGAAATTACTCGTTTTTTAGGGTTCCGTTGCCGAATAGCAAAAAACGGAACCCTTATAGTTTCGTCATGTCTGTCCGTCTGTCTGTCTGTCTGTCTGTCCGTCCGTTGGTATGTCACAGCTATTTTATTCCAAAACTATTAAGACTATACATGTGAAACATGGTAGGTAGATGTATTCTATGAACCACTTTCCGATTTTAAGAAAAAATTAAAATATATTTATAACAAAGGGGGCTCCCCATACATGGTACTAAAACTGAAAATATTTTTTTTTTTCATGAAACCTATGCATGTATCTATTATACAGGTCTTTAAAAATGAGATTGAGATTTCTAAAACCACTTTTTCATAAAATTAATAGTTTAAAAGATATACGTTTCCAAATTGGTAAAATGTGTGCCCCCCCTCTAACTTCTATAATAATGGAGTGAAATATATATATATATATATATATCTCTGTAGATCTTAATGTAAACTTTCAATCAAAATTGGTTTTAAAGAAATCGAGTCAGCAGTTTTTGAGATACAGCATATTTTCTAAAACCGCAAATATAACTTTGTAATTCATACAAATACTACAAAAAACAAAGTTATTTGGCGTAGTTGCAAAAAAATGTAAATAAGCTAGTTTTAAGAAATTTGTAAGTTTTACTTTTTGTCAAGTAAATATACATATTATAATATTATTATAGTTACTACGGAACCCTTCATGGGCGAGTCTGACTCGCACTTGGCCAATTTTTGTAAAATGTTATAATAAGCAATATAACAATAGATTTATAGATTTCTTTTATTTTTTTTCTTTTAAATTAAGTTACACTTGATACAATTATATTGTTATGAAATAAATTACGCTTATATTTTCTGCGAAGTAAGTTCGCTAGACAGCATTAATGAATAAATGTTTTTTCGTATGGCCCCACGTATATATAATAAAGTACCGAATGTTATTAAAAATATGACAGTACATCAGAATTTAAACGAGCACTAAACGAAATTTTAATAAACAAAACTTATTTCAGTCTGGTTTTATTATGACATTACATAATCATATTTTTTTTATTTCATACTGGTTTTATTATTCAAATAAGTACTGCAT
This sequence comes from Tholera decimalis, assembly GCA_943138885.2. Lineage (NCBI taxonomy): Eukaryota > Metazoa > Arthropoda > Insecta > Lepidoptera > Noctuidae > Tholera > Tholera decimalis. Next base: position 7,859,953 of record OW964553.2, on the reverse strand, counting down.
ACCCATCTACCCTAACTTCCTACTTACCCAGTTTCGAAGCGTCAATAGCCTAATGGATAAAGTGTCGGACTTGTGATCGAGAGGTCACGGGTTCGAACCCCACCCATTACACTATTGACGTGAACCCACTCCAGACACAAGCATATTTAGCATATAATCAAAGTTTTATTGCAATAGGATGAATAGTGAGGGAACGGATAATGTATTACTACAGTAAAAACAAACGTTAATTTTTATATAATAGGTATAATTTATTAAATTTATTTTTGTGATTTATGTACCTACTTGCTTCATTTAGATCCATCCAGCCGTTTGAGCGTGAAGAATTAACAAACATGTAAACAGACATATTCATTCACAAACTTTCGCCTTTATAATATTAGTGTGATAAATAAAACCATCTAAATAATTAATATTCGTTTTTCAAGTTTATTCAACATAACGACAAAAATTGTAAAAATGCAAAGTTAGCAAACTTTGTCGTGCAACGGCAAGCGGGCCTCGAGCGAACTTGTCATTGTGTGTGTGACAACGCACACGACTAGCCCGCTGCAGTAAATACCTATTTTCCGCGCGTCTCGTAGGCTCGACACCCTCTTAAAAGTCAACACACAGAAAGTGGCATCACCCAGAGCGCAACCTAAGGCCCCTGTTAACGAGAAAATTTCTAACCGGGCCGGCGCCGTGCCGGGTTCTTCACGAACCGGTGTCGTTAACAAACCTCTATAGTATCTCATACCTAACTAACAACCGGACGTAGACACGGTTTTAAACCGTGCCTAGACCAAGCGGAAAGCCGTCTAGTTAAGAAGGGGCCTTATAGACATATGAACCGGACCACCCACCAACTTAGCGAATTTACATAGGTAGGTAGGTATCTTATATGATGAAGATTAGTTCAAATTGCATTATCTTGATGTTTATATTTTAGCAAGATATTTTTCTACAACGTAAACGATTACATATTTGGTGTTAGGGCTGATAAAGCATTTTAGTAACGCGTGTCCCTATTCCATATATGGGATATCGTGACGTAGATTTACCACTATTTAAGAGTGCATCCTGCAGAAGCTGGATCACATCAACACTTCAGCTAGGAGCAGTGACATCTTACAGTTTTTACACTACCAAAGAACGTCAATCTTCTAAAATGTAAGTATCTACTCACCTTTCAATGTACTTCGTGTTATCTGTTAAAGTTTCTTATTAGTAACAAGAAAGAATAATTAGAGTGGATAAGAAATGTAGTAAATTTGTTATCCACCTGTCACTATTCGATCATTCATGTATTAACCTCTTCAATAATTCAGTTAAGTTAGCGAGTCTTTCATCTATAAATATTAAAGGTGTTCAGTGATTCATAATTTTTAATATTCATTCATTCAAGTAATAAATTCATGCACTTAGTGTTGTCTACATAATTAAAACCAATTTAATTGTTAATGTACTAATTCATTGTTTTTATTTATTACAGGTCCAAGAACACGGCTGACCATATTTTCTCTTCGGAGGACGAATCGGCAGACGGGGAGCATGCACCTGTGAAAACCAAGCCAAAGGAGAACAAAAAGCGCAAGCATTCGTCGGCGAGCAGCTCCCACCCATCTACGGGTAAGAAAACTAAGCCAACCATTCACCCAATCACTCCTGTCACCAAGTCAACGGCTCGCGAGTTGTTTGGGAGCGACAGTGACGATGATAAAATTGATGTTGTTGCGGACAAAAATACTCCCCCGATATACTCATACATCACGAGGAGACTAGCGAACGGATTTTCACGACAAATTAACGAGCAAAAAAGAGGTGAGTTCTATATAGAACTCAAAGTATACAAATGCGATGAAATAGAGCGGGTCCAACCAGTAAATAGGTGGCGGCACTCAGTAATCACCATTAAAAACAAATGCGATGAGGATTCAGAGTCCTGGCATCACCTAAATGCTTATATAACAAGCGCTAGGAAGGAGTTTAAAAAATGTGCTCCTACTTTTATAAGCTCTTATCAATAGTCTTAAAAATCGTTTACATTATGAGATCTATGCTATGCCATATAATTATGATCATTATACACTTAGAGAATGAGTTTATTTTAAGATATTATTTTGTAACCGCATTTAATTCGAATAATTAAACTATACAATAAAAATATTGTTCTTTTTCCAGTTACACACCCCAGTGATGGGGCATCAGCAAATTCTGATAATAATAATTATAAATACCAGATTGATATCCCAGAAAATGAATACGATACGAATGTTTATGAGCCGAAACTTGCTTGTTATCTACGATAGCATTAAGAGGGTCTGCAAGAGGCTTAAAAAAATACTTCAAATGAGTGTCGGTGTTAAACTCATAATCTTTCATTTGTTTCACTTTTTTCTTTATAGCGTTCGCAGACTTTATTAATTGATCTGTAATTTTGTGGTCCATTATACGACTTATACTGTGAAGCATTTATGCTCAAATGATATATGTTTTTCTGCACTCATAATTTATATAACTATTAATCACAATAAATAAAGTTGTCAAATGAGTGTCTATATCTGCCTTTGTTTAAGTCACAATCCTTATTAATTGTCAAAAAATCATAAGGATGTATCCAGATTTTAGAACACAGATCTTTGAACTTCGACCACTCTATGTCAGAACTAACATGTTCATTGTATATATGTTTCATGTTAACTTCATCTTGCTTGAAAATCATCGAAAAGTTAACATTGTCACGTAATAACTGCTTTGGTATTTTTGAATACGTTTGAGATAAATAAAAACAATCTATACCTCTGTGTCTGCCCATTGTAAAATAATTTCGTATATTAATTTGCTTTTCACAAACCACATCATCAAAAATAATAACAGAATTCGGTAATGCATCGTTAGGATGAATAACTTCGTCATCAGAATTAAATATATAAAGTCTTACTTCTGGCACTCTTTCTAAAATTTGTTTTAGAAAAATATATTTTGGCTGAAAGCTAGTCTTGGAATACAGGTAAACATTTTTAAACTTTAAACCATTTTCATGGATTAACAGACTAATCATGACGTTCGTTTTCCCACAATTTGAAGGGCCACATATTATACATCTTATATTATTCGGAAAAAGAACACTATGCTTTGCATGTAACTTATTTTCCTCTACATCAATATTTTTAACTTCTAATGACACTGATTGCTTGACCCACTTCATGTTTGTATCTGTCAGAAAAATTAATATATTCTAGTATATATAATGCTTATCAGTGATAAAGAACGGTAAGTAATTATAACCCCAATAATCAGATCATAGTTCTTTTAGGTTTCGTCAAATAATTAGACAAATAAATAAAATGGTAGTATATACGTATATAATATCTATACAGGTAATGTTGATCAAGAGTTACTAATAAAACAGCAAATTATAGAGTACAAGTAAATATGTATGTATTAAATAACAACATAATAATTTATTCTATTTATAATTATAATTATTGACAATTCTCATATTTAAATTTATCATATAATAAGTTTACAATTATTGTATAAAAATACTGGATTAACATATGTAATCACAATGACCCCAAGGTACAGTGTCTATTTGATTTCCCAGAACATGCCTTTTATCGTCTATCCTGTTTAAAACTACTTTATTTACTTCTTGCGAGAACAGCACATGCTTCATTGATTTTATCATATTCATCTTACGCTTTAATGTTAAATTTTTAAATAAAACATCTTTATAATTTGATGATTTTAAACGTCTTGTTACAGGCTTTGATATGCCTTTAGCCTTGTTTATTTGTGTATTTAATGATTTAATGCAATATAGCTTTGCTCTTAAGCCTGTAAATTCAGTAATTGGGTCACCTCCTAACTCATCTTTAAATAAACCAGGAATTTTTTCGTTCACCTTAGGAATAAAGTAATGATTATTAGTTCCAAAATTACTTGTATCAAATTCTGATATATTATCATACATGTCTTTATAAAAGTCTTCGGTCTGTATTAAATACAACAAACTATCAGTATCAGTGTAGCATAATTTAGCTTTGTCACCATATTTATTCTTTATGAAATTATAATGATAATTATATAGATGACACTTAGAGAATTCTAGCACCGCAAATCCAATATATATCGGTCTGTCTAAAACAAGTTTCATGGGACTCAATTGTACGGCTATAAAGTTTTCATTAAAGATAGAAACACTTTTTAAATTAGGTTTTGTAATTAATTTCTGTGCACCTACTATTTTATTCGTTGTATTCAAATCATCACTCCATTTAGTGACTAATTTAACCTCCACTTGCTTACGTTTATTTTCAATAGTTTTGCCAAATATTGAGTTATTTAAAAGCTTAAAAAAATCTCTTTCGAATGATGTTGAAGCTGCTTGTCGTAAGCTAGTATTTAAGTCTATATACTTTTTCAAAAAATATTCTTGTTTAAAATAAAGGATTCTATGATTTTTTTTTAAAACTAGACCATTTTTAAGACATGATTTTAAATGAACATAGTGAATAACGTAGTTATATTTATCATACAAATTTGCAATTAATTTTGGTGTTTTCCCTCCAATAGGTATGAATTTCTCGGGAGCAAAAGGCAAGTCGCTATGTAAATTATGTAAATGATCTGGATACGCTAAATCTACTTCTAAAATGTAACCGTACTCGCCATTATCCGGAACATCAAACAAATTAAAATTTTTGATATCATTATTTTTCATAAATTTAAACTCTGATATTGGTAATTTTTTAGTCATAGCATATCCATAAAGATTATTACAGTCTAAATATATCAAATATGTTGATGGTTTAGAACTATCGAAATAAGGTAAATAAATGTTATTGGCTTCAGCATATCGATGAGAGCACTGCGCTAATCCTCCACGTATTCCTTTTTCCAGCATTTTATAAATGTCTAAATCATTAATCAATTCCAACTGAACACCTGTGTAAAGGAGCATAGCATCCCAACTTAATCCAGGTGAAGTCACATAATACGCTGGATCGAGTTTGTAGTGCTGCAGACAAATATTTCTAAAATTTTCAAATATGTCACATAATAATAGTACGTCACACTTTAAATACAAGTCAGTATATTCACCAAGAGAACTAATTTCAAAACATTTCCACACAGTTTGGGCACGTTGATATTCAGTATCTGTTATATGTTTCATCTGTAAAGTGTTATAAAAATGATTCTTTGCTGGAAGTTGTGTTTCATCATATGTTTGCCATGAACAAATGTACTCATACGGATATACGCCTTTGCTTCGCAGTAAATTTAATTGGCTTTTATCTGGGAAATGTGATGATAAATGAATAAAATCGTTCTCCGTTAAACTTTTACTCAAATTGTCAATACTTGAACTAAGAAATTGAAATGAATCTATAAATTTAATCTGTATAGGTTTACATCCTGTACCGGTTTTGATTATTTTAGTTATGCTTATATATTTTTCTTTCGTTTTTGGTATAATTTTTATCTCGCCATCATATTTCGATAATTCTGTTATAAATATATGAGAATCATAACCAGATAAGTTATGAAAGATAACAGGTATAAATGAACACACTCTATAAATTAAATTGCAATGTGAATGCGCCGCGCCTCTATACTCGGATGTAATATGATCATGATCACAAACTTTATCATCAAATAATAAATGATTACAGATATGGCATGAAGTTGCTTTGTTATAATTATCAGTTTGCTCTCTCGTCATAGATCTCATGGGTTTCTTAGTCATTAAAATTTTGTGAATTAACTTAGCTTCTTTAATTAATCTCTCAACAAACACTTTTACACAGTCAGGTCCTCTATATGTCACGAATTTGTTCAAGCTCCTATCATGTGAGCAACATACATAATATGCAAAACAAGACGGTTGATGTAGTTTATTTTTTATCGTACTTTTATCATTATTGTTTTCTTTATAATTTAATAGTATACTTTCAAAGTCAGCATAAATCACAAAGTTAATTTTTTGCTTTCGCTCATAATTTTTGAATTGTAATGTATTGTTTTTATCAGGCAGTATGGTTAAAATTTTGGAACAACTATGAGAATGATACTTTTTTTCAGTAGTAAAAAATTGCAAACATGTTTCACATAAATGTATTTGACCTTTGTGACATGTAACTTGTCGTCGCACTAAACGCAAAAGGTTTTTTATCAAGCAATAATGACCTTTGTTTTGTTTTTCAAAATACAGTAAGCTAATATGTTTATCTTTCTTACAATTCGTTACATAAAGAGGGCCAGTTACAGTACAACGTTCATCTAATCCATAAATATTAATACTCAACTCACAATTATTCTTTTCAAACAATTTGATATCTTTAGGTAAAGGTGGAAATGAAATTCCTTGTATATTAAATATTGAACTTAAGTGTGGATAGGAGTTTGTTCTACAGACATTACTTTTTGCTGGAAATAATGCTGCAGCAATACTCCATAAAAAACAGTATTCATCATTATTGTGTATATTCAAACAACTCTTTGTGTTTTTAATAACTTTTGGTAGCTCTAAATAAGTACCACCTCGCATGGGGGAATATTTATTAATATTTATTTCTAAATGACTTATACAGACAAATGACCATCCAGATTCACAATGCTCAAATTCAGTAAGTTTTCTTTTAAATATTTCTATTTTATTTGAGAATAAATCATTAAAGTCAGTACTGCTGTATACAGTTTCATATTTCGTATTAAATGACTTGAGCTGCTGCTCATTTAATTGTGGTAGTAAAAAGTAAGCAAACAGTTCGAAGTTAACTTTAATGCACGTATGTTCCAGTAATGATAACTCAATGATTTTCAAAACATCTTTTCGCTTATCACCCAAGAACGCCTCCAGTATGAGGTACTCGTCTTCTATTGATGGGTTTAAGCGGTAAGTCATAATTCTATTTTTAAATGCTGTAGCTACAATATCAACATTTTCAAACTCTGACTTTATTAAGGAATTCGATTTATGAATATTCGTTCTCTTATGATATCTGTATTTATGTTCTGGGATCTTAATTCTGCATTTATCACAATGAATATACTTTGATAAAGAATTTGGCTCATAAACATTCGTATCGTATTCATTTTCTGGGATATTAATCTGGTATTTATAATTATTATTATCAGAATTTGCTGATGCCCCATCACTGGGGTGTGTAACTGGAAAAAGAACAATATTTTTATTGTATAGTTTAATTATTCGAATTAAATGCGGTTACAAAATAATATCTTAAAATAAACTCATTCTCTAAGTGTATAATGATCATAATTATATGGTATAGCATAGATCTCATAATGTAAACGATTTTTAAGACTATTGATAAGAGCTTATAAAAGTAGGAGCACAGTTTTTAAACTCCTTCCTAGCGCTTGTTATATAAGCATTTAGGTGATGCCAGGACTCTGAATCCTCATCGCATTTGTTTTTAATGGTGATTACTGAGTGCCGCCACCTATTTACTGGTTGGACCCGCTCTATTTCATCGCATTTGTATACTTTGAGTTCTATATTTGTATACTCACCTCTTTTTTGCTCGTTAATTTGTCGTGAAAATCCGTTCGCTAGTCTCCTCGTGATGTATGAGTATATCGGGGGAGTATTTTTGTCCCCAACAACATCAATTTTATCATCGTCACTGTCGCTCCCAAACAACTCGCGAGCCGTTGACTTGGTGACAGGAGTGATTGGGTGAATGGTTGGCTTAGTTTTCTTACCCGTAGATGGGTGGGAGCTGCTCGCCGACGAATGCTTGCGCTTTTTGTTCTCCTTTGGCTTGGTTTTCACAGGTGCATGCTCCCCGTCTGCCGATTCGTCCTCCGAAGGGAAAATATGGTCAGCCGTGTTCTTGGACCTGTAATAAATAAAAACAATGAATTAGTACATTAACAATTAAATTGGTTTTAATTATGTAGACAACACTAAGTGCATGAATTTATTACTTGAATGAATGAATATTAAAAATTATGAATCACTGAACACCTTTAATATTTATAGATGAAAGACTCGCTAACTTAACTGAATTATTGAAGAGGTTAATACATGAATGATCGAATAGTGACAGGTGGATAACAAATTTACTACATTTCTTATCCACTCTAATTATTCTTTCTTGTTACTAATAAGAAACTTTAACAGATAACACGAAGTACATTGAAAGGTGAGTAGATACTTACATTTTAGAAGATTGACGTTCTTTGGTAGTGTAAAAACTGTAAGATGTCACTGCTCCTAGCTGAAGTGTTGATGTGATCCAGCTTCTGCAGGATGCACTCTTAAATAGTGGTAAATCTACGTCACGATATCCCATATATGGAATAGGGACACGCGTTACTAAAATGCTTTATCAGCCCTAACACCAAATATGTAATCGTTTACGTTGTAGAAAAATATCTTGCTAAAATATAAACATCAAGATAATGCAATTTGAACTAATCTTCATCATATAAGATACCTACCTACCTATGTAAATTCGCTAAGTTGGTGGGTGGTCCGGTTCATATGTCTATAAGGCCCCTTCTTAACTAGACGGCTTTCCGCTTGGTCTAGGCACGGTTTAAAACCGTGTCTACGTCCGGTTGTTAGTTAGGTATGAGATACTATAGAGGTTTGTTAACGACACCGGTTCGTGAAGAACCCGGCACGGCGCCGGCCCGGTTAGAAATTTTCTCGTTAACAGGGGCCTTAGGTTGCGCTCTGGGTGATGCCACTTTCTGTGTGTTGACTTTTAAGTCACCAGTTCATAGATAGCGATGCAGTGTGGTAGCGTTGCGGTGACGTTTGTATTGTTCAAATCTGTATTAGCGCGGTCATACATGATGTGGACACAGAATAATAATAGCGTTTTTAGGCGGATTTCTATGAAGTTAAACTAGTGTATCGTATCTATCCAGGCACTCCCTAACATTTAAACGTCACAGCGACGCTATCGCACCGCACCGCTGTCTATTTACCAGTGGCTTTATATTATGGAATGCATTCAATTGTAATCTGAAACTGTAGAGCATCGTATTGTCTCGAATATATAAAGTACACTTACATGTGTGTACTAATTTTTTCACAGCAATTTTGAACTTTATAGTCATTCAAAATTATTTATTAGAATCCTATAAAAAGGATAAATTATCTTGAAAATTCAAATATTATTTAGTTTCCTACCATCAAGCGCCAGTAATCAACGAGTAATAACTATGTCGGTGAGTATTAATTTAATTATTTTATTTTATATTTAATTTTATTGCAAAGTTTAACTTGATTTAATGACAGAGCCAAGCATTAGATTATTGACTTGAATAGTGGAATGCTTGCAATAAATAATTATAATGTATTTTACGCTCAATTCCATCACTCCTCCATCACACGAATTTAAAATATTATGTAGACCTTTTATGAGATATAGGGTAGCTTTTTTATTTTTTAAACTAAGTTATTATTAAAGTTTTAGTTTAAACAAACCACGAGAATAGTTACGTTGGTAGAGTGGTTGATAAGTGGTGCTATTTGTCAAAGGGCTTGGGTTCCGTTTTCTAGCCAAGTTAGAAGCCAGCAATTAGGTACACACGGCTACATATCAAGCTATACATTTTCCGTACAGTGAGAGGTCTGCTTATACTATATGCAGCCGTGTGTGGAAATATATTATTTGATAATAGGTACTATTGTTTGAACGCTTTGTTAAACTTTATTCATGAAGTGCAAAGAAAATTAGAAATAATGTATTCTGTTTCAGATACCGAGTTGGGTTTATTCACCGACTTCACCTCAGTTAATGATAGAACATGATGTGATTGATAAAGTCGTAAATTATTTGGATGAGGAAGAACAACAACGAAACCCATTTGCTTCAAATACAAATACAAATAATAATAAGGAGTTGATAAGTTTTTACAAAACGGTTTCGACCGGTGGCACAAAAGTTATACGGATCGAAATTTACGATGCAAACCAATTCGAAAGTAATTCTATGTGCCAGTGCAGTGCCGAAATATGTGTTCAGCATATTGTGAAGAGCATTGACACTGATAACATCTACCTACGTGTCAAAGACATGCTACCGTATTTAAACAATACTTTTTATCAATCCTTGTAAAAGAAAAAACGGATCACCTAGAAGCACCTGGATCCTTAATTCCTACTTATTTTGTTTAATTAATTGTAATTATTTTATTTCTTTTATTTGTAATTATATGAAGTAATAAATACTTGTTTATTCATTGCAATAACGTAGTTTCATTACAGAAGCTGTAAAACTAAATCACCTGTAAGACTCTAAGTATATTTTCATTATTTTAACGTAATTCACCAAATAATATTCATTTGAAAAAATCTGCTAGTCATTAAAGCAAACATTGTGGTATAAATATCACGTAGCAACAATGCTCGTCCGCGATTCTGCTCCGACGCTCGCCCGCGACAGTCGTGCCGCTCCGCGCTCTCGATCGTTCCGTGCCTGAGTCATCGCTCCGTTCGTCACGCCCGCCGTGACGTCACTCGTAGTCGCCGACTACGACGCCTGGTCCGGATCCGCCTTTTTCGAGGCGGTGAAGGATATCGTGTTTCTCTAACAGAGATTGTCAAAACAATTTGGTTTGGCCCCTTCAGGGTAAAACCACAGTTTCGTGGTCCTTGGTTGGAAACCTCACGGTGTCAACAATACCAAGGGGGTGCTGACCCGACGCACCCGCTGATCCCCTTCAGGGTGAAGCAGTCAATTGGAGTCGAGTGCTAGGTTTTGGCCTTGGGGGATCTCCTAGTCAAACCTAGTTACTGAGTTCTCTTCACAGCATACACACCTAGTGTCGGTTGGGTGTATCTACCCCTTCGCACTAGACCCAATAGGGCCCGGTACGCACATTGAGATTGGCGACCGGATTACAAGCTTAGGGCACACCATTAGGCACACACCTCCCTGCTATCCCCGCAGGGAGCGAACTCACCTCCGGGTCATTCCCGCCCGGAGGGTTAGGCAAATAGGGCCCCTCAGGCCACATCAGACGGCAACACAGCTACCGAGTTTGTCTGGGTTTCTCTTCTCGGTAGCGAAGTGTTAGGAGAAACTCCGGGGCAGGGCTCTTTGGGGACCGTCTGCTCGGGGAGCTCACGTTTGACGTGTCTCCTCGAGGCGCTTATGTTAGGGTTAGGAGATTAGGATGCCCACTTCGTCGCCTCCAATATGGAGGACAGGATTGAGGATCTCGTGTCCAAAGTAGATTCCCTAACGGTTCGGTTAAATAGAACAACCGATATATTAGGAAAGATCCTATTTGAAAACCCCGCCCTACAAAGGAAATATGAGGAGGAGATTGACTCCTTACCCCCCGCGGTGTTTCCCTCCCCACAGCCAGATTTAGGTCCCACCCCCGCGCCCAACGCAGATAGGTCCCCCTCCCCCCCAGACGTCGAAATGGACTCTGAGGAGGAGGAACAAGAAAAAGAGGGCTCGGAAGGCGAGCGCTCGGAGCGCGCAGAGAGCATACACTCTGAGCGCTCGGAGCGAGCGGAGTCCGAGCACTCCTCCGACCAAACCTCTTCCTCCGACGAGTTTATCCTCGTCGAGGGAAAGAGGAAGAAGAGGTCACAGGCCTCGTCCTCCACCCAGGCCCCTAAGGCCAAGAAACCCTCCCCTCCCGAGCCAGCACGCTTAGTGCAGAGCCAGCCCTCCACTTCCTCGGCCACTAGGCCCAGCCCTACCCAAACCCCAGTCGTCAGCGCCTCAGTGCGCAAGACCATCCCTCCCCCACCCATCTTCATCCATGACAAGGGGGCTTGGACAAACGTGTCCAAAGCGTGTGGCGAGCAACGCATCGCCTACACGAATGCCCGCGCCGTTCAGAACGGCATAAAAGTAGGGTTAGCGACAGCTAACGACCACCGCGCGCTTTCGAAGCTACTCAAGGCTCGAAATATCCCCCACCACACTTATACGCTCCACGAGAGCAAGCCCGTTCGGGTGGTCCTCTGCCGGATCCCCAGTGAGATCCCCACCACCGAGATCGTCTGCGACTTAGAGTCACAGAACATCCCGGTGATTGAGGTGCACCGTATGCACGGCAGAGGTGGCAGGGCGTCTAACAACGTCCTCGTCATCTGCCACCCCGTCTCCGAAGGTCCCCACCCCATCTTTGCGCTGAAGACTGTATGCAGTCTTTCAGGAATTCTCATTGAGAAGCCACACAAAAGTGGCACGGTAGGCCAATGCCACCGTTGCCAGCTATACGGCCACGCGCAACGGAATTGCTTCGGCAAACCCCGGTGCGTAAAGTGCCTGGGCGATCACGGCACCGCCGAGTGCAGTCGCCCAAAAGACAGGTCCCAATGCCCAGACCCGCCCAGCTGCGTGCTGTGCGGGCAATCTGGCCACCCCGCCAACTACCGAGGCTGTCCGAAAGCCCCGAAAACCTCCGCCCCTAAACTGGCAACGCGCGCTAGCGCACGCCAGGGACGAGAGTGTCCTACACTCTCGTCTGAGCTCCCCCAGACCCTCAGTCCCCAGCGTCCAACTCCTTGGACGGCGGCGAATCACGCCCAAAACTTCCCGGCACTAAGGCCGAAAGTCCCTGGGCTGATGGATCAACCCATCATGCCCTCCGCTCCGGTTGTTGTGGCTTCTCAGCCCCCACCTCCTCCCCAGTCACTCCCTCGCTCGGATGAGCCGGAACTCGATCCGTTCCTCATCCTAGCGAATACATTTAAATTCTTCAAGTCCCCCCGCGCCATCCAAATGGCAAAGGAGGTCGTGGCCTGCAAAAGCATTGAATCCCTGATTCAGGTATACTATCAGTATCCTGATGTAAAAAGCCATTTTGACAACCTTTTTAAACAGCCATAATGTATAACACGGCTAGTAAGAGATTAAAGCCCCGATCCCTAAAGCTAGGTTACTTCAATGCCAATGGCATCACCAATCAACGGGACGAGATCGCGACTTTCCTTCGCGATCATAGTCTCGACATCCTTCTGGTCCAAGAGACCTTCCTCAAACCCCACCTTAGGGATCCCAAGGTAGCCAACTACCGGCTAGTTAGGAACGATAGGACTAGATGCCACAGAGGTGGCACTCTAATATATTATAGGAACTCCCTGCACTGCATCCCTATGGATCCGCCGCCCCTTGCCCACTTAGAGGTATCCGTTTGCCGGCTAGGCATGACGGGCCATCCCTCTATCACAATAGTATCCGCGTATCTCCCACCGCACAGCGACGTAGATTCAAATTCTTCGATAAACGCCTCACTACGAAGCGACCTTACAGCCCTTCTTGACATGAGTGACTCCGTCCTTATAGCGGGGGATCTCAATGCCAAACATCCCGCATGGTGTAGTCGTATTACCAACCCCCGTGGGAAGGTACTATACGACCTTTGCACACCTCTCCACATAGATATCATAGGTCCTATGCGGCCTACTCATTATCCGTTCGAGCCATCCCACTTGCCCGACGTACTCGACATTGCCCTCCTGAAGAATGTGAACTTACGTTTGCACTCTTTAGAGACGGTAGACGAACTTGACTCTGACCATAGACCGGTGATCTTGGAGTTAACTCCGAGATCGGGTCCCTATGACCCTAACCGCCCCCCTCCCACACAGGTGATCACTGACTGGAGGAAAGTAGGCGAATTGCTGAAATCCAACACGTCTCCTCACCTGGACAAGATCCCCGACCACATCCAGTCCGCCGCCGACACGACGGCTGCGATCGACTCACTCACGGAGCACGTGCAATCTGTCTTGAACGACTGTTCAAAGGAGATTCCGGTGTCAGAGCACTGGCGCCGGAAACTCCCGGACGATGTACGGGCCCTGCTGACTGAGAAGAACGCAGCAGTCCGTGCCTACAGAGCTTTCCCCTGCCAGAATAACAAAACTTTCATGCGGTACTTACAGCGCAAAGTAAGTAACAGCATCAGAGAGTGGCGTGAAGCCGGCTGGGACAAGACCCTGAGCGAACTGGAACCCACCCACCATGCCTTCTGGCAACTTCAGCGGAATATGCGCGCCACTGAGGTTGCCACAATGCCTCCCCTTATCCGCCCGGACAAAAGCATTGCCTTCGACGACGAAGACAAAGCCGAATGCCTAGCCGACAGCCTGGAGGCACAGTGCTCTCCCAGCTCCCAACCAGTCGACCCAGCCCACCTTGCCCACGTGGATGCTGAGGTCGAACGTAGATCTGCCCTACCCCCTGTCGAGGACCCTGATGCTCCCCTCCCCCCCGTCACGGAAGACGAGGTGGAGGAGATCATCAAGAAACTCAAACCTAGGAAAGCTCCCGGGACTGACAGACTGACCACTAGGGCACTTAAACTCCTCCCACGTACGATCTTAGTCCTACTGACTGCCATCTTCAATGGCGCCTTGTCCAACAACTTGTTTCCACAAGCTTGGAAAGAGGCTATAGTGATAGGTATCCCAAAACCTAAAAAGCCCAAGAACCTCCCGACTAGCTATAGACCCATTAGTCTGCTCAGCGCCCTCGGCAAGGTCTACGAGCGGATTATTCTTAATCGGCTCAAGGACTTTGTCGAGGCTAAGAGCCTAATCCCTAACGAACAGTTTGGCTTTAGAGCCCATCATTCCAGTGTCCACCAAGCCCACCGCATCGTAGAGCACATTAGCGGCCGTTTTCAACGCGGTCTGGTGACAGGGGCCCTATTCTTTGATATAGCAAAGGCTTTCGACAAAGTCTGGCACAATGGCTTAATTTATAAGCTTTACCAACTAGGTGTGCCGGACCGTCTCGTGCTCATCATTCGAGACTTCCTGTCGAACCGCTCCTTCAGATATCGTATCGAAGGAGCGCTTTCCACTCCCCGCCCTATCAGAGCCGGCGTCCCTCAGGGCGCCGTGCTCTCCCCCCCACTCTTCACGCTATTCACTAGCGATATCCCCAAAAAGCCCCCAGTAGAGTTATCCCTATTTGCCGACGATACGGCCATCTACTACTCGGGACATAATCCCGTTAGCATCGCTCATACCCTCCAGACCTCAGCCAACGCACTAGGCGATTGGTTTAGGAAATGGAGGATTGAGGTAAATCCCGACAAAAGTCAAGCAGTCCTGTTTCGCAGGGCTCGCCAGCATAAACAATTCACCCCCCCACGCCCGATCACTATGTTCGGCAAGCCAATCCCTTGGGAGAAGCGAGCCAAATACTTAGGTGTGATCCTCGACCAGTTCCTCAACTTCAGTGAGCACATAAAGTCGGTTCGCTCGCGAGCCGCTTTCGCTCTCGGTAGGCTCCACGCCCTGCTGAATAAACACAGCAAGCTCTCCCTTAAATGTAAAATCCGAATATACACGACATGCATACGTCCTATCATGACGTATGCCTGTCCGGTGTTTGCTCATGCCAGTCCAAATCAGATCCATAGGATGCAAGTCGTTCAGAACCGTTTTCTCCGAAAGGCCACGGGCGCGCCCTGGTTCTGTAGGAACGAGGATCTCCACGTAGACCTCAAACTCCCGACCATAAAGCAAGTGTTGAAACGCATGTCAGTGCGTTACTTCACCTCTGCTGAGACCCACACTAACCCCCTGATACAGAACGCGTTCCTTATTCCGGCCTCGCCGACGAGGCCCATCGCGACGTCCGCGTACTTGTAATGAAAATCCTCCCCGACCTTTGCCAAACGAGCCAGCCCGCGATGCTGAGCCAGTAGCAATAAATACTCCCGAAAATAATATGACCCAGCCTGTCCCTTTGCTGCCCTCCCAAAATGACCCCGCTATGCCGAGGCCCGTACTCCACAGGGAGTGCCCTTAGCGTGCGGTCATTAGTTTTTAAGTATATTTTAGTTTGTAAGCCCTGGCTGGGGGCCTTTAATTTATTAGAGGTCACCACAGGAAAGTCCGGTTAAGTAGACTCACAGCCTTAGTGTGCTGATCTACAAGTGGCCCTACCTAAAAAAAAAAAAAAAAAAAAAAAAAAAAAAGGTTGGTCCACATTCTGCTCCGACGCTCGCCCGCGACAGTCGTGCCGCTCCGCGCTCTCGATCGTTCCGTGCCTGAGTCATCGCTCCGTTCGTCACGCCCGCCGTGACGTCACTCGTAGTCGCCGACTACGACGCCTGGTCCGGATCCGCCTTTTTCGAGGCGGTGAAGGATATCGTGTTTCTCTAACAGAGATTGTCAAAACAATTTGGTTTGGCCCCTTCAGGGTAAAACCACAGTTTCGTGGTCCTTGGTTGGAAACCTCACGGTGTCAACAATACCAAGGGGGTGCTGACCCGACGCACCCGCTGATCCCCTTCAGGGTGAAGCAGTCAATTGGAGTCGAGTGCTAGGTTTTGGCCTTGGGGGATCTCCTAGTCAACCCTAGTTACTGAGTTCTCTTCACAGCATACACACCTAGTGTCGGTTGGGTGTATCTACCCCTTCGCACTAGACCCAATAGGGCCCGGTTCGCACATTAAGACTGGCGACCGGTTACAAGCTTAGGGCACACCATTAGGCACACACCTCCCTGCTATCCCCGCAGGGAGCGAACTCACCTCCGGGTCATTCCCGCCCGGAGGGGTAGGCAAATAGGGCCCTTCAGGCCACATCAGACGGCAACACAGTTACCGAGTTTGTCTGGGTTTCTCTTCTCGGTAACATTGTGTTAGGAGAAACTCCGGGGCAGGGCTCTTTTTGGGGACCGTCTGCTCGGGGAGCTCACGTTTGACGTGTCTCCTCGAGGCTCACATGTTAGGGTTAGGAGATTAGGATGCCCACCATTGTCGCCTCCAATATGGAGGACATAGTGGAGGATCTCATGACCAAAGTAGAATCCCTAACGATTCGGTTAAATCGAACAACCGAGATATTAGGAAAGATCCTATTTAAAAACCCCGCCCTACAAAGGGAGTATGAGGAGGAGATTGACTCAATACCCCCCGCAGTGTTTCCCACCCCGCAGCCAGATTTAGGTCCCACCCCCGCGCCCATCGCAGATAGGTCCCCCTCCCCCCCAGACGTCGAAATGGACTCTGAGGAGGAGGAACAAGAAAAAGAGGGCTCGGACGGCGAGCGCCCGGAGCGCGCAGAGAGCATACACTCTGAGCGCTCAGAGCGAGCGGAGTCTGAGCACTCCTCCGATCAAACCTCTTCCTCCGACGAGTTTATCCTCGTCGAGGGAAAGAGGAAGAAGAGGTCGCAGGCCTCGTCCTCCACCCAGGCCCCTAAGGCCAAGAAACCCTCCCCTCCCGAGCCAGCACGCTTAGTGCAGAGCCAGCCCTCCACTACCTCGGCCACTAGGCCCAGCCCTACCCAAACCCCAGTCGTCAGCGCCTCAGTGCGCAAGACCATCCCTCCCCCACCCATCTTCATACACGATAAGGGGGCTTGGACAAATGTGTCCAAAGCGTGTGGCGAGCAACGCATCGCCTACACGAATGCCCGCGCCGTTCAGAACTGCATAAAAGTAGGGTTAGCGACAGCTAACGACCACCGCGCGCTTTCGAAGCTACTCAAGGCTCGAAATATCCCCCACCATACCTATACGCTCCATGAGAGCAAGCCCGTTCGGGTGGTCCTCTGCCGGATCCCCAGTGAGATCCCCACCACCGAGATCGTCTGCGACTTAGAGTCACAGAACATCCCAGTGATTGAGGTGCACCGTATGCACGGCAGAGGTGGCAGGGCGTCTAACAACGTCCTCGTCATCTGCCACCCCGTCTCCGAAGGTCCCCACCCCATCTTTGCGCTGAAGACTGTATGCAGTCTTTCAGGAATTCTCATAGAGAAGCCACACAAGAGTGGCACGGTAGGCCAATGCCACCGTTGCCAGTTATACGGCCACGCGCAACGGAATTGCTTCGGCAAACCCCGGTGCGTAAAGTGCCTGGGCGATCACGGCACCGCCGAGTGCAGTCGCCCAAAAGATAGGTCCCAATGCCCAGACCCGCCCAGCTGCGTGCTGTGCGGGCAATCTGGCCACCCCGCCAATTACCGAGGCTGTCCGAAAGCCCCGAAAACCTCCGCCCCTAAACTGGCAACGCGCTCTAGCGCACGCCAGGGACGAGAGTGTCCTACACTCTCGTCTGAGCTCCCCCAGACCCTCAGTCCCCAGCGTCCAACTCCTTGGACGGCGGCGAATCACGCCCAAAACTTCCCGGCACTAAGGCCGAAAGTCCCTGGGCTGATGGATCAACCCATCATGCCCTCCGCTCCGGTTGTTGTGGCTTCTCAGCCTCCACCTCCTCCCCAGTCACTCCCTCGCTCGGAAGAGCCGGAACTCGATGCGTTCCTCATCCTTGGGAATACTTTCAGTTTCTTCCAGTCCCCCCGCGCCATCCAAATGGCAAAGGAGGTCGTGGCCTGCACTAGCATCAACTCCCTGATTCGGGTATACTCTAAGTATCCCGATGTCAAAAGTCATTTTGATAACCTTTTTAAACAGCCATAATGTATAACACGCCTAGTAAGAGATTAAAGCCCCGATCCCTAAAGCTAGGTTACTTCAATGCCAATGGCATCACCAATCAACGGGACGAGATCGCGACTTTCCTTCGCGATCATAGTCTCGACATCCTTCTGGTCCAAGAGACCTTCCTCAAACCCCACCTTAGGGATCCCAAGGTAGCCAACTACCGGCTAGTTAGGAACGATAGGACTAGATGCCACAGAGGTGGCACTCTAATATATTATAGGAACTCCCTGCACTGCATCCCTATGGATCCGCCGCCCCTTGCCCACTTAGAGGTATCCGTTTGCCGGCTAGGCATGACGGGCCATCCCTCTATCACAATAGTATCCGCGTATCTCCCACCGCACAGCGACGTAGATTCAAATTCTTCGATAAACGCCTCACTACGAAGCGACCTTACAGCCCTTCTTGACATGAGTGACTCCGTCCTTATAGCGGGGGATCTCAATGCCAAACATCCCGCATGGTGTAGTCGTATTACCAACCCCCGTGGGAAGGTACTATACGACCTTTGCACACCTCTCCACATAGATATCATAGGTCCTATGCGGCCTACTCATTACCCGTTCGAGCCATCCCACCTGCCCGACGTACTCGACATTGCCCTCCTGAAGAATGTGAACTTACGTTTGCACTCTTTAGAGACGGTAGACGAACTTGACTCTGACCATAGACCGGTGATCTTGGAGTTAACTCCGAGATCGGGTCCCTATGACCCTAACCGCCCCCCTCCCACACAGGTGATCACTGACTGGAGGAAAGTAGGCGAATTGCTGAAATCCAACACGTCTCCTCACCTGGACAAGATCCCCGACCACATCCAGTCCGCCGCCGACACGACGGCTGCGATCGACTCACTCACGGAGCACGTGCAATCTGTCTTGAACGACTGTTCAAAGGAGATTCCGGTGTCAGAGCACTGGCGCCGGAAACTCCCGGACGATGTACGGGCCCTGCTGACTGAGAAGAACGCAGCAGTCCGTGCCTACAGAGCTTTCCCCTGCCAGAATAACAAAACTTTCATGCGGTACTTACAGCGCAAAGTAAGTAACAGCATCAGAGAGTGGCGTGAAGCCGGCTGGGACAAGACCCTGAGCGAACTGGAACCCACCCACCATGCCTTCTGGCAACTTCAGAGGAATATGCGCGCCACTGAGGTTGCCTCAATGCCTCCCCTTATCCGCCCGGACAAAAGCATTGCCTTCGACGACGAAGACAAAGCCGAATGCCTAGCCGACAGCCTAGAGGCACAGTGCTCTCCCAGCTCCCAACCTGTCGACCCAGCCCACCTTGCCCACGTGGATGCTGAGGTCGAACGTAGATCTGCCCTACCCCCTGTCGAGGACCCTGATGCTCCCCTCCCCCCCGTCACGGAAGACGAGGTGGAGGAGATCATCAAGAAACTCAAACCTAGGAAAGCTCCCGGGACTGACAGACTGACCACTAGGGCACTTAAACTCCTCCCACGTACGATCATAGTCCTACTGGCTGCCATCTTCAATGGCGCCTTGTCCAACAACTTGTTTCCACAAGCTTGGAAAGAGGCTATAGTGATAGGTATCCCAAAACCCAAAAAGCCCAAGAACCTCCCGACTAGCTATAGACCCATTAGTCTGCTCAGCGCCCTCGGCAAGGTCTACGAGCGGATTATTCTTAATCGGCTCAAGGACTTTGTCGAGGCCAAGAGCCTAATCCCTAACGAACAGTTTGGCTTTAGAGCCCATCATTCCAGTGTCCACCAAGCCCACCGCATCGTAGAGCACATTAGCGGCCGCTTTCAACGCGGTCTGGTGACGGGGGCCCTATTCTTTGATATAGCGAAGGCTTTCGACAAAGTCTGGCACAATGGCTTAATTTACAAGCTTTACCAACTAGGTGTGCCGGACCGTCTCGTGCTCATCATTCGAGACTTCCTGTCGAACCGCTCCTTCAGATATCGTATCGAAGGAGCGCTTTCCACTCCCCGCCCTATCAGAGCCGGCGTCCCTCAGGGCGCCGTGCTCTCCCCCCCACTCTTCACGCTATTCACTAGCGATATCCCCAAAAAGCCCCCAGTAGAGTTATCCCTATTTGCCGACGACACGGCCATCTACTACTCGGGACATAATCCCGTTAGCATCGCTCATACCCTCCAGACCTCAGCCAACGCACTAGGCGATTGGTTTAGGAAATGGAGGATTGAGGTAAATCCCGACAAAAGTCAAGCAGTCCTGTTTCGCAGGGCTCGCCAGCATAAACAATTCACCCCCCCTCGCCCGATCACTATGTTCGGCAAGCCAATCCCTTGGGAGAAGCGAGCCAAATACTTAGGTGTGATCCTCGACCAGTTCCTTAACTTCAGTGAGCACATAAAGTCGGTTCGCTCGCGAGCCGCTTTCGCGCTCGGTAGGCTCCACGCCCTGCTGAATAAACACAGCAAGCTCTCCCTTAAATGTAAAATCTGAATATACACGACATGCATACGTCCTATCATGACGTATGCCTGTCCGGTGTTTGCTCATGCCAGTCCCAATCAGATCCATAGGATGCAAGTCATTCAGAACCGTTTTCTCCGAAAGGCCACGGGCGCGCCCTGGTTCTGTAGGAACGAGGATCTCCACGTAGACCTCAAACTCCCGACCATAAAGCAAGTGTTGAAACGCATGTCAGTGCGTTACTTCACCTCTGCTGATACCCACACTAACCCCCTGATCGTATCGGCCGCCCGATACAGACCCTCCAAGATTTCTCGGGTTCGTCGCCCGCGTAACATCCTAGACGAGCCTGACGACCCCACCACCATCCGACAAGAGAGCAGTAGGGAAACCAGCACTCTTAGAAAACACAAATACAGAACGCGTTCCTTATTCCGGCCTCGCCGACGAGGCCCATCGCGACGTCCGCGTACTTGTAATGAAAATCCTCCCCGACCTTTGCCAAGCGAGCCAGCCCGCGATGCTGAGCCAGTAGCAATAAATACTCCCGTAAATAATATGACCCAGCCTGTCCCTTTGCTGCCCTCCCAAAATGACCCCGCTATGCCGAGGCCCGTACTCCACAGGGAGTGCCCTTAGCGTGCGGTCATTAGTTTTTAAGTACATTTTAGTTTGTAAGCCCTGGCTGGGGGCCTTTAATTTATTAGAGGTCACCACAGGAAAGTCCGGTTAAGTAGACTCACAGCCTTAGTGTGCTGATCTACAAGTGGCCCTACCTAAAAAAAAAAAAAAAAAAAAAAAAAAAAAAAAAAAAAAAAAAATGCTCGTCCATTTGTGAGATCAAGTATCTAATTTTTGCTAAGTAATAAAATAATATCAGATACTCGAAACCAAACACACATGTAAAAGACCGAGTTTAATGAATATAAAAATAATCAATTAGAAAGTATGAAATAATATTTGAATGTTGATGTAATGCATGATAGAAATTGTGATTGACTGATTGTCTAGTTCACAAAATATTGATCGATTGACTGATTGTTTACTTGACGCAAGTGTAATTGGGGTTCCTGGATCTCTGATCCAGGAACCCCAATATATAATATAAATACACTACTCACACACCCGCATTTCTTAAATCAGAACGTACTATACAATCAATAATAAACCTTATTCCGCCAAACACAGCGTGTATTTACCATGCACCGTAGAACTTACCCACACAAAAACATCGGTCGCTATCGTTGTGCTGTGCAAAAGCAATTTATTTTACATATACGCTAGTGATTGACTAAATTGGAAAGTTATCGATTCTTCCATTTATTATTGTACAATTTTTTTGGGCACCTGAAAATGAACCTAATGAAAAATGGCATGTCCAGAAAATATTACAATAACAATAAATATATTATTAAGAACATAACATTACATAATTATTATTAAGTACTACCTACTAAGTATTAAGGTCTACCCTGGCGCTTTCGACTTAAATCTTAATATTTAATTATCATAGTGATAGGTCAAATAGAAGTCGATGTTAACTTACATTACGCTCTTGATCGGAACATACCAGCCGTATAGGTTGTATAGAATCCTGAAAAGTTGAATGACTGATTTTATGAATACCCTAAATCATGAGAATAGCTATCAGTAATAAAATAAAATTTAACACACTTCTGCAAAAATCAGTTGTACTCTTAATTATGGAATTGTCCATTCAAAAAGCCTGCGACTTTTCTTTAGAGACTAGAACATTTCTGCGTTGAAGTGAACCGACTATATTGTGCTATTTTTTGTAGGGTACCAGTTAGGTGGCATGCCTGTGGCATCAATCCATTCCTTTTTTATGTTACCATCTTTTGGGAAGCTGAAAAGTACGAAAAGCACTTATTTATCATTTACATACATCCTAAGCTACTTCTAAACGTCACCATATAATAAGCATCGCAATAATTACGTAACACACTATAAATCAAGATCTGAATGATTTTGACGTATATTGCTAATCCATTGCTTCATATGTTCGAAATATTGGTCTGCTCAACAACGTAAATACCGCAGTGAGTGTTGTTGATTTAGCATAATGAAACCGATTCCTACTGTAAGTGTGTTACGCAACTATTACCTGCGGGGTAACCGCAGGTAATAGTTTAGTAGGTTATAATAGGTTTTTGTTATAAGAAAAATCCTAGTTAGTATAGAAATTGTTAAATATAAGAAAACAAACACACATCCATGCATAATAAATAAATAGCATGAATATATTGACTTATTTTAAGCTCAATTCACAAATATATTATCTGAACCATGCCGATTATTATAACGCATTCGAAGCTTCAATGGAAGCAAAATACAAAAACCATAAAAAATAAAGAAACAGCATGAGGATAAGGCATAACATACGATAATTCTAAACTGAACAACACCACCGATTATTAACCTAAAATTAAAGTAACTTACTTTACGAATATTGGTTACGCATTTCTCTAATACTCTGTAAAAAAATCAAAATAAGTAAAAAAACATTATTTACATCGATCTTACAACCGGGCTAAAACGGTTGACAGATTGAAAAATAAACTATTGTAGCGACGGCGACGTCGGAACTCCTTACGCATGCTGCGGGCGTAAAATAAATTGTTTATTTTTTTTTACTTTTTTGTACACTTGACTTTTCGACGTATTTTTATTTCTGTCATTTCATGTAAAATAAAAGTTAAACATATTTTCTTAGAGGTTTCCGTATGTTATAAAAAACTTTTTACCAGAAAATTAAACCGACTTCCAAAAAACACTGCAATGTGAAAAATAACTTTAATTTCGGAAGTCGGTGCCAAAAACGAAAATACAAAACTAAAGACACCGACTACCGAAATTAAAGTTATTTTTCACTTTGCAGTGTTTTTTAGGAGTCTGTTTAATTTTTTGGTAAAAAGTTTTTATTTCACTCTTTTTAGTTGGTCGATTTTTAATTTACCTAGTTACAAGAGCCTAAATGTCAACTACTTATATTCATTTACAAAATATTGCTTTTCCCAATGTTGGGCTGTTATTTGTTGAGGAGTTCTCCTGGTAGTTCACCATCAGCTTCACTTCACCATATGCATTGTGACGAGCATATTGTGCTTAATAACCACATTCAAGTAATCGAAGCGGAACACATGAACTACTTATTATTCCTACTTATATATTGAGTAGTTCCAGTGGCCATCGGTGGTCTTCATCATCAGGTCTACTTCAAAATAGTGCTTTTCGAATGCAACTACACAAGTTACTATAAAAAATATTCAAATCACTATAGGTGTGCCTATAATATTTGAAGACTTCCCTCGATTTCTCCAGGATCCCATCATCAGATCGTGACTTGGTGACAATGGGACCAATTTCAAAGTATACCCTTTCAAACAAAAAAAGCATTTTTCAAATCGGTTCAGCCGTCTCCGAGTAATCGGTGATCATACATAAAAAAGTAATAATAATATACGCGTCGAATTGATAACCTCCTCTTTTTTATGTCGTCGGTTGAAAAACCCCTAAACTATAATAGCAATATTTCATTCGTCAATCGACATTGCTGTCGATAGCCTACGTTAGTGGATCTGCACAAGCACATCACTAATTCGTCGCAAGAAGTGGCGGCCTCACTACGCGATGAATCCGCGTAATACAGTTTCGTATGTTATGTTTACATTGCTTGTCCAGTTACTTAGTGACGAACTCAGGTAGTGGTTAAGGAGCAATGTATTTATAGCAAAAGGAGTACAGTCGCTCTGATATTTGAAAACAAAAATAACATAGTAAAACCAAGAAATATTTTACGATTTATTGTTTTTCATGATTTTAAAGACAAATATTTTAAAATACTTGTACTTACATATGGTAAGTGATTCCATGATTCACATAGATTTGATTTTGGATTCGGTTTTTACAAGATACCACAGAACAACTCGGCATTCATATATGTTATCACGATCGCCGTCGAAAGCGCACTAGTTCGCGGAGACGGCTACTTGCCTGTGACATGAGCCCTGTGGCCATGTCGCGCGGACACCGATACGCCCCCTTACCACTTCTCCTGTATTTTTGATTTCTGTGGGTAAAAATATTTTCAGTCTTCAATTCTAAACCATCATATGGCTACCTACCAGGTACCCATGAACTTACGTAGGGTAGACTTAATCTCATTTATACTAATATTACGAATGTGAAAATCTGTAGGTGAATCACTGAAGCGATTTTCATGAACTGTGGCATATATGGCGTACAGTGTGTAGTATAAAAAGTCAACACCTCCAAAAAAACTACGCAATATACGGTCGATAAAAAAAAGAACTAGTTATGTGGGTATAATTTACATAACTAGCAATCATGTTAGCCCCTCCAACTAAGTTTAATATGCTTGTGTCTGGAGTGGGTTCACGGCAATAGTGTAATGTTCGAACCCGCGACCTCTTGATCACATACCGATACCTTAGCCATTAGGCTATTGACGCTTAAAATTTGTTGGTTATGGTTATAATAAGTATTATACCTATTAACTACAACTTGTAGCTATAATATAGGTCTGCATAACAGGGTGGCCGGGACATCGACGCACAAACGCTACCCATGGATTCTTTACATGATTCTGGACCAAATGAAAATTTTTGGTCGACTTTTTCTTAATTTTTCAGTTTTTTTCAGCAATTTTTTTTTACTGAAAACTGTATAAAATCATTGTTTCTATCTAACCCAATGAGATTTTAATTAAAAATAAAATTAATTTGTTTCATTTAAAACAGCAATGTAAATAAAACTTGAAAGGGCTACCCTGCGGGCCTAGACAAAATCCATTTTCTGTAAGCGTTAACGCCAACGGAAAAATTAAATTGTATGGAGTTGACATTTGCTAACCACATGTCACGTGATTGTCACGTGTTAGTAAATGTCAACTCCATACAATTTAATTTTTCCGTTGGCGTTGACGCTTACAGAAAATGGATTTTGTCTAGGCCCGCTGATCAGCTGTTTTGCTAAAGTTAATTTGCGAGATCAACACAGCTGATCAGGTAGCCCTTTAGAGTTTTATTTACATTGCTGTTGAAAGTGAAACAAGTGAATTTACTGTTTTTGCATCGGCATTATTATATTATGAATGGCCCTAGACTGCTTCACTTAAAGATCCATAACGATGCGCTTCAGCCATTAATTATTAATTAATTTAGCCCTTCCCACTTTAATTAAAGTTTTTAAAGTCCTTCCAAAGGTTGTCTGGAAGATATCGTTTTCAGCGATAAGACCGCCATTGTAACCATAGAATAAGTAATATTGTTAAATAGGTGTGTTTACATTTTGGTGTACCATAAAGTATATTCTATCTATCTATCTATAATCGGTATATGGATTATACACAGATAATACAATTTTTCTATGATATATGAATATGTTAAGTGAAAATACATAGCTGACCTATATATCGAGTGGATGAAAGCTAGGAAAATGTGTAAACTGATATAGATACGCATTATAAGTACCTACAACGGTGCTGTATGTGTTCAGATTTCATAACTCCACAAAGGCTGAGGAGATCGTAGAGTATGTTCTTGTGAAAAAAAATTTCCATTCGTTCGTGGCTAGAATTCCGACCCACTACCTGACTTGATTTCTGTACTATTTTAAGGCAACCACTGAAAAACAGTGTTGTGCTGTCATGCGTGCACCCATGGCTTAACATAAAGCTGAGTGGGAGGCTTGTTGCCACGGCCACGACGAAAAATTGTTGATCTCTAAATCTTTGTACTTACCTACTAACTATACAACCTGTAATTTAAAGGGTATATAAGGGTATATTATCATCCAAAGAAGCCATGCACTTGGTATCAAGTGCATGGCTTCTTTGGATAATAATATGACAATATACATATATATGATAATATGGCAAGGGTTTTGTAATCCTAAGTCTACGTGTGTAGAACTTATTACAAATACCAATACATTGATACCCAGAGACCGAATTTATCAAATTAAGAAGAACGAAGAGAATTATCGTGTTAATGGCAAGTGACGTGGAAAGTTATTGAGCCTCGTAGTGCTGTGACACGTTTGTTATGATTGGTATTCAAGAAATATATGAAACCGATAATTTGGTATCAATTATTTGAGTCAGTTATTTTGAGCTGAAACTGTGCATAGAGACTCCATACCAGATGTTGTCTTCAGCCCTTTTGGATAGATATGGGGTTTCCGTTACACATTGTATATAAGAACCAATTGCTAAAACTATTCTCAAGGAATTATGATAACTTTTAAATATTGTATTCATGTCATTTGTCTGTTGGTAATAAATTATTTTTTCTTAATTTCTCCCTGGAAAGTTTCCTCAAACAAAGGTTTTGGCCATGGTGTGTCTTCGACTACTGAAAAATTACTTGAGACATTGCGCGTAACACAAGGCAAACACTAGCTTTGTTTTGTTATTATAAAATTATCAATTAGTATGACAGCGCATCAAACTTCGCCGTCTGTTGGGTTAATTCCGAAGAAAACTGACGGTCGTCATTCTAACTCGCCATTGCTTATCCTAATGATAGTAATGATATTCCTACAAGTATATAGTCACTTGTTGTTATTATTTAAATATTATTTTTGTCTATGGACCCAAACTGCCTGAAATAATTATAAATTTTTCCGATACCGCCCAACCAGACTTGAGACAGTGAGCTCAAGTTTCAGGCGCATAAGTAAATGGTAATTGGCTTGTAGTAGGTACGTAAAAAAAAATCCTGCACTGCATATCTCAGGTTTGATTACCGCACAGGGAAAATGTTTTCTTTGGCCGACAGATCTAGGTCTGAGTGTTTGTGTAAGTGAATTTAAATGTTTGTAAACGGAACCACGATACAGAAGAAATTCCTAGTGTGGAGCACCGTTTTATAAAATAAATCTTCTTTTCTGCAAACGGACCAAGCTGTTACTTGATATTGATTAATAATACCAGTTGAGATCAAAGGCTTTGCGGTTATTTTATCTACTCTCCATTTGAGAATCAAAACGTACTTCAAATCGAGTTTTAATAAACACAATAAACGAGTATAAGTATTTTTTTAGGAGAATGTGTGGTAATATCAAATTATTTTCCAACCCTTAAAGCAAGGGTAAAACCCTAATGACATAATAAACCTAAAATAGCCACCAAAAATAACACCTGTTACCTACATAGCTGCCATGCGCGCACGTAAATGAGCCTCATAATTTAATATTTTAAAAGCGTTTGAAACCTTGCGTACCATAGAGCACCCAAACATCTCAGCGGCGTATACAACAGACGGTATTTCCAAAACTTGCCATACAATGCAAACTAGACACACAAAATACAAAAGGATGATTTGAAAAAAAAAATTAAAATAGTAATTACACGAACAATTTTGAAGTTATATTTCTCTTGAGTACGAGTTTATAGAGTGGACAGCACATGCAACTACTATTTTCTCTGTTAAGGGCCTATACTACCTCAAATGGCTTAGCACGATCCTCCGTCCATCCGTTATGTCGAAAATACTGCAGCAATAATTTTGAAATAAATATATGGTAAAGTTGAGGATAAATATTAGGTACTATGTATGACGAAAACACGATTCCATAACATTTTATTGATAGAAAAAAAATCCAAATTTACCTCCAAACCGAACAATAAACCGCTGGTATTCAAAAATATCTTCAAATTAGATAATGAAACTTTGCATATTAATTTAACTAACTATAAACCAGGTCTTATGTTATTTGAAAGTTGTGTGAAAGTTGTGGAATATATTATATATTATATTATTACTTTTTTTTAATTACTATTATTTTCACCGTAAAAAGAAATAAACTAAATTATCGGTATCTTGGAGTCTTTTCCCAGCCACCCTGTCTCGCTTGCTCGCGTGACCGCGGCCAGTAGTGTGCGAGCGAGATAAAGAGTGAGAAGCGCTGAGGTAATTAAAAAAAATATTTAAAACATCCACGTATTGAAACTTTCGGTCTTTTTGGAGATTTTGGAACCATTTGTAAACTTTACTTACTTTAGTTTATGGAAGATATGAGTAAATTATACATGCAAAAATGAAGGTGTATATATATTTGTTGCTTTATCACTCCAAAATGACTGAACGGATCAGGATGAAATATAGTACAAACAAATTATAGTCTGGAATAGCACTAAAAAAATTAACAAAAATTCGTCGCGAAATAGCTAGTAAACTCATAAGAATGCCTATTGTACAACCACAAATGTTTACGGCCATGGGGCCTCTAATCGCAACAGATCCCGTGCTCTATATTTCAAGCCCATATTTTTACTACCTTATAGAGGCCCTTACAAACCACAAGGTTCGCTTGATATCATGTTTATACAGAATGTCCCTAGTGTGACAATGGCTTTGAAAATATTCTGAATAAGTGATGGAGAGTACGTGGAGGGCTGTTGTCGTCTGTGTATGTAAAATGTATGACGCCTTATACATAATATTCCTTGAAGATGAGAACAAGAGGCATAGTTTTGTACTATCCTCTTTCTTCATTGTTGATGATAGATAGTATACTCTTTATTGTACACCATAATAGAATTAAATAAGGACTTAAAAACTACAAAGGGTGTTACAATGAGCGGTCTTATTGCTAAAAGCGGTCTTTTTCAGACATCTTTTGGATATGACACAGCAGGAGAAAATAAATACGCGGTCCGTGTGTACTATTTACTTATATACAACTAGCTGTGCCCGCGACTTCGTACGCGCGGAATAGTGACTCGACATTTTAAATTTTTTATGCTAATTATTTTGAAAATAAAACTCATACATAATTTGAATGTCGTATTTATTAACATCTAATCAAAAGTCTAAAAAATAAGATTAAAGCTTCTAGCATTAAAAATGTCCTAATTTCCATACAAACTTTCATCCTCTATTTCAACCCCTTACAGCTCCTTTTTCGCATTAAAAAGCAGCCTATGTCCTTTCCCAGGCTCTAGACTATGTCCGTACCAAATTTCATTAAAATCGGTTCTGTAGTTTAGGCGTGATTGCGTAACACACAGACAGACAGACAGAGCTACTTTCGCATTTATAATATTAGTAAGGATATGCAATACATAAAAAGCTGAGACATATAAAAATAGTAACAAATTAAAGAGAGGAATAGAGATCTTTTACCATGTTAATGTAAGTTTGTGAACTCGTTAAGGTCTTTATATTTATTAATAGTCCATTTATTTATTAACCTACTTTGGAGCAAATAAAGCATTATATTTAAGCGTCGATAGCGTAACTGCTAAGGTGATGGACTAGTGATCTCGAGGGCGCGGGTTCGAACACCACTTATTGCACTATTACCGTGAACCCACTCCAGACACAAGCATATTTAGCTTAGTTGGAGGGGTTAACAAGATTGCTAGTAATGTGAATTCTACCCACATTGCTAGTTCTTTGTTTAGATAAAACCTTTTTACCAAATAATTAAACCGACTTTCAAAAAACACTGCAAAGTGAAAAATAACTTTAATATCGGTAGTCGGTGTCTTTAGTTTTGTATTTGCGTTTTTGGCACCGACTTCCGAAATTAAAGTTATTTTCAATACACTTCCTCGAAAACTGGCTCTTATCGCACTACGATTAGGTTCAACATGCAATGTATTTCACACTTGTTGTTTTTTGCGTGAGTATGTCGAATTTAAGTTTTTTAATTAAATTGTGACTGAGGCTCAAAATGCTTGCGATAACCTGTTGCCATCTAAATCGAAGCTAAAATATATGGCAACTTTGCATAATTCTCTTCAATAGAAAACAAATAAAAATGCGTCGTCATTTTCGGAGCAAGTATTTTTCTTCGAAAGTGTATTGAAAAACGTCGTTTGATACACGTGGACATTTGTTACTGCAGTACTCGGCTCCATAACACCCTCGCCTTGCGGCTCTGGCGTAACTCCGCCTCGGCCGCAATAACAAACTTTCTCCACTTGTATCAAAATTTACACGCGTGTCACTTAAAAGAGACCTTAGAAATAACAGAAGCAGAGCAGGTGGTCAATCAGTGATTAAGGCTTTGACTTACGAGTTGTAGGTCACAGGTTTGGACATAAAAAGGCGCTTTTATTCGGGTAATTTATTTCATGACTGCTGCTCTAATGATGTTTATGTATTGTAAGTAGGTATTGAGTTGCCCCACCCCTTGGACACCGATGATCTACCTCCC
Organism: Tholera decimalis; assembly: GCA_943138885.2. NCBI lineage: Eukaryota > Metazoa > Arthropoda > Insecta > Lepidoptera > Noctuidae > Tholera > Tholera decimalis. Next base: position 7,828,926 of record OW964553.2, on the reverse strand, counting down.
CTGTATATCTTTATGCTATGATACACCCTGTTTTTCCACATACAGAAGGTGCAAATGTTGTAAGCAAGCAAGTCTATCGGTTTTCTTTCGATTACATTTCGGGGAGTGTGCGATGGAATTACACAGTCTAATTCCGCCAAGCCCATTCCATCATCGGACTACGAGACAAACGGCGAAGCGCCATCGTTACATGGTGGACATCCCACCCATACGCACAAAACGTTTTGGGAATACCTTCATTGTGCGTACGGCTAAGGAGTGGAATTCTCTGCCGGAGTCTGTGTTTCCCGATAGCTATAACCTAGGAGTATTTAAGTCAAGAGTGAATAGGTAAGCGTGCTCCATCTTCGACCACATCATCACTTACCATCAGGTGAGATAGTGGTCAAAGGCGAAACTATTTAAAAAAAAAATTAAGCAAACTTAACTAAACTAGCGGGATTGGGCGTGAATTGGGCATTGTATACTGCTACTGTGTTCAAGTCCAAAGAATTTATTTTTGACTGACTTAATATTTGAGTCCGGAAAATATTTACATGAAATTTATTTCCTCATAGCAGCTAATTGTTTTTTGAATAGAATCATCAAACTGCTACATTGAAATCGAATCATCATTATTTGCTTACCCTTTTCATAATTATGTTATAGTCAGCTTACAGTTTAATTGGATGCAGCTGAGTAATAGTGTTTTAAATGGAGCACTTATGTATCTTTTTTTTTCTGTGTGGGAAAATAATCATAGGACTCCAACCGCTGTGGGTGGAGCGGAAGAGAGTGTCAGACTTTTACTGACTAAAAACCCACCCTGTTCCTTCTGTTGACCTTGTATTTCAGGGCCCCGGTGTCTCGTTAGAACAATTCCCGCAACCTCGTAAGGCAATGGCCCTGTCGGGCCCCGTCAATGCGGCTGACTGCTCTTTGAGGCGCGCGCGGAACACGACGCGCCGCCGACTCGTGTCTGGTCCTTATTGGACGGTGAGCTACCCCTACTCGCCGTCCACATGGAGCACCTATCTGACTTCCACAAACCAGAAGCTGGGGTAAAGCGATATCCTTCAGCAAGATAGGTGTCTTTTGACTACCTATAACGACTGTCTAAGATGAACAAATAACAGACAAGATCAACGGCTAAGCAATGTATATGCATAGTATATGTATATCGAGATGCCCCAGAAAGCATTCCGGGGCATCTCGATATACATATACTATGGTAATATGGTCACCAGTCTATAGAACAACCTTGCAAAGCATTGCTTAATCTTGAAGAATGATCCTTGCACCTATAAACATTTAGTCACAATAGTTCCTCATTTAAATCGAATGTATTTTTTTACACATATTATTTACATTTAAGTTAGTGCCAACATAAATTCATTACAGTTTTACCGTGCACGAAAAACATCGACTACATAATTTAACAATCTTAAGAATTGTTTAACAAATTAAATAACATTTATATAAGCTAAAAAAGTAACAGTTATTTACTTCAACTAACGAGCACACATGGGTGACCATTCTCGCCGGCCGTCTTTATAACAAAAGTGGCGGTGGAATGTTAGAAGATACAGGTTGTTCCCAAAAAGCAAAATGTTTATTATATTATTTAAAATAATTTTTTTCTTAAATAAGTTTTTTGTTTTGATGTCAGGTGTTATTCTTGATTCTTATAATATATTTTTAGGTATTTATATTTTATATAAAATATTGTGTTAATTTGTTTTTTATGTTTCTCCGAGTCACTTGGTCCCTCAATGGTATAGGAAGTTGGTTTATAAGGTAAGGTATAATATATTTTAACGATCTTTTGCCGTGCAAATTCGTGTACTTTAGAAGTAACAGTTTAGCACTGATGGTGCCACGAGTCCTAATTTCATTATTATTTATAGTTTTTATTTTCTTTAGGTTCTGATTAAAAAAGTCTTCCTTTAATAGCGCAGGTTTAGTTTGTTCATGTGTAGGTATTATTTTACAAAATTCAAATAATTTGTGGTAGTCATCTTTGTATTTCTTTTTAATGTTATGCGGGATAATTGCTTTTAATATGCGTAGTTGAAGTGTATATATTTGATCAAGGTGAGTCTTATAGGTTCTCATTTCTTATGTCAAGGACAGTGTCAAGGTACTTTTCACAGAAGCTGCGTTAAAGGAGTAGTTGCTGACTTAAAAGTGGGTAAAACACGCATATATTGTAATAATTGCGAGAAAGATGAGTCGGAGACCGAAGATCAGGAGGATGATGGTCGGGATCCTGACAAGATATTGAAAGATATTCAGAAGAACGTAAGAGCTATTCCTGGTCTTATAAAACAACTAGACTCAATAAAGCAGAGTATGTGTTTATTATCAGAAAAATACGACACATTATTGGCCGAACATGAAAAATCGAAAGATAAAATACATAAACTTGAAAAGGCGGTAGAAAACATAAATAATAAAAACATTTACATAGAAAAATGTAACGTCGCGTTAGAACAACGTCTCCACGATTACGAGCAATCTACCCGAAAACACAATATCGAGATTGTTGGTATTGAGCAAATGCCAGATGAAAACGTGAACGAAATCGTCGTTAATATTGGGAAAATGATTAATGCCAGCAGCGACGACATTGAGTGGGTAAGACGTAACCAGCCTCGAAAACATGGAATTAAATCTACTTCTATCATCATTGGATTTAAGACGTCAGGAACTGAATCTCGCGATACATGGTTTTCACAAACGCGTAAACTGGCTGAGATAACAAGTGATAAAATAACTGGCGGTACAAACAAGAGTAAAGTGTATATCAACGAAGATTTGACCAAGGCAACTAGAACCTTGTTATGGAAGAACTACATGGTACATATAAGTATATCTGGGTCTCAAAAGGTAAAATATTAATAAAAAAGTGACGGTAGTAATTCAATTTGGGTGAGATCAGATAATGACATCGTTGATCTGCTCAAAACAAAGGCTTAGGCATATTTTTCTTCATTTCTTTTTGTTCGATTTTATATTAATAATTTGTTTTAAGTGTTTAAATTAAGAACTAAAATTCACCATCCTAGACAACATTGTAACAATTACCGATGATACGATTAATGCGGTCGAGATAGAAAGTTTAAGTAGATGGTTATCATCAATTAAACAAAAAAATGACTTTTGTATATTGCACTTAAATATCAGATCTTTAAAAAAGAACTTTCACGAATTAATTGTTACTTTACACAATAATTTAAAAGATATTGATGTAATAATAATAACAGAGCCAAACATTAATTTTTCAATTATAAATCTGTATGAGATCAGCGGCTTTAATGTACATAGTTTTACACGCACCGAGCGAACCGGCGGAGGTGGACTTGTTTATACCCGCGCGAAGTGGGCAGCACGAGTGAGCGAGACGGAACATACGCATAATATGCGATCGGCAGAGTGTGTGTTCATTGTACTCGACGGATGCGGAAGTGATCCGATATATTTATTATGTATCTATAGACCTCCAAGAATAAATAAGAAGGACAAAACAAAACAATTTCTTGAAGAATTGCGCAATATCCTAGAAACTATTCCTACAGATTCCAAATTATTCCTAAGTGGAGATTTAAATAATAATTTATTAAAGACCCAAGATTGTAGAGTGATTGAATACGAAAATTTATTAGCCGAATTTGGATTAATCAAATGTATAAATAAAATAACACGTAAAGAAATAGTAAAAGGAAATATTGTTGAATCATGTTTGGATCATATTTTTATTCGAGCACCATTAGCACATATTCATTCTGCAGTCATTCAGCATAAAATATCGGATCACTTTTTAGTGTCGGCCGCAGTGCAGTGGAACCAAGCTGAACCGAGAAACGCCCGCGTTAGCGCGGACAATCATGACGCATCGCTCGCTCAGTCAGCTGAGCGACAACGCGAGCGGATTAGTATACCTACCGAGCATCGACGTGTGCTTGACAATCGCTTAGTTAGAGAACGACTGTTAAATACAGATTTTAGTAACCTAATGTCTATAGAATGTCCAATAGAATTGTATAATTCACTCCAGCAACTATTTGTTAACATTTATAACGATTGCTATAAAATTGTAAATATTCGTTGTAGCTCTAGAAATAATAAATGTTGGGTTACAGATAATTTAAAGAATATGATAAAAGAGAGAGATAGACTGTTTAATGTGTGGTATAATGATCCAAAGAATATGGTTAAAAGAATAGAATATACCAAATACAGAAACAAATGTTTTAAAACGATATCTAGAGTTAGTAATGAATACGATCGACAGAGTATAATAAACTGTAATAAAAATATCAAAAAAATCTGGGATAGAATAAATATACTATTAGGAAAAAATAAACAATCATTAGATAATGTAATATTGACTAATATGAACATGCAGGGTGACACTAAATATATTTCGAATCAGTTTGCGACCACTTTTGATGAGGAAATTCAACAAATTAAACATATATGTGACGATAAATGGTTGAATAGGAACAACTATGTGCAGGAAACGGATAGGAGTATGAGATGGCAACCTGTGAGCGCTAAATACGTAGGAAATATAATACATAATATGGACGCTAAAAATCACCTGGAAGTGATTCAATACGTATGTCAGATTTAAAAGTTATTTCTAACAAAATAGCCCCAGTAATATCCAAGATCATTAATTCATCTGTTAATCAGCATAAATTTCCGGACAAACTTAAAGAGGCAATTATACGCCCTATTCACAAAAAAGGTGATCGTAAGGACTACACTAATTATAGGCCAATAGCAATATTATCGAGCATAGACAAAATTATTGAAAAATGCATAATTAATCAACTTGGCGACTATTTACAATGCAATAATATATTAAGTAAATCACAGCATGGTTTTCAGAGAGGGAAAAGTACTAATACTTTACTAAGTAAGTTTACTGATGAGATTAATACTTATTTAAATGAAAAAAAGTATATTGTTGCTATTTTTTATGATTTTAAAAAGGCTTTTGATACTCTAGAAACCAGTACTCTATTGACAGCGTTAGAGGAATGCGGGGTGGGAAAACCTCTGAAAGAATGGTTCAGAGACTATCTCACTTCACGCACTTACAGGGTGAGAATCGGCGATACATTTAGTGACGAAAAATCAGTGCGATGTGGGGTACCTCAGGGATCAGGATGTGGTCCCGTGTGCTATTTAATGCATGTAAATAGTCTATGTGAAGTGATTAAAAATAGCTCTGCACACATGTTCGCTGACGACCTGTGTACGCTGCGGGCTGGCACAGACCTAACTGAGACAATCCGATTAGTTCAGAAGGACATAGACGCCATAGTCAAGTGGTCACATGACAATGGTATTGTGCTTAATAACGAAAAAACAAAACTTTTAATTATACATTCACCATATTTAGCACTGAATGATAATCCTCAACCATTATTTACCCATTCTTTTAATTGCTTTCATAATAACCTCACTGATTGTGGCTGCAAACAGATTCAGATAGTAAAGTTTGTAACATATTTAGGTATGAAAGTCGATGAGCATTTCTCTTGGAGTGAGCATATAGATTTCTTGTGCAATAGACTCAGGGCTATACTAGGTAAATTTTACCATCTAAGTTACCGGGTTCCCACTGGTACTCTAAAAATATTATATAAGTGTTTAGTTGAGTCCATTCTGGACTCAACTAAACACTTGAAAAACTTGAAAACATCCAAATTAGATTTGTAAAATTACTTGTAAATAAAAAAACCAAAAATAAATACAAAAGTGATTATTATAAACTATTTAAGCTTTGTAAAATATTACCAGTCAGTTTAAAACATAAGTACACTCTTTTAACCAATAACCATGGAAGTCGAGTGCATGATTCTGTGTTGATAAATGTAAATAATAAATATAATGCTAGAGCAATGACCTCAGGTAAATATGTTGTGCCTAGAATAACCAACGTTTATGGAGACAGGACATTAAAAAAACGGATCCCATATTTACTTAACGGTTTACCCGAGGGCATTAGAGAAGAAAATAATATTAAAAAATTCAAATCTAAATTGAAAAACTATTTACTTAGCACCCTACCTTATGTTATTATTGTATTTTTAAGTTAATTAGTTATATAATATATTTATTAATTATATACATAAGTTAAAAATAGATTATAAATTGATCCCACAGTCAAACTGTCTGTTCAGTTTTGTGGGACATTTTTGTAAATTATAAAATACCTTGTACCTTTTAAATAATAAAATAAATAAATAATAATAGGATATCGTTATTTCGACCAGAGTTTTGTAAAGCATTAACAGAGTTTGATATGGAATTTTGCATATTTTAATAGAGAATTTTGCTAACATATATCTCAATCTATCACACACCCCGTTATTGTGCTCCTTCCAATTAAGACGGCTATCAATGGTAAGTCCTAGGTATTTTTGGCTATCTACGAGATCTATGGGGTCACAGCTGCAAGACTTGGCTACGTTATTAAGCCAATTGTCATGCAAACACTCATGACTGCTGCTGTTAATTTAGGCAAGGAAGGACTTCTATTTTGACTGGAACTAATGTACATTAATTTGGTCTTACTAGCATTAATATCACAATAACTTATTAATACTTCTCATGCTACTTTCTCATCTCGATATCGTCAGTATACTGAAAAAAAAAACGCTGAAAAATTATGTAGGTACTAGGAGTTAACAATGTATTGAATGCTCTGGTACATTGTAGTGAGGATTTACAAGTACCAATATTCCCCAAGAACTTTAGTATTGGGGTTCATATACTTCGTAAAGCAGAATGTGCAACATGAGCCTACAATATTTGTAACAAAGTAACAGTAGGTATCTGTTCTAGGAAATAAGGTATTGAAGAATATATAAACATGTCATGAAAACTTGAGTAATACTGAAATGTCAAACACAAGTACGGATAGTGATCGGAAAGAACAACAAATCGTTTCTTTGAAATCATATGTCCATTTCGTTCGTTAAACTGGCAGAACAGGAATATTTAAATGTAGGCAAGCTATTGACATTAAAACTGAGTAAACCTATAATCATTTAATTTCTTGAATAGATAGGTTCTGAGTATGCACATTGCGTCATCATGGGAGATTTTAACACGGACCATTCTCGCTCAACCCCTTCCTCCCGAAAACTCCTTCACATTATTGATTCCGTTAGTCTTCATGTTCTTCCACTGCAGCCCACTCATTTTAATGTGTCAGGTGTTGATACGTGGCTCGACTTGATTCTAACATCCACTCCCTCTTTGGTTGGATCTCATGGCCAATGTCCTGCACCTGGCTTTTCCCATCATGATCTCATTTTCCTCTCCTATGTCTTAAAGCCACCAAAACCTCTCCCTAAAGTTCTGCAAATGCGTTGATATGCGCGCATAGATGTTGAGCAGCTGCGTAAAGATGCGTCAGAAATTGATTGGGGCCACCTTGCAGCGGCAAAGACCATTGATGACAAACTTGGTATCTTCAATCAGGCCGTCCTTGCCCTCTACGATGAACATGCTTCTGTTTAGGAAGGTTAAACTAAAGCGACTACCAGCTCCTTGGATGTCACCAGGGATTCGTTTAGCGATGAGGTGCAGGGATCGAGCCTTTCGTAAGTATAAAAAGGATCGCAGTGAAGATAAAAAGAATGCCTACAAAGCTGCAAGGAATCGGTGTAATCAGGTGATACGCAACGCTAAACGCCGCCATATTCTTGAAAACATTTCAACTTCCTCACCTGCCGATATCTGGAAATTCCTTGGAACTCTCGGTATTGGTAGGTCAAGTCATGTAGATTTTCCTAAAGCGATCGTTTTGGATGATATCAACCGTCATTTTACTACAACTTGTCATTTGGACCCCCTTATTTTGTCTCAGACGGTTGATTTCATCACTTGTTTACCTGGTCCAATCATTGAACCATTTCAGTTTTCACCAGCGACCTTGGATGAAATTAGAAAGATTATACTATCCATCAAATCCAAGGCTGTGGGTCACGATGAAATCAGTCGGGGTATGATTACCTTGATCCTAGACTGTCTTCTCCCACCAATTTCCCACATCATCAATTATTCCCTGGATTCCGGACAATTCCCATCCTTGTGGAGTACGGCCTATGTCCGTCCACTTCCTAAAATATCAAATCCTTCACTACCTAACCATTTTAGACCTATATCCATTCTCCCTTTCCTGTCAAAAGTGCTCGAAGCCTGTGTTCACAAACAGTTTTCTGGATTTTTTACCGGAATAATCTTGTAAGCTCATTCCAGTCTGGATTCAGACCCAGGCACAGTACATCCTCTGCTCTTCTTAAAGTGACTGGTGACATTAGAGAAGCTATGGAGGATATTAAAGTTACTGTATTAGTATTAATTGATTTCTCCAATGCCTTTAACGCCGTCAGTCACGATATACTCCTAGCTATACTCTCCCATCTTATGGTTTCTCCAGAGGCGCTGGAATGGTTCATTTCTTATCTTCGGGGACGTCAGCAGTCGGTCCGCGTTGATGAGAGAGCTTCAAATTGGCGTGGTCTGGATGCTGGTGTTCCACAAGGCGGTATTCTTTCTCCATTATTATTCTATGTCTTCATTAACTTTATAACTCACTGTCTTCGGTGTTGGTATCATCTTTACGCCGATGATCTACAATTATATACTGTTGTGCGGGTTGAAGTTTTGTCGGATGCTATAAGGGATGTAAACCGAGATTTGGATGCTATTAATAGCTGGTCTGACATATTTGGGGTGTCAGTAAACTCCTCAAAATGTCAGGCTATCATTATTGGTAGCTCACGCATGATGGGTAGAGTGATGGCTAACTCTCTTCCACCTATTATTTTTAATGGTGCCGTCATTCCCATCAGCCCTAGCGTAAAAGATCTCAGCTTGCATCTTGACGCGACACTTGGTTGGCAAAATCAAGTTTCTAGTGTCAGCCAAAGGGCCAATGCCACTTTGCGTTCCTTGTATCGTCTGAGAAACTTTTTGCCTGTTAAGACGAAGACTATGCTTGTGCAGGCTTTAATTTTCCCATTAATCGACTATGGTGACGTGTGCTACTTTGACCTGAATGCGGTCTTGCTCGATAAGCTTGATCGTCTCCTCAATAACTGCATTCGGTTCTTATTTAATTTAAGGAAATATAACCATATCTCAAGTTTCAGGTCTGAGCTTAAATAGATGACCATTCGCCAGAGGAGAAGTTTGCGCGCTTTGACAACTCTTTTCTCTTTACTCAACTCGCCCAGCCCTCCTTTTTATCTAATGCCTCACTTTCGATTTCTATGTTCGTTCATCCAATAATCTTCTCTTACTCTGCCCTTCTCATACTTCTGACTTTGTTCATTCTTCTTTTCATATCCAGTCGATTCTCCTTTGGAATGCACTTCCTCTCGAGATCAGAACGGCTCACAGTCGCTATGCATTTAAAAAGAAATTGCGGATCTATTTTCTACACCAATAAGCAGAATTTACACTTCATTATATATATATATAATTATTTATTTATATATATTATTTATTTAGATTTCTATTTTTTAATGATACTAGGGTTTTTGTGTTATTACTATTATTATATATTTTTTTTCTAATTTTACATCACACGTTCATATTGCACCTCCCACACTATCTCTTCACTACTCATGGTTGACTGGTAGAGAATGCCTACAGCATTAAGTCCGCCTTTGTACCTATGTGCATAAAGTGTAAATAAATAAATAAATAAATACTAAGAAAAGAATAAAATAAATAAATTTAAGGATCGCTTTCATACAACAAACGTGTTTTTTTTTGCCGAATTTTATAAAATGACGGAACCCTTCCTGCGCGAGTCCCACTCGCACTTGGCCAGTTTTTTAAATAATAATATATGTATTGCCACATAGTAAATAAGCTATTTAACATTGACATACATACATAAATGTGTCGTAACTGACACCCTTGCTAAGTTAATTGAATAATTTGTATTAAAGGCACCAGTCCCAACCCTAGCGCATATAACTACAAAAAAAAAACAGATAAACACTTCAATTTTATTGTCTCTCTTATCTAAATTTGTTGTTGGAAAGACTAATTTCTGCTGCAGCTTTACTCGCGTAAAAACGTTTTTTTTTATGGAAAAATTTAGCTTTCTATTGCTGATAGAATTTTCAAAATCAGTTCAGTCATTTTTGAGTTTATTCGGTACAAACATTCAAAGGTATAGGTATCTTTCGTCTTTATAGATTTAGATAATTATACAACGTGTAATTAAAAGGGTATATATATACCAAGTGCACAGCTTCTTTGGATGATAACAAACGATATAGCAAGGGTTTTGTAATCCTACGTCTACATGTGTGGAACTTATTATAATTTTCAATACATTGATACCAGAGACCGAAATTTTCAAATTAAGAAGAACGAAGATAATTATCGTTTTATTGGCAAGTGACGTGGAAAGTGATGACCCTCATAGTACTGTGACACGTTTGTTATTACTGGTATTCAAGAAACATATGAAACCAATAATTTGGGGTCAGTTCTGTGAGTCACTTATTTTGAGCTGAAACTTTGCATAGAGACTCCATACCAGATGTTGTCTTCAGTTCTTTTGGATAGATATGGGGTTTCCGTTACACAATGGATTTATCTAAGCTACTTTACCTACGGTTCAACGGTTCCTCACCTGTTCACACCTTTCTGACATAAATTAATTACCAAAACGTTTCAAAACCCTGCAGATGCACCATCTACGTCACTATGATACTCTGCAGTCTTACAGACTAATTAACTGTTAAACTTTTAATAGCTATAGCGTAATGGCTGCTCGTTACGGGATAGTTAATAGGTTTTATGACCTGAATGCATAAGTATAATGGTGGTAGGTGGTTGGTTTTTCATGCTATTTTCTCGGGGACTAGTTAAAGATAAGCGAATCTTGTGGGTAAGTAGCAACATATTGGCTAGAGCATGCTGTTTCAAATGATTGCTTGATAAGGCTGCCCGCCCACGTCCGATAATCGGTGACCGATTTTTTGTAGCAGAAAAATAGAACACTCTGATATTAATAGTGCAACGCACACGTCCTACAAAAAGTTGGTCAGAAATAAAATCGGCGGATCCCGACCGATCCGATTATCGGTGAAAAATGGAACGTTCGGAAATGTAGCGTAAAACGCACACTACTCACCGACAGTCGGCCGCATGCACTTGCAAGGGAAGGACAAGTATTGCGCTTCAATAATCTCTGAGAGATTATTGGATCAACCCAGAACTTTCTTTTCTCTCTTCTGTTCCTCAAAAGCCAAAGACAAACCTTCCTCTGTAAATCCACCTTCCTCCTTATATTCATGAGATTCTCTCTGTCCATGACGTGCTGCTCCCTCGATAGCCACAGACAAAGTGACGGATGTAGGCGTTGAGTCGACCACAAAATCGGTCCTAAGAATCGGAGGAAAAATCGGCCCGATTATCTGTCCTACAAATGTCTGACGTGGGCGGGAACCCTAGACATATAAACAAAACTGCCTCGATAGTCTAGCTGTCGTCGACAGCTATGCAAGGAGTTTCGGGTTCGATACATGACTCTATTTTTTCTAATAGAAAATTCTCAGTAGTAGTCCAGAGTTTGGGAGTTGGCGGTGTGATACTCTTTTGTCTCGGAAAGCACTTTAAGACGTTGGTCCTACGCCTGACCTTTCTCCGGTTGTGTTGGATTGTCGTCCTACCGGTATCGGTATCGGTGTCGGTCTATGAGAGCAAAGGAATAGACAGTGAACCTATACAAGCGTACATACTTGTACTCTTTAATATCTCCTGCGCTAATCGGCGCTGAGATTGTCCGACGCGGCTGAAACCCGTCTACTTCTCTATGTATGTTATTGTAAATATGTTGTTGGCATGCCTTAATCTATACACATCATTAACACGTTCGCTGACAGTGAGCACTTACCCTGACACCACATTACGACAGTAGAATTTTCCATACTAAATGACAAATCAACGTAGTACTCGTGCACAAGCAAGTAATATGAAACTACCTTCAAAATACCCGTATTACGGCAGTCAGAAATATGAAATTGCTCATAATATGACAGTGGATACCGCTCTTCATAATACTTCTATGAAAAATTATCGTGAGACGACGTACTCTTAAGAATAAGTGGCCCGTCCCTCGACGTACTGTCATAACGCATTATTTTAATTTCCCGCCTAACGACGTACTGTCAGCAAACGTGTTAAACAGTAAAAAAAGGGTGTCTGTACATTTAAAATTTATAAAAAAAATTAAGTTGGGTTACGAAACGGTAACTCAGAAGAAATTTAAAAAAGTCTGTACACGCTAATCTCCGGACCTACTGGATGGATTTTAATAAAATTTGGTAAGTAGATAGTTGACATCCTGGAATAACACATAGGTTTTTTATCCCGGAATTCCTATGGGATCGGGATTTACGTGAAAAATCCGCGAACGAAGTTGCGGGCAGCAGCTAGTAATAAATAAATAAAACATTATAAGAGATTTATTTCATTTATTATTTACAATAGAAATCTAAATTCACAACTAGTAATAAATAAATAAAATATTATAAGAGATTTATTTCATTTATTATTTACAATAGAAATCTAAATTCACAACATTCAAAATGCAGAAATAATTATTGTTCTAACTCAAAACAATTCATACGCTGCTTGTTAGTAGAACTCCTGACAGGTTATTATCGTTGCAGCCAATTTGGTTGGTGAATATGAAACAGTACTACTACGGGTAATTCAACCTTTCAGACTAGTAACATGACCGGTGACTGATGAACCCACATACAATATACCTAGAACTCGAGTAGTGTTCATAAAGCCTGGTGAAGTCAGGTTCGGTATCACTTCCAGGGTGCCACCCGATGTTCAGTGGATTGTTCAGTTGTATTTACATTCATGCAACACTTGTAAGGCTAGGTCACGATGATAGCGACTTTGATATTTTAAATATGGCGATTTTTCGTGATTCAAACCACCGTATGAAAAATGTGAAAGATAGGATCTCTGAAGTGTCTTTCTGTTCGTTTGTTGCAGCCAATATTCTCTTAATCCACTTTCTGTCCCAGTACAGTTTAAACAGACAAAAAATTGTCTCACTATTTGGAGGTAATTGGAAAAATAAATTGTTCTGTAAAACGTATTGTGAGGGTCGATAAAGAGATCTCAGATTTGTGTTTGACGGTCAATCACGTCCCAATAACTCAACGGATTTAAATTCGGAATTCGTATACATCATGATTCGAATTAAAGCGAAGGATATATATTTATCACGTCACTACTTTACTGAAGGATATTTATTAAGTTTAACGTTAGTAAGGGCGTTTTCGTACGTTAACGTTTTCTTCACAACGCTAAGTGTTTTGAGTAAGTGTATGTTGTATGTAATATAAACATGTGTATTACCATAATTACCAAAATACATGTTCTCCTTTGTTTATGCGCCTGCCACGTTACTTTATGTTTTCCACCCTTAGTTGACAGGTCGAAAGCGCCTACGGAATTGAGTCCGCCTCTCTGTGGGGGTTCAAAAGGTCCCAAATGATATTTTTTGGGACTCAAGCTAACCTCACCACCTGCTAATGAACGAACGAGGATATGGCAACCTGCCAACATGCAATGGTACTTATGGCACGGTTTCCTTTTCTAAGTACCAGCAGTACAATATCTGTTAATTCTTGCACATAAATTTGTACTAAGCATGTATGTACCCTATTTTTTGTGAAACAATAAATAAATAAATATAAATGGGCCAGCGAGGCAGGTTACAGTCCAAAGCCCCCAATGGATTGTAGATTAAGAAACAGGCCCCAAATGCCCGACGATCACTTTATTATGCCGTCGTGAAGGAGCGTAGGCATAGCTCTAATGTCAGGAAAGCTAATAATATCCGGATGAGATCGACTAACCTCTGTTTAACATAAACTTCAAATGAATATATTCGACAAAACGAACGACTAGTGGTTTACTTTGGCCTTGGATAGTACAATTTGGAATGCATGTCCAGTAGTGCGATGACGCAGGCTAACAGTAACAGTAAATAAAACATACATAAAAAAAGTTTATGACGAACTGAGAACCTCCTCCTTATTTTGAAGTCGGTTAATAACACATAGGCTACTTTTCATCCAGGAATTCACACAGGATCATGATTTATGCGGGAAAACCCCGTCACGCGAACGACGTCGTGGGCAATAAATAATATAATAATAATTAATAAGAACTAAATTTTTGACCGTCAATTATATTTAACTGTTTTTTTATGCTGTTAATTATAAATTATTGAATTGTATTGTATCAAATTATTAATCTTATTTTTTATTAATATATTACCAAAAATATTATACACGTAACACTTATTTATTAAAAATCCTAGAAAATGCATGTTTACAAAATCAAATCAGCCGTAAAAAGAAATTATGGCCTCGGACATTAGTTAAAAGGGTCTGACGAAACATATAAAGGTGTCCCAAAAGATTATTCTTTTTTCTTTTCAGTCTCAAGTGGGCTATATTTTAGTAGCTTATTATCTTTTTGATGAATGAGGGTAGGTTCAAACGAAAACTGACCGGAGGTTTTAATACTACTATGAAACTTTCTAAAAGATGACGCATTTTATGATGATCCATTATTTTGTCAGTAATAACAAAAAATACCTCTTTCTGACTACCAATTTGCAAAAATAAATGTGTGCATGTGACTAATTACTAATTTCTTTATTTCCAATACATACATATAAATTGCATTTTTAAATATTCTCTATAAAAAAAAACATTTAAAAATATAAAAAATAGTAGCCCACCGGTATCGGGAACAGGGTCCAAGCTACCGGCTGACTAATTATTTAGTATTATAAACTATTATTTTAGTTATATATATATTTACCTCGGGCACGCCGCAATTGCGGCGGTAAGACCCCTCTTTGAGGAGTGGCTAGATCAGCGTCACGGCGTCCTGACCTACCGCATGACGCAGGTCCTCACCGGACACGGAAGTTTCGGGAGGTACCTGTGTCTGATGAGGAAGGAAGAAACGTCTGGGTGTCACCACTACGAGGATCGCCCTGAGGACACAGTAGAGCATACGGTGCAAGACTGCCCCGCTTGGGCAGAGCACCGACGTGTCCTCACGGCGGCGATAGGCGGAGACCTCTCGCGCCCGGCATTGGTCGAGGCCATGCTGCGGGGCGAGACGGAGTGGGAAGCGGTCGCCTCCTTCTGCGAAGCAGTCATGCTATCGAAGGAGGAGGCGGGCCGCTTGAGGGAGAGGATAGCGTCCTCCCTCCAGCCCAGCCGCAGTGGTAGACGCCCACGGCGTTGGACGTTGGCCGATGATCTCCGGCCACCGTAGGCGCGGGCATGCGGACAGCGAGTAAAGGGCAACTCGCTGTCCGACCATGGACCATGCCCGGGTCGACGGCGCGTTGTATACCACGCGCGCCTCAAAGAGCGTCAGAAAGATGACGAGGCCCCCCCTGTAGAGGGCCGAAGCCTGCCGGGGTCGTGGGACTTATCTCACTACCGCGACCCCGGAACGTAAAGGGCTATTGAAGGAATACCGTGGATTTTAGTCAGTACAAGTCTGACAGTCCCTCCAGCCCTGCCCGGGGTGGGAGGACTCATCTGATGATTTTACCACGTAAAAAAATATATATATATATATACCTACATAACATATTACACAAACAATAAAATATTTCTGGTTAAAACTTATAAAACAGCAGGAGTAGCCTAGGGGTTATAGGCTCGACTTACGAGTTGTAGGACGTGGGTTTGAACCAGAGAGTATTTAACCTAGAGAGCTTATAGGCCGATTTCTTTGAAGAACACAACTCACCAATATGGGTTGGGAGGCGAAGAAAAAATGCGCTACTGCAATTGGTCAGTTCAAGGTCAAGCTTCATAGATATGCCGAGTTAGGGATTGCTCTACTTGATTGAGGGAAAGTTATCGATATCGATAAAATGAAGTTTAACATTATAAAAAATACTCAATAAAATCACATAATAATATTTAATCATTATCAGTCTCAATTACAAAAAGAAAAACAAGTATGCTGTTATTATTGATTTTTAAAATGAATTAATTTAGTAAATGTTTTTCGAATTAAAGTTTTAGGGTCCTGATTGTTTTTGCTAAAAAATTATAACCGAGCGTCTATATATTTCTGAATTATGCACCTTGCTAATTCAATCAAATGATTGGTAGTTTCTATTTCATATTGATGAAAATTAATATCCGGGAATAAATTATACCCAATCAGTGATTTTAAAACCGATCTCATAAAATAATTGGAATTATATTTCTGAGACAGCACTTTCGAACCACTCTCTTTGATCGCCCTTTTAATATAAATTTCACAACGACGACAAATCTCTATTACTGTGGTGGATCCGCACAATAACTTGTTTTAGTGTCTTTTTGAAATTGTAAGACGTTTTGATTTGTAACACCAATCAACGCTCCAATACAAGTTAGGCAGTTTATTTGCTTTATCAGAGCATGGACAATTTAGCCGGCCATATATTATTTTTATATTTTATTTTTTTATATTTATTTTATATTCCATAATAAATATATTTTCATAAAATCAGTTGTGTCAACAACTGTAGCTTCAGCAGGCACTCGGTAATAATTATTTTTTGGTGGTGAGTCATTAGATGATTTATCTAATGACTCCTCCCTCCTACATACACTTAACCCGTGGACTTGACATAGAAACAAAGTAACCTGTTTTTTTTTTCCTGGGTGGCAAAATCATCGAATGACTTCGCCCGCTCTGGGTGGAGCGGAAGGGAGTGTCAGACTTCTACTGACTAAAAACCCAGCCTATTCCTTCAGTTGCCCTTAAGTTCCGGGGCCGCGGTATCTCATTAGAACATTACCGCAACCCCAGAACCAAAGTAACTCACGAGGGCAATATTGTAATGCAAAGGTCCAAGTTAATTAATATTAGACTCCGTCATACTATTTGAAGCCTAGAAAGATTGGATATAGGTATCTTATAATATTTTGACTTTTCTCAACATTATAACAATAAAAACCAAACCAGAAACCAATATTCCCTAGTAACCTTATCCATCCACTTTTCTTTTTAATCTGGAATCTTGGGAAATCTAAAATGAAAACTTGCATGTCACACAGAAGAAAAAATATCAGAACTTTCTCCTTTTTTTAAAGTCGGTTAAATAGGTATTTTATGACAACTATCTGAATTGAATTAAAAAAAATAAGTTTAATTTTATAATTATCGATATCGTATTCAGCCGTTATAGGTAACAGCACAGATTTTTACGATAAAAATACGAAAGAAAAGACAGGGATAAAAGAATTAGAATTTCTTCAAGTAAGAAAGAGACATTTCCAAAAGACATCAACGCGCGACACAATTTTGTCCTTGACCACCCAAACCACCACTTTAAATGGACCTCTGCGGTAGCTTATAATCTGACTAAATGATAAATAATTTTCATATTAATTCATTACTGATGAATAGTTATGTCATCCATTTCGTATCTAGATGTCAGGGAATGTTTTTCACACCATTTCAACGCGCATGAAAGCATTATTATGCGTTATAAATTGGATACAAAAATTTAAAATTTGTAATTGTTTAGCATGCACACAGGCCTAATACTTGGTCATAACTAAAATGGTTCGTGTATCGTAGCCAATATATAAGAGCAAAAACTCGTATAGTTTTCGTGCGTCGGGGCAACGTATGTGCGATCAGTTGGTTTTCAAATCAGTGGTTTGAACGAACCCGTGCAGGCGCATTACTTTTTGTAATATCTATCTTCACCATCGATTCAAAAACGTCACCGGAACCCGGACCGAACCTAGAACCGAATATTCCAATGACCTGCGACTACAGATGTAAATTGAAAAAAAAACTTTTTTTTTTCACTATCTTGAAACAAACATGAAAAAAACTTGATACCGTCGTTTTTTTTCTAAATTTGGTGTTTTATCAGAAAAAGTGAATACATTAAATAAAATAGAATAAAAATTTTGATTGGTTTATTTTTAATTCAAGGTGAATTACGTTTAAATCGTTTTAATAAGGAATTATACATTCAGGTACATATTATTATGAACTACACACAACAAAAACTAACTCTCACTGTCTCAAGCCCTCGGCAGTCAGATTGGGGAAATTCCCATCCGTAAATGTACACTTCAATGAGTATTTCCAATTATTTTGAAATATTTATGTAAGATATTACATAAATATTTATTTTAACAAAAAACGGTATTTCTTTATTCGCCAAAATAAATCTAACATCAGCTCATTTTTAACTAAAACCATCTTCCTATATTTATATTTTCGTTATTTTAAAAAAAAACATAATCTAGAAAAAAAACACTATTTGTTTTCATGTTTTTTTTTTTTTCATCTCAGAAAAAAACCGTTTTCTTACAACTCTACCTGCGACATCCCATTCTAGGCTCGGGAAGTGGAATACAGTCCATTTCGTACCCAAAGAGGAGTCCTGTGACCCACAATTGGGAGCTTTATACGCTCATTAGGTTATCTAAAACTAAACAATCTGAAATACGTCGTCAAAAATTTCCTCCACATCATTGTCCACTTGCAATGTTCCTAAGAGACTGACGGCACTGCTACCATGAATGGAAATCTTTATCTTCTCCAAGGTAAAAGCCATCCTTTCGATGACGTATCATCGTCATGAATACACATACAACATGTAACAGAATAAACGTAATTCCTGAAAGTAGTTGGTTCAGAATCGGCTTGTGAATCGATTTCAGTCATAAAAAATAGGTGTTAAATTTTGATGGAATTTTTTTTCATTTAACTTAAAATGGAAAAGTGTGTCATGACAAATGTCATGAAAAATACAATCAATACTAAGTATAATTTGTATATCAGTCGATTAGAGGCATACAAAAGAGGTTTTTAAGGCACATTCAATTTCGTTCCAGAACATATCTACCAAACTATCTTAAACGATGCAAAAGATTTCATATTCTCCCATTATACGAACATAGAAAAATATCCGACTTGGTCTTACTAACTAATATTGCAAACGGATCCAGTGATGTCCCTGAGTTGTTGGGCAAAATTGGGCTGCGTGTACCTGGTTCGTTCTTACGTACATCCCCTTTAATTGCACACACCAACGAAAAGAACTAACTATAGGCAACACTCGTACATGGTTAGGTCGAGCCGTGTGTACAATGCGACTTTTTTTATCGACATCTTTAATACTTAGCGTGTCTAAGTTGAAGAAGTCTCTATGTAGGCATTTCTTTGAAAACATTTAAGTTTTTTTTTAACAATTTGTACTTATTTATAATTTTTTTATTCTCTTTGTATCTCAGCTAACCTGTCTGTATTATTATATTGTATATCTAGTTATTAGTGAAAACTTGTAATTGGCCATATTGTATTTATTATCCTTGTTATTTTCTCTGTCTAGCTGTAAGTTTTCCAAACATAATAAAATAAAAATAAATAAATTAATAAACCTTGATTAAAGGAAATGCGCTCGTGTGCGTGTCGGCCGCTAACATTGCATGAGTGTAGGTATGCGTCTGCGTAAGGATATTGTATGACGCACATAAGTTTTGCGTAAGGATAACTATTTTATAAAAAACATCTAGGTTTGGTTTCAATTTATTTAGTGACGGATGTTGTTTTAGACTTATAATTTAATATTCTAATTGGGGTGTCTGAGGTATTGCGCTTAATCTGTTACACCATGTATAGGTATAAATATATCTTTCATAAAAAGTAAAGATAAGTGAGTAGTGGTAACGGGCTCGACTTGCAATCGATTGGTCGTTTTTAAATAAATCGGTTCTAACTCAGTCAGGCACATTACTTTGCGTAATTTATACCATCACTACTGAAACTCACATCACTACCAAAAATCTGATAACATTTTTGTCGTGCATTACGGCTCATACCCTCTTGTAGAGAGGCCTGTGTCCCTGCAGTTGTAATGTAAAAGGCTGATGTCTTATTTTTTAAGACAAATGTCAGATATTACACACACATACATAGATATTAAAAAATAAAAACATTTATTTCAGGTCCAAGACCTATATAAAATAAAATAAAAATACACAAATTCAAATAATTGCTCGGCTTCCTAATTTAAAATACAAATGGAGAAATTCACATACAAAAAGATTCAAAGATTAATTTAAATAAATTAATAGTTTAAAAACACTAGAAATACACGCTTTTATAAATGTAGGTAAAAACAAAAAAAAAATGTAGTCTCCGTTTTCTTTGTATTGCTGTTTCTTTTTTTGTAGTTTTTGCCATATTATTCCCACGAGTAGTGAACAATTAAACGGTTGATCCTCCCAGAAGATGTGAAAGTGACATCTATAAACAATAAATCTATGGATTACGCGGTAATTCAAAAAGGTTAAGAAAACCGATAACGGATTTTCTTTAAGTTTGTTATAACCTTGAAACCTGATCGTGTTCAAAGTCCATTACGTGGCCTTTTTCACTAGTGCAAACACGACTATGATACGATATTCCATCATAAAATGCCAGTGCCTATCTTCCGGCTCCATCATCAGATCAGTTCGACAGTACCATATTATTGTATTGTCATCAGAACTACATACAGTTGCCAATTTTCGTTACGCTACGACCCTTGGAAGATGGTTAAATTAGTTACCTTAGATTCCATTACATAGTTAGTTACATACAGGTCGACCTAATAAAACCGACCTAAAAGCGTGTTAAAAAATCCAATTAAACACAAATTAAATTTCAAATTAAAAGTCACATTAAAATATTATTATATTTAAAATAGCCCACCTTTTGGGTTTTTGCTGCAGTCAGGTAAAAATAAGTTGAACCTCAAAATTCTGTGCAATTCAGTCTACATTTTAACATCCTGCCCCTCTGTTTTACAATTTTAAATTGGTGTAAGTAACCGGATTTCACGTAGGTAAGCTGTTGGGCGAATCTCATTTTGAAATTCAGGTCGGTTTGCTTAAAGCGGCAATGAATGAATTTTACGAGTAATATTGCCCCCATCACCTGAAGAAAATTTTAATTTTGCCCCTATTCCCTCATTTTGAATTCTGTAAAACCTTCGATAGCCAACTCCATTGTCTCGATGAGTAAGATTTTATGCGAACTTTCTTTTATTTTATCTTATTGTGAAGGCGCTTCCATTGGGAGTTGGTAATTAAAGATTTATACCATTCAAAAGAATAATAATCATAAAGATTTATAGGGAAACATGGACTAAATTAAAAATAAAAGATGAATTCTGCACAGGCTCACATTTTAAGTTAATCTTGTTTGTGGTTTGAGTACTTTTATCCTTGATAGGTTACAAAATAACCTAAGTTTAGAAGATACAGTATGAGAGATGTAATGCAATGAAATCTATACTAATATTATAAAGCTGAAGAGTTTGTTTGTTTGTTTGTTTGTTTGTTTGTTTGTTTGCTTGAACGCGCTAATCTCAGGAACTACCGTTCTGATTTGAAAAATTCTTTCAGTGTTAGATAGCCCATTTATCGAGGAAGGCTATAGGCTATATATCATCACGCTAACACCAATAGGAGCGGAGCAGTAATGAAGAATGTTTCAAAATCGGGGGATTTTTTTTTCCACGGGGACGAAGTCGCGGGCGGAAGCTAGTACATAATATATAACGTGTATGAAATCTAAGTAACTAACGAAAATAATCAAGGAATATAAAGATAGACATTATGTATCATTGCTTGTGGTTTTTGCTGTCATTTTATCATAACTTTAACAATTTTGGGCATATTCATTAATTACCTATATTATATATTAATAGGACACAAGTGGCGTAACGGGATTAAATAATTATATTAGGATTATCCTTTGTTGAATTGATTTAAAGCTAGAATAAACCATTTGCTTAAGATGGTACATTAAATGTATTACCAAATTAGAGTCTGCTTTTCTCTTTTTAAGCTTATCTGTTGAAATATAAAGTAGCGTAAACATAGGTAGTAGTTGTCTACAAAGGGAGGTCCGGATTGATCTTTTTAGACGTAACGGGAGTTTTGTGTGTTGAGGTATGAATTCCACACTCCCTGGTTTTATGTGCAAAAGTTTGAGGCACCTTTTGAAGGTTCTCCCCCGATGATAAAAAAGTAGTAGTTATCTAAAGTGATATACAACATGTAACATAATTAATGCACATCCTGAAATTAGTTCGTTCAGAATCATTTACTGAATCGATTTTTATCGTTTTTAAGATCGATATTTTTTCCAAAGAAATTAAATCTACGTAAATTGCAAATTACACTTTCGTTGTTAGTAAAAACAAACTAACAATGGACCGTAAATTAAAGTAGAAAATTTTAAATGCAGATTTATATAAATTCCGTCATTCAGTACACATTACAGAAAAATGAAACTCATTTAAAGGAAGTTAAAGTCTTAAAAAAAGTAAAACTAAAAATTCAGAGTATGTATTATGATAATAACATAATTTTCTTTCTAATTGGAGTATTTGAGAGTGTGCGTTAAATCAAATCAAATCAAATCAAATCAAAATGTTTATTTGCAACAAATACATTGTTTATAAGGAAAGATCTTATATCCTAAGTCACTGTATTCTGCCTGCTAGCAATCGTGCAAATTATTTATATTTATGTCATTAAATTATTATTATCATATACAATTTTCATAAATTCGATTAATATCATTATTACATACAATTTTATCGTCAACATTGTTTTACTAATTAAATTATTCACTTTTATTTCCAAATTCCATAAATTTCCTAATACTATAAAAACAGTTTTTTTTGTAACCACTCTGTCAATTTTGTTTTAAATACATTACCCTGTAACAATTTCAATTCGTTCGGGAGGTTATTATTCAGATTGGGAGGTTAATTACGATACATGTTGTATATTGATCTATAAATGTCTTGTCAGGTTCGCGGCAGGTAGTGCCGCTACAGCATCGGTTTATATAAACCTGCAAAAAAGTCACCTCGCACACACTGTCGTTAATCGTCTACAATAGATGTAAAGGCCTTTAAGTATCTAAAATGAAAATGTTCAGGGTCTAATTGAAGCGTCAATGGGTTTCGGACTTGCAATCGAGAGGTCACGGGTTCAAAACACCCATTAAACTATTGCCGTGAACTCAGTCCACACAGAAGCATATTTAGCTTAGTTGGAGGGGTTAACAAGATTGCTAGTAATGTGAGTTCTACCCGCACTGCTAGACTTCTTAAAAAAAAAACATATCACGGCCCTGGACAGAATCATTTGAAAATCATGTGGAGAGGTCATTGCCTAGCAGTGGGATGATGCATTTTTTTTGTGTGGCTTCGCGCAGGTCAACCTCTGAGGTTGTCGGCTGCTTAACCGGGCTTGCCTGTGGTTGCCTTAATTAATAAATTAATTAAAGCCTCCAGCCAGGGCTTATTACAAAACTTACAAACTAGGCGACTACACGCTAAGGGCACCCCCTGTGGGGTACGGACCTCGGCTTAGGGCATCGCACGGGGAGGGCAGCTAGGGACAGGCTGGATCATATCATTATTATTATTAATAGGGGAATTTAAAGCTATTGGCTCAGCGTCGCGGGCTGGCTCTGGCAAGGGTCGGAGCGGACAGTTACGGGGACGTCGCGGCGGGCCTCGGTGGCGAGGACGGAAGGACGGTCGGTTTTTGTTTTTGTGTACTGTGCTGGTTTCCCTACGGCTCTCTTGGAGTAGGGTGATTGCGACATCAGGAGTGACTAGGGTATGCCTTGGTTGGCGAATCTTAGTGATGCGTGAGGGTTCGTATCGGGCGGCCGATGCGATAAGAGGATTCCTATGTTGTGTGATGATGCAGGCTAACAGTAACATTTTATTGTTGCACATGCTTCTTCTTAGATTTTACTGATGAGAGCTCAAGTTTGTTTTACTTACTTGCTTCTACCCACGGATCCGCTCGCGTAAAATGGTTTTTTTTTCTCCCAAATTAAAGCAGCCTATATAACTTGCTGATAAGGTAGCTTTAAATTGTTGTGTGCTTTTTGAATTTATCCATTACAATAAAATCAAAACTTTCCTCTTTATTATATTAGTGCAGGCGGACAAATAAACTTTTTCAATTCAATTTAGTTAATTTATTCTCAAGTATCATAAGACTCATACAAATTATCAATTATATGTCAGTCACAATTAAAACACAATAAGTTAAACAATTATTATTAAAATTTAAATTTAAATATTACAACTTTTTTAATTAAAATGAGTAATTTTTCATTAAATATTTCACTCCCTGCGTGCAATGTGCAACCTACAACAGTGAGTGATGTACGTACAATCTAGCATACCCGCGAGCGCGTACAAACAGTAACGAAATTAGAATAAAATATATATATCCGACATTTCTTATAGCTTTACTATACCCAGCAAGCGTATCAACATATGCATGTACAATCGTTGATGTAAATTGTGTGTAAATGACTAATATATTACGGGAGGAGGAACCCCATTACATCTATCGCGTTGCCATATCGCACGTGTACTCAGGCGCCTTAACGAGAAAGTACTTTAATCAAACATGCCAACTTTAATTAATTATAATTTAATGTCAAGACATAAATCTTAGCTTTATACAGCCCTAACTAATTTCTCTGTACACTTAAGGATACCTCACATCAAGATAACCAACTACTTAATCATAATATTAATTTAAACCCATCAGAATAATTTAAGCATAAGCCAAGTTGGGGTTATCAACAATACAGGGTTTCATAAATATGGGTACCTACGTACCATACTAGCTAGTAAGCGGTTAGTAGGGTTCGTAGGTACAGTTGGTTTTACTTCCTTGAAAGGTTATTTAGTCGCATGCACCATTGTTAGTATTCGACTGTATTGAAACGAAGGTCTAGATAGAGAGTAGATAGATATACTCTGTATTGTACACCATAACAGAACTAAAGAAGGACTTAAAAACTACAAAGGGTGTTACAATGGGTGGTCTTATCGCTAAAAGCGTTCTTATGTAATTGTTTTAAAGATTCCGTATCTTAAAAGGAAAACCGAACCTTTATACAATCATACCGTTGCCCACCTGTCTGTTCGTCAGTCTGTCAAGATCCTTCTTAAGAACGCGGAGAGAATAGAATAGAATAGAATAGAATTTTTGTTTTGCAAATATGGGTAATACATAATAGTTCTTAAGATTACATTTAGCTCAGCCACATTTTACCAATCGGCATGCAAACATTTGAAATTATTTATATCACTATTATTTAGATCAATTTATAAATTACTATTATAAAATTTTAAATCATCAACTTAATTAAAAATATACGTTTGTATTAAAAGGAAAATATAAATTAGTATCATTAGATTATATATCATGTCATTATCATTACTATTACAAATATCATTATTATTACAATTCCAAAAAATAAAAACTTAATAAAAAATGAGAAATCAAAATGTCAAAGATCAAAATGTCAAAAATCAATAATGTCTTACAACAAAATTTCAAAAATCAAGATGCCACTAATTAACAAATCTTTTTCTCCGATAGGAACTCCGAAAAGAGGTATCGAGTTTAAATTAATATCGAATACTTCGGCTATATGATTCTATGGAGTTATATAAAAATATAAAAATCAAGCTTCTAGATCATCGTAATAACGGAATACGGACACTTAAGTGACACATTTTTGTACTTCGCTATCAAATCAAAATAACAAAAATTGTCAAGAAACAAAGTCTCAGAGCAAAATTACAGAAAAAGTAAGTTTAGTTTGTCCTTCGATGTTACTTATCTTAACTTCGAAGTAATATTCCGTGCTTTTATGCTTTTATGATAAGGACGATTTTCCCTTAAAAATATTTAGTTTGCCTCCGCATCCGATGGCTTTCGTAACATCCCTACGTACTAGGACAATATAAATTAAGCTTTCTAGTCACGTAAGCGCACTTGGCTTTTTGCGACCAAAGTGGACCCTACCATTATCGTCATCTGGAGCGATCGAACGAACTACTTCTAGGACGAAGGACAATGACAAAGTTTTGCAATAGTTTTCTGATAAACGATTGGCCTATTAACTAGAACAGACTAAAGCACTTTAGTTTTCGTCAGAAAGGCTACATTCTTACTGATATCCATTAGGTTTTTAAGACGGATGAATATCTTCGTCTTCTTAGCCTTTTCACAAGTGTGTTGGGATCGAATTCAAATAAGGGCAATACCATAACGTGTTAAAACGTGAATCGTTCGAGTGAGAAAGAGGGATGGAGCTATATAACTTGCATAACTTCATCCCTCTTTCTCGCTCGAAGGACTTACGTTTAAAGCATGCAATACATGTTGGCCGAGCGTAGGCCAACGCGAGCGTTGGCAAATAGGTACAAGGCAAGAAATAGTGTCCACACGTTCGACAAGTTCGTCGAACACCAATGCAGACGACCAATGTAGAAGAGGGTCTGTAGAGCTGCCCACACGTTGGCCGAGCGCAGGCGAGCGCCTTTGATTTATGACCAAAAACCGACACCGATCCGAAGTGAGGCAAGTGATCACGAGCAACGGCGAGCGAAGACAAGTTGCACCAAATGAGCTCTATACACGTTGGCGCTGGCCTTCACTCCGCCAACTAGGCAAGTGACACCGAGCGATAGCAAGACAAGGCAAATATACCGTCTACATGTTGGTATTGGCCTTGACTCGACAACGCTCGGCCAACATGTATTGCAGGCTTAACATGTTACGGTATGGCCCCAGTTACCGCTAAACACTTATGTTTTACGTGGATTGACTTCCTGTCTTGCCTCCACAACCCCGCAGCTGGGTAAGAGTACCTCTTGGCAATACTGGTACCAGATTTTATGACTTCTGACTTTTCGTAACGACTGAAAATTCTAAACAAAAGACAATGGCTTAATATACCCTCCGGGGCATGGAAGAATCTCCATATGCTAAGGTAGTCACCCATTGTCATAGTCACGCCGTGGCAGATGTTTTGCGACAGGGCATGGAGTACTACATTCCGTTCTCTGACCTAACAATGTCCGGCAAAGCTCGACCTTGGTTTGGCGCCGAATGTGATCGCGCTGAAGCGCTTAAACACGCGGCGTACCTAGCATGGGTCGATGCTCGAAACTGCAAAGCAAATGACGTGGATCAGAAGAAGAGAGCCTTCAACAGGGCTACCAAGTCCAGCAAGAAGGTTTTGCGGAGGGCTCGGTTTAACCACGTTAGCCGAATTGGGAACAAACTCGCTTCATACCCTGCTGGAAGCAAAGCATTTTGGTCCCTGGCAAAGTCGGTCGAATCGAACTTCTGTCGCCCCTCACTACCACCACTGCTTAAACCTGACGGATCTCTGGCTCACTCCGCTGAGGAAAAAGCAAACTTGTTTGCCGCTCTCTTCGCGGAGTCTTCACGTCTGGATAGTAGTGGCGCTCACCCTCCTGATGCTCCTGTTAGATGCGAGACGTGTATGTCGGATATTCGCATCCATCAGAAGGACGTCCATAGAGTGCTGCGTAATCTTGACGTGAACAAAGCTAGTGGCCCCGACGGGATACCAGCAATTGCTCTTAGAACTTGTGCGCCTGAATTGTCTCCAATCTTGATACGCCTGTTTCGCCTTTCGCTAGAGACTGGAAAGATGCCGAAAGCATGGAAGCTGGCTAACGTACGGCTTGTACCCAAAAAGGGCAGTCGTGCTGACCCGGCCAACTACAGGCCTATTTCAGTCACGTCCATACTCTGTAAGAGTATGGAGCGTGTACTTAATAGTAAGCTCCTGGCATACCTAGAAGCCAACGACATCCTCAGTGACCGGCAATACGGCTTTCGCAAAAACCGGTCAACTGGGGATCTTCTAGCGTATGCCATTCATATCTGGAGTGAGGCCATCGAGAAGCAAGGGGAAGCACTTGCTGTTTCCCTTGACTTCTCCAAGGCTTTTGACAGGGTCTGGCACGATAGCCTTATTGCTAAGCTTCCTTTCTTTCTTTTCTTTCGGTTTACCCACTCAACTTTGCGTTTGGATTGAAGACTTCCTGAGGGATCGGTCCATTCGAGTGGTCATTGATGGCTGCTTGTCTGGCCAATCGGCAATTAATGCCGGGGTCCCTCAGGGGTCTATTCTTTCAGCAATTTTATTCTTGCTGCACATTAACGATCTGCTAATGCCCGGTACCTTTGGGTATGCAGACGACAGCACAGTTTCTGAGAGATATGTGTCCAGCGCGCGAGCTGGTGGATCACAGATCCAGTCTTTCCGTGAGGACATGGATGGGCGCTTGAACTTGACCTTGAAGGCTGTCTCCGAATGGGGCAATGCCAATCTGGTCAAGTTTAATGCAGCTAAGACCCAGGCGTGTCTCTTCTCCGCAAAAAGGAGCCAATACGAACCGGCTCCTACTTTCCGTGGTTTCCGTGCCGATAACCGATCAAATTGAGCTTCTTGGGGTGACTTTAACTTCCACACTCAATTTTAGCCCATATATCGAGGCTAAGGCTCAGTTAGCATCAAAAAAGTTGGGAATCCTAGCCAAGGTGAGACGGTACTTCACACCGGAATAGCTGCTCAATTTGTATCAAGCCCAGGTTCGGTCGTGTATGGAATACTGCTCTCATCTTTGGGATGAATCTGCGAAATACCAACTGGACGCGTTTGAGTCTATCAAGAAGCGGGCCAAGAGACTCATTAGCAACGATGCACTGGTCGAGTCAAAGCTCCAGAGCCTTGAACACCGACGACGAGTTGCAAGTGTATTGGTTACATTTCGGGGAGTGTGCGATGGAATTACACAATCTAATTCCGCCAAGCCCGTTCCATCATCGGACTACGAGATAAACGGCGAAGCGCCATCGTTACATGATGGACATCCCACCCATACGCACAAAAATTTTGGGAATACCTTCATTGTGTGTACGGCTAAGGAGTGGAATTCCCTGCCGGAGTCTGTGTTTCCCGACAGCTACAACCTAGGAGTCTTGAAGTCCAGAGTGAATAGGTTACTTTTAGGTAAGTGTGCTCCATCTTCGACCACATCATCACTTACCATCAGGTGAGATAGTGGTCAAACGCGAACCTATTTTCAATAAAAAAAGAAAGCGTTGCTTTACCTTGAAGATCGACCCGTGAAGCTGTTATTACTAAGCCACGAATCCCTGTAAGATTAAGACTGATGAATTTTATACACAGTTTATACACATACAGGATATAAGAATTATGTATTTTATAGGTGTACTCTTTCACTTTTAAGAGACCACAGCATGCACGTTAAAATTAACAACTAAGCTAACAAATAAATAAAATATTCAATAAAAATTGAAACGAATTAGCTAAGTACTTATTATATTTAAAAAAAAAAAAACATGAATACTACTTATAATATATCTTTTAAACATCTATACTAATATTATAAAGAGGTAAAATTTGTTAGTTTGTATGTAGGGGGTAATCTCTGAAATTACCGAACTGATTTTGAAAATTCTTTCGCTTACGTGTAGCTGCATTATCCCTGAGTGCTATAGGCTATAAATTATCTTTATATCATGCATATTAGCCGCCGAGCTATTATAATCTTTGTCAAGCAAGTCGGGGACGGGATCCTGTGGAATATTTTCGACTTCTATGCGGATGAAGTCGCGGGCAGAAGCTAGTATTCTTATATTTAGGAAGAGATTGGCTAATATCTAAATTTATTGCTTTGGACAACATGTTGTATTGCCTACACAGTCTGGGAACAGCGGCGTAGTGACCAAGGTTTCTTATTGAACCAGGGATGTAAAATAGGTTGAAAGTGTTATGCCTTGGAAAAGAGAAAGTGTTATGAGTTGGGATTTTAACAATTAATGAACCCAGAACTACAGTCTGTAATCCATTCATTATAATGTGATTCTTCACATTATAATGCTCTCATTATTCTTAATGAGCTCTTGCTTTTTCCAATTTATGTAGTGTTTTTCTTCTTTCAGGTTTATTAGCCACCCACAACGATAAAATGTACCTTCACAAGAACTACTGTACAAAACTGTTATACATTGTATTTACATAAATACTAGCTTTTGCCCGCGACTTCGTTCGCGTGGGAAGATTTTCCCGCGTAAATCCCGATCCCGTGAGAATGCCGGGATAAAAATGCCTATGTGTTATCCAGGATGTCAGCTATCTACCTTACAAATTTCACTGAGATCCGTTCAGTAGTTTTTACCTGAAAGAGCAATAAACATACATACATACAGCCTCACATACTTTCGCATTAATAATATTATAGTAATACAAATGAAACTGTTTGAGTGAGTGAAACACGCGTCATGTTTGTGAAAGGAAGCAGTCAATTCTTACGCTATTTCTACTATTAAACTCTGGAATTTGCTACCCCTTGACATCAAGAAGGCTGAGTCAAAATTTTCTTTTAAGCGCAAAATTAAAAACCACTACTTAAGGGGCTGTTATTCTTAGTTTGATCTTCGTCATAATTATCATGAGCTCTCTTATTTTTATATTCTTCTTATATTATTCAGAAAGAATATTATAAAGCACCGTATCTATTAGTTTGTCATTTTAGCATATATGTGTATTTTATTAGTATTGTTATATATTAGTATTATATTTATTAGTATTAAATATATTATTTCATTCCTTTTTCTTGTACACCTACCACAGTGTGTTTTTTTTAACCCAAAGGTTGACTGGTAGAGAATGCCTTGCTGCATTAAGTCCGCCCGTGTAATACAATTGTACATAAAGTTTAAATAAATAAATAAATAAATAAATTTGAATTAGTCTTCTCTTAAGTGCCACTACGTTCTTCTTGTATATTAATTATTTTAAAATATATTTTTTTGCGTGCGTTGGTGACACATTATTAGTAACAAGAAGAATCATGTACCTAAACAGGATTCTAGATTCGCGAAGTTAATGAATATTGCTCTCACTAATCCCTCAATTCAAAAGCGTAGCGTGAGTATTTCATTTGTGTTTTCTCAAATGTAAATAAATAAATGACACTAACACCGACGACAGAACGACAGAAACATCCTTTCTTTTACCTTTTTGTCAGTTTGTTTGTCTATGACTAATCTCTGGAACGCGACTTTTACTGGAAAATAGAGTGAAATACCATCCCAAGTGAAAGAAATCGCAGGTACAGCAAGTTTGAAATTATTTATTCGAACTTAAATATAGAGAGATAGAATCTACTTTATTGTACACCAAAATCTAAACACACCTGTTTAACAATATTGCTTATTCTATGGTTACTATGGCGGTCTTATCGCTGAAAGCGATATTTTTTTTTTTTTTTTTTTTTTTTTTTTCTTTCTTTTAAATCTTTTATTGGAACAATATCAGTTAATTACAATATGATTGCGTACGATAATAGCTGCAGTAGTTGGAAACTGTGTCACAGCTACTAACGCCCACCTCCAGGAGGAAGAAGACAGAGTTCCATATATTACAGAAAGTAAGTTGGTACAAACAAGAAATAGAATCTGATTAAGTAAATGTATGATGTACGTACTGATGCTAGGTTTACAGTATGAGTGTTGTGAGTGTGTGTTATATGATATGTTCCAGACAACCTTTGGATCTTATAACAAGAAGATATATAGGACTTTTAAAACTTTAATTAAATTGGGGAGGGCTAAATTAGTGTACTTACTACATTACTCATAAAAATAGAGATTTTTTTAAATTAATATAAGTATTCACTTTTTATCTAGCTTCCAGCTAATTTCCAATATCTCAAATACCATTGAATTGTGAAAATAATTCAACGCAAATTAATTTTAGACATAAAATTAATTATGGCAATACAATCTCAAACGAACCACACTTTACACTACACATCTTACTACAAATTCACTATAAAATGTATAATTATATGAATAAACTGATTTCCTTAATATCCATGAGCAAAGTGATGAGGGAGGCTGGACCCCACAACATGGGGTATCATACTGTGGGGTTCTGCGCAAAATTAATATAAATGTAAGTCTTTTTAAATCAAAATTTATTAAAGGAACATGTCAATGTGATGAAAATGAATATTTTCATCACATGGACATGTTCCAACACACACACACACATTGACATGTTCCTTCTTTCTAGTGCTCAATTAAAAGATTGAGTGCTTAAGACACTGAGTCAATAATCAATGGTTGATAAATAACATAATTATTTTTAAAAATCGATCTCTTATTATTTAAATTCAAATTTCAATCTCCATTGTTTTTATCTCAATTATTTTTAATTATAATTCAATCTACAATTTTTTATTTCCATTATATTCAAATTTAATTGCTTTTTAGTATTAATATAAGCATTATAGTTGTAAGGTTTTAAATTATATCGCATTCATTGCAGAAACCTTTTATGTATTTTGTGGAAAATGTTGTTGGTGGCACATTTGCCCATTTAATATTGTATTATTTCTTCAACTTGATGTAATGTGTTACTGTTTGTTTTATGTTAATAAATAAAATAAAATGCACAAGTATGTGCACAGGTACAAGACCACTTTTTGTTCCTTTACTCTCATAGTCTGATAGGGCGGCAATCCGACATGACCGGAGAGACATCAGGACCAAAGCCATAACGTGTTTTCCGAGGCACGGTGGTTATCATACCACCAACTCCCAAACTTCGGGCTACTACAGAGAAACTTATAACCGTAAAAGCCAATTGCAGTTTTTACCGACCCGGGAATTAATATAATAATTTATTTCAAAAAAAGATATTTGTAATACATTAATGGGTACTAAATCTCAAACGTGAACTAGTAGTACTTATTATATTTTACAAATCTGTGGGTGTGGTTCTGCTCTTTGAGGTAAGCTGCGATACAGCCTGTGTTTAGGAGAAGCAGTGCCCGCCCCACAGGCCTGTTGGTCTAGTGGTCAGTGGCCCTGACTGCTATGCTCAAGGTCGTGGATTCGATTCCCACCAAGGACAAATGTTTGTGTGATGAGCACGATCATTATTTTGTTCTTTGTCTGGGTGTAATTTATCTATAATATGTATGTATTTAGAAATATATATGTATGTTTATCAGTTGTCTAGTACTCATAGCACAAGCTCTGCTTAGTTTGGGACTAGATGGCGTTGTGTGAAAAGTTGTGGAATATTATTATTATTATTGAATATAATTGATTTTCTAGCAATTAAATTAAGGATTAATATCTATCTATCTTTTAATATCTTTAACAATTAATAAAATAAAATCTTAATCTTAATTTGTATAAGTGTCTTAAATATATGTGTGTGTTGTGTATTCGTGCGTGTTTTTATGTGTGTAGTGCATGTTTATGTATGTGGTATATAATGCTTGTATTGTGTAAAGTTGTGCGGTAGGAGTGTATGAAAAGTACAGCAACAATACTAACAATTTAGATTCTAGACAATGCTTGAACCCGAGAACTCTTTCTCAGCAGTTGCGACTACTACGCCACCGAGACGGTTAAAACAAAATAAAACAATAAATTGCTGATGGATTAGTTTATTATTCTAAAAAACCGTAGGCGCTAACCTTGGCCGTGGGAGACGCCCCGGGCGTCAGGGATCGCGAGCCAATCTCCGACCACCGTAGGCATGGGCCTGCGGACGGCGAGCAGGGGTATATCACCGTCCGCTAAGGACCAGGCGCGGGTCGGCGGCGCGTCGTGTTCCACGCGCGCCTCAAGGAGCTGTCAGCACCAGTGACGGGGCCCCATAAGGCCATTGCCCGCCAGGATTGCGGGAATGTTCTAACGAGATACAGCGGCCCCGGAACATAAGGGTAGCTGAAGAAACGGTGGGTTTTTAGTCAGTAGATGTCTGACACTCCCTTCCACTCCACCCACAGTGGGAGGAGTTATTCGATGAGTTTCTCGCCCAGAAAATAAGGCGCTAGCCTTGAAACTATTCGGCTTGACTGTTCAGATATTCATAAAAGTGTTATCTCACGACAGCTGGGTGGCAACTGCCGGGGATCGGCATAAATTCTTCCAAGGCCTACCTACTTAGTTAAAAGTTTTTTTCGTTATCATAAATTGCCTATTATAAATGTATCTCTCAAATTATTCCGGATGAAGAATTGTGTGATTTTGATCGCATACCGTTTATTCTTGTCGAATTAAATAGATTCAGTCTAGACGTCGTATTTCAACGTTTTGTGTTTTAACTTACTTTCTTTTGAATAGAATATACCTATGGTAAATATTAAAGTTATTACTTTCACTTCTGTTTTCAAAATGCACAAATAGATCAATTAACATGTTTGAAAAACCAAAAATACAACTAAAACCCCTTTGGAATCGTATTTTTGAGCTCTTCAAATTGATAAGTATTATATCACGAAAAATACGAATGCACTCGATTGCACTTATCTAACGGCGGCCGCCATTTTTTTATTATTATTCATATTATTATTGTCTATATCACTTTGGCACTAAAGACATATAACCCAGCATTTATTATCTATGCAGTCATTTAGGCTACTAGGCCAACTTCCAAACTCCGGGCTTCTACTAAGAAATTTCTAATGAAAAAACTCATTAGCACTTTGCCCGAGCCGAGAATCAAACCCAAGACCTTGGCTAAGAAGTCGCGTTGCAACCACTAAACCAACGAGCTTGTATGTGCATGTTCATTTACACTTCGAAAACAGTAACCCGAGACCGCCAGAATGATAATTTACAATGTTACTATAGACCCCAAAAAAGGATCAATAAACTATGCTAAACAACAGCCTCCAGCTTACGTTGTGTACCCAAACCAAAATTCACAAAACGAGTTATCAAAATTGATCTATTAAGCAAACAGTGAGATCATCCATTTTATCCACTTTATCCCTTCAGACTACCCTCCAATATTTTAACATGGAAAAACCTCATTATTTACTCTCCCAACCTTTAGGTACATCAAAGGGGATTATTCGTGATTTTGCATGAAGTGAATGTACGTATTTTATTTGTAAATATTGGTTCGTGTATCATATTACTTACAGGTAGGAATTCCAGAGGTAAATTCGATGAATGAATGTTCAAAAAGGTTACGTTTAAATAAACAAATCTGCATAGGAACTTCAGAGGCGTACACGAGTATACATATAAGGAACGTAAACCTAACATAATTTATTTATAGGATTTAATTAAAATTTACTAATTTTGTTTTTGACACGACAACAGGGCCAGCTCCTGTTATCGTGTCAATGACAAAATTAGTCAACTTGAAAAGTGGTAGGTACTGACTCTTCATCATCTGAATAGCCTTTTTCCAAATATGTAGTTTGGGATCGGCTTCCAGTCTGACCTATTCAGATCGTGCTCCCCGACGTCCAGGACGAATCCCGCGGCGGTTGGGTCGTGAAGAAGATAACTGTCTCTCCCTCACGCGTTCAGCCTCCTCCTTCGCTAGCATGACTGCTTCGCAGAAAGAGGCGACTGCATCCCATTCTCTCTCGCTCCGCACCATGGTCTGAACAAAGGATGGGAGCGAAATGTCGTCGTTGCCGATCGCCTCCACGAGGACATGTCGGTGCTCCGCCCAAGCAGGCCACTCCTAGACTGTATGCTCCACCGTATCCTCCGGGTGGTCCTCACAATGACGACACCCGGGCGTGTCTTCCCGCTTCCTATTTGCATAAACTTTTTTTTTTCTCTGGGTGGTAAAATCACTGACTTCTCCCGCTCTGGGTGGAGCGGAAGGGAGTGTCAGACTTCTACTGACTAAAAACCCACCCTGTTCCTTCAGCTGCCCTTAAGTTCCGGGGCCACGATATCTTGTTAGAACATTCCCGCAACCCTGGCAGACAATGACCCTATAGGACCCCGTCACTATTGCTGACAGCTCTTTTTGCATACCCTAGTTATTAGCAATTAGCAACAAGGGTATTTTTCCTAAAACATGTTTATTATTAATTTAAGTTGCTTTTTGGGATATACAACGTGTAACGGCAACCCTATATCTATCCAAAAGGACTGAAGACAACATCTGGTATGAAGTCTCTATGCACAGTTTCAGCACAAAATAACTAACTCAAAGAATTGATACCAAAATATTGGTTTCATACATAGATAAAATAAATAAGTAGATATGGCCAACAGACGAAATTATATCGGAACCGTGTGTCTCCAGTTAGGCGCGGGGCGTGGCAACAACTATACATGCAGTTTAATAAAATCAATAGATACGCACTCGCGCACACACCCGCATTACGTCGTTGCGCCTGCCAAGTTCCATAAGTGATTTTTGTAAAGTTTTGGGAAACAACAAAAAACATGTTATTGAATTGAAAATACAAAACTCGGCAAAATTATTGATACCACAGCACAGACGTTTATTTAATATAATATAAAAATACAAAAGTTGCCAAAACTATCAGTCATTTAAAGGGCTAGATTTTTTTAAGCAAAAAAGTGCACATAAAACTGGAAAATGCACAAATGGAATTTGGCAGGCGCAGCGACGATTTCTTAAATCAGAATGTACTATACAATCAATAATAAACTTTATTCCATCAAACACAGCGTGTATTTACCATGCACCATGGAACTTACCCACACAAAAACATCGGTCGCTATCGTTGTGCTGTGCAAAAGCAATTTATTTTACATATACGCTAGTGATTGACTAAATCGGAAAGTTATCGATTCTTCCATTTATTATTGTACAATTTTTTTTGGGCTTATGAAAATGAAAAACGGCATGTCCAGAAAATATTAAAATAAAAAAACATATTATTAAGAACGTAACATAACCTAATTATAATTAAGTACTCTTTAACTTTAAGTTTACTCATTGTTACCTGTTAAGTGGAGGTATTTGTGTAGCACTTGACGCTTTGATATTACAAGGGTGCCAATTTTTTTTTCAAAATTAAATCGTGTAATCTTAAATTCATATATTCTCCATGACTGTTTTGGTAAGAAATATTATGTGATTATTCATCGGGACTGCTCAAACTGGTGAAACTTAAAATTATCAAAGACATCTAATCCTATGAAATGTGGCAGCTTTGCCATGAGTTCCTGTTTGTCATTTTTACTTTTAATTGTAAATTTATCATCCGTGAGACAAACTGTTTATGACTTTAATGACTTTAACATGACTTTAACATTTATGACTTTCTTTTCTTTTTATAACTTTAAAATGACTATTTCCATTCTTTTACAAATAGTTTAGTAGGTTATAATAGGTTTTTATTATAAGAAAAACCCTAGTTAGTAGAGAAATTGTTAAATATATGAAAACAAACACACACCCATGCATAACAAATAAATAGCATGAATGTATTGACTTATTTTAAGCTAAATTCACTAATATATTATCTGAACCATGCCGATTATTATAACGCATTCAAAACTTTAACGGAATTAAAATACAAAAACCATAAAAAAATAAAGAAACAGAACGAGGATAAGACATAATATACGATAATTTGAAACCCAAAAACACCACCGATTATTAACCAGAAATTTAAGTAACTTAGTTTACGAACATTGGTTACGTATTTCTCTACTACGCTGTAAAATAGTCAAAAAGCAAATAAACATTATTTACATCGATTTTCCAACCGGGGTAAAACGGTTGACAGATTGAAAAATAAACTATTGTAGCGACGGCGACGTCGGAACTCCTTACGCGTGCTGCGGTCGTAAAATAAATTGTATATTCTGTTTTACTTTTTTGTACACTTGACTTTTCAACGTATTTTTCTTTCTGTCACCTTATGTAAAACAAAAGTTAAACATATTTTCTTAGAGGTTTCCGTATGTTATAAAACCCCTAAACTATAATAGCAATATTTCATTCGTCAATCGACAATGTTGTCGATAGCCTACGTTAGTGGATCTGCACAAGCACATCACTAACTCGTGGCAAGAAGCGGTGGCCTTACTACGCGATAAATCCGCGTAATACAGTAATATTTTGTTATTTTTACATTGCTTGTACAGTTACTTAGTGATGAACTAATGTAATGGTTAAGGAGCAATGTATTTATAGTAAAAGCAGTACAGTCGCTGTGATATTTGAGAACAAAAATAACATAGTAAAAGCAAGAAATATTTTACGATTTATTGTTTTTCATGATTTTAAAGACAAATATTGTTAAATACTTGTACTTACATATGGTAAGTGATTCCATGATTCATAAAGTTTTGGTTTTGGCTTCGGTTTTTACAAGATACCACTGAACAACTCGACATTCTTATAAGTTATCACGATCGCCGTCGAAAGCGCACTAGTTCGCGGTGACGGCCACTTGCCTGTGACATGAGCCCTCTGGCCATGTCGCGTGGACACCGATACGCCCCCTTGCCACTTCTACTATATTTTAGATTTCTATGGTTTCATATATTTCTTAAATACCAATCATAACAAACGTGTCACAGCACTACGAGGGTCAATAACTTTCCACGTCACTTGCCAATAACACGATAATTCTTTTCGTTCTACTTAATTTGAAAAATTTGGTCTCTAGTATCAGTGTATTGGAATTTGTAATAAGTTCTACACACGTAGACTTAGGATTACAAAACCCTTGCCATATAGTTTGTTATCATCCAAAGAAGCCATGCACTTGGTATGTATATACCCTTTAAATTACACGTTGTATATTAGTATCATTTTATAATTTAACTAGAACAACAATAACAGTTTTAGTTATCACAGAACTTTAAGCAACATAAAGGATCTTAGAATTCTAAGTAAAGGATAGTCAACTGCAGTCTTGTAGAAGTCGGCGTGATAATAAGGTAGAGTTTATGGCAAAAGTTTTCAAAAGTTTTAACGATTCAAGTAAATTAGTTTTGCTGCATTTTGAATGGTACGATTTTGAGGTGATGAGATATCACTCTAGTAATTTATTTAGCGCATAAAGATAAGGGTTGTTTCCGTTTGGACAGATTTTCGTTTCGGAAGATTTTTGTTTCCTTGGATCATACGGATTATACAATCATAAGGAGTGATAGATTTAGTTAAGTGATCACAAGCTTTTTTTTTCTTTTAATTCAACTCAATATGATTATTTTTTCTTTAAAAGAATAAAGTAAAAGTTCCTCAACGCAATCTTAGACGTTTCTATTTAATACACTGATTTACTTCTCATTACTATCTCAACGACGTTAAAATGCGGATATATTTATGGCAGGCGCTTTGATGTTAGCATAATATGCTTTTTTAAGGGGAAGAGAACATCAATGTTTGTAGAAAAGTGAAACTTTTATGCTTTATATAAAGGTCATTACTTCAGCTCGTTTTTACCATTCCATTTAAAAAAAGGATATAATACTTTCCATCAAAGGCCATTCCACACCTTCCTTCGTTACATGGTAGAGATCAGTCCATTTCGCAATTATATGTATTGTGCGTACAACTAAAGGAGTAGAATTCCCTACTGAGTGTGTGTTTCTTGATAGCTATAACCTCGGGGTCTTAAGTCTATAGATGTATTAAAATATATAATATATAATAGTACCATTAGGTGAGATAGTGTTCAAACATCAGCCTATAATCAATAAAAAATACCTGAACGTTATTAGCTAGTGAACAATTACAGCTATTGTTCGGATTTTTTCATAGAGAAAGACAAATTTGACCATGACCGCTTTTACATATCGACGATGAAGTGACACTCCTAACTGACATAGGAGTTCTTGTCACTTCATCGTCGATATGTTAACATTACTTTTAACAGTACATTCTCTTGTGGAACGAGTTTCCTTTCAATATGAGGACAGCTATAAGTCAGTATACATTTTACGCCTTAGCAAATTCGTCTCATTCGTTTCTTATTTAATTCGTTTCTTCTACTCTTAATTGCTTTTATGCATTTACATATTTATAACACTAGATAAGGAGTATTTTATTGCATCTTCTCATTGTTGAATAATAACCACATCACGAACCGATGATTAAGGTTAATTACACCTTTTTTTTCTGGGTGGGAAAATCATCGAATGACTTCTCCGGCTCTGGGTTAAGCGGAAGGGAGTGTCAGACTTCTACTG
The DNA here is from genome assembly GCA_943138885.2 of Tholera decimalis. Taxonomy (NCBI): domain Eukaryota; kingdom Metazoa; phylum Arthropoda; class Insecta; order Lepidoptera; family Noctuidae; genus Tholera; species Tholera decimalis. Next base: position 7,788,955 of record OW964553.2, on the reverse strand, counting down.
ATTAAAACCCTGTTCCTTCAGCTGCCTGCAACCCCGAAGCTTTATTTGATGCGTTTTCCCGCAACCCTGGCGGGCAATGGCCTTATGGAGCCCCGTCACTGGTGCTGACAGCTCTTTGAGGCGCGCGTGGAACACGACGCGCCGCCGACCCGGGCCTGGTCCTTACCGGACGGTGAGCTACCTCTCCTCGCCGCCCACAAGCCCGCGCCTACGGTGGCCGGAGATCGGCTCGCGAACCCTGACGCCCGGGTTGTAGGTGTAAGGTTAAGTACACCTACAGAGCACCCTCACAGAGGTCGGTTCCTGGATGGACATATCAATATTTCTCCGTGCCTCAGAAAGCACGTTTAACCGATGGTTCCGGCACGGAATAGATGAATAAGGTTGGAATGGTAATGTGGGCGTGGCAAGCGTGCCACATTTATGATACGAAAATCATAGCTTGACCGATTAATTCATTCACCGCGTTTAGTGCGCTTCGGACTACTTCGGAACACAGAGCTCTGCTTTAAAATGCCGTGTTGTGCAATTATAACCTGTAAAACAAAAAGTCAGACCGCAAGTATAGAGCTAGAAGATATATCTTTACATCGGTAAGTCTTTTCTGTGTACCTTTTTAGGGTTTCATAGCCGAATGGCCAAAACGGAACCCTTATAGTTTCGTCATATCTGTCTGTCTGTCCGTCCGTATGTCACAGCCATTTTATTCCGAAACTATCAGGACTACACATGTGAAAAGTAGGTAGATATATTCTATGAACCGCTCACCGATTCTTGTACAAAATTAAAAAAATATATAAAATTAAGGGGGGCTCCTCATACATGGAACTGAAACTGATTTTTTTTTTTCATCCAATCTATACGTGTTTGTTGTCTATATATAGGTCTTTCGGTTTAAAGAAATTTACTTCTCAAAAAGAACATACAAAGTTCACTTTAATATGAGAAACTTAACATTAAAAAAAAATTAAATATAAACATTGTCGTTCGATCTATCGAGTACATTTTGTAAGTAGTCTATTGCTGTTGGTTGGCCAAATACAACTTTAATCTATTTTTAAATATATTTATTGTTGTGGAGTCCCTTATTTCTTTTGGTAACTTATTATAAAGCTGCGCTCCCTCAAACTGAATTGTTCTTCTTCCGTACAGTGTTCTAATCGAAGGTAGTTCTATACTATCCCTATTCCTAGCGTAGTAGTGGTATGTTTTGCATTTGAATGTGATTTGTGAGTGTATTTTGTTAGTTTTAATTTTCTTTATTAATATGCATGTGTGATATGTGTATAGTTTTTGTAGGTTAAATAGTTTAGTTTTAGCGTAAAGTTCTTTCGTAGGTGTTAAGTAATTGTAATTGAACAGAGTTTTAATTGCTTTATTTTGTGTTACTTGTAGGTCATGTAGATGTGTAGCTTATCCCCATACTTGTATTAAATAGTCTAGGTGGGGTCTGATTAGTGTGTTATATATAGTGTAGCGTAGTCGATATGGCACACATTTAGCAATATTACTCAAAGCTCCAGTCAACGGAATCAATCTGTTTCTTACGTAATCGATGTGTGGTCTGAATGTTAGTCTACTGTCCAGGTTCAGGCCCAGGTATTTCTCATGGTTTGATCTCAACAATTGTTGGCCATCTACCGTAAGAGGAGGGAAAACAGGAATCTTTTTGTTCTTAGGCGAAAATATTATGTATGCAGTTTTGTTAACATTAATAGTCAGTAAGTTCTGCTTAAGCCATGTATTTAAGATATGGAGGTCTTGTTGTGCTTCAGAAATAACGTTAGGTATGGAGTGTCCAAAATAAAAAAGACATGTGTCATCTGCGTATAGTGAGATATGTCTCACCAACCCAACATTACTTATATTATTTGTATAGATTAAGAAAAGCAATGGTCCCAAAACTGATTCCTGCGGCACCCCGCAAACCATTTCAGCAGCTGTACTTTCAAAATGGTCCATTTTTACTATGTGATATCTGTCTAAAAGATAAGATTCGAATATTTTGTAGGCTATGGCAGTTATTTTAATGCTTTTTAGCTTTTTTAATATTATAGAATGACTTATTGTATCAAAAGCTTTTTTAAGATCAATGAAAATACCTGGAACTAGTTGCTTTTTGTCAATATTATTTTTAATTTTAGTTACTAAACCTATTGTTGCTGCAATTGAATTAGAATGTGGTCTAAATTCGTATTGATGTTCATATAAAAAATCTATATAGTTTAAGTAATCAAATAGGCGCGCCTTTTCAAACATTTTTGAAATTACAGGCAATACTGAAATAGGGCGGTAGTTGCCGGGATCAGTCTTAGCTCCAGCGTTATGAATAGGGGTTACCTTAGCTATTTTTAGGCTGTCTGGGAAAACACCAGTCTTTAGACATTCATTAATGCATTCTTAGTCATTTACTTCAGGGCCTTAGTAGTGATACCGTCTATGTCACAACTGGTATTATTGTCTAAGTTATCTATAACTTTCTTTATTTCTTCTTCTGTGCAAGGGCGAAGTCCAGATAGATTAGACAATTTACCATCCTTTGTTTTATGTATATAGTATTTGTGTATGTAGTGTTAAGTTGTTTAGATTGTATTTTATGGGCTAATAGAACCAATTGTCGCAAAGTAATGATTAAAACTGTTACTAATTTCTTTACCATTTGATATTACAGTATCACTTACAATTAACTTTGGGAAGCACTATTACATGTAATTTTATTTTTAGCGAGAGTATTTATTAATTTCCACATCTCCTTGGAATTTTTTTACGTGTCTTTGAAAATGACATTAAGGTCTCCAAAATCATTTTTTCCTAAAATCAATCATTTAAGAGATATACACTTCCAAAGTGGTAAAATGGGCGTCCCACTCCCCCCCTCTAACTTCTATAATAATGGAGATAAAAATCTAAAATAAATATATACTGTAGATCTTAATGTATACTTTCAACAAAAATTAGTTTTAACGAGATCGGGTCAACATTTTTTGAGATATAGCATATTTCCTAAAACCGCAAATATAATTTTGTAATTCATACAAACACTATGAAAAATAAAGTTATTTGGCGTAGTTACTTCGGAACCCTTCATGGCCGAGTCTGACTCGCACTTGGCAAATTATTTGTATTTTCATTTTTTTTTTGTTAACGATAGGTATCATCCAATGACTGCCTCCCGGTCTGGGCAAAGTGGAAGGGTGTGACAAACTTTTACTGACTAAAACACATCCGTGTTCCATCATTTGCCCTTCGTGTTGCGAGGCCGCGGTAACTCTTTCAAAAAATTCCAGGCAACGGCACACTAGTGAGTCCCGACAATTTTGCTGACAACTCTTTGAGGCTTGTGTAGGAACTTACCGTGTTAAAATTCATTTACTGTCGCTTATTTATATATGTTTCTTAATATAATTTCTGAAGGACTAAAAATATAAGGAATAAAATAGAGAGGACCTGCAAACATTAAATGTACACAAAGCACTTGTGTTTTATAGTCAACGTGATAAATGTGTCCTTATGTCACCGTTCTAAAGCATTTACACGCTTTTGCATGTATTATGGAGTGTTTAGCTTGCCACGCCATTTATTTCTGCCAAGATTAATCACGCAATAAATTTTAAGCGTGCGTTTTCAGTTCTTGCAAGCGTGTGGTTTCTCTGGTAAAATGAATTGCTTGGATTTCCAAAGGTACCTTAAAATCATAACATATACATAACATACGTTTAAAAGGTGTTATTGGTTTTGTATTTTCTTTTTTTTTTCACACCGCCTTCCGTAATTAAAGTTATTTTTGGCTTTGTAGTGTTTTGATATGGAAGTCGGTTTTAATTTATGCAAAAAAAAAATTCACGCTTTTTAGTGGGTTGGTTTGTAATTTATCTAGTTACAAAAGCCATAATGTCAACTACTTATCACCTCTTACAAATATTGCTTTTCCCGAAGCAGATCTGTTAATTTTTGAGGAGTTTTCCTGGTACATCACCATCAGCTCTACTTCACCATATGCATTGTGACGAGCATTCGTTGTGACGAGCATAAAGTGCTTAACATCCATATTCAAGTAATCGAATCGCAATTCACGAAATACTTATTATTTAGTTGTTTTGGTAGCCATCTGTGGTCTTCATCAACAGTTCCACTTCCCTAAATGGTGCTTTTCGAGAGCAACTGCGCAAGTTACTATAAGAAATACCCAAAACGCTATAAGTGTGCTTACAATATTTGAAGAGTTCCCTCGATTTCTCCATGATTCCATCATCATATCCTAACGCGATGACAATCGGACCAATTAAAAAGTATACCCTTTCAAACTATAAAAGAATTTTTCAAATCGGTCCAGCCGTCTTCGATATGAGGTAACAAAATACATTTAAAAAAATAGTTCAAGACGAACTGAGAATCTCCTCCTTTTTTTGAAGTCGATTAAAAAGATTGATTTTCGGCTGAAGTTTGGACTGTACGGGTAGTAAGCGTGCCAAGGCCGACTTTCTCATAGATTGTAGACAGCTTTTTTATGGTGGATTTTTTTTAATGACTTCCCGCACTAATGATTAGTATCAGACGTGTACTGGCCCCGTGAACTCACCCCGTCCCTTAAATTGCCGTTACGATCGGGGCGGTATCTTGTTAATACAATCCTGCAAGTCCAGCAAGGCTGAAGGCTGATGACAGCTGCTGTTGCCTTAAACACTTTACCCAAAGCGCAGAATGTCAGATGCGCAGAACGGTATATATGTCGCAGTCATCTGGTTGAATATGCTATTTGATTGAATGACTAGCGCGTTAATTGAATGACGACATTTAATTGAATGACTAAAGGACAACTCGTCAAGTCGTTGAATGTAACGTTCAACGTCTTGAATGAACGTCATTTAGCGAAGTCGTTGAATGGGATATAGCCGACTTTGTAATGTTTGGTTAGGTTAGGTTAGGTTAGAAATAAGAGGTAAATCCATGCTGTCACACTATTTTATTACAAATAACGCACTTTAAAGTAAATTTAATCCAAAAATATATCAACACAGCTCTATCTGTGCGAGCTGTTTGATGCCATATTAGTTTTGATGACTACTAGCGCCGCAGTGGAAAAAAAATAACTAAATTTGAATCACCTGACTGATTTTATGTCCGATCTGTTCAAAGGGCTATGTTACAATCCGCTAACTAGTTGGACGTTGAGTGACGCTTGTTCAATCAACGTTCGGTCTAGTCATTCAATTAAATGTCGTCATTCAATGAACGCGCTAGTCATTCAATCAAATAGCAGATTCAACCAGATGACTGCGACATATACATATTATAAGCATAGTATTAGACAAAACCTTTATTATGCATATTTAGTTTAGTTCAGAAGCATAGCTCAGGAGACAGGGTCATCACACTGTGCAACCTTCTCCACCGCCACTGTAATTGCAAATGTATTTTTAATAGATAAAGTTTTATTTTTCTTAAATCAACATACTTCTGTAATTTCACAAGTATCTTAAATAAAATTAAAACACATGTTACATAATTATATTAACGAAAATAGCTACATTAGTTACAAACTATTTTGTAGCTATTAACGCCCTCCTCTAGAATTTAAAAGTCAGCGTTCCAAATCAACAGCAAGTGTAAGTTACCACTTGTGAAATAACTTTTATGTTTCTAAAAAAACAACGACAGATGCATTCGTTGCTTGCTTGACTTCGTCTAAGCCTACATTTTAAGGAATTATATAAACTAGGCTTGAGCTGCTGTTACTTTTGCTAATTAATGTTTCTCTCTCCCGATCAGCATCAAGGCTGGATCTGGAGTGACTAATCAGCCTCCACCTGTTGCCGTACAGCGCGCCTTTCGCTTTATCAATACACCTTGTCGGTAAACAAATGAACTTTGCCTTCGGTGTTCGCAACCAGATTAAGTTGATTGAAACTTTCGTCGCATCTTATCGTATTTCGGCCACACAGTCAAGTGTGGTTGAAAAACAGTAAGTTGTTGGCACATCGTTGGCAAACGAGTTTTATACTGAACTGGGTTGAGAAAAGCACCAATGCATCAGCATTGGTTATTTTCTCCGTCCAAACACAATATGATTATAAGTAAGCATGCATATTTATATTCTATATGATTATTGTACAAACGTGAAAATGCTAGTTCATATATTTGGGCACGGCAGTGCCCCCGCCAAGTCGAGCAAAAAGTGTCACCGCCGTACCATACTTTTCTCGGAGCAGTTCAGGCCATTTTCGACCCCGTATAACTTCATTGTGGATAAAACTAGAAGCCTGAATTTTCAGTAACCTAGCAGGCATTGTATCAACACGGTATATTTCAAATTTCATTCAATTTGAATCAGTAGTTTAAGAATTATAACGAGTCAAACTTTCTTAATTTTGTCACTCACTGACTGACCGATCATCAAAAGTCTAAGGCACTACTAGCAGACATAGAAGCTTCAAATAATTCCAATAAATTAATTAATTCGAATACAATTAGTGTTTAGTGTATGAATGAAGGAAAACAAAAACAATGTAATTTATATATGTATGTATTACTTGTGAGATAATATTGTGTTTTCATGCGATGGCCGAGTCAATCTATTTATTTAAAACGTTAAAGATTTTTAATATTGATATGGTCACTATAAGATGTTGTTAGATTAGATAATTACGTAACAACCTAAGACAGAAGGTCCGTTAAGTAGGGACTGAATAATCGAATAACCGACTTGGTATTACATGGATCTCACAACTTTTTACGGTAGAAGAACTGAGTTGCGAGACTTGGTTTTTTTGACAAGTATTTTTTTTATGGGATTACTTTTACAATGCATATTTGCATTGTTTTTTTATTCGGACAAACCTATCGCGCACTCGCCTTCATTCTTAAGCATATGCCCATTGCAACTTTTGAGAGCCAAAATCAGTAATAGCGACTTAGGAAAAACGCCGAGTTAATCTAGATCGGTGAGCACGAGAAACGATTTGGCTGTCTGAGCTCCCAAGAAGGAATTAATCAGAAAAGACCAACCGATCATAATGAAAAATAATACATGCTTCCTATGTGTAAGCAAATGTTACTAACATAGTTTTTTAAATATGTTCTACTAACCATTTTTGTGAGTCAAAGTTACTTGAATATTAAAAAATAAAATAAAATAAATATAAGTTAAAATAAGATTTCTTATGCTGATGATAGCAATCGTAGAAATCTCCTTAACACTTACCTATATTATTATTTCTAAGTCTTTGCCAGGTGTCCCTGAAAAGGTACCTTATACAAACTTATAGAACATAAAAACTCTCAAGAATTTTCCTCACATAATGTCATAACATGAAACGAGTCACGCAGATGTCATTTACTGTGAGTTCCCTGGAGAGATAAAATACTTCCACTGCGGAAAGTTTTTATCATTTACTTAAAGAAAGTTGAAACATTACAAATGTTTTAGATTTTTTAAGAGTGCTTGCTGTTTTGGTTTACATTATTCATTCATCTTTATTATTAACTCCGTAAAAGCTATCATTTAGGATTATACATATTCTGTCGGGGTGTGGAACCGTTCTAAGGGAAGGTAATAAGACTATACGAAAACTTCAAACATCACACGAAAGTTCTAAGATGCACTGTATTTTTCAATTTACATCGCCGCGGAATGGAATCGAAGCGACTTTTTGCAACGAAATTGTGCATAGCATAATGAACTTTATGTCAATTTTATAACATACAAACCACAGTAGCTAGGGGAATTCTCGACCTTTTTTTGGCTCCTATTTAAAGTTCATTATGCTATGTACAATTTCGTTCGCTTCCATTCCATTCCGTGGCGGTGTAAATTGAGCGTATCGTGATGTAAATGGATGTTTGTAAGGTACTCAATCACTCCAAAACGGGAGAACCGATCTGAATATCCCGGAATTCAATAAGATCGAGATTTTCACATTAAAATCTTCCAAAGCGAATGAAGTCATGGCTTGCTGGGCTTGGCAAGCGTTACTTTGATTTGATGATTAACTAAAATAAAATACGTTTAATTCAGGATTCAAAAGTCCCATACGGAGAACACACATTGCAGTATAAAATAATTAATTTAAACATCCACACAAAATGTTAATTTTAAAGCCAATGCTTAACTCATATTAATGTTAATGCTTGACAGTTCTTATTTTCCAGACCAGACTAATGCGTTCCGTTTTCTAAGGCATAAAATGTCACAATGAGAACTAGCTTAAATTAGCGTAACATTTTGCACTGACTGATCCACTATAAATTATAGAAATGAGGTGACAGTTCTAATATCGAGGCTCCTCTTAAAAGCACGTAATAAAATTAAGCTAAAGGTGTTCCTTTAGCTTAGTCACTGCTGTGACTGATTACCGTCTTATCGATCATCAAAGTTTGGAAAATTTAGAGGTTTATCTCAGAAATTGCTTAAAATCTTTATTACGTTGTCTGGCCTTTTGCGATATGAATGGTTCTGTGAAGATAAATGAAGCTTATGTCTGCTCTGATGGCTGAGCTCACCATGTATCTAAGTTCACTTCATTGTGTGAGGTCACACGTGTTTGCCATCGATATTTAGCACTGTCATATTTGAAGACTAGTACTCACGCGGGGCTTCACTCCCGTGGATTCTATCATGGTAAAAACATAACTCTCCTTTTTTGCAGTCGCGTAAAAAGTAGCCTATAACCTTCCTCAAGCTTCAAGCTACTTCCATACCAAATTTCATCCAAATCCACCCTGTACTTTCGAAGATTAGCGCGTTCAAGCAAACAAACAAACAAACTTTTCTGCTTTATAATATTAGTATAGATTTAGCATATAATAAAATCTACTTTAAAGTTAATTGTTTAATGCATGCCGTGGCAGCCTTTAATTAAGGCTACACTATTGTATACAAAATATTGTTTAGTGTAGGTTTTGTATTTTTGTATTTTTATTTTTTTATTTAAAGAAATAAAATAAATAAATTATTTTTAAGTCCCGGTTGGCATAGTGGTTGAGTGATTGGATACTGTGCTGCGTGTCGTGTGTTCGACTTCCACACTGGTATGTTTGTATGGCTTACAGATATTAGGGGTGGAGGGGGTTGTGAAAGTGTATTTAAATGTTTGTAAACGTAGCCTTGTGTGGGGCAAAAACCAGAATAAATCATCATAAAACAATCATACTATAACGTAGTTATCATCTCAGTTATTTCATTCAGTATCTACACTTCCTTGCTTATCAATCTACCCCGCCATTACCATGGATAGTGTGCTTATATACCTTCCACAACCAGTAAATCGGAACATTACCACTTGGCAAGACTGATTCTGACTTTCCTTAAGGACTGCCAAACATCTAGAATTAACAGCCACAACCAACAGCTTAGTGTTTTTCAAGGCATGGAGGAGTCCTTTGTAACGGATGGTCACTCATCTATAGGCTGACCTCGGTAAGGTATGCTTCACCTCTGAGATCAAACTACTACTATAAATAAGACTACCATATAATGAAGATTACCAAATAATCGTCAATACTCACAAGTTTCAAGAGACTCATTGGCAACGATGCACTGGTCGAGTCAAAGCTCCAGAGCCTTGAACATCGACGACGAGTTGCTAGTCTATCGGGTTTCTATCGGTTACATTTCGGAGAGTGTGCGATGGAATTAAACACTACACAGTCTAATTCCGCCAAGCCCGTTCCATCATCGGACTACGAGACAAACGGCGAAGCGCCTTCGTTACATGGTGGACATCCCACCCATACGCATAAAACGTTTTGGGAATACCTTCATTGTGCGTACGGCTAAGGAGTGGAATTCCCTACCGGAGTCTGTGTTTCCCGATAGCTATAACCTAGGAGTCTTTAAGTCAAGAGTGAATACGTTACTTTTAGGTAAGCGTGCTCCATCTTCGACCACATCATCACTTACCATCAGGTGAGATGGTGGTCAAACGCGAACCTATTTTTAATAAAAATTAAAAACGTATATAAAAGTAGAATGAATGTAAAATTAAGGTTAAATAATGTATAGAAAAACTTTCACACTAATATCAAGAGTGCCAAGAGAAAAGCTAACACAAGGAAATTAGCATTTCCATCTAGTGTATTACTAGGACAAATATTTGCCACCCACGACAGCGAAGTGGAAGACATTTTCTTTTCCGTAAAGTCTCTTTAGCTAACCGGATAGTCGGAAATTATCAAATTACACTTATGTAATTTTTTTTTAATCATATTTCACGTTGGTCAGTAGGGTGTCCGGAAAAATTTTTTTTTCGCTTTTCGCTACTCAAGCCCCCTCAAAAGTTGCATTATTAGTTTTAGATTACCGTAAAAATAATAAAAAAAAAAAACATAAAAAAATATCTTGAGGGTTCTACCGGCATTTTTATTTTTATTTTTTTATCACTTAAATAACTCTCCAGTCAATGTCGTCTATTCTATTTAATGTACATTGTTCCCATTTTATTTTTTATTTCATTGATAGTGAAACCCTAAGTTATGATTTGCAGGCAACGACAGGATTTTTTCTGTTAGGAATTGGTTTGGAACAAACTCGCAAAATTCATGTTTTGACTTGTTTTTCTTAAATTCTCTACTTCTACTGTGAGGCAGTTCGTCTCATTTCTATTGCGATTTTATTGCTGTAAGGTGTCGCTCTGCACTTCCTTGTGATAAAATACGTGTTTTGTTATATATAATAGTGGGTTCAAGACGAAGTGAGACTACTTGTGCTATTTTGGGATCATATAAAGAACTTGACGATCGCCAGTTACCAGTGATAAGTGACGTAATCAAATTCATTTTGTTTACTAAAAATGAACTAAAACTACAGAAGAATGGGAAAGATCCTTCTAACACAGAAGTTTTTTCAATCATTTCTGGAAAAATTGATACGATTTGGACCAAAGCTTCGATTCCTATCGTTTCCAACGTACGAGTTACCCAATTGCTGAAATCATATTTCGACAAATACCTGTCATTGATAAGATATCCCAAAAATAAAAGAAATGATAGTTACGAAAGCAAAGTGAAGTGCTTTTTGGAATCGTCGAACAAGCTCTTCGATATTGTTGCTTGTAAGTGCACTTCGTTTGACATTTGTTCCTGCATAAAACCTAAGAAAGTTCCTATTTCTGAAAAAGACTTTTTACTGGATCAAAGAAGTGATGGAAAAATGGCAATAAGCGGTATAGACACAAAAGAAACAGCAAGACTTTTAAAGAAACATCAGAGACAAGAAAATTTGAATCGGAAAGAGTCAGAGCACGCATGTTTTCCCAGTGCATCACTAAAAACCAATCCTGTTCCGGTGCGCGAGTTGCCGCCTCGACCGCAGTCGCCTGTAACAGAGCTTTCTGCGAATAGTGACGTGCCTGTAAATGAGACTCCATCTACTTCGTTGAATCGGAACACTCTGGCGCTGCCAACAGTAGCTAAGGTATGTGATCGGTATGGACTATCAACGCGATCTGCGGCTGCGGTCGCTTCGGCGGTCTTAGCTGACGTAGGATTGGTATCTTCCGAAGATCTAAGTCTTGTTATTGATAAGAATAAAATTCATAGAGCTGTTTCAAAAGCACGGACCAAGGCCAGCAAAGACATTGATACGATGGTAATAAAAAGTATCTACTTTGATGGACGAAAGGACAAAACACTCATAAACGAGAAAATAGGCGATCGGTACCACAGCAGAGAAGTCTTGCAAGAACACATTTCAGTTCTCACAGAGCCGGGATCTATTTATTTGGGACATATGACGCCAAGTCGTGGCACTGCCAAAGGGATCGTCTCTTCTATCATATCTTTGTTAGAAAATCAAGGGTTGAACTTGGAAGAGGTGATCTGTGTGGAGTGCGATGGTACTGCTGATTCGTAGCAGTACCATCGCACTCATTCAATACCTGGAAAACTATTTAAAGAGACCGTTGCAATGGTGTGTTTGTATGCTTCACGCGAATGAATTACCGCTTCGTCATTTGTTCATGTCTCTGGATGGTAGCACATCTGGGCCAAAAGAATATTCAGGACCTATTGGAAAACAGCTAGCTGCTTGTGAAAGTAAACCTCTAGCGTCTTTTTGTGCAGTGTCTGGCAATTTGCTAGTATTACCTGATAATATTGTGAAGGAACTAAGCACGGATCAAAAGTATCTGTACGAAATGTGTCATGCTGTGATGGCTGGTTCCTGTTCCCTTGAGCTAGCGAACCGCCAACCTGGAAAAATGGCGCATTCGAGATGGCTCACTACTGCCAATCGCATACTTAGACTTTACGTAAGTACTGTTTCGCCGTCAAATAATTTGCAGCTGCTTGTGAACTACGTGGTCAAAGTTTACGCTCCTGTTTGGTTCCTAATCAAGCAAAACTCATCATTTAAAGATGGAGCCAAGCATATTTTTCAAATGGTTATATACTCTCGATTTTTGCCTGATAGTCAGAGATCTATTTTAAATTCGGTGATCGAAAGAAACGCTTTTTTTTGCGCACCCAGAAAACTTGCTTATTGCCATGTTATTCGACGATAGAGAGCATATTCGAGAACTTGCATCTCGCAAAATATTAAAGGCCAGAGAAGCAGAAAAGAGCAACTCTCGCAGGGTATTTAAAGCACCAAAGCTTAACTTCTGTGCGCGAGACTACATCGATATAATATTTTGGCAAGAGTGTGAAATATCAGCTCCACCAATTTTGCGACACGTCTCCAACGATGAACTTAGAATTAAGGCTAAAGAACACATCCTCGACATTATTGACTTTCCCTGCCACACACAGTCAGTGGAAAGATGTGTAAAACTAGTGACGGAGGCTTCTCAAAGCGTCACGGACGCTACAGCTCGGGATGGTTTTATTAGGAACAGATTAAAATCTCGCTCAGAAATGCCTAATTTTGGTCACAAAAACCAGTTCCGTTTTTAAAGTTGCCATTGATTATTTTGTCTTTCAACTATTTTAAACCTTGTTTTAACTCATTGTTGTACCCTTAAATTTAATAAAAACCATTTAAATGTTATTTTTGTATGATTTATAGTTTATATTAGGAACCCCTAAAAATAGCAAATTTGAAAAACTTCAAGGACTGGTAGAGGCCTCAAGATGCCGGATATCTAATAAAATTTTATAATAATCGTAATATATGTGTCAAAACGCAACTTCTGATACCTCTTGCGTAGTCGTAGCTCATTTTTTTTTCCCCCATACATGAACGGGACACCCTATTGGTCAGTCGTGATGTTAATGACTATTATCATTATTGTGGCTCGATTATAGGATACATAATATATGTCGAGTCGTCGCTATTGTTATATAAAGTCACATTGAACGATGAAAAAATATATTTTAAGTCTTTTTAAATGGCATGTGATAAGGTTTATAATAAGTTTAATTAGAAGTATAGATAGATAGATAGATAGATATATTCTTTATTGTACACCATAACAGTAAAAACAAAATTATGGACTTAATAATTAAAAGGGTGATACAATGGGCGGTCTTATCGCTAAAAGCGATCTTTTACAGACAATAAAAGGCTAAGGCTTTGGTTAAGGGTTTGGTTGGTTGGTTTGGTTTGGTTGGGATAAGGCTTTGGTTGAAAAAAAATAGGAGTTCCATTTAATCACTTTCCCTTCAAATAGTATAGGCATAACGTTAAGTATATCAAATCCTTAAAGAGCAGTCGATAGCGTTGATAGGGCCAAAACCAGAGATGCGTCAATGTTCTAACAAAATACCGCGACACCGGAAAGCAAGGGCACCTGAAGGAATAGAGTGAGTTTTTAGTAAGTAGGAGTCTATTACTCCCTTCCGCTCCACCCACAGCGAAGGAGTCATTTTTTAGGAGTGATTTATCCCCTAGAAAAAAAAAACAGTACGACTTGTTTCCTTTTTGGCAAGGTTTCGTCAACTATTTTTTGAAGTAAAAACTTCTTTAGCGGCGTTTTGCACTTTTATGTAATGGGTAAAAAATGTTTAACTCGTGTCAGGACACGTGACCTGATCGAAAATTCGTAAGACGGACGGAGAGTAGACAGCCGGCGCGGCGTAGGAGAGGAATTATCCTCCTCTCTTTCTACGGCGCGGCGAAAATGTATGCCTGCGCAAACTTTTTAATGTAATATAAATTGTCATGTTTGTGTACGATAGCGCAATAAATAAATATTGTATTCTACCACATAAATGATAGTACTTTTTTTATACTGATAATTAAAGCAATTCGTGCAAAATTATTCCCTAACCATTCCAAAATATCAAAAATGCACAACGTTAATATTCAAGTTTTCACTTCTGCCGGCACTCCCGGAGTGCAACCCGTCGTTTTTTTTTAACAACTCAGTTTTGGGTTGAAATTCTACCCCATAACAGAATAAAATCAACAAGAAATCGACCAAACAGCAAAGAGTCATGTTTGCGTCAGAAAAATATGTTTTCCAAATGTCAATCACATCTTTCCCGCTATTCGATGTTTGACATGTCGTTAGAGGGTAACCCTAATATGACCCAGAATCGATTCCTGGACGAAACGATATCATTTGTGTCGTATTGCATACAATTTTGTTGATCATAGACGTGTACAATATATAATGTACGTAAAGTAAAATGAGTCTTAAAATGGTAAGAGAACACGTTTTGCAGTTTTTATCTTCAATCAAATTAAAAATTTGTTTCAGTACCTACTTTTTCACGTTAATTTATTTGTCTATACTAATATTCTAAGGCGGAAAAGTTTGTTTGTTTGAAGGCGCTAATCTTCGAATGTGCTGGATGGATTTGGATGAAATGTGGTAAGGAAGTAGCTAAAAGGTTGAGGAAGGTTATAGGCTACTTTTAACCGACTGCAAGAGAAGGAAGTTATGTTTTTATCGTGATAAAGTCCAAGAGAGTGAATTTCCGCGCGACTGCTAATGTGCTATAATCATGAATAACGATCTTACCGCTTGTTGTGTACCAGATCTCTATATGAGAAAAAAATGGCCGTAATCTACCACGCAGTCTGAGTACGAATTGTTGGATGCAGCATGACTTCGAATTTTTACTCCTAGGGCATATCAAATGG
Organism: Tholera decimalis; assembly: GCA_943138885.2. Classification (NCBI taxonomy): domain Eukaryota; kingdom Metazoa; phylum Arthropoda; class Insecta; order Lepidoptera; family Noctuidae; genus Tholera; species Tholera decimalis. The sequence continues at coordinate 7,773,933 of OW964553.2, read as the reverse complement.
CTCATTGGCAACTAAAACTGGTCGAGACAAAGCTTCAGTGCCTTCAACATCGGCGACGTGTTGCAAGCCTATCAGTTTTCTATCGGTTACATTTCGGGGAGTGTGCGATAGAATTGGACAGTCTTATTCCACCAAGCCCTTTCCATCATCGGACTACAAGACAAACGGCGTTGCGCCATCGTTACATGGTGGACATCCCACCCATACGCACAAAACGTTTTGGGAATAGTTTCCTTGTGCGTACAGCTAAGGAGTGGAATTCTCTGCCGGAGTCTGTGTTTCCTGGTAGCTATAACCTGGGAGTCTTTAAGTCAAGCGTGAATAGGTTGCTTCTAGGCAAGCGTGCTTCATCTTCGACCACATCATCGCCTAAAATCAGGTGAGATTGTGGTCAAACGCAAGCCTATCAACAATAAAAAAAATATCCTCGAAATTTTGTCCTTCACTTTTTTCAGAGTAGGTAGTGAAAATATAAATAACAGTAATGTGCGTTCCTGGATTTGAAACCACGACCTAGAACTCATAAATCGTGTTTGTAACCACTAGGCCAACACTGTTTATATTTCTTAAGCACTCTTATGAAATGAAATTAAATGAAATATTTATTTTGTAAATTGGTTATAAATAACACTTTTACACGTCATGTTTTTGCGTGTTAAGTTTAGCTAGATGAGGCTCAATTTTATACCAAATCATAATTAATAATAATAATATTCCACAACTTTCACACAACGCCATCTAGTCCCAAACTAAGCAAAGCTTGTGGTATGAGTACTAGACAACAGATAAACATACATATATATTTCTAAATACATACATATTATAGATAAATTACACCCAGACAAAGAACAAATGATTGTGCTCATTCACACAAACATTTGTCCTGGGTGGGAATCGAACTCACGACCTTGCGCATAGCAGTCAGGGCCACTGACCACTATACCAACAGGCCTGTCAAATAAACACATAGAAGGTAACTTAGAACTGAACCACACAAAATGGGCGGTTTTATCGTATATGGCGATCTTGTTCAGGCAACTTGGAAATACTCTAACTGAATCTGCTAAGATATGACTTTAAGTAAAGGATCAATAACAGGGGTAGTTCACCAGGACCAAACCGGGTCGACGGCCGGTGCGTCTTGTTCCACGTGCGCCTCAAAGAGAAGTCAGCAGCAATGACGAGGCCCTATAGGGCCATTGCCTTCTGGGGTTGCGAGAATGTTCCAATCAGATACTGCGGGCCCGGAATTCAAAGGCAACTGCAGGGACAGGGCAGTTTTTAGTCAGTAGAAGTCTGACACTCCTTACGGCCCCACCCAGAGAGGGAAAATGATTTCGCCTCGAAAAATATTAAGTTACTGTCCTTATTAATATTATAAATGCAAAGGTAACTCTGTCTGTCTGTGTGTTACGCAATCACGCCTAAACTACTGAACCGATTTTAATGAAATTTGGTACGGACATAGTCTTGGGCCTAAGAAAGGACATAGGTATGCTTTTTAATGCGAAAACGGTTAGTGAGGGGTTGAAATAGGGGATGAAAGTTTGTATGGAAATAACGTAATTTTTAAAGCTAGAAGCTTGAAACTTATTTTTTAGACTTTTGGTTAGATATTAATAAATACGACATTCAAAATATGTATGAGTTTTATTTTCAAAATAATTAGTCTAAAAAATTAAAAATTCTGCTGAAAGTCACTATACCGCGCGGACGAAGTCGCGGGTACAGCTAGTATTATATACAACGTGTAATTTAAAGGGTATATACATACCAAGTGCACCACTTATTTGGATGATAACAAACGATATGGCAAGGGTTTTGTAATCCTATGTCTACATGTGTGGAGCTTATTAGAAATTTCAATACATTGGTACCAGAAACCGAATTTTTCAAATTAAGAAGAACGAAGAGAATTATTATTTTATTGGCAAGTGACGTGGAAAGTGATGACTCTCATAGTGCTGTGACACGTTTGTTATTACTGGTATTCAAGAAACACATGAAACCAATAATTTGGGGTCAATTCTGTGAGTCACTTATTTTGAGCTGAAACTTTGCATAGAGACTCCATACCAGATGTTGTCTTGAGTCCTTTTGGATAGATATGGGGTTTCCGTTACACGTTGTATATACTTAATATACATTACTCATAAGCAAACGTGACCCATCTTAATCTTTTATCATAATTATCTATAATTTTTGAGATGAAGATTTAGAAAACAATTCGTCTTAAAAGTGTTTAAAACCAAGACACGATAAATTCAAAGCCAATTTATAATTGAATATTGAATGAAACAAATTAAACCGAAACTAGTTTAAACGAGAATTTAGAATAATCTATTTCAATTAATAACCGTTATTGTACGCTTAAATAAGGTTAATTGAAAACAATATTTACAATACTAAAATTCCGTTGTCTGAAAATAATTAGTTATTTCGTGCTACACACAAAGTGCCATCATTAATCAGAATGTTGGAACACCTGGTTATTGATGATCAGATACGAAATGGAATTTTCGACAGACAATATCCGTGAAACAATTGAAATTTAGGATATTAGACTGTGCTTATTGGTGGATGGAATGTTTAGAATTGGACAGAGAACGACAGAGTTTCAGTCTCATTTGAACATACCCAATGTTCAAAATGAGGCTGAAACTATACAGACGCATTATTGCGTTACCAATAAACAGATATTGTGTTTTTATTGATATTTGATACTTAAAACATTGCACAGTCGGTATCTATACTAATATTATAAAGCTGAAGAGTTTGTTTGTTTGTTTGTTTGTTTGTTTGTTTGTTTGCTTGAACGCGCTAATCTCAGGAACTACCGTTCTGATTTGAAAAATTCTTTCAGTGTTAGATAGCTCATTTATCGAGGAAGGCTATAGGCTATATATCATCACGCTAACACCAATAGGAGCGGAGCAGTAATGAAGAATGTTTCAAAATCGGGGGATTTTATTTTTTCCACGGGGACGAAGTCGCGGGCGGAAGCTAGTTATCTGATAAAATCGGTAAAACACTCAAAATCTTTATCTATATACATGTAATAAAACAGTAAAAAATTGTGCCTGTACATTTAAATTTTATAAAAAAATAATAATTGAGGTGGGTTAAGAAACGGTAACACGGCAAAAAAAAGTTTGTCTGTACACGCTAGTTTCTGTATCTACATACTAGACGGATTTTAATAAAATTTGGTAAGTAGATAGTTGACATCCTGGCATAACACAAAGGCTAGTTTTTACCCCAGAATTCCCACGGGATCGGGATTCACGCGGGAAATCCTCCCACGCGAACGAAGTTGCGGGAAGCAGCTACTTATATATTAAATATAAAAAATAAGTTATTGTTACGCCAGTCGCTTAGCGAAGTACGTCGAGAAACTTCGACAGAAATCTAATATGTTTGAGACACTAACGTCATCTAGCGGCGAGTAGCAGTACTGAGTATCTCGAGTAGCTTCTGGAATATTCTTGGCAATATAGGCAGTGAGTCGATTTTACAATAATGTTCTAGAACTCATAGACCGGGGTACAAATAGATCGCAGAGGAACGCTGATGGCAGTCTTATTTCAAGATATAGTGTAGTATAGTGGTCAGTGGCCCTGACTGCTATGCGCAAGGTCGTGGGTTCGATTCCCACCCAGGACAACAGTTTGTGTGATGAGCACGATCATTTGTTCTTTGTCTGGGTGTATTTTATCTATAATATGTATGTATTTAGAAATATATATGTATGTTTATCAGTTGTCTAGTACTCATACCACAAGCTCTGCTTAGTTTGGGACTAGATGGCGTTGTGTGAAAGTTGTGGAATATTATATTATTATTATAATATAATCGAAGCTTTACATGTGAATTTCGGAGCGATTTAAGTGTTGAGTGACAAGTATTGTACTGTGAATAACTGTGTTAATTTTTATTTGGTGTTTAAAAGTGTTAATTTTGGTTTAATTGGTGTAAATTATTTCTATCCCGAACCCCAGCTCATAACATTATTAATTGCTGTTCAATAAAATGATAGAAGCTCTTAACATATCAAAATTCCTTCATACCTTACAAAGCACGTAAAGCCGTTGGTTCCGGCTTTCATTTGGACATCTTTGGAAGTCGTTACGGGTAGTCAGAGGCCAAACAAACTGAGAGTAGTCTGGCGAAGGGATATCGTGTTACCCAGTTACTGGGTTTTAGAGGTCAGCCTGGAAATCGCACCATGTAAAACACCAATACTCAGCTTTATCCGGTTAGACTCAAAGCCGACGCGAACATCGCCACGATGATTGTTCTTTAACAAAATATTACCTGAAACAACAGAAAAGCAAATGAGTGACTTTTCCACTGCAATATTTAATTGGTAGGTACAAGGGAAAAACCCTTTGAGCAATCAAGGTTAACTGAAAAGCATGAATAAAAAACAGCTTTTATTTCACTCCGTGGTGGTTTAAATCTGGTTTATCAAAAATGTGTTTTATATCCCTGTCTAAGAGTGCGTTTCCACCAGAGATGTGCGATGGAAATGTGTCGTGCGAGGATGTCTAGCTGTGCTGTGAAAATGTGTGGCCGTTTCCACCAAAGCTGTGCGATGAAAATGTGCCTACGAGGATGTGTAACGGAGCTGTGAAAATGCGCATTCCTCGCACACATCCCTCGCTTGTTTTGTATGCGCAAAAATCTAGCTCCGCTGAGCCGTTTCCACCAGAGCTGTGCTGACCGAGGTGAGGTAAATGAAGCGATTCTATTGGTTCCTTACAAACACATCCCTCGCTACGCATCCTCGCACATCTCTGGTGGAAACGCAGCCTAAGGGTGCGTTTCCACCAGAGATGTGCGATGGAAATGTGTCGTGCGAGGATGTCTAGCTGTGCTGTGAAAATGTGTGGGTGTTTCCACCAAAGCTGTGCGATGAAAATGTGCCTACGAGGATGTGTAGCGGAGCTGTGAAAATGCGCATTAATGTGTGGTGCGAGGATGCGCAAACTTCGCAACACATCCTTCTCAACACACATTCCTCGCAACACATCCCTCGCAACACATCTCTCGCACACATCCCTCGCACACATCCCTCGCTTGTTTTGTATGCGCAAAAATCTAGCTCCGCTGAGCCGTTTCCACCAGAGCTGTGCTGACCGAGGCGAGGTAAATGAAGCGATTCTATTGGTTCTTTACAAACACATCCCTCGCTACGCATCCTCGCACATCTCTGGTGGAAACGCAGGCTTACTCTGCGAAAGTTACAAATCTGTATTAAGATTAACTCTGAGTAGTGGCAGCATTTGATTACCGACTTAGCAACTAAACTAAATCATAACCTTAACCGAATCTCATGAAACTTTCAATATGATAATACTTGAGACAATAAGTACCTAACTTAGTAAACATTGATTGATCCCTGTATCCTAAACTAACAGTTTGGCCGTCTGGCTGGTCGTGCTTTTTCGTGATCAGGGATATATACTCATCAATCATAGTTGGTTAAATTATTGATCAACCTATTTTAAGGGTTAACGATTTGGGACGGCTTTACGAGCGTAGTTGTGTGCGATGGGACGAGGAGTGGGGGTAATTAGACGTCATTTGTGTAAAGTTTAACCGATAAAGATCGGACGTGTTCAATACAAGCAGCATAATAAATCAACTTGATTTTTGTTTCAAATGTTGTCAGCATATTAAGTATGAATAATGAAATACCAATAAACATAGCTACGAATGCTATAAACACACACGTATCATTAATTTAATACTATTAATGTTACAATTGCAAAATTATAATTAATACATATTTAGCAATATTAAATCCTCAAATACCTTCATGTTAATTGCACATAGACTATTTTAATTAAAACGAGGTAATTTCTAAAATTATAATTTCACATAAAAACTGGACTTCATACAGTAGAACCCTACTCATAAAACAGTTGATACTGGGGAATTAAAAAGCAATTATATTTTGATTGCGAAAGGAAAATTTAAATTTATTCTGTTATTACCCCAGCGACACAATGAGATGAAAATTGAAGAAAATCTAGCAAAGTGAGATAAAATATTAATGGGTTTGTTACGGAGGACGCGGACGGTAGGACGCGCCGTCTAAGTTCTTAATGCAAACTAGATTCTTTTAAATATTGTAGTTTCATACCGAAATATCTGACTTTATAAAAAGTCTGAATTAACATTTTTCCTATTGATGTGTTCTAAATTTGATTTGCTTGATTGATTGCATTTATCTGGAAAACATGTTTTCAACCTTCTTCGATCCGATGCAAATTTGCATTCACAAATATATCTCGTAACCGTATCAATATATTTTGTGTAGTTATTAGAAAAACAGGTAAGATATTATTTATCTACTTCAACATCGTGAGAATCTTTAAGAATGTCGGATAAGAACCTATATTTTTTTGTGAATAACAAGTACTTAATAGTTGAACTAAAGAAACTTGCGTAGGTACTTTGATTTATTTATTTATTTATTCACAAGGCAATTACAACAGGTTACAATCCACTTATACACATAATATGTTTTGGGCTGATTGTGACCCAGAGCGTAATCGCACAACATGACAACAACAGTAAAAAAAATTAACTACAAGCAATAGGTTACATTACAGTAACAGTCTTTAAAAACTAAAACAGTGTAAAACAGTGTTAAATATATAATAAACTAGTACTCACGCGGGGCTTCGCTCCCGTGGATTCTATCACGGTAAAAACATAACTCTCCTTTTTTGCAGTCGCGTAAAAAGTAGCCTATAACCTTCCTCAAGCTTCAAGCTACTTCCATACCAAATTTCATCCAAATCCACCCAGTACTTTCGAAGATTAGCGCGTTCAAGCAAACAAACAAACAAACTTTTCCGCTTTATAATATCTATACTAATATTATAAAGCTGAAGAGTTTGTTTGTTTGTTTGTTTGTTTATTTGCTTGAACGCGCTAATCTCAGGAACAACGGTTCTGATTTGAAAAATTCTTTCAGTGTTAGATAGCCCATTTATCGAGGAAGGCTATAGGCTATATATCATCACGCTAAGACCAATAGGAGCGGAGCACTAATGAAGAATGTTTCAAAATCGGGGGATTTTTTTTCCACGCGGACGAAGTCACGGGCGGAAGCTAGTTAGTATAAATAATAAAACATTAACAGAGATTTAGAGTACTTACAAGCCTTTATTAAATATTTCGAAATACCATTAACAGGGGACGCTCTTGTAGCTATAATTAAAAAGGTTGTGAAAATAAATTGAACGAATACTCTCAAGTCCCAGCAATATTAATAAAAATGCTAGAGAAATTATGCAAATGGCCGGTACAGCTCGGCATCTCGTCATAAAGATAAGTGCTAATAAAAATTTATATTGCCTATATTCACACATCATATGAGAATTTTTGAAGATTCTTTTTATTATTAAATCTCTAAGAAAAAGATGAACAATCTCAAAAATTTACTGCCTAACAGAATATTATACAGACTACTTTTGCACGTATTGTAGAAGTACGTGGCCATATTCAAGATTAAAACAGAAGTATTTTACGCTACAGTAAACAAAACAGTGCAAAAAAATAACCACTAATATCAAAATCAATCACTTTTCAAGCGATTTGATGTCATCTACTTACATCTATTCTATATACGATTGCATATAAATTAAATTGAAGTGTATATTGTGTGTGATTCTAAAATAGTGCTTATACTTATTAATTTACACGATGCTAAAACACAAACAATTAAAAAACTGTCAGATGGCCTATCTGTTTGTCTGGGCGAATCTCTGGAACGGCCTAACTTATTTTAATGGGACTTTCAATGGAAACTATTCGAGATTATCGGTGAACATATAGGGTACTTTATTTCGGAATTCTCACGGGATGGGGAATGGGGATGTCCGCAGAAAAAACCATGACTCTGTTCGCGTGGTATCATTCCCACACGAACATGTCGCGGGCACGACTTTTTATAATGTACTGTAGTAAAATCACCAATTTGATCTTGTAAGATCGCTATTGTCACCGTCACTCAATACTAAGAATTAAATCGTTAACTTCAAACTTTTAAGCTAGAAAAATAATACTCAATAAACGACATTGATGCATTTATCTTATATGTGTTATTGAGTGGTGCAGATTCATTCATCAATCTCCCAAACCTCAAAAAACATCGTCCATCTTCTTTTTTCAGTAACTCAATCGCCACCTCTATAATTATAGTATGAACACAGTATAGAATGTCATCAAGTAAATTAACAAACATTATTATCAGCGGTCCGATCGCTTGGAACTTGGATTGTTTGTGCAGCTGTACTCCTGGGGTGGGAGATAAGGGTGATATCGTGTTAAGTTCTGACGTTAAGACGTGTCCGCAATGTTTCATCTTTAGAGGTTTTCGTTGCATTTATCTTGGCTGCTCTCATATTTTCTCCGTTTATTATTTTTTTCTTTTAAGATATGTTTGCAGAGACGTTCTTTGCTGAAGTTTATCTTTTATGCAGTATTGTGTTTTGGAGATGTTCTATATTTAAGCCACTTATAAAGCAAGTACACGGTAATAATGACAAATATTGTGCGCGTAAAGTGCTAAAATAAATATATCAAATTTATCTTTGATAACTTAACATTGAGTTTGCAAAAAAATATAAACTCGTCGTATACAGTCTTACAACGATTACCAACAGAAATTTCATCAAAAAAGAATAAGAATAACCTGTGTTATTTATTTCACATTTTGCAAGCAAGTCACACATTCGTCAAGAAAAGTGGAATAGCAATGTAAAATGTAGGAAAACGTCGCTGTTGCAAGCGTATCGTAGTCTTGTTAATATAAGATCTTTCACTTCACATGATGCTTGTACCTCTTACATGTGTCTGTGCACCTAGTACATGCATGCAATTTGTCTTGTTGAGCTCGTAAAAGTTTTCTTGTAAACGTTTTAGCAAGACTATTGCACTTATTACGAAACTAGTGAAGAAAAGAAAACTGGAGTACATTTGTTTGATAAGTACCTACCATGAAAAAAGTAATCGATATGGAAAATATTATATAACGTAGTGTATAAGGTTGAGTGTCTTTTTTAATTTTGTAGGTATTTCAAAATGTTGAAAAAAAAAAACAAAAGCTTTGGCATAAACTTTGTATTTACAAACGGTTCAATTTCAGATTTCTAGTAATAACGGGCGTAAGGGAAAGGAGCACCGTACTTGATGGCACCGAACTTGGCGTATCCAAGGGGAGCAGCGGCGTAGGAGATGGGAGCGCCGATAGCAGGAGTGGCGTAGGAGATGGGAGTGGCGATAGCAGGAGTGGCGTAGGAGATGGCAGGAGCGGCGTAAGAGATGGCTGGAGCGGCGGCGATGAGTGCAGGGTCCTTGTGGACGACGGCGTTGAAGCCTTCGGCGCCGGCGGCGTAGTCCACGGTGCGGCGGGTGCCGTCAGACTCCAGCAGAGAGTACTGGCCCTGCACGTTGTCGCCCACGCGGTTCTCGATCTGGTGCTTGAAGTCTCCGGTGAAGGGATCAGCCACGCCGTACGAGAAGCTGGACAGATCGCTGGCGCTAGCGACGGCCATCAAGGCGAAGAGTGCGACGAACTGTAAAGAAGGTCATCGTAGTATTTATTGGTGCATGATAATCAATTGTTTCATTTAAACTTTATTTATTCGTTTAAGATTTTTTTTAACCATAAACTTTGATTAAAACACAAACAAAACTACTATTTTGCTAGTTTTTATACAGTATGCTAAAACTTTGTTAAAGTGTACAAATCTCAATATATTAACAAAGGTTTTATCGTAACAAAAAGCTTAAAACTTTTGGTTGAGTCCTCTTACCTTCACAAACATTTTACTTTGTTTTTGTAGTGACTACGTCTGACACAAGACTGATACCATATATCTCAAATACTCACCATTTTATATCTTCGAAAAATAATCCAGTTATGCAGGATCATTATGTCGAGTACGAATTAATAAAAAACATTTTTACATATGCATGTAATACAACTTTTACTAACCTTCTTAAAATTAATCTCACTATTCAATATCATCAACTATTCATATGTTGCATTCATTAATAATAATTTCCGCAGTGTTAATTTAGTTATTACTTTTTACAATAATAAATTGTGCAGAGGCGGGCTAAATGCCGCAAGCATTGCCAATTGGTAATCTGACAAAACATATGTTTTTTTTTTAAATTACGGTGTGCGATTATTAAATTAAAAGGTTATTTGCACTGTTAACATTTATTTCAATTATCTAATCATCAAACTGAAAAAGTTACTAGTCGATAAAATCATACAAGAACAGGTCTTTGTATTTGCTTCCAATTATCTTTAATAAGCCAAAAACACAATACCTACGATATCCATTTTCTCGCATAAACCAATCTTATCTGTACAGCGAACCTCTATTTGATCAGAGTATTTCACACTTAGATTCGATATTGTATCGAGACGCGACCCAATCAGATTCCTCGTTGAAATAACAATATAAGCACGAAGAAATTAAAGTAGACAGCGACAGCAATGCAGCTCAATAGTTGTGATGTTACCTGATCGAGAGCCACTCAGTTGCTGGTATTGGACATCTATTTCAGTTTCAAGCTATTTCAGGAGAGAGCGCTCGGCTGAACTTGCTTTATTATGTTAGAAGGTAAGTAGGTACCTAATTTGTGTTAAGGTTACGTGAAAAGGTGAAGACTTAAAAAAATACAATCTATTTTGTAATTCATGGCGAAAATACAGTTTGAAGGATGAAAACCGCTACCAATAGAATGCTGATTAGACCTTTTTGGGTTAAATTTTTATATCAGAATGAATTCAAACTTCTGGAACATAACATATATCAATATTTAAATCACTTGTTTCGTGTTTATTTTCAGGCTTGTAAATAAAAACAGTCAAACTGAAGTGGGAGTGGGCAAGCTACGTCGCACGAATACACCCAGAGAGGTGGGTTAAGGTTGTCAACCACTGTGTTCAGGACTACAATAAAGCCAGTGCAACGATACTGGTGTGTCCGAACTTGTCCACGGTTCGTGGAGCTATAAACGTTGCTTACAATAAACAATGAAACAAAGGCCTACTTCTACTAGGCTTCGGCCTACAACCATATGTATAAATAACATAACCACTTACCTTCTGTGCTGGGTTCACCAAGCTTCGACCTTCCAAGGTCACGCCCCAAGTGTGGTATGTATGTAAATATGAGGTGAGTAAATGAAAGTGTGATGCAAGTCAAGTTTGTGGACGTTCACAAGGCGCCAGTCTCCAGATGGCGCGGTTCCAACAGCATCACAGCCTAACTCGTTTCCAGCAAGCGCGTGCTACGCGGATGAGGCAATAAGGCGATGTGTTCCGAGAAATATCCCTGGATTCTCGTCAATCAGGGATTACAATTTCAATTAAACACTGTGGTAGCTATTTATCACTACTTTTTTCCAACTCGAGCGTGTGCCACGCGGATGGCCACAACCGGCGTTAGATCCAAAAATATCCCGGGGTTTTCGTCAAATGGGGATTACAATTTCAAACAATTGATAATCGCGACCCAATTATCGGTTGCAACAGGCGATTCCAAACGATATTTTACCAATTATAATTAACTCAACAGGGTCCCATGACCAACATTTTCAACGGGGAAGCAAAAGTCTATCTGTCAAGTCAGAGTAATGTCAAGATCAAATTTCTTTATGTCAAAAGGGTGCGTTCGGAAACATTTGGTACTAAACATCTACCCCCCCCGGACGGGCCTACCCGTCCGCTAATCAATTGGAAGTCTTGACAAGGTTGCAAATTTAACACAGCTTCAATGCGGCCAAATACCGTAGCTAGTTCCTCAAAGGTGAGAACGGTGTCTCCCAACAATCTCCGCCAGCGTCCCTTTGCCGCTTTCACCGCGGCCCCAAAAATACCCCCCCAATGGGGGGCAGGCTGGCGGGTCAAACAACCAAGTGACTCCTCGGCGGGCCAAACTATTACCAATGTCAACCTGGCTCTCATTAGGAAGGCGTGTACCTCCTTCAAATAGTTACTTGTACCCTTGTAATTCGTACCGCAATCAGACCTAATCAAAGGTAACCCACGGTGAGACACAAATCTTTCCAAAGTCGCCTCAAAGGCCTCTGTCGAGAGGGAGGTTACCAGCTCCAAATGTACTGCCTTGGTTGACAGGCAGACAAACACACAAATTAGCCTTAACAATCTTACTATTACGAAGGGTGGACGTCTTCAACAAAAGGGGACGACGTTACGACGCCAGCAAAGGGCCTCGCCTCATTGACGCGATCAGCCGACTAAATCCAAATTTCTCGCTGCAGAATGGCCAACAGCGCATTGCAACCGGCATGCGAGTTCTTAGTGTGACGATCAGTCACCAACAATTGAACCAAGTGGCCCTCCTTGGGCAACAAAAGGGGATGACGGGCCCCATAAGGAAGGCTAGAGTGCCTCAACCGTCCTCCAATAGGGTTTCCCGTGGTAGCTCGTCCCAACCAAGTTCAGTTATAACAAGGGCAGGAGCACCAATTTTAGGGTAAGGACAACTCACAAGGGTGATTTCAAACCAGGTCCTTCCCTCAACAGTGGTGTCAGCCGGTTCGCCAATTCCCCAAATCTTGCCTGAAAGGTCGTTCACCTTCAGGCCAACCTGTCCCGCTAATCAAGACGACAAAAGGCAACCCTGGACTCCCGTGTCCAAAATGGCACAGACCACAATCGAGTCACCCAAGGGTCCCCAGACCTTGACCGAGGCCGTTGGCAACAAAACCGTCTTGATCGGGGGGGTCCTTTAGCGGGCAGGCGTCAATCTCTTAGTGATGCCTGGGCGGCGACCGATCGCCGCTTCCAGGCTGCCTTCGTTCACGACGAGGCCAACAATCAAAATATTCGTCCGCGCGGTGTCCCGAGCCGCTCGCCATCACTGGAGGGGCATATCCCATCGGATGCCCGAATGGCGGAGGGCGCGACTCCAGCCGGGGACGTTCCGCCAACGGAGGGGAAAGGCAGCGGCGCTGACCCGGCCACTGCTGCCTAGCAGCCAATGCGCGTTCTCCCTGACGAGGGGAGACCAAATGGCGCTCGTGGGGCTCCCGTTCAACTTGCGCGGGAGGTGGAGTGCGGCGTACAGAATTGCGGGTCTCAGCCCGGTGCTCGTCTCCGGGGTACCCCCCCCTGCGCGAACCCCCCTCAGAAGCTGGTCTGCTGGAGCGGTTCGCGTTGGCGCACAAAATCTCAAGGTGGGACCCTTCACAAATTCTACACGGGCGGGGGTCGGGGAAGTCCCGATGAAAGTGGGCCCCCAAGCACTCTTGCAAGCACAAACGGCGTGCGTTGACAATGCGGCGGCGGGCACTTACGTGCAAATTCAAAAAGTCCGGGCAACGCGCCATGACATGCCCCGTTGCCTTACAAAAGTCACAATGATGCGGACTCCGGGCGCCAGCAAAACGGGGGGCGGGGCGGACATCAACAGGCCCCCTGGCCCGAGGACTCCGGGCGCCAGCAAAACGGGGGGCGGTGCGATCATCAACAGGCCCTCTAGCCCGAGGACTCCGGGCGCCAGCAAAACGGGGGGCGGGGCGATCATCAACAGGCCCCCTAGCCCGAGGACTCCGGGCGCCAACAAAACGGGGGGCGGGGGGAACATCAACAGGCCCCCGAGCCCTAGTCCGTCCCTGGTCTCTGGGCTGAGAAGGTAGTGGGGGTGACCCCGTGGCGCCACGAGTTTTATCCGAAAACCGACACTCGTCTTCCAAAAATTTGAGGAGGTCGTCAAAGGGAGGAAGATGGGTGGCACTGTCCCCACCATACTTCTGCTCAAAACGTGACCTCAACTCCGCGGGGAGCAACTGCAGCACTATGTGCACCAACAAGTAGGACCAATGTTCTACCGGTAACTCCAAGCGTCTCAAGGCGTTGGTCGCTGAGACCAACGGGTTCAGCAAGTCAGTGCGCAACGTCGACGTGCTGACAATGGCCGGTAGCTCCAAAATCTGGTCGATGTGCACATCAGCCAGGCAGCGCTTGTTCTGATACCGTCGGGAGAGAAGCTCCAGAGCGGTCGGGTAAGAGGAATCCGTCACCGGCAAGTGCTGCACCAAGGCTCTGGCTTCGCCCTCCAGGACAGACAACAAATAGGCCAGCTTCTGGGCAGGTTCGAGGTCCGAGCGTGCATCGACAAGACTCTCAAAGAGATTTAGGAAGCCCAGCCAGTGGTCCAAGCGACCGTCAAAATGTGGCAGCTCCAGGGTGGGCAGCCTACTCAATAGTCCAGGGCCTGCAACAACGGGGGTCTGCGGCTTGGCCGCATCAGGCACCCGACTCTTCAAAATTTCCCGCGCTCGTAGACATATGACATCCCCCAGGTGGACAATCTGGTCATAGTCACCCAAAATCTTATCGCGGGCTGTCTGATCCATCACCCCCTAATCCACGTCCATGATGTACTCGTTGAAGCGTGTGAGCGCAGCATCAGCTGACTTGATCCTCTCAATCACTTGCCCATACCGAGCAAGGGTGAGCTCTTCCAATTCTACAGGCTCAACCGTTGCAGCTGCCGATGTGAACCATCTCAACTGTGAGGTCAATCCGGCAGCAGCCTCCCTGACTGCCCTTAATGAGGCCATTGCAACAATCAAATATTAATACAACAGGCTAAAATTAACCAAACAAACAACAATGACTTGTTAGCCGACCAAATAATTTCACCAAAATAAAACCTAAATTCAATTATTTCAAGTCCAAATCCGACCCTGTACTTATTCCAAGTATGAATCTAGCTTCGTACAGATGGCTAGTTACTAAATAAATAACAATTCAATGTATATACTATGCTGGATCAACCCCAAATAAATATCAATAAGCACAACAATTGACTGTATAATATTGAGCCGGAGAATCTCTAACAACAATCCAATAAACAAATAAATGCAATAAGTCAATCCACACCATTCAAGTCCTATTATGTTAGACTATGTGTAATTATTATTTAGATAACCTTTCAAACTCAGATCAATGACATTCAATTATTAATTGCAACAAATACCAAATTATGTACCAAAATACAACCTAATAATTCCCAATTTCACAAATAAATCTTACCTGTCAATGCAATAAAAGGGGCTACAGTACAAATTACAAATACAACTTCAATTGATTCAACTTCAATTAGATAGCCCGGATGACATGGTAATATATTCAAAACTTATTAAGTTATAAGTTGTGTTAAGTAATCAAACCAAAGTTACTTTCAAAACTTCCAATTAAACCAGTGGATCATATATTATAAGAGCCACGCCTGCTACCAGAATGACTCAGTGGATCTTATAATTAAAACCCACGCTCTGCTTACCAAAATGTTCAGGACTACAATAAAGCCAGTGCAACGATACTGGTGTGTCCGAACTTGTCCACGGTTCGTGGAGCTATAAACGTTGCTTACAATAAACAATGAAACAAAGGCCTACTTCTACTAGGCTTCGGCCTACAACCATATGTATAAATAACATAACCACTTACCTTCTGTGCTGGGTTCACCAAGCTTCGACCTTCCAAGGTCACGCCCCAAGTGTGGTATGTATGTAAATATGAGGTGAGTAAATGAAAGTGTGATGCAAGTCAAGTTTGTGGACGTTCACAAGGCGCCAGTCTCCAGATGGCGCGGTTCCAACAGCATCACAGCCTAACTCGTTTCCAGCAAGCGCGTGCTACGCGGATGAGGCAATAAGGCGATGTGTTCCGAGAAATATCCCTGGATTCTCGTCAATCAGGGATTACAATTTCAATTAAACACTGTGGTAGCTATTTATCACTACTTTTTTCCAACTCGAGCGCGTGCCACGCGGATGGCCACAACCGGCGTTAGATCCAAAAATATCCCGGGGTTTTCGTCAAATGGGGATTACAATTTCAAACAATTGATAATCGCGACCCAATTATCGGTTGCAACAGGCGATTCCAAACGATATTTTACCAATTATAATTAACTCAACAGGGTCCCATGACCGACATTTTCAACGGGGAAGCAAAGTCTATCTGTCAAGTCAGAGTTATGTCAAGATCAAATTTCTTTATGTCAAAAGGGTGCGTTCGGAAACATTTGGTACTAAACACACTGAATGCCTGAAGGAAGACAACGCCATCGAGGTTACCACGGCGCAATTGGGGTGACGATTTAAACATGTTCGCAGGACAAATATGATTCGAAATTTCTCAAGATAGAGAGAGATTGTTGGAAGGAAAAATGGGAAGTCTTTGCTCAGCAGTGGCACACAATGTAGGCTAAGAAAAATAATAATAGGTTATAATAATAATTTAGATTCCTGAAACCGGTAGTTAGAATTTAATTCAGATGTAGTCTCATAGCAATATATGCATACGAGAGCAAATTCGCAGGCTATAAACATACGAAATTTAATTGGTGTAAATCAACATTGAAATTAAAAACGAAAAACATCGGCTAAAGACACACACTGTAATATACAATGCACAATTACAAACATTACATACAAACAAAAATAATAACAACAAAAATTTCACTGAGCATGTCCACTGAGGATTAGTTTTCCCTGTGGATCAAATCCACCTATTTAAAATAGTTAAGCATACCTAACGTTCTTCAAACAGTAGCTATAACTAAACTCCTAACGGTCATTTAAATGCTATTAACAGACAAATAAATTACTACCGAACATTTTGCAATTGGTATTGTCCCTAACTGTGATAGGTCTAAGAATTTCTAACATGAATCGCGAGATTTGACCCACTAAGAAGTCATCAGATCAGTGGTGCTGGCCTTGATAATCCTTTATCAATACACTTCCTCGAAAACTGGCTCTTATCGCACTACGATTAGGTTCAACACACTCTGTATTTCACACTCGTGGATTTTTTTCATTTTTCACACACGAGGATTTACCATTCCAGATTTTGCCACAGATAACATTAAACAACTATTCAATTCCCTATATTCGGCGGTGATTGTTTTTTTTTACAGCAAAGAGGCGCATGTTTTTAAGGCCTTATATTTAACGAAAATTTAAATTGTGTTTATGAACAGAATATCAGAAATGAACATTATAAAAAATTTTGCTTTTATCAACAAATTAACATTTATTTGTGTTCTTAATTTTTAAAAAAATATATCAGTCTGTTTTGCGGCTTCACACCTTTGCTTCTCCTTTAACCCACCAAGGTAAAGTGCGGGGAAAATTAAATATTTTAATGACAAAAATACTTTTCGTTCTATTATTTAATTTCTCCGAAAGTGTATTGCAAAACGTCGTTTGATACACGTGGACATTTGTTACTGCAGTACTCGGCTCCATAACCCCCTCGCCTTGCGGCTCGGGCGTATCTCCGCCTCGGCCGCAATAACAAACTTTCTCGACTTGTATCAAAATGTACTATCCCATGTTCCCGCACTGCTGCATTTCTTATGTAACAAAAGCCCTACTAACCAATATCGGACACAGCGGCAAACTCATCATTTGTTAGCCAGCTGCGCAGAAAATACATATTATAGTTATTAAATAAATAATAAATAAATATAATATTAATATAAAAATATAGTGCACAAGTATGTGTGCAGGTACAGGGGCACACTCCGTTCCTTTACTCTCATAGCCCGCTAGAACGGCAATGCGACACAACAGGTGAGAGATCAGGCGAAAGATCAAATGCCTAACATACTTCGCGAGGCCTCCAGGCTACGAAAAACCAAATAGCATTATTTGCCAGTCCCGAGAATCGAGTCTGAGACCTCTTGCTGAGAAAGGTCACCCTTAATATTGGCCACTGACATTTTAAAATTTGTTAAAAAACCCTACAAGTGTTATTAAGTTAATGTAAGAGAAATCCCAACATATTTTATATAAAAGTTCCAATATTTGATGCCCAAGAACCGTATTTTATAAACAGGTCAAACTTATGAAGAATTTGTTCCTGGAAAGTTTATGAAGCTACGAAACTTTTGAGAGATTATGTAAACAGTGGCGCCATATTTACTTATTTACATTTGGATATTATAATAATATGGATATAACAAGAATAACCGAAAACGTTCTTGGTTGATATACCGTCTTGCCGTACTAAGCACTTTTCCTTCACATTTATTGTGCACTAAAGTGCTAGCTAAGGTGTGAAAATCTCAGCCGGCTTCTGTGTTCTCTACCACATATGATCCGTTCGTTTCACTTAGACCTCATCTATTACTTATCATCGAGGTCATGAGCAGGCCCATCTGTAATAAAAAAATAACGCAATCCTAACTGCAAGTTTCATTGAATTGTCATTTGCAAAACTTAAAGTACGCTTGAAAATTCGTATATCAATTATGCGAAAATTCCGTTCGAGAAACTGCAGGTAAGACGATTTTTGGTGCCAAAACTGTTTAGATACCTATCGTGAATTCATTTTATTGTATTTTATTTATGTCATTACTTATTGTGAGAGTGATATCGAGTTCATAAACTTATTGCGAGGACTTCAGCAAGCTTAAGTATTTTCCGATGTTAACGGATGCTCGTTCTACAAAATTAGAAACAAACTAAGAAATATTCTACAACTTAGAAAACAGACTTTACCCAAGTCAAGGACATCTATTTTTGTCCTAAATTCAGCTTCCAACTTAAAATGTTGTCTCATAAAAAAACATTGTCGCCGAAAGTTTTTTTATTTATCAGAACGGAGAGGAGGCAATATTGTCTCGACTGGCCGTAAAACGCCGAGGGAACGCGAAATGTTGCAATGGGAACGAAGTTTGTGGATAGAGACAAGTATCACTGTAAGCGGGAATATGTTAATAAGAGCGATTTATACACTGTAAGGACAAATTGAGATCTTGAAACGATTATATTATCTGGGTATTTAGATAAAGCCTTATTTCCCAGCATTTGTTGTCATAAACCATACAATTGCCTGAATAAATCCGCTATGTATTGTTCATGGTCGCTTATGCTAGTATAACACTAGTATTAGCGACCACGAACTCTCAGTCATTGTATCAGGGGCTTACTTACTTACCCTTTAGTAAGTAAAACAGCCACATCCATAGGTCCATCTTTGAATTGAATCAAACCTTTCTCAAGATTGTTCATGTATGTAACCATAGTTATATTATTTACCAAAATTATTCATGTCCAAGATTGCTTGTTCAGCCCTTGATACTGGCAATAAATTATAGATCAATAACAGTCCTTATAAAATGCACCCCTCTTGCCTATTAAAGGTATCGTGTTACCCACTTAACAAGATTTAGCAGTCAAGCTATACATATTGTTTGCAATGACAAAAACTGGATCGCTCCGCAAACAGTGAAGCCATACCTTAACAATATTGCGTTCACGAATGAGTTTGAGGAATTTCACGAATATATCTCGGAATTTGTAAAGCACTGTTTAAGAACTTCGTTTCAAATAAAAGTTGTAAAGAAACATTTTATAATTTATCCATTCTGGGAGTGTGATAAAGTCGTATTTAATTCTGAAAGTCATATACAGTCAACTTCGTTTTTAATAGTAGTAATATTTGGTACGTGGTTGCTGTGTAATGGATTAACAGTACACATGCAACTAAGGGAATATACATTATCTGTTGATACATATGTTTTTTAGAATACTTTATTATTCACTAATTTAGCCCTCCCCAATATAATTAAAGATTTTAAAGTCCTTCCAAAGGTTGTTTGGAAGATATCGCTTTCACCGATAAGAGCGCCATTGTTACCATAGAATAAGCAATATTGTTAAATAGATGTGTTTACATTTTGGTCTACAATAAAGTATATTCTATCAATCTATCTATCTATAATTTTATTATATTATATTATGAAAGACGTGGCTAAATAATAAGAGCCGCACGGCTTGTGTTTTAAGGTAAAACAATACTTGCCCGTAACCATCTTTACACATAAAGATTCTTCCGTTCCTCGGAAAGGAAGTAAACGTGTTGGGATTTGTAAATACTGTTACGAGCTGTGGTTCAGGATAGAAATAATTAACGCCAATTAAACCAAAATTAACACTTTAATTAATTAAACACAAAATAAAAATTTAACACAATTATTCGCACCACAACACTTGTCACTTAACACTTAAATCCACTTGTAAAGCTTCGATTATATCGCGTATTCGCCTCGTAATAAGACTCTCTGCGTCCCTTTGCGATCTATTTATACCCCGGTCTATGAGCTCTAGAACATTCTTGTAAAATCGACTCACTGTTCATACTGCCAAGAATATTCCAGAAGCTACTTGAGATACACAGTACTGCTACTCGCCGCTAGATGGCGTTAGTGTCTCGACGCGATATACTCAGTACTGCTACGCGCCGCTAGATGGCGTTAGTGTCTCGAACATTCTAGCCTTCTGTCGAAGTTTCTCAACGTACTTCACTAAGCGACTGGCGTAACAATACATTTTTGACAGTCGTTACGGGTACTCAGAAGGCACAAAGTCTGACACTGGTCTGGCAAAAGGACATCGTGTTACCCAACTTCTGGCTGTGGAGGTCAGATAGGCAGCTCTCTATGTAAAACTCTAATACTCATCTGCATCCATTTCAATTGGAAACCGATTCCATCATAGTTGGAAAAAGTAAAGCTAAGCAGTGATGATGTCATGAAACTGACTGACATCTATAAACTCACCGTTAGCTCGTTTACTGAGCCGTGTTATCATTCAAGTTGGTTGTAAGTTTTTATTTTTCACTTTTTTTTATTTTGTGTGTGACAAGCATATCTGGAGTTTCTTGCCGGTTCTTCTCCGTAGCAAATGACCAATTTCGAACCGTGCCCTAACTGCTGACGTTTTGTAAGTGGCCGTGTAGGCCTGTGTCCATTTTGAGTTTGAGTTTGAATCACCTTTGCTACGGCAATATGGCAATGGTGCTAGTCTTCAGTATGGCAGTAGGTAGTCGTCAGTACGGTTTTTGACCTAAGTAATACCAATTTCATGGGTCACGGAAAGTCTCAAACATCCTTTTTAGGGTTCCGTAGCTGAATAGCAAAAAACGGAACCCTTATAGTTTCGTCATGTCTGTCTGTCTGTCCGTCCGTCCGTATGTCACAGCCAAATATTCCGAAACAATTAAGACTATACATATGAAACTTGGTAGGTAAATGTATTCTGTGAACTGCTTTCCAATTTTAAGAAAAAAATATAAAATATTTGAAATCAAGGGGGACTTCTCATACATGGAACAGAAACTGAAAATATTTTTTTTTTTCATGAAACCTATGGGTATTTATAGAAAGATCTTTAAAATTGACATTGAGGTTTCTAAAACCATTTTTTCATAAAGTCAATCGTTTAAAAGTTATACGCTCCCAAAGTGGTAATATTTCCCCCCCCCCCCCCTCCTCTAACTTCTATAATAATGGAGAAAAACTTTAAAAAAAAATAAGCTGTAGATCTTAATGTAAACTTTCAAACAAAATTTGTTTGAATGAGATTGGGTCAGCAGTTTTTGAGATACAGCATATTTTCTAAAACCGCAAATATAGCTTTGTAATTCATACAAACTCTATGAAAAACAGTTATTTGGCATAGTTACTACGGAACCCTTCATGGGCGAGTCTGACTTGCACTTGGCCAATTTTTAAAATTTCTTCTGGAAATGGTGTGAGCACAGTAGCCTCACGGTCAGAGAGCTTCGACCCCAAAACAGCCTCATTTTGTATCCTCCTTCACCTCACAATAACACGTTACAAAAATGTAATGTTACTTTAATAAATTTCTCACAAAATTCCCACATGTTATTTCAAGGTTCAACCAGTTGGGATTAAATAAGATCCATACATTATGTGTCGGTACTCCGCAGACCGCGTTGTAGTCATATTACCCGAGCCTTTATTGAAACCTTTATCAGGTTTTAGTACGCATGGCTCGAGACACCTGAGATTTATCTAAAACGAGTAAAACCCGAGATAACGTGAGAAGAGAGTTGGAAGAGGAACTTTTGAAGCAATGCTAAGTATACATTTGAAATATTTTAAAGTACTAGAATTAACGTTTCGCAAACGGGGACAAATTGGAATCTGTACTAATAATGAATGCAACAGTTTGTCTATCTGTTATGCTTTCACGGCTAAACTGCTGAACCAATATTGGTGAAAGTTAAAATGGATAATTCAAGACTCGAGGTCAAAAAAGGCAACTTTTTATTTAAAAAATTAACTCTTAAGGGCTGAAATATGGAACGACTGATATTCGATTCTGGATTCTGGAATGTTAAAGGTCTGTAAACTGACAGCAAAAATCAACGGATTAATGTGCTTTTCAAAGCATAAAGGAGTCTATAGTCACCAATCCTAGGCGGGCACGACCAACTTTGGCAGGAAAGCACTAAACAAGTCTTGGCATGATGTGTATTAGTATAAAGTTATTGATCGTCCAATCGTTGAGCTCTTTAAAGTTCTAAATTGAGCTATACGGTATCTGACAAATGCTTGTACTCTCTGGACAGGCCCTCTCAAATCTGTGTGCATATTTTCTCAAAAGACCGCCGCAGAGTTTACAAGATTCTACCTTTTACCGTATGTTTAGAACCTACAAGGTTTTCCTATTATTTGTCAAGTACAAGATTATATAGACTTCTAAAGAGACCTCTGAGTTTGATTCGGTGTTTCGTCTCAGTGTTGTCAGTTAGGAAATACCGACATCATCTAGAATATCTATATATCTGTCTAAATTTACGGAAAAAATGCGTTATTTTATGAACAATTTGCAAAATCAAGTTCATTTATCATTAGGAGATTTATTATCTATAAAACCATTAAACCGAATGATTCTGTTTATTCATTTACCTAGCATAAATGTCGTGCCTATAACTAAAGTGAAAATATATTCATAGTCCTTGATATAATTTGGGAGAACTATCCTCATTCGCCTCAAAGACGAAGGTGGATTCAAAGGCAACACGCGCCCATCCCAACATTATTGTGCTAATTATAACGTGTATGAATAGGAGCCTAATTGTGGAACAATATAACGAACGCTTACGTTTATGGTTAATTCAGATTGATGTTACATTATTATGTAAGTAAGAAAACAGTAGATAAATTGGTTTTAAAAGCAAACAGGAAATTTACCTTAATAAAATGAAATTAAAACCTTATACATATTCAACTTTGAAGATATTGCTGTATCAGCCTATAACGTTCTGATTTTTGGGATCCAGGCCTACACTCTATGTCGGGGTTTGCAAACTGATCTCCGGCCGCCGTAGGCGTGGGCTTTCGGACGGCGAGCAGGGTTAGCTCATCGTCCGGCTAGGACCAGACCCGGGTCGGCGGCGTGATCTACGCGTGCCTCAATGAGTTATCGGCACTAGTGATAGAGCCCCATAGGGCTATTGCTTGCCGGGGTTGCGGGAATGTTCTAACGAGATACCGCGGCCCCGGAACTTAAGGGCAGCTGAAGGAATAGGGTGGGTTTTTAGTCAGTAGAAATCTGACACTTCCGCTCCACCCAGAGCCGCAGAAGTTATTCGACGATTTTCCAACCCGGGAAAAAAAAGGCCTACACTCTATGAGAGGTTATGAGCCGTAATCCACCACGCTAGGTCGGTGTGTCTTCAGATTTTTCAGTTCTATGATGTTGAATGATGATGAAGAGAGTAATGACGATGCTGAAAATTACATAAAGTGAGGTTCCATACCGGGTTCGTACCCACTCTCAGTATTTATATGTATCATCTATGGTACCCACAACCTTTCAACTCGTAAGTTATGCCTATTACCAAAATGTGTCCATTAATAAGAGAAATATACCTACATAGGAACTAATGCCTACAGTAGATGCACAAGAATTCACAATTAGAATTATATTTACACTGTGAAGTCTGCGCAGAAAACAGGTCGAACTATAAATAGTCTTCTCTCGTAGTAGAATAATGCTGGTGATAAAGTAACATTTTTTTCATAATATCAAATGGTTTTTATGTACAAAATAATAATTAAAAATGTTTGACGTTTGTCCTAAGAGTTATGACAGCCATGACAGGTTGTGGAAATGACGTTTACTTAACCTTGTTGTGTTTTTGTTCATCAGAACTAACCAACAGAACACTATTACCCTAGCGGGCACTTGACTGACTGATAGAGTTTCAACTTTCTAGACAACAAGCGGTTATTTTGAATTCGTTCAGAAACACATTTCAAAAATGGAAACTAAAGATTTTTGTAACGATGAAATCGTCACACTTAATTATGTTTACTCAAAAATATGCAAAAGAATAATAGCATTAATTTGATGAGACATGATTTCAGAACGAATGAAGTATGCAAGAAAACGTGACGCCATGTTGAATAAAACAGGGCAATAATTGAAAACCTATTATTTTTTGTACACAACGAATCAGGCTCAAATTCACCAAATAATATTTTTCCCAATTTGTAATATTTTTTCCTCTTTTTCGATAAATGTACATCTGATGGCCGAAAATGAAACATCTCCTTTAACAGCAAATAGATAATACAACGAACTGTATACAAAACGAAACAGTATTTTGTTCTAAAGGTGGAGCTAAAGATAAATAGTTGCAATCCCACATAGGCTTTCATTTCATTTAATTTCCAGTAACAAAATTCAATTGGTTAGTAACAAAATTCCTTAATCCTATGTTAGTACCTAACTTAAAAGGTTGGTTCGCGAATTGAAGCTACAAGATCAACACCGACGTGGAGAACTTGCAGCAGCGATTCACGAATACACAGTCGAGCCACACGCACCAGGGAAGCGCATCGTTTTCGCATCGGCGCATAGAAACAGTCAACGCGAGCTTTAGCAAACGTCCCTGATGCACTACAGAAGCGGGGCAGCCCCATCAACACCCGAAACACATTATTATACTGAACGCAAACGGCACTTTACAATTTACGAGTACATGCAGCCCACAGGCTGCACGTGTAAAAAGAACAGCAGAATGCACGGAATATGGTTATTTTTACACCAGGTGAGCAACGTACAAACCTGCGAGCTATCATATTAGCTCGAACCGACAATGCCCTTCGCTCCCTCTCAATGTCGTCATTGTCTTTGAGGTCAGCGGTCAAGAGATGTCCCAGGTATTTAAACTTTAACACTCTCCTGAGAGCTACTCCATACAACCTGACTGGTGGTACAGTTTCAGGGCTCCGACCACCGGCCTCAAACACCATGACCTCATTTTTTCCTAAGTTGTATACCAATCCATGACGCTTAGCGTAAGATTCACAGATGGCAACCAACTTCTGGAGACCGCAGATTGAGACGCTCAGCAGCGCCATGTCATCAGCGTAACTTATATTATTAAAACACACCCCGTCATTATAGCTGCGCACTCACTCTCTGCTGAGCACCTCGATTAGCTCATTGACGTATACATTGAAAAGCAAAGGACCAACCCACCCTGCCTCATCCCACACTCCAACCTATACGGCTCCGACAATTCTCCAGCCCATCGAACCTGATTGACCTAGTCTCCATACCAGTACCTAAGAGTGCTAATCAATCCTGAAGGGACTCCAGCTTTCCTAAGCTTATTCCAAAGAATACTGTAAGAGACCAGGTCAAATGCCTTGGATAGGTCAAGGAAGCAAGCATAAGTAGGTGTCTTCCTGTCAGTACAGTACTTGACAGCCCACTTCAGGCCCAAAATAGCACTCTCCGTAGACAAGCCCGCACAAAAACCGAACTGATTATCATGCAGCTGGATATGATTAGTTAGTTGTCTGTTAAGCAGACTGTCAAGCACTTTCGCTATTACTATAGCTAGGGAAATTGGCCTATAGTTTGTAATGTCGGCGTGGTCAATAGTTTTACTTTTAACTATAGGAACCACAATAGTTCTAGTTAGCTGACTAGGTAAATACGCATGACTAATACAGAAATTTAGGAACATTGCCAACACTCTTGGTAAATGGGCACCAGCAAACCTAAGATGCTCAACACTCAGACCATCATGACCCGGAGACTTACCGCCCGTCATGGCGTTTATAGCACATTTAACCTCCTTGGCAGTAAATCCAGTTCGTAGATCATGACAGTAATCAGTAGTATCAGGCACAGACTCGCAGGGGACCAGTGGTGGTGCTTTGATTAGCATTCCTATTAAATACTTACGACGACCTTTTTATAATATTTAATAGAGATGGAAAATTCATTCATAAATTGTTATCTCTTTCACGCGTGTCAACAATGTAAGTACATATAATACTTTAATATATGTATTTTATTATCTTTTTTATAATAACTTTAAGCTACACTTCTGTACTGTTAGTTTAATTCTGTTGGCTTTTCCATATACGCTTCTTTACTGGGCTACCATTATTGCAAAAAGAAATCATAAAATTCAGTCAAAATTTCATTTATTTACAAATGAGCCAGGTTCAAACACTCGGTGGTAAAAACAGCTTTCTTATTTAAAGAAAAAAAAAAACAAAACAAAGTGTCGGTCAGAATTCCATAAATATTTTATTTACAAACGAGTCGGGTCCAATATTTATTAGTAGTAACGGGCGTACGGGAAGGCACCGTAGTTGATAGCACCAAACTTGGCGTATGCGAGAGGAGAAGCGGCATAAGAGATGGGAGCGGCGATAGCAGGAGTGGCGTAGGAGATGGCGGGAGCGGCGTAAGAGATGGCGGGAGCGGCGGTGATGAGGGCAGGATCCTTGCGGACGACAGCGTTGAAGCCTTCGGCGCCGGCGGCGTAGTCCACGGTGCGGCGGGTGCCGTCAGACTCCAGAAGAGAGTACTGGCCCTGCACGTTGTCGCCCACGCGGTTCTCGATCTGGTGCTTGAAGTCTCCGGTGAAGGGATCAGCCACGCCGTACGAGAAGCTAGACAGGTCGCTGGCGTTAGCGACAGCCATCAAGGCGAAGAGTGCGACGAACTGGAATAATACGACAAAGTTAGAATAAGCCTAAATTTAATCAATGTAATCAATTGAGCTCATTTCAAAACTACGGTTTTGTTTCAATTTGTAAGAATCGCAATCATTATTAATATGTTGGATACGTTTAAAATTATCGATAACGGAAATTTCCCCAGAAATATGCCAATAATCAATTCGTATTTCGAATTCCTGATAAAATTTACGTTTAAATTAAAAAAAAAAATACAAAGCATTAAACGAATTTTACTGAATTTATATAACGTTCGCTGTTTAATATTCTTGCGGCTAATCATGAATAATCAATTTTATTTTACGAAGTTATAATATACCAAATGTAGCTTTTATAATTTATACTCAATATTCTATCACTTTGGGAGTGTTGGAGTTATTATCTTCTATAAAATTTGCACTTGTGGACTAGGATAAAATACCACTATATTTACCTTCACAAACATATTGTAGGATTGTTGTAGTGACTACGTCTGACACAAGACTGATACTGCTCTTCGATACCACCCGCCTTTTTATATCTCAAAAACATAATCCAGTTCTGCAGAATCAGGAAGCTCATTTCCAAAACAAGGTGCTCTTGAATTGATTACGGATTGAATAAAATTCGTCTCATTACTGTTGACAGTTGCCGTACTTTCGTTCGCAATAAAATGACCTTGAACGTTAAAGTTTAAACGAAATACTATGTTATTTACGAGTCGGTAATTTTGTGACAGGTTTTATAATTTTTAATGGGGTTCTGTGGCATATTTATAATTGTTGTGACATACAAAATGTTTCATCGAAGAATCACATTCGGTCAGTCGTTTTATTTAAAGGATGGCACACACCAAGAATAATAATATCTGTATAGTATGCGTGTGAACAATAATAATTATTGCCCCCAAATGTTCGTCAAAATGTCAAAGGATGAACTCGTGGCTATACAACGTGTAAAGGAAACCCCATATCAATCCAAAAGGGCTGAAGACAACATCTGGTATGGGGTCTCTATGCCCAGTTTCAGCACAAAATAAGTGACTCAAAGAATTGATATGAAATTATTGGTTTCATATCGATACCGGAAATTTCAATTGTCGTAAAGGACAAAACACGAGTTTTCAGTAGAGCCAAAAAACAAAAATAAAATGTTTTTTTCTTGAATAATTTTCAAACAAAGTACTAGGTATTTATGATGTCAAAAGAAACCCTAACTATTTTTTCGTGATCTATCCATATAAATTATCAAAATAAACCAAACTTAATTATTGGCGAAAATGAGAGTCCTTTACAGCCCAAAAAAATATAAATGAAGTACTTTACAACCACGAAAAATTGGTTACGATAAAGTCAGATATGTCGTAAAGGACTAATCATGATCATCAATGGGTAGTACAAGTCAATTAAATCAGAGACTAAGGGGGTAAAAGGAACAAAAAGCCTAAAGTTCTAAATAGAAATTCCACTACAATAGGTAGTAAAACCAAGTTAAAAATGTATTTTTATTATGTTTTATTTATTATTTAAATATTTGTAAAAAAAAGTATCAAAAATGTTGTTCTAATAGGAATTCAAAATTTAAATACAATGTTATGCAACTTTTTTAAATTTAAATCGCCAGTAATCCTTGCAATGCAAACAACTCAAGTTTTAGAATAATCAGCTAATAGACTAATCTACTAACTAGTTTTTTTTTTTCACAATTAATGCAACTCAAACAACATTCTGTTGTTTGCATTGCAACGATTACTGGCGATTTAAATTTAAAAAAGTTGCTTAAACATAATAATAAAGTTAAAATAACCAAAATGATAACAAATTTTGCCCACCAGAGCTCAAAACTCAAACAATTGACATTCTAAAGTATTAATTAAATGACAAGAAAATTCAGTCTTTTAAAATTATAGTAATGAAACTTAGGCCTAGCTTTTTGATCCGTAGTTAACTCAACCAATGGTTAAATATTTTAACCAATGGTTGCAAACGGTAAAATACCATGTTTCTTCATTTGTTAGTCTCACAAACGGTCAAATAAGTTGGATAGTTAATTATTAGACCATTAAATTTGTAAGACTTACAATTGAGGATAGGGATTAGGGATACAATTAGGGAAATTTTACCATTGGTTGAGTTATCAAAAAACTGGGCCTTAAACAGTAAAATCTTAGAGATCATTTGTGTCGATATCGTCTTCCTCGTCAGTTTCAGGAAGACTGTCTTTAACAGTCCCTAAAGACGGTAGATCGAAATATTCCTTATGAAATCGGTTTGGTATAGTTCCGTTAGTACATAAACGCTTTAAATCGTTATACTTGGCGACCGGTATAGGGTTAGGCTTGTCATAAAGCGTTGATAAACCAATATTAGAAGTATCATCTTCTACTTTGTTACCTGTTAAATCTTGGTTTTGTTTTTTTATTTTTTTCCATTTGCCTTTTCCTTTTAATCCTCTTCCTTTATATTCATCATATAATGTTACTACTTAAGCGTCTTTGTTTTCTTTCATTGAATATTTTCCTTCCATACTTTTAGCATTTTCTTTTTTCTTGAATGCGACAATGCGCATTGCTTTTAGCTGTATTTGTCTTTGAGAAATATTGGTAAATTTTTCAGACATCAAGCTGTCTCAATTGAGAAAATCGGAGTACTCCAAAACATTAATTTTGTATGGTTCAGGACGTATTCTTGCAGATTCTATGTACGTCGGTCATTGACTCGGACTCCAAACAATAATTCATCTAACCTCGCGTTCATTGATTAGATGCATTGAATCGACGGGCATATAAGTATGCCCAGGTAGTAAATAATTGATTTGTACTACTTCAACGTTTTTGGAATTCTGTACAAAGTAGTGTAGGGCTGTGAGAATTATCTTATTTTTATTCTGCCCAGGGCAAGAGTCGCAATAAAGTAAAACGGCGTATTTCCTAGACTAATATAACAACATACTCACTCCATGAGGAGTATGAAGCACTTTTTGCAGGACAAAGATAACTGTAAGCATATCCTTGAAAGTTAATTTCTGATGAATTTTAAATCTTTGGTAGCTAGTTTTTTCGTCGTTTTTTCCTAGAGATGAACAGCCATGTCCTTGATTTCTTTTTCTGATAATAATTTTGTATTTTCAGCTTTTGTACATGTGGCACATTTGTCTTTTTTTGGTGTATGAAATCGAATATTGTAATCATCGTTAAATATTTCAATAAGAACTTTTTCACTCAAGTGTAATTTAGAATCTTTTTGGCAGTGTTTGAGATAAATTCTGAATAAATTTGTAGCATTTTAATATCCTGAGGTAAATACAGATATGAACTCTTTTTACGACAATAATGGGAAGGAACGGCTGGAAGGCTTTCGATAAAAGCTTTTGCGTATGCTTTATCTTCATCACTATACTTCTGTGCATGGCATGTTCTCCTTTCTACGCTTGCCATATTTTCGTGTGCATTTTTTACAGTATATAAAATAAACTTTTAAAATAAACCCTTCCTTCTTTCAAAAACATGGTAAAAGATCTCTATCTCTCTCTTTAATATGTTACTATTTTTATTTTATTTTTTATTATTTCTCAGCTTTGTTATTTTTATGTATGTATATGTATATGTGTATTGAGTATGTAGGTTATTACTTATTTATTGTATATAAGTAAATAGTACATCATGGACTACCCGCGAATTTATTTTCTCCTGCTGTGTCAAATCCATCTAAAGGTTGTCTGTAAAAGATCGCTTTTAGCGATAAGACCGCCCATTGTAACACCCTTTGTAGTTTTTAAGTCCTTATTTAATTCTGTTATGGTGTACAATAAAGAGTATATCTATCTATCTATCTATCTATCTATCTAATATGTTAACTTTTGACATACTGGTCTAGATCCTTCACCTTCGTTTATAATGTAATCAAGTCAACCTGTCGCACACGTCTTTGCGCCGTTGGCAATAAGAACGAAACAAAAACTTTAATTGTGTGTTTGTTAAAATTAGGGTCGTAAAGTACAATAAATAAAACAAACGTCCTTTACGCCCTAATTACATAAGTTAAAACAAAGCATAGATTTAGTCGTAAGGGTTTCGATTATCAAATAACATGTTTACGACCTTTTGATTTGTTCTAATAATTATTATTTATAATGTCGTATAAAAAGTTTAATGCAAAAATGAGTATTACGACCTCTTAAATAATTAAAACATGACTTTACGCTCCCTATTGAAAAATATTTTTACGATACATCCCAAATAGTAAAAAAAATCGCGCTAGAGATGTTGGAAAGCCAGGTCGTAAGGGGCTTTTTTTTAAAGATAGATTTTTTTTAATTATACTAATCGATAGAGCTTGCGACGCTGATTCCAAATATATATATAACTCATTTTCGGCAAAATGTCCTTTACGACAATTGAAATTTCCGGTATCGATATGTTTCTTGAATATCAATCATAACAAAAGTGTCACAGCACTACGAGGGTCAATAACTTTCCACGTCACTTGCCTATAACACGATAATTCTCTTCAATCTTCTTAATTTGAAAAATTCAGTCTCTGGTATCAATATATTGAAATTTCTAATTAGTTCCACACATGAAGACATAGGATTACCAAACCCTTGTCATATCGTTTGTTATCATCCAAAGAAGCCTTGGTATGTATATACCCTTTAAATTACACGTTGTTGACCTCCATTCATTTATTGTTAATTGCATCAGAATTGTAAAATGTGAGCAACGACAAAGGCACTGGTAAACTGAACAAACTTCAGCATGATGAAGTATGAATAAGGGTAGTCTTTCAGCAACTTCTTCTCCTGTCTTTGGTGTGGTTCAGGTCACATGTTTCAATCATCATAATAACGGACACATGGGTCGATCTTCAAGGTTAAACTGATACTTACCAAGGTTGGTCTGGGGATGGGTGCCCATCTTTAAATTTCTATATTCCTTCTTGTCTCGAAAAGCATGTTAAGTCGTTGATCCCGACTGATATTTGAACATCTTTGATATTCATTACGGGTAATTAGAAGTCAGAAAATCAGGTGTCAGTCTTACCAAGAGGTATCGTATGTCCAGCTACTGGGAGTGGAGGTCAGATTTTTTATTTTTGCGCATCCGATTAGAGTGGAGCTGAAAATACTAAGCTGATGCTAAGATGAAGATGATGAAACACCTGGGTGTTACATCATGGCTTGTATCATTGCATTTATTACACGATCGATATGGTTTATATAAGATTACATATTAATTGTTCACTGTAAGATTTTCCTGCCTCTAAACGTGAGGACTTTTAATTGGCTCACTGTCTGCTATACTATATATTTCGGGTGTATATATAGTTAAATAGTAGATATATATATATAGCTGTTAGTGTGTATTTGTGCTTTTAGCGATAAGACCGCCATTGTAACCATAGAATTAAGAAATAATGTTAAATAGCATACCTATTTTTAAATTTTGGTGTACAATAAAGTATATTCTATCTGTCTATCTTCTTAAATAAATAAAATTAAAAAAAAAATGTTCAATATTGATTAATGAGATTGCCCCCTTCTTTTTTTTTGGGGTGGGAAAATCATCGAATGACTTCTTCCGCTCTGGGTCAAGCGGAAGGGTGTGTCAGATTTCTACTGACTAAAAACCCACCCTGTTCCTTCGGCTGCCCTAAATTTCCAGGGCCGCGGTAACTCGGTAGAACTTTCCCGCAAACCCCGGCAGGCAATGGCCCTATGAGGTCCCGTCACTGGTGTTGACAGCTCTTTGAGGCGCGCGTGGAACACGACGCGCTGCCGACCCGGGCCTGGTCCTTACCGGACGGTGAGCGACCCCTGCTCGCCGTCCGCAGGCCCGCGCCTACGGTGGCCGGAAATCGGCTCATGATCCCCGACGCCCGGGGCGTCTCCCGCGGCGGCTGGGGCGCGAGGAAGAGAGTTGCCTCTCCCTCGCGCGTTCGGCCTCCTCCTTCGCTAGCATGACTGCTTCGCAGAAGGAGGCGACCGCATCCCATTCCCTCTCGCTCCGCACCATAGTCTGAACCAGACAGGGCGCGAGAGGTCGCCGCCACCGACCGCCTCTACGAGGACACGGCGGTGCTCAGCCCAAGCAGGGCACACCTCCACCGTATGCTCCACCGTGTACTCCAGGCGGTCCTCACAATGACGACACCCGGGCGTGTCCTCCCGCTGAATCCGAAACAGGTACCTCCCGAAACAGCCATGTCCGGTCAGCACCTGCGTCAGGCGGAAGGTGAGGACGCCGTGGCCTCTCTCCAGCCACTCCTCAAAGAGGAGACTTATCGCCGCGATTGCGGCGTGCCCAGCCTTCGGTTGCGACAGCCGCTCTTTCCATGCTGCCGTGAGATCGCGCCGGAGTTCTATCCGCTGAGCCGCGACTTGCCGCGGTAGCGGAGTTTCACCCCGGCTTAGCACCTCTGCGTGCCAATTATGCAGGCGCGCGAGGGCTGCCGCCTCCAGATCCCACGGCAGCAGTCCGGCAAGGAGGTTCGCCGCCTCCCCGGAGATCCTGCGGTATCCCCGGATCATCCGGATAGCCATGACCCTCTGAGACGCAACCAGAACGTCCTCTACTACCTGGGGCAGGAGACTCTGTGTCAGCGGGGGAGCCCAGGTGCGGAGTTTGTCCCGCACCATTTTATATGGACGTCCCCACGGGTCCCGATTAAGAGTCTCCATCATCTCCTTGCGGGCCAGATCTTTGGCCCGCCGGATTTCCACTTTGAGGACGGTCTTCGCTGCCCTATACCCCTCGTACAGCTCCGCCTCTCTGGCCTCCGCATTTGCAGGCCGGATGCGGAGCCTGCGGTGTCTAGTGTACCGGCGTCGCGCCACGATGCAAGCTTTGCGAAGTAAAGCTAGCTCCTGCGACCACCAGTACACCTGACGCCGGGCACGTCCTGGGCGGACCCGAGGCATAGCCATGTCACATATTTCAGACATGGCCTCCTGGAACCATTCCGCCTCACTGTTGATGTCGGCAGGCCTGTCCGGTGATGCCACCCAGGCCTGTACAATTGAGGCTTCCAGGAGAAGCTCCCGGTCCAGCTGCAATGAGATTGCCCCCTATATACAGGCCAATTACAAGTAATAGGTATAGATACAGGTTTAACGAGCAGCACGCGTGTAATTATATACATTCTTTGGCTTCGCAATTGAAGTTTTAACAAGCACTAAAAAGTGACTGATGTTCACAACAGCAATTTTAAAAGCTGTTGGTTTAAAAACCTTTTGTTAGCGTTCAGTTTTTTTGTTAATATCGACGCCATATTTTAACCACTTTTATAGTAGCAATGAGATGAGTTTTATGAGTATTTTATATCAAGTTCCGATTTCAAAGGCTTACATAAGCTCTTGAGAGCCTTTATGTAGGCCTATGTAAAATAAAATAAATTTGATTTATTTGCGAGCTATGTAACCAAATTCGTCTGACACTAATCAATTTCAACTGAATTTATTGCAGCCAAACTCAGTCACTATATGCAATTCTCAGCTTACACGCTTCCAAATTAACTCTATAATATAACTCAATTCACGCAGCGCTGAATGGCCCACTCACCGCTTAATTGTATTCAAGTCAAGACAAACGAACAGTCCATTCTAAACAATAAACCCATATCCCATTCATTTCACAGGCAGACCCTTCAAATTAATCATCACTGAAAACGCAAACCTAAACTTCGATGCAACAGTTACAAAACGTCCCTGACAAGCAATTTATTATACGGAAATTGTTTGTCCTGCAGGAAACGTTGAAGTATCTACTAGAACCTATACTTTCATTTGTCCAACCAGTTTGATACCAACATTTTACAACTAGTTGTAACATAGGAGTTGAATCGAGTTGTCTCAGCGGAATGAGTTTGTACCTATTTGTATTCGGGAGACTGCTAACTGTCGTGTCTAGTTGTGTAGTCGTTGCGACGTCCTATAAAACTATGTTGTAACAAAGTAGCACTCGGGCAGAGTCTAGTGATGACGTCATTATTATGTATGTGCACATGCAATGTGCGGTCAGCACAAAAAAATTGTTGGCTGCCATATCCATAGCCATATGGAGCCCGTGCGAACATGGCTATACAGCATGTAACAAAAACTCTGTCCGATCCTTAAGAGTATTATTCGGCATCGTACTGCGTACACATATACGTAGCAATTTAATGGATTTGAGATTCTTATTTTTGCCCAGTGAATATAATTAAATTCAAATAAAAAATAAAAACTGATCAAAGGCAACACTGATCGCTCGACGTTCACATGTTACTACCTACAGTTTTGTGTCAAAGAAGCCGCCTGAACGGGTGGAGTGTTTTCAACTTATGAAAATTTGCCATATTCAGTGTTAAATTTCGCATGGATTATAAAAAATAAAAATCAATAACTTTTGGTTTTTATGAGTTATATTAAAAAAAAAAAAAATCTTGTACGTATGTTGAACCAGGAATACGCCTTTATTGGATCGGACAGGGTTTTTGTTACATATTGTATAGTGGTCAGGGCCAGAGCTATTTTCCGTGTTAACTTAAAATGCTTTATTAACATTTATTTTAAAAATTATGAAAATAAGTTAACCGCTACGTTTGTTTAAAACTGTGTAGAGGCAATTTGCGCACCATTGATCCAATATTTATAATCATAGAACGATAGTATATTCTTATATAATTTAAATATATTTTTTAAATTTATTTACTTTTTGGGAATACTTTGAGAGTCTGTGTTTCCTGATAGCTACCAGTATAACCTGGGAGGTTTTTGAGTCAAGAGTGAATAGGTTCTAGGCAAGCGGGCTTCATCTTCGACCACATCATCGCTTACCATCAGGTGAGATGGTGGTCAAACGCGAGTTAATCAATTATAATGAAAAAACTCATTGACACGATTCAGGTCAACTACTAAGCAGTTACCGGCGAGATGTTTCCGTATTCTATAGTTATTCGTATGTCACGTAATCTGCGAAGTTTGTTTTAATATGCACAGAGCTAAACTACTGTTTTGCAGTTTCAGAATGCACATGCAGCTATATTCGTACTGAGAGCAATAAAATATTGTGAGTTTTAGTTATGACTTGTATATTAAAGTTGTGAAGTACGTCGTTTAAACACATTTTATTAGGATCTAATTAAAATCCAGCAAAATATAATATAGTAGGAGTATTTATTTTTTGAAGTTATTTTGCTTTTAAATATTTTCTCTCTATATATTCCTCTGAGTATAATATTCTATAATATTCCTCTGAGTTTGTTTCAGTGTTTCTTCTCAGAGTAGTCAGTTAGGAAACACTGGCGTCATCTAGTTTACATTTACGAAAAAAAAAAGACGTGAGAAAGTGTTAGTTATAACCTATTTGCAAAATAAACATCATTATTTCATTTTGAATAGAAACAGATTGATTAAAAACAATAATTGTGTGTAGGCCTGGATTTCGGGTTGCGGCAAGATTATAACGAGATACAGTGACCCTGGAACGTAAGGGCAACTGGCGAGTAGAGAGAGTTTTTCAGTAGGAATCTGAAACTCTCTTCTGCGGAAGCAGAACTCCCTATAGACTTTTTTATCCAGTTGGAAATTCATCGAATGACTTCTTCCGCTCTGGGTGGAGCGGAAGAGAGTGTCAGACTTCTACTGACTAAAAACCTAATCTGTTCCTTCAGCTGCCCTTGCGTTACGAGGCCGCTGTATTTTGTTAGAACATTCCCGCAACCCCAACCACCTATACAACTTTTTCCACTTGCCTGATGAATAGCGCGCCTTGCGCACGCGTTTTGTTGTTCTTGCCGAGTGATTATATATTTTACGGATACCTACGTTAGTCCTTTCTGATGGAGGAAATTATCGATGATGGAGAAGATGTCGCTGATTCGGAGGTTTTTGCAAATTATCATCGCGATCTTGAGGAAACACAAATGGATAATGTAGAGGTTGAAAATATTTGTGAAAATGGGAGAAGAAACGTGTTGAAAAGAAAACAGAGTGAAGATGATAATAGTGCGGAAGATGATTTTATTACTGTTGTTAGAAGGAAGCCTAAGAGATTTTTCCGAAATATGTCCATTGAATTACAAGGAGACAAAAGTGTAGATCGAAATAAAAAGCAGAATGAGCAGTTAGAAGATATTAATATTTACGAAGTTTGTGTTACTTCAATGGAAAGTTTGCCTAAAGCTAAACTTCTTAGATCTGAGAATATCAAGGGGATTAGCAGAATCAAATATAAAAGTTTCAACAAAGTGCTACTTCAGTTTAAGGAAGAGGAAGAGGCCAATAACTTACTAAGTTCTCAAAAATTGAAAGAGATGGGTTTCAGGTGTCAGAAAGTGAATGAACTGTCATTATCCTATGGCATTGTAAAAGGGGTAGACATCGAATTGAGTGAAAAAGAACTACAAAATTTATTAGAAAGTGAGACTGAAATTATTTCTATTAACCGACTTAAAAGATTAAACGCAGAAGGTAAGTGGATCGACAGTGAGACCGTGAGAGTTTGTTTTAAGGGAAACGTTTTACCGCCACACATATGTATATGCATTTGACTGTCGCTTCAAAGTTGAGGCGTATGTGTTCCCTGTGACTCAATGTTCAGGGTGTTGGCAATTCGGGCATGTACGTAAGTTTTGCCCAACAAGAAAGAAGTTATGTCCAAAATGCGGAGGTAACCATGAAAACTGCGACACAAAAGAATTTAAGTGCCTAAATTGTAAAGGTCCACATTTTGTTTTAGATAAAACATGTCCCTTATATTTCAAAGAAAAGCAAATAAGAATAATCATGAGTAGAGAACAGGTACGTTACCGAAGAGCTCTTCAATTGTTTATTGAGAATCGGGAAAAGTCTGTGAGTTTATCTCAAACTTCACATATTCCCTCTGTTGTTACAAGTACAGCACAAGGTTTGGAGAAGTATAGTGACATAGTCGCTAAGACGTCAGTACGTCGAGAACCTAGGTCATTGGATATAAACTCAATGGAATGTTCGAAAGAGGCGATGGCAGAATCAAGATTTAGTATGACTGCTTCAGCTCAACCTAAGCCTTCCCGGAAGACTAAGCAGAGTACTGAAATAGCGCAACCTGTGTCAGAACATGTAGTAGAAGAAGAAATTCAAACAACACAGAAAGAAGAGAGAGAAAAGAGTAAGCAACAGGATGAAAAGTTACAGTATAAATTTGAATTTACTAAACTAATTTTAAAAATGAAGTGTATTTTGATGTCGAAAGATAAATTAGAGTTTAAAGTTGTCTCGGTTATAAAAATGATTTGGGAGGAATTTTTAAAGATATTAGTTTTTATGTTTTCGAAGTGTGAGTTTATTGAAAAGCTTTTTGGTTTTATAAATGGGTAATGGTCTTCTTCCGTGCGCACTCACGATCGGACGCGTTGCAAGTCGCTCCAAATTAAATAAATTATTTAAATGTAATTTTCGGGCCTAAATTGCCATATAATCACTTAGTAAACAGTGTATATTTTTAATATATATAATAAGTTAGTGTACTTATATATATAGTGTCAACAAACAAATAAATAAAATCAGTCTCAAAGTAATATACAAGAACAAAGCAGCGAAACAAACAGTGATTCATCGCCGCGCGCTGCCCCTATTCGTCGTTTGCGGGTGAGTCAGAGCGCCAAACGCGACCCAAAACGCTACCATATATGGTCACAAACTTCAACATTGGACTCTGCTGACGACTACTTTGAGCAGGAACTATATCTTAATTTCGCCATACATTAACAAGTCAAAACGCCTAGGTAAAAATAATCTGGGACTGGAAAGGCGGAGGCCCAGGTTCGAAACTAGCCAGCTGGCTTTCTTTTTGCACTTTGTTTTGTCTTGGACTTTTTATGGATTATGATTTTGCAATAATTCCAATAACCCTAGGTAATTACATGCTTTTTTTGAATTTCTTTGAGAGAAGATAACAAGAGTAACCTATTTTGCTATCCACACACACAAAGAGACGAGTATGCCTAAAATGAATCGAACTCCCCCTAAGATATCTGCTTCAACTCTATCAGATCAAAACACAAGCACCAAAACTCTGCCAGATACTGGATCTACCTCGAACATATCCATTCCTGAAACGGAGAATATAAATATACGAAAGCGGAAACGAGATGACGATTATAATAGTTTTATGCAGTTGCTAAAAGCACACACAGAAAGGACAGATAGCAAGCTCGAAGTCCTTCATCAATCTCTCTCTGAAATAATTGTCCAGAACGCTGAAATAAAGGAGACTATAAGTTTTATTTCTCAAAAATACGATGAAATGGTATCACGAGCGGAGAAACTGGAAGCTGAAAGAAAAACGGATCGTATTTATATTAACCAGCTAGAGGATAGAGTGGAAAATCTGGAGCGAATGTGGAACCAATCCAAGATTGAAATCAGGAATATCCCGAGAGAACAGGGTGAAACAAAGGAAGACCTCTGCAAGCTTGTAACAGACACCGCAAATTTTCTTGAAGTTCCTCTTGAAAAACATGACATAAGGGATGTTTTCCGCGTCAGGAAAAAGGAAGGTGTTTCATCGATCATTGTAGACTTTGCTAGGAACAAAACCAAAGAAGATATCCTAAAATGTGCCCGGAAATTTAATAATAAAAACCGGGTAAAGAAATTGAACACAACTCATATTAAGATCCCGGGTCCATCAAAACCAATATATTTGGCAGAAAGTTTGACATTAAAAGCACAACGATTATATTATCTTGCCAGAATTTTTTTTAAAGACCATAACTACAAGTTCTGCTGGACATCATATGGAAAAGTTTTTCTGAAAAAAGCTGAAGGTGAAAAACAAATACCGATTAAGGAAGAATCGGATATAAATAACCTGCGTATATGACTAGTCGAGAGCTTATTCAGTAATTATGTAATTGATTTCTATATGATTTTATACTATATTTTATTACACTGTTGTCTAATGTCTGCGACTTATAAAACCAAAATTTCGACCAACCACCGCTCATCACACACATATTGCAAACAGAACTATGTTCATTTATCACATAATTTACACACACAAACCCACTTATATCAGATATGCCACTCAGTAGTGGTACCGAAAAAACCCGGTTTTTATATTCTTAACTTGCTCAAACCAGATTTCATTGTTCTCTGTGCCCTATTTTATACTTTTTCAACTGACGACCAAAAGAGGAGGTTATCAATTCGATGCGTATATTTTTTTTTTTTTTTTTTTTTTTTATGTATGATCATCGAGTACTCGAAGACGGCTGAGCCGATTTGGAAAATTCTTTTTTTGTTCGAAAGGGTATACTTCGAAATTGGTACCATTATCACCAAAGTCAGGATCTGATGATGGGATCCTGGAGAAATCGAGGGAACTCTTCAAATATTATAGGCACACCTATGGCGTTTTGGGTATTTCTTATAGTAACTTGTGCAGTTGCTCTCAAAAAGTACCATTTGGGGAAGTGGAACTGATGATGAAGACCACAGATGGCCGCCGAAACTACTCAATAATAAGTATTAAGTGGATTGCGATTCGATTACTTGAATATGGATGTTAAGCACTTTATGCTCGTCACAATGCATATGGTGATGTAGAGCTGATGGTGAAGTACCAGGAGAACTCCTCAACAATTAACGGCCCAGCATTGGGAAAAGCAATATTTTGTAAAAGGTTATAAGTAGTTGACATTTAGGCTCTTGTAACTAGGTAAATTAAAAATCATCCAACTAAAAAGAGTGAAAAAAAATTTTTAACAAAAAATTAAACCGACTCCCAAAAAACACTGCAAAGTGAAAAATAACTTTAATTTCGGAAGTCGGTGCCAAAAACGAAAAAACAAAACTAAAGACACCGACTACCGAAATTAAAGTTATTTTTCACTTTGCAGTGTTTTTTGGGAGTCGGTTTAATTTTTTGTTAAAAATTTTTTTTAACATATATTAGCGACGTATTATTTTTTCCTATTTCCAATGGCTAATAATATTCTTGCTGAAGTTGACGCTGTCTCTGTGGCTGATAGTTACTGTTGTGATGTCGAAACATGTAATATAACGATAAACAATTCTAAAAATTCTTTAAGAATTATATCCCAAAATATACGTAGCATATATAAAAATTTTGATAGCTTTCAAGCCCAATTATCTAGACTGACTTTTGAAATAGACATCATTATACTGACTGAATGCTGGATAAATGATTCTAAGACTATTCCCATTCTTGATACCTATGAACATTATTGCTCCAAAACATGCCTAAATAAGAATGGGGGGATTGTAATTTATGTAAAGAAACACATTAAATACACAGTGGAGGAACCGGAGCCAATAGGGGCAGAATTTGTGTTGTTAAAAATTTATCCAGACATATACATTCTAGCTGTCTATAGGTCTCCTTCTATATATTGCACAAGTAGCTTTCTGAACTCGCTGGACAACGTTGTTAGACCAATCAAAACTAAAAACTTTATTATCGCTGGTGACGTCAACATTGACATTAAATTAAACAATGCAGACAGAAACAGCGCTCCTTACCTAAATTTGACTGCTGAACTAGGGCTTCTACCTGCTCATTTATATCCTACAAGGGAACAAAACTGTTTAGATCATATTATGTTAAAAACATGCCATGCTGCCTCAGTATTTGTATTGCACTCCACTGTAACCGACCACGATTCTGTCTTACTTTGTATGTCCAACAGTAATCTGAATAAAACTGAAACAAAATCATTCATTAGTCTTGACTACAATGCTACCGTTAAATATTTAGAAACGACAGATTTTTCTTTTGTGAATAATGATCTGGACGCAAACCATGTAGCGACGCTTTTCGTGAACACGATCTCGACAGCATTAAAACAGAACTCAAAGGTCCTAACAAAGCCCTGTAGAAAACGTTTAATTAAGCCTTGGCTTACCCCGGGCTTGCTGCGATGTATCCGTCATAGAGATAAACTACACAAAAAGTATTCCGAACAGCTACAAAACAAAACTTTAGAAACATCCTATAAACGATATCGCAACTTCTGTAACACATTACTCAAAAAAGTGAAGCGAAGATATGAAAAATCCTTACTGGAGGATGCAAAAACCAATAAAGACAAGTGGAATGCAATCAAAACGATAACTGACACAAAAAAACAAAAGTCATTAGCTGACCAATTGATACCTGTAACTAAAAATGGATTACAGGCCGTAGATGAGGTAAATAATTATTTTGCAAATGTGGGTAAACAGCTCGCAGACAATGTCACACAAACCAAAACACCACATAATTTTGACATACCTACAAATCTAAACTCAATTGTTTTACTTCCCCCTGACGAAACTGAAATTGAATTACTAATTATGAACCTAAAAAATGACTGCGCCGTTGGATGGGACTTTATTCCAGCTAAACTTCTCAAATTAGCTAAACATATACTGACTCCACACCTGACAAAGCTCATCGAGATCTGCTTAATTCAAGGCGTCTTTCCAGAGGTTTTTAAAAAATCCCTTATTACTCCTGTCTACAAGGGTGGATTGAAGGACGACGTTGGAAATTATCGGCCCATCTCTGTACTTACAACAATATCAAAAATATTTGAAAAGGTTCTAAATAGTAGGCTCGTTAGTTTCTTGGACCACAACAAAGTACTGTCGGACGCTCAATTTGGCTTTAGGTCTAGAAGGAGTACTGAAGACGCTGTTAGCCAACTAATAGACCACGTTACGCTTAAACTAGACGCCAAACAGAAATGTATTGGCGTTTTCCTCGACCTCACCAAGGCGTTCGATACCGTTTCGATTCCCATTCTTGTGGACAAGTTGGATCGGATTGGTATTCGCGGTAATGCTTTAAACATATTTAAAGACTTTCTTTATAACCGCACACAACGCGTTAAAATTAAAGAATACCTTAGTTCAGATGCGAGGGTAACCTATGGCGTTCCGCAAGGCAGTATTCTCGGCCCCAGCCTCTTTCTAATTTACATCAATGACCTATGCCAACAATCCCTTTCAAACGGAAAAATATTTACATATGCCGATGACACGGCTTTGATATTTCATGGAGATACCT
Organism: Tholera decimalis; assembly: GCA_943138885.2. NCBI lineage: Eukaryota > Metazoa > Arthropoda > Insecta > Lepidoptera > Noctuidae > Tholera > Tholera decimalis. Next base: position 7,731,033 of record OW964553.2, on the reverse strand, counting down.
GGGATGAGGCTCGAAATATGGCTGAATCTGGTTTGCATAAAGTAGGTAATTGGTTAAAAGCTAATCTTCTCACATTAAACCTCTCAAAATCTACCTATTTGCAATTCCACTTCTCTAAATCAAAGCCTATAAACATAAATATTAAGCAACATACATGTAACTTACCTTCAATTGACACAGACTGCTCATGTTTGGCCTTAACTAAGGTTGCGCATGTTAAGTATCTTGGTATACTAGTGGATGAAAAACTAAGCTGGCGTCAACATATAGATCTCACCACTACGCGTGTCAGGAAAGTGATATGGGTATTTAATAAATTGAGACATGTAGCTGACTTAGACTTATTGCGCAGAGTTTACTTTGCACTTGTGCAATCAGTGTTGAGTTACTGTATTGTAGTCTGGGGAGGTGCTTGCAAAACGTTTATGATACAAGTAGAAAGAGCACAAAGATCCTTGTTAAAAGTTATGACCTTTAGACCCCATAGATTTCCCACTGCCGAATTGTATGAAAAGTGTAATGTACTTACTGTCAGACAAACATATATTCTGCAGGTTGTTAGTAAGCAACACAGCGTTACACCTTTTATAAGAAACCGCAAAAGTAAACGTACTGTCCCTGACGTTTGTACACCTTTTCGATGCAACACTGCGTCTGCTAGGCGTCAGCGTATTTTTTTGACCATATACTTATACAATAAGCTAAACAAGACCCTTAATATTAATTCTCTTACAAATCACGAAGCTAAACAAAAAGCAAAGATATGGCTACAAACACAGGACTATGGAAAAACAGAAAATCTACTTCCTCAATGATGTGAAGCAAATCTGATATAACTTCCTACAATTGTACACATAATAAAATACAAACACGCACTCACACACCACACACACACGCACACACATACCACGCACGCACACAAAATTACACCCTCATACACCAAAATCACAAAAAAACTCATCATCTAACCATAACATACTCACACATATATATTTTTTATAATATTGCACTCGCAGACATTCAATATCTTTTTAGCTAATGTACCTAATAGACTTACTAAATTATAAACTTTATTTTGCTGCCTACCCTCATGGGAGAGAGGCGAGAGTTTTTATGTTTTAATTTGTGTTGTGTAAATATTGTTTTAATTTTCCTATTTTTATTTGTAATATTTTATTGTCAATTTGTAATTATTTATTTTAATGATGTATTTTAATGATTTATTTTAATGATGTATTTCAATTATTTCCATTCATGTTTTATATTTAATTTGATGTAATTTTAAATAACATAGTTTGGTTCATTGCATATAAGTTGCACAACCTATTGAGAAGAAGACACTGACTACCGAAATACAGGTATTGTGTACCTAGCTCGGTAGACAGGGCTTCACAAAGTCTGTAAAAAATTGTTATGCCAATAAAGAATTATAATGAATGTAGTTTAGTTTTAATTGTTCAGCAGTGAGGAGCTAGTATTTTAGTTTTTTAGTGTTGCATTTTATTATTACTTAGTGGATTAATTTTGTTATAAGGTACGATGGGGTTGACATATCCTTATTGGACAAAAGCCCCAAATTGAAAATATAAAGATATTAAAAAAAAACACCTGTTTCAATTTCATTTATGTTCAAGTAACAAAACATAATTGGTTAGTAACAAAATTCCTTAATCCTATGTTAGTACTTCAATTACAAGGTTGGTTCGCAAATCGAAGCTACAAGTTCAACACCGACGCACGGTGGGCTGAAAAACGGCTTTCATAGACTTAGGCATTTTATTTTGCAAGTGCCAGTTTTTGTGCCGGATATCACTTCTATTTGTTATAACAATATACAAAAATGACACCAGAATTGATTCTGCACAAAAACGAAGGAATTATAATTTTTTTACGAAAATTTTGTATGGAGCTAGTATGAAAAATCGAAATATCTCTGAAACGGCAGCGATAACCGTAATATCCTTATAGGAGGTTTTAGTACTAATTATTTATGATTTTTTGACATACGTTACATAATGGTTGTAGATGCCTTTTTTTTTTTTAAATCGTCAAAATATTTTTATTTATTTTTACATATTAAACGTTCCTTTTAGTGTTTAAGTTGAAGAATTCAGAGCTTTAACAACTCTTAACATAAAATAGCATCACCCCTATAGACCTGAAGGACTAGACAGAGGTGTGTAGTATCTTGTTGATCTTGTAAGATTTCCAACAATACCAAATAGTTGAATATCAGTGTCAAAGTGCCCATGCTGTCGCTTCTTTTAGAAAGATAGGGGAATGAAATTGTTAATTGATCATACCCTAAAAGTATGATTACAACATAACTGGACACATAATAATATCGACACAAAAGGAATTTTAAAACCTTGCATACGTTCAAAATACAAAATAACATATTGTGTAGTCATCTAATGAGTCTGATGACAAGTAATTAAGTAATTAGAATGATGGTTGTAGTCTTCTGATTCTAATGGGCCTATTAAGTGATTAAATGATTTGAAATATCTCGCAACAATACCAACTAAGAACTGCATTCACCTTTTTATAATTAGTGAGCTAATGTGATTTGCTAATGTTGATTAGTTCTACTATGAGTTCTACGAAATGTTTTTGACGATTATAAATTTTTATTATCATATCTTTTATAACTTTAATGAGGGTAATTAACTAATTATTGACTTTATACAATAAAAGGGCTATAATTTTGTTCCATAATTTAGATTGTTCACAACCGTGTAACTGCTAACACTAAAACTATTTGCTTTGCGACTACAAAATCTTAGAATGGAAAGTTTAATCACCAACTTAGATTTGTTTGTTCTTCTAAAAAGTGAGTGTCCTTCATTTAATCATGAAGTATTGTTTAGTGCAATTGTGTCCCGCATAGGCGATTGCCTTTCTGCCGAAGATCAAGTAACTCTCAAAGAATTTTGCCGGAGATTCACGCGAGCTGCTTTAAACAGGTGGCAGAAATCTAAACGATTCTTTGATAAGTTTAGAAATACGTACGGAGAGTGGTTGCAAGCAAATATTGATTGGCCGAGTTGCGTGCAAACTTTAATAAATCAAGAACTAACTGTTGATGAGATACCAAGAGCACGCTCAGTCTCTCCAGAACCTTCGACATCATCGACTGTTGGAACAATGACAAAAAGGTCCCGAAAACCATTCAAAGATCTGGGAAGCAAACAGAAAAAGAGAAGATCTAGTGAGCACATAGGCGAGGATTCCTGTGAATTGGCATATGCAGCTGCAGCACGTTTAAAAGAAGAAGGTTATGAAGATATCGCATCTGTAATCAATTATATGATCAAAAATCCAGAAGCTGCCGTTAAAATCAAGGAAAGCATTAAGAAAACAGTAATATTTACACCAGAGAAAGCACTTGGATTGCTTCTTTCACTTAAGCTTTCAAAGTGGCAATATATTACGTTGCGAGAGACTGCCATTCGGGAAGGTGCTAAGGATATTTACCCATCCTACTATAAACTGCAACAACCTAAGCTTGCATGCTACCCTCCTAATCAATCAGTATCAGTTACGGATTCATCAGCTAGAATTACACTTCAAGCTTTACTTGACATCACGGTGAAGCGGATTCTTCAAAGTCTTTCTGATAATGTGGAAAATAAGCAGTTAAAGCTGATATCGAAGTGGGGATTTGATGGTGCTTCCAATCAAAGCCGATACAAGCAGAAAATGGACGGCGAGCATGATGATTCAAGCATTTTCATGACCTCCTTGGTGCCACTGAAACTGACAGATGGAGATAATACTATATGGACAAACCCGAAACCATGCTCAACTTTTTTATTGTCGTCCGGTTCAGTTCACTTTTGTAAAAGAAAGCCATGCAGTTGTCATTGATAACAAAAGAAAAATGGATGAGGAAATTGAGGCCCTTAACCCCACAGAGTGCATTAATAGTAACAGGGTGACTCATAAACTAATGATGACAATGATCGACGCAAAAATCTGCACGTACCTTTCTGAAGCTAGATCAAATGCATCATGCTACCTGTGCTTAGCAAAACCAACAGAAATGAACCACTTAGATGCTGTAACATCAAAAACTGTGTGTTCTGACATATATGAATTTGGCCTATCATCCCTACATGCCCGTATAAATTGCATGGAATGTCTGTTACACATTGCGTACAGACTTGACTTCAAACAGTGGGCAGCAAGAAGTAATGAGCATAAAGATATGTTACAAAACAGAAAAAAAAACATTCAAAATAAATTTAAAGAGGAGCTCAATCTGTTAATTGATATAGTAAAACAAGGCTCGGGAACTACCAATGACGGGAATACCGCAAGGAAGTTTTTCGAGTTTCCCAATAAAACTGCAGCTATTACTAGGTTGGATCAAAACCTGATAAAAAGATTTGCTGTTATTTTGCAAGCAATAACATCTGGTGAGAAGATCGATGTCATCAAATTTAAAGATTTTGCTCGCAAAACAGCAGAAAAGTACGTGGAATTATACGACTGGTACTACATGTCATCAACCGTACATAAACTATTAATACACGGAGCTGACATAATCGAAAAAAATGATATTGTCCCGATTGGGACTCTCTCGGAAGAAGCCTCAGAGTCTCGAAACAAAGATTTTAGGAGGTTCCGGGAACATCATTCGCGGAAAAGAAGCAGGCAAGATTCTAATCAAGATATCCTAAATATGCTTGTTGTTTCTTCGGATCCTTTTCTAAGTGCACAAAGGCCGAAGTTAGATGCCAAAAGGAAGACAACCTTTTTTGCTGAAACTCTCGACCTAATACAGTTTCCGGAAACTGAGTTCGAGTTTGTAGGTATATCCGATCTGGATTCTGACTCGGAATTGGAGTCCGACAACGAAAGTTGTAAAGAAAATTTGTAAAATTTAATTATTTTTCTTTATGTTCTTTTGTTATTTATGTTAGTTTATTGTACCAATATGTTTAGTTAATAATTTCATAAATTATAGTTTCAAATATGTATTTTGTATAATTGAATTTATTAGATATTATTTTTGTTACTTCTGTTTTATTTAAATTACCTATCAATAAAAAGTTTATATACAGTCTTTTTTTTTTTTCACATATTCTTAATATTTGGGGAAAAAGCATGCTTCCTAACGATGTTCTTAACTTTGACACAGTTCATGGATCGTTTTGAACAGTTTCATATGTTAAAATAAATAATGTTAGTACTATAATCCCCTATAAGGATATTATTATTATTATGTGTCCGGTTATGTTGTAATCATACTTTTAGGGTATGATCAATTAACAATTTCATTCCCCTATCTTTCAAAAAGAAGCGACAGCATGGGCACTTTGACACTGATATTCAACTATTAGGTATTGTTGGAAATCTTACAAGATCAACAAGACACTACACACCTCTGTCTAGTCCTTCAGGTCTATAGGGGTGATGCTATTTTATGATAAGAGTTGTTAAAGCTCTGAATTCTTCAACTTAAACACTAAAAGGAACGTTTAAATATGTAAAAATAAATAAAAATACTTTGACGATTTTTTAAAAAAAAAGGCATCTACAACCATTATGTAACGTATGTCAAAAAATCATAAATAATTAGTACTATAACCCCCTATAAGGATATTACGGTTATCGCTGCCGTTTTAGAGATATTTCGATTTTTCATACTAGCTCCATACAAAATTTTCGTAAAAAATTATAATTCCTTCGTTTCTGTGCAGAATCAATTCTGGTGTCATTTTTGTATATTGTTATAACTAATAGAAGTGATATCCGGCAAAAAAACTCGCACTTGCAAAATAAAATGCCTAAGTCTATGAAAGCCAATTTTCAGCCCACCGTGCGACGTAGAGAGCTTGCAGCAGCGATTCACGAACACACAGTCGAGCCTGCTCGCCACACAACGAAGGATTATGTTGGGGCTGGCCCGCACCCAGCGCACCAGGGAAGCGTATTGTCGCATAGAAACAGTCAACGCGAGCTTCAGCAAACATCCCTGATGCGCTACAGAAGCGGGGCAGCCCCATCACCTATAGCACTAGGAATCCTATTTTTGATGAAAATGTATTTACGTCGTATTGTAATTTTTTTTTCTTAACTATTGAATGTACCTATTTGTTTTTTATTTTATTTTAATGTGGAAAAATGTTCAGTAGCAAATTCTGTCAAAATAACAAAATTTTGAATCTCGAAATGCTTCCTAACAAGAATTGTGACTTCGACCATTGTGTCAAAATTGATTGTAAATTATGATATTACAATGAAGTGGTCTAAAACAAAGGGAGTGCCCTTCCATCTATTCCCGGAAGCATCCCTCTTGATGCTTAGAAATAAGGGCTTACTTTCACATCGATATTTAAGAAGTTTACTTTGGCAATTATTTATTTCAAACTGGCCAAGTGCGAGTCAGACTCGCCCATGAAGGGTTCCATAGTAACCACGCCAAATAACTTTGTTTTTCATAGTGTTTGTATGAATTACAAAGTTGTATTTGCGGTTTTATCAAAAATATTTAAAATTCAGGGGGGCTCCCATACCTGGAACTGAATCTGAAAATATTTTTTTCATGACACCTGTGCGTGTGTGGTTTTTATAGACAAGTCTTTAAAAATGACATCGAGGTTTCTACAACCACTTTTTCATAAAGTCAGTCGTTTAAAAGATATACGCTTCCAAAGTGGTAAAATGTGTCCCTCCCGCCCTCTAACTTCTATAACAATGGAGTCAATAATTTAAAAAAAATACATGCTGTAGATCTTAATGTAAACTTTCAAACAAAATTAATTTGAACGAGATCGGGAGAATTTTTGAGATACAGCATATTTGGCGTAGTTACTACGGAACCCTTCATGGGCGAGTCTGACTCGCACTTAGCCAATTTTTTTTATTTTCAACTCCACATACTCAGTAATAAAAACATGGTAAAAATGTCATCAAATAGGGGTAGATGGCAAGAAATCGTGAGGCAAACTACATCGGCCACTCCAGCATAATTATGTATACTATAAATCCTTTTTAAGCTGACATGGTCACTAACAATATTATTAGAACTTAAAAGGGGATATCGGAAACTCGAAACAATACGTGTACATGATAAATATTCCGTTTTAAGTTCTAATAATACTATAAATCCTGTTAAAAACGCTGTCATCCATTTGTTTTTAACTGAACTGCGGACGGACCGAGGCATGGACATAGCGAGACTAAAAAATCGTATTTTCTACGACAGTTCGCAACTCCAACAAATCCCGCAACCCCAAAAGCGAAAACCATCCCACCTTTGGGCACTACGTAGCCCTAGAAAGCTCTTTTTTGCAGATTCCGTAACGAATGAATAATATCTTTATTGTGCTAAAAATAGTACATAATAACAATAATCATTTCCTAGAATTCTTAGCAAATCATATTAGTTATTAGTGAAGTCGCTAAAATTAGGCAAAGTAGGTATATTACTAATATTCCAACTGTTTGCCTCATAACAAGATATAACCTTTGTAGGCATTTTAATCTCAAGTTTTTTGACTTAATAAACTTAAAGCCAGACGCTGTGCAATATACACGTTATGAGGTACCTACCTTTTTGGTACTTATTAAATTTTTCGTGTACCTACTTTTTTAGGTAGATAAGACTTCTTGTATTTATATAGTTTATCACTTATATTTAATGCATTAACTAAATGAAATAAAAAAAAAAGAAACACTCTGTACACGCGTACGCATTCATAAATAAATTGCGACGTTGCCGTCCTTCAAGTACGCGTGTACAGAGTGTTTTTTTTAAGTATCAATTTAACATTTTTAGTGGATATTTAAAAATATTAAAAAAAAGAACATTTTGTTTTCGAATGTTAATATTTTTTTAGTATGTATAGATGCTATAGTATTGCGGGTTAACGGGAACGCCCTATGTTAGTTAACATACTGTATATTTCGTGTGTATGTAAACCAATCTAAGTTGCCAAAGTTTGCCAATCGTATTGTAATTATATGTGTAATTAATTGTTGGCTGACCTTAAATATATAAATCAATAAAAGAAAAAATGAGCTATGACTAATTAAACGCTGTTAAGTTGCAATTGAAGCAAATAGTTTGAATGGTGTCCGGTATATTTAGGTCTTGGATATTTTCTTATGGTAGCCATTTTCTTTCCAAAAACTTGAGAAAATTGGTGTCTACTGACTTTGGCTCAATCACACAACTAAGCAACAATCAAAAAGAAGTATAATATAAAATGTATGATGTAATCATATGACACTGAGTAGATACTGTATATAGGGGAGCCTTTAACCCTGACGAGGGTTAGTACAGATGTAACGATAAAACAAACTACCAAAGTCAAGATTAAGTGTATTTTATAAAACGTATTTTAGAACAATTTAAATATTACACTAAATTGCAGTACTAAATAGAAGTAACAGATGCTCTAATCACGCATGATGTAACAATATCCATAGATTACAAGTTAGTGAGCTGTTAATTAGCAAACTTATGCCACTTATTATATTATTTATAGCAGTTGCTCGTGACTTCGTTCTCGTGGGGAGTTTTTCCCGTGTAAATCCCGATCCCGTGGGAATTTTGCAAAATCCCGTCTTGGAATTTGAGAACCCTACTACTTGTAGTTTCTGAGATTTCGTAATTAATCAGTGAGTGGTGTTTCGCTTTTATATAATATATAGATTAGGTACCATTTAACTAGTGCTAGTTACCAGAGTTTATCTCAAATACCTCTGATTATCTTGAAAATCTTTGTTACTTTTTCACGCAAAAACTGCTGAACGGATGTGGATGAAATTTGGTAAGTAGGTAGTTGATATCCTGGAATACATATATGGAATAGATAGGCTACTTTTTATCCCAGAATTCCTACAGGATCGGGATTTACGTGGGAAAACCCTCCCATGCGAAAAAAGTCGGGGCAGAAGGAAGTAGACAATACAGTTATTGTTTATAGGTCTGCCGCCATAAGGAAAATAGACGCATCTAACATTTTTTTCGAAATTGAATTATCTATATATTCTTAATCAGAAAAAAATGGCATCTACCAGTATTTTTATATTTCGCATAAATTACTCAGAACCCTATGAATCTCACTGTTAAATAAGACGTATCGGCCATATTAATTAAATATTACTAAATAGAAAGACATTTCTGACATACACTAAGTTGAAAAGACACATTTCAGTAGAAACGTCTTATTTTTATACAAAATATTTAATTCTTCATACAATTAAAAGACACTTCTGCATAGTCATAAGAAGAAAAGACTGTCCTGCGTAGATGTGCCTTTTTAAGTTTGTATTACGAAAAATAAGCAGGCGCAAGTGGCAATTGTGCCCTTTCTACTTAGTATTGCTAGTTACACGGGGTGAAGTGGGGCTCACGGTTAGAATACCGCCCATCAGTTGCGTCCAGGCAGTCAGAGAAACGCACGCGGCCCTTCGTGCTTTAATAAATAAATAATCTTTTATTTCAGACGTTAGATCCATTTGGGTTAGTATACAAACAAATCTTAGAAGCTAATGTTAGTACTTAAATCTACCAGAAACATAAAATAAATTACTTAACAACTACACCACATTGGCATGTAGGTGTACCCAATGTCCCAAAAAAGGGCTATCTTATCTGTCTGCTATCGAATTTAGAATGCTGTTGGGGCTGACACGTACCCTGCGCATGATGGAAATGCATCGTTGACGCATGATAGCATAAAAATTGTCTATTCCCGCGTTGGAGAACAAGCCCGAAGCACTGCAGTAGCACGGCAACCCCATCAACACCTTGAACGAATTATTATACTGTACCCGCAGGGTGTTGTATGCCTCCTGAGTGTAGATAACTCACAGACTGCATATGTAGAAAGAATGGCAATACACTGTAAACAGCGTAGCCCTAACGAACAGACAACGCCCTACGCTCACGCTCAATGTCCAGACCGACTTTTAGGTCTTCAGAAACCCAGTGGCCCAGATACTTGAAAGCAGTGACTTGCTTTGATGCAATACCACAAAGTTTTAACTGAGGCACAATCGGATAGAACTTATGCCTACCTTACAAGACTAGAAGCTCACTCACTCTTTTTCGCGTTGTATCGAAGCCCATGGATCTCCGCGTACCTTTCACACATCGAAAGCACACTTCTCATCGCATTGACCGAAAGGCTCAGCAGCACCATATCATCAGCATAACTAATGTTTTTAACGTTGGGTCCATCCACGTGACAATCCTGATAAGTGCTGCAGAGCTCAACGATCAATCGGTTCATGACAAGCCACCTTGTCTCACTCCGCAATGGTAAAAACTATGTCAGGCGGGCAGGATCGTTGTCGGATGAATATAGGCTGATTCATCCGACAACGATCCTGCCCACCTGACACAGTTTTTACCATTTGTTGATTACCATTGATTGTTTTACCAGAACCGAAGTATTGATATGACTTCCTTATCCACGGACGTATCATTCATAAGCTTCTGCCACAGCAAGTCATACGACACCAGATCAAACGCTTTGGAAAGGTCTAGAAAACACGCGTTAACAGGCGTTTTTCTAGACGTGTAGTGATGGACAGTGTGCTTAAGCGACAGTATGGCAGTTTCTGTAGATAGACCAGGTTTTTACCCAAACTGTGCATCATGCAATTCGATACGTGTCACCATATGTCTATCAAGAAAACTATCTAGTACCTTGGCCAAGACTGATCTGATGCTTCCCCGGTCTTATCTTTCACAACAGGTACAACTATCGTTTTCATTAAGTTGGTGGGGCGATGAGAGTGACTTAAAGAGTGAGTAAAACATCGCCTCACTCTTGGAGTCCCTGGAGATTTGCCCCTCACCATGTTTTTTATTACAGTGGCGACACTTTTCGCTGAGAATCTTACATTTAACTCCATCACAAAATCCTCAGTATCCATATCAGTATAAGTAGAATCAATTTTAAAATGTTTTACAAACAAGTTAGCTACGGGGGCAGGTTCATGTTGCCCGGCTATACTCACAGGAATTCCCGGTCCAGGATTCAATTTATCTGTATTAAATCTTTAGATTTGTGATGCTCGGCTAAGATTTCCATTTTCCTTTTGTTTTGGTTATTCTGGCACTATCTTAGTTTTGATTTAAATGTCTTCCACTTCACATACAAACTTACAAACAAATTTTACCTCTTCATAATATATTATTTCATACGGATCCCTAGCATTTTTAAAAATATTCTATCGCATATGTTCATCAGGGATAATGAAAGATTGTAATGGAAAAAGAATTTTTGAAATCGGTCCAGTAGTTTCGGAGCCAATTCAATGCAAACAATCAAATTTCCTAATCCTTTTCTTTTCTTTCCTCTTTATAATACAAATATACATACAAAGCTCTGATTACTGTGTTAACGTTCAAACTTATTAACTTAGATAATATTGATTATTTTTGTTTTAGGTTTGCATTAAGCGTAATATTTCATGAAAAAAAATGAAATATTATAAGTCGTAGTGTTAGTTTGATCTCACTCAATTTTATGTCGAAAATTGCGCTGATAATTATTATTAATGTTTACTATAATTAGTACAAAAGGTAGTATTATTTATACTAAATCATTATTTTTTTTAAGAGTTTAAAACTTAATGTTGGGAAAGCTGTGTAATTGCTATTTTCTATAAAAAATATAAGTCAGTTTCTGATACTTTGTGTTTTATTTAACCATAGATAAAATAAATAAGTAGATATGGTCAACAGACGAAATTATATCGGACCCGTGTGTCTCCAGTTAGGCGCTGGGCGGGGCAACAACTAATAAACAAACATGCAGTTTAATAACATCAATAGATACGCACTCGCGCACACACCCGTATTTCTTAAATCAGAACGTACTATACAATCAATAATAAACCTTATTCCGTCAAACACAGCACACACACACATGCACCGTAGAACTTACCCACGCAAAAACATCGGTCGCTATCGTTGTGCTGTGCAAAAGTAATTTATTTTACATATACGCTAGTGATTGACTAAATCGGAAAGTTATCGATTCTTCCATTTATTATTGTACGAGTACAATTTTTTTTGGGCACCTGAAAATGAACCAAATAAAAAATGGCATGTCCAGAAAATATTATAATAACAATAAACATATTATTAAGAACATAACATTACATAATTATTATTAAGTAATACCTACTAAGTATTAAGGGCTACCCTGGCGCTTTCGACTTAAATCTTAATATTTAATTATCATAGTGATAGGTCATTATTAATTATCATAGTTGATCGGAACATACCAGCCGTATAGGTTGTATAGAATCCTGAAAAGTTGAATGACTGATTTTATGAATGCCCTAAAACATGAGAATAGCTTTCAGTAATAAAATAAAATTTAACCGTCTTCTGCAAAAATCAGTTTTACTCTTAATTTTGTAATTGTCCATTCAAAAAGCCTGCGACTTTTCTTTAGAGGCTGGAACATTTCTGCGCTGAAGTGAACCGAGCATATGGTGCTATTTTTTGTAGGGTACCAGTTAGGTGGCATGCCTGTGGCATTAATCCATTCCATTTTTATATTACCATCTTTTGGGAAGCTGAAAAGTACGAAAACCACTTATTTATCATTTACATACATCCTAAGCTACTTCTAAATGTCACCATATAATAAGCATCGCAATAATTACGTAACACACTATAAATCAAGATCTGAATGATTTTGACGTATATTGGTAATCCATTGCTTCATATGTTCGAAATATTGGTCTGCTCAACAACGTAAATACCGCAGTGAGTGTTGTTGATTTAGCATAATGGAACCGATTCCTACTGTAAGTGTGTTACGCAATTACCCCGCAGGTAATATTTTAGTAGGTTATAATAGGTTTTTGTTATAAGAAAAATCCTAGTTAGTAGAGAAATTGTTAAATATATCAAAACAAACACACATCCATGCATAACAAATAAATAGCATGAATATATTGACTTATTTTAAGCTAAATTCACAAATATATTATCTGAACCATGCCGATTATTATAACGCATTCGAAGCTTCAACGGAAGTAAAATACAAAAACCATAAAAAAATAATACGATAATTCTAAACCAAAAAACACCACCGATTATAACCTAAAATTAATGTAACTTACTTTACGAATATTGGTTACGCATTTCTCTACTAATCTGCAAAAAAATCAAAATAAGTAAAAAAAACATTATTTAAATCGATCTTCCAACCGGGCTAAAACGGTTGACAGATTGAAAAATAAACTATTGTAGCGACGGCGGCGTCGGAACTCCTTACGCATGCTGCGGGCGTAAAATAAATTGTTTATTTTTTTTTATTTTTTTGTACACTTGACTTTTCAACGTATTTTTGTTTAAACATATTTTCTTAGAGGTTTCCGTATGTTATAAAAAACTTTTTACCAAAAAATTAGTTTTGTATTTTCGTTTTTGGCACCGACTTCCGAAATTAAAGTTATTTTTCACTTTGCAGTGTTTTTTGGGAGTCGGTTTAATTTTTTGGTAAAAAGTTTTTATTTCACTCTTTTTAGTTGGTCGATTTTTAATTTACCTAGTTACAAGAGCCTAAATGTCAACTACTTATATTCATTTACAAAATATTGCTTTTCCCAATGTTGGGCTTTTATTTGTTGAGGAGTTCTCCTGGTAGTTCACCATCAGCTTCACTTCACCATATGCATTGTGACTAGCATATTGTTCTTAATAACCACATTCAAGTAATCGAAGCGGAACACATGAACTACTTATTATTCCTACTTATATATTGAGTAGTTCCAGTGGCCATCGGTGGTCTTCATCATCAGGTCTACTTCACAAATGGTGCTTTTCGAATGCAATTACACAAGTTACTATAAAAAATACTCAAATCACTATAGGTGTGCCTATAATATTTGAAGAGTTCCCTCGATTTCTCCAGGATCCCATCATCAGATCCTGACTTAGTGACAATGGGACCAATTTCAAAGTATACCCTTTCAAACAAAAAAGAATTTTCCAAATCGGTTCAGCCATCTCCGAGTAATCGGTGATCATACATAAAAAAATAATAATAATATACGCGTCGAATTGATAACCTCCTCCTTTTTTTGTCGTCGGTTGAAAAACCCCTAAACTATAATAGCAATATTACATTCGTCAATCGACATTGCTGTCGATAGTCTACGTTAGTGGATCTGCACAAGCACATCACTAATTCGTCGCAAGAAGTGGCGGCGTCACTACGCGATGAATCCGCGTAATACAGTTTCGTATGTTATTTTTACATTGCTTGTCCAGTTAGTTAGTGACGAACTCAGGTAGTGGTTCAGGAGCAATGTATTTATAGCAAAAGTAGTACAGTCGCTCTGATATCTGAAAACAAAAATAACATAGTAAAACCAAGAAATATTTTACGATTTATTGTTTTTCATGATTTTAAAGACAAATATTGTAAAATACTTGTACTTACATATGGTAAGTGATTCCATGATTCACATAGTTTTGATTTTGGCTTCGGTTTTTACAAGATACCACAGAACAACTCGGCATTCATATATGTTATCACGATCGCCGTCGAAAGTGCACTAGTTCGCGGAGACGGCCACTTGCCTGTGACATGAGCCCTGTGGCCATGTCGCGCGGACACCGATACGCCCCCTTACCACTTCTACTGTACTTTTTATTTCTGTGTATTTAACACAAGATAATTATCGTATTAAAACGTACTTCAGTTTATAACATAAGATGTTTTGTTAGGGATCCCGCAGGGTGCAGGTATTTTTTAAGTTAAATGAGTATTAGTATTACTAAGTTGAAAAGCAGCTAATGGCTATTAGCGTCTTTTTTATTTAGTTAACTAGAACCTGGTAACACATCATCACTAAGTAGGAAAGGCGTTTAAAAAAAATACTAAGTTGAAAGGACGTTTCTAGCCAGAAGCGTCTTTTCATTGCAGTAAAACTTACTTTCTTACATTTTCATTTTGCTAAAAAGAAAAGGAAAAAGTTATTTAATTAATACATAAAATTTTATTTATTAAAAATCTCAAATAATTTCTGAAAGATCAAACAATAATACACAGTTTTACATAACAAAATTATAATAAGGTTTATTTCCTTTCACACAGCGAATTTTTTAATGTTTAAAACACTTTTTTTTTTCTCCTTTTCGTACTTCATGTAGAAGCGTCCTTTTACCTTATGGCGGCAGAGGTGATCCTTTCATTTGTAAAATAATAATTGTATTTGGATATTAAATCTATTCTTTCTTTTAGACATAATATCATTTGAACACATTTTTCAACATGAGGAAACTTAGCCTCTGTGACTTTTAAAACTATGTATTTAGATGCATTCAGTACATGTTGGAACTGTTCCTCAAATATTCTGAATTGGAGCCTAAAGGTGTTGGCTCGCTGCCCAAGACAAGTTATTTTAATGGTTCAATAAAGAACCTTGTACTATAAGTTTAAAGAGAGACCATATTCTTCTCGTTTGTGGCTTGGTTCCTCGTTCTGAGGGGATTATACCAAACTGCACATATGTTGCATTTGCTTAAGCAGGGGTGAGACTCAAAAAGCTTTTAAATTCACTAAGCTCCCGTATGCTAAGACAAAGATATACCAAACACGAACAAATACCTTTTTACCTATGTTTAAATGTATAGAGCTCGAGCCTAGTTTAATTAATCAGGCATGAACAAGACTTCGAGATGCTACAGAAGTCATCATTATCTGCTGAGCTGATTAACAACAATTTTTTAATAATTTTTTTATGGTTCCGTAACCGAATGGCAAAAAACGGAACCCTTATAGTTTCGTCATGTCCGTCCGTCCGTCCGTATGTAACATCCATTTTATTCCGAAACTATTAAGACTACACATGTGAAACTTGGTAGGTAGACGTATCCTGTAAAGCGCTTTCCGATTTTAAGAAAAAAATTAAAAAATATTTAAAATAAAGGCTCCCCATACATGGAACTAAAACTTTTTTTTTTTTCATGAAACCTATGCGTGTGTGGTATCTATAGACAGGTCTTTAAAAATGACTTTTTCATAAAGTTATCGTTTAAAAGATACAAGCTTCCAAATTGGTAAAATATGTGCCCCCCCCTAACTTCTATAATAATGGAGCGAAATATCTAAAAAATCTTAATGTAAAATGTAGACCTTAATGTAAACTTTCAACCAAAATTGGTTTGAACGAGATCGGGTCAGCAGTTTTTGTGATACAGCATATTTTCTAAAACCGCAAATATAACTTTGTAATTCATACAAACACTATGAAAAAGTTATTTGGCGTAGTTGTAAAAAATGTAAATAAGCTTGTTTTAAGAAATTTGTAAGGTTTTTTTTGTCAAATAAATATTCATATTATATTATATTATTTTAGTTACTACGGAACCCTTCATGGGCGAGTCTGACTCGCACTTGGCCAATTTTTTCATTATAATCAAAAGTTGATTGATTAACAACTATGTTGTGAGAAGTTGTCTCAGGTCTGATGGTGTTTCAGGTCAGCTTCCAGTCTAGCCCTATGCAGCTGAGAACTAGTGTTTCACATGGAGCATCTGACCACAACCCAGTAGCAGGGTAACACGAAAACCTAAGACAAGACCTGTGTCAGATTATCTGGAGAAAAAAAAGTTTATGCTTACATTTCTAACTCTCGCACGAGGTAAGATGTTTGATAGAAGTTAGGTGTCACGTCGATAGTACGATTATTACTAACAATTTTTTTTATTGATAATAGGTTCGCGTTTGACCACCGTCTCACCTGATGGTAAGTGATGATGTGGTCAAAGATGGAGCACGCTTACCTAAAAGTAACATATTCACTCTTGACGTAAAGACCCCTAGGTTATAGCTATCTGAAAACACAGACTCCGGCAAGGAATTCCATTCCTTAGCTGTACGCACAATGAAAGTATTCCCAAAACGATTTGTGCGTATGGGTGGGATGTCCACCATGTAACGATGGCGCATCACCGTTTGTCTTGTAGTCCGATGATGGAACGGACTTGGCGGAATTAGATTGTGTAATTCCAACGTACACTCCCCGAAATGTAACCGATAGAAAACCGATAGACTTGCAACTCGTCGATGTTCAAGGCTCTGGAGCTTTGACTCGACCAGTGCATCGTTGCCAATGAGTCTCTTGGCGCGTGTCTCGATGGACTTAAGCGCGTCCAGTTCGTATTTGGTCAGCAAAAGAATACCTTTTTATCAGCATTTATGTAAATACATTACTAGATTTTGCTCGCAGCTTCGCTTGCCTGTTATTTTTCAGCGAAATGAATGTATACTTTGCCTATGTCACTCAGTGATAACGTAGCATTTTAATTGCGAAAGAATTTTTAAAATCGGATGTGTAGTTATGTCGATTTGTGGGAAATATTTGTAACTTAGTTTGTACTAAGTTACAAATGTTTCCTCTTTATAATATTAGCATATACTAAGTAGTAGATATAGCAAAGCAAAAACCAACTCCTTCATTTAAAAACTACCCACATAACTACTTACTTTATCTGAATTTCATTAACATTTTAAATGCCATTGCAAAAAGTACTCTGCTCCGCTCTCAATAAATATTCCGCATAATTTAAAATGCAAAAAGGTTTTAAGTCTACAAGAGTGGTATAATTTTTATGTAGACACAAAGGCTATCATATAAAAAAATATTACTCTTTAATAAACAGGAAGATGTTTTTATATGTAATATTATGCCAATTTTTGCAAGGCAAAATATAAAATGTAAACTTTCATTCGCATCATTATGCTATTAAAATCAATTTATGTTATAGTATAGCAGTGGCGCAATTTATTCTTTTGATTGGAAGGTTCAGGGTTTGATTCTCAGGCGATCTCTGGCCACCGTAGATGCGGGCCTGCGGACGGCGAGCATGCGTCACATTTATTTATTTATTTAATTACAACGGTTATGTTTACAACCAGTGACAGTAACTAAAATTAAAAATTAAAAGAGACAATTATAACACATACTAAAATATACAAAATAAACAAAGTAGGTATAGTAAAATTTAAGTGGAAACATAAATAAAAGAAACTTAACATTTTAACAACACTTTCATGAATTCCTCTTTCTACTTACTTTTTACTAACTTCTTTGACATTGAATTGTAATAAAAGCTAATCTTTAATGAATAATGATAATTTAATAAGTGCATACATAATCTATTTATTGTGTAACTTTGATGAATATGAGCACGGTGTATGCACCATCTCTTCGTATCAATTTGTACGCCACGATATGCTGCTGAACATGTTAGAACCTTCTGTATCACTTATTATCTTGCATGCAATGTATCATGTACACCATGTTTAAACAAATAAATAAATCTTATCTTATGTTATCTTATCTTATCTTATCTTATCTTATCTTATCTTATCTTATCTTATCTTATCTTATCTTATACAAATACAACTATTTATAAGCGTCAATAGCCTAATGGATAAAGTCTCGGAATTGTGATCGAGAGGTCGCGGGTTCAAACCCCACCCCTTACACTATTGCCGTGAACCCACTCCAGATACAAGCATATTTAGCTTAGTTGGAGGGGTTAACAGGATTGCTAGTAATGTGAATTCTACCCACATTGCTAGTAATCTTTAAAAAAAACTTGGGATATTTGGTTGTTTCATAGGCACACCTCTGAGAAGCTCATTCATAACAGTCGTAGAGTCGAACTTTAAAATTGAGTTCGCTTGCTGAGCTCAGTTCGTAGATATGACCATGATTACATTTCGAGATTCGCCCGCACCTCGTCAAAAAGAAAAAAAAAATTGGCCAAGTGCGAGTCAGACTCGCCCATGAAGAGTTCCGTAGTAACTACGCCAAATAACTTTGTTTTTCATAGTGCTTGTATGAATTAGAAAGTTATATTTGCGGTTTTATAAAATATGCTGTATCTCAAAAACTGCTGACCCGATCTCGTTCAAATTAATTTTTGGTTGAAAGTTTACATTAAGATCTACAGATTTTTTTTTATTTATCACTCCATTATTATAGAAGTTAGGGGGGGACACATTTTACTAATTTTGGAAGCGTATATCTTCTAAAGATATTATAGAGCTCGGCATCACGCAGCGTAATTATGTCGGCCGTACTACAGTCGCGCATACTGTAGTACTTTGGTCACGTCTCTAGGCGGGGGAACGACTCTATAGAGCGGCTGGTCGTTCAAGGAAAGGTGAAGGGAACCAGGTCGCGTGGCAGATCACCAATGCGCTGGAGTGACCAGGTGAAATCAGCACTGGGAAGCGGCGTATCTGAGTGCACCAAGCACTCTGCCAACAGGGACAGACGGCGGGATATCGTGCGAAGAGCTGTTTCCGCCCCTACCACCAACGCGGAAGCCTCAACGTGACCACGACTGCTCTGTCAAGAGCGAAGCGACAAGGAAGGAAGGAATAGATGCCACACACGCATAGATTTCATAAAAAAAAAAATATTTTCAGTTTTAGTTCCATATATATAAAATATTTAAAATAAAGGAAGCCCCCCTTTATTTTAAATATTTTATATACATGGAACTAAAACTGAAAATATTTTTTTTTTAAATATTTTTATATTTTTTCTTAGAATCGGAAAGCGGTTTACAGAATACATTACCTACATACAGAAGTTTCACATGTATACTGCCCCCGATGTCATAATTACAGTAAGTCGTGTTACTGGTGTTATGACTTTTTTACATTACTGTAATCCTTAAATCAAGCCCTATAAGGAAAATTTTTCTTTATTTTTAAATCTAAATTATTAACAAAGTTACGATAAGCACAATCACAGTAAATGTTGAGAAGACTCAATCGTTAATTATAATAATAACAGTAAGTAGTCGTACTGTATTAAAATTATGTTTTATTTCGTATTTTCACTATCATATTTACAGTACAACATTAGTTATGTTCCGGTAGATTGATATGATTTAAATAGCTACTCATTTTCACAGTAAGTATAAGTTACTCTATTCATAACTTGTGTAATTCACAAAAAATAAAACCAATCCGTAAGCCACTTACTTGATGTATATCAAGTAAGTGAGTGAGCAGATATACTTACTGTATTGTTACAGTATCTTACCGACTTACTGTAAATACGCTGAAGAAAGTATTAGTTGGGCTGATATAAGTGGTAATTATAGGTACAATTCATTAGATTTAAAAAAAAACCATCAATATTTAAAAAATAATTATATTGAGGACTAATCTACAAACATGTATCTTTTGTTATCCGATTAAATACTTAAGCTACCTGCTATAATTATTAAGATACACCAATTTAAACATTTCAAAACAAAAGTGCAATTTCCCAACATTTCATTTTTATGACTTACTGTAATATTATGACAATGGGGGCAGTATAGTCCTAATAGTTTCGGAATAAAATGGCTGTGACATACGGACGGACGGACGGACAGACAGACAGATATGACGAAACTATAAGGGTTCCGTTTTTTGCCATTCGGCTACGGAACCCTAAAAAGAACGATAAGCGTTGGTCTCGGCTGTCATTTATACATCTTACCGTTACGGGGAGTCAGCCAGAAAATCTGACCCCAGTCTTGTCAAGAGGTATTGTCTTACCTAGTCACTGGGTTGTCTGTGTTTTTTTTTTTTTTTTTTTTTTTTAGGTAGGGCCACTTGTAGATCAGCACACTAAGGCTGTGAGTCTACTTAACCGGACTTATTCTGTTATGGTATATAGATGACGCCAAATAACTTGGCAAGGTTTTGGCGTAGTGGGGGTAAGTTCGCGCATCGTGCACTTAGTGGAAGAAAAAAGTGGTCACTTTTACTGCTTGCCATTATTCTATGGTTATTGCCATCATTTATTTTTAATCATATCTGTTCAGAAGAATGTTAAAGAAAGAAGAGGAATTCATTCGTTAATTCGGTATTATAAATAAAATAGATATAATACATAAATACATTTAAAAGTGAAAAAAATGTATTTAAAAAAACATTAAAAATAATATGTTCTCGTCGGGACAATTAGTTAATAAAACTGCTACCCCTTTTATTCTTCTTTTTTCTCGGTGTCCTAAAGACAGTGACGAATTCGGAATTTCAACCTTCCTTAACTAGTGTCTAACTGTTCTTTCTGACGTTTTAATAGTCTGCGTAAAACGGTGCGCTACGTCATACCCTGCGTTCCGCTGACAACCGCTGATACCTAAAAATCGACTTCTGCGCATTGAACGACTCTTGCCAAGTTATTTGGCGTTACCTATACATACAATAAAGAGCATATCTATCTATTTGGGTTGTAGAAGTCAGGCAGTTGCTTCCGAAGCCGACCGCATCGGAAAAAAGCTATGCAAATTTGTAGGCACCCCTCACCCAAACTTTTGAAAACACACACGCAATGACATAAAGCCAAGAATAAAAAGGTTTTCCATATTACTTCATTTTGATTACAATTTTGATAAGCGTATCAGTTAAAATATCAACCAAGGGTAGATAATCGTCTATCTCACACTGAAAATTCGATTAAGACACCATAGCTGCAAAGCAATAACCCAAAACAGAACTTACCCCTTTGACATAAGTTTGACAATGGCTTGGACATGTCCAATGGCTATAGACATTTAACTTCGTAATATCTTGATATTACGAAGTTAAATGTCTCTATTATAAACGGAATAGTTTGTAAGTTAGTAAACTTTCTTGCTGAATATGATTTTGGTGTAATCTGAGTGGCTATCATTAACGTCAATTAGGAAGATGAACTATTGTCTCGCTTCGTAGATAGGTATCGATACTGAAATGTATCAAATTTCCGTTTTCAAGCTTAATGATCCACCTGGGCGGATTTGGGTCACCAAGATACAGGATGTGCCTAAAATTTGGGGCCCATTGCTAAGTGTTCTGTGTTCTGTTACTTTGTGCATTGTATTTACTGCCTGTATTGTCATAACTTGTGTGTGTAAAATAAATAAATAAATTTATCGATAGATTACAATCTCGCGAGACCGATTATAATCTAACGGTATCTACTAGTAGAAGGAGGACTTTTTTGTTATCAGAGGGAAACCGTCAATAGGCACCTGGACTTTTGGGGGAAAGAAAAGACGGAGTGTGGGTTTTCTACCTCACTCATACCACCCCAGTGATCACCATCCGCACATAGAAAGGGTCCCGTTACCTCTTAGAAAACCACTCCGGAACCCCCTCTGTGCAACGAGAGAGAGGTAGAGAGTGTAGACGGAGGACCTACATAAGCGAATTTGGTTTTTATTTAGATAATTCTGTGGCCCATGACTAAATTTACGTGAAAAGTTACGTAGATAGAAAAGATAGAATATACTTTATTGTACACCAAAATTTAAACACACTTATTTAACAATATTGCTTATTCTATGGTTACAATGGCGGTCTTATCGCTGAAAGCGATATCTTCCAGACAACCTTTGGAATGTCTTTAAAAACTTTAATTAAAGTGGGGAGGGCTAAATTAGTGTACTTACTACATTACTCATAAAAATAGAGAAACAAAAATTATTTAAATATTAAAATAAATAAATGTATATGCAAATAAATAAATACAATGTAATACATAGGTAATTAAATAATGCAATACATATAATATGTTCTTTAACATCAAGTGGAGAGAAAACCAAAGAATAGTCATACATTGGAATGAACATAATTAGCAACCGAGCTTTTAAAAGTAGCCAGTGACTGAGCTTGTCTTACTGACACCGGCAATGCATTCCACAAACAAATAGCTTGCACCGTAAACGATGAGCCATGAATTTAGTGAAATGTGCAGGCATTGAAAGTCTCAAATTCTCCGATGATCTCAAATCTCTTACATGTGTGTCATGAAGGAACTTAAAGCGTTCTTTGAGATAAAACGGAGTTGTAGGATTGAAGAGCGGATCGGCAGCCACTTGAGTTTAACACGAAACTCAGAAACATGATCATATTTTCGCAAACCAAATATGAATCTGATACAAAAAATTTGGAGTCGTTCAAGCTTATCTAGCTGCACTTCAGTAAGATCTGGATAACTAGCATTAGCATAGTCGAGAACAGGGAGAAGAAGGGATTGGGCAAGCGCAATTTTAGTGGCAGTCGGCAGGAAATTGCGCAATTTGCGTAAAGACCCCGCAGAGGCAAACCTGCAACTGGGGACCCCATGACAAATCCCTATCAATATAAATATCTAGGTCTTTTACTGCGTCACAGTAAGATATAGCAGCTCCATCAAAATTATTTGAGGATGGGTCGCCCAGTTAATTTTGGAACGTAACCTAGGGCTGCCAACAATAATGACTTGAGTTTTCGCAGGATTAACCCTCAAACCATGATTCAAGCTCCAATCAGAAATACGCGCTAAGTCTTTATTCACAATCTTCACCGCCTCAGACAGTTCTTCAACGGGAGCTTGCGAATAAATTTGCAGATCGTCAGCATAAAGGTGATAGGATGAGAGAAGATCATTTGAAATAGAATTAATAAAAGAAAAGAAGAAGAAGAGGAGAGAGAACGCCCCCCTGTGGTACGCCAGCAGTAGTATTGCACCATGAAGATGATGTACCTTCAATGCAAATACGTTGTCGGCGGCCACACAGGTAACTACGAAACGAATCAATTGCTGTTGGAGATATGTTAAGAGAGCAGAGTATACCAAGCAGGACATCAAAATCTACAGTGTTAAAGGCGTTGCTGAAGTCCAGTAACGAAAGGACAGTCAACTTCCTATTATCCATACCTGATCTGATATCGTCAATAATTTTAACTAGAGCTGTGGTAGTGCTATGTCCTGAACGAAACCCGGATTGGTACAAATTTAGGAGTTGGTTTTTACAAAGGAAGGCACTAAGTTGATTGTGGATAAGGCGTTAGAGGACTTTGGATAGGAACGGTAATATGGAAATAGGGCGGAAATCAGAGAAAGAAACAGGATTAGACTTTTTAGGGAGAGGAGTTATCTGAGCTTCTTTCCACAAAGATGGGAAAATACCTGAGGATACGGAATAATTGAGGACATGGCAAGTGACAGGAAGAATTTCGTCCAGGATAGGGAGTATCATCTTACGGCTAATACAGTCATTACCAACGGCATTTGACGTTATAGATAGCATGCTCTTCTTAACATCATAACTGGTAAATTGATTAAAAATAAAAGGCGAATAATTGGGAGTGGAAAGAGAAGAAAGATTATTTAGAGATTAGTTAGAGTTTTAACAGCACCATTGAAGCAACAAGAGGTGGAAAAATGTTGATTGAGCGATTCAAGGTCTATATCCTTAGGAATAGACTCTTGACGTGACTTCCCAATTCCCATAGATCTAAGAAATTTCCAGACTTTAGCTGGATCACCGTTTTCAATGGACTTATGAATGTGGCGGCGTTGGGCATCCCTACAAACCAAGTTGCTGCAATTTCAGATAGCAACGTATTTTTTTCGACTAGGTCTGCACTTGAATTTAGACTTTGCTGCTGCCTTTCTTTATAAAATTATTTTCACGTCATCTGTTAGCCACGGAGCAGGTAGATGCTTAATCTTTACCAAACGAACAGGTGCATGCACGTCATAAAGCTTGTTAAGATTGGAATTAAGGAGGTTCACTTTATCATCAATCGACTCTGCATGAACAAGATCAGACCAGTCAATATTGTTAGCATCTTCCCGAAGACTTTCCAAGTTCATTCCACCAAAACTGCGCTGAAGAATACTTTTGGGTTTTGACTTAGGAGGGCGAATTTTGTAGGAAATGTAAATTAAGTCATGGTAGGAGAAAGCGTCGGCTGAACATTGCCAAATATCAAAATCGGTTAGTTTCATCATACGGCACTCCGTTTGATTAAACTATTCTTAATTTAGTATACAAAATAATAGCGTAGAACACTTTTAACGCTATTATTTTGTATACTTTTATATACTTACATACTTACTACATAAGTCGATAAGAAAAGTTAAGATATTTGATACGAGTAAGAATACTCAAAACTGTTCCCCACGAAAGCAATTTCTTTAAAATTCTCTCAAGAAATTTCCATAAGAATTCAATTTTCTACTTCAAAATTAATACTTTCATCAATTTTAACCCCGGTCGGTAATATTCCGCAATCTTCTAAGAATTACCAATATGAGGAGCATATTCTCTCCGTAACCTGTGACCTGTGGGTTAACTATCTAATTAAATAGTTGAACCAGAGGATGCAGGGGTCGTAAACTGTGGAAGAACAGTACAGGGATCACAAATCCTCCTTAAAAGGACTTTGAGAACACTTTATGGGATAAATGGGTGCACTGGAATAGCGGAATTAAAAAGTATTAATGAAAGTTTTAAAGATAGCAACTTCGGGAAGGATTTTAAAGGAAATGTAAGAATATCTTTGTGAAGTTTCTTTAAAACGATTTGAGATAACGAATTTGACTTATCTTTTTATCAGTTTGCTGAAATTTTGCTCTTTTCGGGTGTAGAGTACCTACTGTTTTTAAGGAATGATTACTGAATAAAATTACTTTTTTAAACTTATTATTTATTTTTATAAGAGCCTGTACATACTTTGTTTTAATATAGTCAATACTTATGGTACTATTCCAATATACACACATTACTTATATGGGGAAGTTATTTCAAATCCGTTCTGTAGGTTTTGCGTGGAACAGTTACAAATATCCACTGTTTAAAAAATACTAAATCTCAAATTCCTAAATCCATAACCAGGAGTAAAACTCATACTAACTAATCATGTTTTATCCACGGAAACACGCATAAAGACGGTGATACAGGCATATTGCAGCCACATGACAAAATTCATGACAACAATTTCCCTAACCATGCAATCTAAAGTATTATAATACGAAAGTTACGTTGATAAAGATCGCATTCATACGACTAGATTCGTTGAAAACTGAGTGCTCGAGAGTGGATTGCAATTTTTATTCCTTGCACAGACATTTCTGTATATATATGTGTATTTCTGATTTCGTAGGCGAGTGCATTCACTCGCCTACGAAATCTGTACCGTTCCGAATAAAAGAGGTTAACTCATGATAAAAACATTTGAGGCCCGTACTCCACAGGGAGTGCCCTTAGCGTATGGTTGTTTAAATGTAAATATAGTATGTAAGCCCTGGCTGGGGGCCTTTAAATTTAGAGGTCACAACAGGATCGTCCGGTTAAGTAGTAACCAGCCTTAGTGTGCTGAACTACGAGTGGCCCTATCAAAAAAAAAACATAGCAAAAGTGGGTATGACAAATCATGACTAAAAACGAGCATTTGTTTTTAGTCATGATTTGCTGCAGCTATGATAACCGTTACGAAGATAGGATTGTTTCTTTATAAAGGGAACTTTCCTATTGCGAGAAAATTATAAGGCGATACCGCGGCACCGAAACGCAACGGCAAATAAAATAACAGGGTAGGTTTTTAGCCAATAGACCAGACCAGAGTTGCAGAAGTCACTCGATGATTTTCCCCCGATAAATAGCGATAAATATCCTCATCATTATCGTGGGTGTGTAATATATGCCATAAAAACAGATAATATATTATCACTTAAAATAACGTTCACATGATATAATTTTCATATGCTATAAAAACAAATAACCTAATTTCATGTGATCTAATATTATATTTCATATAAACTTCATCTCGTTCATCTCATATTCTTTATCTAACCCAAATGATTCACCAATAATAGAAGGGATCTGGCACTCGGCGGCCGCTGCCGCGGCACTCAATCATTTCATCGTTATACTAAAAAAAATATATTAAATGAAATTAGGTCATATGATCGTTAGAACTTTTGTTATTATGTCAAATGGTACGCACCCCATTTTCATCTTGGTACGGAAAAATACAAAAGCGATATGGCGCTATAAATCAAGTTTGTCCATGCAAATGAATTTGCCATTAACAAGAAAGAGGTTTAAACGTCACCTTGATATAGCCATCTGCTTGTAAATAATTCTAAAAGATTAACGATTGGTGACTTTCTCTTAAAAACCAAAAGAGCTTAAAATAATAATAACCCCATTACAAAAAAAAAAAAAACAATACAAAAAACTCCTGTCAAGAAACTCCATAAAACGTACAAAAAAAAACAGAACAGACTTCAAACGCTGCAGGCTTTTAAGCATTAAAACAGCTCAAACGGAATTCCTGATCCGTAAGATATCCAAAGATAAGGAGGGAAACCGGACGGATAACGTTTGAGAACTCGGAAGCTGGCTTTGAAGGTACAGCTTACACAAAAACGTGGGTCCTCTTTAAACAATCGGACCCTAGGGCCCAAATTACGTCCACTTTGGTGACGTCCAATGCGAGATTAAGGTTGTTTATTATTTTGCGGACCTTACTCAAGTGTTTAAATTAATGAAAATGTTTTGCAGAACAAGGATTCCACGTGTGGCTGTACTTAATTAAATTGACGGAAGGTCCGGAAGGTTGGCTGAAAATCATCGGCCTTATTTTGGTTTAAAGTCGGTTATGAGGTTTCTATTTTGGTTATGTTCAGTTCAGCCATTACAGTAATATACACTTTTTAATTAAGGCTGAATGTTTTATTCGTAATATACGACACGCCAACAAAAAATAATGGAGAAACGTACACGTACGTTTCTCCATTATTTTTTGTTGGATTAATTTATGATACGCAGATTAAACACTTATGTAATTTTTATTACCAGAAACATTTAAATGTTTCTTGTATCCATAAATTAAACTTATAATCTATCAATCCATTTATTTCAACTGGGGATCTTCTAGCGTATGCCATTCATATCTGGAGTGAGGCCATTGAGAGGCAAGGGGAAGCACTTGCTGTTTCCCATGTATGACATCTCCAAGGCTTTTGACAGGGTCTGGCACGATAGCCTTATTGCTAAGCTTCCTTCTTTCGGTTTACCCACTCAACTTTGCGTTTGGATTGAAAACTTCCTGAGGGATCGGTCCATTCGAGTGGTCATTGATGGCTGCTCGTCTGGCCAATTGGCAATTAATGCCGGGGTCCCTCAGGGGTCTGTTCTCTCAGCAACTTTATTCTTGCTGCACATTAACGATCTGCTAATGCAGTTTCTGAGAGATATGTGTCCAGCGCGCGAGCTGGTGGGTCACAGATCCAGTCTCTCCGTGAGGACATGTTCGGGCGCTAGAACTTGACCTTGAAGGCTGTCTCCGAATGGGGCGATGCCAACCTGGTCAAGTTTAATGCAGCTAAGACCCAGGCGTGACTCTTCTCCGCAAAAAGGAGCCAATTCGAACCGGCTCCTACTTTCCGAGCTGTAACCGTGCCGATAACCGACCGTATCGAGCTTCTGGGGGTAACACTAACTTCTACCCTCAATTTTGGCCCGTTTATCGAGGCTAAGGCTCAACTAGCATCAAAAAAGCTGGGAATCCTAGCAAAGGTGAGACGGTACTTCACACCCGAACAGTTGCTCAATCTCTATCAAGCCCAGGTTCGGTCGTGTATATATCGGATCTGCTAAATACCAACTGTACGCGCTTGAGTCAATCGAGAAGCGGGCCAAGAGACTCATTGGCAACGATGCACTGGTCGAGTCAAAGCTCCAGAGTCTTGAACATCGACGACGAGTTGCAAGTCTATCGGTTTTGTATCGGTTACATTTCGGGGAGTGTGCGATGGAATTACACAATCTAATTCCACCAAGCCCGTTCCATCATTGGACTACGAGACAAACGGCGAAGCGCCATCGTTACATGGTGGACACCCCACCCATACGCACAAAACGTTTTGGGAATACCTCCAATATGCGTACGGCTAAGGAGTGGAATTCCCTGCCGGAGTCTGTGTTTCCCGATAGCTATAACCTAGGAGTCTTTAAGTCAAGAGTGAATAGGTTACTTTTAGGTAAGCGTGCTCCATCTTCGACCACATCATCACTTACCATCAGGTGAGATGGTGGTCAAACGCGAACCTATTTTAAATTAAAAAAAAAAACTTGGCCCATGCAAATAACATACCTACTTATAAATTTATAGTAATATGAATAGAGCTAAATACATCATGGTTTCCGGAACACGAATCATCACGAAATCAAGAATCAAAGCATACAACGGGTCAAAAATACTCTACCTTGACAATGACTGCCTTCCGATCTGTGCGAAGCGTGAGTGTGTATCTGACTTTTACTGACTAAAACCCACGCGTGTTCCGTCATTTGCCCGTTGTGTTCTGAGGCTGCGGTAACTCTTTTGAACAATTCCGCAACCCCGGCAAGCAACAGCCCCCTAGTGGGCCCCGACAATTTTGCTGACCACTCTTTGAGGCGCGCGTGGAATGCGCCGTCTACACGGGAAAGATACTCGATACGCGGGGCACAGTTCAAGTATAGATAAGCATATTTAAAAATATATATATGTATATACTATTTGCATTATAGTATAGGTATATTTGCTGGCATACACTCAGGGCTGCATAGTGCATTGAAGAATAAAAACGAGTTTTTTGCTGAATATGCTCTCGTTATAAAATCGTTATAAAATGTCGCAATGTGTGGTTGGAGACTTATGAAAGAAAATTTCATAAGTCTCCAACCACACATTGCGACATGAAACGTATACGGGCTAATGACCTCACCACAGCGTAGACCTGGTGAGAGCCACAGAAGACCATTGAATAACTAAGTTGCTGGCTCTAAAATCTAAAAACTTTGCATGCCAGCTCAAGATTATTATATCCATACCAATATTGTAAAATCGAAACTCTGATTCTCTCAAACTTTAATTTTTCCATAAATCAACCTTAAAAGGTTAAAAATAGGGTGTAAAAATTGTGCGAGTCAAGTGCGAGTAAATATTAACTACCGTCCCGGCCCAGCTTCGCAAGTGCTCATTCTGCTAATTCAGACAAAACCTTATTAAATTATACACTAAAACTTCCATGAGAGTTATTTTATCTATTGCTGGAACCTGCATAAATATCTGTTGAGTAGTTTTAAGTTTATCGCGGACAATCAGACAGACGCGGCGAGAAACTAGAATACGTAAGGATTTATAGTCAGGATTACAATTGGCTATTAGACAATTTTTGAAAAGATATTTTAAAATGTACGTAGGTTTATTTTATACCCCTTACAGCAATTAATTTTTCTCAAAAAAGCGTTATTTAGTAAGAAAAAAATTAATTTAATTTATGAATTTGAAATTCGCGCCAAAACTGCCGGTCATCTGACACTTGCGGCTGAGATGTCATATTTGAATAAACAATATGAGAGTTATAGCGTCGTTAGTCGTAATTATCTAATTACGACTAAGGACGCTATAACTCTGAAGCTATTTTGTGGAAAACTAGCACCTTTTTCACTGGAATTGTGAAAATGACAAGCTACAAAACGTGTGCCGTGCCTAAATGCCCTAAACGTCGAAAGCAGTGGTTACAACTAGCACGTCGAGACTCAAAGTTTACATCTGATAAATCTGCAATATTCTTTTGTGAGGACCACTTTGATGTAAGTATATAGAAGAAATCAACTTAGCCTCTGATCATTGATTTAAATAGTAAAGATACGGTCATCAGAACATTTGACGGACGCGGTCGCCCTACAAAACACACTAGCGCCATCTATGATAACTAATATGTCAATCGGCGTGGTCTGCTCCTAGACGTAGCCTTGTAAGAGCAGGGTGTGGTATTTTTCGAGGTACAAAGAAATAAAACAAAACCTTTTAGTTTTTGAATTTTATATTTGTTATACATAAAAATACATTTTAATTTGCTTTTAATAAACAATAAAAATTAATTTTGTACATAATTTAATCTTATAGTAATATTATTAAATCTTTTTATTTCATCGGCTGCAACGCCGCTGCAAAGTTATGTCGCACTTTTACGCGGCTTCGCGTTGTCTATGCTAAAGGTTGAGACAAACAAGAAAGAAAATTGTTTTAAATAATGTTAGAAGTTGATTTAATGACATATTTTTAACTTACCGGTGATATGAAATGTTACATTTTTTTATTGTGCTTTACGTCGTAGTTCACGCAACCCTTCACGACACAATTTGGCATTTTTGCTTGTAAAACTGACGACCCCTCCCGAAGATAGCCGATCGCGTTCTAGTTCACTTCGATAAAGGTTAGACCACTTTGGGACCAAGTTCGAGGCGTCATTATAACATGCCATCCGCCCAGTCCTTACGAAGTAATATATATGTCAATGCCTCTGATTTACCAAAAACAAATTAGTAAACCTAACCTAATGTTGTTATAAAACATGACCAAAATAAAATTAACTAATATATTCGTGTTAAATTTGCGACCATAAATAAATCAATTTTAGGCAGATTCGCACTGTTAGCTTTTGTATAGCCTGACTCCATTTTACGAAACCTGTCAAAAGTACAAATCAAAATATTTCTTATTAATTTTCTCAGTAAATTGCACACAATATGCATAGTACCTACACAGTACACGACGATTTATTCATTGAAATGACGTGACGTCATACGATGCTCAATCATGGCCGCCCGTTTTTCGGTTCTCGTATCCACAGATAAAAAAACTCAAATCTATTTTTCAAAAATAAAAATATTTACAATTTATTTTCATGCAAAAAACGTATTGTATAATTATTTTTAACCTATAAGCAACCATATTTAACACATTTCATATTTTACCTTGACAACAGTCAAATAGCCAATTACGCTGCCTGTCAGCACCTACTGAGGCTTTTTCCCAACTATATTGAGGCGGCTTCCAGTCTAGCCCAATGCAGTTGAGTAGTTAGTAGTTGGTTACTAGTTTTTAACCGACTTCTAAAAAAGGAGGAGGTTCTCAATTCGGATGTTTGTTTGTTTTTTTTTTTGTTTTTATGTTTGTTCGGACATAACTCCGTCGCTTGCAAACCGATTTGAAAAATTCTTTTTTTGTTGGAAAGGGTATAGTTTTCAAATGGTCCCATGAATATTTTATCGAAATCTGATAAGCCGTTTCTGAACAATCAACAAAAGTCTAAAAAAGATTTTTACATTGATGATCTTTTCGTTTACTCTGCATTGTGTTTTTTGTTCGCGCGTTTTTAGTTTTTTGCAGTTGACATTTTGGCTTTTATAACTAGATTAATTACAAATTGACCCACTAAAAAGCGCGAAACCAAAAACTTTTTTGCAAAAAAATAAAACCGACTTCCATATCAAAACACTACAAAGCTAAAAATAATTTTAATTTCGGAAGGCGGTGTGAAAAAAAAAGAAAATACAAAACCAATAACCCCGACTACCGAAATTCAAATTATTTTTAGCTTTGTAGTGTTTTGATATGGAAGTCGGTTTTATTTTTTTTGTAAAAAAGTTTTTATTTACATGAAGCTACTGCGTCTGTCTTCCACGGACAGTATCCGATTTTCTGGATTCTGACTACCCGTAACAACTGTGAAAGTTCTTACAAATGACCAACAGCTCAACGTTCTTTCCAAGACACAGAGGCATTAAAATGATCACCCATCACAGACTGAGCCCGGCAAGCGTTGCTTAACCTTGCAGATCAATCCGTGTATCAGTTATCAGTTATCAGTACGAAAAGATGCAATTACCTATACTAATAAATCTATATTATATTATTTTTTTATTGATTAAAATATTTGTTTCGTTAAGTTGTATATACCTATTTATTTTGTTTTTGTTTTTTTATTATTTTTTTTAATTATTATTTCATTATTGTTAATGTGAGGACAATGTAGGTTATTCTTTCTTCGTTGTTTTTACTTTCACTATAATTTATTTAATTATGTCAAGCAGTTTGAGTACCTACTTGTGTGGCCTACCCAAATGTTCGTTGGTATTTTTTGTCAAATTGTTGAGCTCCTTAAGTTCTAAGTTGAGCTACACGATAACTGACAAATGCTTGCACTGTCTGGACAGGTCCGCTCAAATTTGCGTGGTTATTTCCTCAAAAGAATACCACAGACATGAACCTACATGCTTCTCATACAAAAATACAAATTGTCTGGACTTTAAAAGAGACTATGACCTCTGAGTTTGTTTCGGTGTTTCTTCTCAGAGCTAAACTTAACACGCAAAAAAATATGACGCGTAAAAGTGTTATTTATTACCAAATTACAAAAAAAAAATCATTTCATTTCATATATACAACGTGTAACGGAAACCCCATATCTATCCAAAAGGACTGAAGACAACATCTGGTATGGAGTCTCTATGCCCAGTTTCAGCACAAAATAAATGACTCAAAGAATTGATATGAAATTATCGGTTTCATATATTTCTTGAATACCAATCATAACGAACGTGTCACAGCACTATGAGGGTCATAACTTTCCACGTCACTTGCCAATAAAACGATAATTCTCTTCGTTCTTCTTAATTTGAAAAATTCGGTCTCTGGTATCAATGTATTGAAATTTCTAATAAGTTCCACACATGTAGACATAGGATTACAAGATCAGTTTAGTGCTTTTCTTTGCAAGAATAGTCTGCTGAATCCTTTCCAATCCGGATTTCGTCCTGGTCACAGTACTACTACCGCGTTAGTTAATGTAACTGATGACATACGGATGGGCATGGATAAAGGAAATATGACGGTTCTCTGCTTGCTTGATTTTAGTAACGCTTTTAATACCGTCGATTTCGATATTCTGCTCAGCATACTTCACTCTATTAACATATCTCCAATAGCGATTGACTGGTTTCGTAGTTACCTGTATGACCGCCGGCAACGTATTTGCATAGATGAGTCCTGCTCTTCTTGGTGTAGTACTGTAGCCGGTGTTCCTCAGGGTGGCTTGTTATCTCTTTTACTTTTCCCAATTTTCATAAATTCTATTTCCAAAAAACTTCAATCCTCCTACCACTTTTATGCTGATGACTTGCAAATTTACAGACAAGCGCCTTATACTGATTTAGATGCTACAATAAATATGATAAACCAGGACTTGGCTTCAGTTTGCGAATGGAGTGAGGCACATGGTTTGCAGGTTAACCCGTTAAAGACCCAGGTCATTGTAGTCGGCAGCTCTAGGTTGGCATCTAAGGTAAACTGGTCTCAGCTTCCTCAGGTTATTTTCAACGGCACAGCTATTCCACTAAGCGAGAAAGTTAAGAACCTTGGGGTCTGGTTGGACAAATATCTTTCATGGGGTCCCCAATTACAAGAGGTGAGTCGCAAATTATTTGCTTCTGCCAGTTCCCTAAGACGGTTGCGTAACTTTCTGCCAACTGCCACTAAAATGGCGCTAGCACAGTATCTTTTACATCTCATCCTAGACTACGCTGATGTCAGTTATCTTGATCTCACAGAGGCACAACTTGATAAACTTGAGCGACTTCAAAATTTTTGCTTAAGATTTATATTTTGTTTGCGCAAATATGATCATGTATCTGAATTTCGTACGAAACTCAAGTGACTTCCTATACATCTTCGCCGGAACTTACACATATTGTCTCTGCTTTACAGTATTCTGTTCAATCCTAAGACCCTCTTTTATCTTAAAGAACGTTTTAAGTTCCTCCATGACACACATGCCAAATTTCTGAGGTCATCGGAAAACTTGAGGCTAGAGGTACCGAGTCACTCCACCAATTTCATTGGTAAGTCGTTCGCAGCTCAAGCAGTACGACTGTGGAATACTCTTCCCGTGTCAGTAAGACAAGCACAAACCCTTCCTTCTTTCAAAAACATGGTAAAAGATCTCTATCTATCTCTTTAATATGTTACTATTTTTTATACATCTCAGCTTTGTTCTTTTTATGTATATATATGTATATGTGTATTGAGTATGTAGGTTATTACTTATTTATTGTATATAAGTGAATAGTACACCATGGACTACCCGCGATTTTTTTTTTCAAAAGATTGCTTTTAGCGATAAGACCGCCCATTGTAACACCCTTTGTAGTTTTTAAGTCCTTATTTAATTCTGTTATGGTGTACAATAAAAAGTATATCTATCTATCGTTTGTTATCATCCAAAGAAGCCGTGCACTCGGTATGTATATACCCTTTAAATTACACGTTGTATATAAAAGCGGAATACCACTCACTGTCACAAAATCTCAGAAACTACAAGTAGTAAGGCTCTCAAATTTTGTATGGGGGTTCCTTTTAGTATGTATGCTCGCTAAGACGGGATACACGGAAAACCTTCCCACGCGAACGAAGTCGCGAGCAACTACTAGTAATTTATAAGTTACACATTGAAGCTGATTTCTCTGAGGGATTCCACAGGGGACTCCTTTGTGTGCAGACTAACTGCCTACTTTCAGATTTATTATTCTTCTATGAGTTATAACTTGATTGACGAGACTGGGTTTAGGCGTGAAGTTAGCGATGTTGTTCATATTATGATAGAATAATATGTTTTACTGTAGA
Source organism: Tholera decimalis (assembly GCA_943138885.2). Taxonomy (NCBI): domain Eukaryota; kingdom Metazoa; phylum Arthropoda; class Insecta; order Lepidoptera; family Noctuidae; genus Tholera; species Tholera decimalis. The sequence goes on along the minus strand of OW964553.2, from coordinate 7,695,739 downwards.
ATAGTAATATTGATTTAAATTGTAAGTAACATGTCTGAGAAGAGATTAATATCAAGATTCTGCCGTTGTTAATTAATGGTTTGTCGGTGTATATAGACGATAAAAAAGCTACTAAAAAGAGGTAAATTATGTATTAGCAAAAGGCTCGAGTAGATACCGATTCCCCGGCCGCGAAAACAGGTATAAATAATTTGGAATTATTATTTTGGGAGTATAAAATATAATAATATAACCAAATGACTTTGTCATGCGGTCATCATGTTTTATTTTCCAAATTCATAAGCCTTATTAACTAAAGCATTTCCGATAAACCTAATGATACCGTGTTCATTAAAATCTATTCAGCTATTTAGAATACAGGTCGTGACAAAGAAATAGACATCTTCTCGAACAACATTACTTTTTTCTTAAGTTAGTATCGTAAAATCGTTTCATAAAATAAAATCACGCAATTTTATAGTTATTATATTCTAATAATAAAATTGAAATCAAAGAGTACGTAATACACTATGTTTTAAATTAAATGACTGAATTGATGATGATGTCAAATGCACGACCATTTAAAAAGCGAACTATTCTCGCTTTTCAGCTGGCCAGCATTATGGAAATAGTTTTAAAGCTGGCTACAAAGGAAGTGTCATCAAAAGGAACCAAAAAGTTAGGTTGGATTATAATTGCCTATTCAAAAAAGTTATGAGGCAAAATCGGGAACACTTTTTTGTGATTACAAATGAAAAATTGTCCGAGTTATACTGTAAATGATTTTTAAAGAGTTGGAAGTTAGTTGAACCTCTAAGGCTCAATTTACACCGCCGCGGAATGGTATGGAAGCGACTTTTTGCAACTAAATTGTACATAGCATAATGAACTTTATGTCAATTATATAAACATACAAACTAAATAGGAGCCAAAAAAGGTCGCGCGTCTTCCGCGGAATCCTCGCGTATTCTCGAGAATTCCCCTACTGTCGTTTGTATGTTATACAATTGACATAAAGTTCATTATGCTATGTACAATTCGTTGCAAAAAGTCGCTTCCATACCATTCCGCGGCGGTGTAAATTGAGTCTTACGGTACAATAGATTTTAATGATACTTGGCCCACGACTAGTGAGTAAGAATACTTTTTATTAACGATAGACACAGTAGTTCTTTTGTTAAGTGTCATATGTGCAGACCGAGGCCATGTGCTTTCATGGCGGTCGGAACGCGCCACGGTCCGAGTCCCACATAACGGTGGAGGGGGTTCGCATCGGCGTCGGGAGGACGATGAAGTACCTGGGACTCGTCCTCGACAGCCGGTGGAACTTCAGGGAGCACTTCCTGAGTTTGGCCCCAAAGCTGAACCGGGCAGCAGCCGCCTTCAGGCGACTCCTGCCTAATCTCAGTGGCCCAAACGCCTCCTGCCGAAGGCTGTACGCCGGCGTCGTGCGGTCCATGGCCCTCTACGGGTCCCCAGTGTGGGCCCTGTGCATCCGGACGCGACCACTAAAGTTGGTCGCATGCCAGAGGGTCATGGCTATCCGAATGATCCGGGGATACCGCACGATCGCCGGCGAATCGGCCAACCTCCTTGCCGGATTGCTGCCCTGGGATCTGGAGGCGACTGCCCTCCAGCACGTCTATGAATGGCGCGTGGAGGCGCAGCGCCGGGGCGTATCCCCGCTGCCTTGAAAAGTCGAGGCGCGGCGGGAAGAGCTCCGGCGCGATCTCAGGGCAGTATGGAGGGAACGACTGTCGCAACCGACGGCCGGGCACGCCGCAATTGCGGCGGTAAGACCCCTCTTTGAGGAGTGGCTAGATCGGCGTCACGGCGTCCTGACCTACCGCATGACGCAGGTCCACACCGGACACGGAAGTTTCGGGAGGTACCTGTGTCTGATGGGAAAGGAGGAAACGCCTGGGTGTCACCACTGCGAGGGTCGCCCTGAGGACACCGTAGAGCACACGGTGCAAGACTGCCCCGCCTGGGCAGAGCACCGACGTGTCCTCACGGCGGCGATAGGCGGAGACCTCTCGCGCCTGGCATTGGTCGAGGCCATGCTGCGGGGCGAGAGGGAGTGGGAAGCGGTCGCCTCCTTCTGCGAAGCAGTCATTCTTCCGAAGGAGGAGGCGGGCCGCGTGAGGGAGAGGATGGCGTCCTCCCTCCAGCCCAGCCGCAGTGGTAGACGCCCACGGCGTCGGACGTCGGCCGACGATCTCCGGCCACCGTAGGCGCGGGCATGCGGACAGCGAGTAAAGGGCAACTCGCTGTCCGACCATGGACCATGCCCGGGTCGACGGCGCGTCATGTTCCACGCGCGCCTCAAAGAGCGTCAGCAACATGACGAGGCCCCCTCTGCAGAGGGCCGAAGCCTGCCGGGGTCGTGGGACTCATCCCGTTACCGTGGCCCCGGTATGTAAAGGGTTATTGAAGGAACACCGTGGATTTTAGTCAGTAAAAGTCTGACAGTCCCTCCCACCCTGCCCGGAGTGGGAGGACTTATTTGATAATATTACCACGCTAAAAAAAAAAAGTGTCATATGTGCATCCTTACATATTATAAAAAAACTAGCTGCAAACGTTGTTTGGCCCTAAAAATTATAATCTTAGACTTATTCTCAGACCTACCAGATATACATAATAAAAAATCATAAAAACGGTCAAGCCGTCACACGAGACATCTATCTATCTATCTCCTGCCTCGTTTACCTGTTTGCGAAAAGAAAAACTACTGAATAAATTTTCATCAATGGATAGTGTGACCCATGGGGAAGGTTTAAGTGTATAATTTATCATGGTTTTGCATGAGTTTGTAGCGGCATCTATCTCGCAAGATACAAACTAAAGATAGAAATCTTGTATCGCGCAAGCAGAGTTTACCGCACAACTAGCCTACATACAAATCACACGATAACAAACATTGGGGCATCGGTTAAGTAGTCACCAGCCTCAGCGAGCTGAAATACGAAAGCCCCATCAAAAAAAAAAAAAAACAGTGTGTCAGTTGCCCACCAGACACAAACACCTGTCTGGTCGGAGGATCCTCCCTTTTCAATGGGATTGCGGGACTTTACAACCTGTTCCACGTATCGAAGCTTTACTAGTGAATTTCAGTGCGATTTAAGTGTTAAGTGATAAGTGTTGTGGTGCGAATAATTGTGTTAAATTTTTATTTTGTGTTTAATTAATTAAAGTGTTAATTTTGGTTTAATTGGCGTTAATTATTTCTATCCCGAACCCCAGGTCGTAACAATATTTAGCTTATTTGGGTTAACAATACTTTCTTAAAAAAAGATAAAGAAATTTAAACAACCTCGTTGATGGAAACTTTTCCACTAACGTTTATTTACGTAGGCACAAGAAACCATCACTTTGTTAGTTCACTCTTAACAACTCCTCAGCAAGTCAAAGTAAGTTCCGACTCGATAAATCAAGTTATCATGCCAACTAAATAGATTTCTGTATTGTTTGATTTGATTTCTTGACATCTAAGGTACTCTGGTTTGACTTGCAGTTATTCGATTACTTGAATGGTAGGATATTATGTGTCGTGATTATTTTTCATATGTACTGTAGGTGTGTAATGTTTGAAATAATATTCAATCGTAGTCCATACTTATACAAAGTGTAATAGATTAAGCGCAATACCTCAGACACCCCAATTAGAATATTAAATTATGAGTCTAAAACAACATCATAACTAAATAAATTGAAACCAAACCTAGACATTTTTTCAATAGTTATCCTTACTAAACGCTAAACGTATGTGCGTCATACAATATCCTTACGCAGACGCATACACTCATGTAATATTAGCGGCCGAGACCCACACGAGCGCATTTCCTTGACGATTGCATTAATTTGTCATAATACTGTGTTTCCGTTTTAAGTTAAATGAAAGAATTTTCCGTCAAAATTTAACACCTATTTTTTATAACGGAAATCGATTCAGAAGCCGATTCTGAACCAACTATACTTTCAGGAATTGCGTTTATTCTGTTACACGTTGACGTCTTACATATTATCAATGCGCCAGTAACTACCTCATTGGTCTAGCGGTTGCATGCGTGACTGCTGAGCATAAGGTATCGGGTTCCATTCACGAGTCGCGTAATACGTGCTAGTGCTAGTGGGTTTTTCGATTAGAAATTTCTCAGTGGTAGTTGGCGGTGTGATATTTAGTTGTGAGTTAAGCCGTTGATCGTGCGCCTGATCCTGCTCCGACTGTGAGTGTGTCGGAAATTAAGAGTAAAAGAATAGATTGTGCACCTGTACCTGTGACATCCTTAATCACTATAATATCTCCTGCGCAGATAAATAAATAAATAAAAATAATAAATAAAAATCTTTATTTATCTCCACAAATTACATATCAACGTGAGTATAAATTACAGTCAGACACAGAAAGTTTGGCAAAGTGTGTAATTTGTGGGAGATCTGGAGTCTAAACTAAGCCTAGGCCTGTATTTCAGAACTCCAGGCCCCCCATTAAATTAGGTTGTTCAGACTGTTGACGTCGTGAGTAAGCAGATATGTGTGTGGATGAATGAGTATGTGGAATGTGAATGCGTGCGCACATGTGAGCTTGTGTGTGTGAACTGTGGACAGGTATGTAAGTGTGTATGAGTATGGGTGTGGGTGTGGGTGTGTGTGTGTGTGTGAGTGTGTGTGTGAACTGTGGACAGGTATGTAAGTGTGTATGAGTATGGGTGTGGGTGTGTGTGTGTGTGTGTGTGTGTGTGTGTGAACGTGCGTGCGTCAGTTTGAAATACATTAATCTCTGCTGAGATCGTCCGCCGTAACCAAAATCAGTCTGAACGACTATTATTATTATTGCGCTAATGAGTTTGTTTGTTACGTTTTCATGCCTAAATCGCTGAACAAATCTTGATGAATTTTGAAAAGAGGTCTCGTAAGCAAAATCTACATTAACGCAAGTGGAGTTGCGGCCAAAATCTAGTACCGTATATCTACTAATATAGAAACACTCTCACTCTTGTGCCTCTTTTGGAAGTTATTTAGGATCGACGCTGGATTTAATAAGTCTTTATCCTTTTTCTTAACAAGTCATCATTCACGAAGTCCATCTATAATTTTTTTGCCTTTTAATACAGAGCTTTCCTCACGACGTGACGCTTAAAGAAAAATAGTTATAAGCATAGTTATAAGAATATTCTATGCAAGCGTGAGTATTGATTTAAAAGAGAGTTCTCTATGCCTAGAATTTCATAATGTACTGCAAAATGATGGTATGATGCAATCAAATACATATCTCCATTTTCTTGATAGAAAACAGTGATGTGATCAACGTTAGATAACACTGGAATGGAACTAATCTATTCACTCGTTACTAATAGTCCCTTTTTTCTGTGGGAAAACTATCTAATGAATCCTCCCCTGTGAGTAAAGCGGAAGATATTGATTAAAAACCCACTATGTTCCTTCGATTGCCCTCGCGTATCTCGATAGAACATTTCTACAACCCTGGCAGCCCCTAAGTTGCAAAGCTCCTAGGTTGTAGCTATCAAGAAATAAATTAAAAACATAAGAACCAATTACTAGACTAAAGGGCCGACCCAACACATATACACATAAAAAAAGAACATCGACAATTCTCCTAAATGAACGCAAAGAATAATTCCATTCATCATTTTAATTTGGACTGGCCGCAATAACACAACCGCCGACCCATATCGCTGCAGTAAAAGTTTCACGATGAGCTAAAGGCACATAAAATAGGGTTTAGTAGCAATTAGTCGATAGTTCATCAGCACTGGCAATAAAGTGAGTTTAAGGCGGGCGTTGTAAGTGACAGGCGGTTAGGGGTCTTTGTGTTTGGTTTGGTGTGGTATTTATTTATTTCGCAAATTGATCACTTTTACGCGTAATTTTCAATAAAAGTGCTGATAACACTTTGAACACACGATCAGTAACTTAGTATTACACGCTTTGCACATGTAATATCATGTGCATGTTATATCGTGTTCTACCCTTCATATTCACACAAGCAATTTATTATTAAAATTTCAAATTACCTAAACCGTTACTTTTGACATAGGTACCTAACAAAACTTATTGATTTTTCGGTGGGATAATCATCTTATGACTAACACTCTGACAAGAAGTGTCAGACTTCTACTGAATAAAAACCTACCCTGTTCTTTCTCTGCCCCTACGTTCCGTGGTTGCGGTATCTCGTTAGAGAATTCCCGAAACCTCAGCAAGCAATGGCACTGTCGAACCCCATCAATGCTGCTCACGACTCTAAAAGGCGCGCTTAGATTTGAGCTGACCTGTCGGAATAACGCAAGCATTTGTCAGTTATCTTGTAGCTCAACTTAGAACTCGTAAGTTTTTATTATGAAAGTAGAAAGTTATATTGATATTATTCGTTATTATTGTTGCATCTATACTAATATCTATACTAATATTATAAAGCTGAAGAGTTTGTTTGTTTGTTTGTTTGTTTGTTTGTTTGCTTGAACGCGCTAATCTTCGAAAGTACTGGGTGGATTTGGATGCAATTTGGTATCGAAGTAGCTTGAAGCTTGAGGAAGGTTATAGGCTACTTTTTACGCGACTGTAAAAAAGGAGAGTTATGTTTTTACCGTGATAGAATCCACGGGAACGAAGCTCCGCGTGAGTACTAGAACATAATATACGATTATACAGGTACCCAACAGTCGCTTCCCATGTATTAAAGTGTAAAATATTCAAAGGGAACACACAAAAGGGCCAAATATACATAATATTCTAGATTCTACTTACACAATGTTGTTATGCCAAGTTTCGTGCAAAACCGCTCACAGCAAACAGACAGAGTTAACTTCGCATTAAAAATCGTAGAAGGAATTAATACTTTGATTTTTTATACCTCTACTTAGCTCGTCTAAATGTCATTCTATAAATAAGTTATTAATAGAAATATACGTGACGCGTACGTTTCTTTCTACTCCTAGCTTCTGCCTGCGGCTTCGCTCGCGTGTAAAGTTTTGCATCAGGTGATCCAATTGTTCAAATCAATAATTGTAGCCTTTATATTGCCCAGATTAAATAGTTTTATATAACAAAACCATCGTATTTCATTCAAATACATCTAGAATTTCCGGAGATAAGCGTGTTCAAAAAGATAGACGGAAAAAAATATTTTTCTTTACCTTATTAAAGCCATGTTTTTTTTGTAAATAAATTCAATGTACAGATACATTTTTTTTACTTTCTTCATATATATTTATATAACTATTCTGAAATAACTTTACTTTTTTTTCTTGGTAAGAAATTATAGCTCTTATGTAACATGAACTTTCAATAAATCAGCAAAATTCCAATACGTCAATTTACCTGTCCAACCATTTTATAATCGGGACTTCGGGACTCTTGTTTTAAAACAAACCTGTGTCTTAAATTAACTTTACTATACATTAGGTAACAACAATTAATCTTACCTGCCAATATTAATGTACCAATACAATCTCAAAACTAGGGAAGCGAGCTGATTTATTAACCTCACCGAGAGAAAAATCTGGTTGTACTATTAAGGTTAATACGCAAAATACAAGCAAACACTCGTAGCAGTATTTTATACATCCTCCCCATCGAGCCGGTAAGATTTTGTGTAAAGATATCTAAAGGGTCTTTCAAATAGGGCGGGTCGATGTTGACAGTTTGTGGCGGCCATGTTGTTTTTTCGATATCTGTCAAATGCGTTATTATTTCTTCAGTTACTGATGCCAAATCACCATGGCAAGTTACACGATTGAGCAGCACGTCCAAATGATAAAACTTTATTATCAAAATGAGTGTTCGTTAGTGCAAACGTTGCGCGCATTACGTCCATTTTACGGCAGACGCCGTGGCCCTTCAAAGTCGACTCTCCAACGGTTGGTGACCAAATTCGAGACGACTGGTTCGGTAAACAACTAACCAACTTCCTTACGTCAAAGGAATCCCAGATCAGCCGAGAACATCGCTGCTGTCCGTGAGAGTGTGCAGGAGACTCCGAGGTAGTTGATTTCTCGCCGTGCACAAGAACTCGGCCTTTCGCAGACTTCAACTTGGTGAATTTTGCGTCAGGACTTGGGCCTACACCCGTACAAGATCCAACTGACCCAAGAGCTCAATGTGAATGAAGTGCCCAGTCAGCGAGCCGTTTATTCGCTGACTGGGCTACAGAACGTTTGGAAGAGGACCCCGATTTTGGCCAAAAAATCATCTTTAGCTACGAGGCGCATTTTTGGATGAATGGTTTTGTTAATAGCAAAATTGCCGTATATGAGACGACCCCAACCCACATGAAGTTCACCAGGTAGTAATGCATCCACAAAAAGTTACTGTTTGGTGCGGACTTTAGTCCAGCGGCGTCATTGGTCCGTACTTCTTCGAAAACGATGATGGCGAGGCCATTACTGTCAACGGCGAGCGGTATAGATCAATGATTAACAATTTCTTTTGGCCTGAATTGAACGATATGGACGTGGACAACATGTGGTTCCAACAAGACGGCGCTACGTGCCACACAGCGAGCGACACAATGGACATTCTGCATAAACATGCCACCAAGTGCGTGCGATTTGACCCCGCTAGACTTTTTCTTGTGGAGTTTTCTCAAGTCGCAGGTCTATGCCAATAATCCACAAGCAACCGATGCCCTGAAAGTCAACATAACGCAGGCCATCGCTCAGATTCAGCCGGATCTAAGCAGTAGAGTAATTGAAAATTGTACCTCTCGGATCCGTGCCACCGTTCGAAGCCGCGGTGGACATTTAAACGATGTCATATTTCATAAATAATGGCATAAATGGGCCTTTCAAATAAAAAAATAATTTCTTTAATATCTCACATACAGCTTGTTTTATTTAATTTCAACATCGACCCGTCCTTGTTGAAAGGCCCTTTATTATCACCATCTACTCATCATTATCTGCTTTTATTTATTTCAAACTAATCGGATGCAGCTGAGTACTAGTGTTTTATATGGAATGACTGCCTATGTGACCTTCACATCCCAATAGCCGGGCAACACGATACCCCATAGCAAAACAAAAGTCAGATTTTGTGATAAACAGAGGTCGGAATTAGGTATAGTTATTTGTGTAGTTGCATCGAAATGTTGATATGAATATGGATCTTCCCGGGATTTCTGATAGACAATCCCGTGTGACCAACAATATTATGTAAATTTGGTAACGTTGTGCGTGCATTGGCTTAAATTGTGTTAAAGTAAATAAATTTTTATTTAATAAGTCAGGGGACTTTTCTGCACTTCAAAATTAATCCCGGGATTTGGGGTATGTCCACTTTATTCTTTCGTTCTATGAAATCAGTGTAAGTACATAAATAACTCTACCTAATTCCGACCTCTTTTTTTTTTTTTTTTTAGCTTGGTAAAATTATCAAATAAGTCCTCCGGAGGGTAGGCAGGGTGGGAGGGACTGTCAGACTTTTACTGACTAAAATCCACGGTGTTCCTTCAATAACCCTTTACCTACCGGGGACACGGTAACGGGATGAGTCCCACGACCCCGGCAGGCTTCGGCCCTCTACGGGGGGCCTCGTCATATTGCTGACGCTCTTTGAGGCGCGCGTGGAACACGACGCGCCGTCGACCCGGGCATGGTCCATGGTCGGACAGCGAGTTGCCCTTTACTCGCTGTCCGCATGCCCGCGCCTACAGTGGCCGGAGATCGTCGGCCGACGTCCGACGCCGTGGGCGTCTACCACTGCGGCATCCTCTCCCTCACGCGGCCCGCCTCCGGTGATAAATAATACCTGGGAACATCGGCTCAATGTGCATTCCGAGGCACGAAGGAATCTGGATATGTTGTAATGGTCACCCATTCACAACTCGACCTATGTAGGCGTTGCTTAACTTTGAACATCAACCCATTTAGCCACGAGCTATTAATGACATGAAAACTATGGTTGGTGATCGATGGTCTAGTAGTGATGCACTCGACTCATTGAGATATAGAGCCTGGTTTTCAGATGGTACATTACTTTGAGTAATTTAATTCATCAACTCTGCTCTCGAAACAGTGAAAGAAAATATCATCAGAAAACGATGTTCTAGGACAAAAATCAACTCTTAAGATATTGTTCTTTTTCCACAAAAGAAGACTTAATTCATAAATTACACTAAATGGGTAGGTATCTAGTTAGTATATATTTTAATTTCTATATATGTATATATATATATATATATATATATATATATACATTTTCTTCATATATATACATTTGCATATGTTATTTGTATCTATTATATGATATAGATATATTTCATCCTTCATAAATATTATATACTGATCTCTTCAAAGTGCCCAATCATCTTTAATATTTAATATAACCTTAAGTATCTGTTGCGGATAACTGTTATTGGCTACTCATGTAATTATAGATAGGTACCTATTTAAGAATTGTATGCTGTTGTTATCCTTAATAATTAATAAATAAAATAAAAAATAAATTAAATATCTCCTTCGAACTAAGTAACGCATTCCTACTGAATTGTTCGAGCCTGAAAGCAGGTAGCGAGCCAGGACTCATAAATAGAAAAATAAAGATCTGCGAGAATGGTCTAATGACATACCACAGCCCCGGAGTATATGGGCAATTGAAGAAACAGGGTGGGTTAATAGTCAGTAGGAGTCTGACACTCCCTTCTGCTCCACTCAAAGCGGGGGGAGTCATCAGATGATTTTCCCACCGAAAAAATAAGAGAGGGCCTGTTTTAGTATCGCCAAGATACAGTTACAAATTCACATCAGTTTATTGACCTATTTACATTTAAATGCAGAAATCTTACAATGCAAGCAAACCAGATGTAAATAAAAAAGTACCTATAATAATATCGGAAATGGCTTTTCAACCGTCAGATTATTCAAATTTGTTCCGCATTCATCGAGATTGTGTGATAAATAAATTTGTTTTGGCACAAGCATGGCTCGCGTGACAACGTCATATTGTGCCGTACTCGTATTAATAAATTATTTATTTATTAACTGGTACCTGGTTGAGTTTTATTATGTTTGTGCGTTTTATAAGGCAGTTAAGGGTTTTTGCTAGTATTGCACTATGGAATTTAAATCCTGTCCGTGATTTTCAGGAAATATTTTACTTAGGTATCCCTGTAAACAATTTAATATCACTATTCTTTGCAAGAATTTAGTTGTTTTTCAATCCTAGAGGAAAGGACATCGACCAAAATGGGCCATAACCGCAAACAGCCGTATTGGGAAAAAAGTAATTCATAAATAATTTAGTAATAATATTTAGTGAACATTGGTCTCTATTTGAGAGTGTCAAAATAAGTAATATTAAAAAGATTAAAATACGATACTTACGATACGGTTTACGATACGATATACGATAATATGAATAAAAAAGATTTTTAATTGATTATTTTGTTTGTGCATGGTGACAGTAGTGGTGCAGCGTGCGGGGTGCGTTGAGTTAGGGTTGCCAAAATAAAAACACAAAAAATAATATCGATATTTGATATTTCGATTCTAGAGCTTCAAAACATTAAAATGTTTTTCTGGAAAACCGAGCGTTACTCTGGTCGTTGGAGTATTTAAAGTGACAAATCATCCATTTACTTCTCTCGCTCTAGGGTGAAGCGGGAGGGTGTATCAAACTTTTACTGACTATATACAAATCCTTTTCAGAAATTCCCCGTGGCCCTAGCGAGCATCGGTCCTTCCAGGTTCCGGTTTTTTTTGAATTTTATTAATCAAATTGACGCAAAACTTCTTATTTATATGTTTTCTTTGTACCTACTGTAAGCCCTCAATAAAATCAAAAATAGTGCAATATTTTTATGTTCATGTTCAAGCCCAAACACCATACAAAGTGGTTCATGTCCTTTAAATTACCTTTTTGTCGGGAAAAACACATCAAATAACACCTTCCACTCTTGATGGAGTGGAGTGTCAGACTGCTACTGACTAAAAACCCACCGTATTCCTTGAGTTGCCCTTTCATTCTGGTATCTCATTAGAACATACCCACAATCCAGCAGGCAATGACCCTATCAGGCTCCTTCATAGCTGCCCACTGCTCTTAGAGACGCGCGTGGAACACGACAGGCAACGCGTGCCTGGAAAGATCAGGGCCTGGTTTTTACCGGACGGTGTGCTAGGATAGCTGGACGCGCAAGAGTCTATCGAGAAACGGGCCAAAAAACTCATTGGCAATGATACACAGGTCAAGTCAAAGCTCCAGAGCCTTGAACATCGACGACGAGTTGCTGGTCTATCGGTTTTCTATCGGTTACATTTCGGGGAGTGTGCGATGGAATTACACAATCTAATTCCTCCAAGCCCGTTCCATCATCGGACTACGCGACAAACGACGATGCGCCATCGTTACATGGTGGACATTCCACCGATACGCACAAAACGTTTTGGGAGTACCTTCATTATGCGTACGGCTAAGGAGTGGAATTCTCTGCCGGAGTCTGTATTTCCCGATAGCTACAACCTAGGAGTCTTTAAGTCCAGAGTGAATAGGTTACTTTTAGGTAAGCGTGCTTCATCTTCGACCACATCATCACTTACCATCAGGTGAGATGGTGGTGTAACGCGAGCCTATCATTAATTAAAAAAATCCGGTGCTCACCGCCCGCAAGTCCGCGCTTACGATAGCCGGAGATCAGTTCGCTATCCGCGAAGACCGACGAAGAGAGTTGTCTCTCCCTCACGCGTTCAGCCTCCTTTTCTAGCATATCGTAAAGTACATAAAAGTATTAAAAAGGCTAAAGAAATTAAAACAACGTTCCTTCTACACGTTTCCTTGTAACTTAGACCAACGCACCGGTACATAACACAACCTTCTTAATACAGTGTGTCACGACAACTCGCACCTCCGACTGTTACTAACACGTGGCGGAGATATAAACATGTCTAATACCAAAATAACATAGTAATATTTGGAAATATACCGAAGGGTACAAGGTTTCATGATAGATTCAGATATTGTGATATAGAAATGGGTTGTTTTGTAAGGCATAATATTTGATAAACGTTTTAAGGTGTGAGGCAATTCTTGGCGACTGTGATAGCGCATTGGTGGAGCGATAGCGCATTGGTGGAGCGAATGGCTATACTGCCCTACGTGTCTCGGGTTCGATTCCTGCATCGGAACAAATGTTTGTATGGCCTACAGATATTTGTTTAAAAAAAATCGATTTAAGTATGTTTTCTATAAGTAAGTACTAGAATTTTACATGAAAAGGCTGCCTGTCTGGCCTACACAACCTACTATGCTAGTTTTACCACGGGATCCTCCATTTTTAGTTTTTTACATGGTAAAATCATCAAATGAGTCCTCCCACCCCGGGCAGGGCCGGAGGGACTGTCAGACTTGGACTGACTAAAATCCACGGTATTCCTTCAATAGCCCTTTACGTTCCGGGGTCACGGTAGTGAGGTAAGTCCCACGACCCCGGCAGGCTTCGGCCCTCTACAGGGGGGGCCTCGTCATCTTGCTGACGCTCTTTGAGGCGCGCGTGGAACACGCAAACAACGCGCCGTCGACCCGGGGATAGTCCATGGTCGGACAGCGAGTTGCCCTTTACTCGCTGTCCGCATGCCCGCGCCTACGGTGGCCGTAGATCGTCGGCCGACGGCCGACGCCGTGGGCGTCTACTACTGCAGCTGGGCTGGAGGGAGGACGCTATCCTCTTCCTCATGCGGCCCGCCTCCTCCTTCGATAGCATGATTGCTTCGCAGAAGGAGGCGACCGTTTCCCACTCCGTCTCGCCCCGCAGCATGGCCTCGACCAATGCCGGGCGCGAGAGGTCTCCGCCTATCACCGCCGTGAGGACACGTCAGTGCTCTGCCCAAGCGGGGCAGTCTTGCACCGTATGCTCTATTGTGTTCTCAGGGCGATCCTCGCAGTGGTGACACCCAGGCGTTTCTTCCTTCCTCATCAGACACAGGTACCTCCCGAAACTTCCGTGTCCGGTGAGGATCTGCGTCATGCGGTAGGTCAGGACGCCGTGACGCCGATCTAGCCACTTAACCACTCAAAGAGGGGTCTTACCGCCGCAATTGCGGCGTGCCCGACCCCTGGCCCCTGGGCAAGATATGTGTAAGTTGTAAATTTTTGGCTTCTGAATACCTGCAACTGTCACTCGTCAAAGATAAACAAATGACTAAAGGACCAACGGCTTAACATCATTTCTGAGGCACGTTCGAATTCTATAACTCCACACAAAAATGAAACTCGGTTATTAATTTATTCGAAAAACATTTCGTCTTTTACTTTCGATAACTCTCTCTTGTATTAGATTTAGCTAATTTTGCTGCGAATAAATTGCTCGAATAAAATAATTGCCAACAAATATTAGGTAGGGGAATATATTCAAGCAAACACCTATATTAATCTAGATGTTAAGTTATATTAAATATTTTGATAACAGAAGATAATCTCTCTATTTGTTCGTGTTTTCTCGGTAAGCTAAGATGGTTACCCATCAACTGATCTTCCTCGGCAAGCGTTACTTAACCTATAAAATTTAAATCATTTAGCCACGAACCCATTTAAAATTTAAATAAAGTCCAGTTGAAACCCCACACTAATACTAACACGCTATGAGACATAAAGCATTTAATTGAAATCAATACATCACTTATTCACTTCTTTTAATGGCTCTAATTCATTTATTCTTTGTTCAAGATATAGGGTACTAAATGAGATGAGAAATCTTTGCCTCAACGACTTACTGTTAGTCCAATTATTTACTTTGACATTGAACTATCGAACCAAGAAACTCTTTCTTCTAGAAAATCTTTTTCCTTTTAAAACGAGACCATCATTAGTGTTGGCTTTGATAACATAGCTCTTATAAATACGACTTTTTGGACAATAACTATTGGTGCGCAACTGGGCAATCACCTGGATGTTGAGAGCTTAACTGTTGTCTATGTATATACGGTATATAGGTATACAGAGTTGATACGACAGAGGTGTATTAAATTACACTACGTATACTATACATGCTTAGTGTTAATTTGATACTGTTAAAAAATAAAAGAGACAATTTTTTTTTTTCATACAAACTAAATAGCTTACAAATCAGAGTAAAACGCAGCCACCCTTTGTAAATAAATGTGACTGACCTTAAATACCTAGGTAACAAAGTGGCAACGTAGCGCAGCGTGTGTTATCTCTTGTCTTGGTCAGATTTATCGCTTTAAGGTGCATCTCATCAAAATCATTTGCGACTAAACTACTTCTCCTATTTAATTGATTTTTGGTACAAAACTTAAAAATGGTACCTCGTATACGCAGTTTAAAGGAAAGCCCCTCGGTCGTATCAACTCTGTATACTATATATGTAAAGCTTAAGGTCAAAGAGATATACAATACAAACATATTATAAAGCACAAAAAAACTTTTTTTTTCCAAAAAAACTCGACTTTATAAATCACTCAAAATTTCCAAATGAATCACTATTCAAGCAGTTCAAGCATTAAATTCTAAACCGCTGTGTAAGGATTATAATATCTCATAGCAAGGGTAGGGACCAGGTTCGAGTCGGGAGAGCGTCGCTTTCACGCGCGCCTGAAAGACTAGTCAGCAGTAATGAAGCGCTCTGATAGGGCAATTTCTCCCGGGGTTCCTGGGATGTTCTGACGAGATTCAGCAGCCCAGGAATGCAACGGCAATTACAGGAAAAGGATGGGTTTTAGTCAGTAAAAGTCTGACGATGCACAATTATATAGATAATAGGTACTTGAATATAATATGTAATCTACCTACATATATGTTGGAAAGTGATTACTCGAACAATTATACAAAGCATGCTAAATAGTGATGCAACGAATACTACTTTTACGAATACGAATATCAAACCTACTATTCGGTGAACACGAATACGAATATCTCGCCATGGTAATAAAAGACTTATTTATTTGATGAATGTTTACTCTTCTAATAATTAAAATTTACAACAGGCAAATTTTAATTTAAAAAACATAAAATTTGTAGATTTTCTGGTTTTAGGCGATTTCTTTTTTCAGTCTGGGTGTTCCCAGCCGTTGAAAAAAGTCAGTGAAAAATATTTTTAGGCGAGTTTTTTCAGATTTGAAAATTTTTCAAATCTGCAGTAAATAGAGTTGCGTACAAACATATTTGTTTTTAAATATTTGTATTAGTATTCGCCGAATACGAATATTTGGTAAATGTCTACTATTCGGCGAATACGAATATTCGTATACGTATTCGTTGTATCATTAATGCTAAACCTAAAGCGACAAAGAAACAAAGTCTTTTTCGTATAGATTCATATATAAATAATTATTATTTTAATAACAATAAAACATATTTTCATAAAATTAAATCAATATAAATTCCAAATTAAATAAGATACAAACAAAAATAACATGCGAAAAACACTAAATTAGTTAATTAGCAGAAGTATTGGCAATGGCCGTCAGTATTCCAAATACAAAGAAGGAATTAGCTTCATATATGGCACTCAATATTCCATTGTCTGAATCGTGAACACAGCTCAGAAAGGAGGCCGTCGCTCTGCGTAATACAGCAATGAAATCGTCCACTCTTTACTTCTCAATTATGCCAGATAATCGAGTCCCATTTTTGTGTGGAGTTATCGAATTCCTTCGAGTCTCGGAAGAAACACTAAGCTGTGGGTTCCGGCTGTCACTTATACATCTTTGATCCGCCACCAGTATTGTGCACCAGTATTACTCAGTTTCTGGGTTGTGGGTGCCAGATAAGCAGTCCATGTAAAATACTAGTATAGATCAGTCAGATACATCCGGAATCCAAAAATAATAAATAATAAAATACTTTATTTTCAGACCAAAGTCCATATGGAGACATATTTACACATAAACAAAAAATAAACACAAATTTAAAATAAATATAAAATACAATAATAACAAGACCAATTAGAAGAAATATTATAAAATACACTTAAAAAAGTAATTACTTAATGTATGTGAATGACGCTCTATGAGTCGTCATCCAGTGCCACATTATTGGACTATTCATCCTGTCGGCGACGACAGCTATCAGGCTGTTGGAGCTATCGCGCACTCGCCGGCCGACCTCAAAATAGTTGGGAGAAAACTAATTAGGTGATGATAAACTTGCATGTGGTGGAAGAATGAAGTGAGATCTCAATCTCTAGCGTCAATTAGAACTGTAACCTAGCGTCAATTAGAACTGTAATGGCATTTAGTTTTACCGCCACATACTATGTACAAAATATAGATATGACATCATACAAATCTGACATTTCGGTATCAAAGTTCTCCATACAATATGAACATTAATTACAACACCCCAAAAGGCAGTACCTACCAGAGACACCTGGTTGGAGGATCTTCAATGAAGGTTTGTGGAACTTGAAACCCTGTGCATCATACTTAGATAAACTCACTCCATACTACAACACACAATCATTACATCTAGGTAAGCGTGCTTCATCTTCGACCACATAATCACTCAACATCAGGTGAGATGGTGGTCAAACGCAAACCTAACAACAATTTAAAAAAAAAATAGTTCAGTCGCTGACTATTTTAAGATCGTACAGTTCATCCAAAGGTTGACTGGAAGGTTGTGTTAACATTTTTTTAAATTATAGCAGCCATATGAGTCGGTCTGTGGATAGATAGATATATTCTATATTGTACACCATAACAATAAAACAATAAGGACTTTCCAACTAAAAAGGGTGATACAATGGGCGGTCTTATCGCTAAAAGCGATCTTTTACAGACAACCTTTGGATGGATTTGACACAGGAGAAAATAAATACGCGGGTAGTCTACGGTGTACTATTTATCTTTAAAAAATATAAAAACATTCTCAAAACATAGGTATACATATAAATATAAAAAAAAGAAACAAAGACATACATAATAACAACAATTTAAGAAGAGATATAAAGATCCTTTACCAAGTTTTTGAAAGACGATAGGGTTTGTGCTTGTCTTACTGACACTGGTAGATCATTCCACAGCCGTACTGCTTGAGCTGCGAACGACTTACCATAGTAATTGGTGGTGTGACTCGGTACCGCAAGCCTTAAGTTTTCAGATTTTCTATTATATCGAAATTCTTCCGTACCTCGAAAAGTATATTAAATCTTTGGTCCCGGCTGTCATTTTACATCTTTAACAATGATCTTGACTTATTCTCCACCAGTGTCATGAAACTTAAAAAAATAATTATAATCAGTTTTTCGAAGAATAATGCACCTATTAATTACTTGTAGGTATACGCTTCTGTATAACTTCTTATTTTATATTGTATAACTCGCTCCGAGTACATTTACTTCTTGAAATGAAATTAAATGAAATATTTATTTTGTAAATTGGTTATAAATAACACTTTTACACGTCATGTTTTTTTGCGTGTTAAGTTTAGCTAGATGAAGCCGGTATTTCCTAACTGACTAATCTGAGAAGAAACACCGAAACAAACTCAGAGGTCATAGTCTCTTTTAAAGTCCAGACAATTTGTATTTTTATATGAGAAGCATGTAGGTTCATGTCTGTGGTATTCTTTTGAGGAAATAACCACGCAAATTTGAGCGGACCTGTCCAGACAGTGCAAGCATTTGTCAGTTATTGTGTAGCTTACTTTATTTTATCTGTCTCTGTCTGTGGTTTTCAAAATAATTAACATAAAGGTAACTGTGAAAGACTATTACACGTGTGGCAAGTAATTTGTGAAGTGTTTTAGGAACAAAATTCGTCTCATCAGAAACAAACGAGTAACTGTGACATATGCTGAGTTGGAGCAGACGCAAACGTTCAGCAAGGTAGGCAAGAGATTAATGATTCATTAACTTTGGCTGAAGTAACTTTAAAGTTTTAAGCGCATGAGCGGTATCCAAATTGAACAATTAGGTACTTTGCGTAACTTGAAATTGAACTTAATTTGTACATGAGACTGTATATAAATGGAAGGTTTAAAAATTATAGTCATGATTATAGAATAACGTATGGGAGTTAGCATTTAGATTTTTTTTAATAAGAATTTTCTATTTTACGTTTAATGTGCGAGGTTGAGCAATGCTTTCTGTGTTTGACTAGTGGATGGATCGGACGAAAAATTTACGTGCCTCAGAAAAATATCGATATTTTACTTTTTGTGTATCTTTTTGCATATCGTTTTTTATCTTATTTCATGTATCTTTATCTTTTTCTATTTCTTTGACAACGTTTTCAAGAAGAAAGTAATCTTAAAATCTGACATTAGTATCCTAAGGGGTATCATTTTACCCATTGTCATATTATGAGCAATTTCATATTTCATACTGCCGTAATACGAGTATTTTGTGGATAGTTTCATATTGCTTGCTTGTGCACGAATACTACGTTGTTTTGTCATTTATGCATGTATCCTAAGGGGTATCATTTTACCCAGCTGAGTGAGCTATGGGAATCAGCTGGTCAGTAGCCTCACGTAAAATACTGGTACTTAGCAGTAGCGGCTAGACTGATGATAATAATGATAAATTATAGGTGTAGGGTGTATTCCTAGCATACATGGATGTCAGATGTCAATGTAAAGGAATGCAAATGTCAATGAGTGAACAACGGGATGAGACGAAAAATGCAAATAGTCCGGCCCAAACCACGTCTAATTGAATACTAATTATCAAATGTAAAATTATTTAAAAGTAACTTTGTAAAAAGATGCATAGAGTAATGTAAAAGTGTCAATGCACTGTCAAACGTTACATAACATGAAGTAATAGAGACGAGTGTGCTGATGTATGTTTCCGTAATGTGTATGTTATAAGAAATTTATATCTACTTCTTTAAATAACTGTACTCACAAACAAACCGTGTAAACGGTTTTGTGGGGCATTGGCTTATTTTTAAAATGTTAATGTAACATGTTTTAATAACAAATAAATAATATAAATATAAAAAATGTAGGTCGCGTTCAAAGTGCACGTTTGCGAGCCTACTAGCTAACTTAAAACAATCCAATATTTTGAATTTAAGAAATTTGAATAAATGAAGAAGGGTTTTCTTACTAATTTAATACAAGTTACCGTAAGTTTAAATGATTATCACAATCAATCACTGCTTAAAGACTGAATAGATTTCGATGAAATTTAAAACACGGTTACACCATGGCTTGAATTAGAATAAAATACGTTTTTATCCAGAAAATCGACGTTCCTTTCGAATTAATTGTGATTTTAATGCGAGCAAAGGCGATGACAAATGCGAGAGATAAATGAATACTCCAATGTAATGATTACGGTCATTAATCAACAAAAAAAAAAAAGGAAAGGAAATAAATAACTGGCTTAGCAAACAGGCTGGGATAAGTAAGGAAATAAAATCTGGCTGAGTCAGTAACCACGAGATCTTTTTCCGCGTCGGTGTTCAGTTGAAAACTGCTTCGCTAAGTGCAAAAGTAGCATTCGAAGCTGTAATTAGAATGTTTTAAAACAGATTTTGAGTAAAACTTTTAAGTTCTACCTTAGCATTTTAAGAGCGCTACGAATGCTCGAATACAGTTTTAAGAGTTTGATTGATTAATAGACTTTTACAATTTGTCATTGTGAAGCGCGTAGCTCCACCTAGGGGACTTAGGACGCCTTCCAGGATTGCCGGAATATTTTAACGAGATACTGTGGCCCCGGAACGCAAGAGCACCTGAAGGAACGGGGTGGGTTTTTAGTCAATAGAAGTCTGACACTCCTTTCCACTCCACCGAGAGCGAGAGAAGTCATTCTATGATTTTTCCACCTAGCAAAATGCGGACTTACAACTTCAAGTCACAATCTGTCATTATTATTAGTTGTTTCGTTGATTGTTTTACGAGTGCCAGTGAAACTTTTATATTTCTTTCCTTCTTTATTAACACGTTCGCTGACAGTACGTAGGCGGGAAATTTAAATAGTTCGTTATGCCAGTACGTCGAGGGACGGGCCACTTATTTTTAAGAGTACGTCATCTCACGATATTTTTTTATGTAAGTATTATGAAGAGCAGTATCCATTGTCATATTATGAGCAATTTCATATTTCTTACTGCCGTAATACGAGTTTTTTGTGGGTAGTTTCATATTGCTTGCTTGTGCACGAATACTACGTTGTTTTGTCATTTAGTATTGAAAATTCTACTGTCGGCATGTGGTGTCAGGGTAAGTGCTCACTGTCAGCGAACGTGTTTACTGAAATAATGTATTGTAATAGCATTAGCAGGGTTAGGTTTTCCGTGAAACGAAATTTGTTAGTTCCAGCGGTCATGTAAATGTTTGAAAGTTGTTACAGTATATATAAACCCTGTGAAAAGTCTTTCAAACAATCTTGTCCCTCAGGAAGACAACATACTATCATGCTACCCTAATACCAAGATGTGTAGATCTAATAGCTAATTAGTATCCTGGCATTCAGCCAAACTAATTTCAAAAGAGTCAGGCACGTTATAAGACTATTATGAAAACACCAAATACTGGTCTTTGATCGAAAGCGGGACTTCCTCGTTAGGAAGTTAGGTTTATATTTCAAAGTCTGACAAATAATGATATTGAATTTTTCCATAAGGAATTTCTTCGTAACATCCTAAAGTTTGAAGGTAGGTAGCATGACACCTGTGCTTAAAAAAGTTTTTCCTTTTTGTTTCTGAACTGTTACATTTGCAATGGTAGTTTGCAGATATTTTACCGTTAAAACTTATACTTTACTGGATAGATTGGAAATTAACTTTCTACAATGCATACAGTAAAACTAAACACACCCACACACTCGCCCCACATATACCCATTGTACAGCTACTTTCCAAAGTCACGAGCTGTGTTTTTTTTTTTGTATATTTTTCACTTATTATTATAATTATAATATTGAGCTTTTGTTAATAATGTATAATTATTGTGTCCCCTCGAAAGTATGAGACTAAGGGTACTTAGTAAGGGGTTTAGAC
The DNA here is from genome assembly GCA_943138885.2 of Tholera decimalis. Lineage (NCBI taxonomy): Eukaryota > Metazoa > Arthropoda > Insecta > Lepidoptera > Noctuidae > Tholera > Tholera decimalis. Next base: position 7,673,828 of record OW964553.2, on the reverse strand, counting down.
TTTTAATTTCCTTCAAAATAGTGGTTTCTGGCATAAAAAGGTTTATTTATATACTAACTTCTGCCTGTAACTTCTCTCGCATCTAAAGTTATTTTATTTTATTTTATTTTATAAATTTTAAGGAAACTTACAGCTAATACATTTGAGTGATCATTGACAATATGTAGAAAAAGGCCAATTACAAGCTTCCGCTAATAAACAGTTATATGTAACACAGATACGACGGCGGATGTCGCACGGTCATGGACAAGTACATACATATTATGAAGTAAAACATGCATAAATCAGTACAAAATGTATATATATCATTTGATAGAAATGAAAGAAAAAAAAAATGTTAAGTCATCATTTGTCAAAGAAAAGGCTACATAGGTGTTTTTTTAATTGCTGAACACTGGTTCTGAATAAATCCAACTCCGTGTCCTGGCACACCATATTGAAAGTTCGACAAGCTCGTAACATAAACGAATTTTGCCTATAGGCAGTTTTTACACGTGGTACATGAAGAATATGTGGTCGTCTAAGAAACACAGATGGCACGCGAAGTCCAATCTTGGCCACCAGCTCGGGGACGTCAGTGGACCCGTTCAATAAACTAAATAGGAAAGTGAGATCTGCGATACGTCTGCGCTCGTGCAATGGCAGAATATGAAATTTCTTACACCTACTTATATAGTTAGGAAGATAACAATTGGAACGATATTGAGTGTACCTTAAAAATCGCCTTTGAATGCTTTCAAGGCGATTAATGTAGATATTATACTTCGGATTCCAAATTTGACTCAGTTAGTCAGGTGTTTCAGTTGCCGTAATCAATTTTAGTCTATATGTTACCTAGACTTGTCAAAAAAGTTTCATTCAAATCCTGAAAGGAAGGCTTAAGTCCCTACCCTTAAATTCAAATGCTCTGTAACTATACAACCTAACCTAAACCAACTTAACAGTTAGATTAAATTATTTTACACGTTACACGTACCAAATTATTTTAAAATTATTTATTGAAAATTCAGTCACAAGATACGAGGTACTGAATCTGGATAACTGAAAAAATCCAAACTTTAAGCTGTTTCTGCATAGATTTAGCATTGCGTAGAAAATATATTTGGCCTAAAAGCGTAACATCTATCATTACGTACCTAGATATGTGTCTAGACTTAATGACTCATTTTAATGGCTCCGAAAAAAGAAACTAGGTCTATTCTCACAGGCTATTAAACCTCATTACTATCTCGTTTCACTACACCCTTATTCCAACGCCATTAATTTTTATAACGTCTAATGAACGTAAAGGATTCCAATAAAGTTTGATATAAATACCACATTATGTAACGATGCTATAATATTGCTAATATAGATCTGATTTAAAGCTTCTATAATTCCTTTTATTATTGGTCGTTTACGTAAAAGGTTTTTCAGGGTTTTTTTTAAAGGAGATTACTATATATGTGGGTAGAATTCACATTACTAGCAATCCCGTTGACCCCTCCTACTTAGACCTCCTACTTACTAGTTACATGAGTTTGAATCTAATCAGCATCACAATTTGCTTAGCCTTTTCAAAACTTTGTTAGGGTCGTCTGCCAATCTAATTGGATGCAGCTGATTATTAGTGTTTTACATAGAGTAGTCGCGCAGTAAAACAGAAGATAGTCTGGCTCATCGGCAAACCGTTGCTTGCCTGTCGGTTTTCTACAGATTGTACTTCGGAGAGTGTGCACAGGAGCTCCATAACCTGATCCCTCCATCTCCATTTCACTACCGGTCTACCAGACGCACGGCTGGGTACTATCCACACTTGGTTGATAAACCGTCTTGTCGTACCAAGCGCTTCTCCTCCACATTTATTGTGAGCACAGCCAAGTTGTGGAATTCTCTGCCGGCTTCTGTGTTCCCTGCCACTTATGATCTTTCAGCCTTTAAAGCAAGAGTAAATAGGCATCTTTTGGGCTCGCTCGTCACATCGTAGACCTCATCTATCGCTTACCATCAAATGAGATCGAGGTCAAGAGTGAGCTCATCCGTAATAAAAAAAAGCGAATGGAATTGAGAAAGACAGTTGCCTATCTCAGTTCCACAACCCTTTAGCTGGGTAAAACGATTTCCCTTGGTGAGATCAGTGTTGGATTTCTGGCTTCTTAATACCCGTATGTACTGTCCGAATAACAGAAGAGACCAACCGCTTAATGTGCTTTGCGAGGAATCTCAGTATGTCAAAATGGTCACCCACCAACGCAACGATCTCGGCAAACGTTGGTTAACCTTAAAATCGACCCGTGTGGCTGTTTTCATTTAACCACAAGCTCCTCTCAAATCTAGCATAAGGGCCGTTTAGTTATTTGAGTCGTCCGATTAAAGTATACGATACTAAATTGTGACAGCAGTGGTGGCCCATTGATACCTTTTTTCTTACGATACTAAATAGTGACAGCAGTGGTGGCCCAGTGATACCTCTTTTCTTACGATACTAAATTGTGACAGCAGTGGTAGCCCAGTGATACCTTTTTTCTTACGATACTAAATAGTGACAGCAGTGGTGGCCCAGTGATACCTTTTTTCTTATGATACTAAATAGTGACAGCAGTGGTGGCCCAGTGATACCTTTTTTCTTACGATACTAAATAGTGACAGCAGTGGTGGCCCAGTGATACCTTTTTTCTTACGATACTAAATTGTGACAGCAGTGGTGGCCCAGTGATACCTTTTTTCTTACGATACTAAATTGTGACAGCAGTGGTGGCCCAGTGATACCTTTTTTCTTACGATACTAAATAGTGACAGCAGTAGTAGCCCAGTGATACCTTTTTTCTTACGATACTAAATTGTGACAGCAGTGGTGGCCCAGTGATACCTTTTTTCTTATGATACTAAATTGTGACAGCAATGGTGGCCCAGTGATACTTTTTTTCTTACGATACTAAATTGTGACAGCAGTGGTGGCCCAGTGATACCTTTTTTCTTACGATACTAAATTGTGACAGCAGTGGTGGCCCAGTGATACCTTTTTTCTTACGATACTAAATTGTGACAGCAGTGGTGGCCCAGTGATACCTTTTTTCTTACGATACTAAATTGTGACAGCAGTGGTGGCCCAGTGATACCGTTTTTTCATTTTTCTGGGTGGGAAACTCATCAAATAACTCCTCCCGCTGTGGGTGAAGCGGTAGGGAGTGTCAGACTTCTACTGAATAAAAACCCACCTTGTCCTTCTGTTGCCCTTGTATTCTGGGACCGTGGTGTCTCGTTAGAACAATTCCCGCAACCCCGTTAGGTAATGGCCCTATCGGGCCCGGTCAATTCTGCTGACTGCTCTTTGAGGCGCGCGCGGAACTCGACGCGCCGCTGAGTCGAGTCGCTCTACCCAAGCAAGGCACACCTCGACCGTATGCTCCACCGTGTTTTCCGGGTGGTCCGATCTGATTAAAGTATACGATACTAAATTGCGAGACCAGTAGTAGTGAAAGGTGTGACCCTACCTACTACTACCTACAAGCACGACTTTGGTACAACTCACTTCACCTAGGACCGAAACACGCATGAAGGATTATTTGTAGCTTTTAGATAGTAGTCGTTTATGAAAACTTACGGCCGAGTTTTGATTTGTATTTTTTTTTACATTTTCTAGGTAGACATTTATCCTGTTTCATGGGACCAAAACTCTTTTTTTAATCAATACAAAAAAAAATTCCGGTCCGGGAGAATCAAGACATGAGAGATTACATGCTAGCTATCTTAGCATAGCTAGATTGAGTGACTAAAAAAATAAATATTTGACTAAGTGATTATACATAGAACATACTTTATTTTACATCAAAATTTAAAAACCCCTATTTAACAAGACCGCATTGGCGGTCTTATCGCTGATACCGATATCTTCCAGACAACCTTTGACAATATGCCAAAATGAATCATATCAATTTATGTACATATAAAATCATAGTTTTACCGATACAATCATAGCGAAATCTTTCATAGCACCACGTCATCAAACTATCAGCATATTATATTCTTATATTGAATACGGAACACCACCAAAGTACTATAATAAAAATATCTCTAACGCAGTCTGGGGCAATCAATTTCAGTGGTGCTTACAATTTTAGTGGGGTCGTTAAGGAGTTTGATGGTTGGGACAGATTTACGCACGTTCTGCCCGCAAAATGACGTTACAATGAATGTAATATAAGGAAATTCTTGGGATGGCTAAGCACGTTAAGACGTTGGTCTTGGTCCGTTGGTTTTTATTTGTATTTATGATTTAAAACATATAATATATATATAAACGCAATTCCTGAAAGTAGTTGTTATTTCCGTCATAAAAATACACATAGGTGTTAAATTTTGATGGAATTTTTTAAAAGGATATTGTATGACGGACATAAGTTTTGCGTTTAGTAAGGATAACTATTTTATTTATAAAAAAAATGTCTAGGTTTGGTTTCAATTTATTTACTTACGGATGTTGTTTTAGACTTATAATTTAATATTCTAATTGGGGTGTCTGAGGTATTGCGCTTAATCCGTTACACGTTGTTTATATGTATATATATATATGTATACTATATATATATAATTTATTTTTATATATATAAAGCTGGTTCACATCCGGTAGTCACTTCAATATTAGGTTCGGGTGAATTCCAGCGTCAGGCACGAGTTGTCTGACATTTTGCTGAACCGACCCTTTTTGGCACAGCAGCGAGGCACACCTAATTTGTTTTTTACGTGTTTGCATATATGTACCTAATTTTTTTTTTGCTGCTTTCCATTTGGAGCCTTTTGTATACATTGTGGCATGTGCCGAATAAACACTTTTTAGGGTTCCGTACCCAAAAGAGTGAAAATAGGGACCATATTACTAAGACTGCGCTGTCTGTCCGTCCGTGTATCTGTCACCAGGCTGTATCTCAATAACCGCGATAGCTAGACAGTTGAAATTTTCACAAATTATGTATTTCTGTTGCCGCTATAACAGTAAATACTAAAAAAAAAAATATTTAACGGGACTCTCATACAACAGACATGATTTTTTGCCGTTTTTATAGAAAATGGTACGGAACCCTTTGTGCCCGAGTCCGACTAGCACTTGGCCGGTTTTTTTTTTCTTTCTTTTTTTTTGTCCCGGCTGTTGTTTGTATAGCTTTTACTGTCGTTAAGGGTAGTTAAAAGTCAGAAAATCAAACACTAGTCTTCGCTACGAGGTATCTATCGTGCTATCTAGCTACTGGATTGTGAAGGACAAATAGGACGTTTCATGTCAAATACTGTTACTCAGCTGCATTAGGTTAGACTTAATGCCAACCCCGATATCATGATCGACTTAGCATTTCGCACCTTTAAAGTAAAACCGTTACTATACGAAATTATCAAATTTTACAGGAGAGCCAATATTTGAAACGGTTCAGTATCTTAATTTAGTCTAGGTAAGTCTAAGTACAAGTACTTTATGATTTCTTATGAGTTTATATGATAGATATCTGTTTACTGTATACATGTGCTTCAGAATAGTTTTTCTTTATTTACTTACGATAAATAATTTTTAGATTTATATTTTGTTTGGTAACGATATGATTTAACGCTAGATGGCGAAAAAGACGATATTTTGGAATAATTGCAAGTTTAACCTGTAGTTTACGTTGCCAGCCGACAGCGTTGAGGACGAATTTTTTGATGCTTTATTGTAGTTTGTATTTTAGTACATAATTTTGTATATTTGTTGTAATTAATTGTTTAAATATAAAATAATTAGGTATTTTTGTTTACGTATATTTTAGATTGATGGTATAAATAACTCAATTCGTGAAAATTTTCGTTTAGTAACGGTTTTACTTTAAAGGTGCGATTGCCTCAACTATGATGGGACCAGTCCGATATAGTTGTGGAAAACGGAAATGTTGATGCTTGGGTTGCATTTGAATGGTGCTGATACGCACGTCTTGTTCGAGAACTTGCCAAAGTCCGTCCGAAGATGAGTGACCATCCTAACATATTGCGATTCGTCTGTGCTTCGGAAGGCGAGTTAATTTGTTAGACGGCTATCTTTTGTAAATCTTTGACTGGAATCTTCCTCAGGATTTCCTTCACCGTTTTGAAAGATGATGAAGAAAATTACAAAAAGTAATGTGCCTGCCTGGGTTTGAGCCTACAAATAGCAATTCGTAAGATGTGCCTGTGACCTACAACTGCTTTATTTTATATTATACTAGTTTATGCTCACGACTTCATTCCCCGCGTAAATCTCGATCCCGTGGGAATTCCGGGATAAAAGTAGCGTATGTGTTATTCCAGGATGTCAACTAACCGGGCGGCTGGTGCGTCTTGACGAGCAGTCAGCAGCATTGACGGTGGCCGACAGGGCCATTAACTACTGGGGCAGCGGACATGTTCTAGAAAGATACCACGGTCTCGGACAAGGGTAACTGAAGAAACAGGGTGGGGTTTTAGTCAGAAGAAGTTTGACACTCCCTTTCACTCCACTCAGAGCGGTAAGAGTCATTTGATAATGTTCCCAAAAAAAAAAAAGAAAAAAAAGGGATGTCAGCTATAGATAGTTGACAACCGTTTTTTTTTCTTTTTTTCTTATGTACCAAATTTCATTCAGATCCGTACAATCGTTTTTGCGTGAAAGAGTAACTAACATTCAAACACCTATACAACGTGTAACAGATTAAGCGCAATACCTCAGACACCCCAATTAGAATATTAAATTATAAGTCTAAAATAATATCCGTAAACTAAATAAATTGAAACCAAACCTAGGATTTTTCATAAAATAGTTATCCTTACTAAACGCAAAACGTATGTGCGTCATACAATATCCTTACGCAGACGCATACATTCATGCAATGTTAGCGGCCAACGCAACACGCACACAATTTCCTTGAATTAAATATTGTATTAATTTGTCATGATATTGTGTTTCCATTTTAAGTTAAATTAAAGATTTTTCCATCAAATTTTAACACCTATTTTTTTATGACGGAAATCGATTCTGAACCAACTACTTACAGAAATTGCGTTTATTCTGTTACACGTTGTATATACACACTCAAAAAAAATCAAACTAAAAAAATACAACTTTAGTAGTAACATTAACTTAAGGAGTAACATTACATCCTCATTATATACTAATTATGAACATAATTTTATCCCCATCTTGTTAAAGGTATGAAGGTAACTTCACGAAAGATTACACAAAGGTCATTAAATCATTTCTACCTAATTTCCATTTATGTTACGTAATTAACGTAATACGCCCAAAAATTAAACGTGCATAGCTTAATTTTATGATCATGTGTTATCAAATTAATGAGCGGTGATTTAACAGCATTTTGAATTAATGGTGGACATTCGTTTTTGGGTAATATATTACCGCTATAGGTTTATGTACCGAAATTAATTCATTTATGAATCAGAATCAAAGGTAGGTTATTATCTACGTAAATAATGACTCATGGCTGCATTTCTTCTTTTGCATTTCTTTTCTTACTTACTTAGTACGTCTACTCTACACATTTAAACTAATATAATAAGTCTAGTCAAGTATAAGTAAGTATAGTGCCTGGCACGTAACTTGGCAAGAGTCGTTAGATGCGTAGAAGTCGTTTTTAGGGTTCCGTAGCCGAATGGCAAAAAAAGGATTCCTTATAGTTTCGTCATGTCTGTCTGTCTGTCTGTCCGTCCGTATGTCACAGCCATTTTATTCCAAAACTATTAGGACTATACACATGAAACTTGGCGGGGCCTGATAGGGCCATTGCCTGCTGGGGTAGCAGAAATGTTCTAACGAGATACCGCGGCCCCGGATCACAAAGGCAATTGAAGTAACTCCACCTGGAGCGAGAGGAGTGATTTGATGATTTTTCCACCGAAAAAAAAAGAAAAAATGAACTATTCGTATTATTATTTTAAGTTAATTGTGTGTTTTTAACCGACTTCAAAAAAAGGAGGTTCTCAATTCGTAAATATGTTACCTCATAACTCGGAGATGGCTGGACCGATTTGAAAAATTCTTTTTGCATTTGAATGGGTATACTTTCTAGTTGGTCCCATTATTACGAAATCAGGATCTGATGATGGGATCTTGGAGAAATCGAGGGAACTCTTCAAATATTATAGGCACACCTATAGCGTTTTGGGTATTTCTTATAGTACCTTGAGCAGATGCTTCCGAAAAGTACCATTTGGGGAAGTTGAACTGATGATGAAGACCACAGATTGCCACTGAAACTCCTCAATAATAAGTATTTCGTGGATTGCGATTCGATTACTTGAGTACGTATGTTAAAAACTTTATGCTCGTCACAATACATATGGTGATGTAGAGCTGATGGTCAAGTACCAGGAGAACTCCTCAAAAATTAACGGCTATGCATCAGGAAAAGCAATATTTTGTAAAAGGTGATAAGTTGTTGACATTATGGCTTTTGTAACTAGATAAATTACAAACCGACCCACTAAAAAGCGTGAAAAAAATTTTTGCAAAAAATAGAACCGACTTCCATATCAAAACACTACAAAGCCAAAAATAAGTTTAATTTCGGAAGGCGGTGTGAAAAAAAAGAAAATCCAAAAGCAATAACACCGACTACCGAAATTAAAGTTATTTTTGGCTTTGTAGTGTTTTGATATGGAAGTCGGTTGTATTTTTTGCAAATTTTTTTTTTTCTATATATTTAGTACAGACAACAAAATCCCGCGGACAACTAGGTGGCATCATAGACCTTACAAATTTATTTTGATTATATATTATTATAACAACTTTTTGGCACGTAAAATTAAATCTAAGAAAAAAAAAGTATTGACATCCAGTATCAAAATGAATTGTTTGGAGGTGCTGGGATTTGAACCCAGGACTTTCAGCATGCGAAGCAGACACTCTACCACTGAGTTACACCCCCGGCTGTATGACGTGCTAAAATATGTTCTCGCACGCAGGGACAAGCTGATTCGCATACGAAGTGAAAGGTACTTTTAAACACTTCAAAGTCGCAGCATTGATGCTGCCGCAAAAGCAAGGCAGCCGGATACAAATACAGAGCGGTCTTATTGCACAGTGAAATCTCTTACAGGCAACCTTACTCTCTCTGTAGACCATATGCTTATATAAAAACTTTTTATCAAAAAATTAAACCGACTTGCAAAAACACTGCAAAGTAAAAAATAACCTCAAATTAGGTAGTCGGTGTCTTTGGTTTTACATTTTCGTTTAAGGCACTGACTACAGAAGTTTAAGTTATTTTTCATTTGCAGTGTTTTTTTTTTGGAAGGCGGTTTAATTTTTTGTTAAAAAGTTTTTTTTTTCTCTTTTTAATTGGTCGATCTGTAATTCACCTAGTTACAAAATGTCATCTACTTATAACCTTTTACAAAATATTGCTTTACCCGATGCAGGGCTGTTAATTGTTAAGGAGTTCTCCTGGTACTTCCAGGTGTCCCTCAGGGGTCTGTTCTCTCAGCAACTTTACTCTTGCTGCACATTAACGATCTGCTAATGCCCGGTACCTTTGGGTATGCAGACGACAGCACATTTTCTGAGAGATATGTGTCCAGCGCGTGAGCTGGTGGGTCACAGATCCAGTCTCTCCGTGAGGACATGGTTGGGCACTTGAACTTGACCATGACGGCTGTCTCCGAATGGGGCGATGCCAACCTGGTCAAGTTTAATGCAGCTAAGACCCAGGCGTGTCTCTTCTCCGCATAAAGGAGCTAATTCGAACCGGCTCCTACTTTCCGTGGTGTAACCGTGCTGATAACCAATCATATTGAGCTTCTTGGGGTGACTTTAACTTCCACACTCAATTTTGGCCGGTATATCGAGGCTAAGGCTCAGTTAGTATCAAAAAATTTGGGATTCCTAGCCAAGGTGAGACGGTACTTCACACCGGAATAGCTGCTCAATTTGAATCAAGCCCAGGTTCAGTCGTGTATGGAATACTGCTCTCATCTTTGGGATGGATCTGCGAAATACCAACTGGACGCGCTTGAGTCTATCGAGAAGCGGGCCAAGAGACTCATTGGCAACGATGCACTGGTCGAGTCAAAGCTCCAGAGCCTTGAACACTGACGACGAGTTGCAAGTCTATCGGTTTTCTATCGGTTACATTTCGGGGAGTGTGTGATGGAATTACACAATCTAATTCCGCCAAGCCCGTTCCGTCATTGGACTACGAGACAAACGGCGAAGCGCCATCGTTACATGGTAGACATCCCGCCCATACGCACAAAACGTTTTGGGAATACCTTCATTGTGCGTACGGCTAAGGAGTGGAATTCCCTGCCGGAGTCTGTGTTTACCGACAGCTCCAACCTAGGAGTTTTTAAGTCCAGAGTGAATAGGTTACTTTTAGTTAAGCGTGCTCCATCTTCGATCACATCGTCACTTACCATCAGGTGAGATAGTGGTCAAACGCGAACCTATTTTCAATAAAAAAAGGAGCTTACATTTTTAAAATTCTATAATTGTAACCAAGTATGAGAACCATAGGAATTCGTTTGATACAGCATGTACAAGACCAATCGATGCATCGACGCTTGGTGCCTGTATTTAGCAGTCTTCTCAGGACAGTGTCTATTTGTCTATCATGCAGTTTCCACTTATACCTGGTGGTACCCAAATTCTTATCAACAGTATCGACTTTTATTATTTAAGTTTTAGTATAGACTTTATTAGATAATAAATTAATCGTTTAAAAAACACTAGAAAAACACGCTTTTGTAAATGCACGTAAAAACAAAAAAATATTCTTTAGGTTTGTTATAACCTTGAAACCTGATCGTGTCCAAGTCCATTCCGTGGCCTTTCTCACAAGTGCAAACACGACTATGATACGATATTCCATCATGGAATGCCAGTGCCTATCTTCCGGCTTCATCATCAGACCTTGAAACCTAATCGTGGTCAAAGTTCATTACAAGACTTTTCTAAGAAATCCAAAACAGCTATGACACGTTATTCCATTATGAAGTTCCAGGTCATATCTTTCGGCTCTATCATCAGATCAGTTCGACAGTACCATATTATTGTATTGTCATCAGAACCACATACAACTGCCAATTTTCATTACGCTACGACCTTTGGAAGATGGTTAAATTAGTTATCTTAGATTCCATTACATAGTTAGTTACATACTGGTCGACCTAATAAAAACGTGTTAAAAAAGAATATTCTTTATTTTAAACCAATAATTTAAACACACCTGTTACACAATATTGCATAGCCTTTGGTTACAATGGCGGTATTATCGCTGATAGTGATATATTCCAAACACCTTAAGTCCATCCACTTAACGAACATAAAATAAAGGGGGATCAATCATTATCACAAGAGCAAAAATAAACATGAAAAAAGTCTTAAAATTCAAAGAATAAAAATCGACCTAAAACACACATTCAAAGGAAAATCTTTTGCCACGTCACTGTTAATACCCTAAGAAAACTTCTCAAGCTTCAAGATTGTCATAAATGTTGAAAAGTCACGACTATGTATGTGTAGGACAATACATCTCCGTTTTACACTCAAACTTACATTATACAAATTTAATGAAACAAGTTGGATCGTAATTTTGAGCGCTCAAGGTGAGTGACGCCTCGTGGCTCGGCTTGTTATAATTAATTAATTACTGAATAAGTACTCTGTACAAAGTGGTTGGAGTTCTGTTCGCTATATTTAGAGCTCGTGTTACTTAACTCTACTTTAACACTATCATCAACCTAGTCTGTTCCAAATTAGTAGTATATTGGTGTTCGCTCCTATCATTGTTCTTGTCATCGACTTAGAAAAGATTACTTTCGAGTCCAATTCCTATACTAACCTCTCACCGGTTCTCATATTAATTATGATTTGATCAGTAGATATTTAAAGAGAATTGGACCTCTGAGATTGTTTCGATGTTTTCAGTTAAGAAACATGGGCTTTTGTCTAGTTTATATTGAGCGAAAACAGTGACGTGAACAGGAGCAATTTTAAACTTAGTCACTGAATTAATTTCATTTATTTCGCATGATAGGCTTAAATATCAACGTTCTATTGAAATAACACGATTATATTTTCCTGCCATTAGTTTAAAATCCTCTAAGACCAAGCAGATGATTAACTGTATACTAAAGAATGTGACAGAAGTGTTGTTAGTAGTAGTCTAGTTTAAGACAGCTGCAAATTCTTGCAAAGCTACCCACTTTTTAAAGGCACTGATTTAAAGAGGCAGTTGTAAATAGCGGTTTTGGTTTTGGTGCAGTTAAAACTAAGCACTAAAGTAAACAAAAATGAGTAATAAAAAATAGTTAAATGGATCAGTGAATATATAATTGAGCAGAAAAATAATTAAATGGGCGGTAAAAATTATTGAACGAGTGGTTACGTGTGGGCAGTAATAAATCGGAATTTGTCGGTAAGAAATCTCATTCTAACCTCATCTAACCTAAATGATTCACCAACAATAGAAGGAATCTGACACAGGTATATAATTAGGCCATCATTTCTACCGCTCATTCAGTTATTGGACTGCTCAATTACTTTTAGAATTGATATTGTATGATAAAATAACCGACTAATTGATTTTTTATTACTGTCCATGTTTTACTGTCGCAATAATTAATCAACTGCCATTAAATTAAATAACTGCTCAATATGTTTTTCAACTGATCATAATAACATCTCGAATATTTAAATAACAGCTCAAAAAAATAGTTCCCCTTTTTAAAACACGTTTCGCATTAGAAAGTATTAGCCTAAAGTGAAGCAAGTCATTAATCAATAATAAACCCTAATAACACAGACACTGAACCAATAACATAGCCCAACCATTATAATTAAAAGACAAATAATAACAGAAACTAACAGAACAGTGCCGTCCATTAGTTCACTCACATTGCAAACAACATCGATCTTTATTAAACCGTGAAGTTTTAGACGTTTATACAGAAAAGTTAGGGACATTCAATTTTCAATAATAGTTCAGTAATGCGATACTGAAAAGTGGAAAGTTCCGAGTTTGCGGCTACCAAACAGAATGAATTAAGAAAATACTTCAGTACCAATCTATACGAATACTATAAAGCAGAAAAGTGTTTTTGTTTAAACCCACACTTCTTCGAAATTAATGGGTTTATCTGAATGAAACTTGGTATGGAATCAGCTTGAAGCTTACTCGTCTGGAAAAGAATGAAGGTTACGTTTCTATCGTGATAAGGTACACGAGAACAAAGCCCCGAGCAACTGCTAGTCACTAATAAATTTTTGAGGATATAGAACAGCCTCTCCACAGCACGCAGTAACCTCAACCACTACTATTATGAAAATGCCTTGAAATCAAACCCGTCTAAAACGCAGTCGTGCATTTTCCATCTCCGAAATAGACAAGCGGGCCGTGAACTAAACATCTCCTGGCAGGGGGTCCCTATTGCCCACAGTGAACACCCAAAATAATCGGTATAGTCTTAGATCGGTCCCTCACCTACAAAAATAACTGCCAAGCCATAAAAATGAAAGCCCATGCCAGAAACAACATACTGCGCCGTCTTACATCCATCAAACGGGGAGCGTCTCCTCAAGTCCTGCAAACAACTGGTATGGCGCTCTGTCTCTCTGCTGGTGAATATGCCTGTCCAGTATGGGACTGTTCCGCTCACGCCTACCTTGTGGATATAGCCCTGAATGAGACGTGCTGGATTATTAGTGGTTGCCTGAAACCGACCCCGGTACGAATGCTATATCCACTAACTGGAATGAAAGTGTTCACAGGATTATAGCAAGTGTTATCGAGAGCTACAAGCCGACTCGCGACACCCAATGCACGGATACGTCCCAGTGCCCCAGAGGCTGAGAAGCCGTAAAAGCTTTCTCGGGTGCGTAAGTCCAGCTAGTACAGCGAGTAGCAACGCCTCCACAGCAAGGTGTGATGTCCTCAATCCACCTGATGGCTTCATAGAACCGTCTGAGAGCCTACCTGGACACATGTTACCGTGGCCAGCTTGGGAATGCCTTAACAGACTGCGAACCCAACTCGGCCGTGGTAAAGATAATCTCTACAAATGGATATTTAAAGATGGCTCAGATTTCAAATGTATATGCGGTGCGACCCCACAAATAATGGAGTTTTGGGCCAAACTTATTAACCGACTTCAAAAAAAGGAGGTTTACAATTCGCCTTGAACCTTTTTTTTTATGTATGTTACCTCATAACTCGGAGATGGCTAGACCGATTTGGAAAATTCTTTTTTTGTTTGAAAGAGTATACTTTCTAGTTGGTCCCATTGTCGTCACGTTTGGATCTGATGATCGAATCATGGAGAAATCAAGGGAACTCTTCAAATATTATAGGCACACCTATAGCGTTTTGGATATTTCTTATAGTACCTTGTGCAGTTGCTCTCGAAAAGCACCATTTGAGGAAGTGGAACTGATGATGAAGACCCCAGATGGCCACCGAAACAACTCAATAATAAGTATTTCGTTGATTGCGATTAGATTACTTGAATATGCATGTTAAGCACTTTATGCTCGTCACAATGCATATGGTGAAGTAGAGCTGATGGTGATGTACCAGGAGAACTCCTCAAAAATTAACGGCTCTGCACCGGGAAAAGCAATATTTTGTAAAAGGTGATAAGTAGTTGACATTTTGGCTTTTGTAACTAGATAAATTACAAACCGACCCACTAAAAAGCGTGAAAAAAGACTTTTTAGCAAAAAATAGAACCGACTTCCATATAAAAACACTACAAGGGCAAAAATAACTTTAATTTCGGTAGGCGGTGTCTTTAGTTTTGTATATATTTTCGTTTTTTACACCGCCTTCCGAAATTAAAGTTATTTTTGCCTTTGTAGTGTTTTTATATGGAAGTCGGTTCTATTTTTTTCTAAAAAGTCTTTTTTAGAATATTTTTGCCATCGACACGCTACTAAGAAAAACAATAAAATATCTACACGTCAATGGTGACGCCGAGGTAGAGCATTGGTGGGCCAGTGTTTACAAAGACGTCTTATGAGTGATGGATCATGGGTTCCAAGTTTTCGAACCCCAGAAGCCAAATTACTTAGTGTATAAACATCATTACTGCGCATTGTGAAGAAACCCGCATGTTCTAGAACCGAATAATCTGAAAGACATAGAAAGAAGAAAGAAATAAAATAAAATTTATTTGACCCAGATGTAAAGGCACACAATAAATACAAAAAAATAAATAAAACTAAAACTAAAAAAAAGTAATTCAATAAAACTAAAACAACAACTTAATTAAATAAAACAGCGTTGCATGTGCCTCACGGCTGTGCCAAATAGGCCCAGTTCAGCAAAATGTGACATCCATTAACCTGCAAAGGACCCGCGTGATGCACTTCCACCGACTCTTTCTCTTAGAGAGAAGGCGCTTGTTCCAGTTGTGGGAATGTTATAGGTTGATTGACTCCTACATTGGTTTCGTGGGGGCCAGCTCTAATGCACAATCTGGTGTTCTGGGATCGTTATTGGAATTTTCCGTTTCCATGTATAAGTAATTAGTATATTATATTTCGAATACAAAGTCAAAGCGTCAATGGCCTAAGGTGTCGGACTTGTGACCGAGAGGACGCGGGTTCGATCCCCGCCCATTACACAATTGCCACGAACCTACTCCAGACACAAGCATATTTAGCTTAGTCGGAGGGATTAACAAGATTGCCAGTAATGTGAATTCTGCCCACATTGCTAGTTTTACTTTAAAACAAAAAAGTACACAAGTCAATCTTATTTGATATTTGATGGTTATACCGCACATGTAGACCGATTCCCAAACTAACCTTTATTATATTTTATGTAACATAGGCCTTTATGTGCACTTATAAAACTTCACAAGCTAGGGCACGGTTCAAATTCGTTGGTATTTACTTCATTTGTAACTTTACTTACAAACTTGTAACTCAAATTACTAAAAATTGGCCAAGGGCGAGTCAGACTCGCCCATGAAGTGTTCCGTAGTGACTACGCCAAATAACTTTATTTTTCATAGTAGGTATTTGTATGAATTACAAAGTTATATATGCGGTTTTAGAAAATATGCTGTATCTCAAAAACTGCTGACCCGATCCCGTTCAAACTAATTTTTGTTGAAAGTTTACATTAAGATCTACATCAATTCTTTTTTTTTCTCTTCATTATTATAGAAGTTAGAGGACACATTTTACCACTTTGGAAGCGTATATCTTTTAAACAATTGACTTTATGAAAAAGTGGTTTTAGAAACCTCAATGTCATTTCAAATATATTTTTCATTCACTACATTACATTTACATTCTATAGATACCAGACACGCATAGACTTCATGAAAAAATAAATTTTCAATTTCAGTTCCATATATATGAGGATCCCCCTTAATTTTAAATATTATTTATTTTTTTTCTTAAAGTCGGAAAACGGTTCACAGTATACAAAGTTTCATGTGTATAGTCCTAATAGTTTCGGAATAAAATGGTTGTGACATACGGACGGAAGGACAGACAGACAGACTATACAAAACTATAAGAGTTCCGTTTTATTGACATTCGGCTACGAAACCCTAAAGAGCAAAAACAAGTCGAAATTACATTAGATAATTTTAAAATAAGTAATAATGTTAAATAGGTGTGTTTAAATTTTGGTGTACACTAAAGTATGTTCTATCTATCTATCTATAATTCAACTGAAATAAGTTTTCAATGATAGCTACATCAAATAAAACCAATTAAAAACATTCATTTTTCAATGCCTCTTACATGTATTTGATGGATTGATGAATAAATGTCGCAGCCCGAACCGATATGTAAAACTCATTCGATCTGTCCCACGAGATGGATTGCACGAATAAATCTAACGAGTCCAATTGCATATAAAATGAAATTGAGCATTAACGTAATGGAAGCAATTACGTTTTTAAAAATGATTATGAATATTTAATCCATTCGCTTGGTTAAGACATACGTATTCTGTAGGTAGGTACATACAAAAAAGGATAATATGATTACGGCACTGTCTAGCAGTTTGAGTACTTTATGCGACCTACCCAACAAAAGATATTGCCCTCTAAGCTTGTTTCGGTGTTGCTTCTGACGTAGTCAACTTAAAAACACCAGCTTCATGTAGTTTTAATTTATGGAAGATGGCGTTTAAAAGTATAATTTAAAACCAATTTGCAAAATAAATACCACTTTAACATAAATAAATTCATTCACTAATAAGTTCCTAAGTCGCCTTCTACGACACTTCAAAAATTCCTTGTGTCCAACACCACGCGTTTACAGGAGAACCACAATTTTATTATGACGTAGCCAGAAGAGTCGTCAAACTTAAGTGCACATACGCAGGGCACATACATGTCTCATCTGAAACTATGATGATACATGGAAATTGTTACGTAGTTTAATACAGTGAAGTCAAGAAAGATCAATTCATAAACATATTGGTCTTTTTAATTTACAAATTTCCAGGCACTTTTAAACAGTCTCGGTTGACCAGTGAACAAAAATTTATTACAAAATTCAAATAAATATCCCTGGAAAGCTGAGCATAATTTTACCAATTTAAAAGCTGGTTGAATTAATTCATTCCTATTAAATGAATCGGCTTGAAAGTCGCGAGATTTGTTATATATGAGTTGCAAAGCACTATTTCATGTATTCACTGAGTACTTACTCGGTGTATTTTAAAATTGTGGACTGGATCCAACCTTTATATCTGATATCTCTCTTTTCGTATCACTCAAAGGTTTACTAGCGAAAACTCAACTTAAAGCAGGCTTGATTTTGTGCATAAGCTTTAATATTATCACTGTACTTTTGACTTTGGTCTACAAATAAACAATACATCTGAATAAGAATTGTGTAAGTGAGCTTAGTTTGTGTGCAAACAAAGTCTCATGTACAAATATGTTTAAAAATCTTATATATATATATTATATAATACCTGTCTACTTGAGATAAATTAAGCAGAAAGACATATCTCTGAAAACAGTAGTTTACTGAAATGTTAGACCGTGGCCCGTGACATAAATATTTAATTCGTACGTGCCCCGGAGAACATCATATCTGTAACTTGTAGATATAATCAGTTGGGTTATAGACTTAGGAGAATAAGGTTCACGAAATAACATATATTGTTGGACTAGTGACGTCATTCCATCGTGAAACTGCTGCAATAAAATATGGGAGGCTTTCTTAAGCTTTCAAATTGCTTGATGTTCATTAGTTTTGATTCGTGGGAAATGGTTCATGTTTTAAAGGGCCTGAGAATTTGGTTCATTGTTGACCAGCCTAAGGCCACGAAGATTTATAGGATGTGAAGCATAACAATAGCTTGACAATATCGAGCAGCTTAGCTGGATACAGTTAAACTTGTGGAAAGCTTATGTGTAGTAACTATTAGGCTGAATGAATCTTTGGAAAACATTCAAAAAAAAATTTTTTTTTTGTCTAGGTTAGATGTATATTTGTCCATCAGGAATTGTCCTGACAGGCAAAAATACACCTAAATTGAACACATAATTAAATTACACATGTATTTGAGGTTACATGTAGAATCAATAATGATTACAGGTCACATCGCGTTGTTTTGCATAATTATTGACAGATAACCAATCCCGAATCGAGTCAACGCGGGTTTCATTAATTTATCACAATTTCGCTTCTCGTATTACATATTATGTATGTTGCTGTACCTATACATTATCAACAGTGGATTTGCGCTGTGATTATAATCCATAGTGAAATGTCAATATGGATTTGTGTGATTATATTGAACGTAGTTGGGATAAAATTTACTGTTGTTTATCAATACAGGGTGACAAAATATCAGAAATACATACCTGTATGATGAGTATAATGTCAATACAAGAATATGCAAAATTTTCATATTTATGACTTCTTCTTTTATCTGCTCGATTTTGTCCAACTATGTTGCAATCGGCTTCGAGTCTAACCGGATGTAGCTGCATTAGTACTCAACTATACTAATATATAACGAATGAATGAACGATGGAATTACACAATCTTATTCCACCAAGCCCGTTCCATCATCGGACTACCAGACCAACAGCGACGCGCCACCGTTACATGGTGAACATCCCACCCATACGCACAAAACGTTTTGGTAACACCTTCATTGTGCGTACGGCTAAGGAGTGGAATTCCCTGCCGGTCTGTGTTTCCAGATAGCTACAACCTAGGGGTCTTTTAATCAAGAGTGAACAGGTTACTTCTAGGTAAGCGTGCTCCATCTTCGACCACATCATCGCTTACCTTCAGGTGAGATGGTGGTGAAATGCGAGCCTATTCTGAATAAAATAAAAAATAACGTGTATAATGAATACATCTAGTGTATTACATGAAGCGGCTGTCTATTTGACTTCCATACCCCAGTAGCTGTGAGATTAGTAGTGTGAGATTTTCAGCCTATCTGTAACGAATGTCAAAGATGTACAAATGATAGCCAAGACTTAAGAATCAACGTGTTTTCCGAGGTACGGAGGAATCTCAATATGGGGTGTGTCCAAACATTGAGCAACAAGAGTGCAACACGTGGCATTTCTAGAACACATTTCTGCCGCGCTCTAGTTAGGACAAAGCCGACTAAGGTTTGCGCGGCAGTACTGCGCGGCATAACTAAGATACGCCGCGTGCTTCATTTGGCATCAAAATTGTTGGCTATTTCATTCTACAAGTCTTCACGTTTGTTTTTATTATGGTATTAAACGAATTGATGTTTCGTTGTCCATGTTTTTGCGCAGAAATACGTCCAACCACAAATACTGCCGAATGTTTACTAAAGGTGTGTCCAAACATCGAGCGGCAATCGAGTGCGGCGGCTGCGCTTGGCCCGCCGCCCTGTGTTTAGTCGACTGCCGCGCAAACATTAGTCGGCTTTGTCCTAACTAGAGTGCTGCAGAAATGTGTCCTAGAAATGCCGCGTGTTGCTGCCGCGCTCTTGCTGCTCAATGTTTGGATACACCTTAAGAATGTTCGTGCGCGACAGGTAGCCAGAAGCGTTCGCGCGCGGCCGACGTCTAATAACAGGGCGGCGGGCCGCGCTCGATTGCCGCTCGAAGTTTGGACACACCTTTAAGATGACCCATCTAAAAACCGACCTGGGCAAGCATTGCTGAACCTTGATGATCGACCCATCTGGCTGTTATTATTTAGCACGAGCTTCTCTATCTACACGATCAAATGAATTGTCTAATTAGCTTACAGACTAACTGACAAAGGCTTGCACTGACAGGACGGGTCTACTCAAATCTGTGTGGT
The DNA here is from genome assembly GCA_943138885.2 of Tholera decimalis. Classification (NCBI taxonomy): domain Eukaryota; kingdom Metazoa; phylum Arthropoda; class Insecta; order Lepidoptera; family Noctuidae; genus Tholera; species Tholera decimalis. The sequence continues at coordinate 7,653,580 of OW964553.2, read as the reverse complement.
TCTTTCCCCAAAAGGCCATTTCAGATTCATTTCATTTCAGATTTCTACATAATCCTCATAAACGATTGTGAATATTTAAACTATGTAGGTTATTTTATTCGAGTTAAACATGATTGTCTGGCAGTTTGAGTGCTTTTGGCGGCCTACCCAAACGAACTTGGTATTGTTCGTCAAATTGTTAAGCTCCTTGTTCTAAGTTGAGCTATAGGACATTTGACAAATGCTTGCACTGTATGGACAGGCCCACCCAAATCTGTAAACATCTTTCTTCAAAAGATCGCCTACAATGTTCCCATATAATTAAACTAGTATAGATTGTATGGATTTTAAAAGAGACGGACCCCTGAGTTTGTTTTGGAGTTTGTTCTCAGGGTAGTCAGTTAGGAAACACTGGCCTCATCTAGTTAATATTTACGAAAAAATGACGTGTAAAAGTGTTACTTAATAACCAATTTGTAAAATAAAGATCATTTATCATTTACTTGAATGTAGGTGTAAAAAATACACCTACATTCAAGTTTTTTTTATTTAACTGGTCAGTCTGTTTATCTGCTACAATTACGTAATTTTAGGTCGTGCGTGTTGTAAATGTATGTATACTAGGGATGACTGTGCTATTATCATTTGCACCTTAGTATCGTTATCACTTTAACCCCTGACATTGAGCTACTATTAGGTACCTATGTACTATGTTTGAGGAGTCTGTGTTTGCTGATAGCTAGAACATCATCGCTTTCCATAAATGTCATGGTGGCCAAACACAAGTGTATTTAGTACAAAAAAAATACCCTTTCAATAATTATTTTTTATACAGCATCAAAATAAATCCAATTTTACTTTTGATATTGTACCTACTTGTAGCTTTGGCTCCGTATTGATCCGTCTAATTAAACGTATAAAATTTGAGAGGGCTGAAGCAAAGAGTCCGTAATGAGGCCAACAGACAGCGTAGGCTACTGATTAATGCTTTGACAGACATGATTTCTTTTAATGAATTTCTTCCACTCTAGGACGAGCGCAGGAGACTGTCAACTTTAACTTTTCAAACCAACAAATTTAATTTTGGACTCTCCCCGCAACAAAAAACGTCAGTGCCAAACGTTGCATTATAATATATAGCCGTCACTTTGGGTCTTAAAGAGAACTAGCAATGTGGGTTCGAATCCACGACCTTTTGATCACAAATCCGACACCTTAGCCACTAAGCTATTGCCGCTTATTACCTAAGACCACCATTGTAACCATATTTTGCAATATTTGAAATCAAGAGTGTGTATAAATTATTGGTGTACAACAAAGAGTATTATTTTATCTATCTACCTATTAACAGTCGCGCGGACTTTATGACGATACTTTATAACCATCCAAGCTTCAAGCTTTCACACCAAATTTCATCCAAATCCACCCAGTATTTTCGAAGATTAGCGCATTCAAACAAACTTTTCCCCTTTATAATAAAAGCAAAGATACTGGACGGTAGATGGTCCTAAATCTCGCTGTACTCATAACAGACTTGATCTCATCGCAACTATAAATATAATAATTAATAATGCAGTGGGCTGCAATATTGTTTATAAGCTGAATGATTTATTGTTGTGCACTCATCTTATATTGTTGCTGTTTATTGTCCCTCAATAAATTAAAACTGTAAGTCAAATAGGAATACCAATCTTCTGCAAAATAGTGTGTATCAATATTGACAAGAAAACGTAAATTGGCATGCGTGTCAAAATGGATGAAATCCAAGACATTGTTTGGTACAACAGACATAATGTTGTTTAGTTTCACTAATGTATCTTCAAGAGAAATCTATTCTTGTGTATCGCAAGATCTATTGAAGTTGGCGACGTCGACGAGATTGTACGAGGCCGCGAGATAATCTGTTACTGTGTTCTCTTGGTGGGGAAACTAACACGCCCGTCTTGTCTATTCTTAACAATCATTCGCTTGGTTATTGCAGTATTGGTCCCTTTTTGATTGGTTTGGTAAATCTTTTGTTGATTTAGGAAATGGGATATTAACCCTCAATCAAATCGAAAATCCAAGTTTCCATGTCTTTCAATTGTTTCATGTCTTTCTGTGTATCGACATTGCAAGTCAACAAAACGATAGTTTATTGACTTACTTTGATAAATGCTTGCACTGTTTGGATGGGCCTGCCCAAATCTGTGTGATTTTGTCCTGTAAATGGTGCCACAGACATTAACCTACTTGGCTCTCATATTTGTTATTATATTATGTATACTTTAGGTTAAGGTATATATCTATGGGTCTTTGTAACCTGAAAATAAATAAATAATAATAATAATATGATTTGATCACTACAGATTGTATGGACTTTAAAAGAGATATTGACCTCTGAGTTTGTTTTAGTGTTTCTACTCAGAGTAGTCAGCAAACACTGGCTTCTGGCTTCATCTGGTTTACATTTACGAAAAAAATATGACGTGTGAAAGTGTAATTTATTTTCTATTTGCAAAATAAACATCATTATTTCAACAGCAAATTTCAAATTGTAAATTGATATTGAAAAACAAATAAGTCAACTTTTCTATATTACTCTTACTATATTACATATTTTGAAATGTTTATTTATGAGTTTAAGGGTGTTTTTCGATCCAACCACAAATTAATATCTTAATTTACTTATTTATTTATTACAAATACAAAAATAATTATTTGTAAGCATACATTAATTATTGAGGCAGGTATAAAGATAGGTAATTTTACACCGTATTGTAAACTTTTCAGGACACTTCGTATAAAAACTTTCTAACAACAAAATATAGTTTAATTACTATTTAAATAAATATAATAATTTAAGAAAATTTAGAAAATCGTTTCAATACTATGCTTGGTTTCAGATTCTAAATTCTCAAATTCACTCATAAAAATTTGAATACAGCATCTGCTAACCAGTATTTATACTTCTACAAAAGAAATCCAATTACACAATTTAAATAAACTCATCTTAGTAAACTATCAGAAAAGCTACCCTATACTATAACCAAGTTATAAGAGAAATCAAAACATCCCAATCGATCATAAGTAATCTTTACTTAACCTTATTCCAATCAACTAAATCCTATCAATTTCTCTTTTGTCTTACAGGCGCTGAACCTCAGGTTAAATTGACCAGATCGTTCAAAAACTTTATACATAATTGAACTTCGAATTAAATTGATTTCAATAACTCATCTCTAACGAATTCAATGAAGAAATCAATTAATTCTAGGGCGTCCTTTGGCAGTTGAATTTAAAATAATCTCGTTTAATCGGCTTGGTGGAGTAGGTAATGGTTTTAGGATATTTTAATCGGGTTTCAATTATTGTATCAGATAATAAAAGTACCCGTCAATAAAGCGACACTTGGGGGAGGCGTATACTCAGAAGTGGACTTTTTGGCTGATATAAACAAGGTTCATTCTTTTGAACAATTTTAGAAGCCTGTTTATTTAATTAATTATAAACATCTTATGGAATTATGTGTTTTAACACCTTTCTCTTCTGCTCAAAAGTTGTGTGTAACTTGCTGTTATGTCAATGAAACAGTGTTTTCCCGCTACCAGTATAATTTATTTATTTCCATTTTATTTCAGAATTTGTGACATTCCATTGTTCACCAATTGTACTTATATAATATAATAAAGTATATCATAAATAAATAATTAATTGTTAGTAACATCATCCATATACACACTGTTCAAGTCCACATGAACATATAGAATACTTATTTAGCTAATCATTTTTGTTTATATAGTTTAATTTAGTAATTTTAGTTGATTATTCGTCCTTTTATTATCTTTGGTAAATCTCTAGTTATTAAGTTGGCAACATTGTTTTGTACTGAGAAAATTTGTCTGGGTCATGGCGCACGTTGTGCTCTTTTATTTAATATAATAAAAGTTAATTAACTTCAAAATACACGCATTTCATTTCGAACATGCGTAGTGGTCCTTCGAATTAGTGGTGAAGTAACTTCAGTGCCTTTGGTGAAGTTTTTTCGTCTTGCACCGTGTGCGTGGTGGTTTTGTTCGGGCCGCGTTGCCCCCGCGGAGCCTCACCCTGCTCATAGTTTGGGTAAAAATCCCGACTTTGCATCAATTCCAGCCTCCATCAACCTAAAATCGCCAATTGTGAGCGATTTTCATCATCAAGGTGGTAAAATTCAAGAAAACCTAAATTTTGTACCGTTCGGAGGTAGGTACTTCCATTGAATAAGTAATACCTACTCAAAGAAAAAGTTTGACATCCCGCCAACGAACTGTCAGATTGACATTGTCAATTTTTCAAGTTTACGAAGTAAACAAAGTTCACAAACAACAACGAAAAGTTGCATAAAGCACTTCAAAAGTGCATTAATTAAAGGTGATAGTGACCTAGTGTTAAAGCATACAGTGAATTTGTGTTGCGTTGCAATGGCCGAGCTAAAGAAACTAAAAATTACGCGTTCGCAGTACAAAGGAACATTAACACGAATGGAAAACTTTGCCAGTGATCCAACTATTATAAGTTCAGCAACAATTGATATGTTAGAAGCCCGCAAGGATAAATTAAATTCTGTTTTTAATCAATACGAAAGTGTACAATTAGATATTTTGAGCTTAGATCCTGAGGACTCTGAAGATGTTGGTGCATTTGAAGAAAAGTTTTATGCAACTCTTGCCATTCTAAATGAAAATATAAAATCACGTAACAAGTCAGATTCAGAGCCCTCCCAGACTGGATATGTCAGTTCTTCAAAATTACCTAACATTGACATTCCTACTTTTGATGGGAAAGACTACACTAAATTTAAACCATTCTATGAGTTGTTTATTGCTGTCATTGATAACAACACAACATTGTCGGATGTTCAGAAGTTATTTTATTTAAGAAAATATTTATTAGATGAGGCCTTATCTGTAATTGTGAACCTGCCTCTCACAAATAAGTCCTACACAGAGGCTTTAGAATTATTAAATAAACGATATGACAATAAGTCAAGATTAATTTGTAATCATATCTACCTACTTCTGGATATCCCATCAATGCCTAAGGGCACAGCTGCATCTATAAGGACATTTGTTTCCAATATTCAGCAACAGTTGCATGCATTGAAAAATTTAAACGAACCAGTCAATGAGTGGGATCGACTTTTGATTTGTGTGCTTTGTAGAAAGATTGATCCATACACATATCGCGCTTTTCAACTTGACCGCAATCCAGAAACATTACCAACAATGACAGACTTTTTATCTTTTCTTGAAAAACGTGCAACAGCATTGGAGGAAAGTAACCCTCATAAAGTTAATAATGAAAATAAAGGTAAGTCTGTGACACGTGTATCTAATTTAGCTGTCCCCACTGGTTTAGTGTGTTCCTTTTGCAGTAAAAAAGAACATGCAATTTTTAATTGCCCACAATTTAAAATGATCCCTATAGATGCTCGACTGACTTTTGTTAAAGATAAAAAACTATGTTCCCTCTGTTTGAAAAGTCATGCTGACAATGTTTGTAAGTATAAATTTAAATGTAGAATTTGTAAAAAATCACACAATACACTTTTACATTGTGATGACCAGCCAGAGACTCCAGTCTCACTTTGTTCAAATTCTCAAGTTACAACCTGTAATGTTATGCTGCCTACTGTAATGGTAAAAATTATTGACAAATATGGTCATGATTTTAAAGTTAGAGCATTGCTTGACAGTGGCAGTCAAGGTTCCTTTGTAACTAAATCAGTTGTTGAAAAGTTAAATATGATTCCTACTCAGCAGGTTACCAATATTATTGGGATCGGCAATAATTCTTCAAAAATTAATCAAACTGTTAATTTTAACATAAATTCATGTCAATTTGACGATGTTAAATTCAATGTAACTTGTTATGTTGTTGATTCTATTACTACACCTTTGCCTCAACAATTTGTTGATATTTCTAAATTAAAGATTCCTAAAAATATTCAATTATCAGACAGTGACTTCAATATCCCTTCAGAAATCTCAATCTTATTGGGTGCTGAAATATACTTTAACTCCTTGTTAAATGGTTGTATGAAGATTCCAAATGGTCCTGTACTCCAAAACACTGTATTTGGATATGTTATTGCTGGCACAATAGGAGAATGCAACAAACAAATGGTATGTAATAACCTGGTATCAAATTTTGTTATAAGTGATAATTTAAAATTAGAACAGGTGATGGAAAAATTTTGGCTTACTGAGAAGTTACCTGAACCTGTCGATAAGTGTGCAGATGAGTGTCAAAGATCAGAAACTATCTTTCAACAGTCTGTATGCCTTGAAAATAATACATTTCATGTTGATATGCCACTTATCTGTTCCAAGGAACAATTAGAGCTTGGAAATTCTTTTTCTATTGCCCTTCAAAGATTTTGGTATCTAGAACGCAAATTTAAACAACATCCTATGTTATTGGAGAAATACAAAGAATTTATAGATCAGTATGTTGCGATGGGACATGCAATTGAAATTGATATAAGTTTATATGATATTGACTGTGGCTCTGTTTATTTTTTAGCTCACCATGCTGTCTTTAATGAGGAGAGCAAGACCACTAAGTTGCGAGTGGTTTTTGACGGAAGTATGAAGAGTAAGAACAATACTTCATTAAATGATGTAATGCTGAATGGGCCTGTGGTACAGGGTGAGCTTTTCGATATACTACTTCTATTCCGAACATATTTGTTCACCTTAATTTGTGACATAGAGAAGATGTTCAGGTGTGTTTTTATTAATAAAAACTATACCACCCTGCAGAACATTCTCTGGAGAGATCACCCCAGCAAACCAATCAGGTGCTTGCAATTGCAGACCATCACATATGGGCTAAAGTCGTCTACCTTTTTGGCCACTCGGTGCTTATTAGAGCTTGCCAATAGATATAAGGAGCAATACCCTCTAGCGGCTAATGTTATCATTTCTAGCACTTATGTGGACGATGTCATTTCTGGTTGTGATAATGTAGAAGAGCTACACCTGCTAAAAACTCAGTTGATAGAGTTGCTTAGATTAGGCAATTTCAATTTGCATAAATGGTGTTCAAACCATTCTTCTGTTCTCAAAGACATTCCAGTTCAACGTCAATACTTTGATGAAGTTAATCTTAATACAGATAAGGTTGTTAAAACACTTGGTCTAAAATATGATGTCGTTTTAGATAATTTTACTTTTCAATCCCCACAGTGTGAGGAAGAAACTTTAAATACTAAGAGAAAGGTACTTAGTTATATTGGTAAAATTTTTGACCCTTTGGGTCTTATTGGGCCTATTATAGTAGTGGCCAAGTTAATAATGCAGGAGTTATGGCTTTTAAAAATAGAGTGGGACTCTACTTTACCTACTAAACAATTATTACCATGGAGAAATTTTCTTGCAAATTTAAAACTTATGGGCAAAATTACAGTCCTCAGATCTATAAAAAGTCATAATTTAGTATTGGTTCAGTTAGTTGGTTATGCTGATGCTTCACAGAAAGCCTTTGGCTGCTGTATTTATTTAAGAGTTTTATATGAAAATGGAAAAGTAGAGACTAATCTACTGTGCTCAAAATCGCGCGTTGCTCCTGTAGCTAAAAAATTAACAATACCTCAGTTGGAACTAAATAGTGCATTATTGCTAGCACAGTTGGCAAGTAGAGTCGGTAGAGTACTTGCATCTAGATTTAATCTCTCAGTTTATCTCTATAGTGATTCCCAAATTGTACTAGCTTGGATACAGGCCGAAAAATTAAAATATAATGTTTATGTTCAAAACAGAGTACGACAAATTGCTGAACTTACACAAAAATCTTCTTGGTTCCATGTTAGGTCTTCTGATAATCCAGCTGACATACTCTCAAGGGGAATAGATCCGCAAAAATTGCAAAATCACGCTCTATGGTGGCATGGTCCACAATATTTGTCTAAGGCCGATTTCTGTCACGAAGAACAAATATTAAATAATATAAGTAGTACAGAAATTGATGAAGAGGAAATTTCTTGCTTCTTGCAAAAAGTAGAGCAGTCCTACATATTGGAGATTTTTGAAAAATTCTCTGATTTAAATAAAATTGTAGATATTGTGTCATACATATATAGATTTTATAATAATACTTTAAAAAATAAAAAAGAGGCTATTGACTCAAATCTGTCACCTAAAGAATTGCAAGATGCTCTTTTAATTATAATTCGTTGTGTACAGAAACAGCACTTTGCTGAAGATTTTAAACTGGAAAAGAAAACTACTCTTGCAAGTTTACACCCTTTCATAGACGCACATGGATTACTTCGCGTGGGTGGCAGGTTGCTTAATGCAGATATACCACATGATAAAATGCACCCCTTAATTCTTCCAAAAAATTGCCATATAACTTCTTTATTAATTAAGAGAGAACATCTCAGATTATTGCATGCTGGTCCCAGACTTGTCCTTAGTTCCCTCTCGCAGAAGTATTGGATCATTAGTGGCATTAGAGAGGTCAAAAAGGTATTGCATAAATGTTTAATATGTGCGCGTTTGAAGGCTGAGACTGCAAGGCAGCTTATGGGTTCACTACCAGCTGAAAGAATTACTGCTACTAGACCCTTTCAGCATGTGGGTATTGACTTTTGTGGCCCTTTTAATATCAAGGTTGGTAGAATCCGTAAACCACTCGTAACGAAGGGGTATATTGCCCTCTTTGTCTGCTTTGCTACTAAGGCCATCCATGTGGAAGTGGTATCAGATCTCACTACTGAGAATTTTTTGGCATGTTTCAACCGTTTTATCTCCAGAAGAGGCATGCCTACAAAAGTTTTTTGCGATAACGCAAAGACATTTAAGGGTGCACAAAATCAACTTAAAGATTTATATGAGTTACAAAACTCAAAGTCTCATAGAGACTCAGTGCATAATTTTTGTAAAAATAGTTATATTACCTTTGTATTTATTCCTAGTTACTCACCGGAGTTTGGTGGATTGTGGGAAGCGGGAGTAAAGAGTGTAAAACACCACCTTAAAAGAGTAGTAGGCACCTTAAGTTTGACCTATGAGGAATTTAACACAGTTGTGGTGCAAATAGAAGGTGTTTTGAATTCTCGACCTCTGCTCTCACTAAACCCAAATGAAGGCAAGTATTTATCTCCTGGTCATTTTGTGATTGGCACGGCTTTGTGCAGCTATCCTGAGGTTGATTTGACAGAAGTCCCTATAAATCGTCTACGATTTTGGAAGGTGGTAACCAAGCTTAAGCAAGACTTCTGGAAAACCTGGTCAAATGATTACTTGACTCAGCTGCAAAGTCGTCCCAAGTGGAAACATGAATCACCAAATATGAAGGAAGGTGATATTGTTTTGGTAAAGCATTTGAATACGTCACCATTAGTGTGGCCTATTGCTAGGATAATAAAAGTATATCCAGGAAATGATAAATGTGTTAGAGTGGCTGATGTAAAGTTTAATGATAAGATTTATAGAAGGAGTGTCTCAAAGTTATGTCCGCTACCTATTAATTAACAATGTTATTTTCTATCATTGTTAAATTCAAATTAATCTTAACTATTGTGTTCATTGCAGTTATGATTCTTGGCCTGGCCCAACTATGTTCAAGTCCACATGAACATATAGAATACTTATTTAGCTAATCATTTTTGTTTATATAGTTTAATTTAGTAATTTTAGTTGATTATTCGTCCTTTTATTATCTTTGGTAAATCTCTAGTTATTAAGTTGGCAACATTGTTTTGTACTGAGAAAATTTGTCTGGGTCATGGCGCACGTTGTGCTCTTTTATTTAATATAATAAAAGTTAATTAACTTCAAAATACACGCATTTCATTTCGAACACACACATCAAAAGTGTCTAGGGATCAACATATATTTTTGCAATAACTTTTCTCCTGATTGAAATTAATTAAAATTTTCTTTAAGGATTCATCAAATAAAGTGTTTTCGTTTGTCACAGTAACGATAAACCAAGTCACCTTTGCATTAATAAAGAAATTTGCCATTTTCATAATAAAGGGATTTTTGACATTTGAACCACTAACATTAAAGTTCGAAAAAAGACTGAAATAACAGTTTTCTTTAAAATTTTATTGGGTAACTTAAACAATTAATAATCCGTGTTTCTACCGCGAACACTAACAACACAAGAACATCGGTTTGGCATACTCAAAATGAGTTCATCCAAATCACGCTGTGGAATGGCCGCCCATGTTCGTTACAACAACAAAAAAAGGTCTTCTTGCGACTGGATACCCTCCATATTCGGCAGAGCTCTTCTCTGTAGCATATCCCATGCATGCTCAATCGGGTTCAAGTCTGGCGACTGAGCAGGCCAGAGCAGGACACTGATGTTAGCTGCGGCGAGAGTCTGTCTTACAACTCTTGCGGTGTGCGGTCGTGCATTATCATGCATTAACTGAAATAAGGGACCGATTTGCACTTGTAGAGGAACGATGACGTCAGATACAATCGTCTCAGCATAAATTTGAGCGTTGAGGTTGCCTCTGATCCAAATCAACTCAGTTCTTCCGCCGATCCAAATACCCGCCCATACCATGATGGTTCCACCACTATAAGGATGGACTTCCTGGCAGGATTTTAATCGCTGTTGGCGTCCAGGGGTTCTCCAGTGTCGTATACGTCTTGTATCCGGTCTCATACCAAAACGAGACTCATCAGAAAAGCACACGAAACGCCATTGTTCTTCTGCCCAATTTCTGTGTTCAAGAGCCCATTGATATCGAATCCTACGATTGTGCATTGCTATAGGTGGTACCCGTAGCGGTCTTCGGGAATGAAGGTTCACTGCAAGCGGTTTCTGACTGTTTGGTCGCTAATTAAGTTCCCTGAAGAGTGATGAAGCCTCACGGCTAACATCATGGCGGTTATTGTTGGAGCTCTTCGAGTTAAGATTTGAATGTATCGGTCTTGTCTCCGTGTGGTGCAGCGATACCGTCCTCCATGGCGCTCAGCCACGGTACCAGTGCTTCGGTAACGTGTCCAAAGTCGACTGATAACACTCTGACTTGTGTTCAGAGCTAAAGCCACAGTACGTTGCCGGGAACCAGCTTCTATCATTCCCACGGCTCTGAGCATTTCTTCCCTGCTTAAATGACGTCGCCGCTCCATAATAACGTTGGTTTTAATCAGTAGTAGGGAAACAGTAGCACTAATAATGTCTTCAATGCGTTGTATGTTTTTATAGGGAAAATATTGACAGCTGATTTTCATCTTTTACTCGAATTTGATTAAAAGTTCCTGTTTCAAATTATGAAATGCACCAAAAAGGATCCATATAAATTTATAAAATCATAAATTTATTACAAAGCCACATCTCAATCTCAAGAAATCCGCATAAAAATGCTTGATCCCTAGACACTTTTGATGTGGTACATAAAAGAAAGTCGTGTTAGTTACACTATTTATAACTCGAGAACGGCTGAACCGATTTGGCTGAAAATTGGTAGGGAGGTACCTTAAAACCAGGAGACGGATATAGGATTTTTTATCCCGGAATTCCCACGGGATCGGAATTTAAGCGGGAAAAACATCCCGCGCGAACGAAGAAGAAATGGAGAGTAGGGTAGGGGTAGGGTTGGTGTAGGGTTGGTGTATGGTAGGGGTAGTGTAGGGGTAGGGGTAGGGTAGGGGTAGGGTAGGGGTAGGGTAGGGGTAGGGTAGGGGTAGGGTAGGGGTAGGGTAGGGGTAGGGTAGGGGTAGGGTAGGGGTAGGGTAGGGGTAGGGTAGGGGTAGGGGTAGGGTAGGGGTAGGGTAGGGGTAGGGTAGGAGTAGGGTAGGGTTAGGGTAGGGGTAGGGTAGGGGTAGGGCAGGTGTAGGGTAGGGGTAGGGTAGGGGTAGGGTAGGGGTAGGGTAGGGGTAGGGTAGGGGTAGGGTAGGGGTAGGTTAGGGGTAGGGTAGGTGTAGGGTAGGGGTAGGGTAGGGGTAGGGTAGGGGTAGGGTAGGGGTAGGGTAGGGGTAGGGTAGGGGTAGGGTAGGGGTAGGGTAGGGGTAGGGTAGGGGTAGGGTAGGGGTAGAGTAGGGGTAGGGTAGGGGTAGGGTAGGGGTAGGGTAGGGGTAGGGTAGGTGTAGGGTAGGGGTAGGGTAGGGGTAGGGTAGGGGTAGGGTAGGGGTAGGGTAGGGTTAGGGTAGGGGTAGGGTAGGGGTAGGGTAGGGGTAGGGTAGGGGTAGGGTAGGGGTAGTGTAGGGGTAGGGTAGGTGTAGGGTAGGGTTAGGGTAGGGTAGGAGTAGGGTAGGGTTAGGGTAGGGGTAGGGTAGGGTAGCGGTAGGGTAGGGGTAGGGGTAGGATAGTGGTAGGGTAGGGTAGTGATAGGGGTAGGGTAGGGTTAGGGTAGGGTTAGGGTAGGGTTAGGGTAGTGAAGGGTAGGGTTAGGGTAGGGGTAGGGTAGGGGTAGGGTAGGGTTGGGGTATGGTAGGATTAGGGTAGGGGTAGGGTAGTGTGTTTGGGTAGGGGTAGGGTATGGTAGGGGTAGGGTAGGTGTAGGGTAGGGGTAGGGTAGGGGTAGGGTAGGGATGGGGTATGGTAGGGGTAGGGTAGGGGTAGGGTAGGGGTAGGGTAGGGGTAGGGTAGGGGTATGGTGGGGTAGTGTTAGGGTAGGGGTACGGTAGGGGTAGGGTAGGGGTAGGGTAGGGTTAGGGTAGGGGTAGGGTAGGGTTAGGGTAGGGGTAGGGTAGGGTTAGGGTAGGGGTAGGGTAGGGTTAGGGTAGGGGTAGGGTAGGGGTGGGGTAGGTGTAGGGTAGGGGTAGGGTAGGGGTAGGGTAGGGTAGGGGTAGGATAGGGGTAGGGTATCGGTTGGGTAGGGGTAGGATACCACGCGAACGAAGTCGTGGCGGGTCAGCTAGTATCTTATAAAAAGGTTAGTTTCAATTCTGCATGCACTCTGTGTCTGATAGAAGCGAAGCCGTAAAGGTTAGATAAGCGCTTTGACAGGACTTGATATCTTAGTGCTGCTACCTGTATGTGGGATGTGTACCTACTTCCATCATTACTCTCGAAACGTGGAACCTTTGTGCTCGCAAGCTTTTCAAACACAAAGCTAGTTGACACTTCCCGTGACTCAAGCTTGCTTTATCCTTAGCCAGAGGCTAAGCTTTGCCATATAACGTAATCTTAGTCGAGTCTCAGCATATTAGGTAACAACCGATAGCGATGAGAACGAATTTGTAATGCTGTATTTTAGTTTGTTGTTTATTTTAGATTAAATAGTTTGCAATACGTATATAACAAGATAATAAAAAACTTAAACATAATAATGGGGTAGTTTCCTAAAATATTTTATTAATTCCGTCACATAGTTTAACAAAAAAACATTGGACACGTATTTTTTTACGTAATTGAAAAATTAAGACGATACAGCAAGTTGAAATTTCGCGTGACGACACAGTCCGGTATAATTCTTAGCACTGTGTGACATCAGCAGCCCCCACTCCTGTACTTTGAAGCTTTCCCATCTTTGAATTTTTCTTAACTTGAAAGGGAAAAAAATACATGACCAATATTTTTTTTAACTTTACCTAATGGACTAAATAAAATGATTATTTTTTAACACAGGAAGCTACCCTACTATAACGTTCCCATTGCTGGGAAACAGGTCTCTTCTCTATGGGAGGGAATAGACCGTAATCCACCACGTGGATCCAGTACGGGTTAATGGATGTCACAATTGATCGTATGGAGCTTCTTGGGGTAACACTGACTTCCACCCTCAATTTTGGTCCGTTTATCGAGGCTAAGGCTCAACTAGCAGCAAAACAGTTAGGATCCCTAGCAAAGTTGAGATGATACTTCACACCGGAACAGCTGCTCAAACTGTATCAAGCCCAGGTTCGGTCGTGTATGGAGTACTGCTCTCATCTTTGGAACGGATCTGCCAAATACCAACTGGACGCGCTTGAGTCTATAGAGAAACGGGCCAAGATACTCATTGGCAACAATTCACTGGTCGAATCAAAGCTCCAGAGCCTTGAACATCGACGACGAGTTGCAAGTCTATCGGTTTTCTATCGGTTACATTTCGGGGAGTGTGCGATGGAATTACACAATCTAATACCGTCCGTTCCATCATCGGACTATGAGACAAACGGGGATGCGCCATCGTTACATGGTGGACATCCCACCCATACGCACAAATACATAATTTACACTTTTGGGAATACATAGTGCGTAAGTACGGCTAAGGAGTGGAATTCCCTGCCGGAGTCTGTGTTTCCTGATCGCTATAACCTGAGAGTCTTTAAACCAAAAGTGAATAGGTTACTTCTAGGCAAGCGTGCTCCATCTTCGACCACATCATCGCTTACCATCAGGTGAGATGGTGGTCAAATGCGAGCCTATTCTGAAAAAAAAAAAAAACAAAAAAGACAAGTCTTCGAATTTTTGGTCCTAGGACATGCTGGTTTACCGGGGTTGCGGGAGTGTTCTAACGAGATACCGCGGCCACGGAATGCAAGGGTAGATGAAAGAAAAGGGTGGGTTTTTGGTCAGTAAAAGTCTGACATTCTCTTCCACTCCACCCCAAGTGTGAGAAGTCATTCGATGATTCTCCAACCCGGAAAAAAGGACATTCCGGTTTCGCCACGATGTTTTCATTCACCGATTATACACAAAAAGTAATGTGCCTGAATGTGTTCGAACTACGACTTGATACTAACCTATCAGACCCGCAACCACTGCTTTGGACATTAAATAACTGATTTAATCCATACTTACTATCTATACATATACAGCGTGAAATTTAAATGGTTGTTTTCCCGCGGCAGGACGGTTACCTATCAGTAGTAGTATCGAAACATAGAGTTAAACTTAAAAAAACAAAGTTTTTTTTTTCAAATTATTGAAAAAAATATTCATAAACTCGAAAGCGCGAGAATCATTAGTAGTTCAGTAGAAGTAACGTAGGTGCCTACACGAAACACGCACCGCCGCGCGCTGCCAACAAAGGAAAAAGTGATTAATAAATGTTTAGAGCAAAATAAGCTCTCACGCATGGTGATAATTCATTATCTACACTGCGCCATTTTTTGTTTCTAATATTTTATTTGTTTATAAAACGATTTCGTTACCAAGACAAAGCCATTTCGCGAAGATGATGCGAGAAAACAACCATTAAAATTTCACGGCGTATATAAAAGCGAAATACCACTCACTGATTAATCACGAAATCTCAGAAACTACAAGTAGTAGGGCTCTCAAATTTTGCATGGGGATTTCTTTTAGTACGTAGATGCTCGCTAAGACGGGATTTTGCGAAATTCCCATGCGATCTGGATTTACACGGGAAAAACTTTCCAAACGAACGAAGTCGCGAGCAACTGCTAATACATACTAATATTATAAATGCGATAGTAACTCTGTCTGTATATCTGTCTACCTGTTACCTTTCACGACTAAACCGTTGAACTGATTTACATGAAATTTGGCATGGGAATAGTTTAAGAACCTGGAAAGGACATAGGATAATTTTTATCCCGAAATTACTACGGGATTGGGATTTATGTGGGAAAAACCTCCCACGCGAACGAAGTCGTGGGCAAAAGCTAGTAAAGAATAAGTTTCAAATCCCAAATATTTCCTAGTGAACTTTACGGGTCGTAAACACTATTTTAAAATAGAGGCAGTAAAGTCCAGTTTCAATCGCGGTGAACAATCACAATAGTTAGTGGCACTTAAGCCAACGTGGATTGATTTCCAATTTCGATTCGGACCTCACAATTTCCACATCGTGTTGGCGAAACAGAAATTAATTGGAAAAAGTATATTATTAACCTCAGTAACGAACAAACTACTACGGACAAACTTTGAATTATATACATGACCCGGATTATTAATTTCATATATTAAAGTATAAAAACGTTTAATTGATTGGGCATTTTTTTAATATAAACACATAGTTATTCGATTGATTTTTGAAGGCATAAAAGCACGGAAAATGGATTTTTAATTAATTTTAAGCAAACTACCTACTTAGGTTAAGTAGTGATAAGGACAATAAGTGTTGTTTTTTTTTGGGCTTAAGTACACATCTGCCTATATTAATATATAGAAACATTTCCTTTATTTATTTCCTAGAGACTAAGCTAACTAGGTCTGGTTGAAGTTAAAAAAAACATAATTTTAAATAAACAGTAGAAAATGATTTTTACTTCCTTTTCCTGCCGTCATTTTAACAAGAAAATCAATATAATAATAATGAATATGATACATAAGTACATTCTCAAGAAATTTCACTTGAGGAAACTCCGCAGTGAATAGTTGCTAGCAATATCTTCAGGCGATTCGAGCACTTTACAGCATGCACTTATCTCGACATATTGCAATTTATACACTTTGATGTTAGCTACAGTGAAAGATTCACTAAACCAGACATGATTCTGCAGTTTCAATGTAACAACGTTTTGGGAATACTTTCATTGTGCGGCTAAGGAGTGGAATTCCTTGCCGGAGTCTGTGTTTCCTGATAGCTGTAACCTGGAGGTCTTTAAGTCAAGAGTTAATAGGTTACTTCTAGGTAAGCGTGCTCCATCTTTGACCACATCATCACTTACCATCAGGTGAGATGGTGGTCAAACGCGCCCATTATCAATAAAAAAACTGATAGTTTTTTCTTTTAGTTAATTCACATAATAGCATGTAATTTAAGTTAAGCTTAAAATATACATAAATACTTTAGTAAAAACCTTAAATTACATACATATTATTATAGTATAAGGACTTAAAAGGATTTAAAAATTAAAAACATGACGTCCAGAAATTCGTGCGCATCGATGTACACTGGTAATGTGCCCAAGACTGGCGGCATCGCCACGTTGTATGGCAATGCTTAACTTGTCCAAGTTAAAAGCCAGCCCTTGGGTTACGCGAAGTGTCAACTAGGCATCTGGAAAGATCTTTAAATAATTTGTGAGCACTAGGTTGTCTTCTTCCAAATTCTAGAAAATCGTAAGAGAACCAGTGTACAGGCAGATCATGGTTTGAGGCAGAACATCCCCTCCAGATGCAATCTTGATGCTGATCAAGACTCTAAGACAAGAGGTACAGCCCAGAGAGAGAGACTGTGAAACCAACTTCAGCTTTTCGTTATCTTAATAACTTTTTAGCAAAAAATTTTTTTTCACGCTTTTTAGTGGGTCGGTTTGTAATTTATCCAGTTACAAAAGCCATAATGTCAACAACTTATCACCTTTTACAAAATATCACTTTTCCCGATGCATAGTCGTTAATTTTTGAGGAGATCTCCTGGTACTTGACCATCAGCTCTACATCACCATATGCATTGTGACGAGTATAAAGTGCTTAACATCCGTACTCAAGTAATCGAATCGCAATCCACGAAATACTTATTATTGAGTAGTTTCAGTGGCCATCTGGGGTCTTCATCATCAGTTCCACTTCCTCAAATGGTGCTTTTCGAGAGCAACTGCACAAGATACTATAAGAAATACCCAAAACGCTATAGGTGTGCCTATAATATTTGAAGAGTTCCCTCGATTTCTCCACGATTCCATCATCAGATCCAAACGTGACGACAAAGGGACCAACTAGAAAGACCCTTTAAAAAAATAAAGAATTTTCCAAATCGGTCCAGCCATCTGCGAGTTATGAGGTAACATACATAAAAAATAAAAATAAAGTTAAAGATGAATTGAGAACCTCCTCCTTTTTTTTGATGTCGGTTAAATACATATTTGGTCATCTTACCAAATGTGTTCCTTAGCAAGGTTTTGGACTTCTACGTTGCCCACAAAGCTGGCGACAAACTGATAAAGATAAATTTTACTAGCAAAGTCGAAAAACAACTAAGTTAATGAACTATATTTCGCTGGTCAGACAAAATATGAACCTGAAAGTAGTGGAGAAATATCATGAAACAGAAACATTTATAATCACAACTCTGAACATTTGGAAAACAACACCAAAAGGAAGACTGTTCAAAGAGTAAAATTAAGCTCAACTTGAAACAGGCTTTCGTAACATTTTTAACCAAGATCCCTAAAGGCTAGTAATTAAGAGATAAGGAAGAGAATAGACGTTTTATATAACTTTGTGGCATTATTTATGACAGAAACAATTCATGAGCTCTCTCTATTGTCTTGCGAATTCCCCACAAAGTGTAACGGACTATGTTTCCTTAGATAGAGCTACTGCGGTGGTTCTCATTCATTAAGAATTGTTAAGTTTATGTTGTGAGAAGTCTGGCTGTTTGTATTTGTAGGCTACTTGTAAATTTTTCAGAAAATAACAGGCACAGCTGAATCGGCAAAGTCTGCTAATACCATGGGCATTAAAATATATAATACTAGCTATGCCCGCAACTTCGTCCGCGCGGAATAGTGACTCGGCAGCATTTTTACTTCTTTAGACTAATTATTTTGAAAAAAAAAAGCTCATAAACAAATAAGCTATTTATAATATTTTACTGCTACTAGCTTATTTAAGTACATTTTTCTAATCAAAAGTCTAAAAAATAAGTTTCAAGCTTCTAGCTTTAAAAATGACTTAATTTACATACAAACTTTCATCCCCTGTTTCAACCCCTTACAGCCCTTTTTCGCATTAAAAACCAGCCTATGTCCTTTCTCAGGCTCTAGACTATGTCCGGACCAAATTTTATTTAAATCAGTTCAGTATTTTAGACGTGATTGCGTAACACACAGACAGACAGACAGACAGTTACTTTCGATTAGTAAGAATGTATCGAATAGAATCAGGCGTTAACGCGAGCCTATTATCAATAAAACAAATAAAAAAAAATAAACGGCCTTATCTTGTTTGCGATAATTTAGAGGTTTCATTTTCATTCACAGCTTCAAGGGACTGTAGACCTGAGTATATGGTTTTAATGTCAACTCAATATCTCCACGCGTTCCCGAAATAAAAGGTCTCGACAGGCAGACACACAACACAGGGATCCGTTTTTTTTTCTTTTTGTGGTACGGAACCCTAAATGTACAGCAGTTTTATATTAACGTAAATCAAAAAAAAACTCCTTCATAGGTAAACTTATAATAAAATTATCCATGTAAATAATTAATGATCCTAGCTTTACAAGACATATATTTCTGATTTTACACCAATTTTCCGAAACGACCAATATATTCCCTTCCATATACTACGTCCCTACATATACACTACAGGTGGATATTAAACCCAAGACACAATAGCGGTAATGAGCCGCGACCCGCCGGCAGTGATGTGTGACTGATCGATTCAATTTATCTTAGTTCAGATCCCGTGAGTGTTCACCCACTGGATATGCCTTAATTTCCGACGTGGGATGCTTTTCTGAACACTACCTTATTTTGATGAATGGGATGCTTAGTAGGGCTGAAGATGTGTTTGAGTAACTATAAGAGAGCATTTTATTATTTTACATTTTTCCTATCTTCTTAACGTGTAGGTAGTAAGGTCTAACGACCCCATACACCCTAGTGTCAAAGTTTCTAGACCGCCTCAAGGGCCTCTGACGTGGTCTATTTTGACGACCGCCATTTGGCGACCGGGACCACCGACTTATACATGACTTCCGAAGCACGGAACCATCTTTTTATCAGACAATCAGCTGATTCAGGCCTGTAATGTCCTAGCCAAACTGGAAACAACTTTATAAAGTATGCTTCCCGCGGGAATCAAACCCACAACAACCGGGTCACAAGGCCATCGTTCGGTAATTCTCGTTATCTGTACTGTCTATTAAGTCTATACTAATGCGGAAAAGTTTATTTGTTTGAATGCGCTAATCTTCAAAATTCCTTCGTGGATTTAGATAAAATTTGGTATGGAAATAGCTTGAAGCTTGTTGAAGGTCATATATATTGTTTTACTCGACTGCAAAAAGGAGGGTTATGTTTTTATCCTGATAAATTCCACGGGAACGAAGTTCCGCGCGAGTGCTACTTAACTAATACCTATACTAACATGGCATCACGACACGAATTTCAGTGAATCTATTCAGATATATCTTCATATTATGTGCTTGTCTTGTATTACGTATACTTAATATGACTATATTTGTCATACAAATATTCTACGATTGGTATCGTCGCAGTCCTTCGTTGTTGCGTCTCGTTGTGCAATGTGCGATTTTGTGTGTATTACTTCTTTTTATTTTACGACCCTACCTACCGCGTCTGGACCTCAGTATCTTCCTCATCTGACGACCTTTGCCTACCAAACTATTGGAAATCTGTTCTTTTAACAATGTCAATATCAGCAACAAGTCGTCGTATACATTGCATAAACTGCAAAATCAGCTGAAATATTTATTAATTTATCATGTAAAGAGGACTAAAATAAAATATGAAATTGAAAGCTTGAATCAACAAAAGAGTAATTTTCATTATTAACGTAATTAATTAAAATCATACAAATTAATATGCCAACCTGTCTTCGAAACCATGACCTACTAACACAAAATCCATGCTTGTATCCACCGAGCAACCACTAATATTCTTCTGCAAACAGAATCTATCAGAAATTAAGGAAATTTATTTAATTATTTACAACTTTTGGGCCAAAATAGATGTTTTCGCTCCTAGCTTCCCTATTTGCAATTCTTGTTCCTAGCCACAGCACCACAGCTATACTATACCAATATGCAAGCCTGCCAGTCTCACAAACAGACAACAAGTTAACTCAATTACTGTTCCATTAGTTAGCTTTACTACGTAACACCAAAAACGAACACAAGCTGTAGAATATAAACTACTTACTGTATATACATATATTTTGACCTGGAACTGAATAGTATGAAGCTTTGAGAAATCTGTCCGACTTTTCTGAGTGATAAATAATTAAAAAACCTTTCCTTCCATTACTTCATTATAGTTATTAATATCGCAGATCTCACTTTCCTATTTAGTTTATGGAACAGGTCCACAGACGTCCCCGAGCTGGTGGCCAAGATTGGACTTCGCGTACCGTCTGTGTTTCTTAGACGACTACATATTCTTCATGTACCAAGTGTAAAAACTGCCTATAAGTAGGCAAAATTCGTTTATATTACTAGCTTGTTGAACTTTCAATAAGGTGTGCCAGGACACGGAATGGATTTATTCAGAACCAGTGTTTAGCAATTAAAAAACACCTATGTAGCCTTTTTTTGACAAATTATGACTAAATAATTTTATTTCTTTCATTTCTATCAAATGATGTATACATTTGTACTGCTCGTACATGACTGTGCGACATCCGCCATCGTACCTATGTTACATATAACTGTTTACTAGCGGAAGCTAGTAATTGGCCTTTTTCTGCATATTGTCAATGATCACTCAAATGTATTATTAGCTGTAAGTTTCCTTAAAATTTATAAAATCAAATAAAATAAAATATCATAATCGTCTGCTTAATATTTTCCCAACTATTTTGGGGTTAGCCTTCAGTCTAACTGGATGCAGCTGAAGAATAATGTATTTTATGGAGCAACTGCTTATCTGAACGCCACAACCCAGTTAGCTGGTTAAGGGTCACAGCACACATATCAACTCAGGAGCAGATCGTCACCACCTCGCCTTTCCCCTTGGCGTCAAACAGGCATCCACGTAACGTAACCACGTAACGTAAGCGGATCAGAAGCTCCGGCACGTCGACTCGGCTACAGCTAGGCGACGACGCGCTTACGGCTCGCCGACCGCTGGTTGACGGCTAGGCTGCACTAGTTCAATCATTTTGAATCCGAACGTTCAGCAACGTAGACCACGGGAGGGGCGTGGACGAAGAGACGTAAGCTAGGGTACGAAGAGCCGGGCACGCCGCAATTGCGGCGGTAAGACCCCTCTTTGAGGAGTGGCTAGATCGGCGTCATGGCGTCCTGACCTACCGCATGACACAGGTCCTCACCGGACACGGAAGTTTCGAAAGGTACCTGTGTCTGATGGGGAAGGAAGAAACGCCTGGGTGTCACCACTGCGAGGATCGCCCTGAGGACACAGTAGAGCATACGGTGCAAGACTGCCCCGCTTGGGCAGAGCACCGACGTGTCCTCACGGTGGCGATAGGTGGAGACCTCCCGCGACCGGCATTGGTCGAGGCCATGCTGCGGGGTGAGAGGGAGTGGGAAGCGGTCGCCTCCTTCTGCGAAGCAGTCATGCTACCGAAGGAGGAGGCGGGCCGCGTGAGGGAAAGGATGACGTTCTCCCTCCAGCCCAGCCGCAGTGGTAGACGCCCACGGCGTCGGACGACGATCTCCGGCCACCATAGGCGACCATAACCCGGGTCGACGGCGCGTTGTATTCCACGCGTGCCTCAAAGAGCGTCAGCAATATCACGAGCCCTCCCCCCCCCCTGTAGAGGGCCGAAGCCTGCCGGGGTCGTGGGACGTATCCCATTACCGTGACCCCGGAACGTAAAGGGCTATTGAAGGAACACCGTGGATTTTAGTCAGTACAAGTCTGACAGTCCCTCCGGCCCTGCCCGGGGTGGGAGGACTTATTTGATAATTTTACCACGTAAAAAAAAAGGTACGGAGAGCCGTAAGTGCGGGAATTGCAAGTCGACCACGCACCGCACCGCGGTTCGTGAGTTTGTCCCGAGGCGAGGCGATTACGTTACGATTCCGATTAGTATGCGTTGCGTTGCAGTAGGGAGTTTCATACAAATAATACTGAACGGCTCGAGTTGATACGGTGACGATCCCTTTCCGAGTTAGGCCAGACTATTGTCAGATTTTCTGGGTAAGATGGTCACCAATCCAAGGTTTCTCGGCAAGCATTGCCTTATTTTTTTAAGAGAACAAGCCATTTTGTTAAGCAATTTTTTTGATATCATTTTCATTAAATCTAGTATCATTTTATTGCTCGCAAAGTTGTTGAAAGAAATCATATTAATAGCGTTCTGATATTTTATTTTTATGATTTTAGAGACAAACTTGCCCCTTTACTTTTAATCACCCCAACATTTGAAAAAGAGAGAAGAGAAGAATAAGTAAACTTAAAAGTGGTGAACACTGAACGCTAGGAAAAACGTGTAGGAAAAATCGAAAAACTGACATACAGTTCAAAATAAACAACGTTCTCATCAATAACTCACAAATATAAGTACCTATATATGTAAAGCCAAGCTGCGTCGCATCAAATGTCGTGACTTCGGAAGCGAGCCTCACGTCGATCGTCGCCCGACTACAAACTAAGTTTTAGTTTCTTAAGTATACAGGATGTTTTAGAAGAGCGAAGTGTATTTTAAGGGTGATTTTCTGTACCTGATATTCATTGAAGATCAAACTGCGAAACAAAGTTTTTAAATGCCAAAAAAGGTGCGTACGAGCTATGTGTGGTCTCAAAAGAACTGATAGTTGCAAGGATTACTTTAAAAAATTAAAGATACTTACCCCGCCATCTTTATATATTTTTGAAATGGCTTTGTTTATAAGAAATCATCCATCACTATTTACTTTGGAGATTAGATCACGAAATAGAAGTCAGTTATATAATAAACTTACCAGTCAGTATAAAACTACCCTCTTTAGAAAAGTGTGTTTGCTATGGCCACAAAGATCTATAATAAGATCCCTAATAACATAAAAGAATGTAGCAATATTAATGTGTTTAAACATAAATTGTTCCAACTGCTTGTGGAAAATTGTTATTACTCTGTTGCTGAATTTTTATCGACAAGAATTGTTTAAATGTAGCATATCCACCTGACTATAATTTTTTTGTTTGTTTTGTTTGTGTTTATTATGTATTAGTAATAATAGAATTCATTAACAGTACGACATTTTCAATTAAATTAATATGAATGCATTAGAATATTATAATTAAATTGTCATTATACCACTCATTAATTTGTATGCCCAAGTGGCTGATCATGGAATGAACAATATTAAATACCTATATAATTATGTAATCAACCTGTATGCAACCCATGTATCACAAATAAACGATTTGATTGATTGATTGATTGAATAATAATCTTAAAAAACAAAACTGTATAGAGAATAATCAAATACTATTAAACGGCTTGCAGGAGTGTTCTAAGTAGATAATGCAACCCTGGAACGCAAGGGCAACTAAAAGGAAAGGGTGGGTTTTTATTCAGAGCGGTAGGAGTCATTTCAAACTCAAAATATGTTATTTCACATAAGCCTACCATCATCACTTACAAAACGTCAGAAACTAACATCTGACGTTGACGTCACACTCATACACATACATACACACATGCAAACAGTTACACATACACAAAACACATTACTTGTTTAGATTTATAAATATGCATGTTATTATAATTTAAGATACGTCTAGTTATAAAATTTTCACTGATTCAAGTTATGGAAGAGTGGAGTCTCCTATTACAGGCACTATTTGCTTAAAAGGAGGCTTCAATCACCAACTATTGTAATTGTATTCCTTTAGTACTGAATAAAGATTATTATAGATTATTATAGACGTTTGGTTCGAAATTGGTCGTTTTCTATGGAGAAGAATCCACAAGAAACTCCACAGTTACTCTTTTAAAAATATCATGTTTACAATGTATCCATAATAAAGATTAATTAGGTGTGAGAGGACAGTATAGACCAATTAATACAGAACAATGGATTATATAAAAAACTGGACAAAAATCTAAGAGTCTACAGTATTCTCCCATTCATAATCTGACAATTTTCCCCCGAAAAAAGGTATAAAACCTTAAATATAAACAGTTACTTATAAAACATTCTGCTTATTTAGAGTTGCCATCCGCCCGGGTTTTCCCGGATTTGTCCTAGTTTGGAGAGCGTCCGGGGGCGTCCTGGGGGATTTTCCCAATAAGTGTCCAGGTAAAACCCGGACACACGTTGGTCTTACGGGTACCAAAAAGCACGATCTCTATTATTATTATCCTATGGTATTTCATCTCATTGTTTATGTTACGTTGATTAAATGAAAAGGAAGAGACTGTTATTAAAAAAGTTCTAACGCTCTACAATGTTATCACTTTATCAGTAAATAAAAACCATAATTAAACATCGTTGTTTTTAGTTTCAAGTTCAAAAATGTATTTTTCTACGGTGTCCAGGGAAAAACTGTGATTTTACCCAAATGTCTGGGTTTTATAATTCCTTGTCTGGGGCCGGCAAATTTGGTGATGGCAACCCTATGCTTATAACGTAGTGTACTCAATCTATATTAATATGAGAACACAACCCAAACTGTACGTTATATCTCTTCTCATCATCTTTATGATGTAACATACTTGCAACTATGCAACACTCCATTGAAACAGTAGTTCCGTAAAACAACGGTCATAAAATATTACATACATGACTATGTATTTCATACATAGTCTGTTACCATCGTAAACGGATTTATGATGTTTGTTATGTTGCAATACCTCGCTACTTCCATCTCTATGCTGAAAATTACGGAGTTCAAAATCGTTTGCAGATTATCGGTACACCGTAAACTATCAAATTGATGGATAACATATTAAATTCGTCATATCCGGTCAGGAAACCTAAAGCTTTGAACAGTGTTATAATTAACCAAAACAAAGTCCTGCATTCGAGTGTTAACATAAATAAATTATTGACTAGACAATCCTGTGCAGATGTACACAGTTGGCAACACAATTGTATTATTCACTGTTCAATTTCTTAGTGTTACTAGAGGTACTTATTAAGGGCCTATACTACCTCAGCGCTTCTCGCTCTTTATCTCGCTCGCACACTACTGGCCGCGGTCACGCGAGCAAGCGAGACAGGGTGGCAGGGAAAAGACTCCAAGACAACGATAATTTAGATTATTTCTTTTTACTGTGAAAATAACGGTAATTTAAAAAAAGTAAATAACATAAGACCTGCTTTATAGTTATTTCAATGAATATGCAAAGTTTCAGTATCTAATTTGAAGTTATTTTTGAATACCAGCGGTTTATTGTTCGGTTTGGAGGTAACTTTGGAATTTTTTTCTGTCAAGAAAATTTTAGGGAATCGTGTTTTCATCAAACACAGTACCTAGCATTAATCCTCAACTTTACCATATATTTATTTCAAAATGATTGCTGCAGTATTTTCGACATAACAGTTTATCATGCTAAGCCATTTGAGGTAGTATAGGCCCTTGTCTGCCGTATACATAGTTTTGAAGAAACTACCTAATAATATCATTGAAACTACTGAAGTTA
This sequence comes from Tholera decimalis, assembly GCA_943138885.2. NCBI lineage: Eukaryota > Metazoa > Arthropoda > Insecta > Lepidoptera > Noctuidae > Tholera > Tholera decimalis. The sequence continues at coordinate 7,627,492 of OW964553.2, read as the reverse complement.
CATGGCATATTCAATGCTTGCTTGTTTGTATGTAGGGCCGGATTAACCATTAGGCGGAGTAGGCAACTGCCTAGGGGCCCCTCATCTACTAGGGGCCCAGGCCCAGTGCACGCACCAAGAAAACATGTTTCTTCAAACGAGAATTTGATGTGCGTGTGAACTTAGGGACCTCACTGTTATCTCAGAAAATATAAATCGTTAGATTTAGTAGTAGAATTAAAACTATTTTAGAACAAATCTGGGAATAAGTAAACAAATATATTAAAAACCACAGCCCTTAATGTGCGTTTCCTCAGTTCACACACGATTTGGTCAGTCAAAGTAAGAAAAGGGGCCCCGAGAATGCCATTGCCTTAGGGCCTCTGACAGGGTTAATCCGGCTCTGTTTGTATGCTTACATGATCATTTCCTTAGCCTTTTCATAAATATGTTGGGATCGGGTTCCAGTCTAACTGAATACAAATGAGTATTAGTATTTTACATGGACTGACTGCCTATCTGACTTCCACAACCCAGTAGCTGGGTAACGCGATACCCCTTGGCCAGACTAAAGTCAGATTTTTTGGCTTTTGACTACCCGTAATGACTACCAAAGATGCCCATATGTCAGCCGAGATCAAACTCCAGACCAGTACTGTGAAATTTTTATTAGAAAACCCCAATAGCACTTTTTGCCCGACCCGGAATTCAAAACCGAGACTTCAGCAGGTGCGCTTGCGACCACTATACACGTACCAACGAAGCAGCAATTCTTATACAACATGTAACGGAATAAGCACATCACAGAAGAGATTTATCGTGATATTTGCAAGTAACGTAGAAAGTTATTGACCTACGTAGTGCGGTGACACGATTGTTATGATTTCAATTTAAGAAACTTACCAAACCGAAAATTGGTATCAATTTTTAGAGTATTTTATTTTGAGTTGAAACCCTTCCAATATCGTTTGATATCATCCAAAGAAGCCGTGCTCTTGGTATGTATATACCCTTTCCGTTACACGTTGTATTGTTGATGTTACATAAATAAAGTTGAGGATACCGATTTAGAGTGGAGATTAGCCCACAGCGGCCATCCACTTCTTACTTGCTAGCTTTTGACTGCGACTTCGTTCGCGTGGGAGGTGTTTCCCGCGTAATTCCCGATCCCGTGGGAATTCCAGGATAAAAACTATCCTATGTCCTTCACAGAGTCCTAAGCTATTCCCATGCCAAATTTCATCTAAATCGGTTCAGCGGTTTAGACGGACAGAGTTACTTTCGCATTTATAATATAAGTATGGATATGGATTTGGAAGTATGGATTGAGTTTGTAAAATATTAGAGTAAGCTAACCCTTTGACACTACGTCTGATCTATCGGAGTATGAGAGTAAAGGAACAGAATGCACCCGTACTTGTGCACTATACTACCTCCTACACCGCCGTTGGATCTCCAGTGAAATTAACAACCGTGGCCGAAATCCGTCAAGAGGCCTTTATTATTACTTATTGAGTGACCGGTCAGAGCCTACGCTGTCTAAAAGGGGCCAGTCGTTTAGAGAGCGGCTTGTCCCTGTCTTTTAAGGGTTCCGTAGCCGAATAGAAAAAATGGAACCCTATAGATTCGTTATATCTGTCTGTCCGTCCGTATGTCACAACCATTTTAGTCCTAAACTGTTAGAACCACAAACGTGAAACTTGGTAGGTAGATTTATTCTGTTAACCGCTTTCCGATTATTAATAAAAATAATAAAAAATATGATATTATGGAGGGCTATCCATACATGGAACTGAATTTAAAAATATTTTTTGCATCAAACCTTTACGTGTTCAGTGTCTAATGACAGGTCTTTAGAAATTACATTGAAAAAATATATGCTGTAGATCTTAATAAAAACTTTCAATGAAAATTAGTTTGAACGAGATTAGAGTCAGCAGTTTTTGAGATATAGCACATTATCAAAAACCGCAAATAAAACTTTGTATTGCATACAAACTCTATGAAAAACAAAGTTATTTTGCTTACTATGGAACCCTTTATGCGAATGCGAGTCTGACTCGTACTTGGCAATTTTTTTATCTATATCTTTACTAATATTGAAAAGAGTTATTTTTTTCTTGGTTTGTATGTAGAGGGTAATCTCAGGAACGAATAATCCAATTCTAATAATCTGTTCATTGGAGTGAGCGGTGTTATAAATTATGTCAAAATCCACGAGAATGATTTGCTAGTCTATATAATAAAAATACATCGCTAAATGTGTTGTTAAGCGCAAAACACGAAAACGGCTGGACCGATTTGACTGTTTCTTTTTTTGTTGTATTTGGTTTTGTCAGGAGGTTCTTATGAACACATATAATTAAAAAAGTAGGAAAGGTCTCAAGGGGTAGGGGTAGGGTCCGGTACGTTGGGTAAGGTAGGGCTAGGGTATTGGTAGGGTAGGGTATGGGTAGAGTAAGGTATGGGTAGGGTGTCGGTAGGATAGGGGTGGTATCGGTTGGGTAGGGGTAGGATACCACGCGAACGAAGTCGTGGCGGGTTAGCATTGTTGTTAATATATTTCCTTTCTCAGATTCTCTCATATTATGACGGCAATCCGACACGACCGGGAGAGACCAAGCGCAGGACCATCTGCTTTATGTACGTTCCAAGAGATTCACACCACTGACTTCCAAACTCCAATTCACTATATAGAATTTTCTTATAAATAAAGCCTGAAATTATCATTGCTATAGTATATATTTACTTAACATACATCTCATATGCAATCCTTCGGGATACAAACATGATATATTTACACTCTCAATGTTTGTATTATACTTCTCATCGTTGAAGATATCTACATAAATATACAGGGTGGATATTTGAGACGGAGCATTAATGGTAGGTATCTTAACAAATGTAGCTACATTTACAAAGGGCCTTCAAACCTCTTCTTTTAACTTTTTATGTAGACAGGTTCACAAGAAGTCATACTCCTAAAAAAAACTGCAATGGTTGTACTATTTACCAAGTTATGAAAGAAAACTGGCCAAGTGTGAGTTGGTCTCCCGCATGAAGGGTTCCGTACCATTATCTATACAAAACGGCAAAAAATCACGTTTGTTGTATGAGAGCCCCGCCTAAATATTTATTTTATTCTGGTTTAGTATTTGTTGTTACAACGGCAACAGAAATACGTCATCTGTGAAAATTTCATCTGTCTAGCTATCACGGTTCATGAGATTCAGCCTGATGACAGACAGACGGATATGGGAGTCTTAGCAATAAGGCACCGTTGCTCTTCCGAAGGTTCCGTGCCGAAGGGCAACGGTGTTTTTAGAAACCTAAAAATATAATTATAATAAGTTTCGGCCCAATAATTACAGGCACGATTTACGAGTAGTAGGTCATGGGTTCAAACCCAGGCAGACACAATTTGCATTTGAAAACTCCATTATCACTAATAAAACACAAACACTGCTCTTAAAAGGGAAAAAGAAAGCATCATGCGTAATCCAATCAACCCACACTAGACCGTGTGGTACCCAACGAGCACATTAGTGGAAATAGCAGCCTATTTTGTTACTTTGGGTTGTAAAATAGCGGTTTAAGGGTTCAAAAAGCAGTTCAAAGTTGCATATCTGCATCCGTAAACGTCTATAGCTATAAAAGTTACTTAAGGTGCTATTAGCTGAATCAAATACTACCCTAGCCTTCACAGTAGTCCACGGTAGAACTCATTTACCACTTACACCTTTATATGAGAGTTACGAAGGTCATTCTGCCACTCACAGCTGCACAGTGGTTTCCATTGTAACTTTTATAGGTTATAGTTATAGTAACCACTATTATACTACTATAAGTTTCATTATAGAAATAATAGAAACTCTTATGCATACTATAGTTACAAAAAAATCATCAGTGTAACTAAGGCCTTTAGCAGTAATAGTCATTCCTTGCAGGCTCAATCCAATCGCCATTTTACAGCCGCTTTTGTAACTATTATAAAACATTTAATAAAAATGGATGCTAAACGAATAAGTACGTAACTAGATCTTATAAGCTCAAAAACAGGAAAATAGGAGCTTTTTGTGGCTGTGAGTTGCACTAGGGGAACAAAAATCACTGGAAGCGTTAGAAGGGTGAAAATTAGCGCTATGACTCTCAAAAGGGAGTTATTAGAGCTAAAACTGCAGGTTATGACTACATTACAATGACGCCATGATGTTTTAGGAAAACTTATAATTCACTTACAAAATTGAGTTGATATACATTGGTTTTTCAGTTAAATGTGCATTAAATGTACCGGTAAACAATCGGCCACTTGCGAATAGTAAGTTATTGACACGTAAAAATACGGAAATAAAATTTATTCTGTATAAGAAATAAAAAATATCACATATCTTTTGTTAATTTTTTAAATATCATAAAAGCGCGTTAAAATTACTCGAAAATTATCTTATATATCTACAGTAAACTGGACAGCGTTTTAAGTATCTTTATATATCTTGCTAATACAGAATACAAACTTTTACTTCTTTTTGTTTTATTTTCATGATGGCGACGAAAACACTTTACCAAAATATTACAAATAATGTCAACTGAAGATATACAATAAAGAACTATAATCAATTCATTCGTTCAAAGTAGTTCGAAATCATTCAAAAGTAGCGCTACGAGAGCTTTAGTATAGCGTTAATAAATCGTTATAGCTATTAATGAACCTTTATGCAACCTTTGTGCAGGTTAAATGGAACTTTAGGTTGCATAAAATGGCGCCCAAATAGCGCTAAAGCGGCTGCTTTAAGTCTGTAGTGTGGCGTTGTGGTTTAGGAGGTGGAATAAAAGATATAAGCCACAGGTTTACAGCATTTATTTTCGAAGGGGGGTGGGTTCGGTTCACAGAGGGTTCCCTCACTGGTCGAAGGTATTGGATGGTACTGCCCTGAGCTCAGGCCGCGACGCACGCAGACCGATGGGCCGATCCCGAAGCCGGCAGCGACCACGTGTCCGAAGCAGAGGATAGGCAGGGCAGACCACGGGAGAGGAGGTCTCTCCTCCTCACCCAACTCGCACGTGGCAGGCGCAGAGGTTGGCAGGTAGACCACGCGACAGCGCGTCTCTCCGGCAGTAGTACGTGGAGGCAGCGGTGACACCCGTCGCGTGGCAGACGTTGAGGTAGTTGAAAATCGAGACCGAAGGCAGTAAAGAAAAACGAAGAAGAAAAAACCCTGGAATCACACGAAGGGTGCTTCCGTAAGCGTGGTGCCAGGAATCGTGAGCGCCAGCGATGCGTGCGTCTCCCAGCCGTGAACCCAAAGAACAGTACCCGGGAAACGAATGGGGAAACTCACCATCGCGGCGGTTCACAAAGGTTATAGGTAAGCGCAAGCATGCCGCGTGCAACGATATAGAAGGTAACCGCGTGACAAAGCGTTTAAGCTCGTAGCTGCTATGACACAGCAGGCAAGGGATGCTGCGGCCTGCTTACACTTCACAAATTTAGCAACACTAGTGGAAAACAGATGACAATGAAATAACACAGTTATGTTCCAGACGGAAGCCATCTTGACAACCGGGCAATTATATTAATTTACAAACGCTGCAGATTATGGTGAAATAAGAGGATTACGATTTGGCAAGATGGAGAGAAAATGGCAGATACGACGAGCACTTACCCTTGGGCACAGAGGGGTTTCTATATTAGTTACTTGCAACTGTAGGCGGTGAAATAGAACTCAGCGAACCGGAGGTTAGAATTTATAGCCGGTCACCACATAAGTGTTGTCACTCCGTGAAACCATAGACATTAGGGATGAGCGTGGTAATTCGATTTTAGTTTAATCGACTATCACGCTACAGTACCCCGCCTGTTAGCGAAGGATTTTCCCTAGGATAAATCCGCTAGAAGGCCTAAACCACTATTACTGACTACCTATACGTTCATACATCCCATTCATGTGCTTCCATACTATTAATCATTCATCCATCCATTCTATGTCCATCCCTGACTTGGAAGTAGTCCTAAGTCAGTGACGTACAATTACATACGAAAGGTAAGCTAATTATAGAGTAGTTTAACTCGAGACAGTCAGTAGGAAAAACAGCAAGTGTATCTCCATAGGGTTAGGTAAACTTGGTGGACTGTTGCAGGCTATAGCTAATGTTAGGTTTCAAAGCAAGAAGTAAGTTCATCGTTGAATTTTAAATTATCAAAGTTCTAACAACAATTTAATAATAAGTTAAAGTTCTATTTTATGTTTAGGTTTAAAATTAAATTATGTTAAAGTTCAAAGCTAAGAGTATTTAAAAGAAATTTAAAAAATTTGTTAAGGTTAAAAAAAAAAATTTGGTAATGGTCCATGTATATGTTCAAATTGGTTTAAGTTTCATTACTGGAACACACATCTTATGTCAAAGTCTATTCGAGTGAGTTTCCGAACGTGAGTGAAATTTTAAAAAAATAAATCAAGTCCATACTGTTACTTGATACTGTTGCGAGAATATCCGAACGTTATAGACGTAATTCTAAAAGACAAGTATCCAAGGTTGGCAACTACGTCGAGATGTCAAAGTCAGTACGTAAACGTCAAAAATATAATATGTCAATGATCTTGAATTAATTAGGTTATGTTATGAAACACGCGGAAATATTTTCTAAGAGAATTAATTAATTTAATTAGGGCAGGTTGAATCTAAGTGATATTCAGGATAGGCGTGTTCAATACTAAAAGGTGTTATGAAGTTAAAGTTAGGTTTCTAGTTTAGTGCTTAGATTAGGGTTAGATTTGTTACCAGGGTAGACTGGAATATAGTTTAACTGTGGTGGCAGATCACCAACAGTTTAGTTGAAAACAATACAATGGACTATGCTATATATTGTTTTATGAATAGTTTTAAGGTTAGTAATGAGAAAGGTTTACAGTTATAATTAGACTATAAAGTTATAGACTATTATGCAAGTAGTTAATGGGTAGGTACGGTATTTGTATAGAAATTTACCGGCTTGAAGCTGTTTTCAGAACAGTAGGTTTAGGAATTAATGTAGATTAACTAGTGTGCGGACACCCATGTTTCAGGGGGCCGTCTTTAAGACATCCATGAGGACATAATAACATAAATAAAAGTTAAAGGTAGTGTACTATGGAGACTACTCTGCCATGATACTAAAGAATCGCCCTGAAGGCCCACTATGTAGCCTCTCATAGTCACGCCGTAAAGGGAAAATAATAAAAGAAATTAGATGTGTAGTGTAAGTGTGTGTGGTCAGCAGAAAGGTGGTCATGGAACCGAAGCTATGCTGGCTTATAGCCATGCAGTCATGGTATTTAATTCTGTTAAAAGATAAATAAATATAGTTAATTTTAGAATAATAGTTTGGTAACTTTAGTCAGTAGGTTTTAATTAGGATTACCACACTGTAGGTGGGTGTGAAATATGACACTAGGATAGCTATAACCAGAGTTATAGTTAGCTTAGGTAGTTAGGTACAAGTCGACCCTCCACGACTAGTATGGTAGGCAGTCGTGGGTGTGTGTTCCCTTGGCATCGTGTGACCCTGTATGGGGTCAAACACTAGTTAGTTAGCTAGGCCTACGGGAATTAGGTTGGGTTGTTTCGCCTTAAATCCTTAGCGTGCCACTCACCCAAAGGCTTTCCTTGCATGTCTACCAACTCATAAACTATAGGGGAGAGTTTGGCGGATACATTGGTTTGGCATTTAGTAAATTTAGGAGCTATTTTTTTACTGAAATATTTTTCTTTATCACTCTGGTAGTAAGTACGTTTCCAGACTACATCACCTACATTGAATTCTACATTCTTGCGTCGTAAGTTGTAGTCTGTAGCATTTCTAGAATGTGCTCGTAGTAAGGCAGACTGTACTTGGTCAAAAATGTTAGAAAGGCAACCTAAGTTTTCTGCATACTGGTCTCTAGGTTGGAATATTATTTCCTTTAAGTCAGTTTTTTGGTAGATGGAACCGTCAGCTACTAATTCCCTACCAAATATAAGGAATGCAGGAGTGAAACCAGTAACTTCACTAGTTGAGCTATTTAGTGCAAATTGTACAGCTGGGATATGTAGATCCCAAGAGCGTTGGTCATTATCAATGTAGGTAGAAACAGCTGTTATGATTGTCTTATTGTACCTTTCCACGGTGTTAATCTGTGGTGCATACCTAGGAGTATAGTGTATGCAAGGTATGTTATATTTACTGAATAAGTTTTTAGTTTCATTTGAAGTGAACTGAGTGCCATTGTCTAAAATTATACATTGAGGTATTCCATGTACCAAAAATACATTATCCTCCATTAGTTTACAGATAGTTTTAGCGTTAGCATTCCTCATTGGGAAAAGAAGACAATACTTAGAGAAACAACATGTCACTACAAAAAGATATGCGTTTTGGCGTCTAGAGACAGGCAGAGGGCCAACAATGTCAATACTGAGCATCTGGAATGGTCGAGAGCATTCTTTAGGTTTCCCCATGACCCCCAGTGGAGCATGGTTTACTTGTTTATGAGCTAGACAGATTTCACATGAAGTTACAGCTTTCACTACGTCAGTGTGCATTCCTGGCCAGTAGTTTTTATTTATTTATTTATAGTTAATTAAAACGATTAAAACCAATTACATTAATTAACTTAGAAATAAAAGGTACATATAACAAACACATAAACTAGTATATACATTAGTAACGAAGAGCTAGTCTTTTATAAGTTTTAAAAATGCCTAGATGACCTGCCGTGGGTTCTGCATGGTTGTCAATAACAACTTTAGATCTAGATTCATATGGAATTACTTCCTTCCAGTCAAACTCATTAAAAATAGCGAATTTACTTTTCATGTACCGAAATAACTTTTCATTCTTAATAAGATAATTGGGATAAGAGATTGGGCTCTGTATACAGCCATTATAGATTTTTAGGTACCAAGTATCGTTAGTTACTGGTGGGGTGGACTGAGTAGATATTTCAGCCATTGGGAGAGCGCGGGACAGAGCGTCGGGGAGAGTATTATCGGAACCACGGCGGTGTTTAATATCGAAGTTAAATGCAGAGAGCCTTATTCCCCAGCGGGCTAGTCTACCAGTAGGATTTTGTAGTTTTAAGAACCACTTTAGTGCAGAGTGATCTGTGTAGACTGTGAATTTTAGACCATTTTCAAGATAACATTGCCAGTGCTCTAGAGCCAAAAATACTGCTAGCGCTTCTCTCTCCGTAATACTATAGTTTTGTTCTGGTTTTGACAAGGACTTACTCATATATGCTATAGGGTGTTCGATACCATTTTTAGTTTGAGTGAGCAAAGCGCCAATACCATGATTACTAGCGTCTGTATGTACTTCAAAAGGTAAGCTATAATCTGGACATGACAAGACTGGGGCTGAAACTAGTATATTCCTGAGTTTGTCAAATGATTCTTGGCACTCATTGGTCCAAGCAAAAGGTGGAGCCTTTTTGCTGGAGCTAGTAAGTTTATTTAACGGTGCTGCTAGTGAACTAAAGTTTGGGACAAAACGTCTGTACCAGGATGCTGTTCCGAAGAATCTCTTTACTTCTTTAGGATTAGTTGGGATTGGAAATTTTGTGATTGCTTCTACTTTTTCTGGGTCTGGGTGCAAGCCCTTTGAATTTACAATGTAACCCAGGTATTTAAGTTCATCCCGGAAGAATTGGTATTTGGTTAAATTAATTATTAAATTGGCCTCAGTTAGTGTATTAAGGACTTTTAATAAAAGAGATATATGGTGGTCAAAATCAGAAGAAACCAGAACTATGTCATCTAAGAAAGAAAAAACTCTGTTTTCAAATTCCGGGCCATAGAATAACTTATCAACAAGCCTCTGTTGAGTAGCAGGTGCATTAGTTAGTCCAAAGGGTGTAGTTTTGAACCTGAAGGTTCCACGGCCAGGAATGTAAAAAGCAGTCTTGTTTTTGTCCTCTTCATTCAAGGGTAGCTGCCAGAAACTTTTATAAAGATCTAGACTTGTTAGGTATTTAGCATCCTTTAGGTTATCTAGAATTTCAGAGATATAAGGTAAATTATAAGCATCCTTCTTAGTTACTGTATTTAGCTTGCGACTGTCTAAACAGAACCGCAACTTGCCATCCCTTTTAGGTGTGAGAAGTACAGGTGAAGACCAAGGACTTTCGCAGGGCTCAACAACATCTAGCTTTAGAATTTCGTCTAGCTCTTCACACAAAATGCGCTGTTTTTCAGGCGACATTCTGTAGTAACGCTGCCTGATTGGAGGTGAGTCTCCAGTATCTATGCAGTGTGTGATGTGATTGGTACCACCTAGACCTTTTTTATCTGATGATATAGTTTCATATTGTTTAATAATGTTATCTGCTTTTATTTGTTGAGTCCTTGAAAGTTGAGCGAGGGAATGAAGGTGTAAGTCTGTATTAGAGTTTATTATTTGTTCATTATGACTCATAAGAAAGATTGACTTAGTGTTTTTAGGGAACAGTTCAAAAAGATTCCAGAAGTCAATGCCCAGTAGGATGGGTATGTCAACTGATGGTATTACATAGGCCTTAAGTATGTGGTGTTTACTTTCAAAGGTTATAGGTAGATTTAGTATACCTAATGGTGATAACATTTGTCCCCCAGCGGCAACAAATTTTAAAGACTGTTCACATGATTTTAGGGTTAGGCCCAAATTGATGAGTTTTTCATGAAAGTTATCTCCAATTATGGTGACTGCGGATCCTGAGTCCAATAGTCCACAAGTAGGCAAGTTATTTATTAGAATACTTGCATAAGGCCTAGTATCATTTAGTGGTTTATTGTGGATTGTTGTAACAGCATAATGAGTGGAAGATGGTTTTAATGTTGGTGGCCAATCTGCCCACTCACCACCGTTTTTAGTTTTATTTGGACTTTTACAACGACCCACAACCTTTAGTTTTTTTGAGTGGCACTTTTTACAGTTTGGAAAAATCACACCTATGAGACCACACTTAAAGCAAATTGGAAATCTTTCAGCTGTACACTTTCTCAATGAGTGACTGTTAATTCTACACCTAGGACAGAAGAGACCTCCTTTAGAGGGTGATTCTTTTTTAGTGTTAATAGCTGAAACCTTTTCTGTTTCCGACTGACCAGAGTGTTTTTTGTAGTTAGTGTAGTGTTTTGGTGAATTATTAGTACTTGTGTTATAACTATTACTAGACTTATTGTGCCTGTGGTATGCAAACTCTGGTGCAAGAGTGCTGAGATTACTTTTGCTGGGTTCATGGTAGTGTGTAGCCCTAGCTTTATATGTCTCATAGTTTTTGCAAACCTGTTGTAATTGGTCTAACGTTTGCACACTACTTAGTGCTAGCACATCCGCATAGATGGGTTTAACATTATGAGAGATAATGTCGAATTTTTCCTCTTCTGAAATTTTTTTTTCGAGTCAATTGGTGAGACCGCTTGTTTAGTACCAATCGTTTCCGAACGTACTCTTTTGACATAAAGAAATTTGATCTTGACATTACTCTGACTTGACAGATAGACTTGCTTGCTTGAAAAAAATGTCCGCTTTTTGGGACCTGTTGAGTTAATTATAATTGGCAAAATATCGTGTGCAATCGCGTGTTGAAACCGATAATTGGGTCGCGAGTAACGATTGGTTGGAAATTGTAATCCCCATTAATTGAAAACCCCGGGATATTTTTGGATCATACGCCGTATTGTCGTCAGTCGGGCTGACACGCGGAATTTGTTGGAAATCGAATTGGATCTCACGAGATATGAGCAGATTGATTGTGAACAGTGTTTAATTGAACTTTGTAATCCCGGATTGACGAGAATCCAGGGATATTTCTCGGAACGATTACGCCATATTGACGCCATACCAAGGCACGCGCATTGTTGGAATTAAGTTAGGTGTGATGCTGATCTGGACCGCGCCATTTGGAGATTGACGCCTTGTGAACGTCCTAGAACACGTAACTTACATCACACGTTTCAATTACTCACCTCATATTACATACATACCACACTTGGGGCGTGGCCTTGGGAAGGTCGAAGCTTGGTGAACCCAGAACAGAAAGTAAGTGGTTATGTTATTTGTACAGATTGTTGTCGGCCGGAGAGCCTGTAGATTATTGTGTAACCTTGTTTATTGTAAGCAACGTTTATAGCTCCACGTACCGTGGACAGTTCCGGACACCCCAGTTATCGTTGCACTGGGCCAATTGCAGTCTTGCACACCGCTCATTATAGAAATGTAAAAAGTTATATTTTCAGTTTCACCTTGTGTACGCTGTCTGATTTCAGAAAGGAGTCTATAGTCATAATCGTCACTATCAAAGGCAGACTTAAGTTGCTTGATAGACAATATATCAGCTTTTATGTGTCTATACCAGTGTAAAGCATTGCCAGTGAATATGTCATAGGAAAAATTCAACATGTCCTCCCTAGAAATTCGCTTACTTAGTCTGAACTCTTCAATTTTCTGAATAAATGACCTTACACACGTATTCCCATCGTATTTGGGTTTATTGCCATGGTGACTGGGACAAGTGACAACTATATTTGGGGTTTCTGTGACACTTGCTTCAGCCTGCTGACCACTGGCCGAACTATCTGATGTACTGGGGGTGAGTTTACTCAGGAGAGTTTCGTACTGACTATCCAAGCAACCAAACAGTGAATCAAGTTTTCTCTTCAACCGCATAGCGTCTTGTGTGGTTGGAGTTATTCTTCCTAATCTATGGAATATGTGGTTCCTAATTGATGTAGCTACACTAAGAGAACGTTCAGTGCTTATGGTAGATAAGTAGTCTTTAAAATCTTCCAGAGTCTGACTCAGACCACTCAAATCATCCTTCTCATCTATCCCGGACAGCAAAATATCCTCAGTGTCATGTAGTCTAGAAAGCTTGTTAATTTGCCTTCTAAGGTCAGTGACTGTGCCCTTTTCACCGCCTCTAATGATGACCTCATATTCTAATTCGGCCTTTCTTAGGTGGATATAATTAATGGGGTTAGCGCTCATTGTGATCTTTACAATTATTGAAATCAAAACCCTAGTAGAAACAAAACTAACAAATTTAAAACAAAATACAGTAAGAACACACTAGTAAATACCCTACACGCACTAGAAAATATGGTAATTACAAACTAGTAAAAAAAAAAAAAAACCCTGGAATCACACGAAGGGTGCTTCCGTAAGCGTGGTGCCAGGAATCGTGAGCGCCAGCGATGCGTGCGTCTCCCAGCCGTGAACCCAAAGAACAGTACCCGGGAAACGAATGGGGAAACTCACCATCGCGGCGGTTCACAAAGGTTATAGGTAAGCGCAAGCATGCCGCGTGCAACGATATAGAAGGTAACCGCGTGACAAAGCGTTTAAGCTCGTAGCTGCTATGACACAGCAGGCAAGGGATGCTGCGGCCTGCTTACGCTTCACAAATTTAGCAACACTAGTGGAAAACAGATGACAATGAAATAACACAGTTATGTTCCAGACGGAAGCCATCTTGACAACCGGGCAATTATATTAATTTACAAACGCTGCAGATTATGGTGAAATAAGAGGATTATGATTTGGCAAGATGGAGAGAAAATGGCAGATACGACGAGCACTTACCCTTGGGCACAGAGGGGTTTCTATATTAGTTACTTGCAACTGTAGGCGGTGAAATAGAACTCAGCGAACCGGAGGTTAGAATTTATAGCCGGTCACCACATAAGTGTTGTCACTCCGTGAAACCATAGACATTAGGGATGAGCGTGGTAATTCGATTTTAGTTTAATCGACTATCACGCTACAGTAGTAGACGCTCTAGCGCTTACGTCTATTACCATAAGTAATAATCGGATACGCTCCAAAGCCCTAATGCAGCCCATTTGTGCTAGTTGGGTAGATTACCACTGCCCACATTACCAATAAGAACATTATAGGCTAATTTCGTATGTATGTATTTCCAAAAAAAGAGAAAAGAATCTTCTAGATCAACAGACTTTTGAGAATCAGAAAACCCTGCCTTACTATTCAAAATCATTGCAACTCCTGAGCAAAATACTCAAACGTGGCGACGACCGAAAAATGCCCAAATCAATAATGCTAGACGAGTCCCAGTGAAACGATACCACTGTCTTGGGCTCCGCAATGCAATTAATCAAAAAATCCACAACCACAACAAGAAACTTTTCTCATAAGAAAGTTCTCCTACATCCTATTGCTCCATCACAAAAATCCATCCCGTATATTCCATGGGTGGAAGACAATGCAAGGAAAGGCTTAACCCAGTTCAATTTATACCGGGCATCCCACCGAAATGATACCTTATTAATTGAGTTATGATCAAATCAGATTAAGTGAACTGAGTCCCTTTGTCTTGTTTACTTTGCAAACCCTTCGTTGATAGGGTCTCGGAGTATCTGGTAGATATGAATAGTAATTAATCTTTCGTCTTTGTCGTAATTCGGTAATTCTGGACACGGTCTATATTATTAGAAGGTTTCTCTCACTGAAACCCTGGACCCTGCCCCCGATACAGGTAGGTGACTATTTTTTTATATTAGGACCAGCGGTCTAATTAAATTTAAGAACAAAAAAGCTGCTATTGTGACTTAACTATGACAGTTAATATATTCCCTCGCGGGCTTTTTTGTAGGTAATAATGAGTACTTTAATTACGTAGTACATGATTTTTATGTATCATCAATAGTATTCTCAACGCACTGTTATAGCCCTTATTACAAGACAGTAGATCCAAAGTCAGCTTTTACTTATTTATAGTTTACTTATGTTTACTAAAGTACTTATGTTGCATTTTTACCCAATGCACAGAAATGATATTATGGACAAAAGAGTTAGTTAGATTCTGTACGCTGTCGCGTAAAATAGTTGCCCAAATTAAGGGAGCAATTAAGAGGGACATTGCCAAAATATAAGTACCCAAGAACTTGTGTGTCTGTGTTTTTGTATTGTGGTGAATTAAAGTGGTTCCAGTAGAATAATCGTTTTTTTTTTAAAGACAAACATGGTCGGCTTACTAAAAAATTGGTGTCAGAAGTGGGATACCAGAGAAGAAATCTTACGACGTTGAGTCAAACGGATACTGGCATCCCGAACCTACAGCCCCCATCAATTGACCGTCAGTGAGACTTGACCCAAGGTCAAGCCTGCGTCACTACTTGGACGACGATCAGCCTCAGCCCTTCGGCTTGAGCACGCTCCAGCCACATCAGTAATTGGACGACGGTCAGCCTCAGCTCTGCAGCTTGAGCCCGCTCCAGCCACATCGACACTTGGACAACAGCCAGCCTCCACCGTATAGTGTGAGTCCGTTCCAGACGGCATCAACATCACCAGCAGCTCCAGGTCTAGCTCACCAACCTTCAAACTCAGAAATTTACTGCACTTAAACAATTACCTTTATGAAAAAAAAAAAAAAACAAAAAACTTTTAGAAACCTCAATGTCATTTTTAAAGACCTGTCTATAGACACCACACACTTTTTTTCTTAAAATCGGAGTGCGGTTCACAGAATACATCTATCTACCAAGTTTCACATGTATAGTCCTAATAGTTTCGGAATAAAATTGCTGTGACATACAGACGGATGGACAGACAGACAGACATGACGAGGTTCCGTTTATTGCCATTGGGCTACGGAACCCTAAAAATGGTTAAATGCTTAGTTAATCGTCTCCAATAATAAATAAATAAAATAAAAAGCCTTTTATTTCTTGCATTATAAAATCCAGCTTAATAATAGATACCTCTCGCGCCCGGCATTGGTCGAGGCCATGCTGCGGGGTGAGAGGGAGTGGGAAGCGGTCGCCTCCTTCTGCGAAGCAGTCATGCTTCCGAAGGAGGAGGCGGGCCGCGTGAGGGAGAGGATGGCGTCCTCCCTCCAGCCCAGCTGCAGTGGTAGACGCCCACGGCGTCGGACGTCGGCCGATGATCTCCGGCCACCGTAGGCGCGGGCATGCGGACAGCGAGTAAAGGGCAACTCGCTGTCCGACCATGGACCATGCCCGGGTCGACGGCGCGTTGTGTTCCACGCACGCCTCAAAGAGCGTCAGCAACATGACGAGGCCCCCTCTGCAGAGGGCCGAAGCCTGCCGGGGTCGTGGGACTTATCCCATTACCGTGACCCCGGTACGTAAAGGGTTATTGAAGGAACACCGTGGATTTTTAGCTTAATAATAGATTAAAAAGTTGTTTGGAAAAGAAAATTAATACATGCTAGTTCTTACAATCTATATCTTGATACTATTGTTAATTGCAAGAACCCCTCCTCAGGTGAAGGTGAAGGCCTCCTCTAAAGAAATCCATTTATCTCTGTGTTGCGCTATTTGTGGCCAGCAGGGGCCAGCGATTTTGACTATTTCGTCTTCCCATCTCATATAAGGTCTGCCTCTGAGGCGCTTACCCTGTGGGCCCTTCCATTTAGTTACCCTGCCGGTCCACCTCTCGTCTGCTAGACTCGCTACGTGCCCTGCCCACTTCCACTTTAGTTTTTTAGCAAAGCTTAAAGCATCTTTGGCTTTGGTTATTTGTCTAATTTTAGTGTGTCGAATTTTTTGGAGCTTTTTAATATTCAACATGCTTCGTTCCATTCCGCGTTGGCAAGTAGTTATTTTGTTTTTTATTTTCGTAGTATATTGACACGCGTAGGTAAGGCATGGTAGGAGGCATGAAGTCCATACTTTTGTTTTGAGATTAATTGGCATGTTGCTTTTAAATATTTCTTTTAAGGACCAGTACTTATTCCAAGTATTTTGTGCTCTGCGTTCAACCTCTTGTTTATTTTGTTTACTGTCGAAGCCAATTTGTTTCCCAAGGTATATGTATTTATCTGTATATTTCAAAATTTTATTGTCTATTAGTATTTTTACATTTGTGCTGTTTGTCATGACCATTGTTTTTGAAAGATTCATTTCAAGTCCTACCTCTTTGCTGGCTGCGTTTAGTGAATCAAGCATAGTTTGTAAATGTACGTGAGATTCTGAAAGTAGTACTAAGTCATCTGCGAAGCGTAGATGGTTTAAATATTTGCCATTTATGTTCAGTCCTATTTTGTCCCAGTTAAGTTTGCTTATTATGGACTCTAGGATCGATATAAATATTTTTGGGGACAGCGGGTCTCCTTGTTTCACTCCTCTTTTGATGGGAAATGAAGGGCCAGTAACTTCTAGTTTTATTTTGGCTGTGCTTCTCTTGTAAATATTTTTAATTGCTTCTATATACTCTGGTTCAACGTCTTGAGCCTGTAGAGCAGTCCAAATACTGGAGTGAGACACGGTGTCGAAAGCTTTTTTATAATCTACGATGTAGAGCGCACTTTGCTTTTCCTTGTATTTTTCTATTATTAATTCTAGTGTGTGTATATGATCGATGGTTAAAAATTTCTTACGAAAGCCTGCTTGCTCGATTGGTTGTTTTGATTCTAATGCACACTGTGGAATTTTGCTTCAATTGCGGACACCTATATTTTATCCCTTCAACCTATAGATCCAGCGAAGAACTAAAACTTCTGCAAAGGAACCATGACTTTTTTATGATTAGTTTTGAAGTTATTTGAAAACTCGAGAAAACTCCATAGAAACCATAAAAATGCATTATTTCATTTCAAATATATGATTTTGCAATTGTTATAGATGAGGTCTTAAAAAGGACTGTTATATTCACTAAATCAGTGGTTTATTTTTAAAAGAATAATCGTAAATAAAAGGAAAAATCAAGTTAATCAAACAATCTAATATATTTTTTATTTGGTTAGTCTCATTGTATCCGCATTTTGTTTTAACATGAATAGTTTCGTATTATAGTATACTATATTATAAAAAAAAAATCAGATGTGGATAATGCGGGACTTCAGAGTTATTGAATTTTTATTTTTGAGGTTAGGGC
This sequence comes from Tholera decimalis, assembly GCA_943138885.2. Classification (NCBI taxonomy): domain Eukaryota; kingdom Metazoa; phylum Arthropoda; class Insecta; order Lepidoptera; family Noctuidae; genus Tholera; species Tholera decimalis. Next base: position 7,609,659 of record OW964553.2, on the reverse strand, counting down.
TGTCACCTACTTAACTATAACTATTCTTGTATAATTTTGACTGCTAATTTACTATCTTTGTTGATGTAACATTAAATACTTGTATTTTTTGGTGTCAAATTAAGTATTTTAAGTTAGATTCCTGACCACACTGGAATTTTGCTTCAATTGCGGACACCTATATCTTATCTCTTCATCTATTTTCACTAAATTATGGTTTTCTCCGTATTCCTATCGAGTCCGTATCTGATTTTAAAATTAAATTGTTAATTCTTTAGCCGTTTCATTTTTAGGGTTCCGTAGCCGAATGGCAAAAAACGGAACCCTTATAGTTTCGGTCTGTCCGTCCGTCCGTATGTCACAGCCATTTTATTCCGAAACTATTAAAACATGTGACACTTGGTAGGTAGATGTATTCTGTGAACCGCTTTCCGATTTTAAGAAAAACATTAAAAAGTATTTAAAATAAAGGGGGCTCCCCATACATGGAACTAAAACTGATTTCTTTTTTCATGAAACCTATTCGTGTGTGGTATCTATAGATAGGTCTTTAAAAATGACATAAGGGTTTCTAGAACCACTTTTTTATAAAGTCAATCGTTTAAAAGATATACGCTTCCAAATTGGTTAAATCTGTCTCCCTCCCCCCTAACTTCTATAATAATGGAGTAAAAAATCTAAAAAAAATATATGTCTGTAGATCTTAATGTAAACTTTCAATCAAAATTAGTTTGAACGAGATCGGGTTAGCAGTTTTTGTGATACAGCATATTTTATAAAACCGCAAATATAACTTTGTAATTCATACAAACACTATGAAAAACAAAGTTATTTGGCATAGTTGTAAAAAATGTAAATAACCTAATTTTGAGAAATTTGTAAGGTTTTTTTCGTCAAATAAATATACATAATTATTATATTATTATAGTTACTACAGAATCCTTCATGGGCGAGTCTGACTCGCACTTGGCCAATTTTTTTTACTCTTCTTCATCCAAAGATATTAAAACTCCTTCAGATGGTAAAATAACATTTTCATCATCTTTGGATTCTTTAAGTAAGTCCTCGTGATTCAAAATATTTTCCGTTGATGATTTTAAAAGCCAAAGAACTTTTTCAGGTAGAACCAAACGCTTGTTATTTTTTTGGCGACTACCGAGTGACATCATGGATAGAAATGGATCTGAAGATTCTAAAGCTCTGTGAAATAGGTCAAGTACAGTTGTTTCCCGGTTTAATTATCTCGTATGGTGTTCCCTATCATAATGCCAGAATTTGTTACGAGATTCTGAAGTTTGCTCACTCAGCATACCAATTGGTAGCGGACTAGACTTTGTAATTTGACACCCGTGAGCTAATATTTTGTGAAGTGTAACTGACATGTAGCACCACTCATATTTTTTTACATATTTTGAACGAAATTTGCACGAAATTCGTGAAACTTTTCATGATCTATTTCAAAATTACTTGACAGCGCTACTAATATAACATGTAAATCATCTACAAGCCATTCTTCGACACCCAGAATGTTCGCAAATGTTTTTCTATGTAAGTCCGATAGTGCAGTGTGTGCTGTTTCCGTCATTGGATGTTCCTGAATTCGGTCGTACAACATCGACTGCCAAAGACATTTTAGCATAAATAGCTTGGATTCTTGTTTTCCGCTCCTCAACAATCTTGGCCTCTATCGATTTTTTTGAGACTCTCCACTTTCGCACTGCTGGGTCATTTTTGTATCCCAAATGAAGAAGAAACTCAAAAATTCTAATCCATGAGTGCAACGGGCTTAGACCATATTTTAGCACTTACGAATTAACTGGCCTCTCAGGAATCTTATCCAGTTTATTATATTCTGTACATGTGGCATCGCAACACGCGTATTGTAATTGTGATTTAGTATCCGTAATCGCGTTAAATACTTTGCCATCAATTAAGGTCAAATTTCTTCAAATTTTTTCTTGCAACGTCAATTTTTTAGATTCAGATCGATATTGAATCTTGATTGGGCGACAAAATCTGTAAGATTGAGGGTCTGGGTTTTCTCCAAGATTGTAACAGACGAAGACGGAAATAAACTTGGTACCAAATCTGCCGTTGATTTCGAGTTTGTCATTAAAGAATGCCTAAAAATCCCTACTGGAGCAACAACAATCGCAAACATGATAAAATCTAATCGAGAAAGTGCAGACCAACAACAGTATAGTCCTGACGTAGCTCTCTGTTTAATTTTAGACAGAAAGCTTACTGTTGAGGACTATATAACTCTCTATAATGGTGCAAAGTTACGAGGACACAATATTTACCCAGCTTATAAAGTGCAATCAACGAAAAAAGGTACTATCCCGATGACGAAGTTCTAGTAAAGAAAGAGAAGCAACAGTGTCTCTCCTTAACCTGATTATGCACTCGTTTCGTGGACTCGTTGAATCATTACATGAAATTATTAACGAGTACTGCAACCAAAAACAAATCGATACAATTCATTGCATTTTTCAGGGTTCTTGGGGGTTTGACGGCAGTACGGGACAATCGATGTATAAGCAAAGTTTTTCAGATGGCGAAATTGACGAGCATAGTATATTTACAACAACTTATATACCTTTAAGAATAAAAACTAACACTAGTCGTCAAACTCAAACCCTCAATCTTACGGATTTTGTCGACCAATCAAGATTATATATCGATCTGAATCTAACTAAAGAATTGACTTTGCAAGAAAAAAAAAATCGGGTTGAGGAGGAAATGAAAGATCTCACATCTATTTATGCCGAAATTAGCACCGGGCGTTGTGTCATTACGGATTCCAAATTATATTTGACCTTAATTGACGGCAAAGTATTTAACGCGACTATGGATACTAAATCACAATTACGATGCGCGTGTTGCGATGCCACATGTATAGAATTTAATAAACTGGATAAGATTTCCGGGAGGCCAGTTAATTCGGAAGCGCTAAAATATGGTCTAAGCCCGTTGCACGCATGGATTAGAATTTTTGAGTTTTTTCTTCATTTAGGATACAAAAATGACCTAGCAGTGCGAAAGTGGAGAGTCTCAAAAGAATCGATAAAGGCCAAGATTGTTGAGGAGGGGAAAACAAGAATTCAAGCTGAAATTTATGCTAAAATGTCTTTGGCAGTCGATGTTGTACGACCGAATTCAGGAACATCCAATGACGGAAACAGCCCGCACTGCACTATTGAACTTACATAGAAAATTTTTTGCAAACATTCTAGGCGTCGAAGAATGGCTTGTAGATGATTTACATGTTATATTAGTAGCGCTGTCAAGTAATTTTGAAATAGATCATGAAAAATTTCACGAATTTTGTGCGAATTTCACTTCAAAATATGTAGAAAAATACGAGTAGTGCTACATGTCAGTTACACTTCACAAGATATACTAGCTCACGGGAGTCAAATTATAAAGTCTAGTCCGCTACTAATTGGTATGCTGAGTGAGCATGCTTCAGAATCTCGTAACAAATTCTGGCATTTTGATAGGGAACACCATACGAGAAAATAAACCGGTAGACAACTGTACTTGACCTATTTCACCGAGCTTTAGAATCTTCAGATCCATTTCTATCCATGATGTCACTCGGTAGTTGCCAAAAAAATAACAAGTGTTTGGTTCTACCTGAAAAAGTTCTTTGGCTTTTAAAATCATCAACGGAAAATGTTTTGAATCACGAGGAGTTACTTGAAGAAACAAAGATGATGAACATGTAATTTTACCATCTGAAGAAGTTTCAATATCTTCTGATGTCGAAGAGTAAAGAAAATGAAATGGCATAAGCATTAAAATTTTTATTTAATAATACATTTTTCCAATTGAATAAAATAAATAGATATATGCAATTTGACAACCCTATTTCCATAGAAACTCTATGGAAACTTTAGAAATTTAATATTTCGGAAGTCCCACTATTAACCTCTTCGCTTTTTATTTTGTGTTGTTAATAACTATATTATGCATGCTCAGAATTAAAATCAGATGCGGAATCGATAGGAATACGGAGAAAACCATAATTTAGTGAAAATAGAAAAAAAAGCGATTACTCTTTGTACATCGTAGGTGCAATGCCTAAACTTTGTATGGAGTTAGATATTGTACTTTTACTGTAATAAAACAATGATCTATGTAAATCACATCATTATTTTGAAATGTACAAATAAAAACAGTTTTTTGCTGACGTCAGCATAACTTTAAATAACTTTAAAACTAAACATAATAAAATCATGGTTCCATCCCAGAAGTTTTAGTTCTTCGCTGGATCTATAGGATGAAGGGATAAAATATAGATGTCCGCAATTGAAGCAAAATTACACAGTGTGTAATGTGACGCTAATTCTTTTGTTTATGATGGAAGAGAACAATTTGTAAATACATGAGAGTAAACTTATAGGTCTGTAGTTAGCAATGTCTTTCGGATCTCCTTTTTTGTAGATAAGAATAATTTCTGATTCTGACCATTGTGATGGTATTTCGGCAGTTACTAAGATTTGGTTAAATAAATATGTCAAGGGTGGAATCAGTATCGCGTTTGCGGCTTTAATGGTTTCGTTGGAAATTCTGTCGAATCCTGTGCTTTTTTCTGTCTTTAGTCTTTTTATCTCTTGTAAGATTTCATTTTCGGATATTGGTGTTATATTTCCACTCTCTTTAATGTTTGTAGGATTAGCATAGCTACGGTTTGTGCACCCTTGTCTTTGGCGCTATATAGAGCTTTGTAGAAGTCTGTAGCTACCCCTATAATTTCCTTACGATTATTCACTGTCCTGTCTTCCCGGTTTAAACTATCTATCCAGAGCTTGTATGTTTTTAATTCTTTAAGAGCTTTTTTTGAGCTTCCCGCTTGTTTCAAGTGTTTTTCATAAGTCAACGATCTGTAAGTTTTATAGTCGTGTCTTATGTACTTACTTGTTAGCTTGTATAGTGCTGACACTTCATTTTTTTCAGCTCGAGTTTTTGTTTTAGACTGCTGAAGCTCCTGTCTTCTTCTGATGAGTGCCAACGTACGTTCTCTTAACTCGTTGAATCTATGGGTACCTTTTGATGTTTCTTTAGGCGTTCGTGCGTCACGTAAGCTCTGAGATATGGCATTTGTTAGTTTGTTATAATAGTTTTGTACTGATGTTTTTCCTTGGCACATAGTTATATCTTGTAGATGAGACAAGAGGCCTTGTTTATAGTTCTATATTTCTATGTCTGATTTCAATGATAAATGTCCCTTGTTTTTATATCCTGTACGTTTCTTCTTTTGTACTGTGATGGTCAGGGTTGCTCTGATTGGTCTGTGATCTGACGGATAGTTTAGGTGTAGGACTTCTATATTTTGGCATAAGTTGGGTGTATTTGATAATATATAGTCTATTTCGTTTTTGTAATCTCCAGTTGGAGAGCGCCAGGTCCATCTTTGGTTGGGCTTTTTGAGATAGAAAGTATTTAGAATTGCTAGTTTGTGTTCGAGGGCAAATTCGATAAGCCTCTGGCCTCTGCCGTTTCTTTCGCCGTAACCGTAGGGCTTTATTATTAAACGTTCGTCTTTACTTGGTTGTCCTATTTTGGCATTAAAATCCCCCAATATAAAACAATTTTTATAAGCTTGGGTGATAGCTTTGTTGACATTTGAGTAGAAAGAGTTAATCTCGTCCTCGCTTGCTGCTTCAGTCGGCGCATATACTTGTATAAGTGACATGGTCAATCCATGAATATCCAAGTTTAGTAATGCGACTCTATCGTTTATACCAGTGAAGCTTACGATCCATTTTTTGCAATATTTATTTATTATAAAGCCGACTCCATTTCTACCTAGTATGTGTCCGGTGTAGGTCTCCAATAGGTAAACATAATTAGTTTTATTTTATTTATTTTAAATATGTTCTTTTACCTCTGGCCTCGTAATTTTCTTAAAAACGCAGAAAGTACGAAGTTTTAGCTTCACGTTTTAACAAATAGTAATTTCAAATAAACAAGATGTATGACAGAAATGTTAACAGAGCCTCTCGGGATCAAACGTAACGTATGTTTGGCGAGTTAAGATTTAAGTAGCACCTGTATCATCTATAAAAATTAATTAATGAATCACTAAATGTGTTGCTAAGCGCAAAACTCGAAAACGGCAGAACTGATTTGGCTGATTTCTTTTTTGTTGTGTTTCATGAAGTCTGAGGCAGGTTCTTATGGAGAGAAAAAACGCAAAAAATACGAGGAAAATAGTAAAAATAATTTCTTTTCCCATACAAACCACTCTGTCCCCAGCTGTCAAACATTTGACGTCAATCAAAGCAAAACACAGGCGTATTAGGATTATAGAGGATTATCTTTGGTATGCCTTCAAGTTGATTAGAGGTTGCATGTCATTAATTACCCGACTACGGCAAAGCCAAAGGAGGGTTATGATTTTGACAGGCTATGTATGTATGTATGTATGTGTGTATGTTCATCTGTTCCCTCATAGCTCTTAAGCTACTTATCGGAACTCGACAAATGAGGTATCGTTAGAACCCTCTTAACCGTCCGCTGAACATAGGCTACGTGACGTGTCACAAAACCCAATGTAGCGGCCTCTAGCGCCCAAAAAGTGTCATGTTAAAAAATAAAAATAAGATAAACACATCGTGTTTGATATCATTTGAAAGGAAGTCACATGCACATTTGCAAAACATTGCTTAAATTTAACGTGGCGCCCTCTAGCGGATAAAAAGTCATGTGTAAAAATAAAAATAAGATATATACACCGTGTTTGGTATCATTTGAAAAGGCTTCTCTTGTACTTATCAAAAATATTGCTTAAATTTAACGTGGCGCCCTCTAGCGGTCAAAAAGTCATGTGTAAAAATAAAAGTAAGATAGATACACCGTGTTTGGTATCATTTGAAAGGGCTTCACTTGAACTTCACAGTGATTTAACACCAAAATAGTTTAAATAATAAAAAGTAAAAAAAACTAAAACCCGACTACGACATTTTTGTTCTGTTCTTGTTTTCCAGTAACCTTGTTTATTTCAGCACCCTGAAAATCTTGTTTCATACCTTTTCAGCGTCGATTTTTTTGTCGTAGTCGGGTTTTAATTTTTTTTACTTTTTTGAAAATAATATAACGAGTTCCCTCGTATAGTCAATTTTATGGTGTAAAAAATTGTGTTATTTTACTAAGTGATGATCAGTAATCGTGAATAATATTAAGGAAAATCAGTGATAAGAACATAAGCGTTGGAGCAGTATTTAGGATGGAAAGAGGCTGCATGGACTTATTATCACCACATTAGATATTACTAAAGTCTTTCAATGTTATTTTATTTCTGTTAGACTGCGACAGGCCAATCACTTTTGACAGACCGAAATCTGTCGAGGCAGCTATTAACTTAAAAAAAAAAAATATTACTTTGTTTTAGAGAAATAAGGCAGAACAAGGTCTACCGGGACAGCTAGTATAATATACAATGAAATAACAATTTAACCTTTAAAACGTAAACCTAAATTCCTAAATGGTTGAAGGACCCCCGAGCTCCGACGCGCGTCAACCAGCTCCACACTTTATTTATATTTGCTGTAAGTTCTCGGCAGCAGCATTGTATACCAGTTAGAACGGAATTCGTAGGGCCACTATTATTCTGTTGGCAATTCGCTTAATAAAATGAATTGACATTGAAGTTATTTGAAGAATGACATTTGATTTCAGACTACCAGGTTTAAGTAAGGTACAGGTAAGGAGTACGGGTCTCATGTTTGGTCTCCTTTCTGAATTGTCATTGAAGTTATTTGAAGAATAACATTTAATTTCAGACTACCAGGTTTAAGTAAGGTACAGGTCTCATGTTAGTCCTCTTTTCTTTGGGTACACCCAAGGCATAGAAAAATGCTGTGTAGGAGCCTCGTTGCAACGGTTCTTGATTTTCCTTTTTTCGTTTAATGCTAATTTTAAAATCTTTGTCCTTAGTAACATGTTTTAATTTAGTAGGTACCTTTTCCCTATCTATATAATATATATATAATTAAAATGAATCGCTAAATGTGTTGCTAAGCGCAAAACACGAAAACGCCTGAAGCGATTTGGCTAATTCTATTTTGTTGTGTTTGGTTTTGTCAGAAGAAGGTACTGAAAAAAAAAAAGTAGGAAAGGTCTCAAGGGTAGGGGTAGGGGTAGGATAGGGTACAGGTAGGGTACGGGTAGGGGTACGGTACGGTACGGTAGGGTAGGGATACCACGCGAACGAAGTCATGGCGGGTCAGCTAGTTTTTAATAAAAATAATACCATTTCTAAGGAATTTTGGATAACTTTATAATATTAAACTATTTTTTTTCTATTATTTTTTTTTTTGCAGGGAATTACAAAGAAAGATCGACTTTTAGTTTGAATGGCTGAATGATACCAGTGTCTTAAATGGGGCTACTAGCCTGTTCATCTTTTTAGTAAGTACACTTATCTTCTTTGGTTGTGTCAAAAAGAAATGTATGAACAGACCAGGTGCTTGTTATATGCCAGAGGAGTCATACTAAGGTGATATTAAATCAAAACTCTGGTTGAACTAAGAAATACCACCAACTACATGAAACCGTGATTTTCTGGAACTTTGAAGTGTTTAACAACTTTTGTTTAAAGAGAACTAGCAATGTGGTTAGAATTTACATTACAAGAGGTCAAGAGTGAGCTCTTACTGGATAAAAAAAGCAATCTTGTTAACCCCTCCAGCTTAGCCAAATATGCGTGTGTCTAGAATAGGTTCACTCAATTGTTTTTCATTCTGTTATTCTCTTTTTAACCGACTTCAAAAAAAGGAGGTTTACAATTCGTCTTGAACTTTTTTTTTGTTTATGTATGTTACCTCATAAAAATTCTAAAATTCTTTTTTTGTTTGAAAGGGTATACTTTCTATTTGGTCCCATTGTCGTCACGTTTGGATCTGATGATGGAATCATGGAGAAATCGAGGGAACTCTTCAAATATTATAGGTACACCTATAGCGTTTTGGGTATTTCTTATAGTACCTTGTGCAGTTGCTTTCGAAAAGCACCATTTGAGGAAGTGGAACTGATGATGAAGACCCCAGATGGCCACCGAAACTACTCAATAATAAGTATTTCGTTGATTGCGATTAGATTACTTGAATATGGATGTTAAGCACTTTATGCTCGTCACAATGTATATGGTGAAGTAGAGCTGATGGTGATGTACCAGGAGAACTCCTCAAAAATTAACGGTTCTGCACCGGGAAAAGCAATATTTTGTAAAAGGTGATAAGTAGTTGACATTTTGGCTTTTGTAACTAGATAAATTACAAACCGACTCGTGTTGCCCAAACGAGAGTCTCGCAAGAGTCTTGCAATTAGCGATTATCCTATTGCTAAATTTATTATTAAACGGTAGTTGAGATCTCATAACAATGTAACAGAGTCTGTTAAAACCGACCCACTAAAAAGCGTGAAAAAAACTTTTTAGCAAAAAATAAAACCGACTTCCATATAAAAACACTACAAAGGCAAAAATAACTTTAATTTCGGAAGGCTTTAGAGGAATTCTTTAGTTTTGTATATATTTTCGTTTTTGACACCGCCTTCCGAAATTAAACTTGTTTTTGCCTTTGTAGTGTTTTTATATGGAAGTCGGTTTTATTTTTTGCTAAAAAGGTTTTTTACTGTCTATTAAAGTTGTCAAAGAATAAAAAGCCCGTTTTGACATTTAAGAAAGATCCTAGATTGTAACTTGGAACGAAACTGAAAGAAACAATAAAATAATTAATTACAGAAAGTATTTTAAAAAATGCACACATTGTTTTGGCGCGTTAAATAATATGATGGAATATACATATTGCGAGTATTCTTTTCGCGTTTACTTTATAGTAGCATGCAATTTCTAATTATTACGAAACGTCTGAAAAACAGTTATTTTTTTAAATACTAGTGTTGTAGCCAATTAATTACTGAATTTTACCTGCTTCATTCGATTTTAATATAATTAAATATTGTGTAGTGATCTTTAAAGTGAAGAATAATGAAGGAGGATTTTGACAAAGACGACGTAATAATAAAATTGAAAATGAAATAATTATATTTACAGGTGACGATAGCTCAACTGACGATGTTGATCATCATCGGAAGAAAATGGTTGAATGAAGATTCAATGACTTTCGCTTTTTCTTGATTTTTTGTGATTAAGTGAATGTTATTGTAACTTAAAATATTAAATTAAAGACAAATTGACCTTTCGTACTATTGTATCATTTCAAAATACCTACAATATTAAAGTTTAATTGAAATTTTCTAATCAGAACTTTAATCCAATGCACTTTACAAGACATAATTAACTCGATAATATGACATAATTAAATCGATCAAATACTCATACAAACTTGAATCGATTTATCGTGAGTATCGAGTACCGCATCGTATGGTTACTTCACTAGATACGTCGCGATGACAAATGTCAAAACGGGCCTATTATATTTTTACGACTTTACTTACAAAATATCACACTTAAATATGACAACTTCTAAACCACCCTGTGAAAACAAAGTAATATCGTCGGCAAATCCGCTACGAGTACACCCTGTCGAAACTTATAAATATTTTAGGCCAGTTTGTGAAAGCATAATTCATACGTTACCCTCCGACCGTATGCTTTTATGAATTGATAGCATGATGTTTTCAGAAAGCCTACAAAAATGTATATTCATGTCTTTCCTATGTGTACGGAATAAATATTATAATTCTGTTGCATATTTAAAAACAGTGAAGGAAGACATCGTGAAGAAACTTGAGCTAAATGGTTGATTACCGCATTGCGTAAGGCGGGATCGACTCCCGCATATAACAAATAGTTCTATGGTCTCCAAAGACTTTTTCTCGGTTTTCGTTTTTTTACGTTATGTGAGTTTATATACCCATTTAAAAAAAAAAAAACTAGGAATGTGAGTAGAATTCACATTATGTACTAACAATCTTGTTAAGAGAAGGCTCCCTAAATTGTATGTAATTTTGTATTAATATTCTGAAACAATCACGCATACAATCAAAATCGAACTTTAGTATATGATTATGGGATCTTTTTCTTTCCATGTACCAGTTTCGTAATTGGTACATTTTCGCTCGGTTCATTTTTAAAGATCAATCATGTCTTTTTTAAAGATTATTCAAAATTTAATCAAAATTACTCGGCTTTTATGTCTAAAATTAGTATTGACAGTAAGAAAATATAGTTAATTATCCAAATATTACATTTTTTCTCTAGATCAAATATCACTTTAGTTATAAACGAAATAAGAATTGAGACTTACGACATTTAGTTTCGAACCAGAATATGGTAAAAGAGCGCACGCGATATTCAACTTTATTACTGCTGCGTTAGCGTTTAGCACACAACGACAGATTCGTAACCGAACATGGTGAAAGAGCGCACGCGATATTCAACTTAATTACTGCTGCGTTAGGGTTTAGTATGCAAAAGCCTAACCGGGGTGGATGGGGGCGGAGCTTGTGTGAAAATTATTTTGCACTGCCTGGTCTTAACCCCTCCAACGAAGCTGAATATGCTTAGAGTAGGTTCACGGCAATAGAGTACCCGCGACCTTTCCATCACAAGTCCAACACCTTAGCCTTAGCCTTAGAGGATTTAGAAGCGACAATAGCCACGCTTCTAAATCTTCTCATTATACAGGAATGGAGGAGGAGGAGGCCAATAAATTAGTTTAAACTCGGACCCTAAACATAAAAAAGACCTTATCTAATTACTTTACAAATGTTATATGATTCGTTTGTACTCCCAGCGTAGTCTAACTGCCTCCGTGGTCGAGTGGTTTAGGCGTTTGCTTTGTGACCCGGTGGTCGTGGGTTCGATTCCCGTGGGAAGCATACTTTGTAATTTTTTTTCCAGTACAGCTAGGAAATTGCAGGCCTGAATCACCTGATTGTCTGATAAATAGATGGTTCCGTGTTTCGGAAGGCACGCATAAGCCGGTGGTCTCGGTCGCCAAATGGCGATCGTTAAAATAGACCAACTCATAGGCCCTTCAGGCGGTCTAGAAACTGTGACACCAGGGTGTATGGGGTCGTTAGACATTTTTTTTTTTTTTTTGGGTGGGAAAATCATCGAATGACTTCTTCCACTCTGGGTCAAGCGCAAGGGTGTGTCAGATTTCTACTGACTAAAAACCCACCCTGTTCCTTCGGCTGCCCTAAATTTCCGGGGCCGCGGTAACACGGTAGAACTTTCCCGCAAACCCCGGCAGGCAATGGCCCTATGAGGCCCCGTCACTGGTGTTGACAGTTCTTTGAGGCGCGCGTGGAACACGACGCGCCGCCGACTCGGGCCTGGTCCTTACCGGACGGTGAGCGACCCCTGCTCGCCGTCCGCAGGCCCGCGCCTACGGTGGCCGGAAATCGGCTCGTGATCCCCGACGCCCGGGGCGTCTACCGCGGCGGCTGGGGCGCGAGGAAGAGAGTTGCCTCTCCCTCGCGCGTTCGGCTTCCTCCTTCGCTAGCATGACTGCTTCGCAGAAGGAGGCGACCGCATCCCATTCCCTCTCGCTCCGCACCATAGTCTGAACCAGAGCAGGGCGCGAGAGGTCGCCGCCGCCGACCGCCTCTACGAGGACACGACGGTGCTCCGCCCAAGCAGGGCACACCTCCACCGTATGCTCCACCGTGTCCTCCAGGTGGTCCTCACAATGACGACACCCGGGCGTGTCCTCCCGCTGAATCCGAAACAGGTACCTCCCGAAACAGCCATGTCCGGTCAGCACCTGCGTCAGGCGGAAGGTGAGGACGCCATGGCCTCTCTCCAGCCACTCCTCAAAGAGGGGACTTATCGCCGCGATTGCGGCGTGCCCAGGGTCGTTAGACCCTACTACCCACACGATAAGAAGAAGATACGCACTTGGTTGTTTTTTTTTACCAAATAACTATGTGAAAATAAAAAAAATAAAAATAGGGGGCCTATTTGATATTTTGACATAGTTATTTGCTGCCTCTGCTAGGCCTCTTTGATTATAATCATTTATTTAAACAGTACAGAAAATATATTTTCTGTACTGTTTATACATCGTGTAACGGAAACCCCATACCTATCAGAAAGGGCTGAAGACAACATCTGATATGGAGTCTCTATGCACAGTTTCAGCACAAAATAAGTGACTCAAAGAATTGATTCCAAATTATCGGTTTCATATATTTCTTGAATACCAATCATAACAAACGTGTTACAGCAATACAAGGGTCAATAACTTTCCACGTCACTTGCCAATAACACGAAAATTCTCTTCGTTCTTCTTAATTTGAAAATTTCGGTCTCTGGTAACAATGCCAAATATCCCAGCTAGAAACCACGAACCTAAACATAACAGCCTCATTTAATCAAAGCTTATTCAGCGAGCTGGTGCCTATTGCCCCTACGATGGTTTCCTTAATAAACCCCAGCAACAACATTAATTTAACACCAGATGATTCAAGTAAATCGGTAAGAATAATAGTAGGTAGTAAAAATAAACTTAAAAAATATATTAAAATTAACAAATACATGATTAAAACTAAAAAGATGGTTAAAAAGCAAAAGTTTTTTTATTAAAAATGTGAAATTAAATAGAGAAAGACTAAATTTACTGAAACAATTAGATATTTACTCATTTAATTTGGAACAAAGTACTAGGAAGTACCAAATTTACACTGAGGACTTGCAAGCTGAACTGAACCACTTGCAGGAAAAACTGAGTTCAATGACTGTAAAATATAATACCACTGAAAATATAATGAGGGAATATGTGTTGGCAATGAATGAGCTGGTAAGCTCACAAACCACCAACTGCAAACGTTGTCTGCCACATTCAAGTATAGATTCGCTAGACCATTTGTTGTCAACATACAGTACCAATAACACCAATAACACCTTACAGCAGCCTCATGTTGATTCACTAGTTCCTATTACTAGTTCTAAAATAATAAAACTCAAAACTACAATAAAAAACAATATAGTCATATTTTCTGATGAAATTGGAAAGAATTTTGGCCACTTATTGAAACATGAATATCCGGGAATAGCGTTGAAAAAAGCAGGAAAAATTCCCGTTTCTTTCCAATTCCGCTGTTTTTTTCAATGTTCGATTCGAAAGTTTCAAGAAAATTTGCCAGTATATATTTCATGTTTTTTCGAATAAAACCGAAAAAAACCGAAGAATATGAAAGAAACGGGAAACATTTCCTGTCTTTTTCAAATACGTACTTTTAAATTAGGAAAACACATGTGAAATAATGGCAAACTTCGCTGAATACCAAGCTAGAAGTGGTTTTTGGGCCAATGAAATAATTTGGCAACCAGTAAACAATTTACACCCTCGCGACTGGTGGAAAGGGTTTTGTCACTCTAAACAACTTTCATATGCTGCCATAAGATTGTTTAGTATTCCACCATCATCTGCGACGTCTGAAAGAAATTGGTCTATTTTTGGTCGAACGCATACAAAAGGTAGGAATCGCCTTCTTCCAGAACGACTTAATAAACTTGTTTACGTTCGATCAAATTTATATTTAATGCAAGCTAAAAAAGAAATATTCGAGCTCGAGCGTGAAGCTGACGATTCTTCGGGCAGTGAAATTGAGACTGTGGCCGAGGAGAGCTAAATCTATTATTTTTACCTATTTGTTCCATATTTCACCTATTAAAAATATTTCAATAAAACATGAATAAAACTTGTTTTTTTCAACTTTTCAAAACATCTTGCCAAAAATTCTAAAGAATCCTGTTTCTTTCCAAAGGATTCTTTCTGTTAATTTTTCTATGTAACATTCGAAAAAAACGGAAAAAAACCACAATTTGTTTTTTTCGTGAAAAAAAACAATTTGTTTTTTTTTTTCGGCATTTTCAACGCTATCCGGGACATTCAATTATAAACTACTGTATGCCTGGTTGTTCCTTTTTTGATATTATGAAAAAAATTATTAATTATAACTTTCACCAGGATACAATTTTGATAATATTTGTTGGTAATATGGGTAATGTAAACAAAGGAATATTAATCCAATATCACAGATCTCTGTGCAACCAGAACTTAAAAAAAATTGTAATGTTTACATTTCCATACAGTAAAAGTTTGCCACAGGAAGAAAATAACCTTAGATTTAATGTTAATACAACAATGCATAACCTGATATATTATGATAGCAATGTATTCCAACTAATCGACATTAACAATTACCTCGGTAATGGTTTTTATTTGACTAAAGATAGACATCATGTAGATAGGTACTATCTTACTAATTATTTTAGAAGACAGATAGCTGTGTCGCTATCATATTTTTTTAGTATTACAGCCAAGAACTTGGCTAAACAAGTTGCTCCTTTTGAGCAATGCCTTGACATTCTAAATAACTCAACCAATTGCTTGGTGGCAAACATTATTATAACTGATAATTTAAATTAGATATTTTTACAACAGAGGCAATCTCTAGCAGTAATGAACAGATTTTAAATAGCAAAGAGGAATCGAGTATAGTTTTAAAATCAATAAATAGTATTGACCTGGTACATCAAAATATTCAAGGATTTTTAAACAAGGATTTAGAAGTAGAACTTTTTCTTAATTTTAACAATATTGATATTCTTTGTTTAACTGAACATTGGCTTCAAAGCCATCAATTTATTTTCAATTATAATAATTACCAGGTTGGAAGTTCTTTCTGCAGAGTAAATGCTATACATGGTGGCTCTTTAATTTTAATAAGTAATAATCTTAAATTCAAAAACCGTATGGATATTGTGAGCCTCTCTGTTGAACGGTCTATTGAAATAGCCTGTATTGAATTGGAGCAGTTTATTATATTAAGTGTGTACAGACCACCTTCAGGATTGTATGATTGCTTTGAAAAAGTAATGGATGAAGCTTTGCATAGAATTTGTAACTCTAACAAATCTGTCATTGTTTGTGGTGATATTAATGTTAATCTATTAGAAAATTCTGGATTGAGCACTAACATTATTAGTTTATTCCAGTCATACAATCTTGTTAACCTATTTATGGAGCCCACTAGAATAACGCCTACTAGTGCCACTTGCTTACATAATATATTCACGGATATTGTACCTACTTACAAAAAAATTATTAATTTAATAGATTCTGATCATTGTGGGCAATTAATTACTTTACCAAAAAAAGTCAATAAAATGTTAAAAAAAAGATATCACTGTAAATCCAAAAACTAAATATTGCCTGGAAGCATTCAAAACTAAACTCCTAAATAAAATGCCATGTTTGTTAACTAATGAGGACCCTAATAAACATTATAATGATTTTTTCAAAATATATTGCCAACAATTTGATAATACATTTATTCCCAAAATTGCTTCAGTAACACTTCTTTCAGTGACTGGGCCACCACTGGTATTTATAAAAGTAGAAACCGGCTTTATGAACTCTATGAGGAGCGGACTTACACTAACTCAGTAGAATTTAATTTATATGTTAAGAACTATTCTAAATTATTTAAAAAAGTTTGTTATATTGCCAAGTCTCGTTACTTGAGTTCAAAAATTAAAAATAGTTGTAATGTAATTAAAACGACTTGGGATATTATAAAAAGTGAAACGGGAAGGTCTTGCAACCGAAATAGTGATTACAACCTCAATATTGACGATAATATAATAACATTAGATTCGCAAGTGGCCACAGAATTCGAAACATTTTTTACTGACATTCCCGTATCGACAACCAAGTCACTAAAATCATCTCCCAGTGCGGCAGAAACATTACTTAAAAAAAAAATGTTCCAGTTTGTAATTCTGAATTTAAATTCCAATATGTCACTTCTAATGATATCATCAAAACTTTTAATTCTTTGAATGTTAAAAAGACTGCAGATCTGTGGGGTAATTCTGTTGATGTTACTAAGTCCATTATACATATTATAGCTCCTATATTAGCTGTTATATTTAATAACTGTATTGATTGCGGTGAGTTTCCTGATTTAATGAAATATAGTAAAATAATTCCACTATTTAAATCAGGTAGTACATCAGACCCTACTAATTATAGACCTATTTCAGTACTGCCTACTTTCAGTAAAATTTTTGAGAAAATTATTTTTATCCAGATGCAAAGATATTTTAATAAACACAAACTACTACATAATAAACAATTTGGTTTTACAAAGGATCGTTCAACAACCGATGCCGGTGTTGAACTTTTAGGACACATTTATAATGCATGGGAAGATAAGTGCGTTGCGTTGGGCATTTTTTGCGATTTGTCTAAGGCATTTGACTGTGTTCCCCATGAGACATTAATCAGGAAACTGCACCACTACGGATTCCGGGACACCTCTCTGAATCTTCTAACCTCATATTTGAGTGAAAGGATTCAGAGAGTCGATGTGAACGGCAAAAGGTCGTCGGGATCTGTGGTCAAGATGGGGGTCCCTCAAGGCTCAATTTTAGGTCCCTTTTTGTTTCTTATTTATATAAATGATTTGCCATACCTGATCAAAAATCATGACATAGTGTTATTCGCTGACGATACTTCTCTTTTATTTAAAATCAAACGTCAACAGCAGGTTACTGAAGAAGTAAACAGAGCCCTTGCAACTGTAGTTAGCTGGTTTAATGTTAATAATCTTCTTCTTAATGAGAAAAAAACCAAATTCCTAAAATTTACGTTACCTCATGTTAGACAAGTGAATACTAGCGTATCAATAAAGGGCGAAATATTGAAACCCGAAGATAACACAATATTCTTGGGCATAACTTTGGATGCGAAGCTTCAGTGGGGCCCCCATATAGATAAATTGTCAAAAAAGCTAAGTTCTGCAGCATATGCTGTTAGAAAAATACGTGGATTAACTGATATCGAAACAGCACGTTTAGTCTACTTTAGTTACTTTCACAGTGTGATGTCATACGGCATTTTACTTTGGGGAAATGCCGCCGACGTTCACACAATATTTGTATTACAAAAAAGGGCCATTCGTGCAATTTATAAATTAAGTCCTAAGCACTCCTTAAGAGACAAATTTAAAGAGATTAATATTATGACCGTGCCATCTCAGTATATTTATGAGAATCTCTTGTATGCACACAAAAATATTAATCTGTTTAATAAATACAGTGATATTCATAATGTAAATACAAGGAACAAAGACACATATGTCATTCCTAAAACAAGGTTAAAAAAAAATAGGTGGTTCATTTAGATGCCAATGTATACGTTTTTATAATAAAATTCCTAGCCACATTCAAGAACTGAGCATTAATAAATTTAAATTATTTATAAAACGTAAGCTATGTCAGAAAGCATTTTACACAGTTAAAGATTATATTGAGGACAAAAAGGCTTGGGAATGAGCTGCTCCAGTGATATACGTGGGCATTTTTTTTTAGTATTTAAATTTTTATTGCTGATTTTTTATTTTTTTATGTTACTGATTTTTATTTTTTTATTTTACTGATTTAAATATTTGCTTTCTCAAGTATTGTATATACCAATTTATTTTGTTTTTTTTTTTATTGTAAATGTGAGGACTATGTAGGTTATTGTTTCTTTGTGTTGCTTTCATTATAATTTATTTAATTATGTCAAGCAGTTTGAGTACTTGTGTGGCTTACCCAAATGTCTTTACTTTGGTATTGTTCGTCAGATCGTTGAGCTCCTTAAGTTCTAAGTTGAGCTACACGATAACTGACAAATGCTTGCACTGTCTGGACAGGTCCACTCAAATCTGTATGTTTATTTCCTCAAAGAGCACCAAAGACATGAACCTACATGTTTGTCATATGATTGGACCAACACAAATTGTATGGACTTTAAAAGAGACGTTGACCTCTGAGTTTGTTTCGGTGTTTCTTCTCAGAGTAGTCAGTTAGGAAACACCGGCCTCATATAGCTAAACTAAACTAAACTTAACACGCAAAAAAACATGACGTGTAAAAGCGTTATTTATAACCAATTTACAAAATAAATATTTCATTTCATTTCATTTCATTTCAATTTATTGAAATTTGTAATAAGTTCCACACATGTAGACTTAGGATTGGAAAACCCTTGCCATATCGTTTGTTATCATCCAAAGAAGCCATGCACTTGGTATGTATATACCCTTTAAATTACACGTGGTACATAATATTCACTATAACTAAATTGTAAATTATTACAAAACCACTTACCTTTACTTACTAGGACTTATTCAAGTTTACATTTAAACATTAACTCATTACCGAACACACTCGATAGTTAATAAACCCGAACGTTTGAAAAGCTGTTTCCAACTGATTTCATTTTACCGTGTTGGTGCTGAAAGTACCTACTCGACGAATAGAATTACACGTGGGTATAAAATACAGGATTTAAACTATATTGCTTCATATTTCAGAAATGAAGAGGTTTTCATGTAGGAATGGAAATGTTTAATTCGGGAAACATGGATTGAAATAGGTAGAAAATAACTACTTACCTACTAATATCATGCGAAGCGAAGCGTCAAAAGCGTAATGGCTAAAGTGTCGGATTTGTGATCGAGAGGTCGAAGGTTCGAACCTCACCCATTACACTATTGCCGTGAACCCACTCCAGACACAGGCATACTTAGCTTAGTTGGAGGGGTTAACAAGATCGCGTATGCGAATTCTACTCACATTAGGTCCTGTTATTTTCATGTCACATTTAAGAGAGTGCATGCAATTTTTATTTCTTCCTCTAAACAATAGTAGATTATACAACAAGTGAAAAAAAAGGGAATTTAATTCGAGGTACGAAGTTGGATCCCGAGAGCAGCGAAGGATTCTAGAGTAGAATCCCGAGCGTAGCGAGGGATTCTAGATTAGAATCCTGAGCGGAGCGAGGGATACAAGGACCGAGATAAATTTTTTTTTCACGAGTTGTGTACTCTACTTTTTACCATTGACTGTGAGAAAATAAATAGGAGTCTAATATTTATATTCATAGAATTTTATTATATAATCAGTAATAAAAGAACAAAGGATTAAATATAAACATTAAAAATTTATAGTGAAATTAGAACAGTTTTCAAAATTCAGTGTTATATTCTTGTTTGGTTTTGAAACTGTCGTATTAGATAAGACTTGGGTATTTGGCAAAGTCGCCGTATTTTGTGGTTGCTGTTGCTGAGAAAGCTGTAATGTAGTTGTTTTACAAGGTTTTCCTTTCGATGTTGAAGGGCGCGCCGGAGATAGTGGCGCAGAAGGGTCAACAGCAGACGGTTTTAGATTTATACTGTCAATTATTCGGCTGCATCTTTTGGATTTGTTTTCGATCGAATCCTCGATATAGCTTTCTGCTACTGTGCTGGACCTCCACCCTCCGTGGCGTTTCAGTTCTGTAAGATCAGCACCTGAATTTGCTAAAAGGGTGGCAGAGCTTCTACGGAAACAATGTCCTGTGTACTTTTCGGGATTTGGTAGATTTAAGAATGTGGCAATCTCTTTTGGCATCGCACCTATTTTGTTAATTCCAATAGGTTGCCGAGTACATTTTCCGCCATGGTATTGTAAGAAAAACCTATCGGTTTTTGTATTAGTGGGCCTTATAGCTTGATATTTTTCGACGATTTTAACGTATTCCTGCCGTATTACGAACGTTCTATCAATTTTAGTTTTTGTATCAGTTAAAACAACCAGTAATAAATTTTCCGAGTGTTTTTGGATGTCGTTCATAGTTATTTTTAATAATTCGTTACTGCGACAGGCCCCATTCACGCCAAAAATTAGCACAACCTGTGAACAATAATTAAAAAAATATGTATTCACAGGAAAACTTTAAAAGTTCAGTAGGTTTGTAAATAAATATGTTTTAAGTAGGTACTTACTTTTACGGCCAGAAAACTGTGGTCAGGTGCATCATTTAGAAAACGTTCAATGTTTTGGGAGGTTAGCACTCTAGATTTCTTTGGCTAATCACCCTCAGACAGCCGTTTTAAGTATGTCACTAACTTTGAATAGTTTGAAATATCAATGTTGTGTTTTATTCTCACTGTTGATTTTAGCATAGAATATATGCTCCAAAGTGTCGACGCCTTCTTCGTCTTGGTTAATTCGTTGAAATAGTTAAGAAATACGCATTCTGAGAAGGAATTGGCGCCATTCGTGGTTTTCCAGTCGCAGAACAAATTGTATGTTTTCAGATACAAATCCCGAGATTTTGGCGGCAACAAATCATCTACTATAACTGCTGCGTTAGTACGAAATGATTCCGGAGTCAGTGTCACATTTTCGTCATCGGAAGAACTCATTTTGTTTCAGTTATTATGTTAATAAATTTTCCAATGACACAAAACAACCACGATAACAGAGAGAAAAGAACTTAAAATTGGCGGTTTTTTTTAAATATAATCGTATAGCTCTATGGAATAGATCCATTTAGCCAGCCAGTAGGTACTTTCAGCACGTTTCAAATTTTTTTTACATAATTCGTGCTTGTTCCAAATTCAAAAAGTCTTTATTCACTCAGTGAGTAAAAGAGCGTTTTATTCACTGTTATCGATGAATAAAGTGCCCTTTTTCGAGTGGCAATGGTAAAAAATACTTTAGGAAATAATTTTGACAGAATATTTAAAATATCTTAAAGTCGACTACTTTTTTCATCCTATTTTACATCATTTTTACTCACTTTGGAAACACTTGTCAGAAGTGTTTATTATTCGTTACTTTTTTACTTCAAGTACATTTTTTAAACGACTTCAAAAAAAGGAGGTTTACAATTCGTCTTGAACTTTTTTTTTTATGTATGTTACCTCATAACTCGCAGATGGCTAGACCGATTTGGAAAATTCTTTTTTTGTTTGAAAGGGTATACTTTCTAGTTGGTCCCATTGTCGTCATGTTTGGATCTGATGATGGGATCATGGAGAAATCGAGGGAACTCTTCAAATATTATAGGCACACCTATAGCGTTTTAGGTATTTCTTATAGTACCTTGTGCAGTTGCTCTCGAAAAGCACCATTTGAGGAAGTGGAACTGATGATGAAGACCCCAGATGGCCACCGAAACTACTCAATAATAAGTATTTCGTTTATTGTGATTAGATTACTTGAATATGGATGTTAAGCACTTTATGCTCGTCAAAATGAATATGGTGCTGATGGTGATGTACCAGGAGAACTCCTCAAAAATTAACGGCTCTGCACCGGGAAAAGCAATATTTTGTAAAAGGTGATAAGTAGTTGACATTTTGGCTTTTGTAACTAGATAAATTACAAACCGACCCACTAAAAAGCGTGAAAAAAACTTTTTTGCAAAAAATAGAACCAACTTCCATATAAAAACACTACAAAGGCAAAAATAACTTTAATTTCGGAAGGCGGTGTCTTTAGTTTTGTACATATTTTCGTTTTTGACACAGCCTTCCGAAATTAAAGTTATTTTTGCCTTTGTAGTGTTTTTATATGGAAGTCGGTTCTATTTTTTGCTAAAAAGTTTTTATTTAATCTTGTTATTGGAGCCATTGCGCTAAAAAGCATGAATACCACTGGGTATTTGAAGCACTGGCTTCAAATATAAAGAATATTATGAGAAATAATTTGTAAATTAGTTCTATTTCACTTTGTGCTGACAGTTTTTTTAGCCCGTACTATACTTATGCTAATCAAACGTTTTCATGTTCTTCCAGGCTTATTTTTCACTTCACGGTACGCGTCTAAGTTATCCCATTACTTCCTTCTAAGTTTCATCCGCATCATCATCATTGCTGGCATCATCCTTTACTCATTGTGTGGATCATTAAGCCAACGGTCAAAATAGTGTATCTATACTAATATTACAAAGAGGTGAAATTAGTTTATAAGTTTGTATGTCCGAAATATAATAAAATTTCCCAGTGCTCATAATTTATGAGTAGCGTGGCCAAAAGTCTTTGAAGAAAACGTCAGAGGAGAAGTTATAGCAAAAGCTATGTAACCTGTAAAAGATAATTAATTAATTATGTGAACCAGTGGCGTAATAGCCCTGGTTTGCGTTTAAGTGCTTAACGCAACAATGTGACTCCCACTTGAATCGTAAAATTTGTGCTAATAGACGGGGAACGGCTGACAACATGTCTACTTTTAATCGGCAGTACGTGTTTCAAAATAGTACAGAACTTTGTTCAGGCTGTAATGCCCAGGTTTTAATTGTCATACAACTCGATAGCGTTAAGGGTAAAAATATGAGTTTAGATGAAAAGTTTAATCTCGCATTGTATAGGTTGGAACAGGGCGATGAATGTTTAGCAATCATTTGACATGAATACCTTCTAGGAGTTTTAAGATAAGGTTCTTGATAGTGATTTTTGTTCTACAGACTCTAATGTAAAACACAACAATTAATAAAATAAATATATAATGTTATTTCGATCATGCCATTTAAGGGTATTGAAATAAACTATATGGTTGGCGCAGTAGTTGAGCAATTGGCTGATTCGCGTATGTCGTGGATTTAATTCGCGCATTGGAATAAATGTTTTATGGCTTCCAGATAGTCGTAATATTAAGTCCTATTTTCAATATTTTTAATAGAATCACAAATTTCCAAATACCTGTCAGCCCTACCAACCTACTGAATATTGCTGCTAGGAATGGGGTTTTAAATTTACAGGCATTGTCATCCCTTGCTCCTGGGAGGAGCTCCTCATGTTAAACTCTATATATCTCATATAACGCAAAACGTTTTGTGCCTATGGATGGGATGCCCACCATGTACTGATGGCGCATCACCGTACGCCATAGTCTGGACGTAGTAACGTACCTATCATTATCCAAGATAGAGTAATCCCTGGTAACATACAATAACGTAATCAGCCCATAAAATTCCTGATGGGATACAGGTCTCTTCTTATGAGAATGAATAGACCGTAATCCACCACGCGAGCCCAGTGTGGGTTGTAGACCTTCCGGGGGTACCCCGGAAGTCACAAAATCGGATAGTTGATGATTTTGATGATTTAGATGGTAATGATTATTTTTTGCTTTTATTCTAGGGCCTTTTGTTCTTAGAACATGTCAGCCCCATAACTAAAAGAAACAATTATTTCTTAAAAACAGGCTATAACGAACGACATGATGAACCGAAGTCATTGCATTCAAACTTTTTAATAATAATGTTAAATAAAAACCAAGATTCTCACTGCAATACTTCAAAATGAGCAGTTTGTCAATATAAACAGTAATACTATGCGGATTCCACTGTATACAATATTGCTCACGACGCCATTACTTCATGTGTGATAGTTTGACTAACTTAGTTCAAGTTTGAATTACTAAGACAATTATTATTATTATATGTATCGGTGAAACCGTCATCATCGTAGTACTTTCAATGAGTTACGCTAGATGGCGCTGTATATTCCTTAAAAAAGTAATTTAGTATTGAAATTAAATACTTGATGATATGATAGCGTTCTAATAATTTATAGGGATTTAGTTTATCTATTTTATGTTTTTAGTATTGCAATATCCTGTTGAATATAATATTTCACTTGGTAACTTCAAATTTGAATTCAACTTCAATTTCAACTTCCACAGTGGAAGCGTGCTGGGCCCATAACGTGTTATTTTTAATGCGGACTGGAGTGATAAACACAGTCGGAAAGAAGTGAAATATTTAATATGTATATTATATTATTATAAAATTACACAGGACATGTTTTCAAAGGAAAAATAGTTACCGAGTAACAAACAGAACGAACACCAGCTTTCACATTTGAATCTGAAGTATATTCTCTAGATGGCCAGCGTTACACTTCCAACAATTTGTTATTTCATGAATATTGTAACATCCAATGGAGGTTAAAGATGATAAGTTTATTTTTATTTAAATAGGAACTTTAGTCTAATTATTTATTTAAGAATATTTATCTACTGTCTAAGTTCATATTGTATTAATTTATTTTGTTTCAGTTTTTGCCGCCTTATTTATTTAATGTTCTTCAAACTTCCGCTATTAACTTAAGACCTGTCATTTTCTGTGTAAACCCTGCTACCTACAGATTTGTTGTCAAATTGTATGGTAATATAACTTTATTTTGTGTGATTTCAACGCCGACGGCGATGTTGATGGTTACCTGAATATAATTCGTTAACTGAGATTACTTTTTGATATTAAAGAAACAAGTACATCAAAAGATACTAGGGATAGCACCAAAGCTAGAAATGTTTTTTTTTTTTCGGATTTTGGAATGGAACTTTCGTCGGCCAGTTCAACTTTTAGTTGATGAAGTTCTTCAGGTTAACTTTACGGGCCTTCCGATACTCCAAAATATGGGACAAAATTTTATAGCCCCCATTTCTAAAAGCTGTTCTTGATACATATATAATATAGGGTCTGCAGAACATTAATAAAATTCCTTCTTTTTTTTACGTATAAGTTCTTTCTTTCAATATTAATACTAACACTGTGCACTGAATACGGCCACTAGTAGTTATATTCGGGTTGCAGTTGCTTGTGGGGTAAAAACTTTATGCCGATGCCTGCTACTTGGATGCTACCGAGGAGCTATTAAACAAGCTTGAGCGCTTGCAAAATGTGTGCATTCACTTTGTTTTCGGTCTTCGAAAGTATGACCATGTTTCTCACCTTCGCAAGGAACTCAAGTGGCTCCCAATCCGTCTTCGCAGGAACACTAGGATAGGCTACCTGCGTGAGCGTTTTTCTTTCGCTCGTTCTAGCGACGTACCGTGAAGATCACACCTTAGATCCCTCCTTAAATCTCATCCTCATAAAACTAGCTACTACTCTTATTCCTTCTCTGTCCATGCTATAAGATTGTGGAACTCACTTCCGCCTAGCTTTCGTGATTTAAAAACAATATCTCTATTCAAATGTCGATTAAAAGAGCATTACCTTTCCTCTTAACTGTGTTAATTATTTATGTATATATTTATATTATGTTTAAATATATTCTAATATTATGTATTTATTTAAGTATATGTTATTTTTCTTGCATTATAAGTATGTGTAGGTATATTTAATATTTTAGTTTTAGACTTCACATATTAATATTTATTTCTCTTCTTGTTCTCACACACTATTGTCTACATTTCTTTTTCACTTCTCCTTTCGCAGGTCTGCTGAAAGAAATTTCTCAAGAAATAAGCAATACCTTTGTACTCAAATATTATAAATATTCTTATCCTAATGTATTTTACTGTGTGTACATAAATAAATAAAATAAAAAAGACGTTAGGTGACAGTGGGTGCTATTGTTTCTACTAGTATTGTGTGTGATTACGAACATGTATTAAATAGGATACGTAAAGACCAACCATTTTTGTGGTTGTAGGTACCTACACTGACGCATCTCAACATCAAGAGCACCTAATGTCATATCTATGAAATATAGAACATTCTGGTTAAAGTAGGTTAATCTTAATAAGTCCTCAGGGAAAGAAACTACTTCGAACGAACGAAATCCATCGTATTTATATTTATATAGTTGAGTACATATAGCTTCATAATAGAACTGTCTAAAATAATCGCGTTATTGGTTTCACTGTTGCGTACGTATTTTTTCAAATAAAACAGCATATTTGCATCCTACATGTAATATGCAATATGCGTTGAAATCAAAAGTTTTCATAGAAGGGAGAGAAGGCAAGGATCGCTAATGTTCATATATTGTTCTTGGCATACAATATAATATTAAAACATTTTCTAACCATTTATTTAATTTATTTCATAATTATATATTAAAAAAAAACTTGCACGTTTAATCATTTAGAACTCTAAGTACACAGTTTTCTTTTTTCATTTACAATTACACTCAAATGTTTTTGAACTATTGCGATGATTAATATAAAATTGACAACTATCACAAGAATAATTCCCAGAAACAAATTAAATCAATGTTCTAAAAATGTTCACTTGCTTTTCTTTATTTTTATATAAAAAGTCAGCTTATATACAAGCGTATGACAGCCTCTTATCTTACGTTACGATAAAAGCGAGGAGGTAATATGTAGTCAATGGAGCGGCCCGAATTCATCTTTTGAAGCCCTCTTGAGGTTCACTGGAGCAACCCTTCATTTAAATTGTTAACGTTTCCATATTCACATAATATACTGCTGATAACACAAAATATTTATGAACCTGTGTACTGCTAAAATACTTAAATAGCCTGTTATGTTCAACGCTTATTCATTGGAAATAAATAAACGTGATTCCACGACCTTACTTTTGAGCTTAAGAATTTTTATCAGACGATCTAAAAAACGATATTCAGAGATTACAAAATTCCTCTGTGTTAAATCTATGTACCTACCTGATAATTAACACAATCCTACGTAATCAGAAATCGCTTCAAGTATGAGAGAAGCTTGTCATTCTGCTTATCATTAGTTCACCTACCTGGCATAGCAGAATATCGCCTCATACTTGAAACTGCAACCGAAGCTGGCTCAGGATCTGAAGAACATCAGCAGCCCGAAGCCTCGAAGACACACACACACCACTACACACCTGCGTCTATAACAACACCAATCAATTACAAATAATAACGACAAACTTTGGCAAAGGGACAAAATTATACAAATAAAATCAGGGACAGGAAGGATAAAAGGGTCTGTAAGGAGCTTCCAAAAAATATTTAGAAACACCGGTTGAACATTATTTCTCTCGCATCAAATATATTCCAAACGCGCGTAAGTAGTGCACGTGTGCGCGACTTTCTCCCACAACTCGGCAGCGGACCGTATCGTAGGCGATCGTCTGAGCTTCTGGGCGGGCGGGAAGGCTAGGGCGAACGCGACAATGGGCGGCGGCGGCGCGACGCGGCCGCCCTAGGCGCGCCCGATACCAGGCGAGCAGAATACACCAGGAGATCTCCTACCACGTGCGTCGGGGCGAACGGCGCATGCCCGGCAAATGTCAGGGAAAGCTCAAGAAAAGCTACCAGCGCAAGCGAGACGGCATCACTCTAAAAATAGGGGTGGAAAAGAGACGGTTATAGGACTAATTTTGGAAGCGCCAAGCAGTCTGAAAAGTTAGTAGAGATTTCTGTATGCGTGAACACATACTAATGTAATTCAGTTTAGTAAGTTTCAGGTGAAAGTTAAGTGTTTGAGTGGTACTCAGATTAGATGCCAATAAATGCAATTTGTGTAAGTACCAATTTACTCAGTGGATTGGCATAAAACATACTACTTATTACTAACATATTACTTGATGATGTGACTAATTAGAACGCATGCTGAAAATATGAATCGTTGATAATGTACATAATATTTATATTACCAGCCTTCTAAAGTCCAGGGTCGATGTTTTATATTATCAAATCAAATAAGATCATAAATATTGATTAACGTCTGACGTATGAATAGAGAAGTAAATAAAAATAAAGGAACTTCGTTCCTTTATTTCTTAATTTTGAAAGCTAGCTTTCCGTGAAGGCCATTTCACAGTGAACAGTCCAATTTAAATGTTTTTTTTTTGTATAGTGCTTGTTTTAGGAGACTCGATTAATCAGGGTGAATAGTCACAGTATTATGAAAATTTCTTTAACCATTTAGAAGATTATTCAGCTTTTTTACATTATATATAGAATAAGATTTCACTAAAGAAATTATTACGTTGAGTTTTTTTTTAACTGACAATAGGCTCGCGTTTGACCTCCTTCTTTCCTGATGGTAAGTGATGATGTGGTCGAAGCGAAGGTGAAGCTAATTAACCTTTTCAGTCTTAGTTTAAAGACCCAAATATGGTTGGTGTGTTTTTTTATTTTATTTATGTGTCTTTATTCGCACACTTGCATCAAATGTAATTGTTAGTGTATCTGCGTTTTGTTTTATGCTCTTTGTTGATGTGTAATTATAATCGTTACTGCATTTTATCAGAGCGCTCACGTTTTTTTAACTAGGTTAGATAAAAATACATCATTGACATCATAAAATAAGCAAAAGACAAAAATATTTAAATAAATATTTTGAGATTATGAAAACAATGTATTACGATATAATCGGATTACTTACTAATTGAACGTTTCAGGTATGATCGTTAGTCAATTTGCTAACGAACATTCCTGAAACTTCTAAATATCTCAAAACAGTATTGTTTATGTGTTGTTTTTTTTTTCTATTGTATATTTTTCTTTTAATTGTACGATGAGGTTCACTAGGCAGACAGTATTACAAAAGCAGTTACTTTTTTCCTTAACCTGTAAAAAATTTGATATTTTAGCAAATATACGATTCTAAGTTTCCTTTTACTTCATATTACCAGATTTATCTCCAAGTACAGTACCTTAAAGTTTCCGCAAGTGTTATTTATGAATGTACCAACTTTTCAAGTACACTCCTGAACCAACAGGTGCCCAATAAGTATCACGCACACACACTCAATCATATAAACACGCAGCGACTCATTGTCGGATATCCTACTGATTTATATCAGCCTGGTACCGTTAACCTTATTCCTGAAATTTCAAGGAAAACCATTGCCTCGGTGGTACTGAAAACGTTGCGTTGTAAATTAATTAATTATTTGGTGGTAAGACATTAATGATGATTGAACTACATTTTTAGATAGAACCATTTCTTTTTGGATTAAAAATATAAGTGTATGTTATTGATATTTATATATTTTATGATAATATAATTAAAAAAAAAATGCAATAAAATATCAATTTATTTTCATGATATATTATCAGTTTTTCATTTATCAAAACCACGTCAGCGAACATAACCCTACCTAAAACGATACATACATTACTCTGCTCCAGTTTCACACACAGCTTTCAATAAAAAAACCGCTTGAACGTAATCTATCAAACGCTTTCAGGCATTCAGCGTTTTCAGTTCAACATGACAGGCCGTGTCACCGTGACGGGCTTTCGTCCGTTACGTCACAAAAGTCAGTTCTATCCCCGAAAGTACTAGGCGAGTAGAATACAAGAAGAGTTCGAAATATCAGGTGCGAAAATAGAACAAGCTCCCACGTTGGACGAAAATAGTCGGCGCTTAGCCGTAGGATTTTAAAATTAGAATGACTGCTCCTTGATTAAACTCACTTGTTTCGGGATGTAGGTGGAATTCTTATTTTGAAAAGTCATGACCTATTTTTATTTTACTAGTTCTAAGCGTTTTTGTGTAAATTTGTGTTTATTAATTCTTTAATAGTAAAAGTCAACAATTAAAAATAATTTTTACAACTATTATAAAACATTTTTTTATATCAGCCCACCGCAGCTATGATTTTAGATAATGTATTTTTTGTTAGTGATAGGAGGGAGAGATCTTGTTATATGTAGTTCTAGTATTCGCCGTAGAGAAGAAGGTCGTGGCGCTTGAGTGCATAAAACGTGATAGTCATCTTATCTTGTACGGTTTAATAAACTAACGTATGAACAAAATTGTTCAAAGTATAGTAAAATCTATTTAATAATATATGAAGCAAAAACTTTGTATGTACCCCTTTCCACAAAATTCAAGCGTATGGGAGCATGTTTACCACAGTTAAAGTTTATGTAGGTAGTGAAGAAGGGCAAAAAACTAAGATTCTTATATAATAAATTATTCAAAAAAATGTTAATAATGGTTGAGTTTTGAGCACTGGGCGTCTACTGGGTTAAATTAAAACATAATACGAATACAATTGAACTTTTTGTGTTCTTTGGTACAACGCCATCTATTAACATTAGATGGAACTACCACGTCTGTCTAGTGGAATAAAAGTGAAAAGTATCAATTGTACCAGACTGACGAATTTGACGGTGGCGCTAAAGTCGAACCGTTTCTATCAATTTGTTACATTACAGATGATTACAGTATATACTTTTAACTGCTAATTATTTCATTTAGATATTTTTATATTTTGAGGATATCACAAGAAGTGTGAAAGTAAAACTAACTGTCTTAAATCCAAAAGTAAATCGAATACATAAAAATCTCGTGTCACAGTGCTTTTTATTGAACTCCTCCGAAACAGCTTAACCGATTTTATGGTTTTTTGTTGTTTATATTTGGTAGATCTGAAAATAAATAGGTCTTTCGTTCGTTTCATCACCGGACTACAAGACAAATGGCGATGCGCTATCGTTGTATTATGCTGTTCATCCCACCCGTACGCACAAAATGCTTTGGGAATACTATCATAGTGCCTACGAATTCCCTGCTGATGTCTGTACTTCCTGATAGCTGTAACCTGGGAGTATTTAAGTCAAAAGTGAATAGGTTACTTCTAAGTGAGCGTGCTTCATCTTCAACCACATCATCGCTTACACGGAATAGATGAATAAGGTTGGAATGGTAATGTGTGCGTGGCGAGCGCGCCACATTTATGATACGACAATCATAGCGCGACCGATTAATTCATTCACCGCGTTTAGTGCGCTTCGGATTACTTTGGAACACAGAGCTCTGCTTTAAAATGCCGTGTTGTGCAATTATAACTTGTAAAACAAAAAGTCAGATCGCAAGTATAGAGCGAGGAGGTATATCTTTCCATCGGTAAGTCGAAAATGACATTTAATTACAATTTTATTTGTAAAAAACATAAAAATATTCTGATCACTATGAAATTCCGAACATTAATGAACATTATTGCAACAAATTACAAAAAGTATACATTGCCCGTTGTGTACTCGCTCAATCAACGCAATGACCAAGTCTGCTTATAATGTACTACATGCGCCAGACTTCAACCATTGACGTTTTGTCCTTTGCCCTGATTGGCTGTGATGCACGGCGCATGTTTATCGACAGTGAGTTACAATCAGTAGCAAGCTCTCGATTTAAGTGTGTGTAATTTATTTGTGTGCGTAATTCGCATACGTAACGGTAACGGGCCTCTTGCTTGTAGTAGAACTAAAGAGTGGGGAGACAAGCGGCGACACGCGTTCTCATACTAATCAGGAACTATTTCCTTTCTAACCTCTTTTATCTGTTCTGTAATCGGTAACCATCAGGTGATGGTCAGATGGCGATTAAACGCGAGTCTCGTAGGTATCAATAAAAACCTCTCTTCAACTTCAACACTTGATAAGTGGCGTTTATAAAGGAGCCACCACAATTTTGCTGATAACACGTACTTAAAATGATACACTTTTAAACGCAGGCGGTCAAACGAATTTGGACAGTAAATTGTAGAGTATTTTTTTTAGAGAACTATCAATTTGGGTAGAATTCACATTACTAGCAACCTTGTTAACCCCTCCAACTAAACTAAATATGATTGTGTCTGGAGTGGTTTCACCACAATAGTGGAGTTTGAACCTGCAACCTCTTGATCAAAAGTAGGACATTTTAGCCATTCAAATCAAATCAAATCAAATTATCCATTTCATTAGGCTATTGCTGCATAAATACAAAAAGAGATTTATTTTCTACGCAGATATTACACCTTTTGTACCAGTTATCTGTTATGGAGGGATAATTTATCAACCGACAGAGACAAATAGCATAAGTCGAATGTATGACGGGAGTAATATTTACGGGCTGATTTTGTGTGTTACATCCCGCTAAAATACTCCAGATTATCTAAGAAAATACTCTTTGTAGGTAGGTAGATAAAATAATGTGTCTGAAGTAAAAAGTGAAACCTACCTTTGATAGAAAAGTATAAGTATAAAGTATGCTGTAGATCTTAATATAAACTTTCAAAGAAAATCGGTTTGAACGAGTTACGCGATCGGGTCAGCAGTGAGATATAACATATTTTCTAAAACCGCAAATATAACTTTTTAATTCATACAAACACTACGAGAAACAAAGTTACTTGGTGTAGTTACAATTAGCCAATTTTTTCTATAGTGTATAAAGATTAAACGTATGAATTATAAACATGTGATTAAATATTCTAAAAATTTAATAAATATAAACTGAAAAATAAATTGTATTCCTGCACACACAGAGTTGAACATTATACTTCTACAAAGCAAGTACTAAGCGTAATATAAACAAAAGATGAAATAGTTCGTTCACTGTGACGTAGCAAGTCTTAAGATCAGGATTTCATTGGGTGTCGAATTCCGAATTCAAAGATCGTGGTCTTATACTCGGTATCATCTGAGATGCTGTTGATATCGGTTTATTTATTAGCGTCGATATTAAGATGCTGGTCCCGTCTTGAGAACTTATCAACTGATGCCGATCTTGGGATCACGATTGAGACCTATCTATTAATACGGGCCTAGGACAAAAAAAATCTGTCAGCCTTGTTTCGACCAAATATGTTCAACCGTTAAGATGTAACATACAGACATACAGTTACCTTCAGTTTTGTAATATTAGAATGGATGTCTTTTTTGACTAAAATCACACGGAACTACTAGGAACCCATAAAAAGATAATAACATAAATGACAAACCCATAGCCAGAATGTCTCACCCGCGCCTGCCCTTTCCTTCACGGAAGTGTTGCAAGGCCGAGTGTACACAAAATGTCACGCCCATAGGCACCTGTGTGTGGAACATATGTACATACAAATAACGTCATTAAATGGTGTCGGGTTTTTCTTACTGGCCAGTGTGTGTCAAACATGGGGTGGGTAGGAAATTAATTGAAACGAAATAATTAGGTATCAGTGAAAATATCTTTATTGTTGTTTTCATATCTATCAATTGAAGGGTCAATAGCCTAATGGCTAAGGAGTCGGTCTTGTGATAGAGAGGTCACGGGTTCGAACCCCAGCTATTACACTATTACCGTGAACCCACTCCAGACACAAGCATATTTAGCTTATGCGGAGTGGTTATATAATACAGAGGCTACTACAAACATACGATGTGACAAAGTTTACTAAATCCAACAGGGTAAAAATGGGGGAAAAGGGGGCTTAAAATGGATGCAACTTCGTCAGTTAAAAAGTTAGAAATAGTTTTAGACAGGATAGGTTTAAGGAAATATAATCGCAATGATAACGCAACGGGCAATTCTCTCTAAAAGGCACCCATCAAATTTCTTACGTGAACAAAGTCTCGGACACTAACTAGTAAAATATATATCCATTTTGTTCTCACTAATAAATTAAAATGGTATAATTTATAAGATACATAATTATGATAAGATCGTCGATTCAATACAACTTTATGTAAGTAAATCTTTTAGCGTTCTCTAGTCACAGCTCAATAAACATAAAATATTTCAAACACTGAGTACGCGGAAGTTAAATTCAAATGTAATGACATCAATTATAAGTATTACTATCGTAAAGCAAAAAATAAATAAGATTCGAATGACTATGCGTTTTCCCGATCAATAACCTAAACATCGAAGACATTGTAATTGCTGAAACTTTTACATGATATTGTACGTAAAATTTTTGACTTTGATATTTTATATTTATATTTTTAATCTCGATAATTTGACATTGTTTTAATTCCTAACTTTGTTTATTTATATTAATTGAGTAATTTGTGATTTTTATTAATAATTTATTTAATAATGTGTAAGCCCAATGGGTAGTCTTTTGAGCACTTTCACATTTTAATCTTTTAATATTTTTTTTCTTTTTTTTTTAATTTACCAAAAGTCACACGAATTAATGATTTATAAATGACTAGCTTTTGCCCGTGACTTCGTTCGCGTGGGAGTTTTTCCCGCGATTCCCGATCCCGTGGGAATTTCGACATAAAAACTATCCTATGTCTGTCCCAGGGTTCTAAACTATTCCCATACCAATTTTAAAAAGCAAATTTAATTAATTTGCTTTAGCTTTTGCCAGCGGCTGCGTTCGCGTGCAATTCAAAACGATCCCACGGGAACCTTATATCGGGATAAAAACTATCCTATGTCCTTCTCAGGGTCTTAAGCTATTCCCGTGCCAGTTTAGGCGTGAAAAGGTAACAGACAGACAGACAGACAGAGTTACTTTCGCATTTATAATATGAGTATGGATAAGTAAGTAAGTATTTACATAATGTTCAAATTGGCTTGTCAAGTTCATGGCTGGATAACACTTGAATAAAATGAAAACAGCATATCACGTTTCCACTGACACATATGAGGGAATGGGCCGTATTCCACCACTCGGTTTGGTGAATGTCACACGTCAGATTTTTTTTGGTCTTAGACTTCCCGATTTTTTTTTTTATTTAAAATAGGTTCGCGTTTCTGTGAAGGAAGAGAGCAGTGGAGATGATAGATATATAGAATATACTTTATTGTACACCAAAATTTAAACAAACCTATTTAACAATATTGCTTATTCTATGGTTACAATGGCGGTCTTAGCGCTGAAAGCGATATCTTCCAGACAACCTTTGGAAGGACTTTAAAAACTTTAAAGTGGGGAGGGCTAAATTAGTGTAGAGAAAAAAAAAATGATATAAATTACACAAAATAATGTGCCTGATTGAGTTCGAAAGCACCACTTGTAACTCACAATGCGAGCTCGTAACCACTGGGCCACCACTGCTCTTTAACACTTGAATACCTACCGTAAAAGGTTTTTGCTTTTACTGAAAGACTTGCATATGATAAGGTTTGGTGCTTACCAAAAGTAGCATGGAACAAAAGCAGGAAAGTGATGATGATTATCGTAATAATACAGGGTGGCAGGGACATCGACGTGCAACCGCTTGCCATGGATTCAGTACATGATTTTGGATCCCCCTGCATTGAAATTTGTCGTCGGCTTTTTTTTTAAGAAAATTAAGAAAAAGCCGACGCAAAAATAAATAAATTGTTAATTCACTTAAAACAGCAATATAATAAAACTCGAAAGAGCTACCTGATCAGCTGTGTTGACCTCGCAAATGAAATCTAGCAAAACAGCTGATCAGTTAGCCCTTTCAAGTTTCATTTACATTTCTGTTTTAAGTGAAACAAGCAAATTTTATTTTTTAATTAAAATCTCATTGGGTTTGATAGAAACAATGATTTTATACAGCTTTTAGTAAAAAAAGGATAAAAAAACTTGAAAAATTTAGAAAAAGCCGACGAAAAATTTTAACTTTGAGAGGTCCAGAATCATGTGCTGAATCCATAATAATCCATGCGGTTGTGCGTCGATGTCCCTGCCACCCTGTATATTATCATCGTAATCTTTAAAATTCCCACAGCTTAAACTCAGACCTCTCTGAGAGCAGGACTGGACCACAAACAACCACGCGAGCCCAGTACAGGTTGGAGAATATCGCATGTCGTCGGACGGTCCTAATATATGTCAGTTTCCTTCAACGTTTTGAAAGAATTGGTGATGATGAAAATTGCAATGGTTCGAACCCACTACCTAACAACTTGTAATTATTAATTTGTGATAATTATTATAAATATAATATATAATTATTATATTATTAATTTTTTATACCGGCTGATCGATTCCTTGCGTGACCGGAGGGCCGGCTCATTCTTTGCCCAAAGAATAAGCATTGCCATACAACGTGGCAATGCTGCCAGCCTTCTGGGTACGTTTCCGGACGACAGCGATTAGGAGGAGTACTTTGACGCCTAAGCTTGTTTCTTTTTTATTTTATTTTTTTATGTACATAGTTAGGTTTAGTATATATGTATATATATGGCTGGATTGTTACTAGTTTCTTATTAAAAATGTCTCATTTGTTAAAAAATGCAAGGGTTTAATGGTATCTCAATTTTTTTGCCTGGTGGGAAAATCATCAAATGGCTTCTCCCACTCTGGGTAGAGCGGAAAGGAGTGTCAGACTTCTACTGACTAAAATCCCACCATGTGCCTTTAGTTGCCCTTGTGGTCGGGGACCGCAGTATCTCGTTAGAACATTTCCGCAGCCCCAGCAGGCAGTGGTCCTATCGGGCCCCGTCAGTGCTGCTGACTCAGTAGATGTCAGTACCGTCGACCCGGGCCTGGTCCTTCGGGCGGTGAGCTACCCTTGCTCACCGCTGTCGTTTTGAACTATATTATGTATCTGTTTATGTTGTAGTTACTTATGTTGCTACACTTGTGTTCGTTCCCTTTTGTTTGCTTTTTTTAAGTAATTATATTCGATTTTTTTATTTTTGATAGCTTTGCGTTTCCACACCATCTCACCTGATGTTAAGCCATGATGTGGTCGAAGATGAAGCACGCTTCACTAGAAGTATAATTATACGTTGGTAATTCTAAATAAAATAAAATTATACGTTAGTATTAATCCATAATCTATTAATAATTTGGTTCAACCCTGAAGTTGGTACAAGATATTGCAAAAAATCTGGTATTTACGATCACCCATTAATTCTAAAATGTGAACGAATAACCTTGAGTGACCTTCAAGTTTCAACAAGAAGTGATTTGATCGTTCATTATTTATAACAATTGGTCGTTATGGTGGTTTGACATTTTAGCCAGGTGGATAAAACAATCCAATTTATTTTTAACCGACTTCAAAAAAGGAGGAGGTTCTCAGTTCCTCTTTTTCTTTTTCTTTTTTTATGTATATTCCCTCATAACTCGAAGACGGCTGGACTGATTTGGGAAATTCTTTTTTGTTTGAAAGGGTATACTTTCTAGTTGGTCCCGTTGTCGTCATATTTGTATCTGATGATGGGATCATGGAGAAATCGAGGGAACTCTTCAAATATAATAGGCACACCTATAGCGTTTTGGGTATTTCTTATAGTACCTTGTGCAGTTGCTCTCGACAAGCACCATTTGAGGAAGTGTAACTGATGATGAAGACCCCAGATGGCCACCGAAACTACTAAATAATAAGTATTTCGTGGATTGCGATTAGATTACTTGAATATAGATGTTAAGCACTTTACGCTCGTCACAATACATATGGTGAAGTAGAGCTGAAGGTGATGTACCAGGAGAACTCCTCAAAAATTAACGGCTCTGCATCGGGAAAAGCAATATTTCGTCAAAGGTGATAAGTAGTTGACATTTTGGCTTTTGTAACTAGATAAATTACAAACCGACCCACTAAAAAGCGTGAAAAGAAAAAAAATTTGGACACCTCGGATCCCGTATTGTACGGGGCTACTATCCTCCCCAAATCCTCTACCCCTTTACCTATATAGGGGGACTACCGTAGACCCTTGCCTGTCCTCACGCTTATGGGCGTTAGACCAACTACACCTATCACCTTTGTTTTCCCCTGACTCAACTATGAGTATCAGCCTCTATAAAACTTATAAATAACCAGTACTAGAAAAGCAATTAATTACGGCCCGCAGCAAACTGCCGAATCGAATACGATAAAAATTCTAATTTAGTTTGTTAAATATCACTTGATTTTTAATAATTAAATTATTGTCTTGAACATAAAATGAATTATTTAATTATGAATCTAACTTATACCGGATTAAATTAATGTATTTGCGATTTAGATTTCAAATTCTCGAGCGAAAAATATTTTTTGGTATTGGTTGTGTCAAATCTGTGATGAAACTAACATGAAGGGAGTGTCAGAGTTCTCGATATTCGACCGTAATTTCACATACACATACACATGGTTTACATACACATTTATAGTGTTTCAATGTTATTTCTTTTTAATCCTCCTTTTAGTCTGTGGAAAAATCAACTAATGACACCTCCCATGATAGGTGGAGCGGAAGGGAGTGTCAGACTTCTACTGACTAAAAACTCACCTTGTTTTTTCAACTGCCCTTGCGTTCCGAGGCTGCGGTATTTCATAAGAACATTCCCGCAACCCCAGTAGGTGGTAAAGCTCCTAAATTGTGAAACAATCCGTATATTAATAAAATATGCTTTCATTAACTAGAAAAAATTGGCCAAGTGCGTGTCAGACTCACCCATGAAGGGTTCCGCAGTAACTGTAATAATATAATATAATATGTATATTTATTTGACAAAAAAGAACCTAACAAATTTCTTATAATTAGCTTATTTAAAATTTTTACAACTACGCCAAATAACTTAATAATAATTGTTATTCATAGTATTTGTATGAATTACAAAGTTATATTTGCGGTTTTAGAAAATATGCTATATCTCAAAAACTGCTGACCCGATCTCGTTCAAGCCAATTTTGGTTGAAAGTTTACATTAAGATCTACAACATGTATTTTTTTTAAGATTTTTCCCTCCATTATTATAAATATAATTACAGGGGGCACACATTTTACCAGTTTGGAAGCGTATATCTTTTAAACGATTGACTTTATGAAAAAGTGATTTTGGAAACCTCAATGTAATTTTTAAAGACCTTTCTATAAATATCACACACGAATAAATTTCATGAAAAAAAAAAAATTTGTTTCAGTTCCATGTAGGAGGAGCACCCCTAAATTTTAATTTTTTTTTTCTTAAAATCTGAAAGCGGTTTACAGAATACATCTACTTACCAAGTTTCATGTGTATAGACAGACAGACATGACGAAACTATAAGGGTTTGACTCGCGCACTAGGGATTCCGTACAAACTTATCTACTGACCAAACTGGCTCCATAATTAAGTCCAGTTTTAAAATTATTTTCTTTAAATAAGAAAGAAAGAGAAAGTTTATTGCCATTGCTTTATTATTACTTTTTGACTTAGCTTCTCACCAATTTACATGATTCTATCACTTGAAATCGCAAAATATTCGACGTAAACTGAACTGAAATTGGACATAGATACGCAAAAATCCAACCCACAGTATGGTCGAAAATGAGCTGAGTATGCCAAATTAGTCTGTATGGTCTATATTTTCGATTAGTAAAAACACCCTAGTCAAAATATGTGAATTTGACCTTGTTATTAGTATGGGGTACCAACCCACATCTATGACAGGTTTATATTTTAATTCCGCAAAAACGACCCCATATTTACATAAATATCAGTATAAATATTTATTTATTCCCAATAAAACGTATTTCTATAAAAAGGACATAAATTTTTACAACAATGTCCCAAATCAACAAAATCACAAAATAAGTAGAATATCAAACAGCAAATACAACTTAAACTTCATTATCTCAAAAGTAACATTTTGTGGGTTGGATCCTATTTATGTATCTACGTCTAATTGACTTATGAAAGACATTGTAGACCCGAATATTAAATGAAAATCCGAGTTTGATATCTTTACGCGTTCCTGAGAAAAATGGTCTTAGCAGAAAGACGGACAAATGGACAACGTGGTCGAGTTGTTCAGTTAATAATCGTACACTTTCTAAATAATCTATTATTATAGTTTAAGCCTTGATCGACCTTACACTTATATAGTAGTAAATACCAGTACTAATCTGTTTTACATTGATTACCTAAGGGATACCATTGTCACACTTAACTCATAATTGGTCTATGACTTAGATAGAGAACAAAGCCTTTTATTATATAAATGAAAGGGTAAAATCGTGTGCACACAATCATAAAGGTGAGTTCAGATGACAATCATAAGACATACGTCTTTTATCTAGCGTAAATTGTTGTATTAATATTTTGAGACAGTGGTGACGCCTTAAGCAGCCAGTTTCAAACTCCTTGGGAAGACAGAGGTGCATTTGGTTATTATTAAAAACTACTAGAAAATGATTTATAATTAATTATTAAAAAATATATATAAAATTACGAAAAAAAATGATTTAATATTTTTATAAAAAAGTTCTGGATTCAAAATGGTTGCGTTATAATATTTCATTAAAAGCTATTCGGTGGGAAAGTCATGAATCATCCCACTCTGTATGGAGTGGAAGGAAGAGTCAGACTTCTGCTGACTAAAAACTCACCCTGTTCCTTCACTGCCGTTACGTTCCGGGGTTGCGGTATCTCGTTAGAACATTCCCGCAACCCCGGCATGAAATAATATGTTAGTGTTTTAATATTTCATTGAAAGCCGGCAAACCAATAAAACTCAGTTTAACAAAGTCAAATTTTGTGTCGAGATTTCTTTAGGAGTTCAGCCGCATACTCAAATAACAATAAAGTAAGAATTATTATTATTTTAAGAAAAATATATATTTCAATCGTTTCAGTCAACAGTCTCTCATCATCGCCTTAATAAGCACAACTGTATAGCATCAACATATAAAGAGATTTGAATCGTGCATGCGTTGATTAATGCATGACAGCCGATTGCAATCTATACTAAGCCTTATTTGGTAGTTACTTTAATAACTTGTGTCAATAAAGTAAGTCGTAAAAAGTACGTGTAGTAATTTTTTTCAACCTCCATAATGATAGTTCACGCTCCATTGCTTGAGTTTATTGCTTCTGTAGCCCATTGATACAGCTCGGTCGGTAGATTGCATAAATTCCTTTGTAAGGCTACAAATAGTTATCGAATCCTCTCCTTTGTGTTGTTCATTTGTGTCCCTATCAAATAGCGTCTGGGTTTCATTGAAATAGTCAAGGGTGGAATTGGAAAAGTTTTTGATGCTGTAATATGGGAGGCTGATTGTAATAAGACTTAGTGGCAGCGAGCAAATGTGTTTCAAGTGCTCTTGGTTGAGCAGAACCCTTCTGCTGTCATACTGCTACTGACTAAAATCCCACCCTGCTCCTTCAGTTGCCTTTGCGTTCCGGGGCTGCGGTATCTCATTAGAACATTCTCGCAACCCCGGACGTGTAGTAACTTAGTATTATAATAATTTGGTACATTGTAAACTGGTACTTATATATAATACGCATGATATTCAAGCTTCAGTATGGACAAGTATAAAAGCATGAGGTTAAAATTAAATCCGATTTTATAGCTTAATTCATAAAAAAAATACCATTGCTGGCTGAGGAAGGCTGAGCTTAAATACTTAAATAAAGTGTCAATAACCTAATGGCTACGGTGTCGGACTTGTGATCGAGAGGACGTGGGTTTAAACCCCACACATTAGGGTGGAATTGGATGGCCGTAAATCCCCCCGGCCCTGGTTCAATCTATGGTCCGGAGCGAGGAGGCATAGGAAGCGGTCACCTCTTTCTGCGAAGCAGTTATGCAAGCGAAGGAGGTGGCGGGACGCCCGAGTGAGAGGTGGGTCTCAAGGCCCTCGCGCTCCAGCCGCCGCAGGAGACGCTCCGGGCGTCGGGAGTCACAGGGTGACTCCCAGCCACCGCAGGCGCGGGGCTGCGGGCTGCGAGCAATGGGTAGCTCGCCGTCCAACTGAAACCAGGCCCGTGTAGACGGTGCGTCGTGTTCCACGCGCGCCTCAAAGAGTGTCAGCAAAATTATCGGGGCCCATAAGGCGGCCGTTGCCTGCCGAGGTTGCGGAATTGGTCGAAAGAGTTACCGCGGCTTCGAAACACGAAGGGCATATGGTGGAACACGGATGGGTTTTAGTCAGTAAAAGTCTGACACACCCTCCCGCTTCGCCCAGATCGGGAGGCAGTCATTGGATGATTACCCATCCTTAAAAAAAAGACACAAGTATATTCAGCTTCGTTGGAGGGTTAACAAGATTGCTAGTAATGTGAATTCTACCGATAATGCTAGTAAAACTCCGGTAACCCAGTACTCCATAACCCAGTAGATGGGTTACTGGGTTGTGGAAGTCAGGTAGGCAGTCAGTTCATCTAATATTCTAATACTCAGCTGCACCTAGTTAGACTGGAAGCCGACTCCAAGTTAATTGGTAATAGGCTGAGCAGATGATAACGGTCAGAGATACCTTTAACGTTATGATAACGTAAGGAAAATCTTCTTCTGTAGTCTGGTTTCCGCACTTAGTCTCTGCACGAGACCATCGCGCGTGAGCCGTGTCGGCCGTCACTCCATCCAGCCAAACTCCCTCCAGAAGCAGATCAGATCTCTCGGTCTATTCAGGATGTCTGTAAGGGAATTGAATGAATTGAATGGGAATGACCCGAGGGTTTGCTTTCGTATATGGGTGAATTCCGGGCACTCTAGGAGCACGTGTGCTACCGTTTCCTCCGTCCCCATGCATGCTCTGCATAGGGGACTGTCCGTTATACCTATTGTGGTCCCCACCACCATTCGCAGGCTGCCTCTGTCCATGTGTAAGAGGCGTCTCAGTAAAGGAAATTTCATCGTCAATTTTCGTAATGATTTGGATTTGCAAGTCAACAAAATAAGAATCTCAAAATGGCCTCTCACACAGTCCATTCATCTTCTCTTCGGCTCCATCTGTTCTCCATATCCATTACTTCACAATCATTACAATCTACTTTAATCTCTGTACACGAGCAAAATTAGGACTTACTTCACTTCAGTCATATACGAGTATGCATATCTGATAAGATTTCCACCCACAATGTCATTTAATTCAGAACAAAAAATTACAAGGACATACTAAGACTTTGACCCTCGACCGTTGCTAACTTCTAAATCACCATGACCATTCTCCTCACGCAAATGATATAATTTGGCACAAAAAACTAGGTAAAAATAACCTCCATTTGCTAGCTTATAGTAGATTGTGCAAAGAATTTGTGCCGCGGAATAAAAACGTTTACAGAAGTCTAACACATGCATTTATGATTCGACTTTGAAATAACAGCATACTAACACTCTTCAGGGTTATGAATGTTCGTATACTTTTTTCGTATTCCGTATGAGTCCACTCTTGACCTCAATCCCGCCTGATGATAAACAATAGATGAGATTGATGATGAGGATTGATGATTTATCTTGGGATTCAATGTGTCTTTGCCTTGGGCCAGCTTGATTTTGTCACCCCATTCAAGTTTTCTGTATTAACGAAAAAAATACCGTCATTGGCAGCGTCAAATATAAAAATGCCGGACAACTAGGGCCCGACGCTGATTTTCAACTAGGCCTAGTGGTTAATATAAGGATGTTAGTCAGTTTTATCATAATTATAGTATAATAAAATAAAGTGTTTTAATAATCTAATATAATAGAATTATAGCATATCTTATAGTTGCAC
Source organism: Tholera decimalis (assembly GCA_943138885.2). Classification (NCBI taxonomy): domain Eukaryota; kingdom Metazoa; phylum Arthropoda; class Insecta; order Lepidoptera; family Noctuidae; genus Tholera; species Tholera decimalis. The sequence goes on along the minus strand of OW964553.2, from coordinate 7,566,038 downwards.
ATGCATTCACCTCCCTTGCTTTGACCGTGAGTTACGACTTCAACGCCCCTCAATGCATATCCTACTATTATTCCCATCACGGATACATACGTACCTTATCAAGTATTATAAGCCTTCTCCTTTACTTTTCCGTGTCTGCGCAAACAAAGACTCAAAGTACGATGTAACGGCCTTGGCCGTTGTCGGTAGCTGCGTGCGCGCACCAATTACGATCACATTCAACGAAAAGTACCGACAGCAAACTTCAGAAAGTAAAATGTATATTTTTAGCAGACTGCTTTCATGACTGATGTTAAATATAAATGGGAGTTATTTTTAAAACGTGGTTTCTTTGGTGGTGTATTTACCTAATCTGCTTATGACGTTCCCTCTGTGATTGAAATCTTTGAATTTGATTAATGCTGTAATCTAAATAGGTGACTTCTAAGCAAGCGTGCTTCATCTTCAACCCATAGAGCAACACGGGCCACCGGCGGACCGAAGAACGGTGGCCCGTGTTGCTCTATGTCTTCAACCACATCATCGCTTAAAATCAGGTGAGCGTATCAACAGTTTTAAAAAAACTACATCTAAATCTAGTCTTCGGAATTTTCAATCCATGCCAGTTTAAACACAATCTTTTCCTTCATTGTTTTAAGGATAGGGGTGATGTTCAAATAACAGAAAGTAATGTGCCTGCCTGGTTTTAACTCACAACAACAACTCATACCGGTTAGACTGCTCCCTACTACTAGACTAATTTTATTGGCTAATTGGCTAGTTGAAGTACTGATAAATTGTGATTACTTAGTACATACAGGTGTAGTAGTAGAGTAGAGTAGTGGCAAGAAGTTTAATCAATGAACCATATACAAGGTGTAACAGATTAAGCGCAATAACTCAGAAACCCCAATTAGAATGTTAAGTTATAAATGTAAAACAACGACCGTAACTAAATAAATTGAAACCAAACCTAGACATTTTTTATAAAATAGTTATCCTTACTAAACGCAAAACGTATGTGCGTCATACAATATCCTTACGCAGACGCATAGACACGTGCAATGTTAGCGGACGACACGCACACGAGCGCATTTCCTTGAATTAAGGATTTTATTAATTGGTCATGATACTGTTTCCATTTTAAGTTAAATGAAAGATATTTCCGTCAAAATTTTACACCTATTTTTAATGACGGAAATCGATTCAGAAGCTAATTCTGAACCAACTACTTTCAGGAATAGCGTTTATCCTGTTACACGTTGTATAATTTATAGGCGGATAATAAATGATCACGTCAGGCTTTTTTTTTTATTTGATTAAGACAAGGCCACGCACGTTATCCTTGAGAGCTATTTATTATCTATTGAACGAATCGGTTTTTCAAATTGGTTAATAACGCTGTTATAATTGAACGTAGGTAGTTTAAAAAGTAATAGTCTTCCTAATTTTGGTCACGGCTGTCAATCTCAGCAAAGATAGAATAGTAATAAAGAAGAAATCGCTAACCTTTTTGCTGATCAATTTGTCTCCGTTTTTAGTCATAGCCGATCCAATGCTAACAATACTCTCAATGGATCTTCAGGTTCTGAATCTGTTATAAGCTCTATTAAGTTTACGGAAAATCAAATTTTTAACCAGCTAAAACACATAGATCCATCTAAAGGTGCTGGACCTGATTCTATACCATCTTTGTTTATAAAACGCTGCTGCCATGAACTCACCCTGCCGTTGCAGATTATTTTTAATTCTTCTCTTGCTGAAGGAATCTTCCCTAATGTGTGGAAAAGAGCAAGGATTGTCCCAGTTTTCAAAAAGGGAGATCCTGCTAATGTCAAAAATTACCGCCCTATTTCAATACTGTCATGTTTTCTAAGATCTTTGAGTGTCTTGTCTGTCCAACACTTACTCACCACATTGATAAAATTATTTCACCAAGCCAACATGGCTTTAAAGCTGGTCGCAGCGTTAATACAAATCTAGTCGAGTTTGTTTCTGATGTGACCCTTGCTCTTGACAAACGATTAGAAGTAGATGCAGTGTACACGGACTTTAGCAGCGCGTTTGATAAAGTTGACCATTCCCTGTTACTGTCCAAATTAGAATTCAATGGTATACATGGATCGCTTTTAAACTGGTTTTCATCATATTTGTCCCGTAGATCGCAGATTCTTGTTGTCAATGGCTACGAATCTTACCCGTATTATGCTGACTCTGGACTTGGAGTTCCTCAAGGTTCTCACCTTGCACCAATTCTATTTTTACTCTTTATTAATGACATTACTGACCAAATCCATCACTGTAAGTATCTTATGTTTGCTGACGACCTCAAAATTTATAAAACCATTACCTCAAATGTAGATGCTACCCTAATACAAGAGGATTTAGATAGAATTGACCAATGGTGTAACCGTAATCACATGAAACTTAACGTACTAAAGTGTAGTCATATACGATTAACCAGAAAAAAACAATCCAATACTGTATCATATAATATAAAAGGAGTGCTGTTAGAAACTGTAAATGAGGTTCGTGATCTTGGAGTTATCATGGACAGTAAAATAAACTTCAGAATTCATATTGATAACATCGTTACGAAATCAGCACGACTACTAGGATTTCTAAAGAGGAGCACTAAGGGGTTCAAGCTGGTAAGAATAAAAATTGTGCTATAAAATGCCTTAGTTCGGAGCCACCTAGAATTTGCCAGCGTGGTGTGGAATCCACACTATGCAGTTCACTCATAAAGGATAGAAAATATCCAAAGGGCCTTCACAAAACATTTAGCGTATACCTTCGGTGATATATCTCCTCGATGTCCATATAAGCAACGTACTCAATGTTATCAAATGAATACTCTGCGCGACCGACGACTGATACATGATTTAATGTTCTTCTTCAAACTGGTTAATAGTAAATTAGATAGCACTAAATTAATAGAACAAATAGGACTAAAAGTTCCCTGCAAAATTCCCAGATATCCCATAACTCATCTATTTCATACAAAAAAAATCTAACACAAATATAGGAGTAAACTCACCTCTTAATAGGCTCAGTCAGCAGATGAATTCATTTATAAAATACGTTCCAGATGTTGATATACATCATGATTCCATAACTATCTTTAAAACCCAATTGCTAGAATCCCGAGACCCAAAATCACAAATTTGTTAAGATATATAGTATATATATTGTTGAACTATAAGTGTTACTTTGTTAGCTGTTTAGCGTATGCTTGATCTCATTCATCTTAATAATTTTTTTTATTTTATAATTAATTTTGTTTTTGTCTTGATTTATGTAATTTTATAATTTGTCTTTTGTTATTTTGTAATTGTATAAGAATATTTGCTTAAGTTAGTTACCACTTCTACTAAGAATGCTGGTTAACCTGTAATTGGCAACTGTGTAAGCCTAAAACGATTTGTTACCTATTGTTAAAATATTTTATACAACAAGCTGTTGGTGAACATTTTTGAATAAATAAATACTGTTGGTGAACCTTTTTGAATAAATAAATAAATCTGTCCGGGAGATATTTTAGTGTACAAGTGTGTGCGGTGACACAGGTGTACTCTGTTCTTTTATTTCATTTTATTTTCTTTATTTGGCTAACCAACAACAGTAGTAGTGATTTGCCGGTTCTAAAAAAAAAAAAAAAAAAAAAAAAAAAAAGGTTTTGGGGTCCGCTGATCACGTTTCTGCAATCCGTTTTCGCGTGAGATGCATGGTTCCGGAGATACAGAAATCAATTAACAACAATCTGTTTCATTTCCGGTGACCCGAAACCCTCATTATCGACTTTCATTGTTCGCCTTTTCTTATCTATTGTCCGTGCGTCCGGCCGCTCACCCTCATTAGGATTGCATTGACGTATGCATGTATTACTCATTGTTACTGCTACTGCTATTGTATACTTTTATTGTTCATAAACCATTGCTTACTTTGCTATTCGGGGTCATCAAAACGGAATCAATAAAACACATGCGTCATTAACAAATTTTATTTTTATCTACAAAATATGAGCGGAACATCTCATCCACTAAAATATCGTTGTACAGTGTGTTCCCTGTAAATATGTTTGTAAAACTATGCATTGAACATCCCTGAAACTTATATAGCAAATACATTAAGCAATATTCACCACAAACTGAAGTCCAATCATTCTGAATCCTATCAATACTCCAGCCCCATCTTTTACAATTCCTTTTCAAAAACTCGAGATGATATCGCGCAGGTGTTCGCCCATAAGAATCAAAATATTGACCGATGCCATTCGTATCGATATGTACAGCTACCCAGTGTGAACCTGGTTTATCATCCGCATCCAAATTGCATATTATATACGTTGGTGCATGGGTATACATAGGGAGTCTATTAGCAGCATAAACATTATTTTCTAGACTGGGATGAATCTTTTTCAGATGTTTTTGTACTTCTAGTGTATCCATGATATAGCATATTATTACACTACCAATCTATTCAATGGTTGTCATAGGAATGTTCAATTATAGTGATTTGTAAATATTAAATCGCATTATTTTGTAGCACTCACAAAACAGGTTGATGCCAGCAATGTGAGATAAGTTTGTTGACTCATAGAGTTACTATCAGTTTCCGGAGGAACGTGAGATAATTTTGGTGATTCATAGAGTTACAATCAGTTTCGTTGTATTTAGGAATTTGTTTTAGATAAGAATGGTGCTATATAAGATCCTACCATTGCAGTCATGCAGTCAGTCTATGGTCGTTTGACCGCAGTGGATTGTATACGTCTACCAATACTACGTTTGTGTTACTTCAACGCATCAATGGCCATGGAGGTAAGTGTTTATTCTATTGACAAACTTACTTGTATTCTTGTTGTTGTTTCCTAACGTGTGTGATTAAGTGTAAACAAATTGATATTAACATGATAACTGTCTTGTTGCAGAAATCATTCAACTTCGATGAAAATACCTATAAACAGTATTACTACTCACCGCTCTCCCCTCAACATGAAGAAGAGAACGATGACATCGTTATTAATAACACATGTGATGGTGGAAAAAGGAAATCACAACCGATTGATCATTTTTTTGAAGTGGCACCAAAAATAAAAAAGAAGAAACTGTTATCGTCAACCGTGGCACGAGCCGCTAGAGATGGTGTATCATACATTTCTAGTAATTCTGACGACGGAGACCAAGCGACGCATCTCATTAAAATTGAAATGTACGATATGAAGAAGCTATGTAAGATTCCAACTACTGATCATTGGAAACACGCTACCACGAGGATTAAATATTATGTAAAGAATAATAAGGATAGCATCTACGACAGCACAAACGGGCTCGTATACAACATTACAAAGACAATAGCAGAAAGTGAAAAAGTTAAAAAATACTTTTTTAACAATGACACCCATTAGTTGATTAGTGAATGTGATTCTGTTTACTTAAATTACTTCTGTGTACTCATTAGATTCTACCTGACTTTCTAATCCTTTGCTAGACTCTATGTAATGAACATTATTTGAAATTGGGTATCGGTTTGTCTACCAACACTTAACTGTTACTTACTGTGCTACCTAATTTCTTCTTTGCTATAAAGATGGAAAACTTCAGTGAAGTGTGTACCAGTGCTTTCTTTTCCGCACCCATGGAAGAGAATATGGAACTATTCATCAACGAATTCGATCAGGAGCTGCCTAAAGTTTGTGATGAAATGGAGAAGTGTGAACTGTTTGATTCATCGTATGATGATGAGTTGTATAATCACTGTGCGATGGTTGAAACAGCGTTGATGTAAGTATTAGAAGTACAAACTCAATAAGAAAGATTATTGTTGTATTGTTTTATTTTAAGATTTGTCTAATAATTTTCTTGCTGTTTTGTTACAGTCAACCACAAGTTGGAAGAGGTATCAAACGAGGTATCACTACTGACGAAAATAAGGTTCCCAAGAAAGCAAAATTTGATGAAGGAGCTTCTACATCATCGACTGAAACAAATAACGTGGACAACAATAAGGTGGAATGTGACACATGTCATGTTTTTATTAATAAAAGGTATCTAAATAACCATTTAAAAAGCAATGTTCACAAAAATAATCTTTTAAAATCACATAATTCACTAGCAAATGTTACAGTTGTTGAAACCGCTTTTGGCAACCGAATTTTAACATATAGAATTAATAGTAAAACAATTCAATCGGGGCAATATTTTGAAACACCGGAATCGTTTTTAAATTCATTAAAAATTGATATCTTATTTTTAATCAATGAATGTATTCAACAACATACAATTTTTAAAATAAACTTCATATTGCATGCTGATTTCATACAACAAACTAAAGATATTAAAAATACATTTGATTTTCAAACGTTTAATTATATAATTTGTCAGGGTGATGACTTAAATATATTTTTTTCATCATTAATAGACACTGTTGTTGGTAAAATTTGTCAATTTGAAAAAAAAGATAGTGGTTGGAGTCTTAATCAAATTAAATACATAGATATGAATGTTAACAAATTCAACCCCTTACGTGGTAGTTCATATATCGATCTTCCTCAGGATATTAAATTAAAAAAGCTGTAATCAATGTTAAAAATAATGATAATATGTGTTTCAAATGGGCATTACTCTCCGGTTTATATCCTGTATGTAAAAGTGTAGATCGCGTAACATCATACGCAATTCATGAAAATAAACTAAAATTTACTGGTATTTCTTTTCCGGTTAAAATTGTAGATATATCAAAAGTAGAGAAATTAAACAATATTAGTATAAATGTTTTTGGTTTAGAGTATAATAAAGAAAAAAAGTGTAATTCAGTTGTAGGTCCTTTATATTTAACAAAATGTCGTACACCTAATCATATCAACCTACTATATTTATCGAATGGTACTAACAATCATTACTGTTATATTAAAAAGTTATCGCGGTTAGTTAGCTCACAAATCTCAAGTAATCATCACGCAGTTTATATATGCGATTCATGTTTACTTCATTTCCCATCAGAGGAAAGACTTAATAACCATCAACAATATGATTGCGCTCACATTTGTACGGAATTACCAAACGGTAAGGATTCCAAAAAGGATTGGTTCGGTAAAGCAACATCAAATAATAAAATAAAATTTGATAAATTCGTGAAAAAGTTGGAAATGCCTTTTGTGGTTTATGCAGACTTTGAAGCATTTTTGAACCCAATAGAATCATGTAGTAACGATCCATCCAAGCCTAGTACAATTAATATTCAAAAACATGAAGTGTATAGTTTCGGATATTACATTAAATGTTCATATGATGACAGATTATCAAAATATGAGACGTATAGTGGGCCAAACTGTGCACAAGTGTTTATGAATCGCCTTTGTGAAGATGTGAAAACAATAGTTAAAAAAAATTGTTTCCAAAAATGTCCCGTTCCATTATCAGATGAAGATAAAATTAAAATTTCAAATTCAAACATTTGTCATATTTGTGAAACTCAGTTAAATGAAGATCCTTTTTACGATTTTGATTGGTACACTGGCAGTTTTAGGGGTGTTGCGCATCAAGTGTGTAGTTCTAAGTACAGAACCCCTCGTTATGTTCCAATATTTTTACATAACCTCGGTCACTACGATGCTCATTTTATTGTCCATGCATTAAACCTCGATGATGGCAAAGTTGAAGTTATTCCACAAAATAAAGAACGATACATATCATTTTCAAAACAGTTAACAATAAATAATCAACCTGTAAGTTTAAGATTCGTAGATTCATTGAAATTTTTATCATGTAGTTTAGATCAGCTAGCTAAAAATCTTAATGACGATCAGTTTAAAGAACTAAAAAGAAACTATCCTATTAATGAAGATTTTTTACGTTTAAGACGGAAAGGTATTTATCCTTATGAATTTATGCGTAATAGTGATTGCTTGAAACATCCGTCACTTCCTGATCAACACCAGTTTTATAGTTCACTCACAGATTCAAATATTTCAAACGATGATTATAATCATGCAAAAGATATTTGGCAACATTTTAAGTGTAGTAGTATGTCTGATTATTCCGATTTGTATTTAAAAACTGATGTTTTACTTTTGACCGATATATTCGAAAACTTCAGAAAGCTTTGTATTAAAACTTATGGATTAGATCCTGCCCATTACTATACTGCTCCAGGTTTAAGTTGGGATGCAATGTTAAAATTTACGAAAATAGAATTAGAATTGTTAACGGACTATGACAAAATTGCTTTTTTTAAAGCTGGTATTAGAGGGGGTGTATCTCAGTGTAGCAATCGTTTTGCTAGAGCAAATAATAAATTCATGGAGGATTATGATGGTGAAAAACCTAATTCATATCTAACATATTTTGATGCGAATAATTTATATGGTTGGGCAATGTCCCAATCCCTTCCTGTTGGTGGTTTCGAATGGATAAATTGTAATACAGATTATAATGTGTTGGATACGTCTGATTTTGGTTATGTTTTAGAAGTTGATTTGGAATATCCTGATGAACTTCATAATTTGCATTCTGACTTTCCATTATGTCCTGAAAACATATGTGTGGGTAATACTAAAGAAACTAAATTAGTTCCTAATTTAAATAATAAAAATAAATACATCATTCACTACAGGAATTTAAAACAATGCATTGAAATGGGAATTAAATTAATTAAAGTACATAGAATTTTAAAATTTAAACAGAGTTCTTGGCTAAAGAAATACATAGACTTAAATACTAGTTTGAGAACGTTAGCTAAATCAAACTTTGAAAAAGACTTTTTTAAATTAATGAACAATTCTGTCTTCGGTAAGACAATGGAAAATATTGAAAAAAGAGTAAACGTTAAACTACTAACTCACTGGGATAATCGTGGTAAAGTTTTAGGTGCTCAGGAATTGATTGCAAAACCAGAATTCCATAGTTTATCAATATTTTCAGAACATTTAGTCGCAATACAATTACGAAAAACAAAATTGATTTATGATAAGCCAATTTATTTAGGATTTTGTATTTTAGATATATCTAAGACCCTTATGTACGAATTTCATTATAACTACATGGTTAAAAAGTTTAATAACAAAATTAAGTTATTGTACACCGATACCGATAGTTTGATATATCAAATTTTTACAGATAATTTGTATGAGGATATAAAACCTGACCTACTTCACTATTTTGATACATCAGACTATCCAGAAAATAATATTTATGATTATCCAAAATTAAATAAAAAGAAGTTAGGTTTTTTTAAAGACGAGAATAATGGTAAAGTGTTGAAGGAATTTGTAGGGTTGCGATCAAAAATGTATGCCTTGGAAGTAGAAGATAAATTTATAGCAAAGGCAAAAGGGGTTAACAAAAATGTTACCAAAAAAATGAATATGGAAAATTACAAATCGTGTTTGTTTAATAAAAATGTGCAATATTGTAGTATGCTTCGGTTTAAGTCAATCAAACACACCATTTTTACACAAAAAATAAATAAAGCATCTTTATCATATAATGATAGCAAACGATGTATTATGGACAACAACATTGATACATTGGCTTGGGGACATTATAAATTACGTTAAGTGTTGATACTTTTTACTTTTACTTCTGTACCTATACGAAATTTATATTGATTGTAAAATTATGATATTACTATAATGTTATATAATAGTTTATTACATATTTAAAATGTATTGTTTGATTGTAAATAATGTAAGAAAATTGTGGTTTTTATTTGTAGGTTTAAATTTGAGATTGTAAAATTCTGATGTACTAATTGTGTTAGTTTTAATTATTCGATTGTAAATAATGATATCTAAGTAATAATAAAACGGTGAACATACATTTGAGAAGATTGTAAAGTTCTGATAAGTAATAATTTTAGCAATATATATATATTTAATTTTTACAACATAATTTTCATTTTTTATTTCCTCCCTTTGAACTCTAGACGTGTGAAATGTTTCACTTTATCCATCCGTTTACTGCTATTGTGGCAGGACCAAGTGGATGTGGGAAGTCAAATTTTGTAACAAATTTCATAAAATCAGTTAAAGAAATATGTAATTGTGATTTTAATCAGATCACATGGTGCTTTGATGAAATGCAACCTTTATATAATTTACCAAATGTTAACTATCATCAAGGAATTCCAAATCTTAATATGTTTGATGGTGAAAACCCACATCTTGTTATTATTGATGATCTAATGAGAGAGTCTGATGGAAGAATTGTGGATATATTTACAAAAGGTAGTCATCACAGGAATCTGAGTGTATTTTATTTAACACAAAATTTATTTCATCAGGGTAAAGGTCAAAGAGACATTTCTTTAAACTCAAGTTATATAATATATTTTAAAAACCCTCGAGATAAAACTCAAATAAGATATTTAGCACGACAAGTGTCACCAGACAACCCAAAATTCATTGAAGATGCCTATAGGGATGCAACTTTAGAAGCGCATGGATATTTAATGGTTGATTTAAAACAGAATACCAATGATTTTTGTCGTATCAAGACAAATGTCTTCCCATTTAATGGACACTGTACAGTCTACGTCCCCACAAAAGAGTTTAAATACACCAAGAATCAAACAATTCAAATCATTTCTAAATGATGCATCGTCGACTCACAACGCATAAACATTTGCTAAGCGCTTTGCATACGCTTAAACCAAAATATCAAAGAGCGTTACTTAAAACATGTGATGAAGAAGAAATAAACTGTATTTGTGAATGTATTCATAACGTTTTACAAGGAAAGGTACCTCTTAAAGATCAAGATAAACAAAAATTGAATAAACACAAAAATATACTCCGTAAACTGGTGCATAAGTGTAAACATAAACTAAGAAAAAATATAATCATACAAAAAGGAGGGGCTTTCTTACCAATAATATTAGGTGCAATATTGAGTGGATTAGTAAGTGGACTAGCCAGTTAACATGGAAAATGCAAAGAAAATGATACTTATTGAACCTGGATTGATTGAAAAATTAAAACAAGAAAATAAGGTTAATAGTAATTTGTCTCGATTAGATATTGAAATGCAAAATATTATGAATAGTAAGACGGAAGACCGCAAGAAGTGGATGTTATATTTACAAACACTACAAAGATACCTTCACTTTACCGAAGAGGATCGTCAACCACTCAGATTACCAATTTATTCTGATACATCTAATGAAGATTCAAATGAATCTAAAATTGGTTTTAAAAATAAAGATAGAGATCTAAAAAGTTCAGTTGATGCTGAATCTTTGTTGGATGAGAAAGGATCCATTAAAAGTAAAGAAAATGACACAAATCCACTTTACACACCAACTCAAATACTCAGTTTAATACCAAAAACATATAATAAAAAAGGTGAGTCATTATTAAACTTAATTGGAACAAGTAAAAGTAAAATACATTGGGATAATGAAGGCACAGTCATAATTGATAATGAAAAAATTCCTGGAAGTAATATTGTTGATTTAATAAATGATTCACTAAGACCCTTAAAAAGAAGTGATCCGATAGGGTGGGATAGATTTGCTAAAGCATTAAAAGATATTAAAGTACCACTTACTTATATTGGAAATCCAAAGAGATGTGAGTTTATTAACCAACTTCAAGCAAAAGATCTGAACAAAACCTCTGAGATTGAAGTTCAAGAGTTTTCTACACCGAGCAGTGGAGATAAAAGATCTATAACTAAAATACGTAAAAAGCTCGATTGGGAAAAATGGACCCCGTACTAGAAGAAATTAACAGGATTTATTATGATCCATCTAACCCCGCTGGTTTTGGTAGTATTGATAAACTATCAAAAGCCATGAAGGGTAAAATGGATAAAAAGCAAGTAAAGGAATGGTTACAATCACAAGAAACATATACATTACATAAACCCAGTCGGAAAAAATTTCCACGTAATAGGTACATTCTATCAAATATTAATGAACTGTGGCAAGCTGATTTAAGTGATATGCGAACTTATTCTCAATATAATGATGGTTTCAACTATATACTTTGTGTTATTGATGTATTTAGTAAATATGCTTTTGCAAGACCAATGAAAAAGAAAAACTCAGAAACTACTAAAGAATGTTTTGAAAGTATATTTACTGAAAGTAATTCCACACCTACTCACATACAATCTGATAAAGGTACAGAATTTGTTTCAAAAGATGTACAAAAATACTTTAAATCCAAAAAGATAAATTACTATACCACTAACAATCCTGATATTAAGGCTAGTATTGTTGAACGATTTCAAAGAACTCTAAAAATGAAAATGTGGCGTTATTTCACTCATAACAATACTTATAGATACATAGATGTTTTACAGGATTTAATATACTCTTATAATCACAGCATTCACTCTAGTATTAAGATGTGCCCATGTGATGTAAGTTCCGCCAATATTATGACAGTTTGGACTAATCTTTATAATAGAGGATCAAACAAACTTTCTTTAGAAAATCCAAAACCAAATTTCAATGTGGGTGATTATGTTCGAATAACTAAATATAAACATGTTTTCCAAAAAGGATATGAATCAAATTGGAGTGATGAAATATTTATTATATCTTCAATAATTGATAGATCTCCATGGGTTGTTTATACAATAACAGATTTACAAGATGAAGCAATAGTTGGTACTTTTTATGAAAGAGAATTACAGAAGGTCACTTACAACCCCACCTCACAATATAAAATAGATAAAATAATTGGTACTCGTTATTCGGGTAACAGAAAAGAAGTATTAGTGAAGTGGAAAGGTTATCCAGATAAATTTAACAGTTGGATTTTAGCTTCTAGTTTAAAAGAAATATGAATAAAGAAAGTTTTTATTTAACTTTGCTCAGCAATAGTTCAATGGAATACTTTCCTGATAACAAGACCACAAATTTTTCAACAAAATTACCAAAAGCTATGAAATTAGAAGGTGAATGGTCGGTTGGAGTTGTCGAGTTTCAATATCCATGCACCATGTTTACTGTTCAAGATCATGAAAATGTTGTGTACATTACAAAAACCATGTTAATGCCTAATGAAGATAAACCATCAACAGTGTACTACAAAAAACATATTCCGGCTACCAACTATGATAACGTTGAACATATTTTAAGAGCGTTAAATGGTATCAGAGAGAACTTGAAATTTCGTTATGATGAAATAACAAAATTTGTGTCTATTTCTGTTTTGGATAAAAATATAACATCCGTAACATTATCACCCAAATTAAGTTTACAACTGGGTTATGAACCAAATACAAATCTTCTAGACAGAAATTTTGGGAAGTGTCCTGCTAATTTACACTTAGGGTTACCATCTCAACTATTTCTATATTGTGACATTATCGATCCTCAGATTGTGGGTGATGTTATGACTCCGCTATTAAGAGTCATTTCATTAGATCCTTCAAAATACATTTATGGTGCGAATAAAATGCACGTTTTCTCTCCACCTCACTACTTACCTGTAATGCGAAGAGAGTTCGATACGCTGGAAATAGATATAAGATCGAGCACAGGACAAAAAATACCATTCCAGTTTGGAACCGTGTGTATTAAACTACATTTCCACAAATTATAATAATGTATTCTCCTCATGATCATCATAAATGTCCATATGAAAATTATTATTCACATCAAGCTGGATCAGGAGTTGGTGTAATTTATAAGGGTTCACCATACCAACGCGGTCATGGTATTGGGAGCTTCTTAGGAGGGTTATTTAGATCAGTTTTACCTTTACTTTCAAGTGGTGTTCGAGTGGTTGGTAAGGAGGCATTAAACGCTGGAGTAGGACTTTTATCGGATATGGTTCAAGCGCGTCCTATGGAAGCCTCAATAAAAGATCGTCTTAAACAAGTTAGTACGAACTTAAAACGAAAGGCTGATAACAAAATTGATCGATTTAACATGACAGGATCTGGATATATAACTAAAAGAAAACGATTGGCATCGTTCATTCCACCACTAACTGCTAAAGTGAAAGCTACGAAAAAACTTGGTCTAAAACCAAAAAACATCGAAGATATATTTTCAAATTAAATATGTCTTTCCTTCATAATCATTCTTGTGAGTGCGTTAAGTCAGAATTAGATTTATTTGCATTACCGTCTACACAAACAAGCATTGAAAATGGATTGTGGATTCACTATAAACCAATTTCGTCTCTTGCTGATGATGGACCTATCGAGTTTCAAGTTCCTGGAACAGGCGATGACTACATAGATTTGTCTCATACATTACTCCAGATAAAGGCAAAAGTATTAAATCAAGATTCATCAAACTTGATATCAGCTACCGCAGTAGCACCTGTAAATAATTGGCTGCATTCACTTTTTAGTCAACTTGATGTTTATTTAAACCAAAAACTTGTATCACCACCTAATAATACCTATGCCTATCGAGCATACATGGAAACTCTTTTAAACTATGCTCCTGCTGCTAAACAATCTCATCTTACTTGTAGCCTTTGGTATGAGGATACAGCAGGAAAAATGGATTCCACAGATGGTAAAAACATAGGATTTGTTAAAAGACAGGAATTAGTTAATGAAAGTAGGGAAATAGAAATGATTGGTCATCTTCATGGTGACATTTTCAATCAAGATAAATTTTTAATGAATGGCGTTGAAATGAGTGTAAAATTAGTTCGATCAAGAGAGAGTTTTAATTTAATTGCTGGGTCAAATGATGTAAAGTTTAAAGTTTGCATTACAGACGCAACTCTTATTGTTCGAAGAGCACGAATTAATCCAAGTGTATTACTCGCACATCAGAAAGTTTTAGCTTCTACCACTGCTAAATATCCTATTACTCGTGCTGAAGTTAAAGTTTTAACAATTCCATCAGGTGTTCAAGGAAAAACTCTTGATAATATATTCTTAGGACAGGTACCCAAAAGATGTATTATTGGATTTGTAAACAATTCTGCATTTAATGGTTCGCTTACTAAAAATCCATTTAACTTTGAAAACTATGGTATTAACTCTTTCAGCTTATATATTGATGGTCAACAAATACCTTCAAAAGCTTTGCAACCATCTTTTAATAATAATATATTTACATCAGCATATCATACTCTATTCTCGGGGACTGGTATTCACTTTCTAAATGAAGGAAATGCAATCTCTCGTGAACAGTATGCTAAAGGTTACTGTCTTTTAGCATTTGATTTAACTCCTGATTTATCAGCTAACTCATCAGCTCATTGGAATCTCATAAAGCATGGTAGTGTAAGATTAGAAGTACGATTTGAATCCTCACTAATACAAACAATTAACTGTATTGTTTATGCTGAGTTTGATAATATTATTGAAATAGATAAAAATAGAAATGTTACTGTAGACTATAGTAGTTAAGGTTATGTGTATGTAACTAAAGGAAACATTATAAAATTAAATAAAACAAATTATATGCAATATACTATTTTTTTATTTCATTATAAACACCCTATTCAATCTTATACAGAACACTGATCGAGTTTAAACTTTACATAAGCACACTGACTAAACCACTGAACATGCTGCTGCCAAGGATCATCATCATCTTCCCAATCTTTTAAACCGCCACCACAATGGAAACACTTGGTCCTGTCTTCATGACCAGTATAAAAGAAACCGGCTTCTGCAAGATCTTCAGGCTTCTGTTTCATAACGAGTGGCCAGTCTCCGAAACTGAACAACCGTCTAGATTTTGAACTGAAAAATGGATATTCAGCTCTTGGGTACTGCATATTCTTTACTTTTTCTTCTCCAATCAGTTTTGTAGTTTTGCTTTTCAATGAAGTGATCTGTTCACGTATGCCACACTCATCTCTTCCTTCTAATCTTGTTTTTCTCTCAGCACCACAAGACGACACCTCCTTGGATCTAATGAATACACAGAAGTAATTTAAGTAAACAGAATCACATTCACTAATCGATTAATGAGTGTCATTGTTAAAAAAGTATTTTTTAACTTATTCACTTTTTGCTATTGTCTTTGTAATATTGTATACGAGGCTGTTTGTGCTGTCATAGATGCTATCCTTATTATTCTTTACATAATATTTAATCCTCGTGGTAGCGTGTTTCCAATGATCAGTAGTTGGAATCTTACATAGCTTCTTCATATCGTACATTTCAATTTTTATGAGATGCGACGCTTGGTCTCCGTAGTCAGAATTAGTAGAAATGTATGATACACCATCTCTAGCGGCTTGTGCCAAGGTTGACGATAACAGTTTCTTCTTATTTATTTTTTGGTGCCACTTCAAAAAAAAAATTATCAATCGGTTGTGATTTCCTTTTTCCACCATCGCATGTGTTATTAATGACGAGTCAGGTAGAATCTAATGAGTACACAGAAGTAATTTAAGTAAACAGAATCACATTCACTAATCAACTAATGGGTGTCATTGTTAAAAAAGTATTTTTTAACTTTTTCACTTTCTGCTATTGTCTTTGTAATGTTGTATACGAGCCCGTTTGTGCTGTCGTAGATGCTATCCTTATTATTCTTTACATAATATTTAATCCTCGTGGTAGCGTGTTTCCAATGATCAGTAGTTGGAATCTTACATAGCTTCTTCATATCGTACATTTCAATTTTAATGAGATGCGTCGCTTGGTCTCCGTCGTCAGAATTACTAGAAATGTATGATACACCGTCTCTAGCGGCTCGTGCCACGGTTGACGATAACAGTTTCTTCTTTTTTATTTTTGGTGCCACTTCAAAAAAATGATCAATCGGTTGTGATTTCCTTTTTCCACCATCACATGTGTTATTAATAACGATGTCATCGTTCTCTTCTTCATGTTGAGGGGAGAGCGGTGAGTAGTAATACTGTTTATAGGTATTTTCATCGAAGTTGAATGATTTCTGCAACAAGACAGTTATCATGTTAATATCAATTTGTTTACACTTAATCACACACGTTAGGAAACAACAACAAGAATACAAGTAAGTTTGTCAATAGAATAAACACTTACCTCCATGGCCATTGATGCGTTGAAGTAACACAAACGTAGTATTGGTAGACGTATACAATCCACTGCGGTCAAACGACCATAGACTGACTGCATGACTGCAATGGTAGGATCTTATATAGCACCATTCTTATCTAAAACAAATTCCTAAATACAACGAAACTGATTGTAACTCTATGAATCACCAAAATTATCTCACGTTCCTCCGGAAACTGATAGTAACTCTATGAGTCAACAAACTTATCTCACATTGCTGGCATCAACCTGTTTTGTGAGTGCTACAAAATAATGCGATTTAATATTTACAAATCACTATAATTGAACATTCCTATGACAACCATTGAATAGATTGGTAGTGTAATAATATGCTATATCATGGATACACTAGAAGTACAAAAACATCTGAAAAAGATTCATCCCAGTCTAGAAAATAATGTTTATGCTGCTAATAGACTCCCTATGTATACCCATGCACCAACGTATATAATATGCAATTTGGATGCGGATGATAAGCCAGGTTCACACTGGGTAGCTGTACATATCGATACGAATGGCATCGGTCAATATTTTGATTCTTATGGGCGAACACCTGCGCGATATCATCTCGAGTTTTTGAAAAGGAATTGTAAAAGATGGGGCTGGAGTATTGATAGGATTCAGAATGATTGGACTTCAGTTTGTGGTGAATATTGCTTAATGTATTTGCTATATAAGTTTCAGGGATGTTCAATGCATAGTTTTACAAACATATTTACAGGGAACACACTGTACAACGATATTTTAGTGGATGAGATGTTCCGCTCATATTTTGTAGATAAAAATAAAATTTGTTAATGACGCATGTGTTTTATTGATTCCGTTTTGATGACCCCGAATAGCAAAGTAAGCAATGGTTTATGAACAATAAAAGTATACAATAGCAGTAGCAGTAACAATGAGTAATACATGCATACGTCAATGCAATCCTAATGAGGGTGAGCGGCCGGACGCACGGACAATAGATAAGAAAAGGCGAACAATGAAAGTCGATAATGAGGGTTTCGGGTCACCGGAAATGAAACAGATTGTTGTTAATTGATTTCTGTATCTCCGGAACCATGCATCTTACGCGAAAACGGATTGCAGAAACGTGATCAGCGGACCCCAAAACCTTTTTTTTTTTTTTTTTTTTTTTTTTTTTTTAGGTTTGAAACGCCCTGGACCGCGATTGCGCCAGAAGCGGTGGTGCGCCAGAACCGGTGAGCCACGGGATTGGTGCGCCAGAACCGGCAAATCACTACTACTAACAACTGTTTACACTTATACACTTAAATAAATAAATTAAATGTTCTACAACTATCTTAGGTTAGTGTAACAATTTTTTTAATTTTAGCACCGCATGCCCCATTAATGTGGTAAGTAGTTGCGCCACAGACACTGTCTGTAACAAATTACAAAAAAAAACTAAATTAAATCGAAATAACATTACTAACATGAAAATCTTGATGCATTTGAGTCTAAAGAGAAACGGGCCAAAAGGCTCATCGGCAACGAGAAACTGGTCGAGACAAGGCTCCAGAGCCTAGAACATCGGCGACGTGTTGCAAGCCTGTCAGTTTTCTATCGGTTACATTTCGGGGAGTGTGCGATGGATTTGCACAGTCTTATTCCGCCAAGCCCGTTCCATCATCGGACTACAAGACAAACGGCGATGCGCCATCGTTACATGGTGGACATCCCACCCATACGCACGAAACGTTTTGGGAATACTTTCAATGTGCGTACGGCTAAGGAGTGAAAATCCCTGCCGGAGTCTGTGTTTCCTGATAGTTATAACCTGGGAGTCTTTAAGTCAAGAGTGAATAGGTTACTTCTAGGCAATCGTGCTTCATCTTCGACCACATCATCGCTTAACATCAGGTGAGATTATGGTCAAACGCAAGCCTACCAACTATACAACGTGTAATTTAAAGGGTATATACATACCGAGTGCACGGCTTCTTTGGATGATAACAAACGATATGGCAAGGGATTTCTAATCCTATGTCTACATGTGTGGAGCATATTAGAAATTTCAATACATTGATACCAGAGGCCGAATTTTTCATATTAAGAAGAACGAAGAGAATTATCGTTTAATTGGCAAGTGACGTGGAAAGTGATGACTCTCATATTGCTATGACACGTTTGTTATTACTGGTATTCAAGAAACATATGAAACCAATTATTTGGGGTCAATTCTGTGAGTCACTTATTTTGAGCTGAAACTTTGCATAGAGACTCCATACCAGATGTTGTCTTCAGTCATTTTGGATAGATATGGGGTTTCCGTTACACGTAGTATAAAAAAATCTTAAAACTAAAATAAAAATGAAATTGAGTTAACTCATAATCCGATGAGACGGCAATCCGACACGACCGGGACATAAGGCGTAGGACCTTTCCGAGGCATAAGGGTATCACACCACCAATTTCCAAACTCCGGGCTACTGTCAAGATCCTTACAGAAAAAATCCAATATCATTCTTTGTCCGACCCGGGAATCGAATCCGAGACTTCGTGCTCAGCAGACGCGACCAACGAAGCAGTTAAGGTTAAAACGTACAATAAAATAAAATAATATTCATTTATTTCAGGTCCAAGACCCATATAAAATAAAATAAAAATACACAAATTCAAACAATTGCTCGGCTTCCTAATTTAAAATACAAATGGAGACATACAAAAAGATTCAAACATATATTAAAAGTCATTTAAGTTAGTTATTACTAACTTAATTGACTTTATATATATAAATTTAAAAAAAGAAACATTTCAAATTATCAAATTAATTACAAAGTAAATGTCAAATTAAATTCCAAATTAAAAGTCACATTAAATTACCAAACTACAGCTATAACATAGAAAAAATGTCAAGTTATTTTTCTTTTATCTACATTAACAATATGCCGGTCACAACAGTGCCTCACATATCAGACAATCAAGCATCCCCGCAATCATTACCAGGACAGAGTTGGAGCTGTCTCGCACCCTGCGCACCAAGGACGCGCACCGCTTGCGCATGGTGGCGTGGAAACAGTCGGTGGTAAATGTAAACTAATACGACCACAGAAGTAAATCCATGGCAAATGCTAGTTAGCTTTTTTAGAACTGTACCAATTAAGCCAGATCAAACACGACCGCCCGCCCGATTTGCATTCATTCAAAACTGTCAACTCATGTGCAGTTGCCAGTGTTACAGCAGTCGCATTACTCCGTTCATTAATATATGTCAGTCTGTCTATTACGCTTTTTCGTCTAAACTTCTGAACCGATTTTGATGAATTTATCTATCTAAGTACATGCCAAATTTATATATGTAAAGAATTATACCTTAGAGGCTGAAATAATTAATGAAAGATTGTATGAAATTCGTGCAAACGAAGTCACGCGCAATAGCTAAATAGTAGGTAATAAGGCATGGCTAAGATCAGTTTTAGGGTTCCTTACGTCCGCTAGTCGTGCATTTGAACATCTGTTTGTCAGCGCACTATTTCAATATGGCTATTGGACATAAAAGTATATACAACGTGTAATTTAAAGGGTATATACATACCGAGTGCACGGCTTCTTTGGATGATAACAAATGATATGGCCAGGGTTTTCTAATCCTATGTCTACATGTGTGGAACTTATTAGAAATTTCAATACATTGATACCAGAGACCGAATTTTTCAAATTAAGACGAAGAGAATTGTCGTTTTATTGGCAAGTGACCCTCATAGTGATGTGACACTTTGTTATTATTGGGTCAATTCTGTGAGTCACTTATTTTGAGCTGAAACTTTGCATAGAGACTCCATACCAGATGTTGTCTTCAGTCCTTTTGGATAGATATGGGGTTTTCGTTACACGTTGTATATACCTACATACATATTTTATATCCAGTTGCATGCG
The DNA here is from genome assembly GCA_943138885.2 of Tholera decimalis. Lineage (NCBI taxonomy): Eukaryota > Metazoa > Arthropoda > Insecta > Lepidoptera > Noctuidae > Tholera > Tholera decimalis. Next base: position 7,545,201 of record OW964553.2, on the reverse strand, counting down.
ATTTCATTTGCGTAAGTAGCCCATCACATCGATCAGCTTCTTTGTATTGACGTAAAAGCACTACTTACTTTACTAGTAGTTGCGCGGGAATTCGTTCCCGAGGTCTCTATCACAATAAAAGCATAACCTTCTTTTTCGCAGTCGAGTAAAAAGTAACCTATATTACTATCTACCTTTCATGCAAATCCACCAAGTACTTTTGAAGATTAGCGCGTTCAAACAAACAAACTTTTCCGATTAATAATATTAGTTAATATTACTATTATTTTTATGCACTGTAATGATCAAATCAACAGCAATCCATCTCGTAATAAGTGTGCTTAGTTAAAACTATCAAAGCTATTAATCAAAACTGACAGTGCCTAAAGTGACTCGTTTAATAAACTCGTTGTGTGATTTTGAATAGGTTATGTTTTGCATGTTATTTAATTTAGTGGTTCAATAAAAACACGGTAAATTGTTTCTGTGTTTAATTTTAAAGACAAACACAGTGCTGTAGTTTACATAACAGTCATAAGCTAATATTTTAATGTCAGTCGATGTGTCGATAATATTCTTGAAGTTCAAACTTTATACAAAGGTAATAAATGTACCTACTATAATAGCTAGCTGTACCGTGACTTACGGTATTTTGCCCACATATATCCCAATCTCGTAAGCGTTCCCACAGGATAAAAGTAATATGTTGCCCTATAACCTTCTCTATCTTCTTCTGAAAGTACCATCAAAATCAGTTCAGCTGTTCCAGAGATTAGTCTGGACAAACAGAAAGACATACCGACAAACAATAAAAAAGGTTCTAGTGTCGTGTACATAACTATACACAAACACACATATACATATTCTGACGCAATCACATAGGGTCATGTAGGTATTCATTTATTTAAGACTTTCCTGTAACGACATTGTCTGCTATTTGATAATGAGAAACGCGTTCAATAATAAGAAAACTGGAAAGGTCTAAAAACTTTTTATCAAACAATTAAACCGACTTCCAAAAAACACTGCAATGTGAAAATTAACTTTAATTTCGGTAGTCGATGTTTCGTTTTTGGCACCGACTTCCGAAATGAAAGTTATTTTTCACTTTGCAGTGTTTTTTGCGTAGTTACTACGGAACCCTTCATGGGCGAGTCTGGCTCGCACTTGGCCAATTTTTCTTTATTTAAAAAAAATGTTACGTGCCAACCCTATCGTGGCGCCTACAGAGTCACCTCGCACAAACCACGTGCTTCCATTCATAAGCTCATCCGATCGGTGTCATCGACCGCGAGATGAGCAAGCACTACTCATCTCCATGCCAATCATCTTGAATACATTACATCGTGAGAATTCTTTATGTAAATTTTATTGAGGATGTTTTTGGTTATGAGACTTATGAGTAATGCCATTTGTTTGGTTGTGTTTTATTTTTTTGAGGTCGGTTTCGTGCATAGTTAGGTTTATTGTTAAGCGATAACTAGGTATAGTGAAGGAAAAAAGAGTATTGTTAGACGCTAGAATAACTGTTATACTTTTTCTTGGATTACTACATACAAAATTATTTAGTTTATATGTAGTATTTACTGTAATAGCTAAAGAGGACCTTGTGGACCAAAAAAGAAGTTCTATCGCTAAAAGCATTGCTTGACCTTGGGAATCAACCTTTATTGCTGTTTTATTTAGCACATGAAAGCACTAGAGAGAGTTTTTATTTAGCTCATAGCTAAATAATAACTATAAAAATCATTGTAGAATATAATTATGTACGATCTCGTGTCTTCCTAATATTCGTGTGCATAAAGAATTAGGTATGTAATATTATCTTTTTATAACTTAACACAAGCTTCACATTTGTGTGTTGGTTTAAATATCAAACCTATCTTTTGGTACCTACCTATTCAATGTGGGTGTGCAATATAATTCACAATTCCTATTTCCGTAAACATTTATTACTCTTATATACTCGCAAACTACATACCTAAATACCGACGGCTTTATGATTTGCAAAAAACGGAAGGTCGTCTAAACGTATTTTGGTTTTTATATGACTACGCTGCGGGCTAAACGAGTGAGTATAGGTATAAGAGGCTTATATCCTGGTCAAGGATTATAAATAGCATATTGGCAATAAAAGTCAGAGGTACCATTACCAGTTTACCTATTAGCTAATGTCAATGATAGGCTTTAAGGAGGTATTTTAGTTAAAGGTTCCAAAAACCAAAAATAAACAACCGGCCAAGTGCGTGTCGGGCCGCGTGCCGTATAAGGTTCTGTAGTTTACTACAACGCCAAGTGCGAGTTGGGGGCGGACCAAGAGTTCCGTACCATGTTCTAACAAAAACAAACTACTCTATATATATATGTATAACACAATTAAGACCTTGATCTAAATATTTGTCAATGAAATTCGTCCGAAAACGAGTAGAATACACTTGGTCGACTATTACTCGTAAATTTGTGAAGCCAACAGGTCTGATAGTTTTCCTTTTAACTTCGTTATATGTATCTTAGTACTATTACCGTGACCACTGCTTAATGGTGTATATACATAAGAAAGAAAAAGAACTATCACCGCAACTGCTCGCTACTGCAAGCAAAACCGATGGTATACAATATACATATTTTAGATAATTTTGCACAACGTTTTACTTCAGCACCCTACACTGTGTAGGGTGACCGACGCGCATGCCATTTTGCAGCATGACCTCAACTTACTAACTGTATTTTTGAGTTATTTCTCAATTGATTGTAATGGTATTTTAATTTCTCCCCCTGACTACAATTTATTGGTTTCTCATTAATATGCATGACTAATAGACGTGCAGTATTTATATTCCGCTTCTATTTTTAGTCGTACAGAAACCAATTAGAATTTGAAAATGGAATTTATTTTGAAATATTGATCTGTCTTAATTACTTCATTAATTAAAATCTTGATTAATGATTGGCCAACTATTTGCTCCTAGTTTTTTTTTTTTACCCGACTGCAAAGTAATGGTTATGTTTTTCGCGCGTATCTTGTATGTATGTATGTATGTTTGTAATATTCTTTATTACCTCATATCTCCAGAACCGCTGAACGGATTCACATAATTGAGATATCGATAAATTCGTCTTAGTAGCCCAAGTGTTCTTAAATAGGTGTCATTTGAAAAAAAAACAAACATGGCGGCTGTGAGAAGCCATCATACTGAATGAAAAATTTTTTTTTTTTATAATACTGTAATATGGGTATCAAATTAAAGGGCTTAACACAAGGATTTCAAAAAGGTATATATCATGCTTATAATTAGTGCAATATTAGCAAAAATAATGCAAAGAGAAAGTTGTAAAATATGGACTTAGCTCTTTCACTTGGGCACGCCGCAATTGCGGCGGTAAGACCCCTCTTTGAGGAGTGGCTAGATCGGCGTCACGGCGTCCTGACCTACCGCATGACGCAGGTCCTCACCGGACACGGAAGTTTCGGGAGGTTCCTGTGTCTGATGGGAAAGGAGGAAACGCCTGGGTGTCACCACTGCGAGGGTCGCCCTGAGGACACCGTAGAGCACACGGTGCAAGACTGCCCCGCCTGGGCAGAGCACCGACGTGTCCTCACGGCGGCGATAGGCGGAGGCCTCTCGCGCCCGGCCTTGGTCGAGGCCATGCTGCGGGGCGAGAGGGAGTGGGAAGCGGTCGCCTCCTTCTGCGAAGCAGTCATGCTTTCGAAGGAGGAGGCGGGCCGCGTGAGGGAGAGGATGGCGTCCTCCCTCCAACCCAGTCGCAGTGGTAGACGCCCATGGCGTCGGACGTCGGCCGACGATCTCCAGCCACCGTAGGCGCGGGCATACGGACAGCGAGTAAAGGGCAACTCGCTGTCCGACCATGGACCATGCCCGGGTCGACGGCGCGTCGTGTTCCACGCGCGCCTGAAAGAGCGTCAGCAACATGACGAGGCCCCCTCTGCAGAGGGCCGAAGCCCGCCGGGGTCGTGGGACTCATCCCGTTACCGTGGCCCCGGGATGTAAAGGGTTATTAAAGGAACACCGTGGATTTTAGTCAGTAAAAGTCTGACAGTCCCTCCCACCCTGCCCGGAGTGGGAGGACTTATTTGATAATTTTACCACGCTAAAAAAAAAAAAAGCGCTTTCACTTTCTGAATCCAGTGGGGTGCCATTGTGACACGACCGGGAAAACTATAAAAATGTTAATTAATATTTTAACTAAAATTTGAAAAAAAATTATTAAAAAAAAAACAAAAAACCCGACTGCCCAACTGAAATGCCAGAAACAAGCACATTTTTATTTTAAAAAGTGACAAACAGGCGGGACCCATCCAATTTAAAAATATATATTATTTTCGACTGGGTCCCGCCTGTTTGTCACTTTTTAAAATAAAAATATGCTTGTTTCTGGCATTTCAGTTGGGCAGTCGGGTTTTTTTGTTTTTTTAATAACTTTTTTTTAATGTTCCATTTTATTATAATTCCTAAATTATGTCTATTTATTTTTCGTCTAAAAATACGCAATAACAGCAAGTTCGGTCTTTTAGTACCTTTATACCCAATTAAGGTGTGAATGGAAAGCACAAATCTCAATCACCTACATCAAACTTATTTAAACAAATATTTAACTCTATTTTCACAGTCGCAAAAGACTTACAAATTAAAGACATTTCGATGCACTGAAATGGCAATATTAAAAGAAGGTACAATATTAATGTGAAGGTAATTATATCATTTTAGGCCATTGTAAAATGTTGGGGCTGGAACTTTGAAGTAGGATATCCACAGGCGATACCTACGTTTTTCACACAATACAAAGTGAGTTACTGTGCCAAGTTTTATTCTTAAGCATTCGGATATAACTAGCTTTGATTGTGCCCTTGACTAAATAACAGCCATCGGAGAGAAGTTCCAGGTTAAACAACGCTTGCGGAGGTCGTCTGTGGATGAGTGACCATATAAAATATCGTGATTTCTCTGTAATTCTACAAGCACGTTAATACTTTAGTCGCAGGTTCCACATCTTTCCTGCCAGGGTTGCGGGAATGTTCTAACGAGATACCGCGGCCCCGGCACTTAAGGGCAGCTGAAGGAACAGGGTGGGTTTTTAGTCAGTAGTAGTCTGACACTCCCTTCCGCTCCACCCAGAGCGGGAGAACTCATTCGATGATTTTCCCACCCAGAAAAAACAAAGGTTCCACATCTTTGATAGTCGTTATTGGTAGTCAGAAGTCAGCAAATCTGACGCCAATCTTGCTAACGAGTAAGTATCGTATGACCCAGCTAATGGGTTGTGCAGGTTAGACAGACGGTCACTCCATGTAAAACACTAGTACTCAGCTGCATCAACAACCCAACACGAACATAGTTAGGAAAGGGGTAAGCAGATGATGAGAAACAGTCTTATAGCCGCGTATTGAAGAGAAACAGTCCTATAGCCGCGTATTGATGAGAAACAGTCCTATAGCCGCGTATTGATGACAACAGTCTTATAGCCGCGTATTGATGAGAAGCAGTCCTATAGCCGCGTATTGATGAGAAACAGTCCTATAACCGCGTATTGGTGAGAAACAGTCCTTTAGCCGCGTTTTGGTGAGAAACAGTCCTATAGCCGCGTATTGATGAGAAACAGTCCTATAGCCGCGTATTGCTATCTTGCTACCTATTAGTACCAACAATATAAAGGTGATAAACCTGTAAAGATGTATAGTGATAAATAAATAAATAATAACAGCGTGTATCAGAATAAACGCAATTCCTGAAAGTAGTTTGTTCAGAATCAGATTCTGAATAGATTTCCGTCATAAAAAATGTTACATTTTTACGGAAAAATCTTTTACTAAAATGGAAACACAGTCTCATGACAAATTAATACTATTCTTAATTCAAGGAAAGGCGCTCGTGTGCGTGTCGGCCGCTAACATTGCATGTATGTATGCGTCTGCGTAAGGATATTGTATAACGCACATACGTTTTGCGTTTAGTAAGGATAACTATTTTGTATAGAAAATCTAGGTTTGGTTTAAATTTATTTAGTGACGGATGTTGTTTTAGAATTATAATTTTATATTCTAATTGAGGTGTCTGGGGTATTGCGCTTAATTTGTTACACCTTATATAGGCGTGATGTTGGTGCATAACGAGTCTCTACATTTAATACTTCATTGTTGAAAACATTCTTATGTGGTCTCAACTTAAGCTTACTTTAATTAAGTAATAAGTACATGTTGTTACTTAATTAAAGTACAAAATTAACAAGCCGACATCTTCATATTAGATTAACAATATAATTATAAGCAAAACGTGAGAGTAAGTTACATCATGTGAGACAAAAATAATTACCGAGAATCGTTCACCGTTACTTTGGGGTAAAAGTTACAAGAGATAGCGTTCAAAATAAATTGAGCAAATATAAAAGTGTGTTAAAGGAGTGTGCCATATTATAACATCTTTTTTATATTTTATGTATAATTCAATTTTGTTTGTATAATTATTGTGGTTTTTTTTTTCATTCAATATAATATAATTATCAAGAACTGAAAATTGATGATAGGTTCGGTATAAAAATTGTTTTAGATGTTCAGAAAGTGATTATCAAAACCTGTTATCATTAATTTTACCAGATATAGAGAAGAAAACAAAGTATTATAAAACAAAGTAACTATTTTAGTAATGACTGTATTAGCCGTAAGATGATACTCCCTATCCTGGACGAAATTCTTCCTGTCATTTGCCATGTCCTCAATTATTCCGTATCCTCAAGTGTTTTCCCATCTTTGTGGAAAGAAGCTCAGATAACTCCTCTCCCTAAAAAGTCTAATCCTGTTTCTTTCTCTGATTTCCGCCCTATTTCCATATTACCGTTCCTATCCAAAGTCCTCGAACGCCTTATCCACAATCAACTTAGTGCCTTCCTTTGTAAAAACCAACTCCTAAATTTGTACCAATCCGGGTTTCGTTCAGGACATAGCACTACCACAGCTCTAGTTAAATTACTGACGATATCAGATCAGGTATGGATAATAAGAAGTTGACTGTCCTTTCGTTACTGGACTTCAGCAACGCCTTTAACACTGTCGATTTTGATGTACTGCTCGGTATACTCTGCTCTCTTAACATATCTCCAACAGCAATTGATTGGTTTCGTAGTTACCTGTGTGGCCGCCGACAACGTATTTGCATTGAAGGTACATCATCTTCATGGTGCAATACTACTGCTGGCGTACCACAGGGGGGCGTTCTCTCTCCTCTTCTTTTCGCCATATTTATAAATTCTATTTCAAATGATCTTCTCTCATCCTATCACCTTTATGCTGACGATCTGCAAATTTATTCGCAAGCTCTCGTTGAAGAACTGTCTGAGGCGGTGAAGATTGTGAATAAAGACTTAGCGCGTATTTCTGATTGGAGTTTGAATCATGGTTTGAGGGTTAATCCTGCGAAGACTCAAGTCATTATTGTTGGCAGCCCTAGGCTACGTTCCAAAATTAACTGGGTGACCCTTCCTCAAATCGTTTTTGATGGAGCTGCTATACCTTACTGTGACGCAGTAAAAGACCTAGGTATTTATATTGATAGGGATTTGTCTTGGGGTCCTCAGTTGCAAGAAGTAAGCCGCAAACTGTTTGCCTCTGCGGGGTCTTTACGCAGATTGCGCAATTTCCTGCCGACTGCCACTAAAATTGCGCTTGCCCAATCCCTTCTTCTCCCTGTTCTCGACTATGCTGAAGCAAGTTATCCAGATCTTACTGAAGTGCAGGTAGATAAGCTTGAACGACTCCAAAATTTTTGTATAAGATTCATATTTGGTTTGCGCAAATATGATCATGTTTCTGAGTTTCGCATTAAACTCAAGTGGCTGCCGATCCGCCTTCGCCGGAATGCACATATTTTATCATTACTTTACAGTATTCTCTTCAATCCCACAACCCCGTTTTATCTCAAAGAACGCTTTAAGTTCCTTCATGACACACATGTAAGAGATTTGAGATCATCGGAGAATTTGAGACTTTCAATGCCTGCACATTTCACTAAATTCTATGGCTCATCGTTTACGGTGCAAGCTATTCGTTTGTGGAATGCATTGCCGGTGTCTGTAAGACAAGCTCAGTCACTGGCTACTTTTAAAAGCTCGGTTGCTAATTATTTTCATTCCAATTTATGACTATTCTTTTGTTTTCCCTCCACTTGATGTTAAAGAACACATTATATGTATTGTATTATTTAATTACCTATGTATTACATTGTATTTATATGCATATATATATTTGCATAAACATTTATTTATTTTAATATTTAAATATTTTTTGTTTCTCTGTTTTTATGAGTAATGTAGTTAGTACACTAATTTAGCCCTCCCCACTTTAATTAAACTTTTTAAAGTCCTTCCAAAGGTTGTCTGGAAGATATCGCTTTCAGCGATAAGACCGCCATTGTTACCATAGAATAAGCAATATTGTTAAATAGGTTTGTTTAAATTTTGGTGTACAATAAAGTATATTCTATCTATCTATCTATCTATCTATTTTCTTTATTCCACTCCATCACAAACCAAAGAGAATTGTCATACACAATCAACACACTCTTCGAACGATTCCGTCTTCCTCTAGTGAGCGCAAACACAAAATACGTCACTTTCCCTCCCCGCAGGCGAACGCGGGGGATGTTATCCATTCGTCTCGGCAAACATGTTATTGTGTTTTTGCTAACTATACTGTTAAGCCACGCCTATATTCGGTTAGCAAACAATGTTACACTGTTTGCAAACAAGAAAACACGGCGCAGCGGACCCGGCTTAAGACTGGTATCAGATGGACTAATGGTTTGAAGTACTTTCTGAGTCACAGAGAAATCTTATTTTAATTACTGATGAGCCCACTCTTGACCTCGATCTCGCCTGATAGTAAGTGATAGATGAGGTCTACGATGGGACGAACGTGCCCAGAAGATGCCTATTTACTTGTGTTATAAAGGCTGAAAGGTTGTGAAAGGGAACACAAAAGCCGGCAGAGAATTCCACAGCTTCGCTGTACGCACAATAAATGTGGAAGAAAAGCGCTTGGTACGACAAGAAGGTATATCATCCAAGTGTAGGTGGTACCCAGCCGTGCGTCTGGTAGTCCGGTAGTGAAAGGGAGATGGAGGAATCAGGTCATGGAGCTCCTGCGAACACTTCCCGAAGTACAATCTGTAGAAAACCGACAGGCCAGCAACGGTTCACCGATAAGCCAGGCTATGAAGCTTGTCCACTAGCATCTCGTCGCCTATAAGCCTTTTAGCTCTGCGCTCTATCGAGTCCAATGCAGCAAGTTGGTACTTTGCAGCGCTTTTCCACAAGTGGCTGCATTACTCCACGCAGGAGTGGACCTGTGCTTTTTACAGATTTAGAAGCTATCCAGATCTCGATAGGTTTAACGGTCATATAGCTTCAGACTGACAAAGATATCCAAATGCCAGCCAGGACCACGAATCACGAAAAATAAAATGCTAAAATATGGGGTTAATCGCCTTCGTCACGCTATAAAAAACTCTGTATAAAAACGCCAATGTTTTTCACCTTGCACCATCCATTATGCAACAATTGTTGTCAGTTTTCGGCGCTCGAGGCAAACGCAGCGTGCAGTCCGAGTTCAATGCCACGGTCGGTCACTATGAGGTCAAGATTACGTAAAACTTTAATTGACTGAGAAGAGCACGTTTTTTACAATATGATGAGCTAATATAATGAACCGTTAAGATTGCGTGTTTGTTTCTGTGTTAATTAAACTGGTTTGATGGTACAGATGATCATAAGTGTGTTTGCTTGTTGCTCATATTTTTTGCTATCTACAAGACCAGAAGCTCTTGTTTTTTTTATTCATGTCAAGTTTAAGCCTAGTTATAATAAGATACTCTCTTATTTTTTAAAGTTCTAGCCGAGTTATGTGTGTTCATGGCTAGATACCAACTGCTGCTTTGGTCAATATTTAAGTAAAGAAACTATCAATTTTAAGATCCTCAGACCAACCGTCCGAAGATCTTAAAATTGACTTGACAACATGGTTGCCGCAATAGTTAAGCATTGGTTACTGTGCTGCGAGTGGTGTGTCCAATTCTTGCACTTGAAAAAATTTACTGTAGTTTACATGTTCATACATGCACCCACGTTACAGAGAAATAATACCCATTACTAATGTTGCCCAAACGAGAGTCTCGCAAGAGTCTTGCAATTAGCGATTATCCTATTGCTATTTATTAAGCGGTAGTTGAGATCTCAGAACAGTGTAACAGAGTCTGTTACATTGTTCTGAGATCTCAACTACCGTTTAATAAATAGCAATAGGATAATCGCTAATTGCAAGACTCTTGCGAGACTCTCGTTTGGGCAACACTACCCATTACCAACGATTTAAAAATATAATCATTCCAAGGTTCTTTCGTGAATCTAATAACATTAAGACGTTGATACCGCCTGTCTTCAACAGTCACTGCGGCTAGTCAGAAGCCAGAAAGTATAACACCAACCTTATTAAAATGTATCGGGTCAGATTGGCAGACTCCTAAAATAGTGATGCTCAGTGGCATCTGATTAAAATAGAAATCAACCTCAATACTCAAGGAAGCTTAGGGAGATTATGACTGCCTAACCAGACGTCACTTTGTGTAAAGTTTTTATTTTATTGATACAGGCTCGCATTTGACCACCATCCCACCTGATGGTAAGTGATGATGTGGTCGAAGATGAAGCACGCTTACCTAGAAGTAACCTATTCACTCTTGACTTAAAGACCCCCAGGTTATAGCTATTGGAAAACACAGACTCCGGCAAGTAGTACATTTTAGAGAGTGACACGAACTGCTCTTAGTTGTTAAAGCATTTAGAGTAAGATATCACACGAATTGCCAGTGATGAGGCTTTTCGACACAAAACACTCCATAACCCGGTGCTTATAAACTTGTAATGAAGGATTTAAAAGGGCCTAAAATACGCGTATTAGTCTCCAATCATTGTGTATTGGTTTGAGAATGTTTAAGTCTGTGTTTTGATCTAAAAGTAACGTTCTCTTATATACAGAATCAAAACAAAGAACAAGAAAATTAAGGGCACATTTAAATAAAATCGAATATGTGACGGAATTTATGATCTTTATATGGAAAACTATCGACCCTATGCTTCACTGCAAGCGAGTTAGCAAAATTCAATCGCTATCGCGTTGTTAAGCGAAGCTTTTTCGTTAAGTGATAGTTAGTTGATGCAATGACACTGATTGCTATAATTAGTATACATGGTAGATATACTATCGAGCATTTAATATTTGCCATCATCAAATTTAAACTTAAAAATGACTAGCGTACGATTAATGCTGATTTTCACACTGACCTACGAGTTACGATTGAATACCTACAAAATAATTAAGTTTTTTTTGTAATCAGAATGACTATATTATCCTTTTTTATTCGAGACATATAGTGAAATGACTTCTCCCGCTCTAGCTCGAGTGGGTGTACTAGAAGCCCACCCTATTACTTCAGTTGCCCTTACATCTCGGACCGCCGTATACCGTAATCCTAGCAAGTAGTGGCCTTATCGGACCGCTTACATGCTGACAACAGTGCAATGCAATTAATAAATACTTAAAGGTTGTAAGGAATAATAAAGATAAGATAAGTCAAGTATCGACTTTAAAATTTGATATCCTTACCTACTCGTGATCATGACGCTAACTATAAAATCGCTCTCCGCTCGCACTATAGCCGACATCAAACGGTAGTAATGGCCCACAACCAGAACGCGGGCGTGCATTTGCAAGGTCGACCATTATTGCTCGTAATTCCGTATTGAATAAGTGAATTTCTGACATGATACAAAAACGATTCGATGTTGGGATTGTAGGCGTTACCTTATTAAAAACGTTTGACAGCGTATTTGGTTGGCACTACTGTTGGATAAATCATGTTTGATAAATAATGTCAAATAAATAAAGTTAAGTGTTTTGACATTTATTGGTTCCGTACTATTCGAACTATGTAGGGTTGCCATCCGTCCGGGTTCTCCTAGTTTGGAGAGCGTCCGGGGGATTTTCCCAATAAGCGTCCAGGTAAAACCCGTACACACATTGGTCTTACGGGTACCATAAAGCACGATCTCTATTATTATTTTCCTATGGTATTTCATCTCATTGTTTATGTTACGTTGATTAAATGAAAAGGAAGAGACTGTTATTAAAAAAGTTCTAAAGCTCTACAATAATATCATTTTATCAGTAAATAAAAACCATAATTAAACATCGTTGTTTTTAGTTTCAAGTACAAAAATGTATTTTTCTACGTTGTCCGGGGAAATGTGATTTTATCCAAATGTCCGGGGTTTACAAGTCTTTGTCTGAAATTTGGTGATGGCAACCCTAGAACTATGGGAAACGAGCTAAGTGACTGAATTATTTTGCAACTTAAAAATATTTCTGGTGCACTATATTTGCAATCTCATGCTCTCATTAGAGGAGCTCTTAGCAATAATAACAGCCACATCGATCAATCTTCACGGTTAAGCAACGAATGCCGAGGTGAGCGCATGGATGGGTAACCATCTTAATATAACGAAATTCCTCTGTGCTCCGTGCTACTTTGGAAAGCCGTTCGTCCAGGCTATCTTTTGTATATTTTTAACAGCCGTCAAGCCAGAAAATCTAACGCCAGTCTTACCGAGGGGTATCGTTTTACCCAGCTACTGAGTTATAGAGTTAATATAAACAGTCGCTCCATGTAAAAGATTAGTACTGATTTGATGGTTAGACCTCAAAATATTTAGAAAAATACTAACCAGATGATGACAGGCACACAGGACATTTCCAAACTATGATGTATGTGATATGCTTCCAATCTTACCTTGTTATTTATTATGAGCCTGTCTCCTCCTTTCGCGATTTAATACGAATTTTTCTGGGTGGAAAAGTTGTCATATGACTCCTCCTGCTCTGGGTGGAGCGGAAGGGAGTGTCAGACTTCTACTGACTAAAAACCCACCCTACTTCTTCTGTTGACCTTGCATTCCGGGACCGCGGTGTCTCGTTAGAACAATTCCCGCAACCGCGTAAGGCGATGTCCCTCTCGGTCCCCGTCAATGCTGCTGACTGGTCTTTGAGGCGCGCGCGGAACACGACGCGCCGCCGACCCTTGTCTGGTCTTTACCGGACGGTGAGCTACCCCTGCTCGCCGTTCGCAGACCCGCGTTAACGGTGGCCGGAGATCAGCTCGTCATCCCCGACGCCCGGGGCGTCGCCCGCGTTGGCTGGGGCGTGAGGAAGATAACTGTCTCTCCCTCACGCCCCAGCCAACGCGGGAGACGCCCCGGGCCCACGCCTTCAGCCTCCTCCTTCACTAGCATGACTGCCTCACAAAAGGAAGCGACTGCATCCCATTCTCTCTCGCTCCGCACCATGGTCTGAACTAGGGCCGTGCACGAGAGGTCGCCGTCGCCGATCGCCTCCACGAGGACACAGACACACCTCGACCGTGTGCTCCACCGTGTCCTCCGGGTGGTCCTCACAATGACGGCACCCGAGCCTGTCCTCCCGCTTTATCCGAAACAGGTACCTCCCGAAACAACCATGTCCGGTCAGTACCTGCGTCAGGCGGAAGGTGAGGACCCCGTAGCGTCTCGCAAGCCACTCCTCAAAGACTTATCACCGCGATTGCGGCGTGCCCAATTTAATGCGATAGTAGAGTATTTCTTTAAGAATGAGTGCCGCTTATCCCGCATTCTTACTTCTTACAGTACCTTATGCAACTGAATTCTAGTACTACATTAATATTTACTAACTCGCAAATACCCTTTGATTAAATCGTTTATCAGACTTTCAAGCACAGGTATGTCATGCTGGTGAAAGAAGCGAGTACTTTGTCCATTGTCAAGCACATTGAATCTATCTTGAGCAAACTGACAATACATAAATGTTGTTGGAATCAACAAAAGCTTTTGACAAAAAATATGCGGTCAGAGTATGAGATTTGGCATTGTTAATGAATGAATATCTTGTGTTGATTCCGCCAAGAATGCTAGATATTTTTCGAAAGTACCTATTAGTTTGGTATGGATTCCCGCTGCAAAGTAACGTCTGATTCCATTCTATAGACAGCTAAAGATTATACGAAAACATGCAGAAAGCTAATATTTTACTCTAATAATGCATTTGAAATAATTTAAATTACGGCCAAATGTCATCCATTGTGTTCACTGGTTATATTAATATTATCTAAGTGATGCACGAAACTTGCTATGGCTATAATAGTAGGCAGTGGACTGACAACTTTTCTACTAGAACATAATTGCCGGAACCATTCTCTTCAATTATCTAGAGACTTGTGCCGGATGACTAACCGTCTATATTTCTATGATCAGTTTAATTCACATTTATTGTTTGACCTTCAGTAGACAGCTGCATTTTACCAGAGCAATATTTTGTGATGATGTTTTTAGGATCTGTGTTGCCGCAAACCACTGGTTTGGTAGATTAAGACATAGAATTAACCTAACCGTGAAGGAGATGGTGGAACAGACTGAATGTTTTCCTTAAGAATTAACTAATACTTGTAAATTATCTATTTCATAATTTAGCGAAGATTGATTCAAGAGTAACTAAGGTCTCGGGCATGATAAAACAACTTTTACTCTAAAAATTAATATTTATTACAATATATGGCGTTTTTTATGATTATAAAATATAGGTATACCTATTACATTTCCACATAATAATGTCAGATTCTATTCAATAACTTTGAATTTAGAAATATCTAGAATACCATCAAAAACTAACTGTTACCACCAAACAGCGATACTTCTGTTAAAGATACGCATTTATTTTTAATTGAATTCAATTAATACCTACATCAATTTGCGAACCTGTAAAAAGTACGACAGAAATATAAGAAATCCCCGGAGCATAAAGGTAAATTTACTTCCTTAAGGAGTGCAGAATCAGCTATGTTTTGATGATGGTACGGAAAAGAATACTGTTTTTTATGATATGCTTGGGTTTGACCACCGTCTCATCTGGTGTAGGCGTTGATGTGGTCGAAGATGAAGCACGCTTAACTAGAAGTAAGCTATTCATTCTTGACTTAAAGACCAGACTTATACCGGACTCTGAAAGGGAATCTTCGAGTAATATGCCAGGACCTACCTTGAACAAAGATAAAGGTTCTATTACCAATGATACTCCTAATAAGTCTTCGTCTATTTCTTTCTTGCAATTTAAGACGCAGTTGCCATATAGGGCCAGTTTTAATCTCGGTCTAATGCTCTTGGAAATTCGATACGAATTGCACAAACAGTATTGATTTTCATATTACTTTGTATATAAATTGTTGGAAAACGAATGAAGAAACACAGTTCAAACAACTGTGGAAGTAACAACCATATACATCCAACCATGTTCCAGAAGGTAATTAATTTCTATTATTAATTTATTTAGTTCCATAGATTTTAAAGGCTTAGTAAGTTAAAGGATTTTGTGCCCAATGATTTTGGATGTGAAATAAGCTTCAATTTTCTCCATGAATTCACAAAGCTATTTACAAAAATCCCTTGGAGTATCAGCTATACATTCATTATTATGTAAGATTTCCTGCGCCCGCGCATTAATTTATATGGGAGTCGATTTTACCTACGCGGGTTGTTCGAACTTAAATCTCGATCCGGTGGGAATTTCGAAGGCTATATTTTGCCCTATAACGTCTCCCATCTTCCAGTAAAAGTCAAATTCAAATCGGTTTATCTGTTCGTAAGATTGACACTCGATATTAAAACGAAAAAGTTTATTAAAGTTGAAGCATGAAGCAAACAATAAGTACTTTTACTTTGTTAGACAGTTATATTACAATCATAGACAGTAACTTCGATTTTATTTATGTGCACAGTACATCTAATGTATGCACATATTAGGTCTCTATGTGTGTATGTAATAATTATCAGAACTAAAAAAACTTTTTAGCAAAAAATAAAACCGACTTCCATATAAAACACTACATATGCAAAAATAACTTAAATTTCGGTGGTAGGTGTCATTTGTTTTGTATTTTCTCTTCTTTTGACACCGCCTTCCGAAATTTAAGTTATTTTTGCATTTGTAGTGTTTTTATATGGAAGTCGGCTTTATTTTTTGCTAAATTTTTTTTTTCACGCTTTTTAGTGGGTCGTTTTGTAATTTATGTAGTTACAAAAGCTAAAATGTCAACTACTTATCACCTTTTACAAAATATTGCTTTTCCCGGTGCAGAGCCGTTAATTTTTGAGGAGTTCTCCTGGTACTTCACCATCAGCTCTACTTCACCATATGCATTGTGACCAGCATAAAGTGCTTAACATCTATATTCAAGTAATCTAATCGCAATCCACGAAATACTTATTATTGAGTAGTTTCGGTGGCCTTCTGTGGAGTTCATCATCAGTTCCACTTCCTCAAATGGTGCTTTTCGAGAGCAACTGCACAAGGTACTATAAGAAATACCCAAAACGCTATAGGTGTGCCTATAATATTTGAAGAGTTCCCTCAATTTCTCCATGATTCCATCATTAGATCCAAACATGACGACAATGGGACCAACTAGAAAGTATACCCTTTCAAACAAAAAACGAATTTTCCAAATCGGTCCAGCCATCTGCGAGTTATGAGGTAACAAACATACAAAAAAAAAAAAAAAGTTCAAGACGAATTGAGAACCTCCTCCTTTTTTTTGAAGTCGGTTAAAAAAGTAAATATGGCTATTTCCATTTTCTCTTGTTTTTTTTTAACGCTAATACATATTATAACCGATATTTTCATTCCACAGTTCGCAGTTCTCTCCGGCCTGATATTATCAGCAACCTGCATGGTCTTGCATCAGCCTCAATTACCTATTCACCTCGGTCTTCAATACAATGCAAATCCCAACTACAACTTCGCTTACGAAGTGAACGATGCTCATACAGGAGATATCAAGAGCCAGCACGAGAGTAGGAGAGGAGACACTGTTTTAGGCCAGTACTCCTTGCTTCAACCTGATGGTGTCAGGCGAACGGTGGACTACAGAGCCAATGACTATACAGGCTTTCTGGCTACTGTCAATAATGATGGGAGACCAGTACCGACTCCTCATACGCCAGCGGGCGCTGACGTCACTAGGCACCCGAATTTAGCAGTCCAGAACTACCAAGCGTGGCCCACTCCTAGCTACCAGGCTTGGCCAACTCTTGGTTCTCAGTCATACCAAGCCTGGCCTACTCCTAGTGCCAGCCCTTCTCTAGCTTCCACTCCCGTAGCCATTTCCAGGTCTTCAATCACCCAAACCTTTTCTCACGGGCCCGCTGCCCATAGTCCTCATAACCCTTGGGCTTAATTTCAGATCTGTTGGAATGGACACGGCTAGTTAACGGACTCCGATATATTGCATTTATATTTTAAGTTGTGTAACATTTTTTCTATGAATATTTATGAGAGTGACTAAGTGACAATGTACCTACGTAATAGTTGACCGGATCCCGATAGCCTTGCTGCGCTGTGGTCAGTACTCAAAAGGAAATTAGCTTTAATAGCAAAGTGTACGACCGTAATCTTAAATATATAACTATATTATAATACTCTATGTTTCGGTATTTATACTTACATATTAAATCCTTTTAATGTATACCTATTAATGTATGTATTTTTTTGTTTCGTAAATAAAATTCTGCAATATCATTTTTAAACTTTTTGTTGGTCCTTGATTTTCATGATCTGATATGAAGTACAATAGATATGCTCGAATCAACGATATTCGAATCATTGGCAGTGACTCAAATATACATACAATTATAATTTATATCTTGTTTACTCGTAATCCGAGCAACTTAAGAGTTGGGGACATAAAGATAATTTAAAACTAGTTTATTCATACAAGCTTGTACTGAGACCTTTCCATTCGGTGCATCGCCCCGATTCGAACTTGACTTTAAGACACTTCCTGAATTTCTTCATAATAAAAACGTTTAAAATAAAACTGGAACAATCGTTGGTTGATATAAAAAGCTGGGCAGGTGTTGAGAAGAACATCAGATCCACAAGATTCTTCGACGTAGTCACAACAACAAAAACACTCCTTCAAAATGTTTGTGAAGGTAAACACATTTTTATCTTTTCCATCTTGAATAATTAACTTATTAACATAATAACCTCAATCATTACAGTACATTACATTTATTATAAGAAAATGTATTATAACAAAAAAAAATATGAACACAGAATTCGTCTAGCTTAAAAACAAAATTTCCAAGGTCCATAGAATCAGTATCAGCATTTACTCTTATGGTTATTTATTTTTCCCGCAGTTCGTTGCTCTCTTCGCCTTGATGGCCGTCGCTAACGCCAGCGACCTGTCCAGCTTCTCGTACGGCGTGGCTGATCCCTTCACCGGAGACTTCAAGCACCAAATCGAGAACCGCGTGGGCGACAACGTGCAGGGCCAGTACTCTCTGTTGGAGTCTGACGGCACCCGCCGCACCGTAGACTACGCCGCTGGCGCCGAAGGTTTCAACGCCGTCGTCCGCAAGGACCCTGCTCTCATCGCCGCCGCTCCCGCCATCTCCTACGTCGCTCCTGCTATCGCCGCTCCCATCTCCTACGCCGCAGCTCCCCTTGGATACGCTAAGTTTGGTGCCATCAACTACGCTACTCCCTTCCCTTACGCCCGTTACTACTGAAACAAGACTGACAACTTTGTATTTGTTAATATGAGCCTGTAAATAAAATTATATATTTCCTGAATTTCTAGTGATAACAGGTTTTCATTGTTGAAATACAGCATTTACGCAAATCCTTGATTTCCTATCCTGTCATCTACATTTTTAACACAACACTTGATACTTCCCAAGGGCTGGCTATTACTTTTGCTAATATGGCTAAGCATTGCCATACAATGTGGCAATGCTGCCAGACTCTTGAGTACATTACTAGCCAACAGCGTTGAGGGCGAGTTTTTTATGCTTTATTTTAGTTTGTCGTTTATCTAAGTTTAAATAGTTTATAAAAGCATTCTAATACTAAGAAGATGGTCCAACTTTTAAAAAAGTTAGTCTAACTTTGACTATTATAAAATAATGATGACTTTATTGGTAAGGTAGGAAGGTGGAGTTTATTTAATTATTTACTAATGATCTAATTACTGTTAAATACATAAAGTTACTAGGTACTTATGACCTCTACCATAACCTTGACTGAATTGAACTATTTTTAAGAAATTTTATCTTCACGCTTTAATTCCCGTAAAGAAATTCCGCTATAAATTAAAACAAAATATACCAAAAAAAATATAGGTACGAAGCACTTTTACATACAGAGTTCACGAGTATATTGTATACTATATACATACTTACGCATAAATAGAATAGAAGCAATCTGTCTGGGATTGCAAGAAATCTATGATTTTTCAAGTGCTATACTTTCAACGATACTAAAACACTAAGAAACTATTTCAACAATTTTGTCTGTTTCTCTGTCGATCTGTCTGTATGTTTTATTATCTTTGGGCATTTTTATCGTAACCGATTTAAAAGGGATTAATTTCACTCCAGTGAAACGTATCCCGTTTAAACCTCTATCTATCCTCCAGGATAGAGGGGGTTAAAGGGCAATGTAAAGGCAATTTTTTATCCTGGAATTCCAACGGCATTAGGATGTACGCAGAAGAAACCTCTCATGCGAATGAAGACTCGGTCGAAGCTAGAAAAGCCATAAACTGCATTTGCAAGCCGTGAGGTGACTACGGAAGTAATGTTTAAGTTATATAATGAGCACAAGTGCACTATATATACGTTTATCCGTAGCGGTTTGAATAAAATATTCAGAAAGATACCACACACATAGGTACAGAGCCAGTCAGACTTAATGCCGTAGGCATGTTGTGTCGTGTAGCACCAGTCAACCATAAGTGGTGAAGAGATATTCACTTGTGTGAGGTGCAATATTCCTTAATGCCTCAAAGGCACATTAAGCCATTACGTATAGTCAGGAGCCCCAAGCATGGAGGAATCTCTATAGGAATATATTGTGGCGAGGGAATAAAGATTATGATTATATTAGGAAGGTAACCCATCCACCGGTCGACCTCTGATCAACCTATGTGGCTTTTATTATTTAGACACAAGCATCTCACTTAATATTCTAGCCTAATGCATTTAGGCAGCTGTCCCACCGCCAGCGAGGAAACGAGTAACCGTCGTTTTATTTCTCATTCAAGAAACCTACAATAGATATACTTTCCGTGTAAACAAAAGAGATGCATATATTAATAGCCGATCGCTGACTGTTCACACTGCAAGTACTCGCTCCACCAGTTGGTCGCTGAGCGACAAGACTATCAAAGATGATACTCGCTCAGCGATGCTCGCGTGGCGGTCAGAACTCACGCCCAGAGACCAGCTAGCGGTCATTTCTCTGTAATGCGGCTTTGAAAGTACACGTATTGTACATGGCCGCAAGCGAGTGGCGCGAGTAAACCCCCGTCGCACTCGCACACTCGCTAATAGCCCAGCGACAGAACTATCGGAACTACACGCTCGCTACTCGCTGCTCGCCACTCGTTTCAAGTTTCCAGCTCTACTCGCTACTCGTTCATCGTCGGCGGTGGGACCACTGCCTTAATTACATAATCATCATTCATCACAATATTCAAGCAACAATGTGTCTGAAACATTTCATAAACGACGATAACATCTTTTCCTAATAATGAGATCTATTCACAAACTATTTAGTAACAACTTCGGTTTATGAATCGTACAATTAACACGAATGCTTGTAGACTGTTCATATAATGACGTGCTGTGTCGTAATGACAGTTCGCTGAGCAAGGTTGAGTTACGGACGTCACAATGTTATTAAACTAGTTACTTATTTCTTTGTTTTGGTGTACTGTTATTAATTTACATTTTCTTCCTAGCATTCCAAGCAAGGCTATTCGATTTAGATTGTATAAGCGGATAAGATAGTACTGTCCTCTCATAGCTAATTAACCTGTATTATGGATACATTGTAAAAATGATATTTTGATTTGAAAAGAGTAACTGTGGAGTTTCTTGCTGGTTCTTCTGGACCAATTTCAAACCGTGCCTTAATTTTTGACGTTTTGTAAGTGGTCATGTAGGTCTATGTGAAATAAAACATTTTGAGTTTAAGAAAAAAAAATGTTAAAATGATTTTCCTGAAACTTAATAAGAGTTTATCCTTGGCGAAGACGGTTCATAAATGGATCATCAACTCAACATACCGACTTTCCTCCGTGCTTTGGAAAACTCGATAAGCCGTTGTTCTCAACTGTCATTGGTACATTGTTGGGGGATGATATCGAGTGAAACGGACAATTTCTTACATTTGTTTAATTTCAGGATAGCCGAGCGGTATACAGAATTGTTAATAAATAAAATACGTGCGCGCACTCGGTCATTGCTCTCGTCGAATGGCAAAGAGTATGTAAAACCTTGTCGAATGGCAGCGGGCCCGCGCCGCGCTCCTGCGCCGCCCGTTGTTCCCCGCACCTCTGTCGCGGCCCCCCGTTCGTCGTGCGCGTGTACATCTTTACAGTCATTGCGGGTAGTGAGAAGCTAGAAAATCTGAGATGGGCCTTGTTAAGGGGTGTCCTGTTGCTCAACTTTGTTACTCTTTGTTGAAGAGGAGGTCAGATAGGCAGTCGCTCCAAGTACAGACGCCAGCACATGAAGCTACCCGCAACTGTCAAATTTTCCCAATCAACCTTGAACCTAACTCCTTTAACAATAAAGTTGAAAATCTATTAAAGAAATTTGACAGATGGTTGTAGCTTGATGTGCTGGCTGTCTGTATGCTGCATCCATTTAGACTGAAAGTCGACGCTAACATTTGCTAACAAAGGCTGAGAAGCTGATGATAATAATGATTTTCCTAAAACATGGATTGACACATGCCTTTATCTTACTTGAATTATTGTTGTTTGCCCTTAGATGGGATAAAATAAAATAAAATAGAATAGATAAGTGGTAAAGAAAACTACAGTATAACGACTGTAAACCAGTATATTTTAGCTTCACTTGGATGAATTTGTGCAGATTTATTTAGCTTAATACTACTCCACAGCCAGAAGAGATAGATTTACTATCCTAACCTCACTTTTATTTGTTTGACACCTCCGTCCCGCGTTACCCAAAAAGTAATGGAGAGCGCGCGAATTCTCTATAGATGGACGTTCACAGATTATAAAAATGTGACCACAAATATTTATCCATAAACATTTTGTTAACATTTTAAATTTGAAATCATATTTTAACAAATTATCAAGATTTAAGTAAAGTATCAAATTTCGGATAATAGGAGTCAAGTTGCGAACTTTAAATTCATGTTTTTACCTTCATTCTCGTTTAAATATTGAATTTATTTAATAAATGCTTACAAATGTTTATTGAACTGGTTAAATTGACTTAAGCTATGTGCATGTTCTTGTCATTTTAGGCACAGATGCAGGCCTGAAATGTCTTACCTACGAGTCACTCATTTCTATAAAGTCAAGAGTGAATAAATAGGTCACTTCTAGGTAATACACACACACTTATAGGTATTTCAAAGTTCTCCATCTTCGTCCAAATCAACTCTTACTAACAGGTGAGTTGTGGGTCAAACGCAAGCCTATTATTAATGAAAAAAAATCTCATAAATAACGTACGTGTATACTAGTCAGAGCCTATGCTCACGGGGGTGGACATTCTTTTGTGAAGCGATTTACCGCTCTTCGATTTGTTAAGGTATACATTGTTACCTATTGAAAAAAGCAATGGATTAAATTGTCGATACGTCGTAGAGGGCGTCCACAGTTTTCCTTCAACCTTCTCTGCACAATTCTTGCAATCTTGCTAACTATTATAAGATATACTTTATATTAAAACGTTTTTTGGCTTACAATCACCTTTTTGTAAAACAAGATGATGAAAAAATTTATGATTGGCTACTTTACTTTACACTAAGAAAACAATTTGATATTGATCAAATATAATGTTGTTTAGTAGTTCAAAACTAGACCATGAGTTTATATCTAACGAAAAAATTATGTCATATTATCAAAGCTTTACGTGCCTGTGTACAGACGCCAGCGCATCAAGTTACAACAATCTGTAAAATTTCTTTAATAGATTTTCAACTTTATTGTTAAAGAAATTAGGTTCGAGGTTGATAGGGAGAATTTGACAGTTTCGGGTAGCTTCATGTGCTGGCGTCTGTACATATTATATTATTTTATAAATTATTATTTTGAGGCTGTTCTTAGGAACAGCTCCTTTTTATTCTTATTAATATTAGTAGGTACTATATCATTTAATAAAGAAATTTTGTACTTTTGCATATTATTTAGTGATACCCTTGAGGAGTTAAATACAAAAAATAAATAAGGAACAGACTAAGGAGGAATGCATAGACTAGCGGCGTCGTGACGCTTTAGAATCATATTTATGAATGAGGAGTAAAGATACATTTACCTACATTATGAACGAAATGCAATCCTATTTAGGTACAATATAAAATGCGAAAGTATATCCTATTGTAACGTTTTCACGGCTATATAGATTTTACGTATTTTTCGCACAGGCAAACAAACGTGCAGAAGCTAGCTATTTCATGATGAATATAACCAAGAATAATGTAACATGGCTATATTGCCACTGTTCACAAACCATAACTGCACACACCCCCAAATCATAAAAATTCCTGCCATAATCTTTATACAACAATCAAAAACAAAATAATTGGTTCTTCGAACATTTTATTTGATCACAGCGTCTTTCATTGGTTTTAGAGAATAAATAACATTACATCTAAACATTATTTAGTACAAGTGGACGTTTTTAAGTCCATGAGCACCATGTGCGCCGTAAGCGATGGCACCATGAGCCAAGGGGGCGGCACTGTTGACTCCGGCGCTGTAGGCCAGGGGAGCGGCGTGGGCACCGTACACGCCGGCGCTGTAGGCGAGGGTAGCGGGAGCAGCGTACGAGACGGCGCCGTACGCCAGGGGAGAGGCAGCGTATCCGTGAGCAAGGGGAGCGGAGTAGGCGACGGCGGGAGCGGCGGCGTATCCGTGGGCGAGGGGAGCAGAGTAGGCGACGGCGGGAGCAGCGGCGTATCCGTGGGCAACGGGAGCGGAGTAGGCGACGGCGGGAGCAGCGTGAGCGTACAGAGCAGGGTCTTTGCGGACGACGGCGTTGAATCCAGAGTGCCCGTCAGCGGCGTAGTCGACGGTGCGCTTGGTGCCGTCGGATTCGAGCAGCGAGTACTGGCCGACCACTTTGTCTCCGATGCGGGTCTCGTGCTGGCTCTTGACATCACCGGTGTGGGGGTCGGACACGCCGTACGAGAAGCTAGTGTAGTCACCACCGTGGACAGCGCTGCCCTGAGCAGCTGCCACCAGAAGAGCAACAATCACGAACTGGAAAAAAGAACATGACTTATTAGAAACTGTTTGTTCCATTAGTCTAGTAATATAACATTCTAGGTTATATTTATTTTTAAGACACCAATATTCCTTTTTAGAATCACTTGTTGTAGACGTATGAGGCATTGAAAAGTTAAATAAGAGTATTTTTCACCAAAATAGTGATCAAACTATTTTTCAGAAAATTAGTGCTGACTTATAATTTAAAAATCTATTTTATTAAAACAAACCTTGAATGCCATTTTGATGTATGTTATTATTGTTTCACTAGCAAGCTGCGAATGTTTAATCAGGGTTAACAGTTCTCTTTATATACCATTCTTTCATACGTTACAGTACACAGTATTAATAGGAAATAAGAGCCATGCAAATGAGGTCACCAAACTGAACTGTATCCTGTTGGAAACAGTAGACAATTTCTCAAGAATATATTAACACTATTAGGTACCTACCCAGGAACTTGAAATTCTTTCGATATTAATTGCATATCAAAATAGTAATTGGTATTTTCTCAATTCGATTAAAGGAAACATTTATCTAATTTATTCATAACAGCTTTATGCACAAATAAAAAACACTGTTCAAAAGTTATTTAAATGCTTAAGACATTTTCTACGTATCTATGATAATGTGGGGACAGTCGTAAATCCGTCAACCATTCTTACTAATGAGTACAAAGTTGGTTTATGGCAAGTTAATTATGATAACAGTACTCCTGACCGATTTCGGTATGGACGCCCAATCTCATAATTGATTAACGATCTGTGCAGTAGATATTACAGTGCACAAGTAGTGCGTGGGTACATGTGCACTCTGTTCCTTGACTCTCATGGCCCGATGGGACGGCAATCCGACATGACCGGAGAGAGAAGCGCAGGATCAATGGTTTAACATGCTTTCCGCGGGACGGCACGGCAGGTTACTAAGACTCAGAATTTTGATTCTGATTCAGGTTAATGGATTCTGGAGTTGGAATATACAACGTGTAACGGAAACCCCATCTTAACCCAAAAGAGCTGAAGACAACATCTGGTATGGAGTCTCTATGCCCAGTTTCAGAACAAAATTAGTGACTAAAAGAATTGATACGAAATTATCGGTTTCATATGTTTCTTGAATATCAATCATAACAAACGTGTCACAGCACTACGAGGGTCAATAACTTTCCACGTCACTTGCCTATAACACGATAATTCTCTTCAATCTTCTTAATTTGAAAAATTCAGTCTCTGGTATCAATTTAATGAAATTTCTAATTAGTTCCACACATGAAGACATAGGATTACCAAACCCTTGTCATATCGTTTGTGTATCATCCATAGAAGCCGTGGTATGTATATACCCTTTAAATTACACGTTGTATAAATGTTTTACGTAAAATACTGGTATTCATCTGAATCCGCTTACATTAAAATCAAATCACAATATCCTTAAGAATAATCGAGGTAAGTTGATTATCTTCTGAGTAAAACATTAGTTGACATTTATTTACTTCATACAACAATACCCAACATTTCGGACGTTGGTTTAAATTTGAATTAGTATACATAGAACATTATTGAATTGAATTTTAATCTTATTTCTTTTTATATAGACCTGCATGCCATTTTGTTCATTTATTTAAAATGGAATATAACAATTCTCCTAAACTAACGTACGTCATCATTCGTCATTAACATTAGAGTCATTTTAAATATCCTGTACAAAGTTAATCTCAATCAAAGTGAAATTTCTCCAGAAAATAATAAAATGCTATGGAAACAATGTGATGCCAACAATGTAATTTGTTTAATAATATATCAAATCTTATCTTATCTTACTTCTTATCTTACTATTTTACTAATGTTACTAATATTATAAATTTGAAAGTTTACTACTCACTACTCTTACTCTTACTCTTTCACGGAAAAACTACTGAATGGATCTGAATGAAATTTTGCAAGAAGATAGTTGACATCCTGGAATAACACATAGGCTAATTTTATCCCGGAATTCCCACGGGGCCGGGATTTACGCGGGACAACCTTCCCACACAAACGAAGTCGCGGGCTGAAGCTAGTACATAATTATACACCGTGTTACGGAAACCCCATATCTACCCAAAAGGACTGAAGACAACATTTGGTATGGAGTCTCTATGCAAAGTTTCAGCTCAAAATAAGTGACTCACAGAATTGACCCCAAAATTATTGCTTTCGTATGTTTCTTGAATACCAATAATAACAAACATGTCACATCACTTCGTGGTCGAATCAAAGCTCCAGAGCCTTGAACATCGACGACGAGTTGCAAGTCTATCGGTTTTCTATCGGTTACATTTCGGGGAGTGTGCGATGGAATTACACAATCTAATTCCACCAAGCCCGTTCCATCATCGGACTACGAGATAAACGGCGAAGCGCCATCGTTACATGGTGGACATCCCACCCATACGCACCAAACGTTTTGGGAACACCTTCATTGTGCGTACGGCTAAGGAGTGGAATTCCCTGCCGGAGTCTGTGTGTTTGTCTGTGTTTCCCGATAGCTATAACCTAGGAGTCTTTAAGTCAAGAGTGAATAGGTTACTTTTAGGTAAGCGTGCTCCATTTTCGACCACATCATCACTTACCATCAGGTGAGATGGTGGTCAAACGCGAACCTATTCTAAATAAAAAAAAAAAAAAAAATCAAAAGTATAGTCGATTCTCCGGAAGTAGACGAGCGTCTTGTTTCTTCTCGAATCGATGATCAAATAACTAGGTGTGATAGTCACTTTAGTGACGTTTATCAGATCTTCAAAACAAACTGCAACGACTAAATGGTGTCCTGATGACTACCATTGTTTTAGATCCAATTAGTGTATGTTTTACGTCTATACCCGTATTTATGTTTACAAAAGATCATTTCTATTAAAAGGCTTATCCGCTAACACTTCACAAGGCTTTCCTCTAGCAACTATATGATTTAAAATTGTTGTTTATGATTCTAGCATGTTATTTTTGGTCAGTTTAATCTAGATAAATCTGGTATTTCCTAACTGACTTCACAAAGAGGGACCACCGATCACAAACTCAGAGGTCAACGTCTACTTTTAAAATCTAAATACCAGTACTGTATGAGAGGATCTTTTGAGGAAAGAGCTACACAGATGTTAGTGGACCTTTCCAGATAGTGCAAGTATTTGCCAGCTATAGCTTTCGCTATGGCTGGCTAATGCTTGCACTATCTGACTCAACTTAAAGTAATTCGATACATTTGACGAACATTACAATGTTGGGATATTTAAGTACGTAAATCGCCTGGCAACCGTGAAATCCATTCTAAATAGAACGACTTTCATATATTGCCGTGTGTCATAACCTGCTTGATTTTAAAACATTATTATAGCACACAATCCCCTTTTTGGGATTCCGTAGTCGACAATGAAAAAATAAAAATTCTTTTGGTTACTTTCCTTACACGTATAGAGTTTTTTTTTTAAATCTTTTCTAGCCGACAGTGTGGGGTTTCGTTGGATAGGTCGTTCAAAAATAAAGATCCAGTGATCCGTTTGCGAAATATTTAGCATGAAAGCGCTTTAAATTGTGTTTCGTTAGAGTCAAGTATCCAAACTAAGTGGTTATATGTAGGTTTGACGGGGCCCGGTAGGATTATTGTCTGCCGGGGTTGCAGGAGTGTTCCAACGAGATACCGCGGCCCCGGAATGCAAGGGAAACTGGAGCAGCAGTTTGGGTTTTTAGTCAGTAGAAGTCTGACACTCGCTTCCACTCCACCCAGAGCGAGGGAGTCATTTGTAGACAGAAAAAAAGTAGTAAAAGGTAAGAATTCAAACGTCTCGGCAGTAATACCTACATCTAACTAAATAATAAAGAAAATTTTCAGACCTGAGTTGGCTTCTCAAAACGAGCTTTCAGACAAATTCCATTGAAAAATATTTAGATCAAGTTCTTAATTTTGTAAAATAAAGTAGTTTTTTTTGTTAGTGAATGGTACGGAACTCTTGATCAGCTTATTCGACTAGCACTTGGCGTTGCAGTAAACTACGGAATCCTAAACTGCGCGACGCCTGACACGCACTTGGCTGGTATTTGCACTACAAGTTGGTAAAAATTAATGATTGTTTATTTTATCGGCGTACCTTGCGAAAATGTTTTGATATAGATCAATTATTACGTTTTTGGGTGGTTCAAAATAGTCCATGATATTATGTATCGAACTAAATTACGACATAAGAACGGATCATTTATCTATTTGGTCGGTAAATTATTATAAAGCCATTCTTAGGAACAGCTACGCTACTTATTCAGTATAACTTAAGGATACTAACTAATATATGTCTATAAAAAATATGAGTAAGTAAAATCATTTTTGCATACATACATGCGAAAGTCTGTCTGTCTATCTGTTTTTTTTTTTGTATATTTGGAATAGAGTCGCGTTTGACCACCATCTCACCTGATGGTAAGTGATGATGTGGTCGAAGATGGAGCACGCTTACCTAGAAGAAACCTATTCACTCTTGACTTAAAGACCCCTAGGTTATAGCTATTGGGAAACAGACATCAGACAAGTATGCACAATGAAAGTTTTGTGCATGTGGGTGGGATGTCCACCATGTAACGATGGCGCATCGCCGTATGTCTTGTAGTCCGAAGATGGAACGGGCTTGGCGGAATCAGATTGTGTTTTTCCATCGCACCCAGATCCAGACCTCAGATCCTCAGACCCAGGGATCCAGGAGGATCAAAACATAGGCTTCTTTTTGTCAAAAATCAACCCATAAAGGTTTGAAATAGGGGATGAAAGTTTGTATGAGAAGTAAACCGCTTAACCAACTTTAATGAATTATGGCACAAATATAGGGGACTATAATTATAATACTTTAATAATATCGTGCACTAACTTCTGACGTTTTGTGCCCATTTAGGCCTATGTGAAATAAAACATTTTGAGTTTCAGTTTACGTTTGACAATATTAAGGTCTAAGAGGCTCACCAAATGCGGGTTGAAATTTTGAAAATAGATTTTAATGTAAACTTTTTCGAAGATAGTCGCAAGCCCTGGATCGAACATTTACAGCAACTTTGTTTTTCAAGAATCAACCATTTTTAGGGTTCCGTAGCCGAATGGCAAAAAACGGGGCCCTTATAGTTTCGACATGTCTGTCCGTCTGTCCGTCTGTCTGTCTGTCCGTCCGTCCGTATGTCACAGCCATTTTATTCCGAAACTATTAGGACTGTACATGTAAAACTTGGTAAGTAGATGTATTCTGTAAACCGCTTTCACATTTTAAGAGAAAATTTAAAAAATATTTAAAATAAAGGGGGCTCCCCATACATGGAACTGAAACCGAAAAATTTTTTTTCATGAAACCTATATTTGTGTGGTATCTATAAACAGGTCTTTAAAAATGACATTAAGGTTTCTACAATGACTTTTTCATAAAGTTAATCGTTTAAAAGATATACGCTTCTAAATTGGTAAAATGTGTGTGTCCCCCCTCTAACTTCTATACTAATGAGGTGAAAAATAAAAAAAAAACCATATGTTGTAGATCTTAATGTAAAATTTCAAACAAAAATAGTTTGAACGAGATCGAGTCAGCAGTTTTTGAGATACAGTATATTTTCTAAAACCGCAAATTTAACTTTGTAATTCATACAAATACTATGAAAAACAATGTTATTTGGCGCAGTTTTAAAAATTGTAAATAAGCTAGTTTTAAGAAATTTGTAAGGTTTTTTGTTTTTTTTTTTTTCAAATAAATATATTAAGTATATTATATTTATTATAGTTACTACGGAACCCTATATGGGCGAGTCCGACTCGCACTTGGCAAATTTTTAACTTCTATAATACATAATACAACCAAAGAGGTTTGTATGAAAAACCTAAACCGCTTAACCGATTTTAAGAGAAGGAGATAGATAAAAATTCGAGGTCAAAAACAGGCCACTTACACAGACATATGACAGATCAGTTTATCAAGTGAATCACAGACATTATTTTATTATTGAGTGTTGAAATATTTAATAAGCTGTAACCCTATATAATTAATTTATGCGGATAAAGTGGCGGGTAGCAACTATTAATTTAATAAAGAATATAGTTTGATTTTATAACATCTACTTTAGTTATGCGCTTGTGGAGATAATTCATAAATATTAGGAACACAAATCGACTAGTGAGGTTGTGACGAGAATCATATTTATGCATAAGAGAAGTAAAAATAGATCCACCTACATTGTGAATCAAATGCAATCCTATTCCTATTAAGGTGTAATATAAAATGTGAAAGTGTGTCCAACTATTACGTTTTCACGGCTATATATACATAGATTATTGTGTGAACATATTTTGATGATAGGTACATGAGTTGCACTTTTCGTACTGGCAACCTCACGTGCAGAAGGAAACGGGGAAATTGTAGGTATAGCTCAGGATATATTATTATCCTATACGTAACTTTTTTTTAATTCCATGTATGAATGTGTGCGAATCATGTTAAGAATTTTACCATCATGATGGATTAATAAAAAACAAAAAATTTGGTTCTTCGAACATTTTATTTGATCACAGCGTCTTTCATTGGTTTTAGAGAATAAATAACATTACATCTAAAAATTATTTAGTACAAGTGGGCGTTGTAGAGACCGTGAGCGCCATGAGCGCCGTAAGCGATGGCACCATGAGCCAAGGGAGCGGCACCGTAGACTCCGGCGCTGTAGGCCAGGGGAGCGGCGTGGGCACCGTACACGCCGGCGCTGTAGGCGACGGGAGCGGCAACAGCGTACGAGATGGCGCCGTGCGCCAGGGGAGCGGCGGCGTATCCGTGAGCGAGGGGAGCGGAGTACGCGACGGCGGGAGCGGCGGCGTATCCATGGGCAAGGGGAGCAGAGTAGGCGACGGCGGGAGCGGCGTGAGCGTACAGAGCGGGGTCTTTGCGGACGACGGCGTTGAATCCAGAGTGGGCGTCAGCGGCGTAGTCGACGGTACGCTTGGTGCCGTCGGATTCGAGCAGCGAGTACTGGCCGACCACTTTGTCTCCGATGCGGGTCTCGTGCTGGCTCTTGACGTCACCGGTGTGGGGGTCGGACACGCCGTACGAGAAGCTGGTGTAGTCACCGCCGTGGACAGCACTGCCCTGAGCAGCCGCCACCAGAAGAGCAACAATCACGAACTGAAAACAAGAACATTACTTATTTGAAATGGATTATTGTATTTGTCTAGTAGATCCTACTAAATCCTAAGTCAAATTTAATTTGCCAGGGTTGCGGGAATGTGCTAACTAGATACCGTGGCCGAAGTCTGACACTCCCTTAGATTATTATTATTTTATTATTTATTATTATTAGATGAGAAAAAGTTCATATTTTGTATTTAAAATAATAATATTCGTAGTTAGATATCATTGAACGCACGACGCATTGAAAACGTTTTATTAAAGTGTTTTTACCAAAATAGTAATCAGATAATTTTTCAGAAAGTTAGTACCGACTTATAATTTAAAAATCTATTTTATTTAAACAAACCTTGAATGCCATTTTTATATATGTTATTATTGTTTCACTAGCAAGCTGCGAATGTTTAATCAGGGTTAACAGTTCTCTTTATATACCATTCTTTCATACGTTACAGTACACAGTATTAATAGGAAAAAAGTGCCATGCAAATGAGGTCACCAAACTGAACTGTATCCTGTTCGAAACAGTAAACAATTTCTCAAGAATATAATTATTAACACTATTAGGTACCTACCCAGGAACTTGAAATTCTTTCGATATTAATTGCATATCAAAATAGTAATTGGTATTTTCTCAATTCGACTAAAGGAAACGTTTATCTAATTTATTCATAACAGCTTTATGCACAAATAAAAAACACTGTTCAAAGGTTATTTAAATGCTTAAGACATTTTTTACCAATCCGTGATAATTTGGAGACCGTCATAAGTCCGTCAACCACTCTTACTAATGAGCACAAAGTGGGTTTTGACTCAGTCCTGACCGATTTCGGTATGGACAGCCACTCTCATAATTGATTAACGATCTGTGCAGTAGATATTACAGTGCACAAGTAGTGCGTGGGTACATGTGCACTCTGTTTCTTGACTCTCATGGCCCGATGGGACGGCAATCCGACACGACCGGAGAGAGAAGCGCAGGATCAATGGTTTAACATGCTTTCCGCGGGACGGCACGGCAGGTTACTAAGACTCAGAATTTTGATTCTGATTCAGGTTAATGGATTCTGGAGTTGGAATATACAACGTGTAACGGAAACCCCATATTAATCCAAAAGGGCTGAAGCCAACATCTGGTATGGAGTCTCTATGCCCAGTTTCAGTACAAAATAAGTGACTCTAAAGAATTGATACGAAATTTTCGGTTTCATATGTTTCTTGAATATCAATCATAACAAACGTGTCACAGCACTACGAGGGTCAATAACTTTCCACGTCACTTGCCTATAACAAGATAATTCTCTTCAATCTTCTTAATTTGAAAAATTCAGTCTCTGGTATCAATGTAATGAAATTTCTAATTAGTTCCACACATGAAGACATAGGATTACCAAACCCTTGTCATATCGTTTGTGTATCATCCATAGAAGCCGTGGAATGTATATACCCTTTAAATTACACGTTGTATAAATGTTTTACGTAAAATACTGGTATTCATCTGAATCCGCTTAGACTAAAACCAAATCACAATATCCTTAAGAATAATCGAGGTAAGTTGATTATCTTCTGAGTAAAACATCAGTTTACATTTATTTACTTCATACAACAATACCCAACATTTCGGACGTTGGTTTAAATTTGAATTAGTATACATAGAACATTATTGAATTGAATTTTAATCTTATTTCTTTTTATATAGACCTGCATGGCATTTTGTTCATTTATTTAAAATGGAATATAACAATTCTCCTAAACTAACGTACGTCATCATTCGTCATTAACATTAGAGTCATTTTAAATATCCTGTACAAAGTTAATCTCAATCAAAGTGAAATTTCTCCAGAAAATAATAAAATGCTGTAATTTGTTTAATAATATATCAAATCTTATCTTATCTTACTTCTTATCTTACTAATGTTACTAATATTATAAATTCGAAAGTTTACTACTCACTACTCTTACTCTTTCACGGAAAAACTACTGAATGGATCTGAATGAAATTTTGCAAGTAGATAGTTGACATCCTGGAATAACACATAGGCTAATTTTATCCCGGAATTCCCACGGGGCCGGGATTTACGCGGGACAACCTTCCCACACAAACGAAGTCGCGGGCTGAAGCTAGTACATAATTATACACCGTGTTACGGAAACCCCATATCTACCCAAAAGGACTGAAGACAACATTTGGTATGGAGTCTCTATGCAAAGTTTCAGCTCAAAATAAGTGACTCACAGAATTGACCCCAAAATTATTGCTTTCGTATGTTTCTTGAATACCAATAATAACAAACATGTCACATCACTATGAGGGTAATAACTTTCCACGTCACTTGCCAATAAAACGATAATTCTCTTCGTTCTTCTTAATTTGAAAAATTCGGTCTCTGGTATCAATGTATTGAAATTTCTAATAAGCTCCACACAATATGTAGACATAGGATTACAAAACCCTTGCTATATCGTTTGTTGTCATCCAAAGAAGCCGTGCACTTGGTATGTATATACCCTTTAAATTACACGTTGTATAAAATAGAAATATATATACATTAGAATCAAAAGTATAATCGATTCTCCGGAAGTAGACGAGCATCTTGTTTCTTCTCGAATCGATGATCAAATAACTAGGTGTGATAGTCACTTTAG
Source organism: Tholera decimalis (assembly GCA_943138885.2). Lineage (NCBI taxonomy): Eukaryota > Metazoa > Arthropoda > Insecta > Lepidoptera > Noctuidae > Tholera > Tholera decimalis. The sequence continues at coordinate 7,510,989 of OW964553.2, read as the reverse complement.
TGACGTTTATCAGATCTTCAAAACAAGCTGCAACGACTAAATGGTGTCCTGATGACTACCATTGTTTTAGATCCAATTAGTGTATGTTTTACGTCTATACCCGTATTTATGTTTACAAAAGATCATTTCTATTAAAAGGCTTATCCGCTAACACTTCACAAGGCTTTCCTCTAGCAACTATATGATTTAAAATTGTTGTTTATGATTCTAGCATGTTATTTTTGGTCAGTTTAATCTAGATAAATCTGGTATTTCCTAACTGACTTCACAAAGAGGGACCACCGATCACAAACTCAGAGGTCAACGTCTACTTTTAAAATCTAAATACCAGTACTGTATGAGAGGATCTTTTGAGGAAAGAGCTACACAGATGTTAGTGGACCTGTCCAGATAGTGCAAGTATTTGCCAGCTATAGCTTTCGCTATGGCTGGCTAATGCTTGCACTATCTGACTCAACTTAAAGTAATTCGATACATTTGACGAACATTACAATTGTTTAGTCCAACGTGAAATCGAACGCACCTTTGGATTGGCAACATTATTCTATAGTCTTTGACTTTTTTCACTTGACGTTTTCCGTTCTTGCAAAAAACTAACCTCCGGTTGGAAGATTGAGTTTTATTGATTATAATTGGAAATCAACTTGGATCTCACGTGAGATTAACAGATTAATTGTGTTCAGTGATTGATTGAACCTAGTAATCCCGGATTGACGAGAATCCAGGGATATTTCTCGGAACAATTACGCCATATTGACGCCATACCAAGGCACGCGCGTTGTTGGAATTAAGTGTGCTGATTGAAGACGGACCGCATTGGGAGGACTGCATCTTGGAGAACCTTTGTCCATCCACACTTGTCTTTCACTATACGTTCAATTACTCATTACATATACACACACACACACACGGACGCGGCCTCAAGAACGGTCGTAGCTTGTCGTCATCAGCTCCTTGGGTAAGTCATTATAATTATTGACCATTAAGGGGAAGCCCAACGGGCTATAGTGCAGCTTGTTTCAAGGGCAACGTTAGGCTCCACGGATCGTGGACCGTTCAGCATACCAGCCCCGTTGCGCTGGCTTGAGACTGAACATTTGGTAGCAGGCGTGGCTCTTATAAGATCCACTGATTCATTCTGGTAGTAGGCGTGGCTCTTATAATATAAGATCCACTGGTTTAATTGGAAGTTTTGAATATTGTTGAAAACTTAAAACTTGAGTTTAATTACTTAACACAACTTATAACTTAATAAGTTTTGAATATATTACCATATCATCCGGGCTATCTAATTGAAGTTGAATCAATTGAAGTTGTATTTGTAATTTGTACTGTAGCCCCTTTTATTGCATTGACAGGTAAGATTTATTTGTGAATTTAGGAATTGGTTGTATTTGGTACATAAGTTGGTATATTGTTGTAAAAGCTGTTTGGTATATTCGTTGTGATTAATAATTGAATGTCACTAGTCTGAAGTTAAAAGTTTATCTAAATAATAATCACATAGTCTAACATAATAAGACTTGAATTGTGTGTATTGGTTATTGTTTATAGTGTGATTATTGGATTGTGTTATTGGAGGTTGTCCGGAGCAATATTACACATCCTATTGTTGTATTTATTTGAGGTTGATCCAGCATTGTATTATACATTCAATTGTTATTTCTTTGTAACTAGCCATCCTTAGCAGGCTAGATTCATACTTGGAATAAGTACAGGGTCGGATTTGGACTTTAAATAATTGAATTTGAATTTTTATTTTGTTGAAATTATTTGGTCAGCTAACAAGTCATTGTTGTTTGTTTGTTTGTTATTTTAGCCTGTTGTATTAATATTTGATTGTTGCAATGGCCTCATTAAAGGCAGTCAGGGAGTCTGCTGCCGTATTGGTCTCACAGTTGAGATGGTTCGCATCGGCGGTAGCAACGGTTGAGCGTCCGGACTTGGAGGAGCTCACCCTTGCTCGGAACAAGCAAGTGGATGAGAGGATCAAGTCAGCTGATGCTGCGCTCACACGCTTCAATGAGTACATCATGGACGTGGATTTGGCGGTGATGGACCAGGCAGCCCGCGATAAGGTTTTGGGTGACTATGACCAGATTGTTAACCTGGGAGATGTCATAGGTCAACGAGCCCGGGAAATTTTGAGGAGCCAGATGCCTGAGGAGGCCAAGCCTCAGACCTCCGTTGTCAAGGGCCCTGGACTGTTGGGTAGGCTGCCCACCCTGGAGCTGCCACATTTTGACGGTCGTTTGGACCACTGGCTGGGCTTCATTAATCTCTTTGAGAGTCTTGTGGATGCACGCTCGGACCTCGGACCTGCTCAGAAGTTGGCCTACTTGTTGTCCGTTTTGGAGGGCGAAGCCAGAGCCTTGGTGCAGCACTTGCCGGTGACGGACTCTTCTTACCCTACCGCTCTGGAGCTTCTCTCCAGACGGTATCAGAATAAGCGCTGCCTGGCTGATGTGCACATCGACCAGATTTTGGGGCTACCGGCCATTGCCAGCATGTCGGCGTTGCGCACTGACCTGCTGAACCCGTTGGTCTCAGCGACCCACGCCTTGCGACGCTTGCAGTTACCGGTGGACCATTGGTCCTACCATTGGTCCCGCTTTGAGCAGAAGTATGGTGGGGACAGTGCCACCCATCTTCCCCCCTTTGAAGACCTCCTCAAATTCTTGGAAGACGAGTGTCGGTTTTTGGACAACACTCGTGGCGCCACGGGATCATGCCCACCACCTTCTCGGCCTAGAGACCAGGGACGGACTAGGGCTCGGGGGCCTGTTGAGGTTCGCCCCGCCCCCCGTTTGGCTGGTGCCCGGAGTCCTCGGGCTAGCGGGCCTGTTGATGATCGCCCCGCCCCCCGTTTTGCTGGAGCCCGGAGTTCTCACGATTACCACTTTTGCAAGTCCACGGGACATGGCACGTTGCTCGGCTTTTTTGAACTTGCACGTAAGTGCCCGCCGCCGTATTGCCAACGCACGCCGTTTGTGCTTCTCGTGTTTGGGAGCCCATTTCCATCGGGACTGCCCCGACCCCCGTCCGTGTAGAATTTGCACGGGGTCCCACCTGGAGATTTTGTGTGCCAACGCGAACCGCTCCAGCAGACCTTCTTCTGAGGAGGGTTCGCGCAGGGGGGGGTATTCCGGAGATGAGCACCGGGCTGAGGCCCGCAATTCTGCACGCCGCTCTCCACCCCCCGTGCAAGTTGTACGGCAGCCCCGCGACCGAGATTTGGTCTCCCCTTGTCAGGGAGAACGCGCGTTGGCTGCTAGGCAGCTGTGGCCGGACCAGCACCGCCACCTCTCCCCTCCGTTGGCGGAACGTCCCCGGTTGGAGTCACGCCCTCCGCCATTCAGGCATCCGGTAGGATATGCCCTTCCAGCGATGGCGAGCGGCTTGGGACACCGCGCGGACGAACCATTCCAACCTTACCCTCGTCGTGGAAGAGGACAGCCTGGATGCGGCGATCGGTCGCCGCCCAGGCACCGCTAGGAAATTGGCGCCTGCCCCGCTAAAGGACCCCCCCCGATCGAGTCGATTTTGTTGCCAACGGCCTCGGTCAGGGTCTGGGGACCCTTGGGTGACTCGATTGTGGTCCGTGCCATGTTGGACACGGGAGCCCAGGGTACCCTTTTGTCGTCTTGGTTAGCGGGACAGGTTGGCCTGGAGGTGAAAGACTTTTCAGGCAAGATTCATGGAGTTGGCGAAGCGGCTGTCACCACTGTTGAGGGAGAGACCTGGTTTGAAATCACCCCTGTGAGTTGTCCTTACCCTAAAATTGGTGCTCCTGCCCTTGTTCTACCGACTATAATGGGTAACCTTCCCGATTGTCAGTTGTCTTTGGATGTTCTACGGTTGACGTCAGGTCTGAATTTGGCTGACACCCGGTTTGATTCCCCTTGTACGGTGCATTTGTTGTTGGGTTCCGATGTTTTAGGGAAAATATTGTTGGGAAATATGACGGTCTTGCAGCCGGAGACCCCAGGGTGCCACCCGAGGGGCCTGGTGGCGGTCTCAACCATCTTCGGCTTTGCGATTATGGGCCCAGTGTTGAACGTGCCCCCTCCACCTGAACCTGTCTTTGCGTTGGTGTCCGGCTCAGCCCTCTCTGACGCCGTTCAGAGGTTTTGGGAGGTTGAGGAGCCCCCTCAGGTGGCCCGCTTGAATCCGGAACACGAAGAGTGCGAGTTGTTCTATCAGAACAACACCGGTCGACTCCGCTCCGGTCGGCTTGAGACCCGGCTGCCTTTTGTTGCGGTGCGACCACCTCTTGGCCAATCCAGACCTACGGCTGAGAAAAGATTGTTGGCAATGGAGCGCCGCATGGCCAGGGACCCGGTGCTGCGGCAAAAATATGTAGAGTTTATGCGTGAGTATGCAGACTTGGGACACATGTCGGTGTCAGATTTGGATTGGCGCTCAGTAGAGCATTTCTTCTTGCCACATCACGCGGTCCTCAAGCCATCCACTGGTAAACTGCGCACAGTGTTTGATGGGTCTGCGCGGACTTCTTCCGGCGTCTCCTTGAATGATTGCCTGCATTCCGGCCCCAAATTGTTGAGGGATCTTTGTGACGTCATCACGTCTTTTCGTCGTCATCAAGTAGTCTTTGTGGCCGACATCAAAATGATGTTCCGGCAAACGGTCATTCACCGGGATGACAGACGTTATCAGTTGATCCTGTGGCGGGAACATCCCCAGGATCCCATGATTGTGTATGAGCTCAACACGAATACTTACGGCCTTCGGTCAAGCCCCTTTGTTGCTATTCGTTCGCTTTGGGAGCTTGCGGACCGGGAGCGTTTGAGGTTCCCTCGTGCATCCGCCATCTTGAAAACGGACCTGTACGTCGACGATGTCTGTACTGGAGCTCCTACGGTTGAGGAAGCTATCCTGTTGCGTGACGAGTTGGTCCAGATTCTGGCTTCCGCTGGCTATGATTTGCGTAAATGGGTGTCCAACTCGCCAGCGCTATTGGAAGGTGTGTTGGAGGATCATAAGCAGGATCCTCATTTATTTGAAAACGTTGACAACCCCGCCATGATGGCCGTCCTCGGCGTTCAGTACCGACCAGTTCAAGACACCTTTACGTATGATGTCGACTTGGAGTCTCCTCATACTTGGACTAAACGACTGGTGTTGTCTACTGTAGGAAGGACCTTTGACCCTAATGGTTGGATCTGCCCGGTATTGTTTTGGGCGAAATGCTTCCTTCAGCGCCTTTGGACCGCTGAACTTGGTTGGGACGAGCCACTTCGGGAAACCCTGTTGGAAGACTGGCTCCAATTTGTATCCGTGCTCCCTGTGGTCAATAAGGTCGCGCTGCCACGCGCCATCCTCCCCCCTGGGGCTTATGCTGCCACCCTTCATGGGTTTTGTGACGCGTCCTCTCACGGTTATGCCGTCGTTGTTTATCTGCGCACCGTCAGTGCCACGGGCCAGGTGAAGTTGTCACTGGTCATGGCCAAGAGCAAAGTGGCCCCCCTCCGGACGGCATTGACCATCCCTAAGTTGGAGTTGTCAGGGGCGGTGCTTCTTGTGCGTCTCCTAAATCACGTTGCGCACACCTTGGGTGGAACTGTTGACATTCGGGCTTCTTACGCCTGGACGGACAGTCAAATTGTTTTGTGTTGGTTGAAGACGTCCGTCCACTCTTTGGAGGTCTTTGTTGCGAACCGAGTGTCGCAGATTCAGGGCTCTGAAACGCCTTTGATTTGGAGACACGTGCCTGGTGACCTGAACCCGGGCGACGTGGCCTCACGCGGGTGCATGGCCCCCCACTTGATTGCTCACCCCCTCTGGTGGGGGCCGGACTGGCTGACTCGCCTCGAGGACGATTGGCCTCGAACGCCAGTCTTGATGTCGGATCCTTTGCCCGGACTTAAGGTGTTCGCTGTTGGAACGAAGGATCCTCCGTTTGATCCTGACCTTTTGTTGAATCGATACAGCTCCCTCGACAAATTGTTGAACGTCACCTCGTGGATCCGGCGTTTTGGCCATAATTCTAGGAATCCAGGGGACAAGCACCTGTCACCAGTTCTCTCTCCTCAAGAGCGACAGGAGTCACTCCTCCTTTGGGTCCGCTCTGTGCAGGCTGCACACTTTGAGAAGGAGATCGAGGTCCTGAAGTCTGGTAGGGTTAAGTTGTCGGGAGCTGTTAGTAAGCTGAATCCCTTCTTGGATAAGACGGGTCTTTTACGTGTTGGAGGACGGTTGAGGCACTCTAGCCTTCCTTATGGGGCCCGTCACCCCCTTTTGTTGTTGTTGCGTTAAAAACTCGCATGCCGGTTGCAATGCGCTGTTGGCTATTCTGCAGCGAGAATTTTGGATTTTGTCGGCTTGTCGTACTATTCGTAGCATTGTCTTCCGCTGTATGCCGTGTTATCGGACTAAGGCCTCCACTATGCAGCCCCTAATGGGAGATTTGCCGGCTGATCGTGTCAATGAGGCGAGGCCCTTTGCTGGCGTCGGAACGGACTTTGCTGGTCCCTTTTCGGTGAAGACGTCCACACTTCGAAATAGTAAAATTGTCAAGGCTTATTTATGTGTTTTTGTCTGCCTGTCAACCAAGGCAGTACATTTGGAGCTGGTAACCTCCCTCTCGACAGAGGCCTTTGTGGCGACTTTGGACAGATTTGTGTCTCGCCGTGGGTTACCTTCTTTGATTAGGTCTGATTGCGGTACGAATTACAAGGGTACAAGTAACTATTTGAAGGAGGTATACGCCTTCCTTAATGAGAGCCAGGTTGACATTGGTAACAGTTTGGCCCGCCGAGGGGTCACTTGGTTGTTTGACCCGCCAGCCTGCCCCCATTGGGGGGGTATTTTTGAGGCCGCGGTGAAAGCGGCAAAGGGACACTGGCGGAGATTGTTGGGAGACACCGTTCTCACCTTTGAGGAACTAGCTACGGTATTTTGCCGCATTGAAGCTGTGTTGAATTCGCGCCCATTGTGCCCGCTCTCTTCGGACCCGAATAACTTGGAGGTTCTAACACCGGGCCACTTCTTGATTGGATAGCCACTTGTCGCCTTGCCGGAGTACTCCTTTGTTGATGTGAGCCAAAATCGGCTCTCGCGGTTTCAGTTGGTGCAACAGCTCGCTCAGAACTTTTGGAAGCGTTGGAGCTTAGAGTATCTGCACATCCTCCAGCAACGCGTCAAGTGGACGGATAAAACTCATCCGCCCAAGATCGGAGACCTCGTCCTGATTAAGGATGCCAACCTGAAACCATTGTATTGGCGCATGGGGCGCATTCTCAATTTGGTGGCTGGCACCGACGGGGTCCCTCGTTTTGCTGAAGTTTTGGTGGACGGATCCATCATAAAGAGAGCGGTCGCAACTTTGTCAAGACTTCCAATTGATTAGCGGACGGGTAGGCCCGTCCGGGGGGGTAGATGTTTAGTCCAACGTGAAATCGAACGCACCTTTGGATTGGCAACATTATTCTATAGTCTTTGACTTTTTTCACTTGACGTTTTCCGTTCTTGCAAAAAAACTAACCTCCGGTTGGAAGATTGAGTTTTATTGATTATAATTGGAAATCAACTTGGATCTCACGTGAGATTAACAGATTAATTGTGTTCAGTGATTGATTGAACCTAGTAATCCCGGATTGACGAGAATCCAGGGATATTTCTCGGAACAATTACGCCATATTGACGCCATACCAAGGCACGCGCGTTGTTGGAATTAAGTGTGCTGATTGAAGACGGACCGCATTGGGAGGACTGCATCTTGGAGAACCTTTGTCCATCCACACTTGTCTTTCACTATACGTTCAATTACTCATTACATATACACACACACACACGGACGCGGCCTCAAGAACGGTCGTAGCTTGTCGTCATCAGCTCCTTGGGTAAGTCATTATAATTATTGACCATTAAGGGGCCCAACGGGCTATAGTGCAGCTTGTTTCAAGGGCAACGTTAGGCTCCACGGATCGTGGACCGTTCAGCATACCAGCCCCGTTGCGCTGGCTTGGGACTGAACAACAATGTTGGGATATTTAAGTACGTAAATCGCCTGGCAACCGTGAAATCCATTCTAAATAGAACGACTTTCATATATTGCCGTGTGTCATAACCTGCTTAATTTTAAAACATTATTATAGCACACAATCCCCTTTTTGGGATTCCGTAGTCGACAATGAAAAAATAAAAATTCTTTTGGTTACTTTCCTTACACGTATAGAGTTTTTTTTTAATCTTGTCTAGCCGACAGTGTGGGGTTTCGTTGGATAGGTCGTTCAAAAATAAAGATCCAGTGATCCGTTTGTGAAATATTTTGCATGAAAGCGCTTTAAATTGTGTTTCGTTAGAGTCAAGTATCCAAACTAAGTGGTTATAAGTATGTAGGTTTGACGGGGCCCGATAGGACCATTGTCTGTCGGGGTTGCAGGAGTGTTCTAACAAGATACCGCGGCCCCGGAATGCAAGGGAAACTGGAGCAGCAGCTTGGGTTTTTAGTCAGTAGAAGTCTGACACTCCCACTCCACCCACAGCGAGGGAGTCATTTGTAGATAGAAAAAAAGTAGTTGTAGGTAAGAATTCAAACGTCTCGGCAGTAATACCTACATCTAACTAAATAATAAAGAAAATTTTCAGACCTAAGTTGGCTTCTCAAAACGAGCTTTCAGACAAATTCCATTGAAAAATATTTAGGTCAAGTTCTTAATTTTGTAAAACAAATTAGTTTTTTTTTGTTAGTGAATGGTACGGTACTCTTGATCAGCTTATTCGACTAGCACTTGGCGTTGCAGTAAACTACGGAATCCTAAACTGCGCGACGCCTGACACGCACTTGGCTGGTATTTGCACTACAAGTTGGTAAAAAATTAATGATTGTTTATTTTATCGGCGTACCTTGCGAAAATGTTTTGATATAGATCAATTATTACGTTTTTGGGTGGTTCAAAATAGTCCATGATATTATGTATCGAACTAAATTACGACATAAGAACGGATCATTTATATATTTGGTCGGTAAATTATTATAAAGCTATTCTTAGGAACAGCTACGCTACTTATTCAGTATAACTTAAGGATACTAACTAATATATGTATATAAAAAATATGAGTAAGTAAAATCATTTTTGCATACATACATGCGAAAGTCTGTCTGTCTATCTGTTTTTTTTTTTGTATATTCGGAATAGAGTCGCGTCTGACCACCATCTCACCTGATGGTAAGTGATGATGTGGTCGAAGATGGAGCACGCTTACCTAGAAGAAACCTATTCACTCTTGACTTAAGACCCCTAGGTTACAGCTATTGGGAACTGTTTCCCAATAGCTGTAACCTAGGGGTCTTAAGTCAAGAGTAGTAGCGTAGTAGTGGAATTCCCTGCCGGAGTCTGTACTCCGGCAGGGAATTCCACTACTTAGCGGTACGCACAATGAAAGTATTCCCAGAAGTTTTGTGCATGTGGGTGGGATGTCCATCATGTAACGATGGCGCATCGCCGTATGTCTTGTAGTCCGAAGATGGAACGGGCTTGGCGGAATCAGATTGTGTTTCCAGGAGGATCAAAACATAGGCTTCTTTTTGTCAAAAATCAACCCATAAAGGTTTGAAATAGGGGATGAAAGTTTGTATGAGAAGTAAACCGCTTAACCAACTTTAATGAATTTTGGCACAAATATAGGGGACTATAATTATAATACTTTATTAATATCGTGCACTAACTTCTGACGTTTTGTGCCCATTTAGGCCTATGTGAAATAAAACATTTTGAGTTTCAGTTTACGTTTGACAATATCAAGGTCTAAGAGGCTCAACAAATGCGGGATGAAAGTTTGAAAATAGATTTTAATGTAAACTTTTTCGAAGATAGTCGCAAGCCCTGGATCGAACATTTACAGCAACTTTGTTTTTCAAGAATCAACCATTTTTAGGGTTCCGTAGCCGAATGGCAAAAAACGGAGCCCTTATAGTTTCGACATGTCTGTCCGTCTGTCCGTCTGTCTGTCTGTCCGTCCGTCCGTATGCCACAGCCATTTTATTCCGAAACTATTAGGACTGTACATGTAAAACTTCGTAAGTAGATGTATTCTGTAAACCGCTTTCCGATTTTAAGAAAAAATTTAAAAAATATTTAAAATAAAGGGGGCTCCCCATACATGGAACTGAAACCGAAAATTTTTTTTCATGAAACCTATACGTGTGTGGTATCTATAAACAGGTCTTTAAAAATGACATTAAGGTTTCTACAATGACTTTTTCATAAAGTTAATCGTTTAAAAGATATACGCTTCTAAATTGGTAAAATGTGTGTGTCCCCCTCTAACTTCTATACTAATGAAGTGAAAAATAAAAAAAAACCATATGTTGTAGATCCTAATGTAAAATTTCAACCAAAATTAGTTTGAACGAGATCGAGTCAGCAGTTTTTGAGATACAGTATATTTTCTAAAACCGCAAATATAACTTTGTAATTCATACAAATACTATGAAAAACAAAGTTATTTGGCGCAGTTTTAAAAATTGTAAATAAGCTAGTTTTAAGAAATTTGTAAGGTTTTTTGTTTTTTTTTCAAATAAATATATTAAGTATATTATATTTATTACAGTTACTACGGAACCCTTTATGGGCGAGTCCGACTCGCACTTGGCCAATTTTTAACTTCTATAATACATAATACAACCAAAGAGGTTTGTATGAAAAACCTAAACCGCTTAACCGATTTTAAGAGAAGGAGATAGATAAAAATTCGAGGTCAAAAACAGGCCACTTACTAATATGACAGATCAGTTTATCAAGTGAATCACAGACATTATTTTATTATTGAGTGTTGAAATATTTAATAAGCTGTAAACCTATATATTAAATTTATGCGGATAAAGTGGCGGGTAGCAACTATTAATTTAATAAAGAATATAGTTTGATTTTATAACATCTACTTTAGTTATGCGCTTGTGGAGATAATTCATAAATATTAGGAACACAAATAGACTAGTGAGGTTGTGACGAGAATCATATTTATGGATAAGAGAAGTAAAAATAGATCCACCTACATTGTGAATCAAATGCAATCCTATTCCTATTAAGGTGTAATATAAAATGTGAAAGTGTGTCCAACTATTACGTTTTCACGGCTATATACATAGATTATTGTGTGAACATATTTTGATGATAGGTACATGAGTTGCACTTTTCGTACTGGCAACCTCACGTGCAGAAGGAAACGGGGAAATTGTAGGTATAGCTCAGGATATATTATTATCCTATACGTAACTTTTTTTAATTCCATGTATGAATGTTTGCGAACCATGTTAAGAATTTTACCATCATGATGGATTAATAAAAAACAAAAAATTTTGTTCTTCGAACATTTTATTTGATCACAGCGTCTTTCATTGGTTTTAGAGAATAAATAACATTACATCTAAAAATTATTTAGTACAAGTGGGCGTTGTAGAGACCGTGAGCGCCATGAGCGCCGTAAGCGATGGCACCATGAGCCAAGGGAGCGGCACCGTAGACTCCGGCGCTGTAGGCCAGGGGAGCGGCGTGGGCACCGTACACGCCGGCGCTGTAGGCGACGGGAGCGACAGCAGCGTATGAGATGGCGCCGTGCGCCAGGGGAGCGGCGGCGTATCCGTGAGCGAGGGGAGCGGAGTACGCGACGGCGGGAGCGGCGGCGTATCCATGGGCAAGCGGAGCAGAGTAGGCGACGGCGGGAGCGGCGTGAGCGTACAGAGCGGGGTCTTTGCGGACGACGGCGTTGAATCCAGAGTGGGCGTCAGCGGCGTAGTCGACGGTGCGCTTGGTGCCGTCGGATTCGAGCAGCGAGTACTGGCCGACCACTTTGTCTCCGATGCGGGTCTCGTGCTGGCTCTTGACGTCACCGGTGTGGGGGTCGGACACGCCATACGAGAAGCTGGTGTAGTCACCGCCGTGGACAGCGCTGCCCTGAGCAGCCGCCACCAGAAGAGCAACAATCACGAACTGGAAACATGAACATTACTTATTAGAAATGGGTTATTGTATTTGTCTAGTAGATTCTACTAAATCCTAAGTCAAATTTAATTTGCCAGGGTTGCGGGAATGTGCTAACTAGATATCGTGGCCGAAGCCTGACACTCCCTTCCGCTCCACCTAGAGTGGCAGGAGTCATTAGATGAGAAAAAGTTCATATTTTGTATTTAAAATAATAATATTCGTAGTTAGATATCATTGAACGCACGACGCATTTAAAACGTTTTATTAAAGTGTTTTTACCAAAATAGTGATCAGATACTTTTTCAGAAAGTTAGTACCGACTTATAATTTAAAAATCTATTTTATTTAAACAAACCTTGAATGCCATTTTTATATATGTTACTAGTACTCTCGCGGGGCTTCGCTCCCGTGGATTCTATCACGGTAAAAACATAACTCTCCTTTTTTGCAGTCGGGTAAAAAGTAGCCTATAACCTTCCTCAAGCTTCAAGCTACTTCCATACCAAATTTCATCCAAATCCACCCAGTACTTTCGAAGATTAGCGCGTTCAAGCAAACAAACAAACAAACAAACTAACAAACTTTTCCGCTTTATAATATTAGTATAGATTATTGTTTCACTAGCAAGCTGCGAATGTTTAATCAGGGTTAACAATTCTCTTTATATACCATTCTTACATACGTTCCAGTACATAGTATTAATAGGAAATAAGAGCCATGCAAATGAGGTCACCAAACTGAACTGTATGCTGTTCGAAACAGTAGACAATTTTCCACGAATATATTAACGCTATTAGGTACCTACCCAGGAACTTATAATTATTGCCATATTAATTGCATATTAAAATAATAGGTATTCTCCTTAATTCTATAAGAAAAAAAACTGCCATTACGCTATTTAGGTAATCTGTTTAGAACTTAATGCACAACTAAAGAACACTGCAGAACAACACTTTGGCTTGGCAAAAAAAGCCATAAGCATTTTTTACCAGTCTATCATAATAATTATGCAGAAACTCGTTTGGCCAACAACCACTCTTCCGACTGAGTACCACGTTAGTTTACTTTACACAAAAAATACTTGGTGGTCAGTAGAATCCCATAGGACTAAAAGCTAATCAAAGTATTATAGAGAAAAGTAACGTACTTCATATCGAAATGTGGGGTAAAATAGAGAATCACTATTCCGATAAAATAACGTACCAAAAACTGAATAAATACGAGCAAAGAACCAGTAGTAATAATATATAGTTATCCATTTTTAGGTATTTTCGATTATATTTATTTAAAGCTCTGATTCTGAAGCGGAAAGTAACAATAGCGTCATGGTAAATGGTAAAGCAGCGAACGCACAGTCATGAGTTCAATATATTCTTAGTTAAATTACTTTTGAAGTAGTCTTCAAAAATAATTAAAATGCAATGATTATATGAACCTAATGAAAGGCATGAATTGCTTATCCAGAATAACATTAAACAACTTCAAAAAAAAGGAGGAAGTTCTCAGTTTGTTGGTATTTTTTTTATATGTAACTATGTTCCCCGGTTACTTGAAGACGGCTGGACTGATGTGGAAAACTTTTTTTTGTTTGAAAGGGTATACTTTGCAGGTAGTCCCGTTGTCATCAAGCCAGGACGAAAATCGAAAATACGAAACCAACGACACCGACTACCGAAATTAAAGTTATTTTTCACTTTGCAGTGTTTTTTGGAAGTCTGTTTTATTTTTAGTTAAAAAGCTTTTCAATTTTTTATTAAAACGTTCCGCTACACTTTGAATTTCTCTTGCATCGAGAGTGCATGTACAAAAATTTAAGCTCACATACATATGTACATACATCCAGACCCGGAACAAAAATCGATAGGCCATACAAATAACATTTCCGTGCGAAACCAAACTCGTAGCACGAAGCATAGCAGCTGATCGCTCAAACACTGTGCCAATCATGTTCTCAAACCTTTATTTGAGTGAATTTTAATTTACTGTAGTTGACAGATTGGGTTAGATTGCTGGCGTCTGTACTTCAAAAGTATTTTTGTACTGTTTTGTTCTGCTTAGCCATATCCCGACTATGCTGAGATTAGCTTCCATTTTAACTGGATGCAACTGAGTCTTAGTGTTTTGGATAGATATCCAAAAGGACTGAAGACAACATCTAGTATGGAGTCTCTATGCAAAGTTTCAGCTCAAAATAAGTGACTCACAGAATTGACCCCAAATTATTGGTTTCATTTCTTGAATACCAGTAATAACAAACGTGTCACAGCACTATGAGGGTCACACTTTCCACGTCACTTGCCAATAACACAATAATTCTTTTCGTTCTTCTTAATTTGAAAAATTCGGTCTCTGGTATTGAGTATTGGAATTTGTAATAAGTTCTACATACGTAGACTTATGCCCGTTTTCACCAATGACCCCTAAACTATACCCTTGGTAGGGATCCCTTAGGCTAAGGTACCCCTTAAATGCATCCCTTAACTTAATTCATTTTCACCATGCTAAGGGACTCCTACTTAGGGGCTACTTAGTTAAGTGACAGATTTTTTTGTCATTGGCAGATTTTTACAATAATTCAGAACAAAATAAAAATATTTTACTTTAGGAACATGTTATAACAACAATTACGTTACAAAACAATGTGTCAACATCGAAAAACTAACATATTTACAAAATTGTTTGGCTGTTTAACGAAATTCCAGTGCCTTTTTTTTAAGTTCTGACTTTTTTGATACGTATCATCTTTGACAGTGACATTTCGGTTGATGTTAGGTCATTATTTGTGTGGTTATTTTGCCAGTGTTTGTCTGGATTTTATACCTATTAAATTAATAACAATGGCTGAGAAAATAAAACGTGGACACATAATTATGGTAGCATAAAATCTAAGGGCACATAATAGTTGTTTGATCGGGGGCACAGATTTATTTCTGTAAAAATAATTTGAAAGTTAATGATAACATAGATAGAGGTACCTGCTAGAATAGAAAACCTTTTAAAGTTTCTATACTTGCACCTACTAAGACCAACATACCTACACTTTATAGCAAACAGTTTTAGGCATTGCATAGATATTGTACATAGGTACTGTAACGAATATGCATAGGTGTAGCTTTTGCGGGACGCACAAGAGGAGCCGGAGGAGGAGGTACAAGAGAGGCTTCCTCAGCAGCCGTTAACAAAGGTCTTCCTGGAGACACACCACGAGGGCCCGCGCCGCCAATTCCACCAACGCCGCCAAAGCCATTAACTTTTGCGGGACGGCTTGGCAGACCACTCCAGGATCGCCTTCTACTCCACGATGTCTTCGTAGTACAGCAGCTCGAGCAAGGCGGTCTGGCAGTAGGCTCTCAGCAAGGCGTCAGGGCAGCAGGCTCTCAGCAAGGAGTCAAGGCAGCAGGCTCTCAGCAAGGCGTCAGGGCAGCAGGCTCTCAGCAAGGAGTCAAGGCAGCAGGCTCTCAGCAAGGAGTCAAGGCAGCAGGCTCCCAGCAAGGAGTCAGGATAGCGGGCTCTCAGCAAGGAGTCAAGGCAGCAGGCTCCCAGCAAGGAGTCAGGGTAGCGGGTACTGCACTTCCTCTTCGTCAAAAGTCGTCGAGAACTAAACTCTTCTAAAAACTGGTCTAAGACTGAACTCCCCGGAGATGGCCCCCAGCGCCTTTTATACCCAGCTCAGCGTTCAAAGTCCATTCCATTCTCATTCTGTACCAGAATTCAAATTGTAGAGTCCAAAATAGTCCATCTTGCCAGTTATTTGATCAGCCAGTTATATTCGAGCATAATTTATTAAACCTCTTCGATAAAATCTGAGAGTGTGTTTTAGAAATTTATAATTATAATTTAAAATGCCGTTAATCAGAAGACAACCACAATATAGTATACAATATTAAGCTAGTCCTATCGATAAAAGTGAATAACAATTATATAATAAAAGTATGAACAACCTTTTTAGTCTATTAGCCATTAAGTGACTACAAGAAGGAAAAATTACAGTTTGTCAGCCTTGACGTAAAAAATGTCATGACAAGAAAATATTTGTTTTGATGGATGAATTATGGATTATGATTACAAAGAAAACGTAAGTTATTTGGTATTTGTAATAACAAATACTATATTTCCTATATAGGTATGTACCTATTGTATATAGGTACATACCTATTATCTTCTCTGTTTTAATATTTAATGCATAGGTATCTTACCTGTCGTCTGGATATTCTAAAATATGTTCTAGTTTTTGTAGTAGAAATATCACGCAATCCTTGGATAACCTATATCTTGTACAAAAGTCTTTATCATCATACTGTGTGAAAAAGTCTGGTCTTTCACGATAAACACATGGCCGTGTATTTAACCTAGGGTTTGCCTTAAATAATTCCACCGTCTCGACAGCTTCAATACTATCAAAAAACTCACTTAACAGATCTTCCATTTTAACAAAAATTAAAGAACACGCGACTTGTTTAACAACTTAAAACTAACCCTTAGGCTAGGGGTCAGTTAGGGGCCGAACATTCGGGCCCCTAAATATAAGGGATCCCTTAAGAGTTTAGGTGTCCCTTAAACGTTGGTGAAAACAAAACTTGCGTTAAGTGATACTTAAATTGGCTTAAGGGTTACTTAAAATTTAGGGGTCGTTGGTGAAAACGGCCATTAGGATTACAAAACCCTTGCCATATCGTTTGTTATCATCCAAAGAAGCCATGCACTTGGTATGTATATAGTACCCTTTAAATTACACGTTATATAGGGCCTCCACAACCCTGCGTTAGATTTTCTGGCTCTGACTACCCGTATTGACTGACAAAGATGTACAAAAGACAGTCGCAATCAACGACTTAACCTCCCAAGGACCGCCATTATTTACGTCAACTATTAGTTGAGCCCCGCTGGCACACAAATTTTGTTCCAGCGGGGCTCAACTAATACTTGTTTACTGGCATGTTTTTGTGCCGCTGGGGCTCTAGAGGTTAACGTGCTTTACGTGGCATGGAGGAATCTTGATACGTTAGGATGGTCACCCCACCACAGACAATGCAAGCAGGACCGGATTTAACCATTAGGCGCAACTGCCTGGGGGCCCCGCATTAATTAAGGGCCCAGGCCCAGTGTACGCACCAAGAAAACATGTTTCTTCGACCGAGTATTTGATGTGCGTGTGAACTTAGGGACCTTACCGTTATCTCACAAAATACAAATCGTTAGATTTAGTAGTAGGTAGAATTAAAACAATTAAATTGTAATTTTTTTTTTTTTTTTTTTGTGGATGTTTGAGATAATTTATAATGTAATTTATCTGTCTTTAATGTATGTGTCTATATGGGACTTTTGAAGCCTGAATTATATGTATTTTTTTTTAATGTGCGTTTCCTCAGTTCACACATGATTTGGTCAGTCAAAGTAAGAAAAGGGGCCCCGAGAATGCCATTGCCTTAGGGCCTCTCACAGGGTTAATCCGGCTCTGAATGCAAGTGTTGCTTAAGATGAAAGATCATCCCTGTGGCTGTTATGATTTTGTCAGGAGTTCCTCCTCTTATTTATTTACGCTGTTTGTAATATTTCAACACTTATGCCATTGTAAAATTATGTTCAATATCTGTAGTGTGGCTGTCTGGTGTGATATACTCTTTATTGTACCCAATACCTAGGTATGTATTGTGATATCCAATACCTATGTCCGACTGAAATCATGTTGCAATAGCATTATGAAAAAAATACCACGTTGAATTAACTGACCTTAAAACTGATACGCATTTTCGACTGTTTCTGACACAAAGGTAATTTATATTAGTCAGATGATATCTTGAAATTATACGCAGTTTATTACAATAACTTTAAATAATTAATTCATACACAGTATACATATTGTTTTATATTATTTACGCAGTCTGGCTGCTACTTAAAGAAATAAAAAGTTGCCTTATCTTATTGTTATATACAGCACTAGAAATTACTTTCGTATCCTGAGTGCGTTAACTTACTTATAAATTCATATACACACGTTGAGATCCGGATCAACTACCTATACACCATATAAATATTTTTCTGCGACGGAATCGAACTCGCGCAACATACTACGCAAACCATGACGTCAAAAAAAAACACATGCTACGAAATAGTTACATGTCTATAAGTATATCGAATTATCAACATGTCATTCTTACGTTTACGCGTTTACATTTAAACGTTTTAACATTTTGACTAATAAACTGTAGCCTGCATACATTATTGCAGGGGTTGTCAAAATGTTCGGCGTAGCAGGAATATTTTATCGAGATACCACGGCCCCGGAACTCACGGGTGGCTGAATAAACAGGGTAAGTTTTAGTCAGTTGAAGTCTCCCTTCCGATCCACTCAGAGCAGAAGTCATTTGATGACTTTTCCTCGTAAAATAAATGCATACATTTTTATTTCCTACAAGGTTCCCATATAATTTAACCAGTATCTAGATTGTATGAACTTCAGAAGAGACGGACCCCAGAGTTTATTTAAGTGTTTCTTCTCAGGGTAGTCAGTTAGGAAACACTGGCCAGTTTAAATTTACAAAAAATAAATGACGTGTATTATTAATAACCAATTTGCAAAATAAAGATCATTTATCATCGAGATAATCTTAGCTACTTCATAAGCTTCTAATGAAGTATCTAAGCAGAAACTAATAAACAATTTTTGTTTGTTTTTTTTTTGTTTTTTAATTGCGCGCGTATTCAATCCCTCTTTTTATTCCGGGCTATTTTAACTTGATCGCGCCTAAAAAATACAAAAACGATCTTTATGATAAAATGTTATGAAAATATATTTCATCATCACCACACCAATATTTCGTGTTACATTTTTAAGTTTGTTTTCTTTTTTACCCGACTGCAAAGGAAGGGTTATGTTTTTCGCGCGTATCTTGTATGTATGTATGTATGTATGTATGTTTTTAATATTCTTTATTACCTCATATCTCCAGAATCGCTGAACGGATTCACATAATTGAGGTATCGTTAGATTTGTCTTAGCAGCTCAAGTGTTCTTAGATAGGTGACATTTGAAAAAAATCAAACATGGCGGCTTTGCGAAGTCATTATACATAATGAAAAAAAAAATTTTTTTCGAATACTGCAATGTGGGTATCAAATTAAAGGGCTTAACACAAGGATTTCAAAAAGGTATATCATGTTTATCATTAGTGTAATACTAGCAAAAATAATACAAAGAAAAAGTTTAAAAATATGGACTTAGCTCTTTCACTTTCTGAATCCGGTGGGGTGCCATTGTGATACGACCGGGAAAACTATAAAAATGTTAATTAATATTTTAACTAAAAAGTTGAAAAAAAAGTTATTTAAAAAATCTAAAAAACCCGACTGCTCAACTGAAATTCATGAAACAAGCACATTTTTATTTTAAAAAGTGACAAGCAGGCGGACCCATCCCATTAAAAAAAAAACTTTTGGGTCTCGCCTGCTTGTCACTTTTTAAAATAAAAATGTGCTTGTTTCATGTATTTCAGTTGAGTAGTCGGGTTTTTTAGATTTTTTAAATAACTTTTTTACATTTATTATATTTTTGATTGTATGTGTAAGTTTGTTCTGTTCTTTCTTTTTCTATAATTTGTGTTATATGCCTTTGTGTGTTGTGTCTTCTGTTGACTAATAAAAGTTTTATCCATCCATCTACCACCATTTGAGCCAACCCCTACATATATTACAACATATTTTTTTTCTGAAACTCAACATTAATTTTATTCTGTATTTTTAATCTGTATTGATAAGTAATAATTTAATTTGTATAATAAATATTTTATCGTTTATATTTTACATTGGCATATACCTACATATATATTGTATTTTAATTTAAGTGGTTGACATTCCATTTTTATGTTTAATTAATTAATTCAAATACATTTTTTATCTCTTTCCAATGTAATTTAAATTAATCTAATCATGATTTCAGTTTGCTTATTTTTTTTTTACATATACAAGTGCTGTGCACACCTGTAAGTGATGAATTCACTATAGAGTATTCCTATTTGTAACAATTTTATATGTATTGGATCTAGTGAATAAGTCGTTGGTGTGTCATTAAATAAATTAGGGTCGGCTTAAAGTCTAACCGGATGATGCTTTTACGTGGAGCGACTGTCCATTTGAATTACATACCCCAGTAACTGGGTAGCACGATATCCATTGGTAAGACCAGTATTAGAATTTCTGGTTTCTAACTACCCATAACGACGGTCAAAGATGTATAAATGACAGCCAGCACCAACGGCTTAATGTGTTTCCCGAGGAACGGAGAAATTTTGATACTTTAAGATGGCTACCTATCTACATACCGACCTCAGAAAGCTTTCATTTACGAATACACATTTATGTTTGATAAATATTGACATTGATGACGGCCCTTCCAAATTCAAAGGCCGCCATAAACAAGATAGGTGTTGGCAAAGACAATGCATTTAATCTATACGAAGCCAAAACTATGTAGATAATTGTCTATCACATCTTAATTGAACATTACCAACACCGCATACCAGGATTCGATTCGACCAGTGACCTTCCATCAACGTCCATTACTTCCTATCAATATCAAATAAACGGTAAAGCAAGAATGTATATAAAGAGAACTGTTAACCCTGATTTATCATTCGCAGTTCGCTTGTGAAACAAAAAATACTTAACAAAATGGCATCTAAGGTTTGTTTCAAGTTTAACTGTTAATTTGTGAAAATGGATGAAGTGAAAAAATGTTTTGTGATTTGAGAAATAGTATCAAGACTACGAAAACTTTCTATTGGATTCTTCACACGCCTTATGCTAGCTGGATATAACTTAGTAACAATACTTTCAAGAAAAAATCAATGAAAAATAAAAATCAACCTCAAATTCTTCTGATCCTTAATTCAGTTATTTTAATGGATACTAAAAATATGTTTTCTTGTTTCCAGTTCGTGATTGTTGCTCTTCTGGTGGCGGCTGCTCAGGGCAGCGCTGTTCACGGCGGTGACTACACCAGCTTCTCGTACGGCGTGTCCGACCCCCACACCGGTGACGTCAAGAGCCAGCACGAGACCCGCATCGGAGACAAAGTGGTCGGCCAATACTCGCTGCTCGAATCCGACGGCACCAAGCGCACCGTGGACTACGCCGCTGACGCCCACTCTGGATTCAACGCCGTCGTCCGTAAAGACCCTGCTCTGTACGCTCACGCAGCTCCCGCCGTCGGCTACTCCGCTCCCCTCGCCCACGGATACGCCGCGGCCCCCGCTGTCGCCTACTCCGCTCCCCTCGCTCACGGATACGCCGCCGCACCCCTGGCTCACGGCGCTGTCTCGTACGCTGCTCCCGCTCCCCTCGCCTACAATGCCGGTGTGTACGGTGCTCACGCCGCACCCCTGGCCTACAGCGCCGGAGTCTATGGTGCCCATGCCTCTCCTCTGGCCTACAGCGCTGGAGTGTACGGTGCTGCCCCCTTGGCTCATGGTGCCATCGCTTATGGCGCTCATGGTGCTCACGGTCTCTACAACACCCACCTTTACTAAATAATATTTAGATGTAATGTTATTTATTCTGAAACACTAATGAACGATGCTGTGATCAAATAAAGAAGTTCGTAGAATAAAGTTTTCTAGTTTTTTTACTACTATACCATATATTTAAGTATTTTTGCCAGGTTACGACGAGGCCAGCAGGAAAACTTATGATATGAACAGTCTATAAAATGCATGTATGTACGAGTACGTATGTTTGTTTTTGTTAAGGTATGTTCCGTAATTATTTTTAACCTAATTCCCCACTCATAAGTCGGTTATTGAAAAATGGAATCAGTTAATTCGATATCATGTTCTGGGTGAGCAGAAAGCAATGATTCAAAACTAAAAATGTGTTAGTCCCTCAGTACCTACCAATTTAACTCATACATCATTTGGGAATTCGTGGTAGGTATTGTGAATAAAATCTGATCTTCTAAAAAACTTGAAATTTATAAGGTAAAAGGTAAAAACCAGGAGCGTAAACCTAACAAAGATTTAAGTTCGTGATCTTTCCTCAATGTTGGTGAACAGTAAAATGTTGTGATATTGCTAGCCAAATGAAAATTCCAGAACAAAGATACCAGTAGTTATATAATAGTTGTTTTTAGGGTTCCGTAGCCGAATGGCAAAAAACGGAACCCTTATAGTTTCGATATGTCTGTCCGTCTGTCTGTCTGTCTGTCCGTCCGTCCGTATGTCACAGCCATTTTATTCCGAAACTATTAAGACTATACATGTGAAACTTAGTAGGAAGAAGTAAGTAAGTATTCTGTGAACCGCTTTCCGATTTTAAGAAAAAAATTAAAAAATATTTTAAATAAAGGACGCACCGCACATGGAACTAGAACTGAAAATATATTTTTTTTTTTCATGAAACCTATGCGTGTGTGGTATCTATGGACAGGTCTTTAAGAATGATATAAGGGTTTCTAAAACCACTTTTTCATAAAGTCAATCGTTTAAAAGATATAAGCTTCCAAAGTGGTAAAATGTGTCCCCCCCCTTCTAATTTCTATAATAATGGAGTGAAAAATCTAAAAAAAAATACAAGTCTGTAGATCTTAATATAAACTTTCAACCAAAATTTATTGAACGAAATCGGGTCAGCAGTTTTTGAGATACAGCATGTTTTCTACAACCGCAAATATAACTTTGTAATTCATACAAACACTATGATATCACTATAAAAACAAAGTTATTTAGCGTAGTTGTAAAAATGTAAATAAGCTAGTTTTAAGAAATTTTTAAGGTTTTATTTATTCGTCAAATAAATATACAAATTATGTTATATTATTATAGTTACTACGGAACCCTTCATGGGCGAGTCTGACTCGAACCTGGCCAATTTTTATTTAAATATCTCACTGTACCGAATTAAGTCTTCAAAAGTTCTCGGTACAAGCAAAAAGAGAATATCCTGTTTGCATAATTTAAGAATGACAATGAATGAACATGAAATAAAACTGTGGTTACATACAAGTTTCTTGTCAAA
Organism: Tholera decimalis; assembly: GCA_943138885.2. Lineage (NCBI taxonomy): Eukaryota > Metazoa > Arthropoda > Insecta > Lepidoptera > Noctuidae > Tholera > Tholera decimalis. Next base: position 7,488,034 of record OW964553.2, on the reverse strand, counting down.
TCAAAACATTATTTCTTGTTGTTCCGAAAGTTACTATGTAAACGCACAAAAAATAAATTAAACGCTGAAATTAGTGAATAAGCTATACCCAACTTAAACTTTCGTCGCCTCTGCGCACTGTGTATCCATACCCACACTAATATTATAAATGTGAGTCTTTCTGTCTGTTACACTTTCACTGCTTAACCATAGCAATGATTTGTAATGAAATAGTCGAAGACCTGGAGCCAAACTTTGGCTAGACGCCCCGGGCGTCGGGGATCACGAGCTGATCCGGCCACCGTAGGTGCGGCTTGCGGGCGTCGAGCAGGGGTAGCTGAACGCCTGGTAAGGGCCAATTCCACGCGCGCCTCACGGAACAGTCAGCCCGTCCCGCCAGATCCCTGTCGAGCTAGGGATGTTCTAACGAGATACCACGGCCCCGGACGAAAAAGGCAACTGAAGGAACAGGGTGGGTTTTTAGTCAGTAGAAGTCTGACACTCCCTTCCGCTCCATCTAGAGCAGAAGGAGTTATTTGATGATTCTACCACCGGAAAAATTTAAACTATATTTTTTTTAATCTACTACTAATGGGTTGAAATAGGGGATGAAAGCTTGTATGAGAAGTCTTAAGTGATTAACTACTTAATTAATTTTGATTTTTCCTCAAATTAACGTGGGTGAAACCGTGGGCGTGGCGAAGATGCGTAGCTAACAAATGAGAAACCTAGAAAAAGTTCCATTTTATCGCAATCAGTGCTATAACAAACCTAAGAAAACAGGATTTAGTTTGGTATCCTTTTTTTATTGATTTATTGAATAATTTGGACTTTTGGACAACCGTTCTCGATGATATTATGATGTCACTTTTTATAGATTCTGAAAACCCCCGTTTTATTAAAAAAATCATACTAATATAAAATAGCTATAAAACCTCCATTACAATTTGACCTCAATAAATACTGTAATAACTCAAACGTTTGAAGAAGGCCTATGAATGTCCGTTGTTAAAATATTATAAAAACAAAATCAATGAAATGAATTTTGAGGCCATTACATTCTTTATTAAATACTATTATACTATTTAATTAGTGTAAAATCAAATTTTTGTAAACTAACTTCTATCCGCGGCTTCGCTCGCGTAAAACGGATTTTTCAGTGAAATTAAAATAATTTCACTGATAAAACCGTTTTACGCACAATATCACTCAGTGGTAACGCAGCATTCTATTGGGGAATGAATTTTAAACATAGAATGAGTAGTTTCGACGATAAGCGCTTATGTACATCGTTAGGTACATGGTGGACATCCCACCCATACGCACAAGCCGTTTTGAGAATACTTTCATTGTACGTACGGTTAAAGAGTGAATAGGTTACTTCTAGGTAAGCGTGGTTCATCTTCGACCACATCATTGTTTAACATCAAGTAAGATAGAGATCAAAGGCGTGCCTGACATCAACAAAAAAATGTAATTCAAACACATTATAAATATTTCTGTTATGTTTTCCAATTAACTACTCCCAATATTTTATTCTTAAAAACAGCCCTATTTGAAAAACTTGGTTTTCAAATTGTAATTCTCTTAAGTAAAATTGAATTTGGAACCATTATTTAAACAATGTTTTTTTAAACAAAAGCCTGTTTACGTTTCTAAAAAAGGTTGAGTCCTCAGGCAAATTAAGAACATACTTTATTTTTCTTTTAATACCAAATTGACATGACACCTCATAGTTTCATTCCGATCACCGATCTAACCACTTCAAACTTAATTTGTCACCTAACGAATGTCTATTTAACCCATAATCACTCACAAGTAAAAGGGCAAGTACCTGAAACAGGATCACAATCCTAAAAAACTCAAAGAGTGACTACACACTAGACGTTTGGTAACCCGCGTTTAAAAAACGACTGGTTCGAGACATGCATACACATTTATTATTATTATTTATTCAAATCAGATATAAAATCCATAATGGGTTAGTAAGATAACTTATCAACTTTATAAGTAACAATTTATCAATAATTAACTTAAGTATTCCAAAATCTAGTTCATGACTTTCAGTTCACCCTCTGCACTAGACCCGCCATTTTGCATACGGGATCAATAAAACAGGAACGAACAGTCTGGCTCGTCCACAACCTCTCAGAATACTGCTGTGGGTATGTGAAGCTATTCAAACGTGCGTCAGACGCACAAAGACAGATTTCAGTTAGACACATAATATACACGTAAATATAGACAGAGGACGCTAGATGCGAGGGCGAAAATTGTGTTCTTTTTTACCGACTTCAAAAAAAGGAGGTTTACAATTCGTCTTGAACTTTTTTTTTTATATATGTTACCTCATATTTCGGAGGCGGCTGGACCGATTTGGAATATTCTTTTTGCGTTTGAAAGGATATACTTTCTAGTTGGTCCCATTGTTACGAAATCAGGATCTGATGATGGGATCTTGGAGAAATCGAGGGAAGCTTCAAATATTATAGGCACACCTGGAGCATTTTGGGTATTTCTTAAAGTACCTTGAGCAGTTGCTTCCGAAAAGTACCATTTCGGGAAGTGGAACTGATGCTGAATACCACAGATGGCCACTGAAACTACTCAATAATAAGTATTTCGTGGATTGAAATTCGATTACTTGAGTACGGATGTTAAACACTTTTTGCTCGTCACAATACATATGAGTATGGTGATGTAGAGCTGATGGTCAAGTACCAGGAGAACTCCTCAAAAATTAACGGCTATGCATCGGGAAAAGCAATATTTTGTAAAAGGTGATAAGTTGTTGACATTATGGCTTTTGTAACTAGATAAATTACAAACAGACTCACTAAAAAGCGTGAAAAAAAATTTTTTAACAAAAAATAGAACCGACTTCCATATCAGTACACTACAAAGCCAAAAATAACTTTAATTTCGGAAGGCGGTGTGTAAAAAAAGAAAATCCAAGACCAATAACACTGACTACCGAAATTAAAGTTATTTTTGGCTTTGTAGTGTTTTGATATGGAAGTCGGTTCTATTTTTTGTTATTTTTTTTTTATATAATATTATATACATACGTGAGCCTTTTTTGTTGTCCATTAGTACATTTGCTTTCGTGTAACAGTAGATGTACGTGGAGATCGTACGTCTTGAAATGGATTTCATTTATAATCATTACTTAACATAATATGGCACTGGTTGATCTAAATTAATATTAACTTATGAATCTTATATTTGAGATCACATCTTGCATATTAAGTAATTTCAAAATAACTATTTTAATATTCAGGGGTAAGATTTATGAATCCTAAGTCTATTAATCTCTTTGTAAATTCGTTAAGTTTGTTGGGTGCGTATAGTCACCAAAGTATTCGACGATAGGTTATTACGTAGGTTATACGTTCATTATGCGTACAGCCAAGGAATATAAATCGCTGTCGGAACGCAAGAACAACTGAAGGAACATCCCCTCTCACTCCACCCAGAGTATGATTGATCATACTTACTTCTTTGAAGAAGAAGCATGCCTTCCTAAAAGTAACCTATTCACTCTTTGACTTAAATACGGCTTTCGGACAACACAGACTCCGGTACTCCACACCTTCACCTTATCTGTACGCACATTGAAAGTATTCCCAAAAATGTTGGTGCGTATCATGTCGGTGGGATGTCCAACATGTAACGACCAGGTTTTTATGAATTTCCTCAAACAAGACCTTGTGTCTGTTAACAATAGACGCGCTGTATCTACGCCATAAGCGCCCATAGAACGCAAGTCGAGCGTCCCATGTGTAACCGCTCTAATATCCACTGGTCAGTACTAACCAAGTTCCGCATAACTCACTGTCGACGAAATGTATACTCAAAAAACGTTCAAATGAGTGACCTTAGTTGCTGCATGTCTTTTACTTCCTATTTATAGCATAACCGCAGACATGCGGGAATACTATATAAAGAGAATTGGTAACCCTGATTAATCATTCGCAGTTAACTTGTGTAACTAACAATAACTAAAAATGGCAGCTAAGGTTTGTTTTAATTTTACTTTGTTTAGTTTTTGTGGTCAAATGTTTGATGTGAAAAAGGTGTGATAGTTTGGATTACATAAGAATTATAATGAATATTAATTAGGTTGATACAGTGCGTGTTTCTTGAATGATAATATAGTGATTTATACTTCAATGCTTACTACTCAAATAAGTGATAATAAAACTTCAATGAGGAGCCCAAGCCTGAAACACTTAGTAATCACTTGTTGCTCTTGGAAATAAAACAAATAGGGACTTATTTCTTTGTGGTCGAAAGGCAAAAGAAAATGTAAAAATTTTCTGTGTTACATAAAACATGTTAAACTTAGATTTCCTGTATATAATTTTCTGCATTTGACAGATCTAATTTCGGGTTTAATCGTATTTGTTTGGAGCACTATGTAACAGTACAATGCTACTTTCATTGATAATTTTGAATATTATTTTAAAGCACTGTACACATTAATCTAAATATTATGGCATGAAATGGTATATATTTTTCTAATTAGTCATTAAATAACACGTAATTTTTTCTTTAATTTATACTAGATGAGATCGGTTGGAAATGTGCTAGGACTAATCTTACCATTGCTATGCTTCTATTATTATAATAATCTTTTTTTAAATTTCAGTTCGTCGTTGTTGCTCTTCTGGTGGCGGCTGCTCAGGGCAGCGCTGTCCACGGCGGTGACTACACCAGCTTCTCGTACGGCGTGTCCGACCCCCACACCGGTGACGTCAAGAGCCAGCACGAGACCCGCATCGGAGACAAAGTGGTCGGCCAGTACTCTCTGTTGGAATCCGACGGCACCAAGCGCACAGTCGACTACGCCGCTGACGCCCACTCTGGATTCAACGCCGTCGTCCGCAAAGACCCCGCTCTGTACGCTCACGCCGCTCCCGCCGTCGCCTACTCCGCTCCCCTCGCCCACGGATACGCTGCTGCTCCCGCCGTCGCCTACTCCGCTCCCCTCGCTCACGGATACGCTGCCGCTCCCCTCGCTCACGGATACGCCGCTGCTCCCCTGGCGCATGGTGCTGTCTCATACGCTGCTGCCGCTCCCGTCGCCTACAGCGCCGGCGTGTACGGTGCTCACGCCGCTCCTCTGGCCTACAGCGCCGGAGTCTACGGTGCCGCCCCCTTGGCTCATGGTGCCATCGGTTACGGCGCTCATGGTCTCTACGGTGCCCACTACTAATTAATAATAAGATAATAATTATTTATACTGAAACCCCAATGAATGATGCTGTGATCAAATAAAATAGTTCAAAGTATGTACTGTATTTTTATTGTTAAATTATTGTTTTTATTCTTAAGTTCCAATAATCCCTTTGCCTTCTTTGAAAACTTAAAAACCCATCATGCACTGAGAAAAACTTATTAATAGTTTGCGAAACAATTTATTTGGTACAGACAAGTTACAATAAACATTTTGTATTCTACAATTAAACATGGAATGGGAACAAAAACTGATTACCTATACCCGTATAGTTGTATCAATCCTTATCCAAAACAATTATTATATAATTTAGGCTGTTTACGTCGAAGGAGGTGGCGGGACGAGTGAGGGAGAGGCGGGTCTCAAGGCTCTCACAGCACTAGCGCCCCAGCCGCCGCAGGAGATGAGGAGACGCTCCGGGCGTCGAGAGTCGCAGGGTGACTCCCAGCAACCTTAGGCGCGGGCTTGTGGGCTGCGAGCAAAGGGTAGCTCGCCGCCCGACTGAAACCAGGCCCGTGTAGACGGCGCGTCGTGTTCCTCGCGCGCCTCAAAGATAGTCAGCAAAATTTTCGGGGCCCACAAAGGGGCCGTTGCCTACCAGAGTTACGGAATTAATAATAATAATAAATCGTTCGAAACAGTTACCGCGGCCTCGGAACACGAAGGGCATTTATGATGTAACACGGATAGGTTTTAGTCAGTAAAAGTCTGACACACCCTCCCGCTTCACCCAGATCCGAACGCAGTCATTGGATGATTTTCCAGCATTAAAAAAAGGCTGTTTACGTATGTGAAAATTACTTTTTTTATTTTTATATGATAACTAGTATTTGGGTGTTGCGCGAGGTGCAAGCACCTCGCGGTTTACTTTAAAAAAACAATGGGTGGGGGGTGATGGGGGGGGGGGGTTGCACAATTATTTCGACTAACGCATTGCCCTTCTAAATGAATCTGAAACAAAAATGTTCCAAGTCTCTTGATTTCCGAAATCCGCCTAAAGGGGGTGAGAAGGAGGGCAAGGGGGGCGACTTTAAAAATGGTTTTACTTTACCGAGCCTCCTCTATACGAATCCATAAAAAAAAAATACGGGTCTCGTAGTTTTCGAGATACGATAGGGAGGGGGGACAAGGGGGGTGAAAAGGGGAGGTTTGGCACTTTTCTAGTATTTGCGTGTTGCGCGAGGTGCAAGCACCTCGCGTGCTTGTGAAAAAAAAAAAAAAAAAAAAAAAGGGTGGTGATGGGGGGGCGTTGTACAATTATTTCGACTAAAGCATTGCCCCTCTAAATGAATCTGAAAAAAAAATGTTCCAAGTCTCTTAATTTCCGAGATCTAAAAAAAAAAAAAATGATGATGGGTGATGGGGGGGAGGGTTGCAGATGTATTTTGACTAAAGCATTGCCCCTCTATATGAATCTGAAAAAAAAATGTTCCAAGTCTCTTAATTTCCGAGATCCGCCTAAAGGGGGTGAGAAGAGGTGCGGGGGGGCGACTTTGAAAAATGGTTTTTACTTTACCGAGCCTCCTCTATACGAATCCGTTAAAAAAAATACGGGTCTCGTAGTTTCCGAGATATGATAGGGAGGGGGGAGAAGGGGGGGGAAAGGGGAGGTTTGGCACTTTTCCCGTAGGTTTGAGAGTTACTTGTTTACGAATCTGTCAAAATATACCCACCTCCCCATCCACCATCTGGGAGAACAATTATGTCAATGAGTGAGTGAGTGAGTGAGTCAGTGGTAATTTAGCTTTATATAGTATAATTGGAACAATAACACTTAATTACAATTAGATTGCGTACGATGATAGCTGCAGTAGTTCTAAACTAGTCGCAGGTATTAAGCACCTCCAGGAGGAAGAAGACAGGGTTCCACATATTAAAGAAATTAATTGGTACAAAGAGAAATAAAATATGATCAAATCCTAGATAAATATGAAGCCATAAAGTTAGATAACACATTAAAACAATAGCAATAAAAAGATACCATTGACTGTTAGAATGGCTGAAGCGACCTTTGTGTGTTAATAACTCAAATTAACAACCAGAAGGTCTAACCGTATCCGTAGGTCTAATAACACAGTCAGTAAAATACCGAAACTAAGTGCAAAAATCTAGTTCACCTTGAATCACCGTGCATTGTGCTAGATAAATAATTTTACCATTCGTAAACAAATTCTAAGAAATGTACCGAAGTTAAACAGCCAACAGTGTATTAAGAAATGGGCCTATTACGCAAATGTTAGTCCTAATGAAAATAACACTAGTAAAGTAACGCTCACTTAAGTAGATGACTTAATCTTATTTTACATTTTCTGTAGCACTGTATGCATAGTTTGTTTCCTTATACAGATACAATATTACTGAGTGAATTCATTGCTGTACATTTAAATATTTATTATCTTCGATTTTATGACAAGCCAATATCGGAAACGAATGTTTTTTTTTTTTTTAAATAAAAAATGGTGCGTTATGGGGATGTCGTAGCTGGACTTAAAAATATCTAAGTATAAATTTAGGTCCAGTTTTAAAACCAAGTTTAATTTCTGTCAGGTATTTTGGATTAACCCATTTATTTTGTTTTAAGTATAATACATACTTTATGACGTGTTACCTACTAGGAAAATTCAGCATACATGCTTATAATTCTTGGTTTACAACACAATCTAATAAGAACAGTAGGTCAGTTCCCTAGTAGTATCATTGAATTCCACGCTTTTTGTGAAACACGTATGGATCGTTAATTTAATTATATCATTGTTGCACCTTGTCTCATGAGAGAGTTTACCTATTCTGTAATGAGTCATAATGTATAATGCAACTGTTTACCTGAGAAACTTTGACGGTTCAATCATTTTGATTTCAAGATTGATTTAATACACTCAATAAATGAGAAAAACCATTTTAACCGTGTGAAAAATGTGCTGTCAGAAACTGTTATGACAATTATCCGAGTGCTTGAAACTCAAATCGAAAAACATCAATCAATCGTGTTTAAACAGAAAGACAGCTTTATTAGTAACATGGGAACCGAAGTAAATAAAAACAGTAAATAAGAATCATAATTTATTAGTCGTTGAAATCACAGATCAATAGCAGTTATTTATTCACCAAGCCAAACCAGTTCCAAGACCCTGTGCACCATATGCACCATTAGCATGTCCAAGTGGGGCTGGGTGGGCAACAGAGTTCGAGTAACTGTGGGCAAGACCATGGGCATGAGGATTAACAGCTCCGTGGGCCAAGGGAGACCCATAGGCACCGTTTAGTCCATTGGCGCCGTATCCACCGTGGGCGCCACCATAAGCTCCGCCATAAGCACCGTTGTATGCTCCGGCGTACGGACCGGGGTAAGGACGAGCAGCATTGTGGACAATCGAGTGAGAGTAGTGAGAGACTGACGGAGCTCCACGGTTTCCAAGATTACCAACCAAGGGATTGCCATAACCGTTCGCGCCACCATACGCGGGGTAAGCTGGGCTGCCAGGGTAACGGTTTGCACCAGAATGGGCGAGAGCACCAGGATGGGTGAGGGCACCAGGATGGGCGAGGGCACCAGGATGGGCGAGTGCACCAGCATGGCCGAGAGCACCGGGATGAGCAAGAGCTCCTGGGTTGGCGAGAGATCCAGCGTGGGCAAGCGCTCCAGGATGAGCAAAAGGTCTAGGATGACCAAGAGCACCGGCTTGACCGTATGAACCAGGGTGAGCTAAGGCACCGGGTTGAGCGAGAGCACCAGGGTGAGCAAGAGCACCAGGGTATCCAAGAGCACCAGGGTGAGCGAAAACACTGGGATGAGCCAAGGCACCAGAGTGGGCAAGAGGTCCGGCTCCAGCTAATGGAGAAAGAGGCGCGGGAGCAATGGGTCCATGAGCCAACGGTCCCGGGTGGGCAGCAGGTCCATGTGCGTGAGAAGCTCCTCCTAGTGGGCCATGGGGTCCAGCCGGATGAACACCAACAGCAGGTTCCTTTCGTACAACAGCGTTAAATCCAGTGGCAGCATTAGCGGCGTACTCCACAATCCTTTTGGTTCCATCGGATTCCAAGAGTGAGTATTTGCCGACGACGCTATCACCGACTCGTTTCTCGTGCTGATCCTTGACGTCACCGGTGTTGGGGTCCGACACGCCGTAGGAGAAGCTTGAGTAACCACCGCTGCCGTAGGCTGATGCCACCAGCAAGGAGAGTACAATAAACTAAAAAAAAAAAACTGAATTAATACTCCAGCCAGGATCAACATGTCATCAATAAAACTAGGAGTGCTGCAAGGGCTGACCATCGGCCCACTGTTGATCACTCTATTTTATATGGCTTTTCTTTTTTAATATGATTGTTTACCTTAGCTGCCATGGTGCTGTGTTCTTCTTGAACTTAGGCTTGTGAATGATTTAACCCCGTCAGTTCCAAATATTTATATTCTCACGGAGGCTCCGCATTGTAGTTTTGGGGGTCATAGTTGGAAATCATTGCGTTCACATCTGCTCTTAAATTTCGAAAGATTCTCTTTCAGAGGTTAATTAGGAACTGAAATACCTATTATGTAAATTCATTTTGCACTTAGAATGGTAACATTGGCCTCGTTGATGAGTTAAATACATGTTAAGACGTCGATTTGCTTGTTTAAATTAAGATGATATCTTTTAATTTTTTGCGTGTAGGTTTTAAACATTACAAGCTGTTTAATAATAGGCTTTAGTGACAATAGAGTAACATGTGAGAATAAACGAGTTACTCGCTGTTACTAAATCCTGTAGCTTGACTATATTTATGAGACTATGAGTTTCTGGGTATGGCAGGGATGTATAATTTTAGTCATATCAGAAATGCAAAATTGTGTTTGTTTGTTTAACGTTTTTCACATCAAAACAGAGCAATGGAACGACGTCATTTTTGGTATAGAGATAGCTGAAGGCTAGAGAGTGACAAGGGATACATTTTTTCTGCTGAATAAAAGGAGCTAGTAAAAAATAATTAAGTATCCAAATTATTTTGATTCAAGCTATAAAGCTTTACTGAAAATATAAAGTTATCGTACTGTTTGCTACTAACAATATAACTAAGTCGTTTAAGCGTAATGCTAACATTGATATTGCTAAAAACCTATAGGTACTTTCATAAAAGACATAATTTTTATTCATTGATCAAGCTTAAGAATTGTTTTCGTATTTCTTTTTTAGCTAGGAAACACCGGTCTCATTTAGTTTAAATTGACCAAAAAGATTAACGTGTTATTTTTAACCTACTCAAGAAATAAATATCATTTATCACTAACACTTGTCCCCCAGGTTAGTGTTTAAACCTTGAATTTCAGTACTTAACTTCATAAATGATCAGTCAAAGTCATTCATTATTCTCAATAACATACAAACTTTTCCATTACTTACGCCCTGTCAGCATAAAACCCATAATTATAACGTACAACTACACACATTAAATGAAATTACATCAGAAGAAGGAGATATACATGAAATCGTAGGTCAACACTAATTCACAAATGTTTCCTGCAAAACTGATTGCACATAATCCAAAAATTATGAATAACACCTATATAAAGGCATGTACCATTTAAACTCATCAGTATTTGTGTAAACAATACCAAAAAATGTTCTCAAAGGTAATTGACTAAACTAAAACTACAAAGAACAATTTGGTAGATAATTTAAATAATCTCAAAAACTTGGGAAAATTTTGTGATTTGATTCTTGTGGTTACCCAATATTGTCTAATTATTTCAAAATTATCATGTTCTTAGCTATGATACAAAGACAACTGTTCCCATTCACTTGGTGTCTTGGTGTTTTTTTGATTTGGCTCAGTGGTTCTGATAAGGTTTAGGTATATTTATAGAAGTCGTGTGAATTTTGTCCGTAGTGATGTCAATGATTACATGGTGTACTTACGTGTGGTGATACTGTTTCTGTTAATTCTTATGGGTCTTTTCTCGTTCATGCAACATAATATGATTTTTTTAAATTTGTAGTAGCATTTATATATACTATATTAATATTATTTTATCTATCATCATTTATATTATTTTATACAACATGTACCATAATTAACGCACACCCTCAAACACCCCAATTAGAAAATTATGTTATTATCATAATACATACTCTGAATTTTTAGTTATGTTTGGACAGTTTTTTTAAGACTTTAGCTTCCTTTAAATGAGTTTAATTTTTCTGTAATGTGTGCTGAATGACGGAATTTATATAAATCTGCATTTAAAAAGTTAGTACTTTAATTTACGGTCCATAGTTAGTTTGTTTTTACTATACAGCGAAAGTGTAATTTGTAATTTACGTAGATTTAATTGCTTTGGGATAAAAATTTCGATATTATTTTTTAAATTAAAAATTATTTAAATCAATTCAGTAAACGATTCTCAACAAACTAATTTCAGAATGTGCATTAATATTAATTATGTTACATGTTGTATAACTATATTAAATCTATACTAATACTATAAAGCGGAAAAGTTTGTTTGTTTGTTTGAACGCGCTAATGTTCGAAAGTACTGGGTGGATTTGGATGAAATTTGTTATGGGAGTAGCTTGTAACTAGCTAAAAAAATTATTATTGAACTTATAAATGATTATGAGCTTAGGAAGGTTATATCGATTGCAAAAGAAGGAGCTTATTCGTCGCCTTAGAGTGAAAACCTCGGGAGTACATTTTTGTCCATTTTTTTTAATGCGTTTCCAGAAAGCAATCCTAGCAACGCACATCCTGATCTCACTAATATGTTCTGTTCATTCAATACTCGAAACGCTATCTATGAAAGTAAGTGAGAACCTCGTAAACACTCGCATCGCGTCGTCAGTTTAGCGTGATCAGGCCATGGATTATGCATTTCAGAACTGTTCGATATTATGTATAATATTTTTCAGATTATACATATTATCGAACAGTTCTGGATATAAAAACGGGTTAAATTTACATTTAAATTAATATATAAAAAAAACATAAAAGAAATCGTACAAAAATTTTATAGCACGCAGATTTTTCTTCCTCCTGAAAAGTTACTCCTTTTTCACTTACGAGGTTTTCACTCTAAGGCGTCGATTATGTTTTTATCGTACACGGGAACGAAGTCCCGCGCAACTGCTAGTTTCTTATGAGAGTACTTTTAACATTAAATAAGATTTAGTTTGTACATAAATCTTTGACAGTGACATTCATAAAATGCCTTTGACTAAATTATCGTAACATATTTTAATAAATCTTTAAAGTTTGATTACTGTCTAGCACGTTGACATTTTCGGTTTGTTTCCATTACATGATTTAACGACACGGCTAGGGCAGTAGTTGAGCGATTGACACTTGACGTCACGGGTTCGACAACAAAATTTGTTCGAGTGCGGAAATCGGCAACATTTAATGTTGCCCTACAAAAATAATGGGTCCAGGACCTGGGTTTTTTGTAAATATTCACTCACAAAACAAGATAAATTCCTAATATAGCTTTTTGTGTAAGAAAAATCTATGACAAATATTTCGAGCATTTGTAACAAATTAATATTTTTACTTCACAGCTAACATTTGTGGCGCTGCTGGTATCTGTAGCTCGCTGCAGCGCTTCAGGGGGCTCGTCAAGTTTCTCTTACGGAGTATCAGACCCCAACACTGGCGACATCAAGGATCAACATGAAAAAAGATGTAGAAAAAGAAAAGAGTAGGAGATACCGTTGTCGGCCAATACTCCTTGCTTGAAGCCGATGGAACTAAACGTACTGTCAAATATTCTTCTCATCCCCATACTGGGTTCAACGCGGTAGTACACAAGGATCCTGCTGTTGGTGTTCATCCACCGTCTGCTGTCGGTTATAATGGAGCTGCTGCTCTGGGTCTTGGAGGTGTAGGATATGCCGGTGCTAATCCTTTGGCTTATGGAGGATATGGAGGAGGTGCTTATGGAGGATATGGAGGCTACAATGGTGCCACTAAAGGCTGGTCTTCAGTCAATGTTGCAAGCACTGCAAATGGATGGCCCAGCTATGGCGCGAGTGGAGTCTACGGAGCGAATGCATGGCCTGGTAATACTGCTACTAACGGAATCTACAACGCCAACGTATGGCCAAGCAGTGCTAGTGCTTCAGGAATCTATGGTGCTAATGGATTGCCTAGCAATACTGGTATAAACGCATGGCCTAGTAATGCTGCTGCTAATGTATGGCCTAGCAATGTTGGAGGCAATGTATGGCCTAGCAGTCTTACCGCTAACCCGTGGCCCCAGAATGGTGCCAATGGAATTTATGGAGCAAACGGCTGGCCCCAAACCTATGGTGGATATGGAGCAGTTCCTACAGCGACTGGTTATGGAGCTCAAGGTGCCAACACTCTTGGTTATGGCAAAAGTAATTTGGGTTGGTAATAAAATTAACATCGATGGTAAGATGACGAGCTTTGATTATATTTAATTGTTATATTTTTGTTTTGCTATTAATTTATGAGTGAATTAGGAAACGATCTCTTTAGACCAATGTCGATCTCTTAAATTCAAAATTAAATATTTAAGGTTAATGATTTGCATTACGTTTATAATGTACATAACATTATAAACGTAATGCAAATCATTGCAATGAAATAATATCATTAAAATCTTTAAAAATAACTATTGAGGCTTTGTTTCAATTATGCACAAAAGAAGCTTTTAAAAATCTTCTTTAGTGAGTTACTTATTACGTAGATCCTTCATAAGATAATAAACGTATAAGATAGTAATGTATGTTGTATGTAACAATATTTAATTAATAACAGGGATAAAAGTCTTATCTACACAATTAATTTTTAAATTAATGGTATTGTTAATCCATGAAGTAATCCACTTTAATAGTCTCTTTATAAGAGATGTAATAAAACTGATGTTAATTATATTAGTAAGATATTACTCATTCCAAATGTTACATTTTTGTCAATAAGTGTTTCCTGGTTGACCAGTTTTGTAAGTGAACCTGCAAAAAAATGAGTAACAAATTGCCATTACGCTAAAATATCTCACTACTATTTATGATAAAGTTGCTAAAATTGTAATACTCAACAATAAACCTTGTTTATATATGACAAAGTTCAAATTCGCTCAAGCAGAAGGAAACTTTAAATTCCTAACACATAGAACTTAACATTTAATATTATAATTCTAGTACTTGTTAAAATTTTGATCACAAATGTATTGCAGGATATAGATTGGTACTATTGCAAAGTAATAAAAAAAATATTCGATGAAACGTTTGAAATTGAAAATTCGAATTGAAAAATAAAATTGTGCACTTCTAGTTACCTACTGGTCCATCGGTAAACAATTCGATTTTATAACTATCACAAATCCTCTTAATACATTGTTTAGATGTTTTAGAACATTCCAGATGTTCTAAAAAACAAAAAAAGACATATGAAAAATTATATTAACCAAGTGTAATCTAGCTTCGAGTTGAAAGCGCGTCGTTTTCTACGAACGCCTCGAAGCGCAGTCGGCAGCCATGACTGTGCACGATAGGGCTGTTGCCTGCCAGGGTCGTGGAAATGTTCGAACGAAATACCATGGCCACAAAATGCAAGGGCAACTGAAAGAACACGGATTTTAGTCAGTAGAAGTCTGACACTAGAGCGGAAGAAGTCATTTGACGATTTTCCCTAATTTATTTGCAGTAAGTCAATGTTAAAATATACACGCCGCCGATCAAAGTCAGTTAAAAAGATTCATTCAACTACCTCCGTGGTCGAGTGGTTTAGGCGTTTGCCTTGTGACCCGGTGGTCGTGGGTTCGATTCCCGCGGGAGGCATACTTTGTAAAGTTGTTTCCAGTTTGGCTAGGAAATTGTAGGTCTGAATCACCTAATTGTCTGATAAAAAGATGGTTCCGAACTTCGGAAGGCACGTATAAGCCGGTGGTCCCGGTCGCCAAATGGCGGTCGTCAAAATAGACCACGTCAGAGGCCCTTGAGGCGGTCTAGAAACTCTGACACTAGGGTGTATGGGATCCGGGCACGCCGCAATTGCGGCGGTAAGACCCCTCTTTGAGGAGTGGCTAGATCGGCGTCACGGCATCCTGACCTACCGCATGACGCAGGTCCTCACCGGACACGGAAGTTTCGGGAGGTACCTGTGTCTGATGGGAAAGGAGGAAACGCCTGGGTGTCACCACTGCGAGGGTCGCCCTGAGGACACCGTAGAGCACACGGTGCAAGACTGCCCCGCCTGGGCAGAGCACCGACGTGTCCTCACGGCGGCGATAGGCGAAGACCTCTCGCGCCCGGCCTTGGTCGAGGCCATGCTGCGGGGCGAGAGGGAGTGGGAAGCGGTCGCCTCCTTCTGCGAAGCAGTCATGCTTTCGAAGGAGGAGGCGGGCCGCGTGAGGGAGAGGATGGCGTCCTCCCTCCAGCCCAGCCGCAGTGGTAGACGCCCACGGCGTCGGACGTCGGCCGACGATCTCCGGCCACCGTAGGCGCGGGCATGCGGACAGCGAGTAAAGGGCAACTCGCTGTCCGACCATGGACCATGCCCGGGTCGACGGCGCGTCGTGTCCCACGCGCGCCTCAAAGAGCGTCAGCAACATGACGAGGCCCCCTCTGCAGAGGGCCGAAGCCCGCCGGGGTCGTGGGACTCATCCCGTTACCGTGGCCCCGGTATGTAAAGGGTTATTGAAGGAACACCGTGGATTTTAGTCAGTAAAAGTCTGACAGTGGGAGTGGGAGGTCTTATTTGATAATTTTAACACGTTAAAAAAAAAAAAAAAAAAAAACAAAAAGGTTGTATGGGATCGTTGGATCTTACTACCCACACGATAAGAAGAAGAAGAAGAAAAAAGATTCATCATCATAACTTACATAAACGGGCTAAGAGACTCATTGGCAACGATGCACTGGTCGAGTCAAAGCTCCAGAGCCTTGATCATCGACGACGAGTTGCTAGTCTATCGGTTTTCTATTGGTTACATTTCGGGGAGTGTGCGATGGAATTACACAATCTAATTCCGTCAAGCCCGTTCCATCATCGGACTACAAAACAAGCGGCGCCATCGTGACATGGTGGACATCTCATACATAAGCACGAAATGTTTTGGGAATACCTTCATTGTGCGTATGGCTAAGGAGTGGAATTCCCTGCCGGAGTCTGTGTTTCCTGATCGCTATAACCTAAGGGTCTTTAAGTCAAGAGTGAATAGGTTACTTCTAGGCAAGCGTGCTCCATCTTTGACCACATCGTCACTTACCATCAGGTGAGATGGTGGTCAAACGCGAGCATCTCCCTTATTTCTCATTTTCAACTTCTATTCTATCTTCTCCTCACACGCTAAAAGTCTGCGCTCTTCCAATAATCTTCTCTTACTCTGTCCTTCTCATACTTCTGATTTTATTCATTCTTCCTTCTATATACAGTCCATTATTCTGTGGAATGCACTACCTCTCGATATCAGGACGGCCACCAATCGATATGCATTTAAGAGAAAGTTGCGGGATTATTTTCGTAAGAAATAGTGGAAGCAGAGTTTTCATAACCCCCTTTCTACAACTTTTTATTAATATATATATAATATTTTTTGGTATGTATTATGATAAATATGTATATAAGTTTATTCTAGTTAGAAGTCTATGTATATATACACTTGTAATAAAACTTTTACTTTGCAAAATATTATCTACTTACTTTATTTTTTCTATGCACCTGCCATGTTATCTCTTCACCACCCATGGTTGACTCGTAGAGAATGCCTATGGCATTAAGTCCGCCTTGGTACATTTTGTGTTGCATAAAGTTTTAATAAATAAATATATTGACAACCTAAGGATGCACTACACTTACTATATCTAGTTCTTAAATCTAACTTAACCTAAACCTATGCTAAGTTGGACGCCAGGAGGGTTTTATTATGTGGTGAACCCTTCCAACACCTTTGCCCGCTAGCTCGTGATCAGGGTACTTGTTTCAATGTGTTGGCTTGCATAGGTACTCAATGTCCAAGTCCAAACTTAAAAGGCGTTGCGAGAGGCTCGATTTGGAAGACACTTATGTTGAAACAGTCACTGCAATTTTATAGAATAACTAGTGCTCACGCGGGGCTTCGCTCCCGTGGATTTTATCACGGTAAAAACATAACTCTCCTTTTTTGCAGCTGCGTAAAAAGTAGCCTATAACCTTCCTCAAGCTTCAAGCTACTTCCATACCAAATTGCATCCAAATCCACCCAGTACTTTCGAAGACTAGCGCGTTCAAGCAAACAAACAAACAAACAAACTTTTCCGCTTTATAATATAAGCATAGATTATATTATATTTTCCACTATGTCGGTAGATTTAGCTCACAATATTATCTATGACTTATGACCATACATACTCCCTCTACAAGAGAAATGTTGCAAGTCGTTTTAAATGTGTTCAGTTTTATTCATGCACGTAAAACCCATAACAGCATAGTTTCCGAGGCACGGGGAATCTATCACTGTGGATATGTAAAGATGGTTACCCTTCCACGGAGCCACCTCAGCAACCGTTGCTTATAAAAAAAAAAAAAAAAAAAAATTATGTTTTTTTTGCAAATAGGTTATAAAAATCACTTTCACACGTCTTTTTTTTTTCGTAAATGTAAACTAGATGAGGCCAGTGTTTCCTAACTGACTACTCTGAGAAGAAACACTGAAACAAGCTCAGAGGTCAACGTCTCTTTTAAAGTCCAGACAATCTGTAGTGATCCAAATCATATGACTCAACTTAACTTTGAAGAATCATTACAGCCACACGGGTTAACCGTGTTTCGGTAATAATTTAGTCTCGAGCTCCTCTGTTAAAAGAGTTACATAATAAAACATTTTCCTAATTGCATGCAAATCATGTTAGCATCGGAGATAGCCTTGAAGTGCGAATGTGGAGCAAACGCATAATGATAAAGATCTTGTTTCCACGCCATTTATAATACAGTTCAATCCCTCTTTACATTTTAAAGAGATAACTAATCAATTTAAGATTGCTTATTTTTTTATTACTGCACGTAAGTAAATCTGCCTTTGTTTTTTTTTTTTTTTTTAATAAAAATACTACCTAGCTGTAACCCGCAGCTTCGTTCGCGAAAAAGTTGATAAACCTATCCCACGTAATTGTACATTATCCCAGGATAATAGGCAGCAGACGCACCGAGATAACTTATCGGTGCAACAAATTTTATCCAGATTCGTTCAGCCATTCTGGTTTGATTTAGCAACAAAAATTCATGCACACATATAAACTTTCGCATTTATCATATTAGTATGGATATCCTAGATATTTTCTTCTTCTTTATATAATAAATAAATAAATACGTTCCCATTATGTAGGTAAGTAAACGATACCAACTCTAATTCACTTCGAGTGGGTGGAATGACCTCAAAAGACAAAAAGAAACAATGTAGATGTTTTTTCCTGCTTAGATTTATCATTAGAAAAATAGCTATGAAAGACAAACAGATAATATACAGATGACACAAGGATTCCTTTCTGTGGAAACCTAAAAAAATCTCATAAAAATATCATCATATTAAATCATAAAACATTGTCACTTGCAAATATGTACCTACGTAAGGACAAAAGACGCCTAGCCGTAGGTACTGAGAAAAAATAATCGCTATGATATGATAAAATTACATACCTACTCACTTATTTCACATTATTTATGTAGGTATGTCTAATAAGTAGATTAACATTATAACTTACTCTTTTCTGTCCCCTTCACATTGACATATATGTACATTATCAATGCCCCTTCACTATTACTACAGACTATTAACTCCTTACAAAAATCTTCCTCAACATAATGCCATCCTCAAATTGAAACGAAAACCGACCCAGGAAATTGAATTCAGAACCTTAAAGACATAAACAAACAACTGTCAAATGTAAAAACAAAAAAAAAACAGATTAAAAATAAATTACCATAGCCAACGATGCGTGCCAATGTAACCTCTGATGCGCGGACCATTTCTTCGACGTCGGTACAGATTCTCATCAGTGACCTTGCCCTTCCGGATCCGTCGACATCACAAAGGCTTGTCGTACACGTTTAGGGTACCGTTGAAAAAAGTGGGATGGTGAAACCTTTTTTGTGTCATAATTTAAAAATATGGATTGGGTCTTTAAAGCGATGGTAGTCTAGAGTCTTGTGTAGTCTGTAAATCTAGTCTATTCTTAAGGCTAAAACTATTTATTAAAAACTTATAAAAGAAAATACGATTCAAATTAAAAGTTGTTAATAAAGAAAAACAATTTTCAATCTAATTACTGAAGAATAACTACATACTTAATTAACAGCATATGTTGATTAAGCTCAGAAGAAACAATATTTGGTAGGTATGTACCTTGGTTCATTAACTAAAAAAATCCTATAATTACACAGTTTAAAATCCGTCATACGAATCCAAAACGGCCTGTTTAACAAAAAATATATAATTTGGATCTCCAACAAAGAATACACCTTAAAAGCTAAAATAATATATAGCCCTATTAAACTATTAACATTGTGCTTCTTCAGTTATAGGGGACCACATCATGCATTATAAATTTAAATTTAATTATTTAACAATTACAGGAATTATATAGACATTAGATAATTAACAAATACATTAGAAATTAAAATTGCATTCATTAACAAGTACCAATTACATTAGTTATTTTTTTTTTATTAATTAATAATTACGCAAATTAATTAAAAACACAAAGATAAATATAAAATATACACATTCATACTCATAAAAGTAGTCCACTGGAATAGGCATAAAATGTAGCTTTTATGCTATTTCAAACTATCTATTATCTACTATATCCTTGTGCTAGATTTCATCCAGATCAATTTTGGCGTGATTGATTGACAAACATACATACTCCCTTCCATACAGAATATAAGACAAAACTAAATAGGTCAACTTAAATTCAAACTATCACAAATTTGAAAATATATACCTACAGAACCCGCACAGGCCTAAGAAAAGGAACTTCACATAATTTTTAAAGATCAACGAGTAATCGTAGTCGTCAGCCACGCCCTCACGTCCGAAGATCATATAAAAGCTCCTAGCAATCTGACCATCGTACCAGTCACCGAGTGGAAATCCTCAGTCTATCACAATGGCAGCAAAGGTGATTATTTTATAATATCTTGCGGAAAACTATCGATAAATAAGATATTTATTCTTCTTCGTATCAGTGGTAAATCGCGTACTTTATAAGTATTGGACCCAGTAGGTAGCCATGCTGGTTGCATTTTCTGTGGTGTTTATTGCCCATTTGGACACATATATTGTTTGATTAGTGACAGTGATTAAGAATGGAAAAGTTGAAGTAATAACAATAATCTAATCAAGATAAAAAAAGATACATATTTCAGCTAGATTTTAATGATTGTCAAGTTTTCTCATCAAACTAGCATTAATTGACGCAATGCTTATGTTCTTGTTAATTCTAAGTTAATGTTCTTTCTGTGACAGTTTTTTTTTAAATTATTTGTTATCATTACAAAGCAGTGCCCAGTGTTTACGGGCCCGACTTGCGAGTTTGCAGGTCGGGTATTTGCTTTGCTTAATTTATATCGTCACTAGATTGGTGAGAAAACCGCCTTGTCCTTGGACCTAAAATTCGAACACAAATGCCCAGCAGTGGGAAAGTTACAGAGTGATATTACTGATTTTTTTTTGAAACGTATGTTCATGAAAGTGTTATTGTTTCAGTTCGTCGTAGTTCTCGCCCTCGTGGCCGCAGCTCAATGCTCAGTGGTGCCAGTGGCGCCAGTAGACACGGACTACACACACTTCTCATACGACGTGGCTGACCCTAACACCGGCGACTACAAGAGCCAGGTGGAGACCCGCGTGGGAGGCACCGTGGCCGGCCAGTACTCGCTGCTGGACGCCGATGGCACCAAGCGCACCGTCGACTATACCGCTGATGACGTCAACGGATTCAACGCTGTTGTTCGTAAAGACGCCGCTGTTGTCTCCGCCCCTGTTGTTGCCGCCGCTCCAGCTGTTGTCGCTGCCCATACTGTGGCCGCTCCTGCCGTTGTTGCTGCGCGTACTTATGCCGCACCTGCGTACTACGCTGCCCGCGTAGCTGCTCCTGCTGTATACGCTGCTTCTGCTCCCGTGGTAGCTGCGCGTACCGTCTCTGCTCCTGTCGCGTACACTTCTGGTGCTCGTTTGGCCTACACCGCTGGCACGCCTGTGGCCTACACTTCTGGACACCCCGTAGCCTACACCGCTGGCACGCCCGTGGCCTACACTGCAGGTCATCCCGTGGCATACACCGCTGGCTACACGACCGGTGCACACAACGTACTTGCTCCCTCCGTGTACGCATCCCGCACCGTTGCTGCCCCCGGAGTATATTCTCACTCCTACGGCCCCGCCTACTACGGATCTCCTCTGACCTACGCCGCCTACTCTGCTCCAGTCTCGTACTGGTAAACTTCGATAGCCTTTTAAGGCTCCTTAGCGATAGACCACGACGTGTTTCATTAAACGACATGTAAATATTGTTGCTAGTTTGTAAATACGTGTATGTATTAAAATAAAACGAATATTTTTAACAACTGGCCTGTTTTAATTCGTTTCGAATTATATCACGTCTTACGTATATTTTAACAGACGTGAAGAGATTTTTGAGTAATATCACAATAGCATTTTGACCTTGAATAAATTCACTACATACATACCTCATTGTTTTGAATGTATATCAAGTCTATATTTGGGATCGAGAAGGAGTAGATGAATAAAACAGGTAATATATATAGGTACACAGATTTCTTCAAGCCAAAAACACATCAAGCTCCTGGAAATCAGATCACACCCAAGATATTAAAGCTGTATGTGTGCACACTGAACAGGGAAGGAAAACGAACTTATAAAATGGATGAACTTTATATACTTATTGAGTATGATTGTGATACCCTTTGTAATTAAATGACTCACTAGACGTCTGTCTAGTTCTCATATCTGTTAAAGGACTTCCGTTACAAGTAACATGTAAGCATGTATTATACATTTCTGGCTTTCCTGTTAGTTAGGTATGCGGGTACATTTAACATTTTGACAGGCACTGACTGAACAATTATCTACTAGTGGTGATAGGCACGGCTTACGAGTCGTGGGACTAGATTATATACATCGTGTAACATAATTAATGCACATCCTGAAATTAGTTTGTTCAGAATCGTTTGCAGAATCGATTTTATTCGTTTTTAATAAAAAAATATAAATATTTTTATCCCAAAGTAATTAAATCTACGTAAATTACAAATTACACTTTCGCTGTATAGTAAAAACAAACTAACTATGGACAAATGTAAATTAGAGTAGTGACTTTTTAAATGCAGATTTATATAAATTCCGCCATACAGTACACATTACAGAAAATGAAACTCATTTAAAGGAAGTTAAATTCTTAAAAAAACTGTTCAAACAAGTAAAACTAAAAATTCAGAGTATGTATTATGATAATAACATAATTTTCTAATAGGGGTGTTTGAGGGTGTGCGTTAATTACGGTACATGTTGCATATTGGATCGCAGGTAGGTATATTACGATATGTAATTTTCATCATAACTACTACTCTCAAAATGTTGACGGAACCGGCTTGTCCTAGGACTAAAAAGCCGAAGACATACGACTCCCCCAACCTACACTATGCTGCTTGGTGGATTCCGGCCAATTCTCTTTCAAGCGTAAGCCTCCTATCCATGTGAGGAAATAAAGTGATTTCCAGCAAGGGAAAAGTTATAACCTGTTTATGTTTTTCTTAAAGGCTTGCGTTTGACCACTATCTCACCTGACGGTAAGTGATGATGTGGTTGAAGATGGAGCATGCTTACCTAGAAGTAACCTATTCACTATTGACTTAAAGACTCCTAGGTTATAGCTATCGAGACATATAGACTCCGGCAGGGAATTCCACTCCCTAGCCGTACGCACAATGAAAGTATTCCCAAAACGTTTTGTGCGTATGGGTGGGATGTCCACCATGTAACGATAGCGCATCGTCGTTTGTTTTGTAGTCCGATGATAGAACTGGTTTGATGGGATTAGATTGTGCAATTCCGTAGCACACTCCCCGAAATGTGACCGAAAGAAAACCGATGGGCTTGCAACACGACGCCGATGTTCAAGGCTCTGGAGCTTTGACTCGACCAGTTTTTTTTTTGCCAATTAGCCTCTTGGCCCATTTCTTGATAGTTCTAGTGCATATAGTTGATATTTGCTAGTTAGTAAATAAATTGGAAGTTAGCAAATGGAAACTACGTACAACAATACATATCGCACTCCCCTCCACTCTCACTCCAGTTCAGATAAAACCGTGGAAATGCCGGATGACTAAAAAAATATCCTAACGGATATGTTTATCAAGAGATAAATACAAAATAGAAATATTTACTACTTTTATTCGCAACTTTCACTAACATTTATCAATTTGTAAACACCCGTACTGACACATCGTTAGTCCCTTGTCACCTCGTAGGTATGGGGACAGCCTTATCTTAAAGCGCTCATAGAATGAAACTGACGTAACGCAAGCATTTTTAAGTTAAAAAAAGCTTATTTGTATCTACAACCCGCCCCGCCCAGTTTATCACCCTTTTTAGTTGTTAAGTCTTTATTTGAGATTGTTATTCTGTACGACAAACATCTACATATTCTCTCTCTCGGCCGTTGTATTGGTTGTCCTTTTATTTCTTATAACTCAGTGTTTATACCCACAGGTATCCAGAGTTGTGTTTAAGGTAAGCCTATATTAAAATTAGAAACAAAATGATTTTTGAGTTGGGTAACTTTTACTGTAACAGAGCGTATGTCCTTTTTGTCACGGATATCTTTTGTTTCTTATATTTCTAGGAATTGTGTGTATTTTCTTGGTATTTTCTACATTTCTCTGTCTAAAGAGGATAAAGTATAAATGTACCTACATTATTCTATGATATAATATTGTTTTTATTTTAATCACGATATTTTACCAAAATCATTATAATTTGAAGTGACAAAAAATGGACTTGGCATCCTAAATTCAAATAAACTGCATTATCTTACTTACTTACTTAAACTGGATCACGCTTACCTAAAAGTAACCTATTCACTCTTTACTTAAAGACCCCTTTTTTGTCAGGTATGAAAATCATGGAATGACTTCTCCCGCTCTGGGTTAAGCGGAAGGGTGGTCCGACTTGTACTGACTAAAAACCCACCCTGTTCCTTCAGCAAAACATTCCCGCTACCCCGGGACTTAAAGACCTCTAGGTTATAGCTATCGGGAAACACAGACTCCGGCAGGGAATTCCACTCCTTAGCCGTACGCACAATGAAGGTATTCCCGAAACGTTTAGTGCGTATGTGTGGGATGTCCACCATGCAACGATGGCCCATCGCCGTTTGTCTTGTAGTCCGATGAAGGAACGGGCTTGGCGGAATTAGATTGTGTAATTCCATCGCACACTCTCCGAATTGTAACCGATAGACTAGCAACTCGTCGTCGATGTTCAAGGCTCTGGAGCTTTGACCAAAATCGAATTGAATCAAACAAACAGACGCATACGTATACGTACGAATTAGTATGTAAGGATATATAACATGTGACTATTAGACTAACAATATACTTCAATAAACTCGTACAACCGAGCAACAAGTTATTTAGAGCTGCTACAACATCCGGTATCAATGAACGACGCGATATCATAATGTCACCGATAGGCTTCCGCCCATCACCCCACGCGTGAAGGTTGCTCTACAACCTAATAAAGAAACTTCCTCGCATGTAATTACGATAGCTTCTTGTCTTGTGCTGCTATGTCTGACGTCACTTTTTTATTTGTGCTTTTCCAATGTTGAAAGCAATAACAGAAATATTAACCACTAGCTTTTGTGGCTCCGTTCGCATGGTAAGCGATACCACATAAGACCCGAGCCCGTGGGAATTATAGAATAAAATCTTTATGTTGCTCTCTAACATCCTATCTTCCAGTGATAATCCCATTAAAATCGGTTCAGATCTTCCAGAGATTACCCCGCCCTGCCCGGACAAACAGATACAGACAAACATTTTATAAACGTGTGTGTTTTAACAGGTCATCATGAGGGATCGGCTTCCATTCTAAAAAGTGAGTACTATTAGTGTTTTACATGGAGAGTCGCTCCAAGTAAAACACTAACACTTAATTACTACTACAAACACTAGTGTCAATCTGATATCCACGGGACAATAGCCGGGTAACAAGGCCTCTCTTGTTAAGACTAGTGTCAGATTTTCTCCTACTGACAAACAGGGCCGGATTAACCATAAGGCGCAGTAGGCAACTGCCTAAGGGCCCCGCATCAACTAGGGGCCCAGGTCCAATGCACGCACCAAGAAAACATGTTTCTTCGAACGAGAATATGATACGCGTGTGAACCGCGTTTGTGTTAGGGACCTCACTGTTATCTCACAAAATACAAAGCGTTAGATTTAGTAGTAGAATTAAAACAATTTTAGAACAAATCTGGGTATAAGTAAACATATATATTTAAAACCACAGCCCT
Organism: Tholera decimalis; assembly: GCA_943138885.2. Lineage (NCBI taxonomy): Eukaryota > Metazoa > Arthropoda > Insecta > Lepidoptera > Noctuidae > Tholera > Tholera decimalis. The sequence continues at coordinate 7,462,303 of OW964553.2, read as the reverse complement.
TAATGTGCGTTTCCTCAGTTCACACACGATTTGGTCAGTTAAAGTAAGAAAAAGGGCCCCGAGAATGCCATTGCCTTAGGGCCTCTGACAGGGTTAATCCGGCTCTGCTGACAAAGATGTACAAATGACAGCTGGGACCTTTACTTGCTCTTCGAGGCATGGAGGGATCTCGGTCTATTAAGATGGGCATCCATCCACAGACACACTCAGACCTAAGGAAGCGTTAACCTTAAAAATCGACCAGTAAATCGACATCTTTGTGTTTAGTAGATAACGTGGAAATATTAACTATAAGCACTCGAGAAAACACAGTTATTTTGAAATCACAGGCAGTAATTTAGCATAGCATAGATGTGTATAATGTGGATTATACACATCTATGCATAAACATTTTATAATATACTTTGACTGTCTTGAGCCCAGTCACGCAAATTCAATATCGATAAAAATAAAAATAGAATATCATGTACCAAAATTGTTATTTTTTTTTAGTTTTTTTTTTTAGTTAGGGCCACTCGAATTTCATTCAGCACACTAAGGCTGGTTACTACTTAACCGGAAGATCCTGTGGTGACCTCTAAAAATTTAAAGGCCCCCAGCCAGGGCTTACATAGTAATATTTACATTTAAACGACCGCACGCTATGGGCACTCCCTGTGGAGTACGGGCCTCGGCATAGCGGTGTCGTTGGTGGAGGGCAGCAAAGGGTCACGCTGGGTCATATTCAAAATTTTTAAACACCTCTTTAGCTTAAATAGAATCTTCAGATACGGCTAAGGAGTGGAATTCCCTGCCGGAGTCTGTTTCTTGATCGCTATAACCTGGTGGTTTTAAAGACAAGAGTGAATAGGTTACTTCTAGGCAAGCGTGCTCCACCTTCAACCACATTATCACTTACCATGAGATGGTGGTCAATCGCGAGTCTATTATCAATTAAAAAAACAAAAACATTCAATACTATATTACTATCATAGATAGTGATTCGCTCTGGTAAACTAAGAATATACAACATGTATCGTAATTAACGCACACCCTCAAACACGCTAATTAGATAATAATGATATTATCATAATACATACTCTAAATTTTTAGTTTTACTTGTTTAAACAGGTTTTTTAAGACTTTAACTTCCTTTAAATTAGTTTCATTTGTCTGTAATTTATAGAACGTGTAATTTAAAGGGTATATACATACCAAGTGCACGGCTTGTTTGGATGTTAACAAACGATATAGCAAGGGTTTTGTAATCCTATGTCTACTGTGTGGAATGTGTGGAACTTGATTAGAAATTTCAACACATTGATAGCAGAGACCGAATTTTTCAAATTAAGAAGAACGAAGAGAATTATCGTTTTATTGGCAAGTGACGTGGAAATTGATGACCCTCATAGTGCTGTGACACGTTTGTTATTATTGGTATTCAAGAAACATACGAAACCAACCATTTGGGTTCAATTCTGTGAGTCACTTATTTTAAGCTAAAACTTTGCATAGAGACTCCATACCAGATGTTGTCTTCAGTCCTTTTGGATAGATATGGGGTTTCCGTTACACGTTGTATAAATCTGCATTTAAAAAGTTACTACTTTAATTTGCGTTCCATAATTAGTTTATTTTTACTATACAGCGAAATTGTAAGTTGTAATTTACGTAGATAAATTTTTTTTGGGATAGAAATTATCGATATTTAAAAAATGATAAAAATCGATTCAGTAAGCGATTCTGAACAAACTAATTTCAGGATGTGCTTTAATTATGTAACATGTTGTATAATCGTAGGTAAAGGATTATTTTATCTACATACACTAATATTATAAATAGGAAAATTTTGTTTATAAATTTATATGTAGGGGATAATCTCCGAAACTCTTGATTCAATTCTAAATTGTTTTTCATTGGTAGTAAAGTGTATTATTTGTTTAAATATATAAATATAAATTATGTCAAAAACTACGGGGAAGAAGTCGCAGGTGAAGAGTTAGTAAAATATAAAGTCATTGACATTTTTTATGTTATTATTAGCCTTTATAACTATAAGTATTGTCATACAATGTAGCAACTTCGTCAGTTTTTAAATAACTTTACTACCAGTGGACAGAGATACGTATGAAGATGCCTCCTTTTAGATGGGTTTTAGTTAGTTAAGAGTGTTTATTTGTGTGTATTGTATAATAAAGTTATGTTAAAACTTTAAATATCTATTGTTAAGAGTCCAATCTTTATTAGACACTGATGAAATCAATAAAATTAAAATTAATTTGATATAGTAATAATGTAACGTTCTCTCTGTTGAGACACAAGCCTCCTTTCTGTGAGAGAAAATGATGATGGATGTCACAAATCTTCGGTTTTTTTAATGTTTACAACATAAATATAGTGATTATATTCTTCTTCATCTAACCCAGGTCCAATTATTTGAGTTCCCTCTTTATACTTGACCACCAGTAGGCTTAGTTTAAGTTTGAAATACTTTTGCCGTTTTCGAAAACTATGGCTTTTTGTGAATTAAAAACACCTTTGTTTCTTTCGCATACACCAAACTTTTAGATGTAGGTATGTGAAATAGACTAAGTGATCGTTTTCGAAAACCATAATAGTATTGCAAACGCAAACTAAGCTTTCAGGTCAGTAGCGGGCGGCCTCTTCCTCTAGAAGTAAAAAATGCTGCCATACCTACCATCTAAGACGTCTCTAAGCATATTTTTCGGAAATTGATTTTCGTTCAATGATTGATTACATAGGATTCAATCATTTATTATAAATATAATATAATATAAGACGTTTAATTTTCTCCACACAAAGTAACTTAAAGCTAAAAATTACAGTAAACTAAAGTAGGGGTTTGACTTTGTGAGAGACTGGTGCCTGAAGTGGGTTTCAACGAGAACCTGTATTACAGGTCACCAATTTCCTCCCGCGGCCTGAGACCCGCTGTAATTTAAACAATGGATAGAGAATTGAATACAAGAATGAAGCAATATTACTTAAAGACTAAAAAGATGAAAAATATTGTTTACATACATGATAAAACGTGAAACCAGTTTGGTAAGTGTATCAGTGTATGAGATTGTTATGCAGTTTGAAGAGTGTAAATGTATGAAAAGAGGTATGCATGATAACAGTAAGTACAAAACAAGAAATACAGTATTATTTTAGCGGGACCAACAAATCCTCAGTTCCCTTGTAGTTCAGGCTTTTAAGAAATGTTAATAGTCGATCTTTACATTTTAATTTAGTGAGGGGGAATATATTGAGTTTATTATTAAGTTTGTTATATAAAAACGGCCCAAGAAAGAAGAAGAAATTGTGATAGTGCGCAGTTTTAGTGGATTGTGTTAGACACTCCCTACCTTTTCGGCGTTTATCCATGTGGAGTTTTGTATCGAAAAGCAAAGATGAATGTTGCTTTAGCACCGTACGGAGTATGAATATTTGCCTAACAGTCAGAACGTCCTATTCCATAAAAAGATTAAAAGAGGAGACCGGCTGCAACTTTGAGTATGTCACGCTGTGCCCTCTCAACTTCAATCAAGTGACTCTTGCCGGTACCACCCCAGGAAGTAATACAATACTCGATTAGGGATTGGCACAGAGCATCATAGACCATCTTGATAACCCGCCTGTCTGCTGCATATCTTAAAGTATTAAATATATAAATTAATTTCCGCAATCGGGATACAAGGAGTTTTATATGTAATTTAAATGTCAGACATTGATCTATGATGACTCCTAGGTATTTAATATCACCGACTCTTTAAAGAATCGGACAGGAGCACGGTGAGGTTTCAGTAACACAATCACGACAAGAAACTTAAAACACGATGAAGGTAGAAGATTAGACCTATGAGCAAAAGATACGTATTTAGTTTTATTAACATTCAAAGTCAGAATGTTCGTGCGCAACCATTTATACACTACGCAGCCATTTTGGGCAGAGTTGAAAACCTCGTCCCAGCTCCGTCCATAAAAAAAGAGGGCAGTATCATCTGCGAAAGTAATAATTTGACCATTGTGTAGCTGGAGGCGGCAGAGGTCATTGATATACACCAGAAACAATGTTGGACCAAGTATGCTGCCTTGAGGGACCCCAAAATCAATACTAACCTCATCGCTGAGTACTTCGCCTATCCTGACCCTTTGCTTCCTTTCAGTAAGGTAGTCTTGCTAGTAGGTAGTCTTAATAGTTTTAAAGGAATACCTCACACTCCAATGCCATCCAGCTTTAAGTAAGTGCGGGATATATTATTAATACTAACCAGTTAATACTATACGCTGGAAGATATTTTTGTTAGAATGAGCACCACTTTTTGTTTTTTCTCTTTTTGTCAGTATTTTGTAAGTCGATACATCAATTACTGCAAATGCTCATTAGTTGCGTTTCTGTTTCACCTGTTTTTGTTTAAGCGTTAAATTATACGTAGGTATTGCTACGGCAAATAGTACTTATTGTATTTGACGCAATTACAGATAAGTGACTGACTGATTTTGCACCTATCATTTTAAATAGCTCACACAAAACTTGTTATTATTATCATAAGTTGGTTGTGTCATCAGAATCCGGCCTATATCTCAAGTTCGTCAAGTAGTGTCGCGTCAGTGGCGGCTGGACGAGCGGTATATAAGCTCGCTGTGGTATGTTGTCTGCACTCATTCGATCAGTGATAATCTCAGGATCAGCAATGGCAGCCAAGGTAGGTTGTCACGTCTTTTTATGTGTTTTTGTGGTTCTAAATATTCGAGTATTTTCGCAATATAAAAATTACAGAAATGATTTAAATATATGAAGATTTTAAAACATCTCCACAACATTTTGGATTGCAGATAAGCATTTTTAAAACATCTAATTAATCTATTTGTTTATTTATTGTAAGTTATTGTTATTTCAGTTCGTAGTTCTCGCCGCCCTGGTAGCCGTGGCCCACTCCTCAGTGGTGCCAGTGGCGCGAGTAGACAACGACTACAGCAGCTTCGCGTACGACGTGGCCGACCCCAACACCGGCGACTACAAGAGCCAGGTGGAGACCCGCGTGGGAGGCACCGTGGCCGGCCAGTACTCGCTGCTGGACGCCGACGGCACCAAGCGCACCGTCGACTACTCTGCCGATGACGTCAACGGGTTCAACGCTGTTGTTCGTAAAGACGCTGCTGTTGTCTCCGCCCCTGTCGTAGCCGCTGCTCCCGCTGTAGTAGCTGCCCGTACTGTTGTCGCTCCTTCTGTATACGCTGCTCCTTCCTTATACTCCGCTCCCGCCTACTACACCGCTCGCGCTGTTCCCGCTGTCTACGCTGCTCCTTCTGTCTACGCCGCTCCCTCAGTCTACTCCTATGGAGCTCCTTCTGTCTACGCCTACGGTGCTCCCTCCGTATACTCCGCACCCCTCAGTTACACCACCAAGTGGTAAATGAACGTTGCATCTAGTCTATACCGTTGTGCGCTTTGTAAATAATGTAAATTTATAAGTAAAATGTGAAACTACCAACGATACGTTTTCATTACCTCCAACATACCTGAATATATCCTACTAGCAGTCGCGCAGGGCTTTGCTCCTCTGGATTTTATCACGACAAATCATAGTCCTCCTTTGCAGTCAGGTAAAAAGCCGAGCCACCTTCCTCAAGCTTGAAGCTTACGAAGATTAGCACGTTTAAACAAACAAATTTTTCCGTTTTATAATATTAAAATAAAATATAGTAATGATTAAAAAAAATTTTTGCAAAAAATAGAACCGACTTCCATATCAAAACACTACAAAGCCAAAAATAACTTTAATTTCGGAAGTCGGTGTTATTGGTTTTGGATTTTTTTTTTCACACCGCCTTCCGAAATTAAAGTTATTTTTGGCTTTGTAGTGTTTCGATATGGAAGTCGCTTCTATTTTTGCCAAAAAAAATCTCGCTTTTTAGTGGGTCGGTTTGTAATTTATCTAGTTACAAAAGCTATAATATCAACAACTTATCACCTTTTAAAAAATATTGCTTTTCCCGATGCATAACCGTTAATTTTTGAGGAGTTCTCCTGGTACTTGACCATCAGCTCTACATCACCATATGTATTGTGACGAGCATAAAGTGTTTAACATCCGTACTCAAGTAGTCGAAACGCAATCCACGAAATACTTATTATTGAGGAGTTTCAGTGGCCATCTGTGGTCTTCATCATCAGTTCAACTTCCCCAAATGGTACTTTTCGGAAGCAACTGCTCAAGGTACTAATAAGAAATACCCAAAACGCTATAGGTGTGCCTATAATATTTGAAGAGTTCCCTCGATTTCTCCAGGATCCCATCATCAGATCCTGATTTCGTAACAATGGGACCAACTAGAAAGTATACCCATTCAAACACAAAAAGAATTTTCCAAATCGGTCCAGCCGTCTCCGAGTTATGAGGTAACATACATAAAAAAAACGTTCAAGATGAATTGAGAACCTCCTTTTTTTGAAGTCGGTTAAAAATAGAATCTTAGCTTAATTTAAGTAGGCTTTACTTGATATATACAATTAACAATTAATTACATTGCAAATGAAACTTAACATTTAGTGGGCTGTTATAGAATTGAGATTAATGGTGACTGAGATCTTTTGTGATTTGTTAAATATCAATTTCACCATCGTAGTCTGTTCTACATTGACTAAATGGTTTACAGAATAAATTATCTAGAATTAGGACCTAATAATAGAAGACATTTACTTTGATAAATAGGAGCTAGAACTTATTACTCAGTTACTGTTATACTCTGAAATAAACAAGTGCCTACGGCGTGTGATTGATGTTGTTAACTTAGTAAGTAAAACAAAGATCGTCTGCCGGATTTCGAGTGTTGTTATGACGGTAGCCGCAATCATGTACTTGTTCAGTGCAAGTGGTGTAACAGGTTTGAGTTCGTCGAGCGATATCTTTGAACTGCTGTGATTGACCGACCTTTAGGTCTGTTGTACTACAATGTTGTATACCGTGTTGATTTACTCATAAAATAAATGAGAACCTGATTTATAGTGTTTTTCGGTACATTGCTTTTAGTGCACTGCCGTGGAGAGCAGAGTGTGGGTCTGCGTCAATTGTATCCTATGCATAATAGTGAGTCACCTAGACTGTACCCCACACTCCTTTCTGATCTACTTCAGACAGCTAACAGTTATTTTATGATATTCTACCCGAAAAAAAAGTTGAACATGTATGAAATACGAATTTCAAATAACATACTTAGTTATGATGCAACAATGCAGTTTGCGATGTTCTATAGATATACAAGGTGTAACAGATTAAATTAAAAGTCTAAAACAACATCCGTAACTAAATAATTTGAAACCAAACCTAGACATTTTTTATAAAATAGTTATCCGTACTAAACGCGAAACGTATGTGCGTCATACAATATTCTTACGCAGACGCATACCTACACTCATGCAATGTTAGCGGCCGACACGCACACGAGTGCATTTCCTTGAATTAAGGAATGTATTAATTTGTTATGACACTGTATTTCTATTTTAAGCCAAATGAAAGATTTTTCCGTCAAAATTTAACACCTATTTTTTATGACGGAAATCGATTCAGAAGTTGATTCTGAACCAACTACTTTCAAGAATTGCGTTTATTCTGTTACACGTTGTATAGATATTACACTCTTAAAAAAACCCACACTAGGAATGTATCCTGTATTTCGGGTTTACAAAAAAAAAATGTTCCGGTGCGGGAATTAAACCCGCGATATGCTGTAGCCAATCGCACAACTAGTGCGCCAACCATGTCGTTAATTTGAGACTTATATGCTTGTCTGCTTGACTTGTGCCATTAACTGGTTTTTTTAAATAAAAGAACTGTTGGAACCGCACAAAAGATGAATTAAAAATTGCTTTACATAATGTAGTTTGATGTTTTTCCATACTACTAAATATATCTAAATATATACCAAACAATGAGCATTCGTGGACAGCATTAATTCTTTTTTTCATTCGTCGAAAACGGCTGCTGAAACATATTGATAACATCGAGAAGCTTATGATGAATGTACTCCATTGAAAGATAGGTACGTGTGTACCAAAGACTTCGATATTGTGGACATGGAACATAAGGTGAACCACAAAAAAGTACGTAGATTCCAAATCGGAAACATTGTTAGAAGCCATGTTTCAGTAACACAACAAACAATAATTCGCAATGCAATTATGTGTTAGATAACTAGCTGTTGAATCCAAGTCCAATCACGAAGATGGAACACGCTTGCCTAGAGAAATAACTTAGTCACTCTTGGTAAAAGCCCCCAGGTTATAACTACCAGGAAACACAAACATATCTGTTTCAATGGCGCGGCGAAGGTGAAATTAAAAAGCAAAACTTCGCCTAGATTTTGTAAATAAATTTAAAAAACACTGCAAAGTGAAGAACAACTTTAATTTCGGAAGTCAGTGTCAAAAAATTTTAATACAAATAATGTTTATTTTTTTGCAAATAGGTTATAAATAACACTTTCACCCACGTTATAGATGTGCCTATAATATTTGAGGAGTTCCTTCGATTTCTTCATGTTTCCATCATCAGATCCTGATTTTATGACAATGGGACCAACTAAAAAGCATACCCTTTAAAAGAAGAAATTCTAAATCGGTTCAGTCGTCTACCAGTTATGAGGGAAACACATAAAAAATACAGTCGAATTGAGAACCTCCTCCTTATTTTGTAGTCGGTTAAAAATAACAAGGGTTTGAACGTAGCCGTGCCACTGCTACGCGGAAAACCGCGTGGCCATAGACCTCTAAAACTAAACAATTAAGAGAACTGAAATTTACGCAAATTGAATAAACAAACATTTCATTTGTAAAAAAAATAGAAAAAAATCCTGCATTTTATACCTTCAGAAACATAAGAGTAAAAACTTACTATAGTAAGGGCACGTCATTGTAAATTCAACTTCTTAGCTGTACGCCACTGAAAGTACGCCCGAAACGTGTAACGATGGCACGAAGATGAAACGGGCTTGTAGGAATGTTTAATATATCGCACTAATAATACAATACGGCAGTAACTCAAAAAATGACAAATTTCAGATAACATCATATTCAATCGTAAAATTCAATTCCCTACGCGTCAATAATACCGTTGTTGGAATAGTACAAAAAACAAATAAGATATGGCACCATGAGTCATTGTTCATGATGACCAATCATCATATTGTGCCACCGAATATTGCATCATCTTTAGTTACGATCAAAACTCGGCTAGGAGGGACGTGCCGCTTTGTGTTTTAGAACGCATTAATTAGAATTTTAACGTTATTGCTGAGTCAGGTATGTGAAAGTTTAACTATTAATTCGAGTTAATACATTATATTTGATTTAAACGTAAAATATACTTGAAGTATTTGTAGTTGTTACACTATTATTGATTCGTAAAATTGCGATTTAAAATAACATTTTTACTTACATCATTCTTGGTGGTTTATTAAGTAATTTTAGACATAACACAGTATTGGTGAAGAATTTGTATTTGCTGTTTTTTTGTGATAATTTTTTAATATTTAAACAAATACTTATTGGTTAATCATAGCATTTAAAATCACGCATTCGAACATGTTAAAGTAAACACTAGTATACTCTACTAACAATGTACTTTTTTAAATTTCGAGTTACTACATTCTAGGTGACATAGGTTCAATATTAAGGGTGTTTTACTTATTATAATTTTTTTTAGATTAAGTATGCACCGTGGGCGATTGCTTGTTGGTATAGCGACTAAATCAACGTCAAACAATCACCAGGAGAAGGAAAATGAGGAACCTGTTGAAGAAATCTTGCTCCCTTTGAATTCTTCGACTTCATTATTGACTCCATAAAATTGTTAAATTTTATTATAGGTTAATCGTTGGTTAGGTTATGTTTATTAATATAGGTAGGTTTTAGTATTATTTTTAACTTTTTAGTGCTTTTATGGTTTATTGAAGTCGGTTTCTTTTTTGCAATTTTTTTTTTGTATTGTGTTTTGGATGGTTTAGTTTGTTGTTTTTTTTTTGTTTTAATGAGTACATTATGTTTAAATAACATTTTAAATATGTTTTATAATATTAATAAAAGTTTTCTCGACTGATTTTACTTGATTGTCCAATTTTATTAGTTAATTTTTTTTTTATTCTTGCTGCACATTAACGATCTGCTAATGCCCGGTACCTCTGGGTATGCAGACGACAGCACAGTTTCTGAGAGATATGTGTCCAGCGCGCGAGCTGGTGGGTCACAGATCCGGTCTCTCCGTGAGGACATGGTCGGGCGCTTGAACTTGACCTTGAAGGCTGTCTCCGAATGGGGCGATGCCAACCTGGTCAAGTTTAATGCAGCTAAGACCCAGGCGTGTCTCTTCTCCGCAAAAAGGAGCCAATTCGAACCGGCTCCTACTTTCCGAGGTGTAACTGTGCCGATAACCGACCGTATCGAGCTTCTGGGGGTAACATTAACTTCTACCCTCAATTTTGGCCCGTTTATCGAGGCTATGGCTCAATTAGCATCAAAAAAGTTGGGAATCCTAGCAAAGGTGAGACGGTACTTCACACCCGAATAGTTGCTCAATCTCTATCAAGTCTATCAAGTAAGTTCGGTCGTGTATGGAGTACTGCTCTCATCTTTGGGATGGATCTGCTAAATACCAACTGGACGCGCTTGAGTCTATCGAGAAGCGGGCCAAGAGACTCATTGGCAACGATGCACTGGTCGAGTCAAAGCTTCAGAGCCTTGAACATCGACGACGAGTTGCAAGTCTATCGGTTTTCTATCAGTTACATTTCGAGAAGTGTGCGATGGAATTACACAATCTAATTCCACCAAGCCCGTTCCATCATCGGTCTACGAGACAAATGGCGAAGCGCCATCGTTACATGGTGGACATCCCACCCATACGCACCAAACGTTTTGGGAATACCTTCATTGTGCGTACGGCTAAGGAGTGGAATTCCCTGCCGGAGTCTGTGTTTCCCGATAGCTATAACCTAGGAGTCTTTAAGTCAAGTGTGAATAGGTTACTTTTAGGTAAGCGTGCTCCATCTTCGACCACATCATCACTTACCATCAGGTGAGATGGTGGTCAAACGCGAACCTATTTTAAATAAAAAAATATAAAAAAAAACCCTCGATTGAAAGTGATTGTGTTTGAGGTACCTATATAACTTAAAACTGAATAAAAAAATTGTTTTAACTAAAAAAATGTTACTCAAAACCATAAAAAACTCACCTTTAGATTGTAGCAATTCCAAATGATTGAACAATAATTACACAACTAAAAATAATTCATTTTTCTGAAAACTTTTTTCAAGCAATATAGTCTTAACTCAAAAATTGGCTATTAATTAACAATCTGTATTTTTTTTAATTATTGGGAAATATTTAATTGCTTTAATTTTATTAATAAACCTTTTATAGTATGATTTTTTTTATGATCTATAACAGGATGTGAAATATACATTTTTCGTCGATTCTCAAAAAACACACATTTTGAGTTACAACAACAACCCATTTTGAGTTTAACAGAGAACCCAAGATCCCTTGAGAAAAGCGATTATTTTAACATACACGCCATCAACTACTGTCATTACTCATTATTAACTAAACTCACTTTTCAATTATGGACACGCTCAGATGCAATTTTATATCATGTTTTCTTATAAACATTGTAGACCAACTCTTCAACAACAGTAATAGAACTTACAAGTAAACACAAAATGAAGTTTGAGTTTGACTGTCCCGGTAGGTAAACTATAAAGTTACCAAAAATAAAGTCTCACACAATATTACTCATAAAAAATTGGCCAAGTGCGAGTCAGACTCGCCCGTGAAGGGTTCCGTAGTAACTATAATAATATAATATAATATGTATATTTTTTGACGAAAAAAAAACCTTACAAAATTCTTAAAACTAGCTTATTTACATTTTTTACAACTACGCCTAATAAATTTGTTTTTCATAGTGTTTGTATGAATTACAAAGTTCTATTTGCGGTTTTAGAAAATATGCTGTATCACAAAAACTGCTAACCCGATCTCGTTCAAACTAATTTTGGTTGAAAGTTTGCATTAAGATCTACAGACTTATATTTTTTTTAGATTTTTCACTCCATTATTATAGAAGTTTACCACTTTGGAAACGTATATCTTTTAGACAATTGATTTTATGAAAAAGTGATTTTAAATACCTCTAAAAATCTGTCTAAAAAAATATCATTTTTAAAGACCTGTCTATAAATACCACACACGCATAGGTTTCATGAAAAAAAATTATTTTCAGTTTTAGGGGGAGCCCCTCTTTCTTATAAATATTTATTAATTTTTTTCTTAAAATCGGAAAGCGGTTCACAGAATACATCTACTTACCAAGTTTCACATGTATAGTCTTAATAGTTTCGGAATAAAATGACTGTGACATACGGACGGACGGACAGACAGACAGACAGACAGACAGACAGACGGACAGACATGTCGAAACTATAAGGGTTCCATTTTTTTCCATTCGGCTACGGTACCCTAAAAACATTACTGGTGAAAACGGTCACGATTTCGCGTTTCTTCAGTACAATTATTTTGAGTTAATCGAGTGTTATTGTTATACCTACCAAAAATATATAACTGCTACACATAAATAAGAGCGAAATGTGACAAAAGAGACTGGACTTAACGACACAGGGAATTTAAAAAATTAAAAAAACCGGACTGCAACCTTATACTAAAACTAACTGAAAAGCTAATAAAAACAAGCCCATTTTAAATTAAATAAAAGTTGGAAGCAGGCGGGGCCCATACCATTATTATAGTTTCAAACTCAAATGGGTCCCGCCTGCTTCCAACTTTTATTTAATTTAAAATGGGCTTGTTTTTATTAGCTTTTCAGTTAGTTTTAGTATAAGGTTGCAGTTGGATTTTTTAATGTTTTTAATTACTCTTTTATATTTCTAACTTTTTAGTTTACAGATGTGAAAGATTTCGCAGACGATTTAGTTCTTTATACGTGTTTTTTACGATTTGATACTTTGAATTTATTTTAACCATATAAGTTGTATATTATATATATATATGTAATCACCTTTTAACACCCTTTATTTTGATACCCCACTCGATAGGTTTTGAGAAAAAAAAACTTTTTTGAAGGCATAATATGGCGCCAAAAATCCGCCATTTTGGTATTTTTTTTTATTATGATATTTCCAGTGTCACTCTCACAGTCAATACGAATCTAACGATACCTCTCAAGCTAAAATCCGTCGAGCCGTTCAGGCCACAGAGCGTGCCAAACAATTATACAAACATACATACATACTCTCGAAAAACATAACCCTCCTTCTGGCCAAGTCGGGTAATAAATAAAACTTTTTAGAGGTAAAATAAATAAAACACACATTGGCCTCTAATGATTCAATTATTATTCGCAGTCTTAAAGATAAGCAAGCAATAGCGTAAGCTTTACACCTATCACATCAAATAGCTCACTCAAATCTTGATCTAATTACCACAAGTCAAAAGCATGATCAGAATCCGGCCTATATCTCAAGTTCGTCAAGTGTCTCGCGTCGGTGGCGGCTGAACGAGCGGTATATAAGCTGGCTGTGTTTTGTTGTCTGCACTCATTCGATCAGTGATAATCTCAGGATCAGCAATGGCAGACAAGGTAGGTTGTCACGTCTTGTGTTTCTGTATTTCCAAATATGCGAGTATTGTCGCAATTTAAAAATTACTGAAATGTTTTAAATATATGAAAATTCTAAACCACAACATTTTGATGTACAGATATAAGCATTTATTAAAGTATCATACACGTAAGATCTACATGTGAAAGACTATAAATAATCATCTTGTTTATTTCTTGAAAATTGTTGTTATTTCAGTTCATAGTTCTCGCCGCCCTGGTAGCCGTGGCCCACTCGTCAGTGGTGCCAGTGGCGCGAGTAGACAACGACTACAGCAGCTTTGCGTACGACGTGGCCGACCCCAACACCGGCGACTACAAGAGCCAGGTGGAGACCCGCGTGGGAGGCACCGTGGCCGGCCAGTACTCGCTGCTGGACGCTGACGGCACCAAGCGCACCGTTGACTATTCCGCTGATGACGTCAACGGGTTCAACGCCGTTGTTCGTAAAGACACCGCTGTTGTCTCCGCCCCTGTCGTAGCCGCTGCTCCCGCTGTAGTAGCTGCCCGTACTGTTGTCGCTCCTTCCGTATACGCTTCTCCTTCCGTATACGCTGCTCCTTCCGTATACTCCGCTCCCGCCTACTACACCGCTCGCGCCGCTCCCGCTGTCTACGCTGCTCCTTCTGTCTATGCCGCTCCCTCAGTCTACTCCTATGGAGCTCCTTCTGTCTACGCCTACGGTGCTCCCTCCGTATACGCCGCTCCCCTCACTTACGCCACCAAGTGGTAAATGAATATTGCGTCTAGTCTGTACAGTTGTGCGATTTGTAAATAATGTATTTTTAAGTAAAATGTGAAACTACCAACAATGTGTTTTAATTTCCTCCAACATACCTGAATATTATCCTACTAGCAGTCATGCGGGGCTTTGTTCCCGTGGATTTTATCACGATGAAACATCTTGCACTTGCGAAGATTAGCGCGTTTAAATAAACAAACAAACGAACAAACTTAGCCGCTTTATAATATTAAAATAAAAATATAGTATAGATGATTAAAATAGAATCTTAACTTAATTTAAGTAGGCTTTATTTGATAGATACAATTAACAATTAATTACATTGCAAATGAAACTTAACATTTAGTGGGCTGTTATAGAATTGAGATTAATGGTGACTGAGATCTTTTGTGATTTGTTAAATATCAATTTCACCATCGTAGTCTGTTCTACATTGACTAAATGGTTTACAGAATAAATTATCTAGAATTAGGACCTAATAATAGAAGACATTTACTTTGATAAATAGGAGCTAGAACTTATTACTCAGTTACTGTTATACTCTGAAATAAACAAGTGCCTACGGCGTGTGATTGATGTTGTTAACTTAGTAAGTAAAACAAAGATCGTCTGCCGGATTTCGAGTGTTGTTATGACGGTAGCCGCAATCATGTACTTGTTCAGTGCAAGTGGTGTAACAGGTTTGAGTTCGTCGAGCGATATCTTTGAACTGCTGTGATTGACCGACCTTTAGGTCTGTTGTACTACAATGTTGTATACCGTGTTGATTTACTCATAAAATAAATGAGAACCTGATTTATAGTGTTTTTCGGTACATTGCTTTTAGTGCACTGCCGTGGAGAGCAGAGTGTGGGTCTGCGTCAATTGTATCCTATGCATAATAGTGAGTCACCTAGACTGTACCCCACACTCCTTTCTGATCTACTTCAGACAGCTAACAGTTATTTTATGATATTCTACCCGAAAAAAAAGTTGAACATGTATGAAATACGAATTTCAAATAACATACTTAGTTATGATGCAACAATGCAGTTTGCGATGTTCTATAGATATACAAGGTGTAACAGATTAAATTAAAAGTCTAAAACAACATCCGTAACTAAATAATTTGAAACCAAACCTAGACATTTTTTATAAAATAGTTATCCGTACTAAACGCGAAACGTATGTGCGTCATACAATATTCTTACGCAGACGCATACCTACACTCATGCAATGTTAGCGGCCGACACGCACACGAGTGCATTTCCTTGAATTAAGGAATGTATTAATTTGTTATGACACTGTATTTCTATTTTAAGCCAAATGAAAGATTTTTCCGTCAAAATTTAACACCTATTTTTTATGACGGAAATCGATTCAGAAGTCGATTCTGAACCAACTACTTTCAAGAATTGCGTTTATTCTGTTACACGTTGTATAGATATTACACTCTTAAAAAATCCCACACTAGGAATGTATCCTGTATTTCGGGTTTACAAAAAAAAAATGTTCCGGTGCGGGAATTAAACCCGCGATATGCTGTAGCCAATCGCACAACTAGTGCGCCAACCATGTCGTTAATTTGAGACTTATATGCTTGTCTGCTTGACTTGTGCCATTAACTGGTTTTTTTTAATAAAAGAACTGTTGGAACCGCACAAAAGATGAATTAAAAATTGCTTTACATAATGTAGTTTGATGTATTTCCATAGATAGATAGATAGATAGAATACTCTTTATTGTACACCAATAATTTAAACAAGCACTTGTTTTACAATAATGCAAAAAAATGGTTACAATGGCGGTCTTATCGTTGATAGCGATATCTTCCAGACAACCTTTGGATGGACTTTAAGAACATAAAATAAAGAGGGGAGGAGAAAGTCAGTGTACTTACTTCAAATATATACATACACAAAAAGTAACTAAAGTAGTTAATATAATTATATATATAGGTATATATAATACAATACAATACATAAATAAGTATAAGTAAATATATGTGTTTCATATATATAAATTTGTCATAAGGAAAGAAATACAAGGTAAAATCATAGGAGTGTATAAAAATGATTGACAACAGAGCTTTTAAAAGCAGCAAGTGACTGCGCTTGTCTAACTGACAACGGCAATGCGTTCCACAGACGAGTAGCCTGCACCGTATACGATGAATCAAAAAAAATTTGTGGAATGCGCAGGCATTGAAAGTGTCAAAGTTACCGATGATCTCAAATCTCTAGTATGTGTGTCATGAAGGAACTTAAAACGTTCTTTGAGGTAAAAGGGAATTCTTGGATTGAACAGAATATTGTAAAGTAATGATAAAATATGCGCATTCCGGCGAAGACGGATACTTGAGCTTAATACGAAACTCAGAAACATGATCGTATTTGCGCAAACCAAATATGAATCTGATACAGAAATTTTGGAGTCGCTCAAGCTTATCTAGCTGCACTTCAGTGAGGTCTGGAAAACTTGCATCAGCATAGTCAAGAATAGGAAGAAGGAGAGATTGGGATACTACTAAATATATCTAAATATATACCAAACAATGAGCATTCGTGGACAGCATTGATTTTTTTTTTTCATTCGTCGAAAACGGCTGCTGAAACATATTGATAACATCGAGAAGCTTATGATGAATGTACTCCATTGAAAGATAGGTACGTGTGTACCAAAGACTTCGATATTGTGGACATGGAACACAGGTGAACCACATAAAAGTACGTAGATTCCAAATCGGAAACATTGTTAGAAGCCATGTTTCAGTAACACAACAAACAACAATTCGCAATGCAATTATGTGTTAGATAACTAGCTATTGAATCCAAGTCCAATCATAAAGATGGAGCACGCTTGCCTAGAGAAATAACTTAGTCACTCTTGGTAAAGCCCCCCAGGTTATAACTACCAGGAAACACAAACGTATCCGTTACAATGGCGCGGCGACGGTGAAATTAAAAAAGCAACACTTCGCCTAGATTTTGTAAATAAATTTGAAAAGCACTGCAAAGTGAAAAATAACTTTAATTTCGGAAGTCGGTATCAAAAAAAAAAATACAAAAGCAAAGACACCGACTACCGAAATAAAAGTTTTTTTTTTTTTTGGAAGTCGGTTGATATTTCTCGCTTTTTATAGGTCGGTTTATAATGTATCTATGTAGTGGCAAAAGCCTACATGTCAACTTCTTATCACCCTTCGCAAAATATTTTTTTTCCCGAACAGAGCCGTTAAATTTTGAGTTCTCCTGGTACTTCACCATCAGCTCCACTTCACCATATGCATTGTGATGAGTATATAATGCTTAACAGTAATATTCAAGTAATCTAATCGCAACCGATGAAATACTTATTTTTATCTAGTTCCGGTAGCCATCTGTGGTTTACATCATCAGTTCCACTTCACCAAATGGTGCTTTTCAAGAGCAACTGCACAAGTAACTATAAAAAATACATTTTGAGGCGTTTCCTCGATTTCTTCATGTTTCCATCGTCAGATCCTGATTTGATGAAAACGGGACCAACTAAAAAGCTTACCCTTTAAAACAAAAAAAAAATCCAAGTCGGTCGGTCCAGTCATCTACGAGTTATGAGGTAAAACACATTAAAAATACAGTCGAATTGAGAAACTCCTCTTTATTTTGTAGTCGGTTAAAAAATAATAAGGGTTTGAACGTAGCCGGGCCACTGCAACGCGGAAAACCGCGTGGCCATAGACCTCTAAACCTAAAAAATTAAGAGAACTGTTATTTACGCAAATTGAATAAACAAACACCTAATATGTAAAAAGAAATAGAAAAAAAAAACCTACATTTTGTACCTTAAGAAACATAAGAGTAAAACCTTACTACTATAACAGTAAATTCAAATTCTTAGCTGCACGCCAGTGAAAGTACGCCCGAAACGTGTAACGATGGCACGATGATGAAACGGGCTTGGAGGAATATTTAATATATTTTAACAGAGAACCCAAGATCCCTTGAGAAAAGCGATTATTTTAACATACATGCCATCAACTACTGTCATTACTCATTATTAACTAAACTCACTTTTCAATTATGGACACGCTCAGACTAATTTTATATCATGTTGTCATATTAACAACTCTTTACAAGTAAACACAAAACGAAGCTTTATTTTGACTGTCCCGGTAGGTAAACTATAAAGTTGCCAAAAATAAAGTCTCGCACAATATTACACATTAAAACATTACTGCAAACGATCACGATTTCGCGCATCTTCAATACAATTACTTTGAGTTAATCGAGTATTAAAAAGTGTGAGAGTGCTAAAATATAAAACTGCTACACATAAATAAGAGCGAAATATGACAAAAGAGACTGGACTTAACGACACAGGGCCCTAGTATAGAGTTCAGTGCAAACCTTTGAAAATATTAGAAAACTATTCTTCAACTCACCTGTCGCAGGTCTGCTGGATGAAATTTCTTTTGAAATAAGCATCACTTTTGTGCTCTTTTATCTGTATTTGTCTTTTTAGGGTTCCGTAGCCGAAAGGCAAAAACGGAACCCTTATAGTTTCGACATGTCTGTCCGTCCGTCCGTATGTCACAGCCAATTTATTCCGAAACTATTAAGACTATACATGTAAAACTTGGTAAGTAGATGTATTCTATGAACCGCTTTCCGATTTTAAGAGAAAATTTAAAAAATATATAAAATAAAGGGGGCTCCCCATACATGGAACCGAAACTGAAAATATTTTTTTTTCATGAAACCTATACGTGTGTGATATCTATAGACAGGTCTTTAAAAATGACATTAAGGTTTCTAAAATGACTTTTTCATAGTGTTAATCGTTTAAAAGATATGGGTCAAAATCAGAGAGGTGAGCATTTTAGGTTTTGAAAAATCTGAAAAATTAAGTATCCTTTTGAAGAAAACTAACACGAGGAGTCTGTTGTGTCATTTGTCATGAAACTTTTCTGTGAATAGGCACGCACAAAAATACATATTTTCGAAATTTTACCTGTTTATAAGAATAATGCCAGAGTCGTAAGTCATTTCGGGAACACTTTAAAATAATTTTTATAATAAATATTAACCAACGTATTTAAAAATGACCTTCAATAAATTGTAACAAATCTCTCGCTAAATAGAAAAATATTGTTATTTTGAATATTTTTTAAATTAAAACAATTATTTTTAAATTACTCTACATAAATTTTCAATTTGCGTAATTTCTACTACGATACTTCAAATTATTATAAATATTCTTGCAATTTGTAGTATATTAATAATATAAATACCCAAGTTCAAATGTCATTTTATCTTATATATGCATGATTTAACTCAAGATTACTTATTAAGTGATTTATTTGCCGTTTTTGTGATGTTCCCGGAAATGATGGGAGTGTTCCCAAAATGACAGCCAAGTACCCTAGATGACGATAACGTTATCTGAAAACACATAATATACGGTTTTTGACATACGTCATGCATGAATATAATATACATTTACAGTATTATTATACCTTTCTTTATTATAAGGAATGAGGAACATGAGTATCATAATTTAAACCTATAATCTAATAACCATAAACATTAAAGACCTGGTTCACTGAATGTCCACGTTTAAGCAGTAATTTGCGGAAATTGATCTATTAAGATTTTTAACTGTAAATAAATATTAGTTCGGTTGCGATACTGGGATGTGGGTCCATCTGAAAACACGTGAAGGGTATTTACGTGAGGCCTGGCACTCAATATTTTCTGTAGCGATGATTTCAGATGATCCCATACAGCATGAGCCTGATGGTCTAGATTATCACTCACAGTGGCAAATGGAACAGTTTCCAGAGACATAATTTTGGCATATAAAACACCTGTGTGGATAGATTACTGTCCTTTTGAAGCTCCGAATCTAATTGATTGAATCTCTTTCCCATATTTTGACATATAATTTTCAGCGAAATCGATTTGAATCATTATCTCTGTTTCTTTTAAATTGTCTTTCTGTTCTCTTTTGGCCTTCAAATTTTCGTTAATTCCATAAACATGTTTTTTCATTGGAGAAATATCCGCAGCTAAAGACATTTTCAAATCTTTCACCGTGCCGTCTTCTCTCCTTTTATGATTCGATCTTCTTTTGTTACTTGCCACTGAAAGTATTGAACTACTTCATTACTTCCTAGTTTGATCTCCTTGCAATCACCACACAAACCAAAAATACAATCGTAAGAAGTAATGTCACAGCTATACGCTTTTATACATTGAGATGTAGAATTGTGGGGCAGCTCTCCTAGTCAGTTCAATTTGTATTCAAAATTTTCGTGCCTAACACAAAGACAAGTATCGCGATGTCTTTTTATAGGATGCACTACCCAATAAGGTTTTGCTCTTAAAAGTGTTGAATAAAATACTTGAATTCCAGTCTCAGTACAAAATTGAGGGTGCAAGCTTTTTAACGATTCTAGAAGCGACCATTTTTGTTTGCCTCGATTTGAGGCAATCTTTCTTACCAGGGCACATTCTGCTAACATCATCCCGCTTAAAAAACTTATGAATTTCTTCTCGAATCTCACTAGTGATTAAAAATATTGGATGCCTCCGATTGGATGTTAAAATGCTATCATTACTTTTATTGTTTTGATCGTTTTATTGACTTCTTTTTTCTTTATTTTATCGTTTTCCATGTTACGCGTACTAAATAGATACCTAAAACAAAAACATCGCATGGTTAAGCTTTTTAAAAGCATTGCAGTATCATTTTGTTTACAGAATTTCATTTTGGGAACGCCAGTCATATCCGAGAACGTTCCCGAAATGACCGTTCGCAAAATGATTATTCGATAAATATTTTTAGATTACACTTAATACCGCCATGTTTGATGTTGGTTGTTCAGGTTATGAATAAATAACTTGAAATATTTATTAGAATTTCGTAAAAAGTATGCAATTTTTTGAAAAACTAATCATCGAACAGCGTTCACGTAGTGACAGGGTATTAAAGTACGCTTCACACATATCAAATTAATTTGTACTTACCACCAAAATCAATTATTGTTTTCCGTAAACACAGCACACGGCCGTTTGGTTTGAATAGTGAACTTCATACTGCTGCTACTTAACGTCATCTAGTGTATATTGTTTATATTACATCGTCATTTATCCTCCGCGTTCACGGAATGATTGGATAAACGTCAGACAGCATTTGAATTGTCAAAATATGAAAAAAGGATAACAATTAAATTTTATTTTAGGTATATATTCTTAATTTAATGTTTTTTAAAGCTTATACTAAAATATGAGACTTTTAATTCATAGTTGTACATACTTTTGCCGTGTCTGAACTATGAAATATGGTATACGGACGCGTTCCCGGAATGATTATTTAGGCTTGTTTTTGTTTATAATCAAGTAATAAATTATCATAGAAAAGGAGATGTTTCATTTTGGGCTACCATTAGTACACCACATAGATAAATAGAAAAAATAATAGCGATTACCATAAAAATACTCAAAAAATTATTTGGAGACGGGTAGAGCTGTGATAAATTATTATTTGGGAAGATTTTTATTATGACAACCCTTGTTTTAGGGCAGCCATGACAGTCGTGTTTGACAGATTTAAGTTTCATGACGTTTGGTGACTTTCTGTGAGTCGTAGAGATGGGCAAGTGAACAAAATACATCGATTAATATCGAATCGATATTTTTAATCTATATGAATTATTATCAAGTCAAAAATAGATATTTTCCATAAAGGTAATGCACGTAGGTAACATTGACTCCAGCCACCACGGGAGACGCACCGGGCGTCGGGGATCGCGAGACGATCTCCGGCCACCGTAGGCGCGGGCTTGCGGACTGCGAGCAGGGGTAGTTCACTGTCCGGTAAGGCCCAGGTCCGGGTCGGCGGCGCGTTCCACGCGCGCCTCTAAGAGCTGTCAGCACCAGTGACGGGGCCTCATAGGAACATTGCCTGCCGGGGTTGCGGGAATGTTCTAACGAGATACCGTGGCCCCGGAACTTAAGGGCAGCTGGAAGGGAACAGGGTGGGTTTTTAGTCAGTAGAATTTTGACACGCCCTTACGCTTCACGAGGCCAAGAAAAGAAAACTAATCGAAATAAATATGTGCATATTTTGATGGCGCAAACGTGCTGACGATCTGGTGCGACGTTTGGACTACTTTCCAGATCTGACAAGATTAGTGTAACTAAGACCAATAGTATACTAAAGTGAATTAAAAAATATCGATTTATTGAGATTTAAAATATTGTCTATATTTATCGCTTATTTTATGAAAAATATTGATATTTCTACCCAAGCTTATTGAGTCGTTATGTGTTTTCGCTATGTTGGATTCAATGTTTTCGGAGTTTTTAATGATTATTTTTTTTCGACCCAGATTATTTCTAAAGATATTGATTGATTGCTTCTCTGTTGATCCCAGCTTTGTTATATGGTTTTTGATTCGCCTGTGATTTAGATATCGTCGATACGTCAAAAACATGATCCAATTGACATTCACATCATTGTTTAATAGCAACATGGCTGATCCGCCATATTTATTGTGTTGCTCTCCTCGACCGAGTTAATTTGAATATCACACTAAAATAAAGCGAAACCATAGAAAATTAATATTATAAAACGGTTACTACATTATATAGCAATATTTACATGTGGTGTACTAATGGTAGCCCAGGCTCCATACATTTCTGGAACATCTCCTTTATATGTTAAGTGCCTTGTAAACATGCTTAATACCTCTATTTTGAAATAAATATTGTAGTAATATAATTTTATTTTATTAAGAAAAACTTTGTCAGAACCATAATGCTCACCTCTCTGATTCTGACCCATATATGCTTCCAAAGTGGTAAAATATGTGTCCCCCCCCTCTAACTTCTACAATAATGAAGTGAAAAATCTAAAAAAAACCGTATGTAGTTGATCTTAATGTAAACTTTCAAGCAAAATTGGTTTGATTGAGATCAAGTCAGCAGTTTTTGAGATACAATACATTTTCTAAAACCGCAAATATAACTTTGTAATTCATACAAATACTATGAAAAACAAATTTATTTGGCGTAGTTGTAAAAATTGTAAATAAGCTAGTTTTAAGAAATTTGTAAGGTTTTTTTTTTAATAAATGTATTAAGTATATTATATTTATTATAGTTACTACAGAACCGACTCGCACTTGGCCAATTTATTTTTCTTTTTAATTGTCATGTGTGTACATAAATAAATAAATAAAAATATTTAGAGGTAACATAAATAAAACACACATTGGCCTCTAATGATTCAATTATTATTCGCAGTCTTAAAGATAAGCAAGCAATAGCGTAAGCTTTATACCTATCACTTCAAATAGCTCACTCAAAACTTGATCTAATTACCACAAGTCGAACGCATGATCAAAATCCGGCCTATATCTCAAGTTCGTCAAGTAGTGTCGCGTCGGTGGTGGCTGGACGAGCGGTATATAAGCTCGCTGTGGTATGTTGTCTGCACTCATTCGATCAGTGATAACCTCAGGATCAGCAATGGCAGCCAAGGTAGGTTGTCACGTCTTATTACATGGTTTTGTGGTTCCAAATATTCAAGTATTGTCGCAATATAAAAATGACAGAAGTAATTTAAACACAAAACGATAATAAAACATCTAGGTTTTGGTGTACAGATATAAGCATTCCGTAAAACATGATATACATAAGCCCTACGTGTGAAAGGCTGTAAATAATCTCCTTGTTTATTTAATAAAAATCTTTGTTGTTTCAGTTCGTAGTTCTCGCCGCCCTGGTAGCCGTGGCCCACTCCTCAGTGGTGCCAGTGGCGCGAGTAGACAACGACTACAGCAGCTTCGCGTACGACGTGGCCGACCCCAACACCGGCGACTACAAGAGCCAGGTGGAGACCCGCGTGGGAGGCACCGTGGCCGGCCAGTACTCGCTGCTGGACGCCGACGGCACCAAGCGCACCGTCGACTACTCTGCCGATGACGTTAACGGGTTCAACGCCGTTGTTCGTAAAGATGCTGCTGTTGTCTCCGCCCCAATCGTAGCCGCTGCCCCCACTGTAGTAGCTGCCCGGACTGTTGTCGCTCCTTCCGTATACGCTGCTCCTTCCGTATACTCCGCTCCTGCCTACTACACCGCTCGCGCCGCGCCCGCTGTCTACGCTGCTCCTTCTGTCTACGCCGCTCCCTCAGTCTACTCCTATGGAGCTCCTTCTGTCTACGCCTACGGTGCTCCCTCCGTATACTCTTCTCCCCTCACCTACGCCACCAAGTGGTAAACAAACGATGGATCTAGTCTACACCATTGTACGCTTTGTAAATAATGTATTTTTTTAAGTAAAATTTGAAACTACCAACAATACGTTTTCATTTCCTCCAACATACCTGAATATTATCCTACTAGCAGTCATGCGCGGCTTTTTTCCCGTAGATTTTATCACGATGAAATATCTTGCACTTGCTAAGATTAGCGCGTTTAAACAAATACACAAACCAATAAAATTTACCGGTTTATAATATTAAAATAAAATCTATACTTAATTTGAGTAGGCTTTACTACATTTAATGGTTAATTACATTGCTAATGAAACTTGACATTTTGTGAGCTGTTATAAAATTGAGATAAATGGCGACTGAGTTCTTTTGTGATTCGTTAAATATCAAGTTCACCATCGTAGTCCATTCTACATAATAATTACATAGACTAAATAGTTTACAGAATAAATTATCTATAATTGAGAGCTATTAACAGATGGCATGTACTTTGATAAATAGGAGCTAGAACTTAGTATTCAGTAACTGCTAGACTCTGAAATAAACAAGTAGGTATAGTGTAATTGATATTGTTAACTTTGTAAGTAAAACAAAGATCGATTGCCGGATATCGAGTGTTGTTATGATGGTAGCTGCAATTATTATATATATACTTATTCAGTGCAAGTGGTATAACAGGTTTGAGTTCGTCGAGCGATATCTTTGAACGTGATTGACCGACCTTTAGGTGTGTTGTACTACGGTGTCGTATATCGTGTTGATGTATTCATTTAATAAATGATAACCTGAGTTCAAGTTTATTTTTAGTTCAGCACCAAAAGTAGGTGTCCAAAGCTTGATTAGGTACGTATTGCCTATATTGTGTACTAAGTGTAAAAGTATGAAAACGCAGATTTTAGATGACAGCTGCATGCATAATATTGCTGCATCTATACATAAAGCCATTTCGTTGCCCCATACTAAGAATTTCTCCTGTGATATAATTAGTGCATTAACAAAAAAATTATTTCACTGGCACAAACACTCAAACCCATTACATAGAGACAGATAGAATACTATTTATTGTACACCAACACCAATAATTTAAACACACAATTGATTTATAATACTGCAAAATATGGTTACAATGGCGGTCTTATCGCTGATAGCGATATCTTCCAAACAACCTATTGATTTTAAGAACATAAAACAAAGAGGGGAGGGGAAAGTCGGTGTACCTACTTCAAGTAAATAACATACATAAAAAGTAGCTAAAGTAGTTAATATAATTTTATATATATATATATATTATACAATACTATACATGAATAGGTATATATAAATATATGTGTTTTGTATATATAAATACCTCATAAGGAGAGAAAAAATGATGTACAACAGAGCTTTTAAAAGCAGCAAGTGACTGTGCTTTTCTAACTGAGAACGGCAAAGCATTCCACAGACGAGTAGCCTACACCGTATACGAATCATAAAAGATCCCGCGATACGTTTATAATGAAATAATGATATTTATTTTGCAAGTAGGTTATAAATAACACTTTTACACGTCATTTTTTTCGTAAATGTAAACTAGATGTAGCCAGTTTTTCCTGACTACTCTGAAAAGAAACACTGAAACAAACTCAGATATCAACGTCTCTTTTCAAGTCCACACAATCTGTAGTGATCGAGTCATATGAGAGCCATGTGGGTTTATGTCTGTGGCGCCCTTTAAAGGCCAGAATCACACAGATTTGAGCAGACCCGTCCAAACAGTGCAAGCATTTGTCAAATATCGCGAAGCACAACTTAGAACCTTAAGGAGCTCGAACGATTTGACGAACAATACCAAAGTTAGGACATTAAATTTTGGGTGGGCCGTATTAAGCACTCAAACTGCCAGATAGTGCGGTAATCTATTCATAATATTCGTTGTTATTCCACATTGCTCTCACATTTACAACATAGCTTTTGCATTTACAAAAAATATATTACTTTTTGTTTCAATTAACCATCCGTTTCGTTAATTTGAGACGTGTGCTATTTTATGGTACCATTATCAAGTATCAAACGCGCACAAGATATAAATTAAAAACGGCTTTGCATCTTAGCGTTGTTTTTTGTCAAAATAAGTACCAAGCAAAGAGTATACATAGAAGAAATTTATTTCTAATCGTGAAACATACTGCTGAAACAGTAAATCTGTGTGGTACGCAGGGTACGGGATAGCATAGCACCAACAACATCCCAAAGATGATCTCCAACCGTCTCGATTGCGCGATCGTGAACCGGTGCTACAAACTTTCTGCTGGATTTGCAGCAGTATAACAATGTGCCGTAATGTGATTGTGGTTTGTGATATATGAGATTTGGTTAAAACGTTTTGGTAATAGTTTCATTGTGAGTACGGCTAAGGAGTGGAATTCTCTGCCGGAGTCTGTGTTTCCTGATAGCTATAACCTGGGAATCTTTTAGTCAAGAGTGAATAGGTTACTTCTAGGCAAGCGTGCTTTATCTTCGATCACATCATCGCTTAACATCAGGTAAGATGGTGGTTAAACGCAAACCTATCAATAATTAAAAAAATATATTATTCTGTTTACTAACACAGACATGAGTTAAATCGTTTTAACACTATCAATGTTACTTTATTAATAAATAAATGGGTTTTATTATTTGATCCCAGGATAGTCAGCTAGGAAAGATCGCATCCAGAGATGTTGCTCATTATCAACCAATGTTAAATGTAAAAAAGACGCAAATTGTGTCCATACTGTGGCGCCATCCCATCTTCCCAGTTCATCATGTTGTGCTGGCGCTCCCGCTGCGGCTGCGGAAAACCTCAAGCGGCGTAAATATAGTCATCTCGGTGATAACTATATTTTCGATCCATTTGGGGTCGAAACTCTCGGACCATGGGACCCGTGTGCTCACAGCCTTTTTAAAGACATATCGAAAAGGCTCGTTGACGCTTCCCGCGACCCAAGGGCTGGCTATTTCTTTGGTCAACGGCTAAGCATTGCCATACAACGAGGCAATGCCGCCAGTATCTTGGGTACGTTGCCAGCTGACAGCGTTGAGGATCAATTTTTTTATGCTTTATTCTAGTTTGTATTTTAAGTATTTTAGTACGTAATTATGTATATTTGCTGAAATAAATGTTTTTCCCCCATCAAAATAAAAAAAAAGGTAGTTTACAAAATCGAGAAAACCTGTTTACCTAACTGAAATGCTTGAAACACGCACATTTTAATATCTAACCTCCACAACCCAGTAACTGGGTAACACAATATCCCTTGGCAAGATCATCTGACTTTTGACTACCTGTGCTTTTGTGTGTGTGAATGTACGATTGTCAAATATAATGACAGCAGAAACCAACAGCTTAGTGCGCAATCCGATGCACGAAGGAGTTTCGATGTTATTTTTTTTTAAAGCTTGGATAAAATTCACATTACTATTAATCCTGCTGACCTCTCCAACTAAGCTAAATATGCTTGTGACTGGAGTGGGTACACTGCTATAGTATAATCGGTGGGGCTCGAACCCGTGACGTATCAATCACAAGTCCGACCTTCTTGCGATAAAGCATTATTGTTACTCAATAGCGTTTAATTATATCATTCAAATTCATTACAAATAAGTGACTGATAATATAAGCTTTGCACATATCACTTCAAATACCTCACTAAATACAGTCAAAACTAGATCTAGTTATCAAAAGTCGAGCGCATGATCAGAATCCGACCTATATCTCAAGTTCGTCAAGTAGTGTCGCGTCGGTGGCGGCTGAACGAGCGGTATATAAGCTCGCTGTGGTATTTTGTCTGCACTCATTAGATCAGTGATAATCTCAGGATCAGCAATGGCAGCCAAGGTAGGTTGTCACGTATTATTATGTGTTTTTGTGGTTCCAAATATTCAAGTATTGTCGCAATATAAAAATAACACAAGTAATTTAAATACAAACATCTAGGTTTTGGTGTACAGATATAAGCATTCCGTAAAATATGATATACATAAGCTCTACGTGTGAAAGGCTGTAAATAATCTCCTTGTTTATTTAATAAAAATCTATATTGTTTCAGTTCGTAGTTCTCGCCGCCCTGGTAGCCGTGGCCCACTCCTCAGTGGTGCCAGTGGCGCGAGTAGACAACGAGTACAGCAGCTTCGCGTACGACGTGGCCGACCCCAACACCGGCGACTACAAGAGCCAGGTGGAGACCCGCGTGGGAGGCACCGTGGCCGGCCAGTACTCGCTGCTGGACGCCGATGGCACCAAGCGCACCGTCGACTACTCTGCCGATGACGTCAACGGTTTCAACGCTGTTGTTCGTAAAGATGCCGCTGTTGTCTCCGCCCCTGTCATAGCCGCTGCTCCCGCTGTAGTAGCTGCCCGTACTGTTGTCGCTCCTTCCGTATACGCTGCTCCTTCCGTATACTCCGCTCCCGCCTACTACGCCGCTGGCGCCGCTCCCGCTGTCTACGCTACTCCTTCTGTCTACGCCGCTCCCTCAGTCTACTCCTATGGAGCTCCTTCTGTCTACGCTTACGGTGCTCCCTCCGTCTACTCGTCTCCCCTCACCTACGCCACCAAGTGGTAAACAAACGATGCATCTAGTCTATACCGTTGTGCGCTTTGTAAATAATGTACATTTTTAAATAAAATGTGAAACTAACAACTATACGTTTTTGTTACCTCTAACATACCTGAAAATATCCTATGGTTTAGATGGAATGTAAACTATAATAATAGTGTAATAGTTCACTTGATACGTTTATATACCTACATTAAATTGATTACTACGTAAATAAAACTTGACATTTTGTGAGCTGTTATCGAATTGAGATAAATGGCGACTCAGATCTTTTGTGATATTTAACGGAATATCAAATTTACGGGTTAAAATGGTATTGTTAGCCATTTCATATTGACTAAAAAGTTCATAAAACAAATAAGAAAGGTAGTTCTTGTTTTATGAACCTGTTATAAGTTCGTGAGCTTATAACAGATGGCAATTACTTCGGATACAAGTAGGTTGGTACACAGTATACTAGTAGCACGGTAATATTACGGATACAGTATTGTAACTCGGCCGTATCTTTGAAATAAATGCCTAAAGCCGTGTGGTACGTAAACATGCGATAGGGCTGCCCGCCTCCAGCATTTTAATTTCATTTGCCTACTTTGTGTTTCCGTTTAGTTTTGTGATTGTAAATATACTTTTTTTGTATAAACAAATAAAATACTTAGTGAATTGAATAGGAAGCGTTCAATAAAAATGCGTGTTGGTTTTTGATTGGTAGATTTAATTAAAAAATCATGTTTATGTTTACCACTTTATTTATTAATCCAGACATTTTTTTTTCGGGATATAAATGGAAATACTTATCCACTTACTTATCCTACTAGTAAGTAAAATTATTTTATAATCTTACCTTTTAGAGGTTCCAGGTAATCTAAAAAAATTATCACTGGATGCGTTATTGACGAATTCATGCAACCAAAAACAGCACAATATATCCTACTCGTCATATTAAATATGTACTTGAACTTATTTTTAGAGAAAATATCGCGCTGTTATCGTTAAAAAAACAACACACCGTCCGTTCGTCACTGCGGCACAGTCGCGACTGTCTGCATACCGAGCGCATACCGAGATCGAGACGCGCAGGCATAGCTCGCGCTTCGTCCGTTTGTATGAAGTTGGAATACTGTATAGATAATATTACCATATTAGTAGCTAGTAGGTATAATCTGAAATAAATATGATCCTGAAATAGATCATGTTAATTTCACAGGAAAAACTAAAGATCGTCTGTCGGATATCGAGTGTTGTTATGACGGCAACAATCAATATGTACCTACTGATTCAGGACAAGTAGAATAACAAGTTCCAGTTTGTCGAGCGATTTCTTTGGATAGCAGTGATTGACCAACCTGTGCACTAGAAGGTCTATGCTGCTGTATATTGTTTTAAAGGTTTATAGAATTAACGGACGTCTGGCGCGGCGCGGCGGCGGTCTAAATCCTACAATAAAAAGTTTATTGCATTTCTTTGCCATGTAAACTTTAACCATATCAAAATTTATTCTTCACCGTTTGTACAGTTTTAGTAAAAAGCTTTTGTTTCACATACTAATGTATAATGCTTTTAAGGCTTTCTTCTTATTATTTTCCCTTATTCTTTTCTCTTTTATGTGTAATGTGTGTAACCCATTAATAAATTTACAAATACAATAGCCAAACTAGGAACAACTGTGTATATGTAGACCATAAATCTATTTGTTGCTGTAATCGAACCCGCGACACAGCTCAACCGATTGCTCAGTCACTGCGCCAACTGTCTCGTCGAATTTCCATGCATTACCATTTCAAGACCAGTTTACAGTGTAGTACGTTTGTCCTAGAATTGGATCAGTCACATCAATACAAGTCGCTCTTTATTTCCTCATAGGGCCGTGTACGACAACTAATTACATAATAATTATTTTTACCTCCTAACTCTTTATTGAAAGCGTAGATAAGTTTTTAAGTTTATTTTAGATCGCAAAAACTTACTTACAATCTTACATTCTATCTGTCTGTCTAAACAATTCAAACTACACATTTGTTCCACAACACAACTATTATATAAAAATCGATGAACATTATTAGTACATACCTACATAAATCTTTTGTCCGGTACTTCTTTCGCGTGGGATTGA
Organism: Tholera decimalis; assembly: GCA_943138885.2. Lineage (NCBI taxonomy): Eukaryota > Metazoa > Arthropoda > Insecta > Lepidoptera > Noctuidae > Tholera > Tholera decimalis. The sequence goes on along the minus strand of OW964553.2, from coordinate 7,430,976 downwards.
ACTATTCATTGGCTTGGCAGTTTGGCACCGACTTCAGTCATGTGAATAGGAACCATGCCTTTATTTTAAAAGGGATTAGAAATCCAATGAAACAATCTTCAACTTTATTTTTCGCTTTGTAATGCAGTAATGTTATTTTTTTGTTTTGAAATCGGTTAATTTTTTGTTCAAAATATATTTTCTGGGAAGAAATCGAATAGACAGAAGACAGCCGCCCCGTGAACATCACGAGTAATACAGTCTCACGTTTCGATCGTACTATTATTGACCGATGCTCGGTTATCTAACTTTTCCAGAGTTTTTAATAACTTGCAACGAAATTAGATGGCGACATATATTGGATCGTCATCTCGATTGTAACTTGCAGATCTAGAGTTTTAAATGGTTTATTTTAGCCCGCTGAAAACATAAGTCAGTACTTTTTTTTTTGTACGTTTCCTTAGAAACGTTCTAACAAGATTGACTTTAGCAATGCTTTTAATATAGTTGACTTCGACATTTTGTTTGGCATTCTATGCTCTTTTAACATATCTCCTTCGGTAAATGATTGGTTTCATAGTTACCTGTTTGGTCGCCGGCAGCATATTTGCACTGAGGATTCTTTCTCTTCTTGGTGTGACACCTCTGCCGGTGTGCCGCAGGATGGCGTTTTATCTCCTTTACTTTTCGTACTTTTTATTAATGCTATCACTCAACTACTATCTTCCTTCTACCACTTGTATGCTGATGATTTGCAAATTTACATGCAAGCGCCCCTCGTAGACTTATCTGATGCCATTGGGACAATTAATGGGGACCTCGCTCGAATTAGTGACTATCTCTAAGATCGATTGGTTGGACACTTTCCCAAGTTTCCTTTAAAAACACCGTCATTCCGTTCAGTCACACCGTGAAGAACTTGGGAATATACATCGACAAAACTCTGTCTTGGACGAAGCAACTGCAGGAAGTCAGTCGTAAACCGTTTATGAATTTTACTACGCCTAAGAATTTTCTTCCCATCACTACTAAAATTGCAATTGCACAATCTCTTCTTCTTCCTCTAGGACTATGCTGATGCCAGCTATCTTGATTTGACCCAAGACCAATTCGACAAGCTAGAGCAACTTCAAAATCTCTGTATTAGGTTTATATTTGGCTTGCGCAAATATGACCATGTTTCTTAATTTTGTACTTAGCTCAAACGGCTTCCTATTAGGTTTCGCTGGAATGTTCATTTACTTTCTCTGCTTTATAATGTGCCGTTTAATCCTTTCATTTCTTTTTATCTTAAAGACCGCTTTCGGTTTCTCTGTGACGTACATGCAAGGTCCTGGAGATCATCGGAAATCCGTATGCATTCCACTTCTTTCTTCGATAAATCTTTCACTATCCAAGCGGCCCGTTTGTGGAATGCATTACCCATAGATGTGAGGCGTGCTCAAACATTACCTACGTTCAAAAGAATGGTGAAGGAACCTCTCACTATAATTTTTTTCTCCCTCCTTTCTGTATTATGAATTTGATATCTATAAGTATATATTTATATGTTATATTTTGTGGTATGTATTTTATATTATTATATTTAATTAGTATTATGTGTGATGTTGTACAAGCCCTAAATCTATCTCCTTTTTATTTCTGTCCATCCAAAGGTTGTCAGTAAGACATTGACCTGTGTGATTAGACCACCCATTGTACACAAGTTTTATTAGGTGTATCCTTAATTTTTCCTTTCCAGCGTCGATATACATTGTTGGAATCGCCTGATTTTTCTGCGTCGTTTGGTCTTATTCACGTCCTTCTACGACGACTTTTGATGTCGCTTCGATATTTTGAAGTTCGCGAGAGTTCACTTTCTTTTCCTTACTAAACGACAAAATTTTCGATCATTTTTGAAAATTTGGTGGTTCTCGTAATTGTGAAATGCTAAATTTGCCTTTGGTCCAGTTTGACATTTCTGTTCGTACGGTAATTACTCCACTTAGTTAATTTTTCCAGTATCTGGCGATGTAGTGTTAGGTGCTTAGGTAATTTTGAGTTATTTGGTTTGTTTCCTACATGCATTGAGGTAATAAGAAAACATATATTAAATTAATATTTAGGTTGTTTTGCCTCAACTTCCACATGTTTTTTTTTTTATTTTGGTAAGGCAACTTTTACTCTGATATAAATTCTAAAAAAGATATATATTTTTACATGTACATTTTTACCGTACCTTCCTTAATCAAAGCTTGTCGGTTAGTAAATTTTTCCCGTTTCTACTTTTAGGGAAAACTTTACTAAGCGACACTTACTTTAAAACTAAGCATTATTTTTAATAGTTACGTATACTATAATGTAGATAAAAAAATATCCAAATAAATTTCTAAGAATTAGGCTTATTGGACCATAACAAGAATTTACACGATTTTTTTTTTCTGAAAATTCAAACTTTAAACTGCTCTACTGTAAAGTTAGTCTGATGTCGCTTGGATAATTTTACCTTTCCAGCGTCGATATAATAAGTACTTTAAGCATAGGTACGGAAACCTTCTAACAAGATACTGAGGTCCCGGACCACTAAGCAACTGAAGAAACAGGGTGACTTTTTAGTCACTAGAAGTCTGACACTTCCTTCCACTCCACCCAGAGCGGATGAGATGTTCTTCCCTTCAGAAAAAAAAAAACTTTAGGCATTGATAAGTAATTTCTGTCATAACAAAAGACAACATACTTTTTTGTATAACAAACTGGTAGGTATAACATGGTTTAGTATTTGCACCTAATAATCAGGCATTGTGAAATTAAAACAATAAGATTAGGTAGTTTCACTTTTTACTTAAAAATACATTATATACAATGAGCACCATTACGATTTACACGCGTTATAATTTTACCACTTAGCGTAAGTGAGGGGAGCGGAGTATACGGAGGGTGCACCGTAGGCGTAGACAGAAGGAGCTCCATAGGAGTAGACTGAGGGGGCGGCGTAGACAGAAGGAGCTCCATAGGAGTAGACTGAGGGAGCGGCGTAGACAGAAGGAGCATCGTAGACAGTGGGAGCGGCGCGAGCGGTGTAGTAGGCGGGAGCGGAGTATACGGAAGGAGCGACAACAGTACGGGCAGCTACTACAGCGGGAGCAGCGGGTACGACAGGGGCAGAGACAACAGCAGCGTCTTTACGAACAACAGCGTTGAAACCGTTAACGTCATCGGCGGAGTAGTCGACGGTGCGCTTGGTGCCGTCGGCGTCCAGCAGCGAGTACTGGCCGGCCACGGTGCCTCCCACGCGGGTCTCCACCTGGCTCTTGTAGTCGCCGGTGTTGGGGTCGGCCACGTCGTACGCGAAGCTGCTGTAGTCGTTGTCTACTCGCGCCACTGGCACCACTGAGGAGTGGGCCACGGCTACCAGAGCGGCGAGAACTACGAACTGAAAAAAAAAAAAATCAATATATAAACAAGAAAATTATTTAGTCTTCCACATGTAGAGCTTACGTGTATATTTTAATAAATGCTTATGTCTGCACACCGACATGTTATGGAGATGTTTTAGAATCTTCGTATATTTGAAACATTTCTGTCATTATTATAATGCGATAATACTCGCATACTTGGAAACACAGAAACACATTTCAAAACAAGTCTACCTACCTTAGCTGCCATTGCTGATCCTGAGATTATCACTGATCGAATGAGTGCAGACAACATACCACAGCGAGCTTATATACCGCTCGTCCAGCCGCCTCTGACGCGCGGCCACTTGACGAACTTGAGATATAGGCCGGATTCTGATGAGAAACGAGATAGGGTCGCCATATTTGGTAAAGAAGTGGGCGAAAGCTGTGCAAAAAATTTAAACAATAGACAGAAAAATAATGAGCTATTAGACTGTTTAATCTAGATATTAACTTTTTGGGTAGCTCACGAAAATAATTTAATTCAAGTCATTTAGATTTCAATCGTCGATTTTTTTATTCTTGACGATGTTTCTGTGGGTACTGTTATTTAAGAAGAGATTTTGAGAAAGAGTTCTTGAGAAATTTACATTCTACTTACTATAAATATTTTCCTAACCATATGTGATAGGCAATGATAGCACAGTGGTTACGGGCCTGACTTTTGACGTGTATGTAGGTCGTCGGTTCGGGCTCTGTCGTACATATTATATTGTGTTAATAATATCCTCAACGTTGCTCCCAAAACAGTGAAGGAAATCGTGGAATATCCTTGGGCGGAAAATCTGAGGACATGTGAGAACCACCAAACCGCCTGTATCCGCATGTTGGACAACCACCCAATCCCTCTCACAGAGAGAAAGCCTGTGTCCCAGCACTGAAAACTTTAAAGGCTAATTATGTTGTGTCATAATTCATAGTCAGGCGCCCGTTTCGAGTTTAAGTGCTATAAATTTAAACGAATAGATCCACAGTTTTTGCGTACTCGATATTTTCGCCAACTCTATTTATTATGTCACTAGTACACGGTAATTAATACATGCTTAATTTTTTTTTTTTATTGATATTAGGTTCGCGTTTGACCACCATCTCACCTGATAGTAAGTGATGGTGTGGTCGAAGATGGAGCACGCTTGCCTATAAGTAACCCGTTCACTATTGATTTAAAGACTCCCAGGTTATAGCGATACAAGTACAATGCGATGCTTAAATACATTATCTATTTGAATAAGTTTACGATCGACTTCTTAATGTTACTGGTTTGTTAAAATATAAAAGAGGGAGGTGTTGCTTTGCCAAAATCGATTTACAACCATCGATAATGTGAAATAATGGCTGACATATTTTCCATGTGGTTAGCAAAAAAGCATTAAATTTTTTGTACTTTATATAAGTACCAACCTGTGTATATCAATCAATAGAACAAGTATTTGAAGAGTTAATCTTTAAGGACAATATATGACGATAAAAAACTGGATTAATTCTAATTTTGTTTACTGAGCATTTTTTTCAGTTAAGTTCTAGCTCCTATCGTGACAAAAAACATCAAGTAAGAAGTTAGGTATCCGTATGCTATCTCTTCTGTTTGATTGTGCAACGTGTCTTCTTTCAAAACCAGGTAATAAACTTCTTGCTAGGGCTGCACCCCAGCAAGAAGTGACCAAGAAAAACACCATGTTTTAATTAGTAAGAGACGTCCATCTACCCCAATGCAGAGGACATCCATGAGGATTGTCACATGCAGATAAAAATTTGCGATTTTCAGTGCAGCATGTACAGAACTCAAGCGTCAACAGCTTAATGACTGGGGTGTCTACTCCAGACACACATATTTAGCTTAGTTGGAGGGGTTAACAAGATTGTTAGTAATGTGAATTCCACCCACAATGCTAGTACTCTTTTTTAAACTGTCTAAATTTGCTAAATAAATAGTTATATGTTTTTTATGAATAACCGTGTAAAGCTTAAGGGCGAGTCTTTGAATTTAGAAGGCAAAGTAGTCCTAGGTCCACGGCGCGTCATGTTCCACATGCGCCTCAAAAAGCAGTCAGCAACAATTATGGGGCCTGACAGAGCCAATAGCCAATTCACAAGGGTTGCTGGAATGTCTTAACGAGATACCGCGGCCTTGGAACGCAAAGACCCCAAGTAGGAACCAGGTAAGTTTTTAGATGTCTGACCTGAAAGTTGAGCAGAAGGACTCAACCTAGAACGGAGCGGCAGAATCAAACAAAAACACTTGACATCATTTTACACGTTGTCATGAGAATATTGGATATAGCACAAAAATTAAAATTTAATTACTTATTTTATTCATATTTATTTTTCATACACCACGATCCAGTTCTTCGTTTGTACGGGTTTTTTCAGGTTTCCCTTACCAACTCATGAATTCTGTAGCGACATGATTCTCATTCCATTTCAAAACATTCCCAAATTGATTAATGCATACATTCTCACAAAATCTATCGATTGCAATTGAATCTAAATTGTATGACACTTATGGATGGATCTCTGGTGATGGAAAGTTCGTTCCTCTTACATCTTCCATACATTACCGGTATTTCGTAGTGAGTATTAATTTAATGGAACAAACCTGTCTTTAACATTTTTGTTCTCAACATTACTTACTGATATGACTTGAAAACAAATAAAAATGGCCGCGTCCTGGCTGAGGGCTCGCCGGAATGTCATTTTTTGAAATGTGAGAGCTCCCCGGAAGAGGGCTCCCCGGAATGGGGACGCAACGGCCTGACCCGTTCAAACAAAGGCGCTGGATCTAAATTTGTTTTCGTTGGAACATCAAAGGGAACCTTTTGATATATAACCCAACGAGCACATTAGTGGAAATAGCAGCCTATTTTGTTACTTTGGGCTGTAAAATAGTGGTTTAAGGGTTCAAAAAGCAGTTCAAAGTTGCATATCTGCATCCGTAAACGTCTATAGCTATAAAAGTTACTTAAGGTGCTATAAGCTGAATCAAATACTACCCCTAGCCTTCACAGTAGTCCACGGTAGAACTCATTTACCACTTACACCTTTATATGAGAGTTACGAAGGTCATTCTGCCACTCACAGCTGCACAGTGGTTTCCATTGTAACTTTTATAGGTTATAGTTATAGTAACCACTACTATACTACTATAAGTTTCATTATAGAAATAATAGAAACTCTTATGCATACTATAGTTACAAAAAAATCATCAGTGTAACTAAGGCCTTTAGTAGCAATAGTCATTCCTTGCAGGCTCAATCCATTCGCCATTTTACAGCCGCTTTTGTAACTATTATAAAACACTGGTACTCACGCGGGGCTTCGCCCCCGTGGATTCTATCACGATAAAAACATAACTCTCCTTTTTTGTAGCCTATATAACCTTCCTCAAGCTTCAAGCTACTTCCATACTAAATTTCATCCAAATCCACCCTGTACTTTCGAAGATTAGCGTGTTCAAGCAAACAAACAAACAAACAAACTTTTCCACTTTATAATATTAGTATAGATTTAATAAAAATGGATGCTAAACGAATAAGTACGTAACTAGATCTTATAACCTCAAAAACAGGAAAATAGGAGCTTTTTGTGGCTGTGAGTTGCACTAGGGGAACAAAAATCACTGGAAGCGTTAGAAGGGTGAAAATTAGCGCTATGGTTCTCAAAAGGGAGTTATTAGAGCTAAAACTGCAGGTTATGATATGTGATGATACATTACAATGACGCCATGATTTTTTAAGAAAACTTATAATTCACTTGCAAAATTGAATTGATATACATTGGTTTTTCAGTTAAATGTGCATTAAATGTACCGGTAAAAATCGGCCACTTGCGAATAGTAAGTTATCGACACGTAAAAATACGGAAATAAAATTTATCCTGTATAACAAATAAAAAATATCACATATCTTTTGTTAATTTTTTAAATATCATAAAAGCGCGTTAAAATTACTCGAAAATTATCTTATATATCTACAGTAAACTGGACAGCGTTTTAAGTATCTTTATATATCTTGCTAATACAGAATACAAACTTTTACTTCTTTTTGTTTTATTTTCATGATGGCGACGAAAACACTTTACCAAAATATTACAAATAATGTCAACTGAAGATATACAATAAATAACTATAATCAATTCATTCGTTCAAAGTAGTTCAAAATCATTCAAAAGTAGCGCTACGAGAGCTTTAGTATAGCGTTAATAAATCGTTATAGCTATTAAGGAACCTTTCTGCAACCGTTGTGCAGGTTAAATGGAACTTTAGGTTGCATAAAATGGCGCCCAAATAGCGCTAAAGCGGCTGCTTTAAGTCTGTAGTAGACGCTCTAACGCTTACGTCTATTACCATAAGTAATAATCGGATACGCTCCAAAGCCCTAATGCAGTCCATTTGTGCTAGTTGGGAAATAAATATAATAAATAAATAAACAAAAGTACATTCATATTTGTTACTTACTGTGCCCGTGACTTTATTCAAGTGAGGTTTATCCTGCGTAAAACGAATTCTGGGCTTAAAGCCTATATGAGGCCTTATAACGTCCTCTATCTTCCACTAAAAGTCTCAACAAAATCGGTTCAGCTGCTCCAAAGCAGCCCGAACAAACAGAAAGACAGACCGAAAAAAATATTTTTTGTTTTAATGTCGTAAAACACAACCTACTCGTATAAGCAATTGAGAAAACACAGTTATATTGAAATCATAGAGAGATATTTACATTTTATTTATAAACTAGTACACACGCGGGGCTTTGCTCCCGTGGATTCTATCACGGTAAAAACATAACTCTCCTTTTTTGCAGTCGCGTAAAAAGTATATAAATAGCCTATAACCTTCCTCAAGCTTCAAGCTACTTCCATACCAAATTGCAACCAAATCCACCCAGTTCTTTCGAAGATTAGCGCGTTCAAGCAAACAAGCAAACAAACAAACTTTTCCGCTTTATAATATTAGTATAGATGGCTTCGGACGGTGTCTAGGCCAGCTAATTCACATAAAACCTTAATAAATTGTACAACTAAAACATTCCTCATGAATGACTCTGCATTAAAATCTGTTCCGTAGATTTTAAGTTTATCGCGTACGTGAAGACTTAGTTTTGTACATAACTAGCAGTCGCGTTGGGCTTCTCTCCTATGGAATTTATCACGATAAAAACATAACCAACCTTCTTTTGCAGTTGGATAAAAAGTTACCTATAACCTGAAACTTCAGGTTCCAAATTTCATCCAAATCCACCCAGTATTTTCGAAGATTAGCGCGTTAAAACAAACAAACTTTACCACTTTATAATATTAATAATATAGTATAGATATATCAGAATTTATAATATTAGTATAGTATAGTACATTCGACACATTCGTATCACTACAATCTTCCGTCTTTCGATACTTCCTCAGTATTCATTTTCACTAGCTTCCGCGTCGTTATATGGTTTTATCTTCTCAGAGCAGCCTTGAGATTCATTTTTTAAATGTTTATCGATGTTGGTGCAAGTCTCCAAGAATGCGACCAGTTCATTTCTTTTAACCTTTCGTGTTTACAAAATGTTTTACATAATTTATTTTATCTTTTTTTTATCATTGTGATCAAGTTTACTCTTCTTTAAATGGGAATCGCGGTGTGAATTTACGATGGTAAAATAAGAATAAGTAGATTTAATTATCCAAGAGTCTCAATTCACAAAGCGATACACTAGCCAGGAATGGAACCTTGAAAATAAATCCGCAATCCTCTACTGCGCAATTTGGATCATCGTAGAAGGCGCTAAGGCTATCGCCTGGGGCTTAAATATGTAAGACTAATACTTCCGACACTATAAAATATCTAATAAAATCTGAATAACTGGAACACAGATATATACAGGTAAAATACTACTACCTACATAGATATGTAACCTTACTAATCATTACAATATTTCATGTTCTGCAAAGCACCATGAATAATCGTAGTTCATCTTCATCCTTTTGTTTTTTGAGGAAAAATCATCAAACTCCTCCCATTCAGGGGAGGAGTTAGAACTTTTTTAGGGTTCCGTAGCCGAATGGCAAAAAATGGAACCCTTATAGTTTCATCGTGTCTGTCTGTCTGTCCGTCCGTCCGTATGTCACAGCCATTTTATTCCGAAACTATTAGAATTATACATGTGAAACTTGGTAGGTAGATGTATACTGTGAACCGCTTTCCGGTTTTATGAAAAAAATTCAAAAATATTTAAAATAAAGGGGGGCTCCCCATACATGGAAACCTATGCGTGTGTGGTATCTATAGACAGGTATTCAAAAATGACATTAAGGTTTCTAAAACCACTTTTTCATAAAGTTAATCGTTTAAAAGATATACGCTTTCAAAGTGGTAAAATGTGTGTGTGTCCCCTCTAACTTCTATAATAATGGAGTGAAAATTTTCAAAAAAATATATGCTGTAGATTTTAATGTTAACTTTCAATTAAAATTGGGTTGAACGAGATCGGATCAGCAATTTTTGAGATACAGCATATTTTCTAAAACCGCAAATATAACTTTCTAATTCATACTAACACTATGAAAATCAAAGTTGGGCATAGTTGTAAATAATGTAAATAAGCTAGTTTTAAGAAATTTTTAAGGTTTTTTTTTTAAATTAAATATACATATTATATTATATTATTATAGTTACTTCGGAACCCTTCATGGGCGAGTCTGACTCGCACTTGGCCAATTTTTCATTTAAATTAAAAGATTACTAGCAATGTGAGCACAGTTCACATTACCTCCAATCTTGTTAACCCCTCCAACTAAGCTAACTCACGACGATAGTGTAATGGGTGGGGTTCTCAGAGTGGAGTAAGTGTTCTAACACCCCCACCAACTAAAACTGCAACCTGTTCTTTGATTTCCTGTTATTCCGGGGCAGTGATATCTTGTCCAGCAGATTCCACAACCCCGGCAATATGTTTTCAACCTTAAGAACCGAATCTCATACCTTTGACATCAGTAAATAAAATGAATTGTCTTGTGAAACTGGTATTTGCAAGTAATGTGTACCTTTTCATCACTCCCTGGTGATTTCGCAGAGCATTTGGTGCCATGCCAGTTGAGAACCGAGATACAAGATGTACCTACTTACTTAATATCTTTTCATAATATACATATAACAGGTGGACTACAGGCTTGGTGATTTTTTTTTTGTTTTTGTAATTGACAATATACAACGTGTAATTTAAAGGGTATATCCATACCGAGTGCACGGCTTCTTTGGATGATAACAAACGATATAGCAAGGGTTTTGTAATCCTATGTCTACATTTGTGGAGCTTATTAGAAATTTCAATACATTGATACCAGAGACCGAATTTTTCAAATTAAGAAGAATGAAGAGAATTATCGTTTTATTGGTAAGTGACGTGGAAATTTATGACCCTCATAGTGCTGTGACACGTTTTTTATTATTGGTATTCAAGAAACATATGAAGCCAATAATTTGGGGTCAATTCTGTGAGTCACTTATTTTGAGCTGAAACTTTGCATAGAGACTCCATACCAGATGTTGTCTTCAGCCCTTTTGGATAGGTATGGGGTTTCCGTTACACGTTGTATATTCTCGCGTTTGACAACCATCTCACCTGATGATAAGTAATGGTGTGGTCGAAGGTGAAGCACGCTTACATAGAAGTAACCTATCGACTCTTGACTAATATTCCCAGGTTATAGCTATCAGGAAACACATACTCCAGAAGGGAATTCCACCACAGATTGTATAATACAGAAATAAAAATGTAATTTTGGTTCAAGTACTTACAGAGAAAACCATTAACCAAGTCGTGTTTGAAAATTATGTTGCATTTTTTTCTGTAAAATTTTGGTTGTGTAGCAGAGTTTGACGCAATGTGCATTTCGCAAAATGTCCACTTAAGGCAAAATGTGCTCTTTTCAATATGAGAGTGAATTGTATCACAATGGGTTAAAATAAATCCATTTGGTTATAATAATTTTTTATTATTATTTTGCATGTAAGCAAAGACTTGTGCAATGCAAACCTTTATTATCATTTGCCCTTATAAGAACAAAAACTGTTCCAAATCTAAACGACGTTTATCTTAATTGATCTAAATTGCAAAAAATGAGAAATGTCAGTAGTTGTACTAGTTGCTAACTGACATTTAGCGGTATTTAAATAAATATATAAGTATAATATGTACCCGTATAAGTACTTATGGACTTATTTACATACAATGAGTGCTATCTGAATAAAATATGTAAACGGACAGTCTGTTAGTGGTTACGTGTTATCCGGGAGATAATCTTGGATTTGTCCTCGTACATGCTTTTATATATTTCATGGGCTTGCCCACCATTTCGACTGCTTTTTTTGTGTGTTGCTCCTAAAATTGCTAAGTACTTATGCATCGTGTTAGGTCGCTATTTCTGATCTTGTTAACTGACGTCAAAAGAGAAGGTTCTCATTTTGATTGTTTCTTTATTATTTATTTATTATATACTTCATTGTACACGTTACAGTATTTCTATGGATACAAACAATTTAAACTAGTGTACAATGGGTGGTCTTATCGCACAGGGCGATCTCTGACAAACAACCTTTGTATGGACAAACTTAAAGGAGACAGATTAAGGGCTTTCAGTATACAAACATCATAATATTATTTGAACATAATAATATAAAATACATACAATACCAAAATCATATACTAATAAATATTACATGTATAATTGAAAAAGAAGGGGAAAAGTTATAGGGAGAGGTAATGCTCCTTCACCATTCTTTTGAACGCTGGTAGCGTTTCTATTTTTAACCGACTTGAAAAAAAGGAGGTTTACAATTCGTCTTGAACTTTTTTTTTTATTTTTTTTATGTATGTTACCTCATAACTCGGAGACGGCTGGACCGATTTGGAAAATTCTTTTTGCGTTTGAAAGGGTATACTTTCTAGTTGGTCCCATTGTTACGAAATCAGGATCTGATGATGGGATCCTGGAGAAAGCGAGGGAACTCTTTAAATATTATAGATACATCTATAGCGTTTTGGGAATTTTTTATAGTACCTTGAGCAGTTGCTTCCGAAAAGTACCATTTGGGGAAGTTGAACTGATGATGAAGACCACAGATGGCCATTGAAACTCCTCAATAATAAGTATTTCGTGGATTGCGTTTCCATTACTTGAGTACGGATGTTAAACACTTTATGCTCGTCACAATACATATGGTGATGTAGAGCTGATGGTTAAGTACCAGGAGAACTCCTCAAAATTTAACGGCTATGCATCGGTAAAAGCAATATTTTGTAAAAGGTGATAAGTTGTTGACATTATGGCTTTTGTAACTAGATAAATTACAAACCGACACACTAAAAAGCGTGAAAAAATTTTTTTTACAAAAAATAGAACCGACTTCCATACCAAAACACTACAAAGCCAAAAATGAAGGAAATGATGGAAGGCGGTATGAAAAAAAAAAGAAAATCCACAACCAATAACACCGACTACCGAAATTAAAGTTATTTTTGGCTTTGTAGTGTTTTGGTATGGAAGTCGGTTCTATTTTTTGTAAAAAAAATTTTTTCTCAGCGATTTATTCGTTAATCGATTTTCTTGAAATTTTTAAAGAGAATAGAAATGAAAGTGAACTTTGATGATATGCCAGTGACAGTATCCAAATAGAAATAACGTTTGTGCTGCTGGGAAACAGGCTTTTCTATGAGAGAGAATGAGCCGCAATCCAACGTGCGAGCCCAGCGCTCTTGTGTCCACGCTCGCCTCAAAGAGTCGGCAGCACTAGTGACGGGACCCGATAAGGTCATTGCCTGCCGGGGTTGCGGGAATGTTCTAACAGGATACCGCAGCCCCGGAAAGCAAGGGCAGCTAAAGGAACAGAGTTATAGTCAGTAAAAATCGGACACTCCCTTAGAAGTCATTCGATGATTTTTCCACCGGAAAAAAGGACAGCTGGTTTTCCCGTCATTACTTCAGTCTTGAGAGCAGTGGTGGTGATAGAAATTACGCAAAGTAATGTATCTTACTGGCCGTAATTACTGGGCCACTACTGATCATGAATAAATTAGGAATGTGTTTTTATTCATTCACGGCATCTGCTCGCGGCTTTGCTCGCATGTAATTGATTTTCAGCGAATATAAAATATGCCCATGTCAAACTCCATACCTTCAAATATCTCCATACCAAAAATCACATCGATCTATGGTTCCATTTTGACTTGCAGAGAAATATTATCTCGCACCGAAAAAGGCAAACAGGAACGATAGTACCTACCTACCGCTACCCGCTGTATGAGCACAACCACCTCCACGCTTAAAGAGCCGTAAAAGCTTTTTGGTACATACGACCCCTTGAAATAATCTGCATCACAAGAGAGATGTGAACGTAGAGGCACGAACATCCCATTCCCCCACAATTCATCAACCCGGAAGAATACTTACCGGCCGGACACATACTGCAGTGGTCAATTTGCCGCTCAGGTTGGCCGCTGCAATTATAATCTTCCCAAATAAATTATACAGTTGCTATCAAGTTCAAGAAACGACATGTTATTGTTCACTTACGTATAAGTTTCTCTTGCTACCCACAACGTTTATTCTAAACTAGCTTTTGCCCGCGACTTCGTCCGCGTGGAATAGTTACTTTGGGCTAACGTTAAATTTAACCCCGATTTTGAAGCATTCTTCATTGGTGCTCCGCTCCTATTGGCCTTAGCGTAATGATATATAGCCTATAGCCTCTCTCTATAAATTGACTATTTAATTGAAAATATTTTTTCAATTCGAACCAGTAGTTCCTGAGATTATCGCGTTCAAAGAACAAACAAACTCTTCAGCCTTATATATTAGCATAGATAGCTGTTTCCGTCGTTTTTCGTAAAAAAAGTAGCCTATGTCATTCCTCACGGTTCAGTGATTTAGATGTAACACACAGATTAACTTTCGTAATTTAGTAGGGAAATATAATATGCCAATCTATAGGTAATACTGTTGAAAAATATCGCAATACCGAAACGCACAATATTATTGTTAATAGCTGTGCCCGCGACTCCGTCAGCGTGTAACTCCTTGTGTGTTATTAAGTTAATGTATTGGTAATATTATTTAGATCGCGTTCACATGAGGCTTAAGTACCTATAGAACGACAATACTTCAGCGCAAAGCTTCCGGGTAAACTATGTTGAAAGTTGACCCGTCCGGCACGTGAACATAAAGATTTCTAGAACTGCTAACCCGGGAAAGAGCGACGTACAACTGACCATGCGAGAAACAACTGACACCGAGATCTACTCCAGCAACACGAAAAGTCTGCCCTTGAGCCTTATTAATTGTCATTGCATAACACACCGATACTGGGAATTGCGTTCTTTTAAATTGGAATGGAAAATTATTTGGTATTATGGGAATTCTGGGAATAAAGACGGTTTCTCCTGCACCGCAACCTGTTAAAATTTGAGCCTCGATTATATTTTGTTGCAACTGGGTTACTTTTAGCCGAGTTCCATTGCAAAGTTGTGGTGGTTTTAAGTTTCGGAGCAGAATAATAATCAGAAAGCTTCGAACTGCTAAGCTATCGGGACTTACACGTGTTATTGTGAGTCAACCATAAAAGATAGATATATGCTGTCGTGGGATATTTTTTATATAATTTTAAGGAGAACATTTCCGTCATAAATGATTTCTGTGTAGCTTTAACCATTAAGGTTGCACATGCGACGGAAGCTTAAAAAATGGAGTAACTTCTCCCGTTTTCCCAACATTTCCCTTCACTGCTCTGCTCCTATTGATTGTAGCGTGATGAAAAGTATACTATAACCAGCTCAGAAGTATGAAATATAATTTTACCAAGTTTCGTTAAAATCCGTCGAGTAGTTTTTGTTTCTATAACGGTTATACAGACAGACAGACAGACAGACAGACAGACAAAAATTATACTGATTGCAGTTTTGGCATCAGTATCGATCCCTAATCACCCCCTGATATTTATTTTGTAAATATATTTCATGTACAGAATTATTGACCTCTCTACAGATTTATTATAAGTATAGATAGATTTATGAGTACCTACCTACTGTCTTCATAACAGTATTAATGTATTAGAATTTAAGATCGGACTACAAGACAAACGGCGATGTGCCATCGTTACATGGTTAACATCCCACCCATACGCACAAAACGTTTTGGGAATATTTTTTTATTTCATTGTTCGTACGGCTAAGGAGTGGAATTGCCTGCCGGATTCTGTGTTTCCTGATCGCTATAACCTGAGAGTCTTTAAGTCAAGAGTGGAGGTAAGATGGTTAAACATTAAACGCGAGCTTATTATCAATAAATAAAAATATTAATCTGTATTTCTCATAATAAGTGAATTGTATTCTTTTTGAGAAATAAATGTCGTAAACCGTAACTGTGGTATCCTTGACTTATTTAAAACGCGATGCCAATATGGGGCCCCTTTACTGGATATACCCACCTCTTGTCATGCCCATCATGCACTAAGTACATTAAGTGTCAGTTAGTTGTGTGAGATTAATAATCATTAAGTGAATAGTAGTAATAATTTATATTTAATTTAATTTATTATGTTTTAACTATTTTTTGTAGTCAATGTATTTTTATTATTATTGAATTATATTGATAAGAATTAATGTAAATATTATTAGTTTTTATATAGGTCTGCGTGCCCGCAATAAATGAATTTTATTTATATATTATAAAGAATTCAAACGCTGCACCCTGACACACACTGACTGTATATTGGCCAGAAAATATTTGAGCATCAACTCACAAAGAAGAAGATTGTTCAGAATGATTGATATTTGTATGATATGTCGGTCTGAATATATCAGGGGCACGACTGATCAGATGCAACTGCACAGCTGTAGTGATAAAAACATATCGGAGGATTACTTAACTAAGGATCTTAACTCTAAAATAAACAACACACCGAAATAATTTTAGCAACATTTTTTTATTAATTTAAGAATTCCACAATGGAACAAATTTTTCATCAATACATTATCTAGACCTAAGCCAGATTGTAGGATATTGTGTCGTGGGTACTGTATTTTCGTTTAATTAGTTTTTTTAACCTATTTTACGCAAATATATAATTAGTGCACAAATGGACAATTATAATACCTGTATGAAAATCCTATAGCCCACTTCGCACACTCCGTCTACAATGGGAAATAGCAGATACTTATGTTTATTTAGTTTACTTACGACGATGCAAACTGTTGCACATTTTGAAAGATCGCTTACATCAAAAAGCCATTTCCCAAAGTATACAATTTACAATCATTGATCTTATTTTGTTCCAATCGGATACGCGCACTGGATTTGAGACTTGACGCCTAATAACGCCTGCAAGTTTTTTATTAGCAAATTTCAATCGTGCAAATGAATTCACAAGCTATTACTAGGCGCAAAAATGAAACATCCATTATTATTTACTACCATTCCTTTTCTAAAACTTGTCATATTGTGATTATTACAATCGCACTGTTATTAGAAAAAATACGTACCAATTTTCATAACACTTATTCAGCAAAAAGTCTCCAACATCTTAAAACCAGTTCATGTTTCCGATCAAAATTAATAATTTCACAAGAAACATGGATAGCTGAAGAATAACCCTGTTGTATTATACATTTTATTTTACAATCACAACATATTGAAGAACTTAAAATTGAATGAGCGTATGTTTATGACCTCATTACGGTGTATAGCTAGTGAAATGTTTCGCAATTAAATACGTAGATATACTTATGAAGCATTTTGTTTTCTAAGTGAACCTAACTATCAGTTCTATTCAGTTTTAAGGTAAATTTTGTATATCAGCTAGATACATATGGATGATATGTATCCAGCTACTTAAAGGAAATTACCAATTTGAACCGTAAAATAAATATTTTTAATTTGAAAATAAATGAGACAGAATAATGAAAGTTCATGATAGTAAACTCTTTCTTTTCGAAATTTTCCTTTGATTAGGGCGAATTGTATATTTAACTAAGGGCAATTCTTCAGCGATACAAGACCATTTCCTCGATGCAAACGTAACAGTTAATCACTACGATTACCACATAAATAACAAAATACGCCAAAAATGTTTACCACACTAAAAAATTCGCTAGAACTCGGCAAGTTATTACCGTTTTACATTTACGCACAAATTAATTTACTAATTACCGGAAAGAGTCACGCGTCCCTCAATATGTAGTCATTAATTCGTATATGGCCTTTGAGATGGCCTTCTTGAAGAACACGGGACTCTAAAACAAACAAGCTTCGCATGTGGTCTAACCATTTGCACGTTACCCGATGTCGGAGAAAGCACTAGTGGTAGGGGATATTTGCGTAGCGTCCACCTGCCACCCTCAAGCACGCAATTAGACCATAGATGTTCTCACTACTCCATCCCCTACTACAGGACTGCTTTATCATATACCATAGATATATTTATACATTATGATTAATCTATGTACACTCAACCCGCACCGTTCTCCACTACACCAATCGCTACATTACCCTATAATATAGTACAAAAAAATGAAGTCAACTAATAATTTCTAATGTAAAAATCACAAGTAGTGCTATTCTTACTGTTTAAGAATTATATATTCTTCCATATATATAAAAAAGTCGCTTAAAAAAATCACAGACAATCACTTTTCCTTTACAGACATAGACCACCAACCCGACGACCGTTTTTTTTTTTTCATTAAGCATTACATCTCTACGTACAAAAACCTACTTAGTTTTACAACCTTCCTGGTTTACAATCGATAAGTCACCGTTTTTTAACGTTATATTTTGACCACTTACTAGATGTTGGCCGTATTGTATACCCTCGCAATTGAATGATAAATATGCAACTGAATGAATGAAATCATATCAAATGATATCCACGGCGCCCTTCGTCCAATTGCCATATGCGGGCTGTTGTACATCATACATCATTTGTTTTGTACTTTCCACGAAATAACCTACACTAAATTATTTTTACTGATGCCCGAAAAATACAATTTTGGCAACGTTTACATAAAAAACGGATACCATTTATTTTTTCCCATTAATTAATTTGTACTGGCAGTAACTCTTTAAGACTTCAGAAATTTGTACTTTAGTTCTTTGCAGACAAGAGTGCTCGTTGCTTTTTTTTATATTTTTTTTCATTTTTGCATATCAATAAGAGTTATATCTCGTACACTTACACAAAGATGACACCAAGAACATAGTTTTAAGTGACACCGAGACTTACCTCATTTGAACTTAACAAGATGAAAAGGTTAAACATGTAAGTAAGTATATTTTTTATGAAATATAATGTTTCTATATACAGTCATGGACGACTATAGTCATTTTATTTTTAAACATTGAAATTATCCTGAATGTACGATGATAATATATTTAGAGCCAGTGTTTATTATGAAAGGTGAAGTAAATGGAATATAATTACTCAATGACCAAACTCATTTCCTCGTACATACATACCATCGCGTCAGGTTTCACCCACCTTCCGTTCAGTTCGATAATTTGTGATTTTAGTCTAGTGAGGGAGTGAGCATAATTTTACAACTTACATAATATTTAATGCGAAAGAATATTTTTTTTTTCATTATCAAATTCGTAGAGATCCCGAGGTACTCTCGCGATCAATTCAATAGTGCACCCTTAAAATACAAAAACATCCAATGATTACTTAAATATTTCCTGTCCAGTTAAGTGCAACTATTTTATGAATATTAGGTACTTAAATGTCAATTCCTTAAATAACGTACTTAAATGTATTATAATAAACATTAAACACGATGGACGGGTGTAACTTGTCGAAGTAAAATAAATAGGAAAAAATAAATAAAAAGAAAAGAAATAATAAAAACAAAAATAAGTAATTTTGTTACATTTTTTTAATTCGCAGAAACCTAACAAACAATAATTTCTCCATTTTCTTCTTTCGTCTCCTTAAAACAAAGTAACATCTATGAAACACAAAAAAGTAACTGGGAAAAATTAATAATAATAAAAATTACGAATAAAAATTTATACTCCGGGGAGTGAAGGAAGGTACAATTAGATTACGTTGATATTGACTTGTGGCCGATCCCCCGCAAGTGTTGTGCTTACAAATGAGGTACATCAATGAGATTATTACAGCTAACCTAATTAACACTTAGCCTAACTTAGACCGTCAACCCAGCTCGTTCCGAGCTCACAGAGTCGCTAAACACTTTCGTCGATGTATATCCTCTTTTGAGCATGACACTGAGTTGAGAGCACTGACTACCTTGCAGAGATTCAAATAAACGTGCTTCGTTATATTATCGACAACTTCCAACTGAATTACATCCTTATTTACATTTTTTTAACTATTTTCATAAATTCCAAAAATGTAATGACCAGCATTTATTAAGAACAAGTATTAGAAAAAATCTGAATAGTGATTTAACAATAATTAGATACCATAAAATACATCTGCGGGACAGTAATAGAATTTGAAAAATGACTATAATTGAATCCTGAGGTAGCATATTTGTACTTTAAAATTTATTAATATTTTTTTTTAATTTTCACATTACGCTTAAACGCTAACACTTTATATTTTCCATCATATAAAAAATCTACTTAAAAGCTTACTTACGAACTAAATTACATCCTCGAGGTAGATAAACGTACATAATTATAACTAAGAGGCTATGTAGAAAATTACATTCAAAGTTATACGTTGATTTGTTGGGTATAACTTGTTCAGTAGTCTTCAGAGGCGATTGCCTGAATGTAAGGTCCCTACATAGCCCATGTGACGGCAGAGGGTCACCATACCCGTAACAATCTTTGGCTTTACCATCACGACATCTCGCGATTTTATGTACAAAAAAGACAAAAAAATAATTAAAGTAAACTTAGTCATTAATCTTAAAATCGAAACTCAAAACGGAACCAATTGATGTGCTTAAACTTAAATGCAGTTTTGATCCAGCAATAATGCCTCACAGCAAGCAAATAAAGTAAAGTTATTTTATTATTATTATACTCAAAAACTTGACTCAAAACTAAACCTTTAATATTGCTCGCTTGAAGCTGTTTGTATGGCGCATTGTTGGATCCAATCTTTTTACTGACGCCATGCAAATCTCACAAATGTTGGCCACACATGCCAAACATTATGAGATCTACATGACGTCACCACCGTCGCAAGACCATAACCTTCAAACCAGAGCTACAGACACATATAAAGGGAGATCGGCCAAGTCCAATGAAACAGGGATTGCAATACACCGACTAAATGTGAATTTTCCTATCACATTAATTATAACATTACAACTATATTAGGGACCACTAGTAACTTGTCCACTAATTAGCTTTAACAATGCGACAACTTAATTTAGACGTGTTATCCAATATCCCATAATGTATACTGAATTTTGTACAATAATCACTTCATTTTTTTATAGTAACAAACAATATTGTGGAACGACACAAAATGTTGCAGAATCAAAATTGACATGTGATGTTACTGTAATCTAAGTTTTGTACCTTATAAAATTTAGAAAGAAGCAAATCCAATTATTGATTTCTTAATAACGAGCCCCTAGTGCCCACCGCTAACATTTGCAACCGTCCATAGACATACTCATAATCCCTCCATTTACTTAAACGAAAAAACGTGATGCATTAATGCAATTCTCTTTTACTTATCACAAAAAACATTAAATGTCAAAAGAAATCACAACTATGAATTTTGAATTCATAAGAGAAAATAAAAACGAAAAGACAAAATAGAACAATGTTTTTCTCGCCAGTAATTATAAACACAATTGATAACAATTTGCAATTGAAATAGCAAAAACATTTTCATAACAATAATACACTTAATAAAGAATGCCGATATTAAAATGAAAGATAATATTTTTATACAATAGTTACAAAGGATTCGGTCAACGTAAAGTATAATAAGTATGTGGTTCCCTCCAAAGCTTCTACAGACCGTTTCCAATTAGATGTTATTGAAGGCACTGCGTTAGTAGATGTTGAACGCGTCAGAGCAAAATACGTTATCGATCATTGTCTTATAAGACTGCAGAATACAGTGACACATCGTGCATCGTTGCCAAGTAAAGCAACCTAAACTAATCGGTTAAATACCACCCTACCCACTCCAAGAGAGGTCACAGACATCGAAACAAAATAAAAGGAATTTTCTGTGCGATAATTCTCAAAAATCGACGTTGGTTTCCCCGGGCCATTCCCCCAAACAGCTATTTGCTTTATTTTTCTTTTTCTACATTTTAGTAAAAATATAGTTAATTATGGAACCACAGCTATTCACTCGCTCATTCATAATGCCTTTTTGAGAAAAATATTACGTCAATCCGTTTATGTTCAATCAAACCAAAATATTATTTTTATTGTTTTAAAATTATAGCTTATTTAGAAAGCAAAGCCTGTGAACTCTTGCCACTTTCTACCACCCTTCCATGACCCAACATTGAATGATACAGAAATCAACACAGATTTACTCTTAATGTTTTTGGCGACCTTTTTTAATATTTTAGAAAAAGAGATTTTCAGTAAAAATATCAATTTAAGTATAATGTACACATAGATTTTAAAATAGCCTGTGTATTCGAATCTAAAATATATTCAGATATCAACGGTATATTAGCTTCTATTCGGTCTATTGATACTACAAGTAGGTTTAATTCTATTCATATATCATAATACAATAAATATTCTTCGGGAAATGTAATGTAATTGATAAAAATTCACTATATTATATTTCGCTAACAGATATCTCTAATAAACACTATTTCACTTGCACAATTTATACTATCTATTTCATTTAATATTTTCATTAACGTCACAGTTTGTATTTAATATATGAATAGAACTTTAAATATTTTTTGTATTTCATATTCATATTTCATTTCAAAAACGAGGTAACCATTCCAAGAGAACTAAAACGCTGTCTTAAAAATGGTTCTAAACAACAGAAACTAAATATTTAAAAGTCACTGAGCCTTTATAAATCTTTCTCGTCATAAATATATTCAATAAGACGTGTACCCTAAAATATAAATATAATAATAAATATGAATGCAACTTATTCCTAAATATCAGGAATATTACACACAGTCGCTACATTCACACTTAACAAAAAATAAAATAAATAATACGATGTGAACTTAAAATTGAGGATATTTGGCACTGTACCATCTGCTTTATGTAACTAAAATCATTTATTGCAGTTGAATGTATACATATGAAGTATTACTCTTGGGCGGCGCCTATGTCAACACAACAAAATATAATACAATGACATCAGCGCCACCCCTACATTTATCAATTAAATAATTATTTTCTTTAAAAAATCTCAACTGGTTGCACTTGAAATGACTAGGAATATAAAAGTAGTAAGTGGCCTTCAATAAATGCACTAAGACGAAAAAAAAAAAACTTTATTTAACGGAATGTTAAAATCGACACCATCCCATTGAAACATATAATTATTTGGTCTCAATAGTAACATCCGAGCCTGTTACCAACGACAATGATGGATTTGCTTACACATTCATGCATCGAACCGTACATGCAATTTTTTTAATAACACGTTTTTTTCCTAACTACTTATGTATCTAGGGCAAAATTGTACTTTGTACAAAACTAAAACCGTTCCTCATTCACTGTACAGTAAAAAACTGCTGAAACTCTACTTTCCGTATTTTTTCGCACTTTTTTCCGTTTCGTTTCCTTATCGACAGTGTGGCAAATGTGAAAAAATAAATTATACAGCCTGTTTTCTATTGTATCACAGATATGTCGAATGTGTAACTAAATCATATTCATATAGTCTATTGTCATTATGTAGTGTAGTAATCAATAAAAGTAAAATAAAAAATGTAAAACAGAGGTAGTTTTGCCACAGAATGCCGTAATACGCGTGTTTCAACCTAGGTCAAGGCGGTTTACAACATTCTCCTATTATTTACATACACTTAGCCTATGACCGTCAGTCTCAACAACAATTCTAAGATTCCCTAGCTCAGTTATTTTTTATAAGCTATGTCATAACTCGACCGAGAGCACAAAATAAATCGTCTATAAAGGTAACTTTTTCTCACAGTCAACTGGACATATTACTAAAGTTTGCAAAAAATATTAAGGTACTTAAACGAAATGAGGGTGCAATAAAAGGTACGATATTTTTCAAACATGGTACCAGACAGAGACGAGTACTGAGCAACCATTCAAAGTCACACATGATTTTAAATTAAGTAACAATTATCGCACAATTTTAAAACCTTAAAAAATCTTAAGATCAAATTCTGAGGTAGATACTGATTACATAATATGCATCAACGAGGTATATTTATTGTACGCGTGTTATACACAGTTCGAGACGCGGTTCGGGCGACCATGATAGCAGAGATACCGTCTTCGTAATCCAATCGTTAGCCGTCAATTTGTGGTAACGCATTCCGAGGTAGATGAGACAGTCGCCCGGGCCGGTCTTAAATAGCAGAGGTAGTTCGGTTGAAATTGATGAGAACAAAACTTCGTGGGTTCTTACTGCGTATGGTTATGGAGGGGGCCTTGGTTGGGGAGGTGGGGCGTGACCTGATGGCGGTGCTCGCGCGCGATGTGGCGCCGCACGGTGTTGTTGCGCGTGAACGTGCGCGAGCAGTGCGGGCACGGCACGCGGATGCCTTGGTGCCGCTGTCTGATGTGCGCGCGCAGGTTCGTCTCGTATCCGTAAAGTCTCTCGCAATATGGGCATTTCAGCTTTTTACCTGCAATTTTTGTTGGCTCGTGTTAATATTTTTTTTTTTATTGATATAAGGCTCGCGTTTGACCACCATCTCACCTGATGGTAAGTGATGATGTGCTGCCCTACACTAACTAAAAAGCCGCTAACCCCAAAAAGTACTTTTCGAGTAAACGTAAAAATAAGTTTGCTACAAAACTAGGACGATGGTTGTAAATTATTTTTGTGGCCATAGTTTCTGTGCACAATATATAACGTTTGTTTTTGTAAATATTAATTTATTTTTAGTATTGTATTCTATTTTAATATTGTATGTATAGTATTGTGGTTTAATCGCTTTTTAACTAAGGAAGTGACAAAGTTTATGTGGCTTAACTGCTCAGCAAAATTGTTGTATCTCGTTAAGTATTCGTCGTAGGAAAATTATTCTTAGACCAGAAGATGAGAAGCCAAAGTAGTTTAAGGATACATTAAAAAGTGAAAAATTACCTTTTGTGGCTTAACGGCCTTTTAGTTAGTGCAGGACAGTGTGGTCGAAGATGGAGCACGCTTACCTAAAAGTAACCTATTCACTCTTGACTTAAAGATCCCTAGGTTATAGCTGAAAAGTTGTTTTTTCGGACTGTTTTTCTGGAGTGCTAGTAATACAATGGTATCTAAGAACTATGCTTGTAATACACACATACAGATGTGAAAAAAATAACAGGCTATTATCCTTTATAACTTTTTATTTCTTCAATGGATTAACTTGAAACTTTGTACATAGCTTCTTCGAGAAACGTAAGCACTAAAGGTGTGAAAAACATCGAGCGGCAATCAAGCGCGGCTGCCGCGCGCGGCCTGCTACCTGTTGTTTAAGCCGGCTCTACACGTTGGCCAACACAGTGGCGAATGTAGTGGCCAATGCGTATTGGCCAACGTGTAGATGGCGTGTTTGTGCATGTTGGGTGCACAAACACCCCCTCTACACGTTGGCGAATAGTCATTGGCCACTACATTCGCCACTGTGTTGGCCAACGTGTAGAGCCGGCTTTAGACGACTGCCGCGCAAACATTAGTCGGCTTTGTCCTAACTAGAGCGCGGCAGAAATGTGTCCAAGAAATGCCGCGTGCTGCTGCCGCGCTCTTGCTGCTCAATGTTTGGACACACCTTAAGAACTATGCTTGTAAAGTTGTAATACACACATACAGATATAAAAAATACCTAACAGGCTATTATCCTTTATAACTTTTTATTTCTTCAATGGATCAACTTGAAACTTTGTCCATTGGTTCCTCAAGAGACTTAAGTGAGCACTAAGAATATTTCTGCCGAAGAATTATTGTGTTTTTTCATCTGCGTTGTAAGCCCGGGTTCGTTTTTCGCACACGTATTAAATATTTTTGTGACATATATAACATATTAGTTCTGTTGTTTCGCGGTCTGTCTATGTTGCCTTTTCCGAATTGTGTCGGGGTCGACTTATACTCCAAATTAATGCAGCTGTGTACTTGTATTTTACATGAATCGACTGCCTCTCTTGGTAAGACTTGTGTAAAATTTTCTGGTTTCTGACTAGGCATAACGACTAGATGTACCAATGGCAACCGGTACCAAGTGATCACTTTGCTTTCCAAGACACTGAGGTATCTAGATTTGTTGAAATTGACACCCATCCGCGGATCGACTTCGGTAAGCGTTGCTTAACCTAGAATATTGAGCCGTGCAGCTGTTATTATTATGGCACAAGCTTTTCGACACTAAGATACTATTATGGTTCTGCTGGTCTATAATGAAGAAGATACAAGTATTCAGACTGAAAGCCGGATGCCGTTTCCAGGGTTTCTCCTAAAACAACATTATCCTCACCGTCAGCAGTAGCAATTCCACCAGACTTGCTCGTTATCAGTTTGGCAGGCCAGATGTCGGGGCTTGGCTTAGGCGGCACGGGCGACGTTTCCATTGGCTTGTCGTGGTAGTTAGCGTTAGGAAGCGATGTCGCCGGTGGCGGGGAATTGTTGTAAGCTGGCGGCTGGTAGTCATTCTCACTCTTTATCCGTAAATCTACAAGAAACAGAACGAAATTAAGGCTTTTGAAACATCAAGCTTCATTGAATTCTACTGCACTACCTGTACTAACTACTCAAAAACAATCTACTGCTCAACATGCGAATCGGTAAAGCTGAGTATTTTCTGGCGAGAAATACACTTAGTAGTGTCGTAAAAGGTGACCAGGGGGTTCAGGAGGATCTTTGATCATCCTGAACTTTGATAACATCATACTGCGGTCACCAATCTTCATTCGCCATGCGTGGTGATTATGGAAGAAGATGATGATGAATGGTGATGAAGTTAACGGCTGAAGATTCACTAATAACCGTTCATTGCAGCAATAACTAGCCTTTCTTCAGCAGTGGACGTTGATGAACTGAATGATAAAATGAAAGCCTGTTGAAAGCCGTAACGAATGAATGGCCAAGGGTATATAGAGACTCCATTTTCATTAATAGAAGCTTGGTTAGTACAAAATTTTTGTTGATTGTCCCCTCTTCCAAATCATCACGCAAATACATAGTTTTCTAAAACCTACCTTCAGCACCTTGGTCATTGTTTAAGCGTTCAGGCATGTCGTCGTTGGCCGAGGCGCTTCGTTCATATCCGTTATTCTTGATAGGGTTGCCGAGGGTCGAAGTGCAGTCTGGTGGGTTCTCTTCGTAGCGAGCGCCAGCGCCCGGAGAAGAGCGAGTGTCGGGTTCATCAGCTACGCTACCGCAGTGTGATGACGATGAACTTTGCCTGAAATTGATGGCAACTTATGTTACACTCGATTTGTATAGGAAGCTGTAGAAAATGATATTAAGAATAATGAGAAATAGAAGGCGATAATGTCATAAATTAAAAAAAAGAACCTTGAAAACATTGATGGTATTGATTTCGTGATGCATCATTTCTAGGTCAAGTTCGATTTTGTTTATCATAAAGCCCATTAAGTAAGTTGTACATCAAATATTATAATAGTATTAATTATTTATATCAGACAGCTATTCAAGTGGACCGGTTGATCTACTTAAATAGTTTTTATACACCCGATCAAATAAACACTAATTAAATTTAATTAATACTTATTTGATCGGGTGTATCCTCGAAGACTCCTCGTTGTACATATAATTTGTCAATCCACAAACTATAAAAAAAATATTATTGTGTCCATAACTGTGTTAATGCAATTATTAAAATAACAATTCAGTAGAACATTTTTTTGCTCCTTCATGACGCTCCTGTTTATTTCTTCTTAACTGTATACCATGATATAAAATCATTTTCTTGTAGAATAATTATGGAGACAATACTTTATTTTATTTATTTCAGCCTATAACTCCAGTCACTGAGAGGGAAAAAGCCATCATCCATCACGCGGGCTCAGTGCGTGAAAAAGAAGTAAACATACATATACTAATCCATTAACCTAAGATTACGATAGATAATACTATCTATTATACACCAATCAGAATTAAAAAGGTATAAGCTATAGTCCCTTATGCAGAACATGCATGGATATGGACAAAACAGTGGGGCACTAGTTCCTTGGGTGCACAGGATTCACCGAAATATGAAAACAAGCCTTAGGATCTCTAACCTCTCTTGCAGACATCCTGAATATACCAAGAGACCTTTCTGGAGAAATGATGGCTGGTTGGAATGATGTGCACCTTGGCCCACGTAAGGACTAAGTTTGGAAATCAGGACTCCATATAGAAAGATAGACGGTAACTCATTTATAAGATTGATCATTTAGGTACCTGTAATTCCTAGCATGTGGACTCTGAGACGGAGACGGCTTGGGCGGCGCTGGTCTACGATGCCCACCCGCGTGCATTGGCAAGTGCGCCGGTGGAGCATACCGCCCCATGCTTCCACTACCGTGTATCGGCATCCCGTACTGTGGCATGATCGGAGCGAAAGTGGCTGTGTGCGACGAGGGAGCAGCTGACTCCTGCACCTCACAGTTCCCCGACCCTGACACTGGACTTGTCTTTATTCGCGCCTGATGGCGGTCTCCGGAATTCTGTTGGGTCTGTTGCTTCACCCAAGCATCCTGGGACATCTCCATCGACAGGCCTTTGACCTGAAACCGTTAAAATCTAAATTAGAACAGCTTCGGTTTTATTGAAACACCTGAACTAATGTTTAGGTAATGATATGATAATCCTATTGACGTATGTGTGACTACAATACACGTGTGTAACTTTGGCCTTAACGCATGGATTTATTCAACCAATTAGAATTTGTAAGTGTTGTTGTTTATAGTATAAATTAATCGTCTCTGCTTATTCATTAGTTACCTGCTTCCAATCTAATCAAGTTTTCTTCGTTTGGCTTCTCATCTTTGGAACTAAGACAAGAGCTTTATTAATTACTTACTAATTACTAATTACCGCAGTCTCGTGCCCCAAAGGATATTGAAGAGATATAGGTACTTATAATATCTAGGTAAAATTCAAGGCTATATCTTAAACGATAGTAATGCAAAAATATAGAGAGAAACTCACCTGTAAATTCTCTCCACTCTTGAGGAAGCTGGAGAGCGCATCCTGGCTGACGTGCACCTCGCCCTTGTACATAAACTCGAGGAGTGCTTGCATGTTGTCAGCCGTGGTGGCCTCCAGTATAACATAGCAAGCGCCGGCATGACTTGGCGGCGCTGTGTCGAAGAGCTCCTGGAAGTGCTTACTGCATGCTGCCAGGATCACCTTGTGAGCTTTGAATTGGCGTCCTGGAACAAGGAAATTTTGTGGTGTTACACATTTGTATTTATCTTTCTTTTTAACACTGCCCCACCCTAGGACTTTCTCCTGTATTGTGAATGCATATTTACAAACACGCAGAACTGGAACACATATTTATAGGTTTTTTGTTACATGGTTTGGGCCCTGGACACTGGGCCGCTAATTATTTACAAAAAGATTTATCGATATACAAAGGAACTCTTTACACAGAACCTTTGACAGAAGTCAATATAAAAACTACATAACAGTGTGTTCTAAAAAAATCGACCAACTAAAAAGAGTGAAATAAAAACTTTTTACCAAAAAATTGAACCGACTCCCAAAAACACTGCAAAGTGAAAAATAACTTTAATTTCGGTAGTCGGTGTCTTTAGTTTTGTATTTTAGTTTTTGGCACCGACTTCCGAAATTAAAGTTATTTTTCACTTTGCAGTGTTTTTGGGAGTCGGTTCAATTTTTTGGTAAAAAGTTTTTATTTCACTCTTTTTAACCGACTTCAAAAAAAGGAGGTTTACAATTCGTCTTGAACTTTTTTTTTTTATGTATGTTAAAATTTTTTTTTAGTTGGTCGATTTTTAATTTACCTAGTTAAAACAGCCTAAATGTCAACTACTTATAACCTTTTACAAAATATAGCTTTTCCCAATGCTGGGCCGTTAATTGTTGAGGAGTTCTCCTGGTAGTTCATCATCAGCTCTACATCACCATATGCATTGTGACGAGCATAAAGTGCTTAAGATCCATATTCAAGTAATCGAATCGCAATCCACTCAATACTTATTATTGAGTAGTTTCGGCAGCCACCTGTGGT
Organism: Tholera decimalis; assembly: GCA_943138885.2. Taxonomy (NCBI): domain Eukaryota; kingdom Metazoa; phylum Arthropoda; class Insecta; order Lepidoptera; family Noctuidae; genus Tholera; species Tholera decimalis. Next base: position 7,401,227 of record OW964553.2, on the reverse strand, counting down.
CTTCATCATCAGTTCCACTTCCTCAAATGGTACTTTTTGAGAGCAACTGCACAAGCTACTATAATAAATACCCAAAACGTCATAGGTCTGCCTATATATAATATTTGAAGAGTTCCCTCGATTTCTCCAGGATCCCATCATCAGATCCTAACTTTTATAAAAATGGCACCAATTTCGAAGTATACCCTTTCAATCAAAAAAAGAATTTTCAAAATCGGTTCAGCCGTCTTCGAGTAATCTGTGATCAAACATTAAAATATATATATATATATATATACGCGTCGAATTGATAACCTCCTCTTTTTGTCGTCGGTTGAAAACAAGTCAATCCGAGAGTCACAAAAAGCTAAAAAATTCAGAAGCAATAATAAATTCTCCAATCCCAAAGCGGTTACCAGAAATCGAACCGCTATTTGATGAATCTTGACTAACCCTGATGACCCTATTGTTTATTTTTACATATTAGAAGAATATACTAAACATCGTAAGTCCCAACCCACGCAATGCAATAAACAATAAACAAAAGTCAAGGTAACTGGTCCCAGAGCAATTCTCAGAAGCGTACGAGGGGAACGTCTTAACTATTTGTATAATATGGATTGGTCAGCGAGTTTATTTTCGTTTTATTATACCTTGATAGTGAATTTCACGTACTGAGCACACTCTTTGATAAGCATAACACTGAAACTGCAGCCCTTACTCTGACTGAAAATATGAAAAGTAATTTTAATGTCTGCAATTTGTAGTAAAATCAAAAAGTCATTGTCCTTAATTGTCACAAAGTTAGCGTAACATTATTTCAGGAGAATTCTCTCAAGTATTTGTAACATACAACCTTGGCCTACTGAAGTAAAAATAGGTCAAATGCGATAATAACACCGTACAAACCTGAAATTAATGAATCCGTATCGCAGCGTCGTTATTATTTTAAAACTATAACAGCGTTAATCTTGCGTCAGTATGATATATTTATATCTCTTATTAATTTTATTTATTAAACAAAAAGACAGAAAAATACTGTAATAAGTACAGAAGCAACTATCAAACATTTCACAAGTTCGTATCAATCTTAACGATTGATACGAACTTGTGCACTGCACAGTAAATAGTTCATTATCAATATCATAGATGGCGCTAGTAGTACCTTGATTTCGAAGCTTGAGATCGAAGCTTAAGACTGAGTACTTTATTTGTTTTCCTCGCATTTCTTGTAAGTTTCTATTTACTTAACGATTTCGTTGAAAGTATTGTGCTAGTAAATTATGAATTTAAGGAAAAAATATTCTGGCCTAAGGATTTAGCAAACAGGCATTATATTTAAAGTGTGGAATGTTATAAGGATCACTGTTAGGCCCTTACTAGTTTGTTTTTTGTCAACATTTTTCTTTTGTATCGATATAGGCCACGCGTATCTGCCGGTCGCACTATAGATAGCCGCAGTACTTATACGATTACGTCATTACTCACGAAGCGCGGAACAAAATACGGTTAGCCTTGGACCCGCGGTCGTATGCGCTACGGAAGGCCGCCCGCACGCACTACGATTACTCGACGATCGATAGCAGCCAGCGACAGTACTTAGAAGCTTGATTTTTTATTAGAATTATTTAGATTACGGATTGCGGCTGTTGTTTTTATTGGAGCAGCGTGAAGTGAAAATTTATATGCAGATTAATTTAACGTGACTTTTCAGATACAGTTGTTAGTTGAAAAGAAAATGAACAAATGATACTCTATTATTCAGACACAAAATATAAATGCTAAATAAATATTCCTTTTCTAAACTCACTTACATCTAAAAGCAAATACGGTAATTATTATGAATGCTCACATTTACATAAACAAATAAATGTAGGCTTAATGATACTCGCGCTTTTTTTAGCTCACGATGACCTTCAACCAGTGCTATGAATGCTGTTTAAGCAATCCTTTGTTTATTTCCTGCTATTTTTAGCATCTTAAATATGAGCTAGCTCGTTAAGACAATGTTTGAAAACCAAGATTGAACTTCAAAGTTGTCTTTGCATAATCATAATTAGAATTATCATTCTTGATAGATACTATTGTATTCATAAACGTGAGAATGACTGACTTTTTTATAGCTATTATATTTATGAAAATATAACTACTTCTTTAATTCAATTATTACTAAAATAATTTACCAATTATTGGTAAATACTAAATACAATAAAGAAATAGAAAAAAATCTACACGTGTCTAATTAAATAGCACTGTTATCTAATGGAATAAGAATATAGAATAAATGAATATACATTCAATCAATAAGGTTTATTTTCCTTTAACAAGTCATTTCACGGAAAGGACCTTGAACTATAAAGTTAGTCGTAGAATACATAAAGTGTTTAAATTTTATATCTTAAAAAATTACAGGAGTAATGATTAAAAAATAATTCATTAAAAAATAACGATACTATCTTATCATATGCCTCACACATTACGTACGATTTTGGCACCTGTTTTTTCTGGGTTGTAAAATCATCCAATGACTCTCTTGGTGGAGCGGAACGGTGTGTCAGACTTCTACTGACTAATAATCCACCCTGTTCCTTCAGCTGCCCTTGCGATGCGGGGCTGCGGTATCTCGTTAGAACTTTCCCACAACCCCGTAAGGCAGTATCTTCGGGCCCCGTAAATGCTGCTGACTGCTCTTTGACGCGCGCGCGGAACACTACGCGCCGCCGACTCGGGCCTGGTCCTTACCGGACGGTGAGCTACCCCTGCTCACCGTTCGCAGGCCCGCGTCTTCGGGGGCCGGAGATCGGCGCGCGATCTTCGACGCCCGGGGCGTCTCCCACGGCGGCTGGGGCGTGAGGAAGAAATTTGTCTCTTCCTCACGCGTTCAGCCTCTTCCTTTGCTAGCATGACTGCTTCGCAGGAGGCGACTACGTCACATTCCCTCTCGCTCCGCACCATAGTCTGAAATAAGGCCGGGCGCGATAGGTCGCCGGTGCTCCGCCCAAGCAGGGCACATCTCCAATGTATGCTCCACCGTGTCCTCCGGATGGTCCTCACAATGATGACACCCGGGCGTATCCTCCCGCTGTATCATAAACAGGTACCTCCCGAAACAGCCATGTCCGGTCAGTACCTGCATCAGACGGAAGGTGAGAACGCCGTGGCGTCTCTCTAGCCACTCCTCAAAGAAGTAACTTGTCGCCCAGCCCTCGGTTGCGAAAGCCACGTTTTTCATGCCACCGTGAGATCGCGCCGGAGCTCTGTCCGCCGGGCCGCAATTTCCCGCGGCAGTAGAGTTTTACCCCGGCTTAGCATCTCCAATCGTGCATGCGCGCGAGGGCGCCTCCAGATCCACGGCAGCAATCCGGCAAGGAGGCTCGCCACCTCACCGGAGATCGTGCGGTATCCCCGGATCATCTGAATGGCCATGACCCTCTGGGACGCGACCAACTGGCAAGCTGGTTGCCGCTGCAGATTCAGCGCCCACACAGGGGCCCCATAGAGGGCCATGGACCCCACGATCCCCACGTAGAGCCTCCGGCAGGAGGCGTTTGGCCCGCCTAGATTGGGTAGGAGCCGCTTGAGTGCAGCCCCCGCCCGATCCAGCATTGGAGCCAGACGTCGGAAATGCTCCACGAAGTTCCACCGGCTGTCGAGGACGATTCCGAGGTACTTTATTTCGATATAATTTATAGCTTAAAGCACTCACCAATAATGTATCTTACTACCAATGGAAAAAAACACGCTTGGACCATTAGTTCCGGAGATTACTCCCTACAAACAAATGAATAAAATCTGACGTATAAGCGCATATACCTTTTTTAATCAACAATCAATGGAAACACACATTTAAAAAAAAACTAGAAGAAACATAGCACAAAACTACTGTTTATTGCTGTAGAAATTTCTTCTGTAAAATTGAGTCCAAAATGAAAGGATATGATATGGAATATAAATGAATATTACAATGTGTATAATATGAAGTACACACATCAAAAGTGTCTAGGGATCAACATATATTTTTGCAATAACTTTTCTCCTGATTGATATTAATTAAAATTTTCTTTAAGGATTCATCAAATAAAGTGTTTTCGTTTGTCACAGTAACGATAAACCAAGTCACCTTTGCATTAATAAAGAAATTTGCCATTTTCCTAATAAAGGGATTTTTGACATTTGAACCACTAACATTAAAGTTCGAAAAAAAGACTGAAATAACAGTTTTCCTTGAAAATTTTATTGGGTAACTTAAACAATTAATAATCCGTGTTTCTACCGCGAACACTAACAACACAAGAACATCGGTTTGGCATACTCAAAATGAGTTCATCCAAATCACGCTGTGGAATGGCCGCCCATGTTCGTTGCAACAACAAAAAAAGGTCTTCTTGCGACTGGATACCCTCCATATTCGGCAGAGCTCTTCTCTGTAGCATATCCCATGCATGCTCAATCGGGTTCAAGTCTGGCGACTGAGCAGGCCAGAGCAGGACATTGATGTTAGCTGCGGCGAGAGTCTGTCTTACAACTCTTGCGGTGTGCGGTCGTGCATTATCATGCATTAACTGAAATAAGGGACCGATTTGCACTTGTAGAGGAACGATGACGTCAGATACAATCGTCTCAGCATAAATTTGAGCGTTGAGGTTGCCTCTGATCCAAATCAACTCAGTTCTTCCGCCGATCCAAATACCCGCCCATACCATGATGGTTCCACCACTATAAGGATGGACTTCCTGGCAGGATTTTAATCGCTGTTGGCGTCCAGGGGTTCTCCAGTGTCGTATACGTCTTGTATCCGGTCTCATACCAAAACGAGACTCATCAGAAAAGCACACGAAACGCCATTGTTCTTCTGCCCAATTTCTGTGTTCAAGAGCCCATTGATATCGAATCCTACGATTATGCATTGCTATAGGTGGTACCCGTAGCGGTCTTCGGGAATAAAGGTTCACTTCATGCAAGCGGTTTCTGACTGTTTGGTCGCTAATTAAGTTCCCTGAAGAGTGATGAAGCCTCACGGCTAACATCATGGCGGTTATTGTTGGAGCTCTTCGAGTTAAGATTTGAATGTATCGGTCTTGTCTCCGTGTGGTGCAGTGATACCGTCCTCCATGGCGCTCAGCCACGGTACCAGTGCTTCGGTAACGTGTCCAAAGTCGACTGATAACACTCTGACTTGTATTCAGAGCTAAAGCCACAGTACGTTGCCGGGAACCAGCTTCTATCATTCCCACGGCTCTGAGCATTTCTTCCCTGCTTAAATGACGTCGCCGCTCCATAATAACGTTGGTTTTAATCAGTAGTAGGGAAACAGTAGCACTAATAATGTCTTCAATGCGTTGTATGTTTTTATAGGGAAAATATTGACAGCTGATTTTCATCTTTTACTCGAATTTGATTAACAGTTCCTGTTTCAAATTATGAAATGCACCAAAAAGGATCCATATAAATTTATAAAATCATAAATTTATTACAAAGCCACATCTCAATCTCAAGAAATCCGCATAAAAATGCTTGATCCCTAGACACTTTTGATGTGTGTATATTTACTTCTGATGTGCAAACAGAAGCACAACGACCTAATTTAGAAGAAAACAAAAACTAAAAAAAAAATGACTGCGTAAAGCGACTTGCAACTTTGTGGCATTTATATCAAATAATTTTTTTATCAATCTTAATCATGTTCGAAGAATCGCAAGCATGCAACCGGCCTAATAGTCGACTCACAGCGTTGCACGGCGGTATCGCTTCTACAAACCCCGCCCACAGATTTATTTCAAATACTTCCTCGTTCTTCGATCTACTTGGCGTAAGGTTTTATATCAATTTCACTCGTTTTATAAAACAATAGTAAAACTAACACAAATATAATAGTATAGTTAGTAAAACGCAAAGGCCATTACTAATCAGAATTTATGTAGAAATATTTACGTGAATATCAAACTCGTAGCAATTTAAATCAATCATGAAGAAATCTAGAATACCTAGGTTCTACAAGAGCTACGACATGCTACGAATTCTCGTAGCAAAGTGCTACGAATTTTGAACACTGAAATTGGATTTTGCTTTCAATCAGATTTCCGAGTGGAATCGAGATTTTTAATCAGTTTTTTTTTTTTGTATCGAATCTATGTTGTGTGCAGGCGGCGACTGAACACGTAGGTACTCATGAACGTTGGTCTATTTATATTCTATTTCTTTCTGTTGTAGAATATTAATAGGTTGTTGCTAATGAAGGCAGCTTTGTGTACCAGCCTAAGTACCCACTACGTTTTTGGTTATATATTTAAAAATAGTGTCATACTTGTAGCGATTTTATATTTTAATATAATAATATGTTTTTTTTTATTTCGGATGAGCCCGCTCATGACCTAGGTCACGCTACATGCTAAGACTGCTTTAAAGGCAAGACGGCTTTAAAGGGTTATACGGTCACCCATATTTATATGTTTTATAGCTAAATATATAATGAAAATAACTCTATCTACATACTGAATAATATATCAAAGAATTTGGATGAATAGCACACTGGTATGACATGCCCTTGAAAAGGTCCGTCCTTCTCTGTTTGTGCATGTTTTTTCTCTGTCAGTACCAAGACCTGAACATCGTACCCTATGATGGGGAAGGAGGGGGTCTACGAAGTGTGGCATTGTGTGATAAGGCGTGGGAGGGGTCCTGAATTTCGTGACATCATTCAAAATGTAACTAAAAAATCTCCACATACAGAGATTCAAGGATGGTTCAGATCTCAAGTGTATATACGGTGTGTCCCCACAGCCATCCGAATTCCGATTCTATGTCTGCATCAGCGAGTGGAGATTAAATACCAGAAATTTGGCCTATTGTATTTTAAAATATTCTTGCCCTAGGCACGTTAAATATATGAAGCTGTGACATAGACGCGAGGGATAAAAAAATCATGAAATTCGTGTGACGTATTTATGAATAGTTCCTAAGCCTAGAAAACATGACGATGTTTCTTTTGACGGAGTTTATTTTTTGTGGTGTGAATAAAAAATGCGTTGTAATTAACACGTGATACCTTCTGTTCAAAATCAGACATACCTACCGAACACATAGAACTCGCACAAGGCTGAATAGATACGCTGCTACACAAAATAGCACAAATCAATTTATTAATCCAATCTGTCTACTGTAATCTAGTATCAGACAGGAGCCTTCGAGCCCTTCGCACGATACGAAGTCACACAGCTTATATAACTATACGGAAATTATATAAACGCGTCCGTCTTTGCTCACAAAGAAAATTCAACCTTATTTTAATTAGCTATGAGAGCAGAATTTTGAGTAATCCTATGTTTTATAACTATTAAGTACATCTTCCTCCAAAATTATGAATTATTTTGTTTACAATAATCATCTGAGTAGCCTTGTCCCAACCATGAAGGGTCAGCTTCTCAAGCTACCGTTTGCAACTAAGTATCTACTTGCAGCGACTGCTTCACTAATCTCCACAACCCAGTAACTGGATAACACAATACCAATAGACGTGACTGATGTCAGATTATGTACCTATTTAATTGATATATCCATAGATTAAGCAATATTAAATACAGATGTTTATATTTAGGTGTACAATAAAGCCGGCTTCTGTGTTCCCTGCCACTTATGACCTTTCAGTCTTTAAAGCAAAAGTGAATAGGCATCTTCTGGGCTCGCTCGTTACATCGTAGACCTCATCAATAGCTTCTTTTTTTAAAGAGTATTACACCGCGGACTTGGGGGTCCGCGCCTTTGTTTAAATATTTTATTGTTTACAGAGATTGTAATTTATTTTATTTTTACAATATTTGGCTCCTCCTCGGACGATGGAGCTAAGGAAAATTACTTATATACTAATTAAAACTACGTGAGTCCATCTATAATATTTTTTTTTGTTCTATTCTTTAATTTATTTTAAGTTTAAGTGATTTACATGTACTACTATGTTAAATTGCTTAGAACCTCATCTATCGCTTACCATCAGGCGAAATTGAGGTCAAGAATCGGCTCATCACGAATAAAAAAAATCTTTGTTATTTTTATTATATTTTGCACCTATTATAGTCACTAACCTTAAAGCTTAAATTTACAACTAATACAACAATTAATTTATTGGCTGCAACTCTTACATAAATATGTATGAATAACCTAGGCCTGTGTCTTTCGCCCTTTGGGGCTTTGATCAATGAAAAACTGTATTATCACTGGACTTTTGATTTATTATATAAAAAATAAGTCACACGTATTTTACATTTTGTAGAAGAAGAGTGTTGCCACATTAGAACACTAAAATTAATATAAAAAATCTTATGTCATAGACAAGGCCTATGAACATTGTACCTTGTTTTTTAAATAAACTTTTGTATTTTATTTATTTTATTCTACCTACCGATGTGTCTATCTTACATTCATTATCTTAGGGGCGGCTTCCTGTCTAATTAAATGCAGTTGATAACTATTTATCTAACGTTAAAATTAAATAAAAACAATGTACGGAAATGTGTGCGGAAAAGTGCGTGCGTATTATTTAACATATTATGTATAGTTGTAATGTATGTAAATTAGCGGATCATACGGTTAACTAACAGGTCGAACCTTGAAGAATTTTGTATGACTCTTAAAGTGAATGAGAATATACATAATAAATGTGTAAAAAATACAATGGTCACTTAAAATTGTGAATGAATATGTTTAGCAAGATTAAGAGCCCATACAAAATATTATCACCAAAATAAAAATAAGTTTTGTATGTCTGTACTCCGTCAATTTTCAATTGCAATAACGGAATTTTTATCAGCTTGAAGCTGTTATTATCATAATTAGTCTATACCGTTACCACTGCGGAACACAAGCCTACTCTCTTTGAAAGGGAATGGGCTGTAATCTATCACGCGGGCCCAGTGCAGATTGGAGAATGTCTTTTTATTGATAATAGGCTCGCTTTTGACCACCAGCTCACCTGGTGTTAAGTGATGATGTGGTCAAAGATAAAGATCACTTACCTAGAAGTAACCTATTCACTCTTCATTTAAAGACCCCCAGGTTTTAGCTATCAGGAAACACAGCACATAGCCTTTACAGTTCTTGGATTCCTCACAATGGTTTCGTGACCGATTTCAGAGCAATGGTGATGATGAAAATTAAACAAAGCAATGAGTCCAGGTCCGTTCAATCACTAGGCGACCACTGATCAAACCTACCTTTACAACTTAAAATAGCTCATGCAAACAGGAAGCAGGAAAATGCTTCTCCACAGTTAAATACCATGTAAAAATTTGCTGACAAATTGTGGCGTACCAATGTCGTATCAGTTTGGCAGTTATAGGTAAGTACTAGAATTTTTAAAAGCGTATATGTATTGCAGAGTATCATTAGAACTTAAAACGGAATATTTACCATGTATACTTATTGTTTCAAGTTTCCGATATTTCGGCACTGTTACAAGCGCCATGATCACGGATGAACTAAAGTCATTGTGGGTAGACGTTTATGAGCAGACGAATCGGTCTACCCTCTTTCTCGTTGGTTTTTTTGTGATCGACACTGCTACCACGGTTACGTATCACTCAAAACTCGATTCAAAAGTGTTCAAAAAAGTTGGACACGGTGAGTTTTGTGTGTCGGGAACAGAATCGAGTTTACTGAGATATTGTTAGTGACCATGTTAGCTTAAAAACTTGTATTGCAGAGCACGGAACAGAAGTATTTTCTGTTCCGTGTTGCAGAGTATCATTCAGACATACAGTACAGAATTATTTAGTCTTTTTTTTTCACAAAAATCTCAGCATCGAATAGCCATCGAAAAATTATGAAGCAAGTTATTTCAGTTCAACCACAAATGTAGTATCATTAATTTTATCAGAATGCTTGAAAAAGTTATTTTCATCCCCCCATCTCGGAAAGAGTATTTTTGCTCTTCGATATCTGAGTGCAAAAACCGTTTTTATTCGCTAGAGGATAAAAGTGTGTGAATTCAAAACATCATTAAACCTATTTACTTCTACCTCCATGGGGCCGAATTTATCATACAACTTTTTTTAATTTGTTAAGAACTCAGACTCTGGAACCTTCTTGGTGTACCTACTTACTTTTTTTAATTTGCTTTGCGCGCCATTTTTTTTTGAATTTAGTCATTTCCTCGCTGAGGTGGGATGAAAAGTTACGTGTTGCACTCGAGTGCAAACGATTTTTCACCTCGTGCTCTTTTGATTCCCTCGCTAACGCTCAGGATTCTAATGTTTGAATCACTCGCTGCACTCGTGATTCAATTTTAGAATCCTTCTCTTGCCCGGTCATCAAAATTGAGCACGCGGTTAAAAAGCAACTTTGCACTCTTGTATAACAAATAACTATTTTTAGTTACTTAGAATTCGCGGCGTTCTATTTTGCAGTTTTTATACACTACTCTTAAATATGACTGACTACACACTGATTATTCTGTGTATTATACTATACTTAATATTCTTAACATTTCTTTGTTTCGTTAATTATTTAAAATTTTAATGCCACGAATGTTTAATGACCATTTAACCCTGGTACACATTTTTATTATGTGTATAAATAAATTCCTCGTGAGAAACGCGAAACATTGAAAACTAAAAAAAAAAAAACTAAGCGCTATTGATACGCATTCATACGCATAAAGTAGGCAATTATCTCATTTAATTATGAAGTTATTCTAACACCTATCTACTAATAAAAAATATTTGCAGTTTGAGTGCTTTTTACGGCCTACCCAAACGTCCTTACCTTGGTATTGTTCGTCAAATCGTTAAGCTCCTTGTTTTAAGTTGAGCTATACGACATTTGAAAAATGCTTGCACTGTATGGACAGACCCATTCAAATCTGTGAGCATCTTTCCTCAAAAGATCGCCTCAGACGGTAATCTACAGGGTTTCCATATATTTTTAACCAGTATAGATTGTATGGACTTTAAAAAAGAGGGACCTCTGAGTTTGTTCCGGTGTTTCTTCTCAGGGTAGCCGGTTAGGAAACACCGTCTTCATCAAAAAATGACGTGTAAAAGTGTTATTTAATAACCAATTTGCAAAATAAAGATAATTTAAGCGTCAATAGCCTAATGGATAAGGTGTCGGACTTGTGATCGGGAGGTCGCAAGTTCGAATCCCACCCATTACACTATTACCGTGAACCCACTCCAAACACAAGCATATTTAGTTTAGTTGGAGGAGTTAACAACATTGCTAGTAATGTGAATTCTACCCACATTGCTAGTAATCTTTAAAAAAAAAAATGAAAATATGTTTTGTGTGATCTGTTGTAGTATCTTCATCTCCAAAGACTGATCATCGGCTTAGCCTTTTTCTAACTATGTTAGGATCCACTTTCAGTCCAACTGGATGCAGCTGAGTACTACTAATATTTTACATGGGGCAGCTGAGTACTACTAATATTTTACGTGGAGCAGCTGAGTACTAATAATATTTTACATGAAGCAGCTGAGTACTACTAATATTTTACATGGAGCAGCTGAGTACTACTAATATTTTACATGGAGCAGCTGAGTACTACTAATATTTTACGTGGAGCATCTGAGTACTAATAATATTTTACATGAAGCAGCTGAGTACTACTAATATTTTACATGGAGCAGCTGAGTACTACTAATATTTTACATGGAGCGACTAACTATCTGACCTCTACACTCTACTTGTGTCAGATTTTATAGCTTCCCACTACCCGTGAATACTTGCAAAGATGTACAAATGACATCTGGGACTAGCGGTTTATCGTGGTTTCCGAGACACGGATAAAAACTCGATACCTTAAGACCAGGCAGTCTAAAATATTTTTCACGCAAGCTCCGCCCCCATGTACCCCGGTTAGGCCGTTGTATGCTAAACGCTAAAGCAGCAGTAATAAAGTTGAATATCGCGCACGCTCTTTTACCATGTTCGAATTCGAAACTGTCGTTGTATACTAAACGCTAACTCATCAGTAATAAAGTTGAATATCGCGTGCGCTCTTTTACCATATTCGGGTTCGAAACAAAATGTCGTAAGTCTCAATTCTTGTTTCGTTTATAATTAAAGTAATAACTGATCTAGAGAAAATATATCCTATATTTGGATAATAAACTATATTTTCTTACTGTCAATACTAATTTTAGACATAAAAGGCGAGTAATCTTGATTAAATTTTGAATTATCTTTAAAAAAGACATGATTTTCGATTAAAAAATTAATCGAGTGAAAATGTTCCAATTACGTAACTGGTCTAGATATGTAAAGAAAAAGATCCAATAAATCATACAGTAAAGTTCCATTTTGATTGTATGCGTGATTGTTTCAGAATATTAATGCAAAGTACATACAATTTAGAGAGCCTCCTCTTAAGATAGTCCCATCTACAGACCGATCTCTACAAGCGTTGCTTAACCTGTTGATCAACCCATCCGGCTGTTATGATTGAGCCATGAACTCCTTTACCAAAAGACACTGCCAAAGTTTAATTAGGTATGTTATGTAACACTATCCAATATACCAATAATCTCATTTCACGCTCCATCAAACAGCCCATCGTCGCATCACTGCAGTTTCACAACGCATGCGCCCACTGGCCTGCGCCTGCCGTCGCCGCCGCGGTTTAACGAGGAAATGAGCGAACGACATTGGGCGCTCGCGCAACTTGCAACACAACTGACATTGGCCCCATTTCGGGACCTACAAACGTTATCGTGCATGTGTGCAAGCTACGAATGCTATATTTCTACGTTATGATAATTCTAATGTAGATCTGTGTGGCCTGTTTTTAAAGGAATTCTAAAAAAAAAGCTATTGTTTCAGTTTCTTGGCGAGGTTGTGAATGAAAACGATTTTCGAATTCTGAAATCAGAATAGGGTAAGGTCACTTTGAGTAGAATTCTAGGTCGAGAGCGCAAGCATGCATTAATCTATTTTTTGTCTCAGGTTACACGTGTCACATCACTAAACAAAACCACCAGCTTTAAAGCAGAAAAAAAAAGCAATTTCTAAATAAAAGAATAGTTTCTTTCTTCTTCAACAATTACAGTGCGGCACAAAAATAACGTGCCACTTACAAAGCTACAACTAATAATAATATGTAATTCAGTTTTATCGCAGCAGTTTATTTAGTGGCACGGTGCGTCCCAATTCCGTCGAGTGTTAACCCAAACATGCTGTTCTCATCATTCGAGGGCCCCTGTGACCATACGACATTGCAACGTGGAGCGACGCGTAAATAGGTCAGCGGTAACTGAATAGATTATAAAGATGGTAACGAACAGTCGTTCTTTAATGTAGTACACCTTTAAAAATTCAATGATATCATACAATTTTTAATGACAAAACGTTATTGATTGAATTGTTATGTATGTGTGTTTGTGTATTCACAAAGAGCTAGTTACAATTCTACTGTTTATTGACGTTGTCTATGGTCTTCATGAATAAATACTATGATAGACACGTTTCAAGAACGTATGAATGCCAAAAACAAGTTTGAAATTGATTTTAGTTTCAACAATGACATTAACCAATGAAATAAAATTTGGACATTAACGAAACAATACATGTACTTCTCTTTCTTTTATAGACCGTAAATATCTACCGTTGGACATGGGACACTCCCATAAAAGATATCCCCGAAGAATCAATGCCATTATTACTTTCTTGTCTAGTAGGTAGATTGATATTTGCAACGTGTTTTAAAACCGTGAATTTTTTTTATAGCTTGTGCAACAATGAACAAGGAAGAATAAAGATTTTCTATTCATACAATGTATTATTCAAAATTAGAATGCCAGTTTTGTTTGTCAATCAAATGGTAAAATCTTTACACTTAATTCGTGTTTAATTTATTAAGAATATGTAAAAATAACCTTCCATATTGTGGGTTTTTGGTATAGCTGAGCATAGTTTTTTTATAGTGAGTGATACCGATGTGGTGGTGATTTTTACTGACACTGTTTAACATATTATGCAATGTCATATAGATGATATTACGTACTGAAATCATTGCTCTTATTAAAATACAGATTTTGTAAAATACAGATATTCGAAATCAGTATTTTAATAACAGCAATGATTTTATTCTGTAATATAGTTTACAACTAGTTTAAGAGCCCGAAAATGACAAAAAGTGACACCATGTGTATAGAGCGTAATAGAGAAATATAGATATACATACTCGTATAACATACTGTAATACATACACTACATTTACCTGTCCCTGAACATTTTAATACATTTGATAAATTCATGTGTTTAGTCATCGTACCGAGGTGACGCGCGTTATAATTGACACAGCCCTTAGCAAATAGAAACAGATGCGTTTAGTGTGTATTCAAATTTATATACTTTTGTTTACGATGAGGATCAGTCCATTCCAAATTAATTTAACTCTAATACACATAACAAGTAAGTTTATTTACATATTAATTTGAACCTTATAACAAGTTTAAAAAATCCAATTCCTTTTAAAATTGAAAACTCAATGCAAAATTGAGTAAAACGTAACAAAATTAATAAACGGGCCGATATTAAAAAACGTGATGATAGAAAGAAAAACCACGAAAATCGCGCAAACATCTGCGATTTCCCTAACATCCGGTAGCGAAAGCCGAAAATTCGGAGCGAATGCGAAATCAAATTGAAAATTGAGTTCCCCACCCGTAGATATAAGCTTCAAAGCCCGGATGCAAGTGAAAACGACATCACGGGGGGAGGACGAGTAACCCCATTCCACGGGCCCACGCACACACGCAAAGCGTGTATAGGACGACGCATCCCACCCGCTGGGTGTGCCTCCCGAATTCAAGGTCGGCGCGGAAGGCACACAGGCCGGCGGGAGCGAGACAGCAACACACACCCCCACTGAAAGTGCAAGCGAAATGCGTGAGAGAAAATCAATCTTGCACGGAGTGGGGCGGCTGGAAAACTAGGTGAACGTTTCGGACGTTCGGTTTTTGTACGTGAAGCGATTGTTAACAGCATTGCAATTATTTTAGGATACTTTTTAGGCTCAGCTTGTTTAGTATTTGGATCGATAATCGCATTGAAATACTAGACTGTTTTATCGAAGGCTGGCAAAAGTAGGTGACGGTTAGAGGCCTAGATTTCGACTAGACATTTAAACACAAAGGCCAACGTGTCAAATGTACTTTCATTGTTTGTTAGAAATAGTTTTATATGAAAAAGGAAGTTCATAAATAAAATCAAGGAAAATGTTTTAGAAAGTCGTCACATAAACATCTGTGATGTGACAGTCTTTGAAACAGGTTCGCAAGACGCTTTGTCTTTGACATATCTACCGATGTGAGCAAACTCTAGATATTTTTGAACAATGTTGGAAATGTATAACGAGACCGTTTTACCCAAAACCATTTGAAGTTTTAAATATATTTACAGAAAATTGTAATACTGAGGCCTTGTTTAACCACTTACGTTTTAGTTCCCGTTAACTTACTCGGCAGATCATTTCATACAAATTGCGTTCCGTTTTCGAAATTAGTCGGTGAGTAATGGCTATTTAAACATAGTAAAACGGGCCCTTTGCCATGTACCAACCTGAAGTTTACAAAACCTAACAAAAGTTACGTAACGTCCTACAAAGAAAAATATGTACCTAGTGCTTAGAGCCCTATTTAAACCCAGAAGCCCTGTACCTAAACCAATGGAAAATGTGTCGCTGAACAGAAAATCACTGAAAACGGCCCCCACTACAAACGATCGATCTCTTTGATTACCGAAACTGTTCAATCATCGTGACTGAACAATTTTGGGCAAGGTAAATTTAACCCTTTCGCCGCATCTCTCGCAAATCAATAGGGGTACATGCGACGGGGGTAGAAATTAGGCCTACACTAAATATGCACAACTATACAGGAGATTCCAGGGCCCGCCGGGGAGGGTTACGTGTATAATGCACTCGAGTATAGACTGCGAGGGAGGGGGCTCCCCGCTGCGGTATTAGAGGGGGTTACCCCTACACCCCTCCACAATGATGTTAGGCCGACCGCAGCAACACCTTGATTTTTCGACATAGCCTGCGTGCAGAAAGTTTTTTTTTTCGATATATTTTCACCCTAGTGTGAGTTATGCCTTGTTAGTTTTTATAGTTCTTTTTTATTACGCACACTGTAACGAATTTTAATTTATGTTTGTAACAAAAGAGGTCGTATTGGCACGAATGAGTTCACGCATCTATGAGCTTTTGTGCGTAAAATATAAATCGGTGGGCGCGTACGTCGACCATAACTTATCTAAACAGATCATCGTTCATTTTCGTTGTTACAGCTTCGAAACTGAAATAACTCGCTTACCTACTTATACTATTTTCTTCTATTTTTATTCTTTTGTTTTGGTACAAATGTGTAATAATTCCAAAATAATTCACACTCTAATTTTATTGGCCGCCACTACGAGATTCTGTTTAGTTTTCTTTAGAAATTCTTTATTGCAATAAAATAAAGGATAAGTAGATTTTGTATTTACAAATATTATTTTCTATTTTCGATATAAATGAATATTTTTATATATAAATATAAACAATAGTTTATTTTACTTTTGCAGTATTCTTATGGTTTTAATAGAAATGGATTTCATTAACATTCACTGTTTATGCCACTGGAACATATAAATCTAAAATTTCATAAATTATACTTGCAAAAACATCATTGTCGAGTCAAAATATATAGGCATAAGCAATTTTGAAAAATCATGAAATCGTTCAGCTTTTTTATTCCACGGCTGTAAGTGACCAATAGGGGAAATGGATTATTACAGTGGGACCGACAATCTGTGGCTCACCATATCATTTATAATGCACAGCTGTTAGCGCCAAGGCTTTTCCCTTAAGCGCCCAGTTTAACTATAAATCGATGAAATCGTTGTAAAAAAACAGACGATACACATTTCATAGAAGTAATCTTAAATATTGACGTGTGCGTAGCTTTCGATATCGCAGCGATAAATTGGAAGATGTATAGAGGGCTCAATGTAGTGACAACCGAAAGTTATGTTAATGATAGATTTATTGGCACAGTTCGAAGCCCTCCACGAAGAGAAACATTTTGTGTAGAATAAAACAACATGTTAAACACAGACATACGTTTTTTGTTTGACGTTAACGAGTAATTCAATCCTTATTACCCCTTTGAGCATTCGTAACCCTTTACAGACGAAATTCATTATAAATACTTACTGTATAACAAAGCGAGCTTAAACACAATTTCATTACGAAATCAGTGTGAGGACACAAAATCGATTGTAGTGCTATTGGAATAAAGCTATAAATATCACATAAAAGGTACGAACAACGCGTAAAACTAAACAGTTGCTGGTCTTATCAAGTATTCAAGAACCAAGCTGTAACCCTTACTGTTACTGTTGTCAGTGATATAGGGATGTCAATAAAATTACTAAGTAATGGCCTTGCTCGCTTGGTTCAAGATAAAACTTGAATGAGCCTGTTTTTCGGATTTGAAACGGAGAAAAACAATTTGGATCCAGAGGTAACAAATAAAATAGACATTATTTTCATTCATAATAATAAAATAACGACAGTCAGTACCACATCAAATAGAAGAAATAATAAAATTGTTATTTTAATATGTGAAATCTTTAATCAAAACTTCTAACACTAGGTCATCATCGTCATTGAACAACATTCTATTTCAAACGTTATCGTATTCAATATCTTGCATTTGACCATTTTTGTTCAGGTGTTGTCGAAAACCTTTATCGAATTTTATCACGTTTCTATGATAAAAACTAGTAACTAGACATTCCTATCTATGATATAGGTATTATTTCGATATTGCCTACACTGTACTTGAAAATTACTCAACTAGTTTTCTAGTGATGGATTTCGGTTTTAATAAAGTATTTTCAAGGATATTTTTCTATACCTAGCTCAATGAAGCTTGAAATATTCGGGAATGTAGAAATGTTTCCCTTACAAATGAGTCTACCAGATGGTAGGCTCGTAAACCGAAGGTATTTGCCGCCAGCAGTCAACATAAAAACAGTTGGAGCGCAAATTTGAATAAATGCAAGCCCAATTCACACCCGGAGGGTGAAACCATAAAAATGATGCAAAAAGAATCGGGAATCCCTCCCTCCACCCTCGCCATGACAACGTGTGTATCCTGTGGCTATAACACCTTAGAGAGAGGCCAAAAATCTGTTTGATGTAGTACGTGATGTAGTATGTGTACTTATGAACGGGGATACAAAATCAATAATTGTTAACTAAGCACCTACGCAAAACAGTACGTCTGCACTGAAAAAGACCGAAAGAGTTAACCTAGCCGAGTAACATTAAACAGATTTCAACACAACTCCCAACTAGAAAATCTGTTTTAAACATCTAAATTACCAGGTATTGGAAACTTGTCCAGTTGGAACAGTGAGCTCAGTAGTTTCTGTGTTCGCAGCTTGAAAACAGAGAGAGTGAGGGGGTGGGTGTTCCGGGGGGTGTCTGGGGGTTGGTTGCCGCGCGACACATATACCGGCACGGTCGATAAGGAAAGCGGGCCGACTCGATGCGTTCCGCATAGACTTCGAAAACGCAGTGAATTCGACTGTTAAAATTGAATGGGATTTTACCCGAAAGTGAAAGCTTCTGGGTATATTACTTTCGGTTTCTATTGAACGGGAAATAGTGGCAGTATATGAATTTTATCTGCAGCGTTTACAAAAGTTATGAGTGATTGGAAAGTAAACAGTTCATAAATTATGTACATATTTAATAATCTGAGAGCTAGGGTATACTGAATTTGGATAATGAATACGTAATGTACTTTTAAAGAAACATTACTTTGATGAAAACCTGTTTTTCATTAACTTAACCTTCAAACGAAAGAAGTCCATTTCAAAATGTTTGTGCCATTTTTATTATACGTAGGTACTTTTCAAAAGTTCTAAACGGAAGAACGGTTGTTTTTAATGTCGAATAGTTTTAAGCGTTCCCTTCACGTGCTTTACATAGTTGTTTTAAGAATCAACGTGCAAGTTTCTTAAAAAAAACTCTTTTTAATGATCTTTTCAAAAAATAAATGTGAAACCATCAAAATTTAGAATCCGTGAATGGAAATGGTATTATACTCGGAAACTAGGATTTTCCTTGGAAATAACGAGGACACGAACCAGTGAAGGAGAAAACAAGAATCACCCCCCTTAACTCGAGAGGTAAGTGGCAGAAGAAATCCAGGGTTTATCCGTATGTGTAGGGATTTTTATATGCTCACATTTTTAGGCATTCTGAAAACATTTTTAGTTTTCAAGGGTAAATTAAGAAACAGGTATTTTAAGTGAAGAAAAAAAAATGATAGTACCTAAATTAGAACCACGATAATTCTAATTATTTCTCTTATTTTACACAGTATTTTTTTTCTATTAGTAATCTTATCGTAAATTCGTAAACGCATTACCGAAAATAAATGACACGTACATTTTACACTTAGCAAGTTTATGTTAAGGATAAGCATACACGAGCGAATTACTGAACCGGTGTCAAAACCAGTTCACATCGAGTTATTTTTTATGTGGCATCAAAATATTGTAGGCAGAATTTCGGATCTCGGATCTGTATCTAGTCAGTAATTTTCAGTTATTTGAAATGTAGCCTTCAAGCTAAAGTTGTATGCTAAACTTTGTTCTAAATGCGAGTATGTACTGTAATTTATCAGGGTTAAGGCCCCCTAAATTGCTTGTTCAGTGACAAATTGCGACGCTCTGTAATAACTCGTGTAGTCTTGTCCTTAAGTTTACTTTCACTAGTTGCAGGGTTGGGACTGTGGTAAACAGCTGATATCGGTTGTAGGTTGTCTTATTTTTGTATTTGAATTTTCATGTTTTTGTGTTTTACATTTCATACAGAATTAGAACATTCGAGTTCTAAAACTGAATTTCTGTTTCTGAGTTGAAAATTAATAGACAATTTAACAAAAACGTTATAATCATGCAATGAACATTACAGTAAGCCTTTCATTCGAAAAAACGTACCATTAAAAGACGGAATTATTATCTAAATTCGTTCACACTGAAATGAAACGAGCTCTTCACAATTATTGCAAATTGCCACGTTAAAACTAAAATGTCTTTAAGAGGAGTCGCTTAAACTATAAGCCTTCCATTTTGGCAGGGCTGTGAGTGCAGACTTCCTACCCCCTCCCAGTTCTCACGCACTAGAGGGGGGCGACAGCCTCGTCCCGTCCCTCACCCCCTCTTACGTCTAGCACATGCTCGGTACGACCTCGAAAACTTAGGCCCAAAGTTGGCTGGCGTATGTAATATTAGTGACGAAGAAATAGAAGCCTATATTTTTCATGTGTGGGTTTCTGTAGCCCTTAGGGTAAAAGGAATTTCAAAGGGTTCTGATATAGGCCTTGTAGCCATCAAAACTATGGCCAAGAAAGTCTAAGATTGCGATAATGAAGTTGAGTAGAAACCATCCTGTTATAAATTTTACGATGTATATCATAAAATTGTTTTGATATTAACCGTCGCTTTCGTGAAGTTTTCGCACACGTACGGTTCCGTAAGTAAAATATTGCCTCCGGGGATTGGATGATTAATTCCAAATACTCCAGCCTGATTTACCAAGCTCCGTGATCCAATGCCTATCCGCGATGGCAACAATGCAATGTAGTCTCATACTAAGTACAATTCGCACTCATATATTGTATTTGCACCAATATATTGTACTGTAACATTACATAACAGCAAAACAGCGTGAACTTGAAATACTTTGACCAACCACGCTTTTCCGAAGGAATTACCTAGGAAGCCCCACAAAGTATTAACCAGGGTAAAGTAACGTGAGCTATTTCACAAGAACGTGTTGCAATTACAACATCATTGTTAAGTTTAAGGTAAAGATGGGCGATTGTGAATGACATTATTCGAATGATTCGATTGTATAAGTCATTCAAATTATTCGAATAACCTTACAACTCATTCGAATTTGAACAAAAGCGAGAAGTAAATAAGAATGTATTGCGTCGTCTCTTTCCTTCCGATTCAAATTTCATTACTACTAGTTTATATATTCGAATATCCGCAACCTCATCTAAAAGTAAACTCTATGCACTGAGAAAAAATACCCAATTTCGTGTGGCAAATTGATTGAATCATCAAACCATCGAACGACTAGTTTGTATTCGAATATATGAAGTTATTATTGCGCTCGAATAAGAAACTATTTTGGTTGTAACACCTAACTAACTTGTACGAGGGGGACTTACGTGCATAAGAAGGTAACGGTAAATTATAATATCAAAATACGAATTTGTACGTATAGAAAGTGTATTAAAAATTCTCATTCGTCCGGTCCGGTCCTTGTTTTGGTGTGAACCTGTGACCTGTACACATATCTAAGTAATCTTATTATAACTGTGTGCGTGTGCGATTCGTAGAAAGGGCAACGACAACATTTTCGATACTTTCTGAAGTACCTGCCTACTCGGAAATTAGTCATATCTAATTATTGCTATCAACTAAAAGTAATCTTTATAGTAGGAGAAAAACGTAAACTGTATGGCAAACTGAATGAATGAACTAACGGTTCGCAAATCAGTAACTATTAACTTATTACTACGAATATCAATCAAAAGTAGACTTTATTATAATAAGAAACATACCAATTTTGTATGGCAAAGTAAATGAATGAACTAGCGGTTTTATTCGAATTTGCGAACTAGCGATCGATTGTTTTTGTATTCGAATGTTAATATTAGTAGTATCAAACCATTCGATTATTGGAATCAGTAACAATCGCCCATCGCTGGTTTAAGGCCAGCAAGTCTTTGTTGAAACTTGATGAATTTTCATTCGATCGTTTTACTCAGAGTCGGCTGAATTTACTTCGTCCAACAATGACTCGTTATGCTTGTGAATTTCTGCAGTGTTATGATTTAAGTTTTTTTTTTGTAAGTTAAATATACTGCTTTGTTTAAATATCTTCAGATAAACTGATCGTTTGATAAAAATAATATGCATTTTCTGCTATATCAATATCTTTTCTTGAACAATTCATTACATACAGGTGGAAAAACAACAAATAACTTCGCTCAAGTTGAACGGAATGGAGTTTCAGACTTCTATTGACTAAACACTCACCCTCACTTTCCCTTGCGTTCCGGGGCCACGTTATCTCGTCAGAACATTCCCTCAACCCCAGCACGTATACTCTTATAATTAAAACAACTTCGCAGTTTTAGAGACCGCACGGAAGACGTGTCGCGTCATATAAACTGACTTAGAATAAATAGAGTTAAATGTGTACCTGATAAACGCTATGCGTATACATCTAGAATTTCGAGTTATTCAATGATAGTGTTTTAAATTAAAAGCGATGTAAATAGTTCTCGTTTTAATTACCGAAGATTGTAACTAACTAAAGAGCAGTTGTAGCCCAGTGGTTGGGTAGCTCGCCGCCCGGCTGAAACCAGGCCCGTGTAAACGGCGCGTCGTGTTCCACGCGCGCCTCAAAGAGTGTCAGCAAAATTGTCGGGGCCCACAAGTGGACCGTTGCCTGTCGGGGTTGCGGAATTGTTCGAAGGAGTTACCGCGGCCTCGGAACACGAAGGGCATATGATGGAACACGGATGGGTTTTAGTCAGTAAAAGTCTGACACACCCTCCCGCTTCGCCCAGATCGGGGCAGTCATTGGATGAGTTCACATCCTTAAAAAAAGCCCAATTGTGAGTTAGAGTGGGTTCGAACCCAGTCAGGAACATTACTTTGTGTATTGTTTTTCACCTTTACTCTCAAGTCGGTGAAGATATTCCTTCATACACGAAGAAATCGGCGTGTCCTAGGGCTAAAAATCCCAAGGCATATGACATCCACCGAGGAAGCCTATGGCCCAACATTAGGAACTTAACTTAGACTTAGACTGAATTATTACTATTGTAAGGTCATTGAGTACCATATTAAGATTTTATTTTATATTTCGATAGTTAAAGAGTGATTTAAATTGTAACTTTGATGGTGTATTGTAAAGGGGGATTGGTTTGGTGGCCTCTAATTAGGAAACGTCACCCCATCTCCCCTCAGAGGGGATGCAGAGTTATAATTAGGGGAAAGAGCGGGTTACATACACTTTTCGCAAAATCGGGTTTGATGCGTGCAGTAACAATGTCAATGTACTTTGTGAAATATAAAGTATGACGAACAGGTAAAAATTGCGTGACACCGAATCGAGGGAGCCATTTTTCAATATTGATACGGAACACGACAAAAATGAAACAGTTTTTAATCAAATCAACTTTTCCTGAAACATTTTAGGGTTCCGTCGCCGATTGACAAAAACCGAAGCCCTTATAGAATCGTCATACCTGTTTGTCCGTCTGTATGTCACAGTCATTTCATTCCTAAAGTATTAAGACTACAGAGCTGAAACTTGGTAGGGAGTACACCTTCTGTGACACACTATGTGACTGACACATGGAACCCAAACTGAAAAAAAAAAAACTATTCGTATGGGATTTCTATAGATAAGTCTTTGTAAATGACATGATGTCAATCGTTTGAAACATAGACACTTTCAAGTTTCAAAGTGATTAAAGTAAGAGTGAAAAATCTTAATAAACACTTGCAACTAAAATTGGTTTGAAAGAAATACAATCAGCAATTTTTGAGATATACCAAAACCGCAATTATAACTTTGTCATTTATACAAAAACACTTCATCCATTCTGTCATACAAACACTATGAACAACCAAAGTTATTTTCGCTTATATTCTATGCTTGCTACTACGGAACCCTTCATGGGCGAGTCCAATACGCACTTGGCCACTTTTTTTATGTGGCATCCGTTGGTATCAGCAAGTCCTTTGACCTTAACCCTCTCAAGCCTAAGGCCCCTTGTGTAGGCAATTTATTATGGTCTAGCCTTTGACGTCACGCACAGACTTTTATGTGATAGAATATTTTTATAAAAACATTTTTTTCGCAGTTAGCAACGGCTCATTTTGAAAGGTCTTGGTATTATATTGGAATTTTATTTAAAAACTACTTAGCTTGTCCCAGCATCTTCGCCCGCGTGGGAAGTTTTTCCCGTGTAAATCCCGATCCCGTGGGAATTTCGCAAAATCCTTTCTTAGCGGATGCCTACGTTACAACATCTACCTGCATGCCAAATTTCAGCCCGATCCGTCTAGTGGTTTGGGCTGTGCGTTGATAGATCACTATGTCAGTCAGTCACCTTTGAGTTATATATATTTAGATAAGCATTATATCTACAAATTTATTTACACATACGTACCTAAAGCTTATTCAGGAGCATTATTAAAGTAATCGATACTTATATTTTTGATCCTTAAGCGTTGATCAAATATGACGCTATACACGATAAATAATAAATTCATAACACACTTTTTTCCGCGAGAATACTCATCAAATGTTTTCTTTGCTCTGGAGCAGAAGGTATTGCCCAAAAACCCAAGCTATTCCTTCAGTTGCTCTTGCTTTCTGGGGCTGCGGTATCTCTTTAAAACATTCCCGCATCCCCGACAGACAATGCCCCTATCAGCTCCCATGTATTTGAAAATCTGTAGAATACCATATTTCATGCAAATAAAATCTATCTATCAATTCAGCTGCTGACTGGTAATTATGGCGCGCGTGGAATATCACGCGCCGACGACCCGGTCTGGGAACTTACAAAAGGGTGGACCCGTAGACTTCATAACAAACCTAATACTATCCCACGATATATTATATTACCTAAACTTAATATTAGTTGAAAAAATATTCATCGTTACACGTGACAATTGAATGAAAAACAATCTATTAATATGAAAGTGCGTCGCACGAGCATCGTAAAGCATTACGTGAAAACAGAAATAATCTAGCCAACTGGTATCCGAACGTTGCTTTTTTTTTAATCTGCGTAGATAAAATATAACTGCATTCGTCACTTTGTTTTTGAATTCCGACTACAATTAGATAACCCGAGTTCATTATCTAGACTCGACACGTGTAAGCTTTGAAGGCCATTTTTTTTAGTCTGAAAAATAATGCATTTGTTGTGTAATGTTTGCCAAATCTTTTTGTCGTGTGTGTGCACTCGATGACGTCACAAAGCCGGTGTTCGCTAGCTAAAGTGCGCAGACGCAATGTCGACTAGAAATTATATTATGGATCAGACTTTTTTATTACGTTATTAGAAAAAATATATAAAAATCATTCACATATTTTCTTTCTTAGTATCGGAAATATTTTCGAGCAGTTTTATTAGTGTGTTCATGTAGAGTACCTCATACAAACAATACCTACTGTTACTAACTTACTCTACTAGGTAGTAACGGTATGGTTTTCTTTTAATTTTTTTTTTTTTTTAATTTTATGAATATGTGTAGGTAGTACCTACACATATTAAAGAATCTTGTTATTCAATAATTTGTATTTATGTGTAAAGTATTATTTCATAAATAAGAAGTTATCGTTTTATTTGAATTTTAGTCATTTAAATTACAACTGTGCAAAATGAAGTTAAAGACATGAAATATGCACAAGTTCAAAAATTGAAGTAAAGGGTTTCCATATTTGATTAATTTCACGATACGAACGCATTTCACTTACCGAGGTTTATTTCTTATCAAAAATCTTATTTTATTAACAGATAATAAAATAGTAAATTATTCTAAAGCCAACACTAAATAATTCATGGTCAAACCCGGAAAAAGAGCCAATATGCATCAGTCAGGCGACAAAATTGATAGTGTCTATCGCAAACATAGCCGAAAAAAATATTATATAGAGCCAATTTATCGCACGGAGTCAATGACCCGTTTATCGGTTTTGCAAGATTTCATGGACATGCATGCCTATACGACACAACGTAGGTAGGTAGGAACTAAGTGATAAATAGTGATAACAAAATTTGCTGTTACGAAATACAAGTATTTAAATTTTCAGTGGTGTAAATCTATAAATATTTGGTGAACATGTACAGTTGTTAGACAGGTCCGCTCAAATTTGCGTGGTTATTTCCTCAAAAGAACACCACAGACATTAACCTAAATGCTTCTCATATACAAATATAAATTGTATGGATTTTAAAAGAGACTATGACCTCTGAGCTTGTTTCGGTTTTACTTCTCAGAGTAGTCAGTTAGGAAATACCGGCCTCATCTAGCTAAACTAAACTTAACACGCAAAAAACATGACGTGAAAAAGTGTTATTTTAAATAACCAATTTACAAAATAAATATTTCATTTATTTCATACCATTCTTCAGAGATTTAAGTGTGAATGTTAATATTGAAGCACGTTAAGCCGTGTTGATCCCGGCTATCATTAAATGACTGTCTTAAGCCGGCTCTTCACGTTGGCGAATGTAGTGGCCAATGCGTATTGGCCAACGTGTAGACGGGGTGTTTGTGCATGTTGGGTGCACAAACACCCCTCTACACGTTGGCGAATAGTCATTGGCCACTACATTCGCCACTATGTTGGCCAACGTGAAGAGCCGGCATTAGAACAAATTTTGTTCTAAGACAGTCGTTTCGGCCAATCAGAAGCCAGAAAATCTAACACCAGTATTGCCATGAGCTATCGTGTTACCCAGCTACAGGGTTGTAGAGGTCAGATAGGCATCATTCCCTGTAAAAAACTAGTATCAGCAGCATCCAGTTAGACTGTAAGCCGACGGCAACATAGCTGGAAACAGGCTAATCAGATCAAGAATGCCAATGTAGAACTGGAAACTAAAAAAAATACTGCACGTTCTTTATGTTTTCAACTATCACGCAAAACTCACGGATGTACTTGATATTACTTATCAGGTGATAGGTACTTGCTTTACATACCTTTTGTGCTGAAATAAACAGCAATTCAAGTGTATTTTTAATGAATGACCTATGAACGAAATTATAGATATTTATACAGGGTACCAGGGTACCCTGTATATATATATATCTACGCACAAACGCTTACCATCGATTCAGTACATGATTCTGAAAAAGCCGACGAAAAATTTCAACGCAGGCCCCACGTCAGTTTTTTCTAAATTTTTCAGGTTTTTTCTGCAATTTTTTTACTGAAACCTTTATAAAATCATTGTTTCTATCTATCTCAACGAGATTTTAATTAAAAAATAAAATTCACTTGTTTCACTTAAAACAGCAATGTAAATAAAACTCGAAAGGGCTACATAGCTAGGGCTGTTGTGCTAGAGTTCATTTGCGAGGGCAACACAGCTGATCAAGTAGCCTTTTCTAGTTTTATTTACATTTCTGTTTTCAGTGAAACAAGTGAATTTACTGTTTTTTTTTGCATCGGCTTTTTCTTAATTTATTAAATTAAGAAAAAGCCGACGAAAAATTTCAACGTAGCGGGATCCAGAATCATGTACTGAATCTATAGTAGGTAAGCAGTTGCACGTCGATATCCCTGCCACCCTGTAGTATCGAGTGAGAAGAATGTAATTAGTGGTAGCCCAGTGGTTACAGGCGCGACTTACGAATTGTAGATTATGGGCTCGAACCCAGCCAGGCGCATTACTTTTTGTATTTTTCATCTTCTTCACTACTCTCAAAATAGTGAAGGAAAACATCGTGAGGAATCCGGTATGTGCTGACCAGTATGCGACATTTACCTGCCCACACTGGCCCTGAATAGTGGATTACAGCCCATTTCTCTAATAGGAGGACTATGTCCCAGCAGAACGTGATAGGCTGATTACGCCCTTTTGTTGAATCTACCTTTTTAACAGAACTTTTTACGTCATAAAATTATTTTGCATAACAACGGATAGCATAATCTTCATTTCGCAGAAAGTTGTTTCGCATACACTCATTTATCAATTATCATAAATTCGAAACTCATAATTTTGTTAGTCAGAATCATATTTAAACATAAATTTCATGTCTATAATAATTGAAAAGCAGCACCATCAATACGCAGAAAATTCGCAGTCAGAATCTTCTTTTGGCACACATTTAGCTTGGAGGCAGTTATGCAAGCAAGCATGCAGCATGCAAGGAGGCATGCAGCATGCAAGCAAGCATGCAGCATGCAATCAGGCATACAGCATGCGAGCAAGCATGGAGCAGGCATGCAGCATGCAAGCAAGGCATGCAGCATGGAAGCAGGCATGCAACATGCAACTAGCATCGTCACGGTTCCGGCGCTGCGGGATTTGGGCGGTCCCACGCGAGCTTATCGTCGCAGATGGTTTCAACGCTCACCACCACAACTTCGGCTTGCGCCTTGCTTGCGGCGGGGGGCCTTCAGAACCAGCTGCTCCTCAGCTCGGGGGCCGCCCTACTCTTCCGCGCCTACGCGGGCTTCAATTACACTCTAGGGGTAGGGCAGACAAGACTGTAAAGTCGGTTTTGCGGCTATTCGTTTCTGTCACTACATTTTTAGCACAACATATTAACTTTTTATGATACTATTTTAATTTAACATTGAAAATGCTACCAAGTAACCGTGACTAAAATTCCGTAAAAGTTATTACGTAAATCAGCGAAATATGGTTTGGTAAAATAATACCTATGACACATGATACTTCGATGATCTAAACATAATGTCAAGTAATGCATATAGCAAAAAGGACGTCAGTCAATAGGTTTCGGTAATGTGAAATTCTAACAAAAAAAAATCGGAAAAGTGATTGGTTCCCCAAATAATCATCTCTCTAAATGTACTCTAACTATACTTATTTTATTTTATTGTAAAACTATACTAACTATTGTAATTTATTTATGTGTGTAAATTCAGATACAAATTACTTGTTTATGAATAAATGACTATGACTATACATTATGCTAAACGAAACAATGGGTTAAATATGGCAATGGTAATTATGCCAAATAAAATTCTGCCATGTTAAAATTATGCCGTTGTAAATAAGGACACGTAAACATTCTGCCAAACAATAGATAGTAATTATGTTAAATAATTTTTATGCTTTAAAAATATTCGATTAAAAAAGATTATGCCAAGTGTGTTATATCAAATAAATTTTGGAGTATCAAGATTCTGCCAAATAGAAGGAACCCCCTTTTGTCACACTAAAACTCATTGTACCATTTTTCTATTTTTTAAATACTTCTTTGTTTTTAGACTTGGCAATGAATTTGATTGTTTATTTCATTATTAATTAAAAACAACTTAATTTGAAAAAAGGTAAAACTTAATATAATCGGAAGACGTCGACGTCGCTTTGATTGATCGAGAAACAAACTACTACCTACGTGAGTAGTAACCCATTTTCCCCTCAGTAGACTAGATAAGAAGATAAGATACTCATTAAAACTTTTATGCAAAAACGTACTCAGCCAAGCAAGATGAATAAAAGGACCTTGATCTGAATGTCTAGCTTGTCTCAGATGATAGTAATGATGAAATTGGTATCGTAAAAACTACATAAAGTTAGTGTCAAAACATTTTGCGCATTCAAATTGTGATGTATGTGTTAATATTTAGACTAAGTGGGCAGTACGTTATAAAGATTTACAGAAAAAATATCTCATATCTGCTCAAAAGTGAAATTAGTGAAATTTCCGCTCAATACCGAGTAAGATTGAACATAGTTATGGTTTTTAGACGAGATATTCTGAAGTATTAGTTTTTTTTAAATGATTGTTCATGTTATTTTGTCTACAACGCCGCGTCAGTTAGTCAGTTATTCCGCAACAACTGTGACATGTCATGTCATAACACAATCCATGCAAAGGAAGAAATTAACTCAATTGACGGAGTCAAAAACAAACTCCATAAAAGACATTAACGCACTGTGATTCAAGATATTATATAAAAATGTCACGTAGATAAATATGAATATTTTTGATTCCAAATATAACTGCGAATGTCAAGGCCGACTCTTTTTTTTCACAAGTTTTCGTGATCAATGGCTACTTAATTACAAAGATCAACGATCGAAAGTTCGATCATATAATAATGAGGCAGAGATAATTTTAAACGTAAATTAGTTATATTTTTATCATTTTACATCCGCAAGGCTACGGTCGGAAAGTTTACGATCTTCTTTTCGTAAATTATGAAACGCTAACTCGGCAACTAATTTAATAGAGAGAAAAATCGGATAAAATTCGAAGCACCAAATATTGGACTTGATTATACAGTTCTTGCGGTTTCATTTCGAAAGGAAAGAATATTGATTCACGATAGTTTAGAAATCTGTCGGAAAAAGTTTTGCAAGTATTTCAAATATTCTTTCTGTAAACTATAGACAAAAAATGACATAGTGGCTTACATTCACATAATTGTTTCTAAATCTAATTATATCATTATATCTATATTAATCTATGTATACTAATATTATATAATTATACACTGCATACTAATACAATAAAATGGTAATGTGTGCGAGTGACTTTGTATTCATAAGGAAGTAATCTTCGAAACTACTCAAGAGACTTTAAAAAAATTCACCAGAAGAATACTTCGTTATCACTGAAAATTGCACAGAACAAACTGTTCACGTGAGCGAAGCCGCAGGCTGAAGGTAGCAAGTACGTATATATTTTTCACGTTCTACATATTATATGCATTTCAATAAATCATTGCATATTATATTTTCCATCACTGTGATTGTCATTCATAAGCTCATTGTTGATGCAATGTGATTACGTATCCGCGTTTTAAGTTCTTACAAAGTTATTCAAATTAAGTAAAGGCCTCGATTTGTTGCCCACTGGACTGAGGCAATTAGCAAACTAGTGACATTTTTGTGTTAGCATACAGTAATGATATCTATGCGCCATCGGCCTCCACTTTTCAATTCACGGGTTAAAACTGCAAAACTGTAAATTCGTTTAGACTTTGTTTTAGGTGAGTGTGATTGTTTAGTGAGCTATTTGTTTAAGATTACGAAGTTACCTGAATGTTATTTCCTAACATGTTGTTACAGTGTAGCCCAGTGGTAACAGACACGACTCCTGGGTCGGTCCTAGGCAGGCACTATACTTTGTCTCCGCACCCCTGCTCTCAAAACGAAAAAAAAAAAAAACATCGTGCGGAAACCGCCGTGTCCTAGTGCCGCAAAACTCTAAGATATGCCAAATCCGACTCATGGAAAGGAAACTATAACGTGTCCACAGCTGGAACGGCCTGTGTCCCAACTGTGGCAAAGTTATAGGCAGATTTTTTATATTAGGTACTCTTGACCTCGATCTCACCTGATGGTAAGCAATAGATGAGGTCTAAGATGGGACGAGCGAGCCCAGTAGATGCCTATTTACTCGTGCTTTAAAGGCTGAAAGGTCACAAGTTGCAGGGAACACAGAAGCCCGCCGAGAATTCCACAGCTTGGCTGTGCGCACAATAAATGTGGAGGAGAAGCGCTTGGTACGACAAGACGGTATAGCAACCAAGTGTGGGTGGTACCCAGCCGTGCGTCTGGTAGACCGGTAATGAAATAGAGATGGAGGAATCAGGTCATGGAGCTCTTGCGCACACTCCCCGAAGTACAATCTGTAGAAAACCAACAGGCAAGCAACGGTTCGGCGACGAGCCAGGTTATGAAGCTTGATTATTATTAACATGTTGACCATACCTATTCAGAGACGGCAGCGTTAACAATTTAGTATTTCCTAGTACAATCAATCGTCTGCTGTTATTCATGAAGACGTACTTGGAAAGGTGGTGAAAAATAGGCAGCATTTCCACGATTAAGGCTTACCTTCGCAGTACAGTGTGACGTCGGCGAGACTCTCCGAGTTCCAAAGATTCGCAAACGATGTGGCCAGGTTTGAACCGAAGCTGTTCCATTTTAGGCAGTACTGTTGCTGCTGAGAGTCCATACCCGGGCCTCCTCGTATACCTGCCCTGTAAAAGAAAGCTGACTTCATTTACTGGTTTTCAAGCATCAAAATACAAGTACGAAAGGGATTTTTAGGGGCCCTTAGCGTGTAGTCGCCTAGATTGTAAGTTTTTAATAAGCCCTGGAGCTTCTTGTGGCTGCCTTAACTTTAATTAATTAAGGCAGCCACGAGAAAGTCCAGTTAAGCAGCTAAAAATCTCAGAGAGACCTGCGAGATGCCACACACAAAAAAAGAAAGTGAATTTTAGTGAAAAATTAAGAAATAAAAATGCGTTTATTGATGGTTTATTGGGATTAAAAAAAAAACTACAAAACAAAACTTTGAAATGAAATAGAGAACCAAAGCTATTAATGCTCAAGGGGCCTTAGTTCAGGATAAGCCTCAGCCCAAGATATGCCACCTGACTTGAATTTTAACATTACAATTAAAATTTAGAAGATTCTTTATCCAATTAATTAATTCATCTGTTCTTTAACCCGATATAGAATGAGTATTTTTACCCAATTCCTTTTTTTCTCGTTTAGTTTATTCCACCTTATTCATATATCTCTTGTATGGATATAGTTATTAATTATCTTGTTAACATAATATATGGATAAAGTTGTGAGGTTAAAAAATTTGTGCATCCGTGTGTTTTCCGAAATATATAAATATTTTTCACAATTTCATTTTCTTTTCCAGTGCACTTACTATAATCCTGGCCATATTATGTACCTTTCGTACATACCCAGCAGGAATATCAAAAACTAATATAATAAGATAAATTCAAAACCGCATATAACGTTTTATCCATCATCTCCTCAGGAGCCCTCGCAAAACCAAAATGAATGAATGTTAACGAGGATATTTTTGAGAAAACACAACGTATTTTCACAAACAACAGAAACAGGGTATATAAGCATAACGTTAAAATAGTCTTATAAAATAATGGGTTATTTCTATAATTTCATTGTTCGTGGCTCGGTTGGGCAGGTCGAAGGTCGTCGGGTGAACAACCGATGCATGATCGATGCCTCCCGCCCGTTGAATACGTAATAACCTGGATTCCCACGACTGGGCCCGGATAATGTTAAAGGAGGGAATTTATTGAGGGCTATTGTGGGCGACGGCTGTGTTCGTAGCTATAAGCCACCCCGTAGAATTTTCGACTATCTCGCAACTCATATTTGTTTGTTTAGTCTGTGTTATACGTGACACAAACCAATCGAATGTGAGTTTTTATTTAATATACACATACAAGTACATAGTGTTTCCAGTAGTTTTGAGTCTGGACTATAATTTCTTATAATTTCCGTGATCAGCATATGGATCATTTTAAAATTCATATTTTACTTTAACTAGTTTTTGATTCAGAACTTGGAACTTTTCGGTCGTTTTTGTGAGTATGCTTTATTAACAAACAATCAAAAGTTTCCTCTTTATCATATTATTTTAGAATGATAATAACTCCTCGAGAGTCCTGTAATCATCCATAGTAATATTGAAAATGCGAGGATGGGTATGTTCGTCCTTCTATCACAACAAAACTGATTAACGGATCGATTAGATTTTATGTGGAGGTAGTTAAAAGGCTGGAGCGTGACAATAGCTTCTTTATTTTCACTGAAAAATACTTGTTTGACAGTCGAGGACCGAAGCTAGTAGGTACAAAATAAATGAAAACATTTTCGACTTCCTATTTTCGGAAGTTGGTATTTTAGAAAAATGCTAGTTACCTAAGCAACCTTTTGAAGACAAACCCATCGATCACCGACTTATAGAAACTCTAGATGAATATGATATACAGAGCCATCATGCAGATATACAAGGTGAAACAGATTAAGCGCAATACCTCAGACACCCCAATTAGAATATTAAATTATAAGTCTAAAACAACATCAGTAACTAAATAAATTGAAACCAAACCTAGACATTAAATAAAAATAGTTATCCTTACTAAACGCAAAACGTATGTGCGTCAAACAATATCCTTACGCAGACGCATACACTCATGCAATGTTAGCGACCGACACGCACACAAGCGCATTTCCTTGAATTGAGAATTGTATTAATTTGTCATGATACTGTGTTTCCATTTTAAGTTAAATGAAAGATTTTTCCGTCAAAATTTAACACCTATTTCTTATGACGGAATTCGATTCAGAAGCCGATTCTCAACCACTTACAGGAATTGCGTTTATTCTGTTACACGTTGTAGTATCGGCTGCAGTTAGGTAAATGTTGAACTATTGATCGACCCATTAACCCGCTTCAACGCCAGTACTTCGAAACTTACTATTAGTTAATAATGTTACTGTATAATTCAAGACTTTTGTTTCCTTGTCACGTAGATACACGTGTAATCTGAATATTAGTGTTATTCAAGTTTCGAAATTTTCTTGCCCGGATTTAAAATCATGTCCTTCAAGTATTTAGAATGATAATAAAACAATAATAACCAATTCCAATACAAGCTATATAGTAATTAGCATAGTGAAATATTCAAATACTTAGACTAAGAATAAAAATCATATTGTGGCTAAGCATCTTAGCCAACATTCTAAAGGCTTGTTCCAACAAAGTGTTATTAATACGAGCGGGAAAGTTACAAAATTTAATATTCAAATGGATTCAAAACGTGGCAAAACTACCCTTTTAGACGATAAGGATGAAGTTTAATTTTTAATGGGGATTAGTTAACAGTTGGAAGATAAGCTTAGTGATGTAGAAAGCCAGATAAACATATTATATACATACAGTCAACCAAATAATACAAGTCATCGTTCGCTTGTTGCGCAGTATGATAGTGGAAGACGCGATACAGTTCCGTATTCGAAAAAAACTCACTTAACTATAGAATAGTTTAACATAATATAATAAACCTTGGGAAGGCGCTAAGTACAACAGAATTAAAGAAACAAAGTACTAGATTGCAAGAAGCTCAACTAACTTCTTAGTACCTAAATAAAATAGTTAAAGTAACGAAGCGAAACCAAAACAAAAACTACCCACATTTAAGTACAAAACTATACTAATGACTCAAAGTGAATCTTCAAATTCGTTGTCAAACTTTTATAGCTAATTCTTTTGAAAAATAAGGTACACGACATGTTACTATGTTACTATTGTTTGCTATTTGACACGAATTTGTCATTCAGAAGGTACCTTGGCTTCTTGTGTTTTTTATTCATCTTCCCTTTCTTCAACGACTTCTTGTATTCTAAGTAATCTAAGAGATCGCTCAGTGAATATTCCAGTTTGAAGTAATTCAATTTCCTTGTTCTCAAAGAACCTTTGGTTTGATATGAACGTCACACAACTTAGTCGTTGAAAGACTTCAAAAGTTTCATTTCCTACTTCAGCAGAATGAACAATACCGTGTTTAACATTAGCATATTAAGGTAGTCATCGAACCGTGATGCGTTTACTAAACGAACTAGGATTCGGTCGTCACCTTCGCGAATAACCCACTCCCGCACGCTACCGGACAGTCCGAGGCAGGTTATAACGAGCGTCTAACAAAGGTACGCACACTGCACCGACCGTCAATACGTTATCGATTCGATCCTCATCAGCTCCGTTACAGCCTAACTGTATATTTGCATGCGTGCAGTACACTGAGCCAGTTAACTTTGAACCACGATGGCTTTATTAGCGTCCCCTTTTTGGGGCGATTGGAGGTGAGCGCGAGGCGTGGGGTAGGCCTTGATAGGCTGGACAAAGTGGAATTTCGGTTGCGACCCGGTTCTGGCATGCAACACACGCGCAAGCGTACTAGATGATCGGAGAGGGGAATGCGGGAGCGGGGAGCGGCTGCACCGAGTTGCGCAAACTGACGCAGCGGTCACTCTGCAGCACAGTAACAGAGAAATTGAAATCGAGTGTCAACATTATGATAGGTAATGATTCTTTCAATGTACTTTGACAACAAAATTAAATATGTATACGTACTTGAATAGTAAGTTCGTTCCGCAACTAGATTTCTAACCGCTCGCTTTACTAGATCACGATGCCAATAAATTACTAAGCATATTTACAAAATTGCCATTCTTAAACCTTAAAGCGAAGTAAACAATATACATATTCAACTAGTCTCTCGTTGCATATTGTGCAACTGGTAAACATCGCGTTTTCAAAGAAAATGGCATTGAAAAGTTTAGAGCTTATTGAAAAGTCGATTGATCTGTATTAATTTATAGCTCTAGTACTCGATCTATTTTTATGTTGTTTGTTTATTTGCCTCAATTAGATGCGATTTATGGCCAAGATCACACGTAAAATAAGACGACCTTTTATTATGAGTAGGTATATTAGGCGATCAATAATATATTTGATTTTTTTTTTATTCCATGACGTTTTAGAGACCATAAAAACTTTGACAGTTGTAAAAAGGTTTTTACATCATCGACTGGCTGTTTTATGTCTCATATTACCGCTTCGGAATTCAAAATTAGGTACAACTACGACATAAAGGTTTGATATAATGTGAAAAAGATTTTCATTGTTTCCACTGACTAGGTTTTGTTTCATTTCGCTACGAAATTCAAAATTGGTACAACTGAGCCTATTTGTACGTTATTACTCTGTGCAGTGGTCGGGCCCCTAACGGTACTTAAACAAAGGCCTGCATCGAACGCCTCGTAACTATTGCACTGGGTTCCCACCGCCCTTCGCCCCTTTGCCCTTTCCCCCTCGCCTATAACTACCTACTTACATATAATACAGAATGTACTGAAAATTGCTACACAGCGTTACGTTGGTTCCTACTTATCAACTTGCTTTTATTGGAACGTCGTATAGGAGAAGAGAGTTGGCATTGTTTCGAGATATTAGAAACTGTGTAATGTTGTATACTGATAACAGGTATAATATTATAGATAGATAGAGAAAATATTTATTTGTTTATTTTTTGTAACGAATAAACTCAAAAACTACTGGATACGATTTCAAAAATTCTTTCATCATTACAATGTTTCGCTATCACTGAGTGACATCCTACTAATATTATAAATGCGAAAGTTTGTGAGGATGGATGGATGTTTGTTACTCTTTCACGCAAAAACTACTGAACGGATTTGAATAAAATTTGGTAAGTATATAGTTGGCAGCCTGGAATAACACATTGGCTACTTTTTATCCCGCAATTCCCACGGGATCGGGATTTGCGCGGGAAAACCTTCCCACGCGTACGAAGTCGCGGGTAGAAGCTAGTAGGCTATATTTTTGTTGAGAAAATACTTTTCATGCGAGCGAAACCGCGGGCAGAAACGAGTAGTAAAATAATTGGTTATTTGAACAGTTGATTTTAATAAAAAGCTTATCTAATCTGAAAAGATTAGATTTATATTGAAATCCATTTGAACCAAAAATACTGAAACTAATGTGAAGGTATGACCTGTATACATGGTTTGTTGTCTGCGCTACATACATTTTACCTACTGATAAATGATAATAGGTATGTCTATTATTACAGTAATAATATAATATGTATATAATATATTAATTTATTTTCTCACCACAATATTTCATACAGTTACAACAAAAATGGTGACATAATACAATATTGTATATTTTTTAATGATATTTATTTTTACAAATTGGTTAGAGTAAATAACACTTTTACGTGTCTTTTATTTGCCGTTTTAAGTGTAACCTGATGAGATCGATATTTCATAACTGACTACTCTGAGAAGAAACACCAAAACAATCCCAGAAGTACAGGCTCTTTTGAAGTGATGTAGTTCGTACTGGTTAAGACTAAGTAACTATCAACAAGTTTACAATCAAACCATATCACACTATGGTACCCCTACAATCTACGGTCACATGAATCCAGACACATACACAATTACGGCACTTAAAACTTCCTCACAGAACGAGCAGCTTTCTAGGTCAACTGAGTTGGACGGCGGTAGAAAATGCATTTTGGTCGTTGTAAAGCTGGTAGCATGCCTGCGAACCGAAACGATACGGCATCTGTATGCGTTTTGAGCGACGAAAACGGGACTTTTTGGTTACGGATTTGTGCAATAGGTTTTTGAAACGGCTTTGTTGTTTTTTTTTTGTGTACTATGGAGGAACATTGTGAAATTGGCTAATTTCAGGAAGCAATGGTGTTGACTGTTGACCTATACTAAAAATCCTCTATATTTTTTTTTGTTTTGTCTCTTTTGTATGTGCCAGTTATTGATCTGGATATCTGCGGAAATATAGTTTTTTTTTACTTTAATTTGGTAGTCAATCAGAACCATGCATTTTATACAAATTAAATGTTTCTTCCATTGATTCGGGATTTAATTCACTTTTAAGACTAAGTTATCCATCGCGAACAAGATGGAGATAATTATACCAAATTGTGTACATATGTCAGAATAAAACAAAATTAGGTACCACTTTTCCTACAAATTCAATTATACTATTCAATAATTAAAGCAAGCTATTGTATCTTTCATATAAAACTTGCAGTGCAAAACAAACCAAGACATCATCAAGTCACAAATCAAAAGTAATAACAATAAGTTTCTTCCAACACAAATCTTTCCATGAGTAATTTATAAATAATGAGTAATGCTCCCCAAAACAGGATACCCGGATATCCAAAACACCATTTAAATAAAATTATACTTTACACGTGCTTCAATGCAACACGGAGGCGGCGCCTTCACACAGTAATGTATTTTATAATACTATTGTGATATGTAAGGTGCGATCGCGCGGATGTAATGATAGCGTAATTCATCATTCTGACAGATTTTCTGCCTATATTACCGATATTTACTGTCATCGTCCTCCGTCCATGACAGCAGTTAGGTATAGGAAGTAATTTTTATGATAATAAAGTGATAGTAACATAAAATAACGTAATAGTGTTAGTACCCTATTAATATATAAAAAAATTGGAGAGTTATAGCCCTTCGCCACTGTTTTCTGCATGCTGTTGGGGCCGTCTCTGCAGAGATGCTGTTTATTTTGCGAAGAATCAGATGAATCCATCAGTGCGAGCCGGCGCGAACATTTCTGACGCGCTGTAGTAGTGAAGAATAATTCTTTATTCCTAATAACATAAGCTAACATAGCATAACCAGACTAAAACATTCCCATTGGGATACAAGCCTCCTTTTTAAGAGAGGTAATGGGCCATCATCCACCATGCAGATCCAGTGTGTTTAGGTTGGTTGGGTCCCAGTAGCTTCCGTAAATACTATCTTCAAGAAAAATTATAAAGCATCTTGAACTATGGGCTCACAACAATACATAATAGGCATACTTTTGTCTTCCTCTTTATCAAAGAAAGGTGCGGGCCTGCATCATAAGGTGCGGCTTTCGCGCGTGTATACCAAGCCCTCCGATTCCCAACGAACTCAGTTGTTGTATTACGCAAGTCGATGTCGAAATCGGACGCACTACAGAACGGGTTTTCTAAATTCCCACACGACAACTAGATGCAATGATGAACTGCATGGTTGTTTGTCTGTGTGTGTATCGTATTAGTTTTTATTTGTATTGAACAGGTGGTAGAAACAACTTGTTAGTTATTAAATGTTATTGGCTATAAATATTTTTATTTGACTCGTAGTAGTGCCAGAGCGAATTAATGTTGAGTTTTTTTCTTGTTTTCGATTTGAGTTTGATTCACAATTTTTAGGCTAGTTATGATAATATTACTGCGGAGAAACTAGAGGGAAGAGTTTGCCTTGTCTGATATGATTTCGACATGGCCTTTGCCTGCTGGGGTTGCGGAAATGTTTTAACGAGATACCGCGGCCCCGGACCACAAGGGCAACAGAACAAACAGGGTGGGATTTTAGTCAGTAGAAGTCTGACACTTCCGTCTGCTCCGCCCAGAGCAAGATGAGTCATTTGATGCTTTTCCACCGAAAAAAAAAAAAAAACAAAAAGTCAATCTTGATTTAACAGCTGTGCTGTCGAAACACTTGCAAATATAAACAGACAACGTAGCGAAAGAATGCGATTAGTAAAAGACAAGCCAACACAAAGCCTAAGTCACTTTGCATTGCAAACAAAAAAAAAACTTTCTAATGCAACGTTTTTCCGGCGCAAAACGCGTTGCTGGTCGCGGGGGCAGGGGCCCGTCAAAATAGAAAGTTGCATGACACGCGTTGCAATGCGTACGCGCAACGCAATGCTGTTAAAAAGGCAAATAAATTCTCGTCTGTGATTTGGCGATTTGGATTTGGTTTTATAAGAAAGAGATCACTCAATCTGCCAAGACTTTAACTGTCCGCCGTCATTGTAATCAAATTTTTATATTGTTATTTTTCAATAGTAGTTTTTTGTAGTGTAAACCTCAAGCGGCGTAAATATAGTCATCTCGGTGATAACTATATTTTCGAGCCTTTTGGGGTGGAAACTCTCGGACCATGGGGCCCGTGTGCTCACAGCCTTTTTAAAGACATATCGAAAAGGCTCGTTGACGCTTCCCGCGACCCAAGGGCTGGCTATTTCTTTGGTCAACGGCTAAGCATTGCTATACAACGAGGCAATGCCGCCCGTATCTTGGGTACGTTGCCAGTCGACAGCGTCGAGGATCAATTTTTTTTTGTTTTATTCTAGTTTGTATTTTAAGTATTTTAGTACATAATTATGTATATCTATCTATCTGTCGGGCTTAGCTGCCTGTTTAACTGAATTCAGTACAGTACTAGACCGCTGTACACACAGGATTAATCCTAGTACAGGCATTAACATTATAACACTTAAAATCGTTTATTTAAGATTAATTTTGTAATTTTACCCATCATGATTATTGTATAAAGATTATTTATTTTTTATTTAGTATTTTACATTAAGTGACTGGCCATCTTACCTCTACAATAACTGGTCAAAACTGATTATGATAAACATTACCAAAGAAATTCACATTTAAGCTATGAAGATTTTATTTCTTACTAGGTTTTCCCGCGACTTCGTTCGCGTGGGAGGTTTTTCCCGCGTAATTCCCGATCTCGTGGGAATTCCGGGATAAAAACTATCCTATGTCCTTCCCAGGGTCCTAAACTATTCCCATGCTAAATTTCAGCTCAATCGGTTCTGCTGTTTAGACGTGAAAAGGTAACAGACAGACAGACAGAGTTACTTTCGCATTTATAATATTAAGTATGGATATGGATTTTTGATAAGAATAAGCTGCATTAAAATATTAAAACTAAATCGTTTTAATCTTTTAATGCACTTTAAGGATTCTTATCAAAAATTAATTACACATAATTATTGCAATATGCAGTAATAACCTATTATGCAGTAAAACCTTTTTGCACTAGTTACTTAATCGATGCTTTATTATACATATAGGTACAAAAAAAACCTTTAGATATTCTCAATGTCCTATTATTGTCAACTATAAAAATAAAACCAATTGCTTGATAGAGATTCACTGACAGACAGTTATAGTGTACGTAGCGTAGCGTACGTACGTACGTACCTCATTACTTATTACTGTCAAAAATACGTCACTACCAAAAACAAAACAAAACCAGATAAAAATCAACTCGTGCGCTCACTGCATAGATGCGTGCGCGCAGTGCGAACCAGTGCGTGCATTATGAAACAAGCCTTTCACTCACTGCAGTTCGAAAGCAAAGCCTTTCTTTTATATAACGGTACAAGGGATCAAAGCAAACGCTAATTATAATTATTTTATTCGACATGAGTAATTAACTGCAACTTTTAATAAGGAACAAAAGAATAAAACTTTTAACGTGTTTATAATTAATTTTTGCGTTTACATAATTTGCATCGAGATTTTATATGTTTCCTTGTTGCGACCTATTCGCATTCTTTTGTGTTTTTCGCATCACTCATGTCATCTTATTTATAAAAGATCGGAATTTTGGATTCCCCAATTTCATGTCCTTTTCCCACTTAATGCGATAATAGCATAAATATATCTAGCATTCATTGATTAAACGCTAAAGATACGAAAAAGTTAAGAACCGTATTTCTTAGGTATTGTTTTAGTTTAAAATAGAAATCATTGTTAGGTTTTTTCTCTAGGTATCGCTAGATTTTTTCTTATGCACTCACGGTAGTGAATGCATTTTTCCAAACATCTAGACTCTGGACAACTTTTTGTATGCCATTCAAAGATTATGTTCTAGTGCGGTAATCGAACCCCCGACACGCATCACAGTAACCATAGCGCCAACCGTATTGTCTAGATTATTTTAATCTAGCAGTTGCGCGGGACCTCACTCTCGTGGACTTCATCACTATAAAAACATATCCCGATATATAGTCGATAAAAAGCCTCAAGCTTCAAGATATTTCCATACTAAAGAAGGTCGGCGAAATTCGGCCCTGCACTAGCAGTGTTAGGCCGCGCTCAGTTTGGACGCGTTTTCGTACGAATTTTACTCGTGCGTATACGTACGAACACACACGAACGATCCTAACCTTCCAAGTACTATGGGAGCGCACATACTGAATGCGAGTTAGTCGTACGTATACGTGCGTGTAGTTCCGACGTCCGAAAACAAACCGAACTCGTTGGGATTTTTAAACACGTTCGTGCGTAAAAATGCATGTAGAAAAATTCATTTTAAGTTTCTATTTTCATACGTACATTATCATGAAACAGTATGGGGTCATTATTTAAGTCTTCAATAATATGATGAAATTCTCCAAATTCTTTTCTTTTCAAATAAATTTCACGCACCCATTCGGTTCTGCGACACCGAAGACGCCTCCGCAGTCTTCGAGTTATAAGAGAATTATCTAGAAGATACAGATTTTTCAGATTCATTGCGCTCCAACTAAAGATGACTTCACGAATGCGATATCACTGCCTTTTTGACGGAGTAAAACGTATTCAGTGTACGCACTCAATTCGTACGACCACGATCGTACGTTTACATACGATACAAATTCGTGTCCAAACTGAGCGCGGCCTTATAGCTGACACAAATGAAATATATATTTAAAAAAAAACTTATTTAATAGTTATTTATCGTAATTTTTATACGACTTTTAATCGTGGGGTAATGAAAAACGTAATAAAAAAAGATATAGCGGAAGTCATTGTGAATAAATTAGCTGTCAGCCATGACATCTGCATTTCCTAATTCCAGGGTTACCAGGGGGTTAAATAGTACAATATTGTATGTAGAGGGTCATGATTTCTCATTATTTTGTATATTATTATTAAAAATAGATCCATTTTGAAAGTCTAAATATATCAGTTAACGCATTACGTAAATATTTTTGTTAATTACAACTTTTTTGGTCCATAATAACTGTGGCTTTGTGTTGATTTCGATAGTGGATAAAAATGCTAGAAGCCAAATTATAAAAACTCAAGAAACGTCAAATGAGCTGAAAAAATCAATCAATGTCATTCACTCCGTGAAGGCGCGAACTCGTATAGACTCATGCATTTATACTCTTACGCCGCTGTGAATACTCCTACTTTTTAGATGATTTATTAATTATTTATGAAAATGAATAAAAAATAACTTAATTCAAACTACGTTTAGTTTGAATTAAGTTCTTTTTTTATTAATTTCGGTTTTAATTCTCAATCAACTTAAATGTTTTTACTTTTCATAACCTAAAAAACATTTTTGTTATCTCGGTATTCCCATGATCAATATTGATATTGATGTTTTTATAGTAAATAGTGTTTATTACCAGTCAATTTAGTATTCATATTATTATTGTTTGTTGAGTTGAAACAGTGGGCCGAATGAAGTATGGGCCGTTGCCGGAGTCCTTCCATCCAAACACTCGGTACTCTATCGTCACTCTCTGCGACTGCGAGTAGGTAGTCAGATGGCGGAAAAAAAAATCGGCGGCACCTTTAGTAGATAAATCAAATTGGAATATTAGATTCTTACAAATCTGGGGAGGGCCGCGTTGTGCGCAAGGACCAAACCCGTTTAGTAAACGTTGTTATGATTTTAACCGCTTGTTTATTAATAAAAGTGTTATCACTATCTACGCTTTATTGCAACGACGCCAAAACACCATGTCTCTCATCTAAAATGCAACGCAATATAGACAAAGCAAATTCAGGTTACGCTATCATTTTCCGCGGATCTGTTAAATAATATAGTCACAGCAGAATAGTTGATATGTATACATAATTGACTATTGAGTCTTTAATAGCTGTTTAAAATCAATAAATTGACGCCTAATTGATGGCTATAAAGGTAACTGGGTAAATAGGCATTATGGGCACGAACTTAAAATCTTGGGACGGTTACCGTAAGCAAATGCCAAGAAAGATCTATAAAGGTTTATAAATACCTACTTACCATGATTTTTATAGTTTATCACTAC
The DNA here is from genome assembly GCA_943138885.2 of Tholera decimalis. NCBI lineage: Eukaryota > Metazoa > Arthropoda > Insecta > Lepidoptera > Noctuidae > Tholera > Tholera decimalis. Next base: position 7,357,184 of record OW964553.2, on the reverse strand, counting down.
ATAGTATTAAACAAAGTCGCTTCCCTGTGTGTATGTCCATATGTATGCTAAGATCTTAAAAACTCCGCAACGGATTTTGATGCGGGTTTTTTTTAATAGATATAATAGAATAGATTAATAATAGATTCCTGAGGAAGGTTTTAGTGTATAATAAGATTTTGTGTAGATTGAATGAAATACGACGATATTACTTCAACACGTCGGAAGGAATTATTAAGCCTATCGGGAGCTTTAATCGACAACGCTGCCGAAACCATTTGAGTTATAAAAATACAATGTATAGCGGGATTGTTTCTCTTTTATAGATCTACAAAATAAAAGTCTGCGATGGCATAATTATGTCTATCTCCCAAGAATAACCCTCAATAACCATTTTTTTGTTTTACAAATTACATTAAAATGATGGGTTATTTACGAATATTTTTTTAACTGTACCGTATTATTCCTTATCCAATTAAATACGTCAGATATGTTGAGCATTTAATGTAGACCAAAATTGCTTTTTACACTATGTCAATAAAATGAATATCTTATGAGTTATCCCCGATATATGAGTGTGGCAAATTACCGGACGAGAAATTGACTAAGCAAAATCATATATAAGCAAATATAAACTTTATTGCCCGAGCGAAGTCGGGCCGGGTCGCTAGTTTTTAATAAATTCGAAGCGTCTATAGCCTAATCAAATGGCTAAGGTATTGGACTTGAGATCCGAGAATAGTGTTCCTATTGCCGTGAACCCCCTAGAACAACAACAACCCAGTAGACACAAGTATACTTAGCTTAGTTCTAGGGGTAAACAAAATTGGTAGTAAGTTGAATACTACCGCATTGCTAGTTATCTAGGAAGTGAATAAACAGTCAGAACTTCGAGTCGTGACCGATACTGAATTGATTGGGCAGCAGTCGACAACTCTCTGTGGATACTCCGTGTCGGGGCGAAACACATGTCGAGTGTAGCTTGCTTGCATGTTTTTAGTGCATCACTTCTGCATGTGCATAGACTAAGTGGGGGGAGAACGGTGCTGCATATTGCATGCAAGAATGATCTGGTTTTTAAATAGATAGAAGTACTAGACATTTTTTCTGATATTACTATTTAGATAAGTAGATAAGTAGTGTATGTGTAGGCTTTAAATTGATAATAGGCTCGCGTTTGACCACCATCTCACCTGATGGTAAGTGATGATGTAGTTGAAGACGAAGCACAGACTCCGGCAAGTATATCAATTCTCATTGAAATCAGTGATTTAATTACTGTGAATAAGGTCTTGAAAGTAAGTATGAAACAGCGTTAAGTTATAAGGCTCTAAAGACGGAGAGGAGATAAGTAGTGATTGTATAATGTGGTTTTAAATGTGGAAAAACATTGAACATCAACCGGCAAGGGTATTAGGTACTTTTTCATAGGTACTTTTTTCCGTAGTTACTGTTTCATAGTTTAATTGTGCGTACAGCTTTTTTTTTTGTTCTTTAAGGATGGGAAAATCATCCAATGACAAACTCTCGGCGAAGTGGGAGGGTGTGTCAGACTTTTACTGACTAAAACCTATCCGTGTTCCCTTCGTGTTGCGGGGCCGCGGTAACTGTTTCGAACAAATCTGTAACCCCGGGTTCACTCCATAGGTGTACGCACCCTGCGTACAGCTAAGGAGTGAAATTCCCCGTCGGAGTCTGTGTTTCCTGATAGCTATAACCTGGGAATCTTTAAGTCAACAGTCGATAGGTTACTTCTAGGCAAGCGTGCTTCATCTTCGACCACATCATCGCTTAACATCAGGTGAAATGGTGGTATGAGCACCATTTCGTATCAACAATAAAAAAGGTACTTTTTAAATAGGACCATAAACGTATGTTTCTGTGTGAATAACACAATGAAAATGTTTATGTTAAGTACTAGGAGAATTTGGTACTACTGGCAAGACAAATCTATCCACAAACTCAAATCGAAATGTCGAAATGGCGTTAAACAGCCATAAATCATCACGCAACGAAGTACTTCACAAAATTTATGTCTTAGTATTAAATGGCAATGAGTACCTTCGTGTTACTCAACTAAACTAAAGGAAATTGTCTTGTCATTAATCAAATATAAGCTATTAAAAGTTCCTAAAGCCATAAAAATTACGTAGCCAGCTTGTATCTAAAGTTATTAGAAGCGTTCATGGATGTCAACTTTCATTCAATTGCATAATTTTTGTGAATTAGTTCGATTCGTTTATTGTAGATTTGTATCTTAATGATATTTATTTTATTGCTGTGACGTAATAATCAAATAATTGTCGTATACATATATTTGTTGTTTTTTTAGTAGATTCTTCAGTTCTTCTTCAGTTTGAGTATGCTAACCCACTCTTTCTATCCTTTACTTAATATACATGCGGATAATTTGTTAGTAGATAGATATGTCCATTGCTTCTTTCCGCAAGAATCGATAAAATAGCTAATACGTTAGAGTAACATACAGGCTGTTTTTATAAAGAAAGTAAGCGCTAATTCCACGTCTGTAATTGCTAGTTATTACTTTAAATGATTTTATGAAACTTTAAGTTTGGTAAATGATATTGAAACATTTGTTTCCCTGTTTTTTTTTAAATAAATGCTTAAATCAAGGTCACAAAACAATAACCAATAGCCTGAAGTCAAAGCAAAGGGGTATGATTCTAATTCACAACCCCTCGTGTGCCAGTGTGTGTCCTCCACTGAACAGTATCTCTTTCTTATATTTTCTAATTCAGCACATCACTACTCCACAATAATTCCGCATAAAATTATTTCGGGAAGAATAACACTCCCTACAGTTCCGTGTAGGGTGGCCAAAATAATGCAACAACCGGACCTCGGTCCCTTTTGTAAAGGAAATAATCCTTGACCCGATTCCATGTCCGAAACCAGATGGAAAACCAGTTTTAGGACTGTCACACACAGGTTAAATTACGTATTGTTACCACGAAATAATAATTAGAATTTAGAATGTGCAACGTAATTTCTTGTTCCGACAAAAGTTTGTTGACACGTGATTGTTTGCGTTTGCCATGCGACTTTAGACCTTATCTTTATAGGTTTAAGGAGACGAAGCTTTCTCGTTTTGTGGTCATAATATTAGAGTCGTTCTTAGGAATATTAGGGTTCCTGACTAATGTCGTAGTACTGTGTTGGTCAAATTATTGCATGTGCATTTTTGTGCTTATACAAACCAGGGCCACTATTGAATAGTATATTATGTAAAAGTGATCTTGTACACGGTTTTTTTCTTCTTTCTAAGCACGAGAATATCATACTATGGAAGGGGTTTTCAGCTAAGATTTATTTGAGCTAATAAATATGAGTAGGTATGTTATTAATTTCATCATAGGTAGTCATAAAATGTTATTAAGCCATTAATTGCCTGTGTCGTAAACACAGTTATTCATTGACTGTTTAAGTGTATACGAGCACTAATTATCTACACGATTTAATTATATGTATTCAGTATTATTTATAAGTAATACTTACAGGTAATACCCATAATAATAATACATTCCTTTACCAAATAAAAATAACTTTTTATTTCAATAATCTACAACGTTTTTTAAATTGTTGTTAAATGTTTTTTTTGGGTTGATAATGTCGTATTGGGCATATTGAAGTATCGAAATGCAAGTAAGTATGTAATCAGAATATTTGAACATGTTACACGCACATTATTACACACCTAAATCTATGATTTTCCTCATAATATTGTTCATAGTTGTACCAAATGAATGTGTAGGTACATAACTATGTATTATAATACATATGTTTAATATTTTTAACTGCCACTGACCTATTTATTTAATTAAACGCATGCGTATGACATGTTATGCACCGATGAGTAATATTGGTTCCATTTGCGGTCCCACCTTTTCTCGCGTACCTACGCGTGCGCAGTTTTTTAAATAATAAAAATAAATAAAATTATTTTAATTCAGTGACTCATACAAATTTTAAGGTGTGTGACATTATTTGGTCCGCTTATTATAATATAAAAAAAAATTGTTTGATATAAAATGAAAAATCTCACAAAAGAAATAAAAAATTACGATATAAATAATGTAAATCTGCTGAATTGCACGCAAACTTTTAATTCTTTATTTTCATCATGTGCTGGCGCTCCCGTTGCGGCTGCGGAAAACCTCAAGCGGCGTAAATATAGTCATCTCGGTGATAACTATATTTTCGAGCCTTTTGGGGTCGAAACTCTCGGTCCATGGGGCCCGTGTGCTCACAGCCTTTTTAAAGACATGGCTGGCAGGCTCGTTGACGCTTCCCGTAATACAAGGACTGGCTATTTCTTTGGCCAAAGGATAAGCATTGCCATACAACGAGGCAATGCAGCCAGTATCTTGGGTACGTTGCCAGCCGACAGCGTTGAGGATCAATTTTTTTATGCTTTATTCTAGTTTGTATTTTAAGTATTTTAGTTTTGATAAATAAACCTAATCACTAATGTATTACCATTTTTTTTTAATAATTTAATTGACTGTTAATATATCTTTGAATCTTTTTGTATGTAAATTTCTCCATTTGTATTTTAAAGTAGGAAGCCGAGCAATTGTTTGAATTTGTGTATTTTTATTTTTGTTTATGTGGGTCTTGGACCTGAAATAAATGAATTTTATTTCATTTATTTATTAAATAAAATATATGTATAAAAAATACAAAATAAAAAAGTTTTTTTTTATTCATGATAGGCTCGCGTTTGACCACCATCTCACCTGATGGTAAGCGATGATGTGGTCGAAGATGGAGCACGCTTACCTAAAAGTAACCTATTCACTCTTGACTTAAAGACCCCTAGGTTATAGCTATCGGGAAACACAGACTCCGGCAGGTGAAAGCAGATGAAAGTAATTAATAAAAAAAATAATCTTAACAAAAGCATGATCAAGCAAATTTTTTATGGTGGTAAGCGATGATGTGGTCAAAGATTAGATTAAGTACGCTTGCCTAGAAGTAATCTATTCACTCTTGACTTAAAGACATTTGTTTATACACAAAAATTGGCCAAGTGCGAGTCAAATTCGCCCACGAAGGGTTCCATAGTAACTACGCAAAATAACTTTGTTTTACCTAGTGTTTGTATGAAATATAAAGTTATATTTGCGGTTTTAGAAAATGTGCTATATCTCAGAAACCACTTACTCTATCTCCTCGTTCAAACTAATTTTCGTTGAAAGTTTACATTAAGATCTACAGCATTAATTGTATTTAGATTTTTGACTCTATTATTATAGAAGTTAGAGGGGGGACGCCCATTTTACCACTTTGGAAGTGTCTATCTCTTAAACGATTGATTTTAGGAAAAAAATGATCTTAGAAACCTTAATGTCATTTTCAAAGACCTATCTATAGACCCCAAACACGTATAGGTTGGATGAAAAATATATTTTCAGTTTATTTATTTATTTACACTTTATGCACATAAGATACAAAGGCGGACTTAATGCTGTAGGTATTCTCTACCAGTCAACCATGAGTGGTGAAGAGATAGTGTGGGAGGTGCAGTTTCAGTTCCATGTATGAGGAGCCCCCCCCCAATTTTATATTTTTTTATTTTTGTATAAGAATCGGTAAGCGGTTCATAGAATACATCTACCTACCAAATTTTACATGTGCAGTCCTAATAGTTTCTAATCAGTCCTAATAGGAATAAAATGGCTGTGACATACGGACGGACGGACGGACAGACAGACGGACAGTCAGACAGACAGACATGACGAAACTATAAGGGATCCGTTTTTTGCCATTCGGCTACGGAATCCTAAAAATATAACTTGAGTATATTTTTCATTTTAATACTGTGTTATACGTATTTCGTATTTTTTCCAACAAAAACTATTGTTTTAAAGTTAAACAACACAACATGGATATTCGAGGTATTCCTCGAAGCGCTACCAATTTGAAGCGCACCTAATGAAGCGCTCCTTTTATATTCCTCGGAGCGCTCCTTTTAGTAGCGCTCCCAATACCATGTTATCGGAAAAGGAGCGCTCCGAGGAATAAAAAAGGAGCGCTTCATTAGGTGCGCTTCAAAATGGTAGCGCTTCGAGGAATACCTCGGATATTCGCAAATGTTCCGGTTCGACTGGAAATCGACCCCGACCCATTTGGAAAAGGCCAGGCCAGTGATGATTATTCAAATTCAAATTCGCAAATATGTATGAACGTGCATCACTCATTTATAAGTGGGTAATGGTTTTAAAACTATAATATTTCCTATAATTTTGATGAATTATTTAAAACTTATTTTCTTGCGGCTTATGTGAATTATCCGTTTCATTCTTCCGTACAGTAGATTTTGATTTGGATAGATATGTATATACGTGTAATTTAAAGGGTATATACATACCAAGTGCATGGCTTCTTTGGAGGATAACAAACGATATGGCAAGGGTTTTGTAATCCTAAGTCTATATGTGTAGAACTTATTACAAATTCCAGTACACTGATACCAGAGACCGAATTTTTCAAATTAAGAAGAACGAAAGGAATTATCGTGTTATTGGCAAGTGACGTGGAAAGTTATTGACCCTCGTAGTGCTGTGACACGTTTGTTATGATTGGTATTCAAGAAATATGTGAAACCAATAATTTGGTATCAATTCTTTGAGTCAGTTATTTTGTGCTGAAACTGTGCATAGAGACTCCATACCAGATGTTGTCTTCAGCTCTTTTGGATAGATATGGGGTTTCCGTTACACGTTGTTTATGTATAAATATGATATGTGTTCTCGGAAATTACTCATCCAATTTCTAACCGGATGCTGGCGAATACTAGTATTTTGCATAAAACGAGTGCCCGTCTAAATTCCAAAAACCAGTTACTGGAAAAAAACGGTACTCTTTGGTAGGACTGGTGGTCTTACTTTGGTTCTGAAAATCTGTTGCGACCGACATTTTTCTTGCTTGGAAAGCCAAACAAGAAAATTTTTAGCAAGATAATTTTTTATAAGCAATTCAATGATCACCAATCTACAGCTATATGAAAATATAACGATTAAAAATATTTTTCAGTTGTCGAATACAAGCCAGAGTATCACATAAACATAACTACACAGCACATTGTTTTGTATTTTCGACGTAAATCGATGACGTCAAAAAATCATGCAAGGCCAAGCGAACAAACTGTTGGTAGCAGTGTTTCTGAATATTTTAGAAACACCTGTGTAATTTGAGCAACGTGGTCGTGAAACGTAATGATTACAAGACACCTGTGAGTAGCTATATTTTATATTTTTAAGTCTAAATTGGGCCTAACTAATATTTGAAGTTGTTAAAAAGTATTGTTACTTTATAATTATATCTATATACCTATATACAACGTGTAATTTAAAGGGTATAAACATACAAAGTGCTCGGCTTCTTTGGATGATAATAAACGATATGGCAAGGGTTTTCTAATCCTATGTGTACATATGTGGATCATATTAGAAATTTCAATACATTGATACCAGAGACCGAATTTTTCAAATTAAGAAGAACGAAGAGAATTATCGTTTTATTGGCAAGTGACAAGGAAAGTGATGACCCTCATAGTGCTGTGACACGTTTGTTATTACTGGTATTCAAGAAACATATGAAACCAATAATTTGGGGTCAATTCTATGAGTCACTTATTTTGAGCTGAAACTTTACATAGAGACTCCATACCAGATGTTGTCTTCAGTCCTTTTGGATAGATATGGGGTTTCTGTTACACGTTGTATATATAACATTAGTTTTAATTGCAGGAAACACAACATTACTAGTACAAAACGCGAAATTAGGTTACAAGTGTCATTCCTGGTTGCGGAAATGTTCTAACCACGGCTCTGGAACGCAAGGTTAACTGAAGGCACAGGGTGAGTTTTTAGTCAGTAGAAGTCTTATACTCCCTTCCACTCCACCTGAAAGAGTGATTTCCCGAGAAGAGTGAGATTTTCAGGGAAGATTTGGTGATTTCCCCCCGGAAAAAGAAAGGCAGGTTTCTTTTTGTAATTGTGAAAACGTCAAATATGTATGGATTTGACAGACTCAGTCAAATGTCAAATGATCAATCCCATATTTTGGCAATTGGATTCCTTATGGCGCTAATGAAATGAAATGAAATGAAATGAAATATTTATTTTGTAAATTGGTTATAAATAACGCTTTTACACGTCATGTTTTTTTGCGTGTTAAGTTTAGTTTAGTTTAGCTAGATGAGGCCGGTGTTTCCTAACTGACTACTCTGAGAAGAAACACCGAAACAAACTCAGAGGTCAACGTCTCATTTAAAGTCCATACAATTTGTGTTGGTCCAATCATATGACAAACATGTAGGTTCATGTCTTTGGTGCTCTTTGAGGAAATAACCATACAGATTTGAGTGGACCTGTCCAGACAGTGCAAGCATTTGTCAGTTATCGTGTAGCTCAACTTAGAACTTAAGGAGCTCAACGATCTGACGAACAATACCAAAGTAAGGACATTTGGGTAAGCCACATAAGTACTCAAACTGCTTGACATCATTAAATAAATTATAATGAAAGCAACACAAAGGAGAAACAATAGCCTACATAGTCCTCACATTTAAAATAAAAAAAAAGCAAAATAAATTGGTATATACAATACTTGACAAAGCAAATATTTAAATCAGTAAAATAAAAAATAAAAAAATCAACAATCAAAATTTAAATATTAAAAAAGAAATGCCCACGTATATCACTGGAGCAGCTCATTCCCAAGCCTTTTTGTCCTCAATATAATCTTTAACTGTGTAAAATGCTTTCTGACATAGCTTACGTTTTATAAATAATTTAAATTTATTAATGCTAAGTTCTTGAATGTGGCTAGGAATTTTATTATAATGAGTTTCATCCGTCGCAACAATATAAAATTGCGAGCCGTGTATTCCAAGTATTATGTTCGTATGGTTTTTGTATTAGGTGAATAATGGTTAAGGTGTCGGCCTTGTGACTGAGAGATCGCGGGTTCGAACCCCACCCATTACAGTATTGCCGTGAACCCATTTCAGAAACAAGCATAATTTTTCTTAGTTGGAGGGGTTAACAAGATTGGTAGTAATGTGAATTGAGTCTCGGGATAAAATGTAGCATAGTGTTATTCCAGGATATCAACTATCTACTTACCAAATGTCATTCGGATCCGTTCAGTAGTTTTTGCGTGAAAGAGTAACAGACATCCATACATCTACCCATCCACACCACATTTATAATATTAGTAAAATTATTACATTCGTCAACAATGCACCAACGCTTTTACATCATCGAATACCAAATACAAACAACAGTCGAGTCGAAGAGCATCATAAAACCATTCAATCAATTTTAATTCGTCTGGCTGTGTATTTGTAAAAACGTACGACTATAATATTTCATACTTATGCGCTTTATTGAGTCAAATACTCAATCAGCCGATATTTATTTGGAACTAGCTTATGCCCGCGGCTTTGATTGCGTAAAAAGTTATGTATTTTCAGCGTAAAAATGTCCTTCTCCAGGAGAAGGACATTTTTACGCTTACACATTATATTACGCTTACGCTTACGCACTTTACGCAGGTTAGACCTTGGTCTAACCTGTCGCTGTTCCAAATTTCATCAAATTCAAAATGTTAACTCGTGTAGACGTGAAAGCGTAACAGACAGAGTTACTACGTAAAAACGTAGTGAAATAATTTCGGATCAACTGAAATCTTGGAAGTAACTTGAGTTTACAAGTTAACATTATTTTGGCTAGTTTTACTGAGAAAGCACTTTAAGCTAAGCTAGATAAGCGATAGATGAGGTCTAGATAGACCGAGTAAGCCCTAAAGATGCCTGTTCAGTGTTCACTCTTGCTTTAAAGGCTGAATGATCATAATGTGGCAAGGAACACAGAAGCCGGCAGAGAGTTCAACACCTTGGCTATGTGCACAATATTTTATTGTGGAGAAGAAGCACTTAGTAGAAAAAGACGGTCTAAGGGACTACCAACACAACTAAGCTATTATCCTAAAATTATCACCTTTACAAAGGCTAAATCAAACACAGCATTCCGCTAAATGAACCCCACATTTTCAACTTCGTAGATTACTCAATCAACGTTCCATTTAGAAAAAGATTTCTTTCATTGTTACGAAAAATCCGCCGCAGTTTTCGTCCTTAGCCATTTAACAATTAGGGTCGATTGTCACTTGTTTGTGCGGACAAACGCTGATGGCAAAACAAGCCCGAACTTTATAGTCATGATCAATTGGTTTCTGCTAACTCGTGCGTAAAAAATATACATTATCTATTATCTACTAATAGTTGAGGCATTTACACTTACCTACCTAAAAATGGTTTGAGTAAATCGTGTCGTTAATTAGTCTATGGTTTGATATTTTAAATCGTGATTTATGAACGCGGATTTATTGTTTTGATACTTTGTGAACAAAGAACTGTTAAGAAATTCAATTACTTTCGGTCTTTTTTTAATTCATGATAAGCTCGCGTTTGACCATTATCTCAAGCGGTGATGTGGTCGAAGACGAAGCACACTTGCCTAGAAGTAACCGATGCACTCTTGACTTAAATACCCTTAGGTTATAGCTATCGAGATATACAGACTCTGGCTTACTAAACAGGTAGGCCTATTGTAAACAAAGGACAACTCCGGTGAAATTTTGAAATTAAAAAGATCTGGTCCATTCATAATTATTATAATCTATTCGTATCTTTAAATTCATTCAATGGACTCTGATAAAATAAATTACTGTAATAATCTTTTTTACAAGTAGATACATCAGCGGCTGATCACACTTAATGACTCACCTTTTTATGAGACGGAAAATATTATTTAAAAAATACTACGCCCCTTTAGGTTTGATACTCCGATTACTAAAGCAATTGTATTTATTTTTGTTAAGTATATTTAATTTAGAATGATTTCATAAATATGTATGTATTATATGTTTATATTCGGTATAACGATATCATATTATTTTGCTTACAATCAAAACGTAAAGTTCAAGTGCCATAAAAAGTAACAACGAACAAACATATTAGAAATTTCAATACATTGATACCAGAGACCGAATTTTTCAAATTAAGAAGAACGAAGAGAATTATCGTTTTATTGGCAAGTGACAAGGAAAGTGATGACCCTCATAGTGCTGTGACACGTTTGTTATTACTGGTATTCAAGAAACATATGAAACCAATAATTTGGGGTCAATTCTATGAGTCACTTATTTTGAGCTGAAACTTTACATAGAGACTCCATACCAGATGTTGTCTTCAGTCCTTTTGGATAGATATGGGGTTTCTGTTACACGTTGTATATATAACATTAGTTTTAATTGCAGGAAACACAACATTACTAGTACAAAACGCGAAATTAGGTTACAAGTGTCATTCCTGGTTGCGGAAATGTTCTAACCACGGCTCTGGAACGCAAGGTTAACTGAAGGCACAGGGTGAGTTTTTAGTCAGTAGAAGTCTTATACTCCCTTCCACTCCACCTGAAAGAGTGATTTCCCGAGAAGAGTGAGATTTTCAGGGAAGATTTGGTGATTTCCCCCCGGAAAAAGAAAGGCAGGTTTCTTTTTGTAATTGTGAAAACGTCAAATATGTATGGATTTGACAGACTCAGTCAAATGTCAAATGATCAATCCCATATTTTGGCAATTGGATTCCTTATGGCGCTAATGAAATGAAATGAAATGAAATGAAATATTTATTTTGTAAATTGGTTATAAATAACGCTTTTACACGTCATGTTTTTTTGCGTGTTAAGTTTAGTTTAGTTTAGCTAGATGAGGCCGGTGTTTCCTAACTGACTACTCTGAGAAGAAACACCGAAACAAACTCAGAGGTCAACGTCTCATTTAAAGTCCATACAATTTGTGTTGGTCCAATCATATGACAAACATGTAGGTTCATGTCTTTGGTGCTCTTTGAGGAAATAACCATACAGATTTGAGTGGACCTGTCCAGACAGTGCAAGCATTTGTCAGTTATCGTGTAGCTCAACTTAGAACTTAAGGAGCTCAACGATCTGACGAACAATACCAAAGTAAGGACATTTGGGTAAGCCACATAAGTACTCAAACTGCTTGACATCATTAAATAAATTATAATGAAAGCAACACAAAGGAGAAACAATAGCCTACATAGTCCTCACATTTAAAATAAAAAAAAAGCAAAATAAATTGGTATATACAATACTTGACAAAGCAAATATTTAAATCAGTAAAATAAAAAATAAAAAAATCAACAATCAAAATTTAAATATTAAAAAAGAAATGCCCACGTATATCACTGGAGCAGCTCATTCCCAAGCCTTTTTGTCCTCAATATAATCTTTAACTGTGTAAAATGCTTTCTGACATAGCTTACGTTTTATAAATAATTTAAATTTATTAATGCTAAGTTCTTGAATGTGGCTAGGAATTTTATTATAATGAGTTTCATCCGTCGCAACAATATAAAATTGCGAGCCGTGTATTCCAAGTATTATGTTCGTATGGTTTTTGTATTAGGTGAATAATGGTTAAGGTGTCGGCCTTGTGACTGAGAGATCGCGGGTTCGAACCCCACCCATTACAGTATTGCCGTGAACCCATTTCAGAAACAAGCATAATTTTTCTTAGTTGGAGGGGTTAACAAGATTGGTAGTAATGTGAATTGAGTCTCGGGATAAAATGTAGCATAGTGTTATTCCAGGATATCAACTATCTACTTACCAAATGTCATTCGGATCCGTTCAGTAGTTTTTGCGTGAAAGAGTAACAGACATCCATACATCTACCCATCCACACCACATTTATAATATTAGTAAAATTATTACATTCGTCAACAATGCACCAACGCTTTTACATCATCGAATACCAAATACAAACAACAGTCGAGTCGAAGAGCATCATAAAACCATTCAATCAATTTTAATTCGTCTGGCTGTGTATTTGTAAAAACGTACGACTATAATATTTCATACTTATGCGCTTTATTGAGTCAAATACTCAATCAGCCGATATTTATTTGGAACTAGCTTATGCCCGCGGCTTTGATTGCGTAAAAAGTTATGTATTTTCAGCGTAAAAATGTCCTTCTCCAGGAGAAGGACATTTTTACGCTTACACATTATATTACGCTTACGCTTACGCACTTTACGCAGGTTAGACCTTGGTCTAACCTGTCGCTGTTCCAAATTTCATCAAATTCAAAATGTTAACTCGTGTAGACGTGAAAGCGTAACAGACAGAGTTACTACGTAAAAACGTAGTGAAATAATTTCGGATCAACTGAAATCTTGGAAGTAACTTGAGTTTACAAGTTAACATTATTTTGGCTAGTTTTACTGAGAAAGCACTTTAAGCTAAGCTAGATAAGCGATAGATGAGGTCTAGATAGACCGAGTAAGCCCTAAAGATGCCTGTTCAGTGTTCACTCTTGCTTTAAAGGCTGAATGATCATAATGTGGCAAGGAACACAGAAGCCGGCAGAGAGTTCAACACCTTGGCTATGTGCACAATATTTTATTGTGGAGAAGAAGCACTTAGTAGAAAAAGACGGTCTAAGGGACTACCAACACAACTAAGCTATTATCCTAAAATTATCACCTTTACAAAGGCTAAATCAAACACAGCATTCCGCTAAATGAACCCCACATTTTCAACTTCGTAGATTACTCAATCAACGTTCCATTTAGAAAAAGATTTCTTTCATTGTTACGAAAAATCCGCCGCAGTTTTCGTCCTTAGCCATTTAACAATTAGGGTCGATTGTCACTTGTTTGTGCGGACAAACGCTGATGGCAAAACAAGCCCGAACTTTATAGTCATGATCAATTGGTTTCTGCTAACTCGTGCGTAAAAAATATACATTATCTATTATCTACTAATAGTTGAGGCATTTACACTTACCTACCTAAAAATGGTTTGAGTAAATCGTGTCGTTAATTAGTCTATGGTTTGATATTTTAAATCGTGATTTATGAACGCGGATTTATTGTTTTGATACTTTGTGAACAAAGAACTGTTAAGAAATTCAATTACTTTCGGTCTTTTTTTAATTCATGATAAGCTCGCGTTTGACCATTATCTCAAGCGGTGATGTGGTCGAAGACGAAGCACACTTGCCTAGAAGTAACCGATGCACTCTTGACTTAAATACCCTTAGGTTATAGCTATCGAGATATACAGACTCTGGCTTACTAAACAGGTAGGCCTATTGTAAACAAAGGACAACTCCGGTGAAATTTTGAAATTAAAAAGATCTGGTCCATTCATAATTATTATAATCTATTCGTATCTTTAAATTCATTCAATGGACTCTGATAAAATAAATTACTGTAATAATCTTTTTTACAAGTAGATACATCAGCGGCTGATCACACTTAATGACTCACCTTTTTATGAGACGGAAAATATTATTTAAAAAATACTACGCCCCTTTAGGTTTGATACTCCGATTACTAAAGCAATTGTATTTATTTTTGTTAAGTATATTTAATTTAGAATGATTTCATAAATATGTATGTATTATATGTTTATATTCGGTATAACGATATCATATTATTTTGCTTACAATCAAAACGTAAAGTTCAAGTGCCATAAAAAGTAACAACGAACAAAATAAAAACACCTTGAATGTGTTGCGTGTTAGCAAAAATCGATATCCCTGCATGTCGTTAAAAGCATGTACCCAGTCAAAGTTCTTATTTGGCTGCGTGCTACCAATCACACGCATAGATTTCAGAAACCCAAACCAACGTTTTCCGTTTTACAAAAAATACATAAAATAAATACGTGCCATTAAAAGCAACGTCATACAAATTCCCAACACCAAATATTGAGTGGGAATTATCTCAACACACAGAATAGACGTTACGTTGGTACTAGTACATATTGCACGCGCACTAACGCAACGGCCTTGGTTGCTACGTTACGTAAGCGTCGCGCCCCAGAGGACCTCGGAGGGTGTCCTTGGTACTCCCTTTCCTCCCTCCCCCAACCTCCCAGGACCTAACCTAGACAAGGCCATTCGGAAATGAAAATAATATTTGGTACATTATTCGAAAATCAGTGGATAGCCCATATTAGACGTTTAAATATTTCATCACATCAAATATGTGTTTAGTTATAGGTAATATTTTTTTAGTAGTGAAATAAAATGATATAGAACATTTTTTTTGCAAAAATGTGGCTTTACTGGATTTACTACCACTTAATTGAGTTGAAAATCAGCCTCGGACAACTTTTAGCTAGATGACATTTTATACTGGTTCTCCTAAGTAAATCTCCTTATTTTTTATTTCTACTGATGTACTGTTTGCGCCAAATAAACATGTTTTCTTTTGTATTGTAATTTTGAGTACAATATTAAAATAAACATTTCTTGACTGGAATATCTTTTGACTTAGGGTCATAAGAATTGCATGCTTGAATCTATTAAGTTCTTATCATGCGTACATAAGGTCCTAGATTTTATTTCTACGTATTTTATGTCAGTAACGTGAAAGTGACACTTTTTTCGTAGCGATGTTCATTCTAGACCTTGACGAATTGAGCCGAAAACGTGTTTGTAAATCCTACGTCATCGCCTGCCTAAAAACATGCCAAATCATTGTTAGTTTGTCAAGCAAAAGGGGGTAATTAAAGTAGGTTCGTTCAATTACATTGTCACTAAAGAAAGCTAATTATTAAGTGATAGTAGAAACAGCTTTTACTGTGAGATTTAAATTTAATATACTTCATACATACTTACATAGTACCTACCTCCTTATTTTAAGACAGGATATTCACCACAATATTGGACGATCGGTCAGATTTGTCCGTTTAGGTACAGTTTTAAGATAAACTATGTAGGTAAATGAGCCGACATTGAAATTAAGGTATGTATTAATGTATACATTCTTATAGTTTGAAATACATCTTGTTGTCATATGTAAGGAATTTTGAAATTCATAAAATACAACCATCTATAGAGCGTGGTGTATTTAAAAATGAATTCATAAATTAATATTTCAGTCTATAAAGTTATTTTAAAGGTAGCTTATTGAAGTCTAGATGTAGGTTAGGATATTTTTAAATCATGTAAAAAATGCCAAGAAAGAAGAAATACTTGAATACAATCAACTTTGTTTATAAAAAATAGAAAAACTGTATTTCAAAGAAGTTAAATATAGACTTTAAGATGTTTTGGGATTTACAAAGTAATTACTAGTTAAGCATTTTATGGTTTAAAACTATTTCAAAAGCAACAAACAAGAAAAAGAATTGTGTAACTATGGTTTTCGCTGTCAATTATATACCTTACATAGAAAATGTTTAAAATTTGCGTCAGCTAATGATTGGAATTCCCTATCAGTGTCTGGGCTGCATGACATAGGGTCGCGCTTGGAGTAATGAGGATAATTTTCAATCATATAAAGTAGTATTCAAATGTAACTCCGTATCTTGTATAATACCATTAGATCTTTACAGCTTTAAAGTTCATAAGTTGACGATTATATTCGTAATTTGTCAAAAAAATATCTGTATGAGAACTGATATTCAATTTCAACGCACTTTTAAATGTAACTCATTCTAACTAATCGCTCTTATCATTGTGCGTTGGGCTTGAGGTTATCTTTCGTTGCAAAGATACCACGTGTGTGTAGTACAGAAAATTGTTTCTAAGCAATTCTGGGTACCAGCAAATAATATGATTTCATAATGATTTTTTTCTTAGTTGTTGCTTCATTAAAAACGTGGTATTCCGTATTTATTGTAGTATTATATTGCTGCAAAAAAATTGGGTATGCCTACTGGCAACCAAAAACTAATCCAAATTAAAATGTAAACAATTTTATTTGAAATCTTTAGTTCGGTTGTAACTAGGTATAACGTCTTATTATGTTCTTGAAATTTTAAATTGAGTCGAATCTCAGCTTTATTTCTCATGCATTAGAAACTTGATCATGAATCCGGTAAGCATCAATGGCCTGCATAAACTATAACACATAAATTGTTACGTGTGATTGCAAAAGACATAAATATTCTAGATATTTATATTAGTAAATAATTTAAAGCATCTCCTGTGGTTATAGACTGCAAAATTAAAAATTAAAAACGGGTCAACATTACCGACCGCAAATGTCGACAAAAAATACTCTTAAAACATTCTGATCCAGTTGATGGCACTTATTTATTTATGCAATTAATGACATCAGATTTGTCATTAATTACATAAATGCCATCAACTGAATTTAAAAGTATTTTTGTCGATATATGCTATGAAAGTAATTTGTTGGCAACTTTCAGTCATACTTTGCAATCAGTTTAAAAAATCGTTTATATATGCTTAGTTTTTATGCGTCTCTTTTTGCTTACATGCTGGATTTGATTGAAAATCTAGTTAGGGCAAACAAATAAATTAAAAGTATCAAGACTAGTTTACAATGCCATATATATATTGTTGTGGATTAAACCGGCGACAAAATCTAAGAATTCAGTCGGGTTTTCTTCGAAGTGACTTGACTCAGTTATTCTTACAATAAAATCTATTCTTGTTGGAGCAAAGGTCTTTTTGCTATAGTACGAATTAAATGGTAATTTAGAATACAAAGTGAATTGAATGGTATACAGAAAGGAAATGATAAACGTTGAGTTTTTTTACATTACATTAATCTTAATTTAAGTAGATAGGAAGGCAAAAACTTTTTGTGAATACCTACCTACTTACTTTTACGTCCGTACAGCTACCACGCCAAATTTGGTGGAATCAACGTTGCCTGATACCTTTAATCTGAGGTCTTCAAGTCTATAGGATATACTACATCAGGAAAAATAGTAATAAAACCTATCAATAATAATAAAAACGAACTCGAATTTAAATAGAATTCTGTTTTGAATTTGGAATAGTGCGTTCATATGACATGAAACAACGCTTCCTATTGGTAGATGCTTCGTGACACGACGAATCTATGCGCGACCTTCACGATCACGCATTTAGGCATATTTGTAACGTTGCTAACTTCAATTCTGTGTACAGTTCACTTTGGACAATGATATTTTACCTATTCACGTTGCAAGTTTACACATATTTTGTTTCAATCTACATAGTAATCAGTTGGTATTCATGCAAAAATTCAACTCCGCCCCTAAGACGACCTACTGACCACTATTTATTTAGCAAGTTGACTAAAGAAACCAGGAAAGTTTCGTTTCTAATTATTTCTTTTGTATAAGTTAGTGTGCGAATAGACGGGCAATCTAGGCTTAATCGTAAGTTAAACTAATGACTACAGGTCATTGAACTATAATAGGGGACAACAAATTATGACAGTAAAAGAAAACTTTTGCCAACTTTTAGATAGCTTATTATTTTAGCCACATAACAACGCTGAGTACCTACCTAGTTCGTTGTCCAATATTTACATACCTACCTATCCCTAGTATTTTATCAAAACATGATTGTGATCTACAGGGTTTTCCGATAAGAGGTGTTAATTTGAATAGCCCGCTATTTCGGTAGATGTCACTTTTGAAGCTGTCATTGTTTGACATTTGACAAGTAGAAACTACGCCATTAATAAAAATGGACCGATACACGCTTCAACAACGCATTGAAATTATTAAAATTCACTGTAAAAATGGTGAAAATTTGGCAGAGACGGTTCGTAAAACTCGAAAATTTTTGGGTCGTCGTGAAGCACCTTGTCGGACCGCAATACAGGAATTGGTGGAAAAATTCGAGCTGTTGGGACAACTTAGTGATGTGAAGAATAAAACCCGTGCACCATAGATGATACATATAAATACTGCCGTGTACGTCGCTCAAGAACAGCCGAGAATATTGCTGCTGTAGCCGAAAATGTCGACAAAAACCCAGGTTTGTCCATTCCTCGTCGTTCTTTGGAATTAGGCATGTCACAAACGTCATTACACCGTATTTTGTATAAAGATTTGGGTCTTAAGGCTTATAAAGTTCAGTTAACACAAGAACTCAAGCCGGCCGATCATCAACAACGTCGTGTCTTTGCTGATTGGGTCGTTGAAATACATGAAAATGATCCGGAATTCCATCGAAAAATCATCTTGAGTGATGAGGCCCATTTTCACCTCGGTGGCTTCGTCAACAAGCAAAATTCTCGCATCTGGGGCTCGGAAAACCGAAGAGTTATTGTTGAAAAGCCTCTCTATCCTCAACGTGTGACTGTTTGGTGCGGTTTATGGTACGGCGGAGTCATTGGACCTTACTTTTTCGAAAATAAGTCTGGAGCAACAGTTACGGTGAATGGTTTGCGCTATCGAGAAATGATTAATGATTTTTTATGGCCGAAATTGGATGGTATTGATCTGTACAACGTTTACTTTCAACAAGACGGCGCTACGTGCCACACAAGCAACGAAACCATTGATCTTTTACGGGAAAAGTTTCCGGACCGTGTTATCTCTCGAAGAGGTGATCACAATTGGCTACCGAGACCTTGTGATTTAACACCTTGCGACTTCTTCCTTTAGGGCAGGGATGGCGAACCAATGGCACGCGTGCCACTGATGGCACGAGACATAATATTTTGGGCGCGTCACCGAAATTCATTATGCACTAAGAAAAAAAGTCTGAAGTAGATATTTTATGACGATCGACCATGCTGCCTTACACTAACTAAAAAACGGCTAACCCCATAAAGTACTTTTCGAGTAAACGTAAAAATAAGTAGGAAATGTTTTTTCTACAAATCTACCCTAGCTAGAACGATGGTTGTAAATTATTTTTGCGGGCATAGTTTCTGTGCACAATATATGACTTTTTAAATATTAATTATTTTTAGTATTGTACTATACTTTAGTAGTGTTATATAGTATTGTGGATTAGTTACTTTTTAACTAAGGAAGTGACAAAAAATTATGTGGGTTAACTGCTCATCAAAATTGCTGTATCTCGAAAAAAGTATTAATTGTACGAAAATGATTCTTAGACCAAAAGATAGAGAATTAAAAGTAGTTTAAGGATACATTAAAAAGTGAAAAATGACCTTTTGTGGCTTAACGACCTTTTAGTTAGTGCAGGGCAGCGCGAGTGACCCTACACTACAGAGTTTTCGATGAAAAATATTGTATTATATTTTATTTTTATTTTATACTATTATTATTATTTTACAATAACAAAGTCAATGTTATTTGACGGCACGTTTACGATCTCATTAAAATTTTCTTTACACAAACTGGCACATTGATACATAAAGGTTCGCCTACCCTGCTTTAGGGCCACGTGAAAGAGAAGCTCTACGCAAACAGCCCAGCGTCGATTCAAGACCTCAAAGATGGAATTCGTGAGGCTATCGAGGACATAGGGCAGCCACTGTGCGATTTGATTATGGAAAATTTCATGAAAAGGATATGGTCCTGTAAGCGTGGTCGTGGTGGTCATTTGCCTGATGTTATTTACCACTATCAAAATGACACTTATTGGAAAACCTGTTTGTATACCTATATATTTCTAGCCGGCCAGGTATTTAGCATATTTTCTTTTTGCTTATCAACAACTGTGGTCACAGTAGGTACCTATTTTAAATGTATTTTTTTTTTTGTTAGTGAAGGTGCGCATCGTAAACTTAAATCAATAGTATCTTCTTCTTCTTTGAATCCAAGAAGAAAAGGAGATGTACGTACCTACCAATCCAGTTGGAAAAAGAACCAATCATTACTAACACGTCATGCCACGCGGTTAGCTGTTAAAAATGCATTTAACCAATCAGAGTGGTAATGCGCAACAATTGGTCACATAAATAAGAATAATACATCTATTTGCCATTATTTTATTACGAAAAATATATTTCTACTACCACTAGAAATAAGTTGAACTATCCCTGGGCTGGCCACGTCTGCCGCATGCCCAATGAATTGTGGGCAAAATTGGGCGAGTTGGACCAAACTAACGACCAGTGGTTTACTTGACCCCGGACAGAACCTCCTGAAAATCATGGCGAGACGCCATGGCGTGAGAGAGTATAACTAGAAATTAAAAATAATATTATGAAAAAGAAAGTTTTGATTTTTGATACGTGTGTAATAGATAAACCCATAAACTACTGGACTGGACATGATTTCAAACAATATTTCCCTAATATAAACCTACATTATCAACTGCTATTTCTGGGTACTATAATAAGTTAGGTTCAAAAGCCAGTACTATATTATATTATGAAGCTACACTTAATTGCAGAATGCGAGGTAATTTATACTAATATAAATGCGTAACTATGTTTGTTTGTCCTTCTTTTACGTCGAAATGGAGCAACGGATCAATGCGACCTGTGAAGATAGTTTGAAGAAATGGAGCGGAATGGAGCTACTTTTTTTTTGCTGAAAAAAATACTATTCATGCGAGGGTAGTTGTGGGAAAAAGCTAGATTACATTATTTTGAATCAATTACCTCTTTTGTCTTACATGAAAAAGTACAAATTCAAAGATGTCGAAGTCAAAGATGATGACAGCCGGTTCCAGCCACTTAGTGTGCTTTCCAAGCCAATCTTGATGTCGACGCCTTAGAGTGAAAACCTCGTAAGTGAAAAAGGAGTAACTTTTCAGGAGGAAGAAAAATCTGCGTGCTATAAAATTTTTGTACGGTTTCTTTTATGTTTTTTTTTTTTTTATTAATTTATTTATGTAAATTTAACCCGTTTTTTTATCCAGAACTGTTCGATATCGATACTAATATTATAAAGCGGAAAAGTTTGTTTGTTTGTTTGTTTGCTTGAACGCGCTAATCTTCGAACGTACAGGGTGGATTTGGATGAAATTTGGTATGGAAGTAGCTTGAAGCTTGAGGAAGGTTATAGGCTACTTTTTACGCGACTGCAAAAAGGAGAGTTATGTTTTTACCGTGGTAGAATCCACGGGAGCGAAGCCCCGCGTGAGTACTAGTTATGTATAATATGAAAAATATTATACATAATATCGAACAGTTCAGAAATGCATAATCCATGGCCTGATTACGCTAAACTGACGACTCGATGCGAGTGTTTACGAGGTTCTCACTTAGTTTCATAGATTTCGAGTATCGAATGAACATATTAGTGAGATCAGGATCTGCGTTACTAGGATTGCTTTCTGGAAATGCAATAAAAACAATTTGGACAAAATGTACTCCCGAGGTTTTTACTCTAAGGCTATGATACGATATGTTAAGATCTAGACGATATGTTAAGATACAGAGACCCATCCAAGGACTGACCTCAGCGGGTGTTGCTTAACCTTTATGTTCGACCTTTTAGCCACAAGCTCGACATTGGTGGGATTTTTTTTTTTGCATTATTGTTTCCATAGCTGTCGAAAATGAGGTACCTAGTAGTGTTGCCAGGTCGGATTTGTTTTAAATCGGGACAGAAGGTAAAAAAAATCGGGATTTAGGGTTGTAGATCGGGACGAACTAAAAAAAAAACAATTTTTTTAAAAGTATCCAGAGCGCTTCTGATGTGCTGCAATAGTCAACAACGTCCTGAAACTAAAGGGTGTTTTAGCACCAATTTTAAACTTTAAACTTGAATATCTTGGCAACCAGCGGGGCTAGCGGGAAGGGAGTGGTAGCGTTTGGTAGATGATTAGTGCGGATTTTTTGTCGCTATGTCGCAGTGGTCTAGCGCGCACCGCGCTTACGCAGGGGAACGTATTTTTGCAACGAGTTTTCATTGAGTGAAGCACAGCGCAAGTTTTGTAATCGCTTTCAAATCCGCCGTTTAAGTGATGCCCCGAGTATTCAGTTAATTAAGTCATGGGTAGCAAAGTTTAGAGCGACAGGATGTTTATTGAATCATTCAATTGGCTTTCGAAATAGACCTGTGCGATCGATTGAAAACATCAACCACGTCGCCGCTGCGGTCGCGGAGCGTCCACGACGATCAGTTAGAAAACATGCTGCTTCTTTGAGCCTCCATCGATCAAGTATTCAACGAATTTTGGCCTTAGACTTAAAATTACATCCTTATAAAATTCAGATAGTTCAAAAAATCAAACCAGAAGACTACAACAAGCGAAAAATTTACTGTCAGAAGATATTAGATTTTTTCGGAGGAAAATAGGATGGACAATGTTTATTTGAGCGATGAGTCACACTTTCACCTCGAAAGGTACGTAAATCGTCAAAATTGCCGTTATTGGTCATCTAGCAATCCAAAACAAAAACATCAGAAAGCATTACACAGCCCCAAAGTTACTGTATGGTGCGCAATATCGTCGAAAATCATCGGGCCATTTTTCTTCGAGAATGACCGAGATGCAACGGTTACAGTGACGAGCAAGCGGTATACGGACATGATTAATAGTTTTTTTGTACCGCAGCTTCAAGAAGAGGATTTTGACGAGTCAAGTGTATGGTTTCAGCAAGAGGGGGCTACAGCCCACACAGCTAGGGTCTCTATGGACACACTAAGAGCGTTGTTTCCTGGAAAACTCATAAGCCGCTTTGGAGACATATTATGGCCACCCAGATCTCCCGACTTAACCCCAGCTGCCTTTTTATGGGGTTATCTCAAAGCGAGAGTTTTTGATACCCCTCTTACGAATTTGGAGCAACTGAAGACTAAAATAACGACAAAAGTGAGGGCCATATCAGTTGACGTTCTGCGGCGTGTCTCTGCAAATTCGCTAGTCCGTTTTGAAGAGTGCATTCGCCGTGATGGAAGACATCTTGACGATGTATTCCATACATAAAATCCGCACTAATAAACTATAATTTATTGCTATTAGAATATTATAAGTACAATCTTAGTCTTTTTTTATAAATATTCAAATTTTGGAATCGGCGCTGAGACATCCTTTATATTGCACATGCAGGGCGTTTAGCTATCTTTTGGAGTACTTGGTCCATAGATTACTCGTGTACAAGGCCCATGTTTTTTATTACGTAGTTGTGAAATTCACCGCTAGTTATACTAAAGTTAGTTTTTTTTTTTAATTTCGGCTTTGACATGTTCCAGTGTCAAATGGTTTCGCCTCTCGGACCAAATTAAGTTGGTTTGTGAAAATACTCTTTCCGTTGCCGCACTTGCCACGTTTGACACCGGTATTTGACGCCATAAAAGAAAATAACTTCAGAAGTTTTGCGAAGTCTTCTTTTGTAGCGGTGTAAGATCATTGTTCTGTACTGCTGCTTTACCAAGTATTGACTGAACACACTTCTTCATAAAGTTGGTCCACATCGAACAACACATTAATTATTAGATTTTCAATTAATGACACGTAAGTAACGAGTGGTTAGAGAAAGTGATTTGAAAAAATCTAATTTGCTATCGTTGAGTTCATATTTGGTCTCTATGTAATGAAGAACTGCACGTTGCTGCACGTGAATGCCACAAACTCATCATCAATCCTTTGCCTCAATTGCTTACTTAATTTTACCATTATTTTGTGACCTTCAAAATATAGCAATGTTTCGGTTTCAAGATATATTACTACCTACATCCTATAAAATCTTAGTGCAGCTTGGTAAAATGCCAAGCATGGCTCCGTTTCAAGTTTTCAACAGAATTGAAGAATTGCCACAGCGCATTTGGGACATTCATCTTCTCCCAATTATATGTAATAATCTTTCAGTATATCGAAAAATTTAGTTGCACGTTCTACGGACTTCTACGGTAGAAAGAAGTGACAACCATCTTGCTCTAACATGATGCAAGACGGGAGCAAATTCAGCTTCGTGCAGCTGATAAGAATCTTTTAAAGTGTCAACTCGGTTTGTAAATCGGGACATTTGGTGTCCCGATCAGCGGCAAATCGGGACGCGTCCTCAAACCCCTGAAATCGGGACGTCCCGCGAAAATCGGGACACCTGGCAACACTAGTACCTAGGTACCTATTTACTGATTGTTTCCGAAGAATGCAATCCTAATACTCGCTAAATAGGTGTCAGAATATTGTGCAGTCCGCTTTTGACTTACTATCTAAGTACCTATATCAAGGATGAAAACCATACTTTTTAGAATTTTTAAGGGTAAATGGACATTCAAAATCAATCTGAAAAATAAACAACGTTCGTGCTAGTGATGTATTGATTTAATTATCTGTGATATGAGATTAATCGAGACATTCTATAACACTAGCCTTACCTAAGAGTAACGCATTGGTAATTCATAAAATTCAAAATGCGGACTTTGTTCTACAGCCATTATAATAAATTAAGATAAAAGAACGATGTTAAACAAGATTTGAGGTCCAAAAAAATCTCAGTGAACGAAGCCGGAAATACGAGTTTAGGCAGTTACTGCATGAATGATACTATGAACAAGATGGAGGGGCATAAGAAAAAAACAAATAGAATTAAACATCCAAAAATAGAATCTGCTAAATGCCAAGAATCTGTGAATTTATTTTACTAGCAACATTTAAGGAACTACAGGTTTATTAGATGATATGATAGCCATGACAAATCTCATACAATTCGATTCAGCTGCTATGGCGTTTTTAGGGAACAAACAAGTCAAATGGTTTCGCATCTGTTATAATTATCTTTGTTTGGATTTAGATACTCTAATTACATTCCGTACGCTAAGATCTAGTGGTTATTCTTCTTTCACAACGTTCTACTAAATAGGTTTAATTTGAAGAATTTATCCACGTCTATGAATGATAATAAAGATTACGTGTTGTCACAAATTATGTAAGGTCAACCTTCAAGATAAAACAACAAACGATATCACACGGACACTCGATGGCAAATGTAAGTAGGTACCTACCTACATACTAACGAGTTTTGTTTACATGGGAATCACTCAACAAACACCAACTTAGATATGTACTAAGAAAGATGAAAGTCTCAGACAATTAGATAACCAAAATTCTTGTTTCATATTTATAATGCAACGAAATTATACAAGAATTGAGAGGCCCTAACCGAAAAATCAAGTCATACCTACGCCTATGCTGCCGCTGATAATATCGAAACGCAGCTGTATGTAGAAGGACATAAGGTATATTATTGAGGCGGTGCGATCTACGACGTGAAGCATAGACGAGAAGACAGACATGTGCAGAAGCGCAAACGAAACAAGACGATCGGTTGCTGTGACCGCGGCCGGAGTCTAGGTGCTAATAGCCCGAACATGGACGGCGGCCGCACGAGGCCACTTTGACAGTTTCTATGCAAATATTAATGCGTTGCGCGACGTGTTTTTGCCTCACAGCGGTTCCGGGCCGAGTTATGAGCGCGATTTATACGCACCCATTAATTAATAACCGCAAACTTATCTCGTTTAACTGGATTTTTGACGGGCTCGTTAGAAATTACGTTTGAGTTGCGAACTACGGGTACGGACAGGTAGGATGATCTGCACCCAACTCACCACGTGAATCATCTTAGATAACACACTTCCAGTTACGGAGAAAAGTAGAGAACCGGTCGGCGAACAGATCGCGCAGATGAATTAGTGATGCAATAACTTCGAACAAAAAGTTGAAGATACGGTTGTCTCATTATCAAGTTCAATAGCCCCGAGTCGGCAGCACGTGTATGCAAAATTTGAAACTGCGCAAAACCGTTCTCATGCAAGAACAACTTAAGGTGCAAACTGCCGTACACCCTCGCCCGCTTAACATTTATCATATGCCGCGGGGTGTCAACGCGTATTTATCAATGACTATGTTGATACCTATTTTAAAATCTGCCTGTTGACTCCCCAATGAAGCTACGCGAGTCGCACATTTTCTGTAACCCCATTGCCTCTTCCTGGTCGGGTCACACACTCACACCTAATATTTCCAACTGATCTAGCCAGCTGACCGGGTGTTGCTCCACCCTTTACGCTAGTTTTTACATACTAATAAAAACAATACTTTCCTCGATTCCATGTCGCAAATTCCACAGTCCTTGTATAGGTATTAGAAAACCATTAGATATGTATCGAGCTATGCACAAATACCATAGTTTGTATCACTGAATGTGCATTCACTTCACTTGAGTTACACTCGTTTAGTTTAGCACCGCTGGGTTGTGGTCGATCACTTCCGCATGTTGCATGGCGCGCTTGCGCTCGCGCCGCTTGGCCGTGTGTGTGCTCCGAGCAGTGGGGAGCCTCGCTCGCGAATGCGACCGCCGAAAACTCTTCGCGCCGGCCGAATGCAGAAAATTCGGAACGCGCCGGGTGGGGGACGCTCTACGACTATCCGAAACTTGCGCGTACGTGCTGCGCTTCGCTATGAAAAAATCCAAGGTTAACCGCGCGCTGCCAAAAAAAGACGCACGCAAAATGAAAAAAGACGGCTAGAGCGGCGCCCCTCGGGGCCCTCGTGATGCAGTCGGTCTGCAAACGCGACGCCTCACCGCTCAGCGCCTCACTGCCGCATTCGTACATTTTTCTTGATCACACGCACACACGCTCGTCTAGCGAGCACATCGCAATAGACGACGCGTACATTGTGGAGTTCGGCCGCTCGAGCACATTCAGCCGCATTATTATGTTTGCAGGCTATTGACACTACGTACATAGAAGCGAACGTGTAGTGTTTTAAATTATTTTTGGGTACGAAATATGTACTGCCTATTCAAAGAATTGGTAATTATTATGCGCACCGAATCCAATTGAGATATTGACTAACTTGTGAATCTCCAAAGGATTTAGAAATAGAATATTTTTTTGTTTTACCCGACTACGGCAAAGCCAAAGGAGGGTTATGATTTTGACAAGCTATGTATGTATGTATGTGTGTATGTTCATCTGTTCCCTCATAGCTCCAAAGCTGCTTATCGGAACTCGACAAATGAGGTATCGTTAGAACCGTCTTGACCGTAGGCTAAACATAGGCTGTAGCACGTGACGTGTCACAAAACCCAATGTGGCGCCCTCTAGGGCCCAAAAAGTGTTGTGTTAAAAAATAAAAATAAGATAAACACATCGTGTTTGATATCATTTGAAAGGGCATCACATGCACATTTCCAAAATATTGCTTAAATTTAAAGTAGCGCCCTCTAGTAAACAAAAAATCATGTGTAAAAAAATAAAAATAAGATAGATACACCGTGTTTGGTATCAATTGAAAGGGCTTCACTTGTACTTATCAAAAATATTGTTTAAATTTAACGTGGCGTCCTCTAGCGGACAAAATGTCATGTGTAAAAATAAAAATAAGATAGATACACCGTGTTTGGTATCATTTGAAGGGGCTTCACTTGTACTTATCAAAAATATTGCTTAAATTTAACGTGGCGCCCTCTAGAGGTCAAAAAGTCATGTATAAAAAATAAAAGTAAGATAGATATACCGTTTTTGGTATCATTTGAAAGGGCTTCACTTGAACTTATAAAAAATAAAGTAAATATTATAGAAGCACAGTGATTTAACACCAAAATAGTTTAAATAATTAAAAGTAAAAAAACTAAAACCCGGCTACGACAAAAAAAATCGATGCTAAAAAGGATGAAACAAGATTTTCAGGATGCTGAAATAAACAAGGTTACTGGAAAAACAAGAACAGAACAAAAATAAAAGCCGTAGTCACACGTTATATAGAATATCAACCGTAACAAAACTTGAGTTAATAAATAAATAAATAAATAATAACAGGTATTGTTTTCTTATCGTCGTTGACGAGTGAAAACCTCGTAGGTAAGTCGATTTTTTAACCAAAAAAACACTTTTTAATGTAATAAGGAAGAAAACCGCTCAACGCACATTTCTAGCTCACCTATATTCGAATGAAATGATTGTAGTGCCATTTATCGCGTGCAATGAAAACCTCGTAAGTAAAAGGTGTCCACCATTAAAGAAGGATAAACTCGGCAAGACGACTTACGAGGTTTTCACTCGTCAACGACGATTTGTAGTCTATATTTTTACGATTCTTAATTTCGTGTGCACGTTTAATAGGGATTCAATTCCTATTTATTGTAGGTAATAATAGGATTTGACTAAGTTGTTACTTTTATTAAAAGACTTTCGAAGCAATGTCATACTTTCTATAGTTTTCTCTGAACCAGCGGCTAGAAAAAAGGCCCTAATACATCGAACCTCCATGGTACCTACAGCTTTGACATGGCTGTTTCGGGAGGTACCTCTTTCGGATATAACGGATATAATATACAATAAATCCGATAGTCAACCTTGTATCAATGGCAAACATCTTGATTATTTTGTAGGAAAAGTCGTATTTGACACAGAACTAGAATGCGCACTAAGATATTGGTTACATACATTAATAAAAAATGCTTTTCTTTGTAATAGACATCAAAAACAGGAAAAAGGTTTCATACAAAAATATTCAGGACACGGTTTTTTGTCTTTCCTGAAAAATTATGTTTTTGATACTCCCGAGTTTTTCACTCGTCAACGACGTTATGCACCTTCTCTGTATCTCACGCGATGGTAAACTAATGATGAGGACTTCTATCGAATGATTAAATCCAGACAGAGCTACAAAAACGTGGAGATAAGAGACGAAATTTTCAGAAGAATAATTGCCAAAATATTGCTTAATTCGTGTGAAATAATGTTATTAAATAGATACATTATTATGAAAAATTATAAGATATTATGGCAATACAAAAACTGGTCTATCTTATATGCTAAGTATTTTTATCTTCTTAAAACTTAAACTTAAAACTTTACCTGTTTGTAACCCCTTAACGCCTAAACAGCTGCACAGATTTTCCTGAAATTTAGCACACGGGTAGACCATACATCGAAATGGGACATGTCCTCTTGGCTATAAATGTTTCCTAAGAATATTTTGGAAAAACGCGGGTGCAGCTATTTCTAAAAATATTAGCAATCGATTATTGGAATATTATGCATAATATAAATCATTACATTAGTTCTACATTTACTTCAGGAAAGTAGAAATAAATGAATACATTAGTGTGTGTGTATTTTATTTAGATCATAGCTGTATTTAAATCCTCTGTACATAAGCGAATAATATACGTGCAAGTGTACAAGCGAGATTAAAAAGAGAAGGAAAAGAATTCATTGAACAGTGTATAGTTCGCCAAATTGTAGTATTGATGTCCATGATATAAGTATTTGTTTATTACGTATGAGCTCACTCTTGACCTCAATCTAGCGATAGATGGTCTACGATGGGAAGAGCGAGCCCAGAAGAGTGAATACGCATCACCCTTACTTTAAAGGCTGAAAGGTCATAAGTGGCAGGGAACACAGAAGCCGGCAGAGAGTTCCACAGCTTGGCCGTGCGCACAATAAATGTGGAGGAGAAGCGCTTGGTACGTCAATTTATGGTTGATTGTCTCGCGTTTGTCCACCATTCCACCATGGTAAGTGATGATATGGTAGAAGATACAGCGCGATTGAGTTAAAAGTGAATAGGTTACTTTTAGCTAACCTATTCACTTTTGACTTTAAGAAGAGAAAGGTTATAGCTATCAGGAAACACATACTCAAAACTCACTGGCAGTGTTGCCACGGTGCCGTATGCGGGAACGTTCTAACGAAATACCGCGGTCTCGGAACTTAAGGGCAATTGAAGGAACAGGGTGGGTTTTTAGTCAGTAGAAGTCTGACACTCCCTTCCACTCCACCCAAAGCGGAAGAAGTCATTTGACGATTTACCCATCCGGAAAAAAAAGTATTGCCACGTTACAGAACAATGCAGATTCCATAGCCGAAGAAAAGGTTTCTAGTCATGTGATGACTCAACTAAATGTTTAATGATGTCGCGAAAATTCGAACCCCATGGGCCTTATGCTCCAAGCCCAACAACGTCATGAAATTAATTTGATTTTTTATTTATTTGATGAATTAATAAGACAAAACATTTGGGTACGCACTCGTTCAGCGCTGTTAAAGATTTAAAAAAAATATTCAGAGATTAACATAGAAAACATTTACATAGTTTCTATAAGTGGTGGTGAATATCGCACCTAGATACGCACAAATCGTTTTGGGAATACTTTCATTGTGCTTACAGCTAAAGAGTGGAATTCTGGGCCGGGGACAGTGTTTCCTGATAGCTATAAACTGGGGCATGTACGTCAAGAGTGAATAGGATATACCAAGGCAAGGAGACCACATCTTCGCTTACCGTCAGGTGAGATGGTGGTTAAATGCGAGTCCATCAACAATAAAAAAATAGGCAACGTATTACCCAGTAACAGGGTATGGGCTGACGCTCTATGTAAAATAGTTTTATAAGTTGTTTGTATACTAACCAAATAGATTTTTGTATCGTTGCATCGGGTTAGCTTCGGAGCAAACACCAACATAATTGGGGCTGAAGGCTAAGCAAATCAATTGATTTCATTATGAGTTGTGTTTTCTGATTAAGACGTGAGTAATGTCCACAGTTGAGATCACAATTACGTCATATATCACAAGTCCTCACCAATAAAATAATTATGGTAAAATTCTTCCCGAATATGCTTGTTCAATAGGTACTTATACGAATTCTAATGATTGTTCTTAGTCCTTGGTGCGCAGGGTGCGAGCCAGCTCCAACGCTGTTCTGGCAATGATTGCGGGAAGGCTGGATTGTGTTGTGGATTGTGAAAAAAAACAAAAAATAACTTGACATTTTCTAGGTAATAGCTGTAGTTGGATAATTAAATAATTTACTTTTGATCTGGAATTTAATTTGACTTTTAAATTGGGGATTTGATTTAACTTTTAAATTGACATTTAATTTGATAATTTGACATTTTTTTTACATTAATGAAATTGACATTTAATGTAAATTTTTCAATTAGTATTTAAAACTAGCAAGCGGAGAAATTGATTGAATTTGTATTTTTATTTTACCATATAAAATAAAAATACAAATTCAATCAATTTACAGAAATTACCAGATAAGTGAAAGTCCCATCAAAATCGGCTCAGCAGTTCCAGAGATTAGATCGGACAAACACAAAGATATACTGACATACCGCCATTTAAAAAAAGTTTAAATATGTTTTAGTATCATGTAAATAACCATAAGCCCTTGAGAAAACACAGTTATTTTCTTAATCATAGACACACTTGACACAGTCACAAATATATGCTGAATGAAGGACTCTGATTGTCTATGAATATTCTCGATTTTGACCCCTAACTCACACTAAGTGTAAAATATTAGATGTGAAACTGTATGGCAGTCCCTATTATTACTTTCCTGTTCTCCCTTCTCCGAAACCCAGAGCCAAAGAGTGACTAGTGAGAGACTATACGTGACACTGAAGATACCATTCAAATAGTAAACTCAAAGACCATCGAATTAAATTGTACCTCATAAACGAAACATATGAAAATCTATTATGAAAATCTTGTACATTTCGAAACATTTGTAGTAGTAATGTAGGTATGTTTTGTTTTCGCGTGGGAGCCATCAAATGACTCCTCTCACATTGGGTGGAGCGGCAGGGAGTCAACTACCACTACTACTCACGAAAACAGTTGTCCTTATGTTCTGAGGCCGCGGTATCTTGTTAGAACATTTCCGCGACCCCGGCAGTGGTAGCTCCATACTCTCCATACTCCATAGCTGTCCGTTGAAGCCGAAATAACTGCTGGGTAGTTTTGTTTTATCAACTTAATCTTATTTTCTTTTACCGTCACTGCAATCCCCACAGTCTACTTCACTTACTTAAGGGCCTATACTACCTCAGCGCTTCTCACTCTTTATCTCGCTCGCATACTACTGGCCGCGGTCACGCGAGCAAGCGAGACAGGGTGGCAGGGAAAAGACTCCAAGACACTGATAATTTAGTTTATTTCTTTTTACGGTGAAAATAATGGTAAATTAAAAAAGTAAATAACATAAGACCTGCTTTATGGTTAGTTTAATTAATATACAAAGTTTCATTATGTAATTTGAAGTTATTTTTGAATACCAGCGGTTTATTGTTCGGTTTAGAGGTAACTTTGGACTTTTTTTTCTATCAAGAAAATTTTATGAAATCGTGTTTTCGTCAAACATAGTACCTAACATTAATCCTCAATTTTACCATATATTTATTTCAAAATTATTGCTGCAGTATTTTCGATATAACGGAGGATCATGCTAAGCCATTTGAGGTAGTATAGGCCCTTAATTCCCAGTTCCATAGAGCGAGTAGTCGTAAAATATTTTCCTCATACTATTATTTCTATACAGTGTATGAGCCACATGCCCGGACCATCCGAACATGTTTTTCCTCATTTTTATATCAATCATTTGTAAGTAACTAATTTTAATAGAATTCTTACCTTTTCATATTAAACAGCCTGTGGTTCGGACATGTGGAACAAAATATTTTTATGTATTAACAATATAAAAGGTACTATTATTATATTGGAATATTGTCATGCATATACACATCTATCTATTTTCTAATCATTAGATCTACATACATATGTCTACGAGAAACACACAGACACAAGCGTAAGTTGCTACATATCATACGTCACAATTAATTTCTTGATGATTTGGCTAAATATTTACAGAGGTTTTTTTATAGAGGTTACTATACTAGATATTTCCCATATTTAATAGTTGTTAGTCCTCCATACTTCTTAAATAAATAAATAATCTTAATAAAAGTATAATGTATAATTTTTCTGTACATGTTTGTCAATTAACTCGTCTTAAACGACTGGACCACGTCTCCCGCTCTGGGTAGTAGAAGGGAGTGCCTTCTGACTAAAAACCCACCCTGTTCCGCAGTATCTCGTTAGAACATTCTAGCAACCCCTGCAGTGAGTCGTGACCCTAGGCCAGGGATGGCGAACCAATGGCACGCGTGCCACTGATGGCACGCGACATAATATTTTGGGCACGTCACTGATCACGAAATGCATTATGCACAAAGAAAAACCCTACACTACAGAGTTTTCGATAAGAAATATTGTAAAATGTATCTTATTGTAGTAAATAAAGGATTAATTTTATTTCCAAACAAATATACATAATTATGTACTAAAATATTTAAAATATAAACTAGAATAAAACATCAAAAAATTGATCCTGAACGCTGTCGGCTGGCAACGTACCCAAGATACTGGCGGCATTGCCTCGTTGTATGGCAATGTTTAGCCGTTGACCAAAGAAGGATAAAGTAAATAAAGGATTTTGAGTTGATACTACTATTATTATTATCCAATAACAAAGTCAAAGTTATTTGACGGCACGTTTACGATCTCATTAAAAATTTCTTTACAAAAAATGGCATACTGATACATAAAGGTTCGCCTACCCTGTACTAGGCGATATAATTTTACCCTTCGTCATAAAATTACCCTTGACAAATTTACCGTCTAGCGATGTGCAATGGCTAAAAGAACGCAAACAAATTCGGCGCCTACTAGTATCGTTATCACAGCGCTCGGCAAGGACACGTGAGCTACGATATCACTGAATAGTATTAGGATACGGGATGTGCGTTATGTGCGTACGCGCATTGTGTTGGACGAAATCACGCTTAACGACATTGGGTAAGCTGATATAGTGGCTCCGTAAACGAATGATTTTAACTTTATCTAGGTATTGTGGGTTACTTTAAATGCCACCTTTTAATTATATTTTTAAACTTATTTCAGTGCTTGGGAATTGGGAAATAGTACATTATGGTACAAGTGTGTAATGTTGGTGATTACCGCTGAGGCGCCATTGAGACCCGAGCCGTTAGGTGAGGGTCCGGTAATCATCACTACACACGTGTATCATACGACGTTTTTCAACACACTTGTGAAGAAAATAACTATAATTTCAACAGTGAAAACGAGTTGTGAAAATTTTTTCGCAATGGCAGGAAAAATTGATCAGTTTTCCTATGCGCGCGCATCTAACAGATCGGCCATAGACTAAAAGAATGAGGTTTCTTTTTTTTGGCTTTTCTCGGATAGCGTTTTAGCCACGTACAAAATGGGGAATTCAAAGTTTTCTTTATCACAGAAAAAACAAAAGTTATATTTGAGTGAAAGTAGTATTTATTAAAAACGTACAAGTTGAAATTTATCTATTTAAATACGAAGTTGCATGGAACTAGCAAGCAATAGGTAGGTACATTAATTTATTTGTACTATTGAACACGATCTTTTTTGTTTCTAAACTTTTTTAAAAACAAAGCAACTCAACCAATTAAAGAAAAAACCTATAACTCACTTGTGAATAATAGGGAAGAAAAAGTCACAGTTTGATGACAGGTGTCATTATGTGCCTAATTGCGGTGAAATTAGAGCCATTTTATGAGCAAGTGTGTTGAAAAGTATTATTATGCTATGCTTCTCCTTTAACCCTTTATTTTAGTCGCAAAAATCTGCGTTTTTGAAGCTCTAACTGATACAAACACAAAGAAAGTATAGATATTCAATGTAAAGCAATGTTGGCAAGCCTGTAGATGGGTGCCTATATTCCTCCGTGCCTCGAAATGCACGGTCAAACCGTCGCGTTGGGTCTTGCTGTCAATTATACATCTTTGAAAGTCTTTATGGATAGTCAGAAGCCAATCTGATCCCAGTCGAGCAATCGGTTGAATCCGTTTAGCCTGAAAGCTGACCTTGACATATTTTGGAAGAAGGCTAAGCTGAGATGATGATAGAAAAAGCGACATTTTTACTAGAAAAAAGTTTGCCTTGAGAAAGACCAATCGAGTCAACCCCTCATGTTACAACTAACTAAGAATGAAAATCGAACAACTCATAATATCACGTAATGTTCCGGTGAATGAGTCACACAAAAACTATACCGCGACAAAAACAACATTTCCTTGTTCACGTCAGCGCTAGAAAAAAAAATTAAGTGCATCTCACAGTCTGCGACTCCTCGACATTTCCTGTTCCATAGATTTTGGTCGGAATTAGAAGTAAAAAAAAACTATGGAGTCGTGGAAAGTTACAAACTTGCTTCACCTGAATCAAGGTTGTATAGTTGTAGGTCATTACAGAATTAGATAATACATAGTGTATTTTTTTTTGTTATTTGAATATTATTATTTTGATTTTGACACGGCTACGTGGCTATGCTGATGATTAAACAATAAGATTATTTACTACTTATTTAAAAAATCTTATTATCTCAAAAACGGTTCTCTAATTACAAAAAAGTAATATATTGGGCTGGTTTTTCTTTTACAAATAACTATATATACACATATGTATGTGTACTATAGTATGTACTATATATAGTGTTTATTGTATACAAATTCTACATATCGACGGTCTAAATAACAGAGTTCGTAACTCCATTTGAGTAAATTTTACAGGAGCAAGAAAAAACTATTTTATTTATTCATTTATTGCAATATTTCAACTTGTGATTTAAGGGTAGAATTGATAGAGAAAACTATTCATACTTTTTTTTTAAATATTGCATTGTATTTGTGAGAAAATTGACTTAAGTACGAACTTTTCTAGCCTCAGTGTTTGGAGTTAGGAAGTGTAAATGGTGTACGACTTTTTATTTTTATAGATTGATAAATGTACATACCTCATCGTATAATCGTTTTTGAGAAATAAGAAGTATTCAATTGTATAGATTATAAAATACAGCACGAGATGGCATTAAAAGTCCATTTTCGTGTTTTTTTGGAGTTACGCATTTTGATAATTAGACCGACGATATTTTGTTAACTTATGAACTAGGAACTAAGGTAATCTAAGCAATAATTATTTCGTGTTTTTACACTGAATCAAATCTATACTAATATTATAAAGCAGCAAAGTTTGTATGTTTGTTTGAACGCGCTAATCTTGGAAAGTACTGGGTGGATTTGGATGAAATTTGGTATGGGCGTAGCTTGAAGCTTGTTTTAGGCCACTTTTACCCGACTGAAAAAAGGAGGGTTATGATTTCATCCTGATAAAGTCTGCGGGAGCGAAACCCGCCAGTAAGACATATATAACAATAAAAACATGAGAAAAAGCCATGCAAATTTCCCACACCCTGTACATCCATGGAGCTTACAAAATTCTTGCATGGCTATCTTATCAGCTTGTTTGGTACGCACATTGATTAAATGGCTGCATCGGGTACACTTTATCATTTGGATAATGTTACAAAAAATAAGATTAGATGTTATTGCTATACTTTTTAAAAAACATTAGATATGCAACTACACGTCGTATGATGGTACAATTTGTTATAGATGACGCCAAATAACTTGGCAAGGTTTTGGCGTAGTGTGGGTAAGTTCGCGCATCGTGCATTTAGTGGAAGAAAAAAGTGGTCACTTTTACTGCTTGCCATTATTCTAAGGTTATTGCCATCATTTATTTTTAATCATATCAGTTCAGAAGAATGTTAAAGAAAGAAGAGGGATTCATTCGTTAATTCGGTATTTTAAATAAAATAGATATAATACATAAATACATTTAAAAGTGTTTTTTTTTTAACATTAAAAATAATATGTTCTCCTCTGCACAATCTATACTAATATTATAAAGCGGAAAAGTTTGTTTGTTTGTTTGTTTGTTTGCTTGAACGCGCTAATCTTCGAAAGTACTGGGTGGATTTGGATGAAATTTGGTATGGAAGTAGCTTGAAGCTTGAGGAAGGTTATAGGCTACTTTTTACCCGACTGCAAAAAAGGAGAGTTATGTTTTACCGTGATAGAATCCACGGGAGCGAAGCCCCGCGTGAGTACTAGTTAGTTAATAAAACTGCTACCCCTTTTATTCTTCTCTTTTCCCGGTGTCCTAAAGACAGTGACAAATTCGGAATTTCAAGCTTCCTTAACTATAGTGTCTTATTGTTCTTTCTGACGTTTTAATAGTCTGCGTAAAACGGTATTTTGTCCTGGCATTGTAATCAAGGTAACAAAAAATAAATTTAAAACAACAACTCGTAACAAAAACAAAGGGTACAACTTTCGTCTACGCAAGTGTATTCGGGAGCAAATTGAACGAGAACTACTGACGCACCAATCGCGCGCTTGGAGCGGCGCTACGTCATACCCCGCGTCCCGCTGACAACTGCTGACACCTAAAAATCGACTTCTGCGCATTTAACGACTCTTGCCAAGTTATTTGGCGTTACCTATACTCATGTTGTTTCGGGAGCTTCTTTAAGGAGTTTATTTGGTCGACGTTTTTGTCGATAACGAGTGAATATCACTACGTTTTTCCAATGGTCATAATTCGATGATTCAATGGTCGTAACGAGTCCCCGGCAGTCCCAACACTATACGCAGTGTATTTGCAGATCGGTGGGATCCCCTGTGCTGCAAAGGTGGATGGAGATCCACACTTTGTTGTAATGTTTATGTCTGTATTTATAAACCTTTATTGATTGATAATTATCATCGTTGCAGTCGAAAGACGTCCATTCCTAGACCTAAGCCCACAAGTGTCGCCACATCGACCTACTCTTTGCATCTCGCATCCAGCAGGTTACTACATCCTCAAAAAGCAGACGCAGCATTGACGGGACCCGACAGAACTGTTGCCCGCCGGGGTTGCGGGAATATTCGATAACGAGATACCGCGACCCCGGAAGGTTAAGGCAATTGAAGGAACAGAGTAGGTTTTTAGTCAGTAGAAGTCTGGCACTCCCTTCCGTTCCACCTAGAGTAGAAGGAGTCAATAGAAGATTTTCTCACCGGAAAAAAAATGCAGATTGCTGCAACCTTGACGAGATTACCGGTCTACCTACCTTATGTTTTTAAAACTTCGTCTACTTGTACCTCTTTAGAACCTTGTTTTTATTTTTTTTCTCTTCCCTGTAGAGCGGAAGGGATTATCAGACATCTTCTGAATAAAAGCCCACCCTGTTCTTCTTCAGTTACCCTTGCGTTCCGAATCTTCGGTATCTCTTTAGAACTTTTACACAGCCCCGGCTGGTATTGGCCCTATCGGCTCCAATGATGCTGACTGCTCTTTAAGCGCAAGGAAACACGACGCGCCGACTTGTAGAACCAGCCTTTTGTTGCTATCGACTATATCGATCCTCCCAAGCAATAACTCGGTAATCGAAAAATCAAAATTTTACAGGAGTTAAGATTTTTTGATTTCATCAAATATGTTTTAACTAGTGGGATTATTGAAGTCATTGATGTATTAAATGAAAGCAATTTTTTGGGGAATGTTCACTGTGTCATTAATATGAAATTCCTTTTATTCAAAACCTAGTGATTTAAGAAAAAAAAAATACCTAAAATTCTATACATATGTACATAAAATATCATGTGTGTCATGATAACTTTGTAAATATCATTAGGAAAAATCTAAAAAAAAATTGCTAAGGTGTATTCCGGTCTATAGATGCCAAATTTGACATAACAGCATAAAGCCCATAATAGCACATTACCGAGTTCTTGGCTGGGGGGGTCGATATGTTCTGCGAACAAATTTAGCGTTGTTCTCTGTCGTTCTATATCGGTACCCTTGGTTCTCCTGTGGATATGTTTGTTTCTGATCTGATCATGCAAGGAAACTCCAAGCAGAGCCATGCTATGACAATATACATGTAGTTCTTACCGATTTCGGCAACGATGACCCTTCTATACTACTTCCCTGCGTGTATGTGACCAGGCAGACCGAATTCGGTTTTAAACACCCGGTCACAAATAAAGCAGTAGAGCTGGCCGCCTGTTAGCTCTGTCTTTACGTAGTTGGCGTTTTTCATTCATTGTATAATCGAGACGCTCTTTTTCAAATTGTTAAACATATTTTCTTATCTTGAGATCCCAAGCCCACCTATGCAACGCGAACCTCTCCCAATAAACTGATCAATAGCTATGACAATACGTACTGGTCAGTCTTTTGTCTTGAGAGACTGTGGTATGTGAGCTGAGTCAGAATTAGCGACTGACCTCTTTGATAGTGAATGCACTTTTCTAGTGCAATATTTACTTAAACTTTATGTACAATATTGTGTTACATGGGCGGACTTAATGCAACAAGGCATTCTCTACCAGTCAACCTTTGGGTTAAAAATACCACAATGTGGTAGGTGTACAAGTAAAATAAATGTCATTATCGAATGAATATATATATATATACATATAAAATAATAATAATAGAATACATATATATGCTAAAATAATAGACTAATAAATACGGTGCTTTATAATAATTAGAGATGGGCCGAATGTGGTTTGAACCGAATCCGAACTTCAGCCGAACATTCGGTTAAAATGAAAAGTTCGGCCGAAGTTCGGCCGAATTTCGGTTCAATTTCGCGCGCTTTCTCGAGAGCGACACGTCGTGACTTGTTTACGCATTTACTTCAATCTCAAATATATTTATCGTCTCCTGGAAGCTCTGTATGTTCTGAGCAACTTTTATCGGTGGCAGGAAACGTATATGAAAAAAAAAACGTAACAAACTTCTGCCAGATAAGGCAGTTTTTGGTGTTTTTGCACCATAGCCTGCCTCTAGTAAATTTTAAATATGAGTGAGTAGATAGATGAGAAAAGTTTGTTAATTTGAAAAATAAGCACCCTTTAGTTAATGAATGTTTAGTTTGTAAATCAAAAACGTGATTTTTTAATTCAATTTACGAATTGTAATCCAGATGTTTGTTAAAAGAATAATAAGTTTTATATTTTTGTAATAGTATGTCTAATTATTACGTCAAATTAATTAGGCAGAGATTATCAAGACTAATAAGAAGAACCGATTTAATTTAAGATTTACATTTACAATGTTCGTAACTAAAATAAATGACCATGAGTGAGTAAAAGACATAATTTTATAACAGTAATGCTATTCTAATTCTATAAAATTTTAGTCAAAATAGTGCAAGTAAGTATTATTTTTCTTGTGCCGAATGTTCGGCATCTGAACCGAATTTCGGCTGAATGCCGAAGTTCGGTTCAAGCTGCCGAAATTCGGTTGAACCGAATGTGAACCGAATTTCGGCCCATTCCTGATAATAATCTTTCTGACTAAGAGAACTGACAATAATTATAATTATTGCAAAAACCAAACTAAGAATGACAGGCTTTTCAGTAGTATTCGCTGGCTTAACAGCATTTAAAAAGTATTAATACTTTTATACTTTGTACAGTCGTATATCGATGCCAGGATTAAGGCGACAACATAATAGTAACTATTCAAATTATTAAGGTAATGGTTGAGTACATACAAAACGTACAATAAAAAAACACGACCGGCTATTCAAATTAAAACCATATGAAGTATCGTAACTGTGCGTCAGTTAAAATGCATAAAATCGATATTGCATTTAATTTTGCAAATTTTTGTCATAGACTCGTAGTTGCCACATACAGATGAATAATGGACATTTCAGCCACTTGGCAATCAAAAGGTAAACATTACATGATATTACGACCTTGCGACCTTATGCGTGAGCTAATTGTCTTTGACGCCTCTTTATTTATGTACTTGTAGGATACAATGTATATTAATTACTAGCTAACTCAGCGAAATATGATAACGTCATACGACTGCGCTTCAAGTCGTAAATAAACTAAAATCGAAGACAGGCCTTACCCTCACAAGAAATCTGAAGTATCTGAATATAAGTTTATTATCAGAAAGGTGGGTACAAAATCATCTATCTTATTCAAAAATGTTAGTCCCTTAAAAGATAGAGTAAACGATGATGTCCGTGCTAGTATAAACTGTGTGACGGACATCAGCGCCTTCCTCTTACAGATTAAAACAACAAAAATTAACATAATTATTTGCAATATAATAACTACAAGATTCTGATGCATGTTGATTAAAAATTAATAGAATATAAATTTAACATAATAAAAATTGCACAATACTTATACTTCAATATAACATTATTTGATTTATTGAAATTGATAGTAATAATATTTTTAAATATAATTTGATTTAATGAAATTGATAATAATAGTTGTTTAAAATAGAATTTGATTTAATGAAATTGATAACAATCTATACTAATATTATAAAGCGGAAAAGTTTGTTTGTTTGTTTGCTTGAACGCGCTATACTTCGAAAGTACTGGGTGGATTTGGATGCAATTTGGTATGGAAGTAGCTTGAAGCTTGAGGAAGGTTATAGGCTACTTTTTACGCGACTGCAAGAAAGGAGAGTTATGTTTTTACCGTGATAGAATCCACGGGAGCGAAGCTCCGCGTGAGTACTAGTAATTATATAAAATAGAATTAGATTTAATGAATTTGATAACAATTATTATATAACATTAAAAAAATAAAATTGAGGCTAAGTTAAAGGCATGCAAGGAAATACTTTTAAGTGAAGGTGAGTTTATAATATTTATTTTGAAATAGCACATAGTACATTATATATTTCTGTTGAATAGTCTTTCAGTTTCGCCGTATGTAAGACCCTGAAGATATTCACTTACAACTCTCTTACATTTATATTTTGGCAAGGAATATATTTTGCAAACTTTATTGAGCGCATTATAAAGGCGACCACTCAAGTTCGGAAAGAGTCGACTTGCTAGAGCAGTATTGGCTTTCATAGAAGTGCAAACCATGTCTTTACGACGTTTATGTGTAAATAGTTCAGGATCATAACTCAGTGAGGAATGAGTACGTAGGACTATATGGAGTGCACAAAGTTGCCTGACGGTAAGCACAGATAAATCCCTGTATAGCTGGATTGTAGAATAACGGAAGGGTTTGTGTAGCATCACCTTCAACACTGCTCTCTGCGCCGTTTCAAGACGAAGCATAAGAGTTTTATATGTTCCGCCCCAAACAGGGATGCAATAGGTCAGAATTGACTGCGCTATAGCAAAATAAGTGGTTTTCAGCAATGGGGTAGTGACCACGGCTCGAAGCTTCTTCATTGGGAACATAAGCTTACGTACACGAGATATGGTAACGTCAATGTGTTTGTTCCAGCTTAGAGTACAGTCAATGTACACCCCTAGATACTTTACGCAAGATGTTCTATGATGTTGACATACACAAGAAAGAGAGTAGGACCCAGCACACCGCCCTGTGGAACTCCAAAAAATAAGTTCTCTTCATTGCTAGTATAGCTCTCAAGCCTGACTCGTTGGCTACGCTCAGAGAGATAGTCACGAAAAATATTCAGAGCAGTATCTCTTATTCCCAGTGTCTCCAGTGCTTGTAAAAGGATGGAGGTAGAGACCGTGTCAAAAGCCTTGGCCAAATCTAGAAATATACCTATGGTTTTCTTCTACATGTCAAGATTCTTTGCAATGTGATTTGATAGCTCAAGCTCAGCATCTTCTGTTGATTTTCCTTTCCTGAAGGCATATTGGTTAGGAGCTATCGCATGAGTGTAACTCTTAGGCAGGTACCTAAACTCGACGCTACCCAAAACTATTACCCCTAAATACTCTAGAAACTAAATATCCTCATTTCTCAATATGAGGACAATGTTCATATGTTAAACATCTTACTCGTCCATGTTCTTATTTCTTTTATTAACCTACGCAAAACCTAGCTAAGAGTTACACGTGTACGGCTGACCCCGCAAACTCCTACCCCTGCAGATGTCCCTTCAGACGTTTTCCTTCGAAGACTGCTCATAATTATTTATTTATTGACATTAAAGGAAAATGAAAATTACTTTATCATTATTTTCAAAGCAAATTTTGTACATTTGTATAGTAATTAAGGCCCTTCCATTTTGACAATCAATCATTGGCTGATATTTTTTCCCCAAAAATAGTAAAATATATATGGTAAAACATTTTTCTAAAATCTCGTATGTACTGTGAAATTTTTAATATTGTTTTGTCATATTTCTTACTAGTACTCACGCGGGGCTTCGCTCCCGTGGATTCTATCACGGTAAAAACATAACTCTCCTTTTTTGCAGTCGCGTAAAAAGTAGCCTATAACCTTCCTCAAGCTTCAAGCTACTTCCATACCAAACTGCATCCAAATCCACCCAGTACTT
Source organism: Tholera decimalis (assembly GCA_943138885.2). Lineage (NCBI taxonomy): Eukaryota > Metazoa > Arthropoda > Insecta > Lepidoptera > Noctuidae > Tholera > Tholera decimalis. The sequence continues at coordinate 7,313,498 of OW964553.2, read as the reverse complement.
TCGAAGTATAGCGCGTTCAAGCAAACAAACAAACAAACATACTTTTCCGCTTTATAATATTATTATAGATTTAATTTTAATCCTAATGTAATAGTAACATACACACATCAAAAGTGTCTAGGGATCAAGCATTTTTATGCGGATTTCTTGAGATTGAGATGTGGCTTTGTAATAAATTTATGATTTTATAAATTTATATGGATCCTTTTTGGTGCATTTCATAATTTGAAACCGGAACTGTTAATCAAATTCGAGTAAAAGATGAAAATCAGCTGTCAATATTTTCCCTATAAAAACATACAACGCATTGAAGACATTATTAGTGCTACTGTTTCCCTACTACTGATTAAAACCAACGTTATTATGGAGCGGCGACGTCATTTAAGCAGGGAAGAAATGCTCAGAGCCGTGGGAATGATAGAAGCTGGTTCCCGGCAACGTACTGTGGCTTTAGCTCTGAATACAAGTCAGAGTGTTATCAGTAGACTTTGGACACGTTACCGAAGCACTGGTACCGTGGCTGAGCGCCATGGAGGACGGTATCGCTGCACCACACGGAGACAAGACCGATACATTCAAATCTTAACTCGAAGAGCTCCAACAATAACCGCCATGATGTTAGCCGTGAGGCTTCATCACTCTTCAGGGAACTTAATTAGCGACCAAACAGTCAGAAACCGCTTGCATGAAGTGAACCTTCATTCCCGAAGACCGCTACGGGTACCACCTATAGCAATGCACAATCGTAGGATTCGATATCAATGGGCTCTTGAACACAGAAATTGGGCAGAAGAACAATGGCGTTTCGTGTGCTTTTCTGATGAGTCTCGTTTTGGTATGAGACCGGATACAAGACGTATACGACACTGGAGAACCCCTGGACGCCAACAGCGATTAAAATCCTGCCAGGAAGTCCATCCTTATAGTGGTGGAACCATCATGGTATGGGCGGGTATTTGGATCGGCGGAAGAACTGAGTTGATTTGGATCAGAGGCAACCTCAACGCTCAAATTTATGCTGAGACGATTGTATCTGACGTCATCGTTCCTCTACAAGTGCAAATCGGTCCCTTATTTCAGTTAATGCATGATAATGCACGACCGCACACCGCAAGAGTTGTAAGACAGACTCTCGCCGCAGCTAACATCAATGTCCTGCTCTGGCCTGCTCAGTCGCCAGACTTGAACCTGATTGAGCATGCATGGGATATGCTACAGAGAAGAGCTCTGCCGAATATGGAGGGTATCCAGTCGCAAGAAGACCTTTTTTTGTTGTTGCAACGAACATGGGCGGCCATTCCACAGCGTGATTTGGATGAACTCAATTTAAGTATGCCAAACCGATGTTCTTGTGTTGTTAGTGTTCGCGGTAGAAACATGGATTATTAATTGTTTAAGTTACCCAATAAAATTTTAAAGAAAACTGTTATTTCAGTCTTTTTTTCGAACTTTAATGTTAGTGGTTCAAATGTCAAAAATCCCTTTATTAGGAAAATGGCAAATTTCTTTATTAATGCAAAGGTGACTTAGTTTATCGTTACTGTGACAAACGAAAGCACTTTATTTGATGAATCCTTAAAGAAAATTTTAATTAATATCAATCAGGAGAAAAGTTATTGCAAAAATATATGTTGATCCCTAGACACTTTTGATGTGTGTAGTTTAAAACCTTTGTTACTAATGGACACATGGAAGTCTTAATTAAATTTTAACAAAAGTAAATTTTAGAGCTTATGCATTGTGATTACTTACTATAAATTTTGTTCAAAAATTATTTAGACATTTTAATGTCACATTATCTTTTAAATATTTATATTTATCATTTTGTTTACAAAACACGAAATGATATAGCCAGGCTATAAAAATGTATCTTGTTTTAATAATATTGCAATAAAAAGCCAGACCAGTTTTCGATATATTGTTTATTATATAATACTATAAGTGAATATACACAACAATTGAAAACTTTGACGAAAATAAACAAAAACCGAATACAAGCAAAAGCATATTTTTAAGTTGATACTATAAAATACATCTTTGAAATAATTTTGGAAAAAAATGGACAAGAACAATGGAAATAAATATTTCAATTTCTTTCAAATATATATTATTGCAACTTCCTCTCGTTCCATCTGATATGAAATCCATGAATATGAGAGAGGTATGCCCGTTCTCTTTTCAACACTTAGGATACAAGTACTGTAAAGACCCTCACGACTCAATAATCTCAATACTCATGGACTGACGAGCCTTAATTGACAGGTGATATGGACATTTTGGCCCCTTGTTCCCGATACCTTATTTAATGATAATAGCATATAGTCCAATTAAATTTTCAGAAAATATTCTATCCAACTGGCAGAATGCATATTATTACATCCGCATACATAATATCAATAGGTTAAACACCTCATAAAAATATTTTCTTACACAAGTTTCAATAGAGGCTCTCAGCCGAAATTAGAACTCAATGCCATCTAGTGCCTTTAACGCATTCACAAACGCATGAAAAAAAACGCATTATAAAAATGTCATTACCATAGTCAAACAAGTTACTTTTTTTCGTTTGGTTCCGGGTAAGTCTGATTCATTTAAAAGAATTAAAAATAATCTAGAAAAACAAGTTTGAATTTGGAAATACGCATGCAGTTCCTTGTGGTCAACGTTTAGAAAGTAATTAAGTTCAAAATGGATTCTAATTTTAAATTGGAAATAATTTTGAAACGGGTGCCTTCGAAATTAACTAGGGTCTTGTTATACCGGTAGCTATACCCACATCTGGGTAAATATTTGCGCATGCGTAAAAGTACGTATGGCGTTCAATGTCAAACTCTTGCATCTTGCCTGGTAAATAGGCAGTTTTTGACTATATTTGCATTCAATACTCGTCGAGTAATTTAATTTCAAAATGAGCCTTGAAATGTTTTTAATTGCTGTATGAATAAACATACTGGACATTGGTTATCTACAAAACACATTAATCATTTTAGATTTACTTAATTAAAATACTTTTTTCATATGGCCAACCTACAAAAGGGATAATCTTAATTGCATGCATGTGATTCATGTAGTATGTTTTATTTTTCACGGAAATCACATTTTATCAGCAATTTCGATCACTTCAAACCTGACATTTGATTGCAAAATGCGTAGCTGAAGTATTTCATATTTTTCCGCATTAAATATTTATCTTCGTTATCAAACTTTTAGGTTTAGATAGGAATTATAGAACGTAGCAAAAAATGCAGTCGTATTTTAGATAAATAAATAAAAAATAAGTTGTGTGTCAGTTCTAAATTAACACAGTTTTATTAATGAATATCATAGGAAACCAATATTTTAAATAAATATTTTGCTTTCAAAAAACTTAATCGATAGAAATTTTGTAGGGCCTTAAGTGTGGGACTGCAAACTGCACCGGTAGCAGCGACAGAGGGCGCTGTTAGGTTATTTTAATATTAAAATAATACTCCTATTTAAATGATTATTACAATGTTTAAATTTTTTTAAGAACACAGGCAGCATTTTTAAAAGCATACATTAAGACACGCATTCCAGAGAAGTCACGTAATTTGAAATTTGTTGAGAAGGTCCAATGACCTACTCAACTAAATTTAATTAAGTTTATCTTTATAACCACGTAAAAACAAATATCGAAAGTGAATTGAACTTAAATTGATTACTAACACAAATTCAAAATATCACACAAGGAAGTGACAAAAACAAAACAAAGGAAGTTACACAATGCACGCATATTATATTAGAATATGTCTTGTTTTTGAATAGTTTTTCATTAACACAAAAAGCCTTTCGACAAAGTTAAACTTAAAATCAGTTTTAATGCAAAACGTATGACGTAAATCGACTTACCTCGTAACCAAACTACATTGCAAAGGCCATTTCCACATTTAACACTCATTAATGATATTAGAAATAGGAAAATTTACGAATACATTCATTATTTAAAACCAATACAAATAACAATGACGACATCCAAGCAAACACGAAAATATCCAAACACCGAAACAGCTGAGCTGTAAAAACACGACTCACTTCTGCTCTACGCTTTTGAAAAGTAGACAAAAAGGTAAAAAAAAAAAACATAAAAATGACTTCTGGTACGAACTGTACAAACCAGCCAAGTAGGTAACCTATTTTCAAAACCGTAGAGCACTAGGACGTCACAAATTGAGTCGGCGATTGTACTCACGTGTGCTCAACGTGTTCAGAGTGCCATCGACGTGGAGGTAGCTAGGTAGCTGGTCCGTATGGCCTCGGACGTCCGAGATGCAGCGACACCGCGGACGCGCGGTATCGAGGAAGTAAGTCCCGGCGAACTGTCAACGGCACGGAAATCGGGCGGCGGCGAGCACCGAGGAGCTAGCACGCATGCGCCGCGCGCCCGTCAACAGCGCCCCTGCAGCCAACGGGGCCAACCCACACCACCAACCTACCCTTTAAATCGAACGTCATATCCCGCACACCGTTCGCACCACCCACCCCCGTGTAATTTCTGAAAAGCGCTGACTACCCGCGCCGACCCTAAAAAATGCATTGCATAACGGTTTTATAAATTCCCGTGAATGTTTGCCCAATCAATTATCCACCTGCTTCGGGCGAGGACACAATGTCCGACTAATGGTCTCTACGATCATATATTTAAACTGAAACATTTGTAAACAAAACTAGCATAAGGGATTCTATGGATTATTTTTTCATTTAAATGTCACCCGTATGATTTTCAGATTGCTTTTCTCTCATTCGCATTTCCTGAAGAATCAATAGGAAAATTAATGTTAAAACTTCAAAGCAATTTGGTATCGATTATGTACATATCTCTGCATGCGTAAATTGGTTTGGTCTACATTTCGTATCCTCTGTGTATCACGTATTTTAATTCTCCAAACATTGATTTAGGCTTTTTTCAATATCATTAAGTCATACGAGACGGAGGGTAATCGCGGTTTTTCTCGGTCCATATACTGGCCACTGATAAACAAATAAAATAAAGAGATATTTTATCATGGCAACGTCCAAAAACTGTAATAGTATTTAATGTAAGCAAGATATTGGTTCAGCGCCTAAAATCAACCTAGGTTGGTTTAAGCTAGAAATACACACATCAAAAGTGTCTAGGGATCAAGCATTTTTATGTGGATTTTTTGAGATTGAGATGTGGCTTTGTAATAAATTTATGATTTTATAAATTTATATGGATCCTTTTTGGTGCATTTCATAATTTGAAACAGGAACTGTTAATCAAATTCGAGTAAATGATGAAAATCAGCTGTCAATATTTTCCCTATAAAAACATACAACGAAGACATTATTAGTGCTACTGTTTCCCTACTACTGATTAAAACCAACGTTATTATGGAGCGGCGACGTCATTTAAGCAGGGAAGAAATGCTCAGAGCCGTGGGATGATAGAAGCTGGTTCCCGGCAACGTACTGTGGCTTTAGCTCTGAATACAAGTCAGAGTGTTATCAGTCGACTTTGGACACGTTACCGAAGCACTGGTACCGTGGCTGAGCACCATGGAGGACGGTATCGCTGCACAATACGGAGACAAGACCGATACATTCAAATCTTAACTCGAAGAGCTCCAACAATAACCGCCATGATGTTAGCCGTGAGGCTTCATCACTCTTCAGGGAACTTAATTAGCGACCAAACAGTCAGAAACCGCTTGCATGAAGTGAACCTTCATTCCCGAAGACCGCTACGGGTACCACCTATAGCAATGCACAATCGTAGGATTCGATATCAATGGGCTCTTGAACACAGAAATTGGGCAGAAGAACAATGGCGTTTCGTGTGCTTTTCTGATGAGTCTCGTTTTGGTATGAGACCGGATACAAGACGTATACGACACTGGAGAACCCCTGGACGCCAACAGCGATTAAAATCCTGCCAGGAAGTCCATCCTTATAGTGGTGGAACCATCATGGTATGGGCGGGTATTTGGATCGGCGGAAGAACTGAGTTGATTTGGATCAGAGGCAACCTCAACGCTCAAATATATGCTGAGACGATTGTATCTGACGTCATCGTTCCTCTACAAGTGCAAATCGGTCCCTTATTTCAGTTAATGCATGATAATGCACGACCGCACACCGCAAGAGTTGTAAGACAGACTCTCGCCGCAGCTAACATCAATGTCCTGCTCTGGCCTGCTCAGTCGCCAGACTTGAACCCGATTGAGCATGCATGGGATATGCTACAGAGAAGAGCTCTGCCGAATATGGAGGGTATCCAGTCGCAAGAAGACCTTTTTTTGTTGTTGCAACGAACATGGGCGGCCATTCCACAGCCGATTTGGATGAACTCATTTTGAGTATGCCAAACCGATGTTCTTGTGTTGTTAGTGTTCGCGGTAGAAACACGGATTATTAATTGTTTAAGTTACCCAATAAAATTTTAAAGAAAACTGTTATTTCAGTCTTTTTTTCGAACTTTAATGTTAGTGGTTCAAATGTCAAAAATCCCTTTATTAGGAAAATGGCAAATTTCTTTATTAATGCAAAGGTGACTTGGTTTATCGTTACTGTGACAAACGAAAACACTTTATTTGATGAATCCTTAAAGAAAATTTTAATTAATATCAATCAGGAGAAAAGTTATTGCAAAAATATATGTTGATCCCTAGACACTTTTGATGTGTGTATTTATTAGTTATGTTTTCCGCACCTTTGCTCTTTGCTTACCTAACCTTGCTCTTCCAAAAACTAAATAGTCAATCAGGGCAGATTTATCATTTACTTTTCTTGTGGTTTTCGGAATGAAATGTAAACATCGTATAGTTCAAATTCATCTCTTTATGCATAAAATGACAAACGACAGATTCGAAATTAAATTTTCTATTGTGAATTCGATTTTAGAATCTATCAATCAGTACTTGGGAAAAGAAAAGGAAAAAAGAAAAGGCTCGTTGACGGTTCCCGCGACCCAAGGGCTGGCTATTTCTTTGGTCAACGGCTAAGCATTGCCATACAACGAGGCAATGCCGCCAGTATCTTGGGTACGTTGCCAGCCGACAGCGTTGAGAATCAATTTTTTGATGCTTTATTATAGTTTGTATTTTAGTACATAATTATGTATTTTTGCTGAAATAAATATTCATCAGTACTTTAATCCAAATATAAACTTAGTATATTTTATTGAGAAGGCTGTAATTTTCATCAAAAATAATTGTTTCTACTTGCTTCTGCACGCGAGTTCCCTCGCCTGATGGATTTCTTTTTTTTCAGAGAAAGAGTTTTTGAAATCGGTCCAGTACCTTTGAGTTTATCCATTGCAAACAAAGAAAAAACTTCAGAGCCGTGAAAATTGGCGACGTGTTGCAAGCCTATCTTTCGTTTACATTTCGGGGAGCGCGCGATGGAATTGCACAATCTAATTCCACCAAGCCCGTTCCATCATCAACGATGACGCTTCGCAATACGTCTTGTAGGCACAAGACGTATTGCGAAGCGTCATCGTTACATGGTGGACATCCCACCCATACGCACAAAACATTTTGGGAATACTTTCATTGTGTGTACAGTTAAGGAGTGGAATTCCCTGCCGAAGTCTCTGTTTCCTGACAGTTATAGCTGTTTTTTTTTTAAATTTATTTTTTAAAATTACGGATAAGCCCACGCTTGACCTATATCTCGCCTGGTGGTAAGCAATAGATGAGGTCTACTATGGGACGAGCGAGTAAACAGAGACTCCTAGAGGTATTTAAGTCAAGAGTGCAAAGGTAACCACATCATGGTTTACCATCGGATGAAAAGAGAGTCAAACGCGAACTTACAATAAAAAGGAACAAAACTTTCTAATATTTGTAGATGAAAAGTGTGAATATTCTTCGAATTTTGGACGTAAACGCGACTCTTAGATACTTTCGAACAAGCCTATATTCAACACCGTTTAGACCGTAACACTATACAAATCCCTCAATTGCACTTCAGCCATACACCTGATATCCCTATAGCTGCCACTCCAACGCAGACTATTCTATTCGAAGCCCAAACTCCCCAGCAATGAACCTCTGACTCATTGTACTGAGATCGTTCGGAATCTGAAGCGAATATATACAAGTACTTACTGTTGAAGCACATAAATATACAAGAATATAGTATGTAGAACATTGCCCTATCACTATTTATTGTAAGATATGAGGTTGAGTCGGGTTCCTGGTTTGCATCCGTGTTATTCTTCTATCGTACTTCTACAAACTATTTTTGAATAACTCAAGGAGTATTAAAATATCAGAATATCAATAGATTTTTTTTAAACAATGTTTTGTTATTCTTCTTCTTCTCAGTCAAGTACGCTTTTGACAGAGTAATCGTTTTCTGAAGTGAGTAATGCATGCCAAGCAAGGATCTTCTTGATGCCAAGTTTACGAATAAATTTAAAAATGGAACACACAATGAAAGAAGAAGAATAGAAGGTTTAAAGAGGTCAGAAAGACAAATGTATGGTGAGTCTGCTAGTAGTTTATATCCAACGTGTAATTTAAAGGGTATATACATACCAAGTGCACGGCTTATTTGACGATAATAAACGATATGGCAAGGGTTTTCTAATTCTATGTGTACATGTGTGGAACTTATTAGAAATATAATATAAATACATTGATACCAGAGACCGAATTTTTCAAATTAAGAAGAATGAAGAGAATTGTCATTCTATTGGCAAGTGACGTGGAAAGTGATGACCCTCATAGTGATGTGACACGTTTGTTATTATTGGTATTCAAGAAACATACGAAATCAACAATTAGGGGTCAATTCTGTGAGTCACTTATTTTGAGCTGAAACTTTGCATAGAGACTCCATATCAGATGTTGTCTTCAGCCCTTTTGGATAGATATGGGGTTTCCGTTACACGTTGTATATTATTGCATAGAAACAAAACCAGTTAATAAAAAATAAAGTATTGTAGCTATTAAATACATCAGAAAGGTGAGCTCATTCAATGGCCTCCGCTGAATTTCAAACGTGAGTCGTAACTCCCATAAATTTTCGATGGTGTGCTATGGATACATCATTTTATTCCCATATGCGCTGTAAGGTTGACAAAGAGATTGTGCTATTCATATTGAAGCACCAATGAATGGGTTTGCGTTGGCGCTGCTAGAACCCGTAGCCGAAAAAACTTGGTTGCAGCAGATCATTAGTGTGTTATGTGGAGCGACATGTCTGACCGCTACAGCCCAGTAGCTGGGTAAAATCCCTTGGCAGAACTAGAGTAGTTTAGGCGTTTGCCTTGTGACCCGGTAGTCGTGGGTTCGATTCCCGCAGGAAGCACACTTTATAAAGTTGTTTCCAGTTTGGCCAAGACATTCCAGACCTGAATCACCTGAATGTCTGATAAAAAGATGGTGGTCCCGGTCGCCAAATGGCGGTCGTCAAAATAGACCACGTCAGAGGTCCTTGAGGCGGTTTAGAAACTCTGACACTAGGGTGTATGGTGCTTTCTGAGGCATGGAAGCGAATGGATATGTTAAGAGACCTATCCATGGCTCAATCTCGATAAGCATTGCCTTACCTTGAAGCTTGGTTTGTGCCGCTGTTATCACTTAGCAACGAGCTCTACAACTGCACAGGTGAGGTGTACGGATGGTGAGCAATTATTAGTTGTGTGGGCAAACCGTCGCTTCTTGTAAAATACTGTTTTTTTTTTATTCCGGATGAGCCCCGTCTTAACCTCGATCTTGCCTGATGGTAAGCGATAGATGAGGTCTACGATGTGACGAGCGAGCCCAGAAGATGCCTATTTACTCTTGCTTTACAGGCTGAAAGTTCATTAGTGGCAGGGAACACAGAAGCCGGCAGAGAATTCCACAGCATGGCTGTGCGCACAATAAATGTGGAGGAGAAGCGCTTGGTACGACAAGACGGTATATCAACCAAGTGTGGACTGCTGGTCAAATACATGATTTCCAGGTGGTTCTGGGTCAAAATAAACCACTGGTGGTTATTTTCGTTCAGTTTGTCCCGCCATTCTCTACGAAGCCTACCGCGACGTCTCCTAACTGTGTCAGGGCTCCAGAGAGTGATGAATTTGGCCCACAAGTCATTCATACGCATCCCTTAAATCTGAAGAGCAACATTTATCAAATTATAACCAATAGCATCAAACTCATGTGCGATAATCCTTAAAATTTCTTATCACTAATCCTTTTGTATACAGCCTTTGAATAGGTATATGTACGCTTTGAGAATAAAAAGTGAATTTCGATTCACACCCCATCGGGCCACAATGGGCGCGTTGGTCGATGCGGTCGGTATTCTTTTGTTTTATTTTTTGGCAAAAGGCCCCGCCGCCGTTGAGGGTCCGTTAGATATACTTCAGTACTTTCACATGTGAAGATTTAATACACCCTCACTCATACGTTAACTGTGTTTATGCTACTGATAGGCATGTTGTTATAATTTAGAGGCAATTTCTCTATTATTAAGGAACTTGAAACTTGCAACGCGTAACGTCCCCGTTGCAAACCGTCAAAAATACCTGTTATTTCTATATTATTGACAAATTTAAGCACGAAATTTGCCCCTTATTGAGGGCGAGGGAATTACTTCTCCCGCTCTGCATGGAGCAGAAGGGAGTGTTAGAATTTTTTACGTACTAAAACCCTGCCCTGTTCCATCTGTTGTCGGCTTTGTGTGAGTAATCATTCCCACAGCCCTGGCAGGCAATGGTCAAAATATCTACTCTACTAGGAGATTCGAGACTCAATCATACTTATAGAAATGGACTTTGGATAAAAATTAGCAGCTGTGCTCTTTTTCTTTCTTTTTTACCAGCCACTGCTAGGCAAAAGCCTCTCTAATTCTTTACATAACCTCTTCTCCCGCGCCGCTTCAAACCAGCCTTCGTGGTACACGTCCAGGTCGTCTCGCCACTTCTTCCTCGACCGGCTTCGGCAAAGCCGCGCATCATACTGCACCCAATGTGTGGATACTTTCGCCCAGCGGTCTTCGTGCTGACTGATATGACCCGACCAATCCTACCAAACCCCCTAACAGCCTTCTTGCCAAAATCCATTTATTTAATTATAATATTATTTGCCTACTCATAAATAAACAAAACACAACTGACACTGACATGCAGATTTGAAACCGTACCCTTGACGCTCTAACTTGAACTTCGATAATACTGAGCCATTCTGACAAAATAACTAAAACAAATCCTTGGACTTCGTCGCTTTTGTGACAAAATCTTTATTAAGTTTTGCGTACTGACTGCGCGCCTTCATACAAATCGTAATAACAGACTTAATTGGATTGTAGAGTCAATGGAATATGGAAATGGTTCGTAATGTGGCATGGGCTGATAACTTACCTACTATTATTGATTCACAGGTTCGTCGTTCGAAATAGATGTGTCAATTATGCATTGGTTTGTTTCTTAGGGTGCTTGTTTTCTTTGGCTGATATTACGTCATAGTTTCATAAGTGTTTAGAGCTGATTAACTATTTAGGAGTTTCAGAGGCTTATAGAGGTCATTGTAGTCGGCAGTTCTAGGTTGGCATCTAAGGTAAACTGGTCTCAGCTTCCTCAGGTTATTTTCAACGGCACAGCTATTCCACTAAGCGAGAAAGTTAAGAACCTTGGGGTCTGGTTGGACAAATATCTTTCGTGGGGTCCCCAATTACAAGAGGTTAGTCGCAAATTATTTCTGCCAACTGCCACTAAAATTGCGTTAGCACAGTCTCTTTTACATCCCATCCTAGACTACGCTGATGTCAGTTATCTTGATCTCACAAAGGCACAACTTAATAAAAATTTTTGCATAACATTTATGTTTGGCTTGCGCAAATTTGATCACGTATCCGAATTTCGTACGAAACTCAAGTGGCTTCCTATACGTCTTCGCCGGAACTTACACATCTTATCTCTGCTTTACAGTATTCTGTTCAATTCTAAGACCCCCTCTTATCTTAAAGAATGTTTTAAGTTCCTCCATGACACACATGCCAAATTTCTGAGGTCATCGGAAAACTTGAGGCTAGAGGTACCGAGTCACTCCACCAATTTCCTTGGTAAGTCGTTCGCAGCTCAAGCAGTACGACTGTGGAATACGCTTCCCGTGTCAGTAAGACAAGTACAAATCCTTTCTTCTTTCAAAAACATGGTAAAAGATCTCTATCTCTCTCTTTAATGTGTTACTATTTTTATATAACTCAGCTTTGTTCTTTTTATATATATTTATGTATATGTGTATTGAGTATGTAGGTTATTACTTATTTACTGTATATAAGTGAATAGTACACCATGCACTACCCGCGTATTTATTTTCTCCTTCTGTGTCAAACCCATCCAAAGGTTGTCTGTAAAAGATCGCTTTTAGCGATAAGACCACCCATTGTAGTTTTTTAAGTCCTTATTTAATTCTGTTATGGTGTGCAATAAAGAGTATATCTATCTATCTATTTTATATTTGATCAAAATGGTGGAGTAGACAAAGGATTTAAAAAAGTTGAGGTTGAGGATAAAGGTCTTGAGTACCGTGTTATTTGGTTTTTCGATCAGGAAATTTTCGGTTCCAGCCCTGACTCGTACTCTATTGATAATAATACGGTCGCATTAATTTATTAAACGAGGAATTTAAACTGACAAAATTGATTTACATAGTGCGTTTGTGAGTTAGGCAGAAGGCTAACACCTTTGTAGAATGTTATGTTTATTCTGTCTTTAATTCTCATTATGTATGTAAATTATTGCCATATCATTAAATTTGGAATATTTTTAACAAAGAGAAAAACTAAAAAAAAAATGGTATAATCTGCTGAGGCACAGGTCTCCTTTCCTATGAGATGGAATGGACTTTAATCCACCACGGGAGCCCAAAGTGGGTTGGTGGTGGTCACATGTCTTCGATAAGAAGCTAAAATTTAACAATATCAAAAGCCTAAAAGCTTTCAAAGCAACATTGAAACATCAACATTCAGTAAACCTACACAGAACACAGAGAACGCAGTAATCCGCATATGTATTAATAAACGCACATACTACACCACATACACACCTTGATATATATCCGCGTAGACAAAGGACCTACTCCCGTACCGCCCAGTGAATCGAGGTCACCATGGCTGGCCAAAAAGTAATGCAGCAACTGTGCTCTTTTCCGAAATAGAATCCGCTCCGATAACTGGGTCGAACGATGCGTCCACGTTTCGATACGTTCCTTTTTTTTTCTTTATTGGTTTTGACAGGCTCACAGTGCGAAATATGCGGAATAGGTACTTTGCCGTGAAAATTATTGATGGGTTTTGAGAAATCTTTGGTGTTTGATGGAAATTGTTTTTTTTTCGGATGTTAAGGTGCAGTATTAGTAAGGTACGTTCATTTATACTGGCAGTTTTAAAAGTATGTAGTCATATTAAAGAGTAATGTTCTGTACGTGATATATCTAACATTACAGTAAAGAAACAAAAGTAAATCAATATTAAATTGTTCGAAACTAAACGGCTAAAAAGATACAAGTAATTACTTCCTATATGATTATGTTGTTGACATCAAATCTACGAATCTATATATGTGAAGGAAAAACAGTGGAGGAATATGACATTTGGGCAGTTGCATATGGAGAAGAAGTGCAGAAAGTATTTTTTTATATAATAAGACGTTTGAAATCATTTAACTGGTGGTTAAAAATAGATACCTGCAAAAATACGCACTTCTGTAACACCCCGTGAAAAATTAAGTTTCCTGAATTCCTTTGACAATAATGGCGGTCAGAGTTGATGGCACGGGATGAAGAAAGCGGATGGGAATAGCACAGTAACGTATCGATTGGCATCCAGGTCCGGATCGACGGCGAATCATGTTCCACTCGCGCCTCAACGACCAGTCAGCACTAATAAAGAGTCCCCATAGGGCCATTGCCTGCCGAGGGAATACAGTGGCCTGAAAGTAAGCGCAACTGAAAGAATAGGGTGAGTTTTAATTCAGTAGAAGTCTGAAACTCCCCTCCGTTTCACCAAGAGCAGGAAAAGATATTTCCCCGGAAAAAAATGTTCCTGGATAGGCATAAAAGTAGGCATAGGAATAGGTCTCATTCCCAGCTATGGCCTAAGTTTCACTAAAGTTACCCGGACCTGCCTGACTATTGTTGTTATTCACTAATTATTTTATAAATTAATATTTTCAATTAATAATATTTTTTACTAACAATAGCTTGTAAGCTTGGAAAACGAATATGAATGATTCTGAATTAAATGATTTTATTTTATACATACGTTCCATTTCCAAAATCCCGCAAGGATATCAATTTCGAAGCTGTTTTAAAATTGACAACACAGATTTCTCACGCACATTATTTTTTCACCATACGCACTTTATTTTGCAAATTGACCACAGTGCGCCTATAAAATTTAATAACGTATTTTTATAGCTTTGGCTAACAACTTTTGGGCTCAATTTTGAGAGATTCTTTTTTTAATTGTTTAACTTCATTAGTAAGGTTGCAACATTTTTATGCAAAAATTGTATAATTGTTTTTACACTTATTTGCAGGATTCGTTGTAGTGAAACATAGTCTTAAATTTATTTTAGAATTGATTCGATTGCAAAAGCTTTTTTAAGGCTGTAATATTATTTCAAAATAGTTTAAGAATGGTTTTTTCTTCAACATTGAATTAAATAATATGAATCTTCGCATCACAAGTTATTAGAAGTCAAAAACATAGTATTTTTGACGTTAACATGCCTAAGCCACTTTTATAATATATGTATTTTGTGATTACATTAATTTAAGTACATATAAAATACCTGATACAATTATAATTAAAATCAAATAAGGCCTGTAGTGCGGAAAAGTCGGTTAGAATATACTTATATCAAAAAAAATATTTAAAAATTATATAATATGTTTACTTCACATTCGCATAGACGATACAGCCCCACGACTTGGCAAATAGTGTGTGAGAGGCCCGCTCACACTCACAGCGACAGTAGTGACCAGGGTAGTGTGATGGACAGGCGTTTTCATTGCGCGTTATTAATTTGTCGTAATTTCTATCGAATTTTAATCCGTTATTCTTTGAAGTTTTGTTTCAAGTAATGTATACGGATCATAATATAACTCATAAAATGGTAACTATGACTTTAAATCCTAATTTTTTTAATATGCGAATTAAATACTGCTTATAACATTTATGAAGTATAATGTACTAAATAAAGCCTACTTTTAAAAATAGGCCTTATTTCGGACCCAATGCCTTAATGGGATTTTTTTGCATTTTAACTTTATTATGTTTTTTTACAGATTGATTATTTCAGTATGTGAGAGTTGTAAAAAAACGGTTTTTTTTCTGAGATGAAAAAAAAACGTTTAAAAAAACATGAAAAGAAACAGTTTTTTTTTTCTGAAGTAGGTTTTTTTTCATGAGTAGGAAAATAAAAATATGGTAAGGTGGTTGTCGTATGTGAGTTGATATTAATTTTTTTTTATTCAATAAGAAAATACCATTTGTTTTTTGTTAAATAATACATGTCTTAACATAATTGGCAACACCAAGTGTAAACTACATTTACGGACGGGGATTTCCCTAATCCTCATTTAGTTTATGTTTTGGTTGATTTGCGTGCAGACTGCAGAAACATTTAGTACGTACAGTGACATTCATACCAAGAAACGTAATAGACTGACCAATGACAGGGCTAGGAAAATAGTGTACATTATGCAATCAGTACAATCATCAACAATATTAGCGCAAGCAGAATGTAATAGAGTCCCTGATAGTATAGTCGTTGATTCAGAATCAGATGAAACAAATACAGACACAGAACATTATTCCGAAGCTGATAAAACAAGCGTAGCCGTAGCTACTGATACTGATACAGATGATTGTAACACATTAAGTATTTTTTAAGTTCATAATAATACTTACCTTTATTTGACTTGAATAAAAACAAAACAATCAAATTTAGTGTCTTATTCCACTTTAGTTATAGAGTTTCACTTTATCTGAAAAAAAACCAAATGTAGAATAAAAACAACAGTGCCAAGTTTTTTTTTCATATTTTTTTTTTCAAGATTGTGAATATAAACAGTTTGTTTTTTTTTTCAATTTACATCTCTGCAATAATGTCTCCTTCAATACGAAAACGGGCTAAGTGGTACGAAGAAAGCTTGAGAGCGGCAGTTAATTATGAGCGTGGAGTGTCATCAGTGGTACCACGAGGATCGCGTCGGCTTGACAAAAAGTGATGTAGATGCATTTTTATGTCCTAATTGCCAGGAAAATTAATTTTATATGCACCTCTACTAGTACTTACTTATTATCAGTATTATTTATTTATTTGTTACATAGTTCACACACATTCTACGTTTAAGTTGGTGCCAATATAAACTCATTAGAGTTTTACCTTTCACCAAAATCATCGACTACATTATGTAAACAGCTTTAAAAGTACTTGATTAAAAAATAGTACTAAAAACTGATTAATATTCCCAAGCTAATTATCAAGTTCCAAGGCCTTATTTAGTTACTTTGTTTAATAAAGGCCTGTCAAAATAATTTTATTTTTTTATATTTAATAATATTTTTGAGAAGATATGTTAATTTTCTCATTTTTGTTTGTAGAATACGTTTTTTTAAATATTATTCTTTATTTCTTGTTTATGAGACTTCAAGTCGGACTAGCAATTTAAGCATAATATTTAGTAAAATAATTTAGAAAGTTGTTCAAGAATCTCATGGAAACACTCGATAAAAGGCTCAGAAATATATATTTATATATAATTAATAACAATATTCCTATAATTTAAGGTTTTTGTTTAATCACCTAAGGCTAAGTTCCAGAATTACCTCTTTTTAAGTGATTTTTGATAAAAGATTACAATATATTTTCTTAATTACTTAAAATATATAAACCAAAGAATAATACCTTGCTTTTATTTATCACCTTTTTCGAATAATTTATCAAGATATGAGAGTTTCAAATTAGATAGGCCTTATTTTATGCAGATCCTTTGAGACCAGTTTCCTACTTATAGAATTATAAAATAAATCACTGAACTGACTAGAATATGTAACCCATTCCCACGCGGAAAACGTCAAGGGAATGCTCTCATTGTGCGTAAAGCCAAGGAGTGGAATTCTCTGCTGGAGTCTGTGTTTTCTGATAGATATCTCTTTCGTCTTTAAATCAAGAGTGAATAGGATTTATCAAGGCAAGGGTGCTACATCGTCGACGATATTGTCGCTTTTATTGGGTGTGATTATGGTTGGCCACAACCAATAATAAAATTAATATTTAAAATGCACTATGAAGCTATCTTCGTCTGCTTATTTTCAAGGACGCACTTAATCCAAATGCCTTACCCTTCATTTATACAACTATAGTTTAGTTTAGATGGGTGTATGGATGTTTATTACACAAACACGCCAAATTGTCTGAACAGATCTTGATGAAATTGAGAAATTTATATTAGAACGATATTCAGTGGGAAAATGACTCCTCCCGTTCTGAGTGTTGCGGAAGGGAGTGTCAGACTTCTACTGACTAAAACACATCCTGTTCCTTCAATTTCCCTAGCGTTCCAGAGCCGCGGTATTTCATTAGAACATTCCCACAGGCAAGCAATGGTCCTATAAAGCCCCGTCAATGCTGCTTACTGCTCTTTAAAGCCTGTGTAGCGACATCTATCTCGCAATATACAAACTAAACGATAGAAATCCTGAATCGCGCAAGCAAAGTTTACCGCACAACTAGCCTGCATACAAATCCCACCAGACAAAAACACCTGTCTGGTCGCAGGATCCTCCATTTTCAATGGGATTGCGGGACTTTACATCCTGTTCCGCATATCCTCAAACGGTGTGGAACACGCCGCGCCGTTTTCCGGGCCTAAAGGCCTATTCAGACCTAAGCGGTATTCGCTACCGTCTGCGGCAGAGAAAACCCAGTGGGTATGCGGTAATATAACTGTTCAGACCTAAGTGGTATTCGCTACCGTCTGCGGCAGAGAAAACCCAGTGGGTATGCGGCAGCGAATATTGTTCAGGTTACTCTAGCCGCGGTACTTGATACTAAATACCTGAGTGAAACCCGCGCGGTATGTACCTCTACCCACAGCGGCAGCGAATATCGCTCAGGTCGCTCTAGCCGCGGTACTTGATACTAAATACCTGAGCGAAACCCGTGCGGTATGTACCTCTACCCACAGCGGCAGCGAATATCGCTCAGGTTTGAATAGGCCTTTATGCTGGTAATAGCTAGAAACAATAGATAACTGTCTTCTACAACAGGCATAGTCCACGTTGAAGAAAAACTGATTTTCACTTCAAGACATGGCCTAACCAAGTGTTACAGATATCCATTCTACTATAATTTGCTTTTACATTAAGGATGAGGGAGGGAGTACGTATGCAATACCTAAATACTTACTGAAAATATTGACTGTGATGCCATCATCATTTAACTTATTAACAAGAATTCATCTTAATCGTCTAAGGATTTTACGTAGAAAGACTGTATCTGTATTACTAGGTACGTATATACATATAGCCCCCTTTCCTCGCCACTTTTCAAGGGTGCAGTTACTACAAACCCAAACGTTAAACCAGCAAAACTTACTCGTAAACTGAAAAAAAACTGTTGCAACATCCTATTATGAAACTTACTACAAACAAGAGTTCACCTAGATCGTCTACATGTTACCTAGACATCTAAGTGGGCTATTACGTCATCGCCATCCCACTAGCATAATACCCTACCCCGCGATTCAAGGGTGCATTTACTCCCCCTTACGTTGCGAGCTATAAATATTAAGTATGCAGTTGTTGCACCGTCTACGAGTCGTAGTTACTACGTTCCCCCCTCTAGTTTGCTGGGGTGGGACCACAAATAGAGCAGACATTAGACGTTCCTGTAGTCTACGACACTGTATTTATAGGTTTTATTTCTAGTTTTAGATTTTTCGTGATCTTGAATTCTATTGAGAGTGCTATTATGCGTAGCTGCCAATTTACTATTTAAATCGTGAGGTTAATTTTCAGTTACGATACGACTATGACTGTTCTATCTTTGAGGTCCAACACACTACAACTGTTTTTCGATGGATGACCATGCATTACGTACCATGACTTCTCCCGTTCTTAAAGCCTGTTCGGGCAGTTATTAGCACATCTTTACTTATATTTTCACACGGTAAGAAAGCTAACACCAGTTTTTCCAAGGAGTACCGACCGTCTTATCCGGTTCCAGGGCTTCGAGGTACCCCATATGGCCATTGCTTTCCAGGGTTGCGAGAATGTTCTAGCCACGGAATAGATGAATAAGGTTGGAATGGTAATGTGGGCGTGGTGAGCGCGCCACATTTATGATACGAAAATTATAGCACGACCGATTAATTCATTCACCGCGTTTAGTGCGCTTCGGATTACTTCGGAACACAGAGCTCTGTTTAAAATGCAATTATAACCTGTAAAACAAAAAGTAAGACCGCAGTATAGAGCGAGGAGGTATATCTTTCCATCAGTAAGTCGAAAATAACATTTAATTACAATTTTATTTGTAAAAAATATAAAAATATTCTGATCACTATGAAATTCCAAACATTAACAACATTATTGCAAGAAGTTACAAAAAATATACATTGCCCGATGTGTACTCGCTTAATCAACGCAATAACCAAGTCCGCTTACAATGTATTGCATGCTCTCACTTCAACCATTCACGTTTCGTCCTTTGCCCTGATTGGCCGTGATGCACGGCGCATGTTTATCGACAGTGAGTTACAATCAGTAGCAAGCTCTCGATTTAAGTGAGTGTAATTTATTTGTGTGCGTAATTCGCATACGTAACGGGCCTCTTGCTTGTTGAGCTGTGAGAGTGGGAGACAAGCGGCGACACGCGTTCTCATAGAAATCAGGAACTATTTCCTTTTTAACCTCTTTTATCTGTTCTGTGGTTCTAGCGAGATACCGCGGCCCCGGAACTTAAGGGCAGCTGAAGGAACAGGGTAGGTTTTTAGTCAGTAGAAGTCTGACACTCCCTTCCGCTCCACCCAGAGCGGGAGAAGTCATTCCGGACTTCGACGTCAGCTAGCCGCTCCATGTTAGATATATGCTGTTCAGCTACGTCCAATTAAATTGGAAGCCGACAACCAACATATTTGGGAAAGGCTAGGCAGATTAAGTGACTTTCTATCTACTAGATACTATGTCTAATGGAATATGAAACAATCCGGCTGAATAAATAAGTTTTCTTACATTTAACTAAAATGCATATTATTTACTTCTACTATGTATTTCCAAAAATGTAGGTAAATGTATATTTATTCAAAAAAAGTATGTACAGTAAAAAGAAATATAATAAAAAGAAATTATAGGGCATCCGAAAAATTCGTCAACATCGCTATCAATGGGATAAGTGCCCAGAACACTGGCCGCATTGTCTCATTGAATGGCAATGCTGATTCTTTGTCCAACGAAAAGGCCAGCCCTCTGGTCACTTGTGGAGTCGACTAATCGTTTGCCGAAATCACGAAAGAGTCGATGCGCACTCGGACCCCATGGTCCCAACGTTTCAACCCCAAACGGCTCAAACATATAGCACCCAATTAGGTTGTTGTTTTTGCGCCGTTTGAGATTTTCTGCACCAGCAGCTGCTGCCCTAGCAAAGCCCGCCGTACTGAAAAGATGGGATGGCGGCGTAAGGGTAAAATTAACATAACTAAAATTATTTTGTTACATAAAAAGAACTAGAATATAAGACTTGGGAAGTCATTGTGTTCCTGAGATACAGGCTATGCCTAGTTCAGGAAACAGAGCTTCATTATTTATAATGATGTAAAAATGTAATTGCTAATAAAGATGTTGATTGATTTAGACAATATCTGCCTATCTTTTCCCAAAGGTATTTCTGACCTACACAATCCAGTAACTGGGTTACTTGACACTCCCTGGCTAGACTGTCGTCAGTTTCTGGTTTCTTAATGTCAAATACGTAAAAATGTTAGCCGGTACCAAAGGCTTAAATGTTAAGATATCGGTACCGACATTGAAAAGCATTGCCTAACTTTGGAGATCAATGCGTACGGATATTATTATTTAGTAAAGATTTTCTTATTGTCATATTTAGAAATAGACGGATTGGGTGAAAAGAAAACCTACCCTTACGCAAAATACGCGCATGGTCGTGGAGTTGCGGATACCTGCCCGATATAGATACTTAGAAATAAATAAATATAGCTAAATGTTGTGCGAGAGAAACTTTTTCAACATAATAATTAGAATTTTGTAAAAAGTGCACAGACTAATGCTAACAATAACTGTGCCACGAACTCAGTTGACACCGACGTAAAACGGGGTGGCCTACTCCAATCTAGTTAAAAATACACAACATTTTCTCAACGAAAAATGCATTCTGAAGACATCCGTAGTCTAAATAGTGCACAGCTGTTGTATTTGTAGTATGTGGGTCGTAATCCCGATGAATTTAGTGTCCGCTCTGGACATTATTCCATTACTACATAATATGTTATGTAGGTTTTCAGGTTGCATATTTGAATAGACGACTGCTCAAGTTTTCTGGCGCGAAAAATATCCAGACGAACCAATCATTTCATTGACAGTAACGATTGTAGAAAAGACAAAAGGAATGCCTTTGATTGACCACGTGAATTTTCGGTCGTACGTTTACGCATTGCCATCATTAAACCGTTGTGCAAAAAGGATAGTGCTATTAGTTTTGTATAGCTTCGTCTCTTTCTCATAGTGGAATCATGATGAGAATGCTTCTTGGCAATTGTAATCGCTGCTTAAACTGCCTGTTGTATGGCTATGTTTTGATTTTAACTCTAGATTACCGACTTCATAATATATGGCCTATTCCTCATATTAGTGATGATTACGCTCCAAAATTTCAGGAGGCTGACTCGATGGAGCATCCTGTTCTATGCGTGCCTCAAAGAGCAATGAGCTATGACGTGGCCCAATAGGGCCTTAGTCTGCCACGGTTGCGGGAATGTCCTAAAGAGATACCGCGACCTTGGAATTCAAGAGCAATCGAACGAACAGGGTGGGGTTTTAGGTTAGGTTTCAGGTGTCAGTATACAGTATGTTCACTAACAGAGGGCGTTCTCGTTAACCCGCAATAGTATAGTTCAAGTACGCGTGTACAGAGTGTTTCTTTTACGTATCAATTTAACATTTTTAGTGAATATTTTAATATTAAAAAAAAAAAAAACATTTTGTTTTCGAATGGTAATATTTTTTTTAGCATGTATGGATGCTATACTATTGCGGGTTAAAGGGAACGCCCTCTGTTAGTTAACATACTGTATGTCTTATACTCCCTCCCCGCTCCACTCAGAGCAGTAAGAGTCATTTTAAGGTTTACTCCCCGAAAAAAAGGTACTAACTGGCAATAGTCCTATCAGTATTGGTCTCACTATTGTTACGCCAGTCGCTTAGCGAAGTACGTCGAGAAACTTCGACAGAAATCTAGAATGTTCGAGATACTAACGCCACCTGGCGGCGAGTAGCAGTACTGAGTATATCGAGAAAGTTCGACTGACTTCTAATACGTTCGAGACACTAACGCTATCTAGCGGTGAGTAGCAGTATTGAGTATCTCGAGTAGCTTCTGGAATATTTTTGGCAGTATAGGCAGTGAGTCGATTTTACAAGAATGTTCTAGAACTCATAGACCGGGGTATAAATAGATCACAGAGGAACGCAGATGGCAGTCTTATTACAAGATACGAGGCGATATAATCGAAGATTTAAAAGTGAACTTCAGTGCGATTTAAGTGTTCAGTGACAAGTATTGTAGTATGAATAACTATATTAATTTTTATTTTGTGTTTATTTAATTAAATTGTTAATTTTGGTCTAATTGACGTTAATTATTTCTATCCCGAACCCCAGCTCGTAACACTATTCATGAAATCAAATTAATGTTATTCTGCTTCAGCAATAAAAGTGTGTCACGCCAAAAGAAAACAGTATACCTATATGCATAATGTTTTTCAAATTTAAACACGAAAAATTCTCACAGACAAACGGAAGATGTTTCCTCAATACGTATTAATGTAAAGAAGTCTGAATGAGGCCACAAATGTGTACGTTTGACCCACTGCGCGCTGCAATGAACTCTTGTGTAAATGCAACATACTAACACAAACACCGGTATTTTATTAACTTTCTTTCGGCATTGAATAAAGCAGACAGATGTACAGACTGTTTTTAGGGATCTGTACTTCAAAAGGAAAAAAAACGGAATCCTTATAAGATCACTTTGTTATCTGTCTGTCGGTCTGTCAAGATCCTTAATTTCAGGAACGTGTGGAGATATTGAGGCGAAATTACCATATACTCAGCTATTTAGTCTCTTGAAGCTCTGAAACATACGTTAATTGAGAATTTTAGAAATAAAACAAAACCTGTCGATTAACGTCAAAAAGATACGGACGTTTAAGTTGCAAAAGCGCGTATTTTGACGCACTCAAGGAAAACGAAATTGATGGGGTACTTTCCTTTAACCTAGAACTGTGAAAAATTGGCAATTAACATCGCTTTATAGTACAAATTTAATGAAAAACCTAAAAACTATACATTTGTAATTAAATCATAACAAATATATTCTTATTACCCCCTATGGTCTAGAAGTCGAAAGTTAAAGTTGAAGCTACTAGTTCAAGTGAGCTAGATATGAAAAGCTTGATAATATAGGGTTCCATAACATATTTTGTTAATATTTTTACGAAGCATAAATTCATATATATAACTAAAAACATAAAAAACACTGTCCCGCTACGCGCGTTACGGAATGGGCTCAATGGGCGAGTCCGCATCACAGTTATTCGATTTTTTAGTACCGATAGGCTTGGTTTTGACTTCACTTACTTAAAACACGCTTGCCTAGAACAAATATAATGAAAGTATTTCATATGTTTGTTCTAGTATTTCACCCAGTAGCGGGGCAGTATGGACTAATAATAATCTACTACTATGTATCTGCCACTTCACCACCTTTCAACTTTTAAAGCACTAGTGAACAGGCATCTTCTGAGCTCGCTAGCTCCATCATAGACCTCATCTATCGCGGACAATCAGGCAAAATTGAGATCAAGTGTGGGCTCATCCGGAATTAAAAAAGGAAGACTATTCATCTGACCAGGTTGAGCAGATAACTGAATGTGTCATTTGGTAAATGCGGCAGATCTTACTTCTTGAGGGTAACCAACATAACAACGACTAAATTTGTCAGTTGTAGGAGCTAGCATACAAAATTATTCGGTCAAACTTCCTTATCCTGTCAACCTCAGTGGGCCAAGACCCTTGTTATCGATTGACACTAACACGTATCTCATAGTTCATCAAACCTTCCTACTAATATTATAAATGCGAAAGTTTGTGAGGACGTATGTATGTTTGTTGCTCTTTTGCTCAAGCAGAACCCATGAAATATTATTCCTACTTATATGTATATTGAGTTGTTCCAGTGGCCATCTGTGGTCTTCATAACAGGTCCACTTCACAAATGGTGCTTTTCGAATGCAACTACACAAGTTACTATAAAACATACTCAAATTACTATAGGTGTGCCTATAATATTTGAAGAGTTCCCTCAATTTCTCTAAGATCCCATCATTAGATCCTGATTTGGTGACAATGGGACCAACTTGCAAGTATACCCTTTCAAACAAAAAAGAATTTTCCAAATCGGTTCAGCCGTCTTCGAGTAATCGGTGATCATACATAAAATCTTCCTTATCCTGTCACCCTCAGTGGGCCAAGACCCTTGTTATCGATTGACACTAACACGTGTCTCATAGTTCATCAATCCTTCCTACTAATATTATAAATGCGAAAGTTTGTGAGCATGTATGTATGTTTGTTGCTCTTTCACGCAAAAACTACTGAACGGATCCGAATGAAATTTTGTAGGTAGATAATTGACATCTTAGAATAACAAAAGATAGGGATTTACACGAGAAATGGGATTCGTATCTTCATGAGAAACACTCCCACGCGAACGAACTCGCGGGCGGAAGCCAGTATCATATTTACAATACATCAGACGGTATCCATATAAATGCAAAGAATAAATATCAATATAAATATATCAATATAAATCATAAATGTTACTTGTCTTTTCATGGGTCTGAAATCGTCAGTATTTTTAAATAATCGGCCAGTAACAAGGTCATGGCACGTTGAAGTGGTACAAGTCCATTCAAACTTATTGGGAGCTGGCAGTTTACTTTATAACCCCTTCAACTAAGCTAAATTTTCTTGTGTCTGGTGTGGGTTTACGGCAAAAGTGTACTTAACCGGTGGGGTTTGAATCTGTTTCTGAAGTATACGGCAATAGCGTAGTGTTTGGACTTTGGAGTTCTTCATAAAATGTATGGACTAGGAATACAATACAAATGCCGGCAATTTTTAACATCACCTTCCCTTCCATAACCCAAACGCTTTTCAACCAGTATGTTCTGCCGAAGAACAAAGCAATGGTTCACAATCAATCAATCCAATCTTTTATTGTGGATCATAGGTTAGTACATGATACAGGTCTTAGATATGAATATTGGTCAGTCCCGCCCTAAGGGCGTACGATATTTATAAAAGAAATAAAATTACATTACAACATTATTGTTTCAAATTGCATATTAATTACATCGGTAACATATGAAAAAAAAAAAAAATAAACAAACTAATTACGGTACACATTAGTGGGCCATCCTACAGTGGATTTCCCTACAACCTTCTTCTGGAAGAAAAGGACAGAATAGCCCAGGTCTTCCAGAAAAGTAATTAGACCTATCCTAGCTTGCAGAACATTACACGTACCACCAATACCCTATATGTATAGTTCACAAGTTTAAAGCAAGAGTGAACAGGCATCTTCTGGGCTCGCTCGTTCCATCGTAGACCTCATCTAACACTTACCATCAGGCTATATCGAGGTCCAGAGTGGGCTCATCCGGAATTAAAAAAGGAAGACTTTGCGGCAGAATATATCTGACCAAGTTGACCAAATAAATTCGTCAGATGTAGGTTTATACAAAATTATTCGGTAACACTTCCTTATCCTGTCACCCTCAGTGGGCGAAGACCCTTGTTATCGATTGAAACGAACACGTGTCTTAAAGTTCATCAATTCTTCCTACTAATATTAAAATGCGAAAGTTTGTGAGGATGTAGGTATGTTTATTGCTCTTTCACGCAAAATCTAAATACCGTCTTGTCGTACCAAGCGCTTCTCCTCGATATTTATTATGCGCACAGCCAAGCTGTGGAATTCTCTGCCGACTTCTGTGCTCCCTGCCACTTATGACCTTTCAGCCTTTAAAGCACGAGTAAATAGGCATCTTCTGGGCTCGCTCGTCACATCGTAGACCTCATCTATCGCTTACCATCAGGCGAGATCGAGGTTAAGAGTGGGCTCAACCGTAATAAAAAAAAAAAAAACTGAATGGATCTGAATGAAATTTGGTAAGTAAATAGTTGACATCTTGGAATAACATACTTTTTATCCCGGAATTCCCATGGGATTCGTATCTACACGAGAAACCCTCCCACGCTAATGAAGTCGCGAGCGGAGCTAGTATCATATATACAATACATCAGATGGTATCCATTTAAATGCAAGGAATTAATATCTAAGTATTCGTATTGTAAATTGTAATATAATTATAATAAAAAAAAAAGTTTATTTGCCATTAACAGAATACAGTAAATTAAAAGATACAATCACATCGAACCTATTTAAAATAAAAAAAAAAAAAAAAACAGCTCTTAAAAACATTTATCAATAAGGGTAATGACTAATGACCCCCATGCTAGGAAAATCTTGTGTTATGGGGACATTGAAAATTATGAAACAAATATAAAAAATATAGAACAAAGCCATTTCTTATGTAATAATAATAACTTTATTTATTTCTCCTCACAATGACAAACTTATTCTAGGTTTCACAAATAGGTTTTTTCTTTGTTAGCAATGTGAGAAGCTGGTGTCAAGATACCGCAGCCCCGGAACTTTAGGGCAGTCGAAGGAACAGGGTGGGTTTTTAGTCAGTAAAAGTCTGACACACCCTTCCGCTTAACCCAGAGCAGAAGAAGTCATTCGATGATTTTCCCACGCAGAACAAAAAAAAATGGTGTCTGAATTAGGCGTCAATCACCAGGTCCCCACCCCACGAAAGAACAGAAAGTTTTACTTATAAAAAATTAGCCAAGTGCGAGTCAGACTCGCCCATGAAGGGTTCCGTAGTAACTATAATATTATAATATAATATGTATATTTATTTGACAAATTAAAAATTTCTTAAAACTAGCTTATTTACATTTTTACAACTACGCTAAATAACTTTGTTTTTCATAGTGTTTATATGAATTACATTATGTTTTGGAAAATATGCCGGCTATCTCACAAACGGCTGACCCGATTTCGTTCAAACCAATTTTGGTTGAAAGTTTACATTAATATCTACAGATACATATGTTTTGTAGATTTTTCACTCCATTATTATAGAAGTTAGAGGGGGGGACACATTTTACCACTTTGGAAGCTTATATCTTTTAAACAATAGACTTTATGAAAAAGTGGTTTTAGAAACCCTTATATCATTTCTAAAGACCTGTCTATAGATACTACACACGCATAGGTTTCATGAAAAAAATATATTTTCAGTTCTAGTTCCATGTATGGGGACCCCCCTTTATTATAATTATTTTTTAATTTTTTTCTTAAGATCGGAAAGCAATTCACAGAATACATCTACCTACTAAGTTTCACTTGTATAGTCTTAATAGTTTCGGAATAAAATGGCTGTGACAAACGGACGGACGGACAGACAGACAGACGGACAGACATATCGAAACTATAAGGGTTCTGTTTTTGCCATTTGGCTACGGAACCCTAAAAATATGTCTTTCTATGAAATTGAAATCGTCATTATTTTTAAATAACAGGCCAGTAACAAGTTCACTTATTCAAATGGTTAAAGTGGATTCAAACTTATTGGCATCTGGCAGTTCACTTTATAACCCTTCCAACTAAGCTTAATATTCTTGTGTTGTGGAGTTTACGACATTAGTGTAATGAGTGAAGTTCAAACCCACAACCTCTTCATCACATGTCTGACACCACTGCCATTAGGCCATTGACGCTTCTTCATATATATATTCTTCTTCATAATACGGGAATGTATGTATATGGACTAGGAATACGATACAAAAGATTCACAGAAACAAACACAACTGGTGGCAATTTTTAAGACCCCCTTCCCTTCCATAAACCAAACGCTTTTCAACCAGTATGTTTCGGCAAAGAGCAAAACAATGATTTCCCTTCAACCTTATTCTGGAAGAAAAGGACAGAATAGCCTTGTACTTGCTAGTAGAACATCACACCTACCATCTATATTCTGAATACATAGTTCACAATCTGCCTCCAATTAATCATAAAGCTAAACCACCCACAGCTAAAAGGCTGGCGCACAAACATTTCATTCGGAAGATAAGGCAGCTCGCAAAAAGCTGAACAAAAAACTCCCTAGGCGATCAGTGAAGCATTTATTCCGATTTTGATGCACTATTCTCCAGTGCCTTGAACCCTATGACACGAGCGAAGGTTGGGGAGTATGGGTGACGTCATCCAACCAGTTTATAGCATTGTTTAGTTTCCTAGTACTAGATTCTTTTGTTTTGTTTGCAAACTTGTGGAGGGGCCGTCGTTTTAGAATAGAAATCTTTTAGGAAAGGAGGGGAGGTTCTTGGTTTCTTTGGAGGCCAAACACTCTATGTCGGGTATCCAAGCGACATCAGACTAACTTTACAGTAGAGCAGTTTAAACTTTGAATTTTCAGAAAAAAAATCGTGTAAATTCTTATAATCGTCCAAAATTTAATTGGATATTTTTTAATCTAAATTATAGTATACTATAATGTAGAAAAAAAAATTCAAACTTTAAACTGCTCTACTGTAAAGTTAGTCTGATGTCGCTTGGATAATTTTTCCTTTCCAGCGTCGATATTATATTATATTATATTATATTATTATAGTTACTACAGAACCCTTCAAGGGCGAGTCTGACTCGCACTTGGCCAATTTTTTAAAAGTATATTGCCTTCGAGGGGAGATTTTTAAACCATAACGTACACATCTTGATTTTTTTTCTGGGTTGGAAAATCATCAAATCACTTCTCCCGCTCTGGGTGGAGCGAATGGAGTGTCAGACTTCTACTGACTAAAAACCCACCCTGTTCCTTCAATTTGTCTTGCGTTCTGGGGCGGCGATATCTCGTTATAATATCTTCGCAACCCTGGACATCTAAGTTTACATGTAAGGAGCTCATGGTTACACAACATAACAGCTGCACAGGTTCATCTTTAAAGTTAACCAATGTGTTCAAGCAAATTCCTTTGTGCCTCAAAAAGCTCGTTAAGTCTGACACCAGTTTTACCAAAGGGTATCGTGTTTCCCCATCTACTGGTAACGACTGAAAGGATGAATCAGCTTAGACTGAAAACTAACCCCGAATAGTTGCGGAAAAGGCTTAGTCGATTAGGATGTACGTCTATCTTTATCATTAAATATATTTTAGAGTCAATACCATCTTTTAAATATTTAGGCCATTTTCTTGCTGACGACCTTAGAGACGATGCAGACATTGAGAGGGAGCGGAGGGCTCTAGCGGTCCGGAGCAATATGCTGGCCCGTAGGTTTGCGCGGTGTACAGACCTAGTGAAAATTACTCTTTTTGCCAGTCTGTTCACGGGCAATCTATGGGTCAGTTACGCCAAAATATTGCTAGATGTGCTCCGCGTCCAGTATAATAATGCTTTCAGGATGCTCTTGCGACTGCCTCGTTACTGTAGCGCCTCAGAAATGTTTGCACAAGCTCGTACGGACGCGTTTCAAGCGATTATACGTAAGAAAACGGCTTCACTTCTGAGGAGAGTAAGGGACAGTCGTAACAGCATCCTGAGAACGGTGAGTGAGAGTGTGTCGTCTCCTATTATGAAGCAATATGTGCGGAGGGTGATGGGTACTAACACTAGATAGTAAGCTATTAGGTATTACTAACATTTTGTGGATTTTTGTGGTCCGAAATAAAAAGATTCTATTCTATTCTATTAAATAGGCTACAAATTCAGTGTTACAGTAAAAACGTTTTAGAAATACATATGTAGTAATTTTATTCTCAAACGTCTTTTCATTGGTTGGATCAAAATCTATAAGAAAAAACTCTTACATGAACAATCAGCATTTTCGTATTTACCCGGGATATCTAGCTACATATTCAAATGCATTAAAGACAAATACGTTTACTATTTACCCGACTACGGCAAAGCCAAAGGAGGGTTATGATTTTGACAGGCTATGTATGTATGTATGTATGTATGTATGTATGTATGTATGTGAGTATGTTCATCTGTTCCCTCATAGCTCCAAAGCTGCTTATCGAAACTCGACAAATGAGGTATCGTTAGAACCGTCTTGACCGTCCGCTGAACATAGGCTACGTGACGTGTCACAAAACCCAATGAGGCGCCCTCTAGGGCCCCAAAAAGTGTTGTGTTAAAAAATAAAAATAAGATAAACACATCGTGTTTGATATCATTTGAAAGGGCGTGACATGCACATTTCCAAAACATTGCTTAAATTTAAAGAGTGGACTAGTGGACAAAAAATCATGTGTAAAAAAATAAAAATAAGATAGATATACCGTGTTTGGTATCATTTGAAAGGGCTTCACTTGAACTTATCAAAAATATTGCTTAAATTAAACATGGCGCCATCTAGCGGTCAAAAAGTCATGTGTAAAAAATAAAAGTAAGTTAGATATACCGTGATTGGTGTCATTTGAAAGGGCTTCACTTGAACTTATAAAAAATAAAGTAAATAGTATAGAAGCATAGTGATTTAACACCAAAATAGTTTAAATAATAAAAAGTAAAAAAAACTAAAACCCGACTACGACAAAAAAATCAATGCTAAAAAGGATGAAACAAGATTTTCAGGATGCTGAAATAAACAAGGTTACTGGAAAAACAAGAACAGAACAAAAATAAAAGCCGTAGTCACACGTCACGTTATTAATTGTTTTGTTACGGTTGATATCCTATATAACGTGTGACTACGGCTTTTATTTTTGTTCTGTTCTTGTTTTTCCAGTAACCTTGTTTATTTCAGCATCCTGAAAATCTTGTTTCATCCTTTTTAGCATTGATTTTTTTGTCGTAGTCGGGTTTTAGTTTTTTTACTTTTTATTTCACAAAAAGATAAAACAAAACAAAATAAATACACTGTCACCTAAAATAGGTTTCCTAGTGCTATAGGTATGGCATTGCATTGCAAAAAGAGACTACGTAGTTATTTTAAAACTGCAAGTCTACACGACAAAGTATCAAGAGTCAACTGTTCCTGCAACTTTATCGTAACTCGTTTATACACTGAGCCATTTAAGTTTCAGTGCCCACCTACGTCACGGATTGTTTATTTTATTCTTCAAACTTCAAACATTGGGAGAAAGAAGTCTTTGTATTAAGCAACTATGAAACCATCATTCATTACTTTGCAAGCTTCTACACACGGCGTCATCCATCTTTATTATGGCTTTTTTTTTCAGGGTGGGATAATCATCGAATGATTTCTTCCACTCTGGGTTAAGCGGAAGGGTGTGTCAGACTTCTACTGACTAAAAACCCACCCTGTTCCTTCGGCTGCCCTAAAGTTCCGAGGCCGCGGTATCTCGATAGAACTTTCCCGCAAACCCCGGCAGGCAGTAATTAATTAAAATCAAATACGATTAAGTGAGAAATGTTATAACACAATCTCAGAAATGCATCCTCATTTATATTTCTAAGGCATCAGTAGCTAAATAAACACCAAAAGTATCGCTTAAGAGACCTGTCAAAAGGTTAGAAATAGGACTTCCTACGACCAAACCGAATACCAATAACAATAGCAAACGTCTACGAATCAAATGTAACAAAAGCACCTAACACATTTTAAAGGCCCCCACAGACAAGCGTAGCCGACGCGGCAACGCGTTTTCGTAGAATACGTTCTAATTCGTTGAACTTTTCTGCGAAAACGCGTTGCCGTTGTCGCACTATCGTATCGCGCATGCCTGTGGGAGCCTTAAATCCATGTTCTGCATACATGATTAGAGCCTAAGTCAATTGGGGTGCGAGGAGTGACCCCAAAAACAAGTTTTGCGTTGCCCCATTTTGGCACAGTGCGTGCCCAAATAATCGCTGCATTAGCTAACAAAGAGTGTTGAGCTAAAACTTTATGCCCAATGACTCGCAACACTGAAATAAAACAATAACTAGATAGTTTTAAATTCAAAGCCGGTTTTGACGCGTTTCTTGCATGGTAATGTAGGTACGTACATTGAGTGCAAGGCGCTTTCTAGGCCTACTAAGTGAATGAATAATGACTGTGACAATTGTTACAGGCCTGTAAACTTTTTACTTTTTAAAAGATCTTTAATTGCTAATATTTTACGTCATTTTTTCGTAATCAAGACATAATATCATGCAATTCTTTCCTTTTGACATATAACTTATTTATGAATAGGTATGCAAAAAATATAATTCAGAACCACGCACCTACGGAGGCAGTATACCTATACAAACTCTTGTGTGAATTCGCGAACCATAATCAAGAAACGTCGTCAAAATTTCCTGAAAAAAGACAGTATAAATAACATGAAATTCCCAGCTTATAACAAAGAAAAAGTTCTAACAACAAATATCTCCATTCAAAATAATATTCACGTTTCAAATAGCCCGAACAAAGCTAATGTTATCTATGCGTTACGTGCATGTACAGGCGTGGAGCGGAGGGGCTTGCGGGCCGCGGGGCCCAAGGCTTCGGAGCGCAAATACCCGCTGCATACAATGACTGCCAAACATCGCATCCCGGACAAAAACCGCGGCACGTGTAACTACAGAGACGAATTTGAGAGACACTGTGCAATGCAGTTTTGTTTTGGGTGCAATATTGGCCAGTTTTCTTTTAGTGTTTTGTTATTTGTTCATATAAATTATTTAGAATACTTATTTGTAATTCATCTTCAAATGTCAGCTAGTTGAGTAACCAAGAGACTTGTTTTCGTTTTAAATTTGAGATTGACAAAATTCTAAAGTTTTAAAAGTAATTGCATACGAGCGGAAATGTTTTCTTTTTATTGATAATAGGTTCGCGTTTGACCACCATCTGACCTGATGGTAAGTGATGATGTGGTGAGCACGCTTACCTAAATGTAACCTATTCACTCTTGAATTAAAAACGCCTAGGTTATAGCTATCGGGAAACACAGACTTCGGTAGGGAATTCCACTCCTTAGCCGTACGCACAATGAAAGTATTCCCAAAACGTTTGAGCGGGATGTCCACCATGTAACGATGGAGCTTCGCCGTTTGTCTTGCAGTCCGATGATGGAACGGACTTGGCGGAATTAGATTGTGTAATTCCATCGCACACTCTCCGAAATGTAACCGATAGAAAACCGATAGGCTTGCAACTCGTCGTCGATGTTCAAGGCTCTGGAGCTTTGACTCGACCAGTGCATCGTTGCCAATGAGTCTCTTGACCTATTTCTCAATGGACTCAAGCGCGCCCAGTTGGTATTTGGCAGTTGGTGGATTTGGATGTAATTTTGATATGGAAGTAGCTTGTGGAAGGTTATAGGCTACTTTTTATCCGACTGCAAAAGAAGGAGGTTATGTTTTTATCGCGATAAAGTCTACGTGATCGAAGCCCCGCGCAACTACTAAACTACTACAGTGATATACTACGTACTATTGCTATTTTTACGCAGTAAATAACACCAAGAATTCGGACAATTGCTTTAAAGTTAAACGTAAATATGTAAAACGCGTTGACGTTTTATTCCATATAACCTTGATTACAATGCGCAAAAAAAACTTATGTTTCAATTCTTAATTAATTTATCATATTTTACCACATATTATGCGTGCGCTGAATGAAGGTTAATTTAAATCTGAATATTAATAGGTATAATTATTTTATAGTGCACCAGAAGTTGTTATTCTGTATTCCTAATGTTATTAAGATTATATAAACCTTGAAATTTAAATATTATTTTTAACGTCTGAACTGACTGTTTGACCCAGAAAAGTAACAAATCACAGTAAACAAACAGTAAGGTAGTTTATTTAAAATCAAAACATTCAAGTTAGCTTTTATTCATGAATATCAACTAAGAACATAATAAAAAGTCGTTTAAAGACAACCTATTTAACAATAATTAGTGTTGGTTCCCAAAATCAATTTTACCTGAATGAAATGCCCTTATTTAAACCACCAGTAGCTATACATTCTAAAAACTACGAATAAAATAAGATTCAATAGATAGATAGAATATACATTATTGTACATCAATAATTGAAATACTTAAATAACAATATAAAAATTTGGTTACAATGGCGGTCTTTTCGCTGAGAGCGATATCTTCCAGACAACCTTTGGAAAGACTTTACGAGCTTTAATTAAAATGGGAAGGCCTGTATTAGTGTACTACAAATAATCATCAAAATGGAAAAACTAAGTAATATATATATATATATATACTAGTGACCTGCCCCGGCTTCACACGGGTGCAATGTTTATATTAAATATACTATAGAATGTCTTTATATACATCGTTGACAGCCTTTTTGTCATTCGACATACATGTTCTCTTTAGTAATTACTCTTGAAAGTGCGACACATAATTTACCATGGGAAAAACATTCAACGCTCAAATCTAAGCAACATAGGCACGCGCGCCGTGCCTCCGCCGACACCGCGCTGCAACCGCTATGTCCTTTAAATATGTAATATCTTCGAAACTATTTATTTAAATTATATTCTGTAAAGGGCAATATTGATTTATATTAAATGCACAATGTATTTATGGTACTTAATTGGATAAGGATTAATGCTGTATTGCTTAAAATTGCTTCGTAATATATGCTCGTATTTCTCGTAAAAAGTAAAGGATAAAAAATGGTTGTTGTGGGTTATCTATAAGAGATAGACACATGCCATTGATGACTTTTTTATTGACCTTTTTAAGGTGTACAATACTGTAGTACAATATTTTGATCTATCTCGTAGGGTTCAGCCAGCGTTTGCAAAGCAAGTGCAAAAAAATGTGTTTATTTGCGACATCACATTAGAAACCTCAAAAATTATCAGTGTTCCTCTACTATATTATGCATGTTATATACTTAGTAACCTTCCTATTGAATCATTCTTTCTATTGAAAGAAACTGCATCAAAATCCGTTGCGTAGTTTTAAAGATTTAAGCATACATAGGGACAGACACAGTTAAGTGACTTTGCTTTATACTACGTTAAGATATACAATACATAAGTATATAAAATATTATTTTACTTAATATAAATTAAAAAACTTGCAAATACTTATTGCTGCAATCGTTATCTCCTACAGATTCTTATTGCTACGATATCGATTGCAAGTAATTCAAATTGCCACACTTTCCATTTGCTACAAATTCTTATCGGCAAGATATCTAATTGCAACAGATTTCACTTGTAAGAAAGTATAATAGCTACACATCCTTATTCTTACAATTGCCAAATGTTACAAAATATACACATTGCTATAATTAATTTGTTACAGATTGATTTCAGTTGCTTCACATTTGCTTTTGTTATAATATCCAAATGCTACAAATTCTGATTGCTACGATAGCATTTGGTAGAGATTTCACTAGTTGCAAATTAACCTGAAGCGTGGCCTCAAACCACTTGGAAAATAGTCCCCGGACACATATGTAGTTAGAATAAATCTGTGTGGTAACATAATCTTTACTAAATATCTAAAGAGCGCACGTGTGAATTAGGTAGTCAAGTACCTACCTGCCCTCGAACAAGTGGCTAGTCTTATGCTTTAAACAGCTGTTAGATACCTTTTGTTAAGTTTCGGCAGCTATAGGCGTTTGTCGTACGGAATAAATCAACAACCTTAAAATGCATATTTAATATTAATTTTTACCCGTTTTGAGTAATCATCCAAAATTCCGGTTCTATGGTAAACGTTTTTAAAACTTGGCACGTTCACTTGATGTCTATTTTTAATTTTGCTGGCGAGAAATCAATGGGCTGGTTTGACACTCGGCCATAAGTAGCTGACACCTTATAGAGGTAGTGAAGTAATCCTTAAAAAATGTTGATATCAAAACATTCTACAGACCAAAATTAAATTACAAATGCGTAATAGGTATTAAATGAATTTCTTGAGTGCGGGCCTGTAATCGCATTGTACGCTAACGTCATTCACGCACACACACGCACGCACCGTCAAATTTTGTGGATGTATTTTTCTAGGCGGTATGTATGTGTGCGGCAACGCCGGTGGCGGTGTAAGGCAGCGATACAAAGTGGCCCAAGTGCGAGCGGGACGCTACTACCTAGTTATATAACGCATTATTTTTATAATTAACAAACAAAAATTGAGAGATACGGCTGTGCGACCCTGAGCGCGGCCAGTGATCCCGCCGAACGAAAATTTGCACAGATCGAATGTGGGCGACCTCGGCAGTAGTTGCACGCGGTTCTCTCACACACACATGCATACAGCAGTTTAGCACACACACAAAATGGGGAAAATTCTCGATTTCCGTGTGCGCTCTGGGTTACATTTAGGAAAGTGATATGCATTTTGATTGTAATGTTTAAATATTCATAGCAGAATTCACTTATGAATATGAAAAAGGGGTCCTAATACATATTGTATCTAATTGGTTTATTTTCAGAAATTGTAAATATTTACCAACTGAAACTGCAATGTCAGTTTACGTAGACATCAAAGAGCATTGTATTCAAAAACAAAAACTTTTTTGCAAAAAATAAAACCGACTTCCATATCAAAACACTACAAAGCCAAAAATAATTTTAATTTCGGTAGTCGGTGTTATTGGTTTTGTATTTTCTTTCTTTTTTCACACCGCCTTCCGTAATTAAAATTATTTTTGGCTTTGTAGTGTTTTGATATGGAAGTCGGTTTTATTTTTTGCAAAAAAGTTTTTATTTTCGCGCTTTTTAGTGGGTCAGTGAATTTTCCAAATCGGTTCGTAAATGACGGAGTTATGCGCGAACAAAAAACGCAATGCAGAGTAAACGAAAAGATCATCAACGTAAATATTTTTTTAGACTTTTGTTGATTTTTCAGAAACGGCTTATCCGATTTCGATAAAATTTTCATGCGACCATTTGGAAAGTACACCCTTTTCAACAAAAAAAGAATTTTTCAATTCGGTTGGCAAGTGACGGAGCTACGCCCGAACTAACATAAAAAAAAAACAAACAAACAAATAAACATCCGAATTGAGAACCTCCTCCTTTTTTAGAAGTCGGTTAAAAATAATTAATTGCTACTGCAACTAATTCAAACACAATATACTAAATGCTTGCTTTGCGGTCGTTAGGTTTATTGCCTTTACGAGTAATCGAGAGATATTATAAAATAACAAAAATAAATCACCTACTTCTCCTACCGTGTATTATGTTATAAATTTTAACAGTCAATACATGAACTCGTAAAAATTTAAGTACTGTTCACATCCGTGGTATGTATACCTACGTAGGCATATACTGCGTAATGCATTGAACATTGTAAGGCCAAGGTTTTCGTCACAGTATCAGAGACGGACGCCTGACGTAAACGCAGCGTGAACGCAGCGATATTAATGACATGTATAGATTTCAAATGACGTCATCCTGGCCTTGGTTGCTCTAGAGTTTAAGGCCGCGTCGACCAATCGAGGTCGCGGAGTTTTGAAAAAAGAATCCTACGTTTGAATTATTTTATTAAAGATTTTTAGAAGTAACATTGACACTGGCTGGAAGAATCTATTTAGAAGTTTATATACTTTTTGTCTGTCTCATGACACCGACCTTATCACATAACGACTATTGTCGACACATACGGTGTCTGGACATGAAAAATAACTATTTCATAAAAGGAAAATGCAGTCAAAATGACTCACTACAGCTTACGAAACTATTTAAACATTTACTCAACAATTCAGTCATATGCAGTCTTCAGTAAATATTATATTCAAAAGTACATATACACTTGTTATTGTATAATACCTACACGGTATATACATCTATACAGTTGGTCTCATCCTTCGATCAATTACAATTGTTGATCGAAGGTCTCATCATTATATTTAAATGTACTTGACCCTGCATTTTATGACTATCGTGTTACCAACCAAGGGCACTTCAAGACTGCTACTTCATACTATTTCAAGGCATTCAAAACATATAAGTACTAATTACAATATTTTAATGACTTCAGGAAGTTTTATAAAACTTTTTTTTCAAAATTATTATTATGACGCTCTTGACCTCAATCTCGCCTGATGGTAAGCGATAGATGAAGTCTATGATATGACGAGCGAGCCCAGAAGATGCCTATTTACTCTTTAAAGGCTGAAAGGTCGTAAGTGGCAGGGAACACAGAAGCCGGCAGAGAATTCCACAACTTGGCTGTGCGCACAATAAATGTGGAGGAGAAGCGCTTGGTACGACAAGACGGTATATCAACCAAGTATGGGTGGTACCCAGCCGTGCTTCTAGTAGACCGGTAGTGAAAGGGAGATGGAGAAATCAGGTCATGGAGTCCTGCGCACACTCCCCGAAGTAAAAACTAATCTTAACAATCCGTTTGATAAAACAGAATATAATATAATTATTTTAATATGCTTCCAATAACGGATAACCATGGATTATTGAAATAATATAAGCAGGGAATTACTTAAAAAATTGCTTTATGTATGTTAATTCATATGTAGGTTTTTCATATGTATGTGAATTTCGCAAAAATACCTTTAAGAACCAATACTTTTTTGTCGGGAAGAAAATCATTATGTGACTCGACCTCCTGCTTTAGGTGCAGCAAAAGGGACTGCCAGACTTCTAATGACATAAACTCTCCCTTGCGTTTCGGGGCCGTGGCATCCCGTTAGAGCATTCCCGCAACCCCGGAAAACATTGGCCTTATCGGACTCCGTAATTATTGCTGACTGCTCTGAGAGTCTCGCGTGGAACGCAACACGCCATCAATGGAATACTTTCAAAGGATACTTCATAAAATTCCTAAAATCACCAAAAGTACCTTCTGCAATTTAGAAAATCCTATATTCCTATTGCGTGTATACAAACTCTCCCAGGAATTCAAGGAAGACTTCGCTGGTCCTATTTCAAAAGTCGGCCATCTTGGGTTCTAGAAGACATCTTGAATAAAGTTGTCAAACTTAGATGTGTTAGTCGTAATATGAATAGTTACTTAGTTTCTATAAGATATGCTAGTCTCTTGTTTTGAACCCAAGATTAAGCTAGTATTATGTTATCTGTACCAATAGTTTAAAAACATTTAGGCATAAGTAGTAAATATAATAAGAAAACTAAGAGATTTGATATTTTCATAGCATTTCTAAATACTAGAAAAAAAGACGGTGAAGTGCGAATCGTACTTGCGTGCAAAAGCTTCTAAACGGACCAGATTTTATAACACCAACTTTTAAAATGTTACTCTTAAACACACAAACATACAGAGGTTTTGCTTTAACCTTCTAGTAAAAGAATATTATAAGTATTTTTAGTACTAAAAAATACTTATGAATTGGTAAATTTTAATCTATATTTTGGATGGGTAGCTTTTGCCCGCGGCTTCACTCGAATAGAATTTGGTCTGCCACATAAAGTTTTGTGACAAATCATTTTAAATAAATAATTTAATTTTTTGTAACTATAAGTTCTACTCCGTATCCGAAATATCAGATATCTAACTTCAAAACTGATGGACTCCATACAATCTTTGAACCCCTATTATATTAAGGGGGAAACCCTTGCAGGTGGAATTATAGAAATTCCATTCTTAGTGCTCATTTAAGCTCATTGGTTTCGGTTGTGCTTCGACCGCTGAGTGTGTTAGTCAATCAAGCAACTATCCTATGTCCTTCCCAGGGTCCTAAACTATTCCCATGCCAATTTCATCTAAATCCGTTCAGAGGTTTAGGCGTGAAAAGGTAACAGACAGACAGAAGTTACTTTAGATAGTATGGATATGGATTAGTAGGATAAAAGTCGTAAGGCGGTTCACAAAATACTTCTACCTACGAAGTTTCAACTCTGTTGTCTTAATTGTTTCCGAATAAAGTGGCTGTGATATACGGACTGACAGACAAACAGATATGACGAATTTATAAGGGCTCCGTTGTTTGCCATTCTGCGACGGAACGCTAAACATGAGCAAGACTGACAGCGTTTATGCAAATAACAATACACAACTATTTTGTGATATACTGTTATGACGTGGGAGCTCTTGGATAAATAATAACAGCCTAATGAGTCGATCTTTAGGTTAAGGAACACTTACCGAGGTCGGTTCGGTGTGGGTGACCATTTAATCAATAAATTGTTCAAATATAGCGCTTGTTGCTTACCTGTTAATTAATATAATATATTAGTCGAACGAATTTTTGAAATCGTTCCAGTAATTAGTTTAATTGTATGTTATATGCGTACCATTCGCGTATTGCATGTTTATACCCTTGATAACTTCGAAATGACCTAAGTGTCCAAATTGAATAAATTAAAATGTATTTTGCTGCTACATCAACACCCTTGATGATAAATCTATTTATTTGGATAAGAATTAATATTGCGAATTGCGATACGAATGTAATCAACTTTTGTTTCTACCAGCGATCTATTTAAATTTTAGAACAAAAAAGTTGCTATTGTGACTTAACTATGATACTTAGATACATTCCCTCGTGGACTTTTTTGTAGGTAATAATGAGTACTTCAATCATATAGAACATCATTTTTGTATAGCATTAATAGTGGCTTAACTTTAAAATTTACGGGTTTCTTATACAAATTCATCCCCAATTTAACCCTCTTCTGGGATGATTTTTCAAAAACGTTGATACATGTAATTATTAATTACTACCAACCAAACTACAGATTTTCATGGTTTGAACTACAAAACGAACAGATTTCCCGTTCATACTTTCAGCCCCTATTTTACGCCCTCCGGGGCTGATTTTCCAGAACACTGAAACATGTGACTTTTAATTTTAAACCAGATTGATAACCACCAATTTTTATGGTTTAAACTGCAAAAATTGGCCAAGTGCGAGTCAGACTCGCCCATTCAGGGTTCCGTAATAACTACACCAAATAACTTTATTTATCATAGTGTTTGTATGAATTACAAAGTTATATTTACGATTTTAGAAAATATATTATATCTCAAAAACTTCTGACTCGATCTCATTCAAACTAATTTTCTTTGAAAGTTTACATTAAGATCTATAGCATAAATTTTTCCTTACGTTTTTCACTCTATTATTATAGAAGTTAGAGGGGGGGGACACATTTTACAACTTCGGAAGCGTATATCTTTTAAACGATTGACTTTATGAAAAACTGGTTTTACAAACCTCAATGTCATTTTTAAATACCTGTCTATAGATATCACACACCCATAAGTTACATGAAAAAAAAATACTTTCGGTTTCAGTTCCATGTATGGGGAGCCCCCCTTAATTTTAGATACTTTTTTCTTAAAATCGGAAAGCGGTTCACAGAATACATCTACCTACCAAGTTTCACATGTATAGTCTTAATAGTTTCAGAATAAAATGTCTGTGACATACGGACGGACGGACGGAGAGACAGACATGACGAAACTATAAGGGTTACTTTTTTTCCCATCTGCTACAGAACCCTAAAAATGACGATTTTCTATACAAACTTTCATCCCCTATTTAACTCACTTAGGGGTTGGATTTGGAAAAACACTGAAACACGTGCTTATTAATTTATAAACAGAATGATGACACTAACTTTCTAATTTTCATGGTTTAAACTACAAAATTGACGATTTTCCATACCAGCTTTCTATTTAACTGCTTTAGGGGTTGAATTTCGAAAATAACTGATATAGGTACGTGGTTATTAATTTTTAACCAAAATACTAACCACCACTTTTCATACTTCAAAAATGACGATTGTATATTTTTATTTTACTCTATTTAACTTACTTAGGTGTTGAATTTCAAAAAATCCTTCTTTCCTTTTATGATGTAGACAACCACTGTGCAAAATTTCAGTATTCTAATTGAATAATTGTTTCTATCTTTTTTATTTTATTTAGAATAGGTTCGCGTTTGACCACCATCTCACCTGATGGTAAGTGATGATGTGGTCGAAGATGGAGCACGCTTACCTAGAAGTAACCTATTCACTCTTGACTTAAAGACTCCTAGGTTATAGCTATCGGGAAACACAGACTCCGGCAGGGAATTCCACTCCTTAGCCGTACGCACAATGAAGGTATTCCCAAAACGTTTGGTGCGTATGGGTGGGATGTCCACCATGTAACGATGGCGCTTCGCCGTTTGTCTCGTAGTCCGATGATGGAACGGGCTTGGTGGAATTAGATTGTGTAATTCCATCGCACACTCCCCGAAATGTAACCGATAGAAAACCGATAGACTTGCAACTCGTCGTCGATGTTCAAGGCTCTGGAGCTTTGATTCGACCAGTGCAATGACAATTTAATTAAAAAAATAAAATTCACTTGTTTCACTTAAAACAGCAATATAAATAAAACTCGAAAGGGCTACCTGATCAACTTTTTTGCTAGAGTTCATTGGCGAGGTCAATACAGTTGATAAGTTAGCCCTTCCGAGTTTTATTTACATTACTGTTTTAAGTGAATGAAACAAGTGAATTTACTGTTTTGTTTTTGCGTCGGATTTTTCTTAAATTTATTTAATTAAGAAAAAGCCAACAAAAAAATTAAACGCAGGGGAGTCCAGAAT
Source organism: Tholera decimalis (assembly GCA_943138885.2). Classification (NCBI taxonomy): domain Eukaryota; kingdom Metazoa; phylum Arthropoda; class Insecta; order Lepidoptera; family Noctuidae; genus Tholera; species Tholera decimalis. The sequence continues at coordinate 7,270,637 of OW964553.2, read as the reverse complement.
CATGTACTGAATCCATGGTAAGCGGTTGCGCATCGATGTCCCTGCCACCCTGTATATACAACGTGTAATTTAAAGGGTATATACATACCAAGTGCACGGCTTCTTTGGATGATAACAAACGATATGGCAAGGGTTTTGTAATCCTATGTCAACACGTGTGGAACTTATTAGAAATTTCAATACATTGATACCAGAGACCGAAATTTTCAAATTAAGAAGAACGAACAGAATTATCATGTTACTGGCAAGTAACGTGAAAGTTATTGACCCTTGTAGTGCTGTGACACGTTTGTTATGATTGGTATTCAAGAAACATAATTATGAAACCGATAATTTGGTATCAATTCTTTGAGTCACTTATTTTTAGCTGAAACTGTGCATGGAGATTCCATACCAGTTGTTGTCTTCAGCGCTTTTAATTGAAACGATCCAATAAATTTGTAAAAAAATGAACGACTGACATACAGACACGGTACCTGTTTTTCTTGCGGAACCATAGAATAATGTTAAAATTACTTCAAGTAAACAAAAATGGACTTCTCGTCGTTTTACAATCTATGAAAAACTGAGACATCACTTATTACAAGTGACGTCACTCACAAATAATGCCAAATGACGTTATGCGTGACAAGTGATGACAAAGATGAAAGAAGTTTTCCATCGAGCATTATTTCTCACCGATCGTCCTATTTCAGTGACATCTTTTGTATATTCATTGTCAATAAAGATGAGAGAAGAAATCAAAATTTTGTCGCTGAAACTTGTTTTGCCCTTTTGATAGGATCAGCTTAGGTGATGTTAACATTTTCTACAAAAGTAACAAAACAATTAGATGTAAGCCAAGCTGCACGGTGGCTGTAATTATTTCGCCACGTACTCCTTAACCGATCATGAGATCAAGGATATAATAAACGGAATTATTGTGAACTCTGCCTGACAATAGCCGAAAGCGTAGCAACTTAGAAGTGTTTCAGGACGAGCCTTGGTGTTGGAGACGAGATTTTTCGCTGGAATGATACCTCACTGCAAGCCCATCATCTACGTAGTCTTTTCTCAACTATATCGGCTTTGAGTCTGACCAGATGCAGTTGAGTATTAGTGTTTAACATGGAGTTGCTGCCTATATGTATACTACGTATTATAGTTTTTATGTTTTTGTTTTATTTAGTCTTTTATTTTATTAAAAATTTTAAAATATTTTTTATGTTAGTTAAGAATGTGTCTGTATATTATGGGTTTAAAATTGCCTGAAATAAACGATGTTTAATTTTAATTTAATTTAACTAATTTACCTCCACAACCCAGTAACTGGGTAACACGATACCCTTCAATGTCAGTTTTACTGGCTTCTGTCAAGGATGTTCAGCCGGGATCCACGGATTAAAGCTCTTTCCAACGCGCGCGGGTATCACTCCGCCAACTTCCAAACTCCGGGCACTACTGAGCAATCCCTTACGGCAAAAAATAGCCCTTTTCGCCCGACCCTGGAATCGATGAGACCTCGTGCTCAACAGTTGCATTTGTGATCATTCGAGGCAATTGGACGCAACCTCACTGCAATCTCACTTGATCTGTTAATCCACTGTGAGATAATGGGGGCATGGATGTACTCGGGAATTCACTACAAACGTGATAGGTTTTATCCTTTGTATATTACTATGTTCACATACATGGAAGATTAATATAATTATATTTTTTAAGTTATTTCAGTGTCGAGCCTGCTCTGCTCGCGGAGTTCCAGCCGGGTCTCTTTTTTTTTCTTAATACAATTCACTCGCATGTCAAACATTCTATCTATCTGTTTTGCATGTTTTTTTTTTATTTAATTGTACTTTTTTTTTATATTTTGTGTGGATGTTTAAGATAATTTAAAATGTAATGTATCTGTCTTTAATGTATGTGTCTATATGGGACTTTTGAATCCTGAATTAAATGTATTTTATTTTATTTATTTATTTATTGCGGTCGAAATTCAAATTAAACCAGCCAGCGCGACAGGCTGACCGCTCGCATAGCAGAACTCCACAGTACTAGCATCTGTGGTACTAGCTGATTAAGCTGATACTGGTCGTAGAAGGTCGAAGATGCATATACGAACAAGGACATAGAACTACGCCGTAGGTACATGGTAACGTAGACTTGTTCTGATTGGAAAATGACAGGAAGGCAAAGCATCTTCAAGTAGCATCCAGCCACTTTATCAACTGATGCACAGCAATTTTTCTATAGAAGATTGTTGGTAAGGAAAAACTGAACGGAAAATATCTCCTAGCCTTACTTTATGGCCGAATACTATATTTAAATATATTTAAATTAGATTTTAATATTAACTCCACTCCGTTACGTACGTCGTTCCAACTTCTGTGACACAGGCCTCGGAGTGAGCCGTAATCAACCACGCCGGCCAGCACGGGTTGGTAGATTTTACATGTCTTCGGATTTTTGATCTTAGACTTACCGGTTTCCTTACAATGTTTTCCTTTAGTCTTTTGAGGCAGTGATGTGCAATGTGATTATATACAAAGCAAATGTAGAAGTATAACTACCTGACTGGGTTCCAACTCTGCCCATTCGAAGTCGAGAATGTTTGTCAATGGAGACTACATAACACGAACACAATATAATAATAGATTCGCTAAAACACATATGATAAAAGAGCGTTAGTGATATCATGACATTCATGACGGTTGATTGAACGGAATGGAACTAGAAACCGCTGACCCTAAATAACAAGGGACAGACAGGAAGATGACGAGTACTAAGACTTCCTTTCTTGATACGAGGTACTTTGAATGTCAGAAAAGTTAGAGAACAGGATTAGGATCTTTCCTGGCAGGGTTGCAGGAATGTTTTAACAAGATATACCGCGGCCCCGGAATACAATGGCAACTGATGGAACAAAGTGGGTTTTTAGTCGGTAGAAGTCAGAACACACCATACCGCTTCATCCAGAATGGGACTGGTCATTGGATGATTTTACCTTTTCGTAATAGATCACCATTATGTTTAGTGATAATTATTTAAGGTTGGGCTTGTTTAATCACTTCAATTGAACTTTAATCATCAACTGACTCATGCGTCTAACGCATGACAACCAACTCAGTGCTGCAAGCGATAAAAACGCAAAAATAAGCCAACCCACACAAGAAGAAGTACTGATGCACGTTTTTACTAACACAAGGCGACACCAAAATACCCGTATCATTTGATTTTCAACGGTACGCTTCAGAGCCGAGAGTCGAAAATACAACAGTGTGATATTAAGGCATTCATGTGTATGAAAAATTGTATGAACTTGATCATGGCCGTGAACTAGCTCGCACGCTGCGTGACGTCATCGACAAACAAAACAACTAACAAATTGCATAATATTAAATGTATCGAGAGTCAAGCAGTGTATGTGTGGGAAGCTTCATTTTTGTTTTAGGATGCACCTTGAAAAGAAGATTTTCTTTTGAGCATGACTGCGTCAACATTGTGTAATGCTAGCTAATTAATGTGACAAGGAGATAATACTACCTTCCCCTCTAGTAGGTATGATGTGCCAATGGCAATATGAGAAAGCTGTCGTAGAAAAGAAACAGTGATATTCGTCCCTGTATATGATCGCTATCTCTTTCTCACAGCGTGTTTCAGAAGTATCTAAAATAATTCCAGAAACAAAAAACAACTTTTTCATAGAACCGCAAATGACGACTAATAAGTTACAAACGTATTATTTTTCAAGCTGCCTGATGCAGTTGATAATATTAAGGGCCTATGCACACCTGTGTAAATTCAAATACGCGTTTGAATCGATAAGACGCGCGTGTGTAGCGATACAGACGCGATGCAAACGCGCGTGTGTATCGATACAAACGCGCTTGCATTTTGCGTTTTTAAGCAGAACCTCGTCAACAGTAGCAAGATGGCGTCGGTCGAGACAGCATTGATTGCATGCGCTTTGTTATTAATTTTTAGAAAAACGAAGAAGAAAAATTACCGACGTTTTTAGGTACACCCATTTACAAGCGAGAGAAGATTGTGTGGACATTATACATAGACAGAACGAGCGTGTGTATCCATACAGACGCGCCGGTGCCGCGCGTTTGAAAAGATATAAATGACAACAAACTGCTCTGCAGCTCATTTAAAAAACGCGCGTCGACGGCACGTTTAAAAAACGCGGTGTGCATAGGCCCTAAAACAGTGATTAAAATGTATGTAAGCCACTGGAAATACATAATATACTAGGTTCCACCCGCTACTTTGTTCGCTTGGGAGGGTTTTCCCTCGGAAATCCCGATCCCGTGGGAATTTCGGGATAAAAAGTGGCCTATATGTTATTCCAGGATGTCAACTACTAAACGACTTACCAAATTGCCTTGCCTATTGCATTCATAATATTATTAAGATAAGATGTAATTCATATTTCATTTGAGATGGAATCATAATTTTAGTCTACGTCATTGAATAAGCTACTTGTTTCGGGGAGAAAATCATCAAATGACTCTTCCCGCTCTGGATGGAGTGGAAGGGAGTGTCAGACTTTTACAGACTAAAAACCCACTCTGTTCCTTCAACCCCGACAGGCAATGGCGCCCCTCATTAGTACTGATTGCTCTATGTGGCGCGGGTGGAACACGACACGCCGTTAATTCGAGTTGAATTAACTGGTTTAAAATAAATAAAATAATGTTTTTTCTTCCTAATGAACATCACATTAAAACGTAACTTCTAGAAAGCATTTTTTTTTAAATTAACACTGTCATCGCTGAAACATTCTAATCGCACGCCCATTACGATAATTTGATTGGGTATAAAGTGTGTCCAGTTTAATTAAACGTATACCTACACGTGCTTGTAGGTAGGTATTCGTCTGTGAACATTACCAACTTCCAAGTTTAAATATACACACGAAATAGGTAGTCACCTCTGTGGTATCTATATATCTACTTTTTTTTTTTCTTTTTTTTTTAACGTGGTAAAATTATCAAATAAGTCCTCCCACTCCGGGCAGGGTGGGAGGGACTGTCAGACTTTTACTGACTAAAATCCACGGTGTTCCTTCAATAACCCTTTACATACCGGGGCCACGGTAACGGGATGAGTCCCACGACCCCGGCGGGCTTCGGCCCTCTGCAGAGGGGGCCTCGTCATGTTGCTGACGCTCTTTGAGGCGCGCGTGGAACACGACGCGCCGTCGACCCGGGCATGGTCCATGGTCGGACAGCGAGTTGCCCTTTACTCGCTGTCCGCATGCCCGCGCCTACGGTGGCCGGAGATCGTCGGCCGACGTCCGACGCCGTGGGCGTCTACCACTGCGATATCTACTAGATCGAACGTTCATATTTTGAATTCATTTTCATTTAAACTGAAATTATTAAGTCCATATAATATCAAAGAAGGATCAGTATCGATAACTGACAAAAATGCTTGCACGGTTTGAACCGTTCCGATCAAATCTGTGCGTTTGTTTCCTCAAAAGAGCACCACAGACATTTTTATAGACTGTATGGACTTCAAAATAAGTGCTGACCTGTGAGTTTGTTTCGGTGTTCTTTCTCAGAGTAGTCAGCCAGAAAACATAGCCTTCATCTAGTTTAAATTTACGAAAACATAACATAGTGTAAAAGTGTTATTTACAAGCAATTTGTAAATAAATATCATTATTAATTCGCTAATTAAACATTTTCTTTCATCCCTATACTAAATTCTAAACAGCTATATCATATGTAATGTCATTACTTTTAATAGAGAGATTTAAAGCAGTGGTGGCTTAGTGGTTAAAGTCACAACAGACGAATTCTAGATCGCAGGTACGGAACCAGGCAGGCACATTACATTGTGCAATTTTCATAATTACCAATGCTGGCAAAACGATGTAGGAATACATTTTGTGGAAACTATATTTTTCATTAATAACGGCTCGCGTTTGACCACCATCTCACCAGATGGTAAGCGATGATGTGGTTGAAGATGAAGCACGCATACCAAGAAGTAACCTATTCACTCTTGTCCTAAAGATCCCCAGGTTATAGCTATGACATGCGAACTCCACCAATACACCACCACACTGGTCCCGCGTGGTGAATTACGGCCTTCTCTTAGAGCAAGTACCAACTAGACGCACTTGAGTCAATCGAGAAATGGACCAAAAGATTCATTGGCAACGATGCACTGGTCGAGTCAAAGCTCCAAGCCTTGACCATCGACGAAGAATTGCTAGTCTATCGGTTTTCTATCGGTTATATTTCGGAGAGTGTGCGATGGAATTACACAATCTAATTCCACCGAGCCCGTTCCATCATCGGACTACAAGACAAACGGCGAAGCGCCATCTTTACATGGTGGACATCCCACCCATACTCACTAAATGTTTTGGGAATACTTTCATTCTGCGTACGGCTAAAGAGTGGAATTCCTTGCCGGAGTCTGTGTTTCCCGATAGCTATAAGTCAAGAGTGAATAGGTTACTTCTAGGTAAGCGTGCGCTATCTTCGACCACATCATCATTTACCATCAGGTGAGATGGTGGTCAAAAGCGAACCTATTATCAAACAAAAAAAAATGTCTCAGCAGCAGGAACGCTTTAAGCTGATCATGATTATGTATTTTGAATTAAATCGTAGGAATTGATTGTCTTATCTACGGTCTAATACAAGAAAATGTATTAATACGTATGTATTTTTTTTTTATTTAGAATAGGTTCGCGTTTGACCACCATCTCACCTGATGGTAAGTGATGATGTGGTCGAAGATGGAGCACGCTTACCTAAAAGTAACCTATTCACTCTTGACTTAAAGACTCCTAGGTTATAGCTATCGGGAAACACAGACTCCGGCAGGGAATTATAGTATGCCTGTTTGTTTGTAAAATGTTATCTTTAAAAACACTGATTACAAGCATTCTTTCACGGATAGAAAATGCTGATTAAAAAAAACCTTTTAGAGATAGAAAGCTTGTTTGATTTCAGAACGTCATAATTTTGTTCACTGGAAAAAAAAACAACAGTATTTGTAGCTAGGGCTGATTTCCCTTCTCGACCCAGGAATCAAACAGAAATAAGCAGCACCTTTGTGCTCTTTTGTCTGAATGCTGCTTTCTTTTATAAGTGTCTTATGTTTGTACATAAATAAATAAATAAGCTGGCAAAATAAAAGTAGATTCCATCATCGGACTACGAGACAAAGGGCGGTGCGCCGTCGTTGTATTGTACATTCCACTCATACGCACAAATCTTTTTGGGAATACTTTCATTGTGCGTACCACGGAATAGATGAATAAGGTTGGAATGGTGGGCGTAACGAGCGCGCCACATTTATGATACGAAAATCATAGCTCGACCGATTAATTCATTCATCGCGTTTAGTGCGCTTCGGATTACTTCGAAATACAGAGCTGTGCTTTAAAATGCCGTGTTGTGCAATTATAACCTGTAAAACAAAAAGTTAGACTGCAAGTATAGAGTGAGAAGGTATATCTTTCCATCGGTAAGTCGAAAATAACATTTAATTACCATTTTAATTGTAAAAATCATAAAAATATTCTGATCACTATGAAATTCCTAACGTTAACAACATTATTGCAGCAAGTTACAAAAAATATTCATCGCTCGATGTGTACTCGCTTAATCGACGCAATGACCAAGTCCGCTTACAATGTATGCATGCGGTTGCGTCCTTCACACCATTGACATTTCGTCCTTTGCCCTGATTGGCCGTAACGCATGGCGCATGTTTATAGACAGTGAGTTACAATCAGTAGCAAGCTCTCGATTTAAGTGTGTGTAATTTATTTGTGTGCGTAGTTCGCATACTTAACGGGCCTCTTGCTTCTATTGGAGCTAAATAGTGGGAGACAAGCGGCGACACGCGTTCTCATACAAATCAGGAACTATTTCCTTTCTAACCTCTTTTATCTGTTCTGTGGTGCGTACGGAGTAGAATTTTCCCTGCCTTAGTTCACGTTTTCTGATAGCTATAACCTGGGGGTCTTTAAGTCGACAGTGAATTAGGTTACTTCTAGGTAAGCGTGCTTCATTTTTGACCACATCATCGCTTACCATCAGGCGATATGGTGATCAAACGTGAGTCTATTTTTATAGTCAGGGTCGTTATTAATAAAACTCCAACTATAATAATATAAAAGACTGTTTATTCTATTTAATAGCATGTTACACTTAGGGTAATCGGTTACAATAAAATACAAAAGTTACAAAGGGATTCAAAAGGATTCTACACGAGAGGCGCGGTAGTCGAACGAATGTGCACAGCGCAGCGTCTAGTGTAGCGCTGCATCTTACTATTCACGCAACCGAGCCGGTATACTACGCGTTCTAGAGGGGCGCGAATGTTTTCGCGCTATACATGTATATTTTTCCTTTTCCTATAATGCCTGAAGTTTTATCGTTTTTTTATTTTGGGATAATGCACATAAATCTGATCTCATTTGTTACATCTCCTATCCAGGCTCCCAGAAGAGAAAAGTTAAGGAAAGGAAAGGGGTATCGTGTGGCCCAGTTACTCGGTTGAGGAGATCAATCGCTCCATGTAAATCTATTAGTCAGTTGCATCTGGTCTAACTGAAACTGACCCCAACATAGAAAATAAACATATTTAAAAAATCTAAAAAACCCGCCTGCTCAACTGAAATGGAAGAAACAAGCACATTTTTATTTTAAAAAGTGACAAGCAGGCGGGACCCAATTGATCATGATATAAATTTAATTTAAAAAATTTGACGGGTCGCGCCTGCTTGTCACTTTTTAAAATAAAAATGTGTGTTCCTTTTCATTTCCTGCAGTCGGGTTTTTTAGATTTTTTAAATAAGTTTTTTATTTTCAGTATTTTAGTATAAAACTTTATATTTCCTAAACGATTGCTCAAAATGAAAAATGGTAAAAAAAACCTCAATATCATTTTTAAAGATCTGTTTAATGATGCTGCCCTGCACTAACTAAAAGGCCGTTAAGCCACAAAAGGTCATTTTTCACTTTTTAATGTATACTTAAACTACTTTCGATTCTCTATCTTTTGGTCTAAGAATCATTTTCCTACGATTAATACTTTTCGAAATATGGCAATTTTGCTGAGCAGTTAAACAAAATAATTTTTTTCACTTCCTTTGTTAAAAAGTGACTAAACCACAATACTTGTATACACAATACTAAAATATAATACAATACTAAAAGATACTTTTATTTACTTTAAAAAACCTCACATATATTGTGCACAGAAGCTAGCACAGAAACAAAAATAATTTACCATCGTCCTAGCTAGCGTAGTTTTGTAGAAAAATCATTTCCCACTTATTTTTACGTTTACTCGAAAAATACTTTTTGGGGTTAGCTGCTTTTTAGTAAGTGTAGGGCAGGATACCCCATTTGACATAGTTTGTCGATTTTTACATTTTTATTTTTGACAATATGGCGCCCGATTGTCGTTGTGGTGATTTGGTTTTATTTTAATCTATCCTATGACACTTGCGCCATCAAGACAAATCTAACGACGTATCATTTATCCAAATCTGTTAGTTACGAGGGAACAAAGGAACGGACATACATACATACGCGGTAAAAATATTACCCTCCTCCTTGCTTCGCTGCAGTCGGGTAAAAAGGCTAGGCAGTTCAAAGATACAGGTGTGGTAACAATTACATTCATTGTGTCTTCGCTACCGTCTTGTCAAAGGGCGTTCGTAATCTTGGCATAGAAACACGTTTTAAAAATATGCAAATTGTATCAGGTGCTGGGAAAAAAACTACATCGCAGTCATGTTGTATCTTTTTTGTTAAAGTTTTTTTTATTTAACGTTAAATTTATACTTTATTTATAGCTCTTGATATTTATTTTGTTGACTTTGTTTTGAAGGTTGGTCTTTAAATTAAATTTATTAACTATATTACCCTTATTATTTACCGTGTTTAATGCGATCTAATTCTACATATAAATATAGAGATATACCGTAATGATAGTTCAAGTTTAAACCTCTGTGGTATTGGTTGCTTTTGTTTAAATGATAAATTAACAAAATCTTTCACTAAAATGTTAGAAATCATGACTAACTGAAATAATTATTGCATAACCTACAAACATACATCTAAGATCTTAAACCTACAATCTAGATAAAAACAGACACAATTTCTATTTGCTCATATCAACATCAAAAAAACTAACTCACTTTCAACAAAGACCCAATCTAGATATTAGCACATACAATCTAAGTGCTAAAATCCAGAATAAATTGTCTCGCCGACCGCCTTTGATACTTGCCGCTTAGATAACTATCAAATAGTACTTGTTACAAATAATTTTGGTGGTCACTGGACCTTCAAAATTGACCTATTAGAAGCGGGCTTAGAAATAATACAAATTCTTTTTTTTTCTAGAGCAATAGTAAATACAAATAGTTGTTCTTGTCGAGATGTTTTTAAATTGCACCTGTTATTTTGCAACAGTGCCGCACACACACACACACACACATACAGACTTATTTACAAAAAAGGTTTTGAACCAGTTTCTTAATTTAAATACTAATTAGTAGATTATAAATTCAAATTCTCAGTTAAAAAATATTTTAGAATCTGTTTAAGGCTTTTTATGAATTGTGAACTGCTGCCTGATTCGTAAACTCTTCCGACTATGAATATATTATTAGGTTCTTTTTTAGGTGTTTTGTTTCACGCTCAGTTTCGTTATGATACTATTTATATTATAATGCCTAGAGATTAATCAGCCGGAATCATTCGCGCTGCAGGGTCATAGTGATCCTCTGTACGAGAGGGAATGGTCAACGTCACCATGCGGGCTTAGCGTGGGTTGGTGGTAGGTGGATTTTAAAGTTAAAGTAGATACAGATTATGCCTGTCCGAATTCGAAACAAAGGCCTACAACTCGTAAGTCAGGTCTTAATGTTAAAAGAAAAATACAGAACTAGCAATATTCACATTACTAGCAATCTTGTTAACCTCTTCAACTAAACCAAATATGCTTGTGTCTGTATTTGGTTCTTGTCATAGTGTAATAGGGGTTCGAACCAGCGATCTCTCGATCACAAGTCCGAGACCTTACCGTTAGGCTGACGCTTGATAATAACTTAATGATAACTTTTTATTATAATGATAAGGAACTAAAAAGTAATAATCTTCTATCAGGCGGAAACAAGGTGCGTGCCTTCAATGGTTGGGTCATGCCAGTATTGATGTACTCTTTTGGCATACTCAAATGGACTCAGACTGAACTTGACGCCTTGGACAGGCGGATCCGCACAACGCTGACTGCAAATCGGATGCATCACCCACGTTCATCGGTGATGAGGCTATATATTCCGCGGAAGTGCGGGGGTCGTGGCCTTTTAAATGCAAAGACCCTGCACAACCGTGAGGTATGCAGCCTTAGGGAATGTTTCCTAGAAGCTGACGTGGGTATGCATCGGGATGTGGTAGCAGTGGACAAAGGCCTCACGCCGCTCTCCTTAGGTAACGAGAATGGCACAAACCTGTTGTAATAAATACTAATGACCGCAGAGAAGTATGGTAGAGCAAGGAGCTTCACGGACGCTAATACCGGGCTCTTCATGGGTCTGAAGTAGATTTTTTAGCGTCCGTAGCCTGGCTACGTTTTAGTGACCTCTTCGGGGAAACCGAAGGTTTTGTTTGTGCGATTATGGACGAAGTTATGATGACGAAAAACTATCGGAAATATACTGTGAAGGATGGTACCGTAGACACATGTCGGGCATGTCATAAACCGGGAGAATATATTCGTCACATTATCTCCGGTTGTTCTCGTCTGGCTAACGTCTGGTATTTGCATAGACACAACCTTGTAGCCAGGATTGTTCACCAGCAACTTGCTTTTAAATACAATCTTGTGGAATCAGAAGTACCGTACTATAGGTATGTACCGAACATAATCTAATACTGCTACGTCCTCATTAGACACCTTCATAAGTGTTTCCTTGAAATCAACAATAACTTAATACATACATATAAGACGCCTTGTTCCCCATCTTCATTAACAGTCTGCAGGGGGTTGAAATCTTATAACCAAATCATCATCTGATTAGTCTTTTCCAAACTACATTTTTTAAGGATGTGAAATTATCCAATGGCTGCCTCCTGACCTGGGTGAAGCGGGAGGGTGTGTCAGACTTTTACTGATTTAAACCCATCCGTGTTCCCTCATTTGCCCTTCGTGTTCCGAGGCCGCGGAAACTCTTTCGATCAATTATTTTAACTAACCCAAATCGCCTCCAGATGCGTGATTTTGTTTTTGTCTATAAATGATCTTTATTTTGCAAATTGGTCATTAAATTACCCTTTTAAACGTAATTTTTTTGGTAAATTTAAACTACATGAGGCCGGTGTTTCCTAACTGACTACCCTGAGAAGAAACACCGGAACAAACTCAGGGGTCCGTGTCTTTTGAAGTCCATCGATCGATCCCAGAAAAAAAAACAAAAGGGGTCCTTCGATCTTACAGTGCGAGTAAGATCATCAGGTGGATGCATCAGAGACTTGTCACTTTCCACGATAAACTGTTGAATTTGGCAATGTAAACAATCGCAAATAAATGATAAACTCGTGTTTTATGAGTTTATGTTTTTTTATCAACCCTTACTGTCCCCCTAAAAACACAAAGTTCTTGGACAAAGTTCTTTCAGAGGCAAAATGGCTTTTTTCTTTTGTTTGTTTACCGTACCATATCAGAGATGGAATACCACCCCCGCAAATGACCACGATATACTCTGTTTATTACCTTTTTTAATGTGGAAATCATCTAATGACTTTTCCCGTTCTGGGTAGAACGGAAAGGAGTGTCAGACTTCTACCGACCAAAACCCAGGATAGGTTTTTAGTCAGTAGAAGCCTGACTGTTCCTTCACTGCGTTCCGGGGCCGCGGTATCCCTTGTTTATTATTTATTTCAGGCTACCAAACACCCATAGAAAAATATACATAAGAAATAACTGTGAAATAATACGTTTTATAATTACACAATAAAACTACAACTATCCTACTAATCTTACTTCTTACTTCTTACTAATATTATAAATGCGAAAGTTTGTGAGGATGGATGGATGTTTGTTACTCTTTCACGCAAAAACTACTGCATGGATCTGAATGAAATTTGGTAAGTATATAGTTGGCAGCCTGGAATAACACATAGGCTACTTTTTATCTCGAAATTCCCACAGAATCGGGATTTGCGCGGGAAAACCTTCCCACGCGTACGAAGTCGCGGGCAGAAGCTAGTTATCAACCGACGACAAAAAGAGGAGGTTATCAATTCGACGCGTATTTTTTTTTTTTTTTTTTATATATATGATCATCGAGTACTCGAAGACGGCTGAACCGATTTGGAAAATTCTTCTTTTGTTAGAATGGGTATACTTCGAAATTGGTACCATTATCACCAAAGTCAGGATCTAATGATGGGATCCTGGAGAAATCGAGGGAACTCTTCAAATATTATAGGCACACCTATAGCGTTTTGGGTATTTCTTAAAGTAACTTGTGCAGTTGCTCTCAAAAGTACCATTTGGGGAAGTGGAACTGATGATGAAGACCACAGATGGCCGCCGAAACTACTCAATAATAAGTATTGAGTGGATTGCGATTCGATTACTTGAATATGGATGTTAAGCACTTTATGCTCGTCACAATGCATATGGTGATGTAGAGAATGATGATGGTGAAGTACCAGGAGAACTCCTCAACAATTAACGGCCCAGCATTGGGAAAATCAATATTTTGTAAAAGGTTATAAGTAGTTGACATTTAGGCTCTTGTAACTAGGTAAATTAAAAATCATCCAACTAAAAAGTGAAATAAAAACTTTTTACCAAAAAATTAAACCGACTCCCAAAAAACACTGCAAAGTGAAAAATAACTTTAATTTCGGAAGTCGGTGCCAAAAACGAAAAAACAAAACTAAAGACACCGACTACCGAAATTAAAGTTATTTTTCACTTTGCAGTGTTTTTTGGGAGTCGGTTTAATTTTTTGGTAAAAAGTTTTTTCAATAAACTAATACATATAACATGAACACTATTTCACACGAGTAGTCTGTAACGGCTTCGTGTGAGTATTATGTGAAAAATGTATGTATTTATGTACATCTATATGTATACAACGTGTAACAGAATAAACGCAATTTCTGAAAGCGGTTGGTTCATCGGCTTCTGAATCGATTTCCGTCATAAAAATAGGTGTTAAATTTTGACGGAAAAATCTTTCACTTAACTTAAAATGGAAACACAGTATCAAGACAAATTAATACAATCCTTAATTCAAGGAAATGCGCTCGTGTGCCTGTCGGCAATGTTAGCGCATTGCATGAGTGTATGCGTCTGCGTAAGGATATTGTATGACGCACATACGTTTTTCGTTTAGTAAAGATAACTATTTTATAAAAAAATGTCTAGATTTGGTTTCAATTTGTTTAGTTACGGATATTAAATCATTAATCATTTATTCGTGTGACTTTTGGTAAATTCAGAATGTCAAATAAAAATATGAAAGTGCTCAAAGGTCTACCCATAGGGCAGGTTACTAATGTTTCTGAATTATTAATAAAAATCACAAATTGCTCAACTAATACAAAATCAGGAATTAAAACAATGTCAAATTATCCAGATTAAAAATATAAATATCAAATTTAAAAAAAACGTGATTAAAGATACCAGCGTGAAATTACATACAAACAAGTCATTATCATTATATTATCAAACGTCACAGTTAAATGTCAAAAAATTTAGAATAATAATTTTATTCAATAAAATAATATAAAAAAGTCAAAAAATATATTACAGCAGTAGTTCGTCCTCCAGAAACTCTGAAATATTATATTAAGATCTACTTATGAGAAAGCTCTTTAAATGTTTTTGAAATACGTGGTTTACGTTTAAGCTTTTCATTGTTTCTGGTACAGTAGAATCCCGACTATCCGGATCAATTAAAACCAGGGGTATTCCGTATAATCGAAAATCCGGATAATCGATTTCAAAGTCAAATCAAACAATATTTAAATTTTAATAAATTTTTATTATGCTTAGGTTTTACATGCGTCGTTTAAATAATACGATATATAAATAAACGATCTATAACGATAATGAATTAAATACTACCTATGTAATTTAATATCTTGATTGAAAATAACTTGTTATTGATTTTTGACGTAATGAATCATATCTTTTCATTGCGGCCAAGTCCCCTGATGCGCTTCAGTTGTAACAAACTATATGGGATCCGATTCTTCCTGTCTTTCAAACCACTTAAAAACAACATCTAGAGCTTCAAAAGCTTCTGCGTTAGATGGTACTTGACATACATCCCCAGTTTCAGTCTCTTCTTCGTCTTCTTTCTCTCATTCAAATCGTCAATGATTTCTTCATAAGTTAATATTTGGAAACCAATTCAGGGCCTTCACTATTGCACTTCAGCCACTCCTTAATATTCTCTTCATCGCACCCTTCACCAATTTAAAACTTTTCATTGCTTCTGTGATTAAAAAACCTTTACGACGCAGTAGCTGCTTTCTGTACGCTTCAAAATTTCAATGAAACTTTGGTCCATAGGTTGCAATATCGATCTTACATTAGGAGGCAAAAAAGACAACCTATCACTTGCTATCAAAGAAAATGAAACAATAACAAACACTTTACCACAAACAAATGAGAGCGGGAGTACACGGTCGGAGCTGGTAATAAACTTCAACTTCAACTCTTGTTAAATGGCGTTTGTGGAGGAGCCACCACAATTTTGCCAATATCACGTGTAGAATAATAGACCATCAAACGCAGGAGGTTGTGTAAGTATCTTGGTTGGTGATGAAAAGAAAAGTATTAAAAAAAACCCAAAATTATTTTGTACGCAAACATGACATGACAGCTTTTGTAATGTGTTACCAGTATACCAGTGGTAGAAGGAATAGAATGAGTAAATTAGGAATATGGTACAGAACTGTTAAAAGTGTCGTAACATGTCTCATTGCGCCGTCAAAACATTTTTAAATTCTTAAGTTGACAATATTAGAGCCGAGACGAATGCGTCCGGATAATCGGATGTTCGGATAATCGATGTTCGGATAATCGGGATTCTACTGTATGTGGTCATAGACTATTGGCGCCATGCAAAAAACACTATTACGCATCAGTGCTGTTTTGGACTGCCTCGAACACAACATGTTGACTTGTCGTCGACTACGGTTAATTCTGTCGGATAGTTTGGGGAATGTTGTTTTAGATTTATAATTTAATATTCTAATTGGCGTGTCTGAGGTATTGCGCTTAATCTGTTATTTAGATAAATATGTTGCCTAGATAAATACGTACATTCTTCTAATCCAGGTGCCGTTAATTAATCATTGCCCACATTACTATGAGACGCATATATACATTAACTTAATATCAGTCAAAGAGACAAATCAAACTTCTTTTTCTAAGAAATCGTAGTTTTTCTCTTTTTTCTGGATTTGAATAAAACTTGCGAGAATCAAAACCTCTCTAACTTTGCGTTGTATAGTAATCAATTTAGTAACGAAAGTGAAAATTACGAGCGAAAATAAAACATTAAATCAATTAATGGGTTTACGTTAGAAGATTGTTGGATACCCAATGTAAATAATATATTACCCGACTGCGCCAGAAGAAGGGTTATTTTTAACGAGTGTATGAATATTTTTCATAAAATTACTTGGAAAATTGTTATGATTACACTAAGAGTAACAATAAAGTACTACTGAACAGCAATGCAACAAGTTACTGGTATATCAAATTTGTACACAGTCATTGTAAGGGAAACCGAACCTTGTGGAACAGGAACTAGAGTTATAATTCCTCTGATTTGTAGTTTAAGGAAAGATGGGCGCATAGATTACGTAATGGAGTCGATTCAGCATTCATGGTCACGGCTATGTATGCTTAAAAGGTCAACATCTAACTTCTAAAGCAAAGATTGTATCATTTACGTTTGCAGCCATCTTGGATTATTTTTACCGCTCAAAGTTTGCATTTTTTTTAAGAATTTTCGTTCAAAACAATAGGCTGAGGTGTTGTTTTGAAGTTGGATTATCGTTTGTTTTTGTTTTAAAGTTCCTTTTTTGAATAGTATGGATGTACTTATATTGTTATGTAGATACCACTAAACTATTCGTAAGTTGAGATTTTTTCTGGACAGGAGTGGCGAATTTCCGAACAATATTTTATTTACCTAAGGTGATAGATTTTCCACTTTCGACACACAATTAAGTATGATGAATATTTTTTATACATTGCAAGGAAACGATCGTAAAATAATATTGCAGTTCAGAATTGTAATGGTTTTTTTTAAATAATTGTATTTTATTCTAGAAATTGATTATTATGCTGTATATAATATGCAGAACATCTGATACCACATGTACAACGAATTTTCCCAGCAGTTTAGGCTGTGCGCCACCTGTCAATGAATGAAATTAATATTTTTAATATGTAAGATGAATGGAATTTATTAGGTAGGTACCTATTTATCGTTTTGTGGGTAGGTATGCCGATTATGGTCTACGGCCAAACTTGTTTCCAATGTCAAGGTTTGAACGCACAATAATAACCATTGACGATGATATCAAAGAATTAATATAGATTAATATGACGACTTAACAGTAAAGCTAAATTTTCCTCTGTTTGTTGAATAAAATATGCATTATGTATTAAAATTTATCAGCTAGATTTTTTTATCAAACAGTACCAGATAACCAATAGAATAGGTACTTAAATATAATCTAGCTTTCATATAATAAAATATAATATTAAATATAATAAGCCTACCTACCAATTAGCAGGTAATATACATTCAAATCGCGAAACAAATCTGCTGTTTGAACAAATGAAACCTCAGATAAAAAAACCATTATCAGTTTTAGGAAGAAAACGTTTTCATCAACAACTATGAAAATGCAACGTTGCATACCATTGCAGACTACATAAGTATAACTAAGCTCAATCAGTCCATCGCAACGCGCAATGTAATATATGGAACCGATGCGTCGCTTGCTGGTGGCACACATTTACTTATTTGAGAATAACATAAAAATTATATTTGAAGTCACACATTAACATTTTTAATTGCATAATAATTAAAAGTCCGTCATATTTAAGTTAATTTCTCGGTTATAAACACACTTTTCAAGAATGTTGATTTTATTTAGTTTGATTCTAACAACAATGCATGCGAATACTTGTACAAGTGATTCTTCCTATATATTTTTTTTTGAGAAATAAACATACTGTCATTATAATTTAATTAAATAGCTAATTATGTTTTATTTATCGTAATTAGTATTTATTCACACTGTGTATAAATACTAATTACAATTACATCACATTACATTATTAATTACATTACATTACATTACATCTCCTCTTCAACTCTCCTGTCGCAGGTCTGCTGGAAGAAATTTCTTAGGAAATAAGCAGCACCTTTGTGCTCTTTTTTCTGTATTTATATTATTTCTTTTGTAAGTGTCATGTGTGTACATAAATAAATAAATAAAATTAATAAATAAAAATTCCTTAAACCTATACAACGTGTAATTTAAAGGGTATATACATACCGAGTGCACGGCTCCTTTGGATGATAACAAACGATATGGCAAGGGTTTTCTAATCCTATGTCTACATGTGTGGAGCATATTAGAAATTTCAAAACATTGATACCAGAGGCCGAATTTTTCAAATTAAGAAGAACGAAGAGAATTATAGTTTTATTGGCAAATGACGTGGAAAGTGATGACCCGTATAGTGCTGTGACACGTTTGTTATTACTGGTATGCAAGAAACATATGAAGCCAATAATTTGGGGTCAATTCTGTGAGCCACTTATTTTGAGCTGAAACTTTGCATAGAGACTCCATACCAGATCTTGTCTTCAGTCCTTTTGGATAGATATGGGGTTTCCGTTACACGTTGTATAATCGTGTGTATCATCACCTACTTAGCCTCTTCCTAACTAAGTTGGGTTCGGCTTCCAGTCTAACCTGATGTAGCCGAGTTAGCCTGATGTAAACTAGTTTTTACATAGTCCGAGTACCTATCTGACCACATCCCAGTAGTTTCTACACCAATAAGCAGAATTTCCACATTTAATTTTCATTTGCTTCTTAAGTATATACATATGTCGATATTCCCAAGGAATAACTCGGTATTCGAAAAATAAAAATTTTACAGTAGAAAAGATTTAGTGATTTTTTTAAGTATGTTTTAACTAGTGGGATTATTGAAGCCATTGATGTATTAAATTGAAGCAATTTTTTTGTGAAATGTTCACTGTGTCATTGATATGAAATTCGTTTTATTCAAAACCTAGTTACTTAAGAAAAAAAAATACCTAAAATTCTATACCTACATAAAATATCATGTGTGTCAGGATATATTTGTAAATATCATTAGGAAAAATCTAAAAAAAATGCTAAGGTGTATTCCGGTCAATATATATCTATGCCAAATTTGACATAACAGCATAATAGCACATTACCGAGTTCTTGGTTGGGGGGATCGATGTATGTATGTTTATTCATATATATTATTTATGTAGATTTCTATTTTATGATACTTCGTTTTTATTATGTTAGGTATTTTTTGTGTTGTCACTATTATTATTTTTCCAATATAATTTTCACGTACATATTGCACCTTCCACACTACCTCTTCACCACTCATGGTTGACTGGTAGAGAATGCGTACGGCATTAAGTCCGCCTCTGCACCCATGTGCATAAAGTGTAAATAAATAAATACCCCTTGGCAAAACAGGTGTTAGATTTTCTAGCTTCTGACTAACCCTTAACGACTGTCAGAGTTGTATTTACAACGAATGCTTAACGGGTTTACCCATCCAAGGACCGACGACGACAAGCGTTGCTTACCATTGGTAAACCTAGATCAACGCAACTAGCTATTTTTTGGATTTTGTTTTGGTTTAGGCAAAGGTACAACGTGTAACGGAAACCCCATATCTATACAAACGGGCTGAAGACAACATCTGGTATGGAGTCTCTATGCACAGTTTCAGCTCAAAATAAGTAACTCAAAGAATTGATACCCAATTATCGGTTCCATATGTTTCTTGAATACCAATCGTAACAAACGTGTCACAGCACTACGAGGGTCGATAACTTTCCACGTCACTTGCCAATAACACGGTGATTCTCTTCGTTCTTCTTAATTTGAAAATTCTGCCTCTGGTATCAATGTATTGAAATTTCTATTATACTTCACACATGTAGACATAGGATTACAAAACCCTTGCCATATCGTTTATTATCATCCAAAGAAGCCATGCACTTGGTATGTATATACCCTTTAAATTACACGTTGTATAAAAGTGCCCGTTTTAGACAGCTTTCCTTGTTTTTTTTATAATATAGGTCTATCTACAACATCCTTGTCGGAAACATCGTTGTTTATCTCATGTCTCGATGTTTTCTACCAAATACTGGTAGAAAACATAGGGGCATGAGGATGGAGGTGAATATTTATTTATTTAGGAACAACAAACGGTTACCAACACATCCTCTTATTAGTCGGTACGCTCTTACCAGAGCGGTCGTGTTCATTTTGATACCCTCATGCAATGGGCTGCCCATAGCAGACTTGATAGATGATTTGATCAATCCATCGCATGAGTGGTCTACCGCGTGGCCTGGTGCCTTGAACTTCGCCTTGAACTACGAGGCGTTAGATGGAATCGATATTTCGCCTGGAGACGTGGCCGAAGAACTTGAAAATGCGAGTTTGAACTTCGGCTGATAGACGTTGTTGGATGTGCAACTCGTCGAGTATGGACGCATTTATGCGGAACTTGGTTCATGATACTAGCATCCATCTACAGCACTACATTTCCAGAGCGTCTAGTTGGCTTTTTGGTACTTACTAGTGTTGTAAATGAGCAATTGCCTGTCTGACCTCTACAACCCAGTAACTGGGTAAAGGATACCAGTGGCGAAGCGTGAATTTTCATAAAAGGGAAGCCGGACCAAAAAATGCTTACCTTGCACAAGTGTGATGCGTGAATTCCAGTAACTGTGGCCCTGTGGCTGACTTCGAAATCTTGTAACTTCGTAAATAATTATTTGTTTAATTGAAAATAATAGATTACTATATAAAATAATAGACTAATATTTGCCATATTTGAAAAGGGAAGCCGGTAGGAATCGAGCTGTATGGAGCCTTCACCACTGAAAGATTGCCATTGCCAGATTTTCTGGCTTCTGACTGCCCGCAACGACTTTCGAAGATGTACAAATTGACAGCCAGGACCAATAGCTTAGTTTGATTTTCGAGGCACGCAGGAATCTCGATGTGTTTAGATGGTTACCCATCAATGAACCAACCTCGGCGAGGGTTGCTTAACCTTCAAAAGTCGAGTAAATGAATGAGTATTCGAAGATGAGCAACATGTTTTGAGGAGTGTATTCGGAATGAGCCTTTGCAATAACGCGATAACATTTGCTTGTACGATGTGTGCGTTCTTCGAAAGTATATAGCCATCCTAGCTAGTCCTATGTCAAGCTAGAACATTGTATAATCTGGGATTTTTTGTAAGTGTCGTCAGTTCCGTTTGATTGTGTTTATTTTAAAAGCTAACGTTATCTTGCAGCTTTAAATCCCTTCAAATAAGAAAAAAATCATGAAACCTGGATACAGAAGGTAAGGATAGATCCAGATACTGAACTGAATCACTGCAATTATTTAAACCAGTAAACCGAATAAAGATAAATGAGTATAACCCACCTACAGGACTATTCATAAAAAACTTCCAACCATTTGCTTATTGCACATTCACATGATAGTAGAGTCCAAATTAAAAAGTCTGTAAAGAAAATTCGAATACAGAATCTGCTCATTTCTACATTTATTTGCAATATAATTATATTATATAACGTTTATGAGAGCATTCTGTATACATAAGCCAGTTTCAGACACACATCTTTCGCAAAGGTCTTAAACTTTTGTACATTCTCACAGTCTAACCTAAGTTAAAAAGATTTTTATCAATAGAGATATTACTAATTGCATTTGTTTCACATAAATTACTATGTAGCTGCAATTGAACTGGAAACCGTCCCCAACTTAGATGAAAAAGGCTTAGCAAACTTTGATTCAAGTTGAAATATGTGCGAGGGAACAAGGGATAGTTTTAGTCAGTTACGAGTCTTACAGAGTCCTTCGCCTGCCCCAGATTGGAGAAAATTCATGACATATTTATTTCGAGAAAAAGAAGTTGAATTAAAAAATGCAGGAGCTTAAAATACTTTAATGATTAATAAAGCCTTGAAGATATTTACCAAAAATAGTGTTGTTTTATCAGCGCTACAAATCACACGTGCATGTTTAAACAAAAGCCCATATTAATTAGCTATTAACACTCCGGAATAGCGTTATTTATTTATTCATAACGTTAGAACTAAGAGTTTTAAAAATAAACGTAATAAAATCGACAAGGTCGTCAGTAAAAGCAGGTTTTAATTATGTATATTAAGGATAAGCTACACCTCACCTAACTATTTGGAGACTTGAAATATTTAATAGTTTTTTTAAATGCAAGAACCATTGAATAAAAAATCGTCATAATTATTACACTTATCATAATTAAGATATAAAATTTAACAAACAATGTAATTATGAAATATTCTTTAACACAAAAAGATATAGGTATAGCCTCTGCAAAATTTAGAAATTATTATTTTTCTTATAATAACATTGCAATGAAATAGCTGCATTATGCCTGTATTGCAATGCAATTCTAGTTCTATAGTATCATTATTTTTGAAAAATTAACTTTGGAACGTGCTACTAAGAGCTGTTATTTCTAAAAGCTAGGGATATATATACATATATTACAGTATACAACGTGTAACGGAAACCCCATATCTATCCAAAAGGACTGAAGACAACATCTGGTATGGAGTCTCTAGGTAAAGTTTCAGCTCAAAATAAATGTCTCACAGAATTGACCCCAAATTATCGGTTTCATATGTTTCTTGAATACCAATAATAACAAACGTGTCACATCACTATAAGGGTCACAGAAATCTTAATAATTGCCTTATTATTAAGATTTCTGTGATGAGAGTCATCACTTTCCACGTCACTAGCCAATAACACGATAATTCTCGTCGTTCTTCTTAATTTGAAAAATTCGGTCTCTGGTATCAATGTATTGAAATTTCTAATAAATTCCACACATGTAGACATAGAATTAGAAAACCCTGGCCATATCGTTTGTATCATCCAAACAAGCCGTGCACTTGGTATTTATATACCCTTTAAATTGCACGTTGTATATATATTATGTACTAGCAGTCGCGTGGGTTTTCGCTCCCTTAGACTTTATCACAATAAAAACTTAACCTCTTTTATATTCGGATAAAATGTAGCCTATAACCTCAAGCAAAACAAACTTTTCCGCTTATAATATTAGTCCACCATCTATGATGCTGTAACGTGGACTATCCAAGAGACTGAAAGGAAGAAATTAGATCCGACATGACTAAAACAATAAAAAATATCAATAACAAAAATTTTGATGCTTTCGAAATGTGATGTTGACGACGCATGCTCCGAATACTATTTGATAACGGTTCTCATTAAACTTAAATACTTACTTGAATTCCTATGCCCCTAGATGGAGCAAAGGGTGCAGTAGTTCTCCATCGCGAACGGCCTTGAGTTTCCCGCTTCCCTTTTCTCCGCGTCATTCCACTGCTCGCTGCTTCTGCCACCACGACGTGGCGCTAGGTTTGTCGGGAACGGCCACGCTTCCTTTTTTCATGAGTATTCCAATCCATCGCCTATTTGAGTATGTGACTGGAATCCAGCCGAAGCGTGTGGCCGATCCATTTCCACTTACGACGCTAGATCTGTCAGTCATTCGAGTTGTCATGGTATTTTCCCAGCAGTTCCTCGATGGAAATGGTCTCGGGCCAGTAAATTTCGAGAACTAGACGTTGAAGAAGACTTGGATTTCATGCGAGATGTCTTTTTTTTACCTTCCACGTTTTGCACCCGTAGAGCAATACGGATTTGGCGTTGGACCCGACAATTTCAAGGTTTACCCTTCGGGTCAGTTACCGTGACTGCCAATAGATTCATAGAGGATCGGCTTACGAACAAGATTTTATAGAAAGCAAGTCGGTCTTAGCATAAAGACCACATTCAGACTTGTCTTGTTGCCAATAAATACAAAACTCTGACTGAAAACAAACTGACCATTCCTGTAGTTTGGCCTTAAAGAGTTCCATTGTAAGCCTTAGCAGTCCAAATCCAGTCCAGTCCAGTCATCTCAAAGTTTAATATCTACTTAGCTTTAGAACAGACGTAAACCTAACTATATCTCAATTTCATTACATTTCCTATTAAAACTTCAATGTTTTAAATTTGAGGTGGTTGCTGGTGTATCCACAAACTTAAAGCCTATATCTATTTCATTATGTAACACTGAGAAATATCCTAAGGAAATATGCAAAATATAATTATTCCAAATAGAAAAAGAATTAAAACAACGTAAACAACAAATAACAGCAAATGTACCGGTTTTGAGGCCACCGGTGGCCTTACGCGCCCTGGGTGGCTAATATTGTAACTACTAAAGTCTATTCTCTGTTACACTTACACGGCACTGATTTTGATATAATGAAACCAGGGGTCAAAAACATAAGGTAAGTAATAAGCATATTTTTTTAAATTAACCCGTAAGGAAGTCTACAAGTTTTGGTATCAAGCATTGTGTGAACAAAGCGACAAAAGCAACGACTAGTTACAAAATATACGAAAATTCAAGCTCAATGTTTACAAACATTATCCATTGACCTAATTTCTTTCGTTCGTTATAAATTGAATATTCAATAAGATGCGAACTATATCTTCAAAATCTACTTCGAACAAACTGTCAAATCTAAAATCCAGAAACAAAGGAATGATTCTAGTGAAAAACAAAAGCATTTTGTAAATAAGAACGCACTGAAAATTCAAAATTCGAACGATTAAACACAAATAGTTTTACGATAAGTAACAAGATGGATGCCACACTCTCAGTTTGAACATTTTGATTCATGTAATCAATAATTCCGTGTTAAATTCGAGACCTGGTAAGTCTCGTCGTTTCTATAGTAACCATCCCTTTGCTCCGATATCACAGGGCCATCCAACCGACGCCTAAATTTAAAGGGAATCGGGAATCAGGTAATATACACACATAATATTAGGTACTAACTATATATCGAGTTGAGTATGAAGATAAGATATACATATATCCTTACTCATTTTAAAGTATACATATAACATTGTTATTTACTTTGTATTAATTAAAGGTGGGAATATTATATTACGTTTCCTTGTGCAATCTTTGAAAGTCTATTCACCTCAAAATTGTCTGATATAAAAACTGCATAATAAATTGTACATAAGGAAACGTAAAATCGTGGATACGTAACATTTATTCGCATAGAAAAACAAGAAAATTAATTGGCAAGACTTTATACAAAATGAATAAATCATAACAGATTTAAATTGTGGTATGTGTAATGTGATTCTCCTAAGTTAGTAGTAACCCGTGTTAAAGTTAGTCCATAAATGTTCTTATTTCATGTATTTTTAACCGACTTCTAAAAAAGGAGGAGGTTCTCAATTCGGATGTTTGTATTTTTTTTTTTTTTTTTTTTTTTTTTATGTTTGTCCACGCATAACTCCGTCGCTTGCCAACCGATTTGAAAAATTCTTTTTTTGTTGGAAAGGGTATAATTCCGAAATGGTCCCATGAAAATTTTATCGAAATCGGACGAGCCGTTTCTGAAAAATCAAAAAATGTCGAAAAAAATTATTTACCTTGATGATCTTTTCGTTTACTCTGCATTGCGTTTTTTGTTCGCGCATAACTCCGTCATTTACGAATCGATTTGGAAAATTCACTGACCCACTAAAAAGCGCGAAAATAAAAACTTTTTTGCAAAAAATAAAACCGACTTCCATATCAAAACACTACAAAGCCAAAAATAATTTTAATTTCGGAAGGCGGTGTGAAAAAAAAAAGAAAATATAAAACCAATAACACCGACTACCGAAATTAAAATTATTTTTGGCTTTGTAGTGTTTTGAAATGGAAGTCGGTTTTATTTTTTGCAAAAAAGTTTTTTTTTAAGCATTCTTGCTAGTGCTATTCTGAACGAATATGGATTATTTTCTATCGATGGTAAATAAACACATTATAATGCTTCCGTATGATTTCAAATCATATTTACAGCCCTTATTGCAAGAACTAATTCAAATATTTATTCAATTGGTCTGGGCAACCTGAATCTGTCTTAGCTATACGTATTATATACGCATAGTCTTAAAACCGAATATTTGAAAAACAACAAAATTAATTTGTGACCCAATCTTAATTTAGTACCTGCATAAATGTTTCTTTAATATAAATAATTCACAAAAAATATACTTTTGCATACACGAAACTTAATTAGGCATATCATTGCTGTGGAAGAACATATTGAAGACTCACTCTTTAAAGTGACGTCAATTTCACTATTTCAAATGATTTGTGTTCCTGTTTATTTATTTTAAACTTCACTCGTATGAAAGTCAATCTAAACCAGGAGAAAACTGCCAGATTAAAAAATATTCATTTATCTTAAGCCGGGTTAAGTTTCATCCGAATACTCTCAACCATTTCTCATGAAACAAACAAATTGACAAAATTACTTTCGTATGAAATTTTTCCGAACTACGGATTCCTCCATACGAATTATTCCATGAGTATGGTTTTATGCCAGTTTGTAATAACTTTTGCTTTAACTGATATAAATGTGACCATCTATGCATTGCCGACTCGCTTGAAATGGAATATTTTCATTAGCTAGTTGAACAAATTAACGACATTCACTACGTCGTAATTTAAAGTTTATTTATTTATTTATAAAAGGTAGCTTCACAGCTTGCAGGTACAAATATCAAAACAGTTACTTAAAAGTTAGGCCAATTATGAAGTACACAGATATTAGAGGTAGAAAAAATACAAAGTAGACTTATGTCTGTTATTATTATTTACAGTGTATGTGTAAGTGTATCTGAATAGTGTGGATGTGTGTGAATGTTTGGGTGATGTGTGTATGTATGAGTGTATCTTACGGGCACTACTAGTATGACTGAACATCCTGTGTCTCAAAAAAGAAGACCATCCGGATCCTTGACCAAGATACTGACTATCTCCTTCTTAAGACGGTTTCGTGTGGTACAGAAAGGGTCAACTTGTCATTAAATAATGCGGGAGAGACGCAACAACGGTGATATCTTTAAGTAATTTGTGGAGGACGAAGGGACAGCAAATAGAGTTGTATGTCTAGTAATACTTATTGTTCCAAAACCCGCAAAATTTCATTTTTAAAACTATCCTGTCCTGGCAATACAAGACAATTATACTACTAATATTACTGGCACTGCATTTTATATTCACCTTATAATGTTTATTTTTTTATTGATAATAGGCTCGAGTTTGACCACCACCTCACCTGATGGTAAACGATGGTGTAGTCGAGGATAAAGCACGTCGACCTAAAAGTAACCTATTCAGGCTTGACTTAAAGACCCTTAGGTTATCGCTAAATTACCGGTAAACGAAATCTGGTGTCATGAAATCTGCTCTAGAACAATAACTTACTACGTATGTCCCTTAAGCCTGCGCCGAGTAAAATAACTCAAAACGGTCTTCACAACTAAAGGAATATAACCTATAATAGTACTTTAATTACCATACAAAAATATGTAATGAATACTAGAATAAATGTGTTAGCAAACATAGTTGGCAAAATTTAAAAATATTTTATAGTTTATTAAACAAAAATACATAAAGTTGGACAAAAATCCTTACAAAACATGCTCGTGCGTCGCTGAATTTTGATAGTAAACTGTTGAATTTTTTCATAAACTTCAATTCATATTATTCTCTAATTATCATACTATCATTTACAGCTTTAACATTTCAAAAATGTCGCTTGGTTGTTTTAATTTTAATTTTTTCTTCTAATTTGCGCGCTATTTTGAACCATACGCAACGTACACCGGTCGAAAATTCAGTCGTCCACGGGAGCTCAGAGAGGGGTCACGTCTCATCGTGGAGCGTTTCGCCGGTAACGATAATTCGCGATCTATGGTGTACGTATGTATTGCAGCAATCCGTTGAATAACATAAGTCATATTTTTTGTTTTTTTGAGTACGATTTATTATGCATACCCAACAATTACTTTTTATTGTTCAATATATATTTCTTTAACATTTTTTTTCAATATTTGTTTTATTATGGGAAAATGTAAAAAAAATATTATTAGAAAAAAGTTGGCACAAATTTTCGAAAAATAAGCCATTCTCATAAAAAGTACGTATTTCTATTTTGTGATGTTATTATTGCTTTTTAATCGACTTCAAAAAAAAGGAGAAGGTTCTCAGTTTGTCTTAAACTTTTAATTTTAATTTTTTTAACTTTTTTAATTTTTTTTTCGTTTGAAAGGGTATACTTTCTAGTTGGTTCCATTGTTATGAAATCAGGATCTGATGATGGGATCCTGGAGAAAGCGAGGGAACTCTTTAAATATTATAGGCACACCTATAGCGTTTTGGGTTTTTCTAATAGTACCTTGTGCAGTTGCTCCCGAAAAGCACCATTTGAGGAAGTGAAAGTGATGATGAAGACTTTTTTCAAACATTCGATATGGGTATCGTGTAATGGTGGTGATTGCAAATCTGGCATTGATTTTAAAATCCAAGATGGCGGATGCAACTTTTTCTCACATATTCGATATGGGTATCGTGTAATGGGTTTTTGGGGGTGGTGATTGCAAATCTAGCTTTCATTTTGAAATCCAATTTAAAACACATATTCAATATGGATATCGTGTGTGTCTACTAAGTTAAATACACTGATAACCTTCAAGGGTTTTTGCTAAGTATAATTAACAAAGTAACGTAAGGGCTAAAATTATCGCTAAATGAGGAAAATGAGTGCACCCGGTTGCTGTTCGAAATACACTAAGCTCGCGGCGAACTTAGTGCGACCGCATTATATCGCTTGCTCAGCAAACGTGGTCGATTGCAAAATATTGCATCAAACATCGTGTAATAGGTTTTTGGGCATACCGATTGCAATCCTGACATTCATTTTAGAATTTACGACGAAAGTTCATTGGCTACTTTGTTAGCTTACAATTTACACTGGGTTATTGACAATTTAACTGATCCTAGGTTAAGTGACTATTCAGTATTATCTAGGGTATCTAATAATACTGAAATTAATTGTTTAAACCCTTAGATGTGACAAAGGAGAGTTATAATAACACAATTTTACTTTATCATCAGAATATAAATCGTTTCTCCGGCAAAATATTAGATGAGGAAATGTTAATAGATAAATATGATATAGATATCTTATGTTTTTGTGAAACCTGGCTAAAACCAGATAGAATGTTGTTTAATATTAATATTTTTCTGTTACTAGTGCATACAACAGGTCCTCAGTAGGAGGTGGTACTTTAATATTACGTAGTAATTCTCTTAAATATAAGGAACAAAAATATATAACCGCTTGCTCTGTTGATTGCTTGTGTGAGGTAGCATGTACAGAAGTTGAAGGCCAAACTTTCTTAAGTGTTTATAGACCACCAGCATCAAACTTGTCATCATTCTTAATGATAATGGGAGAAATTTTAAGTACCTAAGCTTATAAGAGATAATAAATTAGTTTTCGTTTGTGGTCACCTAAATATTGATTTGTTAGTAAATTCACCTGAACACTGCAAGCTTACTTCATTGTTTGGTTCATTTAACTTAAAATGCACATACAAGGAAGCAACAAGAATAACAGCAACATCAGGTCAATGCATAGATAATATTTATACTAATTGTGCCATAAAATACTCGTCTCAAATTAGTGGAGTTAGGTCTGACCATACAGGTCAACTAGTATCCTTTGAGTTGGTTAAAAAGCGGCAATTAAATAAGACTATTAAGTTTAGGCCACTAACTAAAAATAAATTAATGTTTTTAATGATAACATGTTCAGTAATCTTTCAATGGCCAATTTTGACTCCCATGACTCCAATGAAAATTACAGGATATTATTTTCTTCACTATGCCATGAATTTAGTAAGGCATGTCCAGTTAAAAAATTTCAAATGAGTAATAAATCTAAATTTAATGAATGGGCCACTGCTGGAATAAGAATAAGCTGAGACAATTTATACAACTTATACCATGAAAAATCATTGACTTCAGATGAAGCCTTCCATAATTATGTAAGAAACTACTCAAAGATATTTAAAAGAGTATGCGCCCTAAGCTAAATCTAAATCAGAAAGTAATAAAATTAGCATTTCTAACAATAAAATAAAAACTGTGTTGAAGGTGATAAACAAAGAAACTGGAAACACAAACCAACAGGGTTAGAATGATTTGACTTTGAATATCGATGATCAGGTCATCTCAGATAAGTCAAAAGTGGCTGAGAAGTTGGAAAATTACTTTACCAATATTCCAGTAGAGGTTACTAAATCTCTACATTCTTCGCCATTATTAGCAGAATCGTTTTTAAAGGAAAACTTCAATAAGGATAGACCAACATTTTCATTTAAGCCCATTTCTATTGATGTAATTAAAAAGCATTCCAAAGTCTTAACATAACAAACACTGATGACTTATGGAGTGCATCTGTTAGGGTTCTTGGTAATATTATTGACTCAATTGCTGCTATCCTAACAGGCACATTTAATTAATGTATAGACGGCGGTAATTTTCCCGATTTAATGAAACATAGTAAAGTAGTACTAATTTTTAAGTCGGGTTGTAAGAGTGATCCCTCTAACTATAGACCGATATATGTGCTTCCAGCATTAAGCAAAATATACGAAAAAATCATGCTGGACCAGATGCTATCATATTTTAACTCAAATGGAATTCTGCATAGTCGGCAGTTTGGTTTCACGAAAGGTAAGTCAACAACAGACGCAGGAGTAGCGCTCATCCGTCACATTCTGGAATCTTGGGAGAAATCTCAGGATGCAATTGGCATATTTTGTGACCTCTCCAAAGCTTTTGATTGCGTTGACCACAAAACACTGATCTGTAAATTACACCATTACGGAGTTCGTGGATTCGTGTTCTGCTGACCTTGTTCTTTCATATTTATCAAACAGGCAACAAAAAGTTATTGTTAATGGAGCGACATCTGCAGGATCCCTAGCCAAGATGAGTGCTCCGCAAGGTTCAATTCTTGGCCCTTTCCTTTTTATAGTGTATATCAATGACATACATGATGACCAACTTATCGGATATTTTTTATTTGTAATTCCATTGTGCTGTATTAATTGGTCTATACGACAGTATAGACCAAAGTTTTAAATATAATTAAGCATATCTTAGAACTGGAAACATATCTTACAACTATATAATAATATAGGTTATCCATCAGAATTCAGACAGGCTTTAATTTATAATCATATTGTGGGCAGTACTAATTTCACACGGGTTCCCGTTAGTATATGCTCAAACTAGACTAATGGTATCATGGTGCGTGGTGCGCTGGTTGCACGCTACTGGCATGATTGCTCTATGTTATCTCTTAAAAAATAGTAGTAGAGATACCTACTACTGTTTCTTGTGATTTTTTTTTTATTTTTGGCTCGCGTTTGAATTTTAAGAAAAAAAAATTTCAAACTCAAAATGTTTTATTTCACATAGGCCTACATGGGCACTTATAAAACGTCAGCAGTTTGGCGCAGGGCACGGTTCGAAATTGGTCGTTTTCTATGGAGAAGATCAAAAGTCAATTATCTGAAATTAAGTATTTCAAATGGCGGGAGACTTTGTTAAACATAAAAAACACAGTGATACGACGTCAATGTGGAGCTATTTTTTAGTTGCGAAGGATAGGAATAGTGCCAAATGTAACCGATGCTCAGCCATTCTCAAGACTTTGGATGGATTGACTAAGGGATTACATACACATTTGTCATCAAAACATAAGATCAAGCTTATATCAGCTTCAATAAGTCTAGATTCTGATAATCTGAACACAGCACCGCCGCCAGCCAAGCGAAAGTTAAATGATTATTTTACTAAAAGTGCCGACGATAGCCTCGATGATGTTTTGGCAAGAATGATTGCATTAGATGGATTTCCATTCAGTATATTCATAAATTCAGATGATTCGAGAAAATTTGTCTTTGCAAAATACACGGATTTACCAAAGTCAGCCGTCACCATTCAAAAACGTGTCATGAATTACAGTGAAAAAATCAGAAAGCAAGTAAGCAGAATTGAAACATTTGAAAAGTGCAGGTGAAAGATTTAGTCTTTCTTTCGACAAGTGGACTTCAACATCCAATAAACCATACATGGCTGTCAACGTTCGTTCATATAAAAAAAAATTGGAATTTAGGACTTGTTCCTATTTATGGAAGTATGAAAGTATGGCTGAAAATTGTCTTCGTATATTGAAAGAGCGTCTAAGTATATTTGATATTTCCCTGGATACTGGCTTTATGAAAAACATAATTATTTGCAAGACACCTCTACCTCAGATGATACTTTAAATGAACCACCTGTGGCTGTTGATCATATGGACGACATCCATAATGATGAACATTTAGAAGACTTAGATAGTCCAGAATCAGACTTAATCTTAATGTCACAAAATATCCTTGCGCTATAACACATACCAGAGTTAACACAAGATGAAAACATTAATGAGCTGATAAAGAAAATCCGCAAAGTTGTAGAGTGTATTTCAAAAGATCACCATTGAAAAATGAAACAGTACTTCTAAAATAAATGAAAATTGAACATGGAAAAGAGCTGTCACTTCTTTTGGACTGTAAAACCAGGTGGAATAGTCTTTTAACAATGCTGGAGCGATTTTATCTTTTAAAAACCTTCATTCAAAAAGCTCTTATAGATCTCAATCATCCAATTCGTTTGGAACAAGTTGATTTTGATTTGGTAAATAAAATTGTTGATGTGCTGACCCCAATTAAATTGACAGTAGAAGCAATCTGTCGGCGAGATGCTAATTTATGCACAGCTGATTCCGCTTTGAAATTTCTTATAAAACAGCTATCTAGCATAATCATTTTTGGCAAGTGCTGACACTTGCCAAAAAATGAAAACATCCTTAGTGGAACGTATGAAGCAACGACGAAGTGATGATTTGACTGGTGTGTTGAATTAATTACAAAATCCATGAAAAGATGATGAAAATCAGTTATTATCGGATTTGGAATGGCATGACTTATTTCCAGTTTCTACACAGGCTTTAGTTTGGAAGCAAATAAAGTGAATTGTTAAAAAACTTAAAAGTCGAGATGACACGGAAGAAGAAGAAGGAAGATCAGGATCACAAACAGATGATGAGTTAAGGCCACAAACCTCCCAATCCCAACCCCAATTGACACTAAAGGAAAAGTTATAGCTGGAAATTGATAAGAGTATGAAATCCCCAGATCGTGAAGTACAAATACAAAATTAATCGGGGTTGGCAAAATATAGTATTAGACGTGAAATAAGCCAGTTTTAAAATGGAGGAATTAGTGGATATCACTTAGAAACAGCATATAAGTATCTATTGTCTATTCCTCCAACCAGTGTAAAACCTAAACGAGTGTTTTCAGCTGCTGCTTATGTTGGTAATAAACGAAGCAGGCTTGGAAGTCAAACCTTGGATGCATTGATATTTCTACGATTGTATTTTCAAAATTCTAAATAAGTTTTATTGTCTTTTTATTTCTTACAAAGTATAGTATCTTTTTGTCATTTTTTCTTTTCTTACTATACTGTGATATGTGTAGTGTACCAAAATTAAAAATATATATTTTAAGAAATTACTCGTTTTTTAGAGTTCAGTTGCCGAATGGCAAAAAACGGAACCCTTATAGTTTCGTCATGTCTGTCCGTCTGTCTGGCTGTTTGTCTGTCTGTCCGTCCGTCCGTATGTCACAGCTATTTTATTCCAAAACTATTAAGACTATACATGTGAAATTTGGTAAGTAGATGTATTCTATGAAACGCTTTCCGATATTGAGAAAAAAATTAAAAATCATTTAAAATAAAGGAACATACTACTACCCCATGCATGGAACTAAAACTGAAAATATTTTTTTTTTCATGAAACCTATGCGTGTGTGGTATTTATAGACAGGTCTTTAAAAATGACATGGGGGTTTCTGAAACCACTTTTTCATAAATTCAATCGTTTAAAAGATATAAGCTTCCAAAGTGGTCAAATGTGTATCCCTCCCTCTAACTTCTATAATAGTGGAGTGAAAAATCTAATAAAATATGTATCTTAATGTAAAATTTCAACCAAAATTGGTTTGAATGATATCGAGTTAACAGTTTTTGAGATACGGCATATTTTCTAAAACCGCAAATATAACTTTGTAATTCATACAAACACTATGAAAAACAAAGTTATCTAGCGTAGTTGTAAAAAATGTAAATAAGCTAGTTTTAAGAAATTTGTAAGTTTTAGTTTTTTGTCAAGTAAATATACATATTATATTATATTATTATAGTTACTACGGAACCCTTCATGGGCGCGTCTGACTCGCACTTGGCCAATTTTTGTAAAATGTTATAATAAGCAATATAACATTAGATTTATAGATTTCTTTTATTTTTCTTTTTTAAATTAAGTTACACTTGATACATATATTGTTATGAAATAAATTACGCTTATATTTTCTGCGAAGTAAGTTTGCTAGACAGCATTAATGAAAAAATGTTTTTTTGGTATGGCCCCACGTATATATAATAAAGTACCGAATATCATTAAAAATATGACAGTACATCAGAATTTAAACGAGCACTAAATGAAATTATAATAAACAAAACTTATTTCAGTCTGGTTTTATTATGACATTACATAATTATATTTTTTTTATTTCATACTGGTTTTATTATTCAAATAAGTACTGCATACCCATCTACCCTAACTTGCTACTTACCCAGTTTCGAAGCGTCAATAGCCTAATGGATAAGGTGTCGGACTTGTGATCGAGAGGTCGCAGGTTCGAACCCCACCCATTACACTATTGACGTGAACCCACTCCAGACACAAGCATATTTAGCTTAGTTGGAGGGGTTAACAAGATTGCTAGTAATGTGAAATGTACCCACATTGCTAGTATTGTTTAAAAAAAATCTGAGGAGTTTAATATATAAAATCAAAGTTTTATTGCAATAGGATGAATAGTGAGGGAACGGATAATGTATTACTACAGTAAAAACAAACGTTAATTTTTATATAATAGGTATAATTTATTTAATTTATTTTTGTGATTTATTTACGTACCTACTTGCTTCATTTAGATCCATCCAGCCGTTTGAGCGTGAAGAAGTAACAAACATGCAAACAGACACATTCATTCACAAACTTTCGCCTTTATAATATTAGTGTGATAAATAAAACCATCTAAATAATTAATATTCGTTTTTCAAGTTTATTCAACATAACGACAAAAAAATAAAAAATGCAAAGTTAGCAAACTTCGTCGTGCAACGGCAAGCGGGCCTCGAGCGAACTTGTCATTGTGTGTGTGACAACGCACACGACTAGCCCGCTGCAGTAAATACCTATTTTCCGCGCGTCTCGTAGGCTCGACACCCTCTTAACTCTTTCAGGGATAACAATTATAGGGATTCGGATGGTCTTCGGTCTTCTTTTTTACCCGACTACGGCAAAGCCAAAGGAGGGTTATGATTTTGACAGGCTATGTATGTATGTATGTGTGTATGTTCATCTGTTCCCTCATAGCTCCGAAACTGCTTATCGGAACTCGACAAATGAGGTATCGTTAGAACCGTCTTGACCGTCCGCTGAACATAGGCTATGTGACGTGTCACAAAACCCAATGTGGCGCCCTCTAGGGCACAAAAAGTGTTGTGTTAAAAAATAAAAATAAGATAAACACATCGTGTTTGATATCATTTGAAAGGGCGTGACATGCACATTTCCAAAACATTGCTTAAATTTAAAGTGGCGCCCTCTAGTGGACAAAAAATCATGTGTAAAAAAATAAAAATAAGGTGGATACACCGTGTTTGGTATCATTTGAAAGGGCTTCACTTGTACTTATCAAAAGTATTACTTAAATTAAACATGGCGCCCTCTAGCGGTCAAAAAGTCATGGGTAAAAAATAAAAGTAAGTTAGATATACCGTGTTTGGTATCATTTGAAAGGGCTTCACTTGAACTTATAAAAAATAAAGTAAATAGAATAGAAGCACAGTGATTTAACACCAAAATAGTTTAAATAATAAAAACTAAAAAAACTAAAACCCGACTACGACAAAAAAATCGATGCTAAAAAGGATGAAACAAGATTTTCAGGATGCTGAAATAAACAAGGTTACTGGAAAAACAAGAACAGAACAAAAATAAAAGCCGTAGTCACACGTTATATAGGATATCAACCGTAACAAAACAATTAATAACGTGACGTGTGACTACGGCTTTTATTTTTGTTCTGTTCTTGTTTTTCCAGTAACCTTGTTTATTTCAGCATCCTGAAAATCTTGTTTCATCCTTTTTAGCATTGATTTTTTTGTCGTAGTCGGGTTTTTTGAGACACAGGATGCTCAGTCATACTAGTAGTGCCAGTAAGATACACTCATACATATTTATTGAATTTTGTCTTAGGACTCCTGCTATCCTGCGGAAATTTTACAAACTATCTCGGAAATACACTTACCACTTGACTACTTTTTTGTTGCTAGTGGCGCCAGAATCCTATCTTTCGTCAATTGTTTTGAATTTTGAAATTCCCTAACTGTGATTTTGGTACCCGCTTGGAAAAAAATATCATAAAAAAAGTTGGTGTGTTATTTTTCTTACTATGGTTGTTTTGTTTGATGTATTTAGATGTAGTTTACATGGATTACATAAATAATGCACGTAATTTTGAATTTTGCGCTATGATATTTCACTGATAATCAGATGGTTAGCGTTACTAACCTGCGCGCAGATATAGTATTTTGTTTATTTGTATGGATGTGACAGTGTTTTCGTTTTTTTTTTTTCAGAATGCCTCGTGTTTTAGACGAAAAAGATATTGAAATCTATTTGGACATCATACCGTCTGATAATGAAAGTCTTTTCAGCATGGAGTTCTACCAGGAAACTCCCGATTTACAAAATGACGAGTTCTTTTTAAACTGCAATTGGATTTGCTGAGCAGCCAAATTCTTGTTTGTGGCACGGTGAACTCAAATAGGAAGTTTTTACCTAAATTGAAAGACGACAAATACCTACAAATACGACAACACGAGTACAGAATTAGTGACACTAGTGTCAATAGTTTGAAGTGGAAAGATAAGAGGTCAGTGTTCATACTATCTAATTATCTTGACCCTAAAAGCGTTGGGAAGGTAACACGCTGAGAGCGTAATGGAAAAAGTGCTGAAATTTCATGTCCAGATGCTGTAAAAGACTACAATGCGCACATGAATTTTGTTGATAAATTTGACCAGATAAAAAGCTCCTACGAAGTGGTGGTATCGGATATTTTATTATTTGCTTGACTGCTCTGTTGTCAATGATTAATTGGTGTACAAAGAACTTCAATCAACATCAAGACCTGATCTAGAAGTTCTTACATTGAAAGACTCGTCGTTCTGTCTATCAAGGCTTGTTGGCTCCGGCGTACGTCAATCGGCGTGGGCAACCTTTGGTCGACAGTCCACGCAGTTCCACAGTTTCTTCTCCAGGACCCGCCGTCATAAAACGTCACAAACCAACAGTGCCTGAAGAGATCTGAGTAGAGAGCCACCGTCATCAGCCAAAGCGAACCTTATCAAGAAGATGTGCCAAATGCAGTACAAGCAGTGCTCCAGTACGTACTGTTTAAAATGCAATGCAATGCTTTCAAGATTTTCATAAAAAATAATTAACATTTACTTTCATAAATTAATAAAACCATTTTTTGTCCATTCTTACGATTAAAGTTGTGAAAAAGATTTGTCAAAACGTTGTTTTATTCTACAGGGGCGCTGGTTAGCATAGCTAACCATGTGATTCGTGAAAAACCTTCAGACAAATATATTTTTCAACATTGTTTTTACTATTGTAAATATATATATATATATATATATATATATATCTCCATATCAATCTATGAATAGAGAAAAAAATCTGTATTGTACTGTATATAAAATTGCCCCTGAATGAGTTAACGGATACTAAATATGTTCTCTTTTACGATAAGCACTCATGAATGGGTTTTCTAAATATCATGCTCTTGTCGGTTAACAGAAACATTTCAACAAAAGTTGGTACTGTTGAGCTCGGGGAATAGATTTAGATGTACATATGTATGTAGAGATTAGTGGATTACGAGACTAATTGGACTCAGACTAGAGAGAAACACGAAGGGATAATTATGAACATGACGAAATTCTGAACTGTTGTAATTCTAATACTGTTTTGAAGCTAGAGTTTATATATTTATTTTGATTTCATGCACATAGGTACAAAGGCGTACTTATTTATTTATTAATAATATTATACTTTGTTGTACACCTTACAATATTTCAATGGATACAAAAAAATTAAACTAGTGTACAATCTGGGTGGTCTTATCGCAAATGGCGATCTCTTACAGACGTTTAGATGGACAGAACTTAAAGGAGACAGATTTAGGGCTGTCAGTGTAAAAAATATCACTGGCACTGGCACAGGCATTGTCTTTCAGCCAACCAAGTGTGGTGAGAGATAGCATGGCAAGTACAATAACTGTCCAAAGGTTGTCTGGAAGATATCGCTCTCAGCGATAAGTTTTGTCATTGTAACCAATCTTTTTTAAAATATTGTTATTTAAATGTGATTCAATTATTGGTGTACAATATTACATATATTTTTTTTACTGTATGTTACAAAATTTCTGTACTTAAATTTATTAACCCTGCCTCTTAAACTAGGCTAGCCTGTATTGTAAGAGACAGTGTTCAGCTAATTAGTATATTCAATATGCTTAGTCATACAACTGTGGACTGCGCCGATCTACTGTTTTTTCAGCAGTCAGTTTTCTTTTTGCAATTTTTAGGATGTGGATGTATTTGTGTGTATGAATGTGTGTGTATGTTTGAAGGCGTGCGTTCTCGGATTTAAGCGACGCAAGTAAGCAGACTCCTCCAAAATGGTTTTAAAACTTACTAGCTTGTGCCAGCGGCTTCGCCCGTGTGGGAATTTTTACCCGTGTAATTCCCGATCCCGTGGGAATTTCGCAAAATCCTTTCTTAGCGGATGCCTACGTCATAACATCTATCTGCGTACCAAATTTCAGCTCGATCCGTCCAGTGGTTTGGGCTGTGCGTTGATAGATCACTATGTCAGTCAGTCAGTCAGTCACCTTTGAGTTATATATATTTAGATTTTAACATGATAATTTTTACTTCTGTATTATTTATGTACAATTTATTAGACAATAATTAATATAAACTAAACCACAAACTAAAATAAAGCATAAAAATTCATTCTTTACGCTGGTGGTAGGTCGTGATGTACCCAAGAGACTGGCGACTTTATCGCGATATATGGCAATGCTTTGGCCAGCTAGTAGCTTTTGGTTCATGAAAAGCTCAATCTTTTTAAAGAAATTAACACAAGGGCCGAGAGTTTTGACCCCAAGTGATTCGAAAATATAGATACCAGTGAGGCTACTATATTTATTTAATATACATACATATAAAAGGTACTTCATAAAAAAATAGTTTTCCTCTTAATTCACAATTTTTCCGCGCGGACTAAGTCGCGGGCATCAGCTAGTTATAACATAAATACATCTATTCCAACGTGATAGTATAGTAAAATTTACATAAAATATGAAATCAAATGTTTCCAATTTTAGCATAATAAATTTACGCCTCTAGAGCTTGTTTTCAATCACTTAATATTCTGATATTATTTTAGTTTGTTGTCATTCTGGAGGGCAGTAAAGACATAAAAAACCGGCCAAGTGTGAGTCATACACACGCAACGCAAGGCCCCGTACCGTAAACTGAAATAAATCAGGTCCTTGAACACTCTTTATTTTTTATCACTTTTCGTGAAAAAGTGCCTATAATATTTTATTTAAAATTATTAAGATTACGTCGACCTTAGAAGAATCACCAAGGCCTTTTTAATATACTTAATAAACTTTCTATTTTAAGCTTTCGTAGTAAAATAAAGTAATATATCGATCACAGATTCTAATCAGACACTGGTAAATACCAGTTACACGTTTTCAAGGATACACGTTAAAATATAAATATTCTACATATACATGTTAAATCTATCAATACAACAGTCGAGTCTGCCTTAATTATCTTCCGATCAATGGTTCCTTTAATTGACGACTTCAATCGTGGAACGAATTAATTATTAACGACTAGTGTTGAGACTGTCCTTAAATTTTATGAATGAAAAGTTGAAATAGTACATTGTCCACCGAGAGGAGAAAGTGACCGATTACAGTCGAGGGTGTCGTTTGAAGCCCGAGCCGTAGGCGAGGGCTTTAAAACACCCGAGATCGGGAATCGCACTTTCTCTCGAGTGATACATAGTGCTTTATACTACACATACGAGCTTCATCATCACTATCACTACTTATCATTTTGATAGTTTTATTTTACTTTCTACGAAAACTGAATCCTCAAACAACACACAAATTGAAAATGGCGCCAATGGCGTCTGCAATTTTCACATGTTCTTTTTTCAAATTGTTTATCCTGCCGCCGCAGGGTCGCACTGCCAGCCCGACACCATCCAACACACAGCTAGTGGCCAGTGTCATTTTGCGAACTTGGAGATAAAAACTCACTGTAAAAACTTTTTGGCTTTTGATATTTAGGTTACCGGCGCATAGTCTTACCCAAAATTAAAAAAAGAAAAACCACGTAAGAAATGGATTTCCATACACTTTTCTCTCCCGCTCAGATGCGTTTTCTACCCGCATATTTGTTCAATATGCAATAACGTACTTTCTACCGTAAATTTGATAAAGTATCAAGGTACTTTCCAAGCAGGTGTAGTATAAAAGTATATTATCTAAGGTCTACAAAATGTTAGAATGCAAGAAGTTCGTGTACTTACTCGTTCAAAATCTGCTTAAGTTTTTCCCAATTACGGCTGTCACATCATCTTTGACAGTCAGAAGCCAGAAAATTGATACTGGTCTGGCCAAAGGGTATCGTGTTATCCAACTACTGCGTTTTGAGGACAGATGAGGTAGTCGCTGCATGTTAAACACTAATATTTATTTATTTATTAACACTTTATGCACATAGGTACAAAGGCGGACTTAATGCCGTAGGCATTCTCTACCAGTCAACCATGGGTGGTGAAGAGATAGTGTGGGACGTGCAGTATGTACGTGAAAAGCAAATTAGAAATATATATATACATATCTTATATATATACATAGCTTCTGCCCGCGACTTCGTCCGCGTAGAAGTTGAAAATATTCCACGGGATCCCGTCCCCGACTTGCTTGACAAAGATTATAATAGCTCGGCTAATATGCATGATATAAAGATAATTTATAGCCTATAGCCCCTACATACAAACTTACAAATTTAACCTGTTTATAATATTAAGTATAGATAAAAATCCCTTATATCATAAAAAAATAGAAATTTACATAAATAAATAATATATACGAATAAATACTTATATAAATACATACAAATATACTTAAGAATCAAATGAAAACTAAATGTGTAAATTCAGCTTATTGGTGTAGAAAATAGATCCGCAATTTCTTTTTAAATGCATAGCGACTGTCAGCATTGGCGTATCTAGAGATATTTCCCAGGGGGGGGGGGGGGCTGGCCCCCAGTAGTGGAAGCGATGATCGCTTATCAAAGTTGCGTCAACTCTTAACAGACGAAATGAAAATCTTCACATAAATTAATTTAACATGTATCGCATAACGGACCCTTGCATGAGTGAGTCCGACTCGCACTTGGCCAGATTTTTAAATATTCCAACCATAATATTATTTGTTAGTAAAAATTCTCGGGTGGGCACCAGACTATTCTGGGGTGGGCACGGCCCACGCGGCTCCCCCCCTTCCTACGCCTATGACTGTCAGCCGTCCTGATGTCTCCTGATACTCACCCAAGTTAGACTGGAAGCCAAACCCAACATATCGGAAAAGGCTAAGCACATTTGCTTAGCCTTTTTCGAACTATGTTCTCACTCATCATTATGAGTGCGTAGTAAAAATATTGTATACTAGCATCTGCCCACGATCTCGTTCATGCAGGAGTTGATATTACAAACAACAAAATTGCTTCTCCCATTACTTTTAAAATTTCTGTTTTAAAATCGATATTTTAACAAAGAATGTTATGTTCTAACTACGCGAATTTTCCCGCGTATATCCCGATCCCGTGGGAATTCTAGGATAAAAAGTAGCATATAAATTACTCTATGACCTCCCTATCGTCTAATGAATTGCCCATTAAAATCTGTGCAGCTGTTTCAAAGTTAAACCGGACAAACAGATACACATGAAAATTGTTTGTGTTTTAATTGTATTCTGTAAATAACTATACACACAGAAAACACAGTAATGTTGAAATCACAGATAGACACTTCCATAGATCGTATAGATCTTTTAAACCGGCTGTACCTAATATAACACAGCGGACCAGACAGAAGCTGGGACAAGCAAGTATATGATAATATAAAGATTACAATTATGTTATATATAAAAAGCTGGTGTCTATAAAGTGGACTGCAGCTATAAAAGTCGTATATCGGTCAGACAAAACGTACCGTAGCTTGCAGAATTTCGGAACACATTACTGCGGTGGAAAGCAATGATATTCAAAACTCGGCAATAGCACATCTTTTAGAAGCAGGACTGACCATTGGACAACATTACATAACCCTCAGGTCATCTCGACAGAATGCCACTATACAATACCTAAACTGGTAAGGGAAGCGATTGAGATTACCAAATACGACAACTTCAACCGGGAGAATCGGTTTCAACTTTCAACTGTCGAGGGCCTGGAATCTAGTGGTTCAAATGTGTAAAACTGAAAAAGTACCCCAAAAAGTTTGTGAGTGGACACGGTGAGTTTTGTGTGTCGGGAACAGAATCGAGTTTTGACTGATACATGTGACAGTGGTAGCTATGTCGACCACAAAAAACGAACGAGAACGAGGGTAGACCGATTCGTCTGCTCATATACGTCTACCCGAAATGACTTTAGTTCATTCGTGATAATGGCGCTTGCAACAGTGCTGAAATATCGGAAACTCCAAATAATAAATGCACAAGGTAAATATCCCGTTTGATAAACAATTCTAATTTTTACCTAGTTATAGTTTTAGGGAAACCAACGTCATTTAGGTATTTGGATTGGGGAATTTACACATGTTTGTTATTTAATGTGGGGTTTGACCTGGCTGAAAACATGAATTGGTCGTTCAATACAGAGCATACAGAGCAGCTATACATGGAGGAAAGTACGATTTCGTCATGCATGTTGTTTTAATTTCACTATTTTATTTAAATCAGTTAATAATTTTTGTATCGCCTATAGAGTTAGCCTAATAAATTACTTAAAAATATGTATGTTAGTAATAACAATTAGCCATATATAGACAATTACAGAGGACATAACAAAACAACTCACATTCAAAGGAAGATTTATTAAGCCATGTGATTGGTCAGCTGATTACGTTTTGCAATACATGGTGCTGTGAAATATTAAAATGGAAAAGGTCCCACGGCTATAATATTCTTTATTATTAAATTATTTTAATTGTATATGATAAAATACCTAATATAGAGTATGTGGTCTCAATTAATGTGATAACCTAATTGCCACGCTGTGTATATATATATATATTTTTTTTTTTATTAAAGATGAGCCCACTCTTTACCTCGATCTCGCCTGATGGTAAGCGATAGATGAGATCTATGATGGGACGAGCGAGCCCAGAAGATGCCTATTTACTCTTGCTTTAAAGGCTGAAAGTCATAAGTGGTATTTAAATGAACTAAGTTGAATTTTGACCACTTAGACAAGTATTAAAAAAGTATAGGTAAAGGTCAGCTGTATTTTTTTCAATTCGCT
This sequence comes from Tholera decimalis, assembly GCA_943138885.2. Taxonomy (NCBI): domain Eukaryota; kingdom Metazoa; phylum Arthropoda; class Insecta; order Lepidoptera; family Noctuidae; genus Tholera; species Tholera decimalis. The sequence continues at coordinate 7,226,507 of OW964553.2, read as the reverse complement.
TCGCATATTTCTTTATTTGTACCCCCTTTACCCCCTGTACTGCCGATGTACCCCCTTTGATTTGCAGTTTCAACACGATCTGATTAATGCAAAGAAGAAAAACATACAAAAAAAAATATTCTTATATGTATAGATGTGAGATGGACTCAACACATCAGCAAAATGCATTTGTAAGATATACTCGTACACTAAGACGCATGTTTGTGTTGGTAAGTTCACTTTTTCTTTCTCCAATCGGTCCCTCATTACTGAGGCTCTTGATCATCAGATTTTGCTCTTACTGCTTGATAGAATTGAGGCTGAAGCTTCTTTTGCTTGGTCAGATCAACTATTTGTTTTAAGTACGTACATCCGAAAAGCCAGTTAAGTAGTAACTAAGCTGGCTAGCTGGCGGCTTTTGGGAGTGCCCAAAACCTAAAACACTTCTGAGATCACCATTGCACATGTAAATACGTACAAGATACGCTATTTATGCCTGGAGTGTTTTATAATTATGATACTTTTTTATACTTGAGTTGTTTTATATTTAGTTGTTGGCATAATTTAGTATACTAGCTTACACGTGGCATCGCATTGAATGTAATTTTCTTATTTAAAAATGTTAAATACTATTTTGTAGCGTTGCTGGGGAGTTTTTTTTTACGCCAATTCTTCAGGCGCATTGAAATTCTTATGTATTTTGTTTTCGTTCAAAGTTTGCCGATTTGCAATCTAGTTTCAATTCGTAGTACACCTAGTTTTTGGGTCAGAGTTTTCAAATATTGACTTTAGTAACAGGCATGTGTTTTGATATATAGATCTATGTATTGCTATGATTGTCTTTTAGAGTAATAAAGAATGATTTTTACAACTGCTGACACAGCGAACCAACAAAACAAATAGTCTCCTAAACGATGATAACAAGTGATTACATATTATACATTTGATCAATGACAGACATACAAGTCGTATGTAGATGCACTCCGTCGTGCAGGGAATCATCCGCGGAAAGTGAGACCTGAGTTAATGTTTAGAACTGTCAGCACTCTTCAGTAGACACATGTTAGGCTGGCTCATCCAACCGCTGACCTCACCCATCGCGAACGTTATTATTATGCATATTTGGATGATTGGTTTCAACGTCTGAACACATTTTGATGATAAACAATACACGGGTAGACCATATCCTTGACTGTTTTAATTCTAGATGTAAGTATTACCCCCTTTTCGAGAGGAAAATTATCGAATGACTCCTGCCGCTGTGGGTAGGTACAGCAGAAGGAAATGTCAGACTGCTACTGACTAAATACCCACCCAGTTCCAATAGTTGACCTTGCGTTACTGCCAGGAAGCAGGAATTAGCATCCAGCAGGCATTGGCTCTATCAGGCCCCATCATTGCTGCTAAACGCTCTTTGATGCGCGCGTCGTCCACTCGGGAGTAAGCATTACCCCTTTGTATATTACCTTCGAACTTTCACGAGTATGAAGCGTGACAGAAACTAGTGAGGCTAAGATATAAAGTCAACATGACACAAATCTCAATAAACAGTTCAATAGATTAGATCACTAGGTACGTTATACTATTATATTGCACTATTAGTGTAATGGGCAGAGGAGCTCCTCTCCCCTCTTGCGGAGGCGGCGGTACGCAGTTCAGAGGCCCGGCGCGCACAAATAGCAAGCTGCGACTTGGCATACACTGTACTTCTAGTGCAGGGAGGCATTTAGGTAGATAGATAAGACTTTTATTGGGTAACATGACAAAAAAGAGAAAAAGCTAAATTACAGTAACACATAAATTACAAAAAAAAAAGTACAGAAAAACAAAAAGTATACATGTAGAACCAGAAATAATAAAAAAAAAATACAAACTGTTTTCACCTGTTTGTTTTTCTTGTGGGATTTTTATTTACCTCACTAAGACCACTCGGTGGTCACCATCAGCCCAAATCCTGTCAGGTCATCTCCTTGACGAAATTATAAAAAGATCTCTCCTGAACCTCTATTTCTTTGTCAAGCCTAAACATGTGAGTTATAAACAACATACACAAAATATGATTATAAACGGATATTAAGTTTATTAACTGTATGAGTTTTGAAGCAATTAATAAATACGGTAAATATCCCGTCTTCGTTAAGTGTTACTGACAATGTTAATAACCAAATGAGTTTAAACACTTACAAAATGTGATGTTTCGCGTGTCTCATAGAATTGTCTAAGGGAAATTCTGTTCAAAGTAAAATTCAGAGAATAGCCTCAAGATTTTAAAAAAGTGTTTCCGAAGAATTTGACGAAAACGACCCGGAATACTCAACATTTTTACTCGGGGGACTTAATAACCAGGACTACGGATAGATCGTTTTGTAGACAACTTGATTGTTTATGTCTATCTAAATGATATAACATAAATGATAAAAGAATAACATTTTTTTGTAACGTATTGACGCTCTTTTTAGGGAACCGTATCCAAAGGGTAAAAACGGGACCTTATTGATAAGGCTCCGCTGTCTGTCTATCTGTCTGTCACCAGGCTGTATCTCATGAACCGTGATAGCTAGACAGTTTAAATTTTCACATACGATGTATTTCTGTTGCCGCTATAACAACAAATATATATAATAATAAAACAGGATATAATAAATATTTAAGTGGGGGCTCATATAATAAAGCGTGTTTTTTTTTTCTCCGTTTTTTGATAGATAATGGTACGGAACCCTGCGTGTGCGAGTTTAACTCGCACTTGGCTGTTTTTTGTAATAGTTATAATATCTATTTATCTTAACCTCGAAGCTATCTTCCAAAAAAAATCTTATCCATCTTGTTTTGTGTGTCAAGTATTTTTATCTCTTTTTAAGAAGACATGCTTTAAATAAATAAATTGCACATTAATTAATTTAAAAAAACCCAAACAGCTATCGTCATAAACAACCAATTTATAATTCATTATGCGAAAATATTTCTTAAATCTTATACTCGAAAAAAAAATATATACTAGTAAAATATATGAGATGATACACATCGATTATGTGATTTTTTTCCGAGATATTAGTAGATTTATTATTGTTTCCATAAAATGGTATTAAATAAGAAATTTTTGTTCGTGCTTCTTCCACGTTTACTCTATTTCCACCGGCCTCATCTAGTTTAAATTTACGAAAAGCATTACGTGTAAGTGTTATTTAACAATCAATTTGCAAAATAAAGATCATTTACAATTATTGCCCAATTTCGTTATTCCAAATTCAATATGGCAGCGTCCAAATTCAATGATAAATAATCGTCACTGAATTTGGGCGTCGAGTATGCAGTACGTATTTGAAGAAAAAAAAAAAACAATTGTTACAGCCCTACTTTCCGGCGACCGTATCTACCGGCCTTGATAACAGTTGTTTGCTAGAACTCTTCCGGTTGCTACAATCTATGTATATCTTTATATCTATCCTGCCTATATCTATTATCTATTGATCCATCTTCGGCTGCTACCGAAATAATACCTAGTGCAACAAATAAATGTTTCTTTATTACGTTATTTACCTTTAGATTATTTATATTTAATCTAAAAGATAATAAATGTACGCTAACATTTTAATTGGTTCTTAGAATTGATAGGTGTTCATTTTTATTTCACGTGTAAAACAGTAAACAATAGTCAGCATCGATGATAGGAACTGTCACTATTATTATGGTTATGACAACAACTATTATTATTTGTCTACTTTCCTTTGTCAAAAATTTGTCAAAAAAAAATCTTTTTTCTGAAACAACCAACTACGCACATAATTTCAATACAAGTATTTAATCATAATATAATTATATCATATTAAACAAAACATACCCCATACAGTACAAACACCCTAAAAATATCGCGGAATCAGAGCTCAGATCCAGGGTTGTACCTGACATCATTCGGCGGCCTTCAGGTAAAGATTTAGCCGCCATTGAGGGCGAATTGAAAAGAGCCCATAATAAGCGACGCGGGGGAGAGTGGTAGGGGTGTCACTATCGCAACGAGCCCTCGCGAGCGATCGCCATGGCTACGCAGCCGGGAGCGCGCCGAGTGCGGCCCTGGGTAGCCTTGCAATGGTGTGGGGAGGGCAATAGCCCCGTCTACTTGCAAGCGCAAAATAACACGGCTCAGAAGGTTCATGCGAACAGTGAGATGCTCTAATCAATTTGTGCAGGTGAGGTTTTTAATTGGGTTAGTGAATAGGAAGATAGGTTCTTCACTTTGTCTGTGTTAACTGTCTCTTCACGGGTCCAAAGGCTTTCATAAATTTGAATTGCACTGTTCTTCTTTCCTAAATCTTCAACCTTTTCACTTGCAATGCGTAGTAATTGTGATACCTATACACCTATGAACCTACATGCTTCTCACATACAAATACAAATTTTATGAACTTTAAAAGAGACTATGACCTCTGAGTTTGTTTTGGTTTTTCTTCTCAGAGTAATCAGTTAAGAAATATCGGCCTCATCTAGCTAAACTAGACATAAAATATTCCAAAGTCACAGAAATGTTTCAAATAAAATATATTATTAATGGCAAATATTGGTTTTAAGATGCATCTAGTTAAGAGCCCATCCATAATTTACGATACATATAGGGGAAGCAATTTGACAAAGTGTAACATTGTGGGACAAGAGGTGGGTGGAGTCTAGTTTTTCGAGTTACATTTCAAAATCTAATTTATCTAGAGAGGACAAAAACCTTTAAATAAGCATAATTTACTAGCGGCTAGATTGATTTGATATAATACCATAAATCTGTGCTCCATTTTTTTAATGGAGAAAATTATCTTACTAAGTTTCAACGCCATTTCAAGAAACCGTGAGTTGGGTAAATTAGTCCTTCTGTTTACGACACTTAGTGTCACTTGTCGGTATCAATTTGCGCTCGCCAGCGTTTCTGGCGACGTTCTAAACAACGCGTTTTCCGCTAATGTATACTAGATGTTTTTTTTTGTTTCTTTTTTCAAGGTCGTCGGCTGTTTTTCTTACGGTGCATTTTTGCTCAGAGTTTCTTCTGTTTGTGGGTTTTATGCGTTCTTGTTGTGAACTGATACGTTTATAAAGAGTTTGTTTTCAATTTGAGCGTGAGAATTGTTCTGTTTTGATAAATATTGGAATATTGATTGGAATTCAAATATATAAGCAAAATATGAATAGTCTAGTAATAATAAAATTAATCATTAATAGTCTTGCGGTCTCCCTCAACAGATTTTAACTTACCCATGTTTTCATAAATTGTGATATTTTTACGCTTTTACTGTTAAACACATTCATTAGACTTACGCAAACTCCCTTTCCACTATGACTAACAAGGGTAGGTAAGTACATCATGTAGCTAATAACAACGTCTAATTATTAATAACAGAAGTTATTATTCGCGTGTTACAAAACCTCAGAGCCTATATCTAGGTGGCGATGAAACCCCCAAAACGGCTCCTAGGAAGCCCTATAACAATCTTTGAATATTACATTCACGCGATACTCGCCCTTATTGCTTCATCGTAGAATATATTATCGCTCGTAATTGAAAGGCGAAGAATATTAGATTATTGTACATGTACGCAATATAGTTCAGCTAGCCCGATGATATAAGAAGTCACGCGTACATTGACGGCTAGGGTAAATTGAAATTTTGTCTCAATCTTTTAAGCGCGCAATGGATACAGTTGTTTGAAATCTTATTGTCGATAGTTGTCTCGTTTTTAGTGTCATAATAGGAACAAAACTGGACTGGCGTGAGTTTCAGTGCGTGTCTCGAGTCAGTTTCCCTCAATATCAGACTAGGCGGCCTCAATTTTCATCGCTTATGCCTCTATAAGTTATTCCGCCCTGCATACGATGTGTAGGCCTTTGAATTTTCTTTTTATTAAAACCTAGTTTTTTGGAGCAATAAATCTTCTGACGTTTCTACTATATCATGTCGAGGGGGCGAACATTGAAGGGTTTGCGAAAAACATAATTTTCCTTTATTGTTTCTCACGATAGTCGAACCTAATGTCATTGAATTTTACAAACGATAATGGTATGGCCTCAAATTAAATGCATTTCAATTACTTGTGCAATTAATTGTTATATTTTTTTAAAATATTTAATTTTATATTGATATAGTTCGATGTTACATAATATACCCTACTATAAAATTAAAACCAAAACATTGAGACCAAAGATAACATCACAGCACTACCCTAAAGAACTGCGGAACCATTCAAATATCTAGAACGACAAACATCGACATAAAATGCGATGTACCCCCCAACCCTACAAACCAAAAAAAATAAGTTCATGTTTTTGGCGGCTGCTTTATCGGCGGCACATTTCAGTCTATGCGCCGCTCTGGGGGTGAAACTGGCGCGACAGGCTGCCCCCACCTCACCCCAGGGTTAGGCCCCACCCCAAACTCAGTAGCCTAAATCCTGATGGTGCTGTATTTGACAAAATGCTCCAGTTACAATCGCAGAACCTAACTGAACGCAAGTACCTTTGACCTTTGGAAATCTAAATGCCTGCGCTAATTTTTTTCTCCCAAAGCGATGACTAAAGACAGGATGATTTATCAAACTGACGAGCTAGGGACAAAGTCATTTTGAAAATATTTTCGTAGACGTACTAAATTTATGTCTGCGTTTAATTTAATTTTGCGAGATCTACGAAAAATAGCCTGGGAAAGCTATTTTCCGCATAAGTTGAGACATTAAATGGCGGTATTAGTTAGTAAATTTGTCTTCATCACCTCATACCCTCATCTTATAGCATCTCTGCAAGAACGATGCAAACTTAGCACAACATAAAAGACAGGTAACCAAATAATGCAACCGGACATATTACGTCTTTGTAAACAATACAAATAAAGAAAATGTTTTGGGAATACTTTCAATGTGCGTACAGCTATGGATTGGAATATCCTGCTGGAGTCAGCTGGAGTCTGTAAGTGAAAAGGTTAGTTCCAGGTATGCGGTTCATCTTTGATCACCACAGGTGAGATAGTGGTCAAACGCGAACCTATCAATAAACAAATATATACCTATTACAACTCCAATGCGATCTTTGAAGCTCATATCCCAATGCTGTAAGATTTTTAGAATCTTAAATCGAAAGGATCGATTGACATGTTTTGAGTCGTGACTATTTTCTAAAGAGATTCGTCTATTACACCCACTTAAGGTTAGAAAGCTCAACTATCAACCGATGTATTAACGTGTAAATGTCCTAGCACATAGAGCTATAGTATCCGTCCACGCTTATGTTCTTTTCTCGTTACATTACTAATCACAATGCATCATTTGTATTTAAAGAAACAGTTACATCTTTTCATGAAATCCGTGGTAGTTCGTGCATAATTTAGTGCGGGATATGAATAAAACATGGTGGAATGAGTCCGTGATCTTGGCATTGACACGGCGAAATATCGCAGCCGAGCGTAAACAAAAGAAAAGAAGCGTTTCATAAAAGCACGCTGATATGTAGACTACAATAATAATCGCGCACTGAAGGAAAACTTTGTAGCAATTTTCCCGACATCAGAATGATGGTTATGCAGTCATTTTTATGGTGTCCCACTGCTGAGTAAGGTAAAGTTTAGTTTTCCACTCTTTCCGGTGCGGTACCTTCTCTGACCAATCCGTCATGAACGTCCTATCGTCAGAGGCCTTCCATGGCGACAAAGCCCATCCTGGCTATACAACGTGTAATTTAAAGGGTATATACATACCAAGTGCATGGCTTCTTTGGATGATAACAAACGATATGGAAGGGTTTTGTAATCCTAAGTCTACGTGTGTAGAACTTATTACAAATACCAATACATTGATACCAGAGACCGAATTTTTCAAATTAAGAAGTACGAAGAGAATTATCGTGTTATTGGCAAGTGACGTGGAAAGTTATTGACCCTCGTAGTGCTGTGACACGTTTGTTATGATTGGTATTCAAGAAAAATATGAAACCGATAATTTGGTATCAATTCTTTGAGTCAGTTATTTTGAGCTGAAACTGTGCATAGAGACTCCATACCAGATGTTGTCTTCAGCCCTTTAGGATAGATATGGGGTTGCCGTTACACATTGTATACGTATAAAACGAATTAAAGTCAGAGCAGTGGTGGACGAGTGGTTACGTGCACAATTTGCTAATTGCAGGTCGTGGGTTCAAACCGAGTAAGGCACTTTTTTTGTGTAATTTATGTCGTCACCGCTGTTCTCAAATTGGTGAAAGAAAACATCGGACTAAACAAAAAAAAAAGTAAAAAAAAGTAAAAGTTCGAGGACACGTTGACCCCCCAACCAAGAACTCGGTAATGTGCTATTATGGGCTTTATGCTGTTATGTCAAATTTGCCATCTATAGACCGGAATACATGTTAGCAATTTTTTTTAGATTTTTCCTAATGATATTTACAAAGATATCATGAGCATGACACACATGATATATAATCAAAATTTTACAGGAGAAAAGATTTAGTTATTTTATCAAATATGTTTTAACTAGTGGGATTATTGAAGTCATTGATGTATTAAATGGAAGCAATTTTTTTGCGAAATGTTCACTGTGTCATTGATATAAAATTCCTTTTATTCAAAACCTTGTTATTTAAACATATTTGATAAAATCACTTAATCTTTTCTCCTGTAAAATTTTGATTTTTCGATTACCGATTTCTTGCTTGGGAAGATCGATGCACTAACAAGCACTGGACCCGTGTTGTGGATTACGGCGTATTCTCTCTCATAGAAAGGAGCCTGCATCCTAGCTGTGGGAACGTTAAATGTTAAATTATTATTAACGATAAATTTTTTCATTTAACCTACCATTGTTTCAATGGCAAAAAAATTGTGAAAATGAAAATTACATTGCTTTAAAACTATGCTGAATTATAAAAACAAAATAAGACACTGAGCAATGAAATGAAGATGACATTGAAGTTAAAATATTTAACACGTTGAACGCCAAGAAAAATATCCATCTTCCCGTTCAGGCCACGTCGGTCAGTGATGGCCGACAACTAGACTTGCTGTTCGGGCCGCGTCGGTCAGTGCTGCCCGGCGTTTAATATATCCATAATTAATGACTAAAGTTGACTCTTGTTAATGAAAACATACATTTGGACATTAGATATAAGTTTCTAATTTTTTTAGGTTGGCTTCCCGTCAAACCAACAGTTAAAAACACATTTGGTCTAAATTTGGATAGAACTGTGATTTTTGCTTGGCCTAGAGGGAAAGCTCGCTGTCGGTCAGCACTGACCGCGTTGGCGTTCAACGTGTTAGACAAGGTTTGAGAAATATCTGCAGATGAATAATCTGCTAAAATATACCATACATTGGTACAATGTATAGCTAAAATACGAAATAAAAAAGGGCTAGAAAACCTGTGTCTACGAACTCACTTTTTATTTCAGACAATGCCTCACACATTAGCATAAGACATTACGAACACGCGTGTTTTGCAACGTGCATGCAAAACAACAATATTTATGCTTGCATAAAAGTCTAAGGCATTTTGTTATTTTAGTACATTCTTGAATCATATACTCAAATAGATGTTATCGTGGATTGGAGAGTTGTATACGACTTTTGTATTCACAATTCTCCCCTTTAATAAGCACGTTGTTGGTGAAATATTTTACTTTAATTATATACTTGTTAATAACGCACTTTTGTATGTCATGCAAATCGACGCCCCCAAGCAATAACCTGGTTAGGGCTTGCAATCCCGGAATACCGAGATCTCGGTATTGCGGGATCCCGCGTCATTTTCCAATCCCGCGTGATGCAGAATTACGGGCGCGGGATCCGCGGGATTTGCGGGACTGAAAAAAAGTATGTATGCGGCAGTGTTGCAAACAACGCGGAAGCCAATGTCGCCCGTTTATCACAGCTTAAGTAGCCTAATATAGCCGAATTTCAGACAGTGGTAGCCAAAGTATGTAGCCTAAAATATCAGTACAGTTTTTTATTCAGTATTTGTTACTATTTTTTGTGAAGAAAAAAACGGGTTGCACTCCGGGAGTGCCGGCAGAAGTGAAAACTTGAATATTAACGTTGTGCATTTTTGATATTTTGGAATGGTTAGGGAATAATTTTGCATGAATTGCTTTAATTATCAGTATAAAAGTACTATCATTTATGTGGTAGAACACAATATTTATTTATTGCGCTATCGTACACAAACATGACAATTTATATTACATTAAAAAGTTTACCTCTCGAAATAGCAGGCGCAGGCATACATTTTCGCCGCGCCGTAGAAAGAGAGGAGAGGGGGATAATTCCTCTCTTACGCCGCGCCGGCTGTCTACTCTCCGTCCGTCTTACGAATTTTCGATCAGGTCACGTGTCCTGACGCGAGTTTAACATTTTTTTACCCATCACAAAAAAAGTGCACAACGCCGCTAAAGAAGTTTTCACTTCAAAAACGGTGTAATTTGATTGATCTCATATTAATAGTGATACGCACGTAATACGTAAATAAATGTGGAGTTAGTAGATTAAGTCATTATTTTTTTGTGATAAATAAACGGTGTAATTTGATTGATCTCATACTAATAGTATTACGTAAATAAATGTGGAGTTAGTTGATTAATTAATTGTTTTATTTGCCTTATATAAATGTGAATATTTTCAATATGCGGGAACCCGCAAATACCGAGATCGCGCGGGATTGAAACATCGTAGTCCCGCAAATACCGAGATAGAATTCAGGCTGTGGGATTGCAAGCCCTAAACCCGTTAATGTGATATTATTGGATTTATGCTTTTAATTTAAATAAAATCTTAATATAAAATCAGTAAATCTTTTCTCCTGTAAAATTTTGATTTTTCGATTACCTGGTTATTGCTTGGGGGCGTCGAAATGTAAGTTGTATTGTTGGTACTTAACATAAGTAAATCTTCATATATGTCATCACCGCTGGTCTCAAAACGATGGAGGGAAACGTCGCGAGGAAATTGTCATTTCCTAGGACAAACTTAAAACTACCTTATTGAATACCAACTTATTTAAATACTATTCAACGAGACTCTAGTTAAACACTACGATCGTTAATAAAATAAAACTCTTAGTTTCAGTTAATTAGGTTCATTTGCATTGCCGGGGTTGTGGGAATGTTCTAACGAGATACCGCGACCCCGGAACGCCAGGGCAACTGAAGGAGCAGGGTGGGTTTTTAGTCAGTAGAAGTCTGACACTCTCTTCCGCTCCATCCACAAAGAGAAGGATCATTTGGTGATTTTCCCACCGAGCAAAAAAAGGTACATTTGCATTGTTAGTATTGTTGCTGTATTCTTCATACACTCCTACCGCATAACTATACACAATACATGCATTACATACCACATACATAAACATGCACCACACACGTACATTTAAGACACTTATACAAATTAAGATTTTGATTTTATTAATTGTAAAATATATTAAAAGATACTGTAGATATTAGTCCTTAATTTAATTGCTAGAAAATCAATTATATTCAATAATGGGGCGGGCACTGCTTCTCCTAAGCACAGGCTGTATTGCAGCTTACCTAGGAGAGCAGAACCACACCCACAGATTTGTAGAATATTATAAGTATATTTATAATATTAATGTTTTACATATATCTTTTTTTTTAATAAAATTATTATTTCATTTATTACATTTTATAAACATATTATTTACATTTTTAAATATTCCTTTAAAAACAAAAAGCATTTAAAAATATAAAAACAGTAGCCCACTGGTATCGGGAACAGGGTTCAAGCTACCAGTGGTCAGGGCTCTTGAGAGAGGAACCTCCTAACAATTCGCGCCGAGTCCAGAAGTACTGCTTTCTGGATCAAGCCCTTGATCCAGCTGCCCAACGAGAGCCTCCATTATGCCATTATGCCATTGGCTGAGATAATTAAATTTGAAATTATTATTATTATTAATTTCTACCCTGCACCAGACAAATCCGTAATTGTGTGTATAAAATAAAATTCCACTTTAGATAACCTATCTCTTATCCTGGGGGGAGCCCCAAGAATGAACTAACACACAATTCTTAAGTAGTTTCCAACCACAGACTGGGACTAGACCCAAATCAAACACAGGCCGTAATTTAATAATAGTGTATATATGCTAGGCAGTTGTAACTTACTTTACTCTCTAGTGATTTAATTGTAATATTCTATACTAAAGCGAGTAAAGGGCAACTCGCTGTCCGACCATGGACCATGCCCGGGTCGACGGCGCGTTGTGTTCCCTGTAGAGGGCCGAAGCCTGCCGGGGGGCCATTACCGTGATCCCGGAACGTAAAGGGCTATTGAAGGAACACCGTGGATTTTAGTCAGTACAAGTCTGACAGTCCCTCCGGCCCTGCCCGGGGCGGGAGGACTCACCTGATGATTTTACCAGGTTAAAAAAAAAGAGGTGATCATGCAAGATGAGCTAAAGCAAGTTTGCTGGTATATCACCAGCAATCTTGCTTTAGCTTCGCATATGTTGCACACCGAATATAAGCTCCCAATCACCTTTTTGTCTGATTTCTTCGATAAACATCGTCAAATTTCATGAAAAACACGAATGTTACCTACGCTACCAATACTTTTTTCCATGTTTTCTCACCTTTTAACTTTTCCTGTACTTCCACGAATATATTAAAACAAAAATAGCTAAATCAGTCCAGCTGTCCTCGAGTTTCAGCGAAACTAACGAACAGCAATTGATTTTTATATTATAAAATGAATGTTGTGATATATGATATATTCATAAAACTAAAAAGAGACTACTAGTAAGCTATTAAAGCTGCATCTACAATCCATGAACACAACTGAAGCGTAAAGACTTCTAAAACACCTTTTATAATTAAAACTGGATTATTCTAATCCAACCATACACACATTCAAACAAAGTAACGGAGCTTCAGAATAGTAATCTTATAAGCGATTATAATTAAAAGAAATAAAGAACAATATTTGCTGACAAAAAATATTTTTAAGACAAATATAAAACTACAAAGATGGAAGTTATACAATAAGCTGACTAGCGCCTAGATATAGACGTTTCTTTAGTACAAAGCCCTTTACATATGTATGTGTTGTCCACCGGTATGGTTAATAGACAAATTCCGTGTCAATATATGGAATATATATCCGAATATATCCGTATATTCCGTACCGTTGAAATTTTTGAAAAAAAGAAACGTTTATAAATTGTTAATTAATCATATTCTGGACTGAAATTTTCTAGACAACCCATTTGCAATATATTTACTGACAGTTTTTTTTTTATGTTCCACAACTTTCACACACCGCCATCTAGTCCCAAACTAAGCAGAGCTTGTGCTATGAGTACTAGACAACTGATAACAATACATACCTATATATTTCTAAATACATACATATTATAGATAAATTACACCCAGACAAAGAACAAATGATCGTGCTCATCACACAAACATTTGTCCTGGGTGGGAATCGAACCCACGACCTTGTGCATACTTTTCATCTATTAACCAGCTCAGTGAAGGTCGTTTTATGGTGGGATCCTATTATATAGTATTATAGTTTTATAGTAGGTAATCACAATTTACTTCTCTGGAATGACTCTTTCAAAACTGTTACTTTCAGATGAGGTATTTTTTCCGTCGTTACGGGTAGTCAGAAACAAGAAAATATACAGACGCCAGCACATAAAGCTACAACAATCTGTCAAATTTGTTTAATAGATTTTCAACTTTATTGTCAAAGAAATTAGGTTCAAGGTTGATTGGGAAAATTTGACAGTTTCATGTGCTGTCTGTACCACTGGTCTTGTCAGGTTAGATTGGAAGCCGGCCCAAACATAATCCTGAAAAGGCTGAAAAGATGACACTATTCCCATACGTTGCCACACCTGAGACCAAAATCAATGGTAGCGACCACCAGAGAAGCACCGAGCCATTTAAAAACACCATTTGTCTTTGATCCCGTAAAAAAATTTATCAGAAAAAAACAGCGGAGCTGGAATAAAATAACGCTCATCACTTCTCATCTTATCATCTCAGCCTTTTCCCAAATATGTCGGCGTCAGCTTTTGGTCTAATAACATACATATATATATATATAATAACATGCATCCGGCATGTGAGTACTAGATAGTGTTTTATGTCTAGAACAAAATTGGGTACCACGATACCCTTGGCAAAACTGATGATATATCGTCGGTCTAATTATCAAAATGTGTAACTCCAAAAAAAACGAAAATGGACTTTTAATGCGATCTCGTGCAGTATTTTATAATCTATACAACGGAATACTTCTTATTTCCCAAAAACGATTATACGATGAGGTATGTACATTTATCAATCTATAAAAATAAAAAGTCCTACTGCAAGAAAAGTTCGTACTTAAGTCAAGTTTAACACAAATACAATGAAATATTAAAAAAAAAATATAAATAATTTTCTCTATCAATTCTACCCCTAAATCACAAGTTGAAATATTGCAATAAATGAATAAATAAAACAGTTTTTTCTTGCTCCTGTAAAATTTACTCAAATGGAGTTACGAACTGTGATATTTAGATAGTCTATATATATGTTATAGCTTCTGACTACCAAGATACACATAACGACTGTCAGAGATATACTTACAAATGACAGCTGGGAGTAGGGTTGCCATACGACCGGAATTTTCCGGACATGTCCGGTAATATAGGTCTTTGTCCGGAATGCGGAGAGAATCCTAAACCGAAGAATGAAAGAGTGAAACATAAAAAAATATAATGTTTTTTATTTCAAATTAAAGAAAGTCAAGAATTATCATGAAATGTCCGGAATTTAATCCGGATTTTCGATTTTTTGACCTGGCAACCCTAGCTGGGACTAAGGGCTTAGAGTCTGGCAAACGAAAGTAGACACTCGAATTATTTGCAAACTTTTTATATGGCAATGTTATACTAATGTCAAACTCAATTTTAGAAAACAAGATGGCGTGTTGTTGTTGATTTGTTGTGATCTTTTTAATAGCGTTTATTCAGCGAAAAATTAACAAAATTATCAAAAGTGGAGTACGGGAGATGTTGTTTCGCATGATGTGTAAATATCAAGAAAAGAAACAGAAGAAAGACGCCGATTTCAAACAAAAACAAGATTGTTTACGTGTGGTGTTTGATTTCATAAGTTAGTATGACGCTACTAAGTTGATACTTTGTCGTAATTCATAATTTATATTATTTGTTTTAGCGAGGAAAAATATTTATCTATTTTGATTCACATTCATTTTGATGCATGGTTTTTAACAATTTCTTTTTCTTTTTTAGAAAATCAGGTGGATGTAGCAGGGGTTGATGAGATAGTGAAAACTATTAAAAAACTTACGGATTTAGAGCAGAAAGATAGAATAAGAACCCAGAACCAGTACTTGGATGAAATAGCTTCAATCACTGGTAAGTTTTTACTAGGAGTACATAACTTTTATAAAGATGTAATTTAATTCATGATTTGCAGAACCTAATCATTCTGTTTTACCATTCTTTACAGAAGTGAGCGTTACTACATTAAAAAGAATTAAAAAGGAAGGTGCGCGTAAAAGCCATATGAACCCACAGTGTCCGACTTAGATAGTTTCGATATAGATGCTATTAGTAACAAAATTAACGAATTTTATATCGTTAGAAAACAAGTTTAAAACGAAACACATCATTCATATACTGGCCAGTATATGACGCTGATGAAATTCTGAAGCAGAATGGGCACGAGGTATTGCGACTTCCCCCTACCACTGTGTTATCTAAATGCCATTGAGTTAGTATGGATTTTGGCTAAATGTAAAGTGGCAAGTAAAAATATTGCTCTGCCTGCAGTGGAGTTAGAGAAAGTTATAAAAGAGTCGTTTGAAAATATGACTCCCAAGGAGTGAAAGAAAATGACTGATCATGTCATCCATGTTGAAAATAAATACAAAGAAAGGGACAGAATTACAGAAAATAATTTATAAGTTTTATAATTAACGTAGGAAACAATGATTCCAGTGACGTGAATGTAAGACTTCCGTCTTACATTCAGATTTTGATTGTAGTAAATAAATCAGAACTATTTTAGAATACTGTTGTTTTTTTTTAATTCGAATTAAGACGCAGTATCTAAACTATTACCTACCTAAAATAGCTCTTGTATTTTTATTCCGATGAAATAAAACAGATAATTCTAAAGTATCAAATAAGGTTATTCCAGGTATTCCATAGTAGTTTTGGGGTTGCTATGCTGATATTTTTTAAATTTGCCGCGCTTTTTGTCTACTTTCGTTTGCCAGACTATAACGTGCTTTCCGATGCATGTAGGAATCTCGTCAAATATGAAAGATAACACTAAATATATCCTATTTTTGTTCTAGAAATCTCTACTATTTACACACATTCTGATTGAGATACCATTTGAACAAGGCCTTGTACACTTGACATGATACTCGAATATTAAATGGCGAACAAACATTTGTGTAGGTACCCTAACGTACCGAATAGCGCTCATTCAAATTAAAACTGTACAAACTTTGTGAATAATTAAATTTGTATTGAAATGAAATTGGCATGTGAGCATTATTAGAAGTTTAATTAAGTGTTGTTTTGATAAGTTTCGTTATGAGTTGTTTTTTTTTTTAATAATTTTAACGTTTCCTCAAGACTTTATTTTTATCCTAAGGGGATGAAGCGTGCTCAGAAATGTAGGGATTGGTACAATAAAACAGAGAACTGTGCAAGGCAGGGTGAAGCCGGGATACGAATGATAAAGATTTAATAAAATATACATATACGAATAATTTTATTGTCCGAAGATAATTCTAGCCTACTAGGTTAGAAGGTTAAATAAATATTATTATTATAAAAATGGGAATTAAGCTAAAAAAATAACTTTTGCATGTTGCTGGATTTCGCATATTTTCAAACTTTCAGTCCTAGGCAATGTCAGTAATGTTTCTGCCTGGGTTTCAACCACAGAAATAAAAAATACAGGAGAAGTGGTAAGGGGGCGTATCGGTGTTCGCGCGACATGGCCATAGGGCTCATGTCACAGGCAAGTGGCCGTCTCCGCGAACTAGTGCGCTTTCGACGGCGATCGTGATAACATATATGAATGCCGAGTTGTTCTGTGGTATCTTTTAAAAACCGAAGCCAAAATCAAAACTATGTGAATCATGGAATCACTTACCATATGTATATACAAACTTACCATACATATAGTACAAATATTTTGCAATATTTGTCTTTAAAATCATGAAAAACAATAAATCGTAAAATATTTCTTGATTTACTATGTTATTTTTGTTTTCAAATATCAGAGCGACTGTACTACTTTTGCTATAAATACATTGCTCCTTAACCACTACCTGAGTTCGTCACTAAGTAACTGGACAAGCAATGTAAAAATAACATACGAAACTGTATTACGCGGATTCATCGCGTAGTGAGGCCGCCACTTCTTGCGACGAATTAGTGATGTGCTTGTGCAGATCCACTAACGTAGGCAATCGACAGCAATGTCGATTGACGAATGAAATATTGCTATTATAGTTTAGGGGTTTTTCAACCGACGACAAAAAAAGGAGGAGGTTATCAATTCGACGCGTATATTATTATTATTTTTTTATGTATGATCACCGATTACTCGGAGACGGCTGAACCGATTTCGAAAATTCTTTTTTTGTTTGAAAGGGTATACTTTGAAATTGGTCCCATTGTCACCAAGTAAGGATCTGATGATGGAATCTTGGAGAAATCGAGGGAACTCTTCAAATATTATAGGCACACCTATGGTGATTTGAGTATTTTTTATAGTAACTTGTGTAGTTGTATTCGAAAAGCAGCATTTGGAAAGTAGACCTAATGATGATGACCACAGATGGCCACTGGAACTACTCAATATATAAGTAGGAATAATAAGTAGTTCATGTGTTCCGCTTCGATTACTTGAATGTGGTTATTAAGCACAATATGCTCGTCACAATGGTGAAATGAAGCTGATGGTGAAGTACCAGGAGAACTCCTCAACAAATAACAGCCCAACATTGGGAAAAGCAATATTTTGTAAATGAATATAAGTAGTTGACATTTAGGCTCTTGTAACTAGGTAAATTAAAAATCGACCAACTAAAAAGAGTGAAATAACTTTATAACATAGGGAAACCTCTAAGAAAATATGTTTAATTTTTATTTTACATGAGATGACAGAAATAAAAATACGTTGAAAAGTCAAGTGTACAAAAAAGTAAAAAAAGATAAACAATTTATTTTACGCCCGCAGCATGCGTAACGAGTTCAGACGTCGCCGTCGCTACAATAGTTTATTTTTCAATCTGTCAACCGTTTTAGCCCGGTTGGAAGATCGATGTAAATAATGTTTTTTACTTATTTTGATTTTTTTACCCGACTGCGCCAGAAGGAGGATTTTGTTTTTCGAGAGTATGTATGTATGTATAATTGTATGGCACGCTCTGTGGCCTGAACGGCTTGACGGATTTTAGCTTGAGAGGTATCGTTAGATTCGTATGGACTGTGAAAGTGACACTGTGTATATCAAAATAAAAAAAAACTAAAATGGCGGATTTTTGGCGCGATATTATGCCTTCAAAAAAGTTTTTTTTTTTTTTCAAAACCTATCGAGTGGGGTATCAAAATAAAGGGTTTTAAAAGGTGATTACCAGTGATCGGAGTAGGTAGATTGAAATGGGGTCATTGATCTGAAACGTATATATTAATATGGACATTCCTCCGGAATTGGTGGATTATTAAAAAAAAACCGGAACTTATGTAGGAATTTTATTCTGCCAGAGTGGAAGGAGTCATTTGATGATTTGCCATCCTCAAAAAAAAGGTAGGAATAAAAAAAATAAAAATTAAAGCTTCGATCGGAATTAGATTGTTTTTATTATTCAACAGATAAATAATGAATTAATTTAGTTTTTATACCTTCCTTTAAATTTTGAATTGAGTAGGAATAATATCACTACCAACATTAACAATGTTTAATTGAATCCGGAAATACCGGAATTACTTTCCGGGAAAATGACTTATCCATGTTATTCTTTCTGTGTGCATTTATGATACAAGTACCAAAAATCAATCTACCTACTCCGATCACTGGTGATTACAAACATATATACAACTTATATGGTTAAAAGTAATTCAAAGTGACAAATCGTAAAAAACACGTATCAAGAACTAAATCGTCTGCGAAATCTTTCACATTTTTAAACTAAAAAGCTGGAAATAAAAAAGGTAATTAAAAAAATTAAAAACCCGACTGCATCCTTATACTAGAACTAACTGAAAAGCTAATAAAAACAAGCCCATATTAAATTAAATAAAAGTTAGAAGCAGGCGGGACCCATTTGAGTTCGAAACTATAATAATGGTATGGGCCCCGCCTGCTTCCAACTTTTATTTAATTTAATATGGGCTTGTTTTTATTAGCTTTTCAGTTAGTTTTAGTATAAGGATGCAGTCGGGTTTTTAATTTTTTAAATTACCTTTTTTATTTACAGAGTAGTAGAGAAATGCGTAACCAATATTCGTAAAGTAAGTTACTTTAATTTTAGGTTAATAATCGGTGGTGTTTTTCGGTTTAGGATTATCGTATGTTATGCCTTATCCTATGTTGCTGTTTCTTTATTTTTTTATGGTTTTTGTATTTTACTTCCGTTGAAGCTTCGAATGCGTTATATTAATCGGCATGGTTCAGATAATATATTTGTGAATTTAGCTTAAAATAAGTCAATATATTCATGCCAGCTATTTATTTGTTATGCATGGATGTGTGTTTGTTTTCATATATTTAACAATTTCTCTACTAACTAGGATTTTTCTTTTCTTATAACAAAAACCTATTATAACCTACTAAACTATTACCTGCGGGGTAATTGCGTAACACACTTACAGTAGGAATCGGTTTCATTATGCTAAATCAACAACACTCACTGCGGTATTTACGTTGTTGAGCAGACCAATATTTCAAACATATGAAGCAATGGATTAGCAATATACGTCAAAATCATTCAGATCTTGATTTATAGTGTGTTACGTAATTATTGCGATGCTTATTATATGGTGACGTTTAGAAGTAGCTTAGGATGTATGTAAATGATAAATAAGTGGTTTTCGTACTTTTCAGCTTCCCAAAAGATGGTAATATAAAAAAGGAATAGATTGATGCCACAGGCATGCCACCTAACTGGTACCCTATAAAAAATAGCACCATATGCTCGGTTCACTTCAGCGCAGAAATGAACCTATACGGCTGGTATGTTCCGATCAAGAGCGTAATGTAAGTAAACATCAACTTTTATTTGACCTATCACTATGATAATTAAATATTGAGATTTAAGTCGAAAGCGCCAGGGTAGCCCTTAATACTTAGTAGGTAGTACTTAATAATAATTATGTAATGTTATGTTCTTAATAATATGTTTATTGTTATTATAATATTTTCTGGACATGCCATTTTTTATTTGGTTCATAAATGGTGCTCAAAAAAAATTGTACAAAAATAAATGGAAGAATCGATGTCTTTCCGATTTAGTCAATCACTAGCGTATATGTAAAATAAATTGCATTTGCACAGCACAACGATAGCGACCGATGTTTTTGTGTGGGTAAGTTCTACGGTGCATGGTAAAAACACGCTGTGTTTGACGGAATAAGGTTTATTATTGATTGTATAGTACGTTCGGATTTAAGAAATGCGGGTGTGTGCGCGAGTGCGTATCTATTGATTTTATTAAACTGCATGTGTAGTTGTTGCCCCGCCCAGCGCCTAACTGGAGACACACGGTTCTGATATAGTTTCGTCTGTTGACCATATCTACTTATTTATTTTATCTATGGTTTCAACCCATAACCTGCAAATCATAAATCGTGCCTGTAACTACTGGATCGCCACTGCTCTATACCATAAATTAATTAATTAAAAATTAAAAGGAGTTGTAATAAAAAAGCTTGTGGTGGATATTTTTATAGCAAGACACAGTATCTATCATTGCGAAAAATTGATTGCATTTCGACCCAAAGCTGCCGTAGCCACTTCTTCTTATTTGGTCCTATTCTTCTACTGTTCTTACGAGGAACAAATATTTAGCTCCATAAGAGTACCCTTCGTCGAGCGATGGATCTGCAATGAACAGATCTTTCCATAAAAAATAAATCGGTGGGCGGCTCAATTCAATGAAAGGTCCGTTTCAAAATAAACTATTTCATTGAACTTATCGATCTAAAGCAGGCCTACAAACCGCATGCGCATAAGGATACAATATGTATGGCCTTGGTCTGCTATGCAGACCCTTAAAATTTTCCTTTACATCCGTCAGACCCAACGTTGCACGACGAATCACGTGTAACCAATACGCCACGCTTAATGTCACCAAACAGAATTCGTTAACAAAAAATAAGGAAAATATGATTGTTTAATATCACCGAAGACTACGTAACTAATGAGACCTCATAAAATCCAATCAAAACGCAAAGGACATTTTAATTAACGACGATGTTTAGTTAAAATAAATTTCAGAGAGGAACAAATCATGAACGTTTAATAATATTATATTTTGTTATAAATTGTTTGTGAAGTTTGTAACAAACAGTATCTTACGAAGGTCTGAACTCGCTGAAGTCAACGACTTTCTGGAGATACAGAAATTATAAGTACAATAATCGCGGTTAAGTTTCCGAGAAAAAAATACAATCCGTAATTGAACTGGTCCCCCAAAGGGTTGGAGGTGTGAAGCCGTCTAGACGGACCAAAAGGACGGGTTTTGATAAGGGTGCCTTGGACGACCTTGAACTTTAGAACGGCTTAAACAAATGAGGCTACCCCCGCCTTACATGTCTGCATGTAACAGCGGTTTTTACATCTTACGTAACCCTGGAGCAGCAGTATCGAGCGCCAAGGAGCCACTAGACCAACTTCCAGATATCACTTAACTGGGTCAGTTTTACACAAATGCTCGCATTAAAACCACCCCCAAACTTCGTATTTACCCAGCGTAACGAACAAATTCACGGGCTGGTGATCGACATTCAAACAAAATACAACCAATTACTTATCGTGTCACGGGTAAAGGAATAGAAATTCTGTATTTCGCCTTTGAAGCGAACTACATAATTGATATAGAGCACCACGGACAGGTACACAAAGGTAGCCGTGGCGTCCTTTGTGATCGACATATCAAATCACCATCGGTCACTACAAAAACAAGCGAGACCCGGCCGGGTACAGACGTACGAAAATAAGTTCAGCCAGTTCCTAAACAAAAAGAAACTGAAATAAACAAGGTCGGGAATCAACGCCGCCGTCGCCGCCGCCATAAAGACCGACGGCCGTCCTTGAAAAGGGGGGGTTCTTACAAATTGGGTTATTACGGTGCGTGGGGTGGGGTGCGGACGGGGCTCGCACGAGCGGGGCGGGGGGCGGGGGCGCAGGGGGGGGCGTGGGCGTACCTCGGTGCGCCACCCGCGCCCGGCACGCCTCTCCAGGAAGACTCCCGTCCCAGACTAGGGTTCCGGCGCCGATCATTATAATTACTCTCCAAGGTGAGCCGGGAGCTGCAACCCCACCGGCGGCCTAATCCGGCTCGCGCTCCGCCGGGACCGGCCAGATATCCCCGACATAATATTGCGAGCGCCAAACATTAAAAGCACTTAAACATCATCAGCCTATCCGAACGGTGCCAATTATGTAGCAAATTGAAAGCCTCTCCAACAATTTTGAGTGTGGGTACTGAGCTTTATTAAGGTTTTAAATTATGGTCGAGCTGACGAATGTAGCTTTATCTAAAAATATTCTCTGGTTGGGTTAGTTTTGAAGTGCCCTTTGTTCTGGTGGGTAGGTGGGATGATTAAAGTTGGTCTTCAAATCATTAGCGCGGACTTCAAAGTCGTAATCGTTGGTGAAGTTTTGGGGGAAAATTGGGGCTCGTCTTTATGCAGTGTCTCGTTAGATAAAGGACTTAGTGTCGGATTCAGGGACGGCTGCAGATGAGGCGGCCGCTGATGGCCTAGACTTTATAGGTGTATAATGAGTTGTAGAACAAAGGCTAGGGCCGCGAACCTACTACATTGATAGTTACGTATTTATGAACGGCGCTTGTTTGTGTTCTACATACGACGTAAGCGTAACTAGTCTATAAACCTGCGGAGGTGGGGGAGGGAGAGCGGCTTTATTTATTTTCTTGCAGCAAGTGAAAGATAGGTGGCGATGAGAAAAAGTTATGGAGAATCTATATCGTCCGTAGCGTTAAATAATTGCGAGCATCAGAATAACATGAAGAGTTAATGACCAAACTTTCTTGAGCTCTTTACCCTGCATTGGATCTGTCACAAGCTTCTCAGGTTATACTTTTCCATACTTCAATCTAACCGTACTACTAAAAGTTTCCTCAGATGTGTAATTTAACCGATTTCAGTATAATATAATCCTATCGCTGTTTCTAAATATCTCTACGCTATACATGCATATTTAAAGATAACAGTAAAAATACAATGTTTTTTCTTCCAAAACACGCCTTATCGCATACACGCGCCGTTTAAAAATATTATCGTACTTATTTCTAGTAACAAAATGACTAGCGTAGGTAGGTGCCAACTACTCAAAATGCACATTTAAAGAAGTAGTTTAGTAAATTTTCTTTTGCCAAAAAAAAATGCTAATTTAAATTTGAATAAGTTCTGTAGTTTTGTACTACCAATTGTATTTTACCGTTTCTCGTATATGCAGAGTTGAAAGTATTACGAGTTTTCCATACATAGTTGAGCAAGTAGGATTATCCTACAACTAGCTTGTGCCAGCGGCTTCGCCCGCGTGGGAAGTTTTTCCCGTGTAAATCCCGATCCCGTGGGAATTTCGCAAAATTCTTTCTTAGCGGATGCCTACGTCATAACATCTACCTGCATGCCAAATTTCAGCCCGATCCGTCCAGTGGTTTGGGCTGTGCGTTGATAGATCACTATGTCAGTCAGTCAGTCAGTCAGTCAGTCACCTTTGAGTTATATATATATAGATAACCATAATTTATTTCAAACAAAATGTTTGACACAGAATACAGCATGCTTTCTTTTTTTATATATGTAACAAAATTGTGCGAATAATAATAGCGTGGTACCACTAGCACCTTTGTTAAGATGTTAAATCCTTTGCGTTTTAAAATGCAGGTTACCTATTCCTCGCTGCCCTTCATTATAAAATCATGTGAGTTTGTTATAATTTTAAACGTTGTTATTGTTTTAAAACTTCCTCATATAGAGTCGGTGCGACGCGTTCTATACATTCAGATCGCACATAGCGATGACGTAAGCCTGCGACCGGCTGGGGGCCAATTATGCGTGAACGAAGCCCTTAGCAACAGAGTGCGTTGCTTCACTACTCAACCAGCTTACAAAGACACCTACATACCATACAAAAACCTCTTTAAGCACCCGAGAGTCGCATGATTCGAAGGAGCGAGGAGGGTCTGAGTAAATTGGCCGTGGCTTGTACAGAATTCTAACATCAAAAAATCCTCATTATTAATTAAGTATGTGCTGGTATTTGGTATGTCCCCTGCAACTTCTAATGCTGTCAATAATAATGTAGGGATGATTGACCTCTGCATATGTTCGGTTTACGTGTTGGAAGTCTGCTAGGGGGCTTTTGCACAAAAAACGTTTGATATTAAAGGCGTACTATAATTTGGGTAAAGCCACGTTGTGACGACGTCTTATGTATATTTTTGATAAATCGATAAAGTGAAATTATAAGGTTTGTGCCTCCTGCCTATTGGTAGGCAAATAGGTACGTTTTTATTATTATTTTGACGACGATAGTTGGTTACTTGAAACATTTTATTTATGAAGAGATCGTTACCGAGTTCATCGATAAAAACTAGCAGTGTTCGATGAGTTGGCAGTTTATTTTCATAGACAAAAGGAAGTCACAAGTCAGTTTGTGTTGTCTGAGGCTAAGAACGTGTAGGTAGATATAGAATAACAACATGGTTTATAGTCATGGGTAATTATAACAATTTCGTGTGATGCTAATCTGAATACTTTGTTCTGTAAATAGCTAAGTAAAATAATGATGTATGCTTAGGTTATTATAAAAGGCAATAAAGGTACCGCTTCGCATTGTGATGTACGGTGGACGTTCTAGGAAAATGCATGAAATGGAAATGCTTGCTATTTGAAAATGTATAATAATCTAAGATTGTACGAATCAAAACAGCGCATTATGATTTTATCTTCTACACGTGCTACATGTGTACAAACATCCGTACATCCAAAGATACATCATACATCCATCTACACAAACTTTCGCATTTATAATATTAGTAAGAAAGTAAGAAACAACTAAGATTGAATACAATACAATCCTTAAACAGGCTGTAAATTAGACAAAGTTAACAAAGCAACGAAATGTTCTCAGATTTTAGGAAAACCGCAGAGAAGACCTTGAAATATGACGACCGTGAATCAACGATACGGGCTCGAGTGGCTTACGAACGTAGTCTGGTTTATATCACTATACAATCTGTTTTAGAAAAAGTATTACTCAGCGTGAAGGCAACTTCAAGTCTGTATAGGAAGATTAGATGGCGTTAAATCAAACAGTGAAGGAAGACCTACAGTTAGAACAATACAGTGACTTACCAACCCATACTGTGAACTTGTAATGTGGATTACGACCGCCTAATCTTTCGGAGAACACGCCTGGGCCCCAACAGTAGGACATTAAAGGCTAAATTAGGCTAAGGGACTAAGATTTCGTTCAGCATTCCATTTGTAGAAACTCTAAACAAATTACTGTCTACTTCACGACAAGTAGGTCAAAAAAGTCAGGACAAGTCCAAAAATGTAGCATAACAACATTCACAGAAAATAGATACCCAAAAAAAAACCTGAGAGTTCACTCAACTGTCAAATTGCATGGCTATTTCTTTGTCCGTTTAGAACTCGGTCTAGTCATCGCTTAAAATGACGTTGTCACATGCTAAAGAAATAACAAAGAAAACTTCTTTTGCTCTTGCATTTGAAAAGGATTAGCGGAAAAAATATTTTAGACTGTGGTTCAATAGAGCATGTGTTCAGTATACGTCTGAGCGTGTACTATTTTGGCATCGTCTCGGATTAAACAGAGATTGGATAAGAATTATTATTGAAACAATGGTTTTGCTTCACAAGGTTGATGTGTTTTGCCTCACTCGTTATCGTGATACCAAGTTTCTAAAGTGCCCTACATGTTGTTATACGTGTTTACGACCTGTTTCTATTTACTTTAATAGGCATCGAGGTCTCGCCATTGTCTTAAATGTGCGGAGATCGGTCAGGCGAGATGTGGGTGAAATGGAGACAGTCTGTCAGACTTTGTGAATATCTTTCGTGATATTTAATGCTTCAGCTATTTACATTCTCACTACGTTATTTAAGATAAAAATCATAGAATAGTTTTAGTATCTACACAAACAATGATAGTCAAAATGATAGTCACATAATATTTACATATTTAGAATAATACAAATTTAAAGTCATAACAATTCATTAATTATATAATGTATGTAAAAACAATAAAATAAATAATTATTTATATTTTGACGGTTCACAAAAATATAAAGAATTTAAAAATCCATCTTTACTAATCCAAAAATCTTTTTACACGTCAGTGTTTTGCTTTAGAATAAGATAATACCAATATAAATTTACATTAACTTGGTAACTATTTTCACACACATGACGAAGAAAAAAATTTAAATTCCAAAATACCTGTATAAAATAAAAGCAGTATTGTGAAATTATCCTACTCATATAGATATTATTAACGTTATTCTTAATGTAACTGACTTTGAAGTGTCCTTAAATAACATGAAATTAAATTCTAAACCAAGTTTTTGGTAACTTCTGGACGTTGTGTTTATGTTGCTATGCACAATATTCATTCCGGGATGCCCCCATAAATGTATTTTAGTATATTATAAAAAGTGGCATTTAGATTTGCAACATTTATGATATTTATTTTGAAAATCGGTTTTAAAACGCTTACACGTATTATTTTAATACGTAGTATATCTAGTATTTTTTTCTTCCTAAATTTAAATTTAAATGATCATGGATTGAAAAAAAAAGATACCTAATATAATAAAAGATACCTACATGTCATGTACGTTATCTAAAAAGAATAGATCTTTTCGTGAATTTAATTAAATAATTCAACTTACTTACGCGTAGCCATGACACTCGTTCCCAGTGCTAGGTTAGGTTAGTCAGTTTTTATAACTTTCGAGTATTCCATAGATTTTATTTACTTTTGATACACAAACGCACGAAATTCTCTCTTTTTAAACCCAGTTTAGATAAAAATAACACCAACCATCCTTTCTTATCCACAATTTCTTTTATCTTCGGTAACTGCGCTATCGCACTGGCCAAAACATAGGAATGAAAATAAACCAGCGATGAGTTCGTTAGCCGGCAGCGTTCTCACGCGCATCTTATGTCACGACGTTCGCGCATGCGTACAACAGCGGCATTAAAATACAATTAACGCTTAATATTAATTATTCTATGTATGTTGAATCTAAAATTTTATGACGCTTATGCTAAAATAAAGAGTTAAATTACTGAGTAAAATCTCAAATTAATTTGCTAAAGATTTGTAATATGTAGTTTTATATATATTAATAATATACATTATTAAACACAACTGGTATTTCAGTTAAGATGGAACCAACAGTTAAGGGTTATGTTCCGTATACAGCAAAGGAGCAATTTGTGATAATGATTAATGTGCGTTCTGCCTAATATTGGCGTTCAAAATTTTCCAAATAACTGTTTTAAAGTTGTACAAAAAATAAACTATATGCATGAATTTGTAGCGTCGCCCTCTACGAAATGCATTCTGTAGATGTCTACGAGATACGCTACGTGCGGCGATGCACCGCGTAGCAATGCAGCTACGTCGCATCTACGACGTAGCAGTGCTACGAAATTGCATACGTGCAGAAAATATTTGCAAGCTTCATTTTAAAATACAGCTGAGTTTAATAAAACGAATGTTTATAGAATAATAGAAGAGAAGATGCATCTGCTAGATAATGCGTTAGAAGAAGGTTTATTATTATAGTAAATATCTTTAATAGATAATCGATTTTAGTTCATTTTCTGATACCTTAGATATTTTTCAAACACATACGATAAGTATTTTCAAACATAGAATTATCTTTTAGCATTAGTAAGATGGATCAAAAGTAACAATTTATCTTCTTTAACCTCAATATTTATGAAACTTTGTTTCAAAAAACAGTACAATGATATAAACTAAAAAAATATTTATATGACATTCGAGCAACCAATTAAAACCAAATTAAATAATATTAACATTGTATGCATTATATTTAAATAAACTCCTAATGAGTTTATTTGGTAATCAATCATGGAATATGATTAAAAACAGGAAACGTCGTAACAATGTGTAAAGCAGATGTTTACTATGTTAATGAGTTTAATAAAATATTACAGTACATTGGTATGTAATTACTTTATGGGGTACCTACTATCAAGGACAACTCGGTACTCTAATGCAGTCTGCAAGGACAACTAGGAATGGCGATATGTGAAAGAAGAAAACCGGCAATGTGCAAGTCTGAAGCGTACATGAAGGATTTCGTACCATCATCCAAATAAAATAAGTGTTAAATATATATGTTGTATAAAAACTGTTAATATTGAATTTTATTGTAGCATCATAACAAATATATGTACGTACAAAAAGATTGTAAGTTTATGTTCAATGTTAAATACGTAATATGAGCGAGTCTTGTTATGATTAAGCTCTTTCCCAAGACTTGTTAATCTTCACCAAACTATATATGAATAACTGAAGCAAGTTATTATTATTATTTGATTCCTAGATCGAGCAAAAACATCGATTAAAAAAAAATTGTTTATTTGCACCTTCAAGTGAAATGGCAATGTTACAATGTAAATAGGCCTTAAGGTAATACATATGTTTATTGTAAGAGTTGCAGCCAGATTTGATTGGGTTTTTCTATAAGGTGTTTCTCAGTAGTAGCTCGGAGCTTGGAAGTTGGCGCCGTTGGCGGAGTGATACCGCCTCGGAGTTTCGTAAAGCACGTTAAGGCATTGCTTCTGCGCCTGATCGCTCTCTTATCGTGTCGGATCGCCGTTCCATCTAGCTATGAAAGTGTAGGGACAGAGATTGCAACTGTACCAGCACACATACTTGTGCACTATAATATGTTCTGCACAGAGGGCTAATCTCCACTTATATTGGCTGCCGTGGCCGAAATCGGGCAAGTGGACTCTAAATATATAAATACCAACCACTCACACAATGTGAACCACACACATTTACACACACACACACACTCACACACACACACACACACGAACACACACACACACACTTACACACACACACAATTACACAACACACACCATCAATAATAATAACAATAATATTATACTACTACAATTTTGTTACTTTACTGCTTTTAAGTTGTAGTGCCTGCTTGTAAACTTTGTAACATTACACTTAGTTCTTAAGTTACTTTACGAACCTTTTTTTTTTTCCGATTTGGAAATCCTCATGGATGTCCTCCGCCCTGGGGCGGGCGAAGGGGTCTGTCAGACTCCAACTGACTAAAACCACCCCGTGTTCCTTCGTACACATGCGCCGGGGGCTGCAGGAACGCCTCTGCAGGCCCCATCTTTTAAATATTGGCTCCCCTGTAACTTCTGAGAAGGGCGCGCGTGGAACAAAACGCGCCACCACCTCGGGTCTCGTGTTATAGGGGACGGTGGGTATCCCCAAGCCCACCGTCCCTGGACCCATTCAGGGGGGCCGCCAGAGACGAACCTAACCCAACTGGAGGGGTGGCAACTGCTTATCCTAATCACAGGCTTTTAACTAGCCTAGCTAGGAAAGCAGTATGACACTCTTGTATTACATGTAGTGCAAAAAGTGAAATATAAATGTGGCTCTGTAATGTAAATTAGACATAAGTTAAGTGTATTTCCACTTTGTACTACAACTCCTGCAAATGAATAAAGTTTTTATTTATTATTATTATTTATTTATACCTTTATCTGTTTCGAGAATTCTACTCATAAGGCCGTGCGCGCACTGCGTTGCGTTTTGGAAACGCAAAATCTGTGAAGTATGGAGTGTCATAGAAGTGCGCGCACTGCGGTGGAATAAACGCGTGCGGTATAGTCACCGGTGGCTCCGGTCATTCTACCGGTGCGGTGCTGGCGCGCACGGCCTAATTCTTATCTTCTATCAAGAAACATTTGAAATCACGGTTCATGTGGCGAGAAATCTTGCATTATTTGTATTTCTCATCATTAATTTTACTAAACAAGGTAATAAATACACTTAAGCCAGTATTTTAAAGTCCTGTTCAACTAATTTTGCACGCAAAAGACCCCTCGTCAACAAACTTAAACAGCATTTGCACATTTAAAATGCAAATCCAAACCACACAGAAACAACCTTGTTTAATCAACTAGTTTAATATTATAAATGTGGAACTAAGTTTGTAGATCTGTTGGTTACCTCTTAACGTCAAGACATATTTGTTTTAAACTATTTTTTTATTAATGTTCGGCTCGCGTTTAATCACCATCTCACCTGATGATAAGCGATGATGTGGTCGAAGATGAAGCACGCTTACCTAGAAGTAACCTATTCACCTTTGACTTAAGCCCCCTACTTAGTGGATGCATTCCTTGAATTAGTTCTTAGGATACCAATAACCTGGGTGTATTATGTGTTTGAAATTAGGTAGTCGGTGTTTGGCCAAATGAGACAGATGTCTGGACTTTCAGTTTGTATGTCTTTTCTCTTTTTTCTTTCTGGTTTATTAGTTTTCTTAAAATGAACCATTTTTTTACATTGACCAAGTGCGAGTCAGTCTCGCCCATGAAGGGTTCCGTAATAACTATAATAATATAATATAATATGTATATTTATTTAAAAAAAAAACCTTACAAATTTCTTAAAACTAGCTTATTTACATTTTTTACAACTACGCCAAATAACTTTGTTTTTCATAGTGTTTGTATGAATTACAAAGTTATATTTGCGGTTTTAGAAAATATGCTGCATCTCAAAAAACTGCTGAACTGATTTCATTCAAACCAATTTTGGTTGAAACTTTACATTAAGATCTACAGACATATTTTTTTTGATTTTTCACTCCATTATTATAGAAGTTAGAGGGGGGGGGACATTTTACCACTTTGGAAGCGTATATCTTTTTAATGATTAACCTTGTGAAAAAGTGGCTTTAAAAACCTCAATGTCATTTTTAAAGACTGTCTATAGATACCACACACGCATAGGTTCATTTTCAATTTCAGTTCAATGTATGGGCAGCCCCCCTTTATTTTAAATAACTTGTAATTTTTTTCTTAAAATCGGAAAGCGGTTCACAGCATACATCTATCTACCAAGTTTCACATGTATAGTCTTAATAGTTTCGGAATAAAATGGCTGTGACATACGGACGGACTGACAGACAGACACACAGACAGACGGACAGACATGTCGAAACTATAAGGGTTCCGTTTTTTGCCATTCGGCTACAGAACCCTAAAAATGGAAAGTGCTTAGAAGGATTACCCTTATGTCCGCCTATTTTATTGAATTGCAACCAAACAAGCAGGTGAAACCGCATGCGAAAGTAGTATAGACTAAAACAAAAACCGCCTAAACATCAATATTTATATCAGCGCTGCCATTTTGGCAATAACATATCAGTTGTAAAAAAATGTTGCTTAAACCCATTCACAGCGTCGCATCAGTGCGGGGCCATAATGAAAACCTTCCGCGGTCCGAAGGCCACACAACCAGTTCTCAGACCGGTATGAGGGCCCCAAATCTTGGGACTGCGTTCCGAATGTATGCGTTAGTTTTCTTTAAAAAAGTTAACTCCTGATTTTAACTTAGAGTTAATAATCATTATATCGCCCTGAACACTTAATTGAATGTAATCTAGAACCAGAGAATAGACGGCGGCGCGCCGTGTTCTGCACGTGTCTCAAAGACCAGTCAGCAGCATTGAAAAGGCCATTGCCAATAGCAGGAATTTTCTAACGAGATACCGCGGCCACGGAACGCGGGGCCAACTGAAGGAGTAGAGTGGGTTATGAATGGGTTAGTAGAAGTCTGAAACGAACAGGTGTGTCAGACTTCTACTGACTTATGAGTCAGTAGAAGACAGTCTTTCTACTGACTTATGAGTCTGTAGTCGGACTTTCAGGAAAAAATGGACCAGAGAGTAGTAGCGACAAATCAGACGAATCCAGACTCGATGGGGCTGTGACGTTGTTTTACTGAGTTACCTTGCCACCTTACAGCTTCAGCATCGGACCCTGAATAGCATCTAGACCTAAAGTCTTTATAAAGATAAATCAAACAAACCCAAACACGACGGGGTTGCTATATTTTATTACATAGTTCCTATGGCTACATTCCGTCTCCATCATCTTAGATGTTCAGCATGATGATCATCATCTTGAGCTGATCTCAGCTCGATTGTACTATAATATTGAAAACTTTCCATGGTCCGTAGACCACACCAGTAAACAGATCCGAATGACGGCCCCAAATCTTAGGACTGTGTTCATGTCACATGAATATTGGCATCCAGCCACTCGGTCACAGCTTTATTCCACTACAATTTTTTAAGTGACAGGGTACTCTGTTTTCGAAAACCTTCTTCATGTTCTGATTTCGACATTTGGAGCACAATCCATTCGTCTAATGCCAAACATGGAACGCTCCATGTTTTTAACCATATAGCAGATTAATCTCATCTATAAATTAAACTATAAAACTACAGTAATAACTCTAGTTTTATAGTTTCCGCAACCTTTTCTTATCATACGATCGACAAATTTCTAAATAGCTTATAGTAGCTTACGCTATAGTGATGGGACACATGAATGTTGCTAAGATCACCGACATTTGTGCACGTATTTTCATTATCGACGTGCAAAAGCTGCTTAGCAAGATTTATTAAAAAATACTTATTCTTCACTAGCTGTGTCCCCAATTGCGTTTATGAGGGAGGCAATAGTACCTTAGTTTGTTCATAAAACATAGGAGGCGGTTCTTTCTAGTTAACACGTGGATTTTCCCGCATAAATTACGATACCGTGGGAATCTCAGAAAAAATGACCGATATGTTTCCTCAAAACACATAGAAAGAAAACATACTTTCAAAATTTTTATTTGTATTATTACCGTGTATATAACTATAAGTACGCGAGAAAACACAGTTATTTTGAAATCACAAACAGACTATATTTTATTTATATCTAAGAAGATGTATAGATTAATGTTTAATTTATCACAGCGCACTTAACGTTCCTTATAGGTTGGCACACTTATCACAAATCAATGTTACAGGTTATGTGTCACTCGTAATTAAAACTTCCAAAACTTCTTAAAATCATTTTCATCCCGGTGTGGGAGGGAGACGGAGCTATACAAAACGTATATCACAATCCCTCTTCCACAATCATTGTAGTATTGGTACATGATAGTATGAAGACTTAGTACACTTGACTTAGTGATCAATGGGTAGCTCGCCGCCCGACGTTGTCGGGGCCCACTAGGAGGTCGGTACTTGGTACCTGTCAGGGTTGCGGAATTTTTTGAAAGAGTTACGTACACGAAGGGCAAATGACGGAACACGGACGGGTTTTAGTCAGTAAAAGTCTGACACACCCGCTTCGCCCAGAATTGGCAGTCATTGGATGATTTACGATTTAAAAAACAAAAATCATTGGGTTACCAGACGAACGGCGATGCGCTATTGTTAAATAATTGTAGGAAAACATATGGCTTAATCATAAATAAAATGTATTATTTTCCGCTCTTGTACTTTTAACAAAAAATAACAAATAAATAATGAGCACGTTTCGTTACTTTAATTACAAAGAAAAGGGCGAGAAAACTTCTAAGGTGTTTTAATTTTTCTTTTTTAAATCACAATGGTCGCAAAAATGCACGTGTCAAAACAATCAAGTTGCAAAACAGAGGGGCGCTACACAACACTAACGTTTTGCAACAAAATTTTACCCTGACTTAAAAAGAGTTGAGAAAGGCTGCACTTGAAAGTTTTCTTGCAAAGGGAACGAGTTACAATGCATTTATTTTTTCTTTTAACTTGACTTTGAAATCAAGGGGGGTGGCGTCTTTTTCCTTTTTCAATGTTAACAAAGTTCCATTAATGGATTGGAGGGGAAAGTGTAGGTTTCGTAATCCTCTGAAGGTGGGCGTTTGGACAGGATGTTCGAGCCGAGTTATGTTTTTTCCGTGATGCAACATCACGTCTGTATTCTTCGAAAAGTTAGGTAGATCTATGTAGTTTTCGTAGATAAGTGTACCAGGCCCGGGTCGACGGCGCGTCGTGTTACACGCGCGTCTCAAAGAACAGCCAGCAGCATTGAAGGTGCCCTACAAGGCCACTGCCTACCGGGGTTGTGTGTATGTTCTATACACATATCGCGGCCCAGTCATGCAAGACCAGCCTGAAAGAACAATTCACTCTCTCTTTCGCTCCGCCCAGAGCGGAAAGAGTCATTAGATGATTTTACCACCGAAAAATAAAGATAAGATAAGATCATTTTATTTGTCCAAACATGAGTGTACATACAAAAGAAAAGCACGCAAGAGGTCTAAGTGTTTCGTTGAAGAGTATTTAAGTGCTTCCACAATCTCTAGCACAAGTGAGAAGATACACGGAGTGTTTTTAATCAGTACTAGTCTGACAGAACTCTCGGCCAACCCCAATGCGGACGACGATTACACAAAGTAATTTGCTTGTGTTCGAACCCAAGAGCTACAATTCATAAGTCGTGTCTATAACCACTGGACCACGACAAAAGATACTAAAACTAACAGTCGTTTTCGTTTCGTTATCTTTTGTTATAAACACGTTGAATTCAGTGATGGTAATGAATCACGCGGTAGCCTTGAAACTATTGCGCCAAACTCAGTTTTTTATTCATTTTGCAACTAATAAAAACATTGTGCACGAAAATGTAGGCATGCAATTAACTGAAGTTTATACCTATATACATATATTTGCAAAGGAAGTGTTCGACCAAGTGGTCAATGACCTCAGTGCAACTAGACTGAGCTGTGCGAATAACAATGATTCATTACACGTGCCGTTTTTGCACTAAAATAACATTGAACACAAGTGCATTTTGACAAACAATACAACGTATTGTCGCATTATGAGTACAGAGGAAAATTATGATAGCAAGCTAAGTATAATATTATGCAATAATAATATATACAGAAGAAATAAAAAAAATACAGGACATCGAAGAATTCGTCAACATCGCTATCAATGATAATAATTATGTATGTGTTGTAAATTGTCCACCTTTATTTTGCCTTTGCTAGCACCAAATCTGCTTAGCTTTTTCCAAACTTTGTTGGGATTGCCTTCCAGTCTAACTGGAAGCAGGCAAGTATTAAGCCCGATTTACACTTCAATAAGTACAGTAGCCAGTTAAGAACTTAGACAGTTAAGTAATAAGTAGTAAGTTGTAAGTAGCGTCCAAACGTAGGCGAGTGAGTAGTCATAAATTGCCCGAGAAGAAGAAAAGAAAATAACA
The DNA here is from genome assembly GCA_943138885.2 of Tholera decimalis. Classification (NCBI taxonomy): domain Eukaryota; kingdom Metazoa; phylum Arthropoda; class Insecta; order Lepidoptera; family Noctuidae; genus Tholera; species Tholera decimalis. The sequence goes on along the minus strand of OW964553.2, from coordinate 7,190,907 downwards.
CGTGTTAGCGACCGCAACCTATAAAATGGACTGTACTAAACTCCATGCCAGCCAGTTAAGTTGGGGGGGTGCGGGAGACGCGACAGAGGGGGCTACTTCGCACTGGACTCGCCGAAAAATAGGATCACGATCTATTTAACTCAATCAACAACTTACTATTTAACTCGCTTTTGCCGTTCAAACTACAATAACAACTTAACTCGCCGATGACGCAAGTTAACTCGCTACTGTACTTATTGAAGTGTAAATCGGGCTTTAGTGTTTTACCAAGAGCCACTGCACATCTGACCGCCGCAGTAGCTAAGTAACACCACAGGTAACACAATAACCTTGGCAAGACTAGTACCCAATTTTCTGGCTTCAAACCCGTATCGACTGTCAAAGACTACTTATTTCAGCCGCGAGCAACAACTTTACGTGTTGTCCGAGGGACGGAGCGCACTCCACATGTTGAGTTAGTCACCCATCCACGAACTAACCCCGACATGCATTACTTAACTTTAAACATCAACCCGAGCGGGCCTTCTTATTAGGTACGAGTTCTTTCCTCTCTGGAGTCTATGATTGAATTTAAATTAATTGTAACACGTGTACCTGTACAAGGTGTAACAGATTAAGCGCAATACCTCAGACATCCCAATTAGAATATTAAATTATAAGTCTAAAACAACATCCGTAACTATTGAAACCAAACCTAGATATTTTTTTATAAAATAGTTATCCTTACTAAACGCAAGACATGTGCGTCATTCAATATCCTTACGCAGACGCATACACTCATGCAATGTTAGCGGCCGACGCGCACACGAGCGCATTTCCTTGAATTAAGGATTCTATTAATTTGTCCTGATACTGTGTTTCCATTTTAAGTTAAATGTAAGATTTTTTCCGCCAAAATTTAACACCTATTTTTTATGACGGAAATCGATTCATAAGCCGATTCTGAACCAACTATTTTCAGGAATTGCGTTTATTCTGTTACACATTTTATGTTTGGTTATCGAAATATATTAGTTAAATTATCCTTATCCAATTAAATAACGCATTATCACGCCATTACTGCTTAATCTTATCCAACTTATAATATAAGAGGAACTAAGGCATGGAATTCACAAATGAGTTGTGATTATTGCGAAAAACAGTATTTTGGTAAAAATGTGGACTTGAGTTCTAACTTGGGTTGGTTTTTTTAGCTGACTGTGACTACCCTGAGAAAAAAAACACCGAAACAAACTCAGAGGACAAAATCTAATTTGAAGTCAGTCACAATTCGAACTGTGTTAGTAGCTCAAAGCTGAGCTACGCGATAATTGACAATGATGATGCTTTGCACTGTCTGGATTGGTCTGCTTAAATCTGTGTGCTTCTCTCCTCAAAAGAGCACCACAGACATTAAGATACGTCATGTTTCTCATATGATTTGACCAATAGGTACTAGTCGTATGGACATTGACCTCTGAGTTTGTTTCGGTGTTTCTTCTCAGAGTAGCCAGTTCATCGAAACTTAAAACGGAAAAAATGACGTTTAAAAGTTATTTCACAAAATAAATATTTCATTTCATTTTACATTTAATTTTTTCCAATCTGCATGATCTTTCTCACTATTCTATAGGTATATATTTCAGCTAAATACAGTACATAAATATTGCAGCTTTTGGAGTGTGATGTAAATTAAACCTTCCAGGTCTATAAATTTGAGGCTATGGAGCAGGGGATTCGATATAACGCCAATGGAGACTACTTTAGGAACGACGTATACTTTTCTCGCCTCCAAATTCTAGTGGTGTTATATTATTACAAGACTGTTCTGTCTCACAGCTGGGAAAGGCTTTCCTTAATTCTAGGATAATTTCTTTAATAATAATAATGTTTTTTCTGTTCACACCTAATATTTCTAAAGGAGAATGCCAAGGCTTCCTTCAAGACTCGGCCAGAACCGACAAAAATGAACTATATCTTTACTTTATCATAAAAAAGGAAAATAATTATATAATTAGACTGTATGGTTAGTTTTCTATAAGAAGTACACCAAAAAAGTTATAGTTCTTTGAAGTTGACCACTTCATACTTCTAATTTTAACGATAACATGAAATAAACTATAAAATTATTGAATAATGACTATTGAATTCGTTTTCAACAGCCAAGGTAGTCGTTAGTAATACAGAAATCGGAGTCCGGTAACAAAGCAATAAAAACACAAAACTGAAAAAACACATAAGATATTTCGTCGCTCGTCATAAAACGCGGGAAAAGTAAAACTTTTGACAATTATTATCAGTGACAACTACAAGATTAAGTTTTACCAGCACTAAACAACTATTCTAAACTGTATCGATAATTTAATTGAATTATTTTATATTATTATAAGATATTAACAAAAATATAACTAAACATTATTAATTATTATAAGAATTACGAGTTATGACTTTAGTAACTAATAAATTCAGTTACGTAGGTTCATAATAATATTAATCTAATCGATTTGCAAGTGCAATTTCGTATCGATATTATTTTATTTTGGTATTGGCAACATTTCTAATTGAAATTGTAGATGGAAAACGTGTTGATAATTTAATAACTATTTAAAATGACTTTTAAACGGTGTACTTCTACAGATTTTATTTGTACTGTATAATTCTTACAGTTTTATATAATGAATTATCATTAATTAGTCTGTCGGACGCTACATGATTCGAGCCGAAACTTGGCATTCACCTATATTTTTTTATGCTATATATGCAGGAAGAATCTGTTTATTTTGATGAGAAGTTATTTTTTTTTATAGTTATGTGTAAAAATAAATTATTTATAAGGATTTTGATTTTGAAGGGTTTACCCTGTTTACCGGACTACGGAGGGTTATTATTTTTTAATATCCCCTTAGCCCATTTTTAAGTTCCATGCCACAATTATAAATGTTAATGAACGTACGTTAGAATGTTTTATATGGAACTAGGCACACGGATATGCTATGAACTGTAGAATAGATCGGCATTTTTTTCGTGATAGCGCGCTCCCAAAAAATACAAATCCATTCACACGGACCCCCTCACCGGCAGGTGCAAGTGTTATTTCCTTATCGGATGCAAATTGTCCATTTTGATGACGTTAAGCATCGGTTGTGTTATATGATAGAATTTAATCATGAGTTTAGAGGGTGCATTTACATCCATCCATTTGTTGTATGAAGTCGTTATAGTGTCATTTTCTTTTTCATTTATGGATTTAAACCATCTAATGACTCACCCTCTTCCGAGGTTGTCAAATTTTTACTGACTATAAACCCACCCTGGTACTTCAGTTGCTCTTGCATTCCGGGGCCGCAATATACAACGTGTAATTTAAAGAGTATATACATACTGAGTGCATGGCTTCTTTGGATGATAACAAACGATATGGCAAGGGTTTTGTAATCCTATGTCTACATGTGTGGAACTTATTAGAAATTTCAATACATTGATACCAGAGACCGAATTTTTCAAATTAAGAAGAACGAAGAGAATTATCGTTTTATTGGCAAGTGACGTGGAAAGTGATGACCCTCATAGTGCTGTGACATGATTGTTATTACTGGTATTCAAGAAACATATGAAACCAATAATTTGGAGTCAATTCTGTGAGTCACTTATTTTGAGCTGAAACTGTGCATAGAGACTCCATACCAGATGTTGTCTTCAGTCCTTTTGGATAGATATGGGGTTTCCGTTACACGTTGTATAGTCCGTCTGACCGATGTTGGCCACTGCTGCCAATCTCACCAGAGATTAACCATCTGCACAGAAGATATTACAATGGACAGGTATGTACGCAGGTACAGGTGCAGTATCTATTCCTTTATCCCTCATAACCCGATGGGACGGCAAACCGACAACCCGGAGAGAGATCAGGCGGAGGACCGGCTTATCGCGTTTTCCGAGGTAAGGCGGTGTCACAGCGTCTACTCTCAACTCCGGGCTACTACTGAGAAAGTTCTATTCGAAACACACAATAGCACTTTTTGCCATTGCACCACTCCCCTTCGGTTATCTGCGTCACCTGGTAAGGAAACGCACCAGAGACCTACACCACAAACTATGGGAGGAGCATGGTGAGTGCAGGCAGGCCAAAGAGGCTCTCCCGACCCTTGATGGTCGCTTGTCGAAACAGGTCCTTAGACTATCTAAACCGCAATTGCGGCTGGTGACAGCCGCCCTTACCGGTCATGGATCATTTAATAAACACCTCTATGTAATAGGAGTCACAGATAGCCCACCCCACTCTGCAGAGCTTCCATGGAGGAGGACGAAACAGCAGCACACCTGCTACTGAGCTGCCCTGTAGTCGCGGATTACAGGACTAAATACTTCGGCAACCCAGGTACCCTCCGAGAAATGGTAAGCAAAACAAGGGCGTTGCTCGCCTTCCTGGAGGAACTGGCATGGATTGAGTGAAGAGAAATCTTACCCTTACGCAAAATACGCGCATGGTCGTGGAGTTGCGGATACCTGCCCGACATACATACATAAATAGTAATAATTATTTATTATTAATAATCAAATATTACACAATTCGTTTTACAGTGATCCCCAAACTAGACGTATAATAATTATAGCTATGTTGGTATCTTCAGTCTCGTACATAACATTCCCTTCTAAGTCCCCCATTACATACGTGATACGGATCCCGTCAATTGTTCTACTCAGTAGACAACCCACAAAAGAGGTCCAAACTTTGGACGTATTTATCCTACCCTCCTTTACAACGGCGACCGGTTTGGTTCGCCATTATCTATTATTTGATGCGCAAATGTGATCGATTTTTGGGAGAGCTTTATCGGACTGTTAATACTACGGTATTATTATATAATGTATATCTATGTATATTTTTAAAACTTACTTTTTTAATTCATTACAGGCTCGCAACTCACCTGATTGGTAGGCGATGCGTCGAACATGAAGCGCGCTTATCTAAAAGTAACTTTTTCATTTTCGACTTAGCTATCAGGACCACAGATTCCGGCAGAGAATATGCCTATATTTATTTTGCTTGCTTAGCTTAGCTTAAAACTATTATTTTCTTCTGCTAGGTATAAAGGCTTCGACTTTCTCCTCAAAATTAAAAAAAAAAAACCTATGTTTGTTTTTTTTTTTTTTAAACAAACAATGACGTATGCGCTAAAGATCTGGCAAGCGTCTAAGTGAAGTGCGGCCAATTGACCGCACTTGAACGGAACGCAGTAGTGATGTGTGGTGACTTCTCTAGTACGTAGTACGTATTAATTACCTCAATGTGTTTGTTTAAATAGGTAACTAAGGTAACATTAAGTACGTCATTGCACCTGTGTTGCATGAAGTTGCTGCCCGCATCTTCGTTCGCGTGGGAGGATTTCCCGCGTAAATCCTGATCCCGTGGGAATTCTGGGATAAAAAACCTATGTGTTTTTCCAGGATATCAACTATCTACTTACCAAATTTCATAAAAATCTATCCGGTATAAGTCCGGAGATTAGCGTGTACAACCAGACAGACTTTTTTTATTTTTTGCCATGTTACCGTTTCTTAACCCACCTCAATTATTATTATTTTTATATAAAATTTAAATATACAGACACACTTTTTTACTGTTTTGATAGTAACTTATACCTAATAGCTTACTATCTAGTGTTAGTACCCATCACCCTCCGCACAAACTGTTTCATAATAGGATAGGACATACTCACTCACCGTTCTCAGGATGCTGTTACGACTGTCCCTTACTCTCCTCATCAATCCTGAAAGCATTATTATATTGGACGTGGAGCACATCTAGCGATCTTTTGGCGTAACTGACCCATAGATTGCCCGTGTACAGACTCTAACAATAAAAAAAAGAGTAATCTTCACAAGGTCTGTACACCGCCCAAACCTACGGGCCAGCATATTGCTCCGGATCGCTAGAGCCCTCCGTTCCCTCTCAATGTCTGCATCGTCTCTAAGGTCGTCAGCAAGAAAATGACCAAAATATTTCAACAAGCAAGCCCGGTTAAGATGAGGCTCCCTAAATTGTATGTAATTTTGTATCAATATTCTGAAACAATCACGCATACAATCAAAATGGAACTTTAGTATATGATTTATTGGATCTTTTTCTTTCCATGTCTAGACCAGTTTCGTAATTGGAACATTTTCGCTCCATTCATTTTTTAATCGAAAATCATGTCTTTTTTAAAGATTATTCAAAATTTAATCAAGATTGCTAGGCTTTTATGTCTAAAATTTGTATTGACAGTAAGAAATTATAGTTTATTATCCAAATATAGGACATTTTTTCTCTAGATCAATTATTACTTTAGTTATAAACGACATAAGAATTGAGACTTAAGACATTTAGTTTCGAACCCGAATATGGTAAAAGAGCGCACGCGATATTCGACTTTATTACTGCTGCGTTAGCGTTTAGCACACAACGGCAGTTTCGAAACCGAACATGGTGAAAGAGCGCACGCGATATTCAACTTTATTACTGCGGTTTTAGCGATTAGTATACAACGGCCTAACCGGGGTGGATGGGGGCGGAGCTTGCGTGAAAATTATTTTGGACTGCCTGGTCTTAAGAAGCCGACAACCTCTGAGGTTGACCTGCGAGACAACCAAACTGGTCAGTCTTGCTTGAGATGTCGGACTGTACGGACCTCTCTAATAAGAGTTTAAATAATGCGTTGAATAAACGAGTCTCTGGTAATACTAACAAGTGATTTATTTGAAAATCAAACACCGCTCGCACAGCGGAGATCAGGAGACAACCAGGCTCACACAGTACATCAGTGAGGCGGCAGATGCGGCCCAACAGCGGTACCCTTCAGCTCAGCTCGTGTTGCTGGGGGGCTTTAATGCCCATCACCAGGAGTGGCTCTTCCCATACCAGTGCACGGACCATGCTGGGCGAGAAATGCACAATCTTGCACTTGCATTAAATCTCACTCAGCTGGTCCAGGGAGCAACGAGGGTGCCGGATGTTGAGTCGCACACAGCCAATTGCTTGGACCTTCTGCTGACTACAGATCCAGACCGCTATTCGGTAACGATATCCTCACCGTTAGGTAGTTCCGACCACTGTCTGGTGAAGTCTGTATCCGTCTACTCTCCGCCCGATCTCAGCCTTAAAGGCACTCGGCGGGTTTGGCGATACAAGTCAGCGGATTGGGATGGCATGCGATCTTTCTTTGCATGTTATCCTTGGCAGCCTACTTGCTTTTCTTCAAATGATCCATCGTCGTGCGCAGACGCCGTGACAGATGTTTTGCGACAGGGGATGGAGTACTACATTCCGTTCTCTGACCTAACAATGTCCGGCAAAGCTCGACCTTGGTTTGGCGCCGAATGTGATCGCGCTGAAGCTCTTAAACACGCGGCGTACCTAGCATGGGTCGATGCTCGAAACTGCAAAGCAAATGACGTGGATCAGAAGAAGAGAGCCTTCAACAGGGCTGCCAAGTCCAGCAAGAAGGTTTTGCGGAGGTCTCGGTTTGACCACGTTAGCCGAATTGGGAACAAACTCGCTTCATACCCTGCTGGAAGCAAAGCGTTTTGGTCCCTGGAAAAGTCGGTTGAATCGAACTTCTGTCGCCCCTCACTACCACCACTGCTCAAACCTGACGGGTCTCTGGCTCACTCCGCTGAGGAAAAAGCAAACTTGTTTGCCGCTCTCTTCGCGGAGTCTTCACGTCTGGATAGTAGTGGCGCTCACCCTCCTGATGCTCCTATTGGATGCGAGACGTGTATGTCGGACATTCGCATCCATCAGAAGGACGTCCGTAGAGTGCTGCGTAATCTAGACGTGAACAAAGCTAGTGGCCCCGACGGGATACCAGCAATTGTTCTTAGAACTTGTGCGCCTGAATTGTCTCCAATCTTGACACGCCTGTTTCGCCTTTCGCTAGAGACTGGAAAGGTGCCGAAAGCATGGAAGCTGGCTAACGTACAGCCTGTACCCAAAAAGGGCAGTCGTGCTGACCCTGCCAACTACAGGCCTATTTCAGTCACGTCCATACTCTGTAAGAGTATGGAGCGTGTACTTAATAGTAAGCTCCTGGCATACCTAGAAGCCAACGACATCCTCAGTGACCGGCAATACGGCTTTCGCAAAAACCGGTCAACTGGGGATCTTCTAGCGTATGCCATTCATATCTGGAGTGAGGCCATTGAGAGGCAAGGGGAAGCACTTGCTGTTTCCCTTGACATCTCCAAGGCTTTTGACAGGGTCTGGCACGATAGCCTTATTGCTAAGCTTCCTTCTTTCGGGTTACCCACCCAACTTTGCGTTTGGATTGAAGACTTCCTGAGGGATCGGTCCATTCGAGTGGTCATTGATGGCTGCTCGTCTGGCCAATTGGCAATTAATGCCGGGGTCCCTCAGGGGTCTGTTCTCTCAGCAACTTTATTCTTGCTGCACATTAACGATCTGCTAATGCCCGGTACCTTTGGGTATGCAGACGACAGCACAGTTTCTGAGAGATATGTGTCCAGCGCACGAGCTGGTGGGTCACAGATCCAGTCTCTCCGTGAGGACATGGTCGGGCGCTTGAACTTGACCTTGAAGGCTGTCTCCGAATGGGGCGATGCCAACCTGGTCAAGTTTAATGCAGCTAAGACCCAGGCGTGTCTCTTCTCCGCAAAAAGGAGCCAATTTGAACCGGCTCCTACTTTCCGAGGTGTAACTGTGCCGATAACTGACCATATCGAGCTTCTGGGGGTAACATTAACTTCTACCCTCAATTTTGGCCCGTTTATCGAGGCTAAGGCTCAACTAGCATCAAAAAAGTTGGGAATCCTAGCAAAGGTGAGACGGTACTTCACACCCGAACAGTTGCTCAATCTCTATCAAGCCCAGGTTCGGTCGTGTATGGAGTACTGCTCTCATCTTTGGGATGGATCTGCTAAATACCAACTGGACGCGCTTGAGTCTATCGAGAAGCGGGCCAAAAGACTCATTGGCAACGATGCACTGGTCGAATCAAAGCTCCAGAGCCTTGAACATCGACGGCGAGTTGCAAGTCTATCGGTTTTCTATCGGTTACATTTCGGGGAGTGTGCGATGGAATTACACAATTTAATTCCAACAAGCCCGTTCCATCAACGGACTACGAGACAAACGGCGAAGCGCCATCGTTACATGCTGGACATCCCACCCATACGCACCAAACGTTTTGGGAATACCTTCATTGTGCGTACGGCTAAGGAGTGGAATTCCCTGCCGGAGTCTGTGTTTCCCGATAGCTATAACCTAGGAGTCTTTAAGTCAAGAGTGAATAGGTTACTTTTAGGTAAGCGTGCTCCATCTTCGACCACATCATCACTTACCATCAGGTGAGATGGTGGTCAAACGCGAACCTATTCTAAATAAAAAAAAAAAAAAAAAAAAACATGAGTGATCACCAAGACAACATTCGTGACGTCACACTTTTTTAAAGTCACATACTAATCTGTCTCTCCGCCATATTATATCATTCCATTTTCTTGTACACCTACCACAATGTGTTTTTTTTTTGTTAACCCTAAAGTTGACAGGTAGAGAATGCCTTGCTGCATTAAGTCCTTCCATGTAACACTATTAAACATAAAGTTTAAATAAATAATCAATATAAAAAATCTCCGATACCCCACCAAGCATTAACCCTATCTGGCACCGGCAATGGCACACGACGCGCTTTCGACTCGGGACTACTCATAACTTTAATAATCACACCGACTATAAGCCATAAAGAATATTATAATAACATAAAAACAAATGTGTATACGGAATTGAATGGTTACATAACAGCGGTATTCAATTGAACAGCATTGAGCGCGCCCTTGCCCTCCAATATGAATTGGTAATCATTGATTGAATACTAACGGTATGATATGTAAATATTATTTAAAACAGCACCACTGTGTCATTTGAGGGGTTAGATAGAGCATCAGAAGCCACATTTCCCCATCGATTACGAGTTTAGGTTCCTTATCGGTTTATTTATTACTTTATTTCAGGCTGCTGAGGCCCATAGAACAATATACATAAATAATTAAAACAAATACAGACTATGTATGAACTATTTTTTTTAATAATTACACAATATAACTACTACAATCCTTCCTATTAATCCTATCCTATTCCTATTAATTAATTATTAATTAATTAATATTTTAAATGCGAAAGTTTGTGAGGATGGATGGATGTTTGTTACTCTTTCACGCAAAAACTACTGAACGGATCTGAATGAAATTTGGTAAGTAGATAGTTGACATACTGGAATAACACATAGGCTAATTTTTATCCCGAAATTCCCACGGGATTGGGATTTTCGCGGGAAAACCTTTCTACGCGTACGAAGTCGCGGGCAGAAGCTAGTTTTTACTAATATCACTAAGCGGAAAAGTTTGTTTGTTTGTTTGACCCCAGTCCACCCAGTTCTTTTGAAGATTAGCGCGTGCTAATCTTCAAAAGAACTGGGTGGATTTGTATGAAATTTGGTATGGAAGGGCTTGAAGCTTGAGGAAGGCTATAGGCTCCTTTTTACCTGACTGCTAAAAAGAAGGACTGTGTTTTTTTCTACAAGAGCAAAGCCCCGCGCAACTCCTAAATATTAATAAACTTTATAATACGTCATTGAATAAACTATTACTTATACCTACAACATAATAACAATTTCACACAAATGGCAAACGATTTATGATTGGAGATAGATGGAGAGAGCCTTTTGAACAAAAACAGCAACACAAACTAAATGTAAAATAACAGTTTTTAGTTTTGTTACTTTTTGCTATCGTGGCATCTCCGGAAAGTCCTTTGATGAGTAACCATCGTGTTTCGGAAAGCACGACAAGTCGTTGGTCGTTGATCTGGCTGTCACATGAACAGCAAATAGCCAGAAAAAAAAACAGTCTTGCCAAGGATATCGTGTTACCAACTACTAGATTATGAATTTCAGATAGGCAATCGCACTATGTCAAATACCAATACTCAATTGCATCTAGTTAGACTTAGACGACCCCGAAATAGATTAAACTACCCTATATCATTAACATCAAAAATCAAACAACTCAAAAGTTCAATTCTTCATTGACAAACTGACACTTATTGACTTCTAAAAACATCACACCGTCTTATTCACTAAACTTCTATGTCAACATATGCGTTACGTTTCGGTCATGTGAATTGTGCACGTGGATACGATGGACGAACACATAGCAGTTATTCATAAACAGAGGCCCTTCTTTTTTCTTTTTTTTAACGTGGTTAAATTATCAAATAAGTCCTCCCACTTCGGGCAGGGTGGGAGGGACTGTCAGACTTTTACTGACTAAAATCCACGGTGTTCCTTCAATAACCCTTTACATACCGGGGCCACGGTAACGGGATGAGTCCCACGACCCCGGCAGGCTTCGGCCCTCAGTAGAGGGGGCCTCGTCATGTTGCTGATGCTCTTTGAGGCGCGCGTGAAAACAGAGGCCCTAATACCTACTTATTATCGATATGTAGGTATCGAACGTGTCCATTTATTTATAGATTGTTCGGTATGCTGTAATACTTTAGTTTCCTTTAAGAATTGATATAATAGATTCAATAAAATAAAACCAAAGTCCCAATTCAAATAAAGATCAAAATCGAAATACGCGGACTATACAGACTACTAAACACACACAGAGACACACACACGCAGCAAAATATATAAAAAAATAATTTATATTATGAGCGAATTTAATCACTATCAAGCTTAATCGTAAGCATTGATGAGGTCCTGTTCACTGTCGATATAAAGACGAATTTTGTACTTAATTTGTAGTATACATTACTCGAAATAAACGCACATTATTTTATTTATTTTTAACTGTAGTGACGTCTACCCCTGCATTTAGACAAGCGCTTTGTTTTTTAAAGAAAAGAGGTCTAGTAATTTGGGTAGAAGTCACATCATAAGCAATCTTGTTTATCCTCCAACTAAACTAAATATTTATGTATTTGCTCGAAACAATGCATTAAAGTACACGTTACAATACAGTTTCACATAATAAGTACTATATCTAGAAACGTGTGGGTGAGCACTGCTCTCCTAGCTACGTCATGAAAGACCTGTGATAAGGAAAAGCAGTACGGTCCCATGAGATATTATGGAGTAAAGATTACATAGTGCTTGTCATGTTACTGTCAGAAAATCAGATAATTGAGCGTAAAAACAATTATACACACATATCTCATGACAGACATGAGATGATGTTTTATTTTACATTGAAAAACAAATATTATAAAAGTTAAATAAGTTTGTTAAATTTGAATAGAAAAAAAAAATATATAAGTTTGATGATTTTGGGTAAGGTAACTTTAGAATTAGTTGATGATTATTTTATTTTTGAGCGTGTGTGTGTGATATGATTGTGTCTGGAGTGGGTTCACAGCAATAACGTAATGGGTGGGGTTCGAACCCAAATCTCCCAATCGCAAGTCCAAGACCTTAGCCAGATTATTGCCGCGCTTTGATTAATAAATAATATTTGTTTCTTTTTACTGAACTGAAACCTAAATAATTTGTTGCAATTTTCAATTGCAATACCTATATTGCAATAATCTATATATATATAACTCAAAGGTGACTGACTGACTGATTGACTGACTGACTGACATAGTGATCTATCAACGCACACTGGACGGATTGGGCTGAAATTTGGCATGCAGGATGTTATGACGTAGGCATCCGCTAAGAAAGGATTTTGCGAAATTCCCACGGGATCGGGATTTACACGGGAAAAACTTCCCACGCGGGCGAAGCCGCTGGCACAAGCTAGTATCTTATAAATACGTACAGACGCCAGCACATGAAGCTACCCGAAACTGTCAAATTTTCCCAATCAACCTTGAACCTAATTTCTTTAACAATAAAGTTGAAAATCTATTAAAGTAGGTTGACTGATTGTTGTAGCTTGATGTGCTGGCGTCTGTACATTGAGGCCCTTATTATGCTTGTTATGATTTGGTCAGCAAATCATCTTATGACTCCTCCCCCTCTGGGTTGAACAGAAGAGAGTGTCAGACTTCTACTGAATAAAAACCCATCCTCTTCCTTCAATTGCCTTTACGTTCCGGGGCCGCGGTGTCTCATTAGAACATTCCCGACACCCTGGAAGCTTCCCACAACCACGGCAGGAATACATTGAAACCCTGACCTCTGCTCTAAGTTTTATACCTGTATCTTAGAGATCAGTGTTCCTCTGCAATAATGATACAAGCCAATATTTTTACAGCTTAGATTAGATTAGATTAGATTCATTTATTTGCCAGAAATATGGTATTTTACAGATATTATAACAGATACACATTTAGTTCTACATATTTCGCCTACTAAATTCGGCATGCAAATTTTGTAACAATATCAGTTTAATATAATTAAACAAAACAATAAAATTACAATGTCAAAAAGTCTAAATATAAGTTAACTTAGTAAATTTCAAAATATAAATGTCAAATAAATAAGTACAAATTTGATAAATGTCTTCTATTTAAATTTGCTTTAAAACAGTTCTACTTAACATCGCAAATTAAGACATAATATTATGTCTATTTATATAAAATTATCGTCGAATTGCATGTACGTGTGTAACTTCGGAACGCCTGCAACAAACTGGATGATTCTTTTTTATTGTGTACGTTATTATCCGGACAAGGTTTGTATTCAAGAAAATGTAAAAGAAAATTGTACGGAATCTAAGTCAAACCGCGAGCAGAACCTAGTAATAATAATTTGCGAACATGTAATTTAATAATTCATTTATTTGACACACACAAGTTATTGATGAAATAGAGGTACAGAAAGAAGAAGAAAGTAAACAGTATGCAAGAGAAGTACCCGTGGGCCCCAAACTAGGCACAGCCTGTATTTTGGTGACCCAGAATGTAAACTTAGGAGATACAGGGCACTGCGACAGCGCAATTTGACTCGACACAACATTTTGTCAAATTGATTTGAATTGAACAGATATTATTAAAAATAAAATTTAAAACAATAAATACTTTACATTGCCAATGCAACGTAGGTATTTAGTACAAATCAAGAAAAGTGTAGGTGTGCCTTTAATGTGTGGACGAGGTGATTTGTCGTCACATACATCCAATAAAAATGACAGACGAGGGCATTTCAATAAAAACCCTTCCCGTCTGAAGGTCTGAACTTTAGAGACAGATCTTGTGAAGACAGGTGTCGTGTTAAAGAGAAAACTTGCCAAACGACAGTGTCCGGCAATTTGGATGGCCGCCAAAAGGAATGGTAACTGGATGGTTTGACAATGTGTGAAGGGTTCTGCAGTTTGTTAGAAAATGTGAGAAGAAAAACATTTTCCCATTCCAGTGAGGTAATTATTATCAAAATACATGGTATCCCAAACCTTACTGACGCGGTTCGCGAATTAGTTGTACGATTGGTGGCTGTGCTTCGTGTCGCGGGTTCGATTCCCGTATTGTGTGAAAACATTCACACAATACGGGCGGTACGGCCTACAGATATTTTTACCAGGTTTGAGTGTTTGAGGTGTGTGTGCAAGTGAAAATTAACGTTTTTTATAAAAAAAAACAGCACAAAATTCATTACATAATAAATCAATAAAAAAACTTTTTACCAAAAAATTAAACCGACTCCCAAAAAACACTGCAAAGTGAAAAATAACTTTAATTTCGGTAGTCGGTGTCTTTAGTTTTGTTTTTTCGTTTTTGGCACCTACTTCCGAAATTAAAGTTATTTTTCACTTTGCCGTGTTTTTTGGGAGTCGGTTTAATTTTTTGGTAAAAAGTTTTTATTTTACTCTTTTTAGTTGGATGATTTTTTATTTAATTTACCTAGTTACAAGAGCCTAAATGTCAACTACTTATAACCTTTTACAAAATATTGCTTTTCCCAATGCTGGGCCGTTAATTGTTGAGGAGTTCTCCTGGTACTTCACCATCAGCTCTACATCACCATATGCATTGTGACGAGCATAAAGTGCTTAACATCCATATTCAAGTAATCGAATCGCAATCCACTCAATACTTATTATTGAGTAGTTTCGGCGGCCATCTGTGGTCTTCATCATCAGTTCCACTTCCCCAAATGATACTTTTAGAGAGCAACTGCACAAGTTACTATAAGAAATACCCAAAACGCCATAGGTGTGCGTATAATATTTGAAGAGTTCCTTCGATTTCTCCAAGATCCCATCATCAGATCCTGATTTTGGTGATAATGGTACCAATTTCGATGTATACCCATTCGAACAAAAAAAGAATTTTCCAAATCGGTTCAGCCGTCTTCGAGTACTCGATGATCATACATAAAAAAAAAAAAAATATATATACGCGTCGAATTGATAACCTCCTCTTTTGGTCGTCGGTTGAAAATGAAATATATTTCATTTATTTTTCAAAAACAGGGCCTTAAACAAAAATAAAAAAATCCAAAGAAAACACTTTTCTAGCAGTCTCTTCATCTCTTGCGTATTATAATAGCATTTCATCTGTTATTGAAGTAAAGTTTTTAGTTTTGTAATTATTTCTAAACTTTTTTGGGGAGACTATAGTTAAATGACTGAAGGGAGTGCCAGACTCCTACTGTGAATAAACTCACCCTATTCCTTCAGTCACTCTTGCACTCCGGGGCAGGGTTTATCATTAGAACTTTGCCGCATGTCTGAAACACCATGTACCTTCAAAGGCAAAAGACAAGCTTCAAAGACAAGCAATTTGATTAGGTTTTAACGTTGCATTCCTACGCTATCGTTATGATAACACATCATTTGATCGAGAAAGCCTGATACTTGCACTTATATTACGTTCAGCAAAATCTTTATACCCCTTTTTATGAAAATTACGCGAACGGAGAAGTATGAGCACGGTAAAAGTTAATAATTATAAAAATATGTCAAAAGCTTATGTTTGTATTTACCTGAACGAACTATCTATGGTTAAATGTTGTCTACCGAGTGACCATTTCTTGGTTAAAATAAAATCTTGATAAAGTCAAGCGCGTCAAAGATCACATCATATTTTTAATCAGGTTATGCGGTCATTAGAAATATGAATGAGTATTTCCAGTAACGATATAAATCAAGAGAAAGCTACAAAATAAAGATGATTTCACTTTTTTTATGGTTCACAAAATGACACTTTATGTTTTTTGTCTCTAAACGTGTGGACTTACAATAATGGGCTCCCATGTCTAGGTATCCTGTTTTGTTATAACTGCTAGTACTCCTTATTTATATGATAAATAAATGGTAATTATGAATTTCCTACAAAACTAAAAGACAATACCTACTTTAAGCGTTAAGAGTTATTCCTCGATACTTTCTGATAAAACTGAAAATCACGGAATCAAACATGTTTATCTTCAAAGATCCGTATAACAAATGCGAATAAAACTACCAAGTAAAAATAAAATAATGCAGTTTATTTGCCTATTAAATCAAATTAGATATGACTGGTAGCTCGCTTCTAAAGCCTTTATATATTTTATATAGTATTCTCTAAGGTTTTCAACTCGAAAGGTCCTCGCGAAGAACTTTTAATAAACCATCTTCCGTTTAAAAAGTTGGAAATCAATTAAATACATAGTGAAGCTCAATCGAGTCTTTTTACAGTCTACTGTGTCCGCAGGGAGGTAACAGGCGTTGCACATAAGTCATTTATTTCGGAACAATATACATCGTGTAGAAATTTTGTAAAATAAAACAATACCATGCAAATAAAATAAACAAAAAGGTACATGTCAAAGAAAATAACAAATTCAAAACGATAAAAGCCCACATTCAATTTTCAATAAGTAGGTAATCGTATTTACAATAAAATAATCAGTCAAAAAAAAGGAAAAACAAAAATCAGATTAGTGTAAAAGATCAAGACTAATACAATACAATTAAATAAAAAAAAATGTAAAACAGATTAATAATATGTCATCTTATTGTCTGTGAATTCAATAATAAAACTAGAATGTCAAATGAAAATAATTAACAAATTGTTATAAAAATGTCCGTAATAATATGACATCTAATTGTAAAATGAAATGCCAAAGATAAAATTTATAATTATGCTAGAAATAATAAACAAAATTACAAAATTTAATCAAAGTGATATTATAAAACAAAAATAAAACACAGAGACATCTAGAGCTATCTCCTAAGAGGACCTGGATCTTTCTTCCATGTGCTGATGGTGACCACCAGGGTGGTCTTAATTATTCGAAAAGCCCACACTCAATCGGACTTATCAAATCAATAGCCTAATGAATTGAAGCGTTATATATTTTTTAGTATATTATATATAATAACACAATGGCTAAGGTGTCGGACTTATGATCGAAAGGTCGCGGGTGCCATGAACCCACTCCAGACACAAGCGTATTTAGCTTTGGAGAGGTTAACAAAATTGTTATTAATAATGTGAATACTAGATACCCACATTGATCTATTTAAAAAAAAATTATCAACGATTGCCTCTTGTGTGTTTGCCCTGATAGCAAAAAGAGGTACTCAATCAGAACTAATTTTATTATGATTTTGAGCCGCTTTTATTATTTTCTATTAATAGGTGGGCAACTACTCTCTTGTTTATTGTTGTATGGACAATTCGTGAGAAGTAGGCATTCGCCCAAATGGATCTTGTTAGCTGCATTCGGACATATTATGGCAATTAGATACAGTTATGAGTTTCAACGATACTTTATGCGGTTAGGTGTGCCGGTGGATCCAATATTATAGCACAATAACATTGCAGTTATTTACAGCAGTGTTTTGGTCAAAATATTCTGTCATCTTATTGTTAGATATTATGATACTGATACTGCAACGTATGAAGTCCCTCCGCACGGGCCAAGAAATACATAAGTTGCCCTGCTTGTACACAAATATAAAAGTTTGTTTGGTAATTAACCATTTAATTACCAAACAAACTTTGGCACAGATATTGTTCAAAAAACTCGTGACAGCTCACATTGTTCAATGTCTCAAGATCTGTGTGATGGCTTATAGAATTGGAACGTGTTCGTCCACAAAGGGGTAAGGCCCATGAGAAGGCTTTAAGTCACCCAAAGTGCAATGGAAAGGACAGCACTGGAAAACATCCAGGGCCGTCCTTGTTTTCGTCCTTGCGTGATCGAATTGGAAACGAAGAAATCTGCAGGCAAACCGCCTCGAATCACAAGGACAATTACTGAAGGAATAGGGTGAATTTTAAGACGGTAGAAGTCTAACACTCCTTTGCTCGCTCCACCCAGACCGGGATAATTCGTATGATGATTTACTCGAAAATAAAAGGAATCAAGGTTATCGTCATAGCCTGATGAATTGCCAAGGGTATGGCACTTTGCTCGCTAGAATTGATAGTCGATGGAGCCGGAAGGGTTCTGAAGTAGCGATCGTATATCGGGAGATGTATGGTCTATGGAATACGTCCCGCAAGGTGGACTGATTACCTGATCGAGGGAATGCGCTGGATGCGAGATACGCTGGCCCGGATTAACGTCTACTGCTGGGAATAAATCCCAGCAGTTTATAACCTGGAATCTGGATTAAGAAATATCATAAGTACATTATTTTCATCCTGAGAATTTGTTCTGAAGTTGATAGGTAGATATTTTAAAGACGGGATGAAGAAGCAGTAAGTGAAATACAGTGTCTAATGTTTATTCCATCTTCCGTAAAGTAGTGAGTTTAGTCTTATTATAGAAAAATATAAGTAGGTGTAGGTACCGTACTTACTAAATTTTTATTTTAGTTATTGAACCAACTAACGATTTCTTAATACTATGAGAATGATTGTAAGTTGGTCCCCAAACTGGACGATGGGCCTGGAGGTATTTCGGCGGCCGGAGTTATTATTATGAGTACCTAACTTATAATCAAAACTGCAACAATAATCTCTTATTAACAAGGTTTAAGGTCCAAACGGCATGCACACAGATTTTCCATTATAAAATCATTACATTACAATAACATCGCAACGCGCCTGCGTTACGATTGTGATCGCTAATTGCTCAAATATTCCAGCGGCTTGGCGCACATGACATGCACGCTATATGTGTCAGCCGTATGCGGCAATAAATTCATTGTGTAATGGGTAGAGCGCGCATCGAATTGGGCCGTCCCTCCCAAGAGTGCCCCGCGCATCGGCGCTGTTTATCTGTCATACAGCTACACTATTCACCAAACGCATCTACAAAACTATGCGGCGTCCCAAATATAACAAGCAGCGCCATCTCTGATTTTATCCCCGAACTACGTGGCAAACATTGTGTCGAAAAATGTGCGTGACTAAAATATGTCGACATTCCGAAAACAGTCAAATGCACGTAAGGTCATCAAAGCCATTAAATTAATACTTTTTATTCCTGTACAATTATCGTAAATTTTTGAGGTTTCTTCTCATGTGGTTGATAATAACCGGGTCATTTATTTAAATTATGCGTTTTGTGTTAGTTTTTTTTTTTCGTCCCAAAGATTTAAGTTCAAGGTTACTGATTAGAATCTTAAAACCATTTCTTTGATTCTGCTCGTTATCATGAGACTTATAATACTAAATAACTGCTAAGTTAGAAAAAAAAAATCAAAGTGCTATCGTAAAATTTAAAAGCTTGCCTAATTGTTAATAGAGTGTAGTATTTTTTTTCATAATTCAGTTATTTATTTCCTTGAATGGGTTTTTAACGGTATTAAATTGATAATATAAATTATTGTGAGCAGTTTGTTTTTTCCGATTAGATAAATATTTAGTAGGTCGGTACCTAAACACTGAATTTAGGACGTAACGTGAATTGCTAATCATAAAACGAAACTTAGGTCATAATATAATAACTGTAAAAACATTGGTATAGGTCAATTTGGCTCCGTTGTAAAGCATAAGTATGGTAAACAAACACAAAATCACTTCTAGATTTATCTCCTTGACGAATTCGTTACTGAATTCAAATTGTTACCGTTGTGTTTGGAATCGATTCTACTAAATTAAAGCCCGAATCCTGAAGGAATAAAAATGCTAGTTTTATGATCTGAAAGAAAAGGTAACAGATGTATATAATTCTATGCAAAAGAAACGGACGTAGAGTACTACGTGGAGCACGAAACTGACACACACACTCACACGTGAATATGCGAGTATATCGTCTTCAAGGATTGCCTGTGGTTGTGTGTGTAAGGGCTGCCACTTGCCACCTGCGGTGTAATGGCTCATTGTATGTTTTACTGCACATGAAGCTCATTTCAGCGAGATGTGTCGCGTTTCAGAGGAATGGTTTTATGTTCCTCGAGATTGTATTGAATTTAATTTGATGTGTTCCGCTTGTGTTGAATTGTTTGGATGTGCGGGTGAGTAAATGTTTTATTACGTGTGTAAAAACAAAATGAAAAGATGCAAACAGAATAAAACATTTGCTCCTTAAGTTACATAAGCTCTTAATGCTAGAATTACTAATATGTTAATAAATAGAGAAAAATAGAAAGTTACAGGTATATTTTTAGTATTTCCAAATATTGGCGAGTCAAAACTAGAGTCTTGCTTCTTTTTAACACGACCATCTCATTATTAATAACTAGAACCAAAAAAATTTTAGTATGCTTTCAATACCATTGTTATAGAAAGTGGTTCATTTCCACACAGATCCTCTCCGTGCGCCAACCCTGTCATTGCTACACAGATACACGTACGACGTGTACATGTGTGCGTAGCTACGGCGGTGCTCATGGACGCCTAACAAAGCGCAGCGATGGCCATGAAAATATTTGTACCGCTGCGTGGCAGGGCTGCCTGCTATAGGCTCATGAATCATGATATTCGCTTGCAATTATTTAACAGCATACATTTGAATTCAGAACTCGTCACTATTTTAAATTTTAAATACACATAGTACCATTACTTCATTTAGAGGCGATGAATTGAAGATTTTTTGAATTTTGAATCCTATCTCACACAGTCGTTTTTGTTTAAGTACTTACCTACTTTCAATAAAGTTGACCAGTCAAAAATAAACCCTTAAATAAATATACCTTCTAACCTATATGAAACGAATAACTACCTACATATTAACACGTCAACATAATACAGTTGTATTACTACGACATTAATGATTAAAAAAAGAGTACGGAGTGGCCAGCCCTCCAACGAATACATATCAAATACAACGACGAAGGATCTCGAGGTCACCGCCAGAGTATGTACTTACCCATGGCCATCTCATAATAATTACTTCTAATAAAGGTTTTATTAAAAATATTTTTGTTGCTGCTGGTACAAGTTTCTTTACTTGCAGAGTCATCTGTTATTCATTTGCGGTATTATTTACGCAATATGGTAAAATTATAATTAAAAAAAATTGGCCAAGTGCGAGTCAGACTCGCCCATGCAGGGTTCCGTAGTAACTATAATAATATAATATAATATAATATAATAATGTATATTTATTTGACAAAAAAAAACCTTAAAAATTTCTTAAAACTAGCTTATTTTCATTTTTTACAACTACGCCAAATAACTTTGTTTTTCGTAGTGTTTGTATGAATTACAAAGTTATATTTGCGGTTTTATAAAATGAGCTGTATCTCAAAAACTGCTGACCCGATCTCGTTCAAACCATTTGGTTGAAAGTTTACATTAAGATCAGACACATATTTTTTTAGATTTTTCACTCCAATATTATAGAAGTTAGAGGGGGGGCGACACACATTTTACCACTGGAAGCGTATATCTTTTAAACGATTGACTTTATAAAAAAGTGGTTTTAGAAACCCCTATGTCATTTTTAAAGACCTGTTTATAGATACGACACACGCATAGGTTTCATGAAAAAAAAAATAATACATATTTTTGCAGCTCCCTATAGTAAATATGTCAAATAGGTACCTAATCCTGTAGGAAAAGCTAGAATACAAAACAAATGGGTATTTTATTTCGGACAAAATGCATTTGGATAGTAGGTACCTACCTAGTACCTATACAATCAACTCAGACAATTAATGTTTAGTATTTACAACAGCTACACCTACAACTACCAGAGAAACAAAACAATTAACTATTATACACCAAAGTGGCATGTAGGTGCAGGTATCCAATACCTACCCCAGTATGGGCAGAAAAGCATGAATGACAATGTTTGTTGGTAAGAAAATTATTTCTCTTTTTTGCTGAAATCTATTATTATCTTCGCATTCTTCACACTACCCATGCTGCATGCGATATTTCGGTAATGGCGCCTCCAACAGAAGGTGTAGTAAAAGGAAATAATAAACACCGTATTAGCACAGATAACAAATCACGTGGCGATCGCTGGCTGAATAGAAATCGTATCAAATGAGGCGACGCGGTACAATCACGTGCGGACGCATCCGGGCTATGCTACGATCCGGATTGTTTTATTTTAGGGGACGGTAGGTAGGTAAGTACAGGGCTGCTTCGTGACATAAGGCCACCCCTCTTTTCCCGCAAGCATTAGAGACCTCTTTTTGGGGAATATATCAAGAAATGATTCCTCCTGATCTGGTTGGAGCGGAAGGGAGTGACAGACTCCTATCTTCTACTGACTAAAAGCCCAAGCTGCCCTTTCAGGCTGGTGCTCTTGCATTCTGGGAACGTGGCATCTCGTTAAGAAAGTCCCGCTCCCCGGCAGAATTGGTCCTATAGGACCCCATCACTAGTACTGCCTGCTCTGAGGCACGCGTGACTCTAGGCGCGCAGTCGATCCGGGCCTGTTTACTACTGTGTACTCTTGGTAGCCGTCCGAAAGCCTGCGCCGTACAGTGGTCGGAGATAGGCTCGCAAAGCATTGGATATCTAACACAATATTTTGAAATAGGGAAAGGACCAACAATTCTAGAAAATAGTTGACAGTTGCACAAAGATACAAAGGCGGCCTTAATTCTCTAGGCATTTCTCTAGCTATCAATCAAGGATCCACTCCATCCCGATGCTCGCTGCATCTTGGTAGGTAGGTACGTCACATATCAATTTAGTACAGTAAGTACCAGCCTACCGAAGAAATGTTCGCTATAGGTAGTAATAATATGTGTCTCCTGACACCATGCCCAGGAACGTATTATTGCTCTCCTAGCGCAAGTTGCCTGAAACTTATGTGGTTCAGCGGACAGGAAACGTGTTAAAACTTTAAAAGATAGTAGCAACAAAAGTTAGAACTTCGGCGCCCAAAGTTTGGTGGAAGGACATATATTTGAATCAAAACTAGGTATTTAAATAATAACAATTAGTTTGATATAAAGAAAAGAAAAACAAAATTGTCATATCGTTAAGCTCCTTGTTTTAAGTTGAGCTATACGTTATCTGACAAATGCTTGCACTGTATGGACAGGTCCACTCAAATCTGTGAGCACCTTTCCTCAAAAGATCGCCTCAGACGGTAACCTACAAGGTTCCCATATATTTTTAACCAGTACAGATTTTATGGACTTTAAAAGAGACGGACCCCTGAGTTTGTTTCGGTGTTTCTTCTCAGGGCAGTCAATAAAATTAGGAAACACCGGCCTCATCTAGTTTAAATTTACAAAAAAGAAATGACGTGTAAAAGTGTTATTTAATAACCAATTTGCAAAATAAAGATAATTTATCATTTAAAAAATAAAAATATAGTTAGTGATGTGCCTGAGAATAGGTATGTAGTTTAGAGTGATTTAATGTATAATTATGCGTCTTGCATGCAGGCAATGCACCTGCATTGTTTAATGAGTAGAAAGTTAGACAAAACCAAATAATCACTTATC
The DNA here is from genome assembly GCA_943138885.2 of Tholera decimalis. Classification (NCBI taxonomy): domain Eukaryota; kingdom Metazoa; phylum Arthropoda; class Insecta; order Lepidoptera; family Noctuidae; genus Tholera; species Tholera decimalis. The sequence goes on along the minus strand of OW964553.2, from coordinate 7,167,192 downwards.
TTCTTATTAATGCTGCCGCCCGTAACTTCTTTCGCGTGGGAGGATTTCCCGCTTAAATTCCGGTTCCGTGGGAATTCCGGGATAAAAACCTATGTGTTATTCCAGGATTTCAACTATCTACTTGCCAAATTTCATTAAAATCCATCCTGTAGGTCCGGAGATTAGCGTGTACAACTACAAACTGACATTTTTTAATTCTTTTTTTTGCCGTGCTACCGTTTCTTAACCCACCTCAATTATTATTTTTGTATAAAAATTTGATGTACGGACACACCTTTTTTACTGTTTTATTATATTTAATGTATATTTTTAGGGTACTTTTTAGGGTTCCGAAGTCGAATGGCAAAAAACGGAACACTTATAGTTTTTTATGTCTGTCTGTCCGTCCGTTTATAAGTCACAGCCATTTTATTCCGAAGCTATTAAGACTGCACATGTGAAACTTGGCAGGTAGTTAGATGCATTCTTTGAACCGCTTTCCGATATTTAGACATAAATATAAAAAAATATATAAAATAATAAATTTTTTTTTTTTTCAGCGTGATTGTTATCTATAGACAGGTAAAAATAACAGGGTTTAAAAATGACATTGAGGTTTATGACACCACTTTTACTGAAAGTCCATCGTTTAAAAGATACCTATAAGTTTCCAAAGTGGTAAAATATGCCCCGCCCCCCCTTTAACTTTTATAATAATGGAGTGAAAAATCTAAAAAAAAATATATGCTGTGGATCTTAATGAAAACTTTCAATGAAAATTGGTTTGAACGAGATCGGGTCAGCAATTTTTGAGATAAAGCACATTTTCTGAAACCGCACATATAACTTTGTATTTCATACAAACACTAAGAAACACAAAGTTATTAGGCGCAGTTACTACGGAACCCTACATGGGCGAGTCGGGCTTGCACTTGGCCAATTTTTTGGCCATATTACATGAAAGTTAGTGTGAAAAATCGCGCGAGCAACAGTTAGTTTTTATTATATTTAATAACTAGCTTTTGCCCGCGACTTCGTTCGCGTGGGAAGGTTTTCCCGCGTAAATCACGATCCCGTGGGAATTCCGGGATAAAAAGTAGCCTATGTGTTATTCCAGGATGTCTACTATCTACTTGCTAAATTTCATTGAGATCCGTTCAGTAGTTTTTGCGTGAAAGAGTAACAAACATCCATCCATCCTCACAAACTTTCGCATTTATAATATTAGTATAGTAAGAAGATTAGTAAGATAAGAAGATAAGATAGTAAGATTGCTTTCGAAGAATAATATTCATGTAGTGACGAAAATAAATACGCAATTTTCATTTAAATCTATAAATCCGCTGATGCTCGTCTCAAGAGGAAATGCATTACAGAGAGAAAATTAACTGAATGTGAAATGAAGAATTAACAAAATCAGAAGTAGGTAGGTATCTAAGCACAAAGTAAGAGTTTATTGGAAGAATACAGATTCATGTGTGTGAAAAACAAAGATATTGAAAGTCAGAGTGAAACAAGAGATACACAGGAGGGGTTTAACAGCTAAGTAGGTACTCCATTTAAGCTCAGATTTGTATCACGATACCTACATGATAATTTCCTTCAGTTACCTATATATGAATGCACAAAGAGTGTTCTACCTCTGGACGGATCCGTTGCAACTACCTATCTATCTATTATTATTTAAGTGCCATAGTACCTAATGGCATACCTAATACCTATACCAATCCAAGAAATCCTTGGCAAACGAAAACGGCAAATGTGTTAGAAAAAAGGTGAGGTGAGGCCTCACTAAAACATTTTTTTTTTAAGAACAGCCTTTTTTACCCAAATGCTATTGACTACAGAAGAGAAAAAAGCTGCAGCCAATTATTGTCAAAATTTATAAAAGGTATTTCTAAAAAAAAAAAAAAAAATATACGCGTCGAATTGATAACCTCCTCTTTTGGTCGTCGGTTGAAAACAGCTGTCGACATTCCGAGCCTGTGGCAGTAACCGCACGCATTCATGATTATTTGAATTATTAATGCTAAATACCGGATTTCAAAGGTCATTGTAATGTTGTACGCATATTAAAAGGCCGTTTATTAAATACACCTTTTATTGCAGTAATTTGATACAACATCAACTATATTAAATTATACGCAAGTCACACAAAATAATGTCGCACGCCATGTTCTTATATTGAGGCCACTGACGTAAGGGTGGCGTTTACGAAGGCGGTGCATTTGTGAAGCTTGCTTGCTTCCTGACATCCCCCTTTTTTCAGCGATAGCGCACGGGTGGTACGATGGTGCGGCCGCTGCGGGTAGTCTTCTGTGCAGGCGCAGTGGAGACTTGCGGCAAAGCTGGCGGCGGCTCTGAACTCGGCTCGATCGCGATAACAGGCTCTGCTGGCGGTGTCGTAGGAGCAGAAGCTGAGATTGGAACGGGACCATCTGTGAACAAATCATTGTTAGAGGGTTGTTCGTCGTCTGGCGAACTCGATATAGCGGCATGCTTAAGGTGCCATGCGTTTCTACGATAGGTTCCTCCATCTTCAGTTTGTACAATATATGAGCGTGGTCCTTCTGTTGCAGGAGTTACAACCTTGGCTGGAATCCAATTATGATGGTCTTTTCTTAGCCATACTTCTTCTCCTATTCCAAACTCTTTATTTTCCTTCTTTCCTCTGTCTGCACTTTTCTTTTCTTTTTCTTTAAGTTTCTTTAACTGCTTGCTTATATTTCTTATTATTTTTGGTTTGAAAAGTTTTTGATTAGTAGGTAGTAAAGTCTTGGTTCTTCTATTCATAAGGCGTTGGCATGGTGAGCCTAAGTCCAATCTGGGAGTGTTTCTATGATGTAGCAATGCTAAGTAAATATCTGTATTGTCTTCATTGCATTTTTTAAGCAAGTTTTTTGCTTCTTGAACATAGCGTTCGGCTAGTCCGTTAGATCTTGCAAAGTGTGGGCTTGAGATTCTATGTTCAAATTTCCATTCTTTAGTGAACAGTCTAAATTCTTCACAATCATATTGTTTGCCTCCATCTGACTGAAATATGTCAGGGATTCCAAATGTTGAGAACCAAACTTTTAATGCTTTTATAATACTTGCACTATTTATGTTTTGTATTTCTTGAAAATCAAAGTATCCTGAGTAAGAGTCTGCAATGAGTAAGTAATCTTTTCCTTTCAGTTGAAATAAATCCGATGCTATGATGCTCCAAGGTCTTTCTGGTATATTTTGCAAAATTATAGGTTCCATTGGGTTATCCTTTTGTATTTTATTGCATGATTTGCACTCTTTTACATAATTAGTAATGTCTTGAGTCATGTCAGGCCAAAATACATTGTCTCTTGCCAGTTGTAAAGTGCCTTGTACACCTTTATGACTCAGGTGGCAATGTTTCATTACTAGTGGCACCATGGTCTTGGGCACCAATACTCGGTCATTTTTGAAAATTATGTCATTGTATACACTTAGTGTCTCTCTGTAGTACCAGTATTTTCTTAAGCTTTCTTTGACTTCTTCTATTTTTTCAGGCCAACCTCTCCAAATTATTTCTTTTAAATCTTTCAACTCTTCATTGTTTTCTGTTTCTTTTTTCAGCTCTTCTTGGCGAGGCTTTGAAAAGGGGACTATGGTGCATATTTGCAATGTCTCATTATGCATCTCTTCACAGGTAAGTTTTTCACAATCTCTACTCAGTGTGTCCGCTATATATAACTCATTTCCTTTTTTGTAGATCACCTTAGGATTGTATGGTAATATTTGATAGAACATTCTTTGCAGTCTGGGTGGTGCCTCAGTAAGTGGTTTGTTGAATATAGTTTCTAATGGCTTATGATCACTTTCTATTGTAAGGTCTTTACATCCCCAGATATAACTGTGAAACTTCTTACAAGCAACTAGGATGGCAAGGGCCTCCTTTTCAAGCTGACTATAACCTATCTCAGTCTTGGTCAATGATTTTGCACAGTAAGCAATGGGTTTTGCATTTTGTATTAATACTCCTCCACAAGCATAGCTGCTAGCATCTACAGACAGCAGGATGGGAGCTTTTGGATCATAGTACCCAAGAACAGGTGGCTTTTGTAAAAGTTCTTTCAGTTTCAGGAATGCTGTTTCTTGTTCACAATCCCAGTACCAAGCTATGTTCTTCTGGAGTAGCACTCTTAAAGGGCTGGTTATATCTGCTAAGTTTTTGATGAATTTTGAGAGGTAAGTAACTAATCCGAGGAATCTTTGTAATTCTTTTACATTTTCAGGTCTTTTAATCTTGCTGATGGTTTCGAGCTTCTCCTGGTCTGGCTTAAGTCCTTGGTGAGTAACTACATGACCTAGAAACTTTACTTCTTGTACATTAAATATGCATTTTTCTTTGTTTAGTTTTAAGCCTGACTTTCTGATTTTTTCTAGTACTTTCTGTGTAGTCTTCTCTAATTCTTCTTTTGTTCTAGAATGAAGTAATATATCGTCCATCGAGACCTCTACATTTTTTATTCCCATGAGTAAATGACTCATCACTTGTTGGAACACTTCTGGAGCTGATGCCAGACCAAATGGCATTCGAAGACAGGAGTATCGACCGAACGGGGTGCTGAATGTTAAGTACTCAGAAGCTCTTTTTGTAACTTTGAGTTGCCAGAATCCTCTTTTACAGTCAAGCAATGTGAACCATTTTGACCCATGTATTCTCGCAGTTATTTCTTCTACAGTATTTAGTGGGTAGTGTCTTCTCTTTAAGTTTTTATTTATTGCGGAAGGATCTATACAAAGTCGAATTTTATTATTTTTTCTTACAACTACCATGGGTGAGACAGCTGGTGTAGGTTTTGTCACTGGTTTTATAATTTGTTGTGCAACCATACTATCCAACTCTTTTTTCACCTCATCTCTTATTATGTATGGGACTTTTCTAGCCGGACATATAGGCAGTTTAGGGTTATCTATCAAATCTATGTCATATCTAAATTGTTTCAGGCATCCCATGCCTTCGAACAGGTCTTCTTCTTCTTCTTTAGACAACATATCTACTCTTTTCATTAAGTTCAGTTTCACACAGGTTGCTTTTCCTAATATAGGTGTAATATCTTTGTCGACTACTATAAACTTAATTTCATTTGAGTTACCTTTAATTTGTGTTTTGATATGCGTCTCTCCTATGACTGGAATCTTGTGATTTGAGAATGATGTTAGATACCTCGTGGTTGATGGTTTGATGTAGGCTTTTGCTTTGTCCGCTATATTTTTGCTTATCACATTACACTGGCTGCCAGAATCAAGTTTGAAACTCACTATTGTTTCTCTAGGTAAGCTTGCTACTTCATACCAGTCTTCAGTATCTAGGAACTCAGTATCTATTGAAAAGACATGAAGGTTTTCGCTTATTTCTTCTTCCGAGCTCTCTTTTATATTTTCATATTCAACTGTTTCTATTTTCTTTGTTTTGCAGCACTTGGTAAAATGATTTCTTTTGTTACATGTTTTACACACTTTTCTGAAAGCTGGACAAGCTCTTATGCCATGTGTAGTATCACACCTTCCGCAGTGAAATGTTTCTTGTTCTTTTTCACTTTTTTCTTTATATATATTTTGTTTGTTTATTAATTTCCCTTTATTTCTGTTCCAGGTCACCGCATCTACTGTTGCTGCTTGTTTCATCTTGCTCACCTGTATTTTCACTTGTTCTGCAGAGTGGCAGATGTCTATGGTTTTTTGTAATGTAGGATTTGTCTCCGCAAGCAATTTTTCTCTTGTAGAGTCACTTTTTATGCCAATTATTATGCGATCTCTAAGTATTGATTCTTCTAAGTCGCCATAACCACAGTTTTTCACTTTACTCTTTAATTTGGTGATGAACTCGTCAAAATGTTCTTGTTCACCCTGAGTAATGAGGTTAAACATATACCTTTCGTATGTTTCATTAATTTTTGGCGTAAAATATGCTGTGAACCTTTCTTTTATTGTTTTGAGTGATTTTGACTGTGCGTCATTTAAATTGAATGTATTGAAAATAATGGCGGCGTCGGGTCCAATACTTATCATGAACGTCGCTACTTGTACTTCTGGCTTTTTCTTTTCCAGGTTTGTGGCAGTTGCGTACCACTCCCATTGCTGAAGCCATATTTTCCAGGTTACAGCAGTGTTTTCTGTACCTGTTGTGAAATATTTCGGCGGCTTAATTCCGCTCATGCTCATGGCGTCCTGATTTTCGTCCACGGCTTTGTCCATCGTATTTATTTTTCCCGGGTTTCGGCACCATGTAATGTTGTACGCATATTAAAAGGCCGTTTATTAAATACACCTTTTATTGCAGTAATTTGATACAACATCAACTATATTAAATTATACGCAAGTCACACAAAATAATGTCGCACGCCATGTTCTTATATTGAGGCCACTGACGTAAGGGTGGCGTTTACGAAGGCGGTGCATTTGTGAAGCTTGCTTGCTTCCTGACAGTCATATAGAGGTCGGTCACTGCCAAATATTTCTGACAGCAAAAACAGTTCTTACTTCTGCCTACAAATTATGTAACACTACGCCTAGCAGGCTTAATTTTCATCATTACTTATCATATTTAATTCAAAAGTCAAACTGGTTACGGGCTTGAACTGAATGGTAATGCAAAATTTAATTATCTATGCAATGACGTATTATAATATATCGATGAATGTTTATTTGCGGTATAATTTATAAAGTTACCATAGCTTTATAAAGCTAAGGTAACTTTATGAATTTAGAATCTAATCGCGATATCTACGCATAAAGTGCAGTGCAATCATTGACGCAGTAGGTATTAAACAACATGTAACATAATTAATGCACATCCTGAAATTAGTTTGTTCAGTATCGTTTACTGAATCGGTTTTTATCGTTTTTAATATCGATAATTTTTATCCCAAAGCAATTAAATCTACGTAAATTACAAATTACACTTTCGCTGTATAGTAAAAACAAACTATACTATGGGCCGTAAATTCCGTCATTCAGTACACATTACAGAAAAATTAAACTCATTTAAATGAAGTTAAAGTCTTAAAAAAACTGTTTAAACAAGTAAAACTAAAAATTCAGAGTATGTATTATGATAATAACATAATTTTCTAATTGGGGTGTTTGAGGGTGTGCGTTAATTACGATACATGTTGTATATATACAACATGTATCACATATATGTCAATGAGTGCAATTCAATCTCAAGTAGGTAATTCGTTGTTATGTAGTTCTGGTGAGAAATTAGGGTTGTAAAAATCAAAGACAAGCTTCTGCAAGAAATCTATATCAGCGTCTTCTATCCGCACTCGGCGCTTGCAATTATCTCAATGTGGCTGTCGAGTAGGTACAACCATGTGAAAATATTTTTAATTGAGCCTATTTATTTTGTGAATCAATAGGATATCATAGAATATAATAATAATAAAAAAGTATTTTTTTTAAGTGCCATTTTAAAATTAAAATATCTAATAATTACCTATATAAAATCTCGTGCCAACTGTCACAGAATCGAACCCTTTCGAAAGACTTGACTGATTTTTATATATTTTTCTGTGATTTTTTTTTCTCTTTATTGATTATAAGGGATTTTTGTACATAAAAATGACGATGACAATCCCATCGTACCTTATACTAATGTCTAATCCTAATTCATACAATTAACGCTTAAATAAACTTAAAGGAGTATAGCATTCTAGCTACATCCGAACTTGGTGAAGCTAGAATGCTATGAAAGACACCAACATCTAGATAGTTCAGATTAAATTGCCTCACTAATTGTTCTCTTTTGTTTGCATTACGCACACATTCCACCAAAAAGTGTTGCACGTCGTCAATTTTCCCACATATGTCACAATTAGCTGAGTCAACTTTTTTCATTAGGAATGCAAAACTTTTAGTAGGAATGTGTCCGGAACGCAATCGACATGAGGTCACTATTTGATGTCTACTCAGTTGCACACTGGTAAACCATGGGACATGAAGAGGTTCGCATTGTATACTTTTGTACCATATTCCCTTAGATTTCGATCTTTCATCAAAGTATTCTTTAAATTTTTTGAAGCATATTTTCTTATAATTAGTAAGCATCTCTGAATAGTTGGGTAAAATATTTAATTCAAGCCCTTCGGATATAGCTTGTTTTGCGAATTTATCGGCCTCTTCATTTCCTATCAGTCCAATGTGGGATGGAACCCATTGCAGTGCCAAGGTTATGTTCTTTTCACTAGCTAATTTAATTTGTTCTAATATTTTATATGCTATCGATACTCCTCTGATACCAGAGGCGCATCGAGCAATATGAAATAAAGCACTTTTACTGTCCGTTAAAATAAGTATAAATCTGTTTTCCTCTAAATTGACAGCATAGGACAAAGCCTGTGACACTGCAAGTAGTTCCGCCGACATTATAGAAAAATGTTTGTTTAATTTGTATATGCCACGATTCTTGTTGACAGGGTCATAGTATGCCGCACCAACACCTGTAAGTGACTTAGATCCGTCGGTGTAAATAGTATAATATTCAGAGTATTTTGTATGCAACTCCTGCAACACCTCAACTTTTATCAAATGGGTTAAATATTGCGATTTTGCTCCTTTAACAGCATCCAAATTATAATGTAACACATTTTTTAAATTGATATTGGATAACCAGGAGTCCAGCGTAAACATTTCTAGCGGATAAGAGGAGACTGACACATCTTGTTGGATTTCATTATAACATTTTGCTAATATGGGTTTATTTTTATTTAGCCAGTATCTATTATTGCACAAACTATTCAGTTCTCTTAAGAGATTTGTATTTATATTTCCGGTACAAGACTTCGTTTTTGAGCAGAATTTAAACGATAAGTACAGTCTTCTAATATGGAGAGGAGGTATTCCCAATTCGCTCTCCATAACATGAATAGGAGTAGACTTGAGAAACCCACCAATAACGCGAAGTGCCTGATTTTGGAGTTTGTCTAACTTAGATGTATGACACTTCGCCGCGGCGCCATATAAATAGCTTCCATAGTCTATTCGGCTTCTAATAAGAGCTATATATATCCTACGAATATGCTTGGGATGAGTATCCCACGAAGAGCCTGCCAATACCTTCAGCAAACTTAAAAACTTCATCGCTTTCTCACAGCATTCATTTATGTGCTTTCCCCATCGCAAAGATCTATCCAACCAAACACCCAGATATCTGACACAATCAGTTGCGTCTAGTAATGAACCCTTAACGTCAAGCTGTACCCTCGGCATTCTACGAGTCCTACCAAATATACAATATTTAGATTTAGAAGTTGACAAATCTAATCCAAGCTGTTCTAATAACGTTAATATAGCGTTTAATGCTATTTGCATATTTGATACACTATCTTCTAGATTATTACGTTGAGTATACATAACGAAGTCATCTGCATACTGACAAATGAATACCTGATTTATGTTTCGACAAATCTCTGTAGTAGCAATGTTAAAAAGTAGAGGTGATAAGGGATCACCTTGAGCGATTCCTTTATTTTTCCATCTAGTAATGCTACTATCTTCCTCATCACACTTTATGTGAAGATGTCTTTCTCTCAGGAACTCCCAGAGATAAGTACATATTTTAGATCCAACCTGTAATTGTTCTAAAGTGCCCACCACTTTATTGATGTGGATATTATTGTACGCCCCCTCGATATCTAAAAAGCAAGCTAAAGTAGATTTATTTTGAGATAAACCTATCTGGACAGTTGTAACCAAACGGACCAAGCAGTCCATACAAGATTTTCCTCTTCTAAATCCTACTGTATTTGGTGATATGATATCATTATTTTCAATAAACCATTCTAGGCGCTTGGCCAGCATTAAATGAAATATTTTACAAACACACGACATTAAGGCAATAGGTCGTAGTTTTGATCCAGAATTATTATTATGTTTAGGTATTGGTATGATATGTATGTTCCTCCACTGAGTAGGAACGTATCCAGATCTAAATATGAGATTGTACATCCGAAGCAAAAAGTGTTTTCCTATGTCGGGGAGATTATATATCATGGAATAGTAGATATCGTCCTGTCCCGGGGAAGTATCTTTGCGTTTTAAACAATTTTCCATTTCATGCAACGTAAAGTCAGCGTCAAGTTTAACATTGGACGAAGAAAACGTAAGAGGAGGGTCAGACACAAAATCGGGTGTTAACGAACTTAATAGCTCCTGTTTACTGGTATCAGGGGAGTATGTTCTAGTTCTTAAACCTTTCATCCATCTCATTCGTCTCCACATTTCTGACAGACTAGTCGATTCATCGATACTATCATAAAAACTATGCCGACTTTGGGATTTTGCTCGTCTTGTCAAACGCTGAGTTTCAGAGATTTTAACTTGTAAACGAACGAAGTTCTGAGGAGTAGGATTTCGTCTGAACTGCTTCAAGGCAAGTCGACGTTGGGCCACTAACCTTGATAGATCTTCATTCCAATAAGCTTTAGGTACGAATTTACTACTAGGATCTGTACATATTTTCCGGAAAGGTATATTCCGTTCAGCGGCTTTATGAATATGTTTTAGAAAGCAGTCATACATTCCTTGAATATCGGGGAAATCAGAACCACTTTGTAAAAATTATTCTGTTAGTGTTTCTTTATACTCTAACCATTTAGCTAATTTAAAATTTCTTCTGCAAATATATACTAATGTGTCTTGAAATTTATAACAAACTCTAATAATCAAATGATCACTACCCAAACTTTCGTTGGTTACATCCCACTCAGCATTCACAGCAATATCTGTAGAACAAAACATAATGTTGGGTGAGGTTTGTTGCAGTATGCCATTTACAAGTTTAACCCTTGTAGGTCTGCCATCGTTGAGTGAGATGTAGCCATTATCTAGGGAACTATCAAAGATCTGGTTGCCTCTTGTGTCCGTCCTGTTCGACCAGTTACTGTGGTGGCCGTTAAAATCGCCTGCAATTATAGTTTTACTCGAAAATAATGAGAATATATTATCCCAATCTGTTTGACAAGTACGAACAGACGACGGACAATAAATGGAGATAATATTGTGTACTAACTTACAGTTAAGAATTTTGATAGCAACTATTTTTATACCGGAATTGCTTACAACAACAGGAATTCTATATGTTCTTAGAGATTTATGGCACAAAATGGCCACGCCCCCATAACAATCTGACCTGTCTTGTCGATAAATGTTGTATCCTCCTAAGTTTATATATGAATCAGACTTGAGCCAAGTTTCACTGATTATGCCAATATGAATTTTCTCTCTGTTTAAAAAAACTTCAATATCTACTAATTTTGGGATAACACTTTGTGCGTTCCATTGGGCTACGTTTAGTCTAAAATGTTGTGCTTCACCCATTTCCGATGTTACTAAGAAAGGACTTAATTATGCTTCCACGCTTTTCATAAAATATCGATGTCACTTCTTCTATGAAATACTGGACACTTAAACAAATTTTCTCCTCTAAAGGCTTTTTTGATAAAATTAATTCCTTGATTTTGTGGAATATTCTCATAATCCTAGAGCTCTTCTCTTTTAATCCTGTACCCTCTTCTTCCGATATGTTTTCTTGCTGGTTCTGTATTAATTCTTCTTCCTCTGATTCTTCATTAGCCCCGTATACATGTTTTCCTGTTGTTTTGTTTTTCTTTTTTTTGGATATTGATTGACGATGAATCTCTGTTACTTTTACAGTTTCTCCTCCTTTTTTATTCTCCTCCACAGTCATCGCGTTCAGGCTATTCTTATTATTACCCATTAAGATATCTTTGTAGGAAATCGAATGACCTACTTCATGAGTATCTTTTCTCTCTGATATTTCATTAGTAATTTTCTGTTGAGCATAACTTTGATTATATAATGTAATGGCCTTCTTGTAGGTACAATTATTTTGACTCATAATATTTTTTATCCTTTTCTCTTTTATAAATACCGGACATATTTTATCAAGTGCCATATGTGGCCCTTTGCAATTTAAGCACACAAATTGGGTTGCCTGACAGTTCTCATGATCCTGACCACATTTGGGACACTTTATTTTCCTAGTAGGGCATACTTTCCTTGCGTGCCCGAACTTCCAGCATCCGGAGCATTGGGTAACAGGAAAAACATATGGTTCCACTTTAAACCGGCACCCGTATGCATATATATACGAGGGTAAAGTAGAACTCTTAAACGCGAAACGGATTGCTGAACTGTCGACCCACTGTTTATCCTCGGCTAAGCGCTGTAGCCTTCTGATAGACACAATCTCATATTCGCATTTAAATTGTTCGATTATCTCTTTTTCATTAATGTCCAGATCCACGTTCTTAACTATACCATACGAGAGATTCACTTCATCTATACTTTGACATCTATAACTGAGTTCTTGAAATCTTGAACAGTTTAGAAGTTTGTCTGCATCCTCTTTATGTTTTAGTGTGACATTAATCTTGAAGGGGCTTTTATACTTAATCCTTAAAATGTTATTGATATTTTCGGCTTTTAAAAGCTTCGCCAAACCAAATGTTTTTGGAAGTGCTTCCTTAGATGATATATTTATAAACCAACCTTCCGAATTTTCAGAGTCAATATTTGTATCGGAAATTCTCCTCAATAACCGTTTAGCTCGTCTATGATAAAACCAGTGTTATTTTCTTCCTTATCTTCATCACTATCCTGTCTCGCTCTCTTTTCTGAGCCCTTTCGAGACTCAATTATCAGGTTATCTTCTACACTTTCCATTACACTCTCACCTCGTTGAACATCCATTTCAATTAATTCACGGTCTTGTACAGTATCCGATACACTAGAGGAAACACTTTCAGATCGTCCAAAACTAGCCATTATCACGGTAAATAACTAACATTTGGTTAGTTAACAAACAGAAACTTGTGGGTAGAATGAAAAATATTGTAGATAACGATCGCGGTCTTATAAGACGTGCGCCATTTGACAGGGTTGAGAATAAGTTGGAAACTATTCCTTTTTATCTAGAAATAATGTATAAGATAGATAGATAAAACTTTTATTGGTCAACAGAAGACACAACACACAAAAGGACATTAAATATAACACATAAATTACAAAACAAAAGAACAGAACAAACGTATACATACAATCAAAAATATTATAAACGAAAAAGAAACAAACAACCTTTAAAAATGTAACATGGAAAGTCGGTGCGCTGTGTGTATCCAAATTGCACCAAATGGGAGTCCAGCTCAACATGTGTCAGGCAAATATGCCTGACGCTGGTATTCTGCTGGATCCCAGTAGCCGTACTTACGGACGTCGAGCAGGTGGCGTAGGTACCTACAATTAAATAATAAAAAGAACATAAGAGTGAGAGTAGTGCTATGCGAAATGGTTTGTGCAATATTGACAGCGGCAGCATTTCCGATACCGATATAAAGATGATGCCCAGAAAAATATATTGGAATTAGTGTTTAGTTCATAATTTTACTAACATTATGTAAGATGTTTTAGTAATAAATTTTGTATGGATTTTCTCTAAAATATTTTGGCGGGGGAATATTGTTCCAGCATTTGGATGCAGCGTACCTACCTGAAACTGCCTCTGAAAGCAGCTGTCTTGTGCGGTTGAGTAGCAAGTTGTTGCGAGCACATTCTGCTTGCGCATTCCCTTCTACCAACGATCCAGCTCAATTTGTTATAAAGATAGCTCGGCTGCTTGTACTTTATCACTCCAAACAGAAGGCAAGCCAAATGTAACTTACGACGCGACTTCATTTTGAGGATAGAGTGTCTATTTAAAAGTTCTCGGTGGAATCGTAAAGCAAAATCGATCGCAGGCGTTTTGAACCCTTTGGATCAGTCGATCAGTTCTAGCCAGCAGTCGAGGGCCAATAACTGTATCTGCGTAATTTAAATTTGAGAGAACGAGTTGGATTCGCAGCTCCTCCGATAGATAAGGCCTTATTTGTAAAGGACCCAGCCGATAAAAACAAGTACGCACTGATACTACCACATGCGCTTCGTACCTGAACTCAGCGTCCATGTTCAGATCCAGATTACGTGCCTCACTGACTCGACTGACCGATTCACCCAGCAGGGTAACATTGAGTGTTGCTGGTACGACACGGATTTGGCACTTGGTTCCAAAGAGTAAGTATTTAGATGTAGTAGGATTAAGTACCAAACCGTTGTCCTTAGCCCAAGATGCTATACTGTTGAGATCATGGTTGAGATGCTTTAACGCACTATCATAGTTACTCGGCTTAAAAGAAATGTAAACTTGCACATCATCAGCATAAATATGATAACTGCAATGCTTGAGAAAATTTATAATGTCTGCACAATATAAAAATATTAATAGTTTAAAAAAACTCTAGAAAAACACGCTTTTATAAATGCGCGTAAAATGAAAAAGATCGTGTTCAAAGTCCATTACGTGGCCTTTCTCACAAGTGCAAATATGACTATGATACGATATTCCATCATGGAATGCCGGTGCCTATCTTCCGGCTTCATCATCAGACCTTGAAACCTAATCGTGGTCAAAGTTCATTACAAGACTTTTCTAAGAAATCCAAAACTGCTATGATACGATTTTCCATCATGAAGTTCTAGTTCATATCTTCCGGCTCCATCATCAGATTAGTTTGACAGTACCATATTATTGTATTGTCATCAGAACTACATACAGCTGCCAATTTTCATTACGCTACGACCCTTGGAAGATGGTTAAATTAGTTACCTTAGATTCCATTACATAGTTAGTTACATACAGGTCGACCTAATAAAAGCGTGTTAATAAAAATAATGGGTAGTATAGAGCCTATAAGTATGACAAAACCACGTTTGACGGGTCAGCTAGTGTAGAATCAGAATCAAATTAGCTAAGTACGTACCTACGCATATTACAATTAGGTACTTAATAATTATTGTTTACTTAGTTACAACACTTTTTTATTTACAATACCTACCTACTTAATAATGATTGTTTATTTAGTTACAACACTTTTTTATTTACAATACCTTACATAAAATACTCTCTGTTTTATGATTCTTTACTACTTTTCAAACCTTTTTCATTTAACCTCTCAATGGCGGTCATTATTATATAATTATAATAAAACTTTCGTAAGTATATAGTTTTTATCTAAAAATATGAAAAGAAAAGTATAATACGAACGTATGAAATTCAGTGAACGTATCTTTAACTGAATGTTACCAAGAAACAAAAATAGTAAAATGTCATTGAAACGGCCAATCGATACGTCGGCTAAAGTTCCATACCTCGCTGTTACAATTTCTTAAGCATGCATTGTTTGTACAGTTTGTCAAACATTTTTTATATGCATGCTTTTATATAATTTTCAAACCCTAAATAAAGTAGTAATTTTGTATTAATATACTATTATTTAATCGGATGCACATCAACTCGCTTTATTTTATGCAGTTTTAAAACCCACTATTACATAAATGTTGACTAGTATATTTAGATTCGTCCTCAGCATCTCTCAGCACTTTTATCAGTACACAACACAAAATAAAATATTTTGTTCATGTGTCATCATGAGTACACAACACAAAATAAAATATTTTGTTTATGTGTCATCATGACATGTTATGTGTAAAATGTTAAAAATTATTGTTTTTGGAACCAGCGTGTCATCATCAGTCTAAAAATGTAGAACTGGCAACACTAAATTTGACATTTCTTCAATCGAGCACTTCGCTCAGCGAGAATATTATAGCAATTTTGTTGCGTATTTCTGCTGTGATACAAAATGACATCGGTCACAAGGGCTGGGCATTTGGCTCCTTATTTTAAGGCAAGTTCGTCTGTGGTTGCCAATGGGCTAAAGCCCCTGGTTGTCGTGCCCCCATCGAAAGAAAAGATTTTGGTGCACCCGCTGCCAAAAACTTCGACGGTGGAGTCTTTGCATGGAGCCTTGCCTCTCCAGGGTTTGAAGGTTAAAGTAAACGGCTGTGGTAAGTTATTTGCGCTGTTTTTTTCTAATTTGGTACAATAATTTTTATAATTTGCGACGAAAAATCGAGTTACATAACACCTTGTCATTTCTAGCTCGAAGTCATGTTCGTTTCGCACACACTGACATCGGCTACCCAGACTTCTCGGCTTACCGCCGCAAGGAGACCCAGGACCCTACCGTGAAGAACGTTGACAGCGTAGATGCACGCCAGTCCTTCACTTATCTTATCGCTGGAGGTTAGTCCTTGAAATTTTATGAGTGAACTTTACCTGAAGTTGCCTGTGTTTTATCAGACTTGCGGATTAAGACATTAGATGTCGATCTAGTGCATCTACAAAGCATGCTAATTCTCTTATGTAAACAAAACATAAAACTGTGTTTTATCAAATTTCTACAAATTATACTTAGCTAAATTTCTTATTTCTTAATAGCTTTTGACATTAACCTTGAAATGTCATGTAAACAATGCAACACTACAAATGAATACCTTTTTTGAGGAACTGATTTGAGCATACTTTGCTCATGTACTTTAAGGTCCCATTCTGTGTCTAAAACGAAACATGATTTTGTCTGTAGTTGCATACAAAAAGTACATTAGCAGTTTTTTGGCTAAACTTTCCTTTATGGCCCGTTGAGTTGGAAGTTCATAGTTTTACTGTAAATAGTATGCATAAATAGAAAGCTTTTTACAACTTGTCATGTTGTGCAAATTCACTGTTTACAAGATATAAGTTTTTAAAGTTTCCTTATATACTGAAAAATAGCATGCCATTTGCAAATTTTTAGGTTGTTTATTGTCATGGTAGACGTTAAAGTTGACATTTCACGTTCTGTTGACAGCAGAAGTGTATTTTGTTAAATTTTATGTCATATTTTTACTTAAATATAATTTTATTTTCACATATTCACGTTTTAAATTTGTTGTGTTATTAGTGTGCGCTATAGCTGTGCTGTGTTATGTAATTACATTGATGTTTTTACTCAAAACATTACGAGTTTTTAATTACTGGAATGGAATGTGAATGTTGATTTGGACATTCCTATACTCATAAATACATATAAATCTATTACAAATTTTAAAGTTGCGGAAATTCACGGATATTAAATAAAAAAATAAACTTCCATACAAATTTGAAAATAGCATGCAATATATGATAAATAATATTCATGATAGTTATTTTCTATTACCTTTGTGGTTATTTTTTTAAACCATCGAGCCCAACTACACCTTTTAGCCAGCTTTTGAATTTTTCGAAAACCTTTTCATTGCAGTAATGCCCTCCTCCTGTGAAACAATACTAAATTTTTTCTGAAATTTTTAATCTAACCTAAAAACTTTAACCATGAATATCTCCATAACCAGGGGGTTGCGCGGGGGCTGATGGTACAGGGGGGAACCAATAGTCCCCCCACCCCCCCTCCCACTCCAACCCAAAAATCGATGGGCCATAAAGGAAAGTTTTACCAGTTAAATTTAGTTTTTTACATTAAGTAAATTGGTAGTTAAGTGATTACATGTTCATGTAAGTTTAAATAATAATGTTTACTTATAGAAAAGATACCTGTCATACAGGTTCATCCTATTGCAGGTTTGACTCTATTATTGTTTATTATTTGAGTTCTAGTTCAAGGCCACATTAAATATAAGCATTAATTATTTTAAATTTCAGGACTAAATAGGTACATTTATTAAACAAAAAAATGTGCCAAAAATTTGAAATGTGTTATAGTATGTGTATGTTTATTCAAACACTCAAACTGACTGACAGATGCACACAGACCACCTAGTTATATTAACTTTTTAATAATGCACTGGTGCATTGTGTAGATAACAATTTATGAAAAAAAAATAAGCAATTGAAATACTCCAGTGAAACATTTTACATTATGCTAATTCAAATACCAAACCCTTAATTACTAAAAACAATAATATATTTGCTAAGGAAGATGGGGATATTGTATTTAATTTTGTTAAATTTAAACAATCTAAGTGGTTTAAATATCAACAAGATAAATGAACTTGCATTTATTTTGAAAACTATTATAGATTACCTCCAAAAACTTGGTTTGCAAATTGTCATCTTTTCTAATTGCACAATAACTTTGTTTTCCTTTATTGAAGAGCCAGATTTTTTTTATTTCATAGAGAATTAATTAATTTTTGATTTCAAGTAGAACAACTTTTCAAATAACCATTCTAACTCGGAGTTTTTTGACAAGTTGATAGCAATAAACTGTCCCTCTATTAACTGAGCCCTATCACAATAACATTACATACAGGGTATTGGCAAGTCCACATACCATATGCGGTACACAGACTTTTTGTAATTCGCTAGAAATTCATTTTGGTGTTGCTGATGGAGTGTTAAGTACCTATAACTCTTAAACTGTGAACATTCTGCAGTATGCATGTATCCAAGTCTTCAAGAACTGTTCCTAAATTTTATCATTAACTAGCTATTCAGGGTGTAACAGAGGGCTTTGGATTAACGACATCCCAGAGGCAAGGGACCTCAATACCTACCAATTTAAACCCTATTTATGTTCAGCAATATGCTTGGTTTCATTGATATTTCAAATTCGATTCTTTAAAAGACCGAAATACAGCTTGAATGTTAAGTCGCGTGATATTTTCTCCTCAGACTAGCTCGATAGTAGGCTTTTTATATCAACAAAATACTGAAAAAAGAAAACCAATATGTTAGTCATATCTATTACCTATGTCTTCATATTTAGGTATATGTTATTATTCTTAGTTAGGGCAGACTGCCAAGATCGTAAATTAATAAAGCTAGTTAGAAAAAAAACAAAGATATACTAATTATGGAAACATTTTCTTCAAAAACATGTTAATTGTGACAATCTATATAATTACATAAAAGCGAAACACCACTCACTGATTAATCACAAAATCTCAGAAACTACAAGTAGTAGGGCTTTCAAATTTTGCATGAGGGTTCCTTTTAGTACGTAGATGTTCGCTAAGACGGGATTTTGCGAAATTCCCACGGGATCGGGATTTACACGGGAAAAACTTCCCACGCGAACGAAGTCGCGAGCAACTGCTAGTAATTGATATGTTTGTTATCTTATATTTAATAATGATTGGGTATTGCGTATTATTTGTTTAGATGTGGATGGCTATATATTAGGTTTTTTTTTTGTATTATATTGCTAGATTATCGACATGAGTGGTATAGCAGTGTTCGCACTTAAATACTACAAATGCGAAAGCGTGTCTTCATAGATAAAATAAATAAGTAGATTTGGTCAACAGACGAAATTATATCGGAACCGTGTGTCTCCAGTTAGGCGCTGGGCGGGGCAACAACTACACATGCAGTTTAATAAAATCAATAGATACGCACTCGCGCACACACCCGCATTTCTTAAATCAGAACGTACTATACAATCAATAATAAACCTTATTCCGTCAAACACAGCGTGTATTTACCATGCACCGTAGAATTTACCCACACAAAAACATCGGTCGCTATCGTTGTGCTGTGCAAAAGCAATTTATTTTACATATACGCTAGTGATTGACTAAATCGGAAAGTTATCGATTCTTCCATTTATTATTGTACAATTTTTTTTGGGCACCTGAAAATGAACCAAATAAAAAATGGCATGTCCAGAAAATATTACAATAACAATAAACATATTATTAAGAACATAGCATTACATAATTATTATTAAGTACTACCTACTAAGTATTAAGGGCTACCCTGGCGCTTTCGACTTAAATCTATTAAATATTAATTTAATTATCATAGTGATAGGTCAAATAGAAGTCGATGTTAACTTATATTACGCTCTTGATCGGAACATACCAGCCGTATAGGTTGTATAGAATCCTGAAAAGTTGAATGACTGATTTTATGAATACCCTAAATCATGAGAATAGCTTTCAGTAATAAAATAAAAATTTTCACACTTCTGCAAATATCAGTTGTACTCTTAATTTTGGAATTGTCCATTCAAAAAGCCTGCGACTTTTCTTTAGAGACTAGAACATTTCTGCGTTGAAGTGAACCGAGCATATGGTGCTATTTTTTGTAGGGTACCAGTTAGGTGGCATGCCTGTGGCATCAATCCATTCCTTTTTTATGTTACCATCTTTTGGGAAGCTGAAAAGTACGAAAAGCACTTATTTATCATTTACATACATCCTAAGCTACTTCTAAACGTCACCATATAATAAGCATCGCAATAATTACGTAACACACTATAAATCAAGATCTGAAGGATTTTGACGTATATTGCTAATCCATTGCTTCATATGTTCGAAATATTGGTCTGCTCAACAACGTAAATACCGCAGTGAGTGTTGTTGATTTAGCATAATGAAACCGATTCCTACTGTAAGTGTGTTACGCAACTATTACCTGCGAGGTAACCGCAGGTAATAGTTTAGTAGGTTATAATAGGTTTTTGTTATAAGAAAAATCCTAGTTAGTAGAGAAATTGTTAAATATATGAAAACAAACACACATCCATGCATAACAAATAAATAGCATGAATATATTGACTTATTTTAAGCTCAATTCACAAATATATTATCTGAACCATGCCGATTATTATAACGCATTCGAAGCTTCAATGGAAGCAAAATACAAAAACCATAAAAAATAAAGAAACAGCATGAGGATAAGGCATAACATACGATAATTCTAAACAGAAAAACACCACCGATTATTAACCTAAAATTAAAGTAACTTACTTTACGAATATTGTTACGTTACGCATTTCTCTACTACTCTGTAAAAAAATCAAAATAAGTAAAAAAACATTATTTACATCGATCTTCCAACCGGGCTAAAACGGTTGACAGATTGAAAAATAAACTATTGTAGCGACGGCGACGTCGGAACTCCTTACGCATGCTGCGGGCGTAAAATAAATTGTTTATTTTTTTTACTTTTTGTACACTTGACTTTTCAACGTATTTTTATTTCTGTCATCTCATGTAAAATAAAAGTTAAACATATTTTCTTAGAGGTTTCCGTATGTTATAAAAAACTTTTTACCAAAAAATTAAACAGACACCCAAAAAACACTGCAAAGTGAAAAATAACTTTAATTTCGGTAGTCGGTGTCTTTAGTTTTGTATTTTCGTTTTTGGCACCGACTTCCGAAATTAAAGTTATTTTTCACTTAGCAGTGTTTTTTGGGAGTCGGTTTAATTTTTTGGTAAAAAGTTTTTATTTCACTCTTTTTAGTTGGTCTATTTTTAATTTACCTAGTTACAAGAGCCTAAATGTCAACTACTTATATTCATTTACAAAATATTGCTTTTCCCAATGTTGGGCTGTTATTTGTTGAGGAGTTCTCCTGGTAGTTCACCATCAGCTTCACTTCACCATATGCATTGTGACGAGCATATTGGACTTAAAAACCACATTCAAGTAATCGAAGCGGAACACATGAACTACTTATTATTCCTACTTATATATTGAGTAGTTCCAGTGGCCATCGGTGGTCTTCATCATCAGGTCTACTTCAAAATGGTGCTTTTCAAATGCAACTACACAAGTTACTATAAAAAATACTCAAATCACTATAGGTGTGCCTATAATATTTGAAGAGTTCCCTCGATTTCTCCAGGATCCCATCATCAGATCCTGACTTGGTGACAATGGGACCAATTTCAAAGTATACCCTTTCAAACAAAAAAAGCATTTTTCAAATCGGTTCAGCCGTCTCCGAGTACTCGATGATCATACATAAAAAAAAAAAAAAAATATACGCGTCGAATTGATAACCTCCTCTTTTTTATGTCATCGGTTGAAAAACCCCTAAACTATAATAGCCATATTTCATTCGTCAATCGACATTGCTGTCGATAGCCTACGTTAGTGGATCTGCACAAGCACATCACTAATTCGTCGCAAGAAGTGGCGGCCTCACTACGCGATGAATCCGCGTAGTACAGTTTCGTATGTTATGTTTACATTGCTTGTTCAGTTACTTAGTGACGAACTCAGGTAGTGGTTAAGGAGCAATGTATTTAAAGCAAAAGGAGTACAGTCGCTCTGATATTTTAAAACAAAAATAACATAGTAAAACCAAGAAATATTTTACGATTTATTGTTTTTCATGATTTTTAACCGACTTCTAAAAAAGGAGGAGGTTCTCAATTCGGATGTTTGTATTTTTTTTTTTTTTTTTTTTTTTTTTTTTTTTTTATGTTTGTCCACGCATAACTCCGTCGCTTGCCAACCGATTTGAAAAATTATTTTTTTGTCGGAAAGGGTATACTTCCCAAATGGTCCCATGAAAATTTTATCGAAATCGGACGAGCCGTTTCTGAAAAATCAAAAAAAGTCGAAAAAAATAATTTACCTTGATGATCTTTTCGTTGACTCTGCATTGCGTTTTTTGTTCGCGCATAACTCCGTCATTTACGAATCGATTTGGAAAATTCAATGACCCACTAAAAAGCGCGAAAATAAAAACTTTTTTGCAAAAAATAAAACCGACTTCCATATCAAAACACTACAAAGCCAAAAATAATTTTAATTTCGGAAGGCGGTGTGAAAAAAAAAAGAAAATACAAAACCAATAACACCGACTACCGAAATTAAAATTATTTTTGGCTTTGTAGTGTTTTGATATGGAAGTCGGTTTTATTTTTTGCAAAAAAGTTTTTTAAAGACAAATATTGTAAAATACTTGTACTTACAATATGGTAAGTGATTCCATGATTCACATAGATTTGATTTTGGCTTCGGTTTTTACAAGATACCACAGAACAACTCGGCATTCATATATGTTATCACGATCGCCGCACGGTGGGCTGAAAAACGGCTTTCATAGACTTAGGCATTTTATTTTGCAAGTGCCAGTTTTTGTGCCGGATATCACTTCTATTTGTTATAACAATATACAAAAATGACACCAGAATTGATTCTGCACAAAAACGAAGGAATTATAATTTTTTACGAAAATTTTGTATGGAGCTAGTATGAAAAATCGAAATATCTCTGAAACGGCAGCGATAACCGTAATATCCTTATAGGAGGTTTTAGTACTAATTATTTATGATTTTTTGACATACGTTACATAATGGTTGTAGATGCCTTTTTTTTTTTAAATCGTCAAAATATTTTTATTTATTTTTACATATTAAACGTTCCTTTTAGTGTTTAAGTTGAAGAATTCAGAGCTTTAACAACTCTTAACATAAAATAGCATCACCCCTATAGACCTGAAGGACTAGACAGAGGTGTGTAGTATCTTGTAAGATTTCCAACAATACCAAATAGTTGAATATCAGTGTCAAAGTGCCCATGCTGTCGCTTCTTTTAGAAAGATAGGGGAATGAAATTGTTAATTGATCATACCCTAAAAGTATGATTACAACATAACCGGACACATAATAATATCGACACAAAAGGAATTTTAAAACCTTGCATACGTTCAAAATACAAAATAACATATTGTGTAGTCATCTAATGAGTCTGATGACAAGTAATTAAGTAATTAGAATGATGGTTGTAGTCTTCTGATTCTAATGAGCCTATTAAGTGATTAAATGATTTGAAATATCTCGCAACAATACCAACTAAGAACTGCATTCACCTTTTTATAATTAGTGAGCTAATGTGATTTGCTAATGTTGATTCGTTCTACTATGAGTTCTACGAAATGTTTTGGACGATTATAAATTTTTATTATCATATCTTTTATAACTTTAATGAGGGTAGTTAACTAATTATTGACTTTATACAATAAAAGGGCTATAATTTTGTTCCATAATTTAGATTGTTCCGTGTAACTTCTAACCGTGTAACTGCTAACACTAAAACTATTTGCTTTGCGACTACAAAATCTTAGAATGGAAAGTTTAATCACCAACTTAGATTTGTTTGTTCTTCTAAAAAGTGAGTGTCCTTCATTTAATCATGAAGTATTGTTTAGTGCAATTGTGTCCCGCATAGGCGATTGCCTTTCTGCCGAAGATCAAGTAACTCTCAAAGAATTTTGCCGGAGATTCACGCGAGCTGCTTTAAACAGGTGGCAGAAATCTAAACGATTCTTTGATAAGTTTAGAAATACGTACGGAGAGTGGTTGCAAGCAAATATTGATTGGCCGAGTTGCGTGCAAACTTTAATAAATCAAAAACCAACTGTTGATGAGATACCAAGAGCACGCTCAGTCTCTCCAGAACCTTCGACATCATCGACTGTTGGAACAATGACAAAAAGGTCCCGAAAACCATTCAAAGATCTGGGAAGCAAACAGAAAAAGAGAAGATCTAGTGAGCACATAGGCGAGGATTCCTGTGAATTGGCATATGCAGCTGCAGCACGTTTAAAAGAAGAAGGTTATGAAGATATCGCATCTGTAATCAATTATATGATCAAAAATCCAGAAGCTGCCGTTAAAATCAAGGAAAGCATTAAGAAAACAGTAATATTTACACCAGAGAAAGCACTTGGATTGCTTCTTTCACTTAAGCTTTCAAAGTGGCAATATATTACGTTGCGAGAGACTGCCATTCGGGAAGGTGCTAAGGATATTTACCCATCCTACTATAAACTGCAACAAACTAAGCTTGCATGCTACCCTCCTAATCAATCAGTATCAGTTACGGATTCATCAGCTAGAATTACACTTCAAGCTTTACTTGACATCACGGTGAAGCGGATTCTTCAAAGTCTTTCTGATAATGTGGAAAATAAGCAGTTAAAGCTGATATCGAAGTGGGGATTTGATGGTGCTTCCAATCAAAGCCGATACAAGCAGAAAATGGACGGCGAGCATGATGATTCAAGCATTTTCATGACCTCCTTGGTGCCACTGAAACTGACAGATGGAGATAATACTATATGGACAAACCCGAAACCATGCTCAACTTTTTATTGGCGTCCGGTTCAGTTCACTTTTGTAAAAGAAAGCCATGCAGTTGTCATTGATAACAAAAGAAAAATGGATGAGGAAATTGAGGCCCTTAACCCCACAGAGTGCATTAATAGTAACAGGGTGACTCATAAACTAATGATGACAATGATCGACGCAAAAGTCTGCACGTACCTTTCTGAAGCTAGATCAAATGCATCATGCTACCTGTGCTTAGCAAAACCAACAGAAATGAACCACTTAGATGCTGTAACATCAAAAACTGTGTGTTCTGACATATATGAATTTGGCCTATCATCCCTACATGCCCGTATAAATTGCATGGAATATCTGTTACACATTGCGTACAGACTTGACTTCAAACAGTGGGCAGCAAGAAGTAATGAGCATAAAGATATGTTACAAAACAGAAAAAAAAACATTCAAAATAAATTTAAAGAGGAGCTCAATCTGTTAATTGATATAGTAAAACAAGGCTCGGGAACTACCAATGACGGGAATACCGCAAGGAAGTTTTTCGAGTTTCCCAATAAAACTGCAGCTATTACTGGGTTGGATCAAAACCTGATAAAAAGATTTGCTGTTATTTTGCAAGCAATAACATCTGGTGAGAAGATCGATGTCATCAAATTTAAAGATTTTGCTCGCAAAACAGCAGAAAAGTACGTGGAATTATACGACTGGTACTACATGTCATCAACCGTACATAAACTATTAATACACGGAGCTGACATAATCGAAAAAAATGATATTGTCCCGATTGGGACTCTCTCGGAAGAAGCCTCAGAGTCTCGAAACAAAGATTTTAGGAGGTTCCGGGAACATCATTCGCGGAAAAGAAGCAGGCAAGATTCTAATCAAGATATCCTAAATATGCTTGTGGTTTCTTCGGATCCTTTTCTAAGTGCACAAAGGCCGAAGTTAGATGCCAAAAGGAAGACAACCTTTTTTGCTGAAACTCTCGACCTAATACAGTTTCCGGAAACTGAGTTCGAGTTTGTAGGTATATCCGATCTGGATTCTGACTCGGAATTGGAGTCCGACAACGAAAGTTGTAAAGAAAATTTGTAAAATTTAATTATTTTTCTTTATGTTCTTTTGTTATTTATGTTAGTTTATTGTACCAATATGTTTAGTTAATAATTTCATAAATTATAGTTTCAAATATGTATTTTGTATAATTGAATTTATTAGATATTATTTTTGTTACTTCTGTTTTATTTAAATTACCTATCAATAAAAAGTTTATATACAGTCTTTTTTTTTTTCACATATTCTTAATATTTGGGGAAAAAGCATGCTTCCTAACGATGTTCTTAACTTTGACACAGTTCATGGATCGTTTTGAACAGTTTCATATGTTAAAATAAATAATGTTAGTACTATAATCCCCTATAAGGATATTATTATTATTATGTGTCCGGTTATGTTGTAATCATACTTTTAGGGTATGATCAATTAACAATTTCATTCCCCTATCTTTCAAAAAGAAGCGACAGCATGGGCACTTTGACACTGATATTCAACTATTTGGTATTGTTGGAAATCTTACAAGATCAACAAGACACTACACACCTCTGTCTAGTCCTTCAGGTCTATAGGGGTGATGCTATTTTATGATAAGAGTTGTTAAAGCTCTGAATTCTTCAACTTAAACACTAAAAGGAACGTTTAAATATGTAAAAATAAATAAAAATATTTTGACGATTTTTTTAAAAAAAAGGCATCTACAACCATTATGTAACGTATGTCAAAAAATCATAAATAATTAGTACTATAACCCCCTATAAGGATATTACGGTTATCGCTGCCGTTTTAGAGATATTTCGATTTTTCATACTAGCTCCATACAAAATTTTCGTAAAAAAATTATAATTCCTTCGTTTCTGTGCAGAATCAATTCTGGTGTCATTTTTGTATATTGTTATAACTAATAGAAGTGATATCCGGCAAAAAAACTCACACTTGCAAAATAAAATGCCTAAGTCTATGAAAGCCGATTTTCAGCCCACCGTGCGCCGTCGAAAGCGCACTAGTTCGCGGAGACGGCCACTTGCCTGTGACATGAGCCCTGTGGCCATGTCGCGCGGACACCGATACGCCCCCTTACCACTTCTCTGTATTTTTGATTTCTGTGCGTGTCTTACAGAGTTGTTATAAATGTGGTGGTAATCAGAAGCCAGAACCCGTCTTGTCATGTGGTACACACAAAAAACACTGTACACGCGTATTTGAAGGACGGCAACGTCGCAATTTATTTATGAATGCGTACGCGTGTACAGAGTGTTTCGTTTACATATCAGTTTAACATTTTAGGGAATATTTTAATATTAAAAATATAAAAACATTTTGTTTTCGAATGGTAATATTGTTTTAGCATGTATGAATGCTATACTATTGTTGTAAGTTGTTGATTAGCGCATCAAAACTTTGAATATGTAAGAAGAGTTCTATGGAAAAATAATATTGACGTAAAACAAACTTCCGTTACAAAATGCGAAAGTTGTTTAGAGGGTAAAATACACCGGTTGCCATTTGGGAAAAGTGAAACTGTTACTAGGAAAACATGTGAATTAATCCATGCGGATACCTGCGGCCCTATGGAGGTTATGTCAGTCGGCGGCTCAAGGTACTTTGTAATACTGAAAGACGATTTCTCCAACTATAGATCCGTGTATTTTGTCAAGAATAAGTTTGAAATAAAGAAGTGCATAGAAGATTTTATTAACAAAGCAGAAAATGTGACAGGAAATAAAGTAAAATTGTTCAGAACTGATAACGGTCTCGAGTTTATAAATAAGGAGGTCAAAGAAATCTTCGCTAAACGCGGCATACTACATCAAACAAGTGTCCCGTACACCCCTGAACAGAATGGAAAAGCAGAACGTGAGAATCGGACACTCGTTGAGGCCGCTAGAACAATGCTAAATGCATGTAAAGATCTTCCAAAATCATTGTGGGCAGAGGCTATTAATACGGCAGCATTTGTCCTAAATAGGACCGGAAAAAGTAAAGACAGTGGAAAATCACCATATGAGGTATGGTTTGGAAAAGATTTTGACATTCATCAATTAAAACCCTTTGGGACCCCTGTGTACGTCCACATTCCAAAGGAGAAGAGAAGGAAGTGGGACAGCAAAGGAGAAAAAGGAGTAATGGTTGGATATGGAGAAACAGTGAAAGGGTACAGAATATACTTCTCACATAGGAATAATGTAGAATTAAAACGAGATATAGTGATCTTAGAGAAAGAGGAAAACTATAGTGAAGTCAAACTTAACTTAAACTGTACAGAAAACAATGATGAACGATCTCGTGAGTTGCAGAATAAATTACCAACTACTTCAGTGGATCTCGATGAAACTATGGTGAATGCTACTATGACAGAAGAGTCTGAATCTGAATATAACCCAAGTGAAGATAGTAACAGCTCATTAGAGTCAATTGTTGAGGTATGTGAAAGAGAACTCAGCAAGCGGGTAAGGAAACCAACTGTTTTCTATAATTGCCAAAATGTATATACTGAGCATAATGAACCAGCTACTTATGGAGAAGCCATGATGAGAAGTGACAGCAGCAAATGGAAGGAGGCAATAAATAGAGAAATGCAAACATTGGAAGAAAATAATACTTGGGAAATATGTGATGTACCTGAAAATAAGAAGATAGTGAGTAGTAAGTGGGTATTTAAAATTAAAAGGAACAATCTAGATTTTCCGCAATATAAAGCTAGGTTGGTAGCGAGAGGGTTTGAACAAGATGGTATTCTAGATTTATATGAATGTTATGCTCCTGTAGCAAAATTGTCAACTGTAAGGCTCTTTGTGATGATTGCAACTAAACTTAACTTGCCCATCATGCAAATGGATGTAACAGGGGCATTTCTGTATGGAAATATTGATGAAAGTGTTTACATAAAATTGCCTGAAGGGGCTTACTCAGGTAACAATAACATTGTAAAATTGAATAAATCACTATATGGTCTCAAAAATTCGCCAAAATGTTGGAATGTTAAATTTAATAATGTTATGCTCAAAGAAGGTTTTGTTAGATCAAAATGTGACTCTTGTCTATATACAAAATTTACTGATTGTAACCAACTTTATTTATTACTGTATGTCGATGATGTACTGATCTTTGGAACAAATGATTGTTTAGTAAAGCAGATAAAAATGTTATTAAACCAGGAATTTAAAATGAAAGACCTAGGAACTGTAACTGACTACTTAGGCATAACTATAACACAATATTTAAACACAGGAGTTACTGAACTGAGCCAAAGAAAGTATTTAGAGAATATCCTTAAAAGATTTAGAATGGAAAATTGTAAGCCTATGTCTACACCAATAGATCAAAATATTGATTTAAAGCTGTTTCAAAACCATAAAACAGTAGATAAAAGCATTGAAAAGTTATGTCGACAAATGATAGGGTGTCTAATGTATGCTGTATCGGGCACTAGGCCTGACTTATGTTTTACTGTTTCCTTATTAAGTAGATATCAAAATTGTGCAAATGATATGTTGTTAAGTGCTTTGAAAAGAGTATTGCGTTATGTCAAACATACTCTAGACTATAAGATAGTTTATAAATGTACAGATAATGTTTTGGAGGGGTACTGTGATGCAGACTGGGGAGGCGATCCAAATGATAGAAGATCAACGACAGGTTACTTGTTCAAATTTTCTGATTGTTTAATTTCTTGGAGTTCAAAGAAACAAGTATCTGTAAGTTTATCTTCTACAGAATCAGAATATGTTGCCATAAGTATGGCAGCAAGTGAAGCATGCTGGCTTATTAATTTATTAAATGATTTTAATATTAATAATATATGTCCAGTACAAATTTATTGTGATAATCAATCTGCCATATCTGTTGCCTGTACTGACACTGTCAAACGATTAAAACATGTTGATATTCGTTATCACTATATTAAAGAATTAATTAAAAATAAAAGAATATGTTTAAAATATGTTAAAACGAGTGATCAACCTGCAGATATGCTTACTAAGTCGTTAAACAAAGAATTGATGACTCGTTTCTTAGGAAAATGTGGTATAGGAAATATAGAAAAGATGTAATTTTTTTGTTTATTGGTTAACTTCGGTGTAATTACATTGAGTGGGGGTGTTGAAAATACCACAATGTAATTTCACCTTAATTATTTTTATATTGGTGGTAACACTGATCTGTCCTTGTCTCTTGCAACTTGCTCTGCAAAGGTGTACTGTTAAGAAGTATCTAATTAAAAGTTAAAATACATTTCGCTAATTATAACTGCATTCTTTGTTTCATTCCATCACGGGTTAACGGGAACGCCCTCTGTTAGTTAATATACTGTATGACTCGGTAATAATTTTTAGTTTTTCTTTTTAATTGATGATTTAACCACCATCTCACCTAATAATAAGCGATGATGTTGTCGAAGATGAAACACGTTTACCTAGAAGTAACCTATTCATTCTTGACTTAACAACCTGCAGGTTATAGCTATCAGGAAACACAGACTCCGGCAAAGAACCCCACTCCTTAGCCCTACGCACCTCATCTCATCTGGTCGTAAGCACTAATATGGTAGAAGATGAAGCACACTTACTTAGAAGTAACCTATTCACTCTAGACTTAAAGACACACAGGTTATAGCTACCAAGAAAAATCGACTCCGGCAGGGATAGAATATACTTAATTGTACACCAAAAATTTAAACACACCTAATTAACAATACTGCTTAAACTATAGTTACAATGGTCTCATAGATAATTGAACTTCATAGCTGTATACATAATAATAATAATATAATAATATTCCACAACTCTCACACAACGCCATCTAGTCCCAAACTAAGCAGAGCTTGTGCTATGAGTACTAGACAACTGATAAACATACATATATATTTCTAAATACATACATATTATAGATAAATTACACCCAGACAAAGGACAAATGATCGTGCTCACGACACAACCATTTGTCCTGGGTGGGAATCGAACCCACGACTATATGCGCATAGCAGTCAGGGCCACTGACCACTAGACCAACAGGCCTGTCTAATGTCTAATGAAAGGTTTATTTGAAGGTGTGTTCTAATTACTTCATTCTGATGTTTTCCAGCCGGCGGTGTGGCGGGGGCCTACGCTGCCAAGTCCATAGTGACGCACTTCGTGTCGTCCATGGCTGCCGCCGCCGACGTCTTGGCCTTGGCCAAGATTGAAATCAAGCTGGCTGAAATCCCGGAGGGCAAGTCCGTTACTTTCAAGTGGCGTGGTAAGCCACTGTTCATCCGGCACAGGTGAGTTTGAGTACCTATTTTTAATAACTACCGTTCATAAAGTCGCTACAAGCTGACGTATGATGGAACTTGGTTTGGTTGGGTTAGAGACTACAGAATGCCCCTTGTAATATTCCTAATATCAAGTGTTATACAGAATGGTATCAGACGTTAGTTTGCGGAATTCCATACCAAATTAATACTAGACAAAAATATCTACTGTTGATTCCGCTAAAAATCAATTGTTCAGTCTTGCGTGCAGTATGTTTATGCGGCACCGCCTTTCCGTTTGCACGCATGCACATGTGGTGGTTTTTTAGGGTGGAGGGCGGTGCTACGACATATTGCATACAAGATTGATCAACTCGTTTTGGGTGGAATTAACTCTAGATATTTTTCTGTAGTATTAGTATCTAAATGCACACGGCCGGATAATCTTGATATCCAGATGCCAGATTATAAGTATAGCGGTGCCCCGCGGTTCCACCTGCGTTTATTTAAGGAAAAAAATCAAAACAAATTAAATACGGTTAAGTGGTTTAGATTTCCCAAACAAATTTTCATCCCCTATTTCAACCTTTTAGGGGATGATTTTTTGAAAAATATATGTAGCCTATGTTTGATCCGGGGTTTTCAACTATTTTCGTCCAAATCGGTGCTGTGGTTTAGACCTGTTAAAGTGTAACAGTCACTTCCTCTTTCATCCATCCATACTAATATTATAAATTTGAAAGTCTCTCTGTCTGTCCCTGTCTCAGTGTGACAGACTGAGATGAAAGGGAAAGTGTACTAGACAAGTCGCGCTGATTCTGAGGCGCCGCAACTTCGAGAATAGTCGCGAATCCGCTATGAATCCTCACGAGACGAAATCGCCTCGTCGTCTCCCAACAGGATTTCAGATTTATTAATGAAATTTCTGTTTCTATGATTCACTATTATAAGCCACTCCAGGACTAATGCAAGGCAAGGCAAAAGGCCCCACTTCTTTCTTTACATTTTCTCATCTCTTGGCCAATCTGAACCCAATACTTACTACAGGTCAGCTTGCCATCAAGCTATTAATTAGGGTCTACTGTGTCCATCCATCAATCTTACTTCCTACTGATATTATTAATGTGAAAGTTTGTTAGGATGTATGTAAGTTTGTTGCTCTTTTACGCAAAAACCCACCCCACACGAACGAAGTCGCGGGCAAAAGCTAGTAGATTTACATAGCTGTATCTATGAAATAACAATATTTTTAAACGTTTTGAATTACATAAAATTATTATATATATATATATATATATAATAATTTTATATATATATATATATATAAATTATTATATATATATAAAATTATATTCACGTCTATGCCAATTAAAACCAATAGTAGCTACAGCAACCTACTTGCAGCTAAATGCGCAAATAATCCGTAGAATGCGTCACAGCATTTTCCATTCCATAGAATAATAATAGCACTAGCCTATACATGATATATGTATTACATACCTGATACATTCTATAGCAATTAGTACTATATTTGTAATGTTAATTTTGAATATAAATATACTTTCCCATGGTGCAATCACATGTTTATTCCTTTCAGTATCAATAGACTGATCACGGTATTACATTAATATATAAAATGTATGTACATATGTAGGTAACTAGACCATTTTTCTCCGCCATCATAGCTAGAATATCTATTTTAGTTATATATTCTCTAGAAAGGAAAAAATGTGTTTATTGTCATAATAAAAGAAACACAAATTACAATTTTATTATTGTTCATACAATGAAATTTTCTACTTTCAGTCTTTAATGAAGTCATTTAATAGATATATTTAAACAATTAATTACAACAAATATACAAAATTATGTACTAAAATACAAACTACAATAAAGCATAAGGCTGTGAGTACACGGGCCCCATGGTCCGAGAGTTTCGACCCCAAACGGCTCGAAAATATAGTTAGTCTTTAATTGCTCAGTAAATGTGCTTTCTCGGAGCAATCAATTATAAACGTCTCTAAATTTATTAATATAATTACTTCAGCGTAAAAACCCGTCGTCGAGCTTCCACTGCAAAATGACTCAGGCCCAATATGATTTACTAGTACTCACGTGGGGCTTCGCTCCCGTGGATTCTATCACGGTAAAAACATAACTCTCCTTTTTTGCAGTCGCGTAAAAAGTAGCCTATAACCTTCCTTAAGCTTCAAGCTACTTCCATACCAAATTTCATACAAATCCACTCTGTACTTTCGAAGAATAGCGCGTTCAAGCAAACAAACAAACTTTTCCGCTTTATAATATTAGTATAGATACCAACCTCATTTCATATATTAATAATTCTTTTTCTTCTTTTCTAC
This sequence comes from Tholera decimalis, assembly GCA_943138885.2. NCBI lineage: Eukaryota > Metazoa > Arthropoda > Insecta > Lepidoptera > Noctuidae > Tholera > Tholera decimalis. The sequence continues at coordinate 7,133,799 of OW964553.2, read as the reverse complement.
AGAACCGAAGCCGAGATTTCAACCGAGCAGGCAGTGGCCGTAGACACCCTCCGTGACCCGCAACACGACAACCAGCGCACCCAAAACCCCAAGTGGTTGGTAGTTATCGGCGTGTGCACCCATCTTGGTTGCGTACCCGTCGCGAACGCCGGCGACTTCGGAGGCTACTATTGTCCCTGCCACGGCTCTCACTACGACGCATCCGGACGTATCCGCAAGGGCCCCGCCCCCCTTAACCTGGAAGTTCCCCCCCACAGCTTCGTCGATGACGGTCTCTTAGTTGTAGGCTAACTGACGTTATTTATTAGACAATTTATTTATATAAGTGTAAAGATTCAGAATCAATCAATAGGCGTCATCTAATCAGTCAATAAATGTGATTGCTGTTATAATGGCTTTTTTGTATGAAATCCTTAATGTGTAGCAATCCGACATCAAAATCAAAAACCTTTTGATTCACATAGTCTTTGGGCACTTACATATTATAGAACATAATAGTGCACGACTCAAATTAGTTGTTTCGTATGGCCAAGAAACTCCACAGTTACCCTTTTTCAAAACTTGATAGCTTTTTATATCGTCTCCGATATACAACGGCTGCGAATCCGTCAACAACACTACTTCGGGGGGTACCTTTTGGCCCCTGCTATAGTTACCGCTACCTTAGTGAAACTTGAAGTGCCGCTACGGTTTGACCGTGGGGCGTTTCTTAATTATTTATAAGCAAAAATAATACTATGTAAGTGTAAAGATTCAAAATTAATCAGTAGGTGTCTGATCAATAAATAAATGTGATAATTGAAATGTTTGGTGTTTTGTTTGATTTGTAAGATTACTGATGGATTGATGATACACAATTAGCACCATCGGAATGTGACTTAACTCTACAAATTACTTAAAAATGTGCACCACTTCGATTTCAAAACAAGGATAATATTGGGGAAAAATGTTGGAAGGCTGTCCCGTTATTTATTTAAAATAAAGTTTCTTACAACAAGAAACAAATGGAACAAAGCGAACTTAGGCTTTATCTACCATGGCTGGTGAAGAGCGACAACATGGCGCCTAGCATCTTGTCTCTTCATAAAAAATACTTAGTAGGAAGTATAGTATTTAGAAAGGCTTCTAACAGGTAAAACATATAAAACTAAAATATGAGTTATGACTTGCTAGTCATAACTCATATTTTTTTATTTTTAAATCCACGCGGACAAAACCACGGGCAAAGTGCTCTTTACCCGTGTTTTTGTCCGCGTGGATTTCGAAATAATTTATAGATTATACTCACTAATTACACGCACTCACTAATAATGCACATTACTACCAATGAAAAACAATTAGTTCTGGAGATTACCCCTACATACAAACTTACAAACAAATTTTACTTCTTTATAATATTAATAAAGATAGGCGTTTCTTTCCTACTATTGGGCAAAGCCCTCCACTGTCTTCAACTAGATTCCGCTGGGGTATCGGATTTTATCCAGTTTAATGGGTCATAATAGTGTTAAGAACTTAAATTAAACTAAGTACCTACCATACGGGCAGGGAGTAAAGTACATAGAGATGTAAGAATAGAGTTCAGAAACGGATAAATATAACGATAGAGGCGAAGAGAGAGACAGATGCTGACTATTCATCTGTCTCTCTCATGCAGAGTACTGTGATTGGCTAATGAGCAGTGTTTGCTAGCAAATCCTATCGCTTGTTTAATGGGAGTGTAGCAGACGCGGAGCTGTATGTAATTTTGACTGATTCTTTGGTTTGTAGGATATTTAAAAAATCATCTAAGTATTATTTGAATTGAGTGCCGATAACAAAGGTGAAAAAATGAGTAGGAGAGTGTGAGAAAACTCCCACTTCACCATCTTCAGTAGGGCCAATCACAACGCTCTGTGCAAGAGAGAGATGAATAGTAGATAAGAAAGTGGGCTGGGACAATGACGTATTATAATAGACGCGTCGTATTCCCACAAAACATCTCTCAAAAACGGCACGAAACACACACATAGAGAATTACTATCTAATACGTGTAAAGAAAGGGACAGAAAATAAATGCCATCTTTAGGTACACCTGATGTTAGAGAGAGATGAATATACATCTTTAGTTAACAACCTCCCCTAACGTCACGTGACTGACTTCATTCATACGCTAGCCGCCATTAGCCGTGTAGAAAAATTAAAATAAAAAATGTATTTCTGCTGATATTTACCTATGAAATGACATATTTTGACCTCTCACGGAAGCAGTATAATTAGTGCAACGTCTGAAAACACACAAAGGCATGCTATTTTCCTAATTTTCTTTTAAAACACATTTTTTCTTAAGATGTGTAGTGTAGCGATCGCGACACAGGTTCGTGCGTAACTAAACAGACACGAGGCACTTACCTTGATTTCAACTTGCCATTTTAGAGCGCGGACAACGTATCTATAGTTTATTATATATCTTTGGGCTGGGAGAGTTGAGTAGAGAAAAGCGTTGTCAAAGCGCGCAAACTTCTCTGACGGATGGTCATCCATTTTATTTTATTTTATATTTCCTTAAATTAAATATGAACCGAATGCAGCTATTAAGGATACGGTCAAGCTTATCCAGCAAAACCGCATTCAGGTCATAGTAGCACACGTCACCATAGTCAAACAAAGGGAAAATTAAAGTCTGCACAAGCATAGTCTTTGTCTTAACAGGCAAAAAGTTCCTCAGACGATACAAGGAATGCAAAGTGCCATTGGCCCTTTGGCTGACACTAGATACTTGACTTTGCCAGCCAAGTGTCGAGTGAAGATGCAAACTGAGATCTTTTACGCTGGGGCTAATGGGAATGACGATATTATAAATGCGAAAGTTTGTGAGGATGGATGGATGTTTGTTACTCTTTCACGCAAAAACTACTGAACGGAACTGAATGAAATTTGGTAAGTATATAGTTGGCAGCCTGGAATAACACATAGGCTACTTTTTATCCCGAAATTCCCACGGGATCGGGATTTGCGCGGGAAAACCTTCCCACGCGTACGAAGTCGCGGGTAGAAGCTAGTTAAAAATAATAGGAGATAGAGAGATAGCCGCCACTCTACCCATCATACGTGAACTACCAATAACGATGGCCTGACATTCTGACATGATTAAATTTAGTGTATTACATTCTCTTTGCGCCGCTAGAGGCCTGTGGTGTCCGTCTTCGAAATGTCAAACTTCTTTGTTTATGGGCTTTTGAAACGATTTTATTGATTAAATAAATATAAATAATAAATACCTACGTAGGCACATAAGTAAGTACTCATTATTTTGCGGTTTTCGTAAAACAAAATTACAAACCGATAAATAATAAAATAATGATGTTTATTTTGCAAATAGGTTATAAATAACACTTCAGACGTCATTTTTTTCGTAAATGTAAAATAGATGAAGCCCGTGTTTCCTAACTGACTACTATGAGAAGAAAATAGGTACTGAAACAAACTCAGAAGTGGATAAAATTCTATCAACCAAGATTAAAGATTTTCTTTTGGAACCAAATTTTAATTCTTATTTTCAAATGAAATTACGTAGATTGCGGGGTATGCCGTTATCATTTATATTTAGTAGTAGTCGTCCGTGTTCGAAATACGTCCATAAATTAAAAACCTTAAATGCATTAGGTACTATGTAAAAATATAGGCTTCCTACCCTTTTTCTCCATACAAACTTTAACTGTACTCAATTTCATACTCGTCCGCTCGAGAAAGGGATAATAGTCCTTCTGACTGATTACGACAACGGCAGCCAATCTCAACGGAGGTCAGCCATCTGCGCAGAAGATATACCTACTTATTGCACAAGCGCAAATTTATTTAACTTTTGTCAATTTTATTTGCTGACATTGTTTTTTTTTTTAATTTAATTTTGATCATAGCATCAGTATTTTGTATGCCTGTAGGCGGAACATAGGTTAGACCAAACACTATATAAGATCATTGTACCATGTGTTCACAAAAAAAAATAAAGCATGAGCGCAGATAAAAGTGCGTTCTCTGAATAAGAATAAGAATATTTATTTGCATAAAACATGGTATATAATTACAAAGATCATTCATGTTTCGCCATTGATTGGCACACAAATATTTAAACAATAATTTGTTATTAATTAATTTTATACACATGCTTACTTAACCTCTCAAGGACCGCCATTATTTACGTAAACTATTAGTTGAGCCTCGCTGGCAAACAAATTTGTTGCCAGCGGGGCTCAACTAATACTGGTTTATCGGCACGTTTTGAGCCGCTGGGGCTCTAGAGGTTAATATCACTTCCTTTAGGTAGGTACATCTGTTCCTTTAAGTTGGTAATTTCAATGACCGATGGGTCGGAAATCCGACACGAGTGACCGCAGAGAGATCAGGCGCTGGACCAACAGCTTAACACGTTCAGTGCCACCGACTCGCCCGGAGAGTCCACGTAAATTTTATTCCAGCGCCGTAGACTCGCCCGGCGAGTTCAATAAACACTTTTTAATTGCGTTGAACACATAACGTACACTGTCACGACCACAAAAATAACAAAACATTGTTTTTACCCTAACGCAATGCCACTGAACTCGCGTGGCGAGTCGATTCAATTCGTGTTGCAGCGCCGGCGACTCGCCTAGCGAGTCCAACGTAAAATGTAGGCGGCATCCGAGAAAACATCGTGAAAATCGTAGTGGTAATGAAAGTGTTAACATGCTTACCGAGTCACTTGGGTTATCACACCACCAAACTCCAAACTCCGGGTCTGAGAAATTTCTAACAGAAAAACCCAATTGCACTTTTTGCCGACCCGGGAATAGAACCCGAGATTTCATGCTCAGCAGTCGCATTAGCTACCACTAGACGAACGAGGCAGTTTAATATAAAACGTGTAACGGAAACCCCATGTCTATCCAAAAGGACTGAAGACAATAACTGGTATGGAGTCTCTATGCAAAGTTTCAGCTCAAAATAACTGACTCACAGAATTGACCCCAAATTATTGGTTTCATATGTTTCTTGAATACCAGTAATAACAAACGTGTCACAGCACTATGAGGGTCATCACTTTCCACGTCACTTGCCAATAAAACGATAATTCTCTTCGTTCTTCTAATATGCTCCACACATGTACACATAGGATTAGAAAACCCTTGCCATATTGTTTATTATCATCCAAAGAAGCCGTGCACTTGGTATGTATATACCCTTTAAATTACACGTTGTATAAATAGGTACCAAATGTTCCCGACATGCGTTACAAATATTGCAATGCCACCGTTATGTTTTTTCTTTTTTTAATTTTGTCTTATAGATACAAACCTTATCCCGACAATAACGAAAACAAAAAAAAAACCGGCCAAGTGCGAGTCGGACTCGCGCACGAAGGATTCCGTACCATTTTCTATAAAAACGGCAAAGAATCATGTCTGTTGTATGGGAGCCCCCTTAAATATTTATTTTATTTTGTTTTTAGTATTTGTTGTTATAGCGGCAACAGAAATACATAATTTGTGAAACTTTCAACTGTCTAGTCTAGCTATCGCCATAGGCGTAGGAAGGGGGGGAGCCGGGTGGGCCGTGCCCTCCCCAGAATGGTCTAGTGCCCACCCGAGAATTTTTACTAACAAACAATTATGGCTGAAAAATTTAAAAATCTGGCCAATCGTTTCTACTACTGGGGGCCAGGCCCCCCCTGGGAAATATTTCTAGATACGCCAATGGCTATCGCGGTTAGACAGACAGACAGCGAAGTCCTTAGTAATAGGGTCCCGTTTTTACCCTTTGGGTACGGAACCCTAAAAAAGAATTATCTAGCTGAACTTCGTTACACAATATTTTTCTGTTCATTTTTTTAAATAATTTGTTTTTAACAAACCTTGTCTTGATAATACCTAACACCAACAAAATAATGATCTATTTTGGTACAGTCGTTCGGAAATTATGCGCATAGGTAGGTAAGTACCTACATAGTTTTCGACGATTAATTTTTATTAAAATTTATAGTAGGTAACCCAGCCCGCCTTCACACGGTCTCATTCAGCTAATTCACACAAAACCTCTACTTCCTACTTATAAATGCGAAAGTTTGTCAGGATGTATGTATGTATGTTTGTTGTTCTTTCACGCAAAAACTTCTGAACAGATCAGAATGAGGGTTGGTAAGTAGATAGTTGACATCCTGGAATAACACAAATGCTACTGTTTATCCCGGAATTCCGAATACATCGGGATTTACGCGGGAAAACCCTCCCACGCGAAGGAAGTCGCGGACAGAAGGTAGTAAATTATACATTTAAACCTTCCTCATGAACCAAAACTCATAAGTTTTTGACCTCTATTTTTTTATTCCGAATGAGCCCGCTGTTGACCTCGATCACACCTGATGGTAAGTGTAAGATGAGGTCTACGATCGAACGAGCGAGCCCAGAAAATGCCTATTCACTCTTGCTTTAAAGGCTGACAGGTCATAATTATGTGGCAGAGAACACAGAAGCCGGCAGAGATTTCCACACCTTGGGTGTGCGCACAATAAATGTAGACAAGAAGCGCTTCGTATGACAAGACGGTATATCGACCAAGTGTGGATGGTATCTTACGATACGTCTGGTGGACCGGTAGTAAAAGGGGGATGAATTAGGTCGTGGAGCTCCTGCGCACACTCTCCGAAGTACAATCTGTAGAAGATAGACAGGCAAGCAACGTTTCGCCGGTGAGCCAAGCTGTGCCAAGCTTGCCTGCCAGAACCTCGTCACCTATGAGCCTTTTAGCTCTGCGTTCAATCGAGTCAAGTGCAGCTAGCTGGTATTTGGCTGAGCCATCCCACAAGTGACTGCAATACTCCATACAGGAACGGACTTGTACTTTATATAAATTCAGAAGCTGTCCAGGAGTGAAGTATCGCCTCACTTTCTGTAGGATGCCCAGCTTTTTGAGAGGCAAGATAGATAAAGAACATCTAAGTAAGATTAAAAACTAGAGTGCTAGCGAAGTGACCACGAAAAGCGGAGCAATATTACAAAGAAACGAAATTTATTTATTTATTAAAAAAAAATTTGTCGCTGTGTTTTTACCTACATGAGCCATGTACCATCGACCAATCTTCCGCATACTCACCTTTAAGGCTATAATCGCATAGCACGGCTCACAACTCGATCGCCCAATGCGAGGAACGGGAAGCGGCAACAATTAGCGAGATGCAAATTGACACTGGCTAATGTTTATTGTCATTTTTTGTTACACGCCCTGTACTCACACAAATGCATATTGTCTCTAATTGGGCGAAATCAGGAAGGGATGTGATTTATCACTAGCTGCGCTTCCGCAGAAATATTTTCTTAAGTGAGCATGCGTAACTTTGCCAATAGTACCTGAATAGCAGTACAACTGCTTAGACTTTTCCTGCCTGTTGGGGTCGCGGCTTCCAGTCTCAATACTCAATACCTACATCTAGTCTAGTCTAGCCGGATCCAGCTGAGTAGGTACTAGGGTTTTACACGGAGCGACTACTTATCTGAGTTCCACAACCCAGTAACTGGGTAACACGTTGTCGGATATTCTGGCTTCTAACTACCCGTAATGCAGTCGTTAGAAAGAAAGAAAGAAAGAAAAAACGTTTATTGGCTACATGCCACAAGTACACACGAACACAAATAAAAAAAACAAAAACTTAGAAATAGAACTTAAAAATAAAACTTAAAAAATAAAACTAAAAATAAAACTTACATAATTAAGATAATACAACAGACATATTTCTATGTGTGACTCACGGCAGTGCCAAACAGGCCCTGTTCAGCAAAACGTTACGGGTAGTAAGAAGCCGTTGGTTTCAACTTTCAATTGGACGTCTTTGAACTTTCAAAGAAGTCAAGACGACAGTTGAAGCCAACAGCTTAACATGCTTTCAGAGGCACGGGGCCATTGAGATAGGAAAAGTATCTACCTACACGGGGCACATTTTTGACAGATGTCGACTCGAAATGACAGCCGGACGGAACTAACGACCAATCGTTACGGGTAGTAAGAAACTCCAGTCAGTAAATCTGATACTGGTCTGGCCGAGGGGTATCGTGTTACCCAGTTACTGGGTTTTGGAGGTCAGATAGGCAGTCGCTTTATGTAAAACACTAATACACCGTTGCATCAAGTTAGACTGGAACCCGACCCGAACATAGTTGGAAAAAGGCTAGCAGATAATGATGATGACTTGAATCTACTTAATTTTACTTCGTAAACTACCAATAACTTTCCCATTTGCCTTTCATCTTAGATACCTATTCCCCATTATATCCCCAACCCTTTTGAATTAACACGCTCCGCCGTCTTTTTTTCTTAATGAAGAATGTTAACATATTCTCTGTCAAAAATAAAAAGGTACAAGTGAAGACGCGGACTCGAACTCGATGCGTGTGACGTCATCTCACAACACTCGCTCAGTCCGCTTGCGCTCTCAGCACGGTGTCGTCTTACGTTTCATTAGAAATTATAAATACTTTCAAAAATGTCCAATCCAAATACTAGGTAATCATGTGTTGTGCCGAAATCTACAAATATAACCACCAATGGCGATCACGACATGCATACGTCCTATCATGACGTACGCCTGTCCGGTGTTTGCTCATGCCAGTCCCAATCAGATCCATAGGATGCAAGTCATTCAGAACCGTTTTCTCCGAAAGGCCACGGGCGCGCCCTGGTTCTGTAGGAATGAGGATCTCCACGTAGACCTCAAACTCCCGACCATAAAGCAAGTGTTGAAACGCATGTCAGTGCGTTACTTCACCTCTGCTGATACTCACACAAACCCCCTGATCGTATCGGCCGCCCGATACAGACCCTCCAAGATTTCTCGGGTTCGTCGCACGCGTAACGTCCTAGACGAGCCTGACGACCCCACCACCATCCGACAAGAGAGCAGTAGGGAAACCAGCACTCTTAGAAAATACAAATACAAAACGCGTTCCTTATTCCGGCCTCGCCGACGAGGCCCATCACGACGTCCGCGTACTTGTAATGAAAATCCTCCCCGACCTTTGCCAAACGAGCCAGCCCGCGATGCTGAGCCAGTAGCAATAAATACTCCCGTAAATAATATGACCCAGCCTGTCCCTTTGCTGCCCTCCCAAAATGACCCCGCTATGCCGAGGCCCGTACTCCACAGGGAGTGCCCTTAGCGTGCGGTCATTAGTTTGTAAGTATATTTTAGTTTGTAAGCCCTGGCTGGGGGCCTTTAATTTATTAGAGGTCACCACAGGACAGACCGGTTAAGTAGTACATTAGCCGTATAGAGCTAAACTACGAGTGGCCCTACCTAATAAATACCAATGGCGACTTGCTACTAAGCGAAGCGTTGTAAATTGACGTCACATGCGCAGGGCCGGATTAACCATTAGGCGGAGTAGGCAACTGCCTAGGGGCCCCGCATCAACTAGGGGCCCAGGCCCAGTGCACGCACCAAGAAAACATGTTTCTTCGAACGAGAATTTGATGTGCGTTTGAACTTAGGGACCTCACTGTTATCTCACAAAATACAAATCGTTAGATTTAGTAGTAGAATTAAAACAATTTTAGAACAGATCTGGGAATAAGTAAACAAATATATTAAAAACCAGAGCCCTTAATGTGCGTTTCCTCAGTTAACACTGATTTGGTCAGTCAAAGTAAATGGGTCCCGAGAATGCCATTGCCTTAGGGCCTCCGACAGGGTTAATCCGGCTCTGCACATGCGGTCATGTGACTGTTAGCGGGACTCGATATTTATCGTAAGTTTAATTGTCTGTAAAATCAAAACTAATAGGTATTTTCGACTACAACAAAAACTAGTGTATTTATATACATACAAGCTTTACTGTAACAAACTTTCAACCGATTTGGAATACCTATTAACATTCTTCATTCCAAGATGTTTCTGGGGATGACTTAACAATATATTATGTATCTACCCGTAGAGCTGTAGGTATCTTTGAAGAAAAAATTGTGTACTAATAGGCAGCTACTTTGAAAGAGAATGTTGAAGGCAGAACCAGTAAGCTTCTTTTTTTAAGGATTGGAATTCATCCAATTACTACCTCCCGATATGGGCGAAGCGGAGGCTGTGTCAGACTTTTACTGACAAAAACCCTTTCGTGTTCCGTCGTTTGCCCTTCGTGTTCCGGGGCCGCGGTAACTATTCCGAACAATTCCGCGACCCCGGCAGGCAACGGCTACCTAGTGGGAGAACCAGTTAGCTGCTGCGGGAATGGAAAGATAGGAAACACGAAATAAAGCTCATCAAACAGCATGGACATACCTACTTGACGAGCATCTCTGTTAACTTGTGTTAAAATTCTAGAAATAAGTAATGTAATAATAATTATAATAGACACACACACACACACCTTAGATCTCTCTGCTTAACTGAAACTTATAAGTATTTGGGTATGTCGGAAGCTTTGGGTATTAATGTTGCTGACATGAAGCAATCGCTGAGGGAGCGCTTCTTTGGCCGCCTGACAAAGGTATTAAACAGCCTTTTGTCGGGAGGAAATAAGGTGCGCGCTTTCAACGGTTGGGTCATGCCGGTGTTGATGTATTCTTTCGGCATACTCAAATGGACTCAAACCGAACTGGACGCCCTGGATAGGAGGGTCCGTACACTGGTGACCGCTAATCGGATGCATCACCCACGATCATCGGTGATGAGACTGTATATCCCGCGGAAATGTGGAGGTCGAGGCTTTTTAAATGCCAAAACTCTCCACAACCGCGAGATTTGCAGTCTCAGGGAATATTTCCTTAAAGCCGATGTGGGTATGCACCGAGATGTGATTGCAGTGGACAAGAGACTCACCCCCTGACTATGGCTAAAGAGAACTGGCACAAACCTGTTATACTTACCCCAGATGACCGCAAGGAGGTATGGAAAAGCAAGGAACTCCATGGTCGCTACTATCGGGCTCTTTATGGGTCCGATGTAGATTTGACAGCTTCCGTTGCCTGGCTACGCTTCGGGGATATCTTCGGAGAAACTGAAGGTTTTGTCTGTGCAATTATGGACGAAGTTATCTTGACGAATAATTACCGGAGACATATTATGAAGGACGGGACGATTGACGTGTGTCAGGCATGCCATCGTCCTGGTGAGTCCATCAGACATATTGTCTCCGGTTGTTCTCGTCTAATTAACGGCGAGTACTTGCATAGACACAACCAAGTAGCCAGAATTATCCACCAGCAACTTGCTTTGAAATACAAACTTGTCGATTCTGAGGTACCGTATTACAAGTATGTGCCCGACCCAGTTCTCGAAAATGTCACGTTGTACTGGGATCGGTCTATCATCACTGATAGGACTATTGTTGCCAATAAGCCTGATATAGTGGTGATAGACCGATTAGTGCGCCGCGCAATGATAATCGATGTTACCATCCCACATGACGAGAATCTCGTGAAAGCTGAGAAAGAGAAACACATTAAGTATCTCGACTTAGCTCATGAGGTTGTTGACATGTGGGATGTGGACTCGGCTGTCATTGTGCCGATTGTCATATCAGTCAATGGGCTGATAGCTAAAAGCTTCGACGACCATCTGTCGAAGCTGGCTTTGCACAGCTGGATAAAGGGCCTGATACAGAAGGCAGTTCTCCTCGATACAGCTCGTATTGTGAGGAGGTTCCTTTCTCTGGAGACCTAACCACCGGTAGCTTGGGCCCCGTTCCCGATACCAGTGGACTGCCATTTTTTATATTTTTAAATGTTTTTTTATTGTCACTTTTTTATAGAAAAATATTTAAAAATGTAATTTTTGAGAGGTATATAAAATAAAGGAGATTATAATAATGTAATGTAATTGTAATTTATTTATTTGACACACACAAGTTATTGAGAAAAGGGAGATAGATACAAATGAAGAAGAAAGCAAACAGTATACAGGAGAAGTACCCGTGGGCCTCAAACTAGGCACAGCCTGTATCTTGGTGGCCCAGGATGTATCAGATTACAGTTCAGTGCGAACAGCGCAGTTCACATATTACATTCTCTTTGCGCAGTTTGACTTTTGACACAACATGATAAATTGAATGTGTAAAATAAATTTGGAAAAAAATTAATAACTAACTAAAAAAGAACAAATAAAATAACAAATACATTAAAAGATATAAATTAAATTACAACGAAATTGAGTAATTCTTATGCGTCATATTACAGTGCAAATACATTGATTTTCTTTCTTCCTTCTTTCAGTAGTGTATGGATTTTACAGATGTTCAAATTTTAATACTTATACCCTGTTTTTTAATCTCAGAGACAAAGTTGACATTACGACGATTGCCAGTTTTTTTGCAAATCTTAAATAGTGATGTGCCACTATCGAAACTTAACGTTGATAAAATCAAGTATCGGTTTTTTATAATACGTTATCCTGAAATAAAGTGTAGATGCTAATTTAAAACTAGAAATACAAAATTAATAATGTAAGATATCTATATACCTGTAATAAATTATGTTATTAAAATCATAATTAATTACAGGTATTCGTTAATCGGATTCAAATATTGACTCCATTTCTTAGGAATATTCTGAATCATCAGAATCACCACCTATTTCTATGGTAAACCTATCAGTAATGTCGTCAACTATATGGCCCAGATGACACATAAAAACACACAATAACTACCGATTTATTGCAAGCAGCGGGACCCAATCGAACATATATAGTTATAAAAATGGGATGGGTCACGCCTGCTTGTCACTTTTTTAAATAAAAATGTGCTTGTTTCTTTCCTTTCAGTTGAGCAGTCAGGATTTTTTTTAAATTACGTTTTAGTTTAAATATGTTAAAGATTTCACAGATTATTTAATTCTTGCTAGGAATTGTGGTCTTGAAGTGTATTTAGAAGTTTATTCGGATCAATTGCACAAATAGAGCCTTCTAGTGTCCTTACTCTGCTCAATAAAATATAGACCTTTTGTAAATAAATTAGAAGTTAAATACATCCCAGGTAAGGTCGTCCCTTGCAGTTAATATTGGTGTCGGGCCGGGTCAATGAGACACTATTCCATACAATTTTATAGAATTAAGCGTCCACCGATGTCATTGTCGGTATCGGTGCCGGGCCGGGCCGGCCAATGAAGAAACGCCCAATGTATTGTTACTGCCCAGCACAATATAAGAGGCAGCACCATCACAGGGTCAGGGACAAGCCAATAAAATCATCACCACCTTCACAAAGTGAAGTTACACCAACTTTAGCTGGCCTATTAAGTTATCAAATACCAATATTATAAGTCAAGGAAGAAGGAATAATTATTCCAACTTTATCCTTTCTTTAGTGTTACGATTTTAATATAAGTACTTAATTTTTTTATATATTATATAAAGAAAACTCGCAATGTGGGTATAATTCACATTACTAGCAATCTTGTTGACCCCTCTAACTAAGCTATAAAAACATACATTATAAATATGTGATTTACTTGTATAAAACTAAATAGAAATTAAATATCATATAAAAAGACTGAAAAATCGTAACACTAAAGAAATTATAAAAATCGACTGTCATTTCTCTAGTGACACTCGCATAGTTAAGACGAATTGATTAACGTGAGAATTATTCAAATCGGTCCACGCGTTTGGCCTGTACATCACCACATAGGTACAAACATACATACTTACATACATACACAGACTGTGAAACACATTAACCTCCTTTGCGTCGCGCAGTCGGGTAAAAAGTTACGATTCAACAAACCGGTATCGTAGGGACAACACTGCGCAAAAGAGCAGGCAACATTATTTCTATACTTGACATTTGCATGTGTCAATTCTGGCACTGAGATTAAAAAACAGAGTATAGGTAGATTTTTCGATACAATAGAAATTTCGGAATTGTTTAAAAAGCTGCCGAAATTTCGAACTTCTATATGCAGTCTGTAACGGAAAATCATAGCGACTTGATTCAAGTGCAATAGTGAAATGAAATGAAATATTTATTTTTGTAAATTGGTTATAAATAATACTTTTACACGTCATGATTTTTTGCGTATTAAGTTTAGTTTAGCTAGATGAGGCCGGTATTTCGTAACTGACTACTCCGAGAAGAAAAACCAAAACAAACTCAGATAGTCATAGTCTCTTTTAAAGTCCATACAATTTGTATTTGTATATGAGAAGCATTCATGTCTGTGGTGTTCTTTTGAGGAAATAACCACGCATATTATTTTGAGCGAACCTGCCCAGACAGTGTAAGCATTTGTCAGTTATCGTGTAGCTCAACTTAGAATTTAAGGTTAGTTCTAAGTTCAACTATAAATTGTGTTTGTTGCTTTTGTTTTGTGTATGTCAATATTTTTTGTATAAAAATCATTCGTTCTAGACGCATTGAATGACAGCATGCGTAAAACCCATTTTCGGCCGTCATCTATTAATTTTAGTTCATAGAGCTTTTAAATGTAGGTAGGTGTTCAAATAAAATCACGTTTTCAACGATTTGTATTCATGTTTATTTAAGTATGGTTTTGTTTTCATCATCGATTATTTCCACTTACATTAGTAGGTACTTAATTTTTTAAACAGTTACAATCTAAGTAACTTCTAATAGACTACTAAATTACACATTTACAAGTAATATTAACTGGGCTTTTAATGTACACGATTAAATTTAAATTAATTAATTTACAAATGAATTTTGAAAATTCAAGTTCTAATTCTGTAAACAAACATGTACTGATGCAACGGATAATTATTGTGCTGCTAGAAATGTCAAACTATATTAGGCCATTTTTTAGTAACGTACCTACAGCAATAAGACAATATTTAATCAGTTGGTTATACTTAACTTAAAAATAACTAAATTAACGGAGGGAATGCAAGAGTTAAGGGAAAACCCAGTTTTAATAATAACAATGAATAATTACATTGATAGTAGTTCTACCGTTTTATTTTGAACCGCTACTATATTTTTACTCTAGATATCTATATTTACAAGGAGTACTTGATAGTGGGTATAAATTGGCGAAATAATTTAGTTAATTCTAAATAAATTTAAAGCCAGGTCTATGACTACGGTGATTGTAAATACAGTGTGTGATAATGTTGATGAATTACACATCTTTTAAAACACATTCATTTAAACCATGGTTTCAGTGTATTACAACTGCCGCATCAAAGATCTTGACTTGAATGATTATGCATGAAGTAGGTAACCAACGTTTTCACAATCATACTTACAAGCAGGTTGCATACTGTCGACTGAACTGTTAAAGCCATTTCTATATCACGAATAACTGAAGAACTGGGAAATAAATCCTTTATATAAAAATAATTTTAAATATAAATCCTTCATACAAAACAGTTGTATCAAAAGTACGCAACCGGTTTTAAAGAAAATTAAATATTTCAGTATTTTTTTGTTGTTTTGTGTTTTTTTGTATAATGAACCAAAAACTTAGTGAAAAAAAATAGTTACATAAATCAAAATATGGTCTGGATCTGTACTCATAGGTAGGCACGTGGGATTTTCAAAGGAATTCGTGACATACTTGCTATTTAAACGCACATGCAATTATTCGTCACTAATAAAATTATTCATCTCGATTGGTATGGCACAGGAAACTTAACTTATTGAAAACACAATTGCTCTGAATGTCACAAATAGTAAGTAATTTAAAAAAAAATCGGATATTAATAGATTTTTTCATCTATGTCTATAAATATTTTCAGTTCATCCTATAGTTTACAAAAATATACAAATAATTTGTAAACAGTTTACTGTAGACATAAATGTGAAATACCTATTTCACAATAAATCATTATTATGAATCCGACTTCAGTGCTCGAAATTGAGTCAGGGGTCAGAGTACTACGAATTATTCACCTTAGATAACAATAAATTTCCAGATTGGTCAAATTTTGCTGCACTGCAGAGTTGTCTTCGAACTGTTTGCTGGCAATTCCTTTCATAAGCCCAGTCTTAGAAACATATTTGTGATCTGGATATTTATACTAATCTAAGTTCATAACGTCAATTTGTAGATTTTTTGTGGGCAAAACTAGAATGGGAAACATAAGGTGAAAAAAAAAGCGATAAAACACAGTTTATAAATAAGTTTTCTACAATTTGACGTTAGGTAGTTTCACAAATGATTGCATGCTTCAAATATATTTGATTTATAACACAGATTCTAATCGAATTTCATAACATGTATACAATATAATTTCGTTTTATACAACAACATCCATAGTAGATTATAATATTTTTGAACACACAATTATTTTTAATTTCACATCGAAGTTGTAGACATATTAGGTAAAACATTCTATCATTTGGAGAAAAATATATCTATTATTAAGTGACAAAATATTTATTTAGTAAATTTCTGGAATATAACATTAATTTTATTTATTCAATAGACTATGAGTATCTCTGATAATGTAGGATAAATATTTTGAATAATATAATGTTTTTTTTTAATAATTATTATTTTGTGCGATAAAGAAAAATAGTGGTAGTTACGTCTGTCAAAGGTCATAGAGTATTGTCAAAGTTCATTTTGTGTAAACAAAATGTATGGTCCACTTACGAAACACAACATAGACCCCACACAACCTTGGAAGCTCGATTTTTGAACCTTTAGTGACGACTTCAATAAATATGTGTCAACTTCGATAAATTTATTAGGATTTTCTATCCAGACTTCATCCTTGATAAACATTATTATTGATCATTTATTAAATATTTATGTCATTGAGTATTTACACGATGAACGCTAATGAGACTATTTCATAGAATCTAGACAAAGTACAGAATAAAGAATAATTAATTTTCAAAATACATATTGGGTAAATGAATTGGGAATTCAACAAAAAAACCTGCTCGGTTATATAATAACAAAATGAAAATAAAATAAGAGATTATTGTGTTAGTAGGGTAAAAAAAATCCGACCAATGCAATTGAAAGATTCATAATAATACTTCTATTAAAAATATAACAAATATCATATCATAATAACTGTTTCAATTGTTAGTGAAGTAATGAAAAAATATAAAATAGGGAAAAAATAATGTACAAATAGTTTGTAAGCTTCATATGAGGCGAAGGTATTCACGGTCCTTCCAATTTGTTCTATGTTGCGTCGCAGTAGAAATACGTTCAGCTCAACTTAAGTATCTCCACTGTGTTGATACGCCGGGTAACTGACTGTATGGTGAACGCGCTAAACAGCCATAATTTTAGCGAATCCACTGAAATCAGTACACTGTGATGGGCTAGCATTCAGCCGGAATTGTTCTTAGAGTGCACAATTTACAACTTTTAATCAATAAAGTGTAAAAGTTCTGTAAACTTTATTTTTGTGTGGTAGGTGAACACTTAAAGCCGTTGCATTGAGTGCAAAGAAACACACTAATACACTGTGTAGGACACTTATCTGGATTTGATGGTTGATACACTTTTAAGGTTATATTCACTCGTAGCCAGCTTCTAAGGTTATATGCACGCATAGCCGGCTTTTAAGCGCTAATATGCACTCATAGCCAGCTTTTATGGTTATATGCACTCATCGCCAGCTTTTGAGGTTATATGCACTCATAGCCAGCTTTTAAGGTTATATGCACTCATAGCCAGCTTTTAAGGTTATATGTACTCATCGCCAGCTTTTAAGGTTATATGCACTCATCGCCAGTTTCTATGGTTATATGCACTCATAGCCAGCTTTTAAGGTTATATGCACTCATCGCCAGCTTTTAAGGTTATATGCACTCATCGCCAGCTTTTAAGGTTATATGCACTCATAGCCGGCCTTTGTAAATGGTAGCAGTCACAGCCACTTAGGTATATGGCGCGTGCACTAACAGTCCGCGGTGTAAACAGGCGCCAGGTCCAGCGTGAGGTGTCGTAACGCACGGTCGCGGCTTGCGGAGCGGGAGGCGCGGGAAGACTTGATGATCTGAAGGACCATCGCCTTGCAGTCGTGGCACACGGCCATCTGGACGCCCCGGAGACGCTCCGCTGCTGTAACGCCTATTGTGCTGCGGCCGTACCTCGCTCTGGAATTGAAGAGAGGTTCTTGGTAAAACAAAGAGTCTGAATTAAGAATCAGTAGATAAGGTACTACCATAAGTTGACGAGAGAATATAGTGTTAGTTAGGAGACATATTGGTCGACAAGGTCTGGTTTAGAGAGTAGTGGAAAATGAAGCGGTTGGAGGCTTTGTGAATACCGAAATGGAGAAGAATGCGGAACAAATTATAGATTGCTATAGAACTGGTTGTACCTGCGTTAGATAGGATGGTGATTGCGGCAGAATTGGAGATGTGATTATAAAAAGCAGAGGTAAATTCGAAAGATGTAGAGCATAGATTACACATAATTAAACAATTAGCCAATCCATTCTCGAATTTCAGCGAGACTAAAGAACAGAAATTTATATACACCGTGAAATTTTAATGGTTGTTTTCCCAGGGCAGAACTTGCCATAAGGAGTACTTTTGAAGCATAGAGTAAAAGTAAAAAAAAATAAAGTTGTTTTGGTTTTAAAATAAACGAGAGAATCCATAGTAACACTAGAGGAGGAAAAATTTTATAAGCAAAATAAACTCTCGCACGTGATGACACGGCATAAACTAGTTTGCACGCAACAATACAAAATACAAAAGCGGAGCTGACAAAGAAAATACCGATTTAAATGTTAAAAAAATGTTCAAAGCAAAACAAGCTCTCGTGTTTAGTGATACGACTTAAATTACAAACTAACAACAATTACAAACGATGCCGCGTGCCGACTTCCTATTGCTTTTGTGCGGCGTCGAAATTAGTCTTCCCGCGAATGTCGTACGCGCAGCGCGCCTTATCAGTGCAAAGAATCGTCATAACAATTATTGCAATTTGGAGTACGTCACTGTGGTGCAACTGTATGCTAGAGCTGATTATGACTCCCATGCTGCCCGGCGACTTTACGCGGAGCCGCAACACTTGGAGTCGCTCCGTCTTCGCGGGGTTCTGAACCCCCAAGTCCCATCGGCCCGGACGATCGTAGCGGTGACACAGCGGCTACTAGACCATGGGCAGTTCCAGACACCAGCACATGCGCAGGGCAGAGGTCGATCAGTCGTTATTTCGCCAGAGCTCGACGAAGAAATCATCGAGTACTTTGAACGGGATCTAACCTGGGATCTAGCCCGGACCTAACTCCGTTAGACTTTTACTTGTGGTCTGAGCTCAAGCGTCCTGGTGTATCGTGAGCAACACGAAACTCGCGAAGTGTTAATAATTGTGATAGTGGACGTTTTCAATATCGTAAAAAGTGATAGAGACACCTTAATAAAATTGAAATTTGTGTATTCAACGCAGTGGCTTGCACTTCGAACAATTACTCCGTTACCGGGAAGTGTAGGTAAGTACTTACTCGTACTTTTGTAAATAATGAACATTTTAAATTACTTAAGTTAGTTAAAATTATTGTAAATAAGTTGATACAAATTTATGAAATACGCCTCAAATACTTTGTTAGGTCTCTAATTCAGACAATTATTTTTCTTAGATGATAAACTTGTTTTTATTTAATTTCGTATTCAGTAAATTGCAACTAAAAAAGTATTTATGACGGTCGTAGGCGTAATTTGAATAACTTTTTGGGTAAAGCTTATTATTGTCAAGAATAAGTTATCTGCTGATTGAAAAACACGCGGGTCGACGGCCGCGCAGCCGTTCGGCACCCGGCGTAGGTATCGGGGAGGATAACTATGGATTCGTGGTCAATTTCGAGTTTTTTTTTTTACAATGGTAAATCTACCATTTTTTGTTTCTAATATTTTATTTGTTTATAAAACGATTGTATTACCAGGACAAAACCATTTCGCTGTAGGAAAACAACCATTAAAATTTCACGGTGTATAGATGAAAAAAATTGGGGTTGTAACACAACACTTATAACAGCAGGATCAGAAGTATCAGAAGTGTGGCTGGTGGCGTCTTCATGATCTGGAGGAGACTAGAAGGTAATTAGACCTGGGAAAATTAGACAGTAAAACATACCTGCGATCTAACGTGGAAGGCGGCGTATTAACAAGCGACATGGCCTGTGGGCCGTCCACACTGCGAGACATGCAGTGCGGCGGCACGCTGAGCTGGTCGGAGAAGCCGAGGGCCGAGCCCCCGCGGGAGCCCGGAGCGCTGTGGGCGCTGTGCCCCGCGAGCCCTGCCCCCGGAGCTCCGGCCGCGGTACTGACGCGCCGCACGCTCGCGGGGCTGTTAGGGGCACTACCCACACTGTTCTCCACCATACTCTGAGGAGAAACGAGTGGTTGATTATTTACTAACACTTGAATGGGTATCTTCCATTTCCATCTTCGACCACATCATAACTTACCATCAGGTGAGATGGCGGTCAATCGCGAGCCTATCTTCTATACTAATATTATAAAGAGGTAAAATTTGTAAGTTTGTATGTATGGGGTAATCTCTGAAACTACCAAACCGATTTTGAAAATACTTTCGCTTACATGTAGCTGCATTATCCCTGAGTGCTATAGGCTATAAATTATCTTTATATCATGCATATTAGCCGAGCTATTATAATCTTTGTCAAGCAAGTCGGGGACGGGATCCCGTGGAATATTTTCGACTTCTACGCGGACGAAGTCGCGGGCAGAAGCTAGTTATCAATAAAAAAAAGCTGTCGAAATTTCAAACTTCTATATGCAGTATTATCAATGAAAAAAGGCTTTTATCCCATGCACACATTATAGCATTACAAACATCACAATTATATAACAATCGACATAATATATTAGACTGAAATTCCTTTATAATAATTTACATTTCTTCGTATTTTTTGCATTAAAATAGCATTGCATAATAATTAGTTGTTTGCATCCTAACCTAACTGTTTAAATTTGCATTATAATGATTGTTTTTTTTTTATTATTTGTATTATTGTTAGCCTTATTATTAATTATTTGATTTTGCATTGTAATTACTATATATTTTATTATTATTTCTATTACATCATTTCTTATATTATTTTTAATGATCCAAAAGAATTAAATTTGCATGGACCCCTCTCAGGTGAAGGCCTCCACCAAGGACTTCCATTTTTCCCTATTTTTTTGGGGTTTGGCTATTTACTTATACTTGACTATTAGTCTGTGTACGAAAGCATCATTAATTTGGCACCTCTTGATAAATATTGGAAGAATTTTGCAGCATTTGTTCTTGATATTTGGATGAATTTTCTAGTATTAACAGTGAACATGGAATGGTCTTTCTAATGTGAACTATTCTATATTACCTATGCTGAAGAACGATGCGAGAGGACAGAAGGCAAGTCAATTGTGTTTAAAAATGTACATATTCAGCTTTTTTTTTTTAAAAAAAAGGAAACGCAATGTGGGTGGAATTCACATTACTAGCAATCTTGTTAACAAGTCCAACTAAGCGAAAATGTTTGTGTCTGGAGTGGGTTCACGCTGTTCTCCACCATGCTCTAAGGAGAAAAGAGTAACTGGCTTTTTTTGGCTTGAATGCTTGATTTGTACTTAACTATCTTGAAGAATGAAGAGAGACGACAGAAGGCAAGACAGTAGGGTAATTTTCTAAAATATTTGATTTAGTCCGTCACCTAAGGATTACCAAAAAATATTGGAAACAGATTTTCCGTTTTTCCAAGTAATTAAAAAACAAAGACAGTGAATTAAAATTTCATGTGACGTCACACTGTGTTATACTTTTTAGGACTATGTGTCGACAGCAACCCCACTACTAAACTTTGAAGCCTTTGATTTGTATATTTTTATAGACTTGAAAAAGCAAAAATTACGTGTACGGTTTTCTTGAATTTCAGTAACGGACCAAATAGAGTAATCTTTTTTTTTTTTTTTTGAAACGTAGTAAACTACTCTATTGTGATTTAAAAATGTAAAACTCATACTTTCATAGAAAAACTATTTTATAATGTTGGTTCGTTCGTCATTTACGACATAAACTAGTTATGTAGTACAACCGCATAACCATTGAACTGACAGAGCGACTAGCCAACACATAATAATAATAATAATAAATGCATAAGCAAAATAGGGCGCTAGTGTGTGCTCTAGATTCACTGCTGTCAAATTATTTTGACAATAGTGAAGACCTCACCGATACTCATTCGATCCTATACTGTGCAGCTGTAGCGGCTTGTCGGGTAGCTCATGTCAAGTTTCCAAGTACTGACAGAGTTATTCGACCAGCTGTACCAGCTTGGCAGGGCAGGATCGAACGTCGTATTGCTGAGGCTAGAGCACTCATTGGTAAACTTATCTGCTTCAGGCTGGGCAACACTCGTCCTAGAGTGATGCGCTTTGTGAGGCGGGCGTTTGCGGGGACTGATATCAGTCCTCGGGATTATCTGACCCGCGTCACAGAGCGTATCGACTTCCTGAAGCAGAAAGTCTATGCATGGGCAAATCGAATTCGTCGATATAAGCGGCGGGTGGAGCGATACACTCAGAATCGCACATTTCAAAGCAATGAAAGGTGGGTTTATAGGGCCTGGGAGCGACCTGACCAAGGTGTGACTGATACGTGCCTACCGAATGATAACGCCATATGTTCGTTCTGGCGCAGCATCTGGTCGGCTCCTGTCAGGATGAGTGAGATCAAGCGTACGTGCGATCTTATACCAGAAATGGGGGCAATTACGATCAGCCCCCAAGATGTAACCCGTGCAGTCCGTCCGTTATCCAACTGGAAATCTCCAGGGCCGGACGGGCTGCACAATTTCTGGATAAAATGGTTTCTAAGCTCGCACGCTCGCTTGGCCGCTCAGTTCCAGTCTGCCCTAGAGCTAGGATCGCTACCTCAATTCCTAACTACAGGAATAACCCACCTGCTCCATAAATCAGGCAGTACTTCGGAACCTAAAAATTATAGACCGATCACGTGCTTACCGACGGTCTATAAAGTTCTTACATCCATTCTGAGAGCCAAAATTAATAATCACATAGATACAAATTCAATCATGTCTGCTTCTCAGAATGGATGTAGGAATGGGTCCCGCGGTACAAAGGAGCTTCTCCTAATCGATATTGCCATAAACCAACAGGTTCATCGTTCCCGAAGGAATCTGTCGACATGTTGGATAGATTATAAGAAGGCCTATGGCTCGGTTCCACATACATGGCTCATGAAGGTGTTGGAGTTGTACAAAATAAATCCAATACTCCGCACTTTTCTTGCGTCATGTATGGGGCAATGGAAGACGGTCCTCTGCTATCCAGGATGTCGACAGATCCAGGAAAACAGCGAACCGATTAGGATTGAGCGTGGTATTTTTCAGGGCGACAGTCTGAGTCCACTGTGGTTTTGTCTGGCTCTCAACCCTCTCAGTACACTGCTGGAGGGTTCGGGGCAAGGCTACCAGTTGAGAAGAGGTGGTCAGGTCATATCACACTTGCTTTACATGGATGATTTGAAACTTTTTGCCCCCAGCAAATTGCAACTCATGGAGCTACTGAAGGTAACGGAAACCTTCAGTAGTGCCATCAAGATGGAATTTGGGGTGGACAAATGTGCGATCATGCATGTAAAGCGAGGGGAGATTATGGAATCCGTGGGAACTCAACTCTCGGATTCCATACACCTAAGATCCCTCGGCTCAACTGAAACCTATAAGTATTTGGGTATGTCAGAAGCACTAGGCATCAATGTTGCTTATGTTAAACAGTCATTGAAGGAACGCTTCTTTGGCCGCCTGAATAAAGTACTGAATAGTCTTCTATCAGGCGGAAACAAGGTGCGTGCCTTCAATGGTTGGGTCATGCCAATATTGATGTACTCTTTTGGCATACTCAAATGGACTCAGACTGAACTTGACGCCTTGGACAGGCGGGTCCGCACAACGCTGACTGCAAATCGAATGCATCACCCACGTTCATCGGTGATGAGGCTGTATATCCCGCGGAAGTGCGGGGGTCGTGGCTTTTTAAATGCAAAGACTCTGCACAACCGCGAGGTATGCAGCCTTAGGGAATATTTCCTAGAAGCCGACGTGGGTATACATCGAGATGTGGTAGCGATGGACAATGGCCTCACTCCGCTCTCCTTAGGTACCGAGAATTGGCGCAAACCTGTAGTATTAGATACTAATGACCGCAGAGAAGTATGGCAGAGCAAGGAGCTTCACGGACTTTATTACCGGGCCCTTCATGGGTCTGACGTAGATACGTTAGCGTCCGTAGCCTGGCTACGTTTTGGTGACCTCTTCGGGGAAACCGAAGGTTTTGTCTGTGCGATTATGGACGAAGTTATGATGACGAATAACTATCGGAAGTATATTGTGAAGGATGGTACGGTAGACATATGTCGGGCATGTCACAAACCGGGAGAATCCATTCGTCACATTATCTCCGGCTGTTCTCGTCTGGCTAACGGAGACTATTTGCATAGACACAACCTCGTAGCCAGGATTATTCACCAGCAACTTGCTCTTAAATACAATCTTGTGGAATCAGAAGTACCATACTATAGGTATGTGCCCGACCCAGTTCTCGAAAATGGCAATATTACACTGTATTGGGATCGGTCTATCATCACTGACAGGACTATTGTTGCCAATAAGCCTGACATAGTGGTGATAGACCGATTAGAGCGTCGCACAATGATTGTTGATATAGCAGTCCCCCATGACGAGAACCTCGTGAAAGCTGAGATAGATAAAAAAAATATGTATCTTGACCTGGCGCGCGAGGTTGTCGACATGTGGGATGTGGAGACAGCAATCATTGTGCCGATAGTCGTCACAGCCAATGGTTTAATAGCCAAGAGCCTCGACCAACATCTAAGGAGGCTCTCGTTGGGCAGCTGGATCAAGGGCCTGATCCAGAAAGCAGTGCTCCTGGAAACGGCGCGTATTGTGAGGAGGTTCCTCTCTATGGAGCCCTGACCACCGGTAGCTTGGACCCTGTTCCCGATACCGGTGGGCTACTATTTTTTATATTTTTAAATGTTTTTATTTTTTATATTATATTTAAAAATGTAATCTATATGTATATGTATTAAATAAATGGAATAATAATAATATTTCACAACTTTCACACAACGCCATCTAGTCCCAAACTAAGCAGACCTTGTGGTATGGGTACTAGACAACTGATAAACATACATATATATTTCTAAATACATACATATTATAGATAAATTACACCCAGACAAAGAACAAATGACCGTGCTCATCACACAAACATTTGTCCTAGGTGGGAATCGAACCCACGACCTTTATCATCAGTTATCGTTTACTTGAGATTAACTACCTATCATCAACGCCAACTTCAGCGGACAACCGAACGAAGCTAGCAATATATTTGCAGTAACTACAATTATTATGGAAGATATAAAATGGCGTCATAAATGAGACGATCGGCAATGATCGTATATCGACGGCCGTGTCGGTACAATTTGTGGCGAACCGCAAAGCATTATCACTCATCGGTGATCGTGTTACGGGAAATGTAATCGTGGAGCACATCGTGTGTAATGTTGATGGATGTGAACAAAACATCCGTCAACATTACACAAATGTTAATGGATGTTTTGTTCTTCTTGAGTCTGATCAATACATGCTTCGGGAAATATCAATAATGTTCTTTCAATAATAATCGCGTTTCATAACCTAATGGCTAAGTTGTCGGACTTGTGATCGAGAGGTCACGGGTTTGAACCCCACCCATTACACTATTGCCGTGAACCCACTCCAGACACAAGCTTGGTTGGAGGGGTGAACAAGATTGCTAGTAATGTGAATTCTACCCATATTGCTAGTATTCTTTTTTTTTAAATATATATTTTTTGCGTTTGACCAACGAGCTCGTGGTTAAATAATAGATAACAATCACACGGGTCGATCTTTTAGGTAAAGCATTGTTTGACGAGGTCGGTCCTGGATCATCATCTTAACATATCGAGATTACTCCGCGTCCCGGCTTTTATTTGTACAGTCGTTACGGTTCGGGGCGAGAAAATTTGACTCTGGTCTTGCTAGGGGGCTGTCGAGGTCAGACTGGCAGTCGTTTCATGTAAGAAACCAGTACTCAGCTGCATCTAGTTCTACTTGAAGCCGATCGCAACATAGTTGGGAAAAGGCACATACTAAATTATACTAATCATACTAAATTATACTAAACATACTAAATTATACTAAACATACTAAATTATACTAAAATATACTTCTAACGAAGAGACGGCACCGTGTTGCGCAGCTATGTTTTTGCCTGTAGCTTTTGTTTTCCTTGAATAGAATAACTCACCGAGTACTCAGGAGACACGAGCCTGGACATGAGGCTCCTGGGGAAGGAGGAGTGCGCCTCGTCCTCCGGGGAAGGCAGCAATGACGGACTCAGCAGCACCACCGGCACGTGCGCGAAGTGCTCCGTCGGGATACGCATCTACAACATTATACGGAACGTCAAAATAGATTTATACAAATATTTTGACATTTAAAATTAAGTAAAAAAAGTTATTTGACATAGATCTTTGACATTTTAATTATACTGACATAGATCTTTGACATTTTAATGATATTGACATAGATCTTTGACATTTTAGTTACATTGACATAGATTTTTGACATTTCAATTATTACTAATTTAGGTGTAACAATTTTTTTAAAATTCAATTACATATCTATGGAAGGGGTTGCAAATATTTTTAGTAAATTTTAACACTATAAATAATAAATGAAAAATAAAATGTATTCAACTCACCTTTGAACAACACTTTTGACAGACAGTCTTTTTACAAAGTTTGCATTTCTGACCCCAAGGACCAAAAATGCCGAATCTGGTCTTCAAACACAAGAAACATACCTGAAAAATAAAAAAGGAAAATATTAATATTGGTCTTGCTAATTACACTTATCCTGAGATGATGTGAAAAGTTATTGGTCAAATTGAATCAATCAGAGATAGCTTTAAATCAAGTTAAAGGGTATTATAGTAAGGGAGGCTGTGCCAAAACTGGCTTAATTGTTTCTTATAAGTATTCTTGAATGCTAGCAAACTATTCACAAACTCATTAGTTCGAGAAAAATGGAACTATTGGAGGGAGGTGTAAAAAGGCAACTTATTCAACATAGTACGAGACCGAACTGAACTTGACAGAAAAAAAAACAAAAATGACAAGCAGAAATTCAATTTTTAAATATATCAAACGTCATACGTCGTATCACAGGACTTGCGAGTTACAGATCATGGGTTCCCAGTCAGTCACATTATAATTTTCACCACCGCTCTTAAAACGGTGAAGAAAAACGTGAAGAGACCGCCATGTCCTGAACTGACAATCAGAAGACATGGGACGTCCACGCTTGGTGGATTACGGCCTATAACCTCTCTTAGAGAGGACGTTTGTCTCCCAGCACACAAACAACATTAACACGGCTGTATTATTATCAACAGGATAAATACTTACTCTTCTCTTCTCAACGTCTTCCTTGACCCTGCCCTCAACGGGCAGAACCTCTAATTCAGCCTTCGTCAGCACAGACCTGATGTGTACAATCTCTTCCAGAGTCAGAGACAACCGGTCGTCAGACATTATGGCGTCTTGCCATTGTTTCTGAAAACGAAAATAATACATCAAACACCCTGAAGTTTACGTTACTACTGAAAAATTTAATATACAGAGGTATTTGACGGAAGTACTGTGATTATTTGTTTTGGGGAACTAAATAAAAGAGTATTATGTTTAACAATAGAATTGTCTGTATTGAAATTGAAAGGTGCCAATTATTTTATAGTTAGTATAAGAAACACAATGGCTTCAGTACTTTGTATGTATGGCTCGGGATCGTATTATTATAATACACATAGGTTATATAAAAAAAAAAAAACAAAATAGTTTTCTTTCATCACATAACATCAAGTTCATATTAAAACCAGGCATTTTATCTAAATTTGAATAAAGTACCGTTTGTATCAAGATAGTTAAGCTTGTTATAAGCAAATTTCAGACCAAGTAGATGCTTTAGTACTTTTTTTATAGCTACATGTGGGTCACCAAATTCACAAAGTTCCTCTTCACAACTGAAGCTAAAGAGATCCATGCGAATAATGTGCTATTTTCAAAAACCGCTAACATTTAGTCACAGTGTTTAACATGCATTGTGTGCAACAAAATAGCGTTTACTAAGTAGAGTCTACCTAAATTCTAGTCTGGCGATTCTCTATGGACACACCAAGCGATTTTCTGCATGATTTTGCCAATATCCGCGGGTCACGGAAGATAATAGAACAAGTTCTATTGTATAATTTTGGTTAAGCGCACGTACAGACATGATTCTGTTAACTTCGATGACAAATTTAAAGAAAAATATTACTTCACTTTCAGATGGCAAAGTCTCAAAGCAACTCTCACCACTAATATCTCTTCGTTATTAAAGATCATCCAAAATAAGTGGCATAATATTTCTCTTATCAGTTCCTCTAAAAGGTCTAGCTTCTTCCAAAGTACCTTTTTGGTCCTCACAACCTTCATCTTCCAATTCATTTCCACCTTCACCATCTAAGCTACGGTCTACTCACATGCGAGCCATTGTTGGGGCTGCCACTAACCGACTTGATAAGCTCGTCCTGCAAACTGGATCGTGACCAGGATAGTTCTCCGAGTTGAGCGTCAGCGTCACTACTCGCTAGAGATGCGGCGCCGGCGCATGATGCTCGAGATCCAGGTCTGGGGGGGAAATAGCTGTTTAGAGTTTAGACAAATTCAGAAAAGTAAATCATTTGTGACGCAGAGAACACGCCTCGGTGATACAAGGCTAGTTCGTACCCTGAGACCGTGCCATAAATTCTATCCACTTATCTGGGAAATATTACTCTAGCTTCAAGTTTTATATGATTCTACTTAATTTCAATTACTCATTGGTGGCCAAATGAATACATGTCAATTATTATTGTTATTGTGTATTAAAAAGAAGCATAAAAACAACGGCCTCACTGTCGAAACCTAGAAATATTGAATCTTGACCTCCTGGCATTAGACCTCAAGTGCTAACTTTCTAACACAGCGATTTATTTTCATACCAGACGAAAACAACTGTACTTTGGCACGTGGCCTGCCATCTCAAACAGATTCTGCAAGAGTTTTAAACACAACAAAAAATGGTTACTGTAATGTATTATGTGAGTAGATAAGTAACTGTACACAAGAAGGAAATAAGCCAAATTAAGTTAATAAAAACCTAGTGAATGCAACAAGGAAGGAAACTAAATTCGAATTTGGTGTTTGTAAATAGCGTTTACGATAGCGTAGCGATACGACTGATGTATTCAAACATTATCTTGTCGCATGCACACTCAACAAAAATATACATATAAGGATACGAGCAGCCTTTTGAACGCCATATTGGATAGATTAGATTGTCCTGTGGTGAAGCACCGGAATACTCTCCAAGTTTCCGGTGGTGCTGTTTTTAATTTAAAGTAAAATAACCTGATATTTTTTATTGTAAATGTTTTATTTTTATTTGATTTCGAATTAATAATGTTCTCTTATAATATTTTAAAGTAATATAGCTGTTAGTATTACTAACCAATGTATGGATGTACCTAACATCTGAATTAAATGTCTAAATAAATAGATCTCCTTTTTGCAAGAGACAGTGGATCATAGTCTACCGCCCGCGCCATTGTGCGGAAGGTTAATGTCGAAGTCTAGTCCACAACACTCCTGAGAATCATAAAAGACTTACCTTGAATGTGGTAATGAGTGAGCTCCATCGGTGGGGGGACAGACAGTATGCGTCACAGTATGACGTCTCATGGACGCCCGCCGTGACGGACACTGTGTCGCCAGATCATATGCTGCAAAGAGAAACACCATAAGACATTGTGGTAAAGAAAGTAATATAAAAGGGAAATAAAAGTTGCTATACCTTGATTGAACTATCAAAAGTGATGTTGAAGAATAAGAAATACTTACAAACATTGACATAATTCAAAAAATCTGATAAGCTTGAAGAAAAGTACGATACAGGTAAAGGGAATAAATATTTATTTAAACATCTAACACTAATAATGTATAACTATGATAAATGTGGTTACAAAATTAGTAGAAATCGTGAATAAAGAAAACGAAAATATAAAAACGGTGAATTTAGTCGAGTTACATTAATACGTGAACTAGATCTATCCTAAACCCTAGATGATGCTAATATTTATACAGTCAACATCAAAATTCTAATGACACAGGATACTAACACTGATTTTAATAAAGTTAATGATACCAATAAATACAAGTATGGATGAGCTAATAAATCTGATAAACAAAGGGCACTTAAACTTTAATATGTAAGACGAAAAGGGACGTCGGAAAATCGCAGTGTTCGATTCGTTACTTTCCGCAGAACCACTGAACTGAAAAAACAATGAGAGGTGACATTTGCGAAGCGAACGAACATTTGCAAACAAAAAAGCGTGGTAACGTTGACATGCTTGTAACACATGCTGTCATACATTCGAGGGTTTCGTCGCAGAACTGGTGGTACTCGTCGTGGGAGATGCGCGTGCGCGGCGGAGCTCGGGGAGGCGTCTCCTCTGCGTGACGTCACCAATGTCAATACAAACTCATACTCATATTGTGCATATAGAAAGAAACGAGTGCTTGAAACGAATTTCAAATTCTTGATCATGTAAATTTTTGCAACTTTTTCAGAGGATTTTGGTACAAATACACTTCAATAATCAAACTTATGTGTATAGAGATAAAGTTAAATCTCCCTTACCGGTCCTCTTCCAGGGTTTGGGTGCTTGTTGTTGTGGCGCCGTATGCCTTGGGAAAGGTTGAGGCGCGCATACTTCTGGACTGGCACAAGTTTCTGTGTCATCCTCGTCTTCATCGTCCTAGAAAGAAAAGGGAGGGTTAAAATGTGGATTTTAACACAATTTTCAAACGACGGACAAAACTTCACAAAAGTTAGGATGTTTGCAAACTACAAAAGTGCTGTATAGCACGCGAGATATTACTTAAAGAATCGGCACGAAAATTTTTATAAATCATGTCAATTATACATTGTTTGTCACAATTATATTTGTTGTTTAACCTAGATTTACCAAAAAATGTTCTTCTATGTTATAATAATTCGCTATTTACTAAGTTAAACAGTGATTACATTTGTAATATTATATTATGCGAAGATGCGAACAAAACAGCAATTTCTATTAATGTGTTCTCCATTAAATTAAAAGCGATCGTTTCAATTAGAACCGTAAATAAGACAATTAGTTACGTATAAACGTGTGATTAAAATTAATTTAACAGTAATAAATGTATGGATTATGTTATATGGTAATCAACATGTTGAAGATTACGGAAATCAAAGGGTTATTTTTGTGAAAAGTCTTTGGTATCGGCTCTTGAATGACAATTGATTAAATGAAGCACGGTAAAATAAAATGCATGGCTCTGAAAACTGTTTTCGGTATGTTACTATTAAAATAATACCCGTGTTGCGAATATCATATGAATAAATTACACACTTCACTTCAATGAAAATTGTAATAGCACCCAACGCTTGAAATAACTCAATTTCTTTATAGGTACCTACTAAAAAAACTGATCGGAATACTTCAATACTGTAAGAAATCTATGAATAATATTAACCCTCTGTAGACCTTATAGAGTACCTATTTTAAAAGTTTTAGTAGAAACCATTTTCTTGGTTTATAAATAAATATAGTTTGGGAATAAAATATTTGAACGAATAATCTGTACCTACCGATGTTGTGGGTGTGCAGAAAGCTAATGTTTTTGGATATTAATACATTCGAAATTATATAAATTATGGTGGAATTTCGAAAACGGGATGGCCACTAGTAATGACTTCAAAAGTAAATGCGAGTTCACTCTTGTAGTCTTGATAGTCTAAACTCGAGGATAATACCAAACGGGACTAAGTTTGAAAATGAGAGTAAAAAGAGCATAGATATTCTCACAAATAATTTAGTTCCTGCTTAATGCCTGATCATAACTATACCTACACATATTACAAATTTATCTCAAGCGAATGTATGTATTTAGTTATAAACCAAGCAACGTGTATTAACACTTATACGGCAACCCCCTAAGGCATCTTTACTCTAATCGTCGTGGAAATGAACGTTATGTCACTGGGATAAGGGTGGAAATGACGCCATTTATCTTCAACACGATAACTGCGAACGACAGGTTAATGACACTTTCTACGCCCCCGGCACCAAGCATGAACCCATGGGGCAGGAGTTGCCTTAAACAAAATCTTTAGAAGAAAACTTATACAATATTCATACTAAATGTAAGTCCCGTCCCATCTCACCTTTAGTTACAAGATCGGCGCAAAATATGTATATCAAGTCTAACAACTCAAATATTATAGTCATTTTAGTCGCAACGAAAGCTGAATTTCTTCACATACAAACAAGACAACTAAAAGATTCAAATCTATACAATCTTAACTGAGTGTTTTTGATTGTGATTTAAAAATAACGCTGTTTTCTCAAGCGCTTATAGGTAGTTATTTATATATGTGCAGGATTCATAAACACCAAAAAACTTTTTAAAACTCTGGAACAGCTAATCCAATTATAATGTAAGATAAAGGAGGTTATAGGGCAGCACATATGCTACTTTTTATCTTGGAATTCCCGTGAGATCGGGATTTACACGAGAAAAACCACCCACGCGAACGACTTCACGGACACAACTCGTAAATGACTAGATATGTTTGACGTCCCATCCAACCGTTTATGTACAAGTTTGGCTTTAAAATGAATATCAAGTCTTACTAGATAAATAGTTGAAACGAAGATGATTTTTTCTCACTTACAATAGCAAACTTAAGATGAATCTATACTAATATTATAAATAGGTATTAGTTTGTAAGTTTGTATGTAGGAGCAATCTCCAAAACTAATCATACAATTCTAAAAGTTGTTTCATTGGTAGTAAGGTGCATTTTTTTTGAGTACTACTTATAGCCTATAAATTATTCCGAAATCCACACGGACAAAATCGCGGGCGAAATGCTAGTAGTAAACAAAGAGAACAATACACCAGCTGACGTCAGATTTTTTCATCGAGAATGAAAGCGAGTAATGTCAAAGATCATGCACCGGTGCATCCGATGCATTGCATAATGTGAATGCAAGTTACGACAGAGTACCTACAGAGCAGCAGGTATGTACCAGGTTACATTGCTATACCTCGAAGGGAAAGTTATGGACTCATGGAACTCAGAACAACGATAAGCTGTTACACTCTACCTATAACTTGTATCTATGAAGCTAAAAGGTCGAAGTATAAAGGTACTGTTTATATATTATCTCACGGTAATGTTGTTAGTGACAGTTCATAAAATGAAAAGATGCTGTAGACGTGCAGTAGGGGTCCATATTGGCTCACCTATAGTTCTTTACCCGAAATGGTTCTTCCTAATGATTTGTAATCCGAATGATCACTCTTCCTAAAATTTTTCATCCTAAAGTTTTCATTCATACTATTTGTAGTGCTACATGATGTTCATAACACTCATGTTTCCGAAAATTGTAATTAATAATATCATTAATGTAAATATATTTAAACGCTTACTGTTTTTTAATCATAACGCTTTTATCCCTAAACATAATTACCATAATATTTTCATTCATACTCAGAAAGAAACATTTACCAAGTGTAATAAAAAATATAATATGTTGAGGTAGCCTAGTTGGTCACAGTTCTTTTCTTACCTAACCTATGGATATCTTTGCAGGTACACACCGCTATAAATAAAGTTAAAGAAGACGAAAGAAATCTAAACAAAAAGATATGACTTTGAATAATAGTGTAAAAGATGGTTATGTTGAGAAAATATAGGAAAACAAATAAAAGTATAATAGATGTTTATTACTACTGACATTATGAAGTTGAATGCTTCGGAATTATGAACATTGGAGACAGAGTAGTTAGGAATTGTGATAGTTAGGATGAAAAATGTTAGGTAGATTAGTAAGAACATTTTCGGACTTCCAATTATCGGAGTTGAAAATTTAGGTGAACTTTGGCGCACCCGTGCAGTAGATGTGTGTATGTAACCATTCTAGATAAATTTTGATTCTAAGTATACAATTTATAGTAGCTAGTACGTCTAGCACAATTTTCACCGCTATAATAGCAGTAATAAGCCAACGAAGGAATTCTTTTGGTTTTGTAATAATAATAATAAGGAATTGACAGAATATAAGCGCTTCTTCTGCACATTTACTGTGCGCAGTGAACAGCTAAAGTGTCTCTCTGCCGGCTTCTGCGTTACCTGCCACATATAGTACCGCCAGCTTATAAAGCACGAGTGCAGAGGCATCTTATGGGCTGGGCTGCTCGCTTATTCCATCTTAGACCTCATCAATCGCTTACCATACGGCGTGATCGAGTTCAAGACAGTGCTCCACCAATAAAAAAAAACCTCACGCAGGTATCTCATGATCAAATATGTGTAAATGAAACTGCGTCAAATATAAAAGCTCACCTTGTAGTAATATTTGCTCAAAGAGATCCATAACAGAGCTATAAATAAAACATCTAATATAAGGCTTCAATGTTATTCTGACGAATAAAAAGCTTTCATACAGGCTCAACACAGCATCAGAATCAGCCCTTTGTCACCCAGCTTAAAAAATTGAGTAGGTAAAAATAGGCTCGTAAAGGTAATTTCAGTTTTAACTTTGACATTCAAATGGACTAATGGAGCAGCATCGTTCATTAAGCAAATTATGCGTACATACATACATACGTATATACATTATAGACAGATGGCGCGAGTAACAGTACGCACATAAATTCAATTTCAACGGGAATGTAATGAAATGGAACGTTGCCAAACTTGGGTACAAGACGCTGATTTGATTGAAATAGGAGTTTTTAGCTGGCTTCATGTTCGAAGTGTAAAAATTGCTCATGCAAAAAGCCTTCATTCAACCACTTTTTTTTCCTTCTTTATTTAATTCGAGATTTTAAATGGCACTGCGAATAAGAGTTCTATAAATACCCTGAATATCAATTATAATAGTTCTCTTAATCTATAGTAATATTGTAAAGCGGAAAAGTTTGTTTGTTCGTTTAAACGCGCTAATCTTCGAAAGTACTGTATTGATTTGGATAAAAAAATTGGTATGGAAGTAGTAAGTAAAGTCCACAGGACCGAAACCACGCGCGACTGCTAGTGACTATAATTATACATACATATGTAGACATAATATCGTCTCGGGTCAAGTCAAGGCGTCGAGAGAAATCATTACTCTATGTCTCAAATCGAACACATTCCATCAATAAGTGATCTAGGTCCTACACGCTATATTTCAGACAAAAAATATTATTATGGTGCTACTATTATTTTTTGAAAGTTTAGTGGCAGAAGAGTTCAAGCTCAGTTACACATTTTTTGCGCAGTAATTTTAAGCATACCACGCTTGGTAACTTGTTCGCCTTATTCTTCTTTGTCGCTACAAAGAAGAATAAGGTGAACAAGTTACTCGTATAATATTTTAAGTCTAGGAGCTTGCTTCTTTTAAACAAGAAGCTAATGGTATGTAGGATAAACAATGACAATCGACCTACTTACTTGCTTGTTAAGCAGTGACTTTAAAAGTACAGCCCAAAGGCGTTGATCCAGTCTAGAGGGCGATAAGCATAAAATGTCATTCAAAACTTATGATTAACTTATCTAAAATTCAAAACCGACTTAAGTCTATTCAGAACAGTTTCCATGGCTACACAAAAAGCGACTTAAAGTTTCACAAGTTACGGCTGAGAGTCCCGTTATGTCACGAAGTAGGGCACAGAAGCCTTGTAAGACTAGTTTGCACAAGTGTACACGATTTAAGGATACTTCTTGTAGGAACAGTGGTAATTAGCGTAGAGCAGATATAGAGAATTATAAGTATCTACCTAGATATTGAATGAAAGTATTCGCTCCAACCTTGAATCATATCTGAGAACATTTGTGATTCTCTGTAAATGAATCCGAGTTTATGAATGTTTTATCAGTAATTCGCTGGCAGTTCTCGTCTCTGCGTTACGAGTAATGAGGAGGTCGTGGCTAAATAACAACAGCGGCCCGGGTTGATTTTGAAGGATAAATAAAAATTACTGAGGATGGATGGTATTTTAAAGAGATTGCTCCGTGACAGGAAAGGATGTTAAAGTTGTCGGTCCTGGCTATCATTTGTAGGTACATATTTGACAGTCATCACGGTTAGCCAAAAGCCAAAAGATCTGGCACCAGTCTAGTTTCTGAGTTACTTCAGTAAAATACTGGTACACCGCGAAGTCTTCGCTCGCTGTATAAGCTCAGCTTACCAATAGAGCCATCAAAAGTTTAATTAAGAGATAAGTATTGAAATTAAGTTCACACAAAACAGAAAGGCCCAATAAATCTTCAAATGCATTGTCAACGTGTCTGTATTGTTGAAGACGTCGCGTCGCGTCGTGACAATTCGAGAGTCGGATAAATTGCATGCAATGAATGCTCACTATATTTTACTTTGCGTATTAGTTCGTACTATTGCGATTTGGATCGTCACATGTTTTACATATTCTAGTATCCCAAATATAGCTTTGTGTACTGTTTTACTATAGACAACTTAAAGCACTCGAGGCATCCTTGTAGTCAAATACTTTTTGCGACAGTTATGAGTTCAATGATAGTCCATTCCGCTACTACCGACTTCTTAAATGTTTCTAGCTACCATTCAAAAGTAAAATAGCTATGACTAGACTATGTCCTACCGATTATTGCTATATCTAGGCAAAGGCGATATATGAGCTATCACTGATGAAGCCGAAGTTGACAAATATTGCGTCAGGAATAAAAAGAGCTTTATGTATGGAAGAGCTTAAGTTTTAAGATTTTACATTGGGATAAACAGCAAGACATAGAAAGGGTATGCCTTTGTTGCGACCGTTGACACGTAAAACGGGCTATGAACGTAAGATCGAAGCGGAGCGTTGCAACAGCTTGCATAAGCCTTAAGCACGCATTGTTCTAAAAACACGTTATCGAGAACGACGGTGTACTATGAAAGGAACCCTATTCTCATGTGCAATGTGTTTTTGCTGATAAATGGAAGAAATAGTGCATGCAAGGAGATTAACCTAGAGTGAGTAAACCTGGAGGGTTTTAGAAAGTATTATATAGCTATATTTTCCTGTATTCCATATCAACCACAATAATTTGCCAGACTAGAGCTGTTAATGGACAGCCAGCGGAATGAATGTTTCAATCCTAAAGCATATGAAAATAGAGGATAGGTACACAGCGTCTGTCTGCAATCTGCTCACGACATTTCATCCAGTTTTTTGATGACAGAAGTAGTGACAATTTAGACCGCCTAATAGTGACGGAGAAAGCGTAGGGAAGGAAACCTAGAGGCCGAAGTACCAAACAGAACTCAGACCAGATATCCAAGGAGCTAGCGATACCCATTTGTGTAGCTCTATAGCACGCAGCAGAGCGCAACCTATGGAGACAACTGGTTGACAGAGCCAAAGGGAGTCACAATCCTTAGCAGAGAGGGAAACGACTGAACAGAGAGAGAGCTTTTAACCAAAACTCTTTGAGAAAACACTTAGGAAGTCTCACTTAGTTACATAATAGGGACTCCACCACACTTTCTTATGGTTACACCTGTGACCCAAATAAAAGACTTCTGCCTAAGTGGCTATACGGGGCGCTTTATTGATTTAATTTCTTTGTTCCTTCGGATTGGGTAGAATCTTCAGCAATAAACATGAACCAAAGGAATTTTTTCAGAGAGCGATTTCCGGTGGCCTAAACTAATCTTCCAGCCGTAATTCTATTATTTCAAGAATTAATTTGTTGATCCTCCTCTTCAACTTAATAAAGTACACTTCAGCACAAAGGTGTTCGCAAAATGAAAACAATAAACTCCGTCTAATTATTCCTTCACAAACATTTATTGTGTGTTCTCGTAATTAATGTAAACATAACGTTCTAATTTTGTCTTCCATCTTGTTTCAGTGCAAGTTTGTAGATACAATAAGACAGCTATATTACAAATACACAAAACTTATTTCACGTACCAACGAATTTCAACGAAACAAACCAGTGAGCGAATGGATCAGTCAATATGAATAAAAATACATACATACCCAGATATAATCCCACTAATCCCACTTCCCACTAATATTATAAATGCGAAAGTTTGTGAGGATGGATGGATGTTTGTTACTCTTTCACGCAAAAAACACTTAACGGATCTGAACGATATTTGGTACGAAGGTAGTTGATGACCTGGAATAACACATAGGCTACTTTTTATCCCAGAAATCCCACGGGATCCGGATTTACGCGGGAAAAACCTTCCACGCGAACGAAGTCGCGGGCAAAAGCTAGTAGTAGAATAAAATGTAACATGTACCTATAGCTATCTAACCACAAAATAGATGTTCCGTATCTCATTTATTTTTTGTTGAAATTACGTGTTACGGTGCCACTGACCAGATAGTGTAAGCCTTCAAAGTTTTTTTGCCAAATATAGTCCAAAATTCTGTTTCATTTCATGCTTATTAGGATTCGAGGTTGTTATTCGTTAAAGTATAATTGCTAGCATCAGAAATTGAATATCTAGTTGTGAATTCGAGCAGTGCCATTAAATAGTTCCAACAATGCTATCTGTCAGAACAGAAATAAATTGGGACAGCGAGGAGTTTAATAATACATCCAATTGATTTGAAAGCAAAGGAAATAGAACCGGAGAAACTAGACCATCGTAGTTCAAAAAGTTAATCTTAACTTAAATGGCAAGAAAATATCAAAAATCCTAAAAGAACTGCACTTAAAAGTGCAGTTTAAACTACGCGAAATTCCTCGAAAATCGTTGCCGCAAAAGTCATGCTATTTTTTTCTCTGCATTTTTTATTATCTGGCCAGTGACCCAAAGCACTGGAGTATAGTTACAACGTATATCAGAAATTATTCGGCCGTGTGGCGTGGTGCCAAGAACAGGGAAATTCTCCCGACTGCGATATTCAGGCTAGTATATATACCTACTGAAGCACGTGAGGAGGTTTTTACTTCCATTTTGACTGAGAATTAAACTTTTGTAGTAAAATTTATACATATATGGTCAGTGCTTTGCCGGGAAGGCAATAAAGCTATGGTTCTTAGAAACTAATTCCAAGTTGGTCTGTGGTAAAAGTTGGTAGACAGCCGTAACATTATTAAAACTTTTATATTTATAGCTGTTTTAAGTTTTTAACATCACATTTAAATAAATAAAAGCTTATCAGTACCGTTAAACATTTTACGAAAAATATTTTGCTTTGGTTTTTCCAATAAAAGTTTTATAATCGACTGTACCAACCTAAAATTTATTAATTTATATTACTAGTAGTCGTCTTGTGGTTGAAATTCGAAAATAACTGAAATTATTTCGAAAGCATTATTATACAAAAATATTAACTTTCTCCACGCCTTCTCTATATAAACTTTAACTTTGCCAATTTTCTATCTGGTTTAGACTCACCTCACCCCTTGGATTTTGCCCTTAATTGCCTAAGAGTATCGACTCGCCCCTTCGAATATTCGATATCCCAAGTCAAAGCCCATCCCAATTCATAGTAAGTTGATTGATAGTAAGTTAAAAGTCCTGTCAGAACGTAGTCAGAGAACCTTAAGGTTTTTAATATTTTAATGGTTTCCTCCGTCCACGTAATTTTCGTAAAAATTCACATATTATCCAAAGTAATACAAACAAGTATGCCATCAAACGAAATGAAAGCTGTAACTTACCTCAAGATTATCAAAGTCCACCTTGATGAGTCGCCTCTGGGGTTGCGCGTGCGGCGTGACGTCACCGCCGCGCCTCGAGTCACCCCCGCCTGGACCGCTGCCGGTACCACTTGTTGCTGTAACAAGGAAAATTATGTCAGAAAGGCCGTGCGCGCACTGCGTTGCGTTTTGGAAACGCAAAATCTGTGAAGTATGGAGTGTCATAGAAGTGCGCGCACTGCCGTGGAATAAACGCGTGCGGTAGAGTCACCGGTAGCCCCGCTCATTCTACCGGTGCGGTAGAACTACCGCAATTGAGGCCACCGCAAGGCAGTGCGCGCACGGCCAAATGCCGAGAAGAAAATCTGAAATGAAATATGGCTCTGTGGTGTATGGTCTGTATGGTGTGCGTTTGTTTACTTTTAGTTTTGTAATCCTTTTGAAGAGCGAAATGCCATAAAGAACATTTAGTACGCTGTTATAAAACACTGTTAATATAATACCTCTACCAACCAAAGTTATATCCATTTCAAATATGAGGAAAGGAATAAAGATATAATTATCCAAAACTCTGTACCGTACATTTTCAAAACAAAAAAAAAAACAACAACCAAATTCAAACCAGTGGGTTTATTTTCATTTCATACGGTTAGATTTTTTGGTACAATAATACAATAACAAAGCTCGTGTTAAAAAGTTTGAAACTCACCGTAAAGTACAAAAACGTTAACGAATATCACAATAAAAATTAAAATACACGACTATTCCGCCATTTTGAACCGCCATATTGAATTCACCCGCCAGAACTCTACGGTTCACACTCACTTGTTTTCAATGAACAAAACACTACAAAACGTACTGGATTTTACCGGAAAGATAGGTCTGAATTGAAACGCTCGTGTAACCCTGAGAAGACAGATTGCGATGAAATGTATGGATGGACGGGTGAAGGGTGACTTTTTACCTCGAGGCAAAAACCGTGTTAGGTAAAAGATTAATGATGGAGAACGAGAACATTTCGGTGTAGATGGTATAGATTCGTTTCGTGAACCTACAGTTATATGTATATATTTATATATCAGGGACTACTCTATCTACCATATGGATGGACAAAGATACGCTATCGTATTGTTTATGGCGCGATGATAGACACTTACTGTCAATGAGAACATTCAACAAAACAAAGACTTTAAAAAAATCAAATTTAAAAGAATAAATTTAATTACAATAAATCAAGAATCCGAGTTTGCGAGACAATATCTAATTCATTTTCTTATAACCACAAAAGATCCTGATCGAATTAAAACTAAAGTTTACTAAGAACTCGCTTCACACCCGAACAGTTGCCAAGCCCAGGTTCGGTCGTGTATGGAGTACTGCTCTCATCTTTGGGATGGATCTGCTAAATACCAACTGGACGCGCTTGAGTCAATCGAGAAGCGGGCCAAGAGACTCATTGGCAACGATGCACTGGTCGAGTCAAAGCTCCAGAGCCTTGAACATCGACGACGAGTTGCAAGTCTATCGGTTTTCTATCGGTTACATTTCGGGGAGTGTGCGATGGAATTACACAATCTAATTCCACCAAGCCCGTTCCATCATCGGACTACGAGACAAACGGCGAAGCGCCATCGTTACATGGTGGGCATCCCACCCATACGCACAAAACGTTTTGGGAATACCTTCATTATGCGTACGGCTAAGGAGTGGAATTCTCTGCCGGAGTCTGTGTTTCCCGATAGCTATAACCTAGGAGTCTTTAAGTCAAGAGTGAATAGGTTACTTTTAGGTAAGCGTGCTCCATCTTCGACCACATTATCACTTACCATCAGGTGAGATGGTGGTAAAACGCGAACCTATTTTAAATAAACAAAAAAAAAACTCTGTTTTGGGACTGAAGTTTTTGACTTCATTTTCAGAACAAAAAAAAACATCTATCTTAACAAACAATTAATACATACTTGTATATTTTTAATCCATGGATAAAATCTACGAACGTATATACCAGAGACAAACAATCTGGCAGGATTATATTCATATCGCTCTTAATCTTCAGGGATCGAAACGTAATTTCAAGAGCTTAGTACCGAGCTTACAGATCCAAATAGGTATAGATTGACTGTAGTGGCGTAGCCTGCCTTGCCTGGCCCTGTATCAAAATTTGAGCCCAAATTAAGGGTAAATCACAAAAGAAACATATTCATTGATTATAAGTGATCGCTTCCTCCTATAAATTGAGCTAGCCAAACAATTCAAATTAAATATACACTTTTCATGCCTTTTTTGTCGACAAATTGATTTATTAAAGCATCTATAGCTGAAGACGATTTCAGTTATTCTAAAATTTCTGCCTTTATAGACAATAGTGACAAGACGTTCCAAGTCCTTAGGTAATTTTTTATCAGTTTTAATTTTGAAAAAGTTCTTTCAACGGTAATTTCGGTTGTAACTGGAAGGGTCAAGAATACAAAGCATGCAAATAAAACTGGATGCAAGACAACTGGAATTTTATAAGCAATTATACCATGAGCTCCTTAATGCAATGTTTTCTTTTGTATTTCAGATTTTAAGCATGTTTTCAGAGCAATTAATTATTTATAAAGATTAACTGAGATGTCTTACTGTATTTTCCGGAAGCGTAGAGAAGATAGGAGTTTTTCCGGTTGTAATACCTTCCAACATATGTAAGCCAGACTCCCCCGTTTAAGTGAATGACTTAAATGGGGGAATCATCCCGCAATAACCGATGTAGGATGTTGCCAACTTTTGGGCGCACGCTTAACGTGGGAAAAAAGACTTTGCTTTTTTTTTACTTTTGTCATTTCTGAAGTGAAAATTCTATAGGCACGTAGGACAGTTTTTTTATATGCGTTTTTCCCG
This sequence comes from Tholera decimalis, assembly GCA_943138885.2. NCBI lineage: Eukaryota > Metazoa > Arthropoda > Insecta > Lepidoptera > Noctuidae > Tholera > Tholera decimalis. The sequence continues at coordinate 7,091,177 of OW964553.2, read as the reverse complement.
GGAAACACGAGATAAAGTGACAATATATAGTAAAATATTATCTAAGTAGGTACAAGAATAACATTTCAGTCATTTGCTTACACACGTCAGGGGCCTCTGTAGCCCGGGGGCCCCGTAACATTGATACGGCTGATAAGGCGATAGCTACGCCCCTGAGTCTGAGTAAGAAAGTACCATGAAAAACATAAATGTGAAATGAGAGCCAAGTTCAATACCTAGTTAGTTACCTGGCTAGTTCTTATATACGAATTATTATGTTCGATGGTTAGTTTCTACCAGCAAGCCAAATTTTCGGAATAATAAAATAAGAACCGACAAGTAACAGGTTTAGAACTTGCAAAGGCTCTAATATAATTCGTATATGAAAACTAGCCAAGTGAGACCTTAGGCTACAATATATTCTCCTAAATTATAAGAATAAATGATATTTTATGTTGTTATAAATAAATTTCAGGACTGACCATTGAACTTAGCACCCATTTAGATTTCACTTCTTTTGTCGTTGAAGTCAACAACCAAGGCATTTATGATAATATTGAACTTGGCTCTCATTTCACATTTATGTTTTTCATGGGATATCATTACTTTTTGTACATAAATTAGTAGTAGGTACTTACTTATAACAAAATTAATACTAAATGGTTTTTTGTTAAACTACTGTATTTTCCTACGTTTACGGGGTATAATTGTCCTTTTTGTGTTATTTTCTATATTTTCTTGTACCTTTGAAATGTTCGAATGAATTGTCCATTCAATATCCGGAATTCTTTTTACGCGTTTTGCCTCCATGGTGTAGTGACCCTCTAAGATAATAGGTGGCGCTAGTGGTTGTAGAATACGGTTAGTTACGCGTAATAAATACGAAAATTTACTATATTCTTATTTATAAGTACAAAAACGAAAACATTTGGATTAAAAAAAATTAAGGGCGGTATTTAACTCGTTATATATTCACGTAAAGATCTTAAAATCCACATATAGAGATTTACAGGCACTAATTATAAGTTAAGTGAAAATTATAATAAATTGATAAAAAATTACCAGTTTCTGATTTTTTCCTTTGTATTCACCTAATTACCTATCTTCATGCCAAATTTGAACTTTCTAGGTCATCTGGAACTGGGTTATAGTTTTGATTTATAGGTCAGTCATAAAAATGACGATTTTTGGACGTTAATATCTAAATAACCGTTTGAGATAAGTTTATAAAATTTGGAACACATATGTATCTGGCCAGTTTCAATATATGAGCCAAATTTGACAAGTTTAGGTGAAATAGTTTTTGAGTTATGAGGGGCTCAAAAATGGCTCCAAATGGTTCGTGTAATATTATTCAGCATGTCTGGAACTCTGGACAAAGGACCAAATTAAGAGAATATGATTTTTTGCTGTGAAATATGTTACATGATAGATTGTCTAGCAATGTGGGTAGATTTCACATTACTATATATTGTATTGTCTGTTATAATGATAACTTTAAATATTTTTTTTCTAGGGTTGGAAAAAACACGCTCCTGCTGGGTAGAAGAGCGGAAGGGAGTGTCAGTCTTCTAGTAACTAAAAACCCGCCCTAATCCTTCAGCTGTCCTTGCGCTCCGGGGCTGCGGTATCTCTTTAGAACATTCCCACAACCCCGGAAGGCAATGGCCGTTGTGAAAAGCCCACCCGCTGACTGCTGAACACGACGCACTGTCAACTCCAGGCCTGGTGATTATCGGACGGACCCCTGCTCGCCATTCGTAAGCCTAGCTTTTAAATCATGGATGTGGGTTTTGTCCATGAAAAACTCAAGAACGATCCCAGCCCTTAAGAGAACGGAGAATCCTTTGAGATTCTTCCTTTTATAAATCATGTTGTCAATCATAAACTGCAACCACGTTTGGCCGGTGTGCTGCAGTGCCAAGTACTATTTCTCCCACTCCCCCAACAAGTGAATCAACGGCTTGACCTATCCTAAGTCCAAAACTCTATACACGTATCAACCTCAATACCGATACAAATTGAAATGCACCATAATAATACATTCTACTCAAAAAAAATCACCAAACAGAATATTTAAAATGGCCATAAACACGCTCCGTTACACCTACACAACAAATCTTACTACAATTTGTTTAATCAACCCGCGAACGCGCGGTTATGTAACATAACCCAGTTAAGTAATGACCCTTTATCGGCGACACGAAAAAAATGGTTCATAACGGTACACCGGTTGAGAAATATGACGATACGAACGTATAAAAATACGCTGTACCGTGATTTGTATACAATAAATATGTATAAATATGCGTCAAGGTCGTTTTTAATTAATGAGTATGTATCCAGTTCTTAATGTTTTACGGTAAACTGGTAAACCAGTTTGCGTTTGCGAAGTTGAAGGTATTGAATAATCGCCTACAATTCTGACACAATCAAAATTGCCATATGTCACAGTAACCTGCAAAGTTTATAAATTTTGCAGTCCTAATAATTCCTCGAAATTAAACAAAAGAAACAACAAACAGTTACAATTTTAAATGGTACTTTCTTGGCGATAATATTTTCGGCATAATTTTCGCATGGTGTTTACGACCCGTTCGTGACCCCCAGGGGTTTGTTATGCAACGCAGCTGTGATATATTTCTGCGTGTTACTCCCTATAAAAAGCAATCGTGAGAATGCTTGCAGTGCGTAGTTTTACTCTGTAAACTTGTTGGGCGTTGTAAACGATAGAGTCACCTTAATTTACGTTACCTGCAGTTGGAAGGTTTTAATGTTATATATTTGATTTGTAGCCGTGCAATTTCGTTGAAATATGTAGGTTAATCTGCTAAAAAAGCTTTTGTTGCGTATTCAACAGAATGTAAAAACTTGGATGATTGTGGAATCGAATGGGCCGGTACCAAATTGGATTTAACCATAAAAACCCTCTTCTATATACCTACGGTTTCTGAATTTAAAAATATGCATTTTATTTAAGTAACTTAAGTCATATTAATATTAACATAATCAGAAACACACATACCAAATATAATTTTCAAAGAATAAATTAAAATCAAAATGACAATTAAAAAAAAGAATTAAATGCAATAAAAATATCGATAAATAAAATTATCATAATAAATTTTTCTATATTTAAATTATGCTATAATTGTATAGAGAAAATTACACATTATTATTTTCACTTATTTTTTCATTTTTGCGAATGTCACGTTGAGGGCTGGTTAAACTTAAACTTAGTAAATACTGCTAAAGTTTGACCAGAGTGAAGTAGAATATGGCGTTCTCAACTTTCAATTCTCAAAATAGAAAAAGTCTGTTAGTCGTACCTATTAGTAAACACAAATACCTGGCTCCCATCTCAGAGTTCAGACCTTTCGACTCGATCAAGTACAGGCCGTTAGCAAACCTCACACCCGATGAACTGTCGTAATTACTTCTCACGGGTACCTGCCTACAATCCTACATACGTTGCGAACTCAATATCACGTTCGTACTGCAACATGGCGCGGCGGCGTAACGATAAATTCCCATTCTTTGACGAAAACAAAATGGCGGATTCTTCTCGGCCAGTGCATTGCATTTTATGTTCCGACGTAAATCATTTTGACTGTGTGTGTGTGTGTGTGGAAATAAAATAAGTATTATTATGAAAATGACTGGCTGAGCTGAATATGGGTGGTCGATACTGCAATTTGGATTTTGCGATTCTCATTTACTTGAAAGTTGAAGTGCAATTCAATTCTGTGGAAAAGGGTTAAATTATGGGCTATAAATTTTCATATCGCATGAAACATAAAATGCTTTTTATCGCACGCTTAGAAATGCAAACTACTTACTGCGTTTAAAATGCATTTAAAATTATAAGTCATTGAACTGAAAACTTTTAAAACGGCAAGTAACTAAGTAAAACAAAATAACGAAATGATTTTTTTCGCTTACGACATTTTTTTAATCCACTTTTCTCATCACTTAAAAACCTATCTAGCCTAGAAAAGTAACCGAGCAGAAAGAAAAACAAAGAAGGCTCAAAATTGTTAGTTTCGCCCCACTGCGCGACTAACGATATGTAGCATTGCTCTATTTATATATTTCTACCGAACAATTATTGCTTGAATGTATACACGTACGAATTTGGTTTACTTTCACCTCGTATCATATAAAGCAAACAAAATTAAAGATGGTAGAAGTCTTCTGTTGGGAGTTTCTAAAGTTTACAAAGTCGGAAACCTTACAGAATAACTAGTGTCTGTTTGTTTGTCACAAGCGATTATTGGAAATTATAAACTTTATTTAATTGCTTCCTTAAATTTTGTAATCTTTTCTTGTGTGCGTCATTTCGATCAATCGATCTTACGTTATGTACCTACTCATACTTATCTATACTTGACTAGCTTTTGCCCGCGACCTCGATTGCGTGGGAGGTTCTTCCCGCGTAACGATCCCGTGGGAATTCCGGATTAAAAAATATTCTATGTCCGTCTCCTGGTTTTAAGCTATCTCCCTACCAATTTTCAGCCAAATCGGTTCAGCCGTTCTTGAGTTATAAATAGTGTAACTAACACAACTTTCTTTTATATGTATAGATGTTATAAAGCGAAAAAGTTTGTTCGTTTAAACGCGCTAATCTTCGAAAGTGAGGGATGGATTTTGATGAAATTTGGTATGGAACTAGCTTGAAGCTTGAGAAAGGTTATAGGGTATCAACTTTTAATCCGACTACAAAAGAAGAAGGGTTATGATTTTGTTGCGATTAAGTCCACGGTAGCTAAGCGTCTGCTAGTATGTAATAAATCGTAAAACAATAATCTAATTGCAAGGAACAAGCTCTTTACTAACTAAAACGGAAACAACCAGCTATTAATTTGCATAAATTGATCTCAGACGATATTGCTAAGCCCGGTACACGAAACTAAACTGATAAATTTAACCGTACGGCGGCATTGATTGATGCTAACTAAAAGTAATTGCGCCGCATAGCGTAAAGCGTTAACTCCAATCTGGTACTGGAAACTGCGGTGGTAATTAACAGGTTATTTGTTACTTAACTGGCCGTTCTGGTTATTAAAAGTTTAACTGCATTTTGTTAGTTAAAAAATAATAAGAAATAATAAAATAATAATATTCCACAACTTTTCACACAACGCCATCTAGTCCCAAACTAAGCAGAGCTTGTGGTATGGGTACTAGACAACTGATAAACATACATATATATTTCTAAATACATACATACCTATTATAGATAAAGTTACCGCAAGTGAGGGTAAGGCGGAGCTTTTGTGTTGATTGTGTCTCAAGGGAGGGACACATTACATTGCAACACTGTTGTAAACATAGACTGGTAATATTTCACTTCCTACGCGATGATGAGATGCGTACGAATATAGTCATTTCTTAATTTTAACAAATTAAAAGTTATGTCTTGGGCTAAGCTTTCGATTTCCTATAAAACTAAGACTTCAAATAACACACGACACACAAAAATAATGGACTCAAGAAATTACTTGGCTTTACATAGGTAAGTATAAAAAGTCAATAATAAATGTTGCTAAACATTTTTACTGAGCGTACAGTTTTGAGGGTTCTTTCACTCTTGGAAGAAACCTGATAATTGCGTTATTATTCTAAGCTAATAGTATTATTGCTTTCATTCTTTGTATATCCGTAACTGAGATTTTTTAATATTAAAATAAAACGATGATCTTATAATTATAATTTTCTTTTTATATTTAAAAATGTCTTTTGCATACTTGATATTTTGTACAAGCGAAAAACTAAATAGTAGCCCACCGGTATCGGAAATAGGCTACTTCTGGTCAGAGCTCCTTAGAGAGGAATAAATTTCTTACAACAAGGTCTCTATACAAGAGTACTGTTTTCGGGATCACACCCTTGATCCGATAACCTCCTCATATATATTGATTGAGGGTCATAGCAATTAATACCTAGGTACATTACTGCTGTATCCAATATGTCAACAAACTAATGAGCCAGCACCTAATATTACCTACTATACTACAGATTACTGTAGTGAAATCCTGTAGTATTTCACGGTGACGCGCAATGTGCTTTTAACATAGTTTCCATCAAGTATCAAACATTAAGTATTTAAGCCGAAGTTACACACTCAAAGCGTTCTCAAGCTAAGTTTCTGTACATTTATATAAGCTGATGAGGTTATAAACATATAATTATGTGCGTAGTCTATCATGGAAGATTAGATTACATTGCACGAGAATATCATATAATTATGTGATCATGAGATTAAAATATAATTTTCCTTTTAAGTAACAGAGCTCAAACATTTAAATTGAAACACAGGGTTAACAAATTACCTACCAAAATCGGCGCTACCAAAATTCCGGTAAAAAATTTACATATTATACCCATGTCATAAATCAACATCAAATTGTAACACCTTGTTTGGAAAGGTTAAAGTTAAACTTAAAGTAAACTTAAACTTTAAGGTAAACTTAAAGTACTTACATAAAATATGGTTATTTTTCGTTAAATAAAAAAACTAAATGTAATGAAAGAAAATATGTTATTAAAAACTTCCATAAGAATTTACCTACATACGTAAAATGAATTGAATTAAATAAGACACTAATAAAATAAGAACTTCTTGTTTATTCAGATGATGTTATTTTACATCTCGTCATACATTATCCACTGTTTCTCTGCAGTGGTTTAATTTTCAGCTAAAATAGACGATAGCAAATATTCTCTTTAGAAATATACACTTAAATGAAGAATAATCACAAGCCAGAGAGATTGTTATTATATTAACTTACGATAGGTCCTATTCCTACTAAATACTACTGTTAAGCCTTTTTAGGGTTCCGTAGCCGAATGGCAAAAAACGGAACCCTTATAGTTTCGACATGTCTGTCCGTCTGTCTGTCTGTCCGTCCGTCCGTATGTCACAGCCATTTTATTCCGAAATTATTAGATCTATACAAGTAAAACTTGGTAGGTAGATGTATTCTTCTCTCTCTGAACTATTACTTAATGTTGTACAGTAATTATAAATTAGGTTTAAATGTAAATTATAAGTAAAATAACTTTTTGTGATAAAACCATGCTCACACAAACACACTCGCACATGTATACCTCAATCCTCAACTTACCCAAGCCTAGTCACACACTCACACACTCTAACACACACATACGTCCCACCACTCACACACATACTACCACTTACATACACTTCACGCATTCACACTTAAATCAAACTCCACAGATACTGCACACACTCTCATAATCACTTCCGCTCTTACTAACTCTTAATTTGTGTAATTAATGTTATATTCTAATCTTAGCAGATAAGTACTCCATACTATTGCAAACACTTTGTTGGCGATTTTATTAAAACTCCTGGGAAATGGCATTGATAACTGAAACACAGGCATTGCCTAGTTCGGTTACAAAAGCTACATCCAGTTTACAATGTTATACACTGCCAAATTATAATTTATGTAAACTAGTACTAAGTTTTTTGAGAAATAAATTACTATTACTATTACTATTACTATTACTATTCTGTGAACTGCTTTCCGATTTTAAGAGAAAATTTAAAAAATATTTAAAATAAAAGGGGCTCCCCATACATGGAACTGAAACTGAAAATATATTTTTTCATGAAACCTATACGTGTGTGGTATCTATAGACAGGTCTTTAAAATGAAATTAAGGTTTCTAAAATTACTTATTCATAAAGTTAATCGGTTAAAAGATATACGCTTCCAAAGTGGTAAAATGTGTGTGTCCCCCCCTCTAACTTCTATAATAACGAAGTGAAAAATCTAAAAAATCTTAATGTAAAATTTCAACCAAAATTGGTTTGAACGAGATCGAGTCAGCAGTTTTTGAGATACAGTATATTTTCAAAAACCGCAAATATAACTTTGTAATTCATACAAATACTATGAAAAACAAAGTTATTTGGCGTAGTTGTAAAAATTGTAAATGAGCTAGTTTTAAGAAATTTGTAAGGTTTTTTTTTTCAAATAAATATATTAAGTATATATATAATATAATATATTAATTATATTTATTATGGTTACTACGGAACCCTTCATGGGGACTCGCTCTTGGCCAGTTTTTACGACTATACTGTAGTCGGTTTCCACACGGCTGCATCGGAATACCAGTATTTTACTTGAATGAATTGCGTATTTGACCTCCACCTATGAATCCTACCAAATCATACCTTAAACGCTGTAAGTAAATGAAGCCTAGATTTAATTGAAATACACATACATATATCATTACCAAGGCTTCAGCTGTTTATAGAAAATGGCGGGATGAGTGACGCAAAAGCGCGCGAACCTTGACATTTTACGTAAAGGGAACAAGTTGAGTACTCTAGTGGTTTTGATAGCTAATATCAGTTCAAACAATGTAACTTAGCTACAAAGTTTCCAACCGATGGAATAACTATTTATCGTATCCTCCGAAATACCAAAACCTACAGCTACAAGTAGTATCCATTATAGATCTTTTACTGGTTGAAATTGTATTGAAAATTTTCCACTGAAACTCAAAGTTTCCATTGTCAAAAAACCTATTTCTTTTTTTATTACGGTTGATCCCGCTCTTGACCTCGGGCACGCCAGAAGCGAGCCCATAAGATACTTTTTCACTCTAGCTCATATGTGTTAGGAAACAGAGAAACTGGCAGAGTTACACGCCTTGGCCGTGCGCACAATAAATGTGGAGGAGCGAGATACGAGAACACGGTATATCAACCAATTGACAATGGTACTTACATACCTACGTCTTAAAAAGCCTTGGACAGCAAATAATATCATACCTAATGAATGTAAGATGCAGCTGAATCTTTAGCTCAAATACCTATAACTCGATGAACGCTCATTACCGAAATCATCCTATGAAAGTGTTGACTTTTAATTTTCGGTGAGGTAATTGTGGGTAAATAATAAAGGAGTTGGCACACAGTGTTGCTAGACTTTAAAAAAATTACGGCTATGTTTTAAAATTACAAAAGTGTTCAAGTTACTTGTAGCCAAATTCTTTGTACTTCTTCTTTAAGAGGAAATTGTTGCATTGTTTATTGAAAAGTGCTGAAATATAAACAAAGTTTCTTCTTTTCGTAGATTTATGCTTAAATCTCGTTCATACTTTGTGATAAAAGTTATTACTAAATAAATCTATAATGTTCATTATTGTAGAGCTTTTTTAACCAAATAGGCCACAGACCATTTTTCAATTTTGTGTTTTAGACAACATTTGTTACAAAACTGAAAACTACCTAGATGCGTAAGTTATTTTAGGAAAAGGTGTAAGTTACACATATTTATTCTTCAAATTGAGGTTATTTTTATTATTATAGTATTTTTTATTACCATAATCCTCACCATATCAATTATGATCTAAATAAAGGGACTTTCAAATAGATCTGTCCCGAAAAGTTAATCGAGCTAATCAATATGGTCACAGTCTAATTTCCCGCTTATCTTACGTCATTAATGACGCTCTAATTTGTTGCTTGAGCAGATAATTAAATTATGAATTTAACAGTTTACGCTTTTGTTTCTTAATGACTTTATTAGTTTTAATTTCCGTCAGAAATATCGAAAATGCTTTTAGTCATATTCTTCAACCTACTTCGTTGCTTGTATATTATCAATTTGCGAATTTGAGGCAAGTTTTAAACAAGCTTTAGGCCTCAAAAGGTACATAATAAATACTTATCTTTTCTTTCATAGTAGGTACGGTAATCAATTGTTTTCTCGTCAACCGAAACTTTAATTTTCTGAGATGACTTCTTTACGAACTTTTTTTGAACTTGAACGGTTAATAAACTCTTTGAAAGACTTATAAAATTACGAAGATGAGATAAAATAGCCTAAAAATAAACATAACTTTTTTTATTTAATGGAGCCAATACAAACGTCACATTTTTTTTTTTTCCCTTCGTCCGTTAGGACAGGCAAAGAGTCAAGCCCATACAGCCAGGTCTGTAATATTTGTTTCTGTTCCAAGTGTGTAATAAGGCCGGAGCCAACAAACGTCACATTTCATTCGAATGCATTCAAACGTCGATCACCCTAGCAAATAGGATGCGTTCATAATACCTTTTCAATTTTTATTTCAGTTGCCAGGAAACGTAAGCATGTAGGTACATTAGGGCTGTATGACTCAATGCCACTGCCACAGTGCATAATTCACATAAAAATGAATAAATGCATGTGTTAAGTGCGTAGACTCGCAATTTCCTATAGATAAAAATTAAAATATTGCTTGATGTTTTATTAAAGAAAATGTAAAAGTAACGAATGTATAAAAGTTATATGAAAATGTGTGGAAACAGAGTTACGTTTCCAGTATATGGGTTCTATGTATTATGGAGAAGTATAGCCGAACTTTAAGCTAAAGGTAATTCATGAATAGTAGCTTGTAATGGACGCTGACATTTTAGCGGGGGAAAATACCTCGTGCCTTTGGAAATGGAAAATTAAAAATAATGGCAAATGGAGAGACTAATAAATGACGATCTTGTTTAACGAACATGTAGGTCAGCTGTATATCAGCTGTTAGGTATAGTCTTGACCTAAATAAATTAGGTTTGCCCTAATTTACCTCGCAAGCATAAATTTACTTCGCAAAAAGGTGATCCAACGTATAAATAAATTTCAGTGCGATTCTATTTCTAAAATTAATTAATTACTCGTCATAGCCGTAGCGACGCTGCCCCAGTAAGCTTTGTCTGAAGCGACGTCCAACGCTGGTTCTTCGGGACTCCTGACGGGCTCGACCAGTCCAGAGACTGGCCTAGTACCCAGCAGCAGAGCCGCGGGCGATACCTTTGACCGACGCAGCTTGACTGATGCTGGTAACTCCGTGGAAACCTCGCGAAAATTTTGAAAATGGAAGCTTTTTGGTTTTTGAGCACGCGAAGTTTTACCGCGGGAATTGTATTATTTTCTTTTTTATTTAATGATGTTATTTTAAATAATTTTCCATCACGATTTTTATCTAAACAGATTAAATGTTGACAGCTAATAAATAATAATTCTATGTTGTTTTTAATTAAGCTAATTAAGATGTCTGGAAATTGGCTACATTAATTGACGCATTGGCACGCACGACACAACAGCGTTGGACAACGATAAACGTTCTACTACACTTTTAACGTGATCAAACACATCTGATCGCACTGCGTCACGAAAAAACACCACAACAGAATTTCACAAAAACATTATTAATTCAAAAATCAAAAGGGCTGTTATTTAATCATTTGATTACTTAGTTTTTAAGTCACAGATGAAATATCTAATGAGAATGTATTGTAAATAGCGAACGCGTGCTTAACTTGTGGCGGTCGACGCCATATTGGAAACGTGAGGGTTGTTCCAGTTAACGCATGCGCAGTCCTCCCAGCCCTTACGGGGTTCTTTATTTGAAATGCCACCTCGTTCCAGCTACTACGACACGAATAATTTACACCACTACTATCGCGCGGAGTGTTGAGTGAAAACAATAGCGGTGCCATACAAAAGTGGAGATGAATACCAAAGAGAAATGTTGTTCGTAAGTTCTTGAGTAATGATCACAGTCCGTGAGTTGCGATTTGTTTATTTTCAAGAGGACACCTACGTTGTATGAAAAAATATGTTCCATTTTGTGGAATAAATTAAAATAGATGACGTCAAACTTTTAATGGCAAAGGTCAATTTATGTAGGCTCTTTGTATTATAACTGATCTGCATAAAATTAATTATATTCTTAACCACGAGGGCTATTAAGATGATTTGTAGAGAACAGATGATTTATTACTAACCTGCTAACGTCAATATTAAAGCTTATTTGTGAGTTATTTAAATTTGTACGGCCTTCGCTAATGCTGTCTGGCTTACTAAATCTAGTCAGACAAAAGCACTAAGATCTTTTGATTCTAGATTGGTCTTATTGCACATTAAACTTGCTCCAATCACATAAAGTCGGTCTTAAATCTTAAAGACATTATGACTCGACTGAGTCTAATCTAATCGTATAGGCAATCATGTTTTTGGTACTAATGTTCTGATTGCTTCATGAACATTGAACGTGTTTGAAATTTAAGATCAGCAAGACAGGATTCACTACGTAACTGATCATCACGCCTCGGTCCCATCCAGAGGTGTAGGTTCCTATTGTAACCTCACTGGTAGATACCTATATTTACAAGCCGTTCGGCGTTGGAACTTTCAGACCGTGCGATTTTGTTCACAGGTTTTACTAACAGATTACAAAAAGGCCAGTTAGCGCATCCCGTGCCATACAACGTGGCAAGGTTGCCAGTCTCTTGGGCACATTAACACCCGCCAGCGTTAAGGATGAATATTTATGACGCTACTTATTAGTTTATACACTAGCATTTTGCTACTCAAGGTATGTATGAATGGATGATGACCCTATTGCCATGAACCAAGGCATCGTCAAGACATAGCTTATAAGAAATTTCATTAATTTGGTAATAGTCGAACTGAGGTTATACAAACTATTCAATAGGCTTTCAGATAGTTTACATTAAAGCGAAAAGTTTTAAAGAAAACCTGTCATATTGTTCAAGTCATTTAAGTCGTACTGTCAGAGTATGTACACGAGTAATCTATGGACCAAGTACTCCAAAGGATCGCTAGATGCCCTGCGTGTACAATATAATATAATAGTTTCAGGATGTTGTTGGGACTACCTCGCTATTGCAGCGCATCAGAGATGTTCAGGCAAGCCCGCACCGATGGCTTCCATGCGATTCTGCGCAAAAAGACAGCATCTTTGCTAATGCGGGTGAGAGAGAGTCCCAACAGCATGCTGCAAACGGTGGCGGGTAGCTTTAACTCGCCAATTCTGAGCCATTTTATTAATAGATTGATAAGTACTATCACTAGATTGTATGTTTTTGTTACTAACACTATATGGATGCAAAGTCTGAAATAAACGTCTTAATTAATTAATTATTCCCATATTTTTATATGTTGCCTGATGCTCTGAATGACATGCATTCAGCTGAGTCCACAAAAGGTAAAAATATTGTCCAGGATGCTTTGCTTAAGCCCTGAGCGAAACATACGCGGCTTAAAGTTATCATTCCAGTTGAATTTCGGATCTTACAGCGTGGTTGCTACACAATCGTATTTATCACAATTTAGATCAACTATAACCAAACATAATTTGCACCCATCGCTGCATTTTCAAACGCTCTAATCCCAAATCGTGCAGATAAATCGATGTTGTAATAATAAATGATCTGTTAAGGCTTGCAACAGAAACAGAATCGTGCAATATCGAGCAGATAGCCAAGATAAGTGATCATTGGGACAATAGTCGGCCTTGATCGGCGTGTGAAGGGAGCCTTGAGGGGCGGTGTACGTGTATAGGAATGTTGTCTCAATATGAGTTGAAAGTAATGTTGCCAGACGTCCCGTATTTCAGGCATAAATTCAAATGTCCCGCCGGGACCCGGGACCGACTCTGTCCCGTATATCAAACGGAATCCATAAAAGGCGATTTTCTAAAATTTTACAATAATTTCCTAAGCTATTTGGTACAACAGTACGATTTCTCAGAAAGTAACATCCTCTCTAAAGTGCTGTTTATAAACTTTAAATCTCCAGTAAATTACAACCATTTCCAAGAAGCTGCGGAACTTTTAAGGATGAGATGAGTTGAATATGGACTACTTATATGAAGAATTTCAGATGATAAAAAAAGCCAAGATATTGCTGCTACATCGTCTGCTGACAAAACAATAGGTGGTACTGAAAAGTGGAAGAAAGTCTTAAAATTTTTCTTTTTCAGTATCCTGCTTTTTCTGCTACGTAAAAGGAGTTTTTCACAAACAATGTTAAAGTGGACTGATGTCCCGAATAAGTGTACCCCCAACTTAATAAAATGCGAATTAACAACCATATTTAACTATGATTATAATTGTATTATTTTTTTTTTAATATGTCAAATCTATCAAAAATACGTTAAAACATGCACGAAGTAAATAATTAGATTTTTTATTTATCCCGGATTAAAAATTTAAGTCCCGTATTTTTTTGCCTATTTAAACATTTGTCCCTTACAGGCTGAAAAAAAATCGGGCAAACCTAGTTGAAAGGTAAATAAAGTTGCCGACAGATTTGCGATTTTTATCGTAACGCCAACATGATAAATATGAGTAAATGTCTAAGACGCCGTCCTGATACAAAGAGAGTAGTTTCAAGCGGCAAAAGCCTAATGGCTAAGAAGGCACAGTATAAAAAGGCCTTGCGGTTGAGAGGTTGTGGGTTCGAACCCCATTAGACTATTGCCGTGAACCCACTCCAGACAAAAGCATATTTAGCTTAGATGGAGGGGTTAATAAGATTGCTAGTAATGTGAATTCTACCCACATTATCTTTTTTTAGGGTTCCGTAGCCGAATGGCAAAAAACGGAACCCTTATAGTTTCGTCATATCTGTCTGTCTGTCTGTCCATCCGTCCGTATGTCACAGCTTTTTTATTCCGAAACTATTAGGACTATACATGTGAAACTTGGTAGGTAGATGTATTCTATGAACCGCTTTCCGGTTTTAAGAAAAAATATATTTAAAATAAAGGGGGTAAATAGTTCCATGTATGGGGACATACATGGAACTAAAACTGAAAATATATATTTTTTTTCATGAAACCTATGCATGTGTGGTATCTATTATACAGGTCTTTAAAAATGAGATTGAGATTTCTAAAACCACTTTTTCATAAAATTAATAGTTTAAAAGATATACGTTTCCAAATTGGTAAAATGTGTGCCACCCCTCTAACTTCCATAATAATGGAGTGAAAAATATAAATATATATATCTGTAGATCTTAATGTAAACTTTCAACCAAAATTGGTTTGAACGAGATCGGGTCAGCAGTTTTTGAGATACAGCGTATTTTCTAAAACCGCAAATATAACTTTGTAATTCATACAAACACTATGAATAACAAAGTTATTTTGCGTAGTTACTACGGAACCCTTCATGGGTGAATCTGACTCGCACTTGGCCAATTTTTTAAGTGATCATATTGTACTCTAAATGCTAAAAACAATAAAGCAGCGTCGCAACCCTCCTGAGTTCAGTGTTGATTTCCACGCGTGCCTTAAGGAGGAGTCAGCAGTATTGACGGGGCTCGATAGAGCTACTGACTGCCGTGGTTGCGGATATCTTCTTACGAGATACCGCTATCCCACAAGGAAAACTGAGACACAAGGTGGGTTTTAGTCAGTTGAAGTCATACACTCTCTTCCGCTTCACCCAAAGTAGATTTTCTCCCCGATAAAAAGAGAGCACTACCCCGTTATGCCAAACATGATCGTTCTATATGAGGAGTATGTGTTACTCACGAATGCTAAAAGAGAATTTGAGAAACAGACAAAAGAAACAAGAAAAGATGTAGTTTTAGTTTTAGATGAGACAATGTTCCAACATAAATCTGTTATTCTTTGGAAAGTTTCAGCAACAACGGGGCTGCAGTAAGCTTTGAGTGTGCAAACTTCTAGATAAGACACGTGCACAAAAGAAGCTTCAAAATTATTCCGTAAGCTGTCATGAAAGGCTTTAAAATGAGAGATTGGTATGTATTCAAAGCGATGACCTTTATAGAGCTGATTTCAATACTGGGAACTGAGAATTTGATCCACAAAATGGCGGAGGCAATAAAACGCTCCAATTTTCAGTTTGTCTCTCAGAGAATTTTCCTTTTCCAATTCGAAATTTTAAATATATTGGACGAATGTTGTTCGATTTTGGTTTTCTTTATAGTTCTAGGTATAGTTTTTATTTGATTGCCAATTAGTAGAAGCAATTTCTTCTTACTAATGGCCAATCATCCTGACGAGACCAGTTTTGGCCCTGTATTTATAGACACTACTTATGAGTTCTAGGTTCGAACCCAGCCAGGCTAACTACTTTGTGTAATTTTCATCATAACCTCTTTGATCTGTAGTGCTGCTGACTAGCCTACATACCGAAAACTCTGTATCTAGTTAAGGGCATGTTTTGATAAATTAATTAAATTATTGTACCTAAAACAAAACAGCTAGAAACTTTTCCAGCGCTATACCCACGTAATCTCGCTTAGCATTTCGCTTGAAGTTCAAGTTTAACTCAAGATTTTTGCGTCGGGTAACAGTATACAATATAAAGGTTAAAGATAACATTAAGAATGTCAACTTGCTACAAGATTACATGTCTAACCCTTTTCTTATTCCAAATAAGGGTTCGGTTTATATACATTTTGACCTTTGTAACCTTAGCTTTTTACGTCGTTTGCTGTTGTAACTTTGCCTCCTACCTTTTTCAGGATAACTGGGTCTCTTAAAATAACTATTTTTATGTAAGTGCTTTGTATGTAAGCTCAGTAGAAAAAAGTTTTGAAGTGAAACGGCCCTATGGGCATAATCTTCAGATATGTTCCCAACGAAATATGATATAAGAAGATGGCTGATTACTTTAGAAGTATACATACAACCATTATTTGATTTAAGTCGTACTTTACCGATATGAAATACCATAATAAGTCGAACTACATTCATAGACAGAGATCTAAAACTGTGAAAGGCTTTAATTGAAAAACCGGATATTAATTCCGCGTTGGATATTAATTAATTTTCACTTTCGCCTCGCCCAAGGTATAAATAAAACTTGGACAGCTTCGAACTTTATCGATAATTATTAACTATTCATGTGCTCAATCGCGACTGAGTCTATAGCTGTCTGTACCGTAAGTATTTCTTCTAAATTCAAATTGATGTTTCAAATCAGCCAGAACTATTTATCTGACAGCGAGCTGTATGTCCCTTCACTTTACTTACCGACTTACGCAAGGAGCTGTATTGGGACCAACTAAGTACCGTTAATAATACGGTTATTTTAAATAAATATAATAATTGCTAACTCTCGATGTTGTGTACTACTTATTAACACCCACGGTGTTGTTCAGAATTGATGTTGTTCTTTATAATAACAACTGATTATTTGAAGATTTATTTTTTCATAGAAAGAAAGTCTTTCCTTATTTACTTGTCTCAAGCCGCCTCTGCACTCTGCCCACGCATTACAAGTTCTTAATTGAGTTCTCAGTCTTGCTCGTTGCTTTATTGAGTGTAATAGTTTTGGATTTATTTCAAGCGACTATAGAAATAGTGACCACAGACCATGTAATTATTAAACTCTTGTAATGGTTTGGTTATAGCCAAGCCAAAGTGCGTAAATTCCCTTTTTCCTCGACCTCAAAAGAGTAGGAAGTTCCTTATTTGACTTAATTTTTTTTGTGCGACTGTTCAGATTTGTATATGTATATCGCCCATTGCTAACCGATTTTTATGAAATTCTTTGCTGATCTGGAATCTCGATTTAAAATAAGAATATAATATTAAATGATTTAGATATTGCTAGGTTAAAACTAGAGCTCTGTATATTTCAGTATGAGCTAGACTAGGTTTAGACTTTAGACTATGAAAGCATTAGTAGAAGTTCCGTTGTATGGAACTTCTTATAAACAGCGTGAATGTGTTATGGTAGACAGAATTGAGAATATAGGTATATACTCTTTATTGTACACCATAACAGAATCAAAAAGGATTAAACAACTCCTTTTAGTTGCTGTGTTGCGCGGTCTTATTGCTTAAATCCATTTGATTTACTAATCGTAAGTATAACGTAAGCGCTTAAAACCGCAATATAATAATTAATAAGATCTTAACATAATGATACTATTGCATTATTAACGCAAGGAATGGAAGTTAATGCTTCTGGTTTGGTCTTTTCGTTTTCATTATACATATTATACAAATTTATTCTTTCAATAAGTGTGGATAGGTCAATGTCCGCTATTGCTATGCTGAAATATTTTAAAAATTAATCTGCTTTTGTTTTGCCATTGAACTATGATAAAATATATAAATGCTAATCGCTTGATTATTCAAATAAACTTGAGTAATCCATTTCTTCTATCTGTCATAAATAAAATCATAAATATTTTATGCAAACTAAACCAATACAGATTTATTTCAAATGCACATTACCATAATTAAATGTATCTAGTTCGCAACATAAGATAGCTAAGTGACATTATTGCAATATTAATTACAAAATATTATATTTCGATTTTATGAAACTTGAATAAGTAATTACGCTGTTACATGTACCTAACAGTTATTTTTTAAGGAGGTAACCAGACTGACAGACTAACATTGATCATTATACTGATTAGATTATACAAAAACTTGTTGTTGTATGTATGTAATGAATACATTGAATTTCGTGTCCCAGATGCACTTGTGTCTGACTTCTGAGATCAGGTTCGGGTCGTCTGACGCAAATGTTTGTAATGTAAAGTTGTTGACTATCCTTCTCCCTCGGGTTGGAGCATAAATTAAGGCCATTATTATGATATTGTCTTTATTTAATCATCTATATTTTTATTGTATTTAATCACATAGGAAAAGGGGGACACAGAGAAGACAGAGTGCAACAGCTCGTCGTAGCTTGTAATATAGATATATACTTCACACATTTCGTATATTATAACGAAGGCGTAAGACAGTTTCCTTGATGCGAATTAATTTAATTAAATCATAGCGATAGCAAGAAAATAACAAGTGTATGATGTTGTAGTATTTCAGAAGAATAACATCATAGAATTTTAGTAGAGAACTTGATGAAACTTAAAAGGATTAACCTTTTAAGTTTCATCAAGTTAGCAACACTCAATTAACAAGATCTAACTTCACTTTCCCCCCTCCAATGTAGGTATATCAACGATCTATTGAAATTACGAAGACACATTTGAACAGCAAATTCTAATTAACCAGCTTATGTAAATACGTGAACTCATTGTTCTTTGCTCAATTATATCTCAGTTTAATGGAAAGATCATTATCATTGCGGAAGACTAAAGCTAGGTAGGTACATTTGATTGCTCAAGAAATTCTGTAATAACTAAGTAGGTAATGTTCTGGGTAATTGCAGAATGGTATGAAACTACTCCTTTGTGCTTGAGTATGAAGAAAATTGAATTGTACGTTCCGTATTCCAAGTACCAAGAAACATTATTAATTCTGATTTAATAATTTTCTGGTAACTTCTGTCTGCTTTCAGAATTTTTCCAATAAACCAAAAAATAGATTCTAAGTCTTGTTTTCTTTCGGTAGGAAAATCATCGAATGACTTCTCCAACTCAGGGTGAAGCGGAGGAGTGTCCGACTTCTACTGAATTAAAACCCACCCTGTTTCTTTCAGTTACCCTTGTATTTTGGCGCCGCGGTATCTCCTTAGAACATTCCCACAACCCCAAGTCTTAGATTACTATAAATGACCAGATATACTTTGTGTATAAATATAGCAATGCGATTGAGATTTTCACGTTTTATTTCAAAGCATGAAGACATTTGACGACGTTATCTGTCAAGAATTACCAATTCTGCCACAAAAAGGAACTCATTTCTGTGGCACTAACTATGCGTTCACTTAGTGAAACAGTATACGAGTTTTAATGAGTTTCATGACGGTTCATCTCCATAAAATCTACCTTTGCGAATGGACGTTTAAGTCAATTATTTTAAATATCCTTTTTGACGATAATGTTGACTTTTGAAAGTCATTTTTAATGTTCTGATTGAAGTAAATGACTTTGACAATGATAAAAAAGCGGTCAATGAAGCTACGTAAACGGTAAGTGTTTAGCAAATTTTACAGCAAATATTTCACGTTGATCCGTTGGTGGTAGAAGTATAACCAAGATCAGAAGGGCACACGCCATTTTGATAAATAACACAAGACTGTTCACATTTTCTTACAGGTCTGCTATCTAGAGGAATGTAGTATGCACTTGACATTATACTGGATCTTTGATAATTGAGAGTCTGTGACTATCTTCTCGTACGTATGTCCTTAGCATTTAAGAAGAATAAAATCTAGTACCTATAACACATAAAATGTCAAACCGTAGGTATTCTGTTTTTTTACTACATTGATTTGTTATTACTAAAGTTATAAAAAATGCACTTGAAGACCATTTCAATCTGAAATTAATATTGTTTAAGATACAGATAAAGTGTGTCGGTAGCCTTATCATGAAATGGCTATTGTTATTCAATCATATTATTTTCCTAACAAAAGAGAAGTTTTATGGTAATTTGAACTAAAATTGAAATTGCCTACTAAAATATTATCTAAAAATGCAGACAAGTATAGTGAATTTCGAAAATTAAACTATAAGTGAAGCAATGTTATTCTCATTGAAATGCATTTTATACTTGTACAAATTAAGCGTACAGATGAGATATTTCTAACAATAGAGTTTCTTAAGCTTGTGTCAACTTCAAATAATGCAAGTTAGCCCTTTCACAATATGGCTGAATAAACAATATTACTGTTACATTAATTATTATCATTTCCGTGAGAGCGGTGGCTAGCCTTGTCGAAGTTGGCATTTACTGACCGATCTCGCCAATCGTGACCATTAAACTGTCATAACAATTTACACTTTTCTTACATGGTAATAAAGTTGAAAGTTAAATAGTTTTTGAACAGGTTAGCCTACGAATGGCATTCATGCCCTGTTCTGTCTGGAAATAAATGGTGCTTTTGAATACATATAATTTGAATGTGTCTGCTGTATCTACTTATAGGGTCATTGCAAATGATATTTCTCAATATTTATCTAGTTAAGTGTCGCAAGTACACATATAGTGCTGATATCCTGAAGGTTATTTATAAAACTAAGTCGTTATATCACTAAACTGACAAAAATGAGAAGGATGTTAGCAAGACATTATATACGTATGTATGGTACGGACGCTCAGAGTAGTAATGTCCGCCCACAGACTGATCCCTGGAAAGTAGGTGGTGGTATAGTGATCACGTGCCACCGTGCACAGCGAGGTTCAGGAGAGATGCCTTTACTGACTCCTCAGGGATAACAGATAATATGTCTTTTTTTTTTCAACGTGGTAAAATTATCAAATAAGTCCTCTGAGTGTGTGAGTCCTCTGTGTGAGTGTGTGAGTGAGGGACTGTCAGACTTTTACTGACTAAAATCCACGGTGTTCCTTCAATAACCCTTTACGTACCGGGGTCACGGTAATGGGATAAGTCCCACGACCCCGGCAGGCTTCGGCCCTCTGCAGGGGGGGCCTCGTCATGTTGCTGACGCTCTTTGAGGCGCGCGTGGAACACAACGCGCCGTCGACCCGGGCATGGTCCATGGTCGGACAGCGAGTTGCCCTTTACTCGCTGTCCGCATGCCCGCGCCTACGGCGGCCGGAGATCGTCGGCCGACGTCCGACGCCGTGGGCGTCTACCACTGCGGCTGGGCTGGAGGGAGGACGCCATCCTCTCACTCACGCGGCCCGCCTCCTCCTTCGGAAGCATGACTGCTTCGCAGAAGGAGGCGACCGCTTCCCACTCCCTCTCACCCCGCAGCATGGTCTCGACCAATGCCGGGCGCGAGAGGTCTCCGCCTATTGCCGCCGTGAGGACACGTCGGTTCCCAGGCGGGGCAGTCTTAGATAATATGTCTTAGCAGAAGATACCCAGAGGGGATTCCGAAGTTGTCTTTGGGGCCCCTGGTATATGCTGATGGTGATTTTTTTTTTTATGAGCCCGATCTTGACCTCGATTACGTTTAATGGTAAGCTATAGATGATGGAACGAGCGAGCCCAGACGCTTGTTCAATCTCGCTTTAAAGGCTGGTGGCTCATATGTGGTAAGGAGCACAGAAACCGGCAGAGAATTCCAGAAACAACTTGACAAAACATGTATCAATCAACAACACTTGGTTGATTTTTGTACCTGTAGTACGTCTGGTAGACCAGTTTTGGTTACTTAGTTTAAAAAAAAAATGAGTGTGGCACTCGGGGACTGCCGCGGTAAAGCTATTGCATAGCATTTTTTATCAACTTATGCAATTATAGTCTACACGCATACGTCTAGTCGCACTTTGTGTGCGTGCGACTGAAACGACGTTAGACGATGCACGGCTGTCAACGCCGCACCGCTGTGCCGGTCGAAGTGGGGGGTGTTAGGTTTATTTTCGTTACGGAATTTCTTGATTCGATCGCCGCGCTCAAAGCCCGCGATAAAAGCTATGCAATAGCTTAAAAAGTTGTGTTTTCTTTTCTAATATTCTGAACCATATGACGGTATAAATAAATTTATTTCCTTTCTTTCTTCATGTGACTAATTAGCTTAGCTTATCAACTGCCATCTAGACACGCAAGTATGTAAAAAAAACTTGTCTTATATTAACAATTGTTTCCTTAACAGTAAGTACTTCTATCGGGAATCGGACAGCATCCTTGATGATGACTATGCACTTCCGTGCCAATAATATAATATAACTAAGTACCTGTAGGTATGAGAATAATTTCCAAAACACACGGAATTGTTTATTCCGTGTGTTTTTGATATATAAAACATTTCCTGAGCATGCCATCACCATGATGAATGACACACAAACATTTAAACATTAACATTTTGAGTGTTCTAGTTTGTAGCAATTACCACACTTTCTACCATTTTAGATTGTTCAAGCTAAATCAACGAATTTAGAAGAAAGTGTTTTGGCTAAGAATTTCCCCACATTTTAGACTTAGACATTCCAAATAAAACTCCACTATGGAATCAAACATATAATCAAATATACCTATACCTACCCATCATCAAAGAATCATCTTAAGTTTTAGTGTGGTATTTGACATCGTCATGAGCTCATCTTTATGTAATTAAATTAAAATAGCCATTAATACGCAAAATATTCCATTCTAGAATATTGCAGACAATTCCATAAATACAATATTGGACATATTTTGACTTATGACCTGCATTTTGAGTTACGAACGCCACTGCTACCTCACCATCTTCAGTTTCCAGGCACTAAATATACAAAAGATTACCAACTCGAAATTCGAATACTATGGATAAATTATCATCATAATTATTTCAATAGAAAGTCATTAACCGTATAGGCCACCACAAGTGGGTCTGCATCGACTGATCGTGTTAGCGAATCGCATCCAACGAATTACCACGACCTTAGCCTTCCAACGCTGGATCATTCGGTACGCAGTAAGACAAATAAAAATCGAAAAAACATACACATGTAAATAAACACCAAGGATATAATTATTAACAAGCACGATGCAACGATCCTGAATGCTGCTGACCTCGCTAAAACAAGCTTGAATAAGAAGATAATGAATCTGAATACAATTCGCAAGAAACCGCAAAACAACATTATAGAAAAATAGCCGGTTATTAAACTATTATCTTCGCAAACACGCGATATGACGTGATAAACAAGTTGATTTAATCGTAATCGCTAACCTAAGTTAACAATGCATCTAACTACTCGGATTCGAACTGGAGATTCTATTATTTGAAGCTTGATTCATTTACTAATTTCTCTCGAGTCTGAATGACTTAATTCGTTGTTTAATTACTCTTAGTAATAGCTGAATGTAATTAACAGCAAAATACAAATACGTAAACAATTAGTCTGACTTAACCCCCAAGTTTAAATGCTAAAACTGGCAAAATCGTGAAGGTGGATGACTTGGTTCTGACGTATTTATGACACATAAGGAAAGAATTCTTATTTCTCCGAACCAACCCAGAAATATTTGGAAAAAGCCTTCGGTATTGTATTAAAGCTTTGGTCTTGATTTTGTTACGAACTTCGAACACATCAAAAAGCTTTTACTATGTCAAATATACTTATCAATAATGAAAGAGAGAGAGCTCAAATTTAATTTGCTCCGGGAAACAAAATTATCCTGAGCAAATTAAATTTGAGCTCTCTGGGTTTAAATTTGATTTCGTTTAATGGAAACCAGACTTTCAATTAAGTATTGATACGGTTGAATATAGATTGAATGACTCTAAACTTGCACAAGTTTTTACATCCATTATTCGGTTAATCGTGGAATCACCAAAAAGCGATTGAAAATAACAAAGAGTTAACGTTAGGATGACGCAATGCCACCCGATTGAGAGAGAAATAACGGTCAGGTGCGCTGGCGCACAAAAATGTGCTAAACGGTTACTGTTACGCTTTATTCCGTTAAATGCGGAACTCGGGAAAGGCTTCTCTCTTTGTGATTGACTGTATTTTACTGGGTCACTGAAGGTCAAAAATTATTAGACTACCAATACAGTTGGTAAGCCTCAAAAAGACACCACTTCGTCTTTAACCTTTGTTCTATGTATAATATTTCATCATATGTATCAACGAAACGGCAAACATTGCGCTATTCTTCATCACAATAACGAGCTACATCAATAAAGACAATGGTGAACTAGAACAAAAACAAAAGAGTATTGATTGCTACTATTAACGTCCTTATATTTTCATTGAGTCCACAGATGACAATGGTAACAATAACATTGTATAATAGGGAACAGAATGCAATAATTGCAATTTGAGATATAAATCAATCAAGCTCTGGATGCGAGTAAGTAGTTAGGGCTAGTCCAAAGTTTGCAACATTGCTACACGAGCGTTCTATGGGCCAGTTCCATAAAGCGGGCCTATAACGCACGCCGAATCCAATATAGGTGGTAACATTTTCAGGGCTCTGTTAAGGCTCCCATGTTGCTGTAGTGCTTCAGGTATGTTTGTAGATGTGCACATAGATGATTTATACCTATGTAATTATGCGTAAGGAAACCTTATCAGTGTGCACAGTATTACGGGAGAGGCGAAGCCCAGCGTGAGAACAGCATCCTGAAAATAACGCTATGAGTCGATTCTTGGACCTGATTGTGATAAGTGCTAGTAATTGAAAAGTCTTAGGTATAATGTTATTACCATAACTATTTTTGTTGTTTTAACATATTTTTATAGTTTTTTTTGATAAATTTTTCTGTGTACTATAGTTGTCTGATAATAAAACCATTTTTTTGGCATGCTGAACTGTGAGAAATAAATCAATATTTACAAATCTGTGTAAAAATGAATGCCCAAACCTAAGAAAATATCCAGCAAATATACATATCTGTACTCGCAAGCTATCGGTTCGTAATATAAATCTTTAATCTATACAAACACAAATACAAAATGTCAACCATTAGATTGATATTAATTAACCTATCTAAATAGGTTAGACTACTTGAACAGATAAAGGTCGTGACGTAAACGAATGTAATCAATACCACAATGGGGCTATTTAATCAGGGAGTGCGCTTGATAGGGTCATTAAAATCGTTTCAAGCAAGCCGGTTAATCAAATTATTGGATGCAATTTGTGCCTACACTATATATGCTAACTGAGTTATACTGTTAGTGATAGATTTACCAAACGATAAAATTTTTCTCGCTGATTCGGTTGGGATAAAAGTAGCATCTCCAGCCCTTAATAGCAGTCAAATCACATCGAGCCGTCAAATCACGTCGAGCCTTGAATAAAATACAAACAAAGGAACGCACTATCACAATCCCAATATTAGTATCAGAAGTATCAGACGATTCTTTACGACTTTAACAGACTCTATTTTTTTGTTAACTCGAAATATTTTTGTTTCTTCTAATTATTTCCTTAATTATTTGCCTGATTATCTCTACTAATGCATATATTTTGTTATCGTGAGGAAACAGTATTCTAATAACTTGAAATTCCTTGTACCTACAAATTATTTTCCGAACATATTTTAATTTGTTATGTCCGTTGATGTAACTGTTACTAAATGCATTAAATAGACTAATACAAAAGTAACAGTCTACCAGCACTCAAATAAAAGTTAATAACATCAATTAGTACCGACTTAGGAACGAAATCAAGGCGCAACTTGAAAGTTAATTTGGATCTCGAGAATTATATTCTTGTGTAACAACTCAATTAAGCGAACAAAGCGTATACTTACCTGCCTTTTGCTTTAAAACAATTTCATCTAGAGAAAAATCTTTGTGGGAAACGTATAATATCCAGTGCAGAAAATATTGAGAATCTTTGCAGAGATCATTAAGAAATGTGTAGAATAAGAAAACTATTTGTTTCGGCCATGAAAAGTCACAGTGCTAGTAACAGAAAACTATGTTAGTGTTTGTATATTTTATGGGTAAAAAAGACCCGGTTCATCAAATGCAAGTCGGCCCAGTGTTTACCAAATGGAATATCTATTTTTTAACTTTATGTTGTCCGGATAGGTACCGTTTGTGCTCCCTCATTTCCTGCATAATATTGAAGCAGCTCTTCGCCCGATAATGGTATATAAGTCATCAACCTGAGCTTCAGCGAACATTTATGAAGCATTACAGAAGCCATCCTAAAAACATTATTGTATTTTACACTCAGGAGATTGCAAGCATTTAATGGTTATTTTTTTAGAATTGGTCTAGTGACGAATTTCTTGTGACATAATGATAATAAAGCTTGCACGTAAGTAGCCTCTGTATTTTTTTAGAACAAAGATCTTTAAACGTGAGTCTTTTTCAGAATATACCTAATTCTATACGAAAGCAAAGCTGCAATCATAACTTCCCTTAAGTAATAGTCTCAATAAGAACAAAAACTTATACAATTACGAGAAGCAACTTATTATGACCGTTGTCTTCCAATCTTTGCGGTTGGCAGAATTCCAAGCCTCCTTGACCTGGAGCTTTCTGTTCTTTAAGACCTCAGCGACGACCCTGATAATATAATACACTAGTTTTGTAACTTGGCTATCTATTTATGTTTTTATAATCATTAGTAAGTTGAAAATCACGCTAGGGGACCATTAATCTTGTACGTGATAGTTGAATAGCAGAGCAGTGTATTATTTACCAACCTTCGAAACTATTATAACAATTGTAATAAATACATGCGTAGTTTGCGTTCTTTTTACTGCTGGGTGTTTCTAGATTTTTAACATTTATCTGGCTTAAATGATTCTAGAACAATACCTTTTTTTCGTGGTGAAAATTTTAAAATGAGTCTTCCCACTCTATGTGTTGCGGAAGGGGGATCGAACTCCTAATGTCCCTTCCTTTACTGTTGTTCCTGGACCGCGGTATCTCGTTCAAACATTCCCGCAAACCCATAGGCATTAGCCCTATCGGATCCCGTCATTAGTAGGTATTGACTGCTCTTTGAGAAGCCCGTGGAACACGGCGCGGCGGCGCGTCGTCGACTCGGGTAGAAGTCGAGCCTCCATTGCCAAATACCGTTTGTAACATCTCTGCAGTTTGCCGTTTAGAATAATAAGCATGAAGCACGGTTTTGTGCTTCTAAGATAGATATTTATATACTCGTTGCATTTAAAAACATTTATTTAAGAATACAGTCAAGGGGGACCGTCTTATCCAGCTACTGGATTATGGAGGTCAGAACGACAGTTATTCCATATAAAATATCCGGTTAGCCTGGAAGCCGAGCCCATAACACAGTTGGAAAAGATAAGAAAAGCAGAAGATGATGATTTAAGAAGTCCTTGCCGGAGTCTGTGTTTCCTGCTCGCTATAACCTGGGAGTATTTAAGTCAAGAGTGAATAGGTTACTTCTAGGCAAGCGTGCTCCATCTTCGTCCACATCATCACTTACCATCAGGTGAGATGGTGGTCAAACGCGAGCTTATTATCAATAAAAAAAAAACAGTGACAAAATTCAGCAATCAACACTCGAAGGTGAGAAATTTAACATTTTACTATTTACACAATTGGTTTTACAATTATGTTAAATTGGAGATTTCAAGGCTGAATAATATTAAAATATAATTTGACGCAATTTATTAGTCTTATAATTTTTCGCATTTCATCGTTCGATTTTTTGCTGCCAAATGTGGCAGCAAAAAATCAACGATACTATAGCAAGGAAAGAAGAAATAAATGCTGCAAACTAGGAAAAACCCTTAGCAATATTACTAATGCAAAAGCTACGTCTTAGGGTCGGTTCACCACTGACGGAAGATGCGTCGCGTATCATCGGTCGCGTTACGCCAGAACAGGCAATTATATGAGAAAACATCCAACCGTTTTACGTTAGTGCGTCGAGCGTACAGCGTCTGTTCCGTCTCCGTCAACGCATTGTCGGCCGACGTAAGAGCATGGAACCTCGCACCACGTGTGTTTTGACTGATGGATTCCGACTAGTGTCCGTACCGTCTGCTCGGCCACAGTGTCGTCGAAGAACGACAGCTACATCAACATTACGAAGGAATTTGTAAAACATTAACGATGAAAGTCGGAAATTCATAAATCCAATATTCCGGAAGTTGTAAAGGTTTAATCGTGGCCATGCGGTGGAAACGTGGAGAAATGCACGGCCACGCATTTCTCTTAAACGGAGCTTAGTAGAGGTCCCATTCTTTTTGCTAACGACTGATACGATTTCGAAGAAATGTAGATACCTAGTATGAATAAAGCCCTAATGTTGGACTTTACTAACTACAGCCCTTAAATGATACGGCAGTGCATGGAATAGCAAAAGGATGCACCCAATGTCGTCGTGTCCTCCCAAATAGCTATTATTTCTATGGGCTTCATTTTAGAATTAATTATCACACAACAAAACCGCTCTGTAGATGCCGAATGCAGAAACTCGTAATAATGTGTCAAAACGAAGTTACTCCCGACGCATCTTCCGTCAGATATGAAAACACCCTATTTGACCGAACAGACGTGGCCGATGATACGCTCGACGCATCTTCCGTCAGATGTGAACCGACCCTTAGGCCCCAATGACTCATTTCAAAACAATCTCACGTTCACAATCTATCATTGGGCTGCTAAAATGCATCTGGCAGTCTAGTTTCGTAAGAAGACGCGGGAAAGGCGGCTTGCGGTCACGACACGACCCATTACAACAAAAAAAAACTAAGTCGGCTAAGCCGTCATGTAGGAGGTACGAAGTTGCCCGAAGCTGGCCGAAGTTGCAAAAACAGAATCGGCTAGCCTCGTTAGTTTCCGTATGATTAGGTCAGATCTCGTGTGTGCTTTCAAGGTCGTAAGCTTATTGAGATAAGTGAGTGTTTCGCGTTTTGATGTATCATGGGAGATTGGCTTAATAGTTATTTATTTTGTGCTGTGCCCGCGACTTTGTTTAAAAACTACGCCGTGGGAATTCCGCGATAAAAATATGGGCCTATAATATGTTGCTCTATAACCTCCTCTATCATCCAGTTGTAGTCTCGTTAACATCGGTTGAGACATTTCAGAGATTAGCCAAGACAAACAGACAGAGACCGACAGACAGTCAAAATTAAAAAAGTTTGTTGCGTTTCAGTATCGTGTCAATACCAATAAGCACTAGAGAAAACACAGCTATTTTGAAATCACAGACAGACAATTCAAATTAATGTATTTATATGTATAAAAGATATGATTATTATTGATTTATAGGTCTCGAAAAGAAGGAATAACATTGGGCGACTTCAGCTATGTGAGTAGATACCTAGCCCTTATTTTTAACGGAATTAGACATCCAATAAAACAATATTTAAGGTTATTTCTCTCTTTGTAGGGCAAGTCTTTTTTTTTAAGTTTTGAAGTCGGTTCATTTTTTTGTAAATAAGGCGTTTTTCCACTATCGCACCTGATGTTAAGCGATATTGTGGTCGAAGATGAAGTACGCTTACCCCGAAGTAACTTATTATACCACTCAACTTTTTATCACACAATGAACTTATTCCCAAAAAAATGTGCGTATAGGGGGGACTTCCACCATTAAGAGTCCCTAACAGTTTTACTGCCGAAAAAGAGAAATTACCTACTTTTGTAGAACAAATATCTCAATAACGTTATAAAATATCATTTTTCTTTTAAAACAGCGTTTAACATTGTATATTTATCTAATATGTGGTCAAATTAATCTACTCAAAATAAATCGAGCAAGCGCATCGATTTATAAGGCATACTTTGAAAATGTTATTACAATAAAATGTGAGCTCAGAATTAAAATAAAAAATAATAATTTGGTAGATAAATACCTGTATTATTCAGAATTAGTTTTTAATTTTCTATTCAATAACGGATTCTTACTCAAAAGTGACGGTTTTGCAAAGGATTTTATTGAGTTTTTTCTGAGTTTACTAATTTTTTTTTAAGTACATCGCCCCATTATTTTTCAAAAATTATTTGTTAACTTACTAGTGCACTATATGCCCAATGGTCAGGAATTTTTTTTAGATTGTTATTCACCCCCATTAAGCTAAAAAAACAGTTGTAAAACCTGGTATTACGTGATTTCGTAAAAACACGTGTTTGTATTTAATTTTTTTTAATTTTTTTCGAGTTGATATTTAAATTATAATTTGACCACATACTAGATATATATACAATGTTTAACGCTGTTTTAAAAGAAAAATGATATTTTATGCCGTTATTGAGATATTTGTTCTACAAAAGTAGGTAATTTCTCTTTTTTGGCAGTAAAATTGTTAGGGACTCTTAAGGACATTGGTATGAAACATACCAATACTTGAACATCTAACCGATTTCTTGAAACTGATAATAAATACGGGATATCAAACACGTATCTTAAAATAAATAACAACCAACTATCTTCTTAATTCCATTGAATATGGTTGCGTGCCTGCTCGCAGAGTTTAATTTCTCAGAATTTATTTCTATATTTTTCCTTTATAATACCTATTAACATTTCTATCAAGTAGCGTGATGTCGGAACGAAATCAAATTCGACATTGTTTTCAACTTTAACATAGCGTCTTTAATGACAACTGAATAATACATTGTTTTCACATGTTATACGCAGTTCCCAGATGTATCAACAAGTGGGAATGGATCTTTAATTAATAAGTTCATTGGCCAATCAAGTTACACTAGCTTGTGCTCGCGGGTACGCTCGCGTAAAGTTTTCACAGCAAAAATAACATAACTATCCTTGTTCAAGGTGAAATAGACCTATACATATACCAAATTTCATTAAAATCAGTTAACTGGTTTAGACGTGAAAGCGTCCTGCCGGGGTTGCGGAATTGTTCGAAAGAGTTACCGCGGCCTCGGAACACGAAGGGCTTATGATGGAACACGGATGGGTTTTAGTCAGTAAAAGTCTGACACACCCTCCCGCTTCGCCCAGCATAGGTTGATTTCACATCCTTAAAAAAAAGACAGACGGACATACTTTTGCATTAAAATAGGTACTAGTAGGGTTTGTCCTTCAATCTTTGACATTAATGTCTACAACTCACACTAACAAACGTTGTTTCCAATTAACAACGATTTTCACCTAGTTGACAAACTTCTACTCGCTTTCCTAGCTACGACTACATTAATATTTGCAATGTTAATATTTGTAATGTTAATATTTGTTTGTCATCACAATCTGAAGATAAATATTATGGCAACAACATAACACGTTATGCCTATGACGGCTATTATCCCAGGAGTTTCATTATTTATTTTTGATTATTATTTTATATTTGAGCGAATACGATTCGCTCAAAAACTCCCTTTCGGTGTGGACATGTTCAGCGAATTTTTCTTCTTATTTTTTATAATGTTTGTAATTTTCTATTGTATGTTGTTGTGTCTTTTATACAAATAAATGTATTTGTATTTCAAAATAATACACATACTATTACAGCCTTATTTAAATAGTTATATTTTTGTAAACAGGTCGCGACCTTACTGCATTAAACTCAGTACTGGCTGCTAATAAAAAATCCATAAAAAAACTTCATCATTACAAAATACAGGTCCCATAAACTAGGCCGTCGTCTGTAAAATCAGCACTACAAAAAAACTAAAATGTTATTCTTAGTTTAAATATTGATTAGCAGATTCTAAATTCTATTTAGAACATTTGAATAAAGAATTTCCTATCTATTTTGTATAATATAAACTTTAATTTTTTTTAACCTACTATGCCTAATTGTATCAAAGTAAATACAACTTGCCAATCTTATGTAACATCGACCGTGTCTTGAGCGAAAGGTTTGCATATACGATACAAGTTTTTTTTCTCCTCAAACATTAATCGGTCAGTCGGTGAATGTAGGACTACACAGTATCAATTATATAAAAATCGCTTGGTCAATCGGTTTCGGTATAAATTGCTGATAATTACGATTATTGCATGATGCACACGATTGGTCATACGACATTACAAATGTGAGGTGTCTGACTGAGCTATTGTTCTAGGGGTGTCAAAAACGAAAGTAGAATAGTGGAATGTGCGAAAGGCTGTATTTAAGGCTTTTTTAAAAATGATTTAAGTAAATTTTACCACAATAATTGTAATGTAAATTGATAGTTATACAATTAAAATTAATTCATATTTAAAATTACTTAACCGTTCCCGAAATGACAAAACCGTGACACGGTTTGATTGCTACGCTACGAAAAAATAGATAAGCATTATCAACAGATCGTAGTTTCTTCGTACTTACTCTCTAAGGCAACGATGCGGTCAATGCACCAATAATGGCAAATATTTAAACAGCTTTGCATACATAAGTCCGTACATTTAAATATGTCAAAGAAATCATTACACAATGACAAAAGGACAATGATTTTTCATCAGTTCATTCAACTGATCGAGACATCAGAAAAAAATTGTATGTGTCAACCCTATATTGTTATTGGTACATCGGTAGAAGTTACATCAGTACAATGAATAAATCAATGGCTGTGGTATACTATTAGAAAAGAAACCATTACTTTTATGACCCTTTGCTTGCTGTAATCGAGTTTCTTCACTAGTACACAATTGAGGATTGAATATTCCTTCAATATCTTCGCGTTGTTGTTTGTGAAATTGCAGGCAATGTTTAGAGACGTGCTAGTTATTTTGAGAGTACATTTTCCTTTGTCAGTAAGGCTGTTTTTTTTTCTTTCCTTTAATTATATGTATATTAATGCATTGAACGCTACTGACTGATCGATTTGCTGCTGTACTAGGAGTCACAGCTTCGATTACTGCCTTAAAAACTTGTTGTATGGCGAACAGAAAGTGGTTTTGGGTTTAACTTTATGTGTATATGTGGGATTAAGATTTTCAATGTTCGCAAGACACCCGCTATAGCTACACCAGAAATTACTAGAGAAGGGCAAGGCGATAATTTTATTTAAAAACAAGGTGATTCAAGTTGATCAATCAATTATTTATTTAAAAAATCGGATTTACTAATTAAAATACAACAACTATTTCTATTGCTATAAAAATGATTTTATAGCATTTAATTGTTGTAATTTTAAAACTTGGTTGGTACTGTATACACCAGAATAAAGTACACTAACAGTTACCTGAGACATCATTCGCGTGGGAGGTTTTTCTCGTGGAAAATTCCAAAAATCGCTATTTAGTGCTACCCTACACACCCCAAGGAACATACATGCCAAATTTCAGCTTCTTGTGCCCAGTAGTTTCGACTGTGTGTTGTCTGTCATTCAGTGAGTGACGGAAGCGTTTTATATGTATTGATTAATGATGATTAACAATTAAGTAGCCCAGATACTTATTAAGCTACCCACTCGTTTCATTTATAACGTTAGTTAATACGTTTAAGTGTATTCAATTAACGAACTACCAAACCTCAAGTTTCTCATAAAGTTTTAATGTAGCAATAAATCATTGTTGCCATATTTAACTTTTATGAGGAACTGCGTCTTTAATATTAATTTTCCGACCAAGCGATCCTATTAAGACATTTCACCACGGAAGCGTAAGCAAATAACACAGCTGTTATTAAATAGGTAATCAAAATAACTTCGGCACAAAGGACTTTTGATTGAATCAAGTAGTAATATTTACATAGTAGGCCTTTTAAAAATAGGTATATTTACCCTCAATCGACCAAAGCAAAATTTTAGAACTATACACATTCAGTTTTAATTAAAACCGATCTTAACATCCCAAGTAATACAGTTTTAAATAAGTTATCTTAAAAATACTCGTAAAACAGTTCCTTAATTTACTTTTCTATCGATTTCCTTTCATCAATTACTTTTACCATGTCTCGGTCTCGGTAACATTGATTTCCCAATCTAAGTAAATGAAAAGTACGGTGGTTGACAACCGCAGGCGATACAAAGTGAAACAGTACAGCTGACTGAGGAAAGTTTGACGAAACGATTTGATCTCACTTTTCTGATGAAACTGAGACTTAATCGCGAACAAAATGACCCGAGACCAGTTCATTTTCAAGCGTTTATAAATAATCTTGAATAAGTAAAGCTTATGAAAACGAATAACGAAAAATACACCGTGACTAATTAATGTAACTGTGCTGACGCTAGAGCGCATTTTATAATGTTGGTAAGAATGCAGCATATCGAATGTGTACATAATTACGTTATAAATATGTTCAAGATATAAAAGACCAGAACATGGCCAGTTTCTGACAGGGTGATGAAGCTGTGTTGAAGTACTCGTTTGTACGGACGCCAGCACATGAAGCTTGAACATCAACAACCTTGAACCTAATTTCTTTAACAATAAAATTTAAAATCTATTAAAGAAATTTGACAGATTGTTGTAGCTCGATGTGCTGGCGTCTGTGTATAGGTGATGTAATTAATTAAAATTAATTAACAGTACTTAATTCATTAAATATTCTAAAGAACAACATTAGAAACGTGGACTGAACAAGTAGTAACTACAATCGTAAGAATAATCTCTTAAATAACAATACTATAAGATAAATCGTTGAGACTTGATAAAAAAGGTTTTAGTAGGTATTCAAGTAAAGATGGCAGATAAGATTACAAATGATCATTCAAGAAGAGGAAAGCATTTCACATGTAAAATTATTTGTGTCCTTATCTAATAATATAAAAGCAAATTATAATCAATTATACAATTACAGAAATGATTGACAAACATTTTACGAAGGTGTCAAATCTTACTTGAACTACTAAAGAATCTCGAATCGTGAAGACATCGATCAGTACTGAATCACGATTCATGTACAGTTGCCCTATATATAACGGACGATTTATACCATATAATACTGTGCTTTGATTAAATTGCCAAATTTAATCAAAGCACAGTATGTATATTATCAAAGCATATTTGAATAGTATTCATACAAGTCGCGATAACTTTAGTTACATAACAGAAGTGGCCCTACAATTCTTCCCTGCCGCATCCCAAGGTCTTTTCATAACTTATCATTTATTTTTTATTTACATTCGCTAACTACAATATTTCAATGACATACAAAAAGATGAATACGGAATACGGATTATACACAGAGCCGGATTAACCCTGTCAGAGGCCCTAGGCAATGGAATTTTCGGGGCCCCTTTTCTTACTTTGACTGACCGAATCGTGTGTTTTTATTAAAATCATTACTATCCCGTGGTCCTGAGTGCGATTATCGACATAGTTTGTTGTCTTAAGTCTGGGTGTTTTAACAGACTTAAAAAAAAAGTTCACCGAAAACTGTTTTTTGTGTATATTATGTCCCCGATTACTCTAACTATTTGTATTTATGAGATACCAGTGTAGTCCCTCAGTTCACACGCACATTTTTTTTTTTTTTTCGATAGGGCCACTCGTAGTTTAGCTCGCTAAGGCTAATATACTACTTAACCGGGCGATCCTGTGGTGACCTCTAAAATTTAAAGGCCCCCAGCCGGGGCTTACAAACTAGTATTTACATTTAAACCACCGCGCGCTAAGGACACTCCCTGTGGAGTACGAGCCTCGGCTCAGCGGGGTCGTTGATGGTGGACAGCAAAGGGTCAGGCTGGGTCATATTATTTAAGGGAGTATTTATTGCTACTGGCTCAGCATCGCGGGCTGGCTCGTTTGGCAAAGGTCGGGGAGGGTTGATGTTACAAGAGCGCGGACGTCGCGATGGGCCTCGACGGCGGCGAGGCCGGAATACGGAACGCGTTTTGTTTATTTTTTATTAGAGTGCTAGTTTCCCTACTGCTCTCTTGACGGATAGTGACGCACGCACATCGAAATTGTTGTTCTATGAAACATTTTTTCTTGTTGCGTGCACCGGGCCCCTAGTGGATGCGGGGCCCCTAGGCAGTTGCCTACTCTGCCTAATGGTTAATCCGGCCCTGATTATACACGATCTCAA
Organism: Tholera decimalis; assembly: GCA_943138885.2. NCBI lineage: Eukaryota > Metazoa > Arthropoda > Insecta > Lepidoptera > Noctuidae > Tholera > Tholera decimalis. The sequence continues at coordinate 7,055,199 of OW964553.2, read as the reverse complement.
TAATATTAATGATTAATCACACGTTACATTTTTAATAACATTCTGTATCTGTCAATCAAAGGGATCTGTATCTATCATATCCGTGTTCTCACCGTTTACCTATAGTAGGTGACATACACAGTAGAATGCTAAATAAATAATTGTAGCTGCTACCTCGAACTGTTGAACTAACAAGTCAAGTTCAAAGCGAAACGTGTCGTAGAAAAAATGGTCTGCTCGTAACGAGTCCCATTAAATGTCAAGAACTCAAGAATTTCAAGCAATACTGGTTCCACTGTAAAGCCTTTTATACACTTAACCACGCTTTGAAGCGTAATGCTCCATTTATTTCTAAGACTCGTAACAAAGTCGTTATTGAATTTTGGAATGTACGCCGCAGTAGGCTGATGTGAAAGAACCTTAGTTCGTAGGAAGTGTAATGTTGTCTATTCTTATTACCAGGTTTACAAAACTGGGTCTATGATGACGATTTTGTGGATTTACTATGACAAATTCTTGCAAACATGTCATAATATTAGCACTTTTGCGAGAATAATAGCAGGATGCATAAGCACGCGAAATTGTCTTTTAAAATGTAGTGGCAGAGTTGAATTTACAATGACGACAAAAATGTTTAATTGGTGCAGTCTATTTTTGATGCAAGCTTGTTTTTACCCGACTGCAAAGGAAGGGTTATTTATAATTAGCTGACTATGTTGGCACAATAAAATTGCTATTCGTTAATAAAGAGTTACTTACGGGTGATATCCATAGCTAAAGTACTCGTAATACACACTCCCATCTTCAGTTTGGTTACTAAAGCTCCAAAATTGAGAAGAAGTCACTTATAATTCGACCCTAGCGTCAAATCCTGGACAAAACACACCACTCGCACTGATTCCCAGTAAATACTGATACAAATGCACTGATATAACACAAAATCCTGTTAGTGTAGTAGCCTCACTGTGAGCCTGAATGAAGCCTCATAGAAACTTTAATTTAATTAAACCTCCCTTCCTACTTAGAATTTAAACATTCGATTTTTAAATGTACCGGTAGAATCTGACATTAGAATGACATTTTAATTTTTTAAATTAAGTCGATCAGACGCGACCGCGCGTCTACGGAATCCGGCGCAGACTGCGGTACAAAGTGTAGGCTGTCTGCTTTGCTTTTCACAGCGGCTCTCAATCTTTCGGGGATTTCCATCTGTATTGTAACTAAACATCTTGTCACTAAGTGTTTGATTTGCTAATGCCGTTTTCTATTGTATCTGGGAAATGTACGTATTTTTAGGTCGAGTAGGTTCAAAATATTTTCTTATTTTACTGTTATCTTTGCCAATAATTGCCTGCCAAAGAAAACCTATTGGTAAATACAATATGGAACTGAGGTATCTATTAAAATTCAAAACTTTAAAGTTACCGAACCTCAGACTACAACCAGATTTATGCAACACAATACTTATTCATTTTGCAGCAAACTAGGTGCTTATTATGATTTTACTAACCGCATGGTCTAGAAACGGAACTGAGAGAGCAATAATAATACGTAACACGTAAAAAAAGTTGGAACATTGAGAAACGTTGACATTCTTTTGTTTTGTTTTTATTAGTTGTTGATATCTAGCACTTCAGTTACCAATAAATTCGATTGACATACTAAAATTACATACTTTTGTCCTATATTTCTTAGACGTCAATACAGAAATTGTTTTTACATGACCTGTTTTAAAAAGGCTTCGATACTTGTAGACTTGTATGCTCATACATACATAACCCATATCTGAAATGAAAACCTAGTTACATAAAGCGGGGTATCCATTACGTAACTATGAGTATCCAGGTCGATATTCGAGTTCCCAGTGACCTAGACGGCTAGATTATCTTACGCCAGAGACAGAAAGGCGCCTACCCTTTCAACAGTAAATTGAACTCTGTCCCTTTATCCTAAGGTATAAAATCAAATTGCAGAGCTGAAATTTATTTTTATAGGCTAACGTCTGCGGGAAGTGTCAACTGAAATAGAAAAATATTTGATGACATTTCCAGAAGTTTATTGGATTTTCTCGGTTTGTGACTTGTTCTTGACAGGGACCGAGCAAGTTGGTGTGGCGGATGAATAATGTTACTTCTTCTTAGTTGGTATGTACAACGTGTAATTTAAAGGGTATATAAATACCAAGTGCATGGCTTCTTTGGATGATAACAAACGATATGGTAAGGGTTTTGTAATTAGGATTACAAAACCCTTACCATATCGTCTACGTGTGTAAAACTTATTACAAATTCCAATACACTGATACCTACCAGAGACCGAATTTTTCAAATTAAGAAGAACGAAAAGAATTATCGTGTTATTGGCAAGTGACGTGGAAAGTTATTGACCCTCGTAGTGCTGTGACACGTTTGTTATGATTGGTATTCAAGAAATATATGAAACCAATCATTTGGTATCAATTCTTTGAGTCAGTTTTTACTGAAACTGTGCCTAGAGACTCCAAACCAGATGTTGTCATCAGTCCTTTTGGATAGATATGGGGTTTCCGTTACACGTAGTATAGGTACTACACCTACTAATATTATAAAGCGGATACGTTTGTTTGTTTGAATAGTCGAAAGTACTGGGTGGATTTCGATGAAATTTTGTATGGGAGTAGCGTGTAGCTTGGGGAAGGTTATAGGCTAATTTTATCTGACTGCAAAACCAGGTGGTTATGTTTTTACCGTGATAGTCCACGAAGTCCCGCGGGACTGCTAGTGTATTATATATTTTTACATTTTTACTTTATCTTTATGCCTTTAAAAAAGCGAGGGAAAGGCCGCCATTAACCCGGACGAGCGTAAAGATATCCCAAGATCAATTGACCTGGCTCAGGAAAATGAGTACCTAGAGAATTACTCAATATGTTGAAGTCATCAAAGATAAGATAATATAAGATAAGATAGTTTATTTTGCAAATATGGGTAGTACAATAACATAGTGATAATGTGGTGTAAGGGTACAATGTTGGTTCAGCCAAATTTTACCAGTAGGCATGCAAATTAATAAATAATTAAATTCAGAGTTAATTCAATTATAAATCAAATTCCAACATCAGTTTAATTTATTGGAGCTTTATTATTCAAACTCCAACAAATCATTCCATCACAATAATACTTTTTGAAATGCATGAACAGTTGCATGAAATTAACTGGATTTTAATTTCACTTTCGTTGGAACAATAAGATTCTTCGTCGAGATAGCTTCAAATCCACTATGTTGAAACATTATTAATAGTGACTTTACCAGCGCGCCTGTATCGAGTTAGAAATCCCATACTTTCGAACTAATTTTCTATGGATAGCCTTTCACAATCTATGATCTCTCGCCAAGCTAGGCTCGTACACCCACTGACTGATATTTTGTCTATTACAATAATTACGCTTAATTAATATGCACATCAGTCTTTTCCTTTCCACTCAAGAAAACTTAAGGTATCGTCATGGAGTTGGATGCATGTATGTATGTAACTATTTGGTATATCATAACACCTTTCTCCTAGAGGGGGTACAGCAGATCAGTTTCGTATAACTAGTTCAGTTTAGTCATTATTTATATATTCACTAGTACTCACGCGGGGCTTCGCTCCCGTGGATTCTATCACGGTAAAAACATAACTCCCCTTTTTTGCAGTCGCGTAAAAAGTAGCCTATAACCTTCCTCAAGCTTCAAGCTACTTCCATACCAAATTGCATCCAAATCCACCCAGTACTTTCGAAGATTAGCGCGTTCAAGCAAACAAACAAACAAACAAACAAACAAACTAACAAACTTTTCCGCTTTATAATATTAGTATAGATTACTAGCTTTTGGCCGCGAATTTGCCCGCGTGCAATTCGAAAACTATCCCACGGGAACCTTATATCGGGATCAAAACTATCCTATGTCCTTCCCAGGGTCCTAAACTATTCTCATGCCTAATTTCATCTAAATCGGTTAAGCGGTTTAAGCGTGAATAGGTAACAGACAGACAGACAGACAGACAGATAGACATACAGACAGATAAACAGACAGACAGAGTTACTTTCGCATTTATAATATTAGTATGGAAATGTCTTAACAGACTGCAAACCCAACCAGGTCGTAGCAAAGATAATCTCTACAGATGGTGGTTGATGGTTCACACACGGCTTTGATCTCAAGCATATATGCGGCGTGACCCCTCAGACAATAACCCACCTTCTGACTTGCTCCGTATTCCCTGTCGCCTGCACACTTGATGACTTTACTTGATTACCTGACGTTGGACAGGTCCGCTTAAATTTGCGTGGTTATTTCCTCAAAATAACACCACATACATGAACCTACATGCTTCTCATATACAAATACAAATTGTGTGGACTTTAAAAGAGACTATGACCTCTGAGTTTGTTTCGGTTTTTCTTCTCAGAGTAGTCAGTTAGGAAATACAGGCCTCATCCAGCTAAACTAAACTTAACACGCAAAAAACATGACGTGTAAAAGTGTTATTTATAACCAATTTACAAAATAAACATTTCATTTCATTTCATATGTCTATACCTGCGAATGGAATTCGCGTTGCTGATCAGAAATCAGTTTGTTTACAAGAGATATACCTGTGTGTGTGATATACCTGTGTAATATACAGTACATAGAGGAGGTAGTTACGTGCAATCATCCGGATCCAAATTCAAACTCCGGATTACTACCGAGAAACATCAGATGGAAATCCCTACCCTAAACTTTTACCGACCTGAGAATCGAACTGAGCACGCTTGCTCAGCAGTCACACTTATCCCCACTAGGTCAACGTTTTACGTAAGTATGTAAGCCATAAATATTCCAAATATGTACATTTATGTTGCAGTTTTAATGAGAATTCTGAGCACACTACCACCGTTGACGTGGTTCAAATACCAGGTTTGCATAACAAGTAATAAGTTCATGTCCAAAATTTTAAATACGCTTATAGTCATTCTCCGATGACGAGAATGGTTTAATTTGATGCAAATCTCCGTAGTAATGCCGTAATATTTTTTCACAGAGTTGTGGCTCACTACGAATATTGTTTTTTGTGACCACGAGAGAAGAATGTTTTGATGTCTAGTCATTGTAGAGTAGTAATATTAGAGAGAAAAGTCATGATCGAGTAATAAAGAACCGTTTCTCGTATCTGAAGTTACAAGTCAGAATTAAATAAATTAATAATTATAAATAATTGAATTTTAGTTCACTAAAATTATTTAAAGCTGACTGCCTTTACATACAGTATGTTAACTAACAGAGGGCGTTCCCGTTAACCCGCAATATTATAGCATCCATACATGCTAAAAATATATTAAGTACCATTCGAAAACAAAACGTTTTGATTTTTTTTAATATTAATATATTCACTTAAAAATGTTAAATTGATACGTAAAAGAAACACTCTGTACACGCGTACGCATTTATTTTATTTTATATTTATTATGCATTCATAAATAAATTGCGACGTTGCCGTCCTTCAAGTAAGCGTGTACAGAGTGTTTCTTTTACGTATCAATTTAACATTTTTAGTGAATATTTTAATATTAAAAAAAGAAAACATTTTGTTTTCGAATGGTAATATTTTTTTTAGCATATATGGATGCTATACTATTGCAGGTTAACGGGAACGCCCTCTGTTAGTTAACATTCTGTATAATTCATACCTAAATAAAATTCTATACCTACTACATAGAATTTAGTGTAGTATGAGACCTTACCACCAGACCAGATAGTCAGTCGCTCCATGTAAAACAAACTCAACGGCATCCGGTTGAACCGAAAGCTAAACCCATCATAGTGGAGAAAATGCTGAGCAGTTTATGATCATCTAGAACGACGTTACATGCGGGAATGTTCTAACGAGATACAGTACGGCCATTCTAACTTGGCGAGTGTGAAGTTAGGCTCCGCGAACTTTAGCGCTTGTGCACTCGTACAAAAATAAAGGTTTAAAAAAAATAAATACCAATAACAGTTGTTAACAGGAATAACAACTGCTAATTGTATTTATTTTATTAAAACCTTTATTTTTGTACGAGTGCACAAGCGTTAAAGTTCGCAGAGCCTAACTTCACACTCGCCAAGTTAGAACGGCCGCATTGTACGTAAGGCAACGAAGGAGCAGAGTGGGATTTGAGTCAGTAAAAGTCTGACACTCCCTTCCGCTCTACCCACAGCGGGAGTGGTAATTTGATGATTTTCCCACCCAGACAAAAAAAAGGATGACCTTAAAACAACCACCCATATAAAATTGCGGGCGGTTTAAATTCACAATCTATACAAAGTTTGTTTAAATCTTAGAAATTACTGGATGAATTTTGATAAAATTTGGCATGGAAGTAGCTTGTAGCTTGAGGAAGGTTTTAGGATAGTACTGTATTAAACGTTAAAAACCCTAAAAAATATATCGATTTACTCACAAAGAGCTCAAAATAAACTCTGCAGAAATCCCTTCGCTATCTGCCCATTTTCGAGTTGCAAACATTCCGCCTCCAGTCACGGTATTATCATCAATATCTCATCAATCATATCTAATAGAAGTATCCAGTACAAACAGGAATCCGAACCGCTAATATCTCATATTACAGCGTGCTTTTACGTAATACGAATACATTTATATAGCGTATCTTTGCTCTGTTTATCAATGAGAATAAATTTACTACAGATATGCTCGTAAATAATAACAACCCCATTTTTTTACGGTGGGAATATCTACAAGTGACTCACTCCTGCCACTTTGGACGAAGCGGAAAGGAGTCAGACTTCTACTGAAGTACTGACTAAAAACCCACCTTGTTACTTCAGTTGCCCTTGTGGTCCAAGCCCGCGGTATTTCTTTAGAACATTCCCGCAACCGAGCAGGATATAGTAACAGTCGAGTGGGTCGGTTCATTGGTATGCAACGCTTGACGTGGTATCATAAAAATATCAAGATTCCTTTGTGCCTCGGAAAGCACCTTAGGCCGTTTGGCCCAGCTGTCATCTGTACATTTTTGACAGACGTGACGGGTAGTCTGAAGTCCGAATATCTGACACGTCTTGCCTAAGGCTAAGGTAGGACAGGTTGTCGCTCCATGTAAAGAGCTAGTACTTAGCTGCATCCGGTTAGACTTGAAGCTGATCCCAACATAGTTGAAAAAACAAGCATCAAAAAAGTCGCGAAAACAAGCATCAAAAAAGTCGCGAAAACAAGCATAAAAAGTCGGGAAAACAAGCATAAAAAAGTCGGGAAAACAAGCATCAAAAAAGTCGGGAAAACAAGCATAAAAAAAGTCGGGAATCCTAGCAAAAGGTGAGACGGTACTTCACACCGGAACAGCTGCTCAACCTCTATCAAGCGCAAGTTCGTTACTGCTTCTGCATCTTTGGGATGAATCTGTAAAGTACCAACTGGACGCGCTTGAGTCTATTGAGAAACGGGCCAAAAGACTCATTGGCAACGATACACTGGTCGAATCAAAGCTCCAGAGCCTTGAACATCGACGAGTTGTTAGTCTATCGGTTTTCTATCGGTTAAATTTCGGAGAGTGTGTGATGGAATTACACAATCTAATTTCGCCAAGTCCGTTCCCTCATCGGACTACGAGACAAACGGCGATGCGCCATCGTTACATGGTGGACATCCCACCCATACGCACAAAACGTTTTGGGAATACTATGCGTACAGCTAAGGAGTGGAATTCCCTGCCGGAATCTATGTTTCCCGATAGCTATAACCTAGGGGTCTTTAAGTCAAGAGTGAATAGGTTACTTTTAGGTAAGCGTGCTCCATCTTCGACCACATGATCAATCGAGATGGTGGTCAAACGCAAGCCTATTATCAAAAAAAAAAGGCTAAGCAAATGGAGATTATAACTGAGACTATATAATATAATATAATATGGAGACTATAACCAAGCTTTAATAGTATGCAGGATTAGTTCTAGTCTCATCTTTTGCTAAATGGAGTATCCAAGTGAAAGTGTGTAAGCTGGTAGCTACTATAATAGTTTGGTAGTTAAGTACGTTTTAAATACTATTAGTTGGGCGGTTTTATGACCAAACCTGGATCCTAAAGTTTCTTAATAAATATAAACCAATAAAACATGACTAAATACGAGGAAACCTACAATGTGTCTCGATATTTATCTTAGGTACTTAATTGACACCCTATTGGATTCTAAATAAAATGGCCCCTATTCAAATTGCCAAACCACTTAATGTACTACTTTATCATCCGTTCATTATGTGATTTATCAAACAAAAACCCGTTCTATCAAGTCTGCTATAAAACGTCTAATCACACCATTGTGTACCGATCTGTTACGAAACTGGAGCGCCGTACATCTTATATTATGTACATAAGTGCTTTACTTAGTTACGTGATGCAATGTACGTGGAAATAAAATAAATTATATCTCGTATATTGTTTACTAGCCATCGCGCGAGACTTAACTTCCGTGGACATTATCACGGTAAAACCTAACCCTCCTTTTTTTGCAGTCGAGTAAAAAATAGCCTATAACCTGGCTCAAGGTTCCAGCTACTTCCATACCAAATTTCATTCAAATCCACCCAGTACTTTCGAAGATTAGCGTGTTCAAACAAACAAACAAACTTTTCATTAATATAGACAAAGAAAAGACTGGGAATTTAAGCCAGTATTTTACCCGTAAACACGAGCGATATTATATTGAATTTGTTTTAAATACTAACAAAATCAAAATAAAATATATTTTATTTCACACACTAGACGAACATTATCTTTGAGATGTTTGCTTGAGACGTTGTCGTTTTGACCTTTTAAACCTTCTTTGTATGAGAGGAAACATAATACAAAAAGAATAAATGAAATCGATCCAAAAGTTCTCTAGTTTTAGTGACACTAACGAACTGCTATTTTTTATAGGGGTCGCTAAGTGGTCGAAATTCGGCCACAATTAAAATATTTCCGAATGCATAAAAAATAGCTTTCTGCTTTCTTTTTCCAAAAAAACTTCAACTCCTCCGTCAGCAGAATTTTCGTAGAAAGAGGAACAAAGTTGAAGGCAAAAGCCTCCCGAAAAATCGATTAGTCCTAGATTTATAATACAAAGCAAAAAGTTTCAAAAGCAAATTATTTAGTTGAGACTACAGAAAATAAAGTTCTTTATTAGGTACTCAATAATACATAACTAAGTAAAAAATACTTTATAAATAAATTGTAAACAATATGTAAGATAGTAAAAATAAATCAAAAACCAGTTCATCAAGTCTTCATACGTTGAGTTAGTTGCCCCTTCGCGATTTTAGTAGCAATAAGTAGCAAGCCGTACGTTGCTATGACATTTCATAAGATACATACAAAATATTGTTATAAATCATTATTTAAAAAATACGACTTAAAAAGGTGTTCAAATAGTGAAAAGTTAGGGATATTTAAAATTTTATTTACGTATTTTAATCGTACTATACGATAGATAACTATAGTCATTAATATTAGGCCAATGAGCCGATAATAGGGGGTCAAAGTTTTCTTTCTGATTCTTCTTTGGGAATAGGATGCGAGGGGAGGATCTGTAACAAGTTGCTGTATTAGGATCAGTAAAGGATAAAATTAACGCATTAAATAGCAATGTTCCTGTTTGGTAAAACCCACATTTTATTCAAATATATTTTATGTGTTTCTTATTGCGTACATTCCGTAAAAGATATTATGTTGAGCAACACAGACAAAAGTTGGAAGGTTCTTAAAGGGTTAAGGGTGCAACGCAGTATCCAGTTAATAACATATACGTTAACTACTTCGTAAATGAAATAAATTAATTTTAAAGTAGCATTCTAGTACTGCTTACAATCGTACGATTTTAGTTTTGACAGAAAGACAGTCATTTAGCTTTGAGCAGAATTATTGGACACTTGAGAATGGGTAGCAGTGGCGTAGTAAGACGTGGGTACAATTGGCCTTAACCACGGTTTTTCACAACAAGGGGCCTCACGAGACCCCTTTTAATGCGATACCCCCCAACTTTACCACAGATGATTGTTTCAAATCCATTTTTTTTTCCATATTTTCCCGTTGCGTATTTACATTTTACATTTTCTTAGTTTTATATCAGTCCACGCTACGCTTCTCTAATGGGACTATGGGGTAGAATACAACTTTATTGGTACCGAGCACTTGCCTTATATCTAACTGTTCGTGTAAAGCTGTTAAAGAAAACAAAATGATCATAAAAAGTACTTACATAATCTCCTCGAGTACGGGGTTGGTCGCAGCTGCCTGCCAACTTGGATGGAGGCAAGTAGCCTTTCTCGAGGCGTTACCTCCCGACGAGGTGGCGGCAACTTGCGGTCTGATGCCTACGATCATAAACAAAATTATAATTAGCCTTAAAAAAAGGAACAGTCTTACAAAAGGAATATTGTGTTTTACTTTGTTTTAAATAAATTTCATGATAAACTACTTGAACTTGGTACCAACGCTATATTATTTTCCAAATTTTCTCACCTTTTAAAGTATTCCTATATGATAAGAAACATACACAATACAGAGTTACAGAAATTAATTATATTTGTATTGTAGTAATACTAAGAACAAGTATCAACAGACTTTTATATTTGACTAGGTTTTGCCCGCGACTTCGTCCGCATGGAATAGTTACTTTGGGCTAACGTTAAATTTAACCCCGATTTTGAAGCATTCTTCATTGACGCTCCGCTCCTATTGGCCTTAGCGTAATGATACAATATAGCTGTGCCCGCGACTCCGTCAGCGTAAGTTAATGTATTGGTAATATTATTTAGATCACGTTCACATGAGGCTAAGTACCTAGAGAACGCTTCGACCGCGAGACGCGTCGAGCGCGGCGACCGATTCTCAAAAATAATCCTTATAGCATGATTCAGTATTCACGCGCGATGGCTTATTATTATAAGCGTATTTCATGTATAACTTTGGTGTTTCTATACCGATTTATATGATTCTTTTTACGGTTTCGTAGCCGAATGGCAAAAAACGGAATCTTTATAGTTTCGACATGTATGTCCGTCTGTCTGTCTGTCTGTCTGTCCGTCCGTCCGTCTGTCACAGCAATTTTATTCCGAAACTATTAGGACTATAAATGTGAAACTTGATAGGTAGATGTATTCTGTGAACCGCTTTCCGATTTTGAGAAAAAAATTAAAAAATATTTAAAATAAAGAGGGGCTCCCCATACATGGAACTAAACCTGAAAATATTTTTTTTTTCATGGTATCGATGCATGTGTGGTATCTATAGACAGTTCTTTAAAAACGACATCGGGGTTTCTAAAACCACTTTTCCATAAAGTCAATCGTTTAAAAGATATAAGCTTCCAAAGTGGTAAAATGTGTGTGTGGCGGACACAACCTCTAACTTCTATAATAATGGAGTGAAAAATTTAAAAAAGTATATCTGTAGATCTTAATATAAACTTTCAACCAAAATTGGTTTGAACGAAATCAGTTCAGCAGTTTTTGAGATACAGCATATTTTCTAAAACCGCAAATATAACTTTGTAATTCATACAAACACTATGAAAAACAAATTTATTCGGCGCAGTTGTAAAAAATGTAAAAAAGCCAGTTTTAAGAAATTTGTAAGGTTTTTTTTTTCAAAACAAATTTATTTGGCGCAGTTGTAAAAAATGTAAATAAGCTAGTTTTAAGAAATTAGTAAGGTTTTTTTTCGTCAAATAAATTTGCATATTATATTATAGTTACTACGGAACCCTTCATGGGCGAGTCTGACTCGCACTTGGCCAATTTTTTTTATGGAATAGTTAATAATGTTAACTTTTTCAATTAGGGGTGACTGAGAGTGTTATAAACGTAAGAGTAGACAAATATTATAATCAGAAAGCTTCGAACTGCTAAGCTATCGGGAGTTACACGTGTTATTGTGAGTCAACCATAAAAGTTAGACATATGCTGTCGTGGGATATTTTTTATATAATTTTAAGGAGAACATTTCCGTCATGAAATGATTTGTGTAGCTTTAACCATTAAGGTTGCACACGCGACGGAAGCTTAAAAAATGGAGTAACTTCTCCCGTTTTCCCAACATTTCCCTTCACTGCTCTGCTCCTATTGATTGTATCGTGATGAAAAGTATACTATAACCCGCTCAGGAGTATGAAAAATAATTATACCAAGTTTCGTTAAAATCCGTCGAGTAGTTTTTGTTTCTATAACGGTTATACAGACAGACAGACAGACAGACAAAAATTTAACTGATTGCATTTTTGGTATGAGTATCGATCCTTAATCACCCCCTGATAGGTAGTTATTTTGGAAATATATTTCATGTACAGAATTGACCTCTCTACAGATTTATTATAAGTATAGATGAAAAATTATTAACTCAAAACGGTGAAGAAAAACATTGTGAAGAAACTGGCTTGTCTTAAGATCAACAATTTTAAAACACGTGACATTCAGCAACTTACATTAGGCTCGCGTGCTGGATAACGGCCCCCTCATAAAGCTTACTTATTATTTTACTAGCTGTGCCCGCTACTACGTCCGCGCGGAATAGTGACTTTCGGCAGCATTTTTAATTTTTTATGCTAATTAAAAATTACTAAAATGTCATATTTATTAATATCTAATCAAAGGTCTAAAAAATAAGTTTCAAGCTTCTAGCTTTAAAAATGACGTAATTTCCATACAAAATGCATCCCCTATTTCAACCCCTTACAGCCCTTTTTCGCAATAAAAAGCAGCCTGTGTCCTTTCTCAGGCTCTAGACTATGTCCGTACCAAATTTCATTAAAATCGGTTCAGTAGTTTAGGCGTGATTGCGTAACACACAGACAGACAGAGTTACTTTCGCATTTATAATATTATAAGTAAGGATTATTGTTGTTAACAAATAAAACATGAAGGAGAACATGTTAAACGTAATAGGTACATAAAGACTATTCGTTTTAATGAGTATATATCAAATGATACGGTTCCTTACCTTTTTAAGTGGGGGCCTACTTCTAATAAATTCGAGAATCATTGCATGGGCGTCTTTCTTCACACTGTAGACAAAACATAAATAATGGTTATTAGGTCTCAGGAATCTTCATCCTAACTTTACACATAGCAATTCGCACCCTTAGTAATATAAAGGCACAACTCAAAAAAGTAGATTTTTGACTACTCGCGTTTCAAGATTCTGGATTCCTACATTACAGATATTTTTTCATATAACATGCTTATTATTTAAGTTAGCCAACCGGTAAGCTAGTTAACCGGTTAGTTAACTGGTTAGTTAACCGGTAGCGAATTTAATTTTGAGCCCTTAGCATTTAAAACCTCAGTTTGCAAAAATTTTGACTTGATTCCTTATATTACTGAGGGTGCGAATTGTTCACACGCACACAACTCATTATCTCATTATCTGATTAGCCTTTTCCCAATATGTTGGCTTAAAGTCTAATCGGATGCAGCAAAAATTAGTTATTTAAGTAAACAAAGCAGCAATCATCAATTTATAAGGCAAGAAAGAAAATTATAGATTGTAGCAAAGGGACTGTACATACCTTGGAGGTATCGCGCCATCAACCTTCCGTAGCGTGTACCTCCTTGACCTAATGTCATCCATTAATATTTCGTACGGCGTTAACTCGTACTCTATTGGTGTCCTTGAATAATTTACTTTCTTTAATTTGACACCCATCCGTAACTCGCCAATGACTTGCATCCAAAATCGCGCCTGAAATAAATTTAACAGCAATTAGTGTTGCACAGTAGTTTTGCTATAACATTTTCTGCAGGCGTTAACGTCAAGTCTTCACAAGTAGTAAGCAAAAAGCTTTAATTAATTTTAAAGCGGTGGAGGTTTTACCACTGCTGGGTTCATAATAAGGTATAATTTTAATCACGGAACACAAATTGAGTTGGGATTTTATTTGAAGTACAGCGGTTTAATTGAAAATTTGACTCGAAATTCGTCGTGAATATGATTGGGTAAATTATGTTTGGAAATTGAAAGGAAGCCTTGACATGTACAATGGAAACCTACCTGTTATAACCTACGGTATGTAGGTAAGGTCTGTGTGACTAATGATTAATTAATGACAGTACAATTACATTCCAGGAGGATGTTGAACTCTGTGACATCTAATAGGCATGCATTCCAAGTTATTTGCTTTTGGGTAAACTTTCAACATGTAGGTACATACGTATTTACAAACTATGTATAAGCGATTACTTCACTACACCATCAATTATTGTTCTGTCTACGTACTTGTAATGCTCTCCATATCCTTCGGTTCGACTACAATAAAATTGAAAATAACATTTTGTTACAAACATGATAATTATTAAGATACGAAAAGAGGGGCTTTAAGATCTTTTTGAAAGACTGCACCGGTTACAGAGCTTTTCTACCTATAATTTTTGGTCTCACTCTTAAATGCGAAAACTGAAAATCAATTTCCATTGCTTAGCGATTGAAAACTCGCGTAGAAGTTCGAAGCTAAATTCACGTTCAATTCTCATTCTTTCTAGCAATAAATACACTCGCAAGCAATCAAATCGACCCATCCTATTAGAGCGTACCTATACGAGTTCATGTATTTGAAGAAAAATACAAGACATAACTTATTTATAAATATCATACGTTTTTAACACGTTGAACGTCAACGCGGTCAGTGCTGACCGACAGTGAGTTTTCCCTTTAGGCCAAGCAAAAATCACAGTTCCATCCCAATTTAGACCAAATGTATTTTTAATTGTTGGTTTGACGGGAAGCCAACCTCAAAAAAAAAAATAGATACTTATATCTAATGTCCAAATGTATGTTTTCATTAACAAAAGTCAACTTTAGTCAGTAATTAATTAATTATGGAGATATTAAACGCCGGGCAGCACTGACCGACGCGGCCCAAACGGCAAGTCTAGTTGTCGGCCATCACTGATGCATTTTTTTTTTCTTGGCGTTTAACGTGTTAAGCCTTTAAATTAGTGGGTTGCGGCCCCGGAACGTAAGGGCAGCTGAAGGAACAGGGTGGGTTTTTAGTCAGTAGAAGTTTGACACTCCCTTTCGTTTCAGCCAGCACGGGAGAAGACATTCAATGATTTTCCGACGCGAAAAAAAAAGCATTTTAAATTAGTATAGTTCAGTTAGCACCAATTTTAAAGTACTGAATAAATGTTGATAATTTACTATGGTACTAATTTAGGTTGGATCGATTTGGTAGCTCGCGAGTGTAAATAATTATTTAAAATAAGGATCCTAAATTCTTCTAATTAAGATTTAATTCATTTGCCAAATTTTTATGAACCGTGAGTAAATTAAAAACAAAATTCAGATAACCTTTTCACCTATCAACAGCTCTAATTTTCATGCGGCAAGAGACAGCCGCTAAAAAGTATGCATAAATACCTTACATATATTTTATACTGGAATTCTCATTACCAGACCTGAGTGCCATAAATATTTACGCGTAGGCTAAGGCTGTGTTTGCGTAGAGCGCGTTTGGCGTGCTAAGGGTTGCATAGACAAGCTTATCTCTCGACGAGACTCGCTTACAAATTCAAGCCCGCTTACGGGTCTACCAATGCAAAATATACGAAATAATACAGAAAGACTTTATACTATGTCGATAGACTACAATGTGTCGAAATATCCCGCTGTTTACAGTGGGAAAAATAACCTTTGCCTTTGAGCTGCGCTTTTATGAAGTAAACAGTTTTTAGAATCATTTGTGCGTTCTTAATTCTTATTACAATTATTCTTTTTAGAACCATAATATTACCGCTAGTCGCGTTGCGTCGGTCTCTATCTTAACTACGCCGGGTGCGAATTACTTGTGAATAGCTCGAGACATTAATAATGCATCGCGGGTGCATTAGGAAACGCGTTACAGTCTGCATGCGTATTTTTGGGAACTCCATAGAGCCTAATGAGTTATTAGTGACTTTAACTTGTGTGATGGTGGTCCGTAGACTGCCCTAGACGATCTAGATCTCAATATTTTTGGGCCTACAAAAAGGGAAAGGACTCGCAGTTCTTATTACAAAATAAAAACCCATTTTATTCAAGTTCGTGGTTTTAGTTTTTGTAACCTTACTCCCAGAACCATGTATTTATTACTCCAAAGGTTAGTAGTGTTCTAATCGGCTTGCGGAATTTTAGAATATGACAGCGATTATCTTTTCCAAAATCTTTTTTCAAAATCAGCATTTCCCGGCCCAGGTCTTCTATGTTTAAAGTTAGCTATGTACTGTTATTGTCTACAGCCATCACTAGGCTTTCACCCAAAAATAGGACACCTAAAAGTATGTAGAGATTTGATCATGTCTGCATAAGCCATTTTCTCTCCTCATACATCCATCACACACTTAGTAGTCACTTAAGTCTCCCCTCCGTCCTACCTTCAAGATACCCACCCAGTCTGAAAACCGTAGCGTGTCGAGATGCTTGGCGGTGTCCTCGGCTGCGCCCATGTCCCGGGCGCCTCCGACCCTGACCCTCGCGAGGAAGGAGGCCAGTTCCAGCGCTTCAGCGACGAGAGCCCGGCAGACAGCGCGGTAGTGCGCTGCAGCGGCTTCACGGGCGCAGCGACCACCACCACCGCAGTGCCAGACGCAGCGCTGGGGAAAATTAAGTGGTTATTTTAATTGCAAGCACATCAGACAAATACACTTTCGCTGCCTTCTAATAGTACATTTTACTTGTATGCCATAGTTTCGCAAATTTACATAATAATCAGGTTCTGGGTATTAACACAAGTCATCAATCTTATCTTACGCGAAAAATTGTGAGGATGTATGTATACTTGTATAGATGTATGGATTTTGTTACTCTTTCATGCAAAAACTGCTGAATGGATCTGATTGGAATTTGCTAAATAGATAGTTGATTTCCTGGAATAACACACTGGCTACTTTTTACCCCGGAATTTTTACGAGATCGGGATTTACGCGAGAAAACCTTCCCAAGTGAACGAAGACGCGGGCAGAAACTATTAGCTACATATAAAGGCGACTTAGATGCGGCTTGTGGGCACACGAGCGAATTATTGGTGGACTCATGTGCACCCAGCAAATGGATCGCTGGGCACCGAAAGTATTCAACACATTTTAAAGAAAAAAACATGATCTTGTAGAAAATGTAGGATGAAAATGATCAGGTGTTTTGCATGAGTATCCCACGTTGTAGACAAGTGTCAACAACGTGGGATAGTCTGACGTCACTAAATGATAAACAAAATTATCAATAGACTACTTGGACTCTTATCACCAATTAATTTATTTTCCTACTAATCTTTCTACCTAGTATGATGAACTCTTGTCCTCCTACATTCTGCATAGCCCGATCGACGGTAATGAGTAAGATAGAAGCTAATGTTTTATTTAAGCTTCACGGTTACTCATTGACTTGAAATCTTGGTGAATTAGTGAGCAAGCGTGGATTTTGATAGTGTCCAATTAAGAGTCAGTTGCTTCCCTCGTAGTAGTCGTATCAATCGCATTTTTAACAGAATATCTATTATGGGTAGGCTCGCGTGAGGCCAAAATCTCGCCTGATTTTTAACATATTTTTCTATGTTGATGATCGATGATGGACCAAATTTAAATTCAACTTATATACTCTTGACTTCAGACAAAGAAATTCCATACCTTAACTGTACGTACAAAGAAAGGAAAAAAGGGGATGACTAACAATATGATATGGAGTACCTACCATAGGTAAGAACGTTTAATTTACGGCTATACATAGATAATGCTAAGGTATATTTACGACGCCTTTTGCATTGATGACGTGTGCTTATAAATTGTTGAGGCCTGTGACTAGTTGACAATTTGGATTAAATGATAATCCGCTTAGTGCATCGAAAGCTAAGTACATTCATTATATTTTATATGAGGTTTCTACAGTATAATTCTATACTTACTATTCTGTGGTTGATTACGTGTATTATAAAGACCAGATATGAGTTTAATTCGATAACAGTTTGCAGTACAGGTTATTATGAAGGTAAATAAGTAGATCACCGTTTAGTTGGTCGTGTAACTGCCGACTGGTCTATAATTTCAGCACCACTGAACAAGTTTCCGTGGTGTAGCGGTTATCACATCTGCCTAACACGCAGAAGGCCCCCGGTTCGATCCCGGGCGGAAACATACCTTTTTGTATTTCAGCCTAATTTTATTTGTTAGTTTTATTAGATAAGATTACGATTCAAGTATTCCTAATTTTCATGCCAATCACCTACGCAGTCCTTATTTCAAATAACCCTAAACTAAGTACTAGGAATGCCATCATAGCCTACACGAATAGATATTAGTTAGCATAACTGTTGCAAATGTCTGTAAATAGATAATGCAGGCACATTCATATGGTACCTCAGTGCCTATTCTGAATGGACGTCGGCGAATCCGCTATTTGCATTCGCAAATTGAATCGTGTGAACACCGTCGTGGACTGTTAAATACCAATATCTTTCAGAATGGTTGTTTGTACCTCAGGGCCTATTTGTTACTGTTATTTCTTGATTAATTTCATGGGCTGGTGTTTCAAAAGACTGGTCATTTTTGAAGTAAATGTTCCGTATTTGACGTAGGTACAATAAACAAACACTTGGAAACTACATTCATTTGTTCACATCCAAAACAAACCGCAATCCTCTAATATTTACATTAATTAAATAAGGGGGTGTTTTGTGATTTTACAACTACAGAATTAACTTCAGCGTTTACAACCCTTTTCATTAAGATGTTTCAAAATAACAAAACCTTCATTTTGCATACAAGAAACGAAACAGCAATTACAAATATCGAACACTAGCTTCCGCCCACGACTTCGTCCGCGTGGAAAAAAATCCCCCGATTTTGAAACATTCTTCATTAGTGCTCCGCTCCTATTGGTCTTAGCGTGATGATATATAGCCTATAGCCTTCCTCGATAAATGGGCTATCTAACACTGAAAGAATTTTTGAAATCAGAACCGTAGTTCCTGAGATTAGCGCGTTCAAGCAAACAAACAAACAAACAAACTCTTCAGCTTTATAATATTAGTATAGATTGGAAAGTCTGTATTATGCTTGAAAATCACTGTTAATTATCACATGTTCTATAGTTGGCAATTTGTCCATTAAAACGGGCATATAATGGCTTTCGTACGCAATTCGGCATTGCACTTGGCAACATTATACGCATTGTTATACCGTATACGCATAAAATGTGAAGTGGGTAACAATATAACCTTGGACTTGTCTCTATTAGAGGCTCAAAAATAGTGAAAATGTTCCATACGATATAGGATCCTTTTCTTGTCCCAAATTATTTATCTTTTATCCATTACCTACTGAGTCAATCGTCAAGCCAATAGCTATATCCCTTTGGAATTCAGTAATTGGTTAGAACCTATATATTACTATATGTATAATATATTAATAATAATACATATCTTTCCATAAAATCTGGACTAAGATCATCAATGTTATCTTTCGATTTTTAAATTTTAAAGACATCGAGGATTCCAAAATGACACGTTGCTTACTTAAGTGCTCCAAAATTCAAAAAGAGGTGCCCACTTCAGAGACGCTAAACCTAAAGCTACCGTCCTTTGTCTGCCAATATGATTCAACATGTCAAGGGCGCTAGGGGCAACGGGGGCAAACACGACCACTTTCGCAAGACGCCTTTGTCCGCACACCAAATCAAGACAAGATTATAACGAGCAGCCGACAACTAGACAGACACCCACATTACTATCATTATCTTAATGCCACTAATCTATAAATCTTGAATAAACAGTGAGTTATGGTTTGGAGCCTCTGAATATGAATTATCTGATTGAACGTTGGATTGGGAGTTTAGTTTTCGAGGAAGTAGACTTATCCTATTTTTATTTATAAGTAGCAAGTTAGCAACTGGTGCTGATGCCGAAACTAAATATAAAAACAATAAGTGAGTATAGAAAAATGTTCTGAGTTGCAGGAATGTTCTAACGAGATACCGCAGCCCCGGAATACAAGGGCAGCTGAAGGACCAGGGTGGGTTTTGGTTAGTAAAAGTCTGACACTCCCTTTCGTTCCATCCGAAAAAAAAAATACTGTCATTGTGCGTACAGCTAAGGAGTAGAGTTCACTGCCGGAGTGTGTTTTACCTTATAACCAGTTATAACTATAATCTAGGTCTTTAAGTCAAGAGTGAATAAGTAAGTTTTAGGTTAGCGTACTTTGTCTTCGACCACATCATTGCTTAACACGAGGTGAGATGGTGGTGAAACACAAGCTTATTATATATTTAAAAAAAAACTGACCAAAAAGCCAAAAAGATCGTGATAATGTATTTCTGTGTATTTTTTAATAATATAATGTACTTAAGATAAAATTCTTTTGTAACAGATAAACAATTATCAGTCATTTTCAGAATTCGAGTAATTAAGTGCAATTATAATTTAAATCTCTTTGGATTAGTAGTTTATAATCCAGATTGTTTAAATTCTGTAGGCTTTCCTATGAGCTTCTAATTATCTTCTAATAATCTTTCATGTGGTAAGCGTGTGAGATTACTAAGTTGAAAACGTATGACCCAATCAGAATTTTGATAACTACAGGTTAGGTAACTGAAGTACTCTACATTTACAGAATAAGTATGTAAAACTCGCCACAGTAAAAACGTAGGTATACACATGTCGGATTTGAGTCGCGCAGGGCTTCGCTCTAGTGGACTTTATCACGAAAAACCTTCGCTAAGCTTCAAGCTTCATCCATACCAAACTTGATCGAAATCCACCAACAATTTAGAAGATTAGCGCGTTCAAACAAACAAACTTTTCCGCTTAATAACATTAGATAAATATACACTTTATTGTACACCATAACAGAATTAAATCAGGGCTTAAAAACTACAAAGGGTGTTACAATGTCGATATTTCCTAAGCATTTTTTCCCGCAGAACCGCATATGTACATTAGGTATTCCGGAATGTTTCCCTAACTATAACCTTCGCTATCTTCCAGCGAAACTTACATTAAAGTCGCTCCAGCCGTTCCAGAGTGTAGCTCGGACAAACAGATTTTTTTTATGTTCGTTTGTGTTTTAATATCATGTACATTGTCGCATACACTTCAATTAAGTATATAAAGATGTATTAATACCATTTTTTTTGGGGTGGGAAAATCATCGGAAAATCATTCTTCCGCTCTGGGTCAAGCGGAAGGGTATGTCAGATTTCTACTGACTAAAAACCCACCCTGTTCCTTCGGCTGCCCTAAATAATACTAATAACAAGGTTATTAATTTATTTCGACTCATGAAATTGTCTAAAACACAAACTTGACATAAATCAACTCATCTAAAACAGCAAATTTAAGTAAGTAAGTGTGCACTAGACATTTATTATTGATGAGTCCTACCCGGCATAGTGACCCACTTTGCCCGAACCCCGCTTACATAGCACGGAGAGAAAAGAAGGAAATTGCGCGGATCTACTTCCTTTCAAGTGATCACATGTCTTTTTAAGATAAGTAAGGGAGATCTTTATTTATTTATGCTCATTCACTTTAAAGTTCCTTGCTTAAAGCACTGTGAGGTCTAGATGTGTAGTTCTGGGAGGTAAGTTTTGTTTTGCGGAGCTCTCAAGAGTAAGCGTGACTATTAGTTTATCTGGAAAAAATCTGTATTAGCGACACGACCGACTATTGATATAAATAAACTAGCTGACCAGCCACGACTTCGTTCGCGTGGTATCCTACCCCTACCCAACCGATACCACTACCCCTATCCCACCGATACCCTACCCATAACTTACTCTACCCCTACCCTACCCAAACCCTACACTACCCTACCCTACCCTACCAATACCCTACCCCTACCCTACTCCTACCCTACCCCTACCCTACACCAACCCTATGTCCAGGGTTCGTAACTAGGCAGGCATATTACTTTGTGTTGTAAAATTAATAAAAATTAAGCGTCAATAGCCTATTGGCTAAGGTGTTGGAATTGTGATCGAGAGGTCACGGGTTTGAACCCCACCCAATACACTATTGTCGTGAACCCACTCCAGACACAAGCATATTTACCTTATTTGGAGGCGTTAACAAGATTGCTAGTAATGTTTATTCTACCAACATTGCTAGTTCTCTTTTCTAAAAAGAAAGAAAGAAAGAATATCATCACCTAATTCCACCAAGCCCGTTCCATCATCGGACTACGAGACAAACGGCGAAGCGCCATCGATACATGGTGGACATCCCACCCATACGCACAAAACGTTTTGGGAATACCTTCATTGTTCGTACGGCTAAGGAGTGGAATTCCCTGCCGGAGTCTGTGTTTCCCGATAGCTATAACCTAGGGGTCTTTTAGTCAAGAGTGAATAGGTTACTTGTAGGTAAGCGTGCTCCATCTTCGACCACATCATCACTTACCATCAGGTGAGATGGTGGTCAAACGCGAGCCTTTTATCAATAAAAAAAACATTGCTAGTTCTCTTTTCTAAAAATAAAGAAAGAAAGAATATCATCACCACTTCTCTTAAAACAGTGAAGAAAAAATCATGACAAAATTGGAATATCCTACAATGGTAAAATTAGATGTCGTTTTAAATCCTGCAATCCGAACTGGGATATCACGGTGGACAACCGCCCATTTACTTTCATAGAGTAGAGGGTCTGTGGCAGTGAAAAGGTTAAAGGCTGATCATGGTATGGCATGATATGTTTAAAAGTATAAAGTATTAAATATCAGCTTATTCCGGAAATATAAGCCTTTGATGTTTCATTCACACAATAAATTATGTCAATTAATAAAATTAACAATAGTGGGAACGTTCATTTGATTCCTTGAGGATTTCAATACAATACTTGAAACTTGTGCGGGAAATACTGCTGATTGTAAGTTTCCTGTCGGAAATATATGTAGATTATTTGCAAAGACCGATTATTATAATAAATGCATATTTGGAAATAAATTATTGTATTATGCATTAAATAATTAATAAAGAAAACAGTAAAATCCAGGATTCCGGTTTGCGTTACATTATTGCTATTGTCGTAAGGATCCCTATTATTTTCGATAATAAATTATAGTCTATGTTTCATTTTGTTAATTTAGCTTGCTATTGGTGGAAAAATGGTTAAAATCGGTTCAGTAGTTTCGTAGCCTACCTGGTACCAACAAATAAACAAAAAAAAATACTTTATAATAACAGTATACAATATAATATCAGTAAAAATAACCATTAAAAGTTAAACCGATTTCAATGATATAGCAAAAAGAATAAGAATAATAATTTATTTCACAGACTTAGGTACAAACATCAGTGTTGCCTTGGCTCGTGTACTAGGACAACCTGTATCACAAGAGCCAGACCTCTCAAGATACATAGTAAATGTGAATAACAGACAAAACAATGAGTAGTAAAAACATTAAATACATCAATAAATAAATAAATTTACATACATGCCAAAAAGTATGGTTAATTTTATTAAACTCAATCCACAAGGGAAATACTGGCAGGCTTTGGCAAAACGCCACACGTCCAAGGCATTAAAAATAAATCAGTATCAAGTACATACTCGGACGCGAGATTAATACGAAATACCGAGCCATTCAGGATATATCCGAGAACCCCTATTGTGAAGAAAATTGAGTACTTATTTATGTTTTTAATTTGGAAGTATTTTCATTAAAATTTCTACCATATTTTCAATAGTTTATGAGCGTACTATAATATATTGTTGTACAAACTTTATATATTCTTGGTACACACTCTTTGCCATATTTCATTATCTCTGTTTATAATTTTGAGCAGTACCTAGGCAATTATTATCTCTTTAAATATGAGGGTACTTTAGCCGGGGTTAAATTTAGTTAATGCTTATTTCTTCTATTATAATGATGTCTACTACCTCTTAATCAAACAGACAAACATTTTCTTAGGATCAAAAGATCCAAAACAACCTTGAGTGCTTGATTTTTTTAATGTAAGAATGTTTTTAATGTCGGTCATATTATTATTGACAACATTGCTTATTTACAAATAAACACAGATTACAAAAATCCTTAATTGATAATAAGCTTTGTACAGGACACGTGAGTGACAAGAAATTTTTGGACATAAAAAGGCGTAGAGAAGAAGTCAAAAAACACTGCCAGTAAGATTCTACACAGATAGATAGAATATACTGTTACATAGGAATTAAGTATGTTGGCAACACTTGAAGACAGCCAGCCGGGCTAGAGGATCTTTGGAAAATGGCGTGAGTCCGCGTCTCGCTTTGTCTCATCTAATCTAGATTATTATCATGTAAGTTAAACAACAATAAATATTGATTATAACCAAACTGCAGTATCACTAAAGTAATACTACAAAAGATCCTTCGTGACATGGTGTCAGAAGAAATTTCAAGAAATTTAGTCGACAACGAAGGTTAGTCAATGCATGCGCCCCATCCTCTTCAAGAAGCCAATTGCAAATTGCAATGTCCGACGATATGGATCAAAGGAAAAACACTACAATGGAGAGGATAGATTTAAAAAGTAACAACATGCCTAGAGAGTGGAAGAATTGGTCGAATAGATTAAAAATTTATTTAAGAGCCAACAAGCTTGAAGACGAAGATGACAAGCGGAAAGTAGCCATTTTGTTACAATTCATTGGCCCCGAGGCACTCACAATTTTTTACTCCTTTGACGTAGATATTGATGTGGTGACATACAAAGAGTTATTAGCCAAATTCGAGGCTTATTTTTTGCCAAAAATAAACATCACAATGGAAAGACACAAGCTATTTAATCGTCGACAATATGAAAACGAGAGCATTGACGAATATGTTACTGACCTCAAGAATATCAGCCACCAGTGTGAATTCGGTGTACTGCGTGAAAACTTGCTCAGAGACCTTTTCAGCTTAAACCTACACAGCGACAACCAATACCTAAAAGAAAAACTATTAACAGACTGTCCGAAGACTTTAGATGAGGCCATCAATATAGCTAAGAGTTTGGAAGAAACCAAACGACAATCCAAAATTCTAGAGAATTCAGCAAATTTTGTTGGACAAATCAAAACAAAGCAGCAGCAGCGAGCCAGCCGTCCAGTCAGAACTGAAAGCCAACCTAGAAGTCAGTCCCAGTCTCCATTGAGGAAGAAATGTGGTCGTTGTGGTCAGATACATAAAAATAAATGTCCAGCTATGGGTGTGCAATGTCATAAGTGTAAAAAACCAAATCATTTTGCTTCATTTTGTCGAACAAAGTCTATTAGAATAGTAGAGTCACAGGAAGAGAACATGGTAACACCTAACGATAATTTACTCATAGGTACGATTTATTCTCTAAATAATGTTTGTTCAATTATGTCTGAAAGTAAGCCGTGGCATGTAGACTTAATCATTAATGATAATCATGTGCAATTCTTGTTAGATTCTGGGGCAGACACAAATGTAATATCATACCACACATACAGAAGGCTTGGTATTCCAAATTCAAGTCTAAAGAAAAGTAAACACACTCTCTCAACATTCAGCGGGGAGGTTATACCAACTTTAGGACAGAGTAACTTATTGGTCAGTCACAAAAATGTTAAATATAATCTAAATTTTCACATAGTGGATTTAAACTGTCAAAACATCATAGGAAGAGCAACATGTAAGGCCATGAACTTTATAAAAAAGGTCAACTCTGTATCTTTTAATGATAATAACCCACCCATGAACAATCCATGTCAAAATATTCTAAAAAAGTATAATAACTTGTTTGAGGGTCTAGGTTGTATAACAGATTTTGAATGTGATTTTAGCTTGAAGCCAGATGTCACTCCAAAAATAAGTCCGTGCAGGCGAGTACCATTTAAATTGCAGAGTGTATTGAAGGAAGAACTTGATAATCTTGAACAAACTGGTGTGATATGCCGTGTTGAGGAACCAACCTTATGGGTAAGCCCATTAGTTATTGTATCTAAGAAGAATGGTCAAATAAGACTTTGTATTGACACTAGACATCTTAATAAGGCCATAATGAGACCTCATTACCAATTTCCTACATTAAATGAAATTAGATCGGCTCTTGTAGGTGCAAAATATTTCTCAACTCTTGATGCTAACAAAGGGTACTGGATGCTAAAGTTATCTGAGGCTTCTTCTAAGCTGTGTACCTTTATAACTCCCTTTGGCAGGTTTAGATTTACTCGGCTACCCTTTGGGATTAATGCTGCCCCTGAAATTTTTCATAATGAGATGGTGAAAAGATTCGGTGATATAGAGGGAGTGAAAATAATGCTCGATGATTTTTTAATTTTTGGTAGAACAGAGTCAGAACACAATGAACATTTAGAAAAAGTGTTACAAAGAGCAGCTGAATGTAATTTAAAGTTCAATAAAGCAAAGTCTAAAATTTGCCAAACGGAAGTTAAATATCTTGGTCATGTATTCAGTGCTGATGGTGTTAAGGTTGATGAAGCCAAAGTTGAAGCTATATGTAAAATGCCTAGTCCAACTACTGTCCCTGAATTACAGAGGTTTATGGGTATGGTAAATTATTTAGGTCCATTCATAAAGAATTTGTCACATGAGTCTAGTCATTTACGTTCACTTTTGTCAAAAAATGTAGCTTGGAATTGGACGGAACAACACCAATCTGAATTTGATAAAATTAAAAACCTTATTAGCTCTACACCAGTCTTAACATATTATGATCCTGATAAGGAAGTCACACTGTCAGTTGATGCATCTAAAGATGCTATGGGAGCAGTTTTGTCTCATGGTAAACAACCTATTACTTATGCATCAGCATCCCTCAATAATTGTCAACAAAACTACTCCCAAATAGAGAAAGAATTGCTATCAGTACTGTTTGGATGCACAAAATTTCATCAGTATGTATATGGACAGCAGTTCACAGTTGAGACGGACCACAAACCCCTAATTACTCTTTTCAAAAAAGCATTACATGACATACCTCCCAGGTTACAGCGTATCATGCTAAGACTTCAACCCTATGACATAAGAATAGTATTCAAACCAGGTCGTTACCTCTATGTTGCTGATACTCTTTCTCGTATGGCTTTACCAGAAATTTCTTTGGAAGACCTAGATAGTGATTTAGATTTACATGTAAATTTGATTTTGTCTAATCTTTCTGTCAGTCCTGAAAAACTCAAAGAAATTCAAGAGTTGACTTCCAAGGATAAAACATTATGTCAAATAATTCAATATTGCAAAAATGGCTGGCCAGAACACAAACAATCAGTAGGTGAAGATATTAGACCTTATTTTCCATTGAAAAGTGAGATTCATGTTATCAATGACATTGTTTTCAAATCTAATAACATAATAATCCCAGAGTCATTCAGAAATACCATACTTAACATTATTCATAAAGGCCATCAAGGAATAAATAGCTGTATCCGTCTTGCTAAGACTGCTGTATATTGGCCAAAAATTGATAGTGACATAGAGAAATATGTAGGTCAATGTAAAATATGTTTATCATTTCGCAGAAATAATAGTAAAGAACCCCTTTTACACCATGATTACAAGTTGTTACCTTGGAATAAAGTTGGTATAGACTTATTTGACTTTGACGGTGAAAAATATCTTATTGTAGTCGATTACTACTCAAAATATGTTGAAATGGCATTATTAAAATCTGGGTTTGCTGCACATCCTGTCATTACTCAATTAAAATCAATATTCGCCCGTCATGGTATACCAAATATTGTTGTTTCTGATAATGGACCTCCATTTAACAGTAGTGAATTTAGAAGTTTTGCTAAAGACTGGGATTTTCAACATGTCACATCTAGTCCATACCTAAGTTGTTCAAATGGAATGGTTGAGAGAACGGTTGGAATAGTAAAAAACATGTTAAAAAAATGTCATGTTGATAAAAGTGATCCATATTTGGCATTGTTAATATACAGGAATACTCCTAAACATAACCATTATTCCCCAGCAGAACTAAGTATGTCTAGAAGTCTAAGAACTGTAATACCAGTAACAGAGAGTAATTTACAATTTAAAACAATTGATAATAAACAGGTGCAGGAAACAATTGAAAAACAAAAAGTAAAATCATCATTTTATTGTAATAAAAATAGGACACAATTAAAGCCTTTATCAGTTGGTGATAAGATAATGTTTAAACACAAACCGAATGGAACATGGATTCCTGGTATTGTTTCTCAGGTAGGCCCAGAGCCTAGAAGTTTCATTGTAAACAGCCCAGAAGGTTCTTTTCGCCGGAATAGAATTCACATTATAAAACCATCACATTCTCTTGAATTGTCAGAAAACCTTGATTCCAACAATGATAGTTTGTCTAGTTCAAACACTTTTGATAACACACCAGATGTTGTTGATAACCCTGTTATCACTGATAGATCAAGATATGGTCGTTTGTACAAAAAACCTTCTAGGTATGTCGAATCTTGTTAGAATTATGGAAATCTACTGTAACACGTAACCTAAGTTTTTTTTAAATAACAGAGTTTGTTATTAATTTATTGTTGGTTTGTAAACAAAAGCTTGAAGAAAAAAAAATTAAATTAGAAATGTCAGATGTCAAAAGTCAATCACAGATTAAACATGATAGTGGTTGCAATTGTCGTGCTGGAACTGTCACATTTATAGTTTTCTTTCTAGTTCATAAAGGACTAGAGAGGTGTTTAGTTTTTAGTAAAGTAGTTTGTTTTCTAAACAAAGGAAGATGTTATGATGTTTAATTTTACTATTGTGTATTACATGATAAAAAGTGTATTAATTTAAAAGTAAATACTTATTATAAGTTATATTAATTAGTTAAAAAAAAAAAAAAAAAAGGAAGATGTTACATAGGAATTAAGTATGTTGGCAACACTTGAAGACAGCCAGCCGGGCTAGAGGATCTTTGGAAAATGGCGTGAGTCCGCGTCTCGCTTTGTCTCATCTAATCTAGATTATTATCATGTAAGTTAAACAACAATAAATATTGATTATAACCAAACTGCAGTATCACTAAAGTAATACTACAAAAGATCCTTCGTGACAATACTTTATTGTACACCAAAATTTAAACACACCTATTTAACAATATTGCTCATTCTACAGTTAAAATGGCGGTCTTATCGCTGAAATCTTTTTGTGAAAATTCTTTTAGTACTGAAATAATTCGCAGACTATTAGTTCCGCTAGACCGTACATTTTTTCACATATTGCGTCCACACACCTCAATGCAACTGTAGCAAGTTAATTTAACGCGTAGTTTAACATGACAATTAGATTACTCGGCACCCAGTGTTAATTTATAAATCCATTAATTATAACGTAACAGCTTTAATTTGCACAGTGTGAAATGCAGAATAATCAACACGTTTCGACATTAATTGACGCCAATCTCATTGAAGCTTCCAGGAATCTTATTTCTACTTAATGATTACAGTACAACGTGTAATTTAAAGGATATTTACATACCAAGTGCATGGCTTCTTTGGATGATAACAACCGATATGGCAAGGGTTTTGTAATCCTAAGTCTACGTATGTAGAAGTTATTACAAATACCAATATACTGATACCAGAGACCGAATTTTTCAAATTAAGAAGAACGAAGAGAATTGTCGTGTTATTGGCAAGTGACGTGGAAAGTTATTGACCCTTGTAGTGCTGTGACACGTTTGTTATGATTGGTATTCAAGAAATATATGATACCGATAATTTGGTATCAATTCTTTGAGTCAGTTATTTTGAGCTGAAACTGTGCATAGAGACTCCATACCAGATGTTGTCTTCAGCCCTTTTGGATAGATATGGGGTTTCCGTTACACATTGTATATCTGATAGTTAAGTTTCGTTCCACCTCTACCCAATCCTTTGTACATTTTACTTGATGGTATGTTAAGTATTAATTTTTAATTACGATGATGCAAGATGCAGGTAAACATATCATGTGGATTAGTGAAGCTCAGCTCCTTAAAGCTTTTCGTAAATTATTTTCAGAATGCTCTAACACAATATTAACAGCAGAATTTGTACAAAGTATATAACATTATGTCCCTTTAGCCTTGCATAAAAAATGATCTAAAGAAAAACTGCTGGAAAATTATTAATAATTTTCCTCAGTACCGACATGTATGGACACTCAGGAAGGTCAGTAGATTTCAATGATAATTTAATTTAGATTCAACACAACAAAATCCAGAAAAAGTAGAATCCGATTGGTGCGCCATCAAACGGCTTCAATGCAGAACTAAGGAGGAGAGATAAACACGCTGCATTTTCGTGTCGTAATAAATTATTTACATATCATATGCTTATAATGCTACCAGTCATCTCAAGGTATGAAATATTGGATATTCACTTAATTCCATCACACGTTTTGCAATTTTTCGCAAGATTTTATATCATTACAGAAATGTGCATGATTCGTTTGCAACAGCTTATCGTAACTTATAGCCTGCGATGCATTAACTTTCCATTTCACGTAAGTGTTATAAAAATCATAATTTACCAGTTTCCCTGACCTTTTTATTGAATAAGTTGCGCATTCCATGTTGTGAAGATTTTCTCTATAAGTATGCAATATTGAATTGATTGTATCAGCAAAATTGTTTTAAGCAATTCCTTATAGAGTTGCCAAGTTTTTGTTCGCAACTTTTCAATTTGGTATCGGTTGTAAAAACTTTTAGCATCTAACGAAATTGGTAAAGTTTATGGTAGGATAAAGGAAGACTACTCAACTCTTGTATTGGCTCAACAAGACTTTACTTTTTTACTTAAAATTTCACCAACATATCTTATCTTACTAATATCTTACTAATCTTACTAGCTTACTAATATTATAAATGCAAAAATTTGTGAGAACGGATGGATCTTTATTACTCTTTCACGCAAAAACTACTGAACGGATCTGAATGAAATTCGGTATCTAGGTAGTTGACATTCCGGAACAACACATAGGCTTCTTTTTATCCCGGAATTCCGACGGGATCGGGATTTACGCGGGAAAACCCTCCCACGTGAACGTAGTCGCGGGCAGACGCGGGCCAACCATATATTTGTTATAATCATGTAGAATAATCAAAACTCTCTCTCTCACACACACACACACCCAGACGCACTAACACACATATTGATATGCTATGAATAAAAATATTAAATAATTAAAATATAAAAATTTGTATATGAATAAATAGTAATCAAAACTATTGTATTAAACTATTGCATTATATTAGTACATATAAATCGACCAATCAGGGGATCGGCACTGTCTCTTCTTAACACAGTCCGACTTTCGGCCTAGCTAGGAGAACAGTATCTCACCGGTTTTGTATTGTATTGTATAATATAATAGAACCTAAAATTACAGAATTTCAACAGTTGTGAACATTGCAATCCCATTATGAAATAAATACTATCACTAGCTTCCAGTCTACGGGCACGCCGCAATTGCGGCGGTAAGACCCCTCTTTGAGGAGTGGCTAGATCGGCGTCACGGCGTCCTGACCTACCGCATGACGCAGGTCCTCACCGGACACGAAAGTTTCGGGAGGTACCTGTGTCTGATGGGTAAGGAAGAGACGCCTGGGTGTCACCACTGCGAGGGTCGCCCTGAGGACACAGTCGAGCACACGGTGCAGGACTGCCCAGCTTGGGCAGAGCACCGACGTGTCCTCACGGCGACAATAGGCGGAGACCTCTCGCGCCCGGCCTTGGTCGAGGCCATGCTGCGGGGCGAGAGGGAGTGGGAAGCGGTCGCCTCCTTCTGCGAAGCAGTCATGCTTCCGAAGGAGGAGGCGGGCCGCGTGAGGGAGAGGATGGCGTCCTCCCTCCAGCCCAGCCGCAGTGGTAGACGCCCACGGCGTCGGACGTCGGCCGACGATCTCCGGCCACCGTAGGCGCGGGCAAGCGGACAGCGAGTAAAGGGCAACTCGCTGTCCGACCATGGACCATGCCCGGGTCGACAGCGCGTCGTGTTCCACGCGCGCCTCAAAGAGCGTCAGCAACATGACGAGGCCCCCTCTGCAGAGGGCCGAAGCCTGCCGGGGTCGTGGGACTCATCCCGTTACCGTGGCCCCGGTACGTAAAGGGCTATTGAAGGAACACCGTGGATTTTAGTCAGTAAAAGTCTGACAGTCCCTCCCACCCTGCCCGGAGTGGGAGGACTTATTTGATAATTTTACCACGTTAAAAAAAAAAAAAAGCTTCCAGTCTAACCGGGTACAGCTGAGTACTATTATTTTTCCATGAAGTGCCTGCTTATCTGACCTCCAACCCCAGCAACTAGGTTTTAAGACAGCCCTTGGCGAAACTAGTATCAGATTTAGCAGACTGCAAAAACAAAACATGTGTGCAATTTACACGTGGTAGAATCGAAACATTAAAAATAAAATATGTGTCTGTTTCTTTTTACTGTCGCTTTTTCGACTCCCCACGAGACCG
The DNA here is from genome assembly GCA_943138885.2 of Tholera decimalis. Taxonomy (NCBI): domain Eukaryota; kingdom Metazoa; phylum Arthropoda; class Insecta; order Lepidoptera; family Noctuidae; genus Tholera; species Tholera decimalis. The sequence continues at coordinate 7,022,840 of OW964553.2, read as the reverse complement.
CCCCTCCCCCTCCCTGCCCCCCTCTCAGGGCTACCTCACCCCACCCCCGCGACCTAACTTCGTTCCCGTGGTCGCAAGATAGCGAGCGAGTTTGGGCTCATTTTAAAGGGCATCAAAACCTCTACCACTTGGCCCAAGCAGAATTCCAAAATTCGGCAATTTATGTGTCTGTCTTTTTTTACTGTCGCCTTTTCGTTTCATAAATTTTCAAATCACAACGGTACCTACTAAAGAAATTTTCACTTCAAAAAAGTATAATTGACAGCCGGACCAACGGCGAAAAGTGAAGTCCAAAGCAAGGAAAAATCTCGATTTGTTAAAATGGTTACCCATCGACAAGCTGATCTCGGTAAGCGTTGCTTAACCTTAAGATCGGCCCCTGCAGTCTTTATTTGGGCACGAGCCCCTTTCATAAGTCACCAAATCTAAATCTCTCCAAAAACAAACACATTAACATATGATGCAACCTCTACAAGAATTTGTGTTTCATATCTACTCACTTACTCGATGATATCATAATACAATTTCATAATAAGCCATCGATATCTTTCGGAAAGCCATTACACCGGCTAATTACAAGCTTAATGACAACATCCACTGTGGATATTAACTTCGGTCGTAAAACAAACGCACAGAAATTCGAGATCAAGACTTATCTTATAATATAAAAATTATAAGCCTTAGGGTCTTTGTAGACTGCGGTGTAGCATTTCTGAATCAAAGTGAGCGTTTTCTTACGATTAAACGACTTGAAAAAACTTGAAATATTATTAATGAACAAAGTTAGAGAATGGTAAACTGATAAAAGCATTTCGAGTTAATAGAGAGAGATAAATAGATTCAGTAATTTACAAAAAGTTTGAAATAGAGAATTCAGTGCAAGAATCGCGCTCCCACCTTAACAATTTCCCAAACTAACTAATAGCCTTGCACCACATCATAGCTAGTTAAACTACAGAATAAGAAAGAAACTATGAAGTAACCTATCTGTTGTTATCTAAATATAACAAAGTCATATTAATTTTTATTTACTACAGAAAACCTGATTCATGACATTGTAAAGTGCCTTTTAGTGAACCAATCGAAACACATGATTTGATACAAACCCAAATATCTATACCAATGTTTAGTATTCGAACTATTGGCACTAACGCTTACTTAAAAAGTCACAACAAATCTTGAGCTTCCCACGACTGGCCGCTCGAACGCGCCATCGCCTTAAACGCCCAAACTCACTATCGGATTCACTTAAGAAGTCCATCAGTGCTCATAACGTCAGGTTATCCACTAATAACTTCCTAATACGTGAGGGAGAAAGTGTATGACATCGGCCACCATTAGACGAGATGCTAGTGATGCAACATCATAAGTGTGGGGGTCCAAGGAATGGGGCCAATGGATAGAAAGAGGTTTATGGTCCTTCGTGATTTTGCCTCGCGAGAATGGACTTTAATGATGGTGTGTGTTTGGGGTGAAAATTTCGTCTATATCGTTGGAGCCATCAAAGAAAAGGTTCTTTGGGTTCCATATTAAAAATCTGAAATCACTATAATATGATGGCTTGTTTGTGAATCTATCTAATACAGCCAATTTGACAATCATTTACTTAGTTCAGTCAGGACCGAATTAGATGAAATTAAGCAACTCAAATACGGAGTGTAACTTCAATAAATTAATCCTGAAAATGGTTTTAAATTGTACCGTTTAAGAAAATTTATTTATTTAAGAATACAGATTAATATTAAGACTAAAACCACAAATATTACAGGAAATAAATATAGATTACAGAAAAACTTATTAGATCTTTATCTTTAAAACTATGTTTAGAGAAATATAATTCCTGATTAGAGCTCCTTAATCTAGATAAAAATAAAAAAAAAAAACACCTCATTTATCCCAATGCGACGCGGAACTCGCCTTTAGTTTACCCTAATAAGTTAGTTCATCTTCAATATTTACTCAATAATTTAAACTAATCCGACATCAAACCTATTAAAGCCCTTCCAAATAATTCCCACAATGAAATCATCTCAAATCTTTATAACGCCTGATTTATCTCTTAAGCCCTCGTATCAAACGCGTGTACTCTCCTTATCCGATCGAAATAAACCAGTTACGTGTTATTCGGGCTGTGTCATCACTCGCCAGCAAATGAGCACCCAGCCTTATTAGTCCGATAAGGTTTGATATCTAACTAAGAGAAAGTTGACAGTGTTAAGTTAAACAAAAAAAAAGATAAAAATAGTAAGATCAACTGCATTTTTAAGGTGATGTCGTAATTTAATCAGGATTAAGATCTTGAAAACGGTAACTGATAGATTAATTTAAAACTTTTATTCTTTTATTTACTTAGAGTATTTGACAGGATACCTATTAACAAGACAATATTAGTTGTGCCCCTTTATTTTATTTCATACTTTCCTTAGATTTTCGAAAAGCGATTTTGCGCTAAACTGAGGAAATCTTTTAGTTTTTTTCGGGGGGGACATCATCAAATGACTGCTCTGGGTGGAGTGGAAGGAAGTGTCAGACTCCTACTGAATAAAAACCCAATTCTGTTTCTTCCTTTTTAGTTATTCAGGGTACGTGGTATCTCGTTAGTTCATTACTGCAACCCTGGTAGGCATTGGCCCTGTCAGGCCCCGACAAGGTGACAATGGTGCTGTGCTCTTTGAAGTGCGCGTGGAACACGACGTGCGCTTGGCTCGGGATCTTTGAGGTTTCACGTAATATTATCTATACAAAAGCTGTCCAGCTGTAGTTTCTAAACTTTCATTTAAAGTCATGGCAATTCTCAAGTCATAAACGACGTAAATTGTTATTTCATTACAACATCTTCATGGCAGTAAAACAGTATGCTACTAACATTTACTAATTCGATTACTCCCACTTCAAATTAAGGGCGTCGCAGATCCAAAGACCACTTAATAACGTCTCGGATCACGATGATTGTTCGGAACAAAGTAATTAGTTAGTTTCATTAAGAGACTCGTGTATCCTTGATAACGTTGAAGTTAGAGTTCGTTAAGTCGAGTGAATGGGTTATTTCTAGGTAAGAGTGCTTCATGTTCGACCACATCATCGCTTTCTTTCAGGCGAGATGAAGGACAAAAGCGAACCTATCAGAAAGGGTGTCACTGAACAACATACTAAAATCATCATCATGATAAGCATATAACTGTTAAACCATTATAAAACAATGAGCAGTTCTTGCGAGTTAGTAGGTCGTAGCACACATATCAACTCGGAAAGGGATCGTCACCGTATCAACTCGAGCCGTTCAGTATTATTTGTATGAAACTCCCTACTGCAACGCACACTAATCGGAATCGTAACGTAATCGCCTCGCCTCACAAGCTCACGAACCGCGCTGCGGTGCGCTTACGGCTCTCCGTACCCTAGCTTACGGCTCTCCATACCCTAGCTTACGTCTCTTCGTCCACGCCCCTGCCGCGGTCTGCATTGCCGAACGTGCTTCCATTGGCTTTCATTTACAAGGCAGCTTCCAGTCGTGCCGCCTAGCCGTCAACCAGCGGTCGGCGAGCCGTAAGCGCGGCGTCGCCTAGCTGTAGCCGAGTCGACGTGCCGGAGCTTCTGATCCGCTTACATTACGTGGTTACGTTACGTGGACGCCTGTTTGACGCCAAGGGGAAAGGCGAGGCGGTGACGATCCGCTCCTGAGTTGACATGTGTGCTGTGATCCTAAAACATTAAGAAGTCCGACTGTCAGGAGTTTGGCATATATGTTTGTACATTTATTTCATTCCGATTTTAAGGCGTCAATAGCCTAATGGCTAAGGTGTCGGACTTGTGATCGAGAGGTCACGGGTTCGAAGCCCACCCATTATACCCCACCTATTCTATTGCCGTGAACCCACTCCAGACACAAGCATATTTGAAGGAGTTAACAAGATTGCTAGCAATGTGAAATCTACCCACATTGCTAGTTTTCTTTTAAAAAAAAAGATACATTTATGTTGTCTATAAACTCCTAGTGAAATTTCCATCAACTGTATCTCCAACAAACAGAAAGACGGACAAAAACATATTGTTTGCATTTTAGTATCGTGTAAATAACACTGTAAGCACTTGAAAAACACAGTTAAGTATTTTGAAATCACAGATAAATAATTAAATCTTATCTACATCCTAGCTTCTGCCCGCGACTTCGTTCACGTGGGAGGGATTTCCCGCGCAAGTCTCGATCCCAACGGAATTCCGGTACAAAAAGCCTATGTGTTATTTTAGGATGTCAACTATATACTATCTAGACTTCTTCTTACAATTTAGATTCTAGAGCGACGTCAAAATCTCTGTACCTATCAAGTTTAGGTATATTTGATTTTCTGATTTCCGCGCTCAGCTCAAATGGCTTCCTATTAGGTTTCGCCGGAATCTTCACTTACTTTCTCTACTTTATAATGTGCTCTTTCTTTAATCCTTTTACTTCTTTTTATCTTAAGGAACGCTTTCAGTTCCTCTGTGACACACATTCTAGATCCCTGAGATCATGGGAAAATTTAGAGTTAAGTATTCGTATGCATTCCACTTCTTTCTTTGACTAATCTTTCACTATTCAACCAGCTCGTTTGTGGAATGCATTACCCATAGAAGTGATGCGTGCTCTAACGCTACCAGCGTTCAAAAGAATGGTGAAGGAGCATTACCTCTCCCTATAACTTTTCCCCTTCTTTCTCAATTATACATGTAATATTTATTAGTATATAATTTTGGTATTGTATGTATTTTATATTATTATGTTCAATTATATGTTTGTACACTGACAGCCCTTAATCTGTCTCCTTTAATTTTTGTCCATCCATTGGTTGTCTGTAAGAGATTGCCCTGTGCGATAAGACCGCCCATTGTACACTTATTTAAATTTTTGTATCCATAGAAATATTGTTAGGTGTACAATAAAGTATATAATTAATAATAAATACTTATCAAATTTCTTTCAGATCTGTTCAGTAGATTTTGCGTGAAAATGAAACACAAACATCCATACACCTATACATCCACTCTTACAAACTTTCGCATTTGTAATATTAGTAAGAAGTAAGATAAGATAGGAAGTGTATATGTATTTATATACAGATTAAATATTAATAAAATGTTGGTAACTGTACACATATTGTTTAAAGATCATTTTGAGGTTTCTATTCTCTTCCAACTGCAACTCTGAAGAAGTCTTTGACAAGCTTCCTGCTTGCAAATAACTATTGTGATACTGAACGCCTACTTATTTCCGAAAATAATCCCCAGTAAACCCTACAGATAACATAACACACCGCACACCACACCTCACACACAATCACCACTGCACACACAAATGATATTGAGTGAATTATAAACTTTATTTCTAAATAATTAATTTTGGTAATTTTAATATATAAACACCTGCTCTACCTTCAATTACACAGGCTAACAAAATTTAACCAAACTTCTTAACCAGAAACTAGACTATACATTCCCGAAGGTTTTCGATGCGCTGAATCCGAATCGCTCTATCACGTAAGGTTTCTGAGATATCCTAACCTAAAAGTTCAAAAAGTACCGTTTTTGCCAGATTTTGAGGTTATACTCACGAATTATTTTTTCTAAAAAAAATAAAGGTTACCATATTAAAGAACAAGTCTTCCTCTTTCAAATGCCGTTGAGTTTGCTTTTTAATTTAATTTTTTTTTTGTCAGTCGCCATTGATATAAGACAATAATCGGAAGCTCTAAACCCTGTCCTCCTTACCTCAATGACGTCTTTCAACATGAACCTCCTACGCCGTCTCCGTCTCCTGGGGGCTGGCTCGGAGTCCCGCTCGATGCCCTCGTCGTCAGTGTCTGCGCGGCCGCATTCCGAAGTCTCAGAGCCCTCGGATAGGGCGCCGCATTCCTCGTCATCATCTGGAAAGGATAAGGAAGAACATTGAAAACTTCCATAGTGACAATGTATAAAACGTAGTTAAATCGCCACTAGTAAAAATGACTTAGCAGAATTACATGGGCATGACATAATCAACATTACCAAGTTTTTCAGCCACTTAGATAATCCTCTAAGAACTATTATACACATATCACTTTACTATAGGACTCTCTGTACTTGTTTCTTTTCCGTATTTTTTATTTTATTTTTAATTATTGTTTTATTTTATTATAATAAGCCTTTTACGTTCTGCTGGAACAAGTCTCCGCTGTGAGAGAGGGATTTGGCCCATAATCTACCATGCATGTCACAAGTCTTCGGAGTCTTTTCTATCGTAGGGCATCCTGCTTTCCGCACGATGTCTTCGTCCAACGTTTTGAGAGCAATTGTTATGATGAAAGTAACATGAACTATTGTGCCTGCCTGGATTCGAACTCGTAACTCATGCCACTACCCCCCACTGCTTTCTGAGTAGAATAGACTCTCCAATAGATTTCCACAGTTTGTAAATATTTTATGAACCATATTAAGTGTTAATTCCGTCAAAAAAAAAATGGTTTAGCCTAAATGTAGTATGCAGTAAGTGTGGTGATGCACCATATAACCAAAACCATAAATTAGATGAATTCACACCAAATATAACGAAAAATATATGAAAATACGGCTACATATAATAATTATATTACTCGTATTCACGACATAGCACTCTATATATCTACGATAAGGTGATACAATAACCTATCTATTTTACGCTTTGAACTCAAAGTACAATATTGACATCAAAGTTTAAGTGAATTATTCTATTACGGACGGAATAGTTACCCTTCCCCTCTTGATATTAAATCCGTGTTATTTTGGGAATTTATGTAAAGGAAACACATTGTTTTCCTGGAGAGTGATGTACTTTTGGAAATATCAGAGGAAGAACTGTGTATGTTCATAGTTTATACTCATTTAACCGGCTAAAAATAAATGTGTCATGTATGAATCTCTTTCAATTGATTATAATGTTGAGTTCGTTTGTGCTGTGCTGAAATTTCCAGTAAAATTTATTTTCTTAACGTAAAAAAGTATCCTCAACAAACTTCATGATCTTGGAAAGACTGCCAAGCGCCGAACCGAACGCCACCGTCCGGTAAAAAGCAGCTTATAACCTTTCTCAAGCTTCAAGCTACTTTTATACCGAATTTAATCCAAATCCACCCAGTAGATTTGAAGATTAGCGCGTTCAAACTAACAAACTACTTAAATCATGTAGACACCACGTGTGGTCGCATTGCACACTAGGTAATAGGTAATCACGACTTGTCAATATGCGATCGATATCGATACCTAATCGACACTGCATCGTCAACGTCATCGCGTTACAACTCGGTTGCGCAAGCGCAGTACATTTGCGAGCTTTGAGTCGCCGCTGACCAATCACCGGTTAAGCTCAACTCTTGACATTGGACGCGGCTTATGTGTCAATGGTCATTTGGAGCGTAGGGTTGTCAAAAGCGTTGTACAAGATATAAGTTATTCTTAATAAACAAAGTTAAAGTACTTATTCTTAATTAACTAAGTTAAGCTAAGTTTAGGTGCACGAGGGGAGATCGCCTCCTGCAGTTTTGGTAAGACAGACAGAGATTACTCTGTAATCACCTGGGGTTTTGTCAAAATTGTATATATTTATACCAATAACTACTGACTGGATTCCAAAATTTTAATTAATTTTTATTAGCTTTTGCCCGTGACTTCGTTCGCGTGGGAGGTTATTTCCGCGTAATTCCCGATCCCGTGGGAATTCCGGGATAAAAACTATGTCCTATGTCCCAGGGTTCTAAACTATTCCCATGCCGAATTTCATCTAAATCGGTTCAGCGGTTTACACGTGAAAAGGTAACAGACAGATAGACAGACAGATAGACAGACAGACCGACAGACAGAGTTACTTTTGTATTTATAATATTAGTATGGATATGGATTTATAATAGGCTCGCGTTTGACCGCCATCTCACTTGATAGTAAGCGATGATGTGGTCGAAGATGCAGCACGCTTACCTAGAAGTAACTTATTCACTCTTCACTTAAAAACCGCCGCTTATAGCCATCAGGAAACCCAGAACTCCGGCAGGGAATTCCGCTCCTTAATCGTACGCACAATGAAAGTATTCGCAAAACGTTTAGTGCGTATGGGGTATTCGGCTCCATAAACTGGGAACTTGATCCTAGCATCACTAATGCAACTATAACTGTTCCTTCTAACTACAACAATAGTCTAGGTTTTTCGTTAGTTGATTTCATGTCTCTAAACTCATTGCAGCAGTGTAACTCTGTAAAGAATTATAAAAATAGAATTTTAGACTTGGTTTTATCAAATGTGCTGACAGGACTAGTAAAAAAATGTGAAACCCCAATTTGTAGAGTTGACGAACATCACCCACCGTTAGAAATAGATTTTCAGTTTGTAACGGTCGCTACCCTAAAATCTAAACAAACAAACTCCTTTAACTTCCGAGCGGCCGACTACGGATCAATCAATAGGAAACTTAGCGATGTTGACTGGAGACAGCTACTGGAATCCTGTTCTCATGTTGACCATATGGTCACTACTCTTTACGATCACTTAAATACCATCATAAATGAGCTCGTTCCTAAACGGAAGCGTCTTAACTGCAAATATCCACGGTGGTATACCAAATCTCTAATGAAAATCCTGAACGAGAAAGAGAAACTAAGGGACCGTTTTAGAAAGTACGGTAACCCCCGTGACGAGATCGAATATAGAATTCTTAACGACCGGGCACGTGCTCTTATTAAAGATTGCTATAAGAACTATGTCTATAGAATGGAAAGCAATTTTCGGTACAACCCAAAAACTTTTTGGTCCTTTGTCAAAGCTAAAAACACGCGATCGTCCACAATTCCATCTTTGATAAAACTGAACGAGTCGGTGGCTACCAAGGGCGAAGATATTTGTAATATTTTTGCTTCGCAATTCTCCTCGACCTTTACTACGGTTACCAGTAATGGTGGACCATCCACTTTGAGCTCACATAGGTTTCCTCAACACACTCTCAGCAAAGTTCACTTTACTGAAAGAGATGTCTTTAAAGCCCTTCAACGGCTAGATATAACAAAAGGTGCCGGTCCCGATGGGATACCTCCGATCTTCATCCATAAATGTGCTCGCTACCTGGCCCTCCCACTGACTCTAATATTCAATAGGTCCCTAACTACTGCCCTTTTTCCGTCAGAATGGAAAAAAGCAAATGTGGTCCCAGTGTACAAAAAAGGAGACAGATCTGATGCGACAAATTATCGTCCCATTTCAATGCTCTCTATTTTTTCCAAAGTGTTTGAGTGCCTAGTATGCCCCATCCTAATAGCCCACATAAAAGTACAGATTGCACCACAGCAACACGGGTTTTGCAGCAATAAGTCAACCACAACGAACTTAGTGTCCTACCTGAATGATCTGTCCGCTTCCGTGGATGCTGGTATACAAGTTGATGCCCTTTATACCGACTTCAGTAGCGCCTTCGACAAAGTTGATCATCGAACGCTGATATTGAAGCTGGAAAACCATGGTGTTCATGGAAATCTCTTGGACTGGTTTAGATCATACCTTGATAAGCGGAAACAAAGGGTGGTGGTGGAAGGTTATCACTCCTCAGAATATGCTGCCACATCTGGAGTGCCACAGGGATCGCATGCTGGACCTATTTTATTTACAATATTCGTAAATGATTTACCAGACTGCTTTCGCCATAGTCAGTGCTCACTTTTCGCAGACGACCTAAAAATTTATCGCAAAATTGGCTCACTCGAGGATGCAGAGTTACTTCAATGCGACCTCAACTCATTGCAGTCCTGGTGTGACATGAATGGTATGGTACTAAATGTCAACAAGTGTCATCATATCACATTCACGCGTAAAAAACACATGATACCAACGCACTATACACTCGCAGATACTGCACTGCGGAAGGTAGAGACCATTCGAGATTTGGGTGTACTGTTTAGTGGTAACCTTTCATTTAATCCCCACTTCGACCAAATTATCGCAAAAGCGGCTATAACCACGGGATTTATTAAGAGAACCTGTAGGGAATTTAAAAGCACGATCGCCCTAAAAACACTGTACACTTGTCTGGTCCGTAGCACGTTGGAATATGCATCCCCGGTCTGGAACCCAATTTATAATGTCCATACAAACCGTATTGAAAGAGTCCAACGTAATTTCACGAGGTACCTCAGATTTAAAGACCACAGTTGTCCTTACAGAGCCGACTACACGCAGCGTTTGCGACACTTTAAACTGCATTCTCTACAAGAACGTAGAACTTTAGCTGACATGGTTCTATTATACAAAATTGCTAACAGCTTAACATCTACTCCCGATCTGCTTGAAAAAATGTACTTAGAGGTACCCCGCCGGGGCATGGTCAGATCGGTGAGAATAGGTAGAACATTCGCTAGCAGAAGTTGTCGCACTAACCTTGGTCGTTCCGCTCCGCTGAGTAGAATGATGAGCACGTACAACGGGATCTGCTCTAACAGCCAAGTCAACATCGACATCTTCTCAGACTCACTAGCCCAACTTAAGTCGAAAATTATGAAATCAATAGATGATCCGTAGTCCCTTTTATTTTAATTTATTTTTTTTCTTTACAAGTTTAGTCATATTATTTTATTATTTTATTTTATTTAAGTGTTTTAGTTATTATTTAATTTTAAGTTTAGTATTTTGTAAATCTGTACTAATTTTTAATTTTATATTAATTTGACATTCATTTTACAATTCAAATAAGTTAATTTCTGTTAATTTAATTCAATATTAATCTTATAATTTTAATTCATAAAATTAAACCCAATCAATTTATATTTATGTCATTATAATTCTGTCTATAAATTATTCTTAATTTGTTAATGTCATTTTTTCTTTACATTTATTTTATAATACTTTTAATTAATATTCACAATTATATTGTAAAACTCGTTTTGTGTAAGATGTGCATGCCTGTAAGTGACTTATTTACACAGGACCCTTAATGTCACAATTTATATTATTACATTTGTTAATAAGTTGTTGGTGTGCCTTATAAATAAATAAATAAATAAATAAATAAATAAATGGGTGGGATGTCCACCAAGTAACGATGGCGCAATGTCACTGTCTACCAAAAAAAGCTCAAGCTGTACGTAATGTTATTGGTACCTATTATGCGTTCGTTGTGACTTAGCTGAATGTATCTTAAGCGCCTAAATTAATTTCGCCATCCGCTGTCCTAATCACTAAGATTTATAAACCACTAAGTGACAACCATAACGATAAGTGCTATTGTGGTGTAGATATCACGATTTTAAAAGATAATATAATTTTAATTGAGTAACTTCTGGGCGGATAAGAATCGTTAAAAGTTTGTGAGATACCAAGGTAGGTAATATTTATTACAAGACATGAGAATTTCATATGGGTTAGTGTGCATAATTTCATGATTTGCGACGTCTAAGATGTTCTAATAATTGAGATATTTGCAACAACATATTTATTTTCTTAATAAGATCAAAACCAATTCTGAAATCACCAGCAGCAGCAGTTCAATCACTTAATTACTGGATATGTAATAGTACAAACCTAGTTTGTTGATTTGCTTTATGTTACAACAGTACTACAATGACAGGCCTATTGGTCTAGTGGTTAGTGGCCCTGACTGCTATGCGCAAGGTCGTGGGTTCGATTCACCCAGGACAAATGTTTGTGTGATGAGCACGATCATTTGTTCTTTGTCTGGGTGTAATTTATCTATAATATGTATGTATTTAGAAATATATATGTATGTTTATCAGTTGTCTAGTACTCATAGCACCTTAGCCACCAAGCCTGCTTAGTTTGGGACTGGATGGCGTTGTGTGAAAGTTGTGGAATCTTATTATTATTACAATCTCATCATCGTCTGCTTGTCCCTATACCAACTTATTATATTGGGGTCGGCTTCCAGACCAGCTGGTTGCAGCTGAGTAACACTATCACACAATCTTCCGCATGCTCACCTTTAAGGCTATAAACGCATAGCACGGCTCACAACTCGATCGCCCAATGCATGTATTTTGACCAAAAGGATGCACGAAGCGTATTTTAGTAGTGTTCGTAATAGTAAGTATTAATATAATGTTACACGCCCTGTACTCACACAAATGCATATTGTCTCTAATTGAGCGAAACCAGGAGGGGGTGCGGTTTGTCACTAGCTGCGCTTCCGCAGAAATATTTTCTTAAGTGAGCATGTGTTGCTTTGGCCAATAGTACTTAGAGCGACTGTCTGTCTGATCTTCACAACCTAGCAGCTAGGTACCAGATATTCTGAATTTTAACTATCCGTAATGTATAAATGACAGCCGAGACCAAAATTAAAGTGGTTTCCGAGCCACAGAAAATTTCGATATTTTACGATGGTCAGTCATCCTAGGCCCAACCACGAAATGCGTCGCGCGTCGGCAACCAAAATATTGAAGATAGACCCGTGTGGTTTTTATTATTTAGCCACGGATTACGACATCTGCAGTTTATAAAACAAAGATTATTATTATTAAAAACCTTACCAGTCGATATAACAGACGAGCTCGTTGAGTGCACAAATAAATACAATTAAAAAGAGCTACCAACCAAAATCGATCAACCTTCAGCGTCAGCCAAGAGTAATTATCACATGACAACCCGAAAAGTAAACTCTAAAATTAAACCATTATGTTCGCCTCGACGAATAGAAGCAAAGAACTAAAAGCAATAAAAATTGATGTGAAGCCATCCATCAAACAGACAATGGATCCCGACAGTTTACTACGTTTTTCGTAAACATATCTTTGGATAACAAATGTCTTGTAAAGGCGTTTGTAGACTGGTAGATGATGGCCCACAGTTTTGTGTAGCGTGAGTCGATATTCTGATCACTTTCGTCATCGTCTCAACATCGCCAGCTCGAATTTAAGTCAAGAGTGAATAGGTTACTTCTAGGCAAGCGTGCTCCATCTTGGACCACATCATCACTTACCATCAGGTGAGGTGATGGTGAAAACAATTTCTACAAAAAGTCTCCTAACTCAAAATGAAATGACCGAAAAGAAGACCTGAAAGTCATGTAAGCCGAAATGTTGTGATCATATAATAAAATTGAAGTGCCTATCTGTGATTTCAAAATAACTGTGTTCTCACGAGTGCTTATAGATAAAGTTACTAAAAGCAAACAAACTATTTTCTAAATACAGTCTGCACCGGCTAATCTCTGAAACGGCCCAACCAATTTGAATGTAAATTTAAATAGAAGATAGAGGAGGTTACACGAGAAACGAAGTCGCTAGCACAGCTAGTGTCATGATAATACAAACGGATAAGTTATTATATGATAGCTCCACTTGAGATGTTACCTGCTTTTTATTTACTCACTCACACATTAGAACCACAATAAGACTTCGATGATGATTAGGACTACAATATCGGTTGATTCTATTCAGCTTCTATTCCTGTTTTCAGTCAGATTCTTAAGACTTCCGAGCGAATAGATTGTCGAACATTAGACTGTTAGTACACTTAGAAATACCAACGTAAGAGAGAAACCCGTAGCCCATAGGAAAGCTCATTACAGATTCACTTCCTTTTGTGTTAATTATTGAACATAATTAACGATTGTTTGCGACAATTAGACGTTGTAATTACAGTTTTCTATTATTTCAATACAATTCGCATTGTAAGAGGATTTATAAAAGTGACACAAGATAAAATTCACCTTTCAAATGTGTAAGGCTCCTAATGCTAGGAAATCCATAGAGCTGTTATAAAACTTTATTATTTTTGTTCAGTGGACAATAAACGAAACAATGGGAAGCCATAAGTGGCAATCACGATAGTCGACTTCTAAATGACTTGATTGATGTGAAATATAACAGGTACCATTCTTTAAGACGGAACCACTTTTCAATGCTTTGAGTTTGAAATTTCTTTTTTTTAAAGTCAACAAAACTACCTACTCACTTTTGTAGAAAAAACTGACGATCTAGAGAGCTCCCAAATAGTAAAGATATCGTCAGAGATGAGAGAATACCAGAAGCGATTAATTGTAAATCCAGTCATGAAATCCTAAGCTATATTATAAAACAAATCCTAAGCTAAGGGTGTATTGCAAGTTTGAAGGACGGGCAAATTAACACGCTTTTTGGACCTTTTTCATCTATGCCAATATTGAGACTGCCAAAGTTTACATGATGTTTGTTACTAAATCACGCAAACTGCAGAACGGATCAGGATGAAATTGGGCATGGAACTTTTTATCTGGAATAAAAGGATAGATTTAACAAAATTTCCACGCAAACTAAGTCACTGGCAACAGCTAGTAGATGCGGCTTCATCTTATGAGCTGAAAACATATTTATTTCTAACGTCTCTATATCTTTATCTATATTCACGTCTGCATTATCTGATCTATTACAAATATATTCAGGCACTCACTTCCTAACATTACTGCAAACATTCCTAACAGAAACAACTTTGACTTCCTTATTAACCATTAATAAACACTTTCAAACTACTTCATGACTACAATAATTTCTGCCAAACACTAGCGCTAAAAGCTGAGTCTATGCTAATAAGTGCGGAGAAATTTACGTAACAAATTTAAAGTAACTGAAAGCTATATTTAGCATAATATAGTTATTGTACCATAAGTAACACTTTCTGCAACTTACAGTCAAATTAACGTTGGAAATGACAAACGTTATGGCTCCCCTAGAATCCATTACAACATATTCCTTTGTTTATAGCTCATATTTTATGTTAGGATAGCTCATAAACGTGAACAGACGACGGGGAACCAAAGAAAGCTAAAATTTCCCCAAGGCGTCGAAGTGAGATTAATTGCGAGTGACTATAGTAGTTTCGATAGTGAAAAATTGAATCCAGATGGAGCTTACGCACGGATTAAGTAACGCTAAGTTAATTTAAAGAAAGCGCGCAGATAGCAATTCTATGCACCATAGCATCAAGGATAAATTTAAAGATCTGCCCACAGCCTAACTTGTCTAATTCTATTCACCAACACGTCAACAATGCACAAATTATGACGCTATTAAGTCGAATTCACAAAGACGACATGCTAATACCAGGGTGTCATGAGTCAGAGTGAGCTAATGGTAATAAATAGACGCGAATTCGTTACGCAAGCGTCAGACGTCTAGTAGCACGGATAAACTATGCGTAGATTTATTCGCTCGAGAGCGCTCGGCGCCAATTATGACGACATAGTGAGCATGGCATGAGCTTATTACTGTCTCGTGTTATGAATTCCTAGTACGTCAGTGTTACGAATATGTGTGAAGCTATTTGTAATTTCACAAGCTACTGAATTAGATGATTGGGGCACATTCATCTAATCGTTTTCTAGTAGGCAGCAAGCGTTTGCCATTCTTCAGTAAAATATGCATTAATTGTTGAGCGCGATCACTTTTGAGTTATCTTCTCAGCCAATTCAAATTAGATTTCCCGTTTGACATTGCCATAGTCGGAATAACAAACATTTTCTTTCTTAGAACAGAAATTAATTAAACGAACGGCAAACAAAAACCAGTTAACAGTCGGAAACATCAGCATGTAATAGTTTCCATGTAATAGCTTGTTGTAATCGACAAACTTGCGTGTATCGTGGGAGATACAGACTGTTAACGGTTTGCGCGTTTTGTTGCAGATAAGCCTTGTTTCTCAGGGCTACGAGTTGCGGCTTATCTTGAACGCACTATGTTCTGTACGCAGCAGCAGTTTGTTTTCTTCCTGGCGTATGGTAAATGTGTGTATCTTTTTGATTTAAGATGTGAGCAGCTATCCTTGATGAATCAAAAGGAAGTGCGTACGGTCATGGACAAGTAAACTTATGGTCTACTGGCTGTAGTGCTTTTAGACAGCCGCCGTTTCAACAGAAACTATAAACAGTCTCATTCGGTAGTTGCAAATTTAATATGTATAAATTTTAATGCCAACAATATTTTATGCAAAAGATAACAAACATCAGACGAAAAATTTCTTAATGTAGAAACCCTTTTACATAACATCCTTGAACTTTTGTATACGTAGACGTACACTATGCAAAGTTAGAAGACGGAAACATCACGGCAGCTCGTAACCATGATGAATAGCGACCAGTCTCGGAGGAAACCGCGCCGATTCAATTTTCCTTTTACGCTCCCGTTGGTTAGATAACCACGTGGTGGGTAGAAACTACAGATATGCAAACTTTCAAACTATATGCTGATGGAAATTAATGATGTTGACTCCCACAGTGATGCTCCAAATTCTGGATGCAGTACATATATCAAAGATGACAGTGTTAGACTTAGAAATAGTCCGGCTTTAACTGTGCAACCCTTTTGTGAGCGTTGGAACGTATATACGTCAGACGTTCCAATCTACTTATAAATATTGTTACCTTTACTTTTGGGTTGAGAAAACCATAATTTGAAATCGACCCATTTTAATATATTTATTAATTTATTTATATTTTATAAATCAACATAAACATTACAAAGTGGACATAATGCTTTAAGAATTATTCACAGTTAACCAAAGACGGTGAAGATATAACATGGCAAGTGCATACAACATTAACTAGGTACATAACTTACATTTATATATTAAATTCGTAATAGGTACATATGTAAAGTCAAGTAAAGTAAAGTAACTGAAAGGAGTTTTAATACCCAAATACATACATATATATAAAGACATATATAAGCACAACACCCCACAATAATCTATCAATTGGCCAAACAAAGAGAGGCAAACCATGGCGACTATTAATAGCAATTTATAATATTGTGAACCAACTTTCTCCACCGAACATGGATTCAAGCCAGCAGTTCGGGTCACCGGCAGAATTCGAAGCAATATAAGGACTGTAATTGGTCGAAATCTGGATTTTACTTGTCTTGTACTGTTATTCTTCGGAATAACCATTGTAGGTGGAACAGACGAAGTGATATCTGGGAAATCTGTTTTGGGAGCTTCGACGAAATGTAATCGTTTCTTGAGAAAATACTGGATTTCTAAATTTGAATAATGTATTGCGCTACGCCATCTGAGCTGGTTCTTCGTTTCCAATCAATTTTTCAAACATTATTCTTTTATGCAAACCGTCTCCTGACAATAACATACACAAGAGAAAATGTATTATCTGATTTGGTGCAGTTCTTCCAAAGTTTTGCGCATATCAGGGTATCGTTTTATTTATAGAGATATAATTATATTGTATGGAAATAAACATTCCGTATTCAATCTGGATTATATTCATATGTATCTATTTTCGATATCCTTTCCGATAACGACAAAGCAATCTAATAAAAGAAAGCCTTCGCAAATAAAGAAAATCACTAGATATTTCGAATTTTTACTCTTCTATCGTATCGTTGTTTGTCCTGATCAAATTGTTAGCAAGTCCCAAAACGATTCGCCATCTAAAAAGCCCCGAATTTCTTTGTTGTCTGTAATTGGCTTGACTTCAGTTCTGTGTACTATTTTTTTAGGGTTCCGAAGGGTAAAATGGGACCCTATTACCTACCTATTACTATTAGTGAAATATACCTAATTTATTTATTTATCTATACTAATATTATAAAGAGGAAACCTTTGTATTTTTGTATGTTTGTATTGAATAGGCTCAAAAACTACTGGACCGATTTCAAAATTTCTTTTACCATTACTTAGAGGGATTCTTCCGAATCCGTATAGGCTATATTTTATCCCGGAAAATAGATAGGATTTTTCGTGGTAGTGAAAATTGTGGAGTAAGGCGTCGAAAAAACTGCCGTACGTTAACGATTCTCGCGAACGCTGCCTATATTTAATACTAGCTTTTGCCCGCGACTTCGTCCGCGTGGAATAGTTACTTTGGGCTAACGTTAAATTTAACCCCGATTTTGAAGCATTCTTCATTGGTGCTCCGCTCCTATTGGCCTTAGCGTAATGATATATAGCCTATAGCTTTTCTCTATAAATTGACTATTTCATTTAAAATATTTATTCAATTCGAACCAGTAGTTCCTGAGATTATCACGTTCAAACAAACAAACAAACTCTTCAGCCTTATATTATTAGTATAGATAGCTGTTGCCCACGACTTCGTCCACGTTTCCGTCGTTTTTCGTAAAAAAAAGTAGCCTATGTCCTTCCTCACGGTTCAGTGATTTTGATGTAACAGACAGATTAACTTTCGTAATTTAGTAGGGAAATATAATAAGTATGTCAATCTATAATACTGTTGAAAAATATCGCAATACCGAACCGCACAATATTATTGTTAATAGCTGTGCCCGCGACTCCGTCAGCGTGTAACTCCTTGTGTGTTATTTAGTTAATGTATTGGTAATATTGTTTAGATCACGTTCACATGAGGCTTAAGTACCTATAGAACGAAAATACTTCAGCGCAAAGCTTCCGGGTAAACTATGTTGAAAGTTGACCCATCCCGGCATGTGAACATAAAGATTTCTAAAACTGCTAACCCGGGAAAGAGCGACGTACAACTGACCATGCGAGAAACAACTGACACCGAGATCTACTCCAGCAACACGAAAAGTCTGCCCTTGAGCCTTATTAATTGTCATTGCATAACACACCGATACTGGGAATCGCGTTCTTTTAAATTGGAATGGAAAATTATTTGGTATTATGGGAATTCTGGGAATTAAGACGGTTTCTCCTGCACCGCGACCTGTTAAAATTTGAGCCTCGATTATATTTTGTTGCAACTGGGTTACTTTTAGCCGAGTTCCATTGCAAAGTTGTGGTGGTTTTAAATTTCGGAGCAGAATAATAATCAGAAAGCTTCGAACTGCTAAGCTATCGGGAGTTACACGTGTTATTGTGAGTCAACCATAAAAGATAGATATATGCTGTCGTGGAATATTTTTTATATAATTTTAAGGAGAACATTTCCGTCATAAATAATTTCTGTATAGCTTTAACCATAAAGGTTGCACACGCGACGGAAGCTTAAAAAATGGAGTAACTTCTCCCGTTTTCCCAACATTTCCCTTCACTGCTCTGCTCCTATTGATTGTAGCGTGATGAAAAGTATACTATAACCAGCTTAGGAGTATGAAAAATAATTGTACCAAGTTTCGTTAAAATCCGTCGAGTAGTTTTTGTTTCTATAACGGTTATACAGACAGACAGACAGACAGACAGACAGACGGACAAAAATTTTACTGATTGCTTTTTTGGCATCAGTATCGATCCCTAATCACCTCCTGATAGTTATTTTGGAAATATAATTCATGTACAGAATTGACCTCTCTACAGATTTATTATAAGTATAGATAAACATTGCACCCGTGCGAAGCCGGGGCGGGTCGCTAGTTTATAATAAACTAGCTTTTGCCCGCGACTTCGTCCGCGTGGAATAGTTACTTTGGGCTAACGTTAAATTTAACCCCGATTTTGAAGCATTCTTCATTGGCGCTCCGCTCCTATTGGCCTTAGCGTAATGATATATAGCCTATAGCCTTTCTCTATAAATTGATTATTTATTTAAAAAATAATTTTTCAATTCGAACCAGTAGTTCCTGAGATTATCGCGTTCAAACAAACAAACTCTTCAGCCTTATATTATTAGTATAGGTAGCTGTTGCCCGCGACTTCGACCACGTTTCCGTCGTTTTTCGTAAAAAAAAAGTAGCCTATGTCCTTCCTCACGGTTCAGTGATTTTGATGTAACAGACAGATT
This sequence comes from Tholera decimalis, assembly GCA_943138885.2. NCBI lineage: Eukaryota > Metazoa > Arthropoda > Insecta > Lepidoptera > Noctuidae > Tholera > Tholera decimalis. Next base: position 7,003,173 of record OW964553.2, on the reverse strand, counting down.
AACTTTCGTAATTTAGTAGGTAAATATAATATGTCACTCTATAGTCTATAATACTGTTGAAAAATATCGCAATACCGAACCGCACAATATTATTGTTAATAGCTGTGCCCGCGACTCCGTCAGCGTGTAACTCCTTGTATGTTATTAAGTTAATGTATCGGTAATATTGTTTAGATCACGTTCACATGAGGCTTAAGTACCTATAGCACGAAAATACTTCAGCGCAAAGCTTCCGGGTAAACTATGTTGAAAGTTGACCCATCCGGCACGTGAACATAAAGATTTCTAGAACTACTAACCCGGGAAAGAGCGACGTACAACTGACCATGCGAGAAACAACTGACACCGAGATCTACTCCAGCAACACGAAAAGTCTGCCCTTGAGCCTTATTAATTGTCATTGCATAACACACCGATACTGGAAATTGCGTTCTTTTTAATTGGAATGGAAAATTATTTGGTATTATGGGAATTCTGGGAATAAAGACGGTTTCTCCTGCACCGCAACCTGTTAAAATTTGAGCCTCGATTATATTTTGTTGCAACTGGGTTACTTTTAGCCGAGTTCCATTGCAAAGTTTTGGTGGTTTTAAATTTCGGAGCAGAATAATAATCAGAAAGCTTCGAACTGCTAAGCTATCGGGAGTTACACGTGTTATTGTGAGTCAACCATAAAAGATAGATATATGCTGTCGTGGAATATTTTTTATATAATTTTAAGGAGAACATTTCCGTCATAAATGATTTCTGTGTAGCTTTAACCATTAAGGTTGCACTCGCGACGGAAGCTTAAAAAATGGAGTAACTTCTCCCGTTTTCCCAACATTTCCCTTCACTGCTCTGCTCCTATTGATTGTAGCGTGATGAAAAGTATACTATAACCAGCTCAAGAGTATGAAAAATAATTGTACCAAGTTTCGTTAAAATCCGTCGAGTAGTTTATTTTCTATAACGGTTATACAGACAGACAGACAGACAGACAATAATTTTACTGATTGCATTTTTGGCATCAGTATCGATCCCTAATCACCCCCTGATAATTATTTTGTAAATATATTTCATGTACAGAATTGACCTCTCTACAGATTTATTATAAGTATAGATAATTAAACTTTATGCAACACTAAAATGTACAAAGGCGGACTGAATGCCTTAGGCATTCTCTACCATGACTGGTACTGGACTGATTGACACCATGGGTGGTTAAGAGACAACATGGCAGGTGATGGTGCTGATGCCTTAAAGAAGGAAGTAAGCTTCTTTTTTGCTGATCAAATCTAATCACGCGGGAGAATCCGCTGGCAGAATCTAGCGACAAACTCTAGAAGTTTTTAATATTGTTAGCATGTCTTTTGCCTGTTGGTAATAAATACTTTTTCTTTCTTTTCTTTTCTTTCTAGTATATGTGAAGCAAAAACTTTGTACCCCTTTCTACGAAAATTACGCAGACGGAGGAGTACCAGATTTGGCACATTTACAGTTCCTATGGAGACAAAATGCAAATATTTTCATTAAATAATGCTTTTTCACTAAACAAATCAGTCTTACCTCTGACCCAAGAGATAACCGGAGACCCTTGCTGATCATTTATCATCGCATCACCTAACATAAATACTAGGACATCAATAAAAAAAAGTAATTAAAAAAATTAAAAACCCGACTGCAACCTTATACTAAAACTAACTGAAAAGCTAGTAAAAACAAGCCCATTTTAAATTAAATAAAAGTTGGAAGCAGGCGGGGCCCATACCATTATTATAGTTTCAAACTCAAATGGGTCCCGCCTGCTTCCAACTTTTATTTAATTTAAAATGGGCTTGTTTTTATTAGCTTTTCAGTTAATTTCAGTATAAGGTTGCAGTCGGGTTTTTTAATTTTTTTAATTACTTTTTTTTATTTCCAGCTTTTTATTTTACAAATGTGAAAGATTTCGCAGACGATTTAGTTCTTGATACGTGTTTTTTACGATTTGTCACTTTGAATTACTTTTAACCATATAAGTTGTAAACATTTTTGAAGGTATAAAAATGACGCCAAAAATCCGCCATTTTGGTGTCAGCCGCCAGTGTCACTTTCACAGTCAATACAAATCTAACGATACCTCTCAAGCTAAAATCCGTCGAGCTGTTCAGGCCACAGAGCGTGCCAAACAATTATACATACATACATACATACATACTCTCGAACAACATAACCCTACTTCTGGCGCAGTCGGGTAAAAAGAGAGTGCGCCATAAAATGTGCAAGGCAATGCCTCCAATCTAACGTCCGTTTATGACTGGACTGCATCTTGAGTTTTACTTGTAATAAGGTGTTTTGCACACACTCCTCGTTTTAGTTAGCTATGCAAGATCCAGTATCAACGTCAATGTCATCAAATCAACAACATAATTAAGATTAACATATGAATTTATCTATTTAGTTTTTATACAATACTAGTACAAAAGTACACAGGTGGAAGACAACATGGCAGGTGTATAAAATGTATATATGTGGCACAATGTTTATGAATAATATTAATTTTGGTCTACTCACAAAGAGTGAAGTCTTCATTAAATTATTGTTAATTATCTTCCATTACAGATTGGTACTTATATTTTGTCCAGACACCCAGGAAAAGGCTTGACAAGCCAGCAAAGAGAGAAAAGTACAGTGAGTGTAACACCTCAACGCTGTAACGGTACTCAAGGCATAGGGTGACCATTTATTCGCACATTCCAAACGGGACGCACTTCAAATTTACGAGGGGCCCAACGCAGACGTACGTTGTTTAATGATATTGTTTAATAGTACAATTTAGTTAGTCACTGTTAGGATAAGCGTGTAAAATGGCTGTTCCTTGAAGTATTTACGAGTATGTTAATGTTATAGCTTCAAAGAGCTGCGGAGAAAGCTCGTTAAAAATGTTTAGTTTCGATAATTTTACTGCGGGGAAACGAATTTTCTACTTTATAAATAGCCTGCCTACCCTCCTTTTGTTCACAGTGTCGTGATAGTTTTTCTATCAGCCCTCCGATGATATTATTGTCACGGGTAACCTTCGGTTACTTTTATCCAAGCTTTTTGAGTAAAGTCCAAATAATAATTAAAATGCATTTTTATTCGAAATCTAGGCCTACTCACCTAGGCCTAGACTAATTAAACGGTAAACCCGACTGAACATAGGTTTGACTCAATCTTCTAGCATTACTCGTAACTCTATCTAACTATTTAATTATCTACAAACATTCGACCGATAAATTAATTTAGTAATGTTTGCACTACATAGGCCTAATGTACCGGCCACTGGTACTCAACAAATTGAAACCATACGCTACGGAACTTTCACAGGAGCTCAGAAAGCCTAAACACTTCCTAATCCCGCTTATAAATAATACATACAGCGCGATAACATTAAATATGAACACAAAACCAAGCTCAAAATGGACAAATAGAACCATTATATTTGCGGGTGAGAATCTGATAGCCAACGGAGAAAACATAGACACTTGGACACAAAGGACAGGGCTAAGCATTGAAAGGGAGAATGTATGAGTAAATCTGTGTGTTTGTCCTGGTGAAACGCAAACTAATACAACAAACAAAAGAAATAGAATCCAGAATCACATTATTTATATGCAGTGTTGCTCGCGTCAGTGAATTTTGATCCCGTATTTCAGCCAGGAATCAACTTTATAATTCTCTCTCATAGAGAAAATGCCTGCCCAGCAATGAGAACATTTCAAGCTGAATTATAATTATTATTTCAGCAAAGCCTATGTTAAACCCCATATCAATAACTATATCCACGCTAAATTTCATAAACTTTGCGGTTTATATATTTATAACTAGTGGAAAGTTTTTCCCTTGTAAATCCCGATCCCGTGGGAATTTCGCAAAATCCCGTCTTAACGAGCATCTATGTATGAAAAGGAACCCCCATGCAAAATTTGAGAGCTCTACTATTTGTAGTTTCTGAGATTTCATGATTTATCACTGAGTGGTATTTCGCTTTTATATATATAGTTTGTATTTACGTACACGGAATAAATAAATATACAGAATTTGATTTTCTATTAGTTCATAGGCTATAAGTCTATATGTTTCGGTTACAAAACGTGAATAATATTTATATAAATCCAAAGATTTACGTATAAACTATACACGCAGGGAAGCCACACTCAGAATTAAGAATGAAACATGCATTGTAAATTAATTTCCCTGTCAACTATTGTTATTTCCAGAGTTTTAGAAAATATGGAGAGAAAAGTATAAGAGTGGAAACTGCGATGACGATAAACAAGGCTTTAGAAAATTTGTTCTGGGAATAGGAGAGAAAATATGAACGAAATGTAAAGGAAACTGAAGACATTGAAGTGTTATATTCTGAAGAAAATTTAATGTTCGATACAATACCGATGGAATTGCAATATAACACAATAATGTACATGAAAATATTGTTTCATATCAGAAGAATGCATATTCAAATATCAAAACGTCATAAACTGCAATCAACACGATTCTTTAGTTGTTTTGGCAATGAAGGCTAGAAAGAGGAACTCGAGTAGACAACGCGCAATGTTGCAGCTGGAAAGACGGGGCCTAAAAGGGCCATCGCCTGCTGGGGGTCGCGGGGATAATTAGATACCGAATTCTAAAAAAAAGGAAAGAAAAAGAATTTTCTCTTCAAACAGGAGCAGAAAGAGCGAATCATGAAATTAAAAAAGGACTGATTCAGCACAGTATTATCACAAGCAGCGGAGATCGATTATATGGACAGCCATCGCGCGTACCGTATAATGATTGATGGTGTTTCATAGCAGAACCATCCATTGTGCTAATATACATGTGATTTATGGGAAAATAGATTAAATGTTACGCTATCTCCACGGTTATGTGGGAATGGGGTTTCTATATTAACGACTCGTTTTATAATTAATTACTTGTTGAAGTTCTGGTTATAAACTGCTTAATGCTGCTGGATAGAGAAAAAGTAAGAAAACTGGCCCCAGTTTTTATTAGGGCGAGGTTTTTAGACCCCCAACTAAATTACACAGATAGACGTATATATAACAACTATACGTAATAACAACTAGACGTATATATATAAATAAATATAACAATGAAAATGGTATATATTTTCAGAATAGCAGGATTGTTAACAAGCAATATGGAAATTCCCGAGTAAACCCACGCTCAATCTGTCGTATCGTATCGTAACAAAAATGTCCTCAATGTTAACTGCAGCACATTATTTTCCAATAAAGCGTTTCCAATAGCCGTGCAAGGCGTGCTCACATTATGGTCCATATACCAGTTTATTGCACAATCAATTTGTATGGAAAAACAGTAATTTCATATTACTTTGTGCGCATAGGGGGAAAATGCTTTTACTTAGTTAGCATATGCTGTGCGGAATGTTGTATTCTTGACTTAAGTGGAGACTTCGATTCTAATATGAATATGGAGTCACTACTGGTGGTCCTGGTACGGTTATGATCTGATGGAGGCTGCTTTTGATGTCCATATGGAGAAAAAATGTCCGGCAGTGAATATCTTTCGGCTGATATGAACGAATGAAAGGTTAACAGTTAGTTACACACAAATATTTGAGTCTATATCCAACTTTTGTGGAAAAAACGGGACTTTATAGAAATTTGAATTTATTTATTAATTTGTTAATATAGGTAGAATAGTACAGATCTTATATTTATAAATAGAGCGCCATGTTATGCCAGGAGGCGTACAAATGCGATGTGCAAATCCTTGCGAGTATTATACATTATTCCAAATATTGTAAAAATATTATGCATTATTATAGTATTACTTTAAAATAAATTAAACAATAACTAATAATTATGTCAGACCCAAATGAGGAATTATTTATATCAGAAAAATATAAATCAAAATAATTAAAGTGCCAATAATTAAAATATCAAATAATCAAAATGTCAAATAATTAAAACGTCAATAATTAAAAGTCAACAGAATTAACATGTCAAATAACAAAAATTACAGTGTTAATAATTGTGGTACTAAATTAAGTCGTAATTTAAGTATTCGTCAATGGTATAATAGCATTTATTGATTACGAGTAATTGCATTTTTTTCTTAAATTGTTTCAAATTTAATTCCTTTATGGAATCTGGAATTTTGTTATAAATGCGTGGAGCCATACCCAAGACACTCTTCCTTAATAATGCAGTCCTGCACTTTAATTACTCAATGAATTTTTGTTTTGTTTGGAACATTTCGTACCGTTGTAATTATTTCAAAAAGGTTGGGATTTGATTTGACGAAGACACTGGTTTCCAATATGTGTATCGCCGGTAGCGTATCTTATATACATATATTGATATAGCTATGCATACCTATTCAATCAGTCTCACATAACTTTAGGAAGCTGTAACTGCTAAGAGGATATTAATTAAGAAGAAATAAACAGATATGCCATCAATTTCCCGTTTCTAAATCTAAAATTACTTAAGATTACCCATCTTATACGGTGAGCAATTAAATTATCTACAACTTCTTCATATTTCATTCTAATGAAAAACCAACATCCCAACGAAAGGATTCAGAAGGTTCGTCGTTAAATCCATACAGTTCGAAATGAATTCTGGGTTTATTCTTCAAGTAAACAAATTAATGGCCCGTGCAAAATGTGCCGGAAAATGGTCAAAATTTTACCTCTTCCAAACAAACTTCAAACGATCATTCTCGGAATAACTATAGCTGATGCAAAATTGTCTATTACATATGATACGGTATTATGCATGCCTGTCCAATGCTACGGATTTAGAGAATGGTTATAATCGTCTACGAATAATGAATACGGTAATTCCATTCATTCTTCTCCCATTCATATTGTTTTATGAGACGTGCCCGAACAAATTGGTTCATTTTCTTCAATGCGAAAATGCGCTCTTTCCTAGAAAGTGAGATGAGATAACAGTCTGGAGATGTTAATACTAGGTAAGTTTCAGGGTTCAGCTATAACTGAGGAAAATTCTAAGAATAAAATAATAGACATAGTGATTAGAGAGTACTTCATAAGTAACGTGAATGAATGTAATCATTGAATTATGCCATTGAAGAAAATCAAAGTAATAATAAAATGGTGAGTGGCGTCCAATTGAAGAGGAGATGTCGGTCTTCTGGGGATGAGATAGTTAGACGGCAATTGCTATCATCGTGGGTAGGATTTGGATGACGCTAGCACAGGAATATGCGCATTGGATCAAGAAAAGGGATACCTTTCTTTCGGTAGTAAAATCTACAGTTGCCCTTGCGTTCAGTGACAGTGGTATCTCGTTACCGTTAGATAATTCCTGGAACTCCCGGCAAAACAAACTTCATCATTCTGAATTCGTCAGTTATAAATGAATACTTTTAGAAGCAAAACCCAACAATTTTCAACAAAAACAAAAACAATACAGTTATGATTCCAAAATCGCCAAGCGCGTCTCCAAATCCGTAGAAACATCAAATCATTACTAAAGATAGCGTTAACCTCTTACGTCCATAAAAGAATCATACCATACAAAACCGCCGCAACCGTGAGAAAAACGTGAACATTGTTCCCTAGATCTGCATTTAAAAGTTATAGATTAATGAAACTTTCTTTCTCGAGGAGTTTTTTTTTTGTGGTGGCCTTGTGGTTTCAGACTTTCAGTGACGTATTGTCCTCTAATTAGGGCTGCGCTTTAGGTCAATCTAATATTAAATTATTTGTAGGAAATGAATTAGTTGTCTGTCTTAATTAATTCGTTTTTCTGTCACTTTACTACTTTTCAGAACACAATTCATGGTAAAAAAAAACTAGATTTTAGAAGTTGTCGATCAAATCAATAGCCGATTGAACTGAATATTGTATGCGAGTGTCAGACTTTAAAGGAGAGTGTTCAAAAATTGTAATAATAAGAAAATGTGATCCACGCCCGATGACCTCGAAACGATGCAGGCAGCATCGAACACGTCAGATCAATAAAGATAATGTCATCGTCCAAACATTCCATCGCTAAAAATAGTTGGATGTTTCCGAACAATAGCCCAGCAGTCACAGCATCCATTGTGCTCTCAACTTATTCACCTGTCCGACGCGACCCACTGACCGGTATTAGCATCTCGCATCTCTCGATCCGATCGATACTTTCGATGCATTCGATCGCCCACTTGTAACAAAATAAACAGTTACACGTCAAAAACAGACGTCCGTGAACTTCATGATCAAAATCATTTGTAAGATTTATGATGGCCCTGTTGATCAGACAACCGGCGCATCGCTCGATACAACACGATCCATTCTCGATTACGATCAACACAAGTGAGTACATTCCCTGCGAACCGCTCACAAATTATCGGTACCGCGTTGTTTCACGGCACCATTTTCTTATTCATAAACAACCAACTGTTGACACCGCAGCCACAGCCAGGTGTTTACAATTTGATTGGCATAAAATTATGGACGATACAAAACGGTGCACTTTCCTGTGTGAGCTATTAAAAGGCGATAAATTCATCTAAGCCTATACATATAGGAAACATTGCAGGAAGCTGTAAATATGTAGTCAGAGAAATTACATCTCGATTATGAATCGAGACTGTGGCGGCTCGATGTTGGTGCAAAAACTGCCTTCGCGAGGGAAAAGCAGAAAATATGACAAGTTAATTTAGATTGAGTGGGTCCGTGAGAGTTGGAAAGGGAGGTGAAAGACAACCGGAACGAATTGTATCATTTCATTGTAAACTACACGCGATGGGAGGCGACAAAGCCGGTGTGGGAGCAAAGGTCCCTGATAACACAGTCGTGGCGGTCCAAATGTCATCGCGCATCAGCCAGACAGCCTGTCTGGCTGAGATAGAAGCATGCATAAGGTGGACACGACTGTGTTATAGAAAGTGAGAATTAATACCCAATCTTGTTGTACACGACGATACCTGCGTTTATAATGAAATGGGGCGTGCGAACCGCGTTGATGTTGATTGCATATCATGATCATGTACGTGGGTGTACAAGAATCCATTAATAGGATAACACGAATATACTTCAGTACTATTCAAATTTTTAGGGTTCTGTTCCACAAAGTTAAAAATGTAATCCTCAAAAGATCACTTCACGGTCCGTCTGTTTGTCCAGACACTTTTCCACAAGTACGTCTGTCAAATTGTAATCCATATTAATATATACTTATAGTCCTTTGGAGCTCAGCTCGTCTATCAACGCAATAGAAAATACAGACAGTTAAGCGACAAACATATTTCGATATTTTACAAATAAATCATAAACAATCCCGCTGACCTAAAATTATATTTGGCAAGCAGCCAGGTCTCACAGCTCAAGTAAAGGAAAAGTCCGAACACTTTCATTTGGTCATTTTTTTTTAATTATCGTGACGTAAAACGCTGTTAGAAAATACACTTTATTCAAATGCAATGTTAAGTTTGTCCTTCAATCTTACGGTACTTTTATACTCTATACCTAATCTTCTACAGAACCAAACATAGTGTGCGACCCAACACATACGCCATACCCTAAAACTTCTCACTTACGATTAGTCTTGATCCCTCAACAGTTTTATCTCAGCTCAAAAAGAACTGGACTCAAAAACTTAAACCACTTAGGTACATACAAAAACAAGTGAAAGAGAATTATTCGAATAAACTTTTATCTAATTACATGCGAACAGTGTCAGTATTTCTGTGGATAAAGTTGCAGATAAACCAACATTGAGAGAGAACGGAAGTAACACCGTTGGTGTACTGGAATGCAATGAGAACACAACAATGGAAGAAATTCATTACTATTGTGTCATTGGCCACAAGCTCTCATATTGATCACGCAAAGTGTGTAGGTATACGAATTTGCTACTTTTCATGCAATGCGTGTACTTGGCGTCTCTTTGCTATATTCTTAACTAAATATACGGTCCGTGCCTAGTGTAACTGAATCCTTAACTATGTAGCTTTTACCAGTGCATACGGAACATACCTATTCCTGGAATCAAATATGGAAATATCCTAGGTCTATTCCAAGATATAGCCTATACTTGTGTTAAGTTTCATTTAAATCCATCCAGCTGTTAAGACGTACAGAGCTAGCAAACAGACAAACAGAGTAACTTTTGCATTAAAATGTTAATATGCTGTATGCATTCTCCAAACTTCAAGAAGGGAACATTCTAAACAGTTGATTAAATCTAAATATTTAAATACAACAGGTATCGAAATCCGAGACTTCTCCTTTTCGGATGAGAAAATTATCAAATGACTCCTCTAGCTCTTGGAGCGAAAAGGAGTGTCAGACACCTATTGACTAAAAACCCATACTGTCCTCCCTTTTCTGTTGTTTATGGGCTTTAAAAACTTCTACTTTAAAAGTTGTCATTATTACTGTCTCAGCTTTTTTATGTATGAGTGCATATCGATCCCCCCAACCAAGAACTCGGTAATGTGCTATTATATATTATAGGCTTTATGCTGCTATGTCAAATTTAGCATTTATAGACCGGAATACACCTATGCATTTTTTTTTTAGTTTTTTCCTAATAATATTTACAAAGATATCATGACACATGATATTTTATGTAGGTGTAGAATTTTAGGTATTTTTTTTCTTGAATAACTAGGTTTTGAATAAAAGGAATTTCATATCAATGACACAGTAAACATTGCGCAAAAAATCGCTTCCATTTAATACATCAATTACTTCAATAATCCCACTAGTTAAAACATATTTGATAAAATCACTAATATCTCTCATCTTTTCTCCTGTAAAATTTTGATTTTTCGATTACCGAGTTATTGCTTGGGAGAGTCGATATGTATATACGAATTGACTATGCAATTTATTACTTATGTATTGTATATAAGCAAATAGTACACCATGGCCTACCCGCGTTTATATTTTCTCCTGCTGTGTCAAATAAATGGCTGTCTGTAAAAGATCGTTTAGCGATAAGACCACCCATTGTAACATCCTTTGTATATCTATCTATATATACCAATCAATGGCAATCATCAAAGGCACAAATAATCGGACCTTCAAAGTCACATTCCTATAACACACGCTCGATATAAAAGACAAATAAAAACTTAATTAAACCTGACCTCGATGTGAACAATACATGGCAATATTAATATCTGGTACTGAAGAAGTTCCAAGTTCCCATAGTGGGATAATATGGTGAAGATATTCCCATGCCAACATTATCTATGGCTTGTAGCAGTTAATGGTGCTTTGTTTTGTGCTAATTGCCAATGTGAGGAAGTAAAAAAAACTGACACATGTTTTTGACAAATAAATATATCTTATCTTATCTTAAATTATAGTATTTCATATATGTGACAGAGGTGTTCAGATATGGTATGACAGTGTATAAAGGTTTAAACCTTATTCCATGGCGTACCACGGTCAACTAAAATCTCTAGTACACACACACAACGACGAATATTTGAAAATATTTACTTTAATATAATTTATACATAAAGTCCTCGATAGGACTGGCAAAGAATTTTACGTGAGTGCGTTTGAGTGTAGCAATAAATAACCAAATATATAACAAACAATTTTAATGATACCTATAAATTTATATACTAGCCATTATTAGTAGCCACAATATATACTATACATGGATTCTAATTTATTCTTAAGCAATTAGTAATAAATTAAATGGATGACCACAGCGGTAACCACCTAGTCTCACATGGGCCGAATGCTTGCTAATCACTCGATGGCATACAAAAAATGTAGAAGTACCTTCGAGAAAGTTGGTTTTTGAAGTCCAGTTAGAATTTAATTATACCAAGAAATTAGATCACCCTGGATGCTACTGAAAATTCAATGCGAAAGTAACTCTGTAACCTTGGAGATGCACATGTACTATTTGTTTTTCAGAAATATGTACCTGTAAACTTTTAACGCCAGCGAAGCCACGAGCAGAAGCTAGTATAAAAATAAAATAAAAACATTACAAACCGATACAATTCATGTTGACTCAACCAACTACATGACAAAGCTCGTTACTCGCTTGTTCTCTAACAAACAGAACTTTGTTGTTTGTTCGCAGCATAACTAAATTGACATGAAGGTTGCAAACCAGTAGTTGCAAATTGAATAGAGGCAATTTTGCTGCTGAATACTCCAGACACCCTTTGATTTTAGCAAACTTGGAAGGATCCATAAGGTCCACGTAATCCAATTAAGGCTTTAAGATAGTTCATTCTCAATGAAAATATAATATGTCACTTACTTATAAACTATAAATTAACATTACAATAATATTGTACGTTCAATAAAAACTTGTTTGCAAAAAATAAAACCGACTTCCATATCAAAACACTACAAAGCCAAAAATAATTTTAATTTCGGTAGTCGGTGTTATTGGTTTTGTATTTTCTTTTTTTTTCACACCGCCTTCCGAAATTAAAATTATTTTTGGCTTTGTAGTGTTTTGATATGGAAGTCGGTTTTATTTTTTGCAAAAAAGTTTTTATTTTCGCGCTTTTTAGTGGGTCAGTGAATTTTCCAAATCGATTCGTAAATGACGGAGTTATGCGCGAACAAAAAACGCAATGCAGAGTAAACGAAAAGATCATCAACGTAAATTATTTTTTTCGACATTTTTGATTTTTCTGAAACGGCTTGTCCGATTTCAATAAAATTTTCATGGGACCATTTAGGAAGTATACCCTTTCTAACAAGATAAGAATTTTTCAAATCGGTTGGCAAGCGACGGAGTTATGCGTGGACAAACACTAAAAAAAAAAAATACAAACATTCGAATTGAGAACCTCCTCCTTTTTTAGAAGTCGGTTAAAAATATAACTTGTCATTTAGTTATAAGTTCTCCCTTTTATGGGATTCATTTATCAAATGACTTCTCTTGCTCTGGGTGGAGCGAAAGGGATTATAACATTTTTACTAACTAAAAATCTACCCTATGCCTTCAGATGCCCTTGTTTTCCGGGGCCGCGGTACGTCGCTATAATATTCCCGCAACCTCTCAATGGATTCATTTCTTAAAAAAGCTGCTTTATGATATATGCTGGCTAAGTTGAGTTTCGAATGCATTGAAATAGCGTACATTCCTTTTATGCAAGTCCGTTATTATAAAACTGTGCTCATTCAAAATTAAACATTTTACCATAGTTCAGGTTTTGGATTAAGCAAGTACTTCTTTTTTTATGATTTGTTTAATTGTGATTAATGGTTATTTATTTGACTACGGAATACAAGGTGCAAAAGCAAGTGAACTCAAAACAGGAAACAAAAAAATTTTTTGCAAAATATAGAACCGACTTCCATATCAAAACACTACAAAGCCAAAAATAACTTTAATTTCGGTTTCGGTGTTATTGGTTTTGGATTTTCTTTTTTTTTTCACACCGCCTTCCGAAATTAAAGTTATTTTTGGCTTTGTAGTGTTTTGATATGGAAGTCGGCTCTATTTTTCGCAAAAAAATTTTTTTCACGCTTTTTAGTAGGTCGGTTTGTAATTTATCTAGTTACAAAAGCCATAATGTCAACAACTTATCACCTTTTACAAAATGTTGCTTTTCCCGATGCATAGCCGTTAATTTTTGAGGAGTTCTCCTGGTTCTTGACCATCAGCTCTACATCGTATTGTGACGAGCATAAAGTGTTTAACATCCGTACTCAAGTAATCGAAACGCAATCCACGACATACTTATTACTGAGGAGTTTCAGTGGCCATCTGTGGTCTTCCCCAAATGGTACTTTTCGGAAGCAACTGCTCAAGGTACAAAAAAAATACCCAAAACGCTATAGGTGTGCCTATAATATTTGAAGAGTTCCCTCGATTTCTCCGGGATCCCATCATCAGATCCTGATTTCGTAACAATGGGACCAACTAGAAAGTATACCCATGCAAACGCAAAAAGAATTTTTCAAATCGGTCCAGCCGTCTCCGAGTTATGAGGTAAAAAAAAAAAGTTCAAGACAAATTGAGAACCTCCTTTGTTTGAAGTCGGTTAAAAAAGGAAAAGTATAATAATTCCATAGCCAGCATACTCACACTAGTCAAGGCCACATTCAAACTAAGAAGGGCGAAACACGCAAACATCAATCATCACTGTCCAAATTCACATGGCCATTACATTTATAACCCTAGCTTATGGATTGCTCTGCCAAAACCAACATTGATATCCATGACTCCATTACTAACTACTTTGGAAAATTAACTTTGTGTGAAAGAAGCAATGAAAGTATTTTTTCATCAACACTGGCCATGGTAGGCCAATGTTTAGAAAAAAAAACTGGCCAACATCGTTCGCACGCACGTCTACAATAATAGCTCAGCGGGGACTTTTCAAATCATTTAAGATGAAAACTATTCTGTTTATTAAAATCGATTTGTAAATGATGAAAAGTCATGCGTTTAATATTTTTATTTCCATGGGTAAACATAGATTTTGTAGCTTTGGAATCATACGCATCGGTGAATATTGATGTTTAGGTAAAGGCCGCTTGTGATCAAAGTAACGCCTATTTAAAGATCATTGACCCTTAGCAGGGACCCCTTTATGTTTTGTGTGTAACTTTACTCGTAAAATATGATCTTCGAGGGAAAAATCGAGCGGATGGCGTGTAGGAGTAGCTCAACGTCCGGTCAGAACCAGAGTCGGGTCAATGCGCGATCCACGCGCTCTTCAAAGACCAGAATGTTCAAAAGGGACCGTAGCCCTGGAACTTACGGGCAACTGAAGAAGCAGGGTGGGTTTTTACTCAGTATAAGTCTGAAACTCCTCTAAGCTCTCCCTTTTAGCGGTAAGACCGCCCATTGTAACACCCTTTGTAGTTTTTAAGTCCTCATTTAATTCTGTTATCGTGTAAAATAAAGAGTATATGAAAATCGAAGCATCTATAATGTTAGAATATGAAAGAAGTCGGTTAAATATTCAAGTCCTCTTCGTAATAGTTTAAGACTTTACTAACGCTTCATTATGCCTTATTTCTTTACCAAAAAAAAACTAAATCAACACTAACAAGATTAGCAAATAACACATAAATAATGCAATTATGATCAAACAGACAGTCGTTCAAGTATCGTTAGCGATCTTCTCATACACACACGATGCTGTATAAAGGTCAACAGGGTGAAAGTTTTATGCCAGTACTTAATAACAATTGAGATGAATTGCTCTGAGTAGAAGAACAAATGAAGTGATGGAGTTTGTCATAACAAGTGTTGAGATGCAATCACTTAAAACATATTGATAGACGATAATATCTGAACATACTGACCTGAAATGGATAGAAAAATATTTATATTAATATCGCGCTTCATCAAAAAGTTCTGGAAGGTTTTGAGGAAATAGCTTGTTTATATAACGAATATATGAACTTAACAAGTAATACTATTTATTGATAGTAAATGGATAACGTTGCGGTCTTGTAATTGAGTGTAGTCAGAAAATGACTGATAGGTAATTGGCTGTAATGGGGCAGTTGAGTTGAGACACGGAGGCTTGTTTACAGTTTGAAAAGCGTCCCAGTGTTCCGGGTGCAACAGATATTTACGAAGTGTTGCGGTCAACTATACTCAAAGCCGGCTTATGGTTTGTAGCAGTTGCGCGGAGCTTCATTCTCTCATTTTATCACGATAAAACATAACCCTCCTTTTGCCGTCAGGTACAGCCTGCCTATAAACCTTTGCTTCAAACTACTTCCATGGCAAATTTCATCCAAATCCACCCAGTACTTTCGGAGAACTTCTCTTCATAATATTAGTATAGATAGAAAACAATGACAATAATGACACTCAACCAACTCAAAAAAAAAAAAGTTTAAACCTCAGTCTGGCCGAGTCTTAAATCGTTAATTCCCTTGTATGAAAGTGAACCCCTCCATTAAGTTTATACATGCTAAAGTTGCCCATCTCTTCGTTGTCATATCAGTGCCTCTTACCTGTAGTATCACACGCCGTCATTTCGGTGATCAGTCCCTCGAGGTCGGGTGAGATAAGCCTCTCCTCGTCCTCCGCGTGCGTGTAGTCCAGCGCATGGTAGATCACCAGCGCCAGGTTTACAACCAACTGTAACCAAAGAAATTATACCGTTAGTGTGAATATCCTGATTGCCAATTTCGTAAGGGATATTGGATTGGATCGTTTTGATAAGGAATCGGCGTAAGAGCAAAAATGCAGCATGTTTTTTTTTCTTTTACATTATAGATATATGATATTATTTCTTTTTTTGTACTTTTACCACAATGTGGTTATTTAAAGGATGACTGGTAGAGAATGCCTTGCTGCATTAAGTGACTGATGTAGGTACCACTATTGTACATAAAGCTTAAATAAATATAAAAACCGTTAGAACTGATATGCATACAGACCATATACTTAAATTAAAAGAGTAAAAATATAAAAAATTGTATAAAAGATATCTGCTGTGTTTTAGAAAAGATGGAGCTGTGGGTAACTCTCGTATATATCTCATTCGCAAATCAACAAAAACACCACTAATTTCCCATAATTTTGACAAAACAAGATATTTAACATATCAAGGACTTAACAACAACAATACTTTCAATACTATCCTCCTGTATTCAAGCTTTTGTTCTTCCAAACAAACAGGTCCTTGATCTATCATCCGTTTCATCACTGGAAGTGGTCCACAAAGCTAGCAGCCACCGTAACTATCGTACCCAGCGACCGTATCGCCAACCCGCGCTCCATTGTACGCGGCGTGTTGCCCAACTCATCTGAATGCAACCGCTCCCGTACATGCAACTACACACTCCATTAAACCGATGTTTGGAAACAAGATTAATGGTGGAGGGAAGTTTCATAGTTTCTATAGAAGGACCACTCCTAAGAAAGTTTGGTTTTGAAAAAAAATATTAAATTGTTCCTATTTTTTTTCCGAACTACGGCAGCTATGACGAAACAATTTAAAAGATATTAAAGTACGTACGTTTTTTGTAAGAGCCCGCTCTTGACCTTGATCATGCCTGATAGTAAGCGATAGATGAGGTCAACGATGAATGAGTCCAGAAGTCCACTCTTGATTTAAAGGTTGACAGGTCATAGGTAAGTTCATAACCCACAATAGCCTATCCACAGAAGCCTCAACTAAGGAATTTCTTATCTAGAAGCTCAAGAAATGTACAGTTATGTAATACATTTGTGACATAATAAGGGTTTCTGTTCGCTGATGGATGACGACTGCCAAGCTATTAATTAGTACAGACATTTCCCGGGCCTAAGACAGTGAAGATGTTGATCTCAATTATTATCATTTCTTCTTCTTTTGTCTTAGATGATCTGACAACAAAGTTTATCAGTCTCCCAGATACTGGCACTCAGCTGCATCTAGTTAGAACAAAATCCGACCCCAACTTAGCTGGAAAAAGTCTGACTGGAAATTTGTTAGGGATTCTTTGGCGCCTAGTAGTGAACCTTTTGCAAAATCTTATTCTGTGACAATTTTAACAGAGCCTTTCTCATTACGCTTTTCGAAGTACTAATTAATTAGTAAACTCGTGTAACAACAGAATGGATTAGTTCCGTTGTGAGGCTATTAATTAGCATTAAGGTAATTGTGAATTGCGTGTAGGCGTCGATGTAAGCTATGTAGCTAATTCGAATTAGGTCCTACTATATATGGAAGATATTGAACCATTTTTTCATAATCAGCATTTAAAGGAAAATTATTTGCGGAGTTAGTGCTCATAACATGCATAGGAAATATGTTTGCGGAATGTAGCTTTAAAACCGATCATATCTTTTAAATCATATGTATGAGTATAATCGCGAAACATCTAATTACAGATTATCTCATAATTTTAAATAACACCCTTCGCTAGTACGTAACTATTTCGGATCAGCCAAACTCCGGAGCATCGCTTATCGCGCCCATTGTATGCAAATCGCGTGCAATATGATCAGAGTTGCGCAAACGCACGCAACTGTAACGATCGATGTATGACCGGTAAACAACGAAAGTCCTTTGTACGGAGATTAGTAAAATTCTATGCAAGGAGAGATTCGAATCTATTTAGGTAAAGGCTCTTTGAAAACTAAAAAGGATGCTGCTTGTACAAGAAAACAAAAGATTGAGATTGTAAATAATGAACTCTTCCGGCATGAAATCTTTACAGATCATAATAATAAACAAACAGGAAACATGTAACAAAAACATGATCTAGAAGACAAAACATTTTCTAGAACTGCTCTCATTTGTAATGTAAATTCTGTAGCAAAACAAAAATATATACACGAACTAGATGTACAGGCACTTAGTATAATGAACAAAGCTATTTGCGATGTCCAATGAAGTGTGGCTAACAACTGCGGAATCAATTAGGAAGCCGGATGCTGAATATTTAGCTGGTGATCCGTAATAATGTGGTGCAGTGAAGCTTTTTGTTGAAGCACTTAGTGAAGAAACCGAGGCTGTAGAAGCAGCGAATATGAGATTATGATGGTAATAAAATTGGTTACTAGGTACAAAATGAGTAACAGGTAACAAGACAGTGGCTTCCAACATGGGCACGGGAAATTATTAAGATTCCGATATTTTATAGAATGGATAAATCTGAGTGGTTCAAATATGCCTTTCTGATTCTCTCAGAAATACTTCTAAGCTGATTTTAACTTTGTAACAGGATACTTAAATAAAATTTTAAACAAAAATATTAATCATACAGAAAACGGTTCAATACTGGTCACTGAGATATATTTATTTCGGTGTCGTTATTAGTGTTTGGTACCGTGAGGTGTAAGTATATGTGTTTCAGTTTCCATACATTTTTTAAAAGCTAGTTTTGCAGTAGATGTTCTCTTTGGTCAACTATAATATATTTTTAATTCAGATCATACATCCATGTGATGTGTTAGTACTAACTTAAAATAATGTCAACTACATATAACCAATGAATAGCACAAATGACCAAAACTGATTACGAAATTTATTATAAAAATTATAACTTTGAAATCAAAAGCAAATTTAATTTATTTACTATGTGTATGTTTTGATGTTATTTTTAATAATTTCAGTTTCAGTTCAAAAACAAACGTGTGTGACTGTCTTTTTTTCTACGCTATTTTCAATCCTCAAAATCGCACAGCGCTCTGCAATCTCTATTTTCCTAGCCTCACTTCCCATAGCCAATACCATAATAACGTCAGCAAAAACCATATCTAACTCGAGACCTCCAGCGCATATTGTATAATCTTCACTTATTTATTAGACATAATATACGTACTGATTTGACAGTGCATCAATCACTAGCGCAGATTGTGGGAAGCTGCGTATTATGTGAATGTCGGTAATAGTTTCTGTCTTTACGATGTGCATCATCGTGATGTGATCGTCGTAAAAGATGGTGTTTATTTGCAACGTTTAATTTTATATGAAGCAAGTGTTGGGAAATTAAGTGTTAACAGCCTAAAGCACAAGGTGACGGATTTGTGACCTGGGGGCACGCAAGTGCGTACCCCAACCATTAGCTTAGTTGGAGGGGTTAACAAGATTGCTAGTAATGTGGATTATACCCACATTGCCAGTTCTTTTTAAAGAAAATCTGCTGCTAGGAGAAATTCTAGTAGCCATAAAGTGACAGCTTGACAATGAACTGAGGATTGCCCTCGAGCTTTTAGGCAAAACAGATCTTCTGTACACAGTCTAGACTCGACGTGCAGAGACACAGTGATTATAATTAAGGTTGAATTGGAACAAAAGATATGTTTTAACATTCCATAAAATTACAGAGGAATTGTTGTTCCATTTCTAAGAATAAATATTATATTTATATCAGTAGAAACAGACTGATGAAAAACAATAACGCTATCTAAGACTAACCGCGATTCGTACTGTCCGTAGGATAGAGAATCCTGTTTTGGATAACAGTGTATTTGCATTGTACTTTTATTATGTTTTGCTGATCTAATAAACGTATTTGTATACTGACGTCGAAGTTAACTGGCGAGAAAGAAAACATCTATCATTACTACCTTTCCTTTTCCATTTATCTTAAGGTCTACTTCCACTCGTAACAAATCCCGTCACTTGACCTTCCCAACTCTACTTCAGAATACCGATATCCTAATTCCACCAACTACAAAGATAGACCGTTGCAGTCATTAAATTCAGTACAACCGCAACTCTTAACCCTCAAAAAACCAAATTACTTGTCCCAACACTGGCAATCTCGTATTCTAATACTAAAGTACCCAATCGCGCGATGACCGGCCCGCGATAACCCTTCACTGTCTAGTTAACCGAAGTTCACTCGGTCACCGTCTTACAAGGAAACACGCGGTCTTTGTGACCCTTATACGGTATGGAGAGAAAGTTCGCGCACTACAGGGTTAAGTTATTAGATATTTATAGGCTTGATGTGTGAAAAATGGTTTATTGTGGGAGCTAAACATAATTCTAAATTACTTACACGATTTAAGGAGATAGAAAAATTAACATAATATAAGAAAGTGGTTTTTCCTTACAGCGAGGCTTTGTACACATAGCCCCTTTACTACAAAAGGGTTACGAAAGACCTAAGCGTATCTAGATTGACGTTAGTTGGATCAATCAAAACGGACTGAAACCAATTTAAAACTACGGAAACATAGATCAAAGGGCCGAATGAGATTTCATACTGTAACTGAGATTGGAAAACAAAAATACGCATAGGAAATAGTTATGAGTAACCTACATTCAATTTTAGTCGCACAATGGAACTCAAGTGGAGTTAGATAGGACACCTAGCAAGGTGCGGTGATGGCAGGTGGAGTAAAACTGTGACCGAGCGGCGTCCGAAGACTGGTAAAGTGGTAATAGGAGGTTTGGTCGTGGTGCATCGAGATGGGTAGGAGATTGTTGACGTCGCGGGTACACCCTGGATGAGACTGGCACAAGCAAATGGAGGCCTATACCTAGCAATCGGTGAAGTCCAGCTGCGGACGATGATGATGATGAACGAGGTTTCAAGGAACGTTGGAAAAGCTAGCATGCCCGAGGTGTAGTCGCCACCTCAGTCGCCTAGACCAAATTCCACGGTTATTTTTTTCTTTTTTCTTTAGGGAAATTACTTCTTCTCCCGCACTGGGTGGAGCGGAAGGGCGTGTCAGACTTTTACTGACTAAAACCCACCCTGCTTCTTCAACTGTCCTTACATTCCGTGGATACGGTATCTCGTTAGAACTTTCCTGCAACCCCGGACCAAGTTCCACCCTGGACACAAAACTTCACAATGAGCTACACTTCTGATAAGCACAATGATAAGATGAAGATGAATGAGAAGAATGATAATAGATTGCCCTGTACGATAAGACCGCCCATTGTACACTAGTTTTATTATTTGTATCCTTAAGTGTATTGTAAGGTGTACAATAAAGTATATAATAAATAAATAAATAAATGAGCCTTCTAATGATTGACACAGGATGACGTAGCACCATTAAATGAAGAAAGGCAAAATGGTATGGGAATCACAGCTCTCAGTAAATGGAAATGAAGGCAAAGATGCAAGATTGCCTATATAATTACTTGCACGCCTTACAAAGGCGAAAGATTATCTTGAGTACTTTTCTACCCACATGCCACGAACTGCAATAAGTCTTTATGTAAGGTTATCACCTGTTTCCTATATTTCCGGAAGGAAGCCTCATGAGTCGTCGCGTGTGCAATGTAAACGCAAACCGATAACGCTGGGTGACGCGTTAGCAAGGACGCGGTGGATGAGACGAGCCTGTATTGATTTTATGTCATAATATGTAGGAAGTCTCTGCGAGTAAGCATGTTAGGAAATATGTGTCAAAATAGGACGAGTAAAAGTGTTATTTATAACCAATTTTCAAAATAAAATATATTTTCAGCATTATTTCATCAAACAACCGATGATCTCTACGATCAAACAGCTAACTTTTGAACGATACGAAATATCAAGCGCATAATTTATAGTACTGTATACCCATTATCCATTCTAATATTATTAATCTGAAGGTTTAGTTGTATGGATGGACGAACCTTGATAAGATGATTGCCACAAAGATATAAATTTGGACGCGAACGACTACAGTTAGTTCACCTACAAAAATTACATAGTTACTTTCCAACTATATAAAAGAAAAGATACACTCCGAGGTGACTAATACAATCAAAGATTGAACGAATGTAAAATAGGACCGCCAATAAAAATGCACAAATATCCTAGGCTTACTAGGAATCTGCATCTATGTAGGTTATTCGGTATACTGCCGTGATTCTTTAAAAGGCAGTCATCTGATAATTTACCGATTTTGAGTTTTTATAAATTTGCCACTGGTATCAAAACCACTTCACAGCTTTTTATGAAAAAAGTATCTCAAAAGCAAAAAGTTTCAGAAAAAGGGGTTAGATAGGTCGACATGCCTTTTTTCCCGATGTAGCTCAATGTTTAACTCAAAATCGGTAAATTGTCAGACTGCCTTTTAAAGAATCACGGCAGCATAATATAAAATTCCATAACCGCACAATAGATAAATACATCTGTAACTATGTCACCTACGTAGTTGTTTGGTACTTAAGTGTAGGGCAATTCGATTAAATTAGTCGTGAATGACATTCAATTGTTGCATATACGCTCTTTGTAAAATATAGGGTGTTCTGTTAAACTAGGGAACAAATTTTGTTTTTTTATTCAAGGAGAACATCATTATATGACTCATCCCGTTCCGAATGGAGCAGAAGGGACTAAAACTGGTTATAACTTATCTAGAAGTTTACTTTTCGTGTTTATTGCTACCGGAGAACAAGACTATAGGCTTAATTTAAATTTAGTAAATAGTCGTGTTAAATTATTAACAGTAAGAGCTTAATTTAGTCAGTCTTTGGGAAATCCAGACTTTTCTATTCGATATTATTTGCAGTATAAGCGAGCAGTTCTAAGCATATACTTCTTTGTCCTCCCTTCTATATAAAAATAAAATCTATATTGCTATCATCTAAAAGAGCTTGACATTTTTAACCGACTTCAAAAAAAAGGAGGAGGTTCTCAATTCGTCTTGAACTTTTTACTCGCAGATGGCTGGACCGATTTGGAAAATTCTTTTTTTTTTGTTTGAAAGGGTATACTTTCTAGTTGGTCCCATTGTCATCATGTTTGGATCTGATGGTGGGATCATGGAGAAATCGAAGAAACTCTTCAAATATTATAGGCACACCTATAGCGTTTTGGGTATTTCTTATACCTAGTACCTTGTGCAGTTGCTCTCGAAAAGCACCATTTGAGGAAGTGGAACTGATGATGAAGACCCCAGATGGCCAACGAAACTACTCAATAATAAGTATTTCGTGGACTGCCATTAGATTACTTGAATAGTTAAGCACTTTATGCTCGTCAAAATGCATATGGTGAAGTAGAGCTGATGGTGATGTACCAGGAGAACTCCTCAAAAATTAACGGCTCTGCACCGGGAAAAGCAATATTTTGTAAAACGTGATAAGTAGTTGACATTTTGACTTTTGTAACTAGATACATTACAAACCGACACACTAAAAAGCGTGAAAAAAAAAACTTTTTAGCAAAAAATAGAACCGACTTCCATATAAATACACTACAAAGGCAAAAATAACTTTAATTCCGGAAGGCGGTGTCTTTAGTTTTGTATATATTTTCGTTTTTGATATGAACGTACGTACGTATATACGCTATAATAAAAGTTATTTTTGCCTTTGTAGTGTTTTTATATGGAAGTCGGTTCTATTTTTTGCTAAAAAGTTTTTCATTTTCATTCATTGCACTCTACATAGTTCACGATAGGTTAAGTACCATCAAGCACATCTAAAACCTCAACAAAATTTTATCACTACAGTTAAAAATCGTCCTGTACACATTGTTTTGGTCACAACATGAACGGAGACAGGCGACAAATCAAATTAATTAACGCACATGGACGCTGGACCGTGGCAGTACTTTATATTGCATTAGCTGAATTAGGAGCAGACCGGCTGGTAAATGTATGCAGGATAGACAAAATACATGGGTACACTTACATATGACTAAAGCATAGAACTAGAGTAAAAAAAATCAATGAGAATAATGCAGAAGATAATGCTTGCTAAACTGGTTCTTTTTTAAATACCTGATAAGACAAGTCATGATACCGGTATTATTGATCAAATATTATTAATTTATTTGCTAAAAATGGGTAAATTTGATTAATTAATGTTGTAGGTAACAAAAGAAGTAAATAGTATAGTAGTATATATAATAAATACTGCAGGTGTGCAAAACATTACTTTTATTGTCCTAGGAAGATAAATGTGAAAGTTTCAATGTGTGTTTATTTGTATGTATTCGGATCAGGCAAAAATGGCTTAAGGAATTTGGAAGAAAATTGGGACACGTGTAGTTTATAACTCGAAATAACAAGCATAGGTATTGAATAACTTACAATAACTTAACCTGGATCTGAAATTGAAATCATGTCCAAACATTTGATGTCACCATAAGAAAAATGTATATATATTATAGAGAACACCACTCTCAACAAACAGCACCCGTGAGCATTGCACACAAAATCTTCCATACAAAAGTACTCATCAGCATAATTTACAAGCCCGTAACACATGTACATCGACGCTTCTGTTTTACCGACAACCACCTTCATGAATACAACGGATGAAACATTTGCATTACAAAAGGACTGACGCAGACGGAGAGTATTCTAAAGAAGGCCATAATGTCATGTTTGTTGTAATTTTAGAAAACAAGTAAATATTATAAAGGAGATTTGAAAGGCAGGTATCGAAAATCTTATGGAAAGTCGGCATGATCTGTCATTCGTAGTTACAAACAATATCGTGCAAGTGCCAACGTAATTGTTGATGACAATAAGTTATTGAAATTGAAACCATGCTACATTACAATGGCGAATATTAATTGATATTAAACTTTCAATGTGCACGTTCGGAAAGAGAATATTAATTAAGATGTCTTGCATTCTATAGAAGGCAACAGTGCAAGCAAAGGCGCCTTTTGAGCGTTAGAGTAAATCACTTTTATCGACAAATAACCCTTGATGGAAGATCAAACGAAGTCTATTCGAGAAGAATTGTCGCTAAGAGATTTTTCCAATAACATTAAATGCAACAGTTGAAAGATGGCAAAGGAACTCAGATCACCACACCACAAAGGAAAGTGATTCCCAATTCCCTTGCCTGTGGAATCGAAAACAAATAAATAGAAATAGTTCGAAATTCAATATGCATTTCTTTGTCTTTCACAAAAATCACAACATAGTGTGCCAGCATTCCGATTCGTGTCTAGCTTACGACTTTTATTTACATAACCTTGTAGGGCTGTCACAAAACCTCAATATCTCTCCGTCAGCTGTTAAATATTCAAGAGGACATAACTCACAGCTGACAGAACCTCTTGTTGAGTGGTGACAACCCTGAGGAAGCTAATGTTTTATACAACAGATGGATGATTGAATGAAGAATATTGTAAATCACAACTGAAATGTATTGACACAAATATACAGTTGCAAAATTAATTTAGGTCTGTTTCGACACGCAATGTAACGGAGCTTTCAGTGAAGGGTTTAAACATAAAATAGGTAATCTAATAACTTTGGTAGCCTCTCATTAATTTTGAAATAACGTTGAGGTTGCTTCAGCGGTACTTAAATACGAGCACAAAACTATTATGGAAATCTATACCAATTAGCTTCGTTGAAGATTTAATGACAGATTTTATGAGAAAATAAAATTATCGAGTTTTATATCGACTATGATTGTAACATTGTATCGGATAAGATTAGAATTTCCTCGTTGTGTACAATTTCCAATTTATAGTAGACTAAACCACTCATAGTAGATACTCAATCAAACTACATTATTACGTCACTTATGTGATAAACTGTTTCAGGAATAAACTCCCTAATCATTGCAGTCTCTTTAATAACTGCGATGCCCTTCACCGCAATTATTAAGTTAATTGAATTGAATTGAATACATTTATTTCAGACTACAAAATTGTCCATATAATGTTAGTAACAAAGGTCTTATAAACTGTGTTAGTGTTCATGTCATTCTTGTCTATTCTCATACTAATAAAAATAAATAAAATCCAATAAAAAATCCAAAACAATAATATAGGCAGATAAACAAAAATAAAATAATTAAAAACATTGCGTCATCTCTTCACGTGAAGCTGAATAATAACTAAAAAATAATAAATAATTAAAAATAATTAAAAAATTAAACCTAGAGCTTGATTTTTTTGTTTTCTGTCTTTCTTTTTAATTCCTACAACCACACTAAACATTACGTATAAAGTAAATAATTGCTATTTCTAGACTAATATTGCATTTTTTCCTTTGTTATAACATAGCTTTTACATCCCGGTGTTAAGTTGTGAGAAGGCAAATGCGTTGTGTGGAAATGTTTAGTCCAACGTGAAACCGAACGCACCTTTTGGTTGGCAACATTCTATTGTCTATAACTTTTTTCACTTTGACGTTTCCGTTCTCTTGCAAAACTAACCTCCGGTTGGAAGATTGAGTTTTAGTCATTATAATTGGAAATCATCTTGGATCTCACGTGAGATTAACATATTAATTGTGTTCAGTGCTTGATTAAACTTTGTATTCTCGGATTATCAAGAATCCACTGATATTTCGTGAAACATATCGCCTTATTGTGTCTACCACGCGTAGCGCGCGTTTGTTGGGAACGAGTTAAGCTGTGATTGCTGTTGTGACCGCTACCTGGATATCGGCGCCTTGGGAACGTTCATCCACACTTGTCTTTCACCACACGTTACAATTACTCACCCTCATATTACATACAAACCACACTTGGAGCGTGACCTTGGAAGGTCGAAGTTGGCGTCCCCAGCATTCAGGTTAGTGGTACATTTTGTTTATCGAAATAAGGCCTAAGAGCCTACCACAACGTAGGGCTCCGCGTAATCGCGGACAGTTCGACATACCAGTTACCGTTGGCTGGACTTGGGGTCGAACAAACTGGTAGCAGAAGCGCGGTTCTTATAATATAAGATCCACTGGTTTAATTGGAAGTTTTGACTATTGTTGAAAGTAGCTTTGGTTCAATTACTTAACATAGCTTGTAACTCGATAAGTTCTGAATATTGCTTTGTCAGCCGGGCTCAAATAGTACTTGTAGTTGTACTGTAATTTGTAGTGCTAGCCCCTTGGTATTGCACAGACAAGTGGGATTTGTTTGTGAAATTAGGAATTATTGGTTGTATTTTGACATAATTTGGTATATTGTTGTAAAAGCTGTTTGGTATATTCATTTGATTAATAATTGAATGTCACTAGTCTGAAGTTAAAGGTTTATCTAAACAATAATCACATAGTCTAACATAATAAGACTTGAATTGTGTGTATTGGTTATTGTTTATAGTGTGATTATTGGATTGTGTTATTGGAGGTTGTCCGAGCAATATTACACATCCTATTGTTGTATTTATTTGAGGTTGATCCAGCATTGTATTATACATTCAATTGTTGTTTCTTTGTAACTAGCCATCCTTAGCAGGCTAGATTCATATTTGGAATAAGTACAGGGTCGGATTTGAACTTTAAATAATTGAATTTGAATTTTTATTTTGTTGAAATTATTTGGTCAGCTAACAAGTCATATTTGTTTGTTTGTTTGTTATTTTAGCCTGTTGTATTAATATTTGATTGTTGCAATGGCCTCATTAAAGGCAGTTAGGGAGTCTGCTGCCGTATTGGTCTCACAGTTGAGATGGTTCGCATCGGCGGTAGCAACGGTTGAGCGTCCGGACTTGGAGGAGCTCACCCTTGCTCGGAACAAGCAAGTGGATGAGAGGATCAAGTCAGCTGATGCTGCGCTCACACGCTTCAATGAGTACATCATGGACGTGGATTTGGCGGTGATGGACCAGGCAGCCCGCGATAAGGTTTTGGGTGACTATGACCAGATTGTCAACCTGGGGGATGTCATAGGTCAACGAGCTCGGGAAATTTTGAGGAGCCGGATGCCTGAGGAGGCCAAGCCTCAGACCTCCGTTGTCAAGGGCCCTGAACTGTTGAGTAGGCTGCCCACCCTGGAGCTGCCACATTTTGACGGTCGCTTGGACCACTGGCTGGGCTTCATTAATCTCTTTGAGAGTCTTGTGGATGCACGCTCGGACCTCGGACCTGCCCAAAAGTTGGCCTACTTGTTGTCCGTTTTGGAGGGCGAAGCCAGAGCCTTGGTGCAACACTTGCCGGTGACGGACTCTTCTTACCCTACCGCTCTGGAGCTTCTCTCCAGACGGTATCAGAATAAGCGCTGTCTGGCTGATGTGCACATCGACCAGATTTTGGGGCTACCGGCCATCGCCAGCATGTCGGCGTTGCGCACTGACCTGCTGAACCCGTTGGTATCAGCGACCCACGCCTTGCGACGCTTGCAGTTACCGGTGGACCATTGGTCCTACCTGTTGGTGCACATAGTGCTGCGGTTGCTCCCGGCAGAGTTGAGGTCCCGCTTTGAGCAGAGGTATGGTGGGGACAGTGCCACCCATCTTCCCCCCTTTGACGACCTCCTCAAATTCTTGGAGGACGAGTGTCGGTTTTTGGACAACACTCTTGGCGCCACGGGGTCACGCCCGCCACCTTCTCGGCCTAGAGACCAGGGACGGACTAGGGCTCGGGGGCCTGTTGAGGTTCGGCCCGCCCCCCGTTTTGCTGGAGCCCGGAGTTCTCACGATTGCCACTTTTGCAAGTCCACGGGACATGTCATGGCACGTTGCTCGGCTTTTTTGAACTTACACGTAAGTGCCCGCCGCCGTATTGCCAACGCACGCCGTTTGTGCTTCTCGTGTTTGGGAGCCCACTTCCATCGGGACTGCCCCGACCCCCGTCCGTGTAGAATTTGCACGGGATCCCACCTGGAGATTTTGTGCGCCAACGCGAACCGCTCCAGCAGACCTTCTTCTGAGGAGGGTTCGCGCAGGGGGGGGTATTCCGGAGATGAGCACCGGGCTGAGGCCCGCAATTCTGCACGCCGCTCTCCACCCCCCGCGCAAGTTGTACAGGAGCCCCGCGATCGAGATTTGGTCTCCCCTTGTCAGGGAGAACGCGCGTTGGCTGCTAGGCAGCAGTGGCCGGACCAGCACCGCCACCTCTCCCCTCCGTTGGCGGAACGTCCCCGATTGGAGTCACGTCCTCCGCCATTCAGGCATCCGGTAGGATATGCCCTTCCAGCGATGGCGAGCGGCTTGGGACACCGCGCGGACGAACCATTCCAACCTTATCCTCGTCGTGGAAGAGGACAGCCTGGATGCGGCGATCGGTCGCCGCCCAGGCACCGCTAGGAAATTGCCGCCCGCCCCGCTAAAGAACCCCCCCCGATCGAGTCGATTTTGTTGCCAACGGCCTCGGTCAGGGTCTGGGGACCCTTTGGTGACTCGATTGTGGTCCGTGCCCTTTTGGACACGGGAGCCCAGGGTTCCCTTTTGTCGTCTTGGTTAGCGGGACAGGTTGGTCTGAAGGTGAACGACTTTTCAGGCAAAATTCAGGGAATTGGCGAAGCGGCTGTCACCACTGTTGAGGGAGAGACCTGGTTTGAAATCACCCCTGTGAGTTGTCCGTACCCTAAAATTGGTGCTCCTGCCCTTGTTATGCCGACTATATTGGGTAGCCATCCCGATTGTCAGTTGCCTTTGGATGTTCTACGGTTGACGTCAGGTCTGGATTTGGCTGACACCCGGTTTGATTCCCCTTGTACGGTGCATTTGTTGTTGGGTTCCGATGTTTTGGGGAAAATATTGTTGGGAAATATGACGGTCTTGCAGCCGGAGACCCCATGGTGCCACCCGAGAGGTCTGGTGGCGGTCTCAACCATCTTCGGCTTTGCGATTATGGGCCCAGTGTTGAACGTGCCCCCTCCACCTGAACCTGTCCTTGCGTTGGTGTCCGGCTCAGCCCTCTCTGACGCCGTTCAGAGGTTTTGGGAGGTTGAGGAGCCCCCTCAGGTGGCCCGCTTGAATCCGGAACACGAAGAGTGCGAGTTGTTCTATCAGAACAACACTGGTCGACTCCGCTCCGGTCGGCTTGAGACCCGGCTGCCTTTTGTTGCGGTGCGACCACCTCTTGGCCAATCCAGACCTACGGCTGAGAAAAGATTGTTGGCAATGGAGCGCCGCATGGCCAGGGACCCGGTGCTGCGGCAAAAATATGTAGAGTTTATGCGTGAGTATGCAGACTTGGGACACATGTCGGTGTCAGATTTGGATTGGCGTTCAGTAGAGCATTTCTTCTTGCCACATCACGCGGTCCTCAAGCCATCCACTGGTAAGCTGCGCACAGTGTTTGATGGGTCTGCGCGGACTTCTTCCGGCGTCTCCTTGAATGATTGCCTGCATTCCGGCCCCAAATTGTTGAGGGATCTTTGTGACGTCATCACGTCTTTTCGTCGTCATCAAGTAGTCTTTGTGGCCGACATCAAAATGATGTTCCGGCAAACGGTCATTCACCGGGATGACAGACGTTATCAGTTGATCCTGTGGCGGGAACATCCCCAGGATCCCATGATTGTGTATGAGCTCAACACGAATACTTACGGCCTTCGGTCAAGCCCCTTTGTTGCTATTCGTTCGCTTTGGGAGCTTGCGGACCGGGAGCGTTTGAGGTTCCCTCGTGCATCCGCCATCTTGAAAACGGACCTGTACGTCGACGATGTCTGTACTGGAGCTCCTACGGTGGAGGAAGCTATCCTGTTGCGTGACGAGTTGGTCCAGATTCTGGCTTCCGCTGGCTATGAGTTGCGTAAATGGGTGTCCAACTCTCCAGCGCTATTGGAAGGTGTGTTGGAGGATCATAAGCAGGATCCTCATTTGTTTGAAAACGTTGACAACCCCGCCATGATGGCCGTCCTCGGCGTTCAGTACCGACCAGTTCAAGACACCTTTACGTATGATGTCGACTTGGAGTCTCCTCATACTTGGACTAAAAGATTGGTGTTGTCTACTGTAGCAAGGACCTTTGACCCTAATGGTTGGATCTGCCCGGTATTGTTCTGGGCGAAATGCTTCCTTCAGCGCCTTTGGACCGCTGAACTTGGTTGGGACGAGCCACTTCGGGAAACTCTGTTGGAAGACTGGCTCCAATTTGTATCCGTGCTCCCTGTGGTCAACAAGGTCGCGCTGCCACGCGCCATCCTCCCCCCTGGGGCTTATGCTGCCACCCTTCATGGGTTTTGTGACGCGTCCTCTCACGGTTATGCCGCCGTTGTTTATCTGCGCACCGTCAATGCTACGGGCCAGGTGAAGTTGTCGCTGGTCATGGCCAAGAGCAAAGTGGCCCCCCTCCGGACGGCATTGACCATCCCTAAGTTGGAGTTGTCAGGGGCGGTGCTTCTTGCGCGTCTCCTAAATCACGTTGCGCACACCTTGGGTGGAACCGTTGACATTCGGGCTTCTTACGCCTGGACGGACAGTCAAATTGTTTTGTGTTGGTTAAAGACGTCCGTCCACTCTTTGGAGGTCTTTGTTGCGAACCGAGTGTCGCAGATTCAGGGCTCTGAAACGCCTTTGATTTGGAGACACGTGCCTGGTGACCTGAACCCGGGCGACGTGGCCTCACGCGGGTGCATGGCCCCCCACTTGATTGCTCACCCCCTCTGGTGGGGGCCGGACTGGCTGACTCGCCTCGAGGACGATTGGCCTCGAACGCCAGTCTTGATGTCGGATCCTTTGCCCGGACTTAAGGTGTTCGCTGTTAGAACGAAGGATCCTCCGTTTGATCCTGACCTTTTGTTGAATCGATACAGCTCCCTCGACAAATTGTTGAACGTCACCTCGTGGATCAGGCGTTTTGGCCATAATTCTAGGAATCCAGGGGACAAGCACCTGTCACCAGTTCTCTCTCCTCAAGAGCGACAGGAGTCACTCCTCCTTTGGGTCCGCTCTGTGCAGGCTGCACACTTTGAGAAGGAGATCGAGGTTCTGAAGTCTGGTAGGGTTAAGTTGTCGGGAGCTGTTAGTAAGCTGAATCCCTTCTTGGATAAGACGGGTCTTTTACGTGTTGGAGGACGGTTGAGGCACTCTAGCCTTCCTTATGGGGCCCGTCACCCCCTTTTGTTGCCCAAGGAGGGCCACTTGGTACAATTGCTGGTGACTGATCGTCACGTTAAAAACTCGCATGCCGGTTGCAATGCGCTGTTGGCTATTCTGCAGCGAGAATTTTGGATTTTGTCGGCTCGTCGTACTATTCGTAGCATTGTCTACCGCTGTATGCCGTGTTATCGGACTAAGGCCTCCACTATGCAGCCCCTAATGGGAGATTTGCCGGCTGATCGTGTCAATGAGGCGAGGCCCTTTGCTGGCGTCGGAACGGACTTTGCTGGTCCCTTTTCGGTGAAGACGTCCACACTTCGAAATAGTAAAATCGTCAAGGCTTATTTGTGTGTTTTCGTCTGCCTGTCAACCAAGGCAGTACATTTGGAGCTGGTGACCTCCCTTTCGACAGAGGCCTTTGTGGCGACCTTGGACAGATTTGTGTCTCGCCGTGGGTTACCTTCTTTGATTAGGTCTGATTGCGGTACGAATTACAAGGGTACAAGTAACTATTTGAAGGAGGTATACGCCTTCCTTAATGAGAGCCAGGTTGACATTGGTAACAGTTTGGCCCGCCGAGGGGTCACTTGGTTGTTTGACCCGCCAGCCTGCCCCCATTGGGGGGGTATTTTTGAGGCCGCGGTGAAAGCGGCAAAGGGACACTGGCGGAGATTGTTGGGAGACACCGTTCTCACCTTTGAGGAACTAGCTACGGTATTTTGCCGCATTGAAGCTGTGTTGAATTCGCGCCCATTGTGCCCGCTCTCTTCGGACCCGAATGACTTGGAGGCTCTAACACCGGGCCACTTCTTGATTGGACAGCCACTTGTCGCCTTGCCGGAGTACCCTTTTGTTGATGTGAGCCAAAATCGGCTCTCGCGGTTTCAGTTGGTGCAACAGCTCGCTCAGAACTTTTGGAAGCGTTGGAGCTTAGAGTATCTGCACATCCTCCAGCAACGCGTCAAGTGGACGGATAAAACTCATCCGCCCAAGATCGGAGA
Organism: Tholera decimalis; assembly: GCA_943138885.2. NCBI lineage: Eukaryota > Metazoa > Arthropoda > Insecta > Lepidoptera > Noctuidae > Tholera > Tholera decimalis. The sequence goes on along the minus strand of OW964553.2, from coordinate 6,970,146 downwards.
CCTCGTCCTGATTAAGGATGCCAACCTGAAGCCTTTGTATTGGCGCATGGGGCGCATTCTCAATTTGTTGACTGGCACCGACGGGGTCCCTCGTTTTGCTGAAGTTTTGGTGGACGGATCCATCATAAAGAGAGCGGTCGCAACTTTGTCAAGACTTCCAATTGATTAGCGGACGGGTAGGCCCGTCCGGGGGGGGTAGATGTTTAGTCCAACGTGAAACCGAACGCACCTTTTGGTTGGCAACATTCTATTGTCTATAACTTTTTTCACTTTGACGTTTCCGTTCTCTTGCAAAACTAACCTCCGGTTGGAAGATTGAGTTTTAGTCATTATAATTGGAAATCATCTTGGATCTCACGTGAGATTAACATATTAATTGTGTTCAGTGCTTGATTAAACTTTGTATTCTCGGATTATCAAGAATCCACTGATATTTCGTGAAACATATCGCCTTATTGTGTCTACCACGCGTAGCGCGCGTTTGTTGGGAACGAGTTAAGCTGTGATTGCTGTTGTGACCGCTACCTGGATATCGGCGCCTTGGGAACGTTCATCCACACTTGTCTTTCACCACACGTTACAATTACTCACCCTCATATTACATACAAACCACACTTGGAGCGTGACCTTGGAAGGTCGAAGTTGGCGTCCCCAGCATTCAGGTTAGTGGTACATTTTGTTTATCGAAATAAGGCCTAAGAGCCTACCACAACGTAGGGCTCCGCGTAATCGCGGACAGTTCGACATACCAGTTACCGTTGGCTGGACTTGGGGTCGAACAGGAAAAGTAAATGCAAAAAAATTAAAAATAAGAAAGTTTAAACTCATATCTGTTGAATTTAACTTTGGCAAAGAGATAGATTGTGGACTGGGATAGCTCGTGTGCTATTTAAAATTAATAATAATTACCGACAAATATATTCAACAAAATTTACACGCGAACGAAGTCGCGCTCTACGGCTAGTAGTCAATAAATAATGCCAATTAAGTTTAGACTCGTCACGTATTACATGATCCTTTTAAACACACTAAAAGAAGATTCACTTTTCCTTTCATTTCACACAGATTTCATGCAAATTAGAAACTATGTATAACTAAATTATAGGTAGCATTGTTTACAAAAAACAATAGATAAGTCGTGTAAACTTAAGTATACGGCCGCTTTACGCAACAGGTAGTCTGAATAACGCCATCTAGCGGAAATAGAAAGTGACTATACAAATAAATGACGGGAGAATGGATGCAGATCTGCGTCCTATGTCGCTAACTAGTCTTCCTGATGTAAAACTTCAGTTGTTAGGAGACGGTATAAGGCACAAACTCATTTTAAAACAATTTTTCAGGAGATGTCAACATTTCCATAACCCCAATCCCTGAGTAAAACTATGTATTAAAGTTGAGTATCTAAAAAACATTACTTTAGCAAAAAAACTTGACAAACTTTCTTATTAGAGTAAAGTTTGGGTCGTTGCTAAATCTGAATAAATAATTCATAAACCGGTTCATAACCAGGATGTGTGACGATTCAACGAAATAAGTTGTCAACAAACTTTTCTAAATATGTAGATTAACTAAAAGATTCCACCACAAAATATTCTGTAATTTACAAAAAGTACGCGCACCTTGTACTCTTGAGAAGGCCCCGACGAGATTCGAACTCGTGATCTCCTGTTTACTAGACAGGCGCTTTAACCAACTAAGCCACGGCGCCCTTGTTACACATGATGAAATTAGAGTTTCAATTGTGTGTTATTAATAACCTAAATGACCGCTAAATTCCTACTGCCCAGTGTGTCTTTACGTAACATATTATTATTCCACGCTATCAAATTGACATTTCGTTCTTTCCTCATGTATTTTTGAAACAAGTGGTAATAGGAATAAAATCACGTTTCGTAAACATATAAACACGTCAGTTACACATAGTCTGTTTTGGCTTATCATAACAAGGAGTAGATGAGAAATATGTTTGTTTTATACCTTTGATGTATTTCTTTTTTATAATTATGTTAGTATTCTTATGAGAGGAGCTTATGACTTATAAAATAACTAGCTGTGCCCGCGACTTCGTCCGCGCGGTATAGTGACTTTCGGCAGCATTTTTAATTTTTAGACTAATTATTTTGAAAACAAAACTCATACATAAATAAGCTACTTATTTGAAATATTTTACTGCTAATAGCTTATTTAAGTACATTTTTCTAATCAAAAGTCTAAAAAATAAGTTTCAAGCTTCTAACTTTAAAAATGACGTAATTTCCATACAAACTTTCATCCCCTATTTCAACGCCTTACAGCCCTTTTTTCGCATTAAAAAGAAGCCTATGTCCTTTCTCAGGCTCTAGAGTATCCGTACCAAGTTTCATTTACATCGGTTCAGTAGTTTAGGCGTGACTGCGTAACACACAGACAGACAGAGTTACTTTTGCATTTATAATATTAGTAAGGATAAAAGCCACACGGGTCGGTCTTCAAGGTCAATCAACGCTTGCCGAGGTCACTTTATGGATGGGTAACCATCTTGACATTTCGAGATTCCTCCGTGCCTCGAAAAGTCCGTTGACCCCTTGTTCCCGGCTGTCTTTTGTACATCTTTGACAGTCGTTATGGATACTCAGAAGCCAGAAAATCTGACACAGAGTTTGCCAAGGTATATTAATATTGTTACGCCAGTCGCTTAGTGAAGTACGTCGAGAAACTTCGACATAAATCTAGAATGTTCGAGACACTAACGCCATCTAGCGGCGAGTAGCAGTACTGAGTATATCTAGTCGAGACACTAACGCCATCTAGCGGCGAGTAGCACTACTGAGTATCTCGAGTAGCTTCGAGAATATTCTTAGCAGTGTAGGCGGTGAGTCGATTTTATAAGAATGTTCTAGAACTCATAGACCGGGGTATAAATAGATCGCAGAGGAACGCAGAGGTTAGTCTTATTTCAAGATACGACGCGATATAATTCGAAGCTTTACAAGTGAATTTCAGTGCGATTTAAGTGTTAAGTGACAAGTATTGTACTGTGAATAACTGTGTTGATTTTTGTTTTGTGTTTATTTAAGTAAAGTGTTAATTTTGGTTTAATTGGCGTTAATTCTTTCTATCCCGAACCCCAGCTCGTAACAATATTATGTTACCTATTTCTAATTTCACAATTAAATTTCACAAAACCTAACTACTGGATTATGGAGGTCAGGTAGTCGCTCCAAGTAGAACAATAGTACTCAGCTGCCTTATGGGTAAGACTGGGACCCGACCCCCAACTTGGTTGGGAAAAGGCAGATAGGTGTACAATATTGTTATCCTCAATATTGTGTTTAGATATAAAATATTTATTAATTTATTATTAATTTATTATTAGTAATCAAATATTACACAATTGGTTTTTGTGATCCCCAAACTAGACGTATGTAGACGTACAAATCGCACCCTTAGTAATATACGGGCACAACTCAAAAAAGTAGATTTTTGAGAAATTGCGTTTCAAGATTCTGGATTCCTACATTACAGATATTTTTTCATATAACATGCTTATTATTTAAGTTAGCCAACCGGTATAGTTAGTTAACCGGTTAGTTAACCGGTAGCGAATTTCATTTTGTGCCCTTAGCATTTAAAACCTCAGTTTGCAAAAATTATGACTTGATTCCTTATATTACTGAGGGTGCGAAATATTCACAAACCGAGGCCCAGAACCCGCTGTCTCCTATACCTTACGGCCCACCATAAGATAATGCCTCAATTGACTCCCTAGGTTAGTCTGACACTGGTAACTACAGCACGTTATGCGTGCTGCGCAGGCGCAGGAATGTCACCGGCTGTCAACACGCGAATTATTCGTAGCGCGTTGCGTAACACGTTTCTGTATCCGTCCGCAATTTACATACGCGAACTGCATTCAGAGATATGGTTATGATATGAGCATGCAAATAGGAAATTTGTTGGGCCTATTGGTGGCTGGAGAATTAAATTAGTAACTAGCACTTCGTCCGCGACTTTGTCTGCTTAATTTTCGGAATAATTTATAAGATCATCTATTAAGTATTGTATAGTTACCATTGCTTAATTGATTCATGCCGGTTAATTATGTATGTGTATTTAATTGAACTGGTTTTTAGCTCAATACTCTTATGATTGATGAACTCTATTTGAACTTCATTATCTTCTGATATAATATCACTAAGTACTAAAACATAAATATGATCCTACAAAAACAATTATGTTTTCTTTTTTAATTTTCCAACTCTTAATTTTCTCTCTTTATGCTTAGTTACAGGCTTGTTTCCATATTTTCTCACAGAAATTACAGAATTATGACGATTTCCAAAAATAACACATTATTGACTCTTCATTTAACTATATTTGTCTGTCACACACTATTTTACACTATTTATATTACACTATTGCGTAGTGTAGTGGCAGAAATACACACATACATATTAAGAACACAGCACCTTACTCGCCTTGAACTAACACTACTGTTAAAAACGATTTAACGCCATCAACACTTCAACCATTTGTTTTTTTAAATATTTGTTTTACTTTTGTCACAGCGTTATCAACGGGTTTTGGTAATTGAAACTTCAGGTCAATGGCCTTATTCTTTTTTTCGAACGGTGACGTTTTTGTTCAAAGTTATGTTACGACGTAAAAGTTCATTTTCGTTTAGAAAATTTGACTTATGCTTGTTTGCAACAAAAATAAATTATCTGCTAAAAGGTCCATATGTTTTTATTTCTTTTTTGGTCAACTTCTGCCAGTCTGGATTCAGCTATTTGATTTTTTCAAGGACCGACTGCTCTCACACCCCACAAGCTGGGTAACAAGTTGAGCACGCGTATAACCAATGACTTGGACATATTTTCAAATAGTCTGAATAAATTCAGGCGTTATATCATGATGACCCTCGGTTCATAGTTTATTTCTGTTGGAAAAATTACAATCTGTCTTCTTGCTAAATACTTTGCTTTCGCTGTCGGATCCACAGTGACTTAATTTGATTTAATTTATAAATTATTACATTCAAATTTTAATTGATTTTTATCCTATTTATTGTTATTGCAATTAATTTTACTATGATATGATTACTTTGATTTGTTAGTTAATATTGTTATTTGTTTTGTTTTAATTTTGAGTTCTCCATTTTAATGTGATTAGATTATTGATCACAATCAAATGAAATTATGTTGTAATTTAAGTTTAATTAAAATGAACCCTATTTATAAAAATTGTAATTAATGTATTAGGAAATAATTTATCTTTTATTTATTTGTTTTAATTTTTTTTTTATTTTTTCTGTTAATGTTATAATTAATATTAATCAAACTTAATGATATTGTAATAATTTAGTGTTATTTATTGTATTCTGACTCACTGAAATTCCAATGTTATCTTTGCTTCGTTTCAATGCAACTTAGCTCAAGATTTTAATGTTATCTTATTTTTTAATTTAATTTAATGTTTATACAAGTGCTGTGCACACCTATAAGTGACGAATTCACCACAAACTATTTCATTCGTGTCTTTTTTTAATTTGTTAAATAACTAGTGAATAAGTCGTTGGTGTCTCAATAAATAAATAAACACGACATCCCTTGGTCAGACCAGTGTCGGATTTTCTGGCTTTTGACTACTACAGGAAACAGACAAATCTATATAATAAAAATGAATCGCTAAATATTGCTAAAAGCAAAACACGAAAACGGCTGGACCGATTTGACTGATTCTTTTTTTGTTGTGTTTGGTTTTGTCAGGAAAAGGTACTTATAGAAAAAAAAAGTAGGAAAGGTCTCAAGGGTAGGGGTAGGGTAAAGTAGAGGTAGAGTAGGGGTAGGGGCAGGGTACGGTACGGTACGGTAGGGTAGGGTAGGGGTAGGGGTAGGGGTAGGGGTAGGGTATTGGTAGGGTAGGGTAGGTGTAGTGTAGGGTTTGGGGAGGGTAGGGGTAGAGTAAGGTATGGGTAGGGTATCGGTAGGATAGGAGTAGTGGTATCGGTTGCGTAGGGGTAGGACACCATGCGAACGAAGTCATTGCGGGTCAGCTAGTGCAAAATATAAATTCTACAGTTTAGCAGATACAGGGCACCAACTTCACCGAAATTTATATAACTTTTGGTAGACTGTATAATTATCAAAAATATCAAATGCTCTCGAAGACGCGACACGTGAGCGTGACCGCGTAGGACAGACGCAGGTAACGGTTTCAAATTATCACGCAAACGCAACTGTTTTCACAAATATAGAAACACAATAGCTGAAGTTAATGGAGTTAGTTTTTCTATTTCACACTATCAATGCAATTTCTCTTATCAACATTGTCGTTTAGAGAATATCAAGAAACCTTGAAAAGGTTTAGGAGAAGAACAATGGATGCTGAAATATGGATCTAGAAGCCTGATAGAATACTAATCTAGGTTACTTATATTAAAAGATATTTTTTTACGATTTTATTAAGATTATAATTTTATGATTTTTTTGGATATCGGAACTTAACTTACTTAACTTAAAACCTTGCGATTCCCACTTGCACTGATAACTGATACCAGGTTGCACATGAACTTTAACTCTTAGTTGTACACCCACCCAGTGCCAGAGAGTAGACCATAAATTTTATCAGACAAGGTGGCGTGAACCTAAATCGCTGCAGCATACTATACAGTTTTCATATCTTTTTTGTTAGAAATCAACATATTAGCAATTAATGTATGTAAGTAAGCCATCATCGTTATTTTATCGGTAAAGTGATAGCCTGAAATACAGGTTTTTATGAACCTAGATCAGGCAGGTCGCTACATTACAGTAAACATTATACTTCTATTGAATTTATTTATTTTACCTCTATTGAATTTAACATTGATAAAATTATCATTTTATCAATGTTTTCTCAAGAACTTAGATTTACCCTCTAAGAACTACAAACTATCTAGATGTTGATGTCTTTCATAGCATTCTAGCTTCACCAAGCTCGAATGTTGTATTCCTTAAAGTTTATTTAAAGCGTTAATTGTAATTAATTAGGATAAGACATTAGTATAAGGTACGATGGGATTGTCATCGTCATTTTATGTACAAAAATCCCTTATAATCAATAAATAAAAACAAAGAACTATTTTAATATTTACTTTCTGGACTCTGTACTTCTCTGTAAACATATTAATTGAATAAAAAATATATTTATTTATTTATATTTTATTTATCATGAACAGTCTTAAATAACCAAACCACGTCCACACAACCTGATCCCGTCCAGGGACGCAAAACATTGTTCAATCTCCACTTCTCCATCCCAGCCAATGCCAACAGGCTTCACCTCGTTGACCCGACTCCACGACACCCCAGTAATTGAATAGCTTTCACGATGCGTATGGGAATATGACGTTATTGTCTGCGCCCCTGACGTGTGATACGAGAGTAAATTCAGATTCGTGGCGTGTGAAAGTCGTGGAATGGAATTGTAATGGGCTTTTTGAGGCTAGAAAAATATTTTTGCATCATAAATTACGTCGGCGTTTTTCTCTATTTTCAAACAGTCCTCTTTTACTGATATTTAACATGCGATTTCTGAATTTGCTATGGTATAACCTGGGAGTCTTTAAGTCAAGAGTCAATAGGTTACTTCTAGGTAAGCGTGCTTCAACCGCTTGAACCGCAAGATGAGATGGTGGTCAAACGCGAGCCTATTAGATATCAACAAAAAAGGTGTTTGTGGAAAATAAAAGATCACGTTTCTAACGAGGAAGTGTCAGAATAGTTTTCACATGGCCATAGGTAATATGAGCTGTATAATTGTCTTCAGCTATTTCACCTACAAATAACAGCAAATTAAGCGTAATGGAAAACTTATTGCACTTATTCTGCACCTAGTAACTTGCCTACAAAGCTCAATAGTCGAGCCGGGCGGCGCCAATGACGTAACTAATGCAACTGCCGTTGTTATTCAATATCGTATTAGCTCTTTTGTTAGTAAACAATAAGCGAACGACGAAAACAGTACATGCACCACTTTCAATACAGGTTGATTCATTACAAAATTGAAGAATTCTTTTATTTTTATGAAAGGGATATCTATGACAGTGCCGCAAGGGTTTCGTAACATGAATGAATGCAGCATTATAGACATGACAAGGGCTGAATAAAACTATTCCAATCAATATCGCAACAATAATTATGTGGTAGGTAATTGAATAAATATCACGCTTGAACATTGAAACATGACTGCAATAACAATATGACATATTTGAACCTAACGCTGTTAGAAGATGTTTCTGTAGATTCACGCGTAATGTGTCCTCTAATAAAATTAATCGACAGATCTATTTTTCCTGGGAAGGTGCGAATTCCCGATTCGTCGACGTGACGTGTTCCACGCGCCTCTTAGTGCAGTCAGCACCAATTACGGGTCCCGATATCGATAGGGTTACAGTAATGTTTTAACGAGATACCGCGGCCCCGGCTACAGAAAAATATGGAACAGGATGGATTTTCAGTCAGTAGGATTCTGACACTGCCTTCCACTACAACCAAAGCAGGAGGATTCATTTGATAATGGTTCTGAGTAGAAGTATCAATTCCATTTCAATCAAATCCGAAGTCAACTTTTAAACAATCATTCTACTAAGCAAACTCCAAAATATCTTAGAATATAGTGACTATCACGTATCCACAATGTCTCATTATTTAACTTCTCACGGTCACTGTTGTGCAACGATGTATAAGGGAAAGGTGAGATCATAATATTAATTCGCACTAAGTACTCTCTTATCAAAGCGTCCATCTTTCGTCGTTCTTTGGAAGCTCTTAAAACATTCCAACGTTATAATTGCGATGTCAATACGCTTTCGCGAATTACTTTCTCAGTGTTTTGTTTGTGATCTTTACAAAAATTGAGATAAAAGTAATTATAGTGAACAGAGTAATCTATGCCCACTCTTCTGAGTACGCTTTTCTCAAGAACAGCATGACGATGTAAGTAAAATTTGCAAATTGAAGAATGAGATGAAGGAACAATTCCTATTAAAATGAGCTTACGGAACAAATGAAGTGTGTCCTAAATTTTAATTACAGTGAATTCAAATTAGGACAAAGACTTATTTCTGTTAGAAGCCCTAGGCACATTAGAATATTGGGGCCCGTAGGACTTTAACAGAGCCTTATTTAGATAGAATAGGTAGACAATGTCGTGATAGACTAACATGAAATGAAATAATGATGTTTATTTTGCAAATGGGTTATAAGTAACACTTTTACACGTCATTTTTTTTCCGTAAATGTAAACTAGATGAGGCCAGTGTTTCCTAACTGACTATTCTGAGAAGAAACACTGAAACAAACTCAGAGGTCAACGTCTCTTTTAAAGTCCATACAATGTGTAGTAATCAAATCATATGAGAGCCATGTAGGTTTATGCCTGTGGCGCCCTTTAAAGGACAGAATCATACAGATTTGAGCAGGTCCGTCCAAACAGTGCAAGCATTTGTCAAATATCGCGTAGCTCAACTTATATCTTAAGGAGCTTCAACGATTTGACGAACAATACCAAAGTTAGGACATTTGGGTGGGCCGTATAAAGCACTCAAACTGCCAGACAGTGCGGTAATCTAACAATGTAATGTTTAGCGTAAATAAAAGCTAATAAGCGTGTAGGTATTGTAGTCAGCATCACCTACATCACCCAGTTACTTACCGGACACGGTTGTTTTGGTGAGTATCTGAATAGATTAAGGTGAGAGGCCACGACAAACTGTCATCATTGCGGGGGCGACCTGGATTCTGCACAGCACATGCTCAAAGAGTGCCCTGCTTGGGCCACTGAGTGGCAGGTCCTGGTCGCGAGGATCGGGCGAGACCTATCTTTGCCAGCAGTAGTGTGGGCTATGCTTGCAGACACAGAAAACTGGAGGGCGATGGCCTCTTTCTGTGAAACCGTGGTGATCCAGAAAGAGACAGCTGAGCGTGATCATGAGAGGGCCGATCCAGCACGGAATAGAAGGCGTCGTGTAGGCAACCGACTCGACGCCTAACACACCGAAATTCCCGTCTGCATTCTTAAGGCAATTGGGGCTCCGGTGTCACGGGTGCTCAGGGTGGGGAATCTGAGCACTCACATGGGAGACGGTGGCACAGTGGTCACGTGCCCAGCTAGGCTCAGGGGAGACCCCTTTACAGTCTCCCCAGAGATGTGCCCTAATAGGCGATGCACAGAGGGGGTTCCAGAGTGGTCTTTTAAGAGGTACCGGGACCCTCTCTATGTGCTGATGGTGATCACCGGGTTGGTTTTAGTGATGTAGAAATCCCACACTCGCTGGTCTTTCCCCAAAAGTCCAGGCGCCTTTTGAAGGTTTCCCCCCGATAAGAAAAAGGTATTGGTATAGCGATAAAAAACTATGACGACTATGGATGACTGTATATTCATAGTCGTCATACTTTTTTCGAAACAAGAATATTTTCAGAAAATATTTTCGGTTCTCGTATGGTGATCTAACAGAAACTAAGAGACCTTGCCTTATCGACCATATTCCCAGGGCTTAGTGGGAAAGAGGTGCCTGCCGTGCCTTTACAAAGTGATATAAAGATCAAAATGGAAACACATATCAGTTTATAATCAACATACATTCTGGGTGATCCCGAATTAAGTGTACTCTCGAACAAAAATTAAGTATGAAAGTAGTAAACTCACATTAAAGGACTAAATAAAAGCAGCGGTACAATGCAGCTTCAATTACTAAGAGTAAACATGTCAAACGCACATAATTTAATTACAGCTACATCCTTCAGGACGGAAGTAGGAAGCACCGGTCACAGTTGAGTGACAGCGACCAAACAATGGACACATAATGGCTTACACATGTTATTAAATGAAGGTATGTCAAAACAATGAGGAGCTAAATGTGTAACAAACCTTTTTGTGTTGACAATACATATTGATATTAGATGTCGTAATAGTGAAGAAATTAATGCGTCTACGACGAAGCTAAAGTAAGTAATAAATGGTACAACATTACTTGATTTTAATATCATATAATAAGGAAGTTGCCAAAAAATCCAATCGTCCTACTGACTTACAAACACATCTGGATCGAAACTGCAATAACCGAGAACCTACTTAAGATGACATCTTTAAAACGACATTCCGATGTCGTAACAAAATGGACAATATTTGAAGAGAACAAAAATACCATTGTTACGTTTTTGCAATACACAAACAGTGGATAATGCTGTTGTTGTTGTGCAAACTTTTTGGCTTTGTGACATAAGGGGTCAATCGATGATACCCGGCACCCATCAATGTGTCCGAGTAAATTTTGTAAAGCATGACAACAAAAGGAAACATAGTTTGTTTTTCCTCGTACATCCACTAAGTCGGATTCTACTCCGTTTATGTCGGTAGTTAAGAGAATTAATACTACGTAGTGACATTTCAGCAAAGATCCAATTTAGAGTCATTGGCATTTATATATTAGAAATTGTCCTTGATGCAACACGTACGACATCTATCTAATTAATAATCCCCTAGATTTAAAAAGTAAAAGCTACAACTGTTAAAGCTTGATATGCAACTATAAATATGTTTTGCAGTCAGCCACTTAGTTTAATTAGTTTGTATCAACATAAGAAAGTCTATGAATACGTCTAAAAGTCTAACTTATACGATATGGAAATTAATAAACCACAAAAGTGTAAGAAAAGAGACTATGTTCTCAGTTCAATTAAGAGCTTGTTTTGGTAAAGCTTCCTTCGTACACTTCAACACTTTCTTCTCATATAAATCCTCCAAGAGGCTGTAAAACAACCAATAATAATGAACTTGCGAGTCTGCATTATACACCACGGCGTCATAATTTAGAATTTCATTGCCAATATCATACCCGGCTGCGGCTTTGTGCGGAGACATGATTTCACATATTGCAAGTCAATGACTACAGGTTTAATAAGGAAGAAAGTAATAGTGAAATATAATTATCTATAAGACACAAATATCACTGATTACCCCCTTTTCTTATTTTACGACGATTGAGTGGATCCAAAGAATGTCTGGAAATACCAGTCAGCGATGAGATCGCCATTGTATCCGTTTAAGTTTATATATGTACCTATGTAAGAGTGGTTAACCTATTTTGGTGAACCAACAATAAAGTGTATTCTATATATTTTAAATGTAAGATGCGAACAATGCTACATTCAAGCACTGAGAATGGTATTTATATTTTTAGTAGAAAGTAATTAAAATTCGAGCACATGTGACATTCACCAACCGCACTGAGCCCAACTGCCCAACTGTCGTGGATTACGACCCAATCTCTCTCATACAGAAGAAACTTGTGCCCCAGCAACGTTATAGTCCGATTTATTATTATTAGTAAAAAGTACATATCGACGGTCTAATTACCAGAGTTCGTAACTCCATTTGAGTAAATTTTACAGGAGCCAGAAAAACTGTCTTATTTATTCATTTATGGCAATATTTCAACTTGTGATTTAAGGGTAGAATAGATAGAGAAAATTATTCATATTTTTTTTTTATATTAAAAAAATGTATAAATAAAGCATTGTATTTGTGAGGAAATTGACTTAAGTACGAAATTTTCTAGCCTTTTTATTTTTATAAATTGATAAATGTACATACCTCATCGTATAATCGTTTTTGGGAAATAAGAAGTATTCCATTGTATAGATTATAAAATACTGCACGAGATGGCATTAAAAGTCCATTTTCGTTTTTTTTTTTGAGTTAAGTTTTTGATAATTAGACCTACGATATTTAGTTTCGATCTGAGATAGTCACTTACACTCATTCGTATATTAATTTAATATTAAAATTACTTACATCCGATTATTTTTCATTTTATTTACCTATTCACCCTCCAACCGCATCGATATCCACCAATTGTGCTAATTCTATCAAATCTAGTCTACGCAATAGCAAACATGGTCTGATTAAAAGACATTTAAAATGAGATATTGTAGACAGGACAACAAAGTTCCGACTCTGAAATCGCTTTCAAACGTGTGAAACGACTCATCAAACCAAATTAAAATTCAACATATACATTTGTATTGTACAATTGGCTGGAGACTGCTTTATTTTGTATAAATTAACAAATCAATAGTGAAAGTGGACTTTTGATTTCTAACCTTAGTATTATGTGGTTAAAATCATCTGAGTTACATTGTGGGAAGTGAACTTACCAATATGGTATTGAATGACGCCCACTCATATGTGAATTGGTCAGACGTTGTAAATATAATTTATTTGTTTAATAACCAATTACTGTTATGTCATCAAAATCTGACAATCCTAAATGTAGTTGTCTTAAACTGGATGTAGTCTTTCCAAAGATAGGTTATATAAAAAACAATGCCATTTGAAATAATTGTTATTTTTTGCTTCCCAAAATTGATTAATTCAACCTCGAAAGTATCTTCCTTCATAAGAGCAAATTGTGAGCAGAAGATACACGTGTAGCATTTAAGAAACGTAAACAGCTGGTCCGAATAATAGAGCATTTCCTACTTTAAAAGTTCAATCCATGTGTTCCGCCAATTCATCATAATCTTCGTCAGTTATTTACGAAACCGCAATGACATAGAATGGTGCTGTTACAAGACAAATTGATGAATTAGGTAAAAGATGGCTCGATCGCGTGTGAACGCCTTTCTACTTGTATTTAATATGAGTTACGCGAAAATTACACCGTTTTCACATAACGTAAGGTAATCCGAATATTGAATTAGTTGTAATAGATTTACTAGGAAAATTAGGGCTATACTTTTTCAGTTACATTTTCGCGAGACCAGCTTTACAGTCTCACTAAGATCTCTGCTAGGCCAGACATTACGCGAGATTGCATTCCCTACTCCAGATAGTTTAAAAGTATAAAAATGAATTGTATCTGATAACTGAATTTATCCGGAAGTCAAGTTCCACTGAACTAGATAAGAAAACTATTTATTAGTTCCAAAAATGGATACTCTAAATGGTTGTCAGATGCACTTTTGCTTTTTCCAAAACCGTGAAAAGTTATGAGCTTTAGTTGCCAGTATATCTGCCATATAATGCGTAAGAGTGTGAGTGGGTGGACAGGAACAAATTGGATTGTCTTCATTCTAATGCTCGCTTTGTGTCCGATTATAATCGACACTATTAACGGTGTCTATTCGACTGGCTAATGGATGCCTCGCCATTTATGTATGACATTTTTACGAGTAAAGACATTGAACAAGGAATTAATTGACTCAATATTTTTGGAATTGTAATTGCTACCTATTTGTTTTGTTCTTTATAATTAACATTTTCATTGTCACTCAAACTGTTGCGTGGTTAATTGCGTGGCACTAAGGTAAATTTTGACCTAAAGTTCCACATCGCGTATTTCATGAGCAATTTACGCAAGAATGTCAACATTGTCAACCCTTCATACATTTCGTAGTAAACTTGTATTTGCACGCAGAACAATCGCTGAGAATGTAATTCATACTTCACAATGGTGAGCTATATTGTACATTTGGTACAATCTGCTATTCAAAGAATCTTCTGTTTGGAAGCCATCTATTGGACTTATCGCCTAACTAGTTTATGAATATCACAGTTCTTAAACGACAAAGGAAGTGAAATGAACGGATTATCGATTTAGCTAAAGACCTATTGAAAAGACTAGTATCATAATGCTGTCAGATGACATTTATGCTGCATAACTTAGGGTGTACATCATCCAAATGATAGTGAAACTTAGACACAAAGGCACCCAATGTTGGCACAATAGAAGATGAAAGCAAGTGAGATTCTATCGTCACGTATCCCGACTAGCCCGGAGGCTGGACTGTATTAATTATCTAGTAACTACAATAGTACGAAGAAAGTTGTGTTGTCGATGCGAATTCGTAACGTTACGTACTATGCTTTCATTGGCATTAATAAAGCATTTGATTACCAACTTGCATTTGCTGTTACGAAACTAAGTACTGTTAAGGCAGCTAGAGGCAAGACATTTTAAGTACGGTAAAGTGAGGTTGTATTAGTTTATTAAATGGGATTGGCAGTGATAATTAAAAACTTTCAAGTGCTGTAATAAGATTCGGATTGCGTGCACAATGACGTGTTATCGCACTATCGGAGAGCAGTGAATGAACTTAAGAGGAAGAATGACAACGATACACGGTATGTCACTTTCGTTTGTAGTTTATTTTTGAAGAACGACTGTGATGTTAAATCAATTTCATTCATTATTGGCGATTTTATTTTACATCTTTTGTATTTTGTAATGGAAGAAAGTGAATAATTTCAAAAGATAACGTTCGATCGTCAACTGCAACGGCTAGTTCCAGTAGTTTCAGGAAAAGAATACATGTAAGAATTTGAGGCTTTTGCCCAGCTGTGGGTCAGTAAGGTTTGAATTAAAAAAACTACTTGATGTTTGCAATGTTTTAGCGCGGTCCACAACCATTTATGACAAAACTAGTCCATTAACTCGATCTCCAATGAAGACATTTAAGAGTAAACAAACAAGAAATTTAAAGTAAACAGCAATTTCCTTTAGAGAGAGAGAGGTAGTAAATAATTTTATCACTTAAGTATTTAGTTTGGTGAACATTATCATCGCGTGTGCAGCCCAAATTGACCAATAATATATAAACAATCGAAAGTAAAAGTACTTACCAGTGAAATTGTAACATTATACTATATTATAAATGTTGGACTTTCAAAACGATTTGAGTTCTTATAAATATTTGAAAACAACACGCTGTATTGAAACTTTCATATGGCACGTCTTTTTTGTGGAAAAAATATCATTACACACCTGTGTATTTGGTTCAGTGGTATTTGATGGGGTTTGAGTGATTTAGACACAGCAAGAACACTATTACAAGATTTTTATTAGAATATATATAACATTTTTCTACGGATTCGGCTCGAAGTACAAAGACTCGATAACATAACCAGCCCATTATATTCCCAGTGCTAAGACACAGGCTTCTTCGCTAAAAGAGGGAATGAGCCGTCATCCACCAAGCGTGGCTAGTGCGGGTTGGTAGATAAGACATGATTTTCAATCTTAAGACTGACGTATTAAAATCACACAACTTATGCAAATAATACAGACGATGTGCGATCGAATACGAGTAGGTATTAACAGTTCCAAACCAAAACATTGATCTAAACATTGAATAAAGCCTTCTCTTTCGTCCCTATTACATGTCGATATTACATCAAGCAACAGTGTTACAAAAAGGACAATTCATACTGACATAATTGTTACAAATTGGAAAACATTGGAGGAAGATGAATACATAAGTACGGATTAATCATATTAGAAGAATAGTATTATATTCCGAACAATGGGTAATCTAATCACAGTAAATTGTGCTTTAATACGATACAAAAGAAAGTAAGAGTAGTTTTGTTAATAATTTGGTGTGTAATGATGTTTAATAAAATGAATGTTTTTGTTCATCGCGTTGATTAATGGGGGACGTACAACAGGTCGAAGTGAAAACTGGTTGTGTGTTAAGTTAGTTGTCCAGCGCAAGATGGAGAGGAGATAGTTTGTTGCTATTTTATAGCATGTTGCGATAGGTAGTCTTTGGTTTTCCAGAACATGGCCTTTACTTTTGTTTTGTAGTCGATTAGATAATAGTTAATGCAAAAAAGCAATTTGGCCTAGTAGCAATTTAGTGATTTCACACATCTATTCTGATTCTGACACATTTCTGACACTACTATTCTGTGCCACTAAATACTAGAGTAAAGATGAAAGTTAATCAACGTACAATATTTTATCCGTTCTTTTTTATAATTAATAATTATTTTATGAAACTTTCATAGTTTAAATAAAGAACAGAAAATACTAGGTGAAGCTTGAAACAAGCCTACACCTCACAAAATAAGTTGTTTATAAAAACTATCGCTTTCAGTACGCAACCCACCTTACCAAAACTTTTTCAAGGTGCCCAAATTTATTTGTCGGCAAAAAAAGATGTACCACATAGATGCAAAATATCTTTTTGTGTCGTTCATTACGTGGTTCACAAAAAGCTGAGATGAAAGTGATTGAGTTCGCTTTCGTGCGATGGACAGTCTTGCCACAGAAGAAAATTATACAGAAGGTCCACAATCAAAGGCATTGTGGATGCCAACTTATTCGCAAGCGATTTCTTGAGCAGTTGGCTGAACACTAAAGAAACAAATTTTGAATAGTATTCAAAGTATGAAGATTATTAGTAGAAACCTAAGAAATCAGCTAAGAAAGTATTTAAGAAACTTTCCTTATAAAGAGTTGGAATTAGGTGAGTTGAAGATTTTTTTTTTTTTATTACGAATGAGCCCGCTCTTGACCTCGATCACACCTGATGGTAAGTGTAAGATGAGGTCTACGATCGAACGAGCGAGCCCAGAAAATGCCTATTCACTCTTGCTTTAAAGGCTGACGGGAATTATTATGAAATAAAGTATTTTTGAACTAAGCAGGTTGAAAATTGTCATGTAGATAATTAATTACAAAAATTGTTATGTAAATATGCATTCACCATTTTTGGAATCCTTGGAAAAGTAAAATGGGGATGCAACATTATGTTGGAAAATTGTCAGTTTTTAAATTTAAGGTTTTTGATAATCGTATTCACAAACGCGTTGCGTTGTTACACGAAGGAGAAAAAAAAAATGATGACCAAACTTGATAAAATATTAAGAATAAGAATAATTTATTTTACACACTCTCTTGCCTTGACTCTTGTACTAGGATATTGGGTATAGAATTAAGACCAGCAGCTGAAGTTTTTTTCCAAATACATTGGTCCTTCTGTAGTTTCATACTCTGTATTCTGTCATTTTGTATCTGTATTCGAATTATTATTGACACATCGTGAGGAGGTATAGAATTTCACTTGTTTCAATGTCAGAGCATCGAGTCGTTTTATTGTGCTCAGTCATTCTTTGATTAGAAACAATCGGTGAATGTGGTAGGCTTGGTGGTAGGTGTGTTTGTAAGTACTTTCCTTATATGTCAGTGCATTCAGAACACATTAAGAAAAGATTGCATCCGCAAACGGAGGTGTTCGACCTCTTTAATTTAATTAAGTAACATTTAAAGAAAGGTCCGCAATTTTACGTGTTTATACTGAATTAAGTTTATTAAGCTACTACTTGAAGAAGTAGCGTAAAGTCTCTGTTTTAGAGCCTCATTTGCCAGGAATTTTATTAACACCAAAGTAGGTTTCAATCAGTGCAACAACGTAGTTCTTGAAAAGATTTAAGATGTCAGGAGCTGAAGCACATTTTTACCAACACTGCCAGGGTGATTGTGGACAGAAAAGTGTCTTCGCTCTCCAGCAAGAAATGACGAAGAAAAACACCACGTGCTTTTAGTCAGTAGTAGATTGACATACCCCTCGTCTACCCTTAGGGCGGAAGATATTGATAATAATTTCTACTCGCAAAAAAACATTCCAAAGTAAAAATTAAGTCTACAATTTCATATGGAAAAATTACATAAATAAGTATTCATACCGGTATACGTGCTAGTGGGTGTGTTAGCATACCTCTGTCTGCAGAGTGCAGTGCAATCAAAATACTGCATTTGGTAGTACGCATCGCGTGATAAAGAGGGGGAAGTGAGCAAGGCCTAGGGACGCACTGAATTGTGACTGTTGACCATACTGCGAAACTAAAACTCACACGATTTTCACCAATTAAACCATTATTGTGGTAAATGTAGCTCTTTAAAAAAGATATACGATATTCACGTGACATATGTTTTGATTACAAATATAGTTCTTAGAAAGACTATTGTCTATATGTGTCTGTCAACTAGTTTGAGTATCAGTTATACTTAAACTACCTACCCCAATAATTGTATAGAAAAACAGCCAGTCTTTTTATTATGAATTTCATATCCCCAAAACAAGAACTGCGTATTTAAAATATGAATTTGTATATTATTATAATGTAACTTTAAAAAAAGGCCGTTAAAGTTATGAGAAACAAAACCACAGTAGGTACCCACCAATGCGTGCGCCGGCGCACCAAAGTGTATTGACACCGATTGTGTGACAAAGTTGTTAAAGTGACTCATATGTATGTCAATCACGCTATCATTGGACATGTGCGCGAAATTATCTATATTTATTAGTTGCGGAAACAATTCATACTTCGTTGTGTTGAAGTGGAAAGGGCATCTGTTTTCCGTGTTTACGTTTTAAATATACTATAATTATAATATAAGTTTTATTGAGCCGGCTCTTTTGTGCATACATAATTTGCACTTCCTTTAGATTTACTGTCACGTTGTTAGCTTCAAATCAATACCTACCTATAAATACAAAAGTTTAGTTATAAGGATGTTTGTTACGCAATCACGCCAAAATGGCTTAACGGATTTATTTTACAGTTTTTTTTTTACGCTTGCGTTTGACCACCATCTCATATGATGGTAAGTGATGATGTGGTCGAAGATGGAGCACGCTTGCCTAGAAGTAACCTATTCACTCTTGACTTAAAGACTCCCAGGTTACAGCGATCAGGAAACACAGACTCCGGCAGGGAATTCCACTCCTTAGCCGTACGCACAAGCGTATTCCCAAAACGTTTTGTGCGTATGGGTGGGATGTCCACCATGTAACGATGGCGCATCGCCGTTTGTCTTTAGTCCGATGATGGAACGGGCTTGGTGGAATTAGATTGTGTAATTCCATCGCACACTCCCCGAAATGTTTGATTTAGATGAAAATTGATAGATTATAATAGGATATATCATATAAGCTACTATTTATTCCGAGAAAATGTCTTAAATTTTCTACACGAACGAAGCTGCAGGTATTGCATAATTAACACTTTCAAATTAACAAAAAACAATTAAGTCAAGTGCGAACAACTGACAGAACTCGATACTAGGGCTACTTTTATCAGTCCCGATAGCCCGTTTGATCGTTCGACTATATTACAGCTAACATTACTTAATCAATAATTAAAATATATCGGTTAATTGCATCATTAAATAACACTCTTCTAAATAGAAAGGTGAAAGCTTATTAACGTCAAATTATCGACATTTTAATCTAAGAATCGGATTCAGAAACAGATTATTTTTATACAACAGTATCGCTTACCAAAGTTTTCAAAAATAAATGTAGTTTACTGTATTGTTTTAAAGGTTTTGAAACTTCTCGCTCACGTATACGTAACACATCACTTAATGCCGTATGAGTACTAAGACAAAATCTTACACCGAGACAAAATTTAGTTTTTTTTTAATTTATAGTGTGTAAATAAATTAACAAATATTTTGTTTTTATCATGCACTAAAACTCATTCATAAGCAAAAGCCTGATATTTTTTGGTTTAAACTATTATAGATTTGAGTAACAACTCCTTCACACTACTGCAGAAGAAACGTCGCGAAAACGCAACTCGTTCGTTCAGCAAAAGTCTACCCTGCACAACGTGCAACGCTAGTGTAAAGGGGCACAGAGAGTATATTTTATAGTCTTTTGGCAATAAGGAGGTATTGGCGAAGAAGGAGACAGAGTCATTATTTCATTTGTCTAGAAAAAAAGTTTTTCTGTTATTGCGACCAGACAATACAAACTTCTTTTACATTACATTACATTACTCGCACTAAAGCCTTAGAACTTCTAAATGAAAGCAGCAACTTTAATTAAGTTCGAAGTTTCTCTATCTAGTTACCAGCGGCAGCTTCCGTGTGTTAACAACCATCAACAACGTAAGTATTATAGAATGGCGAATCATCAGCAATCAAATTTTAACGACATTTCAAGACACCTTATAGCTCGTAACAATTAGTACACCATCAATGTTAATAAGAAAAGCTATGAAAAGGCTTCATTTGAGGCTAATCTCTACCTTGTGCTTCATTTGTAACACAGTAATGGTTTTAATTGTAAATAAATTGAATTGAATTTACACGGATAAACTAGCAATAAAGATCATTTTGTACTCAGTGGCTTCTTAGCTAAAGAAAGATTTTCCTAATTTATTACTAAAACAAACATCACATTTATTTAGTAAAGCTATTCTTCCGTGTTTGGATCACAGAAGTAATAATAATATGGACCTATACGCAACTGAATCTTAGATACCAACTGAGAAAATTGGCTATGACAAACGGTAGAAAAGACACACGAGTGATCCTATAACCTAAAGATTCAGAAACACTCTGCCTTATTATGGGGGATAAAATCATCAAATGAGACCTCCCCCTCTGAGTGAAGCGGAGGGATTGTCAAACTTTTACTGACTAAAAACTCACCATATTCCTTCAATTGCACTTGCGTTGGGGGCCACGAGAGCTTGTAAGAACATTCCCGCAACCCCGGAAAACATTGTGCCTTTAAATATTTTGTAATTACTTACATACTAACAAGATTCTGAAAAGGTTAACGACCAGCTTAGTATTTTCACTTCCTTTTTATAAATCAAACTTTAAGATATCGTGGAAATATTCATGCTATGTTGTTCTAAGTTGTTTGTCATATATGTATATTAGTTAGTACAAATAGCTTAGGTACATTATAAGGGGCTTCCTCGCCAATATACCTACCAAGGTTTTCGGCATAACTGAACGCAGAACTGCGACATAATGACCCACATTGCAGATTGTGCCGGTGAGAGTACCAAACTCACGATAAATATGGAAAGTTATCTTAAAAGAGGCGCTTAGCAAGCAATTGCTGCGTCCTTATTCGTTCCAACGATTTTTTTTATTGAGAATTTCTGATTTTACGTTTTCCTTATAGTTTCCGTTATGTAAAGTTGTTACCAGTGGCAAACAAATTATATTGAATATTGCGAGTTGTAATTAAAACTGAAAAAAATAATAATCGCATTATCGTTGTACGTTGATAATTATAACGGAAAGGGCCTTGATGTGTTAGTGCCCGATAAAAAATTATATCACAATGTCACATTAAGTGTGAATAAATAGGTATATACAAAACTTGACAAAGCAAATATTTTAATCAATAAAAAATAAATCAAAATTAAAACAATAAAAAACGCTAACGTGTATCACTGGAGCAGCTCAAGCCTTCCTGTCCTCAATATAATCTTTAACTGTGTAAAAAGCTTTCTGACATAGCTTACGTTTTATAAATAACTAGCTTCTGCCCGCGACTTCGTACGCATGGGAAGGTTTTCCCGCGCAAATACCGATCCCGTGGGAATTTCGGGATAAAAATTGCCCTATGTGTTATTCTAGAATGTCGACTAACTACTTACCAAATTTCATTCAGATCCGTTCAGTAGTTTTTGCGTGAAAGAGTAACAAACATCCATCCATCCTCACAAACTTTCGCATTTATAATATTAGTAGGAATTAGTAGGATAGTAGGATTAAGTGTGAATAAATAGGTATATACAATACTTGACAAAGCAAATATTTTAATCAATAAAAAATAAATCAAAATTTAAACAATAAAAATTGGCCAAGTGCGAGTCAAACTCGCCCATGAAGGGTTCCGTAGTAACTATAATATAATATGTATATTTATTTGACGAAAAAAAAAACCTTGAAAATTTCTTAAAACTAGCTTATTTACATTTTTACAACTACGCTAAATAACTTTGTTTTTCATAGTGTTTGTATGAATTACAAAGTTATATTTGCGGTTTTAGAAAATATGCTGTATCTCAAAAACCGCTTACCCGATCTCATTCAAACCAATTTTGGTTGAAAGTTTACATTAAGATCTACAGACATGTATTTTTTTTAGATTTTTCACTCCATTATTATAGAAGTTAGAGGGGGGGGACACATTTTACCACTTTGGAAGCTTATATCTCTTAAACGATTGACTTTAGGAAAAAGTGGTTTAAGGGCCAATTTTACCGATCAAATAAATCGCGATCAACTGAACATAAACGGCGTTTTAGTTTTAATCTAAGTTTAAAGTTTGGTTTGGCATTTCACCACCAATATTTAAACTAGTTTAGTGCTAAACGCAATTATTGTACTAAACGCCCAATTTTAACCGTTTAACGATCTAAACGCGATTATGTGCGCCACCATCTGGTATTTTATAACGTAGCGCGCCCTTTTTTTTACTGAAGATAGGTTCGCGTTCACTTCGGCTCTTAGCTTCGGCTATATTGTGTTGAAGAAGTGATACTGTTGTGATATTACCTGTTTTGAATCACATAATTACGAATATTTTGAGATATATAATGAGAAGAGTTTACTCATTGACCTTTGAAGAAGATGAGGATGAATTTGTCTTTCGACGACCAAGGTGGATTCACCAAAGAGAGGAACACCATATTCAATGTACTCTGTGATCCACGCTAAACGAACTGTTTGAACACACTGTTTTTATAACCTCACTCACTGTAGCAAGTTGTCAATTGAATTGACAACCGAAGGAATACGTTTTGTTTCATGTATTTTAACACAACTATTGCAACAGTTTTGACAAGTTTCAGAGCAAGGACCAAACGCAACGCGAGGTTGCCATTCTAACATGCCGTAAACTCTGTTTTCGTAAACGCGATCAACGATCGTGGCGTTTTGCTCTGTGAAATGCAATCGATGTTAAACGAGATAAAATCTTGATAGTAAACGCAATTAGTGTAAACGCAGTTTTACTGATCGCCGTTTTAGAGACGTTCGGAGAAATTGGCCCTTAGAAACCCTTATATCATTTTTAAAGACCTGTCTATAGATACCAGACACGCATAGGTTTCATGAAAAAAAATATTTTCAGTTCTAGTTCCATGTATGGGGACCCCCCTTTATTTAAAAACTTTTTAATTTTTTTCTGAAAATCGGAAAGCGGTTCACAGAATACATCTACCTACTAAGTTTCATATGTATAGTCTTAATAGTTTCGGAATAAAATGGCTGTGACATACGGATGGACGGACAGACAGACAGACGGACAGACATATCGAAACTATGGGTTCCGTTTTTTGCCATTCGGCTACGGAACCCTAAAAAACGCTCACGTGTATCACTGGAGCAGCTCAAGCCTTCCTGTCCTCAATATAATCTTTAACTGTGTAAAAAGCTTTCTGACATAGCTTACGTTTTATAAATAACTAGCTTTTGCCCGCGACTTCGTTCGCGTGGGAGGGTTTTCCCGCGTAAAATCCCGATCCCGTGGGAATTTCGGGATATAAAGTAGCCTATGTGTTATTCCAGGATGTAAACTATCTAATTGCCAAATTTCATTCAGATCCGTTCATTAGTTTTTGCGTGAAAGAGTAACAAACATCCATCCATCCTCACAAACTTTTACATTTATAATATTAGTAAGATAGTAAGATATTAGTAAGAAGAAGTAAGATAAGATATTAGTAAGATAGTAAGAAGTAAGGAGTAAAATTAGTAAGATAAGATAAATAAATTATAAATAAATAATAAATAATTTGAATTTATTAATACTTAGTTTTTGAATATGACTAGGAATTTTATTATAAAAACGTACATATACATTGGCATCTAAACGAACCATCTATTTCTTTTACCTTGTTTTAGGAATGACATTTAAATTATGTTCTTTGTTCCTCGTATTTACACTATGAATATCACTGTATTTTTAAACATATTAATATTTTTGTGTGCATACAGGAGACTCTCATAAATATACTGAGTTGGTACAGTTATAACATTAATCGCTTTAAATTTGTCTCTTAAGGAGTGCTTAGGACTTAATTTATAAATTGCACATTAGTGTGCATGAATAACAAATAAAGCCACCATTGGAGACTGAAAAATAAATTTAACATTCCATTTACTTTCACAACAATAACATCATCTTTTGAATATAAATGGCATCTATATATCAAAGAAACTGAGGATTCTAAATGCTTCTTCAGATGTACGAACCAATACGTTTTTTACATTTTTTTTTATTGTCATGCTGAGAGTTAACAAATGTGCACAATGTACCAATAACCCAAAAAAATAAACTTGTACACATTGATGCCCATCCGTGCCAAACGTGATTTCAATTATATCTTTAGTACTCATTGTATTGTGGCTGTGTCATTAAACATCATAAGCATGATATATGATTGTAACTAAAACCTCAACACACAAAACAATCGATTTGATAAATGTCTTCAACACGTTCCAAATTGTCGCCACATCCGTCAGGGAACCGTTAGATGCGTAAGCAAAGTTCATTCATACAAAAGTTGGACTAGGATCTTAGAAAGGGATTTGACACGGTTACTATCGGATTATTTATGCTTTGATGATGCTTTGTTGCTGTGGTCGGGTGCCATCGACGCCGTGGGCTTTATCACGATGAAAACATAACCCTCCTTCTTTTCAGTCGGGTAATACGGTACTTCCTTACCAAATGATATACAAATCCACCCACTACTTTCCAAGATTAGTGCGTTTAAATATACAAACAAACTACCGCTTTATTATATTAGTATAGATACTAGTTGCCCGCGACTTGGTTCGTGTGGAAATGATTTATGACGGGAATCTTACATTTTCCCCCGGGATAACAGGTATAACTATAATAATAATAACAAAATGTTTGTTCAAAATCATAAGGTAAATAATAAATACAATTACGCTTAAATCTACATTAAGTTCACACATGTCATGTGCCTGAAACTAGGTAATCCTGTCTTTCAGGCGAGAAAACTTTTTTTTTAATAATCACATTTGTATAAAATATACTGTATATGGTCATCTTAGGTAATGTATAAAGGTGTAAATGATATGACAAAATTCTTAGTCTCTTATTCTTAATCTTACTTACATTTAAATAAAATACGAAATATATCTATTTAAGTACCAGTAATAACTTCTCTGTGTCTTCATAGGACATACTTTGAAGAGCTTCCTTGAGAGTCTTCTTGCAGTTACAATAATTTAGGGAATAAATGTTTAATTTTGCGTTTAGTATGTTATAAAGTAGTGGTCCAAGGAACATACTATAATCTTTCTTTGTGCCTAATTAAATTATATCCTGATCTAGTATGCCATTTGGCGTGATGGAGTAACTAAGGTCCGTACATCCATCCGGTGTGTATGGATAGATATACGGGCCTGTTTAGATGTACCTTCATCTAACATTCGCATTTATTATAAATGTATTAGTATTGATATAATCATCCCTACAGGAACTCCGCATTAAACGAACTGTTGACAATGATGTCATATCTTCCTCATTTCTTAGATCTACGGTTCACAAACAAAGCGTTTGTGAATCAACCGCAGTAAGTGGTTGGGCTGGTTGCCGGCAACCTGTTCGGTATTGGGCACCCGCTACTTGTCGGGTCATCGATGAGAACCGATAGTATAGTGACGATACCGAGAATTGGGGGCAAGCACATAAGCCTACTTTAGAGGTCATATTTTTGTTTTTTCGGTAGGTACGGGTATAAATATAATATTTGACACTTATTGAACGGTACGTAAATGTCATATATGTACAATATAATATAAAATGTATATTGTACATGTATGACATTTAAAAAGAGAAAATAACAGACAAGAGAGCACAAAGCTACTACTCATTTCATCAGAAATTTCCTCCAGCAGACCTGCGACATAAAAATTTGATATAAAGGGACGATAGCTACACCGTGGATATAAATATTAATTACATTTAATATACGTAAATTAGAAAAGTAAATTTTTGTTAACATCTCTTTTTTTGCGGCGTCTTCCGCGCATTTCTCAAAAAAATACCTGACAAATATGCCCACGATTGAAAGCAGCATTTAAAATCTCGACAAAAACTGACTCCAATAAATACTTTGCACGAACTAATCTTATATTCAGTAATGAAGCTCATAAAACATTGGCGCCCAGATCTTGAAGCAATAATTGCAAAGCAGAGACGTTAATCTCATGTTCCAGTTTGTTTGACAACTATATTTAAAATTGTATCGCGTTATGCTAAAAACGCCAATCAAGAATCTTGTGGAGCGTAACGAACGAGCATAGCTCTGCGCTAGCGCATTAATTTTAGCGCGAAAGCCGCTGTCAGCGGCAAGCTTGTAAAGTCGCGCTTTTGTTATTATTAGGATTTTCAGAGCTTTTACTGTATACTTTGTTGTGATAAAGGTAAATGGGTCGGGGATATAATATCATAATAAATTATGGGCTCACAAAATTATTTGGGTACCCACCTGTATGATTTACTGAATTGTTCTTAATTTTGCATCAGCATAAGATGTATTAAAATGATTGGCTGACTCAGTCGTTGGTGCCTAGGTCTGCATATAATCAGTTGATGCATAATAAAAGGTTACCTGCGGATTAAGTAGTAATTTATTCATGGTGTTAAATTGAGTTCGTAAGGTATTATTGATACTTTTCGTGCTGAGCTTTAAAATATTTTTTTATTTATAAACCGTTGTGTCACAAACCACTGTGAAAAAATAAATTGGTTGAAACTGAAACAAAAGATGTACATGCATAGGTAGTGTTTCGTTTCATTACAATTTTAGAGGTTGGATTGCCTAAAGTATATTTTTACAACTGAAATGTTACGGTGTACGGTGATATTACATTTTGCCCTGTGGACTGAATTCATATTTTAGGTCGAACTTAAAATTTAACAACCTAGAAAAAATGATTGACCTTATTTTCATGATTTTCAATATATTTTTTAACCTGGAACCACCATTTATAAAGAAACTGAACCCATTTACGTTTACTATACGTTGGTATGTTTTGTTGCATTCATCTCGAAACCCGGCCGACTGAGTTTGATAAAATTCCAGTCATCAATCACTCAACGCTAACAGCTTCAAGTCACAAAAATTAAACCAGATAAACTTTTTACAATATTAATGAAAAATAGAAGTGTGAAGCTACATAATTAGTACAGTTTTTTGTATCAAAAATCCTTCTAATCGCGGTCACGGTTGCTCGCAAAAAAAACTACATTCCCACGCCTTAATTCGTATGGAATACATATAATTTAATTTGATATGGGTAGTTTAAAAGGAATTTTAGTTGAAACAGCTTTTGTTGGATTTTAAAGCTAGTTATTCCACCCTGATTTGGGTCCCTTAAAATTAAAGGTAATCATGTGACTTTTTTTGTTATAAGCTTTGTTAATGGGACTTGCTCCGTTCATTATTTGTAGGAGGGTATGGTGGAGGAGACTTTTAGCTCATTGCTGATATAGTTTTTTAAACATTGCGACTTTTTTCGGTATCGCGGGTGCATTTTTACTAGCCGCCGAAAAAACTATTTGTAGGCCGTAAGTACAAACATTTACGCCGAATCGAACCCACGACACGTAGCGCAGCTGCGTCTCTCAACCACTGCGCCACCCGTATCATCCTTACTTATTTATCTTATGAATAAGTCCCCAAGCGACCAACTAGGACCTTTTCAAAGTTAATATTATAAATAGGAAAATTTCTAGTTTGTTAGTAACCAAAAATCCCAGGTAGGTACTACGGATCCGAATACTTTTGATCTCGCAATAACGCAAGGTCCGGGTAAGGTAGGAGGTTACACGACAAAGCCGAGAATGAAATCTATAGCTACAATTAATAATGACACAACATCAACCCTTTCTATAATTAAAATGAATTAATCCTTAATGTTAACGTAAAAATGTTAAATTATGTTAACAATATTCAAATTATCGTTATTACTTATATTTTTTTACATAGTGCATCCCACTAGGGTAAAATTACTAAGTAGATAGTCGTTAACTACAAAGTGTATAACTTTAAAGCTGTTTGCTCACCACGAGCTAAACTAAGTTACTATAAAGCTAATGTTATTTTTAATACTTGTGTGCAGAACGCCAACCACACAATAGTCGTATAGCTAAGTGGGGCCGAAGACTTTCAAGAGCGAATCGCCAGCCACTTCTCGCTCGTACTTAGCGAAAGGCCCAGCTCTAGACACTAAACTACGAAATATAACGCATATTTAGCCTATTGTACCGCCGGATTCCATTCTGTAGATATTAGTATGTATAATAAATTGTGTTTCTTTATTTTCAGATTATACAGTATCTTTAGAACTACTTGCACGGATATGGCGTTGCCCGAGAACCTATCTTCCCAGACAAATAGGATAAGACTGCAGTTTGATAATAAATAAATAATCTTTATTGTGCTAAACTAGTACCTACATAATTCTTAGTTTAATACACCCTAAAACCCACACTAGGATTCCCTGTCATGGACCCTAGTCACAAATAAATACAGAATGACTGTTAGGGAGCTTGAGTTTTACAGATCGCGAAAAATACATGATGCTTGGTTTAATTATTGACAATGACAAGTAAATTATACACATCATGCATATAGCTTCTGAGCCTTGTGCCCTAAATAAACAAACTAAATGTTGTGTTGCCAACAATGACCTTATAAATACGTTTACCTATAATACTGCCGAGGGTTCGCGCATGCTGGCTATGGTGGGAATCGTTGTCTTTACTTCTCACCCCACCATGTGACTCAACATCACCTAAACAAGCTTAACTTAAATGAACGCAGCCTTACGCTTTGCTCTCAGTACGTGACCGTCTTTGAAATACATGCAGCCGGCGCACGCGCACGCCGCGAAGATATCGCAACAACGCAACCGTAATTAATAAGTATGCTGTATACAATGATTATAACACAATTACCTCACTTGACTTTTACAACTTCAAAGAATTGGAACAGCTGATACATCCCAGTTTTTTTATGTAATTATATTTATGAGTCTTTGTCTTTATGTTGATTTGAAACTGGGTCAATTTGGCATTTTAAAAGCCCTGAAAAGTGAATCTACTTCTGTCACTTTCTTTCTTTGCTTCGCTTCCTTCAAGTTCTCAGTTAACTTTCGTCGTATTTCTACCCTTTTTAGGGTTCCGTAGCCGAATGGCAAAAAACGGAACCCTTATAGTTTCGACATGTCTGTCCGTCTGTCTGTCTGTCCGTCCGTCCGTATGTCACAGCCATTTTATTCCGAAACTATTAGGACTATATGAACTTGGTAGGTAGATGTATTCTGTGAACCGCTTTCCGATTTTAAGAGAAAATTTAAAAAATATTTAAAATAAAGGGGGCTCCCCATACATGGAACTGAAACTGAAAATATTTTTTTTTCATGAAACCTATACGTGTGTGGTATCTATAGACAGGTCTTTAAAAATGACATTAAGGTTTCTAAAATGACTTTTTCAAAAAGTTAATTGTTTCAAAGATATACGCTTCCAAAGTGGTAAAATGTGTCCCCCCCCCTCTAACTTCTATAATAATGAAGTGAAAAATCTAAAAAAACACATATATTATAGAACTGAATGTAAACTTTCAACCAAAATTGGTTTGAACGAGATCGAGTCAGCAGTTTTTGAGATACAGTATATTTTCTAAAACCGCAAATATAACTTTGTAATTCATACAAATACTATGAAAAACAAAGTTATTTGGCGTAGTTGTAAAAATTGTAAATAAGCTAGTTTTAAGAAATTTGTAAGGTTTTTTGTCTTTTTTTTTCAAATAAATATATTAAGTATATTATATTTATTATAGTTACTACGGAACCTGAGCGAGTGTGTGCGAGTCGTGTGTGAGAGTGTGCGGGCGAGTCGGACTCGCACGTGGCCAATTTTTGAATATTATTTAGATGCGATGCACGTTTTTCCCCCATATAAAGTTTTCCAAGGTATATAAGATTTTCACTAAGGTAAAATGACGACAAACACGAATGATTTAAGCATTTTTTATGTACAATACATCTCCACACCGTTGACTGGGTGACATACATTTTTGACTAAATTATGCCATAAAATCTCTCATATCATGCGCGTTCGTAGTACCGGAACCACTACTACACTGCTAAAGTCGATAGACAATAGACATACATAATTTTGACTTGATATGACGCCAATTTTCCTCGATCGGCAAAGGTACCAATAGTATCTACATCCAGATATCTCTATTAAGCGGCGTTAATCGTCTTGCTATTCGTATGTTATGGGGCCAAGCCAAAGACTATACTCTCTGGACCAAGCCTATCGTTACTAACCGGGAAGGTACTTAATCAGATTTCAAACTGCTACCAAGGAAAAGCGGACCAACGAATGCAATAGCTTTTGGTTCGACCTGCAAATCAAATCCAGGACCCCATGCTCATTAGCAATTGCGACCAGTACACCAACAAGGTAGTCCAAAAAGAAAGTGTTTTGGTAACTAAATTATATACTAACACAATCCATAAATGCGAAAGTAGTCAAGTCCGTATCGTCGTAATGGCTGAAATTATTAGGATGTAGCTTGATAGACGGGTAGCCTAACCCAGGATTAGAACATAGGATACTTGTATGCTCTTTTGGGATAATTATAATCAACTTACACGCCAACGAAGCTGTTATGAGAAGCTACTTAGCGATAATTACCAATCGGCAATAAAAATAACCTTATAATCTTGCATAAATGAGAGTAAGCCGATTGCCGGCTATTGGCTGATGCAAGACGTTTTATACAAATTAAATTCGGCGCTTTTTATTCATTATGTAACGTCAAATTTTTATTTAATCCATTTAAAGCTTGAATAATTTAATAGTCCCGATGTTCGGCAAATATAAAGACGGATTTGATCTCGTGGGAAATCAGCATTCCGAAACGAATCGAAACTAAATAAAACATACATTGGATTCCGACAAGGCTTGGTTATTTAGGCTAATGGATAATCAATTGGGGAAGAACGGGAATGCTAGACGGTCACTAAGTACCTACTGTTATTTCATGTTTTCACCATTTATTTTTGTTCTCTTGCAAATTTACATCTTTTATTATTGCTGAACTAGAATGTAATTTATGTTCCCAGAATTTAATTTAACTGGTCTAAGTAAAAAAACAATTTCTCATTCTAACTGCACATTTTTTCGTATCTGAAATTCCAATACATCACAGACAAGAATAATTGGCACCATTTCTATCTCAGCATTCAGCCGACTGTTTCAGTTTTACGGTTTCAATAAATATAAAATACGTGACGGTTTCTTACAAGCCAGATTTAACTAATGGAATTTATTTCATCAAGTATAAAATATTTTTTTCCGTTTTCTGGATTATAGCAATAACGTTGAAGTAGTTTTGTTTATGAATGTGGGAAGCTTTTGATTTTGTCGCGATTTCATTGAGTTGCTTAGGCGAGTGAGAGACGGTCCCAACATCGTACTGAGAAAAGAGGCCGAGAGCTATAACTCTCCAATTTTAAATCATTTTGTGTATAGATTGATAGGTACTAGTAGGTAGTAATACTACATTTTAAGTTATTTCATGTTAGTAACACTATATGGATGTTAGTAGTCCGAATTAAAGGTCATATTACATTATTAAGTGGGGGATATTTTTGTGAGGTCGTACAAATACAGTGGTAGTGGATAGCTATGTAAGCTACTGGAATAACGGTCGGTGACCCACCGCCGAATATTGATAGTGACGCAAACGTGAATATTTTACGTGTAATATGAACGTAAGCTTCTTATAGATCTCCATTTTGAGAAGTAAGACGTACGACAGCACGACATGAACGATATTACAGAAGTTAATAATGATACTTAAAGAAAAGCAAAAAACAATAAAACTGCAACAAAAGAGGTAACATAAATAGAGTTTTTAATACCACGGTTCATCAATTATTTCATAAATGTTTGTCTTGTTATCAAAATTAAAATAAATGTCCAAAACAGTAAGCCCTTAGATATCCAATTATGAATCACTATCATGCCTGAAACTACACCAACCGACCAACAAGTCTAAATAACATACCACAACCACCTCAAACAAGTTACCTACGACTCACAACTTATTCTCCAACTTAATAATCTATTATTTTACAAAATCTAGGAAAGTGGGTGACTAACCTGAGTATTAGACAAAACGAAACTCCTAATATCAATAATAACTGAGACTTACAAGCGTCAAAGTTAAAAGCAATGTTTATTAGTTATTTACGATCAGTTAACGCCCTCTCTAGGTTTCTAAACGATTAGCACAATTGCTGGAATTAAGACTAAACTAGTGCTACGAAGTCAATTTCTAACTTCACTACTGCCTGCACTCCTGGTATTAGAGGCAAACGTGATCATTAATATGTTCGTGTTTTGTCTTGATACAAGTGAGATTTGCAGCGAGATCTCGTGATAGGATCACATAAGAATTTGAATAAATATGAAGGGACAGATATGAAATGAAAATATCAGTTCATTTCTGGAGGTAATATTAGATGACGTGATGTGAATCGAGATGTGAAATCCGTACACAACATATGTGAAATCCGTACACAACAGATGTGAAATCCGTACACAACAGTTGATTTTACTAAACCCCAGCATTGTCAGAATTTGGATGACTAAAATTATCTGCTACGCATTTTCCCAACTATGTTCGGGTCAGTTTCTAAAATAACCGGAAGCTGCTGAATACTATTGTTTTACATGGAGCGATCTCTTATCTGATCTTCACAACCTAGTGGCTGGGTAAAACGATACACTTAAGCAAGACTGTAATCAGATTTTCTGGCTTCCGACTATTCTTAATGACTGTCAAAGATAATAAAAGCACGTTAAGATTTTAAGGCTTTCCAAGGCACGCTGAAATATCAAAATGTCACGATGGTCATCCATCCCCAGACCCAACTCAGCAAGCATTGCCTAATCTTGAAGGTCTACGCGTGTAGATTATTTAGCCACGAGCTCCTCAGAATTATGACTAACATAAAAGACAGTATGCACCGTGAAATTTTAATGGTTGTTTTCCCGCAACGAAATGGCTTTGTCTACAAACGTTTTATAAACAAATAAAATATTAGAAACAAAAAATGGCGCAGTGTAATTAATGCATTATCACCATGCGTGAGAGCTTATTTTGCTCTGAACATTTATTAATCACTTTTCCTATGCTGGCAGCGCGCGGCACGGCGGCGGTGCGTGTTTCGTGTAGGTACCTACGTTACATCTACTGAACTACTAATGATTCTCGCGCTTTCGAGTTTATTAATTTGTAATTTGAAAAAATACATTCTAAATATTTTTTTCCGTTTTCTGGATTATAGCAATAACGTTGAAGTAGTTTTGTTTATGAATGTGGGAAGCTTTTAATTCAGTCGCGATTTCATTGAGTTGCTTAGGCGAGTGAGAGACGGTCCCAACATCGTACTGAGAAAAGAGGCCGAGAGCTATAACTCTCCAATTTTAAATCATTTTGTGTATAGATTGATAGGTACTAGTAGGTAGTAATACTACATTTTAAGTTATTTCATGTTAGTAACACTATATGGATGTTAGTAGTCCGAATTAAAGATTATATTACATTATTAAGTGGGGGATATTTTTGTGAGGTCGTACAAATACAGTGGTAGTGGATAGCTATGTAAGCTACTGGAATAACGGTCGGTGACCCACCGCCGAATATTGATAGTGACGCAAACATGAATATTTTACGTGTAATATGAACGTAAGCTTCTTATAGATCTCCATTTTGAGAAGTAAGACGTACGACAGCACGACATGAACGATATTACAGAAGTTAATAATGATACTTAAAGAAAACAAAAAACAATAAAACTGCAACAAAAGAGGTAACATAAATAGGGTTTTTAATACCAAGGTTCATCAATGATTTCATAAATGTTTGTCTTGTTAACAAAATCAAAATAAATGTCCAAAACAGCAAGCCCTTAGATATCCAATTATCAATCACTATCATGCCTGAAACTACACCAACCGACCAACAAGTCTAAATAACATAGCACGACCACCTCAAACATTACCTACGACTCACAACTTATTCTCCAACTTAATAATCTATTATTTTACAAAATCTAGGAAAGTGGGTGACTAACCTGAGTATTAGACAAAACGAAACTCCTAATATCAATAATAACTGAGACCTACAAGCGTCAAAGTTAAAAGCAATGTTTATTAGTTATTTACGATCAGTTAACGCCCTCTCTAGGTTTCTAAACGATTAGCACAATTGCTGGAATTAAGACTACACTAGTGCTACGAAGTCAATTTCTAACTTCACTACTGCCTGCACTCCTGGTATTAGAGGCAAACGTGATCATTAATATGTTCGTGTTTTGTCTTGATACAAGTGAGATTTGCAGCGAGATCTCGTGGTATGATCACATACGAATTTGAATAAATATGAAGGGACAGATATGAAATGAAAATATCAGTTCATTTCTGGAAGTAATATTAGATGGCGTGATGTGAATCGAGATGTGAAATCCGTACAAAACATATGTGAAATCCGTACACAACAGATGTGAAATCCGTACACAACAGATGTGAAATCTGTACACAACAGTTGATTTTACTAAACCCCAGCATTGTCAGAATTTGGATGACTATAATTATCTGCTACGCATTTTCCCAACTATGTTCGGGTCAGTTTCTAAAATAACCGGAAGCTGCTGAATACTATTGTTTTACATGGAGCGATCTCTTATCTGATCTCCACAACCTAGTGGCTGGGTAAAACGATACACTTAAGCAAGACTGTAATCAGATTTTCTGGCTTCCGACTATTCTTAATGACTGTCAAAGATAATAAAAGCACGTTAAGATTTTAAGGCTTTCCAAGGCACGCTGAAATACCAAAATGTCACGATGGTCATCCATCCCCAGACCCAACTCAGCAAGCATTGCCTAATCTTGAAGGTCTACGCGTGTAGATTATTTAGCCACGAGCTCCTCAGAATTATGACTAACATAAAAGACAGTATGCACCGTAAAATTTTAATGGTTGTTTTCCCGCAGCGAAATGGCTTTTTCTTGGTAATACAAACGTTTTATAAACAAATAAAATATTAGAAACAAAAAATGGCGCAGTGTAATTAATGCATTATCACCATGCGTGAGAGCTTATTTTGCTCTGAACATTTATTAATCACTTTTTCCTATGTTGGCAGCTAACGGCGCGGCGGCGGTGCGTGTTTCGTGTAGGTAACTACGTTACATCTACTGAACTACTAATGATTCCCGCGCTTTCGAGTTTTATTAACAATTTAGAAAAAGAAAACATTAGTTTTTTTTAAGTTTAACCGTATGTTTAGATACACTACTGATGGGTTACCGTCCTGCCGCGGGAAAACAACCATTTAAAGGACATGGCCAATTTTACTATGGACGTCGGCATAGTTATCGAATTTAATGTACACCAATGATTTTTGGTGTTTTATATTCGTGAATATTGACTCATTAAATTGCTATAAATAAAAAACTCAGAAATCTTGTCATTACACCAGACTAGACAAAAACAGTTACAGTAAACCTTTTAATCAGATCGCTAGCAATAAGGTGTTTAGATTATAATTTCGCTATTAAACACTTAAAGGCGCTTTAAAATAGTGAACAGTTGTGAATTATTGCGTATAACTGATATAGTTTTAGTATTTAACCAATAAACAAAGTAAGGATTTTAAACTGAATATTGACTAACATTTTATTAAACTGGGTAATAGTCTCAAAAAATGTGACAATAATAACAAACATTAACATAACATGGCGCTTGTATTCCCCGAAGGGTTGGGCAGAGGTGTACCTATAGTACACCCAGATTTCACCAGTTATTTTGAGTACCATTTAATAGGGGGCGAGTCTGTTTCTATCAACCAGGCACAAATCTAGACTCCGGGCTGCTACTGAGAAATTCCTGATGAATAAAGCCAATATCACTTTGCTCGACCTGGGAATCGAACTCAGACCTCATGCTCAGCAGTAGCGCTTGCGACCATTAGACCAACGAGGGAAACACAGAATAAAACAAAGCAGTAAAAATTATTATTTATTTACTTATTAGAGAAAATAAATACAAATATTTTGACATATTATAATTATTATATCTTAAATGCTTACGAAGATAATATACATTAGAGCAATGCAGCGATAGTGTTAATAAAGAGACCTAGGGAGGTCAATCAACCAGCTTGGATAGAACAGCATTTTTATTTCACCAATACACTAACCTGGATTAAGTGTAAATATAGGGCTTCAGTAATTACATAAATAACTGCTTTAAACATAACCAGACTTGTTAAAAAAAATACAATCATAGATTTATTTATTATTACTTTACAATTGTGATTACTGTTCCGTGAGAGAATTTCTGAGATATTTTCAAAGTTCAAAATATTAGCTTTTGACTTCATAATATTAATTATGTCTTCTATATGGATAGCACTAAATGTAGAATGTGTCTCATTCATTTGAGGTAATAAATGCCATTGATCGCTGTACAAATGTGTTTCACACACTCTACAGCTGCGAGGAACATAGAAACTATGTTCCTGCAAAAGCATTCCTTTAAGGAATTGCGGGACCAAATGTACCATTCTGTTTCTGCATTGTTGAAATATACTGTGAACAGATGTGATAGAAGCTCGCTTGTAATTAGGTAATGATATGGTATTACTTTCCCATGGCCCTCTTTGAACAGGCGGCAACGGTGGTGGCTCTGGTGGGCTAACAACTTGGCTAACATTAGGGGCTGCTGCATCATTATCCAAAGCCAATTCTTGCATGTCTCGTGATGAGTCATGCACTGCCTGTCTATTTGCTCGCATCCAACACACATGGCAAACATAGTTGTTTCTTGAAGGCTGAAAATAAACCACAGTTAGAATAAACACAATAATAAATTAATTCAATCATTAGATAATTCTTATGTTTATATAATTTTTAGTAACAAGGGTATCTTTTTAAATATCTCTTTATGTTTTCAAGTACTATGTTATAGTAAAATGAGCAGTACTATGTTACACATGCCTACTTTAGGCAAGTATATTATGTTAAAGATGAAAAATACATAAAACACAGATATAACAATCATACATACATAGTATGAAAGCTCATTTTTTATAGATTAATACAACTAGGTATTTATAATAATGAAAAACAAAATGCTTACCACATAATTAGTATTTTGTGATAATAGAACAGCCAGCAAAGGAAAGCCATGTTATGCCCCAGTAGTCTCTCTTGTTCACCAGTTTCGGTGTTTAATAATAATAAGTATGGATGACAAATAAATGTATCAAGAGGCAACTGAAAATAAGATGCACTGTAAGATTTCGCATACCAGAACTATATAAAAATAAATCAGGTTAAGTTTTTTCTAGTCCAACTTCTTACCTGGGTTTGGGCATTGATTATCCAACGCGAAAGTCTTGTTTGATTGTGTGCAGAAAGCGAGGATATGAGATGCCTCTGCAACCTTTGCATGGCTATTCCGCAGTTGATGCACCTCATATTGATCCACAAAACAAATCCACAACGCAATGTAAATCAGAGTCCAGTATTAATAGCAAGGTAATCGGGTGGTAGAAGGTATCAGTACGTTGAAATAAGCAGGGGTCAAAAATATTAGAAAATAATCGCAAAAACAAACACAGGACGCAATGTAGAATCTGCAATTAATATGTATCCTCTATGATCTGATTCTGCAACAACATAATATTGACATTTGACATAGACAATGACACATTGTCAAACAAGTAACGCGTTCCGTTTTCCGATTTTTTTTTGTGTGAAATATTTAAAAACTATCTTACGCATCAACATTATGAAAAGATAATTTTATTAAATGCCAAAAATACCAACGAAGACAGTTTCGTATAAATAAAATGTTTTTAATAATAGCGTTTTGTCGTCCATATCACACGTCTATGTGATATATGCAAGTAGTATGCTTGATGTGGAACACCCATTATTATATTTATCCTACTCTATGGTCCATTATGGCGAACGTTGACAAATGGTACTTTGAATTCATCTTGATTACTAATTATTTTGAAATAAACACTGACGAGATCAGAGAGCTTAAGAACTACGTATTAAATCATTTTTCTATTTTTAATATACAATATTATTTACTATGTATGTGTACATGGAATGTACTTTTTTGTCCATGTCATTTCACGCTGTATATACTATAGTTTAAAAAGATTGCTAAACCAATACAGGGACATTCCGGAAATTTGTAAAAAATCTAACAATGGTCTCAATCAATTCTATTCACAAACAAATATCTATATAAGGACTTTAGCACGATACCACAACCATCCCTTTTCGCAGTTGGGTAAAAAATTAGTAGCCTTATAACCTTCCTATGGCTCCTCTACTTTCATACCAAATTTAATACAAATCCACCACGTACCTTACCCTTTCGAAAATTAGCACGTTCAAACAACCAAAAAACTTTTTCACTTTATAATATAACTTAAGAAATGGCTTCAAAGCATCAAGCACATACCTTGAAATCTGTTACACTAATGGAACAGAATCAGGAATGCAATAAACAGCCGTTACTAAACCAACAAGTGCAGTACTTGATGAGGGTAGGAAGTACTACAGCCACTTTCCTCGGCACTTGTGTGAGATAACCACCGTTATTGAAAGCATTTAGCTATGTCTCTGTGACTTTTCTTGTTAAATCATGACAGTCACAAATGATTGCGTCATAAAAACTAAGTTTTTGGTCAATTTTTAGGTGAGACACATTAATAAAAGATAATTACGTTTGTCGCTAAAAAGTCTATATAGAAATGATCAATGTGATCTCGACAGGAATTGAGGATAGTCCGGTATTTAGGGGATAATCTCCTACATTTGTTTAATTAATATCCGGAACGAATGATACAGTTTTTTTTATATTTTTCATTGGTGGTGGCATTAGCCAGAGTGCTATAGCTATATATTATTTCAAAATTCACACGGACGAAGTCACGGGGAAAGTCCTAGTATGAAAATAAAGATATCTCAATCCTCATATTTTAAAAAAATATCTAAAAATATTACATAGTCTACCAGAGTCAACCCTATACCAAAAACTAGAAACAGAGTAAACAAAAAGCAGAGGCTTTGTAATTATCTCCCTTGTCTCCGTTTAGCATTCGTTTTCCAATTAAACGAACTAATCAGCTCCTATTTATATACGAGAACGTCGCATTCTAAGCAAAATGCTCGGTGCTAAACTCCGTATGGGTATTCACGAAACCTCATTATCTTTAACATTAGTGCAAGGGCTGACTTTGTCTGTTGGCAAAAAAGGAAGATGACTTTTAATCGATTCTGAAACACTGTTGCAGCTTTGCATACATGGTACATAATTAAGTAAAAAGTTACGTATCACATAAGAGTTAATATTGAACATTGCTCAACACTAGGATATTCTCCTTACAAACACACGCAGACCCGAAACAACTATTTGTAGGCCATAGTTTCATTTTTTTTGTGCGTGAATTGAAATCGCAACACGCAGCCAATCGCTAAACCATTACACCAACCATGTCGTCGGATCAAAGTGTAGATTTACAGAGAAATGGTTCGATATTTAAGTGAATACAATTGCAACCACATAGGTCTTACTAGCCTTTTTACAAACCGTGTACTATTTTACAGCAAAAATTAATGCCATTGCTCCCGCTATCCCGTTCCTAAACAGCACACTCCATACCCACTTATCTAAATCAAGAATGCCTACAGATCCAAATACAACACATAAAAACCGCAACAAAAACGTAATAACAGCAACAAAGACAGACAGACACACGGTATTCTCCGTAATGATAGCGAAGAGCGTGCGCCCGCGCCGATCACTGCGACTGTTTGTAATTGTTAATTGACATTCTTGAACCGCACGGAAGGAAAGTACTAGGATAGGGTTGAGGCACTGGAATTCTGGTGAAGACGCTAAATATAGACAGCTGCCTTAAGCAGGTGGGAAGGAATTTACTTTCATGCATGACACAGGTGACAATGGCTGGTGGGATGTTTCATTTAATACAAAGAAATATATAACAACATTGTAATGCAATATCGGGCTTGAAAAGTCAAACAAATAAACTAAAAAATTACACGACAGTATTGCATGTGATAAACGTTTGAACGTGTTATTTATAACCTAATTACAAAGTGTATTATTTTGTGTACAAGTACGATATACGAAACTTAGAAATATCTTTTATTGCTGACGTTGTTCCTATGGCTAAGAAGTGGAATTCCCTGCCTGAGTATGTATTTCCGGAAAGCTAAAACTTGTGGGTCTTTAGGTCAAGAGTTAAACTACATTTTGACTTACTATCAGATGGTTTTCAAATGCGAGCCTATCATCAACAAAAAAAAATTAAGTAGGTATTTGAGCATCCAACTCTGTTGAAACGAAATCAGCAGAGCAGGGGCCAGCTATTGAATGGATTTCACGCACAAAGCAATATTGACGCTGTGTTATCTGACAGGTAGCATTATGAATGAATATTGCAAAATTTGTCGTAAGTATAAATTGAACTGCATTTGCAGTTCAATATAATATGTAGTATCAGTTAAGTGCGAATTGAAGAATACGTATTACGTCGCTATAGAATGACAACCTCGTATGTCCAGAAATCCAAACTTCACAGGAAACGACAAAAACGGTTAATTCAACGACAAAAATGTTTAAAATATTTTTATGCGCTTTTGTTTCATGTTATCTATACTAATATTATAAAGCGGAAAAGTTTGTTTGTTTGCTTGAACACGCTAATCTTCGAAAGCACTGGGTGGATTTGGATGCAATTTGGTATGGAAGTAGCTTGAAGCTTGAGGAATGTTATAGGCTACTTTTTACGCGACTGCAAAAAAGGAGAGTTATGTTTTTACCGTGATAGAATCCACGGGAGCGAAGCCCCGCGTGAGTAAGTACTAGTGAATGATAAAAAGGACTTATTTATGTTATTAACCAATGCGTTACTTAACTGAATTATGCCAGAGAAATGATATAAGAGGTTTTCTGTTCTATATCTACGTAGTTTTTGTTTAAACGCCCATGTCTCTATAGACAAGAGGTTTTCATTTTACTCCATAAATGGCACTTGTAGTCATATACAGGGTTCACAGTTTCACTGTATATGTGGTTTTCATACGATTTTTACAAAAAAAAAAACGATAACATGATTTTTTGACATACGAGGTATTCATTCTACAGCGACGATTTGTTAATTATCATCTAATTAGGCTTTTCCCAACTAACATATTTTGACGTCCCAGTAGCTGGGTAACACAATACCTCTCGGATAGACTAGTGACAGATTTTATTTCTGGCTTCTGACTTCCCGAAACGACTGTCAAAGATGAGGAAATGACAGCCGAGACCACAGAAATCAAAAATACAGAGAAGTGGTAAGGGGGCGTATCGGTGTCCGCGCGACATGGCCACAGGGCTCATGTCACAGGCAAATGGCCGTCTCCGCGAACTAGTGCGCTTTCGACGGCGATCGTGATAACATATATGAATGCCGAGTTGTTCTGTGGTATCTTGTTAAAACCGAAGCCAAAATCAAATCTATGTGAATCATGGAATCACTTACCATATGTAAGTACAAGTATTTTACAATATTTGTCTTTAAAATCATGAAAAACAATAAATCGTAAAATATTTCTTGGTTTTACTATGTTATTTTTGTTTTCAAATATCAGAGCGACTGTACTCCTTTTGCTATAAATACATTGCTCCTTAACCACTACTTGAGTTCGTCACTAAGTAACTGAACAAGCAATGTAAACATAACATACGAAACTGTATTACGCGGATTCATCGCGTAGTGAGGCCGCCACTTCTTGCGACGAATTAGTGATGTGCTTGTGCAGATCCACTAACGTAGGCTATCGACAGCAATGTCGATTGACGAATGAAATATTGCTATTATAGTTTAGGGGTTTTTCAACCGATGACATAAAAAAGAGGAGGTTATCAATTCGACGCGTTTATTATTATTATTTTTTTATGTATGATCACCGATTACTCGGAGACGGCTGAACCGATTTGAAAAATGCTTTTTTTGTTTGAAAGGGTATACTTTGAAATTGGTCCCATTGTCACCAAGTCAGGATCTGATGATGGGATCCTGGAGAAATCGAGGGAACTCTTCAAATATTATAGGCACACCTATAGTGATTTGAGCACTTTTTATAGTAACTTGTGTAGTTGCATTCGAAAAGCACCATTTTGAAGTAGACCTGATGATGAAGACCACCGATGGCCACTGGAACTACTCAATATATAAGTAGGAATAATAAGTAGTTCATGTGTTCCGCTTCGATTACTTGAATGTGGTTATTAAGCACAATATGCTCGTCACAATGCATATGGTAAAGTGAAGCTGATGGTGAACTACCAGGAGAACTCCACAACAAATAACAGCCCAACATTGGGAAAAGCAATATTTTGTAAATGAATATAAGTATACTCTATTCAACTTACGAAAAAATAAAATGTAAACAAATCGTAAAAAGAATTCTTTGGATGTCATTTTTGCAATGATAAACTT
Organism: Tholera decimalis; assembly: GCA_943138885.2. Lineage (NCBI taxonomy): Eukaryota > Metazoa > Arthropoda > Insecta > Lepidoptera > Noctuidae > Tholera > Tholera decimalis. The sequence goes on along the minus strand of OW964553.2, from coordinate 6,926,897 downwards.
TATAATAATATTATCATAGCAAAATTTAATTATTTATTACAAATACCCACCTATATTCTTAACAGTTATGAATAACATAAAAAGCTTTTAATTTCACAATTGAAATTGATAACAATATTAACATATAAAATTTACATAAATACAAAATAAAACGTTTAATAAAAAATAATGTAAGCGAGCATGATAAAGAAACTAAAAAGACAATGTTTCCAAACTCGAAACGATTTTATATACTGATAATTTAAAGAGTACTATATTAAAGACTATTTTACATAGGAGCGAGTATTTCTTAATTCGGTTGGATTATACCCTCCATGTTTTTTTAACTCTTGCTGAATTTATTGACGCTAGCTTGCATTCTCCGTGTTATAAATCGATATTTCGTTGTGTTTTCGTTAAGTTATTGTTATTATTAAGTTTGTCTTGTTTGTTACTTGTTTTGTTGTTATATTTTTTTAAATGAGTGAACCTGGGCCGAGCAATATCTGCACTTTTCTTCGCCGAAGAAAAAGCGGTCCAAGAGGACAGTGATGCGCTCAGTGGACAAGGAGACTCTTATTAATGTCTACAAGCATGTAGAAGAGACGTGGCCTAAGGATTCTTATCCCTACAAGTACGACATAGCTAATAAAACTGCAGAGATCATGGGGATATCTCGAAGCTCTGTTTTCAAAATTCTTCGTGAGAGGAAAGAAAAAGGCCGTGTGGAATCCCCTACGCCACGATCGAAAAGGCGATCAATCATTGACAATTTGGACGATTTGCAATTGGGAGCTATACGTCGCAAAATCCACACTTTTTTTTTTAACAAAGAATTCACCACCATTGACAAAGTTCTGGAAGCTGTGAATACGGATGACACATTGCCCGACTTCAAGAGGACCACTTTCTATAAAGTTTTCCAAAAACTACAAATGAAATATGTGAAACGCAGCAGAAACAGTGCATTATTGGAGCGGGATGATATTGTCCGCTGGAGAATTAAATATTTGCATGAGATTGTTCGAATGAGGGCTGAAGGGAGAAAGATATATTATACGGACGAAACTTGGCTTAATGAAGGTTAGCTATAATTTTAGTAATCAACAATATTTACAATTTTTATTATTCACTTTCTAACCATCCAATTCTTGGAGATCCAACAAGCATAGTGTAATTTTTTGATATATATCTATTCTGACCTTGTTACAGGACACACTATGAGCAAAGTATGGCAAGACCAAACAATAATGTCTGTAAAAGAAGCTCACCGTGAAGGCCTATCAATGGGATTAAAAAATCCAAGCGGTAAAGGCAAACGCTTGATAATATTGCATATTGGTAAGTTCTCCATTAATAATACTCGCATAATTATGTACATAACATCTGATTCCCATATTTATAGTAACTACAGATTGTCACATACTTTGATCCGAACACACTACTTTTGCTTCTTTTACATACATGCATTATGATAATTTATAATGATTCTATTGTAAATGAACAGACCTCTATGTCAACACATTTAATACAATCACCATTCTATGTTTTGTACAAATTATGATTATGTGTAAGAATTCCTGTTTCTGTGTTTTGCTGTTTTTGCCAGTTCAACTACTGAAAAATAAAAACTTTCTGATTTGGATTTGTACTTTATTATATTTTGTTTACAGGATCAGATACAGGCTTTTTGGAAGGAGGTGACTTAATATTTGAAGCTAAGAAGACCGAAGGAGATTATCATTCAGAAATGGATTCATACAATTATGAAAAATGGTTTACCAAAATACTCCCTATTTTAGAACCAAACTCTGTTGTTGTCATAGACAATGCACCTTACCATTCCCGTAGGAAGGAAAAAGTACCTACCATGGCTAACAAAAAAGATGAATTACAAAAATGGCTACTTGAGAAAAATATACCCTTTGACCATTCAGAAGTTAAAGCACAATTAATAGAAAAAATTAAAAAAGAAAAAGACAAATACCAAAGTTACATTATTGATGATATGGCTCAAGAAAACGGTATCACAGTGGTTAGGCTTCCACCTTACCACTGTGAACTAAATCCAATTGAGCTGATATGGGCCCAGGTCAAAGGCTATGTTGCTAGACATAATAAGTCATTTAAATTAAATGAAGTAAAAATATTGTTAGCTGATGCAATCAAAAGCATAACAGCTGAAAATTGGAAAAAGTGCATTGACCATGTCATAAAAGAGGAACAGAAAATGTTGAAAATTGATGGGATAATTGATGATGTGGTTGATCATTTCATAATTCATGTGGGTGATAGTGAAAGCTCTGATACAGATTTAGATTCTGAATAAATATATTTTAAATGAAATGCTTGTTTTTTTCCATATTTTCTTCGTTGTCCAGGTAATATTTTGAAAATAATAACAGTGCCAACATAGATAAAACACAAGTATTTTCGAGTAATTAACTCATTACCACAGCATACCTTTTTAATGTACAGTCGGTTAATGAAAACAAAGTTTGAGAACCATTGGTTTGTTTGTTTACATTTTATTTTTTCGTAATCTGGATAGGGTATAGTTGACATTTAGGCTCTTGTAACTAGGTAAATTAAAAATCGACCAACTAAAAAGAGTGAAATAAAAACTTTTTACCAAAAAATTAAACCGACTCCCAAAAAACACTGCAAAGTGAAAAATAACTTTAATTTCGGAAGTCGGTGCCAAAAACAAAAATACGAAACTAAAGACACCGACTACCGAAATTAAAGTTATTTTTCACGTTGCAGTGTTTTTTGGGTGTCTGTTTAATTTTTTGGTAAAAAGTTTTTTATAACATACGGAAACCTCTAAGAAAATATGTTTAACTTTTATTTTACATGAGATGACAGAAACGTTGAAAAGTCAAGTGTACAAAAAAGTAAAAAAAAATAAACAATTTATTTTACGCCCGCAGCATGCGTAAGGAGTTCCGACGTCGCCGTCGCTACAATAGTTTATTTTTCAATCTGTCAACCGTTTTAGCCCGGTTGGAAGATCGATGTAAATAATGTTTTTTTACTTATTTTGATTTTTTTACAGAGTAGTAGAGAAATGCGTAACCAATATTCGTAAAGTAAGTTACTTTAATTTTAGGTTAATAATCGGTGGTGTTTTTCGGTTCAGAATTATCGTATGTTATGCCCTATCCTCATGCTGTTTCTTTATTTTTTATGGTTTTTGTATTTTGCTTCCATTGAAGCTTCGAATGCGTTATAATAATCGGCATGGTTCGGATAATATATTTGTGAATTGAGCTTAAAATAAGTCAATATATTCATGCTATTTATTTGTTATGCATGGATGTGTGTTTGTTTTCATATATTTAACAATTTCTCTACTAACTAGGATTTTTCTTATAACAAAAACCTATTATAACCTACTAAACTATTACCTGCGGTTACCCCGCAGGTAATAATTGCGTAACATACTTACAGTAGGAATCGGTTTCATTATGCTAAATCAACAACACTCACTGCGGTATTTACGTTGTTGAGCAGACCAATATTTCGAACATATGAAGCAATGGATTAGCTATATACGTCAAAATCATTCAGATCTTGATTTATACTGTGTTACGTAATTATTGCGATGCTTATTATATGGTGACGTTTAGAAGTAGCTTAGGATGTATGTAAATGATAAATAAGTGCTTTTCGTACTTTTCAGCTTCCCAAAAGATGGTAACATAAAAATGGAATGGATTGATGCCACAGGCATGCCACCTAACTGGTACCCTACAAAAAATAGCACCATATGCTCGGTTCACTTCAACGCAGAAATGTTCTAGTCTCTAAAGAAAAGTCGCAGGCTTTTTGAATGGACAATTCCAAAATTAAGAGTACAACTGATATTTGCAGAAGTGTGTTAAATTTTATTTTATTACTGAAAGCTATTCTCATGATTTAGGGTATTCATAAAATCAGTCATTCAACTTTTCAGGATTCTATACAACCTATACGGCTGGTATGTTCCGATCAAGAGCGTAATGTAAGTTAACATCGACTTCTATTTGACCTATCACTATGATAATTAAATATTAAGATTTAAGTCGAAAGCGCCAGGGTAGCCCTTAATACTTAGTAGGTGGTACTTAATAATAATTATGTAATGTTATGTTCTTAATAATATGTTTATTGTTATTGTAATATTTTCTGGACATGCATTTTTTATTTGGTTCATTTTCAGGTGCCCAAAAAAAATTGTACAATAATAAATGGAAGAATCGATAACTTTCCGATTTAGTCAATCACTAGCGTATATGTAAAATAAATTGCTTTTGCACAGCACAACGATAGCGACCGATGTTTTTGTGTGGGTAAATTCTACGGTGCATGGTAAATACACGCTGTCTTTGACGGAATAAGGTTTATTATTGATTGTATAGTACGTTCTGATTTAAGAAATGCAGGTGTGTGCGCGAGTGCGTATCTATTGATTTTATTAAACTGCATGTGTAGTTGTTGCCCCGCCCAGCGCCTAACTGGAGACACACGGTTCCGATATAATTTCGTCTGTTGACCAAATCTACTTATTTATTTTATCTATGGCCGAGACCAAAAACGGAACGTACTTTCCAAGATCACACCGCCAACTTCTAAACTCCAGGCTACTACTGAGAAATTCGTTACATAAAAATCAAATGGCATTTTTGTGGGCAAATTGTTGAACTGGGTTAAGAATGAAGAGAACTGGAATAGATTTAGTTATGAATAAGGATAAGAGAAAGTAAGATATTAAGTAAGACATTCTTTACATTTCCCCTACCATAAAAAAGAAGAAAAAAAACTTAACAAAGGGTAGAAGACAGCCGCCTGCTAAATATGTGTAGACCATGATAAAAATATTCTGCCAAGACAGGTGCTCGGACCACGCACGGTGGCTGCCATTCCCTCGTGTCACCTGCAGCGTTTGACGCAAAAACAGTAATCGTCATTACTGTCAACGGAATGCGATCTTTAATTTTATGGTTTCTTACAGAACAAACCTGTAGAAATTACGCAGTGCCAGTATTATTTAACTGAGTGCGAAGAATTTCTTGATGCCTTTGGTATCAGCTGCTGGTTTAACAAGATTGTTATAATACCCGATATAGTGTTTATTATTGTGATTATTGGATAGGCTGAACGAAGAAGATACCGGCCATTTATTTTTAAGGTAGCATTGTATAAATAGAATACTATAGAATTTATTTTGAATCGACTTTTTGGTGTCGAACTGTGAAAATTCTAAATAAAAACATCCGTTTACTTGTATTTTATTACATTTTGATCCATATAATTTATTTTAATTGCATGATTTAACGGAATCTTAGTTTGCTATAGATAAATTTAGCTCTAAAATCTTCATCGGTGTCAAATTTTATATCCCCCATAAACGACAGTTATATTTATTTAAATGAATCCATTATTATCGAAACGTTTGACAAAGCTGATCTTGTTTTACAAACGATTTTTTCTATTAAACCGTATCAATTTTATTGTATTTATGTATATTTTTATTGTATTTTTCCTCCTTTCCAAAATGGAACGAAATATTAATGTTATTGAATCACTGAAAACATGATTTTTTTTTTCGTTTTTATGGCTGTTGACGCCGTGTCAAAAGTAAAACGAGTTTACGGTAATATTTATCATGGACAGAATCGTTGGACTGGCATAATCTCTGTGATATTTATTATTGAAACAGTTTTTTGCTTTAAGACATGACAGTTGAATGCTGCAATCCAATTTCGATTAGTGTAAGACCATGTTTTTGATCCGGAGAAAATATTTCCAACTCCTCAGCGTGCGAACTGGTGATGGCAGTATAACATCGCTAATTGACAGGTGAATGCTGCTACAGTTAGTTTTATCCTTCAGTCACGTTTACGACACCTGAGGAATTCCATGACCTGGCCGTGTTTTCGCTAGCACTCTCATAAATATCATATAATTTCATTTCTGCTGCACATTTTTCAACATCAGGTACAAAAGCTTTGCCATGTTTAAGAGAATAGTCGAAAGAGATACTGCAGCTCCTTAATAGAAGTGTGACACTCCCTTCCGTTCCACCCAGAGCGGAAGGAGCCATTTAATAATTTTCTCCCCGAAAAATAAAGGTCCAAACTAATTACCATTTCAGAACTAAACATGGCAAAAACGACCATGCACATAAAGCACTTCAGTCAGTCATAATTCTATCTTACAAACGTGATAATTTTCCCATGTCCTGCTGGTGGTTTAACGGTGAACACTTGAGTTATATCAGCAAATATCAATGTACGGGGTCCGTATGCAGTAATAACAGAGGAAGCCAGATATTACCCCATAAATATTCCCATGCTAGTCGTAAAGCTTCCTATGATAATGATGTGTAACAAGCTTGGGCGCTGTAATTTTCATGCAAGCTTCTGGTTTAGATGCTCTGCAATATTTCATTAGATTCGTTTGTATTGAGCTATAGCTATAAGATGCAATTTCATATCATAGAATTTCCGAATAAAGTAAAGTAATTTAAATGAGCTTATAGAATTTCAATTTCAGACAAATTAAAAGAAATAATACATATCCACAACATATAAATATTTTCAGCTCAATCATCCTTGTTACGAGCAAGGTTGATTGAGCTAAACATGATGAAATAAAAAGAAATAAAAAAAACTTGGAGTAAGCTAAAACAACATCAACATTTATTTATTTTAAAAACTAAAAAAAAAAAAATTAAATTAGTAAGACAAGATCAAATCGTTTGTTTTAAATTAAAGTCATTCATTGTTATTAAAAGTGGTTTGAGTGAAGCTCATTATTAAATATGTATTCTTACAAGAATAAAACGATTTTATTCTTATGTAACTGTGATGAAACGGGTTCCGATTTAATTTTGTGTGTACCGTAATTAGTATCTCTCAATATACAGGTTTCTACCTAGTTTGAGAGGCAACTGTCATATTTCCAGGAAAAAAAAACGGAGCTAATTAACAATCATTAGAAGTTGTTAGACGTAACAAGAGTAAAACAAATAGGTAGTAGAGAACACACGACAGTCACTGCCGCCAAGACACATCTAACGTAACACGAACTTCCCAAACGTTGATATACTGATAAACGCACAAAGGAGCGAAGTTAGTCTCCCGAAGCGATAACAGAGCGATACGATCTCACACAACAAACGCATTCGAAAGTAACAACCTTTAGAATGCAAAGTAATGGAAAGCTAACGATCGATGGATGGTTAAACTTTAGTTAACCTCCAGGACATCCCCTTGTGGGCAACGAGAGACATTTACATGGCCTGTGGGGAGATTTCTATAAGGTGATCTATTGTTTATATTGATGACTTGTTACTCTTTAATAAGTACTTTACTTTCCATTTGTGCTAAAGATATTTTATGTCTTTGTTTTCAACCATTACATTCAATTACTAGCTGACCCGGCGATCTCCGTATCGCCATTTTTTATTTATTTCCTCACATTTTCCACCTTCCCTGGACTTTCTAAAATTTTAAAACCAAGATTAGCCAAATCGGTCCAGTCGTTCTCGAGTTTTATCTAGACCAATGTTTTTCAATCTGTGGGTCGCGACCCCTAGGGGGGTCGCGAAGCTTTCCTAAGGGGGTCGCGAAGCCTTATTCGGGTGATCGACGGCAAAAGAAAAATGACAAGGTTCTACACTACAATAAAAATACAATATCAGTGAGAAGGATGTGCTTGTGTATTTTTCAAAAAATTCTCAAAGCGTGGTGCTATTTTAGAAACGTTTATGATTAAATCATTTTCTAGCAGCAGTCTGTTTCTCTTTTTAGTTTTAATGTCCACCATTGAGGAGAATGTTAGTTCGCACAAGTATGGCAAATGTCAATAATGATTTTAGGGCTTCCCTTGCCAGCTCTGGATATTCTTGTTTTCTTTTCATCCAAAACACGTCAATATTTTGCAAAGATATTCCATTTTCAGCACGCCGTCAGAAGCTAAATCTACAAGTTTTTCCTTCAGTTTTTCTTGCATATAAATAAAAATAAATTAATAGATAGGTATCATATTCATATAAAAACTTTTTACCAAAAAATTAAACCGACTTCCAAAAAACACTGCAAAGTGAAAAATAACTTTAATTTCGGTAGTCGGTGTCTTTAGTTTTGTATATTCGTTTTTGGCACCGACTTCCGAAATTAAAGTTATTTTTCACTTTGCAGTGTTTTTTGGAAGTCGGTTTTTTTTTTGTTAAAAAAAAATTATTTCACTCTTTTTAATTGTTCGATTTATAATTTACCTGTTATAAAAGCCTAAATCTCAACTACTTATAACCTATTACAAAATATTGCTTTTCCCAATGCTGGGCCGTTAATTGTTGAGGAGTTCTCCTGGTACTTCACCATCAGCTCTACATCACCATATGCATTGTGACGAGCATAAAGTGCGTAACATCCATATTCAAGTAATCGAATCGCAATCCACTCAATACTTATTATTGAGTAGTTTCGGCGGCCATCTGTGGTCTTCATCATCAGTTCCACTTCCTCAAATGGTACTTTTTGAGAGCAACTGCACAAGTTATATGCACTGTGACGAGCATATTGTGCTTAATAAACATATTGAAGTAATCGAAGTGGGTTCTGCTTCGATTACTTGAAATACTTATTATTCCAACTTATATATTGCGTAGTTCCAGTGGCCATCTGTGGCCTTCATCATCAGATCCACTTCACAAATGGTGCTTTTCAAATGCAACTACACAAGTTACTATAAAAAATACTGAAATCACTATAGGTGTGCCTATAATATTTGAAGAGTTCCCTTGATTTCTCCAGGATCTCATCATCAGATCCTGACTTGGTGGCAATGGGACCAATTTCAAAGTATACCCTTTCAAACAAAAAAAGAGTTTTTCAAATCGGTTTAGCCGTATTCGAGTAATCGGTGATCATACATAAAAAAAATATACGCGTCGAATTGATAACCTCCTTCTTTTTTTTGTCGTCGGTTGATAAAACACGCCTCTTTCCCGTAGGGGTAGCCTACTTCTTTCCACTTGTAGATATGTATCAAAGTAGAGAAAATCGTAAACATAGCGCAGCAATGCTTGTCCAGGTCGCTCCATGGATACGTGACCATCTTAACACATCGAGTTGGTCCCTACCACGCGAACGAAGTCGCGGGCATAAGCTAGTACTTCATAGCATTATTTTAATAAGACAAATCGGGTAATATTAATTTACTAATGAATTTAAACCACCGTTTTTAACCGACTTCAAAAAAAAAGGAGGAGGTTCTCAATTCGTCTTGAACTTTTTTTTTATGTATGTTACCTCATTACTCGCAGATGGCTAGACCGATTTGGAAAATTCATTTTTTTTTGTAAGGGTATACTTTCTAGTTAGTCCCATTATCATCACGTTAGGATCTGATGATGGAATCATGGAGAAATCGAGGGAACTTTGATATGGATGTGAAGCACTTTTTGCTCGTCACAATGCATAATGTGAAGTAGAGCTAATGGTGAAATACCAGAACTCTTCAAAAATCAACGGCTCTGCATTGGGAAAAGCAATATGTCGTCATGTTTGGATCTGATGATGGGATCATGAAGAAATCGAGGGAACTCTTCAAATATTATAGGCACACCTATAGCGTTTTGCGTATTTTTTATAGTACCTTGTGCAGTTGCTTTTGAAAAGCACCATTTGAGGAAGTGGAACTGATGATGAAGACCCCAGATGGCCACCGAAACTACTCAATAATAAGTATTTCGTGGATTACATTACTTGAATATAGATGTTAAGCACTTTATAATCGTCACAATGCATATGGTGAAGTAGAGCTGATGGTAATGTACAGGAGAACTCCTCAAAAATTGACGGCTCTGCACTGGGTAAAGCAATATTTTGTAAAAGGTGATAAGTAGTTGACATGTTGGCTTCTGTAACTAGATAAATTACAAACCAACCCACTAAAAAGCGTGAAAAAAAATTTTTTGCAAAAAAATAGAACCGACTTCTATATAAGAACACTACAAAGGCAAAAATAACTTTAATTTCGGAAGGCGGTGTCAAAAAAAGAAAATACAAAACAAATGACACCGACTACCGAAATTATTTTATTTTTGCCTTTGTAGTGTTTTTATATAGAAGTCGGTTCTATTTTCTGCTAAAAATGTTTTTGTCTGTATATGTCTTAAGGGGGTCGTGAGAATTTTTCATCCTGTAAAGGGGTCGCGTATACAAAAAGATTGAAAAACACTGATCTAGACTAACAAACAGCAATTGATTTTTATATATAGGTATAAATTCCAAGCCGCAACCGTTGAATAAAAAACCTCATCTTGCCAGCTCAATTCTTAGCATTTAAAAATTCTATTTAAAATCCGTTAACATTTTTTTAAAACTTTGCCCCACACAAAGAATTTCTCCTGTGTCATGAGTGCATTTTTTCAAACAACCGACCCAACACGACCCAGACCGAATAATACGAATGAAGTTAGTAAAAAGTTGAAAATTGCTGAAACGTTGTTTAAGAATTAACAGCACATTTCCTATTTTAAAAACCTATTGACCCCAAAATATTGAATGACGATAATCACTAGACAACATTTACTTTTCCCATTCACAAAGGATTAAGAAAATAATTACATACTACTAGTTGATTGAAGTGAAGTATAACAATACAAATATTGATCTATTATCGGGTACACGCGAAAACTGGTATCAAACGGTTAGACTTATCGGACATACGTTAAAAGCCGATCAGATAAATTTAACGGTCGTCAAAACTGGTTTTTCGTTCAATCGTCGATAATCTGAATATTATCTTAGATTATACTGATGAGGATTAGCTACTGACACGGAAGTTAATTGAATAAGACATGTTGTTTTGAACAACTATAAATAATAGACTTCAAAGAGCCGGTAGTATGATTGTTATAATTGTGTTGTTAAAACAATTTAAAAATTCATAGTTGATGAATAAATAGTGAAATAAATACATATGAACTAAATATTAAAACTACAAAAAGTACATCACGCTCTATCCTGTCTTTTTTCAAGATAACGTGTTGTTTCCAAACATCTTAAGTAATACGAATTCGAAAATCCACTAGAAGGATTGTTAGAATTCTATTTTTAAAACATAATAAAATTTTGTGTTGATGTGTAAATATATGACTTTTTTGCAATGTAAACAACAATCCTTTCCTAAAATACATCTCGTACTATCCTGCCTTTACATAATCCAAGATCACCAATATATCAATGGCCACAACCGGTCGCTTTGATTCGTTTTTCTAGTAAAAAACAGCGCACACAAATCATCGTTCAAACCCAGTCGACGTACACCGTCGAATGAAAACCTGTTCGCTTCGTATGTGGAACAACTTGGAATTATAAATGAAGATGCTATAGAAAAACTCGGTTATAGTGTTAAACCAACGATTTGGGTGACGATGGTCAAGATATGTGTGACACCCAAGATGAAAATGGCGGAGTGTAGGTGCCATGTTGGGAAAGGTTTACTGTTGCGTTTGGTACTTTTACATCCGTCAAGTAGGTTGTGAAGACTCAAATAGAGTCCGCTATTAAGTTTAAATTCCTTGAAATAAACATTCAAGCAAGCTACCCGGAGCTTGATTGAAACCAGGCTTACTAAATCCTAGGTTGAGACTGGCTGCCAATTTTTTCACTCACGAACTCCATCAATAATCGATGGCAACGAACCCACACATTGATCATTAAACATAATTCATGCTCTTCGTTAGCAGACTCCGAACTAATTCAGGACTAGCGCAATAAAATTTCGAACGTAATAACTCGGTTAGAAAATATAATTGCCGGTCTATTATTTCGTATAATTCCCACACCACATCATCATAGAAATTACACTTGCTTCCAACGAAATTACAAAAGAATGAAACTGAACCGCGAGTATTTTATTTACACCTTACAGCCTGTAATGAAAGCAAAAGTGTTCTCAATCCTAATTACTTTGCGCAAATACAACCAATTTTTACTTGCTGATGATTTGAATGCGCTTCTTGAGAATTTGTTATATTTTGCATCTAGGTGCCAATTTACTGAGAATTCTTCTTGTTAGATCCGGAGCCTGTAAGCTTTTTTTATTACATTTGAGTGAACAATAATCTAAGGTGTAGATTTATTTGAAACGTTTTCAATATTTAAGACGCAATCTTATTTATTTGAATACCTTGTCAGTCCATTTTACGCCAAAGCTTATTCTAGCAATAACCACAAAGGAGTCGGATACTTAGAATTGTAAACTAAACGCGATAGTCTTGGAATCATTTGACCCCGGAACAGTAACATATCAATAAAGAGAAGTAACAAGGAAGCGTTGCGGTTGGGATGTCACTCGATCTATATCACCGGTGTTATTGTGGTCACCATCGTCGCCGCCACGAGTCTACCTACCTATCAAGGACTCATCTTTGACCACGAGCTTGAAACGTGGTCCGAAGTTGGTACCTTGAGGTACAACTAACCGACATATAAATGTGGTCTGAAGATGGTACCTTGAGGTACACGTAAAACTAACCATCACATAAAATTAGGTAATTTAGTAGAAAAGTAATTTTGCTCAAGCATCACGCGTGAAATGCTCTACTCGTGTCAGTAAAACAAGAGCAAACCTCCTTCTCTCATCTTCTTCAAAACGCACGGTAAAAAATCTCTATCTGTCTTCTTAAATTAGTATATAGTTTATTACTTATGAAATATATTATAAATATATAAGTGAATAGTACACCGTGAAATACACGCGTATATATTTTCGTATTCTAATCCATCCAGATCGCTTTTAGCGATAAGACCGACCATTGTAACAACACCCTTTTTTAATTTCTGTTCTATTATCTAAATATATACAACTCAAAGGTGAATGACTGACTGACTGACTGATATAGTGATCTATCAACGCACAGCCCAAACCACTGGACGGATCGGGCTGAAATTTGGCATGCATTTTTTTTTTTTTTTCTTTTTTCTTTTTCGATAGGGCCACTCGTAGTTTAGCTCGATAAGGCTAATATACTACTTAACCGGGCGATGTTGGCATGCAGGTAGATGTTATGACGTAGGCATCCGCTAAGAAAGGATTTTGCGAAATTCCCACGGGATCGGGATTTACACGGGAAAAACTTCCCACGAGGGCGAAGCCGCTGGCACAAGCTAGTGAGTTATAATACTAGCCTCAAAGTCTCTTAATGAACTTTGAAAGAAGGTAGTGAGAACAAAATGGTTGAGAAGTGATTAATTATTCAAAATAAGTTTGAAGGGTACCACTGGAAACGCGAAAATTTCCATATCTTAAGTAGGCATAAGTACGATTGAGTTTCTCGCAAGTAAAACAATTTCTACGATTTACATAAAAAGATTATTGCTACGCGTAGCTCAAAGTACTACTAAGACTTTTGTCTCTGACCTCTTGGAATAGCAAAGAGTGTTTACATCACTATGAAATTTGGTGAGCGTATTGCTCACATTGAAAAATCAACTGACATGACAGCCTTAGATTCCAAAGGTGGAATAATGCCTGAGCTCATAAAGGATTTGCTATTATTATGTTCTTGTTTTATCAAGCTTTTTGGAACAAACTACATATATATTAACATATGCAATCTACAAATTGGTCCTACTAATTATAGGTATACAAATGACGTGACATCGTTAAACATGTTAACCTTGATTTAAGTTATTTGGTCGTTATATACGCTCATTTGAATTCCAATTTATAAACACAATCCGGATCAATAAGGTACTTCATACAAATCATGTAATAAATATTTTGGAAAGATATATGCCATCAAAAACATAACTTGTAAAAAACCAAGTCTCGCAACTCAGTTCTTCTACTGTAAAAGTTGTGTTATACCAAGTTGGTTAATTTATTCAGTCCCTACTTAAGAGTCCTTCTGTCATAAGTTATTACGTAATTAGCTAACCAAACAACATCTTATAGTGATCATTTCAAAATTAGAAATCTTTTATGTTTTAAATAAATGGATTGACTTGGCAATCTCACTAAAGAATCCAATTTAATATAATATGTATGATTGACACACTAAATTAAGAAACATTTATAAATAAAACCCAAAGCAGCTTGTTTTCTTCAGTGTTTTGTGTGCTTATACCTATAACCGTTAGCAATCTTAGCAAAACATAGATGACTTAGACGACCATCTTCCGACAATTTTGGCTTTTCATTGTTAACTTTGCCAAACATAATAAAGCTTTTAAAGCCATTATTAAATATTCATGTAACTTGTTAATTACTTACTCCACAGGTAGTAAATCGACATACATACGACGGCAGGGCGCGGCGTACACCGTTAACGAAGTAATCTTGGCGGCCCCGATCCGAGCAATAACGCAAGACACGAGGCTCTCCAGTTACGGTGTGAAATGAGGACGTATTCAGTATTTAATTAGCAATATTTGAGCGATAAAATAATGGTATAAGGTTTGTAATATGAAGGGTGAACTAGCTAGTGAGAAATTGCTTGAGAAGCGAAAGAATTTATAACTACAACTTTATTAGATATGACTAGCTTTTGCCCCCAACTTCGTTCGCGTGGGAGGTTTTTCCTGCGTAAATCCCAATCCCGTGGGAATTCCGGGATAAGAAGTAGCCTATGTATTATTCCAAAATGTTAACTATCTACTATCCAAATTTCATTGAGATACGTTCAGTAGTTTTTTGCGTGAAAGAGCAACAAACATACATACATCCTCACAAACTTTCGCATTAATAATATTAGTAGGAAGGATTCATTTAAACCTTCTTGAGAAATGACACGTGTTTATATTGGTGTTATCATTTTAGGTGTGTAATAGATATGACATTTAAAACAATGTGAGTGTAAATTTTAGAAAGAAAGTCTGACGTTCTATTGTCCCCGTGACGGGGACACAGATTACGGGGACAACGGGAATACAAGATTTTTAGCTAGTGTCAGATATTTACCAATTACTTTTGTCTGCAAAGGTTAAAACTATCTCCGACTATCAACCAATATGCTATTTTACTGACGGTTCCAGTTAATTACCTACTTCCAAACGACATAATAACACAAGTAGTTATCGCAAACGTGCAATTGCAACGGCACTACGTATTGGAAACACTACAACACAAAACATGCCAATAAAAATAATAACATCTCTGATCGAACAGCATCTTCTTTCAAAAATAACTTTCATTACATTTTATGTGTAATATGCATTATCAACAGTAAAACATGAATAAACCTTAATTGAAGCCCGACGGTCATCTTTTTAACCGACTTCAAAAAAAGGAGGTTTACAATTCGTCTTGAACTTTTTTTTTTTTTTTTTTTTTTTTTTTTTTTTTTAATGTATGTTACCTCATAACTCGGAGACGGCTGGACCGATTTGAAAAATTCTTTTTGCGTTTGAATAGGTATAGTTTCTAGTTGGTCCCATTGTTACGAAATTAGGATCTGATGATGGAATCCTGGAGAAATCGAGGGAACTCTTCAAATATTATAGGCACACCTATAGCGTTTTGGGTATTTCTTATAGTACCTTGAGCAGTTGCTTCCGAAAAGTACTATTTGGGGAAGTTGAACTGATGATGAAGACCACAGATGGCCACTGAAACTCCTCAATAATAAGTATTTCGTGGATTGCGATTCCATTACTTGAGTACGGATGTTAAACACTTTATGCTCGTCACAATACATATGGTGATGTAGAGTTGATGGTCAAGTACCAGGAGAACTCCTCAAAAATTAACGGCTATGCATCGGGAAAAGCAATATTTTGTAAAAGGTGATAAGTTGTTGACATTATGGCTTTTGTAACTAGATAAATTACAAACCGACCCACTAAAAAGCGTGAAAAAAAAATTTTTAGCAAAAAATAGAACCGACTTCCATATCAAAACACTACAAAGGCAAAAATAACTTTAATTTCGGAAGGCGGTGTCTTTAGTTTTGTATATATTTTCGTTTTTGACACCGCCTTCCGAAATTAAAGTTATTTTTGCCTTTGTAGTGTTTTGATATGGAAGTCGGTTCTATTTTTTGCTAAAAATTTTTTTATGGTGTCCAATTTATATTTATTGATAGACCAGTTGATCGCGTTGGCAATAGCAACCGGGGAACCCTAACGGTTGCTAGAACGTGAGATAAGAGGAATGATTGCAGGAATGGGAAACGGTCGTCACGGACTTGCATTTTATAAGTCCGTTTTTTTCTCTCCTTTATTTATGGCGTTGTAAGGAAATCCTGCTGTTTATAAAATCTCTTTTATTGTATAATCGACGGGAAATTCTATTTCTTTATCTACTTTTATCTTTAATGTTTATTTCCTTGATTACAGAAATTAGATTGCAAAATTGAAGATTAATAGATAGAAAATGTATATTGATATTAGTTCTAGGTTAAACAGAAATACGCCAAAATGTTTTCCTTTATCATGGGTGCCTTTACTAACATTTTGATTCACATGCTCAAACTACCAGACTCGTAACAACTATCTATAGTCCAAAGAAACATTTGTATCGAGCGGGAGTCAAACCAGGGACACGTAGCGCAGCAGGCAATCTCTCAACTACTGCGCCAATCGTAGCGATAAATATCAAAAGTAGGTATATTAGTAACATGATCTCACAAGGTCAATTAATTGTACTTATCTGACCGATAGTAACATCGTTGAAGTGCGCGTTAATGGAACTGAAATTACCTGAAACAACATAAATAACATTAGGATTTTAAGGTATAAGATAACAGGTATTGTGGTCATATTTTAAATCGACATATTTTTTTAACATTGCCACGCTCCTTCTCCAGTATCGTGCAAACATTTTTAAATTCAGTTGCACAAACAATCGGACTCGGAACACGTATTCGTAAAACATATAAACATTTATTCCGGTGTGAGAATCAAATCCACGACACGCAGTGCAACATCCACTGCGCCATTGAGCCAAGCGTGTCGTATAACATGTTTCGACTTTAAACGATTATACATAGAAATAAAAATATCGAGACTAAGCTTCTGGTTTTTAAATTAGCACCGTCGTCAATCGACGAACAAACACGCATTCAGGCGAAATAAACAAATAGAGTTGTGAACTTTAACACTGCAACTTAGATCGAATAATGAAACACCAAATATAGAGGAAGACCATTAAGAACAATTGCACCGCAGCTGAAGGGAACCGGTGTCAGTGTAGACAACAAAATAACGGACAGAAGGATCATTTTCAAATATTCGCTCTGAAAAGTGCAAAGAAAATCAGAAGAATGCGACGAATTGTCGGGGTTGCGGGAATACTCTAACGAGATACCGCGACCCCGGCTATTAATTTTATTACTTTTTATTTATTTTATTAATTATATAAGAACAAATAATTCGTATTTTTATGCCTTTATTTATGTGAGCTCTAGCATTAAATTAATGTGTATATGGATTAAATTAAATTAAATTGATTTTTTTTTTTAATATTTACTACTAGCTTTTGCCCGCGACTTCGTTCGCGTGGGAGGTTTTTCCCGCGTAAATCCCGATCCCGTGGGAATTCCGGGATAAAAAGTAGCCTATGTGTTATTCCAGGCTGCCAACTATATACTTACCAAATTTCATTCAGATCCATTCAGTAGTTTTTGCGTGAAAGAGTAACAAACAGCCATCCATCCTCACAAACTTTCGCATTTATAATATTAAGTAGGATAGGATAGTAGGATAGGACTTGTTTCATTAATCAACGAATTACTTTAATTGATTGCAAGGAGGCTGACACTCTCTTCCGTTCCGCCAAGAGCAAGAAGAGTCATTGAATGACAAAAAAAGCTAAAATTTATTATTTATTTTTTAAGGTTCACCAACAGTTGTTACACACAGATAAGAACATACATGATGTATTCGTGTCTTAAATCTAACTGCACAACCAATTACAGGCAAACACCACAAGCAATATGCTCTAGGTAATTAAATAAAAAAAAAATGTAAGTACTTGAATGTATACTAACATTACAAAAAGGTAAAACTTGGTTGCAATTTTGTATATAGGGAGTATTCTTTGGAAGTAATTATCCCATTCTAAAAAGAAATTTAAGAGCACAAGCCAAAAGGACGTCGGCGGCGACCTCTCGCGCCCGGCCTTGGTTCAGACCATGGTGCGGAGCGAGAGGGAATGGTATGCAATCGCTTCCTTCTGCAAAGCAGTCATGCTAGCGAAGGAGGAGGCGGAACGCGTGAGGGAGAGACAGTTATCTTCCTCACCCCCAGCCGCCGCGGGAGACGCCCCGGGCGTCGGGGATCACGAGCTGATCTCCGGCCACCGTAGACGCGGGTCTGCGGACGGCGAGCAGGGGTAGCTCACCGTCCGGTAAGAACCAGACACGGGTCGGCGGCGCGTCGTGTTCCGCGCGCGCCTCAAAGAGCAGTCAGCAGCATTGTCGGGGCCCGATAGGGCCATTGCCTTACGGGGTTGCGGGAATATTTCTGACGAGACACCGCGGCCCCGGAATGCAAGGTCAACAGAGGGCGCAGGGTGGGTTTTTAGTCAGTAGAAGTCTGACACTCCCTTCCGCTTCACCCACAGCGGGAGGAGTCATATGATGATTTTATCACCCAGAAAAAAAGAAGCCAAAAGGACGTACGACGAAGATAAAATCCTAATCTTGGACCGTCCAGAATACAGAGAAGATAGTATTCTTCTTCAGCTATTATTTAAAAAAAATATTTTTTCTTCGCAAAATGAAATACATCGTCATTTGCTCAGCTACGTTATGGTCGGCTTTCAGTGTAACTGGATGCAACTGAGTATTAATGTTTTGCATGGAGCGACTGCATATGAAATGAAATGAAATATTTATTTTGTAAATTGGTTATAAATAACACTTTTACATGTAATTTTTTTGTGTTTAGATGAGGCTGGCGTTTCCTGACTGACTACTCTGAGAAGAAACACCGAAACAAACTCAGAGGTCAACGTCTCTTTTAAAGTCCATACAATTCGTATTTAGCCATATGAGAAGCATGAAGGTTCATGTCTGTTGTGTCTTTTGAGGAAAGGAGCACGCAGATTTGAGCGGACCTGTCCAGACAGTACAAGCATTTGTCAGTTCGTGTCGCTCAACTTCGAACTTAAGGAGCTCAACGATCTGACGCACAATGCCAAAGTAAGGACATTTGGGTAGGCCACACAAATACTGAAACTGCCAGACACCAACTATAAATTACAATGAAAATAGCATAAAAAGATATAATAACCTACATATTCCTCATGTACAGACGCCAGCACATCAAGCTACAACAATGTTCAGGAGTGCAATAGGCCAGCCAACGGTAACTGGACGTGTCCGGAACTTTTCCACGATACGTGGAGACTACCGTTGTTTTCAATACTATAAACAAGGTTACACAATGGCCTGCCTCTACTAGGCTTCGGCCTACAACAATAAAAACAAAATGTACCACTAACCTGAGTGCTGGGGACGCCAAGTTCGACCTTCAAAGGTCACGCCCTAAGTGTGGTTTGTATGTAAAATGGGGTGAGTAATTGAACGTATAGTGAAAGACAAGTGTGGATGGACAAGGTTCTCCAAGATGCAGTCCTCCCAATGCGGTCCGTCTTCAATCAGCACACTTAATTCCAACAACGCGCGTGCCTTGGTATGGCGTCAATATGGCGTACTTGTTCCGAGAAATATCACTGGATTCTTGATAATCCGAGATTACAAGGTTCAATCAATCACTGAACACAATTAATCTGTTGTTCTCACGTGAGATTCAATTCGATTTACAACAAATTCCGCGTGCCGGCCGACCGACGACAAGGCGGCGTACGATTCAACAATATCCCGGGGTTTTTCGGCAAATGGGGAATACACTTCAACAATTAGATAATTCGCGACCCAATTATTGGTCTCGACAGGCGAATTCAACAATATTTTACCAATTAATTAACTCAACAGCGGTTCCCATGACCGGCATTTTTTCCAAGCAAGCAAAGTCAATCTGTCAAGTCAAGAGAGGTTATGTCAAGTGCACAGATAATTAATGTTGCCGGCCAAAAGGTGCGTTCTGTTTCACGTCGGACCGAACATCTACCCCCCCCGGACGGGCCTACCCGTCCGCTAATCAATTGGAAGTCTTGACAAGGTTGCAAATTCAACACAGCTTCAATGCGGCCAAATACCGTAGCTAGTTCCTCTAAGGTGAGAACGGTGTCTCCCAACAATCTCCGCCAGCGTCCCTTTGCCGCTTTCACCGCGGCCCCAAAAATACCCCCCCAATGGGGGGCAGGCTGGCGGGTCAAACAACCAAGTGACCCCTCGGCGGGCCAAACTATTACCAATATCAACCTGGCTCTCATTAAGGAAGGCGTATAGCTCCTTCAAATAGTTACTTGTACCCTTGTAATTCGTACCGCAATCAGACCTAATCAACGAAGGTAACCCACGGCGAGACACAATCTTTCCCAAGTCGCCTCAAAGGCCTCTGTCGAGAGGGAGGTTACCAGCTCCAAATGTACTGCCTTGGTTGACAGGCAGACAAACACACAAATAAGCCCCAACAATCTTGCTATTACGAAGGGTGGACGTCTTCAACAAAGGGGGACCAACAAAATCCGTTACGACGCCAGCAAAGGGCCTCGCCTCATTGACGCGATCAGCCGACAAAATCCAAAATTCTCGCTGCAGAATGGCCAACAGCGCATTGCAACCGGCATGCGAGTTCTTAGTGTGACGATCAGTCACCAACAATTGTACCAAGTTCAGTTACAACAAGGGCAGGAGCACCAATTTTAGGGTAAGGACAACTCACAAGGGTGACCTCAAACCAGGTCCTTCCCTCAACAGTGGTGTCAGCCGGTTCGCCAATTCCCCAAATCTTGCCTGAAAGGTCGTTCACCTTCAGGCCAACCTGTCCCGCTAACCAAGAAGACAAAGGCAACCCCGGACTCCCGTCTCCAAAATGGCACAGACCACAATCGAGTCACCCAAGGGTCCCCAGACCGTGACCGAGGCCGTTGGCAACAAAACCGTCTTGATCGGGGGGTTCCTTTAGCGGGGCAGGCGTCAATCTCTTAGTGATGCCTGGGCGGCGACCGATCGCCGCTTCCAGGCTGCCTTCGTTCACGACGAGGCCAACAATCAAACCATTCGTCCGCGCGGTGTCCCAAGCCGCTCGCCATCACTGGAGGGGCATATCCCACCGAATGCCCGAATGGCGGAGGCCGCGACTCCAGCGGGGGACGTTCCGCCAACGGAGGGGAAAGGCAGCGGCGCCGACCCGGCCACTGCTGCCTAGCAGCCAATGCGCGTTCTCCCTGACGAGGGAAGACCAAATGGCGCTCGTGGGGCTCCCGTTCAACTTGCGCGGGGGGTGGAAAGCGGCGTACGGAATCGCGGGTCTCAGCCCGGTGCTCGTCTCCGGGGTACCCCCCCCTGCGCGAACCCCCCTCAGAAGCTGGTCTGCTGGAGCGGTTCGCGTTGGCGCACAAAATCTCCAAGTGGGACCCATCACAAATTCTACACGGGCGGGGGTCGGGGCAGTCCCGATGGAAGTGGGCCCCCAAGCACGAAAAGCACAAACGGCGTGCGTTGACAATACGGCGGCGGGCACTTACGTGCAAATTCAAAAAATCCGGGCAACGCGCCATGACATGCCCCGTTGCCTTACAAAAGTCACAATGATGAGGACTCCGGGCACCATCAAAACGGGGGGCGGGGCGAACATCAACAGGCCCCCTAGCCCGAGGACTCCGGGCGCCAGCCAAACGGGGGGCGGGGCGATCATCAACAGGCCCCCTAGCCCGAGGACTCCGGGCGCCAGCAAAACGAGGGGCGGGGCGATCAACAACAGGCCCCCTAGCCCGAGGACTCCGGGCGCCAGCAAAACGGGGGGCGGGGCGATCATCAACAGGCCCCCTAGCCCGAGGACTCCGGGCGCCAGCAAAACGAGGGGCGGGGCGATCATCAACAGGCCCCCTAGCCCGCGGACTCCGGGCGCCAGCAAAACGGGGGGCGGAGGGAACATCAACAGGCCCCCGGGCCCCAGTCCGTCCCTGGTCTCTGGGCTGAGAAGGTAGTGGGGGCGACCCCGTAGCGCCACGAGTGTTATCCGCAAACCGACACTCGTCTTCCAAAAATTTGAGGAGGTCGTCAAAGGGGGGAAGATGGGTGGCACCATCCCCACCATACTCCTGCTCAAAACGTGACCTCAACTCCGCGGGGAGCAACTGCAGCACTATGTGCACCAACAAGTAGGACCAATGTTCTACCGGTAACTCCAAGCGTCTCAAAGCGTTGGTCGCTGAAACCAACGGGTTCAGCAAGTCAGTGCGCAACGTCGACGTGCTGACAATGGCCGGTAGCCCCAAAATCTGGTCGATGTGCACATCAGCCAGGCAGCGCTTGTTCTGATACCGTCGGGAGAGAAGCTCCAGAGCGGTCGGGTAAGAGGAATCCGTCACCGGCAAGTGCTGCACCAAGGCTCTGGCTTCGCCCTCCAGGACAGACAACAAATAGGCCAGCTTCTGGGCAGGTCCGAGGTCCAAACGTGCATCGACAAGACTCTCAAAGAGATCTAGGAAGCCCAGCCAGTGGTCCAAGCGACCGTCAAAATGTGGCAGCTCCAGGGTGGGCAGCCTACTCAATAGTCCAGGGCCTGCAACAACAGGGGTCTGCGGCTTGGCCGCATCAGGCACCCGGCTCCTCAAAATTTCCCGCGCTCGTAGACATATGACATCCCCCAGGTGGATAATCTGGTCATAGTCACCCAAAATCTTATCACGGGCTGTCTGATCCATCACCCCCAAATCCACGTCCATGATGTACTCGTTGAAGCGTATGAGCGCAGCATCAGCTGACTTGATCCTCTCAATCACTTGCCCATACCGAGCAAGGGTGAGCTCTTCTAATTCTACACGCTCAACCGTTGCAGCTGCCGATGTGAACCATCTCAACTGTGAGGTCAATCCCGCAGCAGCCTCCCTGACTGCCCTTAATGAGGCCATTGCAACAATCAAATATTAATACAAAACAACAATCAATAACCAACAATCAAATATTAAACAAACAGCAATGACTTGTTAGCCGGCCAAGTAATCTCAACAAAATAAAAATTCAAATTCAATTATTTCAAGCCCAAATCCGACCCTGCACTTATTCCAAGTATGAATCTAGCTTGCTAAGGATGGCTAGTTACAAAATAAATAACAATTCAATGTATATATTGTGCAGGATCACACCAACAATTAAATACAACAATTGAAGTATAATATTGAGCCGGAGAATCTCTATCAACAATCCAATAATTACTATAAATGCAATAACCAATACACACAATTCAAGTCCTATTATGTTAGACTATGTGTAATTATTATTTAGATAACCTTTCAAATTCAGATCAATGACATTCAATTATTAATTGCAACAAATACCAAACAACTTTTACAACAATATACCAACTTATGTACCAAATTATGTACCAAATTATACCAAATTATACCAATAATTCCTAATTTCACAAATAAATCCTACCTGTCAATGCAATGAAAGAGGCTACAGTACAAATTACAAATACAACTTCAATTGATTCAACTTCAATTAGATAGCCCGGATGACATGGTAATATATTCAAAACTTATCAAGTTATAAGTTGTGTTAAGTAATTAAACTCAAGTTTTGAGCCGCGCTTCTGCTACCAATTTATTCAAGACTGCAATAGGCCAGCCAACGGTAACTGGACGTGTCCGGAACTTTTCCACGATACGTGGAGACTACCGTTGTTTTCAATACTATAAACAAGGTTACACAATGGCCTGCCTCTACTAGGCTTCGGCCTACAACAATAAAAACAAAATGTACCACTAACCTGAGTGCTGGGGACGCCAAGTTCGACCTTCAAAGGTCACGCCCTAAGTGTGGTTTGTATGTAAAATGGGGTGAGTAATTGAACGTATAGTGAAAGACAAGTGTGGATGGACAAGGTTCTCCAAGATGCAGTCCTCCCAATGCGGTCCGTCTTCAATCAGCACACTTAATTCCAACAACGCGCGTGCCTTGGTATGGCGTCAATATGGCGTACTTGTTCCGAGAAATATCACTGGATTCTTGATAATCCGAGATTACAAGGTTCAATCAATCACTGAACACAATTAATCTGTTGTTCTCACGTGAGATTCAATTCGATTTACAACAAATTCCGCGTGCCGGCCGACCGACGACAAGGCGGCGTACGATTCAACAATATCCCGGGGTTTTTCGGCAAATGGGGAATACACTTCAACAATTAGATAATTCGCGACCCAATTATTGGTCTCGACAGGCGAATTCAACAATATTTTACCAATTAATTAACTCAACAGCGGTTCCCATGACCGGCATTTTTTCCAAGCAAGCAAAGTCAATCTGTCAAGTCAAGAGAGGTTATGTCAAGTGCACAGATAATTAATGTTGCCGGCCAAAAGGTGCGTTCTGTTTCACGTCGGACCGAACAAACAATCTGTCAAATTTCTTTAATAGATTTTAAACTTTATTGTTAAAGAAATTAGGTTCAAAGTTGATTGGGAAAATTTTACAGTTTCGGGTAGCTTCATGTGCAGGCGTCTGTACATATATCACTTGGCCAGACCAGTGTCAGATTTTCTAGCATCTGACTATCCGTAACGACTGCCGGAGATGTCTAAATGCCAGCCAGGATCAACGGCTTAACACTCTCACCGCCATACACATTTAAGGTTTTTCTAGAACAACAGGCCATGTGGGCGGCGCGCGGGCCATACAATGTCTTTTACATCACGCAACGCTAGATTTCGTGTAACTTTTGCAGCTAGTTGTGGTACGTAGGCAGCCCACATGGCCTGCCTGTAAAAAATAAAGAATCTATTGTGGTTTGCTGCACCGAAATTTATGTGGGCGGCAGGCGGACCACATGGCGGTGAGAGTATTAACGCATTTTCTGAGGCACGGGGGTATTACACCAGCAACTTCCAAACACCAAGCTACTACTGAAAAATCTTCTTAAAATCTATTTAAAAAAAATCAATCTCAAAACCTCCTCAGCACTCGCGCATGCTACCAACCAGGCAGTTTCCAAAGTGAAATGTGCAGAGTGAGACTTTTCTTAACAGTCGATATTCGCCAAATTCCTTCAGCGTCCTAGTGTCCAACTTGGGGAATTAATTCAGCTATATTCATTTATTTTATTGTTGATAGGCTTGCGTCTGACCACCATCTCACCCGATGCTAAGCGATGATGTGGTCGAAGATGAACCACGCTTGCCTAGAAGCAACCTATTCACTCTTGACTGAAAGACTCCCAGGCTATAGCTATCAGGAAACACAGACTCCGACAGAAAATTCCACTCGTTAGCTGTACGCACAAGGAAACTATTCCCAAAACGTTTTGTGCGTATGGGTGAGATATCCACCATGTAACGATGGCGCAACGCCGTTTGTCTGGTAGTCCGACGATGGAACGGGTTTGGTGGAATTAGACTGGGCAATTCCATCGCCAAAATGTAACCGATAAAAAACTTGCAACACGTCGCTGATGTTCAAGGCTCTGAAGCTTTGTCTCGACCAGTTTTTCGTTGCCAATGAGCCTTTTGGCCCGTTTCTCGATAGTCTCAAGTGCATCAAGCTGGCATTTGGCAGATCCGTCCCAAAGACGAGAGCAGTACTCCATACACGACCGAACTTGTGCTTGATAAAGGTTGAGCAGTATATTTATACTGTTTCAAATTGTTCTTCTTTTCTTATTCCATAACGGCCTTCACCCTCCCCGCAGAGTGGCCAGCGGTCACACAAGTTCACCGTGTCAGTGGCGCGAGGGAATTACATGCGCAGGCGCACCGCCATTAAACAAAAGCATAGGCTCGATTAAAGACAAATATCGTTGCTTCATTAAAGGTATGTATATAGCTCGATTATAGCGGAATCTACACTATTATTATGAAGAGGAAAGTTTTTATGGATAAACTAAAAACTACAATACCGATTTAAAAAATTCTTATACCACTATAAGTTACATTCAAGATCGACCTATAAATGATTGATGGATGATTATTATTGAGCCGTGATGAGCTTCTCACGTCATTACAAATTAACTAGTTAACGCTAAATAGTCGTGTATTATTATTAGCTTAAATACTGTCTGTTCTACTGAGACTCCGCTGTCCGTCTGTCTGTCACCAGGCTGTCATGTCATGTCTCATGAACCGTGATAGCCGGACAGTTGAAATTTTAACAGATGATGTATTTCTGTGGCCGCTATAACAACAAATACTAAAAACAGAATAAAATTAATAGTTATGTGGGACTCCCACTCTAATTTAAGACACTGTGGGTGTCCACTGGGACATCACTGCTAATTTAAGATACATGTATGTATAATAAACTTATTATAGTGAAATCTTGGCTTCCGTTATTTTGTCCCATGACACTACATTTCTTCACTGCTCTGTAAAGAATTACAATGTAAGCTTTAGTTTGCAATTGTGGGTTGTAACTTTCACGCTTTGAAAATTGTTGTTTGAAAATATTGTTATTGCATCATATATCTTGCACGAAGAGAATACACTGATAACATCATATCATTCTGAAAAAACTATTAAGGAGAGTAAAATGATAGGGTACATTGGCTGAATACCATTGTTTTTACATTTATTAAATTAATCATCGTACCTTTCCAACTATCCAGTTTAACTGGATGCAGTTGAGATAGATTTTCTGGCTTCTGACTAGTCTGACTATCCGTAACAACAGTCAGATGAACAATAAGTATAAAGCACAAGTCCGTTCCTGCGTGTAGTATTGCAGTCACTTGTGGGATGGCTCTGCAAAATACCAACTTGCTGCACTAGACTCGATCGAGCGCAGAGCCAAAAAGCTTATAGGTGACGAGGCGCTAGTGGGCAAGCTTCACAGCCTGACCCATCGGCCGTTGCTTGCCTGTCGGTCTTCTACAGATTGTACTACGGGGAGTGTGTGCAGGAGCTCCAAGACCTGATCCCTCCATCTCTCTTTCACTACCGGACTACCAGACTGGGTACCAGTCACACTTGGTTGATATACCATCTTGTCGCACCAAGCGCTTTTCTTCCACATTTATTGTACCTACAGCCAAGCTGTGGAACTCTCTGCCGGCTTCTGTGTTCCCTGCCACTTATGACCTTTCAGCCTTTATAGCAAGAGTGAATAGGCATCTTCTGGGCTCGCTCGTTCCATCGTAGACCTCATCTATCGCTTACCATCAGGCGAGATTGAGGTCCAGAGTGGGCTCATCACGAATATAAACAAAATAAATAAATGGAAATGACAGCCAGGACCGACTGCTTAACGAATCTCAATGTGTCTCATACACGGACCAAGCATTGCTTAGTCCGTGTCACTGTTATTAATTAGCCACGAGCTCCTCATACACGGACCAAGCATTGCTTAGTCCGTGTCACTGTTATTAATTAGCCACGAGCTCCGCTTTACTAAATTTAATTGAATTTTAATTAATTCTGCCTAATTAATAAATGGCAGATTAATAAACATTTCCATAGCTTACGTATACCATGTTAGCCTTTCGCTGTTGCCAAAAACGTTAAACCATACGAAATCCGAAAGTGCTACAGAATTACCAAATCAATATGAGTAAAACCTGCTTTATGGGATCGCGTCACACGTAATCAGCATTCAAAGTCAACGGTCGCGCATAATGTTTTGCGGTGGCGGGCAAATCGTTGCGCCCGCGAGTGTCGCGCGCGGCGGTTGGATCGCACGCGCCGCAACCGTGTAATCGGTAATCACTGGGCAAAATATTGTTTGTTGTTTACAGGAAATAATCGATTTTCATCCATTAAAAGTAAAACTACTCTCGGCTGCCAATGTGAGGAAAATACAGGATATTCTTGAACGACAGTTTTTTTTTTTTCAAGAATTTCTTTATCTCACAGGGGTTTCGTCGTCCTAGCAGAAGTATTTTGTTTATTTAATAGACACTCTAGGTTATCAAATTGACACTAAACATTTAGAAGGAGAATTTAAATAGAAAGTCTAATTAAATGTCAACATTTTCAGCTATTCTTAAGTACTGCTTTCAACGGTGGCATATCGGTAAAAATCATTATTTAAACATCTCAATACAGTTGAGGCAACGAACAATTTCTAGTGCAGCAAAAATGTTAGAAACTTCATTGTTCGAAAGGACAGGTGAAATTTAAATACTATAATATACAATACTTTTACTGAAACCTACTTATTTATGAACGTTCACTAGTTTGTTAAATCTAAAACGAAAGTGAAAACATTTATGCGTCACTTACAGTAATATAATGCGATATTGAACTAAAAACTGTACATCACTCATTCAAATAGGTCATTGTTTTTATGACATTCAGTCTAACGGCTGCAAAATTAAGTTATTTTCTTTTATTGATAATAGGTTCGCGTTTTTAGGTCTTTCTAAATTAAGTGTAGCCATGGCCATAAAACGAGGCAGTCGAACTTAAAGACAGTAAACTGGTCGATAATTCGTTACCCAAATGTCACAAGAAAACCTGAAACATTTGTACATAAAATAATATGACGTATGTCTACTGGGTTCACACGAATAATTTTTGCGGACTCTGACTAGACAAGTTAGCTAGTTACAGTGTCACTGACCGAAACAACTGAACCTGCTTTTTGTCCACTGGGTTTCCCCAGTCCCTTCAAAATGCACCAGGACTAGGATTAAGTAAAAAAACTCACACGGAGAGTGTGGGACCCTTACCTCACTAAAACCATTCCGGTGATCAACACATGGGGGATTATCACCTAAGACTACGCCGGAATCCAACATCCCTAAGAGAAGATTAAAGAGTCTACCCTGAAAAACCTTGTAAAACTCTGCCTGCGAAACTCACAACTCCTAACTAATGATTTTAACGACTACACAAGTGCACATATACTCACTTATCATATGTACTTCATCTCTTTACTAACAATTTATATCCTGCCGAAGAACATTACAAACTGCACTTAGAAGTAAAGTTATTAACTATGTTACTAAGTTATCTCCTTTCATTATAGGTACATGACTGTCGCAAACTAATTAATAATATAACAGACATTCATAAACTGAATATGAACATTCAATTTATTATTGATATACAATTTATTTCTGAATCACCGTAAATTTCCTTTATCGTCAAGGACAAAACCAGACATTGATATCGTTCCTCCCACAATAACTAAATTAGATAAGATATATCGATCATTCGCAGGTTTAAAAATAACATCGAAAATGTTTAATTAAGTCTCTTTAGATAGAAATCTATACTGTCCATCTATAATACTAATATTATAAATGTGAAAGCAACTCTTTCTGTCTATCCGTGGCGTGGATGCATTAGCATTAAGTTTTTACCTCTACAAAACTCAGCACGCTTGTAGAACATATCCTGGAACGCTCATTATCCCGAAAATATTTAACCTGGGACAATGTTTATTCTTTTGGGATACTTTGTCACAAAAGTAACGCGGGCGGAGCCGGTGTTAAAAGCCACTTCTTTATTAAATTACTCCCACACCTCAACTCCCGTCACAAAAATAGCTTCAATATCCCGGAACCATTTTCCATAAAACTCCCATGAAAATATTTTCCATATTTCGCTACCCTTGTATTTAAAAATAACTACTTCGTTAGTGGTTTTCTTCCTACGCTTTGCCCTTTATCTGCTAACAGTATTTTTTTAAATAACACAACCTCAACTATTTTATTAATAATATTTAAATAAAAAAAAAGTTTAGTAGGTCATGATTCTAGACTCATATATTATTCAGGTTTGTTTTTATAAATTCTTCGCATCTTACAAAAAAGTTGGTAAAGTTTGACCTAATGAATAATGCACGCGGGTCGACCTCTTACCGCTATGCATTTATTAATAAAAGCAATTTATAGTATTTTTAGATACGGGAGCTTATAACTTTAACTAATGTTTAAAATCAGCGTTGTCCGTTATCATGTCTTAAAAGATTATTGAGATTGCATATAAATAAAATCGAGATGCTTTATCTATATAAATATTAATTAAGATATTGTCAACATAATGTGCCGCCATCACTTATAGTATATAAATTAAAGTTAAAACCTTCCATATTCGCGTGGGAAGAAACCATGCACAATCTTTAACTCTCAAATCTCCAAAAAAAAAACATCTTAATTTCAAACACGTAGGTACCTACAAAATCCGACAAAATTTCTTAATACGTATCAATTAATTAGCATAATAAGTTCGTTGCTACGACGACTCGGACGAATGAGCTACGATGCGCTGCGCAAGCGCACGGTCAAGGCTAGCCGTTCGCTTTTTATCACCCGCGAAAGTTCAGCGCTCTCGATCGACGCGAATTTAGTATTACTCAGTAGGTGCTTTACTATGGCCGGATGGATTCTCTTTTTGAATTGGGACGGTTAATAAAATAGCGCAGTTGATTATGTAAGTGATAGAAAAGCGAGGTTAATGACATTGTATATATTATTTTTAGAGACGAGTGTTTCTAATTAAGCTTAGTAAGTGAGCTTGTGAACTGCCCATGATTTTTCTGTTGAATTGTTAATATAGACTAATGAGATTCAGATGTATGCGTAAAGTCATTTTAAAGATTTGTAGTGAACACATTCAGTACGCAAACGCACACTTCATCCACCTGACCTATTACTAATTCAATTGGGGTCTTCTTTCCAGTGGCGAGAGTTCTGGCCAGTGGTATTTTTTCTTCCATATATAATTATTTACGAGTAAAACACTCCCATATGTTTAATAAGCCAACAATAAAAAAATGTATTTATTTATTGTATTTTCCAAATAACTATAAAGTCACACAAGTGTTTCAAATACCTAACAATTTCATTTTTTTCTCTTTCAAAGACTGTTGCAAAATAGACATTTTAATTAGCATATGAAAGCCACGAGCAGCGTAGCGTGGATGCATTAGCGGTAATCTGCGCCTTAAATCTAAGCAATCAAGTATTAAGTTATGCAGCTCCGTAAAATGTTTATAGAGCATCAGATATGGCAATAATGAGGTAAACGGAAGCCGACAGTAAAACTATTAAATTCTGATATCTTATTAATGGAG
The DNA here is from genome assembly GCA_943138885.2 of Tholera decimalis. Taxonomy (NCBI): domain Eukaryota; kingdom Metazoa; phylum Arthropoda; class Insecta; order Lepidoptera; family Noctuidae; genus Tholera; species Tholera decimalis. The sequence goes on along the minus strand of OW964553.2, from coordinate 6,895,828 downwards.
TTTAGATAATTGGAGTAACTGTCGCTATGTTAAGAAGTGTTGTTTAGAAAATTCGGGGTCAGAGAACTGTGTGAACTAATGAATTGACTGTGACTTTATGAGGGAAATGATAGTCATGCAAATATGCAATGAAATTAATGATAAAAAGAAATCGTACACGACCAACAAGATTAATAGCATCAAATACGAAGTCTATTAATAAACCAACTGCACATAACGAATGATCTCAATCCAAAATCACATCACATGAAAATTTAGAACAAGGTCAAGAATTGTCTCAGGGGACCAGCGGACAATAATAACAGCGCCTACCGTGGGAGTGATCTTTGAGAACATGACACTAAATTCTAACAATACTAATAGTACGAATCACGATAACTTTAGTGATACACATAGAGAAGTGCCAGCTAAGTTTAAAGTAAACATTATTACGGCACAAAGTCCAAAGGCTATAAATCTTGGTAAAGGCAAATTCAAAGTTACTGATGCAAACTTTAACGACACCGAAACCGGTACTCACGTTAATAAAGTTAACGTCAGAATAACTGGGCGTGACAGGACTGATAATAGTAAGTCTTATACGGACATTCTATATATTATATTCATTACAAGTGTTCATGCTGGGAAATGTTCTATTAACCATTGCTGGGTCTCAATAGGCACGTCTTTGGCTTAGCAATAATTGCTGGATTCAAATGTAATTTAATGTAAAATCATTTATTGAGAAATATTATCTTTTATGCATTAACGAGTATTAGGAAAACATGGATTTATTTTCTCCTATTCCGTAAGAAGCATGAAAGAATGACCAAGCATTAATTTCAAATCAAACAGCCATTAGCTTACATCTTTTAAAGCATCTCGCTTAATATTAAATCCTAGCTTATTAAAATAACCGAACAACCAATAAAGCTGAATATTATAAACCAGGCCCCGTTAAATTAATGCATTCAGTCCATAACTGCTTCCCTGCATTTCATGTTAATTTCGCGCAAATTCTTTACACAATTTCACGGGCATCGAAACTTGATACTGTGACCCGATTTTTTCCGCTAAAATTCACATCAATTACTACAGAGTACAAGGTCTATAATTACGTGAACAGAAGCAATAACTTATCAGGTTATTTCGAAGAGCCGCTTATTGCCTGCAGGTGATGCCAACCCGTCGTGGAGACGGCGATGGGAACAATCTAACTGTGCTTGGGAAGCCTGCAAATCATTAGAAGTTCCTATCAACGGCTAACGGTGGTTCAAACACCACTAAGTTTACTGCAAGCTTATCAAACGATATCGGGTCTTGATAATCTGTTGCTTGCATACATGACCGCTGATTAGAGGTTCCTGGCAGAAGAAGTTAGTGAATAGATGAGTTTTTTTTTATACAGGTAATTGCAGTCTAGTATTAAAATGCCACTGGGAATATTTTATAGACTTTATGGACATCGATGGTCGTTAAATGACGTGTATAAAATACTTAATATATTAACCTACCTCTATCACTATACGCAATACATAGAAAAATAATAATAATAATATTCCACAACTTTCACACAACGCCATCTAGTCCCAAACTAAGCAGAGCTTGTGGCATGAGTACTAGACAACTGATAAACATACATAAAAAAACTACTAATAATAAAAATATAATAAAAAAAAATTTTAGCAAAAAATAGAACCGACTTCCATATCAAAACACTACAAAGGCAAAAATAACTTTAATTTCGGAAGGCGGTGTCAAAAACGAAAATATATACAAAACTAAAGACACCGCCTTCCGAAATTAAAGTTATTTTTGCCTTTGTAGTGTTTTGATATGGAAGTCGGTTCTATTTTTTGCTAATTTTTTTTTTTTCACTCTTTTTAGTGGGTCGGTTTGTAATTTATCTAGTTACAAAAGCCATAATGTCAACAACTTATCACCTTTTACAAAATATTGCTTTTCCCGATGCATAGCCGTTAATTTTTGAGGAGTTCTCCTGGTACTTGACCATCAACTCTACATCACCATATGTATTGTGACGAGCATAAAGTGTTTAACATCCGTACTCAAGTAATGGAATCGCAATCCACGAAATACTTATTATTGAGGAGTTTCAGTGGCCATCTCTGGTTTTCATCATCAGTTCATCTTCCCCAAATGGTACTTTTCGGAAGCAACTGCTCAAGGTACTATAAGAAATACCCAAAACGCTATAGGTGTGCCTATAATATTTGAAGAGTTCCCTCGATTTCTCCAGGATCCCATCATCAGATCCTGATTTCGTAACAATGGGACCAACTAGAAACTATACCTATTCAAACGCAAAAAGAATTTTTCAAATCGGTCCAGCCGTCTCCGAGTTATGAGGTAACATACACAAAAAAAAAGAAAAAAAAAAGTTCAAGACGAATTGTAAACCTCCTTTTTTTGAAGTCGGTTAAAAATCACTACTAGTTGTGGAAAATGATGCCCAGATTTCATCAAATGTTTTCTAAGAATAATAAAGTTAAAATATACGAGGCGATTATGAATCGACACTCCTCTGTGCTTCGGAAGGTAAGTCAAGCTATTCGTCGCTACTGTTATTGTGCATCTTGCATCAGGCTTAACCAAAAGTTAAAAGCAAAAAATCGGACACTAGTCTATACTTAGGGAAAAGGCCAGGCAGGTGATTAATTAAGTAATTTTATTACGAAAGTTATTATTAAGAATGTGTGATATGTTACGATCTTTTGACAGTGTACGAGACTCAATCAAGTAATTTAATGATTGGGATATAATAGCCACGCAAGTTCAACCTATAATACTTCAGTATATTTTCATATTCTCTATATTAACAGCATAACTTGTAAGACAGACATTAATAACTTTTAAATGCTTTGAAATGCACTTTCAGTAATAGTAAAATGAAATGTAATCAAAGTAAAAGCATTTCAAGTTCTCTCGTCTGTGCTTTCATTTAAAAAACACGTTAAGTGTGATACCATTAAGTTTACGCGAGCATTAAAAGCTCTGAAACTGTGTCAAGTTTAAACCGTCAGACCCTGAGGTTATTCGTAACTTCATATTAATTACAGGCCTTTAGGCTTATCAGTGCACATTCGTCGTAATGTTAGGAGATAAAATCTGTTCCTGTTTAGTTTTTGGACGGTACAAAAAAATATCCTGTTACACCTTTTTTTCTCGTCGGCGAGAAACCTTCAAAAGGCGCCTGGACTTTTGGGGGAAAGAAAAGACCAGGGAGTGTGGGATTTCTTTTTCTACCTCACTAAAACCACCCTGGTGATCACCATCCGCACATAGAAAGGGTCCCGTTACCTCTTAGAAGTCTACTCCGGAACCCCCTCTATGCAACGGCTATTAGGGTACATTCTATCACATCACATCCTGCTACACTTACCTACGCAGAATACTTTGTTGCCTGCCTACTTATCATATCGTTATATCAAACCCTATATGAACATCGGCGCATTGACTGCGTTTCTAGATAATCATCGCTTGGTTATTCCATGCAAAATCAGCTTTTTTTCGAGGGGATATCATCTCCCGCTTTTGGTGGAGTCTTCTATTGACTAAAACCTAGTGTGGGTTCTTTCAGGTGCTCTTGCGTTCCGGGGCCCCGGTATCTCGTTAGAACATTCTCGTAACTGAGGCAGGCGTTGATTTTATTGGGACGCGTCATTGCTGTTGACTGCTCTTATAAGAACGCCTAGAACACGATGCGCCGTCGGCTCCGACTCCTACTAGATTCCTAATAAACAAGTAGATACTTACAACTTTATTTAGTTAATAAATAAATAATTCTGATTCTGATTTAGTGGCCTTCAAACATCAGTCGCAAGGCACACATTCCACTACATTTTTGTCACACAACAGTTTAATAAACGTGATTTGGCCTAAAAGCCGAGTAGTCCAACAGGTTTATCTGATCAGTAATTTATTACCATAACTGTCTTAAGCTCAAATCTTGTGTTTGTTAAGAATTTGGTTATATTAATTAACTCACCTTTAGGCGTCAGATTTTTATTTAATCTTAGCTAAGATCTTTTATGTCATTTAGTGATTAATATGTATAATAATTAAGGCTATAGCATTATTATATTATGAGTCAAGATTATGATTATGAACTTGAGGATAAGATTTATAAGTAAAAATATCATATATTATATATAGAGGTATTTTACAAGAGACTAAAACAGTTGTAGAATGCAGAACGTCTGATTTCGATGGAATGTATGTTTAGTCTACCATCATAATATTATGCAAATACTGGCACTGGTCAATGAAGCAACCTACTGTGCTGATTTAAACAACTAAGACTAACTAGAAAAATATCTTCACACAAAAAATATCAACGCTGTATAAAAGCTTATACTATATTTATTTATTCAATACTTTGTTCACCCATTGGAGTGACTCAGAATGATGCCTTAGGCAATTTCTGCCAACTCAACCTATGCGTGATGAAAAGACAAATAGTGGTAGGTGCAATACTAATAGAACTAATTGTGTTTTATATGCATTTTAATGGGTATAAAATTGTTGTTTAACTATATCAAATATACTTAAACAATGCGTTCAAATTGGAAAACACAAGCACTGTGATATCAGCTGCTTACGACTGGGCTCGCCAACTGTAGCCGTAGATGAATATGTATGTAAACATGAACAACAACAACAAAAGTGGGAAATGTTGAGAAAGGCTGAAATGTTCTTCTCAATGGATGGCAGCGCGGCGCGAAGAAAGGCGCGAAACACTTTGTTTCCGTTCCACTAATGGAAACCCGACAGTTCTGAAACCACCTACATTAAACTATGATATAACTAATAAACTAGAGCTAGATCTTGTTAATGATGGTCATAATGTAACATATCATGCGAGTGTCGTATTAAATACTAGCTTATGCCCGCGACTTCGTCCGCGTAGAAGTCGAAAATATTCCACGGGATCCCGTCCCCGGGATAAATAGTATCCTAGTTTTATTTCAAGACATATTTGTCTATCTGTGTGCCAAATTTCTTTCAAATCCGTTCACCCGTTATAGCGTGATTTAATAACAAACATCCATCTAAACTTTCGCATTTATAATATTAGTATAGACTAGTACTCTCGTGGGGCTTCGCTCCCGTGGATTCTATCACGGTAAAAACATAACTCTCCTTTTTTGCAGTCGGGTAAAAAGTAGCCTATAACCTTCCTCAAGCTTCAAGCTACTTCCATACCAAATTTCATCCAAATCCACCCAGTACTTTCGAAGATTAGCGCGTTCAAGCAAACAAACAAACTAACAAACTTTTCCGCTTTATAATATTAGTATAGATATAGATTTACAATCCCATTTTTAAATATGAAAGATTTCGCCTATGACTTCGTCCGCGTGCAATTTTTACAGGCGGTGTTTTTTTCTTCGCATTAAATACAATACTAATCTAAGAGCTTTCAGCTCTTTAATGTCCCACTGCTGGACAGGAGACTCAAAGGTAATGTAGGCAAATTATTTCAATATATCCCGCTGGCTAGATAGATTTAATAGAGTGTTTTTATACCGTAACTAAGTATACGGATAATAATATAAACGTAGGTAAAATTTAATAACATAAAATTGAAGTAAGGGCCCTGTTTAATTTAAAGCTTCTCTGTATACAATATTTGAGGTTGTTTTATTTTCCGGTAACAAAATAATCTGCTTTTCAGATGATGCAACTCGTGATAGACCAACATATAATTGCCCATGGGAAAACATTATTTTCGTAAGTCAATGCCAACTAAAGAAAAAGTTTGTCCTTGGGACGTGTTTATAGTCAGGGCAAAAGATGTTTTTATGGAAAACTGGAGTCGCTTAAACGGTATAGGCAGGTCCGTAGGAATCATTGGAATTCTCGGGATGTGCGCCAACTGGCCAGCTCCTGGTCCGATGAGAATAGTCGCACACAATCAAGTTATCTTTTAAATATTTAATTAGTAGCCTTGTGCCATTAAAAAGGTTGGGCGGGCTTAAATTCCTTAAAAGTATAATAGGCGTTCCAATTTTTAAGAGCAGTTCGTGATGGATTCAAGGAATTTAAAAATTCTTGCGGGTAATGGACTACATCCTCGACATTGCACACTGTATCAAAGGACTTGTAAATTTTGAATTGACCGGGGACTTTTTGTAAAATTAGGTTATTGATTTCATTGACTGTATCGTTTCTTGGTGAGACAATAGCCCTTGAACAAAGCCAATGATTGTCTCTATCTAATAAATATTCAAGATCTGGATAAACTGCATCTATGAGTTGCTGCAAATTGTGAACTATTGGGCCTACAGTCTCATTTATAACGATTTCCGCAACGTTAGTGCCCAAGGTTTGAGAAGAAAAAGACCCTTCTCCAACTTTGAGTAGCTGTTGTGGAAAATTGTTATCTGTATTTCCGATTAGGTGGACTCTCATATTAGTTCGTAAGTTTAAAGTTTGGACCATACTCCATAGAGGTGACGATTTAAGACACGCCTTTATGATGTCCGCACGGGTTTCTTTTGTGATGACGGGAAGTGTCTGCCGAAAGTCACCAGCAAACACAAAGGTAACACCACCCAAGATAGCAACTGAATTTCTCAAGTCCTTAAGCGTTCGATCCACTGCTTCAACATGAGCTCTATGGTTCATTGTGCATTCATCCCACATTATCAGCGACGTATTCTGTAATAACTGTCCAAGGGGCCCATTTTTGCGAATTGAACATACCTACTGCTGCTCCAATGAAACTAAAACGTAAGTATGTTGAAAAAGCTTTAAAAATTTAAGACGAACCAGATTGCCATACATTGTTTTCAGTTTTATGCAACTGTTTACGCAGCGCATGCAAATAATTTTATTTTAAGAGGTACAATTTTCCGACTTGCTTGACAAAGGTTATAATAGCTCGGCTAATATGCATGATATAAAGATAATTTATAGCCTATAGCACTCAGGGATAAGATGCAGCTACATGTAATCGAAAGAATTTTCAAAATCGGTTCGGTAGCTTCAGAGATTACCCCCTACATACAAACTTTACCTCTTTATTATATTAGTATAGACAATAACTGAAGACGTTTAGGACTCTTATTAACCTCTGTGATATCCAATTACGTCTTGAATTTTAATATTCTGTGAGATAACGCAGATAATGTTAAAAAATGGTAAACATTAAAAAGCAAACTATGTCGAGTAATTATCTGAATCCCAAAACACGAATAACGTTTGTTTTGAACCGACCATAAAGGTTTTTTATAAGCTTGGTAAAGATGAGTTAATGAGTACTACAAACAAATGAAGACTTGATGAGAAAATAATGTACATCAATATACAGTTTTTGCCATTTGCGTCACGAATTACACTTCAAGTACTTATATTCAATGTAGTTCAATTTTCAAAGAAACATAAATTTGCAATTATTTTAATACTATTTCTAAGTATTGGGAATACCTTTCGAGTTAGAGAAGTAAAATATAATTGAAGAGCAAACTTTTTTTAAATACTGATGGAATTTTTGATCAAGCTGACCAAATTGCTGTACCGGAAGCAATTGTTACCAGGAAACACAAACGTCAGCGGAAACACGATGATAATGTTACCTCATCTGTACGACCCATTAATCGCAATGTCAAATAAAAAACAAATATTACCGTAACGTCGGCATAATTATTATAAAGCACAAAAACCACGTTAACAAAACAGTTTATATTTCGAACAGGGTACTATAAAAGGTATGTAGGTAAAATATTAAGGAAGTCGGATTTAGATAGTTTGAGGTGATCACAAGTATTTATGAAATTACCAGGATCAACCATGTTTTGAATTTTTAAAACAAAGCATGGAAAAGAGACTCAAATAACATGAATAAAGCAAATTATTAAACTATAAACATATTTACACTTTATTGCATGATATATTGGTTAAATTACTCTTTAATTAAAAAACTACAAGCAAGCAAATGAAATAAATTTATCATAGATAATGATTTCCTCAATAAAGAATTAGAAATTGTGAAACTCACAATTACTGCTAACGTTAACTTCAAAGCAGGAAACTGAGAAAGAGGTGTCAGAGCTAATATTAATTACCACTTTGGTAATATCAATGTACACTAATCAATCAACAACATGGCCATTATACATTAATAAGTTATGCATAATAAACTTTTAAGTGTAGGTAAGAACTTGTAACAGAGGTAACGTATTTATTTAGTTAATAAGGCTTCTATGTCAAAGCTAATGCATAAACCAGTCGCAGACAGGTTCGAACACTAATCTATGAACTTACTCATTTGCTATGGCTCCGATAATTTCCACACTAAGAGCTTACCTGATGAATAATAACGGTAGATATGTGGAGATGTTATTAAGCCCTTCTATGGAAGGTTCTGGGTAATGATATGGCAATGATAGCAGCGATATATTGCTGGAAATGTTTAGCGAATGTTTATTTATTTACAGTTACCAACATTTATGCATTTATTAGCAACATTTGATTACACCACTAATACTAAAGGTAATTTCAACATTTACGAATACAGGTAAATTAGAAAAACAGCTTAAATGCTATCACATAATTAATATAGGGCTTTTGAAAGACATCACATACATACATATGTAGGTATGGATAAGTAATTGCGTGAGGTTGGTATGAATATATTTAAAGACATAATATTTTTGCTACTGTTTAACCTTTAGATCTACAAGCTGTATATTATGGAACAAAGAGGTACAACTCAAAACAAAAATGTAAATGTGGATAAAGATGGTCAACAACTGCGCGTGTTGTAATAAAGCACTGAGATCCTCCAATATAAAATGCTCCAAATGCGACCTACTGTTTCATGTTGTATGTGCTAATATTGGTAATCAGTCCAAGTTAACAGGTGAAGCGAAATTAAACTGGATCTGTCCATCATGCCAAAGCAAGGCAACAAAAATTGTCACCACCCCCGTGCCACAGGTGCTGACGCCGACTGAAGTCGCAACACCTAAGTCAGCTGATCGTTACCACTCAACGTCATCCCTTGACTCAACTGTACACTTCACTGTAACCGACTCAGAAATATTACGCACACTAAGCTCCGAAATAAAATTGCTTAGAGGTGACGTGGTGGACATCAAGTCTCATATAACAACAATGACCGATCACCTCACACAGTGCTACGCGCGCCTTGATGCATATGACTCAAGAATTAAAATATTGGAAAAACGTGAAGAAGAAATTATTGTCCTCAACAACACTATAGTCAATCTCCGAGAACAGTTGAACACACAAGCACAGTTTTCATTAAAGAATGAGCTTGATATATCTGGCATCAATGAGTCCAAAAATGAAAACCCACTTCATATTGTTCGCGTATTGGCTCACAAAATAGGTGTGTCATTAGAGGAACACGATTTAGATTACGTAACCAGAACAGGAACACGCCGACAACAACCCACTGACTCAGCTGATACTCAACCACGTACACTTGCTGTCCGCTTTGTTCGACGCTACAAGCGAGACGAATTCTTAAAGGCCGCCAAAATTAGAAAAACCATCACTTCAGCTGACGTCGAGGTAGCTGGTGCAGCTAGAAATATCTACATCAACGAGCGTCTCACTTACGAAAATAGGCAGTTATTTCGTACAAGCAAACTATCTGCGAAGGAACATGGCTACAAGTTTTGCTGGGTCAAGAATGGTGCAGTGCTCATACGCAAGCAAGAAGGCAACCCATCAATTCATATACGCAACAAGGAAGATCTGGAAAGGTACCTTGGCTCAGCGACCCATGTGTGACGTCACCTATCAGGACCAACAGATATTTAAGGGAGCAACGATATTTAACAACAAACAGTACAAACTTTTTTTAATATTACTTAAATTTATTTTTTTACGATCTTATGATAACTCTAGACCTCTTTTTTATTTTAGATGTCAAACCTTAGCTAGCTTTTATGTTATTTTTAAATTTTACTACTTTATTTTATACTTGAAATTCAAAAACACACTCTTACACAAACCAAAACACAGTCAAGATCTTGCACTGATACATTTACCACAATTTAATTCATTAACATTACAACTGCGTAAACCTACACTTAGTGAAACCTCACTCCACAACACTAAAATAGATTTATGCCCGCATACTCGCATTCATGCCTTTATCAAGACACACACACAAACTCATCTTAGTACACATGCCTCAAGCTCTACCACACTATCACCCACTAATATTCTCTCAAAGTCTTCAATTTTCTACTTATCTATCAACAACGCATGCACAAATGCTCAAATCACTCTCACTAAAACAACCAAAGCTCAACTAGACAATGGTAATAATTCTCGAGTTTCTTTGCATCTACTAATAATAGTGACAAAAACAAAAATGACAAATATAATAAATATCCAATTTTATACTTCTCCTGATGGCTTTACTTAATGTTATACAGGATATTGACGAAACCGTAAATATAGCTTGTCACACATGCGAACAGTTAGAAGATTGTAAGAAACTCATACAGAAGAATAATAGTTGTAAAATACTTACGTTTAATATAAGAAGTTATCAACGCAACTTTGATGATTTTTGTATAGCTCTCAAACGACTAGGTACTGACTTCGATGCAATTGTTTTAACAGAATGTTGGTTAAGTGAAGGGACAATATTGGAGCCACTACCAGGTTATTCTATCTCTCGCTCTCACGCACAGGTTAACAAAAATGGAGGTGTCATTATTTATACCAAAATGAGTAGAAATGTGAAAGTGCTAGAGTTAAGCATTGCAGAAGCTGATAGTATCATACTTGTTCTGGACAATGAAATAACGATTCTGGGAATTTACCGATCGCCTTCATTTTTAAAGTTAAATAATTTTATCACATCCTTAGATATTACTTTGTCGCAATTAAAAATATACCCAACTGTTTTTGTAGCGGGAGACCTAAACATAGACATAATTAATACAAATATTGCAAATCATGCGGATTACTTGAGCCTGATGGCCTCACATGGTCTCTTACCTGCCATCACTGAACCAACCAGAAGGCATACTTGTCTAGATCACATATTTATTAAATCAAGCTGTAGGTCAGTTGGTATAATAGGGAAATGCTCAATAACAGATCACGATATGGCCCTGGCCGCCATTTCTCGAAATAATGATGTCAATAAACCATGCACAAGATCCCGCTGGATGAACAGAACTGACGATGATGCAATCGCAGAGGAGCTACTACAATTCGACTGGTCTGATATCCTTACTTCAGATTGTGCCAACTCATCTGTAAACATCTTTACAACAATTATCACTAATCTAATTAGTAAGCATACGCATAAAGTTAAAGTAAGCAGAAGTAAATTCACTCTCAAGCCCTGGATCACTCCAGGTCTTATAAGGTGCATAAAGCACCGAGACAATCTTCATCAAGTTTCAAATTCCCACCCTGATGATGAAATAAAAAAACTGGTTTACAAAAGATACAGGAATTATTGCAATAACCTTTTAAATAAATTAAAAACTGAATACAATAGCCAGCTTATAATTAAAAACCGAAAACACCCGAAAAAACTGTGGAACACACTCAAATCAATATATAGCCCAAATAACCAGAAAAATGACTCAACTCAGCTAATTTCCAATGCAGATGACCCAGTTAATTCACTAAATAATTGTAATGCCTACTTCACCTCACTAGGAAAAAATCTATCTGACCAAATACTATCTAGAATTTCTGAAACTCAAGAATCCCTAGCCAAGAAATACAAACCACGTGAAAAGTTCCCAGACTCTTTCTTTCTTCATCCTACAGATGAAGCAGAAATAAATAAATATATTGATCAACTTAAGATCGACAGCGCACCAGGACTTGATGGTTTCACTACAAAATTTTTATTAAAAATTAAAAACACAATTATTAAACCAATTACACATATTTTCAATTTAAGCTTAGAATCTGGAACATTTCCGGATTGCTGGAAAGTTGCCGCTGTAAGACCAATACACAAAAATGGCCCTGCAGACTTACCTGAAAACTATCGACCAATCGCACTTCTGTCCATATTGTCGAAAATATTAGAAAAATTAGTAAACAACCGGCTAACAAACTTTTTTGAAACACATAAAATGATATCAGATAGACAGTTCGGATTTCGGCGTGGAAAGTCCACTGAAGATGCGGCAATATTACTCACTAACACGGTAGCAGCTTATACTCAAAACGGAGAACAGTCAATGGGAGTTTTTTTAGATCTCGCAAAGGCCTTCGACACAATATCAATTAAACTCCTTTTGAAAAAACTGGAATATGCAGGAATACGGGGGCCAGCACTTGATTGGTTCACGAGTTACCTATCCAATCGAGCGCAGCTAGTCAAAGTAGGTGAACACTCAAGTGACGTACTTCCAATCGATTTCGGAATACCACAGGGCAGCACACTCGGTCCGACACTCTTCAGTTTCTACATGAACGACATTTTAAACCTGCAAATAAACAATGCCAAAATAATATCATATGCTGACGACACTGTAATAATTTTCCATGCTAAAACCTGGGAACAAGTTTTTCAAGTTGCTGAAATCGGACTATTAACTGTTTCCGAGGCTTTAGATGCAAATCTCCTGACTCTTAACATTAAAAAAACTAAGTTTATAACCTTCTTCAAAACAATAGCTTCCCGACCTCCACAGAATTTAATACTCAAATATCACACATGCTGCATATATCATACACCACTCTTTACACACTGTACCTGTGCAACGATAGATCACACTCCCTCAATCAAATACCTTGGCATCACCCTGGACGAAAACCTTTCATTCAAACCTCACATAAACCTGCTGTCTGGTCGCGTTAGGAAACTGATACATGTGATGAAGAAAATACGTGACTGTACACCCTCCGACATTCTACGTACAGTTTATTTCGGCCTATGTCAGTCAGTTCTTCAATACGGGATTTCTGTTTGGGGTGCATCTGGGAAAACCACTTTTATAGAAGTAGAAAGAGCTCAAAGAGCAGTTATAAAAGTGGCACTAAGAAAGCCTTTCCGTTACCCAACAGATCTAATCTATGAAGAGTTCTCTGTCCTGAGAGTACGGCAGTTATTCCTACTAAACGCGGCACTTTACATACATAAATCCTTGAAAAATAGACCAGATTATAAAAAAATTGCCTCCAAACGTGTCCTCAACATTCCCCTTCCCAAAACAAATAGCCTCTTAGCCAGACGATGCCCTTTATTTACACATGTACACACGTATAATAGAATCAGCAAAATCTGCGACATTAAAGACTTGAATAATTTTTCGTGCAAGAAAACTCTAATAAAATGGCTTGCCAAACTTACTTATGAAGAAACGGAAGAAATTTTAAATTAATTAACTTAAAACAAAAACAGCGTCTTAACATTTACATTAAATGCGCATACACAGAGAATACTTACACACAACACACACATTACACTCTACATACAGACAACTGACACAACACACAAACACACTTACCATTAAAATTTGTGTACTTTTTATATTATTTTCGAATGTTCTTATTTTTTAGCTTATATTCTTAATTTTTCATTGTAAAATTGTAAAATTTTAATGTTTTAGAACTAGTTACATCAGAATTTAACATGTCCACGCTATTGATAAATATTTTTTATGACTATGTACCGCAATTCAGGTTCCCAAGATACAGGTATGACCTAGTTTGGGGACCACCGATCAACATAATAATTCGTCACACGGTTACAAACTAAATAATTGTAATTGTAATTATAGTACTAAGAAAGTTATTGTAACAATGAAAATAAAATTTATTCTTATTCTTATTCTTATTCTTATTCTAATGAGCATGCAATATACTTACAAAAACACAATTTAAATCACCAACTTTGCAGTCTGTCATTACTTTTAACAAAGTGTCAAACTGTATTTTAAATATATTTTTTTTAATAACGAGGCTGGTCAAAGGCATGGTGCTAAATGGTTAACGTCAACAATCCCCGCTTGCAGTAAAAGGGGAAAATTCTGTCGAAACCATTTGTGGTTCTTTTAGAATTTCGTAGACACTTTTAAAGTCTAACAGCAATGTGCTAAATGTCTTCGAAGGACTAAAGCGTTTCTTTGAAGAATGTCGTTCTAGTGATGTAGACGGTTTACGTCTGTAATCTAAATATAATATTTATTGTATGGAAAATATAGAAAGCCGTACGTTTTGCTATTGTGATAGTCTCAAGGAAACAAGGCATGCTATAAAATATCTTCTGGCTCTGGAACACAAGGGCAACAGGTTGGATTTTTGGTCAGTAAAATTGGGACACTCCCTTCCCCTCCACACAGAGGAGTTTTGGAAGGAATCATTTGACGATTTTTCACCAGAAAAAAAAGCTATAAATATTTATCTTAGATCGATTCAATTCTTCTTATATCGAGTTCTTGCTTAAGTTCACATTTTAAGTAACTTACCTAAAAACAATTCTCAACGCGATTCAAGAATCTAGAGCGTTATTTTATGGCCTATAATAATATATCTATATAGAAATTGCACATTTTTACTGCTTCTAGTTCAAAAGTTCTTAGAACACTTTCCTTTTAAAATGAAAAATTCATAAGGCATTTTCATTTTTAATTGGATTACACTAGAAATAAAACATCTAGGCGAAACTCATAACCATTCCTTTGATGCGTCGTAATCGGGTAAACATTAATAAGCTTGATTTTTTCATCTATACTAATATTCGGAAAAGTTTGTTTGAACGCGCTAATCTGCGAAAGTACTGGATGATTTGGATGAAATTTGGTATGGTTGAAGATTGAGGAAGATAATAAGCTACTTTTTACCCGACTGCAAAAAAGGAGAGCCATGTATTTTCCTGAAAAATCCACGTCAGCGAAGCTCCGAGTGACTGTTAGTATAGAATAACTTTACCATCAAAATTAAACACGAAATTTAATACCAAAACGTTTATAGAATGTATTATATTACTAACAGCTTCATTACTATAATTGAGTTAATTGTAACAGAAACTAAATAAAGATTTATGATGACAAGTATTGGTCTAATGTATTAATTAAGGTAATTAGCGGAAGTACGGAGAGTACTACATGAACGCGGTGGCATTTTGTGTCGATAGCTAATGTTCATTGAACATCACTGATAATGCTTTTAACATTAGGGCTTTATTAATTTACGACTTATGTTGTTTAGGTAGGTATTTTTATCGGTTTTAGACGTCACACCCAGTAAGTATCGCTTTTTGGATCAATGTTAGAAAATAGTGATTCGCCGTGGTCCGGGTACCACGGCTATCCTCTAAACATCACTATTAAAATGTATTATAGTACATTATGGTACAAGTGTGTAATGTTGGTGATTACCGCTGAGGCGCCATTGAGACCCGAGCCGTTAGGTGAGGGTCTTAAGAGAGCCGAGGACGGTAATCATCAATACACACGTGTATCATACGACGTTTTTCAACACACTTGTGAAGAAAATAACTATAATTTCAACAGTGAAAACGAGTTGTGAAAAAGGTTTTCGCAATGGCGGGAAAAATTAATCAGTTTTCCTATGCGCGCGCATCTAACAGATCGGCCATAGACTAAAAGAATGAGGTTTCTTTTTCTCGGATAGCGTTTTAACCACGTACAAAATGGGTAATTCAAAGTTTTCTTTATCACAGAAAAAACAAAAGTTATATTTGAGTGAAAGTTGTATTTATTAAAAACGTACAAGTTGAAATTTATCTATTTAAATACGAAGTTGCATCAAACTAGCAAGCAATAGGTAGGTACATTAATTTATTAGTACTATTGAACACGATCTTTTTAGTTTCGAAACTTTTTTAAAAACAAAGCTACTCAACCAATTTAAAAAAATAAACCTATAACTCGCTTGTGAATAATAGTAAAGAAAAAGTCACAGTTTGATTACAGGTGTCATTATGTGCCTAATTGCGGTGAAATTAGAGCCATTTTATGAGCAAGTGTGTTGAAAAATATATTACGCGTATTTTTTTATTTAATAGGATTTCAGATGAGGATATTTTCTTGTTCCATTCTTTTTAGCGCGTGATTTTGCAGTAGTTAGTTTTTTTTATATAGAGAATATAGATAAAGGAATTTTATACGTTTATTTTGGTACGATGCACATTTTTTCTCAGTAAGTGAATAATTGAACTTTTTATAAGGAAATAAAGTTCTTAAATCATATTTTACGCCTAGAAATGAAAGAAAGATAAAGTATAATTATATTGTAACAGAAACGACATGCATACACATTATAAACTTATGCAAAAATTCCTAAGGATAGTAAGTAGTAGGTAACTTTATTGTTTACTTTTTAAACTACAGCCCACAGCTTTTTTTTTTCCGAATAAAATATTTCAATATGTGGTTCGGTACGAAGAATATATGTAGTATATTTCCAATGTACATCGTCACTTTTACAAACAGCATTTCACTTCATAATCATAACTAAGATTTAAATCGCTGCACAAAATTAAGTAAATGAGTTAAATATTTCTCGATACTTTTCCCACAAGCGTTTGACAGCGCGAGATTGCAGCCTCCTCCCAGATCGATAACGACGATCGAATCACTTTCGCTGCTATCGATTCTTATCGCAAAAAGTAGTTGGGCAGCACTAGCCCCTGTACCCCTCGGTTCCTGTATAACCTCACTAATTTCAAACGTGTTTTAGGTCCATTATTAGTGTTATGAAGGATCGTGCTACTATTTTCGGTCGGATTGTATTTCATTCACCGCGAGCGATGTGATTGAACCCAGATCGCTAGTATCCTTGAGAACTGGTCGCGATTGAATATTATTATATAAAGCAACGTGAAATTCTTCGTGTGTTAATGTTCATTTTTTCTCAGATGCAGCGAAGTAAATAGCGCATTCCCACGGATGAGAATTTTCTTTGTAGCGCTTGTTGAGATCTCGTTTGATATGCTTTAGAAGAATGGTTCAAGACGTATGTCCAGTTTGGTTACAAACTAAATTGCTGAGACATTTTATATCATACAATGTTGTTAGCTGCAAATATGCCAAAGGTTGACAAGATGTCAATTTAACGGAAGGCTAGGTATTGAGCTGGTCTCGTTAAAATACCTTCAGTATCCAATTCGTCAATCTATCCGAACGGTAGTAGAGGTCCTTAAAACCACTTATGTAACCTTTGCAGATGTGAAACAAGAGCCATACTTTGTATATCAACGTTCAAAAGCGCCCTTTTGAATGGTCTGTTTGAAATAAAATTATTTGTTTTTGACCTTAACTTTGACATTCCATTTCAATCAGTTTGACTAACCTTCTCTCTAGTCATACTATCTATCTATATATACTTACACACATTGTATAAAAAAATTATATGTCTGTGATGATAGGTTAGTAGGTAATAAAATTTTTGTTAAGTTTATTTTTGAAAAATATTCGAAAAAAAGTTAGTAACTTTTTTTCATTCTTGTTCGTCTCTCGGTCGGCCTGTCTGTCTTTCTGTTTGTCTGGGCTTTATATCTGGAAAGGCGAAACTGAATTGAATGGGACTTTCACTGAAACATAGAGGCGGTTTTACGGCAGCATAAAGTACATGCTTTATCCCGAAATCACACGGGATTAGAGACTAAGTTGGAACAAATTCGCGAGCACACCTATTGTAACATACATTTCCCCACAAAAATGACTACATCGCGTCGCCCTCAAACCGTACTCTTCCCACAGTATACATAATGCACGAATTACCGACCCATATGCGGCCAGCAATAAAGTGCGGGATAACTGTGCTCATACATAATGCATCCCATACGCTACACTGGAAAAAGTGGACGAAGCTTCCCATAAAATTTAGTATCGAAATAAACATTTCATATACCAGAGCGGATTTCTCAGGCCTAGTTTCAGTGCGTCTATCATGTTGATTGATGTCGGAGGCTGCCGGGAGATGGCGGTAACTTTCGTGCAACGTGCTCTCTCAGCAGCTTGTCCTGCAACTTGTTCGTGCAACGTTAACTTTGTGGACTGAAGACGGCAAATACTGTTAGTTTTGTAGCGTGTTAAGTTTTCACGTATGTTTAAATGGCATGCAGTTGTATAATTAGGCATAATTTACGTTTAATCTTTAAAAAGAGTTAAAAAAAATAATGTGGGTAAAATTCACATTACTAGCAATCTTGTTAACTTCAACTAAGCTAAATATGCTATCTGGAGTCCACGGCAATAGTGTAATGGGTGGGATTTGAACCCGCGATCTCGATAAAAGTCCGACACTTTAGCCATTAAGCCATTGTCGCTTATTATTATTATGTAACAACTTTGTATTATTGTAAAGTATTCGCAAAACAGATGTTACAATATTTGAATCTTAAAAGTTCATTGTGCTTCGAAATACAAACTGGAGAAATGTTTCAAATTACATATTTAATACTTACCTACTCGTAAGTGAATAATAAAACACCACAGAAATCAAAAATACAGGAGAAGTGGTAAGGGGGCGTATCGGTGTCCGCGCGACATGGCCACAGGGCTCATGTCACAGGCAAGTGGCCGTCTCCGCGAACTAGTGCGCTTTCGACGGCGATCGTGATAACATATATGAATGCCGAGTTGTTCTGTGGTATCTTGTAAAAACCGAAGCCAAAATCAAATCTATGTAAATCATGGAATCACTTACCATATGTAAGTACAAGTATTTTACAATATTTGTCTTTAAAATCATGAAAAACAATAAATCGTAAAATATTTCCTGGTTTTACTATGTTATTTTTGTTTTCAAATATCAGAGCGACTGTACTCCTATTGCTATAAATACATTGCTCCTTAACCACTACCTGAGTTCGTCACTAAGTAACTGGACAAGCAATGTAAACATAACATACGAAACTGTATTACGCGGATTCATCGCGTAGTGAGGCCGCCACTTCTTGCGACGAATTAGTAATGTGCTTGTGCAGATCCACTAACGTAGGCTATCGACAGCAATGTCGATTGACGAATGAAATATTGCTATTATAGTTTAGGGGTTTTTCAACCGACGACAAAAAAAAGAGGAGGTTATCAGTCGCGTATATTATTATTTTTTTTTATGTATGTTCACCGATTACTCGGAGACGGCTGAACGGATTTGGAAAATTCTTTTTTTGTTTGAAAGGGTATACTTTGAAATTGGTCCCATTGTCACCAAGTCAGGATCTGATGATGGGATCCTGGAGAAATCGAGGGAACTCTTCAAAGATTATAGGCACACCTATAGTGAATTGAGTATTTTTAAAGTAACTTGTGTAGTTGCATTCGAAAAGCACCATTTGTGAAGTGGACCTGATGATGAAGACCACAGATGGCCACTGGAACTACTCAATATATAAGTATTTCATGTGTTCCGCTTCGATTATTTGAATGTGGTTATTAAGCACAATATGCTCGTCACAATGCATATGGTGAAGTGAAGCTGATGGTGAACTACCAGGAGAACTCCTCAACAAATAACAGCCCAACATTGGGAAAAGCAATATTTTGTAAATGAATATAAGTAGTTGACATTTAGGCTCTTGTAACTAGGTAAATTAAAAATCGACCAACTAAAAAGAGTGAAATAAAAACTTTTTACCAAAAAATTAAACCGACTCCCAAAAAACACTGCAAAGTGAAAAATAACTTTAATTTCGGAAGTCGGTGCCAAAAACGAAAATACAAAACTAAAGACACCGACTACCGAAATTAAAGTTATTTTTCGTTTTGCAGTGTTATTTGGGAGTCTGTTTAATTTTTTGGTAAAAAGTTTTTTATAACATACGGAAACCTCTAAGAAAATATGTTTAAATTTTATTTTACATGAGGCTGAAATAAAAATACGTTGAAAAGTCAAGTGTACAAAAAAGTAAAACAAAATAAACAATTTATTTTACGCCCGCAGCATGCGTAAGGAGTTCCGACGTCGCCGTCGCTACAATAGTTTATTTTTCAATCTGTCAACCGTTTTAGCCTGGTTGGAAGATCGATGTAAATAATGTTTTTTTACTTATTTTGATTTTTTTACAAAATAGGAGAGAAATGCGTAACCAATATTCGTAAAGTAAGTTACTTTCATTTTAGGTTAATAATCGGTGGTGTTTTTCGGTTTAGAATTATCGTATGTTATGCCTTATCCTCATGCTGTTTCTTTATTTTTTATGGCTTTTGTATTTTGCTTCCGTTGAAGCTTCGAATGCGTTATAATAATCGGCATGGTTCAGATAATGTATTTGTGAATTGAGCTTAAAATAAGTCAATATATTCATGCTATTTATTTGTTATGCATGGATGTGTGTTTGTTTTCATATATTTAACAATTTCTGTACTAACTAGGATTTTTCTTATAACAAAAACATATTATAACCTACTAAACTATTACCTGCGGGGTAATTGCGTAACACACTTACAGTAGGAATCGGTTTCATTATGCTAAGTCACCAACACTCACTGCGGTATTTACGTTGTTGAGCAGACCAATATTTCGAACATATGAAGCAATGCATTAGCAATATACGTCAAAATCATTCAGATCTTGATTTATAGTGTGTTACGTAATTATTGCGATATTATATGGTGACGTTTAGAAGTAGCTTAGGATGTATGTAAATGATAAATAAGTGCTTTTCGTACTTTTCAGCTCCCCAAAAGATGGTAACATAAAAAAGGAATGGATTGATGCCACAGGCATGCCACCTAACTGGTACCCTACAAAAAATAGCACCATATGCTCCGTTCACTTCAACGCAGAAATGTTCTAGTCTCTAAAGAAAAGTCGCAGGATTTTTGAATGGAAAATTCCAAAATTAAGAGTACAACTGATTTTTGCAGAAGTGGGTTGAATTTTATTTTATTACTGAAAGCTATTCTCATGATTTAGGGTATTCATAAAATCAGTCATTCACTTTTCAGGATTCTATACAACCTATACGGCTGGTATGTTCCGATCAAGAGCGTAATGTAAGTTAACATCAACTTCTATTTGACCTATCACTATGATAATTAAATATTAAGATTTAAGTCGAAAGCGCCAGGGTAGCCCTTAATACTTAGTAGGTAGTACTTAATAATAATCATGTAATGTTATGTTCTTAATAATATGTTTATTGTTATTGTAATATTTTCTGGACATGCCATTTTTTATTTGTTCATTTTCAGGTGCCCAAAAAAAATTGTACAATAATAAATGGAAGAATCGATAACTTTCCGATTTAGTCAATCACTAGCGTATATGTAAAATAAATTGCTTTTGCACAGCACAACGATAACGACCGATGTTTTTGTGTGGGTAAGTTCTACGGTGCATGGTAAATACACGCTGTGTTTGACGGAATAAGGTTTATTATTGATTGTATAGTACGTTCTGATTCAAGAAATGCGGGTGTGTGTGTGTGCGAGTGCGTATCTATTGATTTTATTAAACTGCATGTGTAGTTGTTGCCCCGCCCAGCGCCTAACTGGAGACACACGGTTCCGATATAATTTCGTCTGTTGACCATATCTAGTTATTTATTTTATCTATGTAAAACACCCTTCTATTTCTAAGACAGTTACAATTACACTCGCGTAAAAATTAACAGCTCAGAAATAATTATTATGTTAATCGTATTAATAAATTTGGAAGTGTACGCAAGTTTGCACAATTCAACGTGGAACGATTTCATTCATACGTTTTGCGTTGCGCACACGCTTTACAATTACGTGCAAAATTATGTATGATACGCGTCCTTGAGTGCCTAACTTTACATTTTAGTACACAATTTTACGAATGTTAATATTTAACGTAAGTATTAACTGAAGTTTTAGTACCAAATATCCGAGTTATTTAGTGGATATAGCGAATTTTTGTAATTGCTTTTGTTAACAGGAAAATATTGACTGATTATTGATTTCACAATGAAAGGGGTTTTAGTTGGGATTAAAGGATGAACACCAAAGGAAAGATCGATTCCAGGGTTACAATAATTAGAGTTTATTATCCTTTATTTTATATGCCGGAAGTTGCGTTTTAACAACATTACGTAAGATGTGTGATCCAAAGCAGGGAAGGTAATATACAAACAAGAAATTGCTGTCAAGTGACGACACGAGGCTCTGACCATTAAAAACAATATATTTATGGGTTAGAAAGAGAACGACAGATATTGAAGTAGGATAGACTTGTTTTTTTCTTTACCCCAACAGTTTTCCCGAGTATTACGTAACATAAGTCGCCCTAGCAGAGTACTGACCTAGTTAGAAGCAAGAAATCTTCTGACTTATCATCAGTATTTACCACAACCCGGGGATCTTAGTGTGGGAATGCAAGGGCATTTGAAGAAACAGGGTGGGTTTTTAGTCAGTAGAAGTTTGACACTCCCCTCTACTCCATATAGAGCAGGAGGAGTCACTAGAGGATTTTCCCACCGAACAAAATACCACAAATACCTATTTTATAGTCCCTTTTCTTTCAACTTTCAAATTGAAATAGTTGCAGTATACACAATCGAAATGACAAAAATAATATGCCAAGGTCTAGAAAATCGATATTCACCCGGATAATCTTAAATCGATACGTTCAAACACAATACAGGTTAACCGTTGTTTAGACAAGTTTACAAATGGGGACTAGGACAACGTCGTGTGAGGTAACCCTTCGCACGGTGGTCCCCTGCCGCACCGAGCAGGATGAATGAGGGAATCGGAGCGACGTATGGTAACGTACTGCTGAATTTATTACGAAAACTAAAGTGAATTATTTCAATGCCTACAAGTCAGTGTACAAAGATCACTTTAGTACACTCACTTCTAAACAATTCGAAATAATTCTACCAGTTACCTCAGCAACAGTGAAATTTCAAACACAGAACGAAATGGAATCACGAGCATTGAACTTACGTTATGCATAATTTACTGTCTCTGTTTTAATGTGAAATTACTGTTAAAGAACGTTGGTACTCATATTTGTAATTATTATCATATTTTTGAAGTGAAAACTTACTTCTTTAGCGGCGCTGTGCACGTTTTTTGTAATGGGTAAAAAAAATTAAACTCGCGTCAGGGACACGTGACCCTGATCGAAAATTCGTAAGATGGGCACTTTTTACTACAGTGACATCTATATGACTTTATTGAAACTAATACAGCCCCAAATGACTTTGTTTGCCCCAGTCAAAGCTACAAGCGTGCATCAATTACTTCGCTACAATAGTTATAAGAAAATTGTCTAGATGGCGTTGTGATTGAAGTTAACGTGTCGAATATTCTAAGAGATAAACTTTTTAATGTAATATAAATTGTGATGTTTGTGTACGATAGCGCAATAAATAAATATTGTATTCTACCACATAAATGATAGTACTTTTATACTGATAATTAAAGCAATTCGTGCAAAATTATTCCCTAACCATTCCAAAATATCAAAAATGCACAACGTTAACATTCAAGTTTTCACTTCTGCCGGCACTCCCGGAGTGCAACCCGTTTTTTTTTTATTTCACTTTTATTAGTCCTCATAATTATTGCACCTGCCGCGCTATATCTTCGCCACCCTCGACTAACTGGTAGGGAATGCCTGAATTATTAAAAACACCATTCCAATTAAGTGCGAAAAGCTCGTGGCTAGCAACTGCACGGGAAGACTTTCAAGGTTAATCAACCCAT
The DNA here is from genome assembly GCA_943138885.2 of Tholera decimalis. NCBI lineage: Eukaryota > Metazoa > Arthropoda > Insecta > Lepidoptera > Noctuidae > Tholera > Tholera decimalis. The sequence goes on along the minus strand of OW964553.2, from coordinate 6,872,213 downwards.
GCCGAGGTGGGTCCATGGCATCCACACTTGGTCGATATACCGTCCTGTTGTACTAAGCGCTTTGCTTCAACATTCATTGTGCGTACAGCCAAGGTGTGGAACTCTCTGCCGGCTTCTGTGTTCCCTGCCACACATTACCCGTCTGCTTTATACTTACCATCGGGTGTAATCGGAATCAAGACGGGCTCATTCGTAATAAAAAAAAAAAAAACAAGATTCTTCCGCCACAGAAAACACGTTAAGCCGTTAATCCCGACTTACGTAGTTATGGGCAGTCAGAAGCCAGAAAATCTGAGCTGACCAGTCATGCCAAGGAGTATCGTGTTACTCTTAGGTTGTGGAAGTTAGATAGGCAGTTGCTAAGTGCAAACACTAGCACTCAGATGAATCCGGTTAGACTGGAAGCAGGCCCAAACGTAGTTAAGAAAAGATCAGGCATTGATACACCTATGTGTAGGGCTGCCATCACCAAAACTGCCGGCCCCAGACAAAGACTTCATAAGCCCCGGACAATTGGGTAAAATCGCAATTTTTCCCCGGACAACGTAGAAAAATACATTATTGTACAGACGCCAGCACATCAAGCTACATCAATCTGTGAATTTTTTTTAATACATTTCCAACTTTATTGTTAAAGAAATTAGGTTCAAGGTTGATTGGGAAAATTTTACAGTTTCGGGTAGCTTCATGTGCTTGCCGTCTGTACTTGAAACTAAAAACAATGATGTTTCATTATGGTTTTTATTTACTGGTAACATTGTAGACAATTAGAATTTTATTAATAATGGGCTTTCTTTTTAATTAATCAACGTAACAAAAACAATAAGATGAAATACAGAGATCGTGCTTTTTGGTGCCTGTAAGACCAATATGTGTCCGGGTTTTATCCGGACGCTTATAGGGAAAATCCCCCGGACGCTGTCCAAACTAGGACAAATCCGGGGAAACCCGGACGGATGGCAGCCCTACCTATGTGCATGAAGTTTGTATACATATCAAGTAGAACAAAAATTTGTATGCAATCTCAGTGTTCAAAGTCAATGTTTAAGTTACGTCAGTGAACATCAACATATCAGTTCATTACTTTTCTTGAGTACCCGTTTGGTATTTTACCACTGGCTTACCATTTCATTATAGACTTACAGCGCATAATTATAGATCATTTGAGTGTCGTTCTAACGCCTAATCGCTTGAATCACTATATCCTTTGACTCATAAAAAACAGCGGAAACCGTGATAAAAACAACATTTCAACATCATTTCAATATTATGCCCATCATAATATTTAATTAATTCACAAATCTATTACTCCATTTATGAAACACAGTAATAAAAAATGCAGCCGTTTGATATCAAGAGATAATGCGAGAATTGGGTTAAAGATTACCGTGTTGTAAATTTCAGTTAATGGTATCTAATCAAAATGTTATAAACACTCGATTAATTAGAGTGCGTTATGTTTACACTCCAAACTCTTAAAGGCACTAATAATTTTCAGTTACAATTACATAATTAACAGTAAGCGCCACTCTTCAATTTAAATTAATTACTTAGATATGAGTACAACTAATACTTTTGCAACAAAAAGTTACTCTTCAAGGAAATACGCGTACTTTACTCAAAATACGCGGACACCTGTCCGAGAGACATACATAACGCATATTAGAGACAAAGACAATTAACTCAGCTTTATCTTAACCGCTACTAATCGTTGGATGACTATTTCAACATCTACGCAAAACGGTTTTCGAACGAATGTTTATTAAAATGTCGTCTACTGTTAGTTAAACCTGCATTAAACTTGAGTTAGACCCACAAACTGACACTTCAGTCTGACATCTAGCACAGAATAATAATCACTCATCTAGCGACAACACTGTGTGAACAAACCGTTAAGATAACAGCGCAAAGATCCAATTAAAAAGTATAATGAATTAATGACTTGTAATCATACCTGTTGCTCTGAAGAAACCTCCTCTCTGCTGCTGTCATCTGTAACAATTAAATAACAGCGTAAACCACACGTAATATTAAACATTGAATAACAGATTGTATTCTATTATTTATAATCCAAAACACATAATACGATTTCACAAAAGGTTAATTACACAATATCCTTTTAGGGCTTATCTGTATTATATCGTTACTACTGCTGAAGAAATAAGGTTTTATTTCTTCATGCATAACGTGGAATAATATGATCTTATTGTAGGTACACTAGCTTTTGCCTGCAGCTTCGCTCGTATTTAAAGTTCAGCATCAGGTGATCCAGTTTCCAAATCAGTTATTATAGGCTGTATGTTACCCAGACTTAATATAGTTTTATAACAAAAAATTTCATCCAAATCAGTATGTATCTAGTTCCTGAGATTAGTGAGTAGGTACAAACAGACAGATATTTTTTGTAATTCTTGCTCTATTACTGTCTCAAATACAATAAAATATATTCAGTGTGCAGACACACTTTTTTAATGTTTTAGTTTATGTATTGATTAATTCAGACGAGTTTCGATTCCCAATTAAATAAGACCACGTATATTCTATTCATCATTTTTATAGCGAAAGTCACAAAAAGTTTAAGTTACCAATCTTCCCTTACAAAACGCGGACCACTTTTTTGCACTGAAATGTATACCAATCACGAAGATGACTCTCCAATTTTTAACTCAGAATCACATTGTGGCACTCAACGTTATGCCCTAAAAACTATAACAAGATAAGTCGCATTACATCCCCACATAGCGAATACCATGACAAGATGGTCACAGTCTATTAACTGCCATAGTTTCATAGTTACTACGAAGAGAGTTAACTTGTGCTTTGATCCGACCTAGGTGATCTAACAAGGGTATATCTATATAAACGAAATATCACTATCATCGGAACTCGTTTTTTCCGTCAGTCACTCCTAAGGCCACAAGCTGATGTAATTGCTATGTAACTGATATGTATTGTTGCGATAACTAAAATCCCCATGAATAACCCTCATCTCCGATAAACAAACGGTTCATTCGGACTGCAACGACTAATAGAACGGTTAATTCGGACTACAACGACTAATAAAACGGTTCATTCGGATTGCAACGACTAATACCCCACAGTATCTACCCTACCAGATGTAGCTCGGGATACAATTCTATTCGAGCGGTACCACGGATACCACTATCATCATATGCTTACCTTTTCTCAACTAGCTATGTTGGGGTCGGAGTAACTGAATGCAGCTGAATACTAGTGTTTTCTGACTATCTGACCTCCACAATAGTGTTACCAGACATCCCGTATTTCACGGGACGTCCCGTATTTCAGACAGTAATTCAAATGTCCCGCCGAGACCGACTCTGTCCCGTATATCAATTCGATTTCGCATGTATCATCCGCTCATGAAGCTCTATACTGCTTACACCCAATTGGCTTGGCTCGACTGCGCGCGAGCGACTGAGGTCTGAGGTGAGTCTGTTTATACAGATGTGCTCGGCTTTTTAAATATGTATATCAAATGCAAAAAAAAATATGTTAAAACATGCGCGTTCCTCTGAAAAATATTCAAAATAAAACAGCTTAGTAAATAATTGGGTTTTTTATTTATCCCGGAAAAAAAATTAAAACCTGGATTTTTTTGCCTATTTAATCATTTGTCCCTTACAGGCTCAAAAAATCTGGCAACCCTGCTCCACAACCTAGTAGCTAGATAGCACGATATCCCTTGGGAAGATTAGACAGATTTTACTGGGATTTCACTAACTTTAACGACTGTCAAATATGTTCAAACGACAGCCAGAATCCGGTGTCAGATGTTTACCAATGCACGGGCTGACCTCTGCAAGTATTGCTTTACCTTAATGATCAACCAGTGCGGCTCAAGCCATAATAGCACCAACCAACTTTAAGTTTGAAATGTAAACTTTTGAAACAGCCTTAATTTACCACAGAATCCCCACTAAATATTACTCGTCGAAAATCAAAAGTTCCCTCGTTGAATCACCGTGTGTCTGCCGGTCGTTGACCTCGGCGACCTAGCGACAATTTCACGGTGCACACATAACACAATCAATGCATGCAGCACTAGCGAAACGACCCGGCCCGACCCGGTTTCAGTAAATTTTCACGTCACTTCCTGTCCTGCCGTATAACTGAATTTTTACGCTCACACGATGAGAGTTTCGGCCGAAGCGACGTAACAGGATTTTTGAATGGACGTTATGCAAAGACTACAATCCATTCTAGTATTTTAAATGCAGAAGCGTGTTTTTTCGTTTGCCCTTTTTTCACGTCAAAACGGATTAGTGTGTGGTTATTAGATATGATTTTGGCATGGATACAGTTGACGGCACAGGTTGACGGGTTGGAGAGTCATATTCTACATTTTATCCTGGGAAAATGTGCTTCAAAAAGATATTTTTTTTTTTTCGTTGAACGATACTCTATGATACCCTGTGCTGTGAGGTACAACTTCCTTCATCACATTTTGCTCTTATTAATGAATTCACATTGTTATAAGTTGGTATAGAATTTTGTTAATGTTTGCGTGCATGTGAGTTAAAAAGAAGAAGAAACTTAATTAAGGTCATAGTGAAAATAAACCGCTAAGACCGATATTTCTTCAAAAACGGCTCAGTAACTCCGAAGATGAGCATCAAAGCCAGACAGTCTCTTTATCACCGCACTTCACTTCTACTGCCGTATCTAAGAGCGGTGGCGGAACGTTTCGTTTTACGAGCCATTGCTAACGAGAAGCACGTCAAGCTAGCTTAGAGCAGGTGAATGCACAAATTATGTATTTGTATTGCAATACAAATTGGTACTTATTTAGAATATTGTGATTCTGATGACTCTTATGATTCCGTTCAGCAGTGTGGTTCTGTTTATACTGCATTATAAACATTCGGATTAAGTAATGGACGTTAATTGAGCGAGGCTTTCGAAATTCTGAAAAATAAGCTTCGGATTTTGTCAAAGACTGGTTATATTCTCTATGGATTTAGCAGACTAGAAGGGAGAGGATACAACATCATATTATACATATGTGAATGACGATAAACATCTTGTTATCTTAACAAGAGGGGAATAACTTATAAGCACAGCATTTTTATACTGTGCTATAAGGTTATTTGATTTTAGTTGATATAAGCAGACATGGTACATTTTGTTATTTGTTGTCTGTTTTTATCTTTTATATGTGAGTGAGAACACAGAAGACTCTTAGAATATTTTATATTTAGATCGTTTTTGAGATGTTACTTCTTGTATATATTAAATGGTCTATATTCGGTTGTGGAATGCATTGCCGGTGTCAGTAAGACAAGCTCAGTCACTCGTTGTTTTTAAAAGCTCGGTTGCCAATCATTTTCTTTCAAACTTATGATTATTCCTTTGTTTTTCTCCACACGATGTTAAACAACACATTACATATTTATTTATTTTATATACTTAAGTATTGTATTTATATATACAGTATGTTAACTAACACAGGGCGTTCCCGTTAACCCGCAATAGTATAGCATTCATACATGCTAAAAACAATATTACCATTCGAAAACAAAATGTTTTTATTTTTTTAATATTAAAATATTCACTAAAAATGTTAAATTGATACGTAAAAGAAACACTCTGTACACGCGTACGCATTCATAAATAAATTGCGACGTTGCCGTCCTTCAGTAATCTCGTTTTGATGAATATTTGTACAGTAGTACACTAATATAGCCCTCCCCATTTTAATTAAAGCTCGTAAAGTCCTTCCAAAGGTTGTCTGGAAGATATCGCTCTTAGCGATAAGACCGCCATTGTAACCAATTTTATTTACAACTAGCTTTTGCCCGCGACTTCGTCCGCGTGGAATAGTTACTTTGGGCTAACGTTAAATTTAACCCCGATTTTGAAGCATTCTTCATTGGCGCTCCGCTCCTATTGGCCTTAGCGTAATGATACAATATAGCTGTGCCCGCGACTCCGTCAGCGTAAGTTAATGTATTGGTAATATTGTTTAGATCACGTTCACATGAGGCTTAAGTACCTAGAGAACGCTTCGACCGCGAGACGCGTCGAGCGCGGCGACCGATTCTCAAAAATAATCCTTATAGCATGATTCAGTATTCACGCGCGATGGCTTATTATTATAAGCGTATTTCATGTATAACTTTGGTGTTTCTATACCGATTTATATGATTCTTTTTACGGTTTCGTAGCCGAATGGCAAAAAACGGAATCTTTATAGTTTCGACATGTCTGTCCGTCTGTCTGTCTGTCTGTCTGTCCGTCCGTCCGTCTGTCACAGCAATTTTATTCCAAAACTATTAGGACTATACATGTGAAACTTGATAGGTAGATGTATTCTGTGAACCGCTTTCCGATTTTGAGAAAAAAATTAAAAAATATTTAAAATAAAGGGGGGCTCCCCATACATGGAACTAAACCTGAAAATATTTTTTTTCATGAAATCGATGCATGTGTGGTATCTATAGACAGTTCTTTAAAAACGACATCGGGGTTTCTAAAACCACTTTTCCATAAAGTCAATCGTTTAAAAGATATAAGCTTCCAAAGTGGTAAAATGTGTGTGTGGCGGACACAACCTCTAACTTCTATAATAATGGAGTGAAAAATCTAAAAAAAATATATGTCTGTAGATCTTAATATAAACTTTCAACCAAAATTAGTTTGAACGAAATCAGTTCAGCAGTTTTTGAGATACAGCATATTTTCTAAAACCGCAAATATAACTTTGTAATTCATACAAACACTATGAAAAACAAATTTATTTGGCGCAGTTGTAAAAAATGTAAAAAAGCCAGTTTTAAGAAATTTGTAAGGTTTTTTTTTTCAAAACAAATTTATTTGGCGCATTTGTAAAAAAAGTAAATAAGCTAGTTTTAAGAAATTTGTAAGGTTTTTTTTTCGTCAAATAAATTTGCATATTATATTATAGTTACTACGGAACCCTTCATGGGCGAGTCTGACTCGCACTTGGCCAATTTTTTTATGGAATAGTTAATAATGTTAACTTTTTCAATTAGGGGTAACTGAGAGTGTTATAAACGTAAGAGTAGACAAATATTATAATCAGAAAGCTTCGAACTGCTAAGCTATCGGGAGTTACACGTGTTATTGTGAGTCAACCATAAAAGTTAGACATATGCTGTCGTGGGATATTTTTTATATAATTTTAAGGAGAACATTTCCGTCATGAAATGATTTGTGTAGCTTTAACCATTAAGGTTGCACACGCGACGGAAGCTTAAAAAATGGAGTAACTTCTCCCGTTTTCCCAACATTTCCCTTCACTGCTCTGCTCCTATTGATTGTAGCGTGATGAAAAGTATACTATAACCCGCTCAGGAGTATGAAAAATAATTGTACCAAGTTTCGTTAAAATCCGTCGAGTAGTTTTTGTTTCTATAACGGTTATACAGACAGACAGACAGACAGACAGACAGACAGACAGACAAAAATTTAACTGATTGCATTTTTGGCATGAGTATCGATCCTTAATCACCCCCTGATAGTTATTTTGTAAATATATTTCATGTACAGAATTGACCTCTCTACAGATTTATTATAAGTAAGATAAGATAGATAGATATTATTATTTAAGTGTGATTTAATTATTGGTGTACAATAAAGTATATTCTATGTATCTATCTCTACCTTAACATTTCATACCTCCTATATTGGAAGCATTATAAAAGTTCATTAAGTTTCCTAAAGAGTAATCGTGGAGTTTCCTGTTGGTTCTTCGCTTTAGGAAAGGACAATTTTGAACCCTGCATTACATTATGTGAAATCACCTAATATTTCGTATCCATACTGCACAACCGTAACGCCAAACAATTGCAATGTTAGAAATAAACTGGGACATGACATCCCAATCAATTTCATGAAGCCTTACATAGATAACAAAATCAACCACGTCGGAGATATAAAAACCAATTTGTATGGTGAACTCGAGATAAGACAAAGAAATAAAACAATCTATAACGACCCATAAAACTATAGTACGCCAAATAAAAATGGACCCAAATACGCACACATTACTTTCGCAACATCCACTAAACCAAGTACCTGATGCTATTGACCTTTTATTTTATGGAGACCGGTCACGCATCGAACGTTTAGTTAAATTCGTAACGGGTGAAAATTATTCAAGACATTGTTGTGTACTCAGAGCCCCAACATTCATCATAGCAACCAGTACATCCAAGATCATTAATACGAAATGGAATCGTTTATTTCGCTATTACCATGACTCTTGGCAATCGAATCGATGTATCGCAAGAGATAGACGGTTTCCTATACAAAACACTTAATCATACCCCAGACGCAGAATCTTTTAGAACAAAACAGTACCTCAGTGCATAATAAACTTAAAAATTCATCGATTCAATACCGCTAATACATCTGGGTTATGAGAACTGGTTCGCAGAAAGCGCCAAAGTATGTATAAAGCCGTTTCCCTTACAATGACGGGCAGAATTCCGTACGGTAGCAACTTGAGATACTTCAACACAACTTGAAGGTAAGATGGCAATCTATAGACCGTTAGTTTCGTTAGTACCCTTTGCAGTGTCAACAGATATTCCAATTCAAGAACGAATCTGGATGAATCGCCTGATAACTACAAAATTAATCGTCTGTAAATGTAAGCATAGTTATCAGTGTCTCTAGAAGCCTTTTAGGGTTGCTGAGTCGTACTTTTGTACTTAGATTTAGAAAATTGGTAGATAAAACACCTAATTTTCATCAAACAACGTATAAAATATATTAAATTGACTGAACATTTAGTTCAATATCTATATATAGATAGTGAAAGAAATCCTTCTTACGAAAATAACACAGACGGAGGAGTATGAAATTGGTAAAGTTTACAGTTTATTTGGAGGAGTGCAGAAATATTTTTATATAATATAAATTATGGTATGAATATTGACCAATGGGCGACCACTAGTTTGATAAATTTCTTGATTACTGTAAATTCATTTATGTACTCGTATATAAAAACAAATACCTGTTCTTTATCATAAATGATATTACTTGTCCACGCATGCGGTTACGCACACAAATAATTTACAATTCACCTATGGAATCAAGTTAATATATGTAGTAATGACTACTGAGTTCATTAAGTTCCACCGCTATCTGCGGATTAACTATGATGAATATAAAAACGCCGCTATCCTACAGATAACATTTGCAGTAAATAATTATTCTACCGCATTCTCTTTTCACACTTCAAAGTACCTACGTAGGCGATGCTGTATTGATGTTACCTATATTATTTATGTGGAGACTTGCAATATCGTAATCAATCATGTATTCATCAGTCTGTCTGTATATAGCATCTTAGTTACCACTCATCTCATTTTAATGCAAACTCACAACTTTTTCCATTTCGAGTGCAGTCTACTTTCAGCTAGTATCGCTTGGGTGATTTACTAATCGAAAAATAATTGTTAGCTAAATAAAAACAACGTCTAAAATAACCGTAGCAGATCCGGTGCACACAATACTGAAAAATAATGAAACGTACAAAGATTTATTTTAACGGAGCGAACATATTTGCGCAGTGCGTTCACCCTCGCGAGCTCGTGACAAAGTCATCCCGGCATAACATTATAACACATTATACTTTTATATAACCAACTTGCCGATGCAGTTGGACAAGTTTAAACTTGAACTAAATATAGCCGCGTTTCTTTGAATCGGCAATTCGCCAACTGTATACTTGAAATGGCGATGACAAATATGTGGCGGAGACTCAGAGATTAAAGAGGTTCTACCGGGCCTCGTTCCACGATCTGATTCTCTTGATTATGCTTAAAGTATTCGCGTTTACATTACCGTTTCATTGAATAGTAGGAGTAGTTCAACGCCTCGTTATATTGTGTCGAATGTTGTAACAAGTTTGAGCTTAATTTACATAAGTCATGAGAATTGAAACAAGGTGTTGGATACGCACAGGTGTTGGATTCAAACGGCTTGAATAGATTCAGGTTGTTCAAGTTGATCAGGTTTCTTGTAATTCAAAAACAATAAATACATTTTACATGTAGAGCCTAACGCACACAAAGTGCTAAGAGTAGAGCTAGTAAGAGATGCAAACACTACCAACCATAGATAAAATTTTTGATTTCTGTGCTACCAACTCATTCTTAATATAAAATAATGCTTAACCTGCATTAGTTACTGTCTAATAATCAATATCATTTACTTCAACATAACCAGCCTATAGCGTCTCCACTGGTGGGATACAGGCCTCCTATTTATAATAGGGAATGGGCCGGCCCGTAATCCACCACGTGGCCGTGGGCCCATTGCGGGATATAGTTTGTCTTCGGATTTTTGTTCTTAGGACATGCTAGTTACATGGTGGACATCCCACCCATACGCACAAAACGTTTTGGGAATACTTTCATTGTGTGTACGGCTAAGGAGTGGAATTCCCTGCCGGAGTCTGTTTCCTGATCGCTATAACCTGGGGGTCTTTAAGACAAGAGTGAATAGGTTACTTCTAGGCAAGCGTGCTCCATCTTCGACCACATCATCACTTACCATCAGGTGAGATGGTGGTCAAACGCGAACCTGTTATCAATAAAAAAAAATCATTCAATTTCAAAATTCAAACATGGTTTTCTTCACAGTTTTGAGAGCATTGGTGAGGATGAAAATTACACAAAAGTTACGACCTACAACTCGTAAGTCGTCTTTAACTAGTGTTCTATATCGACAATACATACATCTAACAACAAGCACCCAAAAAAACTTTGTACGTGTAATTCATTTTCATTTTATCTGAAAACCAGAGCTAAACACAGGATGGTAAGCAAAAAGCGCGATGGCATCACGTAAGCCTAGCTATCACGTACGGAACACGTAATGATGAATATAATCAAGTTATGCTCCAACGAGAACCGACAGACCGACAGACGAAAATAGCTACACGTAATATGTAATGAGTTTGTGGACGTTTAACTTTGAGTTAACGTTTTTTTTTTTTGATGGATGACGGTTTTTGAAAGAGGAGCAGTATCGAAAATGATTACAGGAATTTAACAACGAACTAACTCAAGTGGCAACGAAGTAAATCGCCAATGAACCAGACAGTGAACCAGTATTTTATTTTTAAATCATAATCATATTTTGTCGATACATTTGGGGGTGGTAGGGCGATTTTTTTAAGGTTTGCGTTTGACCACCATCTCACCTGATGTTAAGGGATGATGTGGTCGATGTCGATTGGCTGGCGCGCTGCGTATCGCGGGTTGGATTCGCGACTGGAATCTTTTTGTGGCCTACAGATAGTTGTTCCGCGTCTGGGTATTAGTGCAAGTAAATTTAAATATTTATAAATGCACCCATGCACCCACGATACAGGAAAACCCTGCCCGAATTACGGGAATGTTCTAACGAGGTACCGCAACCCCAGACCACAAGGGCAATTAAACGAACAGGGTGAGTTTTTAGTCAATAGAAGTCTGACACTCTGACACTCCCTTCGGTTCCACCCAGAGCGAGGGAGGCAAGCGATGATATTTCAACGGAAAGAAAAAACATTGCGGGCCATTCATCCTACTTCCTACTATCCTATCCTACTAATCCTACTAATCCTACTAATATTATAAATGCGAAAGTTTGTGAGGATGGATGGACGTTTGTTACTCTTTCACGCAAAAACTACTGAACGGATCTGGATGAAATTGGTAAGTAGATAGTTGACATTCTGGAATAACACATAGGCTACTTTTTATCCCGAAATTTTCACGGGATCGGTATTCGCGCGGGAAAACCTTCTCACGCGTACGAAGTCGCGGGCAAAAGCTAGTATTATAAATGCGAATGTTTGTGAAGATGGATGGATGTTTGTTACTCTTTCACGCAAAACTACTGAACGGATCTGAATGAAATTTGGTAAGTAGATAGTTAACATTTTGGAATAACATATAGGCTACTTTTTATCCCGAAATTCCCACGGGATCGGGATTTGCGCGGGAAAACCTTCCCACGTGTACGAAGTCGCGGGCAGAAGCTAGTGTGTTATATTAGTTGGAACACACCGTGCTAATTTGCAGTAAAAGATTGTAATACCGTAAGTTCAGATGTTCATAGGTCTAAATGAGAACAAAACAGGAGAGAACAGAATAATGGAGGAAAGAGAGAACACTTTTTTATTTGTAAACACACATGACCTTGATAAAGGTTGTAATACCTAGTCATTTACTGTAGGTAGATAACAAGTTAGACATTGAACTTCATTGACAATATTATGTAAATGTTATTGGGAAGTGTAATGACACTCGCCTACACACCTCAAACAATGACATTGCATCTCATGTACTTCCGCAAGTTAAAAATCGATAACAGCAAAGAGGACACGGTTGGCGCAATATTAAACAATTGGCTGGTGCACTGTGTGTCAGGGGTTGGATTCTCGCACCGGAACAAATATGTGTGCATGTACAGTCTACAAATGCAGAACCGCCCAGAGGTTATGGGCCCAACTTACAAGTTATACGTCGTGAGTTCGGACCCAGTCACATTATTTTGGCTAACAAACAGAGGTATTCCTCGAAGCGCTACCATTTTGAAGCGCACCTAATGAAGCGCTCCTTTTTCAACCGACGACCAAAAGAGGAGGTTATCAATTCGACGCGTATATTTTTTTTTTTTTTATGTATGGTCACCGAGTACTCGAAGACGGCTGAACCGATTTAGAAAATTCTTTTTTTGTTTGATAGGGTATACTTCGAAATTGGTACCATTTGTCACCAAGTCAGGATCTGTTGATGGGATCCTGGAGAAATCGAGGGAACTCTTCAAATATTATAGGCACACCTATGGCGTTTTGAGTATTTCTTATAGTAACTTGTGCAGTTGCTCTCAAAAAGTACCATTTCGGGAAGTGGAACTGATGATGAAGACCACAGATGGTCGCCGAAACTACTCAATAATAAGTATTTCGTGGATTGCGATTCGATTACTTGAATATGGATATTAAGCACTTTATGCTCGTCACATTGCATATGGTGATGTATAGCTGATGGTGAAGTACCAGGAGAACTCCTCAAAAATTAACGGCCCAGCAATGGGAAAAGTAATATTTTGTAAAATTTTATAAGTAGTTGACATTTAGGCTCTGGTAACTAGGTAAATTAAAAATCAACCAACTAAAAATAGTGAAATAAAAACTTTTTACCAAAAAATTAAACCGACTCCTAAAAAACACTGCAAAGTGAAAAATAACTTTAATTTCGGAAGTCGGTGCCAAAAACGAAAATACAAAACTAAAGACACCGACTACCGAAATTAAAGTTATTTTTCACTTTGCAGTGTTTTTTGGGAGTCGGTTTAATTTTTTGGTAAAAAGTTTTTATTCCTCGGAGCGCTCCTTTTAGTAGCGCTCCCGATACCATGTTATCGGAAAAGGAGCGTTCCGAGGAATAAAAAAGGAGCGCTTCATTAGGTGCGCTTCAAAATGGTAGCGCTTCGAGGAATACCTCAACAAACATTGTGAGGAAACTCTCGTAGGATCTGTCGTAGGACCAAAAATGCGGGGACATGTGACATGTACCAACACGCACTGGCCCCGCGTGGTTCATTATGACCCGTTCACTCTCATTCAGTGGAGGTCTATGTCCCAGCAGTGAGGAACGTTATGGGCTGATTATGTATTAAAAATAGCTAGAAAAAAAAAAACTCAAAATGTTTTATTTCACATAGGCCTACATGGGCACTTACAAAAAGTCAGCAGTTAGAGCATGGTTCGAAATTGGTCGTTTATGGAGAAGAACCGGCAAGAAACTCCACAATTACTGTTTTCAAATCAAAATATCATTTTTACAATGTATCCATAATACAGGTTAATTAGGTATGAGAGGACAGTATAGACCAATTAATACAGCACAATGGAATTACAAATAAAAATTTGTAAAACAAATCTAAGAGTCTACAGTGTTCTCCCATTCAAAACAAGGTTTATATTATATTAAAATAAACTTGAGAAGTGACAACATTAAACTTCAATAATGAAGGATAAATTAATAATAATAATGAAACAAAAAGAAAATCTATCAAATCGGATGGATTATCGTAGGCAAAAATAAAAAGACACTCACGAAAGTGGAGTTGTTAATACACCAGTCGATAACGCAATTACAATAAGCCAGGGAAGCCACATGTGCAGAAGGAAGGAATCATCGCCAAGCAGTCATGTCTTCAACGTAGTCCCGAATCTTCTAATACGCTTTTTTGATAAGGACACGTTTGACGTGGGTTTTAATTTTTCCCTCGCTAAGTTTTGTAACAGACATGGCAACTTGTTATAAAAAGTTTCAAGTCAAGATATTTCTAAAAATGCCTAAAACCTAGTATGACAAACTTCGTTCTTGCATTGAGTACTTCTAATTATTGCAATGTTTCAATAAAAACAAATCAGATTTACTTTGACAATTTGAACGTCCGCGTTTAGTTAAAACTAACCCTGATCTTTCCAACTAAGGCTTTGGTCATTGCTGACATGTCAATGATGTCATTGGCCAAATCTGCAACGCCCATATATCACATATCAAGTTTTATCATGAACCAGTAAATTCAGAGAATTAGTGTTATCGTTGTTTCAGCCCACATATATCGAATGCTTATGTACCTACGGCATTGCTTTGTCTAACAAAGTAGGTGTTTGGTTTCACAATTGATTTTTATTTACCAATCTTCAATATTCGCCCACTGTGAGTCCAAGTTCTAGAACATATTGCCTTGTGTTAATCCTTCACTAAATTGTAATCATTGGAAAAAAATGTGTTTACTTTTAAAGTCCACAGTTCCTGTTTGTTCATAGTTTTTGTGTATGTTTAGCAAGGTAATTGTTGGTAAATTAAGAAGTAATTACAATGACTTATCACTTTTTAATAGTGGCTGAGGTACGTTTGCCATTTTTGTCATCTTCAATGTTTAAATAAACAGTATTTATATTGTATAAGGACTCGTGCGGAGCTTCGCTCCTGTGAACTTTATCACAATAAAAACATAGACCTCCTTTTTTAGCAATCAGTTCTAATCTAACCCTATAACCTTTCTCATGTTTCAAACTACTTCCATACAAAATTTTATCCAAATCCACCGAGTACTTTCGAAGATTAGGGCCTTTAGTCAAACACACAAACTTTTCCACTTTATAACATGACTATAGATTTATGCCTACTACGCCGTCGTCGTTCAAGGATTAGAAGCTTTTCCACACTTTCCGCAGATTAAATAATATCGCCAAAGGTTTGACAAATAATTATATAAATATCATCTTTATAATTTGCTATAATTAGCTTTAAGTCTTTAAAGCTTAAAGCTTTACTTCCCTGCAGGCAGAAAGCGTAAATGTAATCATATTATGCATGCAGATTTTCATTAATAAATACATCAATTTTCCATTACAAACTATTTTAAACTAAACTACTTACATGTAATCCTTTCACTTGCCTATTCTGTCTATTCTTACAACCAACATTTCCGGATGATCTCATGTGAATCTATACAATTTTATTTACACCAGCTTCTGTGTCATTTCCGAAAAGTATACACTTAAAATCGAGAACGGCAAACAATGAGTTGCCGTGAGTAAAACACTTAGAACTATGTTATTCAAACACTAAATATTTTGGTGACATCATTTTGGCATAATTTTTTACTTATATGCAAAATGTTCATACTCTGTCGGTGTGTTCTTCATTATCTTGCGCTGTTCTAAATTAAACAGTTGTCTTATGCATTTCATTTGTTTATGAGATAAGCTATCATTTCTCAGAGTCACGCCTTATTTACATTTGGCTGCAGTGCTGCAATATCTTGGTATCACTTTAACGACATAAATACAACAAACAATTGCTGCCTGTTATTATTTTGAATATAGATACTGAGGATGTGAAAGAAAGAATTTCGTAATATCAATAAATTGTGAGACGGTTACGAAAACTGTTAACTACTCTTAGAAAAAAACTAATTACGAATGATTAAAAGAGACACGTTAAAATATTTCCTGTCAATAAGTACTTAAAAGCCTTTAGAAATATATAAATTGATCTGAAATGTGAAAGCTACTCGACACTGAAGACCAAATGCGGAAGCTAATTAATTATTACTTTTTATTGGCAAACTAAAGTAAAAACCTGCATAATTTTTTCATAGCTGAATGTTATTTCATCATGAAATTTGCTTCCGTAAATTAATTCAAGCAATTTCTTTCACGTATGATGAAATGAACGACAATCAAGATTTTATCAAATTAGTCTTGTTATTAGCAATATTGATCTATGTAAAGATATAGAGAAGAGCTAGTGCCTAAGTTATTATGTTCCATTAGAAGTCGTAAGAGAGAAATTGAAAGTTATCATTTTCTATAAAGTAAATGTCACTCATTATAGTCAGAGATACTTGATGGACTTAATAAATTAAATATCACAGAATATTTGTCATAAAGACTTCTTTTGTGACGATATACATGATGTACTGACTGCAGCAGCCTTACATATTATAAAACAGTCTCCTTCCAGGTTTGTACGTTTACGATACACTCAAAACAGATATTCATGTGGTTTTCATCAATGGATTTTCGTCATTGATTAATTAGAAAGGTTTTAATGCAAATGTGCGAAGCCAGGTCAGTGTATAATAATCTAATAAGAAAGATACGCACTTAACCAACATAACACATATACTAAAATCAGTGAAGTTACAGAGCATTCGAATGTAAAAATTCTTAAAATTCCAAATTTTGTATTGTCTTAGTTCAGATTAAGCAGTGCGATATTTCTACAAGCAAACCTACATTGTAAATATTCTATTTAATACTTCAGCAGTCCAAGCATAAATAAATTGAACGAGACCAGTTGTCCCGTTTCTACTAGATATAAGCAACAAAGGCAAGACGTAGGCGCGTGAGTTTACTAAAACAAAGTCGCAAATTTCAAACACTACATTGTTTTGAGGAAATATTATCGTCACGTGAAAGCTATTATTACACTAGAAATGCTCATGAGAAGTTTACTGTTATGTCATTGCATAATTCTACTTATAACGGGTTAATTTGGCACCGTACCGTCTGGAAAACTTGATGTATTTTCTTCGGAAATATTCTAGTACTTATTATATTCTATGCTACTCCTAATTTGGTGTATTAATGTTTCTTACAAGAATTGAATCAGAAATTACGATCTATACAAAAGCTTCAGAAATAAAATATGAAAGTGAGGAAACCAAAACGGTTAACAAGACTTAATGATTAAAATTCTGTATAGATAGTAAAGCTTTTACGTTCACCCCTTAAAAGTAAGTACATGAATATTCACGAGTTTAATTAACCTGCCTCAGACATTCCTAAAGAGATTTCTCTTTGGAACTATTTGTGCCAACAATGACACAGACATAATCCCTAAAAGCGTATTAAAAATGTGTAAATCCGAAATTAATCGGCATAGGAGACACACAAACGAAGCAGGGCGTTTCATCACTTGACCTGAATGCACGGTTGATGGTGATAAGATAAGTATTGTGGAGCAGTTTGTTTGGCATGATAGCGGCGTGGCTCAAGGCCGCAGGTTCGACCCTGCTGTTTCATGGGATGTATTGATTTTTGCCACCATTTAGCGCTATGTCAACATTATAATGGGGGCAACAAGGCCTCCAATGACGTAGCCCTATCAATCGGACGCAAGCGATATAAAAATCTGACATTTGGCAGCCACGTAAAAACCACACGGTTCTCCCTATGAATGGAATGATTTTCAGACAATCAACATTTTCTATTATGACTCGAAATATTTTCGATAGAACTGTTGAATATAGAAAGATGTTTAATAATTACAGCAGTGGCCCAATGGTTATAAGTACGACTAACGAGTTTCAGAACATGGGTTCAAACCGAAGCCGGCCGACCGTATTACTTTTTTTTTATTATTATTATATTATTTATTGTTATTTAATTCTAGACTGTAATTCATTGATGTGTCAAAATTTTGCATGCCCATATGCCGGCAGAGCATGGAGAACACAAACAAAACATGTGCAACAACTATCCCCTACCCATGTTGGCAAAGAAATAAAGAATTTGAATTTGAATTTTATTTTTAATTATCCCTACTAATATTATAAAACTTGTTTGTTTGTTTGAACGCGCTGGGTGGATTTTCCTCGGTATGGAAGTAGTTTGAAGGTTAAGGAAGGTTTAAGCTACTTTATATCTTAAAATTTTAATAATAATAATTTATTTACAATAAAAATGATTCACACAATACACTATTTTTTATATAAAACAAGAATGTTATGTTTTTAAGTGATAAAGTCAATGGGAGTGAAACTCATAACCATTTTCCTCAAAACGATGAAGGAGAACATTATATCTTAGGACCAAAAATTCGAAGACGTGGCACACTGGACCTGCGCGGTACATTGTTTATAAGCTGGTTTATATTCGGCTGGTTTAATAATACGTAAGGGTATTGTTACATTATAAGGCGACTTAAATAATAACCATCTCTTGTTAAGGTATGCGTGCCGGAAACTGTTATTATAAGAAATATGAACTAACCTTTGTTTCGTGAGGTAACAGTGCGAAAGCTAATGTTATCATTACGGCATTTTTCGTCGTCAGCCTTTTAAAAGCTTCTCAGTGCTATTGGCGAGTTTAACCTTCAAGATAAAACAATACTTAGTTTCATGTGAAAAATATTGTATCCCGATAGGTGACGATTAACTATAACTTTAGTTACGATACTTATGTAAGTAATATAAATAAAGTAGTTTCAGATATTTCCATAAGTTTTAAAATAGGAGATAAGTGAAATCCCAGCTCACCGATGACGCATAACCATCCCACAATCGATTCACTTTATATGGAATCTGAAACCTGTCATATACATACTCGTATATGTATTTATGACGGATGACAAATCCCGCGCTCATTTACAAGTGCACAATGAGTATATCTAGAATCTAGACAATAGGCTCGCTACAGGAGCAAAATGACAGGTAAATGACAGGTTGATGGCAGCAATAATGATTATAATGTATATTTATTTACTATAACTAATATAATAACTTAACTATAACTTAACTAATATTATAAATGCGAAAGTTTGTGAGGATGGATGGATGTTTGTTACTCTTTCACGCAAACACTTCTGAACGGATTTGAATGAAATTTGGCAAGTTGATAGTTTACATCCTGGAAAAACACATGGGCTACTTTTTATCCCGGAATTCCCACGGGATCGGGATTTTACGCGGGAAAACCCCCCTACACGAACGAAGTCACGGGCAAAAGCTAGTTTACTATAATTGTGTTTCTTTAGGAGGAACAACTTGCGGCTAAATAATAAAAGTTTCACGGGTCGATCTTCAAGGTTGAACATCGCTGGCCGAGATCCATATGTAGATGGGTGATAGGGTTGCCAACTTTTATTAGAAGAAATAGAGTATATCTGATTTCAAAGAAGGTAAATAAAGAGTACGGATTTATAACAGAGTACGATTTACTAAAAAAAAGGCATTTTGGTACTTTTTACATCACATAACAAATTTTCATTGATTTTAAAAGAATTGTACGACTCCAAACATTCTAAATCTAAGTTTACATAGATCGGGAGCTCATTTTTAATACATTTTGTTTTAATTTAAGTATAATATGTGTTACTGGCAGTAGTATAGTAAACATTGTGTAAAAGAGTATTTTAGCGTCCTCTATTAGTGTTATAGATTATAGAGTACACCTACATGATATAGAGTACAATACTCTATTCTAGAGTACGGTTGGCAACCCTAATGGGTGATTATCTCAACATATCCTCATTCTCCGTACCTCGATAAGCACGTTAAACCTTTGTTGACTTTCATTTTCACATGTTTGACATTCGCTACGGGCAGTCAGAAGTAGGGTTACCATATGACAGGCGTTTGCCGCATTTGACAGGCATTTTAAGGTTTAGACAGGCGTGCGGCCGGCATTGGTCTGAGACAGGCATTTTTAAATTTCGCGCCCGTAACTATAAACTATTAAAAAAAATGTCCTCTGACAAATATCAGTAATAAATATCCTTCTTCATTATTATCTGTTGGCTTTTACTTATTACCTACAGCGTTTTGCTTTAGACAGGCATTTTTCTGAAAATTCAGGCATTTTAGGTACCATAGACAGGCATCCCTCCATTACACATATGGTAACCCTAGTCAGAAGCCAAAAAATCTGACACTACTCTTGACAAGGGGGAATAGTGACCCAGCCTATGGATGTCAGACTTGCAGGCGCTTTATATAAAACACTAAGTACTCAGCTACATCTGGTAAGTCTGGAAGCTGACATCTATATCGTTGGGAAAGGACGAATATAATATAGTACATATATAAATATTTGTAACCTGACTGCCTAAAAAACTTTTTAGCAAAAAATAAAACCGACTTCCATATCAAAACACTACAAAGCCAAAAATAACTTTAATTTCGGTAGTCGGTGTTATTGGTTTTGTATTTTCTTTTTTTCGACACCGCCTTCCGAAATTAAAGTTATTTTTGGCTTTGTAGTGTTTTGATATGAAAGTCGGTTTTATTTTTTGCTTAGAAGTTTTTTTTTTACCTTTTTTAGTGAGTCGGTTTGTAATTCATCTAGTTACAAAAGCCAAAATGTGTGTGTGTGTGTGTGTCTTTGGTATGGCACCGACTATTTTTAACCACATTCCTAACTTCATAAAAGAAGAATCAGTACGTACTTTCAAAAAGAAATTAACTGTATTTCTGTTAAGCAAATGTTACTACTCCGTATCAGATTTTCTAGCTGACAAATGTTTAGTTTAAATCAAGATTTTTGTACTTATGTTTGATGATGAACTGCATCAATGTTTGCATTCCTAAATGGTAGAATGTACAAGGATGCTTATATGTTACTGTAACACCTTATTGTAAATACCTACATTCTGAGCAAATAAATGAATATTCTATTCTATTCTATTCTATCCATATTCAAGTAATCGAATCGCAATCGACGAAATACTTATTATTGAGTGGTTTCAGTGGTCATCTGTGGTCTTCATCATCAGTTCAACTTCCCTAAATGGTGCATTTCGAAAGCAACTACTCAAGGTACTATAAGAAATACCAAAAGCGCTAAAGCTATAGGTGTGTCTATAATATTTGAAGAGTTCCCTCGATTTCTCCAGCATCCCGTCATCAGAAGTCGGTTAAAAATCGATCTCCTTTAATTCCAGTCCCTGCAAAGGTAAACTAGTATTTTATCATTCTTATCGTATGAATATATGAGGTGTAGGTAAGTACAATAATTAATAGTAAAATAGTAAACTACTATAAAGCTAGGAGCAATAACAAAACGATAGATATCTTCCAAGACAGTAGTCCAGTGCCAATAGGCAACACAACTACTAATTTCAAATTAGATTATAACATCAAAATGGTGGAAACGATCAGATAACAATAGTTTATCTTAGAACAATCGATCGTAAACTTTATTTCCATCACTCATAATAAATACTGTTTACTTGAAACTGTAAAACTTATCGAGTTATCGTCTGATTCTTATCATTTAATAACAGTTCACTGTTCGGTGTTTACTACTGCACCTCCATCTGTACTGTAAGTAATTCTTTCACTTCAGCATCTTATTGAGTCTACTTGATGACGGGAATGGTTTGAAGTGCTTATTTGCTTTCTTGACATAGACTTTATCTCTTTTCACATAACTTTCATTATCGATTTAATGTTGATTCTAAGCACATATGACTATATCGCAGAGTTTCATTACATGGAATGTTTTCTTTTTGATTGTTGGTTGTTGAATTATTCTAGTTGCGCAATTGACAACCGGCAAAGTTTTCCTTTCAGTGCTGTCGCAGTGTAAGTACAGGTCATCCAACTCGTTCTTATCATTAAAAAATGTTAAGAAAACCGATAACGGATTTTCTTTAGGTTTGTTATAACCTTGAAACCTGATCGTGTTCAAAGTCCATTACGTGGCCTTTCTCACAAGTACAAACACGACGATGATACGATATTCCATCATGGAATGCCAGTGCCTATCTTCCGGCTTCATCATCAGACCTTGAAACCTAATCGTGGTCAAAGTTCATTACAAGACTTTTCTAAGAAATCCAAAACAGCTATGATACGATTTTCCATCATGAAGTTCCAGTTCATATCTTCCGGCTCTATCATCAGGTCAGTTCCAAAGTACCATATTATTGTATTGTCATCAGAACTACATACAGCTGCCAGTTTTCATTACGCTACGACCCTTGGAAGATGGTTAAATTAGTTACCTTAGATTCCATTACATAGTTAGTTACATACAGGTCGACCTAATAAAAGCGTGTTAAAAAGATGACAAGGCCAAACTAAACAGATGGTAAAGACAAATAATACAAAAGAGACTTGTGATTCCATTACTGCAATACAAGACATGCAGATATAATCAACATCGTGTCAGTGTCCTCTTATCTGTCTGCGATACGCAAATATTTGAGAAAAACAACAGTAGAACTGTCAATGTTGGGAATGAGCTACGGTGTCGTACAGCGGACATTGAAGGTAGCTGCGATTTCATTCTCCACATCGAAGGAAATATTTGTATGCCCCACATTTCATCTTGTACCGGATCTAGATATCGTGTGTTACAATTTATCAAGGCAAAATATAGAGCGAAAGCTTACAGCTAAAACTCTAACCTCGGCTTTCACGATTAAGCTCTATGAAACTTCAAAGATTTCCAACTTACTAGTTAAACAATTTTATAGAAATGTGATTGCGATGCTACCAGGCTGTGCGACCACTTTTTCCAGATTTTCTCAGCGTCAGTCAATGAGTGGTTATCAACGTCTGACTGATCACACGTCGAAGCAGAAGCTTCGAAAGTTAATTTGTAATGTGACAGAGATATGGATAGAAATAGGCCGCAAGGCAAATGCTTTCTCCCGATCTCTAGGAAAGCCGCTAAAACGACGCTTGAAGAAAATGCGCTTGCGATTTCCACGATATCACTGAGTTCCGCTAGTGAAACGAGTAATTCACATTTTAAATTCAGTGATATAGATAGTGATAATCAAGTGCGAGATACATGTTCGATCGGGTTCCGTGTTTACCATAAATATTAAACATGATCAGAAATCATTTTATCAATCTAAATATTAAAATTGCCGTTCATTGCAAGAATATCTCTAAAAATATACATGAATGAAACCATGCTTGGCGAATTATTTGCAAAGATGAGACACATGCAACAATAGCCAGAAAACAGATACTTTGTTCTGAATCTTGCTAGCTGCGGAGTTTTTATTCTGCAAAGTTATCAAACTTTATGTTTAAAACGCAAGCCTAAAATACTTATGTATTGTGCAAACAAAAAGCTTCATTTCACTCCTCTGAGGCAAATATTTTGCAACACTGGTCGAGCTGATTAGAGAAGTGCATTCGATATACTAAAGGTTAAGCGGCACGTAATTTCATTTAGTGAGGCAATAATAAGATTTGCAGTGGGTCACGAAAAACTAACGCCCTGGGTGATCGTGCGCAAACGCTTCCTGGCTGCCCGTCGACGCGGTGCGGTGATTGGGGCCTTAACACACGTATTTTAATAAAGGTGTACGTAACGCAAAAAAAAATATTATGAACCAGTACGTGAGGGCTGCAGAGACAAATGGCGGCGCATTATGAGGCAAGTCACTCGACAGAAATGATGACTACGACTACATTGCCAAGAGTCAAACGACGAAGAAAAAAAAAAGGAGAAAACAATATTTCCAGAATAGGAAGGAAGGACCAATGGTAATTTTTGGTATCACAATAGCTAAATGGGATTGCAATAGTCTGCTAAAGCGCAGTTTTAACGGTTAGCTATGGAGTTACTTTATAGTCGAAAAACACTATCATATTCAACAGTTCTGTACTGCTGAATATGATAGTGTTTTTAAATGCTCACGCAAAACTGACCCGCGTATTTTTTTTTCTGATTTGATTTTTAAAATCGTTGCCCCACATTAGGGGTGGATGAGAACAACTATCTGCATGCTACATATATAAACATTTTATTGCGGCACGGGAGTTGAACCCGCAACACTCACCGTAGCAAGCAATCGCTTAAACACTTTTTCTTTTTTTTTTACGGTGAGAAATCCTCATGGACTACCTCCGCCTGGGGAATGGCAGAGGGGCGTGCCGGATTCTTACCGGCTAAAACCACCCGGGTGTCTCCTCACACGTGCGCGGGGGGCCGCGGGAAACCTAATTCATCCGGAGCCCCGCACTAGTGCTGGCTGGGTCTGTCCCGACGCCAACCGTATCGTACAACATCAACTCTTGAAAAAGAAGAAAAAGAATTTCCCACTAACATTTGTAAAAACGGGATTCTATTCTTGTCATTGCACAGGAAAATGAAAAAATAGCGGTGCAAAATACGAGTACAATATTCTTACAAATACGTGGGATGCAAATCGCCTCTTAAAACTTAATGGTTCATAAGATTACAGCACACTGAGAAGTAAGCCGACTTGCCTTTCAACTTGACCGTCTCTTTAGGTTTTATGACGTCATAAATGGTGTGAGGAGCTTGGAAAAGTTAATATGAGAATTTACACAGCTTTAGCGGTTAAAATCTGTGAAATGCGTTTTGCTTCGATTGACGGACAGCGCTTTTGAGTTGCTCTACCTGAACTAAGCCTACCTATCAGTTTCATCAGACGCTAACTTCCCAAGATGCGTAAACATAAATATATGCGTAATAATATTAAAGCACCGGATCAGAATAATGAACGAAAAAAGGTGAACATTTTTATTTTGTCTGAAAAATATGTCGCGGGACATTACATCTTAATACAATTTTTACCTAGAAGTGATGTCACAACCGGGACAAACTTGAATGCACTACATCTTTGTTAATGTGTATTGATTTGATTAAGCTCCCAGTAGGTGGGTAAGGATCCCTTATTTTTTTGATAATCATAATATTTTTTTATCTAGGACCTATTGCTATTGCCTTTACTACGATTAAAAATTACAACGTCGCGAAATAGATAAGCCACGCTGAAAGATAAAAATCTTAGCAAATTATTACAAATCATCAAGGCCGATAGTTACGTGTATGATAGGGTTTCCTTATTTTATTTAAGCAAGATAAAATAATTCATTGTCATCTTCGTTTCAAGTGACGGTGACATTTTGATTTTCACACCTCTCAATGAAACTGCATTGTCTTCCTTGTTTAAACTCCGGGTTGCTGTATATTTTTGTTTGTTATTTTATTTCACATTATTTTTATATTAAACATCAAATCATAGTGCAATCCTACACAAAAGGATGGTCTAATCTACATGCACGCAAGAAAGGGTTAATGTACTCGAAAGAATCTCAAGCCTCCGCTAGCTAAAACAAAATAAAGCGACAGTCGCGTGTTAGAAGACTAGTCTTAAAGCCTTAATGCGTTACAAGAATTCAAGCATAACGAGACACAAAGAAACTATAACTGTTCCGATTTTAGAACATAATCGGACCCGCCTGCCCGCGGCATCCGAACGAAATCGAAATTTTGAACAATATCCGACTAATAAGGACATGACGTGAAAGTGAGATTGAACTCGCAAAAACGCGCGCACTCGCGTCACGACATCAAACAACGAGACGCCACTAACCTACCTTTATACCACATTGTCCAAAACTGTGCTAAATGACTCTTAATAACCGTTTAGAAAGTCGTAATTTTATTATTTATACCAATAATTTCATGAAAGGTTAAAGGTCCACGATCGGCCGCTTCCGTGCTTGACAACCATTAGTCGAAATACAAACTGTTTCGTACACGCAACTCAACGAGAGAACTGTTATATCGGATTTACTGTACGCTAGATTAGACACCAACGCTGTTTTAGAGCAAAACTAAATAGCAGACGCAAAAAGCTGAAAGTAGGAAAAGTACACATTTAAGTGAAAAAACGTAAAACCGTTCTGTGGTTATGTATGACCTAGCTGAATTAAGGTTGTCGCCTCTGTGTACTTCTACTTCAGTATGTAAAGTGTAGATAGGCTGAAAGAAAACAAACTAACAAAAAACATTAATTACGTTAATCTTCTTTTCACTTTAAAGAAAAAATCAAGCACATATTTCACAAAAACGAATGTCATCGCAGTACTTCAAACAAGTCTAACGCTGGAAATAATACAGAAGAAAGTAACAGTAAGTAACATAGTCAATCATACGAAGATAAAAATTTCACCCATTAAACCGGAACGGTCCAACGAAGGTCATAATTTATGTTGAGATGAGACCAAAGAGTCCAAACAGCGTACTTAGTAACAATGGTAGTAAATGGTTAAAGATGGCCTATAATTCCACAGAGGCAACGAGCCATTTGTGGCACTCTCTCATTGAACAATGCTTTCATACTGCGGTGTAAATGACTGGTTATCGAGAAGATGAAATAGGTAATGGAAATAAATAGCAGACCATGGTTGATACGGAGAATGTCTTGAAATAGAAAGGGTGTCAGTGAAAATAAAAATATGAGCCGAAGTTAATTAGCCTTTTCTTCAACGGTGGCGAGTGGCTTTGGCCAAAGGGTTCTAGGTCACGATCGATACTACATATTATAATCAATATTTAAATTAAAACATAATATTTTACATAGAACACAGCCATAAAATGGCTTTTGACAAGAGATTTAACAGCTTATTAGTTAATTTTTGTGTTGATCAGCCTTTAAAAAACCGGGTATAAGTAGCTAGAACAAAGATAATTTAACAGTACTACATAGCCTGCTGTATCTTGGTAGGCAGTATAAAAGCAGCCGATTCTCAAGGATACAGGCACAAACCGTGTGAATCTTAATTTAGCTGCTTTTCACGAGACACCGTAATAAAACCCATTTTTGTGGAAAAAAAAAACAATCCAATGTATCTCGAGGACAGACAAGGGTTACAACTCTATTTATGTGAAACCCAATCTATGCAGGAAAGTGATACGCTTAATCTTTCTCATAAAATATGTCACAATTAAACGATTATAAAGTTATAAAATGCCCAATAGTTATTCAAGATACAAATCGTAACTTTACTACAATAATGTACCATCTTTTTACCTGTTACTTGTTATGATGTTGTATTGCTTGATTACTTCTTTAGAACACACATATTATGTATGTTTGTGCTCCAGAAGGTACCATATTAAAGAGGAATTACTGCATTAATAATATTTATAGAGTGTAAAGCATTGACTTAAACCGAGAGAAACCTGTATATTCGACGAAGGCAAGAAATAGGGGAAAATACGTAAACACGGAGAACTTATACCAACACTTAAGCGTGAGGAAATTAGAAAATCTAATTTACCTGAGAAAAGTTAAAATAACTTTGTGTTGTTTGACCGCACTGCGTACACAGCAAATGATGTTGACTATTTAACAAGAAAACAAGGATTCTTGAGATGAGATTGTGACGATCTTAGTTCCTATGAGTATATGTTAAATCCATCGTTACATGGTGGACCCATACGCACAAAACGTTTTGGGAATACTTTCATTGTGCGTACGGCTAAGGAGTGGAATCCCTGTCGGAGTCTGTGTTTCCTGATCGCTATAACTTGGGAATCTTTAAGTCTACAGTGAATAGGTTACTTCTAGGCAAGCGTGCTCCATCTTCGACCACATCATCACTTACCATCAGGTGAGATGGTGGTCAAACGCGAGCC
Organism: Tholera decimalis; assembly: GCA_943138885.2. Classification (NCBI taxonomy): domain Eukaryota; kingdom Metazoa; phylum Arthropoda; class Insecta; order Lepidoptera; family Noctuidae; genus Tholera; species Tholera decimalis. The sequence continues at coordinate 6,844,501 of OW964553.2, read as the reverse complement.
TATTATCAATAAAAGAAAAGACCATTAAAAGTGATTGATAGGATCCGTAGAGACTACATTCGTAGTCAATAATTTCGGGGAAAAACGTAATGAGAACATTTTAAAAACCAGTTACTGAATTAATAATTATTAAACCAATATGGGTACCTATTTTTGTTTTTAAATGATAATTTAAAATACTTTTAAAATAGGCTGATTAACCGCATTTTAAACGACCTAGTTGTTTCTTGATTCCTCAAAATCAGTGTGAACTACACACAATACAGTATAAAATTTGCAACTGCACCTGTGCCATGCATTTCTGCTTACTGATTTTTCAAATGAAGAGCGTTTCATTTCGCTTTTACCAGCATCAGTTTTAGTCATCATAAGTGCAAAATTAAGTATATAAAAAATATTAATTTGAATCTTACGTATATTATCAATTACACAAGAATCAACTTAAAACCATTGCAAAAAGTACAATTTATTTCTCAAAGACTCTATTAGAAAGTAATAGCAATAATACTAGGCACATCTAAAACATGCACAGCGTAAAGCCTCACATTTTCAAAACGAAAGCCATTCATAATAAATTATACAAAGTATTAATTTTTAATTAGTTAGAACGCTCGTTTGTGACCTCTAAGAGCCCTGCACATTCATTGAATCTCAGTGCAATGCATGACCTGCACTAACAATGGCAGGAGCATGAAAGTAAACAGATGGTAATCCGTGAAACGTGTACCCAACAAAATATTACATTCGCGATCAACACCACCGAAGATCCTACCTTAGATTGAACTCTACAGAGTTCACAATACATTTCTTATTGTAAATATAAATGCAGAAACCAGGCTGGTAAGTTTAAAGCGTAAAGTTTATCTGTGAAGACTGAAGAGAGTAATTTCGCTAATTTGTTGAGCTAAACACAACTGTAGATAGGGTAACACGAACTTGGCGTATACACTAGAGTCGTAAAGATGCTGAAAGTAATGAATGTAATTAAATGTCTTGCTGATTTCCAATGTTTAGTAGCGTTAGATTCCAACTAAGCACCAATTACAGGAAACGAGAAACCATTAGTAACGGTTAGATTATACGGAACCGTGGAAAAGATTAGTGATAATCTCAAGATTGTAGAAGTGAATGAATATCAGAAAATTCAATGAATACACTGAGGTTAGAAGCGTTCACCTGATATTGATCGTTTAGAAATTGTATTACTCACTCCTTAGTCTACCTCCCCACTGCCTGTTGGCATATCAACCAGAAAGCGCACAACAAACTCAATTTCCGTGGGAACCAATATCCTTCCGCTACTTTTAAACGTTTTTTATTCATGAAATAAATCCGAAGCTTTTGTTCTGACCCAAGCAGTACTGATTCCAGTAACGACTTTGTCAGAAAATAAACAAGAAACATAAAAAGCGCTTTAGTTCCTGTCCAAGAAACCACCTAAAAAGTAATTTACAACATCATCTGACCGTAAAAGGCGAACAATGATCCTATAAATAATTCAAAAGAAGTTTATTACAATGGCACCTGCGTCCCATGGGAACATTCGCAGGACATGGCCGTCACGCGCCACGGGACACCGTGGTACCACAGGGTTACTCTACTTGTATTAAACCATTTAATGGTGGGATTCGCGGAATAAGTGAACAGAAAGGGAAAATGATGAAAGTGGTTACCACCATGTTATATTCATGCATATAAGCAGTAGTGACGTTTTTTAAGGACCCTATTTGTATAACAAGATTAACAGAGTGCTAACAGTGTATAGTTTGAGTTATAATAGGTGTAATTTAATAGTTTCGGAATATTTCTCAAAAATCAATTATACAGACACGGAAAAATACTAGAAATCCTGAAATAATTTAGTCTTAGTTCCTAATCCATTAGTCACTGTAATTATTTTATCTTCTTTTTAAATTAGCGATTAATTAATTTGTAGTTTTTTTTTTTTATATTATCGATGTAAAGAGATAGCCTGAAACACAGGTTTTTTATAAACCTACTTCAGGCAGGTTGCTACATTATAGTAAGCAGTATATTTGACCGCTATTGAACTTAAAAGATAAATCACCATTTTACCAATGTTTTTCTAGCACTTAGATTTACCCTTTAAGAACTATTTATATATTTATGTTCTGGACTGTATGTACTTTTCTGTAAACATGTTATTTGAATTTTAAAAAAAGTGGCCCAGTGGTTGAAGGCACGACTTAGTGAGTAGGTCGTGGATTCAAACCTGCCAGGGCAGGCACATAATTATGTGTAATTTTTTATCATCACCACTGCTGGACCGAAAAATCTGACTACATATGACAAACACCAACCCTCACTGAGTCCACCTGGTGGACTAAGCCCCTTTCCCTCTCATAGTAAGAAGACCTGTGTCCCAGTAATGGGAACCTTACCTAACAGGCTGATTATGTTTATGCATAGGTACCTAGGGGTCTTCAAGTCAAGAGTGAATAGGTTACTTCTAGGTAAGCGTGCTCCATCTTCGACCACATCATCACTTACCATCAGGTGAGATGGTGGTCAAACGCGCAACTATTTTCAATAAAAAAAATTGGTCAATATGTATGGCTTGGTAGTAATGTTCTTACAATTTTCAAAGATGTTTATATGAAGATTGCTATAATTTATTCGTCACGCTTCTAATCCACATAGCCCTATTCCGCAAAATTAATTGCATAGATAATTAGAAACAGAAAATATTTTTCTAAACTTTTGCCTATTTATATGACGAGAGGTACATATATCAGTGAAATCCTTGGCCAGCATTGTCAAAACTATCCCCCAAACAGTGAAACGATTGTTAGTAACAGATTACTTTTTTCAATGAATTAAGCAAGACAGAGTAATAAATAAATACACCAACTAATAAATAAGGTCGTTGAACGCTAAGCCTACAGTAGCCTATCCCAAAACAGCGACATAGACTAATTTAGTCGTAATTTAATTGTTACTAGAACTTTGGGGAATTTGCAACCTGTAGTTTATGCTGTGAGCTTGACATATACTAATGGAAACATTAGTAAATGTCAAAGCTTTTAATTAAGTAGTTACACAATTTAGCTGTAAAAATAATACTTTTGTGTTTATTTATTTATTTGTTCTTCATTCAGGTCAAAAGGATGCAACGTATGGATGCAATTTTGCCGTGGATATATTATTAAAGGGTTGGAAAGTGAGATAGACTACGTTTTTGCTGAAAAAAATAACTTCTCAGATGAGTGAAGCCGCGGGTAGAATCTTGTATCTATATATAAAAAGTTTATCGTACAGGTTCACTAGAAATGGGCATTCCAAAATAGTCCGAACACGTGACGGATAATTACAAAAGTAAAATCCAATCGCAGCACCTTCGTGATATATGACAATTGAGCTGCAGTCGACGCTATAAATTTTACCTCATAATTGGTATTTGGGACACCGGCGGAGACAGAACTGGACAACATTTCTGTCGGACCTCACGCGAACGGTTCGATAAAACTGCAGTATAAAACGGCTAATTTAAAAACATCAACACCATCTACACATTCGAAACCTAAGAAGTACTTTTCAATTTAGAAGATAAGTCCACCGCAAACAGGGTCAACTGTGCAGGTTTCAAGATGAGAACGTGAGAGCCTTATTGGCAAAACGTTGACGTGTGGGAGGCTAACAAAACATCATAATTAGAGAGATAATGTTAGGTTAATTATTAAAATTGAAGTGAAAATGTAAGGTGATAAGTTATAAGTGAAATTACGACTCCGTTCCGGTCATTCGCACGAAAGTTTTGCAAAGTGGGTGATGTGACGTAAAATGTTAGCAGAATCAATTTCAATGTTATGGGTACGGCGACAATATAAAACGTAGTGAAAGGTGTAATGCATTATGTGAAACGAGAATATCAATGTTAAACCATTTAACGGACATCTTAACTCGGCAAGATGTCTATTTCTATAGCAGGCCTGGGTCTAGTTGCTTTATCATTGACGTAGGAAACTTAACAGATCGAAACAGGAATGTCTCAGCACGCGAACAGCTGTCACAAAGCGGTAAAACTAACATTGACATTGAAAGAAGTCGGATATCATACAGCAACGGGTGTTTTATAATTACTACCTGTCATCAGATGAACTCATTTCTTTGACAGCTTTATAGAGACGAGGTAAATGTAAAAGAGAATGCCCGATGAGTATCGTAGTGTTGATAATGATGACTAATGCACGTCTGTTTGGATGCTGTCTTAATTAATGTTATGATATTTTTATTATAATAATTCAAGTTTAAGCGTTTGTGCGTCTTTAAGTCAATAGTGATGGTAGCTTTCAGGGAAACGTGAGCCTATTAATTATTAAAATATAAACCGGCTAATTGTGAGTTCGACTCGTACACTGGAGATCCCGTACAAACTTATACCAAAATAACTACATATTTATGATTTTCTTATCAAATTAAGCGATTCTAGGTCAACGGAAAGTACATAGATTTGACTCTCTTGTGAAATCGCAATATATACGACATAAACGGTCATATTTTCTGATCGCGTTGACTTACGTGTTTGATCTTTTACAGCTGAAAGAGACCTTACATCCTTGAGTATGTGAAAAAAATAGAGTTCGATACCTTTACATGTTCCTGAGGAATAGGGTCTCGACAGACTGATGATCGGGAGAAGGGACCGACAATAAAGTGATCCTATAAAGGTTCCGGTTTTCGAGGTTCGTAACCTTAAAAAAATGTTGACCCAAAATGCTATAATATTCATTTGTAGTTGCGAGTTTTGCGTGGTTTTCGATCTCTACTACATTTTTACCAAAAAACATTAAATAAACACAAACGTAACCACCAACTGTGACACTGCTGAAGCACAAGCAGGCGAAGAAATTAAAAACTCATCTAGAAACGAATGTTCAAACCGTTAGTTTGTTACCAACTTCCCAGAAACATTAGAAAATACAGAAATCCTACTCCAAATAAACTATGTACAATCGAACATAAGCTAAGCATAGCTATGATGCAAGAATGGCCGCTAGAATGATATAAATTTCTGTATGCAGAATTTATTAAAATCAAGAAAGAGGTTACGTTTGTGCATTCCAGGAAGAGTCTCATCACCAGTGGATTGATTCAGCATGTTGAAGATTCGTAGGTCTTCTGCAACTTTGGCCTTATCATGGTAAGGGCCAACTCAGCCTTAAAACTTGAGACAAAGCTCAAGCACCGTTACTCGATGCGAAGAAAGTAACACAAGTGGAACGAGAATTATTTCTGCTGATAATTATGGGCGCTGGACGTAAATTAGTTATTATTATAAACCTGTAAATTGGTCCGAAAGAGAAATTTTCCAGAAAAAATCGATGTCGTTATTATATTAATTACCAATTTAAAAATTTTACTCGTTCTGGTGTTTTATACAAGGTAAATAATAACATCCACACGAGTCGATCTTTAAGGTTAGGCAACGCTAGCTGCGGTGGGTTCGTCGATGGGTGACCTTAAATATCGAGATTCCTATGTGCCTTAGAACGTTAATACAAGTTTTAAAGACCTTATTTTATATGACTTGATTGAACCGATTTTAATGAAACATAACACGCATACGAAAGATACCTAGGCCTAAATAGTGATTATACACACATCAAAAGTGTCTAGGGATCAAGCATTTTTATGCGGATTTCTTGAGATTGAGATGTGGCTTTGTAATAAATTTATGATTTTATAAATTTATATGGATCCTTTTTGGTGCATTTCATAATTTGAAACAGGAACTGTTAATCAAATTCGAGTAAAAGATGAAAATCAGCTGTCAATATTTTCCCTATAAAAACATACAACGCATTGAAGACATTATTAGTGCTACTGTTTCCCTACTACTGATTAAAACCAACGTTATTATGGAGCGGCGACGTCATTTAAGCAGGGAAGAAATGCTCAGAGCCGTGGGAATGATAGAAGCTGGTTCCCGGCAACGTACTGTGGCTTTAGCTCTGAATACAAGTCAGAGTGTTATCAGTCGACTTTGGACACGTTACCGAAGCACTGGTACCGTGGCTGAGCGCCATGGAGGACGGTATCGCTGCACCACACGGAGACAAGACCGATACATTCAAATCTTAACTCGAAGAGCTCCAACAATAACCGCCATGATGTTAGCCGTGAGGCTTCATCACTCTTCAGGGAACTTAATTAGCGACCAAACAGTCAGAAACCGTTCCCGAAGACCGCTACGGGTACCACCTATAGCAATGCACAATCGTAGGATTCGATATCAATGGGCTCTTGAACACAGAAATTGGGCAGAAGAACAATGGCGTTTCGTGTGCTTTTCTGATGAGTCTCGTTTTGGTATGAGACCGGATACAAGACGTATACGACACTGGAGAACCCCTGGACGCCAACAGCGATGAAGATCCTGCCAGGAAGTCCATCCTTATAGTGGTGGAACCATCATGGTATGGGCAGGTATTTGGATCGGCGGAAGAACTGAGTTGATTTGGATCAGAGGCAACCTCAACGCTCAAATTTATGCTGAGACGATTGTATCTGACGTCATCGTTCCTCTACAAGTGCAAATCGGTCCCTTATTTCAGTTAATGCATGATAATGCACGACCGCACACCGCAAGAGTTGTAAGACAGACTCTCGCCGCAGCTAACATCAATGTCCTGCTCTGGCGTGCTCAGTCGCCAGACTTGAACCCGATTGAGCATGCATGGGATATGCTACAGAGAAGAGCTCTGCCGAATATGGAGGGTATCCAGTCGCAAGAAGACCTTTTTTTGTTGTTGCAACGAACATGGGCGGCCATTCCACAGCGTGATTTGGATGAACTCATTTTGAGTATGCCAAACCGATGTTCTTGTGTTGTTAGTGTTCGCGGTAGAAACACGGATTATTAATTGTTTAAGTTACCCAATAAAATTTTAAAGAAAACTGTTATTTCAGTCTTTTTTTCGAACTTTAATGTTAGTGGTTCAAATGTCAAAAATCCCTTTATTAGGAAAATGGCAAATTTCTTTATTAATGCAAAGGTGACTTGGTTTATCGTTACTGTGACAAACGAAAACACTTTATTTGATGAATCCTTAAAGAAAATTTTAATTAATATCAATCAGGAGAAAAGTTATTGCAAAAATATATGTTGATCCCTAGACACTTTTGATGTGTGTATATTATCAATTGAAACTTTAATTTTACTTTCTCCGTTTCCCTCAGAACTCATTTTCCAAAAAGTTTTAAATAAAGTATCACTTAAAATATACTTTCTTTAAAATGAATTAAGTAAAATTTATTTTAAAGAAAGTATATTTGAAAGTTTTTATTAAACACCGTGAAGTGTAAGGGCTCTGAAATAGTGTTCTGCAAAACGACTTTAAAGGTAAAATATTATTTCTTGAGCAAAATGTTAAGATACGTCTTGGGCTGAATATAGCATGACTTACAAATTTTGGTTCGTTTTGAATTAAGGACCACCTAATTTTATATTCTAATAAAAACGTATGCTTAATTAAACGCCAACAATACGTTTGCATTATGTAAGCGAGCTATTACGACAAATATAACAAAGTTTTGCGTCAATCCCGCGTAAAAACCAATTTAATCAGAACATCGATCAATCAAAGTGTTGAACACTTTTATCTACTGATATTTTATAACATCAAATATCTCGAATGACAAATACCTTTTTACTATTCTCTCTTAAACATGACACCATCAATTTTCACGGTCGATTTCGAACAAGACAAAAAGCCGCCTGGCAACTGATATGGACGCTACCTGGTCAAAGATAAAGTAGATAACAGAACACTGATTAACACTCCAATGGTTCTTTATAAAGAGAGAAATTCTCTAATAAAAGAAAGAGATAAATTAAAGACTTCAATAGTACCGTAAAGAACTGATAGTTGTTAGAAATTGCCGCACAAGACCGATGAGTTGTAATATTTGGAACCCTATTCGTTTTAATGAACCTATTTAGTTTCATAGTTAAAGGGGAGTAAGTAAACGTTACGCAAGAGGGAACAAGTCGGGCGGGCGACACGGGTGGCTGTCCGTCGGACTACCTTCGCGGCTTCAATGACGTAACGGTCGCCGGACGCCGGACGGAAAAAAGAATAAAAAAGCCACGTGACATTGATTTTGAGTATTGAACTTGAAATTTTACGGAAGAATGATCAGCTGTTGTTGTCGTTAATCCAACTGCCAATACAGTAGTAGACAAGTCTAAAGAGATTGGTACGACCTTACAGAGAAATTATGTTGAAGATGTGTCAGTTGGTAAATACTCAGACGGTCGTTAAACTACTGGATAACTGAGTGATCACGGAATTGACAATTATCCGTTTAACAAATCGAAATCACTTGAGTTCGTTAACAGAAGAGTGTTGAACGTGTAGGACGTTGGCCGCTAAAAAGAACTAAATAACGTACAGCAAGATAAGGATGTTAAAAGAGAAAGGATAGTTGACATGACGAAAATAGCCTTAATAACCGTTAAACACACGGGAAAAGAAAACAGACATGCAAAAAGAGACGTCGGTCGTAGCTAAACAAACACTGGAAGAGGGAAAAGTATACAACGCACCTAATTACAAGGCAAAAACGTCATTATTTTGTAAACAGCAACGTCGTTTTATCGATAATTATTGTATTTTTATCGGTAAGAGATAACGGCCGTCTTACATAGAAACTGCAAGGTGCAAATTAGATAACTGAGATACGAAAACATTACACAACGCTGACTGGAATGTTCAGTGAACAAAACTGCTAGACCCTCAAGGCCATTGGTTCATAGCAAATAAATCATAATTTGTTTACAAAGAAGTAACCAACCTTTAGGATAAAATAAACGACTAAAATAGTGTAAAATGGTTCACGGACGTGTTTACTTTCTTTTAATTTGAATCGCGGCACTGGTCGATAACTATTGGTATTTAAAAATCAAATCGGCACGCACGTTGCGAAAATTAGTCGCATCAAATTATAAGACAAAAGCCACTTCTCTCTTCTGTAAATTGCATCTCACTTTATTTACTTTATGTATTTAGAGTTACCAACATTTAATTACACCAATACAATTACATAAAAGCAGACAAACAATAGGGAATGAACATAAAAAACGTTGTTTTTAAATTACCTTCTTTGAGAGATATCTTTTGTTTTGGTTCACGTTTATCTCTAATGCAAGAATGTTACTTTTGGCATTGAAATCTTAATTAATGATATTGCGAAAATTTTCGCAAACTCATTTAATTGTCAATTTCAGATGAACCGGTTGTAACTACAGTTTTTGTTCCGCTAAAGACGATTTTTCAGGAAAAAGCGAAGCTTCTCGCTAGTTTTGATAATTAATGAAGTGTTGATAAATTAAACAACGTCAAGTGAGACATGTACCTACATACGTTCTCTATGATTAATGATGTCTGAGGTATAGATGTATAGTGTGGTATTGTTATTAATGTTCTTCGGACCGAGCTCAGGGGGACACGAGTCCAAACAATTTAAGTGTAATGTATATATCTTTTAACAAGTAAACGTTTATGAAATTATAGTGAAGGTGAAAGTAAATGACTGTGAGATGTTAAAATTGGGACTCGATAATGTAGAGTAGAAATTGATACATTGACTATTAATATATCGTGAAAGGTCGATGAATAACAAAATCTTATTCGCTGGAATGCAATCTAGTGATTCTATAAACGTCAACAACCAGAATAGCAAAGACACAGCTTGGGTATAGTCTATTTTTATTAAATTATAATACTCGAGAGATGCGCATTTTCCTCTGTCCTTGCGGTTCATCGTATCGCATTACTAACCCGTCAACTGCAGCGGTTGTACGCATCGCTGTGTCCGATTTCCAATCGCGTACATCAAAGATCTATGTGACTGCTTCTTGTATAGTGTATGTCTGATCTTGATGTTATTGCTTTATTGTATTGCTGAAAACGTGATGATGGTACCACTTCTTTTGGTGGAAGAATCATGTAAAGACTCGACCGACACCGAGACCGCCGGGCATTTGCCCGGGACCCATTAATGGTACTGATTGCTCTAGTTAAAGATACCTTTGACTCTTCTTTCCAAAAGTAGTGTGTCCCAGACACCATGAGGGTAAGTAAAGAAATGTCGTTTTGTATTCACTGTAATTTTATATTAGTTAGACACCATATCTGATTTCTAAACATTTTATTTATTTATTTATTATCCACATGTTTTAAGCGTCAATAGCCTAATGGCTAAGGTGTCGGACTTGTGATCGAGAAGTCACGGGTTCGAACCCCACCCATTACACTATCGCCGTAAACCCACTCCAGACACAAGGTTATTTACCTTGGAGGAGTTAACAAGATTGCTAGTTATGTGGATTTTACCCACATCGCTAGAATCTTTAAAAAAAATTATACCGCGTACATATCTCACAGTTTAAAAGATTAGAGATTACCTAATACCACACATGTGTGCAAGTTTATAGAGCCTAGTTACCTGGACAGGCAAGGTTGGATACAGTCTGTGATACCCCTGTTTTTTTATTCAGTGGTATTAAAATTCAAAAGATCACAGCTCACGATTCGATCTATTCATGAATGAGTAACATTCTTCAGAGTTTCGCATTTTCCTCCGTCCTTGCGGTTATAGTAAATATTGTGTTACCTTGCCACCCGTCGTCGCTTAGCGCTCGGTCTTACGCCTCGTTGTGTTCGGTTACCGAAGCGCCGCGGTCACGTACACCAATGTTATTGATCTTTGTAAACGTTTTTAGAGACCATCAATTTTCTGGTAATGAGAAACATGAAAAATTGCTTCAATATCCCTAGGCAATTGGGCTATCGTTAACCATTTTTAATACTTGAGAAAAAAAAGATCGAATCAGAAAAAGTAAATGCGTTTTATAATTTAGATAAACATAACATATTTAGATAAAACTGACTGAAAGTTATGAGCAAGGGTAAATGAAAACGACGGTAATTATTTATTTAATCTCCGATTAATACGAAAATATAACGAAATTCTCAATTTTCTTAATGAAGACACATACATGGGAAACCAACATTAAATTAAATATAAATAATGATGGTGTATTAGTCCATAGAAGACGGAAGTCATTATCGCACAGCGTGATACAACGGTTTATTATGTACAATATATTTATGACTATCTCAATCACGTGTAAACTGTCCCTTTGGATTTTAAGATAAGCATCATCTTTACATAAATATTTACACACACGACGCTTATGATAAATGAATTTCTGATGGGAGTTTTGTGTAAACTTAAGGCTTGTATTCATGCCAATAACCTTGACCATTTGGGCGGAGCTAACGACCCCTCCCCGCGCGTCACTCCGCGCAGCTCTCCGCTACCCGCATGCAACAGAAAAGAGAGGCGCGCTCGGCCCGCGCTTGCGCCGCCAGCATGCGTCGTCGCTTCGCCTAGTCTCGGCACAGAGTATCGAAATCACAGAAGGTCAAGTCATCGTGAAAGTTAAATTCATTTTTATTTGTACCGCATCAAAAGTGGTCAAATTTTGTTTTTATTAACCGACTTCAAAAAAAGGAGGTTTACAATTCGTCTTGAACTTTTTTTATTATTTTTTTTTATTTTTTATGTATGTTACCTCATTACTCGGAGACGGCTGGACCGATTTGAAAAATTCTTTTTGCGTTTGAAAGGGTATACTTTCTAGTTGGTCCCATTGTCACGAAAACAGGATCTGATGATGGGATCCTGGAGAAATCGAGGGAATTCTTCAAATATTATAGGCACACCTATAACGTTTTGAGTATTTCTTATAGAACCTTGAGCAGTTGTTTCCGAAAAGTACCATTTGGGGAAGTTGAACTGATGATGAAGACCACAGATGGCCACTGAAAATCCTCAATAATAAGTATTTCGTGGATTGCGGGATTGCGATTCGACTACTTGAGTACGGATGTTAAACACTTTATGCTCGTCACAATACATATGTTGATGTAGAGCTGATGGTCAAGTACCAGGAGAACTCCTCAAAAATTAACGGCTATGCATCGGGAAAAGCAATATTTTGTGAAAGGTGATAAGTTGTTGACATTATGGCTTTTGTAACTAGATAAATTACAAACCGACCCACTAAAAAGCGTGAAAAAAAATTTTAACTTTAATTTCGGAAGGCGGTGTGAAAAAAAAAAGAAAATCCAAAACCAATAACACCGACTTCCGAAATTAAAGTTATTTTTGGCTTTGTAGTATTTTGATATGGAAGTCGGTTCTATTTTTTGCAAAAAAAAAATTTTATTCTCTATTGATATAGATGCACTTTGAGTATGTACTGTAGAAACTATACCTCTATTATAGATCAGCCTGGCTCGAAACATGAGGTAAACAACTTGATGTATCTTTTTAACTTAATTATATATAAATAAAAATTAATGGCTAAATGTGTTGCTAAGCGGAAAACTCAGGAATGGCTGGACCAATACGGATTTTTTTTTCGAATATTCGTTATAGTCTGAGGAAGGTTTCTATTAAGAGAAAAATGGTAGGTAGGTAGGTAAGGTAGGTATGTAGGTAGGAACTTAGAGTAAGGTAGATAGGTAGTATAATTTTATTACTAGTGTATGTCATATTATTTGTTACATTTTTTATAAACAAATAGATTATAACTAAAATTCACTGAAATTTAACTTTCTTTCACCAAGTATTTTTATTCTTTTGGTTGGTTGAACTTCTTCATCCTCATTTATTTCTCCGTGTTCACATATATATATTTTTAGAAATTTTGATAGCCATATAAAATCTTGTTCTATGTTTTCTTTTCGTCCTTCTTCGTTCTCGTTTTCTTCATTTTTCTCATCAATCTATTTTTCTTTCCTTAGTTTTATTTCCTTCTCTTTGTCGTTTTATTCTTTCTCTTGTACATTATCTTAACTCTATCTCTCTATCTCAACTGGCGGCTTCGTCCGTACGAAGAGAAACCGGTGCATATCGGCTCAAGCCAGGCCTCGCTCAGACGAAGCGCACACACGCGCCTTGCTTGTAGTAGTGTACCTATCATAGCGCAGTTGTATGAAGCTTACCCTCTGTCCGTTTACTCTGTGCTATCTACTTTTATGCGAGGTAAGTAAAGCGATAGTTTATAATGAAATATGTAGATAAAACTTTAAACTTACCTTGATAATAAATGTGTAACCCTTTTGTTTGTAATATTTTTTAAACCTCTCTTCATTCGTTTCTGCTTATTCCCATGTTTTACAAACTAAATTTAAACACTACTAAAACTGTAAAATACTATGAGTTTATAACACTAACACTACTTATAGATACATAGAATACTCTTTAACTTAAAAACAAGAATCAGAAATAAAACTTTTTGACGAATCGAAAGTCGGTTCTATTTTTTGATAATAAGTTTTATTTCACGCTTTTTAGTGGGTCGGTTTGTAATTTATCGAGTTACAAAAGCCAAAATGTCAACTACTTATCACCTTTTACAAAATATTGCTTTTCCCGGTGCAGAGCCGTTAATTTTTGAGGAGTTCTCCTGGTACATCACTATCAGCTCTACTTCACCATATGCATTGTGACGAGCATAAAGTGCTTAACATCTATATTCAAGTAATCTAATCGCAATCCACGAAATACTTATTATTGAGTAGTTTCGATGGCCATCTGGGGTCTTCGTCATCAGTTCCACTTCCTCAAATGGTGCTTTTCGAGAGAAACTAAACAAGGTACTATAAGAAATACCCAAAACGCTATAGTTATGCCTATAATATTTGAAGAGTTCCCTCGATTTCTCCATGATTTCATCATCAGATCCAAACGTGACGACAATAGAACTAACTAGAATGTATATTCTTTCAATCAACAAAAGAATTTTCCAAATCGGTCCAGCCATCTGCGAGTAATGAAGTAACATCATAAAAAAAAGTTCAAGACGAATTGAGAACCTCCTCCTTTTTCTAAAGTCGGTTAAAAAGCTATTCCATTATTTACAAAATTAATTTTTGCAGTAATATTTTACGATATTATTTCGTAGTGCTTGAGCTCTCGCAACGCGACGTACGTCCACCTAGCAACACGATGCGCCCCGCACTGAATTTGTGGACGAGTGCGGGGGTGATGTAAACGCAGTCTTTAATTGGACGCATTTTTAATTTATTGTAATAAAAATAATACATATTTGTAAAAAGTAACAAAACCAAATTATTTTCATTTTTATTGCAAAGCTGTAGTATATTTTTTATACTCTTTTGATAAGAAATTAAGGAGTAAAATGGTTTCATCCAATGATTTGGAGGTGATTTGGCATTTTTTTTTCTTATTATGTGATACCGATAGAAAAATTGTGGCTAAACCAAATTACGGTTCATATCATGTAGATTACTAACAATTTTTTTCAGATGTAATTTCTCTGTAATTGCCGACGAAAAGTTGCTTCATCTGAATGCTTTTTTCAAGCTTTTTTCGAGAGAGCAGCCTTAAGGAAAATTTCGTTTGGTACGAACAAATGAGATTACCTAAGCGAAGCGTCAACTAATGTACAGTACTCGTACAAAATATGATATAAAAAATATAATAGGAAAACCATGAAAGCATTTTGGGGAGCTTTAAGACTAGATGTAAGACTTCTGGAATATTTAATCTTGAAAATCGAGCGAAATGCAAAATAAGCATAAATAAATCATTTTTATTTTAATAATATGTCTATGAACAGCAACCTTGTATTGTTCAATTAGGTAATTTGGAAAACGAAAATTAAATAAATTCTACGAAATTAAGCCGAGAACAAGAGTCGAGCAGTAAGATTAACTGTGGAATTATGCTGGCTGCACTCCAAATGTTTCCACGCGAAGGAAAACGAAGGAAAAAGTGGTTCGTAAGTTAAGTAGAAGAAATGGTTGTTTAATTGCCTGCACGTGCTGCAGTTCTGCAAGGCTAGCCTTTAAATTTTAATAGAAAATTATCGTACTCAGTAATCGTAATTTTACAGAAATTATGTAGCATTTATTAGCAAATGACAAAAGTACAAAACGTGTCCTATCATTGATGTCAGAATCGACCCGCTAATAATTAGGTCAAAGATTGTCACCCAAAAGTTTGCTACGATCTAGTTGCGTAAGCTAAACAACCCTATTACAGAAAATACGTAACCGTTTAACCCATTGCGAAGGCGTATATAAAGAATCTGCAACAAAAGATTAGGCAATAGAAAAAATTACATTCATTACCTCCCCCGTGGGTGGGAGGTATCTTCAACCCGGGAAATACTGACAACGGACCTAAATTACCCAGATGGGCCATCACAATATGTTCGCGAGTATGCAACACATCAAAATGTCAACTACCCGCCCACTGAGTGAGGTTTCCAAGGCCGTTGGTACACCTACGCTCTAGTTAGGAGAAAGGACCTATTGTGACGGTTTGAATCATGTGTCTGCGATTAGGCGCTATTATTAGACGCAATCTGCATTGTCAGCCTTATTGTCGTGGTTAGGTATGTTGTTGAACTCGTAATATGGTTTGTTTGGTTGAGTAACACGTGACAGGACAAAAACGTTGCGTCTGAGTTTATTGTTTGTGGTGAATTTGGAGCGAGAAGTCACTTTTTGTAGTTTTGGATTTAGATGACGAAACCGCCTGTCGTGCCCACGTATCGGACCTAAAATGCTAGCTTATGGATTGGTTTTAAAATACCATAAACCGACTGCTCAAATCCTTGAAAGATAGATCTTAGGTTGACTCATGCTTTCTTACTTTTCTTCGAAGTCTTCTTATAATAATATGTATATACTATATACATACATGCACATTGATGTAGGTGGCGCATGCACAAATTTGTCCTTGACATGGATACATTATGTATGTACATCATAATTCAATGACGTTTGACAGCTCACTGCGGCCTTGGATTTGAAGCGGTGCGCGTACGTCGATATTGCGACATATCTAGTTTGAGTATTTCTATTATATTTGCATGCATTGTCTACATACTCCTGAGAGATTTGGCAATATATATATTTTCAACTTACTTTTGATAGATTTGATAATCAAATCAAAACCTTGATAAGTAAAGCCATATCATTTATGGAAATCTTGTCAAATCAAATCATTAGAGTGATATCCTTGTGGCGGCTTCTAATAATAATAAAAATGGATGCTCAATTTTATCAAATCCATGATAAAATATGTTTTACCGTGTAATAAAATATCCATTTCCAACGAATTTTAATTAGGCCATCAACTTTTTCCCGTTTCATTCAGTTTACCACAGAGAGAACACTCTAATGTCCTTGATATTGGTTTCTTATCAAGTTTTATCAGCCTGAAGTGAGCGAAGGGTTACACATTGATCATATCTGAGGCCATGCTTTATGTACGTCCTTGTGTTAAAGATAAAAATATCTGACTTCTTATTTTATAACAGTGACTTCATTATTTGATAAGTATTTATTTGTCATCTGTCTGCATTTCTTCAAATAAAACTTTAGGCAATGCTTTGCTGATTACTAAAGGAATTCATTTCTAGCAAATTCTTTAAAGTATTTTAAAATTTCACTTCATATCATAAAGCTTAAATTCTCATCAATAACATCCGCATGTCAGGCTGTCAGTCTGTTGAAAAGATTGTAAAAATAAATCTGAGGGTGATGACGTTTGATGATAAAAGCAACGTGAAAATCGATCGTGATAGTGATATAAGTACCACATGCCTCGGAAATAAACCTGATAAAATAATAATATTAATTATGTTATCACATTTACTTTCTGCGTTGTTGCAAGTTTATTAAATGTACCTCATCTTGCACGGCGCGTCGTATCTGGTCTTTTTTTCTTTAAGATCTAATTATATTCTAACCTTTGGCAATGGTGATTTTTTAATCGATTATCAAGATATTACGTCTATTATAATTTGTACTAGATGGAATAGTTTTCACTACTAGTCTATAGAAAAATATATCTATATACCTATATTTATTTTATGATTTTTGTCCATGGAGCTTGATGACAAGATTGAACTTGTGTCCATAGAAATATTGTCAAGTATACAGTATACTTTACAATATTTCAATAGACACAAGTTATAAAAATAGTGTATCTACAATGCAGGCATAAGAAAAACAAAAAAAAATATTTTTTTTACAACAAAAGATGTGTAAGAATTACAATCTACGAATTATGAGAACTTCACCCACTCTGCCGGTATTCCAAAACTTCAAACGAAGCAGATGACTAAAGTTCTAGAAATAAAAAAACCTACAACAAATTGATATTTTTTCGCAAAAAAAAATGTAATATAGTTGGCGTCTCTAATTGTTTGCTTGGACCCAATGAACCGTGACAGGAGTCACTGAATCGAGTTAAAGAACTGACTCTTTGTGAGCCTAAAGTTTTTATGAGGAAAAAGCTGTCAATCACTTATTTTAGCAGAAAATATAAAAATACTACAAAACTGTCGCAAGCAAGAAGAGCTTTTAGAATAGCTATAGAAGCGACATAGAGTGAAGTAACTTAATTACTATAGTAAATAGAGGTTTAGAGAAGTTATGAAGAATTTATAACCACCATTAAGTTACATTGAGTTATTTATGAAACATCAAAACAAACGTATATAAAACCACTTCATGTCGATGGTGCAAGCCAGCACATTTGTGAAGTTAGGTCAGCGATACCGGGCACGCCGCAATTGCGGCGGTAAGATCCCTCTTTGAGGAGTGGCTAGATCGGCGTCACGGCGTCCTGACCTACCGCATGACGCAGGTCCTCACCGGACACGGAAGTTTCGGGAGGTACCTGTGTCTGATGGGAAAGGAGGAAACGCCTGGGTGTCACCACTGCGAGGGTCGCCCTGAGGACACCGTAGAGCACACGGTGCAAAACTGCCCCGCCTGGGCAGAGCACCGACGTGTCCTCACGGCGGCGATAGGCGGAGACCTCTCGCGCCCGGCATTGGTCGAGGCCAAGCTGCGGGGCGAGAGGGAGTGGGAAGCGGTCGCCTCCTTCTGCGAAGCAGTCATGCTTCCGAAGGAGGAGGCGGGCCGCGTGAGGGAGAGGATGGCGTCCTCCCTCCAGCCCAGCCGCAGTGGTAGACGCCCACGGCGTCAGACGTCAGCCGACGATCTCCGGCCACCGTAGGCGCGGGCATGCGGACAGCGAGTAAAGGGCAACTCGCTGTCCGACCATGGGACCATGCCCGGGTCGACGGCGCGTCGTGTTCCACGCGCGCCTCAAAGAGCGTCAGCAATATGACGAGGCCCCCCCGTAGAGGGCCGAAGCCTGCCGGGGTCGTGGGACTCATCCCGTTACCGTGACCCCGGTACGTAAAGGGTTATTGAAGGAACACCGTGAATTTTAGTCAGTAAAAGTCTGAATTTTACCAAGATAAAAAAAAAAAGGTCAGCGATACAAAACTAACAAGTTCCATAGGCAAGTACGTATGATATAACGTATTTCAAACACTAAATCCCATTATATCCACTGCCATTTAGTTTAACCATTTACCGGAACAATTAAAGTCCCCTATAATAGCGGACGTTTACAAGCGCCCCGAGTTTTGTAAATTAAAAATCTTTTGTCACTTAGATTTTATCTTTGGACAATAGAACAGGACGATAAAGGAAGCAAAACCATTAAACGGTCAAAAACCGCCGCCCACTGGTTTGTGACAAATTTTGGATATGCAAAGCGAATGCGGCCATGACTGACAACTGGGGGCGTATATGTAAAACTCTAAACTTGCTGAAACTAATTTGGATGAATATGAATTCGTTTCAGAAAATAATCTTGAATCTGGATTACTTTCCAGCGATTGTCCGATTCTTCAATGAAGTCAAGCTTTCTACAGAAAATAAGCTAAAATAAGTCATCAACAACAATGATACTACTAATCATTTTGTGCGATCAACAAAGAGAAATGAAACTCTACAAAAGGCAGTCAATGAGTCAAGAATGGAAGACGCTGAGATGTATATTCAAACTGGCGAAAGCAATGCCAATACTTATTTGTCTATACAAAACAATGCCGAAATTGTAAAATCCACCTTTCTCACAGACATAGCACAGTTTAAACAGCTACAATGACTCTTATTACATTTGATTCATAAAATCGATAGCTCCGAATTTACATGCATTATATAAATGAGAATAAATAAAAGATATTGTTACGTAAAAGGAAATGAAACGTTATCTGCATGGTGATTTGGATCTAAAAGAAACAAAGACCGAACAGCGTGATCGTTAAACTGCACTTTTTTCTTATCTGCCATCAGAACGATTTGCGCTGGTAGAAATTTGCACCTATCATCGAGTTTCCCACGATAGGAGCTCGTTACATCAAGTTAATCAAATAAAAAAGATACACTGTGTAGACCGCAAGCCGCTTCAATATTACTTACTAGTGGGCACTTACCAGCTAATGTTCAAACTAATGAAGAATCAAATAAAAATAATTATTGACATTAATTAATTAACACACTCATATCATCTGCTATTAAGCAGGTAAACATCTGAGGTTGGTAATTAACGATAAAACATTTATTAATTAAACAAACGTTTGTATGAAATATAGTAGATAAACGTAATTTTTTTTAATTACTAATTTTTCAAGGAATGATTTTTTTTTTTTTTTTATTTATTTATTGATGCAGATGATTATAAAATCAAGATAGCTATGTTAAGATAATGTTGATGACATCTGATTGCTTGAGGTAGTAAATACCTATACCAAAACCTTGTCCTAAATAAAAAAATGTTGAGGCAGACGAACACACCCAGTAATAATTAAACCAATAAAGGTAATACTTTGTTAACATGATAAGACAATTTAATTCCAAACAAGTCACAGAATCTACAAGACGGTCATCACTAGAACTAAAATGCTTTCCCAGATGAAACACATTTAACGTGACCGCCATGGGTTACTCATGGTTCCCACACAAAGGATGGGATGGTATGGAAAGTATCTAGACAGCGAACTCTTACGAAACTCACAATTTCATGAAATTATCTACAACAGAGATTTAAAAACAGGTTCTCTGATAACCGACGACATCCGGGGCTACAATGGACTAACCGAATCAAAAAAGTTGAACAAATAAATGCTACGGGCTTAAATATTGGTTCACTAACAATTAACAAAGTTTCTGGTTGGAGCAGTGTTCGGAACAGTTTTGGGTCTTTGAAAGTATCTGCAGCAGACAGGGACTTTCGAAATATATTAAAGTTTGTTGATGAGGAAATCGATACTCTAACTTATTGTCTTACAAGAAATCTATTAAACATAATTTAAGTATATTCTTCTGCTAACTAGTAATGTATTGATTCCACCTTTGCTTACGGACAGTATGATGTAACATAAAACAAAATGCCATTAGAGCTTGGTATTCACGCAATGGGAAATCCAGATTTCCAAAGAAGACCGTCCATAAATATGTCATTGTTATCATTCGAAACATCACTCATTTTAATTTGACGATCGAGAAAGGCTTGCTCATCAATTCATAAATGCATCATTACACGGTATAAACATAGTTTCGTAACATAAAGCTCCGGTTCGACGCACCGAATTTCTTAATATGCAGAGCATAATTTTCAATTCGATGGCATGTTGGAAGTGCATCTCTGGATTACTTAATATATCGATGAGCATGGTAAAATAATGGGTGTTGCTTAAGAGCTAAGATGGTAAATGTTTAAGTACGTGTGCGAGAAGCAGTCATAGAATACGCGGGCTCTTTCTCCAGATGGGAAAAGGTGAAAGGTACCTTTTTTCTTATGCCTAATCGATTGAGACTGAAAATCAGTTAGTAAAATGTATTATCTAAAATTTTTGAGTAAACATTTGCTTGAATTCACTAACTTAACTCTGATTTCCCTGAAGTACCTACGCCAGAATAGGACTGGCTTATTAAAATGTGAGAATCTATTGTTCATTCACTATTTAACTATGAATGTTATCTTAGTATCAAACGCCGAGTCCTATGGCACGGAGTGGAATCTCAAGAGACTGCGAATAATTAGAATACAGAGATTATAATATTACTATTTATAGGCCTTTTACCTGCAGTCTTAGCAACGAAAATGTCTTTGGCTAAATGGGAAACTTATTTTGGAAGAGCAATGCCTTTCTGAACACTATTTAATCTTTGCCAATGCAGCACAGGTGCACGCAATATGTAAGCTGTCAAAATTGAAAGTGAGGCAGATGCAATGCAACGAGTCGTAGATCGTAGATGATGACTAAATATGGTATTAATCATATTTCGCTACCCCGTCATTTACTGAGTTAATTTCTGATGGTGTGTGAATGGGAAAACATTCCTATAGACACAATTAACTGTGGATAATGGAAAAATTAACAGAGGTTTGATTTATCAAACACAAAGATTAAAATTCTGGTGAAATTCATAATTAATAAAACGGCCAGACAAAATACATCAATAAATAACATTTATCTCCGCCCTCTGTAGAATCCGCTTGGGTTTATGTTGCACTCCTGTGTTCCTGGAAAAAATCCGTGTTCGGGACTCATCTCTATGCGAATGCGGCCTGGAAGAAGGCACACTGGATCACATACTTTTTAATTGCCCAAATATCGTTCCATCTTCAGATTTATATAACCGTCTCCCGAAATTCAAGATCCCTCTTCCCATTAACTTCTCTTCCCTTCTAACATTCCCTTCACCAGAACTGCTTGTGGCGCTGATGAGTTTCATCCGCCACAACAATATAAAACTGTAAGCCGGAGTACCAAACATTGTCTGTATGGTTGAGGTATAATATTATGTAATCGTTTAACAACTATAATATTTATGTATTTTTATTCTTTGTTTGTTTCAGTCCTGTACTAACCCAACAAGTTCAACCGTACCAATTGAAGAAACAGTGACTATCATTCCTGTTCTGAATTGACCTTTTGTCTTTTTTCTTTTCTAATTCCATTTTGTCTCTAATCATACACACTTGCTTTTCCAATTTACTTTAGACATTGGCAGAATAGTCGACATCGGCTCCACTTGCCATTAACAAAAAATAGAATAGAATAGAACACTCATTCAGGCTTCGCCGTGGTTAGGTAATTAAATTTAGGGGCTTAATTCAGAACCCTGTCTACATGACAATTAATTGGGTACCTAAGTGCTGACCTAAAATACTAATTAATGCGTCTACGCCCACTTGAATACTGAAAATATCTAGACATTAGACCCTGTCCAGACGACACAAGTTCCTAACACAATTTTAAGTTTTGAACACCCACGACTGAAAATATCGTAACACCTTTACAATCTTAACACTCATAGTCGTAACTAAACGGATGAAAGTGACTCAAAACAGAAAATGTAACGTATTATGTAAACGTTACAGTCGGTGTACATTTTACGGGCCTTGAACTTCAATTACATACAACCGTTAAGTTTATTGTTCACCAAACCATTCGGTCAGACCGGAAGATCGCAAGTCAATTAAAATAACAGAACACTATAGCTGTATGGAGATGAAAGCAATTGTGAGACAAGACCGATGAATAGAGACAAACAAGTATGTAAGTAGATATAACGCATCTATGATAGAAGAAAAGATTATTCTGGTGTCGATTTTAAGTATTTAACAAAGAGTTAACTCAAAAATAAAGAGTATGCACACTAATCACTATTTTAAATGCGAAAGTCCGTTTGTTTATCCTTCTTTCACGTCCAACACGGAGCAGACACATGTTATTTTTGGCGTAATTTTTCTATGAAAATAATACTTTTCACGCGACCAACGCCGCGGGACGTCTTAAAGGAAAATAGGCGCAATTGAGCTACTAACGACGAAGTTTCCAAGATACCCCAAGCCTGAAATGACAATGATTAAGTAAGTCCAAAGTCCAACAAACAGCAATAGAATAAATATCATTAGAACTTAAAACGGGATATTTATCATGACGTATTTATTGTTTCGAGTTTCCGATATTTCGGCACTGTTGCAAGCGCCATGATCACGGATGAACTGAAGTAATTGTGGGTGGAAGTTTATGAGCAGACAAATCGGTCTACCCTCTTTCTCGTTCGTTTTCTGTTAGCGACACCGCTACCACTGTCACATGTATCACTAAAAGTTCCGTAAAAAGTTCGCGAGTCGACACGGTGAGTTTTGTGTGTCGGGAACAGAATCGAGTGTTTAGTGATACATGTGACAGTGGTAGCGGTGTGCGGTGGCTTAAAAACTAATAGAATAAATATATCGCACTGATACTTCTAACCTATATTTATCGTCATAGGATAGTTATAGTATGTATAGTTATTTTATATATACTAAATCTAAATCATTTTTTAAGTTATCCTTACAACTAACCAACTTAACATAATCACGAAAAGATTGACAGATTGAGGGGTCACATCTTGCAGCAGATTTATAAAATAACTATACTACTATTAAAATTCTTTTGCAGACCTTGAATATACTTAGCTAAACTGAAAAACCAAGTACTTGGTTAAGATATTGCAGTATATCTCTTTATTAATTACACACCTAATTGTACAAGTAAGACGTTTGAATGAACGATAGAAGTGGATGCCTGTAGTGTTTCAGGCAGTTAATCCAAGCATTTGAATCATATGGTTGTGGACAAGAGTTCAAAAGGGTTCAAGGGAGCGAGTCACCCGAGCATGTTATACTTAGGACCTATGGAATCCAGTCTGTAAATACCAATATATAATTATGTTAACTAGCTTCTGCCCGCGGCTTCGCTAGCGTGAAACTATTTTTTCAGGGAAAATAAAAATACCCAGAGATAGATTAGAATCTCTGAACCAAATTTCATTAGAACACCATAAGTAATTGAGACGTAAAATAGAGAGAAACAGACAGAGTTACCATAACATTTACAATATTAGCCGTTACGTTATTAATGATGATGGCATCTACGTATATTTTAATTGACATACATGCAGCAAGTTTCACAATGATTTCTATAAAGTCATTAATAGTATAAGTCATTAATAGTAGTAGGTATTTATAGTCATGACCTTTGACGGAGATAAATATGTGTTTGATATGGAGGAATCGTACATTTCCTCTTAATCTCAATCTTAATCTATACTTGTACAGCAATATCATAATTTGTATATCATAATTCATAAGTTACCACTGAGTGACATTAAAACATTCAAACATTTTCTGTTTTAATTTGTGTCACGAGAGGTAAGCCGCGTATAAAAGCTAGGCAACTATAGAATTGCACTTGTTTTCGTGAACTTTACTTAATTTCTTTAAATTAATAATAATTAATTCATAGTTAAAGGCAATTTCATTGATATTTTTTACCTCTACTCAATCTGACATAGTATTTTTTTCATAAGCTTTATGACGGAAATGAGTCCATAATTATCGCAATATCCGCCCTGGACCACTTTTTATGGCTCTTCACGAGGAAGGATTATGTTTAGAGGCTACTTTCCGGCTGATTGACGATATAAAAAACATAGTAATGTCAAATATGCAAGCCTCTATTTCGAGAGAAGCTCATCACTTTAATTTTCGCCTCAGGCATGTTCGCGGCGACGGGCAGTGCGACACAAACACTGTCCGGTCCTGAAGAAGATTGGCGACCGGGTGGATTGACTTTGAGACATTGTGGTGATTTACATTTTGTATTTGTAAGTGGTACGGAACTCGGCTTAGGGCGCTAGATGGGGCAGCTAGGGACAGACTGGATTGGACTAGAGAATGCCTTAACTATTATAATTCAATTTAATTAATGTATTTTAATTAATACTTTAAATCCACGACTTTATTTGTCGACCAACTGCTTTTAAATCGTATTATGATCATTAACTTAATATGAAATAACATTTGTTTTATCTTTTTAATAATAATATAATAAAATTTGTTAACGACAACTATCAGTCCGGCACGGTGAATCGAGTTTCCACAGTATAGTGATAGTTCAACTGTGGATTAAGATACAAAGACTAGCATCAATCACAAAAACAATCACACAGGTAAAAAACATGACAAAACGAATCACAATATGCCAGCAGCCAGGCATTACGTGATTGTGACGCACACTAGATAATCTTAGACGTTTATCCAAATCAAAGGTCGTTCGTTATCCACTAGATAATAACACTTACACAAGCATACGGCTATTACTTTAGAAAGTTGATAGATCATCCTCTACAATTGATAATTTGACGGGTGCTGCACCAAAAATGTTACGTATAGGAATAATTGTCGTTGTTACGAAAATGTACAGAAGCGGTCTTCCGGCCATGCGCAGGTAAGAGTATTGTATTGTTATTAACATAATCAGCCTTTAAGTTTCCCACTCCTAGGACGAAGGCCTCCACTCTATGAGAAGAAATCGGCCGTAATCCACCAAGCGAGCCTACTACGGGTTGATGAATGTTAATAGTCTGCGAAGTACTAGGATTATCTTACATCATTATTTATTATGAGTTTGTTGTGTCCCACAGCCAATCCTTTCCATCTGCTATCCAGCCTGTCCATCTGGCCAATCCTTTAGGTAGAAATTTACTCAATTCATCACGCCATTTTGCTTACTTACCAGAAGTTTACTTATAATAATACCAATAAAATGCTAAGGAATTATTTAATTAGCAGTTGAGAGACTACGAAGAAATTATCTCCCGACGGTATTTAACGGCACTGCTGATCAAGTTTTTCAAAACAAAAAGCTCATCATGTAGGAAGATAATTAATTATCGAGTACAAATAGCTTTCACCGCGTTTATGGTGCCTCTAGGGATGTCCCAGCAAATAAGGAAGGATTCTGATCGATCGCGTAATTGCCTGCGACGCGCTGCTAACCGGTCCGGAGTGTCGGACGCGTGCCAACGGCTTAGGAACTATGCAGATTACTGAGGAATATAATTTATGGAGAAAAACACGTCTCTTGATGAGCCTTTTTTATGATAACTGTGGGAGAGCAGCTCGTGGCTAATTAACAACAGCGGCGTCGATATTCAAGGTTTGTGAACGCCTGTCAACGCATGCCGAAGTTAATATATTTATTTATTTATTTTATTTTACAGAAAGCTTACAGACTAATAACAAAGATAAAATACATTAGTGGATAGGGAAATTTGCTAATTACAAGCTTCCACATTAGTAATATAAGCTATCAAGTTACCTACATCAAATTTTCGTTGACATTTAACCAAACACAATAGATAATATACTTATCACTAAGAACAAACTAAGAATTAAAGCTAAAAATTTTACTACTAATAGTATGATCAAATCATGCAACATAACAACGATAAAATACATTCGTGGATAGGGAAATTTGCTAATTACAAGCACATAAATCTATAAAGTTACCTACATCAAAGTTTCGTTGACATTTAACCAAACATAATAGATAGAGATAGAGACTTATCACTAAGGTTACAAACTAAGAATTAAAGCTAAAAATTTAACTACTAAGAAGATGATCAAATCATGTAACATAAAAGTAATAAATTATTGAAAAAAATCATCTAATTATGAGTGTCACCAAAATGTTCATTGTTGAGAATTTTTCTAATTTTCTGTGCACTTGTGCAAAATAGGTCAATTTCCAGGTGCGAGGGTAAATTATTAACACCTTCAGCGCCAAGCATGATTTCCAAAATCACACTGTTTTTTGTATTTTTTTGTTTTTTGTTTATACGGTTTTATTTATTGTATTAATGTGTTTTTAAGCTTTCATCTTCCTTTTCCCTTCTTTTTTCAGGTTTTTCAGAGTGTGTATCATAAATGATACACTGGCCTACCAAATAGTTTTGTGTGTTCTCATATCTCCAGGGCCATGTGTATCATTTATGATACATATAACATTTAAGCTGTTTCAGATACATTTCTCACGAAATCCACGGAAGAGCTTAGGAAAAGCAATAACAAGAATATTGTAATTGTTTTTCCTAAATTCCATTTTGATTTGTTACAGAATATTTAATAAAAATAAACACAGTGCAACTTAACTATAAAACATGTACTTCGATAGTGACGATTCCCAGTATGATCCAGACTATCATCCGGATAATGAAGATGGCAATGGGATGGACAGTTCCGAAAGTGACAGTGCTGATAAAATTTCCAATTGGAATCCACCTCTTTCTTCTAGACGAGTCTCAACTATTTCCGAGAGTGAGATTCCTCTATTACCAGAAATACAGAGGCGCACTTCTTCACGATGGATGAATAGTAATATACAATTGCATAACAACAGTAGGCCAAGTAGGTACATCAGCTCCTGATAATGCTCCAAGTACCTACATCTGGTACCACATCTTCTGAAATAAGTGAATCTGAATGGCTAAAGCAGAAACTAGACTCTATTGAATGGGAAATGCCAACTCAAGAAGGTCCACCACATATTGAAGTTCCCTTTTCAGACATGAAAGACATGTACTCTAGAATTTTTTGTTGTACGAAATGTTACTGAAAACTGGCATTTGAAATCATATGGGGCACAAATCTAGTAAACGCACATTTTTTGTATAACGAGTACCTACTCTACTAAACAGAAATTGACAATAATCGAGTTTCATGAACAAGTAATTCAAGATTTAGTGGAGAGAAATTCTTCAACAGATAATGCCAACCTTCAAGCTTCCACATCAAGACAAATAGATAATAAACATCATTTGATTCAAAAAATTGTAGACGGAAAGAAGGTTCGTGGACGTTGCACTGAATATTATAAAATTTACGGGAGAAATGGTAAAAAAATAGCGGGAAGAAATAAAACGGCACCTCAAATCTATACCATATGTTCAACCTGTACGACTTTATGTTGCAAGTGTTTCAACAATACACATTGACGTCTGTTTCTTTCTTTTTTGAATATTTACTATACTAAAATGTCATAAGAAGTAGTTATTTGTTTTATTTTTAGTTGCATTTAGACTCAAAGGCTTATATTTTCTAAAGCATAAGTCTTACCCCAAACCCAAATACACCAAAAGATTCGTCCTGGCCAGCGTTTGATTTTTCCTTAAAGAAATGTATGAAAAACGTGTGCATTAGTGATACACAACGCTTTGAACGCGATGGGCCAGGTGTATCATTTTTGATACACATTGTATTAACAAGTGTGTGCAAAAATGATACACTGGCGCCGAAGGTGTTAAATGCAATACGCACAAAACGTTTTGGGAATACCTTTATTGTGCGTACGGCTAAGGAGTGGAGTTCCCTGCCGGAGTCTGTGTTTCCCGATAGCTATAACCTAGGAGTCTTTAAGTCAAGAGTGAATAGGTTACTTTTAGGTAAGCGTGCTTCATCTTCGACCACATCATCACTTACCATCAGGTGCGAACCTATCTATACTTAATATTATAAAGCGGAAAAGTTTGTTTGTAAGTTTGTTTGCTTGAACGCGCTAATCTTCGAAAGTACTGGGTGGATTTGGATGCAATTTGGTAAGGAAGTAGCTTGAAGCTTGAGGAAGGTTATAGGCTACTTTTTACGCGACTGCAAAAAAGGAGAGTTATGTTTTTACCGTGATAGAATCAACGGGAGCGAAGCCCCGCGTGAGTACTAGTTTTTAATTAAAAATAAAAAAAACACTGCATATCCAGATCACTCCGCGCTTCGGAATGCATGCTAAGTCGTTGGTACTGGCTGTCATAGGAATCTTTGACAGTCGTTGGGATATCAGAAGCCAGAAAATCTAACACCAGTCCAAGGGGCATCATGTTACCCAACTACTGGGTTGTGGAAGTCAGATAGGCAGTCGCTACATGTAGAACACTAGTATTCAGACGCCTCTGGTTAAACTGAAAGTCAACCCCAACAAAGCTGGGGAAAGTTAAGCATATGATCCTGATGATGACATGGTTAATCCGGGAAGCTCTATATCGTCGTCTTAGGGTGCGTTTCCACTAGAGAAGTGCGATGGAAATGTGTCGTGCGAGGATGTCTAGCTGTGTTGTGAAAATGTGGGTTTCCACCAAAGCTGTGCGATAAAAATGTGCCTACGAGGATGTGTAGCGGAGCTGTGAAAATGCGCATTAATGTGTGGTGCGAGGATGCGCAAGCCTCGCAACATATCCTTCTCAACACACATTCCTCGCAACACATCCCTCGCAACACATCTCTCGCAAACATCCCTCGCACACATCCCTCGTTTGTTTTGTATGCGCAAAAATCTAGCTTCGCTGAGCCGTTTCCACCAGAGCTGTGCTGACCGAGGCGAGGTAAATGAAGCGATTCTATTGGTTCTTTACAAACACATCCCTCGCTACGCATCCTCGCACATCTCTGGTGGAAACGCAGCCTTAGAGTGAAAACCTCGGGAGTACATTTTTGTCCATTTTTTTTTATTGCGTTTCCAGAAAGCAATCCTAGCACCGCACATCCTGATCTAACTAATATGTTCATTCGATACTCGAAACGCTATCTATGAAAGTAAGTGAGAACCCCGTAAACACTCGCATCGCGTCGTCAGTTTAGCGTTATCAGGCCATGGATTATGCATTTCTGAACTGTTCGATATTATGTATAATATTTTTCATATTATACATAATATCGAACAGTTCTGGATATAAAAACGGGTTAAATTTACATATAAATTAACAAAAAAAAAACATAAAAGAAACCGTACCAAAATTTTATAGCACGCAGATTTTTCTTCCTCCTGGAAAGTTACTCCTTTTTCACTTATATTACGAGGTTTTCACCCTAAAGCGTCGCTATGAAAATATCAATTAGTGCTATTAAAACGAAAAGATCATCGTCGCTGTAAAATGAATACCTCGTATGTCAAAAAATCATGTTTTCCTTTTTTTTTTGTAAAAATTGTATGAAAACCACATATTTTATAATACGGTGAAACTGTGAACCCTGTATATGACTACAAGTGCCATTTATGAAGTAAAATGAAAACCTCTTATTTATAGAGACATGGACGCTTAAACAAAAACTACGTAGATATAAGAACAGAAAACCTCTTATATCATTTCTCTGGCATAATCCAGTTAAGTAACGCATTGGTTAATAACATAAATAAGTCCTTTTTATCATTCAAAACATGAAACAAAAGCACATAAAAATATTTTGAACATTGACAAAATTAACCGTTTTTTTCGTTAATCCCTGTGAAGTTTGGATTTCTGGACATACGAGAATGCATACGAGGTTATCATTCTACAGTGACATCATGAACAAAGTGGGCAATTTGCCGAGTTTGGACGTTTACATTTTCAAATCCCAGCCTCCAAATATCTCGGCAACATGGCACTTTAAGACGTCATAGCCAAATCCAATTTAGGCTAGTTTTGTATGTTTAAGTGGCACCCATCCATACATGGTAATGCCATTGTAAGAACGCCTCAACTTTGAAGGAAAATAATGGAGATGGCCTTAAAGATTTCTAGAGTCTAACTTCTGGATATACATACAAAAGGAATTGCCAAGAGCGGAGGAACACAGTGTGGCTTTATCCTTAAAAGTGAGTATGCGGCTAGTAATCCAATTGACGGGGAATGTGTGAGATCACGCGACGCCCACGCAGCTTTAAGTATAGTTCGTCTTAGTATATAAGTAAGAAAACCTTCACAGTAAATGAACATGCCAAAAGTTCTCACATAAGAAAGTGAAAACTGTCAATTATTAAAATATTAACAACTTAAGAAGGATTTCCTCGGCAAATTCTCAACGCTAACTTTCCATTTTTTCCGACCAAGGTGAAGCAAAAAAGAGAGTTACGGTTTTGACCGATATATATGTAGGTATGTCAGTATGGTCATCTGTTCCCTCATAACTTCTAAACTACTTATCATCATAATAATATAGCTACCCCAATCGCTTTAAATACCTAATTCACATTCTAAATACTTAGATAATAACAAGTTTTTGCAATGGTTTTATTTTATGTAAATTTTATTAACTTCGTTTCCGTCTTACAATTGTGTACAGCGACGTAAAACGTAAGTTTCACGCCAGTACTACCTTACTGGCATCTCGCCAAGTAGGTAGGAGCACCGAAAACTTACAAAACATACGTAGTATTCTACCACGAAAATACAACGTATTTCAATCTTCCATGCTAAAGTAAACAGAAGCAATTAGGTGTACCCACTATAATACTTACTATTCCCCTAACGTTCCTGACAGCCGTTTATTTGTAGTGTAGTGACGTCATCTTCTAAAATGGCGGTACGTGACGTCACGAGCTGGCCGCGTATCGATCGACCTTGGCTTTGCAAGGACGTCGACACCCCATCTTAAGTACAACTTGTACTGGTCTATCACATAGGAAAACTTTGGAAAACGAATAAGATATTGCGATCGAACTAAGTTAGGTTTTAAGTTAGTCGTAATAGTAAATTTAATTTTAAGCTACGTGTAATAAAAATTGCTGATGTGTGAAAATTCAAAATTACACCTTAAATGCGAATTCAAATTATCAGACAATCAACAATCAGATCAGATCATAACTGCTTAGCAGCCATGATTATTTGCTGTCATATTGCCCAGCCGATCATAGGTAGCTATTTTAATATTTTGACAGCTGGTAGACAAATCAAAGACAAGTTTGTGTTCTATATTCTGTAGAAAAAAGTCGCGTTTCATAAACAAAAGAATAATTTTGTGTTAGTAAACAAAAATACCTACACTACGATTACATATTATCATATTTTCTTACAATCGGTAAATACACAAACTTATATTTTCTACGAAACAATTCAGGAAAACTAACTTTGTTATTGACAGAATATAGTTAGGTATATATTTATATATAGGTAGTACCTACCTAACTTTGTTACGTCGTATTTTCTTTGGACTGTTAATAGTTGAAAACAAATCAGCAGTTCAGCACTAATGAAGTCTCAGGGGAAGGTCCGAAGGCAAAAGTTGTAGGTACCTTCTTAGTAAGATAGTGAATTGTTTTTCGTAATAGAATACTCTGGGAAACTGACAAATTTATGTTTCATAGCTTTTGCCCGCGATTTCGTACGCGTGAGAGGTTTTTCCCGCGTGATTCCCAATCTCGCGGGAATTTTGGGATAAAAACTATCCTATGTCCTTCCCAGGATCCTAAACTATTCCCATGGCAAATTTATCTAAATCGGTTCAGCGGTTTAGGCGTGAAAATGTAACAGACAGGCAGACGGACAGAGTTACTTTCGCATTTATTATATTACTAGCTTTTGCCCGCGTTAATTTGCACTTTGTCAATAATTCTTGTTGCCAATCGGTACACCTTATTGAGTGGTTAAAAACGCATATAATATTTAAAAAAACATCACCAGACAGACAGTAAGTATTTCAAAAAATTTCTTTTTAAAACTACGTTTCTGGTTTTCCCGTCCTTGGCTAAAACGTGTAAATTTTGTTCTGCTTGTGATCACGCCACATACAGTTGCCCATGGGAAAAGCAGTGTTTTTCTAAATGTACAACTGCGATTTTCAGTGTCTGTCCTTGAGCTTTGTTTATGGTCAATGCGAATGCTAATTTTAGGAGAAATTGGAGTCTTTTGAACCGGGATGGCAAATTGGTCGGGATTATGGGAATGTGAAGAATAAATACGTTTTCACCGCTTGCTGTTCCTGTCATAATTATTGCTTGCACAACATTGCGTCTAAGGTGTGTAATTTGTAGTCGCATGCCATTACAGAGCCTTGGTGCATCCAGATTACCTACGCATTAACAGGACTGGGACACCCTGTCAATTCCAGGGAGTTGAGAAACTCTTCAGGGTACGACGTCATTTGTTCAATATCCATGACACTGTCAACGGACAGATACTCGACAACATCACCATCCACATGAGACATAATCTTGTCGTTGATCTACCGGTCTGCCCTATAATTTCGTTAGTCGGTGCCAAAATTGCTCTTTCACGCAGTCATTCTCCATCACTTTATTTTTTCTGGGTCGGAAAATCATCAAATGACTCCTTCCGCTTTGGGTCACCATGGCCTGAATCAGGGTTGGATGCGAAAGGTCGCCGATCGCCTCTAGCCACTCTCCATCCATCATATTTGTTTTCAAATCCGTATAAACGTGGTTTTTTAATATCTGTATCTTGGACTATGTTACAGAATTCAGAGCTCAAATAAATCATCTCGTTGATTTCTGATGTTATATCACGGTGCTACTGTACTCGCATGTTTGTAGATAGTTTAAAAAAATATGTTTCGAATGGTTCTTGAATACGCGATTTGAATGAATTGGGAGGGGGGAATACAAAGTTCCAACACCCCTTTTACATCCTCCATTTATAATATGTATTAGTATAGTATGGATTATTATAGTAAGTATGGATGTGCACACTTTTATACAATAAACATGAACATTCGTATGCATCAATAACTCATGTAAGTAAAATTACCATTTAATTCTCACAAAAAACTGAAATAAGAAAAGCACTCGCGGATTGTAATACGTAAGTACGGTCGGCCAAGAAAGTGGTGTACCAGTTTTGATTTAGTTTCCCGGTCATCGAAAATTACAACAAGGTTCGTTATAAAAAGATATTACTGAAAGAGACAACATTATCATGACGTAAACCTATGTATTTAGTATTCATACGTCATATGTCACATATAAGTACATGACATTTTAACCTTTAGTATAAATGAAAAGGACATTAGTTTCTACAAAGCAATTGAAATGTTTCCAAACAAAAGTAATAAAAACTATTTAGACAACCGAATTCCATTTGAAAAAGAAAACTGACAATTGACATTTTGTCAAATATATGCAAAAAATCGATATATTTTCCGTGTTATTTTTCAATCAACTGCATATAAAATCATCTCAATGCCTGCCAACTTGACCATTGCCGAAAGAGCACAAATAATTGCCCAATTTAATGAGGGAAGCAGTATCAGTGCGATATCCCGGAATTTGAATATATCGAGGCGTTCTGTCCGCTTTTGGATTCGTCGTGAAGGAGAGGAGGGAAGTTTGTTGGATCACAGAAGAAGTGGTCGCCGGCCTGCACTCTCCAATAACGATAGAGAATTCATGAGACGGGAATATGAAATCAATGGTTTTAAGCCCACAAAACATTTTGCGGAGATGTTCGATGTGAGTGCCCAAACAATAAGGAATCATCTACATTACATGGGGTTGCACCACAGGCATTACGCCAAGAAAATATATTTGACGGATGCTCACAGACTTGCTCGTCTGAACTTCGCCAGAGAGCACTTAGAGTTTGATTGGTCTAATACAGTGTTTTGTGATGAAAAAACGTTTAAATCCAGTCAGCATGGACGTCTTCACCTTTGGCGATATAATTCAACACGGTATAAAGATGATCATGTAATCCCAAATAGAGAATCAGGTCGAATTTCCGTAAATATTTGGGGCTGGATGAGTACGGATGGTGTAGGAGAATTGTGTTCTCTACCTCCTCGAGCGACGGCTGTAAATTATATCGACGTGCTTCAGAATGCAATGCTACCGACAGTCCGTAATGTTTACCCGGAGAACGAAGTGCCACAATTTGATTTTGTTCAAGATAATTGTTCAATTCATAATGCGAGGATCGTAAGAGCCTGGTTTCGTTCACACACTGACGTAAGGGTAATTCAGTGGCCCTCAAGATCGCCGGACCTCAACCCGATAGAAAATCTTTGGGGCCTTATGGTCCAACGATGGTCGCATCAAAATGAAAGAACCAAACAAGCTCTTATTAGTCACTGTAATTATATCTGGGAGGAAATGCGGGGAACCGATATTTGCTCACGGCTTGTTGGTTCAATGAGGTCTCGTCTTTTAGAGGTTATAGAGGCCAACGGCGGTTACACCCGTTTCTAATTTTTAAAAATTTTCAATATCTTCTAAATATTACTATATATGCTATGTTTTTGTTTGTTATAAGTATTTTAAAATTGATTGTAGAAATTTAATAAAAGGATAAATCTATTTTTAGCTTGTTTTTTATTGATATTGTAATTACAAGTTTACAGAAATTGTAGGTTTGTGGACTCGCCTTGTGCCTTTACAATTTTATGTAACTTGTTGATTACAATTCTGAATTTGTAGATACAATTTTGTCATCAAAATCTACAGCCCCCCGCCGTTGATTTTACGACGTCATTGGTTCCATCAAGTTCAAACTAAGAACAGCTGTCACGTTACAAACAGTAATAGTCGTTATCAATAATCAGATAAAGACAGCAATAGAAGTTGTCAGATCGATCTGCAAGCGAAACTAATCTTTATCACCTATGAATCTGCAAGCGATATTCAACCTTAGGGTGGTACACCACTTTCTAGGCCGACTGTACCTACCATCGGAAAAAGTACCTGTAGGTAGGCTATTATTTGTATGAAAACAAAAGCTGTTCAAACAATTGATCCTCCAGGCGAACCGTTGTTCCATTAACGTACAAACTACACTATTTAAACGTCAGTTAGCAAAATAATTTAACTTTTCTTAAACAACAACATTTTTTCTGTGGATGTTTTTGTAAACTTTGTTAATTTGCCAAACTGTTTGTTTGTTATTTTGCTATGGATAACTTAAATAGTTAAATACAGCAATTAGTGTAATTAATTAGTAGGCCTTGACACGCCCCGACACAACCTTGATATGAATGCAGTTCCTACCTTAAAAGTAGGTACCTACCTTAACTATTTTAGAAACATTAAGAAAGTTTTTCAACATCACGAATTTTGTATCGTCACGACGACTGAAAGTACTGGTGCGCAATATTAACTGCTAGACCTTTTCGAGGGCAGATAAAGCAGGCCTATCTGCCCATTCACAGCAGATTTCATAACCTACTTATCGATCTATAAAATTACCAGGAAAGCAAAAAAATTGCGCGTTGAAAAAACATTGAAGAACCTTTTTCATAGTCAAACAAAATTCCCCCGCCTTTATGAAGTGCAAAAAGTTTTTTCAATGGCAAGAAATTGTATACCTTTTCAGTTTCACAATAGATGGCGGTGCCATCCTCTTAGTTCGGCTGAGGTCGGGTGTGGTCGGGTCACGAAGTCGTGAGACCACGATCACATTGTCGAGCCAGTGGACACCAGCAAACATGAATTTTATTACAATGGACGGAGCCTGTTGACTTTCTAGTATTGATTGAGAGCTTTTTAATCAGCCTTCATTGGAGAAATGAAGAGTGTTTAAGTGGAACAACATAAATATACATAATGTAGCCTAGCCTTGGCAGAATACGTACTGGGGAAAAGCTAACCTAGGCTAATTTGCGGTGTTACGATCAATATCAGCAGTTCCGTGAATCGCAGTGCAGTTGTTATTGGCCTAGTAAAATTATCTGGTATCTTTATGATAGATCATTCCTGTCCGTCACAAATGCTAACATTTAGGTATAATTTCGCAAAAGGTATGAAAATGCACTAATGCCACTAAGTATGCACTATTTTTGTCCATTATAAGTGACTAACTAATTTCCAACTCATTCTTAAGTTTGTGCCAAATCCCATAAGAAAACATTGAATAAATCTAAAGGAAGTATATCATAACATTCCCTACTTATACCTTTCCAGAATATTTGCAGACCCATCAAAACCAAACGTTCGTTCAACGAATATCAACACTTCAAACCTGTGTTGACGTAAGTATTTATTTTGCGCACAATTTTAGCCGCAACGTTGTATACCTATGCAGAAATAAATACTAAAAGGCTAAGCAAATTACGTACCCTAAGGGTTAAACACAAAGTTGCACCAAGTTTATTACACGCTTGTAATTACAACATGTTCTTACGATTTTATTGCTCAACAGAAGATTTTAAAGGCAGTACGCCGCATAACGCCCCCTACGTTGGAAGCTGTTGTGACTTTTTTCTTTACTTTTTACGAGACTATTTAATACAATTATCTTCATTACTTTTTGCCAGTCCTTCCATTTGAACCAGTTCATTGCTTCATTAGGTCATTCGTTCGTTTTGCCGATGTCCAATTACATCACTGTCTACGTGTGGATCTAAAGTCATTCACTCTCTAGAGAGCCGATCAACTACCTACCTGTAGGCTCCTCTATTCCAGGAAAATAGGCAGGTTTATAAAAAAAACGTAGGCTCTATTTTAAGGTGTTAAGGTTTTGAATAGAAACATTTTTTGTTGTTGTATGTTTTTTCTATGATCGGAAGCCGTACCTCGGAAGGCAGTTCTGTTTATTGAACTCACAAAAAGGATTCCAATGCTGATCGGTTTTTATAGCGCAGAGTCAAAGAAACCGCCATGTTTTTGCTAAGATGAAATTCAATAATTTATCAGCGACAAGAAATAAATTTTATGATCGAGAAATAAATTGCGAATGGTATTTTATTGTGCCTGTTATTGGTTTAAAGGCCTTCTTTTTAATTGATTTAGGGTTTGGAATTTATCGAAAGTTATTTCGATTGAGTTATAAGGTAAGTAGTACCTTCTAGCCCGATCAGAGAAAGACTGCTCTGAAAAGAACACATAAACGAGCATTCTTTTCAGAGCAGTCTGTTAAGTCAAGTGTTAATAAATAAGTACCTGATAACATTGTGC
This sequence comes from Tholera decimalis, assembly GCA_943138885.2. Taxonomy (NCBI): domain Eukaryota; kingdom Metazoa; phylum Arthropoda; class Insecta; order Lepidoptera; family Noctuidae; genus Tholera; species Tholera decimalis. The sequence continues at coordinate 6,807,075 of OW964553.2, read as the reverse complement.
AAATATGATCTCGATATGAAAACCTACACATATTGACACCGTTGAATATACCCACTAAATCAATGTAGTACCTACCAATAAAACCAAGTGCCTAGCTTTTAGACACCAAGACCTACTCGGCGACGGCTCTGAGGTCCTAGCGGGTTACTCCTACAGCGTGTGCTGAGCAACTTATAGATATACCTACTAGCTGTTTTGGAATGTTTGCAATTACTGTATCGGTATTTGTAACCCAAAAATGTCGCTGCAGGCTACAATGACCACTTATCACCGATCACACCGAATAAATTAGCATACATACTTAAGTAGGTAGGTACCTACATGTCGCGAGAGAGAAATAAATATCGCTAATCAAGCGATCCGTTCAATCAGTCCTAAATAAATCATTCATTTCCTTCGTTCGTTTTAATCATTTTTGTTGTAGTAATTTCAATATTTAACACATTCCATCTGAAATTTAAGGTTAACATAATTGTCAAAAACCAGTATACCTACTGATAAATAACAGAACTAGCCGGTTTTAAGCAGAAAAATGTAGTCCACAGTATCAAGTGCCACTAATAATAAATGCCTATAAATCTTTACAATACGGCCGTAAAATAGATTATCCCAGTACTAAACAATGATCCGGTTTATTTTTGGTGTCATAACCTTCACTGAATGGGTCTTAATAACCCACTGCAGACGTTAAAGGGTTAACTTCTTTGAGTCTCAAAGTTTTGAATAAACTTGACAAAACAATAGATTTTGTCCAAATAATAAATAAAAAGAAACTTCGCAATTTACTACGTTGAATATAAGAATATTCTTCAGATACATTTAATTAGATTAGAATGCTACATTTTTTAATAGCAAAAAAACTTCCAACGTAACTGTTATCTGTCTTAATAGCAAGATAATTGATTTCGAAGTTTATTCATGTGGCCAATAACGACCTCAATCACGTATAAAGATTCAGTTACACATTAGACCAGTATATGGAGACCACATCCGATCAATTGGCAAACACTTGCAGAATTACACACCCCTTTAATAACGGCAGTTCAACAAACCTAACCGAATAAGATGTACAGTCGAGCTAGCTATTTAATGCACAAGCAAAAACATTAATGTTTTCCAGTGGTTTTGGCACTTTTTTCTTTGACAGCGTGTGGTCGAACTTTAAAATACCTAGTGAGTTCTTCCCCACCCCTTATTATGCCGCTTGTCTCCTTACTTCCTACTAATATTATAAATGCGAAAGTTTGTGAGGATGTAGGACCTACATTCTCGTTCTGTCGAAGATTAACAAATATACATACCGTATGTATATTTGTTAATTTTCGACAGAACGACCACTGAACGGATTTGATGAGTAGATAGTCTGTTGACAGCCTGGAATAACAAAGGCAAATTTTTATCCCGGAGTTCCACGGAATCGGGATTTACGCGGGAAATTCCTCCCACGCATATGAAGTCGTAGCAGAAGGTAGTAAATATATATTTTTATTAACTTGTATATTCTATGCAATTTAACATTAACTACTGTACGAAATTGAACAAAAAATTATAAAAAAATGACGCTCAATAAAATGAATATTGACAATATTATTTTTATTGCGCGTAAATATTTAACTCTTTTGCCATCACAAAATGTAAGTAACAGTCATAATAATTTATATTATTAAATGAAATGAAATATTCATTTTGTAAATTGGTTATAAATAACACTTTTATACGTCATGTTTTTTTGCGTGTTAAGTTTAGCTAGATGAGGCCGGTATTTCCTAACTGACTACTCTGAGAAGAAACACCGAAACAAACTCAGAGGTCATAGTCTCTTTTAAAGTCCAGACAATTTGTATTTGTATATGAGAAGCATGTAGGTTCATGTCTGTGGTATTTTTTTGAGGAAATAACCAGGCAAGTTTGAGTGGACCTGTCCAGACATAGCAAGCATTTGTCAGTTATCATGTAGCTCAACTTAGAACTTAAGGAGCTCAACAATTTGACAAAAAAAAACAAAGGACATTTGGGTAGGCCACACAAGTACTCAAACTGCTTGACATCATTAAATAAATTATAGTGAAAGTAAAAACAACAAAGAAAGAATAACCTACATTGTCCTCACATTAACAATAATGAAATAATTATATATAAAAAAAAACAAAAACAAAATAAATAGGTATATACAATACTTAACAAAACAAGTATTTTAATCAATAAAAAATAAATCAACTATCAAAATTTAGAAAATAAAAAGGGCTCACGTATATCACTGGAGCATCTCATTCCCAAGCCTTCTTGTCCTCAATATAATCTTTAACACTGTAAAAAGCTTTCTGACATAGCTTACGTTTTATAAACAATTTGAATTTATGAATACTTTTTTTTTTTTTTGATGGGAAAATCATCAAATGACTTCTTCCGCTCTGGGTCAAGCGGAAGGGTGTGTCAGATTTCTACTGACTAAAAACCCATCCTGTTCCTTCAGCTGCCCTAAATTTCCGGGGCCGCGGTAACTCGGTAGAACTTTCCCGCAAACCCCGGCAGGCAATGGCCCTATGAGGCCCCGTCACTAGTGTTGACAGCTCTTTGAGGCGCGCGTAGAACACGACGCGCCGCCGACCCGGGCCTGGTCCTTACCGGACGGTGAGTGACCCCTGCTCGCCGTCCGCAGGCCCGCGCCTACGGTGGCCGGAAATCGGCTCGTGATCCCCGACGCCCGGGGCGTCTCCCGCGGCGGCTGGGGCGCGAGGAAGAGAGTTGCCTCTCCCTCGCGCGTTCGGCCTCCTCCTTCGCTAGCATGACTGCTTCGCAGAAGGAGGCGACCGCATCCCATTCCCTCTCGCTCCGCACCATACTCTGAACCAGAGCAGGGCGCGAGAGGTCGCCGCCGCCGACCGCCTCTACGAGGACACGGCGGTGCTCCGCCCAAGCAGGGCACACCTCCACCGTATGCTCCACCGTGTCCTCCAGGTGGTCCTCACAATGACGACACCCGGGCGTATCCTCCCGCTGAATCCTAAACAGGTACCTCCCGAAACAGCCATGTCCGGTCAGCACCTGCGTCAGGCGGAAGGTGAGGACGCCATGGCCTCTCTCCAGCCACTCCTCAAAGAGGGGACTTATCGCCGCGATTGCGGCGTGCCCAGCCTTCGGTTGCGACAGCCGCTCTTTCCATGCTGCCGTGAGATCACGCCGGAGTTCTATCCGCTGAGCCGCGACTTGCCGCGGTAGCGGGGTTTCACCCCGGCTTAGCACCTCTGCGCGCCAATTATGCACGCGCGCGAGGGCTACCGCCTCCAGATCCCACGGCAGCAATCCGGCAAGGAGGTTCGCCGCCTCCCCAGAGATCGTGCGGTATCTCCGGATAATCCGGATAGCCATGACCCTCTGAGACGCGACCAGCCGGCTAGCTGGTCGCCGCTGCAAATTCAGCGCCCACACAGAGGCCCCATAGAGGGCCATGGACCGCACGATCTCCGCATAGAGCCTCCGGCAGGAGGCGTTTGGCCCTCCTAGATTGGGTAGGAGCCGCTTGAGTGCAGCCCCCGCCCGGTCCAGTCTATTTTATTTTTTTATTATAAAATCTATTTTATTATAAAAACGTATACATTGGCATCTAAACGAACCACCTATTTTTTTTAACCTTGTTTTAGGAATGACATATGTGTCTTTGTTCCTTGTATTTACACTATGAATATCACTGTATTTTTTAATCAGATTAATATTTTTGTGTGCATACAAGAGATTCTCATAAATATACTGAGATGGCACGGTCATAATATTAATCTCTTTAAATTTGTCTCTTAAGGAGTGTTTAGGATTTAATTTATAAATTGCACGAATGGTCCTTTTTTGTAATACAAATATTGTGTGAATGTCGGCAGCATTTCCCCAAAGTAAAATGCCGTATGACATCACACTGTGAAAGTAACTAAAGTAGACTAAACGTGCTGTTTCGATATCAGTTAATCCACGTATTTTTCTAACGGCATATGCTGCAGAACTTAACTTTTTTGACAATTTATCTACATGGGGGCCCCACTAAAGCTTCGCATCCAAAGTTATGCCCAAGAATACTGTGGTATCTTCGGGTTTCAATATTTCGCCCTTTATTAATATACTAGTATTCACTTGTCTAACATGAGGTAACGTAAATTTTAGGCATTTGGTTTTTTTCTCATTAAGAAGAAGATTATTAAAATTAAACCAGCTAACTACAGTCGCAAGGGCTCTGTTTATTTCTTCAGTAACCTGCTGTTGACGTTTAATTTTAAATAAAAGAGAAGTATCTTCAGCGAATAACACTATGTCATGATTTTTGATCAGGTACGGCAAATCATTTATATAAATAAGAAACAAAAAGGGACCTAAAATTGAGCCTTGGGGGACCCCCATCTTGACCACAGATCCCGGCGATCTTTTGCCGTTCACATCGACTCTCTGAATCCTTTCACTCAAGTATGAGGTTAAAAGATTCAGAGAGGAGTCCCGGAATCCGTAGTGGTGCAGTTTCCTGATTAATGTCTCATGGGGAACACAGTCAAATGCCTTAGACAAATCGCAAAAAATGCCCAACGCATCGCACTTATCTTCCCATGCATTATAAATGTGTCCTAAAAGTTCAACACCGGCATCAGTTGTTGAACGACCCTTTGTAAAACCAAATTGTTTATTATGTAGCAATTTGTGTTTATTAAAATATCTTTGCATCTGCATTAAAATAATTTTCTCAAAAATTTTACTGAAAGTGGGCAGTACAGAAATAGGTCTATAATTAGTAGGGTCAGATGTACTACCCGATTTAAATAGTGGGATTATTTTACTATATTTCATTAGATCAGGAAACTCACCGCAATCAATACAATTATTAAATATAACAGCTAATGTAGGAGCAATAATGTGTATAATTGACTTAGTAACTTCAACAGAATTACCCCACAGGTCTGCAGTCTTTTTAATATTCAAAGAATTAAAAGTTTTGATGATGTCATTAGAAGTAACATGTTGGAATTTAAACTCTGAACTACAAACTGGCACATTTTTTTTAAGTAATGTTTCTGCAGCAATGGGAGATGATTTTAGCGATTTTAAACCTTTACTTCATCATGTGCAATCGTTTTTAACTAAATGCGAACTGCATTGGCCTCATAACGGGAACGAAGAGTGTGGCGGTAGCTCACCTGTTTCAATAATTCAAATTTACTATCCGTGTAAAATATAGAGACGATTTGAAGAGTCCGTGTACCTACAATAAGTACGTCTTTTTTTGTTTTCGCGGGGAAACCTTCAAAAGGCGCCTGGACTTTCGGGGTAAAGACCAGCAAGTGTGGGATTCTTACCTCACTAAAACCACCCGGTAATCACCATCAGCTCACAACTCCGGAGCCTCCCCTGTGCAACGCCTGTTACGGCACATACCTGGAGATACTAAGTACACCTACGTACCAACTTCATTGTTTAACAGTACTTATGTATGTAATTTCTCTGACACGCTATGTAAAAAGTCTCGATAGATCGTAGCTCGAGACCTTCCGGGACCGAGACCTCTTTCTCACGCGTGTGGGGTGAAATGTTCTTCTGACAGAACAATACGAGCACATGAATACCGTCGGCAAAAACTAGCGATACACTGCACTTGACTGTACGGTGAACAGCGGTGATCAACTGTTAGAAATAGTGAGATATAACTGTTCGTTGTTTGTATTTTTAGGGTTCCGTAGTCAACAAGGAACCCTTATAGTTTCGCCATGTCCGTCTGTCTGTCCGTCTGTCCGCGGTTTAGCTCAAAAACTATTGGTACTAGAAAGTTGTACTTTGGCATGAGTATACACGTTAATGACGCCGAAAAAGTGGTAAAATAAAATTTTGAAAAAAACAATTATTTAGGGTACCTCCCATACATGTAAAGTGAGATGATAATTATTTTTTTTCGTTCTTCCCATAGTGTGGGATATCGTTGGATAGGTCTTTCAAATATTAGGGGTTTGGTAAGACCGTTTTTTGATTAAGTAAACCGTTCGTGACTTATCAAGCTTTAAAGTACCAATTTTCGTTAGAGTCAAGTGTCCTCCCCCTCTATCAACTAAACGGTTGTAGTTAGAAATTCAAATGTCATGGCAGTAGTACCTATATACAATTTACCTGTATAACGAAATTTAAAGGAAAACTATCACACATAAGTGGGCTTTACAAGTTTACGAGTAATAGTCGACCAATTGTATTTGACTCGAAAATTTCGAACAACTCTACAGAAATGTCGATAGATGGCGCTAAGCGCCAGTTGTATCGTGCTAGCTTCTTGTGACGATTGAGTAGTGTAGCTCTGTGTCCGTATTTAAATTCAAAACACCGGCTATGACAAGTTTTATACAAATCTCTAAAAAAAATTAAAACTTTTCGTGCAAAATTGTCGGATCAGGTGAGGATTTGTATAGGAAGTCAAATTAGTTAGGTAGTCATGTTTGGCTTTTAGTTAGAGCATGGTACGAAACGATCAGTCAGCGAATACGACACGCACTTGGCTGTTATAAAAACTACGGAACCCTACACTGCGCGTGGCCCGACACGCACTTGACCGGTTTTTTTCTCTAAAAGCGGGCGTGTTAGCAAACACAGAGATCTTTGCAAGCGGCATTATCGAAAATATTATATTCATCGTAACTTACCTACTTAAATCAATCAAAATCTTTCTTAATAATATTATAAATGCGAAAGTTTGCGAGAATGGATGTATAAATAATTAAATACATGTATGGATGGATGTATGGATGAATGAATGAATGTATGGATGTTGTTACTCTATCTCGCAAAAACTACTTAACGAATTTGAATGAAATTTGGTATGTTGACATTTGGATTAACACATAGACTACTTTCTATCCCGGAATTCCCACGGGATCAGGATTTACGGGAGGAAACCCTCACACGCGAACAAAGTTGCAAGCTAGTAAACTATAATATTTATGAACCTGACTAGTGGACTCGAGGTTACGCGGAGACAAGAAGGAAGAACATTGAAGAAAGGATTTTAAAAAATCAATTAGAACTAATACCAAATGCCTACTTGTATAGAAAAGAAAACATTTTCATAAACCGCTCATAAAAATTGTTAAACCTCAATTGCCCTAAAAATAGCACACTAAGCCTCAGCACGCGCTCCATAAATACCTACTTATATAAAACGAAATAATTCAAAAGAAAAGTGGCGTTTATAACCAAACTTCACTTCAACAAAATCCGCAATAGGGCAATTGGGGCCTTGCGGAAAAAGTTTGAGAGCCGCTGTCACCCGTATTGTGTCAATGAAATGCCATGCTGCTTAACATATGATCGCGTGATCATCTGCGATCGTGTTATTGTAAAATGTAATTGATTTATTATGAAGATTATATTCCGGAAGTGTAGACAACCGAGTTTCTTCTTGCATTAGTTATAAAAGTGGGAGGCAAGAAAGACGGTGTTTAAAAACGGCATTAAAACTATTCACTCGCATTTTGTGGAGAAAGACGTGATAAGTTTGAGGAAGTAAGCCGGACTTCCAAACAGATAAATAAGCAGTTTGAAGTACCCATCTTAAGAAATAGGTACGGGGTAAGCGAAAATATTTAATAATAAGATTCTATTATATATATAAGATTCTACAATTATATTATAGTTATACAAGTCCACACTGTCCCACTGCTGGAGAAAGGCGTCCCTTCTATCACTTTATTTACAAACCCTTCCCAATCTCCAAATTGATGAAACAGAGCGCCCAAATATACTTAAACAATTGAATTAGGTAATGGTATTTTAAACTATCACCTTATAGGCGCGTGACGAATAGCGATCAAAACAAACAGTCGTTTTGTTTCAGTAGTAGCCTTACAGCAGATATTAACAAGTTCTATTATATAATTTATAAATTCAACAGTTTAGCCACCAAAATATAAGTACTGCCTAACCTTGAACGTACGGTATTTACACTTTTTGTCTACAGAACAGACTAATCTATTTAGTGATTCAGGAGATTTTTTAGGCTTCACGCGAAATTAGATCGATGGCAAAAAGTTCAGACCGTTCCAATTTTCCTACCAATAAGCAATTAAATATTGAAGAATAAATCAATAAAAAATATAATGGATGGGTATGTTATGTACAATATAGAATAACTCGCATAAAAAGGAACTTATTTTCAATAAAAAATTAACTAAAAGAATTCATAAAAATAATGTTAATCCTAACATAGAAATACAAGAATAGAAATACCACTCATTCTAAAAAAAATACCTGCGTTTAAATAATAACATATTCTAAATTCAAATTATCTAAGATACATAATTTAAATAATATAATCTGCTAATTAGCTGATTATTTCCCCGAAGCAGGGATTTGAAAGTCATTGTACAGTGCCTATGTCCCCGCTCACATTATAGTTGTTTTTAAATACAGATGTATATTTCTCTTTCATTTGTTCTTTGTCTATGGATGGACACAAATTACATATTAAGATGAAAAATAAAAAAGGTCACAATTCTTGGAACCAAGGTCCGTGTTTTGGTCACCATCCTCTCAAAATGACAGTCTGGCTTTACGTACTTATCGTACGTAAAGCCAGACTGTCATTTTGGCAGTAGTCACTAACATCCCGTAATGACCAGCATTAATATTGACGGCAGTTTTACACCTATCAACAATCGGGTCGCAGCATTCTCGAGAAAACTCACGATAACGCTTTAATTGACTCCTTAACCTACTAATCAAATGCAAACAATCTAAATTAACATCGGAAAATCGATTAATTCTATTGTGCAATAATCTATTCCACTACGTCAAATAAATTGACATCTTGAGTACGAAAAACTTTTCACTTGTGGCGAACAAAGTGAGGCTTGTTAGAGCATTCTACGAATATGGGTCAGCGGTAAATAGCCTAATAGAAACATGCATGCAAAATCGCTTAAATTGCAAGGCAATACAATGTATGAGCGCTGTCAGCAATGATTGGTGTCGGGCGTTAGGGCAGTGTCGGGTGTTGTCGGGTCGCTCCAGTGGCTCTCAACCTGCGGTCCGATATTTTATGTGTGGCAACACTGGCAGCTGAGGGTTATGACCGTCTGCGAGTGATTAATACGACTTTAACACACCACGAAGCTGTTTTGTCGAAGGTCGTCCGGAAAATATTATACGGCTTTGTTTTCCCATCTTATTTTCAAGGTTAACTTTGTATAGGCAGTTATTTTTTTCAGTGAGAAACGGATATTTATAGAGCACCGCCTTGTTTTTCTGTGAACGTCGTAAAATGTCAGAAAATATATTTTGCCAGGAGGATAAGCAGCTGTAGATACTATGCTTATAACGTTGATCACCGATTAGTCTGCCAAACTGAGCAATATTCTTTGGAAATCTCCATAGAGAAAATTGACACCAGAAAGGCGCTAAAGAGTCGCTTCATCATCCAAAAACCATCTCATAAATTGTGACTTTCTCAAGTCGTAGCAGACCTCCCAGCTAAAGCACACGTAGTCCGATAAGGCGCCATGCCTATACGCTATTCGGTCTAGTATTCTAGATACATGGAAAATTGACACTCGACACCCAGCAATCACTGGAACCAACTATTTGTGTGAAGGCGTTGCATGAAATGTTACCCGGGATATATGAGATGTGGTCGGTGGACTCGTTTTCAATCGATTTTGATTAGGCATTTGTTATACGATACAGCTGTTTTGACGTATTGAGAATGAAGATAGACTTACACTTTCGGAAGAGAATATTACAAGTAGTTTACACCACAACCTACCATATACTACTCGGTATTTTAGTAATAGTTTTTTGGTTTGCCGAATAGAAAATCCTAAGTATCTACTTAAACATTTATTTTGGAAATATTAACAGTATACTATGTCGTGTAGATTATACAATATAATACAATGATTTCCGTATGTATTGTATAGGTACATAAAGTTAGGTACTTAGCAGAATTTCTGCTAAGTAACTTTAAAATTAACGACAGCCACAAAATATTTAAAACTCAGGTAAAACATAAATGAACAGTTGTAGGATATAATCTCAGGAAATACTGATTCGCTGCTGCGCTGAATATTTCGAGTTCGATTCCCGCACTGAATAAAATGTTTGTGTGGCCTATAAATAGTTGTTCCGGGTCTGGTTGTTTGAGAAAAATGCACCCACGATACAGGAGAAATGCCTAGAACGGGGCAATAATTTTTGAAAAAAAAAAAAGGAACATAATTTTTACTACGTCTTCTGTCAAAGTTTGACAGCTTTTCACGCTGTAGTCATTGAGATAATTATGTATATTACTGCGTAAGGACTGGGAGGACCGTATGTTATAATGACGCCTCGAACTTGGTCCCAGAATGGTCTTCCCTTTATCGAAGTGAACTAGAACGCGATCGACTATCTTCGGGAGCGGTCGTAAGTTTTACAAGCAAAAATGCCGAGTTGTGTAGGAGCTAGGAGCAGACCACGCCGATTGACATCGTAGTTCTAATAGATGACGTTAGTGTGTTTTGTAGGGCGACCGCGTCCGTCAAATGTTCTGACAACCGTATCTTTACTATTTAAATCAATGGCTGTAGTATTCAGGTTGTCAAGTTTTACTTCTTAATACACAAACCGGGAGTTAATGTGTGTAAAGTACCTAAGTACAGTTTGTAAGTCGTCAATTATATTTTAACGGCAAGTTAAACTGCATACACTAACGTTTTCAATGAAACCTGTTAATAACGCGTGGAAAGACGAGGCATTGCTAATCCTGTTAGCGCTTAGCCAGACGATTTTATACCTTAACGATTCTTCGGATGAACTCATGACCTTCCGGTCTGGTGAGTTCTTTATAACATAGCTACTAGCATGTGCAACCAGCTACATGCAAAAAGAAATATCCCAAAGGTGCTTCTGGGACGAAGATCATACATATATCCCTTCGCTAGAACTGTCAGGTTTTATGACTTCTGACCACCAGACTTTCTTTTCTTTTCTGACTGTCAAACATGTCCAAATGATTGGACCATCAGTTAAACGTGCTTTCCGAGCAGGGGTATCATACCGTCGACTTCCAAACTCCGGCTCCTTAAAGAAAAACCCAATAGCACTTTTTGCACGATCCAGGAATTGAAACCAACTCCTCATACTCAGCAGTCCCGCTTGCAACGACTCGACTAACGAGGCAGTCCAACCCTAATTGCGTAAACAAATGCCATCTGTTGCATAAGCTTCATGTTGACATTGCATTCATTGCGTGTTTTACATTGTCGAGCACATATTTTTTTTTAAACTTATTTAAGCAATGGACCTTTTCAGTTTGATTTTTAATGAACCTTTGACGTTAACGGCCCACAGCGTAGAGAACGAATTTTTGAATTATTATTTTATTACTTTTCGTATGTAGCTTGTAGAATTTAGTTAAATAGTTTTAAAATATAGGTACGTTCGTGTTTTAGCTAAGTACACAATTAAGGTGCAGGACATGGTTTATCCGTATGCCAAATTTCAGCCCGCAGCTTCGAGTGGAATTCGGTTATCTCCCACTACGATCAAACTCTCCAATAGTCCAGAACAAAAACCTTTCCTAAGCTCTTAGCGTGAAAAGGTAACAAATTTAATTACGCATTAAAAATATAGAAGTACGAATAATATACCTAAGCATTTATAATACTTAAACTAGCGTCTGCCGGCACACATAATAATAAATTATTAAGTTTGGATAAAGTATTGCAGTACGATTACAACAGTTACGAAACTAATAAGTATTTTCGTGTAGCTATCTCAAGTTACAACACCGTAAGATAAGTTCTGTTCAAGGTAACCAGGTCAAACTTCAGGAGTAGGTAAACAAAAATACCCACGGACATAAAGACGGGCGTAATGGGAGAGGACTTACGTTACTAAAATAATAACGTGAACGTGCACGTAAACGTGAATCGTGGGGAACGGCCGTAAAGGAATTTGTATGAGTAAACGCAAACGCGGATCGATACGGAGTGGTTTTGTAAGTTATTCATTTGAGCGTTGTTCGTATTCCCAACTGGTTTTCGTGCCAATAAGATGTGGAGCAATGACTGACACATTTACGAGTTGGCACTAACTTTCTGGGGGATGAAACTTTTAAGCTTATGTAGGCTTGCGTCGCCCACGTGGATTCCACGACTATACGACTAAATATGCCAGCATCACGTAAAAAAACAATGAAAAAAGGAAAGGTCAGAAACACTGCAGTCTTGCTCTATTGCTTTTGGGTGTACAGTACCGATATTTATACAGGGGAATTTACTACTTAGGGCAATTTGATGAAGCCTTTTTCTAACGTCCAACTGCGTTCAGAAGCAGCATTTATGAGTGAGAATGAGAAACGTCAAATTCAGTCAAGTTCAATGTTGTAAAAACCGAGGCGTGATTTTTTTTTTTTCACTAACATAAACCAATACTCCGGAGCTGTGATAGCTACTTACAGCCTGGACATCTTAAAGTCAAGTAAGGTTACTTCAAGGCAAGCGTACTCCATCGCTTTCCACCATGTGAGATCATGGCGCCTATCAATAATATTGAGGTATATTGATTCAATATACCTACTAAATATAAAATAAAACTGACAAGATCTAGCCCACATATTTGCAATTAAGCCATAATAAACACAGCGGTAGGTCCTGAACATAGAAGTCTAGATATTATCTTGCACGGCAATAACAGGTTGCCTGGTTGCCATCCCGTCTAATGCCAACAAACTTCTTACATGCGCGCACTGTATTCCTGCCATTCATAACTTGTAATGAAGATAACACGATTCTTCTGCTCAATGCAGGCGCTGTCCGAAGCTAATCCAATCAATGAGTTTCTTCACGTAGGTATAGAAATTCCAAGACGTTATAAGCACTTCTCATCTTAGTAAAGTTCTGCGTAAAATATAGATGAATGCATTGATACGGGCTAAGAATGTTAAGATAGCGTCCAGGGAGGTTTTATGCGAGGTTTTACTATCTTTACTGAGGTGGGTGTAATTATTAGCATGTATTGAGGACCTATCGTACGGAGATCTTTCCGGGTAGGAACAGACAACCAGTGTCAAGTTCTGGTACGAAAAAAGTCTTTATTGTTTGTAAAATAATGATTTCGAGAACAAGCAATGGGAACTCCATTTATGAGCAGTTGACCGTACGTCGTGAGTGTGACAGTGAGTGGAAAAATTGATAAAAGCGATAGTACAATATTAAATATAACCAATGCTTTTCGGACTAATGATGTAGACTTTAGAACAGTATCATTGCTGATATGGACTGGTCATTTTTGATGTTTATAGTTCCGCAAAAAAATATAATGGCAGTGGCTAAAAATAATAACATGTTCAACATTTATATCAGTAATGAGCTGTTGTGGTAGTGAACTTGATAAGTCACATGTAATCAAAACGGACCGATTTAAATAATTACAAGTGCTAATTAGAAACAATAGGTACTTCACGCTGCTGATGCAATTTCACTGATAACACAAGGTCGCTAATTCGTCAAAGATTTTGTACCTAACTGATAAACTTTGATTATGTGGAATTTTGGATTGTATGCTGCTACACAATGATAGCCAATATTTAATAAATGAATAATTAACTGCTCTTATCACTGTTTAGTTTCGGCGATAAACCCTTATTGACGTGTCCGATAAACATAGTTTAGGCATCAATAAACTTTGTCATAAAACAATAGGTAGTTTCTGAGTTCACCAAAGGTTCACATAGAATATGGATATAGTATTTACCTCCTGGATGCGTCAGCGTGCTGGGGTGGACAGTACCGTCCTTATGCAGGAGCACATGCCGGGTCTCCGACACCAAGTAACAGGTGGGTCCGTCCGTGAGGCACTTCTGGAAGGCGCGGGCCGCCTGGTAGAACAGCGCCCAGGCGTGCTCCTCGCTGATGGTGGAGTTGAAGGCCTGCAGGATCTGCTGCAGGTTGATGCAATCGGACGCGTCCAGCGAGAACTCCGTCCCGCCGGGGGCGCCGGCGTTCTCCTTGCGCATCATCGCGCCTACCCCGCCGGCCTACCATCCATCCTCAGAACCAACAGCACACCACTGCGACAACTATCGATCGCACAAAATTCACCAGTCGATCGTACCACTGAAAATTTCTCACTAAAACACACGTAAATAATTTTTGTAAACTACATAATACGAATGCGTGTTATTGTCACCGTGCTCCCCGAAACGTCACTGTCACTTTTCGTTGGCAAGAGGGTGGCGTGATATTTTTTTTGTAATGTTTTGGTGCGTCGCGATCTTGTTCGCGCGTGCGCGCTGCTTTCGGTAGCACGTGACACGTGCGTCGGCGGCCACAGCTCGGCGCAGACTGCCGGCGCGGCGGCCGCAGCCTCCGCGATAAGATGCGCCCTACCCCGGAATCACTTCCTACTTCCCTCTAGTTTTTCCTTCAGGATTAAACCACTGACCACCCACATAGCCTCCGGGATCAGCCAAATAAGTAGCTAATATCCGTCTTTGCAAATCGGAATACTAGATAAGATATTAGCTAAGCGATTATATCACATTTCCAAGATAGGTAAATTAAATTTCAGTAATAAAACAACAATATCTCAGTCCATTTTATTTTATTTGAGTATGTGAATATCAATAACTACACATTAAATTCATCATTCGTTACGCGTTATAATGTGAATAATACAAAATCAACTTTTATTAAAATGTATGAACATTCAAATAACTAGAATTACCTAGTGTATAATGATGTAACATTAAAAGGTTTAGCTTCTTTATGATAACAGTCGCTTCTAATCCATAGATATTTACCGGTTGATGCACACATCATTAGCAACCATGCAACTTAGTCTGAACATAATAAATACTAGTAGTATAATTTATTAATGTAGCAGCCCAAATGCATCTGCATAATATGGATAAAATTATAATTAAAGCTAAATAAAACAAGGAATGTAATTAAATTAATATCCGTCTTGCAGTGTCTAACTGAACATAAATCCCATTGGACATAATATCAAATGTATAAAGCATGTCACAGGTTTAGTTCAAATGGCAATGTTATTTCACACTCTAAGATTTCGAAAAACTTAAATAAAGTTGAATGCATAAGGTGACGCAGCCACGATTTCTTTTAAAATTAACCTCTACACATAATGCCCTATACCTGTTTAACTAACATTACTGTCATTTTGTAACCGTGACAACATTTTAATACTATAATTTAAACACTTCAGACTGTTTTCATTAAATGTATAGACACAATCAATTCTTGAAATTGGCAATTATTTAACTATGTTATATTCTAATATCATTCTGGAGATGTCGCAAAAATAAAATAAAATTTATATAAGTAGAGGTTGAGTTTATTAAAAATAAAACAAAGAAATATTAAAATTTCTAATTGAAGGATAAAATCAGTTCATTGACAACTATTTCAGTGGAGATGTGAGAAGAAAACAAACAAATATGAGATAATTCTTTTACGATTAATGTCGAGATATGAAAAAAAAAACTGTAGTTTGGAGTTCAGGATTTATCTTCCAGTAAGACGAATTCTCAAATCCTAAAAAAGTCATATAGTCAGTCAGATTATTCACACAAAATATTAACGCGCTGTATAGCACGATTTGTCTTTGTTATCATGGCAAAAGTAAACATGCATGTCATAGATGATACATATAAATACTGAGATAGATGCGCCACTCTATGATTCGAAAATTGAGTTTTTTACCCTGATCGCCAGGTAGCGTAACGGTAGTTTAATACCGAAAAAATCCGATAGGTGGCGTCTACCTGAAATGTTAATAATATTTTCTTATTTTAAAGATTTTAGAAGTACTAGATTGATTGAAATAAATATTCTAATCGACAAAAGATTAAATCCTTCATTTTAGAATATTTATTTCAATCAATCTAGTACTTCCAAAATCTAAAGATTAGATTTTAGAGGCTGGCAAAAATTAAAACACGGTGAAGATGGATTTAATTATTTTTTATATTTGAGATTTTTTGGATTCATTATAAATCAACGAAACATAACAAACGAACGAACTACTGATTCAAATTTAATTGAGTCTAAAATAGGCAACAAATCATACCACAATTGGAAATGGAGCGAGTTATTTTTTAAGCACTGCTTATATATTTTTGATGACTCCTTGTAAGAATGACCATTAAATGATTCGAAGAGCTTATCAAATAATAAATCTCTGCACTCTTCGGGCAGAATGTTGTGTTCTGAAACAAAATATTAATGTTGGTTAATAACATTTTGCAAAATTTGCTAGGTAACAATAATGATCCAAATATGTGAAATTATAAACATACTAACTCGATAAAAAACGTAAAGCGCTAGACACCCTCTGGCTGAACACTTGTGCTGCATATTTTACCTTCATTTTAGGTATTTTATTACTCATCACATGTTTTTCTGATAATTTATTAATTAATCGAAATTTGTCAAACAATTTTTGACAGTTTTATATTTTTCTTTTTTCTTTGTTTTTCATAAACAAGCGAGGTGTATAGAGTCTATGATGCAGTAAAATTATAATGCCATTTAATTTAGTGATTTAGTGAATTAGGTGTCTATATACATTAAATAATGCTTTATGAATTTTTCGATACAAATAATATTTTTTTATTAATTTTGATTATCATATATGTATAAATATATCGTAGCGGCAGCCATCTATTATCAAAACATACGCATTACGTACAAAACTAAGTTGACCCCAGACATAAGATGTCACTAGTTTTTTGGCAAATTTTGTGTCTGAAGTTTCTTCGGGAGTTTCACCCCCCTGATGCATGTTTAAAATTTTTGGTTACTAACTGACGTTCAAAAAATTTTTTGCCAGTGTAATATTCAGTTGACAGGGTTACCAACGGCAAGAAAAAATACTACAAAATATACCGTGACAAAAGAAATCG
This sequence comes from Tholera decimalis, assembly GCA_943138885.2. Taxonomy (NCBI): domain Eukaryota; kingdom Metazoa; phylum Arthropoda; class Insecta; order Lepidoptera; family Noctuidae; genus Tholera; species Tholera decimalis. The sequence goes on along the minus strand of OW964553.2, from coordinate 6,790,163 downwards.
CATCAAAAGTACCCGGTTGTTATTTTTTTACTGGAAAACGGGAATTTGCGCACATTGCTTTTAATGGAACAGTTAGCACCTCGCAACTCGCATAAGCTCAAGTTGTTTATTTAATCGCTTATCTTACTGTATTTTTATTGGCAATGGATTTAAATATTGGAGAAAGCAAATTTTTGTTGCTATTGTGCAAAATTATGGCAAACATTCGCAACATTATACGTATCGATGCTTCCATTGCACGAAAGTTACGCATATTTTCGAAATTATATCTTCTTTGTTACACCTCACCTGTTACAAATTAACTCCTTTCTTTTTCATTTTTATCATTATTTAACAAATATTGATATAACACTAAAGCCATAAATTAACAATAAAATATATTTTTAAACATTATCATAATTTCACACATACTTTGTGATACGTTTTGTGATAAAATACACTAATGTGAATTATAAATCTATCTTATTTATAATAAATTATAAGAATACGCGTACTTAATGGATTTTTTTTAGTTCTAAACGCTATAAAATTGCAAATGGATCTAAAAACTTCAACATCGTTCATCAGATTACTTTTACAACTTTAAATTATACTCGCAAAAGATTAATTTTAAGTAACTAACTCCTAAAACATTTAAATACATATTCGGCACATCGTGTGTAAAAAGGCTTAAAGATCACGAACATAATTTAATTCAATTTCAGCATGCTCTATCTACATCAGCGATACTCAACCTACTATTTTCTGGGGCCGCAACAATATAAATGCCAAATTTTCTTCCGAACTCGATTTTATGCTAGATAATACTCTTTATACGTGAGATCCAAGAGACATGAAACCGGGCCGAAGGTAGAGTATCGCTGCCGACTGACGTCACTGAATCACAAATATCATTCACGAATGATTGAACGAACGATAGACCTCACTTCTTCTTCAGACTCCACAGTGGATCGAGGAAGTTTAGAGGATCTTTCATGTCTCCACTTTTTAGACCAGGCGACTGTTTCATTTCCTCGAAGGATTCGCGGGAGAACTTGGTGGTTTTCTGGCCTGCAGTTGCAGGGTTGGTTGGGGTCGGAGGCACTGGGGGGAGAACTGCCGCGCCTGATGGTAGGGACACTGCCTCACCGTTGAACATTGTTGTACCTTTAGGAAAGAGAAAATTATTATACAGATGAACAATGTCAAAAGGCTTTATGGCAACGATTAACTGAGGTAGCTGTGCGGTGCGGATGTTTTTTATCAATTAGCAGGAAATCAGACATTATTGCCACTGTGGATTTCCTTTGGAACGGTCTCAGTTGACCAGTTGACTTATACGCAGCATGGCGTAAGTTCAGCGTTTCACGTATTTATTTTTCGCGTTTGAATAATGTTAAAGAAAAACAGCTTTATGTAAATGTTTTGTTTTCAACCAACTAGCGCCATGGTTGAATAGAAGGCTCTCACAAAATACAATTTACCATCTCATTCCCTTATGTGACGTTACACAGTTAGAATAGTTCTCTTGTTGTATCAATGGACAAGCTTAATAGAGCATGGTACTCTATCACGGCTGTTAAAACGATGGTGCAGAACATACATCGATTATAGCGAGTTCATCTACTTAGAGTTGTTTCCGTTTCGACAGATTTTCGTTTTGCCAGATTTTTGTTTCTACAGCGTGTCACTTTGATATCTCCAACGTACAGTTACGTACAAAAATAAAAGACACAGGTATATGAACCTTTTGAACCCCATTGTCACATATGTTTGTTTTTCTTTCAATTTTTGTAACATAAGTCCAAAAAACGTTCTATTACAATAATAAATGACAGCTAATACTCGTCATGATGAAATTAGTCATTACTATTACTCAAAATAATTGAGTAATAGTATTTCCACCAGCCATCACTTTACAAAGCATAAATAAGTCAATAAAATTATGTAAAATAATTGTAAACTTGTATAATATGCAGATCCTAATAAAAGTTTTTCAAAGTTACCGCTGAAATATGTACAAATAATTCTATTGTGCTGAATTGTAGAACTGTAGACCAAATAAAAAAATACAATCAGTTATGTAACAGCGCTCTGCGAGACATTCATTTCCCTACTGAGTTTGAGAGCTGCAGTTTTGGGTCATGTAATTTAGTTAATCATCGGTCTGTTATAGATTTATTGTATGGCAACATTGTTGAAATCCTGTCTGACGCTGCTGCACAAACTAATAATAGTCCTGGAGGCAGTACAAGGAAGCATAGGATGTTGTGCGGTTGGAACAAGCATGTAGGCGAGGCTCACCGGGAGGCTAGACTCCAATTTACTAATTGGGTTGCTCACAATCGGCCCACTTCCGGAATGATCTATAAACAGATGTGTGACACACGAAAAATCTTTAAAAGTCGCCTAAGTGGTGCCAAAACCACCAAGAGCAAATTAAAATGGACAAAATTGCCAACCTTAGGTCACAAAAAAGTTTTGGCCAGTTTTGGAAAGCCACCGGTAAGCTTAATTTGAGGCCTGGTCCCCCTGTGAGCGTCGGAGGGAACAATCAACCTGGAGAGATTGCCAATATGTTCATGGAACATTTTAGAGTGCAATCTCCTCTTGGACCCTCGGCCGCCGTCGTCGATACTGAGCCCGGAGTGTTGGGAAAGGCGCCATTAACCCGATTTTCGGCTGAGCAAATTAAAAACGCTTTGAAGAAGATGAGCAGAGGCAAATCTCCCGGACATGATGGGCTCAGTATCGAGCATTTAAAACATGCTGGAGTTCACTTACCGAGGGTCCTGTCTATGCTCTTCGCGATGTGCATTAGTCATTCTTTACACTTACCTTCAGAGTTAATGAAGACAATTGTGGTGCCCATCGTGAAGAGTGGGACGGGAGATATCTCGGAAAAGGGGAACTACCGTCCAATATCTCTTGCGACGATCATTGCCAAGGTGCTGGATAGTGTGCTTGACTCTCTATTGGACGAATACCTAGACCTGCATGACGCTCAGTTCGGGTTTAGGCCCGGATTGTCTACAGAAAGCGCTATTCTAAGTCTAAAGCATACTGTCCAGTACTACACGGGTCGCAATACTCCGGTGTACGCCTGCTTCCTCGACCTCTCCAAGGCGTTTGACTTAGTGTCGTATGACGTCCTCTGGGGAAAGTTGGGAGGCAGGGGTATACCGAAGGAGATCATTAGTATCTTTCGGTATTGGTATGCTAACCAGTCTAATCGGGTCAAATGAGCAAACGCTCTCTCTGAGTCATATGGGCTGGAGTGTGGAGTGAGACAGGGGGGTTTGACGTCTCCCAAACTCTTTAGCCTATACGTAAACGATCTCATAGTCGAGCTGAGCAGCATGCGTGTTGGCTGCCGGGTGGACGGTGTTAGTATTAATAACATCAGCTACGCGGACGACATGGTGCTGCTCGGACCGACTGTGCGATCGATCAGAGAGATGCTGAACGTCTGTGAGACTTATGCTGCCTCCCACGGACTGATATATAATGCTAAAAAAACGGAATACATGGTCTTTAAGGCCGCCGGTAAGTGCCATGACGCGCAGACAATAAACCTGTACGGTCAAAATATAAAAAGAGTGTCTACGTTCAAGTACCTGGGACATTTTCTTACCGACGACCTTAAAGACAATGTTGACATTGATAGGGAGCGCAGGGCGCTGGCGGTTCGAGGAAACATGCTGGCCCGGAGATTTGCTCGTTGTAGTAATGAAGTCAAAATTACGTTGTTTAAGGCCTATTGCCAGACTTTCTACACGAGCAATCTCTGGGTCAAGCACACCAAGGCGCTGGATGTCTTGCGCATCCAATACAATAATATCTTCAGAATGCTGTAGAGACTTCCCCGCTTCTGTAGTGCGTCAGAGATGTTTGCGAAGACGCATACAGATGGGTTCCACGCCATCATGCGCAAAAAACTCTGTTCGCTGGTCAGTAGAGTGCGGGCGAGTAACAACAGCATTCTGTCGACTGTGGCGGAGAGATTAAATTCTCCTTTCATGATTCACTTTATGGGAATGACTATCAACCGGGGCACGTTTCCCATAAATTGATGGTCCTTCCCATAAAGCTAGTTATAATTTTATTTGTTAATATTATGTACTTACCCTAGCGTAAGCAGTATACTAACACATCTATGGATTTTTAATTATCCGAAATAAAGAATTTGAATTTGAATTATTGTGCTTATGATAAATAGATCACTAACTAAATCTATGACTCCTTGTGACTTGTACTTTTACTGTCGAAACAAAAATCTGGCGAAACGAAAATCTGTCGAAACGAAAATCTGACGAAACGAAAATCTGTCGAAACGAAAATCTGTCGAAACGAAAACAACTCTCTACTTATGTCTGCTTAGCCTGTTGGAGTGACTGCCATCTAATCACCACGACCTGGATAACATAACATAACGAGCTGGATAACACGTTACCCCTTGGCAAGACTGGAGTTAGAATTTCAAGCGCCTGACTACCCTTAACGACTGTCAAAGTTGTGACAAATGACAGCCGGAACTAACGCCACAAAAAAGTTCATAATATTTCCCCTGTAAATATTTATTTATTAAAATACCCATGTATAGTCACTACGCGACACTTTTTTTTTTTTTTTGGGTTGGGAAAATCATCGAATGACTTCTTCCGCTCTGGGTCAAGCGGAAGGGTGTGTCAGATTTCTACTGACTATAAACCCACCCTGTTCCTTCGGCTGCCCTAAATTTCCGGGGCCGCGGTAATTCGGTAGAACTTTCCCGCAAACCCCGGCAGGCAATGGCCCTATGAGGCCCCGTCACTTGTGTTGACAGCTCCTTGAGGCGCGCGTGGAACACGACGCGCCGCCGACCCGGGCCTGGTCCTTACCGGACGGTAAGCGACCCCTGCTCGCCATTGGCAGGCCCGCGCCTACGGTGGCCGGAAGTCGGCTCGTGATCCCCGACGCCCGGGGCGTCTCCCGCGGCGTCTGGGGCGCGTGGAAGAGAGTTGCCTCTTTCTCGCGCGTTCGGCTTCCTCCTTCGCTAGCATGACTGCTTCGCAGAAGGAGGCGACCGCATCCCATTCCCTCTCGCTCCGCACCATAGTCTGAACCAGAGCAGGGCGCGAGAGGTCGCCGCCGCCGACCGCCTCTACGAGGACACTCCACAGTATGCTCCACCGTGTCCACTACGCGACACTGGCAGAAATTTCCGAAGTCTTCGGCAGATTGCCATAAAAAAAATCGGCGTGGCGTGCTTTCCGATGCGGGTGTTATTATTTAGCGACGAGTTCATCAACTGATGTAAACAGAGAAAACACCTAAAAGTGAGGTGAGATGGTGATCAAACGCAAAGTACGAATTCTGTTAATCATGTGTCGTTATCGAATAAAACATTAATAATAATGAATCACCAAAATAATTACTTTTAATTATACTTTGTTGTAGCTTGCATTTTGTTGTAAAACATGGTGCATACATGTGTATCAGTGTAATCTGGCAAAGTTACGTTATCTTGGACGTCAATGCTTAACTGAAGGTATAAAAATTCGATTAGATGAGATAATATTAGGGTTGGGCAGAAAAATAGGACACAAGACAGATTTCCTGATTATAAAACTAAAAAGTAATTAATAGATTATTATTTATAAACAGCATCGATTTTTGAGCATATATTTTAATGAAATTGTTCATTTGCAACTGCTTCGATGTAACACAAAATAACTCTCATTGGTGACCAACATTTATTGATAATAGGCCGCGTTTGACCACCATCTCACCTGATGGTAAGCGCTGACAAGGTCAAAGTTGAAGCACGCTTACCTACAAGAAACCTATTCACTCTTGACTTAAATACCCCTAGGTTATAGCTATCGAGAAACACAAACTCCGGCAGGGAATTCCACTTCTTAGCCGTATTTAATACTTACCGAGCCTCATCTAATGGAAATTTGTGTAAGAAAGAAAGAAAGATTGTGTGCTTAACCTAGAAGCCATTTTTGCCGACGTCAGTCCGTGGATAAGTGACTATCTTAACCTCTCAAGGGCCGCCATTATTTACGTCAACTATTAGTTGAGCCCCGCTGGCACACAAATTTTGTGCCAGCGGGGCTCAACTGGCACGTTTTTATGCCGCTGGGGCTCTAGAGGTTAATGGAGACTCCCCCGGGCTTCGAAAAGCACGTTAAGCCGTTTTTCTCGGCTGTAATTTGTACCTCTTTAACAGTCGTTACGGGTAGTCAAAGCCAGAAATTGTGACACCAATGTAACTAAGGTATTGTGTTACCCAACTAGTGGGTTTAGCAGGTCAAATAGACTGTCGTTCTGTGTAATACACTAGTTCTCAGCTGCTATAAATAGTTGGGAAAGGCTAAACAGATGAGGTTTTATGACACAAACTTACCAGAACACAGAACTCCTTGGACGTAAAAAAGGGAGGTTCTATAAGCGTCTGCCAAATACTTGGTGTCTTCTAAAACGTTGCTCCTGTGAGTGTATAAGTTAAGGCATCCAGCGTCTAACATGTCTGCGAACAAATACATTTTGTTAAAATATGATGACAAGATATATAACACACCTCTCTGGAAAGTCCCAGTTTGTGACTACACCGGAAGCGGACCAAACCCGTTTCCACTTATATCAAGTTCAAATAAAAATAACCTCTTCGCTATCGCGATTATACTAGCCAGTTTGAAAGGTCATGTCAAAAACTTGACAAACATTTGACAACCTTGTTGTTAAACTGAAAGTGTTCCCGTCAAAATAAAACTAAAAAAAATGCTAACATTTTGAAACTACATAGCCCGGCTACATAACTACTTAGCTACATAACTATATAGCACCTCTGGTTTTTGGAGAACTAGCTAGGTAGGGCAATTAGCCGTCAGTTCAAAGACATTTAAAAAATCCCTTCAAACAAATAAATAGAAGGGACAGACGCCGAAAGAGTGCGAGTGAGACTGTGTTTAGAATCGCCCAGCACAATGTAACCGTGACTGCAAGGAGATTATATTTCGCCGTGCCATTAATGTTAGACTTTCCGCTTCTCTTCTTCAGCAAATCTGTTATGACAGTGCAACTAATCAATAAGTACAATAATTTATTTTCCAAAGTAAAGTACAGATTTTGCACATCTATTTACAGTGAAGGATTTACAGGTGCACAGTATATTTGATCAATGACCCCTATGCTAGGTGGTACCAGTGTTATAGGGGTCATCCATCCGTCCGTCATGTGAACAATTAGTGTTATTTAGTACATAGAGCACTTATAGAAAAATAAACTACAGTATGATAACTAACAGAGGGCGTTCCCGTTAACCCGCAATAGTATAGCATCCACACATGCTAAAAATATATTACCATTCGAAAACAAAATGTTTTTATTTAATTTTTTAATATTAAAATATTAACTAAAAATGTTAAATTGATACGTAAAAGAAACACTCTGTACGCGCGTACTTGAAGGACGGCAACGTCGCAATTTATTTATGAATGACGGGCCCGTAATAAACTCGACTGTCAGCATCATACATATCGAACTTTCAAAAAAATCCGTTCTCTTGTTTACAAATTGGGATTGCTTGCATGTGTAGACTGTTGTGTTAGTAGGAGTCATGGATTATATTATCTATACGTTATCATATTCTTAATTGCTCACAAACTTTCAAACTGTTAACATGGCAAGTAAGAGAAAATTTCTGCGTATTGACGAAAAATTTTTACTGATACGCGCAATAGAGGCAGGAGACTGGAGAGAAGATAAGTTATGTTGGTAGACGCTTTGAATTTTGTTGGTCTACCTTGTTCAGTAGTCCACAGTACTGGACACGGTAGACTGACAAAAAAATAATAAAATCTACAAGCAGAGGAGGATGGACAGTTTTCCATTTTTTTTTTTAATTTTATTTATATTTAATTACTAAAACTTGTCTGAAATAAACTTTTTCTTTTTCTAATACAGATTTTCCTTCTCTCCATTTAACGACTACTACTCTATAACGTCAAAATATGCAAAGTCCCTTGAGTAACGTTATACAACGTGTAATTTAAAGGGTATATACATACCAAGTCCACGGCTTCTTTGGATGATAACAAACGATATGACAAGGGTTCGGTAATTCTATGTCTTCATGTGTGGAACTAATTAGAAATCTCAATACATTGATACCAGAGACTGAATTTTTCAAATTAAGAAGATTGAAGAGAATTATCGTGTTATAGGCAAGTGACGTGGAAAGTTATTGACCCTCGTAGTGCTGTGACACGTTTGTTATGATTGATATTCAAGAAACATATGAAACAGATAATTTCGTATCAATTCTTTGAGTCACTTATTTTGTGCTGAAACTGGGCATAGAGACGCCATGCCAGATGTTGTCTTCAGCCCTTTTGGATTGATATGGGGTTCCCGTTACACGTTGTATTGAGTTTACACTGTATTATCTAACTTAACGAGGCTGCCTCAATGTTCGTGCTGCATGATAATGTATAGAAGCAATAACAACATTTTTTTAAAAGTTATGATGAGAGTGATACTCACCGCACAGAGCCAGTTGTCCGGCCCGTACTTGGCACATGAGCATGAGCAGCAGAGCGAGCACGGCGCTGCGCCCTGCGCCCGCGCTGCACTGCAGCCAAGCGCCGCACAGCTGGTTGCTGAGCTTACCCGCGTACGTCTGACTCAGGATCTTGTCACCCAGGAGAACCAGGGGGGAGCACACGATCCTGTCGAGGTACCTGGCTTTAGTGCTGCACGATGTTCTAACCAGATACCACAGCGTCGGAACGTAGGGGTAGTTGAAGGAACAGGGTGGGATTCTAGTCATTTGATTATTTCCCCACAGAAAAAAAAAAGGTACAAGCAGGCGGAACCCATCCCATTTACAAAAAAATATATTATGTTGAATTAGGTCCCGCCTGCTTGTAACCTTTTAAAATAAAAATGTGCTTGTTTATTGCACTTCAGTTGAGCAGTCGGGTTTTTTAGATTTTTACATTTTTTTTTCGGCTTTTTAGTTTAAGTGAAGCAATAACGTTGTACCCCTTTTTTTACAAAATGTAGAGACGGTGTGGTTTGAAACTTTGGCATATTTAAAATTTATATTTAGAGGAGTGCAGAAAGTTAATATTTAATGAATGATATTGAATTAATTTACGTTACAGTCGAACTTCTATCACTGGACGACCATTTTTAGATTTTATAGAGTTTATTCAACTAACTGTGATCTCTCCTCTCCACTTTGTTCGCGTGGGAGTTGATAATACTTACGTAATCCTTCCCGCGTAATTCCCAATCACTGAGGAATTCCGGATTAAAAAAAAAACTTATGAGTGGTCTTCAATTTGAATATTAATAAGCTGCTAACCTAACTCCTAGCTCATCCAAAAATGTACACTTTACATAATTAGTACACTACATGCATTAAAATTAATTAATAAGGCATCACGATAAATTTCTGTCATACGCTGATTGATGGATGATGTACGTTGTACGGTAGTTGTAAGACAAGACTACCATAGTAATGTGTATTTATTTATCTACACAACACATAATATGACAATTTACGTAACAGTATACATACAACGCTATTTATGCTCGTGTCTATATCGATCCAAATTGGTTTCTCAATATAATGATATATAGGATCTAACAAGGGGATCTACGGTGTGGGGTTTGGGGGACTTCAATACCTACCATTGTTTGTTAACTCCTTTGTGTATTCAGTTATAGATCAGCAGATATTTGGAATATGTTATATTTTGGAAATAAACTATTTGAAAAAGCTTCACCGTTCGATGTACGTTCGCGAATATTGAATTTTTTTTTTTAAGGTCAATGGCAATATAAAGTATATTTCTACCCTGCTACACCCTGTATAATACTCCTCCTAAATGTAACTGTTAATTTGATGGCACTAACCAAGCTAAAAATAAAATTTGAAATCAGAATAAAAATGTCAAATACAATTTGCAACAACCATTTATCAAATGAAAATAACTGTCTTAAAAGCTACTCAACTTAATTAATCCCTAAAATTATGGTACACTAAATGCATTAGGTAAGTAATTATAAGACTTGAGTGGAGAACTGCCTTTATAACGGTAAGTTCCTTAATACACGCAATGTTTTGATGATTGAGCTTGAACTTCGCGATTCTAAAGCAATAATTTTATAACATGAGATAATGGGGCTTTTAGTACGGTAATAAGGTTTAATGTTGTTCGATTGATTTTTTATAACAGGGTCGTCTAATCGTTACTTATTTGATTACTTATTGGCGCCTCAAGTGATGTTCTCGTTTAAATTTGCATTCTTCGTTTTTTGGCTGAATATTCACTTTCATACCATTTTTTATTTTTTTGATGATAAGCTCGTTGACCACCGTCCCACCTGATAATAAATAATTGATGATTGGATCGAAGTTCAAAGCAAAAACCAACTTTTCCAGGTATGACTTGTGTAAAAATAACACACATCACCATCACTGCTCTATAAAAGAGTAATAACATCGTGAGGAAACCAGCATATAAGACTGAAAAATCTGAAAACGTGACATTCACCAGCCCGCATTGAGCCTGCGTGGTGGATTACTTTACGCATTCCCACCATAGAGAAAAGGCCTGTGTCGCAATAGTAACGTTATATTTACGTTATACGTTATATTTCATTGTGTTATGTTTTGTTTTTTACCAGGTGGAAAACCTCATCCACAGACTAACTGACGACGACAACCTCCTGTTCCCTCCCGGCAGCTCTTGAATGTGATTCGGGTATGACAGGGTTTATATGGGTAGAATTAACATGACTAGCAATCTGGTTAACCCCTCCAACTAAGCTAAATATGCTTGTGTCTGGAGTGGGTTCACGTTAATAGTCTAATAGGTGGGGTTCGAACCCGCGACCTTTTGATCACGAGTCTTACACCTTAGCCACTAGGTTATTGAGGCTAAAATGATTGTAACACAAATACTTACTTGGCAGGAAACACATTAATCTGGTAATGCGTGACAATGAGCACGGTCTTGCCGCAAGCCACCGTCAGTTTTCTCTCAGTCCAGTGCACGGTGCAAGTGACGTCATCTAGGACAACTTTCAGTCCATCTGACAGTTCTAAGGACTGGCCTTTCGCGGTTGGCCAGTAGGTTTTGCCTTGCATCTGTCGGAAAGAAGGATTTGTTAACGGATAGTAATTTGTTGTGAATAAAACTTGATTGTGAATATTTATTTTATTTATGTTGATTTTCACCATACCTATATGCCGACAAATTATTTAGTTGAAAACATTTTTATTTTATTTTAAAATATCATTTAGTCTTTTTTAAAGCTTAATATTCCATTTGAAAAGTCTATTGTGAAATGGTGCTTTTTGATTATTAAAAAAGTTACATATTTTTTATTTTGTTCCAGATAAAATCTGTCAATGATAATGATTTGATCTTTATTTTGCAAATTAGTAATTTAATAACACTTTTACATGTCATTGTTATTAATAAGGTTTCTTTTTCAAATTTGTAGCTATAAATAATTAGAGAAAAGACAAATAGTATTACTTGTTTATGTGATTTTTAATGCCGACTTTTTAGTTAAACTATTCTTTAAACATTATAAAACGATTTTGACTAAATCTTCAACAAAAACAATTCTTTTGGAAATTTTTGTTGAAGTTACTTAACTTAAACAAACATTTCCAAAAGAATTGTTTGTCTTCATTAATAATACACCGATTAAACACTTGTTTAATCGATGTATTATTAACACATCGATTTTTAATGTTTGTTGAAGTTACTTATCTTTAACAAACATTTCCAAAAGAATTGTTTGTCTTCATTATAAATACATCGATTAAACACTTGTTAATTGATGTATTACTAATGAACACAACACGTACAGACATTTGCAAATAAACAATATGACAGTGATTAACTAATAATCATTACCTCGATTTCACTTAACAAACAAACAATACAGCTTATTTTGTTCTCTAACACTGCTTTCCAGAAGACGCTGTATTCGGACTCGCTAGGGTTCTTAGATATCACAAGTGGAATACACCAGGGCGCTAGTTGCTGCAACAAAGAGAGATAGCACACTAAACGATCAAGTTTTTTTTAGGAGGAGAAATTCGCGTAGGTAAATCCTACGCGAATTTCTCCAGATTCGTATGCGTGCAAACACATTTATTTTCGGTGTGAAAATCATCAAATGACACCTCCTGCTCTGGGTGGAGCGGAAGGGAGTGTCAGACTTCTGCTGACTAAAACCCACCCTGCTCCTTTTTTCAACCGACGACCAAAAGAGGAGGTTATCAATTCGACGCGTATACAGGGTTAAATGTAAAACACTGAAAACCTCTCAGGACTATGTTACTAACATCATAATCAACAACTTTTGTTCTATGACTTTTAAAAATTCGTCATATTTTAGTTCACCAGATTTTCATACAAAAATAAAAATATTTAAATTGAACGCCCTAAATGTTACGAACTCTATGCGAAGCAAAAGAAAGCAATTTATACTATTGCTTTCTTTTGCTTTGCATAGACGCCACATGCGATTAACACTGTATATATTTTTTTTTATGTATGATCACCGATTACTCGAAGACGGCTGAACCGATTTGGAAAATTCTTTTTTTGTTTGAAAGGGTATATATACTTCGAAATTGGTCCCATTGTCACCAGGTCAGGATCTGATGATGGGATCCAGGAGAAATCGAGGGAACTCTTCAAATATTATAGGCACACCTATGGCGTTTTGGGTATTTCTTATAGTAACTTGTGCAGTTGCTCTCAAAAAAGTACCATTTGGGGAAGTGGAACTGATGATGATGACCACAGATGGCCGCCGAACCTACTCAATAATAAGTATTTCGTGGATTGCGATTCGATTACTCGAATATGGATGTTAAGCACTTTATGTTCGTCACAATGAATATGGTGATGTAGAGCTGATGGTGAAGTACCAGGAGAACTCCTCAACAATTAACGACCCAGCATTGGGAAAAGCAATATTTTGTAAAAGGTTATAAGTAGTTGACATTTAGGCTCTTTTAACTAGGTAAATTAAAAATCACCAACTGAAAAGAGTGAAATAAAAACTTTTTACCAAAAATTAAACCGACTCCCAAAAACACTGCAAAGTGAAAAATAACTTTAATTTCGGAACTCGGTGCCAAAAACGAAAATACAAAACTAAAGACACCGAGTACGGTTTAATTTTTTGGTAAAAAGTTTTTTTTTATTACGAATGAGCCCGCTGTTGACCTCGATCACACCTGATGGTAAGTGTAAGATGAGGTCTACGATCGAACGAGCGAGCCCAGAAAATGCCTATTCACTCTTGCTTTAAATGCTGACGGGTCATATGTGGAGTTCCACACCTTTCAACTGCCCTTACGTTCCAGGTCCACGGTATCTCTTTAGAACATTCCCACAGCCCCAGGAAGAGGTGTACAAACACCTAGACCCGAAACAAATATCTGTAGGTCATCGAATCATTTTTTCCTATGCGGGAATCGAACCCACAACACGACACTCGGCAGCCAATCGCTCACCCACTGCGCTATACGGGTCGTCAGTAATGGTACAAACGCTACGCAGGTTTTCTTCAAATGAACCCTCACAAACTGCTGGTGACAACTAGAAAATTGTTAACTAAGTAAAAATAATTTCATGGGGCGTGCGCCTGCGACGTCGTGTATACTGTACTAACTCCCTAATCATTGAAGGGTGTTTCGGTAGTGCGTGATTATATAGAATAAAACATAAAAAGTTGCAAACAAATTACTTGTCAAGGGGTCTGACACAGCAAATGGCTCAAATTTTATTTTTACTATATTAGTACAAATAGCTTGACACGACTTTTTATATTTTAGTGTTAATGTATTTTTATTTTTTTATGTGTTTTTAAAAGATGCAGGACTAGAACTATAAATATAACTACGCACAACTAAAACACTGTATTTTTGGTTCAGCTCAATTTCATGTGTGAAAACTACTCGAGCAATGAGCAAGTAGGTATACTGTTGTATCTGCACTAACCCTAAATAGTTACACGTTGAACACTAAAGCCTTTGAAAACCAAAATAAATGACTTTAATCATGTTTGTTACTTGTATTTCACTTATCTTTGTTATTGTTAATTATGATTAACTTGCTACGAATAACAAAAAGAACCATTAACAAATTACTTTACATAAGCCCTACTAGTATTTATGAAATTGGCAAATATCTGTAAAAGTTTTAAGTTAACAATAAGGGCTTATACAACGTTTAATTTAAAGGGTATATACATACCAAGTGCATGGCTTCTTTGGATGATAACAAACTATATGGCAAGGGTATTTTAATCTTATGTTTAAATGTGTGGAACTTATTAGAAATCTCAATACATTTATACCAGAGCTATATTTTTTATTCTTGTTTTATTTTATTCTGAATAGAATAGAATATTCATTTATTTGCTCAGAATGTAGGTATTTACAATAAGGTGTTACAGTAACATATAAGCATCCTTGTACATTCTACCATTTAGGCATGCAAACATTGATGCAGTTCATCATCAAACATAAGTATAAAAATCTTGATTTAAACTAAACATTTGTCAGCTAGAAAATCTGATACGGAGTAGTAACATTTGCTTAACAGAAATACAGTTAATTTCTTTTTGAAAGTACATACTGATTCTTCTTTTATGGAGTTAGGAATGTGGTTAAAAATAGTCGGTGCCATACCAAAGACACTTTTTCTCAACAAAGCTGTCCTAAAACCACCTGTGCGTAACAAGTTTAGGTATTGAGATCGCAGTGACATCTCGGCATCTGTTTTCCGATAAATTTAAAAATAAATGTTTATTGCATTTAACAAAGAGAGCAATTTCTAAAATGTATAGGCACGGAAATGTTAATAAATTATGACTTTTAAAAATTGGAACACAGCTGTCAGTAACTTTCAAACCAAATATTGCACGTACGCAGCGTTTTTGGGCTTTAAAAATACTCTCTCTTTCAGTACAGTTACCCCAATATATAATCCCAAACCTTAAAATGGAAACGACGAGACTATGATATGCTAGTAATACTGTTTTAATGTTAACTTTTTTCTTTAGATTATAAAGTGCATATGCAGATGCGCTAAGTTTTTTGCAAATTGCCTCTGCCTGAGCCTTCCATGTCAGTTGGCTGTCAATTAAAATTCCTAGAAATTTTGTAACATCTACTCTGTTCACGTTTTGACTATTATAATTAATATCTATATCATTCATACGAAGTCTTTGGTAAAATGCATTATCTTTGTTTTTTGGATATTTATTTGTAAATTGTTACTTATTAGCAGTGATCGGAGTAGGTAGATTGATTTTTGGTACTTGTATCATAAATGCACACAGAAAGAATAACATGGATAAGCCATTTTCCCGGAAAGTAATTCCGGTATTTCCGGATTCAATTAAACATTGTTAATGTTGGTAGTGATATTATTCCTACTCAATTCAAAATTTAAAGGAAGGTATAAAAACTAAATTAATTCATTATTTATCTGTAATTTTTATTGTTTATATGTAATTTTATTTATATCTGTAATAATATTGCTCATTTTATTACAATTCCTACCTTTTTTTTGAGGATGGCAAATCATCAAATGACTCCTTCCACTCTGGCAGAATAAAATTCCTACATAAGTTCCGGTTTTTTTTAATAATCCACCAATTCCGGAGGAATGTCCATATTAATATATACGTTTCGGATCAATGACCCCATTTCAATCTACCTACTCCGATCACTGCTTATTAGCCAATTTATTATAATTTTAATTGTGCTGTTTATATCGTTTTCATATTTTTCATTATTGTCACATTTTATGATAACTGTACTGTCGTCGGCAAACAGTACCATACGATGATGGATTTGGCGTGGGAGGTCATTAATGTAAATTAAAAATAGCAATGGCCCAAGGATGCTTCCCTGGGGTACACCGAATTGAATTTCTCTGTAGGAAGACACATATTTTTTCCTTAAGTTAGACTTCAAACATACTTTGTAAATTTCTGTCATCTGTTTGCGACTGGATAAATATGTTTTTATTAGTTTCAGGATGTTACCTCGAATGCCATAGGCGTTTAGTTTTTGAAGCAGTATTTTATGGTCCACAAAATCGAAAGCTTTCGACATATCTGTATATATAGCACATATAGGCGTTTTTGTATCGACATTGGACATGATAATATTCAACAGGTCAAAAATTGCCATATTTATATTCCTATTTTATACTCTTTACGGAACCGACTCACTGATTCGAATAATTGAAGTGATTCAAAAGATTGGTTCAGTAACAACGTTTCAAATGCATCATTTGAATCTGAAACATTACTTTGCTCTGGCTCATTTTGCGCGATGCGTCGCTCGTATGGCGACTGAGCAGTGTGCGAGCGAGAGAGAGAGACCGAGACACACTGAGTTACTTTAACTATTGACTCTTGTATCCTATCACATCTCACTTATTACAATAAATATGTAGACATAAAACATTCAGTATTGATGCCTCAAAACATTTCTATGTCTCAATAGTAAACGTCCGCAACGCAACGTAGGAATGTTACGTTTCTATACATGACGTCGCGTCGTGGGCGTTTACTGAGTCATTTGAACCGATGATCCAAATGAGCCAAATGAAACATATCGGTGTTCCGGATAATTTCAGTGATCGAGATGCAAATGTTCCAATCTCAAAAATTATACACTTTGCCCACCTCTAGTTTATAAGATACAGCCTGGTGACAGACAGACGGACAGCGGCGTGTGTCCCGATTTTACCCTTTGGGTACAGAACTCTAAAAACAACTGGGGATAGAATATTCCATGCTTGAAATGCGATCGACTTATCGTAAAAATTGGTGGAATGGCTCAGCATCTCTAGCCCGATACCTCACACTCTGGGTGCACTAAATGATCTCTTGGATTCTAAACCAACAAGCAATCTGTAGGAGGGATATACTATAGAAGTATTGTGTAAGGTTGACAATACTTCTATAGTATATCCCTCCTTTTGGTTGGTTTTAACCAGTGGCGGTACCTTCATATAAGCCCAAAAGCCCGGCTTACTAAAAAATGCTCGATAGAGAATCAATGTCAAACCCGAACTATTTAAAAGTTCGCGCGCTTAATTCTTATCAAAATAACACAATGTACCTACTGAGTACTGCTACACTACTACACATCGCGATTGTTCGCGCGCAGAGTTTCGCATTTGTAGCATCTAATGATCTACATATTGCTATCTCGCTTACACGCACCGGCTTTTACCGGGCTTTCAAATACTATATCTGTCACTTTCGCACTTATAGCGATGTGCCGTATAACGAGTTAGGCCTTGTGCATAGAACAAATCGATCACTATGGCAGATTTAAGCAGGGCTTTCGTATGAAGTTGCATGCGTATGCGTGACCTTGTCAGCTTGCCAACTCTGCAGTGTTGCCGTTTTAGCCACACGTTGAAAGATCTTGGAGATTTTTAACGAGTTTGGAAACTTTTTTAACATTTATCAACAATAAAAACTAGCGACTTTTAAAATAACGAAATTAAATACAGTCAAAACCGTTTACAACAACATCATTTAGAACAACATACCGGTTATATAGACCAAAATCATAGGTACAAAATACTTTGTACCTTGAAAACATCACCGGTTATTACGACTATCGGTTTTTACAACCAAATATGAGTGGTCCCTTGGATGTTGTTATAACAGATTTTGACTGTATTCAAGCAATATCTTAAAAATAAAAAAAAATTAGCTAGATTTTTCATATACCTGGCGACTTTTTTTGCCTAAATGACAACACTGAGTAGTTCCCGACATCCTAGAGTGCAACTAACTTCAGTTTCATTTTCTTGAGTGGGAAAAGGTTTTGTTGTTAAAGTTTTTTGTTTGTTTTCTAAGATTTCCTCAGTGATACAATTGTTTTGGTGATTTACCTACAACAATGGAGGTAATTGTACCTTGTGAGGATTTAAAATGCGTTCAAGTTTTGATTGGCGAAGATAAGGTAAAATCTTTAAACTTTGCTCAGAAAAAACAGTTAATTTCTTCATTAAAACCGACGCCTAATCTGTGTATTTCTCAGACTAGTAAATCGCATAAACGAAAATTTAATAGATCAGTGTATAAAACTAGTTGTAACACGTTGCAAAATAACTCGGCTCCTCGTTTGAGACGCAACGTACGCTGTGCAAAAACGGAATACAGACGACTTTTTGTAGAAGTAATTGATAACATTAATACCGAAATTACTGACCGATATTCTGAAATTTATAAATTAAAGATTTTCCAACTGCTCAACAACAAAAAATTTGACAATTATCACTCACATTTTCCTACAGAGGAATTAGATTCATTATTTGACATTTATGCAAACTATTTCGACAAACAAACATTAAAAAGCCAATTGATTTGCTTGTATTCTAGTCCTGATCTGAAAGATCGTAATGTTTTCGAATTAATTGATTTCATTCATGTGAATAACCACGAAGATGCCTTTCCCGAGCTGTTAAAGTTAGCGTATCTTGTTGTAACTATTCCGGCTACAAGTTCTTCCGCGGAACGTGCTTTTTCGTCTCTTAAACGTATCCATACCTATCTGAGAAATACACAAGGTCAAGAGCGTCTTTCCGAATTATCAATGATAGCTATTGAAAAACAGTTGTTGGTAGAATTAAAACGATCACCAACATTTTACTCTGATGTAATTAAATCATTTCTTAAGAAATATAGACGATTCCAATTAGAATATAAATAATTTATTTTAATTCCTTATTACATTCTATCTAGCTATTTTTTAACTTTCGTTTTGTAACTTTTTGTTTTGTTTTTTTTTTGTCTGTAACCTGGGTCCTGTTACGAAGGAAGCAACTACTTACCATAACTTTGTTCCCTCAAGCAATGAAGCAAACCAAACGGCTTTTTTCAAAGCCACCGGAGGTATGCAATTGCTGATATGTTTATTATATTCAATCTAGCACTAGCATGCCTTCAGTGTGCTTTGGTTACCTCATTCACCGCACGACAAGCAAGAGTGAAATTGAAGAAAGAAGAGGAAAGAAGAAGATGGATGAATTCACTTTTAATTTATTGTACCTAACCAGTAGTTTATGAGAAAATTGCGATGATACATACGTAGGTACCTACATACTCAGTCGAAAACTGAACTTTCTTTTTTGAAATCGGTTAAAATTTTATTGGGCTTGCGTTATTTTGAAACCCTAGGCACGCCACTGGTTTTAACCGACTTCCAAAAAGGAGGAGGCTCTCTATTCGTCGCGCATATATTTTTTTTAATGTATGATTGTTTTTCATTATTTGTAACATAAGTTGACGTTTGTTTTGTTTTGTATATATAATCTTATGTAATTGGTTCAACCGTTGTTATTAATAATGATTATGCATTCAATGGATTCTTACCTTATAATAAGAGGCATTGATGAATGCATCAGGATCAGACTTCAAGGTGAGTCTGGAGTCATCAAAAGGCACTACTTCCGTCACTATGTTCCCGGGCGTGTGCTGCATCGCGATCGTTTTAGATCTCGTCATATTCTGCTTTGTCTAAAAGTAGAAGTTTTAAATTAAAATTTGTTTAAAATAAACACCCATGCATATGCATATGAAACCCTACTAATATTGTTAATAAGAAAGTAACTCTGTCTGTCTGTTACACTTTCACGTCTTGTCAGTTTAAGAGATTTTGATAAAATATAGCACAGAAAATTTATACTTTAGAGAAGAATTTTCGCCGAACTTATCATGCGAGCGACGTCGCGAGCAGAATTTATTAGTTAAAATTAAAGGAATCATTTAAATTGAACCTGTAATGGTCATTGGTCATACTTGGGGATTAATTCCTACTGCACTATTATTTTTGATGAAAAGGTGATGATGGTGAAGCCATGAATAGTTCTGAAATTAGAAATAAAATGGAATCGATGAGTCAAAGAACCTTCAAAATTTTTTCACAAATTGAAAATTCATTACTACTCAATTTAGTAAATCAATAAAATTAGTTAAGTATCTGACATAATTATAGTAAAGAGAAAGTCCAAAAATGTTATTTAAAAAAAACTTACTACTTAATTTTGAGACTTCAAAATCTAAAAACCGGGTATGAGAAATTCGAAGCAAAATTACGTTCACAAAAGTTAACTGAAAATGCAATAGCCAGAAATTCGAATACAACAAATTAATAAGTAATACTTACCTGGAAGTCTTGGAAAGTCTTCCATTTAGCGTCTAAAACCGTCAAGCCACTGGGCGTTTTGTCAGTCAAGGAATCAGTTAGTTTCTGCAAATTCTTCACTTCTTGAGTGAACTGGTTAAGCAAACTAGGGTCGGAGAATAAATCCTTCTTGGCAGGTCTTTCAATAACCTCCTCCTTCACCGGTACTTTCTTCACAGGCTCTACTTTAGGAGCCACGGGCTTTCGAATAGCACTCTCAGATATTTGTGGCACTTTAATTTCGGGCATTAATGGCGGCATTTCTACTGAAAAGTCGATCTCCGACAGCAAGTCGTAGGCAGTCAGCTCAGGCTTGGCCTCCTCAGGCTTAACTTCGTTTGGAACCGTTTGCGTTTCTGGTACAGTTTGCTCAGTAACTGTCGGAGTTGGTGGTTTATTATCTACCTCGGAATTACTTTCTACTTTTGGTTCTGATAATTTCGGTGTCGTCACTGCAATGCCGAATGAAATGCCTTTTTTAGTTTAAAACCGTTTATTGACAAATAATTACAATATATTTGGTATAAGTTACTTACAAGAGGCTTGTAGGCTTACCTTGGTTGTTATTAAACGAGACTTGTTCTTGTGGGGCCTGCACATTATGCATATAGCCTGTCTGGTTAGTGTTGGCTGCCGGTTGGTAGGTGTTGGGAGGCTGAGGAGCGGCTGGTACTTCGTTAGTCGGTGACGTCACATTCTGGTACCCATAGCTATTGTTGTAATAAATCTGGGTGTTGATTGGCTGGTCTGCGGCCATTTCAGGCACTATCTGCGAACTGTCAGTAGGCGACTGCACCGTCTCACAAGTCCCAATCTTCCCTGCACTCGTATATATCGCTTGCTGAGGCCAATTAGGATCTTTACTATCCGCCGGCTGGTAATTCACATTCTGAGGCACAGTACCATCGTACCCCGAATAGGAATTTTGAGAACCGAAGTTGTAATCGTAAGTCCCTGTGCTCGCGTTGAAGTTATAACCCGGATGATTTTGGTAGGACTGTGCGTAGCTTGTGTTTGTCTGGTCGGTGTAACCATACGTGTTGGTCGGGTTATATGTCTCTGGCTGACTTGAGTACCCAGGTACGTTGGAACTGAAGCTTTGGTACGACGGTTGGAAGGATAGTGCTTCGCCTGTGGTATGCGACTTGATCGGCTTATCCAATGCGTCGAGTTGGGCTAAAGTCGGATTGTAATTTGAATTGACTTCTGATGGGTACTGGTAAGGAAGATTATTTGAATTATCGATTGTTGATGTCGTTGAAGTAACGGCATTAGTGTACGTGTAGCCTTGAGATGTTGACGCATATGCTGCAGAGTAGCTATACGCAGGATCAGTGGAGGTAAAAGTTGGTATTTGCTGACTGTACTGCGTCGAATCACTACTGTATGGGTAATTCAAGGTGTAGTCAGATTGTACTTGAGACGGCGCCAAACTTGTATTCGAATTTTGCGGTGCGCTTGTATAAGCAGCAGAACCAGGAGTAGACACATTTGGATACTGAACGCTATAGAAAGTCTGAGAGTAATCGGCACCATATTCAGTCTCCTTCTTTTGCGACACCTGCATTTGTGCGAAGTTAGCGATCATATCCGTTTGGTTCGCAGCACTGTAGGCGGAAGACGCTGATAACGAAGCCTCTGGTATCGTCCCCATTGGGTTTACGTATTGCTCGTAAGTCTGATTGGGGTTTACGTTAACGTTTGTGGAAAACCTCTGCGAATCTGTCACAATAGTCGTATTATTCTGCGGAGCATACGAGTTTGAGTAATAAGGATTTGAATATGTTTGTTGTTCAGATATATTAGCGGAGAACTGTGGCGGTGTATACGTAGAGTACCCATAGTTCATATCGTCGTGTGATGTCTTTTCGTAGGGTTTGCTTGTGTTAGGGTACATGTAGTTGGAGGGAATGCTGTAGGGTTCGGCTTCCGGCCCGTATATGTACCGGTCGTAGGGGCTGGGCACGGCTTGTAGAGGAGGCATAACAACGCCATCCGGTAACTGCATTTGGTTTACATCGGTTGCTGAAACAAACATGGGTCAATGACTTGTTGGGTTACAGTTTAGTTTTATGGGAAAAGGGGCTTATTAGAAACAAACGTGAATCTACACTTTTTAACACGCTTTTATTAAGTCGACCTGTATGTAACTAACTATGTAATGGAATCTAAGGTAACTAATTTAACCATCTTCCAAGGGTCGTAGCGTAATGAAAATTGGCAGCTGTATGTAGTTCTGATGACAATACAATAATATGGTACTGTCGAACTGATCTGATGATGGAGCCGGAAGATATAAACTGGAACTTCATGATGAAAAATCGTATCATAGCTGTTTAAAATTTCTTAGAAAAGTCTTGTAATGAACTTTGACCACGATTAGGTTTCAAAGTCTGATGATGAAGCCGGAAGATAGGCACTGGCATTCCATGATTTAATATCGTATCATAGTCGTGTTTGCACTTGTGAGAAAGGCCACGTAATAGACTTTGAACACGATCAGGTTTCCAACAAACCTAAAGAAAATCCGTTATCGGTTTTCTTAACATTTTCTTTTTGTTTTGACGTGCATTTATAAAAGCGTGTTTTTCAACTATTAAGTTTTAGTTCAAACTGAATTGTGTCATCATCGTCTGTTAAGCGTTTTCCCAATTACGTTGGAGTCAGCTTCTAATCTAACCCGATTCATCTGAGTACTACTGATTTACATGAAGCAACTACCATCTGAACTCCACAACCACGTAACTGCGTAACACTATAACACTTAGCCAGATCAGTCTCATATTTTCTAGCGTTTGACTACTCGGTAACGACTGTCAAAGATGTACGAATGGCAGCCGGAACCAACGGGTTATCGTCCTTTCGAGGCACAGAGGACCCATCCAAAAACTGACGTCGGCAAGCATTACTTAACCTTGCAGATCGACCCGTGTGGCTGTTATTATTTAGCCACGAGCTCCTCACATATAAACTGAATCGTGTACAAAAGTTTATATGTGAATGTGGGCGACTTTATGTGATTTTCGGATAAAAGAAATATTGTAAAGGATTAACCTAGCGTTGTATGCCGCGAAAATATGGAGATATCTCGCGGCCGCGCGACATTAAGTTTGACATCAAATATCATTAAGATTAGAAAACGCATCTTCTACCTGATTTTTTATTATAAAAGATAATTGATCCAAGTTTTATAGGAGAATAATTTAGTTAGAACAGAATGAGTGGTGTATTTATTATAAATCGTTATTGGTTACGACTCGGAGAAAAATGTTAATACTTTAGTAAAACGCAGATATTACAAATATAGTTATTATATTTCGAATTTTTCTAGATTTATTATATTCTTCAATATATTGCGTTCATGATAAAACCATAAATAGGTCAACTCTGGTAAAATATTTTAGAAAGGTTTAAGTTTCTTTTGCAAATTTTAGTAGCCGTTCCACGCGCGGATCCGCGTTTCGGATATTTCAATTACTTTTTCAGACGAATTACGATTGAAAATAAATGGTTTGACCGCATTAGAAGCTAACTTCGTTCAATGCGAACTCTTTTCTAAAATTTTAAACCTTATCTGTATGTAAATACTATAGAAAAATGTAAAATATCACGTGGAGTCGTTTTAGCGTGGATCTGCGTTCCGGCAGTAAGACTGGATTGCGCAGGTCCACCAAAGGCTAATGTAAAGTATAGAGGCATACCTTCAGAGCCAACCGGAGCAGGTCGCACAGAAGTAGGGTATATGCTTTCAGGATAGTACGAGTCGAGCGGGATCGGATCCACTGGAGCTGTAATTATAAATAATTAATCATATATTTCACTGCTACGAAAAGCCGCAGAGAGAAAAATTGTCTGGGAATGCGCCAAAGTGTTCAATGTTATCGCAGCGATTTATTTATTGTTGTATTACTGTTTTATTTAATAGTCCGTCGAATGGTAAAGCAATTCGATTTGTATGTGGTTCCATTTAAATCTACAAATGCTTTATACTGTTCTTATACTCGTGAAGATCTAGTGAAAAGTCCAAATACTGTTCGTCCCATGAGTTCACAGCTATATTATTTCTTAGCACAGAATATTGTATACCGGCTATCTGTGTAGGCAACTAGATGTAAGAATTCAATGATTGAGTACCTAAGTAAAGATATTTTGTGACAATAGGAAAATACGCGAGCGAAGCCATTATTCATTCGGTCAAACCGTATCCATGGTTTGATAGCTTTGTATTGACCTCTCAATGACCGCCATTATTTACGTCAACCATCCGTCACGTACCGCGGGCGGGCTCTTATCGTAAGCGTAATCTAACCCCGGTCACAAACGATTTTAAGACTTATCTTTACTGCAAATACAGTTTTAAATCGGTCGGGGTTTGGTGGCACAAATTTGTGCCAGCGGGGCTCAACTAATACTTGTTTAGTGGCACGTTTTTGTGCCGCTGGGGCTCTAGAGGTTAAGACACTAAAGATTAACATAATATGTGTAGCATGCGCGTGGAACTTCACTCCAGTGGACTTCATAACGACAAAAAACATAAGCTTCTTGCTTCTTTTGTAGGTACAAAGTAGCTTCAAGCTTTTGCCATTCAAAATTTCATCCAAATCCACCTACTACTTCCGAATATTAGCACATTTAAACGAACAAACTTTTCCGCTTTATAATATTTTCAATATAAAGGAACTAGCCAATGATATTTTACAGTACAGATATGTTATAGGCGCGCGCGTCGTGAAGATTCGAACACGAGCTAATTGGAACGTCTTGCAACTAGTCTGCGTCGAACGCAACCACAAGCGTGCCGCACCGTAATACCCCTGTCCTTAGATTTTATTTATCAAAATTGTCATCGTGTGAGTTTCGGAAGTGTACGAATTATACTTCCAAAGTAAACAAAATACAAAGGATCTCATATCACATGTGATAATGCAAATATATTAAGATTATATTTTATATTTCACTTATTTTCCAAACTTGCCAATAAATTATGCTTAGGAGCCATATGTAGGTGAAGACAGAGAGAGCAAACTTGTTTTGTCGCGAGAGCGATAAGGATGCGTGCGTGCGGACATAGATTAGTTAAAAGTTTACAAGTGTAGAAGCGATATTGATTGACTTGTTTTAATTTGTTTTGTGTTACAATTTTTTTGACTAAAGTTCATTTGACTGATTATTGAGGATTATAACTGTTTTTTATTGAATTAGGTTTCTGAGGGATCAGTTTCGACTTCAAGATTGGATCGTAATTGTTCGTGAACAAAAAAGCGAATCAGACTGGATAACATCAAAAAACAGCAGGACAATGTAGCAATCACTTCCAAAGTACTAACAAATATGTTACGAAATGTGGTTGAACAATGCTTAAAAAAATGCAGTTCCCATTATAGAGGTAGGTATCTAAAACATTGTATAAAACAATGCTGCCTGCATAATGTTTTATAAAATGTCAGCTACCTGTTGCTTGCATTTTCGCCAAAGTTGAATTTGTTTGGTCAAGTTATAGGTACCTACAAAGAAACCGCTACATGACATTTCATTATGAAACCTATATTTGTGTCATGAAATTGATTATTTATTGATTACTAGCTTTCCACCTGCTTCATCCAAGATGAAGTTCCGATTTGACGAAGTTTTCGAAACATGCAATTATTGTTATGACTGATCATAAATTATTTCATTAACATAATGACTATTAATTTCTATTTTAGTTTTGAATATAATGGGCTAAGCTGAATACAAACATTAGTGGTAATACTTGATCCGTGATTAACCAAGTTAGATGTTTAATTTCTTACCTACGTACTTACTCTTCAATCGAGTGTCCACTCTGCGTATGGCACAAGGACTCATTTGAAGCGCAATTGTTAGAATTATAGCCATCTCTTTCACTTGCGTGTTGTTTAGTATCTTTCATTCTACTTATAAGTAAAACTTGTCAATGTGTGCCATAGATATCCGTGATGTGTGCAGTTTTTACTACGCGGAACAAATTTCAACGCAAATTACTATGAACGTAACATATCTGTACTTTATAATATCATTGGAACTAGCCATGTGGGTAGAATCCGCGAGTTGACAGTATGTTTAAAAATTTAAAATAACTATTTAATTATGTAAATCTATTGATATGAAGCACAAAATAGTACAAATGAAGAAAAGATTATTCATTATTAATTTTATTTTCCCTTGAGAAAAATGAGACGTTTTATCTGTGAGTCACGTGATTAGAAACACCAATCAGAAAACGAGACGTCATCGTTCAATATTTTGACAGCTGACTGGTTATCTTTAGTTGGTGCGTAAGACAAAATAAGAAATACCTAACTAACTAACTGCTTGCACTGTCTGGACAGGTCCGCTCAAATTTACGTGGTTATTTCCTCAAAAGAATACCAAAGACATGAACCTACATGCTTCTCATATACAAATACAAATTGTTTGGACTTTAAAAGAGACGTTGACGACAAACTCAGAGGGAGTTTGTTTCGGTGTTTCTTCTCAGAGTAGTCAGTTAGGAAATATTGGCCTCATCTAACTAAACTAAACACGCAAAAAATCATGACGTGTAAAAGTGTTATTATAACCAATTTACAAATAAATATTTCATTTCATAACTAACTCTCTCTCTTCTGGTTCATTTGTCTTATCGTCCTGTAATAGTTGTTCGATGAGTTCCTTATTTTTGTCTTTTTAAAAAAGCAGATAGATAGATATATTCTTTATTGTACACCATAACAGTAAAACAAATATGGACTTAACAACTAAAAAGGGTGATACAATGGGCGGTCTTATCGCTAAAAGCGATCTTTTACAGACAACCCTTGGATGGATTTGACACAGAAGTTCTAACCACTTCTTGCGAATATCTCTTTTTAAAGGGACATGAATAAATAGTTTCGTTGGCGTTTTTATAGTAGTATTCCCACAACAAGGTACTGCACAGCACTGATAATAATTTTTCACGTTCATAATAGAGTAAAATATCATAAAATACCCGAAGTACATTTATGTGCCAAATGCCAGGAAAGTTGTTTTTTGAACGATGACGTCATACATAGTCACGTGACCACAATTCCACGATTTAGGCCATAGTTTTTTTAATAAATTAAAAAAATACTTATATTTTAATTGAAAGGCTAAGTGATGAATAAAATATTATTTTACGAGTATACATGAAGCGCTTCGAAGCGTTTCAAACAATTTTTACAAAGTTGTCAACTCGCGGATTCACATTACTAACAATCTTGTTAACCCCTCCAACTAAGCTAAGTATGCTTGTGTCTGGAGTGGGTTCACGACAATAGTGTAATGGACTGGGTTCAAACCCGCTGGATCTCGATCACAATTCCCACACCTTAGTCATTAGGCTATTCCGGAGTTGTATTGTGAATATTTTAATATTAAAAAAATAAAAACTTTTTTTTTTTTCGAATAGTAATATTTTTTTAGCATGTATGGATGCTATAGTATTGCGGGTTAACGGGAACGCCCTCTGTTAGTTAACATAGTGTATGTTTACCTTGCGGCATACCAGTCCGGCCGGTCCTGGTCTTCATGTAGGGCAGGTAGTCCTTTAGCTTGCGCGGCGCTCCGCCCCCCGGCGCGGGAGCCCCCGGCGCCGCCTCGCCCGACTTGCTGGCTGCCGGGCTGGGCGCTGTGGCGGGGGTTGATGCTGGGGACAATTACACTCACATGTACAGACACACCAAGCTACAACAATCTGTCTTTCTTTAATAGATTTTCATCTTTATTGTTAAACAAATTAGGTTCAAGGTTGATTGGGAAAATTTGACAGTTTCGGGTAGCTTCATGTGTCAGTACAATCTACTAATTTACTTCTAGGTAAGCGTGCTTCATCTTCGACCACATCATCACTTACCATCAGATGAGATGGTGGTCAAATGTGAGCCTATCAAGAATAAAATAAGGGTACTTATCATGTTAACTGTTAACCAGGCAGCGGCGTGCACAGGTTTATGACACTGGGTATGCGGCGGAGTACTCGGTCACAAAAACTTTTTCTTTTATAGATTTTAAGCATAGCCGCAGCCACGCGACGGATCTCTAAGTCGGAAACCATGCCAACAGAACAAGTCTTAGATGTACTACTATTCATGTACATCTTCTACGGCAACGCAGACAAAACGGCGATCGATCGTCGCGGCGGAAGAAATTCTAATACGTAAAATAATAAGCTAAGATATTACTACTCACCTAGTCAGCTTCAATTTTCACATATTCAAGGTTCCGGTTACTATATCCCGATGTAAACGCAAGATTTCGGCCACCTCAAATATCTTATCCAAGTGAGTGATAGTTACAGAACACGTCACTTGGAAGATATCCGATGTGGCCTTTAAAAAGACCGATTTTCATGTGATTCGCAAATATATAAATAAACTTAAAAATAAAACAACAGGTTAGTAAAAAAAAAACATACTACTCATTCATTTATAAATTAAATCTATGCGCCTATCCTTTTTTAAATATGATTTTAGGATATCGTCATAGAAAGTTGGATTGCGTTTTAATTCTATCATTAATGCCTTTTCTATAGAAATCATGGAAAGCTCTGTGAGTCTCTGTTGATTTTGTGTGTTTCTCAAATATGTGTGGATACGTTTTAAACACGAAAATGAACGCTCTGCCGATGCGCTGCTTGCTGGGATAGTCACAATGAATTTCGCTAATCGTAACACTTCAGAAAAAACTTTATTTAAATTGTCCTTATACAAATTTTGAATAATACTAAATACACAACTATTTGCAAATTGAGGTGATCTATAAATACAGCGCAATTCATTTTTCAATTTATCGAAATTAAAATTTGCCTGATAATTATTAGTGAACTCTGTGATTTCATTTTCAGGGAAACGTTCACTATATTTTTTAAAATTCTCACAAGAAAGTAGCTCAATAAACTTTAAATCTTTAATGTTTTTATAGCGATTTCTTAATTCACTGACTACATTATCAATTATTTCAACAAAAATTCGCAGATAATGTATTTTTACATCATCGACATTGCGCTTTCTTTTAGGTGGTCCGGTAATGTGAACGGCGGCATCATAAAAGATCTCGAACTTCTCTCTGAAACGTTCTAAAAATGACTCTAACTCTTTTATCTTTGTTACACAATACGCGATGTCACTAGTTTTTTTTTGCAAAATATCATACAGAATATCCGTTTCTGCAAAAATATCTGCGAAAGATTTTAAAAGAAAATTAAATTCAAATTCTTTCATAATAAATAAAAATGAACTGACTTGTGTCAGTGTTTCACCATCCCCGTCTTGTGTATTTTCGTTCATATTTTCAAACAATTCTAGGAGGTGGGTGGACTCATTATTAATTACATTAACCGTGCGCGAGTGATATGTCCACCTTGTTTCCGCGACACGAGGCAGCTTTTTCATATCGGCAAAGTTGTTGTAATGGGCCATTCGCTTTGTACTGATGTGAAAAAAAGCCGCGATTGATTTTATAATACTAAAAAAGCGTTTTGTTTCAGCAACTCGTTTGAACGATTTCGATAAAACTAAATTTAATATATGTGCTGAACACCAAACGTACATAGCTTGAGGACATTTTTGTCTCACCAAAGCCTGCACGCCATTAATTTGTGAGGATAAAACTGCTGCCCCATCGTAAGTTTGTGCAACTAATTTGGATACACAATCGAACTCTTCTAAAATTTCCAAAATTATAGAACTCAAGGTTACAGCGGTCCGATCCGCGCTGACATCAACATATTTGATAAATCGATCTACTACTTCAGAATCACGAAAATATCTCAAAACTAATACTAATTGTTCACGGCCGCTAACATCAGGAGTCTCATCTACCATGACGGCGACGAAATCGGACTGTTTAATTTCGGCTTTAACGCGATCGATCATCACAGATGCAACGCTCGAGATCAAATCATTCTGCGTACGGTTCGACATGCCCGTGAATGAGGTACTTGCACTCTGTAAATGGGTTTCTAAAACTCCATCATACTTGGCTAATAAATCTACTATTTTTAAATAATTACCCCTTATTCAACGACGATACTGACTCATCGTGACCGCGAAAAGCTAATTCTTGTTTTCCCAGAAAGCAAACAACATCGATGAGCCTTTGAAAAATGTTTCTATTGCGATCGACTTTAGCATTATGCCTCTCAATATCTAATCGTAACTGACTGTTGATACTCATTTCAATACGAGATTTACCAAAAGTATTTAATTTTAAGCAGGCCTCCATATGTTTTTCTGTATGGTCATGCTTCTTTGCCCCGGTATAAAAATTATTTAAATCTGAATATCCCGAATCAGTCCACACTGTACTAGAATTACTAAACAATATGCAAGGAAAACAATATAATTTAATCGTGTGTATACAACCACACAGCCAGTCATACGTTTCATAACTTTTAACATGAAACTTTCGAGTTACTTTCCCTTTTTGCTGGTTTAATTGTTGTAACTCAGGTACACACCTACCTTTAGAGACAATTTGAATCTTTTCATTGAATGATAATTGTGAGAACTAGTTATTTTTAATTTTTAATAAACACACATTTTCAACACAGACCTCACAATCAAATAACATTTTTAAAAAAATCAACAATCGCACTACCTAGTAAAAGCAAATCACTACAATACAATTATTATAGAAACTCAGTAATAAACTGTTAAATGTACACACTTTCAAATGTTAAAATGAAAAATCTTTTAAGAAAACTATAAATATACTGGCGTAAACAAAATAGTAAACAATGCTCATCACATGAAAAAGCAATATGGCTCCCAGGCCCCGCGAACACAAAACCAGTGTTGCCAACAACGCGGGGGTCAATGTCGCCCGTTTTTCACAGCTTAAGTAGCCTAATATAGCCGAATTTCAGTCAGTGGTAGGTAGCCTAATTATGTAGCTTAAAATATCAGTAAAAATGTAGTTTAAATCAATTTATTTTTACCTACTTTACTTGCTTTAAATACTGGTATTTTTTTTATCCACTCATCGCGCATAATGAATGTGCCAATAATTTTTCGTTAAACAAATACTTTGACACAAATGCTGTAGGTACGAAGCGAAATGAAAATGATAAATATTTAAATAATAACTGAAATTGGCCCGAACTATTCACTCAGTTTAATAAGATAATTGCGTTTACACTAATTTTTTTTTAAGTTATTGTTGATTGGCTTGCGTTTGATCACAATTTCAACTGATGTTAAGTGATGATGTGGACGAAGACGAAGCATGCTTGCCTAGAAGTAACCTATTCACTCTTACTCTTAGCTATAACCTGGGAGTGTTCCGTACGAGTTATGAGGACACTATCAACCTCGTACAATTATGTACGAGATTTTAATAATATGGCCATACGAACATTTTGCATCACCATTTAATAATAGTAAAGTCATTTTAATAAAGACAGAGATAAGAAACCGGCTAACTGTGGAAACAGTGAACGGCACACTTCTTGCTGCAGAGAGTGCAAAAGGAAACTGTGTCAATTTTGAACCCACAAAAGGAGTGTATAGCCGCATGACAACAGATAAAATATACGGCAGAAAAAACGATGACAGTGAGGGTGTTCCTGACTAATATTTGGAGAGATGTAAACTAAGTTACCTTGCAAATTTTCATAATAATTTAGTAATAGTAGTAGTAATACATTTAGTTTTTTTATTTTTATTTTACTTGATTGATTAATAATAAAGATTTTTTGGAAATACAACACAAAGTGATGTTTTATTTAATAGGAAACTTGCAATAGTTTATTTCGAGTAAAAAGTCTTAAATCCAGAAATTCAATATGCCTTAATTTTGGTTTTAGCACGTTTTGCATGCATAATACCTAAATGTACGAGGTTTGAAATTCAAAATACGAGATTTTTAGCTGCATGTGTACGAGGGATTTTCTTTTGCGGTTGGCAACCCTGCTGCCAGTGTTGTTTAGGTTATGCCGTCTCAGTGGTGTAGTTGCTGAAAAGTATAAGCTCAAGTGCAACTAAAAATATATGTCACTAATATGAAGAAAGGGTACTTTTGTATTGTACACCCTGACTTTAAAAAAAAAAACAATAAAAGTTGATATCATACTACTACAAAATGACAATGAATATACATTTAACAACATTACTAACAAGTGTATCTTCCTTTTGGAAGCAAAATATATATATATCCAATATTAAAGCGCAGTGCATCATTAAATAATGTCTAAAATTGTGTTTTTTATGAGAATAAATCAGTGATTCCTATTATTATTGTATTTATTAATCCAAATTCCTTAATAGTTAAACGTTAAAAGTTAGAAAACAGTAATAAAACAAGACGGCTGATTTCTTTCTTTTATTATTGGTATGCAATATAAATTACCAAAAAATAATAACACTTATTTATAAAGTATTGATATCATGTATGTATGACTATTTGTTTGAAATCATTATAACAAAGCTGCTCAACAGATTTTGTCTAATTTCTATTTTTAGAAGCAAGTCCTGTAAATTAATAAGTGCACAGGCTATAACAATCACATTATCAAGTATTCTTAGAAAATGAAACAGTAATCTTTTTAGTCAAAATTTTTCTTGTCCGTATCGCCTTTGATCTATAATTAACTTTTTCTTTTAAATGAAATTGGTACCCTTTTCACTGGTGACAATAGGATCTGTTCATGTGCTTTTATTTTGTGTTGACCGTGATTCTGAAAATAAATAAAATTATAAATACAAACAAACGCGCAGTTCACTTTTCAGTTACCTATTTTTATCCTTAGTTATGTCTACATACCTGTTGTCATTAAAACTACTTCTTGCACAGGTGTTGTAGTCGGTTGGGTGCTAGACGGGCTGGGTTCACTTAACACTTCCTGCATCAGTGTGTCTTGGCACTCTTGAATGAGTTGGGTTCTTTGTTTTTAAACAAATACATGTCTAGAAGTACTAGCATCACTCATCCTTTTTCTGTGGTCTTCCTGGCAATAAAATTTTGTAGGCACCATGATTATGCTCTTGCTTAAAGTTGCTTAATCCCATATTATATTGATAGCCATATCTTTTTCAATCTGAAATATTTTTAAATGTTATTTTAAAGCCATAAATGTTGATGTATTTAGTGGTAATAAATATAATTGAATATTGAAATATTTGTGGCTATTCAGGTATAATACAAAAAAAAACATCTCAGTTATCTAACCTTAAAACAGAAGAATAACTATATTGTAAAAATGTTTTAAGTTAGTAATAATAACATGTTTACTTACATCAAAATGATCCTGACAGACGAAAATTACCGAACTATCCTTTATTTCTTTAGTATTTCTGCGTGCAAGTTGTAAATACTTATTACGAACTTTAACATTTTTTGGAACGGTTATAAATAGCTTCTCCGGCATCTTTATCGTTGTATTTGTGCACCGTGGTACTGCACACCATTTATAACTCATTTTTTCCAGTAAATTACAGCCAGAAACTTTATTAAACTACATAAAACTCTCAATTTGACTTGCTCCCCAATATTTATATACAAACGTGAAATGTGTGACATCACTCCGTCATATTGTTCGTCCAACAAGCGTTTTGACAGCTTATATAATCACTATATTTTGTAATGCTTTTTTTTTAAACGAAATATTTATAAAATATGAAAATAAATATTATTTGTAGGGTCCTTATACGCCAATAAATAATATGAGACGGTTTTTAGAAACCATTCAAATAGCCTATTCTGTCTATTATTTTTACTCGGAACGGCAACGAACAACATTTCTGAACGTTTGTCTCATGCATACGTAGTATCTCTATGTAGTCTGTGGTATCATGCGGCAGGAGTCACAGAACACCCAGCTTTAGACATTCATGGTTGTGTGCGTAGGCGAATTGTGCACAAATAGCAAAAGTACTGCACACATGCGAACAAAAATCCTGCCGTAGAGGGCGGCAGGACTTGAGAATAATAGGTACGTTAATTTGCAGCGCCTGGCAAACAATGTTTGTGTGCTTGCAAATAGGTGCTATTTATAAACTATTAGGCGTTTTTAAGTTATTATATTTTGTTTATTCATTTATTTACTATTAATTAAAGTCATCTAAAACGTGCGAACGTTTTATTAAAATATCTGTGAATGGCAAGTAATGCACTGCATTTATGCTTTCAAGGAGCGCACGCGCCTGTAACCAGGTACTGGGTTGTGGAGGTTAGAAGATATGCAATCGCTCCATATAAGACACCAGTACTCAGCTGTATCCGGTTAAGCCTTCTACTTCTAACTTCTAGTCAGAAGTCGACCCTGATATGTTTGAAAAAGGCACAACGGAGACTGGACATGGTACATTTAAATGTTTCTTTGATATGATGCTGTGCCAATTAGAGTGGAATGTGGTGGGTTTGTGGTGTACGGGCAGTGCGCGTGCAACTACAGGGAATACACATATATGTATTGTATATATATTTATCTATTAGATTATTAAATACTTTATTATTATTTCTATTCTGTTTATATTTTATGTTTATCATTATTATATTATATATATCGGCGCAAATACAATAATTTGTCTATTAAAATAATTGAAATGATTAAAGTATAATAAATTGATTGTTTTACAAACTATTAATTGATTTTTAAGATGTAAATTAACGTTTAACATGTTTCAAGTTAAAGCATTGTAATTTAAGTAGTTTAATATTTAACTAGAAAATGTGGGTACATGTGTGACAATCCCTCTATATAAGGCCGCACTGTGAGCGCTAGATTCATTCAGATTAATTCTTGTTCGAGCCGCTGGACGGTGCGGACCTCTCCGTAAAGTCGTTACGCTGTCAGTTGAATAAACGAGTCTCCGGTAACATTAACAAGTGCTTTTATTTGAAAATCAAACATGAGTGATCATCAAGAGAACATTCGTGACGTCAGCTGAGCTGACATCACACTTTTGGAAAAACATACGAGGCTGTCTCTCCGTCATATATCATAGAAATGATTGACATCCGTACACTCACCATTAGGACCAGTTGAAAACCAGCGTCGGGCACTAGTTGTCCGGCATTTCGCTGAACTGGGCCTATTTGGCGCAGCCGTGAGTCACACAGTATTATTAATAGTCCTAGATGTGTTGAATTCTATTATTTTTTAATGTATAATTTCTTTTAATAATAATAAGATTTTGTTTTTTTTTTTTTACTGTGTGTACTTGTGGCATGTGTCAATAAACGTTTTTTCTTTCTTTCTTTCTTTCTTTTCTTTACCTTTTTCTGCCATACTGTAGTAGCTAGTACGGGTCACAAAGGTACGTTAATTAGTTCGTTAGTACACCAGTATGTAGACGTCCGTTCTCGCCCGTGGGCGTCACCCCGACTATAGTCCTCGTTACGTAAGTTCGCAAGGTTTTGGCGTAGTGGGGGTAAGTTCGCGCATCGTGCACTTAGTGGAACAAAAAAGTGGTCACTTTTACTGCTTGCCATTATTCTATGGTTATTGCCATCATTTATTTTTAATCATATCTGTTCAGAAGAATGTGAAATGAAAGAGGAATTCATTCGTTAATTCGGTATTATAAATAAAATAGATATAATACATAAATACATTTAATAGTGAAAAAAATGTATTTAAAAAAACATTAAAAATAATATGTTCTCGTCGTCACAATTCGTTAATAAAACTGCTACCTCTTTTATTCTTCTTTTTTCCCGGTGTCTTAAAGACAGTGACGAATTCGGAATTTCAACCTTCCTTAACTATAGTGTCTAACTGTTCTTTCTGACATTTTAATAGTCTGCGTAAAACGGTATTTGGTCCTGGCATTGTAATCAACGTAACAAAAACTAAATTTAAAACAACAACTCATAACAAAAACAAAGGGTACAACTTTCGTGTACGCAAGTGTATTCGGGAGCAAATTGAACGAGAACTACTGACGCACCGCACGCGCGCTCGGAGCGGCGCTACGTCATACCCCGCGTCCCGCTGACAACCGCTGACACCTAAAAATCGACTTCTGCGCATTGAACGACTCTTGCCAAGTTATTCGACGAGAACTATACCGTGTGCTCAAGACAACGACATTTTTATTTACTAGGTTATAGGTCACAAACACTACACATACCTTTGCTAGTGTGTTTGTTCAGCAGCTGCGCCCTCTCTTCCTCTTGCACTTGACACGTCGATCGCAAGCGAGCCAACAGTTGTGACACGTTATGCGACAGTTTCTTGTAGAATTCTAGGCCTTTTTGTGATTTGCCCAACAGCTCCTCGTATGTATCGTACGATGTTATCAGCGCTGGAAGGAAACATAATATGTTTAACCACTCAAGGAACGCCATTATTACGTCAACCATCCGTCAAGCACCGCGAGCGGGCTCTTATCGTGAGCGTAATCTGACCCCGGTCACAAACGATTTTTTATCATTTATTTTTATATTTATCTTTACTACAAATACAGTTTTAAATCGGTCGGGGTTTGGTGGCACAAATTTGTGCCAGCGGGGCTCAACTAATACTTGTTTACTGGCACGTTATTGTGCCGCTGGGGCTCTAGAGGTTAATAGTTTAAAAAGTAACAAACCCAATAATCGTTGTTTAACATTGCAAATGGGATTTATAACTGCTCTAAACTCAGCTAAGAGTTTTGTTACAATTTGTATATTCAATACACATATACATAATTGCAAATTAGTCCCCTTCAATACATATAAATTTGAGAGCGGGGTTCTAATTTTTTTCATTATTATGCGACAGACCTCTTTATGTTTCAGTCAGATTTCCTATTGTTATACTCAAATCAGTCTTCATTACAAAATTATAAGTAATTTTAGTTTTATCCATATACAAATGAAATTGCGTAGCGAGCTTTACTATAAAAAAGTAAGTTATTAATTTAAAACTTTACAAATGTTGGAATTACATTATTTTTGACTGACGAGATTAGACATGGTTTCCTTATATCTTACAAACATTATAATAATCAAGGCCGCTACAGGCAAGGCCAGTTAAACAGCCTACAACTTCATAGGCTGCCCTGTAAGAGGACACTCACAAAAAACATATTTTAATACCAAAGCTGTACCATTTATAAGACCCTCTCGTTTCCTAAGAACATCGGACAGCAAACGTCTCGAGTCGCCGTATGATGCGTAAACTGAAGTTAACTTGTTGATAATGTTTTCCTGAGCGGCAAGATTAGCTTCGATGATTTGGATCTGGAAGAATAACAATACTTTTAGAGAATAACAATACTTTTAAAGAATATAAATCAAAAAGAGGAATAAGGCGGCCGAAACACTAAAGAAGATTTTAGAATAAAAACTTTCTATCTTTATCATACATATCACATGATTTTGGAGACTATGTTTTGTATTCTCGTCGTACAATCAATAGTTGATTTTTATGATTACGAATGCATTCAATTTTTAGGGTTCCGAGGCCGAATGGCAAAAAACGGAAACCTTACAGTTTCGTCATGTCTGTCTGTCTGTCCGTCCGTCCGTATGTCACAGCCATTTTATTCCGAAACTATTAGGACTATACATGTGAAACTTGGTAGGTACATGTATTCTGTGAACCGCTTTCCGAATTTAAGAAAAAAATTAAAAATATTTAAAATAAAGGCGGGCTCCCCATACATGGAACTGAAACTGAAAATATATTTTTTTCATGAAACCTATGCATGTGTGATATCTATAGACAGGTTTTTAAAAATGACATTGAGGTTTCTAAAACCACTTTTTCATAAAGTTAATCGTTTAAAAGATATACGCTTCCAAAGTGGTAAAATGTGTGTGTCCCCCCTCTAACTTCTATAATAATGGAGTGGAAAATCTAAAAAAAAATATATGCTGTAGATCTTAACGTAAACTTTTACTTCGTAAATTGGATTGAACGAGATCGGGTCAGCAGTTTTTGAGATACAGCATATTTTCGAAAACCGCAGATATAACTTTGTAATTCATACAAACACTATGAAAAACAAAGTATTTGGCGTAGTTACTACGGAACCCTTCATCGGCGAGTCTGACTCGCACTTAGCCAATTTTTTTATAGTCTAATTGTATTTTAATATAGGTATATGGCATTTAATTAAATTTTACTTTTAATTAACTGAGGCAGTAATATTACTGTGGTTAGCGCTGTGTACGCTAAATTGTCGCGTAAATTCCTTATTTTATTATTGTCTTCTTTAACTATACATTGATTACATAGATGAATAATTAAAGAATAATTCCTTTTTAGGAATAATTTCTTTTAAGGAAGAATTAGTAATTATTACTAATTTCACAGGTTGTGGAGTCTAGCCGCTGAGGTGCAATGTGTATCAGGAATTCCTCGTGTGTTGTGGAAGAAAATACCAACATGTGTGTGTTTACCAAGCAGCTTTATTGAATTTAACCTTATTGTTATAATTTGTACGTAGTAACATAAAACCTTAAGTGCTGATCGCAGGCGTCAGCATAAAATTGTCAAGAGTGCTCGAACACAGATCTTTAAAGACTGATACTTATTTCTATTATAGATCGTAAGCGTGTGGGGAATAACGCTGAGCGACGACGTTTACACAGTTTAAAAAAACTTGCAACAAGTTGCTTGGTAGAATTCACATTACTACAGTCCGGGACACATAAGTTGAACCAAAATGGCGGTCGTCTGCGCAGACACAATTATGAAGAAAAGTGTTAGAAATGCTCCGCGGTTGTTCGAGAAATTCAAAAAACTAAAGTAATTAATAAACGCAAATTAAAAATAACCTCGGATTTTATTTCAAATTATTGTTTTTCTCGTACAACTGTGGCATCGGAAGTGGTAGTTAGGTATTATTAAACAGAACGGTTAAAGGAACGTACTAATAAAAATTTAATATGACAAAAGTTAATGTGCAGCTACATGTTAATAACTTTCACTCACTGGCATAACACCAAACCTGGGAAATCAGTTATATTATTTTGTTTTAAAAAGTAATTGTAAACGTCAACTCTCATTCACCTCCCCTCTCCTAAAAGTTCGTTGTGGTGGACTCATTTTCTTGAAATTAAATTAAATGATCACACATTTGACGGAGACGTAAGTTCTAAAACTCCGTGCCTGATCGCCGTGCCTCCGTGCCGGCTAGCGACGCCGCGTTGTTATGGTTACGCGCCGCCCCGCACGCCGCACTTCGATTGGGACCCAAAAATGTGTTACTGCGCATTCAAGATCATAGTCCAACTTACGTGTCCCGTACTGTAGCGATCTTGTTAACCCCTTGAACTAAGCTAAATATGCTTGTGTCTGGAGTTCACGGCAATTGTGTAATGAGTGGGTGATGTACACTCTTTGATATTAACGATAAAGCAACGAATTATGAATGATATAGAACACGAACTCCGCTCAAAAATGGTTCCACGCAAAACACAATCAAGTAGTATCAACCTCCTCTGATGGGGGGTTAGCTATTGAATTCTTACCTTATTTATGTACTTTAAGAAATTAATATGAAATTCGGTAGATCCTGAGGAAATAATAATTTCCATTTAAAATAGGTATTAGGTAAGTAATAAAATAACTGTTTCGTTTCCAAATTTATGAAGCTTT
Source organism: Tholera decimalis (assembly GCA_943138885.2). Lineage (NCBI taxonomy): Eukaryota > Metazoa > Arthropoda > Insecta > Lepidoptera > Noctuidae > Tholera > Tholera decimalis. The sequence goes on along the minus strand of OW964553.2, from coordinate 6,750,375 downwards.
ACACTTTTTGTAAACTAAAGGTAAAGAGGTTTAATATTAATTTATAATATTTGAGTTCATAATAAATGACTGACTCCTACTGCCTCCTGCATAAAACCATCCTCGCCGCTCGATGTCACGAAACAATCCATTTCGTTCGCGCTCGCTTGATTCGATAATTCAGTTTCACTCTAACATTATCTTACTAAATAAAATAGCGCCCCTAATGAATGAATTGACGGATCCATGCGCAGAAAATAAATTTTGCAAAGTATTTTGTTTTGTTTGTGCGCGTGTTGCATTCGTATTATAAGTTTAGTGGTATGAGTTTGGGACCATGTTTTAGCGGGCTTCGTTAGAGAGTTATGATTCCAAATCATTCCTAATTCGTTGCGATAAAGTAAATTATTCAACGTGTTTTCTTTGATGTAACATAATTAATCTTCTGTACTGCACTTGTAATAAAACTGACCTGAGGGTTATGTTTTTTGAGCTCCTGTTTGAAGATTTCCTCCTTCGGCTCATTATTCCTCGCCAGCAACTGTGAGGTGATATCATCGCTCGTCACAGCTTCTCTCAGCTGTTGTACCAGGGAGTCTCGTTGTGTTTGCATTTCCCTTACTTTTCCAACTACACGACGCATTTCTGCCATCGTATCGCGATCTAGACCCACTGTATAAAAAAAGTATATTAGGATTACATAATTACACGAAAATAAAAATCGATTTCTTGTGTACATATCTTAGAAAACATATTTCCACATTAAACACTAAAAACCGACTTAATGATGGCATTACATTGACTCTTGCGCCTACCATATGCCATTAAACAAATGTCCAAAATAGAAATGTCAGAAAGTTTTGACATTTGTATTATTTGACATGTTAATTTGATTGACTTTTAATTATTTGACGTTTTAATTATTTGACATTTTAATTATTTAACATTCTAATTATTGGCACTTTAATTATTTTGACATAAATAATTATTTTTTCTGAGACATAAATAATTCCTCATTTAAGTGTGACATAATTATTACTTAGTGATTGTTTAATTTATTTTAATGTAATACTATAATAATGCATGATTTTGTACAATATTTTGTTTAATTTATAATACTCGCAAGGACATGCACACCACATTTTTAAGCCTCTTGGCATAACATAGCGCTCTGTTTATTAATATAAGATCTGTATTTTGTTTACCTACTAGCGACCCGCCCCGGCTTCGCACGGGTGCAATGTTTATATTAAATATACTATAGAATATCTTGTATCGTTGACAGCCTTTTTGTCATTCGACATACATGTTCTCTTTAGTAATTACTCTTGAAAGTGCGACACATAATTAACCATGGGAAATCATTCAACGCTCAAATCTAAGCAACATAGGCACGCGCGCCGTGCCTCCGCCGGCACCGCGCCGCAACCGCTATGTCCTTGCATTTTAAATCTGTAATATCTTCGAAACTATTTATTTAAATTATATTCTGTAGAGGGCAATATTGATTTATATTAAATGTACAATGTATTTATGGTACTTAATTGGATAAGGATTAATTCTGTATTGCTTAAAATCGCTTCGTAAAATATGCTCGTATTTCTCGTAATAAGTAAAGGATAAAAAATGGTTGTTGTGGGTTATCTTTAAGAGATAGACAGATGCCATTGAGGACTTTTTTGTTGACCTTTTTAAGGTGTACAATACTGTAGTACATTATTTTAATCTATCTCGTAGGGTTCAGCCAGCGTTTGCAAAGCAAGCGCAAAAAATGTGTTTATTTGCGACATCACATTAGAAATCTCAAAAATTATCAGTGTTCCTCTACTATATTATGCATGTTATATACTTGAAAACCTTCCTATTGAATCACTCTTTCTATTGAAAGAAACTGCATCAAAATCCGTTGCGTAGTTTAAAAGATTTAAGCATACATAGGGACAGACACAGGGAAGCGACTTTGCTTTATACTATGTTAAGATGTTAACAAATGAATAAATAATTTCTAATTTCATTAATTTGGACGGCCCCGCCAGTATCATCACAATTTGATTGCTCCATGTAAAAACACTAACACCCAGCTCCATTCCATTAGACTAGAAACTGACCCCAGCATAGGAAAAGTCTAGGCAGGTGATGATGGTGTGACTTTTGTCACCATCCAATTTTAATAGATTATACTGCTCAAATACAAGAACTTTCTCTGCAGCAGTATAACCTGTTAAAAAATCTAACTGTATAGGTTTTAAATGGTTAATGAAATCTAAAATTTGAAAATGGAGTTACATTTCAAACAAATCTCTTTTTTTGCGTACCTATATTGTCGATGCTGGGTATCTTGCTCTCAAGCACGTCTAAGGATTGTGCCAACAGCCTCAAGTTAGCGATGTGTAGCGTCATAGCCTTATGTAGTACTTGGTTGCTCTCGTTGGTGCGCGTGTGAGCCTCTTGATACTTGTGGTACTCCCGAGACAGTTCCGTTTGGACTATGGACGGGGGACGCGGACCCATCACCTTTTGATATTCTTTTTCCTTCGCTGTTTCTTCCTGAAAAACAATAATGTTAATCGCAAGGACATTATTAGCTTATCATAGCTTATTTGCCTCATTAATCAAGTGGTAGCCAGCGCGTAGTAACCAGAATCCATAAAATCGGACTCTGGATTAGCCCGAGGTTATGTTTCAAGAACTGAGTGTTTTGATAGAGGTTAGAATAGAATTTAGTTGTATCCTGGTCACCAATGCCGTGTCAGCGGTAGGAACTGTAGGTTTTAAGCGCCTTTCAGTCAGAAGTAATAATAATAGCCTCATTGACATTAAAACTTCTGTTAAGTAATAGTCCGACATATTTTATTTGATTATTCTTGATTCTTTTTCTGTATATAAAGTAGTTTTTCTATGTTTATGTAATTTTTATTGCGCTAGCAGAACAGTGTTAGGTTAAGACTTAATGAGTTGTATGGGTCACCAAAATACAGGCTGTACCTAGTTTGGGACATGCTGTGTAAACCTGTGGTATGTAAATTAAATCTATGTCAACTAAATAAATAAATATTTTTATGACTAAGGTTCGGCATCACTACGAAGCGAGAGCTAAGTAAATAATGCTTCAACCCTTTTGTTGCATACTAGGAATAGATGTAATGCAAGGTCTCAAAAATCCAGTAATACATGGTACTGCTGCGCTTACTAATTTATTAAGGACGCATTTACGTTTTCTCGCAAATATCAATGTTTTTCTGGTTCCATTTTGATACATAAGGAGTTAAAATTTTGACAATGTTATGGTGTTAATTTCAAGATAATTTATTCATCTCCACATTGAATGCATTATAATTACACAGTCCTATACATCTTTTTCACACAAATACGTTTTTATCGCCGCAATAATCGTAGAAAATTACAAAAAATGGGGTCTGAATAGGTACCTGTAAGCCAAATCTGAAGCATACTCTTAACTTCAAAATAACAAGAAATTAAAGCCTATGTACTTATCTATACGTTAAGCTAATTATTTTGAACATACATAAAAAACTTTATGATTTATAAGAAAAATAAAATCGGTCTCAAAGGAGATGTTCCAGAAATGTATGGAGCCTGGGCTACCATTAGTACACCACATGTTAATATTGCTGTATAATGTAGTAACCGTTTTTTAATATTAATTTTCTATGATTTCGCTTTATTTTAGTGTGATATTCAAATTAACTCGGTCGAGGAAAGCAACACAATAAATATGGATCAGCCATGTTGCTATTAAACAATGATGCGCATGTCATTTTGACATGTCAGTTTGACGGATCGTGTTTTTGACGTCTCGGAGGTCGATATATATTTTTGTAACTACAATAAAATATCAACATACGAATTCCGAAAATACTTAGGATTCCGAAGATACTTATAAAATAAGACCACAGGATAATTATATTACTGCTTTACGGCGGCACATCTTTTACCTAATACATATTTCAGTAGCTAAAGATTGGTTATATTGGAAACATAAAACGAAGGCTTGAATGTTACTTTGTGTAGCAAAATGTGCTATTTCATTATTTAGTGCTTGTCAATAATCTCTGGACTTCGATAATGCATAGAAGAGCAGTGAACTGTTCTGTGAGTTGTAGATAACTATTACTCCTATAAAACTCCAAATAAGTTCTGTAATTGGTGACATTAAGAGGATGGAAAACCAGCCATAAGAAGTATATAAATAAAACAACTTGTAAAGACTTAAATATATATATTTATTCCGCATTATCCCTTATCAATACTCCATCCAGCATAGAAGCCGCGGCTTCTATGCTGTCCAAAATATAGTTCATTTTCATCTATAACAGAGGTACACTGCAGGCACGCTATTGTACATAAACTAGAATAAATATGAGTTAAAATCTATTAGAATATGGAAAGTGGGAAGATAACATCATATAGTAATAGCATGTTAAGAAAATAATAAGTAAATGCACGGATTAATGCAGACATACTTGAAACTGAACTTGTCATTGTAGAATAAACAACGACGAAACCGTAAACAACGATATCTAAATCACAGGTGAATCAAAAACCATATAACAAAGCTGGGATCAATAGAAACAAAATAATCATTAAAAACTCCGAAATCATTCAATCCAACACAGCGAAAACACATAACGACTCACTAGGCTTGGGTAAAAATATCGATATTTTTCATAAAATAATCGATAAATATAGACAATATTTTAAATCTCAATAAATCGATATTTTTTAATTCACTTTAGTATACTATTGGTCTCAGTTACACTAATCTTGTCAGATCTGGGAAGTAGTCCAAATGTCGCACCAGATCGTCAGCATGTTTGCACCATCAAAATATGCATATATCTTCAGATTAATTTTCTTTTCTTGGCCTCGCGAAGCGTAAGGGCGTGTCAAAATTCTACTGAATAAAAACCCACCCTGTTCCCTTCCAGCTGCCCTTAAGTTCCGGGGCCACGGTATCTCGTTAGAACATTCCCGCAACCCCGGCAGGCAATGGTCCTATGAGGCCCCGTCACTGGTGCTGACAGCTCTTAGAGGCGCGCGTGGAACATAACGCGCCGCCGACCCGGACCTGGTCCTTACCGGACAGTGAACTACCCCTGCTCGCAGTCTGCAAGCCTGCGTCTACGGTGGCCGGAGATCAGCTCGCGATCCCGACGCCCGGTGTGTCTCCTGCGGTGGCTCGAGTCCATGTTACCTACGTACATTACCTTTACGGAAAATATCTATTTTTGACTTGATAATAATTCATATAGATTAAAAATATCGATTCGATATTAATCGATATATTTTTTTCACTTGCCCATCTCTACGACTCACAGAAAGACACCAAATGTCATGAAACTTAAATCTGTCAAACACGACTGTCATGGCTGCCCTAAAGCAAGGGTTGTCATAATAAAAATCTTCCCAAATAATAATTTGTCACAGCTCTACCCGTCTCCAAATAATTTTTTGAGTATTTTTATGGTAATCTCTATTATTTTTTCTATTTATCTATGTGGTGTACTAATGGTAGCCCAAAATGAAACATCTCCTTTCTTCATACATTTTTCTACCAAAAGCACGGCTCCGGCCGTCATACCGCGCTCAGACGCGCTCGTGAACGCAGGGGTGTATCGCTTTCCTCGAAAAAATAAATACGTCGAAACCTATAATAAAGAGTGTGGCGTCTTGTATACTGTGACTAGAATACGTTGATATTTTTTCGTACCGAAACAAAAGTAAGAACGAGAACCATACTTATTTTTAGAATTGGATGGATATTGGTTACTGAACCTAGCATGAAACAACCATTTTTTTAACTGATTTCAAATAAGGAGGTTTCGCAATTCGACCGTCTAAATGTTTTTTTTTTTCATTAAGTATCTGTAAGTACTACAAATTAAGGAAGGTCTAGAGTTGATCTGATGATGGAGCCTTTCATCAGATTTACTCCTGACAGTCGAGGGAACTCCTCAACGATTTACAGCAGTAACCTTTTGTTTGGGCTTGATTAATTTGAATTGACCAGAACATTACACCTAGATAGTTTGTGACTGTCATTAGAGGTCTGATGATGAAGACGAAGGACAGTTAAGGGAACTCCTCAACGGTTTACAGTAGCTGCCTTGTGTTTTGACTTAATTCATTTATATTGATGAGAACTTTGCACCCATATGGGTTATAAGTGCCATTACAGGTCTGATGATGGGAACCATAGACAGTCGAGGGAATTCCTCAACGATATACAACAGTTACCTTTTATTGGACTTACTTCATACGGTTCAATATGCCAAAATATTCAGTTCGTACAAAAACCTAAAAATTGGCCAAGTGCGAGTCAGACTCGCCCATGAAGCGGTCCGTAGTAACTACGCCAAATAACTTTGTTTTTCATAGTGTTTGTATGAATTACAAAGTTTTATTTGCGGTTTTAGAAAATATGCGGTATCTCAAAAACTGCCAACCCGATCTCGTTCAAACCAATTTTGGTTGAAAGTTTACATTAAGGACCATAGCATATATTTTTTGTATAATTTTTCACTCCATTATTATAGAAGTAAGAGACACATTTTACCACTTTGGAAGTGTATATCTTTTAAACGATTAACTTTATGAAAAAATGGTTTTAGAAACTTCAATGTCATTTTTAAAGACCTGTCTATTAATACCACATACGCATAAGTTTCATGAAAAAAGATATATTTTCAGTTTCAGTTCCATGTGGGGTACATGGACCTTAAACTGAAAATATTTTTTTTATATTTTTTTAATATTTTTCTTAAAATCGGAAAGCGGTTCACAGAATATATCTACCTACCAAGTTTCACGTACATGTATAGTCCTAATAGTCTCGGAATATAAAAACTTTTTACCAAAAAAATTAAACCAACTTCCAAAAAACACTGCAAAGTGAAAAATAACTTTAATTTCGGTAGGCGGTGTCCGACTTACGAAATTAGTTAGAAAGTAGACAAAATATTGCTTTTCCCAATGCTGGGCCGTTAATTGTTGAGGAGTTCTCCTGGTACTTCACCATCAGCTTCACTTCATCATATGCATTGTGACGAGCATATTGTGCTTAATAACCATAGTCAAGTAATCGAAGCGGAACCCATGAAATACTTCTTATTCCTACTTATATATTGAGTAGTTCCAGTGGCCATCTGTGGTCTTCATCATTTGATCCACTTCACAAATGGTGCTTTTCGAATGCAACTACACAAGTTACTATAAAAAATACTCAAAGCACTGTAGGTGTGCCTAAAATATTTGAAGAGTTCCCTCGATTACTCCAAGATCCCATTATCAGCTCCTGACTTGGTGACTATGGGACCAACTTCGAAGTATACCCTTTCAAACAAAAAAAGAATTTTCCAAATCGGTCCAGCCGTCTTCGAGTAATCGGTGATCAAATATTAAAAAAAATATACGCGGCGAATTGATAACCTCCTCCGTTTTTTTTCGTCGGTTGAAAATGGCTGAGACATACGGACGGATGGACAAACAGACAGATAGGCATGACGAAACTTTTCTTTATTTCTTATTAATTTTTTATCACATATGAGTATTTTATTTCCAAAGTCCCGTAGTACTCCTAATCGGGCGTCAAACACATTAATACAAAATTGAATGAAACTAACATCTAATCAATAAGCATGTATCCCTTTGTAAACAATAAATTACAACTTATTATGGTCAAACAATATTAAAGAAAATATAATATTACCTTCAAGTATCAAGATTAGTTAAGTATGAGCAAATAAAGTTATCTGAATCTGAAACTGTAATGTATAAAATAGGGCGAACAATGGTTTGTAAGTGTGTGTGCGCGCGCAATGTTGTTGTGTTGCTACTAGGATACCTAAAATTGAGCGAGTGATAAACGTAAATGCGTCCTTAATATACTGGTAATCTAATGGGTATAATATTAGGACTGTGCTCGTCATTTTTATGTGGTTATTAAGAATAAATCTATTTATTTTACTTTTTTATGACAAATTTGGTAACTACTACTACTACTACTTGCAAAGCTGAAAAAGGTCCGAACCTGTATGATTTCTTTGATTTCACCCAAAGATTCTTCCACGTCACTGATGATTTCTGCGAGATTATTCATAGAGTCAACCAAAGTCTGTATGATTTCGGTTTTAGCGTGCATTGCGGCGCATCGGTCTACTATCTCTTGCGGTATCCTGAAAATAACAGTTTTATAGATTAAGATTTAGTTGAAGCAAACAAACTGCGAATTGTTATATGCTATGGCTTTACCAGCAATCAATAGAACATTCGGATAGCACTCTTCTTATCCTTCTTATCGCCTCCTTGTCACCGTTACAGTACCGTTTGATTTAGAACCCGATTGAAATTGGAAGAGGTCAAACGGGATGACTATAATATTAATGCCTTGGATGTTGGGGTGAGGAGCTCGTAGCTAAACTAACTGTGCGATAAGACCGCCCATTGTACACTAGTTTTATTATTTGTTAAGTGTAAAATTAAGTAAGTAATAAATATAGTACATTATGGTACAAATGTGTAATGTTGGTGATTACTGCTGAGGCGCCATTGAGACCCGAGCCGTCAGGTGAGGGTCTTAAGAGAGCCGAGGACGGTAATCATCAATACACACGTGTATCATACTACGTTTTTCAACATACTTGTGAAGAAAATAATACTAAAAAGCTATTTTATTTAGTGAGTAATAGATATTTGGCCTTGGAGTTTCCAGGTAGTAAACTTTCCATAACGTTGAGGGCTTCACATCTTATATCGGGTGGTGTACAACATAAATCATTTTCTTCATAGCTAGTACTTGTAGACATTTTAATTAATAAATAACTATAATTTCAACAGTGAAAACGAGTTCTGAAATTTTTTTCGCAATGGCGGGAAAAAATAATCAGTTTTCCTATGCGCGCGCATCTAACAGATCGGCCAAAGACTAAAAGAATGAGGTTTCTTTTTGTTTGGCTTTTCTCGGATAGCGTTTTAGACACGTACAAAATGGGTAATTCAAAGTTTTCTTTATCACAGAAAAAAACAAAAGTTATATTTGAGTGAAAGTTGTATTTATTAAAAACGTACAAGTTGAAATTTATCTATTTAAATACAAAGTTGCATGAAACTAGCAAGCAATAGGTAGGTACATTAATTTATTTGTACTATTGAACACGATCTTTTATGTTTCGAAACTTTTTTAAAAACAAAGCAACTCAACCAATTAAAAAAAAAAAACCTATAACTCACTTGTGAATAATAGTAAAGAAAAAGTCACAGTTTGATTACAGGTGTCATTATGTGCCTAGTTGCGGTGAAATTAGAGCCATTTTATGAGCAAGTGTGTTGAAAAATAAATAATAATATCCGCAAGGGTCGGTCTTCAAGATTAAGTAACTTGCCGGGGTCTGTCCGTGGACGGGTCACCATCATAACATATTGAGATTCCTTCTTGCTGCATAAAAGCACATTACACCGTATATCCCGGCTGTCTTCTTTTCCGTTATCTTTGACAGTCGTTATGGATAGTCAGAAGCCAGAGACGGTCTTCTAGGTTACTGAGATCGGTCGGGTGAACATCATAACATAAGTACTGAGATTCCTCCCTGGTCCCAACTGTCAGTTGTACATCTTTGAAATTCGTTACAGGTAGTCAGAAGCGAGGGAATCTGACACAAGTCCCAAACGCCAAAAGGTATTGTGTTTTGGGTTGTTCTTAAGTCAGATAGGCATTTGGTCCATGTTAAATCCTAGCACACAATTACATCCAGTTAAACTAGAAGCCAATAATCCTAATATAGTTGGAAAAAGACTTAGCAGTTGGTCACACAAAGCTCCAGAGCCTTGAACATCGACGAAGAGTTGCCAGTCTATCGGTTTTCTATCGGTTAGATTTCGGAGAGTGTGCGATGAAATTACACAATCTAATTCCCTCAGGCCTGTTCCATCATCGGAATACGAGACAAACGGCGAAGCGTCGTCGTTACATGGTGGACATCCCACCCATACGCACTAAACGTTTTTGGAATACTTTCATTGTCCGTACAGCTAAGGAATGGAATTCCCTGTTGGAGTCTGTGTTTCCTGATAGCTATAACCTAGGGGTCTTTAAGTCAAGAGTGAATAGGTTACTTTTAGGTAAGCGTGCTCCATCTCCGACCACATCATCACTTACCATTAGGTGAGATGGTGGTCAAATGCAAACCTATTATCAATAAAAAATATATATATTAAAAAAACTTACTTCTGTGCAGAGTCAATAACATCCAACTGGTCGAGCTGCAACGAGGACATGAACTCCGTCAGCTCCGTGTTTTTGGCCTCCACCAGCGTTACGATGTTGCGTAACATCTGAGCCTTCTCCTCCGAGTATACCGAGGAAGCCTCGTGCGCTACCATGGGGACAAGGCGGGAGAACACGTCGGATCCTGACACCTGGAACAGGAACCAGATAAAGGTAATATGAGATTCCACTAGTGGCGGAACAGGAGACAATATCAGTCATTTTTTATTTATTTATTTATTGGCTCAAAACAATGCATTGAAGTACATGTTACAATACAGTTTCACATAATAAGTACTATATCTACAAACGTGTTGGTGAGCACTGGTCTCTTTCCTAGCTAGGTCATGAAAAACCTGTATTAAGGAAAAGCTGTCCGGTCCCATGAGATATTATGGAGTAAAGATTACATAGTGCTTGTCATGTTACTGTCACAAAATCAGATAATTGAGCGTATATGGATGCCATGGACTAATCTGCCATATAGCAATTTGACACGCTTGAGTCTATCGAGAAACGGGCCAAGAGACTCATTTGCTCCTTGGACGTCGGCGGCGAGTTACAAGCATATCGGTTTTCCATCGGTTACATTGTGCGAAGGAATTGCACAATCTAATTCCACCAAGCCCGTTTCATTATCGAATTGCAAGACGAGCGGCGGTGCGCCATCATTACATGAAGTTTTCCCAAAATACGGGTGGGAACCCATATGCACAAAAAGTTTTGGGAATACTTTCGTTGTACGTACAGCTAAAGAGTGAAATTCCCTGCCGAAGTTTGATTCTACTTGTAAAATTTACGTATACAGCGTCATGAGCATTCCCAACCCAGCCTATAATTATTATTTTCTATCTTGCATAGAATAGCATAAACAAATCAGGAAAATACCTACTCAATTTTGGTTACATTAGTGTAAACATTCTGAGAAGTTAAAAGACAATACACTTATATTACTCGAATACATCACCATTTTAACTATAGTGTATACAAAATTATCTATAACTGGCTTCTTAGATATATAAAAATAAAGTGTGTACCATTGCATTATAATGGTGAATGATAAGAAAATGTATACAATGAAATTTATTTTTACAGTCACTATTTATTTATTTATTATATACTTTATTGTACACCTTACAATATCATACATACATATATTGTACGTAGTTTAAGAATAAAATATATAATATTAAATAAATAAAATATATTTCCCAGCTTACCTCTGGATCATTGAAGTTAATAGGCAAAGCCTTCACCAAGCAAACTGGCTTCATATCAGAAAGCAGATCTTTCTCTGGTACTTCCTCATGATAAATAAACTCGTTTTCGTTCTTCGCAGCTTTCCGCTTCCCCTCAACCACGTCGTTGGTAAAAGTGAGAGCTTCCTGCGTTATCTGTGTCGGTTCTATGTATTTCGTCAGCTTTCTTGCTTCAGCTAGCTTTTCAACAGCTTGTTGGTAGAAAGCGACTCGCTCACCCATCTTTTGCTGTTCTTCTGCATGCATGCCTGTGTAAGAAATTTAATTTATTTATGGGGTTGGCACTTGAAGGGGCGCCGGGGATGGAGAGTTGAGTGGGAGGTGCCGCGTTTGTATAATATTTTCTTCGTTAACCCGCAAGCACTCACGTTATGAGAGTTTTGCTCAAGGTAAATCTTATATTCACGCCATTTTGTCAAAAAAAAACTCGGGAGACGCACAATCTCACAAACAGACGTACACCCTTTAAATTTACAATTTTAAAGGATGTGCACCTGGAGATCTATTGTAATACAGGTCCCAAACCCAGTATAGACTCCAGCTTTTACTAAGGTTTATATCTTGTTGTTACTTATATTTTGTTAACCTATGTTGTAACTTTTTGAGAGAAATAAATAAAGATGAAAGATTATAAACAGTAGCTGAAATGTTTGATACCTTTCTCCACCGTGTCCACAATAATTGCCTGGGGCTAGAGCGGTACTAATGGTCACAGGAGAGGTTTTGTTACTTGGGTTACCGTCGCCAGGGTGAGCATAAAATATTTGTGTACAGAACACACTAATACATCATATGACATACGCAAGAATGGTGTAATGAAGATTACTATTTTTTTTTCATTGAGGCATTTTTCACCGTTTAATATTTGTGAGCAAAATGCTCTTCACGTGAAAACTCACGTGCTTGTCAATGGCGCGATTTATCGTGGGTTAAGTTATCCAATCCACCCAGCACAATTTCTTACTAGATGCAGTAGTTTTCTTAACAAAATAATAATAATCAACTTGTTTTACAAGAAATCGTTTTATGGATAGTAAGCAGATTTCGCTTTTTACCAGACCATCATTGACTTTTGATAGATAGGAACAGTGAATAGAAATTTGGGAATAAGCTTTTTACACCGTTCTACAATAAATAATCAGCCATTCTTTATTTTCGGGGAGAAAATCATGAAATGACACCTCCACCTGTTTTGGGTAGAGTAGAAAAGAGTGTCAGACTTGGATTGACTTAAATAAAACGCCCTGTAACAACAGTTGTCCTTGCTTTCCAGGAGACAGTGTCTCGTTGCAACATTCCAGAGAGATCAGAGAGCCGTTTCTATAATCATCATTGATAAGGTTTTTTTCTTATTATTTATTTGTTGTTTTATAATAACTAAGCATTTTATTCCAAACATTAATTTTATTTTCTACAAGTAATCAGACGCCGCACTCTTAGCCAATGTTGTTTTAATAAAACTACAAAACTATAAACAATTGTCTCCAATCTCCAATCATCATGCAATCCAATTCACGATAACAGCTAGATGTGTCATACGATACGATTGATTTACAAGTGCGTCATTCATTATAAGCGGGTATAGTGGGCTTTTAATTTATTTGTGTTCTACACTATTGACAATTACAGTCACAGACATAAAAACACGAGGAATTAGAACGATTAAGTTTTTATCAACTGCAGCAATGAAACGACGTTGCACCTAATGTTTATAACCACGTATTTCTCAAAATAAAAACGGCGAAACAGAATTTCAAACAGTTGCAATTTGAAAAATTCTTCAGTTCTCATTCTTGGAAGGTGACCCACTACTGAACATAGGCTTCTCCCTAACACTGTTATATTGGCCAGTCAGATACTATGCCTACGCTTAAGATTTCTTTTATTGTTTCAGCTTTTGTTGTTTTATTGTTAACCCGTTAACCCGCAATGGTATAGCATCCATATATCGCTTGTTTGCGAGAATATCGACATAACTCGAAATGCAGTCCAATTTAACTAGATGCCAAGACTGAGACACATTGCCAATTTTTCGCCGACGTTCATCAGAAAGAAACAGTGTTATTATTTGAGACAAAACGCTATATTTTATTTGCATAAAACATAGAATATACGATGTTATTATAAATATGGAATCCAACATGATTTGCTTAAAACTTAAGCATGCAAAGCTCCTCTGTGAGAGAGACTAGGCCTGGGTTTGACTCAAACCCAGACCCAGTCTCTGATTTATGAATGCGTACGCGTGTACAGAGTGTTTCTTATACGTATCAATTTAACATTTTTAGTAAATATTTTAATATTAAAAAAAAAATAAAAACATTTTGTTTTCGAATGGTAATATTTTTTTAGCATGTATTGATGCTATACTATTGCGGGTTAACGGGAACAACTGGATCAGAATTTCTGGCATCTGACTACACATAACATCTGAAAAAGTAAATATGACAGCCGGGACTAACGGCTTAACATACTTCCCAACAGCAAGGAGGGATCTCGTTATGCAGTATGTTAACTAACAGAGGGCGTTCCCGTTAACCCGCAATAGTATAAGCACATCAATTATATCACCGCACACGCGACCCGCCATTCATAAATAAATTGCGACGTTGCCGTCCTTCAAGTACGCGTGTACAAAGTGTTTCTTTTACATATCAATTTAACATTTTTAGTGAATATTTTAATATTAAAAAAAAATAAAAACATTTTGTTTTCAAATGGTAATATTTTTTTAGCATGTATTGATGCTATACTATTGCGGGTTAACGGGAACAACTGGATCAGAATTTCTGGCATCTGACTACACATAACATCTGAAAAAGTAAATATGACAGCCGGGACTAACGGCTTAACATACTTCCCAACAGCAAGGAGGGATCTCGTTATGCAGTATGTTAACTAACAGAGGGCGTTCCCGTTAACCCGCAATAGTATAAGCACATCAATTAGATCGCCGCATTCGCGGCCCGCCATTCATAAATAAATTGCGACATTGCCGTCCTTCAAGTACGCGTGTACAAAGTGTTTCTTTTACGTATCAATTTAACATTTTTAGTAAATATTTTAATATTAAAAAAAATAAAAACATTATGTTTTCGTTTGGTAATATTTTTTTAGCATGTATTGATGCTATACTATTGCGGGTTAACGGGAACAACTGGATCAGAATTTCTGGCATCTGACTACACATAACATCTGAAAAAGTAAATATGACAGCCGGGACTAACGGCTTAACATACTTCCCAACAGCAAGGAGGGATCTCGTTATGCAGTATGTTAACTAACAGAGGGCGTTCCCGTTAACCCGCAATAGTATAAGCACATCAATTAGATCGCCGCACTCGCGGCCCGCCATTCATAAATAAATTGCGACATTGCCGTCCTTCAAGTACGCGTGTACAGTGTTTCTTTTACATATCAATTTAACATTTTTAGTGAATATATTAATATTAAAAAAAAAAAAAACATTTTGTTTTCGAATGTATTTTTTTAGTGCATATGGATGCTATACTATTGCGGGTTAACGGGAACGCCCTCTGTTAGTTAACATACTGTATTATGTTAGTCATCCACACACAGACCGACCTCGTTTGGTGTTGCTTAACCTTTATGATGTACCCGTGCGGCTGTTATTATTTAGCCACAAGCTCCTCTAAACTACATAATCTTCTTGTGAGAAATAAAGACCAAATATTTCATGTATCCATAACAAAATTATAAGACATACCTTGATACAAGCAGACAACACATCCAATATAAGAGAACTTGAAGGAAAGGTATCTGTGCCAGTAGTTGTACAGTTTTGTGCCGATGATCTCATGCACTACATCAATGCCAGAGGATGGGCCGAGTAGAGCCAAAGAGTTCTTGTAGAAGTACATCACTTGAGTTGCTACAGCACCTGAGAAGAAAAAGAAAATTAAATATTAATGAAAATTTCTTGCATATCCACCCTTGTTGTATATGCCTTATCACTACATAGTATAAAACAAAGTCACTTCCCGCTGTCTGTTTGTGCCTATGTATGCTTAGATTTTTAAAACTACGCAATGGATTTCGATGCGGTTTTTTAATAGATAGCTAGATTCAAGAGATAGGTTTTTTATATATATAACATGCATAATATAGTAGAGAAACACTGATAATTTTAGAGGTTTCTAATGTGATGTCGTAAATAAACACATTTCTTTGTGCTTACATTGCAAACGCTAGCTGAAGCCTATGAGATAGATCAAAATAATGGACAGCAGTATTGTACACCTTAAAAAGGTCTACAAAAAGTCTGCGATGGCATATGTCTATCTCCCAAGAATAACCCACAATAAACATTTTTTTATTTTACAAATTACAATAAAATGATGGGTTATTTACGAAGCTATTTTTAACAGTACAGTATTATTTCTTATCCAATTATATACGTTAGATACGTTGAGCATTTAATGTAGATCAAAATTGCTTTTTACACTATATCAATAAAATTAATATCTTATGAGTTATCGCAAAATAAAAATTATTGGAAGAGAAATTAAATAGTTAAAATATTGATGAAGCAAAGCGAAGACGTCACTCACAATCTATGCAAATATAAACTCTATTACCCGAGCGAAGCCGGGCTGGTTCATTAGTTTCAATTATGATTGAAACTAATGAACCAGCCTGGCTTCGCTCTAACTATTAATTAATTATTTTTCTGTATTTGAAGTTAATTAATAATAGCCACAGAAATCTTCAAAGTTAAGCAACAAGACAACTAAACTAAAAGAGTAATGAATGAGAAAATGTCTGTTTTGTAATTTCTATTCATACAAAGCTAGAGTTTTTGCTGGTGTTATTATGATAAACAGTTCATTGCTATTTTTAACCGACTTCTAAAAAAAGGAGGAGGTTCTCAATTCGGATGTTTGTATGTTTTTTTTTTATGTTTGTTCGGACATAGCTCCGTCGCTTGCCAACCGAATTGAAAAAATCTTTTATACTACACCTGCTCGGAAAATACCTAGATACTTTATCAAATTTACGGTAGAAAGTACGTCATTGCATATCGAACAAATATGCGGGGAGAAAACGCATCTGAGCGGGAGAGAAAAGTGTATGAAAATCCATTTCTTACGTGGTTTTTCTTTTTTAATTTTGGGTAAGACTATGCGCCGGTCAAGGATCTTCTACCTACTAACTGGATTGCTTACGAATGATTCAAAGAATACAGAAAGTCTTTCTTAGCTGTTAAACAATAGAGTATAAACTTGCACGCATAAAACTGAAGGTACTATTCGTTCCGAGCGAGACAGTGCGTGTGTGGACAGTGTCCCTTTCTTCTGTGTGTCAGATTAAAAATATTTATTTCAATGGTAATTTTTTCGACCTGTCTGTTGTAGTAATAATACCTAGTTTTAAACTTCTTTGGAATTCTATCTTTAAAATGAATTACCATTATTAGTGTATGCATATTAATGAAAATTAAAGTTATTTTACCATGCAAACACAAGATGTTTAAAACAAAAAAAAATTGAATTTGTAACAATTAGTAGTGATATATTATACTACACATGGCAATTACTACGTTGCCGTCTGACGTTTACTTGACATCTGTATGTTTGTAAATTTGCATTATATTTAATTTGATGAGTTTTCGTAATATTAATGTGCAAGATACTGTAACCATGGTAAGAACGTGTTTTGTGGTTAATCGCAAGAGTGAAGGGTACCCCGGGTCTGGAATTTCCTTTTTTAAGTAAGTTTTGTGACTTTGTTTACAAATTGCATTTAGGGTGAATATGTTTTCAATGTAAAAGTGGATTGAACCTCTTTATTCTTCCTATTTATTATTTTTCTTTCTTCTCATTATTTATTATTTTTTGTTATTTTAAGCTTTCTTAAAAATGATGATCTTCGAGACCGGTGGCTCAGTGTTCTACACAGAAAAAGTTCAGAAACGATTCCAAAACTTGTAGCCGCCATTTCAAGCCCGAAGAAATATTGCATTTCGAAACAAGATCAAATGATGCAATTCCATCCATTTTCCCTAAAGTAAGTTATCAACTATTACAAATGACATGAAGATCACCGTTTCGAAATAGAATATGAGCATAACAAGATGAATTTTCATTTTGAATCTATCTTAACCATAAATACTAAATTTTGTTCTCATCAATCTATTATTATTTTAGATTCCTGTTAAAGCGAAACAAATAAATGTTTTAAGTACTATAATATTGAAACCCACTAAAGAAAAGAATATACAACCTGTACTGGGCACATTCAAAGATCTGGTAAGTGAAAGTTATGAAAGGAGTCAAATTAATAAGCATAAAAGTCGACATTTTAGTTGATTTATTTACTTTTGCTTAGCAAATTGATGGCAAAAATATTTTATATAATTTTGGCCAAAAAATCAGCTAAGCAAACTTGCTTATAAGTGTAGTTTATTATATTAATAATTACTTATAACTTAATTACTTAACTTTTATCCACTGCAGTTAGTTAATGTCGACAAATAATAATAATAATTCACAATTTAAAGATTATTTCCATACTTTTAACTAATAATAGTGTAATACATTTTTTAGGGTTGTGTGTCAAGCCAATCTTGTAACAAACCTGCAGCTGCAACATATGAGGAACTAGAAAATATAGAACCAACCTAATAATAATAACCTTATAATTGTCATTCGATCTGCCTCCTTTATGTTTAGAATTATGTATGTTAATAATATTGATTTCTAACCTTAAATAGCACATGTGGTGTTAGCCTGTAATTAATTGTTACACTTATAAATGTAATATGAATGTTTCATACAAATGTATAGTGTAAACAATTGTAGGTTAACCTAAATAAATATATACACAAATAAATTATATCTCTTCTATTATTCTTTCTATTTATAATCATCGTTTTTCATGAAGGGTTTTAGTAGTTTTAATTATATATAAACATTGCATCATTTTATTTTTAGTCTACTGGTTCTGACCGTACAAGTGTCGAATAAACGTAGATTACCAATTAATGCACGTTTGTTTGGACGTCTATACCACTGCCTATCAAGGCCAAGCCTTCGAAGAATTGCCAGCTGGTGATTCTGTTATTAATTCTGTATCTGCAATAATTGTATTTGTATCACGGGTCTTCTTAACCACTTTGAAAGTTTATAATTCAACGTCTGCTTAACAAAACCAATTTTGCATTTAGTCCGCATAAGGAAGGGTTTATTATAGAAATTAGCGCGCTCAATATAAGTTCCTCAGATGTATATTGAGAACTAGCTTTTCGCCCGCGTGGAATTCTGTTATATCGGGCTACCGAGCAACTGTTCAAAAATCTGAGATATAAAGAACCCTATATAGTTCCCAGGGTTTTAAACTATCACCATGCCAAATATTTTCGAAAGCGGCTCTGTGATTTAACCGTGAAAGCGTAACAGACCGATACAGACCTTTGTATTTATAATTGAATTTATTTCTTTCTTTCTATTTATTACGTTGTTAAGAAAAAAACCGGCCAAGTACGAGTCGGACTCGCGCATGAAGGGTATTTTTATAGGTAGGTAATGAATGGTACGGAACCATTACCTATAAAAAGCGCCAAAAAAATCACAACTGTTGTATGGGAGTCTCCCTTAAATATTTATTTTAATTAATTTTTAGTATTTTTTGTTATAGCGGTAACAGAAATATATCATTTGTAAGGTTAATAATAAGTGTCTTAAAAAAAACCTGCAAATATTGCATCAAATAAAATTGTCCTTACGTTTATTGCGAATTGATATTCACACTACTAGAAAGAGATAGCTAGGTCCTTCGAGGGTATACTCTTCGGAACGGTTTTGAGCTTCGCGTCCGCATTCCAGTTTAGGTACAAGTTCCTTGGCGCCGGTAACCTAAATATCAAAAGCCAAAAAGTTTTTACAGTGAGTTTTTATCTCCAAGTTCGCAAAATGACACTGGCCACTAGCTGTGTGTTGGATGGTGTCGGGCTGGCAGTGCGACCCTGCGGCGGCAGGATAAACAATTTGAAAAAAGAACATGTGAAAATTGCAGACGCCATTGGCGCCATTTTCAATTTGTGTGTTGTTTGAGGATTGAACTATACTATTTGAATCCTTTAGTTTTTTATTTTCCTCGTAGGTGTAGTATAAAGCATTATGTATCACTCGAGAGAAAGTGCGATTCCCGATCTCGGGTGTTTTAAAGCCCTCGCCTACGGCTCGGGCTTCAAACGACACCCTCGACGGTAATCGGTCACTTTCTCCTCTCGGTGAACAATGTACTATTTTTGTTGAAAAGGGTATACTTCCCAAATGGTCCCATGAAAATTTTATCAAAATCGGACAAGCCGTTTCTGAAAAATCAACAAAAGTTTAAAAAAAATATTTACGTTGATGATCTTTTCGTTTACTCTGCATTGCGTTTTTTGTTCGCGTTCATTTACGAACCGATTTGGAAAATTCACTGAACCACTAAAAAGCGCGAAAATAAAAACTTTTTTGCAAAAAATAAAACAAAAGAATATAAATTTCAATCAAACCAATCAAAATGTTTTATTGTGGATCATAGGTTCCTAATAATAAATAGTATGATGATTTGTGCAAATGGAAACTGATTTTGTGATTGGTTACTCTAGGACATTTTTTATGTTGATCTTTGATCTATAATTCTATATCAATCAAAAGCTATATTTGTAGTTCATTCTCTATGCATTCTTAAACCATCAAAATTGAGTAATTTCACTTTCTTTCATTATATTTGTTCCTATTGTACGTTTTATTTTCTGTTATTTATGTGTTTTATGTTAATTGTATTTTGGGTCTCCTGTTGTATCAAACAAATGTTTTATCTATATATCAAACTGTGATGAAACTCTGGTAGAATGCTGAGCACTGATTGGAGAGTTTCTAGACCAATACCAATTCCAATGATAAATAAGTGTTGTCTTTAGTAAAGACAAATTTATTGACATAAGAATGATTAAAATCAACCCACTTGGCCTCTACAATGTCACATAAAGTAATAAAATGTTTATTTTCATTGGAATTATATGTAACATTGCAATTGGAGCAATTGCAGTCTCCTTCTAAGCAAGGAACTGCTTGTAGGTGACAACACTCTTCTATTAGTAGAGACTAATAGATAGCAATCCAAAAAGAAATAACAATGCAATTTACATAACACACATAGGTACAAACATAAGTTCATAGACTGATAAACACATTACCCAATGCAGTTGGGTCAAAACTACTATTATGTGGCATTACGATATATGCTGGCTAGTTAATTATAAATTGGAAACAAAAGAATATTACAAACTTACCAACAACACTAGGCTTCCTTGTATCCTGAATACTTTTATCCAGGATACACTCTTGCGCCTGGGCAAAACAAATCTCCTGCATCATCCTCATAATCTCTGGACACACATCTACACCCGATGGTTGTGGTAACTGTTCTCGTAAGTACTGAAACACCCATGCTGCTTGTTGGAACTGTGTACACGATGCCTTGAGGCTATCTGCTGTGTTCCGGGGCTCTGATGCTGCAAGCTGAGTTAGAAGCGCCCCTATATTGTATAGAATGCTTGCCATTTCAAAACGTAAATCTGGTAGAGTTCTGGTCATATTTGCATATAGGTCTTTCCTAGAAATGGAAATGAATCATTAGAATTTATCGCATTCAATAACATTGACTTTGAAACAAATATCAATTAATATTTGATTACATTTACAGCTACATCTTTATGCTTAAAAACATACAGTTGTTTGTATTTGTATGTAAGCAAGTCTTTCAAACATATAATTTTTTTATTTTAGTTCAAATCAGAGAATATACACTTCAATAAAAACCCTAAACTATATATATCTAAAAATAATCTAAAATATAGCACCCAGAAATTCGTAAGCATTGCTGTCCACTGGTAATGTGCCCAAAAGACTGGCCGCATTGCCACATTGTATGGCAATGTTTATCCTCTGTCCAAGGTAAAAGCCAGTCCTTGGGTCACGCGAAGTGTCGACTAAGCGTCTGGAAAGGTCTTTAAATAATTTGTAAGCACTCAGACCCCACAATCCCAAGGGCTCAACCCCAAACGGCTCAAAAATATACCTACTAACGAGGTTATTATATTTCCACCGCTTGAGGTTCTCTGCAGCCGCAGTGGCAGCGTCAGCACAGCGAGACGAGCTAGGAAGATGGGACGGCGCAAGAGTGTGTCCCACACTAAGGGCCTACCCATCTTCCATGGAAATAAAGACATGCCGTCCGGCCTTTTGCCATCGTCGCGTGCTAGGCCATTTGGTTCTAATACAGCCAGAACGCCGACGGTGACAAGAGCTCGTCGGATGATGTCGTTAATATTTGTGTGCCGTGCTATGGGACCCTCGCTGCGGCCGCATGAAAGGCCGTGGTGATCGTTATTGACAACTTCGCCACAGTGACAGCGATGAGCAGAAAAGCAGGGAGCATCTAAATAAAGGGAAGCAGCGAGGCGAAAAGTAGTGTCATCGAACAAGGTGCCTATGTTCGACGATGGTAGTGCATGAAGCCAAAGACCCGATTCCCATTCACCCACAACCAGCAAGCGTGCAGGCTCTGCAGCAGTAGCAGATGTGGCAATAAGGTCACTGAACTGCTCTACAGAGCGGCTCATCCCACCGCCTCTGAGATGATGGGTTCTCGGGTGGATTTAAATTCGAGCAAGCGTGTCTCCAGGTGCCCATAGCCTCGGTGAAGCATGGTACATTGAAATCAACCAGTGACGAAACTAGGATATTCTTGATTAATTTATCAGTACCGTGAACTGAGGATATAAAGGCCGGTAGACTGATACTAGATATTTTGTGGATGCCGAGACCTCCAATACAAATGGGAAGAGTAGCTTGTGACCAAGCTCAGTCATCCATAGCCACATTTAAAATTGATGTAAGAGTATGACGAATAACTTGGTCCATCTTTTCCAAAAGGTGAGGATGATTCCATAGATGCGAAGCACAAAGAAAGTACATTAATTTAGGTCCAAAACAACAGTAACAAATTAAGGTGATAGTCGAATGCATGTTAATTTTTTGTAATCTGTCCAAGATGTCATTAAAAAATTTTATGTTTTCCTCAACAAATAGACTTAAAAACCTGCCAGTAAACCATAGACATAAAATTCCATAAAACCAATATTACAACATCCCCTCTGAATTTTATGTTTATTGCAATTAGAATAACATCTCCTATATAACTCCTATCAACTCATTTTAAAAACCCAACTCAATTAAACCACTACTTCACGTTGCCAGCTATGCAAAGGAGCCCCAATAACACAAAACCTATAAAATTCTACACCAACATCCCCTCTGAATTTTATACTCTGACCATCGCTAAACACACTTCACTTATAAAACTCCTAATTTATCTACTTCGACTCTATATAAAATTATTACAAAACTCCTAACTTATCTTCTTCGACTCTATATAAAATTATTCAACACTATCTTCAACACCAACTCCTCGAACTTCAACATCTTCACCACTAACTTCAACTTCAACGTCTTCAATCCTGCCTTCAGAAACCTCAGCATCTTCATCACTAACTTCAGCATTTTCTTCACTGCGAAAATCATCACCAACAACTCCTTTGCATCGCTTTCAAATTTCAACTACTATATCATCTCTATTCCCCTCTGAAAATATTATTTTCATTTGTTTCCAAGCCACATATTGTCTTTCTTGACAACTTTGAATCTTGAAATCATTTTCAATTTTATTTTGAATTATAATTTCTCATGTACTCCAAAGAATTTTTAGACTTATCTTTCGTCGATCTTCTTACAACATCTGGTTAAATTTGCCCGGGGGCAGCCCATAACCTGTTAAATACCGCAGTGGAAGCGTGCTGGGCCCATAACCTGTTGAGGATATCGAATAGTTCTCTTACCAAGATGTTGTAAGTGTGGGATCCTTTATTCAAATAAATTACTTCATTCTGTAGTTTCACTGCGTTTTATTTCATTCCCAAAACCCTTTACAAAATTCTAAATTACATTCTATACATGTTTGATAAAATTGGTAAACTGCTCTAAAAAACTAAATCATTTATGATCGACCATATACAACAACTCCGACTACGACTATATCTTCGACTCACTATGTTTTCTACTTGACTTTTCTTTTCATCTATCTTGTCACATTTTAAAAACATTCCTAACAACATTTTGGTTTTAAATGCCATAGACTTAAAAACCTGCCAGTAAACCATAGACATAAAAAAAGAAAATGCTGAAGTTAGTGATGAAGATGCTGAGGTTTCTGAAGGCAGGATTGAAGACGTTGAAGTTGAAGTTAGTGGTGAAGATGTTGAAGTTCGAGGAGTTGGTGTTGAAGATAGCGTTGAATAATTTTATATAGAGTACAAGATTGATAATAATATGCTCAATTAGCAGACAAAAGTTTAATAAATTTGATATCAAGGATTAATCTAGAATTAAAGATGCGGGAAGAAAGGACACATTGCAAAATTCTGCAGAACATTGAAGGGTGACGCTAAAACATACAATAACATACTTCAATGTTACAAATGCATGAAGAGTGGACACAGACATGCAGATTGCAACATAAAGTTTAACTGTGTGAACTGTAAGGACAACTCGCACTATACAAAGTTCTGCCTAAAACAAAATGTAAGTGAATTCTATTCAATCAACACAACAGAAAGAGAAGTTGAATTCATAATAGATTCAGGTACCAGCAGTCATATTGTTACTTCAGAAAGTTATCTTGAAGATAAGAAGAAGATTAATTATAAAATCATGACTGCAGATGGAAATATTCACCATGTGAACATCATGGGCAATATTTATACTAAACATATTACTTTTAAAGATGTATTATGTGTTCCCCAACTCAAAAAGAACTTAATATCTGTATCTAGATTAGCTGATGATAATTATTTGTTAAAATTTTTCAGAACGAGCTGTCAAATCAAAAGTAAGGACTCTGAATGCATAGAGGTTGGTGAACTGAAGCAAGACGGGCTATACTATTTAACTGTTAAAAAAACCCAACTCAATTAAACCACTACTTCACGTTGCCAGCTATGCAAAGGAGCCCCAATAACACAAAACCTATAAAATTCTACACCAACATCCCCTCTGAATTTTATACTCTGACCATCACTAAACACACTTCACTTATAAAACTCCTAACTTATCTACTTCGACTCTATATAAAATTATTATAAAACTCCTGACTTATCTACTTCGACTCTATATAAAATTATTCAACGCTATCTTCAACACCAACTCCTCGAACTTCAACATCTTCACCACTAACTTCAACTTCAACGTCTTCAATCCTGCCTTCAGAAACCTCAGCATCTTCATCACTAACTTCAGCATTTTCTTCACTGCGAAAATCATCACCAACAACTCCTTTGCATCGCTTTCAAATTTCAACCACTATATCATCTCTGACTTCCCCTCTGAAAATATTATTTTCTTTTGTTTCCAAGCGACATATTGTCTTTCTTAACAACTTTGAATCTTCAAATCATTTTCAACAAATTTTATCTTGTAATCCAAAGAATTTTTGGACTATTCTTTCCCACGATCTTCTTACAACATCTGGTTAAATTTGCCCGGGGGCAGCCCATAACCTGTTGAATACCATCTTGGAAGCGTCCTGGGCCATAACCTGTTGAGGATATCGAATAGTTCTCTTACCAAGATGTTGTAAGTGTGGGATCCTTTGTTCAAATAAATAACTTCATTCTGTAGTTACACTGCTTTTATTTCATTCCCAAAATCCTTTACAAAATTCTAAATTACATTCTATACATGTTTGATAAAATTGGTAAACTGCTCTAAAAACTAAATCATTTATGATCGACCATATACAACCACTCCGACAACGACTATATCTTCAACTCACAATGTTTTCTACTTGACTTTTCTTTTCATCTATCTTGTCACATTTTTAAAACATTCCTAACAACATTTTGGTTTTAAATGCCATAGACTTAAAAACCTGCCAGTAAACCATAGACATAAAATTCCATAAAACCAATATTACAACATCCCCTCTGAATTTTATGTTTATTGCAATTAGAATAACATCTCCTATTTAACTCCTATCAACTCACTTCTAAAAACCCAACTCAATTAAACCACTACTTCACGTTGCCAGCTATGCAAAGGAGCCCCAATAACACAAAACCTATAAAATTCTACACCAACAATATTCAAAAATTGGAGACCCAAGAAGACGAAGAGAACTTTTTTCCACAATTTGGATTTCTGGGGATATTGCGTAAAATTTGGAAACTATCAACTGTCTGTCAGTACTGTCCGATATGAAAAGTCCACACTTCAAAAGGTTGAGATGTAATCCTATGGAAAGGAGTTCATTTCTTAGAAACTGTAGATCATCTAAAACTGTGTCTACATTGCATCCCAGGGTTCCATCATCGAGATACCAAACATCAAATTTTTAATTTAGCTGCCGTATGATTGGGTGAATGGTTAAACTAAAGATTGCTGGCCCGAGGGGACCAACAGCTGATTCTAAAAGGTTTTCTTTATAAAGTAATTTAGTCAGATATTTGTAACATTGCAAAAAAGAATGTGTGGTAAACAAATATATTAGTTTATAATATGTGTATAGTCATTCCCAAACCAAGGCTTTAAAACTTTGTATCAGACAATGACTTATTATCAACATGTAGACGTAAACAACTTGATACCTACTATCATGATTCATACAAAACAAACTAAGAAAAATCAATAGGGATTAGAGTGGTGTGAATGTTAATTAGATTTACCAGTCACCTACCAGCTGAAAGAACACGCAGCAGGTTGACCTTTTGCCATCGGGAAACGGCTTTGCAGCGACCGCAGCTGACAAAAATATCTGATTAGGGCACTCAACCCCGTAGAATCGATAGTAGGGCGCACGGCCGCCGACCGCAAACCTTCCAACTGATGAATCTCATTGCTGTAGCTCTCTGGATCCTCTCTATAAGCTTCCGCAATGTACTAGACAAAAAATACACAACGTAAATACGTGACAAAGAAATTCTGAAAGTAACATTATCAGAGATTACGAGACCTACTTACCTGTTTCAATTTTGGTCCGAAATGCGTGTTCTCGTGGGTCACCTTCAACTCAAAGCTTATTAAGGGTAATTTTGGAACGGCTTCCATGTCTTCCAAAGCTGTTTTTACCCGTTTCAACTATTTTCCACTCTGTAAAACAATTTCATCACAAATTAGCTTATTTGTTGAACTGTCATTTTTTTTGTGTTTTAGGTTTTAATTTTAGAGGTCGTCCGTAGTTACGGTCATATGAGTACCGGTTAATATTAGACAGATATTCTCATTATGCTTCCATATTCTATTATGATATAAATCTTTTATTTATTATAGTAATTTTGCTTGAATATGACACACTTTTTGTAGCAAATGCAAAGTTTTTGTTTACGAGTGTAGTAATATCCATGAGTAATATCAGAGGCAGAAATCCATTTACCGTAAATAATCGTAACATATTTTATCTATAGTCATCACAAACAAAAACATTCCAAATTGTCTATTGCACTGGCATTATTGTAGGGATGTGACATTGTACAGAAAAATCGATTTTTAATTAAAAAATGTATTAATAAATAATCGATTTTGTTATACTAATTCATTTTTTCATAATTCATCAATTAATTTCAAAATAAACGCCATAAATATTACATCAATAGATTTATTAATTAAAAATAAACAACAGAAATAGTAAGTTTTTAAAGTCTACGCGTATATTTTTTCTTTATGTATGATCACCAATTACTCAAAGACGGCTAAACCGATTTGAAAAACTCTTTTTGTGTTTGAAAGGGTATACTTCAAAGTTGGTTCCACTGTCACCAAGTTAGGAACTGATGATGGGATTTTGGAAAAATCGAGGGAACTTGCATTCAAAAAGCACTAAAACTACTCAATATATAAGTATAAATAATAAGTATTTCATGGATTCCGCTTCGATTACTTGAATATGGTTATAAGGCACAATATGCTCGTCACAATGCATATGGTGAAGTGAAGCTGATGATGAAGTACCAGGAGAACTCCTCAACAATTAACGGCCCAACATTGGAAACAGCAATATTTTGTAAAAGGTTATAAGTAGTTGACATTTAGGCTTTTGTAACTAGGTAAATTATAAATCGACCAACTAAACAGAGTGAAAAAGCGAAAATACAAAACTAAAGACACCGAAATTAAAGTTATTTTTCTTTTTGCAGTGTTTTTTGGAAGTCGGTTTAATTTTTTTGTAACAAGTTTTTATTTATATAATCAACACAAATTAAAGTTTTATAAGAATCAATTTATAAAAAAGTTACAATTAATTTTTTTCACATAAATCAACAAAATTAAATATTCAATTTTTTTTTAATTCAGAAAGAGCTCACTCTTAACCTCGATCTCGCCTGCCTGTGCCTGTTTACTCTTGCTTTAAAGGTTGAAAGGTCATAATTGACAGGGAACACAAAAGCCGGAAGTGCGCACAGTAAATGTGGAGGAGAAGCACTTGGTACGACAAGACGGTATGTCAACCAAGTGTAGATAATAATATCCAGCCGTGCGTCTGGTAGACCGGTAGTGAAAGGGAGACGGAGGGATCAGATCATGGAGCTCCTGTCCACACTCCCCGAAGTACAATCTTTAGAAAACCGACAGGCAAGCAACGGTTCGCCGATGAGCCAGGCTATGAAGCTTGCTCGATAGCGCCTCGTCGCCTATAAGCCTTTTAGCCCTGTGCTTGATTGAGTCCAGTGCAGCAAGTTGGTATTTAAATAAATAACAATTTAGTTGGTATAAAAAAAAAAGAAATCCGTAGGCAACAAATTCAGGAATAACAGCTTAGGTAAGCGTTTGGATAATATTCGGCTCCTGTTCTTTGTTCATATGGCGATAGCTTTCGAGAACAATCTCTCTGTTGGAGCCGAAGCAGCCGGAAAAACGAGACTTTTAACACTAAACACTTTTTGTCACGAAAAACTTTCGAAATTGGCGTTTGAAAAATGAAATGAAGTTTCACCAACGAATAATGAATGAAATATATGTCGGTAAAATAGTACAGTTCCTTGACTAACTCCATCTAGTGAATCTTTGATTAAAAGAATCAACTAAACTGTTTCAAAAGCACAGAAGGAATGCCATCATAGATGCACAGATAGCGTTAATGTAGTATTATGGAGATAGTATTTTTTGGTAGTTCGCGTTCCGGGCTCTGGGCCAGAAGACCAAACTTAATGTTGGGGGGTTGCAGATGAAAATCGGTAATAATTGATTGAATGATTATAAAAAATCGATTATTAATTGATTAATCATAAAAATAAAATCACTTATTATAATCAATTTATCTATTGATGATATCGATTAATTCCATAATCGATTATATTTTCTCATCCCTACATTATTGGCGTTTCTGATTCTGACATTTTTTATCAGCGTTCTTTTCCGATAATTTTGTTATTTCAGCAAAATAAAATACGATAGAAACTAGAAATATTTTGCATGCAGACCGATAGAAAACCTCCATTATGAAGCTGAAAAAGCTCAAAACCGATACTGAGGTAAATAAACAGCAGTAGTATCTTTTGTTTACATGCTACTTAACCAGGGTCACTACGGCACATCATTCACATCTTCATATAGTACGAGATCCGGCTGCTAAAATCTGCGGGTATCTGTTTTTGTGATGAAACTTATTTTTTATGA
Source organism: Tholera decimalis (assembly GCA_943138885.2). Classification (NCBI taxonomy): domain Eukaryota; kingdom Metazoa; phylum Arthropoda; class Insecta; order Lepidoptera; family Noctuidae; genus Tholera; species Tholera decimalis. The sequence goes on along the minus strand of OW964553.2, from coordinate 6,721,117 downwards.
ATGGTAAATGGTAAATCATGGTAATAGAATAGATGGTAAAAATTTTGTATCGTTTGGCACGAGAAGAGGAGGGGCAGGGGGAGGAGGGTCTGCGCCATCGTTCCTGGTACCACTCCCCTATAGAGGTAACTCATTGCTTTAAAGATATTATTTTTTTTGTAAACTAACTTGTGCCTATTGTACACAGTCATGTACAACCAGTACACTAACTTTCATCCAAGAAGGATTTTTAGGATGATATACCTATATATTATATTATTTATCTATTTATTGAAACCATAATTAATTACTTTAATTAGTTCTTCAAATGGATCGCTTTTATTATTTTCTACATTTCTTCTCCATAGATAATCATAAAGTCTTAGAAAAATAACGCATAGAAGTATAGTATGAGTGCAAAAAGTGAGGCAACTAAAACTTAGCCATTTTGGCTAACTTGGCTTGACGAGCCATCAGTACTCAAGGTCACGTTATGCCGAACAGAGCTTGCAAGTAAATAATTTAAAACAATCGTTTGTAGCGTAAAGGGATGTCATAGTCCTTCAGGAAAACAAAAAATGTGTTTTCAAATTACATTTCACAAGTAAATACTTAGATTTTGTACATTATTTTTATGTAAATGGATCATCAAACAAAAATTCTAATAACCTAACTTATCACAATTCAATGTTGCTATCCGTGAGGAAAAAAATACCCATATTGATTTCTTTTGTGCATATTTTTGTTTAAAATAATATAGTTTTGGCAGCAATTATGTATGCGTCAAACTAAACTATATTTATTTACAGCTACTACCTACAGTGTTTTAAAACTAAAAGTTACTGTTAGTTCGAGGAGTGGCATCATAAAGATGACAATTTTATTAAGATTTTTTTGATTTAAGTAATGTTCTCAATAATATTTTTCTATTTCGTAAATACAACATAATTTTAATTGATATCAAACAAGATTTTTCAAGCAATTAATACATTTCTATAATATTATTATAACACATTACACATCAAACATTCTAAACGCAATGAACGATATCTCATTTCGTTTACCTTCTGTAAAAATATGTCATATAAGTCACATTACATGGAAAAACATCATCTTTTCCAGTTTCATAACAAAATACTTGAATTGATCTAGCAACATAATAGTGCATTTTCCCATTTTTGTGGGTAATGGTCTGGTAATGGTATCACTGAAAGCTATATTTGTGTGCATTTGAGGAACGTAGACACATTCGGCTCACACACAGAAAGAAAATAAAGTGGACACACAAAATTGCTTGTGTTTTGTTCTAGACCTCCTTTCTATGCATTATTTTTCTAAGCATAAAGTATATCATTATTGTTAACATGATTATTATAATTACTTCTTAAAAAAACCTTTAATGATACACCACTGCGATTCAATTCTTAGGGTATGGGTGCCATCCTTGGCCACAAATGGATTGCCTGTGTCACTGTGATTATCTTTGAGGTGGATGTATCCATGGTCTCCCAGACAATCCTAGGCCCACCAGAAATCTGTGTGTATGGTGGTGCCTTCAGCAACATGCTTCTTAATCAAAGGCACCAAAACTTCAGCAGTCTTGATATTGTCTGGGCAGACTTTCAGGCGATCCTCGATCATCCCAAAAATCCTTTCTTTTGCGAAATTTACTTTCATCTATTTGCACATTTTTTCCGGGACCTACAATCTTTCCTGTTTATTCCTGCTTATTTTTTTGATAAGCACAACTATCTCTCGGCAATATATGAACCAGTCATTTATGGTTGACCTAAAAAGGCAATCTTCTCCTTCTGATATATCTTTTATAGTTTTGTCATAACAATTTTGCAGCAAAGAAAATATCTGTGACATTAATATTTATGATAAAAATTTAGTATCGTTTGACAGGAGGAGGGGAGTGAAAGTGGGGGGAGAGGGAGGTTAGGTGCCCCCTCCTCCGTGGTACCACACCCAAAACGAAAATTCAGGAAGAGTCTTGTTATTTAGAGAACAGATTCAACAAAGACTCAATATACAGAATATCGTCGCTGCGCCTGCCAAATTCCATATGAGCATTTTTAATTTTTTCGTTTTTTCGCTAAATATAATCTCCGTTTCGTTCTGTATACTGATAAAATCGTTTTTGTGATATTTTTATAATATATTAAATAAACGTCCATGCTGCTGTGGTATCAACAATTTTGCTGAGTTTTTCATTTTCAATTCAATAACACGTTTTTTGTTGTTTCCCAAAACCTTACAAAAATCACTTATGGAACTTGGCAGGCGCAACGACGATATACTGAAAATTGAGTGATATTTTTTTCTAATCAAGCATGATTTCATCTTTATACAGTTTTCTGTATGTATTCAATATGCTTAAAAATCATAATTTTACAAATAAAAATTAGAATAAAGATTGACTTTAACTATATTACACATACAATCTAATCTAATATCTTTACAAGACAAAGCAGTGCGCACGTTTTGTCTCCCATATCACAGTCAACCAGAGTAGGAAAAATTAATTCGAGTGATGGCAGCCTCTGCTTGCGGCACTTATTTTACAGGCAACATATGTTACAGTGTAGAGGACAGAATAAACTTTAATTTGGTATGAAATTAACTTGAAAAACATGAAGTGTAAATAATTAACAATCAGATATACAATAAGATAATTAACAATGTATTGCGGCTCTCCGAGAGCTGGCAATCATATTTTTTTTAAATTTCTTACATCATTTTATCCCAAATGATGTTGGGTTCACTTAAAAAACATGTAACTGCAATTTACTAACAAAAACACTACCACGAATTTAATTAAAAGTAATTGCGGCCAAATGTTTCCAGGAAACCGTGCTGTCTATTCTACTACCATGTATCATTCATAAAAAATAAGTTTAATTAAAAAACAGATACCTGCAGATTTTAGCAGCCGGATCTTAGACTAATATCTCTGTCCCTATATCTTTTCGAAAACTAAAACTTATCAGAATCCTACAAATAACTTTAAAAGCTAGACCCTTAACATTAGAAGCAGTCATGCTAGCGAAGGAGGAAATGAACGCGCGAGGGAGAGGCAACTCTCTTCCTCACGTCCCAGCCGCCGCGGGTTTCCGGCCACCGGCGCGGGCTTGCGGACGGCGAGCAGGGGTAGCTCACCGTCCGGTAAGGATCAGGCCCGGGTCGGCGGCGCACGGGTCGCGTCGTGTTCCACGCGCACCTCAAGAAGCTGTCAGCACCAGTGACGGGGCCCCATAGGGCCATTGCCTGCCGGGGTTGCGGGAATATTCTAACGAGATACCGCGGCCCCGGAACTTTAGGGCAGCTGAAGGAATGCTGAAAAACTTCCACTGACTAGAAACCCACCCTGTTTCTAGCCAGTAGAAGTCTGACACTCTCTTCCTCTTCATATACTGCGTATATTTTCAGGAGGTTGCGCCTGTGGTACCTCCCCAAGCAGAGATCATAGAAGCCGACTTGTATAAGCGTTCGTACTTCGGTCCTGATGTCCCGACCCTGGACATGGAGTGTTGGGAAGAGGAGCTGTCTGAAGTCCAACTCCAAGCCTATAAGAATGCTGACAATGAGTACAAAAGTATTCAGAACAAACTCGATGATATGGTCAAGGATACTGGTGGACATATTGTGTACAATGGTGACCAGTTTACAGCTTATCAGTTGCTTGGGAAGTAAGTTACCCTTACATCTGTCGTCTGTCTCCCACTTTAATTAAAGTTTTTAAAGTCCTTCCAAAGGTTGTCTGGAAGATATCACTTCTTCTTCTTCTTCAGCGATAAGACCACCATTGTTAATATAAAACAAGCAATATTGTTAATTAGGTGTGTTTAAATTTTGGTGTGCAATAAAGTATATTCTATCTCTATCTATATATCTGTCTGTCTGTCTGTTCGCAATAAACCTTATAACTACTGAACACATTTTTATGTGGTTTTTATATAAGGATTCAGTGATTCAAGAGCAAGGCTATAATTATGACATATATGAGAAAAACTAAACCAAGTGTGAGTCGGACTAGCGCACGAGGGGTTTCGTACCATTATCCACAAAAACGAAAAAAAAACACGTTTGTTGTATGGGAGCCCCCTTTAAATATTTATTTTATTCTGTTTTTAGTATTTTTTGTTATAGCGGCAACTAAAATACATCATCTGTGAGAATATCAACTGTCTAGCTATCACAGTTCATGAGATACAGCCTGGTGACAGGCAGACAGCGGAGCCTTAGAGTAATAGGGTCCCGTTTTTACCCTTTGGGTATGGAATCCTAAAAATTGTACTGGTGGTCTGACATAGCATCATGGTTGGATTTGTAATCTGCATACGCATAAGTTTTAAAAATTATATCTGACTGTGAATAATTTTCGGCATGCAATATAATAGCTCCCTTTTCATCTATTTACAGACAACCGGTGTTAAAAGATTTGGAACGACAAAGCGCTGATATAATAAGATCTAGGTCTCGCTCACTGTCCATATCTAAAGAAAAGGAGAAACCACCAGGAACAGGAAAGAGAGGTACTATGCTTAATATTTATATCTACTAGCTCCCCTGGCAAACATTGTTTTGGCATATAAATTATTCCTAGTGAAAAAAAATTGTTGAAATGAAATATTTATTTTGTAAATTGGTTATTAATAACACTTTTACACGTCTTGTTTGTGTTTTAAGTTAAGCTACATTAGGCCGGTGTTCAATTCGTATTCGTGAAACCATATGAGAAGCATGAAGGTTCATGTCTGTTGTGTCTTTTGAGTTGAGTATATTCTCAGACCTACCAACCAATACATAAAAAATGTAATAAAAACTGTTAAGTCGATTTCGAAGAGTTCAATAACAAACACTGTCACAAGAATTTTATATATTAGATTTATCAGTCTATATTTAATATATCTTTTTTACAAACAATTTTCATGTGGTATCTTATTATTTATAATAGGTTCGCGTTTGACCACCATCACACCTGATGGTCAGTGATGATGTGGTTCAAGATGGAGCACGCTTACCTAAAAATAACCTATTCACTCTTGACTTGAAGACCCCTAGGTTATAGCTATCGGGAAACACAGACTCCTACATGGAATTCCACTCCTTAGCCGTACGCACCTTCACTATAAGATCCGGAGATCTAGAAGTAGCAATTTTTATCTCTAAACCTATATCCCCTTCCCTCCAGGTCGTCCAAAGAAAATCCGGCCCATCACAGAAGAAGACCGTGACTACTCACCATCCCCTGAGAGAACAAAGTCACCTGAACTAAAGAAAAAGAAGAAGAAGGACAAAGAAAAGACTAAAGAGAAGGAAAAAGAGAAAGAAACGAAAGAAAAAGAGAAAGATAAAGAAAACACCAAGACCAAGGATAAGACTCTGGCACCATCTAGTAAGTATTATAATACTAGTTTTCATTATATTTCTTACTTAATCAGCCTATAAGTTTCCCACTGCTGAGTAGTGTTGCCCAAACGAGAGTCTCGCAAGAGTCTTGCAATTAGCGATTATCCTATTGCTATTTATTAAACGGTAGTTGAGATCTCAGAACAATGTAACAGACTTCTGTTACATTGTTCTAAGATCTCAACTACCGTTTCCGTCTCAACTACCAGAACAATGTAACAGAAGTCTGTTACATTGTTCTGAGATCTCAACTACCGTTTAATAAATAGCAATAGGATAATCGCTAATTGCAAGACTCTTGCGAGACTCTCGTTTGGGCAACACTACTGCTGAGACACAGAATTCCTCTTTGTAAGAGGAATTAGGAAGTCCGTTATGTGGACCCAGTGCAGTTTGGTTAAGTATGTATATTTCAAAGTCACATACTTGTGAATACAAATTATTGGCAAAGTTTTCGAAGGCAAATTTCTGTGGCTTTACCAAGTACTGCCATCTGAGCAGCAAGTTATCAGTTTATGTCCTCCATAAGTTTGAAGTGACTCACTACTCATTATGTCCGAAAACTCAAATGCAGCAATTATTATAATTGTACAATTGACAATTTCAGGTCCTTCACTAGTTTTCTTTCATCGGTGTTTGTTGTAACCATAGATAAAATAAATAAGTAGATTTGGTCAACAGACTAAATTATATCGGAACCGTGTGTCTCCAGTTAGGCGCTGGGCGGGGCAACAACTACACATGCAGTTTAATAAAATCAATAGATACGCACTCGCGCACACACCCGCATTTCTTAAATCAGAACGTACTATACAATCAATAATAAACCTTATTCCGTCAAACACAGCGTGTATTTACCATGCACCGTAGAATTTACCCACACAAAAACATCGGTCGCTATCGTTGTGCTGTGCAAAAGCAATTTATTTTACATATACGCTAGTGATTGACTAAATCGGAAAGTTATCGATTCTTCCATTTATTATTGTACAATTTTTTTTGGGCACCTGAAAATGAACCAAATAAAAAATGGCATGTCCAGAAAATATTACAATAACAATAAACATATTATTAAGAACATAACATTACATAATTATTATTAAGTACTACCTTCTAAGTATTAAGGGCTACCCTGGCGCTTTCGACTTAAATCTTAATATTTAATTATCATAGTGATAGGTCAAATAGAAGTCGATGTTAACTTCCATTACGCTCTTGATCGGAACATTCCAGCCGTATAGGTTGTATAGTATCCTGAAAAGTTGAATGACTGATTTTATGAATACCCTAAATCATGAGAATAGCTTTCAGTAATAAAATAAAATTTAACACACTTCTGCAAATATCAGTTGTACTCTTAATTTTGGAATTGTCCATTCAAAAAGCCTGCGACTTTTCTTTAGAGACTAGAACATTTCTGCGTTGAAGTGAACCGAGCATATGGTGCTATTTTTTGTAGGGTACCAGTTAGGTGGCATGCCTGTGGCATCAATCCATTCCTTTTTTATGTTACCATCTTTTGGGAAGCTGAAAAGTACGAAAAGCACTTATTTATCATTTACATACATCCTAAGCTACTTCTAAACGTCACCATATAATAAGCATCGCAATAATTACGTAACACACTATAAATCAAGATCTGAATGATTTTGACGTATATTGCTACTCCATTGCTTCATATGTTCGAAATATTGGTCTGCTCAACAACGTAAATACCGCAGTGAGTGTTGTTGATTTAGCATAATGAAACCGATTCCTACCAGGTTCCAGGTAATAGTTGCGTAACACACTTACAAGTGTGTTACGCAACTATTACCTGCGGGGTAACCGCAGGTAATAGTTTAGTAGGTTATAATAGGTTTTTGTTATAAGAAAAATCCTAGTTAGTAGAGAAATTGTTAAATATATGAAAACAAACACACATCCATGCATAACAAATAAATAGCATGAATATATTGACTTATTTTAAGCTCAATTCACAAATATATTATCTGAACCATGCCGATTATTATAACGCATTCGAAGCTTCAATGGAAGCAAAACACAAAAACCATAAAAAATAAAGAAACAGCATGAGGATAAGGCATAACATACGATAATTCTAAACCGAAAAACACCACCGATTATTAACCTAAAATTAAAGTAACTTACTTTACGAATATTGGTTACGCATTTCTCTACTACTCTGTAAAAAAATCAAAATAAGTAAAAAAACATTATTTACATCGATCTTCCAACCGGGCTAAAACGGTTGACAGATTGAAAAATAAACTATTGTAGCGACGGCGACGTCGGAACTCCTTACGCATGCTGCGGGCGTAAAATAAATTGTTTATTTTTTTTACTTTTTTGTACACTTGACTTTTCAACGTATTTTTATTTCTGTCATCTCATGTAAAATAAAAGTTAAACATATTTTCTTAGAGGTTTCCGTATGTTATAAAAAACTTTTTACCAAAAAATTACACCAAGTCAGGATCTGATGATGGGACATCATCAGATCCTGACTTGGTGACAATGGGACCAATTTCAAAGTATACCCTTTCAAACAAAAAAAGCATTTTTCAAATTGGTTCAGCCGTCTCCGAGTAATCGGTGATCATACATAAAAAAATAATAATAATATACGCGTCGAATTGATAACCTCCTCTTTTTTATGTCATCGGTTGAAAAACCCCTAAACTATAATAGCAATATTTCATTGGTCAATCGACATTGCTGTCGATAGCTTACGTTAGTGGATCTGCACAAGCACATCACTAATTCGTCGCAAGAAGTGGCGGCCTCACTACGCGATGAATCCGCGTAATACAGTTTCGTATGTTATGTTTACATTGCTTGTCCAGTTACTTAGTGACGAACTCAGGTAATGGTTAAGGAGCAATGTATTTATAGCACAAGGAGTACAGTCGCTCTGATATTTGAAAACAAAAATAACATAGTAAAACCAAGAAATATTTTACGATTTATTGTTTTTCATGATTTTAAAGACAAATATTGTAAAATACTTGTACTTACATATGGTAAGTGATTCCATGATTCACACAGATTTGATTTTGGCTTCGGTTTTTACAAGATACCACAGAACAACTCGGCATTCATATATGTTATCACGATCGCCGTCGAAAGCGCACTAGTTCGCGGAGACTGCCACTTGCCTGTGACATGAGCCCTGTGGCCATGTCGCGCGGACACCGATACGCCCCCTTACCACTTCTCTGTATTTTTGATTTCTGTGGTTGTAACCCACAGACGTGCACAGCGTAGTTACGAACGTGCGACCCTCAGAAGCCACTGCCATCGGCGGTCTACTCACCGGCAGCGCGACCAAAACCACCGCCATCGTAGACCTCACTAAAGATGATGGCAATAAGAATGTTGCTGATTCGAGAGAGGTTTCCTTCAATAAGTTGCAGGGTGAGTTTTAACTTATTCTGTACAATATTGTTTATCTTTTTGCAGAGCAGCAGTCTAATCGAAAATTACAAAAATAAATGCATCTTTGACAGTTGTTTTGAGTAGTTAGAAGCCAGAAAATCTAACACCAGTCTTGCCATGGATAACAGTGTTACCCAGATACTGGGTAACTGGGTTGTGGAAGTCAAATAGGCAGTAAAACCCACAATACACACGGCTGCAAAGGGGCCGTTCAAGTATTATGTAAGCACATTTTTTGCAATTATTAACCCACCGTCACCACACGTCAGCAAAAGTAAGCAAATCTAATACCCCTCCCCCCCATACTTACGTAAACATTGGTACGACTGATTGATTCATGACCAGCAGTTAGAAGTCTAGAAATAAGGAATAGAAGTCTGTAACATACATAATATTCATTTAAATAAACTTTACTCCCTGTCAGTAAAGTTTTTCAACAATTCATTATCAATTCAACAATTTATTATTTGTAGGAATCCCCGAAAATGCATTTCGTTTTGAAGCATAGACAATGTGTTTTGCTATATGTGTAATAAATTAAATAATTACTGCTTACGTAATCACCATCTAGATCCCTCCACCCCCCATGTCATCAAAAATAAGCAAAGCAAAGACCCCCACGCCCCCCTATAGTGCTTACGTAATACTTGAACGGTCCCATACGGTTAGAAAGCAGACCCCGACGTATCAAGAAAAAGGTTAGGCAGATTATGATGCTGTATTTTACATTGTCAAGTGTATGAACAGGAAAAACAATTGCACTGAACTCAATACTGGAAGATCTAGGAAAAAAATAGAACACATGAAGTCCGCAACTATTATATTGTGGAAATTGGATGAACAGTAAGTTTTAGGTCTAAATGTCGCAGCTTGCCTATACAAGGTGTATCAGATTAAGCTCAATACCTTAGACACCCCAATTAGAATATTAAATTATAAGTCTAAAACAACATCCGTAACTAAATATATTGAAACCAAACCTAGACATTTTGTTATAAAATAGTTATCCTTACTAAACTCAAAACGTATGTGCGTCAAACAATATCCTTACGCAGACGCATACACTCATGCAATGTTAGCGGCCGACACGCACACGAGCGCATTTCCTTGAATTAAGGATTGTATTAATTTGTCATGATACTGTTTCCATTTTAAGTTAAATGAAAGATTTTTCCGTAAAAATTTAACACCTATTTTTTATGACGAAAATCGAGGAAAATCAGAGGCCGATTCTAAACCAACTACTTACAGGAATTTCGTTTATTCTGTTACACCATTGTATATCCAAATATCGACAGATAGTGAAGAAATATTTTTCAAGAATGTGGTTGCTCTCAACATTGTGTATAATAGGATTACAATAGTACCTAGTCGTCTGTACTATCCCTTTATTTATACTAATCTAAAAGTATTGAATAAACATAGAAAGGAGAATGCCAAGTTTCGGCTCGAATCATGTAGCGGCCGACAGACTTTCTAATTTAATGATAATTCATTATATAAAATAGTAAGAATTATACAGTATAAATAGAATCTGTAGAAGTACACCGTTTAAAAGTCATTTTAAATAGTTATTCAATTTATCAACACGTTTTCGATCTACAATTTCAATTAGAAATGTTGCCAATACCAAAATAAAATAATATCGATACGAAATTAAAATTAACGGCGGTAGGCAATACAATTAACTTGTGAAACTTTTAAAAGTACCTTCATATTTTGTATATTATACACTACTAATTTTTAATTAGTACAAAAAAAAATGGGGCTCTATCCGTACCCTTTACTGATCATATTTATGTAGTCAAAAGTAAAAAAAACGAAACCCCAAAATTGTCTACGAAAATTTGTCATAACTGGTAAACTCATAATTGAATCAATCATTCATAACAATTGCTACTAGAAAATACTACGCGCAGTGCTAGTCCAGTTAGATCGTCATTCATAAATCCCGGCAAACTCGCGTCTAAGCTCAAGCCACGCCCCCTCTGGCCAGCGGTCCTTTTTACAACGAGTGAATGAACAAACAGTGTCAATTTGTTAGCGGAAGTGTGCGCGTGCTTTTTAAACATAAGTTGTTACGTTTTTACTGTCGTGATGGCTTACCAGTTTTCATCTCGGGAGTACGTGGCTATGTTGCGTGTGTACTTTTGGTCTGGTGGCCGCTGTTCGTATGTACAGGGAAGAGTACCCAAATGCTCGCTAGCCAAAGGTTCGGACTGTGGTAAATGTTTACCAACGTTTACTCGACCACTGATCATTCCGCGCAACGGCCCATCGCCAAGGACATGGAAGACCGGCCCAAAACCTTTACGACGATGTAGTGGACTACTTTGAAGATCCCCGGCGAAGTACGAATGACGCAGCTCGTCATTTTAATATCAGCCAGTACTGTGCATAGACGATCATTAGTTCGTCTGGATTTCACCCATACCACTAAAGAAAGGGTCAAGAATTGACTACTGTGGATAATGAACCAAGGATGGAGTTCTGCAGTTGGATACTGAACAACACAAGCAAATGGCCCAATTAAAGTATGTAGGTAAAGTTTGAATTTAATAAGTGCCTATTATTTTTCGTGAACCTTTTATTTTACTTTTTTTTTAATTCGTAAAGCTTAAAGATGCGTCTAAGCTACCTACAATTACGATAACAGCTGTTGGAGGCGGGGCAAGTTTGAGCGAGACCGCGTGACCGCGACATCACGATTAATGAATACATGAATGGCCTGTACAATATGTCCGTAAATTGAGTGACATTTTGGGATATAAACAAACGCTAATAACTTTGCTATTTATCAATATTATATAGTAAGACTTTACATATATAATAACAAGACCTTTTCTAATAAGCCCTTTAAGTATTTGTACTAATTAAAAATTAGTAGTGTATAAATCATTCACAATAAGTTCGTACTACTCCTGGACAACGCAAATGTTTTACAAATTAAGTAATCTTAAGTATTTATTTCTGTATAAGTGATTTGTAATCTTTAGAAATAAATGAATTCTAACCGTAAATTGCACTTGCAAATCGATTACATTTATATCATTATGAACCTACGTAAGTGAATTTATTACTTACAAAAGTCATAACTCGTAATTCTTCTAATCTATCTATACTTATAATAAATCTGTAGAGAGGTCAATTCTGTACATGAAATATATTTCCAAAATAACTATCAGGGGGTGATTAAGGATCGATACTCATGCCAAAAATGCAATCAGTTAAATTTTTGTCTGTCTGTCTGTCTGTCTGTATAACCGTTATAGAAACAAAAACTACTCGACGGATTTTAACGAAACTTGGTACAATTATTTTTCATACTCCTGAGCGGGTTATAGTATACTTTTCATCACGCTACAATCAATAGGAGCAGAGCAGTGAAGGGAAATGTTGGGAAAACGGGAGAAGTTACTCCATTTTTTAAGCTTCCGTCGCGTGTGCAACCTTAATGGTTAAAGCTACACAAATCATTACATGACGGAAATGTTCTCCTTAAAATTATATAAAAAAAATCCCACGACAGCATATTTCTAACTTTTATGGTTGACTCACAATAACACGTGTAACTCCCGATAGCTTAGCAGTTCGAAGCTTTCTGATTATAATATTTGTCTACTCTTACGTTTATAACACTCTCAGTCACCCCTAATTGAAAAAGTTAACATTATTAACTATTCCATAAAAAAATTGGCCAAGTGCGAGTCAGACTCGCCCATGAAGGGTTCCGTAGTAACTATAATATAATATGCAAATTTATTTGACGAAAAAAAAACCTTACAAATTTCTTAAAACTAGCTTATTTACATTTTTTACAACTGCGCCAAATAAATTTGTTTTGAAAAAAAAAACCTTACAAATTTCTTAAAACTGGCTTTTTTACATTTTTTACAACTGCGCCGAATAAATTTGTTTTTCATAATGTTTGTATGAATTACAAAGTTATATTTGCGGTTTTAGAAAATATGCTGTATCTCAAAAACTGCTGAACTGATTTCGTTCAAACTAATTTTGGTTGAAAGTTTATATTAAGATCTACAGACATATATTTTTTTTAGATTTTTCACTCCATTATTATAGAAGTTAGAGGTTGTGTCCACCACACACACATTTTACCACTTTGGAAGCTTATATCTTTTAAACGATTGACTTTATGGAAAAGTGGTTTTAGAAACCCCGATGTCGTTTTTAAAGAACTATCTATAGATACCACACATGCATCGATTTCATGAAAAAAAATATTTTCAGGTTTAGTTCCATGTATGGGGAGCCCCCCTTTATTTTAAATATTTTTTATTTTTTTTCTCAAAATCGGAAAGCGGTTCACAGAATACATCTACCTATCAAGTTTCACATGTATAGTCCTAATAGTTTCGGAATAAAATTGCTGTGACAGACGGACGGACGGACAGACAGACAGACAGACAGACAGACGGACAGACATGTCGAAACTATTAAGATTCCGTTTTTTTCCATTCGGCTACGAAACCGTAAAAAGAATCATATAAATCGGTATAGAAACACCAAAGTTATACATGAAATACGCTTATAATAATAAGCCATCGCGCGTGAATACTGAATCATGCTATAAGGATTATTTTTGAGAATCGGTCGCCGCGCTCGACGCGTCTCGCGGTCGAAGCGTTCTCTAGGTACTTAAGCCTCATGTGAACGTGATCTAAACAATATTACCAATACATTAACTTACGCTGACGGAGTCGCGGGCACAGCTATATTGTATCATTACGCTAAGGCCAATAGGAGCGGAGCGCCAATGAAGAATGCTTCAAAATCGGGGTTAAATTTAACGTTAGCCCAAAGTAACTATTCCACGCGGACGAAGTCGCGGGCAAAAGCTAGTAATAAATAATGTTGAGTTATATTTTTGAATATATTTTAATCATTTAATATATATTCAAAAATATATCGATTCAGTTTAGAATAGTTATATAGTGCTGGTAACACTTAATCTTGTAGTTCCCACTGATAATTGTCAAAAGTTTTATTTCAAAGAGTAAAGTAACTTCTGCGTTTTACGACGAGCGACGTGTGAGACGAAGTGTCTTGTGTTTTTTGAGTGTGTTGTTTATTGCTGTGTTACCTGACTCCGATTTCTGTATTACTAACAACTACCTTGCCTGTTGAAACTGAATTCATTAGTCATTATTCAATCATTTAATAGTTCATTTCATGTTATCGTTAAAATTAGAAGTATTAAGTGGTCTATAACTTTTTTGGTGTACTTCTTATAGAAAACTAATTATACAGTCAAATTCTATAATTATTTTCCTTTTTTATGACATATACACTTCTGGACACATCTATTGGCCCACCTTGTATTTTCAGTTTCGTTTGGTCCTAGCTAAAATTTTATATTAGGTCGAGCAAAAAGTTTTTATGCAGTTTTGAACCTGGCACATTCACAATTTCATTCAATAGTCTTTTTTTGAATTTCGAACACAGAATTTAAAGAAACAAAAGACAATTTGGAGCCTGTTTGTTGATATCAAACAATCGAATACTAAGAAAAATTGGTTTTATTGGTTTACTTGGATTTAATTCTTGAAAAAGTGATTGATATCTTTGCTTTTGCAACAAACATTACTTATTCTTAACATTAAGGTGAGGTTCTATCAATAATCTATGGATACTTCACCTGAAGTCGCCGCCCAAGCTGTGGCACTTATTCAGGCCGGACACAGCCAAAGAAACGTGAGTGCTCAACTTAATTTAAGTCGATCTGCGGTCCGAAATGTTTATCGGAGGTACCTAGAGACTGGCGGCTTTGTTCGTCGCCAAGGAAGGCCACAATCTCGGGTCACAACTGAAAGGCAGGATCGATTCATCGTGACGACCAGCTTGAGAAATCGTCACCTTACCTCCATTGAGATACAAAACCAACTTCGCGACTTCCACGGAGTATCTGTGAGCGCTCGAACTGTTCGGAGAAGGTTAAAAGAACGCGATATGGTACCACACAAGCCAGCTAATGGGCCCAAACTAAAGCGAGCCCACCGAACAGCGCGCCTTCATTTCGCACGCAGTCATTTAAATTGGACACAGCAAGATTGGAGCCGTGTACTCTTTTCTGATGAGTCTAAAATTGTGTTACATGGCAATGATGGAAGGAAGAAGGTCTACCGGCGTAAGGGAGAGCGTTTCGCACAATGCTGCTTTGAAGAGAGGGTTGCTTATGGCGGTGGCTCATGGACTGTCTGGGGCGGTATATCCGCGAGCGGCAAAACTCAACTTGAGGTTGTTACAGGACCACGGCTGCCAACATTAAATGCTGAAAGATACATTCGTGAGTGCTTAGAACCTCACGTGATACCATACGCGGACTATGTGGGCCCAAATTTCCTTTTTATGCATGATAATGCAAGAGCCCATGCGGCCGGCATCGTCAGGGAATATCTTCGGGATGTGAACATCACAGTTATGGACTGGCCAGCCAGAAGCCCAGACATGAACCCCATTGAGCACATGTGGGACGAGCTAAAAAGGCGTGTTAGGGCTCGTCAGCCAGTTGCCCAGACGATGCAGGAGTTGAAAACTGCCATAGAAGAGGAATGGGAGATGATCCCTCAAAATTTCATAGAGCGGTTGATAAACTCTATGCCTAATCGTATGAGAGCTGTGGTAGATGCCCATGGAGGCAACACGCGTTATTAAATTAAACCTTTATTTGATAAATCATGTTTTTTATTCAAAAATTAATTGCCTTTAACAAGGCGCATATCCGACTTGTTAGGCGTAGGTCCATGTCGTATGGTATTCTGAATTCAAATTTAAAACTATACGATCGAAAAAGATGGTAAAATGTATCAGGTTTAAAACTGCATCAACAGTTTTGTTCAATCTAGCAATCATATTTCGGTAGGGGCCATCGAAACCTAAACTCTAAGGTGGGCCAATAGATGTGTCCAGAAGTGTAGTTCATCTTTGTCGGTTCTGGCCGAGTCTTGAAGGAAAACTTGGCGTTCTCTTTTATTATCCCTTTTATATACCTTTCAGGCAAAACATTCCCATCGCTGGTAGTAGTGGCGCGTCCGTACCTTCGGTCTAAGGACTCGAGCACGCCGTCCGACCGCTCCACCCTGGACAGCAAGGTGAAGTCGGTGCTGATGCACACGCCCATGAAGTTTACTGAGTGGCTCATACAGCAGGGGCTCGTCAGGTCCGAGCAGTGGTGCGTTATACATTCCGGGAATAAGCTTAAACTTGGTAAGTTTAATACCCATTATTTATTTATTTAAACTTTATGTACAATAGTAGTACATGGGCGGACTTAATGCAACAAGGCATTCTCTACCAATCAACCTTTGGGTTAAAAAACATATTGTGGTAGGTGTACAAGAAAATGGAATGAAATGATGAACAATCCCTTAAGTAGTGGTTTTTTTTTTCTTTATTAAATTGCCACAAAGGCTAAGCTAACATATACACAGGTGATACTTTTTTCTAAAGAAATTTGAATATTAGAATTGTATAACTTTCTGAAGATATAGATAGATAGAATACTCTTTATTGTACACCAATAATTTAAACAAGCACTTGATAAAGGCGCGCTGAAACTCTGCATTAATTTATACTAATATTATTAAAGTTTGTTCATTGGTTTGTTAAAACAGGCTAATCTTCGAAAGTACTGGGATGATTTGGATGAAATTTGGTATTGGAAGTAGCTTGGTTGGACTACATACTACTTTTACCCGACTGCTAAAGGACGTTATGTTTCTATCGTGATATAGTATAAATTAAAAAAACTGGCCAAGTGCGATTTGGACTCTTTACCATGGGTTTCATACAAACTTATGTAAAGAAGTAAACGACATGTATGTATTGTATGTATGTATGTATGTCGGGCAGGTATCCGCAACTCCACGACCAAGCGCGTATTTTGCGTAAGGGTAGGGATCTTCTTATTCTATCCATGCCAATTCCTCCAGGAAGGCGAGCAACGCCCTCGTTTTGCTTACCATTTCTCGGAGGGTACCTGGTTTGCCGAAGTATTTAGTCCTGCAGTCCGCGACTGCAGGGCAGCTCAGTAGCAGGTGTGCTGCTGTTTCGTCCTCCTCCATGCAGGCTCTGCAGAGTGGGCTGTCTATGACTCCTATTACATAGAGGTGTTTATTAAAGGATCCATGACCGGTAAGGGCGGCTGTCATCAGCCGCAATTGCGGTTTAGACAGTCGTAGGACCTGTTTTGACAAGCGGCCGTCAAGGGTCGGGAGAGCCTCTTTAGCCTGCCTGCACTCACCATGGTTCTCCCATAGTTTGTGGTGTAGGTCTCTGGTACATTTCCTTACCAGGTGACGCAGATAACCGAAGGGGAGTGGTGTAATGGGTTCAGGTCCCATAATCGCCATACTCGAAGCCCTTCTAGCGAGTTCGTCCGCTGCATCGTTGCCTCGGGAGTCGCTGTGTCCTTTGATCCATTGAATGGTTATATTATTGTGTCTACCAACCTGGTTGAGGAGATTGTGACACTCCAAGATCAGCCCGGAGTTAACTGTGTGGCTGCTCAGTGCTTGCAGGACTGCCATGCTGTCCGAAAGTATGCGTATTGAGTGGTCCACAACTTCCCTGTTAAGTAAACGACATATACTGTCATATCAATAGATAAGAGACAGGTTTTCGTGGTTTTACAAACCACCTTTACGCCAGGTGTTCGTTTCTGTAATGTTAGTTACAATCGTGATGCTTTTAACGCATCGCTTCACAGTACCAGCTGATTTGTAACTTTATACCACTGTAAGACGGCGGAAGGGTTGCCAACTTTTATTGGGAGAAATAGAGTACACCTGATTTCAAAGGAGGTAAATAAAGAGTACGGACTTCCAAAAAAGAGTATTATATATTTAATATTTTTAAAAAGGCATTTTTTTTTTTACTTTTTGCAGCACATAACAATTTTTCATTGTTTTTAAAAGCATTGTATGACTAAATTGCCATTTCTCTGTAGTGGACTTTTGCGTAAAATCTGTGTTATTTAACAATTCACTCGAAATTTCGTTCGAATTGGGGATACCAACATATTAACGGTAAATGGTCGACTTTTTTGTTTATGTTAATGGGTTTGCGTAATATTACATGACTGGCACTAGTATAGTAAACATTGTGTAAAAAAGAGTATATTAGCGTCCTCTATTAGTCTTATAGATTATAGAGTACGCCTTCATGATATAAAGTACAATGCTCTATTTTAGAGTATGGTTGGCAACCCTAGCTATAACCTAGGTGTCTTTAAGTCAATAGTGAATAGGTTACTTTTAGGTAAGCGTGCTCCATCTTCGACCACATCATCACTTACCACCAGGTGAGATGGCGGTCAAACGCGAACCTATTATCAATAAAAAATACTTACACATACTTTAATTTCAGGCATGTACTCCGACGTATCTAAGTTCCCCTACTCCGGCGGCTATGTGTGGATATCCGAGTGCTGTCCCACGCGATTCGTCTCCGTATACTCAAGTTCTATCTTCGAAGGAGCGACCTTCCCCCCAAGCGTTCTCCTCAAGCTGGTATACCACTGGGCTTGTCAAACCAACGTCCAAAACGTGGTCCAATGGGTCAAAGTTGACAATCTTTACGTAAAGGGACTGTTTACGTGGCTAAGAGCTATTTGCACGTCCGCCATTCATCAGCATATGAGCTTACTGGGTGGGTCGGGCAAGAAAGTGGAGGTCGGAGTGATATCCTTGGGTACGACTAGTCATGATGGTACCCAGAGGCAGGTGAAGGTCGAAGTTTTGGGGGTGCTGGATCCTGTGGAGAAATTGGTAAGCTCTTAAGAAATATCTATAAATAAAAGTCTATCTTTGTCCTGTATGTGTAATTAAAACATCGATCAGATTATGATGAAACTTTGGCAGAGTGTTCTTAGACGCCCGAGAAGGTTTCTGGGCCAAAAATAAGAGCCGATAAGAGTTATTTGATTTATTTGCAGTTCTAAAATATAAGAAAAAGGTAACTGAGAAGTTAGATACTTATGTTTAATTTTGTAGCTATGGATATTAACATATTCTAATTTCTGTAATAGTTAAACTTTTGTCTGAATCAACGTTCATGTCAAAGTTACACTCCGCGTCACAATAACGTCGTGCGTTACCAAATGAACATCTTATCTTTAGTAGCATTCTGATCTCTAAAAATCCACAGTAATGGAACTCCAATCAAAACAACATACTTTCTTTTGTAGATCCGTCTACGCGCCGTTGAACCTTTAGCAGAACATGAAAAGAACTACAAAAAGCGGTTCCAAAAGATCTTGGAGCCCCTATCAGCATGGGTGCACCCTTCGTCAGTGATTTTGACTGATTTGACGGTAGACAAGGGAACCCTTGTGGCTATGGGCTTTAAGAACGTGCATCAAGCGTCTGCACACTCTGACTCATCGACTGCGAAGAACAGCAATGCCAATATCATGGAGTATTTGAGGAGGATTGTGCCCAGAATGTTCCAGAACACCTTGTCGCTGCTGTCCAGGCAGATTATACAGCAGTTCTTGGATGAACTGGTTTGGAGAGAAAAGTGAGGCTTTTGTTTATTTGGCTAGTAATTCGGCACGCATGTGTCATCGGTCCCGCTGTATTCGAACCTAATGTCCTGAAAAGTAGGGCTTCCAATCCCGGAATACCGAGATCTCGGTATTGCGGGATCCCGCGTCATTTTCCAATCCCGCATGATCCGGGATTACGGGGATTTGCAGGACTGAAAAAAGCATGCATACGACCTCTCGCACCTCGGCAGTGTTAGAAACAACGTGAGGGCCGATGTCGCCCGTTTTTCACAGCTTAAGTAGCCTAATATAGCCGAATTTCAGTCCGTGGTAGACTAAATATGTAGCCTAAAATATCAGTAAAGTTTTTTCTTCAGTATTTGTTACTGTTTTTTTGTGAAGAAAAAACGGTGTAATTTGATTGATCTCATATTAATAGTAATACGTAAATGAATGTGGAGTTAGTTGATTAATTTATTGTTTTATTTGCCTTGTGTGAATATTTTCAATATGCGGGATCCCGCAAATACCGAGATCCCGCGGAATTGAAAATTCGTAGCCCCGCAAATACCGAGATTGAATTCAGGCTGCGGGATTGGATGCCCTACTGAAAAGCAGTGACGGCAATAAACTGGACGGCATGTCTTTATTTCCTTGTAAGATGGATAGGCTATATTTGTGGAATGCTATGCTGCTATGTTGAAAATAAATGATATAACATTCACTTGGGACAGGCCTCTTCTCTTATGAGAAGTAATGAGCCGTGATCCATCACGAGAGGCCAGTCTGAGTTTGTTAATGTCACGTCTTCGGATTTTGACCGAAAAAAAAAAACTCATGATATTTTCTTTAAGGTTGAAAACAACTTTATTTCTCATAAGAATCTAGAAAGAAGAAAAAGGAATATCACTTACTGAGAAACTATATCTAAAACTGAGATACAACAGCTTACTAGGTCACCTCTGTTCTCAACAATATATTTATTTTTAAAAAATCTTTTCATTTACTCCATCAGGTACGGCATAACACCTGGACAAGCGTTCGACAACATAGTAATCCACATTTCGGAACAAACCAAGATGGACTCCAAAGACCCCATTACCGTGCGCCTCAACAAAATTGCTGCCAACCCCTTCAAGAACTGGAAGTACCCATCTGGCGGCAAGGTGGGCCTTTAAACACCTATTTTCATGATTTATTAATGCCGAAACAATATCTTACATTATGAAGTAATGTACTTAAATTGATACGTAAAAGAAACACTCTGTACACGCGTACGCATTCATAAATAAATTGCGACGTTGCCGTCCTTCAAGTACGCGTGTACAAAGTGTTTCTTTTACGTATCAATTTAACATTTTTAGTGAATATTTTTAATATAAAAAAAAACATTTTGTTTTCGAACGGTAATATTTTTTTTAGCATGTATGTATGCTATACTATTATATATATATGGTTAACGGGAACGCCCTCTGTTAGTTAACATACTGAATATTCTGTACTAATACTATAAAGTGGAAAAGTTTGTTTGTTTATGCACGCTAATCCTCGAAAGTACTGGCTGGATTTAGATAAAATTTGGTATTGAAGTAACTTGAAGCTTGAAGAGCGTTATAGGCTCAGCTATTTACCCGACTGCAAAGAAGGAGGTTATGTTTTTGTCGTGATAAAGTCCCGCGCGATGTTTTTGTCGTGATAAAGTCCCACGTGATGTTTTTGTCGTGATAAAGTCCCGCGCGATGTTGTCGTGATAAAGTCCCGCGCGATGTTTTTGTCGTGATAAAGTCCAGCGCGATGTTTTTGCCGTGATAAAGTCCCGCGCGATGTTTTTGCCGTGATAAAGTCCCGCGCGATGTTTTTGTCGTGATAAAGTCCCGCGCGATGTTTTTGTCGTGATAAAGTCCCGCGCGATGTTTTTGTCGTGATAAGTCCCGCGCGATGTTTTTGTCATGTTAAAGTCCCGCGCGATGTTTTTGTCGTGATAAAGTCCCGCGCGACTGATAGTCTTCAATATAAATGACTTAACATAAAAACCTACGCTAATCTAGTAGTAGTAAGGTATTTCTTAGATACTGTAATGTGTAGGTAATGTTATATTTTAGGTTAGTCCATGAGTAGCTTACCAAAAAGGTTATATAAGTTATACTACAAACTGAAATAAAGCGTAAAAAAACTAGTCCTCAATGCTGTAATGGTAATATACCCAAGCGACTGGCATTGCCACGTTATATGGCAATGTTTAGTCTTTGGCCAAAGAAATAGGCCAGCCCACAAGTTCTACCAGCTTTTTCGAAACTGAAATTTTAAACCTAAATTATAGCATGACTTTTGTATTACGGTACATACAATAATAATATTTATTTACTTCTCGCCACAATATTTATATTAATTTTATATATTTATTTTATTATTTATGTACACAGTAAAATACATTAGGATACAACATAATTATAATATTTGAGTACAAAGGTACTGCTTATTTCTTAAGAAATTACTTCCAGCAGACCTGCGAAAGGAGAAGTGAAAAAGAAATGTAGATAATAGTGTGTGAGAACAAGAAGAGAAATAAATATGAATATTTGAAGTCACATACTTATAATGCAATAAAAATAACATATACTTAAATAAATACATAATGTTAGAATATATAAACATATTATATAAATATATACATAAATAATTAACACAGTTAAGAGGAAAGGTAATGCTCTTTTAATCGACATTTGAATAAAGATATTGTTAAATCATAAATGAATATTAGATAGTTATATTTATAAATTACAGGTGACATAAATACACACTGTTTTCTTATTTATGTAGGTACTGTGTATCATGTTCTTACATTAAAAATAGGTAATTTACTTCACGCTTTTCTCCGATCAACTATGGACATAGGCCCCAACCAAGAACTAAGGAACTCACAACTCCCGCTTCATCTTAAAGTATTCAAAAATAAAATTTCTCTTCTTGACTCTTGTAGAAAAAAGAGAAAGTGGACGAGCCTGAGCCAGAGACCGGGCGTGGTAGGCGCGGGCGTAAGAAGAAGGAACCCTCTCCCTCGCCGCCGCCCAAGAAGAGAAAGAAGGAGAAGACTACGTACGTCGAAGAAGAGGATGAAGAGGTCTGTTCTATTCTATTTCTAACCGACTTCAAAAAGGAGGAGGTTACGCCGAGATTTATGATGCGATTTACTTGATTCTTTTTATGTTAATGGTAGGTAATAGAGCCGTTGTCGACCATTCTTCCAATTTCTAAAGTAAATAAAGTATCAGTTACAAATATTGGTGCATTATAGAATGAAAAATATGCGATTAGGTCGACTTTCAATGTAATTTTACAAACATGAATCTTAAGAAAAAAATATTTGAGCCAGATTAGAACACACAACTTTTTATATAACATATAGTAGCTTGACCGCTGATCAGGTAATAATCACACTACTTTTCCTGATTTTTGTTAAAGCACAAACGACTTTTGTTTCTAAACCTTACCTTATTAAATTACTACTAACAACAAAATAAAATAAACTTTCATTTATCACTTACAGATCCCTCTAGCCCAAAGCCGAAAAACTAAAATAAAAGAGGAAAAAGAGAAAGAAAAACCGAAAGAGAAAAGCGTCCCCGAGCCCACAACTACAACGGCTCGAAGTCGTCGCACAAACAAAACTAAGTCTTATGTAGATGACGATTTAGATGACATTCCTTTGAAGAACATCAAGAAAGAAGCGAAACCTGAAGAAACTGTGTCAATGGAGAGGTATTACTTCGGACAGATCGGCGGTAATGGAGATTTTGCGAAGACGGCTATAGCTGTTGAAGTAAGTAGATAAAATAATTAACTTTTACCCAAATCAAGGTCAAATATATTTTATTTAAAAATAATTTATTGATGATAGTCTCGCTTTTCACCACTATCTCATCTAACCTAGAAGTAACCTATTCACTCTCGACTTAAAGACCCCTAGGTTATAGCTATCAGGAAATACAGACTCCGGCAGGGAAATCGACTTCTTAGTTGTATGTACAATGAATGTATTCCCAAAACGTTTTGTTCGTATGGGTGGGATGGCGTTTTATAAGTGCCCAGTCTATCAGTTTTCTATCGGTTACATTTCGGGGAGTGTACGATGGAATTGCAGAATCGAATTCCATCAAACCCGTTCTATCATCGAAATACAAGCGAACGGCGATGCGCTATCGTTAAATGGTGGACATCCCACCCATACGCACAAAACGTTTTGGGAATACTTTCATTGTGCGTACGGCTAAGAATTGGAATTCCCTGCTGGAGTCTGTTTCCTGATAGCTATAACCTAAGAGTCTTTAAGTCAAGAGGGAATAGGTTACTTTTAGGTAAGCGTGCTCCATCTTCGACCACATCATCACTTATCATCAGGTGAGATGGTGGTCAAATGCGAACCTATTGTCGACAAAAAAAAAAGACTCGCGTGACTCGAGCTCTTTTAAGTTTTAACTAACAAATGTTAAGTTGG
This sequence comes from Tholera decimalis, assembly GCA_943138885.2. Taxonomy (NCBI): domain Eukaryota; kingdom Metazoa; phylum Arthropoda; class Insecta; order Lepidoptera; family Noctuidae; genus Tholera; species Tholera decimalis. The sequence goes on along the minus strand of OW964553.2, from coordinate 6,697,283 downwards.
TAATTTGTGATCTAGAGCCAGCGGGTTCTAACGCCAATTAATTATATTCTTCTAGAATTTTACCCACATTGCTCTTTAAAAAAAAAACAATATTTGTGTTCCTCAGTGCCCCGTCTGCCACGAAGAGTTCAACGACAACATCGCGCTAATGTCGCACTTGTTCGGGCACGCGGCGCCGGCGGTCTCGGGCTCCCGGGCGCAGTGCGGCTACTGCCTGGAGCGCTTCCCCGCGCAGCCCGACCTGGACACGCACCTCAAGCACAACCACCCCGCAGACACCAAGTCGCCGGACCTCTTCACTTATGCCTGCTTGATTTGTGAGGTCAGATATACACGGTTCACAGGCTACAATGTTATTGAAGCATTTTCACACATTTTCCCGGCGGCCGACTATAATCTATCTCTGTGCTAGTCTTGTGCCTACTCGGTCACTTTGGAGATCGCTCCGTACTAGTTCATTTCGGACAGTGAACTAGTTCACTCTATTAGTTCTAACAGCTCTATTCGTTCTTCGCTCTCGGCGGTCCGTAACTCAGACTCGGACCGCCGAGAGCGAAGAACGAATAGAGCTGTTAGAACTAATAGAGTGGTCCGCGCTGTGCTCTGAGTCTCAGAGCATAGCGCGGACCACATAGCAAATGTAGGTACTATCAAAGACACCGTATTTATCCTTGGTCAAGGATCCGGATGATCTTCTTTTTGGAGACACAGGCTGCTCAGTCATACCAGTAGTGCCAGTAAGATACACTCATTCATACACACTTCACCCACTCACAAACATCCATACTATTCAGATACACTTACACATACACTTTAAATTGTAATTAGAGACATGTCTACTTTGTATTTAAACTACCTCTAATATCTGTGTACTTCGTAATTGGCGTAACTTTTAAGTAACTGTTTTGATATCTGTACCTGCAAGCTGTGAAGCTACCTTTTATAAATAAATAAATAAATAATATTAGGATTATGTATAATTTAAACAGAGATAGTTATTACCATTGAAATGTGAATCTGAAACGGTTCTCATATTTTTCTTATTATCTATGGTTCTCATTCATACAGACACAGAATTAATTCGTATGACGTTTCTGTCAACCAATCAGTGACTGTATTTCATTTCTCGTTCGCACATTACGATCGCACCATTTAGAATGTACGACAATGTACGAGTACGAAACGAGCTGTTAGAGCTGTTAGAACGATTACAAGCCAGCGTTCGGAAACGGTTCTTTTAGTACAGTGCAAAGATTCGCATACTACACAAGACTACTCTGTGCCACATTTCATTCATAGCCTTAGTAACAAACATCTATCTATCCATCCATCCATCCCTCTTCACAAGCTTTACATCCAAACATCCACCTACCAACATTCAGGTCTGTTGGTCTAGTGGTCAGTGGCCCTGACTGCTATGCACAAATTCGTGGGTTCGATTCCCACCCAGGACATATGTTTGTGTGATGAGCACGATCATTTGTTCTTTGTCTGGGTGTAATTTATATATAATATGTATGTATTTATTTGTGGCTTAGTGCAGAATCCTAGGTAGTGATTACCTTTCCTGTTTATTAATAGCTGTAAGTTAATTGTTAATTGTAGTAAAAATATAGTATAGTTATAAGTATAGTGTGTGTATTATAGTATTGTAAAAATATAGTATAAGGTACAGTGGGGTTGACGTATCCCTGTGGATAACCCCTAATAAAAAAAGAATTAAAAAAATGTACGTATTTAGAAATATATGTATGTTTATCAGTTGTCTAGTACTTATACCCTGTTTTTTAATCTCAGAGACGGAATTGACACATGCAAATGTCAAGTTTAGAAATAATGTTGCCCACTCTTTTGTGCAGTGCGTACCTACGATACCGGTTTGTTGAATCGTAACTTTTTACCCAACTGCGCGACGCAAAGGAGAGTAATGTGTTTCACAGTCTATGTATAGTGTGAATAATTCTCACGTTAATCAATTCGTCTTAATCACACGAGTGTCACAAGAGATATGACAGTTAATTATAAAAAATCGGCAAACTATAACAAATTTCGTTGTGGTATCGTTTTTTTTTAGGATGGGAAGTGGGTGAAGTGGGAGAGTGTGTCAGACTTTTATTGACTAGAACCCATCCGTGTTCCATCATATGCCCTTCGTGTTCCGAGGCCGCGGTAACTCTTTCGAACAATTCTGCAACCCCGGCAGGCAACGGCCCCCTTATGGGCCCCGACAATTTTGCTGACACTCTTTAAGACGCGCGTGGAATACGACGCGCCGTCTACACGGGCCTAGTTTCAGTTGGGCGGCGAGCTACCCATTACTCGCAGCTCGCAGGCCCGCGCCCGCGGTGGCTGGGAGCTACCCTGCGACTCCCGACGCCGGAGCGTCTCCTGCGGCGGCTGGGGCCAGAGGGCTGTGAGACCCGTCTCTCCCTCGCGCGTCCCGGCACCTCCTTGTTGGGATATCGTTGAATAGGTCTTTTTTACAAAGAGAACTAGCAATGTGGGTATAATTGACAATACTAGCAATCTTTATGATTCCTCCAACTCAGCTAAATATCCTTGTGAACCCACTCCAAAAGCGGGTTCACGGTAATTGTTTAATGGGAGGGGTTCGAACTCGTGATCTCTCGATCACAAGTCCGATATCTTAGCCATTTTTAGGTTTTTTCAAATCAAATTTATTTACAAAAGGTCTATATTGTATTGAGCAGAGTAAGGCACTAGAAGGCTTTATATGTGCACTTGATCCGAATAAACTTCTAAATACGCTTCAAGACCACAATTCCTAGCAAGAGTTAAACAATCTGTGATATCTTTAATAATAATAATAATAATATTCCACAACTTTTTCACACAACGCCATCTAGTCCCAAACTAAGCAGAGCTTGTGGTACGGGTACTAGACAACTGATAAACATACATATATATTTCTAAATACATACATATTATAGATAAATTACACCCAGACAAAGAACAAATGACCGTGCTCATCACACAAACATTTGTCCTAGGTGGGAATCGAACCCACGACCTTGCGCACAGCAGTCAGGGCCACTGACCACTATACCAACGGGCCTGTAATATATTTAAACAAAAAAACTAAAAATAAAAACTAACAATCCTGACTGCTCAACTGAAAGAAAAGAAACAAGCACATTTTTATTTAATAAGGTGACAAGCAGGTGAGACTAGGACCCATCCCATTTTTATAAATATATATGTTCAATTGGGTCCCGCCTGCTTGTACACAATAAATACCGAAATATTGTGTGTTTTTATGTGTCATCTGGTCCATACAGTCGACGACTTTACTGATAGGTTTATGATAGAAAGAGGTGGAGATTCTGATGATTTCGAATATTCCTAAGATATGGAGTCATTATTTGAATCTGATTAACGAATTACCTGTAACTAATTATGTAATTAAAAATATATATATCTTACATTATTAGTTTTGTATTTCTACGTTTTAAATTAGCACCTACACATTATTTCAGGATAACGTATTATAAAAAACCGATACTTGATTTTATTAACGTTAAGTTTCGATAGTGGTACATCACTATTTAAGAATTGTAAAAAACTGGCACTGTCGTAATGTCAACTTTGTCTCTGAGATTAAAAAACAAGGTATAGCATAGCACAAGCTCTACTTAGTTTAGGACTAGATGGCGTTGTGTGAAAGTCGTGGAATATTATGATTATTATTCCTTTATTTCCAATATATACATACAAATTGGAACAGGGTCCAAGCTACCGGCGGTTAGGGCTCCATAGAGAGGAACCTCCTGACGATACGCGCCGTGTCGAGGAGGATTATTATTATTATTATGAATGCCAAAGTTGGTGAAGAAGGATGTATACATGTTTGTTACTCTTTAACGCAAAAACTACTGAATGGATCTGAATTATATTTGGTAAACAGATAGTTTACATCCCTAGAAAAACTCATAGGCTACTTTGTATTCCCACGGGATCGGGATCCCTCGTAAAACCCGATCCCGTGGAATTCCGGGATAAGAAGTAGATATGTGTTATTCCAGGATGTCAACTATCTATATGTACCACATTTCTTTCAGATCCGTTTAGTAGTTTTTGCGTGAAAGAGTAACAAGCATACATCCATCCATCCTCACAAACTTTCACATTTATAATATTAGTATTATTAGTAAGATAAAAAGTAAGATGTTTTTTTTTATCTTTATTAAATTAATTTGGGGTTTTTATCTCAATGGATATGCCAACCCCATCATGCCGAACACATGTTTCAAAAATAAATCTTAATTAAATTTAACCTCTGAAGGACCGCCGTTATTTACGTCAACCATCCGTCAAGCACCGCGGGCGGGCTCTTATCGTAAGCGTAATCTGACCCCGGTCACAAACGATTTTAAGACTTATCTTTACTACAAATACAGTTTTAAATCGGTCGGGGTTTGGTGGCACTTTGTGCCAGCGGGGCTCAACTAATACTTGTTTATTGGCACGTTTTTATGCCGCTGGGGCTCTAGAGGTTAAACTAAACTCATTGATTAGCCTTCTCCTTGCCTCAAGTAAGATGTTTTCACTGTGTTTTTCCAAGGAAAATATAAAATAAGCCTAAACAAATTATGTTTATTCCCCGCAGGTCCGCTTTGCCGCGGTGCTAACGTTAGCCACCCACATGCAAAAGTCTCACGCGCCGCTAGAACTGCCGTACGCCTGCGACGTCTGCGACTACCGCGTGTCTTCGCACCGGGCCATCGCAGACCACTACACCACTACACACTGCACCGGCGACACTGTGTTCTGTCCTTATTGTCTTAAGGTACAGTTTACAATGACAATTAGCGCGTGTAATTCCATAGTCGACCACTACAGGACTACGCACTGCACTAGAGTCATTACATGGCAGACCACTACACGACTACGCACTGCACCGGCGATAACTGTGTTCTGTCCCTATTGTCTTAAGGTACAGTTTACGATGACAATTAGCGAGTCATTACATGGCCGACCACTACAGGACTACGCACTGCACCGGCGATACTGTGTTCTGTCCCTATTGTCTTAAGGTACAGTTTACTATGACAATTAGCGCGTGTAATTCCATAGCCGACTACTACAGGACTACACACTGCACCGGCGATAGTGTTCTGTCCCTATTGTCTTAAGGTACAGTTTACTATGACAATTACCGCGTGTAATTCCATAGCCGACCAATACAGGACTACGCACTGCACCGGCGATACTGTGTTCTGTCCCTATTGTCTTAAGGTACAGTTTACTATGACAATTAGCGCGTGTAATTCCATAGCCGACTACTACAGGACTACGCACTGCACCGGCGATACTGTGTTCTGTCCCTATTGTCTTAAGGTACAGTTTACTATGACAATTAGCGCGTATAATTCCATAGCCGACTACTACAGGACTACGCACTGCACCGGCGATACTGTGTTCTGTCCCTATTGTCTTAAGGTACAGTTTACGATGACAATTACCGCGTGTCATTCCATAGCCGACCACTACAGGACTACGCTCTGCACCGGCGATACTGTGTTCTGTCCCTTTTGTCTTAAGATACAGACTACATCATACTTTAAATAATAGCTTAATCATCCTATGATTTTTAATGTATCTATGTTACCTTGAAATACTTGCAAAAACTAAAGCCATATTTTGAAAAAAATTCTGGAGCAACTTTCGCTCCTAAAACATAGATTCTTGATCTAGTTTAAGCATAGGGATTTATATATGCTGTTCACTGTTTTTTCTTATAATTTCTTGCTCAACTTCAAATATAGCTATTTTGAAGATTCAATTTCAGTCTAACAGTATGTATATACATGTACTTATCCTTCTCAATTTTTTTTATCAAGAATAGCATATAGGAGAAAGTATAGGGATAGAAAACAGTGTTTTTCTTTATCTTTTGTGTATTGATATCGTGCTTCTTGCAATTCCTTACTATCTCATTTTGTCAGGTAAAATTGAATAGATTAAAAAAGGAACTAGCCATGTTGGTTGAATTCATATTACTAGCAATCTTCTTAATCCTTCCAACTGAGCTAAATATGCTTGTGTCTGGAGTGGGTTCATAGCAAATACTGTAAGGTGAGGTTCGAAACCGCGATCCCTCAATCACAACTCCCGACACTCTAGCCATTAGACTATAGATGCTTTTTGTAATAAATTATTGATATTTATAATAAATTAATTTCTGTTCTCAGGTCATAAAGGTATACGCAGGCGGTCATGAGCTGACAGCTAACGTGGTTCTGTATCTGGACCACTTGAAGCAGCACCAGGACAAGGAGATGGAATTCCGGTGTAACAGATGTGTGCTCAAGTTCGTGCATCTTGGTGAGTCACGAAAGATAGTGCTAAAATATATATTTCTGAATGAAAGACACATAACAAATCCATATTAATGTTATAAATTGTGCGTACGGCTAAGGAGTGGAATTCCCTGCCGGAGTCTGTGTTTCCTAATAGCTATAACCTAGGGGTCTATAAGTCAAGAGTGAATAGGTTACTTCCAGGTAAGCGTGCTCCATCTTCGACCATCAGGTGAGATGGTGGTCAAATGCGAGCATATAATCAATAAAAAAATGCGTAAGTTTGCATGTCTGTCTGTTAGGCTTTCACGGCTAAACTACAGCACCGATTTGGATGAAATTTGAACTGAAAACAGTTGAAAACTCAGTGTCAAACATAGGCTACTATTTTTTAAATCAACCCCTAAATGTCTGAAATAGGGGTTGAAAGTTACACATGAAGTCGCGGGCAACAGTTAGTGTGAAATAAATAAAATAATCAATTTCTTAGTTTTTAAAGCAAGTTTGGGTCACTGCAAATTGTTGTCATAACAAAATGTTACCACTGCTAAGACACAGGCCTCTTTATGAGAGGGGAATGGGCCTTAACTCACTACGCCGGCTCAGTGTGAGTTAGTGGAGACATCCACTAACTCACATGCGACAGCATGTCTTTGTATTTTCGTTCTTAGGACATGCCGATTTCTTCACGATGTTTTCTGTCACCGTTTTGAGAGTAGTTGAATGAAACAAAGTAATTTGCCTGCCTGGGTTCGACCACTGGGTCACTATTGTTCTCAATATTGGTATCTTACAATGTTGTTTTTGAACAATTTAAGGACTTATTTTTTCAATTACACGCTTTTATTGAAGAAAAACTTTTTACCAAAAAATTAAACCGACTCCCAAAAAACACACACACTTGGTAAAAAGTTTTTATTTAACTCTTTTTAGTTGGTTGATTTTTAATTTACCTAGTTACAAGAGCCTAAATGTCAACTACTTATAACATTTTACAAAATATTGCTTTTCCCAATACTGGGCCGTTAATTTTTGAGGAGTTCTCCTGGTACTTCACCATCAGCTATACATCACCATATGCATTGTGACAAGCACCATGTGCTTAATATCCATATTCAAGTAATCGAATCGCAATCCACGAAATACTTATTATTGAGTAGTTTCGGCGGACATCTGTGGTCTTCATCATCAGTTCCACTTCCCCAAATGGTACTTTTTGAGAGCAACTGCACAATTTACTATAAGAAATACCCAAAACGCCATAGGTGTGCCTATAATATTTGAAGAGTTCCCTCGATTTCTCCAAGATCCCATCATCAGATCCTGACTTGGTGACAAATGGTACCAACTTCAAAGTATACCCTATCAAACAAAAAAGAATTTTCCAAATCGGTTCAGCCGTCTTCGAGTACTCGGTGACCATACATTAAAAAAAAAAAAAAAAAAAAAAAATACGCGTCGAATTGATAACCTCCTCTTTTGGTCGTCGGTTGATAAAATTATTTAAAATATTTTTAGAATAAATGTCCAAATGATTTCTAGAATTAAGCAAGTAGTCTATTGAAAATTGGGAAACTTTAGATACCAATACATACATAGTTTTCTTTGCACCGAACATAATTAAATTCATTTATTTCAGGTCAATGAACTGAAAAATAAAAATACAAAATTCTAACACTATTAAGCATGGCTTTCTAGATTCTTGATGTCAAAATTGCGTTAAAAATTGTGTCAAAAGGAAAATAAGTTATTAGAAATAGTAGATTAGTAGCCAAGGGCTGCAAGGCATCAATTGGAGCTCGAGATATTTAGGCGCACGAGCGCAGCGAGGGCGCCTATAGTTTTAGGGTGCAATTGATGTTTACACCCGAGCTAACTACTCTGCTTTACATCTCGATTGTGAGGTAAGTAGAAAAAACCGGCATTACAAGAATAAAACATTTTATTAGTTAAAATTTATAGTGAAATGAGAACAATTTTCAAATTTTAGGGACAGGTGTTTTTTGGGAATGTTAATAGTTTGAGATTTTGATATTTGTTGGTCATGGATAAAATTTTACGGGATGAAGCTTTCTTCAGCAGAAGTTGATGGTTGCGGATCATCTCATGAGAAAGATGTTTCATTTTTTGAAAGCTGAATAGTTTTCGTTATTTGGTTGGTAATTTTACTTATATTTTGTATGGAATCTTCAATGTAACCTTCAGCCACCTTGCTGGATTTCCACCGACCGTGCCTTTTTATAGTGGTTAAGTTAGCCCCAGCATCGGCTAAAAGTGTAGCCGATGTTCTCCGGAAGCAATGACCTGTGTACAATGCCGGGTTTGCTTCGGCATACTTCTGATCGTATTTTTACCTTGGTGGTACTTCAAAAAAAATCGGTTGGTATTTACATTTTTAGGACGAAGATTTCTGTATTTTTGTACGAATTCAGAGAATTCTTGAGGAACTACAAATGTTCGGTCAATTTTAGTTTTTGTGTTCGGTAGTTTAATTACTAACAACTGACTCTGTTGTTCTATGTTCTCTATTGTTATATTTGTCAATTCAATACCTCGGCATGCGCCAGTTATACCGAAGTTGAGAACCACCTAAAACAAGCGAAATATAAAAATAAGATGGTATGTTTTTTAGGATTGTAAGAATTTAATAGATAAATGATGAAGGAAGAATAAATGATGTGATTTGTCATTTTACGTACCTTAACAGCTAAATATATGTCATCAGGGGCTTCATTTATGAATGTTTTCACGTCTTGCGCTGTAAAAACCTTTGACTATTTGCTTTTGTGCCCAGCTGATTGTCTTTTTAGAAAAGATGATAATTTTGAAAAGTTCTTGATATTGATGTCGTGTTTAGTACTCATACTTGCTTTTAACATTGAATAAATGCACCACAAACTAGATGGCTGCAGCTTTTTTGATAGCTCACTAAAGTATGTTAAGAATACAGTCTCAGATAAAGGCTTTACTCGTTTTTCTTTTCGCCACTTCATGAACTCGTCGTAAGTTTTCAAATATCTATCTTTAGAACTTGCACAGGCAAAATATTGTTAATTGCTGCTTCAGCTTCCGTTTTCATTGAATCGGGAGTGCAGCTTATATCTTCATCACTTGCAGAACTCATGTTTTTTTCCTAATTAGCACGTAATTATAAAAAAATCCCAAAAACAAACAATATTTAAAGTAAAAGTTTTCTATTCCCGCCTTTTTTCATCTTTGTTTTTTAATATTTTTTTCAAGAACGAAATTGAGCTTTGCCGTTCGATATTTAAAATTGATGACTATTATACTGATACGAAGACAAGGCTGAATAGCGAAGCGACCTCTTTTTTAACACGCTTTTATTAGGTCGACCTGTATGTAACTAACTATGTAATAAAATCTAAGGTAACTAATTTAACCATCTTCCAAGGGTCGTAGCGTAATGAAAATTGGCAGCTGTATGTAGTTCTGATGACAATACAATAATATGGTACTGTCAAACTGATCTGATGATGGAGCCGGAAGATATGAACTGGAACTTCGCGATAGAAAATCGTATCATAGCTGTTTTGGATTTCTTAGAAAAGTCTTGTAATGAACTTTGACCACGATTAAGTTTCAAGGTCTGATGATGAAGCCGGAAGATAGACACCGGTATTCCATGATGGAATATTGTATCATAGTCGTGTTTGCACTTGTGAGAAAGGCCACGTAATGGACTTTGAACACGTTCTTTTTTGTTTTTACGTTCATTTATAAAAACGTGTTTTTCTAGTGTTTTTTAAACTATTAATTTATTTCATTGGGCTGAATGCATGATGTCTATTGCCAGTATGATGGTTAGATGTACGCGAACTTTTTGAAAGAGTGAAGAGATTTTTTTTAAATTATTTACCGCCCTAGGGCTTTTCTAGCTACATTATTACCCTAGAGCGCTAATTGGTTACCTACAATTTGGGGGTAATAAGGACCTACTTACCGAATATGAGAGATGTAAACGTTATTTAACATCAAATTATAGCAAATTAAAGACTAAATAAAGTTATGCGATTCAAATATTAATTAAAAAATTACGAATCATCAACATCTGTTGATAATACAACAGATGTTATTTATGTTTTATTACCCATAAGTTTGATGTTCTTAATTTCAATAAAAACTAGTCAATTATTTATGTATTTCAGGTCAACTGAAGGAACATCAAGTTCGCGATCATATCACTGTCGATGGAGCAACTCCACTCTGTTCTGAAGAACATCTCATCACTAAACCTAAAGTAAGTACATCTATTTTAATATTTTATAACGGAAACATTTGTTTGTTGCTTTAGATGCGCTAATATTCTAGAGTATTGGCTGGATTTGCTGTGGAAGTAGTTTGAAGCCTGAGGAAGGTAATAGGCTACTTTTTACCCGACTGCAAAAGAAGGAGGTTATGTTTTAATCTGGCAATGTTACAAACCTGACATCATAAATTATTTAAAAAAAAACTATCCTCTGTAAATAATATGTGTGTAATAATAATGTGGCTACTATAATTGATCGGTTCTTATTATTGAAAGATTCTGTATTCAAGGCATTAATTGATCTAAAATCTGATGCTATCAATTATTGATACGGAATTATAACTTTAAGAAATTTCGGAATCCCTTATTATTAAAAGCAACAGTAGAAGCGATCAGTGAAGAAGATGCAAACTTAACGACTGCTGACACACGCGTTAACATTCATGATTCAGAAATTATCGCAAAAAGATAAGTAATGAACTTCTAGTATCAAAACTTTAAAATGTAACAACTACGAGAAAATCGGTACAATGGCATATTTACACAACCCTTACAATTTTTATGAAGAGCAAAATAGAGACGACCGTCCTTTTGAAAATCTTTCAAGCGAATCTGTGAGATTCTAAACTCTACATTTTAACACACAACTACCAGATGAAACAGTCATAACTTCAGCGGGTAATACACAAAATACAGAAGATTGCTCTACTTTAACTTTAAACGTATCAATTAAAATACAAATACGAGTAGAAATCGAAGAAGAAAGAAGCAGGATTTTTTTTATCCAGAATAGGCTCGCGTTTGACCACCATTTCACCTGATAGTAAGCGATGATGTGGTCGAAGATGAAGCACTCTTACCTAGAAGTAACTTATTCACTCTTGATAATGGAAAGAAAGAGTGTACAACCTACTTTTATCAACTACACCGACTAGTGCAGAAAAAGGTCTGGATATTTGGATATGTATAATGTAACCATTTAAGAACTTCCATGAAACAATAATTATTAGATAGTGAAGGCTTTTTAAGATAATATTTGCAACTAGCTTCTGCCCGCGACTTCGTCCGCGTAGAAGTCGAAAATATTCCACGGGATCCCGTCCCCGACTTGCTTGACAAAGATTATAATAGCTCGGCTAATGTGCATGATATAAAGATAATTTGTAGCCTATAGCACTCAGGGATAATGCAGCTACATGTAAGCGAAAGAATTTTCAAAATCGGTTCGGTAGTTTCAGAGATTACCCCCTACATACAAACTTACAATTTACAAACTTACAAATTTTACCTCTTTATAATATTAGTATAGATTTGATAAATGAATTAAGATGAATTATTTAATATTACATTTTAAAGGGATATTTGATTATTTTGATATATTTGGTTTATTTTTGTTTTATTATATTTGATTTGTACTATTGTGTTAAATAATTGATGTGATTTGCCAGGACAAGAGATTTTTTTTAATTTTAATGTTTAGAACATAAATTTAAGATCGTAGAAGAGAAGAATTTGATAAGAATGGTTTTCTTCTTAGAATAGATACAAATTATATGTACGATATCGGTGTTTTACTGTATAATTTTAGAAAGTGAACTAGTTTTGTATGTCATTGTTACTTGAAATATGAAGTATGAATCATTTTGCTTTAGAGACTGTTCAAAACGTATTTTATTTATTTATTTTATTCTTTTATTTTTATTACATGGAACCACAAACAGTTACATTATAAGAACTTACAACTAGTTTAACAAAAAAATGAGTAAAAAAAGCTATTAGTTTTGTTTATAATAAAATGTTTTTTTACAAAAAACTACAAAGAGAGAAGTAACCCTAAATATTGTTTTATTGGATGTCTAATTCCGTTAAAAATAAGGGCTAGGTATTTACTCACATGGCTGAAGTTGGTGCCAAGCCAATGAATAGTTTTGATAGGCAAAAAACGCTGCATTCTGGGGCACACCCGAAGTGATAAAACCTATTTATCGTGGCATCTACTTCAGCCATGTAAGTAGATACCTAGCTCTTATTTTTAACGGAATTAGACATCTAATAAAACAATATTTAGGGTTATTTCTCTCTTTGTATATGTATTCGTAGTCAAGTATGTATGTATGTTTGTATATCCGCGATTTTCTCAAAAACTACTGATCCGAATGCGATCGCGTTTTCGTGGTTGAAAGCATATTTTACAAGGAAGGTTTTAGTATATACCCAACGAGCACATTAGTGTAAATAGCAGCCTATAGCTCGGCCGTAAAATAGCGGTTTAAGGGTTCAACAAGCAGATCAAAGTTGCATATCTTGCATCCGTAAACGTCTATAGCTATAAAAGTTACTTAAAGTGCTACAAGTTGAATCAAATACTACCCTAGCCTTCACAGTAGTTCACTGTAGAACTCATTTACCACTTAAACCTTTATATGAGAATTACTATGGTCATTCTGCCACTTACAGCTGTACAGTGGTTTCCATTGTAACTTTTATAGATTACTTTACTACAAAAAGGAGTTAATTGTAGACTGTTTGCAGCACCTGTACAGGTGTTATAGTAACCACTATTATACTACTACAAGTTTTATTATAGAAATAATAGATGCTCCTATGCATACTATAGTTACAAAAATTCATCAGTGTAACTAAAAACTACATTAAATATCCTAAAAAGAAACAAAAACTGCCTTTAGTAATACAATAGTCATTATCTTCTTCCTTACAAGCTCAATCCATTCGCCATTTTTTACAGCCGCTTTTGTAAATATTACAAATAATTAGTAAAAATGAATGCTAAACGATGAAAATTAATAAAGAAAAGTGGAGGTTATCGCAGGAAAGTACGCAAGGTTTATGAAAACCTCCTAAAATCGTCAAACATGGCTGAAAATTCTCGTGAATCTGCTAATCATCTAATACTAAAGTATTTTAATTTTTAATCTTAAAGAAGATTAATCTCAACATTTCACAAATCACAAACTTAATAAAAAAAAGCCTATTCTTGGCATTGAGGTAATATGTACTACGTACTAGAGAAGTCACCACACATCACTACTGCGTTCCGTTCAAGTGCGGTCTATTGACTGTAACTTCACTTAGACGCTTGTCAGATCTTGAGCGCATAAGTCATTATTAGTTTTAAAGGAAAATAACGTTCAAACTCATTAAATACGCCGTCGTGTGTTTTACGATATTGCACTAATAGTTCAATTAATACGGCGAAGTACAAAGGAATAACTTTTCATCGGTGAGTAACTAGATATGCATTTTAAAATATAATTTGAAAATAGATATTTGGCAGACGCCATGTGTCATAGACTAAAAATTAAGATGTGACAATTTGTGTAATAAGCGTAGGTAGAATAAGCTGACAATTATTTTTATAGCGGAAAATAATTATCTAACATATACTTAGAAAAAAAAAAATGGCTGTGGTTGTTCAACGAAAAAAGATAAAAACTGAAACATTATAATAATTATTGCATATTGTAAAACATAACTTGTTACATTTTGTTTATTTAAGGTTTCCATGTTTGGCCGTAAAGATAGAGAAAATTGGATAAAATTTGTCCAAAACAACCATAGTGAAGAGACCTGGTTACCATCCAGTCATACTTATATAATATGCTCGTTGCATTTTCGCATGTTTCATTATATAAATATACAAAAACAAAAGTTTGTTTTATTTTAAGTACTTTTAGGTTAAAGTCAATTAATAACAAAATTTGAAAAAAGAGTGCGAATGAAGATTGCTAGGTATAAAGCTATGTCACTTCTGTAGTCAGTCAGCAGTTAATCTATATAAGTGACATGTTATAGCAGAACGTTGAACAAAACGCGTAAGCGCCATGTGTATAAATCACGGCGCTTCCGACCTTTTAGTCGCGAGAAAACTACACCTTAGAAGCGCTTTAGCACTGCGTGTTTTTATTGTTTTGTTATACGACTAATTATTGTTTCAGCGCTGCAGTGAAGTTAAGTTTAAACTCTTGCCAAAATGGAACATATCCTTTGTTTAGGATAGCTCCTCTAGTACGTAGTACATATTACTTCAATGATTCTTGGGTTCTTATTGTATAAAGATATCAATCAGTCTCAACATTTGGATTTGGCGCAGTACCATCACAGGATCCATTATCCTCTTTTGCCAAATTACGGTTTTTCAACCGACGACAAAAAGACGAGGTTATCAATTCGACGCGTATATATATATATATATTTTTTTTTTTTAATGTATGATCATCGATTACTCGAAGACGGCTGAACCGATTTGGAAAATTCTTTTTTTGATTGAAAGGGTATATTTCGATATTGATCCCATTTTCATAAACGTCAGGATCTGATGATGGGATCCTGGAGAAATCGAGGGAACTCTTCAAATATTATATGCACACCTATGACGTTTTGGGTATTTATTATAGTAACTTGTGCAGTTGCTCTCAAAAAGTACCATTTGAGGAAGTGGAACTGATGATGAAGACCACAGATGGCCGCCGAAACTACTCAATAATAAGTAATGAGTGGATTGCGATTCGATTACTTGAATATGGATGTTAAGCACTTTATGCTCGTCACAATGCATATGGTGATGTAGAGCTGATGGTGAAGTACCAGGAGAACTCCTCAACAATTAACGGCCCAGCATTGGGAAAAGCAATATTTTGTAAAAGGCTATAAGTAGTTGACATTTAGGCTCTTGTAACTAGGTAAATTAAAAATAGACCAACTAAAAAGAGTGAAATAAAAACTTTTTACCAAAAAATTAAACCGACTCCCAAAAAACACTGCAAAGTGAAAAATAACTTTAATTTCTGAAGTCGGTGCCAAAAACGAAAATACAAAACTAAAGACACCGACTACCGAAATTAAAGTTATTTTTCACTTTGCATTGTTTTTTGGGAGTCGGTTTTTTGGTAAAAAGTTTTTGTGCAACGTTCTCATCATCATTAGGCAATGTCTTTTCAATCGAAATATTGTCTTCATTTGACAAATTTTCTTTATTCTGATCTAGCTATATTTCCCATCCTGAAGGGCAGATTGACAGCTCTTCCTTGTCTGCATTTATAGTTTTAACTATTTTAAAAGGCATTCTGTAATAAAAGAATAATAGGTAGTTAATTGAAATGTTTAAACTTCATATTATGGTATAGATATAACTAAACCATAAAATAACTGGATCTTATTTCTACTGACAACAAAATAATGTAAACTATTATTGAGACGTTTGATGATTATCTATTTGAAAAATAACCTGTATCATGTTTACGTAGAAATATCGGGTGTAAATTCAAGTATCGCAATTAAAACACCGTAATCTTGGATTTGTTTTTAAAGTTGAGAAGCGTACAATTTCTATGTAACGGAAACCATTCGAATAAGTACGTAACTAGATCTTATAACCACAAAAAACAGGAAAATATGAGCTTTTTGTGGCTGTAAATTGCACTAGGGGAACAAAAATCACTGGAAGCATTATAAGGGTGAAAATTAGCGCTCTAATTCTCAAAAGGGAATTATTAGAGCTAAAACTGCAGGTTATGACTACATTACAATGACGCCATGATTTTTTAAGAAAACTAATTCACTTGCAAAATTGAGTTGACATAAAATGGTTTTTCAGTTAAATGTGCATTAAATGTACCGGTAAACAATCGACCACTTGCGAATAGTAAGTTATCGACACGTAAAAATACGGAAATAAAAGTTATTCTGTATAACCAATAAAAAATATCACATAACTTTTGTTAATTTTTTAAAAATCATAAAAGCGCGTTAAATTTACTCGAAAATTATCTTATATATCTACAGTAAACTGGACAGCGTTTTAAGTATCTTTATATATCTTGCTAATACAGAATACAAACTTTTACTTACTTTTGTTTTATTTTCATGATGGCGTCGAAAACACTTTACCAAAATATTACAAATAATGTCAATTGAAGATATACAATAAAGAACTATAGTCAATTCATTCGTTCAAAGTAGTTCAAAACCATTCAAAAGCAGCGCTACGAGAGCTTTAGTATAGCGTTAATAAATCGTTACAGTTATTGAGGAACTTTTATGCAACTGTTGTGCAGGTTAAATAGAACTTTAGGCTGCATAAAATGGCGCCCAAATGGCGCTAAAGCGGCTTCTTTACTTCTGTAGTAGAAGCTCTCGCGCTTACGTCTAATACCATAAGTAATAATCGGATACGCTCCAAAGCACTTATGCAGCCCATTTGTGCTAGTTGGGTAACACATCAGGTTCTGATGCAGATCTTCGGAGATAAATGATAGAACTCTTCAAATATAAACAGCAAATCTCACGCGATTGCTGCTCTCGTATATCTATGTACTGTTTAGCATAATCTACGTATGAATATCACCACTGCTGAAGCACAGACCTTCTATACGGATAAACACCATACCTAACGAGAATTGGCTAGATAGAACCGACAAGCCCAATGCGGATTAGTGGCGCTAATGACTGCAGCCGAGACTAATGGCTTGACGTGCCTTCTAAAGCACAGAAAAACTTGAGATAACAAGTTTTGGATCACCCATCCGATGACGGGCCTGTGCGAACACTGCTTAACTTATCAAATCATAGCTTAACGCGCTAAGCCATTTACGTCAACGAACTCCTCGAGTTAGGTTTAAACCTTTCCATAGCATATAACATAAAATTGGTCTGAAATATGGTTTTAGGGGGTAAAAAGATATGTACCGACTCTCTTTTTAACCGACTTAAAAAAAGTGAGAACGGTATGTAATACAAATCTGGTAATACAAAGAATGAGATAAATACTAAAAAACATAAATTAAAAACTTTTTTACAAAAAATTAACCGACTTCAAAACAAACAAAACTACTCCTGCACTGCAAAACGAAAAATAACCTTATATATTGTGTCATTGGATGTCTAATTCCGTTTTAAATAAGGGCTACGTATCTACCTACTCACATGACTGAAGTTGGTGCCAAGATAATTGAATAGGTTTGATTACATCGGGCGTGCCTCAGAATGCGGCGTACTTAGCCTATCAAAACTATTGGCTACACGTCTTTTTTAT
Source organism: Tholera decimalis (assembly GCA_943138885.2). Lineage (NCBI taxonomy): Eukaryota > Metazoa > Arthropoda > Insecta > Lepidoptera > Noctuidae > Tholera > Tholera decimalis. Next base: position 6,679,645 of record OW964553.2, on the reverse strand, counting down.
CCACTTAAACCATATTTCAGACAAGATTCAGAAGATCTGTGCCTCAGCTGTGGTGATATTAATAGGCTGATTATGCTAGACAGTACATAGATGTACGAGGGCAGCAATCGCGGGAGATTTACTGTTATAAATTGAAGAGTTCCATCACTTATCTCCGCAGGTCTTTATCAGCATCTGATGTGTTATATACTAAAACCTTCATTGTAAAATATGCTTTCAAACAACGAAAACGCGATCGAAATCGGATCAGTAGTTTCTGAGAAAATCGCGGATATACAAACACATACATACATACATTAATATATATTATATAATTTATATTCATACTGGTCGAATACAGAACCTCTTTTTTTGAAGTCGGTTAAAAACTAAAAAATATCCGTATTTTCCGCATTATCCAGATAGTAAAATATTAATATCCGTATAGTAAAAATGAACGGATATTGTGTAAGCCTTATCACAAAGTCAAACCCTGTTCTGTTTAGTTTTAAGTGCCTAGCTTTTTGAAGAGAGAAATTAACATGTGATATTATTATTATTCACTTGTAGAACTTTTGAACGTTAAATAACTTTTTGTTACAGAACAAAGCGCGTCCACCAGTAAAGGACTCAGCTAACCACTCTATTGCGGAGACGTTCGAAAATCTGACGCTGGTACTGCCAGAAGGCATGCTCTGTAGGGAGTGTGACACCCCACTGGAAAGGGACAAACATTTCTTGTAAGTAAAACTTGGAAATACAAGATTAATTATTAATATTTTAAGACGTTAGGTTGTCTATCCTCGCTTAGATTTACCTCCATTCATCCATACAGCTTAGCAATGTACAGTCCGAATAAGGAGTTGGCGAAGATGAGAATTTTAATAATTTTTTTTCAATAACGATCAAAATCTTAATCTTACTCCCAGATTGAGGTACTTCCTGCCGGGGTTGCGGGAATGTTCTAATGAAATACCGCGGCCCCGAAACGTATGGGCAGTTGAAGGAACAGGGTGGGTTTTTAGTCAGTAGAAGTCTGACACTCCCTTCCGCTCTGCCCAATGGGAGGAGCCATTAAAGGATTTTCCCAAAAACAAAATGTTATTTGAGATTATTAGATGTATTTAATAATTAAGGACTCTTCACTCCACAAAATAAATGGCTGTGACATAACATACGTCTTGTAATATTGTTTGTGATTGTTTCCAGGGGTACGACGCGCTGCACGAAGTGTTCGTACAGCACGTCGTGCTACCGCGCCATGCTGCGCCACAACGGGTACTGCGCCGGGCCGCACTCGCTGGAGGACGCGCCGCGGGACGCTCCCTACCGCTCGCACTGCGTCTGCGGGTACAACACCACTGTCGGTATGTACACAGTTCGTACAGCACGTCGTGCTACCGCGCCATGCTGCGCCACAACGGGTACTGCGCCGGGCCGCACTCGCTGGAGGACGCGCCGCGGGACGCTCCCTACCGCTCGCACTGCGTCTGCGGGTACAACACCACTGTCGGTATGTACACAGTTCGTACAGCACGTCGTGCTACCGCGCCATGCTGCGCCACAACGGGTACTGCGCCGGGCCGCACTCGCTGGAGGACGCGCCGCGGGACGCTCCCTACCGCTCGCACTGCGTCTGCGGGTACAACACCACTGTCGGTATGTACACAGTTCGTACAGCACGTCGTGCTACCGCGCCATGCTGCGCCACAACGGGTACTGCGCCGGGCCGCACTCGCTGGAGGACGCGCCGCGGGACGCTCCCTACCGCTCGCACTGCGTCTGCGGGTACAACACCACTGTCGGTATGTACACAGTTCGTACAGCACGTCGTGCTACCGCGCCATGCTGCGCCACAACGGGTACTGCGCCGGGCCGCACTCGCTGGAGGACGCGCCGCGGGACGCTCCCTACCGCTCGCACTGCGTCTGCGGGTACAACACCACTGTCGGTATGTACACAGTTCGTACAGCACGTCGTGCTACCGCGCCATGCTGCGCCACAACGGGTACTGCGCCGGGCCGCACTCGCTGGAGGACGCGCCGCGGGACGCTCCCTACCGCTCGCACTGCGTCTGCGGGTACAACACCACTGTCGGTATGTACACAGTTCGTACAGCACGTCGTGCTACCGCGCCATGCTGCGCCACAACGGGTACTGCGCCGGGCCGCACTCGCTGGAGGACGCGCCGCGGGACGCTCCCTACCGCTCGCACTGCGTCTGCGGGTACAACACCACTGTCGGTATGTACACAGTTCGTACAGCACGTCGTGCTACCGCGCCATGCTGCGCCACAACGGGTACTGCGCCGGGCCGCACTCGCTGGAGGACGCGCCGCGGGACGCTCCCTACCGCTCGCACTGCGTCTGCGGGTACAACACCACTGTCGGTATGTACACAGTTCGTACAGCACGTCGTGCTACCGCGCCATGCTGCGCCACAACGGGTACTGCGCCGGGCCGCACTCGCTGGAGGACGCGCCGCGGGACGCTCCCTACCGCTCGCACTGCGTCTGCGGGTACAACACCACTGTCGGTATGTACACAGTTCGTACAGCACGTCGTGCTACCGCGCCATGCTGCGCCACAACGGGTACTGCGCCGGGCCGCACTCGCTGGAGGACGCGCCGCGGGACGCTCCCTACCGCTCGCACTGCGTCTGCGGGTACAACACCACTGTCGGTATGTACACAGTTCGTACAGCACGTCGTGCTACCGCGCCATGCTGCGCCACAACGGGTACTGCGCCGGGCCGCACTCGCTGGAGGACGCGCCGCGGGACGCTCCCTACCGCTCGCACTGCGTCTGCGGGTACAACACCACTGTCGGTATGTACACAGTTCGTACAGCACGTCGTGCTACCGCGCCATGCTGCGCCACAACGGGTACTGCGCCGGGCCGCACTCGCTGGAGGACGCGCCGCGGGACGCTCCCTACCGCTCGCACTGCGTCTGCGGGTACAACACCACTGTCGGTATGTACACAGTTCGTACAGCACGTCGTGCTACCGCGCCATGCTGCGCCACAACGGGTACTGCGCCGGGCCGCACTCGCTGGAGGACGCGCCGCGGGACGCTCCCTACCGCTCGCACTGCGTCTGCGGGTACAACACCACTGTCGGTATGTACACAGTTCGTACAGCACGTCGTGCTACCGCGCCATGCTGCGCCACAACGGGTACTGCGCCGGGCCGCACTCGCTGGAGGACGCGCCGCGGGACGCTCCCTACCGCTCGCACTGCGTCTGCGGGTACAACACCACTGTCGGTATGTACACAGTTCGTACAGCACGTCGTGCTACCGCGCCATGCTGCGCCACAACGGGTACTGCGCCGGGCCGCACTCGCTGGAGGACGCGCCGCGGGACGCTCCCTACCGCTCGCACTGCGTCTGCGGGTACAACACCACTGTCGGTATGTACACAGTTTGTCAGTCGTTCATTCAGTCGCGGTCCCGTCTTTGGTTGTTGGACTACTGCACAGTCAATTGCGACAAACTTCAGAGCGGCAAAGATGCTTGACGCGAACTATACCATTATTAAGCCTGCAATACATGTTGGCCGAGCGTTGTCGAGTGAAGGCCAATACCAACATGTAGACAGTATATTTGCCTTGTCTTGCTATCGGTCGTTGTCACTTGCCTAGTTGGCCGAGTGGAGGCCAGCGCCAACGTGTATAGAGCTCATTTGGTGCAACTTGTCTTCGCTCGCCGTTGCTCGTGATCACTTGCCTCACTTCGGATCGGTGCCGGTTTTTGGTTACAAATCAAAGGCGCTCGGCCAACGTGTGGGCAACTCTACAGACCCTCTTCTACATTGGTCGTCTGCATTGGCGTTCGACGAACTTGTTGAACGTGTGGACATTATTTCTTGCCTTGTACCTATTTGCCAACGCTCGCGTTGGCCTACGCTCGGCCAACATGTATTGCCAGGCTTTATACATGCCTTACCTTCTACTAGCAGTCGCGCAGGGATTTTATCGTGATAAAAACGTAATCCTCCTTCTTTAGCAGTCGGGTAAAAAGTATCCTACTACTTTCATACCAAATTTCATCCAAATCCACCGAGTACTTTCGAAGATTAGAACGTTTAAAACTTTTCCGCTTTATAAAACCAGGCTACTTTCTTTTTACTGAAAAAACCAGTTCACACGAGCGAAACCGCTGGCAAAAGTTGTGATGTGATGCCACCTAGCTGATTTCGTCTGAAGCGACTGCAAAACATAACTTTCTAAATAAAAGAAGTTTTATGAATTTCAAGAAGCTAGAATATTATAATCCGAACCGAGGAGATCGTCTCGGATTTTCCATCTCTGTCTCTATCTTTGACTGATCCCTGCAATTGTTATTACTACTACCTTTTAAGATTCTTTTACTTACCTACTTATAACATATTCTCACTTTCCAGGCACCGACATGTTGACTCACTTGTTGATGTGCGACCACAAGTCTGCGTACGTGTCGGAGGAGAACGCTCGCGCTAACACGGTAGGCTCCGGAGAAGACCTGCCCGCCGCCACGATCACTACACCCTCTGCCGAAACGGTAAGTTGCCTAGACTACTATTACAGGGAGAATGTTTTATGTAACTTTTTTTCAAGCTTTTCGTTTCTTGAGTTTTTATAAATTATTTGAGGCTAGATTTATTCTTCAGAAACTTTACTGGTGTTTCCTTATAGGTATCATATAGCATATCTAAAACCCTCTGAAAACAATAATATTATGACAAGGACAAAAACCTTGTAAACTAGTGTTATTAATTAATAATATTTGAGTTCATAATAAATGACTGAATCCTACTGCATACTGCATAACACCATCCTCGCCGCTCAATGTCACGAAACAATCCATCTCGTTCGCACTCGCTTGATTCGATATTTTAGTTTCACTCTAACATTATCATACTAAATAAAATAGCACCCCAAATGAACGGGTCGGCGGGATACATACGCAAAAAATTAATTTAGCAAAGTATTTTGTTTTGTCTGTGCGCGTGTTTTGGCTTCATAAGCGAGTTATGATTCTACATATCGCACCTTTAGAATTGAAGTGGCTTAATTCAAAATTTTAAGAAAATGTCTTTTATACACAGAACGACTTAAATACATGTTTATAAGTTGTTCTGTGTATAAAAGCCATTTTCTTAAAATTTTGAATTAAGCCACTTCAATTCTAAAGGTGCGATATATCATTCCTAATTCTTTGCTATTAAGTTTTCTTTGCAAACCGTACTTTTTGAATGACATTTGACAGATAGAAGTCATTGACGTTTCTGTTCTTATTAAAATTTAAAAAAAAATTGAGGCATAGTAGAGGCGAACATTCACGAGAGTACTTTTCGATAGATACGTTTGGTTAACGCTGGCGCCAACGCGGTAAAATCAAAGAGAATGTATTACACTATGTTTTAAGAGTCGGGACTTAGTAGTAGTACTAAAAAAATGAAATCTGTTTACATGTCACTTCAATACCAACTGAACAAACATACACGGAAAACAAGACGTCATTCGACAGTCCTACCAACCTGTCAGACTAAATAGTGCTGAGCGATGGCCTACTGCTTCTTTATCGATATCGATAAAGTCGAAAAATAGGCTTACTTTTTTAAATTTAAGTGTAGATTTGTGTTGAAATAAAGCAAGGATTGTAGTTTTTAAGAAAAACAGTATAGTTTTTATTAATAAAACTAGTACAGATTATTAGACTAAATAAGTCAAGGATTGCGTTAATTTATTTCCAACCTTCTTCTGGACGGAAACCCATAGCGGTTGTAATGTTCGGGGGTTATTTAAATAAAAGTCAAGCGTCCGCAGCAGAGCTATAATTCGACTGATCATTGTACAACTTAAATCTACCTACCTACTTACAAAGTAAACCAATATAAACTACCTACATTACACTCCTCACTACTAATTTAATACATACCTACTACTAATTACGAACTAAAACTTAATATCTAACTTACTACCTTAACATTTATTCTAAACCTTATAATTATGAACCTTAAACCTACACTGTCTAAGGACACGTTGTGGAGTCTGTGGCACTTGAGGCAAGGCAACCTGACTCTCCGCTGAAGCCTGGGCGTCTACCGGTACATCATTAATCTGCTGAGCTGGTGACGACACTAAACGCGGCGACACCAACCGATCCGCCGACCCCTCCGACGACGCCTGCTTATCACTTCCACTGCATTCTTCCTGGTTATCAGCTGACTGAGAATCTGTGTCTGATCGCTCCGTAAAACTGGGACCACTAGAAACTAAGGATAACCTATTGCCTGTTCTCCTACGTAACTGATCAATATGTCTATGGACTATTTTCCCATTTTGACCCTGGACTCGGTAGTCGCTAGGACCCCGACTATCTACTACTCGACCGGGAATCCATCGCTCGCCTTTTAAGTACTGTCGGTACCATACCTCTTCTCCTTCACCCCCAATGCACCTGTTCGCCCCTTCCGCCAATTCAGCCTGTCGCTTTTGTGCTCGATGTACCTTGTTTTCCCTGTCCGGTTTTATGGTATCTAGTCGAGTACGTATACGCCTGCCTAATAAAATCATTGCCGGGCTTTCTCCGGTCGTCGAATGTTCGACATTCCTATAATGCAGTAAATATGTCCACAGTGCCCTATCTATATTGTGTTTCTCTGACATAGCCTTTTTAATAACACGTTTAAGTAATCTAACCGCATTTTCTGCTAATCCATTTGAAGCGGGGTAGTAAGGAGCCGTAAATACATGTTCTATGCCGTTAGCCTTTGTGAATTCATGAAATTCTTTTGATGCGAACTGTGCCCCGTTATCACTCACTATTTGTTTAGGTAAACCCCATCTACTAAACAACTCAGTTAATCTATCTATGAGACTAAAAGCTGAAGTACTTGATACATTGAAAACCTCCAACCATTTAGATGTGGCATCCACTACCACGAGGTATGTTCTACCGCCTATAGGTCCCATGTAGTCAATATGTATCCGGCTCCACGGTCGGATTGGCCAGGGCCACATGCGTGGGGTCTGCCGAGGCGGCGCGTCCGCGTGGGCTGCGCACACCTCGCACGCTCGACACATGCGTTCCACTGCTTCATCCACCCCGGGCCACCATACATAACTACGTGCTAAAGCTTTTGATTTCGCTATACCCATGTGTGGTTCATGCAACATTAATAGCACTTTACTTCTACACGCTTCCGGTACCACTAACCTGTGCCCCCACATAATACAGCCTAGTTCTTCATAAAGTTCATTTCTCCTATTGAAGTACGGTTTTAAGTTGCTCAAGTCACATTCATTAGGCCAACCATCTCTCAGATAACTCAATATTTTTGACAGTTCCGCATCGCGCATTGTTTGATGTTTAATTTCATTATAATCTAATAACAATGACTGTTGCACGAAATGCAGATGAGTTTGCTCCGGTTGCGGTTGTGCGACCCTACTTGTATGTTTAATGGGTGCTAGCGGTAACCTTGAAAACCCGTCCGCTCCGTTTTGATCGGTGCGTACGTACTCAATATTAAATGAGTAAGCTGACAAAATAATAGCCCACCTTTGCATTCTGCTAGCCACCATGGTCGGTATTCCGGTATTAGGACCGAATATTGACACTAACGGTTTATGATCCGTTCGTAAAGTGAAGTTACGCCCGTATAAATACTGGTGAAATTTATTAACACAAAATATAATCGCTAGCGCTTCCCGATGTATTTGCGAGTAATTTTTCTCCGCGTCGGTAAGTGTGCGCGACGCGTATGCTACCGGCCGCTCTGCGCGCTCGCCGGGCTGCGAGAGGACCCCCCCTACCCCGCGCGCGCTCGCGTCACAGGTCAACAGTAGTGGTTTCTTCGGATCGTAATGGGCCAATACATCTGCGCCCGCTAGAATCTTTTTAATTTCTGCGAATGATTTTTCGCAGTCAAACGACCAATGCCATTGTTTACCTTTCTTTAATAATTTATAAAGGGGTACTAACATGCTACTCATATTCCTCACAAATTTCCCATAGAAGTTTATGATTCCTAAAAACGAACGTAACTCCGTAACGTTTATCGGGCGAGGAATATTAATTATGGCCTCGACCTTGGCCGGATCTGTTTTAATTCCCTCACTACTAATAACAAATCCTAAATATTGTACTTCTTCTACTAAGAACACACATTTACTACTCTTTAATTTTAAACCGGAACGATGTAATCTAGTAAAAACCTGTTCTAGTGCTTCTAGATGTTCTTTCTTGTTTTTCCCGCCAATTATGACATCGTCAAGGAATATCTCAATGTTAGGTATCCCCTTCAACAGACTGCACATGATTCGCTGGAAAATTCCTGGACTTGAAGATAAACCGTATACTAACCGATTGTACCTAAAAAGACCCCTATGTGTATTTATCACTGTGAATTCCTTAGAATCATCGAGTTCTATTTGGTTATAGGCTTGGCTTAAATCGATTTTCGAAAAATAATTTGCCCCGCTAAGTTTAACCATTAAATCCTCGATTCTAGGCAATGGATAGCGATCAATAAGTAAGACTGGGTTTACGGTCGCTTTATAATCAGCACAGATCCTCAGCGAACCGTCAGGTTTGTTTACCGGTACGAGCGGCGAGGCCCAGTCGGAGCAGTCGACGGGCGTGATGCTAGCGTCGCGCAGCATGGCGTCCAGCTCGGCGTCGAGCCGCCCGAGCAGCGCGTACGGCACGGGCCGCGCGCGGTGGAACACGGGCCGAGCCTCCTCGCGCACGCGCAGCGTTGCCTTGCCTCCGGTGTACAGCCCCAACCCGCCGCTGAATATTTCCTTATACCTGTTTAACAGTACATTGATCTCATTAGACATGTTCACCTCTTTCCAATTTACATGGTTACATTTACTAAACACGGGTATTTCTATCTCCAATTCTGTTAACCACTGTCGGCCCAGTAATGATGTGGTACCTCCTTCAATTACAAATAACTCTAGTTGTTTATTACACTCTCCGTAAACTACCATCGGTTTGAACATTCCTATAGGTTTAATTTTTGAGCCATCATAAAAATTCAATACTAGATTGCTAGGTTCTAATTTGTGAGCCCTGAAACACTTTTTAAATGTTGCTTCACTAATACACGATACCGCAGTACCAGTATCGACCTCCATAGAAATATTCACATTATCAATACCTATGGACAACTTTACCGCTCTGTAATCGTTTAAGCACAGATGATGAAATTCCTCTTCCGGCACCTGTTCCCGCGCATCCCCGTAGTACGCTGCCGAGCGCTTGGGAGTGGGACCCGTGCCTTTGCCCGCGTTCGCAGCCCTGTCCGGGCACACGCGTCGCAGGTATCCCGGCTGCCTGCAGCTGCTGCACACGTAGTTGCGAAATCGACACTCAGAATACGAGTGCTCCGTCGCCCCGCACCCCGTACAGCTCCCTGCCCGATCAGCACCGCTTGCCCGGCCGCGGCCGCCAGCCTGCGGCCGCCAGCTTGTCGCGGGGATGTGCCGCGCGGCCGTCGCATGCCCCGCGCCGCGCGCGCCCCGCGGCGCCCGCTGTCCCGAGCCGCCGCCACCTCTACTGCTGGCGAGCGCGTGCACCGCCTGCCCCGGCAGTGCCTCGCCTGACATGACGTCACCTCCGCTGTCCGCCTCCACCGCGGCCGCGTCCCGCTCCGCCGCTTCTAACGAAGTCGCCAACCTCACTGCGTCCGTAAACGATATTGTCTCGGCTTCAGCAAAAAGCCGCTGTCGAAACATATCACTCCGTAAGCCGAAAACGAACTGATCCCGCAAATTCTCGTTCAAGCCTTGTTTGAATTCGCAATGTCGTGACATTTTCTTAAGCTCGGTTATGTACGCGGCTACGTTTTCCTCGCTAGCCTGTCTCCGTTGCCTGAACCGATAACGTTCCGCGAGTACCGACGGTGTTGGTTCTAAATGATGACGCATCAAGTCGACCGCTTTGTCATATTTTAACTCTGCTGGCTTCTTGGGACTTGCAAGATTGCACAATAGTTCATATGCCTCGTCCCCCATGATGGCTATTAACGTGGGTAATTTCGTGTCGTCGTCGATTTTATTAACTTTAAAGTACATGTTTAACCGGTCCACATACACTGACCACACCCCGGACTTCGTGTCAAATTCTTTTATTTTTCCGATTGACATTGTTTTTAACGTTCGTACACTCACGGTAGACGGAAATATGCACCAACACTATAATTCACACGCGAAATGGTTTAAATTAGTAATCCTCGTCGCCACTGTAATGTTCGGGGGTTATTTAAATAAAAGTCAAGCGTCCGCAGCAGAGCTATAATTCGACTGATCATTGTACAACTTAAATCTACCTACCTACTTACAAAGTAAACCAATATAAACTACCTACATTACAGCGGTCATAAACATTTCATATTTCGTTCGATGGAGCCTCGTTGTCAGAACATCAGCGACAATGTTTTCTGTATTCTTGTATTTGATAATTATTTCATTGACTGAAACCTTCTTTCTGATGAAATGATTCAAATTCAAATTCTTTATCTCTTTGCCAACATGGGTAGGGGATAGTTATTGTACATGTTTTGTTTGTGTTCTCCATGCTCTGCCGGCATATGGGCATGCAAAATTTTGACACATCAATGAATTACAGTCTAGAATTAAATTGCAATAAAAATAGAGTAACATGCTCGATATCAATGAATAGTACACAATTATTTAATGTCTTAAATTTTCAATGTCAATGAGTATTTGGTAGTCAATAATTAAATGAAATATGTCAGAGTAAGAAATGAAATGTTAATAGAATAAATGAAATTATTGTGTGTTACACATGTTCGTTCTATTATTAATTACCATTATTGTCCATTTTTTCGGACATCTGTGTGCTTAATTCGGGCGTGATAACTTTCATGACCTAAAAGACTAATGTCTAAGTAAATTATCTTAAACAGGCTCTGTGCACGAAAGCTACTACTTGGAAGAGGTTGTCTAAAACCAACTTACTTCTTTAATTTCTTGTCATAATATTGAGAAGACTAGATATTATATAACTATTTCACAACTCCCAATTGCAAACCCATAGCGGCCATTAAACTTATAATGATTTTTGATTCAATAAATGTTATATCCAAAAACGTTACGCTAAATAAGTTTAAGAGTATATACAGTACGGCCGTTCTAACTTGGCGAGTGTGAAGTTAGGCTCTGCGAACTTTAACGCTTGTGCACTCGTACAAAAATAAAGGTTTAAAAAAAAATTAATACCAATAACAGTTGTTAACAGGAATAACAACTGCTAATTGCATTTATTTTTTTTAAAACTTGATTTTTGTACGAGTGCACAAGCGTTAAAGTTCGCAGAGCCTAACTTCACACTCGCCAAGTTAGAACGGCCGCATTGTACATGTTATATCTAAAGAAATTATAAAATAGTTGATATAACTCATGTTTATTACTCTTGTGAACGTTATTGAAATGAAAATATACCAAATAACTTTATATGATATGAGACGCACCCTACTTAGTCAGGTGCTCGGGAAGATATACATTGTGTTTTAACTAAGAAAAATCTTCAAAAATTCCTGTGACTAAACTATTGCTTCTAGTGATCTGATTTTTGGTGTGTAGCCTGAAAATTATACATACAGTAAATGCAGTTTCATTTAACTTTTTCAACGTTGTTTATAAACAATTAAAAACAGACACACCATTTATCGATAATTGGTAAGAGCCATTTGCGTTACAGCACATCACTATCTATACTAATATTATAAAGAGGAAACCTTTGTATTTTTGTATTTTTGTATGTTTGTATTGAATAGGCTCAAAAACTACTGGACCGATTTCAAAATTTCTTTTACCATTACTTAGAGGGATTCTTCCGAATCCGTATAGGCTATATTTTATCCCGGAAAATAGATAGGATTTTTCGTGGTAGTAAAAATTGTGGAGTAAGGCGTCGAAAAAACTGCCGTACGTTAACGATTCTCGCGAACGCTGCCTATATTTAATATAAACATTGCACCCGTGCGAAGCCGGGGCGGGTCGCTAGTCACAAAATAAAATTGAAAATTATCAAGATCGGTTACGCCTTTTAGTACCTTGTTTTAATTAAAATATATAATCAAATATCTAATTTAATACTTACCAAGCCTCATCTAATGGAAATTGTGCCATAAACTTCCTTTTTTCATTACCTTTACGACTTGTACGATCTCCACATACTTCACAAGTTATAAATCGACTATTAGGTTGCATTATGGAACAATTATGTTTACTGAACAAGAACGGATCACTTTTTTAATGACTGCCAGAAAATAATATGCAAAATCTTACAAAATTCAAGAAGACACACTACAAGTAAACATATATGGCCGAACATAAAGTAAAAAGTGGCTGACTGTCATGAAAGAAAGAGAAAGCTCGCTGAACAGTTGAGACAGCAAATCTACCATTATTCAGCCCGCAAACTCCATACTATTTTTTCCCCTTGAAGTTGCGGCAGCCTGGGAAAAATAATGCATAGATAAGATTTCTAAAAATATTTGCAAATTCGAATTTTAGACACATATTTATTTATTATTAAAATGAGGCGAATATTCGGATTTTACGTACATAATTATTCGAATATCAAAATGAGGCGAATATTAGGATTTTACATACATAATGATTCGAATATTAGAATGAGGCAAATATTCGGATTTTTCGTACATAATTATTCGAATAGTAAAATGAGGAAAATATTCGGATTATTCTACTTGCAAGCCCTATTTGGCGATTTAACATTTGAAGATGCTCTGCGGAAGGGCGAATCTCGTCTCGAGTGTGGTTTGCTTGCGAGCGGTAGGGTGGTGCTGGTTTTTGGCGGAATTAACACTAGATATAATTTTCAACAGCCGGTAGACAGCACAATGTCGGACTACGCGCCGCCGTCGGTACTGAACACGCAGCTGTCTCTCGACGATCTCGCGCCGCCGTCCGTGCTGCAGTCCGATCAGGTATGGCAAATCTATATCTATGAAGATCAATTGCTGTTCCATAGTCTCGCTGAAAAAGGCTGGAGCTAATTGGCTAATATTGATTTTAAAATATTTGTGGATGTATGGAGAATATATTAAAAATAAAAAATAAAACTAGCGCGTGAGATCTTTTTCCGGCGTAAATCCCGATTTTTAGCTATATATTCCCTTACAACCCCTTCTTCTTCTAGTCCATTAAAATCCATTCAACTGTCCCAGTGATTACCCCAGACAAACTGAAAAACAGTAGTACAGACAAACTGAAAATTTAAAAAATATATGTTTTAATATCGTGAAAATAACTGTAGTAACTTGAAAAAACACAGTTATTTTGTAATCACAGATAAATACATTTTATGTATGTACGTACGTATATAGATTATAAATAATTAGTAACACTCAAGAGGTACCGGAAACCCGAAATCTCAAAAGGAAACTTTATAGACTCTAAAACTCCGAGTATTTCTGTCAGGGTGCTTTGATAGTGAAGATGATCAATCTTTTATGTATTGTACATGCACCAAAAATATTGCTTTTTGCATGTGTTGAAATGCTGATACAAAGTCTATATGTGTGATTTATACAATGTTATTAACAAAACTGGTACATTTACATTTCGCATACTTGGTTTATTCACCTTCTTTAACATGAGACTAGATAACCACTGTTGTTATGATTATATTCCGAAACACTAATGATCCCCTGTATTGTCCCCCAGCATGATCAGGAACTGCTGAAGGACACATACGACCGGCCCCTAGCCACGCCGCGGCACGAGGAGCCCCACTACAGCCTCGGGGACTTCGAGCCTCTGCCACAAGAGCCCCCGCCGCAGCCCGACTTTGAGCAGCTTTAGAAATAATCATACTTATTATTTCATTCAGTGACTTGCTTATGAAAAACTGGAAAACTTATCACAGAGTAAAGAGGATGCAATTTTGATTTTTTTTAAAGGTATCTTGTAATGTGGGTAGAATTCACACTACAAGCAATCTTGTTAACCCCTCCAACTTAGCTAGGAGTGGGTTTACGGCAATAGTGTATAATGGGTGGGGTTCGAACCCGCGACCTTTTGATCACAAGACACCTTGCTTGACGCTTCAAAGAATTAAAAGTTGATCAGCACAATTAATATGTAAATGTGTAATTTTTAAGCCATTACTAACGGGAAACATGCGCTATTGTTTCATGGACATAAGCAGAAATAACAGTACAAATCCTCACATACACATTTTGCTTTGTCTATGGATATCTTCACAATTATTGTCTATCACTCCACATCCTATTACTCTGTGATAACGAAACAGTTTTGGCATAATATTTGAATATTATTGATCATGATAACCTATCTAAATGAAAACTGTTATGTAATAAAATAGTAATGAAAATATTTACATATTATGTATACCTGTTTTTATAAAGGTACCTAATGTATTCAGAGATATGAATATTATATCACGACATTTCTTGAAAGATTATATATTAAGTACATATTTCTGTTTTTTAAGTTTAAAAAGTTATTTCGGTAAAGTACATTATGTAGCAACACATTCTATTAGAATTATGAATGTAACTGTGGGTCTTAGTTTTAATCTTAAAGGTTATAGAATATAAATAAATGCTTTGAGATATTATTTCCTCTTTTCTTTCTTTTTCTTGAATGTTAGTGTTACTTTGTTAGGGACTCCATAATCCTAGACGGATGCTTTGTTATCATCTAAGATGATACTGTCAGAGTTCAGGCTTTAAGTCGTTCAGATATATTATTTCCATCATATCTTAATGAAAATAAATTTAAATAGATGCTAGTAAAATACCGATTATTTATGATGTCTTGGGGGAGTCGAGACAAGCCGTGTTAAAAAAAACAAATTGCGTAATTCTGAACTGGCGTACAATGGCGTAGCGTATGTTGGGGATAATAATGGCCACCAAATTCTGATTTTTTCATTTATTCAATAAAATATGGCAGTGTAAAGATAAATGTGTCGAAATGTCACATTTGAACAGTCAGTCATGCAAGAATACCACTTTACTACAGTTATAAACTAGACGACGGGCCTTTCAAGAGAGAAGTGTGAGACCTTGGCGTCCATAATTATGTATACTGAGATTCCAGAAGCAGGTAACGTTTGCAAAAAGGCATTCAAACGGCTGGGATTCTTACTTCGCAGGAAAGTCGCACGAATGTTAAAGCCATGCCCACATTGTGCGACGCGCTAATAAGAAGCCAGTTAGAGAGAAATGCAACTGTACGAGTTCCACATGAGACGATATATACAGGGTTAAATGTAAAACACTGAAAACCTCTCAGGACTATGTTACTAACATCATAATCAACAACTTTTGTTCTATGACTTTTAAGAATTCGTCATATTTTAGTTCACCAGATTTTCATACAAAAATAAAAATATTTAAATTGAACGCCCTAAATGTTACGAACTCTATACGAAACAAAAGAAAGCAATTTATACTATCGCTTTCTCTAAATGTGTTTAGGGCGTTCAATTTAAATATTTTTATTTTTATATGAAAATCTGATGTCATATGAATATGACAAATTTTTAAAAGTCATAGAACAAAAAACTTTTTAACAAAACATTAAACCGACTCCCAAAAAACACTGCAAAGTGAAAAATAACTTTAATTTCGGTAGTCGGTGTCTTTAGTTTTGCTTTTTCGTTTTTGGCACCGATTTCCGAAATTAAAGTTATTTTTCACTTTGCAGTGTTTTTTGGGAGTCGGTTTAATTTTTTGTTAAAAAGTTTTTATTTCACTCTTTTTAGTTGGATGATTTTTAATTTACCTAGTTACAAGAGCCTAAATGTCAACTACTTATAACCTTTTACAAAATATTGCTTTTCCCAATGCTGGGCCGTTAATTGTTGAGGAGTTCTCCTGGTACTTCACCATCAGCTCTACATCACTATATGCATTGTGACGAGCATAAAGTGCTTAACATCCATATTCAAGTAATCGAATCGCAATCCACTCAATACTTATTATTGAGTAGTTTCGGCGGCCATCTGTGGTCTTCATCATCAGTTCCACTTCCTCAAATGGTACTTTTTGAGAGCAACTTCACAAGTTACTATAAGAAATACCCAAAACGCCATAGGTGTGCCTATAATATTTGAAGAGTTCCCTCGATTTCTCCAGGATCCCATCATCAGATCCTGACTTTGGTGATAATGGTACCAATTTCGAAGTATACCCATTCGAACAAAAAAAGAATTTTCCAAATCGGTTCAGCCGTCTTCGAGTACTCGATGATCATACATAAAAAAATATATATATATATACGCGTCGAATTGATAACCTCCTCTTTTTGTCGTCGGTTGAAAAGTTGTTTATTATGATGTTAGTAACATAGTCCTGAGAGGTTATTGGTGTTTTACAATTAACCCTGTATACTCTCTTGTTGGAATGCATATAAAATAAAAATATATAATCAGTATTTATGGGGAATACTCAAAACCCCCTCTATCCTTTGGGATAGAGGGGTGGTAAACAAGGTTGGAAACATCAATATTTATCTAACCTAGTGTTTTCACGCATGTTAGGTTAAAAAAAAAAACAACAAGAAGGGATCTAGCGTTAGTAATGTTAGTAAGTATCGTAAGTCCTTGGAGTATTCCGGAGTAACACAAATAATCCGGGTGTGTCAAAGAGCATTGGTTTGTACGTGCCCGATGGGTACGCGCAGCGCCGTAGACAGCCCGCCTTGTACGCACTGCCACGTGGCCGAACCAAACTAATGGATCTCAAGTCGAGACAGCTAGACATTCCAGCTACCGCGAGCCATGCGCACACTGAAGCGGATCCCTCATCAAATAGATTTTGACTCTTGTTAACTTAGCGAGTGTATGCATAATGTATCCGAGCAGAGGCGAACTTTCCGAAATATTCGAATATTAACAACAGGACAATATTCGAATTTTAATATGAGGTTAATATTCGGATATTAAAATTAGGAAAATATTCGAATATTAAAAATGGGAATATATTCGAATATTAATACCTATGAGAAAAATATTGGAATGAAATAATATTCGAATATTTATATGAGGCAAATATTCTAATACTAAAATAGGAAAATATTCGAAAATTAAAATGAGGAAAATAATCGACTTGCCTCGTCACCGATTGACCGCTACTTCACAGCGCAGCGGTCGGCGAGATACTAGGTATCCTAGCACTAGCTATCACTAGGTATCTATCTTTTAAATATGCTCCGCGGAGGGGCGAAACACGTGTCCAGTGTGGTTTGCTTGCATTTGGTATTTTTATTGCATCACTTTCTACATGTGCATATGTGGATGTCCAAGCAGAGTCCAGCATTTAGTTTCCAAATTATAAGAAGTTCTATTAAGATGGATGAAAAAATTGCATTTCGCAATTTTGATTGATTATTAATAAATGCTCAACTATCTACTATTTCATATAGTAGGTAAATAGCTTTATACGATGTTTCTAAGTAGGTACCAGAATCTGTAAGAGCCATTTCACGTTTTACCTCGTAAGATTTCAATCACCTAATTTACCATCTTACGTCATACTTTGAAATTTTAAAATACATGTCCAAATTAAATAGATCAAACATTAATTAAAGGTATGATCGATTAACATTTACTTAAAACATCTGCATCGCGTTGTGGTGAACAGTCTCCCAAAACTAGTTTACCTACTGAAACTTAAGATTCCAAAATCTATCACTAATGTTCACAAATTCTGTTGCAAAAATATGGAAAGTATAAGACATATACTTGTTTTGTCTATTAATGATTAATATTCTGGCTATTTAGAAAAAAACAACTATTGACTATTTTTAAGTGCTATATCGCAAATTTCGGGCGCATTTAATAAAGCGTAATTTCAATCATAATCATAAATCATTTATTTGCATAAATGTGGTAGGTAGAGATGTTTCAAGAAATTCAGTGCATGACACATTCTGCCATTTAGAATTGGCGTGCAAATATTTATATACAGAGCTATACAGCTACAGTAATACACAGTCATACGACTAGTGTAAACTTATAAATAACAATCGAAAGTAAAAAATATCTAATATATAAAATTCTCGTGTCACAATGTTAGTTACCTTACTCCTCCGAAATGGCTTTACTGATTTTTACCAAATTTTATATGCATATTCAGTAGGTCTGAGAATCGGCTACTATCTATTTTTTAGGGTAGGGGTAGGGTAGGGTTGGTGGAGGGTAGGGGCAGGGTAGGGTAGGGTAGTGTAGGGTTTGGGTAGGGTAGGGGTAGAATAAGGTATAGGTAGGGTATCGGTAGGATAGGGGTAGGGGTAGGATACCACGGGAACGAAGTCGTGGCGGGTCAGCTAGTGTTCTTATATATAAACCATGTTCTGTGAAGAATTCAAATAAATAGTTTTAATGGCAATGCGTTCATGTTATATTGTAATAACATGGTTTTTAAAACCACTCTAAATTACAATAAATTACGTTGCGCAAGCTTTATTAGCTATAAGCTCCAGTCAGAACTCAGTAGGGCGCTAGCGCCCGGCGTCGTAGGACTTGTGTAAATATTGATTTGTTTTTAACCTACTTCAAAAAAGGAGGAGGTTCTCAATTCGACTGTATTTTTTTTGTAATTTTTGGTAGATGGCAGGGCTGATTTGGAAAATTCTTTTTTTTTTTTTTGAAAGGGTCCCATTTTCATCAAGCCAGGATCTGATGACGGAATTCTGGAGAAATCGAGGGAACTCTCCAAATATAGCTATAGCGATTTGGGTATTTTTTTAAATAACTTGTAGGTACAGTTGCTCTTGAAAAGCACAGATGCCTACCGAAACTATTCAATAATAAGTGTTTCATAGGTTGCGATTCGATTAATGCATAATATGGTGAAGTACCAGGAGAACTCTTCAACAACTAACAGCCCTGCATTGGGAAAAGAAACATTTTGCAAAAGGTGATAAGAAGTTGACGTTTAGGCTTTTAACTAGGTAAATTACAAACCAACCCGCTAAAAAGCGAGATATAAACAAACTGTAAAGTGAAAAATTACTTTAATTTCGTCAGTCGGTGTCTTAGGTTTTGTAGTTTCGTTTTTTGACACAGACTTCCGAAATTATTTTTACTTAGCAGTGGTTTTTTTTTTGCAAGTCGGTTTTATTTTTTACTAGCTTTTGCCCGCGACTTCGTCCGCGTGGAATAGTTACTTTGGGCTAACGCTAAATTTAACCCCGATTTTGAAGCATTCTTCATTGGCGCTCCGCTCCTATTAGCCTTAGCGTAATGATATATAGCCTATAGCCTTTCTCTATAAATTGACATTAAAAATTAATTTTTCAATTCGAACCAGTAGTTCCTGAGATTATCGCGTTCAAACAAACAAACAAACTCTTCAGCCTTATATTATTAACTAGTATTTGCGTGTTGCGCGAGGTGCAAGCACCTCGCGTGCTAGTGAAAAAAAAAATGGGGGTGTGATGGGGGGGGGGGGGGTTGCACAATTATTTCGAATAAAGCATTGCCCCTCTAAATGAATCTGAAAAAAAAAATGTTCCAAGTCTCTTAATTTCCGAGATCCGCCTAAAGCGGGTGAGAAGGGGGCTAAGGGGGGCGACTTTGATAAATGGTTTTTACTTTCCCGAGCCTCCTCTATACGAATCCGTAACAAAAAAAAATAAGGGTCTCGTAGTTTCCGAGATACGATGGGGAGGGGTGAAAAGGGGAGGTTTGGCACTATTCCCGTAGGTTTGAGAGTTACTTGTTTACGAATCTGTCAAAAGTATTTGCGTGTTGCGCGAGGTGCAAGCACCTCGAGTGCTTGTGGGGTGAATCTGAAAAAAAAAAACATGGGGGCGGGAGATGGCGGGGGGTGCACTATTATTTTGACTAAAGCATTGCCCCTCTTAATGAATCTGAAAAAAAAAATGATCCAAGTCTCTTAATTTCCGAGATCCGCCTAAAGGGAGTGAGAAGGGGGGCAAGAGGGGCGACTTTGAAAAATGGTTTTACTTGACCGAGCCTCCTCTATACGAATCCGTAAAAAAAAAAGGAAATACGGGTCTCGTAATTTCCGAGATACGATAGGGAGGGGTGAAAAGGGGAGGTTTGGCACTTTTCCCGTAGGTTTGAGAGTTACTTGTTTACGAATCTGTCAAATTATACCCACCTCCCCATCCACCATCTGGGAGAACAATTATGTCAATGAGTGAGTGAGTCAGTCAGTGGTAATTTAGCTTTATATAATATAACTAGTATTTGCGTGTTGCGCGAGGTGCAAGCACCTCGCGTGCTTGTCAAAAAAAAAAAGGGGGGGGTGATGGGGGGAGATGGGGGGGGTTTAGTATTTGCGTGTTGCGCGAGGTGTAAGCACCTCGCGTGTTTGTGAAAAAAAAAAAAGGGGGTGGCGTGATGGGGGAGATGGGGGGGGCTCAGTATTTGCGTGTTGCGCGAGGTGCAAGCACCTCGAGTGCTTGTGGGGTGAATCTGAAAAAAAAAAACATGGGGGCGGGAGATGGCGGGGGGTGCACTATTATTTTGACTAAAGCATTGCCCCTCTTAATGAATCTGAAAAAAAAAATGATCCAAGTCTCTTAATTTCCGAGATCCGCCTAAAGGGGGTGAGAAGGGGGGCAAGAGGGGCGACTTTGAAAAATGGTTTTACTTGACCGAGCCTCCTCTATACGAATCCGTAAAAAAAAAGGAAATACGGGTCTCGTAATTTCCGAGATACGATAGGGAGGGGTGAAAAGGGGAGGTTTGGCACTTTTCCCGTAGGTTTGAGAGTTACTTGTTTACGAATCTGTCAAATTATACCCACCTCCCCACCCACCATCTGGGAGAACAATTATGTCAATGAGTGAGTGAGTCAGTCAGTGGTAATTTAGCTTTATATAATATAACTAGTATTTGCGTGTTGCGCGAGGTGCAAGCACCTCGCGTGCTTGTCAAAAAAAAAAGGGGGGGGTGATGGGGGGAGATGGGGGGGGTTTAGTATTTGCGTGTTGCGCGAGGTGTAAGCACCTCGCGTGTTTGTGAAAAAAAAAAAGGGGGTGGCGTGATGGGGGAGATGGGGGGGGCTCAGTATTTGCGTGTTGCGCGAGGTGCAAGCACCTCGCGTGCTTGTGAAAAAAACTAAAGCATTGCCCCTCTAAATCAAGTATTTGCGTGTTGCGCGAGGTGCAAGCACCTCGCGTGCTAGTAAAAAAAAAAAAAAAGGGGGGAGTGATGGGGGATATGGGGGAGTTTAGTATTTGCGTGTTGCGCCAGGTGCAAGCACCTCGTGGTTAACTTAAAAAAAAAATGGGGGGGTGATGGGGGGGGGGGGTTGCAGAAGTATTTCGACTAAAGCATTGCCCCTCTAAATGAATCTGAAAAAAAAAATGTTCCAAGTCTCTTAGATTCCGAGATCCGCCTAAAGGGGGGGAGAAGGGGGCGGGGGGGGGACTTTGAAAAATGGTTTTTACTTTACCGAGCCTCTTCTATACGAATCCGTAAAAAGAAAAAAATACGGGTCTCGTAGTTTCCGAGATACGATAGGGAGGGGGGAGAAGGGGGGGGAAAAGGGGAGGTTTGGCACTTTTCCCGTAGGTTTGAGAGTTACTTGTTTACGAATCTGTCAAAATATACCCACCTCCCCATCCACCATCTGGGAGAACAATTATGTCAGTGAGTGAGTCAGTCAGTGAGTCAGTGGTAATTTAGCTTTATATAGTATTAGCTTCTGCCCGCGACTTCGTACGCGTGGGCAAGTTTTCCCGCGAAAATCCCGATCCCGTGGGAATTTCGGGATAAAAAGTAGCCTATGTGTTATTCCAGAATGTCAACTATCTACTTACCAAATTTCATTCAGATCCATTCAGTAGTTTTTGCGTGAAAGAGTAACAAACATCCATCCATCCTCACAAACTTTCGCATTTATAATATTAGTAGGAAAGTAGGATAGGATAATAATATAGATAGCTGTTGCCCGTGACTTTGTTCACGTTTCCGTCGTTTTTCGTAAAAAAAAGTAGCCTAGTAAGTAAAAAAAGTAGTAGTTCCTCACGGTTCAGTGATTTTGATGTAACAGACAGATTAACTTTCATAATTTAGTAGGGAAATATAATATGTCAATCTATAATACTGTTGAAAAATATCGCAATACAGAACCACACAATATTATTGTTAATAGCTGTGCCCGCGACTAAGTTAATGTATTGGTAATATTGTTAAGATAACGTTCACATGAGGCTTAAGTACCTATAGAACGAAAATACTTCAGCGCAAAGCTTCCGGGCAAACTATGTTGAAAGTTGACCCGTCCGGCACGTGAACATAAAGATTTCTAGAACTGCTAAACCGGGAAAGAGCGACGTACAACTGACCATGCGAGAAACAACTGACACCGAGATCTACTCCAGCAACACGAAAAGTCTGCCCTTGAGCCTTATTAATTGTCATTGCATAACACACCGATACTGGGAATTGCGTTCTTTTAAATTGGAATGGAAAATTATTTGGTATTATGGGAATTCTGGGAATAAAGACGGTTTCTCCTGCACCACAACCTGTTAAAATTTGAGCCTCGATTATATTTTGTTGCAACTGGGTTACTTTTAGCCGAGTTCCATTGCAAAGTTGTGGTGGTTTTAAATTTCGGAGCAGAATAATAATCAGAAAGCTTCGAACTGCTAAGCTATCGGGAGTTACACGTGTTATTTTGAGTCAACCATAAAAGATAGATATATGCTGTCGTGGGATATTTTTTATATAATATTAAGGAGAACATTTCCGTCATAAATGATTTCTGTGTAGCTTTAACCATTAAGGTTGCACACGCGACGGAAGCTTAAAAAATGGAGTAACTTCTCCCGTTTTCCCAACATTTCCCTTCACTGCTCTGCTCCTAATGATTGTAGCATGATGAAAAGTATACTATAACCAGCTCAGGAGTATGAAAAATAATTGTACCAAGTTTCGTTAAAATCCGTCGAGTAGTTTTTGTTTCTATAACGGTTATACAGACAGACAGACAGACAGACAGACAGACAGACAAAAATTTTCCTGATTGTATTTTTGGCATCAGTATCGATATCGATCCCTAATCACCCCCTGATAGTTATTTTGGAAATATATTTCATGTACAGAATTGACCTCTCTACAGATTTATTATAAGTATAGATTACAAAGATTTTATTATCTCAGTTTAGATGAAATAAATTGTGTTAATGGAACTTCCGAACGTAAACTTAAGTTTTTGGAGTATTTATTTATGTAGTTAAGTTTAGGTGTTGAACCGAATTCAGGGCCGAGCCGTCCCTGTGTGCGAAGTGTGCAGCGCACACAGGTGCCAAAGCAGAAGGGGCGCCGTATGTAGGTAATGCCAGCATTAATTATTGAAATTATATTTGTAAAATTACAACATATTATTCTTTATAATTGAGTAGGTAAAAACAGTGTAAAGTTAAACCACCAGGTGTGAGTATTGTCTTTGGAGACCCCAAGACAATACTCACGCCTGTCGAAAAATTCTTAGGCGCTTTGCGCATTTTGCATACAGGCGCTGTCTTAGGTCAGCGCGGCCCTGACCGA
Organism: Tholera decimalis; assembly: GCA_943138885.2. Classification (NCBI taxonomy): domain Eukaryota; kingdom Metazoa; phylum Arthropoda; class Insecta; order Lepidoptera; family Noctuidae; genus Tholera; species Tholera decimalis. Next base: position 6,656,121 of record OW964553.2, on the reverse strand, counting down.
ATTGCAGTAGTCAAGCATTGTTATTTCAGTTACTCTTCAAAGTGACTGTCTAGTTTTTAGTCTATTAGGAAGGTAAATTAATATATTGTATCTTAAACTTTATAGGAGAAGCAACCCGTTGCATATGCATTAGACATCGGACTTCACGAATCAGAGAAAGTTTACATCTCAATCGTAAATATTTTTTGGACTTTCTATATTTCTTTAGGTCTGAATTTAGTTAATACGAAACAGCATTACTTATATACCTATAAATAGGGTCTTCTACAGCATGCCTTTTATTACCTACGTGATAAAACTTTCATGTGATACTGATAGAAACCCCGCCAGTATAAAGTCTTTCAACAAAGCTAAAGTTTTATTTAATAAGCCCTGGCTGGAGGCTAATTAATTTATTAACTAAGGCAACCACAGGCAAGTCCGGTTATGCAGCCACATAAAAGTTTTATTTCATAACTAGATGCGCGCTTGAATTCGTGCGCGTGGTTGTCGAAAACTAAAATGCGTCGCTTGAAATAATGCGTAAAAGGTCTGCATCATTGCTGCGTCGTATGCGTGACAGCGCCAACTCTCCTGAATGTGATTGTTAGGAAGACCGCGGGCGTCCGCTGGCAACTTGATGGGACTCCTGTGCGCAATGCATGTACTGCTATCGGTTGTTCCCAGAGGATTATAATTATGTCCTGGTCTTGTTTCTTTAATTTTTTTTTTCGCATGTATACACCTATATACTCACATAGTTTAAGTCATTACTAACACGTATATGGCTAATACCGAAATATAGAATAAATAAAATTAAAAAATTAAATAAGATTCCAATCAATACAGGTCCGTTGGTATAGTGGTCAGTGGCCCTGACTGCTGTGCTCAAGGTCGTGGGTTCGATTCCCACCTAGGACAAATGTTTGTGTGATGAGCACGGTCATTTGTTCTTTGTCTGGGTGTAATTTATCTATAATATGTATGCATTTAGAAATATATATGTATGTTTATCAGTTGTCTAGTACCCATACCACAAGCTCTGCTTAGTTTGGGACTAGATGGCGTTGTGTGAAAAAGTTGTGGAATATTATTATTATTATTAATACCCTGTGTTACCTACGTTATCTGACCGCTATAGAACTTAAGGTTGGCATCTAAGGTAAACTGGTCTCAGCTACCTCAGGTTATTTTCAACGGCACAGCTATTCCACTAAGCGAGAAAGTTAAGAACCTTTGGGTTTGGTTGGACAAATATCTTTCGTGGGGTCCCCAATTACAAGAGGTGAGTCGCAAATTATTTGCTTCTGCCAGTTCCCTAAGACGGTTGCGTAACTTTCTGCAAACTGCCACTAAAATTGCGCTAGCACAGTCTCTTTTACATCCCATCCTAGACCACGCTGATGTCAGTTATCTTGATCTCACAGAGGCACAACTTGATAAACTTGAACGACTTCAAAATTTTTGCAAAGATTTATGAATCTGAATATTGCGAAGACTAAAGGAGATATTAACACGCCACCAACTTTCGTTGAAAGTTTACATTAAGATCTACAGCATATTTATATATTTTTTTAGATTTTTCACTCCATTATTATAGAAGTTAGAAGGGCGACCGGGGACACATTTTTTTTTATTGATAATAGGCTCGCGTTTGACCACCATCTCACCTGATAGTAAGCGATGATGTGGTCGAAGATGGAGCACGCTTGCCTAGAAGTAACCCATTCACTCTTGACTTAAAGACTCCCGGGTTATAATAGCGATCAGGAAAAATAGACTCCGGCAGGGAATTCCACTCCTTAGCCGTACACACAATGAAAGTATTCCCAAAACGTTTTAGATTGTGTAATTCCATCGCATGCCCCAAAATGTACCCGATAGACTAGCAACTCGTCGTCGATGTTCAAGGCTCTGGAGCTTTGATTCGACTAGTGAATCGTTGCTAATGAGTCTCTTGGCCCGTCTCTCAATAGACTCAAGTGCGTCCAGTTGGTATTTGGCAGATCCATCCCAAAGATGAGAGCAGTACTCCATACACGACCGAACCTGGGCTTGATAGAGATTGAGCATCTGTTCCGGTGTGAAGTACCGTCTCGCCTTTGCTAGGATTTTACCATTTTGGAAGCGAATATCTTTTAAACGATTGACTTTTTGAAAAAGTAGTTTTAGAAACGTCAATGTCATTTTTAAAGATCTGTCTATAGAAATCTCACGGATAGGTTTCATTAAAAAACAAAAAATGTTCAGTTTCATGTTAGTATGTAACCTACCATGTTTCACATGTACCTATAGTCCTTAGTTTCGGAATAAAATGGCTGTGACATACGGACGGATGGACAGACAGACAGACATGACAAATTCGAATTCAGACTCTCTTTCAGTAAAAGTCTCAGACTCGAGGAGATTAGAGCCATTTTCCCATCGCAACCTGGACCTGGACCTGAACCATTATAACTTGAAAAAGCTTAGTTATTTTAAAAGACAGACACTTCGATTTTATTTATATGAAAGTATAAGCTTAGTACTTTGTACTTTCAAAATATTTTATACCCACACGCATCACCAGGTATTTTTGAATTGTCTTTAACTTAAGAAAATTGACACTCTAGTACTAATGTAAGTCAGACTTGGTAATACTAAAACACAGGTCTCTGGTCTAGCTTAGGCACCAGTCCCCACGATATTGGTGAAAATCAACATCGTGGGGACTAGTACCCAAGAGGTACCAGAAACCCGAAATCTCACAAGGAAACTTTTCTTCACTGTGCCTCAGAGTATTTCTCAGTTCTCTCATACTGGCTTTATTACGAGAGGTAGTATTCATGAGTTTTGATAATAATACAGAAGATAATCCTTCATTTATGTATATGCACCAATATTGTTACATTTGCATAGGTTAAAATGCTGATAAGAAATAAAAAATACGACATGATTTATACAACTTTATGAACAGCACCGAAAAAATATTTTACATTCGCTTTACTTAGTTTGTTCACCAACTTTAACATAACACTAGATAACCACTATTAATACAATAATGTTCCAAACGCTAACGATACCCTGGATTATCCCCCAGCATGATCAGGAACTGCTGAAGGCACACATGATCAGCCCCTAGCCACGCCGCGACACGAGGCGCCCCACTCGGGAACTTTGAGCCTCTGCCACAGGGGGGCTCCTGCACCACGATATCATCAACATTATTGTCTACCATAGTTGAAGTCCTGCAGTAATATTAAGTAAAGGAAAATTTACATGTAAAGCATGAGCTATTGATATTGTTGAAAATTATAACTTGAATGAATTGAAAATTTACTACCTTATTTACTTCTTTGTATATGGCTGTCAATATTCCTGCTAATTAGCTAATTTAATAGATTTCACATTCTGTTTTTAATACAATTTGAATTGAATTGAGTATAATTTGGGCATTATTGAATTGAATGGAATTGTTATAATTGAATTGAATTTTAATTGTATTTCTTTTTATATGGGCCTGCATGCCTTAAATAAAATATGTATTTTTTTTTTTTTTTTTTTTTTTTTTTTTTTTATATCATATTCCACAACTTTTCACACAACGCCATCTAGTCCCAAACTAAGCATAGCTTGTGGTATGGATACTAGACAACTGATAAACATACATATATATTTCTAAATACATACATATTATAGATAAATTACACCCAGACAAAGAACAAATGACCGTGCTCATCACACAAACATTTGTCCTAGGTGGGAATCGAACCCACGACCTTGCGCATAGCAGTCAGGGCCACTGACCACTATACCAATGGGCCTGTCACTCTATTTTTTTTAATTAAAAGTATAACATACACATTTTAATATAAATGATTTCAAAACAAACATTAATACATTACTCACATCTGTAATTATTAATATTAGGGATTAAAGTATGAAATTACCCATTTTTATCTATTCAACCAGGCAACAAAAGTTTCAACAAGCGTTTCTTTATGCAGATCAGTCAAATCATGAGGCACCCATTTTTCATTTTATCTTATGAATTAGATACAAATGAGACAATATTTTAGGTAAGGTAATCCACGCCGCTTATTCCTGGGTTTTTTAACCCGGAAGGGCTTCCACACTCTACTTCTAAATATTGGTTATTTTTTTAAACAAGAACCTCTTAGGCATCATGTGAAAAAGTTTCATTCTTTATGTCAGTTCAAAGTACCTGTTACTATACAAAATAATATCTAAAAGTTACTTAGGTATAGTCCTCGTCACGTAAGTTGGCAAGGTTTTGGCGTAGTGGGGGTAAGTTCGCGCATCGTGAACTTAGTGGAAGAAAAAAGTGGTCACTTTTACTACTTGCCATTATTCTATGGTTATTGCCATCATTTATTTTTAATCATGTCTGTTCAGAAGTATGTTAGTTAATAACACTGCTACCCCTTTTATTCTTCTTTTTTCCCGGTGTCCTAAAGACAGTGACGAATTCGGAATTTCAACCTTCCTTAACTATAGTGTCTAACTGTTCTTTCTGACGTTTTAATAGTCTGCGTAAAAAAGTATTTGGTCCTGGCATTGTAATCAACGTAACAAAAACTAAATTTAAAACAACAACGCGCTACGTCATACCCCGCGTCCCGCTGACAACCGCTGACACCTAAAAATCGACTTCTGCGCATTGAACGACTCTTGCCAAGTTATTTGACGAGAACTATACATTATGTAGCAAGACATTCAATAAGAATGATCTATCTATGTAACTGCAGGCTCTTAGTTTAATTCTTAAATTTTATAAAATTGTTAATAAATGCTTTGAGAAATCATTTTCTCTTTCCTTTCTTTTTCTTGAATGTTAGCGTTACTTTGTTAGTGACTCCATAATCCTGAATGGACGCGTTATCATCATCTAAGACGATACTGTCGAAGTTCAGGCTGTACGTCTTCCAGATATATTTCCATGATATTTTGATGTGGATGCCGGCTCTTCTTTGAAATAGTTGAAAATGTCTCTCAATTGCTTTCTTGAGACCTCTTACTGTTGCATTTTGAGTGATCTAGAAATATATAAGAATTTAAAAAAATACTAACACACACCAAAAATGATACATTTTGCTTTACTTCAATATCAGGTGTTAAAAATTAACTGGAGGAAATTTAAAATATTATGATGTAGAAATAATTTGTATACAATAACCCGTTTCAAAGATATGCAATGTAGTCATTACGTTACATTCAAATTTAGTAAATGTCAAACACACTTGGTTGATATACCGTCTTGTCGCACAAAGCGCTTTTCTTCCACATTTATTGTACGTACAGCCAAGCTGTGGAACTCTCTGCTGGCTTCTGTGTTCCCTGCCACTTATGATCTTTCAGACTTTAAAGCAGAGTGAATAGGCATCTTCTGGGCTCAGTCGTTCCATCGTAGACCTCATCTATCGCTTACCATCAGGCGAGATTGAGGTCTAGAGTGAGCTCATCATTAATGTATAAAAAAAATGTCATGCGCACAGTACCGTCTCATCGACCGAAAGCGTGGGAGCGGACGTAGTCGGAAGCAACGTGCGTGTGTGAATCGAGCCGCCAGCGCAGCCCTGTGTACAGTGCGCATGATAAATCATTTTCTTATGAATTTTTTTTAAAGTAAAAATTTAACGACGTCCAAAAAAAATTTTTTTTTGCTGATTCTTACGTTTACATTTTCATTACCGAGCAGCACACAAAATTCCTCCAGTTGATTCTTGGACACCTTAAATAATATAGCCTTTCAAAGAGCTAAACACCAACACAAAGAGACAATCTAAATTCAAATGACTTACAATAACTTTTAATGTTGGTTCACTCTCCCTTGAAACAAAAATGGTGATTGACTGACCATGTTCCACAGCTGTCTGAAATAAATAGTAATTGTTTTATTTAAACCATTGGAATTGTATTTTGCCTAAATTTTTACAATAAATTATGTTTATGTATAACATAATCAAGTATTCCATATGGCATAGGTGTCGGTAGTTTTACAAACTAAGGAAGAAACCAGGTTTGATTTCGGCCTGACATTTCCTATTGGGCTATTACTAAGACTCCGCTGTCTGTCTGTCTATCACTAGGCTGTATCTCATGAACATTGATAGCTAGAAATTTGAAATTTTCACAGATGATGTATTTCTTTTCTAGTTTAAAAACAGAATAAAATAAATACGTAAGGGGGGCTCCCATACAACAAACGTGATTTTTTTATCGTTTTATATAGATAATGTACGGAACTCTTCGTGTGCGAGTCCGACTCGCACTTTGCCGGTTTTTTTTTAATATATTCGGGAAAACTTTCTCTGTGGTTGGTTTGATTGAGTGGAGCAAATACATCCAGCGTTTGTATTAAAGCTGTTTCCAACTTTATGATAACATCGTCACAGTCTGCTTCTGTTCCTATTTTAGCGTATGGATTTATTTTATTTGCTAGAAATTGTTCAAACTATAATAATATAATATAATTCTAGAATTATTTAAAGAGAGAAAAGTATTTTAATTTAATTATTTATTTTTATAGTGAATACATAGCTAAATATTCTGTTAATATTTCAAGCGTCTACCTATTGCCGTTATCAATATCAAGCAAAAACAAGCAAAAAAAAAAATCACATTTGTTGTATGGGAGCCCCCTTAAATATTTATTTTATTCCGATTTTTTGTATTTATTGTTATAGCGGCAACAGAAATACATCATCTGTGAAAATTTCAACTGTCTAGCTATCACGGTACATGAGATACAGCCTGGTGACAGACGGACGGACAGCGGAGTCTTAGTAATTGGGTCCCGTTTTACCCTTTGGATACGGAACCCTAAAAAACAGATCGAAAGAAGAAAAAAGGCGAAAAAAAAAATGCATGGTGTCTAAGATTCACAAACAAATATAACGAACTAAAGAGACAGCAATTTTGTATTTGTAATTTGTTAGAAAAAAAATGTTGTAATACTAGAATAGGTACACTATCGCATTAGGTTACCCTGTAATGATAGATGTAAAGTGGATAATAAATAAATAAAACAGATAAAAACGTTATCTTGGTAAGAAAATTGCAGAAAATAAAGAAGAAACCTGGAATAAAGTTTTAGAAAATAAAATAGACAAACGAAGAAAAAATTGAAGTACACAAAGAACCTTGTAAAGAAAGAATCCCTCAAAGGCTCCCCTGTATAGAAAACTGCAACACAGAATTAGAAATTATCGATAGTCTAGTAAACACAACAATCATTCAAGTATGTGACATTAGTCAAGAAGACGGAAAATACACACCATTTCATCAGTTGGAAAGGCTGCTTTTAACTCTGCATATGATGTGGTTTCACATCACATGCAGAGTCAAAAGCAGCCTTTCGAAAGTTCAAAAATCAATAAGCACCTGGCCCCGACGGAATAAGAGCGGATGTCCTAAAATTGGGAGGCGACACGATAATACCTATATTCGAGCGAATAATGGATTATATTAATAACACGGGATACTTCCCTATAGGCGGGCCCTGTCCCTAGGTGATGGAAAGAAATCACCTGCATTTGCTTGCATAAACCAGGAAAAGACTACACACAACTTAAGTCATACCGGCCAATAACATAAGCCTTCTTAATATCATGGGCAAATGGGCTGAACACATTATTATATCGAGAATAAACATGGAAATCAACAAACTGATTCCCGAACATCAACACGGATTCTTTCTTCAAAGAAGCACAGGAACACAAATAATGAGGACTGGCACAAATAATGGCAAATATATCACCGATACCCTGGAGAAAGGTAACAGTGTGGCAATGGTATCAAGTGAACTCAGCAAGGCTTTTGACTCTATAAATCATAGAGGTATTATAAAGAAAATGTATGAAGCAAGAGCATGCAATGACATCATAAAAATTATAGTAAATTTCCTATTAAAACGAACGACCAAAGACAGATTTAGAACTACAACAGGAACAGAAAAGACGTACTTCGTCGTCCCATAGGGCTCGATTCTAGGACCCGTACTTTAAATTTATAATTATGTCGCCGACATACCAAAACCACGAATCGCTGGTCAGATGCTCTCTCAATATGCAGATGACCTATGATTCTCAATATGCAAATGACCTATGATTCTCAATGCAGCAGAGAAACCAGATCATGCCACGAGACGTGCAGAATGCGTGGCAGAGGAAGTTATCGATTACTACAAGAGATGGGGCCTCAAATGTAACGTGGATAATACGGCAATAGGCGAGGAAACGTTAACAGTGGATACAGAAATTACATCCAATAAAAAATAAATAAATCGAATATAAGGGCTAATAAAAATACCTCAGTGTAATTTTTAACAAATGTCTATCAATGGACAAACACTAAAGAATGAGTAGAAATGCTGAAACGAGTAAGAGGCGCCCTAAATTCCATGATAGGGTACCAATCAAAGTTAACATTAGAATAAAATTGCTCATCATACAGACATGAGTCATCCAACTTCTACTGAGATACAGCAAGACTAATCTGTCGAAACTAGAAAGACAATACAGAATGGCATTGAAACCTGCAGATGACTTTCCATATTGTACTGGAACCAAAATCCTCTGGGAAATGTTTGGACAAGACCCCTGGCATCTCAGAGCACACAACCTTCACCGTGATATGATTGAGAAACTAATGTCATAAATGATCAGCAGCCTAGAAGATCCTGAAATATGGACTATTCCACCTGTTCCTTAACTCAAATAGAATAAGGCAACATAGTTTATATAAATACATCCGAGAGAACCAAACCACTCCATAAAAATGGACCCCCAGTCGTCCTCAGTCACTCCTAGTTTGTAACTTCAGGTCTAGGACCTGATGAGATCTTAAGTCCAAAACTTCTTACACTTGCTTTATATAATTAAGCAGCGTGTGAAAAGAATTACATAGTAGGTTGCAAAAGATCCCCTCCTGGACAAACTGTGCCAAGAAAATACATCAAATGCACTGCAATGTAAAATTCTGATTTGTAAGTGACATGTAACTTTTACTCACTAATGATATAAACAAATATTCTATTCTATTGGCTAGGCTGGTGCAGAGCCGGATTAATCCTGTCAGAGGCCCTAAGGCAATGGCATTCTCGGGGCCTCTTTTCTTACTTTGACTGACCAAATCGTGTGTGAACTGAGGAAACGTACCTACATTAAGGGCTTGATTTGTTCTAAAATTGTTTTAATTCTACTACTAAATCCAACGATTTGTATTTTGTGAGATAACAGTGAGGTCCCTAAGTTCACACGTATATCAAATTCTCATTCGAAGAAACATGTTTTCTTGGTGCGTGCACTGGGCCTGGGCCCTTAGTTGATGCGGGGCCCCTAGGCAGTTGCCTACTCCGCCTAATGGTTAATCCGGCCCTGGGCTGGTGTTAATTTTTTTTTGCTTGTGACTGCCCGTAACAACTGTCTAAGATGTACAACAGACAGCAGACCAACAGCTTAACATGCTTGCTGGGGTACAGAGGCATCTGGATATGATAAGACTTTTAGCGATAAGACCACCCATTGTATCACCCTTTTTAGTTGTTAAGTCCATAATTTTGTTTTACTGTTATGGTGTACAATAAAGAATATATCTATCTATCTATCTATGTTAAGGTGGTCACCGTGATTCACCCTACCACTAATTGATCTCGGCAAGCATTTCTTAAGCATGCATTTCAACATGCGAAGGGCTAATATTATTTAGCCATAAGGTCCTCAGAAGTTACTTACACAAATAAACTATAGAAATATAAAAAAAAATAGGTTGGTGAATACACAAACAAGACATGGTTGGTATATTGGTTGAGTGATCGACTGGTGTGCTGCATGTCATGGGTTCACTGGAACAAATGTTTGTGTGGCACAAATATTTGTCCCAGGCTGGGTGTTTGTAAAAATACACCAACAATGCAGGTGAAATGCCTAGTAGGGCAAAGATATTTAAAAAAATGAACATATTATAATTTAAAAATAAATAAATAAAAACATCACCTACTTACTGCTATGTCTGATGTTCACACTTTGCTCGGTGCAATTATGTTTTATTAACTCTAGGCCCCACAACACAGGGTATCCTAGTGTGAGTTCAGCGCAAATTTGATTGTGAATGTAAATCTTTTTGAAGCAAATGAATAAATAAATACATTCAACTCATTTGATGGCTTGATTTTACTTACCTGTGCTAAAATTTCTTCAATAATCATATCATTCGGAAGGTTCTTCAGTGTAGAATCGGTACTAACTAAAGTCGCAAGTGACGACTGTGTGACTTCCAAAAGCTCATCGTGTGACAACGAACAAGCTAAATCTTCTACATATTCCATGGCTCAGTTTCTTGTCGGTTTCTCGCATAGAACGCTCGTTTCTCGCGTTTCTCAGTATTTATATGTATCATCTATGCCATATATATTGTACTCTTTGATCTATGCTCGCGACTACGCAATAAAACAATAATATCAGGTTTGTTTTTTTTTTTTCTTCTCTTCTTTGGCAACTGCAAAGAGTATGTAATACACTATGTTTTAGGCAACTGAGCCGGTGTCGACTATTCTGCCAGTGTCATGTTATGACGGCAGCGAAGGTAGGCCGTCGAACTTTGTACTTTGTGGTAGCTGTTAGTTCAGCTGCAAGGACGAACACATGAGTTAAACATATAATCTACTATATACAAGCTAAGATATAGTATACTATATATATATTATAAAACACAGACTATTATCTACACAATAACTATACACATATTACGCACTAATTACATTTTAATCTCATTATCTGTTATAAATTTAGATATGAGATTAATTAATTTAGGAGAAAAGTGGGTAAGAAGGGTATGGAAGCTGGTTGGGAGAGGAATACTGCATTTGGGAAGTTTTTGGTATAAATCAAAGGATCTATTGTTTAGGGAGCAGGAGAAGAAAATGTGATCTAGGGTACCCTCAGCAAGGCCGCACTCGCACAGGGAGCTATCACGGACATGTATTTTATGCAAGAATACTGGGCTACAACAATGTCCGAGTCTAAGTCTGCAGAGTGACGAAACAGTCTTCTTGGACAATTTAGAGAATTTAAAAAACCAGGGTTTCTTCTGAATTTCAGGTTGTATAGCGGCATAGTACTTACCTTTGGTTTTTGAGGTCGACTTCCATGTTTCAGCCCACAAGTTAAATAACTTGGGTCTGGCACCATTCTGCAAATCATAGTTCTGTGCTACGTAGTGCTTTCGATCAGCCGGATTCGATGTAGCATACTTTGCTAACGAATCAGCGCACTCGTTGCCAACAATACCCGAGTGGCCGGGGATCCAGGCTATCTCGATGTCTAAGCCGCTTTGGGAGCAATCAAATAACAAGTTCTTAATATCTATAATGATTTGACTATTAATTTTGCTGTAAAGTTGATTTTGTTTTAGGGCCTGGATACTACTACGCGAATCTGAAAAAATTACTGATCTTGTTATTTGATGGGATTTTATATAGTGTATGGCTTCTAAAATACCAATACACTCCCCTGTAAATACTGATGCTTCTGGTGGACATTTAAATAATAAAGCGATTTTTGAATTTTGAAAATAAACAGCAACCCCTGTGGATTCGGTATCAGATAGTTTTGAAGCATCAGTGAAAAATAAATTCCATCCTTCCCAATACCGCTTAACAGCTGACTCAAAGTCATCTCTAGGGTTTTGGGAATTCTTTGATATGCCCAGTCCCAAAACGGCTTTGGGTTCGAAATGAATCGTTTCGTATGTGGTGGTGAAGACCGGGAGAGTTGAGTATTGACAAACTGGCGCGGAGAGGTGTTTAAGCTCTCAGTACCTATTTATCAATAGAGGAACTGTTTTATTATTCCAATAGGGAGAGTTATTAATTGAGAGGTCAATCTGTTGTAAAATTGGAAGCAAAGGATGGGATGAAAGCGAAAAAACTTTAGTCAGAAAGCGATCTGCCAGGTATTGTCTCCTAAGGTGAAGAGGAGGTTCTGCGCATTCAACTTGAAGTGCATTTATGGGAGTGGATTTCATGGCCCCAATGACAATTCTTAAACATTTTGACTGGATGCTAATCAATTTTTTAAGAGCTTCTTTGTTGCAGGGCTCTAACAAAAAGCTGCAATAATCTAAAGCACTTCTGGTCAATGCATTGTAGATCAGTTTAAGGGTGTAGGGGTGAGCTCCCCACCAAACCCCAGCCAAGGCCTTGAGAACTGATACCGATTTTTCACATTTTTTAACCACGCTGTTGATGTGATCAACTCCAGTCAACCTTGAGTCTAACGTTACTCCCAGGAACTTGGCACTATTCTTAACTGGGATGGTTTGTCCATCAATATTTATATCAATTGGGGGTACAGAACACTTGCGAGTAAAGATGACCGCTGTACTCTTTGGCACACTTAATGACAGACCGTGATCAAGAAGCCATTGGTTTAGTGAGGACAGAGAGATATTCATTGAAAGAGCGTCATCCTGAATGGAACTGCCACAGACTAACAAAGCAATATCGTCAGCATACTGAAGGATTTTGCAGTTGAAGTTAAGAGATGAGGGCAAGGTAGCTGTATAAATATTGTATAATGGGGGACTAAGAACAGATCCTTGAGGTAATCCTCTCCAGACAGTTCTTTGATCGGAGTCAGCCCCAGGGAATCTTAATTTAATTGTGCGGTTGGAAAATATGCTACCAATAATGCGAGAAATCCTACCCGGGATTCTCAGCTCATGCAGCTTGTGCCTGAGATTGGGGAGGAGGACTGAATCATAGGCAGCTGATATATCCAGGAAGACAGCAACCACAGACTCATTCCTGCTGAGGGCCAGTCGGACCTCTGATGTGAGGATACCTACACTGTCAGCCGTGCCCAGACCTTTCCTAAAGCCGAACTGAGTCGCCGGGAGCAGTCTCCTGTTTTCAACCAACCACACTAACCGATTTTTAATTAAATGTTCTAAAATTTTTTAAAGTATGGACGATAAGGCGATGGGTCTGTATGAGCAATGATCATTAGGATCTTTGCCTGGTTTTAATAATGGAATAACAACTTGAACCTTCCACTCTGTGGGAATGAAGCCGGATGTAAAGCAGAAATTAGCCAAATCCAGGTAATATTCGTGAGTTTTTGGACCCGCTTTAGAAATAAAGGAGTAAGTGAATCCATCCACTCACATGGGATAACACGGTTTTTAGTTCGTCCAAGCTAAATGGTTTGTTCATAGGGTCGTCAGTGTTGTCTACATCTTCAATGCCAACACTGGCGTCTTCCTTAGTTGGAACATAAGCTGGAGCGATTTTAGAGAAAAACCGGTATCCCAGTTCCTCCGTGATATTATTCGAAGAGATGGGTGCTAAACTGCTCCTAAAGTGTTTAACTTTACCCCAAACTACCGAAACCGGAGTGGATGGACTCAGCGAACTACAAAATTTTGCCCAACCTTCGCGTTTTTTCCTTTTAAAGAATTTTCTGGACTTAGCTAATATCTGCTTGAAAGCAATGAGGTTGTCCAGGTTCATATCGCTATTAACTGTCTTTTCAGCCTCATTCCTGGCCCTGACCATGTTAGTGCATTCCCTATCCCACCATGGGGGGGAAGGAAGTCTACCGGAGTGGGGTTTTTTGGAAGGGAGGCAATCATCTGCTGTGGAGGAGACAGTGGAAGAAAAGGATAAAAAACACTCATGGGCATTATTCTCATTCACTTTTGGCAGGGCTGATATCCTTAAATCCAAAATTTTGGAATACAGATCCCAATCCGCTGCATTGAGTTGGTGTTTTAAAAGAGGAGGGGAAACTTTGATGGGAGTATTTTTGGAAGGGAACTCAATTATGATAGGATAGTGATCACTTCCATAGGTCATATCCAAGCGACGCCAAATGAGAAGACTAGATATATTGGGTGAACAGAATGTCAAGTCAACACAGCTATTATTCTGCCCAGGAGCAGATCTGCGTGTAGGACTACCATTGTTAATGACACAGAGATTCAGATCATCCAGTATATCAAGTAAGCCTATGCCAAAGTTATCACAAGTATCTGAACCCCAACGGTAGTGGTGACAATTAAAATCCCCCATGACCAATATTGGCCCGCTTACACTGCATAACAAATTTTTTATAACAGGAAGATATTCAATTTTTGGGTGCGTAATATAAAAAGAAAAAATATTTATATCCTCAGCCTTAACAGCAACAACATTTAGGTTATCACCAACAAAGGTTAGAGGAATCTGGGAGAATGAAACCTTGCTATTGATGAGCAAGGCACATCCTCCATATCCATCAGGTCTATCATTACGTACACAGCCGAAACATGGTAGCCTGAAATTACTTCCAGGCAGGAGCCATGTCTCAGCTATGCCGCAGACTGATGGTTTGAATTTATTTATTAAAAAAGAGAGGTCAGACTTTTTGGTATTAATGCTTCTGATGTTCCATTGAAGGAATGTCAGGGGATGGAACATCCTGAATATAATTTAAAATCGATGTCAGCTTCAAGGCAACGTGGTCAGGTATTGTTTGAGTTGGACTGGCTAGTATTGACATTAACATATTAGTTATTAACTCTAAAATATTTTTGGAGTTGTCAGAGTGGCCATAGACTGGCATTGGTTGTGCAATATCTGCTGGATAGGCACAGCCGTTGCCAATTGGGGAAAAGGAATAGTTTCGGGTAAGTTCATGGTGGGCTTGCTTATTATAGCCAGGTGAAAGGGGGGTGCGGGGTTTAGGCTTTTGGAAGACCGTTTGACGGTATGATTTTTGAGTAGGATGTATTGGGCTTGATGACTGGGATAGGGAATTACTGGTTCTTACATATTTATGAGTGGAAGACTTGGAAACATCTGCATATGATCTGGAAACAGGTGGGAAAACACGGCTTGCCTCCACATATGAGATTGACTTCTCCGCCATAAGAGCTTTGATGCTCTTTTGTCGGCCCAATTCAGGACAAGAACTATCATTTGCAAAATGGTTTCCAGTACACGAAACACAAAAGCTCAATTCCTGGGTGACTTCACAACCATCGCCTGGATGATCTGCACCACACTTATAGCATCTCGGTTTCGAGCGACAGAGAGTGCGGGTATGGCCATATCGACAACAGTGGAAACACATAATAGTAGGGTAGGTATATCTCTCAACTGGTAGAGCAGAGAAGAAGCTGTAAACACGTTTAGGAAGCACTTGTCCGTCAAATGTGAGTACAACGGTTTGTGTAGGCTTCCATTCCGTCACACCAGAAGAGGACACCCTACGGCTCATCCTTCTGGTCTTTATGACAGCCCCACACCCTTCTGGGACCTGGATGTTTTTAATTATGTCTTCATCAGACCATTCTACCGGAATATCTCTAACAATACCCATTCTAGTGATATTGTATTGTGGAATTGTTGCAATGTAGTTATGTTGGGTAAGTATTTTGTTGTTGAGAAAACTGTTTGCATCCTGATGCGACTTAAACTCAACCGATACGCGATTTCTGCCAATACGTTTGATCCCATCAAGACGTATGTTATTCACATTATTCATTGTCAAAAACATACCAAACTTAACAGGTTGTAGCACAGTACCTGATGTCTGTTGATCTTTCAGTGATACATGGACAATGTAGGGTGGATTATCTCTCACTGTGTATAAATATCGACCAATTGTACTTTTCGCAACCTTTAATTTTGTATCAGACACAGTGGGAGGTGAACCAGCGGTCCTTTTACGACTGGCGGTCTGCGTATCCATATTTAGGTCTTGGGTGGGTATTCCTATACCATGGGGGAGGGTAATAGTAAGACCCGGGGAGAGGTCAAATAGTTTATCAGGGGGGTCAGGATCAGGTGGTTTGTTGGAACTCATTTTGGGTAATTATGGTTGTCAAAAATAAATAAAATAGCAAACAAAAAGGACAAATACAACTAACTACAAGCCTTAAACCCTTAAACACACACACAAAGACCTGTTTCGACCTGGATTCACACTAAAATAACACCAAAATCGAAAAAAATCTTAGCACTAACAAAAGCACGTGTTAAGCCTTCACCTCTCAGTATTTATATGTATCATCTATGCCTTCACCACTACCAACAAAAGTCTTCGGCTTTTTCTATCAGGTTTTTTTTTTATTTTTTTATTAATGGCTTAGCATTAGCATTCAGCCAAAATCAAAGTTTGGGAAACGAGGATTTAAAAAATAAATGGTAAGGAAATTTGGAAAAAGGATAGAAAAGGATTGTTTTTATAAATAAATAATATACTTAATGTTATGTAAATGCAAAAATATCAATTACAGCTAATATATTGTAAATTTTGTAATTAAAATCATATAATAAACAAATTAAAGAGGTAGGTAAAGGGATGGGGATTGATAAAAGTTGTGACATGAATTCAGAACGGTCGTGGAGAGGGCAGGAGAAAAAATATGGTTTAAATCTCCATACTCTCCACAAGGACACAAAGGATCAGAAATCAAATTAAAGGAGATTGACCGATTTGGACCAAATGCTGCCCAGGCATGGGAATATTTTTAATTTCTTCCTTATATGAAGACAAATTTAAATAAAATAAAATAAAAAAAAAATACCACGGGGTTATACAGTACCTAAAAACTTATCTTATGGCTTTTGTGGTGCTTTAACTTTTGATATTTATTTTAACGTTTACGTTAAATAATATGATTATTTTACTTATTCTAACTCCTGAGTCTGGTCCCGACCTCGCTACTCTCGCTCGAAGCAAGTTTTTTTTGTAAGCTCTACACGAAAATGATAGCTTTGTAGAGCGCTGTCTCGATTTTCAATTCCAAGATAAGTACAACAAAATCACAACGAGAGTTGAGAGAACTCAAAGGTCTCGCTTGCTCATATTCAGATTTGGTATGTGTCTGTCTCTTTCACGCACGGTGGGTTTATACCTGCTTGCGCGCGCGCCATGTTGTTTGTATCGCAGTCTAACATCACTCTTTGACGTGAACCGTTGTGTACTGTGCGCTTATCTATCTCCTTGTTTTTTTTACAACCCGGCATTACTTTTGGACTATCGTATCTGCATCACCTGTTGACCCGGCTATTCGTTTGGACTACTCGATGTATCAACCACATCAAAGAGTGTGTTTGTTTTGTGATCGTTCTGTGGAACGAATCAGAAGATATATGTTAACTCGAGATCTTCAAAACGAACATCAACATACAGTTCAAAACATCATTCAAGCTCTACCACGTGAGGTAAGTACTTAACTTTATTGAAGTAGTTATATTATTACACAAAATAAGCCATTATCTCAACAGTTAAGACAATTATTTACATTACTTAAATCATAACAAATGTGTTCTTAGATATCTACTTAGAAGTAGGTACATACCTACTATAAAATCTAGACTCCACTTGGATAAAACTACAAGGAACCGCACAAGAACTCTTTATAGATAGTTATAGTCTACGCGTTATCAGGCATGGGACCCTAAATGTCAACAGCCATAGGCATGTCCAATAAACCAGTCCAGTTATCGGTAGTCCGCTACCTGTGCACCGAGATCGTTGAGTCACTGTGACCCTCCTAATTACCTGCCTGGTCCTGATTGATGGTTAAAATAGGCTGAATGTTGTTTTGTATGTACCTACTTATTTTAATTAAAAACTACTTTTGTGTTACCACTAGTTGTGTGCGTGGTGCGTGTTTTCTATCGTTGATCTGTAGAAGTTACGTGGTGACGTTGAGATACAATATATCGAGTATACAATATAATTGGACTACAGTTCGGATTCATGTTACGCCGTGGGTTATTTGTTTATCACTTTTTAATTGGTTCCAGATAACATTCAATCATGCGGAATACCTCTGCCACAACTGTTGGACAAGAGCTCGCCGTGGGACGCTACCTGCAATACCTGCTGCGGAAGATGCGCCTGCTGTGGAAGATGCACCTGCTGTGGAAGATGTACCGACTGTGGGAAATCCACCTGCTGCGGGTAATCCGCTTGCCGTGGAAAATCTACCAGCCGTGGAAGAGCAGCGCGCGGAGGACGACATTCTAGGACAAAACGTAACATCCCGGAAATTACTGCCGAGCCCCGAATACTTCAAATGCTTGCAAGGTGTACAATTGCACAAATAATACTCGTCGGCGTGTACCAAAAAGTTTGAAAGTGCAATTACTAATTAATAATAATTATTATGTTCCACCATACGCACGTGTGTGTCAGGAGCATTTAGAAGACAACACCTGGGATGTTCTTTTTACGGCACCAAATCGTTGTTTTGATTTTAGACCCCAACAAGTTTTTGAAATGTTAGAATTACTAAAAGAACCCAGAAGTCGAATTATCGATTTTGAGAACCTTAATGCACTGCATGATGAAGAATTGCATTATTGGACAGGCCGCAATCGAGATGAATTCGAAAGATTATTTAATCAAACTCCACTTTTAGCACAAAGGTGTCAAAATCCACGAACTGCATTAGGTATAATACTTGCCAAACTGAGAACTGGAGAATCCAATGAACGACTCGCCACGTTTTTCAACATGTCTCGTCCAAATCTAGAACGAAGAATGAAAATAGCTAGGGAGTGTCTGGATAGTGATTTTGTCCCTCGCCACTTGGGATTCAACCATATGTCTAGAGAGCAAATCGTTGAAAGAAATCTAGCAGTTCCTAACGCATTGTTTGCTAATAATCAGGAAGCTGTTGTTATATGTGACGGTACCTATATGTACATACAAAAGAGTACCAATTTCTCGTTTCAAAAAGACACGTACAGCATGCACAAGTACAGGAACTTACTAAAACCATTTTTGTTTGTCACATGCGATGGACACATTATTGAGGTTTGTGGTCCCTATGCTGCGACTACAAATGACGCAACCATTTTAAACAATCTTCTAGATGGGCTGTATAGAGTCATTCATTGGCTGTTACAGCCAGGTGATATTTTCATATTAGACAGAGGTTTTCGCGACTCTATTGCGTCTTTAGAAAGCCACGGATATGTCGGCATCATGCCACAATCGCAGACCAGAAGAGGCTCACAACTTACCACACTCGACGCCAATAAATCGCGGTTGTGTACCATTTGCCGATGGCCTGTTGAAGTGGTAAATGGAGGACTAAAACGGGATTTTAAGATTTTTCGCCATGAATACTGTAATCTGGCCATGAGCCACTTTTATACAGACCTTCGGATCGCTGCAGCAATAACTAATGCCTTCCATGTTGATATTTTAGACAATGGCAATGCACGTGAATTTATAAATATAGCCAGAGAGCGGCTGAATGTTGCCAATCACTTAGCTGAGTATGTTGATGAAAGAAGGCTAAACCGGAACAGAGCCAACTTCGAAAATATTTCAGTGGGTGGAGATAATGTTGCTTCATTTCCCATGTTAACACCGGAGGAATTGACTCTCTTTGCAGTAGGAACGTACCAACTCAAACTTGCGCCTATCTATTACAGCGAGCATATACGCACTACGGAGACATTTATTATTCAAAAGTATAACGGTCGCCTTAACGACCTGTCCGATTTTTCGACGCCCACCAGCAATGTGCAACTAATTCGAGCGCACATAAAGAGCAGACATACATCGTCAAAAGTGTATCATTGCTACATTTTAATTGACGAGAACAATCATGGGCTTGATTCCGTTCAACATTATTGCTGCTCATGTTTTACTGGGCGAAGAACGATCGGCAGTTGTGCACACGTTGTTTGCTTAGTTTGGTTTTTGGGGTGGGCTAGGCACCAAGACGTTGTGAGGCGCCCTGCTTTATTTTTAGATTCAATAATTATAGACGACGATGAGGATGGCGATTGATTAGGTATTTTAATGTTTACATGAGGCCTAACATAGAGGACCATTTATTATGTTGTAAACCTGTGTAACGAATAAATAATTGATTGATTGATTGAATGACTATCCTTAACTAAGTGTTGTTATAATAATTATAATCCACTGTTTATATTATACCGTCTTTTATTTAAAAAATATGCTTTTGATTATGATTTTTCGTCAATGTTAAACCTAAACAAGAGTATTTTTCTCAATACTCCTCGGATAGATTCTAATGCGCTTTGGGTTACAGACTAGTATTAGTCTAAGGAACATTATGCACTATGATTCAATGTTGGGCAGCACTTGGTCCAACGTCCATACAAAAATGGTCAATCTCCTTTAAATAGTTGCTCGGGGGAATTAGCATGGCCAAGTCGAAGACGACATATTACGACTGTACTTCTTTTAGTCAAATTTAGTTTGCTGAACCATGGCTTGGGGAGGATGCTGTCTTGGATCATTCGATAGTGTTTTCCTTTTGATTCATTAACCCACTTTTTATTCCATGCATCATAAAGGTGAGGTCTAGGCAATGTTACCAGGTCATGACAGTAATTTATATAAGGATAGACATCACCATCGACAGCAGCGGATTTTGCAAGTTCGTCTGCCTTTTCATTACCATAAATACCCACATGACTGGGAATCCAAGCAATGGTCACGTCATACCCTTTTCTAGAGCATTGAAATAAAAGCTCTCTTATATTAAATATTATTGGTGATTGTTTGTGACATTTAAAGGGAAACCGAGATAATGCCTGTATTGAACTTATGGAATCACAAAAAATTACTGTCTTTTTAAGTTTTGCGAGAATAATGTAATCTATCGCCTTAAAAAGGCCATAGCATTCTCCCGTATAGACGGTGGCTTCAGGAGGTAATTTAATTTTTTGTACTACTTTATATTGCTGATGGTATACCCCTACACCTACACAATCATAAGTAGAGTGCTTGGAAGCGTCTGTATATATGTGATGCCAATCTGCCCATTTACTATCAAGAATAAAATTAAATTCCGAGTTTTGATTCTTTTTATTTTTCTGTATACCTAAATTGAATTCTACTTTTAAATTGACATGAAGAGAACTATAACTATATTCATAAAGAGGAAGCCGGGAACTTTGGTGAGTAAATGCTTTGATGTTTTTAATAATACGGTGGCTTTTTACTAGGCAAGGAATATCTTTATGAGTCCAAAATTTAGAGGTATTAGTTTCTAAGTCAAGCTGGTCTACTTTAGTAAGTAACAAATTGTGTGTTTTTTTCAGTTGAAGAGAGCGGAAAAAGAATCTATCGCTAAGATACTGTCTTCTTAACGATAGGGGTGGGTCACTGCATTCCACCTGTAAGCAGTTGATTGGACTAGATTTTCTTGCACCTATGACTAATCTTAAGGCCTTTGATTGTATATTATCTAGTTTTTTAAAAGCAGCAACACTGCCAGGGTGAAAAAGAAAAGTTCCATAATCCAGAACACTTCTAATAAGGGCATTATAAAGAAGTCTCATAGTGACGGGGTGTGCACCCCACCACACACCAGAAAGACATCTTAAGACATTAAGATTACGTTCACATTTTGATATGATATGTTGACAGTGACGAATACCTGAAAGCTTTGAGTCTAATATTAATCCTAAAAATTTTGCTTGATTTCTCAATGGAAGTGATGTATCATGATATGTAACATTTACTATAGGGGGTATCCTTTTTCTCGTAAAGAGAACAACGTTACTTTTAGATGGAGATAACTGAAGCCCATTATTGTCAAGCCATTTCTTTAAATCTGTTAGTGCTTCGGATAAAGATTTACTTATCTCCTCAATAGAGGGTCCAGCAGCATATAAAAGTAAATCATCGGCATACTGGAGAATATTACATTTTTTACTAAGAGTATAATCTAAATCATTGCAATAAACATTATACAAAATCGGACTCAGAACAGAGCCTTGAGGCAAACCTTTCCAGACTGTTCTCTTAATGGTGCTGTTGTGGTTATGTGCAGCATCATAGTGATAATGTAAAAATCTCTCTACCAACATGTTATAAATAAAATTGACGAGAAGAATTGGAACTTTCAATTGCTTTAATTTATTTATCAATATATTAATGTTCACATTATCATATGCAGCGCTTATGTCTAAAAAACCAGCAATAAGCGAGTCATTTCTAGAAAAAGCTAATCTGATATCTGTGGTAAGGGTTGATAAACTGTCAAACGTACTTTTACCTTTTCTAAACCCAAATTGCTTATTTGACAACAAATTTTTATGTTCGAGAAACCATTCGAGCCGGTTTTATCACCAAATGTTCCGCTATTTTTGCTAAAACTGACGTTAAAGCTACAGGTCGATACGACGATGGATCTGAAGCCTGTTTATTTGGTTTCTGTATAAAGACTAACGACTGTGTTCTCCAAGATTGAGGAACTGTGCCTGTAATCATTACAGCATTAATCAAAGCGAGATAATAAAGCAAACCAGCATTGTCTAGATTACAGATAAAAGAATATGGAATGCCATCTTCACCTGGCGCCGAATCTTTAACAACTGAGAGAACACCCCTTAATTCGTTGATAGTAAAGGGAGAATTAAGATCTATTTCATTAATTGTAGTCTTACTGTTATCTGGTGATATAATTGGAAGTGAAGAGAAGATATGGTATTCAGGAACAGAAGGAGGAGCTAAGCGGTCCATAATTTGTTCTGCAAGTATAGGAGGAATATTACCTTTTTGAGGGGTATTGAATGCAGATCTGAATCTTCTGATATTTTGCCAAACAATGGAAGAATTAACATTGGGAGATAACGAGGCACAAAATTTACGCCATCCATCAAATTTCTTTTTTTTGAGAAGATTTTTGGTGGCATTGGATAGGGGAAGGTGGGGCAGCTTCATACAGTTTTTATATTTCGTCTTATAGAATGCTCTCGGGTATCGATATCTATATCGATTCATCAAAAATCAATAGTCTTACTATCTGACTTTATATAAAAAACATGAAATTTGTGTAAATACACTTGTACGACTTTTTGTGACACTTGAAAGAAAAAATTAAAAATGTATGAATGTACCCCACATGCGGGGCACTTTCATACAGCCTATGGGGCAGATTCATACATGTGACAAAATACACAAGTTTTGCTTGAAATGTTTATTTATTTATCAAAATCAAAGTATCAAAAAACAACGTTCATGAAAACAAAAGCAATATTAGTCTATTACCAAATAATACTTACATACTCGGTTTATAAAAAAGACAAATATAGTTAGTTTTTATTTTTATGGCACCGAGGGAACTAACTTAACCTAACACACACAGCACACAGAGAGATACTTATCCAGTTCTAGAGCTGACACGGACGAAATTGCCACTCTCAGAAGGGCCATGGTAGAGCGCATGAATTTGACCTTAAATCTCGTTTCCCAATGGGGTGATGACAATCTGGTCAAATTCAACGCTCTGAAAACACAGGCTTTTCTTTTCAGCGCTAATAGGAGCCCTTTTGAATTGACCCCTACTTTCCGAAGTACATCTGTGCCAGTTACCAATCGCCTGGAGCTTTTGGGCATGGAATTGACGTCAGATCTCAACTTCGGCTCAACCATCGAGTCCAGAGCAAAGACTGCAGCAAAAAAGCTGGGAATCCTACACAAGGTGAGGCGGTACTTCACGCCTGGACAGCTTCTAATTCTGTATAAAGCACAGGTCCGTTCCTGCGTGGAGTATTGCAGCCACTTGTGGGATGGCTCTGCAAAGTACCAACTTGCTGCATTGGACTCGATCGAGTGCAGAGCTAAAAGGCTTATAGGCGACGAGGTGCTGGTGGACAAGCTTCATAGCCTGGCTCATCGGCGAACCGTTGCTTGCCTGTCGGTTTTCTACAGATTGTACTTCGGGGAGTGTGCGCAGAAGCTCCATGACCTGATTCCTCCACATCCCTTTCACTACCGGACTACCAGACGCACGGCTGGGTACCACCCACACTTGGTTGATATACCGTCTTGTCGTACCAAGCGCTTCTCCTCCACATTTATTGTGCGCACAGCCAAGCTGTGGAATTCTATGCCGGCTTATGTGTTCCCTGCCACTTATGACCTTTCAGCCTTTAAAGCACGAGTAAATAGACATCTTCTGGGCTCACTCGTCCCATCTTAGACCTCATTTATCGCTTACCATCAGGCGAGATCGAGGTCAAGTGGGCCCAAAAAAAAAAACAGGCTTTCTGATCAGTCACATCACTTTTTAAATATCTACATCTTATTGCTTAATTCTTATTTATTAGTACTCCATATTTGGCTGCTGATTTCCGAAATGAGAGTTTGTTTTCCAAAACTTTATCGATAGCTTTAAACATGGCCTCTTTGTCCACCTCTCCACTCCTAGTTCCCTTTTTCTTGTAATTTCTGACCATAATCGTTCTGCAAATTATGGTATAACTTCAATTTTACAAACAAACAAAAAATGGGGCACATTCATACAGTATGAATGTGCCCCGTACACTCCTGTATGAATCTACCCCATCACAAGAAAATGAAATCAAAATATTTCAAGAAAAAAGGCAAGCATATATAAAATTATTCACAGATTAATTTACAAACTTGACTCTATTATCTTTTAAATAAAATAGAACTGAATAATCTAGAGAGCAGCTTTTATTAAAAAAAAAGACGTTAAAGTGAGCTTATAAAAATACTTATGCCTGGCCGAATCACGTTCCGTGTCACACCGACGCGCGTTTCACACCGACTGCTTTCAAACTCCGTGAGCCACCACACACAAAAGTAAGCTACGCATATACGCATAAGTCATTTTGTTGATGTGCGCCTAACATCAGATATATTTGGTGTATGACGGTGCCCCTTGTATGAATCTGCCCCACTTCCCCCTACTAATATAAATTTAGTAAAATTCTCCTCAGACATTAATTTGTTGTACTGTTTTTCTGCATTTTTCCGCTCTTTTATTGCTCTAGTACATTCATCATCCCACCATGGAGGAGATGGGAGCTTATTAGAGCCACAACACTTTAAAGGAAAAGTCTCACTTGCAGCTTCAACTAGAATTTTAGCTAGAATATCTGAACTCATTGCAGTATTTGTATTAGATATGTCTGGCAAGTTTCCTACTTTCTCTTCTACATTTCTTTTGTAAGCATCCCAATCAGCATTAATTAATTTATATTTCATGCGTGGTTGCTTTGATTCCTTAACAGGTTTTGGAAATGGAAAGACTATTAGCAGAGGATAATGGTCACTGCCACAAGTTGAATCAGTGGTAAACCAGGATAAGTCTATAGCAAGATCAGATGTACATATAGATAAATCAGGGGCACTTAAAACTTCTCTAGGACCATTGAGACGTGTAGGTGAACCAATGTTCAATATACATAAGTTGTGAGAGTCAAGTAACTCCAATAAATGTTCACCATAAAAATTTGAAGAAGAGCATCCCCAAGCAGTATGGTGAGAATTGAAATCTCCCATACATAAGAATGGTTTTGGTAGAAAATTAAACAACAAATTTAGATCATCAAAAATAGCATCATTGGGTCGGGAGAAATAAATAGATATATAACAAATATTATTTACAACTACAGCAATTGCTGAAATATT
The DNA here is from genome assembly GCA_943138885.2 of Tholera decimalis. NCBI lineage: Eukaryota > Metazoa > Arthropoda > Insecta > Lepidoptera > Noctuidae > Tholera > Tholera decimalis. The sequence continues at coordinate 6,630,709 of OW964553.2, read as the reverse complement.
ACTATCAAGTGGAGGGAGAGAGAGAGGACTAATAGAATAAGAATCATTAATCAATAAGGCCACTCCACCATATCCATCAGGCCTGTCAGACCTCAAACAATTAAAACCAGGAATTCTTAAGTTATATTCCTGTTTTAACCAAGTCTCTTGAAGAGAAACAATAAAAGGGTTGTATTTGTTAATTAAATTAGTTAATTCATATTTCTTATTTTTAAGGCTGCGACAATTCCACTGAATCACTGTGGCTCTGTGATCCATTTTGATTTGAATTAGTTAATTGACATAAAGCATTTATGACTGCTGCAACGCTGGACGGTGATACCATGTTTGATTGTGATAACAACTGTGTTAATGCAATTATAATGTCAGATATACTTATGTTATTGTTATTATTATTTATGATAGGTATAGATGTAGCTAAAGAAGGTTCTTTTATAATTTCCGCATGAGTTTTGCGGTCATAACCTTTAGAAGTACTAGGGATCATCCAAGGTTTCTTGAATACAGTTACGGTTTTTTTATAAGAATGGGTTAAATTATTAGATGAGGTAGGACTAGCAGGTGCATGACTTGATGTTGTAATGTTGAGAGAGCGAGGTGGGGTTTTAAGTAGAGTATCTGCATATGACATTTTAGTAATAGGGGGATGTAGTTTAACAGCTTCCATATATGATATACAATTTTTACTCATGGATTCTTTAATTGCTTTTTGTCTATTGTATTCAAGACATTTCTTGTTAATGGCTTGATGCTGACCCTTACAAAGACAGCACCAATTGTTCTCTTCATCAACATCACAGCTTTCACCTGAGTGATCTTGACCACATTTATAACACCTAGGTGTAGAACGACATTGATTCTTAACATGCCCAAACCTACAGCAATTATAGCATTGCGCAGTAGGATAAATGTATAGATCCACAGGCAGAGCAGTATAACACATATATACACGAGTTGGCAGTACCTGACCATCAAAAGTAATTACAATAGATCCAGTATTAACATATTCTCTTGTACCATTATTATTACTTTTGCGTTTAATACGTCTAACTTTTAATATTGGCCCACAACCTAAAGGTAAATTGATATTTGACATTATCTCTTCATCTGTCCAGTCCAATGGTACTCCTCTTACCACCCCCATTCGTGTGACACTGAATGTGGGTATGAAAGCCTTGTATCGTTCATCCTCTAGATATTTTTTATTTTTAGCTTCTAGGTAACTTATAAAAGATAATGTTATGTGATTACGACCGATACGCTTAAGACTGCCATTGACAATACCTTGAATACACCTTCTCTTAAGAAAACGACCAAAATTTACTGGGTGAAGAGTAGTGTCACTGTTGGCCATCTGGGTTTCCCTTTGAACATGTACTATAAATGGTGCAACATCAGTTGCCTGATAGTTTAATCGACCAACAGATGTACGATTGACCTCAGAATTACTGTCATGAGTTGGAGTCATTGGAGTGTTTTTTGTGTTAATAGGTTTATTTGTTGTAAGAATTTCATCATCTTTATTTAATAAACATTGACAATCGGAAATATTTTGTCTTTTGGAACCATTACGTCGCTTCTTTTTGTTACAGTCGGTACAAACAGCGCGGGAAATACGTTTACGCTTTAATTTGCTATTTGCTTCTGTAAGCGAACAATCCGTATCCATGGAAGACTCTAGGACATTAATCAGCACTTCTATTGGTGTTTGAACTGAATTATTATTTCTCTGACCATTTTGCGACACTACAAGCGAAGTTCCACCCCCTGGGTCATCAGGCGGGTCGCCCATTTTAAAAATATATATTTAAGACTTACCAGTAAGTATATACAGCAAATTACACACTAACAATAATAAATAAACAAATAAGAGTAGAAATATACACAACTATAATAGAAAAAACCAATCCTTTTATAAGATTTAAAAAAAAAAAAAATTTAAAGGTAAAAAACCGCGTCCACTTCATACACAGTTTCCCGCCCTTTTCTTCTATCAGGTTTGTTTACAAATTGTGTGCTGCTGTCAAAATATAAATTATACAGAAGATAATATCTTCTGTAAAATTATCTTCAAGATATATTGAGTCTCTCTCGGATAAAGTAGAATACTGAAAACTTAGATTCTCGTTGGTAGTAATGACAGTAAAAACCGTAAAATCTGCAAGTACACGATGTTTAGGGGCCGACTCTAGATTAATAGACAATAACTTTATTTTTATTCCCGGGATGCAACTTGCAAAAATAAACCCATGTTCGGGGAAAAAAATTACGTTCTGAATACATTAAAAATGGCCAAGTAAGAGCTGCTGGCATGAAGGTATAGAATAAACTGGAGGCCAAACCCAGTACTTTTAGTTGAAGCCAAGTAGGTATAAACTCTGTTGACCTTTCGTTGGACTCCTGGGTGGCTATCTCATAAATCTAAATTTGCCCGGGACCTGTTTCATAAAAGTTACTGATATTATTACCTACTTTTATTTTTCTGTTTCATAAACTTTTTGATAACAGTAATAATATGGATTCTTTGTCGTCACTAACATCATTAGACTTAAGAGTTTAACTATGAATTAGTTTGTACTTACGTGAAATCTACTCAAAAATTGAATCCAAGATGAAAAACATAAGCAAAGTGTATAATAAGCAACCACTACAATGAAATAGTAAAAAATGGTACGCAAAATGCTGCAGGCAGATACAAAGCTGTAAATAAATAGAAATTCGTAACTTTTGACTCAGTTATTTCAATTTCATTATTCAATATTCCCGAATTGTTATTAAAACGTTTAATTCGTAATATTATATTCCATTAGGTAATTAAGCAAATTCCTGAATTAAATCATCTCAATTATTTTTCTGAATTTCCCCATTGTTGTGGTAACTGGCATCCTCAAACAACGGTAACACCGCATGTGTAAATATGGCGGATGTCAATTTCTAATTTTATCGACTCGAAAGTTGTGATTTATACTAAAACGTTTCTCGCTATCAAAACGTGAAAAATGGTTCAAAAATGTGTAGTCCTAGGTTGTGGAAGTAAATGGTATCCTGGATATTCCTTGATATTTCACAGGTGAGTCGTAAATTGACATAATCAATTATTGTTTGCAATTTATCAAACATGATAGTTGTATTATTAACCCTTTGTTTTTCGATCATTTACGATAACCCAGTTTCCAAATTAATATTATTCAATAGGTTTCAGTTGCAATATTTCAGAATTTCACTAATGAAACAACAGTAAAGTAAACACTAATAGGGTGACCATGAGTCATGACCATGAAAGGGCGATAAAGTGATTTTCGTATCTGTCTCAGTCTAAGGGTTATTTACCAGCAGGTTTAGTTAAGTAAGGCTAATAAGATCTCTCATTGTTGATTATAAGGCATTTGAGATTTTGTGTTTACTACTAAACTTTTGCACTAACTAAGCCATAACTAGACTTAATGGAAGCACAAACTGCACACAATGTAAAAATATGTAATGCAAAATGCACACATATTTTTATAATTTATACCACAGATAAATATAGGCATACATTTATGTTACAATATTTTATTACTTTGACTTCATTACTATTAACAATATAACATGAACTTTGTTTTTTTTTAATTCCATTTTTAGTTTTCCTAAGGATCCAACAAGGAGAAGCCAATGGCTATCAAGTGTAAAGTTAAAAAATAAATTTAATGAAACTGCAAAAATATGCAGTAATCATTTTGTGGCTACCGATTATATAACGGAGAATCGGTTAAAACCTACAGCTATTCCCTTTTATTCTGATGTGGTAAGTAAAAATCCGTAGGTTAGACTTAATTAGTAGCAAAAAAATACAGACTGGTGACAGCAGTTTGTTTTTTTTTAGCTCGCTTGATCCAACTTTTACATGTCCATAAAATAACTAGCTTGTGTATTCATTAAACTAATACCATTGTATACTGCATTCAAAATTTCATTTTAGAATTAATTCAAATTTGTTATTTTATATTTAGACACAGGAAAATATTATACATATATTTAAATGTTTTAACATTCGAACATAAAAGACTCGCACTTAGTATAGATTTTGTTTATGTTTATCCTTCATAGACAATTTTAATTTACTATTTTGTTCAGTTCACTGTATTCATGTCACTTTCTGATTCAAAAAAGGAATTTGGGAATTGCTAAGGAACAAGATATTTTTATTTATTCTATCTACTATGTCATGAAGAAATGGTCTCGAAGTAACTTAACACATTCAGGGACAGTGAATGAGACAATAGAATTTCTATTGTTATGGCGTCTGTAGCTTTTTTCTCACTGAATGTGTTAATTGCTTAACGTCAGTTTCTATAAGACAGAATAATCAATTTTTTTTTTTTCAGTTGGAACAATCCAAACTGAAAAGTGATCCATCTTCAGTATCAGTTTATTATACTACAGTGAGACATGATACCATATTCCCTTCTACACCTTCAACATCTCGTTGGGGATTGTCAGATAGTCTTGCTATGGTAACAAATAAATAGTATTTATTATCATTACCATTTTTTAATTGATACATAATTCGTGTTTGTATATCTATAGCTATTTATTTTACGTTTTTAGCACGAAGAATCATTACCAAAGAGCAGTGCAACTATGTTAACCCCGATTGTTGACCTTGAAAAACTTTTGAAAGGTGATAATTTAATTGAAAACATCCCTTCAAAGACTGCAGGACAAGGTGATATTTTACCTCCAAAGAAAAAAATATGCTGTAGAGAAGTTCTGGGAGGAATTAATGTCGACAACGAGGTAAAGTTTGTTACTTTCACTTTTTAGCACTTTATCTAAAAGTATATGTCGCGTTTTTACCATAGCAAAGTAATATGTTCATATTTAGAAATGAGTACATTCTTTAAAAATCTAGATTACTCAGATTGCCGTACTTTAAACATTATATCGAAAAAAGTCTTAAAAAATCGTGCATATAACTTCTCTTCCTACCTACCTAGAATCGTGTGATATTTAAATTTAATAAATTTATATCCATTTTAGGTCGGCGATGAAAACACTGCGCCCATGAGACCTTCCTATTTAGAAAAAAGTGTACAAGTAAAATTAAAAACAAAACGAGAAGAAATTTTGCAGAAACGGAACAAGAGCCTTGTACAAAAATTTGCACGACAAAAAAATAAGATTGATAATATGAAGTCACTGCTTGCGACTATACGGGACTATACAAACAATTCTGAAATTGAAAATATTATTAAAGGCAATTTTGCAAATATATGTAAAATATTCAAAAAACCGCCAGCTGATCCACGTGGTGTGCGGTATAGCGATGAAGTTAAAGCGTTTGCGTTAACATTACACTTTTATTCGCCAAAAGCATACGAATTCCTAAAAAAACTTGTTGCTCTGCCTCATGTTGAAACATTACGAAGGTCTTTAGCAACTTTCAATTGCAACGTTGGCTTTTTAACTGAAGTATTAGACTATTTGAAGCAAGAGGTATTGAAATCCGACAAGATATATTTAAAAAACGTGGCCCTTATCTTTGACGGTATGTCCGTGAAAAAGGATTTATCTCCTGATCAAAAAACAGGCAAAATCTTTGGATATGTCGATTTAGGGCAAATCACTGTTAATGATCCCGAACAATTAGCATCTGAAGCACTTGTTTTTCAAATAGTGTCTTACGGCCACTACTTTAAATGTCCGGTAGCTTATTTTTTCATTCAGAATTGCCTATCGGGGGATCTGCTAGCAGAATTATTACATACTGCAATAATTTTATTACATGAAATTGGTATTACCGTACGCAGCTTGACTTGTGATGGTGCAGCTTCAAATATAAAAGCCTATGAATGTCTAGGCTGTTCTTTGGAAGAAGACAATTGGAAGCCATATATTTTGCACCCAAATAGTGTAACTAATGTTTATTGCCTTTTAGATGCAGCTCACATGCTAAAATTAGCACGAAATACTTTAGCTGAATTTGTTATCACATCTGAAGCTGGAAATATTTCATATGAATTCATAAAAAAATTACATGAAATTCAAATGAAAGAAGGTTTAAAATTTGCCAATAGATTGAGCGCCACACATGTAGATTTTAAAAATAAAAAAATGAATGTAAAACTTGCCGCCCAAGTCATAAGTTCATCTGTAGCTGATTCTTTGCATTTTTTAAAAGCTAGCGGAAACCCAGATTTTGCAGATAGTGGACCTACAATAGAATTTTTACGTGTAATCGACAGGATATTTGACATTATGAATTCTAAATCCCCTTTTGACACTGGTTACAAGTCCCCGCTTTCTCTTAAGAATAAAAATTACTGGGAAGGCATATTTAACGAAACTGAAACATACCTTAGGTCCCTAAATATTAATGGTCAGAATATTTTAAGCCACAGAAGGAAAACATTTGCCTTAGGTTTTTTGATGAATATGACCTGTCTATCATCCCTAGTTACAGATTTGTGTACTATGGAAGTAAATCCTCTGAAATATTTACTGACTTTTAAAAGTTCCCAGGATAACTTGGAAATATTTTTTTCTTGTATCAGGGCACGTGGTCGGGCCCAAGATAATCCAAGTCCCCTAGAATTTCGTTACATTATGAGAAAATTATGTTTTCGGAATTCTGTCCAGCCTTCAGTAAACGCTAATTGCGTAGACTACGGGTTCCAATCATCGCACGTTCTGGAATTTAGTAAAAAACATAAAAATTTATTAGAGGCACCACTGGAACCAGAATGTGAGGCGGAAGTACATGAATTAGCCGCGTTAATTCAGTCCGTCGAAACAAGTCCCTATCAGGAAAATATACTTTTCTATATCACGGGATATATTATTAAACAAATGTTGACTCACATTTCGTGTAAACATTGCCAAAATTCATTGTTAGCTGAAAATGGTTCCCAAAAAGACCGTTTGTATGCAATGGACATAAATAAATTCGATACATTTACAACCTTTGTAAATAGAGGAAAATTACATTTCCCTTCTGTTTCAGCATACAAAATCGTGAAATACGCAGATAAAGTATTCAGACATACAGTTTCATTAAATAAGCTAAATTCAAATTTAGTTGAAAAAAATATGATTAATATTGTTCAGCAACATTTTTTATCGTCTTTAACGCAATTGTTTATACATCCAGTTTCTGAATCAATAACTTGCGATGAATTGCACGAAATAAATTTATTAAAAAATATTTCAAGTTTGTTTTTCAAAATGCGTATAAAAGCTTACTTGAAAAGCAAAATGGAATCAACTCTTGGCCCTTTACGAGGGAAACGCCAAAAACATCATAAAACTGTACTATTTAGTAACCTGTAAATACATATAAATGAAAATATATAATGATTGTGTACTTATGACCTACTTTGTTTTATTTCTATCTACATAAGGGCAGTACTAAGTCCAAAGTGTTACACCTGACAAGCTGTTCACTGTACCTATTTTAAATTATATTTTAAAGCTGGTTCATTTAAAATATTAGATTATTTAAGTATGAAATTGCCGTTTGTTCTTGAATAATTTGAAATTGGCTTGTACTTTTTTATTGTTACATTGAAGTAAATTAATTAAATTAGGTAGGTAAGTATTTAATTTAAGTCATTCATTGTTATGAAAAAAAAACAGTAATACAAAAATAGCAAAACTAATCACCGTTAAAATCTTTATTTAAACAGCCAATTTTCTCTTATGAACCGTTTAGTTACGTCCTCGCCTCAGCGGGGCACAGAGGTGCGGGAAGCAGGTACCTGCCGCCCGCACTCCTGTCGGTCCCCGTTCTCGTCCTACCCCCCAGCCCCAGTTTATCTATAATTCCGTTACTAAATCCTTCGCCTATTCTACCTTTACTTACTGGGTATATAGACAGTATAACTGCCTCGTTGGTCTAGTAGTCGCAAGCGCGACTGCTGAGCGCAGGGTCTTGGGTTCGATTCCCAGGTCGGGCAGTGTTATTGGGTTTTTCTATCTGGATTTTCTCAGTAGCAGCCCGGAGTTTGGAAGTTGGCGGTGTGACACCCCCGTGCCTAGGAAAGCACGTAAAGCAGTTGGTCCTGCGCCTGATCTATCTCCGGTCGTGTCGGATTGCCGTCCCATCGGACTATGAGAGTGAGGGAAGAGAGAGTGCACCTGTGTTTGCGCACACACTTGTGCACTATAATATTTCCCGCGCAGATGGCTAGTCTCCGTTGAGATTGGCCGCCGCGGCCGAAAACTCGGCCTGGAGGACTTAATTTTTTATATAGACAGACATTAATTTGGACTGTTTTTGAGTCTGAAAAAATGGCAATTTCATAGTTAGACCGAGAGACCAGATAAACTAAATTGGTCTAAACTTTTAACACCTACTAATATTATTTATTAATTATACTTATATTCCTTCTAACATTTTGGAAAGCAAATAAATTGAAATTGACCTTAGATAATTTGATAGGTACGTTTTCACATAAATCACGTGTCTACTCTGTTGCTATTTGTAATTGTCTTCTTTACTTTGTTGTTGTGTGGACACCCTATTTAGAAAGAGAGGAGGGGGACCTAAGGAGCGAGATAGAATGCAGTCAAGGTCAAATTTATTTGCTTCAAGTAGGTATGGAGGAGTTTGGCCTCCAGTTTATTCTATAGCTTCATGGCTGCTGGACTCACCCATGAAGGCCCTTCTGTAGTAGCATAGTAGCAGATGCGGAAAATAACATTCATAGTGTTTGTATACGTAACAAAGTTATATGGTGTTTGGTAGAACGTTGAACATACAAAAATGATGGATAGGTGGGTGTGAGAGGAGACATAATTAGTAGTAACAACACTAACATATAGGGTTGGCAACACCGCAGACACGGGAGAGACGCTCTGGATTCGTTAGAGAGTATTATTTTCTTTGCTCTGGATCGCGGCACGAGCTGTAACTGTAATGTACAATAATTATACTAATAAATGGTATAAACCATATAAAAAGGTGTTTAATTATAAAACAAACATCATACATGGCGCTGAGGATAACTAAAAATTGCCGCTGAACAAAGTAAAAAGAGGTAAGAGATGGAACAACTACAACCGCCGCCGCCATTATCTTTGGTTGGGTCGAAATCGAAAAAGAGAAGTTTCGAAAACTGGAAACAGCGGTTTGACCTATATTTTCTTGCCAGTGGAGCAGATACACGTCTAAATGATGAACAGAAAAAAGCTCTATTATTACACTGCATCGGTGAAGAGGGTCTGCTAATATACAATAGTTTCGAGGACAAAGCGAGCATATCATACAATGAGGTACTCATACGTCTGGAGAAAAACTGTAGTCCACCTACAAATGAAACGTATAACAGATATCTATTCTTCTCAAGAAAACAAAAAACTGACGAACAATATGAAGAATACCATACAGCACTAAAATCTCTCAGTTTAGATTGTAACTTTGGAACCTTAAAGGATAGTCTTATAAAAGATCAAATAGTACTTGGAATTACTGATGGTAATATCAGAGAAAAATTACTAAGAATACCAGACCTGACACTTGACAAGTGCATGAGTATATGTAAAGCCGCACAAGTGGCTCAAAGTCAAATAAAAACTTTAAATAGTGAATTCTCAAATGAAGTAGGTGCAGTAAACAAAGGAACATACAGTCGCCTATCAGCAAATAAACGAGAACCAAAAGCCAGGGGTCGTAGTAGAACTCCAAGTCAAGCAAGTTATGGTGCGCGAGGAACATCCAGTGGCAGACAATCAAATTATCAAGAAAGGTCAGGTGAGCATTTTAAAAAAGATGCCAGTACATCAAGACCATGTAGAAAATGCAATAAGTTTCATGGTTATGGTAAATGCCCAGCATACGGTAAAAAATGTATAAAATGTCATAAATTTAATCATTTTACTTCATGTTGTACTTATAAATGTTCAGTAGTCAACAGTGAAAATATAGAACAGCTTAGAATAGATACAGTTTATGCAGTAAACTCAGTAAGCAAGGAGTGGTATATAAATATACAAGTAAATAACAAATATATGAAATTTAAAATTGATACAGGTTCTCAAGTGGATATCATAAATAGAAATACAATGAATCAATTAAAATTGCAACTAAATACATGTAGGAATATAAGATTGACAAATTTTGATGGATCTGAGATCAAAATACTTGGAACTTGTGATACAAAATTAAGATACAACAACAGTGACTGTTTATGTAAACTCTTTGTAGTGGATTTTAACACACCCAGTATTTTAAGTTACTCAACTGCAGTAAAGCTTGGTATTATTAACAGGGTAAAGTTGGTAAATAAAAGTGACATTGTGTCAGAATATAGTGAATTATTCACTGGTTTAGGTGAGTTAAAATATGAATATGATATTAAATTAAAGGAAAATTGTGTACCAATTGCAGAAAGACCTAGAAAAATTCCATTTAAATTACAAGATCAAATTAAAAGTGAATTAGATAAATTAGTGAAGTTAGGTGTCATTAGAAAGGTAAATGAGCCTACTGAATGGGTTAATTCTATGGTTGTGGCAAAGAAAAACGATGGTTCTATCAGACTTTGTTTAGATCCACAGAATTTGAACAAATGTATAATCAGAGAAAGATTTAAAATGAGTACTTTTGAGGAATTAGTCGCTAGAATGCCTAATGCCAAGTATTTTTCGGTGCTAGACGCCTCTAAAGGATTTTACATGATTAAATTATCAAAAAAGAGTCAAATATATACAACATTTAATGCTGGTGACTTTGGTAGGTATTGTTATAAAAGATTACCCTTTGGTTTAAACTCAGCACCTGAAGTTTTTAGTAAATGTTTTCATGACATATTTTGTGACATTGAAGGGGTAGAACAATATGTTGACGAATTGTTAATATGGGGAGAATCTAAGGAATCCCATGATAAGAGATTAAAACAAGTTTTGAACAGGGCTAAACAAGCAGGAGTAAAATTCAACAAAGATAAGTGTCAGTTTGGGGTAACTGAGGTCAAATATGTAGGCCATATATTGAGTAGCACAGGTATTAGACCTGATACAGAGAAAATTAGAGCTATTGTTAATATGAAAGAGCCCACAAGTAAAAAAGAGTTACAAACATTTTTAGGAATCATAACTTATGTATCTAAATTTATACCTAACTTATCAGATATTACAAATTCATTGAGAGAATTAGTGAAAAAGAATTCTGTATTTGTATGGAGTGAAAAACAAAAGGAAGCTTTCAATAAATTAAAACAAATCTTAACTACAGAACCGGTTTTAAAATATTTTGAGATAAATAGTCCTATTACATTGTCGGTTGATAGTAGTAGTACAGGGTTAGGAGCAGTTTTATTGCAACATAATGCACCAGTAGCTTATGCTTCTAAATCATTAACTGAGTCGCAGAAATCATGGGCACAAATTGAGAAGGAATTATTAGCAATTGTATATGCATGTGAAAAGTTCCATCAATACATATATGGCAAACAAATTACAGTAGAAACTGACCATAAACCACTTGAACAGATATTTAAAAAATCTATGAACGAAACTCCATTAAGATTGCAAAAATTAAGAATGCGCATACAAGGTTATGGCTTAGATATTAAATATAAACCTGGTAAAGAACTCCTAGTGGCTGATGCATTATCTAGGGCATATGTACAAGATAACATATGTAATCAGGATATTGATGAAAAGATAGAAATGCATGTCTGTATGATTATAGAAAATTTAAATATTAGTGAGCAAAAATTAAAAATATTTCAAGAAGAAACAGCTAAAGATGAAAACTTGCTATTGCTTATTAATTATATTCAAAATGAGTGGCCTAAATATTCTGATATTCCATTTCAATTAAAGTTTTATCATTCTATTAAAGAAAGCTTATATGTAGCTAACGGTTTAATATTCAAAGATTCAGCTTTGTTAGTACCAAAATCATTACGTTCTGACATGTTAAAGCAAATTCATTACAATCATATGGGTTATGAAAAGTGTAAAAATAGAATAAAAGGATTGTTATATTGGCCACATGTGAATAAAGAAATAGAAGATATGATTAAAAATTGTGACATCTGTTTACAGTTTCAAAAAAGTCATAGTTATGAACCATTAAAATTAAGAGAAGTTCCCAATAAACCATGGAGTACAATAGGAGCGGATATGTTTTTCTTAAATAATAAAATATTTTTATTAATAGTAGATTATCTTACTAAGTATGTAGAGATAAGTGAATTAAAAAATCAATCAGCTGAGGAGCATATAAAAGCTTTACAAACATCATTCTCTAGATGGGGAATCCCTGAATTATTATATACAGATGATGGAGCTCAATACAGAAGTTCTGTATTTGTAGATTTCTGTCAGCAATTTGGGTTTAAACATAAGACATCAACACCTTATTATGCTAGGTCTAATGGGATGGTTGAGCGCCACATTCAAACAGTTAAAAGGATGTTAAAAAAATGTATATTAGAAAATAAAAATACTGATTTAGCTATGTTAGAATACAGGAATACGCCTATTGATAATGAGTTAAAGTCGCCAAATGAGATGATGATTGGTAGACAAGTAGCTTCTTTATTACCTGTGAATAGAAATGGTTATGAAACAAAGTATAAGAAAATAAAAAACTATGTACAAAAGAAAAATGAAAGATATAAATTGTATCATGATAAGAAATTTAAGGGTAAAGGAATAATATTCTTTAATGGACAAAATGTTTATATTAGAGATAGAAATAAGAATAAGTTAATCCCAGGTAAAATTGTAAAAGAAGGGGATAAAGATAGATCCTATGTAATATTATTGGAAAATGGGCAGAAAGTTCTGAGAAACAGATATAATATATTTAAAGGTTCAAAATATAGAAAATTTAATGTTAAAAATACATATGATTATGATGATGAGGACCTAGAATGTATAATACAAAATAACACATTAAATGAAAGATGTTATGATAAGGTAACGAATGTTAATGTAACAGATGATGACTGTACTGAGAATTTAGCTTTTAGAGATATAGACTTTAATAATTGTAACAAAGATATTATGAAAGACATTGTGGAAAATAATGATAATTTAAATTTTGAATATGTTAATTGTGATGTGGATAACTTTGTAGATTGTCTTGATGAACAGACTGATCTTGGAGCTAATAATGACATAGTAAATAGTAAAGCCAAGAAGTCTGTTACATTTAATTTTGACAATATTGTTGTAGAAAATAAAAAAACTAGAAGTGGTCGAATTGTTAAGAAACCAAATTATTTGCATGAATATTGTAATGATTAATTATTTTAAGAAAAGAGAAGGGATGTGAGAGGAGACATAATTAGTAGTAACAACACTAACATATAGGGTTGGCAACACCGCAGACACGGGAGAGACGCTCTGGATCGCGGCACGAGCTGTAACTGTAATGTACAATAATTATACTAATAAATGGTATAAACCATATAAAAAGGTGTTTAATTATAAAACAAACATCATACAGTGGGGTCATCTGCTGTGCATCTGCTGTTGCTCAGCTCTAATTTATTTGGCCCTGGTCCATTGGATATTTTAAAAAAAGTCACACCATTTTCATAACTTTAAAGTGTAATTTTATTAAAAATGGGTAAAACAGGCAATATATATTTTTTTGAATCTTTAATGTTGGCAGATTCTTATTAACTATTGATTTATTCAAATGTTAGCTAGAAAAAAGTTATAAGTCCTCAAACGTACAGAAAGATTTAAAAAATACTTAATTCCTAAATTCAACTAGCATTAAAAAAAGAACAAATATGATTTAGGATTTCCAATTCTAGCAAAACATCCCTAGTGTGTAACCTTTCTAATGGTATTTAATTTGCTTTCATAAAAAAAACTTTAAGAGTTATTTCAAAATTTTATCTATCAGTTAGGTGCGTTAATGAAACAATTTAATAATTTTAAATAATTTATTTAATTCATAAATTACAGATATTCGAATTGACGCCCTTCATTTACATTTCAGGCGCGTCATCTACGTCTGATTTCTACAGTTCTATGCAGCAGCATTTCCTGTCACATAACTTCGAAAGCAGCATTGATTCGATTTATCAAATCTTTTCGACTTTCTACTTCTGTAGTGTAAACTAGTTCCTTTGCCCTTCCCCACACATGAAAATCGATCGGTGTGAGGACGGGGGATCGCGGAGGCCAGGGAATTAATCCTCCCCTGCCAATTCACGAATTTGGGAAACAATTATCCAAATGCTCACGTACAATCAGACTCCAGTGAGCTGGGCACCCATCGTGTTGAAAGACAATAGGCCCGTTTAGTTTATGTCTACTTGGAACACTTCTTCCACTAATGACATTGAATGGACTTTTGGATAAGTGATTTACCACATCACTTATCCAAAAGTCCACGTAGTTGTTCGCATTGATGTTGTCGGGCAAATAATGAGGCCCTATTAACTTATCGCCAATCACTCCTGCCCAGACATTCACACTGAATCTCCTCTGGAAGCCCCTTTGTCTCTTCACAAGTGGGTTTTAATTGTTAGGTGCCCAATGGTGAAGATTGTGGTAATTGACAATCCCTTCTTTGTCAAATTTTGACTCGTCCGTCCACAGAATACTTTTTAAAAACTTTACGTCGTCCACATCGCTATGCAGCAAATGGTGACAAAATTGCACACGTCTCCCAAAATCGCTGTTATCGAGACCAAACAAACAAAACACGTCGAAGAATTGATTTCAATACTGAATCTTTTCTTCCTCCGAGTTCAAACTCTACAATTATCTAAATTAAATTATCTTCAAATTTTAAGTACCTAATTGGCCTTATGGCTAAGCCATAAAGACGTAAGACCACATTCACAAAAGGGCGTGCGAGTTTCTGTACTTTGTGCTGAAAAGTTTGCGATAAGCGCTGGCAAGTTTACCTACGCTGACTACCGGCGCAAACCGAATCCTGTAAGCGCTGGCTGCCTGATTGTTACGTGAATGTGACCGAATAGGTATAGTTTATTCGAATTTAAGTTGCAAATAGGATTGAATGCGCTAAAAACAATATGAGGCAAAACAACTAATAAAGAAAGTGATGAAATCAAGGTTAAAATGAAACGATCAATCGAACTGTCTCATAATTTACTACATTCCACAAAATGGTATCAGATGCAGTGCGTAAACGGCTAAGTGTTAAAATCTTATCTTGCACTGGAGTGTAGTGAATAATTTTTTGTTTCTTATTGCAAGTTGAAATTAAGATTTAAGTATTTTTTACATCTTTCTGTAAATTTGAGGACTCATAACTTTTTTTCTAGCTAACATCTGAATAAAGCAATAGTTTTAGAAGAATCTGCCAACATTAAAGATTAAAAAAAAAACAAAATCTGTTTTACCTATTTTTAATAAAAATTACACTTTAAAGTTCAGAAAGTGGTAAAACTAGAAGAAAGCAAAAATTCTTGTTTTAAATAATTAGGGGTCAGGGCCAAATAAATTAGGGCTGAGTAAGTAGCAGATAACCCCACCTACCCACCATTTTTGTATGTTCAACGTTCTGCCAAACACCTATATTTGTAGTTTTTTAAATGTACTCTATCTCATACACTGCTGCCTGTGGTTCATAACAATTTTAGTAGAAAGTTTTATTGAGACCTACTGCATATATTTTTCAATTTATTATTTTTAAAGTTAAAGATTGGGACACACATTTTACGACTTTAGAAATGTTTATCTTCAAAAATAAAAATGTCACCGTGACAGATTCGCAGTAGCTACCTATTTTACGACCGTTGTAAAAATATAGCTACGCCGCATTTAATTATAACTGCAATTTTCCTTTCGTTCATCATAAGTTTTATAATTTTATACACTCACGCCAAGCAACCTATATGGTATTATAGTAGGAAATTAAGAAAAAAAAAGCGAACATACCCGTAAGTTTGGGTTAAAACTTAGATTGAGAAAAGGCGAGAATTCTCGCACACCCATTTAATTCGCGAATTGTCAGCAGAACGATTACAGATATTCTTAGAGAATGTCAGCAGAATTGTACAACGAATTATTGTTTTTACTAACACCCATGATACAAGAGCAAGACATTATACTAATAAGCCGAGCAAAAAATGAAGGAAACAAATCGAGCCGTAAGCCAGGCTCGTCAACTCATAATACTACGGTATTGCAATAATACATCGATGAGCATTACCGACGAGCCATATAACCGCGGTAAGTTTACTCGCTCATAGATCAAGGCCTTTACTATCAGGTGATTAGGTGAGATTGAGGTCAAGAGTGGGCTCATCCGGAATAAAAAGTTAATAAAAATCCTCAAAACAATAGAGTCTGGTACAAAATTATGTTACTTATACTTTAACAGTTTAACTTTGTACACGACACAAGATAGATAGATAGAATACACTTATTGTACACCAATAATTTAAACACACTTAAATAACAATATTGAATTGCTAACAATTTGGTTACAATGGCGGTCTTATCGCTGAGAGCGATGTCTGCCAGACAACCTTTGGAAGGACTTTACGAGCTTTAATTAAAATGAGGAGTGTACTACAAATACTCATCAAATCAGAAGAACTAACTAAAATATATGTTTAAATATAATATATATAAATACAATACATAAGTAGTTAAGTACATAAAATATAATACAAGATATCACACTGATCAAGCGCTATAAATAACTGAAAAGTTTCTCGTGTATCATTTAAGCAGTAAGCTGTATAGTATACCCTATTCATCTGGGCTTGAGAGAAAGTGTAAACAAAGAAAACAAGGTTTCTCAAACTTTTATTTCACTATTTTTATTTCTATTTAATTTAATGTAAGGTTTCCCATTTGTGTATCTAGAAGCTAGCTATAATGTTCTTATGTTGTATTGTCTGAACGCCTGACTCCATGATCAAAAACTATGCATTTAGTTTCTGTACTTTATCTTACATAGTTTACCCGTACAAATAAATGCACAAGTTTTGTTAGAAGGTACTTAACTATGAGGATAATAAAACCAATGATCTCTCTTATTTAATTATTTATTCAGAGAATACTGAAGAACTGTCACCAACATGAATAACGAAACGGTCAACTACATTACTACTTTCTTTGCTTCAAATATCAATTCTCCTCCTTCCAGAAAGCCTGAGTTTGAGCCTGTAAACAAATTATGATTGAATTAACTATAAATATCCGGAAATTTGATTTATGTATGTATCAAAATTTACTCGCCTTCTATTCTATGGGATTTCAACATAAACTGATGAAATGTGGGTGTGTACTATACACCACTGCCCACCCCGGGGGAATCCAGGTATGTTAGGTATTGTCAGGAATGCTATGTTTGTGTTGTATTAAAATTAAACTTTACCAATGTGAACTACAATGAGTCGTTTTCCTTTTCCACTTAGATTTTTTAAACCAGTGGATAAACCTTAAAGCTTCTTTCATTGACTTTATTGACTCGTCCTGCCAAACTTTGTTCATAGTGTGTCCTGTAACAGATTTGATGTTAATTTATATAATATATACATAATATAATCTTTATTTATATAAAAAGGGGAGATTGTTACATAAATTACATCTGCTTATGTACTATACTTAATACAAAATAAAATCTCCGACTAAGTGGGTGAACTGCTGTTCTCCTAGCTAGGCTACAAAATAGCCTGTATTAAGGAGTAACAGTGCCGAGCCCCTCTTATTAACATATTATCAAATATTTTTAAGTACATTGTAAGGTATTACTAACAAAATTTAACACTAAGTGCTATAATTTATGCAAGGTAGGTAGTTGCTGAGAAATACTCTAGATCGTATTTTTGTGTATGTGAGTGCATGTGTGGATGTGTTTATGTGAGTGTATGTGTGGATGTGTGTGTGTGGATGTGTAAGCGAGCGTGTATTTGGAACCGTGGCTATGCGAGTGTGTAGATGAAAGAGGATTGAATCAGTGTGGGTATAAGTTGTGTGGTACAATACACAAGCTTGTGATAAGTTAATTTAAGTATTTTTCTGTTTCGTCATATGTCTGGTTTTGAAGAAATGTACGGATAGTTTTTTTGCAATTGTGATAAGTTAAGTTATATATTGGACATTTTTTGTTTATTTTATTATATAGTGATGGACCTAAAAAGTAAAAGAATCTTTTAGTAAACGTCACCCGGGTTTGCGGAGGATTACATACTATGTCTTTTCGACGTTTATTAATTTCAGTATATGGGGTTTTGTGGTGTTGTAATAGGACAGTTTGTAAAATAAAGTGTTGCCGTATGTTAAGGACATTGCAATTGTTGTATAACTCATTTGTTGGGTGTCAAGAAGCAAGCAAGCTTCACAAATGCAACACCTTCGTAAACGCCACCCTTACGTCAGTGGCCTCAATATAAGAACATGGCGTGCGACATTATTTTGTGTGACTTGCGTATAATTAATATAGTTGATGTTGTTTCAAATTACTGCAATTAAAGGTGTATTTAATAAACGGCCTTTTAATATGCGTACAACATTACATGGTGCCGAAACCAGGGAAAAATAAATACGATGGACAAAGCCGTGGACGAAAATCAGGACGCCATGAGCATGAGCGGAATTAAGCCGCCGAAATATTTCACAACAGGTACAGAAAACACTGCTGTAACCTGGAAAATATGGCTTCAGCAATGGGAGTGGTACGCAACTGCCACAAACCTGGAAAAGAAAAAGCCAGAAGTACAAGTAGCCACGTTCATGATAAGTATTGGACCCGACGCACGGTGGGCTGAAAAACGGCTTTCATAGACTTAGGCATTTTATTTTGCAAGTGCCAGTTTTTGTGCCGGATATCACTTCTATTTGTTATAACAATATACAAAAATGACACCAGAATTGATTCTGCACAAAAACGAAGGAATTATAATTTTTTTACGAAAATTTTGTATGGAGCTAGTATGAAAAATCGAAATATCTCTGAAACGGCAGCGATAACCGTAATATCCTTATAGGAGGTTTTAGTACTAATTATTTATGATTTTTTGACATACGTTACATAATGGTTGTAGATGCCTTTTTTTTTTTTTAAATCGTCAAAATATTTTTATTTATTTTTACATATTAAACGTTCCTTTTAGTGTTTAAGTTGAAGAATTCAGAGCTTTAACAACTCTTAACATAAAATAGCATCACCCCTATAGACCTGAAGGACTAGACAGAGGTGTGTAGTATCTTGTTGATCTTGTAAGATTTCCAACAATACCAAATAGTTGAATATCAGTGTCAAAGTGCCCATGCTGTCGCTTCTTTTAGAAAGATAGGGGAATGAAATTGTTAATTGATCATACCCTAAAAGTATGATTACAACATAACCGGACACAATAATATCGACACAAAAGGAATTTTAAAACCTTGCATACGTTCAAAATACAAAATAACATATTGTGTAGTCATCTAATGAGTCTGATGACAAGTAATTAAGTAATTAGAATGATGGTTGTAGTCTTCTGATTCTAATGAGCCTATTAAGTGATTAAATGATTTGAAATATCTCGCAACAATACCAACTAAGAACTGCATTCACCTTTTTATAATTAGTGAGCTAATGTGATTTGCTAATGTTGATTAGTTCTACTATGAGTTCTACGAAATGTTTTTGACGATTATAAATTTTTATAATCATATCTTTTATAACTTTAATGAGGGTAGTTAACTAATTATTGACTTTATACAATAAAAGGGCTATAATTTTGTTCCATAATTTAGATTGTTCACAACCGTGTAACTGCTAACACTAAAACTATTTGCTTTGCGACTACAAAATCTTAGAATGGAAAGTTTAATCACCAACTTAGATTTGTTTGTTCTTCTAAAAAGTGAGTGTCCTTCATTTAATCATGAAGTATTGTTTAGTGCAATTGTGTCCCGCATAAGCGATTGCCTTTCTGCCGAAGATCAAGTAACTCTCAAAGAATTTTGCCGGAGATTCACGCGAGCTGCTTTAAACAGGTGGCAGAAATCTAAACGGTTCTTTGATAAGTTTAGAAATACGTACGGAGAGTGGTTGCAAGCAAATATTGATTGGCCGAGTTGCGTGCAAACTTTAATAAATCAAGAACCAACTGTTGATGAGATACCAAGAGCACGCTCAGTCTCTCCAGAACCTTCGACATCATCGACTGTTGGAACAATGACAAAAAGGTCCCGAAAACCATTCAAAGATCTGGGAAGCAAACAGAAAAAGAGAAGATCTAGTGAGCACATAGGCGAGGATTCCTGTGAATTGGCATATGCAGCTGCAGCACGTTTAAAAGAAGAAGGTTATGAAGATATCGCATCTGTAATCAATTATATGATCAAAAATCCAGAAGCTGCCGTTAAAATCAAGGAAAGCATTAAGAAAACAGTAATATTTACACCAGAGAAAGCACTTGGATTGCTTCTTTCACTTAAGCTTTCAAAGTGGCAATATATTACGTTGCGAGAGACTGCCATTCGGGAAGGTGCTAAGGATATTTACCCATCCTACTATAAACTGCAACAAACTAAGCTTGCATGCTACCCTCCTAATCAATCAGTATCAGTTACGGATTCATCAGCTAGAATTACACTTCAAGCTTTACTTGACATCACGGTGAAGCGGATTCTTCAAAGTCTTTCTGATAATGTGGAAAATAAGCAGTTAAAGCTGATATCGAAGTGGGGATTTGATGGTGCTTCCAATCAAAGCCGATACAAGCAGAAAATGGACGGCGAGCATGATGATTCAAGCATTTTCATGACCTCCTTGGTGCCACTGAAACTGACAGATGGAGATAATACTATATGGACAAACCCGAAACCATGCTCAACTTTTTATTGTCGTCCGGTTCAGTTCACTTTTGTAAAAGAAAGCCATGCAGTTGTCATTGATAACAAAAGAAAAATGGATGAGGAAATTGAGGCCCTTAACCCCACAGAGTGCATTAATAGTAACAGGGTGACTCATAAACTAATGATGACAATGATCGACGCAAAAGTCTGCACGTACCTTTCTGAAGCTAGATCAAATGCATCATGCTACCTGTGCTTAGCAAAACCAACAGAAATGAACCACTTAGATGCTGTAACATCAAAAACTGTGTGTTCTGACATATATGAATTTGGCCTATCATCCCTACATGCCCGTATAAATTGCATGGAATGTCTGTTACACATTGCGTACAGACTTGACTTCAAACAGTGGGCAGCAAGAAGTAATGAGCATAAAGATATGTTACAAAACAGAAAAAAAAACATTCAAAATAAATTTAAAGAGGAGCTCAATCTGTTAATTGATATAGTAAAACAAGGCTCGGGAACTACCAATGACGGGAATACCGCAAGGAAGTTTTTCGAGTTTCCCAATAAAACTGCAGCTATTACTGGGTTGGATCAAAACCTGATAAAAAGATTTGCTGTTATTTTGCAAGCAATAACATCTGGTGAGAAGATCGATGTCATCAAATTTAAAGATTTTGCTCGCAAAACAGCAGAAAAGTACGTGGAATTATACGACTGGTACTACATGTCATCAACCGTACATAAACTATTAATACACGGAGCTGACATAATCGAAAAAAATGATATTGTCCCGATTGGGACTCTCTCGGAAGAAGCCTCAGAGTCTCGAAACAAAGATTTTAGGAGGTTCCGGGAACATCATTCGCGGAAAAGAAGCAGGCAAGATTCTAATCAAGATATCCTAAATATGCTTGTTGTTTCTTCGGATCCTTTTCTAAGTGCACAAAGGCCGAAGTTAGATGCCAAAAGGAAGACAACCTTTTTTGCTGAAACTCTCGACCTAATACAGTTTCCGGAAACTGAGTTCGAGTTTGTAGGTATATCCGATCTGGATTCTGACTCGGAATTGGAGTCCGACAACGAAAGTTGTAAAGATAATTTGTAAAATTTAATTATTTTTCTTTATGTTCTTTTGTTATTTATGTTAGTTTATTGTACCAATATGTTTAGTTAATAATTTCATAAATTATAGTTTCAAATATGTATTTTGTATAATTGAATTTATTAGATATTATTTTTGTTACTTCTGTTTTATTTAAATTACCTATCAATAAAAAGTTTATATACAGTCTTTTTTTTTCACATATTCTTAATATTTGGGGAAAAAGCATGCTTCCTAACGATGTTCTTAACTTTGACACAGTTCATGGATCGTTTTGAACAGTTTCATATGTTAAAATAAATAATGTTAGTACTATAATCCCCTATAAGGATATTATTATTATTATGTGTCCGGTTATGTTGTAATCATACTTTTAGGGTATGATCAATTAACAATTTCATTCCCCTATCTTTCAAAAAGAAGCGACAGCATGGGCACTTTGACACTGATATTCAACTATTTGGTATTGTTGGAAATCTTACAAGATCAACAAGACACTACACACCTCTGTCTAGTCCTTCAGGTCTATAGGGGTGATGCTATTTTATGATAAGAGTTGTTAAAGCTCTGAATTCTTCAACTTAAACACTAAAAGGAACGTTTAAATATGTAAAAATAAATAAAAATATTTTGACGATTTTAAAAAAAAAAAGGCATCTACAACCATTATGTAACGTATGTCAAAAAATCATAAATAATTAGTACTATAACCCCCTATAAGGATATTACGGTTATCGCTGCCGTTTTAGAGATATTTCGATTTTTCATACTAGCTCCATACAAAATTTTCGTAAAAAAATTATAATTCCTTCGTTTCTGTGCAGAATCAATTCTGGTGTCATTTTTGTATATTGTTATAACTAATAGAAGTGATATCCGGCAAAAAAACTCGCACTTGCAAAATAAAATGCCTAAGTCTATGAAAGCCGATTTTCAGCCCACCGTGCGACGCCGCCATTATTTTCAATACATTCAATTTAAATGACGCACAGTCAAAATCACTCAAAACAATAAAAGAAAGGTTCACAGCATATTTTACGCCAAAAATTAATGAAACATACGAAAGGTATATGTTTAACCTCATTACTCAGGGTGAACAAGAACATTTTGACGAGTTCATCACCAAATTAAAGAGTAAAGTGAAAAACTGTGGTTATGGCGACTTAGAAGAATCAATACTTAGAGATCGCATAATAATTGGCATAAAAAGTGACTCTTCAAGAGAAAAATTGCTTGCGGAGACAAATCTTACATTACAAAAAACCATAGACATCTGCCACTCTGCAGAACAAGTGAAAATACAGGTGAGCAAGATGAAACAAGCAGCAACAGTAGATGCGGTGACCTGGAACAGAAATAAAGGGAAATTAATAAACAAACAAAATAAATATAAAGAAAAAAGTGAAAAAGAACAAGAAACATTTCACTGCGGAAGGTGTGATACTACACATGGCATAAAAGCTTGTCCAGCTTTCAGAAAAGTGTGTAAAACACGTAACAAAAGAAATCATTTTACCAAGTGCTGCAAAACAAAGAAAATAGAAACTGTTGAATATGAAAATATAAAAGAGAGCTCGGAAGAAGAAATAAGCGAAAACCTTCATGTCTTTTCAATAGATACTGAGTTCCTAGATACTGAAGACTGGTATGAAGTAGCAAGCTTACCTAGAGAAACAATAGTGAGTTTCAAACTTGATTCTGGCAGCCAGTGTAATGTGATAAGCAAAAATATAGCAGACAAAGCAAAAGCCTACATCAAACCATCAACCACGAGGTATCTAACATCATTCTCAAATCGCAAGATTCCAGTCATAGGAGAGACGCATATCAAAACACAAATTAAAGGTAACTCAAATGAAATTAAGTTTATAGTAGTCGACAAAGATATTACACCTATATTAGGAAAAGCAACCTGTGTGAAACTGAACTTAATGAAAAGAGTAGATATGTTGTCTAAAGAAGAAGAAGAAGACCTGTTTGAAGGCATGGGATGCCTGAAACAATTTAGATATGACATAGGTTTGATAGATAACCCTAAACTGCCTATATGTCCGGCTAGAAAAGTCCCATACATAGTAAGAGATGAGGTGAAAAAAGAGTTGGATAGTATGGTTGCACAACAAATTATAAAACCAGTGACAAAACCTACACCAGCTGTCTCACCCATGGTAGTTGTAAGAAAAAATAATAAAATTCGACTTTGTATAGATCCTTCCGCAATAAATAAAAACTTAAAGAGAAGACACTACCCACTAAATACTGTAGAAGAAATAACTGCGAGAATACATGGGTCAAAATGGTTCACACTGCTTGACTGTAAAAGAGGATTCTGGCAACTCAAAGTTACAAAAAGAGCTTCTGAGTACTTAACATTCAGCACCCCGTTCGGTCGATACTCCTGTCTTCGAATGCCATTTGGTCTGGCATCAGCTCCAGAAGTGTTCCAACAAGTGATGAGTCATTTACTCATGGGAATAAAAAATGTAGAGGTCTCGATGGACGATATATTACTTCATTCTAGAACAAAAGAAGAATTAGAGAAGACTACACAGAAAGTACTAGAAAAAATCAGAAAGTCAGGCTTAAAACTAAACAAAGAAAAATGCATATTTAATGTACAAGAAGTAAAGTTTCTAGGTCATGTAGTTACTCACCAAGGACTTAAGCCAGACCAGGAGAAGCTCGAAACCATCAGCAAGATTAAAAGACCTGAAAATGTAAAAGAATTACAAAGATTCCTCGGATTAGTCACTTACCTCTCAAAATTCATCAAAAACTTGGCAGATATAACCAGCCCTTTAAGAGTGCTACTCCAGAAGAACATAGCTTGGTACTGGGATTGTGAACAAGAAACAGCATTCCTGAAACTGAAAGAACTTTTACAAAAGCCACCTGTTCTTGGGTACTATGATCCAAAAGCTCCCATCCTGCTGTCTGTAGATGCTAGCAGCTATGCTTGTGGAGGAGTATTAATACAAAATGCAAAACCCATTGCTTACTGTGCAAAATCATTGACCAAGACTGAGATAGGTTATAGTCAGCTTGAAAAGGAGGCCCTTGCCATCCTAGTTGCTTGTAAGAAGTTTCACAGTTATATCTGGGGATGTAAAGACCTTACAATAGAAAGTGATCATAAGCCATTAGAAACTATATTCAACAAACCACTTACTGAGGCACCACCCAGACTACAAAGAATGTTCTATCAAATATTACCATACAATCCTAAGGTGATCTACAAAAAAGGAAATGAGTTATATATAGCGGACACACTGAGTAGAGATTGTGAAAAACTTACCTGTGAAGAGATGCATAATGAGACATTGCAAATATGCACCATAGTCCCCTTTTCAAAGCCTCGCCAAGAAGAGCTGAAAAAAGAAACAGAAAACAATGAAGAGTTGAAAGATTTAAAAGAAATAATTTGGAGAGGTTGGCCTGAAAAAATAGAAGAAGTCAAAGAAAGCTTAAGAAAATACTGGTACTACAGAGAGACACTAAGTGTATACAATGACATAATTTTCAAAAATGACCGAGTATTGGTGCCCAAGACCATGGTGCCACTAGTAATGAAACATTGCCACCTGAGTCATAAAGGTGTACAAGGCACTTTACAACTGGCAAGAGACAATGTATTTTGGCCTGACATGACTCAAGACATTACTAATTATGTAAAAGAGTGCAAATCATGCAATAAAATACAAAAGGATAACCCAATGGAACCTATAATTTTGCAAAATATACCAGAAAGACCTTGGAGCATCATAGCATCAGATTTATTTCAACTGAAAGGAAAAGATTACTTACTCATTGCAGACTCTTACTCAGGATACTTTGATTTTCAAGAAATACAAAACATAAATAGTGCAAGTATTATAAAATCATTAAAAGTTTGGTTCTCAACATTTGGAATCCCTGACATATTTCAGTCAGATGGAGGCAAACAATATGATTGTGAAGAATTTAGACTGTTCACTAAAGAATGGAAATTTGAACATAGAATCTCAAGCCCACACTTTGCAAGATCTAACGGACTAGCCGAACGCTATGTTCAAGAAGCAAAAAACTTGCTTAAAAAATGCAATGAAGACAATACAGATATTTACTTAGCATTGCTACATCATAGAAACACTCCCAGATTGGACTTAGGCTCACCATGCCAACGCCTTATGAATAGAAGAACCAAGACTTTACTACCTACTAATCAAAAACTTTTCAAACCAAAAATAATAAGAAATATAAGCAAGCAGTTAAAGAAACTTAAAGAAAAAGAAAAGAAAAGTGCAGACAGAGGAAAGAAGGAAAATAAAGAGTTTGGAATAGGAGAAGAAGTATGGCTAAGAAAAGACCATCATAATTGGATTCCAGCCAAGGTTGTAACTCCTGCAACAGAAGGACCACGCTCATATATTGTACAAACTGAAGATGGAGGAACCTATCGTAGAAACGCATGGCACCTTAAGCATGCCGCTATATCGAGTTCGCCAGACGACGAACAACCCTCTAACAATGATTTGTTCACAGATGGTCCCGTTCCAATCTCAGCTTCTGCTCCTACGACACCGCCGGCAGAGCCTGTTATCGCGATCGAGCCGAGTTCAGAGCCGCCGCCAGCTTTGCCGCAAGTCTCCACTGCGCCTGCACAGAAGACTACCCGCAGCGGCCGCACCATCGTACCACCCGTGCGCTATCGCTGAAAAAAGGGGGATGTCAAGAAGCAAGCAAGCTTCACAAATGCAACACCTTCGTAAACGCCACCCTTACGTCAGTGGCCTCAATATAAGAACATGGCGTGCGACATTATTTTGTGTGACTTGCGTATAATTAATATAGTTGATGTTGTTTCAAATTACTGCAATTAAAGGTGTATTTAATAAACGGCCTTTTAATATGCGTACAACATTACATTGGGAAAATAAATGGACGAAAAGTAGCCACTTTTAGTATGGCTCGATGTGCGACTTCTAACGGTTTAAGGATAGTTTTAGCTGCACCACCCCAACACGGAATACAATAGGTTATAATAGATAGGCATAAGGCAAAATAAACAGTACGTATAATTAAAGGATTAGCAATGGTTCGGAGGGTTTTAAATATATAAATTAGTTTGCGAACTCTGCTAGTGAGGGCATTGATATGCAATTTAAATTTAAGTTTATTGTCTATGACTATACCTAGGTATTTAATATGATCGGTGGAAGATATGGGTGCACATTGACATGAAGCTTGGCTTTGCAATGTGCATTTGTGTGCTTTAAGTAGTATTGGAGGGTTTGGTTGGGTGGCGGAACTGATGGAGTAGGTAATGAATTTGGTTTTGGTGGTGTTAAGTGTAAGTGTATGAGAACAAAGCCAAGTCAGCGCAACATTGAAGCCATGTTGTGCCTTGTCCTCAAGCTCAGACCAAGTGTCAGCAACAAAAGTCATAGCTGTGTCATCCGCAAAGGATGTGATCTTAGCATTTGGTATATTAATATTGCATAAGTCGTTTATATAGACCAAAAATAATGTGGGACCCAGTATGCTTCCCTGGGGAACACCGTAGTAGATGGGGAGCTCATTGCTGCTGTGACTGTCAATATTAACTATCTGGGAGCGATTTGTGAGGTAGCTCTGAAATAGGTCAAGTTGCAACCCCCTGACACCCAATTTTTCAAGTTTCTGTAAAAGGGTGGGGACGGGAACGGTGTCGAAAGCCTTCGCGAGGTCTAGAAATATTGTTAGAACCTTTTTGTTGCTGTTCAGATTTTGAACGATATTGTTTGTTAATTCCTGAACTGCATCACAGGTAGACTTGTTTTTGCGAAAGCCAAATTGTTGCGATGATATTAGTTTGAAATGTTCTAAGTAATATGTAAGCCTTTTATTGATAAGACGTTCAAGTACTTTAGATAAGGCACTTAGAACCGCTATGGGACGGTAATTGTCCGGCAAGTTCCCGTCACCCCCCTTGAAAACTGGATGAATGATTGCCTTTTTAAATGAAGAGGGAAAGACGGCAGTCTCGAAACAGAGATTAAAAATGTGGCATAGAATGGGTGCCAGGGCGGATGAATATCTCTTTAAGAAGTAGGGTGGTATGCCATCCCAGCCCGTAGCGGCATCAGAGCGCAATGAGTGAATAGCTATATAAATTTCGTCATGGTCCGTAGGATCGAGGACAAATGATGAAGAAAATGTGCTATTAGAAGTGGGTTGAGCGACTTTTGATGGTGAACTAATGTGAGTTATATCACTAGCAAGTTTCTTGCCTATATTTACAAAGTATGAGTTTACATTATTACAAGACTCAGTAGGTGAGGATGACAAAGTTAATAATTGGGCAGCTGTATTTTTAGTTTTAGAAGTGTTTGTTACTCGTTTAATTGCATTCCATAACCTTTTTGGACTCTTACTGGCTTGTTTTAGTTCTTCTGTATCAAACGCCCTTTTTGCCTTCTTTAAAATATTAACACAAAAATTTCTGTATCGAAGGTAAGTAGTTTTTAGAACTTCATTTGCTGGAGAACTTCTGACTTTCTTATGTAGAGCATCTCTATTTCTTATGCACCGTAGTTAATTTAGAGTATTAATTACAAAATCAATTCTTTGATTCATAATTATTAAACATTAAGTACTTTAAAATTATTTTATACTTTTAAATGAACTATTATCCAGGTCTCCAGTAATTAAATACAGGCATATGTAATAATTGAAGTATATGATTGAAGTCTTAAAATATGTTTAAACTAACCTTCATTAAGCCAAGTTTCATCTGTGTAATAAATGTTATACCTTCACTCCTTAATTTTGTTATGGTGTTTAAATATTTGATACGCCATAACACTATATCATCTCTGTCAATGAGTGCACTCTTGCGGCTACATTTCACATTATTTATATTGGAGTTTGATTAATAATTTATAAAATGTAGTTCTTTTAAAACTGGGCAATGTATCATCTGAATTTACAGCCTCCTGCACCTTATCAATGGTAGGCAGTTCATTGTTAAAGTAAAACATGTGTACTTTACGGCGTATTCCACCCAAATCTATATTGGTTAAAGTGTTAATCTTCGATAGTCTCGGTGATGGTGGTGGAGGTGATTTCAGGCAGCCTGTAGTTTTTTTTCCTTTATAAACCTGTTTACAGTGGCTCGTGATAATCCCATAATTTCAGCGGCTTTATTAATAATATCGGTTTTGTACGAATACAACGATTCGAATCCTTCGGCCACGTTTCTTCTACGTGTTTAAACATATTAATAACAGCCACCGTTTCCGTTGAATGCATTGGAGTTTTCTTTGATCGCTTTTTCTTCGGAGAAGAAAATCTGCAAGCGCTGTTTGGTCCAGGTTTACTCATGTTTTAAGCACGAAAATGTCAATATAACAAAAACAAAACAATCAACAAATAACTTTAAACTGAACCAAATAAGAAACTTAATGAAAACAACAAAAGTAACAACGGAATAACAAGAATTCAACGAAAACATTTGGAACAAAGAAAATAATACTCTCTAACGAGAGATTTGGAACGATGATTGATGAACGATGATTTGGAAGCTTATCAACAAGTTTATCGATAGTAAAGATGGCGGATATAACTCGACCGATGACAAAACGTCACATTTTTATGTAAAATGTTCGCAGTACCTATGGTATATAATTTAGTAGTATTAAAATGCGTTCAAAGTTTGGGAATCAAGTCTGTTTTGGGTGTTTTTACATGTAAACGATTTAATAAATAATTAATGAAAATTAAGAAAATAATTTAAGGCATTTATAATATTCGAATTCAAATAAGTCTGAAAGAATTTCATAAGTTCTACAGACATCATTCTAAAATATCATTTACAGTGTTGTCAGCGTTTTATTCCGTGGTTATTTTTATAAAATATATTCACTTCATCAATCGTGGCCTTTAAAGTACCCTTTTTATGGTTTGTTTACCTTTTATCTCACGGCTTCCTGAATACGGTATAAATAATTTCATGTCGTGGAGAAATAATTAATGGTTTGGCAACATTATTTTCAATTGGAACTTTTTTTTGATTTTCTCTACTGCTGCTCTCCACTTACCACTGGCTGTCACTTAGAAATTTGAGGTTATATTGTCATATTTTCACAAAATTCTGTAAATTTTATCATCTTACTGAAACTTAAGATATTCAAAAAATGGATAGTTTGTCCACGGGTTCGCTCTCTGGAGTGCAAAAAGAAGAATTGATGGACCAAGTTAAACAGCAAATAGCCATCGCGAATGCTCAAGAATTACTGACGAAAATGTCGGAAAAATGTTTCAAGAAGTGTATCAATAAACCGGGAACAGCTCTAGACAATTCAGAACAGAAATGTATTGCAATGTGTATGGACAGGTATATGGATGCGTGGAACCTGGTATCAAGGACGTACAGCAGTCGTATTCAACGAGAGAGGAACAACATGTGAAAGCGACCACCAAGGACTCAGGAGCTTTGGGCCATCGCGTCACTGTAAATATAGACGACTTAGTAGATACAAAGCATTTGAAATTGTGAGTTGCGGCTGCCTGTTATGTTAATGTGTTCAATAAAAGTACTTTAGGTTGTTACTTGTTTTTATTGATTCTACTGTGGTAGTTGATCAAACAGACAGCTGTGCAGCACTCCTATTGTATGTTATTGAAATGTGAAGTTTAAACATAGTTTTTCCTAATAAAGAACATGTTAGAATTTATCATAGTTTGTAATAGCAATCCTTATCCTTGCTACACAAGGGTCAGTTTTGATCCTGGGTTAGTGGGTCGTCTTAGGGGCTGAGCTCAGGAGCATATAAAACAATTTAGTCTTTGTTATAAAAGGTCCACCATGAAATGAAAATATCATTAACCATCCATTAGTGTTACTCCAAGCTGGCTGATCAGACATGGGCGTTATTAGTTATTCTTGATAACCGGTATTTAGTGGCAATAACGTTATTGATAACGGTTGCCGAATAATGGTATCAAAACTGCAGTTAATCTAACTATTCAGTTCTTGTATCGGTATAGTTATTACAACAACTGGATAGCTAAAATAACTAAAGTATGGATATAACAATGAGTGGAGTAAAGGGAATATAACGATACTGGTAATTTTCCTTCATAGCTTTCTTCTAGGCTTAGGACTAGCACATTTTCTATATGAAAAATATACAAAAAATCCGGCGCATTTCAAGATCATCATATTTACATTAATTGATTAAATTAACATAGCTCACTAACTCACCGTCACCAAATAATCACTATCATGATATACTATTTACACAATGGTCAATTAGTCAATCCTAATAAGTTATTATAAATGCGAAAGTTTGTGAGTTTGTATGTAGGTATGTTTGTTGCTCTTTCACGTAAATGCTACAGAACAGATTTCAATGAAATTTGGTAAGTAGATAGTTAAGATACTGGAATAATACATAGACTACTTTTTACATGGCATGGCATTCCCACGGAATCGGGATTTATGCGGGAAAAACCTCCCACGCGAACGAAGTCGCGGGCATCATATAATTACAGTGTTAACTCTATATAACTACACTCGAGGGACTTCGCATATTTTGATATTATAGGAAAAAAACTGTATTAGAAAATGAAAAAAGAAATATTTCAGACTAGTGTTAGAAATAACAAATCTTATTTTTTTTGTAAATAAATAAATTTCCGAAATTATTATTAGAAATTGCTGAATTTTGGAATTCTGTTGGGGCCAAGTGGTAGAGCTTGTGATGCCCTTTAAAATGAGCCCAAACTCGGCTATCTTGCGACCACGGAAACGAAGTTAGGTCGCGGGGGGTGATGTAGCCCTGAGAGGGGGGCGGGGAGGGGGGGGGGGGTCTCGTGGGGAGTTGAGGGGGGGCATAAATTTTTAAAAGGTTTTTTTTGATGGTTTCACTTCTACCACGTGTGAATTGCACACATGTTTTTTTATTTTTTCTTTTCTTGGGTGGGAAAATCATCGAACGACTTCTTCCACTCTGGGTTAAGTGGAAGGGTGTGTCAGACTTCTACTGACTAAAAACCCACCCTGTTCCTTCGGCTGCCCTACATTTCCGGGGCCGCGGTATCTCGATAGAACTTTCCCACAAACCCCAGCAGATGTTGGCCACCTACGCGTATTTTTTTTATATTTTATTTGGGGAATAAACGTCATTACATTAAACATAATAATAATAAGTAAGTCAAACAAAAAAAAAATATAATCACAACACAGTTTTCCACATAATATTAGCTAAGAGGTATGATGTGATGAGGAGTCAAGCTAGTTATTACGTAGGTATTTTTCACATTCAAGTAAACTATTATATTTTTATAACTCTACAAACTTTCAAATTATTCAGCAACTTCAAAATGACTGGTATCTAATATATTCAGTTCCTTAATAACTTTAGTTCTAAAAGTATTTCTATTTAGCAAAAATATCTGTGATAACCGACAAACACATCAAAACTGTTCATCATTAGACCAGCAATTGGTATATACGACCATATTATTTCCTTAAGATATCCATGATAACCAATGTATGCCAACAAAACGATAATCGCATCTTCTCTTTCTTGCACCTAATTATCGGCTAAGTGAGAGAGGGAAGGCATGGTTGCCAGTTGCCGGTTGGTTATCATCGGTTTCGGTTTCTAATGTTTTCGTAGTTGCGCGTTTGGTTGTAGCTACTCGTACTCTGGAGTTGCAGGTATTTGATAACCGTTGCCGGTTGAGACGATACCGATACCTAAAGTTATTGCTACGGCAACCGTTTTCAGTTACATTTTGTTATAACTGACACATGTCTATGGCTGATGCAATCTGTTGAAAGTACTAATAAGTAGATTACAGGGATACTATTGTATTTATTATTCTTAATATAAAGTTAAATTATTAGTGCTTATTTATTCATTCACGCTGGAAACCCACGCTTGTCACATCTTTTTTCTTAGTTTATGATTCTCCTTTAATCATCTTCTTTCTGTACTGATACAGCTTTTGTATCCACATCTCTTTGAGCTCTTCTTCATCTGGTATTTCCTATAAACACAAAAAATGAGTATCAACAACTTATATAAGACCTTTACTGCTGCTCATACTAGTACTACTGAACTGACAGCTGTGTTGTAGAGGAGCTTGTTATACAAGTTCTTTGTCATCCAAAAGTACTAGGAATTGATGAAAATATAGTATTTGAAACTGTCTATTGTAAATTTTAGTATTTGAGAGGACATCTGCTAATAATGATTGTTCTTACATAGTAAGAGCTAATGTGACAATGGAGGCTGGACCCCACAACGCAGGGTATCCTAGTGTGGGGTTCAATGCACATATTATAAATGTAAATCTTAGAAGCAAAATAAATGGTCAAGAATGATCTCATCAAAATATATAAGAATATTAAATCTATAACTATTATTACATCTATGCATATAAAGAATTTAAAAGTGTCTGCTTGTCATTTGAAAATAATGGCATGGTTGTAGCAATTTTAATGGGACTTTCACTAGAAGAAAAAGGGCAACATCTAGACTTTTTATCATGGCATTCCTGCAGGATCAGGATCTACATATGAAAAGCTTCTCTCACAAAGTTGCAGACACAGCTAATCAGTTATAAGTAATCAAGGATTTGAGCTACAAACAATAAAGGATTGGCTTCAGAAAATCTTTTAGTATCTTACATCAAAGTTAATAATTGAATCATCACTCGGAATCTTTATATCAGAGTCTGGTACAGTTACAGTCTGAGAATTCAAATCTATCACAATATTCTGTGACTGCTTCTTATTTCTTGAAGATGTGAAGGATTTTGGTACAAAAGAGTCACTGTTCAACTCTGCTAGGAGATTCCTATCATGTATTGTAGGCATATCCTCTTTGATTTCAACCTCCTTGTACTCATAGGTAGGAATTTTGGTCATAGTCAAGCCTGCAGCGGCTGCCGCTTTGATGGCTCTCTCCAGTTTAGTTTCTGTGTCATCTAGGTTGATTTTCTTTGTCTGGGAAAGACGTTCTGTAATTTATGAAATAGGTGTTAGAAATGTACCAGTGAAGTTCATAAGTTAAGCAATGCTTCTTACAAAATGTATTCATATAATGGATTTCTTAAGATTTATATAGCAATTTGAAGTTCAGAATTAAGAAATGCTTCCTACAAAATGTATTCATATACTGAATTTCTTAAGATTTAGACTTGTCTCAATTAGTGGAATAATTGAGACAAGACTAAATCTCAAATGGGGAAAATTAATGTATTTTCAAACACATTTTAGCTTTCTAACATATATATCTATGGAAAATACTAAATAAAGCAGACCTATATCAAAGGAACCACTCCGGCTACTAGAAGAACGCGACCTCTTGGATTTCTTCTTGCTGTATTTAGATTTACTCCGAGAACTAGAAAGTGACCGCGAACGATCTCGCTTCGACCGAGTTCTCGAAGATGAACGCCTTCTAGACTTCGACTCGTACCTATCTCTTGACAGACTTCTAGTGTAACTCCTTCTTTTGTGCTTGGACCGCGAAGTTGATCGTTTCCTTTTGTGACTGCTGGACTCCGATCGATCTCTGGACCTTGATTTACGTTTGTGCTTGCTTTTAGATCTCTTCCTGTCGTAAGACGATTCGGAACTGTACGAAGAACTTCGTCTATCCCGATACCGACTTTTGTCTCGCGGCATAGTCGAAATAAATTGTTTTTATTTATTTATCATTATAACCTCGAAATATGTTTAGCTGTCAATGAAACAAACCTGAAACTATTGTCAAGTAGAGATGCGCTTAAAATCGATTAATTGAAAAATCGATTTCTACAAGACATTCATTTATTAGTGTTATCAACTATTCAATTCAAAAACAAGTGATTTTTTAAATCTATATACATAACTATCATGATCTGCTGAAACTTTTCCCACTTTTTTCTGGGTTGGCTCTCTGTCTACCCGGGTGCAGCTGAGAATTAGTATTTTGCATGGAGAGACACCCTATCAGACTACCACAACCCCTTGGTAAGGACCAGTGTCAGATTTTTCGCCTTCTGTTCTGACCTCAAACTAAAGAAAAGGTTCTGACTACCCGTAACGACTGTCAAAGATGTATAAATGGTGATCCTGCCGTTTTGCCAAAATGATTTTGCCAAAATATCACTACCCAAACAAATTTTAGTAACCTTTTTTTATACCAATGCAATGTTTGGAATGATTTTAGTACGCACATTTTCATTTGATCAAATTGCTACTTGGCAGAATATTATCAAGGATAATGTCATTTAGGTATTTGGCATAGGCGTAGGAAGGGGGGGAGCCGGGTGGGCCGTGCCCACCCCAGAATGGTCTGGTGCCTACCCGGGAATTTTTACTAACAAACAATAATGGCTGAAAAATTTAAAAATCTGGCCAATCGTTTCTACTACTGGGGGCCAGGCCCCCCCTGGGAAATATCTCTAGATACGCCAATGGTATTTGGATCATATAAAAAAAAATTGTTGGAGTTTTTCTCCACACGATCTTAAAGAAGACATTATATTTAAAGAAATAATTATAAGTTTGAAAGAAAATGATTAGCTCAGCTGCCAATCATTTACATTTTTTTTAAAGCAATGAGTGATTGAGCTTCTCTTACTGACACTGGCAATACATTCCACAACCGAATAGTCTTTTTGTATTATAGCAGATTTCTCCTTCAGTTGCCCTTGCATTCCCGGGCCGCAGTATCTCGTTAGAATATTCCCACAACCCCGTAAGGCACAACCGAATAGCCTGCAACGTAAATAAATTGGTCGTAAAATTTATCAAAAAGCATCAAGTCTCAAATTCTCCGATGTTCTCAAATCTCTAACATGTCTGTCATGATGAAGAAACTTAGATAATTTTTTTTAGACAAAAGTGACTCGTTGGATTGAAAAGAATACTGCAGAGTAATGATAAAATATGTGTATTCCGGCAAAGGTGGATAGGCAGCCACTTGAGTTTAATACGACACTCAGAAACATGATCATATTTGCGCTTTATTTTTTTTTTATTGATAATAGGCTCGCGTTTGACCACCATCTCACCTGATGGTAAGTGATGATGTGGTCGAAGATGGAGCACGCTTACCTAAAAGTAACCTATTCACTCTTGACTTAAAGAGCCCTAGGTTATAGCTATTGGGAAACACAGACTCCGGCAGGGAATTCCGTCGCTTACCAAATATGAATCTGATACTAACATTTTGGAGTCGCTTAAGCGTATCTAGCTGCACTTCAGTTAGATCTGGATAACTTGCATCAGCATAGTTGAGGATAGGGAGAAGAAGAGATTGCACAAGCGCAGTTTTAATGGCAGTTGGCAGGAAATTGCATAATCTGCGTAAAGATCCCGTAGAGGCAAACAGTTTGTGGCTTACTTCTTGCAACTGAGGCTCCCCAAGACAAATCCTATCAATATAAATACCAAGGTCTTATACTGAGTCACAGTAAGGTATAACAGCTCCGTCAAAAACGATTTGGGGAAGGGTCGTCCAGTAAATTTTAGAACGTAGCCTAGGGCTGCCAACAACATAGACTTGAGTCTTCCCAAGATTTTCTCTTTTTTTATTGATAATAGGCTCGCGTTTGACCACCATCTCACCTAATGGTAAGTGACGATGTGGTCGAAGATAGAGCACGCTTGCCTAGAAGTAACCTATTCACTCTTGACTTAAAGACCCCTTGGTTATAGCGATCAGGAAACACAGACTCCAGCAGGGAATTCCACTCCTTACGCACAATCAAAGTATTCCCAAATCGTTTTGTGCGTATGGGTGGAATGTCCACCATGTAACGATAGCGCATCGCCGGTTATCTTGTAGTCCAACGATGGAACGGGCTTGGCGAAATTAGATTGTGTAATTCCATCGCATAATCCCCGAAATGTAACCGATAGAAATCCGATAGACTAGCAACTCGTCGTCGATGGTCAAGGCTCTGGAGCTTTGACTCGACCAGTGCATCGTTGTCAATGAGTCTCTTTGTCCGTTTCTCGATAGACTTAAGCGCGTCCAGTTGTTGGTATTTGGCAGAACCATCCTAAAGATGAGAACAGTACTCCATACACGACTGAACCTGGGCTTGATATAGATTGAGCAACTGTTCGGGTGTAAATTACCGTCTCACCTTTGCTAGGATTCCCAACTTTTTTGCTGCTAGTTGAGCCTCAGCCTCAATAAAAGGACCAAAATTTAGGGTGGAAGTCAGTGTTACCCCAAGAAGCCATTCGGAGAGACAGCCTTCAAGGACAAGTTCAAGCGCCCAACCATGTCCTCACGGAGTGATTGGATCTGTGACCCATCAGCATACGCGCTGGACACATATCTCTCAGCAACTGTGCTGTCCTCTGCATACCCAAACGTACCGGGCAAAAGCAGATAATTATAGTGCAGCAAGAATAAAGTTGCTGAGAGAACCGACCCCTGAGGGACCCTGGCATTAGTTGCCAATTGGCCTAACGAGCAGCCATCAATAACCACTCGAATAGACCGATCTCTCAGAAAGTTTTCAATCCAAACGCAAAGTTGAGTGGGTAAACCGAAAGAAGAAACTTAGCGATAAAGCTATCATGCCAGACCCTATCAAAGGCCTTGGAGATATCGAGGGAAACAGCAAGTGCTTCCCCGTGCTTCTCAATAGCCTCACTCCAGATGTGAATGGCATACGCTTGAAGATCCCCAGTTGACCGGTACCGTATTGCCAGTCACTGAGGATGTCGTTGGCTTCTAGGTATGCCAGGGGCTTGCTGTTAAGTACACGCTCCATACTCTTACAGAGTATGGACGTGACTGAGATAGGCCGTTAGTTGGCTGGGTTGGCACGACTGCTCTTTTTGGACACAGGCTACACGTTGGCCAGCTTACATGCTTTTGGCACCTTTCCAGTCTCTAGCGAAAGGCGAAACAGGCGTCTCAAGATTGGAGACAGTTCAGGCGCACAAGTCCTAAGAACAATTGCTGGTATCCCGTCGGGGCAACTAGCTTTGTTCACGTCGAGATTATCCAGCACTCTACGGACGTCCTTCTGATGTATGCGAATATCCGACATACACGTCTCGCGTCCAATAGGAGCATCAGGAGGGTGAGCGCCACTACTATCTAGACGTAGAGACTCCGCAAAAAGCGAGCGACAAACAAGTTCGCTTTTTCCTCAGAGGAGTGGGCCAGAGATCCGTCAGGTTTGAGCAGTGGTGGTAGTGAGGAGCGACAGAAGTTCGATTCTACTGTCTTCGTCAGGGATCAAAACGCTTTGCTGTCAGCAGGGTACGAAGCAAGCTTGTTCCCGATTCGGCTAACGTGGTCAAACCGAGCCCTCCGCAAAACCTTCTTGCAGGACTTGGCAGATCTGTTGTAGGCTCTCTTCTTCTGATCCATGTCATTTGTTTTGCAGTTTCGAGCATCGAGCTATGCTAGCTACGCCGCATTTAAGCGCTTCAGCACGATCACATTTGGCGCCAAACCAGGGTCGAGCTTTGCCGGACATTGTTAGGTCAGAGAATGGAATATAGTACTCCATCCCTTGTCGCAAAACATCAGCCACGGCGTCTGCAAACGACGATGAATCATTTGAAGAGAAGCAAG
The DNA here is from genome assembly GCA_943138885.2 of Tholera decimalis. NCBI lineage: Eukaryota > Metazoa > Arthropoda > Insecta > Lepidoptera > Noctuidae > Tholera > Tholera decimalis. Next base: position 6,592,309 of record OW964553.2, on the reverse strand, counting down.
TACGCTGCCAAGGATAACATGCAAAGAAAAATCGCATGCTCTGCCCTCCCTCCCCCCTCTTACCTCTCATTTTCAATTTCTATGTTCTTCACACGCTAAAAGTCTGCGCTCTTCCAATAATCTTCTCTTACTCTGTCTTTCTCATACTTCTGATTTTATTCATTCTTCCTTCTATATACAGTCCATTCTTCTGTGGAATGCACTACCTATCGATATTAGGACGGCCACCACTCAATATGCATTTAAGAGAAAGTTGCGGGATTATTTTCTTAACAAATAGTGGAAGCAGAGTTTTCATAACCCCCTTTCTATAACTTTTTATTAATATATATAATATATTTTTGGTATGTATTATCATAAATATATATGTAAGTTTATTCTAGTTATAAGTATATATACATTTGTAATAAAACTTTTACTTTGAAAATATTATCTATCTAGTTTATTTTTTTTATGCACCTGCTATGTTATCTCTTCACCACCCATGGTTGACCGGTAGAGAATGCCTATGGCATTAAGTCCGCCTTTGTACATTTTGTGTTGCATAAAGTTTTAATATATAAATGAATCTGTGCACTGGTATGGGAAGAGCCACTCCTGGTGATGGGCATTTTAAAGTCCTCCAGTAACACAAACTGAGCAAAAGGGTACCGCTGCTGCTGAGCCGCATCTCTCCCAACAAGGACGCGGGTGACTCGAGCCCCAAAAATAAATCTAAAAAAAAATAAGTGTGGCACTCGGGGACTGCCGCGGTAAAGCTATTGCATAGCATTTTTTATCAACTTATGCAATTATATTTATTTATTTATTTTATTTATGCAATATTTATTTTTCTTTGATATTAATTCAAGTTACACTTTTTGAGCGTGGTAACCGATAAGAAAACAAGTACAGTCGTACCATATACATACACGTTAAGATATATCTTTGTATATCTAATGTTAAAATATTTATATCAAAGCGATAAGATTTTAGCATCGATATATTTTGGTAAACATAGCACTTCACATAACATTCCTATTGTCAAGTCAGCGTTTAGTTTTTCCATCTGCTGCAATATTGATTTATTATTTCTTTTAATAGTTTCTAAATAATTTCAAATGTTACGATTATCATTATTTCCGCGCTATTTTTAAATCAATAGTAACATTTGAATATTAATTTTCAAATTTGAAACGGATCAGACCATTGAGATAAGAAAAGTACCTATAGGTAGGTTTCCAAGTCAGTGGATCAGACCATGATCAGACTGTCTATTCAGAATAATCCATACTAATACTAATATACTAATAATATTATAAATGCGAAAGTAGCTCTGTCTGTCTGTATGTTACCTTTTCATGCCTAAACCGCTAAACCTATTTAGATGAAATTTGGGATAGGAATAGCTTAGAACTCTGGGAAGGACATAGGATAGTTTTTATCCCGGAATTCCTACGGGATCGGGAATTACGTGGGAAATACCTCCCACGCGAATGAAGTCGCGGGCAAAAGCTAGTAATAGCATAAAGTTATCATCGTTGTTAAAATAGTGTAGTTTAAAGATGAAAGGGATAATTTTAGGGAGGTTAAGAATAAAAAATCTTGTAAAGGAGTAAAGTACAAATTTCTGTATTTTCAAAATTCAAATGATTCAAATAAACGCAAAATTAACTCGATTTATAGCGGAAGCTCGCTTTAGGTAGTTCCATTTCACGGAATTTTCGTAGGTAATTAATTTGTTTTTTTTATGCTCCTTACATCAAACTAAATTTGCAAATTGACATTTACAATTCGCAATGTAAAACAATAATTTGCTGACAAATTTGTGTGAATTTGCTGTGTTAAGTAATTAAAATACTTTCAGTTTCATGTGTAACTTTAAATTAAACAAGCGCAATATTTCAATGACAGTTTAGTTGGCAGCCATGCGTGTATCGAAACTTCCCGTAGGGCAGCGACCGTCAGTCGGCCTCGATGACGGAATGTGTGAAAATTTTAAGATGGTGATCAACTGTATTTTTCGTATATTATTAAAAAAATCAAGTCTGAAGCATTGTGATTAAGTTGAAAAGATCTAAATGTGTTTAAAACAGTGACTGCTCTATATAATTTACAATCGAATAGCTAAAACGGACATAGAGTGCAGTACGTGTTAAGTGCAATCGCTGACATTGTTTCGTTAAAATTGTTGGGCCCATCGCGATTGTTATGTTTAGTATTCTATTGTGTGCTTTTATAACACCTTGTAAATGGTATAAGAAATTCTGATGTTGCCTAAGTCATGGAGAGGCACGAAAGATCACATGCCAACATGGAGGCCAGTGACTGTGTGGATACAAAACAGGTGAGTGATTCCTACTCCGATAATTGCCGGTTTTTAACAATTTCACCTTTGGCTTACTCATATTGCCTTGGTGCTGGTGTAATTTGCATTGGAATGTACCAAGTGCAGTGTGGTGTATACTAAAACATGTATTTCAATGTGCATGTTTTGAAGTTAATACGATATTTCGAATATATTTTTGAGCAAATAACAGTTCTCAGTAATTGAAATCGTAAATTTAAATCAAACTTCATGGTTCCAATGATGTAAAAACATATCAAGGCAAGTGGTGGGCGCTGGAGGTGGCTGCCCACACTAACTGAATAAATTATTGGCATTAGAACATTGTTATGAGCCTTATTTGTCATATCACACACAACTATGTGTGTGTGTGGCTTTGTCTTGGTCCTTTTATATGCTATAGTCTTACTATCGTTGGAATGTTCTTCAATTTTTAGATATAATTAAGTTCAAATCTGTTTTTGTAGAAAGCTAACTTAACAAATGTACCAAGAATAATTTCTTAGTTCTGAGTTCTCCCGTAAAGTCATATGCATGCCAATTAAAAAGAAGTTTAAGGAATGATATGATTGAACGAGTATTATGTTTTAAAAAACCATTTTATTAGTGTTTTTTATGTTTTGCTATAAACTAGATTATACTTTCATAATAATTACAAACATTTGTCTGATTGGTTTCTTATTACTGAAATGTCTCTATAATATTGTGGGAATTTTTATGCTAGTTAATCACCATGACTTATTTAATTTAATCAAGTACTAATAGCACGATTTTTGTGTGTATTTAATATATATATATATTTTACTAGCTTTTGCCAACAACTTCGTTTGCGTGGGAAGTTTTTCCCACGTAATTCCCGATTCTGTGGGAATTTCGGGATAAAAACTATCCTATGTCTTTCCCAGAGTTCTAAGCTATTCCTATCCCCATTTCATCTAAATCGGTTTAGCGGTTTAGGCATGAAAAGGTAACATACAGACAGACAGAGTCACTTTCGGATTTATAATATTAGTATGGATTGATAATAGGCTCGCATTTGACCACCATCTCACCTGATGGTAAGCAATTATGGGGTTGAAGATGGAGCATATTTACCTCTAAATGTAACCAATTCACTCTTGACTTAAGACCCTCAGGTTTTAGTTATCTATCTACCTTTGTTTATGACTCAACTACGAGCTTGTGACTCATGTAAATCACCAATTCAAGATTGATATTATTTCATTCCAAGTACTAGTAAGTAATGTTGTAGGAGATGAGTTTAATTTGGGTATCTATGGTTCTGACATGTAGGTGCTATCTACTTGGTCTTTTGTTTTCTATAGTCAAGGCAACTTCTAGTCAAACTAGATGCAGCCGTTACAATACCAATGCTAATTTAAACACTTTCCATAAACCTAAGAACTGATCCTTGATAAAGCATTTTAAGTAAAAAATAAAAAATAAATAAAAGTAAAGTAATTTAAGTAGCTAGATTAATTTATTCAGTAAAGAGACCCATTTTGTTCCCGTGTTGTTTTTAACCGACTTCAAAAAAATTAGGAGTTTCTCAGTTTATTTATTTGTTTGAAAGGAAATAATTTCCTGGGGGCTTAGTATGAGTTTGCGATACTATTATCGTGTTCGAAAACTATAGCTTTGTCTCTTTCTCACTAATCTGGTACATGTGAAAGAGACAAAGCGATAGTTTTCGAAAACGACAAAAGTATTTCAAACTCATACTAAGCACACAGGTGGCTTAATGACAATAAGACTATTGTCATTAAGTCACAATCTGATAATGGAAACCAGGAGTAATCGAGGGAACTCTTCAGTTGCTCTTGAAACACCATTTGGTGAAGTTGAACTGATGATCAAGTACTCCTCAACAATTAATGGCACTTCATAGGGAAAGCAATATTTTATAAAGGGTGATACATAGTTGACATTTAGGCTTTTGTAACTAGATAAATTACAAACTGATCCACTAAAAAGCGAGAAATAAAAACATTTTGAGAAATAATAAAACTTTCTTAAAAAACACTGCAAAGTAGAAAATAACTTTAAATTCGGAAGTCTGTCTTTGGCTTTGTTTTTTCGTTTTTTTTTTTTTCACCAACTTCCGAAGTTGGTTTTATGTTATTGTTAAGAAGTTTTTAAATATCCAATTTTCTAGACCATCTATGAATAATTGGCAACTAGATTATCTATCAATAATGTATTGAGGTAACTTTATGAAAAGACCTAAAATTGAATTATTTCTGCAAAATAGCCTTAGGAAGAAGTCTTTAATAATATCACAGTGGACAGAGGTTGACTCAGTCTTATGCATTGCCAATCTATATGCAAAGAGAAAATATATATTGTCATGTCACATTGTGTGCTAAGTCCATAATCATGAAATATTCACTAAGATGAATAATATGAGATGTCAATGCTACTTACCTCATTTGGCGTATTACCTAAGAATCATATAAATGTCTAGATATCATTTTGACTAACATCACAAGAAGAACCATTAAGTGGTGGCTCAAAGAAACGAGATGTCGGTACTATACATGTGGGTCACTGCTCCTATCACAAGTAATGGGTTCTTACTTTGTAAATGTATGTATGTATGTATGTCAGGCAGGTATCCGCAACTCTACGACCATGCGCGTTTTTTGCGTAATAGTACGATTTTTTTTTTTCGCTTAATCCATGCCGGTTCCTCCAGGAAGGTGAGCAACGCCCATGTTTTGCTTACCATTTCTCGGAGGGTACCTGGGTTGCCGAAGTATTTAATCCGCGACTATAGGGCAGCTCAGTAGCAGGCGTGCTGCTGTTTCGTCCTCCTCCATGTAGGCTCTGCAGAGTGGGCTGTCTGTGACTCCTATTACATAGAGGTGTTTATTAAAGGATCCATGACCGGTATAGGCGGCTGTCACCAGCCGCAATTGCGGTTTAGATAGTCTCAGGACCTGTTTCGACAAGCGGCCATCAAGGTTCGGGAGAGCCTCTTTGGCATGCCTGCACTCACCATGGTTATCCCATAGTTTGTGGTGTGGGTCTCTGGTACGTTTCCTTACCAGGTGACGCAGATAGCCGAAGGGGAGTGGCGCAATGAATTCAGGTCCCATAATCGCCATACTCGAAGCCCTTCTAGCGAGTTCGTCCGCTGCATCGTTGCCTCGGGAGTCGCTGTGTCGTTTGATCCATTGAATGGTTATATTGTTGTGTCTAACAACCTAGTTGAGGAGATTGTGACACTCCAAGATCAGCCTGGAGTTAACTGTGTGGCTGATTAGTGCCTGCAAGACTGCCATGCTGTCCGAAAGTATGCGTTTATGATAGCTGAAGCTGCCAGTGAGATCCCCAGGCATTCGGCCTGAAACACTGTGTTGTAGACCCCCAATGGTCTGGCTATACAAATGTTAAGTTCCTCCGAAAAGACTCCTGCACCCGTACCAGTACCTGTTTTGGAACCATCAGTGAAGACACGCACCTCAGAGGGGCACAGCCCCTCGCAGCGCTGATCCTCGTACAGTTGGATTCTGTATTTTCTGTCAAAAACAATTTGTTTTGGCACCCGGTCATTAACTGCCTTCGTTATGGGGAGCTCTTTGTTGAGCTTGACAGGCCCGTTGGTATAGTGGTCAGTGGCCCTGACTGCTATGCGCAAGGTCGTGGGTTCGATTCCTACCTAGGACAAATGGTTGTGTGATGAGCACGGTCATTTGTTCTTTGTCTGGGTGTAATTTATCTATAATATGTATGTATTTAGAAATATATATGTATGTTTATCAGTTGTCTAGTACCCATACCACAAGCTCTGCTTAGTTTGGGACTAGATGGCGTTGTGTGAAAAATTGTGGAATATATTATTATTATTATAGCTCCTCAAGCAAAGCGGTGTGCTGTGTTTCTCTCTTACCCTAGAGATCCAGTGTTTTGAGATGCACTGCTGCCATCGTCGCTTCCTGTTGTATGCACAAATGGAGCGGCGGGAGCCCCAGCATAGCCTCTACAGCTGCTGTCGGGGTAGTTCTCATGCATCCCGTAATCGCCATGCAGGCCAGCTAATAAATACAAGAAAATAGTTTTATGAAGTAAACCATTTTAATTTTAGTCAAACAATAATTGACAAGTCACACATGACATTCCAATAAATTACTCTTCTTTGATGTGTCATACACTATGCTATCTATCAACAAAGGAAGAGGTAAGTATCCAATAGATCTCCGCCCTTAATTACTGCGTTATAGCTCTGTCGATCGAGGTGCTTAACATTTGGTCAATGTGCCTTGTCCACGTCGCCCCTGAATCCGTTAAAACCTCATAATGTAGCTGGCCCAAGCGTTTAACCACTGTGCCAAACTCCCATTTCTTCTTCCCACTATAATAACGTATTTGGACTCTGCCCTGAACGGAATGTTCTTAAATCAGGTCCAGTCTGGTTAGTGGGTGAGACGGGTTGTGCTGTCTGCGCATGTGGTTGCTGGAACATGGCGTGGAACAATGTTCTCACCAACCGCCCACCGAAGATTTGTTCTTAAGGACTTTTCCCAGTTTGCCTAGAGGGCGTTCTTCGCAGTTGGGATTTTATTTTTAAAATTTTCTCGTGTATTGAGCCAAGTTAATTTTCCATGCAATGCAAAGCTTTCTTTACTGTCTGGACGAATCGTTCAGCTTGACCGTTCGTTGCTGGGTGATATGGGGCCGAAGTTTTGTGAGTCACTCTGTTCTCATGTAAGAATGACAAAAATTCTTTTGAAGTAAACTGCCTCGCGTTGTCCGAGACCAGAACGTACGGTAAGCCAAAATCAACGAATAAATTTCTAAGTTTTGAGATACACCACGTACTTGTGGTAGTTTGAGTTGGAATTATTTCTACCCATTTTGACATAGCATCAACTATTATAAAGAGATAATAACCGCGTAATGGACCTGCGAAATCAATGTGTATGCGTTGCCAGGGCGCTGTCGGAGCTTCCCAGTGGTGTAATGGGGCTTTCTCTGGTTCGTTTTGTTTGAGATGACATTCACGACATTTGTTGACCAATTCCTCGATGTCTTTGTCAATATTTTTCCAATAAACATAGCTCCGCGCTAAAAGTTTCATTTTAAGTATACCAGTATGGCTTGTATGTAACTCCTTCAATATGTTATGTCGGAGATTTTGAGGAATCATAACTCTAGTTCCCTTAAAAAGACAGTCGTCTTCAATTGTAATTTCATTATCACCGTAGCCCAAGGTTCTTAGGGTCTGTCCATTCTTTAGTTTATGTATTATATTTTTGTATTCTGGATCGTTCATTGTTTCCTTCGCTATTACTTTGCGGTTAATTGTAAGTGCATTGAATTGGTTCTGCTGAAATTTACTGTGCTGGTCCATATGGTGTTCCGAAATTCGTTCCACTGGAAATCTTGAGAGATAATCTGCATTACTGTTGTTAGCTGAATTTCTGTATTCAATATTGTAGTCGAATCCGGAAAGAAAGTGTGCATAGTGAAACAACCGCATCGTGCTCATTGCAGGTAAGGTTTTGTGTGGGTGGAATATTGTTAAAGGCTTGTGATCCGTAATCAGTGTGAATTTCCTTCCGTAACAATAGTGAAAAAACTTCTTCACTCCCCAGTAAATTGCTGTTGCCTCCTTATCTATTTGGCTGTACTTCTTTTCGCTAGATGTTAGTGAACGCGATGCAAAAGCAATTGGTCTGTCGGTCCCATCAGCCATTCGATGAGAGAGCACGGCACCCAGGCCGGACGGTGAATCATCTGTAGCGAGGACCAGGGGCTTCTTTTGGTCGAAATGGAGTAAGACTCGTTCACTAATAATTTCTTCTTTAATTTTCTTGAAACTATTTTCGCAGGCTTCTGACCACACAAATTCTGTGTTCTTTTGTAATAATTGGTTGAGCGGATTGGAAACCGTCGCAAGGTTAGGTATGAATTTGTTATAGTAATTACTCATACCCAAAAATGTTCTTAGTTCATTTACGTCGTTGGGTTTCTTTGCATCAACTATGGCTCTAACTTTTCTTTATTTTTGTGCAGTCCGTGCTTGTCGATTGTATGGCCTAAATAATTTATACTAGTTTTGAAGAAATTGCATTTATCTTTATTAAATTTGAGATTATGTTCTTGTAATCTTTCTAACATTGTTTCTAATCTTTGTTGTAATTGTAGTTCTGTCGATCCTTGTATAATAATATCATCAAAGAAGCATTTCACACCCTGTATGTCTTGAAGAATTTTATCCATAAATTTTTGCCACAAGCTTGGGGCCACTTTTACCCCAAACATCAAGCGGTTCACCTTAAATGTGCCTCTGTGAGTGCTCAGTGTCTGTAGGATAGAGCTTTCTTCGTCCATTTGCATATTTAGGTACGCTCGACAAATGTCTAACGTGCAGTAAAATTCGCCACCGTTCATCTCTGAAAAGATGTCTTCTATGATAGGAATCGGATATTGTTCATCTTTAATTACGTTATTTAGGGTGACCTTATAATCGGCACATAGACGTATGCTTCCGTCAGGTTTAACAATTGGTACGACTGGAGTTCCCCATTCTGAGTTGTCCGTTTTTGTTATGACTCCTTCTTGACACAGGCGATCTATTTCTTTATCAACCTTTTCTTTCAATGCGTAGGGAATACGTCTGGGCTTAATGTAAATTGGTGTAGTGTTTTCCTTTAAATGTCCCTTGTAATTTGGAATGCATCCCAGTTTTTCATCAAAAACTGGTGAAAATTTTGAAATGATCTTGTCCAACCTTGAGCTGTCGGCCCTTTCTAATGATATTTTCTTCATGTCTGCTATATTAATATTGATTTCTCTAATCCAAGCTCTTCCGAATATGGCGTCGACGTCTTGTCTGATAATAAAGAGTTTTCCATGGAAATATTGGTTTTCGTAATTACACTTGACGTATGTAACTCCAACTGGCGTAATCAGTTCACCTGTGTACGTTCTCATTCGTACTGCTGTTTTAAATATCTGTTTATTGAATTGTAAGCGTCTGAAGTCTCTCAACGAAATTGATGAAAGTGCTGCACCTGTGTCTAGTTCCATCTGTACCTTTTTGCCTTCAATAGTTACGTCAACCATAAACTTATCTAACCCAATAGTGTTGACGGCATTGATATCACAAATGTTTTCATCGTCAGCTGAGTTCGGTTCTTCCACTTGGTGAGCTGTATTCTGTTTTAATACCTGTAGGCAAACACGAGCTAAATGTCCTGTCTTTTCGCATTTAATGCAATCTGTGTTAACGTGTCTGCATTTATTGGCTCTGTGATTAGCATCCCCACAGCGGAAGCATCTTCCTTGCATATCTTTGAATGACGTGATATGGTTTGGTAGTGGTTTAACCGCGGTTTTGTATTTATTCTGAACTGAGTGTACTGGTACTTCGTTGCTTGGATCTTGTTTGTTTATCATGAAATCGTTGTCAGCTTTAGCTATTTCTGTTGCTGTCGCCATGTGTAGTATTTCCTTAAATGTAGTTATTTTGTTGTCTTGCAATATTTTCGTTCTAATTTCGCCATCTCGGACTCCTCTGATGAATTGCAGTGATAAAAAAAAATGTCATTTAGCGACTTTTGGCAATTATCACAGTTGAACTCGCAATCGTGTGCTAAATGTTTCAATTCTGTATTGAAATTAGTTACGGTTTCATTCTCAGCTTGTGTACGCGTTATAAACTTATGGCGTCGTGCCCATATGCTGGGTTTAGGATCTATGTATTGTTCCAGCAAATCCACTAGTATCTGAAACTTCATTTGTGATGGGTCTTCCGGTGCACATAAGTCGCATGCCCGTTCATGTAACTCTGGGCTTAAGGAACTGAGTAGTACGCAAGTCATCATATATTCCTTTTGGAGGGTATGCGGAACAGGGTGTTAAGTCCCGCAATCCCGTTGAAAAGGGAGGATCCTCCGACCAGACAGGTGTTTTTGTCTGGTGGGCAACTGCCCGATGTTTATGATCGGGTGATTTGTATGTATGCTAGTTGTGCGGTAAACTCTGTTTGCGTGATACAGGATTTCTATAGATTTTGTTTGTATGTAGCGATATAGATGTCGCTACAATCCTCATTACAATTTGTCATTTTTAAATATGTTTTCAGTCGTTTCACGAAATTTTTGAAACTTTCCTTTTCTTGGAATGGTTGAAAGTTAATCTTAGGTGCCTGGTACCGTGCGTTGTTCTCTGTAGTGCTCGTGCTCGCTATCGTGGTAGGTGGAACCGTATCATGAGTGCAAACAGTTGAAGTTCTTGGTGGCCGGAGATTGTGTAACAATATCTTTAAGTTTGTGATTTCTTGTGTTATTTCAAAGTGTAGGTCAATTTCTTCTTGGAGGTTTTGAGTGATAATTTCGATTTTCTCTTGTATGGTGTCGAATTTTTCCTCATTTTTTTGAAGTGACGTAAGTCGTGAATCGTATTCGACATCCGAAATTTCTCTCAAGGTTTGTAAGTAGTTGGATAGTTTTGTCAATTGACCTTTAATAACACTTCTTGAACGTTTGAGTGTACTCAAATCTTCTTCCATTGTCGCCATTAATAAATACAAAAAAATAGTTTTATGAAGTAAACCATTTTAATTTTAGTCAAACAATAATTGACAAGTCACACATGGCATTCCAATAAATTACTCTTCTTTGATGTGTCATACACTATGCTATCTATCAACAAAGGAAGAGGTAAGTATTATCCAATACCAGCCTTTGCTTGCGTTGTAGTTTGTTAACGGCTGTGACAAGCTTGGTGCTGGGTGCCACCACATCACGGCCCCGTAGGTAATCATCGGCCGAATTACAGCGTTGTACAACCACATTGTGTTTTTTGGGGACCTATTATTTTCTTGCATTGCCAGAAGGTGATGTATGCCCTGTTTAATTTATAGTCTAGATGGTTGCTCCAGTTTAGTTTACAGTCCAGTATGACCCCCAGGTATTTTACCTCACTAGACAACTGGAGTTCTGTATTGAACAGCTTAGGTAGGCGATGAGGGCCTAGTGTTCGTTTATGGGTGAACTTTGTAAATGTAATCGAAACATATTAGTATTGTTCACGAACATAGAAACAATAATTTTAGTAAAAGCTTTTTAAAGCTAGTGGTTCCCAGATCCAGTCTCTTCGTGAGGCCATGGTTGAAAGCATGAACTTGTCTTTGAATGCTGTGTCCGAATGGGGCGTTGCCTAATACCAGCTTTATGCACTTGAGTCTATCGAGAAACGGGACAAACGGCTCATTGGCAACTAAGGACTTGAATATCGTAGACGTTTATTACCTACCGGCGATTTTTTCGCTCAAGAAACGCATAATAAAATATACATACCCCGTGTAAACGAAAGAGATGCATATATTTATAGTTGCTCTCTGACTGTTCACACTGCCAGCGACGACTCGCTTCACTAGTTTTGTCGCTGAGCGACAAGAGCTGTCAAAGATAATACTCGCTCTACGATAACTACTCGCTTGGCGGTCAGAACTCACGCCCAGAGTGCAACTAGCGGTCGAGCGGACTAACTAGCGGGGGGCGCGAGTGATCGCCCGTCGCACTCACACACTCGTTTATAGCCCAGCGACAAAACTATCGGAACTACACACTCGCTGCTCGTTGCTCGCCAACTCGTTTTCCGATGCTGGCTCTACTCGCTACTCGTTCATCGTCGGCAGTGGGACAACTGCCTAAAAGATTATTAGCAATGTTGTAAAACATGGTTAGAATTCACATTACTAGCAATCTTATTAACCACTCCAACTAAGCTATATATAATATGCTTGTGTCTGGAGTGGGTTCACGGCACAGTGTAATGGGCGGGGTTCGAACTCGTGACCTCTCGATCCGATACCTTAGTCATGAAGCTATTGACGCTTCTGAGTTACATTTCAAGGTTTGTGCGATGGAATTGTTAAATTTAATTCCAACAAGTCCATTTCATCATCGTACAACAAGACCATCTGGGATGCGCCATTGCTATATGTAGGTCAACCCACCCATACACACAAAACTTTTCGGCAATACTTTAATTATGCATACAACTAAGGAGCAGATTCCCCGCCGGAGTCTGTATTTCCTGATAGCTGTAAACTGGGTGTTTTTAAATTAAAAGTGAATAGGTTACTTCTAGGTTAGCATGCTTCAACCTCAACCAAATCAGCGCTTACCATCAGTTGAGATGGTTGTCAAATGCGATCCTACCATCAACAAAAAAGCAATAAGCTATTGTTTTCTAAATTAATTGTGGGCTTACAAAGCTTTGAAAATTGAATCTAAAAATGATGAATGATGTTATTCTGTGTTTTGAAAATGTTGGTTTGAGTTCCTGCTCTAACTTTTGGGGCCTTTATGGACGAAAAATAAATTCGATGTGAGAACTAATTTCAAAGATGTGTCTGGACAGTGAACGTACAACTTCGTCTGATTCACGTTCTCTATGGCAGACATGAAACATGTCATAGAAAGTATTACCTACTTAACAATTTTGAAAAAAAAAAAGGAAGTTGTAGATTGTGTTTCAAACTTTTTTGGTAAAACATTAAGTAACATTTAAGCAAATGTACACATGGAGATGTTAAAATACTTCGTGTACTTATTGAGAATATGCAAACAGTCTGTGTCCACATTGGTCAATGTTTAAAAAGTATGCATGTCACTTACTTAAGTCAAGTATGTTTGAGTACTGATGTGATCTTTTATGAACCTAATTGCTGAGTATCCAGCTTAGTTAAAAATCAGTCACAAAAATTCCTTTGCATTGATAAGATATGCAAAACTTCAAACCTTGTAAAAGTATTTAACCCAGTTGTGTTTGTTCACATATCAGATAACACAAAAAAAATTAGAAAAATGTCCTTACAAGGAACTCTTTCAAAACTCCAAAAAGTTAGGACGGAAGCGCAAACAAAACTAGCGCGCTTATCTAAGTTCGTCTGAAGTTGTAGCCAGTTGGTGTCGTGGTAGGGGGCGCGCGCTCTCCGCCAACTTGGGCGCGCAGTTGAAACGCGTCGCGCGCGCAGGTCGCCGTGCGCGCGTTAACCGCGAACTTGTCGAACACGCCCGCGAGTGATGTCACTAGGAGAACCGGTGGTTACTGTGCTGTGATTGTGAATTAACTATGGTAGCCATGGTGGCATCAGCGTCAGGATATGGCACTCTCCGCCGCTTCCTAAGCGTGCCCGAGGGACAGCACTCGATTGCTGAGGCAGGGGTCGGACCCAGCAACTCCGTTGCCGTTTCGGTAAGATCGCAGTTGTTAGGAACAGTTAAGCATAACGATGAATGATAACGTTATGCGTTTGGAATGCTGACGTTAATGACTTGTTGATGCGTTATACTTTTATTGAGGTGTGACTGTAATGTCCACAATTCTCGCGATGAATTGATGCCAAAGATAAGTATGTTTGCGATACGATATGACTTAGGTATGCATTCCATGTATTACTATTTAGTTAATCAGTCGGCGATAATGCGTCTTCTTTGATAGTATGATCGACATCAATGCCAGAAGATTCCATAACACCTGTAAAGCTATGCAATGTTTTTTAAAGACTTGACGATCAAATTCGTACTTTTATATGTTGAGAAAATATGAAATTGACTGCAATTCTCGTCGAAAAATTAAAACGCTAGAAAGTTTCGCTCTACAAGTCCCATTAGAATGTATACGTGCCTATTAAAATTACAAGACTTGTGCAAAAAATACCTACCACTTGTGTTCGTGAGTGGATAACGAAATCTTTATTATTACTAGACCGTTTCTCATTGACCAGTATTGCTTTAGTTCGACGCCGCGCAGTGTTACCCAAATCTTAAACTGGTTCGGCTGAGTTCGGCACACTGCATTATAGCAGCTAAAAAAAGAATCCGGACAAATCCATCAGTCTACGAGTGTATCCGTCCACGGTGAGGTCATCAACCTTACTTTCCTTTTTATTAGTCCGCTGTAATTTAGCATCGATCGAAAATCCGGCCTTGGCCCCACACCGACCATTAGAACAATACTTTTTCAATGATGATGTCACCCTGATCTGCTGGGATATGTATGGGATGGATACGGCCAAGGTTAGGCCAACAGACCGTGGCTGTATCTCTAGCTGATCACGGCTCGTTGCTCACCATCCGCGAAAGGAGCGCATCACTCACTCTGTGGTTACCGACCCAGATCAGACAGTACTTACCCGCTATTTACCTTACCGGAATTAATATGAATTGTGTCCACTCTTAATATAGCAAATTGGTATAAACGTTCCACTTACAAAACGACTGTAGACGACAATTGAAGACTCACAATACTGGAAAAGTACTGCCTCATTGGCGAGTTTGTAGGTCTTCCGTACAGGGGCTCAATTGTGGCTGCAGACGTCCAATCCTTCCTTGCTCCTTTACACTTTCTTGTATTAGCCCGCATCGATGCGTAGAGAAAACGCCGCGAATCCTATATACGATCGTTGTAATAATAATACACCGCCAATGGAAATGAGAGTACCACCTAGTAATTCACTGCAATTGTTCGACGGATTCCATTCCCACCCACTAGATTTTTCTAAACTCCGATAAAACAAATTTAAATAAGCTATTGATGTTGATGTCAGACTTTCGCGTTACATTTTAAGCGAAATGTAACGTCAAATTGTATTGAAACTGATCTACAAGTGATCCGGATCGAGAAATTATGAAAAAGATTTATTTCACGCTTAAATAATGAGAATGAATCAGTTTATCTGTTGCACATAAACAAAACCACATCGTAGAAGTTGCTTTTGGAATGCTCGTTTTGAGGCCGACAAGTTTCCCCTAAGAATATAATTAAATCTATCGTGAGTTGTCGAAAAAAAAACCACACACCCATAACGAAAATCTTGGGAAAACAAGTTTGTTACAACACAGCATCCACTTAATTTTATATATTTTACCGGTGGATTCCGGTTTTACAACCTTATTTTTAGTACATACGAAACCTGAAAATTGTTATTACTAACAGAATAGAATTTATATAATTATATTATCTGGGTTTCTTTTGTGCGGTTGACAACTATGGCAAATCAGCTGGTGCTATCTCCGGCAACAAGATCACATCTAGCACTCTTTAGCGACCCAAAAGCTCTTGCTCGAGATAACAAACATAATTATGTATATCGTTGTGAATTTTCGTAATACATTTATACATTTTATACTTAGATGAACTTAAATGAAAATGTCTGAGTTATTGTACCTATATACTAAAAATAAGGTAGTATGTCTGTCAAAACTAGCAGTTAGCTAATATTTGGCATAGTTGTCTCCAGCAGAGGCAGCCGGACACGTTACGACACGGCATAACATTGTGGTGCCACCACTTGGTGCATGCTTCCGCCCACTACCCTCTTATATGGTGAGGACCTTGTTATGGTTGCCTTACGTAGACACATCCACTCGACTAGATTTTGCAATGTTATCGTTTGTGTCGACTTGTCCGGAAGGTTGTCCTTTTTTAAATTCCTTTATCTCTAGCTCGCATTCTCATGTTAATTGCTTGATGCATTTTTGATTGAACAGTCCTTGTCCACCTTTTGTTGCTATTTTGTTTCCAAGCAGCATTGCGAATAAAATACTGGGTGTGTCCCCCGGTTATTTACTCATGCAAACACACCAAAAATTCTTTATAACTACATAGTTTGTTCAGCTTTCAGTTGAAGTAGGCAGCCCTGTGAAGTAACTCTGGCAACTATGCTATAAACATTACGCAACATAGAAGCTCTACAAACAAAACTTATTACCCACGCCTTAATGAAACTAATACTTTCAAAAATGATCAAAGTGAAATGAATGGACGAAATAAATCTAAAGCAGTCACAATCGAAGGCGGACGTCGATCAAAGATTAGAAACGCTCTTAGAACAAGTATATGGATCGCTGTGAAGATGCATTCCCAGATTAGTCTGCTTCAGAATTTCTTCATAATTATAGCGCGTAGGCAGCAACGTCTAACAATCGTGGTGTCAAAGAAAATATTAATTAAACTCGTCACACTCGCTTCTTAAGTGTTATATCTGAGGGGAAATTTTAATTTAGTTGTGAAATCTCTGATTTCTTTTATCAGGCATGCTTTACTGAATTTTCGGCCGAGTTAAACGGCTTTATGTTACCTAGAGCACATTTGTTACGACACCTATGTTTAGTTAAATGATACTGATAAATTGAATGCGTCCTTTTATGTAATGACATTGTGTCTGAAAGGCGTTAATTGTTAGTTTGCTCTACAGTACAGGGTATAAATAAGTAATACAAACATTAATCATCGGTACCAAATAAATCATCAAGGAAACATTATTTTTGCCTGTGATGGCGAGGTATCCTTGAGTTACGCCATCTGTTGCGCTGTTTGTCCTGTTTCCAAATTGGGTACTAGCTTTTGCCCGCGACTTCGTCCGCGTGGAATAGTTACTTTGGGCTAACGTTAAATTTAACCCCGATTTTGAAGCATTCTTCATTTGCGCTCCGCTCCTATTGGCCTTAGCGTAATGATATATAGCCTATAGCCTTTCTCTATAAATTGACTATTTAATTAAAAAATAATTTTTCAATTCGTACTAGTAGTTCCTGAGATTATCGCGTTCAAACAAACAAACAAACTCTTCAGCCTTATATTATTATAGTATAGATAGCTATTGCCCGCGACTTCGTCCGCGTTTCCGTCGTTTTTCGTAAAAAAAGTAGCCTATGTCCTTCCTCACGGTTCAGTGATTTTGATGTAACAGACAGATTAACTTTCGTAATTTAGTAGGGAAATATAATATGTCAATCTATAATACTGTTGAAAAATTTCGCAATTCGGAACCGCACAATATTATTGTTAATAGCTGTGCCCGCGACTCCGTCAGCGTAAGTTAATGTATTGGTAATATTGTTTAGACCACGTTCACATGAGGCTTAAGTACCTATAGAAATTTTATACCTTCGGCCGCGAGACGCGTCGAGCGCGGCGACCGATTCTCAAAAATAATCCTTATAGCATGATTCAGTATTCACGCGCGATGACTTATTATTAGCGAATTTCATGTATAACTTTGGTGTTTCTATACCGATTTATATGATTCCTTTTTATGGAATAGTTAATAATGTTAACTTTTTCAATTATGGGTGACTGAGAGTGATATAAACGTAAGAGTAGACAAATATTATAATCAGAAAGCTTCGAACTGCTAAGCTATCGGGAGTTACACGTGTTATTGTGAGTCAACCATAAAAGTTAGACATATGCTGTCGTGGGATATTTTTTATATAATTTTAAGGAAAACATTTCCGTCATGAAATGATTACTGTGTAGCTTTAACCATTAAGGTTGCACACGCGACGGAAGCTTAAAAAATGGAGTAACTTCTCCCGTTTTCCCAACATTTCCCTTCACTGCTCTGCTCCTTTTGATTGTAGCGTGATGAAAAGTATACTATATACCAGCTCAGGAGTATGAAAAATAATTGTACCAAGTTTCGTTAAAATCCGTCGAGTAGTTTTTGTTTCTATAACGGTTATACAGACAGACAGACAGACAGACAGACAAAAATATTACTGATTGCATTTTTGGTATCAGTATCGATATCGATCCCTAATCACCCCCTGATAGTTATTTTGGAAATATATTTCATGTACAGAATTGACCTCTCTACAGATTTATTATAAGTATAGATTATGGGAACAGGACAAAGGGATTTGAAAGTTGATTTAAAGCATCATCTCATATCTTTGATTATGGGAATTTTGAACCCAGATCTTAGACTACATCTCGTCTAAGATCTGGGTTCTCCCATGTCACATTCAAATAAAAATAGGTCACGTGCAATGTCGTGTACAATGATGTTATATATAATACTGAGGGTCGTGTACTTACTGAATATAAAATCAATCAACTCCCAAATTCAAAGTCCATTACGTATTTGATAATAAAAAGTTATTACTTAACCCGGAATGCGGTTACGTGTCAACATCAGTACAGGTATTGAGGCACATTCGCTATGATGGCCAGAGAAAGCTATAGGAGGAATGTTCGCGCGGTTACTTTCATGTGGCCGAGCTTAATATCATATGCCATCGAAGAAATTGCCTGTTCAAACCATATCTGTTATGAACTTAATATTGGCTACATGTGTTTTGCGATGCGGATGATGTTTTCAAAGCTTCGTTATTGTGGGAATATTGCACGGTGACTTACAGTCTTATTCTAACAGCTCGCTAAGGTATTTTGTCTCTGTTTGTTGTTGAGACTGAAAATAATAAATAGGGTTTTCATAGTGGGATTCGAACCTTACAAATGTTAGATTTATATAAGTTTTTGATTCAATAATACAATAAAGGCCGGTACAGTTGTTCTAGATACGCCCTATAAAAAATATCTCCCATTTTCCTTTGGGTGCTGGAACTTACTTCTAGGAATTATGGTAGGCGGTGTATTTGTTGGGTTAGAAAAAACTTCTCCCCACTTTCGCTTTAAGAGAGCTAAGTATTAATAAATAATGTACAATACAGCCAAAGGTTCTTGTGAAAATAAGAAAGAGAACAGGTTGGTCCAAAACAAATATATTTATATCACTCAATCAGACTTATAAGAAAATCCCACTATAAATAAAACTGTGATGTTTAGCCCGATACGCAGTTTACATGTATTTCTCTTTTCTAATAAATCATAAATGTAATTACCTATTCATCTCTCCGTGGTAGAAGTGATTACTCGGATGCGATAGACGATGAGATAGAAGGCCTGTCATTACCTACCTATGCATTATTTTAATCATAAAGCCTCTACATTCTTTGTCGCTCTTAGTACTTATTACCAGTAAATCTTAAATCAGTTTAGTGTTGCCCTGAATCAATTTAATCTCAACCGTCTTGCGAGCAGACTTTGCATTCTCAACTCAAACAGTTTCAAAACAATTAATTCCGATTTCCTGCTCTTAATAGCGACACTAATTATTTAAAACTATGTATAATTTTGGTACACATGTTTAGTCGGCCGTGTCGGTATTGGTCAACGATATTGGTGTTGGTAACGAACATGATGTCATTGCGAAAAGTGAAATTGGCTCCCGGAAGGCAGCGTGTTTGTACAAATCATATGCTAACGATTAACTGTTTGAGAGCAATGTTATACTGAATGAAACCGACGCCATTCACCAACAAAGCTCTTTAAGTACTCAATCGGTTATACAAATTCAAAACATGCGAGTTGTATTACAAGAACCGTATGACAAAACTGTTCCGAGTATAATAACTACTGTCTAAAGTGCACTTTTAGTGCGTTTTCACGTACTTGATATATTACTAATTGCTTGGACAGAAGTAGGTATCGTTCGAACAAATGGGAAAATTGCTAGAGATTACCATTTAAGTCATTGTTGACCGGAGACGTTTCAATTTTTGTTGATATTTTATTGGATTCGCCAAGGCACTTCTCTAAAGTCTTCCTGCGAACTTCAAGTTTAGTTGTATTACAACATGTGTGAATTTTATTTTGAATTGATTTTCATAACAATGCTACTCACAGACTCACAAAAAATCTACATATAGTAAACATTCACATGAAACATGTCCCGAGACGTTAAAATAAGTAATATCGCTTGTCAAATTGAAAGTCTAGACAAGGCAAAAAAAAATGCGTATGTAATGGATGCTTCAAGGTTACAGCATCACTTTCTCCAAAACTAAGCGGTTCTCATGACGAGATGTGTTATCGTGTTTCGCTGTCTCTTTTTATCTTGTTATCGCTAACATCTGACATTTAGCATACGAATTTGCTTGTTTTTAGGGTTCCGTAGCCGAATGGCAAAAAACGGAACTCTTATAGTTTCGACATGTCTGACCGTCTGTCTGTCTGTCTGTCCGTCCGTCCGTATGTCACAGCCATTTTATTCCGAAACTATTAGGACTATGCATGTAAAACTTGGTAGGTAGATGTATTCTGTGAACCGTTTTCCGATTTTAAGAGAAAATTTAAAAAATATTTAAAATAAAGGGGGCTCCCCATACATGGAACTGAAACTGAAAATATTTTTTTTCATGAATCCTATACGTGTGTGGTATCTATAGACAGGTCTGTAAAAATGACATTAAGGTTTCTAAAATGACTTTTTCATTAAGTTAATCGTTTAAAAGATATAAGCTTCCAAAGTGGTAAAATGTGTCCCCCCCCTCTAACTTCTATAATAATGGAGTGAAAAATCTGAAGAAAACCATATGTTGTAGATTTTAATGTAAACTTTCAACCAAAATTGGTTTGAACGAGATCGAGTCAACAGTTTTTGAGATACAGTATATTTTCTAAAACCGCAAATATAACTTTGTAATTCATACAAATACTATGAAAAACAATGTTATTGGGCGTAGTTGTAAAAATTGTAAACAAGCTAGTTTTAAGAAATTTGTAAGGTTTTTTGTTTTTTTTTTTCAAATGAATATATTAAGTATATTATATTTATTATAGTTACTACGGAACCCTTCATGGGCGAGTCCGACTCGCACTTGGCCAATTTTTTTCAATTTCATGCACTTGTTATGTACATATGCTTAATTTTATTTGTTCGAAAGTTGCAATGAAGATGTAGAAAATTATGTAAAATTAGGAGTCGAAAGTAGGTATCTTGCGGTGGCTTTTAAAATTGTGATCAAGTTCGATACTTGCATTTTATAAATTTTAGCACCATTATTAGTGAAACTTTGTATGTTTGTTTTTGGGTAATGCCTCGACATTGTTGAGGTGAAAACTTTTCAATTGATTGACAGTCCTTGAATAAAAGATAAACTCTTTTCAAAAATCAAATTTCTTTAGAAATTCGTGACGAGTATAACGGTCTTATTTCTATTTTTGGTCAATTTGCGAAAGTATTGTGGATACGATTGTCGTTTCTTTTCAAATTATTATGCCAATGCACGACATTTTTTTCTGTCTGCCGTTGCACTTATTCACTTTTTTAGGAATGATTCCACGACTGATCTCGTAAAAAACAACGATCTCGGTATTATACAGATTAAGTAACCATTTTACCATTTATAACCTGAAGTAGAAAATCTTGTCTCGGGTCTGAATAAAACGTACATTGGCGCTTTTTTTTTCTCCGATTTCAAGATCAAGGCTTTATAAATGCTTTGTCATGAACGATCTTCGTTTCTGTCTCTAATGTGCTTATAATAGCGGTGAGTGATCTGAGGCAATCATCTCTAGTCGAGTGTAACACATTACTTGCTTTGGACTAAACCTGTTTCTTATTACTTCAATTTTCCTCTTCGGTGTAAAATTCTCTTGCATTGCTTGGCTTTTACGATGAGTTTTTACTTCTAACCTCTGTTATCTATTCACTCTATGCGGGTAGTAAAATCTTTACTAACTAGCTAAAGGAATGAATTAATATGAAATTATTGCGTGATTGAACGCTACGCACACAAAACACTTAGGAAACAATAAAGCGCTAGTCGAGCCGGCAGGAAATCGTTTAGTGCTTCCAGAGTTCTCAAACCATCACACAGCATGGTCCCAATAGTATTCCGAGAAAGTGCATTTCTCGCATCTCGGTAAGAGATGCGAGGGTTTCTTGTGCAATTCCCTCAGTGGGCCGGATTCCATGGCAAGTGGTAATGTCGTGCAAACTGCCAGTATTGTGCGGCGCAACATCCGTGGGAAATCTTGAAAACGAGCTTTGCATGCATAAGTAACTGGCCCCTGGTAGTTCGGATGCAGTTTCGTCATTTACTATGTTGCTGTTATGAAAGTTACAGACAGGATCCCAAGTTATTAAGTAAGTCTTTTTTACTGGTATTCACTTACAAAAACGTTTATACGGTTTAATAATTATCTATAGTAATATTATAAAGCGGAAGTGTTTGTTTGTTTAGACGCTCTAATCTTCGAAAGTACTGAATGGATTTGGATGACATTTGGTATGGAATCAGCTTTAAGCTTAAGGAAGGCTATATGCTACTGTAAAATAAGGAGGGCTATGTTTTTATCGAGATATGATCCACGGGAGCGAAGCCCGTGAGATTTCTAGTAATTAATATAATATTTAAAGACTTTATCATAATGACAAACTCATGTCACGTAATATTTGGTTATTGGATGCTTGTACATTGCCTCAAGTAATTTTAGAACAACTTCAAATGTCAGAATATTTTTTTTTGTCACAAAGTTTCAATGTTGTTTTTTTTAGTCCAGTCTTAAACTTGGTAAAAACTCACCATAAACACGTTTTTACGGTGTTACGTTGAGTACCGAATCAAATTGTTGCTTGTTTGAGATCTGTTGAGATGCTATCGAAAATTAGACTTTCCATTTGTAATGGATTTAAAAGCAAACATTGTAATTGTTTAAACTCTTAGTTGTTTTCGTAGCTACTTTCCCACTTTGTAGTGTTTTCTATATTGTTGTTTTTTGTATTGAAGCTTAATGAATGATACTTAATAGTTTTTTTTTAGAATTAAATGCGGACTTATTTGCATTGCACTTCTTCCAACGAACGAACCTCATACGAACTTCATACGAACAATTCCGATTTCCTTCCGGAAATCGATCGTGATCGGGCGTATTTGCTGGAGATGTGCATACGTTTATCTTCGTAAATCGCTATTTGATTTATCGCCCATAACTTTGCACTCTACACTGCCTAGATGATCTCTTCAAATACCTCCACGCTTCGTATTCTAATGGAGCTCATTTTATTTGGTCTTGAAACCTTGAAAAGTTTAAACGTTTTATTTGTTGTTTCGATTAACAATGTCTCCACGCCTACTTAGATTTTTTGCTGAGGTCGTGGTATAAAATTGAAACACATCTTTTGCTATACTGGAATGTCTAATTGCTTCCGAAACATTTGATTTGCTTAAGTTGATTTTGCTCTGTTTAACTAAGAAATTAATTATATATATACTTTTATTATGTAGGCCATGCTGTGTTGTATAATATAATAATGTTCTATCAACACTCCCGAAAATCTCATGTAGAACAATTCAATTTTAGGCCACACATTTGTGACGTCGCGTGTGGCAAAGTTATGCGGTAAAAAGCTCTCTGGGCCGTTGGGCCAGATGTCGGCAGCTCGGCACAGACGACGCCTACCATTGTTCACCGGTATCTACTATTTATCTAATATTCGTCTACTCTACCAACTATGTGATCAAAGACTTCGCGCGTGGAATGCTGATGCTACCTACGCGCTTATTTACCTTAAAAGACTTGTTACTAACGCTGAAATGGTCTCTCGGTTATTAGAGATGTCAACGCGAATCAGTTTCGCAAAGTTTGCTACTAACATTATATTAAGTTCTTTTGACTCAAGAAATCATTTTAACAATATTTTGGCCGAGCTGTTGCGTAATGGGCTACTTAATGTAGTACGTCAAATAAATAGCCGACGGAACCGATGGTTATATCGATCGTTCGTCGTTGTGTTCTCATAATAGTGATGGTTACAAAATATTTATATTAGTCGTCGTTGGTTGCTCCCTTTGCATATTATATAGGCGCCACATTCGAATTTCACCGAGATATCTCGCTTCTGCACCTTCCAACTGGGTCATGTTGTACTGGAACTTGAGAGTCGGATATGTCGAAATATTTTAACGAATTGTATTAGCTTCAAACTAAATATAATAAACGTTGATTTTCTCGTCGTTATCATGAGAAAGAACATCAGGAGAGTGTACTGGATTATACCGTGTGATAAGTTATCGGACATACGATTTCCCCTTAAATACAGCATATTGTTATCGTTGACAACAATGACGATGGACACGCAAATATTTTAACTTGCGATAAGCACTTCTTTGTCGTTTGTTTCAATCTTAACAGGAACCTCTGTGAAGATTATTTTATTAAGAATGAGTACGGTCACTTCCTCCCACTTCCATAACATTCACATTGTACCTTGACAGTGCTACGTTAATATCAGCTTAGGTTCTGAGGCCACTGTAATTTTCATTAACATTGTTTGCGTGTGGCTGATCACATAAATTTTCATCCGTAGCAGAGACAGTCATCTGTGTAATTGTCGAATATGATATACCTAATTGTTTGGGTGGCCGAAAAAGTCCTCGTCTTTTAACGTCGTTTTTTTTTCAATCATGAATTATGTCTTTGGTCACCGCTTTTGATGTGTTTTTTTCCCATAATGTTTCTTATTCTTCTAGCAAATTGCTCTACAATAAACTTAATGCTTAATTATGGCTGCGTGGGCTTGATATATTTATAGTCCTTACTAGTTATTCTTATGACTTCATCGCATCACTGATCTGTTGACATTTCTGAGCTCAGAGGCCATGATGGCAGAGTTCCGCCGTTTAGAATTGATGCTGATTGAATTTGTTAAGAAATTTAACAAATTCAATCAACCATCGTATGTGTAACATAAGACTCGTCAGCGTTCCACTTTTGACTTTTCATTTTCTTTGGTTTCGACATCCTCGTGTTCAACAATCTCTTTTTAGGGTTCCGTAGCCGAATGGCAAAAAACGGAACCCTTATAGTTTCGATATCTTTGTTCGTCTGTCTGTCTGTCTGTCCGCCCGTCCGTCCGTCAGTCAGTCCGTATGTCACAGCCATTTTATTCTGAAACTATTAAGACTATACATGTGAAACTTAGTAGGTAGATGTATTCTGTGTACCGCTTTCCGATTTTAAGAAAAAAATTAAAAAATATTTAATTTAAAGGGGGGACCCCATACATGGAACTAGAACTTTCAACCAAAATTGGTTTGAACGAAATCGGGTCAGCAGTTTTTTTGAGATACAGCATATTTTCTAAAACCGCAAATATAACTTTGTAATTCATACAAACACTATGAAAAACAAAGTTATCTAGCGTAGTTGTAAAAATGTAAATAAGCTAGTTTTAAGAAATTTTTAAGGTTTTTTTTTATTCGTCAAATACATATACATATTATATTATATTATTATAGTTACTACGGAACCCTTCATGGACGAGTCTGACTCGCACTTGGCCAAATTTTATTTCCGTGTTAAACAACCCGCATAGTAAAATCTATTACTGCAGCAACTTTACACAAAATTTTAAACGATTAGTATGTACCTATGCATCAGCAACAGAATCAATACTATCAGCAACTAGCTTTTATTTTTCAAAACGTCAGTTTTAAGCAGAAATAGTGTGAGTAACCATCGCATCGGTCAGGTGGATCGAAGTGAGTCAGACAGAGCAGGGCAAATGATTTCTTATTTCCTGCACCGCAAAACTAATTGTGTGTTCCATTAGTTCCGCTAGCAGCTAAACCTCAGTTATGCTACGATTGCCTCCACTATGACAGTGCCCATAACTATGCTATAGACCGTTCACAGTTTCACACACACAAATGAAATAATTATGTACAAATTCTTAAAGCTTCCTGCTTCCTGTTACTTGAGGGCGGAGTGAGATATCGTGAATTTTAAAATGGTTGGGTTTTAATGTTTCTGTACAAATATTCTGGTCACGTTTCAATTGTCTATTGTGTTCGTTCGATGTTAAAGTTCTTTTATACTTTATTATATATATATATATATATTATTTTATACTTTTGTACTTTAAGTACCTGGAACCTCGAGGTTCATCTCATCTCGTCATAGACTTCGTGATTCCAGTTATTTGTTTCCTACATTCCAATTACGGCAATCTAATCGTGCTTAATAGGAGCCTTGCAAGATTCCATTCAGGTGGATTGAAGAAACTCGGTTGTTTGACCATGTTAGTAGCTTCTAATGAATATGTATTGATGCATAAGTTCTTAGGGGCAAGAATTCTTTTTCTCAGCGCCGCACGCCGGAGCTGTCTCCCATATTTGGGCACCCATGAATCACACCGCGTCAAACTTGTGGAGTATATTGACTTTGTATATAAAATGTATTTTTGATGTATATTCGTGGTCTTGGCGTACTGAGCTTGTGTTGTTCCTTCCTTGAATTTTCACCTTGTATCAGAGGCCTGACCTTATTTGGCTTATCTGTTGTCTTTCGGTTAACAGCTGTTCTGTAAAAGCAGGCTTTGGCGGGTGACTAAAAGTTGAATGTAAAAAGTAGTACAATGTTCATAAAACAAAGAGCTTAAGCCGGAATAGCAGCCGTTGCCAGCAGATGCAGGCCATACTATACAATATCGTACGTCTAGACAGACCAACCTATTAAAACGCCAAAACAAGCGGATTACAGAACACAATGCGTACTAAAATACACAAGCTGTAGGGCATTAATTAATTACCAGTCAAGTGATGTGAAATTATTCAGTAATTTTTTTTTTGTTCTACTCTATGTATTTATGACTAGCTTCCGCCCGCGACTTCGTCCCCGTGGAAAAAAAAATCCCCCGATTTTGAAACATTCTTCATTACTGCTCCGCTCCTATTGGTGTTAGCGTGATGATATATAGCCTATAGCCTTCCTCGATAAATGGGCTATCTAACACTGAAAGAATTTTTCAAATCAGAACGGTAGTTCCTGAGATTAGCGCGTTCAAGCAAACAAACAAACAAACAAACAAACAAACTCTTCAGCTTTATAATATTAGTATAGATTATCCTTATCGTACCTTGGTGATGGAATCATATTTACAAGAAGTACACGTGTGCTTTATAGCATTCTATAACTGTACTAGTTTTCAGACTTCCAATTTGCTTTTTATGTAATGCCAAATGTATGAGTAATGAATACTGTTTTATTTTCTCGTTACTATCAAGCTCTCATTAAGTCACGGGTTTTGCTTATCAAGCGACTTTATATACTGTGGCCACTAATATTGGCGAACAGTAACCTTAATATATATTTGACGAAAGCCAGTTTGTTATTTAAATCACATTAGTGTCAAATTTTAATTGTTTTGTCATCTCCTTCGCACTTATGGCAGAGAAGAGAGCTTATGGCTTCAGAGCCGTAATTTAAGTACTGGCAAGCTTGTGTGGGGGCTGCGTGGGCGCACGACCTCAGTGGATCGCGTGGGCTGCAGGTGCCAACGCACCTTTCCAGTTTTCACGCATCGAGCGCTGCGGCCTGCGATCTCCGATTCGAATAGACACTAATCGACTCGGTTAACTGTTCACGATTGTTTTGCAACGAACCTTCACCCCGTTTCGTAGATTCTATCTTGTTATTTACCCATTTTCTTATTAATCCTGGTGTTTTGGCAACTTCCTTGAATTTAACAGCTATTTAATGCATTGCATGTTCGTTGTCAACAGCTCAGTTATTTCTAAAGACGCTTTCGATAGAGAATTGCGTGTGTATGCCTTTTTTGGTTCGAATGCATCCATATGACATTAAAGACAAAAGGATACTGTTACAAGTAAGTTCCATTGCCCTTTATTCCACGGATCAAGCGAGTGCAGCACGAGTGCAGTTGGTCCTACTCCGGCAAAATAATTTAATCCGTGTGAAGGATAAAGGCATTGAGAGCATGCATTCAAAACAGGTTTCCTTTGAAATCACTATTGGCTACTGCGTGTCTGCACTTTAAACGATCGCGTAATAATTCATGAAGCAAGCAAGACATCTGCTCGTGAAAGCATCGATGATGAGGCGACGACCTGTCTAGCCTTTGATTTCCGCTTGAGTTGGGCTGCTTGATGCAAATCTGCGATGTTTACAGTTGACAGCCACGCAGGAAGTGCATTCTTCCGTTAGCGACGACGCTGGCGCTAATGAGCCGACGCTGAACACCGCGCCGCTGCCGCCGCTGCGGCCGGCGCCGTTCCTTCGACGAACCACCTAAAACTGGAGAGAGTGAAATGTGTGTTCAGCAGCGACTTCGCTAATTGCACACCAATTAACCACCAAGAATTGAGTGTAGAGAGTGGCCTGCCCGCTCCACTTGCTATATGTTATAGCGTGGTGTATGAAAGTACTTAATAGTCGAGTCTTTACGAGCGAAACGCTCCTTACGTTTGTAAATTGAATGAGTTTGCTCCGACTGTGTTTATGTTTTTTAAATATGTGAAGTCGCGCTTAGAATTGGATTCAATTCCCCTCTATCTAGCTGTCTGGGCAAAGACAGTACACTTTTTGAATACTGTTCTTTCATCTCCAGTAAATATACGTTTGTTTTATTAATTCAAGATGAAAAGCAATTTGAGTTTAATGTACCGTGAAGAGATGATGGATACGAACTTATTCGTTTTAAGTACGTACACTCGAGGGATAAATATGAAAGTACTGTATAAGACGTGTACCTGCCTCTTCTTTTTGTTCTTACTTACAATTTTAATATTTTCTACGTTGACGGGAGCGGATAAACAATGTTAATCAATTCGCATCTGAATTAAATTTACATACATAATCATAATGGTCGGCTTAATTGACCGCAAAGTATTTACAACAAAATATTTACATTCAGAGTAGTTTAAAGGTTTCCACTACCTCCGTGTCACTAGGGTTGCAAAATTACGTAATTTTACTGAAAATGCTGGTAAAATACGATTATTTTACGGTCATTAATATAAATTACGGTAAAATTACCGGCGACTTATGAAGTTTTAAATTTTAATTTGTTAAAATTTCGCGCACGTAAAGATTCAAAATCATTATGCGATGTTGCCGATTCACGTGTGATGATTCACATCTTGAATTCTTGCCTTGGGAATAAAGTTTTAGGGTTTTTTAGTACGCATGAGTCGCATGAACCCAGTTTTCTCTATTTTTTTCAAGTTCCAATACTGAACAAGGGAAGAAGTTCCAATAGTGAAGTAGTGACATACACACAAACATACTCACTACGTATTTTTTGCACTACGTATGTTAGTGGGTATGAGTACGTTAAAGGCCTATTCAAACCTGAGCGATATTCGCTGCCGCTGTGGGTAGAGGTACATACCGCGCGGGTTTCGCTCAGGTATTTAGTATCAAGTACCACGGCTACAGCGACCTGTACCTCTACCATGAGTTGTCATCGACAACTTACTCGCTAGCGCTGCACTCGCTAGCGTACAAACGTGGATCGAATAGATTTCGATAATGCTTGCACCATGAGATTTAAGGAAATTTAGGGAGGCGCTAACGTGAGCTCGATAGATCATGTCGTCTAGCTAACTTCACTCCACTCGTAGAATACTTTCGTCTATGGGTCACTACTTATGTTCTGTTTCTTTCTTTCCCGCTAATAAGAAGAGAGAATAGCTCTTAAGCTCAAAATGTAGTGTTATCACTATGGTAAAAATGTTAAGATAGTCAATATCACAAAATTGAAAAGTTTACGATTAGTGCACTACTTATGGTATTTAGTAGCTTTTGAATTTCGAGTGGTTCTTGTAACGTCATTGTCGTCTATTCAATTTATATTTTTGTTTGTTGATGTTGTGTACTTTGTGTGGTTTAAAAGTTTGGATTATTTAATACAATGAGGACCAGTGTCTCACAGTTCCAATTGATGGTAGAGTTCATGGAAAGATATGTTTCAACTTTCTACTAATATCAAATTAAATAAATATTTAATTTTAAGAGTCTTTTGAGAATCTGTAAAGTTTAATAAACTTTCTTTCACTAATATTTTTCAATTGGTAGCCAACATGAATTCTCATGTTGGCTTGAAATTCACGTTATTCACGTCGTTGATCTTCAAATTCAGCGGCCACTAACATATTCCACGCTAAATATGCTTTTGCAGACATTATTATAACTTTATTATAATCAAAACGTATTAAATGTTAATGTAAACACATGTTTCACACGCCAAAATGCTAGTGAGCAACGTAACTACTACCCTAAGCGTATCGTTCGCTAACGCCTGTCGAATTAGTGACTCATGGTACCGTTTTGTATGGTGACAGCTAAAAAACGTTAGTGACTATCGTATAGATTACGTTAGGTTTTAAACCTATCGTAATCTATAGTGCTCATGGTACGAATTTTAATTCTTTCTGTGACCGCTAGGGGCGCTGTACAATATTTCATACAAATAATTTACGAAGACGCTAGCGAGTTTTGGTTGCGTAAACTCATGGTAGAGGTACTGAGCGATATTCGCTGCCGCTGTGGGTAGAGGTACATACCGCGCGGGTTTCTTTCAGGTATTTAGTATCAAGTACCGCGGCTCTACCACGGTTCTACCCACAAGGATAGCGAAATCCGTTTTGGTGTGAACAGTAATATTACCGCATACCCACTGGGTTTTCTCTGCCGCAGACGGTAGTGAATACCGCTTAGGTCTGAATAGGCCTTTAATAGGTTTTTTACCGAAAATTACCATGTTGTGCCGTAAAATACCATAAATTACGTAAAATAACATTTTTTACCGTATTTTACCAGGGTAATTTTACCGCTTTACATCCCTACGTGTCACCAGCTGTGTATGAGGTAGGTAGGTACGCCATATTGGCGCCTGTTTTAATAAGCTTGAAAATTATTTTATATGAACTGAGAAATTCATTTTCAAGGCACATACTGATGCAGTTAAATATTTACTTTATGGCATAATGAACATGAAGTGTGCACTTAATGCTGTCGGTGCAGTGTATAGCAACAACGGCTTGGATTTAACCCGTGAGAAGGCGCGCTATGAGCAATTTACTCACACAAAAATTTAAAGCAATTTTTTTTGCTGATACCGACGCCCTAACGTCTCAAACGCCTAGGTACCTTCCTAACTATTCATCCCCTCCCCCATGACGCAACTCTCGTGCCGGTCAGTTCTGTTGGGACCACGCAGCTAAGTGTTTGTGGAGGCCGCGTACCATCGTGCGGTAATTAGCTCATCACGCGCCCATCCGTATAAGTATTTATTTTTCCAATTAAAAAAGTATAATTGTATTTTCTAGATTAGGTATATTATTTTAATTATTACGTAAATACTCTATGACCACTCAACCTTTAAAGCACGAGTAAATAGGCATCTTGTGGGCTCGCTCGTCCCATCTTAGACCTCATCTATTGCTTACCATCAGGCAAGATCGAGGTCATGAGTGGGCCCATCGGTAATAAAAAAAAAAAAAAAAGTAGTATTTTGATAATAATATTTTTTGTTTTTAGCTACAACACACATGTAGAATGGGCGACCTCAAGCACAAATTCGTTCGTGGCTGGAACAGAATTCTGGTGATGAAGAATTGGATGCGGATCTTGAGAATGTAGAACTACATCGTGTTGACACCATAGAAAGCGATACTTCCATCATTTGCAGTCCTCATGCAACAGATACAGAGCAATCTTCGGATGAAGTAATATACAAAGCTAACACCAACATTTTGATTGAAAGACGTACATTCCTAAAAGAAGTGGCGCTTGAGCTGGTAAAACCACATATTTCACGCCGAATTCGCATGGAGAACATATCGTCAGATCTCAAGTTTCTAATTAAGTGATTTGTGTCGGCTCCTAGACCTATTTCAGAGCCTAGGCCAGGCGGATTCTGTTCTATATGTCCTAGATGTAGGAATAGACGGTCAAAAAAAGCTTGCACTTTGTGCAAGCAATTACTCTGCACCGAACATATCACATATATGTGTTTAATGTGTTTCTAGAGGCACACTTGTCCAGATCTCATGAAAGAGTATATTTTTTAAGTTTTTGTTATGTAAGATTTTTTATTGTGATTTATATGAAGACTGTCAAAATTAGAAAATAAAAATTAGTTGATTTGTTATTTGTTTTAGAAGTTGCATTTATGTTTCATAGTTTTAATAAAAATACTTATGTTCTTACTTATTAAACCTTGTTTTATTCATATAAATCCATTATAAGTCAATAAGTATTATAAAAGTAGAAATATGAGCATTTAAAGTAGTGTGAGTAATTTGCTCGCGCGCGCCTCTCCATGTAACAAACAGAGGCGCGCCTTCTCACGGATTAATGGCTGCAAGCAAAAAATACTGATGTAAAAGATTTGCTGTAGTAATTAACCAGGTAGATTGTCGGCTTTCCGATTGCAAAAACGAATCAAATGTATTTTGTTCTCGACTACGTAATCTTCAATAGACGTGCAGAGATACAATAAACTTTATTTTAGCTCCTAAATTAAATTCATGTAATTAATTTTGAACTAGGACTAATATACGAGCTGAACCAAGCCTTTGTTCTGCCCAGCTTAAATATTCACAAGATTGATTTTGTATTGGAATGGAACCAGTTAATCACCTGACGACGGACTCCAGAGGTATGATTAACAACAGGTGTAAGTCTATTTACATTGGCTTTCGTAATTCGTAATGAACTGGTTTAGTATTTTTCCATACCCCTTACATACCTCGGTATTTCGTTTTTAAGTTGACTTTTCAGCTGAAATGTGTTTTTAATGATCATCTCAATACACAGACAGACACTGTTTCTCACGGTTTTCATGTATTTGTTTTGTCTCCAAAAGAAGTGGTGATTCTAATTAGTCCAATTATTTGTTAGTCAAGGTATACTTACATTCTCATGAGTGATTCTAAAGTTTAAAATAAGTCTAATATAACCATTAAAAAGTCCTCGTGTATTCCGAGAAGTAATATTTACAGCAACGCAAATAGCAAAAAATTTGCCAAGTGCGAGTCAGACTCGCCCATGAAGGGTTCCATAGTAACTATAATAAATATTTATAATATATAAATATAATTTAATGTATTTATATGAAAAAAAAAAAAACTTAAAAATTTCTAAAACTAGCTTATTTACAATTTTTACAACTACGCCAAAAAACTTTGTTTTTCATAGTGTTTGTATGAATTACAAAGTTATATTTGCGGTTTTAGAAAATATGCTGTATCACAAAAACTGCTGACCCGATCTCGTTCAAACCAATTTTGGTTGAAAGATTACATTAAGATCTACAGCATATATTTTTTTTAGATTTTTCACTCCATAATTATAGAAGTTAGAGAGGGGGGGACACATTTTACCACTTTAGAAGCGTATATCTTTTAAACGATTAACTTTATGAAAAAGTGGTTTTAGAAACCTCAATTTCGTTTTTAAAAACCTGTCTATAGATACCACACAGGCATAGGTTTCATGAAAAAAAAAATCAGTTTCAGTTCCATGTATGAGGAGCCCCCCATTATTTTAAATATTTTTATTTTTAACCGACTTCAAAAAAAGGAGGTTTACAATTCGTCTTGAACTTTTTTTTTTTTATTTTTTTTTTTTATGTATGTTACCTCATAACTCGGAGACGGCTGGACCGATTTTAAAAATTCTTTTTGCGTTTGAATAGGTATAGTTTCTAGTTGGTCCCATTGTTACGAAATCAGGATCTGATGATGGGATCCTGGAGAAATCGAGGGAACTCTTCAAATATTATAGGCACACCTATAGCGTTTTGGGTATTTCTTATAGTACCTTGAGCAGTTGCTTCCGAAAAGTACCATTTGGGGAAGTTGAACTGATGATGAAGACCACAGATGGCCACTGAAACTCCTCAATAATAAGTATTTCGTGGATTGCGATTCCATTACTTGAGTACGGATGTTAAACACTTTATGCTCGTCACAATACATATGGTGATGTAGAGTTGATGGTCAAGTACCAGGAGAACTCCTCAAAAATTAACGGCTATGCATCGGGAAAAGCAATATTTTGTAAAAGGTGATAAGTTGTTGACATTATGGCTTTTGTAACTAGATAAATGACAAACCGAGCCACTAAAAAGCGTGAAAAAAAAAATTTTTAGCAAAAAATAGAACCGACTTCCATATCAAAACACTACAAAGGCAAAAATAACTTTAATTTCGGAAGGCGGTGTCTTTAGTTTTGTATATATTTTCGTTTTTGACACCGCCTTCCGAAATTAAAGTTATTTTTGCCTTTGTAGTGTTTTGATATGGAAGTCGGTTCTATTTTTTGCTAAAATTTTTTTTTATTTTTCATAAAATCGGAAAGCGGTTCACAGAATACATCTACCTACCAAGTTTCACATGTATAGTCCTAACAGTTTTGGAATAAAATGCCTGTGACATACGGACGGACGGACAGACAGACAGACAGACAGACGGACAGACATGTCGAACTATAAGGGTTCCGTTTTTTGCCATTCGGCTACGGAACCCTAAAAAAACACATTCAATTGGATTCAATGCCAATCAATCATCTATGAACTAAATCAGAAAACTGTTTCCTTTTGCTTTTAAAAGATCTGTCTGCTGATGTTAATTTTTTTCTTACAAATCTCATTTATCATTAATTTATGCAGATATAGTCATAATGATTTCAGAATAAGATAAATGAATTATTGCTAGCATCATTACATCCAGTGGTAACTTTGACAGCTGTTTGTAAATTATTTTTATTTATTTATTTTCTTTATTTGGCTAACCAACAACTGTTTACACTTATACATTTAAATAAATAAATTAAATGTTCTACAACTATCTCAGTGTTCCTTTAAGAAATTGTTACACTAAGTAACAATTTCTTAAGCCTGCGCCGAGTAAAATAACTCAAAACGGTCTTCACAACTAAAGGAATATAACCTATAATAGTACTTTAATTACCATACAAAAATATGTAATGAACACTAGAATAAATGTGTTAGCAAACATAGTTGGCAAAATTTAAAAATATTTTATAGTTTATTAAACAAAAATACATAAAGTTGGACAAAAATCCTTACAAAACATGCTCGTGCGTCGCTGAATTTTGATAGTAAACTGTTGAATTTTTTCATAAACTTCAATTCATATTATTCTCTAATTATCATACTATCATTTACAGCTTTAACATTTCAAAAATGTCGCTTGGTTGTTTTAATTTTAATTTTTTCTTCTAATTTGCGCGCTATTTTGAACCATACGCAACGTACACCGGTCGAAAATTCAGTCGTCCACGGGAGCTCAGAGAGGGGTCACGTCTCATCGTGGAGCGTTTCGCCGGTAACGATAATTCGCGATCTATTGTGTACGTATGTATTGCAGCAATCCGTTGAATAACATAAGTCATATTTTTTGTTTTTTGAGTACGATTTATTATGCATACCCAACAATTACTTTTTATTGTTCAATATATATTTCTTTAACATTTTTTTTTTTAATATTTGTTTTATTATGGGAAAATGTAAAAAAAAATATTATTAGAAGAAAGTTGGCGCAAATTTTCGAAAAAAAAGCCATTCTCATAAAAAGTACGTATTTCTATTTTGTGATGGTATTATTGCTTTTTAACCGACTTCAAAAAAAAAGGAGAAGGTTCTCAGTTCGTCTTAAACTTTTTTTTATGTATGTAACCTCAAACTCGAAGACAGCAGGACCAATTTGGATTTTTTTTTCGTTTGAAAGGGTATACTTTCTAGTTGGTTCCATTGTTATGAAATCAGGATCTGATGATGGGATCCTGGAGAAAGCGAGGGAACTCTTTAAATATTATAGGCACACCTATAGCGTTTTGGGTATTTCTAATAGTACCTTGTGCAGTTGCTCCCGAAAAGCACCATTTGAGGAAGTGAAAGTGATGATGAAGACTTTTTTCAAACATTCGATATGGGTATCGTGTAATGGGTTTTTGGGGGTGGTGATTGCAAATCTGGAATTTATTTTTAAATTCAAGATGGCGTATGCAACTTTTTCTCACAAATTCGATATGGGTACCGTGTAATGGGTTTTTGGGGGTGGTGATTGCAAATCTGACATTCATTTTAAAATCCAAGACGGCGGATGCAACTTTTTCTCAAACATTCGATATGGGTATCGTGTAATGGGTTTTTGGGGGTGGTGATTGCAAATCTGGCATTCATTTTAAAATCCAAGATGGCGGATGCAACTTTTTCTCAAACATTCGATATAGGTATCGTGTAATGGGTTTTTGGGGGTGGTGATTGCAAATCTGGCATTCATTTTAAAATCCAAGATGGCGGATGCAACTTTTTCTCAAACATTCGATATGGGTATCGTGTAATGGGTTTTTGGGGGTGGTGATTGCAAATCTGGCATTCATTTTAAAATCCAAGATGGCGGATGCAACTTTTTCTCAAACATTTGATATGGGTACCGTGTAATGGGTTTTTGGGGGTGGTGATTGCAAATCTGACATTCATTTTAAAATCCAAGATGGCGGATGCAACTTTTTCTCAAACATTCGATATGGGTATCGTGTAATGGGTTTTTGGGGGTGGTGATTGCAAATCTGGCATTCATTTTAAAATCCAAGATGGCGGATGCAACTTTTTCTCAAATATTCGATATAAGTATCGTGTAATGGGTTTTTGGGGGTGGTGATTGCAAATCTGGCATTCATTTTAAAATCCAAGATGGCGGATGCAACTTTTTCTCAAACATTCGATATGGGTATCGTGTAATGGGTTTTTGGGGGTGGTGATTGCAAATCTGGCATTCATTTTAAAATCCAAGATGGTGGATGCAACTTTTTCTCAAACATTCGATATGGGTATCGTGTAATGGGTTTTTGGGGGTGGTGATTGCAAATCTGGCATTCATTTTAAAATCCAAGATGGCGGATGCAACTTTTTCTCAAACATTTGATATGGGTACCGTGTAATGGGTTTTTGGGGGTGGTGATTGCAAATCTGGCATTCATTTTAAAATCCAAGATGGCGGATGCAACTTTTTCTCACACATTCGATATGGGTATCGTGTAATGGGTTTTTGGGGGTGGTGATTGCAAATCTGGCTTTCATTTAAAAATCCAATTTAAAACACATTGTTTAAACCCTTAGATGTGACAAAGGAGAGGTATAATAACACAATTTTACTATATCATCAGAATATAAATCGTTTCTCCGGCAAAATATTAGATGAGGAAATGTTAATAGATAAATATGATATAGATATCTTATGTTTTTGTGAAACCTGGCTAAAACCAGATAGAATGTTGTTTAAAATTAATATTTTTCTGTTACTAGTGCATACAACAGGTCCTCAGTAGGAGGTGGTACTTTAATATTACGTAGATATAAGGAACAAATCTCTTAGATATAAGGAACAAAAATATATCACCGCTTGCTCTGTTGATTGCTTGTGTGAGGTAGCATGTACAGAAGTTGAAGGCCAAACTTTCTTAAGTGTTTATAGACCACCAGCATCAAACTTGTCATCATTCTTAATGATAATGGGAGAAATTTTAAGTACCTAAGCTTATAAGAGATAATAAATTAGTTTTCGTTTGTGGTCACCTAAATATTGATTTGTTAGTAAATTCACCTGAACACTGCAAGCTTACTTCATTGTTTGGTTCATTTAACTTAAAATGCACATACAAGGAAGCAACAAGAATAACAGCAACATCAGCTCAATGCATAGATAATATTTATACTAATTGTGCCATAAAATACTCGTCTCAAATTAGTGGAGTTAGGTCTGACCATACAGGTTAACTAGTATCCTTTGAGTTGGTTAAAAAGCGGCAATTAAATAAGACTATTAAATTTAGGCCGCTAACTAAAAAGAAATTAATGTTTATAATGATAACATGTTAAGTAATCTTTCAATGGCCAATTTTGACTCCCATGACCCCAATGAAAATTACAGGATATTATTTTCTTCACTATGCCACGAATTTAGTAAGACATGTCCAGTTAAAAAATTTCAAATGAGTAATAAATCTAAATTTAATGAATGGGCCACTGCTGGAATAAGAATAAGCTGAGACAATGTATACAACTTATACCATGAAAAATCATTGACTTCCGATGAAGCCTTCCATAATTATGTAAGAAACTACTCAAATATATTTAAAAGAGTATGCGCCCTAAGCTAAATCTAAATCAGAAAGTAATAAAATTAGCATTTCTAACAATAAAATAAAAACTGTGTTGAAGGTGATAAACAAAGAAACTGGAAACACAAACCAAAATAGGGTTAGAATGATTTGACTTTGAACATCGATGATCAGGTCATCTCAGATAAGTCAAAAGTGGCTGAGAAGTTGGAAAATTACTTTACCAATATTCCAGTAGAGGTTACTAAATCTCTAAATTCTTCGCCATTATTAGCAGAATCTTTTTTAAAGGAAAACTTCAATAAGGATATACCAACATTTTCATTTAAGCCCATTTCTATTGATGTAATTAAAAAGCATTCCAAAGTCTTAACATAACAAACACTGATGACTTATGGAGTGCATCTGTTAGGATTCTTGGTAATATTATTGACTCAATTGCTGCTATCCTAACAGGCACATTTAATTAATGTATAGACAGCGGTAATTTTCCCGATTTAATGAAACATAGTAAAGTAGTACTAATTTTTAAGTTGGGTTGTAAGAGTGATCCCTCTAACTATAGACCGATATATGTGCTTCCAGCATTAAGCAAAATATACGAAAAAATCATGCTGGACCAGATGCTATCATATTTTAACTCAAATGGAATTCTGCATAGTCGGCAGTTTGGTTTCACGAAAGGTAGGTCAACAACAGACGCAGGAGTAGCGCTCATCCGTCACATTCTGGAATCTTGGGAGAAATCTCAGGATGCAATTGGCATATTTTGTGACCTCTCCAAAGCTTTTGATTGCATTGACCACAAAACACTGATCTGTAAATTACACCATTACGGAGTTCGTGGATTCGTGTTCTGCTGACCTTGTTCTTTCATATTTATCAAACAGGCAACAAAAAGTTATTGTTAATGGAGCGACATCTGCAGGATCCCTAGCCAAGATGAGTGCTCCGCAAGGTTCAATTCTTGTTTCCTTTTTATAGTGTATATCAATGACATACATGATGACCAACTTATCGGATATTTTTTATTTTTAACTCCATTGTGCTGTATTAATTGGTCTATACGACAGTATAGACCAAAGTTTTAAATATAATTAAGCATATCTTAGAACTGGAAACATATCTTACAACTATATAATAATATAGGTTAACCATCAGAATTGAAGAAAAGCTGAAAAAAAAGAGCTGTCACTTCTTTTGGACTGTAAAACCAGGTGGAATAGTCTTTTAACAATGCTGGAGCGATTTTATCTTTTAAAAACCTTCATTCAAAAAGCTCTTATAGATCTCAATCATCCAATTCGTTTGGAAGAAGTTGATTTTGAATTGGTAAATAAAATTGTTGATGTGCTGACCCCAATTAAATTGACAGTAGAAGCAATCTGTCGGCGAGATGCTAATTTATGCACAGCTGATTCCGCTTTGAAATTTCTTATAAAACATCCTTAGTGGAACGTATGAAGCAACGACGAAGTGATGATTTGACTGGTGTGTTGAATTAATTACAAAATCCATGAAAAGATGATGAAAATCAGTTATTATCGGATTTGGAATGACATGACTTATTTCCAGTTTCTATACAGGCTTTAGTTTGGAAGCAAATAAAGTGTATTGTTAAAAAACTTAAAAGTCGAGATGACACGGAAGAAGAAGAAGGAAGATCAGGATCACAAACAGATGATGAGTTAAGGCCACAAACCTCCCAATCCCAACCCCAATTGACACTAAAGGAAAAGTTATAGCTGGAAATTGATAAGAGTATGAAATCCCCAGATCGTGAAGTACAAATACAAAATTAATCGGGGTTGGCAAAATATAGTATTAGACGTGAAATAAGCCTGTTTGAAAATGGAGGAATTAGTGGATATCACTTAGAAACAGCATATAAGTATCTATTGTCTATTCCTCCAACCAGTGTAAAACCTAAACGAGCGTTTTCAGCTGCTGCTTATGTTGGTAATAAACGAAGCAGGCTTGGAAGTCAAACCTTGGATGCATTGATATTTCTACGATTGTATTTTCAAAATTCGAAATAAGTTTTATTGTCTTTTTATTTCTTACAAAGTATAGTATCTTTTTGTCATTTTTTCTTTTCTTACTATACTGTGGTATGTGAAGTGTACCAAAATTAAAAATATATATATTTTAAGAAATTACTCGTTTTTTAGAGTTCAGTTGCCGAATGGCAAAAAACGGAACCCTTATAGTTTCGTCATGTCTGTCCGTCTGTCTGTCTGTCTGTCTGTCCGTCCGTCCGTATGTCACAGCTATTTTATTCCAAAACGATTAAGACTATACATGTGAAACTTGGTAAGTAGATGTATTCTATGAAACTCTTTCCGATATTGAGAAAAAAATTAAAAATCATTTAAAATAAAGGAACATACTACTACCCCATACATGGAACTAAAACTGATAATATATATATTTTTTTCTTGAAACCTATGCGTGTGTGGTATTTATAGACAGGTCTTTAAAAATGACATAGGGGTTTCTGAAACCACTTTTTCATAAAGTCAATCGTTTAAAAGATATAAGCTTCCAAAGTGGTCAAATGTGTATCCCTCCCTCTAACTTCTATAATAGTGGAGTGAAAAATCTAAAAAAATATGTATCTGTAGATCGTAATGTAAACTTTCAACCAAAATTGGTTTGAATGATATCGAGTTAACCATTTTTGAGATACGGCATATTTTCTAAAACCGCAAATATAACTTTGTAATTCATACAAACACTATGAAAAACAAAGTTATCTAGCGTAGTTGTAAAAAATGTAAATAAGCTAGTTTTAAGAAATTTGTAAGGTTTTTTTCGTCAAATAAATATAAATATTATATTATATTATTATAGTTACACACGGAACCCTTCATGCGCGTGTCTGACTCGCACTTGGCCAATTTTTTACATTTGAGACCAATTAGAAACCACATAGTCTAATCCGGGGATAGCCCCAGGGTCCCAGGATTCAGCATCAAGAATCACGTAATCCCGGGATTGAAAAACATGCTCGGGATTGTATTCTCTAGTTGCAACTAAGAAAGGATTTCTATCGAAATTCTATTTTAGTTGCCAAATGTGTCGAAAAAAAATAGAATTATAAATTGTAAAGAATCAGATAGATAGCCCTACAGACCTCAATCTGAACGATAATTCTGTAAGCAGTTTTATGTCGATAGGAGCCGGGTTTTCTGGTTTAGAACAAGTTTCAGCTTCCTTTGACATTCCCTCTATGTCCGACAAATTATACGCCAAGTGCCATAACAAGGTCTGTCTACTACGGGAATTGACCAAAGAAAAATTGGCTAAGTGCGAGTCAGACTTGCCCATGAAGGGTTCCGTAGTAACTATAATAATATAATATGTATAACTACTACAACTACTAGTCTGTCTGTCTGTCCATCCGTCCGTCCGTATGTTACAGCCATTTTATTCCGAAACTATCAGGACTATACATATAAAACTTGGTAGATTGATGTATTCTGTGAACCGCTTTCCGATTTTAAGAAAAAATTAAAATATATTTAAATTAAATTAAAAAATATTTTCAGTTTTAGTTCCATGTATGGGGAACTAAATATTTTTTTTTCATGAAACCTATGCATGTGTGGTATCTATATACAGGTCTTTAAAATGAGATTGAGGTTTCTAAAACCACTTTTTCATAAAATTAATCGTTTAAAAGATATACGCTTCCAAAGTGGTAAAATGTGTGCCCCCCTCTAATTTCTATAATAATGGAGTGAAAAATATGAATATATATATATATACAACGTGTAACGGAAACCCCATATCTAACCAAAAGGGCTGAAGACAACATTTGGTATGGAGTCTCTATGCACAGTTTCAGCACAAAATAACTGACTTAAAGAATTGATACCAAATTATTGGTTTCACATATTTTTTGAATACCAATCATAACAAACGTGTCACAGCACTACGAGGGTCAATAACTTTCCACGTCACTTGCCAATAACACGATAATTCTTTTCGTTCTTCTTAATTTGAAAAATTCGGTCTCTGGTATCAGTGTACTGGAATTTGTAATAAGTTCTACACATGTAGACTTAGGATTACAAAACCCTTGCCATATCGTTTGTTATCATCCAAAGAAGCCATGCACTTGGTATGTATATACCCTTTAAATTACACGTTGTATATATATATATATATATATATATATATATAGATCTTAATGTAAACTTTCAATCAAAATTGGTTTTAAAGAGATTGAGTCAGCGGTTTTTGAGATACAGCATATTTTCTAAAACCGCAAATATAACTTTGTAATTCATACAAATACTATGAAAAACAAAGTTATTTGGCGTAGTTGCAAAAAATGTAAATAAGCTAGTTTTAAGAAATTTGTAAGTTTTAGTTTTTTGTCAAGTAAATATACATATTATATTATATTATTATAGTTACTACGGAACCCTTCATGGGCGAGTCTGACTCGCACTTGGCCAATTTTTGTAAAATGTTATAATAAGCAATATAACATTAGATTTATAGATTTCTTTTATTATTTTTTTCTTTTAAATTAAGTTACACTTGTTACATATATTGTTATGAAATAAATTACGCTTATATTTTCTGCGAAGTAAGTTCGCTAGACAGCATTAATGAAAAAATGTTTTTTTTGGTATGGCCCCACGTATATATAATAAAGTACCGAATGTTATTAAAAATATGACAGTACATCAGAATTTAAACGAGCACTAAATGAAATTTTAATAAACAAAACTTATTTTAGTCTGGTTTTATTATGACATTACATAATTATATTTTTTTTTTATTTCATACTGGTTTTATTATTCAAATAAGTACTGCATACCCATCTACCCTAACTTGCTACTTACCCAGTTTCGAAGCGTCAATAGCCTAATGGATAAGGTGTCGGACTTGTGATCGAGAGGTCGCAGGTCCGAACCCCACCCATTACACTATTGACGTGAACCCACTCCAGACACAAGCATATTTAGCTTAGTTGGAGGGGTTAACAAGATTGCTAGTAATGTGAAATGTACCCACATTGCTAGTATTCTTTAAAAAAAATCTGAGGAGTTTAATATATAAAATCAAAGTTTTATTGCAATAGGATGAATAGTGAGGGAACGGATAATGTATTACTACAGTAAAAACAAACGTTAATTTTTATATAATAGGTATAATTTATTAAATTTATTTTTGTGATTTATTTACGTACCTACTTGCTTCATTTAGATCTATCCAGCCGTTTGAGCGTGAAGAAGTAACAAACATGCAAACAGACACATTCATTCACAAACTTTCGCCTTTATAATATTAGTGTGATAAATAAAACCATCTAAATAATTAATATTCGTTTTTCAAGTTTATTCAACATAACGACAAAAAATTAAAAAATGCAAAGTTAGCAAACTTCGTCGTGCAACGGCAAGCGGGCCTCGAGCGAACTTGTCATTGTGTGTGTGACAACGCACACGACTAGCCCGCTGCAGTAAATACCTATTTACCGCGCGTCTCGTAGGCTCGACACCCTCTTAAACGAACAACAGAATTAATATGCAAATATTTTGTATCGTTTTTTATCTTCGATACAACAGTTGTTTACTGTGACAATCTTGATCGCGCCCGTCCAAGTAGCTTCCTATTTGGGAGTGTCTCCGTGCAGTGGACTATTTTTAAACGTGGCCGCATGCGCCGACACGAACCCGACCTTTCAGCTTTATGATTTGTCGACGTTCTGATACTGTTATTGATAGCATTAAGCTCATCTTGCTCATATTTTTTTCCGCCGTCTCTCTCTCCAATGTTTCAGACACATCTTCTAATAATGTTTCCGCTTTGAAAGTAAATTTATTTTTGCTTTTGATTCCGGGCTTGTTTGGAAGAGGATTTGGTGCTACTCTTTGATCGCTATATCAAAGTTTTAAGTTGTTGAATGATATTTCTCTGACAAAATGTCTTTTCTCATTAGCAAATCATGTTTAATAGTAGCATGGCTAGTTTCTAATATCTCCATTAAGATACAAATCTGAAATCTTCGAATCGTTTCTCCGTGCCGTGTGGTTTAACCGTACGTGTTATTAAAATTCTGCACCACGACGGATTTCTTAGCATCGTGATGCGTTTGCATGTTTTAACTATTAGTTTACAGTAAATTAATAACAGAGAGTGATGGTTCGCGTGCCTGCTTTCTTACTTGCATGACGAATTTGACGATAAGGAGATGCTATGGGGCTATCGACGTCAATACACTTGATCATCTTGATCTATCCTCCTTACCTTGGCATTGTACTTAAATATTCACATATGGATTAAGTTCCTCGCGGTCACATTTTATGACATCATGTTTATGTTGTCTCGTGATGTAAGTTTTATTATCAGCAATATGAAGTAATGACATTTTAGTGCTTAAGGCGCGTTTGGCAAGTTATTCATGCGACGTAAACCGATGAACGAACTCTGTACTTTATGAATCTTGTACGTAATGAATCAAACGTAACGCGTACTAAATATTGTTGTCAGTTGTAACGAGAGAAACAGTATCTGAATGACTCAATTGTTTTTCGTGAATGCAGTTACATTTGTCGAGATTTTCGTGTCGTCATTTATGCCAGAGTCAATTCAATTGAACTTGTTTACAGTCAATCCATTGCTATCACATTAACAAGTACTGAGTGATGATAGTGCAGCACACAAATTAGGACAAGGACCACTTCGGTTCCACTTATTGATCAATGCGATCACAATAAGCGGACGTTGCCATATCGCGGCAGTGGTTGACAGTGGACAATAATTGTGGCAATCGATAGCCGACAACTGACTCAATAGAACTGCTATTTGCAATTATTACCTCGTTAACGAGAGATGACGACCTAAGATACACGGGTAGTATGTCATCGTTGTAATAGTTTATGATTTTATATGTCGTGCCGAGGTTGAAATGATCAATAGGAATTGGAT
The DNA here is from genome assembly GCA_943138885.2 of Tholera decimalis. Lineage (NCBI taxonomy): Eukaryota > Metazoa > Arthropoda > Insecta > Lepidoptera > Noctuidae > Tholera > Tholera decimalis. The sequence goes on along the minus strand of OW964553.2, from coordinate 6,547,488 downwards.
TTAGGTCAAGCCGCTTTGAGCCTTGGCTTGTGAAGGAAATAATAAAGTTTATTGGAGTAAAGTTTTAATGACCGTGGTTGAAAACTTCCCAGTAAGAAAAATCCACTTTTCAAATTTTAAACTGGACTTATCTCACATTTTCTGTTATACATATGAATGATAAATTGATAATTATAATGTTTTTTTATTGTTTCAGTCGAAGCAACGGGCATCAATAAAATGGCTGTTAACGAAGGCGTTCAACAACAGGGTCCCCGATAATCTTCAAGAGCCCTTTTACAGGGATCATGAGGTGAGTTTAGCATTTACTTTCAACATATTATTTTCTTTATTTGCCGTATTTCCATGTATATTGTCAAGCAAGTCTGAAGAGAATTCTTAATAACATCATTTAAGGTTTCATTAAGGCGATACCAAAATAAATTAGGGGTTTTTTCGTCACCATTTATTTCACTATTCCAGCAAGTATGGATTTAATTTTTGGTAATATGTTTATTGACTATTTCATTAATACTTTGACCGAAGGAAAACGCAATTGGGTTAAATTTGCTCCGTCGAATTTGATTCCGAAAAGACCTCTATTCTTTTTTATTATTCACTATAATTCTAAAATCCTAAGGAATTTCATTTCAAAATTGCATTCAAAATGTGCATAATAGGTAATTGAAAACTCTGTCTGAAAATATTTTTTGATACATAGCTTAATTTATTTTTAAACAATTTTTATTTGGTTTGGCGCTTACGTTGTTTTATTTTGGTTCCAGCGTATTGTTGCGCTCTCTTTTTTCGCACGTGGAAGTAATAGACTCTGTCACTTTCTTATGCCCGCCCAGTTCGCCTGCGGCCTTTGTCAGTGATAGACCTGTGTCGATTCCTCCCACAACCGTGATTATAATTTTTTATCGAAATAGTTATTGTTTAGTCTTGTTTTCTGATTTTATTTATCTATATTTGACAAGTGAACAATGTTTATATAACAGTAGTTTACCGATATGGGGAATAAGTATAAAAGACAAAGAAAGTTGAAAAAATTGGCCAAGTGCGAGTTGGACTCGCCCATGAAGGGTTCCGTAGTAACTATAATAAATATAATATACTTAATATATTTATTTGAAAAAAAAAAAACCAAAAACCTTACAAATTTCTTAAAAGTAGCTTATTTACAATTTTTACAACTACGCCAAATAACTTTGTTTTTCATAGTGTTTGTATGAATTACAAAGTTATATTTGCGGTTTTAGAAAATATACTGTATCTCAAAAAATATTGACTCGATCTCGTTCAAACTAATTTTGGTTGAAAGTTTACATTAAGATCTACAACATATGGTTTTTTTTTAGATTTTTCACTTCATTATTATAGAAGTTAGAGGGGGGACACACATTTTACCACTTTGGAAGCGTATATCTTTTAAACGATTAACTTTATGAAAAAGTAATTTTAGAAACCTTAATGTCATTTTTAAAGACCTGTCTATAGATACCACAAACGTATAGGTTTCATGAAAAAAAATATTTTCAGTTTCAGTTCCATGTATGAGGAGCCCCCTTTATTTTAAATATTTTTTAAATTTTCTCTTAAAATCGGAAAGCGGTTCACAGAATACATCTATCTATCAAGTTTTACATGTATAGTCTTAATAGTTTCGGAATAAAATGGCTGTGACATACGGACGGACGGACAGACAGACAGACCGACAGACATGTCGAAACTATAAGGGTTCCGTTTTTTGCCATTCGGCTACGGAACCGTAAAAACCAACATTTGGAACGCCTGAGGGATCATGCTCGTAAAATGACGGAAAATAATTGGCCAAGTGCGAGTCAGACTCGCCCATGAAGGGTTTCGTAGTAACTATTATAATATAATATAACATAATATGTATATTTATTTGACGAAAAACAAAACCTTACAAATTTCTTAAAACTAAGTTATTTACATTTTTTACAACTACGCCAAATAACTTTGTTTTTCATAGTGTTTGTATGAATTACAAAGTTATATTTGCGGTTTTAGAAAATATGTTGTATCACAAAAATGCTGACCCGATCTCGTTCAAACCAATTTTGGTTGAAAGTATACATTAAGATCTACAGACATATATTTTTTTAGATTTTCATTCCATTATTACAGAAGTTAGAGGGGGGGGGGAGGGGAGGTACACATTTTACCACTTTGGGAGCGTATATCTTTTAAACGATTGACTTTATAAAATGTAGTTTCAGAAACCCCTATGTCATTTTTATAGACCTGTCTATAGATACCACACACACATAGGTTTCATGAAAAAAAAAATTTTTTCAGTTTCAGTTCCATGTATGGTGAGCCCCCCTTTATTTTAAATATTTTTTTTATAAAATCTGAAAGCGGTTTACAGAATACATCTACCTACCAAGTTTCACATGTATAGTCCTAATAGCTTCGGAATAAAATGGCTGTGACATACGAACGGACGCACGGACAGACATGACGAACTATGAGGGTTCCCTATTTTTTAATATTTACATACCAGTTTTATTTTACAGAGACAAAATCACAGCGCCGGAGCAGACCTCGAATATTACATGTGATTCGGAAAACAGAAGATTAGAGTCGCCATTATAATTTTTAAATTTGGATGATCAACAGTGTCTAACTACTAATTTCTTGGAAAAAAATTAGTCAGTAAACTGTTTATTTCCTATTAAGATAGAAAGAAATACATTGGCGCGGATTGTCTTGTTCACAAACTAAACTAAAGTTCAGTGCATCTTTTTCTTACTATTTCATTATAAAAGGACAGAAAATATTAGTTTATTTCTGTCAAATTAGTCAGCGCCTGACGTAAATTGACGTATTTTTAGTAACCAATTTTTTAATCGAGTCTTAAATTGTCTATGGAATATCTTAATTTGACAGGACTAAACTAATATTTTTCTTCTGCTTTTTTCTTAATGAAATAGAAAGAAAGTGCGTTGCCAGGGCCAAAATTCGTGGTGGCAAGGCATCTGCCGGAGATTTTTCACTCTTACTTTAAAGGTGGCAGACGGGTCATATGTGGAAAAGAACACAGAAGCCGACAGAGAGTTCCAAACCGATTCGAAGACCGGTCGAAGTCCGACCGAAGTCCGACCGACAAAGTGCGCACAATAAATGTAGAGGAGAATTACATAGTATGACAAAGTGGTATATTGACCAAGTGAGGATGGTGCCCTGTAGTACGTCTGGTATATTAATACTGAAAGTCATTACCAATGATATTGCCGTTATTCATGAAATCAGTCATCGTGTTTTTTTCTATATATTTTATTTCTATTTATCAAAGTAATCACCCATGCAATCGATGCATCTTTTCCAACGCACTGGTAGCTTATTGATACCCTTCTTGAAGAAATCAGTTGGACGGGAGGCAACAAATTCTGCAAAGGCATTTTTACTGCCTCTATGATGTTGATTTTTTTGCGAGAAGTTTAGAATTCAGGAAAAAGTAGAAGTCTGTAGGTGCAAGGTCTAGTGAGTACGACAGATGGCGGAGAACTTCCAACACCAGCTCTTGTAACTTGTAGACCGTCTGCTGTGTAGTATGAGGACGCGCGTTGTCGTGCAAGAGCAGCGGAGCCGAGCGATTGACCAAAGCTGGTTGGACATGTGCGAGCTTCTCCATAATTGTGTTCAGTTCTGCAGTAATGCTCATCCTGTTTGGTAGATAACTCATTACACCAGGGTTAGACCACCAAACAGGGACCATCACTTTTCTAGGGGTCAGTTTTCGTTTAGGAAAACGTTTAGATGCTAATCCAGGATCTAACCAATTTCGCTTACGATTGTCAAACAGGATCCATTTTTCACCGCAGGCAACAAAATTATTTCGTTTGTGTGCCTGTTAAGCAGTGCAAGGTACGTCTCGATGCGTCCTTCGCGGTGATGATCACTGAATTCGTGGGGTAGACGTCAAGCTTTTTTACCTTGCCAATTTGACGCAAGTAAACCAATATTGTTTTGATACTAGCGTTGAAAGCTGCTTCTAATTCAGCCGCAGATTGGGTGTCATCAGCTCCCACAATCGCCTTTAATTCGTCATCGACAACCAAAGGGTTCATTTTTCAGGTCGAAATTTCCAGATCGGACACGAGCAAACTAATAACGGGTGGTGCATTCATTTTTAGAGTTCGTTTTGTAAACGTCGTTGAGGTTGTGGGCCGTAGGTACAAGGGGCATGGTTATGCCAAACTTTGAAACAAGAATTCCAAATTATAAAATAAAATTAATTTGAAATTATAATTATTAGCCAAAACAATATGATTATCGAACTCAAACTCAACATATTTATTTCACATAGGCCCACATGGGCACTTACAATACGTCAGAAGTTAGTGCATGGTTTGAAATTGGTCGTTTTCTAGGGAGAAAAACCGGCAAAAAAAACTCCACAGTATCCATGATACAGATTAAGAGGACAGTATATGATTTAATATTATAATTTGAAATTGCCAGTACGGCAAAACAGCGAATTCATAGGTAAAGCCCTGTTATTAAATATCAAATATTTATAAATTATTTAAAAATTAAACATAACTGACAACGAGCAGTACTGAAAGTGATGCTCTTTAAACCAAGAGACTTCTCTACTGACCAGCTATATTCTGACGCACAAATCCTCACAGTCAGACAGCTATATATCCTCCGTTCTATCCAGCGAAGACACCGTACTCTTCCTCTAGACAAAAACCTACTTCAAAGGCGCAAAGGTTTTCCAGTATGCAAAGCAATCCCTTGTCGATATGCATTTGCAAGTCGTCAATTTTTAGCACAAAGTTCACGTATTTATAACAAAATTAATAAAATTATTTCCATTTATAGACTCACCACTCACGAATTAAAAAAAACTTAAGAACTGGCTACTTCATTTATCTTATGACGAAGCAGAAAAAATATTGTGTATCGAAACTTAAATTTATTTATACTCCTATGGAATCATACTATCTCTCATTCACACATAATCACACCGTCGCCCACACACGCATATACACACACCTACTCACACACAAACCTTCCAGACACTCATAAACACACACACAACCTTCTTTTGCTGTTGACAACAGAAATATTGTAACAGAAATGTCACGGTCGTGTTATTTATTGCCAATGCCGAAATATCTCCGACTCCTAAGATACAGGTCTGCGTACCTAGTTTAGGTGCCGGAAATCTGACACTAATTTTTAGATTTGCTGTACAACCTACTGTTTTTCTTTTATGTATTACGTGTCTTTTCTTATGTACAAATAAATTTCATCTTATCTTATCTTATATTGAAGGAAAATATGCAAAGACTTTACAAACTAGCAGTTGGGTAAAAAGAAGCCTATCACACTTCTCAAGCTTCAACCTACTTCAATACCAAATTTTATCTTAATCCACCCAGTACTTTCAAAGATTAGCGCATTCAAAGAAACAAACTTTACTGCTTTATAATATTAGTGTAGATTTCTTAAATTAGTAGCATTGTAGGATCATATCATAATCAGATTACTTTCAATTATTATAAGTACGATAAGTCACAAATTTGAGCGGACCATCCAGAGTGCAAACATTTGTCAGTTATCGTGTAGCTCAACTTTGAACTTAAGGAGCTCAACGATCTGACGAACAGTATCAAACTAAGGACATTTGGGTAGGTAAGACAAATACTCAAACAGCCATACATCAACTATAAATTATAATGAAAATAATATAAAAATAAATAATAACCTACATATTCCTCACATTCATAATAATAAAAATATAAAAGATCAAAAAACGAAAAAAGAAATAATTAAATACAAAGTAGGTATATACAATACTTTAGAAAGTCAATCATTAACTCAGCAAAATATATTAAAAAAGAGCACATAAGTACGTATATCATTGGAGAAACTAATTCCCAAGCCTTTTAATCCTCAATATAATCTTTGACTGTGTAAATAGCTTCCTGAAATAGCTTACGTTTTATAAATAATTTGAATTTGATTAGAATATGTTACTTATCACTTAATAGCACACTAAATACCCATACTCACACACAGTTGTGACAATTAAACACTAAGTTTGTATTTAGATGACAATAACAAAATTGTGGCGGTACAACCCAACGCAATAGGGTAGTTTCCTGTGTTACAAAATAATTATTTTATTTGGTTCATCAGGTAGAATTTCAAAAAATATTGATCACGTATTTTTTGCCCTTTCAAGTCAAGAAAAATTCACAAAATGGAAAGCTTCAAAGTATAGGAGTGGGGGCTGCGGACGTCACACAGTGCCAAGAATTATACCGGAGTGTGACGTCACGCGAAACTTCAACTCACTGTATCGTCTTAATTTTTCATTTACGTGAAATAAAAAAAAAAACGTATCGAATGTTTTTTGTTAAACTACGTGACGGACTAAATAAAATATTTTAGGAAACTACCCTACGCCCTTCCTAGGGGTATTAAGTATTTTTTAACACTGAATACCCGATCATTATAAGAGACAAGGGAATTCCCTGCTTCGTTCTCGATAGTCGCACATACGGATTGGCCGATTATGGCGTTGCCAAAATTGTGTTTGAATTTTACATATTTTCGATTTATTATATAATATAGATTTAAAAGTATCGTCTATTTTATTAATGAAAACTGGCAGGGGGGCCCTTATATCCATGGGGCCCTGGGCTGCAGCTCAAATAGCCCATAGGTAGATCCACCTCTGATGCAAGCAAGCATGCAACATGCAGCAGGCATAGTTTCTGTCACGGCTCCGGTGCTGCAGGGCTCCGGCGGTCCCATGCAAGCTTATCCTCGCAGATGTGTTTCACGCTCACCACCGCGGCTGCGGCTTGCTGGCTGGCTTCGCCGACCAGCCTCAGCCGCGGCGGCGAGTGTTAAAACCACCTGCGCCTCACCTCGCGGGCCGCCTCGCCCCTCCGCGCCTACGCGATTTTAAATAACACTCTAGGGGTAGGACAGACATGGAACATACGTGGAATCGGTTTCGCAGCAATTCGTTTCTGTCACGCCGCTTCCGCAGCACGCTCAATCAAATTACTCGCAATATTATATATTTTAAACGATAGGCTTAATGATTTTCGATTAAATAAACGTTATATCCAATAACGTTATACGAAATAAGTTTTAGAGTATATAAATGTTATGTCTAAAGAAATTACATCAACAGTTGGTATAACTCACTATCTTGTGAACGTTATTGAAATGAAAATATACCAAATAACTTTTTATGATATGAGACGCACCCCGCTAAATCAGTACGGATTTGTTTCGAACAGACCAGTTAAAAAACCGTGTTCAATTCAATTGCACACTATTTTGTAAAACCTCTTTTAACGTTGCTTGACCGCAAAAACGTACTCATTTGACGCGAGTTGAGCACGGGTTGGTTGAATTGTGTAGTAATACAAAAGCGTGTGTATTTCGCGAGACCGATGTCGCCAGTTGGACACGGAAAGGGAAATACGCGACGATGATTTGGTGCATTCACTAGAGGTCAGTGAAGATGTTGGGCCTCTACCATATGAAATAGAGATTGAAAATAATGATATGACTGGTAGATCCTCGGTACATGAGAGATCCGTGATCCAGAATATGTAATTAATAAAAATAGGGGCAAGGATACAAACAAAGAAAATAAAACACGCGGGGGAAATGTCTCTGATGAAATATTAAATGAAGGCGAGAGACATGTATTCCAAGAAAATAGTGTAGTAATTTTTAATTTTTAGTAATTTTTAATTATATCTCTGACTTTTATTCGTAAGAAAATATCCATCAAAAAATTTAATTGGATGAATAATCTTTAATTAATTAATAATAAATTAATAGTTTAAAAATCACTAGAAAAACACGCTTTTATAAGTGCACGTAAAAACAAAAAATTTGTTCGCGCTTTTCCTTTTTTTTTTGTAGCCTCCGTTTTCTTTGTGTTGCTGTTTCTTTTTTTATATTATTCCCACGAGTAGTGAACAATTAAACGGTCAATCACCCCAGAGGATTTGAAAGTGACATCACAAAAAGTTGACAAAAAGGTTAAGAAAACCGATAACGGATTTTCTTTAGGTTTGTTATCCTGAAACCTGATCCTGTTTGAAACCTGATCGTGTTCAAAGTCCATTACGTGGCTTTTCTCACAAGTACAAACACGACTATGATACGATATTCCATCATGGAATGCCACTGCCTATCTTCCGGCTTCATCATCAGACCTTGAAACCTAATCGTGGTCAAAGTTCATTACAAGACTTTTCTAAGAAATCCAAAACAGCTATGATACGATTTTCCATCATGAAGTTCCAGTTCATATCTTCCGGCTCCATCATCAGATCAGTTCGACATTACCATATTATTGTATTGTCATCAGAACTACATACAGTTGCTAATTTTCATTACGCTACGACCCTTGGAAGATGGTTAAAGTAGTTGCCTTAGATTCCATTACATAGTTAGTTACATACAGGTCGACCTAATAAAAGCGTGTTAAAAAGCGTAGTTTTGAAGCAACTTTTTGTTACTACTCATTTTAAGTAAATTAATTAAATAAAATCATAGTAAGAATTTGGTTACTACACTAGTAGTTCTTTTTCTTAGGTCAATATGATCATTTACTGTTACGGTCTGTTCATTTACACACGTTATATTATTTTTTGTCATTCTTAAATAAAGTAAAACACTAAATACCTAACAATATAATGAATAAGTTAGTTTAATTCAGATTAAAAAGAAATGTATTTGATTTTGGCGACTCCGTGCCTTCTCTATTCTAAAACATCAAAACACACAAACTACATCGCAAACTCACCGCGAGCGTGCGCTCGAGTTTGCAATGTATTCTAGCGGGGGTGCTCCCCGCGTCTTCCGTTAAGCTACGCCCCTCGAGCTATGTCTTATTTTTTACGTATCACCTTAAAGCCTTGTTTTGACCTTGACTTCATATAAGTAATAACCTATTGTTTCTGAGTTTTGAAACAATACAATTTTCGCCTTGATTTCTCACGCTCAGATGTCCAAAATGTCAAACCAAACACCTGTCTCAAAAATTCGGTTCAGCAATAATGTTTTGATGACTTATACAATTTGAAAATGTATTCTTGATCTTTTTCTTTTTCTGTAAATGGTTAAACTTTTAATTGAAAGTTACTCTTTCATTTAATTGATGTCATTCTGAACCAACCATGCTAAATAGCCGAATTCAGAACCAAGTTCTATTATTATCTGTACAAAAGGCTGCCTTGCGTTTTTGCCAACTATGATTACCCTGGATTTGAGCAATAATCATATTAAGGCCAACAAATTATGATAGCGTTCCGTGTAACATACAGATTTAGATTTGACTTCATTACACTGGGTTTTATACTTTTAGTTAGCTAGCAGCATCACCGATAATAAGTTTATGTAAAATAAATCTATGTATTATCATCAATAATCTATCACTATCCAGTTTTATAATAGAAAGAAAGGTGACACAGAAATTAATCAAGCTCTTGTATGAACAGCAAAAAATTAAGCATTATTGAAAACGTCAGAGTTTGATTAGCGCTGGATTTTTCCTTTTGTAACAGTCTAGCCGTAACTTTTTGTTCGGTCACTACTGAAATCCAAGTTTATTTACGGATTGTTTTCTGTTTCATATGATACACGTTGGATTCATATTTGTCGTGTAAATGTCACCAGGTCAATATTTTTAATGATTTCCATTGTTTCGTTCTTTGAAAAATGATTTATTATTTCCGAACGAGCTCCGAAGCCGTCAGCTTTATAGTGTTATACAAAACCTCGTAAAGCATTTCCTAAATTGCGGAACCTAGTTTTGGGTCAGCAATACGCTAGTTAGTTACTGCCCATTTCCTTTCTGTAGTTAACATAGAGCGTCGCCCTCTAACCCCGCAATCCTTTCCGAAACCAGGTCGTAATTAAGTATACTTACAGGTATTTTACGCTAACACCAGCATTATCTGTTGCCATGCTATGGTCAGTAAAACACTATTTACCCCCAAGAAAGCGTGACGAATGTGCGAAAGTATGAAAAAACCTGCGTTCGAAGTTACGTGAATCGTTGCTGTTATCTCTTCAAATATACTAACTGCAACCACAACATTAGATCCTTTGGAGCAGATAAAAGAACGTTGCCCCTATACACGGTCAATGTTCAGACATTTCTGAAGTAGAATTTCCACTGTATTTGTACTTGTATCTGTTAGTATACAACTGCACTCGGCTTTAATAGATCCTTCCACTGTTGTAAACAGTTCATATTCCTTTTGCTTATGTCTGTCGCGTTCATCATTGACTAAAGATAATAAACGCATACGGAGTGTGTGTGTTTATACAGTTTTATGGTTCGAATTATTTATACTAGACCAAGACGGTACTCTCGTCTGCTTTGTATTTGATTAGATCACGGATATTGTCCTAATTCGAGGCAGGGTTTATATTTCAGTGTTGTTAATGCTATTGCAGTCTCATTACATTACACAATCGTTTAAATCTGTCACTTTACCGCTACCAAGTATGAGATCATTTATTTTGGAATACATTGCTTCGTCTTAACAGCGAATTGCTTTTATTAAAAGTGCATTCATTCTCTGTCAGACAGTAAGTATAAACTGTTATATAACGGAGATTAGTTTCCTTACTCGGACTGCTCGATCGACTAATATAAAAGAAATTGCCTGCTGCGGTAGACCTCCACAGACCGCCTACAGATTGACCTTTCATCGACCCCTTTTTATTTTTCAACCTGATTCTCCAAGAGTTTCCCTGCTACAATTTTGTTTTATTATTTATTTATTACTGAATTAAAGTCTGCATTGCCTTGCTTCTGTTAAATCGTGTAGATCTCGTTTAATTAATTCAAATAGCCAGGTCTACTTTTTGCTGATTTTGTAATCTCAGTTCATAATAAGTTCAATTGCCTTATAAGGAAATGGTTGTGCAAAATGGAAGTTTTAATGTTAAAGTCAAGATATGTCCAGTAGTATATGACCAGTTTTTCTTATTAATGCACATGTTGTGGTTATGTAATGTTGGTTTTTAATTCGATTTCTTGATTGAAATTCAACTTACATAGCCACTGATATTTTGACAAATATGAACCCGAAATACCCATGACCTCGTAAGAATTGAAAACGGCCGTAAAAAAAGCAGTTCCTGACGATATTGAACCAATACTACGCCAGCCACATGTCTAATGCCTAATCGATAGGGAATTTCGATTTTACCCTTCATACTAAATCCATTTTTATCAGCTGCCAGCTCGAAAAGGCTGCCCTTGAATTAAAAGTTCAGCATGAACATGGTACAATATTGATCGCAACCATCCTGCCACAGTTGCTTGGGGTTGGTAACTAGTGTCACGCGAGCTTACAGCACTGAACAAAATGTGCTTATAGGAGTGTCCCTAGTAATTACGTCCTTATGAGTTTATTCGACCCAGTGGTGACTTGTTTTGTCAACACAATGGCTGTGATGAGAAAGAAGCGGAATCATAATAAAAATGTAAGCTGATACGCTGGTATTCAGTTCACAACTGAAATTGTGATTTTACATTTCTTGAAAGATTGAAAATAGCTCCTTAATTTCAGACAAAATAAATACTTTACCCAGTCTCGAAGGTTATGAAGACCTATCTTCATAACCTTCGAGACTGGGTGTTTTAGCTAGACCATAGATTAAGATGATATCTTGGATTAAATGTCTTCACCCGTTATCTTGCTTACTTAATCTCTTTGAAATTTAATTTGCTACGCTTAATTACTTGATGTACTATGTAATTGATATTCAGCTGTTGCACAAAACACAGTAGGTATAGAGATTTTTACACGTGGAATAGGCGCTCTATTTTGCCTGTCCACGTCTTCTGAAACGAGAGAATCAAATTGCTGTCGAGATCATGATTTGTTTTGTTAGCCTTTCTCCGATGATTTCTAAGAAGCCTGTTCATTTATCGTTGGTGCACAGCGGATGTCCATTAACGATTGTTGTTGCGAACGAGTTCAAGGGCCACTATGTTTGGATCAGATATATCTGTACTTAGGGCATGCGATTCTGTAATCTAATGTTTTCTCTGAATTGTTTCACAGATTCCCAAATTTGCATTGTTGTGCCTCTATTTGAAAATATTTGCTCTGCGGATTATGAACATTGAAAACATAATATATTTAAGTGCTTAAAAAGCAGACACAAAGTTTGGGATGGCAGTGAAAAACTAACAAAGCCATTCAATCCCTTGAAAAAGTCTGTACTGTAAAAAGTAGTTCGTACATACAGGAAAATAAAATCTGATCTCAATAGAGTCATGCTTCATTTGATTAATTTGTAATAACAATAATTTAATTCTATCATCTGAATTAACTATTGTTTGCTAATATCTATGTGAGATAACCGTTCATTGAATGCGTGGGTGAATCGGAGACAGATGCGTATTTTGCTTCGTCGGATGTTCCTTTTGAAATATTCGTAGACATTGAGTTGGTTGAACCGAAAAGGTTACTCGGATGATATTGCTTTGTTTCAGAGGTCGATAGCCAGACATTCGCAAAAAGCGTCGACCAATTATTTCCTGAGGCCTAAGTTTAGTATCGACCAATAAAAATACTGAAATAAATTCTATTTCCTATAGACATAAAACGGCAACGCAATAAAATCACTGTCCAGTTTTACATGTATTAAACAGTCGTAGGGTTAATTTCCATGATTTGTATTTTGTACTCCGGCAATCCGATTTCAATCCATATAAATAACTGTAATGCGCCTTTGAAATGTTATAAGTCGCGGTGTTCTGGCTCATCTAAAAACCGATTTCCACGTCGAAAATATTCCTTAATGAACGCACATTCGTCTGAATGCTGTACCAGGATACTTTTTCTTTTTGGGAATTAGTCATCCGTGGAAGATTCCCGATAGTCAAGGACATAGAGTCGACTTTAGAATGTGCATCTGTTCCAAAAGAGGCAAACGGTAAAATTGTCGCGTCTCTGTAAAAATAGTCTGCTTCGTTTCCGCCTTTGGGAAACTGGTGATCTTTTGTTCTTTTCGCCGGTGAATGGTGACTCAGCTGGTTTTATTACGCTTGGATGAAGTTTTTCCGGATTTATTTTGATGATTATTTTGATGATTATTTTATGTGATAATATTATTCGGATCAGTACTTAATTTGTGTATACTTTCCTTATTGCATTGTCAATATTGCATTTCAGTATTTATTGTTCTTGTGGCGGCGACCTCGTCGGTAGTAGTAGTATTGTATGTATGTGTCTGTTAAACGGTGGATTAGGTTTTGATTTCAGGCTGCCACGCTTCAGTGTTTTCTTAGGATATTTGTCTAAGTAGAACGGATAGCTTTTGTGTTGAAACTTAGCTTAGAACAAACCAGTACCGGTCCTTAATAATTATTTTCTTGTTCGAGAGTTTCAAAATTAGATATTTGAAATTATTATAGTTTCTTAATAACTTTATTAAAGGTTATGTAAGTGCCTTTAAATATGCTTCTTATACTTTAAATACAATATTGAAACTGATTACTTGTTCCGAAAGAACCACTGACTATAAATTATTATGATTGTGTAACACTTCGCGCATTATCCAATTTATCTACCAACATTCATCTCTGTCTGTGTAGTTGTCAAAATAATGATAAAAATAGATATTATGTAAGCATTACCAATATTGACCATTTAGAGGCAAGCGTTTGTTGACCAATGTGTCCGTATAAAATATCACACTTTTTTATCCTTAGTTAGTTTTCGATGAATGAATGAGTCAATTCTTTGCTGAGTTGTACTTATCAGCTTGATTCAGCGTCGTAATACCAGTATTATTATAGCGTATTGAGATTTTATTATTCATCCTCAGCTTTAAGTGTACGATACCATTATGCCTTTACGAGATCCAAATAAGATGTTTGAATAAATTGAGCTTGTAAAGCGGATTAAGTTGAATAATGGTTACTGCCCATACATGGCATCGTTTATTGGTTCTTGCCTTGAACCATAATTACGTGAAATCATGCTAAAGTTATAACTGGTCATAAATAAGATTGCAGTATCTTGACGCTAATAGGTAAAGAAAGGCGTACTGCCTCCGCCTACAGTAACATTGCAGACGTAGATATAAGCACGAGTGAAGAAAATGTGAGAATTACAGATTAAATGGTGGCATTTTGTCGCCGGCTTCGACGCCTTTCTCCTTGACCTGCGTCTGCAGCCAGACGCTGTCGCGTCTCGGTGCGTCTTTTTGTCGTGCCGCTCACGACGCTTAATTATGTGCACGTCAGGTTAGAATCTCATCGGAATTGTTAATCAGGGCAGGGGTACTCGCATGTCTCGTACTGATTGAGACGCCGTGAATGGTGCTGCTCTTTGAAAGTGAGTGCTAATTACTCTCCCTACCAGTCACTTTGCCTGCTTCGCTATCGTAACGTTATGAGAGGGCTTGTGAACTCGCCATGATTGCTTTTCTCCCGGTTTATGGTTGGGTGTTATTAAATTTTCCTTTTTATCGAATGTGTCATCAAACTACGAGCTATATGTGGCTTCTAATTGGAGGTGAAACACGTTTATGTCAGCTCTCTGTAGTCATAATGTTGTTAAGTGTTTTCAGAGAGATTTAGGTTGTCACAGTGGTTGATCCATTGGCTGCTACAGTCGCTGCGTGTTGTGGGTTCGAGACCCACACCGGCACAAAGGTTTGTTTAGTCTACGGATAGTTGTTCCGGCTCATAGGCATTTGTGTAAAAGAATTTAAAAAAAAAATGTAAACGCACAATTGATCACACAATCTGATATGCCATCCGTGAAACTGAATTACAGCGTCGCATTATGTTTCACGCTCTTTTTACGCAAACTTTCTGGAAACATTTTGGTGGTGGTTGCGTAAGAAATTTTTGTCAACGTAATATATCATTCTTATGAGACAAATAAGAGTTTTCTTTTACTATCATCGAGTGAAATTGTAGCTCAGCAACTAACAAAGGCAAAAAGTCGGCGAAGTTTCTTTTCGATGATGGCACGTTGCCCGGCGCAGCGTTGTTCTCACGAGCGTGTGAATGATCTGATCCGAAATAAGTTAATTAGTTGAGAGCACTTGATTCAAATAGTATATGGATACCGATATACTTTTGTTCTACGAAATCATATAGAGGATTTTTATTTCAGGCTATCTGTGGCCGCGATTTCATTCGCGTGGGAGGCTTTTCCCTCGTAAATTCCGATCCCGTGAGAATTCCAGGATAAATTTTCTCTATCTTCCAGTGAAAGTCCAATAAAAATCAGTTCAGCTGTTTCAGATCCCCGATAAACAAAATGACACACAAACATTTAAAAACTCTTGTTTTAGTTTCACTTCGTCCGCGTAGATTTCGAAATAATTTATAGTCTATATGACTCACAAATAAAGCACCTTTGTAACAATAAAAAAAAATTAGAATTGGATCATTCGTATCGGATCTTACAAATTTACCTCTTTATAATATTAGAAATCAGACAGAGACAGACATTTCTATTTTATTTATATATTTAGAGTAGTTAGTGAAATAAGACGTTCTGGCAAAGCCTTCAAACACGCAGACGAGCTTTAGGTTATAGTTAATGAAAGGCCAACCTAACAAGAAAATGAAGCTTGTATGTATACAACGTGTAACGGAAACCCCATATCTGTCCAAAAGGACTGAAGACAATATCTGGTACGGAGTCTCTACAAAGTTTCAGCTCAAAATAAGTGACTCACAGAATTGACCCCAAATTATTGGTTTCATATGTTTCTTGAATACCAGTAATAGCAAACGTGTCACAGCACTATGAGGGTCATCACTTTCCACGTCACTTGCCAATAAAACGAAAATTCTCTTCATTCTTCTTAATTTGAAAAATTCGGCCTCTGGTATCAATGTATTGAAATTTCTAATATGCTCCACACATGTACACATAGGATTAGAAAACCCTTGCCATATCGTTTATTATCATCCAAAGAAGCCGTGCACTTGGTATGTATATACCCTTTAAATTACACGTTGTATACAGACTATTTCGTTTATAGATTCTGTATGTAATAAATCAGTAAACTAAATGTTGTTCCGTTAGTGTCGCCAACTCAAACCTTTAATCAATCTATTTCAATTTATTATTATGTAACAGCCATATTGTACGATACAATCAATACAAGTAACGTTCCAGTGGCTAAGAGCTCATTGTTTTGAGACCGTTCATTAACTCGCTGAAAACACGAACTACAACCCCTGCTAATATCGTAAATGTGAAAGTACCTCTTTCTGCCTGTCTGTTACACTTCCACGTCTAAACCACTCAACCTATTTTGATGAAATTTAGTACAGAGATAGATTAAACTTTGGAGAAGGACACAGGCTACTTTTTAAAAAATATCACGCGAGCGAAGCCGCCCTCAGAAGCTAGTCCTCTATATTACTTGTGAAAGCTGCGTTTTTGTCTAAGACTCATGTTCTGTCTCTTTTCCCTATAATATTGTTTCGTACAGACGGTTTCTACTGGGCATTTTACACAATATAAATGTCTTTAGTGCTAGCTCAAATACTTTTTTCTTAAATGTCTCTAAATCGTCCCAGTCTGGCCGCTCGCTGAGTCTGTATCGCTTTTGGTTTGCATTAATTTTTTTATTAATGTAATGGAACGTATTTACAGTAATACGAACGAGCAATGAACTGTCCAACAATAACGAACGACATTTTTTGACGAAATTCTTAATACAAACTTTGCCGACTGTTTTGCGACGAAAGTAGCAGAATCCATTGTGAAGAATTGTTTTCTTTCAGTGGTGATATGTGCAAAGGGTGAACGGTCGTCGGTAATGAGATTTTGCTGTCCGTACAGTTCAATATTTGCGAAATAGCTTCGGGTGTCGCCTGGGGATTGTTAAGAAACTGTTTTAGATGGACCTTTATTTGGAATTTTCCTTGTTAGCTACAGTAATTTATAGTTTAGCTCAAGTTACAAAGCTCCTATGTATTGGCGTGCCTAATGGCAACGTGCCTTCTGTTACACGTGATGAGCTGCCCAATTACTTCCACTGCTGGTTGGACACTGTGTTCGGAATATCCGTTGGCACTATTCAATCGTCAGTTATAAGGCGTCAATAAATCTGTTTTGAATAAGGTGTGCAACTCTCTTAACATCGCACATTCCTCACGTTGTCCCACAGGTCAAAGATCCCATAGTCTTGTTTGAATAATTTATAGGCTCCAAATTTTGTTTTATTGTTTGAGAATTATGTTGAAAATTAACTGTAATCTGTTACAATATTTACACAAAGTTACTTTACCTTAATAGAATAACATTCTTTTTTCGGCAAGCTTTAGAAGTTACTCAGACATTTACTAAGTCATTGATGAGTGAAACGTTTTGTAAGAGCTATTTCTCGAATTTGCGCAACATTGATAGACAAACATTCTGTCAAATGTAAGTCATAAAAACCAAGACCGTGGTGGTAATTAAGAAAACCATTAACTGCATGTAATTGCATTCAATGCGTGTGTATCGGCACGGGATTATTCAGAATCGAGATTAAAAGTGAGAGCTATTGAGGCCAGCAGTGGTCGACCATATTTCACACGTTTCGTTTGTCAGTGCTTCATGGTCAATGAGATGATAATTTTATGTTGTAACACTTCGATTTTGCAATAAAACCTGTTTTTTTTCTCGTTTGTCTAATTCATTGGACTTAGCCGTTGCAGTATCTAGGATGTTGACTACTTAATATTCCATTTCTGATGTAATTATTAAGTTTGCTAATCAATATTTAAATGTTTGAAGGCATTGACCCCTGGAAGTTAATCAAAAGGTAATTAAATTTAGAGAAGAATAGGAGCTTTTCAACAGAAGATTGTGATTCGCACGGCTGGAAAGACTACGTTTCTTAGCTTTGCTTTCATTACCGGTTCTGTAGCAAATGTCTGAGCGCGTATTTTACGAAAGTGCCAGTGTGTAAGGGGTGTTATTTACAAATGATGGCATAACGGCATCGTCTGGTCTAGCCGCGCCTCTTCCACCAAGGTTAATGTGTCCACCCCATTCCGTGACGCATGTTTACACACCTTAAATTACTCACTTATTAATAGATCCTTGAATGACTCTGTTCTATGAAGATTTATTTTAATTTGCAAATCCATAACAGTATTATGAATAAACATAATTATTTAAGACCATGTTTTTATACAAGCGATCTTGACATTGAGAACCAACCTTCGTTATAATATTGCGAACTTCATATTTTGCTTAGATATGGCATTGTTGTTTACAAAGTTATGTCTCTAATAGTATTCATTTGCCCTGGAAATTTCAATTATAAGGCGCAAAATAACTTGAGTTTAACATGATACTTTACCCGACCGCCCCAAAAATATTTCGCGTTCTCGATATATATTTCGATAGACTGCAAAAGACAACAGTTTATTGGACAAGACTTTCTATGTATGCATGTTTCTTTATCTATTAATACTAATCTACTTTGCAGCTTAAACGGGTGGACCAAAATTTAATAAATGACATACATATCATTTGATTCGTCGTTAAGTGTAGTGATGCAACGAATACTACTTTTACGAATACGAATACGAATATCTCGCCATGGTAATAAAAGACTTATTTATTTGATGAATGTTTACTCTTCTAATAATTAAAAGTTACAACAGGCAATTTTTTATTTAAAAAACATAAAATTTGTAGATTTTCTTGTTTTAGGCGATTTGTTTTTTTTAGTCTGGGTGTTCCCAGCCGTTGAAAAAAGTATTTCCAAGGCGATTGTACATGGCTTCAGTGAAAAATATTTTTGGGCGAGTTTTTTCAGACTTGGAAATTTTTCAAATCTGCAGTAAATAGAGTTGCGTACAAAAACATTAGTTTTTAAATATTCGTATTAGTATTTGCCGAATACGAATATTCGGTAAATGTCTACTATTCGGTGAATACGAATATTCGTATTCGTATTCGTTGCATCACTAGTTAAGTGTCATAGCTACATTAATAAAAATAATTATGGAGGGCACTGTTAAGTAAATGAATTCGTATTAAATTCGTGAAAGGTTATCAAAATAATGGGCTCGTGGAGAATATCAATTAACTCACTACAATTTGGTTTGTAGTGAGTCATTTCTTTATCTGCGGTCAAGACTCTGGTTTTTTTCTTATTCATTTCAAATTTGCTAGCAGTCTGCCGCGTGAATGTTGGAAAATGATCCTACAACTACGACTACGACGTCTACGAAATCTCTTCATCCGTTGAAGTGGGGTTGATGAACTGGCAATATAAGAGAATACTTTATTTAATAGCCGCATTTTCAACTAAAGCAATAAATCATTATGCCAACACAATCTATACATTAAAGTCATTATCAGAAAAAAACATCCCCTCAGGGAATATACTTAAAAGCGCTGCTAAGTAGCTCGCTCCGTTAAAAATGGGACGTGACCTAACATTGGTCTAGATTCAGGGCTCATCAGCACTCCCAACATTGTGTGCATTGCGAGCGTTTTTATGAGAATTCATGTCTGATGTTATGACCGGCCTCTGCAATGCCGATGAATTTGCTTGGACGGTCCGTCCGAAATTGCTCAAATTCCTCGGTTATATTTTGAAATTACCATTAAAGCGGTTGGATCTTCATTTAGTGGGATATTTAGCTAAGAATTGTCATTTTAGACGTAATATTTGGGAAATTAATGCTCTTAGTAGCTTTATAGGTTCCAAATTGACTACCGTGAACAAAAGCCCGCACCATGCGCTTTCCAGACTGCTTTGTAACTCTAAGAGGAACCAGAATTCAAGTTATTTTCTTAATTAGTTACTAACTTACCAAGTATGGCCTCAGATTCCAAAGAATCTCGCAAGTTATTTAGGCCTGCTTCCCGAAGTAGCATATCTTTAGTTCCAGGGAAAGTTTTAAAGTTACCTAGTTATCTATGTGCCAAGCCCCAGTTCTCGTTTAACTTCAGCGACAGTATTATTTTGCTGACTTGGTTTAGACTGCCTAATGTAAAGTGAGCTTAGATTTTAAAGCCCATGCGAACTGTTGTGTTTTTAGTGCAAGTAAATGCATTTAGCCATGTTTATATTCGGTTGTTTAGTTCAGTTTAACTTCAATTACTTCTGTTGTATTTCGTCTCTTTTGCAAGGGATTTATTGATATGTATTTTATTAATATAACTAAGTGATAAATTGATGTTGTAAGAGTAGGATTATCTATACTTCTATAGACTTTATTCGAAATCTCAGAGATTTGCGCAAGACGCCTGCAAACCGGTCGGTTAAGCTTCGATGATCCCATGATTTATGATCTCTTCATCCTATATTTGAATAACCTACTATTAATACACACAGTTTTTTTATTTTTTATTTTTATTTAGCGACAAAACTACCGTATATGTGATAGTGCTACCATTGTTACATTCTGTTAGGGAATAGTTTTTGAGTGCTCCTAATAATTTTGTTTAGAATTTTTTACTGATATTACCTCACGAGTAAACATTTTTTTAACATTGTGATCAAATATTTAATAAGAAAATATTTATTTATGTTCGTAAACATTTTTAACAGCATTGTGAGAGCACCATAAGTCAGGTTTTAGTTAGCACGCTTGAAGACTTATTAGAAATGGACTCACTGTTAAGAGCCATATTTCATCCACAGCAGCCAAAGTAATTCTTACTTTATATAATTCTAATTAAGCCATATTTTCGATTCCAGGACCAAGAGCACCTCAAGCCGCCTATAGTTGGCGGACTGGCGAACGCCGAGCTGTACTGCCTGGCGCTCGCCAACATGTACTCCGACCCCAACTACCACAGTCTGAACCACTGGAACATTCTCCAGACCTTCGCGAGGAAAGGCGTGCACGTGCCCGACCCGCCCGACTGCGCGCTCACCGAAACTGTGCTCATACAAACCAATCCTCTTAAAATAGTATGTATATTTTATGATTTTTTTTTGATAAAGAACTAACAATGTAAAATTCACTTTACTAGCAATCCAACTAAGCTAAATATACTTGTGTCTGGAGTGGGTTCACGTTAATAGTGTAATAGGTGGGGTTCGAACCCGCGAAAAGTATGTTTAAAAGTCAGCTTTATTCTTCAATACGATGTAGACCTCTATAGACACTAGATGATAGAAACGCTGAGTTGTTCCGAAGTGAAGCATTGATTTGATTGATGTGGACGCTGGCCCGTAAAACCGCTAAACTTTTAAAACCTCCCTATAAATTATAATAATAATACTATAGAGTTTATTTGGAACAACTTCGGTGTACAATTTACTAGTAAAAAAACCAAGATAATTGTGTGAATGTGTGTCAACCGCGTGAATATGTTCAAGAAACAAGTTACTAAGTTTTATCATTTGGCCACTGAGAGTTGGTCACTGTCCTCATTATTTTCCCAAGTCAAAGGGTAAATGACAATTTTGGAATGTAGGCATTTAGAGCTGATATGTTTGAAATGGCGACTGACTAACGCTACTACAGACTGCCAGCACGACGCTTCCTTGTAAGTCTCTGAGGGTCGTAAGTTAGGTTGGTGCTTCAATGGTTGTTTGTAGCACGAACAATTGTCTCACAGAGTGAATATAGTTTAGAGGTCGGAAATCGAATTTTCTCAAACCATCAAATCACACACTAGTAAAATCCGCATAAAAATATTTGTTTTTAAGTTTATCGCAAACAGACAGACGCGGTGAGAGACTGTTTTATAATATGTACGGATTTTGCACGGTGTTCTAGGGGATGAGTTTGTGTTTGCTTCTTTCTCACTTATCTACAAGTTTGGTGCTTGTGAAAAACAAAACGATAGTGTTCGAAAACGATAAAAGTATTTCAAACTCGTTCTAAGCCCACTATAGTGGCAGAAACAATTGGAAACCTATTCTGGGTTGTCCTAATGGTATGGTTGAGCTTAGAATATCTTGACGGATAATTTCATGATACTCTTAGTTATTAAATACCACCGCTATATTCAACAGTACTAAATAGCGCAAATGAAAGGAAAACAGAATGTTTCAGTTATGTTGATTGGAATTCCGTGCACGTATATGTAGTAACAGAATTCTGAGCTGGTCTAGTCAAGTAAACAGATTACTAAGCGTTGTCTATAACGGACCGGCTACCAGTCATTACTTATGCATTATTGCGGACTTTGCTTCGACACCTTGTCCATGGTGCATAGCATCGACAATAAGCTCCCATTATTACTCGGGCAAGAGCGAAATGGCAAATGCTTTGAGCTCTATACATTGTCAAGTTATGTCAAGGACTCACTATGGCTCTAGAAGTATAATAAGTTCTTTTAGACTAACACATTGTGCTTTGTATATGAACGGTTATTTAGTTTTTGAGGACTCATAAACTGCTCCGTTTATATGAGAAATTGTATACGCGAAATACGTGCTTGGTCGTGAAATTGCTGGCACCTACCCGATACACACACGTTTTATAAGAATTATACGATAAGACAACTTTTATCTTTGCAATGCAAATAGAACGAAAATATTGTACCTACATAAATACCAAGCAAGCATTATGAGATATCATTTATGATTCTATATGTTATGGATGTTTGTTTGTTTTCTGCATACCTGATGAAAGTAGCAGTGATTTCCGACGTAAATATAAAGTATCTTATTATTATGTTACTCTACTTAGGAAAACAAACAATAGTGCATTGTATATTATATCTAGATACATTTCCACATGCTATGAGCTTATAATATTAGATACAGTTTTGGTAAAATCAATAACTAACAAATTTTTTTGTTTCTTTATGTTAAAATCCAGTAATTTATCTACACGTTAAATAATAAATAATAATTAAAAAAATAAAAACATTGTACAAGGCAAAGCAAGGCATTCATCACACACATCGCATTGATCATCAAATGATCAATGCAGTGTAAGTGATGAATGATTTTAAATAAATGTTTAGATAGCGCAAATAAATCTATATCCTTAAAATTATACCTTACCATAACGTTCAAAGTAAACTAATGTAACACCTAATTTAAACTCCTAAGGCCTCCCTAGATTAGAATTTCCATGTGCTTTGCATACAGTGTGAGTGAGAAACCCACGAGCCTTCGATGCTATCAGAAGTCACGTGGCTCTAGGCATTGATCACAAAAATAAACATCGTCCTAGGTAATGTTAATCCAACAGATACCGTGGAGAATGATAAACAGTTTCTATCTGGAATTACACACATTACGTCATCTATTGAGGAGCTCGTGGAAATATTACAATAGCCGCACGGATCGATTTTCAAGGTTAAGCAACGCTTGGCGAGCACGGCCCGTGGATGGGTGAACATCTTAACATATCGAGATGCCTGCACGTTAAGACCAGGCAGTGCAAAATAATTTTCACGCAAGCTCCGCCCCCATCCACCCCGGTTAGGCCGTTGCATACTAAACGCTAACGCAGCAGTAATTAAGTTGAATATCGCTTGCGCTCTTTCACCATGTTCGGTTTCGAAAATAATTCTCACGCAAGCTCCGCCCCCATCCACCCCGGTTAGGCCGTTGCATACTAAACGCTAACTCAGCAGTAATTAAGTTGAATATCGCTTGCGCTCTTTCACCATGTTCGGTTTCGAAACTGCCGTTGTGTGCTAAACACTAAAGCAGCAGTAATAAAGTTGAATATCGCGTGCGCTCTTTTACCATATTCTGGTTCGAAACTAAATGTCGTAAGTCTCAATTCTTATTTCGTTTATAACTAAAGTAATAACTGATGAAAAAATATCCTACATTTGGATAATAAACTATATTTTCTTACTGTCAATACAAATTTTAGGCATAAAAGCCGAGTAATCTTGATTAAATTTTGAATAACCTATAAAAAGACATGATTTTCGATTAAAAAATGAACCGAGCGAAAATGTTCCAATTACGAAACTGGTCTAGACATGGAAAGAAAAAGATCCAATAAATCATATACTAAAATTAATAATAATAGATAAAACAGCTAGTATGTTTAGTTCATTTGCTTTGCCATTTATTATTTTAACAAGGTTGAGGACATACGAGGTCCCTTCTTCTGCCAGTAACTACTCCTATATGACAGAAAAAAGTGTATGAAGGGACATATTTTTGCAATAAAAATTATTCTAAATCATATCCATTATGATCAGTGATCGGAGTAGGTAGATTGATTTTACGTACTTGCATCATGAATAGTCATAGAAATCATAACATGGATTTGCCTTTTTTCCGGGATTTCATTTTGGTACTTACGGGATTGAATCAAATATTGTGAGTGTAAAGATTTTTAAACTACTACATTTGAAATTTATAGAATGCGATAGATAAACGTTTAAAATAGTTTTATTCTTATTTATCAAGTAATAAAGTGAATCTTACTTTTGTGCGTCCATTCGAAACTTACATATGACTAATTTAGTAGTTATTTCTTGCAAGTTTATTATATGCTGCTTGTAATTATTATATGTATATTATATTCTTGAATAAATAAATAAAAATAACTTTTTATACTCCTTAATATTTTTTCGCATTCAGTGCAATAACTTTTTATGAATATGAAAACAGGTAAAAATGAAATAAAAATCAGTTTATATCAAAATCAACATCTTTATTGTTAAAAATATTTCTAAACTTCATTTTCATTAAAAAGACAGGAATAGGGTTAAACATTTCTTATTCACATTGTTATATTCTTCATCCTACATTACAATATTTGAAATTCCTAAAAATCTTAATTATTACAAAATCCCGGAATCCCGGAGGCATATCCAAATTAATATATACGTGCCAGTTCATTGTCCCCAAATTAATCTACCTAATCCGATCACTGGTCTACTATCTATCTACTATCTACCCATGTGCCATTTATCAAAAGTTCATGCAAGTTCTTCTCCAATGATGATTCATATTTTTATTTTCTACTGCATTTTTTAGCCAATGACACGGTGCAATCAAAAGCCGTAACGCCTAACTTGCATGAAGAATCTAGGCTCTACGCAATAAGCCTCTCTACCATCTTGCTAATTGGATATTTCAACTACGGCAAGCTACCAATGTATTCTGCCGGAAGGGGTGGAAGATTTAGAAATATTGGCCTTTTCTTTCCTTCGTCTGTATCTTTTCATTATATATATTTTATTATTGTTGGTAGGCTTGCGTTTAACCACAATCTCACCTGATTTTAAGCGATGATGTGGTCAAAGATGAAGCACGCTTGCCTAGAAGTAACCTATTCACTCTTGACTTAAAGACTCCCAGGTTATAGCTATCAGGAAACAGAATCCGGCAGGGAGTTCCACTCCTTAGCTGTACGCACGATGAAAGTATTCCGAAAACGTTTTGTACGTATGGGTGTGATGTCCACCATGTAACGATGGCGCATCGGTGTTTGTCTTGTAGTCCGATGATGGAACGGGCTTGGTGGAATTAGATTGTGCAATTCCATCGCACACTCCCCGAAATGTAACTGATTTAGAAATATCGACCTTTCTTTCTTTTTCTTTAATTATATATTTTTGTGTTGTAGTTAGCATAAGTTGGTGTACGTTTCCAGAGCGGGCACATGGCTGTGATAGAAGCGCTGATGGTGCTGTACGCGCGGGAGGTGGTGACGCCGGACCGCGTGGTGGCGGCGGCGCAGCGGTTCGGCGCGGGCGCGCCGCCGCTCAGCAACACGCCCGGCGCGCCGCACGAGGACGGCCTGCTGTGCTGGATCAACGCCGCCTGTGCTGCGCTCAACAAAGCCGAGGTACGAATAAGGTTGCCAGGTCGTCAAACCTAATAGCCGGACAGACCAACTAGTTTGGCCGGACATTTCGCTGAAAAGGCCGGACACCATAAATTATTAACGGCCTATACTACCTCAGCGCTTCTCACTCTTTATCTCGCTCGCACCCTACTGGCTTCGGTCACGCGAGCAAGCGAGACAGGGTGGCAGGAAAAAGACTCCAAGACACCCATAATTTAGTTTATTTCTTTTTACGGTGAAAATAATGGTAATTTAAAAAAAAAAAGTAAATAACATAAGACCTGATTTATAGTTAGTTTATTTAATATGCATTTTCATAATCTAATTTGAAGTTATTTTTGAATACCAGCGGTTTATTGTTCGGTTTGGAGGTAACTTTGGAATTTTATTCTATCTAGAAAATTTTATGGAATTGTGTTTTCGTCAAATATAGTACCTAACATTAATCCTCAACTTTACCATATATTTATTTCAAAATTATTGCTGCAGTATTTTAGACATAACGGAGGATCATGCTAAGCCATTTGAGGTAGTATAGGCCCTTAAGGATTTTGTCTTATTTTTAATACGACCAAAATGAATATAAACCCAGGCCTTTTTAATTAATTACCATCTTCTTGAGTTCTAATAAAATAAAAATGAATCGAATGGCAAATCAGTCTATCTCGCGAGTCGCGCTTCCGGGGTGCGACTTGCGAATTGATAGGTCAAATGTAAAAAGCCTAATGTAAGCCATACACGCTACGATCTACCGGAAAGGTTATCTGTGCAGGTGTGCCTGTGCAGGTCAACCGAACATTGGTAGCGTGTATGTGGGGACGTTCAGGTGTACCGGAGCGGTCTTCAGTTCTTTTTGCGATGGCATCGAATGAAGACGATGACGCGCTGGCATTGCTAGGCCTTGCTTTAATTTTGAAGATAAAAGAAAGAAATAAATTAAATCAATAAATTGAATAAATCGTAGTACCACAGTTTAATGCGGTACACATCAGCAGATGCCCCAGACTTTACTTTACTTTAAGGTAGGTCATATTTCTTCTTATCCTTCCTAACATTGCTTCTTAAATTATTAATCTTTCTCAAAACTACTTCGTTGTTCGCATCTGGCTCAATTTTTCTATGAGTTATATTCTATAAGCAGCTTCTTTTTTGTCTCGATTATGATAATCTTTCTTTTTAATTTGCCAAAGACATGGATGACTTCTATAAATTTCGATAATTCGATAAGCTTCAATACCCTCATGGATAAGGTGTCGGAGTTGTGATCGAGAGGTCACGAGTTCAAACCCCACCCATTACACTATTGAACCCACTCCAAACACAAGCATATTTAGCATAGATAAAATAAATAAGTAGATGTGGTCAACAGAAGAAATTATATCGGAACCGTGTGTCTCCAGTTAGGCGCTGGGCGGGGCAACAACTACACATGCAGTTTAATAAAATCAATAGATACGCACTCGCGCACACACCCGCATTTCCTAAATCAGAACGTACTATACAATCAATAATAAACCTTATTCCGTCAAACACAGCGTGTATTTACCATGCACCTTAGAATTTACCCACACAAAAACATCGGTCGCTATCGTTGTGCTGTGCAAAAGCAATTTATTTTACATATACGCTAGTGATTGACTAAATCGGAAAGTTATCGATTCTTCCATTTGTTATTGTAATTCTTTTTTGGGCACCTGAAAATGAACCAAATAAAAAATGGCATGTCCAGAAAATATTATAATAACAATAAACATATTATTAAGAACATAACATTACATAATTATGATTAAGTACTACCTACTAAGTATTAAGGGCTACCCTGGCGCTTTCGACTTAAATCTTAATATTTAATTATCATAGTGATAGGTCAAATAGAAGTTGATGTTAACTTACATTACGGTGCCGCACGAGCGTTCCTTTTGATCGGACGTTTTGTTAATTACGGTCATATTTAACTGAACGCTTATCGCATACTTTGTTTACGCGCGGGCCAACCGGTTTTGTCCGGTCGAGCCTGCAGCCGTTCTTTGGTGCACATGTGTGAATCGAACGTAAATAATATTACCAATACATTGTTGAGCGATGATGAGTTAGATGACGGTACAAACATGGAATTTGAGGACCATACACAACAGGGTGAAACGGAGTTGATAAGAGAGAAAAGGCCAAGGGATGAAAACTCTTCAGAAGAAGGATGGAGCGTGGTTAATAGAGGACGAAGCAAACTTATATGTAATCGGGAACAACAAGATGAGAATAGAAAAGAAGAGAGGATACAGGTATATGTGACTTGTAAAGAACCCCTGCCGAAACAGTTCGCTTTAGCACGATTATTCAAGACACACAACATTGCTGGCGGCAATATCTACAAGATTAAATACGTACATAAGAATAAAATGTTAATAACGTTTGATAATAATATCGGCGCAGAAGAATTTATTAACTGTTCGGTGTTTAATGACATGGGTTGGTCTTGTCAAAAGACATCAGAAGTAGGCGTATCGTATGGACTGATTAAATCCATGGAACTGGACATCTCTGATGAGGATCTCAAAAATAATTTATCATGCAGTGCTGAAATTATATCTATTAAGAGGTTAAATAAACGATGCTTAGATGAACCTGAGGGTAACGGCTGGACCCCGAGTGAAACGATTCGGCTAGGATTTAAAGGCCCTTCCTTACCGCCTTACGTCTACATTTACAATTTGAGGATTCCAGTGGAGCGGTTTGTTTTCCCGGTTACTCAATGTGCTAACTGTTGGAAATTCGGCCATTTGAAGATAAGATGCCCATCCAAGCAACCTGTTTGTCCCAAGTGCTCACAAAAACATTTTAACTGTACAACGACATCATTCACTTGTGTTAATTGTTCAGGACGTCATATGGCGCTTGATAAAGTATGCCCATGTTTTAAGAAGGAAAAGAAGCTAAGGGATATCATGTCAGAGTTTAACTGCACCTATAGGAAGGCGCTCACCATGTACGTTCCTCCTTCCCCTGTTCAAGCTCCACGAGTGATTGCTAATCCAATTCCAGAAGACCAGCTGACCCCTGCAGTGATTACCGCACCCACCCCACTCCCAGTGGCTGGAAGCGTCGCCTCAGCTTATGAACTGGACTGCCAAGGTACAACCACGACAAATATACAAGCTAGGCCTAAACGAATCTTAAAGAAGCAGCGCCGACCATTGACCCCTACGCCTTCTGAGGATATATGGCGTCAAAATCCTGAATATTCAGACTCCTCAGAAAAATCAAACATACCTTCAGTGAATACAACAAACAATCACTCTGATAAGTCTTTACATAATCTAAACTTTTGGCATCTGATTAGACAAATTACAAATATTATAAAAAGCAAAGAATCTCTTCAAATTAAAATCCAACAATCAATTTCCATAATTTCCGAATGGGTGACCCTAAAAATTGTAAGTAGCTTATCTATTGATGCGTTAATTGATTTGTTTGTCGGTAATGGCTAATAACAATGTTTGTACGAACTTAAATATTATACAATGGAATTGCCAAAGTATACGGCCCAAGTCTCATTCAATCGAATCATACTTAAGTCAGGAAAAAATACACATTGCCGTGTTGAGCGAGACTTGGTTGGAACCCGAGAGTTCTTTTAGAATTAGCGAATATAATACGTATAGGTTAGATAGAGGAGATGGTTACGGTGGCGTCGCCATTATGACTCATCGCTCTGTTATGTCTATTGTTTGTACAACACGAAGTCGTAACCCTGGTATTGAATTGTTACATCTTAGAATTCTGAATTGTCAGCATATTGAGAATATTATTTCCATTTATTGCCCATCGACAGTACACACCACTCAGAGCGATTGGGACGCGATCTTTTCTATCGGAAACAGTAAAACTCTTATCTTGGGAGATTTTAACGGTCACCACACCAACTGGTCAGGAAGAACAGATCGTCGCGGCTCCGAAATATTTGACTCCATGTTGGATTATAATTTCATTCATTTAAACGATGGTAGCTTCACCAGAATTAGAATGGTTGATGGTGTTCTCCAGCAATCTAGTCCGGATATCTCATTTGTTTCTTCAGATTTGTCCTTATTATTTACGTGGCAACCAACAAATGAATCACTCGGAAGTGATCATTTAATAATTAAATTAAACTGTTTACAAAATATTAGCCACAATTACCAAAAGAAAAGGAACTTTAAAAAAAGTAATTGGGCTTCGTATACCACATTTGTCGATGATCAATTACAGAACTGCCTGATTTCCCAGAACCCTCAGTGTTCATATGACCAATTATATAATATAATACAAAGGGCAGCTGACAAGCACATTCCCGTTATTAAAATCCCTCAAAGTATTTGTAACTCATTTAAGCCAAAACCATATTGGTCTCCAGAGTTGTCCAAGGCTGTTGCGGAACGGCGCTTAGCTCTTGCGAATCTGAGAGGTTGCCCCTCTTCAAGGAATTTAGAGATCCTCAAAGAGAAAATAAGTACAGCCCAAAGGCTTATTCGCAGGGCTCGGTGTAAATCTTTTCAGCAGTTTTGT
Source organism: Tholera decimalis (assembly GCA_943138885.2). Classification (NCBI taxonomy): domain Eukaryota; kingdom Metazoa; phylum Arthropoda; class Insecta; order Lepidoptera; family Noctuidae; genus Tholera; species Tholera decimalis. Next base: position 6,517,202 of record OW964553.2, on the reverse strand, counting down.
ACATCTGTGGATGAGACCTCTTCGGCATCCGAGATGTGGCGCAAGATGAGGTGGTTAAAAGGTCGGCAGATTTCTAACACCAGTGTAGATAAAGAAAAAGCTGAGCGCTTACTAAACGATCTCACTCCAGATTTTGTATGTCCATCGCAGCCTACTTTTAATTCCAATAATGCTACGTTAGAGTCTCCAATTTTAATGTCAGAATTAGTCAACTGCATTAAATCTACCGACACAGCCCCGGGGTCAGATCAAATTTCCTTCTCCATGATTAAATACCTTCCGCCTTCCGGTAAACAAATGCTACTTCATATATATAATCGATGTCTTTGCGTAGGTTTTGTTCCTCAACAATGGCGCCAAATCAAAATAATTCCAATCCCAAAACATAGTTCATCTTCATCTTTACGCCCTATCTCTCTGATATCATGTATTTGTAAAATTTTTCATGCTATTTTAGCCAAACGTATGGAATGGTTCTTTGAAAAACAGTGTCTTTTCCCTGAGGACATGGTAGGTTTCCGCAAGGCACGATCTTGTCTCGATAATCTTTCGCGCTTAGTTTCGGAAATTCAACTAGGATTCTCGAAAAATTGGGTTACTGCGGCATGCTTTATAGACATTGAAAGTGCTTATAACAATGTTGATATTCCTTGCCTGTTACGTATTTTGGACCAAATTGGGGTTGGGTCCAAGATCTGTAACTATTTATGGTCGTTTTTATCAAATAGACATTTGCAAATAGCGACGTACGGTTGTGAGATTGTTAGATTTACTGGCCGTGGACTAGCCCAAGGAGACCCCTTGGCTCCACTTTTGTTTAATATTCTTACATTACATATATGTCATAACGTTGCCCAGGTTAATATTTCTCAATATGCTGATGATTTTGTATTGTATTCAACCAAAAATAATCTAGATTTAGCGTTTGAAGAGCTCCGGTCTGCTTTACGATATACCAAAATGTTAATTGATAAATTAGGTTTAACGATGTCTCCAAATAAAACCAAGATTTGTGTTTTTAAAAAAGGTTGCTTTAGAAGATCTGTTAACTTTGATTTTGATGGTATATCTATTGATGTTGTTAGTAATGTTAAATACTTAGGTCTCTGGCTGGATAGCTCATTAAGATGGGGTAAGCATATAAATGAAACCTCACAAAAAGTAATAAAATTCATTAATTTACTTAAAGTTTTATCAGGTCCGGGATGGGGAGTCCATCAAAAACACCTGAGACGTCTATATATTTCGATAATTCGAAGTAGAATTGATTATGCTAGTTTCTTGTTTGATAATAGTTGCAAGTCTAAATTGATAAAACTAGATCGGGTACAAAACCAGGCTTTACGCGTTATCGGTGGATTTATACGGAGCACCCCGATACATGTTATGGAAAGCGAGCTATGTCTTCCGCCACTTCATATTCGTCGTAGATACTTAGCCAGTAAATTTATTTTAAAATCAAAATCCTTTCTAAACAACAAAACTGTACAATCACTTCAAAAACTTTCATTATTTACAGGTTCCAATTATTGGCAGAACAAAAAGTTGCCGTTACTTATTGATATCCTTGCACAGTATAATTCTATTTTAATACACTCAAGTGCTCAACTTGGAATGTTTTCTCTTGATAAGTGGATAAGTAGCTTAGATTTGTCCCATATAATAATAGATAAAATTCCTAGTATCTCTAAAGCTAAACGCCACTTCAGTATTTCACAGTTAAAACTATTATGTACTTCATACATACAAGAACAATATGCAGATTATCATAAAATATTTACTGATGGTTCCAAAGATAAACATTCGGGGGGCGCAGCCTTTTTGGACCCGATTCTTCAGAGTAATATGAAGGTTAAGATCGATTCAGATATTTCTATCATGCACATTGAACTGATCGCGATATTGGAAGCTTTATCCTATATTCAGTCGGTCAATGGCGATAAATTTGTGATTCTGACAGACTCCAAAAGCTCGCTGCAACACTTGGCTCGGAACACTTCTCACATGCGAGGTATTCCGACAGCCTACGCTATATATGAATTAATCTTAAAACTTCATTCCGATTCCAAAACAGTACGTTTCCAATGGATTCCGTCGCACGTACAATATGAAGAAAATGATGTGGTAGATAAGCTCGCCAAGCAAGCGTGTGTTGATGGTGTTCCTATGAACATCACCCCACTGTATTCGGACCATTTTAGAATGGCAAAAAGAAAGTGTTTAGAACTTTGGCAGGAGTATTTTGATGAAAGATCAAAAGAAAAGGGCATTTGGTACCAAACTATCCAGCCAGAGATATCTCGGGTTCCGTGGATCGATTGTGATCTTAATAAAAAGTTAATGACCATCGCTTTAAGACTTCGTTCCGGACATATTCCATCAAATAAGTTTAATTATTTAATGAAAAAAGTTCCGTCACCATATTGCGATTCATGTGGAGTGGTTGATGATGTCCTTCATATTTTGATGGAATGTATCCGCAACGAAAATACTAGAGTAAGTATTTTTGGACCGCTTGAAACGAATAACATTGGCATTTGTAACGCTATGCTTGCTTTTCCATTGTCCGATAAAGCAAAACTCTTGTACAAACTAGTTATAAGTAGATCGTAAGCTAGTGATAATTAACTAAATGTTGTTTTTCTCGCACTGGGCGATGTGGTCGCTAAGCGACAAAGCCCTTTAAACAAATAAAAAAAAAAAAAAAAAAAAAAAAAAAACTTACATTACGCTCTTGATCGGAACATACCAGCCGTATAGGTTGTATAGAATCCTGAAAAGTTGAATGACTGATTTTATGAATGCCCTAAAACATGAGAATAGCTTTCAGTTATAAAATAAAATTTAACCCACTTCTGCAAAAATCAGTTGTACTCTTAATTTTGGAATTGTCCATTCAGGCTGGAACATTTCTGCGCTGAAGTGAACCGAGCATTTATGGTGCTATTTTTTGTAGGGTACCAGTTAGGTGGCATGCCTGTGGCATCAATCCATTTCTTTTTTATATTACCATCTTTTGGGAAGCTGAAAAGTACGAAAACCACTTATTTATCATTTACATACATCCTAAGCTACTTCTAAACGTCACCATATAATAAGCATCGCAATAATTACGTAACACACTATAAATCAAGATCTGAATGATTTTGACGTATATTGCTAATCCATTGCTACATATGTTCGAAATATTGGTCTGCTCAACAACGTAAATACCACAGTGAGTGTTGTTGATTTAACACAATGAAACCGATTCCTACTGTAAGTGTGTTACGCAATTACCCCGCAGGTAATAGTTTAGTAGGTTATAATAGGTTTTTGTTATAAGAAAAATCCTAGTTAGTAGAGAAATTGTTAAATATATGAAAACAAACACACATCCATGCCTAACAGATAAATAGCATGAATATATTGACTTATTTTAAGCTAAATTCACAAATATATTATCTGAACCATGCCGATTATTATAACGCATTCGAAGCTTCAACGGAAGTTAAATACAAAAACCATAAAAAATAAAGAAACAGCAACATAGGATAAGGCATAACATGCGATAATTCTAAACCGAAAAACACCACTGATTATTAACCTAAAATTAAAGTAACTTACTTTACGAATATTGGTTACGCATTTCTCTACTACTCTGTAAAAAAATCAAAATAAGTAAAAAAACATTATTTACACCGGGCTAAAACGGTTGACAGATTGAAAAATAAACTATTGTAGCGACAGCGACGTCGGAACTCCTTACGCATGCTGCGGGCGTAAAATAAATTGTTTATTTTTTTTTTACTTTTTTGTACACTTGACATTTCAACGTATTTTTATTTCTGTCATCTCATGTAAAATAAAAGTAAAACATATTTTCTTAGAGGTTTCCGTATGTTATAAAAAACTATTACCAAAAAATTAAACAGTCGGTAGTCGGTGTCTTTAGTTTTGTATTTTCGTTTTTGGCACCGACTTCCGAAATTAAAGTTATTTTTCACTTTGCAGTATTTTTTGGGAGTCGGTTTAAGTTTTTGGTAAAAAATTTTTATTTCTCTCTTTTTAGTTGGTCAATTTTTAATTTACCTAGTTACAAGAGCCTAAATGTCAACTACTTATATTCATTTACAAAATATTGCTTTTCCCAATGTTGGGCTGTTATTTGTTGAGGAGTTCTCCTGGTAGTTTACCATCAGCTTCACTTCACCATATGCATTATGACGAGCATATTGTGCTTAATAACCACATTCAAGTAATCGAAGCGGAACACATGAACTACTTATTATTCCTACTTATATATTGAGTAGTTCCAGTGGCCATCGGTGGTCTTCATCATCAGGTCTACTTCACAAATGGTGCTTTTCGAATGCAACTACACAAGTTACTATAAAAATACTCAAATCACTATAGGTGTGCCTATAATATTTGAAGAGTTTCCTCGATTTCTCCAGGATCCCATCATCAGATCCTGACTTGGTGACAATGGGACCAATTTCAAAGTACCCTTTCAAACAAAAAAAGAATTTTCCAAATCGGTTCAGCCGTCTCCGAGTAGTCGGTGATCATACATAAAAATATAATAATAATATACGTGTCGAATTGATAACCTCCTCCTTTTTTTGTCTTCGGTTGAAAAACCCCTAAACTATAATAGCAATATTTCATTCGTCAGTCGACATTGATGTCGATAGCCTACGTTAGTGGATCTGCACAAGCACATCACTAATTCGTCGCAAGAAGTGGCGGCCTCACTACGCGATGAATCCGCGTAATACAGTTTCGTATGTTATTTTTACATTGCTTGTCCAGTTACTTAGTGACGAACTCAGGTAGTGGTTAAGGAGCAATGTATTTATAGCAAAAGTAGTACAGTCGTTCTGATATTTGAAAACAAAAATAACATAGTAGAACCGAGAAATATTTTACGATTTATTGTTTTTCATGATTTTAAAGACAAATATTGTAAAATACTTGTACTTACATATGGTAAGAGATTCCATGATTCACATAGTTTTGATTTTGGCTTCGGTTATTACAAGATACCACAGAACAACTCGGCGTTCATATAATATGTTATCACGATCGCCGTCGAAAGCGCACTAGTTCGCAGAGACGGCCACTTGCCTGTGACATGAGCCCTGTGGCCATGTCGCGCGGACACCGATACGCCCCCTTACCACTTCTCCTATATTTTTGATTTCTGTGATATTTAGCTTAGTTGGAGGGATTAACAAGATGGCTAGTAATGTGAATTCTAACCACATTGCTAGTTCTCTTTTACAAAAAAAAATTCGATAAAATTTTCAAGGATTTTTTTGTTGGATCTGGTGGCGCCATTTTCAATGGCTGAATTACGTGGCATTCGTGGCAATACGATGCGAGCGACGAGACAACCGTCCGAAAGAAACTGACGCGACCTGCGCAGGCGACCGCAGTACACGCACACACGCATAGGTACACCGTACGGTGTCACTCGAAAGAAATGATTTTCGATCTTGCGCCGGTCGCCTGCGCAGGCTCGAAAAACTGCACAGGTCTATTCCCACACACATTCCGGTCTACCTGCGCAGGCTTACCTGCACAGGTGGACCTTTTAGGTAGACCGTAGAATGTATGGCAGCCATAACAAAAGCCAGACACAGTTTATTTTGGCCGGACGCGCATTAAAAAAGCCTCACTATGTCCGGCTTTATCCGGACGCCTGGCAACGCTAGGTACGAACATAGCCATAGCGTAGGGACTTCAGGAATGTTCTTATGTGATTCTGTAGCCGAGGAATCCAAGGGCAACTAATAATAATAATGTATTTATTCAATAATTTGTAAAATACAAAGTAAATTAAAGAAGCAAAGTAGGTAATACTATGTTTGATGCCTGTATTAGGTAAAAACCTGAATCACAGTCGATATGGGTTCTATTTCTATTGGACAACAGATTTCTTACAATACTTAATTTTAAAAGTCTTAAAATAATAATTTTATTATAAACTGAATGATAACTGAACGAACAGGGTGGATATTGAGTAAAATTCTGATACTCCCTTTCGCTACAGCGGGACGAGTCTTTTGATGAATTTTCCCCTTCTTTCTTGAAAAAGGTGTTGGTGCTTTAGTTTGCTAGAAATTTTGGCTTTGAGTGGAAATCCGAACATTTCAGTTCTCATTAGCTAAGAAAGTATAGCGTAGACCGATAAAGCTTTTACGGAAAGTCCAATACCAGGACCAATACAGGTTAATACAAGAAAGGGAAGTCAAGTGGTCTGTACAAAGAAATAATTCAATATAGTCTTTAAGTTGAAAGGCCATCTTTGTTTTAATACATTTTAGATTTACCGTTAGCGATGGCAGAAACTTAAGAACTAATCTGGGTATTGTCACAAATTGATATGACTTGAGTATGGCGAATTTTGAATATTACTTTGGTTTGTGTAAGAGTGTTAGCAGCTTACACCATTGCAAAAATTGATGACAAATTGATCATCACGAGCGCAACTCCAAAATAAGACAATTTTTGTATTAACTATGGAAGACTTGCTACACAAAAATAGAATAAAAACAGTATGTGACAGCCGATAAGAATCTGTATTAGATAGATAGATATACTCTTTATTGTACACCATAACAGAATTAAATGAGGACTTAAAAAACTACAAAGGGTGTAGGGCGGTCTTATCGCTAAAAGCGAACTTTTACAGACAACCTTTGAATGGATTTGACACAGTAGGAGAAAATAAATACGCGGGTAGTCCATGGTGTACTATTCACTTATATACAATAAAAAAACTTGAGAGGTGTCAAGGGACACCCGGATGGAACGAAGTTCCTTTCGATTAATTAGTGAAGGAATTGTAAAAAAAAAAATATGTGTGCAATTCACACGTGGTAGAAGTGAAACCTTCAAAACTTTTCGAAATTTCAAAGGTATACCGTTGCCCTCTCTCTCTCTCTTTACCTCAACTCCCCACGAGACGCCCCTCAACTCATGCCTCAACTTATCCCGCAACTCGACCCGCAACTCGATCCGCAACTCGACCCGCAACTCGAACCGCAACTCGACCCGCAACTCGACCCGCAACTCGACCCGCAACTCGACCCGCAACTGGACCCGCAACTCGACCCGTAACTCGACCCGCAACTCGACCCGCAACTCGACCCGCAACTGGACCCGCAACTCGACCCGCAACTCGACCCGCAACTCCCCCCTCAACTCCCCTAAAGAAGTTTTCACTTCAAAAGTTCAAGACGAAATGAGAACCTCCTTTCTTTTGAAGTCGGTAAAAAAGTGTCGTTACAACTTTTCGTATGAATTTTTTCCGTCTAGCCCCCTTTCGTAACGCGCGATAAGAAACTTCGTTCCAAAACTTCGTTCCAACAATGAATATATAAATAAAATAATGAATTTACAAACGAAACTTTATAATAACTACAAACAATTCTGAGACGAAATAAATCGGCGAGAAGAGCGACACGTCCATATAGCAAGAGGCGTTGGCCGGCACTGTCGGTACACAGGCGTTTACGCACACATGCGTACGTATTATATTGCGAAATAAGTACACGCGATTTACTGAAAATATATTGATTGGATTAAAAAAATAAAACAGTATTACGTTAGTATATTTCTTGTTGAATAATTTGTCAAAAAATCAGAAAGATCGTATGTATTTTAATATGGTTTTTATTCGTTAAAAGATTTTTTAGAGGTTACTTTGTGATTCTTTTCTATCAATTAAATTTTGTTGTATTACGGTTTCAACACCCTACTTAACTAGATTATATCCTGAAGAATATCATATATTTTTCTGATTGTGTTAACTGCAGTGAATCATATACTTTAAAGCATTATAAAACTCGCGTTTAGCTCTTGTAGTCCCCTTAAAAAGTGTCGTTACAACTTTTCGTATGAATATTTTTTAAATTCATATTTTAAAAAATTCATACGAAAAGTTGTAACGCGCGATAAGGAACTTCGTTCCAATAAGTAATAACCTACATACTCAATACACATATACATATATACATAAAAAGAACAAAGCTGAGTTATATAAAAGATAGTAACAAAGAGAGAGGAAGGAAGGGTTTGTGCTTGTCTTACTGACATGGGAAGAGTATTCCACAGTCGTACTGCTTGAGCTGCGAATGACTTACCAAAGAAATTAGTGAAGTGACTCGGTACCTCTAGCCTCAAGTTTTCCGATGACCTCAGAAATTTGGCATGTGTGTCATGGAGGAACTTGAAACGTTCTTTAAGATAAGAGGGGGTTTTAGGATTGAACAGAATACAGTAAGGCAGAGATAAGATGTGTAAGTTCCCGCGAAGACGTATAGGAAGCCACTTGAGTTTCGTACGAAATTCGGATACGTGATCATATTTGCGCAAACCAAATATAAATCTTATGCATTAATTTTGAAATCGTTCAAGTTTATCAAGTTGTGCCTCTGTGAGATCAAGATAACTGACATCAGCGTAGTCTAGGATGGGATGTAAGACTGTGCTAGCGCAATTTTAGTGGCAGTTGGCAGAAAGTTACGCAACCGTCTTAGGGAACTGGCAGAGGCAAAAAATTTGCGACTCACCTCTTGTAATTGGGGACCCCCAAAAGATAGAGTAAATAGAATAGATAGATAGAATGGATAGATTATCCTCCACCGCTACCACCCATTATCCCATCATCTACAACCTTTTTAAAGTAAAGTAACTTAAATCAAAGCCTTATACATTCCAGGAGGACACATCATCGCACGTTCCGATGCTGAAGAGCCTCCAAGAGATTTGCGACGGCACCGCGCTGGCGGCGTTGATCTCCTTCTACTGCCCCGACGCGTTGCCTCGCTCGGCCGTGCGCGTAGGCCGCATGGCCTCCATACAAGACTGCCTTCACAACCTCATGCTGGTCCACGACTTCTGCAGGACGGCGCTGCCACACAATGTGTTCCATATGATGCCTGAGGATGTTACTTATATGAGAGGGTTCGTATTACTTTGCTACTTTGATTATGTTCAGTGTCTATAAAGTTTTCTTCAGGTCGCATGTGATTTTCAACAAAGGAGACGTCGTTAGAAAAAGGGGGGAGATTGTCACATTTACTGATTTTGTTGTTGCTCGGTTTCAGGTCCATGCGTCAAAACTTAGTAGCGATGCTCGCCGATCTCTTCAATATGCTAGAAGTTCATCCGGTCAAATCTGTTAAACACCCCGGAAGTGGTGAGTTACAAGACAAAACCCAACCCCGTTGATCCAAATTATACCCTCCGTATTGCATGCTAAATAGTAATGGGAGTATGTGGTCATAATATCAAAGATTCTTTGCCTACTAATAATAGAAATAAAAATTTAAACCTACACGGAAATGGTTTAATAATGCTTTAATTTTATTTACTGGCAATACTAAGTTTTAGGCACATTTGGGGTTACTATTACAAAGACCAAATTGTCAATATGTTTATTTGAATATACATAGATTTATCTATTATTATTAAATTACTTGTAAAATACACTTTCATTTTATTATATCGTTACATGCGTGTGCGAGGTAAGTTTGAATTTGTAACAAAAACGAATGAACGCTTTGCTGAATGAACAATTTCGTCCTATTAATGTCACCCTGTCTTGCTTTGCAATCGGAGCCTGTACGCTTCGCATAAGTGCATTATAATGGGATGTATATGACGAGTGCGTCGCATTGGGTATGTGTACGGATGTGTGTGGGGGCACATAGGGCCTCGCCGTGGGTGGGCGGGGGACAGGGTGACGTCAGCGTGTGGTGTCCGCAGCGGGCAGGTCGGCGGGCGGGGGCAACGCCCACGGCGTGCGGCACAAGCGCAGCCTGCCGGCGCCCGCGCCCGCGCCCATCCCGCAGCTGCGCGCCGGACACGACGACGCCGCGCTGCCGCCCTTCGCAGGTACCCTCGCCACCACCGCTTCTTACCTCGGGGGAAGGCGGACCTACACTCTACCTTACTAGCTGACACTATTTATTATTCCAACTGGAACGTCATCTGACGTCAGTTCGGGTGTTCTTTTTTTCAAATATGACAGTTTTCTAATCATAGAGCTTTATCAAGAGGGGTGGGGAAGTCTTTAAGGTTGAAACTTCATTAGATTTCTTTTGTTTACTGATTGTTCTTAAGTTAAACATAAGGTAGTGGATGAAATCGTATGAGGAAGAAAGGAGAAGAAAGCTCCATGCATAGCTTATTTGGCCACTGTTGCGGGTTGGTCCCGCAACAATATACAATTTATTGTTACCAAACCATAAGTATAAAGACGTAACAGTGTTATTAAAAACAAATTATGTACTGTACTTATGTAAATACAACTTAACATCTCAAAGTATTACACTTCAAACAATTCTCACAATTTAGAAAATATTAGTGTGCACTCGCCTTCCCCACAACAAAAAAAGCATAGTGTCAAATGCGTTTTGTTAATATTTTTATTTCGTTTGCGTGAGTGTGTGTGTTTCAAACAAAATGTCGTAATAAATGTATTACATTGGAATGTCTATTTGTGTTATAGGGTGTACCTCTAAATGTGAGTTATGTTTATTTCACGTTCACTTAATATTACGCTTTATATTAACTTGAATAAAACACTTTTTACAATGGTTTGGCGAGCTTCGGAACTAGCGCTTTTGCATGGGATTCTTTAACGCTTTCTTGAGGCACTTTGGAGTCAATGACGTTATGTCCTCACGGCTCCCAGCTATGACGTAGTAATGCCAGCACAGTAGACATAGGCTATCAAGTTTTACTTTTACTCAACATAGTCAAGAATAAAACAGAAACTAGTCCGGCGGTGATAGAACACATCGAGCTTTAGAAAGAGATATTTATGAGTAGCTGAGACAACACTCTACGATTTTTTTCCTGTAATTCGATGTGTTATATTTATGGTCGAGTAGCTATAGCTTAGTATTAATTACTAAAAGATTATGGCTTTAAGGAAATGAGTACTTAGTGGCCACGCGAAGTAAGTGCACAGACCTTAGACAAAGCTCATGTTACCTCCTTATATGACAAGTTTGTATTGTTTATGAGTATGACTTGATTAGCTGAATGCTATTGGCCGATTAGCTATACTAATACAACTTCGTACTTGAAACGGAATGGGTAAGTTAAAGTTAAAATGTCTTATGTTTTGCATAGATTTTGCAAGTAAGTTTTTTTTTTGTTATTGATTTTCTAGGTGTGCTGTGTTTTTTAAGTAGATGTTCGATGTTTTTCTTGAATGCTGAATGTGTTTTTTTATGACGATCAGACTAAAAAGATTGATTTCCAAATTAGCTATAAACTGCGGGTATTTAAGTTAACTTGAAAAGAAAATGAACGAAATGGCTTACCAGCAAGAATGACGCGACCGTTCGACCACAAGTTCTACACCTTAGCCATTAAGCTCTGGAGTGGGTTCATAGCAATAGTGTCAGGCGCGGTCCGAAGGGGGGGGGGGGGGGGTGTCACAGGGCAAATGACCCCCCCCCCCCCCAAATCGTCCACCCCAAATAGAAAAACTTCTAAAACTTTACAAAATAAGACATTCTAAATATTATCATCCGATTTGCCAATAAAAATAGAAGACTTTGTTTTGTAATGTGTGCAATAAAATTTGCATTGTGCACTAAAGAAAACTCGTTTACTCGACATACTTTTTGTCAGTGACCCCCCCCCCTACCCCCCCGCCCTCCCCCTAAATTCCAGGCTGCGACCGTACCTGAATAGTGTAATGATTACATTATTGCCATGAACCCACTCCAGACATAACAAACATAATTATTTAGCTTAGTTATTACTTTGTAATGTGAATTCTACCCACATTGCTACTTAATTGAGATGGTCAAACGGGAGCCTATTAACATAAAAAAAAGTTATTTCAGATTGTTTTCAGTTTTTTTATTTTATTGGAGCTTGATTTGAAACGGAATCTTTTTGAGTCTGATCGTGTATATCAGCGTTCTGATCGTAGAACATGTCGTGTGTGGGTGTATATCAGCGTTCTGATCGTAGAACATGTCGTGTGTGGGGTTGCAGTGTCTCGGTCGTCGTCTGCGCAGGGCGGTCGCGCACGCGCAGTTCGCTCGGCGAGTTCGACTCCCGAGCGGCGCTCGGCCAGCCCGGCCCGAGAGGAGTTCGTGGTACATCGCCCCAAGCATGTCACTACACTCGCTGCCATGGCGCGGAGGGACGACGACAATGGTATACCTATCTTACTTATCTTCTTCTAATCTTCTTTCTATCTTCTATCTAATATCTAATATTATAAATGCGAAAGTTTGTGAGGATGGATGGATGTTTGTTACTCTTTCACGCAAAAACAACTGAACGGATCTGAATGAAATTTGGTAAGTAGATAGTTGACATCCTGCTATAACACATAGGCTACTTTCTATCCCAGAATTCCCACGGGATCGTGATTTACGCGCGTGAAACTTCCCACGCGAACTAAGTCGCGAGCAGAAGCTAGTTTATAATTATACAGGGTTAATTGTAAAACACCGAAAACTTCTCAGGACTATGTTACTAACATCATAATCAACAACTTTTGTTCTATGACTTTTAAAAATTCGTCATATTTTAAGTAGTTCACCAGATTTTCATACAAAAATAAAAATGTTTAAATTGAACGCCCTAAATGTTACGAAGTCTATGCGAAGCAAAAGAAAGCGATTTATATCATCGCTTTTTGAAGAATTACAAACTTACATCTACAATTTCCACAAAAACAACAACTATTTTTACACACAAGCATATTTAGCTTAATTGGAGAAGAAAACAAGAACTATTATGGCAAAAAAATGCTAATCTTTGAAGGAGCCCAATTCTAACAAATTACCATCCTGAATAAGAAATCTACACTCATTCAATGCATTCAAAACTCAACTTAGCAAGCACACAATTGCAGATCGATCACTTTTAGAGAAATGAATGCATTGGATGGGTTATCAACGTAATGTGTTATACTGATGACGAACCTTTTGTAATCTATTTATGTATGTTTTTAATATTGTCCTCAAGCAAGTTACAGTTTTAGTCTTTATTGGGAGTTACAGGATTAAGGGGAAATTCAATTCTAGCTTTTTTCTGTTGCCCAGCTACTGGAAGGTGAAGGACAGTTAGGCAGTTGCTTCATGCAGCTTCACACTAGTACCTACTCAGCTTGGAAGCCTACCATGACATGGTTAGAAAAAGGCAAATGATGACTAATATGCTAGCCTTTTACCAAGTTCTTCATATCATCAAATTATTTATGACGTTGTGTTTTCACCCATAAGTATATCGCATACTGAGGATCTAACCGAAATTCGTACAACATTTATGATTTTGTTATAAACTGACATTAAAACGCCTACTTTTAAAGGAAAGACCGAACCATAAGTGAGAAAGGGTCAAACTTATTACGTAGGGATTGAGTATTTTTGCGTCATAGATAAAAGAACAGAGGAAATGGTGCTATTCTCTGAAGTATTTTCAGCACCTATTGGGGGCTGTCTGTGTGCCTGAATATATTATCTTTTTTTTCGTTGGTCAAATCATCTAATGACTTCTCCCAGTTTGGGTGGAGCGGGAGTGTCAGACTTCTACTGACTATAAACCAGGGTGGGTTTATAGTCAGTAGAATTCTAACACTTCCTTCAACTGCCCTTAAGTTCCCGGGCCGCAGTTTTTCTTTAGAAAATTCCCGTAACACAATCAGGCAATGACCCTGTCGGCCCCCTCAATGAAAAAATATACTCTAATATTATCATCTACTATTCGTTTTTCTCCTGCGGCTTCGCCCGCATTTATTCAATTCACATCTGCAGTGAATTCATTGAGAAGCACGGGAAAGCACTTGCTGTTTCCAAGACTCTTGACAGGATCGGGCACGATATAGTCTTGTCAGTAAACGTCCTTGCTTCGGTTTACCTACTGAACTATGCGTTTGGATTGCTGACTTCAGGAAGTCGGTCTATTCGAGGGGTTATCGATGGCTGCTCGTTTGGCCAATTGATTATTAATGCTTTGGTCATTCAGGGGTCGGTTCTCTCAGCAACTTCATTTTTGCTGCACATTAACGATTTGCTAATGCCCGGTACCTTTAGAAATGCAGACGACAGGACAGTTGAGAGATATGTATCCAACGCGCATGCTAGTGGGTCACAGATTCAGTCTCTCCGTGAGCCCATGATCGGGCGCTTGAACTCGTTCTTGCAGGCTATCTCCAAATGGGGCGATGTCAACTTAGTCAGGTTTTATTTCCTAAGACCGACGCATGTCTTTTTTCTCCGCAAAATAATTTTTCCATCTCTCCGTGGTGTAACCGTGCTGATAACCAAACATATCGAGCTTATTGGGCTTATATAGACATAACCATCCTTAATTTTGGTCCGTTCATCAAGGCTAAGGGTCAACTGGCTGCCAGAAAGTTGGGATAACTATCCCATCTAATTCCACCAGGCCCGTTCCATCATCGTGCTACAAGACGAACGGTGATGCGCCATTTTCAACCGACGACAAAAAGAGGAGGTTATCAATTCGACGCGTATTTTTTTTTTTTTTTATATATGATCACCGATTATTCGAAGACGGCTGAACCGATTTGGAAAATTATTTTTTTCATTGAAAGGGTATACTTCGAAATTGGTCCCATTTTCATAAACGTCAGGATCTGATGATGGGATCCTGGAGAAATCGAGAGAACTCTTCAAATATTATAGGCTCACCTATGACGTTTTGGGTATTTATCATAGTAAATCGTGCAGTTGCTCTCAAAAAGTACCATTTGAGGAAGTGGAACTGATGATGAAGACCACAGATGGCCGCCGAAACTACTCAATAATAAGTATTGAGTGGATTGCGATTCGATTACTTGAATATGGATGTTAAGCACTTTATGCTCGTCACAATGCATATAGTGATGTAGAGCTGATGGTGAAGTACCAGGAGAACTCCTCAACAATTAACGGCCCAGCATTGGGAAAAGCAATATTTTGTAAAAGGTTATAAGTAGTTGACACTTAGGCTCTTGTAACTAGGTTATTTAAAAATAGACCAACCAAAAAGAGTGAAATAAAAACTTTTTACCAAAAAATTAAACGGACTCCCAAAAAACACTGCAAAGTGAAAAATAAAGTTAATTTCGGAAGTCGGTGCCAAAAACGAAAATACAAAACTAAAGACACAGACTACCGAAATTAACCTTATTTTTCACTTTGCAGTGTTTTTTGGGAGTTTAATTTTTTGGTAAAAAGTTTTTATTAACAGGGTGGACATCCCAGCCATAGGCACAAAAACATTTTGGGAATACATACTTTCATTGTGCGTATAGCTAAGGAGTGGAATACCCTGACCAAGTCTGTGTTTCCTGATAGCTATGATAAATTTATTTCGCTCAGAAAATGCTGAGTTGGTAATCATTTTGGCGTGGACATGCTTAGCGCAATTTTTGAAATATTATCGTAATGTCTGTGAGTGTAGTTGTTGTGTGTGTCTGTACTGCATTGTATGGTATGTGTGTCAGCGCTGGAGGTGAACATGACGGCGGCGGGGCGGCCGTCCAACTGGCAGGAGGCGCGCGACGCCACGTTCGCAGGCCGGCGCTCGCGCCGCTCCTCCATCAGCGACGACTCGCAGCTCACCGTGGAGAACTTCGGCGGCTCGCAGGACCGCCTGCACTTCGCGGGCCGCAACCCCGAGAAGGAGCTGGCCACCGTGGCCCCCAGCAGGAAGGTCTCCGCGCCCTCGGGTCAGTGTCCTACTTACTGTATACTCGCAGCTCACCGTGGAGAACTTCGGCGGCTCGCAGGACCGCCTGCACTTTGCGGGCCGCAACCCCGAGAAGGAGCTGGCCACCGTGGCCCCCAGCAGGAAGGTCTCCGCGCCCTCGGGTCAGTGTCCTACTTACTGTATACTCGCAGCTCACCGTGGAGAACTTCGGCGGCTCGCAGGACCGCCTGCACTTTGCGGGCCGCAACCCCGAGAAGGAGCTGGCCACCGTGGCCCCCAGCAGGAAGGTCTCCGCGCCCTCGGGTCAGTGTCCTACTTACTGTATACTCGCAGCTCACCGTGGAGAACTTCGGCGGCTCGCAGGACCGCCTGCACTTTGCGGGCCGCAACCCCGAGAAGGAGCTGGCCACCGTGGCCCCCAGCAGGAAGGTCTCCGCGCCCTCGGGTCAGTGTCCTACTTACTGTATACTCGCAGCTCACCGTGGAGAACTTCGGCGGCTCGCAGGACCGCCTGCACTTTGCGGGCCGCAACCCCGAGAAGGAGCTGGCCACCGTGGCCCCCAGCAGGAAGGTCTCCGCGCCCTCGGGTCAGTGTCCTACTTACTGTATACTCGCAGCTCACCGTGGAGAACTTCGGCGGCTCGCAGGACCGCCTGCACTTCGCGGGCCGCAACCCCGAGAAGGAGCTGGCCACCGTGGCCCCCAGCAGGAAGGTCTCCGCGCCCTCGGGTCAGTGTCCTACTTACTGTATACTCGCAGCTCACCGTGGAGAACTTCGGCGGCTCGCAGGACCGCCTGCACTTTGCGGGCCGCAACCCCGAGAAGGAGCTGGCCACCGTGGCCCCCAGCAAGAAGGTCTCCGCGCCCTCGGGTCAGTGTCCTACTTACTGTATACTCGCAGCTCACCGTGGAGAACTTCGGCGGCTCGCAGGACCGCCTGCACTTTGCGGGCCGCAACCCCGAGAAGGAGCTGGCCACCGTGGCCCCCAGCAGGAAGGTCTCCGCGCCCTCGGGTCAGTGTCCTACTTACTGTATACTCGCAGCTCACCGTGGAGAACTTCGGTGGCTCGCAGGACCGCCTGCACTTTGCGGGCCGCAACCCCGAGAAGGAGCTGGCCACCGTGGCCCCCAGCAGGAAGGTCTCCGCGCCCTCGGGTCAGTGTCCTACTTACTGTATACTCGCAGCTCACCGTGGAGAACTTCGGCGGCTCGCAGGACCGCCTGCACTTTGCGGGCCGCAACCCCGAGAAGGAGCTGGCCACCGTGGCCCCCAGCAGGAAGGTCTCCGCGCCCTCGGGTCAGTGTCCTACTTACTGTATACTCGCAGCTCACCGTGGAGAACTTCGGCGGCTCGCAGGACCGCCTGCACT
This sequence comes from Tholera decimalis, assembly GCA_943138885.2. Classification (NCBI taxonomy): domain Eukaryota; kingdom Metazoa; phylum Arthropoda; class Insecta; order Lepidoptera; family Noctuidae; genus Tholera; species Tholera decimalis. Next base: position 6,500,145 of record OW964553.2, on the reverse strand, counting down.
TTGCGGGCCGCAACCCCGAGAAGGAGCTGGCCACCGTGGCCCTCAGCAGGAAGGTCTCCGCGCCCTCGGGTCAGTGTCCTACTTACTGTATACTCGCAGCTCACCGTGGAGAACTTCGGCGGCTCGCAGGACCGCCTGCACTTCGCGGGCCGCAACCCCGAGAAGGAGCTGGCCACCGTGGCCCCCAGCAGGAAGGTCTCCGCGCCCTCGGGTCAGTGTCCTACTTACTGTATACTCGCAGCTCACCGTGGAGAACTTCGGCGGCTCGCAGGACCGCCTGCACTTTGCGGGCCGCAACCCCGAGAAGGAGCTGGCCACCGTGGCTCCCAGCAGGAAGGTCTCCGCGCCCTCGGGTCAGTGTCCTACTTACTGTATACTCGCAGCTCACCGTGGAGAACTTCGGCGGCTCGCAGGACCGCCTGCACTTTGCGGGCCGCAACCCCGAGAAGGAGCTGGCCACCGTGGCCCCCAGCAAGAAGGTCTCCGCGCCCTCGGGTCAGTGTCCTACTTACTGTATACTCGCAGCTCACCGTGGAGAACTTCGGCGGCTCGCAGGACCGCCTGCACTTTGCGGGCCGCAACCCCGAGAAGGAGCTGGCCACCGTGGCCCCCAGCAGGAAGGTCTCCGCGCCCTCGGGTCAGTGTCCTACTTACTGTATACTCGCAGCTCACCGTGGAGAACTTCGGTGGCTCGCAGGACCGCCTGCACTTTGCGGGCCGCAACCCCGAGAAGGAGCTGGCCACCGTGGCCCCCAGCAGGAAGGTCTCCGCGCCCTCGGGTCAGTGTCCTACTTACTGTATACTCGCAGCTCACCGTGGAGAACTTCGGCGGCTCTCAGGACCGCCTGCACTTTGCGGGCCGCAACCCCGAGAAGGAGCTGGCCACCGTGGCCCCCAGCAGGAAGGTCTCCGCGCCCTCGGGTCAGTGTCCTACTTACTGTATACTCGCAGCTCACCGTGGAGAACTTCGGCGGCTCGCAGGACCGCCTGCACTTTGCGGGCCGCAACCCCGAGAAGGAGCTGGCCACCGTGGCCCTCAGCAGGAAGGTCTCCGAACCCTCGGGTCAGTGTCCTACTTACTGTATACTCGCAGCTCACCGTGGAGAACTTCGGCGGCTCGCAGGACCGCCTGCACTTTGCGGGCCGCAACCCCGAGAAGGAGCTGGCCACCGTGGCCCCCAGCAGGAAGGTCTCCGCGCCCTCGGGTCAGTGTCCTACTTACTGTATACTCGCAGCTCACCGTGGAGAACTTCGGTGGCTCGCAGGACCGCCTGCACTTCGCGGGCCGCAACCCCGAGAAGGAGCTGGCCACCGTGGCCCCCAGCAGGAAGGTCTCCGCGCCCTCGGGTCAGTGTCCTACTTACTGTATACTCGCAGCTCACCGTGGAGAACTTCGGCGGCTCGCAGGACCGCCTGCACTTTGCGGGCCGCAACCCCGAGAAGGAGCTGGCCACCGTGGCCCCCAGCAGGAAGGTCTCCGCGCCCTCGGGTCAGTGTCCTACTTACTGTATACTCGCAGCTCACCGTGGAGAACTTCGGCGGCTCGCAGGACCGCCTGCACTTTGCGGGCCGCAACCCCGAGAAGGAGCTGGCCACCGTGGCCCCCAGCAGGAAGGTCTCCGCGCCCTCGGGTCAGTGTCCTACTTACTGTATACTCGCAGCTCACCGTGGAGAACTTCGGCGGCTCGCAGGACCGCCTGCACTTTGCGGGCCGCAACCCCGAGAAGGAGCTGGCCACCGTGGCCCCCAGCAGGAAGGTCTCCGCGCCCTCGGGTCAGTGTCCTACTTACTGTATACTCGCAGCTCACCGTGGAGAACTTCGGCGGCTCGCAGGACCGCCTGCACTTTGCGGGCCGCAACCCCGAGAAGGAGCTGGCCACCGTGGCCCCCAGCAGGAAGGTCTCCGCGCCCTCGGGTCAGTGTCCTACTTACTGTATACTCGCAGCTCACCGTGGAGAACTTCGGCGGCTCGCAGGACCGCCTGCACTTTGCGGGCCGCAACCCCGAGAAGGAGCTGGCCACCGTGGCCCCCAGCAGGAAGGTCTCCGCGCCCTCGGGTCAGTGTCCTACTTACTGTATACTCGCAGCTCACCGTGGAGAACTTCGGCGGCTCGCAGGACCGCCTGCACTTTGCGGGCCGCAACCCCGAGAAGGAGCTGGCCACCGTGGCCCCCAGCAGGAAGGTCTCCGCGCCCTCGGGTCAGTGTCCTACTTACTGTATACTCGCAGCTCACCGTGGAGAACTTCGGCGGCTCGCAGGACCGCCTGCACTTTGCGGGCCGCAACCCCGAGAAGGAGCTGGCCACCGTGGCCCCCAGCAGGAAGGTCTCCGCGCCCTCGGGTCAGTGTCCTACTTACTGTATACTCGCAGCTCACCGTGGAGAACTTCGGCGGCTCGCAGGACCGCCTGCACTTTGCGGGCCGCAACCCCGAGAAGGAGCTGGCCACCGTGGCCCCCAGCAGGAAGGTCTCCGCGCCCTCGGGTCAGTGTCCTACTTACTGTATACTCGCAGCTCACCGTGGAGAACTTCGGCGGCTCGCAGGACCGCCTGCACTTTGCGGGCCGCAACCCCGAGAAGGAGCTGGCCACCGTGGCCCCCAGCAGGAAGGTCTCCGCGCCCTCGGGTCAGTGTCCTACTTACTGTATACTCGCAGCTCACCGTGGAGAACTTCGGCGGCTCGCAGGACCGCCTGCACTTTGCGGGCCGCAACCCCGAGAAGGAGCTGGCCACCGTGGCCCCCAGCAGGAAGGTCTCCGCGCCCTCGGGTCAGTGTCCTACTTACTGTATACTCGCAGCTCACCGTGGAGAACTTCGGCGGCTCGCAGGACCGCCTGCACTTTGCGGGCCGCAACCCCGAGAAGGAGCTGGCCACCGTGGCCCCTAGCAGGAAGGTCTCCGCGCCCTCGGGTCAGTGTCCTACTTACTGTATACTCGCAGCTCACCGTGGAGAACTTCGGCGGCTCGCAGGACCGCCTGCACTTTGCGGGCCGCAACCCCGAGAAGGAGCTGGCCACCGTGGCCCCTAGCAGGAAGGTCTCCGCGCCCTCGGGTCAGTGTCCTACTTACTGTATACTCGCAGCTCACCGTGGAGAACTTCGGCGGCTCGCAAGACCGCCTGCACTTCGCTAGGCGCGAAAACAAAAATGATTAAATCTAAAGGGAAAATTTGCGTCACATGCACACGAAACGGTCATCGCTCAGCTGCGCTACCGTACGAGACAATGACATAGCGCTGGTTTTCGGCGACGGCCGGCGCCAACGTAATGACGTCATTTGTTGCTGTATAGTCTGGTACATTTAAGCAATAATAATGATAGTACTGTCTACATTAGTAGATAACTACACAAACTAATACTTAGATGCAACCCAAATGATATACGATATGATTTTTTAAGGCTTTATTAATAAATCTATTAGTCAATCAAGGCCGTCCGTAAAAATATTCTGCACTGTATTTCTCGTTTCATAATGAAATCTCAATGTGTACTTATTTCCTTTCCAGCTCCCTTCGAATACAACCCGCCTCTCCGCTCTTCCCGGCAAGACATCCGAGGCTCAATACAATTCTTCCACGATGACTTTCAAAACGGCTCCGAAAAGGAAGACAAACAAAAAGTCGAACGACAGAACTCACAACCTAAAACCACGGAGCCTGAACCATACTTCCCAATTCGACGGCAGTTGAGCAGTGATACCATAACGTTAAGAGAAAGAAAAGAGAGCTTTGGGTTTTCGTGTAAAGGAGGGGGCGACGGCGGGTTCTTCCTAAACGATAGAGATTCGACTGACGGCGATGCGACCAAAACCAGCTTTGCCGATCTCAATAAAATCAGGAGTAATGGTGACCAGACAGGTTTGTTGAAAAACCGATGGGGAAACAGCCTTGTTATAGCGTAAAAACAATTTAAAGTAAACCTTGTCGCGTGACCAGTATGTTAACAAGATCGTTCTCCCATTCCCTAGCCTGTGACTTCGCTTCCGCGGCACTCAAATGAAACGGCCATTTTGTAACGCTTTGAATGTTCGCCTAGATTGCGCTTGAGTTTAACGGCACACTGTATTCGTTAAAACAATAATAACAGCACTTATTTAGTCTTCTACAGTCTGTCGTTAAAGGACCACATATTCCCATTTTCCAAATTCTAAATTTGTGAGCAGTATAGTTAGTTGTAGAGTAATTATATCCTACAAGTTTCGTCTGTTTCGTCGTATTGATATAAGACTCAAAAGTGGTCTTCTTGTGTGTGAAAGTACTCTGGATAAAAAAAAAATGTGTTCCAAACTATTCGATGGGCCAGATATTGAAAAAATTAGCGTGCATTTATCCTTCTGGCAGATTTTTTAGCGTAACAAAGGAGGGTAGTATAAATTACAAATACACTTTCAATGAGTACTTTCACGCCCTTAAAGCCAAGACGTTGAGTGTTTGGTCACCCATTACGGTAGGTGATGGTTGTCGGTTGATGTCCAGGTATTGAAGCGCAGTTGGACCGCGAGCCGAGCGAGCGCCGCAGGAGCACGCCGCCCTCCAACACCACCACGTGGCAACAACAGTTCATGCAGCAAGAGAATCAACCCAGTTAGTACAGTTATAACACAACCGACGATCTCGCGAAAATAACAATAACATTAAGCCTTTGGTCTCGGCTGTACGTCATTTTTACGACTGGCAGTTGTTACGGGTAGTCAGGAGCCAGAAAATCTGACCAGTCTTGTCAAGAGGTATCGTGTTGCACTGGGTTGTGGAAGTCAGATTCAGTCAGTCAGTCAGTTCAGTTCAGTCAGAAGACAGTCACTCCACTTAAAACACAAGTACTCAGCTGTACAGTTGGGTAAAGGGCTTAGTAGATGATCTCTGACCATATTTCGTCGTAGTAATATTCTCTTAGGGGACCCTTGGTATATAGCATACCTATATCAACGCGATCTCTTTTTAGGATGCGCAGCATACTCATTTACGCAACATCAATTACTTGAATTTTTAGGTAACACGAAAACTAGAATTGTTGTCAACAGATTCAAATGTCATGTCTTCAGAATTAATCTATCAGGGTCCAAACTCCAGAAAAATAATTCTAATGACACAACACAGTGTCAAAACCAGCACATTTACCCATCCGATTTACCCAAGCAAAATCTCTCGAACATTTCCTTCAAACACGAATCTTACTTCAATTCTCTTAATTTCAGATGGAGATAATCTTACAGACGAGTCGAATACTTCTTCCGGGGGACAGATGGCCGCACAACTGAACAATATAAGACTAAAGCTAGAAGAGAAACGGCGACGCATAGAGCAAGAAAAGAGACGGATGGAAATGGCCGTGAATAGGCAGAGGCAGCAGTTAGGGCAGCAAGCGTTTTTACAGGCTGTTACTAGGGTGAGTCGAAGAGAACAGTGTGCTAGGTTTGGTGCAGTTTCTGGGTCAAATTCTTATCAGGGTAGTCTAACCTTGCCGTTGGAATTTGTGCTTTAAGCGCACTCATTAAAAGTTGATTCAGAACTTAGCTGATGCTAGTAAATCTTCATAGGTCTTGAAGGCCGAGCGGTTTCCGACACAGTAAGTTTATTGTGTCATTGTATTTAAATATAGTGCGTAGGATCAACTTGATCCATTCAATACTGTGACCATGGTTATGCTCGTTGAGATGCATAATCGAGGTCAAGCATGAATAATACCCTGATGAGAATTTGATGTCGTGAACACATGGGCTCATATAATGGTTTGACTGAGTAAAAATGTTTTGTATTGTCTTTGAAAAGTGGAATTGGCGTCCTTTGTGTTTGTCTTTATGCCATTCGCACTGGGGTCTTAGACAAGTAAAATTTTATTAGAGTTTGAGAGTGTGAGTGACAAAATTTGGTAGATAGATTTTGATTGTTCGCTAAATATGGGGAGAATTGAGTTTACCAGTGGGTAAATTAATGTGCTAGTATAAATTGCAGTTAATCCAGTAGTTTCTCATAAACTAATTCTGAAAATAAACCTTAGTGAATAACTAGTATCGTAATAACTCAAATTATCTGTTATTTAAATGTTTCTGTTAAACAGACTACACACACTTAGAACATATTTTTTAAAACACTTTTTGCTTAAAAAAGTGGTTTTATAAAATGCGTTCGAATACAGCACAATGTTACTAACATTATGTTCTTCTCTCGATTTGTTTTTAAATATTTCCGACGGATATTTAAAATTAAATTTTCTTTCTATTTCATTAGGATACATTATTGCAATACCAGTTGGCCAACTTGGTGAGTGGCCGGTTCAGAGTTGAGCCCTTTCCGTTTAGTTTAGACCTTTTTGATTATATTTTTTTTTTACAATCACTTCGTTCCATTCCTTTCTCGTTATAATGTACAGTTTTAGTTCGATACACGCTTACACGGCTTCTCAATATATAACATTGAACCATTAAAATTTTGGATTTATTAAAGTACTCCAAAGTATTAATTTAAGTTGATGTCATTAATTTCACCTCAATTTGTAATTTTAATAATAAACGCTTAAAATACGGTAGCTTCTAAAAGCCTAGAAAGTAATAGATGCTGCTTTTTTAAGATCATTCTTGTATACAACCCATGAATATTTTGCAGCGCAATCATATTTTTCTAATATTTAGCCTAAGTACTACAGCTATCGTTTGAAGGTAAATTGAATCCTATTGTGTCAGACATCCCAAGCCCACCTTCACGGTATACATTTGAGTCACGATTTGAAGAAGCACATTAATTAGGAGACCCATACATTACACTTAATTTTAAGCATGACTCCGTTGGTTGGCGTATATCCTTTATCAAACTTATTTAAAAAAATTCTTCATTACTATAATTGCATAAAAAAACACTCCAGAGCAGAAAAGAAATAGCACTACACGTCCTTAATAGTTCTATGACCTTACTAAAGAATCAATCAACTACCGCAGTATATATATTTTCATCTAAAAAGCTTCATCATTCCCCGATGTATCCCAACCAACACTCAGCATGCAATGGCATGTTATAACACGCAACACTGCAACAGTGTTGCGCAACGTTTGTGTTACGGTGTCGGTTGCACGCACGTGTTGCAGGGCAAGGGCGCGCGCACGCCAGCTGAAGACGAGCCCAAGCAGGATATTCCAGTGCAACAGGTAATGTAACAGCGGTATGGGTGATGCAACGATACTAGTTTAGTTACAGCAACGAATTGTATCATGCTTTTGTATTTGTTAGTTTTGGGACGAGCTTTGTGTATTGTAAATGGTTGTAGAAAATGCATAGATCATACAATCTTTTTGTCGCCTTGCGTGTGGAAATGTAATAAGTTATAGATGATGCCAAATAACTTGGCAAGGTTTTGGCGTAGTGGGGGTAAGTTCGCGCATCGTGCACTTAGTGGAAGAAAAAAGTGGTCACTTTTACTGCTTGCCATTATTCTATGGTTATTGCTATGATTTATTTTTAATCATATCTGTTCAGAAGAATGTTAAAGAAAGAAGAGGAATTCATTCGTTAATTCAGTATTATAAATAAAATAGATATAATACATAAATGCATTTAAAAGTGAAAAAAATGTATTTAAAACAAACATTAAAAATAATATGTTCTCGTCATCACAATTAGTTAATAAAACGGCTACCCCTTTTATTCTTCTTTTTTCCCGGTGTCCTAAAGACAGTGACGAATTCGGAATTTCAAACTTCCTTAACTATAGTGTCTAACTGTTCATTCTGACGTTTTAATAGCCTGCGTAAAACGGTATTTGGTCCTAGCATTATAATCAAGGTAACGAAAAATAAATTTAAAACAACAACTCGTAACAAAAACAAAGGGTACAACTTTCGTGTACCCAAGTGTATTCAGGAGCAAATTGAACGAGAACTACTGACGCACCAATCGCGCGCTCGGAGCGGCGCTACTTCATACCCCGCGTCCCGCTGACAACCGCTGACACCTAAAAATCGACTTCTGCGCATTGAACGACTCTTGCCAAGTTATTTGGCGTTACCTATACTTGGGTATTTGTGTAAAGTGGTTTTTAGTAAGTAAATTTTATTAAAGTTTAATTATTTGAATGATTTCTTTAGTATTCATTGCTAGGGCATACGCTCTCTCTATGACAGGTAATGGAACGTAATCTACCATGCCGGCACAGTGCGGATGATATCTCACGATGTTTATCTTGACCATTTTGACAACATTGGTGATAATGAGCATTGTATATAGTAATGGTCCTGCACGTGTCCTACAAGCTGTATTTTATCGAATTGCTCAGCTAAAAAGGCAACATCATCACTATAAACAAGATAGGCTATTATAGATACAATTTTTAGATATCGTTGCATCGTCCATAAAGATTTAATGACAGTAATTTAATATTTGTAATTTAACTGGTAAAGGAAAAACGTGGAGATTAACTCACGAACGAAAGTTATTAATCGGCATGAGCTTGTGATTAAATTGCATGCAGGAATCACAGTATTGATTGTGATGAGCAGTTTTATTATGCTAAGAGTTAAATGAAGACTGGAAGACAATTATTACTATGCTACGACAGCGTTACAGAACACTGAAAGCCAGTAGCCTTTTTTATAGTCGAATTCATATTATTCTCTTGTTCTTGTTAGGTTATGCATCCGGAGTTTCTCAATGCAGTTATGGCAACAATACAAATAGTAAAATTTTGCCGCTCGCGAGCAGTTCGTGCCCCTCTGTTAAAAGCCTAATAAACGGTATCGCGTATTGATAAACTCTAATATCTCTTTGTTTTTACAATAATTATATTATCTAACGAATAAGATCAAGCATAAAAATTGATTAATACGAGATATTTTTAACTAAGATTACGTAATGGTGCTTATAATCGAGTATGACTACAGGAACTGGTGGTGGAGCCACCGAGTCAGCGGGATGCAGTGGATACGGCAGTTTTGGAACAGTACCAACAATCTATAGCCAAGTAAGTAGAAACAAACCATGATATTATTGAAAATAAAGCCTTCGTTGCTCCTCATATTATCTGTAGATTAGTCCTCATTGTGGGCCATGTAATCCTTAGAAACTGTACAAAAAAGGACCTACTTATGGCGTGCTTCATAGTTAGTCATCAATACAGAATATATAAATAACTTACTGTATATTTGTATCAACAAACTGCACAGATCCTAAAAATTCATTTGAACCATCACTAATCACACCATCAAATCAATATTGGCTTCAAATCCAATACCATGTGACTGCACGTCACTTACAGAATGAACTCCAGCCTGCAGGATATACAGAGTGACATCGCGCGGCTCGCCAGCCAACAAACGCAGCTGCAGCAACAACAGCAACAACAACACCATCAACAACAACAACAACAACAACAGCAACAGGCTAAGCAGCTGTTCCAACAACCACAGCTTCAACAGCCACAAATGCAGCCTCAGATTCAACAGCTTCAGCAACAAATGCAGCCGCAGCAGCCCATACAACAACTACCGCAGTCGCCTTATCAACAACCACAACAGTATCAACCCAACATTCCACAATTGGTGAGTTGGTTGTATTAAAGTTTTGGTATTGTGCCTTTGGATTGTTTTGTGTTTGAAATGATGAGTTCGATCGATAAAATTGTAGCTTTAGAAAAGACATTTTATTTTTATTCAAATGAAAGTATCAACACTGTTTCTTAAACAAAAAAAAAACAATATGATATTATTCAATTCGGTGAAATTGTGAAATTTAAAGGTGTCGAACTTCGAACTTACATTGTCAATCACATAGCTTCGTGTGATACATTGATAGTACAATAATTTTAGCCAATCACTAATTAATATTTAATACAAATGATTAAATATTAGAACTTTCAATTATGAATGACATAAAAAAAAACAGCACTGCTAACCTGAATAACAGAGTGAAATTAAACTGAGTTTTGATTGTAATTAATTTATTAAGTTCCAGCGCTTCATCACACAATATGTTTACACATAATCACATGCGTTATACATATAATGGAGGCTGCCTTTCACAATTCTCGCTCCTTAGAAAAATCTCAATGTATATAAAACTCTTAAGAAATAAAGCTTTTTAAGAATTTGATTTTAAATTTTGAAACCAATTCGACCCAAAAACAGTAAACAAGTCAGATAATGATCACATGTGGTGTATTTCTTTAGCACTTGATGACATACATTTCTACAGAATATATAAGAATTTACAAAAATAAGCCATTATGATTACTAAGAAATTGTGAAACGCACCTCTCCCCAACACATCGCTGACTCCCGCCTAACATTGCAGCACAGCCAATTCAGCTCCCAGCACAATGTGTCCCGCCCCGGTCTCGCCAGCTTCGGCTCCACGCCGCACATACCGCAGCAACACCTGCAACAACTCCAACAACAACAGTTTTACAACTACGAACAACAACAACAACAACAGCAATATCCGCAGTTCAACAATCAGTATAGGGACATAGAGGACTATGGGCGGCAACAGTTTTATCTGCACGATGCGACGCCGCCGCCACGGCGCACGTGGGCGCAGCATGCACAACAACAGCAACAACAACAACACCAGCAAGAGAGTGAATTGCGAGGGTGGCAGGTCGGTTGCACGTTCTGATCGATTTATGTAGATAGTTGTAGTGTTCAAATATTAAAATTGAGCTTTACGAACATTTAAAAGCTAAAGTAAACTAATAAGCACCATGTAGGGTATAGAATGAAGATAATTATCACATTTCAGGTTAATTTTATTGATTTCAATTGATACTTTGTAGCGCTCGATTTTTTTGTGGTCCAGCATTCCAGTATTTACCGAATGTAAAGAATGAAATTAAATGCAGATTCATTTTAAAGGTGTAAATTAAGAGTCAGGTTGCAAGCTTACAGCAAGTCGCCACGATACACCGGTGTTGGTTGCATATGTACAAAATTACCAAAAATCCTTGTATCTTTTTAAGAAGTCCATTATATAATTTCAGTTGCACCAGCAACATCAACAGAATCACCAACAGCATCAGCACCAACAGTTCGGTGCCCCCACGCCGGAGCCAGCTCAAAGAACTTGGAAGTCACCCTCCCCGCAACCACCTGCCGACAGGAACTGGCAGCCTCAGGGCTTCGTCCTCCACGACCGAACAAACCAGCAGTCACAACCCTTCCAAGTGCATTACAACAACGACCGGTACCAGAACGGTACTGAGAACATTCGAGAACCACAAAACCATTTAAGCTACACTGTGATAAACCCTAACCAGTACGTGTCCCAGTCGCCGCCTTTAGCCGCGAGTCCGCAGCGACGAGCGAAAACTCCACAACGACAGGGGTCTCTACCTGAGGTGCCGCGGAGAGCTGAGCCTGTGAGCCTGCAGCAGTTGCAGGCTGCACACACACCTGCACACCTACCCACACACGCACACACACACACGCCCGTGCAGGCGCAGCCGCCGGACGACATGGAACCACAAAACATTTCGTTCATCGGCAACGCGGAAGACGACGCACTCCGGCAAGGAATTAATAGACTGAACATATCGTCGGGCACGCGGACCTACCGCATCCCCTCCCCGACGCGACCCTCGCTCAGCAGGAACTCGTTCCAGCAGCTCGAGCAAGACGACGTCAGCGAACAGAACGAAAAAGGGTTCTACATTTCGTTTGATAACGAAGCGCCGAAACGGCCGAAGCCTCCTTTGCGGGCGAAACGAGGCTCGCCGAAGAAGGAACGTTCGACCGACATCAGTCCGGAGCGAAGTCCTGAGAACACTTGGAACGAGCGGCTGCAACCGGCGAGAGACGACGAGTTCGTGGTCCATAGGAATACGGGGCTGGAGCAAGCGATGAGATCTAATGACGTTTCTTCGGAGCGCAGAGAAACGCCACCTAGAGAACGACCCCCACGACACAACGCGGAGCCCGCCGCGTTACTCATCGGCGAGTTGAATCCTGACCCGGTGAGACAATTTTTATTATATTTTTGGCTAATTTAAGTACAAGATCTATTAATTAGTAATTAATACTCGATATCGTCTTCAGATCATGAATCCTTCATAGACGCGATTGTCACTGAAATCTGGGTAGTCCCTCTGCAGATGTGTTTTGTAATTCAACTTTTCACAATTTCCAACATGATGCTGAGGTAGTGAGGTCCTTGTTACCTTGTTTTGATTTATTCAAATTACAAAAAACAAGGAAATGAATACTCACTACCGGTATTAGTTTTGTTTTCTTTATTTGTATAAAAGGATCTTATCACACAGTTATAATGTCACCCCAACAATATAATACATTTCACAACTTAAAATCAAGTAACCATCGGAAAGCTTACTATTTTGGTAACAATGAGATACCTATTGTGTTATAATGAATTTCTATTCCTCGTAAATACAAAACAGGGGCACAACTAAGATGCTATTACAAGCCCCTATTTCATATCCCACACCAAACGGAAATTTCCCATATGCATGTCACATTCCACTTATACGTGAGATATTTTCGATCACTTCACAAACTTCATAGTTTGGAGAGGTACTTTTACCACTAAATATTTAAAATGATTTGTAGGTTGAGACATTAGGGTAGTTTCCTGTGTTACAAAATAATTATTTATTTGGTCCATTTTAAAACAAATATTGGTCACGTATTTTTTGCCTTTTCAAGTTAAGAAAAATTTACAAAGATGGAAAGCTTCAAAGTACAGAAGTGGGGGCTGCTGACGTCACACAATGCTAAGAATTATACCGGAGTGTGACGTCACGCGAAATTTCAACTCACTATACCGTCTTAATTTTTCAATTACGTGAAAAAATAAAAAATACATGTCTAATGTTTCTTGTTAAACTACGTGACGGACTAAATAAAATATTTTAGGAAACTACCCTATAAAGCCACTACATATTTACTATCTATCTCCCTTCCTTCGAACCATGGGTATCAAAGTAGTTTAAACTGGATAGTATAATATCCATATTCCTTTCTATTTAGATTTCTTATCAAAGTATTCGTGCCGTCTTTGTCTGCAAAGTAGGACATGACCGAGCTCCTTTGAGTATAATGGTATATGCATGTGTAATTAAACCCTTTATAAATACTTGTTCGGCTGCTATGTCTGTTTATATTGATATTAGTTTACTATTTTACTGGGACACAGGCCTGCTCTCTACGAGAAAGAATGGGCCGTAATTCATCACGCGGGTCCAGTGTGGGTTGGTGTATGACACAATTCTTCGAATTTTTGGTCCTAGGAAATGCCGGTTTCTGGTCCGGAGTTGCCGGAATCTTCCAACGAGATACTGTAGCCCCGGAATGTAATTGCAGTTGAAAGAATCAGGGTGGGTTTTTAGTCAGTAGAAGTTTGACGTTCTCTTCCGCTCCACCCAGAGTGGGAAGGGTCAGATTTTCGCACCGAAAAAAAACCTTATGTCGGTTTCCTCACGATGTTATCTTAGGGCCGAAACTAGGTAAAGCGGTCGCCCGCGCGGTCCCATACAAAAGTGCTTCGTTAGAAGAACCAGACCCGCGGGGAACCAGACCCCGCGCCCCATTTTTATTACGTAATAAATATTAAGTTTTCCATCGACTCGACTACATGCACGCCGTTAAAGTTGAACTAGCGACACTGCGCAGGCAATAATCCGGTTTCCGACATACACGACACACCATTATACTAGTTACTATACTCTGCGACACACGCTCTTTGTCACGCGACGGGTGCCCGTCGCGGGCGTCCGCTTTACACAGTTTCGGGCCTTACACCGATTTGAGAGCAATGGTGATGTAACCAATATTGACTTGCATTCCAGAACTCAGCTGAGGAAATGGAGCGAAAGAAAGAGCGTATAATGCTCCTTTCCCTCCAGCGACGGCAGCGCGCCGACGAAGCGCGAGCGCGAGCCGAGGCGGCGGCGGCGGCGCGGCGCGCGCGGGACGAGGCCGCGCTCGAGGTGCGCCAGGCGCGCAAGGAGGAGCAGGCGCGCCGCCGGGAGGCCATCCTGCACCAGTACAAGCTCAAGAAGGCCATCGAGGAGGCCGAGCGAGAGGTACGATTTATAATGATAATAGGTTCGCGTTTGACCACCATCTCACCTGTGGGTAAGTAATGATGTGGTCGAAGATGGAGCAATAGGTACAAGGCAAGAAATAATGTCCACACGTACGACAAGTTCGTCGAACGCCAATGCAGACGACCAATGTAGAAGAGGGTCTGTAGAGCTGCCCACACGTTAGCCGAGCGCCTTTGATTTGTGACCAAAAACCGACACCGATCCGAAGTGAGGCAAGTGATCACGAGCAACGACGAGCGAAGACAAATTGCACCAAATGAGCTCTATACACGTTGGCGCTGGCCTCCACTCGGCTAATGACACCGAGCGATAGCAAGACAAGGCAAATATACTGTCTACATGTTGGTATTGGCCTTCACTCGACAACGCTCGGCCAACATGTATTGCAGGCTTAAAAATAACCTATTCACTCTTGACTTAAAGACCCCTAGGTTATAGCTATCGGGAAACACAGACTCCGGCAGGGAATTTCACTCCTTCCGTACGCACAACGAAAGTATTCCCAAAACGTTTAGTGCGTATGGGAGGGATGTCCACCATGTAACGATGGCGCATCGCCGTTTGTCTCGTAGTCCGATGATGGAACGGGCTTGGCGGAATTAGATTGTGTAATTCCATCGCACACTCCCCGAAATGTAACCGATAGAAAACCGTTAGACTCTTAGATTAGATTAGACTAGATTCATTTATTTGCCAGAAATATGCTATTTTACAGATATTAAAACAGATACACAATAGTTCTACATATTTCGCTTACTAAATTCGCCATGCAAATTTTGTAACAATATCAGTTTAATAAATGAAGTGATGCAATTAAACAAAACAATAAAATTACAATGTCAAAAGTCTAAATATAAATTATCTTAGTAAATTTCAAAATATAAATGTCAAATAAATAAGTAAGTATAAATTTTATAAATGTTTTCTATTTAAATTACAACCAAAGAAATTAAATTACAAAATGTCAATAGCTTAAAATCTAATGTCATCATGTCATACAATTTTTCCCTTTGTCCTAAAAGTTATAAATCTCTTAATGGTATAAAAACAATTTTCAATAAGCTATGCTCTAAGATGCTTTTGAAATAATCTGGTGCGCAGTTCTCTTATAACCTTTGGTATACAGTTAAATATCTTTATTGCCATTCGACCAGTATTCTTATGGCAATATGCTGTTTTACATCTTGGCATTGCCAATTTTGTTGGATATCTTGATATTTTACCCACCTTATAAACATTTTTGCTATCGGCTGTATTGAGGCATCTATTATGAGCATTGATATACTAAAAACCCAAGATGCACAGTCTCAAAGAAAAGTGACGCTCGAAACTGTCGCCGTTCGTGTGTAAAATATGTTTTTGCAAATTCCATCTTATGAAAAGTGTTTAAAGTTGTTTTTACAAAGCAGTGTGCGAAAGACAATCAAATTTTACGACTGACGTTGCTCGATAGGACAAGGTCTTGAGTGGAGACTTACACCTTATACTATATTTTTTTATAAGATATTTTTGTTAGTATTATAAGTTTATTAAATTGTGTTCTAAAGACGTAATTATAGCGTAAATGTTTTTGGGTAGAACATGTGTATATCAATGAAACAAATATTAACTGTTAAAATCGTTTAATAATTTTTTTAATTCAATAAAGCTTATACCTTTTGCCGTGATATACATTATCATATTCGTCAAAAAAAATTGCCATAAAAAAATCTCTCGCAAATACGAGAGATTTTTTTTATGGCAATTTTTTTTTAAAGATTGGCTGACTCTTGATGTCTGTTCTCCACATCGTATTTGGTCACGAGAAAAACTAAAGTATAAAAATAAGAAGTTTTTAATGAGATTGGTGTTGCGCCAAAGCAACACTCACACACACTTTTATCATTAACATATCGCATGTCGTGAACCCATAAGTTATCCCATGATGAATCGATATACTTAAAATATATTTTTATTCTATTTAGAAGCTTATGTGACATAAGGTCAAACAAATTTTAAAACTATGGCTTCAGTCTTTGAGCTATGACGATATTAAAAAAAATCATTTCGTCAGTACAGTAAATTAAGCTATTCAAAACACACACTCATGTTAACGCACACGCGTCCAGATTTCCAGACACACACACGCAAGTACGCACATACACTCAAACTTACACACACATACACGTTTCGCTTCTATTTCTTTTGTTCTCAATACCTTCTAATGTTACTTTTTGTTTGTAATTTATTACATAATGTGTTTTAATGTATAGCGTAGGACACCGATTCCTATAACACAGGTTCGCTTAGCATAGGAGTCAGGGGCTTCACTTGAAAGATGTAATATTTTTATGTACAATAAATTATTTATTTTATTTATGAACATTAAAAAAACCGTAAAATTGACGACGTCTTCTCCTTCAGTATATTCTATAACGTATACATATTTGCCAAAAACTAAATTAGTATTAATTATTGTAAAATAGATGTGTTTAACTTTTGGTGTAGAATAAAGTTTATTTTAATCTATTCTAAATACTAACTTTTGCCCGCGACTTCGTTCGCGTAGAGGTTTTTCCGCGTAAATCCTGATTGCGTGGGAATTTCGGGATAAAACTATCCTGTCCTTCCCACGGTCCTAAACTATTCCCATGCCAAATCTAAATCGGTTCAGCGGTTTAGGCGTGAAAAGGTAACACACAGATCAACAGAGTTACTTTCGCATTTATAATATTAGTATGGACAATAAAGCATAAACTTATTAATAAAAAATAAATAAATACAATAAAAAAAATCGACTCCATTATTTATTCAACAGGGTAATTTTTATTATGCGACTAAAATAAAAAAGATGCCATAATACATTGTTTTGACACTGAAAACGCGGCCATTGAAATTTGATGCGATACTATTTGAAATGAGCGCATCATTTAGAATTAAGCACTCATTTTATGCGGACGGTTTAGAGACGTTGAGTGTGCATCTTGGGTTTTTAGTATATCAATGATTATGAGGATGTTTTTTTACAAATAAACCTATTTCCAGTATATACAATGTGTAACGGAAACCCCATATCTATCCAAAAGGACTGAAGACAACATTGGTATGGAGTCTCTATGCAAAGTTTCAGCTCAAAATAAGTGACTCACAGAATTTACCCCAAATTATTGGTTTCATATGTTTCTTGAATACCAGTAATAACAAACGTGTCACAGCACTATGAGGGTCATCACTTTCCACGTTACTTGCCAATAAAACGACAATTCTCTTCGTTCTTCTTAATTTGAAAAATTCGGTCTCTGGTATCAATGTATTGAAATTTCTAATATGCTCCACACATGTACACATAGGATTAGAAAACCCTTGCCATATCGTTTATTATCATCCAAAGAAGCCGTGCACTTGGTATGTATATACCCTTTAAATTACACGTTGTATAAGCATGATAATGTTAATAATTTGTGCTTTTTAAAAATAGGTCTGCATGAATTTAATGGTTCTGCAGCAAACACTTCTTTTGTACTATAAACGCCTTATTGATTGGTATTTGGCAGATCCATCCCAAAAATTAGAGCAGTATTCCATACACGTCCGAACCTGGGCTTGATACAGATTGAGCAGTGAGATTAAAAGTCCTCACGTTTAGAGTCAGGAAAACCTTAGCGTGAACACTTAATCTTAATATAAACCATTTCGTACAATATTCAACATGATTAAATAGATACATAGCAGTACAAATATGAATTTTTGAAAAGATAATCTAACCTAACCTAATACTTTGTTTTAGTAAAATTGGTGAGCATTTATCCATTTTGATAAGCAATTAAATTTAAGCCTTTATAAAATGACTTACGTATCTTAATAACTAGTATCGTGCATATAATTATGTAGCTATGTTTTTTATTTAGAGCTACGTCCTTCCATAATGATGCCTTTATTACCACGATATCTCTATACTAAATAGTCTTCTACTACAAATTACAGGGCAAACACTTAGACAAATCTGAGTTTCTGGAGAGTCTAAATCGCGGCGGTAACGTGACGCCTGCGCCGGCGGCGACAGGCGCGGCGCGCATGCGCGGGAAGGTGGCCGCGCGCGCTCGCCCCAAGACCATACACGTGGACAGCTCCGCCCTCCACGCCGCCGAGGGCATGCTCGCCACCAAGCAACCCTCCTCCACCAACCTCACAGGTACCTCACAAACCACATACGGGAAACGGATCTTACTATGTCACATCGTTTTTGGAAAACTTTGGTTTTAGTACTAAAATAAATAATATTTCGACACTGTCCCAATTTCGAAAAACAATAGTTCGAATAGAACATAAAACAGGTTATTTACCATGTGTTCGGAACAATACAAACGAACAGCTAAGCACTGTTGCTTTCGTGCATTTTTATAAAACTAGCAAAAGTAATTATTCAAGTCAGTGCGTATTCGGCCGTCGATCGCGTAACTCACACCAAAACCATTCAAACCATCTTTTAGATTAAATCAACTTAGCTTTCTTACTTATAAATATACTAGCTTTTGCCCGCGGTTTCGCCCGCGTGGAATTCGAAAAGTATCCCATGGGAACCTTATATCGGGACAAAAACTATCCTATGTTCTTCCCAGAGGTCCTTTACTATTCCCATGCCAAATTTCATCTAAATCGGTTCAGCGGTTTAGGCGGGAAAAGGTAAAAGACAGACAGATAGATAGAGAGACAGAGTTACTTTCGCATTTATAATATAAGTATGGAGTATGGAAGTATGGATATGGATTTAGTTGTTTAAACCATAAAACCATAACCAAACTAAAGTCGTATCATTTAAACCGAACCAATATCAAACCATAACCGTCGAACAAACCAAAACCACTAAAATATCAATCAGTTCAGAAAGTTGGTATTGCGCAGACCGATACCAATATTCTACATGGTCCTTCGAGCCTATGTATTCGAAACAATAAAAACTTATGGTAAATATTCCGTTTTAAGTTCTACTGATACTGTTAGTGAACATGTCATTTAAAAAACTGAAATAAATAAGTACTGAAAACCCAAAACAAGTGCTTCAAGACGAGTTGAGAGTTTGAGACCTATATTTATCGTAAGAAACTATTACTAAATATAGACGCTTTCGTTTCAAAATATTGTGTTTTGAACAATGTCAAAACCTTCACGAAGGTCACTTTCACTACAACTTTAAACTAAATTGGCCTTTCCAACTAAACTAGTACTTCTGTAAGCTGAATTCAAACAAGAATAATGTTCCCTTTATTGGAAAATAACAGTGTTTAAAACCAGAAATCATGTTCTACCTCAATCATGCTTTTTCTAAAATTCGATGTTCCATACGCCCGTTGACTGTAGTTGTGTGACGCACGATGTTTGTTGTGCACTGCCCTTTAGTCCAGCGTTGAGCACGCCTTGCAGTGCCGACACGCATTTCCTTTTTATTTTGTTACATATTTACACTATACATTTTTATATTTACGGAGTCATTATCCGACTACCTCCGCAAAGGGATTTTTAAAAATCTTAATTTATAGAACCCAATTTGTAAACGATTTCGTTAAATAGTTACTAAAACTTTTCACTCACCAAACCGGACTGAGCCCGAATGGTGAACTAAGACCCATTTCCTCTCCTGGAGAGGAGGCCTTTGTTCCAGCAAGTGGGAAGGTTGATTATACTGATTGTTACTAAAACTGTTAATTCTATTAAAAAAATAATAATACAAAAATACTGAACTGAACACATACTTTTTGCTAATATCCCATAACTTTTTGAAGCCGCACTAAATGTCAGCTTTCCCTTTTTACAATATTAATTTGCCATCTGGCATGCTGCCACTTTTTATGTTATCAACGAGGTGTGTTATGCTGAGAATGTTGTCAAATGTAAATATTGTACGGAAGTGAATTTGTTAAGTTGTGATGTGGTCTCAGAAATAAAAGTTTATGTATTATAAAAGTATATAAATGTATAAAAAGTACAGTTGAATTGAGAACCTCCTCTTATTTTTGAAGTTGGATAAAACAGGAGTTTATGTATTTAAAAAACTTATTGTTTTAACTAAACATAGTTTTCTTTGTATACATTGTTTGATGTTGATCTCATACTAAGGGAAAATGACGTTTGTTCTCATACTAAGGTGTTAATACTGGTGTTAAAAAAATGGTCAGCAAAAAAAAAACAAAAAGAAAAACCAATTAGGTCACTTTTCAATCTTTATAGTTTCTCTTTTTATACATTGTTTGAAATGAGAAATTCCAATCACTGATTCGGAACGTATTCCGATTATATGATAAAATTTGCATACCCCCACTTTAGTTAGGCCACAATAACTAATTACATACACACTGACCAATTCATCTTAAAACCAATTAACCATTGCTGGGCCGTATCAACGAATGTAGGGAAACCTGAGACTACATCGAACTGTGAGTAGGAAAGTAGATAAGTAGCAAGGCTTCAGCATATCGCACGGGTGGTCGCTTGACGTTGTGCGTTGTGTTGTGTAGCGGGCGGCACTATGCGGCGCGACTACTACCGCGGCTCGCAGGACTCGCTCGCCGAGCGCGCCGGACTCTACCGAGGTGAGAGCGCTACATGCTCATCTAACTGTATTGTTGGAACAAGCGATACCACATGTGTTTACTAATAAGCCTCAATATCCATTACCCTATTGGCGTTTGGTTAAGACCAGTCAGTCCAAAATAATTTTCACGCAAGCTCCGCCCCCATCCACCCCGGTTAGGCCGTTGTATACTAAACGCTAACGCAGCAGTAATAAAGTTGAATATCGCGTGCGCTCTTTCACCATGTTCGGTTTCGAAATTGCCGTTGTGTGCTAAACGCTAACGCAGCAGTAATAAAGTTGAATATCGCGTGCGCTCTTTTACCATGTTCTGGTTCGAAACTAAAGGTGTCGGACTTGTGATCGTGAGGTCGTCACCCATTAACACTATTGCCGTGAACTCACTCCAGACATTTATCTTAGTTGGAGGGGTTAACAAGATTGCTAGTAATGTGAATTCTACCCACATTGCTGGTAAATATTTAAAAAATATTACAAATCGATCACAAATCAACTTTTGCAGAGGCAAGTTTGACACTAAGATGTTTACAAAGGTTGAAAAATTGTAAAACACTGATACACAGCTGCATCCAGATAAACTTGAAGCCGAACCCGTCATGATGACGTCAGTGTACCATTATGAATTTTAGTGGAAATTCGTAAAATGCATAAATTCTTTCAATCAGAATTTTTCAAATATTCAAACATTGTATTGTACACAAAAGTCGCTTGTTCCAACAAATTTGAAGCGCTTAACGCTTTTACTACTTTATTGTTATTATGCTTTACGTACAGTTTTTGAAGCATGATTATTAAATTAAGCTTTGTTTTTTTTTTCTTTAATTATTCACTAACGAACAGACACATATATTCATTTATCTATTGTATTATTAGACTAAATATGTTGGGATCTGTCTTCAGAATCACCGGTAGAAGAGCGCGGCGGTATGTCTCCGGGTAGCGCGTCTAGTGGGCCGCTAGGTCGGCGCGGCTCGTGCAAGACGTCTCGAGGTGAGTCTGTCTCTGTCGCACGCGCTACGCTACTCGCAGGGGAATAGCTCCCTCTCGCTCGCTCGCCACACTAACACCCGGCGTTCGCTTCGCTAGCCAATCACGTTTATGAACAACGATATGACGTCATGTGATCGAACCAATGATTTGGTTCGAATTCGGAATGTCGTTATTTGTACATTGATCGGTGCATTTTGTATTTTACGTGATTTGTTTTGATATATAGTATCTGTTACAAGACTTATGAACAAAACTAAATATTGGCCAGTACCTGGTATCAAAACAAATCACTGGTTTTCCGTCAATGTTAATTGTATCGAGGACATGAAAATTTGCCCTGTATCACTACTTCATAATTACATCCGAATTTGAAGTAGTATCACGGCAAGAGGATTTCATGTCTTCAAAATAGAAGCTATTTCTGTTCTATTTCGAAGTTGTATCACAAACAGCTAAATCCGATAAATTTCTGCTCGAAATACAATTGAACTCCCGACATTGAGGCTATCAATAAGACCGGATATTCCATAGTGTGTATGAAGGCGCTTCTTTTCATTTTGGTTTTAGTAGTACGCTTCGATTTAAATTATTTATATTTATAATCGATTATTTTATATGTGTATGATTTCAGCATCGCATAGATTATAGACACCACTCCAAACTGCAAAATGTATGCTTCATACCCCTTTTTTGGCCATTATGATATGTAGTTGCAATTTGAATTTGAGTGGTACAATATTTTCATAAAAGCTTCTTTTCCAAATTTTTCGATACGCCCTCTAGACCTTCCGCGCATTTACTAAATTGGTTCCCAAGTCTGTAAATACATAAAGTGATGTGATACAATTTTTATAATCGCGGTACAATAGCATTAATTTTGTTTGCCATACTGTGTAAAGAGATGGACGCTCGCTTGTGTGAGACGCATGCTTTTCGCGTTTCACATCGAATGCTGCATTTGATAACAGAATGGAGTTCGCATTGCATGAAGTTGCGAGATGACATGTATAGGAAACATTTCAGAGCGCGTGAATGAGGAACCTCAGTCTTCCCGTGGAAGGTCTAAATATACGAGTTACCAGAGTAACTTTAAGGCGGGACGGAAGTCAAGCTCTCTTATGAATTTGTGCGGTAAGAGCAGTTTGTAAACACGAGATAAGGCTTGACTCACGTTGGTACAGACGGGTCTATATTGTTCCGTCGCTTGTGGTGCGTTGGGTTTACTTTCTGTTGCTCCGCGGCCGCCGCGGAGTACGTGTGGCGTGTGGCTACGTTCTATGTCTATAGGTTGACATTCAAACTTGTTTATCAAGCTTATAAGATTACTTATCCCTTCTTAAAATCCCCGTAAGATTATAATCGCTGTCGAAGTCATTCTGCGGTTATTTCCTTTAATTACAATGTAATAGATTTGAAAATATTAAGCCCACCACATTATCATTTATGAATCTTATTTAACACTAGTTGTGTCGACGACTTATTTCACAACGGAGGTTTTTTTCGCCTAAATTTCGAGCCTGCGGAAATTCCTGAATAAAAATAAGGAGCCTCTATGTTTCTCTACAACATCTTCTATCTTCCAGTGTCTCACTAGAATCAGTTCTGTCGTTCCAGAGATTAGCCCGAAATAACAGACAGGCAGAATATAAAAATTTTAGTTTGTTATTACAAAATGTTTTTGTTTTAGTATCGTGTAAATTACTATAAGTTCTTGATAAAATATAGTTATTTTGAAATCACAGACAGTATCTTGAACTTATTTACATGTATAGAGAATCCACAGTCACCTATATACATAGAACTCACAGTACTACGCCACACTGCGCCGCGTTCGGCTGCGTTCTTTCGTCTTGTGCACATTTATTTCATTTGGGTCATCGGTGATATATAAGTAATACATTATTATTATATTTACTACCCTCTTTTCACAATGGCTCACTATAGACATACTTTAACATTAATATTTTAACTTCAATCTAATCGAGATTTTCCTCTTTTTTTTGTAGTTGGTTAATTAGTTATCCATTTATGGTAGTTCAAGTGTGTCCATCGTGATCCATTGTGTAAAGGGGTACTTATTTGGTTATGGTATCATAATCTATGGTCGGGTAACCCAGTCCGAATTAGCGCATGTTTTATATTTATGTTTATATTCTCGGTGTTGGTGTGACATCGTCTTTATTCGTTGTTTAAACACTTTACAACCTTGTTTTAATATTATACGTCAATAATATAAAGGGAAATACGTGGTTAATTGAAGATTAACTATTAAATCTGTTCTAAGATTTCTGCAAAATCTCCCTTTCTCAATACACTGAAATCTTGTCTACTTACTGAATCTTGTTCCTTTAAAGTGACTAAGAATTTACTTAATACCTATCTAATAAAATTACTTTCAGTGTTTATCGGTAGGTTTGGTTAAAAGCAAGGTAAGGAAAACATATAGTGCATGTTTATTTTTATTTATTAGATTAGAATTATTTTATATAATAGGAATACAATAAAAGGTAGGATATTACACGGTTTATATTCAAACCTAAGCAAGTTTGAGCATTGTTATTTGGTGATAATTTTTTTTTAAATCTTAGTCTAAATTTGAGTCGAATCAATTTAATGCTCTTTTTGATGAAAAGTACCAATAATAAATTGATCTATTAAATCTTGGTAAATTTAATAGCTCAAATGCTCACTTGGTTTATGATCTAGACCCTGTTAATAAAATAAATCATCTCAAATCTTTGGTTGTAAGTGTTTACATGTTTAGACAAAATATATATTCTAAATATACATATAATTCAAAATTCATATGTATATGTTTACCATATTATATTTATGCGTAAAATACAAAATGTCGCTTCTTTTGTTCAGTTTTGCCTTTTTAGTTTTGCTTAGCGGCAGTAGTAAACACCCTGTATATGTAGTTTGACACACATTTAGTATTTTACGCTTCGTATATGAAAATTGAGATTAGAGAAGAAATATAGGTATTGAGAGAATCATTTTCTACTTATACTAATTTTAATCCTGTGCTAGTCAGTAACATATTAACTGTTACCTTTATGAAGGAATAGTCAACACTTGCAAATTAGATCAGTGATGTAATTTAAGATTTTAAGTTATTCTAGTCTAGTAGTGATGGGTATTATTATCATAATACCTCTTTTATATGCTGTTAGTGAAAAGAAATTACTGTTTTAAACAAAAATGGTTTAAGAGATATCCAACATTACAAAATCAAGCAAAACGAGCAAGTATCTTGCTAAAGTTAATTAATTAAAGTAAACAGGATTATACTAGTAATGTGGCTGTATTTGTTAAGACTATAAAAGTCGAGCCTCATTTAGAATAAAATATAATACAGAATTCTAATCTCTAGATTTTAGGTATAGGATCTTAACAAATAACAAAGCTAATCAAAGGCTAGCTTAGGACAATGGTATAACATAATTGTGGGTGCTGGTATGGGTCGGAACTCATCGCATTAGTGATATGTGTGAATCAGCGAGCGCGCTAGTAAGGGTCGGCGCATATGGGCCACAAAACACATTTATTTACATACACTTTTTAGACGGTTGATACTGGTAGTCGCCACTTGCTACAATTCTAAGTTCAAGTGGCAGCATTTAAGTAATCATCTTTATTGTGAGACAATAAGGTATAATTTTGCTTATAACGGTCCCAGTTCTGGGAATAAGGCACGAGCCCAGTCCAGGATGGTAGATGTCATATGTCTTCGAGTTTTTGATACAATAATTTTAAATGTTAGTAACAGATTTAACAAGAATTTACATTCTATTACCTTCTATTAACAAGATTGCTACAATTGTGAATTCTACCCACATGGTTAGAGGTCTTTTTTTAAATAATTTTTATTTATGTAGTATCGACTTTACATCTATCATTACAGGGTAACCTAATGCGATAGTGTACCTATTCTAGTATTCCAACTATTTATTGTTTTTATAACAAATAAAGCACTCTTGGTGAATTCACCCAGTGAACAACAGAATAAGTCCAAATCGATCGCAATGTTTATTTCACCGCAGTGCGCGCACTTCTATGACACTCTATACTTCACAGATTTTGCGTTTAAAATGCAACGCAGTGCGCGCACGGCCTTACTCTTGATTAGAGATACAACATCGCTCATATAAAACAACGATATTCATGAACGATATATCGATGATTACCATTTAAATAAATATATTATTTAATTATTTCTACAATAAATAAATAATAATAATTAAAAAAAAATAATGATGATAAGGTTGAGAGTGTATGTGTGGGTGTATGATGTGGGCCGTATGCGGCGAGCGTTACCGGTCGTACGAGCGTAGTACCGCGCGGTAGCACGGTCGTACGGCCTAGCGAGCTAGCGTCACCTGACGGGCGTGGGCGCAGACTCGGGGCTGGGGCGCGCCACGCCCCCGCGGCGGGCCGCGTCGCCGGGCGTGCGCGCGCTGGCGTCGCCGGCGTCGGGCCCCGGCTCGCTGCCCGGCGCCATCGGCAAGCGGCGCCACCACGCCGCCGACGACACCTCCGACGTCTCCTCCACGCACTCCTCCATCATGGACTACTCAGGTGAGGACACCGACCACAACTACCACTTTTATTTATCTCAATTTTACTTTAATGTGTAGTCTTAAGGTCTATATAAACCTTAAAAGATTTAACTATAACAATAAACAACTAAGTGGTTGACATTCCATTCTTATGTTTAATTAATTAATTTGAATGTATTTTTTTTTTATCTCTTTTCTATGTAATTTCAATTTGCTTAATGTTTTTTTAATTACTTATACAAGTGCTGTGCACACCTATAAGTGATGAATTCACTACAGAGTATTCCTATTTTACTTTAATGTGTAGTCTTAAGGTCTAGTTTAAGTTCAACTTGAATGAAGGTTTCTATAGTAATAGACTTGGTGACTTGATTTTAGAATGTTTTGCTTAAATCAAGTTAACATATAAAACTATTCTTACGCAGTGAAACTTAATAATACTTAGAACTTAAAACTGTAAAATGGAATATTTACCATGTTTATTTATAGGAACTTTTGCAAGTCCATGCCACGATTCATCTGTGATCATCCACAGATAGATTGTGGCGCTTCCAACAGTGCCGAAACATCAAAAACTCGATTCAATAAATACGGAAAAATTGAAACGTAATTTTTTACTATATGAATATTCCGTTTTAATTTCTAATAATACTGATGATAATGCCATTGAAAAACGTCGATAACGATATTCAAACCCCGCAATATTTATTTATTATTGATTCCGTTTCTTTTTTTAATTTAGACTTTTGTTTAACAGAGATGTCAATCAGGATGAAATTCATAGTTTATGTCTAAAAGTGGACAACAGAACAAATGGCACAAATAAAAAAAAACACTAAACGAAATAAACCAAACTTACAAATGCACAACCGCGTTACAGGTTACTTATATAAAACCGAACCACAAATTAACCCAACAGCACTTACTACAGCGAATTATTTGTTTATCTAGGAAGCTCCGATCGAAGTCGTCGCAAAGGTCTTTATACAACTACTAGGTAGTTAGTCGTCACCAACACGTATTCAGTACGATTTAAGCCGACCAACGTATGTCGAGCCGCTCCTGATCGCCTTCTATAACGTGCCAAGGAAATTGAACCGACAGCATAGGAGTTAAACGTCATATTTGCTTGGCAGTATACCAGTTGACGCGGAAAGCGTTTAGATCTGAGATGGATCATGTTGTTATTGAAATTCAATGCACATATGCCATTTATCTGCTAAACCATCGCTTAAATTTTCCTCAACACGTTCTTTAATGCGTTCCGATGTGCTCCGACGCAGCTCGGTCGGTGTATATCGTACTAATAGAACAATCGACACAGTAAACACGAAAGTATTTGAAGAAACACTGTAATCAGCGATGTCATGCCAACTTTCAACCATTTAATGTATAAGGCATGGTTTTGCGAAGAGCATTTGATCTAACGAATCCGCATTGTGTCTCGCTTCAAGTTCGCTTTCTCACCAATTGAGATTAACACATAATAATCACGCACTTAACTTTGTGCATTCACTGTGCATTTTTACATCGTTTTGTACTACTAATTTAGCTGTAAATAATACATACTAGACTTAGCTGAGAGGAATTACTTTCAGATTCATGTGTACTAATAGCTTTAGTGATAATTGAAATACTTACTATGAGTGAACAATAAAAATCATTACAAACTTGTAATGAATACAATTAGATTGACACGTTTTTTGGAAGTGGCTTCGCACTGTACATCAGTAATATAATCAATTAATTCCAGTAGAGATTTATCAGCATCGAGTTTTCTCAAATCAAACCTTTTTTCCTTGAACAACTGCGTTGATATTTTTATTACTTTGCGCGTTACACATACAATTTTATATCTTCATCAATAGGCTTTATTTTTCTTCATCAGTAAAGAGAAATAACATAGCGTCAACGATAGTGCATTACCGCGTAATTGATATTTTCAATAACATCAAATTGTAACTGATTAAGCATATGAAAATAGACCTAATTGAAAATATTAGTAATGCGATATTGCATACTAATGTATTACGAATACTAACTTTACAAAATGTCCAGGTCCACGACTCTACAAGCAGCCGTCCTCTAAGTCAAACCGGGGAATAATGCTTAATGCAGTGGAGTACTGTGTGTTCCCTGGAGCGGTGAACGCGGAGGCCAAGCGCCGCGTGCTAGAAGAGATCGCGCGGTCGGAGAGCAAGCACTTCCTGGTATTATTCCGGGACGCGGGCTGCCAGTTCCGCGCGCTGTACAGCTACTGCCCCGACAGCGAGCAGGTCACTAAGCTGTACGGCACGGGACCCAAACACGTTAACGATAGGATGTTCGATAAGTTCTTCAAGTAAGTCATAGCTTTTTTTTCATAATCCTCCTGCCCTTATCCCAAGTGTTTGAAATTACAATTCATTCATGTGTGTGGAAGGAGTAATTTGGCAAAAAAGGATTTTGACAAATTACTCCTTCCACTTTGTGTGGAGCGGAAGGGAGTGGTGGGCTTTTAATCACCACCCTTGTTACCATTATCCCAAGTGGATTGGTTCGGTGGAGTATCTTAGTATTCGCCCAATATTTTTCATACAATTCATATACCTATAGGTTTTTGTTTATCCTTTACTGTTTTAACACCATTTTCTTATTACCAAAATATCTATCTAAATGAAAATGAATGTTGTGGTGATAAATGACTTTTTTTTTTCGTTTTATTTAGACTATTTATTGTAGAAACCATTGATTGAAAGATCGTGGTGAAACTGGTAGGGTGTAGTATGTAAATAACAATAAAGGTTTGTCCGTTTTTATGCGTTATGCGTTTTTAAGCCATCTATCAATGTGGTGAAACTTTGGCGGGATGTTCTCAGATCGTGCAAGAAGGTTTCTGAACCAAAATTTCCAGTGTACAAAAATTTATCAACCAAAGACTTATTTTATTTGGAATTGCAGCTAGTAGCATTATGAAGTGCCATAAATTTTACAAGCTTGAATTAATTGCGTGCATAAAGGAATATTATATTGATAAAGGTATTTTCTAATTCCAGATACAACTCGGGCAGCAAATGCTTCTCGCAAGTGCACACGAAGCACCTGACGGTGACTATCGACGCGTTCACGATACACAACTCGCTGTGGCAGGGCAAGAAGGTGCAGCTCCCCAGCAAGAAGGATATGGCGCTCGTCATATAGACCTCACTCTACATTATAAAGAATCCATTATCTAGTCGCCGGCGGCACTCGAGTCAAGCCTTTTACTCTTCAGTTAAACGCTATGATAGGGCAATAGTGCCAGTGTCCATTGTATTTTAAAAAAGTCGGTAGGAAGCTGTTTTATTGAACATGAAAATTATGTTAATTTTGCTTGTGTAAGGTGTGTGTCGACCGATGTGTTCTGTACCGGCCGCCCGTCCCTCGGACGCCCATCCCTCGGACGCCCGTTCCTCGGACGCCCGTCCCTCGGACGCAGCGGCCCGCAGCCTGTGTCATATTGTACAGTTAGGAAGGTTGTCGGCTCGAATCGAGTTTGTTATGTTTGCTTCAATCGGTTCTGTATTCGTAAGTGATGTCTCGCTGACGCGTGTTTGTGTTGTAATTAGTTTCCTGTCGAGCTTGTAGCGATGTCCGACTGTCCAGTGTCCACTGCGCGCGAGTGTCGGCGGATCGCTTCCGCGTAACGTATGTATGCGTTGATTAAAGCTGCGTTCGTTCCAAATGTGTTACTCAGTGTATATTCGCAATGTTTGCCATATGTATTAGTGAGATGGTCGATACGTTCCAAATTGATAAAATTGTCTCAAAAATAGAACAGCCGGATGGCCAGATTACGGTCAATAATTTAGATACATTAATTTTGTTTTAGTAGAACTGTCTCCTCACACATAAAGTAACAAGTTCACAAACTAATAATATCGCTTATTCGTTTATAATATTTAACTCGTTAGTGATTACGTTCAAGTTGACTGGAGCTAAGATTTGTTTTACTGACCCCATTCAATGTTAATTCAATTCCCATTTTTTACTGCTTGTATAGTTAAAAGTAAGACAAGGCACAGTTTACGTGGTAATTGTACTGCCTTATCCTGTAAATAATTGTTTTTTTGTATACAGCTATTTATTAAACGAATGTTAAAGGAGAATTGATGAATATCATTTTTCATTGTTTAATGATTGGTCATCAATAATATACTACCGATAGTATGTGGTATGCAAATATATTGTATTACTTAAAACCATAACGAAATAATATTGAATTTCATATTATCTGTTGTTTCACTACACCTCCTGCATGCAACCTCAACACACAACATACAAGAAAAGCGTTAATTTCTTAATTTCATAAAGAACTATGCAAATACTTTCATTGTGCGTACGGCTAAGGAGTGGAATTCCCTGCCGGAGTCTGTGTTTCCTGATAGTTATAACCTGAGAGTCTTTAAGTCAAGAGTGAGTAGGTTACTTCTAGGCAAGCGTGCTTCATCTTCGACCACATCATCGCTTAACATCAGGTGAGATTATGGTCAAACGCAAGCCTATCAACTATATAAAAAAAGTGTATATAATTCTTCAAGAAACTATAATAAGTGTGTCTAAGTGATTTTGATAATCTGTTCACAAAGTCCAGTGTGAAAGACTAATTTTTTTTATATATTAACATGTCGTTAAACAAAGCTAATCATTTTATCCAACTAATCTTTATAAATAAAAATTTAACGCCGAAATGTATATAAGCGCATAACTACCGAACGACTGCACCGATTTGAATAATCTTTTGTATTCGTCTGTCAAGACAAGGTTTGTATAAAGGAAAATAAAAAAATTGGCCAAGTGCGAGTCACACTCGCCCATGAAGGGTTCCGAAGTATAATAATATAATATGTATATTTATTTGACAAAAAAAAAAACTTAAAATTTTCGTAAAACTAGCTTATTTACATTTTTTACAACTACGCCAAATAATTTTGTTTTTCATAGTGTTTGTATGAATTATAAAGTTATATTTGCGGTTTTAGAAAATATGCTGTATCTCAAAAACTGTTGACTTGATCTCGTTCAAACCAATTTTGATTGAAAGTTTACATTAAGATCTACAGACATATTTTTTTTTGATTTTTCACTCCATTATTATAGAAGTTAGAGGGGGGGACACATTTTACCACTCTGGAAGTGTATATTTTTTAAACGATTAACCTTATGAAAAAGTGGCTTTAGAAACCTCAATGTCATTTTTAAAGACCTGTCTAAAGATACCACACACGCATAGGTTTGAAAAAGAAATATTTTCAGTTTCAGTTCCATGTATATTTGGGGTCGTTCAAGTATTAGGTACGTAAGCACATTTTATTTTTGCAATTTTTAACCCACCCCTCCTCGTCAGCAAAAGTAAGCAAAGCTCTTACCCTTCCCCCCCCATGCTTACGTAAACATTGGTACAATTGATTGATTCATGAGCAGCAGTTATAAATTTAGAAATAAGGAAGAGGTTCGGAATAGAAGTCTGTAACGCACATAATATTCATTTAAATAAACTTTATGACACGGAATTCAACAATTCATTATTTGTAGGAATCCCCGAAAATGCATTTCGTTTTGAAGCATAGACAATGTGTGTTGCTATATGTGTAAAAAATTAATAATTACTGCTGACGTAATCACTATCTAGATCCCCCCACCCCCACGTCATCAAAAATAAGCAAAGCAAAGACCCCCACGCCCCCCTATAGTGCTTACGTAATACTTGAACGGTCCCTATTCTATTATTTTAAATATTTTTTATTTTGTTTCGTAAAATCGGAAAGCGGTTCACAGAATACATCTACCTACCAAGTTTCACATGTATAGTCCTAATAGTTTCGGAGTAAAATAGCTGTGACATACGGACGGGCGGACAGACAGACATACATGACGAAACTATAAGGGTTCCGTTTTTTGCCATTCGGCTACGGAACCCTAAAAATACATAGTGGAAAATTTCTATTGTAGATAGATAGATAAATACTCTATTGTACACCATAACAGAATTAAATAAGTACTTAAAAAACTACAAAGGGTGTTACAATGGGCGGTCTTATCGCTAAAAGCGAACTATAAAATCTAAAAACATCTATAGGCCAACATTTAAGCCTAAAACTAAAAGAGTATAGATAGATAGATAGAATATACTTTATTGTACACCAATAATTGAATCACACTTAACATTTTGAACGCCAGAGTATAAACGTATCGCCGTACCCCTGACGCCAGGCCACTTTTTCTGTCAAATGACCTTCATAAAAAATAGGGATTCCAAAACTTATATCGATATACAACTGAGTTTTTATTTTCGTCTTTAATTTTCTAATAAACCGTACTCACGACACTGAAATTTTATTTAACCTGCCACTATATTCCAATATAGTAATCTATACACAGCATTTAACAGAGACTTTATCAATGAAAAAGCAGATATTAGAAAATTGGAAAAATATATTTATTACAATATGGTTACAACACTATTCAACATGACTTGTCTTGGTATTGTGACAATGGCGTTGCTTGCTTAGAGTATAGAAATAATATAGAGATGCTGTAATTGTCTATATCTTACTTGCTTATACAAATATCTATTGAATCGATACAGAAATATGAAACTACACTTTGTCTCTTTTTAACCAATGAGTAATCTCATTTGAAGAAAGAGACGTCATGCTATTTGTTTATTCTCTGTCTGGCAACATTTTAACATGTCCGTCAAAGTACCTACCTCGCGTGCCATCCGCCATCTTTTGGACGCGTGGTTTTGTGGTACATCAGCTGTCAAATGAACAACAACATTGGATTTGGATTGCGATTTTTAGGAATAAAAACGCTCCCAACTAAATTGTTTTGTGCTGTGAGTGTCTAGTGGTGCAAATTGAATATGCCTACTTGTTCAATAATTCAGTGTGGTGCAAGGAAAAACCACAATCAACCTCATTTGACCATGCACAGGTTAGTAGCCGTATTTTAAGAAAAACTTTATCATGCTGTTATTTTTTTTGTATAAGTATCCTTGTTTTATTTATAGAATAAAAGTTCCTAAATGTACATACCAATTATATCTGATATTTAACTCTATTTGCTAAATTTGTATCATGTTTTGTTTACAATACAAATGACAATTCAAATTAGTGATGTCTTTTATTTAATAAGCTATCGATAAAAACTATATTTTTTTTTAGTTTGTACATTGTAGAGATCAGTAGAGTAGGGTATCAAAATGAAGGGCTTGAAGAGATGGTTTTGAAAATAAAACTTTCAATAGGAATAAAAATAGCGATAGTACTAAAACACAACAATGTCACTTCGTCATGCAGTAGTTGGTGGTTATTTAGTTCAGTCTCTGATTTGTTCCATTAACTGCATCAAACTGAAATAATTTTGTATGTTTTTTATTTGCACAGGTTCCCTAAAAATGAAGTGCTGCGCCAGAAGTGGCTTGAAGTCATTGGGGTGGAAAATATCAAACCTGGACTTAAAGTACCACGTGTCTGTTCATTACACTGCAGAATCAACCTTAAATAAAACCCTTGATGTAATAAGGCTGCGTGACAGCGTGATGATGCAGTACCCTCAATCCACCTTGTAGTAAGTTAAAACAAATAATTAACTTCATATTGTTTAAATTTCCCTACGAACCTGTCGGTTCATCCAATACTTTAGTAATAATGTTTCTCAATTTTAATATTATTAAATACCTGTTCATAATGTTATGTTTAGCGCTAGTGATAAAAAAAGATGAGGTTATTCAAGATATAAAAAATACTTTCAGTGTTAAAAACAAAAACACACGGGCTGGTTCTGCGTGAAATCAAAAATGTCGAACAGGCGTTCTCCAAGATGACTCAACCACCCTTACCAGTGAAACACCTAGATCAGATATATAAAGAGTAAATAAAATAAACTTTGTCGTTCGAAAAGTGTTTTTACAACTAATATTTGCATATATCTTTAACTTTAACTTCTCTTTTAATTTGCTTTTTCAGATTTAACCCGAATCGTTTACTTCTGAGAATGCGATACCGAGCACATCTGGGTCATAAATAAATTTCAAGGCCACTTTTAGTTTCTATAAAATTAAGCTCAATTTGAATGGGCAGTTTACAATGATTAGTAACGGTTTTGACTTTCAAAAGTGCCTAATAATTATCTAAATAAAATTGAGCATTTTACTTTGACCTGGTGATTTATTATGGTGAATAAAGGTACATTTTTCAAAATACTTTCTTGTTTTATTTCTTGTAATAACCTCAGATTTAGTATATTTCTACAATATTTATTATTGTTGTAAACAAATATCTCTAAGGGGCGAAACTGCGTAAAGCGCTCGCCCACGCGGTCCCATACAAAAGTGCTCCGTTGCGGGAACCCGCACGTCGCGGGGAATCAGACCCCGCGCCCCCTTTTTGCTACGTAATAAATATTAAGTTTTCATTCGACTCAACTACATGTACACCGTTAAAGTTGAACTATTGACACTGTGCAGGTAATAATCCGGTTTCCGAAACACACGACACACGCTCTTTACGCAGTTTCGGCCCTATAATATCATTATTTGCCTAACCTTTTTCAAACTATATATTAGGGTAAGATTCCAGTCTATCAACTGATGCAGCTGAATACCAGTATTTTAAATGCAGATACTGCCTATCCGACCTCCATAGTACTGGGTAATACGATACCCTTGGTAAGGCAACCAGTTACCAAGGGTATCGTATTAATCAGACTCGGGCCACTGACTAAAAACGACTGTCAAAGATTTACAAATGACAGTTAGTTCGATACTAAGCCGAAAGCGGGTCAGAGTGATCTTTATGAACAACTCTAAATGTGGATCAAACCCTGAAATCACAAAAAACCTCAGTAGTCCTCATTGATTTATATAATAGTACGCAGTAATATATATGTCAATGGTTGTCCTTCAAGAAAGTCACTCACAAAAAAAAAAAACAAAATCAGTCAGTCTCTCATAAAATGTAGCCCAACCAACAGTGCTTCTAACCCCTCGTATGTTAATATGAATGTAATGCACTATAATTTTAAAAATTCAGGAAAAGAACTAAAGGACTTGTTACAGTTATTCCAAAAGTATAATCTAATTATCCAAAGTTTAAAAGTATTGTTACATAAGTAACCAATGAACCCGAAGAAATGTTAGAAACTCTGGTATCGATATCGATACTTTTTGGTTTTGATTACTTATGTGCTTCCCTAGCAATGGCAGCCATCTTTTGGCCGCAGTTGACAGTAGGTATGCACGCGTATTTTGTAGGTATTTCTCGTCCATATTATAAAAGGTCATTGGTTGCTTGCCAGTCAATTTTATGACATTCTCGCATCTGAATTAGGGATGTAGCAGTGTACACGTTGGTTATCGATTCTAAAAAGTATTCTTATCTAATATAATAATAATACCTATCCATATCTAAAAATACGCAAGGATTTTAATGTAGTAATAAAAAGAAATTGAAATCAGTATTTTAATTATTGTTTCTTTTAAATATAAAAAATACGCAAAAATAATTTAAAAATCAACAGTTACATATACCTAATAATTATTATTACGAATCAGTCTTACAATATCGCAAATCTTTAACAAAATGTACCTAATAATATACTAGGAAGAACATCAGTTTAGTATATACAACGTGTAATTTAAAGGGTATGTACATACCAAGTGCACGGCTTCTGTGGATATAGCAAGGGTTTTGTAATCCTATGTCTACATGTGTGGAACTTATTAGAAATTTCAATACATTGATACCAGAGACCGAATTTTTTAAATTAAGAAGAACGAAGAGAATTATCGTTTTATTGGCAAGTGACGTGGAAAGTAATGACCCTCATAGTGCTATGACACGTTTGTTATTATTGGTATTCAAGAAACATACGAAACCAACAATTTGGGTTCAATTCTGTGAGTCACTTATTTTGAGCTGAAACTTTGCATAGAGAATCCATACCAGATGTTGTCTTCAGTCCTTTTGGATAGATATGGGGTTTCCGTTACACGTTATATAAACAAAACGTCAGGAATAACAGGAATAGAAGTAACAAAAGGATTACAATAAGGATAATATCACAAGCTTTCAACAAAAAATATTATTAGCAAAAAGGTTAAGAAAAGATATGTAAAATCAACAATGTTACCAACTTACAAACAATGGAATGTCATTAGAGGTGTGTCGATCATTCGTTTTTCGTGACCCGGGTCGATCGCGACCCATACGGTAGGTGATCGAGTCAAAATGATTCAATCATATCGATCGTTTGGGTCGCAGCCCGAATCTCGGTCATGCAATCATATTTGATCGAACGATCGACCTTCAAACTTCGACTCGTGACCCATCTTACAGGCTCACGATCAGTGGGAATTTGAAGAATTGAAACCGCGAGCCGCGCATTATCACGCCCGCCTTTTTTATAAGAAAAACGTCTTTAGTTGTTTACTTATAATAGCTACCATAAGATTAAAAATAGGTACTCAAAATAATTGATAAGGTTTATTAAAGTTCATTTATAAGTTTAACTGGGAACACTGAAAAAAATCCACATAAATTTCATTACCTTTTTTAAGTATCCAAATTACTATCACGACATATCTTATATCTTTCCAATATAACTAAGTACCTAATAAATAGCACAAAAAACAAGAAGTATTTAAAGTTTAAATGACGTACCTACCTGTGATAGTTTTTTGGATGAAGTATTTCATTCAATTGTGAGTATATCTTTCCTTGTCAAGTATAAGTTGGCAGACAGTAATCGAAAGAACTAAATGCCGCCAAAAATGTACAATATACGCTTTATGTCTTAAATACAAAGATTGTGTGTTTTGTGAAATGTGTATGTTATATTAAGCAGGTAACCAAACCAAACTCAAATACGTACATAAACCAAAACAAAACAGAGCGGGTCAAAAGTTCACGACACGAACTACGCTAAGTATTGATCGAATCATTTCGATCGCGATCCGCACCCGCGGCGGCGCGGATGTGGGTCACGACCCATAGTAGAGTGAGAAAGTAATACATTTATAGCGCGCCATCTCGTTTTTGGGTCTCCGTTAGAAAGTGACAAACACATGCGTGGTAGTATTTGATAGAAAGTGATAAGCATATTTGTTGTTTGGGTCATTTTGTAAGCAGACAAAAGTGTGTTCTAAATCTTACCGAGTATAGTTCAATTTTCTTTTCGATTTCAAGTACCCAAATGATCGAATCTTTTAATGCTTAAAGACTCGATCACTCACGTTCGGGTAGTGATCGAGTCAAAGTGATTCTATCAATCGTGATCGACTCACTTCTAAATGTCATAAATCTCTAAAATAGGAACAATAAAAGTATATCACACATTAGCAAATCATATCTTAAAAATAATAAAGAGGATGTGGTGGACACAAATAATATTATACTCTGGACTAAAATTTCATATTCATCTTCTTAGTTTTTATTGATTTTACAATCATACGTCACAACACTAGCTGTCACATATAGCAGACTACGGCGTGAGACACTCCTTTTATACGCGTTTAACATCTACTTTTAAAACAACAAATTTCTCGATATTAGTGGTTTATTTATATTAGTTTCATGCAATACAATATAGACGGAAGCTTAAACTTTTAAATTATATAAATAAAAACACACAAAAGTAATGGTTAAATTGTTTATTTCATAATATGGTGCGACGTGTATTTTGTCATATATTTGTGACGTTGGCGTTCAGGGTAAGATTTCGTTTGTCACATATATGTGACAATGGCGTTCAAAAGGTTAAATAACAATATTGTAAAAAATTGGTTACAATGGCGGTCTTATCGCTGAGAGCGATATCTTCCAGACAACCTTTGGAAGGACTTTATGAGCTTTACTACTGTACAAATATTCATTAATAACGGAAAAACTAATAAAAATACAACAAATATATATATGTAGGGTGATGGATGACCGAAATAATACACCTTGCTTCGTAATTCTTCTTTTATTAATTTTAAAACACGAAAAAAAAATGAAGTACGTCTTTACCTCTTTTCGCTCACACACATACCTCCCGTTCCTTCATCGCTGCGTTCATAATACTCTTTTTATTTAAATTTAGCTGCGTTCCGAATTAACATCCTACAACTCGGCCATTCTGCTTGCAGTCTGCCCTCAGACTGACTCTATTACAATAAGATAAACTAAGTTGAATAAAGGTTACACACAAACTAGGTTTTAACAATCTATAAGGTTTAGAACTAAATTAACAACACATATTCCTGAATAAAATAAACAAATAAACTCAACATTATATCACTCCTTACTTATCAATATAATACACTGAAGCAGTCATTCACTCCTTTAACAATACTCCAGCATTTAAGTATTATCAAGTACAATCTAAAATCTTACTTACTACTTAAATGTTTAGGTACATTTGTTACACCGAATCACTATTATGGTTAGTTACAAGGTAGGTATTTTATTTCTTTGTTTATTAAATTACAGATACCTAAGCGTAAGCATATTAAGTTACACTTCCTTACACCTTATTTTACACAGAATTACAGACATTATTTAGTTTATTAGTACTCATTTACATCTTATAAGGATATAAAATAAATGATACCATTTAATTAATTTGCTAGTTATGATACAACAACCTATCAACATTACTCATCCTATTAACACAATAGCATGGCAAGTCAGCTGTGTTCAACGGTAAGTATGAAATATTATTAAGTATAGTTTTTGTTCTATTTTATGAATAAATAAATTGAAATGTTAAAAGAAGATATCTTTGAATTAAGGCCATCTTTTCATGAAGTCTACTCCTGTAGTGGTGTGTTTTGGTCCCTCCTTACTATTATCCAATTTTATTACTTCATACCTATCTTTTCCTAAATCTTTTACTACTTTATAGGGTCCAAAGAATTTTTGTTTTAGTTTTAATGCATTTCCAAATTGCATTCTTTGTATTGCTATGATATCCCCTATTTTATATTTCTGTCCTTCCTTCCTTTTACTATTAAAAGTTCTTCTGTTTTCTTCTTGAATTTTTAATATCTGGCTTTTTGCTTCTTTTCTTAAATCATCTCTTTTGTCGATGAATTCTCTTCTATTTTCTTCTTCTAAATATTCTAAAACTTTCATGTCTTCTTTAAGCCTAATTTTAGTCCCTGTTAATAATTCAAAAGGTGATGTTTGGATGGATCTTTGGTATGAACTATTGATTACCCTCTGAACTTTACTGACATGTTTGTACCAGAATGCAGGTTCTTCAATACACATCTTGGTCAATACAGATATAATGATTCGATTCATTCTTTCAGCTTGACCATTTCCACGAGGTATTCCTGTTGTTATCGTAATATGCTCTATCTCCTCTTCCTGACAATAATCTTCAAACTCTTTCCCGGTGAATGCTGTTCCTCTGTCAGTCACTATACGTCTGGGGTTTCCATAATCCTTTTGATGTAATTTTAATTTATCAACCGTTTCCTTTGCTGTTACAGTCTTAACCGGGTATATCCATACAAACTTTGTATAACCATCTATGACGGTTAAAATATAGTTATACATCTTCTTGCTAGCATCCAAAGGTCCTAAATGATCACAATGAAGTGTATCTAATGGCAGTTCTCCCTTTGGTATCGGGTTTAAATATCCTTCCTTCTTCCCTGTGTTCCTGCTAGCTAGTATACAGGGCACACATGTAGATATTACCTTTTCAATTTTATTATCTAACTTAGAAATGTAATAATCTTGTTCTACTATGTCTCTTATTTTCTTTTTTCCAAAATGTCCAAAACTGTGAGCTCTTCTAATAATTTCAAGATCCATTACTTCCGGAACAACCAATTTCTTTTCTTCACCTTTATAGATAACATCGTTTTCAAGCACATAGTCTTCATACTTATTTTTCCTGAGAACTTCTTTAATTGCCTTCAATCCTGCATCTTCTTCTTGAGCATTCTGTATACGCAAATGGAGTTCATTTTGAATAACGCATATATTTCGACTTAAAGCGTCGACATGTTGCATTTTCTCACCAGGTCTGTGCATAATAGTATAGTTAAAATCTTGCAGATACATAATCCATCGGGCTACTTTAGCTGAAACATCTTTTTTTGTTAAAGTCTTCTGGAAAGCTTGACAATCAGTAATTATGGTAAATGGAATTCCTATAAGGTATCTACGAAACTTTTTCACGCCTTCTATCACTGCCAGTGCTTCAGTTCATAACTGCACCACCTTTGCTGAGTTTCACCAGTCTTTCTGCTCATGTAATGAACGGGGTGCATGCTACCATCTGTAGAATCCTTTTGCATCAGCACTGCAGCATATCTGTACTTGCAAGCATCTGTATGTAGCTCCGTTTTTAATTGTGGGTCAAATATCTTTAAAACAGGTTCACAACATAGAAATTGTTTTAATTTCAAAAATGCAATTTTTTGGTCTTCTTCAAAATAAAATTCTTTCTTCTTTAACAGGTCACTCAGAGGTCTCGCTACCATAGCATAATTAGGAACAAATTTTCGAAAGTATGAGGTTAATCCAATGAAGCTTTGAATTTCTTTAAGATTTTTAGGCACAGGGAACTTTTGCACTGCTTCAGTTTTCTCCTTTGAAGGCTGCACTGTTCCATTGCATACCACATGACCAAGATATTCTACCGATCTTTGTAGTAACTGTGTCTTCTTCCAGTTGATCTCAAGACCATATTCTGCAGCTACCTTCAGGACCTCTTGAAGTCTTTGAATTGCCTGGTGTTCATCTTCAGCCAGGATAATAAGGTCATCAATGAAAATGAGTAGAACTCCTCTTCTTACAAAGTCGGTGAAAATAATGTTGATATATCTGGTAAAGAATTTAGGACAAATTGCTAAACCAAAAGGTGCTCGTAGGAATTCAAACTGACCTTCTGGGTTGCTGGTCACAAACGCAGTATATTTTATTGAGTCCTCATCTACTGGTAAATGGAAAAATCCATTCTTTAAATCTAAAGTGCTAAAGACCCTAGCTGTACACAATTTATCTATGTGATCATTGATTACAGGCAAGGGATATTCGTCTCTCACCATCTTCTGATTTATCTTCCTATAATCTACACAGATTCTTGTACTTCCATCTTTCTTCTTCACCAAAACGAGGGGACTGGCATATTCCGAATAGCTGGGACGTATGATGGCATTAGCCAACCACTCCTCTATTTGATATTTTACAATATCCTCCTCTTGCAAAGCTAAACGCCGTGGACGCTGTACTACTGGTATGTCATCTTTCAATACTATTTTTAATTTTATTGGAGCTTCTTTTATCTTTAAGGGCTTGTAATTATCTACTATATTTTTAACTTGGATTGGTATTTCACTTTCATTAGTATAACTGGAAAGTAAACACTGTAAATACGAACTATCATAACACTGAGGCCTTATCTCAATGATACCTTTGTTAATCATAGTAATAGTATTAACCAGGAAAGTCTGCCCAAGAATAACTGCGTACGGAATGACACCTTTAGGCACTACATGAAAACAAACCTCATAACAATGACCATCTATTATCAAATTGATTTTAAACTTACCCATTGAATACACCTTACTCGAACCTAGACCAGTTAACATCATCGTTTCAGCTTCACATTTAACTGACAGCATCACGTACACATCGTGAGGTATTAAATTTAGGTCGCTGCCCGTATCTATTAAACAATTTACTGTGATACCGCCTATAATAACACTTTTAACTGATTTATTCACTGCACTTTTATTGTTTACATTCAGTACACTAAGGTTATTATTTTGACATTGACAACGACTGTCTTTCCCGTTTGACATCAGCGTGCCATCTCGTTCTAGGGATGGTACGTATTTACGCGACCAGGTATTTACACCAGGTATTTACTTCCAAGTACGTACACCAGGTACCGATCCGAAATACTTGCAAGACTTCAAAGTATTTTATACGGCTACTCGGAGTCGGACTCGCTCCGGTGGGGGCTTGACGATCGCCCGACTATGCGATTATGCTCCTTATCTGTAAGATACTACGTAACAATTTCGTATGCAAGTCTATTCTAGTATATGGATTGTCTTTGCAAGTATTTATATGTAAACGCGATTGTGCTTCTTATTTATAAGAAGTCACGGGTCAATTTCCTATGCAAGTATTTTTTCATTCAACAGGGCTTGGATTGAGTAAAAGTAGAAACGTTCGTCTCTATGCAGGTATTTATTTGTAAACGCGATTG
This sequence comes from Tholera decimalis, assembly GCA_943138885.2. Taxonomy (NCBI): domain Eukaryota; kingdom Metazoa; phylum Arthropoda; class Insecta; order Lepidoptera; family Noctuidae; genus Tholera; species Tholera decimalis. The sequence continues at coordinate 6,457,748 of OW964553.2, read as the reverse complement.
AGCTCCTTATTCTTAGGAAGTCACGGTTCAATTTCCTATACAGATAGAAAATACTTTCAATTTCGTATGCAAGTCTATTCTAGTATACGGTTTGTCTTTGCAAGTATTTATATGTAAACGCGATTGTGCTTCTTATTTATAAGAAGTCACGGGTCAATTTCCTATGCAAGTATTTTTTCATTCAACAGGGCTTGGATTGAGTAAAAGTAGAAACGTTCGTCTCTATGCAGGTATTTATTTGTAAACGCGATTGTGCTCCTTATTCTTAGGAAGTCACGGTTCAATTTCCTATACAGATAGAAAATACTTTCAATTTCGTATGCAAGTCTATTCTAGTATACGGTTTGTCTTTGCAAGTATTTATATGTAAACGCGATTGTGCTTCTTATTTATAAGAAATCACGGGTCAATTTCCTATGCAAGTATTTTTTCTTCCAACAGGGCTTGGATTGATGTGAAAATACTTGCATAGGAAATTGATTCGTTTTGCTTCAGCAAAAAGGAGCATAATCGTATCAGAAAAAAAAAATACTTGCAAGGTTCAAAGTATTTTTCATTTGCAAATGCGATTGTGTAGTATTTCTCTAAATATTCCAAAGTTGTCTGAGTACATAAACCGAAATCTGTGTAGGTGTGTGCATCAGGGAACTTTTTCTTTTCTTTTGAGTAGTTTGCGGCGCCATTCACCCTAATGACTATTAATAAAAGACACATTATTGCGTGAACGAAAGTATTTTAGAAAATATTTTGTTATGTTTACGTTTTTTATTTTTCTTTCGTCAGTTGTCGTTTGAGTGAGTGCATAGATGATACATATAAATACTGAGAAGTGAGTGCGAGCTTGTTATGCAATTTACCAACTGACCGTGACTTTCTTATTTCCCGAGTTATTGAATTTAAACTATTAACAGTTAGTGTGTAAATAAACAAAACTGCTTTTTTATGTGTACGTGACTTTGTTTATTAGTTAGGAATGTAAATATTTAAATAGGTAAAAGACGATTTTTGAACGTAGTTGAATGTAGTTAAGTGTTTTATTTTAAAATTGATAAGACTTACTAGTTGTAAATAAAAATACAGTTACAAACCATGGCTCCTAAGAAAAGTTTGGCTAAAATAAAGCTGAATGTAAAATGTGCAAAGCATTAATATCATACAAATCGGGAGTGTCAAACCTTATGCCTTATGCTTGCATGTGCAAAGAAAACATATTTCCGTGAATTTTAAGTGAGTGAATTATCAACCGACGACCAAAAGAGGAGGTTATCAATTCGACGCGTATATTTTTTTTTTTTTTTTTTTATGTATGATCATCGAGTACTCGAAGACGGCTGAACCGATTTGGAAAATTCTTTTTTTGTTCGAATGGGTATACTTCGAAATTGGTACCATTATCACCAAAGTCAGGATCTGATGATGGGATCTTGGAGAAATCGAGGGAACTCTTCAAATATTATAGGCACACCTATGGCGTTTTGGGTATTTCTTATAGTAACTTGTGCAGTTGCTCTCAAGAAGTACCATTTGGGGAAGTGGAACTGATGATGAAGACCACAGATGGCCGCCGAAACTACTCAATAATAAGTATTGAGTGGATTGCGATTCGATTACTTGAATATGGGTGTTAAGCACTTTATGCTCGTCACAATCCATATGGTGATGTAGAGCTGATGGTGAAGTACCAGGAGAACTCCTCAACAATTAACGGCCCAGCATTGGGAAAAGCAATATTTTGTAAAAGGTTATAAGTAGTTGACATTTAGGCTCTTGTAACTAGGTAAATTAAAAATCATCCAACTAAAAAGAGTGAAATAAAAACTTTTTACCAAAAAATTAAACCGACTCCCAAAAACCACTGCAAAGTGAAAAATAACTTTAATTTCGGAAGTCGGTGCCAAAAACGAAAAAACAAAACTAAAGACACCGACTACCGAAATTAAAGTTATTTTTCACTTTGCAGTGTTTTTTGGGAGTCGGTTTAATTTTTTGGTAAAAAGTTTTTTTAATTTCTGTAAATTAAGTAGGAAGGAAAGATTTCATCTACAAAAGCCGTACTAGATTGTGGCATGGTACGACCGGACTAGTAGACTGAAATCCGAAGTGGCTCAAAATACTTTCTAGTATTTTAATACCTGGTTTCCAACCCTGGTATTTTTACAGACTCGTACTTGCAAGCCCTGGTATTGATATTTGCAAGTATATCTCATCTCTATCTCGTTCACTCTCCGTTCCGTTATCCATTTCCCGCTTCCGCCTTCTTGTTGACATTCGGTACCAATGTGGCCGAATTGGTTACATTTGAAGCACTTGGTACCTTTTTTGCATGAACTCGCCAAATGACCTCTTTCCCCGCACTTGAAACAACGATACACTTTATCACTTGCATTTTCCTTTCTATTAGAGTCGTCTGCTTTAGCTTGCTTTGAGGGTTCGCGACACTCGCGCTGCTTATCCACCGTACCGCGCGAATTTCCTCGTTTCAACATTTTCTGCTTCATAGCTTCATATTGTGCCAACTTCTCCTTAAGAACTGCATACGTTGTAACACCATATAAACCAATTTTATTCTGCTCGTAATCGGCAATCCCGTCTATTATATACTGAATGGAAACGTAATCAGCGAACTTAGCTCTTTTGCCGAGCTCTTTCATGGTGAGCATATATTGGTAATAGCTCTCATTGTTACGTTTTTTACGAGCCGCCATGATTTCATGCATTTGCTTGGTATTTACCGAATCTGGAAATTCCTTTAGCAGAGCGTTTTTCAAATCTTCATAAGTTCTGAATGGTTTTTCCGTTCGTAACCATAATTCAGCAGTTCCGGTAAGCGATCTTCTGGCTATGATGAGTTTTTGTTGAGCCGTCCAACTGAAGATTTCAGCATTGTCCTCAATGTCTTGTGACCACTTCGAAGACGAGTAGGTCATGTCTTCACCATCGAATTTAATTATGGTGTCCACCATACCATAATGTAAGGGTTGAATTCCTTCTTCCATGGTATCGTCTTTTCCCATGATATCTTCCTTCGTGAAATACTATCCTCTTAAAATATAATATTTTTCCACCGGCGCGAGCACTTGTTTTTTTTCGTAATGGCCGCCGTCTTATAGCGGCTCTACACGTTGGCCAACACAGTGGCGAATGTAGTGGCCAGTGCCTATTCGCCAACGTGTAGAGGGGGTGTTTGTGCATGTTGGGTTGTGTTGGAATGATGGCCGACGAGTTGGCGCGAGATCCGTGTGGTGTCGGTTTTTTGCAACAGATCAAAGGGTTGTTGGCCGAGTATTGGCTACCGCGTCCACACGTTGGCCGCGCGTTTAGTATGCTATGAGCTCCCAGAACGATCGCACGCACCTGATTAAACATTTTAACCGACTTCAAAAAAAAGAAGGAGCTAGGTTCTCAGTTCGTCTTGAACTTTTTTTTTATGTATGTTACCTCATAACTCGAAGTCAGCTCGACCGATTTAGAAAATTCTCTTTTCATTTGAAATGGTATACTTTCTAGTTGGTCCCATTGTTATGAAATCAGGATCTGATGATGGGATCCTGGAGTAATCGAGGGAACTCTTCAAATATTATAGGCACATCTATAGCGTTTTGGTTATATCTTATAGTATCTTGTGCAGTTGCTCTCGAAAAGCACCATTTTGGGAAGTGGAATTGATGATGAAGACCACAGATGATCACCGAAACTACTCAATAATAAGTATTTCATGGATTGCGATTCGATTACTTGAATATGGATGTTAAGCACTTTATGTTCGTCACAATGCATATGGTGATGTAGAGCTGATGGTGAAGTACCAGGAGAACTCCTCAAAAATTAACGGCTCTGCATAGGGAAAAGCAATATTTTGTAAAAGGTGATAGGTAGTTGACATTTTGGCTTTTGTAACTAGATAAATTACAAAACGATCAACTAAAAAAAAAATTTTAGCAAAAAATAGAACCGACTTCCATATCAAAACACTACATAGGCAAAAATAACTTTAATTTCGGAAGGCGGTCTCAAAAACGAAAATATATACAAAACTAAAGACACCGCCTTCCGAAATTAAAGTTATTTTTGCCTTTGTAGTGTTTTCATATGGAAGTCGGTTCTATTTTTTGCTAAAAATTTTTTTTTCGCGCTTTTTAGTGGGTTGGTTTGTAATTTATCTAGTTACAAAAGCCATAATGTCAACAACTTATCACCTTTTACAAAATATTGCTTTTCCCGATGCATAGCCGTTAATTTTTGAGGAGTTCTTCTGGTATTTCACCATCAGCTCTATATCACCATATGTATTGTGACGAGCATAGTGTTTAGCATCCGTACTCAAGTAATCGAATCGCAATCCACGAAATACTTATTATTTAGGAGTTTCTGTATAGTTAGTGTTAGTGTAGTATCTGTGGTCTTCATCATCAGTTCAACTTCCCCAAATGGTCAAGGTACTATAAGAAATAACCAAAACGCTATAGGTGTGCCTATAATATTTGAAGAGTTCCCTCGATTTCTCCAGGATCCCATCATTAGATCCTGATTTCGTAACAATGGGACCAACTAGAAAGTATACCCATTCAAACGCAAAAAGAATTTTTCAAATCGGTCCAGCCGTCTCCGAGTTATGAGGTAACATACATGAAAAAAAAAAAAAAAAGTTCAAGACGAATTGTAAACCTCCTTTTTTTGAAGTCGGTTAAAAAGAGTGAATTTTTTTTTTAAGTTTAAATTTTTATGCCATTGTAGTGTTTTGATATGGAAGTTGGTTTTATTTTTTGTTAAAAATTTTTTATAGTCACGCGTCGGTAACAACTAATGTAAACAAAATGTCAGTAATGACTAATAACGAAGAAACTTTTCGGTTTATAGAGCTCTACCAAGCCGTAAATTGTTTGTGGAACCCAAGAAGCAGCAGTTAGCGCCTTAATATCCATTTTAATAAATACGTCCGCACATTGGCCTGTACCGTAGCAAACTGAACGACCTTCCAACGTGTGGACGCTATCACGAACTCTTGGCCAATACGCTGGCCACTACATTCGCCACTGTGTTGGCGAACGTGTAGAGCCGGCTTTAGTACCGGTGTGATTTTTTCTTCTTAATTTTTTCGTGTTATTACACCTTTATTATTACGGTCGATCCCGGACGAGGCTGTAGGGTGATGGATGACCGAAATAATACACCTTGCTTCGTAATTCTTCTTTTATTAATTTTAAAACACGAAAAAAAAATGAAGTACGTCTTTACCTCTTTTTTTTTTTTTTTTTTCCCTTCGTCCGTTAGGACAGGCAAAGAGTCAAGCCCATACAGCCAGGTCTGTAATATTTGTTTCTGTTCCAAGTGTGTAATAAGGCCGGAGCCAAGTCTTCAATGTTACATCCGTTGCATATTCCATATTCAATTGTTAGTTATTTACCCAGATATTATCTCATAGAATTTATTTCTAAGTCGAGTCCGATATCGTCGAATCCTTGTTTCATATGTCCTTGATCGTGTTTTTAATAAAATCGTAAATAAATACATAGGTGTCTTTATTTTTCAAAATGTCTGAAGACATTTCATTTTCAATGCAGCGCGGTATATTCTCTGGTTTTTCATATAAATTCAATAAATTGGCTACTAAAGACAGTCTTTGAATATTAAAACTTGAGCATTGAAAGAAAATATGATCAAGGGTCTGTTCATCATTTGTTGAGCAATAGGTGCAAGAAGGCGATTGAATTATGCGCATGCGATGTAAATGAGCGTTGAAACGGCAATGTCCAAATCTCAAACGGCAAAGAATAGTATAATATTGTCTGCTTCTGAAGTAACGGCAATTGGTGAACCAAGGGCTTTTACCAATATTCTGATTAATTTGAGCATACCAAGTACCTTTTCTAGTAAGAGATTCTGTCCATGTGTCCTGCCAATCTTTTAAAAGTTTGGACTTGATTATAGGTATTAAATCGCTATAAGGAATAGCGACATCGTCGACGGGGCTGCCGCTGTCACTGTCAACAATGTCAGCAATCGCACGTGCTAGAAAATCAGCTTGCTCGTTACCCGAAACTCCGATATGTGATGGAGTCCATAAAAATGTAATACTATAGTTTCTTGTTGAAAGATTATGAAGTATGTGCCTGATTTCTATTATAATGCAGTTTGTGTGAGCACTGATTTGATAGTTTTTCAAAGCATGCAATACGCTCATGCTATCAGTGATAATGAGCCAACGATTTTCAGATTGGTCTTGAATGTATTTAAGTGCAGCAAGAATGGCATAAGCTTCGGCGGAAAATATGCTTGATTCTTTCTTCAGTTTTACTCCCAGTCCAAATTCCTTATGAGGAATGACATAAGCCATAGAAACCCTTTCATTACTTTTAGAGCCATCTGTATAAATGTGGTGATAGTTTGGGTATTGATCTAAGAGGTTATAGACTTCTTGCCGATCTCTTAATTTGTTGTCAATTACTATATCCAGCTCATGAAATAGACATTCAAACTCTTTCTCATAACACACCCATTCATTAGATTTGTGAAATTTAAACTGACCATCTAACTTGATCATGAATGAAAAATCAAAAAGCATAAATGGAATATTTTTGGTCAGATGAGTGTTAACAGGATACTTAATGTGAAGTGAAAATAACTTTTTAATCAGAGGATGATGATTTACAGAGAAAAGTTTAAGTAAATAACAGAATTTGAGATACTGAAAGCGTAAGATTAAGGGGGGAGTATTACATTCTACTTGTAAAGAATTAATGGGAGTAGTTCTCATGGCACCTGTAATAAGTCTAAGATTATGATTTTGAAGGATATCTAGTTTATTTACCAATTGACTATCTGAGGAAAAACAGAGGTAACCATATTCAAAGTGGCTTCGTACAAGGGATTTGTATAATTTTAAAAGAATTTTAGGGTCTGAACCCCAGTATGTCCCTGCAAGAGACCTCAGGACATTTAGGGCTTTTTGAGCTCTGTCACATATACAATCAACATATTTTCTCCAAGAGAGGTTGCTTGTAAAAATAACACCCAAAAATCTTGCACTATTCTCCACAGGCAAATCAGTGTTGTCATATTTAATATTGACTATAAAAGGCCCAATATTGCTAAAAACTACAACCTTGGATTTATCTATACTAATGTCTAATGCAAGATAATTAAAGTAACAATTTAGTTTATACAAGGCAATGTTAAGCTTGGAGCATACTGTACTGGTATTATTACCAACACAGTACACTACCAGGTCATCCGCAAACTGGAGATTGGATACTTCAGTGCCTAGGATAATATTAAGTTTGTGGATATATAAAATAAATATTAAAAAACTCAATATACTGCCCTGACAAGTGCCCTTGTAAGAATACCTAGGGCCTATAAGCCTATTTTTACACTTAACAAATACTTTTCTACCATTCAAAAAGTTATATATCCATTCTATCACCTTTGCAGGCAAACCAGCAGCAGCCAATTCTGAAGAGAGTATATGATGATTAACATTATTAAATGCACCTACCACATCAAAGAAAACACTGACAAGAGCATTCCTTGATTTGAAGGCTTCAAAGATATCGAGATGTAAATTAGCAATGCTTTCCCTTGAAGACTTACCCCTCCTAAACCCAAATTGATTCGAAGGTAGTATATGGTTCTTCTCAATAAAATGTTCTAACCTCTGTTTGATAAGTTGCTCGAAGATTTTACCCATACATGAAGTTAAAGCTATAGGTCTGTAAGAGTCAAAACTATTTTTATCTTTGTTGGGTTTGAGAATGGGAACAAGACAATCAGTTTTCCAATCTTCAGGAATTAGAGAATGCTGCCAAAGAAGATTGAAGATTTCAAGCAAAACTAATTTAGATTGATCAGGTAGATTTTTTAGCATTTTATAAGAGATATGGTCGAGGCCAGCTGCAGTATCCCTACGAGAATGGATTGCTGTAGTAAATTCAACAAATGTAAAAGGTTTAATTAAGTGAAAGTTACTAGGAGAAACAGGATGAGAAGGGTTGAAAATAAAAGCTGGCTCTACTGTATCTGGTGTAAATTTTTTAAGGAATTCGGGGATCCAAGAATATATGTTATTATTTTGAGATGTGGATGCATAACTTTTATTAAATCTACGCATATATGACCAGACCACAGACATAGGTGTAGTTCTGTTGAAAGATTCACACAACTTCAACCAACTCATCTTTCTTTCATACTTGATAATGAACTTTTTCTTTGCTTGGAGTTTCTTAAAAGCTAGGTAATTTGCTTCAGAGGGATTGTGTTTGAAAGTTAAGTAAGCATTTTTACTATCATCCACAGCTTTGCTGCAGTTAGCATTCCACCAGGGGAGTGGAGTTCTTTTCTTTCTGTTAGAGGTTGAAAGGGGCTGAGCCTGCCCCCCATCAGAGGAGTAGCGCCTTGGAGATGGAATTGAATCTACTAGTGCCAAATGTAAGAGTTTAATAAATTTATTATAGCTAAGCAAAGGATTGTGTCTGTCTATAGAAAAGTTACACAAAAGAGCATCAATGCCGGATGAATATGTTTTCCAATCAACAGTATTGAAATTATAAGAAAATGGAAGAGGAATACTGTCAGGTATATGAAAGCTAGAAGAATTATTGTTATTCACTAAGAATTTTGTAATTACAGGAAGGTGGTAACTGCCTAAAGGATCATCATGAACTGACCATTCACACTCCAGGGCTAGCAAAGGAGAGACAATGGTCAAATCAAGAGCATTTCGCCTCCAAGTGTGGGAACCAACAGTAGTCGTTTGACCATCATTTAAAAGAACAAGATTGTTTTTATTAATGGAATCCAAAATATCCCTACCTCTGCAGTTAGAAGCTGAACATCCCCAGGTTGTATGCAAACCATTAAAATCGCCAGCTAAAAAAATTGGACGAGGAAAAGATTGAATTAGTCTATCTAATTTTGTTTTAGAAAAAGGAGGGTTGCAATTAGTTGGACTGTAAAAACTTACAATAGTAAGTTCTTTATTATTAGCATAATTAATACGAACTGCTATATTTTGTAAGGAATCATCATAGATTGTGTTTATTTTAGTATACATAATAGATTTATGTAAAATAATGGCGACACCATTATGAGCATTCCCTGAATCAAGTCTGACTACATCATAACCACGAAATTTGATAGTGTGACGGGGCTTAAGCCAAGTTTCACAAACTAAAGCTATATGAATAGAATTGTCCAACAAAAAGTGATTGAAAATATGTTGATTGTGTAATAAGCTCTGAGCGTTCCATTGGACTATATTTAAATAATCCATTAAAATATATATTTTTTAATACCTATCTAATATTTTTAAAGGATTCTTGCAGGACATCTTTAATGCTAGTACTACAAATTGATTTTTCATTCATTTTATTTTGTGTTATTAATTTAACTATTGATTCTGAAATAGTTTTTAAAATCAGTTCTGAATTTAAGAGTGACAGAAATTGATCAGTTTTGTTTAGTTTCGGAAAGTTTGTGTCATTAAGAGTTTCAACATAACTTCTTTTTTTCTCATATTTTTGTTTATGTAGCAGAATCTTTTCTTTTTTTACAGGGCATAAAGAAGATATAGCAATGTGATTGCCCGAGCAGTGACAGCATTTTGCACCCGAGGCGGGAACTATACATGCTTTGTAATTATGTGCTTCTCCACAAATTGAACATCTCTCAGAGTTTTTACAGAATTTGGCAATATGATCATATCTCAAGCACTTAAGGCATTGCTTCACTGGAGGAATATATGGTCTTACCTCAAAACGCCAACTGTTGAGGTCGACACTCTCTGGCAAAACTGGACATGAGAAAGTAATTGATACTGTTTTTGTTGGTGTATATTTTACAGTTTTATTCTCCACTAATTTTCTCATAAAACGTCTTATAGAGACGATGTTCTTGGTGCTTGTTAGTGCGGAATAAATTTGTTTATTTGAGAGTTCAATGGGGACATGTGTGATGACTCCAGTAACCTCCGTAGCGGCAGCCGGGATTGACGCTTTTAATTTGTGACCGTCAAGAAACTTTTTATTACTTAAAGCAGCATTGGCCAGTGCTGGTCTTTCATATATGACACCTACCTTACTCTTGTTAATCCGCTGCAGTTGTTTGACACCTTTGTTGTAACGCTTAATTGCATTTGCAAGGGACATCATATCCCTCAAGCCAATGGGTTTATCTTCTTCTATACTTTCTAGAAACACGATATATTCAAAATTACCACCATCTTCGGGGTAATATCGGACGTAATCTGGGATTCTAAAAGGAGTATACTTATCAGTATCCTCTTCGGATATTACAGAGCCGACGTCAGACGCTGAGCCCTCATCAACCGACTCCGCCTCTCCGTCTTCAGCCGAATGTTCCTTTTTACGTTTTTTACGGCTCCGGGCCATCTCTACCACGTTATCTAATAAATTTGTTCAAAAATGAGTTGCTTTTTATTTATTACAAATTAAGTTTTTTTATTGAAAAAAAAAAAAAAGGCGCCTAACAATCTTGAAGGTTCCCGCGCTTTTTTTCCGTCTTTACCTCTTTTCGCTCACACACATACCTCCCGTTCCTTCATCGCTGCGTTCATAATACTCATCAAAGAAAATAATACTCTCTAATTTTATTTAAATTTAGCTGCGTTCCGAATTAACATCCTACATATATATATATATACAAATACATAAGTAAATAAAATAAATAAATATATAATGTGTTCTTTAACATCGTGTGGAGAATGCAAAGGAATAATCATAAGTTTGAAATAAAATGATTGGCAACCGAGCTTTTAAAAACAGCAAGTGACTGAGCTTGTCTTACTGACACCGGCAATCCATTCCACAACCGAATGGCCTACACCGTAAACGACTGGTCGTAAAATTTTGTGGAATGCGTAGGCATCAAAAGCCTCAAATTCTCTGATGATCTCAAATCTCTAACATGTGTGTCATGAAGGAACTTAAAACGTTCTTTGAGGTAAAAGGGAGTCGTTGGGTTGAAAAGAATACTGTAGAGTAATGATAAAATATGTGCATTCCGGCGAAGGCGAATAGGCAGCCACTTGAGTTTAGTGCGAAACTCAGAAACATGATCATATTTGCGCAATCCAAATATGAATCTGATACAAAAATTTTGGAGTCACTCAAGCTTATCTAGCTGCATTTCAGTTAGATCTGGATAACTTGCATCAGCATAGTCAAGGATAGGGAGAAGAAGAGATTGGGCAAGCGCAGTTTTAGTAGCAGTCGGTAGGAAATTGCGCAATCGGCGCAAAGATCCCGCAGAGGCGAACAGTTTGCGGCTCACTTCTTGCAACTGGGGACCCCAAGACAAATCTTTATCAATATAAATACCAAGGTCTTTTACTGAGTCACAGTAGGGTATAACAGCTCCATCAAAAATTATTTGGGGAAGGGTCGTCCAGTCAATTTTAGAACGTAGCCTAGGGCTGCCAACAATAATGACTTTAGTCTTCGCAGGATTAACCTTCAAACCATGATCCAAACTCCAATCGGAAATACGCGCTAAATCTTTATTCACTGTCTTCACCGCCTCCACAGAAATCAAAAATACAGAGAAGTGGTAAGGGGGCGTATCGGTGTCCGCGCGACATGGCCACAGGGCTCATGCTCCTTTAGGAGTATATGTTCTGTGGGCTCATGTCACAGGCAAGTGGCCGTCTCCGCGAACTAGTGCGCTTTCGACGGCGATCGTGATAACATATATGAATGCCGAGTTGTTCTGTGGTATCTTGTAAAAACCGAAGCCAAAATGAAATCTATGTGAATCATGGAATCACTTACCATATGTAAGTACAAGTATTTTACAATATTTGTCTTTAAAATCATGAAAAACAATAAATCGTAAAATATTTCTTGGTTTTACTATGTTATTTTTGTTTTCAAATATCAGAGCGACTGTACTCCTTTTGCTTTAAATACATTGCTCCTTAACCACTACCTGAGTTCGTCACTAAGTAACTGAACAAGCAATGTAAACATAACATACGAAACTGTACTACGCGGATTCATCGCGTAGTGAGGCCGCCACTTCTTGCGACGAATTAGTGATGTGCTTGTGCAGATCCACTAACGTAGGCTATCGACAGCAATGTCGATTGACGAATGAAATATGGCTATTATAGTTTAGGGGTTTTTCAACCGATGACATAAAAAAGAGGAGGTTATCAATTCGACGCGGATATATTTTTTTTTTTTTATGTATGATCATCGAGTACTCGGAGACGGCTGAACCGATTTGAAAAATGCTTTTTTTGTTTGAAAGGGTATACTTTGAAATTGGTCCCATTGTCACCAAGTCAGGATCTGATGATGGGATCCTGGAGAAATCGAGGGAACTCTTCAAATATTATAGGCACACCTATAGTGATTTGAGTATTTTTTATAGTAACTTGTGTAGTTGCATTTGAAAAGCACCATTTTGAAGTAGACCTGATGATGAAGACCACCGATGGCCACTGGAACTACTCAATATATAAGTAGGAATAATAAGTAGTTCATGTGTTCCGCTTCGATTACTTGAATGTGGTTTTTAAGCACAATATGCTCGTCACAATGCATATGGTGAAGTGAAGCTGATGGTGAACTACCAGGAGAACTCCTCAACAAATAACAGCCCAACATTGGGAAAAGCAATATTTTGTAAATGAATATAAGTAGTTGACATTTAGGCTCTTGTAACTAGGTAAATTAAAAATAGACCAACTAAAAAGAGTGAAATAAAAACTTTTTACCAAAAAATTAAACCGACTACCAAAAAACACTGCAAAGTGAAAAATAACTTTAATTTCGGAAGTCAGTGCCAAAAACGAAAATACAAAACTAAAGACACCGACTACCGAAATTAAAGTTATTATTCACTTTGCAGTGTTTTTTGGGTGTCTGTTTAATTTTTTGGTAAAAAGTTTTTTATAACATACGGAAACCTCTAAGAAAATATGTTTAACTTTTATTTTACATGAGATGACAGAAATAAAAATACGTTGAAAAGTCAAGTGTACAAAAAGTAAAAAAAATAAACAATTTATTTTATGCCCGCAGCATGCGTAAGGAGTTCCGACGTCGCCGTCGCTACAATAGTTTATTTTTCAATCTGTCAACCGTTTTAGCCCGGTTGGAAGATCGATGTAAATAATGTTTTTTTACTTATTTTGATTTTTTTACAGAGTAGTAGAGAAATGCGTAACGTAACAATATTCGTAAAGTAAGTTACTTTAATTTTAGGTTAATAATCGGTGGTGTTTTTCTGTTTAGAATTATCGTATGTTATGCCTTATCCTCATGCTGTTTCTTTATTTTTTATGGTTTTTGTATTTTGCTTCCATTGAAGCTTCGAATGCGTTATAATAATCGGCATGGTTCAGATAATATATTTGTGAATTGAGCTTAAAATAAGTCAATATATTCATGCTATTTATTTGTTATGCATGGATGTGTGTTTGTTTTCATATATTTAACAATTTCTCTACTAACTAGGATTTTTCTTATAACAAAAACCTATTATAACCTACTAAACTATTACCTGCGGTTACCTCGCAGGTAATAGTTGCATAACACACTTACAGTAGGAATCGGTTTCATTATGCTAAATCAACAACACTCACTGCGGTATTTACGTTGTTGAGCAGACCAATATTTCGAACATATGAAGCAATGGATTAGCAATATACGTCAAAATCCTTCAGATCTTGATTTATAGTGTGTTACGTAATTATTGCGATGCTTATTATATGGTGACGTTTAGAAGTAGCTTAGGATGTATGTAAATGATAAATAAGTGCTTTTCGTACTTTTCAGCTTCCCAAAAGATGGTAACATAAAAAAGGAATGGATTGATGCCACAGGCATGCCACCTAACTGGTACCCTACAAAAAATAGCACCATATGCTCGGTTCACTTCAACGCAGAAATGTTCTAGTCTCTAAAGAAAAGTCGCAGGCTTTTTGAATGGACAATTCCAAAATTAAGAGTACAACTGATATTTGCAGAAGTGTGAAAATTTTTATTTTATTACTGAAAGCTATTCTCATGATTTAGGGTATTCATAAAATCAGTCATTCAACTTTTCAGGATTCTATACAACCTATACGGCTGGTATGTTCCGATCAAGAGCGTAATATAAGTTAACATCGACTTCTATTTGACCTATCACTATGATAATTAAATATTAAGATTTAAGTCGAAAGCGCCAGGGTAGCCCTTAATACTTAGTAGGTAGTACTTAATAATAATTATGTAATGTTATGTTCTTAATAATATGTTTATTGTTATTGTAATATTTTCTGGACATGCCATTTTTTATTTGGTTCATTTTCAGGTGCCCAAAAAAAATTGTACAATAATAAATGGAAGAATCGATAACTTTCCGATTTAGTCAATCACTAGCGTATATGTAAAATAAATTGCTTTTGCACAGCACAACGATAGCGACCGATGTTTTTGTGTGGGTAAATTCTACGGTGCATGGTAAATACACGCTGTGTTTGACGGAATAAGGTTTATTATTGATTGTATAGTACGTTCTGATTTAAGAAATGCGGGTGTGTGCGCGAGTGCGTATCTATTGATTTTATTAAACTGCATGTGTAGTTGTTGCCCCGCCCAGCGCCTAACTGGAGACACACGGTTCCGATATAATTTCGTCTGTTGACCAAATCTACTTATTTATTTTATCTATGACCGCCTCAGACAAATCTTCAACGGGAGCTTGCGAATAAATTTGCAGATCGTTAGCATAAAGGTGGTAGGATGAGAGAAGTTCATTTGAAATAGAATTTATAAATATGGCGAAAAGAAGAGAAGAGAGAACGCCCCCCTGTGGTACGCCAGCAGTAGTATTGCACCATGAAGACAACGAACCTTCAATGCAAATACGTTGTCGGCGGCCACACAGGTAACTACTACTACGCCACCAACACGAACACGCCACACACGCCACGAACGCCAACAACAGTATGAAACCATTAAAAAATCTGCGATTTTATTATTGACTGCCGACTCCGTTTTATTGAACATGCGGGTCACTATTTCATTATTCTCTTTTATTTATTTTTTCAATTTTCAATGAGTTATATTCATTATTCAATTTATTTATTTATCAGATATCAAGACCCATAATGGTTAGTAACAATGAATACTTATAATCTATGTTAGTAGGTAAATACAAATTATTAGTCGTCAAATAGCAGAATTAGTCGGTTCGTAGTTTAAAAGATATAGGAGTACAAAGGTGGCCGAGCCAAAAAGCATGATTTCTGGCTCGACCACTTTATCTCGGGATCTAGAGCACCTAGCGGAGATCTGTTTCGCCTATTCGAGAATCAGTCATTTATAGTTTTGAATGTTGCGAGTAATCGGTATGCTGCTAAAAATAACTTACTTAAAGACTGTGTTTGTTTGTATCAAATATTTATTTTAACCATTTTTTCACGATTAGAAAGCTATGCTATTAGAATGAAACATATTCAAACATGGTATAAACAAACAAACAAAAACATCTTTCCTCTTTTTAATATTAACATAGGCGCATGCATTGCCGGTTACTATTGAGCAGGCGCGCGCGCACCCAAATCGCTACGCCTATTCGTGGCATCACAATCACGGGATCGTATTTACGGGCCGAGGTAGGATTCTACGGCCAGGGGGTGAGCCATGTCACCGCTTGCCAGGACCGCTTACGGAGTTGTAGCGACTACTAACTGGCGTCATGTTTGATACTCTTACTAGAGGGATCCGAGTGCGATAGCCCCGCAGTAGGTACACTCGTACCTATTCAATAAGCACCCTCTTATTCAGCAGCCTAGCAGTCTTTAAATGTGTGTCTAGGGAGATTAAGTTGCGACGCCACGTGTCCTTTGTAATTCTCAGTGGAGGACTACAGTTGCATAAATAAAGTGAAAGTACAACTTTTGTAAACATTGTGAAGAAATAAATAAATCAACAGTACCTATTGCAAAGATGTCTTTAATTTACACCCATTTCCTCGTATATTATTTTTTTAATACTAAGCACAAGACTAGCATCTGTAAAGCATTTAGAGACGCATTGTAAATCCAAGAACTTTCGATGCTTTTTTGACAATGGCGTCAATGTGTTAGTCAAAAACTAACTTACTATCTTGAAAAAAAAAACCCAAGTCACTAATAGTATTGCACTTTGGCAAGATTTAGCCCGCCAAAGTATAAGTAGGGAGAAGAACCGCACGTTTCCTAGTGTAAGTGATTACGGAACACTTGGATGGGTGGAGTTGAGATCTAGCTTTTTATCCGACAATACTCTTCAAACCGACTAATATTATATATAATAATTATTACTTTATCCAAAAACACTAGAAAAACACGCTTTTATAAATGCACGTAAAAACAAAAAAAGTGAACAATTTTTTTTTTTTTTTTTTTTTTTTTTTTTTTTTTTTTTTTAATTGGCAAGTCGCTATTTGCGCAATGCCATCAACAAAAAACGAGGAAGCTTGGTAGAAAATGAAATTGTAAATTTAGGGCACGGAATTAGGATGGATATTGGATAGGATTATTAGGAAAGGCATAAACATAAGTAAAAATTATATGCGTAAATTATTCTGAGTGATAAATGATGATAGATATATATATATATTTGAATCATTAGAAGCCAGTAAGACAGAAATGGAGGTAGGAAAGGTAATGTTATAGGAAAGTAAACTAGAAATAAAAGAATCATGACTAAGAAGAGGACAGGAGAAAAAAATATGATTTAAATCGCCAACATCACCACATTCGCAAAGGTCACTGGCAACAATCTGCAATCGGGCAAGGTGGACTTTGGAGCAATTGTGACCCAACCTCATTCTAATAAGGCAACTGGTAGCAGCCTTACCAAAGTTAAATTTAAAAAACCATGGTGTTTTGGGAATACAAGTTTGAATATGAGAATAATATTTTCCTTTAATAGTGCTGCTGTCCGCCCACAACTTGCTCCAGGCACCCCAAAGAAAGTTCATTGGCAGATTCGCCAAGTCGTGGCTAAAGTTAATGTAAGGGAACAAATCACCACAGTCCACAGCCTCATTAGCCAGTTGATCGGCTCTCACATTTCCCGCGATACTACTATGGCCAGGTATCCAAGCGAGAGAAATTTGAAGACCTAATTTGGAGCATTTATATAAGAGATCTCTAATAAAAAGAACTATGGGAAATATTGGTTTACATTTAAAAGGATTTCTTTTAATAGCCTGTAATACACTTAGAGCGTCTGTAAATATTATTGCTTTTTCCAATTTCATGATGTAAATATACTCTAAAGCTTTGAACAGTCCAAAACATTCACCAGTAAATACTGATGATTCAGGAGGAAGCTTGATTTTTTGTACTATATTATACTGTGAGTGGAAAACCCCAACTCCAACATTTCCTAAAGAAGAGTGCTTAGACGCGTCTGTGTAAATATGATGCCAATTCTCCCATCGCAAGCCTTTGGCAAAGTTAAATGATTCTTTAACAAAATAATCATTTTTATTAATGTCTAAGTTCAGGATAACATCCGGAGAAAACACCAATGATTCATAAGAATGATTGAAGAGAGGAAATGATAGGGACTGGTAAATTGGAGCTTGCAAAGCCATAAACTTTTTATAACTTATAATAAGACAAGGAAGAGATTTATTAGACCAATAACGAGAAGAATTGGTTTCGTCTAGAAGAGACTGCAATTTTTGACGTAACGGGTGATTAGAAAATTGAAATGAACGGAATAGAAATTTGTCAGAAAGATACTGACGTCGAAGTGAAAGAGGAGGATCTACAGTTTCAACCTGTAAAGCATTTATTGGGCTTGATCTCATAGCTCCGGTCACTATTCGCAGTGCTTTTGACTGAATTCTGTCTAATTTTTTAAAAGCAGCTGAATTTCCAGGTTCCAATAAAAATGTTCCATAGTCAAGCACACTTCTAACTATTGCGTTATATATTAATTTCAATGAATAGGGGTGGGCACCCCACCAGACCCCCGATAAACATCTCAATATGTTTATTCTTTGTTCACATCTTGCCGTTATATAATCACAGTGTGGAATACCAGTAAGTTTACTATCCAAAAGCACTCCTAAAAATTTTACCGAAGATTTCACAGGTATTAAATTATCATCATAATATACAGAAACAGGGGGAGGAAGGCGCATTCTAGTAAAAAGTACAACTGTACTTTTAGAAGTAGATAGCTCAAGGCCATTGCTATCCATCCATTTTTTTAAAAGGCTAAGACCCGATGTCATGGTATTGCAAGCCGTTTGTATAGAGCTGTGAGGGCAATATAAAAGAAGATCATCAGCGTATTGTAGCACTTTCACTTCATTGTTTAAAGAACTCTCAAGATCGTAAGTGTAAATGTCATATAATAAAGGGCTAAGAACTGATCCTTGAGGAAGACCTTTCCACACGACTCTAGATTCACAACTAGAATCCTGAAGTGTAAGTTTAATATACCTCTCAGATAACATGTTTAGAATGAAGTTTGTGAGTAAAATGGGGACATTTAACTGCTCCAGTTTATATTTTAATGTTGATATTACAACATTATCATAAGCAGAGGTTATGTCAAGAAAAGCAGAAATTATGGATTGATTCGAAGAAAATGCTAACCTAATATCAGTGACAAAGATGCTTAAACTATCTATGGTACTTTTACCTCGCCTAAAACCAAATTGACTCTCACTGAGTAATTTCTTGTTTTCTAAAAACCATTCTAACCTATTTTTTACTAAATGTTCTGTGATCTTTAGCAAAACTGATGATAGAGCAATTGGTCGGTAAGAAGTGTTATTGGATGGACATTTGTTGGGTTTGAGAATAGGTATAATATCTTGTGCTTTCCAAGAAAGCGGAATATTTCCGGTTATCATAATTTTATTAATTAGTTTTAAAAAATATAAAAGAGATGTGTCACTCATATTTGATAGAAAAGAGTACGGAATACCATCTGCGCCTGGAGCGGAGTCTTTACTGTGGCATACAACAAGTTTAAGCTCTTCTAAACTGAATGGAGAATTAAGGTCACAAAGAGAATCTATTGTCGAAAGGGGAATAGAATTTGTAATAATCTTTTCCGGGACGTATGAGGGAGCTAATTTACCTAAAAAACTATTTACCAACTCAGGTGGAAGGAATGCGCTAGATGAATCTGAGAACGCCGATCTGAACCTTCTAATATTCCGCCAAACCACAGATGGTTGAACGTTAGGGGAAATAGAGAGGCAAAATGATTTCCAGCTTTCAAATTTCTTTTTTTTAAATAATTTTTTTGTCTCTGTAATTGAGGTGCTTAAAATATTAAAATTTTCTACGGTAGAATTTTTAAGGTAATTTATTTCACACTGTTTCCTTTTTTTAATTGCATCTGTGCAATCTTTGTCCCACCATGGCGGAGATGGGATTTTATTTTGTGACTTTTTGAAAGGAAAAAGTTTATCTGCAGTTTTTATCATGGCTTCGGACAAGGCATCGGCACAGAACTGTTCATTACCACATTTAATTTCAGGTAGAACGGACACTATGTTATCTAAATGCTCCTTATAAGTACGCCAATCAACATCCCCCAGTTTGTACTTCAGCCGTGGAGCGCTCTTAGAATAAGGTTTTTGATTGAAGGGAAATGATAAAACTATAGGAAAATGGTCACTGCCATAGGATGAAAGCATAACTTTCCAGGTCAAACGCGAAGCTAGTTTGTCAGTGCATATTGACAAATCGGGTGCACTAGCACCTTCATGTGGAGAAGTGCGTCGAGTTGGAGACCCAGTATTTAATAAACAAAGATTGAGATTATCTAGAATGTCAAGTAAGGTGCTACCATAGTTATTTGTTGACGAACTTCCCCAGACTTCATGCTGGGAATTAAAATCACCTAAAACTATAAATGGTTTAGGAAGAATTGAAAAAATATTTACAATTTCATTAAAAATTACAACAGATGGACGAGGAATATATACAGAAACAAAACAAATATTATTATCTACAACTGCTGCAATAACAGAAAAATCATTACTATGAGGTGGGATTGTGAAAAATGAAAATGAATGATGATGTTTGATGAGTAAAGCAACACCGCCATACCCATCAGAGCGGTCTTCTCTGAGACATGCATACCCAGGGATCCTAAACAAAGACCCTGGTTTAAGCCATGTCTCTTGAAGAGCAAAAACAAAAGGTTTATATTTATTTACAATATGTATAATTTCTGACTTTTTATTAATTGCACTTCGGCAATTCCATTGTAAGACTTTGTTGTCCATGATTATTATTAGTTGATGATTGAGTAACTGCATTTAATACAGTGGCAGCGATGGACGGTGAAAGGTGATGTGTTTGAGTTAATGATTTTATCAAAGCAATGATTAGTTCATTTACAGTCAATGCAGACAGATCATCCTTAGCGATGAGGGCACAGCCATCTTTTGATTGAGGAACATTCCTAGCAAGTTCCTGATGGAATTGCTGATCATAACCTTTAGAAAACTGGGGTGGGGAGCGAGGTTTAATAAAAACTGTTTTTTTATATGATATTTTATTTTGTTTAGATGGAGAGTAATCAAGGGGAACAGAAGCATTGATATGTCTTGAAGTTGTGGGAGAGGAAAGCAAGGCATCAGCATATGATATTTTAGAAATTGTGGGATGAAGCTTTGAAGCTTCAGCATATGAAATACATGATTTGGCCATGGATTCTTTAATGTTTTTTTGACGTTCATATTCTAAACATTTCTTGCTAGTAGCCTCATGAAAACCATTGCAAAGACAACAAGATAAATTATCCTCAGAGACTGTGCACCCTTCCCCAGAGTGACCTTGACCACACTTATAACAGCGGGGTTTGGACCTGCATTGAATCTTGACATGGCCATATCTACAACAATTGTAACATTGAATTGTTGGGTAAATGTACAGGTCAACAGAAAGTGCTGTATAACACATATATACACGCTTCGGAAGAATTTGGCCATCAAAAGTTAAAATAACGGTTTCTGTATTTTTTAATAAAGGTTTATCATCAAAAATAGTTTTTCTTTTGATTCTCCTTAGCTTTAATATTTTGCCACAACCAATTGGCACAGAGATGTTTTCTAATATTTCATCATCATTCCACTCTACGGGTATGCCTCTGACGACACCCATGCGAGTCACAGAAAATGAGGGGATAAAAGCTTTATAACACTCCCTTTCCAACAACTTGCTGGTTATAAACGAGTTGGCATCATTATAAGTGGAAAAAGCAATAACCAGCCTGTTTCGACCTATTTTCTTTAGACTACCATTAATTATGTTATTGAAAGAATTCCTTTTTAAGAATCGACCAAAAGTAACTGGATTCAGAAAAGTATTGTCATTAGAGGCAGTTTGCTCCCTCTGAACATGTATTAAAAACGGAGCCGCATCGGAGGAATTGTATAAGAGCCGAGCAACTGAAGCTGGACGCTGAGACGACCCACTCAGATCGTCAACGCCAGCCCTTAACAAAGGAGTACGCGGAGGATCAGATGCCTTATTAGTATCATCTACAGTAATCATTGTATCCATCTCGCCACAATCACAATCGTTAGAACGTTTCCCGCCATTCTTGCGCCTTTTTTTATTACAGTGTTTGCAAATTGTCGGCCGAGCAGACACCCTTTTGCGTTTTGAGCTATTGTTGCTTAATGATAATGAACAATCAGTATCAACTGCACTGGTTTCATTATTAGAAATTGTCACATAGTGACCTATTTCTAGTGGTGCCGTTCCTCCGGGGTCACCCGGAGGATCCATATTAAAACTACAAGAACTAAAAAAAACTTACCAAATTTGAAGAAAACACTACGACTACACTAAAACTAAATAATAAAATGAAATATATACAAAAACTTAATCTAATCCAATATACAAAAAATAATTTATAGAGAGCCAAAAAAAATCACGTCCGCCAAAGTTCAGGTTTCCCGCGCTTTTTTTCAAGTGAACAATTAAACGGTTGATTCCCCAGAGGATTTGAAAGTGACATTTATATAAAAAAATAAATCTATGGATTACGCGGTAATTCAAAAGTAACCTTTTTGAATTACCGCGTAATCCATAGATTTATTTTTTAGAAAACCGATAGAGAAAAAGGGCGGGAAACTGTGTATGAAGTGGACGCGGTTTTTTACCTTTAAATTTAAATTTTTTTAAATCTTATAAAAGGATTGGTTTTTTCTATTATAGTTGTGTATATTTCTACTCTTATTTATTTATTTATTATTGTTAGTGTGTAATTTGCTGTATATACTTACTGGTAAGTCTTAAATATATATTTTTAAAATGGGCGACCCGCCTGATGACCCAGGGGGTGGAACTTCGCTTGTAGTGTCGCAAAATGGTCAGAGACATAATAATTCAGTTCAAACACCAATAGAAGTGCTGATTAATGTCCTAGAGTCTTCCATGGATACGGATTGTTCGCTTACAGAAGCAAATAGCAAATTAAAGCGTAAACGTATTTCCCGCGCTGTTTGTACCGACTGTAACAAAAAGAAGCGACGTAATGGTTCCAAAAGACAAAATATTTCCGATTGTCAATGTTTATTAAATAAAGATGATGAAATTTTTACAACAAATAAACCTATTAACACAAAAAACACTCCAATGACTCCAACTCATGACAGTAATTCTGAGGTCAATCGTACATCTGTTGGTCGATTAAACTATCAGGCAACTGATGTTGCACCTTTTTAACCGACTTCTAAAAAAGGAGGAGGTTCTCAATTCGGATGTTTGTATTTTTTTTTTTTTTTTTTTTTTTATGTTTGTCCACGCATAACTCCGTCGCTTGCCAACCGATTTGAAAAATTCTTTTTTTGTTTGAAAGGGTATACTTCCCAAATGGTCCCATGAAAATTTTATCGAAATCGGACGAGCCGTTTCTGAAAAATCAAAAAAAGTCAAAAAAATAATTTACCTTGATGATCTTTTCGTTTACTCTGCATTGCGTTTTTTGTTCGCGCATAACTCTGTCATTTACGAATCGATTTGGAAAATTCACTGACCCACTAAAAAGCGCGAAAATAAAAACTTTTTTGCAAAAAATAAAACCGACTTCCATATCAAAACACTACAAAGCCAAAAATAATTTTAATTTCGGAAGGCGGTGTGAAAAAAAAAAGAAAATACAAAACCAATAACACCGACTACCGAAATTAAAATTATTTTTGGCTTTGTAGTGTTTTGATATGGAAGTCGGTTTTATTTTTTGCAAAAAAGTTTTTTATAGTACATGTTCAAAGGGAAACCCAGATGGCCAACAGTGACACTACTCTTCACCCAGTAAATTTTGGTCGTTTTCTTAAGAGAAGGTGTATTCAAGGTATTGTCAATGGCAGTCTTAAGCGTATCGGTCGTAATCGCATAACATTATCTTTTATAAGTTACCTAGAAGCTAATACCTTTTTAAGCAATAAATATCTAGAGGATGAACGATACAAGGCTTTCATACCCACATTCAGTGTCACACGAATGGGGGTGGTAAGAGGAGTACCATTGGACTGGACAGATGAAGAGATAATGTCAAATATCAATTTTGTTCAATTTAGGTTGTGGGCCAATATTAAAAGTTAGACGTATTAAACGCAAAAGTAATAATAATAGTACAAGAGAATATGTTAATACTGGAACTATTGTAATTACTTTTGACGGTCAGGTACTGCCAACTCGTGTATATATGTGTTATACTGCTCTGCCTGTGGATCTATACATTTATCCTACTGTGCAATGCTATAATTGCTGTAGGTTTGGGCATGTTAAGAATCAATGTCGTTCTACACCTAGGTGTTATAAATGTGGTCAAGATCACTCAGGTGAAAGCTGTGATGTTGATGAAGAGAACAATTGGTGCTGTCTTTGTAAGGGTCAGCATCAAGCCATTAACAAGAAATGTCTTGAATACAATAGACAAAAAGCAATTAAAGAATCCATGAGTAAAAATTGTATATCATATATGGAAGCTGTTAAACTACATCCCCCTATTACTAAAATGTCATATGCAGATACTCTACTTAAAACCCCACCTCACTCTCTCAACATTACAACATCAAGTCATGCACCTGCTAGTCCTACCTCATCTAATAATTTAACCCATTCTTATAAAAAACCGTAACTGTATTCAAGAAACCTTGGATGATCCCTAGTACTTCTAAAGGTTATGACCGCAAAACTCATGCGGAAATTATAAAAGAACCTTCTTTAGCTACATCTAAACCTATCATAAATAATAACAATAACATAAGTATATCTGACATTATAATTGCATTAACACAGTTGTTATCACAATCAAACATGGTATCACCGTCCAACGTTGCAGCAGTCATAAATGCTTTATGTCAATTAACTAATTCAAATCAAAATGGATCACAGAGCCACAGTGATTCAGTGGAATTGTCGCAGCCTTAAAAATAAGAAATATGAATTAACTAATTTAATTAACAAATACAACCCTTTTATTGTTTCTCTTCAAGAGACTTGGTTAAAACAGGAATATAACTTAAGAATTCCTGGTTTTAATTGTTTGAGGTCTGACAGGCCTGATGGATATGGTGGAGTGGCCTTATTGATTAATGATTCTTATTCTATTAGTCCTCTCTCTCTCCCTCCACTTGATAGTAATATTTCAGCAATTGCTGTAGTTGTAAATAATATTTGTTATATATCTATTTATTTCTCCCGACCCAATGATGCTATTTTTGATGATCTACATTTGTTGTTTAATTTTCTACCAAAACCATTCTTATGTATGGGAGATTTCAATTCTCACCATACTGCTTGGGGATGCTCTTCTTCAAATTTTTATGGTGAACATTTATTGGAGTTACTTGACTCTCACAACTTATGTATATTGAACAATGGTTCACCTACACGTCTCAATGGTCCTAGAGAAGTTTTAAGTGCCCCTGATTTATCTATATGTACATCTGATCTTGCTATAGACTTATCCTGGTTTACCACTGATTCAACTTGTGGCAGTGACCATTATCCTCTGCTAATAGTCTTTCCATTTCCAAAACCTGTTAAGGAATCAAAGCAACCACGCATGAAATATAAATTAATTAATGCTGATTGGGATGCTTACAAAAGAAATGTAGAAGAGAAAGTAGGAAACTTGCCAGACATATCTAATACAAATACTGCAATGAGTTCAGATATTCTAGCTAAAATTCTAGTTGAAGCTGCAAGTGAGACTTTTCCTTTAAAGTGTTGTGGCTCTAATAAGCTCCCATCTCCTCCATGGTGGGATGATGAATGTACTAGAGCAATAAAAGAGCGGAAAAATGCAGAAAAACAGTACAACAAATTAATGTCTGAGGAGAATTTTACTAAATTTATATTAGTATCCAATGCCACCAAAAATCTTCTCAAAAAAAAGAAATTTGATGGATGGCGTAAATTTTGTGCCTCGTTATCTCCCAATGTTAATTCTTCCATTGTTTGGCAAAATATCAGAAGATTCAGATCTGCATTCAATACCCCTCAAAAAGGTAATATTCCTCTTATACTTGCAGAACAAATTATGGACCGCTTAGCTCCTCCTTCTGTTCCTGAATACCATATCTTCTCTTCACTTCCAATTATATCACCAGATAACAGTAAGACTACAATTAATGAAATAGATCTTAATTCTCCCTTTACTATCAACGAATTAAGGGGTGTTCTCTCAGTTGTTAAAGTTTCGGCGCCAGGTGAAGATGGCATTCCATATTCTTTTATCTCTAATCTAGACAATGCTGGTTTGCTTTATTATCTCTCTTTGATTAATGCTGTAATGATTACAGGCACAGTTCCTCAATCTTGGAGAACACAGTCGTTAGTCTTTATACAGAAACCAAATAAACAGGCTTCAGATCCATCGTCGTATCGACCTATAGCTTTAACTTCAGTTTTAGCAAAAATAGCGGAACATTTGGTGAAAAACCGGCTCGAATGGTTTCTCGAACATAAAAATTTGTTGTCAAATAAGCAATTTGGGTTTAGGAAAGGTAAAAGTACGTTTGACAGTTTATCAACCCTTACCACAGATATCAGATTAGCTTTTTCTAGAAATGACTCGCTTATTGCTGGTTTTTTAGACATAAGCGCTGCATATGATAACGTGAACATTAATATATTGATAAATAAAT
Organism: Tholera decimalis; assembly: GCA_943138885.2. Classification (NCBI taxonomy): domain Eukaryota; kingdom Metazoa; phylum Arthropoda; class Insecta; order Lepidoptera; family Noctuidae; genus Tholera; species Tholera decimalis. The sequence goes on along the minus strand of OW964553.2, from coordinate 6,431,606 downwards.
TAAAGCAATTGAAAGTTCCTATTCTACTCGTCAATTTTATTTATAACATGTTGGTAGAGAGATTTTTACATTATCACTATGATGCTGCACATAACCACAACAGCACCATTAAGAGAACAGTCTGGAAAGGTTTGCCTCAAGGCTCTGTTCTGAGTCCGATTTTGTATAATGTTTATTGCAATGATTTAGATTATACTCTTAGTAAAAAATGTAATATTCTCCAGTATGCCGATGATTTACTTTTATATGCTGCTGGACCCTCTATTGAGGAGATAAGTAAATCTTTATCCGAAGCACTAACAGATTTAAAGAAATGGCTTGACAATAATGGGCTTCAGTTATCTCCATCTAAAAGTAACGTTGTTCTCTTTACGAGAAAAAGGATACCCCCTGTAGTAAATGTTACATATCATGATACATCACTTCCATTGAGAAATCAAGCAAAATTTTTAGGATTAATATTAGACTCAAAGCTTTCAGGTATTCCTCACTGTCAACATATCATATCAAAATGTGAACGCAATCTTAATGTCTTAAGATGTCTTTCTGGTGTGTGGTGGGGTGCACACCCCGTCACTATGAGACTTCTTTATAATGCCCTTATTAGAAGTGTTCTGGATTATGGAACTTTTCTTTTTCACCCTGGCAGTGTTGCTGCTTTTAAAAAACTAGATAATATACAATCAAAGGCCTTAAGATTAGTCATAGGTGCAAGAAAATCTAGTCCAATCAACTGCTTACAGGTGGAATGCAGTGACCCACCCCTATCGTTAAGAAGACAGTATCTTAGCGATAGATTCTTTTTCCGCTCTCTTCAACTGAAAAAAACACACAATTTGTTACTTTCTAAAGTAGACCAGCTTGACTTAGAAACTAATACCTCTAAATTTTGGAATTATAAAGATATTCCTTGCCTAGTAAAAAGCCACCGTATTATTAAAAACATCAAAGCATTTACTCACCAAAGTTCCCGGCTTCCTCTTTATGAATATAGTTATAGTTCTCTTCATGTCAATTTAAAAGTAGAATTCAATTTAGGTATACAGAAAAATAAAAAGAATCAAAACTCGGAATTTAATTTTATTCTTGATAGTAAATGGGCAGATTGGCATCACATATATACAGACGCTTCCAAGCACTCTACTTATGATTGTGTAGGTGTAGGGGTATACCATCAGCAATATAAAGTAGTACAAAAAATTAAATTACCTCCTGAAGCCACCGTCTATACGGGAGAATGCTATGGCCTTTTTAAGGCGATAAATTACATTATTCTCGCAAAACTTAAAAAGACAGTAATTTTTTGTGATTCCATAAGTTCAATACAGGCTTTATCTCGGTTTCCCTTTAAATGTCACAAACAATCACCAATAATATTTAATATAAGAGAGCTTTTATTTCAATGCTCTAGAAAAGGGTATGACGTGACCATTGCTTGGATTCCCAGTCATGTGGGTATTTATGGTAATGAAAAGGCAGACGAACTTGCAAAATCCGCTGCTGTCGATGGTGATGTCTATCCTTATATAAATTACTGTCATGACCTGGTAACATTGCCTAGACCACACCTTTATGATGCATGGAATAAAAAGTGGGTTAATGAATCAAAAGGAAAACACTATCGAATGATCCAAGACAGCATCCTCCCCAAGCCATGGTTCAGCAAACTAAATTTGACTAAAAGAAGTACAGTCGTAATATGTCGTCTTCGACTTGGCCATGCTAATTCCCCCGAGCAACTATTTAAATTTAATTTGATTTCTGATCCTTTGTGTCCTTGTGGAGAGTATGGAGATTTAAACCATATTTTTTTCTCCTGCCCTCTCCACGACCGTTCTGAATTCATGTCACAACTTTTATCAATCCCCATCCCTTTACCTACCTCTTTAATTTGTTTATTATATGATTTTAATTACAAAATTTACAATATATTAGCTGATTATATAGAAAAGAATGATATTAAACTGTAATTGATATTTTTGCATTTACATAACATTAAGTATATTATTTATTTATAAAAACAATCCTTTTCTATCCTTTTTCCAAATTTCCTTTCCATTTATTTTTTAAATCCTCGTTTCCCAAACTTTGATTTTGGCTGAATGCTAATGCTAAGCCATTAAAAAAAAAAAAAAGAAAAAAAAAAAAAAGAAAACCGATAACGGATTTTCTTTAGGTTTGTTATAACCTTGAAACCAGATCGTGTACAAAGTCCATTACGTGGCCTTTCTCACAAGTGCAAACACGACTATGATACGATATTCCATCATGGAATGCCAGTGCCTATCTTACGGCTTCATCATCCTTGAAACCTAATCGTGGTCAAAGTTAATAACAAGACTTTTCTAAGAAATCCAAGACAGCTATGATACGATTTTCCATCATGAAGCACCAGTTCATATCTTCCGGCTCCATCATCAGATCAGTTCGACAGTACCATATTATTGTATTGTCATCAGAACTACATACAGCTGCCAATTTTCATTACGCTACGACCCTTCGAAGATGGTTAAATTAGTTACCTTAGATTCCATTACATAGTAAGTTACATACAGGTCGACCTAATAAAATAATAATAATAAAATTTATTGCTGTTCGTTATTCTCGTTAAAACTCGAGAACGGCTAGACTTAATCCATTAATACCTTTTGTATTATGTTCCTACTAATACAGGGAAGGTTTAAAAGGTGAGAAAATATGGCGGTACGAAGGTCGTCGCGTCAGCTATTTTTATATAAAAAAACCGACGTACTTCTAACCAGTTTGCAGAATAAATATCATTAACCGTCAACCAGTAGACCAAGCCAACTTTAATGAGGCGAATGATGAAGTCGAACGTAGAGCCAGCTTTCAGTTGGTATATTGTATTGAAGTGCCATGTAAATTGATTCTATTTTCTTAGTACTAAGTCCCAACTCTTAAAACGTAGTGTAATGTAATACATATCTTTGGGTAGAGCATCGGTCCTACTCTGACGGCATCACCGGCACGGGTGTTCAAACTTTTCCTCGCCTAACTCATAGTACTAATGACTGCTGCCATCTTCAACAATAATTATTTTCCCCCAAGCTTCGAAACAGACTGTTATAGGTGTCCCCAAACCAAGCAAGCCCAAGTCTGGGCCAACTGGGAAAGATGAAGTTAAATCAAAGAGAGAAGAAATTAAACTAATCAATTATTAACTCGTATAAGGATGTGGCTAAATAATAATAGCCACACGCAACACTTGTTGAGGTCGATCTTAATGTATCAGGACTCCGACAGAGGAGTGAGAGTGAGTGAGAGGAGCGCGCGGCTTTCCGTACATCTTAGTCAGAAAGTCTGACACTGGTTTTGCCAAGAGGTACCGTGTTTACCCAGGTACAGGGTTGTGGTCAGATAGGCAGCAGAGCCGGATTAACCCTGTCAGGGGCCCCTAGGCAATGGAATTCTCGGGCCCCCTTTCTTACTTTGGCTGACCGAATCGTGTGTCGCTAAAATCGGTGTCACCTCGTGGTACTGGGTACGATTCCCGACATAGGCTGTTGTCTTAAGTTTGGCTGATTTTAACGGACTTAGTTCGCCGTAAACTCTTTTTTAAAGTATGGTTCCCAATTCCTCAAAGACAGCTGACCCGATTTGGAAACTTTTTTATTTTTTTATGAATAAGTATACCATAATCAGGATCTGATGAGGGAATCCTGGAGAAAGCGAGGGAACTCTTCAAATATTATAGGCACACCTATAGCGATTTGGGTATTTTTTGTAGTAACTTTTGCAGTTGCTCTGGAAAAGCATAATTTGGTGAAGTGGAACTGATGATATAGACAACAGATAGCCACCGGAACTACACAATAATAAGTATTTCCTTCATAGCCTGCGATTCGATAACTTAAATATGGTTGTTGCACTTTATGCTCGCCACAATGCATATGGTGAAGTGGAGCTGATGGTGAAGTACCAGGAGAACTCTTCAACAGTTGACGGCCTTATATCGGGACATTAAATATTTTGTAAAAGGCGATAAGTAGTTGATATTGAGGCTTTCGTAACTAGATAAGCTATGAACCGACCCACAAAAAAGCGAGAAAAACTTTTTAACGAAAAATAAAACCGACTTCCAAAACAATACTGCAAATGTGAAAAATAACATTAATTTCGAGGGGCGGTGACAGATAACAAAAATACAAAACCGAAGACTACCCAAAATTAAAGTTATTTTTCTTTTTGCAGTGTATTTTGGAAGTTGGTTTTATTTTTTGTTAAATAATTTTTGTATTAATAAATTACATATATTACTAATATTTTTAAATTACTAGCATTCCCACGAACTTTGTTTTGCCCTAGTTGTTAATTTTTTCGGTCATATGATTATCTCCACGCCTACTTTCACATTTCTGTTTCAGGTATTTTTCAACCGACGACAAAAAAAGGAGGAGGTTATCAAGTCGACGCGTATATATATTTTTTAAAGTATGATCACCGATTACTCGAAGACGGCTGAACCGATTTGGAAAATTCTTTTTTTGTTTGAAAGGGTATACTCCGGAATTGGTCCCATTGACACCAAGTCAGGATCTGATGATGGGATCCTGGACTAAATCGAGGGAAATCTTCAAATATTATAGGCACACCTATAGTGATTTGAGTATTTTTTATAGTAACTTGTGTAGTTGCATTCGAAAAACACCATTTGTGAAGTGGACCTGATGATGAAGACTACAGATGACCACTGGAACTACTCAATAGTCAATATATAAGTAGGAATAAAAAGTATTTCATGGGTTCCGCTTCGATTACTTGAATATGGTTATTAAGCACAATATGCTCGTCACAATGCAAATGGTAAGTGAAGCTGATGGTAAAGTACCAGAAGAACTCCTCAACAATTAACGGTCCAGCATTGGGAAAAGCAATATTTTGTAAAAGGTTATAAGTAGTTGAGATTTAGGCTTTTGTAACTAGGTAAATTATAAATTAACCAACTAAAAAGAGTGAAATAAAAACTTTTTACCAAAAAATAAAACCGATTTCCAAAAAACACTGCAAAGTGAAAAATAGGTAACTTTAATTTCGGAAGTCGGTGCCAAAAACGAAAATACAAAACTAAAGACACCGACTACCGAAATTAAGGTAGAGGTAAATTAAGTATTCCTTCAGTTGCCCTTGTGGTCGGGGACCGCGGTATCTCGTTAGAACATTTCCGCAGCCCCCCTATCGGGCCCCGTCAGTGCTGCTGACTGCTCTTTGAGGTGCGCGTGGAACACGACGCGCCGTCGACCTGGTCCTTACGCAAGCTCGCGCCTACGGTGGCATGGCTTTTTTGTAGCATTATAATTGTAGATCTACAATTCTCTAGTATATTACTTTAATGTATCTCTGCTGGTTTACGCGGCGACCGCGAGTAAATCTCTCAGGAGGCAAGATATTTTGCGACCTCTTCAACAATAATCGTTATATTTCAATCAATTTACATAAAATATATTAATGAATTATATATAAACCTTCCTCACACCATCTATTCATGAAAACGGTACAAAAATCCGTTAAGTAGGTAAACTAATATCTCGAAAACAATCATTAATCTTACCTCTTTTTCTCGCCGATTTTTTCAAGGCAGTGTTTATAAAAACCACCTAGTATTTTACTCCAAGTTTGTAAATTTTTAAACACAAAGCACAACGTTTTTTGGTTACATTTACGATCTTAAATCTCACAAATCGCAATCACAGAAACTTTTTTAACATTCAATATAACTAATTAACTATGATGCTGTAGCGCGTATAGGGTGTTCAAGTGAAACTCCAGACGGTGTACTGAATAGCAGTGGTTTGTTTTTTTTTTTTTTTGATAGGGCCACTCGTAGTTCAGTTCACTTAACCGGACGATCCTGTGGTGACCTCTAAATTTAAAGGCCCCCAGCCAGGGCTTACATACTAATATTTACATTTAAACAACCGCACGCTAAGGGCACTCCCTGTGGAGTACGGGCCTCGGCATAGCGGGGTCGTTGGTAGAGGGCAGCAAAGGGTCAGGCTGGGTCATATTATTATTAATGTGGTTATTTATTGCTACTGGCTCAGCATCGCGGGCTGGCTCGTTTGGCAAAGGTCGGGGAGGGTTGACGTTACAAGTACGCGGACGTCGCGATGGGCCTCGTCGGCGAGGCCGGAATGCGGAACGCATTTTGTTATTGTTGTGTTTTCTAAGAGTGCTAGTTTACCGACTGCTCTCTTGTCGGATTGTGGTGGGATCGTCGGGTTCGTCTAGGACGAGGCGCGGACGACGAACCCGGGAAATTTTAGAGAGTAGGTAGTATCGGGCGGCCGGTACAATCAGGGAGTTTGTTTTTCAGCAGAAATGAAGTAACGCACTGACTGGCGTTTCAACACTTGCTTTATAGTCGGGATTTTTAGGTCTACGTGGAGATCCTCGTTCCTTAAGTACCAGAGCGCGCCCGTGGCCTTTCGGAAAAATCGGTTTTGGATAACTTGCATCATATGGATCTATCTGAGCCGGACTAGAGTGAGCAAACACCGGACAGGCGTATGTTAGAATGGGGCATATGCACGTGGTAAAAATGCGTAGTTTACATTTTAGGGAGAGTTTGCTGTGTGCATTCAGCATGCAGTGTAACCAACCGAGAGCGAAACCAACTCGCGAGCGAACCGACTTTATATGCTCTCTGAAGTTTAGGTTTTGATCTAGAATCTTCCTAGGTAGTGGCGTGCCAAACATAGTGATCGGGCGGGGGAGGGCATGCTGTTTATGGCGAGCGACTGCCTGACTTTTGTCGGGATTTACATCGATTCTCCATTTCCTAAACCATTCGCCTAGTGCGTTAGCGGAGGTCTGGAGTGTGCAAGCAATGTTATCCGGACTTCTTCCCGAGTAATATATGGCCGTGTCGTCGGCAAATAGTGATAATTCTATTTGGGGACTTTTAGGGATATCGCTAGTGTAAAGCGTGAAGAGTGGGGGAGAGAGCACGGCACCTTGTGGAACGCCAGCTCTGATAGGACGGGGAGTGGAAAGCGCTCCTTCGATGCGATATTTGAAGGAGCGGTACGACGAGAAGTCTCGAATGATAAGCACGAGACGATTTGGCACACCTAGTAGGTATAGCTTATAAATTAAGTCCTTTGTGCCCGATATCAAATGCCGCAATATCAAAGAATAGATCCCCCGTCACCTGACCGCGTTGGAAGCGGCCACTAATGTGCTCTACGATGCGGTGGGCTTGGTGGACACTGGAGTGTTGGCTTTGGAATGCCTATTACGATAGCCTCTTTCCAACCTAATTTCATTAACAATAAAGTTGAAAATCTATTAAAGAAATTTGACAGATTGTTGTAGCTTGATGTGCTGGCGTCTGTACGTTATTTTAAACTATAGCACTTAACTTCGGTCCCCCGGTAACCTTAGGGACCGTACATTAAGGGCTGTAGTTTTTAATATATTTGTTTACGAATTCCCAGAATTATTTTTTTAAATGACTAAATCCAAATATTTAGATTCAGACGCACATTAAAATTGACGATCGATAATGGATGCAGGGCCTCTAGGCAGTTGCCTACTCTGCCTAATGGTAAATCCGGCCCTGGTAGGCAGTCGCTCCGTGTATAAAACCAGGACTCATCTGCATCTGCATACTTATATTCAGTATGGGTAGACAAGCAAAACCTAGTAAAAACTATCTTGAATACTTTCCCTGTAGACCAGTATTATATTAAAGATGTTGGTAACCCTATTTTTCTATAGGTATTTCCGCTGAATTTGTGGCTTGGCATGGGAAGACTGATGATACCAGATACGTTTCGTCGAAAATTGCAAACAACTTTATCATATAAAATTAACTTTATTGCATTTTTACATATAACAATTATTATTATCATTTATATTAAATACGATTACAATAATACTGTCTAAGACTATTGGCCAAAAAATTGTGACTAAATTATTTATTGTACTAGTGTTACATTGGCGACGGTATGTTCGAAAAATTATAAACGGTTTTATTTCCATGTTTTAACAAAATAATTAAAATTATATTTTACGTATGCTAATTAAAATTAAATTAATAATATCAATTAAGAGATCCATCAATCAACATTGCGACAAAGTAGGAAGTTAGCAATTATTTTAATCATAAATATTATAATAAGCGATTAGTTTAACATAAGACTTTAGACAATGCTTGTAATTTGAATTTAGACCCAGAAGTTTATAAACAATAGTAACTTGCTTTTGAGTATCCTACGAGCCTGATCCCTTATCCACTACCAATATTCATCTTAGGAGGTTCAAAGGTTAAGGCGTGTAACTAAATTACAAGCATTATTCGAGAGACTAATATAAGATCTCCACAACGGAGGAATACCCGAAAAATCACACAACAATCATAATCTGTTTTATTTGAATGCAACCTGCCTCTAATAAATACCTACTTATTTTCGATATTAACGCGATTAAAACCACTTTCTTCGACCCTTAGAGAAGCCGTGGTCGCGTATCAAATGCCTAGTTTACACGAGTCTAATATTTGTCATGAGTAAATGTGTCCATAAGTCATTCAGTTAATAGGATCTGATTCACTTACAAAGACTGCTTACATGATAAGTACCACTTTCGCTACCAAGTCCGAATAATATTCTACTTCTAAAGTTTTCATAACAATAATCTTTCTCAAACGAAAAAGAGGATGTTTCTACTGACATAAAATTAAAAGACTTCATAATATTATTTATTTTCGACAACCCTTAAAGCTTACTTACTAAATGTGGACTCGTTATACGGGTTTTCGATCAATAGCTACATAACATGATGACGGTTACCACATCTAACACATATGACGCGTGAGCTTTTAAAGCAAGAGTAAACAGACATCTGGGATCGCTTGTTCATATCATATGTGATTAGAACACATCCGAAGTTACCTAACTCGTGTAAACTATATAAAAACTGGCAACATGATCATCAATATACTCGAAATTACCACATAATCATGGCAAGAGACTGCTTGCATACGGTAACTAATTTCTTCTACATAAAAGCGAATAAAGCGCGGGGCAGGTGAATATAAATATGTAAAGTCCAAGACCGCCCATGTACACGCTCTCGTTGTAATGTGACAAGTAAAATAATTATTTAAACTATAGTAAAGTAATGTGTGACAGGTGAAGCCACGTTGGAGTCGTTACTCTTCTGAAGGTTGAGCTGGTGGACTATAGTGTCGGGATTGTCAACCTCCTGGAAATAAAGATGGGATAATTAAAATAGTTATTAGATTTTTAAACATTGTCCTAAACAAGAATTTTTTCTGTCGTGGGCGGATTTTTAGGAACACTCAGGGCTCAGGCCCGTTACTTTGTAGGCCATACAAACATTTATTCAGTGTGGCAATCGAACCCTCCACACGCAGCACTGCAGCCAATCGCTCACCCACTGCGCCAACCATTTGGCTGTGTTTTTTTCTCTCTGTACTTATGACACTCCAATTTAAATAAAAATGTAGGTAGTTTTTTGCTCTTAACTTTACTAATCTCGATTATCAAACTGTATATTTTGCAGTCACAGACTTTCACAGACATCTATAATGAAATCTAAGTCTCATTTAAGTGGGACTATTGTCCGGTGTGGAGTGGTGAACAGAGATAGCGATAATTAATGAATAGTATATAGTCAATACACTTTTTTTTTTTTTAACGTGGTAAAATCATCAAATGAGTCCTCCCACCCCGGGCAGGGCTGGAGGGACTGTCAGACTTGTACTGACTAAAATCCACGGTGATCCTTCAATAGCCCTTTACGTTCCGGGGTCACGGTAATGGGATAAGTCCCACGACCCCGGCAGGCTTCGGCTCTCTACAGGGGGGGGGGGGCCTCGTCATGTTGCTGACGCTCTTTGAGGCGCGCGTGGAACACGACGCGCCGTCGACCCGGGCATGGTCCATGGTCGGACAGCGAGTTGCCCTTTACTCGCTGTCCGCATGCCCGCGCCTACGGTGGCCGGAGATCGTCGGCCGACGTCCGACGCCGTGGGCGGCTGCCACTGCGGCTGGGCTGGAGGGAGGACGCCATCCTCTCCCTCACGCGGCCCGCCTCCTCCTTCGGAAGCATGACTGCTTCGCAGAAGGAGGCGACCGCTTCCCACTCTGTCTCGCCCCGCAGCATGGCCTCGACCAATGCCGGGCGCGTGAGGTCTCCGACTATCGCCGCCGTGAGGACACGTCGGTGCTCTGCCCAGGCGGGGCAGTCTTGCACCGTGTGCTCTACGGTGTCCTCAGGGCGACCCTCGCAGTGGTGACACCCAGGCGTTTCCTCCTTTCCCATCAGACACAGGTACCTCCCGAAACTTCCGTGTCCGGTGAGGACCTGCGTCATGCGGTAGGTCAAGACGCCGTGACGCCGATCTAGCCACTCCTCAAAGAGGGGTCTTACCGCCGCAATAGTCAATACCCTAATGGACCTGCCATCGACAACCTTGCGATCGAGAGGTCACGAGTTCGAACCCCACCCACTGCACTAATACCGTGAACCCACTCCAGACAGAACAAGATTGCTAGTAGGTAATGTGAATTCTACACATATTGCTAATTCTTTAAAAAATTACGAGTGACAAGACTGAATTGGCTAAACAATTTTATATGTACCTCTTCATCTGCATATCCGTTAATCTCAACAGGAATTGTTTGTCCATCATGAGTGATCACCTGAAATATAATGAACAAAAAATAAGTTACAAATATTACTATAACAACTTTCAATAAAAAAAAAAAATAAAAACCCCTTTAGTAATTAAAGGGTCACACATCTCAAGAGCAAGGATGACGTAGACTGAGACATAAGCAAAATCTCGAGCCTCACTTAGAAGTCTTCTTCTAAGTGGGGCTCAAGATTTTGCTTTTGATTTTGCAAGTTTCCTAAGGGGCAAATATCGAGAGAAGTATCACATTCTGCTTGCGTGGGCATCGAGTCTCACCTGACCACACAACCCAGTAGCTAACGGACAAAATAAAAGAAAAGACAAGAAAAGACAGACAAAATATTAAAAGTAGTATGAAAATGGGAAACCTGATACATACTTGTAAAGACTTTCCATCGGCGGACGTGATGGCGAGTCGTGTACCATCCTGCATGGTGAAGTGTAGCGGATTACCTTGTTCATCAGTTACCTAGAAATATAGATAGATATAGAATTCTATTATGTTGTACAATAATAAGTATTTTTGTTAATACACCATAACAGAATTAAATAAGGACTTAACAACTATAAACAGTGTTACAATGGGCGGTCTTATCGTTAAAGCGATTTATTAAGACAACCTTTGGATAGATAGGTATTTGACACACTATGAGAAAATAAATTCGCGGGTAGTCCATGGTGTACTATTTACTTATATACAATGCATCAGTAATAAACTACATACTCAATACAGTTTTTTTATGTATATAATTATATGTAAATGTATATATATGTTTTTGTTTGATTTTTCTTATTACTTATTTTTTTATAATGATTATTTCATATATATTTTAACATAACAATATTATTTACTTATTCAAGTAATATATTTTTTGTAAAAGCAAAAGCTATATTGTGAATGTGAGAGCAATGTGGAATAACAACGAATATTATGAATAGATTACCGCACTATCTGGCAGTTTGAGTGCTTTATACGGCTCACCCAAATTACCTAACTTTGGTATTGTTCGTCAAATCGTTCGAGCTCCTTAAGGTTCTAGGTTGAGCTACGCGATATTTGACAAATGCGTGCACTGTTTAGACGGGCCTGCTCAAATCTGTATGATTCTGTCCTCTAAAGGGCGCCACAGACATAAACCTACATGGCTCTCATATGATTTGATCACTACAGATTGTCTGGACTTTAAAAGAGACGTTGACCTCTGAGTTTGTTTCAGTGTTTCTTCTCAGAGTAGGCAGTTAGGAAACACAGGCCTCATCTAGTTTACATTTACAAAAAAAATGACGTGTAAAAGTGTTATTTATAACCTATTTGCAAAATAAACATAATTGTTTCATTAAACATAAAAAAAACTGTGACATTAAAATAGTAACAAATTAAAAAGAGATAGAAATCTTTTACCTTGTCTTTGAAAGAAGGAAAGGTTTGCTTGGTTTTAAGTAAAGGTAGTCTTGAACAACCATGATATTATGTAGGTACTAATAAAGAAAAGAACAAACTGAAGAAGAACTGTAAGCAAGCAGCTTTCATTGGGCTCTGACTCCATGTGAAGAGGCCTGAGATTCATGTAAGTGTGTGCGGTACTTTATACAGTGATTAAAACGCACTCATCATTATCATGCCCAGCCTGACTTCACCCACTGCTGGGTATAAACCTGCTTGCTTAAGTCAAGCTCCACGATCTTGTGCCAGTCTGTATACATGTAAAGATAATAATAGTCCCCCTAACCAATTTTGGCCACAGTGGGTTATCCCATAATTGATTAGCCATCTGCGCAGGAGATATTATAGTGCACAAGTATGTGCGCAGGTACTGTGCACTATCTATTCTTTTACTCTCATGGTCCGATGGGACGAGAATCGAACCCGAGACCCCCGGCTCAGCAGTCGTGTTTTCGACGACTAAGCCACCGAGGCAGATGTAGAGATATATTAATAGTGTAGTGCTTCTGAAATATTAGGGGCCGTTCAAGTATTAGGTAAGCACATTTTTTGCAATTATTAACCCACCCCTCCCCCTCGTCAGCAAAAGTAAGCAAAGCTCTTACCCCTCCCCGCATGCTAACGTAAACATTGGTACAATTGATTGATTCATGAGCAGCAGTTATAAATCTAGAAATAAGGAATAGGTTTGGAAAGAAGTCTGTAACGCACATAATATTCATTTAAATAAACTTTACTGACACGGAATTCAACAATTCATTATTTGTAGGAATAGACAATGTGTGTTGTTATATGTGTAAAAAATTAAATAATTATTGCTGACGTAATCACCATCTAGATCCCCCCACGCCCCATGTCATCAAAAATAAGCAAAGCAAAGAGCCCCCGCCCCCCTATAGTGCTTACGTAATACTTGAACGGTCCCTTAACCTTAAAAACTAGCTAGCTAGTTTTTAAGGTTGACTGGTAGAGAATGCATATGGCATTAAGTCCGCTTTTGTATATTTTGTGTTGCATAAAGTTTTAATAAATAAATAAATAACATGGTCACTGACTGTATCTTTTGCTTCGAGTTTCCGATATTTCAGCACACATGGTAAATGTCCCGTTTTAAATTCTATCGATGCGTCTGAAATGTTTGAAAACTGATGGGTTTCAGGCCATCTTACGCAAACAAACGGCCTCTTTTGTGACCAGGTTGCGGGTCGGTAATAACAGCATTCTGAAAACTGTTGCGGAGAATTTTTACCCCCCGGTTTTGAGACATTTTGTAAGGGCGATGAACAGGTAAATACTTGCCTGTTCATCACCCATACAAGATGTACTCAACTACTTAATTATTCGTTTTTACTTGTATTTGGTTTTCAAACTAACATTAGTTTTAAGCGTGTATACTTACTAACTTCATGGATTTAAATAAAATAAATAAATAAAATTACAATTATAGTAAGGAGCCGTATTCCGCAGCAACACTTACAGGTATACGCTGGTCGTGTCCCTCCAGCACCAGCTCGTCCTGCTCGAGCGGCTCGTGCTGCTCGTACTGGGGCTGCGGCACCAGCAGGGAGGGGCCCGAGTACAGCTCGCATGTTGTCAGCACCTTGTTATCTTCCAGGGAAGCAGCCTGGAGTTTGGAGACGCGTTGTTAGTTACGGCCTGAACTATAGTGAAGTGCTTTGAAAATACAGGGTGTAAGAATGTTTTATCTTTACATTTAAATCAACGAATTAGGAATGATATAGAACTCGAACTCCGCTCAAAAATGGTTCCACGCAAATCACAATCAAGTACGCGGGGTGAAAAAAAAATACAATCAAAACGCCTCTTAGTCTGACGTGCGCTCAGTGACAGACGCCAGAATCGTGTTGATTAGTGAAAAATCCAAGAAAAAGCTCGTTTCTGAGGGATAAAAATGACCTCCTGCGTAGTAAGGTGGTGTAAAAGACGGAAAGAAGGAAGTAAAAAACTAACTGGGATAGCTTATCACTCGTAAGTAAAATAATTTCGTGTTTTATTTTAGTATAGACAACCACGAGTTGTCAGTATTATGCAACACGTAGCCAGCCAGTTTTTAATACCTAACTATTATATATTTTATATTAAGTACAGAGTTTTATAAATTGGATGGATTGGTTTGCCTGTGTGTTTCTTATTTTAGTTTCCCCAAAAAAGAGATTCGACGACTACAGTGGATTGCAGCAGTCCGCTTAGAAAACAAGAGAGTATGACTGGTTAGCAACTAATGCCAGTAGGGTTTGCTCCATACATTTTGGTAACGAAGACATATTCGTCACGCACTCGCTATCGTATGCTAAAAAAATCAGGTTTACCTATTTGTACGGTTAGTACTGTTGCACAGCATTTCGTGAAAAATTCGGGTAAATCCTAATAGGTAACTTAATTTAAGGATTGCTTAAGAATACAAATTTTAAATCACTTCTAATGTGTTTTATGTTATCAGTGGGTATTACACCACGTTGAAACAATGCAGGTCATTAAATCGGCACTCCGTATAGGAACAGATAAATAGAGCGAGCCAATATTTGGGACATGTTTCTGTCCATTTTACTAAACAACAAAGTTTTGTTTTGAGTACCTCGAGTACCCTTAAGTTTTGGCTCGTACTTTTTAAAAACCACCTTGTATATTAAATTTACTCTACTTATACATTATATATATATAAATCTAGTTTCACAGCTTATAAGCTGGTTTTCTGATGGGGGGTTAGCTAATGAATTCTTACCTTATTTATGTACTTTGAGAAATTAATAAATATGAAATTCGGTAGTAGGATCCTGAGGAAATAATGATTTCCATTTAAAATACGTATTAGGTAAGTAATAAAATAACTGTTTCTTTTCCAAAGGGTGATGTCCAAATGCTTGAAATTGACAGAAACTGCGAATAGACCTTAATTATTTTTAAAATAAAATATGTATAATGAAATAATTTTCAAGTTTGTTTAAGTAGGATATAAAAATATGGAAATCATTACAATGTTTAATCTGATATCCGTTTAATTCATTCTTATTTTTATTGGAGGTCAGTGTTTATTTGACACTAGTAAGTGGCATTCAGCCAAACAGGAATCGTAAAATAATTCCTAACGAATTATATTATAATAATAATAATATAATAATATTCCACAACTTTTTCACACAACGCCATCTAGTCCCAAACTAAGCAGAGCTTGTGGTATGGGTACTAGACAACTGATAAACATACATATATATTTCTAAATACATACATATTATAGATAAATTACACCCAGACAAAGAACAAATGACCGTGCTCATCACACAAACATTTGTCCTAGGTGGGAATCGAACCCACGACCTTGCGCATAGCAGTCAGGGCCACTGACCACTATACCAACGGGCCTGTCGATTGCTTTGCAGTTTTTTTTTTCAGTTTTATTTGCAGTTTGCAGATTTAGTGCACAGTAATTATTAATTTAATATAATTCGACCTACGTGTACCATAAATCTAAAAAATAATATATGCATGTCAATATTAATTAAAATCAAATATTTTTTAATAGAAAACGTATCGTAGGCTGTATGAATCACATCTCCTTTGCCTTACCTACTGACAGACTGACAGTTTGACATTACTGCATTTTCGATTGTTTGTTTACTTGATTCTACAATAGCGCTTGCGAATTGAGTTACATACGGTTTGCCTTTTTATGGTATAGCAACGACTATGGTCATTATTCGAAGATTTTGATTTTAGTTGTGCACACGATACTTATTTTTAAACACGGACTTAGGTTGGACCCGCCTAAACGACGACTTGGCATGCTTAACCCTAGACTTATTACGACCAACATTTCAGAAAAAAAAAGGTTTGTAACTGACTTCTACCTAGTTTTTTTGATAAATATTGAAATTGTAATGGGTTACCTACTATTTGTAATAACATTTGGTGTATATTTCACTCTTGTTCATTTCAGGATTTTTTTATATGGCTGATGGGCATTCCTTTTTATGAAGCTTTACACTTTTTGTAAACTTAATGTAAAGAGGTTTAATATTAATCTATACTAATATTATAAAGCGGAAAAGTTTGTTAGTTTGTTTGCTTGTTTGTTTGCTTGAACGCGCTAATCTTCGAAAGTACTGGGTGGATTTGGATGAAATTTGGTATGGAAGTAGCTTGAAGCTTGAGGAAGGTTATAGGCTACTTTTTACCCGACTGCAAAAAAGGAGAGTTATGTTTTTACCGTGATAGAATCCACGGGAGCGAAGCCCCGCGAGAGTACTAGTTTATAATATTTGAGTTCATAATAAATTACTGACTCCTACTGCATACTGCATAACACCATCCTTGCCGCTCCATGTCACAAAACAATCCATCTCCTTAGCACTCGCTTGATTCGATATTTCAGTTTCACTCTAACATTATCTTACTAAATTAAATAGAGCCCCAAATGAATGAATTGACGGATCCATGCGCAGAAAATATATTTAGCAAAGTATTTTGTTTTGTTTGTGCGCGTGTTGCATTCGTATTATCCGTTTAGTGGTATGAGTTTGGAACCATGTTTTAGCGGGATTCGTTAGAGAGTTATGTTTCTATATCATTCCTAATTCGTTGATTTAAATATATTTATTTTTATTTCAATCTTTTTTTAATAAAATAAAACATTTAATTTTAATGAACATTGTACATATGTACAGACGCCAGCATATGAAGCTACCCGAAACTGTCAATTTTTTCCAATCAACCTTAAACCCAATTTCTTTAACAATAAAGTTGAAAATCTATTAAAGGAATTTGACAAAAAATTAAAACAAAAACAAGCTTAGGCGTCAAAGTACTCCTCCATTTTTATACGACGTGTAACGGAAAGGGTATATACATACCAAGGGCAATGCTTCTATGGATGATATCAAACGATACTGGAAGGGTTTCAACTCAAAATAAAATACTCTAAAAATTGATACCAAATTTGCGGCTTCGTAAGTTTCTTAAATTGAAATCATAACAATCGTGTCACCGCACTACGTAGGTCAATAACTTTTCACGTTACTTGCAAATATCACGATAAATCTCTTCCGTAATTCTGCGCGCCTAGTACTGTATCAATGTATTAAAAATTCTATTACTTCCGAACATGTAGAGATAGGATTAAAAAACCCTTCCAATATCGTTTGATATCACCGAAAGAAGCCATGCCCTTGGTATGTATATACCCTTTCCGTTAGACGTTGTATATATTTTTCTATTGTCAGCTTTGTAAATGAATGCGAGAACTCTATAGACCCTTAGATTTCATTTCTCATTACATACATACATCATACATTATTATAAGACAATTGGTCTATTACAGAACAGACCAATTGTCATATATTAATGTATCCCCTCATACCTAAAAAAACTGTATAATGCAATAATGAAAATATTTTTTTTTACAGAATAACCGTGGAGTGTCTTGCCGGTTCTTCTCCATAGGACACGACCAATTTTCGTTTTATAAGTGCCCATGTAGGCAAGTGAAATAAAATATTTTTGGATTTGATTTGAATGTACAGACGCCAGCACATCAAGCTACAACAATTTGTCAAATTTCTTTAATACATTTTCAACTTTATTGTTAAAGAAATTAGGTTCAAGGTTGATTGGGAAAATTTGACAGTTTCGGGTAGCTTCATGTGCATAATTCAGACATCCATGTTACAGCCAAAACGGTATCCATGTTAAATTCTAGTCTCAGCTGTGTGATTGGAAGTAGACCCAAAACTTGGAGGAGTTACAGCCAAAACTGCAGGACTACTTACAGCATTACAACAAAGAAACTTTTATCATGGGAAATCGATAAGTGGATATGTAACAACCGCTTTAATATTATTTGTCTTTGAATATGACCTGATTCTTTTTTACATGTATTGACATACCTACCATGGACATCTTAAATCTGCTTTATAAATTTGTGGAGAGGAAATATATTATTATCACGGAATAGATGAATAAGGTTGGAATGGTAATGTGGGCGTGGTGAGCGCGCCACATTTATGATACGAAAATCATAGCGCGACCGATTAATTCATTCACCGCGTTCAGTGCGCTTCGGATTACTTCGGAACACAGAGCTCTGCTTTAAAATGCCGTGTTATGCGATTATAACCTGTAAAACAAAAAGTAAGACCGCAAGTATAGAGCGAGGAGGTATATCTTTCCATCAGTAAGTCGAAAATAACATTTAATTACAATTTTATTTGTAAAAAACATAAAAATATTCTGATCACTATGAAATTCCGAACATTAACAACATTATTGCAAGAAGTTACAAAAGCACACACAAGCGAGTACACATCACATTGCCCGATGTGTACTCGTGCAATGACCAAGTCCGTTTACAATGTATTGCATCCTCTCACTTCAACCATTGACGTTTCGTCCTTTGCCCTGATTGGCCGTAATGCACGGCGCATGTTTATCGACAGTGAGTTACAATCAGTAGCAAGCTCTCGATTTAAGTGTGTGTAATTTATTTGTGTGCGTAATTCGCATACGTAACGGGCCTCTTGCTTGTAGTTGAGCTGTGGGAGTGGGAGACAAGCGGCGACACGCGTTCTCATAGAAATCAGGAACTAATTCTTTCTAACCTCTTTTATCTGTTCTGCGATTATTATATGCACACTGCTATCTTCCACACAAGACTGTCATCTCTACATGATATGTATAAAAAAATATTAAAATGTAACATCTAAACAATTAATCGAAAATATAATACTAGCAGTGAAAACATATCCAAAGTTGATAGAAATAACAATCATGACTATCACCATTTTTAACAGAATATACACATCTCCCTTTTGCGGAAGGGTTTTATCTATAGCAGCTGTATGTGTATGTACTATGTGTTTGTATGTACTTTGTGTTTGTAGCTATATGTACTATGTGTTTCAAATGCTAATAGGAACGGCCTTTATCTGTTAAATGACTTTTATCTGTCAAATGTTCCTTGGCTAGCAAAGAAATCTTACTTTGTTTAATCGAGTCTTTTATCTAATTTAATCCAATATTAGCAAAATATAATATTTAATCATTTAAAGTCAGAATTACTTTATTTTTTCAGTCCATTTTTTTCTCTCTTATTTTTAATGTTGGCAATAGCCCAGAAGACATGCCGAACATATGAAAGAAAAAATTAAAGAATTGAAGACTTGAAGTCTGATTAATTTTTTTTCTTCGAAAATAAATTTTATTTGAATGAATTTCTTGTTTTGCTCACCCTACCTAATATTTTCGATTTGACAGTTATGACGTCACAATATGGCGCTTAATTTTTCCTGTTATTAGTGGACTTAAAAATTTACGTCACTCTTTCTAATTGTCAATTTTAAAGTTTAATGACATAGTAATGTTTCGACCCACTAATGAGGGTTTATTTTAGAGCGCCAAAAAGTTAATGTAAAAGGTTTAAACCAAAAAACCAAAACCTACCAAGCAAGAAGTTTTATTCAAGAGTGGTACCACCCACCTGTTCAGCTTCCAGTATATGGAATGCAGGCGACTCAGCATCCTCCACGTCATACGTCACATAAATGACTCTCTCTTCCAACTCGTCTTCCGTCCCTTCCTCTAGCAACTTGACGGGCGAGGTCTCTTGCAGGGACACTGTCTGTTCCTCCAACTGTATGAGAGGAGATTCCGGCTGTTCTATCTTGAGAGGTATGGGTGAAGGGACTGTTTGTTGGTTCGCGTTCGCCAGTAAGCTGATTTGTTTGTGAACTTGCTGTAAGAGAAAATTTTCTGTTGTTTTGAATTATTTTTTTTGGATGGACACAAATTGCAATGGGAGGAAGGGGAATATAATATTATTATATTATATTATAATATATGTGGAGCACAGATAAGCACTCGCTCCATGTAAAATACTTATACTCGACTGCAACCAGGTAAGACAGAAATCCGACCCCCAAAATGGTTGGGAAAAAGTTAGTCTTTTTCCCAACCATCTTTCCATTTTCATCAGATGATGTTGAATTCAGCCTCAGTACCTCTGTTTTCGGGGAGAAACCCACTCAAATGACTCCTCCCACTCTCTGTAGAAGTGTCAGGCTCCCTCCCTTGTGATCGACGCTGCTGTATCTAGTTAGAGCAAACCCACAACCCAGGCACGTAATGGCTCTACAACGTGTAACGGAAAGGGTATATACATACCAAGGGCACGGCTTCTTTGGATGATATCAAACGATATTGGAAGGGTTTCAACTCAAAATAAAATACTCTAAAAATTGATACCAAATTTTCGGTTTCGTAAGTTTCTTACAATTGAAATCATAACAATCGTGTCAACGCACTATGTAGGTCAATAACTTTCCACGTTACTTGCAAATATCACGATAAATCTCTTCCGTAATTCTGTGCGCCTAGTACTGTAGTAGCCTAGCATAAAGGCGGTGTTCTTTTGTCGGCGCGAGAAACGAGATAGGATTGAAAAACCCTTCCAATATCGTTTGATATCACCCACAGAAGCCGTGCCCTTGGTATGTATATACCCTTTCCGTTACACGTTGTATAAGTTCCTGTCAATGCTGCTGATAATGCTTTGTGGCGTGCGTGGGACACGACACTTTGTCAATCCGGACCTGGTCCTCACCGATCCGTGAGCTACCTTTGCTCGTCGTCTGCGAGCCCGCCCGGAGGTGGCCGCCCTTTCGTTTCGTTTCCCGTGTGCTCACAGCCTTTTTAAAGACATATCGAAAAGGCTCGTTGACCCTTCCCGCGACCCAAGGGCTGGCTATTTCTTTGGTCAACGGCTAAGCCATACAACGAGGCAATGCCGCCAGTATCTTGGGTATAAGTAGCGGCACGTAAGTCTAGCGCTGAACGATACGCGGAGTGGATTGCTGCGCATGGGTACTGTCGCGCACGCAATACAATTATTAGCTAAATAACGTTAATGACATTATTTTAATGTAATGTCAAATAGTAGGTCTAGCGCTGAACGAAATGTATAGGATAGCTGCGCATGAGTACTGTCCGCGCATGCAAATAATATTACCTATACTTTAATAAATTGTTTATCTCCAATGCCAATATCCAAGGATTTATAGTAGGTACCTTTTTTTTTTATAGTAGGTACCTAAGATATAATTTTTAACAAGTTTTGTGGGGAGTATAAAAATAAAAACATTATTTGTTAATTTGAAATTTTTTATTTTAGATTTGATTTAAGTCTAATCTGAATCAGAGAATCTACAGTGAATCTGAATCTACAGAGAACCATTCTCAAATTTACAGTGATGCTGTCCGAATGACTGAGTAAAGTATTTGTAGCTTCCAATCTCACTTTTAATTTGTTTCAAAGGATCAATTAATTCGTTAGATTCCCTTTTTAAAAAGCAATTCACGTCATAAACCATTTTACTTGCCTGTCTTTTCAAAACAGTATTTCTTCTAGGTATATTCACTTTAAAGTCGCAAACAAACTAAAAAACTAAAGGACATGGCCAATTTTACTATGGACGTCGGCATAGTTATCGAATTTAGTGTACAACAATGATTTTTGTTGTTTTATATTCGTGAATATTGACTCATTAAATTGCTATAAATAAAAAACTCAGAAATCTTGTCATTACACCAGACTAGACAAAAACAGTTACAGTAAACCTTTTAATCAGATCTCTAGCAATAAGGTGTTTAGATTATAATTTCGCTATTAAAAACTTAAAGGCGCTTTAAAACAGTGAACAGTCGTGAATTATTGCGTATAACTGATATAGTTTTAGTATTAAACCAATAAACAAAGTAAGGATTTTAAACTGAATATTGACTAACATTTATTAAACTGGGTAATAGTCTCAAAAAATGTGACAATAATAACAAACATTAACATAACATCGCGCCTGTATTCCCCGAAGGGTTGGGCAGAGGTGTACCTATAGTACACCCAGATTTCACCAGTTATTTTGAGTACCATTTAATAGGGGGCGAGTCTGTTTCTATCAACCAGGCACAGATCTAGACTCGGGGCTGCTACTGAGAAATTCCTGATGAATAAACCCAATATCACTTTGCTCGACCTGGGAATCGAACTCAGGACCTCATGCTCAGCAGTAGCGCTTGCGACCATTAGACCAACGAGGGAAACACAGAATAAAACAAAACAGTAAAAATTATTATTTATTTACTTATTAGAGAAAATAAATAAAAATATTTTGACATATTATAATTATTATATCTTAAATGCTTACGAAGATAATATACATTAGAGCAATGCAGCGATTATAGGGAGGTCAATCAACCAGCTTGGATAGAACAGAGCATTTTTATTTCACCAATACACTAACCTGGATTAAGTGTAAATATAGGGCTTCAGTAATTACATAAATAACTGCTTTAAACATAACCAGACTTGTTAAAAATAATACAATCATAGATTTATTTATTATTATTTTACAATTGTGATTACTGTTCCGTGAGAGAACTTCTGAGACATTTTCAAAGTTCAAAATATTAGCTTTTGACTTCATAATATTAATTATGTCTTCTATATGGATAGCACTAAATGTAAAATGTGTCTCATTCATTTGAGGTAATAAATGCCATTGATCGCTGTACAAATGTGTTTCACACACTCTAAGCAGCAAAAGCTCAAAAGCAGTCTTTTAAGGAATTGCGGGACCAAATGTACCATTCTATTTCTGCATTGTTGAAATATACTGTGAACAGATGTGATTGAAGCTCGCTTGTATTTAGGTAATGATATGGTATTACTTTCCCATGGCCCTCTTTGAACAGGCGGCAACGGTGGTGGCTCTGGTGGGCTAACAACTTGGCTAACATTAGGGGCTGCTACATCATTATCCAAAGCCAATTCTTGCATGTCTCGTGATGAGTCATGCACTGCCTGTCTATTTGCTCGCATCCAACACACATGGCAAACATAGTTGTTTCTTGAAGGCTGAAAATAAACCACAGTTAGAATAAACACAATAATAAATTAATTCAATCATTAGATAATTCTTAAGTTTATATAATTTTTAGTAACAAGGGTATCTTTTTAAATATCTCTTTATGTTTTCAAGTACTATGTTATAGTAAAATGAGCAGTACTATGTTACACATGCCTACTTTAGGCAAGTATATTATGTTAAAGATGAAAAATACATAAAACACTGATATAACAATCATACATACATAGTATGAAAGCTCATTTTTTTATAGATTAATACAACTGGGTATTGATAATAATGAAAAACAAAATGCTTACCACATAATTAGTATTTTGTGATAATAGAACAGCCAGCAACGGACACTCCATACTGACATTATGGTGTCTTATTTTCCTCACTGATTTGCCATTTTGTCTCTCTTGTTCACCAGCTTCGGTGTTTAATAATAATAACATGGATGACAAATAAATGTATCAAGAGGCAACTAAAAATAAGATGCCCTGTAAGATTTCGCATACCAGAACTATATAAAAATAAATCAGGTTAAGTTTTTTCTAGTCCAACTTCTTACCTGGGTTTGGGCATTGGTTATCCAACGCGAAAGTCTTGTTTGATTGTGTGCAGAAAGGGAGGATATGAGATGCCTCTGCAACCTTTGCATGGCTATTCCGGAGTTGATGCACCTCATATTGATCCACAAAACAAATCCACAACGCAATGTAAATCAGAGTCCAGTATTAATAGCAAGGTAATCGGGTGGTAGAAGGTATCAGTACGTTGAAATAAGCAGGGGTCAAAAATATTAGAAAATAACCGCAAAAACAAACACAGGACGCAATGTAGAATCTGCAATAACATAATATTGACATTTGACATAGACAATGACACATTGTCAAACAAGTAACGCGTTCCGTTTTCCGATTTTTTTTTGTGTGAAATATAAAAAAAACTATCTTACGCATCAACATTATGAAAAGATAATTTTATTAAATGCCAAAAATACCAACGAAGACAGTTTCATATAAATAAAAAGTTTTTAATAATAGCGTTTTGTCGTCCATATCACACGTCTATGTGATATATGCAAGTAGTATGCTTGATGTGGAAGACCCATTATTATATTTATCTTACTCTATGGTCCATTATGGCGGACGTTGACAAATGGTACTTTGAATTCATCTTGATTACTAATTATTTTGAAATAACCACTGACAAGATCAGAGAGGTTAAAAACTACGTATTAAATCATTTTTCTATTTTTAATATACAATATTATTTACTATGTATGTGTACATGGAATGTACTTTTTTGTCCATGTCATTTAACAAACAAATTCAAACTTAACAAAAAAACAACAACAAAAATTACAATTAATGAGACTGCAACAACAATACAATTAATGACGTGACTGTCCACGGGATGTGCGCGGAGCGTCGTATCGGCGCGGGGAACATAATGCGGCTGGAGAGCCAATCGGCGCTACGCACGCCCGCCCTTCATCCCGCTAGCCCCCCTCAGGTACCTTAATTTTTACTTCTGCGCAATAACGGTCACCGCTAAAGTTTCGTGCCGCTACTTGTACGTTGCCAGCCGACAGCGTTGAGCATCAATTTTTTGATGCTTTATTCTAGTTTGTATTTAAGTATTTTAGTACATAATTATGTATATTGCTGAAATAAATGTTTTCCCAATAAATAAATACCTTCTTGTGCTTGTTGAGGTTGGAGCAGTCGGCGAAGGTCCGGGGGCAGTGCGGGCAGCGGAAGGGGCGCTCGCCCGAGTGCTTGCGCAGGTGCTTGAGCAGCGGCCAGCGCTCCGCGAACGTGCGCCCGCACTCGCCGCAGCGGTGTGTGGTGGTGCACCTACCTTCTTGTGCTTGTTGAGGTTGGAGCAGTCGGCGAAGGTCCGGGGGCAGTGCGGGCAGCGGAAGGGGCGCTCGCCCGAGTGCTTGCGCAGGTGCTTGAGCAGCGGCCAGCGCTCCGCGAACGTGCGCCCGCACTCGCCGCAGCGGTGTGTGGTGGTGCACCTACCTTCTTGTGCTTGTTGAGGTTGGAGCAGTCGGCGAAGGTCCGGGGGCAGTGCGGGCAGCGGAAGGGGCGCTCGCCCGAGTGCTTGCGCAGGTGCTTGAGCAGCGGCCAGCGCTCCGCGAACGTGCGCCCGCACTCGCCGCAGCGGTGCGTGCGGCCGCCGCCCTCGCGCCGCACGTGCGCCGCCCACGACCCGCGGGACACGAACCTGCCCAAATGTTACACTTCAATTTATGCCCGACCAAGTTTGTAATGACAGTTAATGCACAGTAAAGGACAGAGGCTACATGTCTGTTAATTATCTTCGACTCTCAGAGGCATGGGCGTGCGCTCCTTATAGGCAGAAATGCAGTGCTTTATTTGCCATTCACAGATATTTTAATAAAACGTTCGTACGTTTCAGATGACTTTAATTAATAGTAAATAAATGAATAAACAAAATATAATGACTTAAAAACGCCTAATATTTTATAAATAGCACCTATTTGCAAGCACACAAACATTATGTTTGTCAGGCGCTGCAAATTAATGTACCTAATTCCCAAGTCATGCCGCGGACTCAGGCAAGAAATTTGTTCGCATGTGTGTATTAATTTTGATGTCCGCACAAGTTCGCAAACGGGTGTGTAACCCATGAATATCGAAAGGCCTGCGGCAGACTACGAAATTTCGTCAGTTGTCGGGAGTAATCGGAAATGTTCGTTGCCTATAATCCGAGTAAAAATAATATACAGAAATCAGATGAATCACGTATGCACATTATGCATTTTTCTTTAGTAAGGTTTTATTATTTGTTTAAATAGCAGATTTTTTTTTAAACTTTATTCATAACCATGGATACAAGTCCTTCAGTCGTAGTCATTAAACTAAATCAAATCGATTAAATTTTTTCCACAGTGTTCAATATAAATGTGTAAATGGATTAAAATAAACAGCATTGGAAAGTAATTCCTGAACGTGGCGGGGAACACTTAGAGAGTTTTGTTCAGCAATGTCACTAACTTCACTGGCAAGTATTAATCTTTGCATGGCAAACGATTCACAATCAAATAAAACGTGTTATATCGATATCCGCATTTTCCTTATAGCAAAAGGTTGTTGTCACAGATGATTCTCATCCTGTAGAGATGTGCTGAGACTAAACAATGTCCAGAGCGAAAGCGATTAATGCAGGTTATGAACTTTCTGTTGGAATATTTGAATTTGTTGTACCACAGCGTTGTTGGTAAGTCTTGCTGTAATTCTGCATACCATTTTCCTTTTTTACCAGCTATGCACTGTATAGCACTGTGAGATGGAACCCACAAAAAGTCTACATGTTTTCCCATCTTTTGTAGAATGTACTTAATTCTATGTGCAATATAATTTTGTTTATAACTCAAGTTACAATTACATAAATTAGATAAAACACTCTTAGAATCACTTATTATTAGTATATTATTTACACTATTTATACTTTTTTTACTGTTGTTGTTATGATTGATTAAACTGTTGTTGTAAGTGAATTGCATGTTGGATGTTATCACAGCCGGTGACTACGTCATCTACGTAGAGATCCTTTCGCAACACCTCTGCTGCGACAGGGTAGGACTCCTGTTCGTCTTGAGCCAGCTGATGCATGGTACGTATGGCCAGAAATGGCGCGGACGAAACTACAAACGTTACGCGATTGACTTACAACAACAGTTTAATCAATCATAACAACAACATTTTGGTCCTTCGAGCCAGATTTATATACATGTACCAAAATTGGAAAATTTTGGTCGTAACATAACACGTGCGGCGTCCATATTTGCCATTTACATTTAACTAAAAACACGATATACATCACAATATTTAGTGTTTTATCACAATTATCAATTAACAACATTTACACTGTTCATTGGCATTTACAATATTATTTACATATGTTAAAGCAGCTAGTATAGCAAAACTCTGCAGTAAAAATACAGCATTTTAAAGCATTTGGTTATTCTCATTTGTGGATCATAGTATGCTGCTTTAACATTATCACCGGATTTCGATCCATCTGTGTATAATAAATAGAAATTTGATTTATCATTCTAAAATTCCAAGAAATCATATTTATTTTTGACAGTATCTAAAAACACTTGATTTTGAAATAAGCTAATCTATACTTCTATACTAATATTATAAAGAGGAAACCTTTGTATTTTTGTATGTTTGTATTGAATAGGCTCAAAAACTACTGGACCGATTTCAAAATTTCTTTTACCATTACTTAGAGGGATTCTTCCGAATCCGTATAGGCTATATTTTATCCCGGAAAATAGATAGGATTTTTCGTGGTAGTGAAAATTGTGGAGTAAGGCGTCGAAAAAACTGCCGTACGTTAACGATTCTCGCGAACGCTGCCTATATTTAATATAAACATTGCACCCGTGCGAAGCCGGGGCGGGTCGCTAGTATAGTATTATATGGGAATTCATATACTGGCCACTTATTATTAATGTACATGTCTCTTGTCAGGTTTCTTACTTTAACTAGAATGGTTGGAATTTCAGGTAATAAACCAGAAATAAAAGCATTTGCTGAGATGGAGGATGTTACTGCTGACTGTATAACTTCTAAAGGATAGTCAATATTATTGAGAACCATAACATTATTGCAGGATAACTCTTTGAGACAAAATCTTTCAGCCAGCTGTAAACGTCGCAAGGATAAAGGACGCATAACATTTTCAATTTCCATAGAATTTATAGGGGTGGTGTGTATTGCTCCACTAAGTATTCTTAAACGCATACTCAGTGTCATAATCCTGTGCACGCCCATGCTCAGAGGAAACAACGGCGGGTCACAGACGCCATTATAGTGTAGTGTATAAGCATGTACCTATTATAGTTAGTTCCTAGTTCGACTGATGTAACCTATATAATCTATGTTTATCCACAATAAAGTTAGTATCATTTCATACGAGCTTGCGTTTGAATTCTCAATCCCAACATTATATGGCGACCCTGCCAGGATTCGAACCTGGAATCTTCTGTTGCCAAAGCTGGCAAGGGCGTTGCGCAAAACATGTAAACAAGCGGCGCGGGCGCGGCTCACTCGTGCAGAACGCGCGCCTGTCTCCGTACCCCGCTCCACACTGACTGTGCTCCCTGCCACTTACAGATAACACTAGTTTTTCCTTAGACTACACTCTGACTTGATTGATTTTCAAGCATACTACAAATGCGATGTGTCTAAGTTACGACCTTGTACGGAAAGCGGACAAACGTGTCGCAACGCGCTGTGAATATTTATTTATTTATTTAACTAGTAATGCGTACTTTTGATTTGTAGAGCTGTGACTGGTTGCATTGCAGTTCTTCTTTGTTACTCTTGCGGTGTTATTACCTGTAGTCTACGCGCCCACTGGGAGGAGTTAGATAAGGCAAAACATTTTTGTCAGCTCCTACATTAAACAGGTGTTCAACAGAGTTGAACTCTGTTGAACATCCGTTCAATGGCGGTACGGCTCACCCTGCGACTTGCCAAGAGGTTGATAGCGACATCGTTTATGCTGAAGAACAATCTGTAGCTGTCACCTATCTTTGTTTTAACAACATTTAACATCGAATATTATCTTTTATATTAATTATATTTTTAAATTTATGTATTTATTCTTTTTAGAGTTCCGTAGCCGAATAGCAAAAAACGGAACACTTATAGATCCGTCATGTCTTTCTTTCTGTCTATGTCAGAGCCATTGTATTCCGAAACTATTAGGACTATAGTGTTGAAACTTGGTAGGAAGATGTATTTATTCTGTGAACCACTCTCTAATTTTGGCAAAGAGGAGACGGATTGCAGAAACCAAATATTTTTCCAACCATTTAAGTAAGACCCGCAATACGAGATAACTTTAATTTTATTGGAGAAAATCATATAATTACAAATGAAAACAACTATATACACATAATAAAGTTTCTAAATGAGTCCTTGCGAAACGTAATGCACACCAACGTAGTTATTTGTCTTCCTACGTATAAAATGGGATCGCTTATATATAACTTCAAAGTCGAGCTGTTTAATAATCTTCTTCACCTGGACAACCAAAACCATAAGTACGCATACGTCTTCGACAGCAATCGTGACCTAACACATCAGATGTTTTCTTACACTACCGGTAGACTCAATAGACACGGAATCAAATATATATATATAACAATATTATGAATAACATACTGATTGACATAGACTTATATTGTCAGACAAGCAAACAGACAAAAAATAACAACAGACCAGACTATGACGAGAATTTAACGACTCCCATTGGTGATGCACACAATTCAAGGCTAAACAAAAACCCCAACTTTTTTTGTTATAAGAGTATACATATCCTTCATCAGAATATTGCTGGGCTCCTAAATAAAAGCGATACGCTTACCGTACATTTGGAAGAACTAGAAAATAGCAACAGACGGATCGACACTATATGCATAACCGAACATTTTATGACACCTGAACAGGAAGAACTTCTGAATATACCAAATTACAGTCTAGCTACAAGTTTCTCCAGAGATAATAGAAGAGGTGGCGCGTGCATTTTAATCAGGTTCGGTCACAAGTATAAAGTGGTAAACATAGGTAAATATGCCGTAACTAATGTAATTGAATGTTGCGCGATAGAGTTGACAGAACACAACATTATTATTATATGTATATATAGAGTGCCCCAATCTCATATGGATACATTTTTCGAAAATTTAAATAATATTTTGGATTTACTGTGTTTAAAATTGAATAACAAAAATATTGTCCTATGTGGTGACTTCAATATTAATTTACTGAAAAGGAATAAACCAACTTTAGACTTCGAATATACATTATTAAATTATAATTTAAAATTACAATTTTATCAACCCACGAGGCTAAGCAGTGCGACCTGCTTGGATAATATAGCGCATAATGTAAAAGGCTGTAAAGGAGAAATTATAGAATTGGGTCTATCAGATCATACTGCTCAAGTTTTGAAATGTCCTGTTCAGAAGACATGTATCTTAAAGCGTTGGAAAATAAAAAGTCGGGATTACTGTCAAGAAAATGTTGAGAAATTTAGAAATTGCTTAAAAAATGTTTTTCGGAAATATATACATGTAGCGACGTCAATGAAGCTTACGACCATTTTCTTGATCTTTTCGGATGTTTTTACGATCTTTGTTTTCCCTACAAAATAATAACAAAATCAATTACCAAAAAATCAAAATGGATCACTAACGGGATAAGGAAATGTAGTAAAAGGAAACGGCAATTGCTATGGCAATATAGAACAAATCCAACCCCAAATAATAAAAAATTGTTTAAGACATATTCTGCAAGGTTTAAAATAATTCTATCATTAACACAATCATCACAAAATAACTACTTTATTAAGACGTCCAAAAATAAATCTAAAGCGTCATGGACCGTGATTAATAATTCTAAGACTTATTTCCCTAAAGAACCAATTACACAAATTCAAACAGAGACACAGACAATCACGAACGCATTGAATATAGCTCAAGCTTTCAACAATTTTTATATAAAACAAGTAACCAAACCAAAAAATTAAACTATACCAGAAATTAACGTACGCTCAAATACTTCAAACTCTTTATTTATGGAGCCGACGATACCTCAAGATATACATAATCATATTAACTCACTCCGGAATACGAATAGTGTTGGTTATGATGGAATATGCACTAAAGTTATCAAAGAAGTGTCTCATTATATAGCTCCACATCTCAGTCACATAATAAATATGAGTATTTCAAGCGAATTTTCCCAGATAAATTAAAAACGTCAATAATTGTTCCTTTGCATAAAAAAAATGATCGACAAATTATGTCAAATTATAGGCCCATCGCGTTGATACCTGTCTTTTCAAAAATATTTGAGAAAGTCATTTATAAGTCCTTGTACAATTACCTCGAGAAATCAAACATATTAGTAAATGAACAAAAGGGTTTTCGTAAGCAGAAAACAATCAACATGGCTATACATGACTTGCTTCTCCCGATTTTGTCAAATGTAGATAAGAGAAATTCTGTATGTGCTATATACATGGATTTAACTAAGGCTTTTGATTATGTTGATTATCCAATACTAATACATAAACGTGAAAGATATGGTATTATATATATAACAATATACTTGATCTCATACGATCTTACTTAACGGACAGAAAACAATTTGTGGAAATCACACAATTATCCTCAATTACAAAATCTGAGGAAAAATATCGTTCTGAAAGTGCGGTAGTTAAATACGGCGTTCCTCAGGGCAGCGTGCTAGGAGCCCCCCTTTTTTTTGCTCTACATAAATGACCTTCCGAGGCAAATAAACCACCCCATGGTACTGTTCGCCGATGATAGCACAGTAATCATTAAGTGTGATGATCCCAATACGTATGAAAATGAAATCAATGAGACACTAAATAGAATTATATCATGGTTTGACAGCAATAATCTAATTATAAACTTAGAAAAGACAAAAATCATGCATTTTTATCAAAGGATCCCAAATACAATTCTTGACATTAGCTATCTAGGGACAAAAATTGAATCAACAACCGCTACTAAATTTCTTGGAATTAATATAGACAACAATTTGACTTTGAGAGCCCAGACAGACGAAATATGTAAAAAACTGAATAAATTTGCCTATGCTCACTTTAAACTATCAAAGATTGTGAGCCTGGAATCATTACTGATAGCCTACCACGGCTATGTTGCATCAACACTCAGATTTGGCGTAATATACTGGGGTAATTCAGTAGATAGAGAACTCTTATTTAGAGCCCAAAAAAGATGTGTCAGAGCTATGTGTGGTCTTAAAAGCACAGACAGTTGTCAGCCGTTCTTTATTTGCCTAAAAATTCTTACCTTGCCATCGCTGTACATATACGAAACAAATATATTTGTCAAATCTAACCCTTCACTATACAAAATAGCACCTAAAAGTTACTACAGAAAACTACGAGACAAAAATAAGTCAGAGCTCGAAGTGAATAATGGCAAAACTGCACTAATGAATAAAAGTATCCTTTGCATGGCTCAAAAAATATTTAACAAACTACCTGAAAAGATAAAGACATTAAATTTGGACAATTTTAAAAAAGAATTATTAAGAATTTTGATAAACAAATGCTATTACTCAGTAAAGGAATATTTGGACGATAATTCTATAATTACTGCTTCAGAAAATTGTACATCAACTTAGACGATTTTGATTTATATTTGACATTAGCATTAATATGACATGTAATCAAATTTATTTGACATTTATTGAAATTGATTATAATTTTTTGTATTGCTATACATGTTTCTATAAAAATATTGACTTGTTGACTATTATAATTGTACATCACCTTAGACGACTTTGTATTTTAGACATTATAATTATGACATGTAAAATAATCTATTTCAATTGACTTAACTTAAAATTTATTAATATGCATGTACTAGAACTAATACCGTAAAAGTTTGCATAGGTACCTTACGTCGACAATGTCAATTAAATCATATTGTACGCTTCTAGGCAGAACATATACATATATCTGACATTGATTTTGACATTATTATTATTTAAATTTATTTTATACTAGCTGTCCCGCCACGACTTAGTTCGCGTGGTATCCTACCGATGCGCGTGCACAGGATTATGACAGGGTATGCGGCGGAGTAATCGGTCCCAAAAACTTTTTCTTTTATAGATTTTTAGCAAAGCCACAGCCACGCATCGCCACCATGCTACGATGCGTGGCTGTGGCTATGCTAAAATTCTATAAAAGGCAATGTTTTTGTGACTGATTACTCCGCCGCATACCCTGTCATAATCCTGTGCACGCCCCTGATCCTACCCCTACCCAACCGATACCCTACCCCTACCCTAACCCTACCCCACCCTACCCCAACCCTACCCTACCCCTACCCTACCACTACCCTACCCCTACCCTTACCCTACCCTACCCCTACACTACCCCTACCCTACACCAACCCTACCCCTACCCTACTCTCCATTTGTTCTTCGTTCACGTGGGATGTTTTTCCCGCTTAAATCCCGATCCCGTGGGAATTCCGGGATAAAAAATATCCTATATCCGTCTCCTGGTTTTAAGCTACCTCCCTACGAATTTTCAGCCAAATCGGTTCAGCCGTTCTCGAGTTATAAATAGTGTAACTAACACGACTTTCTTTTATATATATAGACTAGCTTCCGCCCGCGACTTCGTCCCCGTGGAAAAAAAATCCCCCGATTTTGAAACATTCTTCATTATTGCTCCGCTCCTATTGGTGTTAGCGTGATGATATATAGCCTATAGCCTTCCTCGATAAATGGGCTATCTAACACTGAAAGAATTTTTCAAATCAGAACGGTAGTTCCTGAGATTAGCGCGTTCAAGCAAACAAACAAACAAACAAACAAACAAACAAACTCTTCAGCTTTATAATATTAGTATAGATTTAACTTAAAGTTGACAATTTATGTAACTTAACTATTTGTTTTTTTATTAATTTATTTTGCATTGTATACTATTGTCACATCATAATATTAATGCATAACTTAAATTCATAATAATTTATTTGCACGCCATATTTGGCAAACATGATTGAATCTAATTTTTATTATGTTACCTTGCATGCACGTTTTTTTTTTATTCTTGTATGTATACACATGTTTATGCAAATAAATGAATCTGAATCTGAATCGATCTATTACCGAGTTACATTGCAATAGCAAGCGATTATTATCTCTGTTCTTATCTTTCGTAAACAATAATGTCGGCTGTTGTTCGACGACTGCTGTCAGTGTGTAATTCGTGGTACAGGAAAGCGGTCAGTGCACAAGTTAGGAGCATTTGATGCGCCAGCTGCCGCTTGTGAAAAAGTACTTTATACTACACCTGCTTGGAAAGTACCTTGATACTTTATCAAATTTACGTTAGAAAGTACGTCATTGCATATCGAACAAATATTCGGGGAGAAAACGCATCTGAGCGGGAGAGAAAAGTGTATGAAAATCCATTTCTTACGTGGTTTTTCTTTTTTAATTTTGGGTAAAACTATGCGCCGGTAACCTAAATATCAAAAGCCAAAAAGTTTTTACAGTGAGTGAGTGAGTGAGTTTTTACACTAGCTGTGTGTTGGATGGTGTCGGGCTGGCAGTGCGACCCTGCGGCGGCAGGATAAACTATTTGAAAAAAGAACATGTGAAAATTGCAGACGCCATTGGCGCCATTTGTGAAAACAGTGTTACATTAAGCTTCATTAACTGCAACAATTTCAATATAAATTTCAATTAGTAAAGATGTAATTTTTTATTTTCCTCGTAGGTGTAGTATAAAGCACTATGTATCACTCGAGAGAAAGTGCGATTCCCGATATCGGGTGTTTTAAAGCCCTCGCCTACGGCTCGGGCTTCAAACGACATCCTCGACGGTAATCGGTCACTTTCTCCACTCGGTGAACAATGTACTATTCGTGTTTGGATTCAATAAAATCTAATTTAAATATGAAGATGTAAGAAAAAAAACGCCACAAGAAGGAATCCAATATGTATTTGCTAATAATCATAAAAATAAATAAATAACTCAAAAGCAAAGATTTTTTTTTTGTCATAAATAGCGGCTGATTCAAACTTTTCTGTTGAATCATCTTCCTCTAATTAAGATGACGGCGATTAGAATAGTAGGAAGTTAAATGAAAAGCCATACTAATATTATAGATGCGAAAGTCTGTCTGTTACACTTTCAAGGCTAAACCACAGCAATGATTTGGATGGAATTTGGAATGAAGATAGTTGAAGACCCAGGGTCAAACATAGGCTATTTTTTTCTAAAATCAAACGATAATAGGAGATGAATATAGATTTACATATTAAATTTACGAGAACGAAGTCGCGAGCAACAGCTAGATGTGTTGATCCTCTGAAAGTTTGTTTACATTTGGTACGTCGAGAAACTTCAACCAATATCTAGAATATTCGAGAGACTAACGCTATCTGTCGGCGAGTAGCAGTACTGAGTATCTCAAGTAGCTTCTGGAATATTCATGGCAGTATAGGCAGTGAGTCGATTGTTCAAGAATATTCTAGAACACAGATCGGGGTATAAATAGATCGCAAAGGAACGCGGACAGTCAGTCTTATTTCAAGATACGAGGCGATATAATCAAAGCTTTACAAGTAATTTAGGTGCGATTCAAGTGTTGAGTGACAAGTATTGTACTGTGAATAACTGTGTTAATTTGTATTTGGTGTTTATTTAAGTAAAGTGTTAATTTTGGTTTAATTGGTGTAAATTATTCCTATCTCGAACCCCAGCTCGTAACAGTACGTATATACAGAACTAGCTTCCGCCCGCGACTTCGTCCGCGTGGAAAGAAAATCCCCCGATTATGAAACATTCTTCATTAGTGCTCCGCTCCTATTGGTCTTAGCGTGATGATATATAGCCTATAGCCTTCCTCGATAAATGGGCTATCTAACACTGAAATAATTTTTCAAATCAGAACCGTAGTTCCTGAGATTAGCGCGTTCAAGCAAACAAACAAACAAACAAACTCTTCAGCTTTATAATATTAGTATAGATTACGTACCTCTTGCCACAGTGCGCGCAAGTAAAGGACCTGTCCGAGTTGTGTCGGCGAGCGTGCAAGCGGTGCTGGCTGGACGTCGTGAACTTGCGAGGGCACAGCGAGCACTGGAAGGGTTTCTCCCCCGTGTGGATACGCTCGTGTTCTGATAGGTTGCCTTTCTGACTAAAACTCTTGCCGCACACGTTGCACGAGTACGGCTTCTGACCTGAGGAAAGGAATCAAGACTTTATGTTTACGATTTACGGTTTATTTTTATTTATTTATTTATGCAAGGCACACCAACGATATATTTACAATCAAATGGATAAAGATATACAAAGGTTTGAGACACAGTGCAAATATATCACTTACAGGTATGCACAACATTCTTGTGGAAAGTAAAATGAATTAATCAATCTAAGCAAAACTAAATAATCATGTCCAAAACAAAAATAAATATTAAAAAAAAAACAATATAAAATTAAATTGAATAAAATGTCGAAAAGAGAGAATTATTATATAATGAGAATATGATTTTAAGTTACACAATTCTAATTAAATAAAAAAAAGTAAATTTTAGAAAACTTTTAGACGTGAAAGATATGTCATAGAGTTAAACAGATGATGAGTGATGGCTTCAGTTTTATATTCTCATTTGATTGTCTGTGCAACGCACAGCAGAAACTACTGGGCGTACGAAGCTTAAACTTGGTGTGTATGTTCCTTGCGGTATCCCCTAAGGCGGTAAAAAGGGGGTTAAAGTTTATATGAATATTTTTTTCTTCGGTGGAATTACTTGAAACCAAACCTTTTATATAGGTTTCTCAAGTGTCGTCAGTGCGCACTACGAAAGGATATTCGGCAGTTCTCCCACTAAGGAGGTAAAATGGTGTCAGAGTTTGAATGAAACTTTTCACTTCTTAACCAAATTTAAGCAATATTATTAATTAGATCTATCTACCTATAGATTCCCTTGAAATTTGAATTAGAAATTAGTTTCCGAGTTAGAATGAAACTTCATTTCTTAAAAGGATTCACTTGACACTGGACAAAAGTTCCTCAAGTGACTTAAATCGGCACTAAGATTGGATGTTTGGAACCCCCCCCACCCCCTCAGAGCTAATAATAACGGACCCTGTTATGGACCGACTTGGTATGAAGTTTGTACAATCAATCAATAAAAACATCAATTTAAAAGGTTATTATTTTTAGCACGTAGCACGATATTACACCTTTCAATATCATTTTATTTAATTATTCGAAACACTACACATTCTTTAACATTATGTTATTTACCCTCGTCCGTGTGTCACTGCTGGGTGCCAACTGAAAACCTGCGTTGGGTGTCTTTCGCCCAGTAAATGTTGTATGGTAACCCTTTCGGTGTGGACATGCTCAGCGAAATTTCTAGTATTATTTTTTTATGTTTGTAATTTTCTATTTGCACCCTTAGTAATATAAGGGCACAACTAAAAAAAGTAGATTTTTGAGAAATCGCGTTTTATGATTCTGGATTCCTACATTACAGATATTTTTTTCATATAACATGCTTATTATTTATGTTAGCCAACCGGTATAGTTAGTTACCCGTAGCGAATTTCATTTTGTGCCCTTAGCATTTAAAACCTCAGTTTGCAAAAAATTTGACTTGATTCCTTATATTACTGAGGGTGCGTATTGTAAGTTATTGTGTGTGTTTATCACCGAATAAATATTTTTCAATTTCAATTTTTATAGTCAACTTACAGACTTGATCACGAGTCTTTTCCTCCCCCTCTACCCTATTTATACTGGCAACTTATAGTAAAACAAACAAGTATTTTAAATAAAAGAAACCACCCTCAAAATACTTATATCCAGGAACATGTAATATACAGGGTGGCAGGGACATCGACGCACAAACGCTTACCAGGGATTCGATATATGATTCTGGATTCCCCATGCGTTGGAATTTTTCGTGGGCTTTTTCTTAAATTTTCAGGTTCTTTCAGCATTTTTTTTTACTGAAAACTGTGTAAAATCATTGTTTCTATCTAACCCAATGAGATTTTAATTAAAAAATAAAATTCACTTGTTTCACTTAAAACAGCAATGTAAATAAAACTCGAAAGTGTTACCTGATCAGCAGTTTTGCTAGATTTAATTTGCAAGGTCAACACAGCTGATCAGGTAGCCCGTCCGAGTTTTATTTACATTACTGTTTTAAGTGAAACAAGTGAATTTACTGTTTTTTTGCGTCGGATTTTTCTTAATTTTATTAAATTAAGAAAATCGACCCTGATCCTCCCCTACCCTGAGGAACTCAGGGTGGGTGCTTTTTCACGCAAATATTACTTGTATGGATGGATCTGAATGAAATTTGGTATGTAGATAGCTGAAATAACAAAACAAGCTTTTTATAGCGAAATTCCTACGGGACCGGGATTTACACGCAACTTGTATAATGTATCTGTCTGGACACGGCACTGTATCGCTGCGAGAGGTCACATCTAACCGATTTAAGTTCCAAGCCAAGTCAGACTCGCCCATGAAGAGTTCCGTAGTAACTACGCAAAACAACTTTGTTTTTCATAGTGTTTATATTAAATACAAAGTTACATTTGCGGTTTTAGAAAATGTGCTATATCTCAGAAACTACTGGCTCATCTCGTTCAAACCAATTTTCGTTGAAAGTTTTTATCAAGATCCGATAAGATGAGTATGTATTTTTTTTTTTAGATAATTCACTCCATTATTCTAGAAGTTTGAACTGTTCCGTCCAATCGTAACGATTTTTCTTTTTTTTTTATTAAAAATAGGTTCGTGTTTGACCACCATCTCACCTGATGGTAAGTGATGTGGTCGAAGAAGTAGCACGCTTACCTAAAAGTAACCTATTCACTCTTCACTTAAAGACTCCTAGGTTATAGCTATCGGGAAACACAGACTCGTTTTCGTAACGTAGCAACCTTAATAGTTTCGAAATAAAATGGCTGCGACGGAAGGACGGACGGACAGATAGATAGATAGACAGTTGCTATTTAATATGTATGGAGAAAGCATAATACGATGCGCTCTAGAGTTGAATGGTGGTCTTAAAATGGGAGGATAAAAAATATCAAACCACTGCTGCGTAGATGATACGGCTCTACTTACATCGTCTGAAACAGAAATGGCTAAACTGATGCACCGACTGGAGACGGTCAGTCAAAACAAAATTGATGATTATAGACCGATTTGCGACTCTAGCACCGACCACGTAACTGCAGGATTACGAAATTGCAATACCTCGGCTCTGTAATCACTAACAAAGGCAGCAACGAATCTGAAACCAGAAGACGCATCGGTATGGCTAAAACTGAGATGAATCAACTCAAGAAAATATAGAGAGACAGAAACATAACCAATCGGACAAAGCCACACCTGGTCCGCACTCTCGTATTTTCTATATTTCTTCTGGGGCAGAGACAAAGATATGGAATGCAGCGGACAAACAGATAATAAGATGCCTTTGAAATTTGGTGGTGGCGCCATTTACTAAGGATTCCCTGGAGAGCTCACCGCACAAATGTCTCTGGCCTAAAAGAACTCAAGATTGAAGAAGTCCAGCGACTGTCTAGTTTTGCCTACTGAAAATACTGAAATATTTTGGCCACATTGCTCGCAGGAGCGATGTCAGTCTTGAACGACTGATATTGACAGGTAAAGTGGAGGGTGAAAGGACCGAGAGGCCGTAGCCTGATGAGATATCCGAGCAGCTTGGTATCTCTGTCAACGTTGCACTGCACTGACCGATCCTCAGCAGTGAGGGAACGACAAGAAGAGAAGATTGTTAACAAAAGCGTAACTAAACATTTACAACAAAAGATTGAGGACAAACTGATAGTGTACTGCATTAAATGTATGTCGCAGTAAGATAGATAAAGCCGTGATATGGTTATATCCCTAGGGATATAATTATATACCGTAACATAGATAAACGGAAGCGATTCATTACTATCTTACTAGGAATATAATTATAATACCATTCAAGTTTAGTGTTATGATTATATTACTGGATTAAGTTTAGTGAAATAATTGTAGGAGTGTAGTGCGGGGGTGCGGCGGAGATTAACACCCCGACTCGGATAGGTTAGGTTAGAAGGCCTTAGCCTTCGTGGTTATTTTTTTTAAACCGCCCAGAAATAGGAGCCCGTCGATTTTGCGTAAACACCATAAAATCACTGCCAACTTTATTTAATACGTATTATTGCTAAAAAGTATTATAACTAATTGCAAGTTGCAAAAAGTTGATTTTGTAATAAAAATAAAAACCAATATATTGTTTTATTTGCTTTTGTGGTAGATTTATAACTATTTAACTAGATTAGTTTAGTCAGATAAACATATTACTAGATTGCGACCGTAAGATAGTAATGAATCGCTTTCGTATAACTATGTTACGGTATATAATTATATCCCTAGGGATATAATTATATTACGGCTTTATCTATCTTACTGCGACATATACATTATATTAATAATATAATATTATAGATGTGCATAGTAACATCACGAAAGTAACGCCTATTTGTAAAAGAAATAAAAAGTATTTCTTTGCGTCAATTACATTAAAAAAATTATAACACCATTTACATGTTACAGACGGCGTTGTTTTCCGGAAAATCAAAGCCTGATTCCATTCAATACCGGACGGCTGTATTTCATTCAAACCAAACCAAACGAAAAAAGTATAAGTACATATATTTTTTTTAAAGAACTTACCGGTATGCCACCTCATATGCAGCGTGAGACTGGTCTTGTGCGCGAACTTATGCTTGCATATCTCACACGAGAACTTCTTGACGCCGCTGTGTAGGAGCGAGTGATTCAGTAAATTCGCCTTTGTCTTGAACGATGCACTGCATAGCTGTGGATTAAAAACTTGTTATATTGAGTATGAATTTTTATAGAATAAAAGACCATACCACGGCAATTCATATTCTACAGAATGGGCCGCAGTGTCTTGACTTATGTATTTGCGGGCGAGAGGGCTGTGCTGGTTACTGCATGATGAAGATTGGTCGAATGGTTAGATATTTTATCTGTAGTATTAATTTTATTCATATTTTATGCAATATTATAGTAGCAAGTTATTGTAGAAATAGACCAGTTTTCCAGATTTCTTTCGATTTTCCAGATGAACTTCTATGCCAAATGTCCGTCCACGTATTTCTCGTAAAGAAGTTTTCTTCACGTCACTTCATTAATACAGTTTTACACCTTTATCCAGACCATGTGGCGAAGAACACCTTTACCGTCGTGGTACGAGTTCCGATTCTCCAGGTGGAGAATTTTCTCAAAGAGTTTTGGCCAAAGGTGTATCGAAGATTTTGTGGGATATTACATGACACCCACAGCGCATCACGCCGCCACTTCGTACATAGTGATAGTGATATTGTTTATAAAATATTTATTAGTATACAGGGTTATTGGTAAAACACTAACAACCTTTCAGGGACTGTTAGTAACATCATAAACAACATCTTTTCTTCTATGACTTTTAATAATTCATCATATTAAAGTCCATCAGGTTTTCATACAAAAATTAAGAAAAAACTAATTGAACGCTCTAAATTATGCGCAGTCTGCGTAGCACAAGAAAGCGCTAGTAGGTAAACTTATAGTACAAAAGGCAGCAGAGGGGATTTTGAAGGTTTGTTTTTGGTAAATAGATTGTTTTTTAAAAAGTTGACGAAAGTTGTTGTTAAGGCAGTTGTCCACCACCAGCGAGGAAACGATTAACTGTCGGCTTATTTCTCGCTCAAGAAACGTACAATAGATATACTTTGTGTGAACAAGAGAGATGCGTATATGAGCCATTCCGTGAAAAATTGAATGTAAGAAAAAAGTACTGTCACACAATTTTACAAACAGTTTACAAGACTATCTTATACTCTATTGAATGCATTTTTTTTTAATGTACAGTGTAGATCATTAACTTTAATATATATATATAATGGAGTCAGTTGTTGTTAATTTAACCGATTAAA
Source organism: Tholera decimalis (assembly GCA_943138885.2). NCBI lineage: Eukaryota > Metazoa > Arthropoda > Insecta > Lepidoptera > Noctuidae > Tholera > Tholera decimalis. The sequence continues at coordinate 6,389,965 of OW964553.2, read as the reverse complement.
AATTAAAAATAAGAGGCAAAAAATAACATTTTAGCGTGTCACACCTCCTGTCGCAAACTTTAACTAACCGAAGTTCATGTTTTTTTTATACATACTTCAGCGTTTTTTGGGAGCTTTAATTGAATATTGCTTTTTCTCAAGTATAACATTAATTTTACTCGTAAATCTTATTGTATTACAACAAAATTCATGAAATTAAATGATAATCAAATTAGCACCAAGGTGGACATTCCACTTTAGTCACTACTGTTTTATTTGCTTTCCGTTTAAAAAAATTACCAAAGCAAGTTATTTTATTGTCATAGTAATGTTATTGTAGTAGATCAGCCATTTATTTTTACCCATCGTGCAGTTGTAACGCAGTGATCGGTGACGAAGCCGTGTTTTTAACACGTAATCGATTAAGAAGTCCACTATAGTCACAGCAATAACGTGATACCGGTAAGTTCTTAAAACATTCTTTTATTTTCGAATTATGCCTAATGTATGTGTGTATGTCGTGAAATAATGATTTCCTCCAAAAGAACAAAGAATATTGAGTGTTGTCGTCATTATTATTAGTAAGCGGAGTTCGTCACGTCCATTTAGTGTCGTGACATATTAGTGGAACAATAATTGTGACGAAATGGACACATAAGGCTAAGTTTACGTGGTGCATGTTTTACCGACAACAACTAAGATGGAGTTATGTGTTTCTGTTAAATTATATTAATCATATTAGATGGTCTATCTTTTGACTACCTTAGTTAACGTTTACTATTGTTTTATTTACGGAACAGATTGGCTTACATTATTGTAGGTATAACTCTAAAAACCATAAGCATTTAATTTAATAAATAATAGTAAATTAGGATCTTTTTATTTGTATATTTCCCTTTCAGAGTTACTCCGCGAACTTTTTAATAATGGAATATTGGTAGATATTGACAAAGTTTTATCTATTTTCATTCAAACCCGGTTTTCGTGTATATAAGAAGTAAGTTACCAAATATTATAATTAGAATAAGAGATATCGTATTGCAATGTTATGTTTAACTTTCATGTCATGTAGTAGTAGTCCCTAAGTTTGAATAATTCTATAAAACCTGATTTGTTTGTGCAAGTTTGCTAGGAGTACCTAAGTATTCACGTGAAAATTCAGTCCTATTTTTATTCAAATGTAGATTTTTTTTTACCAAATATTACAAAATATAATAGAGAATAAGGAATATCGTACGGCAATATTTATAGTTTTAAGTTAAACTCATGAGTTTAACTTAAAACTATAAATATACTTGTTTGTCACTAAGTCATTAATTATAGAATCTAAGCATCCACGTAAACGTTCCTACTTGATTAATACCAAAAAAGTGTGAAGACAAGCAGGCATAAGTAATTTTAAGACAAGCAGGTACACCTTCTTATATTTATTATACTTCTTTAAATGTTTATATCCTATGTAGATACAAAGTTCCTATTAATTTAATTTAACTGTTAAAAAAATACCACAAAATGTGTGAACACAACAGAAAGTATTAAAGAAAGCTTATGATAAGAAGGATAATATAATATGAAGAATTCTTTAAGTTGATTGTTAATGAAAAATGATTTGATTTTGTTTGTTTGTTAATGTTTGATTTTTTAATTAATATTTTTGATTATTAAACTTATTATGAACACAGCTTATGTTTCAATTTAGTAACGATGACATTTCCTACGAAGTCACTGTCACAATTTTATCTTCCAAGTTTTAGGCTGATGATGAGGAATTTGTTACTAGTAATGGTTTATTTTGGAATGAAATATAATAGAATATGATGCTAATTTTCATTTAAAATAGTTTGAATCATTTTCAAGGAGCCAAATTAACTACAAAGTTAAAAATATAAGTCGCACTGACCTAAAACGTGACGAAAATATTTTAATATGTGATTTAAAGCTAGAGAAATATTTCAAATAGGGTAAACGAAATTGATTTCAAAAAGAGTATATGTATTTTAACTAAACATTGTTAAGAATTTGTAAAAGATAGTTCACATTGCTGATAAAATATTACGTTAGTAATCGTTACTAAATGGACAGTGCTTGTCATAGATCATGTTTGAAAGTCCGTTTTTTTTAAACTGTATACTATTTAGTTATAAACTATATATTTTTCTTAAACTTTGGTAAATGCCGCATCGAATCATGAAGAAAACTAATAAAGAAAATTTTAAAATTGTCCATTTTGTCCCCTAAGTAACGGTACAATTTTTCACGGAATGGCTCATATTAATAGTCGATCGCTGAGTGTTCACACTGCCGGCGAGTACTCGCTTCACTAGTTCCGTCGCTGAGCGACAAGAGCTGTCAAAGATAATACTCGCTCAGCGGTCACTTGGCGGTCAGAACTCACGCTGAGCGACCAACCAGGTTACAGCTCAGCGACTAAACTATCGGAACAACACACTCGCTGCTCGCCAACTCGTTTTCAGATGCTAGCTCTGCTCGCTACTCGTTCATCGTCGGCGGTGGCACAACTGCCTTATGATGTTAGTAATACTGTGTTGCGAGGTTGTTAGTGTTTTACCAGTAACCCTGTATAGTTTAGTGTAATAGAATGTATTTTACTTTTGCGGGCCAAATTGCCTGCAATAAATTGATTGATTGATTTTTGTGTTCCGTGTGGATTGTAATAAACATTTCTTTTATGGATCACAAGGTTCTAGTATTACAGTGGAGTTGTAATAGAAAACGCAGCCTACCTTACAGTTATAAGGTCTGTCTTGAGAGTGCACGAGCTGATGGCGTTGCAGCAACTGCTTGTGTTTGAACGACTTGCCGCATTTGTTGCACACGTAACGCTGACCCGCGTGCTCTGCTTCTTTGTGGTATACCACAGACGATGGATGGTTCAGAACCTGCAAATAAAACAAACAATTATATAAATATATCGCTGACTTAAGTTTAAATGTAGCTGATGAAAAACATCAAATAGTTGTAATAATTCTTGTCGTAGTCAGGTCGACGAGGCTTTTGAGCGAGGGAAATAGTACTTGTACGAATAACGAAATATGTCGAAGAAAACTAACCAAAAGAACATGTTTCGCGCCGATTTCTCTACCATCGATATGTATCACGTAGTGTAACAGATAATCGAAAAACTTAATGAATATTTTCAAGACTAAAATATTGCATTCGTCGATTACAATAAGGCGTTCCGATTCTTTAAGGCTTTTATACCGACTATATATGGAAGACGCTAAGAAACCAAGGCAAATACACAAAAAATCTTTAAAGAAATATACAAAAACACAGCAGCAAAGGTACAACTGGAAAAGCAAGGAGAAAAATTTTGCATCGAGGCATATGGCAAGGTGTGATCCGCAAAACGTTTTACGACAGTTTGAAAGAACATAATTATTTAGGAATTTAGACTGGGAAGTTTTAGGAAAAAAACTAAGTCACCTTAGATTCGCTGACGATATAGTGAGTGGTAACTACAGGACAGAAAAAAGTTAATATACAGTATGTTAACTAACAGAGGGCCTTCTCGTTAACCCGCAATAGTCTAGCATCCATACATGCTAAAAAAATATTACCATTCAAAAAAAAATTTTTACCAAAAAATAGAACCGACTTCCATATCAAAACACTACAAAGGCAAAAATAACTTTAATTTTGGAAGGCGGTGTCAAAAACGAAAATATATACAAAACTAAAGACACCGCCTTCCGAAATTAAAGTTATTTTTGCCTTTGTAGTGTTTTGATATGGAAGTCGGTTCTATTTTTTGGTAAAAATTTTTTTTTCACGCTTTTTAGTGGGTCGGTTTGTCATTTATCTAGTTACAAAAGCCATAATGTCAACAACTTATCACCTTTTACAAAATATTGCTTTTCCCGATGCATAGCCGTTAATTTTTGAGGAGTTCTCCTGGTACATATGTATTGTGACGAGCATAAAGTGTTTAACATCCGTACTCAAGTAATGGAATCGCAATCCACGAAATACTTATTATTGAGGAGTTTCAGTGGCCATCTGTGGTCTTCATCATCAGTTCAACTTCCCCAAATGGTACTTTTCGGAAGCAACTGCTCAAGGTACTATAAGAAATACCCAAAACGCTATAGGTGTGCCTATAATATTTGAAGAGTTCCCTCGATTTCTCCAGGATCCCATCATCAGATCCTGATTTCGTAACAATGGGACCAACTAGAAACTATATCTATTCAAACGCAAAAAGAATTTTTCAAATCGGTCCAGCCGTCTCCGAGTTATGAGGTAACATACATAAAAAAAAAAAAAAAAAAAAAAAAAGTTCAAGACGAATTGTAAACCTCCTTTTTTTGAAGTCGGTTAAAACAAAATGTTTTTATTTTTTTAATATTAAAATATTCACTAAAAATGTTAAATTGATACGTAAAATAAACACTCTGTACACGCGTACTTGAAGGACGGCAACGTCGGAATTTATTTATGAATGACGGGCCGCGTGTGCGGCGATCTAATTGATGTGCTTATAGTACTGCGGGTTAACGGGAACGCCCTCTGTTAGTTAACATAGTGCATGTAATGTGGACAGATAAGTGTGGGCTAGTTTACCTTCCCGCAGAGGTCGCAGGCGTAGCCCTTGGCGGCGCCGGCGCGGCGGCGGTGCGACACGGCGTGCAGCGCCAGCGAGCGCGGGTACGCGAACCGCGCGCCGCACTCGCCGCACAAGATAAGTGTGGGCTAGTTTACCTTCCCGCAGAGGTCGCAGGCGTAGCCCTTGGCGGCGCCGGCGCGGCGGCGGTGCGACACGGCGTGCAGCGCCAGCGAGCGCGGGTACGCGAACCGCGCGCCGCACTCGCCGCACAAGATAAGTGTGGGCTAGTTTACCTTCCCGCAGAGGTCGCAGGCGTAGCCCTTGGCGGCGCCGGCGCGGCGGCGGTGCGACACGGCGTGCAGCGCCAGCGAGCGCGGGTACGCGAACCGCGCGCCGCACTCGCCGCACAAGATAAGTGTGGGCTAGTTTACCTTCCCGCAGAGGTCGCAGGCGTAGCCCTTGGCGGCGCCGGCGCGGCGGCGGTGCGACACGGCGTGCAGCGCCAGCGAGCGCGGGTACGCGAACCGCGCGCCGCACTCGCCGCACAAGATAAGTGTGGGCTAGTTTACCTTCCCGCAGAGGTCGCAGGCGTAGCCCTTGGCGGCGCCGGCGCGGCGGCGGTGCGACACGGCGTGCAGCGCCAGCGAGCGCGGGTACGCGAACCGCGCGCCGCACTCGCCGCACAAGATAAGTGTGGGCTAGTTTACCTTCCCGCAGAGGTCGCAGGCGTAGCCCTTGGCGGCGCCGGCGCGGCGGCGGTGCGACACGGCGTGCAGCGCCAGCGAGCGCGGGTACGCGAACCGCGCGCCGCACTCGCCGCACAAGATAAGTGTGGGCTAGTTTACCTTCCCGCAGAGGTCGCAGGCGTAGCCCTTGGCGGCGCCGGCGCGGCGGCGGTGCGACACGGCGTGCAGCGCCAGCGAGCGCGGGTACGCGAACCGCGCGCCGCACTCGCCGCACAAGATAAGTGTGGGCTAGTTTACCTTCCCGCAGAGGTCGCAGGCGTAGCCCTTGGCGGCGCCGGCGCGGCGGCGGTGCGACACGGCGTGCAGCGCCAGCGAGCGCGGGTACGCGAACCGCGCGCCGCACTCGCCGCACAAGATAAGTGTGGGCTAGTTTACCTTCCCGCAGAGGTCGCAGGCGTAGCCCTTGGCGGCGCCGGCGCGGCGGCGGTGCGACACGGCGTGCAGCGCCAGCGAGCGCGGGTACGCGAACCGCGCGCCGCACTCGCCGCACAAGATAAGTGTGGGCTAGTTTACCTTCCCGCAGAGGTCGCAGGCGTAGCCCTTGGCGGCGCCGGCGCGGCGGCGGTGCGACACGGCGTGCAGCGCCAGCGAGCGCGGGTACGCGAACCGCGCGCCGCACAAGATAAGTGTGGGCTAGTTTACCTTCCCGCAGAGGTCGCAGGCGTAGCCCTTGGCGGCGCCGGCGCGGCGGCGGTGCGACACGGCGTGCAGCGCCAGCGAGCGCGGGTACGCGAACCGCGCGCCGCACTCGCCGCACAAGATAAGTGTGGGCTAGTTTACCTTCCCGCAGAGGTCGCAGGCGTAGCCCTTGGCGGCGCCGGCGCGGCGGCGGTGCGACACGGCGTGCAGCGCCAGCGAGCGCGGGTACGCGAACCGCGCGCCGCACTCGCCGCACAAGATAAGTGTGGGCTAGTTTACCTTCCCGCAGAGGTCGCAGGCGTAGCCCTTGGCGGCGCCGGCGCGGCGGCGGTGCGACACGGCGTGCAGCGCCAGCGAGCGCGGGTACGCGAACCGCGCGCCGCACTCGCCGCACAAGATAAGTGTGGGCTAGTTTACCTTCCCGCAGAGGTCGCAGGCGTAGCCCTTGGCGGCGCCGGCGCGGCGGCGGTGCGACACGGCGTGCAGCGCCAGCGAGCGCGGGTACGCGAACCGCGCGCCGCACTCGCCGCACAAGATAAGTGTGGGCTAGTTTACCTTCCCGCAGAGGTCGCAGGCGTAGCCCTTGGCGGCGCCGGCGCGGCGGCGGTGCGACACGGCGTGCAGCGCCAGCGAGCGCGGGTACGCGAACCGCGCGCCGCACTCGCCGCACGCGTACGGCCGCTCGCCCTGGTGACTCGCCTGAAGCATACTCATTTATTTAACCTCTAGAGTCCCAGCGGCACAAAAACGTGCCAGTAAACAAGTATAAGTTGAGCCCCGCTGGCACACAAATTTTGTGCCAGCGGGGCTCAACTAATAGTTGACGTAAATAATGGCGGTCCTTGAGAGGTTAAGAACTATGGAGGACTAACAGCTATTAAATACAGTATATACAGTAGTATGCCAGGTATTGAGCCAATTAAAAGTCCTCACGTTTAGAGGCAGGAAAATCTTTCACACTTAATAAGTATATGATTTTAATATAACCATATTGGTTGCGCCAACATTCAGAATACCAGCCGCGCCACCACCACATATCATACGAACAATATTCAAAAAGACTAAATATATAGCAGATATACATAGTAGTAACTACAGATATTAATAATTTTTGAAGAAATCAAGGCTTAGCCATCTTCTGGCTGCAATCACACGTGTTGTAAACGGATCAAAATCGTGCTGCTTACACCGGTTAGATTGCACGCACAATAGATGAATTCTGCATATACTTAGTTGAGCTTAAAGGTATGAATTCTACATATACTTAGTTGAGCTTAAAGGTATGAATTCTGCATATACTTAGTTGAGCTTAAAGGTACCCGTAAAGGTGAATTATACCGAGTTTTAGTCGCGTTTAGAGTAGTAGTCGAGTGTTGACTAAACGAACAGACTCGCGAGCAAATACAGCCTAGTAGCCGCCCACTAACAGAGCGAACAGCCTCGCGAGCAAATAGAGCCCAGTAGCCGCGTATTGACTGAGCGAGCAACCTTGTGAGGCAGCCGCGCGAACAAATCCTCGGTCGGTTAAAACGTGCCTCACTCACTCAAGAAGTTTGTGTTTTGTCTCCTTTAAATGATAAATTATATTTAATTTGCAAGTTGGTTATTTGATAACTAAAACTATTACACGTAATTTTTTTCCGTAAATTTAGACTAGATAAGGCTTGTATTTCCTTACTAATAACTACCCTGAGAAGAAACACCGAGAAAAACTCAGAGATCAGTGTTTTGGGAAAATCAGGAGTATTAAATGAAAATAGGTTATTCCTTGAATCGATGTATTGTTAGAATGAACGTTAGAATAATATGGTTTACAAAAATTATAAATCCAATTGTCGGTGGGAGTAAAAAACTAATTACGGTGCCAAGTGACGATGTCCGATGTGATGTTGCATAAATATTTTTATCTGGCGTTTACCGATTTCAACAATCAGTCTTTTTTGAAGTCCATACAATCTGTACTGGTCAAATTATATGAGAACCTTGTAGGTTAATGTCTGAGGCAATCTTTTGACGAAAGATGCACGCTAATTTGAATGGGCCTGCCCAGACAGTGCAAGCATTTGTGACAGCTCAACTTGGAACTTTAAGGTGCTCGACGATTTGACGACAACGCGCGTTGTCGGGGAGAAGCGATGGGGAAGAGCGATTGACCAGTCTTGGTTGTTGAATTGTGAGCTTCTCCATCATTACTTGCAATTCTTGGCAATATACATCTGCCGTCATTGTTGTGCCATTCGGTAAGAAGCTATGATGGACAAGTCTGGCACTGGTTCATCATCGTCCTCTGCGTACCTAATCTTTTTTTAGCGCACTGGTTAGGTGTTATACCCGGGTCCACCCACTGAGACGAACGCTTGCGGTTGTCATACAGGATTCACTTTTCATCACAGGTAACAATTCTATTAAGAATTCCTTCGTTTCTGTGCAGATTCAGTAGTGCTATGCAAGCTTCGACGTGTAAGTTTCGCTATTGGTCGCTTAGTAGTTAAAAGCTAGGTCGCTTAGTTCGTGTGACATCCAATTAGGGTGCCACACGAACTAAGCGATCTAGCTTTTTTTATCTTTCCGATTTGACGCAAGTGCTTTAATGTTGTTTTGACACTAACTCCAAGGCCCGCAGCAAGCTCAGCCATAGATTGAGTTGGATCTAATTTCACTATCGACTTCAATTCGTCGTTGTCGATAGTGGTTACCGGACGACAGCGAGGCTCGTTCTTCAACTCGACATTTCCAGATTTAAAACGATTGAACCAATAATGGACCGTGTTTATGCCAGGGACCGAAAGGTTAACCCGTATGAGGGTTTTAAACCGGTTAATTTTTAGGATTAGGTTACAAAACCCTCAATAAAGGTTAACCCGTATTATAGGGTTAATCAGCCTATAAGAACCGGTTTCGACATAAGGTGCATTTTAGCACATAAAACATCTGCAAGAAAGTGACAGAGATAACTACCACGCGGTGTTTGATCGTGTACCGACATGACTCTCGTAGTCACCGCGTAGAATGCATTGAGCTTTGAGCCCTATTAATGTTGCACAATACTGTTTTTAATATTGACTAATGTTCGACGCTAAAATATTAAAAATAATATTTCGATTCTAGCGCATTTCACCGACCGACACGGTTGAATTGTGAGTGTGATTGTACTTGTACATATCGTAGTTTTTCGTAGGTACTTAGTAGAACTTTGTTATTTTTAACAGACTTCAAAAAAAGGAGGTTCTCCATTTTATTCGTCTTGAACAATTTTTTTTTTAATGTACCTATGTTAAGTACCTCATAACTCGGAGACGGCTGGACCGATTTAAAAAATTATTTTTGCGTTTGAATGGGTATACTTTCTAGTTGGTCCCATTGTTACAAAATCAGGATCTGATGATGGGATCCTGGAGAAATCGAGGCAACTCTTCAAATATTATAGGCACACCTATAGCGTTTTGGGTATTTCTTATAGTACCTTGAGCAGTTGCTTCCGAAAAGTACTATTTGGGGAAGTTGAACTGATGATGAAGACGACAGATGGCCACTGAAACTCCTCAATAATAAGTATTTCGTGGATTGCGATTCGATTACTTGAGTACGGATGTTAAACACTATGCTCGTCACAATACATATGGTGATGTAAAGCTGATGGTCAAGTACCAGGAGAACTCCTCAAAAATTAACGGCTATGCATCGGGAAAAGCAATATTTTGTAAAAGGTGATAAGTTGTTGACATTATGGCTTTTGTAACTAGATAAATTACAAACCGGCCCACTAAAAAGCGCGAAAAAAATTTTTTTTGCAAAAATTAGAACCGACTTCCATATCAAAACACTACAAAGCCAAAAATAACTTTAATTTCTATATGGAAGTCGGTTCTAATTTTTGCTAAAAAATTTTTTGATCTCATAATTAGCACATACATAAGTAGCGTTATTACCAACCTGTTTTGAAGTCAAAACTTCTTTAGCATCGTTGTAATTAGAAAGTTTATGAAACAAAAAAGTGACAGTAAAAAGAGACAGACACAGGAATTCATAAGAAAAAAAAAGCCAACATTGAAGGTTTCACTTCTACCACGTGTGAATTGCCCACATGTTTTTTTTTTATTTTTATACCTACGTGAACTTATAGTGATCTGATTAAGTATGCCTAAAACCAGGCGTCCGTCACTCGCTCAAGGCCACGTGTTATATGCCTACCGCTTCGCGTATCGCCGTCGGTACATCCGACAGTGGGTTGCCGCACGCCTGCCTGAACCTTTTTAAATAATTTTGACAACGTCATAATGGATCGACCTAAAAACAATTGATTTTCCTCCGCTTTGCTACTGTTTCCATTTTGATTAATTATTTATTACAATTATTTACGCGGTTTCGGATATTTTAGACGTTAAAATTTATATAATCGGGAAATCAGGGAAGGAAAAAAATGCATCTATCATTTTATTAAACTGAAACATATTTGATCAACAATTAAAAAAAGAATTGTTTTTCTACAACATTCGTTTTTTTACCAATATCAGCATAGGTACAACCATAGAAATATACAACCCTAACACATTCGTGGGCCGCGCGGCGGTTAAAACAATCTTAACTCTCTGTGTACGGAATTATGGTACATTTCTTCTCGCTGCAAACAGCTGGTATTATTATTATTAGGTACCCGCGCTCGCATTGAGCTGCATTGCGCCAAGATATCATCTCCGTGAGCGGTGTCTATGAGTGCGTTGCTCGAGCGCGCTTTTTATGTAGATTGACTTCTGAACCTATCTATTTTGTGGCTGCACAGTGGGACGGCACCGCGTGCCTATCAATTATTGGTCGTTAGCTTAGATGTAGCGCTCGGCGGCTATGTTGCTTACTGGTTTTGCATTACAAGATAAGGACCAAGCTAACACAATCAATGTACAAAATATAAAATCCCACCAAAACATCCTGTAAAAAATTAGCCAAGCCTCGCCTAAGCTGCTTGTTTCTCTATAAAAAGTAATGAAATCTCTAAGCAAAGCGAAGCCAAGTCTAAGGATCTTTACTGCGATTTCCTTATTAATATAGTTAGATTTTATGTAACCGGCCGTTGAACATACTCTGTGCACTTTTTTTTACTAGTTAATACATCGAAGTCAACGGCCAAGTCACCGTGCATTTATGGGCATAAAGGTACAATATATTAAAAACGGCATTATAATCATACGCACTTTAGCGACAGAGGAAGTCTACAGAAGTCAAGCAAATTCAGCGTATATTCACCAAACTTTACTGCGTTAACAGAAAATCCTGATGACATAGTTTACAGAATTATGTATAATCTCTTGATCAACTCTTCATCGATACCCGTGATTTCTGCAGAACATTGATAGGTTTGGAAGAATCTCCTTGCCGTATTTCCGTCATTGCTGTTTCCAGAATCTTGACGAGGTTTATCAATGTGTAAACCAAACAATTTCCGGAAGCGAGTTTGAACGTGCTTCTTTTTCTCTTCTTTGATCTTTTATTCTCTGGAGTCGATTCAGCCCACTTTTCAAATCCTAGGTTATAAGAAATATGCAGAATCATTTCCATACATCTTATCCAAGCATGTAAGGTATACAGCCCGTATTTAAACGTAACTTCATTCTCAATTCTTGCAGTTACTTTTGTTATATTGTGCATCTGTCTAGGAGTTGCTCCACAAACAGTACATGAAGCACTCGATGGAGTCTGCGTTAACACTTGAGCAACTTTCCCGTCGATCATTGTCATAAACAGCTCATGTCTTACTCATGTTACCTTCTTTTGCTGCAGGCATTCGCGTTTGACTTAATTCATTAATTTTTGCTTCAAGTTCACTTACAACAGCTGTAGTTTTTTCAGGAGTTTCTTTTGCTAATTCCAGAGAAATGGGTCTGCAATATCTAACTGAAGAACATGTTGGATTTTGCGATATAACTACTTTACTTTATTCATCCACTAGTCTCAATGGTACAAGTGAAACTATAAACATATTAGCATCCGATATTTGTTCATTTTCTTCCGGTAAAACTTGTTTATACTCACTTTGTCCCGAGGATCCATCGCAACCCCATTTGCTATACAGTTTGAGACGGGTGAACTTTTTCGAAACCGAGTCTATTTTTAAAATACGACAGGCAGTATGATCTGAGAGTTCTTGAAGGTTCACTTTAGCACTTATATTCGTTACGGATATGCTTGACGCAAGAGGATAGCAATCCTTCTTTGCTTCAGCCAAAATTTGGTATGATGGAAATACCGAAAATAAGTTTTTCTCAACAAGTCTCAGCCTCAGGTAGGAATATTGAGCTTTGGATAGATCGGTTTCAATATATATACATAATGCTTCTTCTTTGGTATGGGAAGGTACACCATCTGGACTTCGTAAAATGACTTTTTCTCCTCCTTTTCTGTATTTCTCGTAATACTCACAATCGAAGCTTCATCATTTTCACCCATAGATCGTAAACCTTGAACATAAGCGTAATGCACATGTCCCATTCCATACTCCTGGAGTAATTCCAAGTTTTTACGTTTTTTTCGTACTCTCCGAACACGTCAGGATTTTCTTTTTTTCACGTACTCTAAACTCGCCATTTAACCAATTTGTGTTTTGGCTCTCGAAGCAATCTTGTTTTCTTTGAGCTTTCACCCATTTTTGGTTACAAATCGTAATCAAATTTCTTTGAATACTTTGCATAACCGTGCTCACATCTGTTGTTGATAAATGGAAATTGTCCAACAAATATTTTCAATAACTGAAGTACTTTTCCCGCTTATTATCTGAGCACATATATCGCGTCGAAAACACACAAATTCACTCATTTTAAACTTTTTTCAGCAAATTCACAGTTACTGAAGGAAGGTATCCGGACACTGATGAACACGCTGCAAACCCGAGTATTTATAGGACCCTAGTTTCAGTAACTTGTGCAAAACCAATAAGAAAATTGATAAAAACAGTTTTCACACTAATACTTATTATAATTACAACAACAGATAAGAACTATGCAACATGATTTTTATCATACGTGTGGTTAAAATGGTTACCGCAAAAAAATATCGTGTGAAATATATTTAGGTCGACATTTTTGCTTCTAGTTCGAAATGGCGCAGCAATGACGCAGTTTTTTTTTTGTATTACTGAATAGGTAAGGTATCTAAACATGTCATTAACTTGACATCGGGAGCCATCGGTAACAAGGAAACCTCAACTTGAAAATTAAATAGACGTAAAATTTCCTTATGACAATTAAAAATTATATTAAAAATTTCGAAAATATATTTTTCATCACAAAATAACGTAGTTATGAACTAGAAATCTTAAGTTGAACTTCCATAACGAGTAGTCTAGTTAATATCAAATTATCAAAGTATAAAGTTTGGGTGTAATTTAATGTACCTAAAAATTTTTTGTATTTTTTTTTTACTATTATATCGGGTGGCTTTATCATCTTAGAATGTAAAACAATCAAAACAGTTTCAAAAACACGACTTTTGTCCCAACTAATTTTGAGATGGAAAATACCGGTTGGTCCCATAGTGCGTCGCGCCGTGCGCGTCTAGTGGCGTGCTGCGTGACCTGTGTTGTGCGCCGTGCGTATATATGCTACTAAGTGTCCAAACAAAAAAGGTTTATAAAATATTAGATTCGATTTAGTTACTTATTCCGAACGAACTATATTCACATTTCGCATATACTAAACATAATGTTGTATACTTACGGGTAAAACATTCCCACCTCGGAACACCTTTCAGGTGTGTAATATACAGAACAAAGTAAACCAATAAATATAGTAAAATAAATAAAAAAAATTGGCCAAGTGCGAGTCAAACTCGCCCATGAAGGGTTCCTTAGTAACTATAATAAATATAATTTAATATATTTATTTGAAAAAAAAAACTTAAAAATGTCTTAAAACTAGTTCATTTGCAATTTTTACAAGTACGCCAAATAACTTTGTTTTTCATAGTGATTGTATGAATTACAAAGTTATATTTGCGGTTTTAGAAAATATGCTGATCTCAAAAACTGCAGACCCGATCTCGTTCAAACCAATTGTGGTTGAAAGATTACATTAAGATCTATAGCATATATTTTTTTCATATTTTTCACTCTATAATTATAGAAGTTACAGTGGGGGGGACACACATTTTACCACTTTAGACGCGTATATCTTTTAAACGATTATCTTTATGAAAAAGTGGTTTTAGACACATTTATATCATTTTTGAAGACCTGTCTATAGATACCACACACGCATAGGTTTCATGAAAAAATATATTTTCAGTTTCAGTTCCATGTATCGGGAGCCCCTTTTATTTTAATTTTTTTTTTGTTTCATAAAATCGGAAAGCGGTTCACAGAATACATCTACCTACCAAGTTTCACATGTACAGTTCTAACAGTTTCGGAATAAAATGGCTGTGACATACGGACGGACGGACAGACAGACAGACAGACAGACAGACAGACGGACAGACATGTCGAAACTATAAGGGTTCCGTTTTTTGCCATTTGGCTACGGAACCCTAAAAAGATACCTAACCTGTTCTACCGTCTATCTACTTACTAAAAAAAAAATTTTAGCAAAAAATAGAACCGACTTCCATATCAAAACACTACAAAGGTAAAAATAACTTTAATTTCGGAAGGCGGTGTCAAAAACGAAAATATATACAAAACTAAAGACACCGCCTTCCGAAATTAAAGTTATTTTTACCTTTGTAGTGTTTTGATATGGAAGTTGGTTCTATTTTTTGCAAAAAAATTTTTTTCACTCTTTTTAGTGGGTCGGTTTGTAATTTATCTAGTTACAAAAGCCATAATGTCAAAAACTTATTACCTTTTACAAAATATTGCTTTTCCCGATGCATAGCCGTTAATTTTTGAGGAGTTCTCCTGGTATTTGACAATCAGCTCTACATCACCATATGTATTGTGACGAGCGTAAAGTGTTTAACATCCGTACTCAAGTAATCGAATTGCAATCCACGAAATACTTATCATTGAGGAGTTTCAGTGGCCCTCTGTGGTCTTCATCATCAGTTCAACTTCCCCAAATGGTACTTTTCGGAAGCAACTGCTCAAGGTACTATAAGAAATACCCAAAACGCTATAGGTGTGCCTATAATATTTGAAGAGTTCCCTCGATTTCTCCAGGATCCCATCATCAGATCCTGATTTTGTAACAATGGGACCAACTAGAAAGTATACCCATTCAAACGCAAAAAGAATTTTTCAAATCGGTCCAGCCGTCTCCGAGTTATGAGGTAAAATACATAAAAAAAAAAAAGTTCAAGACGAATTGTAAACCTCCTTTTTTTGAAGTCGGTTAAAAAGACACCTACCTACTTACCTGCCTACATTTCTCAATTTGCTTTTGTCATTGATTTTTTAATGTTCACCATACACTTACCTACCAAACATTTTCATTCCACTGTGCGTGGTTACGCACATAATTTTGAATAAGTGCAAAATTCAACAAAAGAGCGACAAATAAACCTGAGCAACATTCAGCCGCGTGTGACGTAAGATACCGCGACGCAGCCGAGATTGTGCAACTTACAGGTTCTGTCTCTTTCATTCAGATTAATCAGCAATATTTTATAGATTAACCTTTATAGTATACAGGTTAACCCGTATAAAGGTTAATCAAACAAATGGGTTAAACGTTCAACCGGTTAACCTTTTAATCCGATTAATGGGTCCTTGGTTTATGCAAGTGTTAGGCTCGTACACGTCGTTAATGTTTAGTGTTGTGTGCGCAGCGGTATTTCCACATAAGAATTCATATTCGAAAATTGTACGAATTTTAAAAACTACCACAATTATTTCACAAAAACAAAAAACTATCAAAAACAAATGACTGTGACTGGTATTGAAATTAAATGAACACGGCTTTCGAATAAAATTTATTTGAATTTCACATTCCGCCAATCCACAGATAATTAAATCTGAAAATGCTGGTGTGAAGTAATTCTGAATTTCCGATTACATAATGTAAAGACCTATTATTACTAGCTGACAGCTGTGCTTCGCGGTTTCCCGTGTTAATTTGAAAAACAAAAAAAAAAATTACAAAATCAAACCCTAATAGTCAAATAGGGGATGGAAGTTTGTGTGAAAAATCTAAACCACTAACAGATTGTATTAAAATTGGATTCGAGGTCAAACATATGGCACTATAAGATGACGGTGTGAATTTAAAACAGTACCTATGTCACGTGAATCACAAATATGATTTAATTATTTAGCGTTGAAATATTTAATAAAGGTTTAAATACTAAATTTACGTGAACAAAGTCGCGTTGAGTTGTATGAGTTATAAAACGACGCTTGATGCGGTGAAATTTGAAGTAGAATATTGATATTGAAAATCTAACACCGAACCTCATCAAACATACTTTTTAATATTAAATGCTAGAGCTTATATATCCTCACTAGCATACACCACTATAAAGTGCTGTATGCAAAAATAAATTCATGAAAAAATAATTTTTCAAATCGGTCCAGCCATATTAGAGTTATCGGGGAACATAAATGTTTAAAAAAATCTGACTAACTGAGAACATCTTCCTTTTATTGAGGTCGGTTAAAAAAAAACGGATGAGACATTACCTTGATGTGTAAGGACTTGCTCTGCTTACTACTGAAAGTCTTGTCACAATGGTTACACTTCAGTCTTGGTTTACCAGATGGAGTCGTTTCTACTTGTTCCATATCATCAGACTTCTCTGTCGCAGCATCTATGGTTAAATCTGGAATTTTAATTATACCAGAACTTTTAATTTGAAGCAGTAGACTGACTAAGAAATTGTGAGGTAACTAAATTAATCGATTCAGGAATAAAATCGAATAACGACGTAAACATTTTTTTTAAATTATATTGTGTGGAAACAACAAAGTAACATATTTAAAAGATTATAAAGGGGCATGAAAAATAAAACGAAGAGATCATGATAATATTTTTTATTTTTTTGCAATCCCAACGGGGTTTAGGTTGTAGCGGTGCGGGGGCAGTCTTTTTAATAGTAATCTCTCGCAATTTATTAAAATATTCATCACATGAAACAATTTCTATAAGAGCAGCTTTATCATGTCTGGCTAGATGTAAAAATAGATTTATTTATAATTAAATCTAGTTACTGATTCAAAATAAAAGATAATAGTATAAATTGTATAATTTATTTATATTTCTCATGATTAAAAACCGCTCATTTATTATTCGATTGATGGATACATCACCATTAGGTTAAATAGGGTATCATTATTTCAGTAAGTGAGTGACACTAGCTTGTTAGCTTACTGCATCAAATTAAAAGTCTGGGTATAATAACATACTTACTACTATGTATTACAATAAATATATTTTAACTGAGATTTTAAGAGAACTGTAGCTACAATTTACAAAATTAAAAACCTTAAAAAATAAGTGTTAGATTTTTTCACTAAAATGGTAACATAAGCTTATTTACAAAATAATCTAACAATTGACTCAGTTTCATAACTATTTCGAAATTCCCAATTCTCTACAGAAACTGTGAATAGATTTGATTGATCATTATTTAAACTAAGAATAAAATAAAATGTTTTCATGAATAAGCATGCCAGTCTACAGGCCATTTACATACACACACACTATTGAAGATATTGCATATCACTTTATCCATCCTGAGAAATTAAACCAAATTTATTATAAATTGAAATAATTAGAGAATAAATTCAATACTCACCAACAATTTTAACAACACTATCACCACTAGGACTTGAGGTAATGTCAACTGTAGGGCTCTGAGTCTTCAGAAACTCAGAGCCATTCACATCATTGTCAATAACTATTGGCTGAGGATTTAAATCTGGCAATGAGGTTGTTATAGGCAATAACACATTTTCTAATATTTGTACAGATTCAGACTTCATTGTTTGTGGTTGAGGATCATCCGGTATCACTATTGTTTCAGTTCTTGGTTTGTCAGTTTTCTGAAACAAAAATGTTTAGTAAATTAATTTTGAGTTCTCAGAACAATGACACTCCACACAAGGATGCATATTTGTCACCAAAGTGAACACAATTTATAATGATCAGTTTGCA
This sequence comes from Tholera decimalis, assembly GCA_943138885.2. NCBI lineage: Eukaryota > Metazoa > Arthropoda > Insecta > Lepidoptera > Noctuidae > Tholera > Tholera decimalis. The sequence continues at coordinate 6,371,957 of OW964553.2, read as the reverse complement.
AAATGATGTGTAGATCAGTTACAACTATAAGTATCTACTTCAAAGTAACTTTAGTTTTATTTAGGTTTAAATTTGCAATTTTGTTTTTACTACGGTTGTATGGATAAGGAAGAGAAAGTGGCTATGAGAAGTGGCTGTATTTATTTATGAAGTTTCTCAACACATAATTTATAGTTCTTATTAATTAATACCTATATTCATGATGTGGGAGTATTATGATGCAAATGAAATGTGAAACCATAGTTACTGATTCTACAGAATAACGTAAACATGTTTTATGAGTTTAAACACAAACAGGTAATAAGAGCAAGTTAAATAAACGCACCTTAGCCCTAGTTCTCTCAACATTCTTCTTGCAAGGTATAATATTCTGTCCGGTGTGTCCAAGTTCCTTCTGATGGTTGTTGAAGTGTATCCTTGTCGTGAAGGTTTCGGAGCACTGCCCGCATTGGTACAGCACTGGTCCATGCTGGGCCACGTGCGACATGTACCTACCAGTGCAGGTGAACTCCATTCCACAGATAGCACATTCTTTGCGAATTGGAGTCATTGGCCCTGGAAACCATTAAAATTATTTTTTAGTCACATACATAAGACAAAAAGAACGTGGAAATATGCAGCTTGGAACAAACAAAGAGAGACCTATACCCAGCAGTGGGTGAAGACAGGCTGTGGATGATGATGGTGGTGACACCTACATACATCATACAAAACCGAATCCACACATTCTTAGACGTAATGATAGGTCAACAACTACAACTAACAAAAAGGGATTATAAATATAGTATTGTGATAAAGCATTTCTATATCATTTTATAACTAGAACACTTGGACTTGCTTGCATACAGCAGAATTGTCTTATGCTTTAATTTGGTTACTAATACTAGACTGTTTATGTCTGCAATGTTTGTCATTTCACCTTGTTATAGAGAAGTAAGTAACTATTGAGTAATTGGTACAAATAGGTTTTTACGAACATTAAGACATTGTGGATGGTAAGCAATTTGGTGACTGTCTGTGTATGTACACTAGCTTTCATCAGCCTATTGTGAACTTTTATTTTGCTTTACCAAAACATTCAAAGACTTGCGCTGTAATGTATGCCACCTTCTTACCTTTAGGTCTTCCACGGCCCTTTCCCTTGACCACAACAACAAGTTCTCCAGAATCCTCCAGATGTCCAATAACTTCTGGTTCTTTAGGCACAGGTGGCTTTGAGTCGAGATTTGGTTCTATCTTCATATCAGGTTCACTTTCCTCTCCATCGATTACTCCTTCTTCTTTGAATATCCTTTCGAGTTCTTTACCCTAAATGATATGACAGAGTTATTATGATTACACATGTCTGAAACATGTTGAACAATCATTTAGATACTGGCTACTGTCATTAAATTCTCTGGAAAATGTGCATGAGGAAGGCTTCATCAAATATTGAAATAAGTGTGTTTACAGAAACAGGATGTTTAATAGTAGGTATATGTGTTTAGTTACTATTACTTTCTTTTCTATTAGGTGGCTCAGTTCCCACCTAGTTCCTCATTCTTGGACTATTGTCAAGGGCTACAGCAATTTTTTATAAACAATATTATATTACCTGAACAGCTTCTCGGAACCGAGTTGGAGTTTTCCTCCTCCGTTTCCCTGAACCGGGCTCATTTTCTCTTTCTTGCTGTTGAACAAGTTTTGTCTCCTGCTCTTTTGCAGTAGCTTCCCGAGCTAACTCTTCTGGAGTTTTAGGCTTTTTAGGAGGTCTGCCACGCTTGCGTTTTGGCTTTTCAAGACCAGCAACTTGCAAGGATATTGGATGTTCTACTTGGTACACTCCATCGCTTGTATTAACTGAAAATTTACCAAAATAATATTAATTAAAAGGGAATAAGTACAAGATACAAAATTCAAAGAATTCTATCTTAGCAGACATTAATAAATCGAATACACATGTGTATAATGATGTGAGACCCTGCCTCCAGAGCTAGGTTAGAAAACCTGTATTTCAGGAGCCAGTTAGCAAGTTTTATGTGATAGAGGCACACAATTAGAATTTAATCGGCAAATTTATTTTATTGATAATAGGCTCGCATTTGACCGCCATCTCACCTGATGGTAAGTGATGATCTGCATATTCTACAAGTTAACATTTCAAAATTCTCATGTCTTTAAGTAAGGATCTTTGAACTCTTCAAAGTGTATCAGAAAAGTTTTGCATCCCCCACCCATACAACAACACAATATTCTAAAACTGACTGTGCAAGCATATAGTTTACGGAGCTCAGAATAGTTTGAAATCAGCGACTGATCTCAGTTTTTTAAATGACCGAATCTGTTTCCTAATATGCGTTGTAGTTAATGTGCTGACGCCAGAGTAGCCTATCATCTACTATCACACCAAGGTATTTCGTGTGTGAAGATTTAATAAGATATATATTAAGAAATCACAATCACATACAGTAAAGAAAATTTTCAAGTGTTACCTTCATAAATGATCTTATCCGGTACAATGTCCTGTTCTGGGGGGTTCAGAACAGTTCTCTTGTATTCTTTTTCTCTGAGATGAAGCTCTCGAATTACTTTCTGGAATACAGATTTATTTTGATTATTTTTAAATAGTATACAGGACAGTTTTAAGTTGGACTAGACATAATTAAACGACTTACTTGTCCGTTTATAATCAGTGTTAGAAATTCTACGGTGGCTTCCAACTGTATAGTGCATCCTGGACAAATTGTACGCGGCAGTTGTCCATCATCAGCAACCTATGATTACACGAATTATTTTGTTAAAGTTCATCATATTTATGTATGTATTTTGTGGATAATATCTAAATGAAACTTCGAAGAAAAACAAACTTCGCGCGAGCTGCAGTTACGGATAAAATAAAATAAATCTGACATTTGACAATTCCAAAACGTCCTTCTTTATGTAAGAGTTATTAACTCCATTATTTGAATTATGTATTTTTTTTTTATCATTTCATTATCCGATATTTTAGTTAATTATCACAATAAATTGCCGAAATAGGTTGGAAAATGTTAATTTGTACATAAAGTCAGCCATTTTAATTCCATATCGATTGAAGTCAATACAAATCACAATATACAAAAATAGTCAAACCTTGATTGGCAAATATGTATTAATTACTTCACTTAAGTTTTCGTTATTTTCTTCACATGAATATAACAAATTTCCATTATCATTTTCTTCTCCACATAATCGACAAACATTAGAATTGTAAAGAACTACTTCCATCTTTTCATGAACTAAAAGCGCCACCTATTTCCTGCACTGCTTGGTCGAAAGCTTATGACGTTTACAATACGTTTAGTTTTTGTAAATTGGTTTTGTGGGTAAAGTTTAGAAAAATTTTAAACTTTTAGAATCTTAGAAAAATAATTACACTATCTTTATTTTTCAAATCAATTATATTTTCACTGATCTGTTTCATATATTTTTTAGATTTGCTTTTAATACTTATAAAAATATTGTTTCCTATTTTATTTTAAATGCAAATTTCATCAGGTAACACTAAGCATTTCCGTCTTTTCTTTTCAAAGCCCTTTCCGGTTTAGTTCTTGGGGCAAGAAGCCGTTGTTTCGGTTTTTATTATTTTTAATCGCCTCTAATCCATCAAAATGAGGATCTATAAAGATATTATTACTGGTAATTAAGTTTATTGTGTTTGTAATATTAAGAATGTGTTTATATTTCATTTAAAATGCGTATATTTGATAACAGTGATTTTGACATTTCATTGGAGCAGTGATGTGATGATGTCCCATCATCAATTTTTGCAAGATTGAGTGCCACATCTACATTTCATGAAACAGAAGAGCTTTGATCATGGATTTCACATAAGTATTTGTTTCTTTCAGGTGATGAGATGTTCTCAGACACATACAAAATGAAACTGGTCGATGAAGTAATTTATGAAGTGACCGGCAGACTGGTGACGAGAGCACAGGGCGATATTAAAATCGAAGGTTTCAACCCCTCGGCTGAGGAGGCCGACGAAGGCACAGATTCGGCAGTAGAAAGTGGTGTAGACATAGTCCTGAACCACAGGCTTGTTGAAACATATGCTTTTGGTGACAAGAAATCCTACACATTATACCTCAAAGACTACATGAAAAAGTGAGTGTCTCAGTGATTATTGCTTACAGTTGTGCTCAAAATCAATCAATGGTGGATTCATTGATAAGTGCTACAGGTTTTAAGGCAAGTCTGTGGATAAATAAGTCTAAATACAAGAGAAAGAACCATTTCTTGCTTGCACTACGCAAGCAAGAAATGGTTCTTTATATTCCTATGGCTGTATTAAATTGCAAACATGTGCTGTAACATTGTAAGTTCAAGGTGTGTCACTAGATTGTATTCTCTATTCAAATTGATGTTTGGTTGGCAGACAGTTGGGTGCAGCCAATCATGTATTTTCTGAACACTGCACTGTTCTCCCATTGGTCAGATTAGCCTAAATTCAGACTTAGTCATGCCAAGTACTATTTTCTATATTTTTATATTGTATTTATATTTATTATTCTTATGTTTTTGATATTTTATCTCTTTTAAGACCAGTTATCTGAAATGCATTGTGAGTCACTAAATGAGTAAGGTTGTTGTTAAATTGTAGGTTAAATAATATTGGTATATAGTTGATGGTTTATCAAATCATTCTACTAAAGAAATAGTTAATTAACCCCTCGAATGATGCATGTTTAATGTACTTTTTTGATTTTAGGGTAGGACTTCAGAAAAATTGATAAATTGGCAATTTATGGCCATTAAACGGTGTACCATTGACACTTGAGGGGTTAATTATCATATTTCACTCACTATCATCCACAGCCCAGTAGCTAGGTAATATTGGCCCCTTGGCCAGACCAGTGTCAGATTATCTGACTTTTGAGGTCATCTTTCTGTGAGCAAACCAATGTCTAATTCTAAAGAGAGTTTAGATAATAGGGTAGTTACCTAAAATATTTTATTTAGTCCGTCACATAGTTTAACAAAAAACATTGGACATGTATTTTTTATTTTTTCACATAATTGAAAAATTAAGACGATACAGTGAGTTGATATTTCGCCTGATGTCACACCTCGGTATAGTTCTTAGCAATGTGTGACGTCAGCAGCCCCCTCTCCTGTACTTTGAAGCTTTCCATCTTTGTGAATTTTTCTTGACTTGGAAAAGCAAAAAAATATATGACCAATATACTAAACTAATATACTATACTAATGGACCAAATAAAATAATTATTTTGTAACACAGGAAACTACCCTATTGTTCAGTACATGTGGCCTACTTGTGGCATGATCAATATTTATGTAATCAAAGCTGTTATCTGTATTTTGGCATGTCTATGATAAAAGCATATCAGTGTAGGTTAAGTTCAATGTGAGTTAATTATCAGCTGTTTTCAGATAGCAGCACTATAGGATTGAATGTAATTAACTCGCTCTAAGGTGTTAAATGTTAAATAATGATGTGGACATGCTTAGTCTGATTTAATCCTCATTATCTGTATTTTTAAAGACATTTAAAATCCGATTGCTTATGAAATAACTAAAATATTGTTGCTTGGCACAGCACACAGGAACAACTATTGTATGAAAGGAAACATTCTCATAAAACCTAGCTGTATTTTACAAACATTCTCATAAATCCTAGCTGTATTTCAAAAACATTCTCATATTTCATTGACTCTAACTTTTATTCAGTTTTATTTATAGAAGTTCATATAGCAAAAGTAAGGAACATAGTAACTAATTTGACTTATGATAAAGTATGTATTACCGTTAGTATTTCAATTGAGATTGAAAACAGACTTTCAGCAAGAGCATAAATTTTAATATAATAGACTTCTTTGTCTTAATAGAATTCAGTAAAACAAATGAACTAAGTCTAAGTACCTCATAAAAAAAGTTAATCTTGCAATATATTTTCAACTTGTATTAAATGCGAGCAAACTCTTACTCTGTATTGTAGCATATGTATGACACAGCCTAAATCAATATTTTTAATACTGCCCACTGTTTGCACTGCCATTTTATTGATTCAGCACTTGTAGATCTGTCCACAGACTTGTGTTAAACCACACCTAAGTAATTGTTTTTTTTTTCTCATAAAAGTGCATCATCTAATACCACTGGTTGATCCTCAATGTCATCCTATGGAGCGATTGATGCAACAGTAAATAACCTTTATGAAAAAACATTCATTTTGTAATGATTGTTCATGAAAGGGGGCTGACATCTGATTTGTATCTTAACCTGATCTTTTAAAAAGCTATCATGATACTATGTAATGTTTTATTAATTTACTTCTGTACTGTGTCCAGAGACTCCAGAATGTATCTGTAAGTTAGCTTTGAATTATACTAAAACAAAACCTCTAATTTCAGATTAGTTGCAAAATTGGAAGAGAAGGCGCCTGACCAGGTTGACATTTTCAAGACCAACATGAACAAAGTCATGAAGGACATCCTCGGCAGGTTTAAGGAGCTCCAGTTCTTCACTGGAGAGTCCATGGACTGTGATGGTATGGTTGCCATGATGGAGTACAGAGATGTCGAAGGCACACAAATCCCCATAATGATGTTTTTCAAACACGGTCTTGAAGAGGAGAAGTTCTAAGTGTAAAGCATAAGTGAAAACTACTCATAATATTCCACTTTAACACAGGCGCCTAAAATTCATATCTTTTTTATTTATTTACTAAATCATGTCAATCTGCGCATCGGCTGAAACCGGCTTCTCCCATCACAAGGCTGAACAATTTTGTAATGTTAATAATAAATAAATGTTGCATACTATAAATAAATTAATGAACAATTTGTTTGTTTTTCCTTTTGTCCTACTGCAGATAGATTCAATTTGCGGTGTCTTGCTGCATGATCGAGGTCAATATCCTATGAGTCACATTGCTGAAATGTCAGGTTGTCTTATGTCACTGACCTCAGCTTTGGGTCACAGCTTTTTACAGTTCATCTGCTCAGTTGACGTCACTACCAAGCTGGAACTTTTTTGCTGGGCTACAAGTTGGACAACTTGTAGATGTATTTTAGCCATTAACAACAAGACCACAAGAAATAATTTTCTCCATGCTCAAACTTTATTGACATTGCGACTTACTTTCACGCTTGCATGTATGCGGTATATGTTTAGGTCGCCAAATATCAGTCTGTTCGTAGTTGTTGATATAGAGGAGGGAGGTACATTGGTGGTCGAGCATGCTTTCTAGCTCAGCCTAGAGATCTAAAGAGTACCTCCTAGCAGAGATCTGTCTTCGCCTAAATTTAGTCGTGAATTAGTCACAAAATATCAGAATTAGTCGTTTCGTGGTTTAATAAATAATGAGGTACATTGGTGGTCAAGCCAAGAAGCACGTTTTCTGGCTCGGCCACAAACACTTTAAAACCACTTGACCGCGCATAGTGCCCCGACGCACGAATACTATTAATTAGCCTTTTTGCACCTAGGTACATACCTGCGAGCTATCATATTAGCTCTAACCGACAATGCCCTTCGCCAAGGGCGGATCCACCGTTGTGGGCATGATAGGCATGCCCACAACCCTAATAGACTTGTGACGTCATACTTTCACGGTCTATTGAGATTCATAGGCTGATGACAAGTCTTAAAAAAACCGGCTATGCGCGTATCGGCTTACGCGCAGTGTAAGGTTCCGTAGTTTACTACAACGCCAAAGTGAGTCTATTAGCGAATTAAGTCTCGCCTGGTACTTCTCACTTGCTTGTCATAGTTACGACTCCTGAGACAACGTCAAGATAGGTATCTATTTGCTACTCTAGTGTACTATATTGGCTTACTGGCTACTAGAAAAGTTCATTAAAAGTTCATTTGGGGGTCGGGTCTTACTTTCCTGCACCAGGGCAGTCTGTAGGTTGTCGTTTCAGGCAATTGGGCTTTCTCAAGGTCTCTCTTTATCTGTGACCACTAGATCAATGGCGGGCGGCCCCCCTGCCACGTTTTTGTTCCGGGAGTTTTAGGGCAATATTTACAACGTGGTCCTCTTGGCGTCTTTTAATGTGACCATACCACCGTAAGCGATTCTCGTTAATTTTGTCAGCGATTGGTGCGACTATAATCCCTCGTATATACTCTTTTCGTATTTTATCGTGTCTAGTCACACTTCCCGCCCACCTAAGCATCTTCATTTCGTTGATATGAACTTTTTATTTATGTGTCTTTTTGACTGTCTAGCACTGGGTACCATAGAGTAACGCCGGGCTAATTGCCGGTATGTATACTTTCCCCTTGGTTTTTATTGGGATACGGGAATCACAAAGCACGCTGGTTAGTGAGCATCACTTCAGCCATGCGGCGCTGACTCTGTGAGTGACGTCAGCGTCCACGTTTGCATCTCTCGTTAACATAAAAACTAGACATTAAAATTGGTTTACTGTGGGTATGGGTATCGTATCAATGAGAATAGTCTCTGGAGTAGTATTTCCGCTGAAAGGATATTTTAGATACTCAGTTTAACTCTTGCTAACTCTCAGGCCGTACTTTTCCATCTGTATAGTGTATAGCATCCGTGGTTGACTTAGATGCTGTGAAGTCAAACTGGTTTGGGAACATTACACAGACTTTGTTGTGACGGTTGTTGATTCGTTCCCATATTTTGAGTGTGTAAGCGGTCCATTTTATATATCTATAGTTTTCACACTGCGCAGCATCACCCTTGTTTTTGTAGAACGGCATTAGATAGCTCGGGCGCCAAGATTCTAGAATACGATTTGTAATCATGACGATATTGCATAGCTTTGCTAACCAAGCTTCAGTTACTGGATCTAGTCTTTTCCACCGATCTGCGGTGAATTCGTCTAGACCTATGGCTTTGCGGCTTTTCATTTTACCTAATGTGTTTCTCACCTCGTCCTCATTTATAGTTGGTATTGGACCATGTGTGGGTGCACATGGCGGTGGATCTTCGTTTGGAAATTCTTCCTTCAATAGCTTACTATAGTATTCAACCGGGTCTACCTTTTATAGCAGAACTTTTTACGTCATAATATTATTTTGCATAACAATGGACAGCATAATCTTCATTTCGCAGAAAGTTGTTTGGCAAACACTCATTTATCATAAATTCGAAATACATAATTTTGTTAGTCAGAATCATCTTTAGGCATAAATTTCATGTCCATTATAATTGAAAAGCAGAACCATCATATCGCAGAAAAGTTGCAGTTAGAATCTTCTTATGGCATAGGTACATCTTTTTATATATTTAGCTTGGAGGCAGGCATGCAACATGCAGCATGTAAGCAAGGCATGAATTTTTTTGCCTTAAAAATATTCGATTAAAGAATATTATGCCAAGTGTGTTATGCCAAATAAATGTCGGAGTATCAAGATTCTGCCAAATAGAAGGAACCCTATTCAACCATCTCTCGTTAATTTACTTTTATGTTCATGGATGCTCTATGTTTGCGTTTTGCTAATTTCAGTACTTCGTCCGCATTTTGAGCACTCGTGATCTCTTGTGCATCTTTTAGCATCCTGCTTCGCCACTTTATATCGGTCCTTATCTTTCGCTAGCTTAGATCTTTTTATTCGCTAGGATAAACACAGGACATTTCTCTTTGATTCTGACATTTGGAGACTCCTAAGATCCCTGCCGCTTTTGTCCTGTATCAGGTTTTAAACTTAGACCAGATATCATTTGCGTTGTCATAACTTACTTCCAAATCGGTCTCCAGATAATTTTTTATCACGCTCATTAGTGTCTCCCCTGGACCATCCAGCTCTCTCCACTTAGTTTTTGGTGTTCTATCTACTATAATTTTTATAGGTTTTTGTCTGCTTGTACACAGACACGAGTATGCGATACTCTATGATCTATATCTCGATGAACAATTTGTACTCCGACTCCGACTCGCACTTGACCGATTTTCGGGTGGTTGTGCCCACAACCTTTTTGGAGGGCTGGATCCGCCCCTGCCCTTCGCTCCCTCTCAATGTCGTCATTGTCTTTAAGGTCAGCGGTCAAGAGATGTCCCAGGTATTTAAACTTTAACTCTCCTGAGAGCTACTCCATACAACCTGACTGGTGGTAACAGCCATGATGGACAGTTTCAGGGCTCCGACCACCGGCCTCAAACACCATGACCTCACTTTTTCCATGTTGTATATCAATCCATGACGCTTAGCATAAGCTTCACAGATGGCAACCAACTTCCGGAGACCGCAGACTGAGGCGGTCAGCAGCGCCATGTCATCAGCGTAACTTATATTATTAAAACACACCCAGTCAATATAGCAACCCACTCGCTCTCTGCTGAGCGCCTCGATTAGCTCATTGACGTATAGATGAAGAGCAAAGGTGAGGCCAACCCAGGGTGGGTTGGCCTCACCTTTGCTCTTCACCCCACACTCCAACCTATACGGCTCCGACAATTCTCCAGCCCATCGAACCTGATTGACCTGGTCTCCATACCAGTACTAAGAGTGCTAATCAACCCTGCTTCAGCTGTCCTAAGCTTATTCCAAAAAATACTGTAAGAGACCAGGTCAAACGCCTTGGATAGGTCAAGGAAGCGAGCATAAGTAGGTGTCTTCCTGTCAGTACCTATAGTACTAGACAGCCCACTTCAGGCCCAAAATAGCACTCTCCGTAGACAAGCCCGCACGAAAACCGAACTGATTATCATGCAGCTGAATATGATTGGCAGACTGTCAAGCGCTTTCGCTATTACTGTAGCTAGGGAAATTGACCTATAGTTTGTAATGTCAGCGTGGTGAATAGTTTTACTTTTAACTATAGGAACCACAATAGTTCTAGTTAGCTGACTAGGTAAATACGTATGACTAATACAGAAAAGGAACATTGCCAACACTCTCATAATGCCTTCATACGCGTTGGAATCGAATTAAAATTTCGAGTATAGTTGTCTGTTAAGCAGACTGTCAAGCGCTTTCGCTATTACTGTAGCTAGAGAAATTGACCTATAGTTTGTAATGTCAGCGTGGTGAATAGTTTTACTTTTAACTATAGGAACCACAATAGTTCTAGTTAGCTGACTAGGTAAATACGTATGACTAATACAGAAAAGGAACATTGCCAACACTCTCATAATGCCTTTATACGCGTTGAAGGGGTGTGGAAAACATTCCCAGACAACTAGATACTAAATGGACGACATACTAGCTATGATATTCGGTAGCATGCGGCACCCAGTTAATTTTGAATATAATTTAAATAATAATACCATCACGAAGTCAACAGCTATGAAAGACCTGGGAATCACATTCGACTGAAAGCTCACCTTCCACGACCATATATGGCCATGGTAGCTAAACAATCCTACCATAGGTTAGGTTTTGTTCTGCGTAATTGCCGCGATTTTCGTACCGCTCATGCCGTCAAAATAATATTTAATGCGCTCGTACGTACTAAGCTGGAAACCAGCTCTTGCGTGTGGAATCCACATGAAAGTACCTACGCACTTTTATTAGAAAAGATTCAAAAAGCGTTCCTTAGGTACCTATATAAGCAGAAACATCGCTACCTACTATCCTTACCTTTATCCGACAAAGTTCTTACTGGGTTGCCTCGGATACAACTCCCTAGAGGTAAGGCGAGCTCGAGATCAGCTCACAATAGCCTGTAAGATGCTCCGTGGCGCTATTGACGCTCCTGATCTGTTACATGTGCTGGCGCGCTTTGTCCCAGACAATTACTGCCGTGGCAAAAAGCACAGGCTGTTTGCCGTGCCTCCATGTCGTATTGTTGCACGTGCTAAGTCGCCAATTCCTCGCATTCTGGCCGCGCTTAATGATCTCTTGGATTCTAATCCAACAAGCGATCTGTTTGCGGATGGATGGATGAAGATTTTTAGATTAATGTCATATGTACTGTGAGAAGAATTCATTAGTGTTGTTAAAACGTTAACCTACTTTTTACTTTGTATATTTTAGTATGTGTTATAATTGTCTCTTTTAATTTTAGTTACGGTCATTGGTTGTAAACATAACCGTTGTAATTAAATAAATAAATAACTATTCATCAGTAGATAATAAAATGCTACGAAAATATTTTTTTATTTAATCAAATTACAAGCCACCGCAGGGGTCTGTTTAAAATGGTAGTTTAGGTGAGCAAGCCCACGGTTGAGTCGCGCGTTGTCCGTTGATGTCTTTTGGAAAAGTCTTTCTTTCACAAATTCTAATTCTTTTATCCCTTCCTTTCCCTTTGTATTTTTATCGTAAAAATCTGTGCTGTTAACTTTGACGTCTTATACGATATCGATAATTACAAAATTTAACTTATTTTTTATCTACTTTTAACCGACTTTACAAAAGGAGGAAGTTCTAAAGGGTTTTCTTCTGCGTGACATGCATGTTTTCATTGAAGATTCCAGAATTAAAATTGCAGTGCATAGATAAGGTCACTAGGGAATATGGTTTCTAGTTTTGTTTTTACTGATATAATGTTGAGAAGAGTCAAATCGTGAAAATAAGATGCCTATATTCAATCTTTTTAGGCTTCAAATAGTATGGCGGACTCTAATACTAATTAACTTGAACCTTAATTAAAATATTTTTACTATGGGATTTATACTCGATATTTTTGCAATGTTAACATCAATTTTATCGATATCAACTACTTTCCCTTAATCAAGTAGACCAATCCCTTAGGCATATCTACGCAACTTGACCTTGAACTGACCAATTACAGCTCTGCATTTCTCTCTCCAACCCGACCCGTAACAGTGAGTCGTGTTCTTCAAAGAAATCGGCCTATAGGCTCTCTAGTGGTTATATACTCTCTGCTCGGCCACCTATATATCTCGAGGTCTAGAGCACCTAGCAAAGATCTGTTTTTGCCTAGAATCGGCTTGTGGTTTGAAGATATAGCACAATTGTTTATATAAGGTGTAGTAGATTTAAGATCCAGTACCGTGGCCAAGCCGGTAAGTGCACCAATAAGTTGCACGTTTGATTGTAACGATCCTTTGTAAATTTGATCAAAAGGATCTTATGAGTTGCCTTCTCTCAGAATTCGTTTGGAATTTATGTATTGTGAGCGCCATCTATCTTCATGACAAGATAGGTACCTCCATAATACAGATGGCGTTGTTAGCTAGCTGAGAAATACCGCAATACTATTGTTTCAATACGAAGTGTACAGGCAAAAGAGAACAAGCCATGACATAATTTTTCTTGTCTTTGTATTTTATGTAGTTAATTTACTCTTTGTATTGTATGTACGTTGTTTTCTTTAGTAGTCCAGTCATTAGCATTTGCAAAAAACAACAGATGTCGCTACAAAGACGTTACTGTTTATGGCCGAAACGTCAAGATTTTGTTTTTATTTTCTCAGAATTTTGAACACAGGTACGAATCATTGAGATAGGAAAAGTACTTATTTTCCAAGTCAGTGGTACGAATTGATACCATGTGTAGGAAATTTTTATAGTTGCCTACCTAAATAATGTGTTATGTAGGTTTATTTAGGTACAGGGGTAGCCAGCAAATGAAACACAATTAAATTTGAGGTATGTTATATTTATCGAGTTTGTATGTTGGTAATAACTACAATAAAGTACAGAAATGACCGATGATTTCTATTACAATTTCGTGAGTTCTCTAATCACAATGTTTTCATATGTATTCATCATTTTTCTTGTATACTTTTTTAGGCATTCACTAGGCACTAACACATGTGCCTTAATTGCTTAGTCTTTAATTTCTCCATATTTACAATAACTCAATAACACCAAAATTCAGGTAAGTATGTCGTGTGGGTATATAAAACTGGAGTAAAAAACGACCATAATCCAAGAAGACACAAAAATGGCACTAAGAAGGTATCTAGAGACTTAATTTACCTCGTTTATTATAAAAGCTTGCTGTTGTCACAATTATAGCATAACTGCAATTAACTGACGCTTTTATAATAAGTATTTTATCATAACTTTAATCATTAAACGTTTTCTACAAAATAAAAATGATTATCAAATACCTATTTTATATTACCATTATGCCTTATTGGAATATGGCAAGAACATTTTGAGTTAAATTATAAAAAAGAATAAGTTTAAAGAAAATATTCACTTGTATTAGATCAATGACGAGTAATAATCGTCAGAGGCACGTTATTGTAAATGGTATGGTCTATTCAGAAAAGTAATCATCCTGAGTGTTGCCATTTAAAAAGTACGTGCTGAATTATTAATTAGTTTAACGAATTGCATTATTAATTGGTTGTTTTGCAGTCTTCTTGCCGCATCCACAGTTATTTTTGATGAATCGGGCGTGACATGTTAATGGAGCGATGCTTATATCTGATTGCAATTAAACTAATTAATACGGGCTAAGTTAATTTGTATGCAACGTGTCGGTAATTGAGAACCTATCGGTAAATTACTGCCTTTAATCATTTGGCAATATGTTTCTGAATAGATCACACGGCATTCATAGTATGGGACATTTAAACAAATAGGTAACAGAACAATAATATTAACATAGGTGTGTAATAATAAGACGTTTTCCTTCGTCAACTTCAATCTTAATAAATTATTATACAGTATTAGGATTGAGCATAAAAGTGTTCGAAGATGTGTTCATATTAGAAATAATGGGTGCGTTCGTTCTTACACAATAAGAAAAATAGTGTAAGTAGGTATTTAATTATAGGTAGGTAGTGACAGACATAAGAATTCTCGTAATTAGGATATCAGTCATTATAGCAAATAATACAATATCCCGAAATAATTTTATGATAATTTTTAGAAGAACAAGATTGTATTAAATTTTATAAATATCTCAATATAGTATAAATATATTTACATTCATTAATTCTAATATTTTTCATATTGGTGTCTTATTTAACGCACACTTACTTTATTCATTTATAAATAAAATATTAGACATTAAAAAGATATCATATGGAATGGTTTTTTGTACAAAATCAAATACAAAATCCACCGCACTGGTAGAAAAAATTACAAATCACAATGTTTTATGATGTACATCATAGAGGGGCCCCAGCGGGCCCCCGCGGGCCCCTCGCTGCGACTAGTCGTACATTGTACCGTTGTGTCGTGTGAAGTCTCACTTGCACACGCCCGAGCCCCCATCGTCCCATTGAAAAATAGATCCATCACTACTTAAATTTATAATTTACAAATAAGGTACTCTTTTAAAACGAATACGATACAGGATAGTCCTCACTGGTCGAACGTACACCGGACCCGAAATACTAATGTCACTAACCGCTCTAGAGCACTACGTCCGTCACGACTGACTCCGTCCATAGAAAACTTAATGGAATGAAGATTTATTGCTAGAATTACAAGATCACAAACGATTGAGATAGTTCAGGAGCGCGCGAGGCTCAACAGTTGAAGGTGTTGGAGTGTGCGCAAGCGCGCGGGAAGTCGTCCAGCGGGCGCGCGTAGCTCTCGGGGATCACGGAGTACTCGGGCTCGCTGTACTCGCGCTCGTTGCGCGGGAACCCGATGACGGTCTCCGAGTTGCGCATGTAGCCGTTCTCCTGCTTCCTCGAGTAGCGCGTGTCGAGGTTGCGCTGGAAGTTCTCCGGGTGACACACCACTCCGTTGCGGTTTTTCTTTTTATCTGGCAGAGAGCGCAAAGAGCCATTGTTGAGGTGATGAGCCGGTGCGCCATTGTTGAGCGTGAGCGGCTGGTGCGGGCGCGCGTCGCCGCCGATGTACGTGAAGCCGTTGGCGGGCAGCGTGCCGCCGCCCCCCGAGCGCTGCGGCCGCCGCGCGGAGCCCTGCTGGCCGCCTGACATGAAGAACACGCTCGGGGAGGCGTAAAGCTCTAGCTACAGTTCCGTCACAGGAATAGGCCTGAGGCCGGGCGTGTGCGGCGGCGCGGGGTACTGCGACGGGTGGATGCCGCGCACTATGCAGTCCTCCTCCGTTGAGATGGGCTTGTGGTACTCGAGGTTCTTGCGCCCCTTGTTCCACTTGTAGTCTTTCAACTTCTCCTGCATACTCTTGCGGTATCTGTACAAAATTAATACTAGTGTTGCAATTGTCGCCACGCATGCGACTACCACGATACAGATTATAGTTTGCTGCCGTGTGTCGTGGAGGACACAGCCCAAGTCATCCGCGTTCAGGTTTCTCAGGGGCTTGTCTTTCAAGTGCTCGGGGCTGGCGCAGTGTAATTGTGTGAAGTTACTCTTATCATACAGCAGCTGTTGAAGCCACAACAGTTGACAGTCACAGAAGATAGGATTATCGGTTAGATCTAGCTGTTTTAATTCTTTACCAATGAACACAGTTTCACTTAATGTTACTATGGCATTATCTCTAAGAGAAACGTGCTTCAATTTTGGCAAACCCAGTAATGTGCAATCTTCGATGATCGCCAGTTTTTTGTTGTTTGCTAAAACGATAGTTTCCAAATTGATGTTATCTTCAAATGCTCCTTTCTCAATTCTCTCCAGTTGTGTAGCGCCAGTGATGTCTAATAGTTTCAGGTTTTTCAAGCCCTTGAATGAATGGCTCTCCAGTGTCAGAAATTCATTTTGTCCGATATACAAATCTTCTAATCTGGTAAGACCAGATAGCTGGAATGTGGGCACTGTGAGTAGTCTATTTCCAAAGAGGTTGAGACTTCTTAAACCTGGGAGACCTCTAAATGCATATTCACTTATGTTCGAGAGTCCTGCTCCGTTGAGATCTAGAACTGTAAGTCTGTTGAGACCGGCGAAGGCATCATCTGGGAGGAATGAGAAAGCATTCAAGCCCACGTGTAGCTCTGCGAGGCTCCCTAACAAGCTGAAGGAAGTTGTCGGCACTGAACTCAGTTGATTATCATCAAGATACAAGATTCTCAGAGCTGACAAGCCAGCAAAAGCTCTGGGCTCAATCCTCGATATTCTATTCTGACCTAAGTTCAGTTCTTCTAATCGTGGCAAGGTAGTGAAAACCCCGTTAGTGAGTTCCTCCAAGAAGTTTCGTTTTAAATTCAAAACTGTTAACTGATTAAGTCCTTGGAAAGTTGAGTTTGTCACTGAGGATAATTTGTTATGATTTAGATGTAGTTCTTGTAGTTTGCGTTGATATGCGAAGCTTTTCGTCGGTATGTTGACGAGGTGGTTTTGGGACAGGTCTAGGTGTTGTAGTTCGGCGTAGAACTGCATCGAGCTGTCGATGGTCTTGATCTTGTTGTTGCGGATGATGAGCCGCTGTATGGAGGGATTCAGCGCGATAGGCAATACATCGAGGCGGCTCTCTTCGCACACCACAACAAGGGTTTCGTCGTTGCAGTTGCAGCCGCCCGGGCAGTTTGCCAGCGCCGCTGCTCCACTCCGCGACGCGAGCAGTTCCAGCGATATCAACAGCACCTGGAATTTAAAGAAGACAGCCATGAGTAAAGATAGAAAACAGTTACAAGATTATTCAATTAACTTAAAGCCCACGAAACTATTAGGGACTCGTCTTCAAAAGCATTCCAATAAACCCGAACTATCGATTGACACTAAACAGAAACTGAATATACAGTCAGTCTTAAAGCCGAATATCTAGGCTTTCAATGAATATATTTCGTTAAAAGCATAGCTGTATCTCGGCTGTGTACACAGTCTGTGAACGTACGCCCGAATGCTATCTCAATTCCGGTAGAAACATTTCGTTAAGCGTGAACTGGACCGCTAACGTTAGCTCGGCCGTTTCGTTTGTCCTCAACGTGTAAGTGAATCCGAATGATTTCAATTACTATTACACGTAGGTAGATATGTAAGAAACGTTCTTTGAAAATATAAGGCATGTTTTTAATACGCTGAAGTAGGTAGGTAGATTGATGGTCTTTCAGTAAAATGGAATCAATGTAAGGCGAGCGAGCTCCGGGCCCGGCGCAAAAAGGAAAATAAAATGATATTGGAATGGGAATTTTGCGCAGTTTTAATTTATTAAAATGCGCTCCTCAGAGGCGCTTGGGGCCAGCTTCTTTGCTTCTAAGACCAGCACTTTTATTACGTTTCCTCTTTCCTACAATTAGCAAGGAGATCCGAGTGTAGTCGAGATTCGACTTTAAAATTACAAAGTCGAGTTTAATTCTGTTACAACGAGATTGCTTATAGATGCAACGCTGACAATCTCCTTACAGTCCGTACTTTAAAAGACAAAGCTACCAGTAGTTTGTCAGCTAAGTGGGTTTATTAGCATTCTATGGAGGAGCGGCACAGGATGAAAACTCAATTGGACATCCAAGATAGCATCGAGCAAGTTTCGAGTGTTTGCGTTGTTCCTCTGAGCGTCGGTTATTGCAGAGCGGGCCGCGCGGACTTCAAGATTAACTTTTAGCGAAACTTTATAGAGTCCGGCTGACATAGAATATTGTTTGTGTATGTTATGTAGATACGCAAAAACAATTCGCGGATGCAGTGTGCAGTGCGCCCGAAAAACTGGGCCTATTGTGTAGTATTTTTGTTCCGGAAATTTCCAACGGCATATGTATGGAAGTTCTATCTGTACATCGGATTTCGGTGTGTCCGGTAGCAGCCGCAGCGTTTTGCATTCCATTTGCGCATCGTGCGTGCGTCCTATTTATAGGGTCGGTGGTCGTTCCGATACAAATCAGGAATCAAAATTCGATATGCGGAGGTGATTCGCAAACAGTGCTGGCTGTTTTGCACGTTTCGTCCTGTGTGCGAGTGAAATTTCCGCTAAAATCCAATAAACCCGTGCTCGACGTGTTATGTTTTGAGTCGTTTTGCACTATGCTCGCCGGAAATTTGGATTTTTTGCAGATAGCAACGTAATGATACCTTTAATGATTTCGACTTTGTCTTGTATGTTTTGCTGTTCCAGTTTAGTTCACAATAGTTATTTTCAGAACAGTTTTAGCTTGCGATTTAACAGAGATTCTTAAGCTGTATAGAATTGCTTTCTTTGTAAGATGTCGGGGACACTTTGACCCGCTTTCGCGACGTGTACAAGTAGCGCGCAACAAATAGCCATCTAATTGGCTCCAACGTTTTATTTAGGTCTGATTTTATCACAGAATAGAGGCAAAAACCTATATTTGCATAACTAGAAATACGTTCTAGATTCTACGAACATTTTGGAACAAACAAGTACCTAGTCTATTTCACAGCTAAGGCCTAGATTTGCCTGTACATTCCATGTTCTCCCCTACGGCACATACCTATGCGAAAAAGTCTGTATGCCCACCACCACTTCCCTTCATGTAGTTACAAATTATTTCAGCCGGTGTACACTGAAAGGGCGTTGCGGGTAGGCGTACAAAAACTCGTCGCGTCGAGTGGCGGCGCGATAGGTATGCAAATCGCATAATTGTGGTGGCTACCCGTTGATGGAAAAATTGCGGCGAAGAGTGCGTCCGCGCGGAATGGCGGGCCCGTACACGTGGTCTAACGGTTTTAATTATGGACTGATGTAAAATGGTGAGGAACGTTTTTGACGTGGAATTTAGTTTTACTCAGCAAGTACTGATATTTTTTCAGTTACCTCTTCTATGGACCGTTTTCGATGTGGAATTTAGTTTTACTAAGCAAGTAGGTACTGATATTTTTTCAGTTACTCTTATATGGAACGTTTTTGACGTGGAATTTAGTTTTACTAAGCATGTACTGATATTTTTACAGTTACTTCTTCTATTTTGAGTATTGAGTACCTAATTAATGTGATACTTGAAAATGTGATGTGAAAATAGGCAAGATTACTTCCTTAAAAATCTTTAACAGCAATGTCTTTCCGTCCTCAACATTCAAAAGTCTCAAGAACTGGCATTTTGCACGATAGCTGACGGCCAGTTTAGTAAACAATACCCCATAACATTCTATTAGTTAATAAAAGTAGCGAGAAATAGGCTTTAAAGCGCTCGTTCCGCGGCCCTAGATATTAGCTGAACAGCTTAATCCAGCGCATCCGTGACTCGCTAATAGATCCGCAGCAATTTGAGAGCAATAACACATGCCGTTTAAAATGCTAATGTCCCACTTTTAGAGTAGCGTAGTGATGGGACCCGGTATTGGTATCGGTTTTAGTTTGGGATTGTGGTTTCGAATGTTTAAAGTACCTACTGAGTCAAATGAAAAGCGGTTTGTAGATATGTATATTGAAAAGTACATAACTATGATTGAAACGTAAGTATTTAGAAATAGATTTAATCCGGGTTTGGAGTTTAGCACATGGAAACGGTATTGACTCTTTCAATACCTGAAACTTTGAAAACGATGTCGTTAAAAAAACTAATGTTAGTCTATGTTAGTTCGTCTGTATTGTTCGTAGCACAGTGTTTCACATAGCAAAATCAGCCAAAATCAAACGTTCCCATTGTTGAGACATAGGTTTTCACTCTAAAAGATGAGGAAACCCACTACGCGGCATTATAGGACATGCTTTTTTAAGATGTTCCACTGATCTCACACCTTACGCCACATTAAATCAAATAACAAAATTAACTAAAGACTAACTTATCGCTTACTCGCCGGCAAGTACAAACGAGACTGACCTGCAGATACCGGTACCGAGACTGAGACCCAATTGTTGACCCAACCTTAATGCTACCGTTCTCACATTTATTAGAACGGTACCCTAAAACAACCCTTTGGTGCTGTTCGTTATTCAAATTAGCGAGTTCTGAGGGTTTGTTGATTAAAAATGCGACTTATGAAGACGTAACGGTCTACGGCTGAATATTAAATGGTGGAATTAGGTCGTGCCGAAAAATATAATTTAAAAAATCAGACTATATATTTATTAATGAAGCTATCGAGATTTAATTTAGAAGATTTACTTGAACCCATGGGATGACATTTATAAGTGTATTCGGTGGATTAAAAATATCGAGTAAAGGATAGCCTATGATCAGCAAAGGTCTGATATGAATTGACAAAAATCCCTCATTAATGTCAAGATTAAATAATAAGTTTATTTTTGCTTGACCATAAAGTACTCAAGAAAGAAAGAGAAACAAAGAAAAACGTTTCATATGGTACTGTTGTCCCTGTCAAAAGAAATTCTCACAAGCCAAAGGTTACTGGTAGAGAATGCCTTGCTGCATTAAGTCCGCCCATGTAACACAATTGTACATAAAGTTTAAATAAATAAATAAATAAACTCTTGCCTGTATTATTTTTGTTAAGGTACTTACTGTAAAAAACGAGTATATCAAAAGTCAAGAGTGAATAGGTTACTTTTAGGTAAGCGTGCTCCATCTTCGACCACATCATCACTTACCATCAGGTGAGATGGCGGGCAACCCCAAACTTATTTTTTCATAAAAAAAAATATATATCATCTATAACATAAATATAATAAAACAGTAAAAAATGTGTGTCTGTACATTTAAATTTTATACAAAAATAATTATTGAGGTGGGTTAAGAAACGGTAACACGGCTAAAAAAATTAAAAAAGGTCTGTCTGTACACGCTAATCTCCGGACCTACTGGATGGACTTTAATGAAATTTGGTAAGTAGATAGTTGACATCCCGGAATACTTTTTATCCCGGAATTCCCACGGGATCGGGATTTACGCGGGAAATCCTCCCACGCGAACGAAGTTGCGGGCAGCAGCTAGTCATCTATAAATGCAAATGTAGATTGCAGTCTTGGAGACTTCGATGTTCAAAGTGAAAGTGAATTGCGACCTTCAAGAGAAACGTGCTTTATCTTATACTGTGACTTCGTTTATATCAGGCCAAACTTTGATAGAAAGTAATTCTATCAAAATAAATGGCTCGAAGTTTTCATCTAAAGATTTGATTTCAGATTCAGTCCTAGCTGATGTTTTTGACAATCATTTAGTTTAGACTTAATTCAACTATTTCTAGTACAATTTCTTTGAAACTATTCATTCAGTATCTTAAGAAAACAGGTCTCTTTGTATACTTACTATTTTCAACTGGGCGGTTTTGACGAGGGTTTAAATCTATTTTAAAGTCGATCAAAGTAGGTGGCACACTATCATAAATAGTAACAAAAAAAAATGTCTAGCAATGACTTCCAAGTGGCATATCGATAGCGCACGTAAATAATTTCATACTTTATGGAGGTACAAAATATTTTTTTTTTTTTTTTACTTTAATACTTTTCACCATCCAAAACACTTAACCGAACCTTCTGCGTT
Source organism: Tholera decimalis (assembly GCA_943138885.2). Taxonomy (NCBI): domain Eukaryota; kingdom Metazoa; phylum Arthropoda; class Insecta; order Lepidoptera; family Noctuidae; genus Tholera; species Tholera decimalis. Next base: position 6,349,862 of record OW964553.2, on the reverse strand, counting down.
TGATGGTCTATCATTCTACACATGATATTGGCAAAATTGTGGTGGCTCCTCAACAAACGCCACTTAACAAAAGTTGAAGTTAATACTTTTAGGATTTTTAAGGTTCCGTAAATCCGTACCCGAATGGCAAAAAACGGAACCCTTATAGTTTCGTCATGTCTGTCTTGGTAGGTATATGTACTCTGTGCACCGCTTTCCGATTTTTAGACAAAAATAAAAAAACATATATTTTAAAGTTTTTACAATATCCTATTCATGGAACGTATTTTTGTATTATTGATTATTTAATATTGTTTATGTGGCCTTCCAGTTTCGTAAGTTTTCACTTTCATTTGTGTTTCTTCTTATTTGCTCTATAAATGAGTGAACAGTTATCTCAGGTGCCATTTACGCAGGTGGTCGAAAAAAATATAATTTATTGATCTGTTCCTGTCTAACCTAGTCTAACTAAACTAATCGCTTTGACGATAAGACAATACCGTGGTTCCATAGCTATCTCGGCAATCATTCTGCTGACGTGTAGAAACACGTTTAAGCAATGTTTCATCACTCATCCCCGTTAATATGGGAGTTCCGCAAGGCTCAATACTGGGCCCCATAATTTTTACATATTTTGCTGGGAAAAATTCTATAAAGCTACTAAGTTTCTTACTAACTTTTTTATTTATAAAAAACAGAATTAAATCATCTTAGTGCCTACAACTTGAGGTACGCCAAAATAATTCATTAGCAAGTCCTTGAATACCTACTTCAAATTAAATTATGAATAATCCTTCATCAAAAACTTCAACTAAACTCAATTATAGGGCCCACAAAGCCTGTATACTCCGACATACATAAGTTATGTCTCACATACACCTACTCTGAGATAACTAAACCAATCATCTATTAATTAATATCGCGTGTACTCTATGGCTAACACAGGTAATATGGTAGAATACAGTATTATGCTATATACAGATTATATATGTTTTAATATAGAAACACCGTGCGTAGACGTGCATCGAATAGAGAGGATAATATAAAACAATAAACTAGTCAATTAGTCTGAGGTGAAGTCTAGGAAGATGGGTTTCTTTATATGATAATTATTCCTAAATATTCAAATTACAGTGTAGTAATAATGGTAATCTGACGCGATGCAATAATCCTAAACAATATCATTAATGTCATTTTAAATATAAGGGTAACCATGAAATCTTGGAGGGGCCAACATCACTTGTTTTCTGGGGGAAAAGCATCAACTGACTGCCCCTACTCGCATATCAATTGCTCATGCCACGGTATCTCTTAGAGAATATTTCCGCAACCCCGGCAGGCAATGATCCTATTGGGTCCGTCAATGTTGACTGCACTTTAAGGCACGCGAGAAACTCGATACGCCACCCGGGCCTGGTCTTTACCGAACGGTGAGGTTCGAGCTAAGTACTATGCGCCCTAGGATGAGAAAAGGTTAAATATGGCTGCCCTGAAACAATTCAACAAAATAGACAATAGCCAAGAAACCTATCTTGCTGTTCATAAAACATTATTCAACGGTGTTATGTAACATGCTCGATTAGAAACTAACGCGCTGTACGTAAACCTATTGGGTAGTAGGTAGTAACTAAACTGAATCTATTTGGGTGTTAAAGGCTTTATCACAAATGGTTAAATCACAATGAGAGCTAGTAATAGGATTTAATTTGATGATTATATTGGTAGAATTTCGTCTGTTGTAGTGTACCTAGAGGTATTTGGTGTATTGAATTTATTAATTAACTGTGTCTGATACTTAGGGATGCTATCATCTAAATTGAAGGTCCCTGACACCTTTAATAAACATACCTTTTAGAAGTTCAAAATAAAAATAACGAATTGTGTCGTGTGCCCGAGTTTTAACCGGACTTTTTTGGTTAAATTCTCTGGACGCCCCCAGACGCCCTCCAAAATAGGAAAAATCCGGGGAAACCCGAATAGATGGCAACCCAACGTTACTTCATTTGCGTGGGAGTCGAAAACGTAACTTTATTTGTTTTTTTTTCATGCGTAAATTCCGATCTGGTGTTCCTTCCTTCCTGGATTAAAAAGCGTAGGTATATGTTGCCCTATAATCGGTTCAAGCGTTCCAGAGATAAGCCTGGACAAACAGAAAGACAGATAACAAGAATTTAAAAGTTTAACAATTGTGTAAATAACGATAAGCAATAAAAAATATATTTTGAGATCACACACTTAAAATACTTATTATTATAGCAGTTTATGCTAATATGAGGTATCATAGGTGCAACTGCTCAAAATTTTGCATCAACGTATGATCTCCCGATATTTCACACTTTTTTACAGCTAGAATAATTTTGTTTTTGTACTGAACTGTATTGTAGTCGTTTCTCGCTATTTGGTTTGAACGTTAGTGTTTTGTTCCACGAATTTTATTGCTGATTGTGTTTCTGAATCAAAAGCTTTATTTGGAAATGGGTACTTTGAGTGTATATTGATTTCTTTATCTACACCAATTCCCAAAATAGTATTTTTTACTGCATATAGGATCATTGCATTTAATGGCGTACTGTGAGAACTGGTATTCTGTCACATACTATCGAGTTTGGTAATCTTTGAATCTGATGCTGTATATTAGCTGGCTGGACGTGGCTCAACCGGTGCACAGACACTTAGCGTTATTATCGTTTGCTGGTTAAAACCAAATTCAGTTAGCAATTCTCATAAGCAGTGGCCAGTTGGCCACTTATTCACTGTTACGTAAATCCGTCGTATTACAAAACCTCATTGCTTGTCACATTCATAAATAATTTCCTCTTTCACAACTCCGAAGCTCGCTTCAATTCCAAATGTTCCATTATATGAAATTCGAACAAGCATTCACAAAGAACGCATCGATACGTAAAATAAATAAACGGACGGCATCCCAAGCGAACAATCACTGGGTTCACGCGCTATTAGACATGCCACAGTTTTGCGAATATTTGCGTTTCGGCCGCGCAGATATAACCAGCCGCGGTTGACACCTGGCCACGAGAGTCACTTTTGAATGAAGAAGGTCTCGTTGTGTTGGACGTTTTAAACATTTTCAGTTGCGCTCGCTTCATTTGTCGCTCACAAACGGTTGGTAAATGAGTGTCGAGCATTATGCAGATTGCAGGACAACGCATTGGAGCGACTCCGGCCGCCCGGTTGCCTCATGCCGGCCGCCGCCCTTCGTTTCAACCGGAATGTTAATTGTCTGCGTGCTAATAGGCAAATAATAATTTGCTGGAGATGGGCGGGCTTAGAATTGTTTCCGTCTCTATTTTAGTCGGAGAGTACGACTGGTGTACCTATCCCGTTATATCTGTGTGAGGAACTGTCCAAGCAGATTCATGTCCAATTGGCCTTACTTCCAGTGCAAACCACCGTATCTTCATAATAGCTACTGCAGTAAGCTAGATTATATCGGTCGTCTGAGCCCTGATTCGATTGCCACAGAGCCCTAGGTCTTCCTCGAGCCCTCGACCGCAGGCTCCATTCCGCTCGATATACACCGTAACTGAATTAATTACATATACGTTGTATATTACAGATACGTTGTTTACGCGCGTAATTCATTGCGCGATGCGTCACGTGTTATCAATATTTTCATCGGGATTTATTACGCCAAGCCGTAATTGGTAAAACGATGATACTGTGTACTAACTATGTAAAGTCAGGGAATTATTATATATCACTATTCATAATAATTGCGATGATATGTAGACTACATATAATATGCCATTGAATAAATTAAAACTACATATTACAGAAACTATTTTTACTGAAATCATAATAGTTTTTGGGTTCTGTAGTTTACGACTCTACCAGCGATTTGTATTTTTTAGATTTCATTAAACGACTTAAAAAAATGTTTTTTGTTCAACAGTCTTTTTATTCGCGGAAGAAACAGTCACTATAACTGTGATGAACAATTTAATTCACACTTCCCTTCATTATTGTTTTGTCTTTAGTGCGTTTGTAATGAAACCAATTCGCTGGATTAGTGTCCTATATAAAATGGTCTTAAATTCGAGATTGTTGTGGCTTTGATTTAAACTTAGTTCGGTTAATTAATCCCGTCATTGTCACGCGTGTTAATCTAGATCCAGTGTCTGGAGTCTAGACGCTCGCTATATCAACATAAACCAGTTGAGTTACTTGCCGCCATTAATTATAATTATTACAATGGGAATACAAAGTGAGCTTTCAGACTATAAATTGATAAGGTAAGGAAGAAAATAGTCTTGCTTATTTGTGGTCATGGTCTATGGTGTATACCTGGTCTGTTCCTGAAAGCATATGAAGTTTATTGAAAATAACTTTTTTACTATCTACATTATTACCTTCAACTGTCATATGTTAAGGAAATATCGTGAGGAGACCTGCCTGGCACGACTCAAAGGGCTTTCGTTGTGGATCCAGTCCTAATCTCAGAGAAGACTCCTGTATACCTTTTTTCTTATCGGGGAGAAAATCATGAAATACTGCCTCCCACCCTGAGCGGACCAGAAGGGAGTGTCGGACTTCTTCTGACTAAAACACGCCATATTTCATATATTACCCCTGAGTTGTGGAGCCGCGGGATTTCGTTAGAACATTCGCGTAACTACGACAGGACGTCTGTGTACCAGCGGTGGAAACGTTATCGTCTGGTAACGATACGATTCCTTTGTTTATTTTGCGACGGTTATTTAAACTGAAAGTTATTTATATACTTAATTGTTACTTATTGAAATGATTAATTGGATATTATTTAGGTACTCTGGAGTTAAATTATTAATTTATGAGTGCTATGAAAAACTATCTACAAACAGGAAAATTGTTGACCTCTAAGAGGCTGCGTACTACAGGATCCTTTTTAAGTATCTGAATTTTCTTGTATATTATTAAAAAAAAAAACATATTCTATAAAAGAAGAATCCAGAATATTCAGTCGGGACTGTATCGGTGTCTTCATTATCATTAATTCTGATTTTATTTCATGTTTTGCCAGTGGTAACTTATTTACTCTTTTTGTTTACCAAGAAATAAATTAAAGATAGATAGATACTCACCAGGAAAGCATTGGACGTGATGAAGGTTGCTAGCCGTCTGCCAGCGCGGAGAGGAGACATCTGTGAACGAACAAAGAGTATTTATTAATTATTGTATACTAGTAAAATATGCTGAAAACTGTTCAAGACTGTAATGGTGACGATACAATAAGAACTACATTTTATATATATTTTTTAGATAACGGTAATGCGTGTTGCGGAATTGTGTTACAAAATTAATCTATTGAAATACTTGCTTAAAATCACGCTAGGCTTTTCATTTTCACGAAAATAAAGAAAGATGACGAAGAAAAATTATGTATAGGTATAATTCGCAGTTGTCGCTAACCGCATCTAAAAGAATGTTAAAAAGAGTCGAATGATAAGCTTGTTTCATCTACGACTACATCAGCCCTTACCATGGGTGAGATGTTGCTCAAACGCAAGCATATCATCAACAAAAGAAGTTGTTTGGATAAATAAATCCGTTAATTGCCTTGCGGTAAGTAAAGTGGTGATTGAGTGGGGACCTCGAACTGGAAAAAGTCAGTGGATCGGAGATGGACAGACAACATTGTAAATATTTTGTTAGACAAATTAGAACTAAGCCTAACTGTCATACCATACAACACACATGAATAGTAAACGAAAGAAAAATAAAGAAAGGACTTTACACCGATCATGAGGCATGAAGCAAATAACAGAAAAGAACAAGTAGGAAAAAGTACAAAGAAGGTTTCTTTACTGAAGAAATACGCAATAATTTTAGAAAAACCCACAATTGAATTTCAATTACAGGCCACCCTAACTATCACTCGCCTTGAAAGCCTATCAACTACCACTAAGGCGGTACTCCTCAATGAAGCCCTAGTACATGATAATTTTTTCCATGTGGGCATACTACGGGGGGGGGGGGGGGGGGGGGGCATTTTACCACTTTGGAAGCGTATATCTTTTAGAATGTCATTTTTAAAGACCTGTCTATAGATACCACACAAGTGTAATTTAATGAAAATAAATATTTTTAGTTTCAGTTCTAAGTAGGGGAGCCCCCCTTAATATAATATATATTTTTTTTACTTTTGTCTAAAAACCGGAAAGCGGTTCACAGAATACATCTACCTACCAAGATTCACATGTGTAGTCTTAATAGTTTCGGAATAAAATGACTGTGACATACGCAAGGACGGACAGACAGACAAACATGACGAAATTATAAGGGTATCGTTTTTTGCCATTTGGCTACAGAACCCTAATAATGATTCAACGAGGCTGTTTTTGCTTCTTTGTGTTAAATAAATATGTTATTTTACTTTCTATTATTTTTCTTCTATGAAGAAGAACTGCAACCGACAGCAAATTATGTTAGTTGCTTTTGTGATTTGTATGAAAAAAAAAATGCAATTAGAGCATATTTAAGTAAAACATATGATTTCAACTACACCGATAAGGAGTTGTCCTCTCACCACAAACCCTTCTCTTTGCACAGATCAGAGTTTATTTCGTCGCACATAAGTTGCAGAAAATGCGTAAGCTTGCCCGCTCCTCTTGTGCCCCCAAATTTTTCACCGGCTCGCAATAACCAGTGCCCCGCCCTACACATGGCCGTTCCCACTAGGCCTACGATTATGGTACACCCCCTATGTTTATAACAATTTCATTAAACGTCACCAGTTCCCATAACCAGGCCGGCTAATCGGAGGACTTTATTCGCTTTATAAACTGAAGTTTCTCAGAGTAATTTGCGAAGGATAATTCTGCGAATCGTACGTAATAGTTATGTCGTTATATTGTGAAAGACTCAATAATGGCATGCATAATATTTATTAATAGGCAAGCTTTGAAGTGGCCAGTAAGCAAGCGATGCTAATTTGTTTTCTAGTTGTTCTAGCAATTGTGTTTTGTTATTTTTTTTTCAATTTGTTTGTACAGTTGCGTGTTCGTGTGAGGAGTTATCGGGAAATGGCATTATAATAAAGTTTTCTTTGTGAAAGCTTTGAGTATAGCTTTTTTGTTGTTTAGTACGGCTATTTATCAGCTTTAATAGGAACTAGCATCGAGCTAAGCCAAAGGCTATCCGATACTAAGTATCTCAAACCCGCTCTTCCAATCCATTGGCCATCGCTGTATAATCAGGAAATCCACACTACGCGCCTACCTACCCCACCTACATCTGACCCGGACAGATAATACCATATAATTACGAAGCCGGCACTGGTATGCAGTTATTGCGCTCATTATGGTCGTCGCTTGAACCTACGGACAGTCAACTGACGGCGAGGCGTCGCTCGTCTGCGGACAGTATTCCAACTATTACGCAATTCGGGAACGAACAAGCCCGTAGGTTAAACTTTTTAGTTTGTTTGTAGGTTTGGTTGTTTGCCGCCGCGACCACCAAACGCTCGTTACGACACTGACTAGGCGAAATTCCCTCTAAAAAGTAATTTGCTGTGTCACCAGCGGCTTCAATTTAACTAACCTATTTGTGAAATGCAAAACAAAATGGTCGGTAATGACTGTGCAGGTTTAAAAATGTTTGCTGGAAGACTTTTGTTGGTACTTAGGGAATGGCTTAGCTAGTGTTTTCGGTGAGAGCTTTATTATAGCAGTTTGGGGTGAGTTATGGCCGCTTGCGATAAAGGCTTTATAGGTTCTAGCAGAGCGCAAAATTAGAAGTTGCATTTTTGAAATTGGTTGTGACGGATTATATTCTAAAGGCGATATTAAAAAAAGCGAAAAATATGTCAGAAGAACCAGTCTGTTCAGCCGTGTTTTTATTATCTTTTAAGTGGCAATTGAAAGCTATAGTGACACTTTGAGAATGAGAATAATTTATTTAAAAAAATACAGTTAAATGTGTTTTGAACTCTCACTAGGATTGGCTGTTTCGTGAGTTTCAGGCTCCTAGCTCCAATTACATAATAATATAAAATTTTCTTAATAAAATCTAAACTAATAAGAGATACACAAACGAAGAGAGGTTAGGATTAGTTGTTGTTGTGAATGTTGTGTGTGGTGGGTGCGGGTGTGACGTTTGATATATTTACTATATGGGTGATTCTACGATAAGAGGTTTTCAGTCCATACTGAATACGGCCACGGAGAAAAGTTGCTGTTTTTACATTAAACACTTATATTACGATTTTTGTCCTATTTATGTATCTTTTCACGTAAGGGCAAGTCACGTTATGCATATTTTATTACTTTTTACTAGGCCAGGGTAAATACATTGGGCAGGGTAGAGACACCAAGATCAGGGAAGATAATTATTTGGCCAGGAGAGAGAATTTGTAGCAATTAAAGTAACAAAACTAGTAAAATCAACTTTAATTAAACATTGTAATTAACATATAATGTGACTATCATTTTTACTAATCATATTAAACATTAACAGACTATATTATTTCAGCATTTTCTGAATTTTAAAACAAAAGTGTCTTTAGTGTCATTACACAATAATATATGAAATTAATATGGCATTATACCTACAACAAATAATAAAATATTCTTTTATTAATACTAATTATAGCGTCTTTTAAATAATACAAATAATCAGACTTGCGATAACTAGGATAATTTTCATATTACCTGTACCTATGCTACATTTCACTAAATGAATGTTTTAAACATAAAATCTATACTAATATTATAAAGCGGAAAAGTTTGTTTGTTTGTTTGTTTGCTTGAACGCGCTAATCTTCGAAAGTACTGGGTGGATTTGGATGAAATTTGGCATGGAAGTAGCTTGAAGCTTGAGAAAGGATATAGGCTACTTTTTACGCGACTGCAAAAAAGGAGAGTTATGTTTTTACCGTGATAGAATCCACGGGAGCGAAGCCCCGCGTGTGTACTAGAAAAAATAAATTAAAGGCACTCTCTTGCCTATATTAACAAAAAATAAATGCTTAAGCTTTCTCAAACACGTTCACAGACTCTTTGAAACAGTAGAATGCAATGTACCGGGAAAAGTCTTTATTTGTTCTTTAGCACTAGCAATTAAAGAGTATTTCTCAAGGATAGTATAGTCTTTTACAAATTATATTTTTCAGAATCATTTTTAATTCTTTCATATCGTAGTCTCTCTGCTTCACGTTTCTTCTGTATTTTTTCTACACGTGTTAACTTTTCCCGTTGTGTCATGATCTGTAACAATATTAAACAATCATATAATAACAATGTCTACTGAGAACTCCTTTATTTATCAGTTTTAAGAATTTACCAAAATTATTTGAATTATTTTAAACTGTTGATAAAAAATATGCTATATCTAAGTTTGTTTGCACTAACATTATCTCCCCTGGTCAACAAGTCTCTCCCCTGGACTTATCTTGCCAGGGGAAATATGCCAGGGAAGAGACGTTTTCATGATAAATTTTATTGTTTTAATTGACATAAGAAATGTTTCGGTACATTATGTATCACACTTTAACTATTACATTATAATTAAATGAGACCAGTAAATGCAAATAAATTAAATGAATAATATAACTTTTATAACTTACCAGTGGAGAGAAACAATGACCTCGCGAAACCACTACTTTGAACCAACGCGTCGCAAAAACTAACAAATGGCGGCGTTTTAATGGCTCACGTGTTTTGCATTGCTAACTTCACATCGATAGATGACCTTGAGCGCTATTTGGAATATGGCCGTTTGATATTTGTGTTTATAGTAGCGTAATGAAATTTGCCAGGCTAGATACCGAAAAAAAGTGGGACAAAAGTTAAGTTTAAAAAATATTGCAAATAAATAAATATTGTTCTATTTTTCCTTAACAATACTTAAATATATTTATTGAAATTTGTGTTTAACATACTTTAGTTTAATAACTGATACAAAGAAGGTATGTATCGTTTGCAAATTAAACCGAAACCGACAGGGGGACAGACCAGGGTAGATACTTTTTTAGACTTTATAAGGAATTTCAGAAAAATACGCTTTAATTAGGCATTTAATCGTGACGTTATTTAATAAAGTACATTTAGGTGATGTGTTTCATTGCAAAAAATAACAACATATAGAATAAAATTTCTATTTTAAATTGATTGCCGCACAAGTTACCTCTTATCGTAGAATTATTACAAGTACTACAAGTTATTTCTTATCGTAGAAAGGAACATTCACGGACAGTCATCATTTTAAAAATCTTGTTCAACATAATTAGGAAACGGCAATAGCCATAATTGGCTAAGGTCGGCCTTGTGATCGAAAGTTCTCCATGTGATCCATTTCACTGTTGCCATAAACGCACTCAAGATAAAAGCATATTTCGCTTAGTTTCGGGGTTAGAAAAACTGCTAGATCTCGTTTAAGAAAATTGATGATTAATGCCTTTAAATTTGAACACACTGTATAAGTGTACAATCTACATTAACGCTCGTTGGCCAATCAGCCCTGTGTCTAGAATGTCAAGGAGAGTCAGGACGAAGGATTACTTGCCTCATCCCGACATGGTCCGGACGTGGCGCATCCAGTGAGTTGTCTACCTAAGTCCGAAGTGTTAGAAATTGTTTGCAGAATGTTTGTGAGCAAGGAATAACATAATAACATTTTCTTGATAAAACGGAGGTTTTACAAGAGATGTTGCTTTATTGCTGTTCATAATTCTCTCTTCGGAATTTCGTTACTGGCTAACTCAAGTATACACAGACACACATTGTTTATTTTTATCTTGTCTTTTTTTTCTGTTTAAATTATTTTAATCAAATTTTAAATTTGTTAATTAACTTTTGTATGGATCATTACCTATATCATGTTTCCTGAATCCGTAAAAGGGCGTTGTTAGCTGCGCAAAGTATAAACTGTATTTATACTTTTGCAGCTGACATCGTTTGATTTGTTTTAATAGATAGTATTATTTGATTATGATAATGTTATTTGATTTAGAAACTAGCATGAGTTAAATAGTGTCTTAAAAGTAACATTAATTTACTTTAATTTACGGCTTGCTATGTTGTAATGTGATTTGTCTTCAAAACGTCGTGAGTTGTGTATTTGTTACTTGTATTAAGTTAGTACGGGAATTATATATAATGTTTTATATTCTGCTGTTTGTTTCCTAAATAAATAAATTAAAAGCAACCGACTGCGGTCAGAGCTACCTCGATTAAAGTTTCAAGAGTACCAGTAATCTAAGGCTAACATTTAATTTTCTTTTTTAGGCGTCCAAAAGGTCTAGTATGAGTACTCGATCTTGTTAACGAAATTGATCTTAAGTGTCAAGTACGATGGAAAAAAGAGGTTACACTCGATTATTTTAACGGTTAGTATAAGTACTATAAACGCGATCAAGTAGGTTTCAAAACTTCAACTTCAAAACTAAAAGCACTGTATTAAGGTTTAGTATTTCCAAAAAAACGGCGAAAACTTATCAACATCTGCCCATTGTCCGTTCTTTCATTCCGATATCAGCTCATAAATGTAAATAGCATGCAATTTACAACACAGATAAAGATATTTCGTAAAAAAAACTAGCTCTCACATTCCGTCTCGATTCGATTCGCAAATAAAACCGTACGACACGATTGTATACATTTAAAGTAGTGATTTCTGCAAAAATAAGGGTGGTTTACCCCTTTCGAAAAAGATATTGTTAGATAAAGTAAACTCGTTTTCTATCGGAAAGGAGACAGTGTTTACAAAAAGCCCTTTTAGAGGAGGTATGTGACCTCTGAGGGCCTTTGTCGAGGGTGTCCATTGCCCTGCGACCCTTCTGGATACTTTCGGAGAACTCCTCACAGAAAGGGTTTAGTATCTTCTATTTACTAGAAATGGAGCATCAAAGAATTCAGCATAAAACTAATTTGAACTGCATTGAATTTGTCACGACCAATTTGGAATTAAATAGAGTGCAGTTCTGTTTCCAAAAAGTAGGTGGCACTAATGAAAATCCGGGCATTTTTAACTTGGATAAAATATGACATCTCATTTGATGATCACGGCTCTACATTTGGCGTGGTGCCAAGTCTGCAGTGTTTCCAACTGTTTATAGTCTATTAATATGATTAGTGACATTTGCTTCCATGATAATCCGATTTGTTTCGTACATATTCGATTCTGTTTGTTATATTACGGTAGAAACATTAATGCGGCCATAAATTGATGAGTTCAAAACCAACTAGTTGGATTGCTGGAAATTTCAATGTTTATAAATGAAAATTAATGAATAAAAAAACCGGTGACAAACTCATAAATAGTGCCGCAAATTTAGTTTATGATGAATTAAAAAAAAATAGTTTTTGGTTCTCTGTCTTTTCAGATTTTATTTTATGTTAAATAAGTAAGTTCACTAAAGGTTTGTGAAAATAATTTACACTTGTACGAAGCGGGGTGGGTTGCCAGTTTAAAATAAAGCACTTTAGTGGAATACTAAAGGAAAACTTTAGTTCGTTTGGTTGAGGGCAGCGAAAGTTAAATATTAACCACGGCTTCTGTTCTGGCCAGTTCGTTAATACATACAACCATCAAGCGTCGACTTTAATATCGTGTATTTTAAGTTGAATTTAAGTAACCATTTGTATTAAAAATACTGCAATTATTGACACATATGTACATAGAGTAGGGACAGGGCAAGACGGTCGATTTTTGGTACCAAAAATATTCACAAGGCAAAAATGATTAAATTTTATATTGGGTGGTCTTATTGTAGCAGAAGTTTTTGAGGTCAATTGATAGTCGTTACTGTTTCACGCAAATATTATTAAACAGATTTTGATGTTACTACACAGAAATATAGCTTATGCATCATAATAACACAGACTATAATTAATAAAGGGGTGAAGGGGGGTGTGTGGGCGGAGTTGCAGCCGGTAGCTAGTTGCACATAATTGATAGATACTATTACCAGCTTAAGATTGCAAATTTACACGTGCTACAGTATCTCAACACCTAAAGTTACCGACCGTAGCAGAATATGATCGATTGAGTGTAGTATTTTATGTGTGGTTGTCCAGGAGAGCCTATGAGTTACCGATTACCCTCCTCTTTGTACAGTGAAAGTCTCATTAAAATCAGTTTCGCCGTTCCTGATATTAGTCCGCCCTGAGATACAGACAGATAGACTTTTCAAAAAAGTGTCTGAAACGCACACTTTTTTGAAAAGTGTATCTGTTAAATGAAATGTGTGAATAACGATAAGCACTTGAAAAAACACAGTTATTTTGTATTCACAGACAGAAACTAGACGTTTTATACGTGTGTAGTGTATCAAATCATATATTCAAATTTCTTTACAACTAATCTTATATTTTCAGTCTTGCTTAGCTTAAGGTACGTGTCTGAACCTTACACCTGTGTGTATGTAGTATGTATCTATAAAGTATTTAAGTGAGGTAAGAATTCCACACTCCCTGGTCTTCTCTTCGAGAGTCCAGGCGCCTTTTGAAGGTTTCCCCCCGGAAAAAAAAAGACGTATAGATTATAGATTTATATACGAGTAAATATAGATTATTATTATAGGTACCCTGTAAAAAACGAGCTTTTGCATGTTTTTACTAAAGAAAAACATTCAGCCATATTTACTTTCACTCACTTTATGTCTTCCGCATCTATTACCAATCTGGTAGAACACGGAATTTTCCTTAATTAAGAGCCAGTTATATTCAGGGAGCGGTAATGCCGACGTGATGAATTTTATAACAATAAAATAGAGTAAATAAATAACTTTAGTAGCGAACTTTCGCGATAGCTTGATAGATTGGCTACAGTTCAACATTTCTGATATTATTATTTAAAAAATAGCTTTGGGGAGCTCGTGACTTAATAATAATAGCCTCATAGGTGGAGGTCAGTTCGTAGATAAGTGACCATGCCGGCTATCAGTTGTACAGGCGCCAGCACATCAAACTACAACAATCTGTCAAAATTCTTTTATACAACGTGTAACGGAAACCCCATATCTATCCAAAAGGACTGACGACAACATCTGGTATGGAGTCTCTATACAAGTTTCAGCTCAAAATAAGTGACTCACAGAATTGACGCCAAATTATTGGTTTCATATGTTTCTTGAATACCAATAATAACAAACGTGTCACAGCACTTTGAGGGTCAATAACTTTCCACGTCACTTCCCAGTAAAACGATAATTCTCTTCGTTCTTCTTAATTTGAAAAATTAGGTCTCTGGTATCAATGTATTGAAATTTCTAATAAGTTCCACACATGTAGACATAGGATTACAAAACCCTTGCTTTATCGTTTGTTATCATCCAAAGAAGCCGTGCACTCGGTATGTATATACCCTTTAAATTACACGTTGTAGATTTTCAACTTTATCGTGAAAGAAATTAGGTTCAAGGTTGATTGGGAAAATTTGACAGTTTCGGGTAGCTTCATGTGCTGGCGTCTGTACATCTTTGAAAGTCGTTACGGGTACTCAGAAGTCAGAAAATCAGACACTAGTCTTGTCAAGGGATATCGTGTTACCCAACTGATAAGGGTAAGCTGAAATACTTGCTTTGCAAGTGGCTTTGATCGCGTTAATGTGAAAGTTCATACGTCAACGAGCATCGTACGCGGAGAAGACCCATAAACAGAGGTCAAGGTCTTTTGGAGTAACTACAAAACGTTTCGCTTTATTCAACCATTGAGAATGGATTTATTACTAAAAAAATTGGCCAAGTGCGAGCCAGACTCGCCCATGAAGGGTTCCGCAGTAACTTTAATAATATAATATAATATGTATATTTATTTGACAAAAAAACCTTACAAATTTCTTAAGACTACCTTATTTACATTTCTTGGAACTACGCCAAGTAACTTTGTTTTTCATAGTGTTTGTTTGAATTACAACGTTTTATTTGCGGTTTTAGAAAATATGCTGTATCTCAAAAACTGCTGACTCGATCTCGTTCAAACTAATTTTGGTTGAAAGTTTACATTAAGATCTACAGCATATATTTATTTTAAAATGTTCACTCCATTATTCTAGAAGTTAGAGGGGGGGGGGGGGGGGAGGGGACACATTTTACCACTTTGGAAACGTATATCTTTTAAACGATTAACTTTATGAAAAAGTGGTTTTAGAAACCTCAATGTCATTTTTAATGTCCTGTCTATAGATACCACACACGTTTCATGAAATATAATATTTTCAGATTTAGTTCCATGTATGGGGAGCCCACCTTCATTTTAAATACTTTTTAATTTTTTTCTTAACAAAAATTATAACATGAGTTCAAAACATTTTGTAATTTTTATTGACGATAAGCCCGCGTTTGATCACCATCTCGCCTGATGGTAAGCGACGATGTGTTCGCAGATGAAGCATGGTAGCCTAGATATAACTTATTCACTCTTGAGTAAACTCCCCCCAGGTTAGCTATTAGGAAACGCAGTCCTGCATAGCTCTACGCATGAATAGAATCTATACCAAACGCAGAAAATCTACTTTAAGCAACTAACGAAAAGAGACAATCCAACCAAAATAGCTAAAACTTCTACACAGAGAATGTTAGCACAAATTAGTATAAGTTTAATATAAGCCAAGATCTTCCTATCGTACCTCTACTATAAAGTATTCCATCTAAACTAAGATAATCTCATCGCGTCTCAAGGACATTTGAGATTCGCATACAAAATTGAAAATCCCTCCATTGGCCCTCAAAGGTTTCGTTAAAGGCGTATAGTAGGTTTCTCGTCACGTCTTTCAGTTGGGATAGAGGTGTGCCTCTCGATAATTTGCCGCGTATCCGAGTTATTCGAATTATTCCAGTTATTCAATTTAAAAAGGATGAAATTCCATTACTGGTATCTGTAATGTATATTTTAGGTAAGTTCAGCCGTTGTTAATTTTCATTAATCCTTTTTATGAAAATTGTTGTTCCCAAGAATTTATTTTACTATTTTTTTTTTGGAATTAGCACATTTATTTCTGATTAATCCAAACTCATCCGAAATATAATCATTAAAATGAAACCTATTTAAT
Organism: Tholera decimalis; assembly: GCA_943138885.2. Taxonomy (NCBI): domain Eukaryota; kingdom Metazoa; phylum Arthropoda; class Insecta; order Lepidoptera; family Noctuidae; genus Tholera; species Tholera decimalis. The sequence goes on along the minus strand of OW964553.2, from coordinate 6,333,896 downwards.
ATATTGACTTATTTCAATCAACAAGTATTTACGTCATTTGTAAAATAATGTTACACTGCTGAAAACAAGTCTAAGTAAAAATCATTATGTGCAATTACCCGCGCTTTGTTCATATCAAATGAGTGAAATTGTTATTTTATCTGTCAGCTATATAGCCGAAGCTATTTTAATTTAATTATTCAGAAACATGTATTTCTGAAGTGAAGCAAGTAGCACAAGTTTTATAATGAACTAAGAAAAATCATCAAAATTGGCCACGAGATAATGTTCCCTCAGATCGACAACACAAAATCAGTAACTAACTTGCACATTTTGTCTCAAAACACGCAGACTAGTCGTCATAGGCTTAGTAGCATAACAATAAAAAAACTACTATCGATAAAATTAAAAAGTGACTCAATCTCAATCACTTCTCTATTTCCTTGTCTCATTCCAGGGCCGTAGACATTAAAGTGAGATCGGTGAAGCCTAAACACACGGAAAAGTGTTTTAAAATGCCCATTTGAGGCAATGTGTGTGTGTTATAGTGTATTCTAAGGGGGTCGGGCTGAATGGCGCTATTTGAAGAGGTTAACGCGGGTTTAAGTGCGCACTGCCAGACGAATTGCGAATTTTATATAGGCTTTTATTGATTCAGGAGACCTAGGCACCTATAGATCTTAAAGATATTTCGTTCCAATTCCTGTAAAGACTAAGATCAATTCGTGTTTCAGACACGTACAAATAAAAAGTTATTAGTTCTTGATTGAAAAAACATTGATATGTCTTCTTTCAATCAGAGTGAAAATAATCAACGTTATTTGACAGAAAAGTAAATTACAGCGAGCGAAATTAATTTTTTTTGGGTGTAAAATTGAGGCTCCTTTCATGCCGGCAACTTTGCCCATACAAATAAAAAACCTACCATAACAATTACTATAAAGAAAGTAATACATAAAAATACTCCTAATACGAAAATACTGGTACGAGAGCTTGCAGTAAGTACAAATCACTACATATCAGTATCATAATCATTACGTGGCGTTGTCTCCGTGCAACACCGCGACGCCTGAATCCCGCAAATTAACCAGGCCCGGGATCCCTCCCTAGACGTGATCCCTAATTTTCAGATACATCTCCGGGAATAAATAGGGGATTAGGGGCGGCGCCGGGCGCGTAAATAACCTCGCGTCACGCGCTAAGGTTCCAGAAGATAAGGGGTGAAATTGCCCCCAGCACAAAACGCCGGGCCCAAGCGACAAGCGATCCGGTCGTGCCAGCATAACCAACTAATTCTGGGAAATTTGAAGCGTCTTGATGTTCCATTTAGGTGAATGGGCCGCGATGTGTGTAAATTACTGTATTCAACCGTTCTTGGTTTATTTACGTTTCCTGTAAATATGAATTGAGTTCTAAGAAATATGATTTTAGAGACGCAGTTTATACCTTTGAGGGCTGAATTATACAATATACGAATGAATAAAAAATAGTTTTCAGAAATTCTAGAGCATTTAGTAACTTTTTATTCGTTGTTTCACAATAAATTATAAAGAACTTTAATATATTTCCACTTGTACCACGAGTCAGTCTCAAGTGTTACTGCATGAGTTACAGAGGCTTTTTGTTAAGAACAAAAGGCTTTTAGCGGCTGAATAGTAGAAAGTTGGTGCGTGAACTCAGATACACTATTGTTTTGGAAGTTTGCACGCAACGCGTAGCGATCGCGATATGGCCGCCTTGTTCCTTGTCTGAAACTTGACAGCGAATCGCGCGGGAAAATCGCGATGCCTCATACTTGGCCTCATACATATTATTATACGAAAATGCCAAAGTTTAGATGGCAATCACGGGAAAATAGATAAGCGGATCTGGATGAAATTCAGCAAAGGGATGGATTACAGTCTGGAATAGCACGTCTTCATCTTGAGAAAATTTGCGAAATGATCCTGCGAACGGAGACACGGACTTATAGTTAGTGTGAGTTCCACAATTTTCGTGTAATAACAGTGGAGGTTTCATTATAATCACACAATAAGAAAATATTTCAGTAATTAAGCAAAGGTCATAATTTTCCTTCTAATGAGGCTGTTTTTTTACCAATTTGGAATAAAGTACGGCCTAGAGGGGAACGTAGAATCCGGCCAAGATGATAAATAAGAAAAGAGTTAATTAACAGTATCAACAAGCAGAAAATTGGACTAAAGTTAAATATTTTTATACGGTTTTTGTTGATTAAATCAGTATTTACTGTTGCTAGCTGTGGAAACTTCTTGTTGAAATCAATTCGTTCGTGCTTAATTTAGTTTAGAAGAAATAATTAGTTCGTCAAGTTGGTTTTAATAAAGAAAGTTTTAATATGATCTATTCGTCGGGTTCATCCGTTGCGGCAGGTTTTGTTTTGAGGTCTTTCGGAGTAGATTCCAATCTTCCTATACCTGCTGATATACGGTGGTACGAACCGCAGGTATTTTACTGATATTACTTTACATGAGAATGATCTGAATGAAATTTGGTAAATAAATAGCTGAAATCCTGGAATTGATTGACACATTGGTTACTTACTTTTATCCCGGTATTCTCACTAGAATATAATATAAATTTATTTGCTTAGATTGCCTACAGCACAAAGTTGATTTTACACTGGAAAAAAAACTCCCACGCGAACGAAGTCGTGTGCACAGCTAATCTTACTATCTTACTTTTTACTATCATACTAATCTTACTTCTTGCTAATATTATAATCTTACTTCTTTTTACTTAATATATAGGTACTTAATATAATATATGTATAGTATGTTAACTAACAGAGAGCGTTCCCGTTAACCCGCAATAGTATAGCATCCATATAGCTAAAAAAAAATTACCCTTTCAAAACAATTTTTTTTTAAATTTTAATATATTCACTAAAAATGTTAAACTGATACGTAAAAGAAACACTCTGTGTACTTGAAGGACGGCAATGTCGCAATTTATTTATGAATGTACGCATTCGTGTACAGAGTGTTTCTTTTACGTATCAATTTAACATTTTTAGTGAATATTTTAATATTAAAAAGAAAATAAAAGCATTTTGTTTTCGAATGGTAATATTTTTTTAGCATGTATGGATGCTATACTATTGCGGGTTAACGGGAATGCCCTCTGTTAGTTAATATACTGTATAATCTTACTATCTTCTTACTAATTCTTATTTCTTACTAATACTATATACTATACTTACTAATACTATCCATACTTCCATACTAATATTATAAATGCGAAAGTAACTGTCTGTCTGTCTGTCTGTTACCTTTTCACGCCTTAACCGCTGAACTGATTTACATGAAATTTGGCATGGGAATAGTTGAGGACCCTGGGAAGGACATAGGATAGTTTTTATCCCGATGTAAGGTTCCCGCAGGATAGTTTTCGAATTGTATCTTTGTTGCTCTTTCACGCAAAAACTACTGAACGGATCTCAATGAAATTTGGTCAGGAGACAGTTGACATCCTGTAAAAAACACATAAGCTACTTTTTATCCCAGAATTCCCACGGGTTTGGGATTTACGCGGGGAAAACCTCCTACAAGAACGAAGTCGTGGACAAAAGCTATCCATACTTTAATACTAATAATATAACTCCATACTTCCATATCCATACTATCCATACTTCCATATCCATCAATACTTCCAAGCTAATATTATAATAATACGAAAGTAACTGTCTGTCTGTTACCTTTTCACGCCTAAACCGCTGAACCGATTTAGATGAAATTTGGCATGGGAATAGTTTAGGAGCCTGGGAAAGACATAGCATAGGTTTCGTCCCGGAAATCATTCCTAAAGGATGTAAAAGGGGTGTTAGAATTTCGTATAGGGAATCAATGATGTCCCCGCCCTCCCCACCCACATAATACACTTGACCGCTAAACCGATTTGGATGAAATTTGCTATGGAGATAGTTTTAGACCCTGGAAAAGACATAGGATAGTTTTTATCCTGGAAATCATCCCTTAAGGATGTAAAGGGGTGTTGGGACTTTGTATTCCCCCTCTCAATTCATTCAAATCGCGTATTCAAGAACCACTCATAACATTTTTTTTAAACTACACAACTGCATGTAGGCTATACAAATCTTTGTTTAGAGCTGGGGTCGAACCCACGTCATGCACCAGTTAACAGTTACGCCAACCGTGTCGCTTAAATTTTAACCAATCAAGTTAATATACGAATCATTTCTATTTCAAAATCGGGGCAATATGCGTTTGCCCTTTTGAAAATAGGAGAAGATCGTGTGGCAACAGATATCAACGGGATGATTTATTTGAGCTGAACTGAATTTGAAAGTGAAGCTGAAACTGAAACTGAAGCTGAATCTGAAACTGAAACCAAAACTGAAGCTGAAGCAGAAACTGAATCTGAAACTAAACCAAAACTGAAGCTGAAGCTGAAACTGAAACTAAAGCTGAAGCTGAAACTGATGCTGAAACCAAAACTGAAACTTAAGCTAAAAATTAAGCTGAAACTGTAGTTGAATCTGAAACTGAAACCAAAACTGAAGCTGAAGCTGAAACTGAATCTGAAACTGAAACCAAAACTGAAGCTGAAGCTGAAACTGGAACTGTAGCTGAAACTGACGCTGAAACCAAACTGAAACTGAAACCAAACAAAAGCTGAAACTGATTCTGAAACCAAAACTGAAGCTGAAGCTGTAACTGAAACTGTAGCTAAAACTGACGCTGAAACCAAACTGAAGCTAAACTGAAACTGATGGTGAAACCAAAACTGAAGCTGAAACTGAAACTGAAGCTGAAACTGAAGTAACATACATAGTGAACGTAGTCCAACATACAGATAATTTATATTTCAAAATCGGGGCAATATGCGTTTGCCCTTTTGAAAATAGGAGAAGATCGTGTGGCAACAGATATCAATGGGATGATTTATTTGAGCTGAACTGAATTTGAAAGTGAAGCTGAAACTAAAACTGAAGCTGAAACTGTAGCTGAATCTGAAACTGAAACTAAAACTGAAGCTGAAGCTGTAACTGAAACTGTAGCTGAAACTGACGCTGAAACCAAACTGAAGCTAAACTGAAACTGATGCTGAAACCAAAACTGAAGCTGAAACTGAAACTTAAGCTAAAAATTAAGCTGAAACTGTGGTTGAATCTGAAACTGAAACCAAAACTGAAGCTGAAGCTGAAACTGGAATTGTAGCTGAAACTGACGCTGAAACCAAACTGAAACTGAAACCAAACAAAAGCTGAAACTGATTCTAAAACCAAAACTGAAGCTGAAGCTGTAACTGAAACTGAAGCTGAAACTGGAACTGTAGCTGAAACTGACGCTGAAACCAAACTGAAGCTGAAACTGAAACTGATGCTGAAACCAAAGCTGAAGCTGAAACTGGAACTGAAGCTGAAACTGACGCTGAAACTAAACTGAAGCTGAAACTGAAACTAAAGCTGAAGCTGAAACTAATGCTGAAACCAAAACTGAAGCTGAAGCTGAAACTGAAACTGAAGCTGAAAATTAAGCTGAAACTGTAGCTGAATCCGAAACCAAACTGAAGCTGAAGCTGAATCTGAAACTGAAACTGAATCTGAAACTGAAACCAAAACTGAAGCTGAAGCTGAAACTGGAACTGTAGCTGTAACTGACGCTGAAACCAAACTGAAACTGAAACCAAACTGAAGCTGAAACTGAAACTGATGCTGAAACCGAAACTGAAGCTGAAACTAAAACTGAAGCTGAAACTGGAACTGTAGCTGAAACTGACGCTGAAACGAAACTTAAGCTGAAACTGAAACTGATGCTGAAACCAAAACTGAAGCTGAAGCTGATACTGAAATTGAAGCTGAAACTGTAGTAACATACATAGTGAACGTAGTCCAAGATACAGATAATTTAATAAACCACGTTTATTCTGATTTGAAAACAAATATGAGGGATAAAGAATGGCTGCGTGAAAGAGTAATTTTGGCACCAACTAACGAAATTGTAGGGCAGATCAACGAAAAGATTAAGTCTCATGTGGATTGTGATGTTGTTGAGTATCTGTCCGTCGACATTGTCATGGATACAAAGCAAGTTACGTCGTACTTTGTAGAGTTTATCAACTCTCTGGAATTGTCAGGGTACCCCATCACATTATTTAAGGCTTTAACTTGGTGTCCCAGTCCTGTTGATGCGTAATCAGGGCGCACCAAGGCTCTGTAATGGCATGCGACTACAAATTACATACCTTGGATGCAATGTTTTCAAGCAATAATTATGACAGGAACAGCAAGCGGTGAAAACGTATTTATTCCTCACATTCAGTTCGAAAAACTCAAATTTTCCCTAAAAGCGGCATTCGCAATGACTATAAACAAAGTTCAAGGACAGACACTGAAAGTTGCAGGTGTACATTTAGAAAAAGACTACTTTTCCCATGGGCAATTGTATGTGGCGTGCTCGCGAGTATCAAGCGTACAAAATCAACACGCCAAGGACGGGAAAACCAGAAACGTAGTTTACAAAAATGTATTGTAAACTACGTTTTTGGTTTTAAAAAGATAAATTTTAAATACTAACTGTCTGTCTGTTTTTGGGGATGGATGGACCTTGGTGATGGTTTTTTAAATATTATATACGTTTTTTAACCACCCAAAAAGATACGGTACAGCTTTTTGGCAACAAGAATTATTGACAAAGTGTAAATTAACGCGGGCGAAGCCGCGGGCAAAAGCTAGTCCTTCCTACTAATATTATAAATGCGAAAGTTTGTGAGGATGGATGGATGTTTGTTACTCTTTCACGCAAAAACTACTGAACGGAACTGAATGAAATTTGGCAAGTAGTTAGTTTACATCCTGGAATAGCACATAGGCTATTTTTCATCTCGGAATTCCCACGGGATCGGGATTTATGCGGGAAAAACCTCCCACGCGGAACGAAGTCGCGGGTAGGAGCTAGTCGTCTATAAATGATACCAGCCACCACAGCACCCTTCTTCGGAAGGCTGACACAGTGCATGATATTTTGAAACTTTTAGCCTCGATTTCTGACTACACTTTTGGTGTCTGTCATACTAGACTTTATCCAAAATACATATCAAACTTTGGCTTCAAAGTAGGGTTTGACACGTTCAGAATCAGTCACTTTATATTTTTCGTTATCTTTACTAAATTAGATGAAAATCCGTCTCGAAGATTTAGTTCGTGATACGTTTACCTAAGATCGAGCTATCCACAGAATTCAGTGCGCTGATTGTGTCATAACTTGATTCTTAGTTTCCAACTTTGATTTGATAGGCTGTTCAGAGCCACGTTTTGAATTATTCCAGTTAGAAAGACGAGGTGAATAGAATACCAAGTCGACGAATATTTTTAAGAGCACTAATTGGTGTAAAACGTGAGGAACCTAAGCTCGTATTTATTTGTGACTAGCTTTTTTAAGAGCACTAATTGGTGTAAAACGTGAGGAACCTAAGCTCGTATTTATTTGTGACTAGCTTTTTCCCGCGACTTTGTTCGCATGGGAGGTCTATCCCGCGTAATTCCCGATCCCGTGGGAATTCCAGGATAAAAACTATCCTATGTCTTTCCCAGGGCCCTAAACTATTCTCATGCTAAATTTCATCTAAATCGGTTTAGGCGTGAAAAGGTAACATACTGACAGACAGAGTTACTTTCGCATTTATAATATTAGTATGGATTAATGGCTGCTTGGCAATTCATTTTGAGATATAATCTTGTACCTACTTAGTAGGCACACTTTTTTTAAAATAGGTAGATAAGTATTAAATGTGTATGAAGTTATTGACTTAACCTTTTCTCAATTTTGATGAGTTCAGCTTCCAGTCTAACCGAATCCTACTGTACTTGAATTTATTTCGGTATTTCTTCTCAGGGTAGTCAGGAAATACCGGCCTCATCTAGTTTAGACTTTTTTTTTTCGTGGTAAAATCATCAGATGAGTCCTCCCACCCCGGGCAGGGCCGGAGGGACTGTCAGACTTGTACTGACTAAAATCCACGGTATTCCTTCGATAGCCCTTTACGTTCCGGGGTCACGGTAATGAGATAAGTCCCACGACCCCGGCAGGCTTCGGCCCTCTACAGGGGGGGCCTCGTCATCTTACTGACGCTCTTTGAGGCGCGCGTGGAACATAACGCGCCGTCGACCCGGGCATGGTCCATGGTCGGACAGCGAGTTGCCCTTTACTCGCTGTCCGCATGCCCGCGCCTACGGTGGCCGGAGATCGTCGGCCGACGTCCGACGCCGTGGGCGTATACCACTGCGGCTGGGCTGGAGGGAGGACGCTATCCTTTCCCTCACGCGGCCCGCCTCCTCCTTCGATAGCATGACTGCTTCGCAGAAGGAGACGACCGCTTCCCACTCCGTCTCGCCCCGCAGCATGGCCTCGACCCAATGCCGGGCGCGAGAGGTCTCCGCCTATCGCCGCCGTCAGGACACGTCCGTGCTCTGCCCAAGCGGGGCAGTCTTGCACCGTATGCTCTACTGTGTCCTCAGGGCGGTCCTTGCAGTGGTGACACCCAGGCGTTTCTTCCTTCCTCATCAGACACAGGTACCTCCCGAAACTTCCGTGTCCGGTGAGGACCTGCGTCATGCGGTAGGTCAGGAAGCCGTGACGCCGATCTAGCCACTCCTCAAAGAGGGGTCTTACCGCCGCAATTGCGGCGTGCCCGATCTAGTTTAGACTTACGAAAAAAATTACGTGTAAGTGTTATTAATAACCAATTTGCAAAAATAAAGATCATTTATCATTTACTGAGTACCAGTGGGTTAGATGGAGCTGATGATTTACCTCCACAAACCAGTAGGTGGGTAACGCGATAGCCCTTGCTGTGAGAATTTCCTGGCTTCTGATTAACCGTAACGACTTTCACAGTAATACAAATCACCAGCCAGGACCATCGTCGGCTTGACCAGACACGAGTCGACGGCGCGTCGTGTTCCGCGCGCGCCTCAAAGAGTAGTAGTATGCAAGGTCAACAGAAGAAGCAGGGTGGGTTTTTAGTCAGTAGAAGTCTGACACTCCCTTCCACTCCATCCACAGCGGAAGGAGTCATTTGATAATTTTCCAACCCAGAGAAAAAAAAAGGACCATCGTCGGCTTAACGTACTTCCAGGATGCCCTGGAAAAACAATCGAAGAAAAAATCGGTCGATTTTTTTTCACTTTGCCCCACACTAAGAATTTCTTCTGTTTCGTGTTTCAAATACGCTGGCTATCACCAATTTTAATAAGTACCCTGGCATTGATAGTACCTCACTATGCATCTATGTGTCAAAACAAAATACAAAAAAGATAACTGAAACTATCTCAATTCCACTTCACACCAGTCACAACGAGCTGAAATACAAAAGTAATAATATTAAAGTTATTTTCAACAACATACACGTAAGAAGTTTATCTTTAACAATCCCTTTTTGAACCCTGGGCCCTTAAGTGATTGTGAAGTAAGAACGTAGGGCGCGACCCTTTGACCCTGCGTGATAAAAAAAAACTGAATATAGTCTGTGGATACTGAGTAAAAAGGTATTTATGGTTGTTACGAACTTTTTAGGGGAGATGATTTACATGTCTTTGTAACACATAGACAAGGTGTAAATGAATTGATATCTCTATAAAATCATGTTCTCAGAAAACCTAACTAAACAAAATGGTTTTAAAAGTTGCGTTTCAGGTTTGCAGATTTGTAGCACTTCTGATTTCAAAAATTACTTCGAGTAGACTACAGAATTAAGATTTAAATTCCGGTTTAGTTACTAATCTACTGTACTGTACTACCTAGTAAAAAAATTGTAAATCCGTAATTGACTATAAATTGGTTACTAAGTGTTGTAAAAAAATTTGTTTATAAAAACATTAATACGTATTAGACATAATTGGCCATTTTATTCTATATAGCAAACCAGCCCTCTAATGTAATGTTCTTATAATTGAGCAAAATTTTATGTATATCCCTAGAGTACGTTGTTTTATTTCGCTTTGACATTTTAAAATTTACCTACACAGGAAAACTTTGCTAAAATATTAATGTACCTAAGAGAAATTAGTTAATTAGTGAGTTACTAGGTCAATCTGATGTTGAACATTTGGTTTTGAAGTTTGTAACGAGTTATTTCATTACATTAATTGTTTTTTTTTTTAACATTTATTAAAAAAACCTTTTTTGCTAAAAATAAAACCGACTTCCATATCAAAACACTACAAAGCCAAAAATAATTTTAATTTCGGTAGTCGGTGTTATTGGTTTTGTATTTTCTTTTTTTTTCACACCGCCTTCCGAAATTAAAATTATTTTTGGCGTTGTAGTGTTTTGATATGGAAGTCGGTTTTATTTTTTGCAAAAAAGTTTTTATTTTCGTGATTTTTAGTGGGTCAGTGAATTTTCCAAATCGGTTCGTAAATGACGGAGTTAGGCCGTGCGCGCACTGCCTTATGCGCGAACAAAAAACGCAATGCAGAGTAAACGAAAAGATCATCAACGTAAATATTGTTTTTAGACTTTTGTTGATTTTTCAGAAACGGCTTGTCCGATTTCGATAAAATTATTATGGGACCATTTGGGAAGTATACCCTTTCTAACAAGATAAGAATTTTTCAAATCGGTTGGCAAGCGACGGAGTTATGCGCGGACAAACATTAAAAAAAAAAAATACAAACATCCGAATTGAGAACCTCCCCCTTTTTTAGAAGTCGGTTAATAAATAGGTAGCATATGATATTATACGCGGGCCAGCGGAAGGTGAGCAGGGGTAGCTCACCGTCCGGTAAGGACCAGGCCCGAGTCGGCGGCGCGCCGTGTTCCGCGCGCCTCAAAAAGCAGTCATCAGCATTGACGGGGCCCGATAGAGCTACTGCCTTACGGGGTTGTGGGAAAGTTCTACCGAGATACCGCAGCCCCGGAACGCAAGGGTAACTGAAGGAGCAGGGTGGGTTTTTAGTCAGTAGAAGTCTGACACTCCCTTCCGCCCCACCCAGAGCGGTAGCAGAAAAAAAGTGTATGATATTATGTTTATTTTTATTTTAGTTTGATATTTATGTCGTGGTTGATTACGGCCCAGTCCCTCGCTTAGAGAGGAGGCCTGTGTCAGCACTGGGAATGTTATAAGATGATTTTATGATTTAACGATAGGACACTTTGGAAAATAGTAAGAAAGACTGCAGTCGGTAGCACACTCGGGTCCATTTTTGGGTCTCCGACTTGATTGAGAAGACAATATGTCGTGTAGCGGTTACGATTATGATCAGATGCACGTCTCTGCTGCCGTCAATAGCATAGTTGCAGTAAGTACGCTCTATTCGGTTTCGAGAAAAACGCGGTATAAGTTTTGGTGACGTACGTCGCGTACGTCACATACGTTTGGTGAGATAAACTTTTGTGCTGAGGTCCTCTTTCATTTAAGGTATCAACCATCATGATCTGATTAAAAACAAAGGATTTATCGAAGATTTTCTCGAAACTCTAGAGCGTACTTACTGCAACTATGCTATTGACGGCAGTCTGGATTCCTGAAGCTTGAACCCAGTTACCAATTACCAGTCGTATACTTAAAAATATTGAAAATGTGAATTTTAATGTAAATAAACGAAATAATAAAACAATTTAACAAAAAAAAATCGATTGTCCCAAATATGTCACTATTCACTAATGCTACAATGAGCTACGTACGGTCCTGGGCAGTGCTTTGTCCCTCCCGAGAATCCAAAAACCCAATAATTGTGATAAATCACCACATATCCCGGAGTAGCGTCAGACTGGCCTAATGGCTGATATTCGGGGAAAGGGCATTAATAAAGAACGGTTTGGGGTCGAAAAGTCGCGGAAATAAGTCCTAGAAAGGGCTTTTGTGTCGCGCGATGGGCAAGTTCGTACAGATGTGAGCAGCTATTTTGTTATAAAAAGTTGGGCACTTTAAGAAAGGTTTTTGTTAGCGTTTATTACTCAAAAGTTGTCTAGGTAGATAGATAGTCTTTATTGTACACCACAACAGAAACAAATAAGGAATTAACTTAAGAGTCTGTAGTTTATTAATTTTGAATTTTATATAAGTAAATAGTACACCATGGACTACCCGCGTATTTTTTTTATTTTTACATATTTTACTACCCCAATATTTTCTCCTTCTGAGTAAAATCCATCCAAAGGTGGTCTGTAGAAGATAGCTTTTAGCGATAAGACCGCTCATTGTATCATCCTTTTTAGTAGTCTTTATCTGTTTTGTTATGGTGTACAATAAAGAGTATACCTATCTTTTTAGTAGAGAAAAACGATCGAAGAAAAAGACTCAAACAGAAGCTAGATGTGCGTAAGTCGTAACTAATAGTTATTATCCGCCTTTGAAGTAAACTTACGATGGAACCAAGCGAGTTCTATGAAATTACCGTTGTGTCCCCCCGTTGCCTAGTCATGTGCATAAAACCAGACTCCCTCTGAACGATATAACCCATAAAACACGTAGGTGGCATGTAAATCACAGACTATAACTCGTTAGTTACATGCGGAAGCTAAAAGCCTTTAATACCAAGCTAACAACCAACCGTTAAATGCAGGCTAATGTGGTGCCAGCTATATTTTTAAATTAATTTTTGACATTTGGAGATTTTGTTGACATTTTATTTCAATTCAAATACAAAGGGTTTTTGTATGGCTGTAATGGAATATATCACTAAATCACGAAAATGCGTCGCTTCCATTAAAAAAAGAGTGCTGTGGTTTGGATATAATCTAATTACTATTGATAAATGCTTGTCACGTGCTGAACTACCTAAAAGGTAATATTTCCGGGGTTGCGGGAAAGTTCTAACAAAACACCGCGGCCCCACAATGCAATGACAACTAAAAGAACAGGTTTTTTAATCAGTAGAAACGCAGACAAGACCCTGACTTGCTTCCGCTCCACCGACAGCGGCAGGAGTTTCATGATTTTCCCAACGTTAAAAAAGGTGTGTTGAGTGACGCAGATGCTTTTTATTCCCAAAAAATGCACAATTTCTGTTAGACAACCTACACGGGCGACGGGCGACGTTACGGGACATAGCTGGTTTAAATTATATTTTTTTTATTTCTCTATAGCTTTTATATGTAGTTTCTTAATCATCATCACATGCCGAAAGACGTACACTTCTGGAAATAAGCCTTCGCAAGTGCTGTCATTGCGTCCGTTCATAGTTTTAACACTATATTTTTATATGTAACTAGCTGTGTCCCGCGGTTTCATCCGCGTTATTTTGAGGAAAAATAACACAATTCACAAAAAAATAGGTTAAGCGGTTTAGATTCTCATATCAACTTTCATCCCCTATTTCACCCATTAATGGATTGATTTTTGAAAAGTAGCCTGTGTTTGACCCTGGGTCTTCTACCATTTTCATTCTAAATTCCATCCAAATCGGTACTGTGGTTTAGCCGTGAAAGCGTAACAGACAGACAGGCTTTCGCATTTATAATATTATATAGTATGGATTTAAAAATCTACAATTATATTATATAAAGCTAGATTACCACTCACTGACTCACTCATTGACATAATTGTTCTCCCAGATGGTGGATGGGGAGGTGGGTATATTTTGACAGATTCGTAAACAAGTAACTCTCAAACCTACGGGAAAAGTGCCAAACCCCCCCTTTTCCGCCCCCTTCTCCCCCCCCCCTATCGTATCTCGGAAACTACGAGACCCGTATTTTTTTCTTTTTACGGATTCGTATAGAGGAGGCTCGGTAAAGTAAAAACCATTTTTCAAAGTCCCCCCCCCCGCCCCCCTTCTCCCCCCTTTAGGCAGATCTCGGAATCTAAGAGACTTGGAACATTTTTTTTTTCAGATTCATTTAGAGGGGCAATGCTTTAGTCGAAATACTTGTGCAACCCCCCCCCCCCCCCATCACCCCCCCCCTCTTTTTTTTTTTTTCACAAGCTCGCGAGGTGCTTGCACCTCGCGCAACACGCAAATACTTGATTTAGAGGGGCAATGCTTTAGTTTTATTCACAAGCACGCGAGGTGCTTGCACCTCGCGCAACACGCAAATACTAGTCTTAAATATAAACGTACATTCAACTTTTACGCCTTGGGAAAACCCGCAGCTGTTCCAGAGATTGTTTTCTTTTAGTATCAGATCGGTATGGTAACTTTTATACCCAAAGAAACTGCTAGAATTAGAAGTAGATCCTTTACGTCATTAATTACAATTGATTCGTAATTATAGTTGTTTAGGTATGTGTTCACTGTGTTTTTATCCAGGTTTGTATTATGAAGTTTATGATAAATCAATAGGCTATTTGTATTTATGTGATTAAAGCGTTTTTAAATCTGACACTAGATTTGCCTTTTTCAAAATTAGTTTCTCAGTCACTCTATTTAAAACAGTAGTATTCAGGTAGTTTTTGCTTACCATCAGGCGTGATCGAGATCAAGAGGGGCTCATCTATACTAATATTATAAAGCAAAATCGTTTGTTTGTTTGAACAAACTAATCTTCGAAAGTACTGGATGATAAAGTAATGATTTTTTTAGAACACGGACGGTGCGTTACCAAAAACAATATTTTTACATAATCATGTAAATAGGTTGGTACACTAACATTGAGGACTGTGTACCGATGGATTCATCCAGATTTAAGGTTTATGATTCTTTTACGAAAAAAAAAATCTGAACGGATTTTGATGTTTGACAACACTTTTACTCCCTTTGAATGATTGCTGAAACAGACGCAGACGTATCCTCCGGTAACAGCTAGTGAAGTCGATAGTTAGGTACTTAATAAAGTATCTAACACTAGCTTTTGCCCGCGACTTCGTTCATGTGGGAGGTTTTTCCCCCGTTATTTCCGTTCCCGTGGGAATTCCGAGATAAAAACTATCCTATTTTCTGCCCAGGGTCCTAAACTATTCCCATACCAAATTTCATCTAAATCGGTTCAGCAGTTTAGGCGTGAAAAGGTAACATACAGACAGACAGAGTTATTTTCGCATTTATAATATTAGTATGGATTCATTCACACAACATTAGTAGCACATTTAAATAGTAAATTCGATACCACATCATAATAGTTGGGCAACAAATAGGTAAAATAATTTTACGGTCAAACATAAGTACATCAAAAACTAAACACAAATTGCGTGTGTACATAATTAAAATTAGTTTCACACAATTACAAAGTACATTTTACAATATATTTATTACAATTCACTTAATTAAACTACATTACACGAAACTTTATACGGGAACAGACGTGTTGTGAAACTGAATTAGCGCCAACATTATACATCAATATTTTAGTGCGGCGTGCAACGGGTTAATCAAATTTTACGAGAGCTGTTATTGTTGGCCATATCGACACTATGGGCGCTGTGTACTCGTGTTCCAGCTAGGCCACAGTGTTTATTGTGCACAGACTTGCACGTTGCACCTCTACTGCTCAGTAACTGTTTACGACACAGCGAGTCTGTTTTATAGCCAGTGTTTAGTGGCTATCAAGTTTCTAAAGCATTACTTTTGTAAATTAAATCCTTGTGAATTCATTTCAATACAAGCAGGTCCAGGGTAATTGTTTCTATCGCGCCTTGTTAAACTGGCTTGGGTTTATGTGTTAGCGTTGTTACACACGATCTGAAAAGACTTTACGGAGAAATAATCAAATATTGAGATTTCGGTAAGTGAAAATTATATTATGATGGCGATACCGAGAAATCTGAACACCAAGCCTTCGAATAAAAGGCCTTTCTCACCAAAGAGTTAAATAAGTTTAAAGGGAACTTAATATAAGCCACAGTAATGGTTATAACTATCCTAGTTATTAGTAAATAAACTGGGATCTAAACAAGGCAACAACATCGAAACTAAATATAATGGAATAGTTATGTGATTATTAAATATACCTAATGAGATTCTTAAGAATTGTAGGGTGGTGGTGATAAATCTGGTGATAAAACGTGCTAAATACTGCGATATATGTACTACAGCTGCGTTGCTCGCACTCTGAAATGGCACATAAATAAGGTTCCTCCATCTCGATATTATATCCCCACATATACGTAGCTATCTTGCTACGAATTAGTATCGATAGAGATATGATGTTGGTGCATGACATATCTATAACCCTTTATATTATAAAACAAAGTCTATCACCGTGTCTGTCTTTCTGTTCGCGATAAACTAAGAAGGTACTGAACAGATTACACTTTGGTTTCCACCTAGAGTGATTCAGGTTTTAATTATAAAGGTTTTGTGAGAGTCAGCAGAATGAGAATGGCTGTGTAAAGCCTGGCTGGATAGCTAGTATACTATACGTCAGACTTTCAACAAAAATTTCGGACTATAGGGTTAAAAAATGTACCCAGTAAACATTCAAAATCTGTGTACTTCTAACCAAAAAACAGCGCATCAACCAATCACATGCGATTTTACAACTTCGCGAGTAAATACAGTCCAATCTGTTGTCAACAAAATTAATACAATGTAATTGTATTATTAACTATCAAAGTATATTCGCGAATAATTCGGTGCACGGCGCTTTACTGATATTACCCCATGATTTACACAGTGTAGGAAAACAGCAAAGTGGGCCAATACTGTTTCACATGTTTGTGTGTTTTACACTCAATTTCATACACATATTGCAAGCATTATAAGCTACGTGTTGTGCTCGTGTTAGCGTTTTATGCTACAACCCAGTTTTAGACATGAAAACAAGCTATAAAGGAAGGAAGAAATTTGTTACTCGTTTGGGAGCCTTTAATTGCATGGTCTAATGAACTGCCTTGTTTTATTCTAAATCCAATTTTATAAGACGTCATATATTTTTAATTACCTACAATTTCAGGCAGTTACCCTCTCGTATCAAGTCTTCGACGCAACAGCCATCTTCAAAGTCATTATATCCCTCAAAGAAAAAATCCAGCCCTCAAGAGCTTTTGTAGTAACAAAACTAGTCGTCCTAAGTTTCCCTTGTTTGCTCAACCCTCCGTCACAACCCTTGCTGATTAGGCTCTCCCCACACGTCTCCACAAGTTTCTAGTGCCCTAAACCCGGAGGGCGCACATTAATGATCCCTTGGCGACGAAGAATCAAGAAAACTCTACACAGAAACAAGGAAACTTGATTCAAAAATTCACAAGTACAATATTTTTACCTTTTTAACGTTGAGGTGGATTTTTAAAATAAAGCCCTTTGGGAAATCAGAGGTGGTTGGAACAACTGGTGAACGTGGAAATAAGAAGACAAGCGAATATCTTCTTTATTTTTATTAGATTAAGGTCGAGTAGATGTAGTTGTTTCGGAGGACTGGCTGTAACTTTGTTCCCATTTCGCAAATGCAATCTCGTGGCGACTTCGTTTAGACATCTGAACAAACAATTAGTTTTTGTTGCTCTTCATATGCAATTTACTTGGAAATCTCTTTGAATGGAACGAAATTTCAATGAAGTAGATAACCGGTGTGAAACCAATAACAATAATACCTATCCATAGATAACACACTACTGGCACAAACTGAAAGGAGACTGTCGTATGGCATGTTTGCATGTAGAAGTTCAAAGATATACAAACAATTTTCATCATTTTAAACAATGTAACAGAATACTGAACCCTCTCTTTTAGCGACGTGAATATAGCGTGCCTCAGTAATGTAGGCACTTTTATCAACATTGCAAGTTGCATGAACGAATAATTATAACGTTGCTGAGCCATCGTTTCCTTAGCGGTCCTCGTAGTGAGAAAGCTTCCCGATTAAATCTTTTCCACGTTGGCTGATTTAATACATCCTCCGTAGTGTGGCTGTTAGGTTTATTCAAGTGAGGCCTCACGGGACCTGTTCATGCATGTACCCGAGTAATAAATTCCGATACTTAGTACTTACACAAAACATGAATTGCACCGTTTCCCACAAAAACTTATTCACTACAGGACCAAGAATAACTCCCTGAGGAACCTTTTTAATTTTACGCAGAGATTGTGTAAAAAATTGTAGCAATACATCATCGTCATTAAGGAACTGTGTTGGCACGTAAATAAAAACGCGAATAGGCACCTCGGGCCATGTTACCCGCGCCACGCGACAATGAAATCACAAGTTGGATTTCCAAGGCAACGCCTTTTTAAATTATTGCGTCTTCAAGGAGACAATTTGGAAAATGTATTGTTGTGAATATGTACCCCAATCCTCGGGATTACGCTGAGCGTTGTGCGTTTGAGGGAAATGTGCAAAATAACATTTTCGTACGTCGCCATGTGTAGATTCCTCCTCTACTTTTTATTTGGGAGGCTTTATTAAATGGGCCGTGTTGGGCCCCCGTCGCCTTACGCAATTAGGTCACCGTTTGAGAATACGCGAGACGATTCCCCAACATAATATCTTAGTATGAACCTTGATTAGCATCGCGAATGTAATCAAAACATTTCAGTTTCTTTCATTTACCGTTTTCATACATTCTTATTAAATCAAGCCTTGGTGTCAGACCTTCAGTTTCAGTAAATACTTTGTTGTTAACTATACCAACATTGGTGTTGTTTGCACTTGACTGAGAGTCAATTGATGTTTATTTTGCCAAAGTGCGGGATACGGAGCCATTGATCCCTTCAATTGAGTCAAACATTTGCACAGGGTATACAATCTACAAGTAAGTAAACTTTAATCACTTTGTCGTGCAAACTAATATTTTTTACATTATAAGTATGTGTGTATAGAGATGAATATGTACAAAAAAAAACATTCGATATTGTGATAAATTTTCAATTCTTGTCATTCCTTCACTCGATGCCTATTTATATGGCAAAGAGGTAGGTAGACTGACAGAATGGATTTTTAGTCAGTAGAAGTCTTACACTCCCTTTCGGTCCTCTCAGAGCGGGAGGAAACAATTAGTGACTTTCCTCCCGAAAAAAAAACTCATATTCGGGCAGTTGTGTCTCAGGAGCCTGAATTCA
Organism: Tholera decimalis; assembly: GCA_943138885.2. NCBI lineage: Eukaryota > Metazoa > Arthropoda > Insecta > Lepidoptera > Noctuidae > Tholera > Tholera decimalis. The sequence goes on along the minus strand of OW964553.2, from coordinate 6,315,001 downwards.
ATGGTTAATTTTACCATCAACCATAGATTTTAGGAACTTCGTGATTTTTTCCAAACCCGCGTGACTTGTTATTCAAATCTAGTCTTAACATAATTAATATCGTTCACAGACAATTTCATTAGTGTTAAAGTATTAGTGTGTTATTACACTGGTATACATTTCTATTTTTCTAAGTTGGCAACTTCCCTTCTTCCCTGTCATGGCTTGCACTGAGTAAAATGGTATTCTGTAATTATATTTTAAATAAAGAAATAAGTTTATTATGTGGAAATAAGTGTTTCTCTGAATACGATCCAATAACAAAATATGGTAGCAGTCCGTGGTTAATTGAATATGTAAAAAGATTGCTAAAATATCGCAGGATTGAAAAAAAGTGAAAATTGTTTTTGTGCTGTGGCATACATGTGTGTGCTGAAAATAAAAAATGGAGCGTAATCAACAAATTGTAATACCCATTTTCGACGGAAAAGAATACGCACATTGGAAAATAAGACTAACAAAATTTCTGCAATTCAAAAAGTGTCAAGACGTTATTACGAGAAAAATCTTAAGCACTGATGACAAAGAAAAATGGACGGACAAAGATGTGCAAGCAACGAACTACATTTACGGGGCAATAACGAATAAGCAATTGGAATATATATCAGAATGTGAAACGGCATACGACATAATTTGTAAATTTGATTCTATGTACTTACAAGGTTCAACATCCTTGCAAATAGTTTACCGAAACAATCTTGAAAATTTAAAGTTAAAAAACTATCAAGAACTAGACTCCTTTTTTGATGATTTTGAAAGATCAGTAAACGAGCTGAAACAGGCAGGTGCTACTATATCAGAAAATGAGAAGTTGAATTATATGCTAAGAGCACTGCCCAGTGAATATAGTCACATTGGAGACTTATTGGATGTGTTGTCAAAAGAGGAAAGAACTGTGGAATATCTAACAAATAAAATTAAAATTAAATATTTGACACAAAAACCACAAGAAAAGTCAGAAGTTACAGACAAATCAAATGCTTTTAAAACAGAAACAAAGTCAGCCCTGTCAGCCCCTAACTCAAATTTATGTTTTATTTGTGGAAAACCAGGCCATGTGAAACGCAACTGTTGGTACAATCGAGGACAGCATAATAGATACACAAATAACAATAATACAAGAGGAAGAGGTCATTCAAATCATCGGGGACGTGGTCGTGGATTTAATAATCGTGGTCGAGGTAGACACACTGAACATAGTGCATCAAATACACAAAATCAACAAAATGTTTTCCAAACTTTAGTTATTCAAAACAACATGACATCAAGTGTGAGCGAAGATAAGTCAAATAAGAACCAAATTACATGGTTATTAGACAGTGGATGCACAGACCACATAATCAACTGCGACAAGTATTTTGAAAATTCAGTTATATTAAAAAAACCAGTGCAAGTGAAAGTTGGAGATGGACGGATGCTGGAGGCCACAAAGGTTGGTGATATTAACATACATTTTCTTGTTTATGGTTCTAAATCATATATAACAGTAAAAAATGTATTCTATGTAAAAGAAATGAAGGCAAATTTATTGAGTTATGCAAGGATCACAGATAATAACAACACGGTAATATCGAAAGGACAATGGGCAAAAATTTATAATTCAAATAGAAAAGTAATAGCTATAGCACAAAAGGAAAACAGCTTATATAAAGTGAACAGCTACATAGATATACAAAGTAAAGTACAAGCAAATATAATTGAAAGTAAATTGTCAGTGAAGGAAAAATTACACCGTACACTTGGTCATGTAAATTTCAAATATCTAGAAATCTTATGTAAGGAACAGTTACTGGAAGGAATACCTAAAGAAATTGAATCAGAGTATATGAAGTGTGCTATATGCATAGAGAATAAAATGCATAACTTACCCTTTAAAAACAAAAGAAGAAGAGCTCAAGATATATTAGAGATTGTGCATACAGATGTAAATGGACCACATAATACAATAGGTTATTGTGGTGAAAAATACTTCGTAACATTCATAGATGACTACAGTAAATTGGCAAAAGTTTATTGCATCAAGTCTAAAGATCAAGTTGCAGATTGTTTTAAAGAATATGTAAATACAGTTCAAAATTTAACTGGAAAAATGATAAAAGAATTAAGATGTGACAATGGTAAAGAATATATGAACAGTAAGATGTATAGTTTTGCAAGAGAAAAGGGAATAATGATAAAGGCATGCCCGGCATATGTACACGAGTTGAATGGAACTGCAGAGAGATATAACAGGACTATAATGGATATGGCTAGATGTCTACTAGCAGAAGCAAGAGTAAATAAATGCTATTGGCCGGAAGTAATTAAAACAGCAGCTTATTTAAAAAATAGAAGTTTGGCAAATACTATAGAAAGAAAAACACCCTATGAAATATTCTTCAATAAGAAACCATCAATAGAGCAATTGAAATTGTATGGAAGTAGAGTTTATGTGAGAATACCAGAAGAAAAAAGAAGATCAAAATGGGATAAAAAGGCAGAATTAGGAATATTACTTGGATATGTTGAAGTTGGCTACAAAGTGTTGATAAATAATAGAATAGTAGTTGCCAGACATGTTGATATAATAGAAGAAGATGTCAAGTTTATGAATAACAATGAAGATACAGACTCAGAGGAAGAAAGACAAGAAGAAGAAAAGGAAAAATTTGAAAATAACTTACCGGAAGAGACTAAATTAATAAAATTTGATGACAACTCGATGAATGATGATAAAGTACAAGGAAGAGCAAAGAGAACAATCAGACGTCCAATCAGATTTGATGAAGAATTTGGATATTACTGCATTTGTGCAAATTTTTGTGATGCTATGATTCCAGGTACATTTCAGGAGGCGATGCAATGTGATGAGGCCAATCAATGGAAAGAAGCAATGGACCGTGAGATGAGCAGCCTTGTTAAAAACAATACATGGAACTTTGTGAGTAGACCAGAGGGCAAAGAGATCCTAGATGTGAAGTGGGTTTACAAAAGGAAACCAGGTAACATTTTTAAAGCTCGTTTAGTAGTTAGAGGTTTTCAGCAAAAGGATAATATTGATGATACATACTCACCTGTTGCCAAAATGCAAACATTAAAATTGTTGTTATCTTATTCTTGTCAGTTCAGCTTTCTCATTCATCAGATGGATGTGGAAACAGCCTTTTTGAATGGTAAAGTAGTATCAGAAGTTTATGTAAAACAACCACAAGGTTATAATGATGTTTCTAATAAAGTTTATAAACTAAATAAAGCTTTGTACGGATTAAAAGAAAGCCCTAGAGCTTGGTACGAATGTTTTAATGATTTTATTAAGAATCTTGGTTTTTGTAGAAGCAAGTACGATTATTGTCTTTATGTAAAAAGAGAGTGCAATGTAACAGTTTATATACTTTTATTTGTTGACGATTTATTAATTTGTTGTAGAGATATAAACATTATTGATAATATAAAGAAACAGTTGCATAATAAATTTAAAATGAAGGATTTAAATAAAGTAAAAAGCTATATTGGTATTGATATTGAATATGATTATGATAACTCTACAAATGTCTTAACATTGTGTCAGGAAAATTACATAGAGTCTTTAGCTGAAAAATATAATATTAAAAATGCAAAACTGTATAAGACACCTATGGAACCCAACTTGAAACTAAGTAAATGTGATGTAAATGAAGATGTTAAATATAGAAACTTGATAGGTGCACTCTTGTATATCAGTCATGGTACTAGACCAGACATATCTTACAGTGTGAATTATTTAAGTAGATTTCAGAATTGTTACGATGAAACACATTTTAAATATGCTCTGAGAGTTCTAAAGTATTTGTATCTAACAAAAGATTTAAAACTAACTTACCAACAGAGTCTTAATACTGATAATATTGTAAATTGCTATGTAGATGCCGATTGGGCAGGAGATAGTACAGATAGGAAATCAACTACAGGTTTTGTTATTGAATTGTTTGGAAATCCAATTTATTGGAAATCTAGAAAACAAACTTGTGTAACTAAATCATCTACCTTTGCAGAATATGTTGCATTATCTGAGGCTGTAACTGAGATAAATTTCTTAAAAAATGTAATTAGTGATATGTTCATTAAAATATGTAAACCTATTAAGATTTATGAAGATAATTCAGGAGCACTTGCTATAGCAAAATACGGAAATTTTACTAAAAATTCTAAACATATAGAAGTACAGTATCATTATGTACATGAAAACTGTAAAAGTAAAGTTATTGAAATTGTAAAGATAAACTCAGATTCAAATGTTGCAGATATACTTACCAAATCTCTGGGTAAATTAAAATTTCTTAAGTTTAGAGAAATGTTGAAATTACATATGTAAAACTTAAATGAATAAGAAAGTTAAATTAGTAGATACATAAGAAAGTTAATTAATAAATAAGAATTTTAAGTTAATAGGTGAATAAGAAAGAATGTCTTAAGTTTGTTTTAATTTTTGTTGAGAAAGAAAAGCTTTTTGTTTGTTTTTATTTTGTTAATATTTAAGTTAAACAATTTAACAGAACTGTTTTAAAGGAAAGAGTGTGCAAGCTAGGTAGGTACTAGTATACTTAAGTGAATAAATATTATAGAAGTTCTATGAATAGGTACATATTATGTTGTAAGTAAAAGATAATTGTAATTGATGTTGCCTAGTAAGAATTTGTTAAAGTAATGAGATGTGAAAATAAAAATATAAATGTAAGGAGGCGTGTTAAAGTATTAGTGTGTTATTACACTGGTATACATTTCTATTTTTCTAAGTTGGCAACTTCCCTTCTTCCCTGTCATGGCTTGCACTGAGTAAAATGGTATTCTGTAATTATATTTTAAATAAAGAAATAAGTTTATTATGTGGAAATAAGTGTTTCTCTGAATACGATCCAATAACAAAATAATTAGGCTACGGTAAGATAACAGATGGACCGGCGTTCAATTACCAAGCTGCTGGTATACCGCATTGTTAATGTTATTAATGGGTTAATACCGCAAAGACAAAGCCGGGCTATTGTACGCGGTGTTTGCCGGTTAAATTTAGAAGGATATTTTGCGGTTTCTCTGTGAGGTGCGGTTTTAAAATTAATATTGATGTAGCTGTGATCGGTGTGGTGTCCGGAAGAATGTTAGGTATGTTATGGATATGCCACGGCGTTATTGTTAACACCTTAAGTTAATAAAACTCATGAAATTATAATATGTAATAAGAAACTTTTATTGGTTCTAATAAATTATGTCAACAATATAAACAATGTCACTTAAAAGTAAGTTGAGGGTACCTGGCTATAAAGCAACAGTAACAATTACCTAATATGTAGTGTTGTAAAAGTAAAATGTTTGTATGAGATGATTTTTTGTATTTTAGTGTGTGTGTGTGTGTGTCTGTGTGTCTGTTTGATTTGGAATGTATGAAATGGTGAACTCATAATATTGTACATGACTGTGATATATTGTAAAGTTTAGAAATCGGGTGGAAATTGTTGTATTTGAAATGTTCACAATAAATCGCGAGTATACCATTCAGCTTTATTACGATCTTACGGTATTTGCAATTATTTCATGATATATATCGACGGTTAAAAGGAAATAGGGTATAAGCGACATTTTGGACTGGTATTGTTTTGAAAGCCAACTGTTTCTTGTGTTCTATTATCTTTTATACAACCACTGTGAAAAGTACCTTATCCTATCCTTCTTTTACTATAAAACTTATTCAACTGTCTGATGTTTTAATAAAAAAACACAACAGTTTTTCTAAAATTCTAAACTTTAAATGGCTCTCCTAAACATTTCTTTTTTTGTCGCTTATGCTCTATTTCCATTTAACCGTCGATATGAGGAAGAGAAAAGAGAGGAGGAAAATTTACAATAAAAGCTATTTGAGTAACACCTGATTCGAGTGGTGTCTTCTCTTGATGCTATAAGCAAAGTCGAAACCAGAAATTGTAAACAAAATACTGCTCACACCGTCAATATAAAAGAGCGAGAACTCAAGTAAATATTATGCCCTTTTTATTTAAAATATTCCAAATTAGTTGGAAGCCTTTACGCCGCTTATATGCACAAACAGGCCGTGGGTAAATACGGATTAATTTGTTAATCTGCTCCATTTTCGTGTTTGCGTATTTTGCATTACGATAAACATTATTTATCAGTTAAAGGATTACATGTAGCAACTCTACTAAATTCTTACGCCCTGGCAGCTGTGGTCTCGTAATATCACTACAGGGTAGCAACAGAGATTGACATTAGTAATGTCAATCTCGTACTCTGAAACACAAAAGAAACAAGGCTGCAGTCTTGCAAAATGCACTCGCGGGGAATTATACTCGTGCATCGTCCTCGAGATTAGTAACCTGAAAACGTTGAAATATATGTAGTAACACGCTAGTGACACCACTCTTACACTGTATGTTTAGAGTCCTGCGCTCTTTTTTTTTTTTTTTTTCTTTTGCTGGCAACCCCAGCGTCTCGGTCTTTCATTCACGTCACAGTGCGCCACCACTCGCACGTTTTATTTTAGGAAAAAACAAAAGTGATTAGTTTTATAGTGAAAATACGCAAGCAAAAGTGCCAAAAAGGAAATTCGAAATAGAATACATAATGTGGAAGATCAAAAAACTGAAAAAGAAACAATAACAAACAAAAAAGCGGCACGCCGTCGGCGCCAATCGACCGCCAATTCTACAGGGACTATTTCGGAAAAGGATGATAAAGATCAAGGTACATATATAATATATTTATTAGAATATAATAGTAAAGTGATCAAGTGCTATTATTATAACAAAAACATGCCCTTATTAGTAAATTTACCAAAATAACCTCGTATGTTTGCCTTCGTGCAAAACATTTTCCACGAAATTGTGTACAAAACATATTCCACGAAAATGTGTGCAATCTGATGTGTCAAAACGAATTGCTGCAAAAGATATGTATACAAGATCCTTGCTGCAAACACACGAACTTTTACGTAAAGTTGATAGACGCTAATAATTATATATTTTACATGGCATTATGATCAGTATTTCTGGAAAACAAATGAAAAACAAGCAACTGCCTACATACCGATAGATTTACCCTAACTAAAGTTATTACCGATCAGTGCGGCTTCTGGGGCTGTATCGCCAGGTAAAACAAAATAAGTGTACTGTAATAACCAACACCTAATACCTATCAGAGCGGCTTTTGGGGCCGTATCGCCAGGTTACACAAAATAAGTATACTGAAATAACCAACACCTATCAGAGCGGCTTATGGGGCCGTATCGCCAGGTAACACAACATAAGTATATTGAAGTAACCAACACCTGTCACCTATCAGAGCGGTTTTTGGGGCCGTATCGCCAGGTTTCACAAAATAAGTATACGGAAATAACCAATACCTATCAGAGCGGCTTATGGGGCCGTATCGCCAGGTAACACAAAATAAGTATACTGAAGTAACCAACATCTGTCACCTATCAGACATTGAGGTAATATGTACTCTATCAGAGTGGTTTTTGGGGCCGTATCGCCAGGTTACACTAAATAAGTTACATACTGAAATAACCAACACCTATCAAAGCGGTTTTTGGGGGTCGTATCGCTAGGTTACACAAAATAAGTATACTGAAATAACCAATACTTATCAGAGCGGCTTATGGGGCTGTATCGCCAGATAACACAAAATAAGTATACTGAAGTAACCAACACCTGTCACCTACCAGAGCGGTTTTTGGGGCCGTATCGCCAGGTTACACAAAATAAGTTACATACTAAAATATCAACACCTATCAGAGCGGCTTATGGGGCCGTATCGCCAGGTAACACAAAATAAGTATACTGAAGTAACCACACATATCAGAGCAGCTTATGGGGCTGTATCGCCAGGTTACACAAAATAAGTATACTGAAGTAACCACACCTATCAGAGCGGCTTATGGGGCCGTATCGCAAGGTTACACAAAATAAGTTTACTAAAGTACCCAACACCTATTAGAGCGGTTTTGGGTTGTCAGTTTGCCTCAGGGTAACTTATTCAAGACGGTTGTGAGACCAATATAGATTAGTTTTTGGGACGGTTTCATTGGCTCAATTTTCATAGTGCATCAGTAAAACCTTAGAATGGTGTTACTAACACCTGCCTCATTTGTCTACTGACATACAATCATGATAACAAACACCCATCAAAGCAGCTCCTGGGGATGTTTCGCCAGGTTGCTTACTATACCACACTAATTCACAGACAATAACTACAGTTTATTTAGTCATGGGTAGTTGCTGAAACTACACCATAACTGATGTAATAAAAATTCCTTACTAGGATAATCTGGTTTCAGTTGGGGTGTCATTGGACACAACTTATAGAGGTTTTACCGTCAAATAAGTGCGTCAAACCTACTGAAGAGGTCACACAGTCATCCACCTCAGAAAACTTACCACAGCAGACGTTGGTTAAGGAACAAGTCTTGGAAGTAAACCATAATGAAAAACTAGCTGACCCGAAATACCCCGCTCTTGAGCACAGGAATCCAGAAGTGCTGGATATTCTGGGAACTGATCCCTCTGCGGTTGTTAACTATGGGATTGACATACACAAAGTTTTAGCAACAAGACTGCAACACATTGACACTCTGGGACATAGCAAGGAAACCCGCGAAGAGCTTACAGAATGGTACCTCATCCCAGCTAACAGTATCTTGATTGGAGCACCCTACTAAATGTGGAAATAAAAGCAGCTGTAACAGAAACCGTATTAAAACGAGACAAGGGCATCAAAGAGCGCCAAAGCCAGCTCACAATGGCAATTTCTGGGCTAGCGAGTCCTCACCCAAGAACATGAGAACAAAAACAAAAATAAAGAGGGCCTCAAACATATCATGGATGTGTACTGGATCTTGTGTGACACACAACATGCAGAGTCAGTCACTAAGCGAAACTTCACCATATTCTCCATAAACAAACATCTGAATGACACAAAAATTTACAAATAGTGAAAACCTAGCAAAAGCTGAACCCAAAACTTTATCCTCAACTTAATAACAAGTTAAGAACAATTTAAGGTGGAGAAAAAGGGTCCCAGTGCGCAGGAGTACAACGAAGTTGTGAAACATTTCTTCCGCCGGTGCTGGGTCCCTCAGCGTGAGACAGTCGCATAAAGTCGCCGCGAAAGCATCGTGACGTCCGTCGAACTGCAACCATCGCCGATAAATACGGTAAAATACAATGGTCGGTAATCACTGAAGACCAAACTATGTTGTCATAAGTTAACGTGTATAAACTAGCAATGTTTTTCTTTTTATGCTCAATGGCTTCTAAACACCGAAGACTAAACTATGTTGTCATGGGTTTAAGGTGTATAAACTGGCAATTATTTCCTTTTTATGCTCCATGATCTCTAATCAATGAAGATCAAACTATATTGTCATAGGTTTAATGGATATAAACTAAAATTAAGAAAAAAAAAAACCTAGAAAAGAAACCTAATTAGATTACCTAACGAAAACCTGTCAAACATAAAGTCTGAACTAATAAGATGTATTGCATAAGGTGTAAAATTTGCGAAATTCTTTGGACTACTTGCATGGATGAATATGAGATACTTTACACTTAAGAAAGAGTAAATACATGAATAGACCTAACTCTATGCAAGATTCTTTTAAATGATGAGACGCATACTGCTCAGAAATATAGACTGACGCCTCAACTATGGGGGGAGTAGCCACATGTGGGGGTGAACGAGCCAGCGGAAGATGATCGCGAGATGAGAGAAAAATCCATATAAATCAGCTCGAGCTGCTGGTAGCTTATTTTGGCCTTAAAGTATTTGCCTAAAACCTCAGAAACTGTGAATTCTTCTTCACATAGATAACTCCATAGCCATTACTTACATAAACCGCAAGGGGAGCATCCAATACCTACATCTCTTTTTTATATATTTCATATATTACAGATAACAAAATTGCGGATGCAGACTCTCATCGAGTACACCCAGATATAGATTGGATACTGGCTGGATTGGATTCGGCCGGCGGAACTCTTCACAAGTAGAGTAAATACAATCCAAACACTTTGGCAGTTAATGCATTCATAATCAAATGGACAACAATTATCTTTTAGGCCCCTTGGTCCTTTCATAATAATGTTAAAAACCTTGAGAAAATTTATTACTAAGAAGGCAAGGCAATCATGGTGGTTTCTAAATAGCCCATACAACCGTGGTTGCTCATATTCCAACTTTAACCTAACAATATTATTATTTTACAAGACAACCTCAAACTGGTTGCCGGATCATTGTGCGCTGCGGCGACGCAGGGTATTGGTCATCCACAGCGGATACCATGATAGGCTCGTTGTTTGAAAATCCTTACCAGCAATATGACGTACCTAGCACTTGAAAAAATAAATTTTGTGCTCAGAACAATATAATTTTGAGTTATATGAAGCGTCAATCCCAAACATTTTATATTTTCTCACAGGTTTACTCAATCAGAGAAACCAGTACGGCACCTTGAATTCATGTAGGTTCTCATTACAAGGTTTTTTTCAGGGGAGCTTATCGGCTCAACCACGGCCTAAATATAATACCACGTGGTATACTTCGCTTGTACTAGAAATTCCAAAGGAAAATTTGCCGTTAAAAATTTACTTAAAATGATGATAACGTCGGCATAACGTATATAAAAATTATTATAAAATAAATAAATTGTAATTAAAAGAATAAATAATAAACATACCCGACCAGTGACGATTTTAAAACTTCCAGGGCGGGCTCAAAACAACCAACCTTGAGCCAACCATTCTGTGAGACGAAAATGGAAATGTGCCCAAAACCTTACTTTTTAATATTAGTACAAAACCAAGCCAGGTCTTTTTGTGGGAAACACATAAAGCCGTTTAATGGTTTTAAGAAACCGCATAAACGGTAAAAATACAATCCTTACGTCCGTCGGTGGATTATAGCCGTCCTTAAAGATAGCGGGATTGACACCTCTGAGTGCACACGACACAAGGCACGCTGCTACGTCCAAACCTAACCAATGCGACTTCTCATCGATCTTATCCGCGACAGGGCAAGCTAGAGCGGAAGCTCTAACGTTTTTGGAAAATTCTATAACAGAGCAATGATTAACTTTAACAAAACGTAACTGCCACGATAGTGCTAACTCGTTTATAATTAGTTCATTACCCTTAGATATAAAACTAGATTTTTAAGGAGAACAAAATTAAATTATGACTAAAACAAAAAAAAAAAAAAAAATGTGATTCTAATTAAGTAATTTTAGAAATAAACCAATTGATTAATAAACAGGTATTTTTTGGTAGTTGACATTTCCTCAGCTATCTCTCAAGGTCTACATATATTTCAACGTTTTCAGGTTACTAATCTCGAGGACGATGCACGAGTATAATTAATGATTAAACGAACTTACCTGTACGTGAAGTTCTATCATAATTATACAAAGTGCATCGTCCGAAGAGATTAGTAACACCCACCCAACCCAAAGTGTCTCCCAGTTTGCTGCAGAAATGTCAAAGCTGAACATGGTGGCTTCAAACTCTAAACTTAATGAAAGACCGAGACGCTGGGGTTGCCAGCAAAAGAAAAAAAAAAAAAAAAAGAGCGCAGGACTCTAAACATACAGTGTAAGAGTGGTGTCACTAGCGTGTTACTACATATATTTCAACGTTTTCAGGTTACTAATCTCTTCGGACGATGCACTTTGTATAATTATGATAGAACTTCACGTACAGGTAAGTTCGTTTAATCATTAATTATTTGCGCAACTTTGTTTTTTTATTTTTAACAATATAATGAAATAACATGAAATATTTTTATTGCACATAGATAACCATAATATAAGTAATAGCTAGTTATTTTTTTAAGTACATCTAGGTGGATTATGTTAGGTAAATCAAGTGTTAAATACAGCTCTTTCTCGCCCAACATCATTTCGAGTTCTGTTTGTGCGCTTAGTTTATGGCAATGAAGAATTAATTTAAAAATCTGTTCAGCGCATAATTAGCTCAACATTCTCGTCTTCGAAATGCGCTGATTAGTTTTTTCTAATTATGTTTCATTTTCTTAATTCAGAGGTCACAATTTCATAAAAAATCTCTGTTTTTATCTCCTAATAAACGGTTTGTACCATAATAACTATGCATCGTATGTATGTAATAATTTGATTATTTTAATGCCTAGAGTTCATTAAGCAAATATTAAAAAAACTAGCACAAAAATCACATTACACTAACAATAATAATAATCTCAAAAGACTTCCAAAAAACGAGTTTATAAACAAGAATTGAGAGAGAAATTTCTTAGTGGCCACTGCACGGCCGGAGCATTCGGACGTGTGGTCTACGTCGAATTTTAATTGTTCCCTCTCGCTCTAACTTTGCTCCTGCTCTAACATAGGTTACGTTGTGTATCTAAAGTTGCTCTACTTTATTATTTTTTGTATATAATTTTTCGAGTGTTTTGTAAATATTTGTTTTAGTAATAGTTTTGTAAATATTTGATTTCAATATGGATCGTCAACGTAAAAAAAAATATGCATGTACGAAAAAAAGGAAATTGGGCTCAAACGTAGAAGTGATGAAGAGAAATAGAATCCAAAGGTAAGTAGAACTGTTTACAGCATTCATGTTTAGGGCCTAACTACAAGGTCAAATTAAATTAGCTGGCGAGACTCCACAGACGTGATGGGTATACGATTTTATCAACTCGCACTTCAAGTAACAATACTAACAGCGGTCATTGACCCCAAAACAAATCATCAAATTTTGATTGCTTTTATTAGGGTTCCGTAGCCGAATGGCAAAAAACGGAACCCTTATAGTTTCGATATGTCCGTCCGTCTGTCTGTCTGTCTGTCTGTCCGTCCGTCCGTATGTCACAGCCATTTTATTCCGAAACTATTAGGACTATACATGTTACAAGCATATTTTCTAAAACCGCAAATATAACTTTGTAATTGATATAAACACTATGAAAAACAAAGTTGTTTAGCGTAGTTATAAAAATGTAAATGTAGTTTTAAGAAATTAAGGTTTTTTTTATTCGTCAAATAAATATACATATTATATTATTATAGTTACTACGGAACCCTTCATGGGCGAGTCTGAATCGCACTTGGCCAATATTTTCATCGGGTTTAGATAATATTGTATCGAGTTTTGCTATCTAATTTAATTTGACCCTGTATGGTCAAATTAAATTAGATAGCAAAACTCCGCAGAAGTGATGGGTATCGATATCTAAATATGATAAACAAAAATTAATTAATTATATGATGTTCATGCATGCTGTGAGAAGGTGTAAAAGAGTGTGGTTGGGGAGGGCGTGAGTGTTTGTGGGGGCGTGAGTGTGTGGATGGATGTGTGTGTTTGTGGTGTGTTTGTGTGTGTGTGTGTGTATTTAGTGTTTATGTATGTATGTGTAGCTAGTCTAATATACTTTAGGGGTAATTTGACCAAAGTCGGATATCTTTTAACCGTGGAATAAAATTAATTAATAATATGACTTATTTATTTTCACAGGTCCGCTGCTGGCTCACGTCAACCATTTTCAGATGTTAGCAACCTGTCAGAAACTCGAAATATAAATCCTACCTCTTCTACTATGGGAGTACCAGTGATGATTGAAAATATTGACAGAACTGAAAATGTAACAAACTCAAATAAGAAAATGAACCGGAAGCGAACATTTGAGGAGGCTTTTCCTTTTCGCCGAATTTCCGTAAGGAAACGTCAACAACCTGTAATGATTAGCTACGACCAACATCTACAAATTGAAAATGAAACAGAAATTACCAATGATGACGAACTGTTTTGCCTAGAAGGACGCAGAATCGTATCGATCAAATATTTTTTAGAAATTTTGGGGAAGATTGCTGATCATAACGAAAAATCTTTTGGATGCAGGTATAGAAATCTGAAATGTATCGGTGAACGACGTAAAGGTTTTATATCAAAACTGCGTTTCAAGTGTGAACTCTGTAATTCCGAATTTGACATAAGCACTGAAGATCCGTCTAAAACTTGTGATGTGAACCACGGTATAGTTGCAGGTATTATTAGTATTGGCTGCGGGTTGGGAAATTTAAATGAATTGGCAGGTAATACTGATATACCTGGTATGTCAAAAAATTTATACGCCCAAACAAGCAAAAAAGTTTACGAATGGTTCCATAAGACGGCAGTAGAAGAAATGGCCAAGGCAGGCATCGAAGAGGCAGAACATGCGACAGAAATTGGCAGTGTTGATTGTGAAGGTACACCAATGATTGATGTAATAGCTGACGGATGTTGGTCCAAAAGATCCTTCCGTAATAACTATTCAGCATCATCAGGTGCAGCAGCAATAATCGGTGCATACACTGGTAAAATTTTATATCTTGGTGTAAAAAATAAATACTGCATTGTATGTGCAAAAGCTGAAAATAAAAAAATTGAACCTGCAAATCATATATGCTAGAAGAACTATTCTGGTAGCTCTTCCAGTATGGAGTCAACGTCGCTTGTTGAAGGATTTGGTAACTCTCTAGAAACTCATGGTTTAATATATGCTAGACTAATATCAGATGGTGATTCAAGTACTCATAAAAAAATATTAGAAAGCAATCCATATAAAAACTGCAAGGTTCAGAAGATAGAGTGCAGAAACCATCTGTTAAGAAATCTATGTAACAAACTGAGAGCACTTACTAAAGATACTCATATTCCTATTCAATTAAGGAAACTTTTAACTGACTTCAAAATCATGAAGTTGCGCAGATACACAGTGCGGGCTATAAAGATAAGGAAACACGAAGACATTTCTGACAGTCAAAAAATGGTTAAACTTCGTGCAGATATTTTGAATGCATTACACCATTCTTTTGGTAGTCACTCTGATTGCGATGACGCTATATGCCCAGCAACTGACAAAACTGACCGAAATACGGCACTTGATGTAGCTAACACAGTTTTGTGGAGGAAAATGAGTCAAATTGTCTTATTTTTGGCTGCAAATGCTAAAAGTCTAATTTTTGACGTTGATAGCAATCCTGCTGAGTCATTCAATTCAGTGATTGCCAAATATGTGGGGGGGAAACGAATTAATTACACACATAAGAATTCATACCAGGAAAGGTGTTCCGCTTCAGTTATTTCCTTTAACACCAAGCGACCAATAAACGCTATCCATAAATGCATATTTGGTAAACCTACTGGCAAATACACAAATGTATATGAGGCACAAAAAGCGAAAAGAAAAGTTTACAAAAGATTATTTCGAAAAAAAATCCGTAGAAATATGAACGATCCAGATTATGGACAGAAAGCTCAAAGACCAGATATGACCGATGAAGATTTTCAGATGACAAAAAATGAATTTCTTAAACAAATGGTGCTTTCTGACCAACAAAGAGACGAACTACAGAAACAGACGATAGACCAAAGTTCCAGTCAAGAATGGTTAGACAACAGAAAATATAGGTTAACTGCGTCTATGTTTGGAAAAATATGTAAACGGAAAGAAAACATTAGCTGCGCTCCTTTAGTGAAAGCTATTGTGAAACCGCAAAAGTTGTCAAATGTTCCATCGATCACATATGGTAGAGATAATGAACAAATAGCATTAACCCAATTATCTCTGCAGGAAAATGTCACAATTGCCCGCTGCGGTCTTTATATTCATAAAACACTCCAATATTTAGGAGCAAGTCCCGATGGTATTTATAAAGACAAAGATGGAAAAACAGGGCTGGTAGAAGTAAAATGCCCATTTTCTTCAAAAAATATGCAAGCTGAAGAAGCTATAAAAGCAAAAAAAATAAAATTTTGGAAATGGAACACTAGGAAAAATACGTTTGTGATTGACAAAAACCACGATTATTATTTTCAAATTCAGGGCCAATTAAACATTACGGAGATGGACATGTGCTTATTTGCCGTATGGACTGGAGAGGAGTACTCAATGAAAGTCGATTATATAAAAAGAGACCCTACGTTCTGGCACGACAAAATGGTAGGCCCATTGTCTAAATTTTATTTGCATTGTCTGCTTCCTGAGCTAATTGATCCCCGCCTTGAACGCTCGATGCCAATAAAAGACCCGCCATATATCGTTCAAGCTATAAAGAAAAAATTAAAAAAACAAAATAACGCGTCCACGTCTTCTACCGCAGACGCTGTCGTTCAGGAAAATTAATTCCTGAGAAAAAGAAAAAAGTACCTATTGCGACTCGTACAGGAAGATCTAAACTAAACACAGTCAAAAATAGAAAAACCAAATTATATAAAAAAGTAACAAAGACAAATGAAACAGAAAGTCCTATACGAGAGTCCTACAAAGAGTAATCATTACACAGTGCACTGAGTTACGTATAGTTTGAAAAATAAGAAACAACAATGTTGTGTTTAATAACTACTTCATAAAAAATTATAATAAACTTGCTTTACATAAAAATATGGCGTATTCTTTTAACCTTAAAAATAACGCTTCACACTCCCACTCATTGGCTGCCCCCACTATAATTTTCTATGTCGGGGATACTACGGAACACACAAAAACACGGACAACTAACACCCAGACCCAAGGTACCATTCAAATATAAATAAATATTGAATAATACGTAGTAGAGCAACTTTCCGACCGTGTCTAATATTGTTTTATAATATTACGCTAGGTAGGATGAATGCGGGGAGCCTGGGTGCAGACGCTCGGCGCGTGGACTCGCCGCACGCTATTTTTATATTGTGCATTAGAAGACTAGGCCCTTAAATAAATTCCGATATAATGTCAATAGCTAATTTTAAAATCAGCCAAGTGAGTGCATGTCGGATTGCACATACACGGTTCCGTAACAAAAACTAAAGAAAAACGTTCCTATTTTCAAATATTCTACTGACCACCTATTACATTTCAAAAGAAGGATAAAGCCGGTTGATAGACAGTGGAACCTTAGGAATTTTAAATGTTTTTTTTATTTATAAAATAATACTACAGAGGTAAAATAAATAAATAAGAAAGGAAATTATAACAAGAACCTTAAATTCACATTCAATCACAAATTGCTTGTTGGTGTGAAACGTTACTTACTATGTCGTCTAAAAGATGTGCCACACTTAATTAGTAAAGTAAGAGAGAATTCAAGCTTCGCCTAACAGATTTCCAAGCACTAAGAGATTTAGATGTTGTTCTCGATTACATATCTAAGCAAACATACATAAATTGTAGTGAAATCGTAACTTGGAATCCTATTTGAATATTTACATGGTAATTGAATACAAACAACCGTTTGAGGAATAGTTTATTGTTTGCCTATCTATTATTGTCTTCTTGTTTATAAATATCTGAAGGCCTTTCTTTTGCTTAAGAAAAAATATGTTTGGCAGGTTTGAAATGAAATGAAATATTTATTTTGTAAATTGGTTATAAATAACACATGTACACGTCATGTTTTTGCGTGTTTAGTTTAGCTAGATGAGGCCGGTATTTCCTAACTGACTACTCTGAGAAGAAACACCGAAACAAACTCAGAGGTCAAAGTCTCTTTTAAAGTCCAGACAATTTGTACTTGTATATGAGAAGCATGTAGGTTCATGTCTGTGGTATTTTTTGAGGAAATAACCACTCAGAGCGGACCTGTCCAGACAGTGCAAGCATTTGTCAGTTATCGTGTTAGATTTTGAAAAAAAGCGAAAAGACTTTTTAACCTCAGCACAGGTCGATGTTAAAGGTTAAGCACCACTTGCCAATGTCGATCTGTGGGTGAGTAACCTACCTTACATATCGAGATAGCTCTGTCCCTTTGGAAGTACGGGTGTTGGTCCCAGCTGTCACTTGTACATCTTTGGCAGTCCATACGGGTGAGTCAGAAGTCAGAACATTGCCAAACGGTGCACCAGCTTTGCCAAACGATATCGTGTTACCCAGCTACTGGGTTCTGGAGGTCAATAGGCAGTCGCTACATGTAAAACACTAATACCTACTAAGCGAATCCGGTTAGACAGACCCCAACATAGCCAAAGACATCAGATGATGAATCTTTCTACAACAGTTATTACAGTTCATTCAATAACTCCAGCCCTTTCTAGCTTGGGCACGCCACAATAGCGGCGGTAAGTCCCTTCTTTGAGGAGTGGCTAAAGAGGCGTCATGGCGTCCTCTCCTTCTGCCTGACGTAGGTGCTCACCAGACACGGTTGTTTCGGGAGTTACTTGTGTCGGATTCGGCCGGAGGAAACGCCAAGGTGTCACCACTACAAGGATCGATCTGAGGATACGGTGGAACACACAGTGGAGGTTTGCCCCGCTTGGGCAGAGCTCCGTCGTTTCCTCGTAAGGGCGATAGCCGGCAACCTCTCGCTCCCGGCCCTGGTTCAATCCATGGTTCGGAGCGAGGAGGCATGGGAAGTAGTCACCTCCTTCTGCGAAGCAGTTAGTCAGTAAAAGTCTGACACATCCTCCCGCTTCGCCCAGATCGGGAGGCAGTCATTGGATCATTTCCCATCCTTAAAAAAAGCCCTTTCTAGCTCCAAATAAAGACCCACCTGTGTATAATTTGTATAACAATAAAAACTTTTTTGCAAAAAATAAAACCGACTTCCATATCAAAACACTACAAAGCCAAAAATAATTTTAATTTCGGTAGTCGGTGTTATTGGTTTTGTAATTTCTTTTTTTTTTCACACCGCCTTCCGAAATTAAAATTATTTTTGGCTTTGTAGTGTTTTGATATGGAAGTCGGTTTTATTTTTTGCAAAAAGTTTTTATTTTCGTGCTTTTTAGTGGGTCAGCGAATTTTCCAAATCGGTTCGTAAATGACGGAGTTATGCGCGAACAAAAAACGCAATGCAGAGTAAACGAAAAGGTCATCAACGTAAATATTTTTTTTAAACTTGTTGATTTTTCAGAAACGGCTTATCCGATTTCGATAGAATTTTCATGGGACCATTTGGAAGGTATACCCTTTCTAACAAGATAAGAATTTTTCAAATCGGTTGGCAAGTGACGGAGTTATGCGCGGACAAACATAAAAAAAAAATACAAACACCCGAATTAAGAACCTCCTCCTTTTTTAGAAGTCGGTTAAAAAGTAATCCGCGATCAAATCATCAAACGCAACAATTTCAAAGACCAAAAATGAAAACAAAAGTAAATTATTCTACGTGTATGTAATAAAAATCACAATAATCCATACAACAGATGCAAACACAGCATTAATCCTAGCTAATCCGATTCGCTATCGAAGCGTTATCTCCGTCTAACTCACCGCGGGATAAATATGTATGCATATTGCGGACATTAGCATTTTATCTCTAGTTACATTTAATATTCATGCAGACGCAAGCGCAGCAGAGATTCATTACCTCTGATTGTGTCATGTGACCCTGGTACTCTTTAGTACGCTTTGGGTCACCTTTGATGAGTACTACGGTTATATTTTGGGTACTGGCCTAAAGTTTGCATGATAATGAATTTGGACGTAGAAAAAACTGGCTGTTTCGACTATGTTTTCGTGGAATTTTGGCATAATGGGTAGTCGATTTTTTCCTCTTGCACATACTGACAACAGCCAGCCAAAGTTTAATTTAAATCTGAAGGATGGTTTAAGAACGCTTAGAGGCCAAACATATGTATGAACATTTATTTTTATGTATATAGAAGACTAGCTTCTACCCGCGGCTTCATTCGCGTGAAACATTTTTTTTATTGCAGCAAAAGAGTAGCCTATGGCAATATTCAGCCCTTCAACTATCTCTACATAAAACTTTTGTAAATACACGTACTAACGAATTAAATAATGAGCAATGTGTGTATATAATAAATAATACTTTGTGCCAACATTTACATGTAAAAAGCTTTCACATTATTCCCCTAAGAGAATTTGTTCTTTTCACAAAAACCCCGCTGTTCTATTTGAAATCAGTGCGAGCTAAATGGATTTCAGATAATTTTAACGGCAGTCACAAAGTTCGTTATTAATAATGAACAATTTGAATTCATTCGAATATTAACGCCTAGCTGTCATTTGAGGTAATAAGGGACTTCGTACATTATAGCATGTGCTACATAGCAGCCTACAGACTAAGAAAAGATCACAGTGTCCCTTGAAATTCATTATTGACAACTGTAGTAGTTACCGTTTATCTACTAACTAATAAGTACTATTATTTCTACTATATTTTTATTTGCTACCCGTATTTGTTTAATTTTATCCTTCGTATTTCACTCACATAAACTCACGCTTACACACACATACACGCACATACCCTCCCATATACACACACACACACACTTAAGTAACTTTAAAGCTGATTTACATTTGTAGCACGTCCTCACACACAAGGTCCAGTTGAAAACTAGCGTCAGGCAATTTGTAGTTGTCTGGCATTTTGCTGAACTGGGCGTATTTGGCACAGCCGTGAGGCACACGCAACGCTGTTTTATTTAATTAAGTTGTTGTTTTAGTTTTATTTTATTATTATTCCTTTATTTCCAATACATTCATATAAATTACATTTTTAAATATTCTCTAAAACAAAATATTTAAAAATATAAAAAATAGTAGCCCACATTGGGAACTGGGTCCAAGTTATCGGCGGTGGTCAGGGCTCCATAGAGAGGAACCTCCTGACGATACGCGTCGTTTCCAGGAGTACCGCTTTCTGAAGCAAGCCAACCGCCAATCCAACCGCCTAACGAGAGCCTCCTGAGGTGTTGGTCGAGGCTCTTGGCTTGATTAAGCCATTGGCTGAGATGACTATCGGTACAATGAGTGCCGAGTTCATATCCCACATGTCGACAATCTCGTGTGCCTATAAATATACCTAATAATACTTGATATGCTTATCTTTCTCAGCTTTTACGAGGTTCTCGTCATGCGGGATGGTTATGTCGACAATCAAGGCACGCCTCTCGATTCGATCCACCACCACTATATCAGGCTTATTGGCTACAACAGTCCTGTCAGTGATGATGGACCGATCCCAGTATAATGTTGTGACATGGCCGCTATCGAGAACTTAGTCGGGCACATATCTAAAGTACGGCACTTCCGATTCCACAAGGGAATATTTCAGAGCAAGTTGCTGATGAATTATCTTGGCTGCAAGGTTGTGCCTGTGCAAGTACTCTCCATTAGCAAGACGAGAACAACCAGAGATAATGTGGCGGATTGATTTACCCGAACGGTGACATGCTTAACAATACTACGTAAGATGAGAAAGATGGAAAACGCGAGCATATTATGAATGAAAAGACTAACTTTTGTATGTATATACAAAAGCTAAATACCCCGTTTTAAGTTCTTATGATACTTTAGTCGTTTGTTTGATAACTTTGCAATATTGCAGAGTTAAAAATGGTAGTATCATATAATGACGAACCGGTTGGCGCAGTGGTTGAGCGATCGGCTATTCCCACACCGGAACAAATGTTTATATGGCCTTCAAGTAGTTGCTCCGGGTCCGAGTACTTGTGAATGTAATTTTTCTAAATGTACCCACGACATAGGAGAAATGCCTTAGTTTCTTTAAAAAAAAACTAGATTTGGGGCCAAGCCCTGGGTGTTCTAGGTAGTCTATATTTCGCAATGAACGGTGTTTTAAAGGCTTATAAACAGACTCTAATAGGATGGTTATAAAATCGATAGTTTGTCAAACACTTTCTATGTAAAGCGAAAATAAGCAAACACAGCCCCACCCCGAAAATGTTTTATTATACGCAAACATATATACAAGAATAACAAAACATACATTGTATAAGTTATAACGAGTGAAAAGTCACACAAGGAGGGTATTTGTGAACTCACATTACCGGCAATTCATCAAACCATCGCCAACTTTGGCATTTTCGCGCTTTTAATTCAGTTTTACGAGTTGCCTCGGCGTGCCGTGTCGTGTCGCAGATTTTACTAGACATACTGGATGTGAATGAGGACATAAGTATGTGTTAATTGATGTTGGGGATGACTTTAATGAGTACGCTAAGGACACACAGGTATTAAACGTACATATAAATATGTGCACGTACTTTAGCCACCTCTGTACGTTTTACGGGCCATTGCTGGGTTACTAACTAATGAGTCTGTTTTAGAATGGAGCTGTTAATGTTTATTCGTGAGCTAAATAGTTGGGTCTAATGGATGAGAACTGCTCACAGTTCAATTTTATGAGGGCTTTGTTATTTTTAAAGGATTAGTACCTCGGTAATAATTATAAAGCAGAATTTAACTTCGAACCTGGATGGATATAATGTACCTATTCACATATTGTTCTTTCAAAGGAAATTCAGATATTATATTAATCTTTATTACCATATAAGTTATAGAAAAGATCGACTTACTAACATAACATAGGGCATTGAAAAGTGAAATTTTTCAAGACGATAAATGCTTCAAACTCAAACAGCAACACTTCCAACAAGGACTAGCTAAATACACATTTATACTCACAACTCTTACCACGAAAATTATGTAAATATGGAGAAAAACTTTTTAGTTCCATGAGCCGCTTCCAAAAGTTTTAACGTGATATGAACGAGGCGACAGTTGCGTCTTCGCGTCGCGTCTTCAAGACAGCGAATGAAAGATGGCCGCGCTTCCCGCGCCTCAACTTGAAGGTAATGAAAAAGGTTTAGTACCTTTTGTTGAAAAGGTTGAAAATCTTACAAAAAGTTTCGGGTTGTTTCTTATTTTTACGTTGAAGATACAGTGGTTTTGTTATGTCTGGATTATTGTAAGGAGGTATTGTTATGAGGTTGTCTAGTTTTGTCTATGGATTTAGGATGGATAATGATATCATGGTACCTCTAACTGACAAAATTTTGAGGTCGTAATGCCTACAATTTTGTAGGTAACGTTCCTAACTATTACCGATCATGTAATCAATAAAGTTTAGCAAATAGCCAACCTAACTACCTGATAACTTAAGATTAGGGTAGGGAGTCATTTTACAACCGAATTTCCATAATATTTGTTTTTGTAGGGCAATTCAAAGCCGATTGTCTACGTCACCTTATAGCTCTTTACCTACAGTACATACGTCTTCAAACTTTCAGCTAAAAGGTGTACGACTCCCGTCATCCCTTATTTGTCAAGTCATGTTCTTTAAGAAATTAGATTATACAGTACTTACTCGGTCTTACTTTCACGGTTACGTTGGTGTATTGTTAAACATTACACTTACCTGAAAAGAGGAAATTAATATCGTTAGTATACATCTAGTTGAAGCTTTCGCTTAAAACGTAAATAACACAAACAAATTCATATTTTCACACCAATCTATATAATAAAACATGCCATGGGCTTATAAAACTACGATCGCTTTTATTAATTCTTACTAGAACAAAGACAGAACTAAGTCGGTTAATATAAAGACTATAGTTCAACCTATTAGAGTGTGTGCGATGTTCTATATTTAATATACAATTAAGAAAAATTGCAAACAAATATCTTTTACATTTTAAATATAGTTTCAATTGTTTTCTTTACTATATCATATACCTACTAGAACAACCTGTAGGTATTCTTAATCTATTAAGTTAATAAAGTTTATCAGTCCACATAATGTTTGCATTGGTATTCCCGCGTAGGACCAACATTATCGCCAACAGAAAACCGCGGTCTATCCATAGATTAATTAGCAAAATTGCATTAGCAATCCCGCCTGTATCGTGTACCTGTATTAGTCTGTAGCCGATAATTGTCAAGTGCGTTCGATTTAATGTTCAAATGTCTAGTGCATGCTATGTGCACTTGTACTTATATCATCTAAGTCTGTACTTAACGTTAGTGTCGGCACAGATTATATTCACTGCGTTTAGTATTCTCACCTGCTCATCTTAGTTAGGGTTGTATGTGGGTGTAATGAGGAGATAATTGTTTATTGGATTTGACTTTATTATTAATGCTGCATGCACAGACATTACTGCTAAATCATTAAGATAAAGAGCAACAAAACACTTCAAGATGTCTCAAGAAACCAAAATGGGTAACAAAATAATAACCTAGTAACAGCTACAAATATAATTTCGGGGAAGAAAGTATAGCAATTTAATGTATTTGAAAGAATGAATAAAACGAAAGTCATTCAATATCTTACATCAAAAGCACGGCAGCCCTAATTGCAGCCGTAGTGGTATTGAACTTGCGAGAGCGGAAACCGAATGCAGTTCGCACGATTCTAAACACTTCTCAGTATTAGGAAAATGTTTTTACAGAATATTCGACCGTGCGCCGTCGAGTTAAAGGTTACGCTGCCCCAATGTTACGCTAAGTATAGTTCAGAAGAGATGCCGCCTTCCGCCACTGTCTGCCACTAATGAGTCGGTCAATTAACCGTAACATTAACGGGCCACTCTGTAATACGTGCGATGAAGAAACAAAACGCAAACTATTCGGAATTTGCATGTAGGAACGTTCCATTTTATGCAAATATAAAGATAGTTATAGCTTTTTTTACTTCATAACAAATTCTTTTTTATTATTACCGTACACAAAATGGAACTTTATGATTTTATCGCGTTAAAATCTCGCGTTTGTAAGCTTTAGCATACATACTTTAATCTATTCTACTTAGAGTTGGCTTTTTCGCACCTGAACCGGGGGTGTTTTAAAACGAATTTACCGCCTCTTTGTTAGCAAGCTACGTGTCTGTTAATTCGTTTACTCTTTGCGAAGAGCGCTCTAATGGGAGGGCTTTTCTTGCAATTAGCCGCAATTAAGATACTTCGTAAGGAAATACCGCGAGGGATTCTCGCGCATCGAATCACGGGAACCGTTTCTAAATCGTCGATACGTCGGATGCCAACGTTGTCGGGGTTGCACGGTTCCACGGCCGTTGCCCGGTTCGCGATGCGGATTTGTTTGGGAGCGATAATTAAAAGCCGATTACGTATGTATATTATATTGAAGGTCCTCAAACCAATCAACATTATTCAAGGAGTGAATGGAAAAATGGTCAGACGAAAAACCCTGCCCTGTTTATGAGTGTGTTGATGTTTATCATTAATTACGGGAAGTGTGCCATATTTTTTCCATATTCACTTGACATGGAACGTAATTGGGTTATGGAATTGCTATTATTGTGGATGGAGAAGCCACTTCATCTATGTGAGACCTACCGAATTTGAAATGGCTGCTTAATAAGATGAAAGGTTGACATTCCCAGCTACTGTTAAAAGGATTAAGCATGTAGCATAAAAAATCTCAAAGGGGCTTTCATTAAATTGAATAAACGACAAATAAATATTGTCCGCTATCGACTATCAAAAATCTTTGTGTCATAGATAATAAAAGCAAACGTCAAAATAAACCGCAGTAAAGGTTATCTGTGGTACATTAAGCTTCCTTGTCGCACTATCTCATATTTCTTGGTCATCGATAAATATAGGCGGCGGCCACCTATTATAATTAAAGCAGTCGATAAAATCGACATGTAACGCACTTTAGTGGGCTAGTGTGGTGCGTTATCGATAACTGTGATGTGGCTGGGTGGCCGGACCACCCGCGCACTAGCGCAAGACATTATAGGGCATAGAGTAGATACTTACAATAGGTTCACTTGTCTACACACGAGCTTTACAATGTATTGTAAGTTATGTGAGGTCAGATGCATAAAGAACAAGGAGACATAAAAGGACCACTTCCAAATCGAAAGGTTAGGTTCGAAATTTTAATTCTGATAAGTTTTCTTTTTTTAAGCTACAAACTCCTTTGAGTGTTAGGCTTCTTAGTTAGTTTTTTTTTGTGGTTCCCGGCTGAACTAAATTAACTGGACATTAGCTTGTAAGATATTTCTGAGACAATACCTCGGGCCGTGTCGCGGTATACCGTGTGATAGCGACATGTTTTTGGCCCAGACCGTAGGCTTATTTTTATTGTTTCGTTCGTTAACGGTATTATATTGGATTTTGACTCGATAGATAAGTTTGACTAAGCATTCAAATATTGTGACGAACAGGATAAGATATTTTGTATTTCTGTTGATAAGGAACTCGCTGGTGAATTCATTTGAGATTACGATTATGTCACATTGATTATGTATTTTATTTGTGTTGTATATTTTCATCAGTCAAGGGCCGGTAGACACGTTCTAGCATAGATTACTGTAGTCATAATGGTAGATTATAAACGACTGGCCATAATTTGGATTT
The DNA here is from genome assembly GCA_943138885.2 of Tholera decimalis. Lineage (NCBI taxonomy): Eukaryota > Metazoa > Arthropoda > Insecta > Lepidoptera > Noctuidae > Tholera > Tholera decimalis. Next base: position 6,288,854 of record OW964553.2, on the reverse strand, counting down.
GAAGAATGATAACTATTTATATTTTCTGACACAATCGACTATCATCATCGATTTTAATCCTATTTTTAAGATAAACTTATGACATTAACTAACCAATAATTGTCTGAGAAATATTAACAGATGCGTATACCCTTTACTGAGTAAACATAATTATGAAAGCCTTCCCTTCCTTGGGTAAAATCTCTTCATTCCTAATTAACGAAACCTGAGATTTTAACCGTCAACTCCGAAGGTCAAATTCAATTACCTCGGGAATAATTAATATTAACTTAATAATTTCAGTGAATACTTATAAAAGTTACCTTCTAAACTGAACAAAGGTATAATAGAGTTACAATTACAATCTATGAGTAAAGCTTGAAAATAAATGACTGAAACGGGACGCGAACTTGGAAAAGCATTATATGCGAGTTCTAAGAGGCAGTCTGAGGTGAATTACGATATGACGTAAGATACAAGCAATAAAAAAATGGTTGAAAAGCTTGATAAATAGTTTTCCCCTACTAAAATGTGTCATTGCCATCTAAAAATTATGTCACACTTTAAGGGGGAGGGGGGGGGCGGGGGTCGACGAAGTGAGACATTGCGTGGCAATGAATGGGAGGGGTCTCCTAAATTTCGTTACGTTACATTTTAAATTCTAATTTAATACTTAATTACTTAAATACTCAATCTTAGAATTCAAACATAAAATTTTAACTAGGTACGATTTAAAGAAAAACTATATTTTGAAGTTTTTGTTGATTTAATTGGAATTAGAATTCCTGTTTTAATTTAATAATTTATAAGTATAAACATGTAGTCACATTGCATTAGACTAAAAATTACGCAAGCTATGTTAAATTCATTTGCACGATTTTTCAAAAAGCATTTATAGCTTATTTTAGTAGAATGGAAGCTCTATGTTTGACTTCTTCTTCAACCACCTACTAACCATGCCAATTGTCACTAAAGTCTGTTCAGTGGCCAAGAAAGCCAAGAAATCGCTACATACAGAGAAACATTATAGTATTGATATGCAACGATCTTTGATCAAGGTTACTTAGGGTAAAATTAATTTGGTTCCCAGCTATTGAACTCTTGTTTGTACAAGAGAGATTTCAAGAAATAGTCGAAGTTTGAAATTTACGACGTCAAATTTCCATAGTAACTGGTATTTTTTTGATGAATTGTTTTCAAAGGATTTATTTGTACATGTGTGTGGAAGTAGAGAAGGTTCCTCGTTATTTGGACGTGAGGTAGAAATATTTAAAAATAATGGAAATGTTCGATTACTCGAAAAATATGAATTCCGGTGGCCAAGTGATCGGATTCCGAATCTTCGCAAAATAGCTCATATTTTTTATATAATACTATATAACATGTACCGGACTACCTTTCGCAACTACCCTGAAAGGACCAGCAAACCGGACGAAATGGAAGACGATATTACGAAGGACATATAATAAGAAACTGCCTCCTTTAAAGAAGAATACGACCAAGAAGAGAAAAAGAGAACGTATACCATTTTAAAAAACGCATTTAATTACCCCTCACCTACCCACACAATTTAGTTTCCCTCATCACCCATTCCTAATTAGCTTTGTTAATTGATTAAGAGCATTATAAATAATTGTTTAAGCTCCACTAGGTGTCTTAAGAATCTAGGTACATTCGTAGTACTAACTACCAACGATGATATTATGAAACATTATATAGAAATAACTTGAATTTAAGTTAGTTCTAAAGTTTAAGCATATTTCACGTTAACTAGTTTAATATGAACATTCCTAATACTATGTCAGTCAGTCAAAGCATTAAGGCGCAAGTACAAACATTATAATAATTTTGAAATACATATTTAAAGACTAGCTCTGCTTGCGACTTTGTTTGGGTGGGAGACGATGTTTCACCTATTCCGGAGATCAGCCCGGACATAGGAAAGACGGACAACTAAAATGTTTTAGTATCATGTAATCAACTTGAGAAAACACAATTATATTGAAATGAGAGAACACTTCAATTTTAACTTCAAGATATGATGTACAGAAAATGTCATGACCTGCTTAGCCTTTTCTAACCATATGCATTCCAGAACCGTCCCATAACCCAGTTAAGCTATAGTTAAGTAACTATTAAGCTATGCAAACAGTTATTGCATAAGTAATATGTAACAATTGCACCTCTAAAGCAAAAAGGGTAAGATCGCGTCTTTTAATTAAAATAATGAATATTTAAAGTTAATTAACCCACTTTTTGCAGAATGAGGCCTTTTGCTCTATTTCCAGCCAGTAGGTTATTCTCATTAGTTGTCCTCTAAGTAAGAAAGATGTTATGGTTTACGCGCGAAGAATCTTATGGTTTACGCGCGAAGAATCTTATGGTTTACACGCGAAGGACCTTATTGTTTACGCGCGATATACAGGGTGCTTAATGTAGGCGCATGGAGTAATCACCTGGGTTGCTTTTGTGCGCTTTCAATATCTGAAGGACGCAAATGCTTGAAGAAATTGTTCTTTGTTCTTTTGTGATCTTTGAGGGTTGAGGCTGCAAAATTTATTGAGAACTGGGACATTAATTTTTTACATTAGACGTCTACGATTAGTACGTTTAATTAAGGCTTAGTAAACGTGTCCTCTAGACTGCAAAGTGATAAGGTACGCATAAAAGTGGTAGAGAAATAGGCTTATGAATCTTTATTTCTCATGAATTACATCGTGATAAAAGTATAAATACGCGACCATTTTTTACGAAAATACCCTATCTGTTTTCACTTACATGAGTAATTGCAGTTTTAAAAAGAAAATTTACTAATGAGCGTGGTACAAAGCATAAGTTGTAAATGAGCAATAACATTCTACTTGCAAATCTATGAAAATATTTGCAAACACTAAATTACAACTGAATGAAGTCAGACGGTGACTATACAAAGTTATTCGTTTAATAATTACAACGCTTGACTCTTAACCCAAATTCATATAACTATAATTAAGACAAAAGTTTACTTGAACCAATAGAAAATATTTAGTTCTACAAAAAGGTAGGTCTACAGATTCTTATAAAGTCACGAATTCAGTGCCCAAGTATCGAGTTTCGACGCTCGCAATTTTGAGGTGTGCCGCGCATTCTCAAGAGGTTTAGCAATCTTTTCTTGATAACATTATCTAGGTTTAAGTACCATTGTACATCTTTAGTAAAGATGGGCAATAAACCGGGTTTAATTCCTATTTGGCTTCAATGATTTGGTTTCTCGTAAGAGCTTTTGTTTTTAAGATTTTATATTTTACCAAATATGATGAATGAAAAATTAAGCCACAGTGAGGAATTACTTTAGTTTGTGTAATTTTTATCATCTCCAGTGCTCTCAAAACAGTAAAGGTAAGGAGTGGAACTCTGTGCCGGAGTAAGTATGTGTTTCCTGATAGATATAACCTGGGAGTCTTTAAGTCAAGAGTGAAGTTTAAGTCCAGATAACCGCAAGCCGCGAGCGATCAATAAAAAAAGGGAAAGCATCGGGAGGAAGCTGTCTTGTTCTAGGACTGAAAAATCCAAAGAAATATCGATATATTAATATGACCTATCCACGGAACGACCTTGGCGAGAGTTGTTTAATTTAGAAAATGGATCGGTGCCGCTGTTACTTTTACAATATAAATAATTTTATTTTAATTATCTATGTGAATCAAAAAATTTGTAGGCTTTTTACTAAAAATGCTCAGATGGAAGAGTGTGAGTGATATTTGGTACCGTTAAAGTGCAGGAAGAAGTGCAAAAAACTTAGATTTTTTAATAAATTGTGATCGAATTTCGACTAATGAGCGACCACTAGTGCCTCTACCTCAAATGGCTTAGCATGATCCTCCGTTATGTCGAAAATACTGCAGCAATAATTTTGAAATAAATATATGGTAAAGTTGAGGATTAATGTTAGGTACTATGTTTGACGAAAACACGATCCCATAAAATTTTTTTGATAGAAAAAAATTCCAAAGTTACCTCCAAACCGAACAATAAACCGCTGGTATTCAAAAATAATTTCAAATTAGATAATGAAACTTCGCATATTAATTGGACTAACTATAAAGCAGGTCTTATGTTATTTACTCTTTTTAAATTACCATTATTTTCACCGTAAAAAGAAATAAACTAAATTATCGGTGTCTTGGAGTCTTTTCCCTGGCACCCTGTCTCGCTTGCTCGCGGGACCGCGGCCAGTAGTGTGCGAGCGAGATAAAGAGTGAGAAGCACTGAGGTAGAGAGTACTTCTTTTCTAACACAGGGTCACAGCCTTGGTTACTTCTGGAACGCCAGGATCTTACAGCAACTTCCTATAGCCGGGCTTGACAGTACCTATGTACACAGTAGTATCCAGGTACATAGAGTATATGCACATACGGCGCGGCCGGGTGGCGTGCCCGCTATCTTAGGTATGCCGCGCCGCGAGTCACGTGCCTGCTCACCGTTACTGATAATACCACTATTTTATATAATACTACATAGTATATTATATACTAGCTGTGCCCACGATATCATAGTAACATAAATATTAGTCTTGGCAGGAGGTTTTAATATTATAAGTAAGTCCGCCACTGGCACTTAGATCGACACTGTCTCTTAATATCGTCACCTTAGAGTGAAAACCTGGGGAGTACAATTTTGTCGAAATTTTTTTTATTGCGTTTCCAGAAAGCAATTCTAGCAACGCACATCCTGATCTCACTAATATGTTAATTCGATACTCGAAACGCTATCTATGAAAGTAAGTGAGAACCTCGTAAACACTCGCATCGCGTCGTCAGTTTACCGTAATCAGGCCATGGATTATGCATTTCTGAACTGTTCGATATTATGTATATTTTTCATATTATACATAATATCGAATAGTTCTGGATATAAAAACGGGTTAAATTTACATATATAATAAAAAAAAAAAACTAAAGGAAACCGTACAAAAATTTTATAGCACACAGATTTTTCTTCCTCCTGAAAAGTTACTCCTTTTTCACTTACGAGGTTTTCACTCTAAGGCGTCGATATACAGGTATACCTAGGGTATATTTAAGAGGCAGCGTACGTAATTTTTTTTCAACTGATGTACACTACCTTTTATTGTATATTTCATCATAGTTTTTAGATTAAGATTTCTACTTTCATATGTACTTTGATTCAATCAATTATTATTATGGCAGCCGACAACCTCAGTGGTTGACCTGTCAGAGGTCACACACTAGAAAAAAACCCGCGGCTTCTTTCGCTTCGTTGACATTACCATTTTCTTACGTAGGTACATCACGGTCCCTTAGGTTTCTAAAGTTACTATCAGTTCTACATATAACCACATTTATCGTCCAGTGAAAGTAACATTAAAATTGGTTTACCCATTTCAGGGACCCAATGGTTCTAAAACTATTCTAAGGATAGACCAAATTCCAACAAAAACTATACTAACATTCGCGCGTCCAGTCTACGGAATATGCTTGTCCCCGACAGGGGATTGTTCTTATGAGATACTGCGGCCCTGACACGCAAAGGCAAATGAACAGGAAGGGTTTTAACCAGTAGAAGTCTGACACTCCTTTCTGCTCCATCCAAAGCGAGAGGAATCATTCATCGTATTCCCCGCCGAAAAAAAGTCTATGGGATATTAAGTTTGAATTCTATGATAGTGTTACTAAGGTTCTACTATTTTATACAACGTGTAATTTAAAGGGTATATACATACCAAGTGCATGGCTTCTTTGGATGGTAACTTTGTAATCCTAAGTCTACGTGTGTAGAACTTATTACAAATACCAATACACTGATACCAGAGACCGAATTTTTCAAATTAAGAAGAACGAAGAGAATTATCGTGTTATTGGCAAGTGACGTGGAAAGTTATTGACCCTCGTAGTGCTGTGACACGTTTATGATTGGTATTCAAGACATATATGAGATCGATAATTTGGTATCAATTCTTTGAGTCAGTCATTTTGAGCTGAAACTGTGCATAGAGACTCTATAGCAGATGTTGTCTTCAGCCTTTTTGGATAGATATGGGGTTTCCGTTACACATTGTATACCCTTTATAAAGCCACGCTATAAGGTAAACCTTAAACACCAGTTTTATCCAATCCACTACCATAATACGTCGTAAATTATCAACAAACGCTCGATAAGAGAGAATGAAAGGGCTATTAAAAGTTGGCAGGGACCCGCTCTGTTCTGCCAATCAGTAGGTATTGTTCAGTTAATAAAAATAAAAATGTAAAATACGGGTGTTGAGTTTACGTATAATGTATTTAGCAACCTATCTGGCTGCGACCTAAATAAAGTCGAATTTCACCGGAGAAAATTAGCGAATACACCTGCTTTTTCGCTGGGATAATCATCAAATGACTCATCTCACTCTGAGTGTAATGGAATGGAGTGCCAGACTTCTAATGACTAAAAACCTACCCTTCAGTGGCTTCAGTGCCGCGGTATCTCCTTAGTATTCCCACAACCCCAGTAAAGTGAACACATCTAAACCAAGTAAGAACTGTCACACGACTAACGACATTGACAGCTCTTGAACGCGTTAAGATATGTCAATCGCGTTGAGCATTATTAGTATGGCTATATCCTCGGCGCAAACACGCACATTTGTATGTCTTTCAAGAGCAACTTATTGCAAGGTATATTTCGTCGCACTACAAAACCGCCACTAAGTATTATTCGCATGTATTTAAACAATTTCCAGCTGGAATTTCCTAAATTTCACCGAAGCTATTCCGTCGACCCTCGCTGGCGACTTCCTGCATAGTTGCACACCGAATACTTTAGACTCCGTCGTCGACCAGGCTCCGGCTACTAACCCGGGTGACTATCCCGTACTTTTTGCCGTTTTCAATTCATACGGCGATCAATTAGACACGGTTTAATGGATTCGGGTGTCGTCTGGGAGTGATCGATCACGTGCAATAAGTACATTAAGTAGTTGTTGGATGTGGACCGGCAAGCCCTGATCGATGGGGTGACGCCCATAATAGCTTTTAATGAGAAAATGTAGCTTTTGCCTCAATCATTTGGTTAATATCGTATGTTACATTGACTTATTGCCGATATTTTTTACATACAATAAGCATTCAAAACCTTTAAACTCTTGAGTATGTGCATCAAAGGACAGTAAATCTATGGAGAGTCTAGGCTAGTTATGCTATTTCTATCATAACTTTAAAATTTAATTAAAATACAATCGTTAAAACTTATACATAAATGTGTATCTTCTCCATAAACATGGAAATGAAAATAAAATTGAATATGTAAAGCGAATAATAAATTGAAATTATAATGAAATGTACAAACTAAAGCAGGTTCCGTGCATCCGCGGGGTAAGTGTGTCCGTCATGGAAATGTCACTTGATTAAAAACCATAAACAAGAAAATAAATATGGCGGATTGGGGCGTGCTGACCTCGCAATAAATATGCCGTTGATGCCTTTAAGCGTAAAATTTGCAATTTCTTTATATGTCGACTTTGATGAGCTTTAAAAAGACTGCAAGTCTGATTAACTCCAATTAGACCATGTCTCTGGCGAAATGAATGATTTTTTAACAAATATTTCAATGGCAACCATATAAATTGACATGGGATGATTACATTAATTAGTACGGACATGGATCTCAATATAAATCTTAGACATATTAACATTTAACATTTTGACTGGTTTATATTATGATTTTTTTGTGACACTATTGTTTTTTTTTATCTATCGAGTTTTTTAATAATCTATTGACATTTTTAGTATACTCTTGATAAGTTTGGGAATATAATATGTATTGACATCTTTAATTATTAATGTAAATTGAATTAATTTTATGATTTGCTGTGCCCCTCGGGGTCCATGATTGTATCCTAGCTTTAAGCAATTATTGTAACATCTAAAACAACATTGTGGAATGCAAATGATATGAAAAAATAACAATTCAAAATATTAACGATCGATTGTGTGTATCAGTAGTTCCGATTCCTCGGCGTATCGAACGACTTTTACCGCATTTCTCGGGCAGATTCTGTAAATAATTTAAGAATTAGACTCGTCAATCGTTCTTGTCGTTTCCGCCGCCACATGCGGGCGTGTAAATAACTCAATGTAAGCGTTAATTATGTCGAGTGATCTTGAATGAGTCGGGCTTGACGCGCCTCTGTGTTTAACGAAACGTAATCAGGTAATCACATGGAACATTGGAATTACTTATTCTATTCAGTTTTGTTTCTTTGCTAGCTTTATTTATGTTTGTAGTTCTATTTTGTCCTGTGCTTAAATAATTATAAAGTAACTAGTGAACTAATAAACAGAATATCAATAATAATAAGACTGAATTATGGTCAAATTATGTATACATAATGTGGTTCTTCTCGAACCACACTTCACTACAATTTAGAGTTTTTTTTTTAGAGGGAACTAGCAATGTGGTTGAATTTAAATAAGTAGCAATATTGTCTATCATCGTAATCACCTCGTATTTAGAATATTTTTGCCATTGACACGCTAATAAGAAGATTCGGTCGTGTATGGAGTACTGCTCTCATCTTTGGGATGGATCTGCTAAATACCAACTGGACGCGCTTGAGTCTATCGAGAAGCGGGTCAAGAGACTCATTAGCAACGATGCACTGGTCGAGTCAAAGCTCCAGAGCCTTGAACATCGACGACGAGTTGCAAGTCTATCGGTTTTCTATCGGTTACATTTCGGGGAGTGTGCGATGGAATTACACAATCTAATGCCACCAAGCCCGTTCCATCATCGGACTACGAGACAAACGGCGAAGCGCCATCGTTACATGGTGGACTTCCCACCCATACGCACAAAACGTTTTGGGAATACCTTCATTGTGCGTACGGCTAAGGAGTGGAATTCCCTGCCGGAGTCTGTTTAACCTAGGAGCATTCAAGAGTGAATAGGTTACTTTTACGTAAGCGTGCTCCATCTTGGACCACATCATCACTTACTATCAGGTGAGATGGTGGTCAAACGCAAACCTAGTTTTACGAAAAAAAAAAAAAAAATAAGAAGAAGTTAACCTCTCCAACTAAGCTAAATATGCTTGTGTCTGGAGTGGGTTCAGGGCAATAGAGTTATGGGTTCGGGTTCGAACCTACTACCTCTTGATCACAAGTCGACACTTCACAAGTCGAAAACGGTTCCACTTAGGTCTCAATCACATTTATTTGTTGGATAGACTTTTTCCTATACAGTATGAAATATCCGTCGTTCAGAATGACCGAACGTTCCTTCACGTCCCGAGGAAATGGAAGTGCACATGACTGAGATGGATTAGCGCCCATTAAGGGTAGCTCCGTCTAATACCTACGTGAACGCAATATGTGCCCAGATACCAATAAACGCTACGTTTTAGGCGATACGTCTTAAGTCTGGACGTCTTGAAATGACCAAAGCTTGTAGAGAAATTGCTATTCTATCAGCAATTGCGGTTGTCGAAATGCCTTTATATAAGTAATTGATCACTTGACATTTTGACAGCATCTGTCAAACCCATACATCACCTTTTTGCACTCGCTTTCGAAATCAATTCTCATGCCTACTTAAAAACGTTAAAATTCAAGTCGCATTATCGTCTCGCCTAAAATCAATGTCAAAAACTTGTGAAGATGTAGTGAGGTTAGTTTTTTTGACAGATTACGACTGATAGTACTAACTTCGCTTAAGATCCAGAAAACTAAGGACTCGTCTAGCATGAACGCAGCAGTGAGAATATTAAAATATTTCACATGAAAATCTTGGATAAATCATTATTTACGTAAATAAAACCAATGTGTGAATTAAAAAATAGTAAATATTTGTTCTTTTTAAAAGATGACGTTAATTTCATTGCATTTTCTCAATATTTCATTTCGTATGTCGACAGTCTAATTATCAGAGTTCGTAACTCCATTTGAGTAAATTTTACAGGAGCAAGAAAAAACAGGTTTATTTATTAATTTATGGCAATATTTTAACTTGTGATTTAAGGGTAGAATTGATTGAGAAAATTATTTATATTTTTTTTTAATTGTGTCTAAAATTAAAATTGACTCAAGTACGATCTTTTCTAGCCACGGTGTTTGGAGTTAGAAAGTGTAAATGCAGTACGACTTTTTATTTTTATAGATTGATAAATGTACATACCTCATCGTACAAACGTTTTTGGGAAAGAAGAAGTATTCCATTGTATAGATTATAAAATACTGCACAAGATGGCATTAAAAGTCCATTTTCATTTTTTTTGGAGTTACGCATTTTGATAATTAGATCGACGATATGGCGGTCGTGCAGCGCTACAGTGTTGCCAGCTTGAAAATGATAAAAACAAAATGGCCCTGGTTGGTTTTCTGTTAAACTTAATAGAAAGAAACAAAGACAAATCGGTGTTTCACATCCCGTCGAGAAAGGATTAAACAAAGCGCTGTTTATGTTAATGAAATGAGATCTTATCCGTTCACGTTTAAAGTTGCTATGGGACTAGGAACTAGGGCTGTTGACTTCGAGGTTGGAGCCATCGCAAAAGCTTATTAAAATGTTTTGGTCTAAAAGGGATGAATCAAATATTGAATCTCTGCATTTTATGCTCTGAATTTCCTAAATATTTGTAAAGCTAGCTCTGAATTTAACAACGGCTAACGGCTTTCTGTTTTTGATTGCTTAATCTAAATACCTATTTCATAAAGGTTCCTATTATAGCGATATAAATTAAAATAGAACTAACATTAATAATAAATGACTATAAGTTATTGCTAATGATATTTTTAATTTCAACCGTTTTGTTGCTAAGTATCGTTGATTTGTTAGTAACAGTCGCTGGCATTGATAAATATCTTAATCAAGACAATACTGTACCATTGTTAAAGATATACATCATGTTCTGACAGGCCGTTAATCAGAATACACCGGCAGACAGAAGAATAGTAATAAAGTCGAAGTAATTGGACAAGTATCACCTTTAATCCGTTTCAATTATAAATCTAAAAGGTTATTTTTGTTGGAAATCCAGTTTATTATGAACGCCGAGGGCTGGCGCGGGCGGCGCATTTCATCTGTCCGTAATTTATTGTCGGACAAGTTGTGACATCGGCCATTGAACGACGTTATTTATGCACAATGGAATTTAAGTTAAAACTACTGAAAATTTTCACTATAGCAAGGTTCAATTAATAATGGAACCATAAATTTAGACGTTCGACAGGTAAAATGAACAAGGACCTCTTCTGATCCGTATCAAACGCTTCTTGCTCACAATAAATTGGTTGCTCGGTTTATAGTTAACGACTTCTTTGAGCTGAAAATGCAAAAGTAAGTTTTATGGCGAAAAACTCGCGTGAGTTTTTGATATTCTTCCATTTTCTCTTATACGTTCAATTTACATACAAACTGGCTACGAACAGTAAGCGAAAAACATGTCGAATTAATATTTAAAAATCCCGTTTGTGTTCTATTTTCGAACGAGAGGAAAGCATAAACAATCCGACATTAAAAAAGCTACATTTCCTCCCAGCATTGTTACTATTGCTGAAAGAAAAGAGGTTTAACATAATAACCAACGGTTTACGGCTGGAAAGTTCGCAAGCCATTATAAGCTTTCTATGTAACCTACGCTATTTCTACATAACACATAGTTCCGTAATTAAAGATTCAGAACTAGCATTATGCTAACGACTATATTTTGCAGTGCCTAGCGGACCGATGGTAGGAGAAAATGACGGCCGTTAAAAATGTTTTGGGTGTAAAATGGGAACATTATTATTCTGAGGCTACAAGTTTTTCGTGTTACCTGAATTGTTAAACTGTTGGGGTCGTTTCGCTAATAAACATAATGTTAAAGTACACATTCAAACTATTAGGGTTATATGGTAATTACATTTTCAGGAAACATTTGTTTTACTGGAGTTTTTTTCTAATACGTGGGTAAATGATGATCAAACTGACAAATACATAAACAAAAGCTATTTGATTATTATCGTTTATACATGCTTTGCAACCTGGGATAGGTTGCAAAACATGTTTATATTAAACACACTGAACTGTAAGTACACTAACCAATTTCAATCAAGCAACATTACTCACATTAGAATTAAGACCCGAAGCTCGGAATTAAACGTAAACAAAGAGATTATTAAAAGGCTTCAGTGACGGTGTTTAAATTGATCAAACTCCAAGTAAGTGGGATAATACGGGGGGATTAACACAATAACATCAACAGGCAAGCCTGTTTGCTGAATATTGAAGCACCTACTTGTATTAGCGCGGTTATATTTGGATGGCAAGACAAATAAAACCACTCTGAGACGCTACTGCGTATAATATTTAATTGCAGATTAAACATGAGTTTATTTTCAGTTCCCGCTAATTTTGATGTCAATATTTAGCTTGACGTTAAAACCAGTGTTGCCCTTATTCCATTCACAAAACTAGTGATGTCCACTCTATTCGATTAATGGTATAAGTAAGTCGCGTAATGAATGCCTCCACCTCCGCCTATACCCCGAACACTTATAAAGATAAATGACCGCACCCATTCCGCCGTTACGTTTCATACCAAACGGGGTTAAAAGGGTTTTCAGTTCCTTAATAATTAATTGAAGGGTAGTCCATTTTCGAAATTAGCATGATTCCGTTTTTAGCCAAAGGCAATGGGACTGACCGAAGATAAGATTGGGGGATGATATATTAAAATTAATGTAAATATTAAATGAGTAATTAGTATTCTAAACAAATTTATGAGTTGAGTAGAAAATGAATTTATATTCAAAAAAAGATTTTTTTTTTGCTGTTTTGAAGAAAGCCGGTCACGTTAATATTAATGTAGGATGATATTTTATAACAATATTGAGTGGGGAGCGATAGAAAAACACTTGACCGAAAATATTGGGGCTGCCGGAGCGGGAAGGGCGCTGGTGCGACACATTCATTTTTCCATAACGCCGACCGATTATTCACACGCAAAATAATACCTATCGATTTAAAAAACTTTTATAAGCGGAACGAGCGTTATTCCGCCGTGAAAATAGCTTCGATGCTCCCATTTTACAGCACCGAAAGGGTTCCCCGCCAGCGAGTAATAAAGTAATTTATCCACTTCCGATAACAGGCCAATAATCCTCCAGCGCACTTCGCGGGAATATGAGGAATAAATAAGAGGAGTTGGAAGGAGTTTAGGGAAGGGGGAGGAGTGCGCCGCGTGGCGTCGCCGATAACACGCGCATCCTCGATGCACTCCGGAGGCGATTGGAACTAAAATTCTCATCGAAGTTAGTTAGCAGATAGCATACAGCCGACTTAGCTGTCAGCGAGTATTTTTAACGAGTTGTAACTTCGTTGATACTCGGAGTGTCTTCCTGCTTGTTAGTAACTTTGTTCGTGTTGAGGCTTGCAAGCAAACGGTTTATTTTTGTTTGTTTCGCGGCACAAAAAGTCAACAACCGTACAAAGCTTTGATTACAATGTTTGCTCTCCAATGTTATTAATTAATTTTACTTATTAGGTCAATCAAATACAGATTGGTATCGTGTAACTGAGTATAAATTGCTTTAGTGTGCGCAGAATTCGAAAATTAATTCGGTATACAATCGGGTTCCGCGCGCCGGGTCTAACTATCGCTTCGGGGCAGAATGTATCATGTCGACTCGCGAACTTTATCTGAGCATTGTATTTCATACACATTATCCCCTAAATCCTTCAATGGCTGCGATTCTCATCACGCTCAAAGTGCTATCCCGAGGCACTTAGAACGCCCTAGAATTTAGTAGTGATGTACTCACTCTATCGGCATATTCGATTACCGAGAACTCGACCATACAAGTTGATTACTTAGCTGAGTCAGCTCAACGGATAGCAATGCTATTAAGTAGTAAAATTGCTTGTTGGATTTATTGTTGTTTACTTTATGAGAACTGCGTGTGTTGCAGTTTCAATATTCATGGCCGTACACATACATTGGTAGACGACGGGACAAGTAAAATAATAAAGCAAAATTGAATTGAGTCTTTCGCAGATTTTTAGTTTGGTCAACTTTCGATTGTCAATTGTTATCGATATCATTAATCGACTAATAGTCTAATGTCCTATCTTCCCATCTCTATACATAGACAAGTTTTGATTGTAAGTCAAGTTCAGTGAAGTGGGCAGGGTGGACGATAACGATTCTTATTATTTCATGAATATATTAGGGGTGAAACACAAGGGTGTTATTGTAGAATTTGTTGCACATTAAGTATTAATTTTACGTTATATATAATTTGTTTGTATAAGAAGTTTGTAGCTAAATAATAACATCCACACAGGTCGATCTACAAGGTTAAGCAACTCTCGCCAATGTTGGTCCATGGATGCGTGACCAACATTGGCGAGCGACTTAAAGCCTGCAATACATGTTGGCCGAGCGTTGTTGAGTGAAGGCCAATACCAACATGTAGACGGTATATTTGCCTTGCCTTGCTATCGCTCGGTGTCACTTGCCTAGTTGGCCGAGTGGAAGCCAGCGCCAACGTGTATAGAGCTCATTTGGTGCAACTTGTCGTTGCTCGTGATCACTTGCCTCACTTCGGATCGGTGTCGGTTTTTGGTCACAAATCAAAGGCGCTCGGTCAACGTGTGGGCAGCTCTACAGACCCTCTTCTACATTGCTCGTCTCCATTGGCGTTCGACGAACTTATCGAACGTGTGGACATTATTTCTTGCCTTGTACCTATTTGCCAACGCTCGTGTTGGCCTACGCTCGGCCAACATGTATTGCAGGCTTAACATATTGAGAGGCACGGGGGATCCTGAGCCTAGGAAAACACGTTAAGACAATGGTCCCGACTGTCCTTCTCACCTGACACTAGTCTTGTCAAGGTGTATCGTATTACCCAGTAACTGGGTAATAACCACCAGGATACTGACCACCACAACCCAGGTTGTGGAGGTCTGCTGCATCAGGTTAGACTAGAAACCGATCCCAACATCGTTAGGAAAAGGCTAAGTACATAGATGATGATGATGAGATATGTACAGGACTGTTGGTATAGTGGTCAGTGGCCCTAACTGCTATGCGCAAGGTCGTGGGTTCGTTTCCCACCCAGGACAAATGTTTGTGCGATGAGCACGATCATTTGTTCTTTGTCTGGGTATAATTTATCTACAATATGTATGTATTTAGAAATATATATGTATGTTTATCAGTTGCCTAGTACTCATACCACAAGCTCTGCCTACGTTTGGGACTAGATGGCGTTGTGTGAAATTTGTGGAATATTATTATTCTGATTTGAACTTTGTCATGTTTGTGATTGAGTGGTTTTCTATGACATTCTGAAATAGTAAGCTGCAGTGTCTGTACTGAAAGCAGATCCCAAATTAGTCGATTAAAGGTTAAGCTTAAGTTAATATAATGATCACGTGTTGTTACTCTATCCACTTTTATCATATTCAATATTTAGCCATTTATCCGAAATGGTTCTAACGCAGAATTAGGACATATATTTACATGAAACCTTCATGACTGGGAAACTACATTGGGGATAATGGCAGTCTTTATGATATTTAGGATATAGATGCTCATGTATTTTGTATAGAGAATGAATTCATTTAGCGCCAATTTGGGGTTGTAGTGGCAAATGTAATAATACTATAGCGATAAGGGTTTTTGTGGTATTTAGGTAGTAAACGAGTGTATTATTCCCAGTAAGCCAAAATGCTATAGCCGTGTTCTATCGTACAAAGGTTATTAAAACATAGTGCTTTTGCAAATGCCTGTGCTTAACCTCTCTGGAGTAATGGCTAGTGTAATGAAGAAAATGTTTGTAGTTAAATGTTATATACGCACGTACTGAGTATTTCAGTAGACCATAGGCATTATAAGGGTGATTGTCTGTGTCTGATAAACAAAAATTACATTGAAGAGTAAACAAAAATTAGATTGAAGAGGCCTCCTGTCTGTGAGATCTAGTAGATGAGTATCTAACACGCGGGCTTACGTGGGTTAGTTTTTTTTAATTTTTTTTATATTACGGATGCAGATGCATCAGGCGAGATCGAGGTCAAGAGTGGGCCTCTTGACCTCGATCTCGCCTGATGGTAAGCGATAGATGAGGTCTACGATGAGACGAGCGAGCCCAGAAGATGCCTATTTACTCTTGCTTCACAGGCTGAAAGGTCATAAGTGGCAGAGAACACAGAAGCCGGCAGAGTATTCCACAACTTGGCTGTGCGCACAATAAATGTGGAGGAGAAGCGTTTGGTGCGACAAGACGGTATATCAACCAAGTGTGGATGGTACCCAGCTGTGCGTCTGGTAGACCGGTAGTGAAAGAGAGATGGAGGAATCAGGTCATGGAGCTCCTGCGCACACTCCCCGAAGTACAATCTGTAGAAAACCGACAGGCAAGCAACGGTTTGCCGATGAGCCAGGCTATGAAGCTTGTCCACTAGCGCCTCGTGGCCCATAAGCCTTTTAGCTCTGCGCTCGATGTGTATGTGGATGTCGTATGTCTTCAGATTTTTTGGTCTTATGACAAGTCGGTTTCCTCACAATGTTTCCTTTTATAGTTTTTAGAAAATTAAAAAAGTTATGTTCCAGTCTGGGTTTGTACCCACAACCTACCATTCGTTGTGTGTGCAACCACTGGGCTACCCTCACCAAAAATAATATACCTAAAAAAACATTACAATGTTTCTAACAAAATATTCTTGACACCAAATTTTGTAATGGACTAAAATAAATGCACACAAAAACACCTTTGTTGACCACACTCATCTGTATACCCACATGTTTCTCTTTCTCAAAATACTAGTCCGAAGTCCAACCCACAAAGCTGAACATATTATTTTATTTCATACAAATTTCGTATTTTAAACTGTTTAATCCCACATTACAACGACTGAAGTATAATTTCCTAGGCCGCCATAGATATGGGGTTTGAAAATTACACATAACAGAGAACAAGGACCCTAGCTAACGGTTATGACAACGTTTAGCGGTACAGGATAATCTCGTATCACAAACTGTGCCAGAGGAATTCTAATTAATCCTACCAAAAATGTACGATTTAAATCCTTCGGGATTAGTTATGGGGGCCTTGGGTTCTGTGGTCGATGTTTGCGAATTGCTGATTATTATCTTAATAGGATAGCCGAAGATTTACTGGGGAACCTCACATGTATACAATGGTGGACGCGCCGCAATTAAACTGTGTACATTTTGGTATAAGTTGCGTCTTAGCTGATACGGTTATGTTTTCTTTCTTTTCAATTTAAACGACCATACATTATCTTGCTGCTGTAAACTGAAACTTTACACATTTTATTAACCACTGGCTTATGCCCGCTGCTTTGCCCGAATGCAATGAAATAAAGAAGCCTATGTTACTAGGTGATAATGTAGATTTATATTGGTGAAAGAATGTATAAACTCAGTCTATTAGTTTTTGAATTCATCCATTACAAATAAACAAAAGAAAATATTTTCTAAAGTATAATTAATACCTTTCGTATAGATTTAGCTACACTGTTTGACAATCAATGACGCTTCCCGTTTCAAAATGTAGATATCCGTCTAGAACTAGATAGATTTTGATTACAATAGAGGCACTTGAAAATACATAAAATAAACGAAATACGTCTATGAAAATAAGTAACAATAAATAAAATTAATAAGAATAACTTCAACTCAATTCTTTACAATTATAAAAAGTCTTTCATCCCAAAAATTACTTAGTAAAATCCAAATTAAAAGATGGCGCCGCGCCCGCTTCCAATGACATAATATTTCACGTTTTGAAGGCTGTAAGGTCAACCCCGGGGTTATGACGTGATGGTCTGACAAATGTCAGTATTTGGTGTAATTCATGACGGCTCCGGGGAACATTTGTCGTCCCCCGATAAGGCCCGCCCGTATTTTTGCTAGGAATGATAAACAGGGTGTATTAACAATTTGCGTCGCTGCGGGGACTAATATTGCCGGCAGATGGATCGGCTTTTTGCTAATTAACAAAAAAACTCTTAACGGTCTATTTAGTGCGCACCTACTTATCTGTTAACTAAACAATACTAATTTTGAAACGATGTTTTTCTTTTACTTTCTAAATGAAGGAATTATTTTTCTTTGTTTCTTTTCCTTTTTGTTTGTAATTTTCTTTTCTTAATCCTGTTTGAAGTTTTCTGAGTGGCTTTAGGCTTCTTTTTGTTTTTCTCCAAATATTTTAACCGATATTGTAGGTACTTGACTCTGCTTATTCGACAACAGAAAAACCGTACTCCATGAAGCCAGATCTCGTGATTCATGGGTCCCGGGATCTGGCATTTGTTGACCCTCGGTAAGGCCAATTGCTAGTATAGTCTATGGTCCGAAACGGCCATTTGTCTCCCCGCTTGGGACAAGGAATATTTATTAACTACTGTTTATTGGGATTGTATTGAAATTGAAATTAATAGGCGGCATAGTTTTACTTATTTCGACTAAAAGTTATAGAACATTGCAAATTCGTAGGGTGATTGTTAGTTTTGAATTATGATAGCTACTTTTAAGAAGACATAATGTTTTTATGGCATTGAATACTTTTTACACATTATAATTATAGAGCGGCTCTATGGCAGCCATCTTTGGTTCAGTGGCAATCTTTTGAAGACAGCCTTTGTATGAAATTCAAATAGTAATGAAAGGTCAGTACCTAGGCTATATCTTATGTAACTTTATAGTAGGTACAACGCCTCTAACTAAGCTTAGATACTTTTAAGTTTTAAAAGAACACAACCATTTAGTAAAAATGAACAAAAGTGAATGCAGCGAGATATTCATAGTCCATTTACGTGCAAAACAGTAACGCTTTTAAAACCTTAAACATTTTCTAAATCCACAACGCATTCCCGTTTTCTTTTTCCCAAAGCATTAATAAAACACAGATAGTAATCACATACGAACACGTTGGAAGCGCAATAATTGTTTAGATTCACATTTGATAATGAATAATGTTGTGTGAACAAATTCTGAACACCGAAACACAAGTAGGACCGGGGCGATTTATAGTCTCTATCCGATTATGTAGCGATGCTAACGGAATGCACTTTGCATATTGAGAGTTGAATGAACCTTACTGTGCACACGATAAGGTTTAATTTAGAGTGTTAGCAAAAATGTAGGTTAAAGATGTTAAAAAAAATAACATGTTTATGGTCCCAAGATTCTTATACTTT
This sequence comes from Tholera decimalis, assembly GCA_943138885.2. Taxonomy (NCBI): domain Eukaryota; kingdom Metazoa; phylum Arthropoda; class Insecta; order Lepidoptera; family Noctuidae; genus Tholera; species Tholera decimalis. The sequence goes on along the minus strand of OW964553.2, from coordinate 6,269,687 downwards.
TAAAATGCGTTAGCGTTGAGAATATATTGGCGAGGTTGAATTTTTGTTGCGTTTTCGACAAATTTAGATTTTTACCGTATTCACTTTTTTATAATCTTGTATCTGACAAAGTTATAAGCAAGAGTATACCTTTTTTTTTCTACGGTTGAATAATAATCTAATAGGTATGTGGTTAATAAAACCTGTATGTGATCATGATCATCAATGGCTCACAAGTTGTAGATGAGAATCATTTATGGATTCACTTTACGATTGTAGTGATAAACATGTTTATCTTTATGTTTGTTTGAGTCTGAGTGCAATAGCGAATGAGCGTTGGTTGTATGAATGGATATTTTACTACGACTAGCGCTTTATTAACTGGATAACTTGGCTATATTGAAGGTTTTATATTAGCAATTACTATGGCCTAGATGTGATGCAAACTAAACGTAGAATTTGAGATATTATTGTTGCAGTGAATGTTTTAACGAGATACCGCGGCCACGGAATGCTAAAGCAATTGCAAAAACCCTACCCGGGTTTTAGTCATTCGAAGTTCGCCCAGAGCGAGAGGTGTCTTTTCATGATTTGCCCCAGAAAGAAATATTCATAGTGCAGATGATATGGACAAAAAATAAGTTTAATATTTTATGTGTATACTTTAAAAAAAACTGCATATGTTTCAGGGTTGTCAGCTTGGAAACACAGGCCACATATAGTTTAAATAGATGTGAAAACATTAAGAGTTTTGTATTTGTTTACTCGTTTTTTTTCTATGTATTCTGTTCGGTCCGACGTGAAACAGAACGCACCTTTTGGCCGGCAACATTAATTATCTGTGGACTTGACATAACCTCTCTGACTTGACAGATTGACTTTGCTTGCTTGGAAAAATGCCGGTCGTCGGAACCCTGTTGAGTTGATTATTTGGTAAAATATTGTTGGATTCGCCTGTCGAGACCGATAATTGGGTCGCGAATTATCTAATTGTTGAAGTGTATTCCCCATTTGCCGGAAAAACCCGGGATATTGTTGAATCGTACGCCGCCTTGTCGTCGGTTGGCCTGGCACGCGGAATTTGTTGTAAATCGAATTGGATCTCGCGAGATATGAACAGATTAATTGTGTTCAGTGATTGATTGAACTTTGTAATCTCGGATTAACAAGAATCCAGTGATATTTCTCGGAACACATCGCCTTATTGTCTACCACGCGTAGCGCGCGCTTGCTGGAAACGAGTTGGGTGTGATGCTGGTCGGGACTGCGCCATCTGAAGATCGACGCCTTGGGACCGTCCTAGAACCCGTAACTTACATCACACGTTACAATTACTCACCTCATATCACATACAAACCACACTTAGGGCGTGACCTTTGAAGGTCGAACTTGGCGTCCCCAGCACTCAGGTTAGTGGTACATTTTGTTCTTATTATTAAGTAACCTTGTTTATTGAAAACAACGGTAGTCTCCACGTATCGTGGAAAAGTTCCGGACACGTCCAGTTACCGTTGGCTGGCCTATTGCAGTCTTGAACATATTCTATTTTTGAAACTGTTGTTCTGTTCCTTGTCCCTAGTTTCACTGGAAGACCAGTATTTAATATCTGTCTGGCATTCATGTTGTAATGGACCTTTTGGCGCAGTCGTAGGACACGTACAATAGTAAAATACAAATAGATATATTTGTATTTTTGTACGTGTGTGTGCCAAAAAAACGGCTTTCTTTCTTTTAGCTAGTCTTTCAAAGTGGTACTACGTTCATTTGTCTTCTTTTTGACAACATATATTTATTTTATGTTACAAAAACTTTAGATATACATGTAATATATAAAAGAAGTTCACGAAGAAAGAGTTTTTAACGCGCCTCAAATGAGCGCCCCAGACCAACCTACACGCGACGCTTGCTTCAATCGCTTCGCAATAAATAGGCTGACAAAACACAGAAATGAGAGATACCTATTAAGTAATACCGTAATCGCACTCGTGCAGTAATCGTTAAGAAGGTTACAGGTCACCATGTATTAAGTAATCACGCGCGTGCTAGCGAACCTGCTGTGCTGTGCGCCCGATCTGACTTAACCTTGTGGTATAAGTTGTAATAATAATAATCAATTTATTTCTGGCAAATTTAACTTTGTCTAAACGGGTTATAGAAAGTATGTTTTGGTTTTTTTTTGACCGAGTGCGACCTTAATTGACCGTGATATATTCGTTTTATCATATACCTACTAATATTTCTTTAAAAAATATAAAAAATAGTAGTCTGCCGATATCGGGATTAAGGGAAAAGCTAACGGAGGTCAAGGCTCCTGAGAGAGGATATCGTGAAATTATGAGGTTCCTCGCGCGGCGCCGTGCCAGCCATTGATCCAGCTACCCAACGAGAGCCTCCTTATGTGTTGGTCGAAGCTTTTGGCTATTATGCCATTGGCTGGGACGACTATCGGCACAAGGACTGCCGAATAAAGGTCGCACCTACCAACCTGGGTGTCTTTAAGTCAAGAGTGTGTTTTAGGCCAGCGTGCTTCATCTTTGACCAATCATCGCTTATCATCAGGTGAGATTTCTGTTAAACGCGAGTTATCAATAAAAAAACCTAGAAGTAGCCTATTAATTTCATTCCGTAGCAATCACACAATGAAAGTTTTTGGTACAAATATTTGTGCGTCGGATGAGATGTACACTATGAACCGATGGCGTATTTCCATAAAAGTCAGTGTATTGTTTCAAAACCTTTATTTGACATTATGGAAGGTCACTTCAGTAACAGCTGCTAAGCTGTCATCATTAATTATGTACTTGACCTTGTACGTTTTTTTAATAACTGTTATGTTACCGACATGCTGTTCATGTCGGTAGGTATTCTTGTATATTTGAACGTCGAACTTAAAGACTAGAAAGAGAGTGACATTAAAAACCAAAGGTCATAAAGAAACAACAACAATATCGACTTAGATTTCTTTTTATGTTTTTCATTACACCTTGGCTTTTGTTTTTACTATAGACACAGCCTGCCTGACTCTCCCCTGTAGCTGTCTGCTACCATCAACGGGACACAAGGGGGGCCCCAGTTGTTTGGTAGATTGATGACGTCGTAAGTAAGATGTAACTCAAGATCTCAGGTGGTCACTCGCCCTTGTAGCAATTCTTCTGAATAGCTGCAGATGGGGTGTGGCTAATCAAGATATTATCCTGTTTATCCCGTAAGACATATTACTGGGCCTCCTCTAAGCTATAAGCAACAAGCAATGTGGGTAGACAATAAAATAATCGCATTGTTGCTACGCCGTTGCCGAAGTAATGATTGACTACGCTTGCTACGCTCGTAGCGCTTGGCAGTAAGCTACGCATCTTTACGATGTATTATTTTACAAGAATTTAGTTTCATAAGATTTCAGGCTAGCTGCGTTGCGACTATCTTAACATACATTATATTATACTATATAAAGCTAAATTACCACTCACTGACTCACTGACATAATTGTTCTCCCAGATGGTGGATGGGGAGGTGGGTATATTTTGACAGATTCGTAAACAAGTAACTCTGAAACCTACGGGAAAAGTGCCAAACCTCCCCTTTTCACCCCCCTTCTCCCCACTCCCTATCGTATCTCGGAAACTACGAGACCCGTATTTTTTTTTTTTACGGATTCGTATAGAGGAGGCTCGGTAAAGTAAAAACCATTTATCAAAGTCGCCCCCCCACCCCCTTCTCACCCCCTTTAGGCGGATCTCGGAAATTAAGAGACTTGGAACATGTTTTTTTTCAGATTCATTTAGAGGGGCAATGCTTTAGTCAAATTACTTCTGCAACCCCCCCCCCATCACGCCCCCCCCCCTTTTTTTTTTTCTCAAGCACGCGAGGTGCTTGCACCTCGCGCAACACGCAAATACTAAACCCCCCCCCCCCCTTTTTTTTTTTTTTCACAAGCACGCGAGGTGCTTGCACCTCGCGCAACACGCAAAAACTAAACACCCCCTACTCCCCCCATCACCCCCCCCTTCTCTTTTTTTTTTTTTTCACAAGCACGCGAGGTGCTTGCACCTCGCGCAACACGCAAATACTATTTATATTATATAAAGCTAAATTACCACTGACTCACTCACTGACATAATTGTTCTCCCAGATGGTGGATGGGGAGGTGGCTATATTTTGACAGATTTGTTAACAAGTACCTCTCAAACCTACGGGAAAAGTGCCAAACCTCCCCTTTTCACCCCCCTTCTCCCCCCTCCCTATCGTATCTCGGAAACTACGAGACCCGTATTTTTTTCTTTTTACGGATTCGTATAGAGGAGCCTCGGTAAAGTAAAAACCATTTTTCAAAGTCGCCCCCCTTGCCCCCCTTCTCACCACCTTTAGGCGGATCTCGGAAATTAAGAGACTTAAAACATTTTTTTATTCAGATTCATTTAGAGGGGCAATGCTTTAGTCGAAATACTTGTGCAACCCCCCCATCTCCCCCCATCACCCCCCCCCCCCCTTTTTTTTTTCACAAGCACGCGAGGTGCTTGCACCTCGCACAACACGCAAATACTAAACCCCCCCATCACCCCCCCCCACTTTTTTTTTGTATGTTTCACAAGCACGCGAGGTGCTTGCACCTCGCGCAACACGCAAATACTAGTTATACTATATAAAGCTAAATTACCACTCACTGACTGACTGACTCACTCATTGACATAATTGTTCTCCCAGATGGTGGATGGGGAGGTGGGTATATTTTGACAGATTCGTAAACAAGTAACTCTCAAACCTACGGGAAAAGTGCCAAACCTCCCCTTTTCACCCCCCTTCTCCCCCCTCCCTATCGTATCTCGGAAACTACGAGACCCGTATTTTTTGTTTTTTACGGATTCGTATAGAGGAGGCTCGGTAAAGTGAAAACCATTTTTCAAAGTTCCCCCCCCCGCCCCCCTTCTCCCCCCCTTTAGGCGGATCTCGGAATCTAAGAGACTTGGAACATTTTTTTTTTCAGATTCATTTAGAGGGGCAATGCTTTAGTCGAAATACTTGTGCAACCCCCACCATCACCCCCCCCCATCAACCCCCCCCTCTTTTTTTTTTTTTTTTTCACAAGCTCGCGAGGTGCTTGCACCTCGCGCAACACGTAAATACTAAACCCCCCCATCACCCCCCCCTTTTTTTTTTTTTTTTCACAAGCACGCGAGGTGCTTGCACCTCACGCAACACGCAAATACTTCTTTTTTTCCACAAGCACGCGAGGTGCTTGCACCTCGCGCAACACGCAAATAGTAAACCCCCCCATCACCCCCCCCCATTTTATTTTCACAAGCACGCGAGGTGCTTGCACCTCGCGCAACACGCAAATACTAGTTATACTATATAAAGCTAAATTACCACTGACTGACTGACTCACTCATTGACATAATTGTTCTCCCAGATGGTGGATGGGGAGGTGGGTAATTTTGACAGATTCGTAAACAAGTAACTCTCAAACCTACGGGAAAAGTGCCAAACCTCCCCTTTTCCCCCCCCTTCTCCCCCCCCCCTATCGTATCTCGGAAACTACGAGACCCGTATTTTTTTCTTTTTACGGATTCGTATAGAGGAGGCTCGGTAAAGTAAAAACCATTTTTCAAAATCCCCCCCCCGCCCCCCTTCTCCCCCCCTTTAGGCGGATCTCGGAATCTAAGAGACTTGGAACATTTTTTTTTTCAGATTCATTTAGAGGGGCAATGCTTTAGTCGAAATAATTGTGCAACCCCCCCCCTATCACCCCCCCCCTTTGTTTTTTTTTTTTTTCACAAGCACGCGAGGTGCTTGCACCTCGCGCAACACGCAAATACTTGATTTAGAGGGGCAATGCTTTAGTTTTTTTCACAAGCACGCGAGGTGCTAGCACCTCGCGCAACACGCAAATACTAGTTATTATACTATATAAAGCTAGATTACCACTGACTGACTCACTCACTCATTGACATAATTGTTCTCCCAGATGGTGGATGGGGAGGTGGGTATATTTTGACAGATTCGTAAACAAGTAACTCTCAAACCTACGGGAAAAGTGCCAAACCCCCCCTTTTCCCCCCCTTCTCCCCCCCCCCTATCGTATCTCGGAAACTACGAGACCCGTATTTTTTTCTTTTTACGGATTCGTATAGAGGAGGCTCGGTAAAGTAAAAACCATTTTTCAAAGTCCCCCCCCCCGCCCCCCTTCTCCCCCCCTTTAGGCGGATCTACGAATCTAAGAGACTTGGAACATTTTTTTTTTCAGATTCATTTAGAGGGGCAATGCTTTAGTCGAAATACTTGTGCAACCCCCCCCCCCCCATCACCCCACCCCCTCTTTTTTTTTTTTTTTTTCACAAGCACGCGAGGTGCTTGCACCTCGCGCAACACGCAAATACTTGATTTAGAGGGGCAATGCTTTAGTTTTTTTCACAAGCACGCGAGGTGCTTGCACCTCGCGCAACACGCAAATACTAGTTATATTATATAAAGCTAGATTACCACTCACTCATTGACATAATTGTTCTCCCAGATGGTGGATGGGGAGGTGGGTATATTTTGACAGATTCGTAAACAAGTAACTCTCAAACCTACGGGAAAAGTGCCAAACCCCCCCTTTTCCCCCCCCCCTATCGTATCTCGGAAACTACGAGACCCGTATTTTTTTCTTTTTACGGATTCGTATAGAGGAGGCTCGGTAAAGTAAAAACCATTTTTCAAAGTCCCCCCCCCCGCCCCCCTTCTCCCCCCCTTTAGGCGGATCTACGAATCTAAGAGACTTGGAACATTTTTTTTTTCAGATTCATTTAGAGGGGCAATGCTTTAGTCGAAATACTTGTGCAACCCCCCCCCCCCATCACCCCACCCCCTCTTTTTTTTTTTTTTTTTCACAAGCACGCGAGGTGCTTGCACCTCGCGCAACACGCAAATACTTGATTTAGAGGGGCAATGCTTTAGTTTTTTTCACAAGCACGCGAGGTGCTTGCACCTCGCGCAACACGCAAATACTAGTTATATTATATAAAGCTAGATTACCACTCACTCATTGACATAATTGTTCTCCCAGATGGTGGATGGGGAGGTGGGTATATTTTGACAGATTCGTAAACAAGTAACTCTCAAACCTACGGGAAAAGTGCCAAACCTCCCCTTTTCCCCCCCATTCTCCCCCCCCCCTACCGTATCTCGGAAACTACGAGACCCGTATTTTTTTCTTTTTACGGATTCGTATAGAGGAGGCTCGGTAAAGTAAAAACCATTTTTCAGTCGCCCCCCCCGCCCCCTTTTTCACCCCCTTTAGGCGGATCTCGGAAATTAAGAGACTTGGAACATTTTTTTTTTCAGATTCATTTAGAGGGGCAATGCTTTAGTCGAAATACTTGTGCAACCCCCCCCCCCATCTCCCCCCATCACCGCCCCCCCCTTTTTTTTTTTTTCACAAGCACGCGAGGTGCTTGCACCTCGCGCAACACGCAAATACTAAACCCCCCCATCACCCCCCCACTTTTTTTTTCACAAGCACGCGAGGTGCTTGCACCTCGCGCAACACGCAAATACTAGTTATACTATATAAAGCTAAATTACCACTCACTGACTGACTAACTGACTCATTGACATAATTGTTCTCCCAGATGGTGGATGGGGAGGTGGGTATATTTTGACAGATTCGTAAACAAGTAACTCTCAAACCTAGGGGAAAAGTGCCAAACCTCCCCTTTTCCCCCCCCCCCCCCTATCGTATCTCGGAAACTACGAGACCCGTATTTTTTTCTGCAACCCCCCCCCCCCCCACTTTTTTTTTTTTTTTTCACAAGCACGCGAGGTGCTTGCACCTCGCGCAACACGCAAATACTGAACCCCCCCCATCAACCCCCCTTTTTTTTCACAAGCACGCGAGGTGCTTGCACCTCGCGCAACACGCAAATACTAGTATGTATATAAAATTGAATTATCTGTCTATGATTTCAAAAGAATTGAGTTTTCGGAAGTATTTAAAGTTGTTTATGCCATACTAAAACACAAACAAACATTCTTTTTTTGTATTTGTCTTTCTGTTTGTCTGGGCTTATCTCGGCTAAACTGATTTTAATGAAGCTTTCAACGGAATTACTACGGTATCGGGACTTACGTTGCAAAAACGAACAGGCAAAAACGCGTCGCAAGCCAGCGAAGAAAAAAGTTATTCGTAAGGATGTGATGTCTATTCTGGTACAATAAAGAGCTCTACTTTTTGTCCCTTTTTTCATAGGTTCCCTAAACCACTAAACCTACTGAATCCTATCAACAACGCTTTCGATACTAAGATTTATTTCTACCACTCCAACTTACGTACAAAACAAGGCACCCACCGAACATAGTACCGAAGTTTATTGCTTCCGGATAACTATTGAAACAATTAGTTTGTCGAAACTCCGTCATTGTTACGATCCGTTACTGTAATGGCGGGGTTTGTATGCATCTAGATGTAATCTAATTGGAGCCCAGAGCCGCAAACTGTCGTGCGATGCGACCAGCAATCCGAAGGCGACCGCAACTATTGAACTGGTCGTCCCAAATCATATGTATAATGCGGGTTGTGGATGAGTTAGGCCCGGAGTTTATGGGGTTAAGGGACTGAGGGACTAGATCTGGTGCTGTCTGTGTTGTCATCATCGGTTTAGCCTTGTCTGTGTGTTTATGTATTTAAATAATTAAGGTTCACCAACACTTGTTATAGATGGGAACATAAATGTAACTAGTAACTAAAATCTAACTGCACCACCAATTACAGGCAAACACCACAAGCAATATGCTCTTGGTAATTGAATTTGAAAAAATATTTGTAAGTACTTAATTATTAAAAGGTAAATTTTTTACATATTTATACCTATGGTTTTTTTTCACTGCTTTCAAAAATTAGGCGCGTGTCATTACTCAACAATAAATTTGGACTTGCTGTCTTAACTGGGTACCCTTTGCAGAATATTATATACAGATTCAATTGCCTGATATATAGGTAAGTTGCCATCGACGTGGCATTTTTTTTCTGGCACGTGGCATTCTATGTAACTTAACTTAGTTACATAGAATGCCACGTGCCTGTTACTTCAAATATTTTTTTTTTGTCTTTATTTATTTATAGGAACTTTTACGTATAGCGTATATCAGTCCCATCGTATCCTGAACAATTGTACCTTCACAATATGTAGGCCATGAATTTGAACAAATTTTGCAGGGTCGCCATTTGGTTTGGTTGGGAGAGAATCGTATGGAATCTATTCGAACCGGCTCCTACTTTCCGGGGTGTAACCGTGCCGATAACCAACCGTATCGAGCTTCTGGGGGTAATACTAACTTCTACCCTCAATTTTGGCCCGTTTATCGAGGCTAAGGCTCAACTAGCATCAAAAAAGTTGGGAATCCTAGTAAAGGTGAGACGGTACTTCACACCCGAACAGTTGCTCAATCTCTATCAAGCCCAGGTTCGGTCGTGTATGGAGTACTGCTCTCATCTTTGGGATGGATCTGCTAAATACCAACTGGACGCGCTTGAGTCTATCGAGAAGCGGGCCAAGAGACTCATTGGCAACGATGCACTGGTCGAGTCAAAGCTCCAGAGCCTTGAACATCGACGACGAGTTGCAAGTCTATCGGTTTTCTATCGGTTACATTTCGGGGAGTGTGCGATGGAATTACACAATCTAATTCCACCAAGCCCGTTCCATCATCGGACTACGAGACAAACGGCGAAGCGCCATCATTACATGGTGGACATCCCATCCATACGCACAAAACGTTTTGGGAATACCTTCATTGTGCGTACGGCTAAGGAGTGGAATTCCCTGCCGGAGTCTGTGTTTCCCGATAGCTATAACCTAGGAGTCTTTAAGTCAAGAGTGAATAGGTTACTTTTAGGTAAGCGTGCTCCATCTTCGACCACTACATCACTTACCATCACGTGAGATGGTGGTCAAACGAGAACCTATTTTTAATAAATAAAAAAATCAGTTCTGTTCAAATTCGGAGTCCTCAATAAATAATTTCTACTGGACTCATACCGGACACATTCCATCAATAAATATTGTAGGTCCTCGACAACTCCACATTCCTCACAATTGGGTGAAGCGATTTTCTTCATCATGAAGCCAAATTTTTGCATGGAATGTGTCCACATCTGAGTCTAAGAGCAGTAACAATCAGTTTTCTACTAATATCACTATTCATGAACCAGGGCACGCGAAGAGGTTCACTCTGTTTGGTTTTATACCATAAACCCTTCTCTAATGGACGTTCATTAAAATATTAGAGAAAACAAACTCAAATGTACAGGTCTTTTCTTTTTTACTAATACAAAATTACAACATATCTTTGTCACTATTCCCCCGAAATGGAGAGCTCTGTTTGCTAATTCATGTCCTTGAACTAAGATTTGTGATATTACGTTGTTAAGAAAGCTTAAATCACCATGAATGTTTAAAAGTTCATTGAACAATAAAATCGTTACTTTAATTAATTTATTTCGTGTCAAAATAAAACCGTGTACTTACAATTGAATCGATGGACTGAAATTGATCGACAATTAATGGAAGAAAAATCTTAATCTCGACAGCTGACAGCTCTTTTTGTACACATAATCAACTTATTTATTTTGTTTAACAAAACAATCAAGTCAAATGTTTGAACAAATTAACGAATTTCATTGAAGTAGAATTTCAAAGCGTTCAATACAATATTGTTCTTTTAATCGTAACACAAACGAAAGGAGGTCAAGATTGATGTTAAAAGTAATTACTTCGTGCATAGACTATTGGGTATCGAATCGAAATGTTCGGCACGATAGACAGGACGTACTACGAGTGCTCAACTCATCACTTTCTCGAAGACTGTACTCTATTTAACTATAGTATGTCGATTATTCTCGATGCAATCTATGTCAAATAAAACAGTTGATAATCTATGAATTGTGTAACACAAATTCTTTAGCAAAAGCTATTAGGTTTTTCGCTTCCCCAATGCCGTCATATCTAAATTTACATTCCCGGGAATAGGACTTGTAAAGAAACTAAGGAGCGTCCAGCTAACAATGTGCTGGCGACAAATCAATACTACGCTAATAGGTAAATGCGCTCGTCCCCAGGCTATTTCTATTCCAGTGCGAGACAAGTAAATAAAACATGAGTGAGCGCAGTTCCCTGTCCAGAACGGGGGTCCATTAATTCTTGATTATTTCGGCGCGTCCCATGGTACGGCCGACCCGACTCGTCCGACCACGATTGATTAATCGTACGGTTGTCGGCACAAGATCGGCAGTCGACTTAATTGAAAAGTCAACATCTCGTGTACACACGATCGATTACTATACGTGGAGTTAATTTATTATATTTGTTACATTTGTTACAGCCGCGCCTCCATCCGTGACGATTAATCTGTCCAGTGTGTCCGTGCCCGCTTGCTGTTTTTAATTATGCTTTGTATTACATGGAATTAAGAGATAGCAAAGCGGTACATCCAAATATCTCACTCAAAATTTGTTACTAGATGGATAATTTGAGTTAATCGCTTCACTAAAGCCTTAATTCGATGTCGTTCTTGTAATCATCTAATTACGATTTTCACCGAGCGCTGTACTAATAAATAATGCTGTTATTACTGAATACCGGTGTAAGTGCTAAATACGATTATGGAGGGAAATTATAACAAATGAAATTATTGCGAATTAAATTACGTCCGTAGTATGTTCAACTATAGTTCTGGTTTATTTTCTCTGTTATATGAGAATTTTTATTGCGAAAAAGCGTGTATTTAACGAGAACAATTAGCGGTTTTATATCGCCATAATGTTCACACACCGTGCTCCTGGGCGGTTTGCAGGACAAAGCGTAAGTGACGGTGACTGGCCGCTATTTGTACAAATAATTCAACAAGATTCGCGCGGAATGGCCGTCGCTTCCGGCTGTCGGTGAAACAACTTTATGTTTATTTTAACTGCCGCTAACGCACCTGAAAACAGAGTCTAGCTTAAATGAAATTGCTCTCTTTGCCGATGGAAAAACTATTCCGCATTACTTACCTACTGCTAGGTGTGCATTGTTAGTTATAAACTATGCTAACGTGAAACGTCTGAACATGAATTGCAGTTCGAACAATGAGCACCTTATCCAGCAGTTCATTGAACATAAACAACCACCGCTTATTACTCCACCTTTACCTACAGAAAGAAAATGAAAATTTCAGCGCACTCCAGGCAAAAACGCCACGATCTTTATGTTCGAATTAGTTTTCTTGCTCAGGGTATAGTACGCATAGATTACACACACACGAGCGGTGGGTAATAAAGGGGGTTCTTTATGTGGCATGGAACGGAAACGGGTTCAGGAGGCGATGCGGACGGCGGCGGGCGCGCGGGAACAATACGCGAGTGACCGGCCCCGCCGCGCTGCGTTTACCGAATAACTTTACTAAATTCGCGGCCAAATGCACTGTTCGCTTCCGCAGCCCGTGCTGAAGCGCAACACAGACAAAGCTCCGTTTCAATGTGAACAGAATTTGGGCTTGTGGTTTATGCACTATGTGTGTAATCGGATAAGTTTAGTCGAGTAGGTATCGATGCCATGATTGATTACGGCGCTTCTCTAGTTAGTGTTCGAATAAAGAGAATCAGTTGGTAATTTGTTAATGCAGACTGAAATCATCATAACAATACTTCGCATTAAACTTTATTATTCAGAAAATGTTCTGAGTTTCGTGCATTAGAGAAAAGTCTAAACCTCGCCATGAAAACATTTGAAATACATAAAAATATTAATGGAAATTATCATCAAAGCAAATACTTTACGGGCAAATTAAAAAAGCATTCGAAGCGATAAAGCATCGCCGTGGGAACAGTTAAACCGCTGTGAACGCATAAATTCCATTCCGTTGCGATAAAAAGCCTTATAAAACTTGCATTTATTATCAGTACGCCATCGGCCATCGGTTACGAGCGTCGAAATGTCGCAATATAAGGAACGCGGTCATCTGCAGACAGAGGTCATTAGTTTGATGTATGTGCGCGATAAAACACGTATTCCTTGTTAGATTTCATGTCATATACAGCACCCAGTATTTCTTGGCAGCGGCGAAATTTGGAACTAAATTTTTTTTTTTTTCCTTCGCCCTTCTCGGGCAGGCTAAGGTCTTGGACCATACCGCCTCGTCTTCAGTGCTTATTATCCTAAGAACTAAATTGAAATGTATTGAATTTGACGTTTGTTTGACGTTTGTCTTTGCTAGTGACGCCACCACGAAATGTCAAGTAATACTGGCCAGTAATGACGTAGCCTTGCATCATAATGATGATGATAGTGTTTATGGTGCAGGTTGTAAAGTTTTAATGCTAGAGATGAGATGCATTTGAAGAGTTAATTAAAATATTTATTGTAGGTAGTGACACCTTTATGGCCATTACTTCGCTAGCTGATTGCTCTATCGTAGCTGAGAATACCGTAACTTTTTTAGTAGGTATTTGGAATAGCCTAATTAAGATTAATAATAGATTTATTATTTTCAACTGAACTCATTAAAAGCACGAGGAGATTAAACACTAACTAAGTGATCCTACGAATTGAGTATTTTTATCAGATAATTTATTCTCGGATTTGGTTTGTCTCTAGGTTGATATAGCTAAATGCTTTTACTGAATCGAAAACTAATAACAAAAACAAAACGGAATGTGACACACTGAAGTGACACATGATTTGTCCGTCAAATTAAACCAATTATATTTTGTGGGACAGTGGTTGTGCAACAGTTGTTGTTCGAAATTGATTCTATGAGAGCTGATAGAAAATGATTGATAGAACAGCTGTCACGATGTTGATGGTATAATCAGAGCCAATGTTGCAAATCACGCCTCGTATGAATATGGCCGCCATTTTGTATTCGGGTAATGGCGCGAATAAATTATGCCGTAATAATTTGATGAGTATAAATGGTTATTTTTAGTTGAATGGGGAGTTAATTATTATACGGTTTACTGATGTGTGAGTCAAGTTATTTTTGTAAATTTAACTTTTAAAAGTTGCCAGTTTACAAAGATATCGTATCATTTTCATGACTGATGACCACAACATGTTTTGAACGCCCTATTATTTTGGATGTGGACTAAACCGCATTTCATAATTATAATTAAATTAAAAACGATACCATCTGCCCTTAAAATTATCAGAGGTTAAATTGCCCTTAAAATTAATAACGGAATTACTATCTAACAACAATGATATTAATATAGAATAGTTGTGAGAGATAGCATCGAGGATAAAAAAATGAAACATTACATCCCTTGCGTGTTCAAGTTGGACGAATGTATTCCGAGCTTTTTTATTTAGGAAAATTAAAAAAGTTGTTGAGACGTCACGCAAGCAGGTACGTTGTAGTGAAAATGAATATCGTACAGGGTGCCTATCTAAATAAAAATAATAAGCAAAGGGCTGCTTTAGAAGGTTTTTCATGTTAGCAACTGGCGTGACGTCAGGGAATTTAAATATAGAACGGTATAATGAATATGGTACGTCCTTTATGCTTATTTGGGATTGTATGAAAACGTTAAATACAATTTATTTTTCCTTTATTTTTCCGTCCTGGGCATGCCTGCCAAGTTGTTAAGGTCAACAAAAGTTAAATAATTTTAGGTCTCGTCGGAAAAGGCTACTACTCAAACATTTTACTGTAACTCAAGCGTTTAAAGTTTTCACTATAATTTATATTTTTAATGAGAATTTTTATTTGTGTAGCGTAAGTAAAAATGAAACGGTAGGAAATAAAATAACCATCTGTCGAGTCTTACCAGTATCAATTTCCTCAGATTCACATAAAAATTCCGCTTGATATTTTTATTTTCAAATGTTTGCTGAAAAAAGGAGTTAATAAAACCTATTTAGTAAATTCGAGCGCAATTTCTTACAGCCTATTAAAGCGAAGTCGTTTCAGGCGTCGTCGGACGCGTTCGAATTTTACGTTCGAAATTAAAATAATCGTAAAAATCCGCACCAATCGCGTGCAGCAGTTGCAAGCGAACTGAATAAGCATGGCAACAAGAAGTACGGATATGAATAAATAATGTCAATGAGAATATCGCTCACGTGTGCTAGATGTCGCATTTATTAGTGCAAAGCTACGATGCAATTAAGATTTAGATTCATATTTGCATTTCACGATACCAATATTGATGAAATATAAAATATTGATAAACAGTTTTGGTAGTAGGTAGACATGTTTTAGTTGCTTGTTAGCGGAGCGTTAGATGTTAGAAGTTTACAAAGGAGGTCGTGTATTAATTTGGAGCTAGATAAATATGTTAAACTTGCTGCATGGTTTAATCTGTTTTCGACTTACTAAAGCTTTGGTTTCCCAGGAAAGCGGTGCCGTCATATAGCGGCCGTAATATTACGGACGCAAAAAGGCGGCCGTCTTTACGGTGACGACATGTGGAAAGTTCCACGGCCGTTTTAACAGTCTGCTTCATCGCTATCAATGAAACGTTCACGAAACCATCTGACACCGACAAGACGGTCGTCATGCAAATGGCGGCACCGCTTTTTGACGTTACGGTGTCAGTTACCGCTCTCTAGGAAACCGCGCCATTTTGTTTACATAGACAACGTTCTAGTGACGTCTTTCACCGCTGTATTACGACCGCTATATGACGGCACCGCTATCCTAGGAAAACAAAGCTTTATACGTCACTGGAACACACGACTAGCTTTAATAATGCCAACCTCGAGAGTGTAAAACAGTGTTAAGTCAAACATTAATCTAAAATATATCATATCTGAACACCTTTCTCAAACAAAACACACGTATACATGTACATAATTAATTATACATGCATAATTATTACAAAGGTACACATTACAGCATCACACTTACAAATTAACGCGACATCGTGCGTACAACTCAGAACATTGTTACTTACATTCCTCACACAACAATGTCTCCAAATATTTGCCCTTAAATCCTTATTCCCTTTAAAATAGAAGGTTGCCGTGTTCTCATAATAAGGCCCCTTTACACCAGACGATGGCGTGACGCCGCGCGCCGCGCCGTATCTAACAACCCCGCCTGCAATTAGTACGTCAAACGTTCGCGTGCGTTGCGAGATCGAATATAATAAGGCCGCCGCACGATATTCGAGAATCGGACCCCGCCCTGCGACGGAAATTTTAATAAAGCTTATGAAACTACGGCCCAAGTACAGGTATGATATGCGAAAATTGTGTTGAAACTGGCCTAATAAGTAACCTCGTTTATAAGCCGATGTTTTTTATTATTATTAAAGTAACTTATTTTCTCTTGTGATGACAAACTTCTAGTTAATTACGATGTATGTTTAAAGGAATTATAAAATGATCTTTATTTTGCAAATTGGTTATTAAACAACACTTTTATTTTTTCTGTATATACCTAGTCTGTATTAGTATAGTTACAGTCTGTAGAGGGGCCTGTATAGAGTGTGCAAGCATTTGTCAGATAACGCATTAATTTTGTAAGTATGTTTTAAAGTGGCCCACTTTGAGTTAAGTTTGATGTTTATTCATAAGATCCTTCTTCATTTAGCTTTATTAGATATTGTGTATAATTCAAGGTATAGTAGTGTATTTATTTTGAAAGATAATTGGACGTAGTTAAGCAGAAAATATTCTATCCACTAGTATCTTTAGCAAATATTTCGGTAACATAGACACGGGACTGACATAAATACGAGTAAATATTACCACTGATACAGATGTACATAATATGCGCATAACTATACTTTCAAAAATGGAACTTGCATCAGTATACCACTGATACAGATGTATGCATGCAAGTTCCATTTTTGAAAGTTCTGCGTTCTCAAGCATAAACAATAAAATTTTTGTTTGTTTGTGTTTTAAATTTCCACTAACATGGTAAGGGGCGCGTCGTGAGGCGGGCTATTATTCATAGTCGAAACACGTTATTTAATTTGCGATATGCGGCAACAGGACGTAGTGAAATAAACGGATAACAGTGTTTGGACGCGCAGCGTTACACTTATAACTAGATTTGCCTTTGTGGAATTCTACAAACAGACGCCCTAATGGGACAAAGGTTTAAATTCAAAATATATTACGACACTCTGATGTGGATAAACGTGAAACTGCATAGCCGTAAAGCTCTATTTATTAAAGCTACGCCATGATAAACAGGAACGAATTAATCTTAGCCACGCTATGTCATAAATTAGAGCTTAGGCGCCGCTTCGAAGGAGGAAATTAAGAAAACGTGAGCTTCTTTCACAGAAATATTGCATTATTTCTCAAAAAACAACGAACCTACCAGCTTATTCATTAATCTTGACTGTATAATAGGTACAAAGTTGCGGCGACGTGTAATTTCCACAAATGACCTATGTAAAGCGATCTGCGAGAGGTGCAATAACTCGATTTGTGAATAAATGGCTCGGAAGTTGATCTACAGTACCACCCCAGTTCTAGCGTTAGAAGAGCGAAATTCCACCTTCCATTCCATCGCTGTGTTAGTTACGGCGAAAAGTTTCCACAGTGAGATTAAAGCTGCAATATAAGGGGTTTAAAAGGGGATTCTCGATGCAGTTTTGATGTTTGCGCGCCCTCGGTACAAGGAAGCTTTTTTGTTTCAAATGCGACCTCTGACTGCGCGATTTTCGCTTGGATTCCACTTTTGAACGTTGCGCGCCAAATGAAAAATGGCGGCTTAACTGTCAAAATGGTTATTGATGTGCGAGTCGAATTTACTTTTACTGATACCGGATTAGCCAATGTGAGGCGGGCTCGACAATAATTGTGAAACGATTTGTAGAGGGCGGCTCGAGGGCCGTGTATCATTTGTTAAATGTCAATGTTTTGCGATTTCTTTTGTAAGTACCACGTACGCTTACGTAACTTTCACTCGGCTTTGATAACGCTTTCAAAGCGTGTTCAAGAAATATGAATGTTTGACTTTGATAAATAGATGCTACTTTCACATGCTTAATGTTTGTTTGGCAGTTATTTCTTCGTACAACTGTTAACTAAGTAACTTCTTTTTGCGACGTTCATGAACATTTTCTCATGTCTCATTGTATTGAAGCCTTAAAATACATCAGAGAGGTCTTAAATTCAGTACTGGAAGTAGGTTCTCCCAAGAGCATTGCTAATCTTATGAAGTCCCAATCTGCGGGCTTGCTACGTTCCGCCGCCAATTAGTTCTGATAGGTTCTGTTTAGTTCCCGAATAATGCCGAGTGCGCCCGAGCACCGCCGAGAGGGTCCGAACACTGCCAACGCTTGATGTAGGGTTGGGCTTGCTCGTGATTTAGGCTTCAGTAAGTGGAGCCCTAGATTTTAATGACTGTTTAGTGTATGTCTCCCAAGTGAATGGTCCTTTCGGGTCAGGATGAGGGTCCTGCGTATAATATAGTATAATGACATCCATAGAATGTCGGCCATTAGATATCATGTCCGATAACTGGGCCAAATATGAAATTAGTCTCGCCCTTTCTCTTTGGGTTTATCATAATTGGGTTTGCAATCAGACCAGAATCCAACATTTTAAAAGCATTACCATAAGGCCATTACGTTCTTATAGAGATTTTTTACTGAATCTTAAAAGATACTAAGTTTTTTTTATAGTTTAAGTTTATGCTATAAATCAGTTAGAAATCTTAACAACTTCAGTAGCATTGCATCATAACACCACGACTACATAGAGGATCGGAGTGCAACCCTAGGGCACCCGAAGAGGCGCAGACAAGTGGCACTAAGTTAAGCAACGGGCGAGGTCGCTTGAAGCTCGGTCGGGGCCAACTGGGGCCCAGTCGCAAGCATCGCGAAATTGCTTGCGTTTCGAGTGCCCGAGATTAGAACGGGCTACGATACACACGCCGCTATAGCGTGAAGCGCGCGAAATTTATAACTTTGTACTCACAATCTACTAAAATCCGCATGAGTAAGCGTGTTTGAACCGAACTAGGTTTAGAACAATGTACCATTTGTTTGTATTACTTATGGGTTGAACACGACTAACGGTGGTTATGAGAAAATCCTCATTTTCCTATTCGCTCCGAGTACTAAGCTAACTCAATGCTAAAATGCGGAGTTTCTTCTGTGTAACAAAGTGGTAATTTTTCAAACTTAATTATGAAAGTGTGAACCGGACGAATGTAGGGAAAATGTTCACACCACGCAAAAGACAAAGTTAAGTAACTATCATACATATTAAATGAACGAGAAAACTTTTTCTTTACATGTAACAGAGGCTGAGGTGCCTTTACGAAGTTACCCAAGTAATTAGCCGAATAACTTACAAGCCTTTGTATCAACGGTTTAAACTTACAATTCGGAAAGTTTCCGAGATCCTTCAGGGAAAGCAAAAAGGGCGGTAAAGTCGTTCGGAAATTAACAGATTTCATTTGGAACTCGCGGACAAGTTGTATAACAATCTCCTTCTGATCCACGTAGCCTTGGTAGGAAATCTAAGCACGTATTAATTCGCAAGTTTTCGGGCTTGATGACTGCACACCGTGGATGGGGAGTCCGGGGCGGAGAGGAGATCGTGACGAGACTCGCGAGTGGCCACAATAAAAACCTGCGAAGGTAGAGCACTTCTTTCGGGAAATTAGTTGTCGCATTAGGTACCTATTACTGGTATTCGGGTGCTGATTAGCTATAGCTGAATTGAATTTTGGGGGCAAACGTGTTCGGAACGCAGCCATTGCTAATTATCGCACCGTTGATGAATGTTTGTTTCCGAAAGCAGCTAAATCAATGCCATGTAATATTTTACCAAAATAAACGACCCCAATGGAAAGAAATTATAAATTAAATAAAAATAAATAATCGAAATTAAACAAATTTAGATTATTTTTATTTTTTATTTTACAATCTCAAGTGTTGTGTCTGTTTCATTTTAATTAGTGTACATTTCTACTATAATTTATATTTAATATGTATATTTAAGAGAAAGCTGCTGATTTCTTTCTTTGGGTTGAGACCTGGTGATTTCTGTTACAGGCAATTTTTTGCCCAATTCAAATTAAGCTCCTCACAAATTAAGGGATGTACCTATAGCTTTTAATTGTAATTAGTTTTATGTTTTATTTTTGTTATTTTTGTGAGGAGAAATAAAGAGATTAATAATAATAATTTCCCTACCATTTCCGTCTAGTAACTTGCAAATTATTCCATTAGTTTAGCAGTGGGGTCACTGCTAAACTAATGGAATAATTACAAAAAAAAAAACAATTTAAACTTAAACACGCTGATAGCAAAAAGCAACTTCGTTTAAAATTTATCTCGATGCACTTCAAGAGTTGAACGTATTAATTCAGTTGTACCAAATTAAATTAAATTGCAAACAAAAAAGAAACATGGCGTCCAACAGTCCTAAGAAAATGAAGTCTGCGCGGGCAATTATGAGAAATGGCAACTCTCGAAAAACTTCAATATAGAATGGTGTAGTTACATCTTAAAATAGTTTTAATGTAGCAAATTAGAGTTTCATTAAAAATAAATGTTATAAATCATAAGTACGATGTGTGCTATCGATAATAAGTTTTTGTTTTTACATTTGCATTGTGTTACTTTGGAAAAATGTATGAGGGTCTTTTTCTACGGCTCTGCAAAGTTTTTGTCGCGGGGAACAAACTCATAACTTTGCTCTCAAAAAGTTTGGAAATAACAGAGTGCACGTTGGGTAATTTATTTTAATTAGGTATTGTGAGTGCATGAGTTTTACCACTGTGATACATACGCTTTTCCCATCTCATCGGTGTTTTAATGCTGGAAGTTAAAGTTCTTTGCGTATTTCACTAAGAAACAAAAGCCAGAGAACATAACTATTCTTAAAAAACTAATTTAAAAAAGCCGCTAATGGCAGATTCTTTTTTATTCTAAATTAGAATTTCGCTATTGCCATAGACAACGGAGCGAATATTCCGATTCCCGATCACTTTTAAAACACTTCATTCTTATTCAAAATGAGGACACGGAACAAAAAAGCATCAAAGTTGGTTAGAGCGGTGTCCTCACTCTACAATTAGAACAAAAGAGGTAAAGAGTGGCTGTTCAAAGCGCAATCGATTCTGAAACACAGCCGCAACTGAATTAGAGAACGTGTGATTCAAGAATATTGCTACTTATTCGCATTCCTCTTTTAAAGGGAGGACAAAATCGGAGTGATTTTTAAATTAATTGAATTTTTATATTTTTTTTTGTGAGGTGGTAACACTGTTTATATGTTAAAGAGCTGTAACTTTGATAATATAATTTAGACCGCTTTTGGCAAAACATGAGTACTTATATTTATCTATACTTATAATAAATCTGTAGAGAGGTCAATTCTGTACATGAAATATATTTACAAAATGACTATCAGGGGGTGATTAGGGATCGATACTGATGCCAAAAATGCAATCAGTAAAATTTTTGTCTGTCTGTCTGTCTGTATAACCGTTATAGAAACAAAAACTACTCGACGGATTTTAACGAAACTTGGTACAATTATTTTTCATACTCCTGAGCTGGTTATAGTATACTGTTCATTACGCTACAATCAATAGGAGCAGAGTAGTGAAGGGAAATGTTGGGAAAACGGGAGAAGTTACTACATTTTTTAAGCTTCCGTCGCGAGTGCAACCTTAATGGTTAAAGCTACACAGAAATCATTTATGACGGAAATGTTCTCCTTAGAATTATATAAAAATATCCCACGACAGCATATATCTATCTTTTATGGTTGACTCACAATAACACGTGTGATTATTATTCTGCTCCGAAATTTAAAACCACCACAACTTTGCAATGGAACTCGGCTAAAAGTAACCCAGTTGCAACAAAATATAATCGAGGCTCAAATTTTAACAGGTTGCGGTGCAGGAGAAATCATCTTTATTCCCAGAATTCCCATAATACCAAATAATTTTTGATTCCAATTTAAAAGAACGCAATTCCCAGTATCGGTGTTTTATGCAATGACAATTCATAAGGCTCAAGGGCAGACTTTTCGTGTTGCTGGAGTAGATCTCGGTGTCAGTTGTTTCTCGCATGGTCAGTTGTACGTCGCTCTTTCCCGGATTAGCAGTTCTAGAAATCTTTATGTTCACGTGCCGGACGGGTCAACTTTCAACATAGTTTACCCGGAAGCTTTGCGCTGAAGTATTTTCGTTCTATAGGTACTTAAACCTCATGTGAACGTGATCTAAACAATATTACCGATACATTAACTTAATAACACACAAGGAGTTACACGCTGACGGAGTCGCGGGCACAGCTATTAACAATAATATTGTGCGGTTCGGTATTGCGATATTTTTCAACAGTATTATAGATTGACATATTATATTTCCCTACTAAATTACGAAAGTTAATCTGTCTGTTACATCAAAATCACTGAACCGTGAGGAAGGACATAGGCTACTTTTTTTTACGAAAAACGACGGAAACGTGGACGAAGTCGCGGGCAACAGCTACCTATACTAATAATATAAGGCTGAAGAGTTTGTTTGTTTGTTTGAACGCGATAATCTCAGGAACTACTGGTTCGAATTGAAAAATTATTTTTTAAATAAATAGTCAATTTATAGAGAAAGGCTATAGGCTATATATCATTACGCTAAGGCCAATAGGAGCGGAGCGCCAATGAAGAATGCTTCAAAATCGGGGTTAAATTTAACGTTAGCCCAAAGTAACTCCGGCACGCCGCAATTGCGGCGGTAAGACCCCTCTTTGAGGAGTGGCTAGATCGGCGTCACGGCGTCCTGACCTACCGCATGACGCAGGTCCTCACCGGACACGGAAGTTTCGGGAGGTACCTGTGTCTGATGGGTAAGGAAGAGACGCCTGGGTGTCACCACTGCGAGGGTCGCCCTGAGGACACAGTCGAGCACACGGTGCAGGACTGCCCAGCTTGGGCAGAGCACCGACGTGTCCTCACGGCGACAATAGGCGGAGACCTCTCGCGCCCGGCCTTGGTCGAGGCCATGCTGCGGGGCGAGAGGGAGTGGGAAGCGGTCGCCTCCTTCTGCGAAGCAGTCATGCTTTCGAAGGAGGAGGCGGGCCGCGTGAGGGAGAGGATGGCGTCCTCCCTCCAGCCCAGCCGCAGTGGTAGACGCCCACGGCGTCGGACGTCGGCCGACGATCTCCGGCCACCGTAGGCGCGGGCATGCGGACAGCGAGTAAAGGGCAACTCGCTGTCCGACCATGGACCGTGCCCGGGTCGACGGCGCGTCGTGTTCCACGCGCGCCTCAAAGAGCGTCAGCAACATGACGAGGCCCCCTCTGCAGAGGGCCGAAGCCTGCCGGGGTCGTGGGACTCATCCCGTTACCGTGGCCCCGGTATGTAAAGGGTTATTGAAGGAACACCGTGGATTTTAGTCAGTAAAAGTCTGACAGTCCCTCCCACCCTGCCCGGGGTGGGAGGACTTATTTGATAATTTTACCACGTTAAAAAAAAAAAAAAAAAAAAAAAAACCCAAAGTAACTATTCCACGCGGACGAAGTCGCGGGCAAAAGCTAGTAGTACATAATTTAAAGGTATTTATGGCGTAAATAATGGTTTATTTATTTTACGAGCAGATAAGTTACATAATTATATTATTACTTCCACTGAACAGGTAGTCGTATATAACTGATATACATACTCATAAATTATCCGTAGATAATAAACTATTCAATAAGAGCTGTAAGCAACATCAAAGCACATACAAAATCTCTATACATAATACAAGATAACTCGATATTAATAACGATAATAATTAAATTAATTGAACAGTATCTGTTTCATTGAATTATATTATTATCTAAATCTAATTATTAATGTGTGACGTCACAGTAAGCGGTTTAATATACGATAAGACATAGAGTAATTAAACGACAGAATCTACTGTGACTTAATGGTAGGGCAGCCATCTTGAACCTCGTGGGGTAAATGAATAATGTATTTTGTTGTGATTTGGGTAACCGTGATATATATTTTTTCTCAGTATTCCATCTCATACAGTCCACAGTTGAGTATTTAGTTACTTTATTCTTTTGTTAATTCATTGTTTATGTAAGGACAGTAAAAAGAATGGTAGCTTGGAAAGGGAGCCCAAGTTTTTATTTTTGGTTTATAAAATTGTCTGGCTCACCAGGAATGTATAAAACGTAATGTATTCGCACATGAAATTTTCAGTACAGTAAATTAAAGAGAATGTAGTCTGTAGAAGCTTTGGACTAGAATCTAACGCGTCGTTGGAAACCTTACTCTTAAAAAACTTTTTACCAAAAAATTAAACCGACTCCCAAAAAACACTGCAAAGTGAAAAATAACTTTAATTTCGGTAGTCGGTGTCTTTAGTTTTGTATTTTCGTTTTTGGCACCGACTTCCGAAATTAAAGTTATTTTTCACTTTGCAGTGTTTTTTGGGAGTCGGTTTAATTTTTTGGTAAAAAGTTTTTATTTCACTCTTTTTAGTTGGTCTATTTTTAATTTACCTAGTTACAAGAGCCTAATTATCAACTACTTATAACCTTTTACAAAATATTGCTTTTCCCAATGCTGGGCCGTTAATTGTTGAGGAGTTCTCCTGGTACTTCACCATCAGCTCTACATCACCATATGCATTGTGACGAGCATAAAGTGCGTAACATCCATATTCAAGTAATCGAATCGCAATCCACTCAATACTTATTATTGAGTAGTTTCGGCGGCCATCTGTGGTCTTCATCATCAGTTCCACTTCCTCAAATGGTACTTTTTGAGAGCAACTGCACAAGTTACTATAATAAATACCCAAAACGATGTCGTTTTGGCACACCTATGTAGGTGTGCCTATAATATTTGAAGAGTTCCCTCGATTTCTCCAGGATCCCATCATCAGATCCTGACGTTTATGAAAATGGGACCAGTATCGAAGTATACCCTTTCAATCAAAAAAAGAATTTTCCAAATCGGTTCAGCCGTCTTCGAGTAATCGATGATCATACATTAAACAAAAAAAAAAAAATATACGCGTCGAATTGATAACCTCCTCTTTTTGTCGTCGGTTGAAAAGTGACTTAGAACAAAGCACCTAACAATCCCATCTCACGGCAAGTTTTCGTCTATAGTCTTCGGTAAGTTTATATTGTAGTAATTAACAGTAATAAATTCATTATTACAGACATCTTTGTTAAGTTAACAAACGTTTCTTTAAAGTAACAAACTTACTTTGTACTTTAAATTTGAGCGTGCGGGAATTTATCAATGAAGGCTTCAGTTTGGTAATTTGGGAGGATCTCTTAGTTAAAGAGGGTCTCGAGGTTAAGCTCTGATTGCCGGGGTCAGACCGTGAATGGTTGATCTTCCATTGTATATCTTACTAAGTATAAACGGATATAAATAATAAAACTAGGGTACAGAACGCAGTCTTATCGCATAGGGCAATCTCTTATTTTTGGGATGGACAAAACTTAGCCGCAGGCCACGCTAGAGCGACTGCGGTGAGCGGTGGCGACCAGCGGGAGCGGGAGGCGTCAAGACGCTGCGTCTTGGTGCCACGTTGAAGCGGCCGGCCGCGTGATTATCTACTATTATTGCGCGGGGTTTAAAATGAGTTTGTCTAAATTGGAACTTCATGTTTAGAAGGAAGTAGTTTTTTTGCACAGGATATATTACAGATAAAAATGGGGGTTCATGATTATTTACTTATTTCCTCCCATTTTTTTTATTACATATTTATTTTTATATTCATCATCCTTACTGCACCAGGTTGATGGCCGAGACATTATTTCGCTAATAAACTCCTCCGTATTTATGTTTTGCATCGCGGATAATTCAACCAAATTGATAAATACGCAGGACGCGCGAACTCGTACTATCCCTCCGCTGGTCGCGGTCGCTAGACGCGCACGCAAGTCGCGCCAGCGTGGCGCCCCCCGTTCGACTTATTGTTTTTCCCGCTCATCGCAGACGCAAGACGCGTCGCGCTAGCGTGGCCTGCGACTTAAAGGGGCTACCCGGCTATCATTTGCGCAACTTGAGGATCGGAGAGTCGGTAGCCAGCAAATATTGTCACAATTGCACTTTTTTGCCAAAAAATACAGTTTTATTTTTTAAATTCCTGATGAGCCCACTCTTGACCTCGATCTCACCTGATGGTAAGCAATAGATGAGGTCTACGATGGAACGAATGAGCCCAGTAGATTCTTTTTCACTTGCTTTAAGGGCTGAAAGGTCAAGGGGCAGGGAACACGAAAGCCGGTAGAGAAGTAGACAGTATTACACCACAGAAAAAAAATACCGTAGTAGGAAAACGTAAGTAATTATTCTACATGTACATTACCTACTCGGAATAGATTTCCGAGTATAAAATAGTTTGTTTCTCTCTCAAATAGTAATCCCAAAACGAGTACCCATGGTAGCTTGCTTCTCGTCTGTCATACACTCTGTAGACTAGATAATAATTAGCGAACTGATTTTTGTACATACCGTTGGTTTGTGGGCGTTAGGTGAACGCTCTTTTGATGTAGTGACCTGTAACAATGAAAATAAGGATATTTAGTAGGTGAGACAAAAACAAATCGTGTTCTGAAAAAAAAAGTGGTCCTACCCTCTCATATTTCTCCATCGCTCAAATTTGAGGTAAGGTCATATTTGTTCAGTAAATTTAAACATTAGGAAGAAGCCTAATTATATAAACCAGTGAAATTCTTATTTTTTTTATTGATAATAGTTTCGCGTTTGACCACCATCTCACCTCCTCCTCCACGTGATGATGTTGTAGAAGATGGAGCACGCTTACCTAAAAGTAACCTATTCACTCTTGACTTAAAGACCCCTAGGTTATAGCTATCGGGAAACACAGACTCCGGCAGGGAATTCCACTCCTTAGCCGTACGCACAATGAAAGTATTCCCACAACGTTTTGTGCGTATGGGTGGGATGTCCACCATGTAACGATCAAAATGTAATGGTCAAAATTCGACCATAATTTAAATTATTATACGAGTAGTAGTTCATTCCGCCAAGAATTTAAAATATAACAAATTCAATTTAAGAACAGACAAATGTCTGTAACATTTGTCGATACTTCTTTTTTCTGGGTGAGAAAATCATCGAATAACTTCTCCCGCTGAGGGTGGAGCGGAAGGGAGTGTCAGACTTCTACTGACTAAAAACCCACCCTGCTCCTTTAGGTGCCCTTGTGTTCCGGGGCCGCGGTATCTCGTTAAAACATTCCCGCAATCCAATAGCAATGGATTTGTCGATACTTGAGTTAGTGAAGATGGACTGAAATCATCTCGTTTTATAAGTTCTAGTGTAGTAGAGCTCTACGATCTGCTGCTTTTGAATCTTTAATTCAGGGGAAGATCAAGATTCATTACGTTTTTCATCTTGTGCTTCTCAAGATTCATTACGTTTTTCATCTTGTATTTCTCAGTAGCAACTAAGATTCCCTTCTTGTGCCCTGTTGATGGTAATAGGCTCGTCTCATATTAAATAGGATTTACACAGAATCTGGGTAAATTTGGATGTAACAATAAGTATACAGACAGGCGTCTATGGATCTTGTTTGTGTTATTCCACTGCTGAAGCAAGCATGTTGATACGTTGTAACGAAATACTGGAAACGGTGTCATCATCAAAGTTAGGCAGTTAGGTTTCGATGTAATTACACACTAGGATCCCAGAGATAATGCATGTTGCATTGTCTCTGAGATAGGATCGTGGTTTTAGGATCTAGAAATTTCAAAGTCCGTAAGAGAGGGAATCTATCTTACGAATGGTTCAAGAGGACTGACTAGCTGTTTGCTATCCTTCAACAAAAAACACTGCCCTATTTACAGTAGCTAAATAAATTACTGCATTCGCTTCTTTAGCCCCATCTCCAAGCTAATAATAAAACATAAAACACAGCTAAATAAATTAAGAGGCACTTGCAGGTCTGTATTTCATTACTTCTAAAACGAACCAATTAACAAACGGATATTAAAATTAAACTTAATTAGGAATTCCATTCAAGTGCAAGAGATGGGGGCCTTGTGTTTTATTATTCCTTGCAACACTTATATCTTCAGTTGCGAATAAAATAAGACGTTTCATAAAAAAAAACATCTATTTTTGATTATGAAATCAATCTCCAACAATAGCCGCATTGTGTATCTGACGTGAGTAAACGTGTTTACGAAGCTCACTGCGTTCGGACGCGTGCCCTTTGCAAACTCACTTTACGGATGATTTGCTTGTCCGTATTCAACTTCGGAGTTTCGGAAATTTCACGGTTGTATTGCTATGAATATTATCGGCAATATGTGTATATTTAACAGTTTAGAATTAATTTATTATTGAATGTCTGTTTAATTAGGTACTAATCACACAGTTGATTATGGCTTGAAATAGAACTGAAATGGAGGTATATTACGATATATTGGCAATGAAGCTAATTACACTACATGAATAAGTATTATTAATAGAAATTCATAACTGGTAATAGTAGTCAATGGGGAATAGAGGGCGATTAAATGCGATCTTAGGCGACTTCCCTTACAGCTATGACTTTTACTAAGCGGTGTTCTCGCTCTTTAAAACACACGCTTCCCATAAACAATTGATATTATGCCCAACAACTTTCAATTTAACCATGAAACAAAACTAATCAAGTAACGTAACAAGATATTTGTAGCAGAGCCCCAATACCATATCGGCCTAGATGTAAGAGCCGACGCAATTTGCAGTAAATAAGGATATCGGTTTAGCGTCATTATCCCGGCGCGGCCCGCGATATAGCGGACCTCGTAAACGCGCCTCGAGTTAATGAGTTATGCTCTACCCGCCTCTGTTGTGTGCTTCTTACAACACGATTTATTGTACCTACTTGGTACGTAAGCAATTTCTTTAAACGATTTTTCATCATATAGGTAAGTAAGTATACGTTTGAGTAATGAACGATGTAAGTAATAAATTACCCTGTTCTTAAGCTACGTATGTTTTGTACGGCTTATTTTTCATGTTGGCACTGACGCGAAAACTTTAGGCAACGTTTGTGGAACGTTTATTAAAATTTTCATTACCTGTCTTTTTTGTTTTTTTTTTGCTGTCTGTTTTAAATGAGATTTTAGTAGACGGAAGGTTTTTGTGTGTTACTTTACTGACATTGAGTTAATTGCATGTTATGTTAAAATTATTATTATAATATGCTTTATTACATTCTTTTCCGACCACTGTAATAATATCCTGAAAATGTTACCAGATGTCATTCATTTAGTAAAATGAAAATTATCCTGTTCAACAAAGTCTCAAGCTCCAGGCATAAATATTTTATTAGGATAATTACACCCTCTCAAGAGTTACTATCACCGTAGCCGAGAAACACGATGCACATTTTATTTTAATTCAGTAGGATTATACGGCTTATCCTGTGAGCGGCTAAATAGAAGGCGTTTGACGTTGTCCCCTCCATACTTGACGGGACAAAGGAGGGACGTCCGAGATGGTTTCTAATTACGACACAGACCGTTATGCAAATCGGGGGCCGACGCGACGGCTCTTTGTCTCTAATAAACATGCGCGGCTCTTGCGGTCAGACCGCCAAATTGCTCGCCTTCCACTCGCCCACTCGCCCCGTCCCCACCGGCAATAAAACCACTTGAATGTAGTGCCCTCTCTGTACAATTAGTACTCTTTGATCAACTACATTCGGTCATTCCAATATTCGGTAATTTTGTTCGACGTTAAGTATATTTATTAATTTTGTTTTAAAATCGGTGCTCAACGTTTCAATATTGAACTCGTTTACGGCAGCGTTTATTGAGAGCTAAGACGTTCGGCGGCGCTCGACGGCACGGGCTAGCTATTTAGTTGGCAGATGCGTTCCAGTAAATTGAACGGCGGCGTGGTCCAAGGAAATCGCCAGGTCGTGCCGTGACTTCGCTCGTTGTGAAACTAGGCTAAAAGCACCGCTTAGCTGCCATTCGGCGGTAATTTTTCACGGTAAACTGTCCGACGTCCGGCGGACATACCACCGATTTAAACGAGTTTACGAACGTTTCGACAATCTGCTCGACCGTTTTTGTTCGAAACGCTATTGTTTTACGACTATAAATTCCGAGGTAAATTTCGAGCGTCAGAATTCTCACAACTAACGCTGGGGACGTTCAGTTGGAAAAATATTCATTTTTCACACGCTTGGCAATATTTCCGTTTTTATTGGAACAATCGATGTGCCTTTGCTCGTGTCTGTACAAAGGTTTGCTAAGCGACGCGTCGGAGTTACCGACTCCGCGCGTATTTCGGAATCGTTGCATTTTCGCTTCGCGTTTACGAGGGAAGTCGTTACCGGTGTCGATATCGCGAGCAAAAAGAATAAACTGCTCTATCGGCCTTTGTAAATGCACACGTTGTAGTTTACATGCTCCTTGTGTATTGTACTTTAAGCTTTAACACAGAGGTAATAAGGTTATTATCCTATGAATAAGGAATAGAGTTCATGGAGCGTTTTATGCGAAATGAAATTGTAATAATATTCATTTTTCCGGAAGCGGTCTCTATTCTTGTAAACGTTTACGTTTGTTGTGCACGCGTTATGCAATTATTTTGTAACATTGTATTGTTTATAGTTGAGCTCAAAAACATGAATACACCTTATTATTTTGTAACAATACTGTTGTTTTACTAGTTTTACCTACATACATTGTAGTCATAGTAAAAAAAGAAGTGTACAAAGTATGTAGTAAGTATGTATCGTGATACATGTAAACATTGAGTAAATAGACAATCAGTATTTTATAATCAGACTTAGTATTTCATTCAATATTACCTGATTTATCTAAATTATTTTTTTTGCTAAGCAAAGGCCAAATGAAGTATAAACTATTTATTATATTTATTTTATTGTGAGTCACACAGTAAGATTCATCGTGTCAGTATTCAATTTTTATTTTATACCATTCTTTCTGTTATAACTATGTTTATGTTTTGTTCTAGTGTGTACTTGTGGCATGTGTCAGTAAACGTCTTTCCTTTCTTTCTGTCAAACGTGACGGAGAGAGAGAGACAGCACTGACGGCATTTAAACGCACTATTAAGTCACGATATATTCAATTTGTAATATGTAATACAGGCGACATTTTGAGAGACAGGGATAGAAAACAATTACTAAAGAACATGTCTATTTTTTCACCGATTTTACAATAATCAAGCTGTGTGGTATGTGAATGATTTGTAATATTTAAAAAAAAACCTTTGCCCCACACTAAGAAATCTTTCCAGTATCGTGAAAACATAACAAACGGCTAAGACCTCCACCACATCTTAAGTAAAAAAGTAATTAAAAATAAGACTCAGCTACATGCTATGTACACCTCTGGCTATTTCACTTGCAAACTGCATACATCATCAAAGAGATTTGAAAAAGAAGGTGCATTATAATTATTAAAACTTAATTTCATTAAATTATTATTCATTCCATTTCATTCCAACTCTTGAAATACTCTCAGAGAATCTGTGTAGTGTAAATAGCTACAGTAATATCAGAGATGGTAATGAAATTCATTAGCTTACTTATAATCTGCACTAATATTATAAATGCGAGGAACACTATCTGTCTGATTGTAACCTCTTCGCAGCGAAATGCTGAACGGATTTGAATGGAACTCAGCACACGAGTACCTACAATATCAACGGGAATTTCATTCCGGTAGTATTGGGATAATTTATGTATTTAATGCTGACGACGTCATTGAAATTTTAATAAAAGAGATCTTAGTCATGAAGGTTTGATTATTTCAAAAATGCCGTTTTGAAATAATCAAACTATTATGACTAAGATTCTTGCTAAGATTAGAGTACAATCCGAGACAAAAGTAAATTGGCAATGTCATTTTTACACGTCATTAAAATTTACATTTAAAATAATTCCATAAATTTTAACTGTACTAAATCTCGTGACATCTCTCGTTTTAATGAAATATTTTTCAACAATTAAGTAGTCATCTTCTGTGTACCTTTTTTAATTAATATTGATATACCTACTTTCATCTGACTGGAGTCTTTGTTAATCTTGTTGCTAGCTGTACCTGCAAAATTTTATTTTAAAACAAATTCCTATTCATCCTTTAAGACTAGAATGACAGTAGATACCTACACCATCCCATAACAAGATCGACGTTGGAACTAAACCCAGATTAAACTGAATCCCTGGCTCAAATCTCATTTGTTTCGGGTGGTACTCGCACGTGTACTAACGGTGAATTACTATTACTTAACTTTACTCAAACTAATTACTGAGAGACTGTTTCAGTGAACAGTTAATTAATCCATATTATATATTTGGATGAGAACAGCTTGAACGGTACAATTTTAGCGGAATTGTAATGGAATAGCTAAGATTTTGTTTTGATATTTCATTTCTTAATTTGTACTTGTGTTTCCAGTTGCATCCTGATTGGCTCGCGAAAGAGGTTTTATAGTCTATTTTAATGTCATATCCCACTGGCGTAAAACGGGTCCTGAACTTCTTATCTTTGGTTTTTAAAATCAAAGATTTTCATAAGCGTTCCTGAAAGCCATAATTATAATAATTATTAAAGTACTGTTTCCGGAATACTCTATTTTTCAATAACTTGTTTTTAAAAAACTAT
The DNA here is from genome assembly GCA_943138885.2 of Tholera decimalis. NCBI lineage: Eukaryota > Metazoa > Arthropoda > Insecta > Lepidoptera > Noctuidae > Tholera > Tholera decimalis. The sequence continues at coordinate 6,237,142 of OW964553.2, read as the reverse complement.
CATGCAACTATGTTATCACTTTTGTTGGAATTCAATTGGATACTTGCCAGATTAGATAAATACATAATTAACATCAATGATTTCATCATTACAAGCTGTCCCACTTCGGTGTCAGGAATGTAGCAGTGATTCGCATATATTTATTGTTTTAGGTTAAGTGATTAGATTAGGATTGGTAACATAGGATTATGAAATTCTGATACTAACTAACACAATGAGTCATGTTACGTTACTCGAACAATAAACATATTATTATGATTTAACATCTTTGTAAGAGATTCAGGCGCAATGATTGTATTTTACAGATAAAATATAAATTTTGGATTTCCGTAATTCTTTACCGAGTTATACACATATCATTGATTGATTAGTTGAGTAGTGGTATTCGACTTACGAGTAGTAGTAGGTCGCGAGTTCGAGCCCAGACTGCTGCATTACTTTGGGTAATTTATAACATCACCACTGCTCTCAAAACTAAGGCTCAATTAGCATCAAAAAAGTTGGGAATCTTGGCAAAGGTGAGACGGTACTACACACCCAAGCAGCTGCTCAATCTGTATCAAGACCAGGTTCGGTCGTGTATGGAGTACTGCTCTCATCTTTGGGATGGTTCTGCCAAATATCAACTGGACGCGCTTGAGTCTATTGAGAAACGGGCCAAGAGACTTATTGGCAACGATGCACTGATCCAGTCAAAGCTCCAGAGCCTTGAACACCGACGACGAGTTGCAAATCTATCGGTTTTCTATAGGTTACATTTCGGGGAGTGTGCGATGGAATTACACAATCTAATTCCGCCAAGTCCGTTCCATCATCGGACTACAAGGCAAACGGCGAAGCGCCATCGTTACATGGTGGACATCCCACCCATACGCACTAAACGTTTTGGGAATGCTTTCATTGTGCGTACGGCTAAGTGGAATTCCTTGCCGGAGTCTGTGTTTCCCGATAACAATAACCTAGGGGTCTTTAAGTCGAGAGTGAATAGGTTACTTTTAGGTAAGCGTGCTCCATCTTCGACCACATCATCACTTACCATCAGGTGAGATGGTGCTCAAACGCGAACCTATTATCAATAAAAAAAAACTGAAGAAAACAACTGGGGCCGTGTTGTGGATAATGGCCCGTGTGGTGGATAATGGCGAATTCGCGGTTATAGAAAGGAGGCATTTGTCCCAGCAGTCGAACATTAAAGGCCGAATTATTATGATTACAATTTAATATGTATATCCATCATTTTGAACCAATACAGCCAACCTAAAAATGAAATGAAACAAAATCAATCATTACCAAATATTATTTTGACATTACGTAGCCAGTTGGAAAGCTAAAAGCTTAATTATTCACTTGTTAATATTTCATAAGCCCTGCATGGACTAATGAAACTCGTTCAATGTAATAAATTATGCTTCAGTGCGAGTGAGTACAAAATAATACACTCACAATTAGCTACGGCCGTGTTGAATGAATTCGACTAACAAACACAGGTTTGAACATCGATTGGGTTAATTTAAAAACGACAGAAGTTATCAAAACTCTTTGGTTTAAATATTTATCGATTTATTTATAACGGATGGGCTCACTCTTGACATCGACCTCGCCTGATGGTAAGCGATAGATGAGGTCTAAGATGGGACGAGCGAGCCCAGAAGATGCCTATTCACTCTTGCTTTAAAGGCTGAAAGGTCATAAATGGCAGGGAACAAAAAAGCTGGCAGAGTTTTGCATGTGTGCTTTGATAGATAGTTTTATAAGACACAACAAAAATTGAATTTGTCTGGGTGTTTGTAAAATGCACTCAGTAATGATACATACAAGAAGAATTACTACCGAGGGGTGTTGATGTTTTTCAAATACATATTTATATTTACTAAGTGCTTAGGGAGAAGTTACAAGCACAACTTACGGGAACGTGGGATCGAACTAAGGCAGGCACGTAACTTTGTGTAATTATCATCATCACCACTGTAAGGACAACATCGTGTGGAAACCGGCAAGTTCTGAAGATCTGAAAGATCCGAAGAAATGCAACACCCGCCCTGGGCGTCCATGGTGGGTTACGACCCATTCCCTCTCCTAGACAAGAGGCCTGTCTCCACCAGTGCTGGGAACATTATGGGCTGATTATAAATTATGTTATGGAACTGCTCAGCATCGGAAGGGGACGGAGTTGGCGACCTTTAGATGCGTGTTAGCTAAATAAGTACATATATGAACGTAAATAAAGCAAATAATGTACCGATGACAGAACACCGACGAAAATGTATGTATGAATATTTCAGGATTATATTTAGATGCCGAAAAACAACCGCATTATAAAACACTACTCAGAATATCAAGTGTAAACAATGTTGTTTCTTGCATCTAAAGTCCTATGTCTTATAATTACATTTAAATGACTTTAATTGGATATTAGATTTCTAATCTTGCTTTAAAGGCTTGCACGTTGGTCCCGTGTCCCTTCATAAGCCTTCCACAAGACCGGGCTCCTGCTTACGCACAAAAGCAACAAATATTCATTAGCCCAGGCTTTCACCCCTAAGAATATTTATACACATACTGTTGGTTATCTGCATTCATAAAGCGACTACGGACAAACCCCTGTGTTGTCATACCACTAAGCCAATAAGCTTAAAGCGGTTACCAAAAGGACCATTCCCTTATCATTTTAGGAAGATCTTTCTGATTGCTGGATGAAAATTGTATGCCAAGCTTTGCTGCACATCGGAAAGCGTTGTATGAAAAGGTGCATAAGGTGAAGTAATTAAAAGTACTAATATTTCGCGACTACTAAGAAGCAGTGCTTCGTAGTGGGTACACCCACAACACAGCAAGCCAAATGAGAGCCATGTTACCCCAGGCATGATGCTGTCTTCTTTATAGTCTTATACTTTTGTTTTCTGTTAAATGAATTAGCCGTGTACTGAGTTTCGTCGATGAGTGGGAGTGCCAGAGCCTTTTTGGGTAACTCTGAACAGGCATCTTCGGACTCGCTCGTCCCATCGTAGACAAGTCAAGAGCGAGCTAATTCGTAATATTAAAAATAAAAAATATGAACTTAACATCTATATCTATACATTTAAATAGAATTGAAGTATCTGTCTGTTATTTAAAAATAACTGTCATTTATCAAGTGCTGATAGTTATTTAATTTACATTGCGATACTAAAACACAAACGATTTTTATAAATATCCCGAAATTCCCGAATTTGTGCCTCAGGATATACGCGAGAAAAACGGCTTCGGTAATATCGACAGCTAAACGAACGAAGCATAATATTTCAAAAAAAGAGGAGGCTCTCTATTCGTCGCGTATATTTTTTTAAATGTAGGTATGTAGGTATTTTCAGCGATTACTCGAAGACGGCTGAACCGTTTTGAAAAATTATTTTTTTGTATGAAAGGGTATACTTCAGAAGTGGTCCCATTGTCATCAAGTCAGGATCTGATGATAGGATCCTGGAGAAATCGAGAGAACTCTTCAAATATTATATGCACACCTATAGCGATTTGACTATTTTTTATAGTAACTTGTGCAGTAGCTTTCGAAAAGCACCATTTGGTGAAGTGGAACTGATGATGAAGACCACAGATGGCCGCCGGAACTACTTAATAAAAAGTATTTTTGGGTTCCGATTCGATTACTTGAATATGTTACTAAGTATAATATGCTCGTCACAATGCATATGGTGAAGTGAAACTGGTGACGTACCTGGAGAACTCCTCAACAATTAACAGCCCTGTATCGGGAAAAGCAATATTTTGTAACAGGTTATGAGTAGTTGGCATTTAGGTTTTTGTAACTAAGTAAATTACAAACCAGCTAACTAAAAAGAGGGAAATAAAAACTTTTTAACAAAATATTAAAACGAAAATAAAAAATCAAAGACACCGACTACCAAAATTAAAGTTATTTTTCACTTTGCAGTGTTTTTTGAAGTCGATTTAATTTTTGTTAAAATGTTTTTTTTTTTGTATTTATCAAATAATCTATGTGATATATAAGTATTCTCCTTTCGTTCTTGTTCAGGAAAACAGATTTATACACACGAATCAATTTTATGGGCTTTGAAATAACCAGACTATTAAAAGTCGCTACGCTTACCGCCCATGCATTGTTCCGCTACACTTAATTTGCAAAATATTTACTTTAAAATATGTGTCATTACAACAAACCTGTATGTGATATGGGAATGTATAAAATTATTTGTTTGTTAACTCTCTATAGTTTTATAAATAGGAGTGTTTACGTGTAATTTGGCAAACAAATCGAATATTTGTGTTATCGAATACAATTGGCTTTATACATGTAACAAAACAGTTTTAAATATTGCAATAGCCATTTGTTCTACGTAAGAATAATAGAGAACTCTCCGGTGTACAACCAACTCAACCCGTATAATCAAAAGCGTTGTTTGAAAATAAGAAACATACATTTATACAGACATACCTTACATTTTTACATACAGAGTTGATACGACCGAGGGGCTTTCCTTTAAACTGCGTATACTAGGTACCATTTTCAAGCTTTATACCAAAAATCAATTAAATAGGATAAGTAGTTTAGTCGCAAATGATTTTGATGAGATGCACCTTAAAGCGATAAATCTGAACAAGACAAGAGATAACACACGCCGCGCTACGTTGCCACACTTGCCACTTTGTTACCTAGGTATTTAAGGTCAGTCACATTTATTTACAAAGGGTGGTTGCGTTTTACTCTGATTTGTAAGCTATTTAGTTTAAAAAAAAAAAAAATTTTTTTTTGGCTCTTTTTTTTTTTTAACTATAGAAAATTAACACTAAACACGTATAGTATACGTAGTGTAATTTAATGCCTCTCTGTCGTATCCACTCTGTATACACGCCAGTATTTTCTTCCATATAAGCCTGACACACATTTTTTTATTTAAGGTGAACTAGCAATGTAGATAAATTGACATTACTAGCAATCTTGTAAACCTCTCCAACTAAGCTAAATATGCTTGTGTCTGGAGTGGGTTCACGGTAATAGTGTTATGGGTGGGGTTCTAAACCGCGACCTCTCCATCACAAGTCCGATCCCTTAGTCAGTGGGTTATTGACGCTTTAATATCAACTTTACGATTAGATTTTGTTGGTTGAAAATGCTAAACACATTATTACTTGGCATAGCAGTTCCTTCAATAGCCCTTTACGTTCCGGGGTCACGGTAATGGGATAAGTCCCACGACCCCGGCAGGCTTCGGCCTTCTACAGGGGGGGCCTCGTCATATTGCTGACGCTCTTTGAGGCGCGCGTGGAACACAACGCGCCGTCGACCCGGGCATGGTCCATGGTCGGACAGCGAATTGCCCTTTACTCGCTGTCCGCATGCTCGCGCCTACAGTGTCCGGAGATCGTCGGCCGACGTCCGACGCAGTGGGCGTCTACCACTGCGGCTGGGCTCGAGGGAGGACGCCATCCTCTCCCTCACGCGGCCCGCCTCCTCCTTCGATAGCATGACGGCTTCGCAGAAGGAGGCGACCGCTTCCCACTCCGTCTCGCCCCGCAGCATGGCCTGGCTTAGGAAATAATACCAGATGTATATACATACCAAATAACATTCTGCCCAACGTGGGAATCACTTCAAGTCAGCAGTCGAAAAACAAAACACAATTCCTTCCATCAGACAAAACCAACAACAACAAAGGTGCGTTGATTGCGACTCGAAGCCCACTCGAAAGTCATCAAGCCCACGCTTGTCCACTATCTAAACAATAGTGGACAAAACAAATTTATCGCCGTGATAAATCGCAGGACGTTTGCGGAATAACTTCGGCCATTCCTTTTGTTCGATTGATTGCAGATAATTCCGGATTCGTGAAAGAAAATTGCCTTCCTAATAGGTTGAATAGCTTAAGGTCTGCTCACACCGAGACTTGTCGCGGCGTGACGCGGCACTTATTTTGACTCTTTACTCAACTGAGGTCGCTCGAACTTATTCCGCGGGATCAGTTGACGTAATTAAAGTTTTGAAACGGGCTTCTGAGCCCATTGATACATTTTATCATTTCTATAGACATTTTGAAGTGCATTCAGTCTATCACAGGTAGCTGTGTATTTTAAAAAACAGCGGTAGAATAAAGCACTATAATAAAAATAAATCATTTATTATCAACATCTGTGGGCCATAGATAAAAACATTACAAATTTAATATGGCCAACATGCCGTTCATGCACTACATCCTAGCTTCTGCCCGCGACTTCGTACGCATGGGAAGGTTTTCCCGCTGAAATCCTGATCCCGTGGCAATTACGGGATAAAAAGTAGCCTATGTGTTATTCCAGAATGTCAACTATCTACTTGCCAAATTTCATTCAGATCCGTTCAGTGGTTTTTGCGTGAAAGAGTAACAAACATCCATCCATCCTCACAAACTTTCACATTTATAATATTAGTAAGATTTGTAAGAAGTAAGATTAAGTAAGAAGTAAGATTAAGTAAGAAGTAAGATTAGTAAGATAAGGTAAGATAAGAAGTAAGATTATTTATCTTATAGACATAGTTTTGTAGAAATTAAAGACGATTTTACGGCAAACTAGCTTTTTCCAGCGAATTTTCGTGAAACTTAATAACTAAACAATGGTAACATATTTCCCAGGACGGAAAGTATCTTATTTTCTATTTTAAGATACGATCTATTTGTGTGCCAAGTTTCGGTATAACATGAAGGGTCTGTCTGATCTTTATGAACATACAGACAGACAAATTTATTTTGAGCAAATACTGAAATGCAAAAGAACGGGTACATGGCTGAACGGATCTGAACGAAAGTTGGCTAGGTATACAAGAATATGTGCGAAATTTCCAAGCGAATAAAGTCACAGGCACCCGATAGTTTGACATATATTCGAAAGGAATTTTGATTTGTCAAAAACTCTGAACTCGGTTAAATATTTTTGTAAAAGTCTACGCAGTCTTCTATGGGAGTTTTTTTAGCTACAACATTTAAATTACCCTTACTTCCCCGTCTTAAACTTCACCCTGTGTATTTTGTCTCTATTTTCATCTAAACACGTAGCATTGCATTGTCTCGTCTCGGTGTGTGTTGGCCCTTATGTTACAAGAAGAATTAATGTGCGCTTTATATTATTCTATGATGTGATTCGTTTCGTATTGAGTATTGGGTTTTAGGGATGTAATGGTCATATCGGTTCAGTGGCCGTAAGTATCGCTAGCCTGGCGAATGTGTGAAGTTGCTTCTCAACTTCTCAAGTTATTTAAAAAAAGGAACAGGTCAAGTCAAAATGATTATTTTGTAACACAGGAAACTACCCTATTATAGCCGATGCGCGTTATTGTAGTCTAGTTCTTGATCTATTTCATTTGAAAATATTCCAACATCCACACATAAGTATATCCACAAAATCACAAATAACCTCACAAACAGAGCTTTTACGATTCTATCTAATTCATAACCTCGGACAGCATAATATAGCGTGGTATAAAAGATATCAAATGGTCCAGAGGTCTTTGCTCTCCGTCTCCAGAGCAAGATGCGGCATCTGTGCAATGTTCCGACTTAGATTAATGGATGCTGCGAACGGGAGGAAACCACCACCCCATGGTATGGCTGGTTCATTTGTTTAAATGATATTATTGGATAGGAGTCGGGTATGGTGGAGCTAGATTAAAAATTGTAAGAGGAATAGCTAAGTTATTCTGGCCTTTTCGTGAAAAGAATAGGGTAGTTTCCTGTGTTACAAAATAATTATTTTATTTGGTCCATTAGGTAGATTTTCAAAAAATATTGGTCACGTATTTTTTCCCTTTTCAAGTCAAGAAAAAATCACAAAGATGGAAGGCTACAAAGTACAGGAGTGGGGGCTGGTGACGTCACACATTGCTAAGAATTATACCGGAGTCTGACGTCACGCGAAATTTCAACTCACTGTATCGTCTTAATTTTTCAATTACGTGACAAAATAAAAAATACGTGTCCAATGTTTTTGTTAAACTACGTGACGGACTAAATAAAATATTTTTGGAAACTACCGTATTCTGTCGAAACAGTTGACAACTGTTTGCGGATGAATGGACCATAGATTTTATTGACATTTTAGATGTACTTTGAGAAGGATTTATAAAAATGTAGCGGGCCTCATGTTTTGACTTTATATCTCTTTGTTTTTTTTTTGTATGTTTTTATTGTCAATGATTACTTTATTTACTATAATGAAGATAAATGATAATCTATTGGAATTTTTAACATTTATTTTAAAAACACTGCTAAACCTAACTATGTACATAAAAACATTAAAAAATCAATTTACTATGATTGATTTATAGTTTAGTAAATGGCCTTCGTTTTCATTATAAAATCAAATGTGGAAGATTACGTGGAATTCCATGAAATGTATGAAGGTTGGAAAGGCTTTTGTCGACTGTTGAGAAGAATAGGTCAGCTTAAAAAAAGTATGTCATATTAAGAGAATGTCTATGCACTACCCTGAGATTATACGTTGTATGCTATTTTTACAATTTTCTTGATGTGATTCCCTTACAAACCTACATATTATGCTAGCATTCATACAAAACCCGTTACCATGCGAATGGGCACCTAATGTTACAGATTAAGTTTAACAAATATTAAGCAGGCTTTTTGAATAGATATTGTATATTAAAGCATATATAAACACAAAGGTAGAAGGAAAACTTATGTAAGATTTTATTACGTCTCTGATAATGTTAAGTTCTCTAAATGCTTTGTAAAATCATCTTCAATCCTTCTCAGCACATATAGCCTGGGGCTCTTTAGGTCTTACCTAGGTACTAAATCTGCCAACAATATTATAATGTAGCCTTCCTAAGCCTTCGGGGCAAGTACCTACTTGGATATGTTTAACAGAGAGATAAAAAATAAACATAGTTTTAGTCCATTGCTCAACACTAATCAAAATTAACAATTATTTCAGAATAACCAAAAATGATAAATCACGTAAATCCCTGATTCTATTCTGTATTTAAATGTGTAAATAAATTGTCAATGTGAGTTGCTATGTATGGTCTCTTAAATGCTCGAGATCCATATTATACTCACTCATTTATATTCAGAAACGACAAATAAAATATTCTACTTTTCATTCAAACCCGAAATTGTGCAATAAACATTCTCCAACACAAAATATACACATTAAAATGTAACGAAACGAATCGTGAAAGATAAGAGCTCTTTGTATTGGTACGCTGGAGTTCGGGGGACTTCGGGGGAGTTCGGGAAAATCCGTCATCTTTTCTTCGCTCGCTGCATTTCTTAGCGGGACAACTGTCGGGTGCACCACAAAAGATCGTATATAACGAGAAATGAATGTATATTTGTAGATCGAAATGCACGATACATTTATTCGAATTGCGCTAGAGATACGGAGATGTATTATTGTGTAACCTGAGCGGAGAGTTTTCTGTTTTAGTGTATGTGACGGTTTAATTACGAGACTTGAACACGTGGTTGTCACAGCGAACATAAATTAATGTGTCTGTTTCTTACGAAAAGAAAATCAAAAGCTTAACGTGTTGTGTGAAGAAAAATGTGTGAAAACTTTTCTTACAAATTGCTCGCAATCGTACATTGTGAGCTTTCACCCGGGAGATACCAACTGAGAACCTAAGCTATATATATTTCGTCCAAACCTCGCAGCACTAAAGCAGCCATTGCGTTAAAAGACCATTACACGAAGTAGGGTGACAACGGCTCTGTCCGCACACCGGGATTCCGCTATAATTTCTTTCTGATACCGAAATAAGTCCGCTTTCGGGAACTTAAATTACGTATGGTGGGAGGCGGGTCCGTATCGAGATTGCTATCGAGTGGGGAATAAATCCCGGGGCGTCGTCGGAGCCATTCGCCATATTGGATTACTGGCTAGGTATTCTCTTAAGTTTCATTAAGCGATCGGAGTGATATCCGTCGGGATAGATATGGGATCTAGTCGCCGTATAAATCTTGATAGGATTCCCTTGAAAGTTTGGACACTCTTGATTTACTTTTGGACGTAGGCTCGGAGTTCGACCGCTTTTTTGGGATTTACTTTTCTAATAAAATAAAGAAGTGGTTAAGTTTTACTGGATATTGGTTAAAGGGCTTTTATGGATGTAATATAAGCGAATAGCATTATGAATGTAATTGGGGCGAATACTGGTTGACGCTTAGGTAATTTTACGGAGGAAAACTTTAGATCGTGATTTGATAGAATAGAACATAAATGAAGTGTATATTTGGAGTAAGCTCTTAAATTATGCTATTGTTAGATTGTTAATTATGTTTCGTATAATGAATGTAGCACGTTCATACTAATCATCACAATACATATAAAACAAAACGATAACAATTACACTAAAGAACTACGATTCCCTTATCAACGACCACAGCCTACCAAATTATGCCCGGCGATAAATTTACGACAGTATAACCATCGTTGTATGTAGATGATGCGCAATATTTCTACACTATCTCCAGGACCATCGCCGAAACATCAGCACGATTTATGTGACCTATAATCCTGTGTCTAAGCGTGCTTCCAGTAAATACGATACAGGGTAAATAGGATACAGGGTACACAAATACAGTCTGCCAACTGCCAAAAGTTTCTTCGGAGCGTGCGTGTCTGCTTATGAAATCTTAATAATATTATAAATGGCAAATTTTGTGAGGATCGATGTATATGTAGATGTGTGGATGTTTGTTCCTCTTTCACACAAAAACTACTGAACGGATCTGAATGAAATTTGGTAAGTAGATGGTTGATATCCTGGAATAACACATAGGCTACTTTTTATCCCGGACTTCCCACGGGATCGAAAAGACATTGTTCGATTTTGGCCTATATAACCGATGTGAATATAAATTACATGATAATTTTCATTTCTTTTTATACTGTTTGAAACATATTTTAGTATTCCACGGACACTTCAAATAAATAAATTCAAAATAAAAAGTTGGGTCACGATTGACGAATGCGTGGTGCCGTAAAAATGTCTATTTGCCATCTAGTGTTGCCGATTTACGGGATTTTTTACCGATTTCGGGAAATACGGCAGGTTGTCGGGATTAAATCAGAAATTGATAAAATTCGGAATATTTCGGGTATTTTGAACCACCTGCACAGTTCTTAGATGATATATTAGTGAGAAATATTGATGATTAAAAACTGTTATTGAATATACATATTGTTTTTATTGCCCATGCTAGAAAACCTATTTTATTCTTATTGATATATCTTACTATAACTTCTAGGCTTATGATTCTGATGTAGTAATGGTAGTTTTGGTATGGTTTTTATTCACGCAATTATTTTTGTATTTTCAAGTGTTCGTTAGTAAAAATTGATTTACTTGATTCCATAAAATATTTAGAGTCTATCTAAGTCATTTTCGATTCAAACGATTCTTAGGCGTGACATGTATGGAGCCGGAACAATGTCCTTTACGCGGGAAAACCCTTCCAAGCGAATAAGTAGCAGGCAGAAGCTAATATTATGTAAGGTTTTTAAATAGTATAGACATAAATTTATTCGAGTATAGACACACAACTACAATAGAAACACATCAAGATAAAAATCCTGATAGCTATAATCTAGGTTACTTCAAGGCAAGCGATTCTTCGCCGACATCATCGCTTACCATCAGGTGAGACGGTGGTCAAACGTGAGCTTATCAACAATAAAATAAATGCGCTGAGCATCTCCGACCGAATCCATGATTTGTGTAGCCTTAAAAGGAGGATTCGATCAGCGAGCTTGAAACGTGTTTATTTTTGGTGTTATTTTGGTTTTGATGGGTACAAAAGTATTTATAGATTAATCGCTATGCCTTGCAGTTAATTAATTCTAAATTTTTTCGTCACACTTCAGAGTACAATACTCGGAAGTGTTAAGAGTTAGGTCGAGATATACAATTTAACCACATTTCGTATTATAATTCTCATCTAGTAGGGACCAGCCTATTGCCAGGAATCTTGCACAAATCCTGGCACTACTACGTACTCGTACTACTACTGAAAAATCCGAACAGAAAATGACAATAAAATTGGCCAGCTCGGAATTCGATCCCTGGTCTCGGAATTATGAAAGGAAGTCACTCGTCAAAAGTAGGTTGATTGGTAATATATCTCGCTTTAGCCGCTGGCACAACGCCTGGATAAAAAACCAACTTTCATTCAAGTCGAAAATATAAAACACAAAAATTCGGAAATTTTAAAGTCGGAAATATCAATATTTCAAAGTCGAAAACGTTAAAATCTAAATATAGTTTTTTTTTTCTGTCGCACAAGCTGACTGCTGGTCAAAGTTAAAGTAAAAGGGTTGGTATCCTAAAATCTCAGCTTATGGTCGGTATCAGCCACATTTAAGGTACCTCCCCTAACGGTGTCGCGTGTCGGTCGAGGATCGTCATCTTTGGGTAGTAAACCAAACCCTTCCTTCACACCTCATACTAGCGAAACTCTTGTAGAGAATATGTGAGATCAAAGTGAGTTAGGAATGAGTGTTGATTGTGATGTCCTCGTTAGTGCTTCGAGAAGTTATTAAGGGGAATTGATAATAATAGTCAATTATTTATAAATTGATACTTTAGAATAAATATAGTTCCAAATTCGTATACGAAAACGGATTATGTTTTTTTTTAGCTAGCGGCCTATATTAAAAAAAATATTAGGAAAATCCAAAAAAAACTTTTAATGTTAAGTGATAACACTTTCCGGATCGCTACATGTCTTCGTCTGGGTGCTCCCAGCGGTGCTCCACATCGCTGTCAATGTGGTGCGGCAGTCGACCGCCTTGGACATCATGGCCTCTCCTGCAGCAGAAGCTCTGGTCGGATTGCACGGCATGCCAGCATAAATGACATCATCCGTCGGGCTCTTGTCACCGCTGGAGTACCATCTGTTTTAGAACCTAACGGCTTGGCACGCGACGATGGGAAGAGACCAGACGGGATGACTATAATGCCTTGGAAGTTGGGTAGGCCTTTGGTGTGGGATGCTACTTGTGTTGACACCCTTGCGCCATCCCATCTTCTCAGTACGGCGGGCTGTGCTGGGGCGGCAGCTGCAGGTGCGGAAAATCTCAAACGGCGCAAATACAACAACCTAATTGGGTGCTATATGTTTGAGCCGTTTGGGGTTGAAACGTTGGGACCATGGGGTCCGAGTGCGCATCGACTCTTTCGTGACATCAGCAAACGTTTAGTTGACTCTACAAGTGACCAGAGGGCTGGCCTTTTCTTTGGACAGAGAATCAGCATTGCCATTCAACGTGGCAATGCGGCCAGTGTTCTGGGCACTTTTCCCATTGATAGCGATGTTGATGAATTTTTCGATGCCCTATAATTTCTCTTTTATTTTCGCTTTTATTATATTTGTTTTTAATGTACATAATTAGGTTTAACAGTGTTTTACAAGATTAATCGAATAAACAATTCATTACAAAAAAAAACTTTTTAGCAAAAAATAAAACCGACTTCCATATCAAAACACTACAAAGCCAAAAATAACTTTAATTTCGGTAGTCGGTGTTATTGGTTTTTTTTTATTGAAATTAAATTAAAGTTATTTTTGGCTTTGTAGTGGAAGTCGGTTGTATTTTTTGCTAAAAAGATTTTTTCATGCTTTTTAGTGGGTTGGTTTGTAATTTATCTAGTTACAAAAGCCAAAATAATAATAATAATATTCCACAACTTTTCACACAACGCCATCTAGTCCCAAACTAAGCAGAGCTTGTGGTATGGGTACTAGACAACTGATAAACATACATATATATTTTTAAATACATACATATTATAGATAAATTACACCCAGACAAAGAACAAATGACCGTGCTCATCACACAAACATTTGTCCTAGGTGGGAATCGAACCCACGACCTTGCGCATAGCAGTCAGGGCCACTGACCTATACTACTATACCAACGGGCCTGTCAATCAAAATGTAAACTACATATCACCTTTTACAAAATATTGCTTTTCCCGGTGCAGAGCTGTTAATTTTTGAGGAGTTCTCCTGGTACTTCACCATCAGCTCTACATCACCATATGCATTGTGACGAGCATAAAGTGCTTAACATATTCAAGTAATCGAGACGCAATCCACGAAATACTTATTATTGAGTAGTTTCGGTGGCCATCTGGGGTCTTCATCATCAGTTCCACTTCCCCAAATGGTGCTTTTCGAAAGCAACTGCAAAAGGTACTATTAGAAATACCCAAAACGCTATAGGTGTGCCTGTAATATTTGAAGAGTTCCCTCGATTATTCCAGGATCCCATCATCAGATTCTGATTTCATAACAATGGGACCAACTAGAAAGCATAACCTTTCAAACGAAAAAAAAATTACAAATCGGTCCAGCCGTCTTCGAGTTATGAGGTAACTACATAAAAAAAAAGTTCAAGACGAACTGAGAACCTCCTCCTTTTTTGAAGTCGGTTAATAAGATATAATGTCTGTTATTTTGGCTATTGGTTAGCATAATGATTAAGCTAAGCTACGTGTCGCGGTTACATTCCCGATAGTTGTTCTGGGTGTTTCTATAAATGCACTCACAATACAAGAGAAGTTTGCGGGAATATTCTAACGAGATACTGCTGCCTCGGAACGCAAGTAACTAAAAGTGCAGGGTGGATTTTTTGTCAGTAGAAGTTTAACACTCCTTTCCACTCCACCTACAGCGATAGGAGTCATTTGATGATTCTCCCACCCAGAAAGCAAAAAAAAAAACAAGAGGAGTTCCTAGTATGCGACAATGTTAAAAAAATAGTATCATCAAAAGAAAATTTGACCTTTTAACACAAAGGCGGCATCAGCCGAGTTTTCGTTAATCTATCCTAAAAAGTTCAGTGACGTAATCATAGTAGCCAACATCAGAAAAAAATACCTAAACTTTTTTTTATAGCGTCACATACGCACTGACGATCGCTCGCAAATGACCAAGTTTAATGGAGAGAAACGTATTTTGTTGATACTGACGCTTTTTACGGCTTTCGAGTGAGTTCTTATGGTAACTGAGCTCGTAAATTAAGAATATGCGGAACCAAATGGAAGAAAGGCAACCTTGGGACGGCGGGTGGAGCGCCTTTTAAAACAACATCTTTGGCCGCATTTTTATCCTTTTTCGTAAAGATGGGAAAATAGTTTGTCTACCTAAGTGTTTCATTTTGTTGAATTAAGGTTTTTTACGCCACAAAATGTTTTCTGTTTTCGTTGGTTTGAAGTTCGATACGATTTTGCGGAACGGTATCGAAGCTGGGTTCTCATTCACAACTATAAAAATCACAGTCATTCTGTTTCCGAATTGTTTTTAGAAATATTTGTTCGAACTTCAAAAATGACAGTTGTAAAAGAAACGAGTAGTTTTCATTAATAATTATCATTGATAGTATTTAATGAACTTGATTTTAAAGAAAGTTTGCTCTTAGCAGTTGACTGCTACGCGTCGAGCTACGGCGTAGCGTGAACTTTGCTACGAGGACCTAAGAAACATGATTTTGAAACATAATAGGATTTTATTCACTTGAATTCAGTTTAAGCGATCTACAAGATACTATGAATACCCTGAATCAGTCGAAGCTTAAATACACATGGGCGAGTCTGTGTTTTCTGATATACATATAAGATTAACCTGGGGGAGGCAAGCGTGCTACATCTTCGGCCACATTATCGCTTATCATCACACGCGAGAAATGATGAAAGGCGAGCCTATAATCATTAAAAAAGCACTGTATTTCGTTCATACATACAGCAGTCTATATTAAACTGACCAATATTAACACCGACACCGTTACAGCCAATAAATACTTGACCATAATTTTACCGATAATCGATTTTATTGTGTGCTTGGTAATATCGTAAATTCTAGTATGGACTGGAAGAAATATAAGCTCCGTAATAATTTAATCAAAACTAACCACAAGCGTACTATACGCGTAGTATATCTTCAGTTTTATCTTTTGTGTAATATTGTTCTGAATGGGGTATAAATCACGGCAAGTTAGTTTTCGAGTAATAAGCGTGATTTAGATAAGGTTATCTTGTCTGCTTCGCTAGTATAGTTTTGTGTAGGGTTCGATTGCTGTATCGAGTTTTATTTACGTAGAATTTAAAAAATAACTGTTATAAAGTTAGATTGCCTCGTTGGTCTAGTGGTTACAAGCGTGACTGCTGAGAATGAGGTCCCGGGGTCGATTCCCGGGACGGCTAAAAAGTAAGAAATGAGTAGTAGTTAGACTCCGAATCTATGCCCGGTTAATGAATATAGGCTCGCCACAAAGTGGAATACAGACAGGTAAGGTTTGACCGAATAACTATATGACACAGACATTGGTATCATATAGCTTCTTCAGTAGGTAATGAGTTTTTTTTTTTTAAATTTCTCGGTGTACTGCAGTCAGCTTGGTGGCAAGGCGTTTATTCTAAAAGCAATGTTGTACTTAATTATGATAATGATTAATTATGTACCAGCGCGTTCAAATATGGGATAGGAAAAGTAACCTTATTTTGCACTAGCGACCCGCCCCGGCTTCGCACGGGTGCAATGTTTATATTAAATATAGGCAGCGTTCGCGAGAATCGTTAACGTACGGCAGTTTTTTCGACGCCTTACTCCACAATTTTCACTACCACGAAAAATCCTATCTATTTTCCGGGATAAAATATAGCCTATACGGATTCGGAAGAATCCCTCTATGTAATGGTAAAAGAAATTTTGAAATCGGTCCAGTAGTTTTTGAGCCTATTCAATACAAACATACAAAAATACAAAGGTTTCCTCTTTATAATATTAGTATAGAAGTATAGATTATTGTAAATCAAGTGTGTGTTTAAATTATTGATGCACAATAAAGAGTATTATATCTATCTAGATATTTCATTAGGTATTTATAGAGTCGTCAATATCGCTGTCAATGGGGAATGGCTTTGACCTATGAGTTTGTTTCGGAGTTTCTTCAGAGTAGTCGACTAGGAAATATCGACCTCTTCTAGTTTTAAGTGACTAAAACGATTGATGTGTCGAACGTGTTATTTTAACGTACATATTTACAAAATAAATATCGTTGAAATTGCCGAAAATATTAGCAGATTTGCCGCGTTGAACGGTAGTGCTTCTGAAACCATGATTAGCTTTTAGGTTGTAAATATTTATGTAGGTATATGTATGTACATGTTATTGATGAAGTATATACAAACAGAAACTTTTTATAATCAACAAACATAAACATTTTCACGTTTCAGTAAACATGTCGAAAACATTTTCTGTGCTGAAATAAATTGAAAATACTCTCATATTTTGTTGTTAAAATTATTAACAGTTTTTTAATGGTCTGACATAGGCCATTAAAAAACTGTTAATAATTTTGAGTTTTGAGTAGAATAGTTTTGAGTGAATAAAAGATAAATTCGTTCTATATTTCTGGAATTTATAACTATATTTTAATCACATCGTTAAAACACGAGTAACTTCAGTAGTCTTCATTTATAAGTACTGAACCAATAAAATCGAAGCGACATAAAACCCTTTCTTTAACAGTAAAACGTAACGTATAAAGTTCGGAGTTTTATGGTACAGACTCTCGGGTTACGGGTTAAGTTTTTGTGCGACTTAATAGAAACGTGTGACTTACTTCGACTTAAGTAGTTGGTAGTACTTGCTAATGTTGAGCTTTTAACTAAATGTAGGTGTTTTTAATTGAGATTTACTTAGTATTCTTAAGGAGGTTGGGAGCGGGTGAGTGTAATTGTTAACTTTGCGTTTTTGTTGAGCTATTTTTCGATTTCTGCTGAAGAAATCGATTTAAATTTTTTCGTTCACTGTGCTACGACATAAGGTTACATATCAAAAATAAAAACCAATTTATTCACTTACACGTAACACTCCTATCGCATACATAACGCTATATCTACTGCTTATATCAAAGTTTCTTCCAGCTGACGTAGTAGGATAAAACACTAGATTCAAATAAGGAAATCAAAATGAACTATACTCAGTTTACCTAATTATTATTAATGTATCGAAATATGTACCTATGTACACATAAATTTGCTTGTAAAAAATCTCTATAAGAAAATACTGTAACTTTTTACAAACATTAAGTATTTCCTTTTTAGCCAAAGCATGATTGCCTCTTTTCATCTATCATTTATTTGAAGTTCAACAACCTTTTTGGATACCAACAAAATCTTCAAATTCTCATTCTGGCATCGAATCAATCCAATATCAAGTAAAGGATAACCCTCCAATACTAACGAGTGACATGTAGCTACCCGCCCCCGGCTTCCACCGACTTACAAACGCACCTTGCGACTTCAACACCGACTTCCACCGGAGGACGTAACTCTTGTGAATGGACGGGCGATAGGGGAGAAGCGGATTGGAGCGACTTTGATTTTGGCTCAAATGGCCCGGACTATACTTAATGTTCCATAGGCATTAGGTGTTACCAAGATTTTCCTCTTGTTTTTGGTAAAGAAAACTTTGGTTAGGTACTGTTGGATAGAAATTATTTATTTATTTAAACTTAATTAACTTAATGCACAAGGCATTCTCTACCATCCAACCTTTGGGTTAAAAAAAAACACATTGTGGTAGGTGTAAGAGAAAATGGAATGAAATAATATATTTAATACTAATAAATATAATACTAAAATAAGCTGGCAACACTAGCCGTCAAACCAAGTTTTGTGTTCTGTCTGTACAAATTAAATCCGCAAACAATAGTGTTAAGATTTTCCCATCCAAATTTTCCAATATATATGAAAAGAGGACATATTAAACCAAGTAAAATAGCAAATAGCTAAAAGCCACCAATATTTCAACAAAATGAAAAGAAATCATCCAGTGACAACTGTCAAGTGTCAATCTCACCAAGCAAGAAAAAATGCGAGAAATAATAATTATGTACTTAACTATGTGAACAAATAAACTTGGACGATGCTTACGAGAGCAGCTTCACGACGTGCACGCCCACCACCCCCGGACCTGTCGCTCAGCTCCGCCTCGCCGCCGCCGGACTTAGGATTACCAATGTCACCGGCGGCTGCAGTCGCGTCGAGCTCGAGCGCCGAGTATTTCTCTCCGCCGACGTCGCCAACACCTGTGCGCCGGCAGGGGAGAGGCCGGCCACCGAACAGCTTGGGGCCTAGGAGCCAACCGGCTCCGAGTCGGGTCCCCGCTGCCGGTGGTGTGCAGCGCATGAGATGGACTCAGTCCATAAACGAAAACGTCATGCGCGCATATTATGGGTCTACAGAGGGGGGAACTAACCTCACTGCGTATCGTGTCAGGATGCTGTCTCTGTTCCAGGACCTAGAACCAGCTGTCAACGTCTCGGCCCAACGACTGTCGGATCAGGTGCGGGTCATCCAGCGTAGCCACAGGTTGGATGACGCAACACTTGATAGGCTGCGCTCAGAGGTACTAAGCAACCATATCATCTCGTCCCCGTCACAAGCCGTGATACAAGCGCCCGCTAGTAGCGGAATGACATCACGGCTCTATAGTCATAATAATGAGCTAGATGATAGGGTTGTCACGGTAAGTAGCCAATGCAACGATCGACTGAGGAGCGCACTGGAGGATGCGCTTCGCGAGTATAGATCGGCTCCGCCTGAACTTAGACCCCGGCTACCACGGTTACCCATGCACAAAAAAAATAGGGCGCTGGTGTGTGCTTTGGACTCGCTGCTTGAGAATATTTTTGAGAGCAGCGAAAACCTCGTTGATACGCACTCAATCCTGTATTGCGGGGCTGTTGCGGCATGTCGCTTAGCTAACGTCAAATTCCTTAATAACGACGAAGCTATTCGACCAAAACCTGCTGTACCAGCCTGGCAGTATAGGATCGAGAGGCGTATCGATGAGGCCAGAACACTCATCGGCAAACTATACTGCTTCAAGGAAGGCAATGCACGCCCACGTGTAATGCGTTTTGTACGGCGGGCTTTCTCGGGGACTGGGATCAGCCCTCGAGAATACACACCCCACATTACGGAGCGCATTGACTTCCTGAAGCAGAAAATTTGTGCATGGGCAAGCCGTATCCGACGGTTTAAGCGGCGGGTTGAACGGTACTCACAGAATCGCATGTTCCAGAGCGATGAGAGGTGGGTATACAGAGCTTGGGAGCGACCCAATCAAAATGTGACTGACGTGTGCCGCCCGGATGATACTGCCACGAATTTATTCTGGCGCAACATCTGGTCGGTACCCGTCTGTCATGTTGAGGGTGACTGGATGCGTGAAGTTGAACGCGTATGTGAAGCTATACCACAAATGGATAAAATAACCATCAATAAGTCTGATGTAGCCAAAGCAGTTCATCCGTTACCAAACTGGAAGTCTCCAGGACCGGATGGACTGCACAACTTCTGGCTCAAGTGGTATAGCAGCTCGCACGCGCTTTTGGCTTCTCAATTCCAGGCATCCTTAGAGGCTGGGTCTCTACCAGAGTTTCTTACGACTGGCTGTACCCACCTGCTCCATAAGAGTGGTAGTCCCATGGAACCCAAAAACTATAGACCGATTACTTGTTTGTCTACGGTCTATAAGGTTCTTACGTCCATTCTGAGAGTGAAAATAAATATGCACATTGAGTGCAACTCAATTATGTCCGCTTCTCAGAATGGATGTAGGAAAGGGTCCCGTGGCACTAAGGAGCTACTCCTCATTGACATGGCCATTAGCCAACAGGTTCGTCGATCCCGCAAAGATCTATCAACATGCTGGATAGACTACAAAAAAGCCTATGACTCTGTTCCTCATACCTGGCTCATGAGGGTGCTAGAGCTTTACAAAATAGATCCAACTCTACGCACCTTCCTTGAGTCATGTATGAGGCAATGGAAGACGGTACTTCGCTATCCAGGATGTCGAAGATCCGAGAGAATGATGAGCCTATATGGATCAGACGGGGAATATTTCAGGGTGACAGTTTGAGTCCACTTTGGTTTTGCTTGGCCCTGAATCCTCTAAGCACAATGTTAGAGGACTCAGGCCTGGGCTATCGGTTGAGAAGAGGAGGTCAAAGTATATCCCACCTCCTTTACATGGATGATTTGAAACTCTTTGCCCCCAACAACTTGCAACTGATGGAACTACTGAAGGTAACTGAAACTTTCAGTAGCGCCATCAAGATGGAATTTGGTGTGGACAAATGCGCAATCATGCATGTAAAACGAGGAGAGATTATGGAATCTGAGGGAATTCAACTTTCAGACTCCATACACCTTAGATCTCTCTGCTTGACCGAAACTTATAAGTATTTGGGTATGTCGGAAGCTTTGGGCATTAATGTTACTGACATGAAGCAATCGTTGAGGGAGCGCTTCTTTGGCCGCCTGACAAAGGTATTAAACAGCCTTTTGTCGGGAGGAAATAAGGTGCGCGCCTTCAACGGTTGGGTCATGCCGGTGTTGATGTATTCTTTCGGCATACTCAAATGGACTCAAACCGAACTGGACGCCCTGGATAGGAGGGTCCGCACACTGCTAACCGCAAATCGGATGCATCACCCACGATCATCGGTGATGAGACTGTACATCCCGCGGAAGTGTGGAGGTCGAGGCTTTTTAAATGCCAAAACTCTCCACAACCGCGAGATTTGCAGTCTCAGGGAATATTTCCTTCAAGCCGATGTGGGTATGCACCGAGATGTGGTTGCAGTGGACAAGGGACTCACCCCGCTGACCATGGCTAAAGAGAACTGGCACAAACCTGTTATACTCACCGCAGATGACCGCAAGGAGGTATGGAAAAGCAAGGAGCTTCATGGTCGCTACTATCAGGCTCTCTATGGGCCCGATGTAGATTTGACAGCTTCCGTTGCCTGGCTACGCTTCGGGGATCTCTTCGGAGAAACTGAAGGTTTTGTCTGTGCAATTATGGACGAAGTTATCTTGACGAATAATTACCGGAGACATATTATGAAGGACGGGACGATTGACGTGTGTCGGGCATGCCATCACCCTGGTGAGTCCATCAGACATATTGTCTCCGGTTGTTCTCGTCTTGCTAACGGCGAGTACTTGCATAGACACAACCAAGTAGCCAGAATTATCCACCAGCAACTTGCTTTGAAATACAAACTTGTCGATTCTGAGGTACCGTATTACAAGTATGTGCCCGACCCAGTTCTCGAAAATGACCATGTCACGTTGTACTGGGATCGGTCTATCATCACTGACAGGACTATTGTTGCCAATAAGCCTGATATAGTGGTGATAGACCGATTAGTGCGCCGCGCAATGATAATCGATGTTACCATCCCACATGACGAGAATCTCGTGAAAGCTGAGAAAGAGAAACACATAAAGTATCTCGACTTAGCTCATGAGGTTGTTGACATGTGGAATGTGGACTCGGCTGTCATTGTGCCGATTGTCATGTCAGTCAATGGGCTGATAGCTAAAAGCTTCGATGACCATCTGTCGAAGCTGGCGTTACACAGCTGGATAAAGGGCCTGATACAGAAGGCAGTTCTCCTCGATACAGCTCGTATTGTGAGGAGGTTCCTTTCTCTGGAGACCTAACCACCGGTAGCTTGGACCCTGCTCCCGACACCGATGGACTGCCATTTTTTATATTTTTAAATGTTTTTTTATTGTACGTTTTTATAGAAAAATATTTAAAAATGTAATTTTTGAGATATGTGTTAAATAAAGGAAATAATACTAATATATAATAATACTAATAAAATACATATCGCTGGTTTGCGAGAATATCGACATATGTAACTCGAAAGGCTGTCCAATTTAACTAGATACTTGTGTAAAATAATCATAAATTTAAGTATAACATCGTGAACTGAGACACAATGCCAATTTTGCACCGACGTTCATCAGAGACTGGGCCTGGTTTTGACTCAAACCCAGGCCTAGTCTCTCTCACAGAGGAGATTTGCATGCTTAAGTTTTAAGAAAATCATGTGGGATTCCATATTTATAATAACATCGTATATTGTATGTTTTATGCAAATAAAATATAGTGTTTTGTCTCAAATGAATAATTTGAATAAACACTGTTTCTTTCTGATGAACGTCGGCGCAAAATTGGCATTGTGTTTCAGTTCACGATGTTATACTTAAATTTATGATTATTTCACACAAGTATCTAGTTAAATTGGACAGCGTTTCGAGTTATGTCGATATTCTCGCAAACCAGCGATATATATGCTAAAATTACAAACAAATAAATAATAATTATTTTAGGTTTGTAGTTATAGATAGCGGAGGGAGGAGTGTTGCCTGCTTAAAAAGCATAAATAACGTTCCCAGAGCTAGGACACGGGCTTCCTCACAAGGACAGGGAATAGGCCGTAAACCACCACGCGAGGGCAGTGCGGATTGATGAATTTATATTTATTTTTATTTATCAAGCCTAGGATATGCAGATATCCCCACGACGTTTTTCTTCAATGTTTTGGGAGCAGCGGTGATGATGAAATGATATTAAATATTTATTTTGTAAATTGGTTATAAATAACACTTTTACACGTATTTTTTTTGTGTTTTAAGTCAAGCTAGATGAGGCCGGTGTTTCCTAACTGACTACTTTGAGAACAAACACCGAAGCAAACTCAGAGGTCAATGTCTATTTTAAAGTCTATACAATTCGTATTTGTCAAACCATATGAGAAGCATGAAGGTAAGACACCAGACAGTGTAAGCATTTGTCAATTATCGTGTAGCTCGTGTAAAATTAATCAGAGTAATATGCCTACCTGGGTAGGAACTCACAACCTATTGCTCGAAAGTCGCGCCTGTAACTAATGGGCCAACATTGTGTAGAGACATTCAGTTTTTTTTAATTGCCCGTCATAATGCTTCCAACCACTGTTACTTCTAAGAGCCATAATCAATAAATACTTAACTATAACCTGGAGGTCTTTAAGTCAAGAGTGAATAGGTTACTTCTAGGTAAGCGTGCTCTATCTTCGACCGCATCATCACTTACCATCAGGTGGTGGTCAAATGTGAGCTTATTGTCAATAAAAATAAATATAGATATTAATCGATGTTATTGTCCGCAATATCGTAAATTCTGCTATAGACTGGAAGAAATATAAGCTCCGTAATAATTTAATCAAAACTAACCGCAAGCGCGTACTATACGCGTAATGTATCTTTAGTTTTATCTTGTTCTATTGTTCAGAATAGGGTATAAATTATCACAAGTTAGTTTTCGAGTAATAAGCGTGATTTAAGATAAAGTTAATGTTCCAGACTGCTTCTCTGGTACAGTGGTTGAAAGCGTTAATGTTGGACTGGGAGGTTCAGACAGTAGGGAGTTCAGAGGGTAACAACTACCAAAAAAGCCGAGTTCAGTTTAATTTCATATTTTATTTCTAAATAATAAGAACATTATAGTTCTTTTTGGTTTAGTGATGTTTATATAAATTTTCTATTAATTTGGAAAACTAACTAACTAACTCCTAGAGGAGAGCGTTATATAATAGCTGTTGTTGTAACTAATTTAGGCTTTATCATCGTAATTATCATTATGAAACATGTGCTCTCGGTAGGCTCCACGCCTTGCTGAATAAACACAGTAAGCTCTCCCTTAGATGCAAAATCCGAATATACACGACATGCATACGTCCTATCATGACGTACGCCTGTCCTGTGTTTGCTCAAGCCAGTCCCAATCAGATCCATAGGATGCAAGTCATTCAGAACCGTTTTCTCCGAAAGGCCACGGGCGCGCCCTGGTTCTTGAGGAATGAGGATCTCCACGTAGACCTCAAACTCCCGACCATAAAGCAAGTGTTGAAACGCATGTCAGTGCGTTACTTCACCTCTGCTGATACCCACACTAACCCCCTGATCGTATCGGCCGCCCGATACAGAACCTCCAAGATTTCTCGGGTTCGTCGCCCGCGTAACGTCCTAGACGAGCCTGACGACCCCACCACCATCCGACAAGAGAGCAGTAGGGAAACCAGCACTCTTAGAAAATACAAATACAAAACGCGCTCCGTATTCCGGCCTCGCCGACGAGGCCCATCGCGACGTCCGCGTACTTGTAATGGAAATCCTCCCCGACCTTTGCCAAACGAGCCAGCCCGCGATGCTGAGCCAGTAGCAATAAATACTCCCCTAAATACGACCCAGCCTGTCCCTTTGCTGCCCTCCCAAAATGACCCCGCTATGCCGAGGCCCGTACTCCACAGGGAGTGCCCTTAGCGTGCGGTCATTAGTTTGTAAGTATATTTTAGTTTGTAAGCCCTGGCTGGAGGCCTTTAATTTATTAGAGGTCACCACATGAAAGACCGGTTAAGTAGTACATTAGCCTTAGAAAGCTAAACTACGAGTGGCCCTACCTAAAAAAAAAAAAAAATGAAACGTGTGTTTATCCCAAAAATAAAGATTTATTTTATTTATTTACTTAGATGATTTTTACTGAGAAAACTTGACCGGTGACCATATTATGTAGAAAAAAGAACTTATTTAAAAAATCTAAAAAACCCGACTGCTCAACTGAAGTGTAACAAACAAGCACATTTTTATTTTAAAAGTGACAAGCAGGCGGGACCCAATTGAACATATTTTTTTTAAATGGGTTGGGTCCGCCTGCTTGTCACTTTTAAAAATGAAAATGTGCTTGTTTCTTACACTTCAGTTGAGCAGTCGGGTTTTTTAGATTTTTTAAATAAGTTTTTTTTTTCAACTTTTTAGTTAATATATTAAGTAACAATTTTTTAGTATTCCCAGTCGTGTCACATTGGTACTCCACCGGATTCAGAAACTGAGTCCATATTTTTAAACTTTCTCATTGTGTTATTTTGCTAGTATTACACTAATGATGAACATGATATACCTTTTTGAAATCCTTATGTTAAGCCCTTTAATTAGATACCCACATTGTAGCTTTTTAAAAAAAACATGGCGGCTATGCGAAGCCATTATCTTTTTTCACCATGTACAATGGCTTCGCATAGCTGCCATGTTTAATTTTTTTAAATGTCACCTATCTAAGAACACTCGGGCTGTTAAGACAAATCTAACGATACCTCAATTGTGTGAATCCGTTCAGCGGTTCTGGAGATATGAGGTAATAAAGAATATTACATACATACATACATACAAGATACGCGCGAAAAACATAACCCTTCCTTTGCAGTCGGGTAAAAAATATTAATTTTACTTATTTGGCTCAATGTTATCTCATATATTTGTATCAGTGTTTTCAATTGTTAGTACAATTGAAAACACTGATACAAAAATATTAAAAATCGAAGAATTCATTTTAATAATTAAAATGTAAACATTAAATAAAAATAAGTTAGAATTATTACTAGAATTTAAATTAATATCACAATAGAACCATTATAAAATCATAACTATAGTTCAAAATACCAAGAGTCTACGTCAAATTATTTACGATAGTATTTTTAAAATAGCAGCTACCTACTTACCTCAACAAGTTTTCCGCAGGATACTTAGAATTTAGGATTTGAACTATTCTGGAGTTCTCCGCCGCTACCCGTAACTTAGTCCGTCAATAATGTATATAGGGCGAGAACACAAGGTGTGTGGGGTCAATAATAGAAGGTCAAATATTTGAGCGAAACGTGCGGGTTGTTTGTCGAGGGTCGTAGGACAGACCGCCGGGTGTTATGGCTGGCTATGTACGGTTATGTTTTTATTTTGGCGACGTAAATAAGTAGTGTTTGATCGGGATGAGAGAGTTATGGAGACTGGAAGCTGGGGCAGTAACGTTTAAACATTAAATATTGGATAAAAAATGGTAACTCATTATTATTTTAGTCGCGAAGTAGAAGAGACTACAGAAGAAATACATCAAAATGCTGAAGATAAGTGGAAAACGTAGCGTCGCGGAACGCCTTGCAAATGTGAAACATCTATATTGGTGTTAATAATTAATACCTGTAAAGAAATATGAAGTGAAATAAAGAAAACAATAGTCGGATAGAAATATTACGCAGCTCACACAGACGCAGCAACGTGTATAGTCGCACGCACACAAAGGAGTTCATACGTGTTGGTTTTACTGGCAGTAAGGCGCGTATTAATTGTATTGGTTATGGGAAGAAAATCCTGAAATAAATGATTATATTATTATTATTATGTTAGGGACGTTCACATAAGTGCTTAGTGAGTTCATGAAAAAAATGTCTTTTTATCTAATACGTGATAATCTAAACCGATATTTTAAGGTTAATGTAATGGACCTTTTTGGCGCAGCCTTGAGACATATAATCTTTTTTTGTGTGCCTGATGAAACGGTGCAAAGTAAAAATAATTTCTCTAATATTTCCATGCCGGGAGTATGATACTGTGACGTCACGAGGTCGTCACTATCTGAAAAAACTAGTCTACACTCTATAGAACGTAATCTTGCCACATTGAAAGCATGAAGTTTCCGCCATGTTTTTTTCCCATAGTTACTCTCCCAGAGTTTACGTTCTGTTCAATCAATCAATATTGTTTTCTCTTTATAAGATTAGCGTAACTTTCTGTTATGGTTCCCATGGTCTCGTGTAGCCATGTCCCCATGTTTACATGTTTTTAACACTCACTCTTTGTGTACCCATCTTTGTTTTTATACTTTGCTCAGGTAAATATTTTTGGGAGTATCTGGTAAAATTTAAGGAGATGGTGTAAAGAGAATTCATGCGTAAAAGTTGAGTTTAAATGGGCATCGAGTGTTTATCATCCCTTGTTTGATGTATAAACTTAGCTACTTACATACATGTATAAATGATAGATGTGATATAGGCTCGCGCTGTGACACAGTCATAAATATATATTTGAACGCGTCAAAGGAACTGTCAGCCGTTCGTAGAAAATGTCAAATTTTGTGGTGCCGATTTGAGGCGATAAAATATAAATCTGTAAGTTGATTATAATATAGGCATGGTGACGATTTAATTGGTTTCAAATCTTTTTTAAAGTCACTTTTCGTAGTAAATTTTAATTGATACTCACTTTAAATAACCATGAAAATATCCGCTATCAAATAAAACCGCTATATCAAAGCAAAGTTAAAGGCAAACAAGGCATTTTCGGCAAACCGCGTCCATGTTGCAAACAATTTTAAAACTGTGGTAACAGTTGAAAGTTTGAATTTGGCATATTTAATTAGAGTATAATAAAATATGTTTTGCATTCCAAAATGTTTCACGCCGAAAATATATTTCGATGACATAATTTGTTTGAATATGCCATTACGTATTTAATCAAAGCTATTCTGTAATAACATTAATTAAGGTTCATATAAATACAATATTTGCGACAGAGCGCAAAATTAAGTCCAACCGGCCATCGACTAATAAACAAACCGATAGACCAAACATACCTAAATTAATTATTCAATATTTGCTTAAATAACTTATAAGAGCTAGCCCAAATGCCGATGCATATGTATGCGGTGCGGTTCACAACGGAATCAAATTAATTATGATGAAGTGTTGCACCTGTTGGCTCGACTAATAGCTGGTGGACCACACTTATTGGAAACAGTTTCCGTCGCCCCGTGATTTAATACTGAATTAGTTTGAGAAACGTGATGATTTTACCTAATTGGGTACACGGAACGCACTACCATCTCACTTAAGGTTTTGGGAATACCATCAATATTAATATTGGCATTGTATTTGCAAACCACGGAGCTAACTAAACAAAGCAACTATTGAGCGACCAGTAAACCGAATTTTCAAGCAACATGTGCAGAGATACCAGTGAAATGATAAAATAATGATATATAGATACGGAAATTGAAGTAATAATGTATTATTATCCAGTAAAACGTAACAAAAGAACAATATACCATGACCCCCCTCAAAACCACAACGAAAAAAAATATTTTGGCCATAGAGAATGCAAAAATATTTTTACTTTTTTCAAAAAATACAGGGCTTATAATAAAATATTAAGCCGCAGTCATGCAGCATGTAAACACGGTTTTTAAACACTGACAGAAACAAAAATACTAAATATAAGGCTTATCCCTCAGGCTCTCTTGCTTAAATCATAAAGTTTTAAAAAGCAAGTATTCATTACGATTAAAACCTTTGACAGCAAAACCAGAGAGATCAATTTTTGCCAGTGACATACAGACTTTTTAATCCTTTGTAGATTATCATTTAAAGCCCTATTATTTTTGCTGAAATAAAAAGTATTTTATGGGTCATATAAAATACTTTTCGAATCGTAATTTTCCTTTGACTAATACCCACCAAATCCCACATAAACAAGAGACATTCGGCAACAGACACCGCGGCCGTTAATAACGCGGTGTCGTCGACAGCTAGAGCGCTCTAGACAGTGTCGAGAGGTGTCAGAAAGAAGTGTAGTGCGCAGGTGCGGACCATAAATAATGGGAGCCTGGCTTTCCGCGGTGTCGCGAAAAATGTTCCCGTAGATATTTAATGCGAGCCTTTTTAGCAGATGCGTTAAGTATTGTGTGGATAAGAGTTGGTGCAGAGGATTAATAAAGTTTTGTTGTAGTTTTCAAAAGCGTAGATATACTTATGTGACTTTAATATTTGATTTTATCATATAATGTTTGTTTACAAAGTAAACTTGTGAGCTTTTTCTTCGAGACGCGCTTACTAACTTTAGTTTCGCCATTGTTGAGGTCATTTTGTGATCAATCTGTGTCCATGAGACTACGCTGGTATTTGTAATGTACATTGATAAACGTTTCTATGTTTGTCCCGAATGCGTTCTTAAACCATCCATCAAGTTGTAATGAAAATTTGGCAGGTGGTTCTGAGTGGTGCGAGAGGGTTTTGCGGGTGGAAAGAAAATTGTCACACGCACACTATTTTTTTAAGAAATCTTTGTGTGTAGAATTCACATTACTAGCAATCTTGTTAACCCCTCCAACTAAGCTAAATATGCTTGTGTCTGGAGTGGGTTCACGGCAATAATATTATGGGTGGGGTTCTAAACCGCGACCTCTCCATCACAAGTCCGATCCCTTAGCCAGTGGGTTATTGACGATTTAATTTCAACTTTACGATTAGATTTTGTTGGTTGAAAATGCTAAACACGTTATTACTTGGCATAGCAACGCACTCCGGGTACAACTATGTAGTAGGTAATATACAACGTTTAATTTAAAGGGGATATACATACCGAGTGCACTGCTTCTTTGGATGATAACAAACGATATGGCAAGGGTTTTCTAATCCTATGTCTACGTGTGTAGAACTTATTACAAATTCCAATACACTGATACCAGAGACCGAATTTTTGAAATCAAGAAGAACGAAAAGAATTATCGTGTTATTGGCAAGTGACGTGGAAAGTGATGACCCTCATAGTGCTGTGACACATTTGTTATTACTGGTATTCAAGAAACATGAAACCGATAATTTGGGATCAATTCTGTGAGTCACTTATTTTGAGCTAAAATTTTGCATAGAGACTCCATACCAACTGTTGTCTTCAGTCCATTTGGATAGATATGGGGTTTCCGTTACACGTTGTATATTTTTTTTTCATCCAATCACTTTGAAACATAATAATTAAAATTAAACGTTCAGCATAGTGTTAACGAAACAGCCATCTTAATACACGTTCATTCAACTGGAAGAACGTTTGAAGCCAAAATACCTTTAGCAAAGGCCTCATAAACCTAGATTAAATTTGCGCAAACACTTTATCAGAAGCGTAGGCTTGTTTTCAAGTTCACACCAATAAAATAACTCAGGAATTCATCTACACTTCTAAAGTTACGTCTTATCCCGCCCTTGGTATTTTCATTCAGAAAAAATACAGCATCTTTCTAACCTTTTCAAAGTCTCCGATGTATCGAAACATGTCATTTATATAGTCACCGTAACGCCTCCGGAACGATTCGCCGGGGACATCCGGTTCCATGGCGGCCATCTTAGAAAAAAGTATCAAAAGCGTATACTGTCATAAATAATTCAATGTTCCGTATATTTATTTTCACTTGTGAGAATGTGTGGGGATAAGAAATTGGAGCGTGGTGATTATGTGGATGTACCTCGATGATCGATGGACGCTTTATTGTTATGAAGTTGTAACGTTTTCCTACTGGGAATCACATAAACAAATAAACGTTTGTTTCGTTGTGAGATTTTTTCACGCTGTGCATACTGTAACGTCTAAAAAATTTATACAAAAATGCTGAATGTCAGAATGGATTCCTGCAGGCTTTACAAATATTTTTGTCTACTACAAGTTTGTGGATTTTTTATGTATATTTTGACGCATGATAGATGCATGCTTAGCTGGAGTTACAAGTTCACTGTTTAAAAGTCCCAGTAGTTCTTTTTTATCATCCTCTATGTAAAATAATCCTTAAAGATTTATGCCATTTTCGTTTTGAATATAACAAAACGCTTTGCCCCGCCGCAAACCTATAGACATTAAAGGTTATCGCCAAAACCCCAATTGAACCCTAAGACCTTGTCGAACGAGTGAACTGAAAGGAACCGGATCCGGCGGTTACACCGTTTCCGGCTGCCGTCCTACCGCTGAATTATGGACTTCTGATCCGACATGTTTTGTTATTATTATGCTTTTTATTAATTTTTGTATTTCTTTCCGCGTTTTGAGTCCGTCCTTGAGAACAGATTGTGATTTTGTTTACGGCACACGTTTTGAATAAGTTATTCCTGTTTTTTTGGGTTGCCTATGAAAACTCGATAAGAAAATGCTTGAAAAAATTAAAGGTAATGAAGTAAGTAATGTATTCAGCACTTACATTTATCTATTGTTTTGTTATTGAGTATTACTGTATTACTATAGATTTTGACTGTTTGTAATTTGGCACAGTTTAAGTTTATATGGAGATGGAGTGTATTTTTTTATATAACAATGCATTCTAAATCATTTAAATGTTGGTCGAATGTTGAGTAGCAATTTTATTAGAAAAGATACTTACAATATTAGAAAGTATGAAGTCCGTGTCGATTCTGACACCCACACCAAAACGGCACTAAAATGCATTGTAGACTTTTGGCACCAACATCGTTCCAATCTTCCACCAAGAATACACAAGAGAGCACTAACACGACACTTTAACTTAAAACAACCCTTAAAACTTGAATGACGTCACTATACTTGCCCTCATCTACATATAGCGAATGTATTGCCCACATTCGAGAAGTTTCCATCATATTCTTATGTTATGGTGGAACTTGGGCATTAAAACACGCAAACGACGCCATTACACAGTCTCGCGATAACTCACATGTCGCTGTGCATAGCTTTGACCCACATTTGGTACAATTGGCGATAAGGTCGGATTGAAGATTCGTGATTTACGTTGTTAATGGGCTTTGAATCGTGTTTGTAGGTATTGTAGTGTTTGGGCACGCCGCAATCGCGGCGATAAGTCTCCTCTTTGAGGAGTGGCTGGAGAGACGCCATGGCGTCCTCACATACCGTCTGACGCAGGTACTGACTGGACATGGCTGTTTAGGGAGGTACCTGTTTCGGATACAGCGGGAGGATACGCCCGGATGTCATCATTGTGAGGACCATCCGGAGGACACGATGGAGCATACAGTGCAGGTGTGCCCTGCTTGGGCGGAGCACCGCTGTGTCCTCGTGGAGGCGATCAACGGCAGCGACCTCACGCGTCCGGCCTTGGTTCAGACCATGGTGTGCAGCGAGATGGAATGGGATGCGATCGCATCCCTCTGCGAAGCAGTCATGCTAGCGAAGGAGGAGGCCGAACGCGCGAGGGAGAGGCAACTTTCTTCCTACCGCCCCAGCCACCGCGGTAGACGCTCTGGGCGTCGGGGATCGTGGGCCGATCTCCGGCCACCGTAGGCGCGGGCTTACGTACGGTGAGCAGGGGTAGCTCACCGTCCGGTAAGGAACAGGCCCGGGTCGGCGGCGCGTCGTGTTCCACGCGCGCCTCAAGGAGCTGTCAGTGTAGTGTTTGTATCTATACATTAGATACAATACATTGTCTCACGTACCACTCTGGAGGGGTCTAGCTCTCAAACGTCAGTCTTGTGACAAACGCGGTACACACAAAGAAAAGGTATTGCAGTGTTATAGTTTTCATAACTTTATCAACAATAGGGTTTATTGTTTTCTACTAAAAGTAATTAATCCATACTTAATATTATAAATGTGAAAGTAACTCTGTCTGTCTGTGTGTTACCTTTTCACGCCTAAACCGCTGAACCGATTTAGATGAAATTTGGCAGGGGAATAGTTTAGGACCCTGAGAAGGACATAGGACAGTTTTTATCCCGACATTCCCACGGAATCGGTATTTACACGGGAAAAACCTCCCACGCGAACGAAGTCGCGGGCAAAAGCTATTACTAAATACGTAATAACACCTACAATTACCCCTTTAAAACAAATCAAACAAGGTGTACTATTATATCAAACTTATTAAAATTGAGTAATTTTTACGGAAATTTGTCTTTGTTCTTAATAAAAAAATCAGTCAATTACCCTATTTCTAGTTGATTGAAACTTAAGTTTAAACTGTATCGATGACCACATTTTTTTTTAATCATATGTAAACAAACAGACTTTATCATTACAAGCTATGTGTTTATTCAAGTAACATTAATCCTTAAGGTTAAGGCTTGTATTCATGCCAATAACCTTGACTATTTGGGCGGAGCTAACGACCCCTCTCCGCGCGCCACTCCGCGCATCTCTCCGCTACCCGCATGCAACAGAAAAGAGAGGCGCGCTCGGCCCGCGCCTGCGCCGCCAGCATGCGTCGTCGCTTCGCCTAGTCTCGGCACAGAGTATCGAAATCACAGAAGGTCAAGTCATCGTGAAAGTTAAATTCATTTTTATTTGTACCGCATCAAAAGTGGTCAAATTTTGTTTTTATTTATTATCTATTGATATAGATGCACTTTGAGTATGTACTGTAGAAACTATACCTCTATTATAGATCAGCCTGGCTCGAAACATGAGGTAAATAACTTGATGTATCTTTTTAACTAAATTATATATAAATAAAAATTAATGGCTAAATGTGTTGCTAAGCGCAAAACTCAGGAATGGCTGGACCAATACGGATTTTTTTTTCGAATATTCGTTATAGTCTGAGGAAGGTTTCTATTAAGAGAAAAATGGTAGGTAGATAGGTAGGTAAGGTAGGTATGTAGGTAGGAACTTAGAGTAAGGTAGATAGGTAGTATATTTATTACTAGTGTAAGTCATATTATTTGTTACATTTTTTATAAACAAATAGATTATAACTAAAATTCACTGAAATTTAACTTTCTTTCAGCAAGTATTTTTATTATTTTGGTTGGTTGAACTTCTTCATCCTCATTTATTTCTCCGTGTTCACATATATTTATTTTTAGAAATTTTGATAGCCATATAAAATCTTGTTCTATGTTTTCTTTTCGTCCTTCTTCGTTCTCGTTTTCTTCATTTTTCTCATCAATCTATTTTTCTTTCCTTAGTTCTATTTCCTTCTCTTTGTCGTTTTCTTCTTTCTCTTGTACATTATCTTAACTCTGTCTCTCTATCTCAACTGGCGGCTTCGTCCGTACGAAGAGAAACCGGTGCTTATCGGCTCAAGCCAGGCCTCGCTCAGACGAAGCGCACACACAAGCCTTGCTTGTAGTAGTGTACCTATCATAGCGCAGTTGTATGAAGCTTACCCTCTGTCCGTTTACTCTGTGCTATCTACTTTTATGCGAGGTAAGTAAAGCGATAGTTTATAATGAAATATGTAGATAAAACTTTAAACTTACCTTGATAATAAATGTATACCCTTTTGTTTGTAATATTTTTTTAGACCTCTCTTCATTCGTTTCTGCTTATTCCCATGTTTTACAAACTAAATTTAAACACTACTAAAACTGTAAAATACTATGAGTTTATAACACTAACACTACTTATAGATACATAGAATATTTTTTAACTTATAAACAAGAATCAGAAATAAAACTTTTTGACGAATCGAAAGTCGGTTCTATTTTTTGATAATAAGTTTTATTTCACGCTTTTTAGTGGGTCAGTTTGTAATTTATCTAGTTACAAAAGCCAAAATGTCAACTACTTATGACTTTTTACAAAATATTGCTTTTCCCGGTGCAGAGCCGTTAATTTTTGAGGAGTTCTCCTGGTACATCACTATCAGCTCTACTTCACCATATGCATTGTGACGAGCATAAAGTGCTTAACATCTATATTCAAGTAATCTAATCGCAATCCACGAAATACTTATTATTGAGTAGTTTCGATGGCCATCTGGGGTCTTCGTCATCAGTTCTATTTCCTCAAATGGTGCTTTTCAAGAGAAACTAAACAAGGTACTATAAGAAATACCCAAAACGCTATAGGTATGCCTATAATATTTGAAGAGTTCCCTCGATTTCTCCATGATTCCATCATCAGATCCAAACGTGACGACAATGGAACTAACTCTTTCAAACAAAAAAAGAATTTTCCAAATCGGTCCAGCCATCTGCAAGTAATGAAGTAACATCATAAAAAAAAGTTCAAGACGAATTGAGAACCTCCTCCTTTTTCTAAAGTCGGTTAAAAAGTTATTCAACTATTTACAAAATTAATTTTTGCAGTAATATTTTACGATATTATTTCGTAGTGCTTGAGCTCTCGCAACGTGACGTAGGTCCACCTAGCAACACGATGCGCCCCGCACTGAATTTGTGGACGAGTGCGGGGGTGATGTAAAAGCAGTCTTTAATTGGACGCATTTTTAATTTATTGTAATAAAAATAATACATATTTGTAAAAAGTAACAAAACCAAATCATTTTAATTTGTATTACAAAGCAGTAGTATATTTTTTTTATACTCTTTTGATAAGAAATTAAGGAGTAAAATGGTTTCATCTCAATGATTTGGAGGTGATTTGGCATTTTTTTTTTCTTATTATGTGATACCGATAGAAAAATTGTGGCTAAACCAAATTACGGTTCATATCATGTAGATTACTAACAATTTTTTTCAGATGTAATTTCTCTGTAATTGCCAACGAAAAGCTGCTTCATCTGAATGCTTTTTTCAAGCTTTTTTCGAGAGAGCAGCCTTAACAATTCATTTGCATGTCTGCCGTACAATCGACTGTCACGGCGAATTCAGTTTTTATTTCCTTTCGTAGCTTTCCTTAATTAAATTAAACATTTACATCTTGAAATATCTGGTTCTTCTATTAACAAATCCAAACGGTAAGAATCGAGTTCACCAAGGGGCAACTGTTAATTAATACGAATCAAATTACTGAAACATACATTGGAATGAACGTTCCGGAAAGATCCTATCTGTTTCAATTTCTTTGTTTTAAGTAAAGACTGCTATGATTTAAAAAAAAAAAAAAAACAGGAAGTAACATGGGATTCTTATCAGAAATTATTTTGATTTGAAGTATTTTTCGTCAAAAAATTTGCCTCAGCTGCACTATACTCGGGCAATACTATCAACCTTTACAGTCTCATACTATCGTAAAACCGCAACCATAAAACATGGAGCTTGGCTTAACAGCAGCAGTAATGAGTATGACTGCTTAACGTTTACGAGAATCACATGTGTGTGGCATCTCGCAGGTCAACCTCTGAGGTTGTCGGCTGCTTAACTGGGCTTGCCTGTGGTTGCCTTAATTAATAAATTAATTAAAGCCTCCAGCCAGGGCTTATTAAAAAACTTACAAACTAGGCGACTACACGCTAAGGGCACCCCCTGTGGGGTACGGACCTCGGCTTAGGGCGTCGCAGGGGAGGGCAGCTAGGGACAGGCTGGATCATATCATCATTATTATTAATAAGGGAATTTAAAGCTACTGGCTCAGCGTCGCGGGCTGGCTCTGGCAAGGGTCGGGGTGGACTATTACGGGGACGTCGCGGCGGGCCTCGGCGGCGAGGACGGAAGGACGGTCGGTTTTTGTGTTTGTGTGCCACTGTACTTGTTTCCCTACGGCTCTCTTGGAGGGTGATTGCGTCATCGGGAGTGACTAGGGTATGCCTTGGTCGGCGAATCTTAGAGATACGCGAGGGTTCGTATTGGGCGGCCGATACGATAAGGGGATTCCTATGTTGGATTGAAGTTTCAAAGAAGCGCTTGGAGACGCGTTTCATGAACTGCTGGATGGTGGGCATCTTGAGGTCTACGTGAAGAAGCTCATTTCGAACATAAAAGGGGGCTCCCGTGACTCTACGGAGGAATCGGTTTTGGAGGGTCTGCATCTTGTGGAGGAGGTAGGGCTTTGCGTGTGCGAAAACAACGCAGGCGTAGGTCATGATGGGACGGATGACCGCGGTGAAAATACGCAGCTTGCACCTGAGTGATAACTTGCTGCGAGAGCTAAGGATGAAGTGGAGCCTACCTAGAGCGAAAGCGGAGCGCGAACGTGCCTGCTTTATGTGCTCAGCGAAGGAGAGGTGTCTATCGAGGACCACGCCTAAGTATTTGGATTGCTTTGCCCAAGGGATCGGCTTGCCGTACATGGTAAT
This sequence comes from Tholera decimalis, assembly GCA_943138885.2. NCBI lineage: Eukaryota > Metazoa > Arthropoda > Insecta > Lepidoptera > Noctuidae > Tholera > Tholera decimalis. The sequence continues at coordinate 6,199,727 of OW964553.2, read as the reverse complement.
CGGACGGGGGGAGGGTGGGTTACGAGAATCACACGCAGTGTACAAAGCTTACTACACTTAATACTTTACCTTATCGAGAGCCATTCATCATTGTTTGACAGCGGGTAAACGTACGTTGGCTTGTGCTGTGGGCTTACATAGGTAATGCTCGTTCTCGATTGTCGAAGCAAATGTTATTACAACGTAATGGAGTTTATTGATTGGTAGACATTAGGTGGATGGTCGCACGGTCAACTACCCTGTTGTTGTCTATTGTTTTAGTCTGAGATGTTAATGAAGATATTAAAAGCAAATTTTAGTGACGCCAAAATGGATTTTATTTGACTAGCAAATCATTTTTTATTATAACCTAGTTGGCTGGAGTCGGTGTTTCCTGATAGCTATAGCCTGGGCGGCCATTAAGTAAAGAGTGAATTGGTTACAGCTATGTAAGCGTGCTTCATCTCGACCACATCATCGTCTACCATCAGGTGGTGGTGAAACGCGAGCTTGTTATCAATAAAAAAGTCGAAGTTAAGATACATGTAAAATGTTACTTAAAGATAACTAAGTTTTTTTCTACATTGATAACTTTGCTCCACATCTTCTAGTATCATTATCCGATCGAGTATACTCGCCTTTCAGAACTTGGCATTTACACCGATCTGAATGACTCTCCAGCAAGAAACAATTGAGCACAACACAAAGAGTGGCAAAACAATTTAATCCCAGGTGTCCGCTCAAGATATTATAAGCGCCCGATTTTAAATGAACTTTAGACAATACTCGCTCTTAAGTCTTTAACAATAGACCCCTTAACACTTGTTAACGTGGTAATCTCGCTTTGGGCTACGGAGTTACAGTTTCCGAATATAAGCACCAACATAATGGGGTTTTTAATGTTGGGTTCAAAAGTTTTATAATTATTTTGAATGGGTATTGTTGCGATTTGAGATAATTTCTTTCTCTGAAGAATACATTGCACTTACATGAGAATATGTAATGTAAATAAAAATCCAATATTTATAATAATATATCCCAGAAAATGAGACGTCGATATCATTTAGTTTTAAGGTAGATTGAAAATACAGTGCAAATAAAATAATGTTGCTACCCGCAGCGAGAGATTTATTTCAACTACCCAAGGGCTTTTATCTGCAGAATAAATAATCTAGCTTCTATAAAAATCTACTATTCTTTAGATAAGTTAAAAGTTATAATTTGGTTATTAGAAATGCCTATCACGAGTAAATAGTCCCTGCGTAGTTCGTACCCATACCGTTGAGGAAGTTGTAATAACTGAATAAGGTACTGAGTTTCCCGTTCTAGTTAATTTCCAATTGATAAGGTTTCCAAGCACCATCTAGTTCAACAATCGTCAATAACAGGCCTTTGTACGAATATCTCAATCATTCTCCCATCTCGAAGCTCCAATATCCAGCCTCTTTGTTCCTTCCTCTAATAGGTTTACTCTCAAAACGCTTGTCTCACAGAGGCCTGTAATTGCGCCAGATTTTTCCGTTCCCACAGAATAGGCTTTACTGAAATCCTAAATGGTAGGATGGCTTTGCTCCTGATAAGATTACAGATTGTAATAAGCTCCTGAATTTTATTCCAACTGAAACTTAAACGGGATGAAATTATTTCAGTGTTATTTTTTTTTTCGTCGGAAAATTATATTGGATGGGTTCCTTAAACGGTAAGTACGTTTTGTGATGAGTTTGCGAAATGATATTGAGTTTTTTGCTATGTTATCTTATATTCTGGCAAACTTGCTTGCCTCATAATTTTTGGTAATCCTGTTTATTCTAAAAAATACTATATCTGAAGTCTGTATTTCCAATAAACCTCACCAAACATAAGAAGCGATAAAAAACAAACCTGCTTTAAAGTATTGATTTTAACCACATTGAACGCCGAGTCTTTTAAACGACCCTAAAGGGTCGTTGATAAAGTTTGGTTTTACTTTTTCGTATCCATACAGGGCATCACATAATACTAATCCCAAAATAACATCGAAACCTCAGTGAAACAGAAACGCCAACTGCAGAACTATCAAAACCAGGAAAAGCAAACTTCTCAACACGCAGAACTAACGGAAACTTAATCGGAAGATAAACGGAATCTACAAAACAATATCTTGGTTGAAGATGGGCCCAAAAACAGAACCGCAGACCCGCAGTCCTCGCCTGTTGCCAGACTTATTTGCATTTTGTTGATTGATTATTCAATCGGACAGTTGGTGTCAGGACGCCCTCACCCCCGGACACCTCCGGCCACCTCCAGCCTCCGGCAGGGACGGCCAGCGGAATTGATTCATAACTAAATGCTAATGGAAATTATGGAGCGGACATTGTGGTGCTGAATGCTGTTTTAGATATTTTATTGGTTTTGGCTTCTAAAGCGTCGGGCATCGTGTTGAACATGCTATGTAGGCCGATACACTGTGATTTCATTGGATGTTCCTCAAACGGCTTATTACGCAAAAATGTAGATATTTTTCGACACCCACGTATTGTCTGTCAGTAACTTTACAATCTAATGAGTAGTCGTAATAAACAAATACATGTCAACAATTACTCAAAATAGACAAATATTAATAAAGATTAAAGTAATTCTGTGCTGCTCTCTTCGTGGAAATTTTAAATGGAATTATTTCAGACGTTGTTTCTAGTACCTAAGTGGAATAAAATTAAAACAAACATCAAACTTTGTGAAAGCATCTGCATTGTTAATAATTAACAAAATTTAATATTTTTGTGTTTTACTAAGAAGAGTTTTAAAGTACCCTGAGACCTGTTTTAATTAAATGGTCCTGTGTTGAAGGTTACCTACTTAAGGAGAAATATAGGCAAATACTTAGTTTAACATTTATGAAAAGATCTATAGGATAGATAATTATAATTTTCTTGAGTTGCTCTTATTATGATAAATAATGTTTTAGTTTCCACCTTAGGGCATTAATATAATATTAATTGTGTTATTCTCCTATTTAAAGAAGGTTGGGTGGGTATACCGACTCACATGAAAGTATGATTTAAAAAAATATTATTTGTGTTATAACTGTTTAGTTGTCTAAACAGTTATAACAATTTTTTTTTATTACTATATCATTAATATGAGTGTGAGGAGTATGACCAGAGGCCATAGAAAAAGTGGAATTCCATCACCAAATGCGATTGTTGAAATGCCAAAACATATGAATTAATCACGTGACATTTCAAAGCGTTTGCTAATGCCATACATTTTTGACGTTTTCATAATCACCCCCTCTCCCTTCCCCAGATAAATGAAAACGTGACAAAAGGAATATGTATAAGAGCCTTGTAGTAAGTCGTTTAGTTTTAGCGAAACTCGTGGAAAAATAGTCGACGACGTTTAGTTTCCAACAAATATTTGAGATGTACTACTATAACTATAGCTATAACCTGGGGGTCTTTAAGTCGAGATTGAATAGGTTACTTCTAGGTAAGCGTGCTCCATTTTCGACCACATCATCACTACAAAAAAACTACTATTATACAGGGTTATTTGTAAAACACCGGAAACCTCTCAGGACTATGTTACTAACATCATAATCAACAAATTTTGTTCTATGACTTTTAAAAATTCGTCATATTTTAGTTCACCAGATTTTCATACATTTTTTTTTTAATTTTACGCCCTTAATGTTTCGAAGTCTATGCGAAGCAAAAGAAAGCGACAGTATAAATCGCTTTCTTTCGCTTCGCATAGACTTCGTAACATTTAGGTCAATTTAAATATTTTTATTTTTGTATAAAAATCTGGTGAAATATGACAAATTTTTAAGTCATAGAACAAAAGTTGTTGATTATGATGCTAGTAACATAGTCCTGAGAGGTTTCCGGTGTTTTACAATTAACCCTGTATTATCATTTTTGACGGCTCTCAGACTAATCATCACCTTATGAATGGAAACGTTAGTACTAACCTTGAGAGGATACGATCTCAACCCCTTTCCTCCACTATCAATTAAGTATGCTGATGGCTCGCGGCGATACACAGCGGGTTGGCGCATCTCCTACCAAGATTGCCTTAATACGGCGAGAATTATACCTGCGTCCTGGAGCGACTTGGAACGTTACAGTTTTGATTACGAAATTTTAATTGAGCACACGCAAAATGAAGCTGATATTGATGGTAAACCAACGGCTCATATTAGTGGTTCAAAGTTAATGACGTATATATTCATTTGTTTGTTATGAAATCAGTTCTACAGACTAATATTTTGATTATGGTCTGTACTTATTTCAAAATTCGTTTTTATTTATGATTTTGATTAAAAAATTAGCTCAGTCTAATTGTAAGTAGGCAATAATACAACTGATATGTAATGCATGATGCTATCTGTAAGAAATTGATACATTTGACCATAAATACTATCTCATATATTTGCATCAGTGTATTCAATTGTTGGTGAGCCAAATAAATAAAATAAAAATAAATAATGTTTTAAGGAAAGTAAATGATTGAATGTTCAAAAAAAAATTAATAGTGCTCGGTAGATATTTCCAACAATAAAGATTAATGGCGTGCGATTAGAGAAACTTATACCAAGCATTGGATTGCTATAGGTATGCTCATGATGATTAGACATCATTATTCGACTAGTCATTTCACAGCTGTGTTGAGATGCTGAATACCAGTATTTAACCAGAAACTACCCTTACCCTTACCCTTACCCTTACCCTTTGATACCAAAAACGGCTGTTGAAGATATACGAGTATGTATGAACATAATATAACCAGGACCAACAGTTGAACGTGATTTGCGTGGCACGGAAGAATCTCAATATAGAATAAATTTTTACTTATTTTCTCAGGGAAAAGGTTATTAATTCACCAGACTACAGACACATTTAAGTTACGACTAGCGACCCAGCCCAGCTTCGCACGGTCTCATTCACAGAAAACCTTAATAAATAACACACTAAAACCTTCTTCATAATTGCATGATTCACTCTATCCTTTGGTGAAAACCGCATGAAAATCTATTAATAATAATAATAATATTCCACAACTTTCACACAACGCCATCTAGTCCCAAACTAAGCAGAGCTTGTGCTATGAGTACTAGACAACTGATAAACATACATATATATTTCTAAATACATACATATTATAGATAAATTACACCCAGACAAAGAACAAATGATCATGCTCATCACACAAACATTTGTCCTGGGTGGGAATCGAACCCACGACCTTTAGCATAGCAGTCAGGGCCACTGACCACTAGACCAACAGGCCGGTCATATTAGGTAGTTTATGAGTTTATTGGGAGCATATAGACAGACAGACGCAGCTGGAGACTGTTTTATAATATGTTTTGTGGGAGACTGGAGCGTAAACTAAGTTTCCTTATTGTTTCCTTATTGGACTTCGGCAAGACTAACTTAATCTTAAACTTAGAAACATATTGCAGTTATTATTTACCTACGAGATTCTAATTATTGATTAAGTCTTGAAAACATTGAAAAAAAAAAGTACGGGATATCTAAAAAACTTATGACTAACAATGAAAATGCCCATTGCACCTAAACGTGCAAACATCAAAAACCAATTCCATCTCAGTTGACGCAGATCACCACGCCCTCTCAATGAGTACCAATATCGCGAAGGCTTTTTTCAATCACTCTGCTATCGTGGCTTCATGAAAAATTTATACCCGAAGCCGTGAAGATGCCGAGGTCTCCCTAGGCGCGTTGTACGCCGAATAACATTAGTTTATGAGCATAGGCAACCCGAGAGCACTAAAGTGCTACCAAATTTAATACAGCAACTTTACGATACGCAACTATGCCGTTATTTACTTTTTTTCTATGTGTGATATCTTGGTTCGGATTTTGAAATAATGTTGTTATTTGTGCGTTTATCTATGCTTCTGCCTGCGGTGTTGCCCGCATAAAAGTTTAAGGTTATCCTTAGACAATATAGTCCCGGGATTTGAACAGAATAATATTAATTAAGTATTATCTCTGCACATGGTTATAATTCGTTCAAAATCTGTTCTGTCGTAAATAAGAAAAAGGCGCCTAACAGTGTAAGTTACTTTCGCATTTATAATGTTAGTAGTTACAGAAGTCTTTATGTATAAATACCCATTAAACAGTGACAGCGGATACCAACCTTATTAACAGCTTCAGCTTCACTGATATTCACTACAATATGCTTAGTCAAAGCGAACTTACTTCCGACCCAGTTTCCGACCAAAATTAATTCAAAGTAAATACAAAAATAGATAACGTCAATTTTCATAACGCCTTCAAAATTTTCCCTTTAAACTCCCCGAGGGCAATGGTGGAAATGTTTTAATTCCCTCTAACTCGACTCCGAAGGCAAAGATTGAATTATTGAAGGCGAGAGAGCGTTAATTGTTATTAATGTACTGGAATATTAAGATATTAAGAGAAAGGACAGGTAAATGTTGACTAGAGGGGGTTTCGCTTGATTACGCGACGAATTTTACTCTCCAAGGACTCTTACTCTCTTCTGTTCAGAAAATTCAAGCTAAATTATGAAATCAATTCTAAATAGACCGGTTTATTATCTGATAAATAAACGTGTTCTTTTAGCTATTATTTTAAATATGCTGACCTAAATAACATATTATTAATCCATAATGAATGAGCGACCATTTATCTCTATTATGCTCATTCAACCATTTAATTAACGGTAATATGTTCGACATGAGCAGTAATCCAATACGCAAACATAAAATGATTATTTTCGTTATTAAAATAATCATTCCAAAGCTTACCAAATTGATGTAACATAATCTGCGAAAATTTGGACGCGACCCACAATTTTACAGATAATAAAACTTCTTGAACTCACTTAACCTGCGTTATAGATTATTTTTAATCTGTGCTCGAACGAGAATTCCGCGCCAAATTACACTACAGAAAAAAGAAAATAAGCCAAGGACAAAAACTTTAATCATACATCAAGTTACGAAACAGAAAAGGAAACCCTCACGTACAATTTTGGAAAATAATGAACTAACCGGCCAGTCTCTTCGCGGGTCGTTAGCGAAAATTGGAAACTTTCGTAAACTGCTCCGTGCGTTACCGAATGATCAATGGCGCCTTTACTTATTGAGTTTTGTTTTGTTCGATGTTCAAATGTGTTTTTGGTAGCTCTTTTTCAAGACCAATTGGCTATAAGGCTTATTTGGTTTGAATTCAGAACTTCAGCTTTTGTTTTTATTTTCTGGTGTGATATTGTCTGTTTGCTTTTAAATGCCGGGTATGACATAGGTACCTTTCTATTTTGGTACACGAGCTTTTAAGGGATGAAGATTATTCATAACGTTTAGCCACTCTAGCTAACTTTACAACATACAGCCAATTTCCTAATATTAACATACTACTTTACGAGTACAGGCTCTAATCCAAACTGTCTGGATACACACTCCCTTATGTTAGCAAATACTTAGCTAGACTCGGCTAGATTCGGCTACAGTCGGGAATTCTCGGGCCTTGGGGGTGCATGTAACGGTGTCATTAACGGAAAGTTAATCTCTGCCGACAATACCTTTGTTTAGGGAGGACTCCAGAACATTTGCATAGAGGATGATGTTAGTGTTGCCACGGTAAATATTGATGTAGTGCGATTGAGGAGCGCTTAGATGTTTGAACTGCGGTTCCTAGCTGTTATTTTTCTGTGCCTACTTTTTCAAACAGGTACTCTATATTTATAAATTATCCTGCACCCCAGTGACCTTAATCGTAAAGACACTTTATATGACTATTTAATCGGAAAAAAAAATTAGCGTGAATAGAAGTCGGACTAAACCGCTATATTTTTCGTGAATTAGATAACGGAAACAAAGTCGGAAGAGGTTTGATTTAAAATAACAAAATCAGCCTCTAACGTTTCCAGTGCTGAGTTGCTAGATGTCGGACGTCGGATTTTCGGTTCTAGGACATGCTGGTTTGATATTTTCTTATTTTAAAGTTCTCATAATTTAACAGAAGAGAGAGAAAAATTTACGGAAATAAACTAACTTTTATCTACTTTAAAAAAATAACTAACTTTTATCTACGCAGTTGTATGACCGGAAAAATGTTACTCAATTAAAAAATCCAGAAAGATTCTGTGTTCAAACAAAACCTATTTTCCACTCATAAAACCCCACTAAATCTACTCAGCTTGAATTTGGGATAGGACGACTGTATTGTTTGCATTGTCAGTTCAATTAACAAATTACGGGCAGGTGCCTGCAAATGACTGCTTATAGTCCGCGGACCCACATTAAACGGGCTTCACAAATCTAATAAAGCAAATGGTGTTTTGTATATCTATAATCATTAAAAATGCATAAGTTTAGATGTATGGGTGTTTGTCGATCAAACACGTCAAAATGGCTGAATGGAATTTGGAACAATTTTTTTTCCGGTGGGATAATCATAAATTGACTCTCTGCTCTAAGTAGAGCGGAAAGGAGTGTCAGACTACTCCCACCCTGTTCTTTCCGTTGCCTTTATAGTCCGGGGCCGCGGTATCTCGTTCAAATATTCCCACAACCCATGGTATTTGGAACTGAGTAGATTTTAGTCCGGAATAGGACATAAGACATAATCATTCATCAGACCTTATTCAGCGACAATAACCTAATGGTGTTGTCGACTTGTGACCGAGAGGCTCTCTATACCTCTCTATTCAGTTGCAATTGCTTTGAACCCACTCCAGACAAAAGCATATTTAGCTTAATTGGAGGGGTTAATAAGATTGTTAGTAATGTGAATTTTATCCAAATTGCAGGTTATCTTTGAATAAAAGAATTCATTAACTTGAAAAGACCTTATAGTCCGTTTCTCCAGACACAAATGCATCAGCCTGGTATTTGGCAGATCTGTCCCAGAGATGGGAGCAGTACTCCATACACGACCGAACTTGCGTTTGATAAAAGTTGAGCAGCTGTTCCGGTGTACTGTCTCACCTTTGCTAGGATTCCCAACTTCTTGGCAGCTAGTTAGTTGAGCCTTGGCTTCGATAAACGGATCAAAATTAAGGGTGATGTCAACCGTGAAGAAACTTGATATAGTCTGATTATATTAGCTTAAAGATTGGTCCATGCTTCAAGGTTTGAAGGGCTCCATTGTTGGTTATTTTTTAGCTACCAGCTTTGGACTTACTGCTTATATCTAAAACATTGAGTACATCTTTGTATCTTTGTGTTGTATAAAACTCAAATCAATACTGTAAGTCTTTAAGTCGTAAGCAAGCACTCAAAATTAAACATTTATTTCTTACAAGCTTCTGGCCGCGACTTCGTTCGCGTGGGATGAATTCGGGGATAAAAGAGATAAAATGGACTATGTGTTATTCCAGGATGTCAACTATCTACTTACCAAATTTCATTTCGATCGGTTTAGTAGTTTTTGCGTGAAAGAGAAACAAACATCCATAGATCCTCACAAACTTTCGCATTTATAATATTTAGTAAGAAGTAAGATAGAAAAATGGGAGCAAACACCTCAACCAATTAAAAAGAAACAAGAGATATTATTACTCTAAATATTTCGTTGTCTTCCGTTTAAATAAAACATTCAGTATCCGTTTCAGTTCTTTATAAAACTGTGTTCAGAGACTTGGAAAGAGATATTAAACAAGCTTTGTAACGCGACAATAACGTTATTTAAAAGCCACCGCTTCCCAATCAGTCCCAACTTAAAATAACAAATATTATTTTAACATGACTATTAATATTGACACACAGTTGCATTAACTATTCGTGCTGTACGGGGTCTATTTAAATTGGACGGCAGTAAATATATTTGTATTGCTATAACAAATCATTTTGAAGCTGAAATTCATTGCGGTGAGGAGTGGTTTACTAACATAACGCACTCGAAATGACATTGTTAACACTGCGTTTTGTCCACGCTATACCCGTCCAGAGCGCATTGGTTTTAGACCCAGAATTGCCTGCATACATGTGAGGCTATGTTCGTTTAGCAATAATGATGTTTGTTATTCAATTTTGTTATTATAGACAACAGTAAACGGATTCTAAGGGATAAGACTCCAAGGATCGGGCGCGGAGTTGCGCCCATGAATTATTAACGAACGCTGTTGGTCAAGATAACATTCTTGGTTTCGTAAGCTGTTTCATTGAATGCTGCGAAAACAGTCAATAAGCTCAGCTGATTAACTTGTCTGTGTAAACCTTAATCAAAGCTTAAAGCGGCAAACACCATCGAAAGTTCAATCAATAAGTCAAATAAACTCTTAGTTAAAAATCAAAACCTTTTGGTGTAAACACTGAAGTCTATTTACCATTCGAACCGTAAATAAAAAGCCGGGCTTCGAAGCAATATCGGGCTCTGTCAAAGCTCAAGAGCGGAACTTGAAAAAAAAAAGGGAAAAAGAAATCAATCGACCTAGCCCGATAGTGGCCATTAAAATATCGTTGAATTTCAAAAGATGGAGACGTTCGGATCTCGATAGTTGGGCGATGCCAAGACGTATCGCCCGAAATGGACTTTTGATGTAAGTTCAAAACGCATTCGTGGTTCCAACCCTCATTTCGATTTTTGAAAAGTTTAACATAATGGCTGAATTAGTGGAGTTCGTATTAAAAAGTTTGAGTTTTCTTAAAAATATTTTAATGCCTGAATAACTTTCAGAATATTAACATGTCCGAACAAGATTACAATGTAACCAACAGCGCGTTTTAAAGTATTACTCTACATACAAAAAGTTGTTAAAAAACATACCGGTAAATAGACGATAGTATTTCAAAACTACCTAATATATTAAGGACCTACGTATTTCATAAGCTGAAGACCTCAACATTTCAAAACACCGTTACTAAAAAGTCCTTCTAGCTGAAGATTAAAAAAGCCCCAGACACTACAGTGCACAGTTCATCGGTATCAGTATTTTTCACCCGACTGGCTGTATCCCCTTAAGACGCCTCCGAAGCCCGGCTAACGAAGGGGCCCAGTCGGCCGGATAATGCCCCTATTCTGATATTCCTAACTTTAGAACCCCGAATATTTTCCAATAGAACCGCGCCGAATAAGATTCGTGTAAAAAGTTCCGCTTTGTACGTGCATTGATTTGTAAAAAGTTTGCATTTGTTTTTTGTTATTCGATTCTTGGTTCTGTTTGCCACCTCTTTGCTAGTCATACGGTGATGGTACAAAATATTGGTGAAATAGGTAAAAACGAGGTCAAAATGTGACTTGATGGTTTAGAGACATAAGGAAAGAAATTGACACGTATGAGTGATAGAAATCACGAGATGTTAACTTAAAGCCGACGTGAGGCAATGCAATTTAATTTATAAAGTCTTTTTTTGTTATTATTGTGTGCTCTAATCTAGGTCAAATAAATTTATTTTCTCTTAAGCTAACATGGCTACTAACAGTATTATTAGAACTTAAAACGTACAATACGTACACAATATCCCGTTTTAAGTTCTAATGATAAATGTATTTTCGTTTATTATTTCGAAAGAGGTTTTCAGTCTTCTATAACCACTATTTCTACCTCCTAACTATAGCTAAAATAACAATAGTTTAAACTGAAAAATACAGGTCTCTCAAGAATAGGACTTGGAAGCAATGAAGAGAAAGCGTCGTGGACTTTTCTTAATTCTGTGTACATTCGCAAAGAAAGAATTCTTTAGTTTGAATTTTGTTCAATTCTATGATAACATATTGATAATTATGTACCTATATGTTAAGCAAAGCAATGCAATACTGGACTTATGAGTTACCAACTGATGTGGCGATGCTTAAGGGAGGCGTATATTCAGCAGTGGAATCCGAATGAGATCACACGTCTGTTGTGTTGAAACAGTAAAAATGATGTATGGGCCCAAACAGTGTAGGATGTGCGCCGATACCCAACAATTACAGATAAGTAAATAAAAAATTTCGTCACTTCTTCTTCAGTAAAATACAATTAATTTACAACTAACGAACACATTTACATAAGAATTTAACATATTACTTGTAATTAAGAAATTAATGTAGCTGTCATTGCAGTAATAAACATTGATGAGTGTCAGGCAAGTTTGAGGCCGCCATATTGGATCGTTCTTGTCGTAATAAAACATGTTGATTGCTACCGTTGTAAAATTAATTGACCATATATTATATCTTGTACTTGCTGTAAGACAAGCGGTAATTATAGAAAGAGACTTTATTGCACTCTGTACTGCATTTATGGTTAAGCGTCGTACAAGATAATTTTACGTGCGTGCATTTCTATCAAACAACCTGCAATTATTAAGAATATTTAATGACAGTGAGTTATATATAGATTCCTAATGGAGGTTTACAGCGGTTCTTAATTTCTGTCTAAAATTTAACCAGTGTCTGTCTGAACATCTTTCTCCGTGACTTTTAGTATCAATTTAGACGCTCCTTAGACTGGTTTAGCACCAAAACGAATTAAGTACTCAAGGGTAATTATAGTCTAATGCAAACCGTACTACGTTTTCAGAATTGGGCGCAGACGACTGGTACTTAAATCACATTTGAAAAGTGGGTCTGGAGCTGGAAAAATGCCATTAATTATTCTATTAATTTCGAGCTTTTTAATTAATCAATCAATTGACAGTTAGTTAATTTCTTAGCACAGTACAAATTAATTGTTGAATCGTGATTCAAGGTTACTCAAATTAAATTAGTTGCTCATCAAAGTAATACATTGAATTAATGAATTGGACTTAAAATTGAAGTTCACTTAATCTTTTTTCCATTATTTCTTCTAAATATAATTATAATAGCTAGTTAAAAAAGAACGTGAATCATTCGTTTTTTTTCCTTATGTTTCCGCTATTAATTAACAAGCCATGACAAAACCACTTTATCGCACAAAACACCATTATCCAGAAAAACATTGATCACCAAGACGCCTTTCTCCTCGACATTTCATAAATAACTGATGTTAATTTAGACTTCCTTTTTGAATGGAGGAAATGAAAATACGTTTTTCGAATCAACCGTCATAACGAGACGTTTGTAGTTATTTTGTTGTGTCATTTTTGGCGAAATTCTGACAGAAAATGTGGGTCGGCGCGAGTCAAATTGTTCGCCATTATGGGATCGAATCAACGTAACGTTCCAGGAACGTTACTTCTATGATTGAATTTATTGAAGACTCTTCGGGGGATTTGAGTAAATACCGCGCTCATTCTTGCTTACAAAGTGACAGGGTATTGTGAAATATTTTGACACATTTCAGTCTACATTAAATTCCGTTATACTCGTACCTATTTAAATTTTCATAGAGATGAGATTTTATTTCCGCGTTTGACCACCATCTCACCTGATGGTAAGTGATGATATGGTCGAAGATGGAGCACGCTTACCTAAAAGTAACCTATTCACTCTTGACTTAAAGACCCCTATGTTATAGCTATCGGGAAACACAGACTCCGGCAGGGAATTCCACTCCTTAGCCGTACGCACAATGAAAGTATTCCCAAAACGTTTAGTGCGTATGGGTGGGATGTCCACCATGTAACGATGGCGATTCGCCGTTTGTCTGGTAGTCCGATGATGGAACGGACTTGGCGGAATTAGATTGTGTAATTCCATCGCACACTCCCCGAAATGTAACTGATAGAAAACCGATAGACTTGTCTCTGTCTTGAACTCGTCGTCGGTGTTCAAGGCTCTGGAGCTTTGACTCGACCAGTGCATCGTTGCCAATGAGTCTCTTTGCCCGTTTCTCAATGGACTCAAGCGCGTCAAATTGGTATTTGGAAGATCCATCCCAAAGATGAGAGCAGTACTCCATACACGACCGAACCTGGGCTTGATACAGATTGAGCAGCTGCTTGGGTGTGTATTTTGGCAAAGGTGAGACGGTACTACTAGTACCGTCTCACCTTTGCCAAAATTCTCAACTTTTTTGATGCTAATTGAGCCTTAGTTTTGAGAGCAGTGGTGATGATATAAATTACCCAAAATAATGCAGAGATTAAAAATAAAAACCCGATAAATCGCGGCTCATTTTTAGTTTTCAAACGCAAATCACATCGAGAATTATTTCGATACCAGACTGGCAGTGCTGGCACATTGGAAACGGTCGTGGAAAAAGTCGTGCCGACTTTCGAATTGGAGATCGTCGGTTCTTACCCAGGCAGGCACCGTACTTTGTACTTTCTGTATCACCACTTCTCTCAAAATGTTGAACGAAAAAATTGTGAAGAAACAGGCATGTCCTAGATCCGAAAACATCCGAAGAAATACGACATTCACCGACCCGTACTGGGGTCCTCGTGGTGGATTACGGCCCATTTCCTCTCAAAGAGAGAAAGCCAGTTTCCCAGCAGTGGGATAGTTCAGTTGCGTTTGCGTTCCGGGGCCGCGGTATCTCGTTAAAACATTCGCTCAACCCCGGCAGGCAATGGCCCTGTCGGGAACCCATTATGCAACAGACTGGCAACTAGTTTTTAATTGAATATATTCACGTCTCACGTGACGCAGTACTGGGAAGGGTGAGCTCCCCTGCCGGACTATGCAATAACACGTCCCGCGTCCGAGGGTGTGCGGAGGGGAGTCATGTGAAAGCGTTTTGTGGTAATAATCGGATAATAAATATAGCGGCGGCGACGACCGATACATGCACCCTATTTCATAAAGTTTGTTTTCCTGCGAGAGTTTCAATTTTATGATTTTTTATTTGTTTATCATTGGCACTGAGGATACGTATGACGTGTGTATGATTTAACTTGAAACGTTGTTATTATTGTTGATAGGCTCACATTTATTAGGCTAAATACCCTACCCTCCCCTACCGAAACAAACTCTTGGCCTAAATAGCCCTAGGTTATAGCAACCAGGAAACACGTTTCGGCAGGGAATTCCACTCTTTAGCTGTACGCACAATGAAAGTATTCCCAAAATGTTTTGTACGTATAGGAGGAATGGCCACCATGTAACCATGTTGTCGTTTGGTTTAAATATTGCAATGGATTACTAGCTTTTGGGGTGTATTTTGCTAAGTGGCTAGGTTAGCGGGAACATCTATATGCGAAAATTAAAATTATGTTATTGCTATAAAAGAACACTTTACAGCTTAACTACGTCAAAGAATCTCTCGTAAAAATGTGCATATCTTAAAAAACACTACGATTACTTCTACTACGATTTTAGTCTATAAAACAACCATAATTAATAAAAGCAGCGAGTAAAATATAACCTAAATAATCTGACATCATAACCTACTAAATTTAATTTGCACCGACTACACTGTGTGACATATTTCATAGCAGCGCAGTTATTCGCTTCGCTTGCAGTGAACGGTCGGCATCGCTTCACGCATAGCGAGTGTGTCGAGCTCTAGTTACGATAAAACATGTTGTAATTTTAATTTACAATTGTTTCACATTTTAACCAATTTATTTGTTAGAAATGTTTGGATTAGCCTTTGAAATGATGTTGTTGAATTTGTAGTAATTAATTTGTATTTCGGTTGAGTTGTTTGGCGTTAAAAAAAGTCTGTGTGTTCTCTTACACTTTTAGTTCTATTTATATTCTACATGATTAGTTAAAAAAAGTGCGCGGGTGGGTATTATTCTTCTTTTGTAAATGATAATCCCAAAAAAACAATACTTGTCAAAAACCCAAGTCTCGCAACTTAGTTGTTCTACCGTAAAAAGTTGTGAGATTCATGTAATACGTCGGTTATTAATTTATTCAGTCCCTACATAAGGGACCTTCTGTCTTAAGTTGTTACGTAATTATCTAACCTAACGACATCTTATAGTGACCATATCAATATTAAAAATCTTTACCGTTTTAAATAAATAGATTGACTCGGCCATCGCATGAAAACACAATATATCTCACAAGTAATACATATATAAATTAAATTGTTTATTGCGATTGCCAAGTCAATCTATAACTTTATTTTTAGTCAGTAGAATTTTGATACACCCGAGCGGAAGAAGTCATTCGATGATATTTTTCACCAAAAAAAAAAAAAAAGTCCCCATCTACATCTATTATTTCATTATATTATACAGGTACACTGATTAATTAACTGCAAATGTAACTTTGTAATCCTATATATTTATATGGGATTACAAAGTTATTTTTGCAGTTGATGTATCTAGAAAACTGGAACGAAATTGAAAAATATTATAGTTTTTCCTTGATTCATATACTAAACACTAATTGTATTCTAAATTTGAAGCTTCTATGTCTGCTAGAAGTGCTTTAGACTTTTGATGATCGGTCAGTCAGTGAGTGACAAAATTTACAAAATTAAGGAACTTTGACTCGTTATAATTCTTAAACTACTGGTTCAAATTGAATGAAATTTGAAATATACCGTGTTTATACAATGCCTGTTTGGTTACTGAAAATTCAGGCTTCTAGTTTTATCCACAACCAAGTTATAGGGGGTCGAAAATGGCCTGAGTTGCTTCGAGAAAAGAATGGTACGGCCGTGCCGCTTTTTTGCTCGACTTGGCGGGGGCACTGCCGTGCCCCCAGATCTGACCTAACATTTGAAGCACTTTCGTTTTTTAAATTGATCTATTAGATACTCTCCGAACCTACGACTTTAATATAGTCGATTAGTATTTAATTCAAACTGACCTTTTTAAATGGTAAATAATCTATTTACAACAACCAGAAAAGAGGCTAACAACTTAACAATGAACGAGGCAGTATCGTTTTAATTTTATATATAAACATAACCTGAATAAAAACACAGTAACCATAAAAACGACAATTTCGGGATAAAGGCTGGACCTCTTCCGCGATACGTCGACGACATAAAAATAAATAAACCCGTTGTTTCGATAAGATAATGCTAGGCTACAATTAAGTTAAACGGCCGATGTCCCGGGCAGACATCGGGAACGCATTTTGCCCGGGCAATGTGCGAAAGCTGATGGCGGGCAAAGTGCGCTTCACCTACAATAGAATTAAAGGAGTTTGTCCTGTTTGTGGCTCTGTTTTAGCAGTACGTACGGATATCTGGTGGCGACATGCGGAAAACGTCGGGAAAGAATAATGAAACAGGAACATAATGCGACTCGGAGCGCGGAACTACCGCGAGTTCAGAATTATCGCGAAATTAAGGAACGGTTTCTGAGACAATTGAAATGGATCTTGTAGTTTCTTGATGGGTTTTAAGAGAGAAACTGTTATTGTGGCCTTGTAACTCTTTTTAATTAAAGCATTTAGTATGGTTATTATGAAAATCAAGAGCCGCGACAGAGCAGTATCGTGCTATCGTGCTTCGTCTTTAAGTCAAGAGTGAATAGGTTACTTTTAGGTAAGCGTGCTCCATCTGCGACCACATCATCACTTACCATCAGGCGAGATTGTGGTTAAACGCGAAGATTTTTTCAATAAAAAAAAATTGTTTATGTTTATTTTCAAAGTAGTATAAAATTCCTGCCTGGGTTGCGGGAATGTTCTAACGAGATACCGCGGCCCCGGACCACAAGGGTAGCTGAAGGACCAGGGTAACAGTGTGGGATTTTAGTCAGTAGAAGTCTGACACTCCCTTCCGCTCTGACAAGAGCTGGAGAAGTCATTCGATGATTTTCCCAACCAAAAAAAAATGGTTTAAAGTTGACACTTTTACACCTAGATGAGGCCGGTGTTTTCTAGCTACTACTACCCTGAGTAAAAACACCGAAACAAACTCATAGGCCACAGTCTCTTTTGAAGTCTATACAATTCGTACTGGTCAAATCATATAAAAACCATGTAGGTTAATGTCTGAAGCGGGCTTTTGTAAACTTCAGTTTTTATTCTGGAGGAGGCGGATAAGCGGAGCCGATGCCAAAAGGACGAATATTTTACTAATCAATTCATGAATAGATGCTACTGTAAATCTACATTCACTGCTACGTAGGTAGTACCTGTAATACGCGTAGTATTGGTACACATAACTGGAGGGGACACTCACTGAGCTCCGTCCGCAGGGGAATTCCGATCCCCTTCGCATCTGCCGGAACCAGTGACCTTAAGAAACTTACTACTATTGTTTAAAAGACCCCTCGTAGCCTGTAGTATTCCTGAGGGCCACGACTCCTGTCTGGTGGACATGGCGACTGATCAATTGCTTCGAAATTTGAATTTGTTTATTTTTTGCATAAACAACTCTTTTTCAGTGCTTTATTTGGGTACGAGCCAGTTTTGTCTGGTTGAAGCTAAATACATTATGATAAATATCATTGAGATGTTACTGTGTTGTCTGATTGGGTTATGGAGTTGGATGACAAATTCTTTTTTTAGAAACTTTAATGATTAAATTCAAAAGTTTGAAGAAATAACGTTTTTTTCGTCTTTTCCTTTTTTTGTACTTTGGCCAGACTTTTCAAATTGATGAAAAGATTGAGTTTTTTTAAGATTAGAAAGGTTTATTTTCGTAAAAATACTCATTCGATGTTTTGCATATTGTTGATAATTGCTATGTATATGTATAATAGCGCCGGTGTATAAACAAACTTCGTCGGAATCTATACTCTTTCAAGCCCGTTCGGGTGGTCCTCTGCCGGATCCCCAGTGAGATCCCCACCACCGAGATCGTCTGCGACCTAGAGTCACAGAACATCCCGGTGATTGAGGTGCACCGTATGCACGGCAGAGGTGGCAGGGCGTCTAACAACGTCCTCGTCATCTGCCACCCCGTCTCCGAAGGTCCCCACCCCATCTTTGCGCTGAAGACTGTATGCAGTCTTTCAGGAATCTTAATTGAGAAGCCACACAAGAGTGGCACGGTAGGCCAATGCCACCGTTGCCAGTTATACGGCCACGCGCAACGGAATTGCTTCGGCAAACCCCGGTGCGTAAAGTGCCTGGGCGATCACGGCACCGCCGAGTGCAGTCGCCCAAAAGACAGGTCCCAATGCCCAGACCCGCCCAGCTGCGTGCTGTGCGGGCAATCTGGTCACCCCGCCAATTACCGAGGCTGTCCGAAAGCCCCGAAAACCTCCGCCCCTAAACTGGCAACGCGCGCTAGCGCACGCCAGGGACGAGAGTGTCCTACACTCTCGTCTGAGCTCCCTCAGACCCTCAGTCCCCAGCGTCCAACTCCTTGGACGGCGGCGAATCACGCCCAAAACTTCCCGGCACTAAGGCCGAAAGTCCCTGGGCTGATGGATCAACCCATCATGCCCTCCGCTCCGGTTGTTGTGGCTTCTCAGCCCCCACCTCCTCCCCAGTCACTCCCTCGCTCGGTAGAGCCGGAACTCGATGCGTTCCTCATCCTTGGAAATACCTTCAGCTTCTTCCAGTCCGCCCGCGCCATCCAAATGGCAAAGGAGGTCGTGGCCTGCACTAGCATCAACTCCCTGATTCGGGTATACCATCAGTATCCCGATGTCAAAAGTCATTTTGATAACCTTTTTAAACAGCCATAATGTATAACACGGCTAGTAAGAGACTAAAGCCCCGATCCCTAAAGCTAGGTTACTTCAATGCCAATGGCATCACTAATCAACGGGACGAGATCGCGACTTTCCTTCGCGATCATAGTCTCGACATCCTTCTGGTCCAAGAGACCTTCCTCAAACCCCACCTTAGGGATCCCAAGGTAGCCAACTACCGGCTAGTTAGGAACGATAGGACTAGATGCCACAGAGGTGGCACTCTAATATATTATAGGAACTCCCTGCACTGCATCCCTATGGATCCGCCGCCCCTTGCCCACTTAGAGGTATCCGTTTGCCGGCTAGGCATGACGGGCCATCCCTCTATCACAATAGTATCCGCGTATCTCCCACCGCACAGCGACGTAGATTCAAATTCTTCGATAAACGCCTCACTACGAAGCGACCTTACAGCCCTTCTTGACATGAGTGACTCCGTCCTTATAGCGGGGGATCTCAATGCCAAACATCCCGCATGGTGTAGTCGTATTACCAACCCCCGTGGGAAGGTACTATACGACCTTTGCACACCTCTCCACATAGATATCATAGGTCCTATGCGGCCTACTCATTATCCGTTCGAGCCATCCCACTTGCCCGACGTACTCGACATTGCCCTCCTGAAGAATGTGAACTTACGTTTGCACTCTTTAGAGACGGTAGACGAACTTGACTCTGACCATAGACCGGTGATCTTGGAGTTAACTCCGAGATCGGGTCCCTATGACCCTAACCGCCCCCCTCCCACACAGGTGATCACTGACTGGAGGAAAGTAGGCGAATTGCTGAAATCCAACACGTCTCCTCACCTGGACAAGATCCCCGACCACATCCAGTCCGCCGCCGACACGACGGCTGCGATCGACTCACTCACGGAGCACGTACAATCTGTCTTGAACGACTGTTCAAAGGAGATTCCGGTGTCAGAGCACTGGCGCCGGAAACTCCCGGACGATGTACGGGCCCTGCTGACTGAGAAGAACGCAGCAGTCCGTGCCTACAGATCTTTCCCCTGCCAGAATAACAAAACTTTCATGCGGTACTTACAGCGCAAAGTAAGTAACAGCATCAGAGAGTGGCGTGAAGCCGGCTGGGACAAGACCCTGAGCGAACTGGAACCCACCCACCATGCCTTCTGGCAACTTCAGCGGAATATGCGCGCCACTGAGGTTGCCTCAATGCCTCCCCTTATCCGCCCGGACAAAAGCATTGCCTTCGACGACGAAGACAAAGCCGAATGCCTAGCCGACAGCCTGGAGGCACAGTGCTCTCCCAGCTCCCAACCAGTCGACCCAGCCCACCTTGCCCACGTGGATGCTGAGGTCGAACGTAGATCTGCCCTACCCCCTGTCGAGGACCCTGATGCTCCCCTCCCCCCCGTCACGGAGGACGAGGTGGAGGAGATCATCAAGAAACTCAAACCTAGGAAAGCTCCCGGGACTGACAGACTGACCACTAGGGCACTTAAACTCCTCCCACGTACGATCTTAGTCCTACTGACTGCCATCTTCAATGGCGCCTTGTCCAACAACTTGTTTCCACAAGCTTGGAAAGAGGCTATAGTGATAGGTATCCCAAAACCCAAAAAGCCCAAGAACCTCCCGACTAGCTATAGACCCATTAGTCTGCTCAGCGCCCTCGGCAAGGTCTACGAGCGGATTATTCTTAATCGGCTCAAGGACTTTGTCGAGGCCAAGAGCCTAATCCCTAACGAACAGTTTGGCTTTAGAGCCCATCATTCCAGTGTCCACCAAGCCCACCGCATCGTAGAGCACATTAGCGGCCGCTTTCAACGCGGTCTGGTGACGGGGGCCCTATTCTTTGATATAGCGAAGGCTTTCGACAAAGTCTGGCACAATGGCTTAATTTACAAGCTTTACCAACTAGGTGTGCCGGACCGTCTCGTGCTCATCATTCGAGACTTCCTGTCGAACCGCTCCTTCAGATATCGTATCGAAGGAGCGCTTTCCACTCCCCGCCCTATCAGAGCCGGCGTCCCTCAGGGCGCCGTGCTCTCCCCCCCACTCTTCACGCTATTCACTAGCGACATCCCCAAAAAGCCCCCAGTAGAGTTATCCCTGTTTGCCGACGACACGGCCATCTACTACTCGGGACATAATCCCGTTAGCATCGCTCATACCCTCCAGACCTCAGCCAACGCACTAGGCGATTGGTTTAGGAAATGGAGGATTGAGGTAAATCCCGACAAAAGTCAAGCAGTCCTGTTTCGCAGGGCTCGCCAGCATAAAAAGTTCACCCCCCCACGCCCGATCACTATGTTCGGCAAGCCAATCCCTTGGGAGAAGCGAGCCAAATACTTAGGTGTGATCCTCGACCAGTTCCTGAATTTCAGTGAGCACATAAAGTCGGTTCGCTCGCGAGCCGCTTTCGCTCTCGGTAGGCTCCACGCCCTGCTGAATAAACACAGCAAGCTCTCCCTTAAATGTAAAATCCGAATATACACGACATGCATACGTCCTATCATGACGTATGCCTGTCCGGTGTTTGCTCATGCCAGTCCCAACCAGATCCATAGGATGCAAGTTGTTCAGAACCGTTTTCTCCGAAAGGCCACGGGCGCGCCCTGGTTCTGTAGGAACGAGGATCTCCACGTAGACCTCAAACTCCCGACCATAAAGCAAGTGTTGAAACGCATGTCAGTGCGTTACTTCACCTCTGCTGAGACCCACACTAACCCCCTGATCGTATCGGCCGCCCGATACAGACCCTCCAAGATTTCTTGGGTTCGTCGCCCGCGTAACATCCTAGACGAGCCTGACGACCCCACCACCATCCGACAAGAGAGCAGTAGGGAAACCAGCACTCTTAGAAGACACAGATACAGAACGCGTTCCTTATTCCGGCCTCGCCGACGAGGCCCATCGCGACGTCCGCGTACTGGTAATGAAAATCCTCCCCGACCTTTG
The DNA here is from genome assembly GCA_943138885.2 of Tholera decimalis. Taxonomy (NCBI): domain Eukaryota; kingdom Metazoa; phylum Arthropoda; class Insecta; order Lepidoptera; family Noctuidae; genus Tholera; species Tholera decimalis. The sequence continues at coordinate 6,177,434 of OW964553.2, read as the reverse complement.
CCAAACGAGCCAGCCCGCGATGCTGAGCCAGTAGCAATAAATACTCCCGTAAATAATATGACCCAGCCTGTCCCTTTGCTGCCCTCCCGAAATGACCCCGCTATGCCGAGGCCCGTACTCCACAGGGAGTGCCCTTAGCGTGCGGTCATTAGTTTTTAAGTATATTTTAGTTTGTAAGCCCTGGCTGGGGGCCTTTAATTTATTAGAGGTCACCACAGGAAAGTCCGGTTAAGTAGACTCACAGCCTTAGTGTGCTGATCTACAAGTGGCCCTACCTAAAAAAAAAAAAAAAAAAAATCTATACTCTTTACTAATATTATAAAGCGGAAGAGTTTGTTTGTTTGTTTGCTTGAACGCGCTAATCTCAGGAACTACGGTTCTGATTTGAAAAATTCTTTCAGTGTTAGATAGCCCATTTATCGAGGAAGGCTATAGGCTATATATCATTACGCTAAGACTAATAGGAGCGGAGCACTAATGAAGAATGTTTCAAAATCGTGGGATTTTTTCTTCCACGCGAACGAAGTCGCGGGCGGAAGCTAGTAATTAATATTTCTGAACCGTACCTTATGAAATTTGTCTGGCAATGGGCAATGTTTAACAAACATGAAAAGTAGGTCGCCATGTCCATCCGAGATAACAACGTTGTTATTACAGAGGAGCAACGTTAATACGTACATATTTATAATAAATATTACTTATTACGAGCAAAATGAATGTCGGATATTTATTCAACTTCTTTATTTCTGCTTCATAACAAAGATTTGGTCTGGATTAACAAGATCCCTTTCAGAGGAGGCGCGATCGTAAATAATGTATGTGAATTACGTAAATAATATTTCTCCAACATTAATTCTCTTTTATTTGTTACAAAAGTATATTATTAACAATAGTGTTGACGCATCGTGTGAAAATTAACAACATGGCGGATAAACGTCACAATACGTCCATACGCGGTGACTTTGTGAGGCGGTATTGATCCTATAGAATATTAGTTTAGGGTCCCTTGGGTCTAGTGGGGGACTTGTGTGAAATTGATGCCATTATTGGGCGAAACCGTTAGAATTGAAAGCCACGTGACCATACCCGGCAGCTGTTTCACAAATATTTTGCTTCATATCGATCTAAATACAAATATTGACAACATCAACACTGTTTAAATTAAAAGAAAATAGTCTCAGGAAACGTGATTACTGCAAATATTTTAATATGTTACAAAATAGCCGTGATGTGTTTACCATCGACTTGCATTAATATAAGTAGGCGTTATGTTATTACTATAGGCATTGCTATAACAATTCTAAGTATTATACAAATTGTACTTTTGCGTTAAAAAAGTATTGCGACAAAAATTACATGTGAAAGTATTATTTAATAACTAATTTGCAAAAAAAGATAATCTTTCATTTGATAATAAATAAACAAATATAAGTAGAACAACTGTATTAATTGTACAGAGCTTTTATTAAATTATATGCATGACTGTGTGTACGTCAAATATATCCTATTAAAAGATTTATGAACGGAAAACCTTCTGAAATAATTTCATCAACCCTTGGCCTCCGTCGGATTAAAGAAACAAATCTTAACAACTTAGTGAAAGATTTTCATCTCAAAAAACAATCCGGAGATTACGCCAGAACTTGTAATCAGGGTTTAAAATAACACAGTTTAATATTTTAACACCGGCCTAAGGTAGGAAACTAAAGTTAAGTTAAATCCTTTGTTTAGAAGAGGATTACCGGTTCGCTTATCAGCTGCAACAGTGAGGGTTTTTTGTACTCGTCTAGTTTCAATTAAGCGTCGGTTAATTCTGGTGCTAAGTGCTCGGTTTAAGTCGCGACTTAATTTATTTCCGGCCGCAATTTATGTCCGGGATTAATGTAATGAAAGTCCCGCGGCAGGTCCCGCGCTAATTGCTACTCCCGATTGTCTAAACAAAAATAAGGGGACGCCTCAAGGAATTTGTCTTGGCAGGTATCGTTAGCGTTTAAAATGGTAAAGAGTAATACTCTTTGAGGTTACGTCGCGCGGCATGTTAGCATGTTTAAAAAAGAAGACCATGAATGGTTAATTCAATAACCTAATTAAATTATTTTATTTTTCCACGTAAGGTAAGGTTTAAATCGCGTAAAAAGTAATTGAACAATCAAACAGCTTTTTACGGTATTCTATATGTTCGTCTAATCCTCATAAAAAAGGGTAAAGTGTTCGATTACAGCGTAAGTACTCTCGCAATACAATCAACATTACACACGCGGCAGCTGTGGAACCCTAAATTACGGGCCGTTTACTCGCTACGAAGGGTTCTTCACATGAAAAAAGAAAGGAAATTCATAATAAAATTGACAGTTTAAACTGTGAAATAGCGAGTGGCTGAATAGGCGTGTGTTCTGTTCCCCGTAAACAGTGACATTAAAAAAGTTATTCGGTTTATTGAATCAAAGACGGAAGATTTTAGCGCGATTTTGAAATATGATGGAACAGAGGAAAATTAAGCTATTTCAGTAAAGCTTTGGTTTCCTAGGATAGCGTTGCCGTCACATAGCGGCCGTAATACAGCGGTGAATGACGTCACTAGAACGTTGTCTATGTAAACAAAATGGTGCGATTTCCTAGAGAGCGGTAACTGACACCGTAACGTCAAAAAGCGGTGCCGCCATTTGCATGACGGCCGTCTTGTCGGTGTCAGATGGTTTCGTGAACGTTTCCAAAGAGAATGTAATACACTAGTTATCGATGAAGCAGACAGTGTGTTAAAACGGCCGTGGAACTTTCCACATGTCGTCACCGTAAAGACGGCCGCCTTTTTGCGTCCGTAATATTACGGCCGCTATATGACGGCACCGCTTTCCTAGGAAAACAAAGCTTTACGAACAAACATGTACCTAAGCCGTTATTAAAATACTTTTGTCGGAAACTAAATAATCGAATAACAGTATCGTTTTAAAATGATTAAGTAAACTATTTTCAAATAAGCTTGGTTACATATTTAAATATGTAACCAAGCTTATTTGAGTCAGTCCGTTTCAGCTATAAAATTGAAGGTACTTTATTACGGATCGACCCAAAATTAACATCGGAAAGGGAATTCATTAACATTATATTAACCGCATAACCCCAATACGATTTACAAAAAGATTGTGAACAGGACTTCCGTGAATATTTGTACCTTTCAACGATATAAAGTTTTATGAAATTTTAAACACAATTTGTAGAAACATATTACCTTTTTTACAATGGCGATAGTGTCAGTTTTGAGCTAAATAAACTGACAGCGGTGATCGTTTTAGTATTTCGAAGAATTAAATATTTTGCAACGGTAGGGAATCTGCTAGTAGCTTCAAACTATGCATGATAACATAGCTTACAATCCGTTTATTGCGTTCCACAAAGCTTTAAGGTGGTAAATATTTAAAAAGTTGCAATTGTAGACCGCATAGTGAGTTAAATCTTACAATCTATCTTATTTTCAACCGACGACCAAAAGAGGAGGTTATCAATTCGACGCGTATATTTTTTTTTTTTTAATGTATGATCACCGATTACTCGAAGATGGCTGAACCGATTTGGAAAATTCTTTTTTTGTTTGAAAGGGTATACTTCGAAATTGGTCCCATTGTCACCAGGTCAGGATCTGATGATGGGATCCTGGAGAAATCGAGGGAACTCTTCAAATATTATAGGCACACCTATGGCGTTTTGGGTATTTCTTATAGTAACTTATGCAGTTGCTCTCGCAAAATACCATTTGGGGAAGTAGAACTGATGATGAAGACCACAGATGGTCGCCGAACCTACTCAATAATAAGTATTTCGTGGATTGCGATTCGATTACTTGAATATGGATGTTACGCACTTTATTCGTCACAATGCATATGGTGATGTAGAGCTGATGGTGAAGTACCAGGAGAACTCCTCAACAATTAACGGCCCAGCATTGGGAAAAGCAATATTTTGTAAAAGGATATAAGTAGTTGACATTTAGGCTCTTTTAACCAGGTAAATTAAAAATCGACCAACTAAAAAGAGTGAAATAAAAACTTTTTACCAAAAAATTAAACCGACTCCCAAAAACACTGCAAAGTGAAAAATAACTTTAATTTCGGAAGTCGGTGCCAAAAACGAAAATACAAAACTAAGGACACCGACTACCGAAATTAAAGTTATTTTTCACTTTGCAGTGTTTTTGGGAGTTGGTTTAATTTTTTGGTAAAAAGTTTTTTAATACTTATAACTTTATATATTTTTGATATTATGTAGCTTTCTGACAGATAAGACTCATTTGATCAGTAGTACTAGAAATATCCTTTTACAATTAATAAAAACTCAATTGCAAGACATCGCGAATCATGAAGTCTGCAAAAATTGAGATGCATAGAGATGCAAAAATAATTATAACATAAATAATTACTGCATACAATATGACAAGTAACACATTTCAAAGATATATAGATCCACGATATCATCCTACATGGCTTAACATATACATTGCATATTCTCTAATTACATTTTGATAACTTCCTGCAGCCGTGTATGTACGTTCGGATACAGCTGCAACATTAGACTGAATGGAATTTTAATGAGCATATTCTGCTTCACTCCAACGTGCATCCAAACGCTGGAAATCTGAATTCTCATTTCAAAACGCGCAGTCATAAACCAACGAACATAAATTAAAGAAAAAAACTTATAAAAGTAATTAGATGACAAATGGTTTTGGGTTATTGGTAAGGTGACTCGCTCGCAGTTTTTACCTTTCACTCATATTAGACGATACAAAACTAACAAAATGTTTACCAAAGTCTGGCACAAACAATAATATTAATAACTTGGTAAGAACCATCAAATATTTACTTCAGTTATGACGAGAATACATAATACTGGTCGGTAAAATATTCAGAAGCAATCACCGATGCCATCGACAAAAAACCTTTCGTGTAAAACGAGTGGGAACTTGGCATTTTTTGAATTTTTCGCTTCATTTCTGTGCGCGTCCATTTTTTATTTTACTTTTTTTCCAATGCTTTGACAGTCATTCAGCCAGTTGCAAAGTTTGGATGCTATTCGATTAATCGGTCAGTGTTGCCAGATAGGGATACCATTAATGTTTTTTGGAGTTTTTACTATATTTGCTTTCAAGGTTTTCGTTGTATTTACGTGCCTAGGAAAACTGACATATTTGAACTGATTTATATTTAATTGAAGATAAAGTTTTATGAAGTAAACAGATGCTAAAAACACAAATTTCAAAGTGTGGTAGTGGAAACTGACCACAGTATCCTGATTTTTAAAGCTTTGTTAAGATGTAAACCATAAATATACTCCCTAAAATTCACTCTAATACATCATACTTTAATTTTAGTCCCACCGATACATCCCTATTGTACACACAAAAAAAGTGATTCGTAATTCGATTGCCCGCGCAACGCACAACGACATTCGGTTATTTATCGTGTAACCGGTGTTTACAATATGCGGCCGGCACGTGTGTTCATGCACGTGGTATTACAATAACACCCCGATCAAAGACCCCAGCTATGTAAACTACCTACTGATTAAATTATAATTAACCCGCTCTGTTAGTTGTGGTTGTTCGTTTTTTTTTTATTTGTTACCTATTCCAATGTTGTCTGCCTACTCGACATCAAAGCCGAATAATTTGTGTTCTATTTTTAAAACACTGGCCCAATAGAACAGCTTTTAAATTGTAATATTATTCTATGCTGTACAAATAGTCTGTTGCGTGCTTTTGATGATCAAATTATGAGTTGCCATATTATTATAAGTTTCGCGAGTCTCATTCAAGTTTGTTGTACTATTTCGTCGAGAATCCGTGATACAGACAGGCGTATTATGTAACGTTGTGTGATTATTATATTATAAACTTCTGGACGAACATTAACTGAGATCAAGATATGGTTTATTAACTTGCGAATCACAAAAGTTTTGCTTTGTTTACGCTTATTAAGTAAGCTTTCTTCTCTCTACGTACGCGTGATCTAAACATCCTGATTGAAAATTACTTGTTATAAAAATAGTACTAGAAATGCGAAGCCCTAGGAATTTGGTTGTTGAAACTTCGGTTTCCAGCTTTTATGCTGTAAGTATCTTTCAGGTATATTGACAGTTTTCTCACGCCAATATTTTTATTTTATTTTACTGGAAAATCTATCCCGGCCAATAAATAAGGTAACTTCGTGCCTACTTTAAAGTTGTTAAGCTGGAAAGGGCGTTGTATATACACAGCTGTTGTTTTTTACTCTGTCCACTCTATTCTCAAGCGTGCCATTTGACATAAACGAATAAAACCTCCGCACTTTAAAGAAATAAATTTAAGGCCTACAGTAACTACTTGCCCCTCAAAGAGCAAATAATCTAAACCAATACGGGAGTGCACAAATACGGGCGAGAATTAACGTCAGGGGAGAGTGGAACACGGCCGCACTCCCCGGCCTCGCGGCCCTTTGTGCGAGATAATGCGTATGTTATAAACATATAATTTACGCTCATAAGGCTTCTTTTTCCAAAAATGCGCAGAAAGGGTGTCCAAAAATAACAATGGATATACTCCCTTGATTTTATCGATGCTGGATGATCTTAAGAGTAAGAGATAAGGAACGACACGAAATAAGGGTTGGTTTTTTGTTGCCAGATAAAAAAAAACATTTAACAATGGATGTGAATCGAAGAGGCTTGGAGTTTCCAAAAATAGCATTGTGTTTTTGCGACTAATATGCTGCAAATGCTGCCACGTAATAAATGAATAGTTTGTTACGATTGAGAGTTATTTTCTCAGGAATTTATTATGTAAATAAGGGATAAACTACTTACTGAAATAACCTAATTTGTATGTATAAGCAATAGGTATTAAGTAAGTATTAGTTATGGAAGCGATGTAATTCGTAATAAATAATGTATTTACTTCATATCATAAACTAGTTAGCCAGTCTGGCGCAAGATGGCGACTAGACATCGAAGGTCAGACTTTTTAGGTTAGCTTTTCAACTTCTTATATGATTATTTCGTACGTTGTTCCAAGATTTTGAGAAGTTTGTGTGACTAATATTATTATTTTTGCTATTTTATATTACATTTTGGGGCTGATATTACATTCCACAAATCTCTTTTTTGTTTCATAAATTGGCCAGCTACAAAAGCTAGAATTTAAAATTTAGACCGTCAAATTCAATTTTTTATTTTTTAACCATCATAATACTTTAGTAAAACCTTTTCATGAGATTGTTTTCACGAAGTCCACATAAAAAAAACCAGATGAGAATCAAATTGACGCCTCGTTCGTCATAACGCTTCACTAGATACAAATATTTCTTATATTGTCGAGAAATTATTTTCCTACCTGGAAATCTATTTTACATCCTGAATTAAGTATTGATAATATAAATACTTAAGTATACATTATTTTTACGGGCAGCATTCCGATAATATTCCTGTATCCAAGAAATGAAATTCCAATACATTTATTTGTACACCGAATAGAATAAATGTAATTTTATAAAGTAGTATGAGTTTTCTACTACGATCATATAAAATGAACCCAATTTTCCAGTTAAGTACGTACTTTAAAAAGCCCGTACAGATTTCTAAGCGTGGATCAAAGGTTAGAGTTTTAGCGATCTATCCGCGAGCTATCAGGCGACTAGAAGGGGCGAGAGTTGTATTAAAGTAGCCGTTGAAGAGTGGGTCTGACAGATGTGCGGTCCCCTCACGGTAGACCGTGTCTTAGCTCCCGGCCCTCATTTGAAAGCCATTCGTTCGTTAGTTACGACCTCCGAAGGGGACAACACGAGGGTGACTCGATATCGTTTTTATGGACAATTTGAGACAGACGAATCGGTCCTTCTTTTATATTCTGGACGTATTTTTTTTCGCAGTTTGCTGGTTTGAAGAAAATGAGGTGTGAGCGCAGATTTGTATATTAATTTTGAGGTGCATTTTGTATGCATATATAAAATACAATAGAAATTCATTTATTTTCTCATCACAGATTACAAACAAATGATAAATTAATAAATAACAAGTCTACATACAGACACTTTTACTATGAATTTGTAGAATTCTGATTTTTACTCTAAACTAAGTTTTTCCCAAAACTAGTAAGTCACCAGTAAGGTAACATGCAAGTGTGTTATGTGTGTCTGTTCATGCAAGTGTGTGTGTTTCGGTATATGGCTTGGTGTGTGAGTGTGAGGTGTGTGTACGTCGGAATGGAAACTTTAGTAAGGATATGGTTTAAACAAATCTTCAAAATCGGTACAGTCTAAGGTAATAAAAAACAAAAGAAATGATTTCTGCATTCATTATTATTTAGGACTTATTCGGTGACTATTTCTTGCACCAGGATAGCATAGCCAAATAACTTCATCCCCACTAAAAAATCCTATCGAAGACTGATAAAAAGTCAAGCCACCCAATAAAAGTATTACCCTAGCTAGGTGATCGATCCCTGTTTTCAAAGTATCCGTGACTTTTAGAATTAGGGGCTGCTATCTCTCGACTTAATTTAGGCCGGGTTGATAAACGTAATGAATGACTAACGATTTTTCAAAGTTATGCGACTCCAAGCCAATAGGGGCAAACGCAAGTTTGAGTTAAATTTTCTGGTTCCGTAGCTTCGAGAAAATCATGCTTAACATGAATAATGCGTCTTGTACAATGATATACATTTTCTAAGTTGATTAATGTAACATTTTGACAAGTTACTTATTTTTAGCCAGTTCGCTATACTGAAAGATACACTGAAACAAAATCAGAGGTCAAAGTCTGGATTCCATACAAACCGTACTGGTAAAATCATATGAGAAATGTGTTTATCATATAATTCCAGATTACAAAACCTGTATCTAGAAATAGTAAGTTTTATAATATTACAATTTTAAATTTGTACAAATTGTATGGTAGCAGTCATACCCAGGCCGGCCAGACAATACAACATGCATTTAAAAGGACAAAAATGTAATTTAAACGACATATCTACCCTTGTGGTTTTATAATTACATCCCGTTTTTCAATTTAAACCTTACAGAACCCAAAAACCCTTAACCAAACAGGGGTCCGTATCTAGTTGATATATGAAGCATTGTGACGGGTTAACAAAAATGTTAAGATAATACAAGATAGTATCGTTCAGCAATTTGTTCGGTTAATTTATGAGAGGATTGTAATTAAACTTATCTCACGGGACGACTGTTCGGTGAATGAAAACGTTCAGTAAAAACGTGGATGATGTTTCTGTAATTGATATGTGACTACTATATCTGTTTGGATGTCAAAATACGAGGCCTTTATTGGACGATCTACGTTTACTGTTAACGTTCGCGAACTTCGATCAAGTTGGTATTGTTGATCGAAGTTCGCGAACGAAGTCGCGGGCAGAAGCTCGTTAATTAAGACAAAACTTCTTTTATTTACGAAAGAAAGATTACTCCTCTGATATAAATAGTACAGATTTGTTCTTCTCTTGGTACAAGAATAAGACCTATTAGGCACGGACGTGACCAACATTAACATCAAATTTCGGAAAAAAATAATGTCAACTCCATTAAACTAATTTCGCCATAATGTCAAAGCACTTAAGATACACAGAATAAACCGTCAACCGTCCATTACACAACAATAAAACAACACAAGACACATCGATACTTAAAACCTCTATTCTTGCAAGAACGAGAAAAACTATTGCTTTTAAAAGCAGCTATTTATTTGCAAACAGCTTTTAGCTGAGTCTCAGTCGTGTACTCCATGTACTTTTGTACTCCTAGTACTTGTGTCCTCGCCGTATTGTAAACTCACATTTCTCGGATTACCCGTCTGAGTCAATTCTATCGAAGGGTGCTGTTAGTACGTATATTTGTTTCTACGTTTAGCTTTTGTATTCCTGCCGCGTTCACCACTTTTATACACTTTTAAAACATGTTCATTGCAACAGATATCATGGTTAACTTCAACCATTTATTTGGACGTGAGTGCTGCCACTTCCGCGACTAATGGCTCGAGACTCGACCCAATTTAGATTAAGTACGTGTTACAAAATGCGTCCCGGCTTTCTTTATCAACACTGAAACACCGTCTTATAATGTTATTCATTCATTCATTATTCAGAAAACTTCTCAAACACTGTTCCGAGGCAAAGTCCGTGCACTTAATTTTGCCACATTTCACTTTAACAAACTGAAATAAATTAAAAATTAAAGTCACCATAACATTCAGCTGCATTCATGAATGTTTTCAACTGAATTATGTATGAACACTAAGCTCATATTTATGATCAGGCCGAAATATCTTGGGGGTCTCATGAATTTGTCGTTAAAAGCGTATTCCAGATGCGCCCTCTAAAAGCGGAAGAGGTAAGAAGAGTTAATATGCACCGAGAGGGGAGGTACCAGGGTGGCAGGGGGAGCGGAGTGCCGAAACAAACATGCCACGGTGCCGAAGGCTTTCTCTGCTTGTTTGTTTGTTTTGCCTATTGTTGGCTGCCGATACAATGAATTATTCAATAGCACTAAGTGGGTATTGTAGAGTGACGGTAGGTTAACATTAGTTATAGCGCGAAATCAGGCCTCAGCAGAGTTTTTTCAAAGAGTCCCCCGAGGGAATTGGAACGAAATGGTAACGATAATTTTTAATTCCGCCGAGTTTGAGAACTTCGCCAAATGGAAATGCGCGAACTCCAGAATGGCCATTACCGAAATAACAACAAAAGAGAATGTTTCCAAATCAGTTTACCTTGCTCATAATATCCTACCGGGGTTATTATAATACATAAATTCAAACAAAAGACGAGAGGAAACCGCGGCGCGAACTTAAAATCGTGGTCCGAAACTCCCGTTACAAAGTCAGGAAGGAAAAGTCCCCAAAGTTTGTCCGAAAAACCGGGAAAAACCCCGAAAATTTAAGTCCAACATTCTGTTTCCGTCGGGCAGGGCACCCGCGTAAATATTATTCGGGACTTTCTTTTATTCTCTTTGTTTTAGACGTTTTATTATTTGCGGTCCGAGGTGAGGCCGCCGAGGTGAATCAGCGCATACACAACGCCGTGGAGGGGGATTAAAAAATAAGCCTCTACGATTTACAACACAACAAAAAGGCAAATAGCAATTTTAGCGTAACTGAAAGAAAAAAACTCACACAGAAATGAATCTAAACAAGATTTTAAAACTTTTGTCCTTTTGATATAAAGAAACAAAAGGGAACTCCTCTCATTTATGTATTTCTCTTTAGTCGTCAAAGCGGAACCAACCCTCTTCAAAAGTAATTGACAAATTTGTTCAAATACAAAAATAAAAGGCTGAATGTTTTTCGCGTCCCGTTCGAAATCGTCTCGCGTAATTAGTTCGCTAGGATTTCGAGGTAGAGACCCCTAGTGCGGAGGGGGGAGGGGGAACAGAATCCGATACATTCCGCGTCAGTCGTAAAGTCGGAATTTTATTCTTACGCATTCCGCATCGGCAGGACCTTTATGAAAACTGTCCCCTTCGCACTTGACGCGAATAAAGCAAAGTAGCGCCCGTAATTCCTGCTCTTTGAGTGATATTTTGGGGACCATCGGACGGCAGATGGCGAGATATTGGACATCCTAGTTTTATGCGAAGGCCTCTGTAGAAAATGTGAACCTTTCTTAAAGGTCGTAAAACAAACATCCATCTGGCTAGAACTGTGCGTACTTAGACGGGGCTGAGCTAAAGAGATTAGGTTAATAGTTTGAAAGATCATCATCTCTGAAGCTTTTATTCATCTTACAATGTTTGTTAATTTGTTTAACTGCAATCTAACTGCAGAAATTTTATCTTTAGTTTTCACGACGATGACTTGCTTCTCCATTTTAGGTTGGCTCCAGATAAAGCAGACTCTAACGCGGTACTAACTACAATATTTTATATACATGAAAGCTATTAAAATATGTTTTTATTTCCTGAGTTGGGGACTCAGGAAATAAAAACTTCTAGAATTCACTCCAAACACAGAAACTCTTTAAGAATCAACAGTGCAGGCACGGTATTTTTTCGTACTTACGTTTCAATAATATATTGTTAACTAATAATTATTACTAGCTGTTAAATCTTACCGTTGGCATGTGATTACATGAGCTGTTGCAGCTGTGGAGACTAGAGGCTGTACTCTGAAACAAAACAAAGCCTGACATAAGTACAGTTCTTGATGGTTTTAAGATATAATCTATACGTGATACACACATACATATAATTGAACTAGATCACAATCTTTTTTTTTTCAATTTTTGTCTTATGCATCTTTCTGTCTGTCCGGGCTTTTTTCCGGAACAGCTGAACCGATTTAAACAGGACTTTTACTGGATTGTTTATACCGGAATTATCACGGGATCGGAAGTCATGCTGGAAAAACTTACAACGCAAAACGAAGTGCAGACACAGAAAGGTTCAAATGACACAAGGTGCACACGTCAGATAAGTAGGAATTTAGATTTCATCGAATGTCACAAAAATAATGAAAAACATGCTCGTACGTGTTCACAACTGGCTGTTGTAAAATAAAGTTTTCTATAGAACTAAAATCCAAGTTTTATTCTAACTTATTCACTTAGTGGCAAACACGACACACGTGTGGGCGAATAAACATGACTGTCTAAACACAGTTCGTATCGAAGACGAACATTATTCGGTGATTGTAACCATGAATCCACTAAAATGAAAACAATAAACCCAAAATACATTTTCTGCGAAGAAATTACCAAAAGTCAACCAATTTATTTTCGATTCGTTCTAAAAAGAGAAAAAAATCTACACAATAACGTAACAGTCGGTCTTTCTAACATCAACCCTTTCCCAATCAGGGTGGAATTTGTCAATCGAGAAACGGTACAGAAAAGAGAGCCTGCTTTGTCAGGCCAATGGCCTGAAACTGTAACACCTGGGCTTTGTGAGACGTTGTTACATGTGAAAGTAATTTATTAACTTACGTCTCGCAGCGTGAAAAACGAAATTCTGGGAAAAATAGAGAGAAGTGTTCCTTTATTCGAAAGAGATTTTTTTGTTCGATGAAAATACTCGTGTATAAACAAAACATGAGTCTTTTACCGTTAAAATAAGTGAACGCAGATGGATGTAAAGGAATTCTTTTCAGGGGAAAATATGGAAGTTTGTGTTATGTTTTATGTAGGCACGATCATGTCAATAACGCTAATGTTGACGCTAAATAAGGTACGAGATTAAATGTACTCTGAATTTTTTATTATATTTTGCAGTTGGTACGCGAAAGAGTGTGCCAGACTTCTAATGTATAAAAATTGGGTATGTGTGTTTAAGGTGGCTCTGTCCCTTCATTTACGCAAGGGCGTTCCGGGGTCGCGGTATCTTATTAAAACATTTACACAACCCCGGTAAACTATATCAGTAAGTTTAAACTCATGTAGCAAACCATATACAAACAAACAATTATCACATACTAAAACCAAACCAACAATTTATTGTCGCGAAAAATGACAAAATTAATCCCTTAAACGAAATCTAATTTGTCTGAAAACCCTTACAAATAAAATTGTCCCTTTATTGCTCGTATAATCATATCACCCTTACTCAGTATTAAAATCATTAAAAAATATATCCATTAACAGTATACACGGTTATAAATAAATTACAGGGTATCCACGCATTCGGGAGTGTCCAGGGTGGCCATATTTCACGAGCGGGCCTGTCCCACGAACGTGTTGACACCTTTTTGCACTTTTTTCGTACTTTTTGCGCAACGTGTGGACACATGAGCGCGTGGACGTGTCTGTGGCTTTTATACCGTTTTTAATAGATAAATAGCGTTGTACCTTGACGGACACGGGAATTTTAATAATAGCGACATAGATACTACGTTGCTCCGTCAATGGCACATGGTGGGTGGGTTTTCTCTTTTTTTAACAATTATTCTGTGCGGAGTGTGTGGACGGTGAAATCTGGTGTATCTGATATTTTTCGCTGGCTGGAAAAGTCAATTGAGGGAAAAGTTTGTACTGTGTTTGGGCCCTGGGGCGATGAATTTCAGGTATATTGTTGCAACTTTTCTACAACAGCAAAAAATCTGTATAACTAAATATACCTGTGTTTTTTTCTACAAATTCATGTTTTGATATATATTTACAAGTCAATAAACAAATATGAGATTATAACGGATTTAAGCCAGCTTAAAAAGAGATCAAAACTATGCCAAGGATACAGTTTATTCTCGAAAACCTAAACTACAAAAATATAAAACACATGTACAATAGGGTCACATTACACTATTCCTTTTCACGTTGTCATTTAAAACCATTAACTTCTTTTATATCTCGCTAAAATGCTACCATTATAAACTGAACAAAACATTAAAAAACAGTTCATATTTCACGTTTTATTTCGACGAGAAAGAACGACATTGCCATTCATTCAGGGCTAACTGTATTTGAACAAAGAGTTTCTAAATAAACACGGCTAAACATTCCGTTCACTCACTCATTCGTTCACTCGTTCATTACAGCGACAAGGTCGAGAAAAATATCCACCGTGTAATTAGTGCTCTTACTGTTAGGTACAATGAAAAGCTTTCGGAAGTGAGTTTTGTTGAAAGGTTCCGTAGCTTTACAATCTTGTAGAAATCTGAGATATTGTATCCTAGTCTTTGACAGAGAAAATCAAGTACTTGGTTATTTCATTTACTACTCTTGAGATTTTACAAAACATTGCAACGATTTATAGTTGAGCTAAAGCGAGTTGTAGGTTGTAGGCAGTTTTTTTACCAGAATGCGTGACGCATAAGAGGGTAATGTGTTTACCAAAATTCCAAAATAAAAATTCAAATTCCACATTCCAAAATTTAAAACAATAGATAATAATAATAATATTTTACATTAATGTTAGTAGTACCACGGGCAGTATTTTTTTGCCCGTAGTACTACTAGACTGCTTGGTAGTACCACCGGTAGTACCACGGGCAACAAACGTGTATTTATTTCATTATTTCAGGTCACATAGATTTTTATCCATAAAAATAATTATCTTGCAAATTTTTATTTGCTATTGCTAGTCTATACTGTTCTTCTGTTGAAAAAAAAAAACCTCTCCAAATGGTTCTAATTTGGATTTGGATTTAGGTAGTAATTTGGGAAACACAAACTTAGAACCATTTGGGAAATTTCAAGAGGTACCTCGCAGTAAGCACCAATTTAATCTTGACACCTCTTCCCATGATGGGCTACTGCCTTACGGGGTTGTGGGAAAGTTCTAACGAAACCGCAGCCCCGGACCGCAAGGGAAACTAAAGGAGCAGGGTGGGTTTTTAGTCAGTAGAAGTCTGACACACCCGCTCCACCCACAGCGGGAGAAATCATTCAATGAATATCTCACCCAGAAAAAAAAAGGATAGTTTCGGCCAATATTATTATACGATCATAGCTTTTATTTGTCACCTATTTTCTATTCAGATTGAACCATAGACAAAACTACGAATACCAGAATAACTATAGATACCTAGTCTATGTACACCTTCCACGTATCAATACATCGCCATCGTGTTATTGCGTAATAGATCGCAAAAATCCGACGTCCGAATTGCATATACGCAGTCTGGAATATCGGCGAGCAACACAATTTGTGTGATCAATATGAAATTGCTGCGATACGATGGAATCGACGTTTTGGAATGTATACAAATTCTGCAGTACAAAGGTGCGTTTACCAATAAACTTGGAGATAGGCAAGATATATTCAGGAAGGTGCCGGGTAAGTTTCTAGCTATTGTTAAAAGTTTCTCAAGTAAAGAAGAAGTCTAATAAGCTAGACTAGGACGAATTTCATAATCGGCCATTTTCTATTTGAGAAGATTTGTACGCGATGGTATTATCGTTCACCATCAATTAAACTTTGAAGTTTAATTGATGGTGAGCGATAATACCTTACTGGTTAACTAAGAATTTGCCAGCCGAAATATATATGAAGAATACGTATGAATCTGTAGTTGTACTTAGTTTAAAAGTTAGCTTAGAAATACTTTTATGGAGGCACTTCTTTCTTTTCCTATGGAAAAGGAGTTAATAAATAAAAGGGATATTTCACTATCAACTACTTTATTTTAAAACATTGCCCCACACTAATAATTTCTTCTGTATCGCTAGTTTATTTATTGTAGGCCATACAAACATTTGTGCAGGGTTCGAACCCGTGACACGCGGCACAGCAGCCAATCACTCAACTACTGAGCCAAATGAGTCTCCACTCGAATAAACTCACGTTTTATTTAATAGTAAAAAGTGATAAGACGCTGGATGTTAGACCCACGGGACTAGATGATGAGGTCACGCTGGGGGGCAGCTTTAGGTTCATGTTTGGAAAGTTTTTCGGTTGCTATGATGATAACACGTTAAGGCATCGTATACGGTTGTTAATGTTAAAGTCATACTAAATTCATGGAGAATTTATGGCCCATTAGTTACAGACACGACTTCCGAGTTGTAGGCCTTGGATTCGAACCCGGGCAGCACATTACTCTGAGTGATTTTCATCATCACCGGTGAAAAAAACCATAGTGAGGAAACCGGTCGGCACGTCCTAGGAACAAAAAGATATGCGACATTAGGATGTTATCTTATTATAGGTAATAAGATAATAAAAATTGTACTTACCTTGAATATTTATTATTTAAAGAGTAACTTAAATTATATTTTTCTACTATTGATTATGCATGCTTCCACTGTTTGGCACCTACATTATTGTATAAAATAAGCAAGGGGAATGGTACTGATAGCCGAAATACAGGCTATGCTTAGTTCGGCTACAGATGCTAAACTAAACGCCTTAACGGAAACTGTTGCCATATAGCAAATATGTCAAGTAGTTATAAGTTTTTTGGAAATAAACATATTATTATTATTATTATCCCCCAACCCGTACCAAACCAGTGTGGTGGATTAGGTAGAGAGGAGGACATATGTCTTATAAAATATTTACTTACAGTAAACAATATTCGTAATGTTGACGATAACAAATGAGTTTTTACTCCCACGGAACCCCAAAAACCGGCAAGTGTGAACTCAAAAGCG
This sequence comes from Tholera decimalis, assembly GCA_943138885.2. Classification (NCBI taxonomy): domain Eukaryota; kingdom Metazoa; phylum Arthropoda; class Insecta; order Lepidoptera; family Noctuidae; genus Tholera; species Tholera decimalis. The sequence continues at coordinate 6,160,378 of OW964553.2, read as the reverse complement.
CTTTGTACAGATACCATTATGTCTGATTTATATTTTGGAGCCGTCAGTCCACACAAACACGTATTCCTTCCGACGCGACGGTGAAAAATGATCTCGGTGTTGCCATGTGCTATTGTGGGATTTAGGTGAAATTTAATTGTAGGTTGCTTTTGTGGATTGTTCGTGTTGTTCTTTTTTGATAGTGGCTTCAGATCGTTTCCCTGTTCCAGTATTCTGTTGTTTATTTTGTGTGTCTTGCATTTTTTAGTGTTTCGTACGTTCAAAGGGAAAACGGAGCCCCCTTGCACGGGATGACTTCGTTGTCTGTCAGTCCGTCTGTCGAGACTCTTGTATTATTAACGGGAAGAGATATCAAACTGAAATTGCATATTTTGCGATATACTCAAACAAGTCTGTACGGAACCATTGCGCTAACACCCGCATATTGATATGAAAGCTCGCACCTAAACTAGTAAATTAAAACAAGTTTTAATGAACAAAATAGTAACTAACAACAGATTTCATACTAATTTAATGCAAACTAGTTCACTGGATCTTTTGAGACTAACTATAATACCTAAACTTTTGAAAGGTGCCACCACCTTGGCCGCGAAACTGAAATTATGTATTCTGCCAAAACTCTCTGGTTATGTTGCTCTATCCAGAGACAAAGCGAGGCTGAGCCATAATCTATTAAGCGATAATGACGCTAGTCGAGCGCTGTAGCCGCTAGAGGTGCGGTGGAGGGAACTTACGACTAATTGGCACGGAACAAAAAACAGCGCACAAAGCGCGGTAATGGCCGGCGACATCTTTGCGCAGCTGTAAGTACCGATTGACGGATTTCTAGTGGTAGGTATACTTATGAAACTAAGCCTTTCACAGATTTCAAGTTTTAAATCCAGTCCATAATAGATTTAATCTTAACAACATACGCACAAAACGTTTTGGGAATACTTTCATTGTGCGCACGGCTAAGGAGTGGAATTCCCTGCTGGAGTCTGTGTTTCCCGATAGCCATAACCTAGGAGTCTTTAAGTCAAAACATACTGAATATTTAATAATTTTTTTTCTTAAAAATATTACTAGTAATGTGGGTAGAATTCACATTACTAGCAATCCTAACAGGACAGAACCCCTCCAACTAAGCTGAATATGCTTGTGTCTGGAGTGGTGTGGCGTGGTAGTCGATTAAACTAGAATCGATTACCACACTCATCTAATCTATGGTTTCACTGAGTGACAACACTTATGCGGTCCCGGCTATAAATTCTAAACCCCGGTCCGCGGAGTTCTTTTTTCACCGCCTACTGTTACAAGTAACTAATATTGAAACCCCTCTGTGCCCAAGGGTAAGTGCTCAAACGTATCTGCCATTTTTCTCCATCTTGCCAACCGCAATCCTCTTGTTTCGCCATAATCTGCAGCGTTTGTAAATTTATATAATTGCCCGGTTGTCAAGATGGCTTCCGTCTAGAACATGACTGTGCTATTTCATTGTCATCTGTTTTCCACTAGTGATTCTAAATTTGTGAAGCGTTCGCATGTCGCAGCATTCCTTTCCAGCTGTGTCATAGCAGCTACGAGCTTAAACGCCTTGCCACGCGGTTACCTTCTATATTGATGCACGCGGCATGCGCACGCTTATCTATAACCTTTGTGAACCGCCAAGATAGTGAGTTCCCCTTCGTTTCCCTGGAACTGTTCCTTGGGCTTACGGTTGGGAGACGCACGCATCGCTGGCGCTCACGATTCCTGGCACCACGCTTACGGAAGCACCCTTCGTGTTGATTCCAGGGTTTCTTTTCTTCTTCTACACTCTCAACTCTAATATCAACTACCTCAACGTCTGCCACGCGACGGGTGTCACCGCTGCCTCCGCGTACTACTGCTGGAGAGACGCGCTGTCGCGTGGTCCACCTGCAATAACCTCTGCGCCTGCCACGTGCGAGTTGGGTGAGGAGGAGAGACATCCTCTCCCGTGGCCTGCCCTGCACAACCTCTGCGTCAGACACGTGGTCGCTGCCGGCTTCGGGATCGGCTCGCCGGTCTGCGTGCGTCGCGGCCTGAGCTCAGGGCAGTACCATCCACATACCTTCGACCAGTGAAAGAACCCTTGTGAACTGAACCCACCCCTCTACCAAATAAATGCTGTAAACTCCTGTGGTCTTCTTTTAATTCTTCCACCTAAACCACTACGCCACAGTGGGTTCACGGTAATAGTGTAATGAGTGGGGTTCGAACCCGCCACCTCGTTCACAAGTCCGACAGCTTAGCCATTAAGCGATTGACGCTTTTGTAAGGGCCTAATAATCCTCCACATCGCTGTCGTCCGGAAACGTGCCCAGAAGACTGCCAGCATTGCTATACAACGTGTAACGTAAACCCCATATCTATCCAAAAAGGCTGAAAACAACATTTGATATGGAGTCTCTATGCACAGTTTCAGCTAAAAATAAGTGACTCAAAGAATTGATACCAAATTATCGGTTTCATGTTTCTTGAACACCAATCATATCATATCATATATTTATTTGCATTCCACAATGTTGTTTTAGATGTTACAATAATTGCTTAGAGCTAGGATACAATCATGGACCCCGAAGGGCACAGCAAATCATAAAATTAATTCAATTTACAATAATAATTAAAGATGTCAATACATATTATATTCCCAAACTTATCAAAAGAATACTAAAAATGTCAATAGATTATTAAAAAACTCGATAGATAAAAAAAAAAAACAATAGTGTCACAAAAAAAATCACAATATAAACCAGTCAAAATGTTAAATGTTAATATGTCTAACTGTCAACTATAAGAGACATGTGAAAATTTACTATTAACTATGCGGTTACAGTCAAAATAAAATACAAAAGGTCACAATTTCAATAAGTCAATACATATTTCGTTTACAGGTCTATATTAAGTCTTAAAGTTAAAAAATTCACCTAGGGTATAAAAACAGTTCTCTATTAACCATTGTTTCAATTGCTTTTGGAACTTATGTAAGGGAAGTTCTCTTAACCGACGCGGAATATGGTTGTATACTTTAACGGACATCCTATAGCAATTTTTTTTATGTAATGCGCTTCTGCAAGTAGTGTGAATGTTCAATTTCGTGGGGTCTCTTGAAATATATTTACGATTTTCATTATCGTCAACAAATAAATGTAATTGGTTTCTAACAAACATTCCTATTTCCATTATGTACATAGATACAAGAGTAAGCACTCCTAGTTTTTTGAAAAGCGGCCTGCATGTTTCAAAAGGTCCGACGTTACTTATAGCTCGGACACACTTTTTCTGTATAATGAAAGCTCTATTAGTGTGTGTTGAATTACCCCATAACAATAACCCATACCTTAAGATGGAGCTTACGTGGCCGTGATAAGCAGTAAGAGCTGCTGTCTCACTAACTGTTCTTTTTAACTGTCTTAAGGCGTAAACAAATCTATTTAGTTTCTTGCATACTGTTTCCACATGAAGTTTCCAATTGCAGTTTTCGTCTAAGGTAATACCAAGAAATCTTATATTTTCGTCTCTATTTAGTATTTCGTCTTCGAATATTATGTTGAAATTATGTTTATTAATTCGATTGTAGTTGCTAAAGTGTACATATTTTGTTTTGGATAAATTCACCCTAAGGTCATTTAGTGTTAACCAAGAAATTATGTCATTTATTGTCTCGTTTACTTCTTTTTCGTGGTTTTGATTGTTATTGCTAGGTATAATCACTGAGACATCGTCGGCAAACAACACGCATTTATGATTGGTGGCATTTGGTAAATCATTTATGTAACATAACAAACGTGTCACAGCACTACAAGGGTCAAAAACTTTCACGTCACTTGCCAATGACACGATAATTCTGTTTGTTCTTCTTAATTTGAAAATTTCGGTCTCTGGTATCAATATATTGAAATTTCTAATAAGTTCCACACGTGTTGACATAGGATTACAAAACCCTTGCCATATCGGTTGTTACCATCCAAAGAAGCCGTGTACTTGGTAGGTATGTATATTCACTAGTGATGTCAAGAAATTAGTAATTTATACATGAAGTTATATGTTCTAAAGCCTGTTCACTTAAATATGTTTTAAACTATTCCCCGAAACTTGATAAAACCTATTTTTAGTTATTTAGTCTACTTTATGTAATAGGCACCATTTTTGTGTCGTAAGTAGAATTACCTTACTTTATCGTATTTATAAGTTATCGTAACGTGAGTTTTGAGTCCGCGTATGTATTTTCGTGGGGATTTTGAAAACGCAATTAACTCAATATAAGTACTTTTTGAATTGGTTTTCATCTAGGGGTGCGATATATTTATCTTTATCTAGTACTAGTACTCACGCGGGGCTTCGCTCCCGTGGATTCTATCATGGTAAAACATAACTCTCCTTTTTTGCAGTCGCGTAAAAAGTAGCCTATAACCTTCCTCAAGCTTCAAGCTACTTCCATACCAAATTGCATCCAAATCCACCCAGTACTTTCGAAGATTAGCGCGTTCAAGCAAACAAACAAACTTTTCCGCTTTATAATATTAGTATAGATTTACTCCTTCTTAGAACTCCTAAAACCGATGCAAACAACAGTGGCGCGGCAGTATGTCACCCAATGCTCCAATGCGTATGCAATCCGGCGGGTTTCGGATTAGCGCAGATTCGATACCCAGCTATAAATAGCGACGCTCTAATGCTACTGACACTCCTAACATACGTTTGTTTAGACAAGATTGCACAGTTCCACAAATTTGTTTTAATTTATAGTTTTTATAGATACGTGTTTTTTAAACGAATTTAAACAATAATCTGGATACATGGTGTTTCATTGCTGGATAAAAGTTACGATGTTTTATACGGATAACATTTTTTTTTAATAATCTCTACTAGCGTGTCTATGGCAGATAACTAAATTGAATCTGCCCAGAACAGGTAAATGATATCTTAAGGCTAGAAGTGACATTCGATTGCGAGAACAATTTATATACAACGTGTAACGGAAACCCCATATCTATCCAAAAGGACTGAAGACAACATATGGTATGGAGTCTCTATGCAAAGTTTCAGCTCAAAATAAGTGACTCACAGACTTGACCCAAAATTATTGGTTTCATATGTTTCTTGAATACCAGTAATAACAAACGTGTCACAGCACTATGAGGGTCATCACTTTCCACGTCACTTGCCAATGAAACGATAATTCTCTTCGTTCTTCTTAATTTGAAAAATTCGGTCTGTTCGGTCCGACGTGAAACAGAACGCACCCTTTTGACATAAAGAATTTGATTTTGACATTACTCTTGACTTGACAGATAGACTTTGCGTTTGAAAAATGTCGTCCGCGTTTGGGACCAGTTGAGTTAATATAATTGGTAAAATATTGTTGGATTCGCCTGTTGAGACCGATAATTGGGTCGCGAATTATCTAATTGTTGAAGTGTATTCCCCATTTGCCGAAAACCCCGGGATATTGTTGAATCATACGCCGCCTTGTCGTCGGTCGGGCTGGCACGCGGAATTTGTTGTAAATCGAATTGGATCTCACGAGATATGAACAGATTAATTGTGTTCAGTGATTGATTGAACTTTGTAATCTCGGATTAACAAGAATCCAGTGATATTTCTCGGAACACATCGCCTTATTGCCTACCACGCGTAGCGCGCGCTTGCTGGAAACGAGTTAGGTGTGATGCTGGTCAGGACCGCGCCATCTGGAGATCGACGCCTTGTGACCGTCCTAGAACCCGTAACTTACATCACACGTTACAATTACTCACCTCATATCACATACATACACACTTTGGACGTGATCAAACAGATCCGGGTTGCCGTCTACAGCTCAGGTGAGTGTTATTTGTAATTTTTGGATCAAATGGTTGTAGGCCGAAGCCTAGTAGAGGTAGGCCATTGTGTAACCTTGTTTGAAAAGCAACGGTACGCTCCACGTACTCGTGGACAAGTTTAGGACACCCCAGTTACCGTTGGCTGGCCTATTGCAGTCCTGATCAAACTGGTAGCAGAGCGTGGTTTTATAAGATCCACATAGTACATTGGAAGTTTTGACTATTGTTGAAAGTAGCTTTGGTTCAATTACTTAACATAACTTGTAACTTGATAAGTTTGAATATATCACCATGTCATCCGGGCTATCTAATTGAAGTTGAATCAATTGAAGTTGTATTTGTAATTTGTACTGTAGCCCTTTATTGCATTGACAGGTAAGATTTGTTTGTGAAATTGGGAATTATTGGTTGTATTTGGTACATAAGTTGGTATATTGTTGTAAAAGTTGTTTGGTATTTGTGGCAATTAATAATTGAATGTCATTGATCTGAATTTGAAAGGTTATCTAAATAATAATTACACATAGTCTAACATAATAGGACTTGAATTGTGTGTATTGGTTATTGCATTTATAGTAATTATTGGATTGTTGATAGAGATTCTCCGGCTCAATATTATACTTCAATTGTTGTATTTAATTGTTGGTGTGATCCTGCACAATATATACATTGAATTGTTATTTATTTTGTAACTAGCCATCCTTAGCAAGCTAGATTCATACTTGGAATAAGTACAGGGTTGGATTTGGATTTGAAATAATTGAATTTGAATTTTTATTTTGTTGAATATATTTGGCCGGCTAACAAGTCATTGCTGTTTGTTTAATATTTGATTGTTGGTTGTTGATTGTTGTTTTGTATTAATATTTGATTGTTGCAATGGCCTCATTAAGGGCAGTCAGGGAGGCTGCTGCGGGATTGACCTCACAGTTGAGATGGTTCACATCGGCAGCTGCAACTGTTGAGCGTGTGGAATTGGAAGAGCTCACCCTTGCTCGGTATGGGCAAGTGATTGAGAGGATCAAGTCAGCTGATGCTGCGCTCACACGCTTCAACGAGTACATCATGGACGTGGATTTGGGGGTGATGGATCAGACAGCCCGCGATAAGATTTTGGGTGACTATGACCAGATTATCCACCTGGGGGATGTCATATGTCTACGAGCGCGGGAAATTTTGAAGAGCCGGGTGCCTGATGTGGCCAAGCCGCAGACCCCTGTTGTTGCAGGCCCTGGACTATTGAGTAGGCTGCCCACCCTGGAGCTGCCACATTTTGACGGTCGCTTGGACCACTGGCTGGGCTTCCTAGATCTCTTTGAGAGTCTTGTCGATGCACGCTCGGACCTCGGACCTGCCCAGAAGCTGGCCTATTTATTGTCTGTCCTGGAGGGCGAAGCCAGAGCCTTGGTGCAGCACTTGCCGGTGACGGATTCCTCTTACCCGACCGCTCTGGAGCTTCTCTCCCGACGGTATCAGAACAAGCGCTGCCTGGCTGATGTGCACATCGACCAGATTTTGGGACTACCGGCCATTGTCAGCACGTCGACGTTGCGCACTGACTTGCTGAACCCGTTGGTTTCAGCGACCAACGCTTTGAGACGCTTGGAGTTACCGGTAGAACATTGGTCCTACTTGTTGGTGCACGTGGTGCTGCAGTTGCTCCCCGCGGAGCTGAGGTCACGTTTTGAGCAGAAGTATGGTGGGGATAGTGCCACCCATCTTCCCCCCTTTGACGACCTCCTCAAATTTTTGGAAGACGAGTGTCGGTTTTCGGATAACACTCGTGGCGCTACGGGGTCGCCCCCACTACCTTCTCAGCCCAGAGACCAGGGACGGACTAGGGCCCGGGGGCCTGTTGATGTTCCCCCCGCCCCTCGTTTTGCTGGCGCCCGGAGTCCTCGGGCTAGGGGGCCTGTTGATGATCGCCCCGCCCCCCGTTTTGCTGGCGCCCGGAGTCCTCGGGCTAGGGGGCCTGTTGATGATCGCCCCGCCCCCCGTTTTGCTGGCGCCCGGAGTCCTCGGGCTAGGGGGCCTGTTGATGATCGCCCCGCCCCCCGTTTGGCTGGCGCCCGGAGTCCTCGGGCTAGGGGGCCTGTTGATGTTCGCCCCGCCCCCCGTTTTGATGGTGCCCGGAGTCCTCATCATTGTGACTTTTGTAAGGCAACGGGGCATGTCATGGCGCGTTGCCCGGATTTTTTGAATTTGCACGTAAGTGCCCGCCGCCGTATTGTCAACGCACGCCGTTTGTGCTTTTCGTGCTTGGGGGCCCACTTCCATCGGGACTGCCCCGACCCCCGTCCGTGTAGAATTTGTGAAGGGTCCCACTTGGAGATTTTGTGCGCCAACGCGAACCGCTCCAGCAGACCAGCTTCTGAGGGGGGTTCGCGCAAGGGGGGGTACCCCGGAGACGAGCACCGGGCTGAGACCCGCGATTCTGTACGCCGCACTCCACCCCCCGCGCAAGTTGAACGGGAGCCCCACGAGCGCCATTTGGTCTTCCCTCGTCAGGGAGAACGCGCATTGGCTGCTAGGCAGCAGTGGCCGGGTCGGCGCCGCTGCCTTTCCCCTCCAGTGATGGCGAGCGGCTTGGGACACCGCGCGGACGAATGGTTTGATTGTTGGCCTCGTCGTGAACGAAGGCAGCCTGGAAGCGGCGATCGGTCGCCGCCCAGGCATCACTAAGAGATTGACGCCTGCCCCGCTAAAGGAACCCCCCGATCAAGACGGTTTTGATGCCAACGGCCTCGGTCACGGTCTGGGGACCCTTGGGTGACTCGATTGTGGTCTGTGCCATTTTGGAAACGGGAGTCCGGGGTTGCCTTTTGTCTTCTTGGTTAGCGGGACAGGTTGGCCTGAAGATGAACGACCTTTCAGGCAAGATTTGGGGAATTGGCGAACCGGCTGACACCACTGTTGAGGGAAGGACCTGGTTTGAGGTCACCCTTGTGAGTTGTCCTTACCCTAAAATTGGTGCTCCTGCCCTTGTTGTAACTGAACTTGGTACAATTGTTGGTGACTGATCGTCACACTAAGAACTCGCATGCCGGTTGCAATGCGCTGTTGGCCATTCTGCAGCGAGAATTTTGGATTTTGTCGGCTGATCGCGTCAATGAGACGAGGCCCTTTGCTGGCGTCGTAACGGATTTTGTTGGTCCCCCTTTGTTGAAGACGTCCACCCTTCGTAATAGCAAGATTGTTAGGGCTTATTTGTGTGTTTGTCTGCCTGCCAACCAAGGCAGTACATTTGGAGCTGGTAACCTCCCTCTCGACAGAGGCCTTTGAGGCGACTTTGGAAAGATTTGTGTCTCGCCGTGGGTTACCTTTTTTGATTAGGTCTTATTGCGGTACGAATTACAAGGGTACAAGTAACTATTTGAAGGAGGGATACGCCTTCCTTAATGAGAACCAGGTTGACATTGGTAATAGTTTGGCCCGCCGAGGGGTCACTTGGTTGTTTGACCCGCCAGCCTGCCCCCCATTGGGGGGGTATTTTGGGGGCCGCGGTGAAAGCGGCAAAGGGACGCTGGCGGAGATTGTTGGGAGACACCGTTCTCACCTTTAATGAACTAGCTACGGTATTTGGCCGCATTGAAGCTGTGTTGAATTTGCAACCTTGTCAAGACTTCCAATTGATTAGCGGACGGGTAGGCCCGTCCGGGGGGGGTAGATGTTCGGTCCGACGTGAAACAGAACGCACCCTTTTGACATAAAGAATTTGATTTTGACATTACTCTTGACTTGACAGATAGACTTTGCGTTTGAAAAATGTCGTCCGCGTTTGGGACCAGTTGAGTTAATATAATTGGTAAAATATTGTTGGATTCGCCTGTTGAGACCGATAATTGGGTCGCGAATTATCTAATTGTTGAAGTGTATTCCCCATTTGCCGAAAACCCCGGGATATTGTTGAATCATACGCCGCCTTGTCGTCGGTCGGGCTGGCACGCGGAATTTGTTGTAAATCGAATTGGATCTCACGAGATATGAACAGATTAATTGTGTTCAGTGATTGATTGAACTTTGTAATCTCGGATTAACAAGAATCCAGTGATATTTCTCGGAACACATCGCCTTATTGCCTACCACGCGTAGCGCGCGCTTGCTGGAAACGAGTTAGGTGTGATGCTGGTCAGGACCGCGCCATCTGGAGATCGACGCCTTGTGACCGTCCTAGAACCCGTAACTTACATCACACGTTACAATTACTCACCTCATATCACATACATACACACTTTGGACGTGATCAAACAGATCCGGGTTGCCGTCTACAGCTCAGGTGAGTGTTATTTGTAATTTTTGGATCAAATGGTTGTAGGCCGAAGCCTAGTAGAGGTAGGCCATTGTGTAACCTTGTTTGAAAAGCAACGGTACGCTCCACGTACTCGTGGACAAGTTTAGGACACCCCAGTTACCGTTGGCTGGCCTATTGCAGTCCTGATCACGGTCTCTGGTATCAATGTAAAGTCATGTCATAAAAATGTAAAATCATGTGTAGAGCATATTAGAAATTTCAAAAGTATTGAAATTTCTAATATGCTCTACACATGTACACATAGGATTAGAAAACCCTTGCCATATCGTTTATTATCATCCAAAGAAGCCGTGCACTTGGTATGTATATACCCTTTAGATTACACGTTGTATACAGTGTGTTAGGTTAAAAGAGAGACTTATTGAGGGAGGGTATTCAGTATTCGATTCTCGTCCCAAATATGTGAAAAACCTATAACTTAAATTTTTGACGTAATTGTCAATATAATACATTTATCATGTACACTGAGGTGCAAGAGTTGAATGAAATTGTAAACAGTACCTAAAGTAATCACGTGGCAAAACACGGCCCGATCCTGCCAAAAAAAGGAAGCTCGTGTGTAAACGCCGCCCCCGCGGGAGTCCCCCCGAGGACTTTTGGTATGATTCTGTCTGTTATTTATCAGTGTTTTTTTTTGTTCATATTTTTATTAGTATCATGTAAGCATACACTATTGTAGGTTTGAATATGTCCCTCGTTTAAACTAACATACTGTATATTAATACTATCATAAAGTTCAAAACATATGAAATTGACATGTGCCGTTTATAGACTTAGTCATATGTACATAAAAAAATTTGAAGTTATTTTCTCAAAACCCTTTTCAATAACTATGCTAAATAAGAATACATTATACATGTTGTCAGAGACTTCTGTAACCATTAAGCTGTATTATTTTCTACCTTGTTTTGTTTTATGCACCAGCCATGTTACATCTTCACCATTCTTGGTTGATGGAAATGTTTGTTGAAAGCCTACTATATTAAGTACGCTTTGTATGTTTGTGTTGAAAACATTACATAACATAATCAGCCCACAACGATCCCATTGCTGAGACACAAACCTCTTCTCTATGAGAGGGAATGTGTGGTAATCTACAGTATTGGCCCAATGTGGGATGCAAAAGTTTAAAAAATTATACAGGCGAATGGTTGGGTGTGGATGTACTATACGTACAGTTCTAACTAACCCCGCATGAAGTTACGTTGTACCTGACTCATACTATAAGACAAGATCTATTACCGTGGTGCCACAAGAGAAGCGCAGGAACCATAATAATATCGTCATCATAAACACACAAGTTACACAGTTCCTTCCACAGTAATTCTAAACTTAGCATGACGTTACATCTATGTACAGTCAGCGGCTTATTACTGGTAAGACTTTTACTGCTCGGATATCTTGATGTCCGAGCAGTAAAAGTGTGCCAGTTACTGTACGGAACACTACAAATCATCATTGACAAAGTCTTGACTTTGTCAAGCAAGCGTTAAATATCAGAAAAAAAAAACAAAAAGCAATTGTCTCGTGAAATCAATAATTAATATTATAAATGCGACAGTATGTTTATTTGTTACACTCTCACGTAAATATAAAATACTTCACCGAATTTCATGGAAAAGCCTTTAAGAAAGACATGGGAAATTGTAGTTATCGCTGAGAATAACCTTACACGCGAGCGAAGCCGTGGACAGAAGTGAATAAAATATTAATATATATAAAAAAAAAACTTTTTACCAAAAAATTAAACCGACTCCCAAAAAACACTGCAAAGTGAAAAATAACTTTAATTTCGGTAGTCGGTGTCTTTAGTTTCGTATTTTCGTTTTTGGCACCGACTTCCGAAATTAAAGTTATTTTTCACTTTGCAGTGTTTTTTGGGATTCGGTTTAATTTTTTGGTAAAAAGTTTTTATTTCACTCTTTTTAGTTGGTTGATTTTTAATTTACCTAGTTACAAGAGCCTAAATGTCAACTACTTATAACATTTTACAAAATATTGCTTTTCCCAATACTGGGCCGTTAATTTTTGAGGAGTTCTCCCTTCACCATCAGCTATACATCACCATATGCATTGTGACGAGCACCAAGTGCTTAATATCCATATTCAAGTAATCGAATCGCAATCCACGAAATACTTATTATTGAGTAGTTTCGGCGGCCATCTGTGGTATTCATCATCAGTTCCACTTCCCCAAATGGTACTTTTTGAGAGCAACTGCACAATTTACTATAAGAAATACCCAAAAAGCCATAGGTGTGCCTATAATATTTGAAGAGTACCCTCGATTTCTCCAAGATCCCATCATCAGATCCTGACTTGGTGACAAATGGTACCAACTTCAAAGTATACCCTATCAAACCTTACACGCGAGCGAAGCCGTGGACAGAAGTTAATAAAATATAAGTATATCCCCAAAAAAATATATCATAACAAGTCATGTTTAACATACAGGAAAATTACGCCTAGATTTTTCTGTATTCTTGATTTATTTATGTTTGATGCAATATAATACAGCTTTACGGGTCGATCTTTAACTCATGCTGAGGATCTTATCCGAACATAAAATGATTCCTCTGTACATCAGGCTGTTATTTGTACATCTTTGATAATCGTTATGGGTTACAAGCCAGAAAATCTGACACCAGTTGCCAACAAGTTTTGTGTTACCCAAATACTGGGTTCTGGTAGTAAGACAGTCGCTCCATGTAAAACTGGAAGCCAACCATAAGCTTACCCAACTAGCACAAATGGGCTGCATTAGAGCTTTGGAGCGTATCCGATTATTACTTATGGTAATAGACGTAAGCGCTAGAGCGTCTACTGCAGACTTAAAGCAGCCGCTTTAGCGCTATTTGGGCGCCATTTTATGCAACCTAAAGTTCCATTTAACCTGCACAACGGTTGCATAAAGGTTCCTTAATAGCTATAACGATTTATTAACGCTATACTAAAGCTCTCGTAGCGTTACTTTTGAATGATTTTGAACTACTTTGAACGAATGAATTGATTATAGTTCTTTATTGTATATCTTCAGTTGACATTGTTTGTAATATTTTGGTAAAGTGTTTTCGTCGCCATCATGAAAATAAAACAAAAAGAAGTAAATGTTTGTATTCTGTATTAGCAAGATATATAAAGATACTTAAAACGCTGTCCAGTTTACTGTAGATATATAAGATAATTTTCGAGTAATTTTAACGCGCTTTTATGATATTTAAAAAATTAACAAAAGATATGTGATATTTTTTATTTGTTATCTATCTATACTTATAATAAATCTGTAGAGAGGTCAATTCTGTACATGAAATATATTACCAAAATAACTATCAGGGGGTGATTAGGGATCGATATCGATACTGATGCCAAAAATGCAATCAGTAATATTTTTGTCTGTCTGTCTGTATAACCGTTATAGAAACAAAATCTACTCGACGGATTTTAACGAAACTTGGTACAATTATTTTTCATACTCCTGAGCTGGTTATAGTATACTTTTCATCACGCTACAATCAATAGGAGCAGAGCAGTGAAGGGAAATGTTGGGAAAACGGGAGAAGTTACTCCATTTTTTAAGCTTCCGTCGCGTGTGCAACCTTAATGGTTAAAGCTACACAGAAATCATTGATGACGGAAATGTTCTCCATAAAATTATATAAAAAATATCCCACGACAGCATATATCTATCTTTTATGGTTGACTCACAATAACACGTGTAACTCCCGATAGCTTAGCAGTTCGAAGCTTTCTGATTATTATTCTGCTCCGAAATTTAAAACCACCACAACTTTGCAATGGAACTCGGCTAAAAGTAACCCAGTTGCATCAAAATATAATCGAGACTCAAATTTTAACAGGTTGCGGTGCAGGAGAAACCGTCTTTATTGCCAGAATTCCCATAATACCAAATAATTTTCCATTCTAATATAAAAGAACGCGATTCCCAGTATCGGTGTGTTATGCAATGACAATTAATAAGACTCAAGGGCAGACTTTTCGTGTTGCTGGAGTAGATCTCGGTGCCAGTTGTTTCTTGCATGGTCAGTTGTACGTCGCGCTTTCCCGGGTTAGCAGTTCTAGAAATCTTTATGTTCACGTGCCGGACGGGTCAACTTTCAACATAGTTTACCCGGAAGCTTTGCGCTGAAGTATTGTCGTTCTATACGTACTTAAGCCTCATGTGAACGTGATCTAAACAATATTACCAATACATTAACTTAATAACACACAAGGAGTTACACGCTGACGGAGTCGCGGGCACAGCTATTAACAATAATATTGTGCGGTTCGGTATTGCGATATTTTTCAACAGTATTATAGATTGACATATTATATTTCCCTACTAAATTACGAAAGTTAATCTGTGTGTTACATCTAAATCACTGAACCGTGAGGAAGGACATAGGCTACTTTTTTTTACGAAAAACGACGGAAACGTGGACGAAGTCGCGGGCAACAGCTATCTATGCTAATATATAAGTTTGTTTGTTTGTTTGAACGCGATAATCTCAGGAACTACTGGTTCGAATTGAAAAAAATATTTTTAATTAAATAGTCAATTTATAGAGAAAGGCTATAGGCTATATATCATTACGCTAAGGCCAATAGGAGCGGAGCACCAATGAAGAATGCTTCAAAATCGGGGTTAAATTTAACGTTAGCCCAAAGTAACTATTCCACGCGGACGAAGTCGCGGGCAAAAGCTAGTACAGAATAAATTTTATTTCCGTATTTTTACGTGTCGATAACTTACTATTCGCAAGTGGCCGATTGTTTACCGGTACATTTAATGCACATTTAACTGAAAAACCAATGTATATCAACTCAATTTTGCAAGAGAATTATAAGTTTTCTTAAAAAATCATGGCGTCATTGTACTGTAGTCATAACCTGCAGTTTGAGCTCTAATAACTCCCTTTTGAGAATCATAGCGCTAATTTTCACCCTTCTAACGCTTCCAGTGATTTTTGTTCCCCTAGTGCAACTCACAGCCACAAAAAGCTCCTATTTTCCTGTTTTTGAGGTTATAAGATTAATTATTTGTATCCTTAAGTGTATTGTAAGGTGTACAATAAAGTATATAATAAATAAATAAATAAATAAGATCTAGTTACGTACTTATTCGTTTAGCATCCATTTTATTAAATGTTTTATAATAGTTACAAAAGCGGCTGTAAAATGGCGAATGGATTGAGCCTGCAAGGAATGACTATTGCTACTAAAGGCCTTAGTTACACTGATGATTTTTTTGTAACTATAGTATGCATAAGAGTTTCTATTATTTCTATAATGAAACTTATAGTAGTATAATAGTGGTTACTATAACTATAACCTATACAAGTTACAATGGAAACTACTATGCAGCTGTGAGTGGCAGAATGACCTTCGTAACTCTCATATAAAGGTGTAAGTGGTAAATGAGTTCTACCGTGGACTACTGTGAAGGCTAGGGTAGTATTTGATTCAGCTTATAGCACCTTAAGTAACTTTTATAACTATAGACGTTTACGGATGCAGATATGCAACTCTGAACTGCTTTTTGAACCCTTAAAGCGCCATTTTACAGCCCAAAGTAACAAAATAGGCTGCTATTTCCACTAATTAAATGTGCTCGTTGGGTAGCATACGCTTTTATAACAAGTTGCCAAAGTCTGTTACAGAACTTAGCGAGGGAAAATTTAAAAACCACGTCAAACGTGTTCTTATCAAAAAGCGTATTACTTATTAGTTTCGGGACTACGTTGAAGACATGACTGCTTGGCGATGATTCCTTCCTTCTGCACATATGGCTTCCCTGGCTTATTGTAATTGCGTTATCGACTAGTGTATTAACAATTCCACTTTCGTGAGTGTCTTTTTTTCCCTACGATAATCCATCCGATTTGACAGATTTTCTTTTTGCTTCATTTTTAGGGTTCCGTAGCCGAATGGCAAAAAACGGAACCCTTATAGTTTCGACATGTCTGTCCGTCTGTCTGTCTGTCCGTCCGTCCGTATGTCACAGCCATTTTATTCTATACTGTCCTCTCATACCTAACTAACTTGTTATATGGATATATTTTAAGAATGATATTTTAAAAGAGTAACTGCGGAGTTTCTTGTCGGTTCTTCTCCATAGAAAACGACCAATTTCGAACCATGCTCTGCGTCGAACTGCTGACGTTTTATAAGTGCCCATGTAGGCCTATGTGAAATAAAAAAAAAAATGAGTTTGCGTTTTGAGTTTGAACCCGAATGTAGTTGGGAAATGGCAGATGATGATGCATTTGACTGTACAACGTAACGGTCGGTGACAAGAGCAGTCCGGTACATTTGATTTACGGTTGTGTGAGTTTTATTCCTTTTAGCCCTTAGAATATACTAGCGCTCAGTTCTATTTAAATCGTCTATAAGACGCTTTATGTGACAGGCGTTGTGATCGTTTTGAAAACGGAGCAAGGTGAAAAATTCGTTGGATTAGTTAAGTAGATTACCCAGGGTTGCGGGAATGTTCTAACGGCCATGACCCCGGAACGCAAAGGAACAGGGTGGATTTTAGTCAGTAGAAGTTTGACACTACCTTCCGCTTCATCCACAGGAGGAGTTATTTGATAATTTTCCCCTTAAGCAGGTAATGATCGAAGTTTTGAAAGAAATACATACTAAATTAGGTTGGTAGCTATAAAGAACACAGTTCATAAAATTTTTTAAACATACGCGATTGAAATATTTGAATCACTTATTTTCAATGGTTATATTTTGTTACGAGAAGGCTTAAATTTTTTTTTCAATAATCCTCGCAAAATGTATGTGGATGTTCAAAGTATATTGAACATCTGCATCAACATCCCACCCATACGTACAAAACGTTTTGGGAATAGTTTCATTGTGCGTACAGCTAAGGAGTGCAATTCCCTGTCGGAGTCAAGAGTGAATAGGTTACTTCTAGGCAAGCGTGCTTCATCTTCCACCACATCATCGCTTAAATTCACTAAAACAACAAACAACATTTGCGTTAAGGGAAAGTAAATGTTTTCCCGGGACACTATAATCAGGACATTTTCACTGCCGATTAAGTATGTTTTACTCGATAAAATGCGCAGGCTTAATCGAGACATGAAATCATTCTCCAAACTAAATTATAACCATCTCTGTAGTTCCTTTTCCCAAAACACACATTCACGAATATTCTCCACGCTATCCTGTTTGAGTTTATCCACCACGTCGTTTCAGCCGATTCCTGCATTATGCTATTTCGCTTACAACCCGTCAAGTGTGCGAGCATAGTTCGAATATGCGAGTCTGCATTCGACATCGAATTCGGCTGATGTGTACTATGCATAAAATTTCTAGTTGAACGAAAACATTATTGGCTGGCTTTCGAGAGAGAAATTTGTGTTCGAAGATGATTTTACTGCTTTGGGGGGCAAGGAGATGTGTTATGTTTACGTCGATGATGAAGATATTTTGCATCATTATAGAATGAGTTTATAGTTGAAAGGTGAATACTACTAACTATGGAAACTGTGTAACTTCATGCTGTTTTTATGTATTGTTTTTACTTTACTTTGCAAATAAATAAGTTATTATTATAATCATCGTCTACATTTTAAGTCATTCTTCTTAAACTCGACTTAATGAAATTGTGAATTTTAACATTGTCATGGCCACTTTAGATCGAGTTTAGTACCTTCTGAAACAAAGTGCATATAATTTATAGGTTGATTCCAAATTGCAAAGCCATATTATAGGATATGTTTTGAATAAATAATATATGAAATTTTCACAGATGATGTATTTCTGTTGCAGCTAGAACAACAAATAATAAAAACAAAAGAAATATTTAAGGGGGGCTTTCATACAACAAACGTGATTTTTACTGCCGTTTTTTGTAGAACCCTACGTGCGACTCGAACTTGACCGGTATTTTTTTTTAAATTGGTTGCTTACAGAATCGACCAGTTCAATCACCAATATGATGGCATCAACTATATCAGAACGCTAGAAAAGTTTTTTTAACTGTCGATAAGCTCGAGTCAGTAACCGAACCCAGCCTGGCTTGGGTTACACATCACAAATCAGATCATTCAACTTGATTCTTAAACAAAATGATGAGCGTTTAGCCGTCATCATTTTGCATCGTATCCAATTGTACGGTGGGCTATTTATAAGTACTGAACCCTGACTTACGTGGGCAGAAGAATCCATTGTATTGATAACATCATGGGCTACTTATCAACGAACAATCTATTCTACAGGCAACAATGGTCGCTATCGCAGAAATAAAGCAAGGAAAGATTGGCATTCGACAAAGCATTTCTTATAACAGTCATTATAATAAATAATAATAAATGAAACGTTTATTTTCCACCATAACTGTAAGATTTAACAATTTGTTACATATAATTAGGTACTAATTATAATGTTACAATATTCTCTTATATTACAGTATTCAAAGGGTGGACTGGAGCCTAAACTAGGGAAACCCTGTATTTCAGGACTCCAGGTCACTCGCCTACGGAACAGATTTTTATCGTGTCTAATCTAATCAGACCAAAGGGGTGGACGGGGATTGACTTTGTATGCCTGTATGTGTGTGTGTGCGTGTGTGTATGCATGTATATGCACGTATGAGTGTAAGCTATAAAGCTATACATGTACCAAAAATATCTGCTTTCTATATCACCCCACTTTGCTTGGGTCGGCTACCAGGTAAACTGATGGTGAGTGACTACTTCTATGACCTAAGGCCATAGAAAAAGCATTTTATTATAGACACACACGGACCGACAACGAAGGGATCTTATACGGGTTTTATTTGTATCGCACCAAATGTTTAAAATATTAACATTACGAAAACAAAAAGCTTTTTTTTTGTTAAATTCATAATAGGCTTGCGTTTGACCACTATCTCACCTGATGGTAAGCGATGATGTGGTCGAAGATGAAGCACGCTTGCCTAGAAGTACTCACTCTTGACTTAATGACCCCCAGGTTATAGCTATCAGGAAATACAGACTCTAGCAGGGAATTTCACTCTTTGAGTTGCACACATGTTGCACAATATTTATTTCAGTTCTAGGAGCTCTCCGGGCCTTGCCAAAAGCCTGCGCGTTTGTGCTAACACTGTTACACAGTTTATTCTTAAGATGTGCCTGCATGATTTTTCTTCGACTTTTGCATCATCCGTGGTCCGTAAGCGTTTTATGACCCCTGAATGGTTTTCAACGCGTAACTGCAACATTGCAATAAGTGGATGGTAATATAATTTATGATATAATACAATGCTGGAATTTCCCTCAACTAAGTAGTATTTTCTCACAGTTAAACAGTATGGCTTTATTTAGAGAAGTACCTAAGTTATTTATGTGAGCAGAGAGCTGGTTATTACTTTGGCCAAAGGAGCATTGCCATACAAAGTGGCACTGCCGCCAGTCTCTTAGGTACATTACAAGCCGACAGTGTTGATAACGATTTTTTATTAAATAGGTATACTTAAAAAATTGTTTTATGAATAATTTGGTTAAAATTATTTATTTATACTTTTTAAAATATTGAACATAAAATTCGTTGACATTGTAGTCGATGGGAAAAATGCCCAGCATTGCCACGTTGTAAATAAAAGATTTAAAAATGATCTGTGATTTATCTGGGAAATGATAATGATGTGAAAACACATTAGGCTGAATATAACAAGGTATTTTAATAACTTGGTCAATCAGCAATATTATTTTTTTATCTGACTGTATGTTTATTAACGTTTGTCAGTCTTGGAAAAAATCTCCAATTTGAGGAGGTGAGCGAGGAAAAATAGCCGAATGTTTGTTTTATGGATCGTTAAAAGTGTTGCGATTTTTTAATATTTAAAAGTCTAGCATCACCCTATTCGGTGAACGATGCCCGGATATTGGAGCTTGATCGTATCGGCGCGTAAATTAAAAATTCCGGAAACGGAAGCAACAGTATTATCCAATGCTATTTGCTTAGTTTTGCGAGAAGAGAAAACTGTAAATAGTAAAAAAAACTGCTGAATAAACATATATTTACCGAAAATATTTTTTTATTTGCATACAACTTTCAAAAAGCTTTTCATTGTCATAACTTTATGTGATTTTGCTCATTAAAATGGCGCATAATAAAATTAAAAACTTTTTCCAGCTTCAATAATATAATTATATTATAACATGCAGCCTGTAATATTAACCGGCCGTTTACCTGTAAAAGATGTTGTAATTCATAAAAATAACGAACTAGAGCCAACTCATTATAAAAGCCACAAAGCATTATCGTAATTTGAATAAAAATCGTGCCCCAAGATGGCGGGACTCCACTTTAATATTGCGAGTGAGATGGCGCAAGGAAAATATTATTATATTAGAATTGTTAGGGCAGGTGTAAACTCAGGCGAGACCGCGGTCTGATAGGGACCGCTCTCGCATGTACACGACTTTAAGTCGGAAGAATTTTTACTCGTTAAATATTCAGCGCTCAGATGTATCATTCTTAAACAAAGCTATTAGGTTAACGGCTAAAAATTTGCATTTTTCATAAAGTAATAACTGGAATTTGTTCGAGATTAAATCATCAAATGGAGAGGAAACACGTATTATTACGTCCTGGAATACGGAGATCGGGATAAGATAGCTTTCATATTTTTATACTAGGAAATTCTTATCGTAAAATTTTGTTTCGGGCAAATTCGGATCTAACACGAACGCGATTTATATTCCCAGTCGCCTAATCGCGAGTGCACGCCAGATATAAATCAAAATAACTGAACATTTCCGACTTGGGTGTATTCACTCGCGCGTCTCACTTCACTTTATTTCACCGAGTTTTTCCTTTGCATAATATTTTTTCTTTCTTCGTCTCCTTTATATAGATCTATTCAATCGCAAGAATGTTCTTAATGTGTTTTTTCGGTTCGTCCGCACTTGAGCTTGTTTTATTATGTGAATATATACAGATTATTTTCATCGACGACAAGAACCTTTTAGTCAAATAATTTTTTATACCGCGTCAAAAGTTTGTGTTTGTGGAAATCTCGAAAAGCGTTCGACCGTTTCGAATGATGAAGGAACTAAATACCGAGGGTTTTGCTGTCTCACCGTACATTGCATGTTAAATAGTTTAAGTACTTTATAAATGCCAAACAAAACTAAATTCATGTCACGTTCGCCCTAAATTAATTACAAATAGAAGCGGCAACGGAAAGTTTTAAGAACACGAAGAGAAGTCTATAAGATTGGTATTGTATTTTTGCTTGATAGCGAACAATATATTTGTTTGTACATTTCCATATTTGTTGTTCGTAACACATTCCATTTGTATTCTAACAATAAAGCGATGTATGAGTATAATGAATATGAGACAAAGCTTGCGAGACATTACAAATGTCCTAAGTTGATGAGTTAACAGCGAAAGTCGATGGAGCGGTGGAACTGGTCGGTACAATAAATTATACTAATGAGCCGGTAACACAATAAAATCTAATGAAGATATAATATATTCGTTTAAGAATATATTACGATTGTTGTTTGAGGATGAACGTGAATAGTTAATATCATTTATGAGTAGAGTGGGCGGACGGGATGTCGCCGGCTTAGTATAAGTTAATAGTTTAATTTGTTAGAAAAATGTTGAATTGATGTCGTTTTATTTAATAGTCAAATCATTGAGAAAATGATTTAGTACATCATTTAGAAATTATGCTGTTAAGCAATGTCTTCATCAGTAAATTTTACTTCAATATAAAACAAAACATGTTAAGTGATCCGGGGTTTATTTTCATACATAAGGTATTGAATTTACTAAAAGATAGTTCTTATGAACACTTTGAAAAATGTCCTTAATCTCACAAGCCTTTTCGAAAAAAAAAAGTAAAAGAAAAACTGAGATTGTAAGTAGAAAATGTTTAAATGGATTTGTATTAAAAAGCCATTCTAGAAGCTCTAAATCCACTATTACTGAACTATTACAGCAATATATTTTTACGACACTCAAGAGCTAAGCTGTCGATAAATTTCGTTCATGTCATTCATTCACGCGTCATGACGTCACTGAAGAATGAACGACACCAAGGAATGTACGATTGTGGGAGATTGTGAGGCAATTCGTATTCCCTGAAATTTAAGAAAAATCTTTATTTATAGTGCAGCTCTATTATCTACGTTACGGCATATTTTTTTATGTCAACTAATATAGAACTTCTATTCAAGATACGATGTTCTTAAAGCCTGTCATTCTTAATTTTACGCAAAAGAAATCATATTCTGTATAATATAAGTTATGCGTTGAATAATTTTCTTGAAATGAAAACCCTGTCTTATTGAAGGTTTCTGTACTAAGATTTTTTACTTATTAAGAACATAACAAGAATTTCATCTCATCTTTGTTTCATTTTAGTAATTGAGTTTTTAAGAACTTTCATAGATAGTAAAAACTTTAAGCAAATCATTTTAAAATTAAAATACAAACATTTTAATTTTAGAGTACCACTAGAAGTATCATAAAACTAAACTTAGAATAATTATGTACGTAATTAATGTTCTTAGCTGCAGTCACACCGTGACAAACGGCCTCGTTCATCCCTGTCTAACGTTTATAGTGCAAATTCTTAATTCAGCTAAGCACGTCCTACAGATAACATGGTACCTGACAGTTATATATAGAACAAGTTATTACTAACATTAAGGCTCATTTACACGGGCTAAGTTTGTCTTTCGTATTTATTGTGCGACGGCCAACGTGTGGAACTTACTGCCGGCTTCTGTGTTCCCTACCACTTATGTTCCGTCAGCCTTTAAAGTAAGAGTGAACAGGCATCTTCTGGGCTCGCTCGTCCCAACCTCATCTATTGATTCCGTTCAGGCGTGATCGAGGTCGAATGAAATAAAATAGACCAGACTTTGAGATATTAAGATAGAACTTGTAAAAATTGTACGACAGTAGCATAATCAACGATCAACATTGCGTCGTAAGAATTGGAGACATTACTAATTCTGCGCAGGACCTAAAAAATTCGTAATTTCGGGTTTTCTTGTCAGTCGGACTCGTTACCAAGTCGCCATTGAACAATTCAAAATAATCACGAGCCATAGCTTAAACAATGGTCTATGGGTCTATGTATCGTTAGTACGTACTAATAAAATAGTTTACCTTTCATAATCAGAAAGGATTTCAGAACCATTACTTCACGTGTTTAAGAAATTGTGTTGTCGATAACCCGAAACACAATATGGAAGCATAATTTTCCCGCAAGAACTTGTGTATAACGCAAATAAGCTACAGAGTATAGAGAAGACTATAGGATAACATTTTGACATTTAGACGATAGCTATCGCTGATTGAGTGTCACTGTCTTTTTGTTTCGGGGGGAAAATCTTCAAATAGCCTCGCTTTGGGTGGAGCGGCGTGTCAGACTTTTAGTGATTAAAATCCATCCTGTCGATTCAGTTGCTATTGCAGCGGTACCTCGTAATAACATTTCCACAACCCCGGCAGAAAAGTCACTTTCTCTGGAGTTCTGATTAGTTATCGAAATACTTTGTCACTGTTAGCCTCTAACATTCCATGTGTCTCCACACGCGACATTCGCTCCTAGTGTAAATGCTCCTTTACGTAATATAGTGTTCTAAGGAACTACAAAGATCACGTAGGTCTGAGTAATGTGAACAATTCGCACCTGTGCTTAGTATACCTTTGTATTATGTGATATGTCATGTTTGGGGTAATGTCGTACACATTCTTGATAATGTAGAATTTATATGGCCTTGGTAATGTAGGTACTGAAGTTTGGCCTTCAAGATGGTGAGTGAAGGTGGAGTGGGAGCAACATTGTCTCCATTTTAGACTTCGACGTCTCTTTCACGCTAAAGTTTAAACTACCCGCAAAATAGTAACAATTTTGGTTGTTTATTAAAAGATAAGGAATGTGATCTCGTTGCCATAAAAAAGCATGAGGTATAGAAGGACAAGTATGGGCATACCTACTTGAAAAAAATATAAATATACACTTTAAATACTTGACCTTAGATGACAGTAAAAATGGATCATTAAGAATGTGGTATTTTAAGCTGATCTTAAAACTATTAAACGCGCCCGCAATAATTACTTTTTATGCAATTTATTGTATTTTCTTTAAACCTCGCAAAAAACAGTTGATCTTCTCTTAATTTCAAAATGCTTTTTGTAGTTTTTGCGAAAGCGTAACAAACTTCCTATTTGATACTATACTTAATTCATGTTTTCCAAATTCTAGTAATTTTGAAAGTAAATGATAGTATATATCTCCATTCGCGAGTATATCAGTCTGTTCAAGCCCCATAAAACTAGCAACATGCTAAACTAAATAATGACAATTCATAAATTACATTGCCTTCCAAACCACGGTCTCATCCTATCTCCCTTGCGGCGTAAGCAGAGATTCTTGGCCTAACAATATTTAATTAAGAACATATAACAAGCGAAAGTCAAAGCATCTTAAAACATGGTTACCGATGATAGAGTCTCTGCAGCTAATCTCAAAAGCTGGGTTCTCAAATCTATTGTGCAAGACGGGGACTAAGCCCGTTCTCTGCCGGCCCCCGGCTAAGTGGGGTATAATGGTTGGTTACCAGACTAATCCATAAATCCCGTCTTGACTTGGGTTACCGGCATCGAGGGTGGTAGCCATTTAGTTGTTTGGCTAAGACGCTTTTTATTGGCCGATCTTTGCACTGTTATACTTAATTGTTTTGGCTGTTGATTTGGAGGTTAATGCGTCAATGCAATAGTGAATACGAGTAGTTTTCTACGTTTCAAAATTATCAAGGATCAAAACTTTCTAAGTTCTGGAGTCAGGGATGTCTACGTCACATATAGTACTAAAAAGAGTAACACGACGTTACGCCACGTGTAATTTCAACTCGATGTATCGTCTTCATTTATTAATTACGTGAAAAAAGACTAAATAAAATATTTTAGTAAACTACCCTTTGGCATTGACACAAAAAGGACAAAATAAACCAAATCCAGTTGAAATTCCCTGTAGTTAAAACTTTGTATAGAAATTAATTAACATTAACGAATAAATCTACACGAGTGATTAATATTCCCTTTTAAGAATATATTAATTTATAAATATTCAACGAAACCACGTGTGGCAGGACCACATAGCAAAATTATATTCAGAATTTAAAACGACAGTAAATAAAATGATAAAATATTCAAAGATTCAAACAAAACCTGTCAGCCGATCGAATCGAGACACCGGTATCGATAACTCATGTTGCACGTCACTATAAATCAACGCGACCTTCACTGATAGTGATGCCCACGTACTAACTAGTCGATAAATTTAGTCGATAAATTCAGAATTCTTGCACTGTTCGTTTGCAAAATCTGCGTAGTCTCCTTCATATTTTACGTTTAGAAAGTTATTGGGATTCTCGTCAGATGTAGTAAAGTTGAGAAAGATAATGTGAGCCGTCGTAAAATGTTTTTGTACTAAAAGCTAAAAAGTTGTATACGTAGGTGCTTGTTTCTAATCACGCTATTTAAGCTCCTAAATGGACACATTAAAAATAACGTCATATTCGCAAGTCTACAGCCCTGCGTAAGTTCAATATTCGTATAGAGTATCGATATTGTTGTTTCCTTTATCCCTTCACTATTTTCGATACATTGTTAGGAATTTCGCAATTTTTCAAACTGCTGAGATGTCATCGCAACACTGGGTATAAAACTATCAAGGCCGAGAGTTTGTAGACGAAAGTTTCCGATTTCTGCGTTGAGTAGTTTTTAATAAAAATATATCTCACAATTTCGATATTATTGTGTACTTGTTTTTCTTGATTGGGCCCTACTTCATCCATGTTTTCGTAAATGGGGCTACTATTTTGTTTCTGTGGTAACTAAACAGACGAAGAGTACTCGTATAATAAAACTTTAGTAGCCTTCGTTAATGCTAAAACGTAGTCTAGAAAAATAGCATATTATTTGATGCCTTTGGCTACAATTTACTGAGAATTTAGCTTTTCTATTTCTATTATCTGGTTTTGTATGAAAAGACAGTTATGGATTCGAGTAATGAGGTTTGACATATATGACAGACTTTATTTTAGCTCTTTCTGAAGTCAATAAACAAAGACATATGGGATCATAAAAAATATATTAATGTGGATCATTACATCTATTGATGACGTACACAACTTGAACTAAAGCTTAGCAAAACTCGAAGATTGCCAAAAAGGAAATTTAATAAACTCTTTGCCCTTAAACCAAATTCGTTTATCCAAGAAATCAATTGGATGTCTGAGCAAAAATATCTCAAGCACCACTGAACCTTTCCATATTTGCAATAACATAAATTTTTATTCGGGTCATTTTATTCCATTCGAAAATAATCATCCCGCAGAATTTGGGCGATTTCTAAACTCATTTGGGCCCAAACGGCGTGCAACAGTCGTTGGGCCAACGAGTTGGACTGGGAAACGGAAACGCGCCAAACTTTATTGGCCAATATACTGAAAGAAATCATCATCATCGTTATCCAGAAATAGTTGTTCATCGAGTGTAATGGCAAGCGATTAAGTGTTGTCGATACACCCATTTTCTTTTTCAATCCGTTCGTTTTATGAGTCATGTCCGAGAATATAATCAGTGGAAAGCTCTGGCAGTTTCAAATTCAAGAAAACAGTTGCGAAGTGTCAATAATGTAGCAGTGTAAGTGCTATATAGTAAATCCAGTCTTACTGAACAACATTTAGCTGTAGGAACTAAGACAAATCACCACTTTTCTCCGTAGGCGATACACAAGCTAACGATAACTGGCGTAATGTTCCTAACATAGACTTTATTACCGTATTGAAAATAGACGATAAAAGCAACGACGATGCCTTGTTTAATCTTACAAATATCTCGAATGTAGTCCAAACGATATTTGTGGACGTGGCACCAAATTGCATAAGAGATCGCGCGATCAAGCGTAACACGGAAATCTTTCCGAACAGTCCAAACTCCACTTTCAAACTAATTTGGCAAACACAAAAGACAATCTTAACTAGCGAAATTCGTAGTCTTTGACTGAATCTCAAATCAAATGAAATCAAATAGTCTGTAACATAAAATCAAATATTTATAACGTTTGGCATAGTTCCATTCGCTTCTACGGAACATTCGTGGTATGGCCACATTTGCATCGAGCACCAAGGTAGATGGCCTGTGATTTTGTTCCGTACCATCCGAAGGCCTGATTAGGAAAATAATCGGATTTATCGGAAGAAACCTGCCGAAAAATGCTTCAGGGAATTGTAGTATCAATTAGGGGTTATAGCTAAGACTAAAGGAATATTATTAAATTGTAAAGATTATTTGCTTGGCCAGCGAATATTGGGCGACTATTCAATCAATCAATTAAAGGTGGAATTTTTATAATCATAAGTTCATATTTTATCAAGCATGTTTTGTCGGGTATGCACAATATTATAACAAAACATAACAATACCTAATTACGTATATTTTATCTTCTTTTTTTGCTACTAAGTTATAATAAAGGTCTAAAAATTAAACATAGTATATACAGGCGAAAATAAAAAGAAAGTATAGGGCATCGAAAAACTCTTCAACATCGCTATCAATGGGAAAAGTGCCCAAAATACTGGCCGCATTGCCACGTTAAATGGCAATGCCGATTCTCTGTTCAAGGAAAAGGCCAGCCCTCTGGTCACTTGTGGAGTCGATTAATCGTTTGCCGATGTCACGAAAGAGTCGATGTGCACTCGGACCCCATGGTCCTAACGTTTCAACCCCAAACGGCTCAAACATATACTTCCCAGTAAGGTTGCTATATTTTCGCCGTTTGAGATTTTCTGCACCTGCAGCTGCCGCCCCAGCACAGTCCGCCGTACTGAGAAGATGGGATGGCGCAAGGGTGTCAACACAAATAGCATCCCACACCAAAGGCCTGCTCAACTTCCAAGGCATTATAGTCATCCCGTCTGGCCTCTTCCCAACGTCTCGTGCCAAGCCGTTGGGTTCTAAAACAGATGGTACTCCAGTGGTGACAAGAGCCCGACGGATGATGTCATTTATGCTGGCATGCCGTGCTATCCGACCAGAGCTTCTGCTGCAGGAAAGGCCATGATGTCCGGGGCAGTCGACTGCCGCACCGCATTGGCAGCGACGGAGCTCCGCTGGGAGTACCCAGATGCAGACATATAGTGATCCGGAAGGTGTTGTCACTTAACATAGTACCTATATTAAGAGAAGGTAATGCTATGCTATTATCTTTTTGAGTAGTTTGTTATATAATATGTAGAGATGGGCCGACTAGTCGGGAAAGCCGACTATTCGGTATCGTTTGTAGTCGGCAAAGAGCCGCCGATTATGCGGCAAAATATGCCGATTATAATCGGCGCATAACAAATGAAACAAAACGAATAATTTGTACTTGTTTCATCATTTCTAAACATTACTTAGAGTAGGCAGTGACCGAAAGCACAGCAGCACTGAGCACTCCTTTTCGTATCTGAGTTTTAGTTTCCTCGTAAACATCGGGAATTATATTCTCTGTCTAATATTTCCTACTCGGTAAAACGTATTTTTAACCGACTTCTGAAAAAGGAGGAGGTTCTCAATTCGGATGTTTGTTTTTTTTTTTTTTTTTTGTTTGTTCGGGCGTAGCTCCGTCGCTTGCCAACCGATTTGAAAAATTATTTGTTTTGAATTATTGTTGGAAAGGGTATATACTTCCCAAATGGTCCCATGAAAATTTTATCGATATCGGACAAGCCGTTTCTGAAAAATCAACAAAAGTCTAAAAAAAATATTTACATTGATGATCTTTTCGTTTACTCTGCATTGTGTTTTTTGTTCGCGTGTTTTTATTTTTTTGTAGTTGACATTTTGGCTTTTATAACTAGATTAATTACAAATTGACCCACTAAAAAGCGCGAAAATAAAAACTTTTTTGCAAAAAAATAAAACCGACTTCCATATCAAAACACTACAAAGCCAAAAATAATTTTAATTTCGGAAGGCGGTGTGAAAAAAAAAGAAAATACAAAACCAATAACACCGACTACCGAAATTAAAATTATTTTTGGCTTTGTAGTATTTTGATATGGAAGTCGGTTTTATTTTTTTGCAAAAAAGTTTTTATTGTTTGAGCTTCTTCATAAAATTGATAAAACCGGCGTTTTCAACTAAAGGCAGGTTAGTTATCTAACGCAATCATCTCTCCTATTGCAACACTATTTCTCTTGATCCTGTCCTGAAGTCACTACTGGACCGTTAAACTTTTGAATGAATTTGGCGATGGTGGTAAGGGCTCAAGTTGGAATACAGAAGCAACAGACGAATTGGATTCGTTTGAACTACTTTTAATAGAATCTGCCAACTGAGGCATCGACTCATTGTGCTTATATTTTATGTGATTCGTCATACTTGTCGTATTCGCTTTTCTGCCTTGACAACCGCGTGAAATAATTCACTGGCACTGGTTATATTTCACTTTTGACGGTTCACCTTGAATATCATCAAAGAATGTCCACACGTGCGATTTCGTTTTCAACATTTCGTGACACTAAAACGAACGAAATAAAAATGTAAACAAACACGTCACAACGAAAAGTGATGACGAAAAAGCCCAAACACCTCCGACAAGTAGATATTAGAATGATCGGCATTACCTATTAGTACTCCAAGGATATTTTTGCGTCATGTTCTTGTTATATTGGATGAATTGGTGATGTTAATTATATTGACAAAGGAGGAAATACTGTCCTCCTATGTATATAATATTTCCTCGTATACGTTCAAGGTACTTTCATAATTGCCTATTTCCGAATGTTAGAAATGACAATACAAAAGATGATACGAACAACACGATCCTATCGCGAACAGAACTTTAATAAACTAACAACGGTACAATATATCTAGACAAACTAAAGAAGCTCCAACCGTACGGAACCCAGCCTTTTCACAGAAAAGGAACAAAAGCCAACATGTCATTTTCAGTAGTCATAATAGTTGAGCTAACCCGACCGCTCGGATGAAAACATCTGATTATGTAAATGCACGTACGAACAACGACGTACAAAATATCTGCGCAAGAGTTGTTTAGGTAATTGCTTGTTTGTTTACAAATGCGTTTCTTGACAAAGATAGAGATGGATTTCTGGACATATTGTTTCGACAGTCACTTGTATTTTTCTTTGTTATCAAATATACAGATGACGTCGTGTTTGTTTTGATTAAATGTGTTGTGTATTTGCTAGAGTAAACAAGAAAAGAGATGGAAATGCTTGGAGGTCGTAAATATGTAAAACAGTAAGTTGACCTACTACCCAAACACTTGTTATTTATTCATTTTGTACTCACTCAATCTTACATTTAGTCTTCCGTGGGACATTGTGCTTACCTGATAAAATAAAATAAAATGTTATTAATACACACAGTGGTTAGTTTTAAATAAAAGCAGGTAATAAATTGCCTAATAACCTATGATAAAATCTTCGCCAATGGATATAGCACGCTTTTCTAAGATCATCAACAATTATGACACGAAATTATTATATTTTTTCTCAGAGCCTTTTTCAAAGCTTTGTGTGATTTAATTATTTTTTTTAAATTGAATAAGTGTATCATATGTTTTCAGCTACGCTATATATACTCTATTGCTATTCTGCTAATATTATATAGTGAATCATGGTCAACTTTTTTATTGAAAATGAGTTCGCCGTTCACAAAATACATGTCACACACAAATCATTCATGGTCATTCACTTACAAAGTTATCACGGTGAGAGTTCTTACAGAATCGACCATCGGCCGGTCAATTCCGATAAGAAAATCACCGTGTAAAGTTAGGTTTGGTGAACACTGTTCTAACGAGACGCGGCCACAGAACGCGAGGGTAACTGAAGGATCAGAGTTGTATTTTAGTCAGTAGTCTGACACTCCCCCTCGACCCACAGCGGGAGAAGTCATTCGATGATTTTGCCACTCGGAAAAAAAGGTGAAGCGAATACAAAGTGACCTGTTATTCCCACTCATGCTTGGGATTAAAACCTCACCAAATAATCAAAAACCCACCTAATGGCGGTGAGATATTTACAGCCTAGACTAGACAGATTTCTGACCATCACAACTTTATCTAACGTTTTCTTAATAAATAATATGCAAGAACGCCAATGTCTGTTTTCTCGACATTTTAGAAAGCTAGCTGTTTAAAAAACCATTAAAATATTATCTTAGTTGATCTTTTCCTGGCTGCTGACATGTTGTGTTTGTTGGATTGTTTGTTTGTAGATATGTTTAACTTTTGGTTCGTAGACATTGATTCTTTATGTTGGACCTTCTACTTAAATTCTTAATGCCTTGGCATGTGTTACTCCAATTTATGATATGTAATAGATATCAACTAGTAATGACTTCGACGATACGGTTAGCGCGGTGGTCGAGAGATTGGCAGCTGTGCTGCGTGTCGTGGGTTCGATTAACAGACGAAACTAATGTTTGTATAACCTATAGATAGTTGTTCTGGGTCTGGGTGTTTATGCAAACGAATTTAAATGTTTTTAAAGGTACCTTTTTTTAAAGACATGACTCGCAGTCTTCTATAGTAATAAATATATATTGTGTGTTAGCAACAAATACGTGCTATAAAAATATCTCACACACACACACATCACAGTTAAGAAAGGGCTTTTCTTTGAAATTGAGGAGACAGGTATCGTTATCAAAACTAACTTATTGTTACTTCTCTCATTTGCCTCTCCCCTTCATACCGCCATTGCCGTGTTCTATCTATTCCCCAGCCACAAACAAACGTACTAACTAAATCTTAGCACAGTTTTACAATGAGCAGTAAAGGAATCCGATCCGGCGCCGCGGGGCGCGCCTAGTCTTACTATAAACAAGTTGTGTTCAAGACAGCATGCACCAATAAAGTGGGCGGTTGTTTCCTTGCTTTCGTGTCTCGAATGCTGAGGACTAAGTGTTTGAGTTAGTTTGAAAAGGTTCCGTAGAGGATTTCACTAAATAGAACTATGTCGATTGAGTTATTTTAGTGAAACGTGATAAAATTTAGAAATGATGGAAGTACTAGCAAATCCACTAAACAGCAATATTTTCGAATGTATAATGCATGGATAAACCAACAATTTGTGACTATGGCTATTAAAAGAAAATCCAGAGGCCATCTGAAATCCAAAACAGAATGCAATTTCCAGCGCTGTACAATATATCTTCAAGACGCATAACATGATTGGGTAATATACCTAGATTTTCAGATTCACCGCCAATAAAAGCAACAGGGTTTTCGATCACACACAATGGAACTCCAGAAAACAAGAAAAAATTGGCGCCAAGCCAGCTCCTCGCTGGATACAAGACTCGATGTATTACATGCGAAGCCTTTTATAGTTCTTGTCAAGCACTACTAACAAGTAATTTAATACTATAGACAATGAAGGCTTCGCAGCCAGACAATAAGCTTTTATTCTAAAACAAATCTCCCCAGAAATTGACCATATATCTCGTTAACTATCGACCGTCTCCGATCTCGATTAATACCGGTTATATCTACTTTATCCGCGAACTTGAGCCTGCAGACTGGATTTATTTGAATGAAAATAGGCGGTGTAAGTGTCCCATTGATTTTATTGCGGTGCCCGTGTTTTGCCGCGGCAGTTACGGGTTAATGGTGCAATTGGATTTGGAACAGTTGAACGAAACCGCAACGAGCCGTGGCTCGGTGACTTTTTGTCATTAGCAATATCTATTACCAGGTTTTGTATTATAGCAGTTTTAAAGTCTGATATAAAGACTTTTATAATGTGGGTAGGAGCATTGTCAAGAACGTTGTCGATGCTATTAAGTTGGTATAAAAAGTACGCTTTAGACGACAAATGCATGCTAGTGGAGGGTTAATCGCACCATTGGAGCTGCAATAATCGCGTTCCGGGCCGCGCCGCGTTTCGCCGCGCGATGGTACGCTTCCGTTGGTTTTACATGCTGCGCTATTTTCGTGTAGTGCGGAGTAGTGCTGTCTATTGCACTCGCCGTGTAAACGCGCGAACCAAAAACCCGAGCTTTGTTTTTGAAAATAGAACTCTTGTTTTTAAATGTAGCTTTTAAGATATCGTGGTATTTTTCCTTTGGGTGCAATTTGCTTATGTTTAGCACGGCAGGCTAACATTTAGTTGACTTTTAACCTGGATATTCTTAAGCTTATTCTAGAATACCTACAGTAGAAAATTCCTTAGAAAATATTTAATAACATATCCCTTAAACCTTTCTTAAGTAACAGCGATGTATTTACCGATGTTACATCAACTCTCTGACATAAAATAAAGCCAGTGTTGCCAGCAACGTACGCGGCGGCACGTACTATTATTCTGTGTGTGTACGTGATTTTTACTCGTTTCCTCGATGTTGCCGACTAATATAGTTAATGTATGTATTTCTAACATGAATAGCGAACAAGAAAAATAATGTTTGCTTCCTACATCGTAAATATCTGGCGGGATTCTTTAGACGTGAGTGTGCCTATGTTATCGTGTGTGATACGAATAAACAGATAGATATAATATTCTTTATTGTACACCAATAATTTCATGATATATATTTGAGAATGTATTCCAATACCTTAGTGGCTGAAGCAACTTGGAGATCTTTTTCAATTGCAGCATACTTAATTCTATTATTTAATGAAGTTTATCGTTATTTTACGCTATGTAGCTGCTGGTCCGGACACCATAGATGCTAGATACACTCTCGTATCTATGGTGTGTTACTAATATACTTGAGTTTATTTCTTTTATTAAATTGTTTACTAACATAGTTTATAACAACATTGTTAGTAACAATTGGGCCTAGTTGCCCTAAATAAACATATTTTAATTAATTATTTTTTTACAGACCAGATACCTAGACCGGCCACAATTATATTGTAATATTCAAAAAATGCTCCTGAATCGTCATCTTGTGTAATCCTTACATTTTCTAATATTAAAAACATTTTGTCCATATAATGTTGATATTCATGAGTTACCCTAAGAAAAGATCATTATGAAACGGCAATATACTTTATGGAAGATTTATCTGTAGCCTATACCGAACCTATACCTATACATTATTACCAATCCATTTTCAAGCCAATTCTCTATCTAAATCCGCCTTTTATATAAATTTTGCCTTTGCATTTGGTTTTAATAAGACAGTTTTACGCCAGTATCTCAATCAATTGCAATATCCTATTACACATTGGTACTAAACTCTATGGACTGAATTGATGCATAAATAAATAATTCATTCATTCATTCAGTCACAGGACGAAGCTCATTCACAAGTTTTCCATTCAACTGCACCTACATATAAGTATGTGCAAAAAAAACTCCAAGTCGCACATATCTGTATACAGTGCAGTCTGATGATAAAAACCGGTCAAGTGCTGGTCAAACTTGCAAACCAAGGGTTCCGTACAATTTGCCGGGGTTGTGGAAATATTCTAACGAAATACCGCGGCCCCGGAGCGCAAGGTGAATAATGTGTTACTCACCTTGCTTATTCAACTGGGTGAATTTTCTGACACTGCCTTCCGCGCCAACTATAATCGGGAGCAGTCATTTGAAGATTTTAACCCCGAAAAAATAATGTTCCGTATATTCTGTACGTTTTAGGTATTATTTGTTGTTCTATACCGGGACTTTTAATTCGATGCAGTAAACTGACAGTTTTTGAGTTGTCAGATAATGACGACTACGAAATTGTGATGTAACTAAATTAATCGATTCAGGAATAAAATCTAATAACGATGTATTTTTTTTAAATCATATTTTGTGAAAATAAAAAACTAAAACGTGGTTATGAAGGGACGTCAAAAATAAAATAATTAATAATTTTTTGGAACATGCCCCTGTACCTGTATCCATTCAAACGGGGTCGCAATGGCGCGGGGCAGTCTTTTTAATAGTAATCTCAATAGAACAATTTCCAAATGAATGGCTTTTATCATGGTTACATATGAATATTTTTAATAAAAGTAGATTTATTTACAATAAAATCTAGTTACTTACTACTTCAAAATAAAAGATAATAGTATAAATTTTATCATTCATTTATATTTCTAACGATTAAAAATCGCTCATTTATTATTCGATTGACTGAATCCATCACTATTAGGGTAAATAGGGTATCATTATTTCAGTGAGTGACACTAGCTTATGTCAGCTTACTGTATCGAATTAAAAGTCCGGGTAAAGCAGCAACAACACTGGGCCCGTGTCGTGGCTTACGGCCCATTTTCTCTCCTAGAAAGGTCTGTGTAAGACCACCCATTGTAACACCCTTTTTAGTTTTTAAGTCCTTATTTAATTCTGTCATGGTGTACAATAAAGAGTATATCTATCTATCTGTGTGCCAGTAGTGGGAACGTCGAAGGCTGACTTATTATTAATCATTCGTATCTGTCTACCAATTATGATTCATAAAATAAACTGGTATCTCGTCTAGTAGTACCTACCTTAAACCCAAGTAGGTACTCATAAAAATAAACAAATATTAAAAAAATCAGCCATTCAACACACACTCGAATTATGTTAGCGTAACTCGACAAAATGCAGGGAGAATTTCATTTTTATTCTCACAATTTCAGTGGCTGAGGCTTTAGATAACACGTGACGTTTTACCGTTGATAACAGCTGTCAAATGTTTAAAATATAGGGGATCACGTGACTTAGTGGTGTAATCGCTCCTCAATTCCATCAATAGACTAGTATTAGTATTTGTTTAAGCTCTCTGGGCTTATAGTATACATTCTGTGGCTGCGCGTTTATAAGCAACTGTCACTCAAATCCTACACTTCTCCGATCCGGCCTATACCTAGCTGTTCTCCTCATGGGAGGACCTAAGCCGTACCCCACTGGTGTGCCCTAGGCATGTAGTCGCTGAGCTTGTAAGCCCTGGTTGGAAGCTTTAATCGTTATTATTAAGGCTGCCACAGGCAAAGCCGGTTTAACAGCCGACAACCATCTAGATGGATCAGAGAAGATCTATCACAAAAAATAGATCTCCTTGCGAGCGGCCCGAACGGGGGGTGGGGTTCACACGGGACATGACCCCCCCCCCCTCATAAATCGTATCTACACCCCAAATAGAAAATCTTCTAAAATTTTGCAAAATAAAACTTTCCAAATATTTTCACCCGATTTGTCAATAAAAATAGAAGAATCATTTGTTTTATAATGTGTGCAATAAAAAAATTATTGTCCAATAATGAATACTCATTTACTCGACATATTTTATTGTTAGTGACCCCCCCAAAATTCCAGGCTGCGACCGTACCTGCTTGCGAGTTGTATGATATCGACTATGGGGCCGAAGCATACCAGCGATCAAAACCCACCTGATCGGAGGATGCTCCCTTTTCATGGAGGTTTCCACTTAGGAAGTGCCACTATTGTTCATGACTATACTCATTGCATAATTACATCTGCATCATTATCTGCTTAGCTCTTTCCTAATCATTGTGGGTTGGCTTCTAGTCTACTGGATGTTTGAGTACTAGTATTTTAAATAGAATGATTGCCTATTGGACGTCTATAACTTAGAAACTAGGTAACACGATTTCTCATGATAAGACTTCTGTATGATTTTCTGGCTACAGACCACCCTTAATGACTGTCAAAAATGTACCAATGACAGTCAGGACCAACTGATTAGTGTGTTTTCAAAGGTATGGAAGAATATCGATGTTAAAATGGTCACCATTTACGTACCGATCGCGCCAAACGAAGCTTTATCTTGAAAATAAACCAGTGTGACTGTAATTACAAAGACTTGCACATGCATTCCCTGAAAAAATTCAATGAATTACAGTCACCTTATATTAAAGTTTTCAAATACATTTCAGTTAATTTTCCACATTGAGATTAAACGACGCGTTATCGAGTGCTCGATCGATTTGCAGAAACTAGGTCGCGGTACACTTGCGTACAAAATTGTAGCAGTTCGCTATACGTCTTTAATTTAAAGGCATGTATGTGTGAATGGTTTTAAGAGCACGATTATGCACTCGGGTTTAAAGTTTGCTTTTATCGGGCGGTTTAAGTGTGGTATTTAGTTCAGGGTTGAAAGGTTCTAGTTTGTAGTGTGACTGTGTGTAGCGATTGTGAATGTTCGTTACTTGATATGGGGCGGTACTACAATGAACAGTAAAAGAGGGTATTTACCACTTTTAAGCAGATGGAATGGGGATCGTTATTTGACATTATGAGCTTGGTATTATGGTTAGCGTTTACTATAATAAACTACTTTCTGCCCGCGTTTTTGTTCGTGTGAAAAGATTTTTTCAACCAGAAAAACGTATCCAATTAATTTATTAGAATTTATTTGATTAAATTATTACTTGAAGAGTCTAAGGTGCAAGAAAATCCACGATTTCCGTCAGTCAATAATATGAATCACTTTGCCATCAATGGGTACATCTTTCTAATCCAAGTCAACATAATAAAATATTGAGACCAATAGTTCTAGAGATATTTTGATTGTTATCAAACAACCATAAAAATATCTCCAAAACTATTTTTCAACAATAAAACGAAACCACGAAAGTTTAACCCAGAAACAATAGTTTAAAACCAGTTCGGTACTAAAATAATGCATTTTGAATGTAATTTCACTACTCTAAATAACTTGATAGGTGTGTGGAAGTCGGTGCGACCTTAACGCCTACCTAGATTTGACAGTGTCACAGAGTGCAGAATAGACTCACCCGGCAGCGTTTAGAGACGCCCTATTAAAAGTATATAATAGACGCATATTAAATATTTTTATTCATATTCATATATTTATTTGCATACCATAATGTTATTTTGGATGTTATAGTTATTGCTTAAAGCTAAGATACAATTATGGATCCTGTAGGGCACAGGAAAAATTAAATTAATTCCATTTACAATAATAAAATTTAAGATGTCAATAAATTAAAAAAAACTCAAAGCATTAATAAAGAAGTCAATAAATTAATAAAAAAATCATTAGATTAACAAAATTATTACTAACATAGAATGTAAAGTGTTTTACTAATAAACTGATCGCGACGATAGGTCGTGGTGAGGAAGCAATGAAAGAATAGTGGACTGTATAACATGTAATAATGTAAAAAGATGGTTAATTACAAACGGTACGGTTGGTTTACATTACGCGGATAAAAGTTACGGGAATATAAGATGCGCGAGCGCAGCCGTGCTTAGAGACGTGCAACAGCTGAATGTGTGGCGTGGGGGCGCGCGCTCAGCCGTCGTCGGCCGGTGGACGAGCCGCGGCGATGTTGAGACGGGTGGACTCAACACAAACTGTATGGATATTTTCCGAAAAAAATAAATTAATAATAATAAAGACATATCTGCCTCGGTGGCCTAGTGGTTGCAAGCGTGACTACTGAGCAAGAGGTCTCAGGTTCCCGGGTCGGGCAAAAAGTGCTGCTGGGTTTTTCTGTTAGAAAACTTCAGTAGTGGCCTGGAGTTTGGAAGTTAGTGGTGTGATAACCCCCGTGCCTCGGGAAGCACGTTAACCCGTTGGTCCTGTGCCTGATCCGTCTCCGGTCGTGTCGGATTGCCGTCCCATCGGACTATGCTGCGTAAATGCTATACTTGCGTAAATACTTGTGCACTGTAATATCTCCTGCGCTAATCAATTTTGAGTTTGGCTGCCGTGGCCGAAATCGGTTAGGTTATTATTAAAAGTATCGGTACACATAACACCATATACACTGGTTAATCTTACAGTAATAATAGCAATGCTACTCGATTACAGCCGTGGGTGGAAAATTCTGTGATAGCAGAAGCCACTGGTGTCAGATGTTATTTGTATACCTACAGAAGCCATTCAACAGACTTCTGAAAAGATATACGTATTATCCTGGGTTATGGAGGATAGAAAGGTACGTGCTTAATTTAAAACTGTTACTCAGCGTGAAGCTTAATGTTCAAAAATTCACAATAGCGGACTCGCTATGACTTTAGTTGTCCTCTGCTCTGCTGCCCACCAAGAGGACATAAAATTGACTGCATCCCAGCAAGAAACACACACCAGTAAAGCTGATTTTTTTCTTTGCGCTATAAAAAAGGAACTTATCCGTCACCAGCCTTTTAACTATCTTCATACTAGATACTCACATCGATATTTTTCTCTGTTTT
The DNA here is from genome assembly GCA_943138885.2 of Tholera decimalis. Lineage (NCBI taxonomy): Eukaryota > Metazoa > Arthropoda > Insecta > Lepidoptera > Noctuidae > Tholera > Tholera decimalis. The sequence goes on along the minus strand of OW964553.2, from coordinate 6,121,076 downwards.
GACGTGAAAAAGGACAAACACGCACTTTGCATTAATTATATTATTAGTATCTATAAAATATATGGCATATTTATAGATACTCGTGTAACATACGGTGATCACAAGCCTTTGCTACCAAAGCTAGAGTCCAGAATGTCATCAGCCGCGGATTTTATGGGTACACTAGTACTCACGCGGGGCTTCGCTCCCGTGGATTCTATCACGGTAAAAACATAACTCTCCTTTTTTGCAGTCGCGTAAAAAGTAGCCTATAACCTTCCTCAAGCTTCGAGCTACTTCCATACCAAATTGCATTCAAATCCACACAGTACTTTCGAAGATTAGCGCGTTCAAGCAAACAAACAAACAAACAAACTTTTCCGCTTTATAATATTAGTATGGGTATATTAATTACTAGCTTTTACCCGCGACTTCATTCGCATGGGAGGTTTTTCCCGCGTAATTCCCGATCACGTGGGAATTCCGGTATAAAAAGTAGCCTATGTGTTATTCCAGGATGTCAACTATGTTTTTTTTTTCAAACCAAATTTCATTGAGATCCGTTCAGTAGTTTTTACGTGAAAGAGCAACAAACATACATACTTTCTCACAAACTTTCGCATTTATAATATTAGTAGGATTACAGCGAAACGCCAATAGCCGCTAAGTCGACTCGGTGCTCTGTGGTCCATATGCATTTCAGCGCGTCTATTTGTCGGCGCCGAATGCATTGTTTTGTGCAACGAATTTGTAAGGGTTAGTTTGTAATGGTGATCGGTATAAGTGAACTAAGAGCGTAGGGAATGGATATACGAGCGCAAAAATGGCAAAAGAAGGGGGCTAACAAATGGTAATTTATGAATTACATGAATATGATATCTAAATTTTTACCCTACAATAGTAGTCCTGTCCGCGACTTGAAACCCTTTTCCATAAAAAAAGAAGTCACTTAGCCTTTCAATGGCATTGATCCTTTGCTCCGTTTTGACGAAAAAAGTCATGAAACAAACAAATTTTATAATATTAGTATAAACATATGGATTCTTCTGTAGGTGTATGTGTAGCCCTGTCGGGGTTGCAGAATTGTTCCAAAGAGTTACCGCGGCCTCGGAACACGAATGGCAAATGAACACGGATGGGTTTTAAACAGTAAAAGTCTGACCCACCCTCCCGCTTCCCCCAGATCGGGAGGCAGTCTGTGGATGATGTCATCATTCCATCCTCAAAAAAGGTACTTGTGTACTGTATTTGAAGAGAACGGTAATTAATATAAATAGAACTTTGGATAGATACTATAACGATCCAAAATAATGCATATATCAACTCATTATGATCAATAGGTATTATTCCAGCAATACTTTAAAAAAAAAATAAAAAAAAAAAACAAAAAAAAATACTGCTGCTATTCGGGTAATTAAAGAAAGAAAATAGTGATGAACGCTTCCAAAATTCGCAATATCGATATATGCAAATTTCAAACAGCACTGTGACTTTATCCTTACAGTGTTATGCAAGAATGCATATGCGGTGCAGATACAACGACTGGCATTATTGTATGACATTAAGTTCTTAATGAGAGTGCCTGATTGTTTGCGTGGGCTGCGAGTAGGTTTGTTAAGAGATGGATGGTCGGCTCTATGACATTTTGGCGTATAATCGGATAGAAATCGCAGGCATCCAGCCAGGAATGTTTTGGAGTCGAATATTGTCGCTTGAATGCGATGAAGTGTGTACAATAGTTGTTTTTTTTTTGTTTTGGTGGAGATAGGTAGTAAGTTCATGGTTTAGTAAATTATTAAGGGCAGGCAACGTTTGCCGGACACGGTGAAGGATACAGTGGAGGTATTCGCTTGGGCGGGGTACCGCCGTGTACTCGTGGAGGCTACCTCCCGCCTCCGGCGCTGGTTCAGGCCATGGTGCAGGGCGAGGGGGAATGGAATGCAGTTGCCTCCTTCTGCGAAGCAGTCATGCCAGCGAAGGAGGAGGCTGAACTCAAGGAACAGTCAGCATCATTGACGCGGCCCGACAGGGCCATTGCCTGCCGGGGTTGCGGGAATTTTCTAACGAGATACCGCGGCCCCGGAACTTAAGGGCAGCTGAAGGGACAAGGTGGGTTTTTAGTCAGTAGAAGTCTGACACTCTCTTCCGGTTAACCCAGAACGGGAGAAGTTATTCGAAGATTTTCCCACCCAGAAAAAAAAGCCAAGTTAGAAATAGCTATATAACGGAGTCTGGTGATTATGTAACCACAAATTTATTTAAAACATAATTTACAACATAATACTAATAAACAATTTGAAAAGTATATGTACAAATGATAATATTAATTACGTAGAGACTATCGGCAAAATGTCAGCTATCACCACATTTCACTTATCGAGCGCTGTTAAGTCTTCACACTTTATTAGTTTCAAATGAATACATAAAAAAAATTAAATAAGGTGTATTTTTTTTCTGGGTGGGAAAATAATCACATGACTCCTCCCCTTGTGAGTGGAGCGGAAATGATAAGGTGTAATTGAAGACACAATTAGTAAAATAATATATCATTAAACAGTTCTCTACAAAAGATACTATTGGGTAATTATATAGGACATAGGTACACAAACATTATTTACCAGCTTTTGCCTTTCAATAGTTCCAACTAGAAGTTCGACTAGGCTATAAATTCTAGGTTACATCTGCACGAGTGCTAACCCAGAGTAAATTCTTATACACCACATAAGATTAATGCCGCCGCACTATTTGTGTTATCACATTATTGAGTTTTAGTGATGTATCGATGAAAACTTTACGAAATAGTTTTCATCGATAGTGGAGTGTCGAATTGGCAGACCAGGTATTATCAATAGGAAAAGTTTTCTAACCTCACATTGAACGTGAAAATTATGCTGAGGTAAATTTAAAATACTGATGAAAATATAATTAAAATAAAGAATTAATTAATAATATAATACATTTATTTTCTCTACAAACTTATAAAGTAAACGTACATACGCTGCTATGCTATGTTAACAAATTTGTAAGAGACTGGTGCCCATGGTAGGTGTATCATCATAATTAAGGTTCGATAGAAGTTGCAATTTTTTTGCAACGACCCAAAATTTTTATTTTATTTCAAATAAATATGCTCAAAAAAAAAGTCAACAAAGGCGGTCAAACATATTCTAATGTCACTTTAAAAGTGGATTTACATTATACTTACACCTTTAACAGATATTTTTAAATAAAATCTATTTCAAATAAAGTTCATTAAAAGTTCTTTTTTAATGATGGATGCTTCAAATAGGTCTTGAAAGTTCTAAAACTTTTTCATGTTGCAACTTTATGGATTGTAATAAAACTGAAATAATTCAGTAAAATATTTCAAAACTCATAGTTGTTTTAATTTAAATCAATGTATAATAAATCTGATATTAAGATAAGTTCGTGTAAACTCTATTACAAAACTTAATCCAATCCTATTGTTCGCTTAATTTATTTTGTTAATAACTGTTATAATTAATGCTAGTTTTAGATTGTTCTATTGTAAAACTTTAATTTCAACGGGTGTAAATATTAGCGCTTGTGAACTAACGCGATTATTAACCAACTTCAAAAAAAGGAGGTTTACAATTCGTCTTGAACTTTTTTTTATTTTTTTTATTTATGTTACCTCGTAACTCGGAGACGGCTGGACCGATTTGAAAAATTCTTTTTGCGTTTGAATGGGTATAGTTTCTAGTTGGTCCCATGGTTACGAAATCAGGATCTAATGATGGGATCCTGGAGAAATAGATGGAACTCTTCAAATATTATAGGCACACCTATAGCGTTTTGGGTATTTCTTGTAGTACCTTGAGCAGTTGCTTTCGAAAAGTACCATTTGGGGAAGTTGAACTGATGATGAAGACCACAGATGGCCACTGAAACTCCTCAATAATAAGTATTTCGTGGATTGCGATTCGATTACTTGTGTACGGATGTTAAACACTTTATGCTTGTCACAATACATATGGTGATGTAGAGTTGATGGTCAAGTACCAGGAGAACTCCTCAAAAATTAACGGCTATGCATCGGAAACAGCAAAATTTTGTTGTGATAAGTTGTCCACATTATGGCTTTTGTAACTAGATAAAATACAAACCGACCCACTAAAAAGCGTGAAAAAAAAAACAAAAACGAAAATATATACAAAACTAAAGACACCGCCTTCCGAAATTAAAGTTATTTTTGCCTTTGTAGTGTTTTGATATGGAAGTCGGTTCTATTTTTTGCTAAAAATTTTTTTTTAATCTTTCGTAAGTAAATAACATTTGATAAATGGTGCAATGCAGATCAGACACGGTTTTTGTTAAATATTTCAAATCGAGTATTGTGTAGAGATAAATCATATATGTATTTGTTGTCAAATTGATCATAACCATCTAACTACACATAGGTCCCGTCAGTCAAGCAAAGTGAATAGGCTCGCTCGTTCCATTGTAGACCTCATCAATCGCTTACCATCAGGCGTGATCGAGGTCAGGAGCTGGCTGGCCCATCCGTAAAAAAAGACTATGACAGAAAATTCGCTTGCATATTTAGTTGCTGTTAACTCAAAACATTCGACACTAAGCAATTTGCGCCTAGTGTACATCACTACGCTCCATAGTGCCGCCTAAATATTGATTCGATTAATCAACCTCTCGATATATTTGTCGATCGATTCGCTCGCTAGTCGTGGGAAACTCAATTTGAATCTCAATTATAGAAAACTATTAGTATCGATATGCGTTCGTGTGTCGAGTAATAAATTAAAAATGGACGCCAATCTCACGGCTATTTGAATGTTTAGTCAATATTAATGGCTTGCATACGAGTTTCATTTAACTAAATGATTGAGTGAGACTTTGTTTGTTTGTTAAATAAACCTTTTCTATAACGTTTTTATGTCATTTTATATTAAAGGCAAATTGAGCGTGACTAAAACAGTTTGTTGGGGTGAATATTTCAGTTAGGCAAGTTTCTGCAAGCATTAGTTGAGTATGATAATTCAGGAATCGTGTTTTACCATAAACAAACATAGATACAATAAACACAATGGTGAACAAAGGGACTCCGGCCACACACTGTTGAATTTTAAATTAAAATTTTCAGTTCATGAAATATTAACACCGGAATAAAGCTGGGGCACTGTCGTGCGCAAATATTCAAATAGACTGCGCTTGCGCCGGTTCCCACCGCGTGAAAGGTCGCTAGTGTGCACTCTGTGTTATGCTAAGCAATGCTGAGATACTACGCTGTAGATGGAGTGTGGCCGGTTGCTTAAGGGATAGGCGGCAGCGGTGTTAAGTACTTATTAATATTTTTTCTCTCATAAAGTATGTATTTTAATATTGATTAAAGTATGTATTTAATATTGAACGATAGTTTATTAATACAAGAATGCAATCGGTGTTAAACTGTGTTAAGAATAACAAAATAGACGTCAATTAGTCGTGATATTTGAATGTTTAGCCAATATTCATGTCTAGGATACGAGTTTAATTTAGCTTAATGATTGAGTGAGACTTTATTTACAGTTTATTAAATAAAACGTTAACTTACACGTGTTTTAATGCCTTAAAGTTAAAGTAACATCGAGCGTAACCTAAACATAAGCATTTCCTGTATTATAATATAACTTTACGATCGCTTGCTGATGCAAGATGCAAATAGGTGTTAATTGGTATGTAGCGATAACGTTAGTTTACTTATGGTATACTATAAATGGTAAACTATAATAAGTTGTAAGATTATACGTTTAGATTACGGTTTAAGATTATTTATTAGAAGATACGGATCTTTTCGATCTGAATCAACTCTATAAGTTATTCAAACACGCAATCACACAAATACATAATCACTATAAAGCTGATTTACACCTGTAGCACATCCTCACTTCATAAGGTCCAGTTGAAAACCAGCGTCAGGCAATTTGCATTTGTCTGGCATTTTGTTGAACTGGGCTTATTTGGCACACAATGAACGACACAATGCTGTTTTATTTAACTGACTCATTGTTTTTATTTTACTTTAATTTAACGTGTATCTTTGCATCTATGTCAATTAAATCTATTTTCTTTCTTTCTTTTTACCCAACTGCGGTGAAGTAAGGAGGAGGGTTATGTCTTTACCGCGTATGTATGTATATATGTCCGTTCCTTTGTTCCCTCGTAACTATTAAACCAGTGAACGGATTTGATAAGTGATACGTCGTTAGATTTGTCTTGATGGCGCGAGTGTCATAGGATAGATTAAAATAAAACCAAATCACTACAACGACAATCGGGCGCCATATTGTCAAAAATTAAAATTCAAAAATCGACAAACTATGTCAAATGGGCTATCATTAAACAGATCTATAAAAATGATATTGAGGTTTCTTTTACCATTTTTCGTTTTGAGCTATCGTTTAGGAAATATAACGTTTTAAAACGGAATTAAATACTAAAAAGCTGAAAATAAAAAACTTTTTAAAAAAATCTAAAAAACCCGACTGCTCAACTGAAAACAACAGCAACTGAAGACAATCAGGCGGGACCCGTCAAATTTTTTAAATTAAAATTATATAATGATAAATTAGGTCCCCCGCATGCTGGTCACTTTTTATAATAAAAATGAGCTTGTTTCTTCCATTTCAGTTGAGCAATCGGGTTTTTTAGATTTTTAAAATAAGTTTTTTATTGGTTCAAGATTTAACTAGATACATCACAATTCCCAACCAATCTCCCGCCGCCTCCTACACTTGTACCACACAACCACCCCACAAGAATGGACGCATCGTGGCGCATAAATAAATGCAACTTTACACAGGTGTATCGACTGTGCGGTACACGTCACGTATGCGGTTCGCTCCTGGCCGCAATTGTTTACGCTCATGCTAGCGCTGTACCGGGATAGGTAGGAATCTAGTTTAATTGAAGAATGTAGAATGTGATATAGTAGAAGGGTTATACGTTTTGTGCATGTATGTATCGTTAGCGTAAGTATGTATCGATGATAATATATTAAACTATCAGGTTTTAAAGAAGATACAATGATGTCTGAGTGTCAGGCAATATAATCTTCATAATGGTTTTATAACCTGAGCATTTATTTCGTGCCTTTATAAGCTCTAGATAGTGTTCACGCAAATATCTCAAAAAAGACATAAACCAATTATAGTTCTTATAATTATGATTTGATCGGTAAGGATTGTGTGGACTTGAAAAGAGACTTTTGAGTTGGTTTTGATGTTGTTTCTCAGTGTAGTTGACGTGTAAGTGTTACTCATAACTAATTTGCAAAATAAAGTATCATTTATCCATTTTTGTTGAATCTGAACAAGTAGTGTCTGATGACATTAAACATAAAACCTATTTCTAGTATACAGAGTACACAAGTGATTTTTAAAAATCGGAGTTTCATATGTGTAGGTCTAATAGATTCGGAATAAAATGGCTATGACATACGGACGAACGGACAGACAGACAGACATGAAGAAACTCTATGGGTTCCGTTTTTTGCCATTCGGCTACGGAACCCTAAAAAGCACATTAGTTTTCTGGGCATGATAACTTTACGGCTAAAGTTAGATCTCCACTGGATATTTTGTGTTGACGGTAGCTGTCCGGCTCATAACGGATTATTGATACTTTATTTGACTGTCAATTGACTGATTACGCGTTCTGTTTTTTGTCAAGATTTTCTTATTTATCCATTAAATAAGATTGACGTAATGGAAGATTCTTTGAAATGAAAAAAAAAATACCTACGAATTTAATTTTTTTTTCTCCTAAACAAAACACTGCCCCATCACAATCCAACATATCGTAGTAGGTATGTATAACAGAACATAAAGAGAAAAATATACGATTACGAAACTGAGATATTAATTCTTGCTTACTGAAAGAAAATAATTTTCCCAACGTTTCTGCTTGACCTTTACAGGCAATAAGTTGCAGACCTACCTACATTATTTTTACCGAGCGACTCAAATTTCGTTTTATTTCGACTATTTTCGTATTTTCTTGTAACATGAAGTATTCTAGACGCATAAATAAGAAAATGTTTGCTTGATTGTGCTCTTGGATGGGAAGTTAGCAGTTTCTGCGATGTCTTACGTACATAAAGACAGTTGTCGATAAGTCACATATAGGTAAATTTTTCAGTGTAGTGTGAATGTAAAAATTCTAAATACCTAATAAATGTAGGTATAGGTGTCCACAATGTAGACACCTATACCTAGTTCATGTAGACTCTACATTAACTATTATTAGATAACATGATTATATTAAACTAAAAGGATATGATAGGTAATAGGATAGGATAGGTCCGCATTACTACTATAGATGGCCGAGGTTGCGGGAATGTTCAAACGAGATACCGCGGCCCCGGAATTTAAGAGCAGCTGAAGGAACAGGGTGGGTTTTTAGTCAGCAGAAGTCTGACAAACCCTTCCACTCAACCCAGAGCGGAAGAAGTCATTTGATGTTTTTCCCACCCGAAAAAAAAGATAAGTAGGTACTACTATAGAAGTTAAAGTAATCACTCTTTCTCAAATTACTGGGTCGCATTATTTGTACAGTATTTTATGCCTAAGTTCACGGTCTTTTGGTAGCCAAGGTTATAGTTATACCTGACATCCCTACTTAAGCTTCTGTTCTGTCATAGTTTAAGCGCCTAGTAGGTATTATTTAGGCGGGCGCCTTCTCCAGCGAGACTAAATAATAGTTAATTACCAGCATTACTTAATAAGCCTTCCGTCTCGACGTAAAAGGCTCAGGCAGTATGGTAGTGTGCGGGAAAAAACGTAATCGGTCATCTCGCATTCCGTGCGGCTCAGCGCGCGACGCGGCTCGCATACTGCGCGGGCGCAACACAGATTAGCGTTGGGAGTAGAGGGGCCAGAAGTTGTGGAGCGAATAGGGAGATTGTGTTATTTATATTGTGTGTTTTTTAGGGTTTCATAACTCAAACGGAATCCTTATGTGCCCTTTGTTGTCCGCCTGACTGTCTGTCTGTCAAGACCTTTATTTCAGGAATGGGTAACCAGATATCCAGTTGAAATTAAAACCGTATACTGTCTTTTTTAGTATAGTCTGATTCTAGTTTTAAACAATGTATTTCTACATATTTGCCCCGCAGACGGATACAATAGATTAAATAAAGATATATGTGAGTGTTCACAACTATTATACAGTGTTTTAGAGGTGGGTGGTTATTTTTTAAGGTAACATTCTTCATCTGATATGCAGGAATGAAATAATAGTAAAATAAAAAAATAATAACTTGTATAAAGTCGCATCTAAATCGCATTCCAAGGAGTCTTATTATCAAATATTGAAATTTTATTATAATATTTTTAATCATTAAGGAAGAATCTGCCATAAAACTAAGGGAAATGATTTCCGTGAATGCATGTTATAAAACACAACAATGAGATCAAAACAAAAAGATATACAACGGCATAATATCGGGAATGTCCCATAAATTTGCCACGCGCCATACTGCCCCTAAACGCGCGTGCCCGCGTCCAATGCGCCGCTCTGCGCGCACGCACGTTGCAGCCCCAACTCTTATGCAAATATGCAACCAACTAATGAGAAAAGTGGTAGAAGACCAATGAATAATATATTGAATTATCTTCTGTAAAAGTGTATCTACAATTTGGTTACATAAACATCGAATCGAGAACCTCCTGGTTACGTAGGTGCTTGCATAGCCGGTTTATTTTTTTTTTTCATAAGTAGCATATTTCTTTAATGTTTTAAAGAAATATGCTACTTATGAAAAAAATAAAATAAACCGGCTATGCAAGGCTATGCTTGGTGTTCCAAGCAAAACAAAGCCTGTGTTAGGAGACTCCGCTAGCTTAACTAATCTAAGTACCAATAGGTTTATACCTATTGTTATTTAAAAATAATTGTATGCTTTTAAATACCAAACAAAATCTAAACATATTGAAATAGACAGACAAACGGAGAACGAAGTAAAACTGTAATGGTTCCTTTGTTTTCCTTTTGAGGTACGGAATCCTAAAATGTGTAAAAAAAATAAAATAAACAAGGAGTTGCTATTTGGAGTAAGCAATAATTTTGTGGACTTATAAAAAAAGTATATTATTAGGGTTTTTATTTCGTAAATGTTTCTATTGTAAGAGCGCTTCATTGTCGTTCATCTATATGGAACTTCTGTAGTTTTTTTGTTATAACAACTGCTAATGTATTCCATGGCGACCTTTCACATTGCATGCTTGTTCTCCATCGGTTTTGGCATACCCGTACGTACGTATTATGCTACGAATGTTAACAACGGGTTTGAATCTGCCTTTTGCTATATTGAGATCAGTCATATTTTTCAATGTGGTCAAAATACATATATATTAAGCAAAGACTTACTCTAAGGAAGTGTTATTTCTAAATTTGATTTTTCAATAACTAAATCAAAGCATAAACATGAGTATATTATTTCACCGAATTTTGTTACAATATAGCGAAATAGTAGCAAAATAACATTACTCAAATACGCCGCTATGAAATACTGTATCAACGTTTCACTCAACAAATAATATTTCGAAATATCCATTCTTCTAAACAATAGCCGATTGAATTCTCCAATTGAAAAAATATGGTCTCAAAAAAAAACGAATATATACAAAAACACTGGCCAGATAACGATACAATTTATATTTATTTATGGTAGTAATTCTTTCGAATACATTTATGCTGGCAACATTTTTATGCGAGAAACACTTTATTCTTCCAAAGGGTCAGTTTAACACACCTCGAGGTAGAAATGGTGATTCTATTCAATGCAAGAAGATGCTTCAGAATATATTTGGAATAACATTATGCCGAGTGTTCTAGGAAAGGATTTTGTATCAATGAACGGACAGTCCGACAATTTTTATTCATATATGTCATAGTTTCTGGAGTGGATTTTTCTACAGTAGTACATAGCTTGTTTAAAATGGAAATAGCTTTGAATAAAGGTTTTCGAAGGTGTAGAATTTGAATGAATGTGAAATGCTTCATGATTATACAGTCAAACAATGTTACTCAAATTTTATTCTTTTGTTAGCTCTTCACTAGGCTTGAGCTTTGTATTTCATGATAAATTGAGTCAATCGTCACCCACTCAAGTTGCTTTGTGTATTTCAAGTTGTATACTTTTTGCTATTTTTATTCTAGTTACTGTTATCGTATAATGTACTTTGTAATGATTATTTCTATAAATGCGTGATGATTTTTCTTTTTCCTCAGAGTCAGAAAATACCTTTTGCGAAATATTACTACTACTACTGGGTAAGGCCGCGCTCAGTTTGGACGCGTTTTCGTACGAATTTTACTCGTGCGTATACGTACGAACACACACGAACGATCCTAACCTTCCATGTACTATGGGAGCGCGCATACTGGATGCGAGTTAGTCGTACGTAATACGTGCTTGTAGTTCCGACGTCCGAAAACAATCCGAACTCGTTGGGATTTTTAAACACGTTCGTGCGTAAAAATGGATGTAGAAAAATTTATTATAAGTTTCTATTTTCATACGTACATAACAATATAATAGTATGGGGTCATTATTTAAGTCTTCAATAATATGATGAAATTCTCCAAATTCTTTTCTTTTTAAATAAATTTCACGCACCCATTCGGTTCTGTGACAGCGAATACGCCGCCGCAGTGTTCGAGTTATAAGAGAATTATCTAGAAGATACAGATTATTCATAGCGCTCCAACCAAAGATGACTTCACGAATGCGATAGCACTATCTTTTTGACGGAGTAAAACGTATTCAGTGTACGCACTCAATTCGTACGACCACGACCGTACGTTTACGTACGATACAAATTCGTATCCAAACTGAGCGCGGCCTAACACGATATGCCCTTTGGCAACTGGTGTCAGAGTTCCTGGCCTCTGACTACTCGTAACGACTGTAAAATATGTACAAATGACAGCTGGGACCAGCTAGCATACCGAGACACGGAGGAATCTCGACATGATGGTGACCCATCCAGGAACTTACCTCGGTAAACGTTGCTTAACTTTAAACATCAACACGTGCGGCGGTAATGATTTAGATACGAAGCTCCACTTTAAAAAATATTACATCTTATAAGCATATTTTATTGCATTAGTATCTACTAAGTTGTATTAAAACTTGGTTAGCTGTAATACCGAGCTCGGCAGGGGTTTACGCCTGTCATGTTAACCAATTACAGTCCACAGAGGGTCTGTATTCTAGTTTTAAAAGCAACTGTAACTGTATTAAGCCCTTGTTTCCCGCTGGGCAGAAGTAAAGGATCGGACACTAATGAAAAAGGCGTTGAGGGATGATCTAGGGGCTTAAGTCCTAATTGTACTTCATTGAACAATTTAGAGCAGAATTACTTTAACATAGTTTCGATGTGGAGAGGTTTAGTGTACCCACGGGCGTCAAAAAGCATAGCCGTGGTCTGATTTTGAGCAAACTGATACTACTTTGACAAGGTATTCTCGACATCGTGTCTAGAACAATATTCCTATAGGTACTATAGCGGTCTTATCACTGATATTCTACCAGACAACCTTTAGATGGACTTTACAAATTTAAAATAAAGAATAAAAGAACTTAAAATGAGAAATAAAACCTTTTATTTTCTTTTTTGGCAACTGATCATTTGACAATACTATATTTTGACAATGACGTACCGAAACTTACTTCAGTGTCATATTTTGACAGCTGTTCCGGCGAAAATAGAACTTGATAAATAATCAAAATCGATTTTTTGTATGTCTATCTGCTTGCTTTATTGAAATTACTAACTTAACCGATCATGACTTAGCCGCAGCGTTGTTCAACTTACTAATTTAAGTTAAGAGAACTTCGTACACTTCGATACACTCACGCGACTGAAATAGATCCAAAATTAATAATTACCTCGCATATCCGTTGGTCTGTCCTTCGTCTCATTTCAATCTGCTACAAAGATCTGGAAATAATAAGAAAGTATTGGTTAATTAATAGGTTACGTCTTATTTGAAAAAAAAAATACAACTAATAATTTGCTCGTTCCCAAATAGGAGAAAGGAAAACACCATGAGGTATTGAAATTCCTAGTAGGCCAAAGATTGATGGAAATCTACAACGTGTAATTTAAAGGGTATATACATACCAAGTGCACGGTTTCTTTGGATGATAATAAACGACATGGCAAGGGTTTTATAATACTATATCTACATGTGTGAAGTCTGAAGTATAATAGAATTTTCAATACATTGATACCAGAGGCAGAATTTCAAATTAAGAAGAACGAAGAGAATCACCGTGTTATTGGCAAGTGACGTGGAAAGTTATCGACCCTCGTAGTGCTGTGACACGTTTGTTATGATTGGTATTCAAGAAACATGAAACCGATAATTTGGTATCAATTCTTAGAGTCACTTATTTTGAGCTGAAACTGTGCACAGAGACTCCATACCAGATGTTTTCTTCAGCCCCTTTGGATAGATATGGGGTTTCCGTTACACGTTGTATAAAAATAGCAAATTTAACTCTTAATATTTACTGATATATAAAAAAAGGATTTGAGAAAATGTCCAATCATCTTTGCCCTTATTTCGGGGAAAAATTATCAAATGATTCCTCCAGCTCTGGGTGGAGCGAAAGGGAGTGTCAGACTATTGATTAAAAATCCACCCTATTCCTTCAGTTTCTCTTATTCCGGGGCCACGGTATCCCGTTAGTACATTCTCGCAACCCCGGCAATAAAAGCTGAAACAAATCGCCAAAAAGAAAAATACAACCCACATTAATTTGATGTGATGTATATTCCATCTTTATATTTCCCTTCTACGGACTGTATACTACATCATACACGCGTACAAATACCAACAAAAGAGCTATATACCCGAACCACTCAAACACCTATTACGACCTATAACACCCCCACTTTTTCAGTATCGACAAAACCCCATTCAGGCCTTAAAGCGAAAAGTTCAATTTGCGTACATTTGCGAGCATACAACCCTATCTAGGTATAGGTACCGTGATGAATAGGGCTGTCAAAGTTGCCAACTCATTCTTTTATATTGCACGCTTTATTTTGGTTTTCGCTAATGAGCTTGAGGTTAACGGCAGCTGGCAACCCTTCTGTTAGGTTCGAACAGTTAAAGTAAATGATAGATGCAAGTCATCTAATTATGTGTGACATGGTTCGGTGGGTGATGAGATTCAATTTGCGTCAAACGGATAAAGCGATGGGTTATAAAGGGTTTGTTTTTCGGAAATCTAAACTCCTGTGAAACGAAGTGAAGTTTAGTTATGATTTCCATCAATGGATGCGATATTTTTCGGTGGATATTTTTTGAGTTTTTAAGCCAAAAAACACACGGTGGTAGAGCACTTGCTATGCTGTAAAGTTAGTAAGAGTAATAAAATGTTTTTGTAATTGTTATTTCTTTTAATTCGTTTCACTTTAATCGAAGAGGGTGACTAATGTGATGGTATGTTGAATGGAGTTCAACGCAGTGGATAAAAACTATTAAATGCTGATATTTTAATTATTGGGGTAGCTCCCTTCTGAGATGGAAAACGAGGTGTATTGTAAATTAATATGCGTCTAAGTATAATATATCAACCTACTAGGATGTTTATTTATTCATATAAAACCAATCATCATGCTGTAGACGACTCTGAGCCCGAAGGATGCCGTGGGTGACGTCTAAAGGCATGTAATACTACTATGACGAAGCTTTCTACAAAAAGATACCTACTACCTGACCCATCCACCCGTGACAGAACGCCTTAGCGCCTTGAGGTAAGGAAAAACAAGCACAGCTAGTGGAATAAGGCTAGGATAAAGTAAGCAATGTAGTAATAGACACTGATTTCACATTGATGCACCGTAGCTATACACTAAAAAAAAAAAAAATAAATAAAAAAAAATAAATTGATAGGAACTCCATTGGATATCAGTAAAAAAACAGTCTTCCCAGACAGTCGCGTAAAAATGTGTTCCCTATACAAAAAACTTAAACTACTACTTGTCTTGTTTGAGTGGCCATTATGTGGGCTAAGGACTAGCAATGGTCGATGGTAGACCATTGAAACTTGACAAGCTACTTACTCTACCCATTGTATAGATTTGTAGTGAATGCCGTATACATTTTAGTAGATACTCCCCTAAAATGTGGTCAGTACGGTGGCCTAATTGTGACCGTGGTTTAGCAAAGGCACTGCGGTTTCTATACCAACGATGTGCTTTTATTAACAGCTTTGGGATTGCGTAAGTCTTGTGTTCTTTGTAACCAACTGAGAACATGTGTACTGAATGATTTTCGGTAATGGAAAGTAAGAGGAGCTCGTGTTTTAATAATGACAGCCGTTCGGGTAGATCATCACGGGTAAGCAACCATCGAGTAACCGTCTTAAGTTATTGAGATTGTTCCGAGCATCTGAAAGCTTTTTGTACAATGGTTCCGACTGACATTTGGACATCTTTAACACTGGTTACGGGTAAGGGACCGTTCAAGTATTACGTAAGCACTATAGGGGGCGTGGGGGTCTTTGCTTTGCTTATTTTCGATGACATGGGGAGTGGGGGGGTCTAGATGGTGATTACGTCAGCAGTAATTATTTAATTTTTTACACATATAGCAACACACATTGTCTGTGCTTCAAAATGAAATGCATTTTCGGGGATTCCTACAGATAATGAATTGTTAAATTCCGTGTCAGTAAAGTTTATTTAAATGAATATTATGTACGTTACAAACTTCTTTCCAAACCTATTCCTTATTTCTAGATTTATAACTGCGCTCATGAATCAATCAATTGCATGTAATGTACCAATGTTTACGTAAGTGTGGAGGGGAGGGATAAGAGCTTTGCTTACTTTTGCTGACGAGGGGGTGGGGTGGGTTAAAAATTGCAAAAAATGTGCTTACGTAATACTTGAACGGCCCCTAATCAGAATCTAGAAGATCTATCTATCACCAGTCTCGCTAAGCGGTAACGTGTTATCCAGTTAGGTTGTGGGTCTGATAAGCCGTTCCGCAAAGTCGCTCCGCGTAATACACTAGTACTGTGACATCCACCTCGACTAGAACCCGACCCCAAAACAGCTGGCTAAAGGTTTGTGGGTTGTGGTAATATGCGCGAAATACCAAAGTATTTGTTAATTAGGTACTGCCTTACTTTCCAAGAAGACATGTTGTTATGCTGAGAAATTGCTATTTAGTGCTATTCACTATATAGATGTAATCAACAAAGATTGACAGCTCTTTGAAGAGACAATGATTTGATTTCAAATTAATGTTTGCTAATTAATTGTATTTAATAACTGATTAGTGTTTCATTCTTGATTAACAATATGTTGTTTTATATTTCAACGTAATTTAAGTATGGATTATATTTTACAGCTAGCTGTCTTGATAATAGAGCTCGTTGTCGTCGTTATTAATTATAAGACCAGTAAATGACTACATAAAATACTTTTTAATTAAATGTAATGAAGAGGATGAAGGGACATTGGGACAAAGAGGAAAGAGGACATAAAAAATACGTAAAACTCGAGCATTATTCTGAAGTATAGACCTCAGTGCACCAATTTTTATCAATAACCTGGGGGTCTTTAAGTCAAGAGTGTATAGCTTACTTCCAGGTTAGCGTACTTCACCTTCGACCACATCATCACTTACCTTCAGGTAAGATGCTGGTCAAACGCGAGCTGAGCTGTTATCAATAAAAACATGCTACTAATGTGATTGACAAAACTGCAATTAATTCAAATTGTTCTCAAAGACGAAGTGATCTTCCGATATGTAACGATTGTTTGAAGTCCTGCCCACCCTCCGAGGAGGAATACCGTGAACACTAAGACAGTAATACTTTGGAGAGGGTACTCGTAATTCAAGCGGAATTCAGTACAAAGAGGCGGTAGCATTGGCGGGTTCGTCGCCTTGCAGGGATGGCCAACCTTACGCACGAGTTTTAAGGAAATAATTTTTGAATAATGAAAAAATAAAAATTACTAATTCAAATAGCAAAGGAGAAAAAGTATGTAACGCTCATTTCGTCGTTTTTTATTTTGTGTTGTTCTTTTTTAATTTTATCTAGCTGTGACCATGAATTCTGTGATCAAAAGTAGCTTGCATGGCCTGCCCTATAACCTCCACTATCGTTAAGTGGAAGTGCCATTAAAATTAGATCACCCGTTCCAGAGATCTAGAGATTCAAGAAAAAGACAAAAAATTTAATGAACTTGTTTGTGTTTTAGTATCGTGTTTTGAGTTGATACATTTTTCGCACACAATAAAACACCTCAAATCGATCTACTAGAATCGATTCTTTCGCCACATCTGACATTTATTTCATCATTAAAGTTATTATGTTACGTATATCTTGAATCCAAAAACAATAGTCGAGATGAACAAGACTCAGCCTGGTCCATGATTCGACTGCGGCCATTTACATTTTGAGAGATTCCAATGTTTCATTGAACCGCAAAGGCGTGATTTATGACCCCTGCCAATTCCGTATAGACTGAGGCGCGTGCCATAAGGTTGGCCATCCCTGAGCTACCCCGGGAGATTAGTATGCTTCCTCCGTTCTTTCACGCATAATAAATTTAATCCGGGGATTGCATTCGTTAATCTCATTATTCTTGTACATATAGAAGGAATAAGACGTGTCGAATTCGGTACGTAGTCTGTTATTTAGGTTGGTTCGGTAATGTTTAAGATGACAGAACCCTTTTGGTCAAAATGTTTTAAAAGCTTTCCGAAACCCAACCATTTGTTAAGTAGGTAAAATGTTTTTCAGGAAAATTTTTAAGAGTTTTATTTTATGTAAAAAACAAAATGAAAGCTAGGAGCATTATTATTTACATTATCGTAGAATTTATTCTTAACAAGCATCTACCTTTGCCCTCGCTCGTGGGTAAAGTATTTTTCAGAAAAAAAAAAAAAGTAAACCATGCCACATGTTGTTCCGATGAGAAAGAAGGACAAACAATCAAACACACCTTAGCATTTATAATAAGTATGAATTTATGTTTTCGCAGAATTTATTTATTTAATTATTATAAATAATTAGCTTTTGCCCGCGACTTCATTCGCGTGGGAGGTTTTTCCCGCGTAAATCCCGATCCCATGGGAATTCCGGGATAAAACTATCCGTCTCCTGGTTTTAAGCTACCTCCCTACCAATTTTCAGCTAAATCGGTTCAGCCGTTCTTGAGTTATAAATAGTGTAACTAACACGACTTTTATATAGATTTAGACTTATGACGTTTAAGTCTTTCTTTGAATAGGCTCTCGTTTTAGCAGAATCTTAGTATATGTCAAGCAATGATGCGATCAGCGATTTTGCTCATCATTTCAAAATTACCTATTCTAAGCTTCAAGCGGCCACGGAATGTAAGGGCAACTGATGTAACAGGGTAGGTTTTTGGTCAATAGA
Source organism: Tholera decimalis (assembly GCA_943138885.2). Classification (NCBI taxonomy): domain Eukaryota; kingdom Metazoa; phylum Arthropoda; class Insecta; order Lepidoptera; family Noctuidae; genus Tholera; species Tholera decimalis. The sequence continues at coordinate 6,102,664 of OW964553.2, read as the reverse complement.
AGTCTGACACTCCTGTCAGCTCCACCCACAGCGGGAAAAGTCATTTGATGTTTTGATTTATTATGACAATTTTATATCATTCATTTTATTTTATTTATTGACATTTTTATTTCATTTAGTTCTTTTTTTTGTAATTGTCATTTTTTTAAATTTATTCTTTGAAAATAATATTTGGTGTGTGTGTTTCTAATTATGTTAATCTTATATGAGTTACGTTACTTGAATTAAACCCATTTTATTTATTTATAAAAATGCTTTCTATAAAAACTGTACCTATCTTTCGAAATCTATTTATAACCGTAACGTTTGAAGGTCATTCTAAACACCGCATCGAAGTGGTTCAGACGTGCGGAACTGTTCTACTTCAACAATGATGCAAGTACATCATGGACAGTATGACATAACCTTGGGAGGGTCTGACAAGTGATAAACATTTTCTAAAACATTAATCTGATGATTATGGAAATTGCTTGGAACAGAACTGACAAAGTTGAATATGTTAATAATGTTTTTGGGCAGGGTTTAGGCTTGTAGCAGCCGATGTAAGATTGGACAGATCTAAACAGATAACACATAATCACAGAAGCAGCCTTTACCGTTCCCATTGTTGGGACAAAGGCCTCTACAAAATATTTGACATGTGCCCGTAAATCTAGGCGTCAGTATTATTAATACATTTATTAACAAAGCAAAGACATTAAAATATCTCAGGAGCATGCCCTTTATTTACACTGCTTAAGTTTTGATGTATGGGTGGAGATTTATTATTGTTAAACACAATAGCCGAACTAATTCCGATGAAATTTGGCACAGAGGTAATTGTGTGTGAAATTTGGTACAGTGTAGTCTAAATTTTATCCCGGGAAACCGTGCTAAAATACAAACGACTAACACTGCACGATACAGGAACAGTGTTGTATTATGTTATGTTAATAATGTAAATATAATATACCTACTTTTGTTTTACTGAACCGTTATTCTAATGTCAGACACGTTCGACCTCCTTATCAAAATCCCCAGGCATGGTTATTCACAACAGTATTAAGTACATACAATGATCTAAGTCCCAAACGGTCCCGACTTAGGAACAGAACATTAACCGCCGGTCCGACCGCACATTCTTGCGAATACAACTAAGTTTTGTATCGCACGCAAAGGGTCGCTTGCCCTGAGGTCTTAGCTGAACGAGGTCCAAGCGAGAGCGAAGCTGAGCGGAGAGGAGCGGACCCATTTCTCGCTTCGTTTCATTTTAATCGAAAGGGGTAGCTAATGTGGCGGTATGTTGAATGGAGTTCAGTGCAATGGATGAAAACTATTAAATGCTGATACGTCAATTATTGGGGTGGATCCCTTCTGAGATGGAAGACGACGTATTTGTATTATCTGTGTAGTAAATGAATATGTGATTAATTTTAAACTAATCACTAAGTATGGAGCAATGATGCATTGAAAGCAGATAGAAAAGTTACAATGTTAATTGCATAGAATTTAAAAGCTTTTTCAATGATAAAGTCACATGTCACTGTCATTTTTATGTTAGATACTAAAACATAACAAGTGGACCGTTGCCACACAAACGACCTATCAGCGACCCTCCGAAACTCATTATTTCTCGCTCATTTTCCTGTATGCCCCGCACCCTAAGCCTCTCAGTATTTAGTGGAAGTTTGTCGTGCTTCAGGAGTTTAGGCTACAAATGATGGCTCGTAATTAGTAAGTTGCGTGAGTTGGTCGTAGGTACGCACAGAATAGGCGAGGAGCTCTCGTTTGAGGAAATATTCCAGAATTGGGGATAATGCGGTCAGGGAGTGTGGTTATGTTGGTTAGAAGGGTACGTTTTGGGCGACATGTCGTGACTATGGCTTGTTTGGACATTCTTTTGTTGATTTTTCTGCGTATTTAGACAAAGTTTTAAGTGAGTGTTGAACGCTCTGCAGCTGTTAAACAATTCCTCTGTATATCTGGTCTTTTTTTTTTAGTACCTACAGAGAACATAAACCGCGTGCATCTATCGGATCGGCCTCGCTTTCGCAACGAGATGATAATGATCTAGCTTATGCTGCTATAGCTGAAAATCAAATCTGTGACGACAACAGTTTGGAAGCATATAAATAATAGTTTGCGTTTTATTAATAAAATAAATGAGACTAAAGTTTAATACTTTCTCCAAGCTGCACAAACACAATATCTTTGTGCTATATTATATACAATATTGTGTTATGTTGAATTTTAGTCAGTATTATGATATCGTGTATTTTTATAGCCCCCGCTTTACGTAACGCCAAAAACCATGGAAATCTATCTGCGGATAAATATGCGGATACAATAACCATAAATTAAAAAACAAAATATGACCTTAAAAGGCTACATCATGAGAAAGCCAGTCGGCATAGTTTTCCACAGTTTTCGAAACAGCTTGCATCACGGAATATCTTATTTATTGATACGTCCGCCATTTTGTTAATTGAATGAAATATTTTACGACTCCGAGTCGAAATATTGAAGGTTTAAAATTTAATACCTGCTTACATATTTTATGGTGTTTTAATGAATCGAAGATTTTATGGTTGCAATGAATTATGGGAGCTTAGATTATAATTAATATTTATGTGTTAAGTAAGCGAAGGTAAAACGGACGAGTATCTTCTTTTGAGTGGTGTCAGAGTCAAATGCTAATGCCAGGTATTTGCTTTCAATTTTAAGGCGATGTTAGCATCCAACGACCTTGAGGGAGTAAAACGGTTACATTAATACTATTCATTATATTGATGTATCGCACCCTCAGTAATATAAGGAATCAAGTCAACATTTTTGTAAACTGAGGTTTTAAATGCTAAGGGCAAAAAATGAAATTCGCTACCGGTTAACAAACCGGTTAACTAACTATACCGGTTGGCTAACTTAAATAATAAGCAAGTTATATGAAAAAAATATCTGTAATGTAGGAATCCAGAATCTTGAAACGCGATTTCTCAAAAATCTACTTTTTTGAGTTGTGCCCTGATATTACTAAGGGTGCGATATATACTTACTAAAACTACTCTTGAATGAATATTTTGTTATAAGAATACACCAGATTGTTTTGTTGTTTATATGACCGCGTTAAAAGAAACTACACAATAATTGTATATACTATGTTACACCAATATATATTATGTATATATATATTCTATTAAACAGGATATTTTAATCATAATATTGGTTTTATTTGTAACACAATTAAAGTAATAGTTACCTATCTACTATCCCGTAATAAATTCCTATTTTTTTAATAGGTAAAGAAAATTCTGCGCGTGTAGTTTCGAAGCTGTGTGGGGCGATTAGAAGCCATACGACATTCCTTTCTTTAACCACACATAAAATGAAAGTTATTGGATTTAAATATTGCATAGTGCCTTGAAAAGTCGCGTACTCCCAACGACTATCATCGTATAATAAAAGAGTCTTTTACTTTCATAAGATTTAACTGAACATTTTTATTTATTTATTTGATTTTGATCGTATCTATCTTCATTTTTATCAAATTTATAAATTAAATTATTAGCAGCTAAGGGCCTATGCTCACCACGTTTTTTAAACGCGCCGTTGACGTGCGTTTGGAACGATACAGACGCGATACCACGGTAATATTATGTATACAGTATTCCGACTTCATACAAACGGACGAAGCGCGAGCTATACCTACGCGCCTCGATCTCGGGGTGCGCTCGAGATGATGACAGTCGCAACCGGCGACTGTGCCGCAGTGACGAACGGACGGTGTGTTGTTTTTTTAACAATAACCGCGCGATTTTTCGCTATAAATAAGTTCAAGTACATATTTAATATGACGAGTAGGATATATTGTGCAGTTTTTGGTTGCATGAATTCGTCAATAACGCATCAAGAGATAACTTTTTTTAGATTACCTGGAAACTTTGAAAGGTACCTAAGACTAAAATAATTTTAGTTACTAGTAGGTATGTACATAATGTGTTTCTTTTTATTTCCTTTTATCTCCGGAAAAAAATGATGTCTGGATTAATAAATAAAGTGAATAGAGTAAAGGAAAGTGATTGACACGAGTGAAATAGGTAGTTATAGGCGGTTCATGAATCATGATACGGTAGGTACGCTTGTGTTAAAACCTCGGGGCATGTGTGTTTTGTTTTGTTAGTTTGTGTAATTCAAAGTAAAGACGTGGTATTTTATTATTAATAATAGTTGTTTATTGTACTGTGTGTATGAATAATACAAGAAAAAATATAAATTTGTTTTTTTAATAATTATTTTCTACCAATCAAAAAACAACATGCATTTTTATTGAACACTTCCTATTCAATTCACAAACTATTTTATTTGTTTATATAAAATAGTATATTTACAATCACAAAACTAAATGGAAACGCAAAGTAGGCAAATGTAATTAAAATGCTGGAGGCGGCCAGCCCTGTCGCATGTTCACGTACCGCGCGGCTGTAGGCATTTATTTCTAAGATACGGCCGAGTTAAAATACTGTATGATAATATTACCGTGGCGATACGCACGCAAGCTGCTCTGCTCTGTAGGATAAAAGCTCGCCGTCGACGGGCATTTCTAAAACGCGCGTCGACGGCGCGTTTAAAAAGCCTGGCGTGCACAGGCCCTAAGTTAATTTATTGTGGCTTACCCAAAACGAATAAGACGGGTCCGAGAATCGGTGACCATTTTAACATATCAAGATTCATTCTTGCCCCAGAAAGCACATAAAGCCGCTCGTCACTGATGCCAATTTGTCAATCTTTGACAACCTTTACTGGTAGTGAGAAGCTAGAAACTCTTAACTAGTCTTCCCAAGGGGTTTAATGTTAACCAGCTACTGGGTTGTAGAGATTAGATAGGTAGTCACTCCATGTAAAACTCTAGTACAGTCCTCGTCACGTAAGTTGGCAAGGTTTTGGCGTAGTGGGGGTAAGTTCGTGCATCGTGCACTTAGAGGAAGAAAAAAGTGGTCACTTTTACTGCTTGCCATTATTCTATGGTTATTGCCATCATTTACTTTTAATCATGTCTGTACAGAAGAATGTTAAAGAAAGAAGAGGAATTAATTCGTTAATTAATAAAACTGCTACCCCTTTTATTCTTCTTTTTTCCCGGTGTCCTAAAGACAGTGACGAATTCGGAATTTCATTCCTTAACTATAGTGTCTATCTGTTCTTTTTGACGTTTTAATAGTCTGCGTAAGACGGTATTTGGTCCTGGCGTTGTAATCAACGTAACAAAAACTAAATTTAAAACACACTTTCGTGTACGCAAGTGCATTCGGGAGCAAATTGAACGAGAACTACTGACGCACCAATCGCGCGCTCGGAGCGGCGCTACGTCATACCCCGCGTCCCGCTGACAACCGCTGACACCTAAAAATCGACTTCTGCGCATTGAACGACTCTTGCCAAGTTATTTGACGAGAACTATACTCAGCTGCATTCCTTGAGATTGGGAGCCGACCCTGACAAGGTTGGGAAAAGTAAGTGATGATGACAGAGGTAGAAGGAGATTTTAGAGGTTTTTGCCCCACAGTGGGACAAAACAAGCTTCTAATTTAAATGGACTTTTTCATCCGCGGCTTAAAATCTTTACGTTACTATTTTCGCAACAATATAAGTACACAATCGAGTACCATTTCAAAATATCATGAAAGACCATTACTTATCACAGCTAAATAAACAATAATATTGAAATACCGAAGTAAAATATGAATGGATACGTGTTTTAGACTCAGTGTGCGTTAATCAAAAGATACACGTAGCTTAGAGAGGGCTCCACAAATCATCTCACTTTATCTTGATCTTTACTTACTGACAAGTTGACATTGTTGTGTGGTACAAGTTATTAGATATGGCGTTATGAAATATTTGAACTTTACTTATGATACATGGCTTTTAAAGTCGATGACTGTGTATGTACCTACTTGGTTTATCCTTAACTAATATAACCCAGCCCGGGTTTTACCTTGGATAAAGTCAACTTTGGCATTGCAGTACCTACAAGTCCTACATCTTCGCAATGCCGCCAGACTTCTGTGCTCATTACCAGTGGTCAGTTATGTATACGTATGAAAAATCCGACTCCATATTTTAAATTGCTTTTACATTTTGATTGATTGAAATTATTTCCTAAATATTTTGATCCAGCCGCCTCGGGCATCGGGGATTGCGTGCTGATCTCCAGAATAAGATATAAGTGTAAAAAGTGTCTTCATGCCATTGAACGGTATGTTTCATCTTCAATATTAACAGATGGCCAACATATAAAGTGAGTCCCTAGTTATCCATTCAAAGCTAGATTCTTATGAAGAAGAAGGAACAAGCAACTCCATAGGCTTTTCAAATGTATTTTTTTTTTTTACAATATTTGGCATACATTAGTTGATTATAGTAAGTAAAGACGGTGCACTAATATATTAATTACTAAGAAAGAAAGAAGGAGAAAGAAAAAGAAAGGAAGAAAGAAAATAAAATTTATTTGACCCAGATGTAAAGGCACGCAATAAATACAAAAAAAAAACTAAAACCAAAAAAAAGTAATTCAATAAAACTAAAACAACAACTTAATTAAATAAAACAGCGTTGCGTGTGCCTCACTAGGTATGTACACAGTACACTAGTACGAAATAAGGGTTATTTTCCATGACATCATTTTCTACATAGTTTATTAGCGACCAACCACGTATTCCAGGATAATATTACAGCCAAAACTAATTAAGTTGACCGGTGTTGTTAAGTTTCAACTTTGTCATCATTTTAAAGGATTCGGTTACGCTGTCGCCTTGTCACTGTCTTTAGTGCCAAACTTAGACTATTTTGTGGTGAACAAAATATTAATACGCACATGTCTATACTAATAACTTGGTACCTTTAAAGGGACTAAACTAACTAAACTCCTGTACAGACTTTAGAAACATTGTCATACACCCGACTTAATATTCTGGTAGTCAAAGTCTTATATATATATAAAACAAGTTTTTTGTTTTTTTGCAGCTGCCTACGGACACGTGAACACTAACTAGATACCTATAAAGGGACTAAACAAACTAATTAACTATTAAACACCTCAGAAACACAGCCATGCCCTCCGCAAACAAACTCTTTATGTTAAAAAAGTTATTTTTTCTTATTCTCCGCCGCCGGTTTTTCACAACTTGTTTCACGAGAAAACCGGTTGTATGCGCAGACGCAGCGGCGGCCACCTGGCGGCAATCCGTTGCTTTACCACTAAATTATGCCGCCATACCAAGTTTTTTCTTTCTTTCTTTTCCTACATTGCACGCTTAAATATAACTCCATTCATGCGAACTGGCATGCAACAGAACCTGTTTCTCAAGTCTTACAGCCATTTAATAAACTGATTTTTAATTCTCTATGGACGAAGAGAGAGGTCGCTTTTATTGATGTACGCTCATTATGAGCTTGTCAAAGATAATTTTTATGGTCATTGGGCTTATGGGTTGATTGACATTATTGTAATATAAAATCAAGTATGGGAATAAGGCAACAGGTGGCCGGATTTGGTTTGAATTTTGTGTCGGAAATCAATTTGTCAAAAGGGCTTATTTGTTTCCTAAATAGCATCAAATATTAATATATTTTAATCTTTTTCGTGTCGATGTTTATTTATATTTTGTTGGCCCAGAACTTCCACACTTCTTCGGCGTTACCGATAGCGGCGCAGAGATATCTATACTAACTAATATTATAAAACGGAAAAGTATGTTTGTTTGAACCCGCTAATTTTCGAAATTGCTGGTTGGATTTGGGTGAAATTTGGTATGGAAGTACCTTGAAACTTGAGGAAAGTTATAACCTTCTTTTTACCCGACTGCAAAACAACAAGGTTTATGTTGTAAAGTCCACGGTAGCGAATCTGTTAGTATTTTATAACCCTAACCATACTTCATTTCCTTTTCTTTGTAGTTGATAGGCTTGCGTTTGACCATAATCTCACCTGATGTTAAGCGATGATGTCGTCGAAGATGAAGCACGCTTGCCTAGAAGTAACCTATTCACTCTTGACTTAAAGACTCCCAGGTTGTAACTATCAGGAAACACAGACTCCGGCAGGGAATTCCCCCGCTTAGCCGTACGCACAAATTAAAAAAAAAATCCCAAAACGTTTCGTGCGTATCCCATACAGTCCTTCAATTTCAGGATATTCCCATTTCAAAACTCAATATGCGCAAAATACCAAAATACATGTCAAACATTCACACAAGCCCTATTCAACCCTAAATCCAGTTCAGACAACTAATCAGCGTCATAGGTATCTACAGTTCTACATAAGCCGGGTATAAACGGAATCTGCACATAAAAGCCGGCACGTCCATTGACGGGAGCGTCTGAGCCGTGACTGACGTTTCCGTACAACGCGATTGCAGATGACAGCCGCCGCCATGTTGGTGTGCTTGTAATTAAAATTATTTTGCTATCAATGACTTAATGTTCGGAATAAATTAATTTTTAATCAGACGTAATGGATTTTATTGAATGGCTTGTGGAACTGGATTTTATTGAATGGAATTGAATATGTGATTGGGAAAGTTTCCTGCGTGGAGTATTGCAGCCACTTGTGGGATGGCTCTGCAAAGTACCAACTTGCTGCATTCGACTCGATCGAGCGCAGAGCTAAAAGGCTTATAGGCGACGAGGTGCTGGTGAACAAGCTTCATAGCCTAGCTCATCGGCGTACCGTTGCTTGCCTGTCGGTTTTCTACAGATACTTCGGGGAGTGTGCGCAGGAGCTCTATGACCTGATTCCTCCATCTCCCTTTCACTACCGGTCTACCAGACGCACGGCTGGGTACCACCCACACTTGGTTAATATACCGTCTTGTCGTACCAAGCGCTTCTCCTCCACATTTATTGTGCGCACAGCCATGCTGTGGAATTCTCTGCCGGCTTCTGTGTTCCCTGCCATTTATGACCTTTCAGCCTTTAAAGCACGAGTAAATGGGCATCTGCGGGGCTCGCTCGTCCCATCTTAGACCTCATTCTTCGCTTACCATCAGGCGAGATCGAGGTCAAGAGTGGGCCCATCAGTAATACAAAAATAAAATAAAATATTCTGAGAAAAAGTTTTTATCTTGCATAAACGGGGAAGAATATTGGACGGATTATGATTTCTTAGTCTATAATTAGTCGTCCACCATTCATATTAACATTATAGAGCGAATAAACGCGAAAGTAAGTCTTTAATGTCTAAACCACTTAATCGGAGATAGATAAGAAGAAGTATCCTATGTTGAAGAAGGACATAGGGTACTTGTTATTGCTGAAAAAAAAACTTATCAGGAGAGCGAAGCCGCGAACAGCATGAAGTGCTTCAGCCATAACCTTTAAATATTTATTTATCCAAATTTTATGTCACATAAAGGTATAATGGCGGACTTAATGCCTTAGGAATTCTTTACCAGCCAACCATGACTTGTGACATATCAATATATTGTTTGCTGACGACAGCACAGCAATTATTGAATGTGAAAATAAAGCGCAATACGAAAGAGAAATAAATAATACACTTGAATAAATAATAGATTGGCTTAATAAAAATAATCTTGTAAATCTACACAAAAAACTAAAGTAATGGATTTCTTCCAACTTCTTCCAATAATATCATAACTAAATATAAAGACGAAATAGTAGATACAACTTCGTTACAAAACTTTTAGGAATACATATTGATGATAAGCTGACATGGAAAAACCATGCTGAAATCGTGTGCCAAAAACTAAGTAAAACGCATATGTTCTCCATAATCTCTAAAGCCTGCAATACATGTTGGCCGAGCGTAAGCCAACGCGAGCGTTGGCAAATAGGTACAAGGCAAGAAATAATGTCCACACGTTCGACAAGTTCGTCGAACGCCAATGCAGACGACCAATGTAGAAGAGAGTCTGTAGAGCTGCCCACACGTTGGCCGAGCGCAAGCGAGCGCCTTTGATTTGTGACCAAAAACCGACACCGATCCGAAGTGAGGCAAGTGATCACGAGCAACGGCGAGCGAACACAAGTTGCACCAAATGAGCTCTATACACGTTGGCGCTGGCCTCCACTCGGCCAACTAGGCAAGTGACACCGAGCGATAGCAAGACAAGGCAAATATACCGTCTACATGTTGGTATTGGCCTTCACTCGACAACGCTCGGCCAACATGTATTGCAGGCTTAAAAGAAGTTAAATATGAATACATTAGTGACAGCTTATCACGGTTTAGTTGCTTCATTACTGAGGTTCGGTGTCATATTTTGGGGAAACTGTAGTGAGAGAGAAAGAATATTTAGGACCCAAAAACGTTGTATTCGAGCAATGACAGGTCTTAAACCTATTGAAAGCTGTAAACCTAGTTTTAACTCACTAAAGATCTTAACATTTTCCTCCTTGTACATACTTGAAGTAGCCCTATTCGTTAAGATGAACAGTCAATTGTTTATATCAATGGTGGATATAAAAATACGCAAAGGACCAATGAGGTCTCAATATAAAAGCCAACTTTATAAAGGTGGCTACAAAACGTCCTTACTTAAAAAAAATATTTTTTCTATGGGTCCTCTCTTATATAATAGATTTAAAATCATCTATATCTCATCAATCAATACATTTAAAAGACTTACCCATCACCGAATTTAAAAAACAGTTAACAAAATTAAAGATTTTTTGATGATAAAAGTTTCTGCTAATCAGATTCTTAATGTAAAATTATAATAATATTTAGGACATTTCTGTAGTAGATAAGTGCCTAATTCCGAATTATATGTGTGATAATATTTTATTTTTATTATTAGTTTTATCAATAATAGTGTATTTTTTTTATTTTTGTAATACCATTATATGATAATTATTTTATGCTATAAGTAAGCGAAAAATGTTAGATGTAATTCTAAGTAATTATGTTGTCTCAATTGTATAGAAATGTTATTTAAATATTAACGTAGCAATCAGTAAGCAATGATTAAATTAATTAAATAATTTTGCATGCTGTAAGGCAAAATGTATCGGGACTCTCCATAAATTAACACCATATTTGTTACCTACATTATTGGCAAATAAATGATTTCTATTCTATTCTAATATGGTGGTCATGGATAACCTATTAAATTTTGCGACAGCAACATAAACATAAATATATACTTAATTTACGGCAAGCCTAAAAAGCGAATCTTCGTCAACAAATCGACGAACTTCCCGTCTCCTTGCTAAAAAGGAGCGTCTATTCGTTCTAGCGTTGTGACAGCTCCGCTCTATAATTAGCGTTAGTTCGCAGCGCACGCGCAGGTCACCTAACGGAACCGCAGAACTGCAATTATGTTCTATGGTGTGGTAATGAGCAAGTGATAGGCTCATTATATACCATGGAAATGCATGGTGTGCTGCGATTATGGAAAGTACTTGTGATAACGGCTTGAAGCACGCTTCGCTTCAATACACCGTGATTGGTAGGTATGATTTAATGGTAATTGAGGTTATAGGTTAAGGGAATGAGAAAGTGCAGGCTCCAATGGAAATGTTTAGTCATTAGTCTTACATTATTAATTGTTCAGTAAAATATTTATGATCGCTTTATACATAGGTTTATCGGTACTTCAGTTAGATGGGTAGCGAAATTTCAAAGGTCTCATTAACCTTTAAATGTGCAAAGAATCCCAACAATGAGGACTTTAGCTTCAAAAATTGACGGTGGATTTAATCATGAAATCTTTAAAAAATAATAAACCCACCTCCTGAGATTCTAAACATCTCCAATAAACATGACAACGCAAACTCCAATTTTTAATTGACATTCTTTAAATGACATTTCAAAATACCTCTCCATTTACCGAGACAATGGAAAATAAGCCCTCACTAAAACTGTATAGAGATGGCAAACATTCCGCGTCCGGATACAGGTATTTGAAAGATTTTTCGATTCTGTATCTGAGACAAGCGAGAGATTGCATCTATTTCGAATTTTATCTAAAAACAAGCCCCGGTAACAAGTTGGCAGGAATAAAACTTGGAATCGAGCAAAGGCAGCGGATATAGTATTCTGTAAAGATCGACTTCGTTCTGCATGTTAAAGCACTGCACGAATCGAATCTGTCATGGGCCTGATTTACAAATTCGGAGCTCTAATTCTACAACATATATAGGTCTAATTCTTTTGTTTTAAATCGTGAACGGAATTGACCCGGATACGTTATCATAAACGTCTCTTTTATTATAAGAATAACAAGAGGAGATATTCTTGTAGATCTTTATTTGATAGTAATCCTATAAATCAGATCCACAACAGGTTTTGGAGTACGAAAACAGAATAGTCAATGTAATAAATATTTGAATTGGTTATGTCGAACTACAAATGTCTCTATTATGATTTAGTGTAGAAGTTTCTGTTTGTGAGAATTTCTGTAAATATTTTATTTATTCCGCTTTGATATTTGGGACGATATTAAATTCCAGTAATACAAACAGAAGTCAACGATTAAAACCCTTTTGACCGAATCTAATTGCTTTACTATTTAGACGGTATAAACCTTATTATATTTCGTTTAATTTAAATCAGGTATGGTCAAAAAAATATCATGAAGTTTTGGTTCCCGTGAGGGTTTCAGTTTTTGTATCATCACACGATACGGGAGCCGTGAATGATTTAATTGGAAAGAACGAATGTCGGTAAAAAACATAATCTGTAACAGAACGAATTGAATGGTAAACAATACGGAAGACGTCTGGAATCATTCTTGGGAAAGTTTTTCCACATTTTTATTGAAGATTCGTTCGGCATGTGATGATGTGGTCAAAGATGAAGCACGCGTATCTAGAAGTTACCTACTCACTCTTGACTTAAAGACCCCCCCCCCCCCCCAAGTTATAGCATTAAAAATCGCACTAATACTAGTACTAAAAATCATGATTATTTTGTTTACTGATGATAGGCTCGAGTTTGATCACGATCTCACCTTATGGTAAAGGATGATGTGTTCGGAGATAAAGCACGCGTACCTAGAAGTTACCTACTCACTCTTGACTTAAAAACCTCTATGAGAAACACTTTTTGTAGTATACAATTTAATCTCGCAGCCTAGTAAACTTTACATCTATCTTAATAAACATTTTGAACACCCACTGCATTTACCAACTCCAAATTAACTAGGTACCTACATCCTCAAGCTTGAAAAGATTTTTCTTGTTACAAAAAGGGCAAAGGGAAAGCTCAGCCGGTGACATTAGTGAACGCGAACGTCGCTCCACTAATCTGTGGTGACGCGCATCAGCCGGGTGACAAGGTATTCGACGGGATTTTTCTTCCCATTTCATTAAGAAGGGGTGCCGTTATTAAAGGCATCAAATATTTTTTTTCCGACATTGCATTTCGGTGTTCGTTATTTATATAGAAGGGGAAGCGGTAAGTGTATTTGGTTTTCGGCTTGTTAATTTAAACTGGGTGCTTTATAAGATTAAATGGCATTGAGGATAACAATTTTATGTTAGTCTTTGCTAGACTTTTTTATTGATAATTAGCTCACGTTTGACCACCATCTTACCTGATGGTAAGTGATGATGTGGACGAAGATGATACACGCTTACCAAGAAGTAATCTACTCTCTCTTGACTTAAAAGTCCCAGTTTATAGCTATCGGGAAACACAGACTCCGGCAGGGAGCAGAACAACAGTTATTATTAATTTGTCAAATTAGCCAGTGTAATTAATACAGATTATTAATTAGTTACTCATAATACTTTTAACATTATACTAAGAACTGTGTACCTAGACAGCCTTAATAAATGTCTGTGCCGCATTGCCAAGACGACATAATTGTATTATTTCATTAGCCAGTAGATATTATTCAATTTATCATCCCTTAAAATAGTGCCTAGAGACTGTGAAAGCAAAATATTCTATCTTCGTTAATATAATGTCGTTAGTCTGTGAATGTTAACGACGTACCTAAAAAGCGGACATTTTATTGCTTTTTATGCTTTTCCGAAGAATTTTATCATAATAAATTGAACACCTGGTTTAAAATCATTTCCTTAGGGTGTTAAAATTACAAATATCTACAGACTTTTGCCAGAGCATTAATGATTTTAATAAAATATTCGTCCTGGAATTTCACTGTCTATTATAGCTGTTATTTTCCTTGATAGAAAAATTGTAAAATCAAAAAGATTTTTGCTTTTATGAAAATTTTACTCTTTTTCTTTTACAGCCTTTTTTTTCATACGTTTACACATTCCTCGAAAAACTGCTCGACAAACAAGGCCATCCAGTTATTACAGGCCGCTATTAATAATTATCGCTTAATGTTTCGCGTCGGTCGTGGTAAGCGGATTATATCGCTTGTCGGCGAGGAGGGGCGACAATAATTGAGACCTGCTTAGTCCTGATAGTCCCGAGCCACTTGCGTCGGCTATTTGTAGTGCTCGCTTCATGATATTTATAAGTAGGCACCGTTTAAGATAGGCTTATAGATTTCACTGAAATTGGGCTCAGCTTATTTGATTTTTTTAACATGTTTGACACATACGAGATATGATACAGGACATTGTAAAATAAAAAATAACAACAAAGGACAAAAAGAAACTACTAAACTGCATGAACAGAAACGGCTTGTGAGCTTAGTATCAACCAACACAGCTATAACCCATTTCCCTTAGCTTTTACAATTTCCGCTAGACAGCAAACATTTAACGCCAACCATATGACTTTACACCCGGGAAATATAAATACGTAATATAATCTACTACATCCCAATATGAAACATTACAGTCTAATTTCGCCTTTTATAATAAGCTAGACGCATGAATTATGTGAATTATACAACGTACCATAATCGCGTTCGCAAAAGGGAATTATCCCAGTGATAAGGATTAACCGAGCCACCCTACGCGCAGGTGTTGTGGGGAGCAAATCCAACATAAATTTATATGATTTGACATTCGCAAACACCGTGCGTAAAATAATTTTGGCCAAATGTAATTTGATAAAAAGAATCAAACGGTTTTAATGCAAATTATTATGGTTTAAACGACGATAAGCTGGCCGATATTATGTTGGATCATAAGGTTAATATCGTAATTGATGGGCCGTTTATGTGTTAGCCTTCGAATGTATCATCGAATTGATTCTTACAATGTTAGGTTTATTTACATCATCTGTACCCTTACCATGAGTTACTATCGAAAAACTACACCATCTTACCGTAGCCGATATCGAGTAAACGTGCATCGAATAGTTTACAATTAAACTCGTACCAGCGAGTTTCTATTCGATAGTTATTTATTTGTAAACTCATACTATCGATTTTAGTTCCGTAAGAGACCGCTGTAAAATTTTCCATACAAAAAATTTACGTAGTCGGTATCGAGTATCGACAAATAATATTGCTTTAAACTCATGGTAGAGGTACTGTTTAGCCTTTTCTAACTATGCTTTGCATCCTGTTAGACTGGAATGCAGGATGCAACTGAGTACTAGGATTTAACATGAAATAACCTATCTGAACTTCTCAACCTAGTAGACTGTCAAATATGTACTAATCACAGTTGGGAATAGTGGCTTAGCGTGCATTCTGAAGCAGATAGGACTCTCGATACGTTAACATTTTCACCCATCAAGGAACCGACCTCGACAAGTATTGCTTAACTTCGCAGATCAATCTACCCGGCCGATATTATTTACAGATCTTAAACATAGTAACCTTTACTGAGAAACCTATGGACCTGTAACGCACCGAAAAACAGGCAACATGCTGTGTACATGGCGAGCGTCGTGTTCACTATTCACAGCCATAGTTCTTGTTTTAACACACTTTATATCGCTATACAGCAAGCAAACACGACACAAAGCGATAGACTCGATCACTTGGACAATGTATCGAGTTGATAGACACAATATCGCAAGGACAAGTAACAAGTTCCTAGTCGCCCGTTTACGACTACCATCAACTCACTATGAAGATATATCTATACACGCTTCATCTATATTTATATAACGTTTATTATATATAACTTTAAGCGGTTCCAACTTTGTTGGAAACTAATATATAAACAGTTTCTAAACTTCTGCTTATACGCGTATTAAAAGTTTCGTTACTAGAGCGCCCGAAAAAAGGTACATGCTAATTAAGATAATGATAAAGAAAATATACAGCGTTAGCTATTTATCGGAGAAAACAAGCGAAAGAGGAACAGCAAAATTCTTATTCTTTTTTGTAAAGCACGTCGTATATAGGCTATCGAGTAAGTAATTGACATGGACACTACTCCATGTAGCCCAGATGTAGCTCCCACGTAACTAATCTACCGCGTAGTTTATGAAAAGAGGGAAAAATAGGCACGCTGAGGAAGCGATAATCGTATCGAAAGTGTGACGTCAAAAGCGATTGTATTATTAGATTCCCTCATAAATAAAGAATATGAGAGAAAACTTTTTGGAAACAAACATGAAGGCTAAGAGCTATCTCGTTATATATGGATCGATTGGTGAAGAAGAAAAAATAACAATATTGGTAGACTGCGAGGTTTTTAGATTTCCGTCGAATACGGTGTCGGGTTCTGACGACATCCAATTATGATGGGAACACTTCTAGGAAAATACGATTCTGTGTACAGTATAGTCATGCAAAAAGATTGCCTTGAAAAATGTAAATGTTCTTGATGGTAATCCGATCAGGGACCGAGTGTTATTTCAGAGCCAATTGCTGTTTGACTTGAAATTGTAGCAAGAGTTTCAAGGAGAAACTCTAAGAACATAAACAACAACACAGTACACGAGTTTTCTTTTAGATGTATAAATTGAAACAGCGAGAAAGTCATTTAAAGAGATAATGTCAAAATTCAATAATCGAACTCTCATGAATTGCAAATTGGATATATCCACGAAAAATAAATTCATATTCTCAAAATCTTCAAAACATTCATATTATCTCTAATAGTTCAAGCAGAAATAAGTTACAATATTTTATTAATGTTGCCGTTACAAATCTTATTATTATAATTTCTTTTCTAGAAAAAAAATTCTAAGAAAGGAAAAAAAAGTATTTTAATTCTTGGATAAGAACCAAATGCTGATACAAAAGAAAATACTTCAACATCAAATATTTAGACGCTATCCGAGTCATGCTCAGAATAATTAAATGGACGTCTCAGCGAATTTAAAAGAGGAAAAATACGCGATAACAATGGAGTCAGCGACGAACTTTTGACCTATATCTTTCTAGAAGAAGGTTAACCGTCCATATTGTACGAGTCACCGCAAAAGTATGGGATAATAGGCTATGTTGGTAAATTATGGGTGTTAAAGAAGCTAAGTTGTAAGGCAGGTCTTTATGGTGCAGGGAACGATCTGCAGGATATCCGTGCCTTGATGGAGTATTCTCGAAATAACTTACTCGATTTAGCGGTGTTCTCGAAACTCCTGTTTGTAAACATCTTTGATATTATTCCCAGCGAAATTCATGGATTTTATTATGATGATACTGAGAATCTGCTAAGCTAATGCCAAAAGTCTCTTAATCTATTCCTGAACTCTCTAAATTGGTGTTTGGTTTCCCTTTTCGAAATACTAAAGTTTCATAGGTACGCAAAGGTCATTCATTATGTATGGTTTTTATACGAGTTTTGCTAATCTATGTAGTATGTATAATATAAACAACATGTTGGACCCGTTTTTTACAAAACATACGCGGAAGGAGCAGTGCAGGAGGCTTATATTCTATTATATAAAGCTATTATACTATATAAAGCTAGATTACCACTGACTCACTCATTGACATAATTGTTCTCCCTGATGGTAGATGGGGAGGTGGGTATATTTTGACAGATTCGTAAACAAGTAACTCTCAAACCTACGGGAAAAGTGCCAAACCTCCCCTTTTCACCCCCCTTCTCCCCCCCCCCCCTATCGTATCTCGGAAACTACGAGACCCGTATTTTTTTTTTACGGATTCGTATAGAGGAGGCTCGGTAAAGTAAAAACCATTTTTCAGTCGCCCTCCCCCCCCGCCCCTCTTTTCACCCCCTTTAGGCGGATCTCGGAAATTAAGAGACTTGCAACATTTTTTTTTCAGATTCATTTAGAGGGGCAATGCTTTAGTCGAAATACTTGTGCAACCCCACCCCCATCTCCCCCCCATCGCCCCCCCCCCCCCTTTTTTTTTGTTTTTTCACAAGCATGCGAGGTGCTTGCACCTCGCGCAACACGCAAATACTAAACCCCCCCATCACACACCCCATTCTTTTTTTTTTCACAAGCACGCGAGGTGCTTGCACCTCGCGCAACACGCAAATACTAAACCCCCCCATCACCCCACCCTACCCTTTTTTTTTTTCACAAGCACGCGAGGTGCTTGCACCTCGCACAACACGAAAATACTAAACCCCCCCATCTCCCCCCATCACCCCCCCCCCACTTTTTTTTTTTCACAAGCACGCGAGGTGCTTGCACCTCGCGCAACACGCAAATACTAGTTTTTATAATAACGTTCAACGTACTTAAAAATAATAATATATAATATAATATAATCTTTATTTGCACTAAAAATTATTACATAAAACCAGTTGAGTCTCTGACTCCCGTGCTAGGTGATAAACCTGTGTTACAGGAGCCAGTGCCCTCTCCCGGGACGAAATGAAAGGGTTAAATTAAAATGAAAAACAAAAACTACTTAGTTAAACTTAAAGATAGACAAACATTATACCAAAGAGTTTATGTGATTGCGTGTGGTGTACTTGTGTGTGTGTGCGTGTTTGTGTGTGTGTGTTTGTGTGTGTGTGCGCGTGTTTGTGTGTGTGTGTGTGTGTTTATGTGCGTGGGTGAGTGAGTGAGTATTCGTGAACGCGAGTGTGTGTGCCTGCGTGACTACAAATACTAAATCTCCTCTGTCAGATGAGACTTATGAGGTGTGGTCATTTATGTAAAATAAAGAGGTGTAGTGTCAGGAGGAAGTAGTAAGAATATTTTCCGTATCCTCGTAACTCAAAGACAGCATCCACGGAATAAGTAGTTGCTGAATAATAAATAATGATAAAATTTCGAGCACTGGCTACCAAAAGATAATGTTAATGATTAAAAAATGCACCTTTATAGAGCAAAAGAATATAGGGCATCATCTCCACAAAGTGGGTCGCATCCTACAAAAACCAGGCATATGGTGAGTGGTGTCACGATTCATAAAAGACATAACAACAATGGTAGCGTAGTTATTGTGATTTGTTGCGATTCTTTGAGAACAACTCTTGTTTAATGTACTCTCGTCTCGTCTTCAATGTACCAACTTTATTCACTAAGAGAGGATCAACTTGTTTATTGCGGTAACCTACATTTCGACAAGCTTTTAAATGTATGCCAATGATATTTGTGTCAGTACCTAAAGGTTTATTTTAATTTGTTTTTCTTGAGCGTTTTTGTTTGAGTTTCTAGAAACTTTACGGTCTTCCTGTTCTTTTCTTGGGGTTATAACACGTTATTTTTCCATTCTTAAATATCGCGGAAAAAGTTAAATACATCATTCCCCCCGCTAGACCAGACGGGGCCCGCAGAGGCGGGCCAATCAGTCGGGGGCCCCGTTGAAGAGGATTTAAGTGCTCACGCAGCCGCTGCTAGTGTAAGGAAACAATGTGTCCAATCCATTAGTATTTCCACCTAAAATAAAAAACACGTTATTACTGCTAATTTACCGTACCTATCAATCTTCACGCTATGTGATATGAAGGTTGCCTTAACATCATCAAAACATTCGATATTGTTTATCGAATTGTTTGATGATGAGATCGACTTTGTTAATTTTCGCTGGCAGAGTAATTTTGCCAACCCATAATTAACAAAGTTGATTTTAGAAGTGGTTCGTCTTTCATGTTTAAAGTTAACAGAGACTGATATATAGAAAACAATTTTTACTGCGTACCCGACTAGTTACGACGAAAATCCATAGTATAATAAACTACGTATCGTATTAACAATTCATATATGCTAAACTATCTCCAACCCCGTGGTTTCACACGAGTAGGGGAGAGGTGGCATGAAAGGGACACGTATTGAAAGGGACAATTCAAATTACCCGCAAAATAAAAATCGCTTCGAAACGACACTATTATTGTTGTATGGCAACCCCGATGCACATCCATTCGTGCCTAACTTCACGCTCCTGTCTTTTCTAAAATGGCGATGTCGTGCGTGTGTTTATTTTTGTAACCAAAAGTAATTTTTTGTAATTTTTTGTAAACCTTTTATCAAATGATGTAAATTGATTGTTTATTTGATTACTGTTATTTACGTCGACTACATACTGACAGATACAAGAACGAAAGGTTAGTAAACTTTTATTTAAAATTATAGATTTTGTGGTTATGTTTTTAATTTGTGTATCATATTTATGAAAGGGACACAACAAACGGTTATGAACGGGACGTCCCTTTCATAACTGTCCCTGTCATAATCATAATAATAATGTTGGTTTTACAGTAGCTAATAATAATAGTTGCGCAAGCAAGCAAGCTAAGAGATTTGGTCAGATCAGCTCAACTGAACGTGGCTCGCTTGTAACTATGCTGGCTTTTGCAAATGCTTCTGGTGGAAGTATTCCTCCTGCTTTCATATTTCCCCGTGTTCATTTTAAAGAACATATGCTCGAGAATGGTCCAACTGGTGCTTTAGGGCTTGCAAATGTATCTGGTTTGATAACCGAAGATTGCTTTTTAAAAGCTTTAAAACATTTTGTTCAATCATCAAGCCCACAGCTGAATCATCGGTTTTAATAGTCCTTGACAACCATAAGACACATAACTATTAACGCAGTGCTTTATGCCAAAAATAACATCATGATACTTACCTTTCCACCTCACTGCAGTTATCGCCTACAACCTCTCGATGTGACCGTTTTGGACCCTTTAAAGCTCGATATAGAGGTAGCATGAATGACTGGATAACTTCAAACCCTGGCAAAACTGTCACAATTTATAATGTGGCTCATTTGCTAAAGACGCTTTTTACGCTGCTTTTAACATGAACAATATAACGTCTGGTTTTAAGAACACCGGGATATGGCCCATTAATAAAAACTTCAGTGATGAAGATTTTTCTTCATCACAGATTGACCCCAGTCGCCTCAAAACCCCACTGCTACTGTTGGAAACTCTAACGAATCTTCTTCAAATGAAGAAGAACCGCAAGGATCTTTTTACTCTGTTGTGCCGGAACGTATTTCAAAAACACCTTTACCTTCTATTTTAAGTGAGCTGCAACTTGGATCTTCTAATTTGAATGAGACACAACCTGGACCCTCTACTTCAAATGAGCCCCAAGCTGGACACACACAGCGACACGTTTTGAAGCTTCAAATTCTTCTCACCTTTCAATAACTCCGGAACTTATTAGACCATATCCTAAAGCTCCACGTCGAAATCTACTGGAAAGCAACGTTAAGGCAAAACTACTATCATAACTGAAACTCCTGAAAAAGATAGATTGCTCATAGAAAACATGATGGATATCTTGAAAAAGAAAACGCCCAAATGGAATAAAGAAAATTTAAAACATGTAAAACAAATTTTTGAATGCTCTTTAATAGATAAGGAATCTTGAAACACTATGGAAGGAAAACAATATGATTTTAAAACGTAAGGACAACTGTGTATGTATTTTCTTATATTTAATTTAAGTAAAGCAACGTTATAAGGTAATTTTTCTTTGACATTATGTACTGTCCCTTTCATAAATTATCGTGTCCCTTTCAATGCAGTCCATTTATGAAAGGGACATAACACGCATTTTTTTAAACTGCGATAATTTACAACTAAGAATAAAGATAGGTTTAATATTGCATTTTATTTCAATAGTAAAGTAATGTAGGCTTCCCATTCAGCTCTAACCTGTTTAAATTGTTGTCTAATTTATTTACTAGAGCCTCTGCAACAAAAATGTCCCTTTCATGCCACCTCTCCCCTAAGTCCCAAATATCAGCATAAAAAGTAGTTTGTGTGCTAATCCTAACTACATATTGTAATGTCCATAGAGAAGTTTGCAATATCGCGACAATTTTTGTTCTGTTATACTCATTATAACTTTAAAACAAATGTACCAATTTCAATAATCAAATAGTAATTTATTCCTACATAAACAGAATTGAATCCTGAATGATTTAATAATTGATATGGATAAAGATCGTATCATGATACCGATACAATCACTTTTTGTTCGGGTCAGTGTTTTATATGAATAATATATTTATATGTATGTTATACGGTTTTATTCAAATTAGTAAGAATGTTCCAATGTATTTTAATGTAATATCAATAGTTTTCACAACGCACGCGAAGCAAGCAAATTTTAAGGCAGTTTTTATACCTTGTGTAAAACTATCAACATTTTCACGTGGAATAACTTTAATTTTTTAATTCTAATATTATAACCTATGCAACTCGCTGATGATGTAGCTTTCCATAAATTGGTGTTAAAATATCTAAATTACGTCCAGTATTTTATGAATTTATCAATTACAAAAAAAATCTTCCTCTTTATAATATTCATAATGTGTTTTCTTTTTATATGTGCCAATAAACGCAATTTTCTATCTTTATTTCTTTTCTTTAGTGTACATGAACCTATAATGTAGAAGTGTAGGTAAGTATTTAGTAAGTTTTGGTAATTATTAAAGGTTATAGAGTAACTACAACCGCTTATTCAGCTAGAAACATTAATAATACTCAACATCTATGTTTTTACGAATAATTTTCTCTCAGAGGATTAATGTTAGCCTTCCCTTTATGGTTGTTCGGTGTATTACGTTTATGTGCAATGAAACAGTAACGGCTGGTCGCGGAACACTGCCGGCCATGACATCACAAGCGACCTTGCCTTTTATGATCAGCTGAATAGTGCTTTCAGATCTTATGTATTTTCTAGTAGGTTTCTCTGAGGCTTTTAGAGTGATTATTGCATGCATCAAATGTGATATTTATGTTGTTGATTTCTTGAGTCGTTGTAAAACTTTGAATTTTGTGATCGTCACTGGAATAACGATGGGTAGTATCTAAATATCTCTTTTTAACTGGGTTTACGGGAATATTCTCATGAGAGACCGCGGCCCCGCACCACAATGGCAAATGAAGGATCAGGGTGGGTTTTAAGTCAGAAGAAGTCTGGCGCCCAAAGCAGGAGGAATCATTTGAAGATTTTCCCAAAGAAAAAAAAAAGCTCTTCTTAAGTAAGGAATTTAGGCTTATGTTTGACGGGCTTGCGGACGGCGAGCAGGGGTAGCTCACCGTCCGGTAAGGACCAGGCCCGGGACGGCAGCGCGTTGTGTTCCACGCGCGCCTCAAAGAGCTGTCAGCAATAGTGACGGGGTCCTATAGGGCCATTGCCTGCCAGGGTTGCGGGAATGTTCTAACGAGATACCGCGGCCCCGGAACTTAAGGGCAGCTCAAGGAACAGGGTGGGTTTTTAGTCAGTAGAAGTCTGACACTCCCGTCCGCTCCACTCAGAGCGGAAGAAGTCATTCGATGATTGAGACAAAAAGGCTTATGTTTGAATTTAAATTTATATATGTATGTTATAGTGAACTCATTGGTGAAATGACAAATAAAATTAATAAATGTTATCAACAGTTAATTTGATAAGCATAATATTCTACAGAATATTCTTATAATGTCTATATCCTTGTTCAATTGTGTAAACATGGAGATATTATATTTCCAAACCTACGGCTTCAAACTTCGGTGTTATCAAAATCCCACGTACTTCTTCACATTCAATCATTATTAATTGCTTTAAAATTACCTACTCAACTTTACCTTGTTTACGTTCCAAAACAAACAAACAAAACTCCGCTACCTTATTAAAATTTCTTTTGAAACGCTTACCTAATTGCTATGTAAACTAACACGAAGTTGGTCGGGACTTAGCTCACACAAGCCACTCGAACTCGACGGCTGCCACGAATCAAATTAATATGAAATTCGCGAAACAATTTAAGTTATAGTTAACACTTTAAATTTCCCCGCGGAACATTATTTTCTCATAAATCAACCCTACCGCTGCGTACGGCGGGTCTTTCAGTCCCTATCGGTGAGTACCAACGACCAATCCCAAGTGATTAATTGATTAATCAGACGGTTTCACAGAAATTTTAATGATTTATTACTTCAGTATTACATACAGTTCTTTCATCAATCGTAGTTTAGAAGTGATGTGGAACGAAAGTTGGGGGTTTTTAGATTAGTGTAAGTCTAGTTAAAAATTAATTCCAGGTAAAAGGAAGCTTTTCTTTTCATTAAAGTATCAGCATATTTTCTTGACATAATACCCATTCGTCAATAAAATGTTCTGGGCTCTTACCTAGGTAGTGTTTTTTTTACGATGAGTTGGCATATTGTGTAGTTTTTAGCCTTTTTTGTGGAAAACTCATCTAATGACTCTTTCCGCTTTGGGTGGAGCGGATGGGAGTGTGAGACGGTTTACTGACTAATAACCCACCGTGTTTCTTCGACTGCCCTTACGTTCCGGGGCCACGGTATCTCCTTAGAACGTTCCCGCAACCCAGGATAATTTTTAGCGCAGCATTTGAAAACCATTCACAAAAAAATCGTTCAACATTTTTATACCCTAACCTAAAATCACGATGTAAATTTACTCAATCCCCAGTCAAAAACAACTTATTTAACGGAGATTGTTTATACAATCATTTGTTTGTTGCTTTTAATAATGACTCCAAGATAGAAAATCTAGGGGAAAAACACGAAAATAAAACAGCATTTTGGACCGAAGACGACATCAAACGGCGATCGAGCGATGCCTAATGTCAATAGAACGTTTACAAAGACCCGTGAATTTCGTTGAATCAATTTAAAAACGTTTAATTGGCCCTCGGCGACTTCGGGAAAGTAAGACTATTGAATCTGAGGCTTTTTTGGCCCCTTTGATTCCCTCCCAATCTTCGTCAGGCCGCGTTCAGTGGAGGGTTAAAATCCTCCTTTTATCATTTTTTATTCATTGCTTTAAGACGTTGCATTCAATTAGGAGTATTTAAGAAGCTCGTGGCTAAATAAAAACTACTGCACGGGTGGAATTATAAGGTTAAGCAACGCCGGCGCGGTTAGTCCGTGGATGGGTGCTCATCTTTACATAACGAGATTTCTCCGTGCCTCAGAAAACACGTCAATTAGTTGTTCCTGACTGTCATTTATTATTTATTATAATATTATTATTTGTACATTTTTTGACGGGCCCGTTGGTATAGTGGTCAGTGGCCCTGACTGCTGTGCGCAAGGTCATGGGTTCGATTCCCACCTAGGACAAATGTTTGTGTGATGAGCACGGTCATTTGTTCTTTGTCTGGGTGTAATTTATCTATAATATGTATGTATTTAGAAATATATATGTATGTTTATCAGTTGTCTAGTACCCATACCACAAGCTCTGCTTAGTTTGGGACTAGATGGCGTTGTGTGAAAAGTTGTGGAATATTATTATTATAAAATATTATTATTTTTGACAGTCAGAAATCAGAAAGTCCTTGACAATGAGTATCGTGTCAATAGTCAGCTACATGCGGTTAGACTGGAAGCTAGCCCCAACATAGTTGGAAAAGGCTAAGCAGATAATGATTCAATTAGTAGTAATTTGTAAACTGAATATATGTATGTCGCTCTGGCTGCATGTCGAAGAACCGATCACTGTTATACGACTATAATTGATAAGTATAAGCAAGTAACTATTAGTAAGTACATAGTGAGTACAAATATGCAACAGAGAGTAATATTGAGAAAAATATCAAATCTTTTAAGAAAAACTTCTAATAAACCTCCTCATTACCATGTCCACGTTTAGACTGCCTCAAAAACCAGGATTTAGAAGAAAGTTCTTAAGGAATTACAATAAATAAAAACAAGTGTAGTTGCGAGTTTAATTTGAATTAATGTCCTAGTACTCTGTTCCAGTCACTGTCTCGTTCAAACGAGCCTCTAGAAAATCAAGACAAAAAGTACACCGAAACAATTTAATTGATAACAAAGAATGTCTTTTAGGGAGAGTTTTACAGCAATACTTTGTTGTAAACGTAAATAAAAATACAAAAGTTGAAACTGTATTATTTTCAAGAAGACTTACTGCTTTGATATTCTTTTAGCGAAGATATTTTCATCAACGTTTGTTAAGAGTCAAGGCGTTTCATTTATGGCATGTCAGAAACATTGCCCCTGACATAAACTTTCTTAACTGACGCACCCTTCAGGAAACGGATATGACAATATCGAGGTGGAAAGTGATACAAATGATTTGACAACTCACATCAACAACGTTTATATTAAACTCGTTTGTCTCACTCTCGATACGAGATTAACAGCTCCGTGGGACGAGCTGTATGCCAAAAAGGACCGTTTTTGTCGCCAGACCCCATACGGCATCGCGCATTTTATCTCAATCATTGTGTCCGCTAGCCGGTAACTCAGGCTATTCGTTTAAAACTTGGAGTGCGGCCGAGGGGACACGTTTAAAACGTCCGTAATCAAATTTGACTCGAGTCTTTAAGGGTTAAAGCCTTCGACTTTGAGCCGCCCTAATAAATTATATTGCCGACAAAACTGCTCCCGAGTGCGACACAGCTCGTTGGTTCATCTAATTGGTCCAAATTTGAGTCGACCCGGCTTTATAATTGGGTCGAATTCGGGTGCCTTATGCGTCTGGAAATTAGTTGAAATTCGAACATTGGCCGGATTAGAAGTGTAGCGGCACCGCAGCACTAATGCGTCCCCAGTCAAACATACGTAATAAGTTTCCACTCGTAAAGTTAATCAAGATACGTACGCGAAAACAAATTCGGTGCCCAAGTTTGGTAGGTTTGACTTAAAGTTTGCGTTTGAATACAGTAAATTCTTGCTTAATTAACGCGCCTGCCGCTCGCGTCGCGTCGGTTCCACGCCGGCGCCGTGCCGTAACTTGGTCTTGTGTACCTTTCCTTTGCGTATTATTTCCACACAAACGCGTTTCCATTCCCAATTATAGGTTCTTCTTGAACATATAGTTCCAAATACACGTTCGTTACGACCCATTACGGGTATAATAAGCATGCATTGTGAATGTGCCAATTTTCTGTTATTTTGCTAGTGGGTCCCGAAACAGGTCGTCTTTTTCGTCGACTTTTTTGGCACGTGTCATTTTATTTGCGGAGCATAGGCCGAAGTGTCCGCTACATTAACTTAGCGTTTAACGAGCTTCCGTTATACCGAATTAGAAGTGTTTACACACGTTCAACGAGAAGGAAAACTTACGAATTATCAACAGAATCACAGTTTGTTCGGCGCGAATTCCTTGACAAAGTGAATTCCTGAAGATTCCCAATTAAAAGCTGAGACACTCGGTCCGCGGAAGTTGGTACAAAGTTCCAAATCTTGGCGGGGCGTTACTGCGAAAGAATTCCTCACTAATTAGTATAAGTTTATGCATTCGGAGGTGGCGCGAGTTCCCCTCCACTAGTTCCGCTGAAGTTTTAATGACTCGCATGCTGATTGGCCTGTGTTACGTCAGTCACTTATTTTTTGCTCGAGTTTCGTGTGATGAACTTGTGTTTTTGGGGGTGCATGTTGAATGTTGATTTTATGTTTTGCTTGTCCTGTCTGGAGTCAAAGTTGCTAATATTTAAATGTAGCTTACTGGAACATTTTTCCTGAAATGTGCATTCCATTTTTATTACAAAAATTGTTTTTATGTTAGCACTAAAGGTTTTTGCTAACAAAAAGTTTGATATAACAAGCATAAGCGACTGTACAAAACTTAATGAAACACAGACTGACAATAACAGTATTACCGAAAATGTAGCAACATTTCATGCTAACAGTAGTTATAACAACAAACATAATTCAGGACTCCTGTAACTCCGAAAGGCCTTATCTCCCTAAGTTATACATGCAATTACGGCACATATTATTATAGTTGTACATACAATTTAACATTAGCGTGTCCAGATGTGGTCGAGAATAATATTTTTGCGAGGAGTGCTCTAATGAATTTATCGCAGTCCCTGTCTCGCTTATTACATTATGAGATTGTTTTTGAAGATTTCAGAATATGGCGCACTGTTTTTTCTGCGTTATTTTCCTTTCATATTTTTTATGATTATTATATTAATTAATAATTATTAATTGTGTTTTAGGTTCCTTTGATTTTAGTAGGTTGTATTTGAAATACCAAATAATGAGTAAGTGTGTAGGTAATTCTAAATTGGAAATGCTAGTAGGTACCTGTACTAATATAACGATTTACAATGAAAAGTTTTCTGTAATAAAAATCCATGATTAAAATCTGTTTCGTATTCAACGACGTGAAATATTGAGTACTCGATTTTAAAAGGCAAGCTTAGCGGCAAAGATTTACAATATTGCCTTTTAAATTACACATTCCGTATATTCTAGAAAATCCCGAATTTCTTGCTTCAACTTCTAACAACCTCGCAGGCTGTCGTACAATTACTTATCTCTGAAACTCTTGATAAAACTCGACTTATTTACTTTACATTTTCAACCTACTATGTAGGGGACCTCATTTTATGCTAATCTCAATATCAGCCTAGCGGGGCCTGTACTATCAGACGTCATTCCACTTCCAGTGTCGTTTGGGCCCTTAGAAGACAATTTAGAGTTTAGCGATAAGGTTCGGTCGCCAGAGTAGCTTAGTAGGCGCTTAACCCTATCTGGGACAAAAACGCTGTAGATATGCAAAGTTGGCTACGATTAAAAATAATTAGCGCAGTCGTGGAAGGCTTCGACATGGTTTTGAGTTAGTTCTTCAGTTTAGTTGTCTATTTTTGCGGGCGAGGGCATATCGCTGCAAAGTTAGGGGAGCCGTTAATTATCCTGCTCTTTGTTATGAATAATGAATGGGGGTAAAAATAAACGGGCTCGACTAGAGCTATAGTTGAATGTATATGAGTAAAGCTACAGCTATTTAATCAAGTTTTTTTGTTATTATCTTATTCCAACCTTATCTGCTTTGTGTAGTCCTTGCGTCTACATTCCCAGCTTAAGCCATTCAATTCTCTGATATATTCGAGAAAATATTTGTAATACGTTCGACAAAACTCTCCCTTTATACAGAAGCGCTTATTTTGCGATGCCAATCCAAGACAAGCGCAATTCTAAAAACAAAAGCGACGAGGCAAGCCGAAGTTGGATTGCGCTTTTTGTGACGCTCCCAAGTCTCAGATTAAATATAAACTTTCCCCCATGTTTGCTTCAGTTACGGCAATATCCGCGAGGGGCGCTGTCAACTTGGCAGACGACAATTTGTCAGTTCCCTCTGGCATGTCGTAGCGCGTCGTCGTCCCGTCGGCTGTAACGAACGTAACTGAGGCTTTGTCATATTAGTTCACGGTTGGTTAAAATGAGTAAGTAGGCAGAATGGAAGAAAATGTTACTTTAATAAGTTGTATTGGGTTTTACTGTTGTGAAGAAGTTTTGACAGACTTCATTTTAAGTTGGGTAAGATGATGCATAATTGGTGAATAAAGACTTAATTATTTAAGCAAGTTTATATCAGTGTGCAGGTGGAAGTGGCTGATGCATTATTATGTGTTCTGACGTGCCTTGGAAGAGCTAGTCTAGCACTGGGCATGAATGTATCCTAATTTAATCTTCAGCTGGTCAAAGTAACCAAGCCTGCGAAAAAATTATAGACAAGCCTTAGATACCTGAACTAAGGTCACGGAACCTTTAATAACCCCGCCGCATAATTTCAATTGCTTTATGGAGTATAAATTACAATATCGATATTCTTCCAATGAAATATTATTCAAGGGACTTCGAACCCTCCCCGGGATTACGCACTCTCGAGTAATCAAGCATTATTGAAGTTAGGAATTTGTAACACGAACAGTAATCATATTTCATTCATAAAGTCTATGCAATCACAAAATTTACTCTTTTGTGAATTCGTTTAGAACCCTTTTCTTACTAAAGCTTTTCTCGGGTGCTTCGCGGGATTGTCATTCTTTAGTAGTAATGAAAGTTTTACAACTTGGGCGTGCGTATTATTTCACAGTCTAGGTTTTTCCTTTATGTGGCTTGGACCTAGAACATTAAGTGCTGTGAAGTTTTTACTCTAGAGCTTGAGAACCGTTCTATTTTCTACTTCATTTTGTCAGTACCTATCCACTTCAGGCCATTGAACTTGGTTTTAGACAATAAACAGTCTTTGGAGGATATGACCACTATTATAATCTTGTTAGCTAGATTGGTGGTCACTTTCTGATGGTATAACACGTTACTGCCTTCCTTTACTGGCCGTTTTTCTTACAATATCCACTTAGACGAATCTTTCAATAACCGAGGATGTAAGAGGATTATTTTGAACCGGGATTACGAGCCATTCATTTTCTCATAAATTAAATTGAAGCAACTGTGTAGGTATTTTAACGAAAACGTTATTTCTACATTCCTATAGGCCATTTTGATTAAAACCGCCATTGTCTGCGGCTATCAATGAATAACGGAATTGGATAAAGGAAAACGGATAGCTAGAGGGCGAATTAAAAAAAATACAGCTACCAGCAAATCCACAAAAGAAATATTACCTATTTCTTTTAGCTGGCAACGCGGTAATCACATTTGCTTTGTTCATTTCGGCCCTTTCATTCGCTTAATCGCGTTATTTCGGACTTTTCTAGAACAATCTTTGTGAACGTTTAATTTACGAGCGGTTGCGTTAGCGGGCGCTTTGCGAAGATTTATACAGCTATGCGTTCTGGATAATTAAAAATGTGGACATTTTTCCTCATTGTTATTTTGATAATACCACCCTTTATTGTGTTGCCGGTGCATTGTGGAAGAGATATTTTGGCTGTCGGCGGCTGGAGTGGCATAATCCACATTTTTAAGTATTTGCTTGTGAAAATGTACCGGAATTAGGGTCATTTGCTAGGAGAACCATTATGCCAAGATGCGAACAAAGTTTTAATGACTACATGAAACGTTTTATGGTGCACATAACATCAGTAATTGTGCGTATAATGGCGTGTGTAATTTCAACCATGCTGCATAAATGCAAGAGGTCTAAACGCAGTATTTCTTAGAAACATAATATTAAAATTGCACTGATTGCATTTCTAAGGAAAACCGTAAGTTACCTGCGATACTACATGCATATTAATGCCATTTTATTATTATAATGGCACTTGTACCTAGCCTACTGAGAGCAGAACAGTCACAATGATTTACGACATATATAGGTACGATATAAAGCAGTATCATGCTAAAACTTACCTATTACTGAGAGTATCACCTTTATTACTTAGTGTAGATGATCATGTGGTAAGTTTATCCAACTAAAGAATGGCACAAGCCGTTACTTTGAATATTTTAAGATAGTATATCTATTCAACAGACGGAGGAGTTTATATTATGGAGTAGTGCAGAAAGCTAATAATTTTTATATAATAACGCATTAAAAATACTGCTGAGCGATATCTATTAGTACTAATTTCGCTAAAAACTAGATGTGCTGTCTTAAATGTGCAGTATCACCCTCCCATATCCAAAAACGTTTTTGAAATACTTTCATTGTGCAAACAGCTAATGAGTGCAATTGTAGTGCTGGAATCTGTGATTCCTGATAACAATAAATAACCTGATGGTCTTTAAGTCAAGAATAGGATACTTCTAGGTAAGCGTGCTTCATCTTCGACCACAACATCGCCTACCATCAGGTGAGAAGGTAGTTAAACGCGAGCCATTCTTAATATGACAAAATGCTGAATGTGCGCCACCCAAACCTCAGCCATGACACGTATTTCAGCTCTCCGCAGAGCATCATCAGGAGATGTCGCCAATCTTTTCAATTATAGCAGTAGGCTTCAATTAAATGCATTACTTCTATCAGCTTATAACTTAGACCACGTCATTCCAGTACGGGGCTTCGAGGAAGGAAACAAATGAAAGACGAAGAAACAAGATAGTTCCACAGGAAACTGAATATAGGTAATTTACTATTGGTTTCATACAACATAATGTTTTGGACGCGAAAGGAAGGTAAAGTAATAGGACGGTCAAGATTTATTGCAGAGCTTAGGACCGTCTTGTCTGTTTTGTGTTACTTTAACTGTGTTTTGATTGTGTTCTTACAGGTTGAATTGCTTGGGGACGGCAGCGCGGGATATCCCGATTTCACTGACTTCTTTAGACTGTGAAAGACATCAGGCATCTTCAGGACTTGCTCGTTCCATCGTAGACCTTATCTAACACTTATCATCAGGTGTGAAAGGGGCCCAGGGTGGGCTCATTCGTAATTAAAAAACACTGTAGGTACTTTGATAAGTAGCTTCTGTCTGCGGTTTTTCTCGCGTGAATCTTTCGTTTGCAACGAAAAAATGTAGCCTAAGTCCATCTCCAATATTTAATCTATCTCTGTACCAAATTTCATAAAAACTTAAGTAGTTTAGCTATGAAAGCGTGATAGACAGACATCCGCATTTACAACATTAGTATGGATAGTAAGTATTGATGTTTGTTGTAAGTATTTAAATACAACCAATCTTTAAAGCCTAAAAAAAGGGATGGCCACCGCAGTTTCTTAAAATAGGTTATAATTTAAAAGGCTCTTGAAACTTTTATCATGGCAGGCTCAGAAAAATACCTAATAACATATACAAAAAACCAACCAAACATGCAAGCATTCTACAAGTGAAATTGCTCAAGATTTTTTTCTACCCTTGTTAGGGAAATATCGTGAGACCATACCTACATATACGAAAATCTCATGAATATGTAACTGATTAACAGGATATACATGCTTCAATTTACATTTTCATCACGGAATAAAACATACCTAAGGGATTTGATGAGGGATTCTCTGGATGCTTCTACTTTTTTATACTGTTTTGTTGCAGATGCAGCGATAAGTAGGCCATTTCAAAGAATAGGAGAAGGGTTCCGTATTTTGCATGATATCTTAATTATCTGGTTAGTTATTTGCCCATCTATGTTAGTGTCTAGCTGAGTAGGTGCGACTGAGCTGAGTAATACGATACCCCTTATCCAGATCAGTATATCACTCTATCCATTGGAGAAAACCGCACGAAAATCTGTCCAATAGTTTTTGAGGTTATCGCGAACATACAGACAGATGCATCGGAAGTTTGTTAAATTATAATATGTATCATTGTAAGGATTTGAAGTGCACAGAAAAATCTCGACGAGAGGCAATGATACAAAGCATGCATCCTTGACACTACCTGCCATGAAGTTGGAGTAAAAAAAATAATATAAATGGCTAAATATAAGTGTAAACATTTCTACCTAGTGTGGGAATACGGGCGTTATATTTATTAAGCCGGATTAAAGTGCATTTCTTTTCAGTCTTAGTGGAAGGTAAAGAATAACAAATCTCTAAACACTAGATACATTTTCACACACACACATATGTACGTCCCTCCCCGCTACAAGTATAGCCACCATTGCTATGACGTCACATTCTTAAACGCTTACTCCGGAGTGCAACGTGACCCGATAGGCAATGCGCCTTTGTTTGTACTATTAAGCGAACTGCACACGTTCTTCTCAGAAATATAACGCATAAACTAAGAATTGTAATGCTGGTTGTAAGTCTCAAGTCAATTCAGATTTACTGGAGTTTAGAAGTTCGTGACTCATGAAGGAGGAATATTTGGCACGTGTTTGTTTTGATTTTGGAATTATTTGGTAGTTGTTGTTCCGAATCTATGGTTTGTAAATCTACCTATAGAGAATATACTTATTGTTTATGTTATAAGTTGAATTTATTACGCCAAATAAGCACAATTATTACACTTATACTTAACTATTCCAAAAATTAGTTTGTCAGTCTCTTCATTTCGTTGCCGAAATTAAATTGAAATATCAACAAAATTCAAAAACATTAACACTTCATTAACAATTCCCTTTCACATTCTTATATTGAATGTTCAAGATTATATTGTTATTTCAACATTATAATAGAAGACATAAAAATAAAACGACATGGCCAGCTGTATTGAAATTAAAACATTTTTTACTAAATCACATTCTTTATAAAATTTTTGAAACGGTAATGAAATATATATTTTTTATTGCCACTTCGAAAAAGGAAGCCAGACAATCGAATTAAAAAAAGCATTCGAACAAACGCTTCCATTTTCAAATTTAAATTGTCTAGAGCCGCCATGAGCCGCCCACCTGGCGATGATGTCATTGGATTAGTGGTGTTCCCTAGTGATTGCAATCGAATTGAACATCGATTCGATCTTGCCAGTATTCGAATAGTTTGCGATCCGTTCGCGTGTTAAATGACCACAATTCATTTTGAGTTATGTGACTTTGTCTCGTTTAGTTTTGTTTATAGGCATTCGTGTTGCTTTATTATATAATAGGCCTCCATATTTTATTGTATTGAACTTTTTGTCTATTATATTTAGACGTTAATGGGTTGAGCGTATAATGCAAATTAATAGCTAGACAAACTAAATCACTTAGTGTGTTTGACGAAAATAGGCAAAGAAATATAGCGTCCGTTAAAGAGAACATAACTTTTTCATTTGTCTGTCTGTCTATAAACCTATATGACGTATTTCTATTATAAATCTAATATGACATCACCGCAGACGCGACAATTTTTTGCCGTCTGACTCGATCTGAGTTGTCATTAAATTGCAATGCGGGCTGGCAAGAATTATAACGTTGATTCTACAGGAATTTCAACTTTATACTATAGGTTTTAAGTTCACAATGTCTTTTTTATAATTATGCGAATCCATATAAAGCTAGTTAGTGTGGCAAATCAAATGGGAATTAGAGTTATCGCGATAAAAATGTCGATTGATAACTTCGGAAGCGTCCATACCTTCATACTTACTTACGTAATACTAATATTGAAATCCTTTTAGCAATAAATGTAATTTTATTTGGTGTAGACCATTTTAGCACTGACATTGACATATTTATTTGTTACTAGAACATTTTTCTGGGCAATAGAGAACGAAATTGAATAAAATAAAACGGCTGTGTATGAGAAAAGCATTTTTATTTATATTTGTAGACGGACTTTTTATGATTTCGACGTGGAATGAAAACAATATTAAGTTTATATACAGTGTACATACGGTTCGAGTAATTTGTGACAACGAGACAAGCAATTTTGAGCTTTTAAAGTTCAGTTACAGAATTAACACAGAAAGGGGCAACCCTTAAAATAAACTGGATACAATCGAGATTTAATAAAGTCGGTTAAGCTTGGCCTGGGGACTGTGGTCAGCGATTCCTTTGTTTCGACGCTCAAAAGTAAAAAACAAGCGTCCGGCTCGTAAAAATGTAAATTACTGTAAAATCGTGTGCGTGGAGTATGCAGCCGCTGCAGCGAGCGGCCATGTTTGTCCTGGGATATTTTTCTCCGAGCAAAATTAACTTACTTCTTTGCTTACACTGTTGGTCATGCGTTATTAAAAGTAGACTTTTTTTTCGGTTCTATTGTGGCTTTATTACGAACTAAGCTTTTGAGTGTAAAGTTACTGTTCTAGAATGCGTTAATGAAAAAATACAGCAGATTAAAGGCGAAAATATGGCGTAGACGGCACGCTCAGTAAGGTCTTTTTTATGAATTAATTAGGGGCTGCAATCAATGATACGAAATTTTAAGTAACTACCTTTTCAAACGACAAAATAAGGAGGAGGTTATCAATTCGACGCGTATATATTTCTTTTTTATGTATGATCACCAGTGATCGGAGTAGGTAGATTGAAATGGGGTCATTGATCCGAAACGTATATATTAATATGGACATTCCTCCGGAATTGGTGGATTATTAAAAAAAAACCGGAACTTATGTAGGAATTTTATTCTGCCAGAGTGGAAGGAGTCATTTGATGATTTGCCATCCTCAAAAAAAAGGTAGGAATTGTAATAAAATGAGCAATATTATTACAGATAAAAATAAAATTACATATAAACAATAAAAATTACAGATAAATAATGAATTAATTTAGTTTTTATACCTTCCTTTAAATTTTGAATTGAGTAGGAATAATATCACTACCAACATTAACAATGTTTAATTGAATCCGGAAATACCGGAATTACTTTCCGGAAAAATGGCTTATCCATGTTATTCTTTCTGTGTGCATTTATGATACAAGTACCAAAAATCAATCTACCTACACCGATCACTGATGATCACCAGTGATCGGAGTAGGTAGATTGAAATGGGGTCATTGATCCGAAACGTATATATTAATATGGACATTCCTCCGAAATTGGTGGATTATTAAAAAAAACCGGAACTTATGTAGGAATTTTATTCTGCCAGAGTGAAAGGAGTCATTTGATGATTTGCCATCCTCAAAAAAAAGGTAGGAATAAAAAAAATAAAAAAATAAAAATTAAAGCTTCGATCGGAATTAGATTGTTTTTATTATTCAACAGATAAATAATGAATTAATTTAGTTTTTATTTCCGGGAAAATGGCTTATCCATGTTATTCTTTCTGTGTGCATTTATGATACAAGTACCAAAAATCAACCTACCTACTCCGATCACTGATGATCACCGAGTACTCGAAGACGGCTGAACCGATTTGGAAAATTCTTTTTTTGTTTGAAAGGGTATACTTCGAAATTGGTCCCATTGTCACCATGTCAGGATCTGATGATGGAATCCTGGAGAAATCGAGGGAACTCTTCAAATATTGTAGGCACACCTATGGCGTTTTGGGTATTACTTATAGTAACTTGAGCAGTTGCTTTCAAAAAGTGCCATTTGGGGAAGTGGAACTGATGATGAAGACCACAGATGGCCGCCGAAACTACTCGATAATAAGTATTTCGTGGATTGCAATTCGATTACTTGAATATAGTAATTAAGCACTTTATGCTCGTCACAATGCATATGGTGATGTATAGCTGATGGTGAAGTACCAGGAGAACTCCTCAAAAATTAACGGCCCAGCATTGGGAAAAGCAATATTTTGTAAAAGGTTTATAAGTGGTTGACATTTAGGCTCTAATAACTAGGTAAATTAAAAGCGACCAACTAAAAAGAGTGAAATAAAAACTTTTTATCAAAAAATTAAACCGACTCCTAAAAAACACTGCAAAGTGAAAAATAACTTTAATTTCGGAAGTCGGTGCCAAAAACGAAAACACAAAACTAAAGACACCGACTGCCGAAATTAAAGTTATTTTTCACTTTGCAGTGTTTTTAGGAGTCAGTTTAATTTTTTGGTAAAAAGTTTTAATTTTTTTAATTTTTTCGGGAGGAAATTATCAAATGACTCGCTCCCGTTCTGAATGCAGCAGAAGAGAGTGTCAGACTTTGATGTACTAAAAGCGAATCCTATTACCTAGGCTGCTTGCGTTCTGGGGCTGCGGAATCTCGTTAGAACATTCCCGCAACCCCGCCAGGCAAGACCGTGACGGTTAGTTACCAAATATTGTCTCATCACATCAGCTTTCCGAAATTACAAATTACTTATACCTAGGCAGTAAACAAAGGGCTAGAAATCAAAAGGTTTCTAATTTCTATTCTAATGAGGTGACCAACTGACCACAGATTTCAACTGGACTTTGCTCGTTTCTAATGTATGCGGCTTTGTGATATTATGCTAGGTACTCTTACATCCTGTATAGACAATCACTTGGGATTTATTATTCAGGTCTTTAACTAACTTAGTCATTTAATTTATCAGGTTGGTACCTAATCGATAGCGTTCACGATACTCATCATTTGCTCACCTTTTTCTCAACTCTATTTCGGTACGATTTCCAGACTCACCTACTAGTGTTTTACATGGAAGGACTGTCTATCTGACTTCCACTACCCATTTAATTTATCAGGTTAGTACCTAATCCATTTTTTTTTATTTAAAATAGGTTCGCGTTTGACCACCATCACACCTGATGGTAAGTGATGATGTGGTCGAAGATGGAGCACGCTTACTTAAAAGTAACCTATTCACTCTTGACTTAAAGACTCCTAGTGTTTTACATGGAAGGACTGTCTATCTGACTTCCACTACCCATTTAATTTATCAGGTTAGTACCTAATCCATTTTTTTTTTATTTAAAATAGGTTCGCGTTTGACCACCATCACACCTGATGGTAAGTGATGATGTGGTCGAAGATGGAGCACGCTTACTTAAAAGTAACCTATTCACTCTTGACTTAAAGACTCCTAGGTTATAGCTATCGGGAAACACAGACTCCGGCAGGGAATTCCACTCCTTAGCCGTACGCATAATGAAGGTATTCCCAAAACGTTTTGTGCGTATGGGTGGGATGTCCACCATGTAACGATGGCGCTTCGCCGTTTGTCTCGTAGTCCGATGATGGAACGGGCTTGGTGGAATTAGATTGTGTAATTCCATCGCACACTTCCCGAAATGTAACCGATAGAAAACCGATAGACTTGCAACTCGTCGTCGATGTTCAAGGCTCTGGAGCTTTGACTCGACCAGTGCATCGTTGCCAATGAGTCTAATAATCGATAGCGTCCACGACACTCATCATTTGCTCACCTTTTTCCCCAACTCTATTTTGGTGCGACTTCCAGTCTCACCGGATGCAGCTGACTAGGTAGGTACTAGTGTTTTACATGGAGGGACTGTATATCTGACATCCACTACCCATTTAATTTATCAGTTTAGTACCTAATCGATAGCGTCCACGAAACTCATCATTTGCTCACCTTTTTCCCCAACTCTATTTTGGTGCGACTTCCAGTCTCACCAAACATAGCTGAGTAGGTAGGTACTAGTGTTTTACATGGAGGGGCTGTCTATCTGACTTCCACTACACTGTAGCTGCGTACCACGTTAGACTGTCAAAGATATACCAAGCGCTTCTCCTCCACATTTATTGTGCGTACAGCCAAGCTGTGGAATTCTCTGCCGGCTTCTGTGTTCCCTGCCACTCGAGTGAATAGGCATCTTCTGGGCTCGCTCGTCCCATCGTAGACCTCATCTATCGCTTACCATCAGGCGAAATTGAGGTCAAGAGTGGGCCCATCAGTAATAATAAAAAAAAAAAAGAAAAAAAAAAATATTAATGACAGCCAAGACCCAACGTGCTTTTCGAGGCATGGAGTAATCTTGAGATATTTTGGACGGTCACCCATCTACATACTCACCTTGGCAAGCGTTGCCTAACCTTGAAGGTCACCCCGTGCGTTTAATATTATTTAGTCACGAACTCTTCAGCGCGAATTCACAACATTATTCATCAAATGTCTAGTTGATGTTGTTCCTTTTTCGCTTCGATTCACTGCTGAACAGCTTTTCTTAGGATCCACCAGTACTTATGTGGCTACATGAACATAACAAAGAAGATCTGTAACTTTCAGATACTGGGCGGTCTACCTATATACTAGGGCATTATGAGCGTAACGGCGCACGGTGGGCTGGAATCGTCAAGTGGGGACTTAAGGATTCAAATGAGTATTTTTGAATTTTATGTACTAATACAAATATATTTTGTTATTTGTAATTTTTTTATACCTAGTATTTTTCGAGTTATAGACCCCTAAACTTTGTATGAAATATGAATCTGACATGTTATAATATTGTATTAAAGAAATATAGCAAAAAATCAAATTATTGGTAGAAATTCTACACCACCCTTATGACGTCATTTATTTTTCACGATACTCACTCACACTACCTTTATGACGTCATTTGTTTTTAACAAATACTCAATAGCGCGGTGACCCTCCTTAGCGCGCGCGTCGTCCATTGAGCGCAGCAAAATGTTGACGTGTCATTATGTGATTGGATGATGAATAAAAGGGAAAAAAATGACACGGTTACATTTGAATAACAACCATCCTCAGTACGTTGTTACACATCATAATAAACGCACTATTCTATCTCACATTTTTGGAATACTAATACTATTTATTACGTAAAAATGTTCGATTTGGTGTCAAATATTGATATTGTTGTGCTATTAAACGAAAGTGGAAGTTTTAAAAATAATAGTGTTTTATATAGTGCTATTAAATCTAGGATTAGTCCCCACTGTGTTAAGTGATGAAAACGATAATGCGCTAAAAGCGTTTTGTGCAAAATATTGCTATAATCTGCAAAGGAGATGGCAAAATGCTCATAGTAAAGAGGAATTGTTTAGCAACAATAATAGCGAATGGTTATCATCGGAAATAAACTGGCCTGATTTCATTGTAAGTGCATTTGAAAGAAACCAAGACTCTGTTCCTAGTACATCAAGTGAACATGAATCTCCAGAAAAAGTGTCTACTGCCACGTCAACGAATGTAAGTCCAAGAAAACCATTTTGTGAAATAGGACCTAAGCAAAAAAAGAGACGTACAGAACATATTCATACAACTATGACTACAGAGGTAATATCTCATGCATATATTATGAAATTAAGAGAGGATGGTAATCAAGGAATAGCTGAAATCCTCGAACACCTACTTAAAAATCCACAGGATGTGCAAAAAGCCAAAGATACTCTTTTAGATAAAAAATAAAACCTAAATTTACTCCAGATGAAGCTTTAAGACTTGTTTTGTCCCTTAAATTAACAAAGTGGCAATACAATACTTTAAGAAAAAGTATCAAAGAGAAAAATGTCGACATGTTCCCTTCCTACTACAAGGTGCAAAATGCAAAACAAGAATGCTACCCGCCAAAGGATGATATCACCTTAACAGATCCAACTGCTAGAACAAAATTGCAGCCTCTATTAGATATAACCGCCAAAAGGATATTCAAAGCAATCAATATTGATAGCACAGACTGTAAGGAGTTGACAATAATAAGCAAATGGGGAATGGATGGTGCCTCGAATCAAGCAAACTATAAGCAAAAAATGACAACGGATGACAAAGAGGACAGTGTTTCGACAGATGATTCAAGTATTTTTATGGATAGTTTAGTACCAATAAAAATTGTTTCCGAGGAACAAATTATCTGGGAAAACGACTCACCAAATTCAGCAATTATTGGTGTCATCCAATATTTTTGAAGTTTAAAAAAGAGAATAAATTAACGATTTTAAGAGAGAAAACCGAAATTTAAAAGGAGATAAATGAATTGAAGGAAACAGAAATTGGAGAAATAAAAGTCTCACATTCATTGTTGCTTACCATGATAGATGGTAAAGCAACATCAATCCTCTGTGAAACTTCAGCTCAACGATGTGACATATGTAAAGCTGTTTCTACAGAAATGAATAACTTGTCTTTGTTATTGACTAAAAACATTGATACCGACTTGTACAAATATGTTTTATCATCGCTACATATAAGGATACGTTTTATGGAATGCATTCTTCACATAGCCTATAGACTGGATTTCAAAACATGGGTTGCAAAAGGTGAAAACAAAGTTTTGATGGCAAATAGAAAAAAAAGCATTCAGGAAGCTTTTAAAAATCAAACAGGCCTTTTAATAGATGTTGTAAAGCAAGGACATGGAACTACTAATGACGGGAATACCGCTCGAAGATTTTTCTCAAATACAGAGATTGCTGGTGTCGATGAAAACTTAATAAAACGCTTTTCAATCCTTTTAGAAACAATATCTTCAGGTCATAAAATTGACACAGTGAAGTATAAAGAATATACGGAAGCCACCATAAAATTATACGTAGATTTATATGAATGGTATCACATGCCCTCCAGTGTACATAAAGTTCTTGTTCATGGAGCAGCTATCATTGAAAACTTGGGATTAATTCCGATTGGAAAGTTATCGGGAGAAGCGGCTGAATCTAGAAATAAAGACTTTAGGCGATATAGCCAACACCATTCAAGAAAATTCTGCAGAAGAGCTAATAATGAGGATATTTTGAATAATTTAATAATTAGTTCAGATCCTTATATATCATCAAAACGTCATAAAATGATACAGAAACACAAACCATTTTCAGAAGAAGCGAAAGCCATCCATGAGCGGAAAAATATAGAATTTGTAAATGTGGAACATTTAGAGAAAGAATCTGTATCAGAATCTGATGAAATTGTCTAAGTGATCATTTTGTGAGTGCGTGTGTAAGTAAGAGTGTGCGTATGAGTGGATTAGGCCTCCTGGGGACAAAACTGATAAAAAAAACGCGCTTAGTTCTCTACCTCAAGGGTGGTGTAGAAAAGGGAATGAAAAATAATTTTCTCCAAAATCGAAGAAAATCGAAGCAAGTGATATATCGGATAATTTGCCTAAAAAATAGCACAATCGATTACCGAAAGCCGTTTTTTGAGAACTCTTGAGAATTAAAAGTTATTCATATAAAATCAAATTTCTCCATACAAAAATAAATTCAAATCGTTATAACTTTAAAAATATTAGGTATACACAAAAATCGCAGAAGAAAAATGTCTTGTATTTAGTGGTAGATTGCAAAGCCGTTATTATTTTTTTTAAAACTGCTCATCAATTTTCGTGAAT
The DNA here is from genome assembly GCA_943138885.2 of Tholera decimalis. NCBI lineage: Eukaryota > Metazoa > Arthropoda > Insecta > Lepidoptera > Noctuidae > Tholera > Tholera decimalis. Next base: position 6,060,283 of record OW964553.2, on the reverse strand, counting down.
CCCTAAGTCTATGAAAGCTTGATTTCAGCCCACCGTGCGGCGGGGTGGTGTGGCATGTCCTGCGAAAGTGACCATATTTTTTTACTGATTCGATCGTTGAAAAATCCGCACTTCATCAAGGTTTATAGACGATTAAGATTTTAACGGCCCTCTACTTTAACCTTACCTATATGGTGTACCTACTTAACCTGAATATCGAGAAAAAAACGCCGTAACGCTACTGAATTATCACACGTTGCGTAATATAGGAACCTTTTCAGACACCTAGTGTGTTCTCCCGGGCATTTCACGTCCCTATTCAACTGAAACAAAGCATGGCTCGACTTTTAGCAGGGTTAATTAAAATGTCAACAGCATTTATTAATCAAAGCGACAGTCGCGTTCGGACTGTTAAGGTGCGTCTTGTCGTTAATAGCACTGTATTTAGTGGAGTTTGATTTTTGTTGGGTTGGCAATGCTGTTTGGAGCGTTCCGTTTTCAATTTAAAAAAAGTTACAGTTCGTGAAGGAAGAATTTGACAGTAATCTGGCTGTTGTTTATGGTAGCTTCCTAGTCCTTGATAAACACGTTTTCATGTACAATTAATGTTTACAACCATATTCTTCGAAAACAATGTTATCAGTAAGCATCTATTCTAATCTTATATATGCGAAAGTCGGTTCGTCTAGATTTTGAGTTCATTTGGCATAGAGATAGTGGAGATCCAGAGAGGAATATACAAAAAATAAAATAAAAAGAAACAATCATTACGAGGCTAAAATAGGGGTCCGAGGTGTCCAGATATTAAAAATCCAAGCAATCAAAAGTATCATCACATTTAGTTTTGCAGTCAGTTTTTGCAAAAATATTTTTTTTACCATCGTCCGCAGAATAGGTATATCAAAGTTGTACATGACTTGATAATCCTAATCCCTTATAGTTTAGGTGCTATTGTCTAAGTTTTGAGCAAGGATCAAATGACTAGTTATTTAGGTCCTAATGGAACATTTTTTTTTTCATTTGCTGTTTTTCAGCCAGTGTTAAAAAGTGGCTGAAAATTCAATTAAGCTTCCTACAGCCACAGATGGGTTAAAGTAAGGCTTACAGAAACGACTTCATTAGGTACAACAATTTCCAAGACATTGCATAACGAATTCTGTGAATTGTCACAGAATTCGTTATGCAACGTCTTGGAAATTACGCATTTACGCAAGACTATCAACAATAAAAAAAAGTATTGACTTTTTTTTATTGTATAGTCTTGCGTTTGTCCACCATCTCACCTGATGTTAAGCGATGATGACGTGGTCGAAGATTAAGCACGCTTCCCTAGAAGTAACCTATTCACTCTTGACTTAAAGACTCCCAGGTTATATCAGCAAACACAGACTCCTTCTCACAGACTTATGTGTAGTTCTTTGTTAATTATGTTATTTCCGCTCTTAATTTCTTTCTCATTTGATTGATAGAGATTACCGATTACCGTGCGTCTTAAGTAATTTACAAGGGGAGAAAAGCAATTATTTTCATTTCTCGTTAGATGCTGTTCCATCTCTCATTTCCGAAAAACGGATGAAGGGGATTTAAGAAAATGTTTCTGTTAATGAAGAAACGAAAGTTATCATTTTTCTAAATTTCCTTTTTCTTTTTCCCTTTGTCTCGTATTAAAGATTAATGAGAACATTAATAATATCAAGGAGGCGGTTAATAACAAAAAATAAGTCCCGGCAAAATCAGTAACACAACAAGGGATTCTATATTAATATTTCACTTACTGACCCAAAAACGATCATCTTTTATACATTTACACAACAGCTGTTATTAAATAAATGATCGCACCCACATCACTCGTATAGCCCGCAGGATAGCTGTGACGTTGTGGCTACGTCATCAATCACGCGGGTCGCGGGTGGGGGCAGGTACATAACCAGGCGACAGAAGGAGTGGGGGGGTATTCTTCATTAGTGAATCGCGGAGAGCACACGTCGACGCTAACATATTAATCATAATAGGTCTTCTGGCTTATTGCTCTTGGCGTTTCCTACGTGTCATTGGTTCAGTAACGAGCGTCCTCTAGAGGAGATTGTTATTAATCAAATCTATTGCAATGTGGCTTGCCAGGTTATAGGCAAACTATCGCACCATCAATACGGAATTCTATAGAAACGATCTGGGAACACTTTCAGCTTAAAAGTATTAATACCATAGTCATCTATTTTCTCAATTTTATAGCTTGAAATACGTGAAAAGCAGTTTTTATAATATGAGAATTTTTACAATATGGTTTCAAATCAAGCACAGTAATTAATGAGTAATTTGCCTTGAAGGAATGAAAAGAAAATGAAAGGGCTCCATTTCATTCTCTAATTTAATATTAAAATAAGCATTACCTCCGTGTCATCGATAGCAGTTGATTTAAGGTTTCCTTCCCTTTGTTGAAAAAGCACATTCAATTAACTTTGTGGTAGTAGGAAACCAAAAGTACCTATCATAAATCATCGGGTCTATATTATCTGTGGAAAGGATTGTTTTTGTCTCTGATTGGTGGGCGTCTCCCTTTGCGGTTATTGGTGTTCAAATATTGGCTATAATGTTATTGAGGTTGTGGTATTTCTGTCTATACCAATTTTGTGGGCATTTGATTTGGTTTGTTTCTAATTTATTTTGACATAAAAATTATATGTTATTTCCCACAAATTGACTCATGTAAACATAGTCAATGTATAGGTAGTACCAAGTAATCTTTGTATACATAGGTATGGGAGTTAAGATCGAAGCTATATTGACGCAAATAAGTACTTTCTTTCGATTGAAGTCTCAATGAATCTTCATTGAGTCTCAATGTGTAGTAGAAGTTAAAAATAGTTGAAATTATAATGGACTTGTATTTATTTAAACTTTATGTACAGTAGCGATACATGGGTGGATTTAATACAGCAAGGCATTGTGTACCAGTCATGACCATATTGTGGTAGGTGTACAAAAAATAGAACTTGAAAGATGTCCAGATATAAAATAAAAACTTTTATGCAAAAAATAAAACCGACTTCCATATTAAAACACTACAAAGCCAAAAATAATTTTAATTTCGGTAGTCGGTGTTATTGGTTTTTTTTATTTTCTTTTTTTTCACACCGCCTTCCGAAATTAAAATTATTTTTGGCTTTGTAGTGTTTTAATATGGAAATCGGTTTTATTTTTTGCAAAAAAGTTTTTATTTTCGTGCTTTTTAGTGGGTCAGTGAATTTTCCAAATCGGTTCGTAAATGACGGAGTTATGCGCGAACAAAAAACGCAATGCAGAGTAAACGAAAAGATAATCAACGTAAATATTTTTTTTAGGCTTTTGTTGATTTTTCAGAAACGGCTTGTTCGATTTCGATAAAATTTTCATGGGACCATTTGGGAAGTATACCCTTTCTAACAAGATAAGAATTTTTCAAATCGGTTGGAAAGCGACGGAGTTATGCGCGGACAAACATAAAAAAAAAATACAAATATCCGAATTGAGAACCTCCTCCTTTTTTAGAAGTCGGTTAAAAATGTGTAAAACCTATCTTTTTCGAATTCCGTGTTTTGACAGGCAGTCGGGATAAATCACAATACTGTTAGACTGACAAGTGCTGCCCTAAAACCCATAACACCCATCTCAGTCACTTGAACCACAAAACTTATACAGGGTGATGAACAGCCAACACACAATTTTCACCCAACTCAAGGCCGGAACCAATTCGACCATAAAAACGAAACTCAATTTTCGATATATGTTGCCGTTTATTTTTTGGTCATACAAAAAGTTTTCAGTCACAAGCAACAATGTATTAGACATTTATCGATGTTACGGGCGGTAGCAACAGTGCCCCTTAGAAGTAACTAGGCGAGGGCGATACGAACACCGAAAGAAGTTGGTAGCGCGTGACTTGACTTCTTAATTCACCCTTACTATGAGTTTTTGGGATATTGGAAATTTTATTTGAAAATAAAAAAACGAGGCTATTTTTATTAATGTGGAAGATGTTATATATGCCCAGATGGGGATGTTGACTTATGCATAAATATGGAAAAAGACGATATAAAATGGAATTTACTTTGATCTTTCCGGATAATATTTAGTGATAATTTCACCGAAAACTAACAGACGAATTATTTTTTTCGGCGGAATAAATATCACAGCCCACAAATAGGTAGGTATATGTATATGCGAAAGTGTGAATTTTGTGATTCAACATGGAAACTATATCTCTACAAGACAAGGCGCCAAACCTTAAGTGGTCGAGGAGCCAACATCTCCTGAAGATGTTTTCTGGGGGGGGCGAAAGAGGTGTTGTTTCGACCCGAAATAAATGTGAATGTAATGAGGAGAAACTTGACGAGAACAGATATATATATTTTTTTTAATCTGTCTCTAAACCGTACAGTGACTAGGCCTAAATAAAAGGCTTTGTGCAATAAATTCCAAATCTATCCACCTATGTTTGGATAACGTACATTTTTGAATTGTTTTGTTCAGGTTAAACGTAGGTACACAAAATATATGCTGATTGGATAACCATTTAACACATTCGTTTGTACAGCCTTTATCAAACAAACAATTAAATTGAATTACAATTTTCAGTTCCAAAATTAATTTTCATTTCAACAGTGAAATTAATTTGATTGATACAAAGCCATTAAATGATATTTCCGACACATCGCCAAAAACTCGGGCCTAGCCTTTAAGGCCTTTAAGCAATGAAAATGGTATAATTGAATTGCAATAGAATTTAAGTTTTGTCACGTACGTCATAGAGTTTGATGTTGCGTAATTTGATAATGATTTCGTTTTCTGAATTCAAATTTATTTCTTTTTAACCGACTTCAAAAAAAGGAGGTTCTTTCTTCTTCTTCTCAATTCACCTTGAACTTCTTTTTTTATGTATGTTACCTCATAACTCGGAGACGGCTGGACCGATTTGGAAAATTCTTTTTGCGTTTGAAAGGGTATACTTTCTAGTTGGTCCCATTGTTACGAAATCAGGATCTGATGATGGCATCCTGGAGAAATCGAGGGAACTCTTCAAATATTAAATTATTATTAATTATAATTAATTATTAAATTAAGTGTGTTTTTAGGTTTACACATTGACAATAATCTTAATTGGAAAGCTCACATAGAACAACTATGTAAAAGAATAAATAAATCTGCATATGCACTTTTTCAATTGGGTAGAAAAGTGAATATAGACGCGTTACTGGTTTCTTACCATGGTCTAGTAGCCTCACTTCTCAGGTACGGAATAATTTTTTGGGGTAATTCCCCAGATAAGGAACTAATATTTAAGGCACAAAAAAGGTGCATTAGAGCTATGTGTGGTCTGAAAACAGATGACAGTTGTGTACCATATTTTAAATCATTAAAGATACTTACGTTACCGGCGATGTACATATTAGAAACCAGTATCTTCGTGAAATCGAATCCCAACCTTTTTGAAATAATGAAAACTGTACGAAATGTTCCAATTCGTAATCAATACAAAAATTCTTTAAATAATTTTAAATGCAAAACTGCATTAGTAAGGAAAAGTGTCCTGGGTATGGCACCACGCATTTATAATAAAATACCAGATTCTATAAAAGAATTAAATTTGAAACAATTTAAGAAAAAAATGCAATTATTATTAACCAATAAATGCTATTATACCATTGACGAATACTTAAATGACGAATTAATTTAATACCACAATTATTAGTTTTGGCATTTGAATTATTTGACATGTTAATTTGATTGACTTTTAATTATTTTACGTTTTAATTATTTGACATTTTAATTATTTGACATTCTAATTATTGGCACTTTAATTATTTTGACATATATATTTTTTCTGAGACATAAATAATTCCTTATTTAGGTGTGACAGAATTATTACTTAGTGATTGTTTAATTTATTTTAATGTAATACTATAATAATGCATGATTTTGTACAATGTTTTCTTTCATTTATAATACTCGCAAGGATATGCACACCACATTTGTACGCCTCCTGGCATAACATAGCGCTCTGTTTATTAAAATAAGATCTGTATTGTTTACCTATGTTAACAAATGAATAAATAATTTCTAATTTCTAATTTCTAATATTATAGGCACACCTATAGCGTTTTGGGTATTTCTTATAGTACCTTGAGCAGTTGCTTTCGAAAAGTACCATTTGGGGAAGTTGAACTGATGATGAAGACTACAGATGGCCACCGAAACTACTCAATAATAAGTATTTCGTGGATTGCGATTCGATTATTTGAGTACGGATGTTAAACACTTTATGCTCGTCGCAATACGAGTATGGTGATGTAGAGCTGATGGTCAAGTACCAGGAGAACTCAAAAATTAACGGCTATGCATCGGGAAAAGCAATACTATGTGAAAGGTGATAAGTTGTTGACATTATGGCTTTTGTAACTTAGACAAACTGACCCACTAAAAAGCGTGAAAAAATATTTTTAACTAAAAATAGAACTGACTTCCATATCAAAACACTACAAAGCCAAAAATAACTTTAATTTCGGAAGGCGGTGTCAAAAAATAAGAAAATCCAAAACCAATAACACCGACTACCGAAATCAAAGTTATTTTTGGCTTGGAAGTCGGTTCTATTTTTTGCAAAAAAATATTTGTTATTTTTTTTTTATAAATAGTTTTGTCTACTTATTATCCGCTCTAGGAAAGTCGAAAGATGGAAGTCCTTCGACTTAACAAAGTAAGGGACTCCTACAAAAATTGGCGGGTACGGGACAATGCAACCGTAAAGTAGGGTGAGTGAAACGTACTATTTTACTAGAGTAATTCACTTGTTTGAACTTGCTGGAAGGAATTTGCAACATAAAAAGTTCAAAGTATTTGCAGTAAAATGTTTGTTGGGCTTACATTTTATAGAGAAACCTGTGTTTTCCCTCTTAGAATATGCTTTTACGTAATGAAATAAGATTGAGAAAAACTTACCTATTTCTAATTCTGAAAAGACATTATACAAGAATACTAGCTAGTAATTTATTAAAACGTATGACATAAGTATTGAATGCTATAGGTATTATAAAATGAATCATTTAATAATAGGTACTTTGTTTCTATCCGTAATTTGCATATATGAGTAATTTAAATTTACATGACTAGCAACTTTATTACTCACACTTCAACGCTAATTCTTGAATAACAAACAAAGTTGCTAACTGAAAAAACATGCCCATTATTTTCTTTAGTAAAAACGTTAAAATCCAGATTGTCCGTGTGACCTGCTTGTAAACCCAAAGGATATAAAATAAAATATAAAAGGAACTTTTCACAGGGGAGGCTTGCGTGCGATAGGTCGGTGATCGCAAGCGATGATAGTTGGCACGCGAGGCGCAGGCGCAATAGTCACGTAACTCTGACACTATGACTGATCAGCCTACTGTCAGATTAGTTTAATTTATGGACAAAGATGGCGGCTGTTGTGTTTGTTTTTTTATTATGAGCAGTTAAAGCTTCATTGTTAACTTTTAACGTCGAGGTAACTTGCGTGTCTTAAACTGTAGGCAAGGTGCAAAAGCTTTTAGTAAAATGGTAGGTAAACTGATATTGAGAGTATTTTTTAACACTTGAATTAATTTTAATACCTAAATTGCAGCAGGTATAACAAAGCAAAGAAAGTGTAAAATTACTAAAGACGTAATATTCAGTAACTCAGGTATTACAATTTTAAAATACCCTTATATTGGACAGGAGAAATTATAAGGTTGGCCGGACATACATCAGCTTTAGTTTATGCACATTTCGGTTACCTGGAGACCGATTTTGCCTTATCAATATTACCTGGAATTGCTCTGTCATCATACTTCGTTTGGTGACGCCATGTTGCGTGATACGTTTCGACAACACCGTATATTAATTCAATTAACATAGCGTGCTCAGTAGTTACCCAAAATAATTAATGACGATTACAAATCCTCAAGTGGCACGTTCGATTTAAATGACACCTGTCATACTTACTCAGTAAACTGTCCACGAAAGAATCGATCGAAAATCGAATAATGATCGATTATATTTTTTTGCAATATAAAATGGCATTTAATTCATGTAGGTATGCTTCGCGCGAAGAAACTCGCGATTAATGGACAGTGATTGCGTAATACATTCTCTTTAACACGCAACGAGACATCGAATACGAGTTTTTGTTCGGTCGAGTTCTCGATTTGGAATGTCAAACGAGAATTTATAAAAAGAGTCTCGCGTTTCGTTACAGCTTGTAGACCTTATTAAGACGTCTTGTTTTTTACCCCAACAAAATCAGATTGCACTGACTGTCCACTTTTTTCTGGGAAATTTGATTGGTTTATTTATACCAACCAAAATAATTGGTGAACAAGACATTACATTAAATATATAGTCTTTATATGTTATTAAGTAAATATAAAAGCAAGTGCAACATTTTAAAAATATGCCCTTTATTGATACTGTGAATTGAGCGATCATCGGAATTTTACGACTAAATGAACAATGTGTCTTTGTAAAATGTCAGTATATTTGAACAGTGATAATTTGGTTACAAGTTTTCATTGAACTTTAAGGAAATTTGATGATAACAAGAAGTTAGGCTAGCAGCAATTTCAACTAAGTCTATTCTAGTTGTCTTTAAGAGACAACAAAGGGACTGTCTTATAAAGTTTCAACTTATTACCGTAGACAAAGGCATTGACCTATTTTCAGTACCAAAACATAGGTCTATCTGTAGAACAAAATTGCCATATTTTAAATCTCTGATGGATTTAGGATTAGGTCACTAAACACAGAAAATGCTATGACTTCCATCAGAGACTGCAATAAACTCTTTCAAAATTCACATCGTGCCGAACATAACAGGGCAGGTAAACAATCCCATAGCATAAATATTAAAAAGCTCGATGTCACGAGCTATCCGAATTTGTCATCGAGTGGCCTAAACAAAGGAATCGGTGATTGAATCCGGATAGACAAGACAATACTACTATTGTTCGGTAACTACCTGTGGAAAGGTTCCGTACCCCTGGTTTGTGTGTGTGAGAAATTGACAGCGGGTGGGATATTCAACCTTTGGGCATAAAGTACGTTTCAAACTCATAAACTATTGAGAGGTACAATTGTTTGTCAGTGACAGGTGATCTTTGGAAGGCGCCTTTGATCCGGTTACTCAAATTCTTCAACTGATCAGAAATATATACATGCTTAGGTACTTTATACGGGCCATAAGCGAAAAGGAATTGTTCGTCCTCTCAATGACGTATTAAATCATCATAATCAGCCCCTAAAGTTCCCACTCCTGGGACACAGGACTCCTCTCTACGAAAAGCTCCCCACTGGTCCAGTACTGGTTAGCGCATGTCCTATGTCCTTGGATTTTAGGTCCTAGGACATACCGGCTTCCAGACTTACTGGATGAAGCTGAATATTAGTGTTTTACATGGGGCTCCCTATCTGACCTTCAAAACCAAGTACCTGGGTTGAAGATAATCTTTGGAAAGACCAGGTGGCTTCTGACTGCCCGTAACGACTGACAAAGATGAACAAATGCTGTTCAATGAATATAAGTAGTAATCGGTAGCAAGTTAAAAATAGTTAACTTCTTTTGATGTCACATTACATTTTTTTTTTCATATTTCTGATTAACGATTTCGTGATTGTTTTTCATCCCTAAATAAGCAATGAATTGAAATTGTCCCTGTATATTATGTTAATATTCTACTAGCTGTGCCCGCGACTTCGTCCGCGCGGAATAGTGACTTTAGCCAGCATTTTTAATTTTTTAGGCTAATGATTTTGAAACCAAAACTCATACATAATTTGAATATCGTATTTATTAATATCTAATCAAAAGTCTAAAAAATAAGTTTCAAGCTTCTAGCTTTAAAAATGACGCAATTTCCATACAAAATTTCATCCCCTATTTCAACCCCTTACAGCCTTTTTTCGCATTAAAATGTAGCCTATGTCCTTTCTCAGGCTCTAGACTATGTCCGTACCAAATTTCATTAAAATCGGTTCAGTAGTTTAGGCGTGATTGCGTAAGACACAGACAGACAGAGTTACTTTCGCATTTATAATATTAGTAAGGATGGTACTTCGGCAAAATTCAGTATGTGTGTGTTAATAATACCGGCCAGTTATAATCTGTCGGCCTAAATAACCAGTTATATATGACGAATATTCAAGTCGGTCTTAGTAATTGTCAGTCATGACTACGTACGTACACGTGCAAAACTGTTGTAAACAGTGGTTGGCGGGAATTCCAGGTGAATGATGGTTCATTATGAAAATGATGTAAAAGTATCAGTACTGTATGCGGCCTACCTGAATGTACTTGTATCGTTCGTCAAATCGTTTGAGCTCCTTTAAGTTCTTAGTTGAGGTACGCGATAACTGACAAATACTTGTACTGTTTGAACGGGTCTAGTCTGTATGTTTCTTTCCTCAAAAGAACAATAAACATACTATACGATTCGACCAGTACGGATTTTATGGACTCCAAAAGAGTTATCGTCCTCCGAGTTTATTTCAGTAGTCAACTAAGAAACACTGGCTATTCACTTTTAATTTACGAAAACAATAACGTGTATAAGTGTTGTTCATAACCAATTTGCAAAAGAAACATCACTTACTGCTAAATTGGAGTCGACAAAGAAAAACATAAAAAAATAAGTTATGTATTTAGCATTTTTTTAAGACATAGTACAATCACTTTACAGATTCCAAAAACCCTAAAAAAACTACCGTATCGGGATATCTCCGGAAACTTTTTGACATTGCAAAATGGAATCTGTATTCGAATCCCTGAGGACAGGAAGCGTAATACAAAATGCTGTATTTCCTATTGTCTCTTCTGAAGCGATACGTACCCCCCTCTTTAACAAGTTTGAGGGTATTTCACCCTGGTATCGCAAAATCTACCACCGTTACCCTAACACAATTCGTTGTGCGTCTACAAATGTTTCCGGACAGGGGCGTTTTTTCCCCTGTGATATTTCGTCCAGAAATTATTGAGTTATTTGTCGAAGTGTACCTAATTGCTCTTTTGTTTGTCTGTGAAATAAATTGTTATTTCAAATACATAGTAACAGCGTTTTTCTAATGTTTTGCTGTTAAAAGATGCTACAATGTAACAAAGACTTTTCTTGTTAAAATCTTTGCTCTTCATTAATAAACATACCCACACATGAGTAATCCACTCCTGTAAAGTGGGTGCGTTTACAAACATACATGAAATCACATACACAAACAGCCAGACCGAAAAAACAAACTGTAAGATTTACAAGTTCCTGCAGGAATCGAACCCGCGACACAGCGCAGCAGCCAAACGTGTATCCACTGCGCCAACCTCATTTTGTATTCAATATAATAGTGGACTACGAGTGTTGTAGGAAGGTATCACATGATAAATCACTTCTAGAAATACGGATTCATTGGTATATTATTGGGTCGAATTGTATTAAATTATTTGCGGTTACGATCGTCGTCAGTAGCTTCAGTTAAAGTAAAGAGTGAATAGGTTACTTCTAGGTACGCGTACTTCATCTTGGACCACATCATCACTTATGATCAGTTGAGATGGTGGTCAAACGCGAGCCTATTATCAATAAAAACAATATTAAAAAGCTTCTTTTGCAGTTAATCTTTTTATTTTTTTACCATAAAAATGTTTTAATAAAAATATTTCAGAAAAAAAAAAACTAATGACATCAGACGCGCGTCAATCTTCGCATAAATATCTCGGCACCGCGATCAAAATGAGGACTATCGCGCGCAGTCGATAGCAATCGCGACGAACGCTCGACACTCTAATACCGGTAATGGAAGTCGACACGGGCCGGCTCCGTTCGATTTTCCGAATCGTTTGCGTCGAACGAACGCGAGATAACGAGAAATGTCTCGACTATCGCTTTATGTGCACCGTACGAGATTTCGTAAAGATTATGCACCCTATTACCCTATTATAGGCATTCTAGTTTTAAATAAGAAGTAAAGTGGAGCGTTCTCAGTGCGATAGAGTTCTTTATCGTGTGACCTACTAGCCTGTCGACTCGCTTGAAGTTGGGAAGTTGGAACAAAGTGTGTTGTAAGCGATTTTGACACATATTTGCAGTCTTGATAATCTAATTGGTCGTTGCGCATCTTAGCTTTGCTTTTTAGCTTGCGAATTTCATTAATTGAGTTTAAAAACAGATCGACACATAATTAAATATTAGTTGGTACTCACCAGGAAAATTCTCTAGGTAGAACTACTGTCATCCCCGCTAAATCTGTAACAAAAATAAAAAAATACGTTAGCAAATCAAAATAGATACTAAACCACCAAAAAAACGACCTTTTTTTCTCTGGATGGGAATCTAATGACCCATCCCGTTGTATGTAGAGCGGAAGGGAGTGTCAGACTTCTACTGACTAAAAACTCACCCTGCTCCTTCTGTTGCCTTTGCGTTCCGGGGCCAAGGTATCTCGTTCGAACATTCCCGCAACCCCATAAGGAAAAAGAACTACCTGGGTTATAGTTTATATTTATTAACTATTTTCTTAATAAGAACAGCCGCACGGGTGTTGATCTTCAAGGTTATGAAATGAAATATTTATTTTGTAAATTGGTTATAAATAACACTTTTTTTTGCGTTGCTTTTACACGTCATGTTATTTTGCGTGTTAAGTTTAGCTAGATGAGGCCGGTATTTCCTAACTGACTACTCTGAGAAGAAACACCGAAACAAACTCAGAGGTCATAGTCTCTTTTAAAGTCCAGACAATTTGTATTTTTTTATGAGAAGCATGTAGGTTCATGTCTGTGGTATTCTTTTGAGGAAATAACCACGTAAATTTGAGCGGAGCTGTCCAGACAGTGCAAGCATTTGTCAGTTATCGTGTAGCTCAACTTAGAACTTAAGGAGCTCAACAATTTGACAAAAACTACCAACGGACATTTGGGTTGCACAAGCAACGCTTACTGAGGTCAGTCAATAGACGGGTCACCTTCACATATCGGGATTTTCGCGGTAAGCACGTTAGACCGTTGGCTGTCATTTGTACATCTTTCACAGTCGTTACGAGTAGTCAGAGTCCAGAATTTTGACACCAGTCTTGACAAGCAGCATCCCGTGGGAATTCCGGGATAAAAGTAGCCTATGTCTTATTCCAGGATGTCAACTATATACATACCAAATTTCATTTATATCCGTTCTGTAGTTTTTGCGTGAAAGATTAACAAACATCCATTCATCCTCACAAACTTTCGCATTTATCTGCCGTGATTCTTTAAAAGGCAGTCATCTGACAATTTACCGATTTTGAGTTTTTATAAATTTGGCACTGGTATCAAAACCACTTCACAGCTGTTTATGAAAAAAATATCTCAAAAGCTAAATAAGTTTCAGAAAAAGGGGTTAGATAGGTCGACGCGCCTTTTTTCCTGATGTCGCTCAATGTTTAACTCAAAACCGGTAAATTGTCAGACTGCCTTTTAAAGAATCACGGCTGTTATAATATTAAGTATTAAGTAAGATAACAAATTAAATAAATTATTTAATTGATTGCTCTTCATTTGTTAGTTTTAGCTGTACATTTAGGGTTGCCATCCGTCCGGGTTTTCCCGGATTTGTCCTAGTTTGGAGAGCGTTCGGGGGCGTCCGGGGGGATTTTCCCAATAAGCATCCAGGTAAAACCCGGACACACATTGGTCTTACGGGTACCAAAAAACACGATCTCTATTATTTATTTCCTATGTTATTTCATCTCACAGTTTATGTTACGTCGATTAAATGAAAAGGAAGAGACTGTCATTAAAAAAGTTCTAAGGCTCTACAATGTTATCACTTTATCAGTAAATAAAAACCATAAGTAAACATCGTTATTTTTAGTTTCAAGTTCAAAAATATATTTTTCTACGGTATCCGGGGAAAAACTGTGATTTTACCCAAATGTCCGGGGTTTATAAGTCTTTGTCTGGGGCCGGCAAATTTGGTGATGGCAACCCTATGTACAATACACACACTGAACTTACATAGGTAAGTACCTAAGTACTGATTATAGCTCCTAGCAAACTGAGCAAACTTTGCATTATAAATTCCTTGTACTCAAGATGATATAAATCAGCGTTTATTATGAATCAAGTCTGTCTACAAATACTGTTTGTCTATACTTAGAATGACATCATCGTTCAAGTAAACAATGCAGTAGGTATGTATACTGAGCGTCTTATAAGTGTGCAAGAAAATTCAGAAGTACCAATCCTAATGATTGTTACTCTTGCTGTGAGAAAACTGTAAAGGTCGTACAATTACAATGCTTATGTCCAGCAGTCTCCACTTCAGTTATTTCTATCGGTATAGATATCTAATGATAATTAATTAATAATTATTATTATTATCTTAAATGACAATATTGTAAATAAAATTGATTAATAAACTTAAAACAGTAAAAGAGTAACTATGTGGAAAGGTACAAGAAAATATCGTGCGTAAAACAGCATATCCTAGAAATAAACTAAATCAACTCAACATTTAGAATTTTTTCGAATCCGATTGATCATTGGACCGATTTAAGCAAAACTGATCCAACCTCGAATATTTCGAATTTTTGTGATCTATGAAGGTACTCCAAATAAGGTATTATATTTTAATATATCAAAGACATAACTCTATGTTAATAATTGACGAAAACCCGTATGATCCAACCCAGTCTGGAAAAAAGTCTGAATTCTAGAGAAAAGCAGAAATTATCTCGAAAAGATGTTTGTGTGGATTGGAACATTTTTGCTTAAATCGGTCCAATTTTAGTTCAATACTCAATCATTTATTGCATTCCATATGTGTTACATGCTATCGAGCAAAGCAAAAATTAGGAGAGAGGGCTAGAGGGCTATGTATTAATTATTATATTTTTTTAAGTATTCAACCTTATCATAAATTATATTACTATTACAATATTTATGAATTTCAATTATAATTAACTATTTATGTACCACCGGTAGTTTCTTAGTGCTTCAAAATAACTGTCTTTTAAGTTATTTACATGATACTAAAACTTAACTGTCTCGACTAATTTCAGGAACGGTGAAACCGGTTTTAATTGGACTTTCACTAGAAGATTAAGGTTATAGGCCAACCATAGGCTTTTTAAGCCGGGTTTCCCACAGAATCGGAATTCACTAGGGACAAACTCCTCATGTAAGCGAAGTAGCGGGCACGTCTAGTTAATAATATAAATCGAAGCAATGTTGTGTGATTTGATTTCCCGGTGTTTCAAATGAGGTGGAACTTCGGTAAGAAACTTATTGAGTCGTAGTCCGAAGTATGTGCTACCTACGCTCTTAAGACAGAAGGTTGCTATTAATCACTTTAATGTGCGGACGCAAAATGGTAAGCAGGAACGCCTTTAAAAGACTGATTGACAAAAACAAAATAATTTTTTCAATGTAAGACTAAATAATTTCATGTTACTTTGCTAGAAAATGGTTAAAATGTTTGTGATTTAGCTGCGCTTAAAAAGTTTAAAACGTTTGTTTCGCTCCCGTTTGATTTGGCTTGGAGATAGTTGAAGACTTGGGGTGAAAAAAAGATACATTTGATCTCAAAAATCAAACCTAAATGTGCTGAAATAGGGAATAAAGTTTTCTCTAAAAAAAAACTCGACGCGAATCTAGGCGCGGACAAAAGCTTGCAAGTAACTAAAACATATTTATAGGTGTATATGGTCACCTTGAAATGAAATATTTCCTTACTCGTTCCTTGAAAACCTCTAAAGAAGAGCTATCTAGCATAGTAGGTATATTAACACGTTGAACGCCAACGCGGTCAGTGCTGACCGACAGTTAGCTTTCCTTTTAGACCAAGCAAAATCACAGTTCTATCCTAGACCAAATGTTTTTTTAATTGTTGGTTTGACGGGAAGCCAAGACCAAAAAAAAATAGATACTTATATCTAATGTCAAAATGTATGTTTTCATTAACAAAAGTCAACTTTAGTCATGAATTAATTAATTATGGAGATATTAAACGCCGGGCAGCACTGACCGACGCGGCCCCAACAGCAAGTCTAGTTGTCGGCCATCACTGACCGACGCGGCCTGATTGCCTGAACGGGAAGATGCATTCTTTTTTTCTTGGCGTTGAACGTGTTAAATGGTTGAAGTTACAGTACATACGAACAGTCACTGGCAATACCTAGTCTTATCATTTTCTTAGCCTTTTCATATTGGGTTTGACTTCCAGTCTAACCGGATGCAGCTGAGTATTAGTGTTTTACATGGAGCGACTGCCCATCTGACCGCCGCAAATCAGTAACAGGGTGACACCAGACCAGTGTCAAACCAGTAACAGGGTGACACCAGACCAGTGTCAAACCAGTAACAGGGTGACACCAGACCAGTGTCAAACCAGTAACAGGGTGACACCAGACCAGTGTCAAACCAGTAACAGGGTGACACCAGACCAATGTCAAACCAGTAACAGGGTGACACCAGACCAGTGTCAAACCAGTAACAGGGTGACACCAGACCAGTGTCAAACCAGTAACATGGTGACACCAGACCAGTGTCAAACCAGTAACAGGGTGACACCAGACCAGTGTCAAACCAGTAACAGGGTGACACCAGACCAGTGTCAAACCAGTAACATGGTGACACCAGACCAGTGTCAAACCAGTAACAGGGTGACACCAGACCAGTGTCAAACCAGTAACAGGATGACACCAGACCAGTGTCAAACCAGTAACAGGGTGACACCAGACCAGTGTCAAACCAGTAACAGGGTGACACCAGACCAGTGTCAAACCAGTAACAGGGTGACACCAGACCAGTGTCAAACCAGTAACGGTGACACCAGACCAGTGTCAAACCAGTAACAGGGTGACACCAGACCAGTGTCAAACCAGTAACAGGGTGACACCAGACCAGTGTCAAACCTGTAACAGGGTGACACCAGACCAGTGTCAAACCAGTAACAGGGTGACACCAGACCAGCGGCCTAACTTGCTTTCCGAGGCACGAAGTAATCTCAATATGGTAAGACCGTAAGATGATCATTCATCCACGGATCTACCTCGGCAAGCATGGCCTAACGTTGAAGATCGACCCGTGGCTTTTATAATTATTTAGCCACGAGCACCTCAACAACTATTAATCTATTCTACACATCACTACATAGTATAAAACAAAGTCGCTTCCCGCTGTCTGTCCCTATGTATGCTTAGATCTCTTAAATTACGCAACGGATTTTGATGTGGGTGGTTTAATAGATAGAGTGATTCCTGAGGAAGGTTTTGGCGTATAATAAGTTAAGGTTTTGTGTAAATTGGATGAAATACGACGATATTAGTTCAACAATTCGGAAAAAATTATGCCGATCGAGAGATTTAATCGAAAACGCTTCCAAAACCTTTTTAATAGTATCAAAACAATGTATGATGGTATTGTTCCTCTTTTATAGATCTACAAAAAAGTCCCCGATGGCATGTCTATCTCCCAAGGATAACCCATAATAACCATATTTTCTTTTAAAAATTACAATAAAATGATGGGTTATTTACGAAGCTATTGTTAACCGTACAGTATTATTTCTTATCCAATTAAATACGTTAGATACGTTGAGCATTCAATGTAGCTCAAAATTGCTTTTTACACTATATTAATAAAATTAATATCTCATGAGTTATCGCAAAATAAAAATTACCGGACGAGAAATTAAATAGTTAAAATATCGATGAAGCGAAGCGAAGACGTCGCTCACAATCTAAGCAAATATAAACTCTATTACCCGAGCGAAGCCGGGCCGGGTCGCTAGTATTTGTATAAATAAACTTCAATTGTCAGTATGCGACTTAAAAATTATCTGGGTTTTCATAGTTATCCACACGACACTTAAACACAAACCTTTTCTATGTTTGTCTGTCTGTCTTGTCCGTGCTTATTAATATCTGGAACGGCTGAATCGATTTTTATGAAATCTTCACTAGCGGAAGATAAAGGAGGTTTAGAGCAACGTATAGGTTACGTTTGAGGATCAGAATAATATCGATTCTACAACGAACGAAGTCACGGGCACATCTAGTATCATATTAAAACAATAAACTCAGTTACAATGTTAATAATAACTTTAATAACATGTCATCACCGTTTTAATGCTCGCAACGTGAAAACATTTTACAATTAAAATGTGCAAAATGCCTACAAGCTATCCAGGGCTTTGTTAATTACAATAATAATTTATATTAATTATAGACGTTTTGTTATTTTTACTTTAATTAATACCGTGCTTTTGATAAATCATTACCATCGTTATGATTATTATCATCAAGCCCGAAGTATTTTAATAAACACCATCTCATCTGATGGTAAGTGATGATGTGATCGAAGATGAAGCACGCTTACCTAGAAGTAACCTATTCACTCTTGCCTTAAAGACCTCCGGTTTATACCCATCGCGCGCGTTATACTAAGTCAATATCCATATAGCATTGTATTTAATACAATTAGAACTCCAAAGTAGGTATCATTTGAACTTGTAAAAATTAAAATTATTGCCAAACTGTTTTGTTTAAAATCTCTGAACTAATGTATAAAATTTATTAGTATGTGGTATTGACATAGTCTTTCTGACCTTTTAAGTTTTCCTTGTATGAGAGGCACCAATACAAATAGAAATCGGCCCAGTTGTGCTCTAGTTTTAGTGAGACTAATGAACAGCTATTTATTTTTTAAATATCTAAATAAAATAATCATTCATTTCTCCACCACTCCACTGCGCAAGTGTGAACGCATTACAAACCTCAATGAACGCATTAACTTTTTAATGCGTTCATTAACACTTTAATGCGTGCGATGTATCACCCGACAGCACAATAAAAAGTGTAATGAGTTTCGCAATACTCAGGGTCATCTCACACCGAAATGCGAGTCGACAAATATTTTTACAATTTCGAGCTTTATGTACTGCTGTATAAGGTGCATATTTCAGTGACGAAATTTGAATTGATTCGAATTTTAAATTCTGCAGGCTGTTTTCGTGCAGCGTCCGTTGCGTTTGTTATCGGTGTGATTAGGTCCTAATTTATAATTTCGAACGTTATTTACTGCTTTAAAAGGTGCATATTACATTGAGGGATGGATTGATTCGTATTTTAAATTATGCAGGCTGTTTTCGTGCAGCGTCCGTTGCGTATGTTATCGGTGTGATTAGGTCCTAATTTATAATTTCGAACTTTATTTACTGCTATAAAAGGTATAAATTACAGCGGATTGATACGAATTTTAAATTGTGTAGTGTGTCCGTCGCGACTGTTTGTTTTTAAGAAGATGACAAAGGATTCACTCAATGATAAAATAGTGTTATCATAATCATGATGATCTCATACCTAAGCTTTAGATAGCAAGGAATGTCGTGGAACGAGGTTGTATGTTGCACACGATTTTGTAATTAGCTCCGGCTTTGTTTATGTTGCTAATGTATCGTGCTATCGTACGTGTGGAGCGTTATTAACGCCTAGGTATGAATCAGTAACAAACAAAAGAGTATCTAGTTTTCTAGAATATTTGCAATGTATGTTGTAGATATAAGATCTTTTTTTTGCTAAGTCTAATTAATTAGCAAAAAAATGATAAATCTGTGTCTTAAACATTATAATTTTTTTGTACAAGTTGTTATTATTTATATAAATTTTCCACAAACCCTAGACCACACGCATTTTTCGCGTTAATTAAGAAAGCATCGCTCAACATTACTTGAGCCTACGCAAATGTTAATGCATCGCGAACAGAATTATGCAGCATTATGCAGGGTCGCGCACGCCACTTACTTATACCAGCATTATGCAATAAAGCGCCAGGTGGACAAGCGAGATTCTACTTTGTTGATGAAAGTGATAATGTTGAGGTTGGAGGTCGTTTATTAATAAGTTTGAGGTTCTTGTGAACGGGAAAGTAAAGAGGTCTCTGATAGAAAACCTTAGCCATTAGGCAATTGACGCTTATATTTAATTACTAAAAGAGCAGAAAAGGTAATGCCCGTAACTGAACGCAGACCGATTGGTATATTCGAGAAAAAGAGTGAAAAGTCAAGGCTTCTGCAAAAAACTAACCCAAATGCCATTCGCTTTAATGTCAAACATATTAATATTCATGGTTTTGAATAGGCTTTGAGTCTCCCCCACCTAAGAGACCCATAGAGCCTCATAGACGATAACAACAGCTTTCATTATAGAGATATAGAAAAACATGCAATCTCGCGAATTACCAGGGGTGCATAACAAAATAGGCGACATACATAGCTTAGTTAATCAAGGCGTTGCTAATACAACATCCTATTTGTCCGACTGGCCGCGACATTACTCCAGTGTCCAGCCCGCCCCACGGGATTGGGGATCTATTCGGGATCGCCAACTTTGTTTTGGCGCTACGGTTTGTGGGATTAGCATTCAGAATATTTTATACAGGTCAACGGACGAGAGCTTCCCAAACAGCGTATTGTTATCTTCCTCAAATCGTTTCAATTAGTATGCGTGACGCCATTTTGATGACACAAAAACGGACATACGCAGGAAAATAATGTCCAATCTCTTGAAAGTACTAGGGGTGCATAACAAAACAGGCTGACATCGGGCTTAGTTAATCAGGACGTCGCTAATCCAGCGCTCTATTTGTCCGGCTGGCCGCGACATTAGTCCCGTGTCCGATCCCAGGGCCGCCGGGATTCGGGTATTTATTCGGGATCCCGGACAAATTTTGTACAGGACGCTTGATTGGCAATTTAGAATTAACATTTTAAGATTTTTGGTTGGAGGTTTCTGTACTAAGCTTTTAATTTTTGAACACAAACCAGTTTGACTTTTGCCTAGGGACTTTGTAGCAGAATTAAATAAAATACTCTCTAGGTTAACTTGTATAAACTCCATCTTAATTCACGCTTAAGCTTATATAAGTCTAGTGGATAATGCTGATGGCAGTCCCAACTAGACCCGAATCCCAAAGGTCATAAAAAATATAATATTCTTTATGAAAGAAGTGGGGAACTCTGAAGGTCAGACCAACACGTGGCCGTGACACATGTAGCCAGTAAGTAAAGTAACACACATCACACATGCGCTCCAACGGCTGAATAATTCAGCTCCCTTAATATCGCTGTTACGATATCAATCTTATGTTCATCTTAGAAAGGTTGATCTTGGCATGAAGTCAATTCGTCTACATCTGTATCATACCTATGTTTCTTTAAACATAATTATGAACCTTTCTATTGACATAATACAAAGCTTCGTGCGGTTTCAAACTATTTCTTTGAAAGTCTGAATATAAGATATTACATTATACATTGATAATAGTCTTTTAAATAGCTAAATGTGAATTAAACTACTTACTTATTCATCTATACGAAATACCACAGACATTGACTTATCATTAAGTTTTACACAAACACCACGAAGTCGTTTTACTGACACTTAGGGCGTAATAATATCGGAAATCATATGAGCTTGTCGCAAAAAAAAAATACGACAAATTACTACAGCCAAGATTATGGTACCTACTCCTTTCATGAAAGTGTCTGCGTGCTTTGAAGGACACTAGTGCTTGACAATTTTGCTTACATAATTCCAATGTTACCCGGTTTTGCAACTGCAATTTTTTTTTTTTTTTTTTTTTTTTAAGGTTTTTTTTAAGATGAATTGATGATTTTGAAAATGTATGGACCCAATGTCTGAAATAAAAAGATTTTATTTTTTTATTGCAATTCGACAACAGTAATTCACTATTTCCAACGTTCAGAGCAAAGAAAATTCAGCACTCACGCTTACAGTTCGTTTCAGAGACTACAAGACTTTTTTTTTATTATTACGAATGAGCCCGCTCTTGACCTCGATCACATCTGATGGTAAGTGTAAGATGAGGTCTACCATCGAACGAGCGAGCCCAGAAAATGCCTATTCACTCTTGCTTTAAAGGCTGACGGGTCATATGTGGCAGGGAACACAGAAGCCGGCAGAGAGTTCCACACCTTGGCTGTGCGCACAATGAATGTTAAAGAGAAGCGCTTAGTACGATAAGACGGTATATCGATCATGTGTGGATGGTATCCTGCGCTACGTCTGGTAGTCCGGTAGTAAAAGGGGGATGAAGGGATTAGGTCGTGGAGCTCCTGCGCACACTCTCCGAAGTACAAGTACTTACGCGATTCAAAGTCATTCTAACGACATCGCAGGCAAAGACCTTGCCGGGGTTGCGGGAATGTTTTAACGAGATACCGCGGCCCCGGAACGTAAGGGAAGTTGAAGGAACAGGGTGAGTTTTAGTGACTAGAAATCAGACATTCCCTTTTGCTTCACCAAAAGCCATTAGATGAAAAGACACGTTAGTGCCTTTGCTAAAACATGTTACATAATAAGGCTGATAATACTTAAAAAATAAGCAGTACCTTTGTACTCATATATTATTATTATGCTTATCCTAGGGTTGCCATCACCAAATTTTCCGGCCCCAGACAAAGACTTATAAACCCCGGACATTTGCGTAAAATCACAGTTTTTCCCTGGACACCGTAGAAAAATATATTTTTGAAATTGAAACTAAAAACAGTGATGTTTAATTATGGTTTTTATTTACTGATAAAGTGATAACATTGTAGAGCTTTAGAACTTTTTTAATAACAGTCTCTTCCTTTTCATTTAATCAACGTAACATAAACAATGAGATGAAATACCATAGGTAAATAATAATAGATCGTGCTTTTTGGTACCCGTAAGACTAATTTGTGTCCGAGTTTTACCTGGACGCTTATTGGGAAAATTCCCCCGGACGCCCCCGGACGCTCTCCAAAGTAGGACAAATCCGGGAAAACCCGGACGGATGGCAACCCTAGCTTATCCTAATGTATTTTACTGTGTGTACATAAATAATAAAATAAATAAATAACGCCAGACCCCACTCGTCAATATCCCCTATTTTCGGGGGGAAAATCATCAAGTAATTCCTCCTGCTTTGAGTGGCGCCGAAGGGAATGTCAGACTTCTACTGGTTAACAGCTCACTCTGTTACTTCAGATGCCCTTGCTTTCCGTGACCAGGGTATATTTATGGAACATTCCCGCATCCCCGGCTCGTCAATATCCCCTGTAAACTCGAAGCTATCTATTCTAAAAGCATCTTAGTAGTATTCTTTTGTGTTCTTAATTATTTTCTCACCGTAAATTTTCTTAACACCCTCGTAACCATTTAATTTAATCGTCCCTGCTTACTCTTCTTCCAATTGGAGCGTGGTGCAGATATTTTGCTCTCGGGACATTTTCTTATCCTCTATACAAGACTCGTGATTCTGTTGTTTTAATTCAGGTTTTTTTTCTAGAATCATTAACACGCTTACTTAGTTCACATTTTGTTTTTCTTTTACAGTTTTCATTTGAGTTTCTTGTGTATTTGGGTTAATGTCTTTTATTAATGTTTTTCAACCATCGCTTTTTAATAGCTAGGTATATAAATGAAAGAAAAAGTATTAATTGTCACAGGACAGACACGCATACGAATGAAAAAACCGGCCAAGTGCGAGGCGGACTCGTGCTTGAAGGGTTCCGTACCATTTATCTATAAAAAACGTCAAAAAATTACGTGTTTTGTATGGGAGCCTCCTTATATTTATTTTATTCCGTTTTTTAGTATTATTTGTTAAAACGGCAACAGGAATACATCATCTGTGAAAATTGCAACTTTGTAGCTATCACGATTTATGAGATACAGCCAGGTGACAGACAGACAGCGGAGTCTTAGTAATATGGTCCCATTTTTACCCTTTAGGTATAAGGTAAGGTGAGCGAATTTTATGTCATAACCTACTTTCAACATTTTACCAATATTTTTCAAGCACTTAAATTTACCCTTTAAGAACTATTATATATATTTATTTTCCGGACTATATGTACTTTTCTGTAAACATTTTATTTGAATAAAATTATTATATTATTATAACAAGCATTCTTAGTGACACCAAAACAATAATAAGTCTTGCTTCTATCTTCTATCTCGTCTTGAATCTTGAAATATACTCTTTGCTGGCTGGCTGGGACAAAGGTCTTTTCTCTATCAGAGAGAATGAGCGGCAATCCGCTAAGCAGGGCCTCAAGTCTGCTATTACAATAGTGTCAAAATAGTCTGCAACTTTGTAGCTATCACGATTTATGAGATACAGCCAGGTGACAGACAGACAGCGGAGTCTTAGTAATATGGTCCCATTTTTACCCTTTAGGTATAAGGTAAGGTGAGCGAATTTATATGTCATAACCTACTTTCAACATTTTACCAATATTTTTCAAGCACTTAAATTTACCCTTTAAGAACTATTATATATATTTATTTTCCGGACTATATGTACTTTTCTGTAAACATTTTATTTGAATAAAATTATTATATTATTATAACAAGCATTCTTAGTGACACCAAAACAATAATAAGTCTTGCTTCTATCTTCTATCTCGTCTTGAATCTTGAAATATACTCTTTGCTGGCTGGCTGGGACAAAGGTCTTTTCTCTATCAGAGAGAATGAGCGGCAATCCGCTAAGCAGGGCCTCAAGTCTGCTATTACAATAGTGTCAAAATAGTCTATCATTGATTTCAAAATTGTTGATTTTGACAAGTTTGGTAATCTACTAATACAACGTGTAATTTAAAGGGTATATACATACCAAGTGCACGGCTTCTTTGGATGATAATAAAGGATACGGCAAGGGTTTTCTAATCCTATGTGTACATGTGTGGGACTTATTAGAAATTTCAATACATTTATACCAGAGACAGAATTTTTCAAATTAAGAAGAACATAGAGAATTATCGTTTTATTGGCAAGTGACGTGGAAAGTGATGACCTTCATAGTGATGTGACACGTTTGTTATTATAGGTATTCAAGAAACATAGGAAATCAACAATTTGGGGTCAATTCTGTGAGTCACTTATTTTGAGCTGAAACTTTGCATAGAGACTCCATACCAGATGTTGTCTTCAGTCCTTTAGGATAGATATGGGGTTTCCGTTACACGTTGTATAATGGCTTTCCAATGGTCAACCACTGACACTTCATTGAACGAAATAATATGTAAAATTAAATAGAAATAAAATTTGGCATGAATAAATGTTCAAATTTAGGGGTAGTTTTTCGAAAATCATTACTACTAACGGGTTTTATAACAATGGCAATACGGCAATGTCATTATAATACGAGACTACTGACCAACCATTATGAATTTAGTAGATTACGAACTATTAGCAAAATGACAATGGGATCGTGATGGAATGACAAATTTATAAAAATAGCAGACTTGGGGCCCAGGTCCGGTGCGGTTTGATTAATGTCACCGTGTTCAGAATTTTTTTCATGATTTCTTTCACTGTTTAAGTGTATGTAATAAGGCAGTTGTCGCACCGCCGACGACGAACGACTAGCGAGTAGAGCCAGCATCTGAAAACGAGTTGGCGAGCAACGAGCTGCGAATGTCTTTTTTTTTATAGTTGATAGGCTTGCGTTTGTTTTTCCGATAGTTTAGTCGCTGAGCTGTAACCTGGTTGGTCGCTCAGCGTGAGTTCTGACCGCCAAGTGACCGCTGAGCGAGTATTATCTTTGACAGCTCTTGTCGCTCAGCGACGGAACTAGTGAAGCGAGTACTCGCCGGCAGTGTGAACAGTCAGCGATCGACTATTAATATATGCATCTCTCTTGTTTACACAGAAAGTATATCTATTGTACGTTTCTTGAGCGAGAAAAAAGCCGATAGTTAATCGTTTCCTTGCTGGCGGTGGGACAACTGTCTAAGGTAATGATGAAAAATACAGAAAGTAATGTGCTTTGGTTTGAGCCCAAGACCTACAACTTGTATGTCGTCTATTAAAATATCGATTAAATACAACAACATAAACACAATAGGTAGCCTTATTTATAGCTATCGTATAATCTTCTTTAAGAAGGTTATTTAAACAATCTCACTCCTACTAACTTTGATAAACTCACCCCTTTTCGTAAATATAGGACAGCCGTACTTTCAGCCACAAAAGTCTATACTACCATAATAACCCAACTAGTTTTAATTATACTAAAACATTAATGCAAAAGTTAGTTTGGTTATGTTTTAATACAACTATGGTTGACGGAAACTTTGAATGTACTAACTTTATGTATGAGAACTAGGTGGCTCATCTTCACGCTATACTAACTAAACTACGTAGGCAGAGTTCTGGGGTTAATTCATGCTTAGAATTGTAAATGGAAATACTTGTTTGGACTTATGGTTTAATTACGCGTAACACCTAAAGCTCCTAAATCTGCTAAATGTTGTGTTTTAACAAATAGCTTAGGGTTTGAGGTTCCTTTACATTTCTGCTATGCTCTATCACCCTGGTAGTAAATGCGTAAGTCATTGTAACATAGATAGTGAATAAAGTTAAATACATAAATAATGATTATAATCTATTGGTAGGTAAGCAAACTATTTACACCTCTATTTAAGAAAATTACGCGAATAGAAGAGTATGTAATATGGGCATAGACCTAGGCGAATTGGATCGACGCGACGGTCGGTAAGCATCACTAAAAGAAATCTAACAATATTCGATATGTAGGAGTACAGAAAGCGAATATTTTATAATAACGTTCAAATTTTTTATTTGAAACTAGCTTTTGCCCGCGACTTCGTCCGCGTGGAATTGTTACTTTGGGCTAACGTTAAATTTAACCCCGATTTTGAAGCATTCTTCATTGGCGCTCCGCTCCTATTGGCCTTAGCGTAATGAATTAATGATACAATATAGCTGTGCCCGCGACTCCGTCAGCGTAAGTTAATGTTTTGGTAATATTGTTTAGATCACGTTCACATGAGGCTTAAGTACCTAGAGAACGCTTCGACCGCGAGACGCGTCGAGCGCGGCGACCGATTCTCAAAAATAATCCTTATAGCATGATTCCATGATTCAGTATTCACGCGCGATGGCTTATTATTATAAGCGTATTTCATGTAGAACTTTGGTGTTTCTATACCGATTTATATAATTCTTTTTACGGTTTCGTAGCCGAATGGCAAAAAACGGAATCTTTATAGTTTCGACATGTCTGTCCGTCTGTCTGTCTGTCTGTCTGTCCGTCCGTCCGTCTGTCACAGCAATTTTATTCCGAAACTATTAGGACTATACATGTGAAACTTGATGGGTAGATGTATTCTGTGAACCGCTTTCCGATTTTGAGAAAAAAATTAAAAAATATTTAAAATAAAAAAAATATTTTCAGGTTTAGTTCCATGTATGGGGAGCCCCCCCATACATGGAACTAAACCTGAAAATATTTTTTTTCATGAAATCGATGCATGTGTGGTATCTATAGACAGTTCTTTAAAAACGAAATCGGGGTTTCTAAAACCACTTTTCCACCAAACAACCACCAAAGTCAATCGTTTAAAAGATATAAGCTTCCAAAGTGGTAAAATGTGTGTGTGGCGGACACAACCTCTAACTTCTATAATAATGGAGGGAAAAATCTAAAAAAAATACATGTCTGTAGATCTTAATATAAACTTTCAACCAAAATTAGTTTGAACGAAATCAGTTCAGCAGTTTTTGAGATACAGCATATTTTCTAAAACCGCAAATATAACTTTGTAATTCATACAAACACTATGAAAAACAAATTTATTCGGCGCAGTTGTAAAAAATGTAAAAAAGCCAGTTTTAAGAAATTTGTAAGGTTTTTTTTTTCAAAACAAATTTATTTGGCGCAGTTGTAAAAAATGTAAATAAGCTAGTTTTAAGAAATTTGTAAGGTTTTTTTTTCGTCAAATAAATTTGCATATTATATTATAGTTACTACGGAACCCTTCATGGGCGAGTCTGACTCGCACTTGGCCAATTTTTTTATGGAATAGTTAATAATGTTAACTTTTTCAATTAGGGGTGACTGAGAGTGTTATAAACGTAAGAGTAGACAAATATTATAATTAGAAAGCTTCGAACTGCTAAGCTATCGGGAGTTACACGTGTTATTGTGAGTCAACCATAAAAGTTAGACATATGCTGTCGTGGGATATCTATACTTATAATAAATCTGTAGAGAGGTCAATTCTGTACATGAAATATATTTCCAAAATAACTATCAGGGGGTGATTAAGGATCGATACTCATGCCAAAAATGCAATCAGTTAAATTTTTGTCTGTCTGTCTGTCTGTCTGTCTGTCTGTCTGTCTGTATAACCGTTATAGAAACAAAAACTACTCGACGGATTTTAACGAAACTTGGTACAATTATTTTTCATACTCCTGAGCGGGTTATAGTATACTTTTCATCACGCTACAATCAATAGGAGCAGAGCAGTGAAGGGAAATGTTGGGAAAACGGGAGAAGTTACTCCATTTTTTAAGCTTCCGTCGCGTGTGCAACCTTAATGGTTAAAGCTACACAAATCATTTCATGACGGAAATGTTCTCCTTAAAATTATATAAAAAATATCCCACGACAGCATATGTCTAACTTTTATGGTTGACTCACAATAACACGTGTAACTCCCGATAGCTTAGCAGTTCGAAGCTTTCTGATTATAATATTTGTCTACTCTTACGTTTATAACACTCTCAGTCACCCCTAATTGAAAAAGTTAACATTATTAACTATTCCATAAAAAAATTGGCCAAGTGCGAGTCAGACTCGCCCATGAAGGGTTCCGTAGTAACTATAATATAATATGCAAATTTATTTGACGAAAAAAAAACCTTACAAATTTCTTAAAACAAGCTTATTTACATTTTTTACAACTACGCCAAATAAATTTGTTTTGAAAAAAAAAACCTTACAAATTTCTTAAAACTGGCTTTTTTACATTTTTTACAACTGCGCCGAATAAATTTGTTTTTCATAGTGTTTGTATGAATTACAAAGTTATATTTGCGGTTTTAGAAAATATGCTGTATCTAAAAAACTGCTGAACTGATTTCGTTCAAACTAATTTTGGTTGAAAGTTTATATTAAGATCTACAGACATATATTTTTTTTAGATTTTTCACTCCATTATTATAGAAGTTAGAGGTTGTGTCCGCCACACACACATTTTACCACTTTGGAAGCTTATATCTTTTAAACGATTGACTTTATGGAAAAGTGGTTTTAGAAACCCCGATGTCGTTTTTAAAGAACTGTCTATAGATACCACACATGCATCGATTTCATGAAAAAAAATATTTTCATGTTTAGTTCCATGTATGGGGAGCCCCCCTTTATTTTAAATATTTTTTATTTTTTTTCTCAAAATCGGAAAGCGGTTCACAGAATACATCTACCTATCAAGTTTCATATGTATAGTCCTAATAGTTTCGGAATAAAAATGCTGTGACAGACGGACGGACGGACAGACAGACAGACAGACGGATAGACATGTCGAAACTATAAAGATTCCGTTTTTTGCCATTCGGCTACGAAACCGTAAAAAGAATCATATAAATCGGTATAGAAACACCAAAGTTATACATGAAATACGCTTATAATAATAAGCCATCGCGCGTGAATACTGAATCATGCTATAAGGATAATTTTTGAGAATCGGTCGCCGCGCTTGACGCGTCTCGCGGTCGAAGCGTTCTCTAGGTACTTAAGCCTCATGTGAACGTGATCTAAACAATATTACCAATACATTACCTTACGCTGACGGAGTCGCGGGCACAGCTATATTGTATCATTACGCTAAGGCCAATAGGAGCGGAGCGCCAATGAAGAATGCTTCAAAATCGGGGTTAAATTTAACGTTAGCCCAAAGTAACTATTCCACGCGGACGAAGTCGCGGGCAAAAGCTAGTTTTTTATATAATTTTAAGGAGAACATTTCCGTCATTAAATGATTTGTGTAGCTTTAACCATTAAGGTAGCACACGCGACGGAAGCTTAAAAAATGGAGTAACTTCTCCCGTTTATCAACATTTCCCTTCACTGCTCTGCTCCTATTGATTGTAGCGTGATGAAAAGTATACTATAACCCGCTCAGGAGTATGAAAAATAATTGTACCAAGTTTCGTTAAAATCCGTCGAGTAGTTTTTGTTTCTATAACGGTTATACAGACAGACAGACAGACAGACAGACAGACAGACAAAAATTTAACTGATTGCATTTTTGGCATGAGTATCGATCCTTAATCACCCCCTGATATTTATTTTGGAAATATATTTCATGTACAGAATTGACCTCTCTACAGATTTATTATAAGTATAGATGAATCGTGGGTGAATTTCAACTACCCCGGGCGACTATTAGTAATAAAAAAATAAAACTAATTGCATTTATTGCAATTAAATGCGCTATAGATTGAATTAATTATACATTTTGATGAATCTCACCCACAGAAATTGGAGATATATCCGGGATAGGAAACCTACGGGTATTTCTATACTGTATCCTGTCTCAGTGTCTAATTTCATTCTGATCCATTCCACCATTTTGCCTTAATAATATTGGTATGGAATTATATATTTCCTAGTTTTCTACAGTAAAGTTTCCTTAATTTCCTGCACACTACTCCACCGATTTATCATTGTTGTTTTCTTCGCCATCAGCAAAACAGTTAATTGTTTCCTTACATGAGAGATGTGCCTTTTTGCATTCCAACAATTGCTTCATAAAGACATCGGTGCGGATGTTTCTAATCTATGATACGGGTCTTAATGGAGAGAATTAAGCGATATGAATGCTATCATGGTTTGCTTCATGTTTCATTGGAGACGATTATGTTATTATATGAGTAGCTATGCCAATTTGTGGCTTTAAGAAGCCATTATTTTAACTAGTCATCGCGGCCGCGAAAAGCAACAGCAACTAAAGGCACAGGGTGGGTTTTTAGTCAATAGAAGTCTGACACTCTTTGCCACCTAATCGAGAGTGGGAGGACTTATTTGATGATTTTCCCACCGAAAGAAAAGGAAATAATAATTCTATTTGACGTGTTGATGAGCGAACAAGGTGGTTATTAAAAACTCGAGTATTTTATTAAAGCTGACTTCTCAATTATATGTTGTTACACACGGGGCGAGTCTATTTTACACAAAAAGAATTGTCCCAGGTGACACAACGGGCTATGGTAGTATTAATATTCATGTTAACCCCTCATTTAATTATAGAGCTTGGCACCTGACGGTCCCTTCGCAGTATAAATGTCAACAGGGGTAAAACGGGTCAGCCTGGCATTTGTAGGGCACTAACCTGTTATTGCTGGTGCATATTTTGATCCCGATACCTTGGTACACGTGGCCTGAAGTAGACGCCTTACTTAACAAAGTTTTGGAGTGGTGTATTTTGAGCAGGTTGTACCTAATCAGTTTAATACGAAGATTTGGATGCTGATGTTTGTTTTTTTGAATTATTTACTGTTTTTATGAGATCCTTTTTGTAACATAATTCATTTTCAACTTAGCCTTTTTACGACTATGTTAGCTGTGTACTAGTGTTTTACATGGAGTGACTGCCGGAGTGACTGCCGATGTGACCTCCACAACTCAGTAACTGGGTAACAGGATACCTCCTGGCAGGCGCGTGCATAGGATTATGACAGGGCATGCGGCGGAGTAAAAACACACAAAAACTTCTTCTTTTATAGATTTTTAGCATAGCCACAGCCAGGCATCGCCACCATGCTACGATGCGTGGCTGTGGCTATGCTAAAAATCTATAAAAGAAGAAGATTTGGGTGTTTTTACTCCGCCGCATGCCCTGTCATAATCTTATGCACGCCCCTGCCTCCTGGCAAGACCAGTGTCAATTTGTCTGGCTTCTGACTAGTCGTAACGCCTGTCCAAGATAGATAGAAATTTTATTGGTCAACAGAAGACACAACAAATAAAAGCACATTAACACATAAATTACAGAAAAAAACAAACCTAAACATACAATAAAAAAGAATTAAAAACAAAAAAAAATAACAAACTTAAAAATATAACACGGAAAATCGGGGTGGTGTGTCTCCGAATTGCATACACGAAATGACAGCCGGGACGAATGGGTTAACGTGTTTTTCGAGGCATGGAGGAATCTCGATATATTATGGTCACCCAACCTCAAATCTACCTCGACAAGCGTTGCTTTACCTCGAAGATCGACCGTGTGCCTATTATTATTGAGTCACGGGCTCCTCCTTTTTTGTAACAATTAGTAAGCAAGACAAATCCACTGTTTAGGTGTTTTTTTTTTCATGTACCTTTCTTAGGACATTTGGGTTTTTAAGACGAATATACCTAACGATACCTTAACTGTCTGTTATCATCACATCTCTTTCAAGTGGCAATTCACTAGCCACTGATGAGATGTGATGATAAATAAATTTACAAACATACAAGATAGGCGCGAAAAACATAACCCTTTCCCTGGTGTGGAAAAAACAACCCATATTGAAACAAATCCACATTTCAAACAATAATATAATAATCGAATATCAATGTACATCATAAACTAACCCCAGAGCTTTGGCTCGACATTTTTATTAAACTCTAGCCATTTTAGACAGCGCTCTAACTGCATCATTGTCACACAATTTGGAAGTTATCCAAGCCGGCTCCGAGGTACTAGATCGAATTTTTAGTTCCTATTCTATTTTCATTCGTGATGTTTGAGGGGTTACAAGTATTTTATACAAACCTAGTATCTATTTACTTATACTTGTTTTTTAAAGAGGATTTTTTTTTCTGTTTGTACATAAACTCAAAACTACTAGACGGATTTCAATAATTATATTCTAATGTAAAGCTACATACATGAAGTACCATAAGCTACCTAATTATCGCTGAAAAATAACCATTAATAGAGTACAATGTCATCATTTTAATGACAGCTAATGAAGAGTACAGCTTTATAAATGATTTTTCGTCCTCATCTTCTCCCGATTGCATAATAGAATACAAACGGTTTTGTTATTTACTGTATGGTACTGTATGTCTAGTATTTACTTGTTTAGATCCGGATGAGATATGATTTATAAGTTATTTCAGCGTCTTCCCATCTCGTAGGAATGGCCTTAGCAGCCAATCCACAGTAAAAACTTTCCCAGTAAACAACTCAACATCAAAGACAAATAGAACGGCTTTTCAACAAGAAACTATCCACTTTAATAGCTCAACATAGCTCAACGATATTATCTCAAATTCAATTGCCATCGAGTTCTAAACAAAAAACAGTAGCCTGTCGCCATTACTAACTATTCCACACTTGCCTGTGAATTGAACTCAGGAAATCCGTTTGTGATGGACGTACCGTTGCATCGCTGCGCCTAACGGGACCCCACACACAAACATACAATTATATCACCGGAAAATATACATTGCTTCAATTCCATAATGATTGTGTAACTATCTAACGGCCACTATACCTCACACTGCACATGAATCAAAATCAAAGCTTTGACAGCTCAACCCAATTTGGTCGGGATTTGATATACATTTCATACATTGTACGTATATTTTAAGTCATCATTCATACTCTTTGCGGCGTCACGATCTGCCTGGGGCTTAATCTAATTTAAAATTCATCCGGCCAACTTAAAAAGTCTACTTAATTTCACGGTGGAAACCGGAGGAGACACTTTTCAAATCTGCCGGGTAGCGTCTTGAGAGCGCGTGAGGGCGCATTGACCGCCCTATTTAGGGGGTTACCTCTTTGAATTTTTATTTATAGTAGATTACGTTACATGTAGTGTTTAATTGAAGATGCTTTAGTAAGAGGCAATGGGGAATGTCATTACGATACGGTCGAGGAAGTCTGTCTCGTTTGAAGTCTCGCTTTGGGCAATGCAATTAGTATGCAAGTACATGCTAATCATACGAGATAGTTGCTTGAACGAATTCATTAATTATGAAGCGCTTAATGCTTTAGCACTTGCTAATATTTACGATATTCATAATATATCTTTTTCGCACTTAAATTCTTAGACTGGAATATGTTTGAAAGTTAGGTTAAACATGAGAATTAATGTTCATTCAATTCATTTATTTCTATTGAAATATCAGTTTGTATAATATTACTTGGGACTTTCATTTGTAAGCTGAGAGAAGAAAATTGAAGATAGCGACAACATCCTTGTATTAAAAAAAAATGGTTTCTAGTGAAAGCATTGTCCTGCGCATGCTTCTTTTATTCTTTATGCAATTTTCAAAAATCTGTAGACTAGATATAGGTAGTTTTTTTTTGCTTCAAAGACATGTTCGTCTGTCGTATTAAAAGTTCGCCATAAGCAGAACAAGTTGGCACGTCAATTGCACTGTTGACGCTTACCATTGGCGCAATACAGAAAACATCGCGGTGCCAAACTGCAAACCGACAACTGCCACTAGTTAGCGTTTTATCGACATTCCAGCACCGAAATATCGTTCACAAAGTCTCGTTAGCCCAGTAATGAATGGTGTGGTAGACGGATCCATCGTTTTTGCACCAAACAGGTAACTCGCATTAAATAGATTGGTGTTGGTCTCCCTTCGCTCCTACCACTTAGTATAATTAAAACCTTTAAAGATTTTACACTGAATATTTGGTTTCACTACGATTTTCGCTTTCCGAATGCTTTGGAGGGGTTTATCGACCCACCTCGTGTTTTTCAAGCGAAAAAACGGAGGTTTTACGTTCGAGTAAAATGAATTTGAAAATTTGGTAGGCTTTGATTTTATTTGTTGGAGATTGATTTTTGGGGGAAATTAATCAGTTAATGTTATTTAGGTATTACATAGTCTGAGAACCTGGCTGTGAAGATCTCGTGGCTAAAAAAAAAACAAATGCACAGGTCTTTTTATTTTTTTGGGGTGGCAAAATCATCGAATGACTTCTTCCGCTCTGGGTCAAGCGGAAGGGTGTGTCAGATTTCTACTGACTAAAAACCAACCCTGTTCCTTCGGCTGCCCTAAATTTCCGGGGCACTCGGTATACGGGTAACTCGGTAGAACTTTCCCGCAAACCCCGGCAGGCAATGGTCCTATGAGGCCCCGTCACTGGTGTTGACAGCTCTTTGAGGCGCGCGTGGAACACGACGCACCGCCGACCCGGGCCTGATCCTTACCGGACGGTGAGCGACCTCTGCTCGCCGTCCGCAGGCCCGCGCCTACGGTGGCCGGAAATCGGCTCGTGATCCCCGACGCCCGGGGCGTCTCCCGCGGCGGCTGGGGTGCGAGGAAGAGAGTTGCCTCTCCCTCGCGCGTTCGGCCTCCTCCTTCGCTAGCATGACTGCTTCGCAGAAGGAGGCGACCGCATCCCATTCCCTCTCGCTCCGCACCAGTCTGAACCAGAGCAGGGCGCGAGAGGTCGCCGCCGCCGACCGCCTCTACGAGGACACGGCGGTGCTCCGCCCAAGCAGGGCACACCTCCACCGTATAAAATGCACAGGTCTATCTTCAAAGTAAAGCAACCCTTGCTGAGGTGGTTTCGTGGATGGGTGTTCATCTTAACATATCAAAATGTCTCGTTCCTCTCACGGTATCAGCGGCTTTACGTTCGAAAGCACGTAAAGCCGTTGATCCCGTCTGTCACTTATACTTCTTTGACAGTCTCTTCACCAGACTTGCCAAGCGGTATCGATTAGCCCAGCTACTCGGTTGTGAAAATCAACTAGACAGTCGCTCCATGTAAAACACTAGTAGGGGAGAACCTTGTACCTTGGGACACTTTTCTTTAAATCTCCATAACTTTACTTCAGATTGATCCCTGACCATAGATGTTGAAATATTTAATAACTAGCCAATAATATCACAATATTATGATGCAACAAACGACTTACTACGTTTCATTAACGAGAAAATAACAATTAAATATTTTAGAAAATTTGTCCCAAGGTACAATCATGGCTCGTACCTTGGGACACTAATATTTCTACCTTGGGACACGTTTTTGTGAAACTATTCTATCGCTAGATGAATTTATTTCTATCAGCTGACATAAATGTTATATATGACGGTAATTTAGGTATTAATGGGCAGATGTTAAAAGAATTTTGTAGTAATTAAAACAATATCATCGTTACAAAGCTAATTTATAATAAATTTTTAGATAATTAGTTAAACAAACATAATAAAAACACTTGTTCACAAACATTACTACTGGTTATTTTTAGACTTAGACTGCTTTTCAAACATAAAAACAACCGCATTTCAAACAAACATAAAAATGTAAAAATAAAATAAATTGTTTATAAAAAGCAAAGCCTTGGGACAGTCCCAAGGTACAAAAAATTCACTGTCCCGAGGTACAAATTTCAATTGTATAAAACAAAGTGGAGTTATAATTTCTGAATTACGGAAATCTATTGAATTGCAGTAAAATAAGTGATTACGAATATAGATAACAACTAATTGTATCATAATTAAACGACTTACCATTAAATATTTTGATTTTAACACAGATTCAAGTGGAAAGTAAAAAAAAGATCGGCCGAAAAAATCACACAGCATACCACATGTAAGCAACGACCCAAAATGGCTGACTGTACTTCATGCATTATGAATATTTATAGAAATGGTTACTAGATCTCGCTAGTTACCACTTCTCAATGCAATATTTTTGATGCAATGAGCTTGTCCCGAGGTACAAGGTGTCCCAAGGTACAAGGATCTCCCCTACTCATCAACCACATAGTTGGGGAAAGGCAATACTCGTTTAACTGTTAGGCGCCTTTACGGGTTCTCGTGGCAACATTATCGTCGAATATTATGCATAGAGATATAAGAATAGAGTGCAGAAGTGGTACACTAGCCTGTAAGGCCCGGCGCCCACTATCGGCATCGGCACGGCTGAGGATTTTAGGTGATAAAAAGCATTATACATTAACTTCATGGCAATAAAGTAGAAATTTCCATGATATATGATCGTAGTAACAAAAATACCGCTTCGGTATGCTTGAGGCTACTGTATCGGCAGCTTTGAGGCTGCTTCGGGATACTTCGGGATCCTTCGGTACGCCGTCGCCCGCCGCGCCGCCGCGCCGGCGCCGAGGCAACACTCCGGGGTAACTTGCACTGCGGTGCGAGGGGGACGGGAGGCATTCGCCAATTGGATCAATTTTTCTCTTCTTCTTCAGCAAGAGCTGCTATGAGCACTAGATCCCAATCCACCATATTAAATACAACTCAGGTAACCAGCTTGTAACAACTATGAGACTGATTTGAAGGGAAATACGATATTGAGACGCTTCGGCAAGCTTGAGGACGGTGCGGCATGCTTAAGGACGCCTCGTCATCCCTAAGAACGTTGCAGCATGCCAAGACATAGTTTCCGACAGTGTGAGCTTGCATGTAGAAATGCTGGAGGATCCCTTTTCTTGCCGATGCCGATAATGAGCGCCGGGCCTAAGTGGGAACGATAGAAGCGAGGAGAGAGACAGATGCTGACTATTCATCCATCTCTCTCTTGCAGAGCGTTGTGATTGGCCTTACTGAAGATGGTGAAGTGGGAGTTTTAACAGTAACTATTTTTGCATTGTCAATTAGTCACATACCTTTATTTACTAACTCGTTTACAAATGAAAACAAAAGGTGCCTATATAGGTACTATATACGGTATACGTATACACGATTTTCATACAACTCCGCGTCTGCTACACTCTCAATATACAAGCGATATGATTTGCTAGCAAACACTGCTCATTAGTCATTAGAGTAATCACAGTACTCTGCAAGAGACAGACAGATGAATAGTCAGCATCTGTCTCTCTCTTCGCCTCTATCGTTATATTTACCGTTTCTGCACTCTATTCTTATATCTCTATGATATTATGGTGACAAATTGACGAGTGACATTGACAGTCAACGCGTTGGGTCGCCGCGATTCATTTGTTCGTGAACGTGCGGCCTTAGGTATTGAAATAGACTGGCCACGGTTGCGGGAATTTTCTAATGAGATAAACAACCAGGGTAGGTTTTTAGGCAGTAGAAGTTTGACCCTTCCGCTCCACTTAGAGCAGGAGAAGCAATTTGATAATTTTGCCTCCGAGAAAAGGTATCGAAATAGAAAATTATTAGACCTAAATACTTACTTAATTTTACTTCCTTCCTATGATGTTATTGTAATAACTGATGTTAACAAATAAATCTAAATCTAACTTGTATACTTTATCCCCTTTAGCGAAAAAAGTATTGATTGATCGAAGAACACATAAAAACAGAAGTGATCTCTGAATCTCAAAATCCAATAACTCTTTAAATCTATACATCGGACGATTACAATTATGAAGCAACGAAACAGAAAAATGCGTGAATGTGACGATCGTCCACTTATCACCATGTGATACCATCATCGCCCACACTCTCACAAGGGCATTATAATGGCATTAAATAACGCTTTTGTTCGCGTCACGTTGTTAAGGCGTTTACACGCTTCGAGGCGCAACACTTGAATTGATAGTTGTAAACGACAATAGCCGAATTCCCCCGACGTTGATTGGTGTTCTAGCAGATACGGAATTCGAAATTTGAATGGAACAATGCATACTTAATCTTGGTTGGAGCCATATTGTTTAGTGGAATGAATTAAGAAAGTATTGAAAACAATTCCAGCATTCAGTCATTCGTTGATTGCAGATCGAAGATATTGGTGAAAAGGTCAAATTGGTTGAATATCAATCGATTAGCTTGGGTCGGTTTCTAAATTGAGTTCAGAATCTATCGAACATTAATTGTAAAAAAAAACAGGCTAAGTACTCGACTATATAACACGATATAAATGGTGAATTGGCGATATTATGTGTATTCTATTATTAAGCACTAAATTAATTTAACACTCGTTTTAGTTCCCCGATCCAATTTCCGATTCCGATTCCAATCCCGAAATCAATGTCATATTAATGTTTATGAAAGAAAAAAATAACCTTTTTTTTAGTGTTCATTAAGAATCACACCTTTCACCATAACTGCTCACATCTAAAACCCCCTTTATAAAATAAGATCCTAATTTAGCTAACCACAAACAAACGTAACAAAAAAAAAAACCATCACATTAAGCAGCGACAACTTTCTAACGGACCAAAGTGTCATTTTTGACATTTCGTCATTGTGTCAACGTCATTTTAGAACCTCAAAGTCGTGTTCACAGCACATTAGAGATTTATTCCTTTTTTAACGCTCTCAACTGGAAATTACCTTATTACGACATTCTATTCAAGTGGAAGATGTTAATCTGGTGAGAACTAA
The DNA here is from genome assembly GCA_943138885.2 of Tholera decimalis. NCBI lineage: Eukaryota > Metazoa > Arthropoda > Insecta > Lepidoptera > Noctuidae > Tholera > Tholera decimalis. The sequence continues at coordinate 6,021,144 of OW964553.2, read as the reverse complement.
GAGACATTAACGAAGTTTTGCTTGGACGGTGTTCAATCTGTAAGTTTTCAGTCTGGCATAGATTTAGAGAAGGTAACTTATGCTACTCTGGTCCTCCAAAGAAGATGGTGTTCGGGTTATTGGACTAATATTGGTATACATTACTTAGATATAAATATTATCGTTTATATGTTTGTGAACGCTATCTCATTACCCATTCCTATAAAAAAGAATTGAGTGTGTTTATATTTGAATAAACACTACATTTCTCATAAATTTTTGACCAACTGTAAAAGTGAAAGTTGTGAATACTCAATTCTTAAAAAAAAACCTTAATTATTACATTCTAGTGTTACTATTTTAATAGGTGAGCACCACATACCGATGCCATTACAAAGTTATACAATTGTGACTAACCTAAGGAGTATTTATTAACTTCAAAATAGAAACAAAAGTGAAAGTAACAGTGTTATTCCTTCATATATTTCGGAAAATCGTAAGTTTTCTGTGTAATAAATATAAAATAAAGCTATGTTCAGACGGACTAAGCCTATCGCCAATTTTCGAACACAATTTAAATTCCAAATAATGATCGATGCCAATCGTTCTCAATTTAAATTCCATATCATTATGACCGTTGCTGTTGTCTGAATTTTATGCAACTTGTTCCTATTTGAATAAAATTCAGTCAAGATCACGCGAATACTCTCAATCTATAATAATATTATAAATTCGAAAGTTTGGATGTATGGATGGATGTTTGTTCCTCAATCACGCCAAAACTACAGAACGGATCTGAATGAAATTCGGTAAGTAGATTTAGACATTCTGGAATAGCACATGGCTACTTTCATCCCGAAACTCACATCGGATCGGGATATACGCGGGAAATATACACCACGCGAATGAAGTTACAGGCAGAAGCTAATAGGAAATTACGTTCAACAAACCAATGAGGCGATAAAATATTTTTTTTTAATTGATAATGGGTTCGCGTGTCACCAACATCTCACCTGATGGTAAGTGATGATGTGGTCGAAGATGGAGCACGCTTACCTAGAACTAACCTATTCAATATTGACTTGAAGACCCCTAGGTTATAGCTATCGGGAAACAGACTCCGGCAGGGAATTCCACTCCTTAGCCGTACGCACAATGAAAGTATTCCCAAAACGTTTTGTGCGTATGTGTGGGAATATATCTAATTACTGACTATAATTAAAGATACTTTGTGTACACTGTAAACAAGAGAGTACCTTCTAATTAATTACCCCTTCAAGACAAAAAACTATGACAAGTTTTCTCCTGGCTTTGTTCAATACTTACATTACCGTTCATTGCCCTTAGCTACAAGTAAAGGTACATATACACACATCATAGATGCATAAAAACTATAAAACTGATTTACTTCTTCACACGTCTTCTGCACGTCCTTGCTGTATAAGATCTAGTTGAAAACTAGCGTCAGGAAATTTGCAGAAATTTGCGTCAATGCTGCTCTATTTAAAATTTTTTTGCTTTAATATAAACATGTATCGTAATTAACGCACACCCACAAACACTCCAATTAGAAAATTATGTTATATCATAATACGTACTCTGCATTTTTAGTTTTACTTGTTTAAACAGTTTTTTAAGACTAACTTCCTTTAAATGAGTTTAATTTTTTTGAAATGTGTATTGAATGACGGAATTTATATAAATCTGCATTTAAAAAGTTACTACTTTAATTTACGGTCCATAGTTAGTTTGTTTTTACTATGCAGCGAAAGTGTAATTTGTAATTTACGTAGATTTAATTGCTTTGAGATAAAAAAGTCGATATTTTTTTTAAATTAAAACGACATAGATCGATTCAGTAAACGATTCTGAACAAACTAATTTCAGGATGTGCATTAATTATGTTACATGTTGTATAATGTCATAATTTAATTTCGAAATGACATTTTGAATACATAATTGGGTACTTAAATCTTAAATATGTAGTAGTTAAATATTTTACAAATCTGTGGGTTTGGTTCTAGGTATATTGTGACACTGCCTGTGTTTAGGAGAAGCAGTGCCCGCCTCATAATTAAATAAAATAGAAACATAAGTTTTTTTTTCTTTCCTTCTTACCTCACTCTTAACAAAGTTTGACGTGACAGGCTGGTGACTCAACGTGACGTAACCGAAGAGTGTGTACGAACCTTAAGCGAGTAAAAAATGGCCGCTCATTTGTCGCACATGTGATGATCTTTCAGATGGTTACACACGTCAACTTTTATTCGTTTCCAGCGTTTAACTACACTAGTGCCGTTTACGGCTTCGTCTGCGGTTAATCGTGTCGGTTTATTGAACGGAGCGGTTAGGTTTATTGAGTAGTAAATGTTTATGAAATCAGTGTCATTGGATAGACGAGGTCTGCGTTTTGGATGGGTATAATAAAGCTGAATTTATCTATGAGGAGATCATTTATATTACTAGAAATATTATGTAGGTACATTAGTAATCGTACATCTACTAATCGTAACTAAGTACATAAATACGAAAAAATAAATCTTAGGCGTAGAACTACTTCTCCACATCGCTGTTATCAGGTAACATACCCAGAAGACTTTCAGCATTACCACGTTAAATGGCAATTCTTATTCCTTGGGCAAAGAAAAAAAGAAAGCCATGTTTTCTCTTTACCATTCATGGTTGACGGGTAGAGAATGCCTTGGGCATTAAGTCTGTCTTTGTACTTTTGTCTTGTATAAAGTTTGAATAAATAAATAAAGCATTATTTACATTTTTTTTATGAGAACTGGATAGTTGTGGTTAGTCATTGAATCGGTGTTCGTGCTTAAAGTATAGTTTAAAAAACTGTTCTACGAGAAAATAAAAAATACCTTGAACTTTTTACTTACACAACGTTTAACGGAAACCCCATATCAATCCAAAAGCGCTGAAGACAACATCTGGTATGGAGTCTCTATGCCCAGTTTCAGCACAAAATAAGTGACTCAAAGAATTGATACGAAATTATTGGTTTCATATGTTTTTTGAATATCAATCATAACAAACGTGTCACAGCACTACGAGGGTCAATAAATTTCCACGTCACTTGCCTATAACACGATAATTCTGTTCAATCTTCTTAATTTGGAAAATTCAGTCTCTGGTATGAATGTATTGAAATTTCTAATTAGTTTTACACATGAAGACATAGGATTACCAAACCCTTGTCATATCGTTTGTTATCATCCAAAGAAGCCGTGCACTTGATATGTATATACCCTTTAACTTACACGTTGTATAAAGGTGCTTCTTTGAATGAAAAAGCTATAAAATAATTTCCCACAAAAAAGGCCCATAATTTTCCGGACAATGATTCATTATTTCGCAATATACGCTTTATTACCGACTGAGAGTACATACATAGTTTTAATTCTAAAATATACTCCATTGTGGTTGTCTGAGCAATGCCTATGAATTATTTACAAAGACTGGTCGAAGTAAGAATACAACGTTGGAGAAATTTTACAATATTTTTCTGAACAGAAAAGCTTTTCCGCAGAAGTGTACCACCGTCTGGCGAAAATAAATTGGTGTTTGGTACTTTAAAGTTTCACATAGACCTACCGTGGACGCTTTTGTTGGAAATACAATTGATTTTAAAACATGTTATAAGTAGGTACTAGGTTTTGATAATACTAATATCGAATACTAGCTGTGCCCGCGACTTCGTCCGGGCGGAATAGTGACTTTCGGCAGCATTTCCAATTTTTTGACTAATTACTTTCAAAATAAAACTCATACATAAATAAGCTATTTACAATATGTTACTGCTAAAACTTATTTAAGTACATTTTTCTAATCAACAGTCTAAAAAATAAGTTTCCTAGCTTCAAAAATGACGTAATTTCCATACAAAATTTCATCCCCTATTTTAACCCCTTACAGCCCTTTTTCTCATTAAAAAGCAGCCTATGTCCTTTCTCAGGCTCTAGACTGTGTCCGTAACAAATTTCATTTAAATCGGTTCAGTAGTTTAGGCGTGATTGCGTAACACACAGACAGACAGTTACTTTCGCATTTATAATATTAGTAAGGATTAATGGCCTTAATGGCTAAGATGTCGGATTTGTGAGAGAGGTCGCAGGTTCGAACCCCACCCATTACACTATTGCCGTGAACCCACTGCAGGCACAAGGATATTTAGCTTAGTTAAAGGGGTTAACAAGATTGCTAGTAATGTGTAATCTACCCACATTGCTAGTGTTCTTTAAAAAACATCTGTAGGTACTTATGATACATACTTAGCGTGACCAAAGGACTGGCGAGTTTTTTACAGCGACTTGGAGGAGTATTTTACGTCTAAGTATAAAACATATTGGTTGCGCTGATATACGAGTCTATTCGTTTGAATTATATTGGCAACACGCCTAATAGCTGATTGGTTGACACATTTCTCCTTCCGTTTTACCCTCTCCTTCGCACAAATCTTTGGCTACTCGCAAGTGAAAGAGATGGACGACACCGCTTGGGATCTCTGATAGGAGTCGAAGAAGTTTTAATGGCTGACAACTCGCTGTTAATCGCACACGCCCTCCGTAAGAAAAATTCGATATCGAAGAAGTTTGGTGTTAGTTTAGTGTAAAAAGTGGTCCAATCGTGCCAGGAGACAAGCCGGGACGATTAAGGTTAGTGCATCCACATCCTATACGGCGCCTGGCCCTTATATCTTTTGTTCCAATCCAAGCGTCGCATTCCTACCAACTTTGTGCAAACCAAATTTCTAACTTCGCATTCTTTAGCTTTACCGCATAACCACATATATTACTGTGATTTTACATTACATATTAATTAACAAAAATTTAGGCAGATAATTTTTTTTAATAGGTCTTTCTTGGTTTCGTTCAGAATAGCTGCAGGCAGGCTGTTTATTAAATAAGCATGGCACTACAAAGTCCTATACTTATAACGCGAATAAGTCTAGTCGCCTTCCATGACCCCAAAAAAAAGCGGCACTTTTTTCTAATTTGGAAACCAAACGCGACCCTAAATTACACATGCCCCGTCCCACGAAGCCCCAATTGCTATGTAATTAAGTATTTAAATGAATTTCTCGTATCATGATAAAGAATTAGAGCTAAACACGAGAGTGACAAAGCAAGTTCACAATTAAGTGGGCAGTCATTCAATAAAGCTTGGTGTAAGATGCCTGCTATTATCCTATTAAAATGGCCGCGTGAGTTAATTTGTTCCTGAGAATGAGACATATCCGTCTTGCAAAGGAAATTGGTTTAACAGCAATTTCGTATTTTTAGAATATAATATTATAATTTGAAACTTAGGTACCTACTTTTATATTTTTGTATAAAGCTTTAGTTCGCTCACAATTGGAATATGCAGTACCTATTTGGTGCCCTCTATACAATAAATACAAAACTAGCATAGAAGCGGTACAAAAAAATTTTCTTCGTGCTGTAATTCTCAATCATGCTGGATTTCTCAATCGTTTTTATTTTTCATATATGTATTTAAACATACCTGAAGGCGTCCGCATCTTTACTCATGATGTCATTTCGTGGACAATATTGTGGGTTATACGTTTTTTACCTTTTAAGATAACCACTTTTTGTAAAACACTTTATTGTACGTATAACTGTTTTTTGTCCCAAATAAATAAAATAAAATAAAGTACCTAGTGTCAGTGGCGTGCCTAGGGTTTCAAAATAACGCAAGCCCAATAAAATTTTAACCGATTTCAAAAAAAGAAAGTTCAGTTTTCGACTGAGTATGTAGGTACCTACGTATGTATCATCGCAATTTTCTCATAAACTACTGGTTAGGTACAATAAATTAAAAGTGAATTCATCCATCTTCTTCTTTCCTCTTCTTTCTTCAATTTCACTCTTGCTTGTCGTGCGGTGAATGAGGTAACCAAAGCACACTGAAGGCATGCTAGTGCTAGATTGAATATAATAAACATATCAGCAATTGCATACCTCCGGTGGCTTTGAAAAAAGCCGTTTGGTTTGCTTCATTGCTTGAGGGAACAAAGTTATGGTAAGTAGTTGCTTCCTTCGTAACAGAACCCAGGTTACAGACAAAAAAAAAAACAAAACAAAAAGTTACAAAACGAAAGTTAAAAAATAGCTAGATAGAATGTAATAAGGAATTTAAATAAATTATTTATATTCTAATTGGAATCGTCTATCTTTCTTAAGAAATGATTTAATTACATCAGAGTAAAATGTTGGTGATCGTTTTAATTCTACCAACAACTGTTTTTCAATAGCTATCATTGATAATTCGGAAAGACGCTCTTGACCTTGTGTATTTCTCAGATAGGTATGGATACGTTTAAGAGACGAAAAAGCACGTTCCGCGGAAGAACTTGTAGCCGGAATAGTTACAACAAGATACGCTAACTTTAGCAGCTCGGGAAAGGCATCTTCGAGGTTATTCTCATGAATGAAATGATTGACTGATCTATTAAATTTTCGTTTATGCGATTTACTAGTCTGAGAAATACACAGATTAGGCGTCGGTTTTAATGAAGAAATTAACTGTTTTTTCTGAGCAAAGTTTAAAGATTTTACCTTATCTTCGCCAATCAAAACTTGAACGCATTTTAAATCCTCACAAGGTACAATTACCTCCATTGTTGTAGGTAAATCACCAAAACAATTGTATCACTGAGAAAATCTTAGAAAACAAACAAAACCTTTTCTCACTCACTCAAGCAAATGAAACTGAAGTTAGTTGCACTCTAGAATGTCGGGAACTACTCAAGTGTTGTCATTTAGGCAAAAAAAGTCGCCAGGTATATGAAAAATCTAGCTAATTTATTTTTTATTTTTAAGATATTGCTTGAATACAGTCAAAATCTGTTATAACAACATCCAAGGGACCACTCATATTTGGTTGTAAAAACCGATAGTCGTAATAACCGGTGATGTTTTCAAGGTACAAAGTATTTTGTACCTATGATTTTGGTCTATATAACCGGTATGTTGTTCTAAATGATGTTGTTGTAAACGGTTTTGACTGTATTTAATTTCGTTATTTTAAAAGTCGCTAGTTTTTATTGTTGATAAATGTTAAAAAAGTTTCCAAACACGTTAAAAATCTCCAAGATCTTTCAACGTGTGGCTAAAACGGCAACACTGCAGAGTTGGCAAGCTGACAAGGTCACGCATACGCATGCAACTTCATACGAATGCCCTGCTTAAATCTGCCATAGTGATCGATTTTTTCTATGCACAAGGCCTAACTCGTTATACGGCACATCGCTATAAGTGCGAAAGTGACAGATATAGTATTTGAAAGCCCGGTAAAAGCCGGTGCGTGTAAGCGAGATAGCAATATGTAGATCATTAGATGCTACAAATGCGAAACTCTGCGCGCGAACAATCGCGATGCGTAGTAGTGTACTCAGTAGATACATTGTGTTATTTTGATAAGAATTAAGCGCGCGAACTTTTAAATAGTTCGGGTTTGACATTGATTCTCTATCGAGCATTTTTTAGTAAGGCATGCCGGGCTTTTGGGCTTATATGAAGGTACCGCCACTGCCTAGTGTATTCGAAACTGGTCAGAGCTGCTTAAATGTCTACTAGAAATGCGAAAGTAACTTTGTCTGTCTGTTACACTTTCTCGTTTAAACTACTCAACCGATTTCGACTAAATTTGGTATAAAAATAATTAGAACTTGTAAAATTACATAGACTATATTTTTATCGCACTTACAGATTGTACTACGGGGAGTGTGCGCAGGAGCTCCATGACCTGATCCCTCCGTCTCCCTTTCAAGACTACCAGACGCACTGCTGGGTACCATCCACACTTGGTTTATATACCGTCTTGTCGCACCAAGCGCTTTTCTTCCACATTTATTTTACGTACAGCCAAGCTGTGGAACTCTCTACCGGCTTCTGTGTTCCCTGCCACTTATGACCTTTCAGCCTTTAAAGCAAGAGTGAATAGGCATTTTCTGGGCTCGCTCGTTCCATCGTAGACCTCATCTATCGCTTACCATCAGGCGAGATTGAGATCAAGAGTGAGCTCATCAAGAATATAAAAAAACAAAAACTCTTACAAAACGACCGATACCGCAGGCAGAAGTTGGTACCAAATAAGTTAAAGAGGGTGTTTATAAATTAAAGCCCACGCGGTCGAAGTCACGGGCAACTGCTAGTTTTGTAGATACAAAACCTTTTTTCAGACTTCGAATCAGTTAATTCTTATTTTTTTCACTATTTTACTCTTTGGTATACTTTTCTTTAACTACATCACCAATGTATACAATATTACTATCAGTAACCTGAACAAAATAACAATTAAAAGATTTTCCTAAAGGTCTGCGTTTTCGACTAAGATAAAACCTACTAGATTTCATTTAAATTCCCTACAACTTGCTATCAACCCATCTGCATCTTTAAACACGTAGATTAGGAGCATCGAACTCGCCGTTCTGGGTCACCAACGATCGTCAGAAACTTAAAGAAATTCCCACAACAGTTATGAATAGAAAATAATTTTGTTAGAAATCACAATGACACAGAAATATCAAACATCGTTACATAAAGACACAACCGAGACTTTTCATAGCCTAATATTTCAAAAATAACAACAATATTTTATTAAAGCCTTAATTAGGGCTTTTGTAATTCTGTACAAGAAGCCGAAAATGTCGGTTATATTTTTTTCCAAACCTACTAACACGAAAAGATAACAAGGGAATATTTAAATCTACGGAATAACGAAGCATAATTGGTATTCAGATCATAAAAATAGCCCTCTTTGTAAATATGACAAAAGTCGTGTAAATAAAATCAAACGAGAAACCCAAATTAGTGGATCTCTTATTTTTTTCTATCCTGTCCTCATTAAAGTCTGTAAATATAACCAAAGTCGTCGATTTATATAAAGCGGAATAATGGTTTGGCACAATAAAAGAATGAAATTATTTTGTAATACTTACGCAAACTTTAAGTTGTACCTAAATGAAAGTAGTAAAAAATCTCATATACATTTAATCGTAGTTCGCAGGATAAATAAAGCATTTTACGTAATAATAATCTCTATTTCCATTTAAAAACGCTAGGCTATAATGTGTTTTTAAGTATATGAATTAAGCTTCTATAGCCGAACTAAGCAGTGCCAACCCCCTAATAAAACAATCAATGAAGCACTTTTAGTACATTTTCTATAGTTGAATCAAATTTAAATCTTCTTACTAATTTTTCTACTCTCTTTCTAACTTCATGCGAAAGATTGTAAGGATGGATGCATAGATGTATAGATTTTGGTTACTCTTTGACGCAAAAACTACTTAACGGATCTGAATGGAATTTGGTAAGTAGATAGTTGACATCCTGGAATAACACATAGGCACGTTTTATCTCGGTAATCCCACGGGATCGAGATTTACACGAGAAAATCCGTAGCGAACGAAGTCGTGGCTAATTTAACTATAAACTAGTTGTACTGTAATTACTGAAACATAGTTGAAGGTAACGACGGACCCTCCCATGGCAAATATTCGCAAAAGCACAAATAGTAAAAATAATGCATCAGAGGTACTAGTTAATGTTCTCAAAACTTGGCTGGATTCAATTTGTTCAGCAACTGAAACGCTCTGTAAAGTTGCTAACTATAAATCAAACAATGAGATAAAGCGGTTTAGGATAATGTTAGTCTAAGCTCGAAACTTTCCGAGTTGGGTTTCTGAAGATTACGAACTTTTTCTAAAATTTTCAGCAGCTTTACTTTGGAATTGGGTTTATTTTAAACTCGTATTTTCATGGGCTTAATAGGTAACAAACATGATTCACAAAAATAATAAAAGGGGAATTAAGAGAAAAAAGAGTAACTACGGACGGGTAAGTGATACGTCAATTCAAACAAATCCTATACTGCGACCGCTGGCTACGAAACATTTGTCTAAAAAACGTACAACCGACCTAATTCCTACATCTTCGACAGCTAATCCATCCTCAGCCTTTAAAGTAATTGAACGTCTTTATGTTTGTCATCAACAAATTCTAACGTTTCTTTTTCCTCAATAAAAGGATCTTTTACTGTGATACCTTCGCTGTCATTCATCACTTGAACCTTATCCAATAAGACAAAGAGCTCATCACAATGAGATCGGAGGGCTTTCCTCAGAGCGACTGTTCACTCCCTAGGGTCCTTTGTAATCTGCATCGACGATTTGTGTTCCGCACAATAGGGGGATCATTTAGGTTCTCCTTGCTCCTCAGAAAATGTATTTTGGTATAACGTGAAACGCTAAATGTTTGGTGTTGGCGTTTGAATTTTAATGTGTGGGGAGTTATGTTTCTTTGATGTAAAATATCTTTGCCACATTTTCTTGGGCTTCGTGTTTTGAGCGCTAAATTGTTTGAGTATATCTTTGTTGGCTTTAACATTATTTTTCATTCGTCAAAACCTTGTCCAACTACTGTTTCAGTAACTACGAGTTCTCTCAACACTGAAGTCACTTTGAAATCAGTAACAAAGCAGTCAGGATGATTGTAATTTAAATCAAAAATTTTGACCACATTAGACAAAGCACAGCCAATCAATGTCTATCAATCGACTGGAGATCAAATAGAACTCGACTGTCAGAATCGAATTGCCGTTTATAGGCGGTAACAGACGAAATATATGATTCAATTTCCATCTCCTTGCTTTAAAGAGAGCCAGTGTTGTCTATGGCTGTCAACTTTTAATCTATATCATCAATTTGAAGTCTCTTCTTCGCCGCCTCTAAGCCCCCGTTACGTTTCGGATGCTTTAATGCACTTAAAATAATTCTATAGTGTCATAAAGGAGAGTAAGTTACGAGGCTCAAGGGAATGGAGTCGTGTTTTAGTGATGTAGCTGCCGTTAGAGACCATATTAAACTACGTCATGTCATGAATGTTTAATATTACAATCGCTAAATTGTCTTCAAATATATTTTTGTGTGAACGTCAACGCGAGAATGTTTTTATTCGTTATGATTTTTTCGTCTCTTAGAGCTGCTTTTTTCTGTAATTCAAAGTATCACTTGAATAGTGCAATTTGATCAAATAGCAAAAGTTGTAATACACATTGTAGATACCAAGTTTATTGAAATATCTAATTCACAAACGAAGATATAGTTGCCGAGCTTTAAATAAAATATTAACAGAAACACTTGTCAAACATTAAAAGCAGTTGCCTCACTAATTCTTATTCACAGCTATATTTAAACTGAAACATCTCGGAACACTTCAAAACTTGGTCTTTGCATCCGCAGTCCCGGAATCCCGTAGCGTTGCACATCACTACAGCCACACTCCTGGGATTAATAGTGGAACTTGTTTTACTATCTGCTTTATATATAAGTTATATTATATGCTTTTCGTTACGCTGCCTCTGCTCCGAATCCTGCGAGTCGCGTTTATTATTATAATGTTCGACATTAATTTAGCTTTCAAGTTTGATTCTCCTGATGGTTGTTTAAAATATTTTGCTTAAAGAAAATGGGTAATCTAGGCAGACTAAGACAATATTCGGATGCTAAGACGAATTAGTATACCTACACAAGAAATTATTTGGATTTTCGTTGAACTTGAAACGAAAAGACTGTCACTCATTCATCTCGAAGTGTTGCAAACTATTTTAGTTATGCATATTAAGGCAAGAAGGTTGTTTATGAACAGCCGATATTATCCAAGACAGGATTTTAGAAAACACTTTCTGTGAAGAGATGCAATAATAGTTGAAAATTTGCTCATATTGAACAGCGGGCAGCCTAGCGAAGTGTTCGGTTACGGCTAGTTTGGCAATAATCCTATGAATTGAGGCTATCTGCTGTGCCTGTGGTATTGCCAATCACCCGCTCGCTATTAACACGTTTTACCAACAGAGAGATCGGCATCGCATCAACTATCTAAACATCGCATATCGATACAAACGGAATCAATAATAAAATTCAATCATTACACGACTGAACGATACGAAATTCGTATCGAGTCTGACATCCGTGTTATCGGCAGAATTGAATCGAGTTGATAATCGGTTCGGGCATGTTTGATTACAAGTGTTTGCTCGTTTGTGCCCGCTGATTGCAAAACGTCAAATTGAATAATCGTGTCGCAATTATTGCCGTCAACATTTTCAATGTTTACATACATTTGTTAGTCGAGGAGATTTACATAATTTTCGGAATGGTTATGTGTGGAATAAATTGCACGGCATTGTTTAACAGTTAGTGTTCGTGATTCAGACCATCTGCTGATGACGAGAAAAATACTATTATTTTGCCTTTCGATTATTTTTTTATTTTGGTAAGAATAGATTTTCAATTATATCGGGGTGACATATTTCTTCTTTGAGCTCGTGGCTAAATAATAACAAAAATCGTTCCGTCGATAATTGGATATTCGTATTATATCGAGATTATTCTTATTTTTGCAGGTTATCGGTAGTGCTCCCTGTATCTTACTGGTTTTCAACGGCACTTATTTTTTACTTGGTATTCAACTGTAGTTTCTTTCACCATTCATTTTTTTATTTACCTACGTACCTACTAACGAGATACCCCTACAATTCAGTTTATCGTCACTGATAAATTATCGTTAATAACTTATATTTTCTTTAATATCACTCTCTGTGTCTGTCTTACAATTTGCAAACTCCAACCAATCACACCACATGTTACGACACAAACATTTAATGAACAAAAACCGCGGATACAATAAAAGTAACAACAGGTGCGGTTCGTTCCTAATCAGTTATTCAGCAAACGTCACCATTCGGTATTCTACTCGCGCTCCGTATACGTCAAAATGTAGAGGTCTGTTTGACAAAATTAAGCGGCACCCGCGTAAGGCAGTCAAGGGTATGCGATTTATTTTAGGCAACCATTGTTGTTTTTGGGTGAAATTTTAATACGTAACGTGGAAGTAAATAAGTGGAATGTCGGATGGAATACGGTGGTGTGATGTGAATTAATAATGGGGGTGTTTTTTGGAAAATAAATTGAAATATCAACTTTTACAAGGTTAGGAAATTTTTGATGTGGTCTGCAACTATTAATAATTATTGAAATTCATATTATGTATGTATATACAACGTGTAATTTAAAGGGTATAGGTATACATATACCAACGTGTGCACGGTTTCTTTGGATGATAATAAACGATATGGCAAGGGTTTTACAATCCTATGTCTACATGTGTGAAGTATAATAGAAATTTCAATACATTGATACCAGAGGCAGGATTTTCAAATTAAGAAGAACGAAGAGTATCACCGTGTTATTGGCAAGTGACGTGGAAAGTTATCGACCCTCGTAGTGCTGTGACACGTTTGTTATGATTGGTATTCAAGAAACATATGAAACCGATAAATTGGTATCAATTCTTTGAGTCACTTATTTTGAGCTGAAACTGTGCATAGAGACTCTATACCAGATGTTGTCTTCAGCCCCTTTGGATAGATATCGGGTTTCCGTTACATGTTGTATACTTATTTCTGTTGAATCGGTGAGGAACCAATCATGTGTCAAAATGGTTCCGAATAAATTGAATGTTTTCTTTCGCCCATAAATTTGGCTATGCTAGGTTTAAAATGGAATTTAACATCATCCAATTTGGATTCGCGGGATGACCTCATCGCACGCAATCAGCTGTACAAACGCGAAAATATCTTTGGCAAATACAAACAGTCGGAGTGCGTACCGAATCCGGTCGTATCAAGCCGATAGCCGAGTACGAAACGAACTGCCCAATTAGGAACATACCAATAATGAGTTGTCAAAACAAGGGTTTCATTCAGCAAGCCTACCTTTACTGGTCAAATCAATCTTATTACTCTCAAATTTAGGTGCAATTTCCTTTGCGAAAATTAAACGGGAGTTTTGTATATTTAATGCCAAAGTTAAATTGTGAAAGTTCGGTTTACGTTGCGTAGGATTTGTTTAGTTTTTAAAGCAAGTCCAGCAATTAGTGTGTGGATTTTTTGGTAGGAAATTACTACCACGTTGCGTTTAATCCGGTTAATCGAGTTGTTGGGAAAAGTTCTAAAGGGCATATTTTTGTGTTCAGCTGGTGTTGAAAGTGTATTACGCTGCTAAAGAGCTGACTTTTAATCTTCAATCAGAGCAAATGTTTTCTCATTTCTGGTTAAAGATTTTTACTCATAAAAATATATTTCACTTAAAATCATATAAAAAAGGTATGTTAATCATAATTCATTACTTAGACATTCAGGCTTAAAATATTTGTAACATAGATAAGTACCATATGTTTGAAATAACCAAAAAAGTGTGTGTAAACTTCCAAAAAGATTGTGACAGCATTTAGTCAAAACTACCTTTCGTGGCGAAAAAGATCGCGTTCTCAGTGTTATAATGCAGCTCAAATAGTAGTACCAATTGTTGTCTGTTTCAATATTTTTACAACGCATATATTTTTAGTAATTACATTTATCATTGTTAGTGATTACGGAACACTAGCATAACATACAATTCATTTAAATATTACACTCTAAAATATAATTGCCTGGATGGCTTCCTTAAAAATTGGAAGGAGGGGGGCACAGAACGGTGACCGCTAGAAGAAACGGAAGGACGCCTTTGTCCAGGAGTAGGACACTACATGCTAATATAATATAATAATTATAAAATATTATTGACTCCAACAAATTACATTAATACCTATTTAATTGTCACATTATGTCACAATCTTCAGAACCAAATGAAGCCATCAAACTCGTTACAGATGCCCCGATTGTTATTGCAAAACCAAGGAGGTCACAACTCAGGACGGGAGGCGCCATCTTTAATAGCTTATTAATCTTCAATATAATTTCCTCAGAGTGATGGATGGTGAATGATGACAGCATTTGTGAGAGGTTACATCGGGAGGGGGTGACACTGATGAGTCCCTGTTACACGTCATTTTATATTCAAATGGAATTATCAGGGTTTTGGGAGTTCATCAGATTTAAGTTTTTTTTTATAATCTTTGTTAAATTAATTTGGGGTTTTTATCCCAATGGATACGCCAGCCCCATCATGCCGTACACATGCTTGTACAAAAAAAACCTTAGTTAAATTTAAAGGAGAATCCTAATCAATATAGTACCCCAACTCGCTAAATCTTTTTGCTACATCAGACTTCGGTTGAGCTAAAATTGATTGTAGTAAACCTACCTGTAATATATTTAAATTAAACTCATTGATTAGCCTTCTCCTTTCCTCTTGTTGATTTTAGTCAAATTTCAAAACGAACATGGCTTTTGTGTGCATGCAATCAAGAGTGAATAGGTTACTTCTAGGCAAGTGTGTTTCATCTACGACCACATCATCGCTTATCATCAGCCGAGATAGTGATCAAACGCGAGCCTAAAATAATATTATACATTATATAAAAAAATACTTACCATAGGTAGGTAAAAGTGTGTACATATTTTAATATTTATTTGTACTTGTTATATTGAAATGTTTACAAGCGCCGAGGGTTGGGCACCTTGTGCTGGTGTCCTGAAACACAGACTCTCCGTCTAGTTTAGGCACCAGTCTCCCACAGTGCTTTATCAAATTTGTATAACATTTAGATCTAATACACCTAACTTATTCTAAAATACTGTATTGAGGTGAAAGAAAAAAATATAGAAAACTCAAATTCTTTAGCTACTATATAACTTTAAGTAATATTATAAACTAATACTCTGTTAGTAAGTCAGTCCATGTAAATGGGTACGATGGGGCTGACATGTCCTTGGCCCCTAAATAAAACTAGATTAAAAAAACATGTGTGCATTCACACGTGGTAGAACTGAAACCTTCAAAAAAAACCTTCAAAAATTTATGTGTCCCCCTTACCACTAACCCCCCTGAACTCCCCACGAGACCCTCTCCCCCTCCCCTCTCAGGGCTACTTCACCCTTCGACCTAACTTCGTTACCGTGGTCGCAAGATAGCCGTGTTTGGGCTCATTTTAAAGGGCATCAAAAGCTCTACCACTTGGCCCCAACAGAATTCCAAAATTCGGCAATTTATGTGTCTGTCTCTTTTTCGTTTCATAAACTTTCAAATCACAACGATGCTAGTTTTCACTTCAAAAAATCTGTCGCGTTTAATTGATTTAGTTCTTTGTTAACTTTCACTAAAACTGCTTTTTATAGTTCTAGAGGAGCTCTTGGTTAAGTAATAACAGGCGCACGGTTCGATGTTGAAGGTTAAGCAACGTTTGCCGAGGTTAGTTCGTGGATGGCTGACCGTCTTAAGATATCGAGATTTCTCCCTGCCTCGAAAAGCTTGCTAAGCCCTTATTCCGGTTGTCATGCTGTACATCTTGGACAGTCATTCGGGCAGTCAGAAGATAGCACCAACCTGGCAAAGGGGTAACATGTTATACCATTACCCCGCTACATGGTAAGAGGACGAGAGATAGTGAGGTCAGATAGGCGGTCGCTCCATACAGTATGTTAACTAACAGAGGGCGTTCCCGTTAACCCGCCATAGTATAAGCACATCAATTAGATCGCCGCACACGCGGCCCGTCATTCATAAATAAATTGCGACGTTGCCGTCCTTCAAGTACGCGTGTACAGAGTGTTTCTTTTACGTATCAATTTAACATTTATAATGAAAATTAAAAAAAAAAAACATTTTGCTTTCGAATAGTAATATTTCTTTAGCATGTATGGATGCTATACTATTGCGGGTTAACGGGAACGCCCTCTGTTAGTTAACATACTGTATAAAACACTTGTACTTAGACTGTAAAATACAAAGATCCGTTAAAAAGATCTCGAGAAACATAGGACTCATTTAACATCTTTGCAATATAATCTTGTCCTTATACCTCTGGTGTATATTATCTTAATACAGAGGGTAAAACTTATAATTAGAAGACGTCCGTTTGAGTTTATTATTCCTGCACATTTACTGTCTTGTAGCACTTTGTAACATCATTTGCTAACGGCATTGTAAGGCAAAGGCGTTCCTAGGCGGAGTAAATTAGACCAACTAGGTATATATCCAAGTTAGTCTTACTTTGTATTATGAAGCACCTGTCTGTTCCTCCAATCCAACGAATGTACCTAATGACGCAAGCTTGGATGAAATTATTTTCAACGGATTGTGTGACTCAATTCTACGTTAACTTTTTTTTAAAGAGATCTAGTAATGTGGGTAGAATTCACATCTTTTTTTTTATCGTGGTAAAATTATCAAATAAGTCCTCCCACCCCGGGCAGGGCCGGAGGGACTGTCAGAATTGTACTGACTAAAATCCACGGTGTTCCTTCAATAACCCTTTACGTTCCGGGGTCACGGTAATGGGATAAGTCCCACGACCCCGGCAGGCTTCGGCCCTCTACAGGGGGGGCCTCGTCATGTTGCTGACGCTCTTTGAGGCGCGCGTGGAACACAACGCGCCGTCGACCCGGGCATGGTCCATGGTCGGACAGCGAGTTGCCCTTTACTCGCTGTCCGCATGCCCGCGCCTACGGTGGCCGGAGATCGTCGGCCGACGTCCGACGCCGTTGGCGTCTACCACTGCGGCTGGGCTGGAGGGAGGACGCCATCCTCTCCCTCACACGGCCCGCCTCCTCCTTCGGCAGCATGACTGCTTGGAGAGGTCTCCGCCTATCGCCGCCGTGAGGACACGTCGGTGCTAGAATTCACATCTAGCAATCTTGTTAACCCCTCCAACTAAGAAAAATATGCTTCTGTCTGCGGGTGCGAACCCGCGACTTCTCGGTCACAAGTCCGACACCTTAATCATTAAGCTACTGACGCTTCAAATCAACTCATCTCGCTTTGGGAGAGACGTTTTTACGGGGTTTTACTATTATGATCTGTGTCAATATTAACGCGGTTTTACTATTATGATCTGTGTCAATATTAACGCGGTTTTATTATTATGATCTGTGTCAATATTAACGCAGTTTTACTATTATTCTGTGTCAATATTAACGAGGTTTTACTATTATGATCTGTGTCAATATTAGTAGCACCTTATCAATGAAAGAGTATTCAGTAGAAATTTAAATTTAGAATAAAATACTAATATTATAAAGCGGAAAAGTTTGTTTGTTTGTTTGTTTGCTTGAACGCGCTAATCTTCGAAAGTACTGGGTGGATTTGGATGCAATATGGTATGGAAGTAGATTGAAGCTTGAGGAAGGTTATAGGCTACTTTTTACGCGACTGCAAAAAAGTAGAGTTATGTTTTTACCGTGATAGAATCCACGGGAGCAAAGCCCCGCGTGAGTACTAGTTTAGAATAAATTAATAGTTTAAAAAACACTAGAAAAACACGCTTTTATAAATGCACGTAAAAACAAAAAAAAAAAAAATTAAGAAAACCGATAACGGATTTTCTTTAGGTTTGTTATAACCTTGAAACCTGATCGTGTTCAAAGTCCATTACGTGGCCTTTCTCACAAGTGCAGACACGACTCTGATACGATATTCCATCATGGAATGCCAGTGCCTATCTTCCGACTTCATCGTCAGACCTTAAAACCTAATTGTGGTCAAAGTTCATTACAAGACTTTTCTAAGAAATCCAAAACAGATTACGATTTTCCATGATGAAGTTCCAGTTCACATCTTCCGGCTCCATCATCAGATCAGTTCAACAGTACCATAGTATTGTATTGTCATCAGAACTACATACAGCTGCCAATTTCATTACGCTACGACCCTTGGAAGATGGTTAAATTAGTTACCTTAGATTCCATTACATAGTTAGTTACATACAGGTCGACCTAATAAAAGCGTGTTAAAAACACAATCCGCCGAGTCTGTGTACAGGCTGTTTTCTAGATAGTTCCAGTATTTTAGTTTGAACTACAGCTATCTGACCTACATAAGTACACATCCCTGTAACTGGGTATGGGTAATATGATATCTTTGCAGCGAGATTGGTGTAAGATTTTCCGACTAGCCGTAACGACAGCTTCACGTTATTTAGGCGCGGAGGATTTACGACACTACTGGTATAGTAGTTGAGCGATTGACTGCCTCGCTGTGTTGCAGTTTCGATTCTGGCACCGGAACAAAAATGTTTGTATGGCCTACCAATAGTTTATCCGAGTCTGGGTGTTTGTAAAAATGCACTCAACTCCCAGTGTTGCGTGATATTTATTTAAAAAAAGAATCATATGAGTGTATAAACTAGATTTATTTTCGATCAAGTGTCAGAAATTGGCACTTCAATCCTAGAATCAACTAATCTTACGTGTATAAGGTTGTTCAAAGAAATTATTAAGCGTTTAACTATTAAATTGGGCTACAATAAAGCTTTAACAGTTACACACTAATCCCTTTTTGGTTGTACTGAGAAATTGGATTGGATTCCAAGCTATTATGTTTAATGTGAATTGTATTAATTCAGTTGGTTTGGGATGAAAAGTTAAATGCCAGTAGTTACAGTCAAATTGAATTGTGTTAAGTTAGTAAAGTCAATTACTTACGTAAGTATTTACTTAGAAAAGGCCTGCGTGGATCCCTTTCTAGGTATTGTATAAATTGAATTAGGAATACGGAGTGTGAAGGGAATTGCAGTCATATTTTAAAAACGAACTCTGTAAATTAATCATTTCTTAAAATAACAAAACGCACAAATAAAAAATATTTTGCAATCTATTTGATCTAAACTAAATTAAAATTCGAAGAATGTCGGCTGATGAGAGATGAGAGACTGGCGGCATTGCCACGTTGTATGGCAATGCCTTTGGCCAAAGTAATGGCTTAGTTCCTCAAATCCAAAGATGAAGGCGCCCCTCAAAGAATCAGCACTTACTACGGGGCCAATTCAAGCCAATGCTGGCCGGAGTTGTGAGTGTTCTAACGAGATATGTACTACGCTTGCGAAACGCAAGGACAAATGAAAGAACAGGATTTTAGTTTGTAAACTACTGATACTCCCTTCATCTCCATCCATAGCGGGAAGGAGGAAGTCTTGGTGAGACTGACGTTCAAGTCTGTTTAATAACGACCAATTTAAGGAGTATGCAAGCAAGACACTGGTTTTCGGAACTACCTACCGTTATATACATACTACATAGTATCTTAAAATTTGGCAGCGCAGTCACATTCCGCTTCCGACGCTCGCCCGCGACGGTCGTACCGCTCCGCGCTCTCGATCGTTCCGTGCCTGAGTCATCGCTACGCTTCGTCACGCCCGCCGTGACGTCACTCGTAGTCGCCGACTACGACGCCTGGTCCGGATCCGCCTTTTTCGAGGCGGTGAAGGATATCCTGTTTCTATAACAGAGTATCGTCAAAAACAATTTGATTTGGCCCCTTCAGGGTAAAACCACAGTTTCGTGGTCCTTGGTTGGAAACCTCACGGTGTCAACAATACCAAGGGGGTGCTGACCCGACGCACCCGCTGATCCCCTTCAGGGTGAAGCAGTCAATTGGAGTCGAGTGCTAGGTTTTGGCCTTGGGGGATCTCCTAGTCATACCTAGTTACTGAGTTTCCTTTTCAGCTACACACCTAGTGTCGGTTGGGTGTGTCTACCCCTTCGCACTAGACCCAATAGGGCCCGGCTCGCACAATAAGACTGGCGACCGGTTACAAGCTTAGGGCTCACCATTAGGTACTCACCTCCCAGTCTCTACCCGACTGGGAGGGTTACACATCCCCGGACCCATCCATCCGGGAAGTTAGGCCAGTTAGGCTTTAAATAGGTCCCCCGCGGGAGAGAAATCTCCAAAATTTCCCCATAAAAATTTTTGATTCATTCGCCAATCATGGCTAACTCCAATATTTTGGAGATATTGCTAGAAATACTTAAGGAAAACCCTGCTATTTCCACCAAATATGGCGGAAAAATCCAGCGTGAAATCGCTAACTGTCCTTCGGCTACCGAAGCCAACGTCGCTGATTTTAGTGACGCGCTTGACAGCCCATTATCTCCCCCGCTTGCTGATCAAGGCATTCCGGTTGGTCAATTCACGGAAGTGTTTATCAACTCTGATCCCATTGTTCATCGAACAACGAACGACTTCCAGGTAGATAGCCTTCTATCGCTCCCGCCCGCCGACAATGTCGTGCCGACCGCCCAATTCCCGAAATCATCCATTGTTTCCGGCCAACCTACTAATCCTATTGTTCATAGAACAATGGACGCCGCGCAGGTGTGCGCTGCAGTTGAATTCCGTGAAATGAACACCACCGAACCTGTGTCCAATAACAACTCTGACAATGATTTGTCATCATGCCCCTCGTCCTCGGAAGACGACTTTCAAGTCGTCACCGGCGGCAAGAGGAAGAAAGGGAAAACCTCCCAGGCCAGCAAGGCCAAAAAGACCACCGCGTCGCCCCCGTCCCCAACTCAAACGCCCGTTCGACCCGCTAGCCCCGTCCCAACTACCTCTGCACGCGCGCAGAATAGTCGTCCCCCCAGCCCGATAGCCCAAACTTCTTCAGCCCAAAGGAAGCAACGCCCTCCGCCCCCCTTTTACATCCAAGACAAGGGGAAATGGACTGATGTGTCCAAGATGTGTGTTGATCGAAAGATCAACTACACAAACGCCCGTGCCTGCCAAAATGGCATTAAAGTCACCGTCCCTACGTCGAACGATTATAGGGAACTATATCGCGCCCTCCGTGAAGGGAATATTTCCTTTCACACTTTCTCCTTCCCCGAGGACACGCCCACTCGTGTAATTATTAAACGTGTCCCTAAAGAAATCCTTGTACAGGATATTAAAGACGACCTTGCCGATCAAGGTATACCAGTGATCGCCGTCCATCGCTTACATAAAGCGAGAGGCGGTGAATTGTACGACATGGTTCTTGTCATTTGTGAACCAACCGAAGGTCATCACCCGATTTTCAAGATTAAGTCCATTTGCTCCCTATCCGGTATCTCAATTGAAAAGCCCTACAAAACCGCAACAGTGGGACAATGCCACCGTTGCCAACTGTATGGCCATGCGCTGAGCAACTGCTATG
This sequence comes from Tholera decimalis, assembly GCA_943138885.2. Taxonomy (NCBI): domain Eukaryota; kingdom Metazoa; phylum Arthropoda; class Insecta; order Lepidoptera; family Noctuidae; genus Tholera; species Tholera decimalis. Next base: position 5,999,233 of record OW964553.2, on the reverse strand, counting down.
CGACTCCCAGATGCGTCAAGTGTCTGGGCGAGCACAGCACTGCGGACTGCCCTCGGCCTAAAGACCGAACCCTTTGTTCGGAACCACCCAGCTGCGTTCTCTGCGGCCAGACCGGTCACCCGGCAAACTACCGCGGCTGTCCCAAAGCCCCCAAACTCGCTCCTAAATTAGCGAAGCGCGCCAACACCCGCCAACAAAGAGAGGCACCTTCCTCTCAAATTCCCCAACGTCTCGCTCCTCAGAGACCATCCCCGTGGAACAGGCTAAACCACGAAAAAGCCTTTCCCTCCTTGGCCCCTGCCAAACCTTTGCAGGCACTGATGGATATACCCATCGCAGCGCAGATCCTGCCTATAGACGTGGCTCCAGAGGCCACAACCAGTCCCAAACCCGCGCCTCAAACCACTGCTGCTCCTGCAGCCAAACAACCGCCCAAACCCTCACCCGTCGGGAACGGCGAGTCTTGCGCCCAGACTCTACTGCGCCACTATAAAATATTTATGACCCGCCAAGCCAGGTCTCTCCGCGATGCCCTTCTGGCTGCCGAGCAGCAGAATAACGGCAAAATTACAACGGAAATGTACAGCCAAATATTCAGCACACACAGTGATGTCGTGCTAGGCCTCGACCAGATGGATGCGATGGACTGATCCAATGGATTCCCAACGCACAAACCACACTAGGCCTCGATCCCTCAAATTAGGTTTTTTCAACGCCAATGGCATTTTCAACCAACGCGCCGAAATAACTAAATTCCTCCGCGACCACCAATTAGACATCCTCCTTATACAGGAGACCCTTTTGAAACCCCACCGCGCTGACCCCAAAATTGCGAATTACCGTCTAGTTCGCAATGACAGAACACGCTGCCAGGGCGGCGGTACCCTTATTTATTATAGGAAGGAGTTATACTGCATCCCTCTGACCCCACCCGCGCCTCTCTCTCACCTAGAGTACTCTGCCTGTCGACTAGGCATGACTGGTCATCCTCCGATAACCATCATCTCTGCCTACCATCCCCCACCATCGGTCGCGTCTCTTGCTTCAGACGATCCTATCGCGCTCACCAGCGATCTCACGACTCTCTTCGGCCTAAGTGACTCCGTCTTACTAGCGGGCGATCTCAACGCCAAACACCCCGCTTGGAACAGCAACACGGCAAACGCCAGAGGCAGAATCGTGTATAACCTAGGCGCGACCCTAAACTATGACGTCATAGCTCCGATGAGTCCCACCCACTACCCACACGACACCAACCATAGGCCCGATGTCCTCGATGTGGCGCTCCTAAAGAATGTAAACCTCCGTTTACACTCCATAGAAGCGCTTCACGAGCTTAACTCGGATCACCGTCCCGTTATCCTACACCTAGGTTCCCGTTCGGGTAACCATGATCCTACCCAACCTCCTCCGACCCAATTGATCACCGACTGGAGGAAAGTAAGTGAAAAACTGAAATCCACCACGTCGCCACAATTGGACACCATTCCTGACCACATAGTCTCAGTGGCTGACACGACGGCGGCGATCGACTCGCTTACAGATCACGTACAATCCGTCCTGAACGATTGTTCAAGGGAAGTTCCTGTAGTGGAAGACCACCGCTGGAAACTCCCGGATGATGTACGGAATCTGATAACCGAGAAGAACACAGCCATCCGCGCGTACAGCGCTTTTCCCTGCGCCGCAAACAAAGCTCACATGCGCAACTTACAGCGTGCTGTAAGGAAACGCATTACCGAGCAGCGTAATGCGAGCTGGGACAAGATGCTGAGCGAACTTGAGCCCACCCATCTTGCCTTCTGGCAGCTTCAGAGGAAGTTACGATCCACTGAAGAGGCCACAATGCCTCCTCTCATTCGTCCCGATAAGAGTATCGCCTTCGATAACTCTGAAAAAGCAGAATGCCTAGCCGACAGCCTAGAGTCCCAGTGTTCTCCCAGCTCTCAACCAGTAGACCAAGCCCACCTCGATATGGTGAACGCCGAAGTCGAACGTAGAACTTCCCTTCCGCCCATCGAAGATCCCGATAATCCTCTGGCCCCCATCACTCCTGATGAGGTCCAGGATATCATTAAAAGTCTCCAACCGCGAAAAGCCCCTGGCTCCGACGGCATCACCAATAGGGTTTTCAAACTTTTCCCCGCCCAGCTTATAGTGCTAATGACTGCCATCTTCAATGGCGCATTGAGCAATAATATGTTCCCTACAACCTGGAAACAGGCCACCGTCATAGGTATTCCCAAACCAGGCAAGCCCAAGTCTGACCCGTCTAGCTACCGTCCCATTACTCAACTTCCTCGGTAAAATCTATGAAAGGCTTATATATAAGCGGCTCAAAGATTTTGCCGAAGCAAAGAGTCTAATACCCAATGAGCAGTTCGGATTTAGAACCGAACACTCATGTATCCAACAAGTCCACCGCATCATAGAACACGTCAGCGCCGGCTTCCAACGGGGCGCAATAACAGGAGCCTTATTCTTCGACATAGCGAAAGCGTTCGACAAAGTCTGGCACAATGGCTTAATCTATAAGCTATACCAACTCGGCGTGCCTGACCGTCTCGTGCTCATCCTACGGGACTTTTTATCGAATCGCACCTTTCGTTATCGAATTGAGGGGGAGCTCTCCTCCCCCCATCCCATTCGCGCAGGAGTTCCTCAAGGCTCCGTACTATCCCCCCTCGTTTTCATTAGTGATATTCCCAAGCATAAAAATACCCAGCTAGCCCTATTCGCCGACGATACGGCTATCTATTATACCGGTCTTAAACCCGATGCCATCGCTCGCACTCTCTAAACTTCCGCAAACACTCTGGCCAAGTGGTTCCGGAAATGGAGAATCGAAGTCAACCCAGACAAAAGCCAGGCAGTCCTCTTTTCTAAACCGCGGATAAACCCACCCTCCCCCCGTCCGATTACCATGTACGGCAAGCCTATCCCTTGGGAAAAGCAAGCCAAATACTTAGGCGTGGTCCTCGATAGACACCTCTCCTTCGCTGAGCACATAAAGCAGGCACGTTCGCGCGCCGCTTTCGCTCTAGGTAGGCTCCACTTCATTCTTAGCTCTCGCAGCAAGTTATCACTCAGGTGCAAGCTGCGTATTTTCACCGCGGTCATCCGTCCCATCATGACCTACGCCTGCGTTGTTTTCGCACACGCAAAGCCCTACCTCCTCCATAAGATGCAGACCCTCCAAAACCGATTCCTCCGTAGAGTCACGGGAGCCCCCTTTTATGTTCGAAATGAGCTTCTTCACGTAGACCTCAAGATGCCCACCATCCAGCAGTTCATGAAACGCGTCTCCAAGCGTTTCTTTGAAACTTCAATCCAACATAGGAATCCCCTTATCGTATCGGCCGCCCAATACGAACCCTCGCGTATCTCTAAGATTCGCCGACCAAGGCATACCCTAGTCACTCCCGATGACGCAATCACCCTGCTCCAAGAGAGCCGTAGGGAAACAAGTACAGTGGCACACAAACACAAAAACCGACCGTCCTTCCGTCCTCGCCGCCGAGGCCCGCCGCGACGTCCCCGTAATAGTCCACCCCGACCCTTGCCAGAGCCAGCCCGCGACGCTGAGCCAGTAGCTTTAAATTCCCTTATTAATAATAATAATGATATGATCCAGCCTGTCCCTAGCTGTCCTCCCCTGCGACGCCCTAAGCCGAGGTCCGTACCCCACAGGGGGTGCCCTTAGCGTGTAGTCGCCTAGTTTGTAAGTTTTTTAATAAGCCCTGGCTGGAGGCTTTAATTAATTTATTAATTAAGGCAACCACAGGCAAGCCCGGTTAAGCAGCCGACAACCTCAGAGGTTGACCTGCGAGATGCCACACACAAAAAAAAAAAAAAAAATTTGGCAGCTTGTAGTAAGGAGTAAAACACGGATACGCTGCAAGGAGCCGGCTTGTGGCTTACACGTCTAGTGTACGATGTACTACCGTAGCGCGTTATCTTCTAGTCATATATGCTCACAACATGGCGGGGAAAGCCGAGTGCATTCACTAGCAGATTGTTACTCTCCAACATCACTATTTTGGCAACATTGTAATTTCATAAAACATCGACGTTGTTATGTATTTATTTGGGACAGAAAACAGTTATTCAATACGGTATTTTACAGAAAATGGTTATATTTTAAAGATAAAAATCGTGTTGCCGACCTATTGTTCACATGAATTTATTGTTAAAATGAAAATAGTATTATATTACTAACTTATAGCAATCGAACGTGTTCAGTTACGTTAAGAAAAAAATAATCGGAACCACGTTGTCATAATACGTCAGAATCAACAAACATTACTATGAATGAAATAAAACATATTTTAAAACAACGCCGAGAACCATGCTTTCTAACAACAAAAAAAGCCACATCCAAATCGGTTGACCCGTTTGGGAGCTACGGTGCCACAGACAGACACACATATCGGTCAAACTTATAACACCCCTCTTTTTGCGTCGAGGGTAAAAAACACAAAAGAAAACTAGCGAGGAAATACTTACAACTACATAAAATATCTACTGTATTCAAAAAGTATCAACAAGTACTTACGAATAATCTGGAAACGGGACGTACCTGCAACGGACAGACATACATTAGTCGATATTCAGACTTTGCATAGGGCAAAATAAGTGGGTTTTCTATTCAAACCCATTTCTTTATAAAAAAGAAGTTGTAAAGCCCTCCTCGGTAGTGCAGAGAGGCTTTCAGGCACTCACACGGGAGGTCAAAATAATGGTTGGCGTGAGTGTTGAGAGGGAGCGAGTAACGGCTTTTGTACACTACTTCAGAATACGGTATCCCAAACGGATAGCATGTATTTAGCTTTGATTTTGACTGTTATCAAATTCGAATAAAAAAAGCAAGTACAGACAAAATAGTTTTCATTACACAACGTGATTAGTCTATATCAGGGTAGGCGTAACCTTTATGTACCGATGTGCCATTAAACGTGCTGTCAAATAATTTTAACTATGTGACCATTGGAACAAAATAATAACAGTATCAACTCAAAACCCTTTATTTACTACAAAAAGGTGCATTTTGCAATATTTCTCTTCAAATACTCAGTAGCGCACTCACGTTCGCTCAACTTCAGACTTTTTTAACCGACTTCAAAAAAAGAGGAGGTTCTCAGTTCGATTTGTAAAATTATTTTTTAGTTTGAAAGGGTATACTTTCTAGTTGGTCCCATTGTCATCACGTTAGGATCTGATGATGGCATCATGGAGAAATCGAGGGATATCTTCAAATATTATAGGGACACCTATAGCGTTTTGGGTATTGCTTATAGTAACTTGTGCAGTTACTCTCGAAAAGCAGCATTTGGGGAAGTGGAACTGATGATGAAGACCACAGATGGCCACCGAAACTACTCAATAATAAGTATTTCGTGGATTGCGAATCGATTACTTGTATATGGATGTTAAGCACTTATGCTCGTCACAATCCATATGGTAAAGTAGAGCTGATTGTGGAGTACCAGTAGAACTCCTCAAAAATTGACGGTTCTGCATCGGGAAAAGCAATATTTTGTAAAAGGTGATAAGTAGTTCACATTTTGACTTTGACTTTTGTAACTAGATAAATTACAAACCGACCCATTAAAAAGCATGAAAAAAAAACACTTTTTTGCAATAAATAAAATCGACTTTCATATCAAAACGTAGTGTTTTGATATGAAAGTCGGTGTGAAAAAAAAAAGAAAATACAAAACCAATAACACCGACTACCGAAATTAAAGTTATTTCTGGCTTTGTAGTGTTTGATATGGAATTCGGTTTTATTTTTTGCGAAATAGTTTTTTTTCTTGGTGCGTAATGAATTTCATGATCAGTGACGTGCACAAAATATTAAGTCGCGTGCCATTGGTTCGGCATCCCTGGCCTATATTATTCCCACAGCTGGGACAAAGCGGGTCCAGTTTACCCACACTGGACCCGCTTGGTGGATATCGCATGTCTTCGGATTTTCGGTTATAGGACAGGCCGGCTTCTGCACCATGTTTTCCATTACCGATTTGACATGAATGGTGATGATGAAATTTACACAAAGTAATGTGCTTGCCTGGGATCGAACCCACGTCCTGCGACTCGTAAGTCGTGTCTGTAACCAACGGGCTACCACTGTTTTTCATTACATAGAAAGAAATATTAAGAAAGTAATAAATAAAGAGATAAAAAATGTGTCACACGACACACCAAATTAGTCCAGTTGAGCCCAAATGCTAGACACACCAAGGACACAAAGTTCACGGAGGTAAATTAGTTTTGTCTCAATGAACTGTGTTTGTACAGCGGAGTATAAGACTGCTAAAAAAATGACGTCATCTGTTTTCGTTTAGATAAAGTTTGGGTTTTAAATTAGCTATACAAACACGAATGACTTTATACAGCCGGGTTTGGGTAACACGCAAACCTTATTTTCGGAAAACACTCAAATGTACATAACTAAATGTTGAGATGTTGTTATCCAAATTTTTACTAAGACGTTTTTCCTTTAAAAATATTGGCTTGATTAGAATATTAATAAGGCTATCAAAAAGACTTCGCTTTATTCTTTTACCATATAATTAAATGACGCACAGCATGACCGTCATGCTATTGGTTCGCAAGTGGCAAGTAGAAGTTCTATACAATCAGCACGGTTCTTTAAATTAACTTAACATTTTATTTAAATATGGAAAATTTCAGTGAAAAATAAAACATTTTATTACTTTACGTGGTACTATCTATGATTTTAATTTTTCTAAACAATAATATAATAACATTACTTTCTCAAGTGGTTAAAGTTATTTACACGACACTAAAACAAAATCAACCTTTAAAAAAATGTGTCTGACGGAAAGCCTGTCTCTCTGTTTGTCCGGGCTAATATTTGGAACGACTGAACCGATTTAATTGGCACTTTCTCTGGAAGATGAGGAGGTAACGTATAGGCTTTTTATCCCGTAATTCCCACGGGATCGGGATTTACGAAGGAAAAGTTTCCCGCGCGAATGGAAGGAAAAAACACGTGGGTATTATTTATAAACAGTTTTATTTTTCACTGTTGCCTTATAATTCCAACGAGAAAAAGGAATGGTGCATCATGATGGTTTGAAGATGTCCCTGACAGAATCCCATTTTTTTGCTTGTGGACATTGAAAAAAAAAAAATGAAAATGAAAATATTTATTATTTATACCAAGAACCTCATGTACAATGATTTGTGTTTGGAGCCTCCTTTTAGGCAAACAATGCCTCTGTTAGGAGATTCCGCTCTTCCATATCTTAGAAACTACATAATCATTTAATCATACATTTAAAAATATTTTTATATTTATTTGTTACATTAAAAAGTTCATTACATCTTCGTTTATTATGGTGCGTATATGTATTTACGTAGATGAGTTCCGTTTTCAGGTAGACAGAGCGGTGTAAAGCCGGCTTTACACGTTGGCCAACACAGTGGCGAATGTAGTGGCCAATGCCTATTGGCCAACGTGTAGACGGGGTGTTTGTGCATGTTGGGTGCACAAAGTTAAATAACACCCCCTCTACACGTTGGCGAATAGGCACTGGCCACTACATTCGCCACTGTGTTGGCCAACGTGTAGAGCCGGCTTGAGACGGAGGTCATTAAAACCATATGGTGTTTATCTTCGTCATCTCTTGCTGGGATACCGACACTTTGGCATTCTTCACAATCTGATAGAATATCACTTAGCCCAAGATCCGCCAACCTCTACCCGACCGTCTCTTCACCACCACTCACGAAAGAACCTGCACATAAAACTAGGCCTCCATTTACGCGAAAAACTCTCAGGGAAGCCCACTGAACTTTTGAAACAGAACTGAACTCTATACAATGTGACCAAATAAACAGAGGTACTTTGTGGCAGATTTAGTGCCGGCTATGTGCGACTATGTTTTATAGACGAGCCGTTTTGCCTGGGACACGAGATAGGTAAATTGTTACTGGTGATTGGTTGGCGAAATTGTACGCGTTTTTGGACTCTGATATATTGAAATGAATCCTGTAATTCATGATTTGTTGTTCAGTTGTGTGTGAGTGTTGCTTCTCACGGTAATATATTACTGTTTAATGGTAATACATGCGAGTATTTATCTTTGATTTCGGATACGATTTTCGACCTTACACCGTTGCTCTTATTTAGTACTTTAAAGCAGTTATCCTAAACCTAGATCTAGTCTATTTAACGTCACAGCTGTTTGGCAAGAAAAACCTTTGCCTTTTAAAAATTGGCAACAGACGATGTGTAACAATTCCTGAGTTATCTCAGGAATTGTTGCATTTTACACCATGCCATAAATACATTCAAATACATTCCCGCAACCCTAGTTTCCTTTACATGTTGCAAAGAAGTAAAGGACCCATGGGTAACGAGAATGTTCTAACGAGATACCGCAACCCCGGAACACAAGGGCACCTAAGGGAACAGGGCGGGGTTAGGGCACTTCCTTCGCCTCAACGATTCCGTCATTTGGCGATTTTAACACAGAAAAAAAAACGTCAAAAATTAATAAATTAATGGAATCAGTCGATAAAATCTTTAATGTGGATTTGAAATTTATTTATTTAAACATTATGCAACACTAAAGGTACTACCAATCACCCTATGGGTGGCGAAGAGGAAATATACGAGAGCTTTTTCTGTTGCCTTTTCAACTGACACGAATAGAATGGAGGTACTCCCTCAAAAGTACTTAGAATATAGACTTAGAATATACTTAGAATATAGAATATACTTAGAATATCTCTTTTACTTTTATGTTATAGTTATTTAAATACCTATGTATGTGTATGTTTCTATAATGTGTATGTCATAAGAAATGTATATCTAGTTCTTTAAATATCTGTATTCACAGATAAACCGTGTAAACGGTTTCGTGGGACATCGGCTTATTTTTAAGATGTTAATGTAACATGTTTTAATAACAAATAAATAAATAATAATAAATAATAGGTCTAACAGCTGTTGTAAACCTCAATAAATGCTGGTACGCTCTAATACGAACGTTATTCAATCGTTTCATAACACCATAATATCGTGTTACACATATTCGTTCACTAATCATCACAGATGCGTGCAAACGGGGCGAGAGTCACCTCGCTTCAAGTTACTCGATACGAGGCGTTAGTAGGGAGTGCAGGAGGGACACGGCGGCGCCAATACCCGGCCGCACTCCACTTTCATTGTTTGCACGGAGCAAATACGAAATAAGTGCAGACGGGATGCAGTTTTGTTTATCGTACCGAATTTGGGAAGAAGAAAACTAAACAACTTAATTTTTTGTGGTAAAGAACTATCTATACTTAATATGTACTTATTATTTGAACTTGATAATCTTCGTAAGTGCATGGTGGATTTGGATGAAATTCGGTACAGAATGAACTTGAAAAAAAAAGGACGGGTTTTTTTTATCGTAATAAGGTCCATGAGAGCGAAGCACCGCACGACTACCTATTTGAAAAAATCTGTAAATACGCGCTAAAAACATAACCCTCCTCCTTGCTTCGCTGCAGTCGGGTAAAAAGTGTCTCGACTTAAGACAGTCTTTTTATGATTTTTCTTACCTACACAGTCGTTTTGTTAACGCTGTATAAAAGGGATAATTATAATAATTCAGCCACTTAACAACGTTCCTACTGTTTGGTCACTGCTTACTCTTTATAATGACTCTAAGCGTGTTGGAAGATGTCACATCCGCAGTGGAGATGATACGTATAAATTACACAAAGTAATGTGTTCGAATCTATAACCTCCAACTCTCAAGTCAACGGTCACCGCTGCTCACTGGAAAGAATATAAATTAAAATAAAATTTCTTCTCTTGTGAGTCTTTGTGATCTAAAAGATATTTATTTATTCACACTTCATGCACATAGGTACAAAGACAGACTTAATGCCGAAGGCATTTTCTACCATGCAATCACAGGTAACGAAGAGATTATACAGTATGTTAACTAACAGAGGGCGTTTCCGTTAACCTGCAATAGTATGGCATCCATACATGCTAAAAAAATATTACCATTCGAAAACAAAATGTTTATTTTTTTATTTTAAAATATTCACTAAAAATGATAATTGATACGTAAAAGAAACACTCTGTACACGCGTACGCATTCATAAATAAATTGCGACGGCGGCGACGTTGCCGTCCTTCATGTACGCGTGTACGGAGTGTTTCTTTTACGTATCAATTTAACATTTTCAACCGACGACAAAAAAAGAGGAGGTTATCAATTCGACGAGTATATTTTTTTTTGTGTTTTTTTTTTATGTATGATCACCGATTACTCGGAGACGGCTGAACCGATTTGGAAAATTCTTTTTGTGTTTGAAAGGGTATACTTTGAAATTGGTCCCATTGCCACGAAGTCAGGATCTGATGATGGAATCCTGGAGAAATCGAGGAAACTCTTCAAATATTATAAGCACACCTATAGTGATTTGAGTATTTTTTATAGTAACTTGTGTAGTTGCATTCGAAAAGCACCATTTGTGAAGTGGACCTGATGATGAAGACCACAGATGGCCACTGGAACTACTCAATGTTGTAAGTATAAGTAGGAATAATAAGTATTTCATGGGTTCCGCTTCGATTACTTAAATATAGTTATGAAGCACAATATGCTCGTCGCAATGCATATGGTGAAGTGAAGCTGATGGTGAAGTACCAGGAGAACTCCTCAACAATTAACGGCCCAGCATTGGGAACAGCAATATTTAATAAAAGATTATAAGTAGTTGAGATTTAGGCTTTTGTAACTAGGTAAATTATAAATCGACCAACTAAAAATAGTAAAATAAAAACTTTTTACCAAAAAATTAAACCGACTTCCACAAATCACTGCAAAATGAAAAATAACTTTAATTTCGGAAGTCGGTGCCAAAAACAAAATACAAAACTAAAGACACCGACTACCGAAATTAAAGTTATTTTTCATTTTGCAGTGTTTTTTGGAAGTCGGTTAAATTTTTGGTAAACAGTTTTTTTAGTGAATATTTTAATATTAAAAATAAATAAAAACATTTTCTTTTCGATAGGTAATATTTTTTTAGCATGTATGGATGCTATACTATTGCGGGTTAACTTAACGGGAACGCCCTCTTTTAGTTAACATACTGTTTGTAGGTATCTTAAAAATAAATGGGTTTCTTGTCTTAAAAATTATAATTTATTTTTAAAATTTTAATCTTGATGTTTCTTCCATTGTTACCTACAGAACTACAAGCTACAACATAATTTCCCGGTATTCCATAGCTCTGACTTGAAGACAAGGAGTATTATTATAAGTAAGCAGACTCCAACTTGTCGCTGGGATAACACAGAATAGTTTCTCTACTTCCTTGTTATAATACCGACGTAGTTCAGTACCTCTACCATGAGTTTACGCAACCAAAACTCGCTAGAGTCTCCGTAAATTATTTGTATGAAATATTGTACAGCGCCCCAAGCGGTCACAGAAAGAATTAAAATTCGTACCATGAGCACTATAGATTACGATAGGTTTAAAACCTAACGTAATCTATACGATAGTCACTAACGTTTTTTAGCTGTCACCATACAAAACGGTACCATGAGTCACTAATTCGACAGGCGCTAGCGAACGATACGCTTACGGTAGTAGTTACGTTGCTCACTAGCATTTTGGCGTGTGAAACATGTGTTTACATTAACATATAATACGTTTTGAGTATAATAAAGTTATAATAATGTCTGCAAGAGCATATTTAGCGTGGAATATGTTAGTGGCCGCTGAATTTGAAGATCAACGACGTGAACAACGTGAATTCCAAGCCAATACGGGAACTCGTGTTGTTTCGTAAGCTTTGTTTTTTTTTTCATATATAGGAATAATTTACACATCAATGAATTGTAGCATATGCTGGAACCAAATATAACACCTATTGTACCAAATTCCTAAAAATACATTTTTTTATTTTATTTGATATTAGTAGAAAGTTGAAACAAACCTTTCCATGAACTTCACCATCAATTGGAACTGTGAGACACTGGTCCTCATTGTATTAAATAATCCAAACTTTTAAACCACACAAAGCACCTCTGTGACACAACATCAACAAACAAAAACAAAGAGTATGTAATACACTATGTTTTAAACAAAAATACAAATTGAATAGACGACAATGACAATATTTATTTATTTATTTATTAAAACTTTATGCAACACAAAATGTACAAAGGCGGACTTAATGCCATAGGCGTTCTCTACCAGTCCACCATGGGTGGTGAAGAGATAACATGGCAGGTGCATAAAAAAAAAAAAAACTAAGTAGATAATATTTTCAACGTAAAAGTTTTATTACAAGTGTATATATACAAGAACCACTCGAAATTCAAAAGCCACTAAATACACTAATCGTAAACTTTTAAATTTTGTTGGTTTATTTTGTGATATTGACTGTCTTAACATTTTTAGCATAGCGATAACACTACATTTTGAGCTTAAGAGTTGTTCTCTCTTCTTATTAGTGGGAAAGAAAGAAACAGAACATAAGTAGTGACCCACAGACGAAAGTATTCTACGAGTGGAGTGAAGTTAGCTAGACGACATGATCTATCGAGCTCACGTTAGCGCCTCCGTAAATTTCCTTAAATCTCATGGTGCAAGCATTATTGAAATCTATTCGATCCACGTTTGTACGCTAGCGAGTTCAGCGCTAGTGAGTAAGTTGTCGATGACAACTCATGGTAGAGGTACAGAATGTCAGAAGGGACGAGTGAAGCGAACCGAGCGCCGCTTTCATGTGGTCCTGAGTGCACATAGAGTAGTTTAGGATGCCAAGGCGACTGAATTAATTTGATTACGATAAAATTTACATTAATGCAACATTATCCTGATACTTCGCTCAATTATAGGCGAATGTTCTATAAGGTTAAAACGAATGACTGCTTCTTTGTTATAAGTAATAATATTTATTTTACAGTGTAATTACTCAAGTAATTTTAGGTTATATAATGCAGTACACAACGGGCGAGGCTCCTAGTTAGGCTAAAAGTTAGCCTGTGTTAAGGAGAGCCAATACCAATCCCCTGATTGGTCAATTAATATAAAAATTGTACTAACGTAAGTGCTTATTATTAGAATAACAGTCACGCGGGGCTTCACTTCCATGGTATTTATAACCTCTTTTTTCTGCAGTTGGGTAAAATCCTATAGTCTCTCCCTCAAGCTTCAACCAGCTTCCATACCTTCATGCACATCCACCCAGTACTTTCTAAGATTAGCGCGTTCAAACAAACAAACAAACTTTTCGGCTTTATATTACATATTAGTATAGATAGATATTATTTTTATTGTGACCGAGTCACTCTTAAATTAAATACCCCCAGGTTATAGCTAGAAATCATTATTACCGACGAAATACGCCATTGCTATGCTATACTATCGACGGGATCCATGTTTTTACATTCAGTTTCTTACACACTCGGATATTGTGTAACTATCTATGCAAGCAATTTTGTGCTATTACAGTTGTATAATGTTATGAAACTAGGTTGCATAAAAACTGGGTTCTGTCTACAAGACATCAAAAACTGTGTTAAACATGCAAAAAGATTAGATAGATAATAAGTACCTAATTATCTTATCAATGGCTGGCTCTGGTTTTGATTCTCTTTTTAAAGTATGCTTGAAGATGTCCAAATCGCAAAAATACTAATATTCATTCGAAATACATACATTGAGCCATCGCATACTAATAGTTGTTAAGTAATAGTTCTGCGGGCTTAGTACGAGTTTGAAATACTTTTCTCGTTTTCAAAACCTATCGCTTTGTTTCTTTCACATGCACCAAACTTGTAGATGAGTGTGAAAGAGACAAAGCATAGTTTTCGAAAACGATAGTAGTATTGCAAACTTTTACTAAGCCCCCTGATCATCGGGCACGCCGCAATTGCGGCGGTAAGACCCCTCTTTGTGGAGTGGCTAGATCGGCGTCACGGCGCCCTGACCTACCGCATGACGCAGGTCCTTACCGGACACGGAAGTTTCGGGAGGTACCTGTGTCTGATGGGAAAGGAAGAAACGCCTGGGTGTCATCACTGCGAGGGTCGCCCTGAGGACACAGTAGAGCATACGGTGCAAGACTGCCCCGCCTGGGCAGATCACCGACGTGTCCTCACGGCGGCGATAGGCGGAGACCTCTCGCGCCCGGCATTGGTCGAGGCCATGCTGCGGGGCGAGAGGGAGTGGGAAGCGGTCGCCTCCTTCTGCGAAGCAGTCATGCTTCCGAAGGAGGAGGCGGGCCGCGTGAGGGAGAGGATGGCGTCCTCCCTCCAGCCCAGCCGCAGTGGTAGACGCCCACGGCGTCGGACGTCGGCCGACGATCTCCGGCCACCGTAGGCGCGGGCATGCGGACAGCGAGTAAAGGGCAACTCGCTGTCCGACCATGGACCATGCCCGGGTCGATGGCGCGTTGTGTTCCACGCGCGCCTCTAAGAGCGTCAGCAACATGACGAGGCCCCCCCTGCAGAGGGCCGAAGCCTGCCGGGGTCGTGGGACTTATCCCATTACCGTGACCCCGGTACGTAAGGGGTTATTGAAGGAACACCGTGGATTTTAGTCAGTAAAAGTCTGACAGTCCCTCCCACCCTGCCCGGGGTGGGAGGACTTATTTGATAATTTTACCACGTTAAAAAAAAAAAGCCCCCTGATCATCAAACGTAAAAGTCAGGCGAGTTAAGATTTAAGTCACAACAATGTTATCATGCATCAACAAAAAACCCTTAGCTTTAGTTTTAGTCAAATCAAGTTATGATAAACTCACTAATATGTTAAGTAACTTTTTGTTCTGTAAAACCCCTACAGTCGTGATCGCCATATTTATAAAGTTGCACTTGTATGTAGGTACAATTGACACCGCTGGGGCCTGGGGCGTCTACATATTTCACATCATTGGCAAAGTATAATATTACATTCTACGTCGCAGATTCATACGCTCCGCGGAGATTCGCGTAGACGTGTGGCGTCGGGTTACGCCACTAGTCAATAAAAGATGGTCGTGCGGTTCGTGTTGCGAATGAAAAAATGCGAATCGTATTTTGTTTCTTTTTTTTATGCGTCTGTGTTTATGGTTTGGTGGAAGATTTGCATGCTTTGCGTAGTTTTGTGTTTAGAGCGTTGTTAGGTAAAATTGAGCGTTGAGGAATGAAATGAGAATTTTAGTGGCTTAAAATAAAAATAGATGTTGACTGCTATAATCTTTAGAAATTGTGTCTTTTATTGTGAATTTATCTATGTAGCAAATTAAAAGACATAAACATAATAATAAACGACACTACTAATAAACGACTACACATTAGTATGACCACCATAGTTTGGGCTTTAATGGTCAGCCACCATAATAGTGGGCCACCGAAGAAGACGAAGAAGATCTTGTTGTGCCTTTTATAGCATGTGCCAAATTAACAGTTACTTTTCCTTTCTCTTAGAATTATTAAATAAAACCAAACCTTATTCACAGACAATGCAAAAGCATCTATAAAACCTTTTGCTTCCACATTAACCCCTCACGACGAGTAACTCTTTCCATGTCCAGCGCAGTTGATAAACCTGCGTCGTTAGCGGGCGAGGGTTAAGACGTGACGTACATGCCGATGTGGACGAATGATATCGAGAATAACACGAAAGTATCACCCGAGATACTGGCCGAATGGAAATGGCGGCCGAGGGAAAATTAAATTTGGAACGATTTAAATTACGAATTTGGAAGGGTTGCTGGTTGCTGCGGAACGTAGGGTCAGTTTATAAGTGAATTTTAGTTTAATTATAATTTAATTTTACAGTTTTCACAAGAGTAGTTTGTGTAAAATAATTTTTTAGGGTTCCATAAATTTTTCGGGAATGTTCTAACAAAATACCGCGGCCCGGAACACAAGGGCAGCTGAAGGAACAGCTTTTTAGTCAGTAGAAGTCAGACACTCCCTTCCGCTCTACCCAGAGTGGGAGAAATCATTCGATGATTTTCCCACCAAAAAAAAGGTGCCGAACATTAAACGGTTGTCCATCTGTCTGTCTGTCAATACCGTCTCACTCAGAAACATCAACTCAGAACAAAATGATATCAAAATAAAACCTAAGTATAACAACTTATATTAGTTGTAAAAAAAAAACGATTTTGTAAGTCAACGCGGTCAAACAATATGACCGGTTATGTAGCATATTTTCGTATACCAATATTTAAATTTTGCAAATAAATATAACGTCATTGAAACTAGTTGCAAAATTACTAAATAAACTCGCAGAAAAATGAAGAAATATTTAACAAGCCATCACTCAAAGTGAATATAATGAAAATCACTTTCATAAAACCAAGTTTTACTTACATACCTTCCAAATCATATCAGCTATCTCAAATATACTAAAAACTTTGTTCAAATTCGTAACGTTTTACAACTGATCTTTATCCTTTTGTAATAAAACTTTCACTAGCGTTTGTGGAACGTTTCTTAAATGGCGGAGGCTATGTATCTTCACGTTTTATCAAAAAGGGATTCAGATAATAGTTGGAGATTACTTAGACTTACCATTATGGTGAAACTGTGTTCTTCTTGATGTATGACTAGCAAAATGTCTCAGATTTGCTGAATCGATATCGTGTTGTTTTAGGTTCCGTGTTTGTAAGATTATTGTGCGGATTTTAATTCGTTTAAGATTTATCTTTAGAGGAAAAGCTTGATTTTTCGTGTCGAAGAAATCCTGTTTTATAAGTAGCTTAACTGAGTTCTTCCTTGACAGCTTATTTGTTTTTATTTCATAACCTCGTTTAGACTTCACAGCATGCCAAAGAAAACATGTATTTTATCGACCAGAAATAAAATTTAAATAATATGTTATCTTCCAGAAACATTATACTATACTAGCTACTAAAAACACAGGCAACTGTTGCTCCGTTTTGACGTGCAAGAAGGGCAAACAAACAATCTTTTGCAAGAAAACTATTAGTATGGATTTTCTTACAATAATAAGCAAAGTATTTAACGTTCTCGTCTAAAATTTTACACAAATCCCTATCCAAAATCTTTCCTCTTTAAATAATTAACATAAATAATTACTATTACTGGTATCTGGGTAGAGTTTGGAGTCTCCTATCAAATTCCTTATTTAATAAAAATATATCTAAGTACATAGATAGGAGGCTCGTGTACCAGGAGTGGGTAATAGGTTGAATTATATATTTATTATATACCTTATTGTACACTTTACAATATTTCTATGGATACAAAAAGTAAAACTATTGTACAATAGGCGGTCCTATCGCACAGGGCGATCTTCGTGTAAGTATTAAATTTTTATTTTAAACCCTTCTTTTTTCAAGAAAAATAGGCTGGCGTTTCACCACCATCTCGCCTGATACTAAGCGATGGAGGGTTTTGTCAGACTTTAATAGACTAAAACCACCACACTTGCACCGGGAACACTTAAGTACCCATCTTCAACGCAGCCTCCGGCAGTATACCTACCGTACCTCAACAGACCACATTAAAAAACATAAAACTCCATAATCTAAGTACCTACACACGAAAAACTCCGGGCCACATCCAGCCCCTTAACTCAGCGTCCTTCTCCTCTATAAACAATGAAAGGCTATTGTTTCTTGACGCGCAATCATCATAAACCGCATGCATCTACCGTTTCGCTACCACAGGCCCTTTATAGCTTCATTTTACCATGCCTCATGGGTAAGAACGGCGATGGCCGGTATTACACACCTATACGCTTCGTTTTTGTGGGTTGTTTTAAGATTAGGAACGGCTATGGTGATTTTATGCGGTGTGTTGTTGGTTTGTGTTTTTTGTTTGGTAATCTTTGCGGGTTTTGTTATAGCTAGACGGGTTGGAATGGTGAAATGGTTAGGTTATGTCTGTATGTTTTTGTTAGTCCAAACGGTCTCATTGCTGGACTAAGGCCTCTTTTCTCGCGTCTCTTCAAACCAGCTCTCGTGATACATGTCGAGATCGTCTCGCCACCTCCTCCTCCGACCAGTCTAGTGGAGACTTTCACCCAGATGCCTTCGTGCGGCTGACGGCCAGCATGCAGCATGATGGGTCAGCTTAGTAGCATTCTTGACAACATCCATTATGCCTGTTCTGGACCGCAACGTATTTTTTAGAATCTTATCTTCTCCTTTCTCTCCTACAATGCTGAGTTCTATTGGCTCAGCGGTTGGGCAATTGACTACTATGCTGCTTGTTTCGGGATCGACCTCCGCACGATCAAACTGAGTAAGAAGCCTTCTTACACTGTTCTAACTTCACTTTCCTTCATGTTTTTTTTTTTAACTAATTAGTAAAGACAGACTATTGTAATACTACTAATACACTTCAGTTCAACTTTACTAGGTTTGTATTAAAAATATAATCAAGAATCTATAGCTTCCAACTTTATTTTTCATGCTAATACACCTTATCACTTTGAATTTATTTTCTTAATCTTACTACGAGGTCAAAGGTTGGCAAATTCATGTGAGTCTACAGATAGCTTCATTTAAACCATAGATAACCATAGATGCTAATATATACCTAGATAGATATATTGTGTCGCCTCAAAATGGATCCATTTTAAATTGCAATACAAAACATGAATATGCTTCGAATCTTTGAAAGTTCCTTTAACGCCGATTTAAAAACCAAAGCCACGCATCTGGCCATTTAGAATCATATAAGCCAACTGCATACATATATAGTATCTGGTCTAAAGGTAACCGATATAATGTTCGGAGTGAAGTGAAGTATATTGGGGAGGGACTAAGACTCTTGTTATCCACTTGAACTCAACTGAATACGTGTATCACAAGTCAGTGGGTTCAACACAGTTCAAACGTGTTGGATTTCAGCACATGACCCATCGCTTATCGATTTTCAGAGGACTTAGAGATAGGGCTGTATGGGCACTTTCTTTAGACGTAAATTCCGCTAAATTCTATCCTCCTCATATTACAAAATGAGTAAGTATGTACTACTAGTATACTTTTTTCTGTATGGGAAACTTGACTCCTCCCGCTCTACGTGGAGCAGAAGGGTGAAAAAAATGTTAAATTGATACGTAAGAGAAACACTGTACACGCGTACGCATTCATAAATAAATTGCGACGTTGCCATCCTTCAAGTACGCGTGTACAGAGTGTTTCTTTTACGTATCAATTTAACATTTTTAGTGAATATTTAAACACTAGTACTCACGCGGGGCTTCGCTCCCGTGGATCCTATCACGGTAAAAACATAACTCTCCTTTTTTTCAGTCGCGTAAAAAGTAGCCTATAATCTTCCTCAAGCTTCAAGCTACTTCCATACCAAATTGCATTCAAATCTACCCAGTACTTTCGAAGATTAGCGCGTTCAAGCAAACAAACAAACAAACAAACTTTTCCGCTTTATAATATTATGATATGATATAATCTTTATTTATATAAAAAGGGAGATTGTTACATAAATTACATCTGCTTATGTACTATACTTAATACAAAATAAAATCTCCGACTAAGTGGGTGAACTGGTGTTCTCCTAGCTAGGCTACAAAATAGCCTGTATTAAGGAGTAACAGTGCCGAGCCCCTCTTATTAACATATTATCAAATATTTTTAAGTACATTGTAAGGTATTACTAACAAAATTTAACACTAAGTGCTATAATTTATGCAAGGTAGGTAGTTGCTGAGAAATACTCTAGATCGTATTTTTGTGTATGTGAGTGCATGTGTTTATGGGAGTGTATGTGTGGATGTTAGTATAGATAAAAAAAAATAAAAACTTTTTTTTCGAATTGTAATATTTTTTTACCATGTATAGATGCTATAATATTGCGGGTTAACGGGAACGCACTCTGTTAGTTAACATACTGTATACTGGATTCTTGGTAATTAATCACGCCGCAATTATCTAAACAGATAACACATATGCAGATTATGATATTGAATACTTTCCCCTCGCTTTTGTGGAACAAATTTTGCATCTTCAGACGGGCGAAGTCGCTGTAACTTCTCAAGTAGCTTTATTTCAATAAGGATATCGTATGTATATAGAAGGGAAGAGAAGGAAAAAAGAGAGATAGTATATGTACATATGTGAAGCGCGAAACAGATCGTTTGCGAACCTACTGTTTAACTGATGATGTATTGTACAGATAGGAATATTTTTTTAATGGAACAATAAATCGTTATTTTCAATTAGTTCACTGCACGAGGAAGAAAAGCAATGAATCGCGACACTTAAGAATATAAAACCGTATGGTGGCATAAGTAAAAAGTGCAATAATTTGTAATAACGACTTGGCATTGTCGCCGCACTAAACGTAGCCGGAGTTCTTGCTGAATATATGTAATGGTACAAGGCATGGGCGCTTGGATACGAATGAAGCAGATGAGATTTTTATCTTTTTAACGAGAGTAATCTATGCTAATATTATTAAGCGAAAAAGTTTGTTTGTTTGAACGCGCTAATCTTCGAAAGTACTGGGTGGTTTTGGATGAAATTTGGTATGGAATAGCTTGAAGCTGGAGGAAGGTATAGCTCCGCGCGACTGCTATAATTATACAACACCGTTTCATCATCGGACTACAAGACAAACGGCGATGCGCCATCGTTACATGGTGGACATCCCCCACATACGCACAAAACATTATGGGAATACTTTCATTGTCCGTACGGCTAAGGAGTGGCATTCCCTAATAGAGTCTTGAGTTAAGAGTGAATAGGTTATTCCTAGGTAACTATGCTTCATCTACAACCACATCATCGCTTACCATCAAGTGAGATGGTGGTCAAACGCGAGCCTATTACCAATAAATATATCCCTTTAGCACGCCCTGTAGCTTAAACGGCTGTACGTAATTGTCGTGGTCAACATTCTTATTCATACAAAAATACAATAATATATCTTATTATTATGTCTTATAATTATAAGGTGCAACGGATGCAATATTTGTGCACATGAGTTTTAAATTATTGCTAAAACAATTCCATAATATCATATTACATTACATGAAACCATTTCAAAACAACAAAATTGCACCCGCTGTATTATAACTTATAAGTGATGTCGTAATTGTATCTAGCTAAATAAATGTCTTGCTTTTAAAATACCTGACTATTGTAAATTAGTAATAGTCTGAAACAGTTGAAGGTGGCATCTTATCTATAAGTGAAATAATAGAAGGCCTAGCCTAGCCTAGATCTGTTCAGCTTGCCGTCTGAAAATGTAGCATATTAAATTAGTTTGTAATGCGTAGCTTAAACCGTCACATTAAAACTTAAATGGATCAGGCAGCAAAGAAATATAAATACGCATTACAAAACCCCGCATTTGTACATACATGTGCTTTTTGTTCTTGTTTTGAACATAAAAGCTGAATTAAAAACAAATATATAAATAAAAACGTTGCCTCTCTACATTTGTACCACACCCCAAACGTTGGCAAAGTAATATTTGCATACTTGGAATCTTAAGATGTTCCTTCCTTGTATGAATATTTCGCGATGTGTTACTTAACTGTTCCCGCCAACCTCCTTCTCGAAATTTAAATTCTGCTTTTTGCTTATTTCTTTCAGCTATTTACTTACTGCGATGTGACGACATAAGCTGACGAATGTTTCGTGTACTTTGTTCCTGTGTTATCTTGAAGATGTTAAATTGTGTGCTAGGTTTTAATGAGTTTTTGAGGGCAGACACTATGTTCACTCTCTAATATTGTATGGGACTTGAATATAGCCACTTGGCGTTTTGTGAGTTTACTATAGTCATACCCTAAATCCTTGAGCGGTTTACGGGTGATTTTATTAGATATCCTTCGGGGGAAATTTCGGAGTTTGAGTACAAGTACAATAGAAGAGGTATTCAGGTAGCTACTGGTTCCAAGACGTTTGAACATCGACTCGAGAAGAAAAATTCGAGGGCAGCTTGTCATTCATGTTTTCGGATCTAAAAGCAATGTGAATGGCTGAATTATTGAAATTTTAGAGAAAATACTTAAATTATTGTATTATGAATCTCTTGTTAACTTTGATTACTGTTAACACTATTCAATGATATAATCCCTAAGACATTCATAACCGGACAGTCGATGGCACTCGCAATAAATTCGAAAATCTTTCCTTTTTAGGGTACCGTATGAAGAAACCGAACTCTCATATCACTCGTGTGTCTGTCTACCACACGGATGTGCCAGACTACCACAGCCAGTTTTCTTCTATTCGAAACCGATTCAGTTGAAATTTGGTAACGTATCCGCATATGACTGCTGTAATCACAAGTTCAAAATTAACATTTTAAAAATAATTTGAGGAAATAGCCAATGCTATGAAACATTGACTTCGTCTTTTCTCCTAAACAAAAGAGTGAAGACATTTTGAAAAAAAAAAATACAGAACGTATTTCTTTTCGACATAAAAATCTATACTAATCTTTTCTATTATTTGTGTCTAGAGCTTGTTTGATAAAACACATACTTTAGACACAACAAAAGTCTGGTTTTAAACATAATACATTCGGAACGATTAGCGCGCGAGTCCGATTCGGTATTGGCCGGTTTTTAAACCATAAACAATTTTATCACCTTAATCCTCTACATCGGCTGCCACGTTCATCACGCTTGACTCCAACTCTTCGACATACACACCTTCAAACCACCTTCGGCTTTCCCTTTTAACACAGTTCCCAAATTACCTTCGGACATAAATTGTGACTTTTATCGAAAAGTCACTAGCATCGGCTTAGAAAAGACGTGAATAGGTTTTTAAATAGTCTAATGAATGAGTTGTTATCTTCTTTTGTAATAGGATTTACATAATTAGGTACAGCACTAAGTTTTGAGGTTATGTGTGAATAAATGTCAGACTATCTTTAATGGGGAAATGATGGTCGTTGATGTGAATCGTTATCGCTTTTTATGTTTAGGGATTTATGTTCTTTGTAATCTAAATGGAAACCTGTTAAGGTTTTATACAGGTGGGACAGTCTGCATGTACCAATGCAGTGGGTACGTGTCTTGGTATCACAATCTCGTTGGTGTCCATTGCAAGGGAGGAAGAAGTTAAGAAGCGCTAGCCGAATTCGGTGTGTGTGTGTGGATGGCTAACTATCTTTATATACAACGTGTAACAGAATTTACGCTATTCCTGAAAGTAGTTGGTTCAGAATCGGCTTCAGAATCGATTTCCCTCATAAAAAAGGTGTTAAATTTTGTACAAAAATCTTTCATTTAACTTAAAATGGAAACACAGTATCATGACAAATTAATACAATCCTTAATTCAAGGAAATTATGTGCGTGTCGCGTTGGCCGCTAACATTGCGTCTGCGTAAGAATATTGTATGACGCACATACGTTTTGCGTTTAGTAACGATGACTATTTTATAAAAAATGTCTAGGTTTGGTTTCAATTTATTTAGTTACGGATGTTGTTTTAGACTTATAATTTAATATTCTAATTGGGGTATCTGAGGTATTGCGCTTAATCTGTTACACGTTGTATATATTCTTCCCTGCTTCGGAAAGCAGGTTAAGCCACCGGTTCCGGCTGTAATTTATAAAATAATTATTTATTTTATAAAATAATATTTATAATATTTATAAAATAATATATTTTTATTTTATAAAATAATAATCCTATATTTCACCAAAGCTATTACAATAATAAAATAACCATAAAAAAGTTCGAACAAAAGGCTTATATTCTATGAGGTCCAAAGAGATCGAAATACCCTGACTCCTAAACTAAGTGTAAGTTCCTATGACTTTGGAGTCAGTGATTCCTCGAAAACTATAACAGCAAAATAATTATGCTTCTTTCATTTAGACCGTAAAATACAAAGCAAATGGTGAAAGATACCAATAACTTGTACAAAAAAAAAAAGAAAATGTAATAATACAAAAAACTAAATAAAAAGAAAAACAAAATCTTTACACACTACTTATAAACTTAGCGGTGAAGAGTGTAAGTGTAGTGTATGTGTGCGTGAGTATGTATGTGTGAGAGAGTGTATGCATGTGTGAGAGAGTGTGGGTATTTAAGCGAGTGTGTGTGCGTGAGTATGTATGCGCGCGTGTAAATGTGCGTAAAATATCTTGATAGTTATTACAGGTAGTTAGAAGTTAGAAAATCTAGCACCAGTCTCGTCCAGGAATATCGTGCTACCCCAGTAGGTACAGACAGACGCTTACTGTAAAATACTAGTAATCAGCTGCATCCGATCTGACCCAGACTTAGTTGTCATAAAGCAAAGTCGAAGCAGAATTAATGCCTGCTTTCATTGCAAATCAATCATCTGGATACCCTATCTAGTCTGAGTCAAATCGCCTACTAGTTACGACAACGTATCGCACATATTCACTATTATTTATTAATATTCTGTCGTCATAACGCTACCACATATCTCATTTTTATCAAAACCATTTAAATTTACTTTCACACACGTTGTGTCGTAACAGTACGCCGTCTTATCTTGACAAATAACCCCCACACAATGTATTTACAAAACGTGGTATTAGTAGCAAACAACATCTACGGTAAAATCTAATTTATTGTCCAAAACCGGACACCGTACATTCATTGTAACTCTATGGAGTATTAATTTGATTGGAAACACACTAATTGGAGAAATTTCACTGCGTTAAGGCAATAGGTGTCACCTCTCTATTCTTGTAGGGCTGGCAGTTTAAACAACGGTGTAATTTGACAGTTTTATTGAAATAGTTTCGGTTTTAATCAGTGGTTGACTGATGATTTATCGTTTATAGATTACTACAGATAGGTTTGAATTTTGAACTTTTAGCCATCTGCAAGTAGTATTTTTTGTCTTTCTATGATTTTCATATTTTGTATTTGGAACCGATTTGCTGAATTTGATGAAATATTACTATTAATATGAAAATATTAAATTTTCGAAAGTTTGTGAGGATGGATGGATGTTTGTTACTCTTTCACGCAAAAACTACTGAACGGATTTAGATGAAACTTTACATTAATATAGCTTATATATCAGAATCATATAAAAGGTACTTTTTGTCCATGGAGAATGTGCTTATATACATATCACTAGCGGATTTTGCAAATCGAATCAAAACATTTACTGTCATTTTTTAGTTTTAATTTTTTTTTTAAACTCGATGAATCCTGTGAGTTCTATACGACTGCCCTGAGAAGAAACACCGAAACAAACTCAGAGGCCAACGTCTCTTTTAAAGTCTAGACAATTCGTTCTGGTCAAATCATATGAGAACCTTGTAGAATTATGTCCGTGATTGTATTTTGAGAAAAGAAGCGGTTTGTGTGGACCAGTCCTTGTGTGGAACAGTGCAAGTTTATTTTGTCAGTTATCGTATAGCTCAACTTAAAACATTAAGGAACTCGAGCGATTTGGCGAACAATTTTTTTGTCTTGTTAGTTTGCCTTATAGTTTAAATAATGACGTATGAAAACTTTTATCAGATCTGAAAAAAAAATATAAAAAAAATATTGCCATATGGTTTACAATTCCCTAATTTCTATGATGAGTCAACCTTACATACTTGGCTACTCATATCTTTCCATAATATCTCCACACACACGTTTAAGTTATAAATTACAACTTATTATCGATAATAACGCATATTTTTATTTTGTAGCTGTGTTGTGTTAAACGGCTATTTTTAACGTGTTATGAAACATATCAGGTTTTGATTACGATGATAGCCGAAGAATCCCGACTGCAACCGAGGGGGGTAAGGTGTTTTGGTGTTTATTTCATATAAACTATGATAATTTGATAAAATTGATACTTTGGAAATATTAGAGGCGTTTCAATGGTTAAAGTTCATTTTACACTTTCTATTTCATTCGTAAGTATTTACATGCATGTCATGAATATAAAGTTGGTGCTTATGAAACCAAAAAGTCAAGTTTATTAAAGTATATGAATTTTAATATTAATTTAGAATAAAAGTAATAAAGTTACCTGTTCAAATAGTCTTAAACTTTGCTCTCACCAAAGATAACATCGAACTTAGAACGAGAGGGCTAGTCCCCGAGTGCTAGTTATGCCAGGCAAATAGAGAACATCATTTTTATTAATAGGTACAAAAGACATTTTTACAATTCGAATCGAAACGAAGAAGGAAGCTCAGCAAACCACACACAAACACTTGTTACAACAAAAAAACTGACACGTTTACTTACGAGTTACGATAATAAATGCAGACATAGACACACATCTTACAAAAGGTAAGCCCGGTGCTATCGACAGCCGAGATAAAGCGGGTTTACATTAGCTAGGCGTTAGACGTAAAGGGTAGCTCACACCGAGACGCAACCAAACGCTGCGTGCAATTTTCTAAATAGCAATACAACCCAAAACATTATTTACGACACAAATAGGTGTCATCAACATCTGATTAGCCTTCAGTTATGTCGGGGTCAGCTTCCGGTCTAACCGGATGTAGGTAAGTAACAGTATAAAGTGACTGCCTATCTGACTTCCAAGTCCCAGTAGCTAGGTCACAGGATACCACTTCGCAAGAACCAGATTATACGGCTTCTGAATACAAGTAATAACTGCTAAAGATGTCCAACAAGTGGCTATAACCTAGGGGTCTTTTGACGTGACAACGTCTTATAATTCGATGAAGCTGGCTGCACGCACGAAAATACATGACTCATGCGGCGTTACCTCGCTCTGAGGCGTTCCATCGCTCTGAGGCGTTCCAAAGCAAATCAAATTGGATCTACAAGTTGACATTTATGTATGACTCAACGAGTCAAGTACTAGGCTATCATAAAACGGTAAGAGATGACGTCACTGTGTAGGGATTCTTTGACATTTATGTATGACTCAACGAGTTAAGTACTAGGCTATCATAAAACGCTAAGAGATGACGTCACTGTGTAGGGATTCTTCCATTGTCATGAGAAGTGCAGTAATAGTGATGTAAAATTAAAATTTTCTTTTGAAAAATGCAACCATTCCATCAGTATTTTCTTATGACGTTGTCACGTTCAACTATCGTCAGTAAACCGACTTTACAGACAGCCGATTTTTTTTAGGTAAGCGTGCTCCATCTTCGACCACATCATCACTTACCATCAAGTGAGATGGTGGTCAAACGCCTATTACCAATAAAAAATAAATTTAATAACTTACAGCTTGGACCAACGGCTTAACGCGCTTTCTTAAGCGGGAAGGAATCTCGATTTGTTACAATGATTGGACCGATGGGTAAGCGTTGCTTAACCTTGAAAATTCACCCTGCTGTTATTATTAAGTCTAGCAATCTAGCTCCTAACATAGCTAACCCCTAACAAATGGAATACCCTCACTGTAGTGTGCACCATTTTTGCAGTGAATACTTTACAAACGCGCGGCGGCAGTGCTGCTGTTGTGCTGCGTCCGCGCGTCATTTATTTATATGGATTAACAAAGCAGCGCGGCGGCAGCGCTGAAGCCGCTCTGCTGCCACGCGGCACTTTGCGACTAATTTGAAGGCGTTTAAGTGTTCGAGTTGTGACGTCGAGCAGGTGTAGCTCACCGTCCGGTAAGGACCATGCCCGAGTCGATGGCGCGTCGTGTTCGACGCACATCCCAAAGAGGAGTCAGCAGCATTCATAGGCCTGACAGGGCCATTGCCTGCTGGGGCTGCAGGAATGTTCTAAAATACACCGCAGCCCCGGACCGCAAGGGCAACTGAAGGAACAGGGTGGGTTTTTAGGCTGAAGAAGACACTCCCGAGGAGTCATTTGATAATGTTCCCACCGAAAAATATTAATAATATTCGAGGTGTCGCATCTAGGTGTGAGCTGATCCTTAGACGTAACTTGGAGTCGGAATACAGCTCCGTGTGAATCGGATGCACAAATAAAAAGAAACTTCTCTTACATTACCTACAGTAGATGCTTTGTTTAAAATTTGTGTGAAAACGGTGAAATGTAGTGTTGAGGAGTTTAGGGAAGTTTAAGCAGATAGCTTTTATTAAATTCAGAAGCTATTGAAATAAGATGGGTTACGAGCCATTTTTCCGAACAAATCCTATGTTTTACATTTCTGCATAGCCATTAAAAACATAATTTGTTAGTGGAGTTGTGATCTGAAGCTATTTCAATAACTTCACCACTTTACTTCAAGCTAGTATTCAATAATAATATTATTAACAGGATGGGTTTTTAGTCAGTAGAAGTCTGACACAGACTTCCGCTTAACCCAGAGCAGAAGAAGTCATTAGAAGATTTTCTCACCCAGAAAAAAAAAGGATATCAACTATATACTTACCAAATTTCATTAAAATCCATCCAGTGGGTCCGGATTAACGTGTACAAACAGACAGACATTTTTCTTTTTTTTTTTTGACGTGTTACAGTTTTTTAACCCACCTCAATTATTATTTTTGTATAGAATTTAAATGTACAGACACTTTTTTACTGTTTTATTATATGTATAGATAATAACAATTCAGCCTATTACGTTCCCACTGCTGAGACAGGTTTCCTCTCTATGAGAGGAGGGAATAGGCCGTAATACACCAAATTATTATAAAATAATAATACTGCTATAATTTATTTAGTGATACACACACAAGTCATTAGGGAAAAGAGATATACTGGCTGACTGAGACTGCTTAATTTGGACCCCAAATAAAGCACAGTCGTAACTTGATGATCTAGGAATGAAAATGCTACTCAGTAGATATTATACGGACCTAATCTTAAGTTGAGCGTGTCTAGTGGGCGTCAAACCTTTCCTAAAACACATACATATAAGATCAAAGTTCAATAAAGCTAATAATTCACATCCTACCCGCATGCTCACTAATTAACGACTTCACACGAAATAAATTAATAATATAATTATTCATGTAGACTTACGTTGAAAATTGCTTCGGTGCCTAATAATTAGCACATAGATAAAATAATAACTTAAGGTAAACTCCGTTTAATTGTTGACTGTTGTTACGCTGCGTTTCGCGGGTTCGATTCCTGCAACGGAACAAATGTTTGTATGTTCTACAAATAGTAAAGTTGTTCCGGTGTTTCATTGATGATTGTTAATTGGTGATGTCATTGATCATTCATTGAAATTAAAATATTTATGCTACTACAGAAGTCCCAAACTTAAGCGTAGGACCACCGAAGCAACAAATTCACTGAAAACACGATACCGCTTCCCCCGTACCAACCACTTTGAATCTCTTATCGCTAGTCAGTAGTTAGCATGAATTGTTTTTTGTTTGAATTAGTTGAGGAATTGAAATTGTTGATCGAAGCGTGCGGACGTGTTTTTTGCAAAAATATTATTGTCCTCAAATATTTTTTTTTAATAAACTTACATCATAAAGAACTCTATAACAGTGACAATAAGTGTTTAACTTCAGTGCCTTATAGAAAGAAAAAACAAAAATAACTTTGAATAAATAAAATACGAGGAAACATCTAAAATTGAACCTTACTAAAATAAAAACACGTGTCAAAGTTCAGTGCACATTAGTTCATTATTAATCGTCAACGCAGGTGTCCCGAGCGATTTCTGGAAATCTAGCGTCACAGAGCGACGCAGGTGTGCCTTACTCAAATTCCAAGAAATATCGTAACCGATTTATTTGCTTACGAAACTGGCAATAGTAAATAACAATAAAGATGGTCAACAACTGCGCGTGTTGTAATAAAGCACTGAGATCCTCCAATATAAAATGCTCCAAATGCGACCTACTGTTTCATGTTGTATGTGCTAATATTGGTAATCAGTCCAAGTTAACAGGTGAAGCGAAATTAAACTGGATCTGTCCATCATGCCAAAGCAAGGCAACAAAAATTGTCACCACCCCCGTGCCACAGGTGCTGACGCCGACTGAAGTCGCAACACCTAAGTCAGCTGATCGTTACCACTCAACGTCATCCCTTGACTCAACTGTACACTTCACTGTAACCGACTCAGAAATATTACGCACACTAAGCTCCGAAATAAAATTGCTTAGAGGTGACGTGGTGGACATCAAGTCTCATATAACAACAATGACCGATCACCTCACACAGTGCTACGCGCGCCTTGATGCATATGACTCAAGAATTAAAATATTGGAAAAACGTGAAGAAGAAATTATTGTCCTCAACAACACTATAGTCAATCTCCGAGAACAGTTGAACACACAAGCACAGTTTTCATTAAAGAATGAGCTTGATATATCTGGCATCAATGAGTCCAAAAATGAAAACCCACTTCATATTGTTCGCGTATTGGCTCACAAAATAGGTGTGTCATTAGAGGAACACGATTTAGATTACGTAACCAGAACAGGAACACGCCGACAACAACCCACTGACTCAGCTGATACTCAACCACGTACACTTGCTGTCCGCTTTGTTCGACGCTACAAGCGAGACGAATTCTTAAAGGCCGCCAAAATTAGAAAAACCATCACTTCAGCTGACGTCGAGGTAGCTGGTGCAGCTAGAAATATCTACATCAACGAGCGTCTCACTTACGAAAATAGGCAGTTATTTCGTACAAGCAAACTATCTGCGAAGGAACATGGCTACAAGTTTTGCTGGGTCAAGAATGGTGCAGTGCTCATACGCAAGCAAGAAGGCAACCCATCAATTCATATACGCAACAAGGAAGATCTGGAAAGGTACCTTGGCTCAGCGACCCATGTGTGACGTCACCTATCAGGACCAACAGATATTTAAGGGAGCAACGATATTTAACAACAAACAGTACAAACTTTTTTTAATATTACTTAAATTTATTTTTTTACGATCTTATGATAACTCTAGACCTCTTTTTTATTTTAGATGTCAAACCTTAGCTAGCTTTTATGTTATTTTTAAATTTTACTACTTTATTTTATACTTGAAATTCAAAAACACACTCTTACACAAACCAAAACACAGTCAAGATCTTGCACTGATACATTTACCACAATTTAATTCATTAACATTACAATTGCGTAAACCTACACTTAGTGAAACCTCACTCCACAACACTAAAATAGATTTATGCCCGCATACTCGCATTCATGCCTTTATACACACACAAACTCATCTTAGTACACATGCCTCAAGCTCTACCACACTATCACCCACTAATATTCTCTCAAAGTCTTCAATTTTCTACTTATCTATTAACAACGCATGCACAAATGCTCAAATCACTCTCACTAAAACAACCAAAGCTCAACTAGACAATGGTAATAATTCTCGAGTTTCTTTGCATCTACTAATAATAGTGACAAAAACAAAAATGACAAATATAATAAATATCCAATTTTATACTTCTCCTGATGGCTTTACTTAATGTTATACAGGATATTGACGAAACCGTAAATATAGCTTGTCACACATGCGAACAGTTAGAAGATTGTAAGAAACTCATACAGAAGAATAATAGTTGTAAAATACTTACGTTTAATATAAGAAGTTATCAACGCAACTTTGATGATTTTTGTATAGCTCTCAAACGACTAGGTACTGACTTCGATGCAATTGTTTTAACAGAATGTTGGTTAAGTGAAGGGACAATATTGGAGCCACTACCAGGTTATTCTATCTCTCGCTCTCACGCACAGGTTAACAAAAATGGAGGTGTCATTATTTATACCAAAATGAGTAGAAATGTGAAAGTGCTAGAGTTAAGCATTGCAGAAGCTGATAGTATCATACTTGTTCTGGACAATGAAATAACGATTCTGGGAATTTACCGATCGCCTTCATTTTTAAAGTTAAATAATTTTATCACATCCTTAGATATTACTTTGTCGCAATTAAAAATATACCCAACTGTTTTTGTAGCGGGAGACCTAAACATAGACATAATTAATACAAATATTGCAAATCATGCGGATTACTTGAGCCTGATGGCCTCACATGGTCTCTTACCTGCCATCACTGAACCAACCAGAAGGCATACTTGTCTAGATCACATATTTATTAAATCAAGCTGTAGGTCAGTTGGTATAATAGGGAAATGCTCAATAACAGATCACGATATGGCCCTGGCCGCCATTTCTCGAAATAATGATGTCAATAAACCATGCACAAGATCCCGCTGGATGAACAGAACTGACGATGATGCAATCGCAGAGGAGCTACTACAATTCGACTGGTCTGATATCCTTACTTCAGATTGTGCCAACTCATCTGTAAACATCTTTACAACAATTATCACTAATCTAATTAGTAAGCATACGCATAAAGTTAAAGTAAGCAGAAGTAAATTCACTCTCAAGCCCTGGATCACTCCAGGTCTTATAAGGTGCATAAAGCACCGAGACAATCTTCATCAAGTTTCAAATTCCCACCCTGATGATGAAATAAAAAAACTGGTTTACAAAAGATACAGGAATTATTGCAATAACCTTTTAAATAAATTAAAAACTGAATACAATAGCCAGCTTATAATTAAAAACCGAAAACACCCGAAAAAACTGTGGAACACACTCAAATCAATATATAGCCCAAATAACCAGAAAAATGACTCAACTCAGCTAATTTCCAATGCAGATGACCCAGTTAATTCACTAAATAATTGTAATGCCTACTTCACCTCACTAGGAAAAAATCTATCTGACCAAATACTATCTAGAATTTCTGAAACTCAAGAATCCCTAGCCAAGAAATACAAACCACGTGAAAAGTTCCCAGACTCTTTCTTTCTTCATCCTACAGATGAAGCAGAAATAAATAAATATATTGATCAACTTAAGATCGACAGCGCACCAGGACTTGATGGTTTCACTACAAAATTTTTATTAAAAATTAAAAACACAATTATTAAACCAATTACACATATTTTCAATTTAAGCTTAGAATCTGGAACATTTCCGGATTGCTGGAAAGTTGCCGCTGTAAGACCAATACACAAAAATGGCCCTGCAGACTTACCTGAAAACTATCGACCAATCGCACTTCTGTCCATATTGTCGAAAATATTAGAAAAATTAGTAAACAACCGGCTAACAAACTTTTTTGAAACACATAAAATGATATCAGATAGACAGTTCGGATTTCGGCGTGGAAAGTCCACTGAAGATGCGGCAATATTACTCACTAACACGGTAGCAGCTTATACTCAAAACGGAGAACAGTCAATGGGAGTTTTTTTAGATCTCGCAAAGGCCTTCGACACAATATCAATTAAACTCCTTTTGAAAAAACTGGAATATGCAGGAATACGGGGGCCAGCACTTGATTGGTTCACGAGTTACCTATCCAATCGAGCGCAGCTAGTCAAAGTAGGTGAACACTCAAGTGACGTACTTCCAATCGATTTCGGAATACCACAGGGCAGCACACTCGGTCCGACACTCTTCAGTTTCTACATGAACGACATTTTAAACCTGCAAATAAACAATGCCAAAATAATATCATATGCTGACGACACTGTAATAATTTTCCATGCTAAAACCTGGGAACAAGTTTTTCAAGTTGCTGAAATCGGACTATTAACTGTTTCCGAGGCTTTAGATGCAAATCTCCTGACTCTTAACATTAAAAAAACTAAGTTTATAACCTTCTTCAAAACAATAGCTTCCCGACCTCCACAGAATTTAATACTCAAATATCACACATGCTGCATATATCATACACCACTCTTTACACACTGTACCTGTGCAACGATAGATCACACTCCCTCAATCAAATACCTTGGCATCACCCTGGACGAAAACCTTTCATTCAAACCTCACATAAACCTGCTGTCTGGTCGCGTTAGGAAACTGATACATGTGATGAAGAAAATACGTGACTGTACACCCTCCGACATTCTACGTACAGTTTATTTCGGCCTATGTCAGTCAGTTCTTCAATACGGGATTTCTGTTTGGGGTGCATCTGGGAAAACCACTTTTATAGAAGTAGAAAGAGCTCAAAGAGCAGTTATAAAAGTGGCACTAAGAAAGCCTTTCCGTTACCCAACAGATCTAATCTATGAAGAGTTCTCTGTCCTGAGAGTACGGCAGTTATTCCTACTAAACGCGGCACTTTACATACATAAATCCTTGAAAAATAGACCAGATTATAAAAAAATTGCCTCCAAACGTGTCCTCAACATTCCCCTTCCCAAAACAAATAGCCTCTTAGCCAGACGATGCCCTTTATTTACACATGTACACACGTATAATAGAATCAGCAAAATCTGCGACATTAAAGACTTGAATAATTTTTCGTGCAAGAAAACTCTAATAAAATGGCTTGCCAAACTTACTTATGAAGAAACGGAAGAAATTTTAAATTAATTAACTTAAAACAAAAACAGCGTCTTAACATTTACATTAAATGCGCATACACAGAGAATACTTACACACAACACACACATTACACTCTACATACAGACAACTGACACAACACACAAACACACTTACCATTAAAATTTGTGTACTTTTTATATTATTTTCGAATGTTCTTATTTTTTAGCTTATATTCTTAATTTTTCATTGTAAAATTGTAAAATTTTAATGTTTTAGAACTAGTTACATCAGAATTTAACATGTCCACGCTATTGATAAATATTTTTTATGACTATGTACCGCAATTCAGGTTCCCAAGATACAGGTATGACCTAGTTTGGGGACCACCGATCAACATAATAATTCGTCACACGGTTACAAACTAAATAATTGTAATTGTAATTATAGTACTAAGAAAGTTATTGTAACAATGAAAATAAAATTTATTCTTATTCTTATTCTTATTCTTAGCATTCTGTACCTTGTTATTTTGTATTTCTCACGTTCTTAATTGCTTATTGTAATTCACATCGCGTCTCCAAGATAATACCATTAACTATTATAAAAAGAACCGAACTTTACTCATCCGTCCGGCTGTCTGTTTTGATTTGAGTCTGTTTTGACTAGAGATAACATTTTAGCATTCAGACCAGACTCAGTGGAATTAACTGTTTTAATCATATCCGATTTAATAATTATATTCAAGAGCAGTAGTGGATTAGTGGTTACAGGCAGGAGTTGTAGGTCACAGGTTTGAACATATTTTTATTCTCCGGGTGGGAAAATCATCAAGGTGAGAGATGAGGAGGAAGTGTCAGACTTCTACTGACTAAAATTACGTTTACGAACTACGTTCCGGAGCCGCAGTATCTCGTTAGAACATTCCCGCAACCCCAGCCGACGAAAACTGGGTTCGAACCCAGATTTAGTATTCCGTGATCTTTTTTCAAAGGAAAGTCCACCAGTGAAGTAATATTTGAAGGACGATAATAGAGGAAGGCACTTATATCTTTGATTTTTTAACTCGTCATAGATTCAAACAGCTATCTAAAACCAGCAACAGATGTAGCTATTATGATTCATATTTATAGGAAAATCAAATGGATTGGACAAATGTTTCATAAACCAGAATCGATTCTGAACACTTACCTACTAACGTTATAAATTCAAACCGCCTTATCAATAAAGCCTTTTACTCTGAAACTATGGTTGCGAACTTTTATTAGAAGAAATAGAGTATATCTGATTTCAAGGGAGGTAAATAAAGAGTACGGATTTATAACAAAGTGAAACGGATTTACTAAAAAAGGCATTTTGGTACTTTTTGCAGCACAACAAATATTCATTTATTTTAAAAGAATTGTACGACTCCAAACATCCTGATCCTACTTAAATCTAAGTTTACATAGATCAAGAGGATCATTTTTAATAAATTTCGTTTTAAGTATAATATGCGTGACTGGCACTAGTATAGTAAACATTATGTAAAGGAGTATTTTTAACCGACTTCAAAAAAGGAGGTTCTCAATTCGTCTTGAAAATCTTTTTTTATGTTACCACATAACTCGGAGACGGCTGGACCGATTTGAAAAATTCTTTTTGCGTTTGAATGAGTACACTTTCTAGTTGGTCCCATTGTTACGAAATCAGGATCTGATGATGAGATCCTAGAGAAATCGAGGGAACTCTTCAAATATTATAGGCACACCTATAGCGTTTTGGGTATTTCTTATAGTACCTTGAGTAGTTGCTTCCGAAAAGTACCATTTGGGGAAGTTGAACTGATGATGAAGACCACAGATGGCCACTGAAACTCCTCAATAATAAGTATTTCGTGGATTGCGATTCGATTACTTGGGTACGAATGTTAAACACTTTATGCTCGTCACATACATATGGTGATGTAGAGCTGATGGTCAAGTACCAGGAGAACTCCCCAAAAATTAACGGCTATGCATCGGGAAAAGCAATATTTTGTAAAAGGTGATAAGTTGTTGACATTATGGCTTTTGTAACTAGATAAATTACAAACCGACCCACAAAAAGCGTGAAAAAAAAATTTTGCAAAAAATAGAACCGACTTCCATATCAAAACACTACAAAGCCAAAAATAACTTCAATTTCGGAAGGCGGTGAGAAAAAAAAAAGAAAATCCAAAACCAATAACACCGACTTCCGAAATTAAAGTTATTTTTGGCTTTGTAGTGTTTTAATATGGAAGTCGGTCCTATTTTTTGCAAAAAAATTTTTTTGCGTCTTCTATTAGTGTTATAGATTATAGAGTACACCTACATTATATAAAGTACAATACTCTATTTTAGAGTACGGTTGGCAACCCTATCTGAAACTATCATCAAAATTCGCTTACCCTTTTTCCAACTATGTTGGGTTGACTCCCAGTCTAACTATGTACCTGAGTATTAGTGTTTTACTTGGAGCTACTGCTACTCTGTCTATCTAGCATCCACAACCTCTATTAACGGGGTATCCCTTGGCAAGACTGGTGATAGACTTTTTGGCTTCTGACTAATGAAACTGACTGTGAAAGATGAAGAAATGACAGCCTGGAGCATGGCTTAGCATGCTCCCCCAGGCGCGAAGGAATCTCGATATCGTCGCCTTAGAGTGAAAACCTCGGTAGTACATTTTTGTCATTTTTTTTTTTATTGCGTTTCCTGAAAGCAATCCTAGCACCGCACATCCTGATCTCACTAATATGTTCATTCGATACTCGAAACGCTATCTATGAAAGTAAGTGAGAACCTCGTAAACACTTTTTTTTTTTTTTTTGTGTGGCCTCTCGCAGGTCAACCTCTGAGGTTGTCGGCTGCTTAACCGGGCTTGCCTGTGGTTGCCTTAATTAATAAATTAATTAAAGCCTCCAGCCAGGGCTTATTAGAAAACTTACAAACTAGGCGACTACACGCTAAGGGCACCCCCTGTGGGGTACGGACCTCGGCTTAGGGCGTCGCAGTGGGAGGGCAGCTAGGGACAGGCTGGATCATATCATTTTTATTATTAATAAGGGAATTTAAAGCTACTGGCTCAGCGTCGCGGGCTGGCTCTGGCAAGGGTCGGGGCGGACTATTACGGGGACGTCGCGGCGGGCCTCGGCGGCGAGGACGGAAGGACGGTCGGTTTTTGTTTTTGTGTGCCACTGTACTTGTTTCCCTACGGCTCTCTTGGAGCAGGGTGATTGCGTCATCGGGAGTGACAAGGGTATGCCTTGGTCGGCGAATCTTAGAGATACGCGAGGGTTCGTATTGGGCGGCCGATACGATAAGGGGATGTAATATGTTGGATTGCAGTATCAAAGAAACGCTTGGAGACACGTTTCATGAACTGCTGGATGGTGGGCATCTTGAGGTCTACGTGAAGAAGCTTATTTCGAACATAAAAGGGGGCTCCCGTGACTCTACGGAGGAATCGGTTTTGAAGGGTCTGCATCTTGTGGAGGAGGTAGGGCTTTGCGTGTGCGAAAACAACGCAGGCGTAGGTCATGATGGGACGGATGACCGCGGTGAAAATACGCAGCTTGCACCTGAGTGATAACTTGCTGCGGGAGCTAAGAATGAAGTGGAGCCTACCTAGAGCGAAAGCGGCGCGCGAACGTGCCTGCTTTATGTGCTCAGCGAAGGAAAGGTGTTTATCGAGGACCACGCCTAAGTATTTGGCTTGCTTTTCCCAGGGGATCGGCTTGCCGTACATGGTAATCGGACGGGGGGAGGGTGGGTTTATCCGCGGCTTAGAAAAGAGAACTGCCTGGCTTTTGTCTGGATTGACTTCGATTCTCCATTTCCGGAACCACTTGGCCAGAGTGTTTGCGGAAGTTTGGAGAGTGCGAGCGATGGCATCGGGTTTAAGACCGGTATAATAGATAGCCGTATCGTCGGCAAATAGGGCTAGCTGAGTATTTTTATGCTTGGGGATATCGCTAGTGAATAGCGTGAAAACGAGGGGGGATAGTACGGAGCCTTGAGGAACTCCTGCGCGAATGGGATGGGGGGAGGAAAGCTCCCCCTCAATTCGGTAACGAAAGGTGCGATTCGATAAAAAGTCCCGTAGGATGAGCACGAGACGGTCAGGCACGCCGAGTTGGTATAGCTTATAGATTAAGCCATTGTGCCAGACTTTGTCGAACGCTTTCGCTATGTCGAAGAATAAGGCTCCCGTTATTGCGCCCCGTTGGAAGCCGGCGCTGACGTGTTCTATGATGCGGTGGACTTGTTGGATACATGAGTGTTTGGTTCTAAATCCAAACTGCTCATTGGGTATTAGACTCTTTGCTTCGGCAAAATCTTTGAGCCGCTTATATATAAGCCTTTCATAGATTTTACCAAGGACGTTGAGTAAGCTAATGGGACGGTAGCTAGACGGGTCAGATTTGGGCTTGCCTGGTTTGGGAATACCTATGACGGTGGCCTGTTTCCAGGTTGCGGGGAACATATTATTGCTCAATGCACCATTGAAGATGGCAGTCATTAGCACTATAAGCTGGGCGGGGAAAAGTTTGAAAACCCTATTGGTGATGCCGTCGGAGCCAGGGGCTTTTCGCGGTTGGAGACTTTTAATGATATCCTGGACCTCATCAGGAGTGATGGGGGCCAGTGGATTATTGGGATCTTCGACGGGCGGAAGGGAAGTTCTACGTTCGACTTCGGCGTTCACCATATCGAGGTGGGCTTGGTCTACTGGTTGAGAGCTGGGAGAACACTGGGACTCTAGGCTGTCGGCTAGGCATTCTGCTTTTTCAGAGTTATCGAAGGCGACACTCTTATCGGGACGAATGAGAGGAGGCATTGTGGCCTCTTCAGTAGATCGTAACTTCCTCTGAAGCTGCCAGAAGGCAAGATGGGTGGGCTCAAGTTCGCTCAGCATCTTGTCCCAGCTCGCATTACGCTGCTCGGTAATGCGTTTCCTTACAGCACGCTGTAAGTTGCGCATGTGAGCTTTGTTTGCGGCGCAGGGAAAAGCGCTGTACGCACGGATGGCTGCGTTCTTCTCGGTTATCAGATTCCGTACATCGTCCGGGAGTTTCCAGCGGTGGTCTTCCACTACAGGAACTTCCCTTGAACAATCGTTCAGGACGGATTGTACGTGATTTGTAAGCGAGTCGATCGCCGCCGTCGTGTCAGCGACTGAGACTATGTGGTCAGGAATGGTGTCCAATTGAGGCGACGTGGTGGATTTCAGTTTTTCACTTACTTTCCTCCAGTCGGTGATCAATTGGGTCGGAGGAGGTTGGGTAGGATCATGGTTACCCGAGCGGGAACCTAGGTGTAGGATAACAGGACGGTGATCCGAGTTGAGCTCGTGAAGCGCTTCTATGGAGTGTAAACGGAGGTTTACATTCTTTAGGAGCGCCACATCGAGGACATCGGGGTTATGGTTGGGGTCGTGTGGGTAGTGGGTGGGAGTCATCGGAGCGATGACGTCGTAGTTTAGGGTCGCGCCTAGGTTATACACGATTCTGCCTCTGGCATTTGTCGTGTTGCTGTTCCAAGCGGGGTGTTTGGCGTTGAGATCGCCCGCTAGTAAGACGGAGTCACTCAGGCCGAAGAGAGTCGTGAGATCGCTGGTGAGCGCGATAGGATCGTCTGAAGCAAGAGACGCGACCGATGGTGGGGGATGGTAGGCAGAGATGATGGTTATCGGAGGATGACCAGTCATGCCTAGTCGACAGGCAGAGTACTCTAGGTGAGAGAGAGGCGCGGGTGGGGTCAGAGGGATGCAGTATAACTCCTTTCTATAATAAATAAGGGTACCGCCGCCGTGGCAACGTGTTCTGTCATTGCGAACTAGACGGTAATTCGCAATTTTGGGATCAGCGCGGTGGGGTTTCAAAAGGGTCTCCTGTATAAGGAGGACGTCTAATTGGTGGTCGCGGAGGAATTTAGTTATTTCGGCGCGTTGGTTGAAAATGCCATTGGCGTTGAAAAAACCTAATTTGAGGGATCGAGGCCTAGTGTGGTTTGTGCGTTGGGAATCCATTGGATCAGTCCATCGCATCCATCTGGTCGAGACCTAGCACCACATCACTGTGTGTGCTGAATATTTGGCTGTACATTGCCGTCGTAATTTTGCCGTTATTCTGCTGTTCGGCAGCCAGAAGGGCATCGCGGAGAGATCTGGCTTGACGGGTCATAAATAACCTATAATGGCGCAGTATAGTCAGTATAGTCTGGGCGCAAGCCTCGCCGTGCGCGACGGGTGAGGGATTGGGCGGTTGTTTGACTGCAGGAGCAGCAGTGGTTTGAGGCGCGGGTTTGTGACTGGCTGTGGGCTCTGTAGCCACGGCTATAGGCAGGATCTGCGCTGCGATGGGTATATCCATCAGTGCCTGCAAAGGTTTGGCAGGGGCCAAGGAGGGAAAGGCTTTTTCGTGGTTTAGCCTGTTCCACGGGGACGGTCTCTGAGGAGCGAGACGTTGGGGAATTTGAGAAGAAGGTGCCTCTCTCTGTTGGCGGGCGTTGGCGCGCTTCGCTAATTTAGGAGCGAGTTTGGGGGCTTTGGGACAGCCGCGGTAGTTTGCCGGGTGACCGGTCTGGCCGCAGAGAACGCAGCTGGGTGGTTCCGAACAGAGGGTTCGGTCTTTAGGCCGTGGGCAGTCCGCAGTGCTATGCTCGCCCAGACACTTGACGCATCTGGGAGTCGCATAGCAGTTGCTCTGCGCATGGCCATACAGTTGGCAACGGTGGCATTGTCCCACTGTTGCGGTTTTGTAGGGCTTTTCTATTGAGATACCGGATAGGGAGCAAATAGACTTAATCTTAAATATTGGGTGATGACCTTCGGTTGGTTCACAAATGACAAGAACCATGTCGTACAATTCACCGCCTCTCGCTTTATGTAAGCGATGGACGGCGATAACTGGTATACCTTGATCGGCAAGGTCGTCTTTAATATCCTGTACTAGGATTTCTTTAGGGACACGTTTAATAATAACACGAGTGGGCGTGTCCTCGGGGAAGGAGAAAGTGTGAAAGGAAATATTCCTTTCACGGAGGGCGCGATATAATTCCCTATAGTCGTTCGACGTAGGGACTGTGACTTTAATGCCATTTTGGCAGGCACGGGCGTTTGTGTAGTTGATCTTTCGATCAACACACATCTTAGACACATCAGTCCATTTCCCCTTGTCCTGGATGTAAAAGGGGGGCGGAGGGCGTTGCTTCCTTTGGGTTGAGGAAGTTTGGGCTATCGGGCTGGGGGGACGACTATCCTGCGCGCGAGTGGAGGTCGTTGGGACGGGGCTAGCGGGTCGTACGGGCGTTTGAGTTGGGGACGGGGGTGACGCGGTGGTCTTTTTGGCCTTGCTGGCCTGGGAGGTTTTCCCTTTCTTCCTCTTGCCGCCGGTGACGACTTGAAAGTCGTCTTCCGAAGATGAGGGGCATGATGAAAAATCATTGTCGGAGTTGTTATTGGACATAGGTTCGGTGATGTCCATTTCACGGAATTCAGGTGCAGCGCACACCTGCGCGGCGTCCATTGTTTTATGAACAATGGGATTAGTAGGTGGGCCGGAAACAATGGGTGATTTCGGGAATCGGGCGATCGGCACGACTTTGTCGGCGGGCGGGGGCAATAGAGGGCTATCTACCAGGAAGTCGTTCGTTGTTTGATGAACAATGGGATCGGAGTTAATAAACACTTCCGTGAATTGACCAACTGGGATGCCTTGATCGGCAAGCGGGGAAGATAATGGGCTGTCAAGCGCGTCACTAAAATCAGCGACGTTGGCTTCGGTAGCCGGAGGACTATTAGCGATTTCACGCTGGATTTTTCCGCCATATTTGGCGGAAATAGCAGGGTTTTCCCTAAGGATCTCTAACAATATCTCCAAAATATTGGAGTTCGCCATGATTGGCGAATGGATCAAAAATTTAATGAGGAAATTTTGGAGATTTCTCTCCCGCGGGGGGCCTATTTAAAGCCTAACTGGCCTAACTCCCCGGATGGATGGGTCCGGGGATGTGTAACCCTCCCAGTCGGGTAGAGACTGGGAGGTGAGTACCTAATGGTGAGCCCTAAGCTTGTAACCGGTCGCCAGTCTTATTGTGCGAACCGGGCCCTATTGGGTCTAGTGCGAAGGGGTAGACACACCCAACCGACACTAGGTGAGTAGCTGAAAAGGAAACTCAGTAACTAGGTTTGACTAGGAGATCCCCCAAGGCCAAAACCTAGCACTCGACTCCAATTGACTGCTTCACCCTGAAGGGGATCAGCGGGTGCGTCGGGTCAGCACCCCCTTGGTTTTGTTGACACCGTGAGGTTTCCACCAAGGACCACGAAACTGTGGTTTTACCCTGAAGGGGACAAACCAAATTGTTTTTGACGATACTCTGTTAGAGAAACAGGAAATCCTTCACCGCCTCGAAAAAGGCGGATCCGGACCAGGCGTCGTAGTCGGCGACTACGAATGACGTCACGGCGAGCGCGACGAAGCGATGACACAGACACAGAACGATCGAGAGCGCGGAGCGGTACGACCGTCGCGGGCGAGCGTCGGAAGCGGAATGACCTCGTAAACACTCCATCGCGTCGTCAGTTTAGCGTAATCAGGCCATGGATTATGCTTTTCTGAACTGTTCAATATTATGTATAATATTTTTTCATATTATACATAATATCGAACAGTTCTGGGTATAAAAACGGGTTAAATTTACATATAAATTAATAAAAAAC
Organism: Tholera decimalis; assembly: GCA_943138885.2. Classification (NCBI taxonomy): domain Eukaryota; kingdom Metazoa; phylum Arthropoda; class Insecta; order Lepidoptera; family Noctuidae; genus Tholera; species Tholera decimalis. Next base: position 5,956,335 of record OW964553.2, on the reverse strand, counting down.
AACATAAAAGAAACCGTACAAAAATTTTATAGCACGCAGATTTTTCTTACTCCTGAAAAGTTACTCCTTTTTCACTTACGAGGTTTTCACTCTAAGGCGTCGATATGTATAGATGGTCACCTAAGCACGTACCAACCAAGATAGGCGTTGCTTTGCTTTAAAAAAACTTTTTAACAAAAAATAAAACCGACTTCCATATCAAAACACCACAAAGGCAAAAATAACTTTAATTTCGGTAGTCGGTGTTCTTGGTTTGGTATTTTCTTTTTTTTAACACCGCCTTCCGAAATTAAAGTTATTTTTGCCTTTATAATGTTTTGATATGGAAGTCGGTTTTATTTTTTGTTAACAAGTTTTTTTTTCACGCTTTTTAGTGGGTCGGTTTATAATTCATCTAGTTACGAAAGCCAAAATGTCAACTACTTATCACCTTTTACAAAATATTGCTTTTCCCAATGCTGGGCCGTTAATTGTTGAGGAGTTCTCTTGGTACTTCACCATCAGCTCTACATCACCATATGCATTGTGACGAGCATAAAGTGCTTAACATCCATACTCAAGTAATCGAATCTCAATCCATGAAATACTTATTATTGAGTAGTTTCGGTGGCCATCTGTTGTCTTCATCATCAGTTCCACTTCCCCAAATGGTGCTTTTCGAGAGCAACTACACAAGATACTATAAGAAATACTCAAATTGCTATAGGTGTGCCTAATACAATATTTGAAGAGTTTCCTCGATTACTCCAGGTTCCCACCATCAGATCCTGATTTCGTAACAATGGGACCAACTAGAAAGTATACCGTTTCAAACGAAAAAAGAATTTTCCAAATCGGTCCAGCCGTCTTCGAGTTATGAGGTAACACACATAAAAAAAAAGTTCAAGACGAACTGAGAACCTCCTCATTTTTTTGAAGTCGGTTAAAAATCGACCTGTGCCGCTGATTGATGTTTGTTCGTTTGTACGCGCTAATCTTCGAAAGCTCTAAGTGGATTTAGATGAAATTTGGTATGGAAGTAACTTGAAGCTTGAGGAAGGTTATAGGCTTTTTACTCGACTGCAAAAGGAGGGTTATGGTTGTATCGTGATGAAATCCACGCGACAACTGTTTATTAACGTTACAAATTCAAACCCCTTATCAATAAAGCTTTCAAGTACCCTGGAACCAATAGATAATAAAGTACTTTTAGTAACGTAAACTTTCGCAACACTGACACTCATTGTGTGTCCACCGATATCGGGTGTTATCAGCCGGTATCGGCCAGTATCGGCAGTTATCGCCACGTATCGGTCGACGACGTCTACGATTTGTGCCAGTTAGATTACGACCATTAAATATTGTCGTATGTGTATAAAGTGCTTTGATGGGGAGATAGTGATGCGTCATTTTATTTGAATATATCATTTTGGTGTTGCAATGTTACGTTTATGGAAAAGTAGAGATTTAAGTTACTGTTTTATGGGAAAATGAGTAGGTTTAGCAAATTACTTTACTTAGTACCTTTACTGGTCATCTTTTTGTTAAAGAAATTCGCTGGATGCAAGAAGCAAATCAAAGCATGTTGGTCGATATAGCAAGGCTTAGGGGAGCCCTAAGTTAACCAGTTATGCGCTGTGGTTATACTTAATTTATATTAATATATACACGTTATATATACGTGTTAATATATACGTTTTATAAACGTGAAGTAAAAATCATTGAACCCCTTTTTACAAAAAATGCGTAGACGATGGAGAAGCATGAAAATTTAAGTAATAAAAGTTAAAAGGTACGGAGAAGCAGCGTAGAAGCCAAATATATTTTTTGCAATAATGCATTCCAATTATTTTAAATTATGGTCGAAAGACAACCACTGGAAGACCACTACGTTAAATTGATAAGGATTATCTATTTAAATTATGATGAAGATTATAGCTTAAGAATTCATAGAAAAATAGCTACGCTACCATTTAAATGACCGAAGCTACAAGCATCCAATACCAAAACAAGCAAAATACCTACTTATCTAATCATTAAATAAGAGCACAAAAAACACGAATTTCGCAACGAACAAACTCCTATCAAATAACACAACACTAACTTCATTATAAGCTTACAAAACGACACAAAAGTCGCCGTTTCGGCGTCAAAAAGCAACGATTTTAGCAACTAAGTTTACTTTAAATAAAACCTGCTTCTCGTCGTGTTCAAAGGCAATGCATTCTCTATAAAATGCCGATAATACTGCTTTGCAGGCGGCTTTGTGTTGCATTGTATGCAAGTACACACATGCAACGTGCGCAGAAAGTACTGTGCATAAATCCTTTCAGAAATTGTTTATTTTATTCTTCATAGATGTTATGTTTGCTTAAATTTGTTAGATCAAATATGGACCCAGCGTCCTTTGAAAAGGCTTTTGTGATACCGCTTGCAGAGGTTATGAAATATGTAGGGTCAATTATGTTACTTTCGCAAGTCAAGCCTATTTTAAGGCCCATGAATGTTGCAAGAGAAATATGATTATGGCACCAACGACACACGACAATTATGTTAAAAAGAAGAATATAACTACTTCCATAAATAAATTAAATAAAAAAAAATAATTATAAAATAAATTAATTGGTCTGTTTAAGTATATTTTCTTACAATTTAGGTTTTTGAAAACTTCAAAGTAGGTACTTGGCTCCCTCCATTCAAAATCTTCATTACAAAGAGTAAATTACCTGCAACAAAACAACAATATCCATTAATCAAACCTGCATAGATAATTGTTCAATGTAAAACTCAGTTTTTATCACCGATACGACACCCAATGCTGCCATAGTGTCCAATTTAGGCGAACACGGCTTATGTCACATGCACATCGCAACACGTTATTGGTACACGTAAAATTTACGACTCCCCCAATACCCGGTTATATCCAGTTATAACAAGTTATATGCGCACGTAACTGGATTAATTTTGGGTGTTATTAGGACTTTGCGCCGTTAGGAGTCATTCCGGAATTTTTGTAATGATTACTGTTCGTTTGTAAGTATATTTCTGAAATTATTTGAATAATATTTCTCAGATTTTAGAGATGACTGTTAACGGTGTTGAGTTTAAATAGGTATTTATTATTATAATTTCATAAATATGAAGCGACAATATGACAATAGTTTAACTTAGAAATAAACAATATTATGGTTGAAAACACTTACACCCAAAATAAAAATAATACCTTTAAAAAAGTGCTAGAAAAATTCTCATTTAACGCTCAGCTTACCCTTCACACGCAGCACTGAACAACAAAGAAATCAATCGTAAATCAAATAAACGCGATTCTCAATTACAATCGGGGCCCCTCAGTATCGATCATAAGTTTAGTCGACAGATGGCCGCACTAGTAATTAGCGGGGAATTGAGATTCACCCAGTTTTTTTTTTTTTTTTTTAAAGAGAACTATCAATTTGGGTAGAACTCACAGTAACTACTTGCACTCTTATTAACCCCTCCAACTAAGCTAAATATGCTTGTGTCTGGAGTGGGTTCACGGTAATAGAGTTATGGGTACCGCGACCTCTCGACCACAACTCTGACACCTTAGCTATTGGGCTAGTGACGCTTTAAATAATAAATAATTCCATAGACTAGTTACTACGAGTAGCATAGAGGCCGCAGACCTATAGAAATCAAATCAGTGTTTCGGATAGAATGTAGATAGGTATTTAAAAAAAAAAGTTTGTTTTAATATAATAATGATCCGTGTACATTCTGACTACGAAATAGCATGAAAATTTTAACAAATTGCAGTTTGAAAGTTATACAATAAAATAGAACACGACAGAGCGAGAGACAAAACACAAGTGACTTTATAATACAAAGTGATATTATTGGAGATAACAATAATTAGTGTAATTTATAATATGACCACGTGTCATTCTGGTAGCTCATGGAATTGTAAAATGTGTGTATTTTGTAAGAATGAACTTTGTCTAAGCCGGTTCTGATCATCAGCTCATGGCCGGCAAAGGAAGAGGTATCAAGCAAGATAATCTAGACATCTACGAGAGTTAGTTCGACATGGTCCAGAAAGAAATATTTGGTAACATATGAGGGAGGTCTTTTGCTCAGAAGTGAAACAGTAATGGCTGAATAAAAAAAGTTATTTTCTCATTTATACGGACGCAGCTGCTGGCAAAAGCTAGTTAATATATTAATTCGTAATAAAAAAATATATTGCAGTGACTTATTTCAATGGACATATTCTATGCGGGTTTGACGCATTTGGTGCACATCTCAACTAGTACACCATGCTCAAATGGTGAACTTAGCATTTGGTGAAATGCAATGTTATTTACGACAAATGGGTGTCATATGCGATATCAGACGTATATAGGACGTGGAATATGTGTCAATTGCAATCGGTAAGTGGCATGTGTATACGTATATAATTATTTGCTTCGTTTATTTGTGCAGAGAAATTGAGAGCATCAAGTTCAAGAGTGTCCAGGTATATCTAGTGAAGGTTATCAGGAGATTTCCACAGTAATATTTGTATAAAACTACATAATCGATTGTATGATTCAATAATAGACTATTGAAATAGCTCGCAAAACTAATTTAATCGTGACTTTTTTTTAAACGACGAAGCAGCCTTTGAAGTCCGTCGATTTTCGTATTAAGAACTCTTTTTTAAATCTAAACAAGTGTGTTTTTTTTTTAATGTTCTTTTTTGTCTATTGTTTGAACTGCAACCATAAACGTAAAACACGTTGGATTTAAAAATAGAACCACAGCAAAACTTGTGAGAGATTGCAAACATCTCGGAAGAAAGCGTTCCCGCCGTAAAATGTTGCAACTTATGCCAGATGATAAAGAGCCCGTCCTTCTTTTCTTTTATTTTGATTTCCTCTCTCACTAAATTTTCCACTTCAATTGCTACTTTTTAGAAATATTATTTGTATTATGAAATAATACCGGGTGTCGGACTTTGGATGGGATTATTTTGAATGAAGTTCTATCTGAGCGGGTTTTATTTATTTAACAAAAGAACAATTTTAGATTGTCATTATCGATGGAAGGTCGATGATGGGTTACATTGTACGTTTGTATTTCTACTAAAGTTTACGTGAAAGACTCATAGGTTTAATTGACGCAATCCTAAAAAACGTTACTTCTACTTCTAGGCAAGCGTGCTTCATCTTCGACTACAACATCGCTTAACTTCAGGTGAGATGGTAGTCAAATTCAATGAATTAGTCATTTCAAGTCGAAAAGTTCCAAAATCATATTTCCTATTTTCCCAAGCATATAAATAACGTACAAGTATATTTACTAACACTCAATATTTCGTGAATGAGTGTTATTACAGGTTATAAATAAAGGAAGTGAAAGCGATAAAATAACATAGCTAATATGTAGAAAATAACAATTTCGACGATAAAATTGGAATTCTTTATATAATATATCAGGTTATGAAAAACGGTAACGGGTGGAGTAGAATAAATTTAATTTATTCTACCGGAGTACAATTTCGTGATCGGAATATCTCGCGAATGTCTTATAATAAGTTGGAAGTACCCTTTACAAGTACCTGGCAAATGGCTTTGATTTCACGTTTTAAGCCGTATTTAATTTGTTAGTAGAACAGACGTTAGCTGTATATTTTTCGTCCTCTATTTTATTTTCAGATTGAAAAGTATTCGATGTTTGCTACAAATATTTACTATACCGACACGTTTTTCGGGTGAAAAAAACATGCCTTTGAAAACTATGGTCCTCAGAAATATAGAGAAAAAATCCCATTTATTCGCCAAATACACACTTTACTTTATCACACAAAATCACTAATAATCTGCTATTTATGTCCACAAGATATCATTCGGAAAATGTCCGCGAAAACATCGATCACACTGCCGAATTTCTCACAAACGGACTAACCCTTCCACTGCCCGCCGTCGGTCGAAACGATACCCATTTTTCACGGATACTCGTTTGATTGACCTGTAGTATCGTACCTAATTGGTCTTTGTACGGTGAAATTGTTGTTAAAACGTGGTCACTCGAACCACCGCTTTGTGCTTTGCTTGACACAGGTTAATAGTTCCGTTACACAGTGCTTAAAAAACCCGAACGAATATTGCTTTCACGTTAGCAATTCTGACAGCTTGTCGTACGATAAAAATTCTGCGAATTTTGTGACTGTGCTGCTCGTAGTGAAAGCTACTCGGGCGACGTTTTGGACGTTAGTAATAGGGTGGTGTTTTCATGAAATTCTATTTCGACGTCAACACATATACTGTCTATCTATTAACGTTTGGTTATCCCACTAAGCCATCGCATGTGGTCCAATTCCAATCAGGCTACATTCCTTCAGAAGCAGATAAGTTCTTGGAGTCTGTTTAAGATGTCTATTAGCGAATTTGGCGATCCTATGGTGTTTCTCGTATTTCAGTGTCTACTCACATAGCACATGCACTACTGTCACTAATCTACTGTTACGTCACAGCATCGCACTTGATCAATGCGACGTGTTCCAGCGCGTTGTATTGTGATTGTCTTTGCCTGAGGCGCTGTAAAAGAGTATGCAAATGTGAGCGTCCATGACTCTCCATAAATCTAAATATATATAACTCAAAGGTGACTGACTGACTGACTGACATAGTGATCTATCAACGCACAGCCCAAAGCACTGGATGGATCGGGCTGAAATTTGGCATGCAGGTAGATGAAATGAAATATTTATTTTGTAAATTGGTTATAAATAACACTTTTACACGTAATGTTTTTTTTGCGTTTTAAGTTTAGTTTAGCTAGATGAGGTTTTTCGGTATTTCCTAACTGACTACTCTGAGAAGAAACACCGAAACAAGAGGTTCAGAGGTCAAAGTCTCTTTTAAAGTCCAGACAATTTGTATTTGTATATGAGAAGCATGTAGGTTCATGTCTGTGGTATTCTTTTGAGGAAATAACCACGCAAATTTGAGCGGAGCTGTCCAGACAGTGCAAGCATTTGTCAGTTATCGTGTAGCTCAACTTAGAACTTAAGGAGCTCAACAATTTGACGAACAATAGCAAAGTAAGGACATTTGGGTAGGCCACACAAGTACTCAAACTGCTTGACATCATTAAATAAATTATAGTAAAAGTAAAAACAACGAAGAAAGAATAACCTACATTGTTCTCACATTTACAGTAATGAAATAATTATATATAAAATAAACAAAAAAACAACAAACAAAAACAAAATTAATAGGTATATACAATACTTGAGAAAGCAAAATTTTAATCAATCAAAAATAAATCATCTACTAAAATTTTAAAAATAAATAAAAAAGGCACACGTATGCCACTGGAGCATCTCATTCCCAAGCCTTCTTGTCCTCAATATAATCTTTAACACTGTAAAAAGCTTTCTGACATAGCTTACGTTTTATCAATAATTTAAATTTATTAATACTTAGTTCTTGAATATGGCTAGGAATTTTATTATAAAAACGTATACATTGGCATCTAAACGAACCACCTATTTTTTTAACCTTGTTTTAGGAATGACATATGTGTCTTTGTTCCTTGTATTTACACTATGAATATCACTGTATTTTAAACAGATTAATATTTTTGATGTTATGACGTAGGCATCCGCTAAGAAAGGATTTTGCGAAATTCCCACGGGATCGGGATTTACACGGGAAAAACTTCCCACGCGGGCGAAGCCGCTGGCACAAGCTAGTGTTTAATAAACCTCTTCTAATATCGTAATTCATTTGTTATTGGCACTTACAAAATTCACTAACAACAAAACAACAATTAATGAATTCTATTTTCTGTTTCGATTATCCGATCCTATCAACAAATTACTAACCTTTTACTTTCAGGGTTGCCAACATTACAAAAATCGATTCCAATTATTCGAAACCAAACAAAAATCACAATCGAACCCCAGCGCAACAGCTAATAAACTTTTAATATAATTCGATATCAATTTGAAATTTCCAGTATCGACAACCTAACGGGCTCGTAGGTAATTGGTATCGTGTTCGGATCCGATGTTCTATTATTGAAAGGTCGCTCTATTGTTTTCTGTTTAGGCTACAGAGTACGGGTTAATCGGATTGGCTGCGTGTTGTCAGCGAGTTTTTATGTAATCGTCTTTATATAAGTTCTCCGCCACGGCCCAAGCCCCAATGCCCTCTAATTTATTAATTTTGATTTATTTTAAATTGAACTTCTATTGTGTTTAGCTTCCAAAGGCAAACTGGTAAAGCAAATAGGTGCCAATCAAATTTTAAATACTGGTATATCTTTTAGCGCTACTTAATCATGTTGGAATGCCAACTCATTTGCAATTGTGCTGATAAGCAAATAGGCAAAAAAGCCAAGCGTCTAATGTTTCGCTCGGGTAGTTTGATACAGAGAGCGATTAACAAAAGACTTCGCTATTCGCGATAAAATTGTTGTACACATCTTTTTAGCGCTCGTCAAAACTTTCACGGATATTAAGATCGCGACGATCGCCTCTAAATTTTCGGGCCGACATCGCTCATCAAACTCATAAAAGCTACACAGAGTTGTAAAAAGACATCTAATAAAAAAGTTTCGCGTTTTAAAAGCGTCACAATATACGTCGTTGAAATAAGCGACCACAATAGCATCAGCCCTACTGATACGAAACTAGGGTTGTCACCCTTTGTACCAAAAAATTGTATAATAACAATTCACACAACGAGATAAGTAAAAATACGAGCTTGTTAAACCGTAAAAAGTAATAATGGGGAGAGAAAAGTCAACAACGGTTGCATTTGTGTCACAGAATAATTCACGCGCGTCAGATTTTGTCGCCATTTTTGGGACACCCGGCGAGCAGGACAGTGGGACTGCTTACAGAGGGCGCTATAGTGGAGCGTAAAGCATAATAGAAAGTCTTAATGGATGAAAGACACTTTTAATATTAAAAAGGTGACTTTCCGGTAGTGCTTCATAGTTGATGTAAGGGTGACTTTCGAGTTTTGTTTTTAATTCATTGAAATTACTTACGCCTCAGCATGCTTCAGAAAGTTATTGAATCTTGATAATCCCAATAGCTGTATTTTAGTGCAAAATTGCAAGAATATCTATCTCGTCTATCTATGGTGTCGTTTTTCTTTAATACAGCGTTCGTTAACTCAAAGCGCTGGCCTTAAAAAGTCTCAATTCGCGTTCGATTTTATATTTGTTTCACTTTTTTGGGATGAAATTAAAATCCATTTTGGCAACCCTACATGCTAAAGCGCTACTTGTTTATTTAGAAAAACATGGTCTCCCAATTAACCAAGACCCTTTGTTTTTTTATGGTAAACCAAAATAAAATAGTACGTCCTTATTTTTTTATTGGAAATCCTTTTGTTCTTTACTTGTTGTAGGTACTGGAGTCTGCCAAAAACATTGGATTCTAACAAAACATTTTTATTTTTCATTCTAAAACCCTTTGTTTCAAATTTTATTAGAAACGAACATTTGGACAAAAATGGTTATACTTAACAAAAATCGCAAAACGCAATCTATTTGATTTGCAAGTCAGTAAAATTCAGATGAATCTACATTAAGCTTTGACATTTGCGGCAGATGTACGTTAAAATTGGATTGGGTGTCAGAGCAGCTGACGCGTCTATTTCACAGTGTCAGATTCTGCGTCGAATATTGCAATTGGTCTCCGAGACCACTCGCGCACGGGAGGGGGTTAATAATGACGAACGAATTTATTATAATTCTCATAACGACCTCGAAGTGCAGTAGATGAGTAATCGTAATTTGCATTTGTTTATTCAATTTTATTTATCGTGAAGTTTATATCGTACTTATTTGTTTGGTTCCCTCAGCGCCGTTTCGAATCATTTCGTACCCCTTAAGTTAGATATGTGCAACGTTATAATTTGAATGAATGATTAATTTGTTTTTGTATAGATTTGGATGACGTTAATTTAACTTAAAATTAAGTGCTTCATTATTTGTATAAATATGAGTAGGTATATTATATTACATGCAGCGTTATAGGTATTTTAGATTTGTAGTGTGAAGATATTTGAAGAGCTGGAGGGTGGAATAGACTGTTTATTTTCGGTAAAGAAACATTTCCCACAAGCGAAGCCACGGGTATTGCTAGTTAGTAATCAATATACTTGCAAAGCTATAAAAATTTGTACCTACAAAAATATTTGCCTCTGCGAAAGGGTGTCCCAACTAAAATATCTTATCAGCTGATATGCCGATAGGTCAAGCAACTAGGTCGTTCACCTCGCCATGTGCGCTCTACATTCAATTAAATATTCAATCGCGACGCGCGGCTCCCCGCTGCGACCAGCATTGTACCGCTCACAACGCGATTAACACAGATTCGTACGATTGTACCTATTAAACTCTATTCAAATCCTCGTTTTCAATTGCAGATATTTGCATATAAACGATATTCAACTTTATGTTAACGTAAATTGGGTTGATTTTGGAATGCCTGGCACTACTGCAAAATAATAAAAAATAAGTTGTAGCAAAAACTGAACGTTATGAATAGATTTTAAAGCTGAGTTTTCCAAAACACATATTTCTTTACATGTAAAGTACGCAGTACCAACGAATTATCGCTTCCTTAGCTGACGCATAGATCAACACCGCAGAGGTGCTAAATTTAGAACTGAATCATTGCCATCTATGTAGTGAGGTTAATTTCGTACTAATTGAAGTAAGCCAATTAAGACCATTACTAGTTTCGCGCCTTTGAGTTCAATTTCCGCACTTACTTTTCCATTAGAAAAATATCAAGCTATAAAAGACTTCAGTAATACATAAAGACTTTTATAAAACTAAGAGTAAGTAATTTCCCGAAACAAAGAAGAAAATTGCAGTTCTTGAGATTAAATGTTAGTCAGAGCAACTCAGTTAATACTTAGACGTTTTTGAAAAAATAATTAACTTCTAGGAAAGTGAGTATTACTTAACTATTATGAGAAAAGTAAGATGAGGGTAGGTACTTACTTACAGAGAATAATATGAACTATCTAAAGTACCTACATTATGCTCGGAATGCTTCGCTTTCTTCCGACATGACACGAAGAAACGCCGACGATGACCGAACTAAATTAAAAAGTAATGAATACTATCATCCTAACCATACACTTACGTCATCTCTTTTTATTCTATGATCTTAGAGAATGCATCATCAAATCGTACCCTGTCATTACGCCGGAACTGACCAAGAATCATGAGTAATTACGAAGTAAGAGGCCTCTGATTGAACCTTCCCTGGGCGTGACCATTCTATGTTTGAGTGACAGCTCTTTGTTCACTCCTTTTTGAATTCGGAATGGAATGTTTTATTTTTTTAACGGAAATCGAACTTTTTTTTTAAATCGGCCGTTTGATGCGGCCATGTTTTTTTACCGCTTTGGTTAGGTAAGTAAATTAAATATTGAATAAAATATTTACTTAAAATGTCAAATTGAACGACTTCTGTTATTTTATTTTACTTTAAACCAGTAACAGTGGTGATTAAAACTCATTGAGCATCGGAAAAATGGACTACAATGGGAAAAGTTTCCAAAACACTGGCAGTATTGGCACGTTGATTGGAAATGCTGTTTCTTTTTCCGAAGAAAAGGCCAGCTCTCTGATCACGTGTGGGCTCGACTAACTATTTATTAATTTTTCGACAAACTTAATAAGCACGAGACCCCATGGCCATATAAACTCAAATATCAACCCACCACCTAGACTTAATAACGATTGCCGTAGCAGTTTTCTAAACTGGAACAATTCCAACTGATAATAAAAAAATATATCCCCGAATAAAACGTTTTCATAAGATATCAAATTGAAATTAAATTCCTCGACTTGATAGAACCAAAAATGTAAAAGAATTCAATATAGATAAAGGGAGGCTCGTATCGAAAATTAACACTAATGTAAAAACAGAAGCTTTGAAAGCTTTTAACGTTGCGTAATAATTAATCGTTTAAATGAATAAACATTATTCGGGTACTGGGTGTAAACTTAATTAAAAGTTATCAGACGGTCTATCATAATCAACTTTTATCTTTTTCCGGAGTCTCGCTCGCTACTAAATAATTATTTTATAATACAAAAAGAAACTTAGAATGTAGAGGATTAAGATTCAAACGGTATGAATGACTTTTTATTGGGGACAGGGCAGGTAGGTAAAGGTAGACTTTGTGGATGTCAGGCATAGTACACGACTCGGGTCGCTCACCGTCCGGTAAGGACCAGGCCCAGGTCGGCGGCGCGTCGTGTTCCACGCGCGCCTCAAAGAACTGTCAACACCAGTGACGGGGCCTCATAGGGCCATTGCCTGCCGGGGTTTGCGGGAAAGTTCTACCGAGTTACCGCGGCCCCGGAAATGTAGGGCAGCCGAAGGAACAGGGTGGGTTTTTAGTCAGTAGAAATCTGACACACCCTTCCGCTTGACCCAGAGCGGAAGAAGTCATTCGATGATTTTCCCACCCCAAAAAAATAAAAAAATAAAAGCATAGTACACGACAACAAAGGCATGGTTATAATATTTTTTTTATTTACCCGTATTTCGTAATTGAGATTGAATACCGACCATTTCAGCAGTATTAAAAAACGTTGAAATTTTTATTTCTGAAAAAATATACATAGTTATACAGCAACAGGAAGTTCTAACTCAATATCCTTTTCCGAAATGAAACATCGCAAAAGATTGTGAATTTTCAAGAGAACAGCCAATTTTATTGAAACTACGTCACAATATTACCTAAGCTAAGGTCCATGGAATTCTTAATTTCATTAAACCTGTAATAATTAAACCTTCTAAAATCGATGTTAAAATTTCTTCAGTAATTAATCTTCATCAAGCCCGCCATTTTATTGAAAGTGACTTTTAACTTTGTGATTAAAAGATAGTTTGATACTTTCAAATTAATTTTCGTGCCGAGTTGGGGAGTAATTTTCCGCAGTAAGCTGGAGATAGGAAAAAGAGAATATGGAATTATTTGGTTGCTGAAGTTTCTCTTCGTTCTAAAATATTTTGGTAAAAAAAAATTTTGGTTTGGACTATTTCAGTCTATATTTCTATCATTAGATGCCTGGCTTTATAGCTTATTTTACGTGGACCAACTGCTTAGCTGAACTCCCTAACACAGTAACTGGGTAACACGTTCCGTGGCAAGACCTCGGCGATCGTTGCTTAAAATTTAAGTGGCTGTTATTATTTTAGTTACATTCTGTATTTTTATATAGAGGGCACAGCGTACCATACTCAAAGTTGCAGCCGGTCTCCCCTTTTTTATCTGACCGTCGATCTTTTTAAGAAATGGGACATTCTGACTGTTAGGCAAACATTCATACTCCGTACGGCGCTAAAGCATCATTCATCTTTGCCTTTCGATACAAATCTCCACATGGATAAACGCCGAAAAGTCAGTGTGTGTCTAACACAATCCACTAAAACTGCGCACTCTAGTAATTTCTTCTTCTTTTTTGGGCCGTTCTTATATAACAAACTTAATAATATCCTCAATATGTACCCCTGACTAAATTAAAATGTAAAGATCAACTATTTAAATTTCTTAAAAGCCTCGACTACATGGGAACTGAGGATTTGTTGGTCCCGCTGAAATACCTAATACTGTATTTTTTGTTTTGTACTTACTGTCATCACCAGTGATCGGAGTAGGTAGATTGATTTTTGGTACTTGTATCATAAATGCACACAGAAAGAATAACATGGATAAGCCATTTTCCCGGAAAGTAATTCCGGTATTTCCGGATTCAATTAAACATTGTTAATGTTGGTAGTGATATTATTCCTACTCAATTCAAAATTTAAAGGAAGGTATAAAAACTAAATTAATTCATTATTTATCTGTTGAATAATAAAAACAATCTAATTCCGATCGAAGCTTTAATTTTTATTTTTTTATTTTTAGCCTTTTATGGCTAGAACTTTTATAGATAGACATAAATTGTTGCACTTAAATTTAAATATTTTCATAGTGGTCATGGTAATTTGCATTAAGGGTAGAATAAAGAATAATATTGCTCATTTTATTACAATTCCTACCTTTTTTTTGAGGATGGCAAATCATCAAATGACTCCTTCCACTCTGGCAGAATAAAATTCCTACATAAGTTCCGGTTTTTTTTTAATAATCCACCAATTCCGGAGGAATGTCCATATTAATATATACGTTTCGGATCAATGACCCCATTTCAATCTACCTACTCCGATCACTGGTCATCACGCATACTGATACCCCTTTTCATACATTTACACTCTTCAAACTGCATAACAATCTCATACACTGATACACTTAACAAACTGGTTCCACATTTTCTCATGTATGTAAACAATCATTTTCATCTTTTTAGTCGTTAAGTAATATTGCTTCATTCTTGTATTCAATTTTCTATCCATTATTTAAGTTACAGCGGGTCTCAGGCCGCGGGAGGGAACTGGTGACCTGTAATATAGGTTCTCGTTGAAACCCACTTCAGGCACCAGTCTCTCATAAAGTCAAACCCCTACTTTAGTTTACTGTAATTTTTAGCTTTAAGTTACTTTGTGTTGAGAAAATTAAACGTCCTATATTATTATTTCCTTTATTCAACACATATCGGAATTCTAAATACCAGCGTTCGACAGTCCGCAGATATGGGGCTTCATCACTGAACACAGATGTTAGCTCTTCAAAACACTGAAACCGTGTCAGGCCTCTTCTAAAGTTGTAGAAAATTATTGCACGAACATTTTTCTTACAAAGATTCATTTTCGTATGTAACCTGACAGATTCCAATCGACGCTGTGACTAAACAATAGCATTAATCCCATTGATTTAAATAGTAAAGATACGGTCATCAGAACATTTGACGGACGCGGTCGCCCTACAAAACACACTAGCGCCATCTATGATAACTAAGATGTCAATCGGCGTGGTCTGCTCCTAGACGTAGCCTTGTAAGAGCGGGTGTGGTATTTTTCGAGGTACAAATAAATAAAACAAAACCTTTTAGTTTTTGAATTTTATATTTGTTATGCATAAAAATACATTTTAATTTGCTTTTAATAAACAATAAAAATTAATTTTGTACATAATTTAATCTTATAGTAATATTATTAAATCTTTTTATTTCATCGGCTGCAACGCGCGCCGCTGCAAAGTTATGTCGCACTTTTACGCGGCTTCGCGTTGTCTATGCTAAAGGTTGAGACAAACAAGAAAGAAAATTGTTTTAAATAATGTTAGAAGTTGATTTAATGACATATTTTTAACTTACCGGTGATATGCAATGTTATATTTTTTTTTATTGTGCTTTACGTCGTAGTTCACGCAACCCTTCACGACACAATTTGGCATTTTTGCTTGTAAAACTGATGACCCCTCCCGAAGATAGCCGATCGCGTTCTAGTTCACTTCGATAAAGGTTAGACCACTTTGGGACCAAGTTTGAGGCGTCATTATAACATGCGATCCGCCCAGTCCTTACGAAGTAATATATATGTCAATGATTAATCCTAATACTTTCAACTGTTTTGAGATTCAAAATTTAAACGCATTCGAATATAGTCATAGAACAGTTCCAAATTCAAAATTGCCGGGAAATATGGAAACGACAAAACTTAAAAGGCATGCCTCGTACATTAACACTGAACTATTTCACCATACCACACCATAAAATCAAACTCGAAATAACACCTCAACCTGGGAACACCACAGCCGCAAACTCCCACCGGAAAAGACCGTATTACTTAATACCCAACTTGGGCTAACGAATCGGAGATTAAAACCAGTTGTAATTAAAGTTTAACTGCGTCAGTAATAAAACTATAGAAATAATTATGTTAATTATTTTTGTAGCTATCGTACGCATTCATCATGCTGTCAGTTTCTGTGAGACTGTTTCAGATGACAGCTTAAATAGTGGTTTTGTTTCAATAAATCTTTCCTGAGGATCTGTAAGTAATTATTTTAGAAGCTGGTAGTACTTAGATACAACTGATCCTGTATTAAAAGCAGTTGAATCAATAGTATATTTAAAAGAGTTTAGTTTGTCTTGCACATTTATTTGTTATCTGTAGATATTTGCGCTTTAGACCGATTTTTAGAATTTTAAAGTAAATAGTAAATGACGACACGTTTGGCGCAGTGATTGAGCTATTAACTGCTGTGCTGCGAGTCGCGGGTTTGATTCCGCACCGGAACAAAATTTGTTAATAATTAATTTGTAGGTAATTATAAATGCCTTGAGTCTGACAGCTTTAACAATTAATAACAAAATTTGTTATAGATGTTTTAATAAGGGCTTTCTAAATTGAAATAAACCAGGTAGCAGCACTGAACCGTCACGCCCAGGTACCTGTCAAAATTCTTATGTTTTCCGACATCAGTCAAATTGACGTCAATGTCATGTTAACGTCAAAGTTTCACTTTCTAAGAAAACGTATCGGCTTAGTAGCGCCAACTGGTGGTGAACTTTCGAACCTCATGATTTGAGATCAGTAGATTCAACTACGTGCAGACGTGCACCGATAATAAAAAGCAATTTCACACAATTTAGTGTGTCTCAGAAACCATATCAGTTTTTTTTTCAAAGCTATTTTTTCACCCATAATTTAATCAAAGCAAGTTTATATTTATAGAAATAAAACTAGAATCAAAATATTATCAGCACTGTTATACCTGAATATAATAAAGAAATATCGAAGACGCTAATTAAAATTAAGTAATATAGAGTATTAAGAAGTAAAAACAAGGTTTCCAACTACTGCCGGGTAACCAACTCTATCAACTCACTTAAAAGAAAGGGAACGAAAAAGATAAAACCTTGACAGTTCTAATGCGTCTCTCTCCTTTATAGATTATAGGAGCTAATTATACGAATGGAAAATTAATTAAGAGCTGTTTTTATTAAAAGTAATTAGGAAGCTAATTATAATTCAACAGTTATCGCACTTATTAATTATTCTGACGGATATACGTGGATAACATTTTGAATTTGATGAATATTTTATGTTTTGTGTGTTCGATTCTTTTATAATATTTCTATTCCAATAAATAGTTTGTTTGTCTACTGACAGTGAAATATTCTGATAGTAATATATATTTATTTCTGGAATTTACATTTTTTGCCTTATATTAAATACTATTAATATACTGAATGACTATTTTTGAAAGCTAGGTATGAAATATGGTAAAATATGTTATAGAATCAATGCTATATCAACTGTTAGTAGAAAAAAAAAATGGAAATATCGAAAGAAGGTTAGGTTAGAACAAACTCAAAAACAAACTCTCTAAAACAAACTCCACGAAGTGATTGTCTATCTGTGCTCTACAACCCAGAAACAGGTTAACATGATACTCTTTGGCAATACTGGTGTCTAGGGAATGCAATCCCGCAACAAAATTTTAATCCTGGTATTTGCGGGACTGAGAGGTCTAAGTCCTAGTCTAAGTCTAAGTCGAAATGAAATTTTATAGAATATTATCTTTTATTACGTTTTTGAATTTGCTGCGGGAGAAATCTGGAGGAAGAAAAAAAATAATACGCCATACATTATAAGTACCTAATAGGAACGTCTATTTTCATACACATCAACTATTAATAATGTGTATTTTTTTTTTCAACACAAAGGCTGCATTAGGTCCGCCCTTGTAACACTATCTATACTAATATTATAAAGTGGAAAGGTTTGTGTGTTTGTTTGCTTGAACGCGCTAATCTTCGAAAGTACTGGGTGGATTTGGATGCAATTTGGTATGGAAGTAGCTTGAAGCTTGAGGAAGGTTATAGGGTACGTTTTACGCGACTGCAAAAAAGGAGAGTTATATTTTTACCGTGATAGAATCCACGGGAGCGAAGCCCCGCGTGAGTACTAGAATAAAGTTTAAATCTACATATATATCTATGTACCTACATATAATAAAACAGTAAAAAAGTGTGTCTGTATATTTAAATTTTATACAAAAACTGGCTTCTGCCCGCGACTTCGTTCGCGTAGGATGATTTTCTAATGTAAATCCCGATCCCGTGGGATAAAAGTAGCCTATGTATTATTCCAAGATGTCAACTATCTACTTGCCAAATTTAATTCTAATCCGTTCAGTAATTTTTGAGTGAAAGAGTAACAAACATACATCCATCATATCATCCTCACAAACTTTCGCATTTATAATATTAGTAAGATAAGATTAGTATGAAGTTAAGATAGTAAGACTTACCATCCATTACACATATTTCATAGAATTTAGCAAATATTTAGTCTCGTGCGTGAGCAAATTTATCTAATTTTAAATTTAGCTTCGCTCCCGTGGATTCTACCACGGTAAAAACATAACTCTCTTTTTTTTCAGTCGCGTAAAAAGTAGCCTATAACCTTCCTCAAGCTTCAAGCTACTTCCATACCAAATTGCATCCAAATCCACCCAGTACTTTCGAAGATTAGCGCGTTCAAGCAAACAAACAAACTTTTCCGCTTTATAATATTAGTGTAGATAATAATTGAGGTGGGTAAGGAAACTCCGGATCTACAGGATGGATTTTAATAAAATTTAGTAAGTAGATAGTTGACATCCTGGAATACCACATTTTTATCCCGGAATTCCCACGGGATCGCGGGAAATCCTCCCACACGAACGAAGTTGCGGGTAGCAGCTAGTTGTAAATAAAGTTTAGAAATAAATAACACAACTGTATAAAATAAAACATCACCCGTCAGTACAAAAGGCAGCGTTTAATCCTTTACTGTAATCTAACTGAATATCGGGAAATAGGCGTGTAAATTCGGCATCTGAACTTTTCCATCGTATTTTTTCTCGATACCCGACTGAAATTATAAGCCTCAGTAGGGTAAGATTCGACACTATGGAACCAATACATATTTTTATACGTCATCGTCGAGATATGAAGGTTTCGAAGCCAGTAACTCAAGTAACTTAAATCTATTTGGGGAAATATTTATACAATTGTTTATGTGACTGTGAGATATTAAGTTTTTTTTTTGTTGATAATAGGTTCGCGTTTGACCACCATCTCACCTGATGGTAAGTGATGATGTGGTCGAAGATGGAGCACGTTTAACTAAAAGTAACCTATTCACTCTTGACTTAAGGCCGTGCGCGCACTGCCTTACGGTGGCCGCAATTCCGGTAGTTCTACCGCACCGCAAAATTTGTGAAGTATGGAGTGTCATAGAAGTGCGCGCACTGCGGTCAGTCTACCGGTGCGGTAGAACTACCGGAATTGCGGCCACGGCAAGGCAGTGCGCGCACGGCCTAACACATTCGTTGACAGTGCGTCGTTAGGCGGGAAATTAAAATAGTGCGTTATGAACTTATGACAGTACGTCGAGGGACGGGCCACTTATTATTAAGAGTAAAGATGGGCGTTTAAACGAAAAGCATATAATATAACATGTTATTTAAAATAAGCGAAAAAGCAGACTAGTTTATAAAAGCATTTAATATTATCTGCTTATTCTGCTTTTTGTTAAAATTAAAACGTAACCGCAATTATTGCATTCCGTTGTTCACTTTTAAAAACGACAATTTAATTAAAACGGGTTTTAGTTTACTGCTTAAATTGCTTATTTTACTTTTTACTTTTAGTAGCGTCTTCTCCGCCCGGTTAAAAGCGTCGTGTTTTGTGTATTTCCGAAACAATTTGTTTTTGAAGTTGTGACTTGGGCTTGTAAACATAAATAGTGTAAAACATTTTTTCATGTGGTGAATTGTTTCGTACCGAGGAAATAATTCTGAGACTTTTGGACTGGTGTAGTTAATTGTGTTAATAATAGTATAAATAGTTTATAGTGTAAGTAATTGTGTTAATTTTGGCGTCTTTTTTCTATAAAAACAAATTGGTGAAATAATAAAACTGATATGCAAAGTACGAAAGAAAGTTCATTAATGTCCTTTAAAAACCAATAGGTACTTAAACTTAACCAACCAAAAAATTTAACGGCGTAATTTCGTTATTTTTAATGTAAGCAAGCAAATAAGCAGATAAGCAATTAAGCAGTTAATGTAAGTGACTTATGATAAAAAATAATCGAATAAGTTCGTTAAAAGTTTTAAGTCGTTTATCACATCTCTGATTAAGAGTACGTCGTGGAAAATTCTACTGTCGTATGTGGTGTCAGGGTAAGTGCTCACTGTCAGCGAACGTGTTAAAGACCCCTAGGGTATAGCTATCGGGAAACACAGACTCCGGCAGGGAATTCCACTCCTTAGCCGTACGCACAATGAAAGTATTCCCAAAACGTTTAGTGCGGTATGGGTGGGCTGTCCACCATGTAACGATGGCGCATCACCGTTTGTCTTGTAGTCCGATGATGGAACGGGCTTGGCGGAATTAGACTGTGTAGTTCCATCGCACACTCCCCGAAATGTAACCGATAGAAAACCGATAGACTTGCAACTCGTCGTCGGTGTTCAAGGCTCTGGAGCTTTGATTCGACCAGTGAATCGTTGCCAATGAGTCTCTTGGCCCGTTTCTCGATAGACTCAAGCGCGTCCAGTTGGTATTTCGCACATCCATCCCAAAGATGAGAGCAGTACCTACTCCATACACTATAGTTTAAATTGTTTTATTTGTATACTAAATAAAGAGCTGAAAGGTTGAGGAGCCGGTGGGTGAATAATAATAGCCGTTCAGGTCGATCTTCAAGATTAAGCAACACTTGTCAAGGTCGGCCTTCGGATGGGTGTCCATTTTAACATACCAAGATTCGTTAAGCCGTTTGTCCCGACTGTTTTTAGTACATCTTTCCAAGACAGAAATTCTGACAAGTCTTACCAAGGGGTATCATGTTATCTAACTAGTTACTGGATTTAATTAGTAACTTCCCCCCATGAATTCGAACCCACGATCTACAATATAATATAACAACTCTTAAGTTATGTCTGTAACCACTGGACCACCGCTACTCTACATATACAACGTGTTTCATATATTTCTTGAATACCAATCATAACAAACGTGTCACAGCACTACGAGGGTCAATAACTTTCCACGTCACTTGCCAATAACACGATAATTCTTTTCGTTCTTCTTAATTTGAAAAATTCGGTCTCTGGTATCAGTGTATTGGAATTTGTAAATAAGTTCTACACACGTAGACTTAGGATTACAAAACCCTTGCCATATCGTTTGTTATCATCCAAAGCCATGCACTTGGTATGTATATACCCTTTAAATTATACGTTGTATATACGTATAGAGTAGTGGTGCTTACCTATAGTTTTATAATGAATTTCGGGAAAATTTAAATGGCTATTGACTTTATTTGAGTTACCGAAACACAAATTATACAAAAGAGCGATTATACAAAATTATTTCCGTCCCATTTTTTGAAGCAGTCACTTACTTAACCGAACATAAAAAGCAGTCATAAAACAAAAATGAAGATGTCATTTAATATCAAGAGCATATCATACCTTTCAATAATTCAACACTAAAAGAATTACATTTCCGTACCGCACGCAAGAAACCCATTTCTAACTCTAGTCTCCCTAAAATCCTTCTCCATAAAACAACATTTTATTATCCTTCTTCCCTACAATATGGATAAAACAAACATCTAAGCGCGTCGTCTATAAAATGCAGGAAAAACAAAAGACAAAAAGAACATGGTCTTTCATTCACTCATGAATGTAATTACTTCTTCTCCTAGTGAATGAACTTAAGGAACTTATTGTAATGAATTTTAATGTCATGCGGTCCTTATGCAAATCTTGTCCTCATTCCGTTGGGTATTTTGATTCTTAGATTATAACCCAATGAATAATACAGTTAATTTGTTTTTGTTATGGGATTTGTGAAAGATACAGTTGTCTTTAGAAGGTGGGCTTATTTGTCTGACACTCTTATACGTAAGTTCTATACCAACCACAAAGTATATCGTTTTACGATCTCTCGGTATTTTATTTAAAATCGTTGCATGCCGTGATGTCCTCTCTACGACAATACTCTGGACTCCTTAGTGTGTCCGCACCTATATTTTTTGTATCAAACCAAAATACTCATTCCCAAAACTGCCGCCTCCAACAAGGTTACACCTCGATTCGCACCATTTTTTCCTTCATTTTCTTTTATAATCCAGGTCACGCGCACCATTTTGATAAGTTGTCGCAACGTGTGCCCGATATTTGCATGACTCGACTTCGATTAGTACCTACCTACCTACTTATATACTCTATGTTCCCTCACATATGGAGGACTTTTGCTCAAGTTCCCTTTTTCCTGAATTTTTAGCGTGAGAATTTTGGTGATTCGCGTATTGTAACTTGGAAGTGTGTTCGCGTTCTTTCTTTCATAAGTTAGAGGACTACAATATGTTTTTACGCTGTGTTATATTATAAGTTAGACGAAGACGAAGTTATCGGTGCAGGCTTTTTGTATTTGATACGCCTGATTCGTGCGATTATTTAACTGTGCAAATATACATTTTGTGACTAAGTGAGCCGTAGTCTTGTGGTCAAATCAATGACGTATTATAGTATAGACGCGTCATATTCCCACAAAGCACCTCTCAAAAACGGCACGAAACACACACTTAGAGAATGACTATCTAATACATGTAAAGAAAGGGAAAGAAAATAAATGCCACCTTTAGGTACACCTGATGTTAGAGAGAGATGAATATACATCTTTAGTTATGTTCCGATGAACCGCTGTATGCTTATTGCCCTATTGGGCACGCGCATGTGTGACGTTTTAATAAGAGGCATGTGGGGAAAGAAGGACACTTTTTGTATAAAATAGTATTATGAATTTATGAATATTAATGTAATATTTAACAACAGTAGTTATTGTTAAGGTGCAGTTATATAATATTTTATATTATATAACTGCTGCATGCAACCCTTCGAATCACGGAAGGCCGCCGGCGGCCAGCTTATGTTGACCTCTAAAATTATTTTTCCTTTTTTCGATTTTAGAGGTCAACTTAAGCTGGTTTTTGTGGCCGCCGGCGGCCTTCCGTGATTCGAAAGGTTAACTTTTATAATAAATTGTAACAAAAGTTATGTTTTTTTTATGTTATACTTAACATGTTTTAGCAAAATGTTACAAACTGTTATGAAATGTTATCGTGTGACACAAGGTTACAACCCATTATAATTGCTGTGTGGGAGCACCTTTAGGAAATTATTATAAAACAATCATAGAAAACCTTAATCATAAACTATAGATAAACTAAAAAATGGGGTGGACTGTGTCGGCAATCTAACATGTAAATAAACACTATAGTTAGTATAAATAACATGGAATATAATAAAAATATTATATTCACTCAATAAAATAATTAACAACACAAAAAAACTAGTACAATAGTTCCCCAACCTCCCCTAACGTCACGTGACTGACTTCATTCATACGCCAGCCGCCATTAGCCGTATTGAAAAAATAAAATAAAAAATATATTTCTGTTTCTGTCTGTTATATTTACCTATGAAATAACACATTTTGGCCTCTCACGAGAGCAGTATAATTAGTGAAAACACACAAAGGCATGATCTTTTCCTAATTTTCTTTTAAAACACATTTTTCCTAAGATGTGTAGTGTCACGATTGCGACGCATGTTCGTGCGCAACTAAACAGATTCGAGTCACTTACCTTGATTTCAACTTGCCATTCCGCGGAGCGCGGACAACGCATCTATAGTTTATTATATCTTTGGTTCAAACCATCTTATGTGTTTATACATAATATAATCCAGAACATAATAAAAATAAAAAAATCAGCCGCATTGCTGGGACACAGACTTCCTCTCTATGAAGGGCAAAGGTTCGTAATCCATCACGTAGGCCCCATGCGGACTGCCTACTCATATATCATTTCAATTATTAGGTAACCGTTAAAAAAAAAACAGTACCTACTACATAATATTATGTCTAAGAAAATACCTACATAGTTTCAAAAGACTAATGAAGAATCATGAAATAATTCAAGTAAGCTATTTAGAGATACCTAAGGATAGCCTTGAATTATTTCATAGTAGGTATAAACATAACCACATTTTGAAACAGACGATGTACCTATCTTTTTTCGGGGGAAAATTATCTAATAACTACGGAGACAAAGCGTCAGTCTTTTAAAACCCAACCCATTTATTCAGTTGCCCTTACGCTCCTGGCTAGCAGTATCTCGTTAGAAATTTCTTGCAACCCCAGAGACGATGCATGTATGAAGTGTTTACATATACTGATATACCTGGCCAAAGCAATTTCAAATACATTAACAAAGTAACACCCAACATCAAGATTACCTACTCCGAGTACTTCGATAGCTAATAACCGATATTTACATCAATCACTTCTGTGAATTAGCGCCTTTATGTGACATTCACCTTCTCTGTCTAACACTATGATAATGAAAGGGACGGAGATGTCCTGCAGGTGTGTTTGGCATGAAGACATGATTGAGGTGTGACATTTAACGGGGCTCTTTGTGCAATTGATTGGAAGCACGGATGTGCATCGTGAAGTTGGTAAGTAAACGTTTTTAGAAAGCCGGTTGTTTTAGAAGATGGGTGTTACCCGTCTAGGGTATTTAGTTAGGACGGTTCCTTGAACGTCATATTATTTGACCAAGAATGACACAGGATTGTTTTAAGGGCTTGCGGTCTTCTTTTTCTTCGTTAACATATAACTTTGCCACTTCCACGGAGTCATCGGTGACGGTGCAGATATCGCATTACATACATGCGATTTACTAATTTTTAGGGGTCCTTCCGGTAAGGACCAGGCCCGGGTCAACGGCGTCGTATTATACGCGCGCCTCAGAGCTATCAGCACTAGTAATGGGGCCCCGAAGCCCCGAGACCTGTCCGGGTTGCGGGAATGTTCTAACAAAATACCGCGGCCTCAGATAACAAAGGCAGCTGTAGGAATAGGGTAGGATTAGTCAGTAGAAGTCTAAGAAGTGTTCTCCACCCAGAGCAGGAGAATTGATTCTATGTATTTCCCACCTGAAAAAATTAAAAGAAAAGGTGTAAAAAGATTTCATCTGATCGAACATGGATAACTTTTCGATTAAGTTGATAATTAGTATCTTCTGTTAAGTAAAACAATACAAAAGCAAGTTCATACTCATAAATCATTTACAAAACCAAAATATCAGTCTTACTTAGTGTAGACTAGCGTGGTTTTCAAAGACGTAAATTCGACAGAAAGACAGTTGGATTCCCAAATCCCACTGATAGGCAACGAACGGCTTTAGAGATAAAGTTTTCTAAGGAACAGTCTAAAAGACGACAACAGTACTATTTGAGTTATGTATAAACCGTATGTGTCGCTGAAGAAATGTTGAAGGGATTTCCATGTCGTCTCTTGCGGATTAGGCAGTAAAAATCTTTGAAAATTTGGTAAATTAAATTAGCTTAACGCTAACTTAGCTATAACGGTAATGGACGGATTTAGTCCATTACCACCTTAAAAATAAATAGAAATGGGAATACAATTTTTAATATTTTCTCAATAGCTTTTTTAAAAAGGTTTTGAAATTTCAAATACGGAACGCCATTAAACTAACCAGTATTAAAATCCAACCTAACCCAACCTCATAAAACGAAATATTTACTTTTAAATTTAGAACTGACACCGCCATGACAGCTGTCAAGCCGTCATTACTGTTGAAAAAGCGCGTAACAGCAAATGAAGCGTAGAAAATGGTTTGACCATGTTTTACAATGTAATAATATCATGTTTTTAAAATAATTATGTTACGTGTGTTTAGTTACGGATTGTTAATTTGTTTGTTAGGCTACCGTCGTGTATAGGTACGTAATAAATTGAGCATGAAATAGATTAGGGTGTGTTCGGAGGTAATGGATGACGTCAGCATTGGACCGATCGTTCGCAGCTCGACATTTTGAGATTGGAAAGTGTTCATAAACCGATATAAATTCATTGCTTACAAAATAAAATTCATGCCGTTACGATATTTTTTTATGAAAAGGTTTTTATTTAAGTGGGCATAATAACAAAGGTTATTTTGTATATTGCATTTCTACACCTTACAATAAAAAGATCAGAGCTTTTTATATAAGTAGTTATATTAAAACAAGTTAATAAAAACAGGGTTTAAGTAACTACGTACTTAAGAGAGCTAGCTTTTCTACCTACCCAAGTCGCATCTCTACTTTTTTATTTCACCTTAAAAAGTAAGTTAAACACGCTAAGAGCATTCACATAATTTCAAACAGACGCTCGTATATTTCAAGCCGAGCTGTTGCCGTCAGCTGTATTTGGAAACAACTTTACTTAAAGTTCAAAACCATGGCCGCCAATGTTTACCCTCACATGGCACGTGTTAATACAAAAAACCTTTAAAAAACCGAGTAAGTAGAAAAAAAGTTTAGCCTATGATCTCTCGTGACGCTCAATTTGAAGTCTCTCTTGTGGTTTTAAATATTTTACGTGCACACCTGCCATTTGACGGTTAGACATCGATAAAAATTGTAATAAAATGTACGTTTTTTTTTTTATAAATATTAACAACGATTGTTAAAAAAACATTAACATAGGTAGCCGTATGTTACACGGTTCCGTACCCACAGCGTTTTTGTCTTTTTTTTAAGCTGTTTCCTGTGTTTAAATTATAGGTAGGTGGGTACATTTTTTATTGCTCTTTGATCATCAGCATTCAATAAAATTTAATTTATAATGTTTGTTTGTGAACGTTTTTATTTACCCATCTGTTGAATATTAATCTAACAGACTATTTTTGCTATTTAAGTATATTTACCGGGATTAAATATTTTGTCCAAACAATAAAAGTATGTTTTTTTTTTCGAGTTCCAAATTTAATCCAAATTCAGTAATTAATATTTGGTAATTGTGAAACATCTGAAATACTCCGATTTTACATTTACCACCTAGTATTAACCTACCACCTAGTATTAAGGTTTCTAAAATGGCTTTTTCATAAAGTTAATAGTTTAAGTAAAAGATTATACGCTTCCAAAGTGGTAAAATGTGTCCCCCACCTCTAACTTCTATAATAACGAAGTGAAAAATCTATAAAAACCATATGTTGTAGATCTTAATGTAAAATTTCAAACAAAATTGGTTTGAACGAGATCGAGTCAGCAGTTTTTGAGATACAGTATATTTTCAAAAACCGCAAATATAACTTTGTAATTCATACAAATACTATGAAAAACAAAGTTATTTGGCGTAGTTGTAAAAATTGTAAATAAGCTCGTTTTAAGAAATTTGTAAGGTTTTTTGTTTTTTTTTTTTCAAATAAATATATTAAGTACCTATGTTATATTTATTATAGTTACTACGGAACCCTTCATGGGCGAGTCCGACTCGCACTTGGCCAATTTTTTTTTTAAATATTGTTTTTAAATATCACTTCTAATATTTAAGTACTTAATTATTGCACCTACCACGCTATCCCTACACCACCGTTGGTTCGCTGGTAGAGAGGCATTCTCTACCAGCGAACCAAGCACGGCATTAAGTCCGTCGGCGCCTATGTGCATGAATCGTAAATAAATAAATAATTACTTTTGGCACTAAATCTAGTTTTTTTTCCAAGTATCTGTTTGATGAAAATTGCATGGCATGTTTATTGTTTATTTTTGTTCATGATGGACGTTCATCACATAGTTTTTTTCTAAGTAAGTACTTACAATATGAGTTGTCGTCATATTTTGATCCAGTCAGTCACATACTTCGTTCATATAGCCCATGCTTTCCATTCCCAGGGTAAACAGTCGATATTGACACCGAGGGTGTTAATAGCACTTAGGGCATTGCTTATCAAACATTGTATTATGTTACAAGATTGCAATCACAAATTACATTTAGTATAGCAGCTGGCAAACCGTATTTTACACTTTTTACTGGTACGTAGTTTTTTTTTTATAGATTTTATGCCTACTTTAATAATGAGTAAAGTTGGAAGTTCTCAGTTAGGTTATTTTATTTTTTGCCAATTGTCACAATAATGACGTTGTTTATAATAATACTAGCTGCGCTCGCGACTTTGTCCGCGCGGAATAGTGACTTTCGGCACATATTTAATTTTTTAGGCTAATTATTTTGAAAATAAAACTCATACATAATTTGAATGTCGTATTTATTAATATCTAATCAAAAGTCTAAAAAGTAAGTTTCAAGCTTCTAGCTGAATTAAAAAATAAACTTTCATCCCCTATTTCAACCCCTTACAGCCCTTTTTCCAGTCCTTTCTTAGGCTCTATACTATGTCCGTCAAGTTTCATTTAAATCAGTTCAGTAGTTTAGGCGTGATTGCGTAACACACAGGCAGACAGAGTTACTTTCGCATTTATGATATTAGTAAGGATAGTTGGACCCTGTTTTCGATACCAGCGAACTAGTTTTTTTTTTAATTAATTGTAATATTTATCACTGCTGACGAACGCCTATTATTTAAGCTTGGGTTGAGGTATCTTAAAAAAACGAGGAACCCCAAAAATCTGTTAGGTAAGAGATAGGACGCGCGGGAATTTTATGACTTACTGTTTAATTGTACCCAGTACGAAACAGTGACT
The DNA here is from genome assembly GCA_943138885.2 of Tholera decimalis. Lineage (NCBI taxonomy): Eukaryota > Metazoa > Arthropoda > Insecta > Lepidoptera > Noctuidae > Tholera > Tholera decimalis. The sequence continues at coordinate 5,927,833 of OW964553.2, read as the reverse complement.
CATTTATTTTTTTGTGTTTAATGAGCTTAGAATTTAGCTGTTGTGTAATTGATATACGTAGGTAGGTACTTAGTAGGTAAACTAGGCGCGAAGTAGAATTTAAAAATAGTGAGTGATGCCATGTGATCGAAATTTAATCATATACCTTAATTTTAAGTGATGCATTTTATCTCAACCTTTTATGTTCCCACTGCTAGGACTCAGGCTTCCTCTCGACGAGAAGAAATGGGCCGTAATCCACCACGGGATGCCAGTACGGGTTGGTCGATGTCATTTGTCTTCATATTTTTGGGCCTAGGACGTACCGGTTTCCTCACGATGCGAATGCATTTAAACATAAAAAAATATTGTTACTGCGCTCCTACTCCGTATAAATATTGACCATGGAAAATTTCATAGGAACCTCCGTCACTTCGCCGTCGGCGTAACTGTGGTAAAACGGTATAAAAAGTGATGCTTCACATAATTATATGATACATATCAACGTGTAATTTATAGGGTATGTACACTCCAAGTGCACGGCTTCTTTGGATGATAATAAACGATATGGCAAGGGTTTTCTAATCCTATGTGTACATGTGTGGAGCATATTAGAAATTTCAATAAGTACTTTGATACCAGAGACCGAATTTTTCAAATTAAGAAGAACGAAGTGAATTGTCGATTTATTGGCAAGTGACGTGGAAAGTGATGACCCTCATAGTGCTGTGACACGTTTGTTATTATTGGTACCTATTCAAGGAACATAATTATGTAACCTATAATTTGGGGTCAATTCTGTGAGTCACTTATTTTGAGCTGAAGCTGTGCATAGAGACTCCATACCGGATGTTGTCTTCAGTCCTTTTGGATAGATATGGGGTTTCCGTTACACGTTGTAAATGTACATTTGTATGTATTGGATTATTTATTATGTTTATGTTGCGTTTCAAAGCATTTCGAGTATTGATGTGGCGTCTTACCGCCATCTTTCATTGGCTCCTCTATCAACTACCGCCGCATATTAGTCGTCGCCGTCTCCACTTATAAACGAGAGGACCTACTACTGACAGATGGCCTTATTGTAGACGAATAAAGGTCCAAACATAAAATAAAATAATATAAATACGTAGTAAAAATAACAATTACTATATAAACAAGCACTCTATTATAATTTTTTAAGATGAACCCGCCCTTGACCTCGTCATGGCTGACGGTAAGCGATAGATGAGGTCTACGATAAAACGAGCTAGCCCAAGATACCTCTTCACTCTTGCTTTAAAGGCTGACGAGTCATGTGTAGGAAATACAGAAGCCGGCCGGGAGTTAATATTAACTTGATACTTAATTAAGAAAATAGTGTTAGTCATTGCATCTGGAGCCAATCATAGATAGAGGACTAGTTCATAAATTAACCCCTCAAATGTCGCATGTTGAATGTACTTTTTGATTATTGGGTAGGACTTCAGAAAAAAATATAAATCGGCAATTTATGGCCATTATCATGGTATATATTATACCTTCCTGGCTTCGTTATGAGTTTATCCAACTATTTATATCATTCAATAAGCAAATCAAACTGACCTTATCTCGCAGTGATGTGATATGTTTTCACTTTTATAATTTTCACTCCCATTCGAAGTCACACACACGAAAAATAAACATATTCACGAAAAAAGACAAACGATAAGACAATAATGTGTAGGCAATGTTAACACAAATTATTCCACTTAGACACTGTAAAAAGTCATAAAAACTATTTGATAACACAACGAAAAAGTCTGTGGCATCACAACAAAAACCACAGATGCATTTTGTAAACATTTTTTTTTGTTCATTTTAGCGGTGTTCCCTTTAAAATGTTACTAAAACCGGTCAAGTATGAATCGATTAGTCGAATGATACAGCCACATCGTGTTACTTGCAACATAAACGTAAAATACATCGTCCAATGCGAGCCGTGACGTTATGTACAAACGGTGTACCGTTGACACTTGAGGGGTTAATATCATCGAAATCGTGATATTCGTTTATAATCGACCTACTTAATTCTGTAAGATAAGTCTCCATTCAAGTCTGTTCCCTATTCTCGCCTCTACAATATTCTATATGTATTAACCATAATAGATAGTCACGTTTACCCAATATCGCATTAGAGATAGTAATACGATAAGCTAAGATAATATACGAAAACTAAAAGTTTGCCGCATACCGTATTCTCGTCTCAACATATAGTATAAGCAGTGATCGGAGTAGGTAGATTGATTTTTGGTACTTGTATCATAAATGCACACAGAAAGAATAACATGGATAAGCCATTTTCCCGGAAAGTAATTCCGGTATTTCCGGATTCAATTAAACATTGTTAATGTTGGTAGTGATATTATTCCTACTCAATTCAAAATTTAAAGGAAGGTATAAAAACTAAATTAATTCATTATTTATCTGTTGAATAATAAAAACAATCTAATTCCGATCGAAGCTTTAATTTTTATTTTTTTATTTTTAGCCTTTTATGGCTAGAACTTTTATAGATAGACATAAATTGTTGCACTTAAATTTAAATATTTTCATAGTGGTCATGGTAATTTGCATTAAGGGTAGAATAAAGAATAATATTGCTCATTTTATTACAATTCCTACCTTTTTTTTTGAGGATGGCAAATCATCAAATGACTCCTTCCACTCTGGCAGAATAAAATTCCTACATAAGTTCCGGTTTTATTTTAATAATCCACCAATTCCGGAGGAATGTCCATATTAATATATACGTTTCAGATCAATGACCCCATTTCAATCTACCTACTCCGATCACTGAGTATAAGAGATACCACAGGGTTCTTCAATTCTAAAGATGTCTCGCATATTTGTGGTAGCCACTTGAAGCTAGAAAGATTATTAATAGATCTTCAATTTTTTGCAGCCCGTAAATTAGGAGGCAGATAGTGTTTTGTCAAAATATGCGACTAGCAGTGGCGAAGGGTGAATTTTCATAAAAGGGAAGCCGGACCAAAAAATGCTTACCTTGCTCAAGTGTGATGCGTGAATTCCAGTAACTGTGGCCCTATGGCTGACTTCGAAATCTTGTACCTTCGTAAATAATTATTTGTTTAATTGAAAATAATAGATTACTATTTATATATTCATATATAAAATAATAGACTAATATTTGCCATATTTCAAAAGGGAAGCCGGTAGGAATCGAGTTGTATGGAGCTTTCGCCACTGGCGACTAGTTATACAAAATGTTTTACTTCAAAATAAATAAGTGTCTAGAATAAGTAGCTGTATTATTTTACTTAATATTATACATATAAAAGTTAGGATGTTCAAATGTGTACCTTTATTTGTGTTTCGATAACGCAAAAACTGCCAAAAGAATTGGTCGAATAGTAGCACATAAATAAATAGGCATAGTTTGCACAAGAAACAGCGCTACTTTTATAAAATTGTGATGCGATTTTCGCATATTTTTATGTTGAATTACGGTGTAATGAAAAACCATAATAACCTACTTTTTGTTACGGTTTCTGTCGTTTTTTAAGTAGCTCCTGAAAACAACACGGAGTTATTAATGTCTCTTGTAAATTTTCGCAACTGCTCCCGAAGATTACCGACGATTTCCGAAGATGACAACCCGAACAGGCACCAAATTTAACGTCACAAAAATACACCGTCCGCTTGTCACTTAAAACTATGTCAATGTTAACATCATTCAGGCAATCTAATATTTAACAAAGATTAAACAGTTTGTAACATAATAAAACCAGTTGTAACACTTCAAATACAAAGTCAATAAAAATCAATTTCAATATTGAGCTATAATTAATACCTACATTATGAATAGACATTTTTTTCGAGGCTCCAGTATAATTTGCATAACAGTTGACTAACACTGGCCTTCACTTACCATTCATATTTACACCATTCTATAATGTTGTCAATTTGGTTAAGCACCGAACAGTTGAAGATTGACTGAACTTTCTTTTATAAATCTTTTGTCTTATAAATTTCTATGTAATAGACACTGCAGAGCATTGACGGCAGGGCCATTGCCTGCTGGGTCTATGGAAATGTTCAAACGAGACACTGTGGTCCCGGACCACAAGCACCGTCAATTCTAAGTCCTAAATAGCCCTAGGCAGAGAAAAGTAGATAAGCAGCCGGACAAACACAAAAATAAACCTGTTTAAAATCTTCATATAAAAAAAAACATCAATACGATTTTCCAAGTCCTAACCTATTGCATTGTGCAAGAAACATGTTCATATTCGCTCGTTAAGTTTTTATAGCATTACTGCTGTATGAAGCTAATAATAGGTCGGAGAGAACGGTCGGTTCTAATAAGTGGGGGGAATTAATAAGGGCTTATAAAGCTTGCATTTATTTTTAATTAGATCGTTAGGAAAAATACAGCACAGAGATAATTATGCACGATGTGACGCTATGCACCAACGATTTTTATTGGAATTATTTCACGATTTTATACAGCAATTTTAAAACACTTTTTTAAATTAAAATAAGTGTCTGCGGTCTGCGGTAGAATTATAGTATTTTGGGAGTAATGCATGCGTATTTGTTGCGGGCATAAAATGCATAATCCGTCGGCGACGGCGGTATACCAAATACACATCTTATAAGAGCATTCAAATTCAAATCTTTACATAATATGGAAGGAGGTTTTATCCCAGCATATACCTAATATAATATTACTTAATACTTTTACTGAAATTCTTTAGTTCCATGATAGTTATGTGTACACACTAAAGTAACTTATCACAAAAAAGATTCCATATTTTTTTATTGTCACTAATTTTAGCATATTATAATAAGCCGTCGTTTGCTCATCCGATGACAGTGACACGGATACAATGCTCAAATGTATATTGTCTACCCGGCAAATATAAAAAGACATGATCTTAAAAACTGTAAATTCGAAACATCTGTAATCTCTCAAGATCGATATTTCACGATCCAGCCATACGTATTTCAACTTCAAACTGAATTATACTAGACCCAGTGAGGGTCGATGGAGTAATAATTCATCCAGGGTCCCTAAGGAAGCTGACGGAGTTTGGGAGTAGCGTTCGGCTTCTTCTAAAATCCTTCTGTTTAGTATCATCGTCTTCGCTAGCTCTGATTTGAATCGGTGGACTATTTCATGTTGTTTACAGATGCATCTATTTTTGGTTGCCTGAACTTACTTATTTCAAAGTTAAGGTTAACGGTTTCTATGCTATCCTGGTACTTTTTCAGTTTATTTATCCAGTCTTCTTACATGTTTCACCTTATTTTAAGCAATCCCTAAGGAATATTATAAATGCGAATGTAACTCTGTCTGTCTGTTAAACTTTCACGTCTAAACCCCGTAGCCGATCTTGATGAAATTTGTTACAGTTATAGATTAGCCTTTTAAGAAGGACATGGTTACTTTTTTTGCTGAAGAGAACTTTTACGCGAGAGATGCCGCGGGCAAAAGCTAGTAAACCATATTATACATAATTAGAGTATAAGTCTATAAGAGCTCAAAATCTTAGCCAAGAATAATTGTATTCTATTTTCGTAATACTACGTATTATAAAATTTAAAGCTAAGATGGCAAAATGAGGTAATTTACCTACACGTAAAGCCTAACAGAGGTTATAACATTAAAACTTAAATAGGCATTAACTTGGTCTCATACTAATACAAATGTTTTTGAGAATTATATAGCTTTGTGTTATTTTAAGGCAAAAGTCATGCCTAACGTATCGCCTATAATTGCGGGCTTGAGTATTTTTGCCGTAATGATACTAGAAGAAGATATGATAAGGAAATTTCTGATTCAGATTTATATTGGACTTGTACAAAATCTACTAAGATAACTTCGGTAGAATAGCCTAAGGGCCTATGCACACCACGTACGTTTGTAGCGATACAGATGCGATACGCACGCAAGTCAGACGCAGCCTGTAGACCTTTGCACACCTGTATAAATTCAAATACGCGTTTGAATCGATACAGACGCGCGTGTGTAGCGATACAGACGCGATGCAAACGCGCGTGTATAGCAATACAGACGCGATACAAACGCGCTGGCATTTTGCGTTTTTAAGCAGAACCTCGTCAACAGTAGCAAGACGGCGTCGGTCGAGACAGCAATACTAACGCGCGTCTGTATCGATACACACGCGCGTTAGCATCGCGTTTGTATAGATACAAACGACAACAAAGGATAAAAGCGCGCCGTCGACGCACGTTTCTTAAACGCGTCGACGGCGCGTTTAAGAAACGTGGTGTGCACAGGCCCTAATACTCATTATCTGCGTAATCCTATTCTCAACTATGTCTGGGTCGCCTTCCAGTCTAACTGGATGCAGTTGGCTACTAGTGTTCTACATCGAGCAACTGCCTATTAGACCTTCATAACCAAGTATCTGGATAACACGATACCCCTTTGCAAGACCAGTGCCAGATTTTCTGACTTCTGACTACTCGTAACGACTGTCAAAGATGTGCAAATGACAGCCGGGTAAGTTGGAAAGAGCGACTATCACAACCGAGGGTGGGGCACACCGCAATCGCAGCGGTAAGTCCCTCTTTGAGGAGTGGCTTGGGAGACGCCACGGCGTCCTCACTCAACGTACTTTCCAAGTCACGGAGGAATCTCGTTATGTTTAAATGTTTTAATCCACGGGCCGACCTCTGTAAGAATTGCTTAACTTTGTATGGGGCTGCCACACGCGGCTGTTATGTGGCCACGAGCTTCTATTCTGCACTGTGCAATACAAATAGTTCAAGGCGGACTTAATGACTAACCATGCATAGCAGGTAATTTTAAAGCAGTGGTTAATTGGACAACTACTAATCACTACTTTCGTGACATCAGCAACGTTTAGTCGACTCCACAAGCGACCAGAGGGCTGGCCTTTTCTTTGGACAGAGAATCAGCATTGCCATTCAACGTGGCAATGCGGCCAGTGTTCTGGGCACTTTTCCCATTGATAGCAATGTTGATGAATTTTACGATGCCCTATAATTTCCCTTTTAGTTTCGCCTGTATTATATTTGTTTTTATAATTATGTATATATGATGAATGAAAATACATAAGCTCAAACTGAAAAAGAGACCGTAAATTGATTGTGACGACGAAACATATATTTTTTTAAATTATAATTTTTTTTATTTAATTTATAACATCTAATAAACTACTAATACTGAAAATTGAAAAAGTAAGAATACTGCAAATCATTTAAAAGTCAATAATAGTTTTTCCCAGTCATTCTAACCAGAATCTGATTAACAGTAAAACGTCTAAGTACTTTTAACATGAAAGTTCAGACTGGTTGAGTAAAACTGTAAACGCAATAAAAACTTAGATTCCAGAGAATCTTGTTAAGTCAACGTCTGTTCAAGTCAACTTTAAACTTAAAACTAACATAAACATTTTAGTAACTTCGATAGAGTCAAATTAATGCGGAGTGCACTCAAAGACTTGAGTCATTGTCTTATTAATGAACGGAGCGGCAGTTTTATCTATATACTTATCTTTTATAATAATAGTTTTAGTCTTAAATGTAATCATTTCAAGTTTAAAGTGGAATCTGCTGGGTTAAGCAAATTTAGTAGTTTCTTTATTTCGCAAGTATTTATTCAATATTATTGTATGAAAATGTTTCTTATAACTATTTAAGTTGTGTTTGGTATATGGATTAGGTATCATATACTTAAAGGAATGTTTTATTTTGTGTAGTTAATTTTATAATTTTTCATGCTTAGATTGTTGGAATTAAGTGTAGTTACTGTGATTTTAACTAACTCTTTGAAAATTTAAATATATCGCACTTTCAGAATCAAAGGGACCTTACTCTGGAAATAGCATTTTTTGGATTTGAGCAGTAATAAATAATAAAACAGCATTGAATAAATTATATTCATATATCTAGCTTTTGCCCGCGGCTTCGCCCGCGTTAATTTACACTTTGTCAATAATTCTTGTTGCCAAAAAGGTGTATTGTATCTTTTTGGGTGGTTAAAAAACGCATATAATATTTAAAAAACCATCACCAGGGTCCATCAATCCCCAAAAACAGACAGACAGTATTTAAAATTTATCTTTTTCAAACCAAAAACGTAGTTTATAATACATTTCTTCTTCTTTCTTCGTTCTTTCTTTCACGCTGCCATTCCTCATATTTGTTTTCAAATCAGAATAAACGTGGTTTATTAAATTATCTGTATCTTGGACTACGTTCACTATGTATGTTACTACAGTTTCAGCTTCAGTTTCAGTTTCAGCTTCAGCTTCAGTTTTGGTTTCAGCATCAGTTTCAGTTTCAGCTTCAGTTTGGTTTCAGCATCAGTTTCAGTTTCAGCTTCAGCTTCATTTTTGGTTTCAGCATCAGTTTCAGTTTCAGCTTCAGTTTGGTTTCAGTTTCAGCTTCAGCTTCAGTTTTGGTTTCAGCATCAGTTTCAGCTTCAGCTTAAGTTTCAGTTTCAGCTTCAGTTTGGTTTCAGCGTCAGTTTCAGCTAGTTTCAGTTTCAGTTTCAGCTTCAGTTTCAGTTTCTGCTTCAGCTTCAGTTTTGGTTTCAGCATCAGTTTCAGTTTCAGCTTCAGTTTGGTTTCAGTTTCAGCTTCAGCTTTAGTTTTGGTTTCAGCATCAGTTTCAGCTTCCACTTTAGTTTCAGTTTCAGCTTCAGCTTGGTTTCAGCGTCAGTTACAGCTACAGTTCCAGTTTCAGCTTCAGTTTCAGTTTGGTTTCAGCATCAGTTTCAGTTTCAGCTTCAGTTTGGTTTCAGTTTCAGCTTAAGTTTCAGTTTGATTTCAGCGTCAGTTTCAGCTACAGTTCCAGTTTCAGATTCAACTTCAGTTTTGGTTTCAGCATCAGTTTCAACTTCAGCTTTAGTTTCAGTTTCAGCTTCAGTTTGGTTTCAGCGTCAGTTTCAGCTTCAGCTTCAGTTTGGTTTCAGCGTCAGTTTCAGCTACAGTTCCAGTTTCAGCTTCAGTTTCAGTTTCAGCTTCAGCTTCAGTTTTGGTTTCAGCATCAGTTTCAGTTTCAGCTTCAGTTTGGTTTCAGTTTCAGCTTCAGTTTCAGTTTGGTTTCAGCGTCAGTTTCAGCTAAAGTTCCAGTTTCAGCTTCAGCTTCAGTTCATCTTCAGCTTCAGTTTTGGTTTCAGCATCAGTTTCAGTTTCAGATTCAGTTTGGTTTCAGTTTCAGCTTCAGTTTCAGTTTGGTTTCAGCGTCAGTTTCAGCTAAAGTTCCAGTTTCAGCTTCAGCTTCAGTTTTGGTTTCAGTTTCAGATTCATGTTCAGCTTCAGCTTCAGTTCTGGTATCAGTTTCAGATTCAGCTACAGTTTCAGCTTCAGTTTCAGTTTCAACTTCAGCTTCAGTTTTGGTTTCAGCATCAGTTTCAGCTTCAGCTTTAGTTTCAGTTTCAGCTTCAGTTCGGTTTTAGCGTCAGTTTCAGCTTCAGTTTCAACTTCAGCTTCAGTTTTTGTTTCAGCATCAGCTTCAGCTTTAGTTTCAGTTTCAGCTTCAGTTCGGTTTTAGCGTCAGTTTCAGCTACAGTTCCAGTTTCAGCTTCAGCTTCAGTTTTGGTTTCAGTTTCAGATTCAGTTTCTGCTTCAGCTTCAGTTTTGGTTTCAGTTTCAGATTCAGCTACAGTTTCAGTTTCAGGTTCAGTTCAGCTCAAATAAATCATCCCGTTGATATCTGTTGCCACACGATCTTCTATTTTCAAAAGGGCAAACGCATATTGCCCCGATTTTGAAATAGAAGTGATTCGTATATTAACTTGATTGGTTAAAATTTAAGCGACATGGTTGGCGTAACTGTTAACTGGTGCATGACGTGGGTTCGACCCCAGCTCTAAACAAAGATTTGTATAGCCTACATGCAGTTGTGTAGTTTAAAAAAAATGTTATGAGTGGTTCTTGAATACGCGATTTGAATGAATTGAGAGGGGGAATACGAAGTCCCAACACCCTTTTACATCCTTAAGGAATGATTTCCAGGATAAAAACTATTCTATGTCTTTTCCAGGGTCTAAAACTATCTCCGTAACAAATTTCATCCAAATCGGTTCAGCGGTCAAGTGTATTATGTGGGTGGAGAGGGCGGGGACATCATTGATTCCCTATACAAAATTCCAACACCATTTTTTTACATGTTTTAGGAATGATTTCCGGGAATAAAACTATACTATGTCTTTTCCAGGGTCTAAAACTATCTCCATACCAAATTTCATCCAAATCGGTTTAGTGGTCTAAGTGTATTATGTGTGTGGGTAGGGCGGGGGCATTATTGATTCCCTATATGAAATTCTAACACCCCTTTTACATCCTTTAGGAATGATTTCCGGGACGAAACCTGTGCTATGTCTTTTCCAGGGTCCTAAACTATACCCATGCCGAAATCATCTAAATCGGTTCAACGGTTTCGGCGTGAAAAGGTAACAGACAGACAGTTAATTTCATATTATTATAATATTAGCTTGGAAGTATTGATGGATATGGAAGTATGGATAGTATGGATATGGAAGTATGGAGTTATATTATGAGTATTAAAGTATGGATAGCTTTTGTCCGCGACTTCGTTCGAGTGGGAGGTTTTCCTCGCGTAAATCCCTAACCCGTGGGAATTCCGGGATAAAAATTACTTTATGTGTTTTACAGGATATCAACTGTCTCCTTACCAAATTTAATTGAGATCCGTTCAGTAGTTTTTGCGTGAAAGAGAAACAAAGATACAATTCGAAAACTATCCTGCGGGAACCTTACATCGGGATAAAAACTATCCTATGTCTTTTCCAGGGTCTAAAACTATCTCCATAGCAAATTTCATCCAAATCAGTTCAGCGGTCAAGTGTATTTATTATGTGGGTGGGCAGGGCGGGGACATCATTGATTCCCTATACAAAATTCCAACACCATTTTTACATCTTTTAGGAATGATTTCCGGGAATAAAACTATACTATGTCTTTTCCAGGGTCTAAAACTATCTCCATACCAAATTTCATCCAAATCGGTTTAGCGGTCTAACGAAATGAAATGAAATGGGTAGGGCGGGACATTATTGATTCCCTATACGAAATTCTAACACCACTTTTACATCCTTTAGAAATGATTTCCGGGACGAAACCTATGCTATGTCTTTCCCAGGGTCCTAAACTATTCCCATGCCAAATTTCATCTAAATTGGTTCAGCGGTTTGGGCGTGAAAAGGTAACAGACAGACAGTTAATTTCGTATTATTATAATATTAGCTTGGAATTATTGATGGATATGGAAGTATGGATAGTATGGATATGGATATGGAAGTATGGAGTTATATTATTAGTATTAAAGTATGGATAGCTTTTGTCCGCGACTTCGTTCGAGTGGGAGGTTATTCCCGCGTGAATCCCAAACCCGTGGGAATTCCGGGATAAAAAGTAGCTTATGTGTTTTTACAGGATGTCAACTGTCTCCTTACCAAATTTCATTGAGATCCGTTCAGTAGTTTTTGCGTGAAAGAGAAATTCGAAAACTATCCTGCGGGAACCTTACATCGGGATAAAAACTATCCTATGTCCTTTCCAGGGTCCTCACCTATTCCCATGCCAAATTTCATGCAAATCGGTTCAGCGGTTAAGGCGTGAAAAGGTAACAGACAGACAGACAGACAGACAGACAGACAGAGTTACTTTCGCATTTATAATATTAGTATGCTAAATTGGTTCAGCGGTTTGGGCGTGAAAAGGTAACAGACAGACAGTTAATTTCGTATTATTATAATATTAGCTTGGAATTATTGATGGATATGGAAGTATGGATAGTATGGATATGGATATGGAAGTATGGAGTTATATTATTAGTATTAAAGTATGGATAGCTTTTGTCCGCGACTTCGTTCGAGTGGGAGGTTATTCCCGCGTGAATCCCAAACCCGTGGGAATTCCGGTGATAAAAAGTAGCTTATGTGTTTTTACAGGATGTCAACTGTCTCCTTACCAAATTTCATTGAGATCCGTTCAGTAGTTTTTGCGTGAAAGAGAAATTCGTAAACTATCCTGCGGGAACCTTACATCGGGATAAAAACTATCCTATGTCCTTTCCAGGGTCCTCACCTATTCCCATGCCAAATTTCATGCAAATCGGTTCAGCGGTTAAGGCGTGAAAAGGTAACAGACAGACAGACAGACAGACAGACAGACAGACAGACAGACAGACAGAGTTACTTTCGCATTTATAATATTAGTATGGATATGGAAGTATGGATAGTATGGATATGGATATGGAAGTATGGAGTTATATTATTAGTATTAAAGTATGGATAGCTTTTGTCCGCGACTTCGTTCGAGTGGGAGGTTATTCCCGCGTGAATCCCAAACCCGTGGGAATTCCGGGATAAAAAGTAGCTTATGTGTTTTTACAGGATGTCAACTGTCTCCTTACCAAATTTCATTGAGATCCGTTCAGTAGTTTTTGCGTGAAAGAGAAATTCGAAAACTATCCTGCGGGAACCTTACATCGGGATAAAAACTATCCTATGTCCTTTCCAGGGTCCTCACCTATTCCCATGCCAAATTTCATGCAAATCGGTTCAGCGGTTAAGGCGTGAAAAGGTAACAGACAGACAGACAGACAGACAGACAGACAGAGTTACTTTCGCATTTATAATATTAGTATGCTAAATTGGTTCAGCGGTTTGGGCGTGAAAAGGTAACAGACAGACAGTTAATTTCGTATTATTATAATATTAGCTTGGAATTATTGATGGATATGGAAGTATGGATAGTATGGATATGGATATGGAAGTATGGAGTTATATTATTAGTATTAAAGTATGGATAGCTTTTGTCCGCGACTTCGTTCGAGTGGGAGGTTATTCCCGCGTGAATCCCAAACCCGTGGGAATTCCGGTGATAAAAAGTAGCTTATGTGTTTTTACAGGATGTCAACTGTCTCCTTACCAAATTTCATTGAGATCCGTTCAGTAGTTTTTGCGTGAAAGAGAAATTCGTAAACTATCCTGCGGGAACCTTACATCGGGATAAAAACTATCCTATGTCCTTTCCAGGGTCCTCACCTATTCCCATGCCAAATTTCATGCAAATCGGTTCAGCGGTTAAGGCGTGAAAAGGTAACAGACAGACAGACAGACAGACAGACAGACAGACAGACAGACAGACAGAGTTACTTTCGCATTTATAATATTAGTATGGATTAGCTTGGAATTATTGATGGATATGGAAGTATGGATAGTATGGATATGGATATGGAAGTATGGAGTTATATTATTAGTATTAAAGTATGGATAGCTTTTGTCCGCGACTTCGTTCGAGTGGGAGGTTATTCCCGCGTGAATCCCAAACCCGTGGGAATTCCGGGATAAAAAGTAGCTTATGTGTTTTTACAGGATGTCAACTGTCTCCTTACCAAATTTCATTGAGATCCGTTCAGTAGTTTTTGCGTGAAAGAGAAATTCGAAAACTATCCTGCGGGAACCTTACATCGGGATAAAAACTATCCTATGTCCTTTCCAGGGTCCTCACCTATTCCCATGCCAAATTTCATGCAAATCGGTTCAGCGGTTAAGGCGTGAAAAGGTAACAGACAGACAGACAGACAGACAGACAGACAGAGTTACTTTCGCATTTATAATATTAGTATGCTAAATTGGTTCAGCGGTTTGGGCGTGAAAAGGTAACAGACAGACAGTTAATTTCGTATTATTATAATATTAGCTTGGAATTATTGATGGATATGGAAGTATGGATAGTATGGATATGGATATGGAAGTATGGAGTTATATTATTAGTATTAAAGTATGGATAGCTTTTGTCCGCGACTTCGTTCGAGTGGGAGGTTATTCCCGCGTGAATCCCAAACCCGTGGGAATTCCGGTGATAAAAAGTAGCTTATGTGTTTTTACAGGATGTCAACTGTCTCCTTACCAAATTTCATTGAGATCCGTTCAGTAGTTTTTGCGTGAAAGAGAAATTCGTAAACTATCCTGCGGGAACCTTACATCGGGATAAAAACTATCCTATGTCCTTTCCAGGGTCCTCACCTATTCCCATGCCAAATTTCATGCAAATCGGTTCAGCGGTTAAGGCGTGAAAAGGTAACAGACAGACAGACAGACAGACAGACAGACAGACAGACAGAGTTACTTTCGCATTTATAATATTAGTATGGATCTGAACCTGAACCCACACAAGTTTTAAATGTCAAATGTTGGTAGTATTTACTTGGATATCATTTTTATGGCTCGAAAAGAATTTTTGCCAAATAAAACTTGGACAGAAATCCGGAATATCATTGCACAGATCATCTTTCTTGTTTCAAACATATCGTATGAAGTAAGATTCCGTAGAAATGTAAAATTAGCTAAATCCTACTTTTTGATTAAAAACATAAACTATGTTACCTAAAATACAGAGGTTGGTACGATTGACTCAATGCTGAATCAGGCACTTGATAAAGATGATCCAGCGTTCTACAAAATTGAAAAGGTTATCTATACCTATAAATACAATTGAAGTGTCCGTCTGTGATTACAAAATAACCGCGTTATACATAAAAGCCTGTCATTCTTAGTTTGGTTCTCGCCATAAATATATTTATTGTGAGTTCTCTTAGAAAGATTATTATAAAGCACCGTATTTATTAGTCTATTATTTTAGTATATATATATATATATATTATTATAATTATATACAGTGTGTTAAATAACAGAGGGCGTTCCCGTTAACCCGCAATAGTATAGCATCCACACATGCTAAAAAAATATTACTATTCGAAAACAAATTGTTTTTATTTTTTTTAATATGAAAATATTCACTAAAAATGTTAAATTGATACGTAAAAGAAACACTCTGTACACGCGTACTTGAAGGACGGCAACGTCGCAATTTATTTATGAATGACGGGCCGCGTGTTAGGTGATCTAATTGATGTGCTTTATACTATTGCGGGTTTATATCGGGAACGCCCTCTGTTAGTTAACATACTGTACATATACATATATAATAAAAAAATAATAAAAAATGTGTTTATTATCTTAAATCTACACAATTATGTTGCCGGGGCTTCCCAGAAAGTAATCCGAAGATACTTGTGATGGGATAAACCTCGCTCTTCCTCGATTAATTAACAAATTGCTTCGTTGTGCTAATTAGGTATAAGTTACACATTTTTACAAGAAAAAAGAAAAATAATAATTTGAAAAATAATGAAAATCATGTTTATGGCAGTGTGCGAAACTAGTCTGTTTTGTATAAATATATTTCTTACATTTATTTTACTTGTACACCCTACTACATTGTCTTTTTAACCCAAAGGTTAACTGGTAGAGAATGCCTTGTTGCATTAAGTCCGCCCATGTACCACTATTGTACATAAAGTTTATATAAATAAATAATAAGAAATAGCCAGCCCTTGGCTATTTCTTTGGTCAACGGCTAAGCATTGCCATACAACGAGGCAATGCCGCCAGTATCTTGGGTACGTTGCCAGCCGACAGCGTTGAGGATGAATTTTTTGATGCTTTATTGTAGTTTGTATTTTAGTACATAATTTTGTATATTTGTTGTAATTAATTGTTTAAATATATCCAAAATCCTTTTAAATAAATAATAATAATTCTAATACACAATACTGAACAGTGCGTGCCTTAAGCCGTGTTGGTCCCGGCTGTCATTTGAACATCCTCGACGGCCGTTACGGGTAGTCAGAAAATTTAGAATCTTAAAGCCAAATCTAGAAGCCAGTAAATTTGGCACTGATCTGGCTAAGGCGTATCGTGTTACCCAGTTACTGGGTTGTGGAGGTCAGATAGGCAGTCGCTACATGTAAAACACTAATACTCGATTGACCAGATTTCACGCATAAAGAACGTATCTGTATGAAATTTGGCAGAGATAGATTATAGTCTGGAATAGTACATAGGATTGTTTTTATCCCGGTGAATTTGTGTGCAAAACTACGCCAAAGAAGTCACGGGCATGGCTAGAAGTGCTATAAATCAAAGCTTTTATTCGTTTAGAAGAATTCGAATTCTATGTTACAGTAATTGGCAATAGATAAAAGTCTATATATATATCAAATGTATTGTAAATGTATGCAGATCTTTATTTGCTTTTTGGCGACTCCCATGGATCGCTTCACATTCTAGGAAACAATTTTATACCAGTGATATCAAAGAGACTACATTTGACATTACTTTTTCTAAAGAGGCAAGCTTTTGGTCAAAACAAATTTTTGGGTTCTTAGAAAAAAAATGGAACATCTAAATCATATAGAATATTTACTCCAATTTTGTTTTATAGTTTAATACCTCTGTTAATAATCGTATGTGTGTTAGTATTATGTATTTGATTTTGCAATAGCTGCCAACTATTGCATGTGATTGCATACCGTTGCAAGAATGTGGGTGTTCATTACGCAAAAGTCAGCAAAACAACAGTCGTGATGTTCAAAATCATAGTTATTATAGGTACGTATATTCGTATATATTAAGACAAACTGCATCAGAGTTTTGCATTGGTTTTTGTTTGTCCTCCAACTAGAAATTGAATGGATTCTGCAAATGCACAAACGAGGTAATTGTGTAATTGTATTTGGGTCACCGAAGACTAGACTCGAGAATCTAGGCTGAGTAGTGTGTCTAGCTGTATTGCTTTTGTGCTCTTGTTGTTTGTCGCTTTATACAAATGTTAATTGGGGTTTTAATACTTAAATTTAGGTGAAACCAATTAAAGTATAGTACAGAGATCATTTTTAGTTCAATATTTAGCAACTTTTGGTATTGAAATACCTTAAAGGCCAGCTTAAGAGGTTTATCCAAATCCCAGCCAAATCTTAATTATCTCGGCGTTGAAATCAGAAAAAGTCAAAACTCTCTAAATTAATCCGTAGCACTGACGTTGATCACAATGAGCTTGGAAAATATCAAAGCATTTTTACTAAGAAATTCGAATATTAATTCACAACCCTTTCTAATCCCCGTTGAGAGAAACTTTTTGGATTACAAAAATGGATTTAGAATTTAACAGCAAATGAAAATTCAAAAACAAAAATTGTAGTGCTTAATTAAACTGATGGTTTTACTCTACGAGACATTCAAGTAAAAATTGATAGAACTGATTAAACTCCTAATAAAAAAATGGCTGAACTTTTTATTGTAAGCGAGTGAGTTCCTTTCATACATTCTTTGATACCTGCATCTGTTTCTTGGAATAGTTGTTTGTTTTTAAGGAAATAATGCTCGCAATTTTTAAGTCTAATATCGTCGCAGCGCCTGCTAAATTCCATTTCTGCATTTTTTCATGATTATGTGCACTTTTTTGCTTAAAAAAATTCTAGTCCTTTAAATGACTGATAGTTTTGGCAACTTTTGTATTTTTATAATATATTAAATAAACGTCTGTGCTGTGGTATCAATAATTTTGCCGAGTTTTTTATTTTCAATTCAGTAACATGTTTTTTGTTGTTTCCCAAAACCTTAAAAAAACCACTTATGGAACTTGGCAGGCGCAACGACGATATTACTTGCTCGTAGTCAGAAAAGTGGTTCAAAATGAAGATTTTATAATTAAATATTTACCGATAAACAAGACAAATGGTAGCTGGGTAGAGAATATTTGGCATGATTTTGCTACTACAGATGAAAGTGAGTGTTAAAAAAACAAAGCGAAGACCATTTACAGTTAAATTTATACTTGCTAAACCTATTTGATATTTTCCTCACACACTCAACAGCATCGAAATACATTATTCATATACACACCACAATACACAC
This sequence comes from Tholera decimalis, assembly GCA_943138885.2. Lineage (NCBI taxonomy): Eukaryota > Metazoa > Arthropoda > Insecta > Lepidoptera > Noctuidae > Tholera > Tholera decimalis. Next base: position 5,910,087 of record OW964553.2, on the reverse strand, counting down.
TTTTATAATCCTGTCTCAAACGAGGCCTAAGATTACAATTGCGCAAGTGTGGCATGTTTACATTTATCGCGTTTCAGTTAATGAATACGCGGCTCGGTCACATTGACACTGCGTTCTTAGAAACGGTATGATAAACAAACACACGGACCAACCGGTGTACTATTACATATGTTTACACAATAGTTCCTACTAAACGTACGCACAGATAAACTCTTTTAGAGAAACAGTCCCTATTCCCGAAAGTTTGTTTTATCAAAAACACTACACGCATCTATACGTCGACGAAAGAAATATTATTCATTGATTGACTAAACGTTTCATAAATACTGATGGAGATTGAGAGTTAGAATAAACAGAAAATGATATTGTAGCGAAGCTTGAGGAAAAGAAAAATAATACTGACGAGATAAATGCTACAGTATCAAGCATCGATAAAAGTAATCGCACTGCTAACGATATCGTTCTCTAAAAAGAAGAAACAAAAATAAATTTAGCGAAGTTTATCTTTGTCCAAAATCTTATTTTCTTCGTAAAGTGAAATGGCCAACAATTTAAATTACTTCAGATAAAAGAGGATGTAATTAATACGGGCAATTGAAACAAAAAAAGGTAAGCTTAGTCATTTTGATTTCTTGACGATGCATTAATAGTTGTCATGTGTTTAATGAAAAATAAAAGTGGTAAACTTTTGGTAATATGTTCACCAATAGAGCTCCATTAATGTTCGAGGATCTGAGCCAAAAATAAAGTAATCAGAATGTATATCGTTATTTATTTCATATTTCAATTCTTATTGACCATTTCGATGAGCAGTCCACGATGCAATTGACCTTCATTTGCGAACTGGAGCGCGATATCATTCTTTGCGAGATTTTCTTTGTTGTCTTTCCTCTCAAGATGGTTTTATTCGGGTTGCCTAGCGATTGTTACATTTCCTCATTTCTCCGAAATCATTTTGTGTATTATGATATCATCATAGAGTTTGTTTAACCTAAGTTTGAATGTTCGCAAAACCGGTCTAATCTTATTACTATATTCGGGTCCGTTAATTCGCGCTGATATTTACCAAAATGTACATTAGGTATTAGAACGAACTCATGTTTGTAGATCTCACCTTGAATTTATTAGTCACTCTGCACAAACACCTACACTATAATCTTATCTGAGCATAGCGGTGCGTAAGTAATAATACTTGAATGTTTATACCAACCTCAATTAAAAAATCCGGTTGCGAAGTTATGGAGATTATGAGTTTCCAATTTTAAAAGCACATTACATCCATGTAGTTCACTTTGAGGCAACGTTACACAGGACGGTACGCTCGTTGAGCACACATAACATCACATTTTGCACTTGCCAACTAAAAACAATAAACGTTGTAAAACCGACGTGTATCCAGTTAGCTAAAGCCGTATTTCCCTTTACGAGAGAACGTTACGTGAACACAGACCAGTCACAGTTTATTTTATTTTTTGTTGGTTATTACGACGACTACGAGTAGAGCGAAATTTGTAACACGCGATACAACCACTCACGACGCAAGCGGTCGACCGACTGAGGGAATGGTACGGGAGACGAGCGATGAACGAATGGCCGCCTAGCTTGAGCGAACGCATAGGGCGCATCCGAGCCGGACTGGCGTGATCCTGGCAAACCCTCTCGCAGCCCGAAATAAGTGTTATTAATCACGCTACTGCTGTTTTTGGTTGTATTTTGAATTTAAATCTACCCTGTTTCTGTGCTCAAGTAGAGTCCGACGGCAAATACTACTTTTAATTTTACTGGTTTGGTGACTTGGGTGTCTCTTTACCTGCTGTCGGCATAATCATAGACTATTTGAAGGGACTCTCTGTTATGGTATAATGGCGGGATGACATCAAAGCCATATTTATTTAGAGCCGCTGTTGATGAACGCTTACAACGTTCGTGGGAATTAACAACAATATTCTAAATCCAAGGGTTTTGATAGGTGCAAACTTCACCATAACAATTAATGTAGAGTTTGAACGTTATGGTATGATGTTTATGGTGGAGTTTATCTATTTTTAACCGACATCTAAAAAAGGAGGAGGTTCTCAATTCGGATGTTTGTTTGTTCTTTTTTTTATGTTTGTTCGGGCATAGCTTTCGGTTTCGCTTGCAAACCGATATGAAAAAATCTTTTGTTGTTGGAAAGGGTATACTTTTCAAATGGTCCCATGAAAATTTTATCGAAATTGGACAAGCCGTTTCCGAAAAATAGACAAAAGTCTGAAAAAAATATTTACATTGACGATCTTTTCGTTTAGTCTGTTGGTGAAGGTGATAAGTAGTTGACATTTTGGCTTTTGTAACTGGATTAATTACAAACTGACCCACTAGCAAGCGCGAAAATAATTTTTTTTTACAAAAAATAAAACCGACTTCCATATGAAAACACTACAAAGACAAAAATAATTTTAATTTCGGAAGGCGGTGTGAAAAAAAACGAAAATACAAAACCAATAACACCGACTACCGAAATTAAAATTATTTTTGGCTTTGTAGTGTTTTGATATGGAAGTCGGTTTTATTTTTTGCAAAAAAGTTTTAATAATTAATAATATTATAAATAGGTAAAATTAGTTTGTAATGTATTAATTTGAGGAAGTTTCAGAGTTTAATATTATTTATAGTATTGATTTGTCCTTATTTTTGGTTCTTATTTGATTAGTATCAGCATATTTTCTGCAAGGATTTCAAAATGTGGAATACATTTTGAAATCCTTGCAGAAAATATAATAATAAAATATCTAAAAATTGCAATTTTACACTGAATGTTGAGAAACGATATTTGCCCGAAGCCATATTTTACAGTCGGCTTGGTTTACGATCACGGGATCCGTAAAATTATGGAGTAAGCAGCACTGCAAGTCAGATGGATGTAGGTCATGTTTCCTATAGGTACGACGTACGACTACACATCAGTAGGTATTATAGGTAAGTAAGTACAGTACGGCCGTTCTAACTTGGCGAGTGTGAAGTTAGGCTCTGCGAACTTTAGCGCTTGTGCACTCCTACAAAAATAAAGATTTTATAAAAATAAATGCCAATAACAGTTGTTAATAGTAATAACAACTGCTAACGGCATTAATTTTTTTAAAACCTTTATTTTTGTACGAGTGCACAAGCGCTAAAGTTCGCAGAGCCTAACTTCACACTGGCCAAGTTAGAACGGCCGCATTGTACATAGTTTATTTTTCTCACCACAATACATTGCGTATGAATGCAGCGATGAGTGAATGAGGGAGTGTGTGTGCGAGGGAACGATGGAACGAGTTAAGACCGTTATGACGCCAGACGGAAAATATGTAATTGTAAGTGGTTGCGCTGATATACGATTCCTTTTCGTTTGTATTTAATTACTGGCAACACGCCTAATAGCTAATTGGTTGACATTTCCCCTTCCGCATTTACCCTCTCCTTTGCACTAAACCTTTGGCTACTCGCGAGTGAAAGAGGGACCATACCGCTCGAGATCTCCGATATGGGATCGAACATTTTATGGCTGTCGAGTCGCTATTGAACGATCACGCGCCCTGTGTGAGGAAATTCATTGTAGAATAAATTAAGGTGTTGTGGTGGTGAAACGTGATTCAGAGTGCTGGCAGACAATCCTGGACTATTAGGCTGGAAACAGTGCTTCACCGACGGTCGGCGCTGACCGTCAGTCGGCGTAGCTATATCTATGCAAGCCTATGAATGCGCACTCAGCTACGCTGACGATTTTCACAACCGACGGTCAGCGCTGACGGTCAAAATGTACGGTCAGCGCTGACCGTCGGTCGAGCACTGTTTCCAGCCTTAAGGTTAGTGCCTCCTATCCTCTACGGCGCTTGATTCTTATATCTTTTTTTCCAATCCAAGCGTCACGTTCCCGTCAATTTTTGTAACCCAAAACTTCTAAAATCGCAATCTATAACATTCCCGCGTATCCAGTAAGAAATTAATAAAGTAAAATAAAATCAAGTAGTATTCGGGAAGTTAATAATATTATTTCGATACTTGCACATGTATAACATAACAGATTAGAAACATAAAGCGTCATAAAAGGCAAATTAAAGTTAGAACTATTATTATCTTACTAAAATTAACACCATTTTAGGCGCAGTAATATATATGTCAATGATTTTAGGTCAATATTTAAGAACTACCTAAATCTTCAAGGATAAGCATCACTCGTCGAGATCGATTAGTGGATGGCTGACCATCATAACCAGTGATCGGAATAGGTAGAGTTATTTAGGTTCATTGAACGTAAACATTGATGTTAATATGGATATTCTACGGGATTCCGACTGATTTTATTGAATTTCATTATTTTTGTCAATATGTATAAAATGTGAATATGTTTATGTAAGCCAATAAGTGCATGAGCGACGTTGTAAATGTTTTTGTAAAACTTCAGAATGAAAATGTTTAAATGATTATTGATTCTTGAATAAGAAATTGTACTTAAAAAAATATATGTGGTTTAATGAATCAAGTTTATCTATTTATTATACTATCCTTAATCCCGTCCTTCTTATATTTACCCGTCAGAAAGGAAGTATAATCTTTCACTAGTCCCGAAGGCGAGAATAGTTTTTTATGATTTTACTACTTCAAAACCAGATCCCGAGACTCGGGGAATATCCATATTATTCTAACCTATGGCAAGTACATAAAACAGTTCTACCTATTCCGATCTATGCACATAACAGATTAGAAACATAAAGCGTCATAAAAGGCAAATTAAAGTTAGAACTATTATTATCTTACTAAAATTAACACTATATTAGGCGCAGTAATATATATGTCAATGATTTTAGGTCAATATTTAAGAGCCACCTCAATCTTCAAGGATAAGCATCACACGTCGAGATTGGTTAGTGGATTATCATAACTGTGGGGTACTTTGATAAATATATACTAAAATGTGGGTGACCGAATAAAATCAGTTGTCACTTGGAATCATAGTTTCATTAGTCGCTTCCCGCTACATTATTTAATAAATACAACTGGCGACGAGGATAAAGTCTAAATTCGTGTGGTTTATGTGCATTACTGTGGAATTGAAAATGCCTATCGGAAAAATTGAAGAATTTGACCTATCAAGCAAAAAGTGGCAGGCGTATATCAGACGCGTGGAACAATTCATAACCTTAAATGAAATCAAACCCGAGCTACAAGTAGCAACGTTGGTGACGGTGGTGGGATCAGCAACGTATGATTTAATGTGTGATTTATGTGCACCTCATCATCCCGAAAACAAAACGTTCCGAGAATTGGTTAAAATTGTGGGTGAGCATCTTGAACCAAAACGTTCCGAGATTGCTGAACGCCATGTTTTTAGACAAAGACGTCAGAACATGGGTGAATCTTTGAGTGAATATCTGCAAACATTGAAGCATCTGGCCAGTACGTGTAATTTCAATACCACCCTGGAGGAAAACCTACGTGATCAGTTTGTATCAGGGTTGGCAAGTGATGAAATGAGATCACGCATTTTTGCGGAACCATCGATCACATACAAAAAAGCCGTAGAATTAGCGTTGGCATTAGAAGCGGCCGAGCGACATTCGCAGACCAGCGGTGCAAACGCCGTGGGTGCAACAAACGCGTCAGCGGTTGGAACGCGGACGTTTGAGGCGGTGCATCAAGTAGCGACGACGAAGCGGGCGGGCCGACCGCCCGACCGTGGAACATCAAGTAGCGGCAACTCGTCTACCGAGGTTAGCGCGGCATCACCACGCTCATCGCGCGATTGTTGGAGGTGTGGCAGAAATCATCGTCCAGAATTGTGTCGGTTTAAAAATTATTCGTGCGATATCTGTGGGCAGAAGGGTCACATAAAAGTTATGTGTAAATCGAACAAACCGCGGCGTGGTAATAATTATCTCGGTAATAGTGACAGTGAGTCCGACTGTGATTTATTTAATTTAAGTGTATGCGGTGTCAACGATAAACCGTACATGGTTATGGCGCAAGTGAACGGCAGAAAGATAAGTTTTGAACTGGACACTGGCAGTAAGTTATCAGTTATCAGCTTAGATTTTTATAAAAACAACCTTTGTGACTCACCTATAATTAGCAATGACATTTCTTTGTATTCCTATATCGGTTCACTAATTGAACCAGTAGGTTTTGTGTATGTAAATATTGTTATTGGGGATCATTCAGCCGGAAACCTCAAGTTGTACATTATTAAAAATGGTGGACCACCACTTTTAGGTCGGTCGTGGCTTAGAAAATTAAAAATAAATAAGATTAATATTAATGAATTTTTGTTAAAGTTAAATGAAAATAATATAGTTCAACTGTTACAACGTGAATTTCCGACTGTATTTGCATCCGGACTAGGAACGTGTACAAAAAAAATTGCTTTAAAATTGGTGGATAAAAATCCAGTATTTATCAAAGCTAGGCCGTTACCGCTGGCGTTACGTAAACCCGTCGAGCGGGAGTTAGAACGACTCGAGGCTGAGGGTACAATTCGAAGAGTTGAGTATTCTGATTATGGCACGCCGATCGTGCCAGTAATTAAAAAGAACGGAGAAATAAGAATTTGTGGTGACTACAAGGTCACAGTGAATCCTAAACTTATGCGCGAACCATACCCTCTGCCGCGAATTGAGGAGCTGTTTGCGGCACTGAGTGGGGGTGAACAGTTTTCTAAAATTGACCTCACGCATGCTTACCAACAATTGTTTTTAGAAGAGGAATCTCAGGCATGTACCGCCATAACGACACATATAGGAACATTTGTGTATAATCGCACACCATTTGGGCTTACATGTATTCCAGAAAAATTTCAAAAATTCATGGAACAAACGGTTAAAGGACTCAAAGGAGTCGCGGTATTTATCGATGATATAGCTTGTACGGGGTCAACACGTCGTGAACATATTGATAATTTAAAAGCATTATTGAGCCGCTTGCGTGAGGTTGGTTTGAGAATCAAATTAGATAAGTGCGTATTTATGCAAGATAGTATAACTTATGTCGGGTTTGTTATTGATAAACACGGCTTGCATCCCGATGAGAATAAAATTAAGGCAATCGTTGATGCGCCAAAGCCAAAAGATGTGACACAGCTAAAATCTTTCCTAGGCATGATCAACTATTATGCAAAGTTTATTTCAAACTTAAGTTCAATATTATATCCCCTACATAAGTTGTTGCGAAAAGACGCAGATTGGATTTGGTCGTATGAGTGTGACGACAGTTTTAGAAAAGTTAAAAACGCTATTTCAGGTAACAAAATATTAGTGCATTATAACCCGGATCTTCCGTTAGTTTTAGCTGTAGATAGCAGTTCTTACGGCATTGGTAGTGTGTTATCGCATAGATATCCCAACGGCGAGGAACGCCCTATATGTTTTGCATCGCGAACATTAAACTCGGCAGAGCGCGCGTATAGCCAATTAGATAAAGAGGCGCTGGCGATAGTTAGTGGAGTCGTGAAACACCATCAATATCTTTATGGTCGTGCTTTTATAATTAAAACCGACCATAAACCATTGACATTTATTTTTGGTCCCAAATTCGGTTTACCGCAGACTGCTGCAAGTAGATTGCAAAGGTATGCTACGAAGTTAGCAGCCTATGACTTTACTATTGAATTGGTAAAATCTAAAGATAATTATAACGTGGACGCATTATCACGCTTGCCACTGCCGTATGAACGTAGAGTAGAAACGGGGCTGGATACGGTATCGTATATTAATTATGTGGAAGAATCGATTCCAATCAGAGCAAAGGATGTTTCTCACAAAACACAGGATGATGAAATTCTCAAACAGATTTATGATTATATTATTAATGGTTGGCCATCAGTAGTCTCACGAAGTGAAGAGAAGCCTTATTTTTATCGAAAGGACAGTCTGACTATTGATAGAGGGTGTATATTATACAATCATAGGGTGGTCATCCCAAAGGCACTTAGACAACAAGTCCTGCATGAATTGCACGAAGGACATCTAGGGATTGTTAAAATGAAAAATATATCTAGAAGCTATGTTTACTGGCCACAACTGGATAATGATATTGAAATGTTGTGTCGGGCATGCAGTGCATGCTTACAACAGCGGGATGCACCGGCACGTGCGCAGTTGCATCCGTGGGCTTTTCCTACTCGACCTTGGCAACGTTTAAATATTGATTTTGCCATATTTCAGGGTAAATATTATTTGGTAACGGTAGATGCATATAGTAAATGGATAGAAGTTCAAAAAATGTCAGGAGCCAATGCGAACTCCACGATAAATAAGTTAAGGGAACTATTTGCGCGGTTTGGCATTCCTTCACACATAATTAGTGATGGTGGACCTCCATTTAACTCGTTAGATTTTACTAATTACTTAACTAAAAACTTAATTAATCACACAATTACCAGCCCATATCGATCAGCCGGCAACGGAGCGGCTGAAAATGCTGTAAAATTAGCCAAACGAGCAATGAAGAAGGCAATACATGAAGGCAAAGATGTGGAAACTGCCATCTCGAAATTTTTATTTCAGTATCGCAATTGTGAGCACGCCACTACCGGAGTGGTACCAGCGGTGGCGATGTTCGGTAGGAGATTGCGAGGTCGGTTAGACAATATAAAACCGTCCACTGAGCGTGCAGTCGAATCGTCTGCAGAGAGAGCGGGGCGCGCGCGACCCGGAGCCGAGCGGCACGTGGAGCCCGGCGACCCGGTGCTGGCGCGGGACTACCGTGCCCGCGCGGACAAGTGGGCAACCGCTACCGTGCTGTCGCGAGATGATCCACTCACTTACAAAGTACGAAACTAAGATTACTTAAAATAAGATTATATAAGTTAAGTTACTTTTAACCTACTGTATCTAATGTTTTAACGGGGGAGGTGTGGGGTACTTTGATAAATATATACTAAAATGTGGGTGACCGAATAAAATCAGTTGTCACTTGGAATCATAGTTTCATTAGTCGCTTCCCGCTACATTATTTAATAAATACAACTATAACAGATCGAGAATCCTCCATGTCTCGGAAAAACGTTCAGTTGTTGGTCCCAGCTGCTACTTGTAAACAACTAATCTTAGACAATCGTTACGAGTAGCCCGAAAATCTGACACTAATCTTGCCACAGGGTATCGTGTTACCCAGTTACTAGGCTGCGAACGTTACGTAGGCACTCGATAAAGCCATAGCCTGCCGGGGTCGCGGAAATATAGTAAAAAGATACCGCGGCTCCGGAACTTACGGGCAGCTGAAGGGACAGGGTGGGTTTTTAGTCAGTAGAAGTCTGACACTCCCTCCCGCTTAACCCAGAGCGGGAGAAGTTATTCGATGATTTTCCCAGCCAGAAAAAAAAAAAATAAAAAAGAAAAAAGGTAGGCACTCGATCCACGTAAAATACTGGTACTTAGGTGTATCATGCGCGTGCACAGGATTATGACAGGGTATACGGCGGAGTAATCGGTCACAAAAACTTTTTCTTTTATAGATTTTTAGCATAGCCACAGCCACACATCGCCACAATGCTACGATGCGTGGCTGCGGCTATGCTAAAAATCTATAAATGAAAAAGTTTTTGTGACCGATTACTCCGCCGCATACCCTGTCATAATCCTGTGCACGCCCCTGAGGTGTATCCGGTATACATCATCTTGTGTCATAGTTTCCACAATAATGCGTCACATTGTAACGTGTTTGTATGGTTATAGAATTATAATGCTTGCTGACAATATACTTACAACAAACTACCTATAATAATCTATAGGTACCTAATACAATTATTATTTTGAATGCGAAAGTTTAGATGTTTGAATGAATGTTTGTCAACAAATCAAATCATCCAGAACTTGGCTGCAACGTTCTGGATGAAATTTGGTGCAGAGATAGATTAGTCTCGAATAGCGAATTTCTTCTCGTCCTGCATACTTTTTACTTATACTTTTACTTGTTACGGAGAAATGTGCGAAATTTCCACGCGTGCGAAGTCGTGGGTAAAAGCCAGTTAAATTAAATTATTTTTAATTGTTACCGGTACAGTAGCGTCTTGTTTGATATTCTGCATTAATTTAGAACATTCTGTAGGTACTCGTTCTGATATCTATTTATTTACGGCTAAGTAATGGAATCATTAGACAACGGGTATCTGGAACGGCTGAACCAATTTGAATGGTACTTTCAGTGGAATATAGGCGCTAGGTTTTAATCCCGGTAGTCCCATGAGATCGGGATCTACGTGGTGAAAAAAACCAATATTGAATATCGTATAAACGAAAATATAGGTAAATAGGTATTATATCCGTGAACCTCTTGTCTTGAATCAACTTGACCCAGTGAACAGTTATTTATTTTTCACGAATCAGTTATCAATATTTGTAAATACTTACGTCGTTTTGATGTAGTATGGCCGTGTAGAGTAGTATCATGATACGAAAGTGAGAAATGATCGGCTGTTATTCACGCTTACCTGTTTTTAGTAATAAATTTTTTGTATTTTTTTTTCGTGAATTATTTTGTTGACTTCTGTCGTGTTGTATAAACGAATGTTAAGATATTTTGGTTTAATGTTTCACGGTTGGATTTATGACAATAATCAAATAGTTGAGACGTATACTGAAGCTATGCTATAGGCGCGATTGTCTGTGATCGCGTATATCATATTATTGTTCATTATTACAATACTGTTGTACGTACCTATAGTATCTATAGTCCAGTCAAAATAAATTGACTTAATTAATAAAAAAGTGAAATAATTATTTACTTAAAACATCATCTTATCAAAGAATAAAACTATTAACTTTTTATCTAATTAAACTAGGAACAATCCCGCCATATATATACATATATACTAAACCTAACTATGTACATAAAAAAATAAAATAAAGAAATAAAATAAAAAAGAAACAAGCTTAGGCGTCAAAGTACTCCTCCTCATCGCTGTCGTCCGGAAACGTACCCAGAAGACTGGCAGCATTGCCACGTTGTATGGCAATGCTTATTCTTTGGGCAAAGAATGAGCCGGCCCTCCGGTCACGCAAGGAATCGATCAGCCGGTGAGATAATTCCTTATAAAGGAGACGCGCACTCGGGCCCCATGACCCAAGCGTTTCGACCCCAAACGGCACGAAACTTTAATTACTAGAAAGGTTACAGTATTTGCGCCGTTTGAGGGCCTCAGCAGTCGCGGCTGCTGCACCAGCACAGCTCGCCGTACTTGGAATATGAGATGGTGCAAGAGTGTCGACACAAGTTGCGTCCCAGAGGCCTACCCATCTTCCAAGGCACCAACGTCATACCATCTGGTCTCTTCCCATCGTCACGTACTAAGCCGCTTGGTTCTAATATCGCAGGTGTACTGGCGGTGGCAAGAGCTCGACGAATAATGTCATTAATGCTGGCGTGCCGAGCTATGCGCCCTGCACTCTTGTAACAGGACAGACCATGGTGCCCGAGGCTGTCAACAGCTGTACCGCAGTGACACCGATGTGGAGCAACACAAGGAACGCCTAAACGTAAACAAGTAGCGACCCTGAACGAAGCGTCATCCATCATTGTGCCAATGGTGGATGACGGGAGTGCTTGGAGCCATAGACCCGACTCCCATTCTCCCACAGCCAACAGACGAGCTCGCTCAGCAGTATTCGAAGACGTATTAATTAAGTTATTCCGTAAAATACTGCAGAGCGGCGCGTCCCATAGTCTTTGGGAAGACAGGTTGTCGGGCAAATCCGTGTTGGGACAAGTCATCTTCCAAGCGTTCAAAGCATCGGACAAACACGGTACATCAAAATTAACCAGTGAGTGAGATAAAATTTTCCTGGTCAAAGAATCCGTACCGTGGACCGAGGAGAGAAAGGCTGGTAAACTGATACTTGAAATTTTGCGGACGCCGAGACCACCCATGCGAATGGGAAGTGTGGCTTGCTGCCACGCTCGGTCATCCAAGGCCACATTTAAAATGGAAGATAGTGTGTTTCTTATAATTTGGTCAACTTTTTCCAAAAGTTGAGGGTATTTCCAAAGATGAGATGAGCGAAGGCTATATGTTAATTTGGGTCCAAAGCAACAGTATCGAATAAGTGTAAAAGCCGAATGCATGCTAATTTTGAAAAGTCTTTCCGAAACATCACTAAAATTTTGGATCTTTTGCTCAATGAAAGTTGGACAGGATTCATCAAAAATTGGAGAGCCTAAGAGGTGAAGAGAACTTTTGTCAATTATTTTAATATTCGGTGCTATTGTTTTAAATTTTGCTAAGGTCGTCTGTCTGTCAGTGGTGTGGGGGAGGTAAATTTCACATTTAGAAAAGTTAAGTTCCAAACCTATGGAACTAAATTTATCCTTCAAAAAAGTAAAATCTTTTAACACGGTGTCTACATCACCTCCTAGGGTACCATCATCTAAATACCAAACATTAAATTTGGAATTTAGTTGCCGAATGATAGGGTTTATAGCCAAACTGAAGATGACAGGCCCAAGAGGGTCACCTTGTTGGCAACCAACCGCTGATTCCAAAAGATTTTCCTTATAAAGTAATTTAGACGGGTGCCTGTAGCATTGATAGAGAAAACTGTAAATTTTGGGTATTTCTTTTTTAACTTCTGCCAACAAGGTGTCCCTGTTCACGGAATTGAAGGCATTCTTGATGTCAACCTTAAGAATGACCTCTCCTTCATTAGAATTTAGGAATCCAGATAAAGCATGTACCGCAGCCTCACAGCCCCCTTTGGAACCGAAACCCAGTTGAAGGGGCTGGAATTTGCTAGCCAGATCATCGCGATAAATGGCGCAGCAGATTTTGGCTGCGATACGGCGATAAGTAGACCCTACGGCAATGGGACGAATACCGCCATCCTTTTTGCGCAAGGCACATAGGTTTGCCCCGTACAAAATATCAGTGACGGCTTCGTTCACATTGCCGGAGAGCATGAGGTTAATGAGGGCCGTCAACTCCTTCAAAAGGGACTCACCAGCTTCCCCGGCACCTGCGCACAATAGATCTTTCATATGTTGAGGTGTCAGGCCGTCGAGGCCGCCAGCGGAGCCACTCCGGAAAGAGCCGACAGCCGCACAAATTTGTTGGGCTGTAATTTCAAGTGAATTGATTTCAGGAACAGGGGAGTCGGAAAAGGAGAGATCATTCCCCGGCTTGGGGTGTTTACTCTCCAGAGCTATTAGGGTCTCTGGAGAATAAGGCGCTACCACATCGCTGCTAAAAATAATCCTAGCAGCACCTCTGATATCACCTTCGCCTAATTTTGATTCCATTGATTGACTTAAAATAATGTAATGTGTATGAATCCATTATCTTATAAATTAAAAATATTAAGGATAATGTAAAACATGCAATATTAACGTTAATGTATAATTAAATCAAAAATAGATGTTACAATAAAAATAAATGAATGATAAAAATAACTACATATCCCTAATAATTTATGAATACAATATAAAACACGGATATACACAATTATACGCAAAAATAACTCATTTTCAATAAAAAATTCAATTGTGGGAAAACAAACGAAGCGCTCTTCCTCTCTCCTAACTATTATTAATTTTGCTGTGCCCGACAGGGTCCATAATTGTTTCTTATATTTTTATTCCACCTGTATGTGTACATTATGGATTGCAAATAAATACTTGAATAAAATAAGAAAGTAATAAAAAAAAATCACATACGGCTGATAATTGGTGAAGGTCTTGTATACCTACACTATTATAAATGAAATGTCAAAGCCACTAATTCCATGTGTGCTAAGACAAAGTTATTCAACGTCAAAAATATCATTCTAGTTAACGTTGAATATATCGCAAAAATAACTCAAAGCAAAATTGTAGATCATAATAAGTGTCTACAATACCTTATGTCTTTGTAAGAGTCACCATTTCCGAGATTTTTCATAATGCATGCCAATTATTTGATCGTTCGCGATGGAGGACTACTGTGAAAACTCAGTCATGCGAATTGTTGTTATCTCAACTACTACGAACTAGTAGGCATAAGAGTAAGAACATTGAAAATATCGTAGTTATAAATTCCCACCAAGACTACAGAGCTAAGGTTAAACTTAATGTCCCAATATAAAAAAGTTAATCCAACATCACTTTTATGCTTTCATAACAAAAAAAAACATTTATTCCGAATCGTCAAAACTAATCAGTTGCCCAACAATAGATATTTAGCCCCCATCAATAAACTTTTGTCCATATTTTATGATTAATTTATTGCATCCATCCTACTTTCAATGTCCACAAAACTTTTTTGTCCACCGGATACGCTCACATCAAGATTGCCAGCGGGCGCACTCAACCAATTTTCATTATGCACGTTTCAATAAAAGGTACACTGGCAATTTGTCAGTGAGCGTGAAATGGCTTACAGATTCATCTCCGTTGCACCACAATGCTGGAATTACTGAAGATATGGAATCTTCAATTCAGACAAATTGTCTGGACTTTAAAAGAGACTTTGACCTCTGAGTTTGTTTCGGTGTTTCTGCTCAGAGTAGTCAGCTAGGAAATACCGGCTTCATCTAGCTAAACTAAACACTAAAACAAATGACGTGTAAAAGTGTTATTTTTAACCAATTTACAAAATAAATATTTCATTTTATTTCGTGATATTTACTCGTATATTGTAAACTAGCTGCGGTTTCACTTGCGTTAATTTGTGGTTTGAATTTCTCATACAAAATGTCAGCCCCTTATGTCAACCCGTTAGGGGTCTATTTTTGAAAAAAAGTAGCCTATGTTTGACTCAGGGTCTTCAACTATTTTCATTCCAAATTTCATCCAAATCGGTGCTGTAGTTAAGCCGTGAAAGCGTAACAGATAGACAGAAAGACACACAGACTGTCGGTTTTATAATATCACTATGGATATAATAATAAAAATATTTTATCTTGGACAACTTAGCATCCATATAATAACTTACAATATAGTGTTAGTATCAATCTATTAACTCTCTGACTATTCGCCGCATGCTGTTGGGACCCTCTTTCACTCGCCTAAATGTGACAAAACCGTGTCATTTGGTCAATATAAACAATTGCCGTGAACCCATTTAGACACAAACATACTTAGCTTACTTGGAGAAGAAGAATTCATATTTATAGCAATCTTATTAACCCATCCAGTTAACAAGATTGCTAGTAATATGAATTCTATTCTCACTGCTAGTAGTTCTCTTTATAAAAAAAACTACATAAGTTTTTTGTTTCCTAGCTGACTGTATTCGCCTGTATATGTATAAATGATTATACAACGTGTAACGAAAACCCTATATCTATCCACAAGAGCTAAAGACAACATCTGTTATGGAGACTATGCACAGTTTCAGCTCAAAATAAGTGACTCAAAAAATTGATACCAAATTATCGGTTTGATATGTTTCTTGAATGCCAATCATAACAGACCTGTCACAGCACTACGAGGGTTAATAACTTTCCACGTGACTTGGAAATAACCATGCAATAACACGATAATTCTCTTCGTTCTTCTTAATTTGAAAGATTCGGTCTCTAGTATCAATGTATTGAAATTTCTAATAAGTTCCACACATGTAGACACAGGATTACAAAACCCTTGCCATATCATTTGTTGTCATCCAAAGAAGCTGTGCATTTGATATGTATATACCCTTTAAGTTACACGTTGTATATTAAATCTTGAATCTATGAATAAATTACTTACTTATTAATTACTTATTGAAACCAGAAATACGATACGTTCTACACAAATAATTCTTCAAACAAACCTTCTCTTTCGGGAGAAAATCATCAAATTACTCTTCACGCTCTGGATGGAGCGGACCGGATTGTCAGACTTCTACTGACTAGAAACTCACCTTGTTCTTTCAGTTGCCCTTGCAATCCGGGGACACGGTATCTCTTTAGAAGATTCTCGCATCCCCGGCCAGCAATAACCCTATCGGGCCCCTTCATTACTGGGTATTGACTGCTCTTTAAGGCGCGTGTGGAACAAAACGCGCTGTCGCCTCGGGAAATAATTGTACCTGAGACGGCAATTACTTAATGAGAAGATATATGGATACTCTTAACAAACATCAAACAATTTACCATTACTGATATTAAACCAATATCTCTTTGGTCGGTCCAGACTAAAATTTAAATTCATAAGGGCCTTGTGTAAATTTCATCAGGTTAGTTACATTTAGATTAGGTTAGGTCAGGGTGAACTAAGGTACCATCTTGTTATTGACCATGAAATTAATTTTAGGGTCAAGGGCTATGAGGTCAGTCCCAGGTCTGAAATACCAGTTTGAATGACTTACATTGAAAATAGAGGCGTATAATGTTCATTATGTATTTGTGTAGGTATTAGACTATGCAGGGTTAGTTTAAATAATTTTGTCGCTACACTCTTCATTTACTATAAACAAATTTTTTTAGCATACTCTTTCATACAAATAAGAAATTTGTCGTCTTAGGCCGTCCGCCATATATTGGCTATAAATGGCATAGCTACGTAAACGTGTATGCAAAAATTTCGCCTTAATCGGTCGAGGTTTAAAATTCAATACTAAGGTTTGATCAGAAAATATACATACACTAGCTTGTGCCAGCGGCTTCGCCCGCGTGGGAAGTTTTTCCCGTGTAAATCCCGATCCCGTGGGAATTTCGCAAAATCCTTTCTTAGCGGATGCCTACGTCATAACATCTACCTGCATACCAAATTTCAGCCCGATCCGTCCAGTGGTTTGGGCTGTGCGTTGATAGATCACTATGTCAGTCAGTCAGTCAGTCAGTCACCTTTGAATTATATATATTTAGATATCGCACACCGGGTGCAATAACGTCATAAGTAACGAATGACGTTTTTTTCAGTAGATCGATTTAAAAGTTGTCATTTCATTCAAATGAAACATAACTATTACATTATTATAAATCATTGATGAAAATATCGTTTATACTCTATATTTTACAAATAAGGTTGTTTTGGAAAGAAAAAAGTGAAGTAAGTGGCATATTTTTATTGTTAAGACTTATGACGATATTGCACAGAAAGTTAAATTAAAAGCAGAACTTTACCGTGCAATAACGTCGGAATGGCTGAAATAAACAAAAAGTCAACACTCTTATTTTATAATAAGATACCACATTTCGTATAATACTTAATTTTTTCAGTGGGTAACAATATTCAAAATTATTGTCAAAATAAATGGCAAATAAAATCTAACAAAATTATGAATAACTTCTTATATTTATGTACCCGTAATAAGACTTTTATGAGGAACTAACAGGCTAGAAATAAAATTTCTAGAAAATAATAAAAGGGGTTTTTTAACATCACAGACAATATAACTGTTTAAATTTATAACAATTCTAGCAGTCTTAATGTAATTTTGTTGTACAGACTTCATTTAAAAATTCTATAAAAATGTTCATAATAGTGAGGCACAATATATTTTTCCACTTTTTTTCTGATTTTTTTATTCTCTTACTAATAAAGAGTTTTCATGACTTCATTGCGTTTCTGATTAAATGTATGCACTGGTTTGGAACATAAATAGCACCAGATTTACAGCAGATATCACCAGACAAGGTGGCCCAGTTGTTCTAGCCGCTTTAACCATACCAGGTTTCGATGAAATATATTGCTAACCAGAGATTTTTAGCGTTTAATCAACATTTTTTTTTCCATTTAATTGGATTGCGAGTACGTTTTCTGTTACGTTCAGTTGTACTGGTCGATGGTAAGGGCTCTTGTTGGTCAGATTCCGATGACGAAGAACTTTCTGAGCTGCTGCTACTGCTGTCCGAGCTAGTTGTCGGCTTAGGTGTTTATTGCTCATCATAATCAGTTCCGGAAATGTCATGTTCAGATCAGTTTTCATTGTAGGAAACTCTCATAGGCTCAAATAGGTGAAAAATATAATTTTGTAGGTAAACTGTGCAAAAATATTAACACAAACAGAAAATCTTTTACCATACCTCAGTTTTATTTTGTGCAAACCGTATATACATCCATAATTTTTAATTATACTGGAATATAATTAAATCTGAATTTCACTACAAATAATTGACAACGGTTTATAAGATATGTTTAGTACATTTCTAGGACAATATTGACATAATTGTAATAAATGACAGAAAAACTTTCTACTTATACTAGAACATAGAACCACAAAGTCAGAACTGTAACACTTATGACATTATTGCACCAACATTTTATGAAATATTTGTCGTAATTATCTTTATGACGTTGTTGCTTCCACACACAAACACTTCCTGCAGGGGGCCGCGCGCAACTGATCAATTAGGACGTTCTCGCACTAGCATGAACAAAAACCCACAAAAACTATAACGACTTTTACGCCCTCAATGGGTTATTTTTAGAGGAACATTTATGATATTGATGAATGATGAATTTTTGATAAAAAACTCAGTTTACCAATTTTAGCATTTATGACGTTATTGCACCAGGTGTGCGATATGTACTTACATACAAATCCAAATACATTGCAAGTTTATAAACGCTTGTTAAACGCAATCGCTTACAACTCAAGTGCGGACTTGTAGCACGTTTTGAAGATAGAAAAATCATGTAAATCTTAACTTAATATTTATGTTGCATAACTACTAATTATGGGAAGTAGATGTCTGTTTGCATACTTACTATTAAACAAATACATTTTTTTCTACATCTATTCCCACATGTCGACGGTCTAATTATCAGAATTCGTAACTGCACTTGATTAAATTTTACAGGAGTAAGAAAAAACTGTTTTATTTATTTTCATTTATAACAATATTACAACGTGTGATTTAAGGGTAGAACTGATAGAGAAAATTATTTATACAATTTTTTTAAATATTGCATTGTATTTGTGAGAAAATTGACTTAAGTACGAACTTTTCTAGCCACGGTGTTTGGTGTTAGGAAGCGTAAATGCAGTACGACTTTTTATTTTTATAGATTGATAAATGTACATACCTCATCGTATAATTGTTTTTGGGAAATAAGAAGTATTCCATTGTATAGATTATAAAATACTGCACGAGATGGCATTAAAAGTCCATTTTCGTTTTTTTTTTGGTGTTACGCATTTTGATAATTAGACCGAACATATTTTGTAAGTTTTCCACATCTTTTAAACTCCATTCCGCTTTACAACATCAATCTTAGGCATATTACTGTCAGCTACACTGCAGGCCACCACATCCTTGTGCACTATATCTGTCCATTTAGTCCCACCGCTTCCATGTACCATAACGTCACTATCCACAACGTTACTAAAATGTATGTGATCTACACACCTCGTGTGGACCATTATATTTTCCCAGTACCCAACAATGGGCTGTGGTGAGGTTTGGAATCCATCAGTGTAGTTCCGGCATCTTCCGATCGCGATTGTGTCCACAGCACCATGAGTGATTTATTGGCGGCCATTGTTGTTCACGTCATATTATATTTACAAGCGCAACACATTTGCTTTTCAATATATCAGAAATCGTGGCTGGATTTTTTATGTTATATTTTGTTTTTTTACTTTTGTGTCGGATGAAAGGGATCGTTTGGTCAGTAATCGCTTCACTCTACAAATCCTTATATCATGGATTGGCGTCCGGACAAATCAAATACGACTCGGATCCTGTATACGTATTTGTTTTGTAGTGTAAACAAATTATTTCATTTCTGAAGCTGAGAGAAAGATGTAAACAAAATAAAACAACAATTCTGCTAATACGAATGAGATTGCAGCCTCAGGAGGCGAAATACTTTGAAGCCAAAATGTATTATTATGAAATTATCGCTGTTGCTTTTAGTAAGAATTTTTGTTTCTTTTGAGTCATCTAAAAACTTTTTCGAAGGGCTTTGCAATTATGTGCTAATGCACTTCTTTCTACGTTTCTGATGAGCTTGAATGAGTCACTATCAACTTATTCTTCAATCTTTATCACGAAAAATGTCATTAGTAGTCATTTAGTAGTGCATGGTACAAATTCAGTGTAGCTATAGTTAGTAAGTACGTAAGCACTTGTTAGTGACAAGGTGATAACACTCTGAGTACGGTCTATTTTTATCATAGATTTTAAAATCATCACAACCCCGTAATATTATACAGTTTTTCTTCGTCGGTTAATAAAATCATTTAATGACTCTTCCCGTTTGGATGGAGTGGTAGGCTGTGTCAGACTACTTCTGACTGAAATACCCTCCTGTTCCTTCAGTTGTCCTTAAGTTCCGGGGCCGCAGTAGGTATCTCGTTCGAACATTCCCGCACCCCGGGATAACTCTGTATGTCTGTTAATTTTTCTGCCCTACACTAACTAAAAAGCCGCTAACCCTAAAAAGTACTTTTCGAGTAAACGTAAAATTAAGTTTTCTACAAAACTACGCTAGCTAGGACGATGGTTGTAAATTATTTTTGTGGCCATAGTTTCTGTGCACAATATAATTACGTTTGTTTTTTGTAAATATTAATTAATTTTTAGTATTGTATTATATTTTAGTATGTATGTATAGTATTGTGGTTTAGTTGCTTTTTAACTAAGGAAGTGACAAAAATTATGTGGTTTAACTGCTCAGCAAAATTTGCTGTATCTCGGAGAGTATTCATCGTAGGAAAAATGAAGAAATGATTCTTAGACCAGAAGGTGGAGAATTGAAAGTAGTTTAATGATACATTAAAAAGTGAAAAATGACCTTTTGTGGCTTAACGGCCTTTTAGTTAGTGAAGGGCAGTTTTCACGTCCTCACTACTTAACCGGTTTCGATGAAATTATGTACAAATAGAGATGAGGCCTTGGAGATGGAGGAAGGGTTTTTTTTCTGAAAATTCACTTTTCACGTGAGCGAATCCGCGGTTATAAGTTAGTATGAGGTATTTAAATATAATAGGTATACTAGGAATATAAGGTTGAATAGGTTACTTTTAGGTAAGCGTGCTCCATCTTCGACCACATCATCACTTACCATCAGGTGAGATGGTGGTCAAACGCGAAACTATTTTAAATAAAAAAAAAAACTTTATAATTATACTTTCAAAACATTTATAATATTATTATTTAACGCAGGGTTAACTAAGAACATTGCTAAAATGCACATTATAACGACAGATTCAGGTTTTCGCTCCGGTTCACTATCCACAGCTAATCTCGAACTGCACGAGTGCAAGCTTCAATAGCTATAAAACTAGTCATTTTCAAATGAATATTCAGTGAAGCTATGATAAAGATAGTACTACCATATTTTGAGTTTTAAACTACTACGAGTGTGACATCGAGAATTTATTCTAATACAAGATGACTATGTTAATCTGTCTGATGATATCTAAAGAATCTATGCATCCATATACGTATATAAAATAAAATTTCAGTGTCTATCCGTGTTTTCAAAATAACTGTGGTTTTTATCAAATGGTTTTATACTCGATACATAAAACACAAACAAACTTTTTGAATTTTTCATCTGTTTGTTTGTCCAGCCTAATCTCTGGAACGGCTGAACCAATTTTAATGGTAATTAGTAATAGTAGAAGTAATAGAATATTTATGGAGTAACAGAACAGGTTACAAGGCAATCTGTAGGCTAACCTAGAATTCCCACGGGATCCGGGTTTACGCGGGGAAAATTCTTCCGGGCGAAGTGCGTTAGTCTATAAGCAATTGTTATAAGCAGTTAGTTTATAGGTGTCAATAACCTAATGGCTAAGGTGACGGCCTTGTGATCGAGAGGGCGCGGGTTCGAACCTCACCCATTACACTATTATCGTGAACCCACTCCAGATACAAGTATATTTGGCTTAGCTTAGCTTAGTTGGATGGGTTAACAAGATTGATAATAAAATGAATTCTACCCACATTATTAACTCCGTTTTAAAAAAGATATGAAAATAACAAATAAAAAAATATAAAGATCGCTTTCAAAAGAACTTAGGCCCTTTTCTATATGATAAAATTAACAAAGTCCTGTCAATATTTCAACTCAAAAAGACAAAGTGTAAAATGAAAGTAACTACCTGGCTACAGGAGTTAAGTTACGATGATACAGAAGAACTGTTTGCTGTACTAGTGTAGGCCTTTGACTCTCGCTTAAACATTCACACACACACATTCACTCACACCCACGCACGCACACACAATCTCACCCAAGCACACTTTCACTCACAAACCTCTTTTTATTTTTATTTCTTAGCTAGTTTTATTTTATATTTTGTTTTTTGTTTTTCTGTGTTATATAGTTTTCGACCATAATCTACTGTAAATTATTCTGTGCACAAATTGTAAATTTCAAATAACTAAGGAGGAGGCCTGGTGTCCTGTAATACAGGCCATGAGCCTAGCTTAGGCACCAGTCTCCCACAATATGTTTGTATATTTTAATGTATAAAATGTCTAATCTATTACTTACTTAGTTATAAACCTTTGTTGTCTCATCACAGAAAAACCATAACAGTAAACGGCAAAACAGTCAAACTAACTACGTTATCCACCAGAAGACGAGATAAAAGGGAGCGATGTATCCACACAGACCTTTATGTTAACTTTTATACGTACCATCAAAAATATATCATAACAATCCGTATCAGATCTCGCATACCCTACATCCGTATCAAGTTAATTCTCGCCCACCATAAAAACGTTCATTTTTCGCGGCTGCACGAATCCCCAGGTTATCGTTCGATGGAATTATTATGCCACACACAAGTTAGAGCGATTTGTTCTTTTACAACAGTTTCTGTTTGAATTTCTGCCGGCGACAGTTTATTTTTGAGAGATCGTTTCGTATGATGAGTCGTCCTTGGTAATTTCATTTTCTGTCATATCTTCTTTTTATGATATTTGGTGGCCGTAATAGGTATGCGGTTTTTATTATGGTTTGTGATACCTTTGGAATAAGTAGATGCATTTATGTTTACACTTCAGGCACGTAAAATAAAATAATCTTTATATGTCACCAAAACTTTTTTATATGTATACCTAGAAACAAACGCGGACCTAACGCCCAAACTATTCTCCACAGTCAAAGCTGTAAAAATAGATGAAAAAATCTAGTTACATACAATGATAAAGTACATGTAAATTATATGTAAATATAATTACAATTTATTTTACCATTTTAAATTTACTAATAGATGAACTTACTGAAAAGTAAATGAGAATGCTCTGCTTATTTGCTACGAAAATAAATCCATAATTCCCGTTTAAATGCATACCGACAGGCATCATCGTCTTGATCTCGTGAGGAAGCGCATTCCAGAGAAGAATGGCTTAAATTTAAAATGAAAAACCGGTCAAGTGCGTGTCGGGCCACGCGCAGTGTAGGGTTCCGTAGTTTTTATAACAGCCAGGTGCGTGTCGTATTCGCTGACTGATCGTTTCGTACCATGCTCTAACTAAATGCCAAACATAACTACCTAACTAATTTGACTTCCTATACAAATTCTCATCTGATCCGACAATATAGCACGGAAAGTTTTAATTTTTTTTAGAGATTTTTATAAAACTTATCATAGCCGGTGTTTTGAATTTAAATACGGACACAGAGCTACACTACTCAATCGTCACAAGAAGCTAGCACGATACAACTGGCGCTTAGCGCCATCTACCGACATTTCTATAGAGTTGTTCGAAATTTTCGAGTCAAATACAATTTGTCGACTATTACTCGTAAACTTGTAAAGCCCACTTATGTGTGATAGTTTTTCTTTAAATTTCGTTATATATAGGTACTACTGCCGTGACATTTGAATTTCTAACTACAACCATTTAGTTGATAGAAGGGGGGGACACTTGACTCTAACGAAAATTGGTACTTTAAAGCTTGATAAGTCACGAACGGTTTACTTAATCAAAAAACAGTCTTACCAAACCCCTAATATTTTTGAAAGACCTATCCAACGATATCCCACACTATGGGAAGAACGAAAATAAAAAATTATCATCCCACTTTACATTTATTTATTTATTTATTTATTTATTTCAGTACATACATACAGCTATCTTTACAGGCATTCCCAAAGTGATAGTGTAGAAGAATAAGAAAATGCTTAAATCACAAATAAAAATAAAAAATATGTTCATTAGCCCATTAAATAGACTCAATACAATTCAATAGTTCAGATAATCATACAAAAAAAAAAGAATCAATAAAATCATAATCAATAGAAAAACAATAAGAAATGATCTATCAAAATAATGAATAAAAAATAATCAGTCAAAAATAGTCAATCAAAAATAAATAAAAAGATAATTTATCAAAAAGTCAATAAAAAATAAAAAATAATCAATCAAAAATAGTCAATCAAAAATAATAAATAAAAACAGTCAATCAACAGTCAAAAAAAATTAAAAAAGAAAAAAAAAACAATCAATAGCATACAATAATTATCAATAGAAATAATCGGTAACTAGTCATCTCACTACTTCATAGCATAAAATATGTAAAGTTACTTTTGCGAACTCGCTCAGTGAACAAGAGAACAGATCTATATCGTGAGCAACCCGATTCAGTGTGCGCATAGTCCGCGATAGTGGGACATTGGCAATTAGTTTCGTTCGACCACGCGGTAGTGCAAACAAGTCAGGCCGTCTACGGCGCTGCGCATACCCATCGGGCACGAACAAACCAATGTTCTGTAACACACTCGGATTGTTTGTGTTACCCCGCAATACTCCAAGGACATACGATGCCAATGCTAGATCCCTTCTCGTTTCCAACCTGTTGTATCCCACCATGCCTAAAACAAACAAGGTTGGATACATCAAGGGATAAAGAGGGTACACCCCATAAATTCTGAGGTACATGTATCTAAGATATTTATTTTGTATGCGCTCCAACATTACACTGTATTTCGCCTCATGCGGAGCCCATACAGCTGCATTTCCCTCTAACTGGCTCCTTATTAGCGCGTTGTATAATGCTGAAATAGCCTTAACATTCGTAAAAGATGCTGCCCTGCGAAGCACGAATCCCAGCCGTTTGTAAGCCTTTTTACAAACATTAATTACATGCTCTCGGAATCTGAGCTGTGAATCCATACGGACGCCAAGGTCTCGCACTGCTTCCTCTCTCTTCAAAAGCCGGTCGTCCAGTTTGTAGCTGTAGTGAAGCGGCGTTCTTGCTCGACTGAATGTTAGCATGGAACATTTCGTAACATTAAATTGCAATTTGTTTTTTATACTCCACTCAAATACGCGATCAATATCCCGCTGAAGGCGGTGACAGTCTTCTTTGTTTTCGATGACCAGGAGCAACTTGAGGTCGTCCGCAAATAGCAGACACCTGGCGTCACGGACCACATCAGGTAGGTCATTGATCATAATGATGAATTGTAATGGCCCTACATTGCTGCCCTGACTCACCCCCGACCTAGTGAAATAAGGCTCCGACCGACAACCACAGTACTCCACGTATTGTTTACTGTTGTTTGTTACCCTAAATAATTGTTTTTTTTTTCAAAATTTTATTTCACCACTTTTTCGGCGTCATTAACGTGTATACTCATGCCAAAGTACAACTTTCTAGTACCAATAGTTTTTGAGCTAAACCGCGGACAGACGGACAGACAGACGGACATGGCGAAACTATAAGGGTTCCTTGTTGACTACGGAACCCTAAAAATGAAGAAAGTAAATAAGAAGGAAGAATGAGAAGGTCAGAGTAAGATAAGATTATTGGATGAAGGCAGTTTTCACATGAACAAAGACATTGAAAGTGTAGACGATGCCTACGCACTCTGATGGAACACTTTTACAGTCTTTCTATGCAGGTATCAGAACGTAACAGGGTTTACACTAGGAGCTCGGAATTGGCCCCTTAAGAGGATCTGATGCTGCCCTGCAAGTGTTGATGGTGACCACTCGTTTGACATAGATATAAGATAAATGTGAGGTGCAAACCAGTGGTGGCCTACATAGCATCCATACATGCTAATAAAAATATTACCAGTCAAAAACAAAATGTTTTTATTTTTTAATATCAAAATATTGACTAAAAATTTTAAATTGATACGTAAAAAAACTGTACACGCGTACTTGAAGGACGGCAACATCGCAATTTATTTATGAATGACGGGCCGCGTGTGCGACTTTCTAATTGATGTGCTTATACTATTGCGGGTTAACGGGAACGCCCTCTGTTAGTTAACATACTGTATATTACTTTGTGTAATTAGTAATTATTATCAGTGTTGATGCTCTCAAATCAATGAAGGAAAACTTTGTGAGGAAACTGACATATTATAGGACTTATATAGGTTTATATTATGATGTCTACAAATCCGCACGGGGCCACCCAACAAACAAACTAAGCTTATAAAATTAAGTCTATAAGTTCTAAATTCTTATACTTGTTATAAAAGAGCATTTATTATGTCAATGTGCCTTATAGTGACACATTATTAGAAGATTTGGCTAATATTACCTTTATTCTTATAATTTAGCTGGGTATGCGTTAATAAATCCAATTAATACGGCTACAATAAGGGTTAAAAATGTGTTCTTCTTATAGAGGCTAGTTACATTGCTTGTTAGCCATATAATATTCAAAGTCATATAAAGGCTTTTAATATGGCCAATTATTCTTAGAAAAGTAATGCACAAGGTAACTATGATGCTTTTTAACTTATAGGGGCATTTGATAAGACGTCTATCCAACAAACAAATGCTAACATTTTATATGATCTTTACAAGGATGAAAGCAATCCATATTCCCTTGTACAGTGATTATAAAGATATTATTCTCTATATAACTAACATAACTAGATTCGCCATTTTGAAGTACAGGAGATTTTGTAAATTTATTATGGAGCAAAAAAAAAATGGATTCAAAAGACTGGACATACAGAAGAAAAGTAAAAAGTCTATGAAAACATGGTTGTGAGCATTGCACCCACTACCTCTATTCCTATGATGCTACAAAATGTCCAAGCCAACGAACCAGCCAGTGGTTCCGCAACGGATTATTTTATAGAAAATAAGAATGAAAAGGAAACCAGTAAGGAAGAATATAATTGTAGCGAAAGTTATACAGATATATTTTTAAATGAAGAGTTGATGGATATTTATATTCATAGTGATATCAGAAAATGGGCAGTGAAATTCAACATTTCCCATATCGCTTTAAGTGACTTATTAAAAATATGTAATGCCAAACAAAATGCCATTGGATGCGCGTACATTGCTCAAAACAAATAAAGTAGAAATATGCATTACTGAAATCGGTACTGGACATTATTTGCATAATGGATTACTTACACGATTACAAAAAACCTTACAAAACTATGAAGTGCCCTGAAGTGAAACTGAAGACACAACTAGAAGGATACTTCATGGATAATTTAGTTGATGCATTTGACTACCCCTTAAAGTCTTCATTAATTAATATTTATAAATGTGAAGATTACACTCATAGTAAATCAAAAAAATTATGTGACTTTCATGCGCTGACATTAAATGTAAATTGTTAAATGTAGAAAATAATTCGGTATTGTATTTTACACCATTCATCTATACTTTGTAAAATAAAACAACCAATTTGAATATCATGCCGCCGTAATTACAGAAGAAATTAAAAATATATCACCGCCGTATTTAGAAGAAGAGTGGCTCTTAAATCGAGCATTGTCTAAAGGAAGGCTAATTTAAAATGTTGTATTTGTTGGTTTAAGGACTGACCTCAATATTTTCTCAGTTAGACTGCGAAACAGTTGGTGGGTTAATAACAGAAATTGCTGTTTGAACATAACCTGTGAAAGATGCCTGATTTGGCAACTATCTCTTGGTATACTACTACTACTACTACTTGGTTTACTATCAAAACTCGTTTTTTAAACCTTACCTAAGACAGGACTTCAATCATCAGTCTTTCTAACAATAATTCAAAAATAAAAAAATATCTTAGAAATTAACATAAGCGAACAAGTTCTCTGGAAACAGCTAGTATAATAATAAAACAGTAGAGAAACTTAGCATGTTGTAACATAGTAATTAGAATATAGTTTTTAAGTGTAAAGATAAACTAGAAAGGGTCGGATATGTAGGTACAATTAAAACATTCCTTAAAATAAAATGGGTCCACTTCCATGGCCATCGCATATTATGTAAATTAAGGTCTCTTCTTTGTAGGAATTTGTCTACTCTTGCCAATATGTATTATTATTATATTTGCCATTGCAATATCTGCGGACAAACATATTATATATATAATTTTATTCTTTATTGTGTACTTATAATTATATTCCAAACTTAAAACTAGTGCACTAAAGCAAGCTTATCCCTAAAGGAGATCTCTTCCAGCCAACCCAACCATAGTGAAACATATATTTTATACATATGGGAACAAGACTGACTAGGTACAGGATTTTGTTCGTGAAAAAGGAACCCTAACGATGTGTAAAATGGCGATAGCATAAGCAGCAAATGATGCCATTAAAAAGTCTTCACTCTCATAGATCCCTTGTAGACGATGTGCGAATAGTTTTGCTCTCATAAAAGCACTGTATATAACATGACTAAATAATTAGTAAACTTTATAGCACAAAAACCGCTTAAATTCAAGGGCGGGTTGATACTACAACACTCAGCGTACCACATTTTATCATGCATTTGAATTCCCATCCACTTTTCACTATAAACGAGCACATAAATCAGGTAGATAAACTACATAAAATAATAACTTACCGTTCACTTTTCAGTAAAATGGTTGACGTTTCTCTTTATTCGCCAAACTGTTTCGAAAATGTAAATTACTAAGAAAAAGACTTATTGCAGAATCATAAGCAGACGGCTATAAGGGCTTACGGCTTTTTAAGAGCCTTTTATTTGCCGCAATGAGTTTAACTCCTTTATATCGGACCATAATAAAACACGTATAAGGTTGATCGCCCGTATTAACGCTTTCTATATGATTCCTACAAGCATATTGGCCATCTTCATTGTCATAATATAACACGTATAAGAAAAAAAAGCGGACAAGAAAGCAACTATAAGGGGGGTATAAGGTTATTGTCCTTATAATTTGTGCCCAAACGCACCCTTATTAGCGATAATACGGCTCTTATAAGAATATTATTTTTGGCAATATAAGCCACTACAAGAGCAATTTTTGTTTGTTGGGCAGCGTAGTGAATTACAGCCTATCCCCTCTCATAAAGAAAAACAGCACTGTGTCACAGCAGTGAGAATGAAATAGGCTCATTTAAAAAAAATGTCTGAAACTCCTTGGTCTGAACAAAAAAATAACAGCCTATTCTCTCATGACTCTCATCGACATGATGATACATGACAGATGCTGATCTTCACGAGAATACGCAAAACTTTACGTTTACACAATACCTAAATATTATACAACGTGTAATTTAAAGGGTATATACATACCAAGTGCATGGCTTCTTTGGATGATAACAAACGATATGGCAAGGGTTTTGTAATCATAAGTCAACGTGTGTAGAATTTATTACAAATTCCAATACACAATACCAGAGACCGAGTTTTTCAAATTAAGAAGAACGAAGAAAATTATCGTGTTATTGGCAAGTGACGTGGAAAGTTATTGACCCTCGTAGTGCTGTGACACGTTTGTTATGATTGGTATTCAAGAAATATATGAAACCAATCATTTGGTATCAATTCTTTGAGTCAGTTATTTTGTGCTGAAACTGTGCATAGAGACTCCATACCAGATGTTGTCTTCAGCCCTTTTGGATAGATATGGGGTTTCCGTTACACGTTGTATACGACTAAATTTGTACGACTATATTTTTCCATTCCTACGCTATAACTTCTCGTCCATATTCCATCTTAAGACGATATCAATATAAATTCTTATCATGTTACAGTTTTAAATTCGGAGTCTGCGATAGTATATTTTGTGAGCACTTCGTTTATAGTATGCGAGAATGACGTGACCCATTTTTCTGAGCTGACGTATACACTCTGTGTGAGATGTTATGCAACTGATGTAGTTCATCTTTACTTAAGTGCTTTTAAAACAAACGGTTCGATATGCAGAGAACAATCTTTTGAGAGACTGAATAATAACAAGATGGCGTTTGTTTTTGAATATGCAACATTGTATAGAATGAAACTGATACAGAAAGTCAGATAATTATTATAAAGCACCGTATTTGTTAGTTTATGATTTTAACGTATATATCTATTTTATTATTATTATATATTATTTAATTCCATTTTCTTGTACACCTACCACAATGTGTTTTTTAACCCAAAGGTTGACTGGAAGATAATTCCTTAAATAAAAAATAATATATAAATAATAATAATAATATAATATATAAATTTTAAATAAATAAATATAAAATATTAGTCTATTTTTTATATTAATAATTTTGTTGATTGAGATGAAAATAAAAAAAAAAGCTATCCCAAATGGTATACCGAAATCTGACAAAAAAAAAACACTTGATTGCCTGTATTAGTCAACACAGTTAACAAAAAATCTCAGATAAAATCAATATTCTTTGCCGAAAAATCTAGAATGTTTAGGCATCAAATAGGTACTACATTTTTGTAAAGGCGAATTGAAATTTTGGAGCCTTAAATGTGCGTAGTCATTCGGACGTCAGAATGACTGCCCATTTTTAAATTCATTTCCTCAGTTATTACTTACTTGAAAAAAGTATTAAACAGTAGCATATAAGTATTAGTTTTTGTAAAGCTGATTAAAGCTGTCGATTTGGCCACTCGATGTGATACTCACTTGAGATTATTTGTTATTATGTTTCTGTAGTTCCTATTTTGTCGTTTAATGTGAGAAGAAAATAAAATAAACGATTATTATAATAATTTTGGGATAGCGCCAAGCTAAGTCTGACCACAGATATATCCATTATGTAACTATGTACCAATATTCCTTGTTTATTGTTAATTAAATCTTTTAAGGCTTATATCTACAAGTAAATGTATGGGATGGGTTACCACTTAACACATCTCGATACCTCCGTGCCTTAAAAAAACACGTTTAGCACGTCTCAGCTATGATTTCTATATTCATGAGAGTCGAGCGAATCCAGAAAATCTGACAGCAGTCTTGCCAAGGAGTACTGAGTAACCCAGTTACTGGGTTTTGGAGGTCCGATAGGCAGACGCTCTGTGTAGAACACTAAAACTCAGCTGCATCTAGTTAGACTAGAAGCTAACCCTGCCATAGTTGGGAAAAGGCAACCAGCAAACTGATTGACTTGCAATCGACGACGAGTTGCAAGTCTATCGGTTTTCTATCGGTTACATTTCGGGGGGAGTGCGATGGAATTAAACAATCTAATTCCGCCAAGCCCGTTCCATCATCGGACTACAAGACAAACGGCGAAGCGCCATCGTTACATGGTGGACATCCCACCCATACGCACAAAACGTTTTGGGAATACCTTCATTGTGCGTACGGCTAAGGAGTGAAATTCCCTGCCGGAGTAGGTATGTGTTTCCCGATAGCTATAACCTAGGAGTCTTTAAGTCAAGAGTGAATAGGTTACTTTTAGGTAAGCATGCTCCATCTTCGATCACATCATCACTTATCATCAGGTGAGATGGTGGTCAAACGCGAACCTATTTTTAATAAAATAAAAAAAGGCTAAGCTGATGACCTTCACTTTAAGTGAATCCAACATTGAATATAATGTACACGGATCAATGACTCCATTCCGTCTGATCGGCTTTAACACAGATGTTTTTGATAAACTTTATAAACGCGAATTTTTCGGGAATGAACGTTGTTTTTTTGTAAATGTTTGACCTTTACAATATGAACCAAAATTATTGTAGAAAAATAATTCGGGTTGCACTCCGGGAGTGCCGGCAGAAGTGAAAACTTGAATATTAACGTTGTGCATTTTTGATGTTTAGGGAATAATTTTGCACGATTTGCTTTAATTATCAGTATAAAAGTATAATCATTTATGTGGTAGAATACAATATTTATTTATTGCGCTATCGTACACAAACATGACAATTTATATTACATTAAAAAGTTTATCTCTTAGAAAAATCAACTTTCATGTTAACACACACGAACATTCGCGCAAGCGTCCTGCGCCGCCTAAACAAAACAGCAGGCGCAGGCATACATTTTCGCCGCGCCGTAGAATGAGAGGGGGATACTTCCTCTCCTACGCCGCGCTGGCTGTCTACTCTCCGTCCGTCTTACGAATTTTCGATCAGGTCACGTGTCTTGACGCGAGTTTAACATTTCTTATCCATTACAAAAAAAGTGCACAACGCCGCTAAAGAAGGTTTCACTTCAAAAAAATCCTTCAAAAATTTACGAAATTTCAAAGGTATATGTTTGCCCTGGTTTGCCCATATAAAATTTCCACGACATAAGAAACACTGTATAATGGCTCCCTATCTCATTTTCTACCACGTTAAATCTTATGAATTTATATGTCTGTCTCTTTTTACTGTTGCTTTTTCGTTTAATAAAATTTCAAATCACAAAGACGCTAAAGAAGTTTTCACTTCAAAAACCCTGTTTCTTGCTGCAATTCAAGGCTAATATTTAAATGAGTTTCCCGTTTTATTAAGGTAAATAAAATATAACTTAATTTTAATTACTTTTGTAATAGAATTTACTTAATTAACAATCCACATTATCAATTATTTTAAATAAATCGCTTAAATCCCGACTTGGCTTTTCATTTGAAATTTCGGAATTCTTAAAGTCATAAATGTTTATATACATTATATAATTGTAACATTTTTGGAGATGGAGACAGATGGAGTAAACGTAACGCAAGATCCATCATCACGTTTCGTGTCATCATCAAACTTAACAGCATTTCAAGGGACAATCGGTGTCGTAATTTGTTTTTCAGCATATGATATACCGAAAAAGCGCGTTCAATTTTAAAATGGTACAGTCATGGATGCAAGTGCAAGTTTGGAAATATTTTCAAGACGCTTATTAAATGCCTACTAGCGTCACAATCATCAAATACTTCCGAATACTGCCTAGTACTAGTACCTACATAGATATACTACTTCCTAGTACTAGTACATAGATAATCTGTAATGTAGTAGTACTAGGCCGCTGACGGCCGCGCGCCCCGCGGGCATATATGTGATGCTTGTAAATGAATGTATGCCCCTAAAAATAGCTCTACTTATTTTTGGGCCCAAAAAAATCCCAATAAGCATTATTTTACCCTAAATTTGGGGCTAATAGCCCTAAGAAGTTTAATCCTGGATAAAAAATCCCCCTCAACTCACCCCTCAACTCGCCCCTCAACTCGCCCCTCAACTCACCCCTCAACTCATCCCTCAACTCACCCCTCAACTCACCCCGCACCTCATCCCGCACCTCATCCCTCAACTCATCCCTCAACTCATCCCTAATCTCATCCCTAATCTCATCCCTCAACTCATCCCGCAACTCATCCCTCAACTCACCCCTCAAATCACCTCTCAACTCACCCCTCAACTCATCCCTCAACTCACCCCTTAACTCATCCCTCAACTCATCCCTCAACTCATCCCTCAACTCATCCCTCAACTCATCACTCAACTCATCCTGCAACTCATACAGCGCCTCATCCCGCAACTCATCCCACAACCCATTACTCAACTCACCCCTCAACTCACCCCTAAACTCACCCCTCAACTCACCCCTCAACTCATTCCTCAACTCATCCCTCAACTCATCCCTCAACTAATCCCTCAACTCATCCCTCAACTCATCCCTCAACTCATCCCTCAACTCATCACTCAACTCATCCCGCAACTCATACAGCACCTCATCCCGCAACCCATCCCTCAACTCACCCCTCAACTCTCCCCTCAACTCTCCCCTCAACTCACCCCTCAACTCTCCCCTCAACTCACCCCTCAACTCACCCCTCAGCTCACCCCTCAACTCACCCATCAACTCATCCCGCACCTGATCACTCAACTCATCCCTCAACTCATCCCTCAACTCATCCCTAATCTCATCCCTCAACTCATCCCTCAACTCACCCTTCAACTCACCTCTCAACTCACCCCTCAACTCACCCCTCAACTCACCCCTCAACTCATCCCTCAACTCATCCCTCAACTCTTCCCTCAACTCATCCCTCAACTCATCCCTCAACTCATCCCTAAACTCATCCCTCAACTCATCACTCAACTCATCCCGCAACTCATACAGCACCTCATCCCGCAACCCATCCCTCAACTCACCCCTCAACTCACACCTCAACTCACCCCTCAACTCACCCCTCAACTCACCCTTCAACTCACCACTCAACTCACCCCTCAACTCAACCCTCAACTCACCCCTCAACTCATCCCTCAACTCACCCCTCAACTCACCCCTCAACTCCTCCATCAACTCCCCCCTCAACTCATCCCTCAACTCACTCCTCAACTCACCCCTCAACTCACCCCTCAACTCACCCCTCAACTACTCCCTCAACTCACCCCTCAACTCCCCCTCAACTCCCCCTCAACTCCCCCCTCAACTCCCCCTCTAGTCCCCCCTAAACACCCGACCAGACTTCCCTCCCCCACCCCGCCCCCACACGGGACCCCTTTTACCCCTCACCTCCCTGAACTCCCCACGAAACCTCCCCCCCCTCCGCACCATCTCAGGGATACCTCAACCCCTGCGACCTAACTCCTAGGTCCCAACAGATAGATACTGTCGCTTTTCGTTTCATTAACTTTCAAATCACAACGATGCTAAAGAAGTTTTCACTTAAAAAAAAGTCCTACGCCGCGCTGGCTGTCTACTCTCCGACCGTCTTACGAATTTTCGATCAGGTCACGTGTCTTGACGCGAGTTTAACATTTCTTATCCATTACAAAAAAAGTGCACAACGCCGCTAAAGAAGGTTTCACTTCAAAAAAATCCTTCAAAAATTTACGAAATTTCAAAGGTATATGTTTGCCCTGGTTTGCCCATATAAAATTTCCACGACATAAGAAACACTGTATAATGGCTCCCTATCTCATTTTCTACCACGTTAAATCTTATGAATTTATATGTCTGTCTCTTTTTACTGTTGCTTTTTCGTTTAATAAAATTTCAAATCACAAAGACGCTAAAGAAGTTTTCACTTCAAAAACCCTGTTTCTTGCTGCAATTCAAGGCTAATATTTAAATGAGTTTCCCGTTTTATTAAGGTAAATAAAATATAACTTAATTTTAATTACTTTTGTAATAGAATTTACTTAATTAACAATCCACATTATCAATTATTTTAAATAAATCGCTTAAATCCCGACTTGGCTTTTCATTTGAAATTTCGGAATTCTTAAAGTCATAAATGTTTATATACATTATATAATTGTAACATTTTTGGAGATGGAGACAGATGGAGTAAACGTAACGCAAGATCCATCATCACGTTTCGTGTCGTCATCAAACTTAACAGCATTTCAAGGGACAATCGGTGTCGTAATTTGTTTTTCAGCATATGATATACCGAAAAAGCGCGTTCAATTTTAAAATGGTACAGTCATGGATGCAAGTGCAAGTTTGGAAATATTTTCAAGACGTTTATTAAATGCCTACTAGCGTCACAATCATCAAATACTTCCGAATACTGCCTAGTACTAGTACCTACATAGATATACTACTTCCTAGTACTAGTACATAGATAATCTGTAATGTAGTAGTACTAGGCCGCTGACGGCCGCGCGCCCCGCGGGCATATATGTGATGCTTGTAAATGAATGTATGCCCCTAAAAATAGCTCTACTTATTTTTGGGCCCAAAAAAATCCCAATAAGCATTATTTTACCCTAAATTTGGGGCTAATAGCCCTAAGAAGTTTAATCCTGGATAAAAAATCCCCCTCAACTCACCCCTCAACTCGCCCCTCAACTCGCCCCTCAACTCACCCCTCAACTCATCCCTCAACTCACCCCTCAACTCACCCCGCACCTCATCCCGCACCTCATCCCTCAACTCATCCCTCAACTCATCCCTAATCTCATCCCTAATCTCATCCCTCAACTCATCCCGCAACTCATCCCTCAACTCACCCCTCAAATCACCTCTCAACTCACCCCTCAACTCATCCCTCAACTCACCCCTTAACTCATCCCTCAACTCATCCCTCAACTCATCCCTCAACTCATCCCTCAACTCATCACTCAACTCATCCTGCAACTCATACAGCGCCTCATCCCGCAACTCATCCCGCAACCCATTACTCAACTCACCCCTCAACTCACCCCTAAACTCACCCCTCAACTCACCCCTCAACTCATCCCTCAACTCATCCCTCAACTCATCCCTCAACTAATCCCTCAACTCATCCCTCAACTCATCCCTCAACTCATCCCTCAACTCATCACTCAACTCATCCCGCAACTCATACAGCACCTCATCCCGCAACCCATCCCTCAACTCACCCCTCAACTCTCCCCTCAACTCTCCCCTCAACTCACCCCTCAACTCACCCCTCAGCTCACCCCTCAACTCACCCATCAACTCATCCCGCACCTGATCCCTCAACTCATCCCTCAACTCATCCCTAATCTCATCCCTCAACTCATCCCTCAACTCACCCTTCAACTCACCTCTCAACTCACCCCTCAACTCACCCCTCAACTCACCCCTCAACTCATCCCTCAACTCATCCCTCAACTCTTCCCTCAACTCATCCCTCAACTCATCCCTCAACTCATCCCTCAACTCATCCCTCAACTCATCACTCAACTCATCCCGCAACTCATACAGCACCTCATCCCGCAACCCATCCCTCAACTCACCCCTCAACTCACACCTCAACTCACCCCTCAACTCACCCCTCAACTCACCCTTCAACTCACCACTCAACTCACCCCTCAACTCAACCCTCAACTCATACCTCAACTCATCCCTCAACTCACCCCTCAACTCACCCCTCAACTCCTCCATCAACTCCCCCCTCAACTCATCCCTCAACTCACTCCTCAACTCACCCCTCAACTCACCCCTCAACTCACCCCTCAACTACTCCCTCAACTCACCCCTCAACTCCCCCTCAACTCCCCCTCAACTCCCCCCTCAACTCCCCGTCTAGTCCCCCCTAAACACCCGACGAGACTTCCCTCCCCCCACCCCGCCCCCACACGGGACCCCTTTTACCCCTCACCTCCCTGAACTCCCCACGAAACCTCCCCCCCCTCCGCACCCTCTCAGGGATACCTCAACCCCTGCGACCTAACTCCTAGGTCCCAACAGATAGATACTGTCGCTTTTTCGTTTCATTAACTTTCAAATCACAACGATGCTAAAGAAGTTTTAACTTAAAAAAGTTTTTACCAAAAAATTAAACCGACTCCCAAAAAACACTGCAAAGTAAAAAATAACTTTAATTTCGGTAGTCGGTGTCTTTAGTTTTGTATTTTCGTTTTTGGCACCGACTTCCGAAATTAAAGTTATTTTTTACTTTGCAGTGTTTTTTGGGAGTCGGTTTAATTTTTTGGTAAAAAGTTTTTATTTCACTCTTTTTAGTTGGTCTATTTTTAATTTACCTAGTTACAAGAGCCTAATTATCAACTACTTATAACCTTTTACAAAATATTGCTTTTCCCAATGCTGGGCCGTTAATTGTTGAGGAGTTCTCCTGATACTTCACCATCAGCTCTACATCACCATATGCATTGTGACGAGCATAAAGTGCGTAACATCCATATTCAAGTAATCGAATCGCAATCCACTCAATACTTATTATTGAGTAGTTTCGGCGGCCATCTGTGGTCTTCATCATCAGTTCCACTCCCTCAAATGGTACTTTTTGAGAGCAACTGCACAAGTTACTATAATAAATACCCAAAACGACATAGGTGTGCCTATAATATTTGAAGAGTTCCCTCGATTTCTCCAGGATCCCATCATCAGATCCTGACGTTTATGAAAATGGGACCAGTATCGAAGTATACCCTTTCAATCAAAAAAAGAATTTTCCAAATCGGTTCAGCCGTCTTCGAGTAATCGATGATCATACATTAAAAAAAAAAAAAAAAATATACGCGTCGAATTGAATAACCTCCTCTTTTTGTCGTCGGTTGAAAAAAGTCTTACGCTTTTCGATCGGTCACGTGACCCTGACGCGAGTTTAACAGTTTTTACCCATACAAAAAGTGCTTAGCGCTGCTAAAGAAGTTTTCACTTCAAAAAACAACAGTTACGTTTCCATGTTGATAAAGCTCCAGGAACACAAAAAGGATTTTAAATATATTGGTTTTACTGTAAAACTGATAAAACAATGCAACGGAACAGCCGAAAAAGGATTTAAAGTGTAATACTAAAAACGAAATATTCTCGAACAAAGAATAATTTGCCTACATATCCACAGCCCGCATCGTACAACATTTTTAATGGGACATTACGGGAATGTTTAGATCAGTAGCGATAGTGAGTAAAGCGTCATTCTTACATTTGTGTCGTATGATTTCAATAAACGGTCTCCCTTCGGCCATAAATAATGCATGTCGAATTGTTGGGCCCCGTATCCCGAGATAAAGATCAATAACAATGCTACATCTGAAAGATGCTTTTGTGTGCCCCACAGATCATTACTCGACAATATAAACGAAACGGAAAATAACCTTTACGCTACACATAATAAAACCGATAATAGCGTACAAATTTTTTACAATGACCACTTGCTGATTGACCAAGCAACTGTTTGTAATAAATAAGTCGATTCAGAAAGCCAGTGACGTATCTAGGACAGCGGTTTTGATTATCATTAAGCGTAAACCCGCGTTCACTGGTTAAACTTTAACTGTAACTTGATTGATTTCATACGAATTAAAGGAAATAAATCTTTTAATGATGCTCTTTAAATTACAAGTGGGTTGATCTCGTGGCATGAATTACTTACGAAATATCGCATCGCTAATTATAAGCTTGCGGAGTTAATGTGTCGTAATGAGTATATAGTACGCTTGAGTAGTAACGGGTTATTAGTATATATATAAATAAAACAGTTAGCTGTGTTTGCGTGGGATATTGCGACATTTCCTACATGGGTTTTCTGGCGTAAATCCTGATGCTTTTAGGAATTCCGGAATAAAAAGCCTGTATGTTGTCCTATAACCTACTCTATCTTCCACTGTAAAGATCCAGTAGTAAAATAAAAAATTTGCCAAGTGCGAGTCAGACTCGCCCATGAAGGGTTCCGTAGTGACTATAATAATATAATATAATATGTATATTTATTTGATGAATAAAATAAAACCTTAATTAAAACCTTATTTTTAAAGACCTTTCTATAGACACCACACAAATAGGTTTCATGAAATAAATATTTTCTGTTTCAGTTCCATGTATGAGAAGCCCCCCTTAATCTATACTAATATTATAAAGAGGAAACCTTTGTATTTTTGTATTTTTGTATGTTTGTATTGAATAGGCTCAAAAACTACTGGACCGATTTCAAAATTTCTTTTACCATTACTTAGAGGGATTCTTCCGAATCCGTATAGGCTATATTTTATCCCGTAAAATAGATAGGATTTTTCGTGGTAGTGAAAATTGTGGAGTAAGGCGTCGAAAAAACTGCCGTACGTTAACGATTCTCGCGATTGCACCCGTGCGAAGCCGGGGCGGGTCGCTAGTTTTAAATAATTTTTATTTTATTTTAATTCGGAAAGCGGTTTCGGAATAAATCTACCAAACAAGTTTCATGTGTGTAGTCTTTATAGTTTCGGAATAAAATGGCTGTGACCTACGGACGGACGGACAGGCAGACAGACATGACGAAACTATAAGGGTTCCGTTTTTCGCCATTCGGCTACGGAACCATAAAAAAGTAGTAAAATCGGTTTAGTCATTCCAGAGATTAGCCCGGAAAAACAGAAAGACAAACCGACTGACGAAAAAAATTTTTAAAGTCGGTTTTTTTTCCAAAAAAGTTTTACATCTGAGTACTAGTGTTTTACATCTGAGTACTAGTGTTTTACATCTGAGTACTAGTGTTTTACATGGAACGACTGCCTATCTGACTTCCACAACTCAGTAACTTGTTAACACGATACCCTTGGCAAGATGAGTAACAGATTTTCTGGCTACTGACTACCCTCAACGACTGTCAAAAATGTACAACAGATAGCTGGGACTAACAGTTTAACGTGTTTTCCGAGGTACGGCAGAATCTTGATATATTTAGATGGTAACCCATCCACAGTTAGACCTCGGTAAACGTTGCTAAACATTGAAGATCGCCCCTTGCATCTGTAATTA
Organism: Tholera decimalis; assembly: GCA_943138885.2. NCBI lineage: Eukaryota > Metazoa > Arthropoda > Insecta > Lepidoptera > Noctuidae > Tholera > Tholera decimalis. Next base: position 5,869,965 of record OW964553.2, on the reverse strand, counting down.
TCCAGGGCTATTGCCTTACGGGTTGCGGGAATGTTGTAAACTGATACCGTGGCCCGGAAATGTTGAAGGAACAGTTGAAGGAACAGGGTGGGTTTTTAGTCAGTAGAAGTCTGACACTCCCTTCCACTCCACAGCGGGAGGAGAAACTTGATTATTTTCCCTCCCAGAAAAGAAAAAAAAAGGAGCTCCTCTATTAAGCAGCTACTCATTATTTGAAACGTTTTACACCAGCTTGAGTAGGTACTACATTTTTCTACCACATCAAAATTCTATTACAAAACTACTTCCAATAGTACACGACCGGTTTTCAGCCATCTTTTTTACACACTCGAACTGATTGATAAGGAGTCTTCGCTCACTGTTAGGTACTGTAAAAGTATTTTAATCAAAGAGAACAATTTCTGTTTGTTCGTGTCATGTACTTTCTCTTTCAATTTCTTTCGAGGCTACTTCGATTGCTTTTACTTTTGCTTCGAGCCAAAGAAGTTGTATTGTTTTTACTTTTTCGATTACTTCTTAAATCATTTGTTGCTGTAAAAACTGTCTTTTGGAACGAAGCGGTGATCGATTGGTTATGCTAATTATTTTGTTGTTTTTATTTAACAGGTGAAAGTGGGATTTTGGAATGTGGGTGTTTAACATTCTCAGAATTTGGAAGCGGTTCTTGATTAAACATTCGTGCGAAACGATAAAGCATTGTTTTTGCGTGTTTTAAAGTCAATTCGAGTAGTTTACTGCTACCAAAACATACATAGTATAGCAAGTGGCCTTCATGCTAATGTTTTTCAAAATAATATTGTATAAACAAGAATATATATTTTGGGCAAAGCAAAAATATAGACAATATTGTAATTGTCAATAAATAGATCTTAGAGCGCCTTACGAAATAAATACTGTGTACAAATGTACATACTTTTATTTCGGGTACCTAGGTTTCTAGTTGGCCAGCTGTGACACCAAATCATAGATATTATGTACTTATCCTTGTGATATATTAGTATTTTTTTCCTTTCATTAACTCATTATTGTTTATATTATATTTTTACTGTGCTACTTTCCTTTGTATGCTTTTTAATATCAAAATTAAATATTTAATTCCACAAAGGCCCATAAGGAAAATTATAAAACGTTAGATGCCAGTGTACGGTTCGAATTGGCCGTTGGTAAACCATAGATAAAACAAAACAAACTAGAGTATTGTCTTATTTATTTTGTGCCAGTTTGAATCTATTTATAATCGAATACAGACCTGGGGATCAGTTCCCAGGTCTGTATTCGATTATAAAATGATTCAAACTGGCACAAGAGGACTGTCAGCAGTCCTCTATTTTTTGCTTAGCACGGCTGAAAGATTTGTGACTCCAAGCATATACAACTTCGCGTGATAACCAATCCCTACTAATATTATAAATGCAAAACTAACACTGTCTATCTGTTAATCCTTAACGTGTGAACCCCTAAAGTTATTTGAGTGACTACAGATATAGATTAGACCAAAATTTGGCACAAACATAGATTCGATCTTGGAAAAGAACATAGGCTAATTTTTTTCTCATTGAAAAGTTTTTTTGACGCGAGCAAGGCGCTGGCAGAAGCTGGTACGTATTATTATTATAAATGTTACTTTATTGTTCGTGTATTGTGTTTGTTTGTTTAGTTTATTTATTTTTATCGCGTTAAAACAGAACAATGGATAAAGCTGATCTTAGATACCTATGTAGATATCATAGCTGAAGGGCTTGACTTAGGCTGGATTTTTGCTGAATTTTAAATGCGATTGAATTCGGTAGCATCTAACTTGATCTAAATCTAATATAGGTAGTGTTACTGTTTCAATTTCAGCATTTTGTTTTCGACTGTTCTTAGCTTAGCTTTGTGCTAGAATATTTGTTAAAGGTACCTAGATCTTTGACCCGGAACTGAAATGTCCAATGATTTGTTTTACTGAACGCTTTAGATTTCGTGAAATTTGTGGTGATTGTTGTTGGTTCTACTATTTTACTGATGGTATTTGTAGCATATTTCTGTTCAATATCCGGATATTTCTCTACTAATTGGATTTTTTTTTGTATTGATAATAGACTCGCGTTTGATCACCATCTCACCAGATGGTAAGTGATGATGTGATCGAAGACGAACGAATGAACTAATGGCTGTCCCCATTATTTTTGACAAAAATTTCTGCATGAATATTAAATACAAACTACAACAAAACAGTTGGCTTTTGCATTTCGAAGCGGACAAACGTGTTACGCATCGCGCAGTGATTTTTGAGAATTTTTGAGTTCAAGCAGTTTGATTGGTCGTTGGTGTTTTTTTCGATTCCTTGTCGCACCTGCAGTGTTGCTGTCGGTGGATCACGCCCAGTGGGAGGAGCTCGAGCAGGATAGCAAATTTTTGTGAGTCCGCACCTCTAACAGTGTTTAAATACTTTTAAAACACTTTTAACTTTTTGGTGATTCCTTGGATTTGAACCTGCGACTCTCGACGTTGCGACGCTGCGTGTTTGCGCGCTCCGCCAAACGGGTGACTTTCCCGCGTTTCAAAATTGCTATTGCATATCAATCGCAGACAGCGCCTCAGTGCTTTGCTCTACTTATTTTTATTTGTTTTTTTTTTTTTTTTGCTTTATACGAATCAACGATGCCACGTACATTGCGCTCACCACCTACTAGGTCTGCAAACACTGAAACTATCCTTGATACGCAATCTGAACCTGATCTTTCTGCCAACATACCGTCACCTGCTCATGATATATTAAACATCACGACAAGACCAGGCAAACGTTTTCGGGGCAATGAAAGTTACGAGGAGCAGGATAAATTTGAGGAGTTGAAGAACATGCTGCTGTCCTGGAAGGCCGATCAGGATGTGATACTCAATAAATTAATGGCGGAGGTTACTGAACTGAAACAACAAAATCTAGATATCCAAAGATCAAACTTAGAGATAGAAAACTCGATTCGTTTCATTAACGCTGATTACGAAGATATGAAAACCCGACTAGTAACCTTAGAACAAGAACGTAAAAGGTTCGAAGAGCGTCTGTCTGACCTGCAAAAACGTAGCAGTGTGCAGTCAATGGATACATTGGAAGCTAGAATTGATTTGATGGAGCAACAAGCCCGACAGTGCAATATCGAGATATGTAATTTACCTGACAAGCGGAATGAAAACCTGTTGACTATTATGGAATCTATCGGAGCAGCTATCAATTATCCTGTGTCCCAGAGTGATATACTGTCAATACACAGAGTTCCACATGCACGGCGGGAAGACAAGAAACCGAAAAACATTATAGTCAAATTGAAATCTCGGATACTTCGTGACAACTTACTTAGCGCCTACCGCAAAAAGAAGAGCATCAAATCCGATGAAGTTGGAATATCAGGCGCCTTAGTTTCAGTTTACATTAACGAGCATCTTACATTAAAAAACAAGGCTTTATTTCGTGCGTGTAAGGAATTTGCCAGAAAACATGTTTTTAAATATGTTTGGGTTAAGAACGGCACGATACTTCTACGTGAGCGAGATGGAACGCCCGCCTTTGTCATACGATCCGATAATGATCTTAAAAAGATCACAGGAACTGCTGCTTAAACCACTTTCTGATAGTTTACTTAGATTTATGGGGGTGTCTTACTGTATGTTCTATGTATCCATGATTTTCTTATGTATTAATGCATTATTAGTTTGTATAAGATCAGTATTATTTTTAGTTGTTTGTGTTTGTCGTGAGATTTTATGTCAGCAGGTGTTATTATTACGTATTTTTTTGAAGCATCAAAGATTGTCACTAATTTTAGTTTGTCTTTTTGAATTAAAACTACATGTACCGTCATTTCAATTTGTGAAATTATTGCTTATGCACTCTTTTCGTTACACAAAAGGTTTCCAGTATTTACTTAGTTTCTTAATGTTATGTATTAGAGTGTACCTTGTTACTATACTTATTATTCTACTTATCTGTTTATCCGCTTCCATCAATGGCTACTAGCAATATTGTACTATACTATCAGAACTGTAGAGGAGTCCGTACAAAGTTGCATACATTGTACATGAGCATTGTGTCATGTTCTTATGATGTCATTATACTTACTGAAACCTGGCTCACTCCTGGTATTCAAGACAGTGAGTTCATTGACGACCGCTATACAGTTTTCCGATGCGATCGCGATCGTTCGGCCACAAATAAGCGCGAAGGTGGGGGCGTTTTGGTTGCCGTGCGACGTGAGTTGCGCCCCACTAGGCTAGTGACACAATTTAATCATGCTTGTATTGAACAGCTTGTGGTTCAGTTGCCAGCATCTCAGTCTAATAAGCGTCATATCATTAGTGTAGCGTATATACCACCGCGAACTTGTGACGAAATATACGAGCATTACCTTGATATGCTACAACATATTGCTAATGATTCTACTACTGAGTCATTCTACATTGCGGGAGATTTTAACTTGCCAGATATCGGTTGGTCAGATCAGGGTAATCATCAAGTTGTAAACTCTGCAACCTCTTGTAGTCAGTTTCTTTTAAACTTTATGTCGTGCATTAACGGTTTACAATATAACAAGTGTAAAAATGCTCTCGGGCGGACACTGGATTTATTTATATCTAATGCAGACTGTCAAACTGTACCATGTAACTCGCTATTGCAGCCGGATACCCACCACCCCGTTTTTTCCATAATGACAACTCTTAATATGCAGTTTACTCCCATGAAATTCCGCTCAGTTCCTAGGTATAACTATCATAAAGCTAACTATTCTGCCATTAATGAACAAATTAATGCAATAGATTGGGAGTGTGAACTCAACAGTTTGCCCGCTGAACAGGCCGTCAACAAGTTTTATGACCTTTTATACGGGATAATCAGAATACACGTTCCTGTAACTAGAACTAAAAGTTCTCAATTTCCTGTTTGGTTCTCACCATCTTTAATAAGGATTTTTAAAAAAAAGGAACGTGCTTGGACTCGGTGGAAAACGTACCACAACCAATCCGACTATGAGCACTTCTCTAATTATCGTAAATTATTTCATAGAGAGTGTGGCGCCTGTTTCAGTAACTATATTAATTCGGTTGAAGATAGCATACCCAAGAATGTAAAGCATTTCTGGAGTTACATATCAAATAGAAAGAGCAAGGCTAGATTTCCAGCAACCATGCACCTTAAAAATTCCTTTTCTGACAACCCTACCGATATATGTAACTTGTTCTCGACCTTCTTTGCCTCCGTTTATGAATCATCTACTTTCGACCCTATAAAATGGCAACCTCCTGACAATTATGAGGATAACTCATCTAGTGTAGGTGATATATATCTCTCAAAAGATGTTATACTTCGGACAATCAAATCACTTGATCCATCAAAGGGAGCTGGTCCGGATGGGCTGCCACCTGCTTTCCTTATAAAAATTGCCGAAAGCATACATACTATTTTGTATATAGTTTTCAACAAATGTTTGCGCGAGGGGGTTTTTCCAAACGTGTGGAAGCGAGCGTTTATCACTCCTATTTATAAAAGTGGTAACAAAGACAACGTGGAAAATTACCGACCCATTTCCATCCTGTCCGCCTTGTCAAAGCTTTTTGAAAGGCTAGTACACGGTGCTCTATATCCTCAATTTCATCGATTAATTATACCAGAACAACATGGTTTCGTAAAACAGCGTTCAACTATTACTAATCTGATGACATTTACTAACTATTTGTTTGAAAACATGGACCGACGAGTTCAAGTAGACGCCGTGTACACTGATTTTCAGAAGGCTTTTGACAAGGTGGATCACGCGCTCCTTTTGGAGAAGCTTGCCTTTAACGGAATTCGCGGGAACTTGCTGCGTTGGTTTGTCTCATATATTTTTAACAGGACCCAAAGAGTCGTCATAAATGGTTATGAATCTGAACCCATTACTGTGAATTCTGGAGTCCCCCAAGGATCTATTTTAGGACCATTCCTATTTATCATATATATAAATGACATTAAATCTTGTTTCCTTAATGCTAATTTTTTATTGTATGCCGACGATATTAAAATATTTAAATCTTGCAAGAATATCCAGGATTGCCTACTCATCCAAGATGATCTCATTAGACTGAACGCGTATTGCAAAAAGAACAAACTCTTTCTTAGTCTCCCCAAATGTCATAGTATATCGTTTACTAAAAATAAGAATAAAATTAATTTTAATTACTGTTTCGATAACCACCATTTAAATGTAGTGAATTCTGTCCGGGACCTCGGTGTTATTATGGACTCATGTTTGCACTTCGACATGCACATTGATGCTATCGTGAATAAGGCCTTTCAAATGTATGGTTTCGTCATGAGATCTTCTAAAGACTTTGTGCGGCCCTCTACTTTTCTGATATTATACAAATGTTTAGTGCGATCACAACTGGAATATGGTATTTCAATCTGGAATCCTTATTATCTTAAATATAATAACAAATTGGAAATGGTGCAGAAAAAATTCTTACGTAGCATGAACTACAAATGTAATCATTCAAAGATTCCCTATTCCCTATTACTTAAAAAATACAATATTCAGAGCTTGGAAGCCCGACGGTTACTTTTGGATGTAATGATGCTGTATGGCTTGTGCCATAATAGGTTTGATTGTACTGAACTTACAAACAAACTATGTTACACGGTACCTAGAACGGTTATCAGACGGGGGGCTCGCGTGCCACGCTTGTTCCATGTGGACGCATGCAAAACTAACGCCGGGGCACGAGTGCCTCTACGTCGTCTTGTGGAAACCTATAACACACACTTCATAGACATCGATATTTTCTCTCTTTCTAATAAAAAATTTAAAACACTCGCTATTAGTGCATTAGCTTCTAAATTCTAATAAAAATGTTTAAAACTAACAGTAAAATTTTATTAATCCGTTATCGTTTGCCATTTAATATGTTATTGATTAATCCGTGGACAATAGTGTGGGTTATGTGTTTACCTATATATCTTAAGAACATTAATGTAATATCATAACATGTAACTGTTTTTTGTCCCTAATAAATAAATAAATAAATAAATAAACTAATATAACGAGACTACACATAGGCTTTAGATATTTTTATTTTATTTTTAACTGCATTTGAATTTTATCAAATACATGTTTGAACACCTTCAAAACCAGTCCCCAGACGTATTCCGGATACAGAGACTGACTTAAAAGATAAATTATTGGCGGCTCATTGCACTACATCATAACTTTAGCACAATATTTAAATATATAATCACAAAACGTAATAAATCTGAAACTGAATTTTTCGTTGCTTCAATTATACGAAAATTTAAGATAAAAACTGTCCCAAAACCGTGTCCAACAACAACGTGTGTAACAGTCCCCTGTTAGCTTGATTAAAATGAAGTATACATTCATTTAGTTCTGACACTATATACATTTCAATAGACAAGATAATATATTAAATATGAATTAAAATAATTTAGTCTTTACATTCGTGGCAATTACTGACGAACTTAACAGCGGACTGATCAAAGTTACTCATTTAGTGCAGAAATACCTACACATCTCGAAAGACTAGATTTCGGCCGTCATAATAATTTCTGTTATTTCCATTGTACACTTCTACGTTCTGGATATTCTTACTTAATTGCTTGTAGTTGATATATGCTCCACGCATAATTGAACACCCAGATAGTAAGTGAAAACTATTATATTTCTGCCATTATAAATCATTGATTACTACGTATTTATAATTGACCGTCGCTGCGACGTGGTAAATTATTGATGCTTACTGTATTAATTTTGTACCATTTACCGTTGAAAATTCTCGTTAACTCACTCACTCTGTGGCAATGGTTTGAACTTTTCTGTAAATCAATTTGCATTCCAATTACACAGTAGTTAATAGGTTCATTTAAATAAACTTCGTACGTAAATGAGTCATTGAAACTGTATCAATCTTCGTGGTTAAAATAAACAAAACACATTGAAATGAAAGAAAAATAAAAACATTATATGAAACAAAAGACCTTTCAAGACAATAAGCCAGACGATATTAATCTCAGTCCCTGCATTTGAGAATTCAATATTTTTATTGCCATTTGAAGGCTACGAAAGAATAATCGTTCACGTGCACCGGATGTCCAAATCAAAGGGAACCAACCATTCAGCGACCCTTTTGAGTAAAAATCGCGGTTTAATGCCAAAACAAGACTTATTGTTGATCGACCAACTTATAACTACCCTTGATTTTATCATAACAATCTTTACTACTTTGAGATAAGGGTCAATATTGTCTGCCGCTATTTTTGGTGGTTCTAAATACGACTGGTTTACATCCCGCTCATTGACGCCGAGCCGCTCTCGGACGGAACTCGTAAAATCGAAACAGAACGCTGATATAAAAGGAAAGGCAGATGAATATCGAGATGAGAAAACCGCTATCATGCATGAGATATACTGACTCAGCGTTCGGTGGACTAGAGAGTCTAGCGTTCTCTCTACACACTGACACAGTTGAAAACCAAATTGACAATCTGGCTTAAGCAGTGCTATTTTTAGTTAGTGATAATGCTAGGTAAGTGTGAAGACATCGAAATAATTTCCAATGGGTAAATGTTACACAGCTTCACCTACAAACAAAACATACACATAAACTCCCACACACAACACAGGTACATAAAACAATAAACACACGCTCTGCCAAATATTGAACTGTAAACCTAGGCCTAATTATTGCTATTTTAATTTTTATATAATACTAGGAGTTGCATGTGGCTTCGCTTCCGTGGTCTTTATTACGATAAAAAAATTTTTTAGCAAAAAATAGAACCGACTTGCATTTAAAAACACTGCAAAGGCAAAAATAACTTTAATTTCGGTACTCGGTGTTATTTGTTTTGTATTTTCTTTTTTTTTGACACCGCCTTCCGAAATTAAAGTTATTTTTGCCTTTGTAGTGTTTTTATATGGAAGTCGGTTCTATTTTTTTCTAAAAAGTTTTATTTTTCACTCTTTTTAGTGGGTCGGTTTGTAATTTATCTAGTTACAAAAGCTAAAATGTCAACTACTTATCACCTTTCACAAAATATTGCTTTTCCCGGTACAGAGCCGTTAATTTTTGAGGAGTTCTCCTGGTACATCACCATCAGCTCTACTTCACCATATACATTGTGACGAGCATAAAGTGCTTAAAATTTATATTCAAGTAATCTAATCGCAATCCACGAAATACTTTTTATTGAGTAGTTTCGGTGGCTATCTGGGCTCTTCATCATCAGTTCCATTTCCTCAAATAGTGCTTTTCCAGAGCAATTGCACAAGGTACTATAAGAAATACCCAAAACGCTATAGGTGTGCCCATAATATTTGAAGAGTTCCCTCGATTTCTCCTTTATTCCATCATCAGATCCAAACATGACGACAATGAAACCAATTCAAAAGTATACCCTTTCAAACAAAAAAGAATTTTCCAAATCGGTTCAGCCATCTGAGAGTTATGAGGTAACATACATAAAAAAAAGTTCAAGACGAATTGGGAACCTCCTCCTTTTTTTTAAGTCGGTTAAAAACATAAACTCCTTCTTAGACCTTCCTCCAGCTTCAAGCTACTTCCATACCAAATTTCATCCAAAACCACCCAGTACTTTCGAAGATAAGCGTTAAACAAACAAACTTTTCCGCTTAATAATATTAGTATAGATTATTTTCATTTTACTGTATTCTTCTTCGTCGTTTTCTTTATGGCTGAAAGTCGTGTCTCTTATGAGTGCGTTGTCGATATAGCTGATGCAACGGCATCCTTCACACCACTTTGTCTTCGGCTTTACATAGGGCTGTCGATACACTATGACCGTTGATGGTTTTTATTATTAAATCAGACCAGCCGATAGGTGAATGACCTTTTTAATGTATAAAATAATGTGTTATAATACAATTATAACCTAAACAGGTGAATACACTGGTCCCTATGATAGTTCAGGGACCAAGGATTCATATTGTATGTAAATATTCTATGTCAGTACACTTTACTTTAACTATATTAGGGTCGGTCGGTCGGTCGGTCGTTCCAGTCAAACCGAAGTGTTTTACATGAAGAGACTATCAACCTGTCCTCAACAACCCAGTAACTGGGCGTGACGATACCTATAGCTAAGACAAGTGTATTCTGACTACCGGTAACGCCCGTCAAAGATACATACGTCATATTTTTTTAATACTCAATACTCAATACTCAATTATTTATTGCATTCCACAATGTGAACTTAGGTGGTAGGTTTACAAAATATGATCATCATGGACCCGGTCGGGCACAGCAAATTACTTAAAATTAAATTATATTATATTATATTCTTATTTGATTTTATTCCAAAGTTATATCACAATACTCATATACTATAAATTAAATAATTTCAATTAAATCCTTTATACTATTAACTTAATCATTTTATAGACAATTGAGAAGAAAAAAAAAATATAGTTTATTTTATTTAATTCAAATTATTTAATAAAAATACAATCTTTAATTCTGCCAAACTATAAAACAGTTTGTCGGCAGCTCATCTTGTATCATCGTACATAACCCATATTCACAAAACTTATTATATTTAACTTAATACACTTATAGTCTCGGGCACGCCGCAATTGCGGCGGTAAGACCCCTCTTTGAGGAGTGGCTAGATCGGCGTCACGGCGTCCTGACCTACCGCATGACGCAGGTCCTCACCGGACACGGAAGTTTCGGGAGGTACCTGTGTCTGATGGGAAAGGAGGAAACGCCTGGGTGTCACCACTGCGAGGGTCGCCCTGAGGACACCGTAGAGCACACAGTGCAAGACTGCCCCGCCTGGGCAGAGCACCGACGTGTCCTCACGGCGGCGATAGGCGGAGACCTCTCGCGCCCGGCATTGGTCGAGGCCATGCTGCGGGGCGAGAGGGAGTGGAAAGCGGTCGCCTCCTTCTGCGAAGCAGTCATGCTTCCGAAGGAGGAGGCGGGCCGCGTGAGGGAGAGGATGGCGTCCTCCCTCCAGCCCAGCCGCAGTGGTAGACGCCCACGGCGTCGGACGTCGGCCGACGATCTCCGGCCACCGTAGGCGCGGGCATGCGGACAGCGAGTAAAGGGCAACTCGCTGTCCGACCATGGACCATGCCCGGGTCGACGGCGCGTTGTGTTCCACGCGCGCCTCAAAGAGCGTCAGCAACATGACGTGGCCCCCTCTGCAGAGGGCCGAAGCCTGCCGGGGTCGTGGGACTCATCCCATTACCGTGGCCCCGGTACGTAAAGGGTTATTGAAGGAACACCGTGGATTTTAGTCAGTAAAAGTCTGACAGTCCCTCCCACCCTGCCCGGGGTGGGAGGACTTATTTGATAATTTTATCAAGAAAAAAAAATACACTTATAGTCTATTAATTATATCTACTAAACAAAAACAAAAGTGAAGCTATTACATTTATACCTATATTATACCTACATTTCATCTTTAAACTGCTGTTTATCAATGCATTCATAGGAATACTATGGACACATTAATAAATAGTGCTTTATTAAAATCTTCTTATGACATTTTCTGGCTATGGCACACGTTACCAACTTCGGTGGCAGCTCATTGATTAACATCGGCGTCATTATGCAAATAGAATAAGGTCATCATCTTCTTCTTCTTTGGTCAGGTTTCCGCACTTGGTCTATTCACAAGACCATTGTGCGTGAGCCGTGTCGGCCGTCACTTCATCCAGTCAACCTCCCTCCAGAAACAGATCAGGTCTCTCGGTCTAGAATAAGGTCATTTGCTAATAACATTGATGTAAAATTTGTATAAAAATAAACCTTGGACAATCAGTCATTCAATATTAATAAATTGTCATTTAATTAAATATTAGTTAGATAGGATATATAATTTAGTTCCTTAGTATTTATTACAGTAATTCCAGCTTATTTACTATATTGAGGAGGTCGTAGCTAAATAATAAGAAAGAAAGAAAAAGAAAATAGTTTATTCGGCACATGCCACAATATACACGACGGATACAAAAGGAAAGCAATAACAGAAAAAAAAACAAAAACTTATGTACATATTTGTAAACAAGAAAATAGACAAAATACGAGTGCCTCGCGGCTGCGCCAAAAGGGGCAATACAACAGCCACATGGGTCAATCTTTAAGATTAAGCGACGCTTGGTAAGGTCGATCCCTCGACGGGTGACAAATCTATATACAACGTGTAACTTAAAGGGTATATACAAACCAAGTGCATGGCATCTTTGGATGATAACAAACGATATGGCAAGGGTTTTGTAATCCTAAGTCTACGTGTGTAGAACTTATTACAAATTCCAATACACTGATACCAGGGACCGAATTTTTCAAATTAAGAAGATTGAAGAGAATTATCGTGTTATAGGCAAGTGATGTGGAAAGTTATTGACTCTCGTAGTGCTGGGACACGTTTGTTATAATTGATATTCAAGAAACATATGAAACCGATAATTTGGTATCAATTCTTTGAGTCACTTATTTTGTGCTGAAACTGGGCATAGAGACTCCATACCAGATGTTGTCTTCAGTCCTTTTGGATAGATTACTTTTTGATTGATTAATGAAGATTGACTTTTAGTTACACGTTGTATATAAAAGCGAAATACCACCCACTGATTAATCACGAAGTCTCAGGAACTACAAGTAGAAATTTGAAATTTCTACAGCTCTCAAATTTTGCACGTGGTATCCGTTTACCAGGTACCTTTTAGTACGTAGATGCTCGCTAAGAAGGGATTTTGCGAAATTCCCATGGGGAAAACATCCCACGCGAACGAAGTCGCGAGCAACTGCTAGTTTAGCATATCGAGATTTTTCCGTACATCGGAAAGCAGTTGTTCCCGGCTGTCTTTTGTACAGACGCCAGCACATCAAGCTAGAACAATCTGTCAAATTTCTTTAATAGATTTTCACGTTTATTGTTAAAGAAATTAGGTTCAAGGTTGATTGGGAAAATTTGACAGTTTCGGGTAGCTTCATGTGCTGGCGTCTGTACATCTTTGACAGACATTGCTGGTGGAGAGAAGCCGGAATATGTGCCACCAGACTTATCAAAGGGTATTGTGTTACCCGTATACCGGGTTGTGGAGGTCTAATAGGCAGTAGCTCCTTATTAAACTTGAAGCCAAAATAGTTGGAAAAAGGCTGAGCAGATGCTGACTTCAGATTAATTTCTCAATTATCAACTGTGTAACCATTCCTTAAAGTTGAAATTCCTACGAGTCCCCAAATAGATTTATCTCTATTTGCCGACGACATGGCCATCTATTACTCGGGAAGGAGTCCCTATAACATTGCTCGTACCCTCCAGACCTCCGCTAATGCACTAGGCGAGTGGTTCAGGAAATAGAGAATCGAGGTAAACCCCGACAAAAGTCAGGCAGTTTCGTAGAGCTCGCAAGAAACAGCCTGCCCTCCCCCGCCTGATCACTATGTTTGGCACGCCAAACCCTTGGGAAAAGCGAGCTAAATACCTAGGAGTGATTCTAGATCAGAACCTAAACTTCAGAGAGCATATAAAGTCGGTTCGCTCGCGAGCCGCTTTCGCTCTCGGTAGGTTACACTGCATGCTGAATGCACACAGCAAACTCTCCCTAAAATGTAAACTACGCATTTTTACGCCCTATTCTGACATACGCCTGTCCGGTGTTTGCTCATGCTAGTCCGGCTCAAATCCATAGGATGCAAGTTATCCAAAACCGATTTCTCCGAAAAGCCACGGGCGCGCCCTGGTACTTGAGGAACGAGGATCTCCACGTAGACCTCAAAATCCCGACTATAAAGCAAGTGTTGAAACGCCATTCAGTGCTATGTGTGTTACTTCGCCTCTGCTAAAAAACACACAAACCCCTTGATTGTATCGGCCGCCCGATACACACCCTCAGAAATTTCCCGGGTTCGTCGTCCGCGTCTCATCCTAGACGAACCCGACGATCCCACCTCAATCCAACAAGAGAGCAGTAGCGAAACTAGCACTCTAAAGAAATACATAAACAAAACGCGTTCCGTATTACGGCCTCGTCGATGAGGCCCCTCGCGACGTCTGCGTACTTGTAACGTCAACCCTCCCCGACCTTTGACAAACCAGCCAGCCCGCGATGCTGAGCCAGTAGCAATAAACAACCCTATTAATAATAATATGACCCAGCCTGACACTTTGCTGCCCTCCACCAACGACCCCGCAATGTCGAGGCCCGTATTCCACAAGGAGTGCCCTTAGCGTGCGGTTGTTTAAATTTTTAAATATAGTATAGTAGTATATAGTATAGTGTAGTAGTAGTATAGTAGTAGTTTTTTTTTTTAATTTAAATATAGTATGTAAGCCCTGGCTGGGGGCCTTTAAATTTAGAGGTCACCACAGGATCTTCCGGTTAAGTAGTAACCAGCCGTAGTGTGCTGAACTACGAGTGGCACTATAAAAAAAAGAACCTTATTTAACTTTGCGTATTCGCAACAAAGGTAGAGTGTACTCAATAAATTAATTTTAAACACAAACTACTCAATAATTTTCGTGGCAGTACGCCAGCTCTCGAAACAATTGCTAGAGTATGCCGCGTAACGAGAAAATGTATTTATAACCTGGGTGACTAATGTGAGTTAAATATTGCAGAGGCGTACTATTAAAATGGCCGCAGCAGCATTCTTTGGTATCGTGGTTTCTGGATATATTCCTGTTAGTCTAGTGGTGGCCAGCGTGATTGTTGAGTATGAGGCCTCGAGTTCAATTCTTATGGGGTTTTGCCATATAAATTCACAGCAGAAGCCCGGAGTTTGGAAGTTGGTGGTGTGCTCTGTGGCTCGAAAAGCACGTTTTGCCGTTGGTCCTACGCTTGAACTCTCTCCGGTCATGTCGGATTCTCGTCCCATCGGGCTATGTGAGTCAAGGAACAGAGAGTGCAACTGTACCTCCGCAAATACTTGTGCACAATAATATCTTCTTCACATAATATCTTCTACGCAGATGGCTGGTCTCTGCTGAGATTGGCCGACGTGACCGAAATCGGTCAAGTGGACTATTATTATTATTATTCTCTGGATAAATACTTCAACAATCTCTAAGTTTTTTCTCAGACCTGGTCCTTACCAGACACTCAGCCTGCTCACCGTTCGCAAGGTCACGCTTAAGGTGCCCGGAGATCAGCTCGCGATTTCTGCCGCCCGGGGCGTCTGCTGTAGCGGTTGGGGCGGGAGGAAGAGATTTGCCTCTTTCGCGTTCAACCTCCTTTTTCGCTAACATAACTGCTTTGTAGAAGAAGGCAATGATTATTTCATAAACAAAAATGAATTGTGTGTATAATCCTCTACAAGGTCAAGTCCTAGATTTTCGTAGTTTTGTGAACCATTTTATTTCATCAAGTTTCAATAAATATGTTGTAGTGTAATTGCGGCGGTAAGACCCCTCTTTGAGGAATGGCTAGATCGGCGTCACGGCGTCCTGACCTACCGCATGACGCAGGTCCTCACCGGACACGGAAGTTTCGGGAGGTACCTGTGTCTGATGGGAAAGGAGGAAACGCCTGGGTGTCACCACTGCGAGGGTCGCCCTGAGGACACAGTCGAGTAAACGGTGCAGGACAACCCCGCTTGGGCAGAGCACCGACGTGTCCTCACGGTGGCAATAGGCGGAGACCTCTCGTGCCCGGCATTGGTCGAGGCCATGCTGCAGGGCGAGAGGGAGTGGGAAGCGGTCGCCTCCTTCTGCGAAGCAGTCATGCTTCCAAAGGAGGAGGCGGGCCGCGTGAGGGAGAGGATGGCGTCCTCCCTCCAGCCCAGCCGCAGTGGTAGACGCCCACGGCGTCGGACGTCGGCCGACGATCTCCGGCCACCGTAGGCGCGGACATGCGGACAGCGAGTAAAGGGCAACTCGCTGTCCGACCGTGGACCATGCCCGGGTCGACGGCGCGTCGTGTTCCACGCGCGCCTCAAAGAGCGTCAGCAATATGACGAGGCCCCCCCGTAGAGGGCCGAAGCCTGCTGGGGTCGTGGGACTCATCCCATTACCGTGACCCCGGTACGTAAAGGGTTATCGAAGGAACAAAAAAAAAAAAATGTGAAAAATGAATACATTGCAGTTTAAATCAACTCTCAACGATGTTCAATTTTTTCCTTTAAATATACAAAAACTATGTTTTGTCATCAGATTACTGAAAATCTAGACTTGGTAGATATTATAGCATTTTTAATAAAAAAGCATTTGCCTACTCTAAGAACTTCTCCTGTATCGTGAATTGATTTTTACAAACACCCAGACCCGGAACCACTATTTGTAGGCCATACAAACATTCGTTCCCGTGCGGGAATCGAACTCGCGACACGCAGCGTAGCAGCTAATCACTCAACCACTGCGCCACAATACGTAAAGCTTTTATTTTACATGCCAGTTCAAATACCTTTAAGTGCTAAGACGAAGACCACAGACGCTGAACCCGTCAAGCAAAGTAACTACAGCCATTATTTTCCTTTAAAGGAACCGTTTAAACCCAGAAGCAAATTGATGGATTGATGACTAAACAAGGTAATAGAGTTTTCAATTACAATTAGTGGTTTATGTTCGCCGCGCTAGACTGCCGTGTGTAGTCAGCACAAAAGAGCAGTGAGACACCAGTTTTATTCTCGAAAAAAAAGAGAATCGCACAATTTCATTCTGTTCTTCGTTCCCTAGTGAAAATTTATTTCAATGGTACATTTCGCTCATTCGGAGTTTAAGGAAGGATTGTACTAAGTTCTAGCACATCTTTAGCGTGCCATTAATTTGTTCGTCTTTGTACAGGACACTCAACTGGAAGGACGTGCCAGCGAGATGGCAAGGAGATGCCTTCAAGACAATTACCATTGAGAGGATTTCCTAAAGTTTTATAGATTTTATTTTATTCAATGTGACTGAACGTTGTTAGCTTCTTTTACATTTTAAAGCTGTCTTGAATTCTTTTGCGTGCGAAATGGATTTATCGTGGAATTTCAATTTACTTTATTTTGCCACTAAACAGTGTTATCGTTCTTTATTGAGATATCAGGGTCTGAAATGATTCAGAGTAAAATATATTTTATAGGTAATGTATATGGGTAAGTACGAGGGGTAATTTAGGTCCGTACTTGAGGAGCTGGTGGATAAAAAATAACGACCAAAGGGTCAAACAACAACGCTTGCAGGTTGGTTTCTGGATGCTATCGTATTGATGTTGCTCCGTGCTTTGGAAAACCCGTTAAGCAATCGGTTCCGAGTGTCATTTGTACATTTTTCATAGGGTTAACCATTCGAACATCTATCACTATTCTTGCCAACTGGTCTCGTGTTACCCAGCAACTGGGTATTGGAGGTCAGATAGAAAGTTACTCAATGAAAACACTAGAAGTCAGCTCCAACCAGTTAGACTGTAAACCGACCCCAACAAAATTATTATTATGTAGTTGGGAAAAATCTTAGCAGGTGATGATGTACATAATTAAGTGTACATAGTTATAGCGTTGTTTTTGTAGCTCTACTTAATTAATAGCCAAACAGTGACGATACTCGGTAGGTGTTTTGAGTAACGTAAAAGGGATTACTTAGCGGTGTAATATAATATGTTATAGTTGGTTTCTCATAATATTTTAAAAGAAGATATTGCCTAATACGTGGAACAGAACGGAAGTTATAAAAATGTAAAGATTTATTGCACATTGCCACAGCTTTTAAACGCTTACACTTTTCTTAGAAACGCAGATTGTGTTTAATTTTAATTTATTTTTAAGTTCTTTATATTTCTTGGTTGTTTTCCACTGGATGGGATTGTAAGATTTCTAGATAAAACAATTAGTTTGAATTGTTGAGAACTACTTAGAGAAACTGTCTTGTAACTTCTTTTATTCTTTCTAATTTGTCAATTTTGCTTTAAGAATTTTAGGGATTATCTTGTTCTATAAACGGTGTATTTTTTCCTTCAAATAACTTCTACGATTTCACAAAAGAATTGTTCAAGTTGTTGATTTATATTTTAATAGATGTTGCCTGCGACTTTGCTGTATATATATTTTGCACATTATGTCTTGATAAAAGTTTGCTATGCTATACCAGACTACGATCTATCTCAATGCCGAATGTCATGCTGATTCGGTCAGCTATTTCGTAACAAACATCGGTAGGTACCTACATCAATGGCCCAGTAGTTATAGATGCGATTTACGAGCTGCAGGTTGCGAGTTCAAAACCAGACAGGCACATAGCTTCGTGTAAGTTTTATCACCACCACTATGACAAACGGTGAAAGAAAAATCTAGAGTAAACCGACATGCCTTTGGATCCAAAATTCAGAAGACATGTGATATACACCCACCAACTAAGCTCGCTTGGTAGATGACGTCACGTTCCCTCTTATAGAAAGAAGGCCTTTATCCCAGCAATGGGAAGCTGGGAACGTTACGTTGGGACTGATCATGACGATACGTAAGTAAGTAGTAACTACACATTCACCCAACTGACCCAGAAGACTGCAGGTCATCTTTTTACTGATATATGCACCTGTTCTGTATCCTACATTATCAACGCAACAAAGGGAAGAGAGAATGCGACTAACACTGAACTTTTTATCAGCCACTTTGGATACTCTAGGCTTAGCATCAGTTTCAACAGTACTCTTAAAATACATTCGACCACCATCTTTTTCAGAAACACGAAACCCATTTCACTTTGGATTACTATAGCAAAAACGTGAAAATAATACTTGGAGCCTCCAACCGGGGCATCCATTAGGCCGCCACGATTTTGCGTCTATTATTATTTGTATATTTTTTTAAGTATGGCTGAAGGAATCTCGGTTTTCGTATTGTTATTGAAGATCGTCGAATGATAAATTGTTTGTTGATCTCTTGCTGTGATTAGATGTCCGAATTTCGTTCTGTTGTTGATGTGTTGTTGTTTGTACTTGAGAGTCTATGGGCAGTCTTAAGTAGGTAGATATATATTGAAAAAAAAAAAACAACGCAAGATCTCATTGCCCTCATTATGTGACTAGTTTATTTAAAGTTAAAATTTACTAGTTTATTCTTTTTAATGAGTTTAATTTGCTGTTATGTTTGAATATACAAATCTGTTTTTTTTCTTTTATTTAAATCTGTAAAAAAGTTCTTTATATATAATAATAAGAAAAAAATAAAGTTTGATTTGGGTTTAGATGGCTAAAATAGCTGAACGGATCTCGATGAAATGTTTCATAAAGCCAGATTATGAGCCTGGAATATCAAATAAACTATTTTTTATTCCAGGAAATGTACATGCAGACGCAGTCGCAAACAACAGCTGTATAATTCGTATTAGACACAGCATTCCTAGGCAGCGATATTATTGTAGTGACCCCTTGTACTATAAATTAAATAAATATCTATATTTAAAAACAATATCAAAATACTGCTAAAAACAAATCACTCCGTTCGGAAACTGAATATTTACAGAATAAACAGACTAATAATATTACTCCATAGTGTTATTTTGTAAATTTTGATAACTTGGTAGGATATGGCTAATGGACACTATTTTATTTTGTAGAAAATATATTCGCAAATAAATAAATGATTATTATTTGTTCGGTGACGTTCGCTCACGAGTCACGAGTCTACCTCATACTGGGCAAGATTTTTCCAACAAAACCTCTTTTCAGCCCTTCATAAACGGTGACATTCTGTAACTACATAATGAACTAGTTGGTACCTACAGCCTAGATTGCACAAAGCACTAACGAACAAACAAACTTGGAGCTAGAACAATGCGGAATTGTTCATTAAACTGGCTATCGGTACCTGCACAGTACCGAAGTGTGGAGGAAAGTACTGTGTATGATTAATGTTGTTTTTCTTCAAAGCTATTCATTCTGTGGTCTGATAGCGAAGGTTTGTTTGGCCAGGTATGGATTTGTTTCTACTTTTAATATTGCTGTTAAAGAGTTAAGTGTTTTGTGTTTCTGTTATCTTTGAAGTTATAATATGCTATCTTCTACCCGCCGCTTCACTCGTTGTTAAATATTGTTTATGCAAAAAAGTAGACTATGTCATTTGTCGGGGTCTAATCTATCTCTGTACCAAATTTCATCAAAATCGTTTAAGTGGTTTGGACGTGAAAATGTGTCAGACAGATGGAGTTATTTTCGTATTTATAATATCAGTAGAATTCAATAAATCAAAATCGAAAGTTATTTGTTCACACTAGGTTAAAAATTAGTACTTTTTGAATGTCGTCATAACATTCCTGCAACCCCAGGATCATCAATATCTGGTCTTTCATCAGGAAATGCTTAAACGATACCTTATAACAATGATTAAGGCCATTTACATAAAGATATAGACATACGAACTGACACAGAGATAATAATTATGTATGAGTCCGCGTATGTTCCTAGTAACATATAATGTATTACTATGCAAATAGTCGTGTTTAGGTTATTCATGCGTTGTGGTATCTTAACATACATAATGTAATAGGTGGCGGTTGCGGGAAAGAACTACATAGGTATAACTGCGGGCGATTGACTCAGTTTCCTAATTCAAGGTCGTTCTTTTTAGGAGCTACCCTTGCTCACCGTCCGTAAGCCCGCGCCTACGGTGGCCGGAGATCGGCCCCAAATCCCGGACGCCCAGGGCGTCTACCGCGGCGGCTGGGGCGTGAGGAAGAGAGTTGCCTCTTCCTCGCGCGTTCAGCCTCCTCCATCGCTAGCATGACTGCTTCGCAGAAGGAGGCGACTGCATCCCATTCCCTCTCGCTCCGCACCATGGTCTGAAACTCTGAACCATGGCCGGGCGCGTGAGGAAATAAATTCTAAAAGAAACAAATGGTAATCGCGATGAATGTATACTATAATATTATTATTAAGGACGCATTTACATTTTCTCGCAAATTTCAATGTTTTTCTGGTTCCATTTTGATACATAAGTAGTTAAAATTTTGACAATGTTATGGTATTAATTTCAAGATAATTTATTCATCTCCACATTGAATGCATTATAATTACACAGTCCCATACATCTTTTTCACACAAATACGTTTTTATCGCCGCAATAATCGTAGAAAATTACAAAAGGGTCTGAATACGTACCTGTAAGCCAAATCTGGAGCATATTCTTAACTTCAAAATAACAAGAAATTATAGCCTATGTATTTATCTATACGTTAAGCTAATTATTTTGAACATACATAAAAAACTTTATGATTTATGAGAAAACTAAAATCGGTCTCAAATTTCTTCATACATTTTTCTACCGAACGCACGGCTCCGACCGTCATTCTGCGCTCAGACGCGCTCGTGAACGCAGGGGTGTATCGCTTTCCTCGAAAAAATAAATACGTCGAAACCTATAATAAAGACAGTGGCGTCTTGTATACTGTGACTATAATACGTTGATACTTTTTCGTACCGAAACAAAAGTAAGAACGAGAACCATACTTATTTTTAGAATTGGATGGATATTGGTTACTGAACTTCGCATGAAACAACAATTTTTTTTTAACCGACTTCAAATAAGGAGGTTTCGCATTTCGACCGTATAAATGTTTTTTGTTTTTCATTAAGTATCTTAAAGTACTACAAATTAAGGAAGGTCTAGAGTTGATCTGATGATGGAGCCTTTCATCAGATTGACTCCTGACAGTCGAGGGAACTCCTCAACGATTTACAGCAGTAACCTTTTGTTTGGGATTGATTAATTTGAATTGACCAGAACTTTACACCTAGATAGTTTGTGACTGTCATTAGAGGTCTGATGATGATGACGAAGGACAGTTAAGGGAACTCCTCAACGGTTTAAAGTAGCTACCTTGTTTTTGGACTTAATTCATTTATATTGATGAGAACTTTGGACCCATATGGGTTATAAGTGCCATTACAGGTCTGATGATGGAGACCATAGACAGTCGAGGGAATTCCTCAACGATATACAACAGTTACCTTTTGTTGGGCTTACTTCATACGGTTCAATATGCCAAAATGTTAGTTCGTACAAAAACTAAAAAATTGGCCAAGTGCGAGTCAGACTCGCCCATGAAGCGTTCCGTAGTAACTACGCCAAATAACTTTGTTTTTCATAGTGTTTGTATGAATTACAAATTTTTATTTGCGGTTTTAGAAAATATGCTGTATCTCAAAAACTGCCAACCCGATTCAAACCAATTTTGGTTGAAAGCTTACATTAAGGATCATAGCATATATTTTTTGTATAATTTTTCACTCCATTATTATAGAAGTAAGACACATTTTACCACTTTGGAAGTGTATATCTTTTAAACGATTAACTTTATGAAAAAGTGGTTTTAGAAACCCGTATGCCATTTTTAAAGACCTCTCTATTAAAACATACATACACGCATAAGATTCATGAAAAAATATATATTTTCAGTTTCAGTTCCATGTGGGGTATATGTAACTCAGAGAGTATTTAAAAGAGCTTATAGGCCGATTTCTTTGAAGAACACAACTCACCAATACGGGTCGGGACGAGGAAAAAATGCGCTACTGCAATTGGTCAGTTCAAGGTCAAGCTTCATAGATATGCCGAGTTAGGGATTGCTCTACTTGATTGAAGGAAAGTTATCGATATCGATAAAATGAAGTTTAACATCATAAAAATACTCAATAAAATCACATAATAATCATTAATAATAATTATCAGTCTCAATTACAAAAAGAAAAAAAAGTATGCTGTTATTATTGATTTTTAAAATGAATTAATTTGGTAAATGTTTTTCGAAATTAAAGTTTTAGGGTCCTGATTGTTTTTGCTAAAAAATGATAACCGAGCGTCTATATATTTCTGAATTATGCATCTTGCTAATTCAATCAAATGATTGGTAGTTTCTATTTCATATTGATGAAAATTAATATCCGGGAATAAATTATACCCAATCAGTGATTTTAAAACCGATCTCATAAAATAATTGGAATTATATTTCTGAGACAGCACTTTCGAACCACTCTCGTTGATCGCCCTTTTAATATAAATTTCACAACTACGACAAATTTCTATTACTGTGGTGGATCCGTACAATAACTTGTTTTAGTGTCTTTTTTAAATTGTAAGGCGTTTTGATTTGTAACACCAATCAACGCTCCAATACAAGTTATTTGCTTTATCAGAGCATGGACAATGTAGCCGGCCATATATTATTTTTATATTTTATTTTTTTATATTTATTTTATATTCCATAATAAATATATTTTCATTAAAATCAGTTGTGTCAACACCTGTAGCTTCAGCAGGCACTCGGTAATAATTATTTTTTGGTGGTGAGTCATTAGATGATTTATCTAATGACTCCTCCCTCCTACATACACTTAACCCGTGGACTCGACATCGAAACAAAGTAACCTGTTTCTTTTTCCTGGGTGGAAAAATCATCGAATGACTTCTCCCGCTCTGGGTAAAGTGGAAGGGAGTGTCAGAATTCTACTGACTAAAAACCCACCCTGTTCCTTCCGCTGCCCTTAAGTTCCGGGGCCGCGGTATCTCATTAGAACATTACCGCAACCCCGGAACCAAAGTAACTTACGAGGGCGATATTGGAATGCATAGGTCCAAGTTAATTAATATTAGACTCCGTCATACTATTTGAAGCCTAGAAAGATTGGGTATAGGTATCTTATATTATTTTGACTTTTCTCAACATTATATCAATAAAAACCAAACTAGAAACCAATATTCCCTAGTAACCTTATCCATCCACTTTTCTTTTTAATCTGGAATCTTGGGAAATCTAAAATGAAAACATGCATGTCACACAGAACTTTCTCCTTTTTTTTGAAGTCGGTTAATGTAGATAGGTATTTTATGACAACTATATATCTGAATTGTATTAAAAAAAAGTTTAATTTTATAATTATCGATATCGTATTCAGCCGTTATAGGTAACAGCACAGAATTTTACGATAAAAATACAGATGAAAAGACAGGGATGAAAGAATTAGAATTTCTTCATGTAAGAAAGAGACATTTCCAAAAGACATCAACGCGCGACACAATTTTGTCCTTGACCACCCAAACCAAATGGACCTCTGCGGTAGTTTATAATCTGATTAAATAATAAATATTTTTCCTATTATTTCATTACTGATGAATAGTTATGTCATCCATTTGGTATCTAGATGTCTGGGAATGTTTTCCACACCACTTCAACGTGCATGAAAGCATTATTATGCGTTATAAATTGGATACAAAAATTTAAAATTTGTAATTGTTTAGCATGCACACAGGCCTAATACTTGGTCACAACTAAAATGGTTCGTGTATCGTAGCCAGTAATAAGAGCAAAAACTCGCATAGTTTTCGTGCGTCGGGGCAACGTATGCGCGATCAAGTGGTTTTCAAATCAGTGATGGAACTGAAACTGAATTTTTTATTTTTTTTTATTTTTTTTTTAATATTTTCTTACTTTTTTTTTTAAATCGGAAAGCGGTACACAGAATACATCTACCTACCAAGTTTCACATGTATCATTTTAATAGTTTCGGAATATAAAAACTTTTACCAAAAAAATTAAACCGACTTCCAAAAAACACTGCAAAGTGAAAAATAACTTTAATTTCGGTAGGTAGGCAGTGTCCGAATTCCGAAATTAGTTAGAAAGTAGACAAAATATTGCTTTTCCCAATGCTAGGCCGTTAATTGTTGAGGAGTTCTACTGGTACTTCACCATTAGCTTCACTTCATCATATGCATTGTGACGAGCATATTGTGCTTAATAACCATATTCAAGTAATCGAAGCGGAACCCATGAAATACTTCTTATTCCTACTTATATATTGAGTAGTTCCAGTGGCCATCTGTGGTCTTCATCATTAGATCCACTTCATAAATGGTGCTTTTCAAATGCAACTACAAAAGTTACTTTAAAAAATACTCAAATCACTGTAGGTGTGCCTATAATATTTGAAGAGTTTCCTCGATTACTCCAAGATCCCATTATTAGCTCCTGACTTGGTGAAAATGGGACCAATTTCGAAGTATACCCTTTCAAACAAAAAAAGAATTTTCCAAATTGGTTCAGCCGTCTTCGAGTAATCGGTGATCAAACATTAAAAAAAAATATACGCGTCGAATTGATAAGCTCCTCCGTTTTTTTCGTCGGTTGAAAATGGCTGTGACATACAGACGGATGGACAAACAGACAGACAGACAGGCATAACGAAACTTTTTTTTATTTCTTATTATTTTTTTTTATCATATATGAGTATTTTATTTCCAAAGTCCCCTAGTACTCCTAATCGGGCGTCAAACACATTAATAAACTAACATCTAATCAATAAGCATGTAACCCTTTGTAAACAATAAGTTACCACTTATTATGATCAAACAATAATAAATAAAATATAATATTACCTTCAAGTATCAATATTAGTTAAGTAATGTATAAAATCGGGCGAACAATGGTTTGTAAGTGTGTGTGCGCGCAATGTTGTTGTGTTGCTACTAGAATACCTAAAATTGAGCGAGTGATAAACGTAAATGCGTCCTTAAGCGGAAAAGTTTGTTTCTTTGTAAGCGCTAATCTTCGAAAGTACTGGATGGATTTGAATAAAATTCATGGTGTGGAATGAGCTTGAAGCTTGAGGAAGGTTATAGGCTATTTTTTAATCGACTGCAAAAGGAGAGTTATGTATTAAAGTCTAAGAGCCACAGTTAGAGCATCGTCGTGGTAAGTGGTCTAGCAAACGTAGGCGTGACGGCTTGGAGGGATTTACGACGGATTGGTTGCATAAAGCGACACAAAAGGATGACTGATGAGCTATTAGGAGAACTTTACCCAGCAGAAGTCTGTAGGATTTTGAGGGTCGATTGACATAACTGTTTTGCCTGTTCCTACCTAAATTCATCTACTAGATTGACCGTTCCGCGCACCTCAAAGAGCAGTCAGCAGCATTGACGGGGCCCGATAGGGCTACTGCCTTACGGGGTTGTGGGAAAGTTCTACCGAGATACCGCAGCTCCGGAACGCAAAGGCAGCTGATGGAACAGGGTGGGTTTTTAGTCAGTAGAAGTCTGACACTCCCTTCCGCTCCACCCACAGCGGGAGAAGTCATTCGATGATTTTTCCATTACGAAAAAAATAGGTTGACCATTCAAGTAATGCATATGTCCTCAGCATCTGCTTGGTCTTTTCCCAACTACGAGTATGCTGAAGCAGGCTTCCAGTTTAGGGTGATATCACCCAGATGAACAAAGAGGAAGAAACCTAACCGGAACCCAGTTGCTAGGTAGCACGATACGGCTTTGCTGGTCTAATGCCAGATTCAGCTTCAGCCAGCGTTCTTCTTAGGCTAACGGCCATACTATACGGGCGGTTCTCCCGCCGCGTGAATCCGCTTCTGAACCGCTCTAGACACAATTGTATGCTGCATACTACACTGCGCGGTTTCCCACTGCGGTTCACAGGAGAAATACGAACGCTGCGCGCCGCGTGCAGCGTCAAACCGCTGCTGATAACCGCCGCTTCAAACTACACGAGTGGTTTCCCGCTATTGCGTCATTCTGCACGGGACATTGTGAGATACGGAGCGTTTTATTTATTTATTAGAAAATAGGTACACGTTTGACCACTATCTCACCTGATGGTAAGTGATGATGTGGTTGAAGATGGAGCACGCTTACCTAAAAGTAACCTATTCACTCTTGACCCTAGGTTATAGCTATCGGGAAACACAGACTCCGGCAGGGAATTCCACTCCTTAGCCGAACGCACAATGAAGGTATTCCTAAAACGTTTTGTGCGTATAGGTGGGATGTCCACCATGTAACGATGGTGCTTCGCCGTTTGTCTCGTAGTCCGATGATGGAACATCGACCTGCTTTGTATGATGTGAAGTCGAAGGATTACGTCAATGGGAAATTAAAAGCGAAATTATAGATGGAGATAGGACAGGAAGTGGTGGCGATACTTAACACTGGTTCCACCCAAACATTGCGCTTGACTTTATTTTTTAATAATTCTTTTAATAATAGCGCAGTTATCATTGGCGGATCCATGTTGAAATGAACAAAATACAGCAATAAACCGCGTTCCGTGTAGTTTGATGGTCTGCGGCAGCTTTGTCGAGCGGATTCCCGCGGCGGGAAAACCGCCCGTGTAGCGTGTCGATGGCAAATAGCTAGATGGAGTCTGCCCAGAACTGGGCTAGCGTTGCCGATCGAGACCCAGGCGGCTGCTATTATTTACCCACCAGTTTCCCTGAAAAATTACAATATACCTATTCATTATTAAGTATAAATATCTTAGTGTTTTTGTAGGTTGTCTGCAAGATATTGCTCTCAGTGATAAGTCCGCCATTGTAACCAATTTTTTTTACAATTTTTTTTATTTAAGTGTGATTCAATTATTGGTGTACAATAAAGTATATTCTATCTATATATCTATCTATTTTGCGGAGCCATTATATTCGTTAAATGATAAATCACTCGTTACTTTAAATAATAATTACTATAGAAGATATAATGAACATAATAATATATTGTATGTAGTTCATTAACTTTCAAACACGTGCTTATTTCCAAATGAATTGGAGAGTCTCTATACACAATAACTAACCAATCACAAACCATTATTCGAGTTTTAGAAACGCTTTTTCAAGGTTTTGAATAGTGGTCACCTGCTTCAAAATTCATGTAGATTGGACCCCCGGGGGGTCACGGAATAATACAATTCAATTGTAGCTCATTAGTCAAGATTCGATACATTACAAGCGTTTACAGGTAGCATTTCCTTGGGTAATTTTTTACATCCTAATGGGTCAGTATTGAAAACTAAAACTTCCCTAATACCACTAGATGGGGCCTGATAAGGCTTTTGCCTACCAGGGTTGCGGGAATGTTCCAATGAGATACTGCGGACCCGGAAAGCAAGTGCAACTGAAGGAACCTCCTCCGCTTCAAGAGCTTTTGATGTTTGTCCTCCAAAAAAACTTAGATTACATGTCATAATCTACTATAAAACTACTGTAATTGTTTAAATTAACCTATAAATTCACAGGCTTCTTTTCTATTAGAGGGAATGACCGTAATTCAGCACGTGTTGGTGGATGTCGCAAGTTCTTGGATGTTTTCGGTCCTAGAACATTCCAAGTTCATTCTCTCTCAAAGAGAGGGCCCAGCGCGGGTTGGATTGTCTAAAAATCATTGGCCACGTCTCATTGAAAGATCAATCGATGAACAGGTTAATCACCTAAGGAACTGTAATGAGAGGAATAGCACAGAGTCAATCGCTAACACGCTGGACGGACATAGAAAATAAGGCCACGGATACCAGCATAGTCCAGTGCTCCCGTAATTCCATAAAACGTCTAAAACTATGACCATTGGAGAAGAACAACAGTGATGGAGAGCCATCTAGTACACCATGAATGTCGCCAATAGAGTACGACTGAGAAGAATTTGCTATAAGATACGTCTTACTACAAATACTATTTGGATGCTACCGAGGAGCTATTAAACAAGCTTGAGCGCTTGCAAAATCTGTGCATTCGCTTTGTTTTCGGTCTTCGTAAGTATGACCATGTTTCTCACCTTCGCAAGGAACTCAAGTGGCTCCCAATCCGTCTTCGCAGGAACACTAGGATTTTGTGTCTCCTCTTCAACATCTTACACAACCCGTCTTACCCTTCTTACCTGCGTGAGCGTTTTTCTTACGCTCGTTCTAGCGACGTACCGTGTAGATCACACCTTAGATCCCTCCTTAAATCTCATCCTCATAAAACTAGCTACTACTCTTATTCCTTCTCTGTCCATGCTGTAAGATTGTGGAACTCACTTCCGCCTAGCATTCGTGATTTAAAAACTATATCTTTATTCAAATGTCGATTAAAAGAGCATTACCTTTCCTCTTAACTGTGTTAATTATTTATGTATATATTTATATGTACGTATATTCTAACATTATGTATGTATGTATATTCTAACATTATGTATTTATTTAAGTATATGTTATTTTATTGCATTATAAGTATGTGTAGGTATATTTAATATTTTAGTTTTAGACTTCACATATTAATTTTCATTTCTCTTCTTGTTCTCACACACTATTGTCTACATTTCTTTTTCACTTCTCCTTTCGCAGGTCTGCTGGAAGAAATTTCTAAAGAAATAAGCAGTACCTTTGTACTCAAATATTATAATTATGTTGTCCTATTTTATTTTACTGTGTGTACATAAATAATAAAATAAATAAATAAATAACCTTTTTACAAGAAGTAGATAGATAGATAGATATATTCATTATTGTACACCATAACAACAAAACAAAATTATGGACTTAACAACTAAAAAAGGTGATACAATGGGCGGTCTTATCGCTAAAAGCGATCTTTTACAGACAATCTTTGGATGGATTTGACACAGAAGGAGAAAATAAATACGCGGGTAGTCCACGGTGTACAATTTATCTATACAAAATACAAAAACAATAAATAACGTTCTCAAAACATACTGTATATATATTAAAAAAAAGAAACAAAGACATACTTAATAACAACAATTTAAGGAGAGAGATAAAGATCTTTTACTAAGTTTTTGATAGAAGATAGGGTTTGTCTTACTGACACGGGTAGAGCATTCCACAGCCGTACTGCTTGAGCTGCGAACGACTTACCATAGAAATTGGTGGCGTGACTAGGTACCACAAGCCAGGGGCGTGCATAGGATTATGACAGGGCATGCGGCGGAGTAAAAACACACAAAAACTTCTTCTTTTATAGATTTTTAGCATAGCCACAGCCACGCATCGTAGCATGGTGGCGATGCGTAGCTGTGGCTATGCTAAAAATCTATAAAAGAAGAAGTTTTTGTGAGTAGTCGGTCACAAAAACTTCTTCTTTTATAGATTTTTAGCATAGCCACAGCCACGCATCGTAGCATGGTGGCGATGCGTGGCTGTGGATATGCTAAAAATCTATAAAAGAAGAAGTTTTTGTGTGTTTTTACTCCGCCGCATGCCCTGTCATAATCCTATGCACGCGCCTGCCACAAGCCTTAAGTTTTCTGATGACCTCAGAGATTTTGCATGTGCGTCATGAAGGAACTTGAATCGTTCTTTAACCACTCAAATCACGGAATGCCAGCGGTGGCCACAAAGGCGGTACATTTTGTGACGTTTCAAATTTGAGGGGTTAAGATAAGTGGCGGTTTTAGGATTAAACAGCACACTGTAAAGCAGAGACTAAATGTCTAAGTTCCGGCGAAAACGTATTGGAAGCCACTTGAGTTTCGTACGAAATTCGGATACGTGATCATATTTAGGTAAGTCATCAACATCTGCTTTCCTTTTACCAACTACATTGGGGTCGTCTGCATATAGAAACTGCCACGGAATAGATGAATAAGGTTGGAATGGTAATGTGGGCGTGGCGAGCGCGCCACATCTATAATACGAAAATCATAGCTCGACCGATTAATTAATTCACCGCGTTTAGTGCGCTTCGTAATACTTCGGAACACAGAGCTCTGCTTTAAAATGCCGTGTTGTGCAATTATAACTTGTAAAACCAAAAGTTAGACCGCAAGTATAGAGCGAGGAGGTATATCTTTCCATCGGTAAGTCGAAATTAACATCTAATTACAATTTTATTTGTAAAAATCATAAAAATATTCTGATCACTATGAAATTTCGAACATTAACAACATTATCCAACAAGTTACAAAAAGTATACATTACCCGATGTGTACTCGCTTAATCAACGCAATGACCAAGTCCGCTTACAATATACTGCGTGCGCCACAATTCAACCATTGCCGTTTCGTCCTTTGCCCTGATTGGCCGTGATGC
This sequence comes from Tholera decimalis, assembly GCA_943138885.2. Lineage (NCBI taxonomy): Eukaryota > Metazoa > Arthropoda > Insecta > Lepidoptera > Noctuidae > Tholera > Tholera decimalis. The sequence continues at coordinate 5,839,190 of OW964553.2, read as the reverse complement.
ACGGCGCAAATTAATCGACAGTGAGTTACAAACAGTAGCAAGCTCTCGATTTAAGTGTGTGTAATTTAATTGTGTGCGTAATTGGCATACGCAACGGGCCTCTTGCTTGTAGTGGAGCTAAAGAGTAGGAGACAAGCGGCGACACGCGTTCTCATACAAATCAGGACCTATTTCTTTCTAACATCTTTTATCTGTTCTGTGGAAACTGCCTATCTGACCTACACAACCCAGTAGCTAGGTAACCCGTTGGCAAGACTAGTGTGCTTACCAAGGCACGGATAAACCTCAATATGTCAAGGTAGCCACCCATCTGCGTACTGACCTCGGCAAGCCTTGCTTAACCATGAAGATCGACATGTGCAACCGTTGCTATTTATCCACGTGCTCCAGCTTTAAAAAGTATGCAGATATGAACCAGCAAAGTTTTCTTTTGTTGCAAGAATGTGACATTAATGTAGGTAGTACTTGAATGCTCTCACTACCGCTATGTGGGTCGCCTTCTTGTGTAACTACGTCATTCTCCGACTTCAATTTATGTATATGAGGGTAATGACAATTTCTTTTTTGTATTGCGTTATGCTTTAAGAGTTGAATTATGTTGTATTGGTGAATAGTGAGAGTAGAAAGAGGATTTTTAAAAATAAAATTACTGTTTACCATTTTCTTTTAGCATTTGCCTTGTTTTCATCTTTATGTCATATAGGCTGTATATAAATCTAAATAAAGTGTTGATCTATGATTTCAAAATATTGTGTTTTCTCAAGTGCCTATAGTTTTGTAAAAAAATATTTAAAAATTTTGTCACTCTGTCTGCAATTCTGTTTGTCCGGGCTGATCCCTAGAACGGCTGAAATAGTTTTAATACTAATCTCCAGAATTTAGAGAAGGTTGTTATAGGGCCAACATGTTTGTACCTTGTCCTGATACCGTCATCGGTAATTATGCGGTAAAAACCTCCCACACGAACAAAGTCGCCTGCCCAGCTACACTCGCGAGCTAAAGTATGGAATCATTTACTTGGAATTGAATCCGTGCGATCTTGAGTAGTTAATAAAGAAAGAAAGAAAAAACGTTTATTGACACATGCCACAAGTACACACAGTAAAAAAAAATATATAATATAATATAACAATATAATAATAATATAATATAATATAATAAATAGTTAAGAATAATTAAAATTGTACTATTTTAAAGGTTTAACTGTTAACTTTAAATTGATAACAAATTTATTCAAATCACGCGATTATATAAGAAGCTATCCCGGATTACGTGAAGAAGTAAGGAAACTGATATGTTTCAATTGTTTGATACGTCGCGTTTACCAAAATAGCAGTTTAGCCTTTAAAATGGTACCGGTAATGGTATTCTTAACTAGTTATTAAGCACTCAAGATCGCGCGGCATCAATTCCAAGTAAGTGATTACATACTTTTGCTCGCGAGTGTAGTTCTTCTGATTTGTTTTAGTTTTTATGTGTATAACTTTCATGTATAGACCTTATTTATTTCTGATACATTTTAAATCTACGAGTAAGTGTTACAATTTCTTATAGGTAAGCACCGCATAAAATAACCATAAAGGTAATAAGTATGAGCTAAAAGGGGTACTTTTAGCACGCATAGACTGAATAAAAAATTTAAAAGAAATATGAGAATTTCTTATTTATTTAAAGAATTTTGGTACATTTCTGTGACGATGTCAATCACATCACCATTACCGGTAATTAATTCTAGTTCTAGTTCCTAGTCTTATTCCATAACTTGGTAGGTTATGGGAATATGGCCTAACTACTTTCTTTCTTTGTGGAAAATTCATCAAATGACTCCTCCCGCTGTGGAGTGGAAGGGAGTGTCAGACTTCTACTGACTAAAAACCCACCCTACTCCTTCAGATACCCTTGCGTTCCGGGGTCGCGTTATCTCGTTAGAATATTTCCGCAACCCATGAACTAACTACCGTTTTGTTATCGGGAAGGAACCTTCAAAAGGCGCCTGAACTTTTGGGAAATATATCAGGGAATGATGATCAGCGATGCTGAGATGTAGGATGTACCTCACTAATACTTACTATAACTTTTGGTATGATGTGGATAACGTTGTTGGTTACATAAATATTGTATTTTTGTAATATTTTGTGCATCAAATATCACCATGAACACAAATTCAAATTCAAATTTCATTTGTTTGCTAAAAGCTCGTTACCCCTTTAAAGACATTACATAGTCCCTCAGTGCAACGCCCAGTATGGCTTATTGTAAAAAAGTCTCTCCTGTGCCATACTGTGCACGGTGGCACCTGATCACTGTGCCACTCGATGGGCGGACAGAGCCCCATTCTGAACGGTCGTGACTCCGGAGACCCACCTGAATCAAAATATTCAGGTCTGGACTTAACTCTGGCTACGTACCTTAAGCTGCTTTACAAATCAGTTATTATGATGATATATGAGTTTTATATCAATTCTGTCTGGTCTATGCATATCACTTAACAGCAAACGCGCGGGGCTTTATCACGATAAAACAATAACCCTCCTTTTTTGCAGTCGGGTAAAAAGTAACCTGTAATCTTCCTCAAGCATCAAGCTACTGCTATTCAAATTTCATCCAAATTCACCCAGTACTTTTGAAAATTAGAACGTTCAAACTAACAAACAAACTAACTTTCCTGCTTTATAATATTAATACAACGTGTAACGGAAACCCCATATCTATCCAAAAGGGCTGAAGTGCACAGTTTCAGCACAAAATAATTGACTCAAAGAATTGATACCAAATTATTGGTTTCATATATTTCTTGAATACCAATCATAACAAACGTGTCACAGCACTACGAGGGTCAATAACTTTCCATGTCACTTGCCAATAACTAGTGTTGCCCAAACGCTCTCGTTTTCGGATAATCGCTAATTGCAAGACTCTTGCGAGACTCTTCTCGCAAGAGTCTTGCAATTAGCGATTATCCTATTGCTATTTATTAAGGCTTGTATTCATGCCAATAACCTTGACCATTTGGGCGGAGCTAACGACCCCTCTCCGCGCGTCACTCCGCGCAGCTCTCCGCTACCCGCATGCAACAGAAAAGAGAGGCGCGCTCGGCCCGCGCTTGCGCCGCCAGCATGCGTCGTCGCTTCGCCTAGTCTCGGCACAGAGTATCGAAATCACAGAAGGTCAAGTCATCATGAAAGTTAAATTCATTTTTATTTGTACCGCATCAAAAATGGTCAAATATTGTTTTTATTTATTATCTATTGATATAGATGCACTTTGAGTATGTACTGTAGAAACTATACCTCTATTATAGATCAGCCTGGCTCGAAACATGAGGTAAACAACTTGATGTATCTTTTTAACTTAATTATATATAAATAAAAATTAATGGCTAAATGTGTTGCTAAGCGCAAAACTCAGGAATGGCTGGACCAATACGGATTTTTTTTCAAATATTCGTTATAGTCTGAGGAAGGTTTCTATTAAGAGAAAAATGGTAGGTAGGTAGGTAAGGTAGGTATGTAGGTAGGAACTTAGAGTAAGGTAGATAGGTAGTATAATTATTACTAGTGTATGTCATATTATTTGTTACATTTTTTATAAACAAATAGATTATAACTAAAATTCACTGAAATTTAACTTTCTTTCACCAAGTATTTTTATTCTTTTGGTTGGTTGAACTTCTTCATCCTCATTTATTTCTCCGTGTTCACATATATTTATTTTTAGAAATTTTGATAGCCATATAAAATCTTGTTCTATGTTTTCTTTTCGTCCTTCTTCGTTCTCGTTTTCTTCATTTTTCTCATCAATCTATTTTTCTTTCCTTAGTTCTATTTCCTTCTCTTTGTCGTTTTCTTCTTTCTCTTGTACATTATCTTAACTCTATCTCTCTATCTCAACTGGCGGCTTCGTCCGTACGAAGAGAAACCGGTGCATATCGGCTCAAGCCAGGCCTCGCTCAGACGAAGCGCACACACGCGCCTTGCTTGTAGTAGTGTACCTATCATAGCGCAGTTGTATGAAGCTTACCCTCTGTCCGTTTACTCTGTGCTATCTACTTTTATGCGAGGTAAGTAAAGCGATAGTTTATAATGAAATATGTAGATAAAACTTTAAACTTACCTTGATAATAAATGTATACCCTTTTGTTTGTAATATTTTTTTAGACCTCTCTTCATTCGTTTCTGCTTATTCCCATGTTTTACAAACTAAATTTAAACACTACTAAAACTGTAAAATACTATGAGTTTATAACACTAACACTACTTATAGATACATAGAATACACTCTTTAACTTATAAACAAGAATCAGAAATAAAACTTTTTGACGAATCGAAAGTCGGTTCTATTTTTTGATAATAAGTTTTATTTCACGCTTTTTAGTGGGTCGGTTTGTAATTTATCTAGTTACAAAAGCCAAAATGTCAACTACTTATCACCTTTTACAAAATATTGCTTTTCCCGGTGCAGAGCCGTTAATTTTTGAGGAGTTCTCCTGGTACATCACTATCAGCTCTACTTCACCATTTGCATTGTGACGAGCATAAAGTGCTTAACATCTATATTCAAGTAATCTAATCGCAATCCACGAAATACTTATTATTGAGTAGTTTCGATGGCCATCTGGGGTCTTCGTCATCAGTTCCACTTCCTCAAATGGTGCTTTTCGAGAGAAACTAAACAAGGTACTATAAGAAATACCCGAAACGCTATAGTTATGCCTATAATATTTGAAGAGTTCCCTCGATTTCTCCATGATTTCATCATCAGATCCAAACGTGACGACAATAGAACTAACTAGAATGTATATTCTTTCAAACAAAAAAAGAATTTTCCAAATCGGTCCAGCCATCTGCGAGTAATGAAGTAACATCATAAAAAAAAAGTTCAAGACGAATTGAGAACCTCCTCCTTTTTCTAAAGTCGGTTAAAAAGCTATTCCACTATTTACAAAATTAATTTTTGCAGTAATATTTTACGATATTATTTCGTAGTGCTTGAGCTCTCGCAACGCGACGTACGTCCACCTAGCAACACGATGCGCCCCGCACTGAATTTATGGACGAGTGCGGGGGTGATGTAAACGCAGTCTTTAATTGGACGCATTTTTAATTTATTGTAATAAAAATAATACATATTTGTAAAAAGTAACAAAACCAAATTATTTTCATTTGTATTGCAAAGCAGTAGTATATTTTTTTATACTCTTTTGATAAGAAATTAAGGAGTAAAATGGTTTCATCTCAATGATTTGGAGGTGATTTGGCATTTTTTTATCTTATTATGTGATACCGATAGAAAAATTGTGGCTAAACCAAATTACGGTTCATATCATGTAGATTACTAATAATTTTTTTCAGATGTAATTTCTCTGTAATTGCCGACGAAAAGTTGCTTCATCTGAATGCTTTTTTCAAGCTTTTTTCGAGAGAGCAGCCTTAAACGGTAGTTGAGATCCCAGAACAATGCAACAGAGTCTGTTACATTGTTCTGAGATCTCAACTACCGTTTAATAAATAGCAATAGGATAATCGCTAATTGCAAGACTCTTGCGAGACTCTCGTTTGAGCAACACTACCAATAACACGATAATTCTTTTCGTTCTTCTTAATTTGAAAAATTCGGTCCCTGGTATCAGTGTATTGGAATTTGTAATAAGTTCTACACACGTAGACTTAGGATTACAAAACCCTTGCCATATCGTTTGTTATCATCCAAAGAAGCCATGTACTTGGTAAGTATATACCCTTTAAATTACACGTTGTATAGATACTTATTAGTATGTCCAACTTTACTATCATTACACACTAGACTATGTTGTGAGAAAGAGATAGTGCTATACAGAAATAGTACTATCGAGCGATATGAGTGCAAAATGAAGCCAAAGAAAGGGGAATATCAAGGGGAATATCATCAAGTCTCACTTCCCGCTCTGGGTGAAACAGAAGGCGGCGCGGCGGCATCAGGCTTCTACTGGCTACAAACTCACCGAGTTCTTACAGTTACCCTTGCATTCCGGGTCTGGTTAGAAAATTTCCCCAGCCACGGAAATAAGCGTGACTGTATACAAGGTGTAACAGATTAAGCGCAATACCTCAGACACCCCAATTAGAATATTAAATAATAAGTCTAAAACAACATCCGTAACTAAATAAATTGAAACCAAACCTAGACATTTTTTATAAGATAGTTATCCTTACTGAACGCAAAACGTATGTGCGTCATACAATATCCTTACGCAGACGCATACACTCATGCAATATTAGCGGCCGACACTCACACGAGAGCATTTCCTTGAGTTAAGGATTGTATAAATTTGTCATGATACTGTGTTTCCATTTTCAACCGACGACAAAAAAGGAGGAGGTTATCAATTCGACGCGTATATTTTTTTTGGTTTTTTCGTTTTTTTTATGTATAATCACTGATTACTCGAAGACAGCTGAACCGATTTGGAAAATTCTTTTTTTTTTTGAAAGGGTATACTTTGAAATTGGTCCCATTGCCACCAAGTCAGGATCTGATGATGGCATCCTGGAGAAATCGAGGGAACTCTTCAAATATAATAGGCACACCTAGTGATTTGAGTATTTTTAGTAGTCGGTGCCAAAAACGAAAATACAAAACTAAAGACACCGACTACTGAAATTAAAGTTATTTTTCACTTTGCAGTGTTTTTTGGAAGTCGGTTTAATTTTTTGGTAAAAAGTTTTTATAAGTTAAATCAAACATTTTTCCGTCAAAATTTAACACCTATTTTTTATGACGGAAATCGATTCAGAAGCCGATTCTGAACCAACTACTTTCAGGAATTGCGTTTATTCTGTTACACGTTGTATATTTTTGAGCTAGATTAGAAACATTCGACTAACTACATGTTCACTAATTAAATACTGCACGAAACTGGATCCGATCCAGGAGGTTTTCTGAGAAATTAAGATAAACAGTCTCCCACAGTTTGTACAATAGCCAAAAATAGCTATCTTTTACTACCTGAAACAATAAACAGTGATAACATTAAGAGTATTGGGTGTAAATGTGAACATTTTAACACCTTTTTAGCGTTCTTTTGTTAAAAGCGACTAAAGCGAGCAATAAGCGATAGCTTTGTTTATGTGGTGTATAGGTTGGAACGACGCGATTGGTGCAGTGGTTAAGCGATTGTCAGTCGCGTTGTGGATCGGGAGTTCGATTCCCGCTTCGGAACAAATGTAACCTGCTATATACAAATTTTGTCTTTTTTTATATTAGTGGTTTTTTATTGTATGTTGTTGTGTGTGTTTATCTCCAAATAAATGTTTGACAACTTCAATTTTTAAATTTTCTATAAGCGCGGTAACCTCTTTAAATAAAGCGTAAAGAGGTCACTTCCAGGTAAGCATGCTTGATCTCCGGCCACATCATTGCTTGTCATCAGGTGACACGGTGGTCATACGCGAGTCAATCATCAACGCTTATATGGCCTACAAATAGTTGGTCCGGGTCTGTTTGCTTACTCCTGGGGTTGCGGGAATGTTCTAACGAGATACCGCGGCCCCGGACCACAAGGGCAACTGAAGGAATAAAAAATAGAAAATAGTTTCTGAGCTAAGCCGCAGACGGACATGGCGAAACAATAAGGGTTCGTTGTTGACTGCGGAACCCTAACAAGGGTCTGGGTGTTGGTAAAAATGCATTCACGGTACCAGAGAAATTCGTGGTATGAGACAATGTTGTGATTAATAATAAGTTTTAAAATCAGAACTGTCAATTAGAATGCTAAGATACGATTCAAAGCAAATTGTTACCTTGGAGTAATTTGCATTTAGTTTGCGTACCTTCTAAATTATTATGGATATCGGAATAACATTATCGACAGTAATGTTGAGGTACCTACAGTTCTGTAATTATTTTATTTATGCATAGGTATAGTAACTAATCCATTTAATAAACACATTGAATATATTTCCAGGTATGATTGCTTATTTCAATACTAGAAACTGAAATCCTTACATTTTCTTTATTATTACTGTTGAGCCCACTCTCGACCTCGACCTCGCCTGATGGTAAGCGATAGATGAAGTCTACGATGGAACGAGCGAGCCCAGAAAATGCCTATTTAGATTTACTCTTGCTTTAAAGGCTGAAAGGTCGTAAGTGGCAGGGAACACAGAAGCCGGCAAATAATTCTACAGCTTGGCTGTGCGCACATTAAATGTGGAGAAGTATTTGGTACGACAAGACGGTATATCAACCAAGTGTGGATTGTACCTAGCCGTGCGTCTGGTAGACCGGTAGTGAAAGGGAGATGGAGGAATCAGGTCATGGAGCTCCTGCGCACACTCCCCGAAGTACAATCTGTAGAAAACCGACAGGCAAGCAATGGTTCGCCGATGAGCCAGGCTATGAAGCTTGTCCACTAGCGCCTTGTGGCCTATAAGCCTTTTAGCTCTGCGCTCGATCGCCTTTGAGCTATAGGACTATAACCCGCATATATATAGTGGAAACGTTTCTGCTGCTGAGAAAATGCCTCTTTATAAGAGTACCGTAATTCACCAATCACCACGCAAGCCCACTGTGGGGCATCACCATTTTACGAAGAGTGGTGATATTGTAAACACTAAAAGCATCTGCCTGGATTTGAAACCATGACCCTCAACTCATAAGGTGGTCCTGTAACCAATGGGTATAAAAAGCACTTCATACTTTGATAATAAAGGCCAAAGTTTATCAGGATGGAGAAATTACGTTTATTACGTTACCCAAATACTCAAACTCAAAATATTTTATTTCACATAGGCCTATAACCTACATGGGCACTTATAAAATGTCAGAAGTTAATGCACGGTTCGAAAGTTTTCTATGGCGAAGAACCTGCTACTGAAAACAAAAGAATATACATGTACAGTAATAGGTAAAATATATAGTCATAGGTTAAAAATACACGTCCTATTCATATTACTCTAAACTTATCAATACAATCCACATCCCAGAAGCTTTAAATCTATATTGGGAATTCCCAAATACGAATCCTACAAAATGCCGTACCGTTTCTAAGCAACAAAAAAGTATAGCACTTTGAACCAACCCGCTTCTTTACCTGTCCGAACATAATAAATACATTCAGAAGAACAACTCCGGACAACTGCGAAACACTGGCATACATAAAAACTACTAGAGTTGTTTGAAAAGTCTTTTGTGATACATAATATATGCATAATAGATAGATGGTGTTTTGAAATCACTCCAATAATTTTTGAGTTTATCTATCATAAACAAACAAAAAAAAATCTGTTACATAATAGTGAAGAAAATACCTATTACTCCCAGAATATTCAAGGGGTTCTCTCTCTAGTCTCTCTTCTTTACGACCAAATCAGTTCTATAAAAATACAATAGTCTTTTTTTTTTTTTTTCTTTATTTATTAGAGACTTTTGTCGTATATCGACAATGTCAGCCTCATTGTTACAAAATCCTTACGCTATATACAATAATTTCTTAACATTATATACAATATGAAACTTATAACTACGGATAGATATACTTTGATAATTAATGAACTTCACAAAATGCACCACAACAAGCATTGACTTTAATAAGTTATTAATATCAATGCCTGCAATTGCACATCTTATAAAGTTCATGAGCTATTTCAGAGGTAGGTTTCGATAAAATACTTTGAAACACTCCAATGTCACTTCTGTTCAAATTATATTTTTTCATAAATGTGAATCGTGCAGTTTCATTTTTAGTACATATGGACAGAAAGTGATAAACGTCTTCTACTGTACCACACACTGAACAATTGGGAGATTCTGTTTTTTTCATTAAGAAATTAAATTTATTAAGTGGCATGTGACCAGAGCGTAGACGGAGGGCTGTTACAATAAGATTTCTCTGCAATGAAGTGTTAGAAAACCATGGTATATGAAATGGTTTCGCTTGAAACGTTCTGTACCAGATTCCTTTGACTGCTGATGTACTGTCAAAATGCAGAGTCCACTTATCATAAATCTTATCTCTGTATTTAGACAATGTTTCGCTGTATTCTGGGTATATGAAAGTTTCAAAACCAGTATCAACACTTTCCCTGGCACAATTATCAACTACTTCATTACCGCGTATACCCACGTGGGAGGGAATCCATTGCAATCTCAGAACAACACCGTTATTTATCAATATACTAACTTTTTTTAAAATGGCATAGGCTATCGAACTACCTCTTGTACCAGAGGCGCATCGAGCCAAATGCTGTAAGGCACTTTTGCTGTCACTTAAAATAACCACAAAATTAAAACCCATTGACTCAATATAGGATATTGCTTCTGAGATTGCAAATAGTTCCACAGACATGATCGAGTTCAGTTCAGAAGTGACTTTGAAGCGTTCCGTTACCTCACGTTTACTGTCATAAATAGCCGCACCCAGACCATTGCTAGTCTTGGAGCCATCTGTATATATTTTCTCCCAGTCTTTGTAATTAGCATATAGAAATTCAATTGTTTTGTACTTAAGTTCAGCGGTGGTGTACTGACTTTTAGAATAATTGACATCTTCAATTTCAGTAACAATAAATTTAGTATTAAGATAAGACATCCAAGTATGTAAAGTAAACATAGGCAAAGTGTTACTGGAGTTAACTTTCTGTTGTTTGACATCACTGTATACAGATACCAACAAAGGTTTGGTTTTTCTATGCCAATAACTTCGCTCACACAGATCCTCGAGTTCTGCCAATATATTTATTGTAAGATTGTTAGACCATGAAAGTAACTTTAAACAAAACTTCGTTGCTAAATATTCACGACGTAGGGAAAGTGGACAAATACCCAACTCAGATTCCATCACGTGTATTGGGGTAGACTTGATAAATCCTCCCACCACACGTAATGCGATGTTTTGGACTTTGTCTAATTTCATCAAGTGTGATTTAGCTGCATTGTGATACAAGAAACTGCCAAAGTCCATTCTACTTCTTACAAGGGATATGTACAGCCTACGGAGATGGATAGGATGTATTCCCCACGAAGATCCAGCCAAAATTTTGAGTATATTCATTACTCTAAGCGATTTTTCTCGTACTTCATTTATATGTTTGCTCCATAATAATGACTGGTCAAGCCAAATGCCCAAGTATTTAATACAATTAACAGTAGGTATTATACAATTATTTATTATCAAATTTACAGTATCTCGTTTTCTACCTCTACTAAATATGCAGCAATTTGATTTTGTAGGAGATATTTCCAGCCCAATTTGTTCTAATTGATTTACTATTAGATTTAAAGCCCCTTGGATGTCCTTATTACTATTTGATATTTTTTTTATTTTGTGTATATATTACAAAGTCGTCGGCATACTGTAGAATGTGAATGTTACTATTGTTATTTATTTGCCTGCATATTTGAGTAGTAACAATATTAAATAACAGAGGTGAAATAGGATCTCCTTGTGCTATCCCTTTGTTGGTCCACCTAGTTAATTCATTAATGGAATTGTTTTCTTTAATTTGAATATATCTTTTACTTAAAAAGGACCATATGTAACTACACATTTTAGAGCCAACATTTAAGTGATCAAGAATCAAAACTAGTTTATCTATGAGTACATTATTATAAGCACTATCTATATCTATAAAACATGCTACAGTGGGATTATTTTGAGTATAACCAATTTGTATGTAGGACACTAAACGAGTTAGGCATTCGACGCATGATTGACTTTTACGAAAACCGGTAGAATTAGGGGACAAAATCTTCTGACTTTCGACGAACCATTCTAATCTTTTTGCCAACATTGTATGAAAAATTTTACATAAGCACGATATTAACGATATCGGCCGCAATTTAGGTAATGTATTTGTACTAGTACTTTGTTTTGGAATAGGCACCACTAAAATATTACGCCACTGATCTGGTACAAAGGAAAGTTTATAAATAAGATTATATATTTCAAGTAAATACAATTTAGCTGATAGTGGCAGGTGAAATATCATAGAATAAGTAATGCCATCTACCCCTGTGGCAGTGTCCTTCTTTTTTAAACTCTGGGATAGCTCGTTTAACGTTAATTCCCCCTCCAACTGCGAATTTATAGACTTAAATATTGGTGTAGGTGACGTAACAAAATCGGGGGCTAAGGACTGTAATAATTCCTCCTTTTTTTCTTTAGAGGGTTCGGAGAAAGAATTATGTAACCCTTTCATCCATCGCATCTTACGCCATACGTCCGACGAATTAGTTGATTCGTCTATTTCACTACAAAAGGTTTGCCAACTCTTATATTTAGCTCGTCTTATAACCCTTTGCGCTTCAGCTACCTTAGATTTTAATATTCTTAAATTTTCTGGTGTAGGGTTCCGCCTCACATTTTTTAAAGCTAAGCGTCGTTGAGCCACTATCCTAGATATTTCTGGGTTCCAATATGGCTTTGGTTGGAAGTGTTGTGTGGGGCTATTATTTACTTTGGTCCAAGGGATAGCTTTCTCCGCCGCTAAATTAACTTGATCAATAAAATAGTTATACATAGCCTGTATGTCAGTACTTCGTGGCGCAACTGTGAAACAATCATCTAGTGAACTATAATATAGTTTCCAATTTGACAATTTAAAGTTACGGCGCCTCGAGAATCTGTGAGCACAGCGATATCGCAGGGAATATGTAATAAATAGGTGGTCACTGCCCAGATTTTCATTAGTAACAAGCCAATTAAAGTAAATTGCAATATCTGATGTTACAAATGTTATATCTGGTGACGTCTCTTGTAAATGGCCGCTCACTAGCTTAACCCTGGTTGACTGTCCATTATTTAAAGAGATAAAATTATGTTCTAATGCCGAATCAACTAGTTGATTACCTCTGGTATCATTTTTACAAGACCAATTTGTATTATGACCGTTAAAATCACCTGCTACTATAGACTTTGATTTGAATTGCGAAAATAAACAATCCCAGTCATTTTGTGTTGTTCTTACCGTAGAAGGGCAATACACCGATACAACGTAATCTAAAAAATTGCAATTTAATACTCTGATGCATATTACCTCAATGTCTGAATTAGTCAAGTTTATCGGGTGAATATGAGCTTTAATTGACTTGTGTACTACCAACGCTACACCCCCATAAGAGTCATGTCTATCCTGCCTATGAATATTATAATTACTAAGTCGTAGAGAAATATCAGTATTAAGCCAAGTTTCACTTAAGAGACAGATACCAATTTTTTGTTGTTGTAATAATAATTCAAACTCATGTTTTTTTGGCATTACACTTTGTGCGTTCCATTGAGCGACGTTAATTACATTCATATTCATATTATTATTACTATTAGCCATTACAAAAACTATCAATAATTTTCTTAATTAGATGTCCACCACTTAATGAATTAATGACTACTGAAATCACCTCATCAATTAATAGTTTCAAAATTTTATGCAATTTGTCATCTAAACTATTTTCAGAAAGAAATATATTTTGAATTTTATAAAGGATACTTTTAAAACTTGGTTTTTCTTTTCTTTTAGTTGTTTCTTGTGTCTCCTTTCCAATTACTGTGCACTCTGAGGGCTCATTCTGCTTTACTACACCTTTCTCTTGGCGTTTCTTCTTCTTATTTCTTTTCTTATTTGTCAATTGCTGATCTGTAAAACTCTCGCTCTCCTCTAGAGATGATACAGAAATGTTTTCTTCTTCTTCTAAATTTATTTCTTGTTCTTTAGATAACGATATGGTATTTCTTGTCAAGGCATCTCGGTAAGTTCTATTCTGAGAGTTATTAGTGGAAAACGATATTGATGGGTTCCTTACAGCGGCGGTACTTTCTCCGTTTGAGTAATTTGATGTAGAAGCTTTTTCCTTGAGATATTTTGCCATCGCTATATTATACGGGCAGTTGTCTTTGCTCATAATACTGCGGATTTCTTTTTCTTTAAAGAATATTGGACATGATTTATCCAGTGCCATATGTTTCCCTTTACAATTTATACACATGTATCTATCTGTCTCGCAATTCGCATGCCTTCCTCCACATTTTGGACATACTATGTGTTTACTTGGACAAGATCTAGTTAAATGTCCGTATTTCCAACAATTAGAACACTGTGACACTGGAAATACATATGGCTGTACTGTAAATCGACAGCCATATCCATAGATATGTATAGGAACTTTGGAGCTGTTAAAACAAAAGCGTACAGTCTCACTGTCAACCCAATCTCCCGTGTTTGACATTCGCTTAAGTCTTTTAATTGATACTATCTCGCAGTCCGACTTGAAATTCTTCAACATTTCTTGTTCCTCCACCTCTAACTCAAGGTTTTTCACCACACCATATGAAAAATTAACTTCACTTGTTAAATGACATCTGTACCCTTTATCAATCAAACTTTGGTTTTTTATCATCTTAGTTGCATCTTCTTTTTTTTCAAATTGTAATAAAACTTTGTATGGATTTCTGTATGTAATCTTCACAGTAGGAGGTATATTCGCTGAATTTAACAACTTTGCTAATCCGATTTGCTTAGGTATTGGTTCCTTATTAGTCATGCAAACCTCAAACTTATTTAAATCACGATCTTCACTTCGTCTCATTTCTATTCTCTCATTATTAGAATTGCTTCTTGTTACTCTTTTAGCTTTTTTACTAGTGACCATATTAAACCCTTCTGTATCGACTGTTTCACTCTCGTATCTATTCCTCTTATTAGTACGTACACTCATCTCGGTATCTTCCAAATTATTCATTTCACATTGTACTTCAACTAGAACATTATGTACTTGTTGCTCGCACGTTTCGCTATCGCTCAATAACTCTTCTTCACTCATCTCATTATTCCCTTTTTCACTCAATATTTGGTTTATTTCGTCCATTGGGTCGCATGTGGGTAGATATAAAAAATATCCGCACGGAAACAGCGAGTCTACTGTGTACAATAGTCTTATCCGCGTCCACATCTATGAGTGCGTGAGCCAGTATTCGATCGTTACATAGAATTAACCTTCTGCTCTTGTTACTTCTATGTTTTCTACCTGTATAACAATGACGCCTTTTAGCCTCATCCTGTTTCTAACACAAAGAAACACGTGTACATAGACTTCGATTCAAGAACTTCGCTATCGACAAGGATGCTCTGTTATCAGGGAGTTTACACGTGCCCCGTCTATGTTTAATTACTCGCACTTATTTGTTTGTTCGAGTTCCGGGACTGAGTTCCGGTCTGTAGGCCGAAGTATCTGTAAAATAGTACCTATCAGGGTCACACAAACCCAGTGATAAGTGCTAGAAAAAAAAAATTTAAGAACATTTTTAACACACTTTCGCAATATTTGTCTTAGTTAAAACATTTATCTGAATAAGACCATTGAAAGGTTCTTCTAGAAGACTGAAATTATTATATTCTCATAACATTTCTTCTTAAGTAGAAGAGTTCGTCTTATCAAGCTTTCCGAACTACATATATACAACGTGTAATTTAAAGGGTATATACATACCAAGTGCACGGCTTCTTTGGATGAAAACAAACGATATGGCAAGCGTTTTGTAATCCTATGTCAACACGTGTGGAACTTATTAGAAATTTCAATACATTGATACCAGAGACCGAAATTTTCAAATTAAGAAGAACGAACAGAATTACTTATCATGTTATTTGCCAGTGACGTGAAAGTTATTGACCCTTGTAGTGCTGTGACACGTTTGTTATGATTGGTATTCAAGAAACATATGAAACTGATATACCGGTATCAATTCTTTGAGTCACTTATTTTTAGCTGAAACTGTGCATAGAGACTCCATACCAGATGTTGTTTGTTGTCTTCAGCCCTTTTGGATAGATATGGGGTTTCCGTTACACGTTGTATATTAGACACAGCTTCCAATCAAACCGGATGCTTAGTATTTATACTGAAAGAGTACCTATCTGATCTCGACAATCTAGTATCTAGTTAACTAGGTAACACTGTACCTTTTAATATACAACGTGTAATTTAAAGGGTATATACATACCGAGTGCACGGCTTCTTTGGATGATAACAAACGATATTGCAAGGGTTTTCTAAATCCTATGTCTACATGTGTGGAGCATATTAGAAATTTCAATACATTGATACCAGAGGCCAAATTTTTCAAATTAAGAAGAACGAAGAGAGTTATCATTTTATTGGCAAGTGACGTGGAAAGTGATGACCCTCATAGTGCTGTGACACGTTTGTTATTAAGTACTGGTATTCAAGAAATATGAAACCAATAATTTGGGGTCAATTCTGTAAGTCACTTATTTTGAGCTGAAACTTTGCATAGAGACTCCATACCAGATGTTGTCTTCAGTCCTTTTGGATAGATATGGGGTTTCCGTTAGACGTTGCATAATTATAAAACATATGTACAATTGACAACTGGGACAAACGACTTATCATGTTTTCTGATACCCGGAATCTCTAAATCCTAACATATCCCCTCTACGGACTAACCTCGGTAATAGTTGCGATTATAATTTAGCTACAAGTTTAATATTGAATGAAATTGATGATTTTAAAATGACAATGAAGACGGTTTTTAAGTAAATCGTTACATTAATATTGTATACTGTTTATTTCGAGTAACAGGACTCATAGTGATAGTTATAATTTACGATCCATGTTAGCAAAATAAGAACAATATAAAAACAGTTAGTGACACCGTTACTGCTCGGAAGCAAGCGTAGCCAAATCCTTCTAGCCAGTTCACTAATAAGCTAGGCACATTTACTTATTCTCTTAAATCAATACTATGAAATTAAAAATGCTAAAGTTAAGATGTATGTATGTTTGTAACTCATTCACATAAAGATAGCTGAACGGATCTAGATGAAAATTGGCACAGAGATTTACTAAATATAAAACTCTCATTGCTTAGACTTATTGAAATACCCACGCGTACTCAATTCATTAGCCAGAGTACAGATATAATTAAAAACCCATTCCAACGTGTATTGACAATCAAGACGAAACCAATTGAAATCTTATCACTTTCATCAAACATTATTTACAATCGACAAAAGAAGACCCAATTTTGACATTACACCTTTCCTTATCACAAAACGAAGAGTGTCAAAGTCACCCCTTAATACCGTGATAAGATCTCTGCTGATACTCTTTTGACCAATTCAAAGCGTGTTATAAAACTCCTGTAGACCGGGACGATAACAGAATAGAATTAGCGTCGGCAAAAAATGGCTACCTGAGTTGTTGAAAAGAATAGTAATGATTTGTCGACTTACTTTCCTAAACTATTTCATGGTGAAAGGTATAATTAAGCAGGAGATTAAATACTTATTGATTTGATCGGCTAGAGATAAAAGATTTGGTGATTGTCATTTCGCGAAAGTTGAACGGTAGTGTTGAAAGATTTTGTAGCTGAATTCTGTTGAATGTCATAAGTAAACCGTTGCCGACTTTAATTAACATGTAATTCGTTGTAAGCGAAATAGATCTTTTACCACTTTCTTTTACTGCTACCGTAAATATACGTAAAATGATTTATTTATTTATTTCAAAATTAGTGTACACTGTACACATAAGAAAAATACATTTACAATGGTGATGCTTATTCCAAAATAAATCCCTTATAGCGTAGCTGACTCCTGACTCGGAGAGTCAAAGAGAGAAATATACCATGTATGTTAGAAGGGAACATAAAAGAAAATACTGAGTACATATACAATGCGGGCTTGTGGGAATGTCCGAGCAAGATACCGCGGGCTTGGAACACAAGGGGACCTGAAAGAACAGGGTGAGTTTAAAGTCGGTAGAAGTCTGACACTCACTTCAACTCCACCTTGAGTGGGAGGAACTATTTGATCCCCCCTCGTAAAAGAGAAAGAAGAAGCAATACGTTAGTAAGTCTGTTCTGTAAGATCAAACACTTTTTTGCATAAAATTGTCGCTTTGTTGCCGCATCATTGAGTGACGTCATGCTGAGGTATTTTTGGCGCCATAACAAAGAATACCACCTTCATTACAATCCCAAATTCGCCGGAGAATTACAACCAGGTAAGATATTTACACATGGCTACACCTACAACCCGCCGCTTGCAACCCGGTTTGAGGCGGAAAAATCGCGTGAATTCCCTTCATACATTTTGTATGAATCATTGAGCATCTTTCCCGTCTAAAATGGTTCAGCTTGGAACAGATTTCGGGACGGCAGTGCATTTACATTACGTCTTGTAATATTGCCAGTAGTTATACGCGAACGTTAAGCCATTGAATCGTCGTAGTTGAGAAAGATTAGTTGGGAGTGGAAAATGTATACGTACATTTATTATAAAGTGACACCGTTTGACCTTCTTTTACAATAAAACGGAGCAGCGGATCGATGTTATACTTACTTAGTGTGGAGGTGACATAGGCTTATTTTTGTATTCGCAGAAAAAAAATTCTTCATGCAATCGGAACCGCGGGTAGAAGCTAGACTATCAATTACTACTAGTCAGTAACTATTATGTCAGTCCATCCTAAGACTTGCACATATCCAGTTAATTCTTGTAGGCCCTAACCTAACAAAAATATATCGTCAAAATGTGTCATATACCTACGCGTATAACTTTCAAACGACTGCACAAATTTTCTTTTTCTTTATTTGTTATTGGTAGGACAAGATTTGTATAACAGAAAATTAAAAATAATACGAAAAGAAAAAAAGTATAGCGGTACGAAGTTTGCCGGGTCAGAAAGTTTTTAATAAAATTGTATTAATTTCTTTACAAATACTGTCGTAAAATCATATCTTAATCTATACTAATATTATAGAAAGGTAAAATTAGTTTGTTTGTTTGGGGGTTTTGGATAAGGGGGTAATTTCCGAAACTAATGATCCAATTCTAATTTTGTTTTTATTCATTTTTCATAAGGGCTATAAATTATGCAGACAAAGTCGCAGGCGGAGTTCTGGTGTGTAATAAACGAATAAATAAAGTCAATGCAACAATATAAACTCTGATTTGTATACAAATAAAATAAGATAATTTGTATTTTATTTTTATTTTTTATTAAACCCTTTGGACAATCAATCAATCAGTATGAACAGGTTGCAGCAATATCAATTTTTACAATTGGGGTATGAGATCAAAGTTTACAACCTACGCGAAATTATTTTTCTGATAATATATATACAATATGTCTTTGAGTTCCATCACTAACAAATTTGGTGTTTTATCTTTTGTCATGTAAATAAACAATTTATTCAAGTGTTGAGTTTTCTAATTAACAAGTTTTTAAACTTGAAAACGTTAAAATCGTGACTGATATTTTTTTAAATCTTACCGACGACTGTCTCATTATTATTATTATTTTTTAGGACACAGGACCTGAATAAATCTGAAATAAGAGTAGAATAGAAAGATGATTATAAAAACTTTTTTGCAAAAAATAAAACCGACTTCTATATCAAAACACTACAAAGCCAAAAATAATTTTAATTTCGGTAGTCGGTGTTATTGGTTTTGTATTTTATTTTTTTTTTCACACCGCCTTCCGAAATTAAAATTATTTTTGGCTTTGTAGTGTTTTGATATGGAAGTCGGTTTTATTTTTTGCAAAAAAGTTTTTATTTTCGTGCTTTTTAGTGGGTCAGTGAATTTTCCAAATCGGTTCGTAAATGACGGAGTTATGCGCGAACACAAAACGCAATGCAGAGTAAACGAAAAGGTCATCAACGTAAATATTTTTTTTAGACTTGTAAATTTTTCAGAAACGGCCTATCCGATTTCGATAAAATTTTCATGGGACCATTTGGGAAGTATACCCTTTCTAACAAGATAAGAATTTTTCAAATCGGTTGGTAAGCGACGGAGTTATGCGCGGGCAAACATAAAAAAAATACAAACATCCGAATTGAGAACCTCCTCCTTTTTTAGAAGTCGGTT
The DNA here is from genome assembly GCA_943138885.2 of Tholera decimalis. Taxonomy (NCBI): domain Eukaryota; kingdom Metazoa; phylum Arthropoda; class Insecta; order Lepidoptera; family Noctuidae; genus Tholera; species Tholera decimalis. The sequence continues at coordinate 5,819,319 of OW964553.2, read as the reverse complement.
AAAAAGGAAAGAAAAAGTAAGTAGGAGAATATGTCATAGTTCAAATTAATGTCATTTAATTTTTGGAGAAATTATTAACTACTCAGCAAAAAGTTTCATGTTCTAAATAGTGCAATACCTAATAAGAGTTTTCTTTATAATTATGTATTTATCTTTGTTTTCAGACACGATATCATCAAACAATTCCTTTGTCTCGGTGGAGCGGAGGGAAGTGTCAGATTTCGGTTCCGCATAGTTCGGGGCCGCGGTATCTTGTTGGAACATTCCCGCAGCCCATGTTCCTCTATCGTGCGAGTCCCGTCGTTACTGTTGACTGCTCTGTGTCTGTGAGGCCATTTCGTATGGCATAATGCTGGTGACCAACCAATAAGCATATTGATTTCTTACAAGATCGAAATGTGGCTCAAACTGGAAAATTTAAAAGCACCAATGGATATTTGAGTAAACTGTTTCAAAAGCTAAATGAAAAAACAAATATAAATTTAATATAGAACATATTTCAAGCTATAATAAATTCAACTGGGCTGGCCTCATCTGCCGCATGTCACCGCAGAATTGGGTATAAGTAGCCACTGATTGGGTTCCGACCAATAAGAACCGGTGACTCGGTAGGCCAAGGAGGCGATGGCGTGAGAAGTTTGATTCCTACCTGATAGGGAAGGAAGTAAGGGAGGCTTTTGTACTGCATTAGGACACCATAGGCTTATAATCGATAGTTGAAAATGTTTTGTTACCTTTCCTATCAGAGGATTTCATAATCTGCTTAGCTTTTTCTATATGCTTATACAGTATGTTAACTAACAGAGGGCGTTCCCGTTAACCCGCAATAGTATAGCATCCATACATGCTAAAAAATATTACCATTCGAAAACAAAATGTTTTTATTTTTTTAATATTAAAATATTCACTAAAAATTTTAAATTGATACGTAAAAGAAACACCTGTACACGCGTGCTTGAAGGACGGCAACGTCGCAATTTATTTACGAATGCGTACGCGTGTACAGAGTGTTTCTTTTACGTATCAGTTTAACATTTTGGAATGATTAATGATATGAATAAAATTTTGGATGAAATTTGAAATAGGAGTATCTTGAAGCTTGAGAAAGGTTATCCGACTGTAAAAGAAGGAGTATCATGTTTTTACCGTGCTAAAGTCCACGGGAGCGAAGCCCCGCGTGTCTGCTAGACTCTGAACATAACAATTTCAAAATTGTACCAATACACTTTAAACCTACGTTCAGAAATAAAGAGCCCATTGTTCTAATCAATCTCTTTAGGAAACTTTCGTTGTACACTTCAGTTCAAATTATTTAAAGTTATAATCGTGAGTTAATCCTTTTAACACGAGTTTACGCTGCCGTGTTGGAGATTTTGAAACGCAATTATTTAAGGTGAAGTGTAGTGATTTATTTCGTCGAAATATGTACTGGGTGTTTTATATACATACCTACACACAAGTGTTTTTCTGTGATTTAAAACACAAATTGCTCAAGAGCGTATGCATACTTAATTATACTATACACGATACTAAAACACAAACAAACTTTTTAGAATATTTTTGGCTATCGGTCTATCCTTCAATTTCTCCAGGTTAATCTCTGAAACGGCTGAATCGATTTTAATGGAAAGAAAGGGGGTCTGCTGCTCTGATCGACATCATCCAATTTAAGGCCGGCTGTGACTGAAAAGCACATCAGACCGTAGTGTTCGTCTCACTCCGGGGTTACGGGAATGTTCTAACGAGATACCGCGGCCCCGGAACTTAAGGGCAGCTGAAGGAACAGGGTGGGGTTTTAGTCAGCAGAAGTCTGACACTCCCTTCCGCTCCACCCAGAGCGGGAGAAGTCATTTGATGATTTTATGCTGAATGATGGCCCTTTCATGGCCTTTGATTGTCCATGGCTCGGAGTTGACGCATAGTTATCAAACTTAAGATCATATTTGAGCGTCTGCTATACTTAATGATTTATTAAGAGTACTGCAAGATCACGTACAATTTGCATTAAGAGGAAATCAACTTTTGAAAAAGTGGTCTTACGGCTAACAGCATCTTACTTCTTACTAATCTTACTAATATTATAAATGTGGAAGTTTGTGAGGATGGATGGATGTTTGTTACTCTTTCACGCAAAAGCTACTGAACGGATCTGAGTGAAATTTGGCAAGTAGATAGTTTACATCCTGGAATAACACATAGGCTACTTTTTGTCCCGAAATTCCCACGGGATCGGGATTTTACGCGGGAAAACCCTCCCACGCGAACGAAGTCGCGGGCAAAAGCTAGTACATAATATTTTGTCTTGTAATCTTTTTTATATGTTGTTATGTGGTGTTTTGACCAGTACAGATTGTATGGAATTCAAAAGAAACGTTGATTTCTGAGTTTGTTACAATGTTTCTTCTTAGTAGGGTAGTCAGCCAGGAAACACCGGCCTCATCTAGATTAAATCTTTTTTTTTAAATTTCGCGTTTGACCACCATCTCACCTGATGGTAATTGATGATGTGGTCGAAGATGGAGCACGCTTACCTACAAATAACCTATTCACTCTTGACTTAAAGAGGCCTAGAGACTTAGGTTATAGCTATCGGGAAATACAGACTCCTTAGCTGTAGGCACAATGAAAGTATTCCCAAAACGTTTTGTGTGTATGGGTGGGATGTCCACCATGTAAAGATGGCGCTTCGCCGATCGTCTCGTAGTCTTTGACTCTGACTGCGGAATTAGGTTATGTCTACGAAAAAAGAAATATTCCTGTCCCGTAATAATAATATTATGTTGCTGAGCTTATAGCGGAAGGTTAAGTTGGGATCTGATTATTGTATTTCAGGAAAACCAAGGGAAGCCCAAACTTTAAGGGCACTTACAACGTTTTACCTACTCACCTGGTCGAAGTCAGTGCTAAGCTAAACGAACAGGGTTTGGATCCCTCGTTTCGCTCGAATGCGGCGTACATGGTACACAAAACGATTGATTGTCTCAACCAGGTGAGTAGACCTAGCCATTATTATAAAAGAAATTAGGCATCCAATGATTACTTTCGCCTTTTAGGGCAGTAGTGTTTTTGTTTATTTTGAAGTCGGTTCCATTTTATGTTAAAAATATTTTTCAATATGCGTCACTCTTGGCAAAAATAAACTTTTTCTCATACCTAATTCCTTGAACATATAATGTAAAGAATTATATTTTTATGTTTTGTCATGAAATACGCCTTAAACTTTTCAAACGCAAGCCTTCGAGTTGACGACACTAACATAGTTGTGTTATTACTTATTACTACTACATAAACTACATTTTACCATTAAAATATTGGCCAAGTGCGAGTCAGACTCGCCCATGAAGGGTTTCGTAGTAACTATAGTTAGTACGAAACCCTTCATGGGCGAGTAATATAATATAATATAATACAATATGTATATTTATTTGACAAAAAAAAACATTACGAATTTCTTAACACTAGCTTATTTACATTTTTACAACTACACCAAATAACTTGGTTTTTCATAGTGTTTGTATGAATTACAAAGTTATATTTGCGGTTTTAGAAAATATGCTGTATCTCAAAAACTGCTGATTCGATCTTGTTCAAACTAACTTTGGTTGAAAGTTTATATTAAGATCTACAGACACATTATTTTTAGATTTTTCACTCCATTATTATAGAAGTTAGAGAGGGGGGACATTTTACCACTTTGGAAGCGTATATCTTTTAAACGATTAACTTTATGAAAATGTGGTTTTAAAAACCTCAATGTCATTTTTACGCATAAGTATCATGAAAAAAATATTTTCAGTTTTAGTTCCATGACCGACGGACAGACAGACAGACAGACAGACAGACAGACAGACGGACAGACATGACGAAACTATGTATTAGGGTGCCGTTTTTTGCCATTCGGCTACGGAACTCTAAAAAGGGTATGAGTAAGATTTTCTTTTCCACTGTAAGTAGTTTGAAAGGCTATGCATTAACTTAAATAGGCTTTTCTTTTTATCTTCTATTACAATGTATTCATTCTTCTTTACTGGGAACTCGTGGCTAATAACAGGCGGATGGGTTGATGGTCGATGCGTTACGGGTAGTCCGAAGCCATAAAATCTGACATTGGTCTTACCACCAGGCTTGTAGCTAATGGTTTCTGGAGGTCAGACAGGCTGTTGTTTCGTGTAAAATACTAGGCATCGAGTTAGATTGGTAGCTGTCCCTGATATATTTGGTTAAGCTGATGACGATGTATACGAGAGCAATACCAAACTAATTTCTTAGTATTACTTTGAATTAATATTGAGGTTCCCTCCGCCTCCTTATTAACCGACTTCAAAAAAAGGAGGAGGTTCTCAATTCGTCTTGAACTTTTTTTTATGTATGTTACTTCATAACTCAGAGACGGCTGGACCGATTTGGAAAATACTTTTTGCGTTTGAAAGGGTATACTTTCTAGTTAGTCCCATTGTCATAACGATCTGATGATGGAATCATGGAGAAATCGAGGGAACTCTTTAATTGTAGGCACACCAATAGCGATTTGGGCATTTCTTATAGTACCTTGAGCAGTTGCTTTCGAAAAGTACCATTTGGGGAAGTTGAACTGATGATGAAGACCACAGATGGCCACTGAAACTACTCAATAATAAGTATTACGTGGATTGCGAATCGATTACTTGAGTACGGATGTTAAGCACTTTATGCTCGTCACAATGCATATGGTGATGTAGAGCTGATGGTCAAGTACCAGGAGAACTCCTCAAAAATTAACGGCTATGCATCGGGATAAGCAATATTTTGTAAAAGGTGATAAGTTGTTGACATTATGGCTTTTGTAACTAGATAAATTACAAATCGACCCACTAAAAAGCGTGAAAAAAATTTTTAGCAACCAATAGAACCGACTTCCATATCAAAACACTACAAAGCCAAAAATAACTTTAATTTCGGAAGGCGGTGTGATAAAAAATAAAATACAAAACCAATAACACCGACTACCGAAAGACTGCTCCATTACCACTGCGACCTACACCCCATTGAATTGGAATGATTACAGGTATCGTAACCTATTTTATTTTTCATGTCCCTTCATAATCACATTTTACTTTTGTTAATTTTACACAATACTAATAAATAAATTGTTTAAATCGTTATTTGATTTTATTTCCGAAACGATTAATTTAATTACCTACATCACAATTCCGCTGTCGTCATTATCTTACAACACTGAAACTCTCAGTTTACTGAATCGTAAAATAAAGTCCTGGTATAAAGCTAATTACACTTAGATAAACATCCATGTATAGACTTTAGTTAGAACAGAACATCGTGACGAGTACAATACGAACATGTCCAAATTAGACATGACGTACGTAGTTACATGACATCTTTGTCGACAAGATCAAGAAACTCGTTGAATGGTGTACTCAAGATTGAAACAGGTCCACTAATTAATCCATTTCTTAATATTATCTATGTATTACTTACCTTTACCCATAGCTTTGCTTGCATTAATATGGAAGGAGGCTACAAGCTTGGCAATTGATTGATTAATCAATTGCCAAGCCTGTAGCCTCCTTCAAGTTCCCATCTATCTCTGTACAAAAATTTATCCAAGTCACTTCAATGATTTTGACATGATCACGTCACAAACAAACTCATTATTATCGCATTTATAATTTAATTGCGTGGGGTTTAAGTAAAGAATTAACAGACTTAGGACAGTCCCTACCAAAAATAATAAATGCGAAAGTACCTTTGTCCGTCTGACTGTTAAACTTTCACTTCTAAATCACTTTACTGATATTTATTTCAATTTAGTACAGAAATTAATCAGAACAACTTAGGCTACATTTATGTTCAATGAAGCAAGTACTTCGCGAGCAAAGCCGCGGGCAGAAGTAAGTATCTAATATTTTATATGTCTTGGATTTGAGATATTAAAGTTAAGAGCGTATCAAAATCAGCTGCACTACGTTTTAAAGTGTAAAATTCTCTAATACTAGTCATTAACATTTTTATAAAAACGAATTAATGAATCAAAAAGTAAAGAAACGATATAGGCAATAGTGTAATAAAGAGTTCTATTAAAATGTAGATATGAAAGTGCTATCAAAATACGAAATCCCAGACATAATCTAACCTAGATAAACCTAGGCATCAAAATGTCCTAACCCAAAAATTTTCCCCTCATCCAAAAGCGAAAGGTCGCAGTACTGTACGGATAGGATTATCATCAATTTAGGGGTCGCATATTTGCATAGGGCAGGCGTGTCGGGCCTCGGGACGCGGGTTCTGCCGGCGGCGACAATGCGATGTGACGCTACCCGCTATGGGAAGGGAGTGTGTCCAATGATACACGGTACCTTAGCCGATCGTTGATAATTATGATAAGTTGGGGATTTGATACCTTGGGCGTTAATAGTAATTAAGGTTTGGAGAGAGTGTCTCCAACTAACGTAAGAGCAATATACATACGAGTAATCACGTCTTTCAAATTAAGGTTTAATTTTAACATATTTTTTTTATAAATTAGTAAAATTTGAATCAATCAAATTGCATACGATGAGTGACGTATTTATACAGACCAGAGATTATTGTATTTTTGGATGAGGAATATAATCATAGTTGGTATTCCAATTGTTCAGTACTACAATAAGCCAGCGCAACGATACTGGTATGCTGAACTGTCCACGGTTCGTGGAGCCCTAAACGTTGCTTACAAACTCAATATAGGCTCTTGGGCCCTACCAATACATAATACTAATAAATATGTACACTTATAGCCTAGACTTACCTGAGCTGTAGACGCCAAGTGAGGATCTGCTTTGATCACGTCCGTGCGGTATGTGTGTAAGTGTGTATGATTGTGTAATGATGTGAAAGTGGTGTCACGGCGGTCACAAAGGGCGCAAGCTTCAATGTGGTCCGGGCCGGGATGCAGTACAAACTTCGCACCAGATTGGAGCAGCTATTTATCACCAATTCACTATCACTTTCAACAATTCGCGTGCCATTCGGTCTGGGCGTCAATACGGCGATATTGTTCCAAAATATCCCAGGTTTTTCGTCAATTCGGGATTACAATTTCAACTTATCGTTAATCGCGACCAAATTATCTTTTAACCGCGTAGATTCCACAGGATTTTTAATTTCAATCAATGAATCGATCTCAACAAACAAGGCGGTTGCTTTTTACCAAGAACGGATATCTGTCAAAGTGAAAAAAAGTCAAAGACTATAGAATATAATGTTGCCAACCAAAAGATGCGTTCGGTTTCACGTTGGACGAAACACCAATACATAAAAAATGTGGCCAAGTTGTGGAATTCTCAGCCGGCTTCTGTGTTCCCTGCCACTTATGACCTTTCGGCCTTTAAAGTAAGAGTAAATAGGCATCTTCTGGGCTCGCTCGTTCCATCGTAGACCTCATCTATCGCTTACCATCAGGTGAGATCGAGATCAAGGGCGGGATCATCCGTAATAAAAAAAAAAACATACCGCTCTACAAAGTCTGAACGGTATCCTTGGTGGTTCTTCCATATTCCTCTTCATATTTAGATATTATATCTAGATTTCTGGAAGCATTGAGTGTGTTGGCTGTAGAACATGATTGCTGCTCTTATTGCAAGCGCGGTAGATGTTACATCATCGTTTTGAGTGATCGACTTTAATAATAACGAACGATAGAAGTGCCTATCGATGCGTTTAATATTTCTTTGTTTCGAACTTTTATCAATTAGACATGCTGCCGAAAAGATAATAGAATAAAATATAAAAGAGAGAATTTGGTGTTACTAATTAGATAGTATTTCTTATTTTCTGGCTTATACCAGTTGCTCAATGTCGCATCGAGCATGACTATAATGAGGAAATTTGTATTATTGTACACCCTATAAAAATTACTGTGAGACTTTGGTTTTTGTTTTATTCGTATGGCATTTTTCACAGTCGTTCTATGTATAAATTTAATTATAATGTAATATTATTAAATAAATTCTGAATCCAGAGGATAGCGTCGTTTTCAAGAGAGAACAGGTCTGCGGGATTCCCATGGTATTTCGTGAGGGGGTAATGTTCAACGATGTGCTCAACGATCTGCATAGTATCTCCGCATTCGCACGCCGCCGCCAGTGACTCTCGCCACCCACACTTAGTCAAGAAATCGTTGCTCCGTCAGCATCCCTTTCAGCTTTGAAAATCTTTGGAAATAGAAGGACAATATAAAAATGAAGGTACCAGGTACCTGATTAAAATAAGCAACTCATTAATCGACCATCGTCCATATTGGCGACTTGGCTAATGACACGGTCGGCGCGGTGGTTAATCGATTGGCTATTGCATTGCGTATCGCGGGTTCAATTCCCGTACCCTATCTTGTAAGGCATACAAATACTTGTTCAGACTCTGCATGTTTGTAAAAATGCAGCATCATGATACAGAGGAAATTCCCGGTGTGTAATGCTTTAGTTTAAAAAAAGAAATTGTATCTAGTCAATTGGCCTGATCTCAATGCTTTGAGACCCTTAAAGAAGTATGCAAAATGTGAGGCATATACACCCCCAAGGGTGAGTTGGCGAGGCGGTATGTGCAACACAGTTATGAATGATCTGATTAAACATGTTTTCCTCTAGATTCCTATATTTTATCCCAATACAATGGACACCGATTCCCATCTCTCGTTCAAGCCTGCGGCGATCGTGTAGCCCCAATAACGCCCTGCATCGTCCCTTGAAATCGCGCATTTGTTCATCACGACACCACATCTCGTAAACTGCTAGACACAAAACTATAAGATTTATGCAACATCGAAACTAATTCTATCGGTCGCCTCAGGGTGTACTTAATAGTCGTGAGCTAAGATTTCTCGTTTTAAACTTAGATTGATAGTGCTGTTATGAAACTGTTTATATTTTCCTTATTGTGCTGTAAACGGTATTATTTTGTAAGCTTTAGCTTGGAGCTAGGAAACATGCTGTTCAGTGTCTTTCAACACAACATTCACTCTACCAAGTGAAACAATCTTAAGGGCGTTTACATCTCAGGCTGTTAGTTTTTTTTTTATTATTTTAGAACTTTTTTGAAAAAAAGTTTAGAGACAAAGTGCGAGTTATTTTTATGTAGTACCTAGTAGGTAGAAGAACCTGAAAAAAGCTGTCTTTCTCTCTGCTTTTGAACTCCTTTAAAAAATAACTAATTAACGAATGCATAATCTCGAAAATTAAACAAAAAAGTCAGACAACTCGAATAGTCGCAAAAAGTTAAATTAAACTTACTAATCGAGTTCGCAGTAAGCAATTCTGAGCATTTTCAATCTGTGCATAAAACGCCTGCAGAATTACATCTTCATTAGCCATACAATCGAGTCGGGCGTGGATGGGAGACTCGCCGAGTTCCCAGTTTCAGACCCAAGAAGTTGAATTTACCATTCGACAAAGATTTATAAATTGCAGAGGGAGTTTGAAAGCAACATGGGAAGTTTCTATTATTATAGTTTATTGAATGGTACCAGTATTAATTGCGGTGAAATTGCAATTAAACTTACTGCGCTATCGTGCAATGCAGTCTCAAAGTCTTTGTTGGGGATTCCGAGCGATAATGTTAAAGGTGTTGGGAGACTATTCCTTCTGTACTGTACGAAGTACCCTTGTAGGCATTGCGACCATCTTTTAAGAGGCAACAGAGCTCCTTCTATGAGCTTATGGTGATCACCGGGGTAGTAGTAATTTAAAGGTTTCCACCCGGTTACAAAAAAGTTTTGCGATCTGATAGAGAAGCTGTGTATGTTGTTATTTATAACTGTTAACAGATAACACATCAAAGGAACTTAGAAAATCTTGGTTGACGTTTCCCGTGACCTGAGAGGTAGCTTTTACTTGAGCTAAAAGCCGAGCCAAGGCTATTTTAAGTCTGGCTACGTAGAGTGTTGAAGTACCATACAGCACCTGGTGCATGTTTGTGAGAGAGAACGAAGTGGTTTGATTCAGTTAGATTCTGACAGACCTCTTCGCCCGCCTCAGGGTGGGGACATAACAACGACGTAAAAAATCCAAGTATTGCCATATAACGTCACCGCCAGTATTTTGAGCACATTACCAGCTGAAAGCGATGGGGTGAATTCCAACATAGTTGGAAAAAGCCTATATTATTAGATTCATGTAAGTAGCAAGTAAATTTTTTAACAAACCAAGGAAGATATACAATTAATTTTGATCAGAAAATGAGAAGAGAATTTCAAATTTAAATTCAAATTCTAGTTTCATCAAACTAACGCACCGAATTGATTAACTGAAACTCTCGGGTTGAAAACTTCGTAATCGATCAAATTCAATTCTGACGTGTCTATTTCTGTGCGAACTGTGGCACGAATAAATGAATATTTTACACTCTCGTCTGGTGGATTAGGTAGTGATAATGAGATGTGCACCGCAGTTTGCTTTTCATTTCCCTGAGCACCTGCATGATTGTCTGGCTTTGGATCCACGATTGAATTTATATACTTAGCTATATTTATAATGTTTCTATTTTAAACATTCTGTCGGCTTCGAGTGTGTGGTTCCAAGATTTGGTTTTGATTTGATCCGTTATCGTAAGTGCTTAGTGATATTTTCTTGATACGATTGAGGCTTACGATAGTTAAAAATATTATTTGAGAAATCTTATTTATTCAAGTGGAGATAACCTTGCTCTGAGGTATTTGTCTGTCTTAATCTTCAATGTCGCAGCTAAGTTCCTTCATCGGACGACCACTAGATATGTTTAGGTAACTATCCCAAGGCTAAAATGAACAATTTTATGTTCCTTATTTGACGGCGGTATATAAATATATTTTGGTAGGGTATATTTCTGTTTACTAAGTACTATTCGCTTCTTTTATGAATAGGTATAATAGCTGCTGTGATTATAAACTTTTTGATCAACTAGTTTAGTTTTTATGCTTAGACATTGAAGCCAAAGTTTTAAGGTAAGTCCATTAAGTTATTTCTAATTCATTTGACCTAGAAACTTTCGTAAAGACTATCAAAATAATTTGAGTTATTTAGTAGTTATTTAAAATTCAGAAACACAGGCTTATCTTCATGTCAACTAAGAGTGTTGAAAAAGTTATATTGGAACGAGTATTTTTATCCGAAAGATGCCGAAATTCGAATACAAAAGATGGCATGGCTTCACACGGTCCCGTTCTGCTAAATTCACGTATGTAATACCTTTCCCAACAATCACTTAGTCCATTAAAGAAAATTGCATGAAAATCTGTTCAGTAGTTTGTGCGTTTATTGTGAACAGACGCGGCGGAAAAGTGTATTATGTAAGGATATCATTATTTATTCCCAACTAGCACAAATGGGCTGCATTAGGGCTTTGGAGCGTATCCGATTATTACTTATGGTAATAGACGTAAGCTCTAGAGCGTCTACTACAGACTTAAACCAGCCGCTTTAGCGCTATTTGGGCGCCATTTTATGCAACCTAAAGTTCCATTTAACCTGCACAACGGTTGCATAATGGTTCCTTAATAGCTATAACGATTTATTAACGCTATACTAAAGCTCTCGTAGCGCTACTTTTGAATGATTTTGAACTACTTTGAACGAATGAATTGATTATAGTTCTTTATTGTATATCTTCAGTTGACATTATTTGTAATATTTTGGTAAAGTGTTTTTGTCGCCATCATGAAAATAAAACAAAAAGAAGTAAAAGTTTATATTCTGTATTAGCAAGATATATAAAGATACTTAAAACGCTCTCAAGAAGTGGAATTCCTGGCCATAGTCTGTGTTTCCTCATAGATATAAAATCTGGGGATTTTTTTTAAAAAAAGGAGATTTAGCAATGTGGTTAGAATTCACACTACTATACGTAGCAATGTTGTTAACCTCTCCAACTAAGCTCCAATATGCTTGTGTCTGTAGTGGGTTCATGCCAACAGAGTAATCGGTGTGGTTTAAGTCAAGAGTAAAACAATTACGCGTGCGTACAAGCCTGTTTCATCTTTGAACACATCATCGCTTACCACCCGGTGAAATGGCGGTCAATTGCGTACTTATCATCTATAAAAAAAACGGGCAAGAGCGAGTCGGACTCGCGCACGAAGGGTTCCGTACCATTGACTATAAAAAAGAAAAAAAAAATTGTTGTATAAAAAACAATATAACCTAACCTTAATCTAGTAAGCTTACTTTTAAAATAATCTATCAAAACAAACCTTCAACTCTCAACAACGTTGGACCTCAATAACTCATTTCAAATTCGTACAAACTTCAAGACTATTTGAAACTCGAAATAAGTCCATATAAAATCGCGGAGGATATAAATTCGCTTGTCATAACGGAACAGCGCCAAGTTGCGCAGATATACTGCCAGGGTCGAGGGAAGGACGTGTGCGACTTAGGCAATGAACCAGTGTATCTACGGAAGATATTATGCACTTGGTAGGTATGTAGGTTTATATAGCGTTTTAGTTGTGTTCGTAGAGGTGTAAGTTTAAGAACTATACAAAAAATCATACTTATGTAGGCTAGAAGGAGGAGCTTGTGTCTAAATTATACTAAAGGGCTATTGTGTTAGATAGAAATACTCTTTATTGTACATCAAGAAAACAAATAATGACTTAATAATTAAAAAAAATTTGGCCAAAGGCGAGTCAGTCTCGCCCATGAAGGGTTCCGTAGTAACTACGCCTAATAACTTTGTTTTTCATAGCGTTTATAATATAATAATAATAATATTTATTTGCTAAAAACATGGTAGGTATAATAGGTGATACAAAAATTCTAAATTGGTACAACATGTTTTGCTTGTAACAAGCGTGCAAATTATATATATACATTTATGATCAATGTAAGTACAGAGTTGTCTTATACTTAGAAATCATATAGAAAATAATAAGATGAGTCATTGGCCTCCCTTTCCTAAACTAGGCAGAAAAACTGTCTGTATCTTAGGAAAGAGAGCCCTTATAATGGGTCTAATTGGTGTTACACAAAAATATCGGTGCGTGCAATGGGCGAACAAAGTACACTGATACATTAAATAATAAAATTAAAAAAAAAAACAATGTATGTATATATGTCACTCGGTGTGTGCGTCTGATATTTGTGTGTGCGTGTGTGTGTCAGTTTGAAAGCGCGCGCGCGCGCGTGTATACGTGTGTGTGTATGTGTGTGTGGATGTTAGAGTGAATTTGTTTGTGTGTGTTTATGGGAGAGTGAATTTGCGTGTGTGTGTTTGATTGATTGTTTTAAAGTCTATTGTGTGTGTGTAAACCTATTTGACTTTACTGTACAGCGGTTATAAGCTCCTCAGCATCACAATATGTTAATTTCTGCAGCCAAGAATAAAGCACGTGTTTTACCTTACACTTAGTTAAGGTGTAGATATTTAATTGCTTGTGGGCTTTATTATAGAGCCTAGCACTTAGGCCACTAAACTGTCGTCTTGCGAAAGCAGTCCTGCAGGAGACAGTTGGACATAAAGGAAAGCCACGTCGCCGCTGACTGACAAGCTGCTTATCGAAGGAAATCATAGAGTGTTGGCGGATGATGGAACTTAAGATATATAATTTTCTAACAGTTAGTACATTGCATTCTGAATATAACATGTACGTAGGGTAGTCACGTGGTTTACAGTGAATTACTTTTAACACAGCCCTTTGAGCTCTTTCAAGCTTTAACAGCTCAGTTTTATGAGTTCCTCCCCAGACCGGGATACAGTACGTCAGAATATATTGACACAGAGCCAGGTAAACCATTCGGAGAGTATCTTTATCCGCTGAAAATCTTAGGTTTTTGAATATAAAAATGAGTCTTCTGGTGCGAGATGTTAATGACTCTAATTGAGTAGTCCAGTCTAGTTTCTCGTCAACGAATACTCCGAGATATTTTATGGATTCTACCATCGTCAACGACAGACAGGCACAGGCTTCAGTGTTTTGCGGACAGGTATGGGCTTTTAGGTTTTCGGTTTCTACAGCCGGTTTTGATGTGTGCGGTAGAATGAAGCGTAAGAATTGGGTCTTTTTGACATTTAAGGTTAACATAATTTTTGCTAACCATTGCATTACTCTCCGTAATGCATCTTCTGAGTGTAATTTGGCATCATCCCAATTTTTACCATATGTCACTAGTGCAGTGTCGTCTGCGTAAGTGAAAATATCACAGTTGACGAGAGGCAGATTACAAAGGTCATTTATATAAATTAAGAAAAGGGTGGGACCCAAAATACTTCCCTGAGGAACTCCGAAGATTATCTGTTCCTCTGCGCTTATTCTATTATCTATTCTGACGATGAAACGATTCTGAAGTTTGTATGAATTACAAAGTTATATTTGCGGTTTTAGAAAATATGCTGTATCTCAAAAACTGCTGACTCGATCTCTTTAAAACCAATTTTGATTGAAAGTTTACATTAAGATCTATAGATATATATATATATATATACAACGTGTAATTTAAAGGGTATATATGTTACCGGCCAAACCCGATTTCAGGACAAACTAGTTTTGCCTAGGCCAAACTAGTTCTTCCTATACGCGATAGGATTAACTAGTATAGCCTAGTCCAAACTAATTTGTCCTAAGCCCGATAGGATAAACCAGTCTAGCCTAGGCCAAACTAGTTGATCCTGATATAAATACGCACTCTCTAGGATAAACTAGTACGGCCTAGTCTAAACCAATTTAGAAGAGTCGAAAGTAATTGAGCAAGCATGTCAGGACTTGTACATGCGGGATTTCCCAAGTCACGCCCCGAGCGTCCCGCGCCGCTATTCGCTCGCCATTCGTCGCGTCGTTTTAAACGCATTTTGCGTCTAGTTGCCAGCCGTGCGTAACGTTTTATTTACACTACATTATAAAGTTTTCTTCTTTTTCAATATGGATGAACCTACGTCAAGTCGACAAGCAGATCAAAAACAAGGGAGGGAAAAGTTTTTGACAGAAATTTTACAAAGTGAAAGTAAAAAGTCTTCTCATTATAATGTGTTATCATCAGAGCAATATTTGGAACTCGTTGAAGAAGTTGAAGATGCAGAAAAGTCTGAAAAAAGAACACCATTACAACAAAGGAGATTGAAACGATTTGCTGTGTTAACTCTTTGAGCCACACTTCTATATTTCGAATAATAGGAACAAAAATATATATGGCTGTATTACTTAGGACTACTACATATATAAAAAAAAATAAAAATTTAGCTTCAGCCTTAAGGCTTTTGAGGAATGAGGTGGTTACCAGTACTAACCACCGTGGCTATAGAATAAAACATGTATGATGAATAATGAACTTTATTTTATGGAATTATTTCCTTACTACAACTACTTCTTGTGAAAATCAGCAAGCCAAGTTTTTCCTTTACGTAGGCAATGAGGAACTTTACACATGCTGCACTCCCAAACTGTGCGTACTGGATGAGACTTTGTACTGCACAAGCAGCAGCGCCTAGATATGGTTGTGATGTGGTTGGTGCCGACTACTTTCTAAACGTATTTGTTGGGGAACTGTTGGTTTGAAACGTTATATCAACACAGGAAGCGGAGAATGCGCTGGAGAGCTGGTATTGGAACCATAAGATCGCTTATTCACAAAAGCAGGGGCAAGGATGCCCTGGTAGACAGAACGGCGGAATTCCTTCATTGTCAGTCTTGACAGTCCCATATCATCAAGTTTTTGAAGATCTTTGTAAATAATAAAAGAATTTACCAACGCGCAGTCCAAGAAATGAAAGAATATTCTATGCCACCACTTACGAGACTTTCTTTCAATGGAATAACAGCTTTTGAGTATGTCAAACTTGTCTGCAAAGTTCATATATGCGTTGTAATCCTTTGCAAGTTCAGGGCAAGCTATCTTATTTGAGTCACCATTACGCTCTTTGCGAATAACAGTACTGACATTTCGAGGGTCGTGGTAGTTTGATAGAAGGTGGACTACCCTCTTATCTTTCCACTTCATCACAGTCACATTTGTGTCACTGACTCGATAGTCATGTTCACCCCTTTATAACTTCTTATCTTCTTTGAGTTTAGGTAAATGTTTCCTAGTAGCAATTACAGTACCTCAAGCCAGGATTTTGTCGTTTAGTAAATGAAGCTGCAACTTGTAACTGTTAAAATAATTATCAAAGTAGACTTGTGATATTTGCCTTTGAGATGTGTATATAATCGCTTTATCTACTATTGTCGCACCCAAATCTTTTTCAACATTGTGTTCTTGTTTTCCAGTATATAATTGAAAATCGAGACAGTAACCAGACTCAGCACACTTCATCCAAACTTTATAGCCCCGTTTGATCGGTTTTTTCGGCATGTACAGTTTTAGAGAAGACCTTCCTTTAAATTTTATCATACTTTCATCTACTGCAACTTTTTCTGAAGCAAATCTTCTGTCCAAAACATGCGAAAAAGTTGTAGAGGCGTATGCTTTGAATATGTTCAGGAATACCAGAAATCCCACAAAAAGTGGAAGGCTGTTCCATAGTATAGCTTCTTTTCCATTTCGGTAGCCGAAATGTCGAAGACAAATCATCAGCCGGTTGAGAAGTAAAAGCAGAGGTATTATCTTATCGGTACTTACAAAATTAGCCAGAGGTATAAAAAATATCAAAAACCAAATTGTAAATATCAAGCGAATTATAAGTAAATTATTGGCCTATTGTCACGGTGGTTACCTACACTAACCACCACATTCAAGTACTATTTTAGTAATGTTACGTATAAAACTATATATAATCAAATCTACTGACAAACGTAAACAACAACACTTTAGACATATTTTGAAATAAAAATAACGTTATATTAACGAAAACTTACCTCTTTAATCCAATAGTGCAATCTTCGTGAATTAAAACACTCGCGACCCATCGAAACTCAAGTTCGTAATTCTAACTGAGAATTGATTCAACCTACACCTATCGGTTATATATAGAGGTCAGTGATATATCTGTCATATTCATTCATAAAATTACTAATAGATGGCACTATTTTTAGAATATCACAGGTAAAAGAGGTGGTTAGCGTTACTAACCACCTACGCTGAAAGAGTTAAAAATCGGGGACGTGAAAAAACTGATTGCACGCAGTGAAGGTAATATAAAATACTATCTTCCATCCGATGAACTTTATGATGTGATTGACGCAGCTCATGTGGCTGTCGGCCACGGTGGGCGTGACAGGATGTTAGCCGAAACAACAAAAAAATATGCCAATATCACAAAAGAAATGATAAGCTTGTATTTATCTATGTGTAGTGTCTGTCATCAAAAGAAAACAAAGAAGAAAAGAGGATTAGTCTCTAAGCCCATTCTTCATTCGGAAATGAATAGTAGGTGCCAAGTAGATCTGATCGATTTTCAGACACAACCAGATGGGAATTTTAAATTTATTATGGTTCACCAAGACCATCTAACAAAATTTGTTCTGCTACGCGCTTTACAATCTAAGAGAGCGACAGAGGTGGCTTACCATTTGAATGATATATTTCTAACTATAGGAGCGCCGTGCATTCTTCAATCTGACAACGGTAGGGAATTTGTAAATAATGTTATAAGTGAGCTTGCCAGTCTGTGGCCAGAACTCAAAATTGTGCATGGAAAACCCAGGCACAGTCAAAATCAGGGCTCTGTTGAACGTGCTAATCAAGATATTGAGAATATGATAGGTTCTTGGATGAAAGACAACATTTCAACGAAATGGTCAGAAGGCTTGAGATATGTTCAATTCATGAAAAACCGCGCCTTCCATTCAGGGATAAAACAATCGCCATACAAGGCATTATTTGGAATAGAACCCAGAGTAGGACTTTCGACTTCCTCTTTACCGCAAGAAATCATAAATGATATTCAGGATGAAGATGATTTAAGGAAAGTAATAGAAGATGATTGCAATGTTAACCTGACAGAAGACAGTGATGATAACATTACCGAAGTTAGTAACCCAGAAAAAGTTTCTGCATCTGAAAATGACATTCATAAAGCTAGAACAACTGCAGCAGAAAACCTTGTGAAACAGGCTAAGAAAATGAAAGCTACTTCTGACAAGTCTCATCCACCTGCCAACATTGGAGATAATGTGACTATACCGATTCCAGATGTTGACAAAGGCAAAGGTGATCTCAGAAACATCATTGGAGTTATTCTTCAGAAAAATGACGAAGGTTTTTACAAAGTTGGCACCAAACATGGTGTACTTCAAAAACTATATTGCAGGTTTTATTTTTTCTTACTTAATTACTTATCTATATTTCTGGAGCATTAATGATATTGTAAAGTAGCTAATATGTTTTTACTTTTTTTTTCAGATCAGAATACGACATTTGCAATAAAAAAAATTTAAAGGTAGCAGATGTAAACCAAGACTCTGAAATATCGTTAAGGACTGCAGCTACGAAACATTCAGTTGGATCAGGCCAAGGTTTTGTGAGATGCAGCTGCAACAAAAACTGTTCCACAAACAGATGCCAGTGCAAGAAGGCAATGATACTCTGCAATTCTAAGTGCCACCAAAGCACACCATGTAAAAATAAATAATAATAATAATTGAGATATGATTATTGCTTCTATTAAAAAAATACACTTATTATTTGTTATAGTATGATTGTTTGTATTACCAATTATACATAACTATTAACGACGAATCGTTATCGTTTTAATAAAAATATTATTTTTCCAATTACGGAGTATTTTATTCAGTTTACCTATTTATTTTGACTTTATAGATATACTATAATGTTTAGACTAGGCCATACTAGTTTATCCTAGAGAGTGCGTATTTATATCAGGATCAACTAGTTTGGCCTAGGCTAAACTGGTTTATCCTATCGGGCTTAGGACAAATTAGTTTGGACTAGGCTATACTAGTTTATCCTATCGCGTATAGGAAGAACTAGTTTAGCCTAGGCAAAACTAGTTTGTCCTGAAATCGGGTTTGGCCGGTAACATATACATACCAAGTGCATGGCTTCTTTGGATGATAACAAACGATATGGCAAGGGTTTTGTAATCCTAAGTCTACATGTGTAGAACTTATTACAAATTCCAGTACACTGATACCAGAGACCGAATTTTTCAAATTAAGAAGAACGAAAAGAATTATCGTGTTATTGGCAAGTGACGTGGAAAGTTATTGATCCTCGTAGTGCTGTGATACGTTTGTTATGATTGGTATTCAAAAAATATGTGAAACCAATAATTTGGTATCAATTCTTTAAGTCAGTTATTTTGTGCTGAAACTGTGCATAGAGACTCCATACCAAATGTTGTCTTCAGCCCTTTTGGTTAGATATGGGGTTTCCGTTACACGTTGTATATATATATATTTATATTTTTCACTCCACTATTATAGAAGTTAGAGGGAGGGATACACATTTGACCACTTTGGAAGCTTATATCTTTTAAACGATTGACTTTATGAAAAAGTGGTTTCAGAAACCCCCATGTCATTTTTAAAGACCTGTCTATAAATACCACACACGCATAAGTTTCATGAAAAAAAAAATATTTTCAATTTTAGTTCCATGTATGGGGTAGTAGTATGTTCCTTTATTTTAAATGATTTTTAATTTTTTTCTCAATATCGGAAAGCGTTTCATAGAATACATCTACTTACCAAGTTTCACATGTATAGTCTTAATAGTTTTGGAATAAAATAGCTGTGACATACGGACGGACGGACAGACAGACAGACAGACAGACAGACGGACAGACATGACGAAACTATAAGGGTTCCGTTTTTTGCCATTCGGCAACTGAACTCTAAAAAACGAGTAATTTCTTTAAATATATATTTTTAATTTTGGTACACTACACATATCACAGTATAGTAAGAAAAGAAAAAATGACAAAAAGATACTATACTTTGTAAGAAATAAAAAGACAATAAAACTTATTTCGAATTTTGAAAATACAATCGTAGAAATATCAATGCATCCAAGGTTTGACTTCCAAGCCTGCTTCGTTTATTACCAACATAAGCAGCAGCTGAAAACGCTCGTTTAGGTTTTACACTGGTTGGAGGAATAGACAATAGATACTTATATGCTGTTTCTAAGTGATATCCACTAATTCCTCCATTTTCAAACAGGCTTATTTCACGTCTATTTTGCCAACCCCGATTAATTTTGTATTTGTACTTCACGATCTGGGGACTTCATACTCTTATCAATTTCCAGCTATAACTTTTCCTTTAGTGTCAATTGGGGTTGGGATTGGGAGGTTTGTGGCATTAACTCATCATCTGTTTGTGATCCTGATCTTCCTTCTTCTTCTTCCGTGTCATCTCGCCTTTTAAGTTTTTTAACAATATACTTTTTAACAATAATGTAACAGACTCTGTTACATTGTTCTGAGATCTCAACTACCGTTTAATAAATAGCAATAGGATAATCGCTAATTGCAAGACTCTTGCGAGACTCTCGTTTGGGCAACACTATATGGTTTATTGGATGTTGAAGTCCACTTGTCGAAAGAAAGACTAAATCTTTCACCTGCACTTTTCAAATGTTTCAATTCTGCAGTTACTTGCTTTCTGATTTTTTCACTGTAATTCATGACACGTTTTTGAATGGTGACGGCTGACTTTGGTAAATCCGTGTATTTTGCAAAGACAAATTTTCTCGAATCATCTGAAGTTATGAATATAATGAATGGAAATCCATCTAATGCAATCATTCTTGCCAAAACATCATCGAGGCTATCGTCGGCACTTTTAGTAAAATAATCATTTAACTTTCGCTTGGCTGGCGGCGGTGCTGTGTTCAGATTTTCAGAATCTAGACTTGTTGAAGCTGATATAAGTTTTATGTTATGTTTTGATGACAAATGTGTATGTAATCCCTTAGTCGATCCATCCAAAGTCTTGAGAATGGCTGAGCATCGGTTACATTTGGCACTATTCCTATCCTTCGCAACTAAAAAATAGCTTCACATTGACGTCGTATCACTGTGTTTTTTATGTTTAACAAAGTCTCCCGCCATTTGAAATACTTAATTTCAGATAATTGACTTTTAAATTTAAATGACGTAGGTCGTGGGTTTAAATTTAGAAAATATCTTGTAATGACCAAAGTTTTAAATATAATTAAGCATATCTTAAAACTGGAAACATATCTTACAACTATACAATAATATAGGTTATCCATCAGAATTCAGACAGGCTTTAATGTCCTCTCATAGGTATAATACAGGTTAATTAGGTAATTAACCTGTATTATAGATACATTGTAAGAATGATATTTTAAAAGAGTAACTGTGGAGTTTCTTGCCGGATCTTCTCCATAGAAAATGACCAATTTCGAACCGTGCCCTGCGCCAAACTGCTGACGTTTTATAAGTGCCCATGTAGGCCTATGTGAAATAAAACATTTTGAGTTTGAAAAAATCACAAGAAACAGTAGTAGGTATCTCTACTACTAAGTAGAGATACCTACTACTGTTTCTTGTGTTTTTTTTTTATTTTTGGCTCGCGTTTGAATTTTAAGAAAAAAATTAATTCATTTCAAATTAATTAAATTAAATAATTAAATTTCAATTTGAAATTAATTTTTAAACTGGCATGATTGCTCTATGTTATCTCTTAAAAAATAGTCTTTTTAGGAGATAACATAGAGCAATCATGCCAGTAGCGTGCAACCAACGCACCATGAGACCATAAGTCTAGTTTAAGCATATACTAACGGGAACCCGTGTGAAATTAGTACTTCCCACAATATGATTATAAATTAAAGCCTGTCTGAATTCTGATGGATAACCTATATTATTATATAGTTGTAAGATATGTTTCCAGTTCTAAGATATGCTTAATTATATTTAAAACTTTGGTCTATACTGTCGTAAAGAATAGATTTAATTTAAAGTCAATTAATACAGCACAATGGAATTACAAATAAAAAATATCCGATAAGTTGGTCATCATGTATGTCATTGATATACACTATAAAAAGGAAAGGGCCAAGAATTGAACCTTGCGGAGCACTCATCTTGGCAAGGGATCCTGCAGATGTCACTCCATTAACAATAACTTTTTGTTGCCTGTTTGATAAATATGAAAGAACAAGGTCAGCAGAACACGAATCCACGAACTCCGTAATGGTGTAATTTACAGATCAGTGTTTTGTGGTCAACACAATCAAAAGCTTTGGAGAGGTCACAAAATATGCCAATTGCATCCTGAGATTTCTCCAAAGATTCCAGAATGTGACGGATGAGCGCTACTCCTGCGTCTGTTGTTGACCTACCATTCGTGAAACCAAACTGCCGACTATGCAGAATTCCATTTGAGTTAAAATATGATAGCATCTGGTCCAGCATGATTTTTTCGTATATTTTGCTTAATGCTGGAAGCACATATATCGGTCTATAGTTAGAGGGATCACTCTTACAACCCGACTTAAAAATTAGTACTACTTTACTATGTTTCATTAAATCGGGAAAATTACCGCTGTCTATACATTAATTAAATGTGCCTGTTAGGATAGCAGCAATTGAGTCAATAATATTACCAAGAACCCTAACAGATGCACTCCATAAGTCATCAGTGTTTGTTATGTTAAGACTTTGGAATGCTTTTTAATTACATCAATAGAAATGGGCTTAAATGAAAATGTTGGTATATCCTTATTGAAGTTTTCCTTTAAAAAAGATTCTGCTGATAATGGCGAAGAATGTAGAGATTTAGTAACCTCTACTGGAATATTGGTAAAGTAATTTTCCAACTTCTCAGCCACTTTTGACTTATCTGAGATGACCTGATCATCGATGTTCAAAGCCAAATCATTCTAACCCTGTTGGTTTGTGTTTCCAGTTTCTTTGTTTATCACCTTCAACACAGTTTTTATTTTATTTTTAGAAATGCTAATTTTATTACTTTCTGATTTAGACTTAGCTTAGGGCGCATACTCTTTTAAATATCTTTGAGTAGTTTCTTACATAATTATGGAAGGCTTCATCGGAAGTCAATGATTTTTCATGGTATAAGTTGTATAAATTGTCTCAGCTTATTCTTATTCCAGCAGTGGCCCATTCATTAAATTTAGATTTATTACTCATTTGAATTTTTTTAACTGGACATGCCTTACTAACTTAGTGGCATGGTGAAGAAAAAATATCCTGTAATTTTCATTGGGGTCATGGGAGTCAAAATTGGCCATTGAAAGATTACTTTACATGTTATCATTAAAAACATTAATTTCTTTTTAGTTAGTGGCCTAAACTTAATAGTCTTATTTAATTGCCGCTTTTTAACCTGTATGGTCAGACCTAACTCCACTAATTTGAGACGAGTATTTTATGGCACAATTAGTATAAATATTATCTATGCATTGAGCTGATGTTGCTGTTATTCTTGTTGCTTCCTTGTATCGATAGATAGATAGAATATACTTTATTGTACACCAAAATTTAAACACACCTATTTAACAATATGCAATGTGCATGTTAAGTTAAATGAACCAAACAATGAAGTAAGCTTGCAGTGTTCAGGTGAATTTACTAACAAATCAATATTTAGGTGACCACAAATGAAAACTAATTTATTATCTCTTATAAGCTTAGGTACTTAAAATTTCTCCCATTATCATTAAGAATGATGTCAAGTTTGATGCTGGTGGTCTATAAACACTTAAGAAAGTTTGGCCTTCAACTTCTGTACATGCTACCTCACACAAGCAATCAACAGAGCAAGCGGTGATATATTTTTGTTCCTTATATCTAAGAGAATTACTACGTAATATTAAAGTACCACCTCCTACTGAGGACCTGTTGTATGCACTAGTAACAGAAAAATATTAATTTTAAACAACATTCTATCTGGTTTTAGCCAGGTTTCACAAAAACATAAGATATCTATATCATATTTATCTATTAACATTTCCTCATCTAATATTTTGCCGGAGAAACGATTTATATTCTGATGATATAGTAAAATTTTGTTATTATAACTCTCCTTTGTCACATCTAAGGGTTTAAACAATTAATTTCAGTATTATTAGATACCCTAGATAATACTGAATAGTCACTTAACCTAGGATCAGTTAAATTGTCAATAACCCAGTGTAAATTGTAAGCTAACAAAGTAGCCAATGAACTTTCGTCGTAAATTCTAAAATGAATGTAAGGATTGCAATCGGTATGCCCAAAAACCTATTACACGATGTTTGATGCAATATTTTGCAATCGACCACGTTTGCTGAGCAAGCGATATAATGCGGTCGCACTAAGTTCGCCGCGAGCTTAGTGTATTTCGAACAGCAACCGGGTGCACTAATTTTCATCATTTAGCGATAATTTTAGCCCTTACGTTACTTTGTTAATTATACTTAGCAATAAATCCTTGAAGGTTATCAGTGTATTTAACTTAGTAGACACACACGATATCCATATTGAATGTTGGAGAAAAAGTTGCATCCACCAAGGATGCAACTTTTTCTCCAACATTCAATATGGATATCGTATGTGTTTTAAATTGGATTTAAAAATGAAAGCCAGATTTGCAATCACCACCCCCAAAAACCCATTACACGATACCCATATCGAATGTGTGAGAAAAAGTTGCATCCGCCATCTTGGATTTTAAAATGAATGCCAGATTTGCAATCACCACCCCCCAAAAACCCATTACACGATACCTATATCGAATGTTTGAGAAAAAGTTGCATCCGTCATCTTGGATTTTAAAATGAATGCCAGATTTGCAATCACCACCCCCAAAAACCCATTACACGATACCCATATCGAATGTTTGAGAAAAAGTTGCATCCGCCATCCTGGATTTTAAAATGAATGCCAGATTTGCAATCACCACCCCAAAAACCCATTACACGATACCTATATCGAATGTTTGAGAAAAAGTTGCATCCGCCATCTTGGATTTTAAAATGAATGCCAGATTTGCAATCACCACCCCCAAAAACCCATTACACGGTACCCTTATCAAATGTTTGAGAAAAAGTTGCATCCGCCATCTTGGATTTTAAAATGAATGCCAGATTTGCAATCACCACCCCCAAAAACCCATTACACGATACCTATATCGAATGTTTGAGAAAAAGTTGTATCCGCCATCTTGGATTTTAAAATGAATGCCAGATTTGCAATCACCACCCCCAAAAACCCATTACACGATACCTATATCGAATGTTTGAGAAAAAGTAGCATCCGCCATCTTGGATTTTAAAATGAATGCCAGTTTTGCAATTACCACCCCCAAAAACCCATTATACGATACCCATATCGAATGTTTGAGAAAAAGTTGCATCCGCCATCTTGGATTTTAAAATGAATGTCAGATTTGCAATCACCACCCCCAAAAACCCATTACACGGTACCCATATCGAATGTTTGAGAAAAAGTTGCATCCGCCATCTTGGATTTTAAAATGAATGCCAGATTTGCAATCACCACCCCCAAAAACCCATTACACGATACTTATATCGAATGTTTGAGAAAAAGTAATTGTTGGGTATGCATAATAAATCGTACTCAAAAAACAAAAAATTAGACTTATGTTATACAACGGATTGCTGCAATACATACGTACACAATAGATCGCGAATTATCGTTACCGGCGAAACGCTCCACGATGAGACATGACCCCTCTCTGAGCTCCCGTGGACGACTGAATTTTCGACCGGTGTACGTTGCGTATGGTTCAAAATAGCGCGCAAATTAGAAGAAAAAATTAAAATTAAAACAACCAAGCGACATTTTTGAAATGTTAAAGTCGTAAATTATAGTATGATAATTAGAGAATAATATGAATTGAAGTTTATGAAAAAATTCAACAGTTTACTATCAAAATTCAGCGACGCACGAGCATGTTTTGTAAGGATTTTTGTCCAACTTTATGTATTTTTGTTTAATAAACTATAAACTATTTTTAAATTTTGCCAACTATGTTTGCTAACACATTTATTCTAGTGTTCATTACATATTTTTGTATGGTAATTAAAGTACTATTATAGGTTATATTCTTTTAGTAGTGAAGACCGTTTTGAGTTATTTTACTCGGCGCAGCCTTAAGTTGCCCTTGTGGTGCGGGGCCGCGGTATCTCATAAGACGTAAAACACTAGTAGGTACTTGGTTGTATCTGGTTAGTAGTCAGCCGACCTAACATAGTTAGAAAAAGGCTTAGTAGATGATGACTAATATTATAGATTAGCAGTGCCCTCGACTTTGTTCGCGTATCTAACCATACCCGCGTAAATCCCAATCACGTGGCTATTCCGAGATAATACTTATCAAATTTTCCGTATAGATTGATAGAAATATTCTTTATTGTACACAATAACAGTAAAACAATAAGGACTTTACAACTAAAAAGGATGATACAATGGGCGCGGTCTTATCGTTAAAAGCGATCTTTTACAGAAAACCTTTGGATGGATTTGACACATAGGAGAAAATAAATACGAAATATTTCTCAAATTCAATAAATCTGAAAAGCCTATCAGGTCACCGCATTGTTTTGACTACACTACTTTGATTTATATTGGAAACGCTGAAGAAATAGTGGATTGCTGCTGCACAAGTGAGCTAACGTGACCCACCATCAATCCATCATCCGTTTGATTCGAGCTATACTATGGGCTATATTATGGGCTATAAACCTCCTCTATGCTCCTATGAAATTCTCATTAAAATTGTTTCAGCAATACCCGAAATTAACCCGGAAGGACAGAGAGACAACATTTTAAAACATCTTTTTTTTATGTGTAAATAACTATTACTAAGCACTTGAGAAGTCACAGCCAGATACTTCAATTTATTCGTATGTTTATTTGCGAAGAATGTTTCTTCGTCCTTTTTTACGTGAAAACGGAGCAACGCATCATTTCTCACATAATCCACCTTCTCTTTAGCAAAGCTCTCCATATCCATCCGTCTATATCTATACGCATAAATCTAAAAAACAATACTATAATATTTTGTCAAACTTTTCCAAATTTAATATTTGTATTATAAAAGTGTTTGGTTATAAAATACAGCAACGAATCGATGTGATTTTTGGAGCAGATACAGTTGAAAGGTTGGAGAATAATATAAGCTACTTTTTTTTGAAAAGCTATGGACTGAAGTTTATAAATATTTATAGTACATTTGAATTATTTTCTAAAACATAGATATGTTTTAGCTCCACTTTGAATCGTCTAACCACACGTTTCCAAATCAATGATTGTCTCGCAAGACGACAGTCTAGCCAATCGGTAATTAATTGGTATATAACTCGTATATACATATACATATAACTCGTATATGAATCAGTAGAATCTCAAGGAAAGGTTAAAATTAAAAAAAAGTTTAAGGTAAGCGTTAAGGTTACAGTGTGTTTCCTGTTAAATGTCTCTTCGACCACATCATCGCTTACCATCAGGTAAGATGGTGGTCAAATGCGAGCCTATAATCGATAAAAAAATTGGCAAATAATATCGTTGAAGAGTTAATCTCTTCTGCTTTTTTTCTTTGTGATACAAAACTTGATCTGTACAGGTAACCGAACGCTACACTGAATAAACACGTAATTTCTATACACAAACAGCGTGGGTAAACATTGGTTGACAGGCCCGTTGGTATAGTGGTCAGTGGTCCTGACTGCTATGCGCAAGGTCGTGGGTTCGATTCCCACCTAGGACAAATGTTTGTGTGATGAGCACGGTCATTTGTTCTTTGTCTGGGTGTAATTTATCTATAATATGTATGTATTTAGAAATATATATGTATGTTTATCAGTTGTCCAGTATCCATATCACAAGCTCTGCTTAGTTTGGGACTAGATGGCGTTGTGTGAAAAAAAAAAAGTTGTGGAATATTATTATTATAAACAATATTAATTGAAATCTCAAACAAATGCCGTCTTTAGTTAAATGGCACATCGGATTTATATCAGCAACGAATTATTATGGCAGAATCGATTTAAATATGTTCCAAACGTAATCGGCGATTTCATATTCCATTAATTTCGCTTTGTGCTATATTAAGCACTTGTTATTAACCGCGGCGTCGCGTCGCCTGTGTTAATTTAATCTAGGTAATTTTGCATTATCAGTACTACCCTCCTAGCTTAGGACTATGGCGAGTTTAGTGGTCACTCTTTCAACAAGGTTTGACGTAAATAACACACATCAAACACTTTTTTAGTTTCAGGAGAAAACTCATCACATTACTCCTCTCGTTCTGGATGGAACAGAACGGAGAGTCAGACTAACTGACTTAAAACTCACCTTGTTCCTTCAGTTGTCTTTATTTACCTTTCACGTCCCAGAGCTGCAGCATCTCGTTAAAACAATTCCGCAACTCCGGAAACAAACTGCCTTTTAATTATTATTACTGGTATTTCATTATTTTCTTTACACGACCTCAACCATACAAACTAAATGTTTATTATTTGAAAAAAATGTTCCTGTTAGAAGTATTACTTGTTAGTAAAATGTGTCAACCTGCCCTAATGTAACTGTTCTTCAAGACACAGGTTGTTCCTTGTTTGGAAGACAGAGGACTTACTTAATTAAGTGGGTAACATCACATATTCTGTCACCGAAAAATTTAGGAACCTTATGTATCCTTAGTTAAGGTGAAATAAACATTATACAGTATGTTAACTAACAGAGGGCGTTCCCGTTAACCCGCAATAGTATAAGCACATCAATTAGATCGCCGCACACGCGGCTCGTCATTCATAAATAAATTGCGACGTTGCCGTCCTTCAAGTACGCGTGTACAGAGTGTTTCTTTTACGTATCAATTTAACATTTTTAGTGAATATTTTAATGTAAAAAAAAATTAAAACATTTTGTTTGCATATGGTAATATTTTTTTAGCATGTATGGGTGCTATACCTCCTCTGTTAGTTACATACTGTATAATATGATGTAAGTACTACCTTCTGCCCGGGACTTCGTTCGCGTGGGAGGGTTTTCCCTCTTTCGGGATAAAAAGTAGCCTATGTGTTATTCCAGTATGTCAACTATCTACTTACCAAATTTCATTCAGATCCGTTCAGTAGTTTTTGCGTGAAAGAGTTACAAACATCCATACATCAAAAAATTTTCAAGCTTTTATTTTATAATAACATATGAAAGAAAGAAAGAAAAAACTTTTATTGGCTACATGCCACAAGTTCACACGAACACAAATAAAAAAAAAAACAAAAACTTAGAAATAGTACTTAAATTAAAACTAAAATAAAACTTACATAATTACATTGCAGTGCCAATCAGCAAAATGCCAGACAACTGGTGCCTGACGCTGATTTTCAACAGGTCCTGTTTGAGAGGTGAAAAAAAAATTAGCTTTATCACAATCACTGCGAGTGGCTGTGTGCATCGGGGCGCGACAAATTTACGCGCATTTTTAATTTAATTTAATATTTATAGATAATAATTTGTTCTCTAATTGTAAGGGATGGGTATAAATAAAATAATTAGGTGCTAGATTGAAATGATACATAAATGTAATTTAACATTTATATGTATACGAAAATGAAAGAAAGAATACGAGATGAGTGTGATTATTAGTACTATAATAATTGATAGATGACAAAGTAAATTGGTGCATTTTATATGTGGGTATGTTCAGCTCCAAGCCGGGGGACACGAGAGGCACCCTTATTGAAATATTCTGTTGCACCATATCCAGTTTCCTTTGCGCACCTATGTATATCTATATATATGAGGGTTTTATTATTTTATTGATGACATCTATCATTTCGTTTGACCACCATATCAGCTTATGGTAAGCGATGACGATATCGCAGATGAAGCACAGATAGTTCTAGTAAAATGTTGCCACTGGAAGCTTACGCTAACTAACTCTGTCTATTTGAGTGAAGATGACTGATTTGCAAATGTAAGGTTAGGCGCTCACTAGAAGTAACTTTTCTTTTCAGTCTTGGTTTAAAGACCCTCAGGTTGCAGCTATCAGGAAATACAGGTTTAAATATAAAAACAGACAAACAGACATAAATATTTTCGCACTTATATTAACTATGGATATTATAGTAAGAGCAATGCGGTAATTGTAAGGTGAATGAAAATAAGGAAATCCTTTTGAGTCTAGCCGGAAAGTTAATTGGGAATCGCATTAATCTGAAAACTTTTACAGACTTAACAGTATTCTCTTTGAACGAGTCAGTACCAGAATTGAAATGTGTCGTTAATGCGTTGTGCAATTTAACTGTGTGACTTTAATTGATTTTATACGACTACCAGTAAAAGGAGATTTTGTATTTTTGAAGTATTACTGAGCTGTTTATGAACTGGTTTTGATGATGTACATATATAATATAGTTTAAATATTCCAGATAAATTAATTGGTTGGTATTTTCTTACCATCATCCTAATTTATAAAAAATACAATTAAATACGAGGTAAAAATAATGAATCCGCGTCCGGGTGTCTGTTAAAATGCACTCACGATACAGAAGAAATTTGTAGTGTGGGGAAATGTTTTTTAAATGAAGATTCTGATACAGAATTTTCCTGCAACGGTACGATTCTAAGCTAATTGTTGTGGCATTCTCTAAATGCCTTGTTGCAGTCCGCCCATGTACCACTATTGTACATAAATTTTAAATAAATAAATAAATTGTTGCCTTCAAGTTATTTGAAAATAAAAATCAGCCGTAAATCCTACATTTCCTCGAAAAACGGATCGAATGGATCATGAAGCTTATTCCGATTCGGCAAATAGTCCGAACAACTTCAACAACTGCATCGTAGCCGATAGTTGTTGGACTTAACGTACGTCTTAACTTACAAAGATAAAAGCAACTAACAGGCAATTTAAGTTTTTCAAGGAAGCGACCGAGCTCGTTACTGGACGGTTTTACTTGTAGGTCAGTTTTGTGAAGTCGGTGTGTTTCAAGGATTAGTAATATTAAGTAAGGAAGAAGTAATATATATTTTTTTATTAATAGTCATTGAGCATTGTAGGAATTTTACAAACATATAAATTTTTACAAACAGCCAGAATCGGAACATATATTTGTAGGCAGGTGTAAACATTTGATCCAGGGCTGGAATCGATCTCGTGATTCGTATTTTTTTCGTCAGAAATTGCACCCTCATACTCTTATATCAACTATAATTTTACTGAAAAAAAAAAAATATATATTTGCTAAACAACTTTGAATCGTTATAGATTCGAAACGGTCATTCAACCTAAAATTGTAAGAGAAATCTACTAGATTATTTTTTAGATCGACTTTGCTTTCCACTAAATCTCTATAGTATTCAGTATTAGGTATCCATATAACACCACAAACAGAGTACGAATATCTTGCTTCTTACTTTAAACACTAAAATTTCCCACAGGCATTCCCGCCTAAGTGGGTCAGTTCTACTTATGAACCCACTCCATGTATCAACTGACGAGGTTTAACTTGTCAAAGTTAAATTCATGCAGATACCGACCAACCTACACTTGACACACACTAACCGAAAACTCGTTGAAATACCAACCTTGTCACGGTGACTTAAGTGCCATTAATCGGTTTGCTAGCCGCAAAGTTAAGCTGGTTTCTTGCCTGACCAAATCCCATGGGCTTCCAAGGTGTCAATTGCTCGACACAGATGCACTGTGTTGGTAGTTGTTAATTTGTTGTAATCTAAACCTTATTTGCAAGCAATAAGGGTGGTCTGTTTCGGTTTTCCGTGTAGGTTGACAAATATTGTTTTGACGTAGTCTCGAAGTAGATTTGGAGATTCTCCGGTATCAAAATATTATTATGTTGATTTGTTTATTTTCTCATGGTTGTTATAAATTGATCGGAAGTGCTATTGTTCAAGTAGACCTACAGCAGTGCCATTGAAGAACACTGCAGTATTAAAATATTAAAATACAGCATCGAGCATTATAATAATCGGTTACCATTCAAAACAAGTTTTCCGTGTCTTTCTTATGAATGGAAGGAAAAGGTGGAGAATCATGAACGTCGAAAGAGGCGAAGGAGATCTTTACCCTGCAATAGTAATGATATTCGTATTCGAAAACAATTAAAGAAAACCCCTTCACCTAATTTTTGTTACTCTGAAACCTCACTGACGCCAAACCACGGGGATATTTTTATACAAAGCATAGTTTACGCCTGAAAGACAATGCACTTTCCTTTGTATCCTATCCACAGATAAATATGATTTATTCAATTCCAAATTCCAACATGCGCCAAACTACACACATAAAATAAAAAAACAAAACTACACAACATTGCCCCAATTACCCGGGGACATAAAAGCCAAAACTCGATTTTTATGCAACTTAAATCGATGTTATTTTTGCAAGTCGAATTGAATTGCTATTACAATTGTATGAAAAAGCGTGAATATTGTAGGCTCTCGGTAAAAAATGACGTTCAGCCGGAAAAACTGTACATTTAGCAATGAAATTGTTTATCGAAATAACGTTGTTTGTTGTGGGAATTATGAAAATGCTGCAGTGTTTTTGTATGTACTCCGGAAATGGGTTGAAGATTTTTACGTATATTTAAAAGTATAAGTACTTTTAAGTATCCTTAAAAATCTGCATCATATTTAAGACAACTTAACCTTAGAAAAAATGTAGTCACAAAGGCTTAATACAAAACTGTACACTAAACTAGGAAAACCATAATTAATTGCATTTTAATTATTAATTTGATTTAATAAGATGAAATAATGAGAAAATTAAAAACATCGTGTATTCTAAAAGCTCACAAGTGTTCTTTTTTTGGAGTATTTGGGATATAAAATAACTGGTACATAAAACCCGACATTAAAGAGCGTTTTACGTATCGAAAAGGTTTCTTAATTGTCTGGATATTCAGGTAGGAGGATATGCGACCTATCAAAATGACCTTACATTTGTTAAGCAAAATTATTTTGCTTAACAAATCATTTTGTAAAAACCTAAAGTAGCGTAAATATGGTAACCTCAGTGGTAAGTATAATATTTTCAAGCCGTTTAAGGTTGAAACTCTGGATGTGTCAGACTTCTACTGACTCAAAACCCACTTTGTTACTTCACTGACACTTACGTTCCGGGCCGTGGTATCTCATTAGAACATTGCCCTGTCAATGCTGCTGACTGCTCTTTGAGGCGCGCGCGGAACTCGACGCGCCTCCGACTCGTATCTGGTCTTTACCGGACGGTGAGCTACCCCTCGCCCGCCGCTCGTCGTTGCTCGCCGTCCGCAGACCCGCGTCTACGGTGGCCGGAGATCAGCTCGTGATCCCCGACGCCCGGGGCGTCTCCCGCGGCGGCTGGGGGTGAGGAAGATAACTGTCTCTCCCTCACGCATTCAGCCTCCTCCTTCACTAGCATGACTGCGTCGCAGGAGGCGACTGCATCCCATACCCTCCCGCTCCACATCATGGTCTGAACTGGGGCCGAGCGCGAGAGGTCGCCGCCTCCACGAGGACACGGCGGTGCTCCGCCCAAGCAGGGCACACCTCGACCGTGTGCTCCACAGTGTCCTCCGGGTATTCCTGACAATGACGACACTCGTGTGACCTCGCGCTTTATCCGAAACAGGTACCTCCCGAAACAACCATGTCCGGTCAGTACCTGCGTCAGGCGGAAGGTGAGGACGCCGTGGCGTCTCTCAAGCCACTCCTCAAAGAGGAGACTTATCACCGCAATTGCGACGTGCCCAACCAGACCTGGCTAGCTTTTAATTTGGCTAAATGCTTGCTCTTTACATTACAATATTTCGTGACAATGCCTCATACTAGCAGACAGCGTTAAAGAGTAATTTATTTGATTTGCGAAACACCAATAATAATACGTTGTCCGGTCGTAGATGCAGTGTACCTTTAAATTTAAAAAACCAGTCTCTGTGTCAAATACTCAACTTAAATCTCTGCGAATGACATTTTTATTCTTACAATATTGCGACTGTAAACCTTAGTGACGAAACGCAAAATATATTTTATGCCCTCGAAACCTTTTGAAACAGTACTTAAAACATAAATTTGCATTATTGACCTTTTTTGCTGACCTTAATGTGGAACGAATGAGTGTTGTTGATGCTGACTGTACCTGGAAAAGAAATAAATATTGTTAGTGAGTAAGTTATGTGAAGAAAGGAGTTATTTATAATAGTCGCTTCGTCATGGCAATAAAAATATTATAAATGTATTAGCAAGCGTGTCTTGCAAACTGTTGCTAATTTGGTTTTTATGAAACAGTACAGTACTTATTTATTTATGATTTTATTTTACCGCTTTCTCGGTGTGACTAATATCCATGCCAAATTTCAGCGTTCTAGTACAAGTACTAGTCTTTTCTGAGTAGAGAGTATATAACTACTTTATAGTATTTGTTTCTGAGCTAAGCTGTGGACAGACGGACTGACCAACAGCTGCACAAACGGACATGGCGAAACTATAAGGGTCCCTAAAAACCCTATGGGAAACCCTAATAAATACAAACAGTCTTGACTCTTGATGCAAAATCAGACATTTTATAGTAATCATATTTGATGTAAGCTACAAATAATGAGTGTAATGTAAGCTAATTACACTATCTTAATTAAGCACATACGGTTACCAAAGTTTCACCTCTGACCTACTGTAAACGAATATTCACAAAAGTAAATAAAAACAAAACCAGACACTTTCTCCGTCCGTACCACCGCGGGTTTAATTCATCGGTTATGACTCGTATTTTCCGATATTATTGCCGAATATTTTCGAGTTTTTTCGTTCTATATCCTACTTCGGACGCTCGTAAAACCCGGGATGATCCGAGTTCATCGATGCTATGGCCCGATATGAGAGATTCCCGCAACGGGCTTACGGTTTGGTGGAAGTTGTGGGGGAACGAGCGAATTGGAAATGTTACCGATTACCCTATTTTTTCTGGGTGGGAAAATTATCAATTGATCCGCTGTGGGTAGAGCTGAAGGGAGTATCAGACTTAAAACTGACTTAAAATCTACCTTGCTCCTTCTTCCCGCAACTCCGGCTAACCGATAGGGCATTTAGATAGCCGGGGTCGCGGGAAATTTATAATGTATAAAATGCAAACGATGGAGATTAAGTATAATGTTTATCGAAAATAATTAAATAATGATATTTTTTTCGCAAATTGGTTATAAATAACACTTTTACACGACATTTACTTTATTTCGTAATTTTAAACTACTTGAGGCCGGTGTTTTCTAGCTAACTACTATGAGAAGAAACACAAAAACAAACTGTGGTCTACGTCTCTTTTGAAATCCATACAATCCGTATTGAGCTTTATGGCCGTGGTGTTTTTTGAGGGAATTATGTATGTCTATGACGGTCGCATGTTCCGCAGACTCTAAAGCTTGTATACATAATAATATCTTTGAAGAATGAGTTAGCATAGTGTTCGGTCCGACGTGAAACAGAACGCACCTTTTGGCCGGCAACATTAATTATCTGTGGACTTGACATAACCTCTCTGACTTGACAGATAGACTTTTTGCTTGGAAAAAATGCCGGTCATGGGAACCGCTGTTGAGTTAATTAATTGGTAAAATATTGTTGGATTCGCCTGTCGAGACCGATAATTGGGTCGCGAATTATCTAATTGTTGAAGTGTATTCCCCATTTGCCAAAAACCCCGGGATATTGTTGAATCGTACGCCGCCTTGTCGTCGGTTGAGCTGGCACGCGGAATTAATTGAAAATCGAATTGGATCTCACGAGATATGAACAGATTAATTGTGTTCAGTGATTGATTGAACTTTGTAATCTCGGATTAACAAGAATCCAGTGATATTTCTCGGAACACATCGCCTTATTGTCTACCACGCGTAGCGCGCGCTTGCTGGAAACGAGTTGGGTGTGATGCTGGTCGGGACGGCGCCATCTGAAGATCGACGCCTTGGGACCGTCCTAGAACCCGTAACTTACATCACACGTTACAATTACTCACCCTCATATTACATACAAACCACACTTGGAGCGTGACCTTGGAAGGTCGAAGTTGGCGTCCCCAGCACTCAGGTTAGTGGTACATTTTGTTTATTGAAATAAGGCCTAAGAGCCTACCACAACGTAGGGCTCCGCGTAATCGCGGACAGTTCGACATACCAGTTACCGTTGGCTGGGCTTGGGGTCGAACAACTGGTAGCAGAAGCGCGGCTCTTATAATATAAGATCCACTGGTTTAATTGGAAGTTTTGAATATTGTTGAAAACTTAAAACTTGAGTTCAATTACTTAACATAACTTGTAACTTGATAAGTTCTGAATATATTGCTTGTCAGCCGGGCTCAAATAGTACTTGTGGTTTGTACTGTAATTTGTAGTGCTTGGCTAGCTTATTGCACTGACAGGTGGGATTGTTAGTGAAATTAGGAATTATCAGGTTAATTTGGTATATTGTTGTAAAAGCTGTTTGGTATATTCATTTGATTAATAATTGAATGTCACTAGTCTGAAGTTAAAGGTTTATCTAAATAATAATCACATAGTCTAACATAATAGGACTTGAATTGTGTGTATTGGTTATTGCATTTATAGTAATTATTGGATTGTTGATAGAGATT
Organism: Tholera decimalis; assembly: GCA_943138885.2. Classification (NCBI taxonomy): domain Eukaryota; kingdom Metazoa; phylum Arthropoda; class Insecta; order Lepidoptera; family Noctuidae; genus Tholera; species Tholera decimalis. The sequence continues at coordinate 5,782,850 of OW964553.2, read as the reverse complement.
CTCCGGCTCAATATTATACTTCAATTGTTGTATTTAATTGTTGGTGTGATCCTGCACAATATATACATTGAATTGTTATTTATTTTGTAACTAGCCATCCTTAGCAAGCTAGATTCATACTTGGAATAAGTACAGGGTCGCATTTGGACTTGAAATAATTGAATTTGAATTTTTATTTTGTTGAAACTATTTGGTCGGCTAACAAGTCATTGCTGTTTGTTTAATATTTGATTGTTGGTTGTTGATTGTTGTTTTGCATTAATATTTGATTGTTGCAATGGCCTCATTAAGGGCAGTCAGGGAGGCTGCTGCGGGATTGACCTCACAGTTGAGATGGTTCACATCGGCAGCTGCAACTGTTGAGCGTGTGGAATTGGAGGAGCTCACCCTTGCTCGGTATGGGCAAGTGATTGAGAGGATCAAGGCAGCTGATGCTGCGCTCACACGCTTCTGCGAGTTCATCATGGACGTGGATTTGGGGGTGATGGACCAGGCAGCCCGCGATAAGATTTTGGGTGACTATGACCAGATTATCCACCTGGGGGATGTCATATGTCTACGAGCGCGGGAAATTTTGAAGAGCCGGGTGCCTGATGCGGCCAAGCCTCAGACCCCCGTTGTTGCAGGCCCTGGACTATTGGGTAGGCTGCCCACCCTGGAGCTGCCACATTTTTACGGTCGCTTGGACCACTGGCTGGGCTTCCTAGATCTCTTTGAGAGTCTTGTCGATGCACGTTTGGACCTCGGACCTGCCCAGAAGCTGGCCTATTTGTTGTCTGTCCTGGAAGGCGAAGCCAGAGCCTTGGTGCAGCACTTGCCGGTGACGGATTCCTCTTACCCGACCGCTCTGGAGCTTCTCTCCCGACGGTATCAGAACAAGCGCTGCCTGGCTGATGTGCACATCGACCAAAATTTGGGGCTACCGGCCATTGTCAGCACGTCGACGTTGCGCACTGACTTGCTGAACCCGTTGGTTTCAGCGACCAACGCTTTGAGACGCTTGGAGTTACCGGTAGAACATTGGTCCTACTTGTTGGTGCACATAGTGCTGCAGTTGCTCCCCGCGGAGTTGAGGTCACGTTTTGAGCAGAAGTATGGTGGGGATAGTGCCACCCATCTTCCCCCCTTTGACGACCTCCTCAAATTTTTGGAGGACGAGTGTCGGTTTGCGGATAACACTCGTGGCGCCACGGGGTCACCCCCACTACCTTCTCAGCCCAGAGACCAGGGACGGACTAGGGCCCGGGGGCCTGTTGATGATCGCCCCGCCCCCCGTTTGGTTGGTGCCCGGAGTCCTCGGGCTAGGGGGCCTGTTGATGATCGCCCCGCCCCCCGTTTTGCTGGCGCCCGGAGTCCTCGGGCTACGGGGCCTGTTGTTGATCGCCCCGCCCCCCGTTTGGCTGGCGCCCGGAGTCCTCGGGCTACGGGGCCTGTTGATGATCGCCCCGCCCCCCGTTTGGCTGGCGCCCGGAGTCCTCGGGCTAGGGGGCCTGTTGATGTTCGCCCCGCCCCCCGTTTTGATGGTGCCCGGAGTCCTCATCATTGTGACTTTTGTAAGGCAACGGGGCATGTCATGGCGCGTTGCCCGGATTTTTTGAATTTGCACGTAAGTGCCCGCCGCCGTATTGTCAACGCACGCCGTTTGTGCTTTTCGTGCTTGGGGGCCCACTTCCATCGGGACTGCCCCGACCCCCGCCCGTGTAGAATTTGTGATGGGTCCCACTTGGAGATTTTGTGCGCCAACGCGAACCGCTCCAGCAGACCAGCTTCTGAGGGGGGTTCGCGCAGGGGGGGGGTACCCCGGAGACGAGCACCGGGCTGAGACCCGCGATTCCGTACGCCGCTCTCCACCCCCCGCGCAAGTTGAACGGGAGCCCCACGAGCGCCATTTGGTCTTCCCTCGTCAGGGAGAACGCGCATTGGCTGCTAGGCAGCAGTGGCCGGGTCGGCGCCGCTGCCTTTCCCCTCCGTTGGCGGAACGTCCCCCGCTGGAGTCGCGGCCTCCGCCATTCGGGCATTCGGTGGGATATGCCCCTCCAGTGATGGCGAGCGGCTTGGGACACCGCGCGGACGAATGGTTTGATTGTTGGCCTCGTCGTGAACGAAGGCAGCCTGGAAGCGGCGATCGGTCGCCGCCCAGACATCACTAAGAGATTGACGCCTGCCCGCTAAAGGAACCCCCCGATCAAGACGGTTTGTTGCCAACGGCCTCGGTCACGGTCTGGGGACCCTTGGGTGACTCGATTGTGGTCTGTGCCATTTTGGAGACGGGAGTCCGGGGTTGCCTTTTGTCTTCTTGGTTAGCGGGACAGGTTGGCCTGAAGGTGAACGACCTTTCAGGCAAGATTTGGGGAATTGGCGAACCGGCTGACACCACTGTTGAGGGAAGGACCTGGTTTGAGGTCACCCTTGTGAGTTGTCCTTACCCTAAAATTGGTGCTCCTGCCCTTGTTGTAACTGAACTTGGTACAATTGTTGGTGACTGATCGTCACACTAAGAACTCGCATGCCGGTTGCAATGCGCTGTTGGCCATTCTGCAGCGAGAATTTTGGATTTTGTCGGCTGATCGCGTCAATGAGGCGAGGCCTTTTGCTGGCGTCGTAACGGATTTTGTTGGTCCCCCTTTGTTGAAGACGTCCACCCTTCGTAATAGCAAGATTGTTGGGGCTTATTTGTGTGTTTGTCTGCCTGTCAACCAAGGCAGTACATTTGGAGCTGGTAACCTCCCTCTCGACAGAGGCCTTTGAGGCGACTTGGGAAAGATTTGTGTCTCGCCGTGGGTTACCTTCGTTGATTAGGTCTGATTGCGGTACGAATTACAAGGGTACAAGTAACTATTTGAAGGAGCTATACGCCTTCCTTAATGAGAGCCAGGTTGATATTGGTAATAGTTTGGCCCGCCGAGGGGTCACTTGGTTGTTTGACCCGCCAGCCTGCCCCCCATTGGGGGGGTATTTTTGGGGCCGCGGTGAAAGCGGCAAAGGGACGCTGGCGGAGATTGTTGGGAGACACCGTTCTCACCTTAGAGGAACTAGCTACGGTATTTGGCCGCATTGAAGCTGTGTTGAATTTGCAACCTTGTCAAGACTTCCAATTGATTAGCGGACGGGTAGGCCCGTCCGGGGGGGGTAGATGTTCGGTCCGACGTGAAACAGAACGCACCTTTTGGCCGGCAACATTAATTATCTGTGGACTTGACATAACCTCTCTGACTTGACAGATAGACTTTTTGCTTGGAAAAAATGCCGGTCATGGGAACCGCTGTTGAGTTAATTAATTGGTAAAATATTGTTGGATTCGCCTGTCGAGACCGATAATTGGGTCGCGAATTATCTAATTGTTGAAGTGTATTCCCCATTTGCCAAAAACCCCGGGATATTGTTGAATCGTACGCCGCCTTGTCGTCGGTTGAGCTGGCACGCGGAATTAATTGAAAATCGAATTGGATCTCACGAGATATGAACAGATTAATTGTGTTCAGTGATTGATTGAACTTTGTAATCTCGGATTAACAAGAATCCAGTGATATTTCTCGGAACACATCGCCTTATTGTCTACCACGCGTAGCGCGCGCTTGCTGGAAACGAGTTGGGTGTGATGCTGGTCGGGACGGCGCCATCTGAAGATCGACGCCTTGGGACCGTCCTAGAACCCGTAACTTACATCACACGTTACAATTACTCACCCTCATATTACATACAAACCACACTTGGAGCGTGACCTTGGAAGGTCGAAGTTGGCGTCCCCAGCACTCAGGTTAGTGGTACATTTTGTTTATTGAAATAAGGCCTAAGAGCCTACCACAACGTAGGGCTCCGCGTAATCGCGGACAGTTCGACATACCAGTTACCGTTGGCTGGGCTTGGGGTCGAACACATAGGATTCATCATAGGTGCCGAAATAACATATTTATATGAATTTTGAAAACAAAAAACATGGCAATAATAAGTGAAGTATTAAAACCTTGTTTTTGTGCTTGTGTTTTTTGAAACTATTACGCCATATTTTGTATTTAATTTATAACACTACGTAACTTATCTAACCATGTACTGTGATCCCAACTAATTGCATATGCAAAATTTCGTCTGAATCGATTGACGATAACAGGTTTAAATTCATTGGCATGAGGAGATCTGAACATACAAAAAGCAAGTTTAGTAAATACAAGCTTCAACATCTACTTAGCCTGTTCCCAATTTTAGTGCCGGCTTCCAGTCTAACTAGATGAAGCTGAGTACTATTTTGTTACATAAAGCGACTTCCTATTTCATCTCCACAACCCAATTGCTGGGAACGACGATACCTTTCAGCAACACTGGTGTCAGTTTTACTGGCTTCTGACTGACTGCCATTGATGTACATATGACAGTTGGGGCCAGAAGCGGAGGAGGACTCGATATGTTAAGATGTTCACCCATCCGTGTCTCGACCTCAGCAAGCGTTGCTTAACCTTGAATCGACCGGCGTGCGGCTGTCATTTATAAGCCATGAGCTCCTCTAATATACAACGTGTAACGGAAAGGGTATATACATACCAAGGGCACGGCTTCTTTCAGAGATAAACGATATTGGAAGGGTTTTTAGGGTTCCGTAGCCGAATGGCAAAAAACGGAACCCTTATAGTTTCGATATGTCTGTCCGTCTGTGTGTCTGTCCGTCCGTCCATATGTCACAACCATTTTATTCCGAAACTATTAAAACTATACATGTCAAACTTAGTAGGTAGATGTATTATGTGAACCGCTTTCCGATTTTAAGAAAAAAAAAATTAGAACTAAAATATATAAATAAACTATATAGGATAATATATAAACTAGAACTCAAAAATTATTTTTTTCATGAAACCTATGCGTGTGTGGTATCTATAGACAGGTCTTTAAAAACGATATAAGGGTTTCTAAAACTACTTTTTCATAAAGTCAATCGTTTGAAAAATATAAGCTTCCAAAGTGGTAAAATGTGTGTCCCTCTAACTTCTATAATAATGGAGTGAAAAATCTAAAAAGAATATATGTCTGTAGATCTTAATATAAACCTCCAACCAAAATTGGTTTGAACGAAATGGGTCAGCAGTTCTTGAGATACAGCATATTTTCTAAAACCGCAAATATAACTTTGTAATTCATACAAACACTATGAAAAACAAAGTTATTTAGCGTAGTTGTAAAAATGTAAATAAGCTAGTTTTAAGAAATTTTTAAGGTTTTTTTTATTCGTCATATAGATATACATATTATATTATATTATTATAGTTACTATGGAACCCTTCATGGGCGAGTCTGACTCGCACTTTTTTTATAGTAACTTGTGTAGTTGCATTCAAAAAGTACCATTTGTGAAGTGGACCTGATGATGAAGACCACAGATGGCCACTGAAACTACTCAATATATAAGTAGAAATAATAAGTATTTCATGGATTCCGCTTCAATTACTTGAATATGGTTATTAAGCACAATATGCTCGTCACAGTGCATATGGTGAAGTGAAGCTGATGGTGAAGTACCAGGAGAACTTCTCAACAATTAACGGCCCAGCTTTGGGAAAAGCAATACTTTGTAAAAGGTTATAAGTAGTTGAGATTTAGGCTTTTGTAACTAGGTAAATTATAAATCGACCAACTAGAAAGAGTGAAATAAAAACTTTTTACCAAAAAATTAAACCGACTTCCAAAAAACACTGCAAAGTGAAAAATAACTTTAATTTCGGAAGTCGGTGCCAAAAACGAAAATACAAAACTAAAGACACCAACTACCGAAATTAAAGTTAATTTTCACTTTGCAGTGTTTTTTTAGAAGTCGGTTTAATTTTTTGGTAAAAAGTTTTTCTTTTCGCGATCTTTTATACCTCGCACCAGTTCCCAATTCGCAGAGCCGAGTAATATTTCAAAATTTTTAAAGTTCACCGTGATGGCTGCACGTGAGACGTTGATTGAAAGTTATATATTTTGGAATTTAATCTGCAACGTGTTTACGTTGCTAATAAATTGTAGCAGCGTTGCACGTTGCGCGTTGCATGTTGCATGGCGGGCGTAGCTTTGATATTGGAGTTAGATAATATGTGGCTTGAAGGATGGGTGAGCAAAATGCAATGAGGGTTTTAGCTTGAGTAAAGTTTTTGTATTACCTGGTTAGATTGACTGAATATAATCTTGACTGTGAAGGCTATGGGAACGTTTTAGGGTGGTACCTAAACTAAATGGTATTGGAATAATTATTCCGTATCAATCTGTTTTTTTCATATCATTTCTGACGTATGTATATTTTTTATGGACATTTTGTTAAATGTGTGTTTGAAGAAGGACATTTAGTGTATCTGATAAATATTAAAGCAATCAATCTCCTGGCTCATTCCCTATTCGGGATCCGCCCTCCTGATACCTTTACACCATTTCTAGCGATTTTGTGTCATATCGACAGTTAAGTCTAGGGTTTTAAGGTCGTTAAGTATTGTTCTCAACCAGGTAGTTGGGGGGCGGCCTCTGCCACGTACTCCCTCTTCTATATTCATCACCCGCCTAGTAATGTGCTCCTCGCTTCTGCGCATCACATGTCCATACCAACGTAGACGGCTCACTCGCATTTTGTGGTCAATGTTTGTGACTTTGAAGGACCCGCATATATATTCGTTCTTGATTTTATCTAGTCTGGTAATACCCCCAGCCCAGCGCAGCATTTTCATTTCAGCAACATGTACTTTATGTTCATCACACTTTCTTATCGCCCAACACTCAACACTCGGACCCATAGAGCATAGCTGGTCTTACAGCTCGCTTGTACACAATGCTTTTGGTTTTAATTGGCATTTTGGCGTCGCACAGGACTCCAGAGAGTGATCTCCACTTCATCTAGCCAGTATTAATTCTGTGTGCAATATCCGGTTCCGTGTCAGTTTTGGTACTCAACATGGATCCGAGGTATTTGAATTCTTCAACCTTGTTCAAAGGGGTTCCCTTTATAGGCGATGCTTGGTTGTTGTTGTTTTTGATACCGCAGAAATTACAATGCATGTATTCGGTCTTTTGACAGTTCACTCTCACCCCTCTGCTTTCCAGCGCCTTTTGCCACTTATCAAGGTTGTTCTGTAGTTCTGAGAGAGATTCCTCAATCAGTACTACATCATCGGCGTATAAAACTGTCCATCTATCTATATCTATAATCTATTACGATATTGAAGAGCAAAGGGCTTAGAGTCGATCCCTGGTGCACCCCCACTTTTACTTCGACCATTCGTCTTCGACGTCGACTGTTACATCGAAAGCAATGATTGCCAAAAAAAGTTTTTATTTTAGTTTAATTGCCTACATATTTGATGCCATCAATCATGCTTCTAGAAATGTGATTTATTTGAACCAAACATACTTCTAATAATCGCGTCTAATTTGTATAGAATAGAACTACTCGTAAACGGCTGGACTGATTTTCATGTATTTTTATGTGCATTTTAGTATTTTGGTTTTTTTTTAGTGGTGCATATTGGTCCAGGCGTTCTGACCCTTACGGGTGGTAAGATTCACAACTAGACTTGGTTTCTATCGCTTCAGTGAAGTCCTCGATTAATTCTCACCAAAAAGCTATCGTTTGAGTAGTGACGAAGTGTGTCAGTGCCGTTAGTCATCTATTCAATATGTATTAGTCTAACACAGTTTCGAATTTATAACTTTTGCAGGTCTTGTAACTGCTGAATATTTCATACAGTTTCGCTCTTAACACACAGCAACTGTTACTAGAGGTAATCTGTTTTTCTTTACTTAATTAATGGAGTACAAAAACTTGTCTAGACGTGGTCTCAACACAAATTTATGTTAAGAAAACTGACTTTGTTTTAGTTGTATAAATGCCCAATTGAGCCAAAAACTTTGTTCAGACTTGGTTTCTAGCACGAGCTTAAATAAAAATGATATTTTCAGACCATGCCCTTGGTTAGCAGTTAACTCGGAGTTAAACAGATGACTTTATTTTGTGCAAGCTTCAGACCTATACCTTAAGTATACACTCGCACCATTCCAAACCCTTTGTGAGCTTCAAAAGAGTTCTAGGGAATAAATATATAAAAAGGCGAAGCGCCATTGTTACATGGTGGACATCCCACCCATACGCATAAAACGTTTTGGAAATACCTTCATTGTGCGTACGGCTAAGGAGTGGAATTCCCTGCCGGAGTCTGTGTTTCCCGATAGCTATAGCCTAAGAGTCTTTAAGTCAAAAGTGAATACTTTTAGGTAAGCGTGCTCCATCTTCGACCACATCATCACTTACTATCAGGTGAGATGGTGGTCAAACGCGAAAACCACATCGACGGTTAAAAGGTAATTGGGCATAAGCGACATTTTGGACGAAATTGACTATTGATTATGAATGCCATTCTACTTAAAATTTTCCACTCTTTCGAATGCGCTAACTCCCACTGCTCTGTGATGACTTTTTTGTCACTTATGCCCAAGCAAAAAACTGTGTTTTGTAGAAAGTTTTGTCCATTTCCAAACTTTAAACTGCTCTCCTGAACAATTTGATGAACACAATGAAGGTATTCCCAAAACGTTTGGTGCGTATGGGTGGGATGTCCACCATGTAACGATGGCGCTTCGCCGTTTGTCTCGTAGTCCGATGATGGAACGGGCTTGGTGGAATTAGATTGTGTAATTCCATCGCACACTCCCCGAAATGTAACCGATAGAAAACCGATAGACTTGCAACTCGTCGATGTTCAAGGCTCTGGAGCTTTGATTCGACCAGTGCATCGTGCATTATGTCATGTTATGAAATCAATATCAGTTAGTAACTCAAGCTTTTTTCCTGATTCTCAGACCAGCATTATTTTCCAGCCGTCATCTGCCATAATATTTTACAAGGGCCAATAGTCACAGAGAAGCCATTTGTTACGAGCTGTCTGGCTCCATACGGGAACACGTACCGTTTTGATAGGGTACCGTACAGTCTCGCGTTCCCAAGAGAGGACGGTCTGAATTTTGAGGTCGAGTTCTTGGAGGTAGGTGTCTACGTCACGACGGGTGTGAAAAAGGTTAACAGAGATAAGGACTGTGTATAAAAGAACATTTTGTTAACGAATTTGCCCGCAACTTCGATGGTGTGGAAGGTTTCTTTTTCAGATCCCAGTCCTGCTATTTTGTCAAAAATAGCCATTGTGTTACTCTATAACCTCCTCTATCTTCAAGTGAACATCTAACTAAAATTGGTGTAGCCATTTCAGATACTACAGATACCACAGAAAATTAAGATTTCTTTGACAGATACATGTATAGCCCAAAGAATTCAGTTTTATTTAATGTATATGTCGTAGTATGATAGATAAAGCCGTAATATGTTTATATCCCTAGGGATATAATTATATACCTTAACATAGTTATACGAAAGCGATTCATTACTATCTTACGGTCGCAATCTATTAATATGTTTATCTGACTAAACGAATCTAGTTAAATAGTTATAAATCTACCACAAAATCAAATAAAACAATATATTGGTTTTTATTTTTATTACAAAATCAACTTCTTGCAACCTGCAATTAGTTACAATACTTTTTAGCAATAATACGTATTAAAGTTGGCAGTGATTTTATGGTGTTTACGCAAAATCGACGGAGCCCCGCTTAGCGGGGCCTATTTCTGGGTGGTTTAAAAAAAATAACCACGAAGGCTAAGGCTGCTCCGCTCCACTTCGCTCCCGCCTTAGCCTTCTAACCTAACCTATCCGAGTCGGGGTACCCTGAGTCGGGGTGTTAACCGCCTCCGCACCCCCGCACTACACTCCTACAATTATTTCACTAAACTTAATCCAGTAATATAATTATAACACTAAAATTGAATGGTATTATAATTATATTCCTAGTAAGATAGTAATGAATCGCTTCCGTTTATCTATGTTACGGTATATAATTATATCCCTAGGGATATAACCATATCACGGCTTTATCTATCTTACTGCGACACGTAGATTTATTAATAGAGTAAATGATACTTTGATGTCTGAGACGGGAGAATGGAAGAAGAAATCGTGTTTGCACCGACCCCGAGTAAATCGGATAATAGCAAGATGATGATAAGATGTATAGAAGATATAACCATTGCTAAACCTATAGGGGTGCAAGAGAGAAGCCTCCTCGAGTGACTTACTATATAATCTCCTGTTACATTCGGCGCACCCTGGGCAATCGACTTCTGTCAATTGGTTATTTCTTTCACCACGATGGCAAACATAAGTTATTCAGTATGTTAACTAACAGAGGGCGTTCCCGTTAACCCGCAATAGTATAGCATCCATACATGCTAAAAAAATATTACCATTCGAAAACAAAATGTTTTTATATTTTTTTATATTTAAATATTCACTAAAAATGTTAAATTGATACGTAAAAGAAACACTCTGTACATGCGTACTTAAAGGACGGCAACGTCGTAATTTATTTATGAACAAAATTGGGCATGTCTATTCAAAATTCAAAAAACTGTTCAAAACACTTATTAAATAATTCGTCTATATTAATATTAACATATTTCTTCGTGACAATAGCTCTATTTTTAAGCAATACTTAATACTTTTACGAAGGATTACAAAAATTTAAACGCGTCCTTTTTTCGATTTCACAAAGCAGTTTTTGTTGCCATATTTTAATGCACATAACTGATTGTTTTACTTAAAGACATGTCAGGAATGGAGGAACTTTCTCCCCGTTAACATGTTACTTCACAAAATACCTTAGTGTGAAAAACAATCATGTTACTTATTATGCTCGGGAACCGGACGCACCTGTTGTTTTTACCATCTTATATTTACTGTTAAAATACAAACAATCTTTGAAATGTGCCTTTTATTTCAATAACAATAAGGGTGGTAGTGTAACTGGTGACAGTCTATAAACTGCATAAATAAAGTTTCATATTTTGTAATCCGTTGAAAATGTAAAATTGATTCTTACTTCTAACACTATAAAGTTGGAATTAAACTGCGGTCAGCGTAAAAGTTGTAGTGAATTTACGTACATTTTGTTTAACCGCATTGTGTAAATTGAAATCTGATGCCATTATGAATGTTTTACCTCAACAACGCTTGATATGCTGAATAATCGTGAATTTGCTTTGGATATGTATATTTTTGTAGCACGTGTTTAATAGTGAGCATCTCCGCTTTGTAACTGAAGTCAAGGAGGCTGTGTGCAACTTTCTAACGAGAAACAGCTGCCCCAAAACGTAAGGGCGGCTGAAGGAACAGAGTGGATTTGAAGTCTGTAGAAGTTTGACACTCCACCCAAAGCGGGAGAAGTCATTCGATGATTTTCTCAGCTGGATAAATAAATTTAAAGTATGTTCGTATCTGTGAGCCATTACTTTTATTTAAACTGAACAAGACTAACACTGTGTACACGGGGCGTGCATTTTCGATAGGAGTTATGATCCCGAGAGTACAAAATACTGGGGCAAGATTTAGATTTAATGTCCAGTTCAAATCCCACGTAACTCGATTTTTGAATAAGTGTAAATTTTAGTAGTACATTATCAAACTGAAGAAGCTTTCTTTGATATAATTCTCACAAAAAAGACTACGAAACTAACGGTCATACAATGTGATCAAAGTCAAAATATGGGCATTTGCTTTCAGAGTAGCCCCTTCGCACTTTCGATATGTCGTACATCGCGAAGACCGCAAACTTTCAAACTTAGAAATTCCTTACAAAAAAACTCAATAGCACTTTTTGCCCGACCCGGGAATCGAACCGAAGACCTCGTGCTCAGCAATCACACTTGCGACCTTTTAACCAACAGGTAGATAGGCTAAAGTTATTTATGCAATACTTAAAGCTCTTTTCAAGGTAAAAGCTAGCCTTTGGGTCACGCGAAGTGTCAAATAGGCGTCTGGAAATATCTTTAAATAACATGAGTACTTGGACCACACGATCTGAGAGTTTCAAGACTTTTAACCCTAAATGGCTCAAAATTATATTAGTTACCAAAGAGGTCATTATGTATGTATTTCTATTGCATGAGGTTCCAAATAAGTTTACAATTCTTTTAGTCATAAAATGCTGCTTAACTCCTCCCCTAAGACGACCCACTGTCTGATTTTTTTTTTAATTTACATTCTTTATTAGCAATCTTGTTAACCCCTCCAACTAAGCTAAATATCCTTGTGTCTGGAAAGGGTTCACGGAAATTTCACAATTGCCGTTGCCAAACCCATTCCAAACACAATGTTAATGTAACAGACAGTTCTAGACACATTGTAACAGGTGGGGTTGGAACCCGCAACCTCTTGATCACAAGTCCAACACCTTAGCCTGTTAACATTTAACATTTTAGCTGTTAACATTTTTCTTAACAATGAAACAATATCACTTCCTCTAACAATATATTAGCAGAAAATAAATTAAAAATTCAAAACACACTCAGAACCTATCGGCAAACATCTATCAATGCCTACATACGTATGCTACTAATACGCCAATAACATATAAAGAAATCGAATGGTCTGTCCGTTTGTATTGCTAATAGGAACTGTCGTAAAATCTAGTATCACCTTAATAATATGTTAAATTGCCGAAAGGAAGTCGAACAATGATCGTTATCGTTAGTTTCGACAATGTGACATCATTCTATGATCATGAACTGTGTTTTGTCTTTTGAAGACGACCTTGATTTTTCCTTTGCAGGGCGACAAAATTGTAGTAATTGAATATTAATTAAATTAAATATGTTTATTGCATTCCACAGTGTGTGTTCCTACTAAACATCTGTCAACCTTCATGAAGGAAGAGTTTTGGCCGAAAGGTGTTGTGTTCCGGCGATTCCGTGGACAGATACCCGAATCCCGATACTGCGCGACACACGACGCCGTTACGGACTACTCGTGTGAAATAGTGTTTATGTTATATGTATTAGTTTATTGATAATAGTAGTAGTTGTATTGTAGTTATAAGATATGTATTAGTTTATAGTGACTTATAATGTATGTATATTTATCTATGGGCTTTTGGTAGCCTGAAATAAACATATAAATTATGTACTTATAAGTTACTGTTGTGGATCCTGTCGGGCGAAGCGAATACTACTTTTTATTCGAATCTTAAAATGTTATTTTTTAGGATTCCGTAGCTGAATGACAAAAATCGGAACCCATATAGTTTCGTCATGTCTGTCTGTCTATTTGTCCGTCTGTCACAGCCATTTTATTCCGAAACAATTAAGACTATACATGTTAAACTTGGTAGGTAGATGTACTCTGTGAAGCGCTTTCCGATTTTAAGAAAAAAGTTCAAAATATTTAAAATAAAGGGCCATGCATGGAACTGAAACTGAAAATATTTTTTTTTCATGAAACCTATGTGTGTGTGGTATTTATAGACAGATATTTAAAAATGACATTGAGGTTTCTAAAACCACTTTTTCATAAAGTTAATCGTTTTAAAGATAAACGCATCCAAATTGGTAAAATTTGTCCTTCCCCCTCTAACTTCTATAATAATGGAGTGAAAAATCTAAAAAAATATATGTCTGTAGATCTTAATGTAAACTTTCAACCAAAATAGAAATTCTTCGCGAGAAATTGAACCTGTTGAACTGTCATTAGTGTCGCTAACAACGGTCTATAATAAGGGTAAAACTTTGGGAATTTACGATATACGACAAGTTACAAGAAAGAGCATATTCAATAGTTCTTTTTTCCTACGAATAGAAATACAGATTTTTTCAAAACCTAAATAAAAGCAGTTTCAGTTTTCTTCGAAATCGTTAGTAATAAAAAAACTTTTTACCAAAAAATTAAACCGACTCCCAAAAAACACTGCAAAGTGAAAAATAACTTTGATTTCGGTAGTCGGTGTCTTTAGTTTTGTATTTTCGTTTTTGGCACCGACTTCCGAAATTAAAGTTATTTTTCACTTTGCAGTGTTTTTTGGGAATCGGTTTAATTTAGTGGTAAAAAGTTTTTATTTCACTCTTTTTAGTTATCTATTTTTAATTTACCTAGGTACAAGAGCCTAAATGTCAACTACTTATAAGCTTTTACAAAATATTGCTTTTCCCAATGCTGGGCCGTTAATTGTTGAGGAGTTCTCCTGGTACTTCACCATCAGCTCTACATCACCATATGCATTGTGACGAGCATAAAGTGCTTAACATCCATATTCAAGTAATCGAATCGCAATCCACTCTTATTATTAAGTAGTTTCGGCGGCCATCTGTGGTCTTCATAATTAGTTCCACTTCCTCAAATGATACTTTTTAAGAGCAACTGCACAAGTTACTATAATAAATACCCAAAACGTCATAGGTGTGCCTATATTATTTGAAGAGTTCCCTCGATTTCTCCAGGATCCCATCATCAGATCCTGACGTTTATGAAAATGCGACCAATTTCGAAATATACCCTTTCAATCAAAAAAAGAATTTTCCAAATCGGTTCAGCCGTCTTCGAGTAAATGATGATCATAAATAAAAAAAAAATACGCTTCGAATTGATAACCTCCTCTTTTGGTCGTCGGTTGATTACGAAAATGGCTCTTCACACCCATTTGAAGAATTAACCTTATAATTATACTGATTAAAATCAACATTGTTCTCACTTGCCGGACGAAAGACAATACTGGCATACTGCCCTCAGATTAGTTAAATGTTTTATACGTGGCCGGTCATTTGTACCCGTCATTAAGCATGAAACGGTTATAGGGTCAGATTGACCTCACATTATGCATCGTCGCATTTTAGGGGTAGTTTCGTTAATGGGGATACGGTGATAGTTAGTGGGATGGTGATAATATCGTGGAAGGGTTGTACGATATAATTGTTCCCGGAAATAATAGAATTATACAGCGGTATAAGTAAATCCCATTATACTAATTCTTTCAGGTATAGAAAACTTACACTATTACTGATAGATTTCTTTTAAATTTAAATTATTTTATCTAATCTAGATTTCTTTTAAATTTAAAAGTGTTTTATTTTTATATTATATCTGTAGAATTTCGAGAGCTTATGGAGTTATAGCAGCAGTTTTAATACATTTTTATGTATTATTTTATGCGATAGTTTTCTTTGCGTCAAAAAGACTGGTAAGACATGCGGAATCTACATCCATAATGCTCCGGCGTGATGGATTGTCGCGCTTTACCTGTCTTACAGAGGAGGTCCCAACAGTGGATACGTAATAGGTTGGTTATGTTATGTTAATTCAACCAATTCTTACTCAATATACTATAATATTTTTATATAAGTCCAAATGTCACAATGAATAGTTTAGATTACTTTGTTTTAGATTATCGTCATCTGCTTAGCCAAAACCCAACAATTTTAGGGTCGGTTTCCAGTCTAAACAGTTTCCTAAAATACAGTATGTCAACTACAGGGGCGTTCCCGTTAACCCGCAATAGTATAGCATCTATACACGCTAAAAAAATATTACCATTGGAAAACCAAATGTTTTTTATTTTATTTAATATTAAAATATTCACTACAAATGTTAAATTGATACGTAAAAGAAACACTACACGCGTACGCATTCATAAATAAATTGCGACGTTGCCGTCCTTCAAGTACGCGTGTACAGAGTGTTTCGTTTACGTATCAATTTAACATTTGTTTTCGAATTGTAATATTTTTTTTTTGTAACGGGACAAACAGCGACTGAGACATTCTGTACAGAAAACCTAACAGCACATTTTGCCTGACCCGGGAATTGAACCGAGACCTCATCCTGAGCAGTCCCGCGTGCGACCACTATACCAACGGGGTAGTTCCTTGAAGACACATATAATAGTTATTTGTTATACAAGATTGCAAAGTTGCTTTTTAACCGCGTGCTCAATTTTGATGACCGAGCAAGCGAAGGATTCTAAAATTGAATCACTAGTGCAGCAAGTGATTCAAACATTAGAATCCTGAGCGTTAGCGAGGAAATCAAAAGAGCACGAGGTGAAAAATCTTTGCACTCGAGTTTAACACGTAACTTTTCATCCCACCTCAGCGAGGAAATGACTAAATGCATAAAAAAAATGGCGCGCAAAGCAAATAAAAAAAAAAGTAAGTACACCAAGAAGGTTCCAGAGTCTGAGTTTTAAACAAATTAAAAAAAGTTGTATGATAAATTCGGCCCCATGGAGGTAGAAGTAAATAGGTTTAATGATGTTTTGAATTCACAAACTTAGTACACACGATGTTCTAAATTCAATTTACTTTATCCTCTAGCGGATAAAAACGGCTTTTGCACTCAGATATCGAAGAGCAAAAATACTATTTCCGAGATGGGGGGATGAAAATTAGATTTATCCATATAATACAATACATACATTAGCTACTAAATATCCAAACGCTAATAATAATTATCTAAATAACGATAGTGTGTAATAAGGGGCTCTGCAGAGCCAGAGTTCTAACGATGCTTTTAGCCTTATGGCCTGGAAGACACACAGTTATTATTTTATACCTTAATAAGCCACGTTTTGGTATATTCAAAAGGGTGTTTTAATTTAAGAGGTATGGTGAATAATTTGTTTCATATTGTGTAGGTAGGAGTTTGTTATGTTAGGGAAATATTGGGTTTGAGAATACTTCTTAGATCTTGGAACTACTTCGAAAGCGTTAAATGCTTTTTTCTTTAGTTAGTAAAAATACACCCCTCCAAACCAAAAATCATATCAATCAGTTGCTCCGATTTTACATGAGAGATGGTTGAACAATCACATAGCATTCATTCAACATCGCTGTTAATATTAAGTAGTATGTTTTATTTGTATTTTTAACCGACTTCAAAAAAGAAGGAGGTTCTCAGTTCGTCTTTAATTTTTTTTTATGTATGTTACCTCATTACTCGCAGATGGCTGAACTGATTTCGAAAATCCTTTTTTAGTTAGAAAGGTATACTTTCTAGTTGGTCCCATTGTCGTCACGTTCAAACTCTTCAAATATTATAGGCACACCTATAGCGTTTTAGGTATTTCTTATAGTACCTTGTGCAGTTGCTCTTGAAAAGCATCATTTGGGGAAGTGGAACTGACGGTGAAGACCGCAGATGACCATCGAAATTAATCAATAATAAGTATTTCGTGGATTGCGATTCAATTACTTGAATATGGATGTTAGGCACTTTATGCTCGTCACAATGCATATGGTGATGTAGAGCTGATGGTGAAGTACCAGGAGAACTCCTCAAAAATTAACGGCTCTGCATCGGGAAATGCAATATTTTGTAAAAGGTATTAAAGGTTGTAAAGGTAATTTTGGCTTATGTAACTAGATAAATTACAAACCGACCCACTAAAAAGAGTGAAAATAAAACTTTTTTGCAAAAAATAAAACCGACTTCCATTTTTGGCTTTGTAGTGTTTTGATATGGAAGTCGGTTTTATTTTTTGCTAAAAAGTTTTTTTTTATCAAAACGTCTATACTAATCTACTTCTTTCTTATTAATATTCTAAATTCGAAAATTTGTTAGGATGGATGTATAGATAGTATATATGGATATGAGTATAGCGTTGTCAGGCCCGTCTAAGCTGCTGACAAGCGTTCCTTGACCTGGTTGAACGACCCGTAATAGGCCTGTAATTAGTTAGCCTCGAGCTTCTCAATAAAGCGCCAATTATCACAAATACACGTATATTAAAGCCACGTTACTCCCGTGTCATACCGTCTAGCGTCAACTCTGATTCACCGTCATGATTTATAGGTAATTTCCCTACAATCGTCGACACCTCATGCGCAAGTAACAAGACCTTCGTCAGAGCTCGCTTGAATGCCTAATTGGTTAATTTAACTTAGATTTCTAAGTGTCGTTAATTATATAAGTGTGCTAGTTTGGCAGTGGTTTTGTGGGAAAGTGTAGCGGGTATTCAGCAGGTGTATATTGTAAATGTTAAATGTAGGGAAACTGAAGTCATAGATCGGCTAAATATGAGTCAAATCTGTACATGCAAGGTTTCGTGCCATAATACCTAGTAATTTTTAGGGGCCCGTAATTCAAAAGGAAAAAATAGATCCTTTTGTGATGATTCTGTTGTCCGTCAGTCTATAATTATTCTGTTTCTCAGAAACGCGTCCAGTTCTCAATTTGAAATGATTACAAAATAAATAATAAACACTAGAATACCTACTGTTATTTTGGAATTATATCCCATTTGTTTTATTGCAATAACAAAGTCGTATTTGCAGTTGTTAAAACAACTATGTATTGCTATGTTATCTTACTTATCCTATCATCATCACTGTATTTGGTGCTTTCATCTTACTAACATTATAAGTTTTTGGCGTGGAAATAGTTGTTGGAGAGTCTGATGTAGGTAACATTATTCGCTGAAAAAAGCTTCCGAGGTCAAAAGCCAGAAATAAATAAATAAGTATAAGTATAAAGTTTATTAGGATCAACTTAGGTATACTATTTACAAATAAAACGAAGATAGCTACTTTGTGTGTGAGTAATAGAGTATGAGGAAGGGTTAGGAGTGTATGAGTACGAATAAGTGTGTGTATGTGTGTCAACCGCGTGATTAGCATGAAACAAGTTGCTCAGTTTCATCATAAGACAAGGATTTAAGTTAGTTGGTTACTTTTGTCCTCATTATTTTCCAAGTCAAAGGTTGTTAATTGTGGAATGTATATCATTATACATTCTAGAGCTGATTTATTTGAAGTGGCGAATGACTAACGCTAACCTGCAGCGCTCAATACTACAGACTCTGTCGGCACGAAATAAATCCTTACATATAAAACAAAGTCTACCGCTGCGTCTGTCTGTTCGCGATAAACTTAATAACTACTGAATAGATTTTCATGAGGTTTTCCATGAGAAATCCATTTGGAAGATTTTCGTGTATATAATTTTTTAAGGTTTTGGTTTTGGTTTAGCGGAATGACACCGAGTCACCATAATTTTGCCGAATCACTAGTAATTTATACTGAAATGATAAGCCTACCGTTGTTATGTTACTGTAGAAATAGATTAAGTCATATAGAACTGAGTGACTAATCCTACACAGACATGTTCGATGCTAACGTTAAGTATGAACCTTAAATCTCGTATGAATAGTCTTTGTGTCCCATATTGAACACTGTTACGTAGTGTGCTAGACTAAGTCTAGATTAGAACGGTATTCTATTGAAGAATAGGCTTCTTAATAACGGGTTTAGAAAAGATTGTTCCAGTGACGATCCTGGTATTTTTTTTTTTGTTTTTGCGTGGAATTTAGTAATATTATCGTGTTTATAGTAGGATAATTATAGGTATAGTTTTTACAGGTAGATAGAGCATTGGAAGCAAATTTAAATTTTAATAAAAATGGCGCTAATATTCTGCTAGAAATTGTATTGCAGCTACATGACCGAAAAAACATGAAAATATACACGAATCCATACTTTAATGCACACAAATAAAAATATAGAAAAAGTTATGCAAAACTAAAATACTTAAAAATAAATCTAGAATAAAACATCATAAAAATTATCTTCAACGCTGCCGGCTGGCAAAGTACCCAAGATACTGCCTGATAAGATTGCCTCGTTGTATGGCAATTCTTAGCCTTTGGCCAAAGAAATAGCCAGCCATTGGGTCACGGGAAGCGTCAAAGAGCCTTTTCGATATGTCTTTAAAAAGGCTGTGAGCATACGGGCCCCATGGTCCGAGAGTCTGACCCCAAAAGACTCGAAAATTTACTTATCACCGAGATGACTATATTTACGCTGCTTGAGGTTTTCCGCAGCCGCAGCGGGAGCGTCAGCACAACATGATAAACTGGGAAGATGGGATGGCACGAGAGCATCGACCCAAGTTGCGTCCCACACTAAAGGCCTACCCATCTTCCAAGAAAAAAAAGATGACATGCCATCCGGTCTTTTGCCATCGTCACGTACTAAGCCATTGGGTTCCAATAAGGCTGGAACGCTGACAGTGACAAGGGCTCGTCGGATAATGTCATTTAAATTTTCATGTCGTGCAAAACGACCCGCACTACGGTTGCAAGAGATGCCAAGGTGCCCGAGGCTGTTGATCACTTCCCCACAATTACAGCGATGAGGGGAACAACAAGGAGCTCCTAGGTGTAATGAAGCAGTGAGGCGGAAAGTAGTGTCGTCGAACAAAGTGTCTAGATTTGAGGACGGTAGAGCGTGTAACCAAAGACCTGACTCCCACTTTCCGACAGCCAGCAGACGTGCACACTCAGCAGAAGTAGCAGACGTGGTTAGTAAATTATTCAAAACTACTCTGCAGAGCGGTTCGTCCCACCACCTCTGGGAAGATGGTAGGTATATCAGGTTGGTCCGAATTCGGGTAAGCGAGATTCCAGGCATCAATAGCCTCAGTGAAGCACGGCACATTAAATTCAATCAGTGTGGAAGCCAGGATATTCCTGATAAATTTCTCATTGCTGTGGACCGAGGAAATGAAAACTAATACTAGAAATTTTGCGGATCCCGAGCCGTCCCATGCGGATGGGAAGAGAGGCTTGGTCCCAAGCTCTGTCATCCAAAGCCACATTCAAAATTAAGGATAAAGTTCGTCTGATATGATGATCATGAAAATCGGTTCAGAAGTCTCGGAGATGAGCGCTAACAAATAAAAAAAAATAAGATATAAAAGAATTCCAAAAATCACTAATCTGTAAACCTATTCTATTACTTTTCTTCATTAATTCCCAGTGTATTGTAATGACATAGTCTAACTACAGACATCCTCACTTCATTCTACCTTTCATACTTCTATCCTCGTACCATAAAACCTTAATCCGCCCAAAAGAAAACAACATAAAAATGCGCATTTTCACCAACAAGCCATCCCCATGATAATCACACTGTACGATATTAAGGTACGCCCACACTCAGCCGCGGCCCACCGTAGATGGCACGATATTTATTTAATAGCCGCGTTTTGCTTTAATAAGCCGATAAACCAGCCCTGGGGTGACGAAAAATGACGTCATTAAACTTCTAAATTTTCACCGTGGAACGTTATCTAGCGTGGATGTGTCAGCGGTCTTTTATGGCTCACTGTTTGGTACTTATTGGAATGTAATTTTTGAAAATATTTGTTTGAAAATAGCTGGTATCTCCAGTGTTAGTACCTACTACTAGACGGGAAATTCCCGTATTTGTATCTTTATTTATTTTATTTCGAGTTTTTTTACCCATAGGGTAAAAACGGGACCCTATTACTAAGGCTCCACTGTCTGTCTGTCTGTCTATCACCAGGCTGTATTTCATGAACCGTAATAGCTAGACAGTTGATATTCTCACAGATGTATTTCAGTTGCTGAATCTTGTTAACTCCATCCAACTAAGCTAAATATGTTTGAGTCTGGACTTCTGGAGTATACGGCAACATGAGTGGGATTCGAACCCGTGTCCTCTCGATCACAAAGTCGACACCCATTAGGCTAACACTAAGTTAAATCACATTATATTTATATATTTTATGTATTCTATTTAAATTAAGTATTTCATTTTATTTTTTGTATTTGTATTCTAATTAGTTTTTCCGTTTTGATGAATATTTGTAGTAGGTACCTACACTAATTCAGCCCTCCCCATTTTAACTAAAGCTCGTAAAGTTCTTCCAAAGATTGTCTGGAAGATATCGCTCTCAGCGATAAGACTGCCAATGTAACCAAATTTTTAGCAATATTTTTATTTCAGTGTGTTTAAATTTTTGGTGTAAAATAAAGTTTATTCTATTTTATCTATCTGTTAACGCACGCGGATGATTTTATTGCAAATTGTCTGATTTAGACGAAAACACCTTCAATTTGACACACAAACGCTTAACACTTAGGTGGACAGACATTTTAAGATTCTTAACTATGGTATTGTTCGTCAAATCGTGGAGCTCTAAGTTGAGTGCTTTAAATTTTGTGAGCTACGCTAGAACTGGAGATACTTGCCCTGTCTGGAAATGTCCACTCAGTGCTGTCCTCAAAAGCCCACACCAGCACGACTAGTATGAACTTTAAAAGACATTTTGACCTTTGATTTTGTTTTGGTGCTTCTTCTCTTGGTAGACAGCTAGAAAACACTGGCCTCATCTAGTTTCAAGTAGTTTTGGGAACTTTAACTAAACTAATGTATAAAAGTGTCATTTACCTAAAAAATATTTACAGCATCGGTATCATTTAGGTATCATTATCATTAATTTCACAACTATTCTGTCAAACTTGTGACATGGCTTCTATTTAAGCGTTTAATAATAATATCTTTGATCTTTAAGTAACATGACTAACTTTATGTAACATGGTGGAAATCCACCCACAAAAAGTTTTGGGGATAGTTTCATTGTACGTACGGCTTATGAGTTGAATTCTCTGCCCGAGTCTGTGTTTCCTGATAGCTATAACCTGGGAGTCTTTAAGTCAAGAGTCACATCATTCCTTAACATCAGGTAAGTAAGTAAGCAGGTAAGTCCTTCCAAAAGTTGTCTGGAAGATATCGCTTTCAGCGATAAGACCGTCATTGTTACCATAGAATAAGCAATATTGTTAAATAGGTGTGTTTAAATTTTGGTGTACAATAAAGTATATTCTATATATCTGTCTATCTAAGATGGTGATCAAACGCAAGCCTATCAGCAATAACGCTATGGTATTTTTTCAAGTCTTAGAAACACGAGAAATGGGTGCGAATCACTACCACATGCATAATAAACATGTCGGCCTAGCATTAAAGTTTTTATATCATTAATAAATTCATGTAGTTATTAGGTGAGTTTGCTATCGATAGAGATGTATAGGAATATTGCCTTGTACGAATAGTGTGGATGTGTAGTGCAAGTCTTACCAGAGCAACCAGAGCAACCAATTGGACTTGCACGATCTTGGCTGTTATATCGGATACCTACACGATATTTGGCTAACAGGTTGCTGTCCTCGCTCTTTGATAATTTCATATATACCTACTAGGTTTACAGAAAATTATTTATTTAGAATATTTTTGTATAATTATAATTTAGCTCTAGGAGAAGGAAGGGAAGAGAGGAGGCTTGTTGCAAAATAATAACAGCCACACGGATGGAGGTCAATTCTTCGATTTACCAGTAGTAAAATCATAATATGAGAGAATTATTAGTGTACAATAAAGAATATTCTATCTATTCATCTAGGTTTATATCCAAGGTGCCTTTTTGAGCAACATCTCATCCTATGTTCAAGCAATTAAATGAACTAGTTGGTGTAACTACTTATTAATATAAATACCAACTCGATCTGTGCGCATTCCACAATTGTTCAGTATTTCTAGTAACAATAATGTTTCTGAGAATAATCCGTTGTCAATATAATGTAATATGCTCTGATTTAGATTAGTTTTTTAACAGTTTTAACGAATTTAGAAATTCGCTGTATGAAATGTAATTACAAAATGTCATTTAGTAACTTCATATTAACTGAACCCAACCGTCTCTAATTATGTAATGTATTTATTATTATAGCTGTACTAAATGTCTTAGTCTGTAGTCTGTCTCTGTATTTATTAAAATAAAATAAAATATACTTTATGTACACTTTACAATATTTCTATAGATACTAAAAGTAAAACTAGTGTACAATGGGCTACCGCATGACGCAGGTCCTCACCGGACACGGAAGTTTCGGGAGGTACCTGTGTCTGATGGGTAAGGAAGAGACGCCTGGGTGTCACCACTGCGAGGGTCGCCCTGAGGACACAGTCGAGCACACGGTGCAGGACTGCCCAGCTTGGGCAGAGCACCGACGTGTCCTCACGGCGACAATAGGCGGAGACCTCTCGCGCCCGGCCTTGGTCGAGGCCATGCTGCGGGGCGAGAGGGAGTGGGAAGCGGTCGCCTCCTTCTGCGAAGCAGTCATGCTTTCGAAGGAGGAGGCGGGCCGCGTGAGGGAGAGGATGGCGTCCTCCCTCCAGCCCAGCCGCAGTGGTAGACGCCCACGGCGTCGGACGTCGGCCGACGATCTCCGGCCACCGTAGGCGCGGGCATGCGGACAGCGAGTAAAGGGCAACTCGCTGTCCGACCATGGACCATGCCCGGGTCGACGGCGCGTCGTGTTCCACGCGCGCCTCAAAGAGCGTCAGCAACATGACGAGGCCCCCTCTGCAGAGGGCCGAAGCCTGCCGGGGTCGTGGGACTCATCCCGTTACCGTGGCCCCGGTATGTAAAGGGTTATTGAAGGAACACCGTGGATTTTAGTCAGTAAAAGTCTGACAGTCCCTCCCACCCTGCCCGGGGTGGGAGGACTTATTTGATAATTTTACCACGTTAAAAAAAAAAAAAAAAAAAGTACAATGGGCGGTTGTATCGTGTATGGTGATCTCTTACAACATCTGTGTGGTTTATATCTTAAGCCTTATTCTATAAATTTACTTAAATATTGAATCCATCTTGAAACGCCGCCTGAGATCATTGTTTTTTCAATACTGTCACTTTAGGGGCTCAGGTGTGTCTCCACACCCTTCAGCGCTCCCTAAGCGAGCGCCCTTGAAGTTTCTATTAGCAGTAACAATATTCCGACACGTTTTCACTCGTGGCAACACTAGCAACCCTACTTCATTGTGCAAGATTATGTTACTATGCGCAAGTTTATGTTTTATGCAGAAATCCCGATAATAAATGGTTACCGTTTTACACGTAAATTTTTCGTAAATTTAAACAAGATGAGGCTGTAGTTTCTTATCTACCATGAGGAGATACACCGAAACAAACTCAGAGGTCAAAGTCTCTTTTCAAGTCCATGCAGTCTGTATGGGTCAAATTATATGGGAACCTTGTAGGTAATCTTGTAGTCTGAGGCGATCTTTTGAGGAAAGATGCAAACAGATTTGACTGGACCCGTTCAGACAATGCAAGCATATGTCAGGTAACGTGTAGTTCAACTTAGAACTTAAAAGAGCTCAATGATTCGACGAACAATACCAAGTTAAGGACGTTTGGGTAAGCCGTCAAAAGAACTCAAACTGCCAGAAAAACATATTTAACTCGAATATAACAACCTGCATAATTCACATATTCACTATAGGTTATAAGGAGGGAAGAACCACACAGATTTGAGTAGATTTGTCCCGTCAGTAAAAATATTATTTTCAATTCCTCTGTGACACACATTCTAGATCATTGAGATCATCGGAAAATTTAGAGTTAAGTATTCGTATGCATTCCACTTCTTTCTTTGACAAATCTTTTACTATTCAAGCAGCTCGTTTGTGGAATTCATTACCCATAGAAGCGAGGCGTGCTCAAACGCTACCAGCATTCAAAAGAATGGTGAAGGAGCATTTCAATTTCAATTTATTTTTTTATTTTTTTTATTTGCGATAAGTGTTGGTACAATGTCGGTCTTAATATATATTATAAAAACATTATTACTATGGATCCTTAACACTTAGTCAAATGACTGTGACATGCAAACATTTTGTTTATACTTAATTAATAATATTACTTAATTAATAGTTGTTAACAAAATAATTTATGATTCCATTAAATTAATTATTAAAATTACAATTGAATAGCAATATTATTATTCTTATTATTAGAATTATGTTATATATTTAAATTATTACAATTGTTAATTATTGTTCAATGTCTTATTAAATATTTCGCTTACCGAGTAGAAAGTCTTTTCGTTAAGCCATGCTTTAAGACACCTTATAAATTTAGTAGTTGGTAAGATTTTAATGCTGTCAGGTATAGCATTAAATATACGACCGCACATTGCATAGCTATTTTTGTTATATAGTGCTGTTTTAGGAATTATGGGCAAAACAATTCTATTTTTGTGTCTAGAACTTTTTGGATACAGTTCATGAGCCTTTTTAAATAGTTCCGGGTACTTTCTAACAAATTTCGCGCATTCAAAGATGTACAGACAGGGTAAGGTTAGTACCTTAAGCTTTTTAAAAAAGGGTTTGCACGATTCCCATGGGCGGATTCCTGCTATGGCGCGTATGCATTTTTTCTGTGCGATGAAGGCTCTATGACTTTCCGTTGAGTAGCCCCAGGTAATCAGACCATATCTCAATACAGAGTCAACGTAACCATAGTATGCGGATAATACTGTTTTTAACGCTGATGTTTTTGAGAGTTCGTATAGAACGTACACGAATTTATTAATTTTGCTGCATACTTTATTGACGTGGGCCTTCCAGTTGCAGTGTTTGTCAATTGTGATGCCGAGAAATGTCGTTTCGTTGACTTCGTTTAGTTTAAGTCCTCTATAATTAATGTTTAATGTCTTATGTTGTTGTCCGTACGTACTAAATTGCATAAAATTAGTTTTTGTAAGGTTCACGCGTAGATTATTTTTGTCAAGCCATGTTATTATTGATTCAATTGTGTTATTTATGTCAGTTGTATATTTATTAATGTCAGGATTATTTGATGTCATTATTAATGATATGTCATCAGCGAACAGGAAACATGGGTGATTAGTAACCTCCGGAAGGTCATTTATGTAGAGTAAAAACAGTAGGGAGCTTAGGATACCGCCTTGTGGCACACCGCACTTATTATGTTTATACTTTGACCTATATGTTTTTAGTTCTAGATTGCTGTCAATTTTTTCGATCTCTACACATTGCATTCTGTTATTTAAATAACTTTCAATCCATTGGAGTGCTGGGCCACGTATCCCATACTTGTCAAGTTTGTTTATTAGTAATTCATGTGACACAAAATCGAAGGCTTTCGTCATGTCAAAAAATATGCCCGTTGTTTGGATACGCTTATCTAACTTACTAATAATTGTGTGGATTAGGTTAAAACATGCTAATTTTGTGGATTTTCCTTTTTGAAAACCGTATTGTTCTTCCCTTATGATAGTATGCTTGTTAATGAAGTGAGTAAGGCGCTTGTGCATTGCAGTTTCAAATATCTTTGAGATTATGGGTATGAGAGTAATTGGTCTGTAGTTGTCTAGATCTTCTTTGTTACCTTTTTTGTGAAGAGGCTTCACTACTGATTGTTTAAGTAGATCAGGAAAACATCCCGATTCAAAAGAGAGATTTACTAAAAATGATATGACTGGTGTTAATTCAACTGCGCAGTATTTTAGAATTTTTGTTGCTAACTCATCATTACCTACTGAGTTTGTGTTGTTCAAGGCTAGTATAATTCTGTGTATCTCTTCATATCCACATGGATTCAGGAAAATAGTATCACTAACAGACTGTTTGAGGTTAACACGAGTATTTTTTTGGTTATTGTTTGTCAGATTAATCCAGTAGTCGTTGAATATTTCAGCAATTTTGTTTGGGCTCTTAACTACAGTACCTTTGTTTCTTATGTTTTGTATGAATTGTTTGCTCTTAGTACAGCTGGATTCTTTTTTTATCAGTTGCCATGCTGCCTTGCATTTGTTTTTCGCACTACTGATAAATTTATCATTGGTTCTTTTGATTGACCCATGTATGCAGCGTCGTAGGAGTTTAGAGTAATTTTTAAACTTTGTCTTATTTTCAATAGTTTTGTTAGCGTAGTATGTAATTCGTAGTTCTCTTTTGGTTTTGCAACTTGCTCTAATACCTTTAGATATCCATTTTAGTGTTCGTTTCCTGTTTGAAATCTTTATTCTTCTGATAGGAAAACATAATTTATAAAACAGACATATTATCTCGTAGAACTTTTCGTAGGCTCTGTTAATATTGGTTTCTTTGAATACTTCTGAGAATCATAGTTCAGACATACATTCTTTAAATTTGGCTATGTGATGCTCATTATAGTCCCTCCTAAATATTGTATAACTTTTTAAATCTGTTTCCTTCTTTTTCACGGGTATACTTAATAATTGTGCAGTATTATGATCAGAAAGACCCAGATGTAAAAGTTCACCTTTAGCCAATTTGATGTTGCTGATTAGGTGATCTATGCAAGAATTTTGTCGTGTTGGTTCATGTATGTGGAGCACTAGATCATAATTTTGAACAATTTCGATTAACGTTTTAGATTTACTATTTAATTGCAACGTGTTTATGTTCAAGTCACCTGCTATGACAATCTTTTTCTTAAATTTACGAGTCAAAAATTGCAGCACTGTTTCAAGTATTTCGAAAAACTTAGTGATATTAGAAGTGGGAGTTCTGTATACGCACAAAACAAAAATATTTTGGTTCATAACCTCAATTCCACAACATTCAAAGATATTATCAATACAATGGTGACTTAAGAATGCTATTTCCTTATATAACATACCCCTTTTTACGAGTATAGAGACTCCACCACGCTTTTGCCTTCTTGTCCTGCAGTAAGAGGTTGCCAAGCTATAGTCAGAGAATTTTATAAGGTTTTCATTACCTCTATCTATGAACGTTTCCGACAAGCAAATAATATCCGGGCTGATTTTAAGCTCTGAAAGTTCTGATAAATGTATTTCTATTAAATGAATTTTACTTAATAAGCCGGCGATGTTTTGGTGAACTATTCTTAAGAATTTAGTCTCGAAAAAAGGTCTGTGTGCCTGCAACACAGAGGTCATCATTTTGGGACATGCTTACGTGATTGCCGTTAGAAGTATCGGGTACGACTTCCTCGATGGAGTTTATATCATTTGTTTGCGTACTAGAGTCTTTTAATATAGGTTTTGTTTCCGTAATGCGTCTTCTTAGTACCAGTAGGTCGTGGGTTGGAGCGGGAGGATATCTTTTAAGATTTAATAATCGCTTCGTATGGTCAGGGTTTTTATAAAAATGTAAGAATTTTGAATCGTAATCAATTTGATCTAGAATTGAATTAATCTTGCCGCATAATCCATAAGCATTAAATTCATTAAATTTAGCATTGTAGTCCACAAATGTGCAGTCGCTCGATTGTTTACAAATTAATCTTAGAGTATCATTAACTCTTTTTTCATTTAGGTGATCGGTTTTAAAGACTTTTAATACTAGGCTAGGACATTTTATACATTTCAGAAACACGCACAATTCTGTAATAATTTGAAACGGGTTAGTGTCATGTTCGCCAATACATAGTATAACACGGTCTTCAGAAGATATCTCGAACATTTTTGCGCTTTTCAGTATTTCTTCTGTATTAGCGTGAGGTTTTATTATTGAAATGAATTGATATCTATTGTAGCGGCTGTATTTTCTTGATTTTATAATGTGTTGTGCCAGTCCCGTGCACTGACTACTGCCAAATATAAACGCTCTTTTGATAGGCATTGGTTTTAGTCTAACAGGCACTGGATCAGGCTGTGATTCAAAAGCTGTTCCTGTTTGCGTTCGCGGTGATAATTGATAGTCGGTATTAGACTGTGGGTTTGATATAGGTTTGGCCGAGTTTTTTGTATTAGAGCCATATTGGATGGTACGTCCTGTTTTCTCTTCTAGCGTAGGGTTCGGTTGTGGTTTAAAATTACATATCTTGGTCAGGGAATCCTCATTTTTTTTTTGTGTGGAAGTCATGGGACTATTAGAACTATTAGAGAAACTATCAGTGAGTCGCCGCCTGGCACGTTTTGAAGAACTCGAAGCCATGTTTTTCCGCAGTGATGAAAGTGGACTAGTGCATAACTGTTTTAGTATGGCCATTTCTTGTGTCAGATTATTTATTTGTTTTTTTAGGTCGGAGTTTTCCAGAATAATATTATCCAATTCATTTTGGGTGCTTGCTAAATTTGACTTCAACTGTTTTAACTCATTTTTCATTTCTTCTGTGCATTATCTTTCCCTGTAGCTTTTCCCTTTCTTTCTCAACTGTGCATGTAATGTTTATTAGTATATATAGGATATTATTTTGTATTTTATTATATGTATATTATATCATTGTGTTTCAATGAATATTATTTATGATGTTTGTACACTGACAGCCCTAAATCTGTCTCCTTTAGTTTTGTCCATCCAAAGGTTGTCTGTAAGAGATCGCCCTGAGCGATAAGACCGCCCATTGTACACAAGTTTTATTTTTTGTATCAAATGAAATATTGTAAGGTGTACAATAAAGTATATAATATAATATATATATAATATTATTTATTACAGTTACTTAATATTATCAGTAATATTAGTATTGTCTCACTGCAGGGTAAAGGCCTCCCCCATCCTCTTATTCCATGTAATATTTTCATGCGCCGTTTCAAACTAGGTTCAGGTTGCCTTGCTACCTATGCCATGGCCAGCCAATTTATAATTTTAAGATACCTAATAATCTAAATCGAGTTTCGGAAAAATAAACCCAAGGTTTCTAAAAAAACATCTTGGACGCTCGTTAGACAATACGATTCTATGACTCGATCAGGTAAAAAATTTTTGCCCCCATTTTGTCTTATATCACTAAAATCTTTATGAGCCACGGCGCTTATATTTTTCCCTTAGGTTGCTTATAGGCAACCCATCATATGCCTTAAAGGTAGGGTTATCAACGTGTCAGAGTTGCCTGAAAAATATACTGATAAAAAACATCACAGATCTTTGAAGTATGGTTCAATCGACCCAGAAGAATACTTCGTAGATTGTAGGGAGTTCACATAGAGAGTGAAAAAAAAAAACATAATTACGTCACATAACCAAATATATAAACAAAGCGGCTAAATGTTACTCAGACTGACCCGTAAGGGGTTTCACACTAATGATTACATTATTAGCCAATAACGTACTCACTGCAGGCTGTAACACAGCAACTAATAATAATCACACTTATTTAACATGTTATTTTAAAAACAGTGACTTGTTGTAGACGTTCACGCAACCATTAAATAAAGACCTACTACGAGCTACTATCTGTATTTTTACATAGTGCCTTCTATGTGTATTTTATTATTGTGGAGAATGCTAAATTGTCCCCACAACTAGCAAGCAATGTTAAAGAGAAACACCGTATGACTTTAGCCAGTAGCAATCTGACAAACCCTTCCGTCTACCTCAAGCCGGAGAACATCTGTGAGAATTTCCACAATAAGCAGTTGATTAAAAACTTTATAGAAGCACAGTTGAGCGGTTAAGACAGGAGTGATTTTTCGCCTTCATTTCTTTTTTGAACGAGTAAGCCTGGAAGTTGCTTGTTCATTCTTGCTTTAAAGGCTGGTGGGTTATATATCAAGCCCGTTTCATCATCAGACTACAAAACCAACGGTTACATGGTCGACATCCCACCCATACGCACAAAATTACTTGGGAATACTTTTATTGTGCTTACGGCTAAGGAGTGGAATTATCTGCCGGAGTCTGTTTCCAAATCATTCATTTATTTGCTAATATGGTTAATTACATAAAGTTGTTAAAAGAAATAGAGCACAGATAGATCCTGATAGCTATAGCCAGGGGTCTTTCACTCAAGAGTGAGCAGGTTACTTCGAGATAAGCGTGCTTCATCTTCGACCACATCATCGCTTATTATAATAGGTTATTATCAGGTGAGATGGTGAAGAAATGGCCGATCTTCTATAGAAATCTTAAACATGCAACAGAAATCTTGAAAATGTTGCGTAACAGTGCCAGCCCTAAGCCCTGCTGTACGCAGTATCTTGATATCGCTGAAAGTAATCTTGCAGAAAGGTTTTGCGTCTGTGAGTGACACACTTTTCGGTTGGGGCCATAAAGTACAACACGTTATTGTCTTAAATATTTTTGGTATTATATGTAGGTATTGTTAGGCTTGTAGTCTCGGAAAACAGAGGCAACTGTTGGGCCTTTGACGTTTTAGTTCTTTTGTGATGTAACCCAAATTTTATTTAAGTAGGTGCCCTATTGAATTTTGGTCTCAGAAAATCATCAAGTCTCTTTAAATCTACGTAATTAAAAAGTATACTTATTGTGTCTTATCTTACCAACTTACTTATCAACTCCCCTGTCGCAAGTTTTTTTTAAATTTAATAAGCAGTACCTCTGTGCTATGAATTTAAACGTTTTTACTAGCATGCCATATGTGGGTAATAAAAGAAGTCACCTTTGTTCACTTGTATACTCTATTTTGCTCCCAATTACGAGTATTTTCTGGCCATCTTCGAGAACCACATGAAAATCTTTTTTAAAGGATAGTTAGATGAAATTAATGCTAACATACACCAAACACAGTAAATTGTTTTCTTTAAATCTAGTCGCTAACATTCTTTTTAGGGTTCCGTAGCCGATATGTTCGATATCTCTGTCCGTCTGTCTGTTTGTCTGTCCGTCCGTCCGTATGTCACAGCCATTTTATTCTGAAACTATTAAGACTATACATGTGAAACTTAGTAGGTAGATGTATTCTGTGAACCGCTTTCCGATTTTAATAACCGATTTTTTATTTTAAAATAAAGGGGGGGTAAAAACTATTTTCATTTTTAGTTCCATGTATGGGCATGGAACTAAAAATGAAAATAGTTTTTTTCATGAAACCTATGCGTGTGTGGTATTTATAGACAGGTATTTAAAAATGATATAATGGTTTCTAAAGCCACTTTTTCATAAAGTCAATTGTTTAAAAGATATAAGCTTCCAAAGTGGTAAAAGTGTGCGCCCCCCCCTCTAACTTCTATAATGATGGAGTGAAAAATCTAAAAAATATATACGTCTGTAGACCTTAATGTAAACTTTCAACCAAAATTGGTTTCAACGAAATCGGGTCAGCAGTTTTTGAGATACAGCATATTTTCTAAAATTCGCAAATATAACTTTGTAATTCATACAAACACTATGAACAACAAAGTTATTTAGCGTAGTTGTAAAAATGTAAATAAGCTAGTTTTAAGAAATTTTTAAGGTTTTTTTTTATTCGTCAAAGAAATATTTATATTATATTATATTATATTATTATAGTTACTACGGGCATGGGTTCATGGGCGAGTCTGACTCGCACTTGGCCAATTTTTAATACTTTTCTTTCAGTGTGCAGACACAACAGAGCCTGTCATTTTCTTACATGTATCAAAACATCATAATTACAGTAATATCAACTGGTCCACCAAGAAATTACAGGTACGCCAAGATATAGCTGAACTACTAAGGTAATAAGGTAAGGTATTTAATAGGTAGGTTCTCCAACTCGCTTATTTTGTAGCTCCGTCTTACAGGTATTTCGTATAAAGACGACGCATACACACATCTGTGAAACTCACCATCATGATAATGCATGGCTTTTTCAATTATCTTTGCTTTTTTGTATCAATTCTATTAGAAAATATTTATTTACAAACTTAAATCTTGCACCTCAAGCCATAGATTAGTTAAAGTTGAACATTTTTATAAACACAATTAAGTACCTACTATCTAAATTCCCGTACTATATTTACAAAGCATGATACATAATATAACACAAAGTACATTGTGAACTCGCTCATCGAACAGGAAAATAAGTGGATACGTGAGGTGTTGAGTGCCTCATGGTAAGTGGTCAAAGATGGAGCACGCTTACCTAGAAGTAACCTATTCACTCTTGACTTAAAGACTTCCAGGTTATAGCTATCAGGAAACACAGACTCCGGCAGGGAATTCCACTCCTTGGCCGTACGCTCAATAATAATATTCCCAAAATGTTTTGTGCGTAATATCTTGGTATATAATATCTTGGTTCACAGCTTTCACATTGGAATAATAAGTATAAAGTCACAGTAGAATATGATTCTAGATCCATTAATTCTTATGTTTAAAAAATGATTTCTCAGCAATATAAAACACGTAATGAATATGGTAGCGATGACAACATAAAGGAATATGTGGACGATGGCATTATTTTTTTGTTACGCAATAAAGCTCTTGGATATGGCCATACCCGCGAGCTAAGCTTCATCCAAATCTGATCAGCTATTACGACACTGATAGACACAGACAATATCGTATTTACATACATTGATAATCAATTAGTATTAACTATGACCTGCTTAGCCTTTATTCCCATCTATTTCAGATGCGAGAGTTAAAAGTTAATGTGTATGATGTTGGTGATTTCATTAGAATATTATCTACACCTAATTCAGGAGAAGCGAAACTTATTTATGAAATGGTTGCTGCATCACTAACTCCCTCGCTTACTCAATAATATATGTATTTTAATAGTAGTATCATTAGGTATAGTTATTAATTAGATTAGGGTATGATGAGGCTGACGTACCTTTGTTAGGTAAAAGCCTCTAAATAAATATAGATTAAAAAAAAAAGAAAAAAAAACTATTTCAGGGTTGGCTTTCAGTCTAACTGGATGTGGCAGAGCACTAGTAACGTGCTTTTCGAAGCACGTACGAATCTCTATTTGTTCAGATGTTCACCCATTCATAAACGGACCTCGGAAAACGTTACTTTACCTTGAAAACCGACCCGAATAATAACAGCCGTACGCAGAGCCGGATTAACCCTGTCAGAGGCCCTAAGGCAATGGCATTCTCGGGGCCCCTTTTCTTACTTTGACAGACCGAATCGTGTGTGAACTGAGGAAACGCCAGATTTGTTCTAAAATTGTTTTAATTCTACTACTAAAAACGATTTGTATTTTGTGAGAACAGTGAGGTCCCTCAGTTCACCTGCACATCAAATTCTCGTTCGAAGAAACATGTTTCTTTGTGCATGCACTGGACGTGGGCCCCTAGTTGATGCGGGGCCCCTAGGCAGTTGCCTACTCCGCCTAATGGTTAATCCGGCCCTAGCCGTACGCTGTTGTTATTTAGCTATAAGCTCCTCAGATGAATAAATACGACAAGAAAATGCACAGTTCAAAGGCTACTCAAAACCATTTGATCAAAGAGGTCCTAAATAAAACTCACATTAAATAAACGGGGCATCCTTAAGGCATCCAATTTAAACATCAGTCACGTCTAATAACATCAATTAGCATACCTAATGTTAACGTACCTCCAACAATCCGTGGGCAACAAAAAAGGGCCGTGACCAAATTAACGCGTATTAATTCAAAATCGGTCGACCGTTACCTGGCACGGGTCGCAAGGGTGGGTCCACAAAAACACGTTATTTTGGTACCAAAGGGAGACACGCATTTTTTATCAAATGTAGATAAATAAGGCGATAAAGATTACTGTTTTCAATAAAAAATAGTCCATACGAATTTATATTATTAATGTGAAAGTGGGTTTGATTGTTTGTCCTACTTTCACATCAAACTGGAGCAATGGGTGGATGTAATTTTTGGTATAGAGATACCTACATAGTTCAAGGGTTGGCGAGAAGAGTGACATGTCTACTTTTTTGCTGAATAAAGAACTATTCTAGCAAACGAAGCCGCGGCAGAAGCTAAAATAATATAATTTATTACAGGTAATTCATAGAGACAATGATCTTAAAAGGTATAATTTGTGTTCTCTCATATTGGTGCATTTACACCAGGTGCGATGGAGGTCAAACGCAAATTTACATTAAAAACAAAAAGATGACCGAAGACACAGTTTTGTGTACAATTGCCCTAAGTGACCTGAAGGCAGAGAACTTGGATGTCTCGAAACTCAGCCCAGACACGTCTGGCGCGGGGTGACAGCGAGAACTGAACCCAAATAATGGAAAAGCCTAGACAAGGAGTGAGAGTAATAAGCAAGATTGATTGACGTAATTCTCACCAAATGAAATGGCAAGACACAAAAAAATGGCCGTGTAAAAGGAATCACAATTCAGATTTCTAATTTAGTTTTTAATACCAAACTATTTTTTGGGAGTTTTCTAGAAATAACCCGCGGACTTTGTCACGATAAAAACTTAATCCTGTTTCTTGTGCAGGCAGATAATAAAAACTTTTTACCAAAAAATTAAACCGTCTCAAAAACACTGCAAAGTGAAAAATAACTTTAATTTCGGTAGTCGGTGTCTTTAGTTTTGTATTTTCGTTTTTGGCACCGACTTCCGAAATTAAAGTTATTTTTCACTTTGCAGTGTTTTTGGGAGACGGTTTAATTTTTTGGTAAAAAGTTTTTATTTCACTCTTTTTAGTTGGTCTATTTTTAATTTACCTAGTTAAGAGAGCCTAAATGTCAACTACTTATAACCTTTTACAAAATATTGCTTTTCCCAATGCTGGGCCGTTAATTTTTGAGGAGTTCTCCTGGTACTTCACCATCAGCTCTACATCACCATATGCATTGTGACGAACATAAAGTGCTTAACATCCATATTCAAGTATTCGAATCGCAATCAACGAAATACTTATTATTGAGTAGGTTCGGCGGCCATCTGTGGTCTTCATCATCAGTTCCACTTCCCCAAATGGTATTTTTTGAGAGCAACTGCACAAGTTACTATAAGAAATACCCAAAACGCCATAGGTGTGCCTATAATATTTGAAGAGTTCCCTCGATTTCTCCAGGATCCCATCATCAGATCCTGATTTGGTGATAAATGGTACCAATTTCGAAGTATACCCTTTCAAACAAAAAAATAATTTTCCAAATCGGTTCAGCCATCTTCGAGTAATCGGTGATCATACATAACAAAAAAGAGAAAAAAAAAAATATACGCGTCGAATTGATAACCTCCTCTTTTGGTCGTCGGTTGAAAAGGAGTCTACAGCCTTCCTCTTTTCTAATTCATCCAAATCTTCCCAAATTTTTGAGATTAACGTTTAAACAAACAAACGTTTGCATCATATTATGGTTGTAAGTTTGCGAAAGTATGTTTGTTGTGCTTTCAGGAACCGAATGTGACGAAATTAGGCAGCGAAATATTTATACATCGAAGATCTAGATTCAAATAGGCAATTTTTTATCATACCGTAATGGGCTGAAATAGGGTATGAAAGTTTCCACAAAAATTTACTACGTGAACGAAGTCACTGAAATGTTTATCAAATGTCACTCCATTGTAGAAACTTTTTCATCCTCTTGTTTCTTAGCTATAAATTAACAAGTTCATCTGAGGCCTGTTAATATTTCTCATGAAAAGGAGTTAGTGTCACCATGATAGGGAATGAGATCTACGATCCAGGCAAGCCCAGAAGACGCCTGTTCATTCTTGCTTTAAAGGCTGGTTGGTGGGTAACAGGGATGTTGCGGATGCCGATTTTTTCACATCCGCGGATGTGAATGCGGATGCGGATTTCTGAAAGCTCGCATCCGCGGATGCGGATGCGGATGCGGATGTTTGAGCCCATATAAAAAAGTATATGAATCAAGAATTAAAATAACGATATAGTAATAATATTTTTTTTTTTATTAATTACAATTAGTATGTGAAGTTAACAATAGGAGCATTATACTTAATAAAAAGTAATATTGCCGCTTTCTCTGATTCAAGCCGGTTACGCAGAGGTTCGTAAATTAAACCTGCGCTACTAAATAATTGTTCGCTAGGAACACTGCCTGGTGGAGTGGATAAAATTCTTCGTGCTATCGGTGATAATATGTTAAATTCCTCTCGATGAACACTCCACCATTTAAGAGGATTCTCATCCACATTCTCCACAGACTCTTTTTTTAGTGCGATAAGAAAGTAATTACTTTTTGAGTACAGCTTCAGTGCTACCATTTTATGGTATTTCTTGACTCTCATCTTCACTTGACGAATCTAACATCATGGCAAGATCGTTTTTTAAGCATGGCTTTCTGAGGGAACCTGACGTCCCTGGTCCTAGTTGTCCCATATCCTTTTCCGTGGAATCTGTCATTCTCATTCTTTTAGCCCCTTCGGAATTGGCATTAAGAGAATCGGAAACGTCACTTTTGTACACACTATAATAGTAGTGTTTACAAAAGTTTAACAGTGGTCATTGTGTGAGCGTGCTCTCAGGGCACGCGTGTCGTATGTCTGTTTACATTATATTTAATTTATAGTATTTATAATAATATTCCTTTGTGCATTGTATGTACGGTTCTAAGTGCGCGTGTCACAGACCTTGTTTATGATCGGCAGCTTCTCAAAAGCGAAAGGTAGATAGGCTACATATCTATAATCTATACGATAAGTATTCCACAGCGCAAACAAACACGTAATGATTAATTTACAAGAAACAAATGATGCACCTGGATGCACCACAACAAACGCATCGGATCTTGTCACAATTTTTTTCGCTCCCATTGGTTAATGACACGTGCGAACGGCACGTGCCATTCGCCGGCCCCGCCCAATTTCTTTCTGGTTGCAACTTGTCTTACATCCGCATCCGCATGAAAATCCACATTGATTATTTCGGATGCGGATGCGGATGCAGATGTCCAAATCAATACGGAAGCTCCGCATTTGCGGATGCGGATGCGAATATTCGCATCATCCCTGGTGGGTAATATATCAAACCCGTACCATCGTCGGACTACAAGACAAACGGCGATGCACCATCGTTATATGGTGGACATCCCACCCATACGCACTAAACGTGGGAATACTTTCATTGCGCTTACAGCTAAGAGAGGCTGCCTGCTGGATTCTGTGTTTCCTGATAGCTATAACTTGCGGGTTTGTAAGTCAAGTATGAATAGGTTACTTATAGGTAAGCGTGCTTTATTTTCGACCACATCATCGTTCACTAATAAATAAAAGGAGGTTTTTGGAAAAAGAATTATGATTAAATCGGGATTTGTTTATCAAATAACAAAATTTTGGCATTACTACCTGCGTAGTGTTGTTTGTTTTTATTAACAAAGACTTTCAAGAGTCTGCTAAGTTTAATTTACGGCAGTTCTTGGCTGTCTCTGCCATGTTTTATCTTCATGACTTTTGTTTTGAATGCAACTACATTATCTACTTTGTATTTATTACAGTTGATGTTTTCATGTTTTTTTTTTTTTGTTACCAAATATTAGTTGATATGGCTTAAATTTTCCTAGCCATTTCCCGAGTTATATATCTATATACGTAAAGCTAACGCAAAAACATTGTATCCCTATTTACAAAAATTACGCGAAGAATATGAATTTTGGCATGGGTAACTTCGATCAACAATAGCACTTGGTCGAAGATGGGTAAAGTTTATATGCAGAAGAAGAGCAGAAGCCTTTTATTTTTATTTCATTATGTATCTCAAATATTTTAAATTATGAGTGAAATTAGACATTTCAACCACAGGCGACCTCTAGTATTCCTTAACCTATTCTTGATCTTTAATTCCAATTTCTTCTAATTCCTTTTCTTAAAATTTGTAACCAAAAAAATTTTTTACCAAAAAAAAAACCGACTCCCAAAAAACACTGCAAAGTGAAAAATAACTTTAATTTCGGTAGTCGGTGTCTTTAGTTTTGTTTTTTCGTTTTTGGCACCGACTTCCGAAATTAAAGTTATTTTTCACTTTGCAGTGTTTTTTGGGAGTCGGTTTAATTTTTTGGTCAAAAGTTTTTATTTCACTCTTTTTAGTTGGATGATTTTTAATTTACCTAGTTACAAGAGCCTAAATGTCAACTACTTATAACCTTTTACAAAATATTGCTTTTCCCAATGCTGGGCCGTTAATTGTTGAGGAGTTCTCCTGGTACTTCACCATCAGCTCTACATCACCATATGCATTGTGACGAGCATAAAGTGCTTAACATCCATATTCAGGTAATCGAATCGCAATCTACTCAATACTTATTATTGAGTAGTTTCGGCGGCCATCTGTGGTCTTCATCATCAGTTCCACTTCCCCAAATGGTACTTTTTGAGAGCAACTGCACAAGTTACTATAAGAAATACCCAAAACGCCATAGGTGTGCCTATAATATTTGAAGAGTTCCCTCGATTTCTCAAGGATCCCATCATCAGATCCTGACTTTGGTGATAATGGTACCAATTTCGACGTATACCCATTCGAACAAAAAAAGAATTTTCCAAATCGGTTCAGCCGTCTTCGAGTACTCGATGATAATACATAAAAAAAAAAAATATACGCGTCGGATTGATAACCTCCTCTTTTTGTCGTCGGTTGAAAAGCGAACTAACATTCCTCCCATTTCAAACACACACATTTTTTGAATGAACCTATTAGGCATCCGATTAAACATTCAAAGATACGGTAACTTTAAAAATGGCAATTATTTGTCACTACTAAATAAATTCTTATAACACAATACAATACATAACTTCAAAAGGTAACTAAAAATTCTCAATTCATTGTTTATCAGGTCGATACGTCATGTCGTAGCTGTGACAATGAACTATGTTATGTTACGTGAGACATATGTATTGTTTGCTAAGGTCGCGATAGGGTTCCGTAAATAAATTGTTGATTTATTTATTATATACTTTATTGTGCATCTTACAATATTTCAATGGATACAAAAAGTAAAACTAGTGTACAATGGGCGGTCTTATGTATCTTTACTAGATAGGGTTCATCATCTGCCCTTGGAGGCTCTCGGGCCTCGACTGGCAGGGTTCTTAAGCGCATGCTTGGAGAGAGTCCAGTTCCCGCTTCGCTGGAAGACGGAAACTGGTCCGCCGGGGCGCCCTGCGGACTCTCCATCCGCATACCGGCCCAGCGTGCTGCTTGACGATGCGGGTAAGATCTTCTTAAAATTTTCCTGTTTTGGGGTCAATTTTCAGTCTTACCACATACAGCTGAGTACTGGTGTATTATTTATTATTTGATTTGGAATTTGACATGATATTTTTTGGGATGAGTTTTCAGTTTTTAATGAATGCCTTAATTTGTAATATTTTGTCATTTCATTTGTAGTTGTGCCTTTTGAGTAGAATGTAGTGTTACTTGTAAATTATTTAATTATACAACGTGTAACGAAAACCCCATATCTATCCAAAAGGGCTGAAGACAACATCTGGTATGGAGTCTCTATGCACAGTTTCAGCACAAAATAACTGACTCAAAAAATTGATACCATATTATTGGTTTCATATATTTCTTGAATACCAATCATAACAAACGTCGCACAGCACTACGAGGGTCAATAACTTTCCACGTCACTTGCCAATAACACGATAATTCTTTTCATTCTTCTTAATTTGAAAAATTCGGTCTCTGGTTATCTGGTATCAGTGTATTCGAATTTGTAATAAGTTCTACACACGTAGACTTAGGATTACAAAACCCTTGCCATATCGTTTGTTATCATCCAAAGAAGCCATGCACTTGGTATGTATATACCCTTTAAATTACACGTTGTATAAGTAATAAATATGTTAGTTAATTAACACCTATTGTAATCATAAATAGATTTTATTACTCTTTATTGTACACCATAACAGAATCAAATAAGGACTTAACAACTAAAAATGCCACAATAGCGGCGGTAAGTCGTGAGGCGTCATGGCGTCCTCACCTTCCGACTGACGAAGGTACTCACCGGACACAGTTGTTTCGGGAGCTACTTGTGTCGGATTCGGCTGGAGGAAACGCCCGGGTGTCACCACTGCGAGGATCACCCTGAGGACACGATGGAACACACAGTGGAGGTTTGCCCCACTTGGGCAGACCCGTGTAGGCGGCGTGTCGTGTTCCACGCACGCCTCAAAGAGTATCAGAAAAATTGTTGGGGCTCACAAGGGGGCCGTTGCCGGCCGAGTTTGCGGAATTGTTCAAAAAAGTTACCGCGGCCTCGGAATACGAAGGGCATATGATGGAACACGGATGGGTTTTAGTCAGTAAAAGTCTGACACACCCTCCCGCTTCACCCAGATCGGCAGGCAGTCAATGTATGATTTCCCATCCTTAAAAAGAAGGCATTCATTACTAGTTACCTAAGGGTGGTGAAGAGATAACATGGCAAAAGCATAGACAATAAAGTAATGAATAAATATATTTTTTACATGAAAAACTAAAATATAACAAATATAATTACTTATTATGTACTGTCAAAATATAATTTACATTTCTACACCAATAAGCAGAATTTCCAAATTTAATTCTCATTTGCTTCTTAAGTATATATATATTTGTATGTATTTATATAAGTATTTATTCATATATATTATTTATGTAGATTTCTATTTTTTTATATTACTAGGGTTTTTGTGTTATTAATATACATATTTTTTTTCAATTTTACTTTTCACATACGTATTGCACCTCCCACACTATCTCTTCACCACTCATGGTTATGGTGGTATGGTAGAGAATGTCTACGGCATTAAGTCCGCCTTTGTACCTATGTGCATAAAGTGTAAATAAATAAATAAATGCGTTGCAATCCCGCGGCGGTATAGTAATATGATTTTATTAATTGATTGATTTTTGTATAGGTACACATTTGCAAATCCAAATGTTCTAAGTTCTATTAGGGATGGAACTTCGGGCACAACGCAATTGCGGCGGTAAGACCCCTCTTTGAGGAGTGGCTAGATCGGCGTCACGGCGTCCTGACCTGCCGAATGACGCAGGTCCTCACCGGACATGGAAGTTTCGGGAGGTACCTGTGTCTGATGGGAAAGGAAGAAACGCCTGGGTGTCACCACTGCGAGGGTCGCCCTGAGGACACAGTAGAGCACACGGTGCAGGACTGCCCAGCTTGGGCAGAGAACCGACGTGTCCTCACGGCAGCGATAAGCGGAGACCTCTCGCGCCCGGCACTGGTCGAGGCCATGCTGCGGGGCGAGAGGGAGTGGGAAGCGGTCGCCTCCTTCTGCGAAGCAGTCATGCTTC
Source organism: Tholera decimalis (assembly GCA_943138885.2). NCBI lineage: Eukaryota > Metazoa > Arthropoda > Insecta > Lepidoptera > Noctuidae > Tholera > Tholera decimalis. The sequence goes on along the minus strand of OW964553.2, from coordinate 5,740,501 downwards.
TGAAGGAGGAGGCGGGCCGTATGAGGGAGAGGACGGCGTCCTCCCTCCAGCCCAGCCGCAGTGGTAGACGCCCACGGCGTCGGACGTCGGCCGACGATCTCCGGCCACCGTAGGCGCGGGCATGCGGACAGCGAGTAAAGGGCAACTCGCTGTCTGACCATGGACCATGCCCGGGTCGACGGCGCGTTGTGTTCCACGCGCGCCTCAAAGAGCGTCAGCAACATGACGAGGCCCCTCCTGCAGAGGGCCGAAGCCTGCCGGGGTCGTGGGACTTATCCCATTACCGTGACCCCGGTACGTAAAGGGTTATTGAAGGAACACCGTGGATTTTAGTCAGTAAAAGTCTGACAGTCCCTCTTATTAGACTTATTTGATAATTTTACCACGCTAAAAAAAAAAAGGGCTGGAACTTTCTTCAGTGACAAAGAGCAAACGTGCATCTTTGAAGTGCCAAGCCTATAAATGTCCATTCATGTCCAACTGCTGGGCAAAGGCTTCTCCCAAATCCTTCCACATATTCTTTTAGAGCGATACCTCACGGACCAACCTTACTGGTTATGATATTCAAATTACAGAAGCTTATGTAAACTGCTGGGCTTAAACGATTTAACATTAAAATAAACTTTGCAAGGACTCACTGAAACATGCCTTAAACCCGGCTTAACTAATCAAAGTACAAACGAATGAAATACCACAGAAAAAATACATACCGTGCAAAATATTTTCGTCTTAAAAATATAAACTCAAATATACGATTGTTTCATACTCAAAAAGCCGTTACTTTAATGCGATAAAATTTTAGCAGTTGGAAGTTTCCGCTCTCAAAACATAACGATACAGAAATGCCTTTTACTCAAAGTTTATTACTTAGAGCTTTGCTATAAGAGCGTTTTAAGGAGTCTCAAGGTACAGTGGGTATACAGTGCATCCGAGGGTCGGCTCAAAGGGGCCCTCTGTGGCGGGGAGGCCTGCGTATGGAGGCCCTCAGTTGAGAAGTCTAGCGGATAGTTTTTGAAATATTTCATTTCATTTCATTTATTTCCAAGTAACAAAACTCAATTGGTTAGTAACAAAATTCCTTAATCCTATGTTAGTACTTAACTTAAATTACAAGGTTGGTTCGCGAATCGAAGCTACAAGCTCAACACTGACGTGGAGAGCTTGCAGCAGCGATTCACGAACACACAGTCGAGCCTGCTCGCCACACAACGAAGGATTATGTTGGGGCTGGCATGATTTTATAGTTTGTCCTATTTTAAAGGTTCCGTAGCCCGATGGCAAAAAAACGGATCTCAATGTAAACTTTCAACGAAAATTGGTTTAAACGAGATTCAGTCAGTAGCTTTTGAGATATAGCACATTTTTAAAAACCGTAAGTATTTCTTTGTCTTTCGTGTTTTGAAAAAACAATGTTAATTGGCGTAGCTACTATGGAAACATTCATGGGCGAGACCGATTCACACTAGGAATAACGTGAACTACCCACATTGAAAAAATACCTACATATGTAAATTTCAAGTTACTGAAGAACACTACCTAGTCTGTATCTCATTCTCACCAGTCTTGGCCTTGCATGGGTCTTCTTTTCTTCTTAAAAAGGTAAATCAATTACTTTATTTTGAGCCCAGTGAGAAGCCATGCTATTTGCGACCTCCCTGGCGTTTATCAGGTCTTCAAAAGTATTTGGGCACTTCAGACAATTCAGCTGATTCGGATAGGAGCACTGCATTCGTCCTGGTCAGTATGGTCTGTAATTCTCCATTTAGCTAAATTGTGCGTGCAACGGCCTTTGGGTTCACAGTCGATCTATTGCTTTCCAAACAGGACACTGCAAGTCACGTCCGAATGGCAGATGCTTGTGAAGCTGTGGTGAGAAACAGTTTTTCCAACTACACTTTTCTATTTAAGGTTAGTCTGGGATGGGCTGAGTTCGCACGGGTGCAATCTATACTAATTTATAAAGCGGTAAAGTTTGTTTGTTTGTTTAAACGCGCTAATGTTCGAAATTAATGAGTGGATTTGGATGAAATTTAATATGAAAGTATCTCGAAGCTTGAAGAAGGTTATGGATTACTTTTTACCAGACTGCAAAAGAGGAGAATTATGTTTTTATCGTGTTAAAGTCCGCGAGAGCAATCTTTTCGTTTCTTTTCTCCCTTTTTTATAAGTGAATACCGTATGGAAATCCATTGAATGTTTATGAAAACGTAACGGGATAAACCGACAAAGGGACACAACTTCTTTGTTAAAAGATTAAAGATAGTAAAATACTTTGTTGTATTGGTTTTGAATTGCAAACAAATGTTTATATACTCGTAAGTTATTGTCGAAGCAACACGTTTGTTGCAAGCGAAGTTACTTGGATTAAACCGCAATACGAAACTGTTTTTTTTTTATTATATAAAGGGTTTTAAAAGGTGATTACAAAAATATGTATACAACTTATATGGTTCAATGTAATTCAAAGTGACAAATCGTAAAAACACGTATAAAGAAATACACGTATAAATCATCTGCGAAATCTTTCACATCTATAAACTAAAAAGCTGGAAATAAAAAAAGTAATTAAAAAAATTTAAAAACCCGACTGCAACCTTATACTAAAACTAACTGAAAAGCTATTAAAAACAAGCCCATTTTAAATTAAATAAAAGTTGGAAGCAGGCAGCAGTTTCAAACTCAAATGGGTCCCCCATTTGAGTTTGAAACTATAATAATGGTATGGGCCCCGCCTGCTTCCAACTTTTATTTAATTTAAAATGGGCTTGTTTTTATTAGCTTTTCAGTTAGTTTTAGTGTAAGGTTGCAGTCGGGTTTTTTATTTTTTTTAATTACTTTTTTATGAATATAAATAAATACTAAAATTAAATATTTAAACAGTAGCATTGTACTGATACAGTGTCTAATTCTCGCATTGATATAGCTATCAAAAGAAGTCCAGAATCACAACATACACATTTTGCCCGGATAAAAATCAGCCTATGTTTTATTCCAGACTACTTAATCTATCTATGAGTATTATACATACTATTATCGTATCAGTAATTTTGGTATGATAACAAACATAGAAACAACATAGAACACATCGAAACTCTAGTATCCATTATACATACACATATACCATATTATTCATCCATCCATCAGCGAAAAGACACACATAGCTGAACATAGGCCTCCCACAAATATTGCCACAAGGATCGGTCCTATGGGAGGTTAACTAATAATTTAAGTTGGTTTGACCATAATACTATATTTAGTAAATCAAAAATGTGCGTATAGCTAGCGAGTGGAATGCCGGTGTCTGTGTTTCCTGATAGCTATAACCTGGGAGTTTTTAGGCCAAGGGTAAATAGGTTATCATTAGGTGAGATAGTGGTGAACCACGAGTCTATAATTAATTAAACTATCTATAATAATAAAAAAAAACGAATTTTCGCTGATAATTCTATTATTTTTCTATTCCAATTCGAGAATTAAGAATAATTTTTAATATTTTACTTAGCTAACTACCATCAATTATCACTATAAATAACGACAATCAGGACCCTTGTCGCTTTAATCACTTCTGTTCACTTCAAAATGTCATTGTTTCACAAAATTATGGCCACAACAGTTGGAAAGGAATTTAGTGTTTAATGACTGGCCGGTACGGAACCGGGATGCTTGGCTGAGCGGGTTTCAAGATTCTGGATTTAATACCACTAGTGATGTACCTGGGGCATCACTTTGACGAATAGCAGGCGGTTTATTTAAGATAGTTGTAAAGATACAGCTTAAAATTACTATATTATCTTTGCATTAGTTAAATTTATACATTTTGTACACTGAGAGTTCACAAGGGCTACGTACTCTTACAATGTGTATTTTATAAAGATGTAATAATATTCTGTTTGAGAAGTGAAAGTGCTACTGCTGAGTCAGTGGCCCTGACTGCTATGCGCAAAGTCGTGGGTTCGATTCCTACCCAGGACAAATGTTTGTGTGATGAGCACGATCATTTGTTCTTTGTCTGGGTGTAATTTATCTATAATATGTATGTATTTAGAAATATATAATTATGTATGTTTATCAGTTGTCTAGTACTCATACCACAAGCTCTGTTTAGTTTGGGCCTAGATGGCGTTGTGTGAAAGTTATAAAAAAAATCTACCGCGGTCCGGAGAGGCAAGAGAAACTGAAGGAATAGGGTAATAAGAGTTTTTTTCTTTTTAGTTAGTAGAAGTCTGAAACTCTCTTCCACTCCACCGAGAGCGGGAGAAGTCATTTGATATACGATCTGGAAAAAAAATGTTTAGCGTTTTTTTTTCGTTGTTTAACTAAGAATTTATCAGTACCAGTCCAAGTCAGGTTTTACGCTGTTACATTGAACTAAAAATATTATATACTCCTGAAATGTAAGCGTAATATTTGGTCCGACCAAGCAAAGTACTAATAGTCATGCCTTCAGTCCCCGATACGCTTCTTAATAAGAGTCAACTTTAAAATCTTAATATTGAAATCGGTTATTTTCATATTAAGAATTTATAGTTGACTGTTTGCTATACTTTACTTACATCCGAACATATAGATGTTCGGACGTAAGTAAAGTAGACTTAAACTACTTTATACTAATGCCTTGATCACATGTACCGAGCAAACAGGCGAGACAGTGCTCTCGGCCGAGTACTCGGTAGGTATAAACATGGCGCCGAGTGCTCGGCCGAAAGAAGCGGCGAGACAGTAGCTCGGCTCCCGTTCTACATACCAGGCCGAGTGTCCACCCTCTCGCTTGCCCGCACTGTCTCTCTCGCTCACTCGGCAGGTCTGACCGTGCACTGTCTCCGTGTCTCCCCATTCGGCCGACATGATTGTTGTCACTTCGCTTCGTTCAAATCTTTTTACGATCCATCGTGTCCCAATAGTAGTCCCATTAGAACTGAACTGACTGTACTAATTTCAAATGATGTGTGAACAGCTACTCGCTTATATCACTGTCTCGACCGAGAAACATTTTACTCTCTCGCCCATTTGCTCGGTACGTGTGATCAAGGCATAAAGGCATGACAAATATCATATTATTTATATTACTGGGTTGTGGAGGTCGGATAGCCAGTTACTCCAAGTCACTTCCATAAATAATACCTACTCAGCTGCGTCTGATCAGACTGAAAACCAACTCCAATATATAGCTTTGCAGTTGATAATATCCTATTATGGAAGTATAAAAGCAAAAAATATGGTTAATTTAATTATCACGTACGTATACGATTAGTAATAACCGTAAAACATTTACGTACAACTTATAATTGCTAATTACCGTGAAAACAGCGTAATTTATTGGCGTAATTATTTAATTTCTACACGTGTATTACTTTGTGGTACGTTCTGCTATGAATCTTGTACCTATATGCAATAAACGCATAGTAAACGATTCACCCCGTCGCTTCCACAATAATTATGCCGAGCATAATATATAAAGGCAATTTACACGTGTTTAGTAGAGAGTCTAGTTCAGAAAATTTACTTTAAGCCACACATATGTAAATAGTTTTTAGTCTGTCAAAATTGTAACCTCCTTGAATGTAACAGTGTTTCTTTTAATTAATAAAAGTTATTATCGCAGCAGTGTAGTGTTTTCATAAAAGGACCCACGGAGCGCCATACTAACAGTTCGAATTTGAGTTTGAGAGAAAAGTAAAGTAAGGAATATAATCTTTCCTTAAAATCTATATCATCAATCCTCTTTTTCATTGAATCCTCCGGCTCTGTATGGAGTGGAAGGGAGTGTCAGTCTGTTACTTTAGGTATCCTTGCGTTCCAAGGCCGCGGTATCTCGTTAGAACAATACTGCAACCCTGGCAGGCATTGGCCCTATTAGGCTCCATTAATGGTGCTAAATACTCTTAGAGGCGCGTGTAGTACACGACGAACGCTGGATTTGGGCTTAGTCCTTACCTGATGGTGTGCTATTCCTTCTCACTGACCGCAAATGGCCTATACTTTAGAACAGGGTTGGATTTATGTATGTTGAAAAAGATTACCGTTACTCTTACTTACCGTTCCGTTTTATGGTGAGTTTGACATTTAGACGCAGTGTTAGCACTGTTACCATTTATTGATTTTGTATTTCGTGCATCGTTTTACAATTAATTTAATTTAAATTCGTTATAAGGTTACTTAGTAAGCATATTCTAAGGTTGTCAATATTTCCGCGGTCGTGAAGTTATTAAGTGAAGTTATAATTGTGAAACGAAACGTTTTTTCGTGCTGTCAGTGTGAAGAATAAAATAATGAAATTAATAAATGTGCTGTTTTAATTTTATTTAATTTCCCAACTTTTTCCTATTGTTTTTCAACGAGTAATAACAACCAATAATAACCACTTCTTCAACCAATAATAAAAGTACTTAATTCATGAAGATACTTAGGTATTATGGGATAGTTGTAAATCTGATAGTTTGTACTAATGTTCGTTTGACAGTTAAGTAGGTACATAACCTCAAATATTGTTTTCATTGTAACATTTTTACCTGATTGTCAAATTAAACCACGTTTTTACAGTTGCATAATTAAGACTCATTCTATGATTTGGTATGATTCACATCACTATACATCATCTGATAAAAAATTTGATTGACAGGTCATCGCATGTATGGAGCGTGGTCATTGTTCTTTATTTTCTATTTCAATATCATAATTTGTTACTGTAATTCATTGTTTAGTGGCTTTCATGGATACTATCAATCATTACCCTATATGACTCATACATCAACACTTACAAAAATTACATATAACTCTCTCCCGCACAAATCATTCATTCAAATTACTACCTTCTTAAACACAAATAATATTAAAAATTACAATCATAACACGCGGTTTCGAGCATACAAAAACGTAAAAAAACTAATAGCATACCTTCATAATATTCGATTAGAGCCCCTCGTTAGTGACTCTTTATTATTTATTTATACTAGTGGATAACATACGAGATTTAAACGATAATATTGATCACTTGTCCGTATCTGACTCATTGCGTTGTCAACCTGAAGAATATTTATCCTATGTTACTCACCCCACTAAGCAGCTCAAGATTATAACCCAGAATATCCGGTAAGTAAACGCTAACTTTGACTCATTTCTAACGCTCCTCTATAGAATTAACTTTGATTGTGAAGTTATTGTGTTGACGGAGTGTTGGCTAAAATCTCACAGTACCCTACCGTCGATTGATTTGAGAGTAAGAAAGTAAGTATTTATTAAAATTATAGTACACTTTAATTATTTAAACATATAATAGTCATCAAAATCAACACCCGTTAAGGCAAAATGTACTCCTCTTCTAAGCTTATCAGTTCTTGAATATTACTATTAGTTCTATCTTCATCCTTGGCATTCAATCTCATCAGCATATCCTCAGTAGGAATAAAACCAGTAAAATTCCCACATTTGCTACCGCTTCTGATAGCGTCACAAGACAATAAAATAGCATTTTAAATACAAATTATTATAGTACAAAATCCAACCTTGGGAAAGAGCAGAGAGTATTTACCTAATCTTTGGGAAAGAGAAAAGTGTATTTCTGAGGATAATCGGGGAATCCCCGGCTATCAACACAGAAAACCTCGAAAGATCATAATTCGGTCGGAATATTCATAATATGACGTAAAACTAGGCATTTGGGAGCACACTTTAAATTATAGTATTTTAGCGTACTATCCTTAGATGTGGATAATATATAGTACAAAGGGCGAAATTATAGTATAAATACAGTACAAATATATATAATAATATAGTACAAATATAGTATAATTAATTATAGTACAAAATCCAACCCTGCTTTAGAGCCCCTTTTCCTAATACTTCTATGTTACTGGAAAGTGTAAAGAGGCTCTAGACAAATGAGTTTGTATGCGGTAGCTTGGCGAAGGCTATTAAATGTAAATATAGGTCTGGCTGTTGTGATACAGGTTCTCCTAGTACAAGAGTCAAGGCAACACTGATGTTTGTACCTAAGTGTGCGAAATAAATTATTCTTCTTAATTATTTATTTGATAAGCCACACGGCACAGTTTGAATTTCTTTTTATTTCTAACTACCCTCCAAAAGTGACCGCCTACTCAATACTCGTCCGCATTTGCGTCACAAAAATTCGTATGTGTAACAAATTTAAACTAAATGGGTTTAGCAGATTTTAGAAAAATACTATGAGAGGCGGACAGCAGACCGTTGTGTGTGATGGTCAAACACCAGACTAACGGAACTATTTGTTTTCGGGGTAAGTAATATTCACCTGCTCTGACTATAAAAGTAGCCTGTTTCTTCAACCCTTGCGTTCCGGGGCGATATCTCGTAGGAATTATTAGAAAATTTCCGCAACCCCACAGACAAACATAAGCCTACTAAGATTATAAGAGGTTCCGTCCATCATACGGGTGTTTGGATTACAAAATACCATCGATACAAGCTCCCCACTATATTTCCAACATCTCGATTTCTCCAGAAAGTCGTATCAAACTTAATACAGAAGTTTAATACACTGGTTCATTCACACAAAAGAATTCGCGAAGCGGCAGCTGCCGGCGATGGTAACTGCGGTTTGGCAGGTCGCAAATTACACTTTTTGTACGTATTTGAAACTTGGCAAAGCATGTAGGCACTGCTCGAATTGGTATGTTATTCTCGATGTTGGCCGTTAAAGTATTTTGTGGGTTCTGGGCTATAAGCCGTGGAACACTGTCAATAAGTGTTCTTTGTCAGTCTGTCTGTCAGTGGCTTGTATCTCTTGAACGTTGAAAATTGAAATTTGCCGTAGGTTTTATATTTTTAATGCTACTGTAATAAACAATTGGCCAAGTGCGAGTCGGACTCGCCCATGAAGGGTTCCGTTAGTAACTGTAATAAATATAATATACTTAATATATTTATTTGAAAAAAAAAAAATCAAAAAACCTTACAAATTTATTAAAACTAGCTTATTTACAATTTTTACAACTACGCCAAATAACTTTGTTTTTTTTATTAGTATTAGTATACAATGAATGAATTACAAAGTTATATTTGCGGTTTTAGAAAATATACTGTATCTCAAAAACTGCTGACTCGATCTCGTTCAAATCAATTTTGGTTGAAAGTTTACATTAAGATCTACAACATATGGCTTTTTAGATTTTTCACTTAATTATTATAGAAGTTAGAGGGGGGACACACACATTTTACCACTTTGGAAGCGTGTATCTTTTAAACGATTAACTATATGAAAAAGTCATTTTAGAAACCTTAATGTCATTTTTAAAGACCTGTCTATAGATACCACACACGTATAGGTTTCATGAAAGAAAATATTTTCAGTTTCAGTTCCATGTATGGAGAGCCCCCTTTATTTTAAATATTTTTTAAATTTTCTCTTAAAATCAGAAAGCGGTTCACAGAATACATCTACCTACCAAGTTTTACATGTATAGTCTTAATAGTTTCGGAATAAAATGGCTGTGACATACGGACGGACGGACAGACAGACAGACAGACAGACATGTCGAAACTATAAGGGTTCCGTTTTTTGCCGTTCGGCTACGGAACCCTAAAAATGAAACCTTTTCTTGTACGGATTGAACAAGGATTTTTCATTTCATTTGTTTGGAACAAAAAAGTTATTTTTCGACTTATGGTTTCAACTCACAGTGCAACTCTTTTTCTCGTAGTTTTACTCGCGAATAATTGAAGTTTTCAGCGGAAAAAATAACCTAAGTCATTCTCCAAGATCTTATCTATCTCTATACCTTCTGTGTGTACATTTCATTCAAAATTAGTCAAGTGGTTTAGACGTGAGTGAAAGACAGAGTTACTTCCGCATTTCCTTCAGTGTTAAAGCATGTCAACTCCAATACAGGTTAGAGGTAGGCTAGTTGATTGGCCAGTGTGAGTCAGTTAAGGAGGAAGAAAGACTTGGAACTTTACGTCGATTCTGTAAAATTCGAACAACGACTCGCATCTCACATAGCTATTCACTGTCACTTCGCTTATGGTTCAAAGTGACCTTGATTTTGCATTCTGTAAACAGCGTCGAAGTAACGGAAGAATTACCTTACCAAATGCCACTTCTCACGTCATCTCATACTTTATCTGTCAAAATCTTTAGTTCAACTCGCTGACACGCTCGCAAGGGTAGCGCTACTGTAAATTCGAATTAACAACCGAGTTTTTAGAATTCCAATCAATAAACTCACAGCGGATTCAGATTCGAAGTTTAGAATGAGGTCTTACAGAATAACGCAGCTAGAGTTATTTTTCTTTAATGTTTTTAAGGGATTTTTTTACATATAAATGACGATGCCATCCCATCGTACCTTATACTTATGTCTAAACCTTATACTTATGTCAACTTATTATAATTAAAATATTCAATTAACGTTTTAATTAAACTTGAAGGAGTTTAGCACTCTACCGAAGTTGAGTTCATTCTGGAACTAGCAGTGTGGCTGGCAAACTCGTATTTAAAGTATAAAGATTTTGTGAGCGCTTCATTGCATGCAGTATAATTTATTCATCCCGATGCAGAAGCTGCTAAGTTACGCATAGGTAGTGGGTGGCACTGCGTAGATCTCCAGCGTTCCTTCCAACCTTACGTTTGCGCTAAGCATCCACTTCATAGCTGGCAAAATGTTTGTGTTGTTCTTTTTACCCGACTGCAAAGAAAGGGTTATGTTTTTCGCGCGTATCTTGTATGTATGTATGTTTGTAATATTCTTTATTACCTCATATCTCCAGAACCGCTGAACGGATTCACATAATTGAGGTATCCTTAGATTTGTCTTAGCAGCCCAAATGTTCTTAGATAGGTGACATTTGAAAAATCAAACATGGCGGCTGTGCGAAGCCATTTTAAATAGTGAAATAAAAAAATGATTTTTTGGAATACAACAATATGGATATCAGATTAAAGGGCTTATCACAAGGATTTCAAAAAATGTATATCATATTTATCATAAGTGTAATACTAGCAAAAATAATACAAAGAGAAAGTTTAAAAATATGGACTTGAGCTCTTTCACTTTCTGAATCCGGTGGGGTGCCAATGTGATATTACCGGGAAAATTAAAAAAATGTTAATTAATATTTTAACAGAAAAGTTGAAAAAAAAATTAAATTTAAAAACTTGCTCAACTGAAATGCAAGAAACAAGCACATTTTTATTTTAATAAAAACTTTTTTGCAAAAAAATAAAACCGACTTCCATATCAAAACACTACAAAGCCAAAAATAATTTTTATTTCGGTAGTCGGTGTTATTGGTTTTGTATTTTCTTTTTTTTCACACCGCCTTCCGAAATTAAAATTATTTTTGGCTTTGTAGTGTTTTGATATGGAAGTCGGTTTTATTTTTTTGCAAAAAGGTTTTTATTTTCGCGCTTTTTAGTGGCTCAATTTGTAATTAATCTAGTTATAAAAGCCAAAATGTCAACTACAAAAAACTAAAAACGCGCGAACAAAAGACACAATGCAGAGTAAACGAAAAGATCATCAATGTAAATATTTTTTTTAGACTTTTGTTGATTTTTCAGAAACGGCTAGTCCGATTTCGATAAAATTTTCATGGGACCATTCGGGAAGTATTCCCTTTCCAACAAAAAATAATTTTTCAAATCGGTTGGCAAGCGACGGAGCTATGCCCGAACAAACATAAAAAAAAAAACAAACAAACAAACATCCGAATTGAGAACCTCCTCCTTTTTCAGAAGTCGGTTAAAAAGTGACAAGCAGGCGGACCTAACAACTTTAAAAAAAATACGTTTATTGTAGTATTTGTTTTTAACCGACTTCTGAAAAAGGAGGAGGTTCTCAATTCGGATGTTTGTTTGTTTTTTTTTTTTTTTTTTTTTTTTTTTTATGTTTGTTCGGGCATAGCTCCGTCGCTCGCCAACCGATTTGAAAAATTCTTTTTTTGTTGGAAAGGGTATACTTTCCAAATGGTCCCATGAAAATTTTATCGACATCGAACAAGCCGTTTCTGAAAAATCAACAAAAGTCTAAAAAAAAAATTTACATTGATGACCTTTTCGGTTACTCTATATTGTGTTTTTTGTTCGCGCGTTTTTAGTTTTTTGTAGTTGACATTTTGGCTTTTATAACTAGATTAATTACAAATTGACCCACTAAAAAGCGCGAAAATAAAAACTTTTTTGCAAAAAAATAAAACCGACTTCCATATCAAAACACTACAAAGCCAAAAATAATTTTAATTTCGGAAGGCGGTGTGAAAAAAAAGAAAATACAAAACCAATAACACCGACTACCGAAATTAAAATTATTTTTGGCTTTGTAGTGTTTTGATATGGAAGTCGGTTTTATTTTTTTGCAAAAAAGTTTTTATTAAACATTCGTACCTACAGAAGTATTATTAAAGAATAAAGATACCTTGTGGCAATAAAGAACGTCTCCCGGTTTTCATTAAAGCAACTTGTTTCGGTCCATAAATGTAGCAATATAGGGAGTTCTTAAATATAGATGTACTAACGACATTCTCCGGAGAGTCCGCATAGCAGGTGTGGGGAGCGCTTAGCACCTAGTTCAGAGACGAAATAATGATTTTTATAGTTGCTACTACGGGCTCGGAACGTTTTATTTTTTATTATTGTTGATAGAATAGATCACCTAGCTGCAATGGTAAGCAATTATATAGTCGAAGATGAAGCACGCTTACCTAAAAGTAACTTATAAGTCTTGGTTTAAAGAGCCCCACCCTGGGGTCTTTAAGTCAAGAGTGAATAGTGTTTCCTGATAGCTATAACCCGAAGGTCCTAGGTTATAGCTATCAGGACACACAGAGTCCGACAGGGAAATTCACTCCTTAACGGTACTAATAATGAAAGTATTCCCAAAACTTTTAGTGCGTATAGGATGGGCGTATGTTTTTATGGATTTGATATTATTTCAATGTTCAAAATACGATTTCTACTTTAAAACCATTTTAAAGTAGAAATAGTATTTTTGCATTGTTGTTTCGTTGTTCTCAAAACCACAAATGACATTTTTAATCGTGATGTCTTAAGCTCAATTCCAAGTTGATGAAATGAGAGGTTTTCATCTGGAATTTTTCAGAGCTTTAAATCTGTAATAAGCAACTTAAATCAAACTTATAGCACCATGATGTATAGGTAGTATGTATAGAATAGGTGTAATTCTGCCTAGCTAGCCTGCCTGCCTAGGTTGCGTGATGGTTCGTGTAAAAAAAATGTATGTGGGTGAAGGTCAAGGCTCGCGAGCCTATTATCAATAAAAAAGAAGAAAAAATATATAAAAATGTCCAATGTGTAATATAAACCAAAAGTCAATAAAAGTAAAATAACTATAATAAATTAATAATTATTAATTTATCTGGTTTAAACCAGCTAAGCTTCGAAAGTTCTGCGGCAATTTCGATGAAATTTGGAATGGTAGTAGCTTGAAGCTTGAGAAAAGTTGTAGGTTACTTTTTACCCGACTGCAAAATAATGAGGGTTATGTTTTTATCATGATTAAGTCCGCGCAACTACTAGTTATATCAGTTGTTATAAAATCCATAAAAAATTGGTTAGTCTTACTCCCATATTTGTAATAAAATAAGCCTTTCCTCAAAACTAAAAATGCGTCATTCTATTCTTACACAATTTTCACTCGTTTTTGCTCGACTTTCACTCATTTTCACAAATAGTAAGTGGCTTCTATTTCTGTCGCTTGTGCTACCGTTTTCTCAGTGAATTTTATAGTAAGAAGAGACTTTTACAAAATGTCTATAAGTGCGGTTGAAATACCTACTGCTTTCACCACAAATATGAATAATGGAAAAGATAGAAGCTATTTTGATTTTTTCAGATTGATTTAAATGAGAGATGAATTATTTTTAAGTCGCTATTGTAGTTTTAATGGTGTACAACACAGCGTATATCTATACGTAGGTACGTATTGAGTTCTTAACTAAAATTCAAAATATTTTATTTCACATAATCCTACATGGCCACTTTAAAACGGTAGAAGTTAGTGAACAGTTTGAAATTGTTCGTTTCTATGGAGAAGAACCGGCAAGAAACTCCACAGTTACTCTTTTCAAAATATCATTCATCTCGTCATTTGCTTTGCCGTTTTACCAACTATGTATGTTTGGGTCGGCTTCATGTTTAATCGGATATAGTCTTGCTTCTTTTCTGGCTTTTGACCACCCGTTAATATACAATATAAGCCTTTATTGCTGTATAATTACAAGTAACTAACTTAATATTTAAACTGGGTATAGTAATCCTTTATCACATTAATATACATAATTATAAAAACAAATATAATACAGGCGAAAATAGAAGAGAAATTATAGGGCATCGAAAAATTCATCAACATTGCTATCAATGGGAAAAGTGACCAGAACACTGGCCGCATTTCCACGTTGAATGGCAATACTGACTATTCTTTCACAGCTAGTCCTTCGACAAAGGCCTCCTCTAAAGCTTTCCATTTTGTTCGGTCTCTCGCAGTACGTGTCCATTCTGGACCAGCTATCTTTTTTATGTCGTCTTCCCATCGTTTAAGTTTGCTCCTTTTACTGCCTCTCGGGTACCATTCCGTCACTAGTCTCGTCCATTTCTCTTTTTCCTCCCTTAACATGTGTCCTGTCTATCTCCATTTTAGGCCTTTGTAGACGGTATGTATATTTTTGAATTTTGTTTTATTCTTTACATTTAGTAATTTCACCTTGTCCCTTCTTTTAACTCCAATTACGCTCCTTTCCATCCCATTTTTAAACCACCCGTTAAAGATATCCAAATGACAGCTGGGACCTAGGGCTTAACGTGATTTTCGAGGTACGGAGGAATATCGTTATCACCCATCCACATATCGACCTCGGCAAGCGTTGCTTAACCTTGAAGATCGTTCCATGTGATTGTTATTATTTAGCTACGAGCTCCTCCCGTATATGTCCTGTCCTGTCCAGAATGTGTAGTCAATATAATGTAATATGCTCTAATTTAGATTTGTTTTTGAACAGTTTTAACGAATTTAGAAATTTGCTCTATAAAATGTAATTACAACCATAATTATCATTTAGTATCATTTAGTAACTTTAAGCTTGATATTAACAGAACCCAACCGTCACTAATGAAGTATATTAAACAATGAATGCTGTGTACAGTAATAATTGGACCTCAGATTTATGTAATGTATGTATATTGTTATAACTGTATTAAATGCCTTAGTCTGTAGTCTGTCTCTGTACTTATTAAAATAAAATAAAATAAATAAAAAATAAAATATCCTCCTAGCATAAATATACACGGGCACGCCGCAATTGCGGCGGTAAGACCCCTCTTTGAGGAGTGGCTAGATCGGCGTCACGGCGTCCTGACCTACCGCATGACACAGGTCCTCACCGGACACGGAAGTTTCGGGAGGTACCTGTGTCTGATGGGAAAGGAAGAAACGCCTGGGTGTCACCACTGCGAGGGTCGCCCTGAGGACACAGTAGAGCATACGGTGCAAGACTGCCCCGCCTGGGCAGATCACCGACGTGTCCTCACGGCGGCGATAGGCGGAAACCTCTCGCGCCCGGCATTGGTCGAGGCCATGCTGCGGGGCGAGAGGGAGTGGGAAGCGGTCGCCTCCTTCTGCGAAGCAGTCATGCTTCCGAAGGAGGAGGCGGGCCGTGTGAGGGAGAGGATGGCGTCCTCCCTCCAGCCCAGCCGCAGTAGCAGACGCCCACGGCGTCGGACGTCGGCCGACGATCTCCGGCCACCGTAGGCGCGGGCATGCGGACAGCGAGTAAAGGGCAACTCGCTATCCGACCATGGACCATGCCCGGGACGACGGCGCGTTGTGTTCCACGCGCGCCTCAAAGAGCGTCAGCAACATGATGAGGCCCCCCCATGTAGAGGGCCGAAGCCTGCCGGGGTCGTGGGACTTATCCCATTACCGTGACCCCGGTACGTAAAGGGTTATTGAAGGAACCCCGTGGATTTTAGTCAGTAAAAGTCTGATAGTCCCTCCCGCCCTGCCCGGGGTGGGAGGACTTATTTGATAATTTTATCACGTTAAAAAAAAAATAAAGCATATATATACAACGTGTAACGGAAACCCCATAGGTATCTATCCAAGAGGACTGAAGACAACATCTGGTGTGGAGTCTCTATGCACAGTTTCAGCACAAAATAACTGACTCAAAGAATTGATACCAAATTATTGGTTTCATATATTTCTTGAATACCAATCACAACAAACGTGTCACAGTACTACGAGGGTCAATAACTTTCCATGTCACTTGCCAATAACACGATAATTCTTTTCGTTCTTCTTAATTTGAAAAATTCGGTCTCTGGTATCAGTGTATTGGAATTTGTAATAAGATTTACACACGTAGACTTAGGATTACAAGACCGTTGCCATATCGTTTGTTATCATCCAAAGAAGCCATGTACTTGGTATGTATATACCCTTTAAATTACACGTTGTATATCTATTCAGTTTTTTCATTTATTCCTGAAGAACTAATTGATTATTTTATACTACTAAAATGTCTCATACTAAAAATTAAAATATTGGCCAAGGGCGAGTCAGACTCGCTCATGAAGGGTTCCGTAGTAACTACGCCAAATAACTTTGTTTTTCATAGTATTTGTTTGAATTACAAAGTTATATTTGCGGTTTTATAAAATATGCTATATCTCAAACCTGCTGACCCGATCCTGTTCAAATCAATTTTTGTTGAAAGTTTACATTATGATCTATAGCATATATTTTTTAGATTTTTCTCTCCATTATTATAGAGGTTAGAGCACATTTTACCACTTTGGAAGCGTATATCTTTTAAACGATTGACTTTATGAAAAAGTGGTTTTACAAACCTCAATTTCATTTTTAAAGTCCTTTCTACAGATACCACACACGCATAGGTTTCATAAAAAAAAAATTAGTTTCAGTTCCATGTATAGGGAGCCCCCTTTATTTTAAATATTTTTCTTAAAATTAGAAACGGTTTACATAATACATCTACTAACCAAGTTTCACATGTATAGTCTTAATAGTTTCGGAATAAAAATGGCTGTGACATACGGACGGACAGACAGACAGACATGATGAAACTATAAGGGTTCCGTTTTTTGCCATTCGGCTACGGAACCCTAAAAACTAGCCTATGTGTTACTATTGTGTCTATTATTGAAAACTTTCATCTAAATCCGTTCAGTAGTTTTTGCGTGAAATAGTAACAAACATCCACACAACTATCCTCACAAATTTTCTCATTTATAACATTAGTAAGATGTAAGATTAACGTAGAATCAGAAGATATATCTCTTTGATATTACAACTCAATATCCGTTTTCATTTAATTATGAGCAATGGTACCCTCAGGCGTTCACGGGTGCAAGTAGTGCTAGGTGCAACAAGTTTGAAGTGGAGGATGTGCAGATATCTCCTGTTTCCTGCGGAGGCACAACTGGTGAGACTACTTATGCTCGGCTAAATGATAAAGATGTTATATGTTAATAATCTTCCCGCAGCATACCTCACGTAAAAATTGTTTTTTTTTAATCGATAAATTTAGTCTATGTCACTCAGGATTAGCGTAGCTTTCTGTTGGTGAAAGATATTTAAAATTGGTTCAGTAGATCCAGACTTCCTAGAAATTTTACCTTTTAAAACTAATATAAGATAATATTTTCCTTGTATTTATATTCATCCAAGCTAGACAGAAAACATATCACGAATAAATAGTAATTTATTTCTGCAAAATACTTGACGGCTTCAGAAAACTCAGAGCGTAATCAAGCTAGCATTCGCCCGCGGCAGTTCCTACGCAGCGGTGCATAAACTTACGGAAATTTACATTTTCTATCCAGATAGTCTTATTTCAAAGCATGCAGTATGAGCACTCGACTATTAATACGCCCTAAGGACAAACGGTCTAACAAACATTTTCTTCAAATTGCAAAACTTTAAAACATATAAATTCGCTCCGTATGTAGTTTAGAATAAGAACGCATGTGATTTTCTGAATAGAGCGTCATTTGTTTTCTGATTATTCTAAAACCAAGTAAAATTAGAGCTAGCATAAAAGAATACAAAGAATTTACAACTCTGTGTCATTGACATAAGAGTTTAGTTACATTTTGGCAGCTGCAAAATAGTTTGCAAAGTAACGGTGACGCATTTGCATCTCAGTTGATTGCCGACGATAGATTGTTTTAATTCTAATCGTGTCGGGAATGGATTGCCTAATAGATACATATTTTTCCTTGTCAAGAATGAGACGAGCACTAATGTGCCTATCAGCTAATCGCAAGAAAGGACATAGCATTACAGTGACGTCTATAATTAATTGCAATCGCAAAAAGGTTTGGTCGGAAATAAATTTGAGTTAATAAGTAACGCTAGAGAGTAGGTGGTTATGGGTTCGACTTCGGGTTGAACGTCGTGGGTTCGAACCACAGAACAGATAAAAGAGGTTAGAAAGGAAATAGTTCCTGATTTGTATGAGAACGCGTGTCGCCGTTTATCTCCCACTCTATAGCTCCACTACAAACAAGAAACCTGTTACGTATGCGAATTACGCACACAAATAAATTACACACACTTAAATCGAGAGCTTGCTACTGATTAAACTAGTGTGTGAGTGAACTAACTCATTGTCTATAAACATGCGCCGTGCATCACGGCCAATCAGGGCAAAGGACGAAACGTCAATGGTTGAATTGTGAAGGACGCAACGCATGCAGTACATTGTAAGCGGACTTGGTCATTGCGTTGATTAAGCGAGCACACATCGGGCAATGTATATTTTTTGTAACTTGTTGCAATAATGTTTTTAATGTTCAGAATTTCATAGTGATCAGAATATTTTTATGCTTTTTACAAATAAAATCGTAATTAAATGTTATTTTCGACTTACCGATGGAAATATAAAGAAAGAAAGAAGAAAAGAAAAGAAAGAAAAAATATTTATTCAGCACATGCCACAAAGCACACAACACAAAGTAGATATTCAAAAGGAAAAAAAAAACCAAATAAAAAAATAATATAAGAAAAAAAAAAATACAATTTAGGTACATAATATTTGCATTTACAAGAAAATAACTAATTACGTGTGCCTCGCGACTGCGCCAAAAAGGCTCGGTTCAGCTATATGCCAGACAACTAGTGCCTGACGCTGGTTTTCAACCGGACCTAGTGTAGAAGTGATACATATGTGTAAAATTAAATAATTGAGGCGTCTGTTCGCGATCTAAAAAGAAGTGTGCTTGCTGAATAATAAATTAATGGGTTGTAAGTTGTTTAGCATACTATTTACACGAAACCAAAACACAAAACAAATCCTTTGCAAAATCAGATAGGGTAGGTATTTGCAGTATTCTTGCACCGACTAGTATTCACAACTTCAGATTCAATCAGATAAGTGAGATATTTTGGTTGACCATGTCTAGTTTTATTTGAGCATCTATTAAATACTGCCGTAAGCGTTTCCTGAAAGTGCCGATAGTGTTACTCGATCTAATTGGTGGCGGCAGGTTATTCCACACCTTTGATGACGCATAGCGAAAACTACCTCTGAAAGCTACCGTCCTATGGGGATGAGAGAAAAGTTGTTGTGAACATTGCCTCCTTCCACATTCTCTTTTGTTAGTGATCCAACTCAGCTTATTATACAGATAGTCCGGCTTTTGACATTTGACCACGCCGTACAGAAGGCACGCCAGGTGCAGTTTACGTCTCGATTTCATTTTTAGGGTAAAATGTTTGTTGAGATAAAAATATATACCTCCTCGATCTATACTTGCGGTCTAACTTTTTATTTTCTAGGTTATAATTGCACAACACGACATTTTAAAGCAGTGCTCTGTGTTCCGAAGTAATCCGAAGCACACTAAACGCGGTGAATGAATTAATCGGTAGAGCTATGATTTTCGTATCATAAATGTGGCGCGCTCGCCACGCCCCCATTACCATTCCAACCTTATTCATCTATTCCGTGGTTCGAACTCAGACAAGATCTTTAATTCAGCCTATTACGTTCCGACAGCTGGGGTACAGGATCGCTTCTCTTTGAGAGGGAATGGGCCGTAATCACGTGGGTCCAGTGTGGATTCATGGATGTCACATGTTTTCGGATTTTTGGTCCTAAGACATGTCGGTTTCCTCACGATGTTTTCCTTTACGAATTTGAGAGCAGTGGTTATGATATACAACGTGTAACGGAAACCCCATATCTATCCAAAAGGACTGAAGACAACATCTGGTATGGAGTCTCTATGCAAAGTTTCAGCTCAAAATAACTGACTCACAGAATTGACCCCAAATTATCGGTTTCATATGTTTCTTGAATACCAATAATAACAAACGTGTCACATCACTATGAGGGTCATCACTTTCCACGTCACTTGCCAATAACACGATGATTCTCTTCGTTCTTCTTCATTTGAAAAAATGGGCCTCTGGTATCAATCTATTGAAATTTCTAATAAGTTCCACACATGCAGACATAGGATTACAAAAACCTTGCCATGTTATTTGCTATCGTCCAAAGAAGGCGTGCGATTGTTATGTATATACCCTTTATGTTTACACGTTGTAGATTACACAATGAAATGTGCGACTGGATTCGAAACCACGACCTGCAACTTGAAAGGCGAGCCCGTTACCACTGCGCCATCACTGCTTACAGGCATATACTTACATTATGTAATTTTTATCATCATAACTGCTACCAAAAAAGTAAAAAAAAATCATGATTTAAATTTTCATATTTTTTCTTTTCAGGGTTCCGTAGCCGCATGGCAAAAAACGGAACCCTTATAGTTTCGTCATGTCTGTCTGTCTGTCCGTCCGTCCGTATGTCACAGCCATTTTATTCCGAAACTATTAAGACTATACAGATTGAACTTGGTAGGTAGATGTATTCCGTCAACCGCTTTCCGATTTTAAGAAAAAAATAACTAAATATTTAAAATATTCCTCCTGTTATTTTCAGTTGAAACTGATTTTTTTTTTAATGAAACCTATGGGTGTGTGGTATTTATAGACAGGTCTTTAAAAATTACATTGATGTTTCTAAAACCACTTTTTCATAAAGTCCATCGTATAAAAGATATAGGCTTCCAAAATGGTAAAATGTGTGTGTCCCCCCACTAACTTCTATAATAATGGAGGGAAAAATAAAAAAAAAATATATATGAAATAGATCTTAATGTAAAATTTCCAAGAAAATTGATTTAAATGAGATCGGTTCAGCAGTTTTTGAGATATAGCATATTTTCTAAAACCGCAAATATAACTTTGTAATTCATACAAATACTATGAAAAACAAAGTTATTTGGCGTAGTTACTACGGAACCCTTCATAGCCAAGTCTGACTTGAAAATATTTCGAAGAATCTGGCATATTCTAGAAGTTTAACTGATTTAAATTTTACTATATTGTCTTTTTTGCTGTTTAGACTATGACGTCATTCTTATCTGAACTGCCAATTACTTTTTAATACGAAGTCAAGCTAAATTAAAAAGATACCTCCCATGACTTAGCAAAAATCTAACAGAGAGATTGAATTCTTAAAATGGCCACTGCATACCTAAGTTAATATACGACGTGCCACAAAGCGAAACAGATGCCACAATCTATAATTTGAATCAATTCTTCGAACAGTTTATTGCATATTGTTAATGCTATCGTTTTGAGCTGGTCACGGACGCCTTACATTATGAGTTAGACTTATCAGATCCGTATGGCAAATTCATAGCTCCCTGGCCAACCCCTTCGCAATAAGAAAATCTATCTAGACTTACATTATAAAGTGGAAAAGTTTGTTTGTTTGAAGGCAGAAATTACTGAGTGGATTTGGATGAAATTTGGTATTGAAGTACCTTGAAGCTTAAGGAAGGTTTTTACCCGACTGAATGAAAAGAAAGTTATGTTTTAACGTGATAAAGTCCATGGATGCGCTAATTATGTATACAACAAGAATTTTGTATATGTATTGGAAGAGCTCATGGCTAAATAATAACTATTATATATACTATATTATTTATTTTATGTATTTATGTTTTATATATATATATATGTATATATATATATATATATATATATATTTATTATTATTATATATATATATTTATTAGATTTTCCGTTTTGATGAATATTTGTACAGTAGTACACTAATATAGCCCTCCCCACTTTAATCAAAGCTCGTAAAGTCCTTCCAAAGGTTGTCTGGAAGATATCGCTCTCAGCGATAAGACCGCCATTGTATCGAATTTTATTTACAACTAGTACTCTCGCGGGGCTTCGCTCCCGTGGATTCTATCACGGTAAAAACATAACTCTCCTTGTTTGCAGTCGGGTAAAAAGTAGCCTATAACCTTCCTCAAGCTTCAAGCTACTTCCATACCAAATTTCATCCAAATCCACCCAGTACTTTCGAAGATTAGCGCGTTCAAGCAAACAAACAAACAAACAAACTAACAAACTTTTCCGCTTTATAATATTAGTATAGATATCCTTATTTAAGTGTGATTCAATTATTGGTGTACAATAAAGTATATTCTATCTATCTATCTACACGAGCCCATCTTCAAGGTAAAGCAATGCTTGACGAGGCCAATTCTTGGATGGGTGACCATATTAACATATCAAGATTCCTCCGGACCTCGGTAGGCACGTTAGGTTGGTCCTTCCACCTTTCTTGACAAGGCGTATCATGTTCCCCAGCTGTATACAATGTGTAACGGAAACCCCATATCTATCCAAAAGGGCTGAAGACAACATCTGGTATGGAGTCTCTATGCACAGTTTCAGCTCAAAATAACTGACTCAAAGAATTGATACCAAATTATCGGTTTCATATATTTCTTGAATACCAATGTCCAATCCTAACAAACGTGTCACAGCACTACGAGGGTCAATAACTTTTCACGTCACTTGCCAATAACACGATAATTCTCTTCGTTCTTCTTAATTTGAAAAATTCGGTCTCTGGTATCAGTGTATTGAAATTTCTAATATGCTCCACACATGTACACATAGGATTAGAAAACCCTTGCCATATCGTTAATTATCATCCAAAGAAGCCGTGCACTTGGTATGTATATACCTTTTAAATTACACGTTGTATACAGCATGTAACAAAAATCTTGTCTGATCCTCGAGAGTGTTATTCGGCATCTTACTGCGTACACATATACGTAGCCATTTAATGGATTTGAGATTATTATTTTTCCCCAGTGAATATAATTAAATTTAATGGATTTTGTTTTTTTTTTATTTTCCATCAACATTTTTTTTATCTCTCTTTATTACGACGTTGTCTGACAGTTTGAGTATTTTACTGACCTACTCAAATGTACCGTCTTTGGCATTGTTCGTCAGGTCGTTGAGCTCCTTAGTAGTCCAAAGTTGAGCTTACAGACTAACTGACAAAAGCTTGCACTGACGGGACGGGTCTTCTCAAATCTGTGTGGTCTTTCCTCAAAAGGCCATTTCAGACTAATCTACATAATCCTCATAAACGATTGTGAATATGTGCACTATGTAGGTTATTTTATTCGAGTTAAACATAATTAATTGTCTGGCAGTTTGAGTGCTTTTTGCGGCCTACCCAAAGGTGAAATGATCTTTATTTTGCAAATTGGTTATTAAATAACACTTTTATACGTAATTTTTTTTTGTAAATATTAACTAGATGAGGCCGATGTTTCCTAACTGACTACCCTGAGACGAAATACCGAAACAAATTCAGGGGTCCGTCTCTTTTAAAGTCCATACAATCTATACTGGTTAAAATTATATGGGAACCCTGTAGATTACCGTCTGAGGCTGTGATCTTTTGAGGAAAGATGCTCACAGATTTGAGTGGGCCTGTCCATACAGTGCAAGCATTTGTCAAATAACGTATAGCTCAACTTAAAACAAGGAACTTAACGATTTGACGAACAATACCAAGGTAAGGACGTTTGGGTAGGCCGTAAGAAGCACTCAAACTGCCAGACAATCATGTCGAATAAAACAACCTACTCACACTCACCAGTTCACATATTCACAATAGTTTATGAGGATTATGTAGATTGGTCTGAAATTGCCTTTTGAAGAAAGAACCACACAGATTTGAGTAGACCCGTCCTGTCAGTGCAAGCCTTTGTCAGTTAGTCTGTAAGCTCTATAGATTAGACATTGGAGAAGAATATAGACTTTTCCCTCACTGAAAAAATCCTTTCACGCAATCGAAGCCGCGGGCAATATCTAGTAGATTAATAAATTCTATCTCTAGCTCTATACTAGCAGAAAAGTAACAAATTCCTCTATTTTCGCTTAAAAAGTACAAGAGTGTCTCGTTTGTAAACAGTCGCGTAGTTTTATGTTACACTGCTTTGTGTGCTTACCCCTCATTAGCTCAAGCGCTCGACTCTGACGTCACACAGGACGCCATATTGTTTCTCACATGAGCGTGGGTACCTAACTAGGTACTTGAAGTGGTGACGTAAGGGTATGTTCGCATTGAGACTCAACGGCGTGATTACTCGATTTTTTTAAAAAGCAATATTTGCGATGTTTGCTAAGGGATTACGTGTTACCTCTTTTTTGGGTGGGATTATCATCAAATGACTTCTCCCGCTCTGGGTGGAGCTGAAGGAAATGCCAGACTTCTACTGACTAAAAACCCACCCTGTTTTCTTCAGCTGGCTTTGTGGTCCGGGACCGCGGTATATCGTTAGAACATAATTGACAATAATAGGGCAGTTGATTCATGAAAAACGTTTTCTTTTATTGATTATAAGCTCATGTTTTACCACCATCTCACCTGATCCCAAACGATGATGTGGTCGAAGATGAAGCATGCTAGCCCAGCAGTAACCTTTTCACTCTTGAATTAAAGATCCCCATGTTATAGCTATCAGGAAACACAGAATCCGGCCGGGAATTCCACTCATTAGTTGTACCTATAGCAGTAGTGATACACCTAAATGAAAACGACAACTTTATTACATCAGTCAATTCTGCACGA
This sequence comes from Tholera decimalis, assembly GCA_943138885.2. NCBI lineage: Eukaryota > Metazoa > Arthropoda > Insecta > Lepidoptera > Noctuidae > Tholera > Tholera decimalis. The sequence continues at coordinate 5,715,520 of OW964553.2, read as the reverse complement.
ACATAAAATACATTCACGGTGATAAGAACGAAACAGCTGACGCGTTATCACGAATAGCAGAAGTTGAACAACTGAACGCAATTATCGACTAAAACCAACTTGTTCTAGAATATGACAATGACTCTGAACTGCAAGTCTGCCTGAAAAACCTCAATTTGAAGTTCACCCGGCGGACTCTGCCTGGAGTTCAATGATCTGTACTTTGCGAATCATCTATCGGTTACCATCAGGTGGGATCGAGATTAAGAGTTGGCTCATACGTAATGATAAAAAAAAACTTCGGCATAATTGTGTAAAAAATTACATACTTGGGTAACACTTAGTTAATCGCACGGTAAGAAGCAAGTTCTTCCAGCACAATTAAAGGAAAAAATACAACAAACGTAAAAGTGTCGTAAGTTCCTTAATTATTTGTGTACTTACATAAGTTTGTACGGAACCTTCGGTGAGCGAGGCAAACTCGCACTTGCCCGGTTTTTTCTATTTGCCCGGGCTAATATCTGGAAAGGCTGAACTGATTTGAGGGAATTACACTAGAACGTATTGATACCTGTTTTCTCACAAGATTGGGATTTACGCAGCAAAAACCACGTGAACGAAGTCGCTGGTACACCTAGTTTATAATATAAACAAATTTTAAATCCCAATCTGAAATACCCATTTGCTTGCTAGACTGTAGCAAAATTACGACAAAAATAACAATTTTCTCAAAGTTAAAAGCTTAAAAATTAATCCGGCAACTGTCACAAACATCTGTTCACCGATTTACATTTCCAACTTATTATTTTGTGTTCCGTCCCATCAGATGCAGAGGTAGGGTTCAAATAAACGGACAGGACTGAGTAGGGTTCTTTCTTGTCTTTAATATTAAGACAACACTAGCTGCGCGCGCGACGTCGTTTGTTCGCGACCACGGGAATCCAGGGACAAAATGTCTATAAGTTGCCTTCGCCATCTTCAGGTCAAAGTTGTATTAAAATCGGTTTAGTCGTCCCAGAGATTAGCTCAGACAAACAAACAGACGAACAAAAATAAATTTTAATATTGGGTAAATAACTAAACTGCGTGATTTGACCTCAGTGATCTGGGATATTGACTTCCTACGGCTGTTATTATTGTTACAAGCTGGGGTTAGGGATATAAATAATTTACACCAATTAAAGCAAAATTAACACTTTACTTAAATAAACATCAAATAAAAATTAACACAGTTATTCACAGTACAATACTTGTATCTCAACATTTAAATCGCACCGAAATTCATTTGTAAAGCTTCGATTATATCGCCTCGTATCTTGAAATAAGACTGCCCTCTGCGTCCCTTTGCGATCTATTTATACCCCGCTCTGCGTTCTAAAACATTCTTGTACAATCGACTCACTGCCTACACTGCCAAGAATATCCCAGAAGCTACTTGAGATACCTACTGCTACTGGCCGCTAAATGGCGTTAGTGTATCGAACGTATTAGAAGTCAGTCGAACTTTCTCGATATCCTCAGTACTGCTACTCGCCGCCAGGTGGCGTTAGTGTCTCGAACATTCTAGATTTCTGTCGAAGTTTCTCGACGTACTTCGCTAAGCGACTGGCGTAACATTATTTTTGCTAAGATCTTGGTTGTTTCTGAGTGTCTGAAATTCAGCGCCAATTATTTTATATACATTTATACATCCGACATGGTTTTAAATAACCTTTCCATTTTATTGTGCAATCTCACCTAATTGCCAGCCATCAAAAACGGTCGTCTTTACTTTTAAAAGTTACTGTTTTTTATTTTATTTTTACACGGAGTGTTTCAAAACCATATTCATAGTCATATCTGACGCAGATGGCGGCGTAAATTCTATGAATTCAAATAAATGCATCCAAAATATTCCATTTGGAATTTTTACGGCAGTTTTTTTACGGTCGGGTTTTTTGTTATTAATATTTTAGTTTTATAGTTTAGTACCTTCTACCTGCGGCTTCGATTAAGTCAAAACTTTTTTTTTGATGAAAGAAGCCTGTATTCCCGTTGTCCCCGTAGTCCATGTCCCCGTTAAAGGGGACAAAGGGGAATTTAATAAAATAATTAAAATTACTTCCCGTTGTCCCCGTACGCTGTCCCCGTTAATTTCTTGTAATATATGCTTTTCGAATTATGCCCGTTGTCCCCGTTGAGTTAAAATTAGAAGTGAGAGTGCCTTAATAGAGAGAATATTGTAACTATACAAATGAAATGGAACTAATGACTACATATAAATTTAAAAAACACATAATATCTAAACAATAGCTACACATGTGATTTTTTTTTTCTTTGTGACACAAGTAATTATAATTTACGAATGTATTAAAAATAATAATAAAATAAATGATAATATATAAATGTTGATTATTACCAATTCTGTAATCTAAATAAATGTGATATTATTAATAAGTATAACATCAATGTTCTGTTTGTATTAAATTTTATTTTAATTGTTTTTTTTTTCAATATGTTTAAGCTTTAAGTTCAATCCTATTTTTGTGTTTATTATCTAACTTGTTTTTATACTATGTTAATTCTGTGATGTTATAGTTATATTAATGTGGTATGTTTTTGTAAGTATAACATTTAAATACTTTGTGTTTCATTCCACCTTTTCATTTAAAACTAAAGCATAATAAATAAGGTATTTAGTTTTTTTCATTTGTTTTTTTTTTTGTGTTGTTTTATGGTGTGCTATAAAAAAATTTGAATCATTTAAACATGCCAACCACAAACAATTTTTTAATTACTTTATGGGTAGCTGCTATGTTGATTGTGTGAACTAAATAAAAAAAAATCCTAAGTTTTGTTGATTTCGATTTAAAAATCTAGTTGTGTTTTCTGTGTAAACATCTCTTATTTGTTCCTATATTTTGAATTAAAATCTATTACGTACAAAATATCTTTCATTTTAGTTTTAGGCTTGCCGCGTTAAATAACCCACGTTTAAAAAATAAATAAAAAATTAAAGGGGACAACGATACGTGAAATCTTAACTGTCCGTTGTCCCCGTTGCCCATATGTACATAACGGGGACAACGGTAAGGAATCATATGACGTTCTGTCGTCCCCGTGTGGGGGACACAGATTACGGGGACAACGGGAATACACCGAAAAAAGTAGCTTATGATCATTTCCAGACTAATCTATGTCTGTACCAGATTTCATCAACATCGGTTAAGTGGTATAAACGTGAAAGTGTAACAGCCGTCTGTTACACTTTGGAGAAGGATATGGGTTACTGGGTTTCGCTGAAAAAAAAACTTACATTATATAACGAATACGAATATGGCAGATTGGAAAAATCTCCAACAACACAAAAATGTGAATAAATTGTTCATGCACTGGCTTTGCCAATCTTCCTTACGCATGTGAATTCTGGATTATCCGAGCCACCGAGAGGAAAAAGATAGATGCCCTAAAAATATGTATTAGTGCAAAGGTGAGCGAAAAAAGAAAGTCGAGTGTAATCGAAGTTTGAAAGTCGATCCCAAAAAGGGTTTATTAAGTTGCAAGATTTTGGACGCAAAGTTAGTAAGCTTGTATGTAGGGGGTAATCTCCGGAACCAATAATCTAATTCTAAAAAAAAATATCGTTGGTAGTAAGGTGATTTATTGGTGAGTGCTGAGTAAGTAGATTTATTGGTGAGTGCTGAGTAAGGTGATTTATTGGTGAGTGCTGAGTAACGTGCGGTATTATTGGTTATAAAAAAATATAGGTATTTATTGGCTATAAATTATGTCGGAATCCACGCGGACGAAGTCGCGGGCGAAGTGCTAGTACATAAATAAAACTTATTGCACCTATCTCGTAATCGGTAAACAATTCTACTCCAAAAATAAATACATCCTATATTTTAATCGTTTTCACAACACAGCGATTGCGAATATTTTACGCGTAACCAGAAAAATATTTTTATTTTCACTTTATTTTTAACGAATGCTCGCTAAAACAATGTTTCGGAGTAAAACGATTTCATGACCACAGACTGGAAAATTAGTGGCCATTAAGAGGCTCTAAGCTTTATTTTTTTATCTCCCCTCTACCCCTCACTTGGTAATTAAATGACAATTACCGAAATCTTAAAGAAAAGCGTTGGAACTTTTTTTAGACATCGCGTTTTTTAATGTCTCAATGACTTCTGTTTATCTTTTTTGTTACGAGTCTGTTGTTTTTTATGTGCATTTTATTATAACAAAAGTATTACTTTATTTTCTTTAGAAAACTTTGATGGACTGTCCCATGCTCATTCTTCAAATAGGTCATAACAATATCTAGATACAGTATGTGATTAAATATAAAAGCCCGTTATTTAGATACTTTGTGTTTTTTTTTCATATAAATCACTTATTTAAACAAATAAAATTTAAAAATACCTTTAACTATTATATTATGTCAATAATAGCACGTTCGTTCGTTCTGTCATCGAACTACAAAACGAACGGTGATGCGCCATCGTTACATGGTGTACTTTATCCCTCCCATACGCTCCTCCTCCAAAACGTTTTAGGAATACTTTAATTGTGCGTACAGCTAAGGAGTCCAATTTTCCGTCGAAGTCTGTGTTTCTTGATAGCTATAACGAGTAAGTACGTGTTCCATATTATATGAATATAGATAGATAGATAATATATTCTTTATTGTGAACCAATAATTTAAACACACCTGTTACACATATTGCTATATTTTTTTTATTACGAACTAGTACTCACGCGGGGCTTCGCTCCCGTGGATTCTATCACGGTAAAAACATAACTCTCCTTTTTGCAGTCGGGTAAAAAGTAGCCTTATAATATAACCTTCCTCAAGCTTCAAGCTACATCCATACCAAATTGCATCCAAATCCACCCAGTACTTTAGAAGATTAGCGCGTTCAAGCAAACAAACAAACAAACAAACTAACAAACTTTTCCGCTTTATAATATTAGTATAGATGAGCCCGCTGTTGACCTCGATCACACCTGATGGTAAGTGTAAGATGAGGTCTACGATCGAACGAGCGAGCCCAGAAAATGCCTATTCACTCTTGCTTTAAAGGCTGACGGGTCATATGTGGCAGGGAACACAGAAGCCGGCAGAGAGTTCCACACCTTGGCTGTGCGTACAATGAATGTTGAAGAAAAGCGCCTAGTACAACAAGACGGTATATCAACCAAGTGTGGATGGTATCCTGCGGTACGTCTGGTAGACCGCAATTTGGTATATGAAGGGGTGAAACAAGCGTCGCATTAAGGTTCCGGTTGCGCATGTATGTACATACATTTTCGGGAAACATCAAGTTTCCGGCAGTTAATGACTAAGTATTGTATTGAAAAAATATTATGCAGTTTATATATAGCGTCAATATATTGTCAGACTTATGATTGTGGGTTCGATCTCCACCCACTACACTATTGCCATGAACCCACACTAGACACAAGCATATTTAGCTGAGGTGTTAACAAGATTGCTAGCAATGTGAATTCTACCAACATTGCAAGTTAGAACTTACAACCGGGATATTTACAATGTGTATTTATTGTTTCGAGTATCCGATATTTTGGCACTGTTGTCAAGCGCTATGATCACGAATGAACACCTCATATCCCGTTAATTTAGTTTTAATGATACTATTAGTGACCACGTTAGCTTAAAAACTTTATTACATTGCAAGTTATCTATTTTTTTAATAAGTACATTGGCACTTATTAGGGTAAGCTTTAATTTCTGTTACACATGTTTATTGACGAAGCATTTCCCTTTCGTAAAAATCTGTGCACGTTAACCCGATTCGAATCGGTTTAGTCAAAAAACAACAAAATGCTTTTACAGAAACATTTTGTTTTTCCACCGTTTTTTTTGTGAACAATGTTTTTGATACGTTTTTGTTGTTTGTTTTGTTTGTAAAAGATAATAGCAGCTAAAAGTGGGTTGATTATTATCTTTCGGAAATTGTTCTTGAAACTGTTAACATATTTTATACCTACATATAAGTTGTAACTTTAGTAGTTCTCAAGTCTGCATTATGATAATGGTGTACTACTTTTGTTACATTTTATATGTTTAAAAATCTTATCCAACATGAAGAAAAGATAAATAATTAGAGTAGAGAACAAAATACTAAAATACGAAATCATTTTTTGGGTTTTGTTCTTGAGACACTACTTGACAGAATACGGAAAGGTATTTTATAGAGCACAAAAATACCTAAAATCTACACATATACACATATTCCTTATTGCAATGAACCTCTAACGACATTGAAGACTTTTAAAAAGTTCCCGAGTAGACTATGCAAGGCTACGGCTTAAGAGCAGTCAGTACTAATCATGCGGCCTAAAAGGGCTTGCCGGGGAAGTAGGAATGTTCTAACGAGACACCACGGCCCCGGAACGCAATGGCATCTGAAGAAACTGGGTGTAATATTAGTCAGTAGGACTCTGACACTCCCTTCCGCTCCATCGGGAGGAGACTTGTGATGATTTTCCTCCAGAAACAAAAGACTAAGTTTACTTTTCCGCAATTTTTTTTTTTATCAATAGGTTCGCTTTTGACCACAATCTCGCCTGATGGTAAGTGATGATGTGGTCGAAGATGGAGCACGCTTACCTAAAAGTAACCTATTCACTCTTGACTTAAAGACTCCCTGGTTATAGCTATCGGGAAACACAGAGCCCGGCAGGACACAAAAACAGCAAATCTGAAATCTCCCATGCTAATATCAAGATATTTCTTAAAGATATCTTTTGTTTAGAACAAAAGAACGCCACCAAACTTTGGCCGGTAATGGCCGTTAAAACATCCAAACTATTGCATTGCTACACGAATTACAACAAAAGAGGGTAGTCGAGTTTTCAGAGATACTTGATGAAGTGTCCTTCTCGGAAGACACCAAGGGGCAGACTATATCTTCGGCTATTATTTAGTTGATACCAAGTTTGCGAATTTTCCAAATATGTAACTAGCTGTGACCGCGACTACGCTTGTGTTTTAGGTTTTTCTTTTCTAGCGTAAACCCAATTTCATTAGAATCTATAAAGTCTCACTAAAATAGGATCAGCCGTTCCAGAAGCCCGCAGAAACAGAAAGAAAGACAGACAAAATTTAAAAACAAGTTTGTGTTTTAGTATCTTGAATCTTGAGTATCTTGAGACAACACTTTTTTTTTAATCAGAATCAGATACTTCATATTTATTTATATGTGTTTGTGTATACATATGGCCATCAAGACTGGGAAAAATACAATTTCTATACCTACAGTAAATGGTACCTCTCTTTATCTGCCTAGGCTTTTCAGAATCCCAACTCCATTTGAGTCGACTTCTATTTAACCAAATGCAGCTGCGTAACAGTTTTACAGATGAAACGTCTGCCTATTTGGCAGTTACTGGATAATACTGCTATAAACTGTAGTCGCTAACGAGTTTCTATTCGATAGGTAACTTGTAAACTCATACTACCGATTTAAGTTCCGTAAGTGACCGCCAGAGGCGCTGTAAAATTTGCAATACAAAAATTTACGCAGTCTGTATCGAGTATCAACAAATACTATTGCTTTAAACTCATGGTAGAGCTACAGCTGTAAGAATTTACGAAATAAGTAATTATCATGAATCACAGATCAATTTTTTTTTTCAGAAAAAAAAAAATTTGAAAAGGTGTGAAAGATTGCTTGGTCGTTAACTACCTACTTAGTTTTTACTTTATTGTATTTATACAAATATACGCTTTTCTTATAGGACAACAAATGTTCTACCTGCCTAAATAAAAGTATTAAAATAGCGGCTAAAACTAGTATACAACTTGTAAGTAATCCCTTCTTCTGCTTATATTAATAATGCGAAATAACTGTCTGTCTGATACACTTTCACGTCTAAACCACTTAACTGATTTTAATGTAATTTGATACAGGGATAGATTAGACCTTAAAAAAGGACATACGTTGAATTTTCGCAAACAAAATTACGCGAGCGAAGCCGCGTACAGAAGCTCAATCGAATCAATAAGTGATATAAATACTCTCAAATAAGTAATTGAAAGGAGATGGAAACGCTTTCATACATTCTTGGGCCAAGGTGTAAAAAGATGTAAAAAGATGAAATTGATGTCAATTAACAGCTTATATATTAACAAAGCATCACTGAAAATTCGGCGAATTTTGGCAATCTGAGAGCAGAGTTATAGGAGGTTTTGTAAAAGTGAGATTATACAATAAATTGGCAACAACCTATACTATACGACTGATTTTTTAAATATGATTGCTATTTTGTTAAAATAGACAGTTGTTTACTACATTAATTGTGTTGTACTGAGTATGAGGACATTAGGAAACTCACAAATAATTTGGAGATACCCCAGGGAGATGATGTTTGAAATAAAACAAACTTTTTCGAGTAATAATACTATGTGTTAGTAGGTGGCGGACTCTTGATGCAAGAGAACGACCACAGCGAAGACAAACACTACGGTGGCCACGTTGTTGTGCTTAATCATCTGATGGTTCTTGAGCCAAATCTCAACAAGCTTGGCAAACATAGTCACTGCTGTTTACCTAAAAGATGAGAAAAGTTTTTAATGTCAACAAATCATAATTACAGTAAAATATACCAGCAGTTAGGTTTTTACTTAAATGTAAACAATCTCCATGTGCCTTTTATATGTAGTGTTACTATATTTCCTGCATAACGTTTATGAAAAATAAAAGAAGAAACCTGTAGACCAGCATTGTAAACACTGGGTAGCTAGAAAAAGTGACTTCAAGTTTTTACTTATAGGTTGTGGTGCACGCCAATGACGAATCACTGACAGTGTCGTTACATCATCTAAAGCTCGTCGGCCAAGTGTATTACAGCGACTAGTCGCTATACCACAATTAACACAGGGATCCATGGTGTCAATATCCAATCGATATGCAGGCTGTAAAATCCAAATAAGCGAGCCAAAGTCAGACGATAAAACGAGATTATCCGTGTCTGGTATGATAGCAAGGGTCGTACTAGTTTCGATACTACGAAACGAGTGATTGTTGACATTCTAGACCTGTCAAAAGGTATTCTGTGGCTGTTACTGTCAGCACAGATTAAAAATACAGTTGCCAAATATCTTAAAATCGATTCTCGTTTTATTACAAATCGATTTATTACTTGATAAATCGATTTGTAACAAAACGAGAATCGATTTTAAGATTTCTTTATAATATGTTGATATAAAAGTTAAACTAAGCTGGCGTCAGCATATAGATCTCACCACTACGCGTGTCAGGAAAGTGATATGGGTATTTAATAAATTGAGACATGTAGCTGACTTAGACTTATTGCGCAGAGTTTACTTTGCACTTGTGCAATCAGTGTTGAGTTACTGTATTGTAGTCTGGGGAGGTGCTTGCAAAACGTTTATGATACAAGTAGAAAGAGCACAAAGATCATTAATATAATAATTATATTTTTATTAATCATTCAAATCATTAATAATATAACATCATAGATATTAATTCACACATATTTTTTTTATAATATTGCACGCGCAGACATTTAATATGTTTTTTAGCTAATGTTCCTAATAGACTTACTAAATTATAAACTTTATTTTGCTGCCTACCCTCATGGGAGAGAGGCGAGATTTGTTTTGTGTAAATATTGTTTTAATTTTCCTATTTATTTTATATTTGTAATATTTTATTGTCAATTTGTAATTATTTATTTTAATGATGTTTTTAATGATTTATTTTAATGATGTATTTCAATTATTTCCATTCAATTTTTTATATTTAATTTAATGTAATTTTAAATAACATAGTTTGGTCCATTGCATATAAGTTGCACAACCTGTTAATGAGAAGAAGACACTGACTACTGAAATACAGGTATTGTGTACCTAGCTCGGTAGACAGGGCTTCACAAAGTCTGTAAAATATTGTTATGCCAATAAAGAATTATTGTATTGTATTGTATATTTTACTTCTTTAAACTACGAGTACTGACACTATGTTAATTGTAATGTATTTTTTTACTTTGATTGAATCAATAATCTGGTGCAAATAGTTTTGTGTTCAATTGTTTAAACTCATTCACATTAATCGATTATAGTAATCAATATCCCATTTTATTCGTGATTTAAAACTTATTTTGAAATTATCTCGTCTTCCAGATTGTGAATTAGGCTAATTTTTTGTATTTAGAAATAGAAAAATATGACGATTTTTTTAAACTATATCTCAACTTATTGCAATATGGCCCAGAAATCCCCCTCTCCTTTGAAACATAGATACGTAACATACAGATTTGTTACTAGTGTTTTTTTTTTTTCATTTCATCATTTTTTTAATCATCAAATGACTCTTTCCGCTCTGAATGGAGCGCATGGGAGCATCAGACTGACAAAACCCATCCTGCTACTTCAGTGGTCCTTGCATTCTACGATCGCGGTATCTCATTCCCGCAACCCGGCAGACAAGGGCCCTACTGTCCTAAAATTCTCCCAACTAAAACATCAGGAAATGGTTATGGACAGGCGTTCCGAGGGAACTGCCTTCATAATTAATTGAACGTTCAAAAAGGCATAGTTTGAATAAATTACTTACGGATTTTATAGAAACAAAAAAAAATTGGTCGCAACTTTAAGTACATTTCACTTCAATCTACCACTGGAACCACACCTCAAAACAGAAAATAAAGCATTACAATAAAACAAGACAGTTTAACCTGTAATCCTGTAAAGCAGACATCAAACTATAATTATTGGGCCCGCCGCGTTTCCACGTGATATACCATAATTTTCCATTTTACTTTTTCCACTTCGAAGAACTTTGACTCACTGTGCAATAGAAATACGAAGGGTACTTTTATGAAAATTTAATAAGGCTTGGTTTGACTTCACGTTTAATGGTATTAAGTATAATCAACTATTTTAGTTTTTGTTGTGTTATACAAAGTATTTACTTGAAATAAATCATTAACAGGCAATTTTGGACTATAAATATTCAATATCGTGGTCATTCAACGATCTGAAGTTAGTGGAAAATTTTGAAGCGTAGATCTCTATGCACGCTATGGGTGTCTGACGATGGCAAACGCCGCCGAAGCTGGCCCAGAATAAGATGGGGAGAGAACCTGGACGCGCACTGTGATGGCTGGTTCGAAGGTGTGATCCGAAAACAGAACCCGAAAGTGTTTTAGGAGGCCTATTTTAACAAGTAAATAAGAAAGATCTCTCTAAAAGGCTCATAGGTGACGACGTTCTGGAAGGCAAGCTTCACAGCCTGGCTCACCGGCGAAACGTTGCTTGCCTGTCTATCTTCTACAGATTGTACTTCGGAGAGTGTGCGCAGGAGCTCCACGACCTAATCCCTTCATCCCCCTTTTACTACCGGTCCACCAGACGTACCGCAGGATACCATCCACACTTGGTCGATATACCGTCTTGTCGTACATATCGCTTCTCGTCTACATTTATTGTGCGCACAGCCAAGGTGTGAAACTCTCTGCCGGCTTCTGTGTTCCGTGCCACATATGACCCGTCAGCCTTAAAGCAAGAGTGAATAGGCATTTTCTGGGCTCGCTCGTTCGATCGTAGACCTCATTTCACACTTACCATCAGGTGTGATCGAGGTTAAGAGCGGGCTCATTCGTACTAAAAAAATACACACATCAAAAGTGCCTAGGGATCAACATATATTTTTGCAATAACTTTTCTCCTGATTGATATTAATTAAAATTTTCTTTAAGGATTCATCAAATAAAGTGTTTTCGTTTGTCACAGTAACGATAAACCAAGTCACCTTTGCATTAATAAAGAAATTTGCCATTTTCCTAATAAAGGGATTTTTGACATTTGAACCACTAACATTAAAGTTCGAAAAAAAGACTGAAATAACAGTTTTCTTTAAAATTTTGTTAGGTAACTTAAACAATTAATAATCCGTGTTTCTACCGCGAACACTAACAACACAAGAACATCGGTTTGGCATACTCAAAATGAGTTCATCCAAATCACGCTGTGGAATGGCCGCCCATGTTCGTTGCAACAACAAAAAAAGGTCTTCTTGCGACTGGATACCCTCCATATTCGGCAGAGCTCTTCTCTGTAGCATATCCCATGCATGCTCAATCGGGTTCAAGTCTGGCGACTGAGCAGGCCAGAGCAGGACATTGATGTTAGCTGCGGCGAGAGTCTGTCTTACAACTCTTGCGGAGTGCGGTCGTGCATTATCATGCATTAACTGAAATAAGGGACCGATTTGCACTTGTAGAGGAACGATGACGTCAGATACAATCGTCTCAGCATAAATTTGAGCGTTGAGGTTGCCTCTGATCCAAATCATCTCAGTTCTTCCGCCGATCCAAATACCCGCCCATACCATGATGGTTCCACCACTATAAGGATGGACTTCCTGGCAGGATTTTAATCGCTGTTGGCGTCCAGGGGTTCTCCAGTGTCGTATACGTCTTGTATCCGGTCTCATACCAAAACGAGACTCATCAGAAAAGCACACGAAACGCCATTGTTCTTCTGCCCAATTTCTGTGTTCAAGAGCCCATTGATATCGAATCCTACGATTGTGCATTGCTATAGGTGGTACCCGTAGCGGTCTTCGGGAATGAAGGTTCACTTCATGCAAGCGGTTTCTGACTGTTTGGTCGCTAATTAAGTTCCCTGAAGAGTGATGAAGCCTCACGGCTAACATCATGGCGGTTATTGTTGGAGCTCTTCGAGTTAAGATTTGAATGTATCGGTCTTGTCTCCGTGTGGTGCAGCGATACCGTCCTCCATGGCGCTCAGCCACGGTACCAGTCCTTCGGTAACGTGTCCAAAGTCGACTGATAACACTCTGACTTGTATTCAGAGCTAAAGCCACAGTACGTTGCCGGGAACCAGCTTCTATCATTCCCACGGCTCTGAGCATTTCTTCCCTGCTTAAATGACGTCGCCGCTCCATAATAACGTTGGTTTTAATCAGTAGTAGGGAAACAGTAGCACTAATAATGTCTTCAATGCGTTGTATGTTTTTATAGGGAAAATATTGACAGCTGATTTTCATCTTTTACTCGAATTTGATTAACAGTTCCTGTTTCAAATTATGAAATGCACCAAAAAGGATCCATATAAATTTATAAAATCATAAATTTATTACAAAGCCACATCTCAATCTCAAGAAATCCGCATAAAAATGCTTGATCCCTAGACACTTTTGATGTGTGTACATGCAACAAATTCTATGGTCACTGTATTGAATCAGTATAATCGTTACAAAATTATTTGATATTGTCATCCAACTTTGTGAAGTTTTAATCTTAATTTAAAACGGTCAATATCATTAGAAAATTGACATGTCCTCGGACCAAATGTTCGAAGATATGTTATATTGCATGTTATGTTACATTATGAAAACGTAAAAGGGAAGTAGCGAGTCGGCCCCAACACAAGTATTGTTAATTACTTAATGGGGCAGCCTCATAAAACAATAATGTAAAGATTTTGGAACAATAAACAATTTATATAATGTATTTATTTAATTGTGCGATGGAATTGCACAATCTAATTCCGCCACGCCCGTTCCATCATCGGACTACAAGAAAAACGGCGAAGCGCCATCGTTACATGGTGGACATCCCACCCATACGCACAAAACGCTTTGGGAATACCATCATTGTGCGTACGGCTAAGGAGTGGAATTCCCTGCCGGAGTCTGTGTTTCCCGATAGCTATAACCTGGGAGTCTTTAAGTCAACATCATAACTTACCATCAGGTGAGATAGTGGTCAAACGCGAACCTATTTCGAATAATATATATACATATACAACGTGTAATTTAAAGGGTATATACATACCGAGTGCACAGCTTCTTTGGATGATAACAAACGATATGGCAAGGGTTTTCTAATCCTATGTCTACATGTGTGGAGCATATTAGAAATTGCAATACATTGATACCAGAGGCCGAATTTTTCAAATTAAGAAGAACGAAGAGAATTATTGTTTTATTGGCAAGTGACGTGGAAAGTGATTACCCTCATAGTGCTGTGACACGTTTGTTATTACTGGTATTCCAGAAACATATGAAACCAATAATTTGGGGTTAATTCTGTGAGTCACTTATTTTGAGCTGAAACTTTGCATAGAGCCTCCATACCAGATGTTGTCTTCAGTCCTCTTGGATAGATATGGGGTTTCCGTTACACGTTGTAAATGTATTTAATTTATTTATATTCACCAAGCCGCACTGGGCCAACGTGGGTGATTATGGCCCATTCCTTCTCATAAACAGGAGGCCTGCGCCCAGCTGTGGGAATGTTATAGGCCTAGTATGTATGTATGTATGACTTTGCACTTCTAATCACTGTTTAGTTATTTTAAGCAGTTTGCGACTGGATCCGTGTTCCAACTTTTGCCAGACGGAACTGAATATTTTAATTTTACATACAGCAACTGCTGGTTTGACCTCTACAATCCAGTTACTAGGCAACACGATACGCGTCGGCACTAATGTTAGTCACTGACTCAGAGACCAATAATTCTTTCGCGATAAATAAAACATCTTTTAACCCTAATTTATCAGTAGTCAAGATTTATTGCTAAATGCAAACTAGTGGTTAGTTGAGCACTAAAAGTTAGTGGCTTTTTCAACGAATTCTTTTTTGAGGTCATTAATTCTGGTTAAGTGATAATGTTTGGTAGTCGTAAATTTGGCTCGTCCAAACATACCGATGAGAAGGTTAATAGATGAGTATTTTTTCCAATTCATCCTTATTATGTGTAGGGAGTGATGTTTTTTTCGTATGATGCATTTATCTTTGCTGATTTTACTTGTTAAGCGTGACTCCAGAAAATGATTGGTTCGACTGTTCACGTTACCAGAGAATGGGAATCTAGCCCGCGACACTTAGCACAGCAGCCGATTGCTCAACCAATGGAACATCGTGTCGTGTCGTGATGAAGTTTAAGTATAATGAATGATTTAGGCCACGTAAGTATGCTTCATTGAAGATAATTTTTAGTGCCCCTGTAGGCACCGATGCAAGTGTGTGGGTGGTATTTCGAGACCCTGAGCCCGAGAAATGTAGGTAGGCATGCCAATCGCGGTACCAGTAGGGTATTTTAGGTCCACAAAAGTGCGAATGTGTAAACACTACGCACATTCTTAGGCATTAAAACTGAAACTGAAAATGTGACCTATTCTGTTTTGGATATTCCATAGTTTAAAAATGTATGTATCAGGTATCGAGTAATGAAATAATTGAAAAAATTAAACTAATAATTATTTATCGACGGAAATAACTGACTAAGAAGTTCCAAACAAATTACAAGTCACATTTGGTGAATCATATCTGTGATTGAATTTAATATCAAGGCCTAACTTCTAGGAAGAAAGTAGTGTATGACACAACGATTGCTTTCTAAAGATGAAAGATGTTTTGAAATCGGATGCCGCATTTTAATCCTTTATACAGTGTGCCTTTATAATGTGCACATATCGAAATGAGGGAATCTTTACTTAATTTTATCGACGGTAAAAATATATAAAAATATAAATATATTTTCTTATTTTTTATGGAATCTTTAAAAATGTTGTTCGCTACTGTGACCCCAGTGTAAAAAAAAACAGTGTAACTTTTAAAATAAATGATCTATCACGATGAAACAAACTCCATAATGATTGTAAGTAATTAGGCGTCCTCATAAAATAAAAATTGTGGAAAAAAACTACCCTCAATTGAAAATAAACATGTTTTTTAGCAAACATTTTCATATTTTTTTAATTATTTAGTTTTTTTTTAATATTTTTAACGTCGATAAAATTAAGTAAAGATTCCCTCATTTCGATATGTGCACATTAAGTATAAAGACTCACACTGTATTGTCAGTGTCGATTAAAATACGAGTGTAAGCCCGGTGTTATGCCACAAATTAAATTTAACTTCGCGGGCAGTCAAGTCATTTCTAGGGCCCGATGCGGGGTCGCGGGAATATTATAATGAGATACCGCGGCCTCAAAACTCAAGGGCAACTGAAGGAACAGGAGTCCTTTAGTCAGTAGGAGTCTGACTTTTCCTTTTGCTCCACCTTAAACGGTAGGAGTCATTTGAAAAAGAATGAGATACGTTTGACAATTAAATATTCAAACAATCAATCACAGCTTGAAAAATCATTATACTGTGACGTAATGATGTGAATCATTATCTATACTAATTGTTCAGGACTACAGGAAGCCAGTGCAACGATACTGGTGTGTCCGAACTGTCCACGGTTCGTGGAGCCCTACCGTTGCTTTCAACAACAATAAACAAAACTACAGGCTCTTCGGCCTACAACCATATATACAAATAACACTCACCTGAGCTGTAGACGGCAACCAGGATCTGCTTGATCACGTCCAAAGTGTTTGTGTGTATAAGTATGAGTGAGTAATTGAAAGTGTGATGTAAGTCAAGTGTTCTGAACGGTCACAAGGCGCCGATCTCCAGATGGCGCGGTTCAGACAGCATCACAGCCCAAACTCGCACCGGATTGAAGCTATTTATCACTACTTATTCCAACAAATGCGCGTGCCACGCGGTGGCAACAAACCGGCGATAAATCCCAAAATATCCCGGGTTTTTCATCAAATGGGGATTACAACTTCCAATTAATCGTTACTCGCGACCCAATTATCGGTTTCAACACGCGATTGCACACGATATTTCTATTACAATTAAATCAACAAGTCCAACGCGGACATTTTTTCCAACCGGGAAGCAAAGTCTATCTGTCAAGTCAAAGTTAAAGAGCATAGAATAATGTTGCCAACCAAAAGGGTGCGTTTCATTTCACGTTGGACTAAACATCTACCCCCCCCCGGACGGGCCTACCCATCCGCTAATCAATTGGAAGTCTTGACAAGGTTGCAAATTTAACACAGCTTCAATGCGGCCAAATACCGTAGCTAGTTCCTCAAAGGTGAGAACGGTGTCTCCCAACAATCTCCGCCAGCGTCCCTTTGCCGCTTTCACCGCGGCCTCAAAAATACCCCCCCAATGCGGGGCAGGCTGGCGGGTCAAACAACCAAGTGACCCCTCGGCGGGCCAAACTATTACCAATGTCAACCTGGTTCTCATTAAGGAAGGCGTATACCTCCTTCAAATAGTTACTTGTACCCTGGTAATTCGTACCGCAATCAGACCTAATCAAAGAAGGTAACCCACGGCGAGACACAAATCTTTCCAAAGTCGCCTCAAAGGCCTCTGTCGAGAGGGAGGTTACCAGCTCCAAATGTACTGCCTTGGTTGACAGGCAGACAAACACACAAATAATAAGCCTTAACAATCTTACTATTACAAAGGGTGGACGTCTTCAACAAAAGGGGACCAACAAGTCCGTTACGACGCCAGCAAAGGGCCTCGCCTCATTCACGCGATCAGCCGACAAATCCAAATTTCTCGCTGCAGAATGGCCAACAGCGCATTGCAACCGGCATGCGAGTTCTTAGTGTGACGATCAGTCACCAACAATTGAACCAAGTGGCCCTCCTTGGGCAACAAAAGGGGGTGACGGGCCCCATAAGGAAGGCTAGAGTGCCTCAACCGTCCTCCAACAGGGTTTCCCGAAGTGGCTCGTCCCAACCAAGTTCAGTTATAACAAGGGCAGGAGCACCAATTTTAGGGTAAGGACAACTCACAAGGGTGATTTCAAACCAGTTCCTTCCCTAAACAGTGGTGTCAGCCGGTTCGCCAATTCCCCAAATCTTGCCTGAAAGGTCATTCACCTTCAGGCCAACCTGTCCCGCCAACCAAGACGACAAAAGGCAACCCTGGACTCCCGTGTCCAAAATGGCACAGACCACAATCGAGTCACCCAAGGGTCCCCAGACCTTGACCGAGGCCGTTGGCAACAAAACCGTCTTGATCGGGGGGATCCTTTAGCGGGGCAGGCGTCAATCTCTTAGTGATGCCTGGGCGGCGACCGATCGCCGCATCCAGGCTGCCTTCGTTCACGACGAGGCCAACAATCAAAATATTCGTCTGCGCGGTGTCCCGAGCCGCTCGCCATCACTGGAGGGGCACATCCCACCGGATGCCCGAATGGCGGAGGGCGCGACTCCAACCGGGGACGTTCCGCCAACGGAGGGGAAAGGCAGCGGCGCCGACCCGGCCACTGCTGCCTAGCAGCCAATGCGCGTTCTCCCTGACAAGGGGAGACCAAATGGCGCTCGCGGGGCTCCCGTTCAACTTGCGCGGGGGGTGGAGTGCGGCGTACAGATTTGCGGGTCTCAGCCCGGTGCTCGTCTCCAGGGTACCCCCCCCTGCGCGAACCCTCCTCAGAAGATGGTCTGCTGGAGCGGTTCGCGTTGGCGCACAAAATCTCCAAGTGGGACCCTTTAAAAATTCTACACGGGCGGGGGCTGGGGCAGTCCCGATGGAAGTGGGCCCCCAAACACGAGAAGCACAAACGGCGTGCGTTGACAATGCGGCGGCAGGCACTTACGTGCAAATTCAAAAAATCCGGGCAACGCGCCATGACATGCCCCGTTGCCTTACAAAAGTCGCAATGATGAGGACTCCGGGCGCCAGCAAAACGGGGGGCGGGGCGAACATCAACAGGCCCCCTAGCCCGAGGACTCCGGGCGCCAGCAAAACGGGGGGCGGGGCGAACATCAACAGGCCCCCTAGCCCGAGGACTCCGGGCGCCAGCAAAACGGGGGGCGGGGCGATCATCAACAGGCCCCCTAGCCCGAGGACTCCGGGCGCCAGCAAAACGGGGGGCGGGGCGAACATCAACAGGCCCCCGAGCCCTAGTCTGTCCCTGGTCTCTAGGCCGAGAAGGTAGTGGGGGTGACCCCGTGGCGCCACGAGTGTTATCCGAAAACCGACACTCGTCTTCCAAAAATTTGAGGAGGTCGTCAAAGGGGGGAAGATGGGTGGCACTATCCCCACCATACTTCTGCTCAAAACGTGACCTCAACTCCGCGGGGAACAACTGCAGCACTATGTGCACCAACAAGTAGGACCAATGTTCTACCGGTAACTCCAAACGTCTCAAAGCGTTGGTCGCTGAGGCCAACGGGTTCAGCAAGTCAGTGCGCAACGTCGACGTGCTGACAATGGCCGGTAGCCCCAAAATCTGGTCGATGTGAACATCAGCCAGGCAGCGCTTGTTCTAATACCGTCGGGAGAGAAGCTCCAGAGCGGTCGGGTAGGAGGAATCCGTCACCGGCAAGTGCTGCACCAAGGCTCTGGCTTCGCCCTCCAGGACAGACAATAAATAGGCCAGCTTCTGGGCAGGTCCGAGGTCCGAGCGTGCATCCACAATACTTTCAAAAAGATTTAGGAAGCCCAGCCAGTGGTCCAAGCGACCGTCAAAATGTGGCAGCTCCAGGGTGGGCAGCCTACTCAATAGTCCAGGGCCTGCAACAACAGGGGTCTGCGGCTTGGCTGCATCAGGCACCCGGCTCTTCAAAATTTCCCGGGCTCGTAGACTTATGACATCCCCCAGGTGGACAATCTGGTCATAGTCATCCAAAATCTTATCGCGGGCTGCCTGGTCCATCACCCCCAAATCCACGTCCATGATGTACTCGTTGAAGCGTGTGAGCGCAGCATCAGCTGACTTGATCCTCTCATTCACTTGCCCATACCGAGCAAGGGTGAGCTCTTCCAATTCTACACGCTCAACCGTTGCAGCTGCCGATGTGAACCATCTCAACTGTGAAGTCAATCCGGCAGCAGCCTCCCTGACTGCCCTTAATGAGGCCATTGCAACAATCAAATATTAATACAAATAGGCTAAATTAACTAAACAAACAAACAATAACTTGTTAGCCGACCAAATAATTTCACCAAAATAACAACTTAAATTCAATTATTTCAAGTCCAAATCCGACCCTGTACTTATTCCAAGTATGAATCTAGCTTGGTACAGATGGCTAGTTACAAAATAAATAACAATTCAATGTATATACTATGCTGGATCAACCCCAATTAAATACAACAATTGAAGTATAATATTGAGCGGACAACCACCAACGCACAATCCAATAAATACTACAAGCAATAAGTCAATCCACACCATTCAAGTCTTGTTATGTTAGACTATGTGTGATTATTATTTAGATAACCTTTTAAATTCAGATCAGTGACATTCAATTATTAATCGCAACAAATATACCAAATTATGTACCAAATACAACTAATAATTCCTAATTTCACAAATAAATCTTACTTGTCAATTCAACAAAAGGGGCTACAGTACAAATTACAAATACAACTTCAATTGATTCAATTTCAATTAGATAGCCCGGATGACATGGTAATATATTCAAAACTTATTAAGTTACAAGTTATGTTAAGTAATTAAACTAAAGTTATTTTCAACAATAGTCAAAACTTCCAATGTACTATGTGGATTTTATATTATAAAAGCCATGCTCTGCTTACCAAAAATGTTCAGGACTACAAGAAGCCAGTGCAACGATACTGGTGTGTCCGAACTGTCCACGGTTCGTGGAGCCCTACCGTTGCTTTCAACAACAATAAACAAAACTACAGGCTCTTCGGCCTACAACCATATATACAAATAACACTCACCTGAGCTGTAGACGGCAGCCAGGATCTGCTTGATCACGTCCAAAGTGTTTGTGTGTATAAGTATGAGTGAGTAATTGAAAGTGTGATGTAAGTCAAGTGTTCTGAACGGTCACAAGGCGCCGATCTCCAGATGGCGCGGTTCAGACAGCATCACAGCCCAAACTCGCACCGGATTGAAGCTATTTATCACTACTTATTTCCAACAAATGCACGTGCCACGCGGTGGCAACAAACCGGCGATAAATCCCAAAATATCCCGGGTTTTTCATCAAATGGGGATTACAACTTCCAATTAATCGTTACTCGCGACCCAATTATCGGTTTCAACACGCGATTGCACACGATATTTCTATTACAATTAAATCAACAGGTCCAACGCGGACATTTTTTCCAACCGGGAAGCAAAGTCTATCTGTCAAGTCAAAGTTAAAGAGCATAGAATAATGTTGCCAACCAAAAGGGTACGTTTCATTTCACGTTGGACTAAACACTAATATTATAAAGCGGAAAAGTTTGTTTGTTTGTTTGCTTGAACGCGCTAATCTTCGAAAGTACTGGGTGGATTTGGAAGCAATTTGGTATGGAAGTAGCTTGAAGCTTGAGGAAGGTTATAGACTACTTTTTACGCGACTGCAAAAAGGAGAGTTATGTTGAACCGTGTTAGAATCCACGGGAGCGAAGCCCCGCGTGAGTACTAGTACAGTATAATTGACTCCGTGGTCGAGTGGTTTAGGCGTTTGCCTTGTGACCCGTTGGTCGTGGGTTCGATTCCCGCGGGAAGCATACTTTGTAAAGTTGTTTCCAGTTTGGCTAGGACATTGCAGGCCTGAGTCACCTGATACAGGCCTGCAATTTAGGAACCATCTTTTTATCAGACAATCAGGTGATTGTCGGTCATCAAAATATACCACGTTAGAGGCCTTTGAGGCGGTCTAGAAACTCTGACACTAAGGTGTATAGGGTCGTTAGACCTTACCACCCACACGATAACAAGAAGATTGAAATTGTTTACAGAATAATTGTATTTTTGTATTGCTGATAGTTTCGCGTTTGAACACCATCTCACTTGATGTGAAGCGATGATTCATTCGAAGATAAAGCACGTTTGCCTAGAAGCAACCTATTCACTCTTAACTTAAATATCCCCAGTTATAGCTATCAGGAAACACAGACTCCGGAAATGCCACAGATTTTAAATCGAACACTGTTTTCACGTCACGATACCGTTCCGACCAAGAAAGTCGTGGCTACTAAACGCACGTATTGACAAAGTTGTTTGTTAAAGACGTAGAACATTATTTATTACTTGTTACTTTGTGTACTCAGCCCGCGGGACCCCTTTAAATGTAAGGGAGATAGTTACGTGTAATATTTACGACAAACGTAGTGGTTACAGATATGACCTATCTGCTATCGTAGGTTCAAATCCAGGTTGGCACATAACTTTGTGTTTAATTTTTTCATTACCACTGCTCTCAAAACATTTAATTACTTATCCTGAATCTCTTATGTATTTTTTATCTTATTTTTGACATCCGTAATTAAGATTTTTTAAGCAATAGAAAGTATGTTTAATTATGTGTTATTTTAATTTGATTTTATCTGGGTCATGGACCTTTTTTATTGATAATAGGCTCGCGTTTGACCACCATCTCAGCTGATGGTAAGTGATGATGTGGTCGAAGATGAAGCACGCTTGCCTAGAAGTAACCTATTAACGTTTTTTTTTTTTTTTCGAGGTAGAAATCCTCATGGATGTCCTCCGCCCTGGGGCGGGCGAAGGGGTCTGTCAGACTCTACTGACTAAAACCACCCCGTGTTCCTTCGTACACATGCGTCGAGGGTGCGGGAACACATAGGCATTCTTAAGCGCGACCCCCGACTATAACCTATTACCCTAACCTAACCTCAAATAAATGAATTTATTTATTTATTATATACTGTATTGTACACCTTACAATATTTCTATGGATACAAAAAATTTAAACCAGTGTACAATGGGCGGTCTTATCGCACAGGGCGATCTCTTACAGACAACCTTTGGATGGACAAACTTAAAGGAGACAGCTTAAGGGCTGTCAGTGTACAAACATCATAATATTAATTGAACATAATAATATAAAATACATACAATACCAAAATCATATACTAATAAATATCACATGTATAATTGAGAAAGAAGGGGAAAAGTTATAGGGAGAGGTAATGCTCCTTCACCATTCTTTTGAACGCTGGTAGCGTTTGAGCACGCCTCACATCTATGGGGAATGCATTCCACAAACGAGCTGCTTGTGTAGTAAAAGAAATGTCAAAGAAAGAAGTGGAATGCATACGAATACTTAACTCTAGATTTTCCGATGATCTCAAGGATTTAGAATGTGTGTTTTATTTTTCTTTTTTTAAGAGTGAAGGGTAACATCGTGAGGATACCGTCTTCCTAGGAACTAAAAATCCGACGACATGTGACTTCCATCAACACGTGCCTACTGAGCCCGCCTGGTGGATTACAGACCATCTTCTCTTATTCTTCTTTCTCTTGACCTCGATCTCGCCTGATGGTAAGCGATAGATG
Organism: Tholera decimalis; assembly: GCA_943138885.2. Classification (NCBI taxonomy): domain Eukaryota; kingdom Metazoa; phylum Arthropoda; class Insecta; order Lepidoptera; family Noctuidae; genus Tholera; species Tholera decimalis. Next base: position 5,692,407 of record OW964553.2, on the reverse strand, counting down.
AGGTCTAAGATGGGACGAGCGAGCCCAGAAGATGCCTATTTATAAATGCTTTAAAGGCTAAAAGGTCACAAGTGGCAGGGAACTCAGAAACCGGCAGAGAATTCCACAGCTTGGCTGTGCGCACAATAAATGTGGAGGAGAAGCTCTTGGTACGACAAGACGGTATATCAACCAAGTGTAGATGGTACCCAGCCGTGCGTCTGGTAGACCGGTAGTGAAAGGGAGATGGAGGAATCTCTTGCACACACTCTCCGAAGTACAATCTGTTGAAAACCGACAGGTAAGCAACGGTTCGCCGATGAGCCAGGCTATAAAGCTTGTCCACTAGTACCTCATCACCTATAAGCCTTTTAGTTTTGCGCTCGATCGAGTCCAATGAGGCAAGTTGGTTCTTTATTGCACGTATTACTTATGATTTAATTCTCAGATACAATTACTATCTAATGTAACAAAACACCAAAGCTAACGAAAGTAGACACAAATTCAAACCTTACATGAATAATAAAAAATATGTATTACTTAAATTGGTTATAAGTATTTAAATTAGACAGATATAGATAAGGTTGTTGTATCCGATATTCTCAGCATTTATATTAAATTAGCCTTTAAAATTATCTAATGAGTCCCATGAATTGGCTTGGAGAACTAATGCATGTTACACAAGTGACACGCCATGTGTTACCGTCCGGAATCCTACCAACGAACAAGAAAATAAAATAATTTTAGAGAGATGCCTTGAAGTATCTTTATTGCAAGACTCGCTGCTCCAAAATTTAATAGGCTCTTACGTTAGATTATAATAAATGTCTAGATATTGCCCGCCTCGTTGTGACAAGAGTTATAAATTAGGCTCCGCGGCGCGGCGGCGGTGCGCAGTGCGTACGGTTTTAAAACTACTCGCGTCACAGAAGCTATCAAGGCTTTGATAAAATTACCGTTGTTGCGTCTATCCGCATTATTCAATGACAAGTTTTCAACACTTGACCCCTTCTGTACCACACGAAACCGTCTTAAGTAGTTAATATATCCTTGGGCAAGGATCCGGATGATCTTCTTTTTGGAGACACAGGACGCTCAGTCATACTAGTAGTGCCCGTAAGATACACTCATACATACACACATCACCCAAAATTCACACACATCCACACTATTCAGATAAACTTACACATACACTGTAAATAAAATTATAATAACAGACATGTCTACTTTGTATTTAATCTACCTCTAATATCTGTGTAGTACCTTTTAAGTAACTGTTTTGACATCTGTACCTGCAACCTGTGAAGCTAACTTTTATAAATAAATAAATAAACTTAAAATTTGTGCGAGAATAGCCTCTTCCACTTTTTTCTGTTTGGGAAAATTATCAAATGACTCCACCCGCTGTGGCTGGAGCGTAAGGGAGTGTCAGACTTCTACTGACTAAAAACCCACCCCGCTCCTTCAGCTGCCCTTGCATTCCGGGGTAGCGGTATCTCGTTAGAACATTCCTGCAACCCCGTAAGGCAGTAGCCCTATCGGGCCCCGTCAATCACCACATCCACCTGAGTTCTTGTGTTTAGAAAGAGTAACACCAATCTAATTCACCGGCCTCTTCTAGCTAAACTTAAAACGCAAAAAACCTGACGTGTAAAAGTGTTATTTATAACCAATTTACAAAATAAATATTTCATTTCATTTCTTAATATTGTTGATTAGGGTATTTTTTTGAGTTGAAAACTAATTATTCTGTTCAATCCGTCAGTTTGATTATCAAAAAAAGTAAAAAAACTAAAACCCGACTACGACAAAAAAATCGACGCTGAAAAGGTATGAAACAAGATTTTCAGGATGCTGAAATAAACAAGGTTACTGGAAAAACAAGAACAGAACAAAAATAAAAGCCGCAGTCACGCGTTATTATTTGTTTTGTTACGGTTGATATCCTATATAACGTGTACCTTACCTTACCTTTTCAGCGTCGATTTTTTTGTCGTAGTCGGGTTTTAGTTTTTTTACCTTTTATTATTTAAACTATTTTGGTGTTAAATCACTGTGCTTCTATACTATTTACTTTATTTTTTATAAGTTCAAGTGAAGCCCTTTCAAATGATACCAAACACGGTGTATCTATCTTACTTTTATTTTTTACATATGACTTTTTGACCGCTAGAGGGCGCCACGTTAAATTTAAGCAACATTTTTGACAAGTACAAGAGAAGCCCTTTCAAATGATATCAAACACGGTGTATCTATCTTATTTTTATTTTTACACATGACTTTTTGTCCGCTAGAGGGCGCCACGTTAAATTTAAGCAATGTTTTGGAAATGTGCATGTGACACCCTTTCAAATGATATCAAACACGATGTGTTTATCTTATTTTTATTTTTTAACACGACACTTTTTGGGCGCTAGAGGGCGCCACATTGGGTTTTGTGACACGTCACGTAGCCTATGTTCAGTGGACGGTCAAGACGGTTCTAACGATACTTCATTTATCGAGTTCCGATAAGTAGCTTTAGAGCTATGAGGGAACAGATGAACATACACACATACATACATACATACATACATAGCCTGCTAAAATCATAACCCTCCTTTAGCTTTGCCGTAGTCGGGTAAAAAATATTGTTCACGTATTTTTTGATTTTTAAATCAATAAAAAATGGATAAAACAAATGTTTCAGAGGTCAAGATTGGAGGCTTGAATCGTCAAAAAGCCGAGCCTCCAAACTTGAACTTTGTAAAATTGTACTCACTATATCGTCTTAAGTTTTAATTACTCGATAAAAGAACGGTCGGGTTTCATGCACGCCGTAACATAATTGGAAATTAATAGTTGATAAACGAAAGTAATAATGAACCTACTGCTATCTTTACGACTTATTTCCTCTCTTAGATTCAGTTTTTTCTATGCAGTATGCAATGAACGAAGAACTTATATTAAATAGATCGTAATAGAGAGATAATGTCGTGTTATTTATTGCTGTAAAGCAATTTCATCAGCACTTGTAGAAGTCAATCAGGCGTAATCTAGATGACGCTTAAATAAGCTTACTTATTTAATTTGATACTTTGTGATTTAACTACCTAATCTGTGGGTGATGCAAAGACAATCGTATCAAAAAAAAAAGAATAATTATACTTAGCATATACGCGAACCACCCAAAAGCTTACACAAATGATGTAATTCTCAGAAATAAACGAGATCAATGAACTAACTTGTGCATTCTATTATATTATATACTCAGTATGTTTGCGCATAACTTCGGAACGACTACACCAAATTGGATATTTATTGTTTTTTGTGTAATCGTTATAGTCACGAGAAGGTTTGATAAGTGAATATACGGCCATATATGAATAAAAAAATGTCCTAACTTAAATGACAAGACAATAAGATAATTTATAATTATAGTAATTGCAAGAAATGTCTGCCGTAAGCAAGACATAAAACAAGTTGAGCAGTCATATAACACAGATTTAGTGCTCAGAGACTGCAAACCAGAAACGAAAGAGATGGCGGGACGACCTGGTTTCCTTAAGAATTGGAAGGATGAGACGTGGAACCGTGAACGCTGGAAGAAATCGAGGCAGGTCTTTGCAAAGCAGTAGGACAGTCTTGTGTCCTACTGCTGAGCCTAGCTCGCTAAGTACTAGGCTTAGTTCTAGGTTAAGATAATATGAATGTCCTAACATATATTTTCATATTCCAAGTACGGTGAGCTGTGCTGAGAGGTCCTCAAATGGCGCATATACTTACAACCTATCTAGTAATTATAGTTTTCAGCCGTTCGGGGTCGAAACGCTTGGGTCATGGGGCCCGAATGCACGTCTTCTTGGTAAGGAATTGTCTCACCGACTAATCGATTCCTTGCGTGACCAGAGAGCTGGTTCGTTTTTTGCCCAAAGAATAAGCATTGCCATACAACGTGGCAATGTTGCCAGTCTTCTGGGCGCGTTTCCGAACGGCAGCGATGTGGAGGAGTACTAAGTCTATTTTTTATTTTATTTAATATTTTTTTATGTACATAGTTACGTTTAGCAGTGTTTATGTCTTAACTGGCTGAGATTTTCGCATTTGAAATATATGTATGGAAAGGATAACTATTTAAAGCCGTCGTGACATCGGTTAAAAATTGCACGTAATATCAGATGCATAGTTACTGTAATATCAATTTTTTTTGGTAAAAATATTGTGTAGTTTGTTCCTATTGTTTATAAGGTACAAAGGAGTGGGATAAAAACTCAAAAACAAATAAAGAAAAAATAAAACGTTTTTTTTTTTCATTTTACAATAAGTGACCGGTAAAATAACACTGATAGAGGGAAGCAGATATAATACTAGAGCTATGACACAATTTACATAATATAAAAATAGCAAACACAGTTCAGCCCCTGAACCCTTGTCAAAAAACAAATGCCACAGATGTCCTCTGCTTATGAAACAATACTTGGACAATTTTAATCTTCCTGTCTGAAATATGGAATGGAAAGGTATAAGTTAAAGCTGTAAGCATAAAACATACCTTCTTTTTTTTCTTTAGTCTATACTGTCCCACTGTTGGACAAAGGCCTCCCCCAATTGCTTCCATGAACTCTTTTCTTCACTCGCGGCTTCAAACGAACCATCGTGGTACACGAAAGGCCGATACACTTCCGACACCTTTCGGTCAATAGTCCTCATTCAGACAGCAAGCCTTAGATGCAGCGTTGGATCTCGTACCACGTATGTCTTAAAGTTGATATTGTGTGGATTCCAACATTTCAACCCTCAGAGTCCAGTTGGTCCTCACTTTCAAGATTCAAGATTCAAGATTCAAGATTCTTTATTTGTTGAAACATGAGTACACATACAGAGCATGCAAGTTATTAAAAATCACATTATATAGATCAGTCATGATTGGCCTTACTTACTGCATAAAATTCTCAGTTGCATTATACAGTATGTTAACTAACAGAGGGTGTTCCCGTTAACCCGCAATAGTATAGCATCCATACATGCTAAAAAATATTACCATTCGAAAACAAAATGTTTTTATTTTTTTAATATTAAAATATTCACTAAAAATATTAAATTGATACGTAAAAGAAACACTCTGTACACGCGTAAGCATTCATAAATAAATTGCGACGTTGCCGTCCTTCAAGTACGCGTGTACAGAGTGTTTCGTTTACGTATCAATTTAACATTTTTAGTGAATATTTAGGCGTAGGCGTAGGAGATATTATAGTGCACTAATATGTGCGCAGGTACCGGTGTAGTCTTTCTCTCTCTATTAGGGTTTACATATAACCCGCTGATATACAGACGAACGATCAAACAATGGTTGCTTAGTGATAGAGCTCCGTAAGGTTTCCGGGTAGGTACTGAACCCTAAAAACTCTCATACGCTAAATTACATTAAATATTCGAAAATTCACATTATTGTTCAGTCGAGCATAAAGCTATTAATGTTTTATCTTAATGGAGTGTTATTTGATAAAAAAATATTTTGTTGCTAAACGTAAGTTGAGATGGCGGGATTCGTAGCGAGAGCATTTCTGGGTATTGCCAGCTATGCAGGACTTGTTTACTCTAGTAAGTTGCACTTGAATGTTACATGAAGTTAATTCTCCTGTTAAAAAAATATCGAGATTTCGCTGTGCTTCGAAAAACACGTTAAGCTGTTGGTCCCGGCTTTAATCTGGACATCTTTGACAGTCGTTATGAGTAGTTGGAAGACAGCTACTGACTTGTGGAAGTCAGATAGGCAGTCATTCCTTGTAAAACAATAATACTCAGCTGCATTCGGTTATACGGGACAGCGATCCCAAAACCTTTACCTAGTAGTAGTAGAATATGAACCTGAATAAAATACAGTATGTTAACTAACAAAGGGCGTTCCTGTTAACCCGCAATAGTATAAGCACATCAATTAGATCGCCGCACACGCGGCCCGTCATGCATAAATAAATTGCGACATTGCCGTCCTTCAAGTACGCGTACGTAAAAGAAACACACGCACGTAGAAGTACACGCGTGTACAGAGTGTTTCTTTTACATATCACACAATGTATAATAATCTATTCTTTTGTTGTTTTTTTTTAATGCTGTAGTGAATACGTCGTTGAAGTGCCATAAATAAATAAATAAATATCAATTTAATATTTTTAGTAAATATTTACATATTAAATAAATAATAACATTTTGTTTTCGAATGATAATATTTTTTAGCATGTATGGATGCTATACTATTGCGGGTTAACGGGAACGCCCTCTGTTAGTTAACATACTGTATAAATCTACATTCAAGGATACTTAGATCTTAGAATCTCCCTCCTGCACCTCACCTGTACCTGTACCTCATCAAGAGTGAAAATAATATATAAGTCTATTTTCCAATTAAAAAGATGTGATGTGAACCTACAGGGTTCTCATATGATTTGAACAGTACATTTATGAACCCTTATTCACAAGCCAGACTTGCACCTTGCTTGTTCTACTGGCAGTTTCGTCGATTCGATACTCGGATCCTCATGCATGTTTAATCCTATCACATAACTTAGTTGGCTGTGATACTATTGCTTTTCGAGGCACAGTTCCTTGTAAAGCACGTTAATCCTGCTCACATACTCGTGTACTATAACATCTGCACAGATGGCTTATCACCATTGAGAATGATCGGCGTGGCCGATTTTAACTGTAAAATTTAGTTTGAGTTTTCTTTGTCACATTATCAATCAAGATTTTTAAAACCTTTTTTGCCAAGCTGTATGATATTTGGTGATAGCAATAACAATGTTCCGCTTTATGTTTCTGCAGCTCTCCCACCACAATGCAACGCAAACTTTAGATGGGATGATTGCGGACAACCACCACAGCTAGTCGTATACTATTGGAAAGTAGGATCAAGATGTGAAGTTGGCACCTGGCGTGGTTGTCTTCCTAACATGAATATGTTTAAAGACGAGTACGAATGCGTTTCTACATGCACATTTGCAGTAAGAGCTGGAGCGCAAGACTTTCACGGGCTAAACAAAGAAGGAACATATCTAACAGAAAATTTGACGAACTTCGAAGATAATTACGTTGATACTACTACTAGTGATAACGTTAATGCAACAACACCTACAAATGACACGATTGACGACAATGAGGGCGGCCCAAAAAATGAAACAACGAACGAAAATGCAGATGAAGACAAAAAAGATGACGACAAAAATGACGACGGTACAGACAATAAAGACGACAATACAGTCAAAAATGATGACAATGTTGCAGGCGGTGAAAATAAGCCTTCTTCTGGAAACAGTACTGCTGATGCTGATACTCCAGCTAAGCCAGAAGATGGTGAAGGTGATGGCACTGCCGCACCAGAAGAAAATGAGGCCAATCCTGATGCAGAACCAGAAGAAGCTTGAGTAGAAGTGATGATGAAAAACATGTATAAATAAACCAATAAATGAGTACGTGAAGTTAAGTCTTAACACTCCATAATTTGTTATATTTATATTTTTGGTATTCTGATTGTGGCGGCAATATTAATATTGTATAAGTAGCTCATCCTGCAAATGTCCCCTTGCTTAATTAAAAGACTAAAGGGGAGAAACACATTTTAGTGAGGAAAAAAGTCTGGTCTTTGGTCTTTTCCCCAAAAGTCAAACATTTTGGAGGATTGTCAGTACCAGAATTGATTTTAGATATTAGATACCAATACTGAAATTGGGTTACTTATACCACAATTAGATTTTTTTAGTATACTGTTCAGAAACTGTTGGTACTAGAATGCTAAAATTTAGCTTGGATATATAGCACATATTAATCTCGCCGATAAAGTGGTAAAATAAAATCATGAAAACATGTTTTTACGTTACTCGCCCTTACAAGAGGGGATGTTTTTTTTTAAATATCGTCTACCCTTAGTGTTTGATATCGTGGATAGGTCGTTCAATTCAGTGAAGACGTTGATACTACTACTAGTGATAACGTTAATGCAACAACACCACCTACAAATGACACGATTGACGACAATGAGGGTGGCCCAAAAAATGAAACAACGAACGAAAATGCAGATGAAGACAAAAAAGATGACGACAAAAAAGACGACGGTACAGACAATAAAGACGACAATACAGTCAAAAATGATGACAATGTTGCAGGCGGTGAAAATAAGCCTTCTTCTGGAAACAGTACTGCTGATGCTGATACTCCAGCTAAGCCAGAAGATGGTGAAGGTGATGGCACTGCCGCACCAGAAGAAAATGAGGCCAATCCTGATGCAGAACTAGAAGAAGCTTGAGTAGAAGTGATGATGAAAAACATGTATAAATAAACCAATAAATGAGTACGTGAAGTTAAGTCTTAACACTCCATAATTTGTTATATTTATATTTTTGGTATTCTGATTGTGGCGGCAATATTAATATTGTATAAGTAGCTCATCCTGCAAATGTCCCCTTGCTTAATTAAAAGACTAAAGGGGAGAAACACATTTTAGTGAGGAAAAAAGTCTGGTCTTTGGTCTTTTCCCCAAAAGTCAAACATTTTGGAGGATTGTCAGTACCAGAATTGATTTTAGATATTAGATACCAATACTGAAATTGGGTTACTTATACCACAATTAGATTTTTTTAGTATACTGTTCAGAAACTGTTGGTACTAGAATGCTAAAATTTAGCTTGGATATATAGCACATATTAATCTCGCCGATAAAGTGGTAAAATAAAATCATGAAAACACATGTTTTTACGTTACTCGCCCTTACAAGAGGGGATGTTTTTTTTTAAATATCGTCTACCCTTAGTGTTTGATATCGTGGATAGGTCGTTCAATTCAGTGAAGACCAATTTTTTATTCAGTGATCCGTTTGCGAAATATTCAGCTTTAAAATGCTAATTTTCGTTAGAGTCAAGCATCCCCCTTTCCCTACCAATACCAATCTAACGAAATTAAAAGGGAAACTATCAGGTCTAATTTACAAGTTTTAGTTGACCAACCGTATTCTTCTCGCTTTTGGACTAAAAATGTATTAATTTTTTTTTAGATCAAGTTGTTATTTGTGTTACAATAAACTACAGACGGTACCCTACAATGCGCATGGTCGGACACGCACGTGGCCGGTTTTTATTTCTTAATACGTATATCGAAGCACGCATGCAGACTTGGTGGTGATGAGTGTGATTTGTTAAGATTTATACGTGGCTGAATTATCTTCGTTGGTCTCGTGGTTACGAACGGTGGCGGCTGCTGAGCAGCTGGCCCTGGGCTCGATTGCCAAATCAAAAATTTGAAATTCAGTCGTGACGAGAACTTTGTACATAAGGTAATTAAATTATGTATAAAATAATTGAATAAGAAATCAGTCTTACCAAGGTGTAGGTAACGTGTCATTAGGTTGTAGATGCCAAATTAATTATTATATATATTTCTTTATTTTTTTAGTTTAATTTTAGTTTTAGATTGTAATTGCTCATTATTTTTATTTTTAAGATTGTTTAGTTTGTATTTATTTTCTTAGCAGCACCTACGTATTTTGCAATCTTCTTTCTTTTCTCTCTCATTGTAGAAATAGGCTGACGGTCCTTAACACAAATTACTCTGTAATCTAAATAGGACGTCAGAATTCTAAACTATTATATATATTCCTTATTAAGATTGTAATAACGCTGTACAATTATATTAATGTGAAGATATATAAAGCCAGTCCATAGTTTAAGTAAATATTCTTCGTTGTACCTACTTTAAGAGCGAATAAATAAATAAATAAAAAATAGCCGCTTCTTGTAAGATACTGGTATTCATTAACACTCGGTTGGACTGGAATTCGACCGGTTGGGGAAAGACTAGACCGATTTTTAGAAAGTACAAGCTATTTTGTGCACGAAATTCGTCATAACATAAATAAAAAGTAATATTTCGTGAAAGCTAGACTTTTTTGTACATTGAAAGCTGAGGTTACAATATTGGGCAACTGGAGGTGACAGGCACACAGGTAGGCGGCCTGCGGTCTCACATAGATACAGCATGTTACTGACGTGTGTTCCCTGCCTACAATAAAGCCAAAATACCAACGCCACGGAGAGTTTACCCGATTCACTTCGAAATCGCTTTGACCGAGTTGTCTTTTGGAAGTTTCAACTAATAATAATTAACGGACAAAGATGACATACTTATAGAGAATACAAATAATGTCTAATAGTAAATTTTGTATTTGAAAAAACTAAAGTAAAGAATTTTTATCTCTCGCGTAGTGTTACATTTTTTACATTTCTATTTTTTTTGTGTAAACTATAAACAGAGAAGGTTCTTTCCTCAATGTCATTCTACATGTTCATAATATGAGAGTTATTTCTGAGTGATCGGGTTTTGCTAAGTATTACTTACTTACCTCTCGCGCCCGGCATTGGTCGAGGCCATGCTGCGGGGCGAGAGGGAATGGGAAGCGGTCGCCTCCTTCTGCGAAGCAGTCATGCTTCCGAAGGAGGAGGCGGGCCGCGTGAGGGAGAGACTGGCATCCTCCCTCCAGCCCAGCCGCAGTGGTAGACGCCCACGGCGTCGGACGTCGGCCGACGATCTCCGGCCACCGTAGGCGCGGGCATGCGGACAGCGAGTAAAGGGCAACTCGCTGTCCGACCATGGACCATGCCCGGGTCAACGGCGCGTCGTGTTCCACGCGCGCCTCAAAGAGCGTCAGCAATATGACGAGGCCCCCCCGTAGAGTGCCGAAGCCTGCCGGGGTCGTGGGACTCATCCCATTACCGTGACCCCGGTACGTAAAGGGTTATTGAAGGAGCACCGTGGATTTTAGTCAGTAAAAGTCTGACAGTCCCTCCCACCCTCACCAACATCTCACCTGATGGTAAGTGATAATGTGGTCGAAGATGAAGCACCTAAGAGCCCAGGCTATAGGTATCAGGAAACACAGACACCGATAGGAAAATCCCGTTTGACCTTCATAAAGTCTCATAGGAATTTATGGGTATTAAAAGCACCCAATCAAATTCCTATTATTATTGCGTATAAACCTGCTAAAAAGATTGACAAATTGACCTTATATTGCGAGGCACCCCTGTACCCCTGCTTACTCTGATACCATAAGTCGCGAGAACTACATGTCACACGATACTAGCCATAAATCGCTAGACTTATGAAATACGACACTACTACACACCGTCATCTCTCATGTTAACGCCTGTGTCGCTTCCACCCTTCTAGCTTACCTCATAATATAACACAACACTACGCTGTTTACGCTGAAAGGTTGAGCACGAAGGCACTCCACCATTTTTTCAGTTATGTTTAGTAAAGCCAGAATTTATACAGGGTTACAGATTAAGTCAACCTAGATCCGTTATGGAAGTGTAGTTTCTATTGTTTCTGACTGATTTGACTGTGAAACACCCTAGCCTAAACCACATTATTTTTCGCTCGCATACACCGCCTTAACATGAAGGACAATAGGCGAGGGACCGTTAGAAGTGCTACGTGGGGGCTTTTTTTTTTAACTTGGTAAAATCATCAAATAAGTCCTCCCACCCCGGGCAGGGCCGGAGGGACTGTCAGACTTGTACTGACTAAAATCCACGGTGTTCCTTCAATAGCCCTTTACGTTCCGGGGTTACGGTAATGGGATAAGTCCCACGACCCCGGCAGGCTTCGGCCCTCTACAGGGGGGGCCTCGTCATATTGCTGACGCTCTTTGAGGCGCGCGTGGAACACAACGCGCCGTCGACCCGGGCATGGTCCATAGTTGGACAGCGAGTTGCCCTTTACTCGCTGTCCGCATGCCCGCGCCTACGGTGGCCGGAGACGTCGGCCGACGTCCGACGCCGTGGGCGTCTACCACTGCGGCTGGGCTGGAGGGAGGACGCCATCCTCTCCCTCACACGGCCCGCCTCCTCCTTCGGTAGCATGACTGCTTCGCAGAAGGAGGCGACCGCTTCCCACTCCCTATCGCCCCGCAGCATGGCCTCGACCAATGCCGGGCGCGTAGGTCTCCGCCTATCACCGCCGTGAGGACACGTCGGTGCTCTGCCCAAGCGGGGCAGTCTTGCACCGTATGCTCCACTGTGTCCTCAGGGCGATCTTCGCAGTGGTGACACCTAGGCGTTTCTTCCTTCCCCATCAGGCACAGGTACCTCCCGAAACTTCCGTGTCCGGTGAGGACCTGTGTCATGCGGTAGGTCAGGACGCCGTGACGCCGATCTAGCCACTCCTCAAAGAGGGGTCTTACCGCCGCAATTGCGGCGTGCCCGGGCTACGTGGGGGCTAACAACTAAGTTTTTTTCTACGATTTTTTAATAAATCCCTAGTTTATTATATCTAGGTCGCCTTACCATGTAACCCTGCATAAAGCCTGCAAAAATATTGTTTGAATTTCAATAATATTTTTTTTTTATTACTGATGGGCCCACTCATGACCTCGATCTCGCCTGATGGTAAGCAATAGATGAGATCTAAGATGGGACGAGCGAGTCCAGAAGATGCCTATTCACTTGTGCTTTAAAGGCTGAAAGGTCACAAGTGGCAGGAAACACAGAAGCCGGCAGAGAATTCCACAGCTTGGCTGTGCGCACAATAAATGTGGAGGAGAAGCGCTTGGTACGACAAGACGGTATATCAACTAAGTGTGGGTGGTACCCAGCCGTGCGTCTGGTAGACCGGTAGTGAAAGGGAGATGGAGGAATCAGGTCATGGAGCTCCTGCGCACACTCCCTGAAGTACATTCACAAGAATCAAGAAAATTTCATATTTTCAATAATCACATATTTTCAAAAGAAGAAATATTGGAATCTACATTAGTGCTGTGGGTTGTTCTACGTCAGAGGGCCCAAGACCTGTATTTTTATTATATTTACATAGGTACGAGTATTAAACGTGATCGATTGAAAAGATCTCATGAGAATGACACGATCGAACTATCTATATATTTAATAAATAAATAAAAACGTTTATTATTGCCACCTATATCAGTATTACAAAGCGAAAAAGTTTGTTTAAATTTGCTAATCTTCAAAGTTCTGGGTGACTGATTTGGATGAAATTTGGTATGAAAATAGCTCGTAGCTTGAAGAAGGTGACAGGTTTTCCCGACTGCAAATGAAGGAGGATAATGTTTTTATACGTAATCAAGGGAGCAAAGCTCCGTGCGACTCCTAGTAAAAATTATGGCAAAAATACCTATTTTGGCATAACCAGCCTATTATGTTCTCGCGGTTGAGACATAGGCCTATCTATGCGAGGGTACCATTAGGCTGCGTTTCCACCAGAGATGTGCGAGGATGCGTAGAGAGGGATGTGTTTGTAAAGAACCAATAGAATCGCTTCATTTACCTCGCCTCGATCAGCACAGCTCTGGTGGAAACGGCTCAGCGGAGCTAGATTTTTGCGCATACAAAACAAGCGAGGGATGTGTGCGAGGGATGTGTGCGAGAGATGTGTTGCGAGGGATGTGTTGCGAGGAATGTGTGTTGAGAAGAATGTGTTGCGAGGTTTGCGCATCCTCGCACCACACATTAATGCGCATTTTCACAGCTCCGCTACACATCCTCGTAGGCACATTTTCATCGCACAGCTTTGGTGGAAACCCCCACACATTTTCACAACACAGCTAGACATCCTCGCACGACACATTTCCATCGCACATCTCTGGTGGAAACGCAGCCTTATTCACCAAGCGAGCACAGTGTGTGTTGGTGGAATTCACATGTCTTTGGATTTTCTTGCGGCTAGTCAGATAGCCGTAATGACTGTCAATGATGTACAAATAATAGCCGGGACAAACAGCTTTCAGATTCATGAAGAAATTTCGGTACGTTTATTATTTATTTATTGTTATTAAAACATGTCACATTAGCATCTTAAAAATAAGCCAAGGCCCCACAAAACCGTTTACACGGTTTGTCTGTGAGTAAAGATATTTAAATAAAAAGGTATAAAATTCTTATGACATACATCAGCATTACAGAAACATACATCAGCACACTCCTCTCTTTTACTTACATTTTATGTAATATTATTTAAATAACATAAATGGTCACTTATCTGACCTTGGCAAGCATTGCTTAACCTAAAGATCGACTGTTATTACTAAACCACAAACTGTTTTAAAAAACATGGTAAAAGATCTCTATCTCTCTCTTTTATTTTACTTTTTTTTATATATCTCAGCTTTGTTTTTTTATGTATATGTGTATTGAGTATGTAGGTTATTACTTGTTTATTGTATATAAGTGAATTGTATACCATGGACTACCTACGTATTTATTTTCTCCTGCTGTGTCAAATCCATCCAAAGGTTGTCTGTAAAAGATCGCTTTTAGCCATAAGGCCGCCCATTGTAACACCTTTGTAGTTTTTAAGCCCTCATTTAATTCTGTTATGGTGTGCAATAAAGAGTATGTCTATCTATCTATGATATCAAGCAGTCTTTGCTACCCATTAAATTCGGTTTGGTAACCAAAAGATTTTCAGGGTACAACCCTAAATTGAGCCATCAATTTAACCAAACACTCTAACTGCATATTACATACAACAAATTCAAAATCTCAGTGTTCCTGGGTTCTGTCTAGATATAGTTGTAGGTCCTAAGACTAAGGTCTAACATAGTTGGCTGCCTTTGAAAGCGGGGGCACTATCTCTGTATTTAGTTATTTAAACTTGGATAGTTGGAAGTTCGCCTGTCTTGGCTTGAGCTAAGTATATAACTATGTTCTATGCATCCATTCGGAGAAACTTGATGAAAATTAAAATGATTTTATGCGAGATGTTTAGTGTAACTGGCAACGCACAGCCGAAACTACTAAAGGCCCAAGAAGCTGAATGGCATGTATATTTCTTGAGGAGTGTAAGGGTGCAATAAGAAAGGATTTTTGGAAATTCCTCCCCTAAGGGGGTAAAAAAGGGGGTCAAAGTTTAAATGAAACTTTTTAGTTCTTTGGTGGATTCACTTGAATAAATGTGAAAGAGTGTTCCTTTGTTTGTTCTACTTTCACGTTAAAACGGAGCAACTGATCGAAGTGATTTTTGGCGAGTAGATAGTTGGAAGGCTATGCTGGTTGATGGTTGAGTGAAAAATTATGTATTACATGTGCCTAATTTTCATGCAAGTGAACCCGCAGGCAGAAGCTATTTTCATATTTAAAGGCAAACAATCCATGACTGAAGAACCACTATTCAACTTCACATTGAAGAGAATTCCTCTTAAATGAATGCTTTAAACTATATCTCAACAGTCCTGTCCATTTTATTTGATCAAAGCCTTTATCTAACCGCTCAGCACTTCGTAGTTCACGAACCGTATCGGATGGGTACTAGAAACTTCGATATATTCCTGAGGCTGCCCAACTTGGAACATAGATCTCTAAACAACTGCTCACGAGATGCCGCTGTTAATAAATTGTTGGGTGAGAGGAGCTGGGGAACAGACTGAAGAAGTGGCTCGATTGAAGATGGGTTAGAATGTGGTTTTAATCAGATATTGGAATTAAGTAGGACGTTGAAAAGAAAGTGGTTTTTAAATTACTCTCTAACTATTACGTTTTACGTCAAGGTTTTTGTTGTACAAATTGAGTCTGAATTGTCCTCGTAAAATAGAGTAAGAATACTAATCATTTATTTAGCCAAAGTTTGAGAGTTTTGGAACACTCTGTCTGCATCATAGGAGGATTGAGTGTTCTAAATAAACCTATATAAAATCCAAATAAACAGCTAAAATCGATTGAATATCTGTAAATAGTTTTCAAAAATTTAATACAATTATTCCACATAAAAATGTTAAACCTATATCTAGTATATATGTTGAAACATGAGTTACAGTATTCTCAGACTAGCAGATTGAGTATTCTAGATAATTGACCATGACTTTCTCACCATAGGTTTCACATTTTTTTAATCTTCATCACAAAGTTTTCACAATTATTTCTTAAATTCTTTCTTGATTTAATATTCATTGGAGATAAGTTTGAGAAAAATATTAAAATCTTCTTACAAATTGAAATAGACACAAAATGTATTTATTTATAATTATGTACTAAAATACTTAAAATACAAACTAGAATAAAGCATCAAAAAATTGATCTTCAACACTGTCGGCTGGCAACGTATACAAGATAGTGGCGGCATTGCCTCGTTGTATGGCAATGCTTAGCCGTTGACCAAAGAAATAGCCACCCCTTGGGTCGCGGGAAGCGTCAACGAGCCTTTTCAATGTCTTTAAAAAGGCTGTGAGCACACGGGCCTCCTGGTCCGAGTTTCGACCCCAAATAGTTCGAAAATATAGTTATCACCGAGATGACTATATTTATGCCGCTTGAGGTTTTCCGCAGCCGCAGCGGGAGCGCCAGCAAAACATTTATTTATTTATTTATGTTATAACGGCTTACAAAAAACCATGATAACCTGGGAAGATGGGAAGGCGTGACAGTATTGACACAAGTTGCGTCCCACACTAAAGGCCTCCCCATCTTCCAAGGAAACAATGACATGCTGTCCGGTCTTTTGCCATCGTCACGCACCAGTCAAGATGTAAAAATGATAGCCGGTACCAACAGTATTTTTTTTGTGTCGCAGGTCAACCTCTGAGGTTGTCGGCTGCTTAACCAGGCTTGCCTGTGGTTGCCTTAATTAATAAATTAATTAAAGCCAGGGCTGGAACCGACGGCTACGGCGGTAAAAACACGTCAGCTTTACGAAGCACGGAGTGATCTGGATATGTAATGATGGTCCGCCAACTATGGACTGATAACTTTAAAAATCAACCGTGCGGCTTTTACCTATATATATAAAAGCGAAATACCACTCACTGATTAATCACGAAATCTCAGAAACTGCAAGTAGTAGGGCTCTCAAATTTTGCATGGGGGTTCCTTTTAGTACGTAGATGCTCGCTAAGACGGGATTTTGCGAAATTCCCACGGGATCGGGATTTACACGGGCAAAACTTCCCACGCGAACGAAGTCGCGAGCAATTGCTAGTTATTTATGTAAAATATAATACTCACCGCTAAATGAATAATAATCGTATATTGTTTATTAGTTGTTACATTTTATTTTCCTTTTAGGTTTAATTTTACATAATGCATGCTGTAAAACTCTATAATATGCTCAGAACCCCATATTACATTCTTACCATTTAAAAAAATATTACGAACGTTGTAAAAAAGCTGTTGAGTTTTCTATGCATAAATTGGACCGATTTAAGCAAAAATGATCCAACCCGCAACCTCGACTATTTCGAATTTTTGTGATCTATGAAGGTTCTCCAAATAAGGTATTATATTTTAACATATCAAAGACATAACTCTATGTTAATAATTGACGAAAATTCATATGATCCAATCTACAGCTGTCTGGAAAAACTTTAAAGACAATTATCTCGGAAAGATGTTTGTGTGGATTGGAACATTTTTGCTTAAATCGGTCCAATTAACAAATAGAAACAATAAAAGCAAAGAAAAAGGAAACCATTGGTATTTCATTCTACAGTTTTTACCATGCTGCATCGCTCATCCTGATCCTGTAACGGATTCCGTAACATGTTACAAACGTATGTGAGAAAATCAACTTAAACTATCGCTTATTCATCAGAATTCCAATACAAAGCTTCAGAATAGCGTCTTGACTACCATCACCAGTAACAGAAGTGAAAACATCACAAATACTTCGGCCAATAAATCGTTTCGGGAAGTAGAACACTGAATGCTTGTACTGTATTCGATGCTGGCTTTGTGAGCCCGGAGTTCGAGATAGTTGGCTGGAGTTGTAGGTAGAGTTATTGACTTCAATTGTGTGCTTCGCGTTACGATGGCTCCGTTTAGAATTATGCCCGGCTCTGCAAAGTTTGGAGGCGTCGAGAATACTCTGAGGTAAGATTTTTCTTTTGAAACCAACTGATGGTCTGATAAGTAGTCGTTCATTTTCAGCTAGAAAGTTTGTTTCTCTTTTTAATGTAATCTCTGGCTTTTAGGGTTCCTTAGTCGAATTTCAAAAATATGTCTGTCTGTCTGTCCGTCCGTATGTCAGCCATTTTATTCCGAAACTATTAGGACTACTTGATAAGTAGATGTATTCTGTGAACCGCTTTACGATTTCTATATAAAAACTCTTGCCTAAGTCTTGATTTTTTTTAATTATTAACATTTGTAGTTACGGTGTTGTGTATGTTATTTATATATCTGCTATCTACTTACTCATTTTGAATATTGTATGTATGATATGGTTATATTAAGATTATATAAGTATAGCAAAGAACCAACTTGCTGCATTGGACTCGATCGAGCGCAGAGCTAAAATGCTTATAGGCGACGAGGTGCTGCTGGACAAGCTTCATAGCCTGGCTCATCGGCGAACCGTTGCTTGCCTGTCGGTTTTCTATAGATTGTACTTCGGAGACTGTGCGCAGGAGCTCCATGACCTGATTCTCCATCTCCCTTTCACTACCGGTCTACCAGACACACGGCTGGGTACCACCCACACTTGGTTGATATACCGTCTTGTCGTACCAAGCGCTTCTCCTCCACATTTATTGTGCGCACAGCCAAGCTGTGGAAATCTCTGCCGGCTTCTGTGTTCCCTGCCACTTATGACCTTTCAGCCTTTAAAGCACGAGTAAATAGGCATCTTCTGGGCTCGCTCGTCCCATCTTAGACCTCATCTATCGCTTACCATCAGGCCAGATCGAGGTCAAGAGTGGGCCCATCAGTAATAAAAAAAGTATAAGTACCTATTAAGTGTTCTCTATAAGATTTTCCTGCCTCTAAACGTGAGGACTTTTATTGGCTCACTGTCTACTGTACTATATATTTTCTGTATTTAATAGCTGTTAGTCCTCCATACTTCTTAAATAAATAAATAAAAACAAACATTAAGGGAGGACACAACAAACATATTTTCTTATTTATAATATTAGTAAGGAAGTATGATCGTTTACGTATAATAGTGTGACTGAAAGTTAATTTAGTTAACCTTTTTTTTTGTTTTTTGGCGTGGTAAAATCATCAGATGAGTCCTCCCACCCCGGGCAGGGCCGGAGGGACAGTCAGACTTGTACTGACTAAAATCCACGGTATTCCTTCAATAACCCTTTACGTTCCGGGGTGACGGTAGTGAGATAAGTCCCACGACCCCGGCAGGCTTCGGTCCTCTGCAGGGGGGGCCTCGTCATCTTGCTGACGCTCTTTGAGGCGCGCGTGGAACACAACGCGCCGTCGACCCGGACATGGTCCATGGTCGGACAGCGAGTTGCCCTTTACTCGCTGTCCGCATGCCCGCGCCTACGGTGGCCGGAGATCGTCGGCCGACGTCCGACGCCGTGGGCGTCTACCACTGCGGCTGGGCTGGAGGTAGGACGCTATCCTCTCCCTCACGCGGCCCGCCTCCTCTTTCGATAGCATGACTGCTTCGCAGAAGGAGGCGACCGCTTCCCACTCCGTCTCGCCCCGCAGCATGGCCTCGACCAATGCCGGGCGCGAAAGGTCTCCGCCTATCGCCGCCGTCAGGACACGTCGGCGCTCTGCCCAAGCGGGGCAGTCTTGCACCGTATGCTCTACTGTGTCCTCAGGGCGATCCTCGCAGTGGTGACACCCAGGCGTTTCTTCCTTCCTCATCAGACACAGGTATCTCCCGAAACTTCCGTGTCCGGTGAGAACCTGCGTTATGCGGTAGGTCAGGACTACGTGACGCCGATCTAGCCACTCCTCAAAGAGGGGTCTTGCCGCCGCAAAATTTAGTTAAGCTTAGAAAACATATTGTGGTCTTTTTAACCCAAAGGTTGACTGGTACAGAATGCCTTATTGCATTAAGTCCGCCCATGTACCACTATCGTACATAAAGTTTAAATAAATAAATAGCATAATATATTATAATGAAGATATCTCTTCTTCTACGCTAAACACTTTGTAGAGTGGTCGTGGTCGTACCGTCAACAACCAGGAAATACATCGCTGAAGATGTAAACATAGAAACATGAAAGAAGATGTAAACATGAAAGAAATTTTTATTCGAGTAAAATAAAATATAAACACAAACTTACGACCATAATATTATGTACATATAAGCCAAAATAATCATCATCTCCTTAGCTTTTTCCCAACGACATCGTGGTCGGCTTAAAGTCTTTTTAACAACTACATCGTGGTCGGCTTAAAGTATTTTTCCCAACGACATCGTGGTCGGCTTATAGTCTTTTTAACAACTACATCGTGGTCGGCTTAAAGTCTTGTTCCCAACGACATCGTGGTCGGCTTAAAGTCTTTTTTCCCAATGACATCGTGGTCGGCTTAAAGTCTTTTTACCAACTACATCGTGGTCGGCTTAAAGTATAACCGGATGCAGCTGAATACTCGTACTAGTGCTTTACATGGAGCGAGTGCCTATCTGACCTTCATAACCCGTTCGTTGGGTAATACGATACCCATTGGCAAGACTCCACTCGACTTCGTGTGTTGTTTTTGCTGACGATACAAACGTAATCATTGGAGCGCATGATTTAAATTAATTATCCACTAAAGTAAATAAAACTCTAGAAAATCTTTCTGAATGGTTTACAGCTAATAATTTAATAATTAATGCAAATAAAACAAATATAATGCTATTTAAAACATCATCACGTAACACTGACACTATAGATGTGACATTAAATGGAGAAAAAATTGGATTGGTAAATGAGGTAAAATTCTTAGGTGTAAATATTGATTCAGGTATAAACTGGAAACAAGAGCTTGCGGCTATTGATTCATCTATATCCTCAGCATGTTATGCACTTAGAAGCCTCAGAGATGAAATAGACTTAAAGCTACTTAAAGAATGTTATCATGCTTTGGTGGAATCCAGGTTAAGATACAGCATCATGTTTTGGGGTAATAGTTATAACTATAACTGCCAAAGAGCATTCATCCTTCAGAAGCGTGCCATCAGAACTATTGTTAAAATTTCACAGCGTGATTCATGCAAAGAATACTTTAAGAAATTGGGTATTCTTACAGTTCCAAGTTTGTATATACTAGTTCTGCTAAGCAAGTTTGCAAAATATATAAATCAATACGAATCACAAAAAGAAAGAGAACTTAGAGAGTGCACGCGAAGGAAAGTTATTAAAAATAAAATGGTGCCCAAATTTAACATAGCAAAGCATTGTTCACGCTACCAAGCTGTCGAGTTATACTATTGTATGTATATTATTGTTTGTACTATTGTATTGTATTGTTTAGATCACCAGGTAACCTATTGGTTACCTGGTGATCTAAAAACTTTAGTCTATAACACTAACTTATTCAAGGCCAAACTGAAAGCCTTCCTATTAGAAAAGTGTTTATATTCTGTGTCCGATTTTATGTCGAACGATTCCAAATAACTTTTTTTTTTTTAACGTGGTAAAATTATCAAATAAGTCCTCCCACCCCGGGCAGGGTGGGAGGGACTGTCAGACTTTTACTGACTAAAATCCACGGTGTTCCTTCAATAACCCTTTACGTACCGGGGTCACGGTAATGGGATAAGTCCCACGACCCCGGCAGGCTTCGGCCCTCTGCAGAGGGGGCCTCGTCATGTTGCTGACGCTCTTTGAGGCGCGCGTGGAACACAACGCGCCGTCTATTAACCCTCTGCGACTGATGTGGTAGTCCAACAGACACCACGAAATATGAAATTCTGTTTATTTCCGTTAATTTTCAAACTTGAGCGCCGGTGCTTTTAGTACCTTACTGTAGTGAGCTCTCGCGTCGGTCAAGGCACGGCGGGCGGTCGCAGTGAGCGCGCGTGTGCGAAGCGGAGGGAAGGTGTCCAGGAGACTACTACGTCAGCGTTAAGGTAAGTGTCTTCTATACTACCACCTCAGTAAAATGCTTATGTTATCATAGTGTCTCCTAAACAACCACATCAGTAAATAAGTTTTAAATTTACAAGTTCTAATACTATTCAATTAATATCTAGCCAAATTAAAAAAAAAAATTACTTATAGAGTTTTGTTTTATGACTGAGTTGCAAAGGCGAAGTATAGTATATGGCGAAGTAGTATCTAAAGTCCACGCGGGTAAACTCGCGGCGCAAACTGTATATCATTTAAAATATATATATCTTATTTTTCTTATTTTTAGATGGCTGACTCAAGTAACAACGCTAGGCCAGGTACTTCTACTCGTAAGAGAACGTCGGCTGAAACTGACTGGGTCATGAAGACCAAATATTACAGTGGCTAGAAGAGGAAAGTGATATTGATGATGAAGTTGAAAATCCTACTTTTAAGCCAGAAACCTAACACTTCGAAGATGATATAATTTCATATGAAGAAGATCTACAGCCAAATGTAGAAGCACAACAGGAACCTGCCGCATTGGTCGAACGCCAACGATCTCCAGACGAGTCACAACAGTGCCAAAACCAAATAAAGTCATGTTGTTGATTTCTTCATCTCATCACATTCAAGAAATAGGTAATGATACAGGAAAACCAGTTATGTTTACAGACTATAATCATACATAAGGTGGAGTAGACGAGGTGGATAAGAAATGCTCTATTTGTTGTTGCAGCCGTAAAACTCGTCGGTGAGTGGATTCTGGACAGGGCAGGCATAAATAGCTTTATACTGTATTAAAATTATTCTGACCGTGATGGCAAAATGAGGATAGGAACTTTTTTTATTGAATATCATATGAAAACCCGAGTATACAATGAAGGATTGCCAAGGGAGCTGCGAATGACTGTCACTAGGGTTTTAGGCAAGAATCTCCCCCCTGCACCACCACTAGTTCATTCTGTTCCACCAAGTGTCAGAAAAATTAATTCTATTTGTCCAACAAAAATAAAAAAGGCAGATGAAATACTCTGGCTGTGATTGTTCGAAGCCAATTTGCCTTCAGTGCTCCAAGCCACTATGTGATAATTGTCAAACAAAGCTGTGATTTGGAGACTGTCTAATTTTGTAGTCAACCAACGAATGTATCTCATGTTTCCTAGACTGATTACTCTAATTGTTAATTTTAAAATTGTATAATGTTAAATTTAAAAAACGTTGATTTTGTAATTTTTCTATGTCATTAATGTTTAAGGAGTGATTCAAAGACTGATTTATGTGAAGTCAATAAACACAATTTAATTTAAAAAGTACACATTGTTTAATTTATTTAAAGTAAAATTCACATAAAAAATAGGCTATTAATTAAATACAAACCAATAAAATAGCTGCAGAATTTAATTCAATAAAAATATTTGCTGTTGAAATGGTGTCTGGTGTACTACCACGTCAGTACAATAGTAAAAATTGAGCCACGTCAGTCGCAGAGGGTTAAATAAAACTCGTGTAGTAGCTGCTAGGAACGTACTGACGCTTTATTTAATACAGTGTTGCCAACGTAACAAAGTATGGCGTTGTGGACAAGGTATTATTTTTATACAGCCTTATATTATAAATAACACCCCCACTTATAAAAATAATGACAACCTAAAAATAAACACACATTTCAAATAAAAGTTTTCAAAACAAATTACTGAAGTTTTAATTCTGACAACCCTATCTGATTTATATATTTATAATGCTTTACATGACACAGGCTTTTTGTAAACATATCTGCTGGCATCTCAGCTGTAGGTAAATAGGATATCTTTATTAACTTATTTGCTAAACACACCCTAACAAAATGATGCCTAACGTCAATATGTTTAGTCCTTCTGTGAAACAAAGGATTAGATGCTAACTTCTGTGAACTTTGGTTATCACTTAATAAAGTAACTGGTATATTATCAACTTTATTATTATTAATTTCTGCCACTAATTTTTTTAGATAAATGGCCTCCTTTGATGCTTCGGAGAGAGCCATATACTCGGCCTCAGTACTGGATAATGCAACAGTTTTTTGTTTTCTACACTCATAAGATAATGGGCTTCCAGACATAGTAAAAATGAACCCAGTATATGACTTTCTCGGGCACGCCGCAATTGCGGCGGTAAGACCCCTCTTTGAGGAGTGGCTAGATCGGCGTCACGGCGTCCTGACCTACCGCATGACGCAGGTCCTCACCGGACACGGAAGTTTCGGGAGGTACCTGTGTCTGATGGGTAAGGAAGAGACGCCTGGGTGTCACCACTGCGAGGGTCGCCCTGAGGACACAGTCGAGCACACGGTGCAGGACTGCCCAGCTTGGGCAGAGCACCGACGTGTCCTCACGGCGACAATAGGCGGAGACCTCTCGCGCCCGGCCTTGGTCGAGGCCATGCTGCGGGGCGAGAGGGAGTGGGAAGCGGTCGCCTCCTTCTGCGAAGCAGTCATGCTTTCGAAGGAGGAGGCGGGCCGCGTGAGGGAGAGGATGGCGTCCTCCCTCCAGCCCAGCCGCAGTGGTAGACGCCCACGGCGTCGGACGTCGGCCGACGATCTCCGGCCACCGTAGGCGCGGGCATGCGGACAGCGAGTAAAGGGCAACTCGCTGTCCGACCATGGACCATGCCCGGGTCGACGGCGCGTCGTGTTCCACGCGCGCCTCAAAGAGCGTCAGCAACATGACGAGGCCCCCTCTGCAGAGGGCCGAAGCCTGCCGGGGTCGTGGGACTCATCCCGTTACCGTGGCCCCGGTATGTAAAGGGTTATTGAAGGAACACCGTGGATTTTAGTCAGTAAAAGTCTGACAGTCCCTCCCACCCTGCCCGGGGTGGGAGGACTTATTTGATAATTTTACCACGTTAAAAAAAAATAAAAAAATAAAAAAAAAGTATATGACTTTCTGTCTATTTCACATGATGCCCAATCTGCATCAACATATCCTATTATATCAGTCTGACCTTTTACATACTTTAATCCATAATGCTTAGTTTTATTTAAGTATTTTAAGACTCTTTTTAAATGTCTCCAATGTATCTGATTATAGCAATTATTATATTGACTAAGAAAACTAATAGCATATGCTATATCTGGTCTAGTTAACACACATAAATACATTAATGCTCCTAACAATTGCTGATAAGGATATTCTGGAGAAATCATTTCAGCCTTTTCCAATTTTAAGTTCTTTTCCATTAGAGTATCTGAACCTTTACAATTAGACATATTAAATCTTTTCAAAATTATATCAATAAACTCTGTCTGATCTAAAGTAATACAATTCTTTTTAACAGTAACATTCATACCTAGGCATTTCTTTATTTGACCTAAATCCTTTATGTTAAATTTTGTTTTTAATTCTGTTTTTAATTTATCACAAGTATCTTTGCAGTTGTAAAACACAAAGAAATCATCAACAAATAAGGCAATATAAACCTTGGTGTTTCTACTGTACTTCATAAATAAGCATGGTTCATACTGGGACTTGGTGTAACCTAATTCCAATAAAAATAACTCAACCCTCTGATACCAAGCTCTAGCCGACTGCTTCAAACCATATATTGCTCTTTTGAGTTTAAGGACTTTATTTTGACTGTCTGGGAAATTGGAACATGGTGGTATTTCCATAAAAATAGACTCATCTAATAAGCCATTTAGAAATGCAGTTGGAACATCCAAGTGTGCAACATTTAAATTTTGATCTACACTCAATGCAAATAGTAATCTTAGAGTAGAGTACCTGAGCACTGGGGAGAAGGTTTCCTTAAAGTCTATCCCCTTTTTTTGACTGAATCCTTTTGCCACTAGCCTGGCTCTATATCTCACTTCACTCTCACTATTGAATTTCTTTTTAAACACCCATTTGCATTTTACCACTGTTTTATTCACTGGTTTGTCCACCAATTCCCATGCATCCCTGTCACTGAACGACTGCAATTCTTCACTGATTGCATTCAGCCACTGCTCCTTTTCTGGTCCATTAACAGCATCACTCAGAGATATTTCATCTCCAGAGAATGTCTCCACAACACACAAGCTAGCATAGCCATAGTAATCTGGTTTTCGCCTGGTACGTTTCTCCGATATCTCTGTGCTCTGTTGCTGCACACTGACTCCTTTGTCATCAGATGTCAATGTCAATGACTCATGGAAGCTGTCATCTGAGTCACTCGAAACTTCTTCAGGAACATATGGCAAATCATGTTCATCAGTCTGTTCTCCATGGCTCATGTCAGAAGCACATTTTGACTTTTCTGCCCCCACTGAATCCTGTATATCTTCACTTTTTTCTTGAACTATAATCTGTGACGTCATGCTTTCAGTTTCTTGTTCCATTATTATGACATCTCTTGCTGTTGTCACTGTGCAGGATAGGGGATTATATAGCCTGTAGCCTTTAATATTGTCAGCATAACCAACTAGGAAGAGCTTCTTTGTCTTTTTGTCCCATTTGAGAAGTTTTTCTTTTGGTATATGTGTCATGACTAAGCTGCCAAAGACTATGATGTGGCTCACATCCGGCTTTTTACCCATCCACAATTCAAATGGAGTTTTCTGATGAAGACCTGCAGCAGGAGATCTGTTTTTAAGATACACTGCAGTATGTACTGCCTCAGCCCACAGCCTTTTCTCAAATTTGGCATCAAATAGAAGACACCTGGCTTTCTCTACTATGGACCGATTGTATCGCTCACAAAGTCCATTCTGCTGCGGGGTATATGGATTTGTTTTCTGATGTATTATACCATACTGCTTCAAATAATTTTCCATAACTGCCGAACAAAATTCACCACCATTGTCACTTCTCAAAATCTTAATTTTTGTTGACTTCTGGTTTTCTACTAGTTTTTTGAAATTCTTAGAACAGGTGAATGTCTCATCTTTCGACTTGAGAAAGTATACAAAAGCCATCCGACTGTAGTCGTCCACCAGCAACAGAAAATATCTTGCGTTACCAAGTGACTTGGTTTCCATAGGGCCGCAAAGGTCTGCATGCACCAAATTCAAAACCTCCTTGCTTCTTGACATACTAGTTGGAAAAGGTAATTTCGTTTGCTTTCCTTCACAACAAACCGTGCAATTACTTTTGTCAAATTCTGCCTTATTTTGGAAAGTCAGGCCCTCTACTGCACCATTTCTCATAGTGTTAAGATCACTGTTATTTATGTGACCAAAACGCCGGTGCCAGGTCCCACTGGTAGCCGCTGCCAAGTCTGCTAGCAGCTCCTCTGACTTTACAATGTTTAATTTGTATACACCGTTCACTTGCTTGGCTTCTCCAATACATTCCTTTCTCTGATTATATATATGACATACATCCTCCTTGAATACAACACTGTTGCCACTGGATATCATTTTACTTACGGAGAGAAGGTTCGTAGTTAGGTTATGTATACACAAAACATTGTTAACTTTTATGTTATACTCTGAATCTCCAACACGTGTAGTAATCTGTAGATTTCCAGAACATAAAACTGGTACACTTTCCTTATTTGCTACTACAATATCTCGAGTTTCTGTATTGTATTCGTGTAGTAGCTGCTAGAAACGTACTGACGCTTTCTTTGCTTTTGCTCGTTTGGCGCGCATTTTGATGATGAGTATTTTTTGCAACAAATGCGCTCTCAGACTTCGTGATTTCGACATCTGCACTCATATCCAATAATTTCGTCTTTATAGCGTCTGCACTAATGTTCATCCCGGAGTGTTCAATCGCCATAATCATAGCAGGGAACTTTTCTGGCAATCCCGCCAGCAAAAGCGATCCAACCCACTCGTCGTTTATCTCGAATCCTGTACCTATTAACTTTTGCGCTGTATCCACTAACTGTGTCACGTACGCAGTCATCGAGTCACAATTTTCGAGTCGAATGGAGATTAAGTTTCTGAGTAGACTGATGCGGCGGGTGAAACCAGAGTCGTCAAATAACGCCTTCAACTTGGTCCACAAGCTACGCACTGTAGTTTCATTTTTAATATGTACGTACAGTGATGGGTCAATCGTCATCACCATTTTAGCTTTAGCCTTCCTGTTGTCTTGCTCATTTAACGCCTCACTGTTTCGAATATCGATGCCCTCCAGGACCAGAAAATTTTCTACGGCGAATGCCCAATCGTCGTAGTTATCCCTGCCCTTGAGTTTCGGGACATTCAAGGAATAATTTGCTGACATTATAACTGTGCGAGAATACTTTGAACTTATACTTTTTATTAGCGGCACTGGGCCCATAACCTATTAAATAAAACTCGTGTAGTAGCTGCTAGGAACGTACTGACGCTTTATTTAATACAGTGTTGCCAACGTAACAGAGTATGGCGTTGTGGACAAAGTATTATTTTTATACAGCCTTATATTATAAATAACACCGTCGACACTTTTTAGAGTTTTGGCGGGAGTGCGGGCGCACGTTGATACGTGTAGCCGGTAAGCGAGCTGTTTTGCGAGTGAATGAGGGCGGATCAGGAAAGAGTGGTTTTGAATGGAAGATCCTTCTCAAGTGAGTTAATGAGTGAAGTGTAATATAATGTTGCAAGTACACGTTTTTGATAAAATACTAATAATAATAAGTATAGACAAAATAATGCGAATGGCGCATACAGGTTGCAAGCAGAAATAATAGACAGGTTCACAGGTACTTACTTATTATATTTCCCCAATGCTTACAGAGTAGAAAAATATTTAGGTCACACATTCCAT
Source organism: Tholera decimalis (assembly GCA_943138885.2). Taxonomy (NCBI): domain Eukaryota; kingdom Metazoa; phylum Arthropoda; class Insecta; order Lepidoptera; family Noctuidae; genus Tholera; species Tholera decimalis. The sequence continues at coordinate 5,663,940 of OW964553.2, read as the reverse complement.
TTTTACCGCTACGAAATATCAATTACAACTCAGTTAATTTTCTGGTATTTTTCATGCCATATCACCGATCAAGCTCCGAGTTTTTCACATGACAGTCATGCCCCGAAAACTCAAGATTACAACCTTCTGTCATTCGCTTTAACATTTTAAATCACGCTCTGTGATTGGTTGACGTATTACGACGAGCACTATTGGGTTGGTACCCTTGTGGGCATGGTATTCGTATGTACCATAGAATACTACGACTATCTTTAATATTTTACTTTGGGAAAGTTTAAGCAAGTTTATGTTGCTAACACTAGGATCTGACTATCTGTAACGACTGTCAAAGATGTACAATTGACAACCGGGACTATGCGTTCTTAGGCACCAACTACAGCAATCATTGCTAAACCTTGAAAACCCTTGAGGATGTTATTTGTTAGCCCCGAACACCTCTTAAAATACCTGTACCATCCAATGTACTTACTTAAAATAAATAAACACATTCAATTTAAAGAGCATAATTATTCATTAAATACATAATTCGTTTCATAAAGTCCTCGTTTTTCGAGACCGAAGCGTACGCGAATAATTTTTACCGGGTAATTATTTTAGCGAGAAAACAATGGAGCGTCTAGGGGCAAAATAGGCAGGTTCGCTGCAACTGCTAAACGGTTATCTTGGAGTCCGGAGGCTACTTGGCTGGTTGGTGCAAGGCAGGAGGGAAAGGCGTATTAATAAATAATTTATCTTTATTTCGGAAATTATTTCACACCTTTTACGAATAAAAGTAGTGCACAAAAATACACAAGTTGTAATTAATTTGTTAGTAAACAAAATAAGTTACAAAATAATTAATATTTATTAATTTTTCTATTTCTGAGCAGGTGTACACTTGCCCATATACATAGTAATAGGGCTTTTTATTTTGTACATATAGTTATAAAAAAACCAGCAGCAAAAATGGAAAACACGTTGAGATGAGATGAGATGTTCCCTCAATTTAAATTTTTTATAACATAATTGCATAATGGCACTGCTAAGTCTAAACTAAATCAATTTAAACTTTAGGATTTCAATTTTTTCTTACATTTGAATGCTCTGTGACTATACGCACATAAACAACTTAATTGATAGACTCAAATATGATTAGAGTGTTGCAATATAATTCTAAATTATTTATTTGAACATTCCGTCACAAGATGTGACTGATAAATTCCAACATTGTTAGTTGATTCAGTTTAAATCAGCAGTGTAACATGTATTTGAGTAAATAAAATCCTTACCAATATTATAAATGCGGAAGTAACTCTGTCTGTCTGTTCATGCCTAAACTGCTGAACCAATTTAGATGAATTTGGCATGGGAATAGTTTAGGACCCTGGGATGGACATAGGATAGGGTTTTGTGCCTAAATTACCACGGGATCGGGATTTACGCGGGAAAACCCTCCACGCGAACAAAGTCGCGGGCAAAAGCTAGTAAATATAATAACAAAACAATTGAATGAAAGTAGCCACCCGCTTTAATCTTCTGCCTTGTACCACACCAACATTTACCTCTGGCCGGCTACTTTCCGCTTCTATTGTCGATTCATGCCAGTGCAACTTGCCTTCCTGTGTACATTGTACTTTACTTTATACATATTCTTATATCGTCCAGGTACCAGTTTTCAAGCACAAAGATTTAATATTTAATCATTAATGAAGGTCAAATTTTAAACTGCGCAGATACCCATATAACTATAAACTCAGCATATCAAAATCAATCCTGCTGTTTAGGAGGACCTAAGTCATACATAGACAAATTATTTACCTACACTAGGAGACACGCGGAGCTTCGCTCTCGTGGCCTTCACGATAAAAACATACTCTTAACCCTCCTTATTTTGCAATTAGGTTAAAATTTCATTCATATCCACCTTCAAAGATTAGCGCCTGCAAACAAACAAATTTTGCACTTAATAATATTAGTATAGACTTTGTTTATTTAACTATGTTTCGCGCAAGCAAGCGCAAAAGAGCATTGACAGCCCACTGGTTACAAAGACGAATTCGTCAACTTTGGTCGTGGTGTGAAAACCAGCGTGCCTTGGGACTTTATGACCGAAAAATCCGAGTACATGCGAGATACACAAAACTGTATATTACGACCTTTATGGCGTTATACAATCGTCAGATCTCTGATTCACAATGGGAAGATTGTCGTGATTGTTTGAGTATAAAATACAGCTAAATATTTCTCGTTTTGAGCTCGACATTATCTTTAGTGCAAACTATCGATCCTCATGCCTTATTAGGAATTTGGACACTTTGTATTGTCCCTGATATCATGTCATAACTTATAATATTTCTATACTGACAAAGAAATGAGCACAAAACGAGATTTAATCAGTAGGTTTTATTTACTTACACTTAATTCTAACTTGGACAGAGGTTAAGCATTGCTTTGCAACGTAGTCATGTCGCTTATAGGGCAGATTAGATACTTTTACCTTTTTGACACTAATTTTAGATGTATTTTTTGATGAGCTTCTAATTATGTGAACTTTATGAGTTTAATTTACTCGAATTGAATGCATTTTTTTGTTTATTTTTTAAGACTAGCGGAATTCATTATGATAAAACCATAACCACCTTTTTTTCTGTCGGGTAAAAAGTAGCTTATAACCTTCCTCAAGCTACTGCTATACCAAATTTCATTCAAATCCACCGAGTATTTTCGATGATGAAACAAACTTTTGCGGTTTATAATATTAGTATAGATTTAGCGCCAATAGCCCAATGGATAAGGTGTCGGACTTGTGATCGAGAGGTCACGAGTTCGAATCTCACCCATTACACTATTACCGTGAACCCACTCCAGACACGAGCATATTTAGCGTAGTTGGAGGGGTTAACAAGATTGTTAGTAATATGAATTCTACCCACATTGCTAGTTATATTTTAACAAAAAAAAAAGAAGGTAAGGTAACTTATTTTATTATTTAAAAAAAAATAATAAAATAAGTTACCTAAGATTTTTTATTTACTATCCGCTCTTTGGCAAGTACAGACGCCAGTACATCAAGCTACAACAATCTGTCAAATTTGTTTAATAGATTTTCAACTTTATTGGTAAAGAAATTAGGTTCAAGGTTGATTGGGAAAATTTGACAGTTTCGGGTAGCTTCATGTGCTGGCGTCTGTACAATTCAATAATTGATTTGCCTGTTTACCTATACAGTTACTGGGTGTGACATCTTACTGAAAAACAAAGGCCAACGTATTAAATTCCTAAATTAAATATTTGCCCATGTTAACGCCCAAATAAGACAGCCCAATATGATCTACAAACCCTAGAAAAAAAAAACTACATTGAACTATACCTACACGAAAAACAACAAGAATAACCTCTGAAATAAATTGCGCAACCAGTTCGAACCCGCACCTATAATTTACTACGAGCAATGATTATACGATGTCTGTTTGATCTACGGGCATCGGGCAAGCTTTCACGATACCTGCCGGCTATGCCGTTGTTATCGAAATATTTGACTTTAGAAAATTACTGTATTACTAAGTATGGCTATTCGGTGACATGACTGTGGAGAATTTGTAGGTCAATAGACAATCTATAGTATATTTTCTACCATTTTATTTTACTACACAATCAGTAACTAATACAGGATGGCCCGTTTACAGTGGTCCAAAGATTTTTTCAGCTTGAGAGCATCATAAGTGATCATTTAAAACATACTTTAGTTAAGCGAAAACGTATGGTTTAGAAATTATGTTTTTTTTTTAATTCAATATTTTTGACACATAACCACTCTGTTATGAAAAGTACTGGACCAAATCGAATGAAATTTGGTACAAGCATAGTGCAATAATCTACTTATCGCGCTATAGGCTCATCTAGTGTAAATAACTAGACTAGATAATTACAAAAGAAATCATAATTTCGAAACCATAAGTTTCGCTTAACTAAAATATGTTCTAAATGATCACTTATGATGCTCTCAAGCTGAAAAAATCTTTGGACCAGTCTAAACGGGCCAACCTGTATATAGTATGATCTAAGAAAAATCTCTGTACCAGAATCTAAACATAAATATTTAAGTGTCAGTCTTTGATTTGAAGCTACTGTGATTTCTTAATACAATACTAAACCACAAACAATTTTTTTTCATCAAATCGGTGTTATTAGTTTTGTATTTTCTTTTTATTTGATACCACCTTCCGAAATTGATCCGAAATCCGAACTGAGAACCTCCTCTTTTTTTTGAAGTCGGTTAAAAATCAGTTCAGCTGTTCCAGAGATTAACCCATAGAAGCAAAAACAGACTGACAGAGATTGAAAAAAAAAATATGATTGTGTTTTAGTATTGTATTAAGAAATCACAGTAGTTTTTTTTTTAAATGAAATGAAATGAAATATTTATTTTGTAAATTGGTTATAAATAACGCTTTTACACGTCATGTTGTTTTGCGTGTTAAGTTTAGTTTAGTTTAGCTAGATGAGGCCGGTGTTTCCTAACTGACTACTGTGAGAAGAAACACCGAAACAAACTCAGAGGTCTCTTTTAAAGTCCATACAATTTGTGTTGGTGCAATCATATGACAAACATGTAGGTTCATGTCTTTGGTGCTCTTTGAGGAAATAACCATATAGATTTGAGTGGACCTGTCCAGACAGTGCAAGCATTTGTCAGTTATCGTGTAGCTCAACTTAGAACTTAAGGAGCTCAACGATCTGACGAACAATACCAAAGTAAGGACATTTGGGTAAGCCACACAAGTACTCAAACTGCTTGACATCATTAAATAAATTATAATGAAAGCAACACAAAGAAGAAACAATAACCTACATAGTCCTCACATTTACAATAAAAAAAAAACAAAATAAATTGGTATATACAATACTTGACAAAGCAAATATTTAAATCAGTAACATAAAAAATAAAAAAATCAACAATCAAAATTTAAATATTTAAAAAAAAATGCCCACGTATATCACTGGAGCAGCTCATTCCCAAGCCTTTTTGTCCTCAATATAATCTTTAACTGTGTAAAATGCTTTCTGACATAGCTTACGTTTTATAAATAATTTAAATTTATTAATGCTAAGTTCTTGAATGTGGCTAGGAATTTTATTATAAAAACGTATACATTGGCATCTAAATGAACCACCTATTTTTTTAACCTTGTTTTAGGAATGACATATGTGTCTTTGTTCCTTGTATTTACATTATGAATATCACTGTATTTTTTAAACAGATTCATATTTTTGTGTGCATATAAGAGATTCTCATAAATATACTGAGATGGCACGGTCATAATATTAATCTCTTTAAATTTGTCTCTTAAGGAGTGCTTAGGACTTAATTTATAAATTGCACGAATGGCCCTTTTGTAACACAAATATTGTGTGAACGTCGGCGGCATTTCCCCAAAGTAAAATGCCGTATGACATCACACTGTGAAAGTAACTAAAGTAGACTAAACGTGCTGTTTCGATATCAGTTAATCCACGTATTTTTCTAACGGCATATGCTGCAGAACTTAGCTTTTTTGACAATTTATCTATATGGGGGCCCCACTGAAGCTTCGCATCGAAAGTTATGCCCAAGAATACTGTGGTATATTCGGGTTTCAATTGTTCGCCCTTTATTGATACGCTAGTATTCACTTGTCTAACATGAGGTAACGTAAATTTTAGGCATTTGGTTTTTTTCTCATTAAGAAGAAGATTATTAACATTAAACCAGCTAACTACAGTTGCAAGGGCTCTGTTTACTTCTTCAGTAACCTGCTGTTGACGTTTGATTTTAAATAAAAGAGAAGTATCGTCAGCGAATAACACTTTTATTGATAATAGGCTCGCGTTTGTCCGCCATCTCACCTGATGGTAAGTGATGATGCGGTCGAAGATGGAGCACGCTTGCCTAGAAGTAACCTACACACTCTTGACTTAAAGACTTCCAGATTGTAGCGATCAGGAAACACAGACTGTGGCAGGGAATTCCACTCCTTAGCCGTACGCACAATGATGAAAGTATTCCCAAAACGTTTTGTGCGTATGGGTGGGATGTTTAGTTAGTCTCTCATCACGAGTGTCAAAGACAACCTGGACAACGACTAAGCGTGCTTTCCGAGGCATAGAGGAATTTTGATATGTTTAGATAGTCTCTCATCCACCAACGCAACCGTACGGCTGTCATTAATTCCAACCCACAATTAATCATATCATTATTAATCAATCAATCCATTCTTCTTTCAAATCACGAACTGTGACCAATCAAATCGCACCTTTCAACAACGTTCGCTGCTCTTTACACAATTATGGTCCTTACGTGCTAACTCCCTAGACTATTCGCCAGCTGGTTTCCGATGCAGCTGTCAAGGCGCGTCGCCCGTCACATGAGAAGACATGGCTGACTAGGCTCAATGGTCATTAATGTCAACGGGCGGGTTTAGTGCGTCAAGAGATGTGGCTGAGGACTGACGTCTGTTAAGGTATTAGGGACGGTGATGACGTGATAATGGTTTGCTTATAACTGTCATGTTTTTCTCGAAGGAGGTTGCCCGATGAAGTATATCAAGTTTTATAAAGTCTGCCAGAAAAATGGCTCGGGCTAAATTTTCTCTCTCAAGTGAACTTGACATCGTATTTTCCAATCAAAAGAAAAATATTTTATTTCACATAGGCCTACATGATTTCTTATAAAAAAGTTAGTTAGCTGTGATATTTCCTGAATAAAGTGTTGATAGGTATGATAGGACAGTATAGATCATTTAATAAAGTTTGTAGTAATTACAAATCTACAGTGTTATCGCATTCGCATAAAAATGTGCTATACCATTTAACTTAAGTGAATTGTCAAAACAGTTGCTAAGCGCAAACCCTAGATCGTTTCTTCATATTCTAGTTAAGGCACGAAAAAGTTTCTTATGGAGAGAAAAAGCGGAAAAATAACAAGGCAAAATAAGTAGTTAAACAAGACTTTTCTTTTCTTGCTGTCAAACATAATGAAGCACTAAAAGAACTGAATCATGAAGTGTTTGGGGGGCTGAAATTAGTGCGATGATCAAATAATTTTGTCGCGAGTGAAACCGCAGGCAAAAGCATATACAAATAAAAAATTTAAAAAGACAGGATTAGATTTCAAAAACTGTCATATTTGAGAAACGTTAAATAATAACCTCATATATTTTGTGACTTGTAGATTGCCTATTTAGTGACAGCTAGATTATTTTAAGACGAGCTAGTTAGTGTAAAAATAATTTGAACTTGATTGTGTCAATGTGCAAAGCGACAATAGCCGTATGGCTAAGTTGTCGGCCTTGTGATTGAGATAGATATATAGATAGATAAAACATTTATTTGGTACAGCAACAGGAAACACAAAATATAATTTACATAAAACACATAAAAAGTACAGTTAGTAGGAACAAACATAATGAAATAAAGTGTTTCATACAATGAACAAAAAAAAAAAACATTTAAACGAGACGAGTGCGCTGTGTGTCTCTAGTTTGCACCAAATGGGTGCCCAGCTCAGCATGTGCCAAGTAGGAAATACCTAGCGCTGATATTCTGCTGGGTCTCTGCAGTGACATACGGATGCCGAGTAGCGATGACGCGAATATACAACGTGTAACGGAAACTCCATATCTATCCAAAACGGCTGAAAACAACATCTGGTATGGAGTCTCACGCATGCAGTTTCAGCTTAAAATAAGTGACTCAAAGAATTATTACCAAATTATCTGTTTCATATGTTTCTTGAATACCAATTACAACAAACGTGCCTCAGCACTACGAGGGTCAATGACTTTCCAAGTCACTTGCCAATAACACGATAATTCTATTCGTTCTTCTTAATTTGAAAAATTCGGTCTTTGGTATCAATGTATTGAAAATTCTAATAAGTTCCACACACGTAGACATAAGATAACAAAACCCTTACCATTTCGTTTGTTATCATTTAAAGGAGCCGTGCACTTAGTATGTATATACCCTCCGAATTACACGTTGTATATGATGTGTAATTGCGTAGTGTTCTGTGTTTAATTATTAATAGGTAAGAGTGGAATATAAAATAACTGTAAAATAATACAAATAAAAAAATTACGAGAGCACGCGGGTTCGAACTCTACCCATTATACTATTGCCGTAAACCCACTCCAGACACAAGCATATTTATCTTAGTTGGAGGGGTTAACAAGATTGCTAGTAATGTGAACTCTACCTACATTGCAAGTTATCTTAAAAAAAGGTTTTTCCCAAGTATAGTGGAGTCAGTCTAGCCGGATGCTGTTAAGCAGCAGTACTGTACTATCGATCAATCTTTCGCATGCTCACCTTTAAGGCTATAACCGCATAGCACGGCTCACAACTCGATCGCCTTATGCATTTATTTTGACCAATAGGATACACGAAGCGTATTTTAATAGTGTTCGTAATGTAAGTATTAATATAATGTTACACGCCCTGTACTCACAAAATGTATATAGTCTCTAATTGGGCGAAACCAGAAAGGGATGTGGTTTGGCACTAGCTGCGCTTCCGCAGAAATATTTTCTTAAGCGAGCATGCGTATCTTTGGCCGATAGTACCCGGATCAATTGCCTGTCTAATCGCCACAACTTCGTGACTGGATCACACGACACCACTTTGCAAAGCTGTAGAGAGATTTTCTACCTCCAGCTTATCTTTAACGGCTGTCAAAGTCTTCAAATAATAGCCAGGACTAACTACTTAACGTACTTTTCAAGGCATCGTTTCGTATTGTTCTGTGTGTGTATATAATTTACTAACATAGTTTTAAGTTTTTCTTTCAATGTAATACTAACAGTTTATAGCCTGAATAAGTCTGAAGTAAATTGAATCGAGGAATCTCAGTTCGAAAAGGATGGTTCATGGTTTTCTATGGCGCTCAGGGTCGTAATTTCCACCCGGAGTATCTAGATTTAGTAGATATCAAGTGATGGAACAGGGTAGATTTTATCCGGTAAAAGTCTGATAATCACTACTGTTCCACCCAGAGCAGGAGTAAATGGACGATTTTCTCCCCTGAAAAAAAAAAGCAGTTACGTAGTCTTAGCAAAAATTTGTGCCATCTAAGAAATATCACGGATAGGCTCTAAAAATAACAGGACCCTTTGTAAACATGAATCTAGATGTCCGATAAAATAAAATATAAAAATCTCAGGCTGTAGAATCGTGCCTAACACAATATCAACGAAGCAGTTTTTAGACGTTTCATATTTCATTGAAAAAAATAAAATCTAAGCAAGTACGTACTCGTCATACTGTACACGTTCCAATTGTATGTAAAAACGTGAAATATTGCCGACGAGTACCTTGTAGCACTTTCATAAGTGGGTCAATTGGCTTTGTGTTACGCCCTTGCAAATTATAGGCCTCCCGTGAGATTGCGATATAGTAAAATCGATGTAGGTATCTAGGTATGTGGTAGTATGTACATACAAACTTACTGGAACGATGGAAACTAAATTAGCTATTGAGAGATGAGATAACATGAATTTATTTATTTTATTTATGTAAGGTTCACCAACAGATGTTATACAGATAAACAACGTTCGTGTTTGACAAGTAACAAAGAGAGATGAACAGTTTAGTTACTAGTAATTATGAGTGTTATTAGCTTAGACTAAATGTAAGTACTTATTGCTATTTATTTATTTATTTATTTAGGGACAAATAACAGTTACATAATAAAAACATATTAACTAAAATTCGTATAACTAATTAAACAATTATGCAACCCACACCATTGTCCACAGGTTAACAAAAGAAATGAAAGTTACAATGACACATCAAAGCTAAAAACGAAATAGTTAAAATAACATTATCTAATAAATCCGTAACTGATTAACATATTATTAAATTAAATCTCAGACAAGAGTTTACAAGCTTCTACTTTAAATTGCTTATTAGATAGACAAAATATATCAAGCCGTGTGAAGTGCGAGTTATATATGTCCACAATACGACGCAGAGGCACGCGCACTCCGGCATTAGTTTTACAGGACTCTGTATGAAACAGACGAGGCACGCGCACTCCGCGCTGGATAACAGTTCTGGGTACTGTATAACATAATTTATTTGTTAAATCTGTGCAGTCAAATCTGTTGTTGCACAAACCATGCAACATCATTACTGACAGAAGCAATCGTCTGTACTCTAGACTTAAAACATGATATTTATTTAATAAATGTGTGTAGGGAACTTTAGAGTGATAACACCTGTAGTTCATAGAACGCAAAAACTTTTTCTGTACCATTTCTAAGCCAGCACCGTACTTTTTGTACAAAGGATTCCAGATAGGTGAAGCATATTCTAATTGTGATCTAATCAATGTTTTGTATAGCATTAAGAAGGTAGAGGGACGCACAAAGTCACGGGACGATCTCATGACGAAACCGAACATTTGAAAAGCTTTATTTACTACTGTATCATAGTGTAAGTCAAAGTGTAGACAGGAATCAAGTATTACTCCTAAATCACGTACTGAACGAACAGTATTTAGGGGAACGTTGTCAATGGAATAGGTATATATGTGTTTCTTTTTGTTCTTAGTAAAAGAGATAGTGTGGCATTTTGGAAGGCTAAGAATGAGCTTATTAACAATGCAGTAAGTATGTAACCTGTCTAGATCATCTTGAAGAAGTTGACAATCCTCTATCGTTTTGCAAGGTTTATAGATTTTGATGTCATCTGCGTACATTAGAAACCGAGAGTTAACGAAACATTGTTTAATATCGTTTATGAATATGACATAGAGAAGAGGACCTAAGATGGAACCTTGTGGAACTCCAGACGTAACAATTACAGTGTCAGATTCATAACCATTAACAACGACTTTCTGGGTTCTGTTAAAAATATATGACATAAACAAACGCAATAAGTTTCCGCGTATACCGTTATAGGCTATTTTATCCATGAGTAATTTATGATCCACCTTGTCGAAAGCCTTCTGAAAGTCTGTGTATACAGCGTCTACTTGTAATCGTTGATCCATATTTTCGAATAAATAGTTAGTGAAAACCATAAGATTTGTTGTGGTGGAACGACGTTTTACAAATCCATGTTGTTCCGGGATAATATGGCGGTGAAGACGAGAATATATTGATTCATGTACCAGTCTCTCGAAGACCTTGGACAAGGTGGAAAGTATTGAGATGGGGCGGTAATTCTCTACATTGTTTTTGTCACCACTTTTATAGACTGGAGTAATAAAGGCATTTTTCCAAACTGCGGGAAAAACGCCTTCTCGTAGGCATTTATTAAATATTATTTGCAGGGGAGTACAGAGGATTTCATACAATCTTGTGAAGAAACTAGGTGGCAATCCATCCGGTCCAGCTCCTTTAGAAGGATCAAGCAACTTTAATGACGTACTTATAACATCTTCAGTCAAGTAAATGTCTGATATACATATTAAATTTTCACTGCAGGTAGTAGGTGGTTGCCATGTATTTGGATTAAAAGAAGAAGGTTCGTAGACGGAACAGAAGTAAGTTGAGAATAAGTTGCAGATATTTTTGGGGTCATCGGAGGTAATATCCTTGAAACACATGCTGGCAGGTAGTTTAGCCTTGCATTTTCGAGCTGATATATAAGACCAGAAGTACTTAATGTTTTTGGGGATGTTATTCTCAACAGATTCCATGTAGTTTCGATAACATCTAGCAGATTCATGATGAAACAGATTGCGATATTTGGAAAAGGTTAAGTAGTCGGAGATATTATTATAATTCTTCCATTTGATCCATGCACGTTCTTTATTCTTTAAAATACGTATCAAGGATGGGGAAAACCATACTGGATACTTTCCATTTTTAATGCGAGATAACGGAACGTGCAATCTAATAATGCCGTATAATTTTTCATAGAAAGTATTGACAGCTTCCTCTGAAGAGAGGTGAGAGAGAGCCTTATCCCAGTTAACTTTACCTAGTTCAAGTTTTATTTCATCGAAATTAGCTTTATGAAAATTATGTCTTTGGACCGAGCGAGGTTTCATGGAAGCAAATTGCATACCCAGAGTAGTTAATATGGAGAACGGAGGATGGTGCATGTCAGGTTCTAGAAGAATATTACAAGATATTGTCTGGCAATCCACGTTAGAAATAACTAAATCCAGTATTCGTCCTAATTTGTTTTTGGTGGTGTTATATTGAGTGCCATTAACAAATTCCATAAAATTTAACAAGCTACGCCCAGCCGAGCTTGATACATGAGCATGGCCACCTTGGTCTGACCATTCGATACCTGGGATATTAAAATCTCCAAGAAAGAAATATGAGTCACAAGTAGAGTCATTAGCCAAGTCTTGTAGCATATCGAAATACTGTGAATATGCGGCCTCATGTGTTCGTGGTGGTATATATGCGGCACAAATAATGTGGCGTGTGTTTTGTCGTGATGAAGGTAACTGTACCGCAATATGTTCTACCTCTGGGTGGAAAATGTGTGTCGATATCTTAGAAGGACGTAGTTCTCGAAGGACAGCCACAAGAATGCCTCCCCCCTCGCGTTTCTTAGTCGCTAGACGGTCACGATCGAATCTGAAGACGGTGTATCGGTTGTCAATAAATAAATATGTGCTTCTACATACTATATCGTGACAAATTTCATTGATTAGCGTTAAGGATAAATTCAGATAGATTATCGCTTTATTTTGCTTCGCATAGACTTCGTAACATTTAGGGCGTTCAATTTAAATATTTTTAATTTTAGTATGAAAATCTGGTGAACTAAAATATGACGAATTTTTAAAAGTCATAGAACAAAAGTTGTTGATTATGATGTTAGTCATAGTCCTGAGAGGTTTCCGATGTTTTACAATTAACCCTGTATATATGTATGTTTGTATATCCGCGATTTTCTCAGAAACTAAAGATCCGATTTCGATCGCGTTTTCGTTGTTTGAAAGCATATTTTACAAGGAAGGTTTTAGTATATAAAACATCAGGTTCTGATGAAGACCTCCGGAGAGAAGTGATGGAACTCTTCAATTTAAAACAGCAAATCTCCCGCGATTGCTGCCCTCGTACATCTATGTCTTGTTTAGCATAATCAGTCTATTAATATCACCACAGCTGAGGCACAGACCTTCTGAATCACGTCTGAAATATGGTTTAAGAGGGTAAAGAAGACGTGTACAGCAAACTCTCTTTTTAAAAAGTAATTGCGAACGGTATGTAGGTATCTCAAGTAACAAAAACCATAAAAGCAAAAACCTTTTTTACAAAAAATATAACCGACATCAAAACTTACAAAAAAGACTTGCACTACATAGAGAGAAATAACCTTAAAAATTTTTTTATTTGATGTCTAATTCCGTTAAATATAAGGGCTAGGTATCTACTCACATGGCTGAAGCCAGTGCCAAGCCAATGAATAGTTTTGATAGGCAAAGAACGCCGCATTCTGGGGCACACCCGGGTGATGAAATCTATTCATTTATCTTGGCACCGACTTCAGCCAGCAGAAAAGCATAGGGGGTGGATGTTTGGCCCTTGGGGTTGGTCTACAAATACAAATACCATACCTACTAATCCGTCATACCTATCAGTAAAAGGCATCTTATCCAACAAATTCTAAGGCCAAGTCGAAATATTACGAAACAACGCATTACTACGTGTGCAGGTTTGAATTAAATCTCTCGATCACGGTGATGCAGGGCACCTATTGTATATAGGTGTTAAGATATATGATGACCTTTGATGCAGACCGTTTGATTGAGATATTTACTTAAGATGCTGTTGGTAGATGCCCACCAAGTTCGTATTGTATCATAGGCACGCAGGAATTTCGATATTTTAAGAAGGTCACTCATCTACTTTTCTATCTTGGAAGCTTGAAAATCGAATCGTGCCCCAATTATTATTTAAAATTATATGAAATAATCTTTTATTTCAAATTTTAGGTTCATTTGGGTTTCTATACAAACTAAACTTAGAAGCTAGTATTAGTACTTTCTAGTCTGTATTTTCCGATAGCTATAACCTAGGAGACTTTAAGTCAAGAGTGAATAGGTTACTTTTAGGTAAGCGTGCTCCATCTTCGACCACATTATCACTTACTATCAGTTGAGATGGTGGTCAAACGCGAACCTATTTTCAATAATAATAAATTAATAGTTTAAAAAACCAAAACACGCTTTTAGGACTAATGTAATGAGCAGAAATTAGAAATGTTTACTAGTAGGCAGTCCAAGGTTCCATCAGCCACCTTCCAATTCCATCATCAGACCAGCTGGTACCATAATATTCTATTGTCGTCTAATCTACATATATTTGCCAAGTTTCATGATGATACAACAATTAGAAGTGCGTTTAATTCATTTTCTTAGATTTTATTGCTTATTTAGTTCGTTACAGATCGACCTAATAATAAATCTATGGATTACGCGGTAATTCAAAAAGGTTAAGAAAACTGATAACAGATTTTCTTTAGGTTTGTTACAATCTTGAAACCTGATCGTGTTCAAAGTCCATTACATGGCCTTTCTCACAAGTGCAAACTCGACTATGATATGATATTCCATCATGGAATGCCAGTGCCTATCTTCCGGCTTCGTCATCAGACCTTGAAACCTAATCGTGATCAAAGTTCATTACAAGACCTTTCTAAGAAATCCAAAACAGCAATGATACGATTTTTCATCATGAAGTTCCAGTTCATATCTTCCAGCTCCATCATCAGATCAGTTCGACAGTACCATATTATTGTATTGTCATCAGAACTACATACAGCTGCCAATTTTCATTACGCTACGACCCTTGGAAGATGGTTAAATTAGTTACCTTAGATTTCATTACATAGTTAGTTACATACAGGTCGACCTAATAAAAGCGTGTTAAAAACTACTAGTCTACCAGAAACATAAAATAATAAAATATTTAATGACTACGCCATATTGGCATGTAGGCGTCGTACCCAATGTCTCAGTACTCTCGGGGCTGTCTGCTATCGAATTGAGGATGCTGTTGGGGCTTAAACGTAACCCTACGCATGATGGAAGCGCATCGCTTACGCATGATAGTGTAAAAGTCATCTATTTCCGCAATATGTTACAATCTATCTTCCTACATTTATGTTTAATGCATGCAACATGAATTTTTGTGTACGCTTTGTAGGTAGTCCATACATAAATAAATATACCCACTTTGTTTTTGATTTTACCATGTTTATAGGGTTGTGTTACTTCAAAGGCAAAAGGAAACTCATAAAGGAAAATTTATTGTGAATTCCAAGAAAATAAAGGCTTATTTTATTATGTCCACACAGTCTGTTATAAATAGGTAGCATTTATATGAAAATCGTAATAAAATAACAATTGATTTCAGTCACCATTTCATTACAAAAATATATACTTTTGCCCTGTTTCCTTTCGTGCCTCCGCAATTTAACTAACTAGGCATTCAAACTATCGCATTATACAGTTCTTAATGGGCAAAATAATGCTTCAGTTGTAATAAAATCGCCGCCATTTCCTTTACTGGTGCGACACGTCATTTCACACTATTGTCCAATTATTTAAAATTTACAATTGCACCCTTCACCACATACAATCACAGATCAGTATCTCATCTATTCATTCTAACTAATTTAAATACATTGCTCGTTTTATAAAGGATATAATTCGAGCAGTCGTTTTTAATCAGTAGTGTATTATATTCAAGCGAGATTTCAGTTTATCGAACGAGTCTCTCAAACACTTATTGTTTGCATATTCCAAAGGTGATGGTATCTTCAAGTTCGTTGGCACCAGTCTTATTAGATCTGTGTTTGTGATTCTATGCGTTTTATAATAGGGAGCTCGGAGATCTAATTAACTGGTCTTATATAGACTGTATCTATTCGACTAGTGCTTTGTATTTTGAAGTTCAATTTTTACAAAAGTTTAATTTTATCGATGTGACCTAAAAGAAGGCGGTATACTTTTAGTACGTCTTAAAGTGTAAAATGTAATCTGGGTTCAGTAAAAAACCGTTTTTTAATGGATGTATTCAAAAGATAATTCACCGATAACTAGGCAAATTAAAAATACTTAGTATGGAATTTGCCACTATCAAAATCTCAAATCTCAATTTATATTGTGAGGTGTGCAGAAAGTTGATAATTTTATAAGACATACAGTTACCGTCGACTTTGCATGCACAAGTTTTCGTACAAACTTTCATCAACTTTAACAAAAAATACCCTATGTTTGACCCTGGGTCTTCAATGATCTCTATGCCAAATTTCATCATAATTGGTTCAACAAATCAGCCGTGAAAGCGTAACAACCTTATATACTTTTTATTCTCCGAAAATTTCTTCTCATCGTATATCTTCATGACTTCCCAAGTCCCTAAGCCCTTAATATTTCACTGTCACACACGATATCTCAGCTACTGTCAGTTACTATATTAATATTTGGTAAAAGATTATCTTCAGGCCTGTTATCTTAGATCAAAGATTAATCTACAAACATAAGAATCACGGGCAGTTTGTTAGTACCTTTTTTTTTTTGGGGTGGGAAAATCATCGAATGACTTCTTCCGCTCTGGGTCAAGCGGAAGGGTGTGTCAGATTTCTACTGACTAAAAACCTACCCTGTTCCTTCAGCTGCCCTAAATTTCCGGGGCCGCGGTAACTCGGTAGAACTTTCCCGCAAACCCCGGCAGGCAATGGCCCTATGAGGCCCCGTCACTGGTGTTGACAGCTCCTTGAGGCACGCGTGGAACACGACGCGCCGCCGACCCGGGCCTGGTCCTTACCGGACGGTGAGCGACCCCTGCTCGCCGTCCGCAGGCCCGCACCTACGGTGGCCGGAAATTGGCTCGTGATCCCCGACGCCCAGGGCGTCTCCCGCGGCGGCTGGGGCGCGAGGAAGAGAGCCTCTCCCCGATAAATTATCCAAACTAGTGCCTAATAGGGTTCAAAACCATGTTTTAAAACTCGTGAGTCGGGCCTGTAACCACTGCGTCATTAGATACAGGTCCACCGCGGGCCTGTAGACGGCGAGCAGGGGGTAGCTCACTGTCTGGTAAGGACCAGGCCCGAGTCAGCGGCGCGCCATGTTCCGCGCGCGCCTCAAGGAGCTGTCAGCAGCATTGACGGGGCCCGATAGGGACATTGCCTTACAATCTCTGGCTACCGTAGGCGCGGGCTTGCGGACGGCGAGCAGGGGTAACCGTCCGGTATGGACCAGGTCCGGTTCGGTGGCGCGTCGTGTTCCACGCGCGCCTCAAAGAGCTGTCAGCACCAGTGACGGGGCCTCATAAGGTCATTGCCCGCCAGGGTTGCGGGAATGTTATAACGAGATACCGCGGCCTCGGAACCCAAAGACAACTGAAGGAGCAAGGTGGGTTTTTAGTCAGTAGAAATCTGACACTCCCTTCCGCTCTACCCACAGCGGTTGGGGTCATTTGATGATTGTACACACACACAGAGACGCACACACACACAAACGCACTTACACGCACACATATTGATATGCTATGAATAAAAATATTAAACAATAAAAATATCTATATTAATAAATAGTAATAAAAACTATTGCATTATATTAGTGCATATAAATTGACCAATCAGTGGATCGGCACTGTCTCTGCTTAATACAGGCCGACTTTCGGCCTAGCTAGGAGAACAATATCTCAATTGTTCTGTATTGCATTGTATAATATTGCAATCCCATTATGAAAATTAAAATACTACTATTTTCTTTACTACGCAGAAAAAAAAGGTACAGGTCCACACTCACTCATAATTTCAATTACAATTTAGAATAGAACAAACTCTCAAAGCCCTATATTTCGCTCTTTACTGGTGTATGAAGCTTAAATTACGTTATTCCCTTCATTTTATTCGCTAAAGTTTAATATCTTCCTCTGAATTAGCATGAGCTCTTAAATTATATGAGATAAACTTTTTTTGACAATATTTTTTCGGATTGTATTTTTTTGCATGCGCAAGTATATTTTTATTAAGGTTAGGTCAGATTTGTGAATTGATGGTAAATTGAAAAATAAACAGTTGTGAAAAGGAACTGTTGTACCTATTCCACGTTTTACTTTTTTTATTACGAATGACCTCGATCACACCTGATGGTAAGTGTTAGATGAGGTCTACCATCGAACGAGCTAACCCAGATGCATGTTCACTCACGCACGCACCGTATGTATTATTCTATTATTTTAGCACTTATTTGTATATTCTTTCGATAATGACATTTATTTTACTTGTATACCAACCACATTGTGGTCTTTTTAATCCAAAGGTTGACTGGTAGAGAATGCCTTGTTGCATTTAGTCCGCCCATGTAGGTACCACTATTGAACATAAAGTTTACACAAATAAATAAATATGTGGCAGGGAATACAGAAATCGGCTAAGTCTTTTCTCGATTTAAATCATAATGATAATCATTATTTGCTTGCCTTTAGGATTTAGGCAAAATCAAGCAATCAGTGAAGCGGTTGTCAAAATATAAAGTGATCACGTTACATTTTGACAGCGTTTATCAAACTCATACAGTGATAGACAGCAAATCGTCTCAACCACATTTTTCTCAGCAGAATATTATTTGCCAAGGACAAATTTGAACAACACGCTTGTTCAAATTGGTTTATATCTTCAAATTAAAAAC
Source organism: Tholera decimalis (assembly GCA_943138885.2). Taxonomy (NCBI): domain Eukaryota; kingdom Metazoa; phylum Arthropoda; class Insecta; order Lepidoptera; family Noctuidae; genus Tholera; species Tholera decimalis. Next base: position 5,645,306 of record OW964553.2, on the reverse strand, counting down.
ACTAGTGGTCGCTCAGTGGTCGATACTGAAAATGTATAGTTTGACGTTATTATAAAAATATTAGCTTTTTGCACTCCTTCTCCATTTAAACAGCCAAATTATATACTCCTCCGTCCGCGTAGTTCCGTAAAACACGGTTTTCCTGCACGCAATAATATAATATAGATATAAATATAATGTAAATAACAACGACAAACAAATACATAAACTCCAAAGTATTCTATCAAGCAATATCTAAGTCGGGAACAACATTGATATTAAAATGAAATAAATTAATTTAAATGTTAATGAGTTGCGGGCTCAGCAGTGATATAGCACGCCCCTGGGATCCGCGCGAATGAGGAACGACGATGTACGAATACTGACGAAGAAAGCCGAACGTAATAGTGGTGCTATGACGGTGAAATTCAAAACTACATTGTATATTTTTATGAATGAATTGTATAGTAGTAAGCTCTCATAAATAGTGAAAGGGAAACGCCTATTCTTGGCCATGTTTTGCCCATCAATGTGATAAATACAAAAAAATACACGTTTAGTAACTAAAATATTAATTAAAAGCCGATTTAATCAATCGTTTATTGCCTTATTTAACACTTCCGATCGCTGGTCAATCCTGTCAAAGTAGGGATGTAACTTTTACTGAAAAAAAAATATCGATACACTAAAACCGGTTACCAAAAATCGATTTATGATTTTGTTATTATGTAGTTGTTTCGCTTTTATTTTTTTATTAGAGAAAAAAATGGTTTGTCTATTTATCGAGCTTCTAAATACGAACCATTTAACCGATTCCGTGTTTCCAGTTTCTCAAAAATATAGATTTTTCGATAAATTGATTTCTTAGCGTCATCTCTACGTCAAGAAAATCGTAATTGACAACTGAGTGGCATTTAACATTTTGTTTGGTTCTGTTTCTTTGGGACTCGTGATTTCTTTTCTACTGCGTTTTTCTATTTGATATTCTGACTTTGATTACGATTATGGACCCTGTAACGTCGTTGGTAAAACGCTGAGCAGATGACTCCGCTCCACCTAGAGCGAGAGTTTTCATTTAATGATTTTTCCCAAAAAATTAGGCAATTACGTAATCATTTTCTTTATTGAAAATAGGTTCGCGTTTAACCACCATCTCACCTGATGGTAAGTGATGATGTGGTCGAAGATGGAGCACGCTTACCTAAAAGTAACCTTTTCACTCTTGATTTAAAGACTCCTCGGTTATAGCTTCATAACAAGAACGATTCCCATCTAAGAAAATTCACAAACAGGCACCAAAATTTACAGTACCCATTTTAAATTCAAGTTTTACTTAAGTCTCCTTATTACTAAGGAGATGACTGGAGAAATCTGGAGAATCCTAGAGAATTGTGGAGAACTTCAATTAATATTACGAGGGATATCCTGTTGACGGCTTAGGAGTGTGTGTAATGAAATTAATCAGCCTACACAGTCCCTTATCAAGGAATAGTTTAGAAGTGCTAAAATTCTTCACTTAAGGGTAGGATGCTTGCAGTAACATAGCGGTTTAATGAAAATTATCACTGACCACTACCTCAACCCTCTGTTCTTATATGAAATTTGTATTGTAAAATTATGTGTAGAGTTGAAATAGTCATTGATGTACCTGTATGTAAACATATTTGCACGCCATGAGAAATGGCAGACATGTCGTGAACCAATCAAACTTTAAGATCTTGCATGCATGTATTATATTAAATTCTATATGTGTACACATGTTTGAGCTAATAAAACTTCTATTCTGTTATATTCTGTGGCCGCAAGCGTGACTGCTGAGCAAGAGGACTCGAGTTCGATTCTCGCGTCGGGCAAAAAGTACTATTGGGTTTTTCTGTTAGAAATTTCTCAGTAGTAGCCTTGTTGCGGAAATGCTCGAATGACCGTGGCGGGGTTTAGCTTGGGGGTGAAATATTGTCCATACACAGTAATGAGTTGACCAGGGTATGAAGAAAGGTTGTGAGGACTTACTTGGATCTTGAGGTGCACGTGGGATGAATCACTTTCTTCTTCTGATGTTAAAGCACTTCACTTTAGTCTTTATTTGTCACACTTGTGTTTGGCCAACACTGATATTTTGATAGTTTTAGATATATAGATATATAGCGGTATTTAGTTAATCTCGGCTAGACGCGGGGTAATAACTTGCTTAGCAGGCAAGGCGCGTGGTGATAACTTCACGATGGTTTCTTCTGGAAGAACCCCGAGACACCATATTGCAGAGGTAATTATACCCCTTCCGAAACACAGTATCTGTACGGTGATTCGCCGGCGTTGAATACGCCAATCAGCGGCGCGTGCGTCGGATATTTCTCCTCTCATTTGTGGGAATTGGATGCTAGGAATGGATATGATTGGTCAACTCAAAAACCGCGGTTACAATATGAATCTGTATTCTAATATGCGATGCGTTCGGATATATGTTAGTAGAAAGTTATAAACTAAATAAAACTTGCGCAAGCAAGCCTGGTGTTTGGAATTTGATGGTGCGATAACCCTCATGCCTTGGAAAGCACGTTAAGCCCATGGTCCTCCGCTTGATCTCTCTCCGGTCGTGTCGGATTGCTTTCCCATCGGACAATGAGAGTAAAGGAACAGAGTGCACCTCTACCCGCACACATACTTGTGCAATATAACAACTCCTGCGCAGATGGCTAATCAATTATGAGATTAGTCGCCGTGGTCGAAATCAATCATGGAATGGTTGCATTTTTCAAAATAAAATTTAAATTTTACATCACTATTACTGCACTTCTCATGACAATGGAAGAATCCCTACAGAGTGACGTCATCTCTTAGCGTTTTATGATAGCCTAGTACTTGACTCGTTGAGTCATACATAAATGTCAAAGAATCCCTACACAGTGACGTCATCTCTTACCGTTTTATGATAGCCTAGTACTTGACTCGTTGAGTCATAGATAAATGTCAACTTGTAGATCCAATTTGATTTGCTTTGGAACGCCTCAGAGCGATGGAACGCCTCAGAGCGAGGTAACGCCGCATGAGTCATGGATTTTCGTGCGTGCAGCCAGCTTCATCGAATTATAAGACGTTGTCACGTCAAAAAGTAGAAAAAGTATGGAGACAATTAAAATGGCGTTGGACAGGACATATGTTGAGAGAAAAGAAAGAAAAGTGGATAAAAATAATTACGGAATGGTACCCTAGAGAGAATAAAGAAACAGAGGGAGACAGTTCATGCGATGGGAGGACGATTTGAAGAAGGTAGCAGGTCCCAAGTGGATACGGGTATCTAAAGACAGGGTCAAGTGGAGAGCCTTGGAGGAGGCCTTTGTCGAAAGACAAACTGAGGAGAGGAAGAGACAGTCAGATGCCGTCGTATTAAGTAGGAAATTAATATAAGAGCTGTATATAATAAATAGGCATTAAGTTGTAGTACTACAATATTGTATATTCCCAGGAAAGAAAGGCTTATTTTATTTAATTTATTTTAAAGGAAATATTTTGTAGTGATATTCTTTCCGGCACTTTGTTCTAAAAGAGCATCAGTGTGGTATTCTGATTGTATTTACTTTTATTTAGGTACACATTTTGTACACTCCTTCAAACTATTGTTTTTATTGTGGGGCCTCCTAGTACAACCGCTTTTTTGACATTTATTGTAATAATTAATGTTGTGTTACTGAAAATGAACAAATTTATTTTATATTATTATTTATTTTCAACCTAAATTATTTATTTATTTTTATTTGTTCCATAGTTCATACACATTATTTACATTTAAGTTGGTGCCAACACAAACTAATTAGAGAGGTTGGTTTGGAGGAGGTTGACAAATGAAATAAAATTAAGGGTATAAGCTAAAAAGTAACAGTAATTTACTACAGCTAACGAGCACACATGAGTGACCATTTGTCTTTGTAACAAAAGTGGTGATGGAATGTTAGAGGATACAGATTGGTAAATGTTTACATGTGTATCCTCCTATATAGTCCTCGTTTTAGAAAAAATACTATCATCCTAGGTGGTTTGACAATAGTTTCATATAAACACACTTTCGCTTCAACAAGTTCTCCATAATATCTCCGAACCCTTTTCCTATAACCAAAACAGCACACTTCCCCTTAAACAGGGATAGTTTGTCTTCCATAGAGAATTATGCGCGTCGACCTCTCTACGTAGACTTTTATACGCTACCATAGAGCAGGTAGAGGAACGTGCCAGGATTTCGCACCTCTATCTATTTTATGTATATGTAGATATGGCTCAGCGATTTGTTGGAGATGATAGATACGGTTGTTTAACTGTTTTATGATAAAGGAAAATGTTTGTTAGTTAGAGAAACTGTACATGCCAAAATGAGGGCTATAAGTTTAATTTAGGTATGAGTTTAGATTGCTGGTGGGGCTACCTCTGATGTTTGCAAATGTGCATGTAATGTTTTTGTTTGTTTGGTTCTCCATCAAAGGGTACTTACACATAAATTACAATTAAATAGAAATAATGAAATATAATAATATAGACAGGCAATCTTAAACAGACAAAAAACCTTACAAATGTCTTAAAACCAGCTTATTTTACATTTTTTTTGGAAGGTATGTGTATGTGTGGGTTGTTATATAACAACCCTGTCTCTCTCCTAAACTAGGATACCTTGTGTCTTAAGCAGTGGCGTAGCTGAAACTTCGGAGCCCCCCCGCCAAAATCTCAATAAGGTCCTCTATAACCTAGTGATAACCCAAAAAATCCTAAGACCCAAGCAAGTCAACCCTACGTAACCGAGAACTAAAATTTTTTAAATTTATTTAAAATTCTCTTTAAATTAATTTATTTAAAACTTTCTGTGTTAGGTAGGTTCCGATTGCTTCGAATTCATGAAGTTCTGGGTTACATGGGGTTAACCAACCCCGCTTCGGGTTTAAAATGTATAGAGCTAAATTGGAAAAAAAAATTAAGATACTGAGGCCCCCTAAAGCTGAAGGCCCCCCCGAAACGCGGGGTCTGCGAACCTTCAGCTACGCCACTGATCTTAAGAGACAGTAATGATGTTCTTTTAGCAAGTTGGTTATGAAAAACACTTTGACACGTTATATTTTTCGTAAATGTAAACTACATCAGGCCGGTGTTTCCTGAAGAAGAAAAGAAACTCCGAAACAAACTCAAAGTCTGCAGTCTCTTTTAAAGTTCATACAATTCGTACTGGTCAAATCATGGAAGAAGCATGTAAGTTCATGTCTGTGGTGTTCTTTTGAGAAAAGAAGTACATAGATTTGAGCGGACCTGACCAAACAGTGCATTGTCAGAGCATTTGTCAGTTATACTTAGAACGTCCTTGAGTTCTAAGTTCTCCCGACTGTGAGCTGCTTAGCTCAACGATCTGACGAATAATACCGAAGTAATTAAATAAATTATAATAAAATAACACAAACAAGAAGAAGATTAACCTACATAGTCCTCACATTCACAATGATGAACTATAAAAAGGACAAAAATAAAATAAGAAAGTGTATATTAGAAAACAAATATTCAAGTCATTTACTCAGCTAAATATCACAAAATTAAAAAGCCCAGGTTTATCGTTGGAGGCCCTCATCCCCAAGCCTTTTTGTCCTCATCACATAGCTTACGTTTTATAAATAAATTTACTTTATTAATGCTTATTGCTACAACCCGGGTGTCTTTAAGTGACATCATCGGATTCCATCAAGTTAGACTGCGGTCAAATACGAGTTTACCGATTATTAAAAAAAAACGGGTTGCACTCCGGGAGTGCCGGCAGAAGTGAAAACTTGAATATTAACGTTGTGCATTTTTTATATTTTGGAATGGTTAGGGAATAATTTTGCACGAATTGCTTTAATTATCAGTATAAAAGTACTATCATTTATGTGGTAGAATACAATATTTCTTTATTGCGCTATCGTACACAAACATGACAATTTATATTACATTAAAAAGTTTGCGCAGGCATACATTTTCGCCGCGCCGTAAAAAGAGAGGGGGATACTTCCTCTCCTACGCCGCGCTGGCTGTCTACTCTCCGTCCGTCTTACGAATTTTCGATCAGGTCACGTGTCCTGACGCGAGTTTAACATTTTTTACCCATTACAAACACTAGACTTCGTTCACGTGGTCGATGTTACCTCAATATGTTCGTAAAACATACGGTGCGGTACTCATTAGTTATTAGAAAGACGAGGAGATGAGGCCGAAAAACTGCGTAATAACGAAGCCCACGTAAAGGAAATCGCGTCCATATCTTGTATTTAATTTTCTTTCTTACTATTCTTACTTATAGGTATGTATTATAAATGCGAAAGTTTGTGAGGATGGGGCTTTCACGCAAAGACTACTGAAGGGATTGGAATGAAATTTGGAATGTAGATAGTTGAAATGCTGGAATAACACATAGGCTACTTTTCATCCCAAAATTCCCACGGGATCAGTATTTACGCGAAAAACCTCTCTCAAGCGTATGAAGTAGCGAGCTAGTAAAATATAAAAGCAAAATCATATTATAGTGAAGTAAAAATAAACTTTCTTTTTCAAAGAAAATCACCCTCGACTAATACATATGGTAATGTATTGTTCATGAAACGGTATTCTTTAACTAGATACTTGGTCGTAGTTAAGTATACCGTCGTCGGTACAGTCGCAGACAATCGTACAAACAAATCTTCTAGACGCGCTCTCGAATACTTTTCATCAGTATTTGCGACAGAGAAATACTGGCAAATACATTGTTTGTAGAGAAACATTTGAATACACTTTACTAAGTAAACTCGATATGAATGTGGAGGTATATTTGTTGGTTTGTTTATTGTTTGCTTGCTTTGTGAAAATATGTAAATAGGTTAAGTAGTTTGTTTAAAAACCTCTTTAATGACTTTTGTCTGTGTCTGTCCGTCTGTCAAATGTTTGCTCCTTCATGCATGATTTAATGAAGACGAAGAAATGAAAGTTGTGGACAGAAGCTTTCGAAGATATATTATCCGATCGGCTACCTTGAATTTATAATTATTAAAAATAACATTGCCAACAACTTTAAAGTCAACTTTAGCTTTGTGTATTTTAAGTCTTTTTTGTGAGCATTTGAATAAAGCTAATCCCTGGCTGGAGGCTTTAACTAATTTATTAATTACACCACAGGCAAGCCCGGTTAAGCAGCCGACAACCTCAGAGGTTGACCTGCGAGATACCACACACTAAAAAAAAGCATTTGTATAAAAAGATGCACCAAAAACTATCGATATGATTTTAAAATTTGAAAAAAGAGGTAGAGACAGAAGCTATGAGACTAGGCAAGGGTGTGATGCAGGAAATAGTGGGAGCCTTACCGGGCATGGATGAGGCCATGAGTTATGCAGAGGTGATGAAACTGGTGAAGAGCATGAACTTCAGTGCAGTTGTGTTTGACACTGCACCCACAGGACATACTCTGCGTCTGCTGTCTTTCCCACAGGTGGTCGAGCGAGGTCTTGGAAAACTTATGCGTTTGAAATCTAAGGTGGCCTCATTCATCAATCAAGTAGCAACACTATTTGGCCTGGCCGAGTTCAACTCCGACATTTTCAGCAACAAAATGGACGAAATGCTTTCAGTTATCAGACAAGTCAACGCCCAGTTTAAGGACCCCAACCAGACTACTTTTGTATGTGTATGCATTGCAGAGTTCCTGTCACTGTATGAGACCGAGCGTCTGGTTCAAGAGTTGACGCGGTGTGGCATCGACACGCACAATATCATCGTCAATCAGCTGTTACTGAGAACATCAGCCCCGTGTGACCTTTGTGCAGCAAGGCACAAAGTACAAGAGAAATATCTGGAGCAAATCGCAGACTTATATGAAGACTTCTACGTTACTAAACTACCTCTTCTGGATAAGGAGGTCCGCGGCGCGTCCGCTGTCAATTCGTTCTCCGAGTATCTTCTGAACCCGTACAACCCACCCGCGCCCGCCACGTGATCACACCGCTTCCACACTATGCAACAACTTTACATATGTGCGTGTAATTCAGAGTGCAATGAACTTTATATCCAGTTCCAATAATTCATTTCTAAATTAGTTACATCAGTGAGTGAAGGTGCTATTCGTCACAAGCTTCAGTTTTAGAGTATGCTAGCTTTGTGGCCACGGTTCTACACCTATGGGGTCTTAAGATTTGATTATATATCTTACTTTATTCTACATTCTCCACACATTGACATTAAAGTCATAGTATTCTAGAAAATAAATGTTATACTATATACGTTATACTATATAAAATCGCTTAATATTTCATCCTATAATATACTCACTGCTGTGGCACAGACGTCCTCTTTAATTATGAGAGGTAATAATCCAGCTCGCATGTTCAGGATGGGTGGAGCCTATGTCTTTGATTTTTTGGTACTGGTCATGCCGGTTTCCTGACGATATTTCTTCGCAGTTTTGAGAGCAGCGATGAGCATATAAATTAACAAAGTTATGTGCCAAACTGGGTTCAAACTTGTGACCTACAGTTCATAATGTAGGGGCGCGACCTAAGTGGTACCTGGTGGGATTCGTTACGCTACTAAGTCAAACACACTTTTAACCTTCAAGGGTTTACTGCTGAGAGTTATTGCTAACAAAGTAACGTAAGGGCTAAGCTATCGTTACATAAATAAATCATTTATTAATAGAAAACCTTTTACACTTTTTAAATTATGGAAATGAGTGCACCCGGTTGCAAAATATTGCATCAAACACATAGGTAATTTGGGCTTGTAACCACTGAGACACCTCAACCTAATCGCTTACCTAGATATAATAATTTCCCAGATTTGTTTTCTATTCTACCAATAACTAAGGCATTTGTCCGTGAATAATGAATGAGCAATTTTAAGATTTTTATTTCATAGGTCATTAGTCAAATAAGAATACATTTTTGTTACTTAAATATTAAGTATTCTTTGAAGTTTTAACAAGCATGTTAGTTACAGTTCTTTTGATGTATTAAGTTGGTTTCTGAGTACTACTGTGTTAGTTTGAAACTTTGAAAGCATATACGAGGGGATTTACATTAATTTATAATGTAACATACAAGCCCATGCGAAAGGGTTAAATTGTGCGCAATTTTCTTGCGTAAAATTTGTAATCTGTCAAATGTTTAAAAGACAAATGAACTGTCTTGCAAACAACTTGTACGGTTAAGGGCCTGTGCACACCACGTTTTTTAAAAGCCCCGTCGACGCACGGTGGGCTGAAAAACGGCTTTCATAGACTTAGGCATTTTATTTTGCAAGTGCCAGTTTTTGTGCCGGATATCACTTCTATTTGTTATAACAATATACAAAAATGACACCAGAATTGATTCTGCACAAAAACGAAGGAATTATAATTTTTTTACGAAAATTTTGTATGGAGCTAGTATGAAAAATCGAAATATCTCTGAAACGGCAGCGATAACCGTAATATCCTTATAGGAGGTTTTAGTACTAATTATTTATGATTTTTTGACATACGTTACATAATGGTTGTAGATGCCTTTTTTTTTTTTTAAATCGTCAAAATATTTTTATTTATTTTTACATATTAAACGTTCCTTTTAGTGTTTAAGTTGAAGAATTCAGAGCTTTAACAACTCTTAACATAAAATAGCATCACCCCTATAGACCTGAAGGACTAGACAGAGGTGTGTAGTATCTTGTTGATCTTGTAAGATTTCCAACAATACCAAATAGTTGAATATCAGTGTCAAAGTGCCCATGCTGTCGCTTCTTTTAGAAAGATAGGGGAATGAAATTGTTAATTGATCATACCCTAAAAGTATGATTACAACATAACCGGACACATAATAATATCGACACAAAAGGAATTTTAAAACCTTGCATACGTTCAAAATACAAAATAACATATTGTGTAGTCATCTAATGAGTCTGATGACAAGTAATTAAGTAATTAGAATGATGGTTGTAGTCTTCTGATTCTAATGAGCCTATTAAGTGATTAAATGATTTGAAATATCTCGCAACAATACCAACTAAGAACTGCATTCAACTATTTGCTTTGCGACTACAAAATCTTAGAATGGAAAGTTTAATCACCAACTTAGATTTGTTTGTTCTTCTAAAAAGTGAGTGTCCTTCATTTAATCATGAAGTATTGTTTAGTGCAATTGTGTCTCGCATAGGCGATTGCCTTTCTGCCGAAGATCAAGTAACTCTCAAAGAATTTTGCCGGAGATTCACGCGAGCTGCTTTAAACAGGTGGCAGAAATCTAAACGATTCTTTGATAAGTTTAGAAATACGTACGGAGAGTGGTTGCAAGCAAATATTGATTGGCCGAGTTGCGTGCAAACTTTAATAAATCAAGAACCAACTGTTGATGAGATACCAAGAGCACGCTCAGTCTCTCCAGAACCTTCGACATCATCGACTGTTGGAACAATGACAAAAAGGTCCCGAAAACCATTCAAAGATCTGGGAAGCAAACAGAAAAAGAGAAGATCTAGTGAGCACATAGGCGAGGATTCCTGTGAATTGGCATATGCAGCTGCAGCACGTTTAAAAGAAGAAGGTTATGAAGATATCGCATCTGTAATCAATTATATGATCAAAAATCCAGAAGCTGCCGTTAAAATCAAGGAAAGCATTAAGAAAACAGTAATATTTACACCAGAGAAAGCACTTGGATTGCTTCTTTCACTTAAGCTTTCAAAGTGGCAATATATTACGTTGCGAGAGACTGCCATTCGGGAAGGTGCTAAGGATATTTACCCATCCTACTATAAACTGCAACAAACTAAGCTTGCATGCTACCCTCCTAATCAATCAGTATCAGTTACGGATTCATCAGCTAGAATTACACTTCAAGCTTTACTTGACATCACGGTGAAGCGGATTCTTCAAAGTCTTTCTGATAATGTGGAAAATAAGCAGTTAAAGCTGATATCGAAGTGGGGATTTGATGGTGCTTCCAATCAAAGCCGATACAAGCAGAAAATGGACGGCGAGCATGATGATTCAAGCATTTTCATGACCTCCTTGGTGCCACTGAAACCGACAGATGGAGATAATACTATATGGACAAACCCGAAACCATGCTCAACTTTTTATTGTCGTCCGGTTCAGTTCACTTTTGTAAAAGAAAGCCATGCAGTTGTCATTGATAACAAAAGAAAAATGGATGAGGAAATTGAGGCCCTTAACCCCACAGAGTGCATTAATAGTAACAGGGTGACTCATAAACTAATGATGACAATGATCGACGCAAAAGTCTGCACGTACCTTTCTGAAGCTAGATCAAATGCATCATGCTACCTGTGCTTAGCAAAACCAACAGAAATGAACCACTTAGATGCTGTAACATCAAAAACTGTGTGTTCTGACATATATGAATTTGGCCTATCATCCCTACATGCCCGTATAAATTGCATGGAATGTCTGTTACACATTGCGTACAGACTTGACTTCAAACAGTGGGCAGCAAGAAGTAATGAGCATAAAGATATGTTACAAAACAGAAAAAAAAACATTCAAAATAAATTTAAAGAGGAGCTCAATCTGTTAATTGATATAGTAAAACAAGGCTCGGGAACTACCAATGACGGGAATACCGCAAGGAAGTTTTTCGAGTTTCCCAATAAAACTGCAGCTATTACTGGGTTGGATCAAAACCTGATAAAAAGATTTGCTGTTATTTTGCAAGCAATAACATCTGGTGAGAAGATCGATGTCATCAAATTTAAAGATTTTGCTCGCAAAACAGCAGAAAAGTACGTGGAATTATACGACTGGTACTACATGTCATCAACCGTACATAAACTATTAATACACGGAGCTGACATAATCGAAAAAAATGATATTGTCCCGATTGGGACTCTCTCGGAAGAAGCCTCAGAGTCTCGAAACAAAGATTTTAGGAGGTTCCGGGAACATCATTCGCGGAAAAGAAGCAGGCAAGATTCTAATCAAGATATCCTAAATATGCTTGTTGTTTCTTCGGATCCTTTTCTAAGTGCACAAAGGCCGAAGTTAGATGCCAAAAGGAAGACAACCTTTTTTGCTGAAACTCTCGACCTAATACAGTTTCCGGAAACTGAGTTCGAGTTTGTAGGTATATCCGATCTGGATTCTGACTCGGAATTGGAGTCCGACAACGAAAGTTGTAAAGAAAATTTGTAAAATTTAATTATTTTTCTTTATGTTCTTTTGTTATTTATGTTAGTTTATTGTACCAATATGTTTAGTTAATAATTTCATAAATTATAGTTTCAAATATGTATTTTGTATAATTGAATTTATTAGATATTATTTTTGTTACTTCTGTTTTATTTAAATTACCTATCAATAAAAAGTTTATATACAGTCTTTTTTTTTCACATATTCTTAATATTTGGGGAAAAAGCATGCTTCCTAACGATGTTCTTAACTTTGACACAGTTCATGGATCGTTTTGAACAGTTTCATATGTTAAAATAAATAATGTTAGTACTATAATCCCCTATAAGGATATTATTATTATTATGTGTCCGGTTATGTTGTAATCATACTTTTAGGGTATGATCAATTAACAATTTCATTCCCCTATCTTTCAAAAAGAAGCGACAGCATGGGCACTTTGACACTGATATTCAACTATTTGGTATTGTTGGAAATCTTACAAGATCAACAAGACACTACACACCTCTGTCTAGTCCTTCAGGTCTATAGGGGTGATGCTATTTTATGATAAGAGTTGTTAAAGCTCTGAATTCTTCAACTTAAACACTAAAAGGAACGTTTAAATATGTAAAAATAAATAAAAATATTTTGACGATTTTTAAAAAAAAAGGCATCTACAACCATTATGTAACGTATGTCAAAAAATCATAAATAATTAGTACTATAACCCCCTATAAGGATATTACGGTTATCGCTGCCGTTTTAGAGATATTTCGATTTTTCATACTAGCTCCATACAAAATTTTCGTAAAAAAATTATAATTCCTTCGTTTCTGTGCAGAATCAATTCTGGTGTCATTTTTGTATATTGTTATAACTAATAGAAGTGATATCCGGCAAAAAAACTCGCACTTGCAAAATAAAATGCCTAAGTCTATGAAAGCCGATTTTCAGCCCACCGTGCGACGGCGCGCTTTTATCGTACAGAGCGGAGCAGCTTGCGTGCGTATCGCGTATGTATCGCAACAAACGCGCGTCAACGGCACGTTTAAAAAACGTGGTGTGCATAGGTTCTAAGGCTCTTCATTCGTATTCGATGTGTTGCAAGCTTATCGGTTTTCTTTCACAGAGTGTGCGATGGAATTGCACAATTTAATTCTACCAAGCCCGTTCCTTTATCGAACAATAAAACGAACGGCGATGCGCAATCATTACATGGTGGACATCCCAACCATACGCACAAAACGTTTTAGGAATACTTTCGTTATGCGTACTACTAAGGAATGGAATTCCCTGCCGGAATCTGAGTGTTTCTTTATAGATATAACTTAGAGTTCCATAAGTTAAGAATGAACAGGTTACTTCTAGGTAAGCAAGTTACATCATCGACCATTGCATCGCTAACCATGAGGTGAGATGGTTGTCAAACGAGAGCCTATAATCAATAAAAAAAAAAATAACAAAAAAATAGAACCAACTTCCATATCAAAACACTACAAAGCCAAAAATAACTTTTATTTCGGTAGTCGGTGTTATTATTTTGGATTTTCTTTTTTTTTCACACCGCCTTCCGAAATTAAAGTTATTTTTGGCTTTGTAGTGTTTTGATATGGAAGTCGGTTCTATTTATTTATTTTTTTCACGTTTTTTAGTGTGTCGGTTTGTAATTTATCTAGTTACAAAAGCCATAATGTCAACAACTTATCACCTTTTACAAACTATTGCTTTTCCCGATGCATAGCCGTTAATTTTTGAGGAGTTCTCCTGGTACTTGACCATCAGCTCTACATCACCATACTCGTATGTATTGCGACGAACATAAAGTGTTTAACATCCGTACTCAGGTAATCGAATCGCAATCCACGAAATACTTATTATTGAGTAGTTTGAGTGGCCATCTGTGGTCTTCATCATCAGTTCAACTTCCCCAAATGGTACTTTTCAAAAGCAACTGCTCAAGGTACTATAAGAAATACCCAAAACGCTATAGGTGTGCATATAATATTTGAAGAGTTCCCTCGATTTCTCCAGGATCCCATCATCAGATCCTGATTTCATAACAATGGGACCAACTAGAAAGTATACCCTTTCAAACGCAAAAAGAATTTTGCAAATCGGTCCAGCCGTCTCCGAGATATGAGGTAACATACATAAAAAAAAAAGTTCAAGACGAATTGAGAACCTCCTTTTCTTGAAGTCGGTTAAAAAGAAAATCTTAGCCTCTTTCTGTGAGAGAGTGATGGTCCAGAAGGAGGTCGTTAAAGGGGTCCTCACACGCCTCAAACACTGAAATCTCGCCTGTAGGTACTAGAAATAACTAACGGGGTTGCGGGAATGTTCTAACGAGATACCGGGGCCCCGGAAAGTGAGGACAGTTGAAGGAATAGGGTAGGTTTTTAGTCAGTCAGAAGTCCGACACTCCCTTCTGCTCCTCCTAGAGCGGTAGGATCTCCCACCAAAGAAACAGGAGGATCCGGTGATTCTCTCTATGTGATGATCGTGACCACCAGGGAAGTTTTAGTGTTGTTCCGACACTCTTTTGTCTTATCCTCAAAGATCGAGCACCCTTTGAAGGTTTCCTCCAATACCAAAAAAATGGGCCCTTCCACCATGCTCCCTGGTTTTAAAACCATCGACAGTCAAACACTTGTGTGGACCAAAATACTTTCTTATAATGAATTTCAGCTACATTGCTTCCCCTAGCCCTATTGCCTCCCTCCCCTCAAAGTCTGTGAACGCCAATAAATCAGTGCGCAGCTTGTGAACATTTTCCGACACGTCCAAACTTGGAGAAGTATATTTTGAGTTTACGTGTTTTCTCTTTGATTATGGAAAATTATATGGAATGATTTTTTTGCTGGTTTTTCTAGGTGGAGAAAATTATAAGTAGAATTATTAATAATATTAATGTACCATCATCAATAAGCTGTGAGTGACTACTGAGCGTGAAGTATTGAAATGGTGCGAAATGCATTTTAGGAATTTCAAGTGGTGGCATAAATCTAGGTTAAAGTCTCGATATATGCAGAGTAAGTTCATTTCTTTATACCTACATATACAACGTGTAACTTAAAGGGTATATACATAACAAGTGCACGACTTCTTTGGATGATAACATATGGCAAGGGTTTTTTAATCCTATGTCTATATGTACAAAATCTCTAATATTTACAAAACTAAAATACTTAAAATACGAACTCAAATAAAGCATAAAAAAATTGATCCTCAACGCTGGCGGCTGGCAACGTACCCAAGATACTGGCTGCATTGCCTCGTTGTATGGCAATGTCATGTCATATCATCATGTCTACATGCGTGGAACTTATTAGAAATTACAATACATTGAGACAAAATTTTTCAAATTAAGAAAAACGAAAAGAATTATCGTGTTATTAGCAAGCGACGTGGAAAGTTATTGACCCTCGTAGTGCTGTGACACGTTTGTTATGATTGGTATTCAAGAAACATAATTATGAAACCGATAATTTGGTATCAATTCTTTGAATCACTTATTTTGAACTGAAACTGTACATAGAGACTTCATTCCAGATGTTGTCTTCAGCCCTTTTGGATAGATATGGGTTTTCTTTTTATTTTTAGGGTACCGTAGCTCTAAAAAAAGAACCCTTATCGACTTACTTTGCTGTCCGACTGTCTGTCGGTCATGGTCCTTTTCTTTTTCTCATAAATGCGTAAAGTTATCAAACTGGAATTTATATCAGATTGCCTACTCTTTTTTAACATGTAAACAAAATTCAAATTTTAAAGCCTACATCCTATTCTCAGACCTACCAAATATACACAAAAAAAAACTTAAAAATCGGTCAAGCCGTTTATGCGAACTTCGATAGCAAACACTGTGACGTTGCCAGTTATACGGGCACGCGCAACGGAATTGCTTCGGCAAACCCCGGTGCGTAAAGTGCCTGGGCGATCACGGCACCGCTGAGTGCAGTCGCCCAAAAGATAGGTCCCAGTGCCCAGACCCGCCCAGCTGCGTGCTGTGCGGGCAATCTGGCCACCCCGCCAACTACCGAGGCTGTCCGAAAGCCCCGAAAACCTCCGCCCCTAAACTGGCAACGCGCGCTAGCGCACGCCAGGGACGAGAGTGTCCTACACTCTCGTCCCTGGCGTGCGCTATTCCTTAACTTCAGTGAGCACATAAAGTCGGTTCGCTCGCGAGCCGCTTTCGCTCTCGGTAGGCTCCACGCCTTGCTGAATAAACACAGTAAGCTCTCCCTTAGATGTAAAATCCGAATATACACGACATGCATACGTCCTATCATGACGTATGCCTGTCCGGTGTTTGCTCAAGCCAGCCCCAATCAGATCCATAGGATGCAAGTCATTCAGAACCGTTTTCTCCGAAAGGCCACGGGCGCGCCCTGGTTCTGTAGGAATGAGGATCTCCACGTAGACCTCAAACTCCCGACCATAAAGTAAGTGTTGAAACGCATGTCAGTGCGTTACTTCACCTCTGCTGATACCCACACTAACCCCCTGATCGTATCGGCCGCCCGATACAGACCCTCCAAGATTTCTCGGGTTCGTCGCCCGCGTAACGTCCTAGACGAGCCTGACGACCCCACCACCATCCGACAAGAGAGCAGTAGGGAAACTAGCACTCTTAGAAAATACAGATACAAAACGCGTTCCGTATTCCGGCCTCGCCGACGAGGCCCATCGCGACGTCCGCGTACTTGTAATGAAAATCCTCCCCGACCTTTGCCAAACGAGCCAGCCCGCGATGCTGAGCCAGTAGCAATAAATACTCCCGTAAATAATATGACCCAGCCTGTCCCTTTGCTGCCCTCCCAAAATGACCCCGCTATGCCGAGGCCCGTACTCCACAGGGAGTGCCCTTAGCGTGCGGTCATTAGTTTTTAAGTATATTCTAGTATGTAAGCCCTGGCTGGGGGCCTTTAATTCATTAGAGGTCACCACAGGACAGACCGGTTAAGTAGTACATTAGCCGTATAGAGCTAAACTACGAGTGGCCCTACATAAAAAAAAAAAAAAAAGAAAAAAAAAAAAACACTGTGACACGAGATTTTTATATCAGATTTAGTATAGATAGTCTAGATGAAACCTATTTTCCATTTACGCCCATAATGGGAAGCTTAGCTCAAAATCATTACGCGCACATAACGCATTGCTAACACAATCATTATCTTCGGTCAGATTAGTAGTATAAATGCTAATAGTACAAAATAATACCATCAATGTGCGAATTGCAGAAACGCTGCCTAAACCGTACTCGTATAATTATTGTTTTGGCCAATGAAATATTTGGAACTAATGCATGGCTTATCATTTAGAATTCGTGTTAATCGGTTTTTATTTTGTCATTATTTTTCTTCGTTATCTTTTTTTAAACATTTTCCCAGTCTAGGACTTTATCACATATTATTAACGCGTTTGTAAACATTTAATTTCACTTAAACGCAAAAACACCCAAACCCGGAAAACAACATATCTGTAGGCTACACAAAAAATATTTTGGTGCAGTAATCGAACCCGCGACCCGCAGCGCAGCAGCCAGTTGCTCAACCATTGCGCCGACCGTGTCATTAATTCAAAGAATAAGTATTAACGTTTTAACAAATCTAATGTCATGTCTAGAACTTACAGATGAGCTGTTTATAATTGAGTGTACTGAAAGCTGTCTTAGTTATTTTTTGGGTTATTTCTAAAGATAAACAATTGAGATAAGACATTGTGATTGACACTTCAATTTTTTTTATGTATTTTTGTAGAAAAATGTTTAGAATGTAAATATTTGTTAAAAAAAAAACAGAGTATTGAGACGATGCTGTGGTAATCGACAAGGCACTCTTATAGCTTCACCATGCCCGTCTGTCTGTCCGCGGCTTAGTGCAGAAACTATTAGTGCTAAAACGCTGGAATTTGGAATGGGTACACATATTAATCACGCCGACAGTGTTAAAATAAAATTATGAATAAAGATTATTTAACAGGTAAAGAGGGGATGATTGGTTTTTACTTCGTCTACCTCATAGTGTGGGGTATTGTTGGATAGGTCGTTATAGAATAATGAAATATAGACTAGTTTTCGATTCAGTGATCTGTTTGCGAAATATTCAGCTATAAAGTGCAAGCTTTGGTTGGAATCAAGTGTGGGAGAGCCTAATAACTAAGTGGTTGTAGGTAGGAATTCAAACACGAAGCCAAGTCTAAGGATCTTTACTGCGATTTCTTTATTAATATAGTTAGATTTTATGTAACAGGCCGTTGAATATACTCTATGCACTTTTACTAGTTAATAGTATTTCGTAATAATACATCGAAGTCAACGGCCAAGTCACATAAAACCTAACTATATTAATTAAGAAATCGCAGTAAAGATCCTTAGACTTGGCTTCGCTTTGCTTAGAGATTTCATTACTTTTTATAGAGAAACAAGCAGCTTAGCCAGACTTGGCTAATTTTTTACAGGATGTTTTTGGTGGGATTTCACTTCTTTTTGCAGAAAGCTATTTTTTACTTGATTTGTTTCTTAATTATACCTTTCATTATTTTAGGTTTTCTTATTAGAATTGTTTTTTTTTTTCTTTTTTGGTGTAGTTTTTTTTAATAGTAATCTTTCTTTTCTTTTTTCCGGTTCTTGCATTTCGTTCCAATGTTCAACAACGTATGCCACTATGGCAGACCTGACACGGTAAGTTGAGTCAGTTTTACCAAAGACCAAGAAAGATATTGAGTGGAAGAGACATGAACCATCTTTGGGCATACCAACTACGCGGTAGTGACATAGTCCATCGTCGTCTTTCAATTTTGTCGACATTTTTACGAATTTATTTAAATTCCACGACCGTTTATGGATAATTTATGTCGATAAAAAGCGGAAATGGAATACGACTGGTGGCTGCTCCCCTGCGTTACCGGGTAAGCTACTTCCAATTAGCAACTGAGAAAGACCGAAAACAACATAAGCCCGAAGGCAAGATTAACAAGAAATGGGAGTTTTAGCCAGGCAAGCTGCATTTGAAAGTTGTCTCAACTGCGGACTTGGCCTGTTTCCACCTTTACCACGAGGAGGTACTCCCAGCTTTTGTTATTTTATTGAAGTACTTAGTGTGACTCTAGCACATTTTAATGTTTTCTTAGACATTTCCAAATACTTCAGACTCCAGTTTCATATTCATTTATAAGAAGGGGCTCGTCACATTGAATAACTTTTGTCAAGGCGCATTTCCATATCTCCCATAGTTCAGCTGAGCTCTAAGGGTTCTTCATCAGATACTTCAGACCTTCAATTTTGTATACACATCAGTAGAAGGGACTCGTCACTCTAAATAACTTTTGTCAGGGCACATTTCCATATCTCCCATAGTTCAGCTGAGCTCTTAGGGTTCTTCATCAGATACTTCAGACCTTCAATTTTTTAATTTCAAAAGAAAGGGCTAACCACGTTCAATAAACTTTGTCAACATAGCATGTCGATAATTTCAATAGTTTGGCTGGTCAGTTACGGTTTCTTCTCAGGATCATAAGGTACTCCAGATCTTCCATGATCCTAGTTTTCCCTTCATATAGGCACTAAACCCTACCTCTATGCCAAATTTCAGCTCTCTAAGTTTATGGGAAATGCTAGTTTTATTTTGATGATCAGTGAGTCAGTGAGTCTATATATGTCGAAATAGTACAATTTTGCTTTTGCATAACTTAGGAAATAAACAAGCTACAAACATGAAATTTTGTGGTTTAAGTGTGTGCTTACTAGATAACGATAATTTCAGCTTTCTAAATCTATCCAGAGGTCCCCAAATAGGGGCCTGAAAATACGCCGAAATGCTTCCAGAAAAGGATGGTACGGCAGTGTTTGCTTTGCGCTCGACTTGGCGGGGGCACTGCCGTACCCCAAGATTGAAAATATTTAGATCAAGTTCTTATTTGAGTAACATAGAGCAGTTTGTTTTTGTTAGAGCATGGTGCGGAACTCGCGGTTCATCTTATCTGACTCGCACTTGGCGTTGTAGTAAGCTACGGAACTCTACACTGCGCGTGGCCAGAGACGCACTTGGCCGGGTTTTTTTAATTACTTCTGTCAAAAACAAAATTTTTGTTGCATACTTTGACTTGAAATAAATCTGTGAAATTTACGATCAAAACATAGGTGATGATAGGTGATATATGAACTGGAAATCTACCCTACCAGCAAGCAATCACACTTCAGCTAAACTGAACTTGTGTTTTTACGGAAAGATTTATACAGTATATTAACTAACTGAGGGCGTTCCCGTTTACCCACAATGTGTTTTTTTTAACCCAATGGTTGACTGGTAGAGAATGCCTTGCTGCATTAAGTTCGCCCATGTAACACAATTGTATATAAAGTTTAAATAAATAAATAAATTTGCTGACTTCTGACAACCCGTAATGACTTAAAATAGACTTTGTGTTGGTTTTTGTGTTTCTTCTCAAGGTAATCATGTAGGAGACACTGACCTCATCTAGTTTAATTTTGCGGAAAAATATGACGTGACCATTTATAATCTAGCCGGCTAGTCAGTAGATGATCTGACTAAAAGAGAAACATTATCAAAGCCTCACAAAAAATTCCAGTATATTTTATACCAAAATCAAAATGGAATCACTCATAACAGCGCTATACATGTATCTATTGTAGAGGCTGACCGCTCCAGGCATGGAGCTCATTCCTACATTCCCAACACACCTACACTACAGTGCCCTGAACAAATTTAAAACAGACGAAGGATCGGGACGCGGGAATAGATTATATTGAAAGCCGGGTGTACCCCTAGTATTCAATTATCGCATTGTCGAGCCCCGTGTTAACATGCAAATTGGACCGTTTCAAAATTTTGCGGCCGACTCTCTCCTCCTAATAGGAAATAGACGCTTTCCGTTATCATTCAAGTTGGACCTTCGTTTTATCTTATGTAGATTTTCGAAAATTATTCTGGTCTTTGGACCCTTTAAATTGACGAGTTGAACGAGGACCGGAGGTCCGTTTAGTGTAGCTTTATTGTGTTGGTTGGTCTTTGTAAATATGTCGGGTAATGGACGGATTGAATTTGTAATTAGTACCACGGTAGGTTTGAGCTTGTAGCTAAATAATTACGGTTGCACGGGTCAATCTTGAAATACCAGCTTGATGCACTTGAGTCTATAGAGAAACGGGCCAAAAGGCTCATCGGTAACGAGAAACTGGTCGAGACAAGGCTCCAGGGCCTACAACATCGGCGACGTGTTGCAAGCCTGTCAGTTTTCTATCGGTTACATTTCGGGGAGTGTGCGATGAAATTGCACAGTCTTATTCCACCAAGCCCGTTTCATCATCGGACTACAAGACAAACGGCGATGCGCCATCGTTACATGGTGGACATCCCACTCATACGCACTAAACGTTTTGGGAATACTTTCATTGTGCGTACGGCTAAGGAGTGGAATTTCCTGCCGGAGTCTGTGTTTCCTGATAGTTATAACCTGGGAGTCTTTACGTCAAGAGTGAATAGGTTACTTCTAGGCAAGAGTGCTTCATCTTCGACTACATCATCGCTTAACATCAGGTGAGATTATGGTCAAACGCAAGCCTATCAACTATAAAAAAAATCTTGGTTTTTTTTAGGATAAGGATTGCTGACCAACTTCAAGTTTCATTCGTTATAAAAACCGTAGGTCCCAGCTGTCATTCGGACATCTTTGACAGACGTTACGGATATATTTAAAAAAAAATCTTTATTAAATTAACTCGTTCACTGTCCATGACCCACCTGTGGGTCATTTTGGGTTGGAAATTTGGAATAAGACATCCGTGCCACACATGTGGGTCACTGCTCTTTTCATACATAATGGGTTCTAACTTCGTGGACGTAACAGAAACATACCAATATTGTATATGAACGTAGGAGCAGTGATATAGGTATAATAAAAAAGCAATGAGCCATCGACTTCTTTTATTTATTTAGTACTTACAATGCTCTGAAAAATTAACATAAAAAACTTTTTTGCAAAAAAATAAAACCGACTTCCATATCAAAACACTACAAAGCCAAAAATAATTTTAATTTCGGTAGTCGGTGTTATTGGTTTTGTATTTTCTTATTTTTCACACCGCCTTCCGAAATTAAAATTATTTTTGGCTTTGTAGTGTTTTGATATGGAAGTCGGTTTTATTTTTTTTGCAAAAAAGTTTTTATTTTCACGCTTTTTAGTGGGTCAATTTGTAATTAATCTAGTTATAAAAGCCAAAATGTCAACTACAAGAAACTAAAAACGCGCGAACAAAAAACACAATGCAGAGTAAACGAAAAGATCATCAATGTAAATATCTTTTTTAGACTTTTGTTGATTTTTCAGAAACGGCATGTTCGATTTCGATAAAAATATTATGGGACCATTTGGAAAGTATAACCTTTCCAACAAAAAAAGAATTTTTCAAATCGGTTAGCAAGCGACGGAGTTATGCCCGAACAAACATAAAAAAAAAAAAAAAAAAAAAACAAACAAACATCCGAATTGAGAACCTCCTCCTTTTTCAGAAGTCGATTAAAAATAACCGATGAAGGATGGTTTTTTTTTATTACTAATGAGCCCGCTCTTGGCCTCGATCACACCTGTTGGTAAGTGTAAGATGAGGTCTACGACCGAACGAGCGAGCCCTGAAAATGCCTATTCACTCTTGCTTTAAAGGCTTTTATGAGCTTCATTAAAACATGCAAGACACAGGGGTTTCTAGCAGAAAAGGCATTCTGTGTCTGTCTTTTATGATTTTAGACGTGCCTCAGTAACTGAACGACCTGCGTCTTTCAGTTTTTTGTAACATCCACTGCACATTATTCGGCGGATTCTGCCATTCAAATGCCTTTCTAATTTTATCAACTTTATTTCTCGTTTTTGAAAGCAAAGGAAATAGTCATAAATCCTTCCTTTAGCCATAGATAACGTAATTTTTCATAACTTTTTAACCTCTAACGTCCATGACATGACATACATGTGGGTCACTATGCAAATTGGGGGTAAAGGATCCCCCCCTAATTTTATGGCCATTATGGACCTGAAGTGGTATAAAGGCAATTATCTCAGTGAAAAGGAACGAAAAACTAAATTGGACGTGAGACATAATTTCGATATCGCGGCTGAACAGTGAACGTGTTAATTTAGGGTTTTTATCCCAATGGACACGCCAAACCCATCATGCCGTACACATGCTTCAACAAAAAAAATCTTAATTACATCTGACTTCGGTTAAGCTAAAATTGATTGTATTAAACCTACCTGTAATATATTCAAACTAAACTCATTGATTAGCCTTCTCCTTTCCTTTTGGTTCTTGACACACTCCATCAACAAATAATGTACATCCTCTATTACACTGCATGCGTTGCAGTTGGGAGAATTTACTTTCTTTATGGGAAATGCAAATTTTGCTGATAGATAGTGTCCA
This sequence comes from Tholera decimalis, assembly GCA_943138885.2. Classification (NCBI taxonomy): domain Eukaryota; kingdom Metazoa; phylum Arthropoda; class Insecta; order Lepidoptera; family Noctuidae; genus Tholera; species Tholera decimalis. Next base: position 5,621,766 of record OW964553.2, on the reverse strand, counting down.
GACCTTAATCTTACAGCTAACTTAACATAACTTTTACTTAACCTACTACTGTCAAACCAGGGCCCTTGAGGAAGCTCATTTTGAACAGTTTTGTACCATATACCTTTATCTAATGATTTCCTGTTAAAATGTTGTTTCTAGTTATTTTTCAATAACTGGAAACAACATTTTAACATTAAAGAGATGTGGTTCCAGAAGCCCTATCTCGTGGCGTTCCGGTGTTCGAACCATGTCAATCAAATATATTTCATGGACATCTAAAGGCTTCTAATTCTAAACCTTAGCCGGTTAACATGGCCTTTTGCAAAGACAATATAATGAGTTATGACTTCTCTTTGCCTAACCCTGCGTGGTGGGACAATAAGAATCCCATAAAAAACAATACTTGTCAAAAACCCAAGTCTCGCAACTTAGTTGTTCTACCGTAAAAAGTTGTGTGATCCATGTAATACCAAGTCGGTTATTAATTTATTCAGTCCCTACTTAAGGGACCTTCTGTCTTAAGTTGTTACGTAATTATCTAACCTAACGACATCTTATAGTGACCATATCAATATTAAAAATCTTTAACGTTTTAAATAAATAGATTGACTCGGCCATCGCATGAAAACACAATATATCTCACAAGTAATACATATATAAATTAAATTGTTTATTGCGATTGCCAAGTCAATCTATTTATTTAAAATGGTAAAGATTTTTAATATTGATATGGTCACTATAAGATGTCGTTAGGTTAGATAATTACGTAACAACTTAAGACAGAAGGTCCCTTAAGTAGGGACTGAATAAATTAATAACCGACTTGGTATTACATGGATCACATAACTTTTTACGGTAGAACAACTAAGTTGCGAGACTTGGGTTTTTGACAAGTATTGTTTTTATGGGATCTCATTGCTTTTTGTAGAAAGTCCTACTTTTTTCCTTTCCGGTACCTTCTACTTCTTGTATACCAACAACGAGTTTTCTTAAAGCCCTCTCTCTGTCTTATGAGCTTTTCCTATTTTTGTAGGTAGCCTTCCTTTTTTTATTTTCCGGTACTACTTCTTGAACTTCAGTTAAAGTTTTTTTCAAAGCCCACTCCCTGTCTCTATGGGTTTTTTTCGGAGGCTTTGATACGCACAAATGAATACGCACGTACGTCTTTTGCATTAGTTAGTAATAATTAATGCCGCACTCGTCAAACGTCTCGGTTAAAGTTAATCCATAAGTAAGTAATTATGCAATTTCGGGCAATTTACTCTACTTAATACTCCCCAATACTTTTAATACTTCTTGCATTTTTATTCCGTTGACCATTTAACAAGTTACTTTTGAGCATAATTATTATATCTAGGTACCTATCTACACTGGAAGACACGGTGGAGCATATGGTCGAGGTGTGCCCTGCATGGGTGGAGCACCGTCGTAACCTCATAGAGGCGATCGGCGCCGGCGACTTCTCGCGCCCTGCTCTAGTTTAGACCATGGTGCGAAGCGAGAGGGAATGGGATGCAGTCACCTCCTGCTGCGAAGCAGTCATGCTAGCGAAGGAGGAGGCCTAACGTGCGAGGGAGAGGCCACTCTCTTCCTCGCGCCCCAGCCGCCGGGGGAGACGCCCCGGGCGTCGTGGATCGCGAGTCGATTTCGGGCCACCGTAGGCGCGGGCTTGCGGATGGCGAGCAGGGGTCGCTCACCGTCCGGTAAGGACCAGGCCCGGGTTGGCGGCGCGTTATCTTCCACGCGCGCCTCAAAAAGTTGTTAATACCAGTGACGGGGCCTCATAGGGCCATTGCCTGTCGGGGTTTGCGGGAAAGTTCCATCGAGATACCGCGGCCCCAGAACTTTAGGGCTTCCGTAGGAACAGGGTGGGCTTTTAGTCAGTAGAATTCTGATACACCCGAGCGGAAGAAGTCATTCGATGATATTTTTCACCAAGAAAAAAAAAAGTACCCATCTACATCTATTATTTCATTATATAATACAGGTACACTGATTAATTAACTGCAAATGTAACTTTGTAATCCTATATATTTATATGGGATTACAAAGTTATTTATGCAGTACATGTATGTAGAAAACTGGAACGAAATTGAAAATTAGTATAGTTTTTCCTTGATTCATATACTAAACACTAATTGTATTCTAAATTTGAAGCTTCTATGTCTGCTAGAAGTGCTTTAGACTTTTGATGATCGGTCAGTCAGTGAGTGACAAAATTTACAAAATTAAGGAACTTTGACTCGTTATAATTCTTAAAGTACTGGTTCAAATTGAATGAAATTTGAAATATACCGTGTTTATACAATGCCTATTTGGGTACTGAAAATCCAGGCTTCTAGTTTTATCCACAACGAAGTTATAGGGGGTCGAAATTGGCCTGAATTGCTTCGAGAAAAGAATGGTAAGGCCGTGCCGCTTTTTTGCTTGACTTGGCGGGGGCACTGCCGTGCCCCCAGAACAAGATTACCCAAGAGGCGTGTAATACTCATCGTTGATTCATGGTGAAAACACATGACTGCAGGATTCGACTGGCTGGAGAACGGGTCCGCCTATTTTACTGGCATTAAACCTTTTTTTTGTATTTACATTTACATAGAATATAATAGAATAGAATAGAATAGAATAGAATAGAATAGAATAGAATAGAATAGAACAGAATAGAATTTATTTCTAAGCATAGTATAAATAAACTTTAGTTGTTTGAAACAGTTTGTTGTTTCCTTGCCTTTCAATACCAACCCACCTTGCATCCGGGTTTTTGTTCTTTTACCACTGGGCTTTTGTTTATACTTTCATCAATCTTATTTTAAATTTTGATACGTATTCAACATAATCTGGTGTAAAGTTCAGGTCTAGGCATAGTTAAAGCTAGAAAATCTAACATCAGTCTTGCCAAGGAGTGTTGTATTACCCAGTTACTGGGTTGTGGAGCTCAGATAGGCAGTCATTCCATCATCATTTTTCTATTTCTTTATTATTTTTTTGATAGGCTCGCGTTTGTAATCCATGTAGATGGTAATACATCTCACCTGATGGTAAGCGATGATGTGGTCAAAGATGAAGCACGCTTGCCTAGAATTAACTTATTCACTCTTTACTTAAAGACTCCCATGTAATAGCTATCAGAAAACACCAACAGAATCTGGCATGGGATTCCACTCCTTAGCCTTACGCATAATCAAAATATTCCCAGAACGTTGCCTCCTTTTATATGCCAGAAAAATTGATTAGTTGAATACCTCTGCAACCCTAAAAATGAAAATGTAAATAAAAAAGCATTTTTATTTGCAACAGAATGAATTAGTTTACTTGAGCTTATTTACTAACATCTTTAAATGTAAAACTTACAAATTCACTTAATATTTAAAATATTTATAATCCAATTTATCCGAACTCCCTAGCCATATTTAAAGGGTATACACATACCAAGTGCACGGCTTCTTTGGATGATAACAAACGATATAGCAAGGGTTTTGTAATCCTATGTCTAGATGTGTGGAACTTATTAGAAATTTCAATACATTGATATAAGAGACCGAATTTTTCAAATTAAGAAGGACGAAAAGAATTATCGTTTTATTGGCAAGTGATGTGGAAAGTGATGACCCTCATAGTGCTGTGACACGTTTGTATTCAAGAAACATATGAAACCGATAATTTGGTATCAATTCTGTGAGTCACTTATTTTGAGCTGAAACTTTGCATAGAGACTCCATACCAGATGTTGTCTTCAGTCCCTTTGGATAGATATGGGGTTTCCGTTACACGTTGTATAAGCCAGTAAGGGCTTTTGTGGTTTTTAGTATAAGAACGATATGTAGACTGCGATTTTCATCATAAAAAAAGTTGAAAGTAAATTAAAACAGTTATCGATAAGACTCTAAAAGTTCTTCCCTAAATAGGTTGTGATATCATTACTGTACCTATTAATAATATCCTCCGTTATTTTATGCTAAATTAATTAAAAACATTATTAATGTACCGACGAATAAGAGCACACCTGAAAAATTAAATCATTAATTAACACTGCAACCACAGGCTCCTCATATGAAAACATTGCCTCTCAACTAATTAATCAAAAAATCCAATCAAAATTTTCGTTCATTTTTAAAAACAAATGGGGAACGGTACCATTGCGCACCCTACCGAGTCAATTTGAAACTAAAGTGACTCATTACTTACCCCTTTTTACACATAAATGGCCACTCAACATCTCACCCTATTGCTTCATCGATAAAGTCTATATTCGAGAGTGTTTTAGTTAACCCCGCAAATGCTAGACCGGTAATTGAAGCGTGCTTTCATAACGTTTTAATAGAGTTACTTTTAGATTTTTTTTCATAAAGTATACGAGTTGATTAACTGGTGTTTGGATTAAATTTGCCGATTATGGTGAACTGATTTAGGGCTGGTACTATATATAAATAAAAATGAAGCTCCAAATGTGTTACTAAGCGCAAAACTCGATAATGGCTCGTTTTTCGTTAACTTTTCGTCAAGGCACAAGGCAGGTTGTTATGAAGGGAAAGAAACGAAAAATTGCGAGGAAAACAGTCAAAGCAAACATTTTCCTTTTAGCAGCTGAGTTTAAGTGTTTTAAATAGATTTATTGCTTATCTTTGAATTGAATTGAAAAACATTTATTCGGACGAAGACACACACAAACAAAAACCTACAATACAAAATTACAAACATTATAAAAAAAAGACTAAAAATAATCGTTGAGCATGTCCACGCTGAAAGGGATACCAACTCAGCATTTGCTTGGCGGAAGACACCAAGCGCTGGTTTTCAGTTGGCACCCAGCAGTGACACACTGACGAGGGCAAGTAAAATAAATAAATGTTAAAGAGTGTGTGTCCATGTCCTTAACAACCCAGTAACTGAGTAATACGATATCCCTTGGCAAGACTGGTGATAGATTATCTGGCAAGTGAAGTTAAGCATTAAAAACTACCCATACGACAATTATTGTGACCGATATTGACACAAGCCGATACACAGAAATAGAAACCTCTCTAATAAGGGATGATGCAATTACAAACATTGGATTAAGTTAACTAACACGGGAACAGAGTTATGGTTACGGCAATGTAATAAAATTAACCCTTGCATTGGCAGTTACTCTTTATAGTACTGGGGTAGTTGGAAGACTGGGTAGTGGAGGGAAGTCTGTCATTTCTTGCGATGTTTAATATTGCTACAGTTTAGGAAAGTTTTTATGGTGTGCCGTAATCTTAGGGATATCTATTAGGTTCTTAGACTGTGTCTGATCTTTACGACAAAAGTTTGTATATATATGCAAATAAATGAGGCTGAAGAAAGGAAGAGGGATATATCGAATGATCTACTGGCCCCCCGAAAAAGCCTACCCCAGGCGTCAGCAGAGCAATGTCCCCTAGCGGCTCCCCTGAATGGATCCCGAGACGAAGGACTGAGTCTTTTTTTTCTGGATGGGAAAATCATCGAATGACTTCTCACACTTTGGGTTAAGCGGAAGGGAGTGTCAGACTTCTACTGACTAAAAATCCACCCTGTTCCTTTAGCTACCCTTAAGTTCCGGGGCAGCGGTATCTCGTTAGAATATTTCAACAACCCTGGCGGGCAATGGCCTTATGAGGCCCCGTCATTGGTGCTGACAGCTCTTTGAGGCGCGCGTGGAACACGATACGCCACCGACCAAGGCTTGGTCCTTACCGGACCCTGCTCACCGTCCACAAGCCCGCGCCTACGGTGGCCGGAGATCGGCTTGCGATCCCAGACGCATGGGACATCTCCCGCGGTGGCTGGGCCGGGAGGAAGAGAGTTGCCTCTCCCTCGCGCGTTCGGCCTCCTCCTTTGCTAGCATGACTGCGTCGCAGAAAGAAGCGACTGCATCCCATTCCTTCTCGCTCCATACCATGGTTTGAACCAGGGACGGGCCTGAAAGTTCGCCGCCACCGATCGCTTTAACGAGGACATGGTAAGGACTGGGTCTACCATGCTTAGGTTGGAACCTCAGGTCTAACACAGGTTTTCATTCATCTTTATGTTTCGTTTAATTAATTTTATCTTAGAATAAACATTTCACTAAGCCTCATTAAGATCAGTTCTTTGATTGCCAAGACAAACGCCTTGAAAGTTTGTATGAAACACCATCGGCTGGTCGAAAAGAATAAAAAACAATCGCGTAAACTTATTATTTGCTACCAATTACATTACAAGCTCTTTTACTCTAGCCCTCACTGACTCCAACCGACGAAAACCTCCCAGTGTTCCCCCGTATACTTGCTCCGGTGGCTGCGGGAACACTTTAATATTCTTCAAGGCAGCCCCCGACTGATGGGACCGGCCCCTTTGGTCAAGCGGAGGGAGCGAGGTACTTGACTCCCCCCGCGACTAAGCCCTTGTACCTGGGCCAAGCGGCTAATTTATGCTTCTAATTCCGCCATAAAAATTGTTCCGCCATGAAAAAGCCTTAATTATTAATGAGTAACAATAACTTTTCATACGGCCATTTTGTCGACGGGCCGCGTAATACACGACTGTAAATATATCTGTAAAAATTTTATCACTGTGATTAAAGTCGACGGCTTAGCGTTTTATTATGGTTGGGGTTATTTATACCCCGTGCAATAAGGACGGGTTAAAGAAAATTATACGACGAAAATGTTATTTGCTATGCATTTAAGACAGCTGTTAAAAATATATTGAAGTTGGTATTGTGAATATTGTGAGGTGTTATCTCTTTTTCATTTAGTAAACATAAGAAAATACATAAACTCCAATTAAAACCATCCAGTAACCCATTGAAATGTACACACAGATTTTCATCTAAATCGAATCAGCCGTTTAGGAGGAGTCAGGTGACAAACACACGTATAGAAGAATTATATATATATATATATAAAGCGGAAAAGTTTGTTTGTTTGTTTGCTTGAACGCGCTAATCTTCGAAAGTACTGGGTGGATTTGGATGCAATTTGGTATGGAAGTAGCTTGAAGCTTGAGGAAGGTTATAGGCTACTTTTTACGCGACTGCAAAAAATGAGAGTTATGTTTTTACCATGACAGAATCCACGGGAGCGAAGCCCCGCGTGAGTACTAGTTAAAAATAAACATATTGTGGTGGCAAGCATGATTGGTTATGGCAATCTTTCTAATAATAACCAAGGCCTTATCTTATCTGGAGTATAAGGCCTTACAATACACAGCCATCAACTTCAAAACACTCAAAACGTCGACTCCAATCTGCAAGAAACCGAATATTTTATTTAAATAAATATATACGATTTACAAATAACCTGAACACTGCCAAAGAATTAAACAAAAAGTATAATATAGTTTTAAAAACAATTTCGAAAATGGAACAACTAAGGTATCGGCCACAATCGGCCACAAAAAAGTGACAGTTCATTGACGAATGACGTCACCTTCTCTCTCACGCCCTCTGCTTATATTTTATTTGGCTCGTACATCACGTTTGACGTGTGACAGCGTGCCAATTCGGCGGGACATGACAACAACTGGTGCAGTATGTAGGTAGGTACTGAATACTGCGGTTTGGTCATTTACATTTGGTTACTGAAGGAACACGGTGGGTTATTAGTCAGTAGAAGTCTGACACTCCCTTCCGCTCCACATTTCCGTTGAGCTACCTCTGCTCGCCGTCCGCAAGCCCGCGCCTATGGTGTCCGGAGATCAAATCGCGATCGCAAATCATTGGGCTATGTTATTAACTGAAGACACGACTGTTTCAAGCTTAAATAGCCGGAAAATACTCATTAAAAATAATTACTATACAACGTGTAACGGAAACCCCATATCTATCCAAAAGGACTGAAGACAACATCTGGTATAGACTCCATACCTCTCTATGCAAGGTTTCAGCTCAAAATAAGTGACTCACAGAATTAACCCCAAATTATTGGTTTCATATGTTTCTTGAATACCAGTAATAACAAACGTGTCACAGCACTATGATGATCATCACTTTCCACGTCACTTGCCAATAAAACGATAATTCTCTTCGTTCTTAATTTGAAAAATTCGGTCTCTGGTATCAATGTATTGATATTTCTAATATGCTCCACACATGTACACATAGGATTAGAAAACCCTTGCCATATCGTTTATTATCATCCAAAGAAGCCGTGCACTTGGTATGTGTAATGTATATACCCTTTAAATTATACGTTGTATAAGGAACTGCCAATAAAGATAATTAGGAAATATTATTTGCATTAATAATGATGGAACTCCATACCGTTTAAGATTTGGCTGCACAGCAAAATCTGTAACCGTCACAAGTAGTATTCCTAATGAGATTAAGCTTTCATGCGAAAAATTCACAGTATAGATTGTAACAATAAAAAAATAAATAAAAGTAATATGGCTTGTCCTATCACTGATTAATTTATTTGTAAATGTTGGTAGCATTACTACAAGATGATAAAAAAGGTTGGTTAGGTTGTTTTCCACATTTTACTTGAAAGCATACATAGTTATTGATAAAAATATAAGTATAATTAAAAATTATATATTTTTTATTTAATATATATGTTCCGTCCAACGTGAAACAGAACGCACCCTTTTGACGTAAAGAATTTGATCTTGACATTACCTTGACTTTGACAGATAGACTTTGCTTGCTTGGTTGGAAAAAATGTCGTCCGCGGCGGACCTGTTGAGTTAATTATAATTGGTAAAATATCGTTGGATTCGCCTGTTGAGACCGATAATTGGGGCGCGAATTATTTGTTGTTTGAAGTTGAAATCCCCATTTGTCGAAAACCCCGGGATATTGTTGGATTATACGCCGTATTGTCGTCGGTCGGCTGACACGCGGAATTTGTTGGAAATCGAATTGGATCTCACGAGATATGAGCAGATTGATTGTGAACAGTGTTTAATTGAACTTTGTACTCCCGGATTGACGAGAATCCAGGGATATTTCTCGGAACACATCGCCTTATTGCCTACCACGCGTAGCGCGCGCTTGCTGGAAACGAGTTAGGCTGTGATGCTGTGGGACCCGCGCCATCTGGAGATTGACGCCTTGGGAACGTCCTAGAACACACTTGACTTACATCACACGTTTCAATTACTCATCTCATATTACACACAAACACTTTGAACGTGATCAAACAGATCCTAGGTTGCCGTCTATAGCTCAGGTGAGTGTTATTTGTAACTATTTGTAAGGCCTCGGAGGCTGTAGATTGTTGTCGGCCGGAGAGCCTGTAGATTATTGTGTAACCTTGTTTATTGTAAGCAACGTTTATAGCTCCGCGTATCGTGGACAAGTTCAGACCGTCCAGTTACCGTTGCACTGGCCAATTGTAGTCCTGAACAATTTGGTAAGCAGAGCGTGGGTTTAATATAAAATCCACATAGTAAAAAGTGGTAGCAGAGCGCGGCTCTTATAATATAAGATCCACTGGTTTAATTGGAAGTTTTGAATATTGTTGAAAACTTAAAACTTGAGTTTAATTACTTAACACAACGTATAACTTGATAAGTTTGAATATATTGCTTTGTCAGCCGGGCTCAAATAGTACTTGTGGTTTGTACTGTAATTTGTAGTGCTAGCCCCTTGGAATTGAATTGACAAATAGGATTTATTTGTGAAATTAGGAATTATTAGGTTATAATTTGGTATATAATTTGGTACATAATTTGGTATTTGTTGCAATTAATAATTGAATGTCATTGATCTGAATTTGAAAGGTTATCTAAATAATAATTACACATAGTCTAACATAACAAGACTTGAATGGTGTGGATTGACTTATTGCATTTATTTGTATTTATTGGATTTTGTTAGAGATTCTCCGGCTCAATATTATACTTCAATTGTTGTATTTAATTGTTGGTGTGATCCTGCACAATATATACATTGAATTGTTATTTATTTTGTAACTAGCCATCCTTAGCAAGCTAGATTCATACTTGGAATAAGTACAGGGTCGGATTTGGACTTGAAATAATTGAATTTAAGTTGTTATTTTGGTGAAATTATTTGGTCGGCTAACAAGTCATTGCTGTTTGTTTAATATTTGATTGTTGGTTGTTGATTGGTGTTTTGTATTAATATTTGATTGTTGCAATGGCCTCATTAAGGGCAGTCAGGGAGGCTGCTGCGGGATTGACCTCACAGTTGAGATGGTTCACATCGGCAGCTGCAACTGTTGAGCGTGTGGAATTGGAAGAGCTCACCCTTGCTCGGTATGGGCAAGTGATTGAGAGGATCAAGTCAGCTGATGCTGCGCTCACGCGCTTCAACGAGTACATCATGGACGTGGATTTGGGGGTGATGGATCAGACAGCCCGCGATAAGATTTTGGGTGACTATGACCAGATTATCCACCTGGGGGATGTCATATGTCTACGAGCGCGGGAAATTTTGAAGAGCCGGGTGCCTGATGCGGCCAAGCCGCAGACCCCTGTTGTTGCAGGCCCTGGACTATTGAGTAGGCTGCCCACCCTGGAGCTGCCACATTTTGACGGTCGCTTGGACCACTGGCTGGGCTTCCTAAATCTTTTTGAAAGTCTTGTGGATGCACGCTCGGACCTCGGACCTGCCCAGAAGCTGGCCTATTTATTGTCTGTCCTGGAGGGCGAAGCCAGAGCCTTGGTGCAGCACTTGCCGGTGACGGATTACTCCTACCCGACCGCTCTGGAGCTTCTCTCCCGACGGTATCAGAACAAGCGCTGCCTGGCTGATGTGCACATCGACCAGATTTTGGGGCTGCCGGCCATTGTCAGCACGTCGACGTTGCGCACTGACTTGCTGAACCCGTTGGTTTCAGCAACCAACGCTTTGAGACGCTTGGAGTTACCGGTGGAACATTGGTCCTACTTGTTGGTGCACATAGTGCTGCAGTTGCTCCCCGCGGAGTTGAGGTCACGTTTTGAGCAGAAGTATGGTGGGGATAGTGCCACCCATCTTCCCCCCTTTGACGACCTCCTCAAATTTTTGGAAGACGAGTGTCGGTTTGCGGATAACACTCGTGGCGCCACGGGGTCACCCCCACTACCTTCTCAGCCCAAAGACCAGGGACGGACTGGGGCTCGGGGGCCTGTTGATGTTCCCCCCGCCCCCCGTTTTGCTGGCGCCCAGAGTCCTCGGGCTAGGGGGCCTGTTGATGATCGCCCCGCCCCCCGTTTGGCTGGCGCCCGGAGTCCTCGGGCCAGGGGGCCTGTTGATGATCGCCCCGCCCCCCGTTTGGCTGGCGCCCGGAGTCCTCAGGCTAGGGGGCCTGTTGATGTTCACCCCGCCCCCCGTTTTGCTGGCGCCCGGAGTCCGCATCATTGTGACTTTTGTAAGGCAACAGGGCATGCCATGGCGCGTTGCCCGGCCTTTTTGAATTTGCACGTAAGTGCCCGCCGCCGCATTGTCAACGCACGCCGTTTGTGCTTCTCGTGCTTGGGGGCCCACTTTCATCGGGACTGCCCCGACCCCCGCCCGTGTAGAATTTGTAAGGGGTCCCACTTGGAGATTTTGTGCGCCAACGCGAACCGCTCCAGCAGACCATCTTCTGAGGAGGGTTCGCGCAGGGGGGGGTACCCCGGAGACGAGCACCGGGCTGAGACCCGCGATTCTGTACGCGGCACTCCACCCCCCGCGCAAGTTGAACGGGAGCCCTGCGAGCGCCATTTGGTCTTCCCTCGTCAGGGAGAACGCGCATTGGCTGCTAGGCAGCAGTGGCCGGGTCGGCGCCGCTGCCTTTCCCCTCCGTTGGCGGAACGTCCCCGGCTGGAGTCGCGCCCTCCGCCATTCGGGCATCCGGTGGGATATGCCCCTCCAGTGATGGCGAGCGGCTCGGGACACCGCGCAGACGAATACTTGGATTGTTGGCCTCGTCGTGAACGAAGGCAGCCTGGAAGCGGCGATCGGTCGCCGCCCAGGCATCACTAAGAGATTGACGCCTGCCCTGCTAAAGGACCCCCCCGATCGGGACGGTTTTGTTGCCAACGGCCTCGGTCAAGGTCTGGGGACCCTTGGGTGACTCAATTGTGGTCCGTGCCATTTTGGGCACGGGAGTCCGGGGTTGCCTTTTGTCGTCTTGGTTAGCGGGACAGGTTGGCCTGAAGGTGAACGACCTTTCAGGCAAGATTTGGGGAATTGGCGAACCGGCTGACACCACTGTTGAGGGAAGGACCTGGTTTGAAGTCACCCTTGTGAGTTGTCCTTACCCTAAAATTGGTGCTCCTGCCCTTGTTATAACTGAACTTGGTTGGGACGAGCCACTTCGGGAAACCCTGTTGGAGGACGGTTGAGGCACTCTAGCCTTCCTTATGGGGCCCGTCACCCCCTTTTGTTGCCCAAGGAGGGCCACTTGGTTCAATTGTTGGTGACTGATCGTCACGTTAAGAACTCGCATGCCGGTTGCAAGGCGCTGTTGGCCATTCTGCAGCGAGAAATTTGGATTTTGTCGGCTGATCGCGTCAATGAGGCGAGGCCCTTGCTGGCGTCGTAACGGATTTTGTTGGTCCCCCTTTGTTGAAGACGTCCACCCTTCGTAATAGCAAGATTGTTAGGGCTTATTTGTGTGTTTGTCTGCCTGTCAACCAAGGCAGTACATTTGGAGCTGGTAACCTCCCTCTCGACAGAGGCCTTTGAGGCGACTTTGGAAAGATTTGTGTCTCGCCGTGGGTTACCTTCGTTGATTAGGTCTGATTGCGGTACGAATTACAAGGGTACAAGTAACTATTTGAAGGAGGTATACGCCTTCCTTAATGAGAGCCAGGTTGATATTGGTAATAGTTTGGCCCGCCGAGGGGTCACTTGGTTGTTTGACCCGCCAGCCTGCCCCCCATTGGGGGGGTATTTTTGGGGCCGCGGTGAAAGCGGCAAAGGGACGCTGGCGGAGATTGTTGGGAGACACCGTTCTCACCTTTAATGAACTAGCTACGGTATTTGGCCGCATTGAAGCTGTGTTGAATTTGCAACCTTGTCAAGACTTCCAATTGATTAGCGGACGGGTAGGCCCGTCCGGGGGGGGTAGATGTTCGGTCCGACGTGAAACAGAACGCACCCTTTTGACGTAAAGAATTTGATCTTGACATTACCTTGACTTTGACAGATAGACTTTGCTTGCTTGGTTGGAAAAAATGTCGTCCGCGGCGGACCTGTTGAGTTAATTATAATTGGTAAAATATCGTTGGATTCGCCTGTTGAGACCGATAATTGGGGCGCGAATTATTTGTTGTTTGAAGTTGAAATCCCCATTTGTCGAAAACCCCGGGATATTGTTGGATTATACGCCGTATTGTCGTCGGTCGGCTGACACGCGGAATTTGTTGGAATCGAATTGGATCTCACGAGATATGAGCAGATTGATTGTGAACAGTGTTTAATTGAACTTTGTACTCCCGGATTGACGAGAATCCAGGGATATTTCTCGGAACACATCGCCTTATTGCCTACCACGCGTAGCGCGCGCTTGCTGGAAACGAGTTAGGCTGTGATGCTGTGGGACCCGCGCCATCTGGAGATTGACGCCTTGGGAATGTCCTAGAACACACTTGACTTACATCACACGTTTCAATTACTCATCTCATATTACATACAAACACTTTGGACGTGATCAAACAGATCCTAGGTTGCCGTCTACAGCTCAGGTGAGTGTTATTTGTAACTATTTGTAAGGCCTCGGAGGCTGTAGATTGTTGTCGGCCGGAGAGCCTGTAGATTATTGTGTAACCTTGTTTATTGTAAGCAACGTTTATAGCTCCGCGTATCGTGGACAAGTTCAGACCGTCCAGTTACCGTTGCACTGGCCAATTGTAGTCCTGAACAATATATATTCTTTAAGTTAACAAAAATTTTCAGATTCTTACGAAGCTGAAGTTATATAATACTAAAAGTCATTTCTAAATACGTGATTTTATGCTTAAACAAAACTTACCTTTATTGTTCAAACTGCTCGTTCTGCGCTGCTTTAGCTGCACTCTGCAAAAGCATAGAAATACAAGTTTAGTTTTTAATAAAAACAAGTAAAAGTATTAAGGCCGTATAAATCTACTATACCGTATGTTAGTTTAAGCGAGGGACATATTCAAACCTACAATAGTGTATGGTTACATGATACTAATAAAAATATGAACAAAAAAAAAACACTAATAAATAACAGACAGAACCATACCAAAGTCCTTGGGGGGAATCCTACGGGGCGGAGTTTACACACGAGCTTCCTTTTTTGGCAGGATCTGTCCGTGTTTTGCCACGTGATTACTTTAGATACTGTTTACAAGTTCATTCACCTTTTGCGGCCGTACATGATAAATGTATTATAATGGACAACTACGCCAAAAATTTAGGTTATAGGTTTTTCACATATTTGGGACGAGAATCGAATACTGAATACCCTCCCTCAATAAGTCCCTCGTTTAACCTAACACACTGTATAAATCACAGAAGTTCGACTGATAATGCCAACATAGAATAAAATATTCAAATTTACGACTGAATACAAGTACCCTACGCTTCGAAGTCTATCTTTAGCGCCCCTTTTTGTGACGTAGAGAACCAGTACTTATATTACATGGAGTGACTGCGTCTGACATCCACATCCCAGCCAATGGGAAACGCGAAACCCTTTGGCAATACTTTTTTTTTCCCGGGTGGTAAAATCATCTAATGACTTCTCCCGCTCTGGGTTGAGCGGAAAAGAGTGTCAGACTTCTACTGACTAAAAACCCACTCTGTTACTTGGGCCGCCCTTAAGTTCCGGCACGGATGAATCCGATACAAAAAGCAACCCATCCACTAATCGACGTCAGCTAGGTTTGCTTAACCCTGAAAATCATACAGCTATTATTATCTTTCCGTACGCATTGTCAATTGTTCGAATTACACCCTTATTCCCTCGAAAATAACTTGCCCGTATTCGTTAAAATTTCCATGAAAATCTCATAACAGTCTCGGTATGAAATTCACATGGCCAGTGGAAGTGCCAACGAGGCTCGTGGGGCCAATCATTGGACATTGGCGTTGGTAATTGGGTTACTGGACAGACAGACATACAGGTTACCTGATATACCCTGCTGTTAACTTGAGCCGCCAATTTTGTACAAACTTGGTTTGCGACGATGTGTGTCAGTGAGTTTATTTTAGAGGTATGAACAGTCTTGGCCCAGTGGTTATTGGCACGACTTACGGTTTGTAGGTCGTGGATTCGAACACTAGCAGAAACATAACTTTGTAAAATTAACATCCCGAATGCTTTCAAAACTATGAAGGAAAAACATCGTGAGAAAACCGAGATGTTTTAGGATAAAAATATCGAAGAGATACGTAATTGAGTGTATGAATAAGCGAGGGGAATGGTACTGTTAGCCAAAATACAGGCTATGCCTAAGTCGGCTACAGATGCTAAACTCAACGCCTTAAGGGCCTATACTACCACAAATGGCTTAGTAAGATCCTCCGTTATGTCAAAAATACTGCAGCAATAATTTTGAAATAAATATATGGTAAAGTTAAGGATTAATGTTAGGTACTATGTTTGACGAAAACACGATTCCATAAAATTTTCTTGATAGAAAAAAAATCCAAAGTTATCTCCAAACCGAACAATAAACCGCTGGTATTCAAAAATAACTTCTTTTAGATAATGAAACTTTGCATATTAATTGAACTAACTATAAAGCAGGTCTTATGTTATTTGCTTTTTTTTTAAATTACCACTATTTTCACCGTAAAAAGAAATCTAAAACGAAATTATGGGTGTCTTGGAGTCTTTTCCCTGCCACCCTGTCTCGCTTGCTCGCGTGACCGCGGCCAGTAGTGTGCGAGCGAGATAAAGAGTGAGAAGCGCTGAGGTAGTATAGGCCCTTAACGGAAGTTGTTGCCACATTGCGATTGTCAAGTAGTTACAAGTGTTATATTAAATTAATCCAGCAACCTGCACTGGTACGACATTTAAATTCTCCTTGCGTCTATAATCAAAGGTCAACCTCTCTAACTGTGTGGAGAAGCTTGTGGTCAAATAATAACAACTTCACGGGTCAATCTTTAAAGCAACGCTTGGCGTTTTTTTTCAAGGATGGGTTATCATCCATTGACTGCCTTCCGATCTGGGCGAAGCGGGAGGGTGTGTCAGACTTTGACTGACTAAAACCCATCCGTGTTCCATCATATGCCCTTCGTGTTCCGAGGCCGCGGTAACTCTTTCGAACAATTCCGCAACCCAACGCTTGACCGTTAAGATTGACATCCATTCACAGATCGATGTGAACAAGCGTTGCTTTAAAGGTGGGAAAATCATCGAATGACTCCTCCCACTCTGGGTGGAACGGCCCTTCCGTTCCACCCAGTCCCAGCCCAGTCCAGTGTCAGACTTCTACTGACTAACAACCCACCCTGTCCCTTCAGTCCTCGGAGCTGCGGTATCTTGTTAGAACATTCTTGCAAACCTAGCCGTAAAGATCGACTCATACGGCAGTTATTTTTAAGCAACGAGCTTCTTCATTTTTCTAAACAATATTTTTTTCTGTGTTGGTCTATGTTTATTTAATTTTCGAGATTCTTTGTTGCGTCGAAAAGGACTTTAAGCTATTGGTTCAGGTTGTCATTTATGAAGTGGGAAACGACCTGTCGCTGCCGGCTGTGATTCGGTCCATGGCCAGCGGCGCATCGTCTTGGGACGTGGTGTTCTCCTTCTGCGAAGTTGTCATGTTGCCGAAGGAGGCTGCGGAAAGCTCTCACGGCCCGCAGAAGGCGCACCGGGCGTCGACAGAGGGCAGACAATGCCCTCTGGCGGCCCCCCTAACTGGGTCCAAGGACGGCGGGCTGGGGGACACCCACCGTCCCCTATAGCACGAGACCCGAGGTGGCGGCGCGTTTTGTTCCACGCGTGCCCTTCTCAGAAGTCACAGGGGGACCCAAATACCTCACTCGCTGGCACTAGTCGGGGGCTGCGATGTTGAATACTTATGTGTTCCCGCAGCCCCCGGCGCATGTGTACGAAGGAACACGGGGTGGTTTTAGTCAGTAAGAGTCTGACAGACCCCTTCGCCCGCCCCAGGGCGGAGGACATCCATGAGGATTTCTACCTCGGAAAAAAAAGGAATAAGGCTGTCATTTTTTATATTATAAATGAGCCCACTCTTGACCTCGATCACACCTGATGGTAAGTGTAAGATGAGGTCTACGATCGAACGAGCGAGCCCAGAAAATGCCTTGCTTTTAAGGACGACGGATCATATGTGGCAGGGTACACAGAAGCCGGCAGAGAGTTCCACATCTTGGCTGTGCGCACAATGAATGTTGAAGAAAAGCGCTTAGTACGACAAGACGGTATATCGACCAAGTGTGGATGGTATCCTGCGGTACGTCTGGTAGACCGGTAGTAAAAGGGGGATGAAGGGATTAGGTCTTGGAGCTCCTGCGCACACTCTGCGAAGTACAATCTGTAGAAGATAGACAGGCAAGCAACGTTTCGCCGGTGAGCAAGGCTGTGAAGCTTGCCTGCCAGAACCTCGTCACCTATGAGCCTTTTAGCTCTGCGTTCGATCGAGTCAAGTGCAGCTAGCTGGCTATTTGACTGAGCTATCCCACAAGTGACTGCAATACTCCGTACAGAAACGGATCTGTGCTTTATATAAATTCAAAAGCTGTCCAGGTGTGAAGTATCGCCTCACTTTCTGTAGGATACCCAACTTTTTGGCTGCGGTACAATTGAGTCTAAAGCTCAGAGCTTTAGACTCAATTGTATGTCTTTACATACGATCGTTATGGGTAGATCGAAGCCAGAATCTGAGACTAGACTTAACAAGGGGTATCATGTTACCCAGTAACTGTGTTGTGGAGATTAGATAGGGTGTGGCTCTATTAAAAACACTGTTATTCTTTTGCATCCCGTTAGAACTCGAAGCAGACCCCAACAGGGGCTAAGCTGATGAACCTCTATAACTAATATAACTTTGTACTTATCCAAGGCTATTATAATTAATTGCTTCCACTATTTTTTTAGTTACCAGTATTTAAAAGGTTTCGCTTAATTAGTTTACTGAGTCAGCGAGGGATTATCCCACTTCCTACTTTATCTATACAACGTACTATGATGTATATGTATATCATTATGTAGGTCAGAACATGTTTAAACTTGTTACAACGATATGGTTACTGATTTTAAGGAGAACAAGGGAAACAGGTACTGCCAATAATGTTAAAAGTCTCTTTTGTTTTTAATTTTAGAAGTAGATATCAATTCTCCGGTTTCGTGACTTTTACAGACACGGAACAAGTATTCGTAAGCGGTTCAAACCTTTGTTCTAGTACGGGGATGGAACCAGCGACACTCAGCGCAGAATCCAACCTCTGAGCCAACTATGTCGTCAATATTATAAATGCGAAAGTATGTTTGTTTGTCCTACTTTTATATCAAAATGGATCGGTGAAATTTATCATCAATATAATAATTCACATTACTAGCAATCTTGTTAACCCCTCCAAATAAGCTATGCTTGTATCTGGAATGGGTTCACACAATAGTTAAATGGGTGGCGTTCGAACCCACGACCACTCGGCCAATTTCTAATCAACGAATCCCAGCCTACCGTTTATTGCTGCCGTCACCTAGTAACAGATTGTGTAAACACTCTCAATTAGTAACTAATTAACAATAATGAAATTTTGATTAGTACACACTCAAGTTTGCTTCACATCAAACGGTTTGCGTTTTAATTTTGCTACGAGGACCAATTTTGACGGTATTATTGAAAATTTCTAATGTTTTCCCGACCTCTTTGTTCTTGGGAAGCTATCAAAGTCAAAAAAGCAATCTGCCTTACCTTTTCATAACTTTGTAAATAACTTTTTTTGTAAAAAAAAAAAACATCTAATGACTCCTCCCGCCTTCTTGCCGCTGCTGGCTGGGTGGAGCGAGAGTTTCAGATTTCTATACACTATAAATCCACTCTGTTCCACCAACTGCCCTTAAGTTCTGGGGCCGCATATTAGAAAAAAATTAGGGTACTCCAGCTCACCCGACTCCGTTGCCATCACAACGGAAAAATCTTTCAATAAACGTCAATTTATAACAAGGTTTAACTGTCAATTTGATGATTTGAGACGCAGAAGATTTGAGATTTGAGACGCAGAGGACGTGACATTTGTATGGAAACTTAAGGTTAGACTCACTAAATGCTGCTGGCAAAGTATTCATGGAGTCACTGCCTATCTGATCTGTACAACCCAGTAACTGGGTAACATGATAATCTATACCTATATATAAGGATATATAAGATATATAAGGATATAGATAAGGCAGTGAAAAGGTGCAAGCCATGATTGACTCACCACTCTTAGTCGATTGGTTGAAAATGCCACAGATCCACTTTATTGTAAGTTTTTTAGTTTCTGGGTGGATAAATTTGCCAACAGACAAACGACATGCAGGCTAACAATATTAAAAACTTATTTAGTTCCTTAAGACTAGAGTTAGTGATTGGTAGATTATAATTATGTTAGTAGGTAAGGACAAAGATGTAGATATTGACAATTTACGAAGAAAAAGGAAGCAACATAAAACAAGGCAAATGCACGTCGTGATCGTGGCAACAAGGCTCTCACTCAGCATAATGCTATGCCATGGGCATGCCCACAGCACAGCGCTGGTTTTCAGTGGTTGCAAATGACTCCTTCCGCGGTGAGTGAAGTGGAAGGGAGTGTCAGACTCCTTTCCGCTCCACTCACTGACTAAAACCTACTCTGCTCTTTCAGTTGCCTTTGAATTTCAGGGCTGCGGTATCTCGTATTATACTCCCGCAACCACGGGCTTCATTGTAGCTTAGTGATTTATCTAGTTGATAAATATAGAAATTTGGAAAACCTAACAAAAATAAATGGAGTGTTGTTAGGGTTCCGTAGCTGAATGGCAAAAACGAAACCTTTACAGTTTCGTCATGTCTGTCTGTCTGTCCGTCTGTCAGTCAGTCTGTCCGTCCGCGTTTAGGACTATACATAAAAAAAAAATGAAAATATAAATAAAGGGTATTACCCCACCCAGGGGCGTGCATAGGATTATGACAGGGCATGCGGCGGAGTAAAAACACACAAAAACTTCTTCTTTTATAGATTTTTAGCATAGCCACAGCCACGCATCGTAGCATGGTGGCGATGCGTGGCTGTGGCTATGCTAAAAATAATCCTATGCACGCGCCTGACCCCACCCCACCCCTTTCATGGAACTGAAACTGAAAATATTTTTTTTTCATGAAACCTATGCGTGTGTGGTATCTATAGACAGGTCTTTAAAAATTACATTGAGGTTTCTAAAACCAGTTTTTCTTAAGCTTCCAAAGTGGTAAAATTATTATGTTTAATTAGTATTATGTATGATGTTGTACACTGACAGCCCTAAATCTATCTCCTTTAATTTTTGTCCATCCAAAGGTTGTCTGTAAGAGATTGCCCTGTGCGATAAGACCGCCCATTGTACACTAATTTTATTATTTGTATCCTTAAGTGTATTGTAAGGTGTACAATAAAGTATATTATAAATAATAAAATGTGTCCCCCCTCTAACTTCTGTAATAACGGAGTGAAAAATTAATGTAAACTTTCAACCAAAATTGGTTTGAAGCGGGATCGGGTTAGCAATTTTTGAGATACAGCATACTTTCTAAAACCGCAACTATAACTTTGTAATTCATACAAATACTACTAAAACAAAGTTATTTGCCGTAGTTACTACGGAACCCTTCATGGGCGAGTCTGACTCGCACTTGGCCAATTTTTTTATTGTTGATAGGCTCACGTTTGACTACTATCTCACCTGATGATGTGATCGAAGATGGAGCACACTTACCTAGAAGGAACCTTGCTTAAAGACCGCCAGGTTATAGCTATCAGGAAACACTAAAGCTATGACTCCCAATTCTTCTAAGTGAGCATGAAACACTCTCGATCACTCTTGGTTCATATCCGACAAGTAAACTTTATGAAATAATATCCTAATATATCCTACTTCCTATCCTACAAATATTATAATAGCGAAAGTTTGTGAGGATGTATGTATATCATTAGAACTTAAAACGAGATATTTACCATGGGTATTTTTTTTTTTAAGTATTGTGTATGTATGTTTGTTGCTCTTTCACGCAAAAATTACTGAACGGATCTCAATGAAATTAGGTAAGTAGATAGTTGACATCCTGGAATAATACATAGGCTACTTTTATCCCTGAATTCCCACGGGATGGGGATGTACGCGGGAAAACATCCTACGTGAACGAAGTCACGGACAAAAGCTCGTATTTACATAAATGAATTCACGGTACTCACATTTATTCTTTTTACAAAATACTTCAAAGTTACAAAAAAGAAATTTAACCAGTTAATTCGTTGAATTATTCAAAAAAACTTGTTTACGTCTTCTGAATAATTTCGGATAATGGCTTCGAAGTTTGGTAACATAAACCAAAACTAAACGAAAAGTGTAGATATTCAAATAGCTGACGAATAACTTACGCATTCGACTGTAGCTATAATAATAAGGTTTTAAGTATGCTTAACGGTTTAATTTTGTTTTTCTTAAAATATTTACAGAGGACTAACTGCTGCCCGTGACTTCGGTTCTGTGGTAATTTTGTACATTTTCTTGGGATAAAAAATCTGTTGTGTTATTCCAGAATAAATCTGTCTCTGTGTCAAATTTCATCCTCCGTACAGCCATTATGACATGATTGAGTTACAAACATCAAAAAATCCATTCATTCATACATATAATTTTTCACATTTAAGATTAAGTGAGAAATATGAGTCATTTATGAAAATTTGTAGTAATGAGGGTTTTCTGGAAAATTTAAACCACCTGTTGGCGCTACTGAGGCGAGAGGTCTTCTTCTTTGGAAACTCTTGACTCTGAGTCTTTGATGTATATATGACATTGACGTCAGTTTGACAGATGTCAAAAAACTAAAGCGTTTGACAGGTACCCGGGGTGTATTCCGGTTGTCCCCGTAGTCCGTGTCCCCGTTAAAGGCGACAAAGGGAATTTAATAAACTAATTAAAATTACTTCCCGTTGTCCCCATACGCTGTCCCCGTTAATTTCTTGTAATATATGCTTTTCAAATTATGCCCGTTGTCCCCGTTGAGTTAAAATTAGAAGTGAGAGTGCCTTACTATTAAGGCACTCTCACTTCTAATTTCATTCCATTTCATTTGTATAGGTACAATATTATCTCTATAGATAATATTGTACCTATACAAATGAAATGGAACTAAGGACTACATATAAAATTAAAAAAACACATAATATCTAAGCAATAGCTACACATATGATTGCGACACACACTGAAAAAAAAGAATGATTGATTTTACTAAATTCCGCGTAAATTTTATCAAATCCGCGGGTTAATATAGGTCCTACACACGAAATTGTTGATTTTACCAAATAGAACTGGTTGATTATGTAACCCATACGTTTAGTAAATTTACACATTTCATTTTGTTTATTCAACTAAAAAGTCCTGTGTATTTCACATCGATTATTTTCGATATTTTACGATGAGATTTAGTAAATGTCACTTAACGTGTTATGTAAAATATGTGAAATTAATTTTGCTACATTTACTCATTTCATTTTGTACATTCAACTAAAAAGTCCTGTACATTTCACGTCGATTACTTTTGATCTTTTACGATGAGATTTAATAAATAGGTACCACTAAACGTGTTATGTAAACAATGTGAAATTGATTTCGCTACATTTACTAATTTCATTTTGTATATTCAACTAATCCAGTACTGTATATTTCACGATGAGATTTAATGAATGTCACTAAATGTGTTATGTATAATATATGAAATTAATTTTGCTACATTTACTCATTTAATTTAGTATATTCAGCTAATCGAGTCCTGCATATTTCACGTATATTACTTTCGTCCATTTAACGATATTGCTTTAATATGTTTAACTAAAAGTGTTTGGTAAAACATGTGAAATTAATTTCATACAATTTACCAGATATCTTCTTGTTGGTTTAGTATATTTTACTTAAAATATGCAAAACTAATTTTGTGATATTTACTCGTATGATTTCGTATATTACATTAAATAAGTTTTGCATATTTTACGTAAGGTATTGTAATAAAATATGTAAAATTAGTATTGTAACATTTACTCATACCATTTCGTACATTTTAGGAGAGCACATTTCGTATACTTTACTTCACTTTTAGTAGTAAAATATACAAAATGCGCTCTCCTAAAATGTACGAACAGGATGTAGGTATATTCTATTAAACATGTTTCGCCATTATGCATGAAAGCTGTAAATTATTGGTTGACTGAAAATCTCTCGTAGCGTAATATACTGCGTGACTAGTGCGCATAACTTATAAGGATATTCATACCATCAAACTAATGGTCCGACTGAACGAACATCCTCAAAAATTATGCGCACTAATAAAGTCACCGTGTATACTTTGTCGCCAGAGACTTGGAGTCAGCTGGCTAATTTACAAATCAGTAAACTACCAATAAAAAAATAAACGAAAGACAAAATCACCCGCCAGTGAGCGGTATCATACAGTACAAAATAAAAGAACATGTTTAGCAAAATTTACCAAAAAGTACTCCAATTATAACTGTTAAAAATACACATTTAAATGTTAAACAAATTAAATCTGAATTGTATGATAAAATGTTACAATAATTTTGTTCGGTTTATAACTAAAATAGTAAAAGAAAACAAAATATTAAATGAATAAAATTAAGTTTATTATAATTGTTATCAAATTGCTTTTACAATAAAACTTAAACAATTCACTTACAGGCGAGGTAATAACTGAAATATCACATAAAATAATCAACTCAAAACAAATGTGACACAAAATAATCATAAAAGGCTTTCAGGTTCAAAATGAACACTTCCCATAGTGTAGACCGGTTTCAAAAAGTAGGTACAACTCCCGAAATGTCCACTTCCGAAAAAGTACTTTTTCCAAAATGCACCTTTCCCCTAATGTATATTTCCCAAAATGTACATTCTTAGAACAGATAGGAATAACTGACTGAACAGATTTTAGAGTACCAGGATCACATTAATATGGAGATGGTTAAATGAATGAACATATTTATATTTAAATGTACTGAAAACTAAGGTTGCGGTAACCTCTTACAAAAGGCTCGTCTTAAAGGATGTCCAGAAGGGATCATCTTCAATCATGTGACTCTAAGGGTAGTTAGATATGCTGACCCATTCTGCACTAAAAAGAAAGAATTATCCGCCCACAATGTCCAACATACCAACGCCATGCAAAATCTTAATATTATATTACTTAACATTATTGATAAGTTTACATCTAACGCAGTTACAATTCAGCTTTATACTATATCAATACATACAAAAATATTTCAAAGTTTTATCAAAATATGCTAAATAATTCTTACAGTCAAATCACAAAATAAAATATTTGGCACAAAATAGAAATTTCAGTCTAAAAAGGTTTTAAGACAGATCCGCCATAAAACAAGCTACACTTGAATTTTTTTTATCAGATTTGCAATCAATTCCGTAAAAATATTTTTGTATAAAGGTCCACACGTTAACACATTCTGTCGGGTACTCTAAATTGAAAACATGGAAAATTTTAAAGCATACATCTACTGCTTTTAGTAGGGTGTCGATCTTATAAATGACTGATTCATAATGGACATAGTAATCGGTTATTTCTTCTATCGATGACCCTACCACGACTATCAGTGGTTGGCAAGTAAGTCCTTTGGCCAAGTGCTCATCCTGGCGCAGCTTGATCTTTGTTACTATTTCGCTCTGATTCTGTAATAGAACAAATACAAATATACAAGATGTTCTGGGTCATAAATAATCTACCACACTGAACCCATTGCCTGTAAACTAATATCACAAGTCTTCATTGGGTTGAGTTCTTAAGACTTGCTGATTTCCTCACGATGTCTTCCTTCCAAAGAGCAAGTCATAATAAGAAAAAAAAACGAATCGGCTACCACAGGTAGACACAAATACTGTGTTATTTATTTTTTTAATTTATTGCGCACTTTATTTACTTACCGCGACATGTAAAATGAATTGAACTGTGTTGAACTGGAATTTTAATGGTGGGTGGCAACTTCGAACTCATAAGTTTTAGGTAAACATAATCTCTCACATCTGCAAGGAGTTAAAAATTATTACAAAGATAAGCCTGTAAAAATGAGGACTATCTATTATCTTTATTTAATATAATGAAAATAAATTATGGTACTATTGTCGTTCAAAGTTTTCAGATTATCCACGCAACTTTTTATTTTACTGCAAATTGGCAATGCTTTTTCCATGAATATTGGCCACTTTTTGAACAATTCTAGGTCATGGTTTGGGTACATGAATTCAAAATCTAATTCAACCTGAAAAAATAAAAAATAAAATTGAATGATTACCTACACATAATTTTTTGTCCTAAACATAAAACCTATACTGTTAAATGGCATAAATATCAATTGGCATAATATTTATTATTAAAAATTCTAAAAGCATAATATCATAAGGCCGAATTTTGTCAAGCATAAATATTGAATGGCATATTTGCAAAAAACTTAAATATTTAAAAAAAAAATTAATATTTAATAATAAATTATACGAACAAGTTTGTAGCCCAAGCTTGCTTTGATTGAAAGCCACTCATTAAATAAGTCCTGGATGGTTTTATCTTTTCCAGATAAATCTTCTTTTCGCAATGTCCTTGTTAGTTTCCACTTCTCCACAACATCTACCCAAGGCTCTTTATTAAATTTCAACCATAGCTTCATATTATTAAGATCTTCAAGTGATACATTTTGGGACTCTTAAATCTCTCACATCTGCAAGGAGTTAAAAATTATTACAAAGATAAGCCTGTAAAAATGAGGACTATCTATTATCTTTATTTAATATAGCTTCTACCCGCGACTTCGTACGCGTGGGAAGGTTTTCGCGCGCAAATCCCGATCCCGTGGGAATTTCGGGATAAAAAGAAGCCTATGTGTTATTCCTGGCTGCCAACTATATACTTACCAAATTTCATTCTGATCCGTTCAGTGGTTTTTGCGTGAAAGAGTAACAAACATTCATCCATCCTCACAAACTTTCGCATTTATAATATTAGTAGGAAGTAGGATTAGTAGGAAGTAGGATAGGAAGGATAATGAAAATAAATTAGCATCTACTGACCTGGTGTGGTACTATCGTCGTTCAAAGTTTTCAGGTTATCCACGCAACTTTTTATTTTACTGTAAATTGGCAATGCTTTTTCCATGAATATTGGCCACTTTTTGAACAATTATTCTAGGTCATGGTTTGGGTACATGAATTCAAAATCTAATTCAACCTGAAAAGATAAAAAATAAAATTGAATGATTACCTACGCATAATTTTTTGTCCTAAACATAAAACCTATACTGTTAAATGGCATAAATATCAATTGGCATAATATTTATTATTAAAAATTCTAAAAGCATAATATCATAAGGCCGAATTTTGTCAAGCATAAATATTGAATGGCATATTTGCAAAAAACTTAAATATTTAAAGAAAAATATTAAATATTTAATAATAAATTATACGAACAAGTTTGTATTTTATTAATGTGAAAAAACTATTTCAAGTTGACTCCAGCTAGATCAGTGCTCATACTATTAAGAGCATTTGATCTGAGATACATTAGTAACATTTCTACCAAAACTAAAAATCTTTAAAATAATAATCTTTACTAATATTATTAAACTGAAGAGTTTGATTGCTTCTATGTTTGAACGCGCTCATCTCAGGAACTACTGGTTCGAATTGAAAAATTATTTTTGTGTTGGATAGTCCATTATTTGAGGAAGGCTTTAGGCTATATATCATCACGCTACATACAACCGCGGGACATTTTCAAATTAATGCGTGTGAAACCGCGGCGAAAAGCTAGTAATATGTATGTAGTTTATTTACTTCTTTTCTCTTATAGTACAAAAACAAAATAATATGAACAAATCAATCAGTTTTAAAACAAGCAAAGCCTGTGCTTGAGATTACCGAGCCTCACCACACTCTGCCTCGCTACATTCTGGAAAGTAGGTACAATAATAGGTATACTACAAAATACTCACCAGGGATTTATTTTCATTTTTAAATTGAGCTAATCTAGCCTTGAATTTAATTCTATCATTTATTCTTGATTTTGGAATCAGCTCATTTATATCAGAATCAGAAATATTTTCTATGCAAAATACATCCAAGTCATATTCTAAAAAAAGAAGGACAGGGCCCAGGGAGTGATATTAAAATTTGGAATACATTTATCTACAGTATCTCTAAAGTAAGAACTTACCTTGCAATACAGCTTGTGTTTCCTTCGAGACTCCCCAGAAATCGAGAAGTGCTATGGCGAAGTTGGAGTGTAATGTAAATCCTAACGTATTTTTTGACGTCGAGTCCATTTTTACTCACTATGAACTGCTATGAACAATGATTGAACTACTATTACTTTAGCGTAACTATGAATGATATAAATATTAAATATCTAACTAATCCAACACAGAGCACCGCGGCGCACGCGTCAATAGAAAGAATTTGAAGAACAGTGTTGCCAACGAGATATTTTGAATTCCGCTATGCAGGTTGGAATTTTTCCCCCAAAAATATTATATATTATTTTATTTACGATTACTTCATTGGGTAAATCGCACGAGTAACATGCCTTGGCATATTTTTTCAGTCCAAAATATATTTAGAGATGGTATTGGCCATATTTTCTGTACTTCATTTCCATTATTTAGATTTTACCTTATTTCTGTAGATGCTTGGAACAAATGAGAGAGAAGCATGTTTTCGTGTACTCGCATAAAAGTTTTTTATTTTTTATTTTCATGATATTATAAATCTTAAAATCCGAAGTTTATCTAATGGCGGTAGCTTCTTGGCATAATTATGAGTTTTATACGAAACGCTCAAGGGTGTCAGCGCGACACCCTTTCTTATCTTGTTCAGTAGCGTCAAAATATCATGAAAATTAAAAAAAAAACTTATGCGGACGGGAAAACACAGTACCTACCACCCAAAATCTACAGGAATACTATTTGTCACGCTGAAAACGTCCGGACATGATATGACTAGTAGGCAGTATGCAATATGTCTAAAAATCGGCCAAGTGCGATTCGGACTCGTGCACAAAGGGTTCCGTACCAATCGTTATTAATATCGAGCAAAAACGGCAAAAAATCACGTTTATTGTATGGAAACCACCCTTAAATATTTATTTTATTCTGTTTTTAGAATTTGTTGTTATAGCAGCAACAGAAATACCTACATCATCTGCGAAAATTTCAAATGTCTAGCTATCATACAGCAGCCTATGATACAGCCTGGTGATAGACAGACAGTGAAGTCTTAGCAATAGGATCCCGTTATTACCCTTTAGACGGAACCCTAAAAACGTTTAATTTTAGTCAAAATTATTCCCGTCATTTCCTACTTCAAATTACTTATAATAAAATTAAAAAGGGCGGAGAAGTGTTAATCTGGCAACTCTAAGTCGTATCGAGTCGAGACGGAACGCGAATTGGTGGAAGAATAGGTATGACGTCACGTCAAATGACATTATAGTTTAGTAAAATCTCAAAGATGTTTCGTAAAATCAACATTTTAATTAAGTAACATGTAGGTAGCTCAGACCAAATAAATAAGAAGACGGAACTCTGCGAACATAAAAGTGAGGCCGGTTTTCTAAACATGTGGTGCGTGGGCCGGTGTTGCCATGATAATTCAAATTACCCCAAAATAACGTTACTAATTAATAACGTTATTTTAACGTTATTAGTTAGTAATTTAAAAACGTTATAACATGATGTAAGAAGTGTACTGGGCCAGCAGTCTCGACATAGATAACGACGCTGTCGCAAACTTTCGATCATTCTCGATCGATCTTGCGACAATTCGGTTGCAATAACGATGCTCGCGAGAAACACATCCTGGATGCATCCGATTTTATCGTTAGTAATTAGCGATTAAAAGTTTGCGTCATCGTCGATATCTATGTCGAGACTGCCGGCGCCCTGGTGATCTTGTGAATCTAAAAAAATAATGTAAAGCGGTAATTATTACTGGCTATAGGTACTATTAAGCATGAAAGGGTTACAAACGCTTTTACAATATAATTAATACAATCTTTTAAATAAACTGCCAATTAACATAAAAAATGCAAAATCTATGACAATATTAAAGAAACACCTAAAATTACATACCTACAATAAAAATAAAGTGAGCGCACCTTAGTACAATATTTACCACATCTAGTAATAATAGGTACTATTAAGCATGAAAGGGTAACAAACGTCTTTACAATATAATTAATACAATCTTATAAATAAACTGCCAATTAACATAAAAAAAGCAAAATCTATGACAATATTAAAGAAACACCTAAAATTACATACCTACAATAAAAATAAAGTGAGCGCATCTTAGTAAAATATTTACCACATCTAGTAGTGCGCGTTCCGTGTATGTTTACATTTTGCGTTTTTGTATTCAATAGTTTAACATTTCTCATATTAAGTGAAATAAAGATTTCTTAAACTACTTATTAATATGGAAAATTTTTATGGTGGTATGGCACCATAATTTTTTTTTTCATATATGACCTATTTAAAGAAAAAATAATCATAAAAATCGGTTCACAAACGGCGAAGATATCTCGTAGTCATAAGCATAAAAAAATACAGTCGAACAGAGGACCTCCTCGTTTTGTGTAGTCAGTTAAAATATGTACACTGATAACAGTGATAACTATCCTATAAGAAACGAGTAACATTACGTTACGTCTTACATTATTACTCAATAATAGGGTAAACGAAAACATTTCATAGTGACAACACTTGTCTTAAGCAATAACCTCAAAGTTTTATTTTGTTTTATTGAAAATATGGGTTTCCAAAATAACTTACGTGTGATATGTGATTCCATCCAGCTTTTTATCTTTTGCAGAGTGATTCGTACACCCTTTCACTACACAATTCGGCATTTTTCAGTGATAAACACCCACGAGCTGCGATAGCTAGACTGACAAGTCAAGACGTAATTTCGTTGTACGTGTGTGCGTGTGGTTGTGTATGTACACGGCAAGACGTAATTTGGCCGGCCTCACTTTGCTGTTCGCAGAGTTCTGTCTTCTTATTTATTTGGTCTGAGGTAGGTAGATATATTGGTATGGTATAGATCAAAACAAAGAGTTAAATCGTTACTTTTTTATATTTATTCTTACTAATATTATAATTATGCGAAGTTTGTGAAGATGTTTAGATGTTTGTGACTCAATCACACATAAACGGCTTAACGGATTTGGATGAAATTTCGCACATTTGTAATATTATAGGATATGTGACATTTTGTTAAAAAAAATTGGGTACCAAATGAAAGGGCTTAATAAGCACTTTTCAAATATACAGGGTGGCAGGGACATCGACGCGCAAACTGTAACCGTAAATTCAGCACACGATTGTAGACCCTCTAGCGAAGAAATTTTTCGTCGGTTATCAAAAAAAAATCATTAGTTTCACAGAAAAGTGCAATAGCTACGCGGTCAAAATGTATGGAACATCAACTTTTTTTTTTAATAACCGACAAAAACTTTCAACGCAGGGGGCTTCAGAACCCGGGTCGGCGGCGCGTCGTGTTCCACGCGCGCCTCAAAGAGCTGTCAGCAAACTGACAGGACCCGCCATAGGGCCAAATGCCAGCTGGAGCCGCGGGACTGTCTAAACAGGACACCGTGGCCCCAAAACTTAAAGGGCATCCGAAGGAACACGGGTGGATTTTAGTCAGTAAAAGTCTGACAGTCCCTTCCGCCCCACCCTGGGCGGAAGGACTCACTGGATGATCTTACCACCCAAAAAAAAAATTCAGAATCATGTACTTACTGAATCCATGGTAACAGGATGTGCGTCAATGTCCATGCCACGCTGTATATAATATACATTGTTAGCTTTTGCCTTTGCTTGCATTCACCCGATTTACAACCCCAAAAGTATGTTCATTATTATTATTATGTTCCCTCATAACTTCTAAATTACTTATGATAATTTGATAAATGAAGTATCGTTAGAAGCGTCTAAATTGTCTTATGGTTTTAGGATATGTGAAGTCACATTTAACTGAAATTTGAGTGCAGAAACTACTTTTTTTAGTTCTTATGTTGTAGAAGATTATGCCTGCGTGTGAACCCGGTGTTTTGACTTACCTACCGTAGTTTCTGTACTCAAATTTCAGTTGACCTTAAAAAGTATTTGGCGATTGCTGTCATTTCTATTACTCATAACTTAAATGGTCCCATAGAGTCTTTTGATCCCCACATGAAATAGGATCGATTGGCATTTTTTTGTATTTTAGATTTTTTTTTGCTGACTGTAAACTTTTTCCGAAATCTGTGAATGCAGTTCAGAATATCTTAAAAAGTTATGGATGGTCTCATAGGAACAATTTCCTGTAACTATACTTAACGGTTAAGGTTATAGTATGAATGAACTATGTTACCTATCAAAGCAAAATTATTTCATTAAATGCTGTTGTATTCGGTATGTTTGTAGTATTTGCCGAATACAACTTTGATTTGTACAAATGAGTATATATGCACACACTTAATTTGTATTCAGCAAATACTAAAACATATTGCATATAATGACATAATTTTGCTTTCTTATAGTTCATAGTGAACAAATTGCCGTTAGTTGTCGGAACACGCTAAAATATATAATGTAGAAGATAAAACCCATGGAAACTACGTTATGTGCCTACAATAGCGAGTCATGTCACGGGCTAATGTTTAACCTTAAACAAAAGTTCTTTGTAAATTTTATTGACAAGATTGTGTAAAATGTACATACTTGTTTCTAATATCATAATTTGTTTCAAGTAAAATCAATCTTCCAGTATGTTAGTTTTTACGAACAACTTTAGTATTTGTAGATTAGCAAGCGTCACCTGTCGGGAAGAACTGACTTCGAAACTCGTTCCCTTGTTTAAATAAAAGTTCTTTGTTGATTTTATTTACAAGCTTGCGTAAAATTAGCATATTTCTAATGTCAATTATATGAAATGTATCTCATAATTTGTGTCAAGTAAAATCAATTACCTAATTTGTTAGATTTTACGAACAACTCTAGTAGAGTAGCAAGCCACACCTATCGGATATCTGGAGAACTGTGTTGCTAAATTCGTACTGTTGTTTAAACAAAAGTTCTTTGTTGATTTTATTGACAAGCTTGTGTAAAATGTACATATTTGTAATGTCAATTATATTAAATATGTCTCGTAATTTGTGTCAAGTAAGATCAATTTCCTAATTTGTTAGATTTTACGAACAACTTTAGTACAGTAGCAAGCGACACCTATCGGATATCTGGAGAACTGTTTTACTAAACTCGTACTGTTGTTACAAAAGTTATTTGTTGATTTTATTTACAAGCTTGCGTAAAATTAACATATTTCTAATGTCAATTATATTAAATATATCTCATAATTTGTGTCAAGTAAAATCAATCTTCCAATTTGTTAGTTTTTACGAACAACTTTAGTAGATTAGCAAGCGTCACCTGTCGGACATTTGGAAAACTGTTTTGCTAAACTCACGCTGTTGTTTAAACAAAAGTTCTTTTTTGAATTTATTTACAAACTTGCGTAAAATTAACATATTTCTAATGTCAATTATATGAAATGTATCTCATAATTTGTGTCAATTAAAATCAATTTCCTAACTTGTTAGATTTTACGAACAACTTTAGTAGAATAGCAAGCGACACCTATCGGATATCTGGAGAACTGTGTTGCGAAACTCGTACTGTTGTTTAAACAAAACTTCTTTGTTGATTTTATTTACAAACTTGCGTAAAATTAACATATTTCTAATGTCAATTATATGAAATGTATCTCATAATTTGTGTCAAGTAAAATCAATCTTCCAATTTGTTAGTTTTTACGAACAACTTTAGCAGAGTAGCAAGCGACACCTATCGGATATCTGGAGAACTGTGTAGCGAAACTCGTACTGTTGTTTAAACAAAACTTCTTTGTTGATTTTATTGACAAGCTTGTGTAAAATGTATATATTTCTAGTGTTAATTATATTAAACGTATCTCATGATTTGTGTCAAGTAAAATCAACTTTCTTATTTGTTAGTGTTACGAACAAATTTAGTAGCGTCACCTGTTAGAAATTTAGAGAACTCTTACGAAAGTATTTTACAAACTTTCTTTAGTGTATTCAAATATTTGTTCGATAAATTTTACTATACTTAAAATAGTTTTAGTCAATCTGTTTTGTTATGTAAAATCAACAAAGTGGATTTTGTTAAATTCACTCTTGTTATAGTAAAATTAACTATGAAAAGGGTTGACTATGGCAGTTCATTACTCAACCTACGCTACTTTAGTACATTCAACAATTCTTTTTTTTCAGTGCAAGAATTTATAATTTACGAATGTATTGGAAAATAAAAATGAAATAAATGATAATATATAGATGTTGATTATTACCAATTCTGTAATCTAAATAAATGTGATATTATTAATAAGTAACATCAAAGTTCTGTTTGTGGTCAATTTTATTTTAATTGTTTTTTTTTTTCATTATGTTTAAGCTTTAAGTTCAATCCTATTTTTGTTTTTATTATCTAAATTGTTTTTATGCAATGTTAATTCTGTGACGTTATAGTTAAATAGGTATATTAATGGGCTATGTTTTTTAAGTATAACATTTAAATACTTTGTGTTTCATTCCACCCTTTCATTTAATACTAAATCAAAATAAATGGGGTATTTAGTAAATAAATAAAAAAATAAAGGGGACAACGATGCGTGAAATCTTAACTGTCCTGTAATTTTATTTATTTTATTAAATTCCCTTTGTCCCCTTTAACGAGGTCACGGACTACGGGGACAACGGGAATACACCGTACCCGAACCTGATGCCTCAGTGCTGCCGCCTGGTGGACGTTATTACAGAAAACCCTCATTGGTACGGGATTGGATCGATAAAAGTGTTTCTAATTCAGCTTGCTTTATTTGACCTTAATACAATAATTCTTTTCCTTTATTTTATTGGGGGCTTTTATGCACTGCGTATGACAGCCCCATCATACCCTAAATCTATTTATAACACTAACGTTAATTAAGTCCTACATTTTGCCAAGAACTTGAACAGACTCTTCGCATCATCACTGCTTGGTTGAGACATAAGTCTGTGGAATGAACATAGATCGAGTCTGTTCAAAGTTCAAGGCTCCAAAGATATTATTTCTGTAGGACTCAAATCGAACACATTCCATCAATAGGTGATGTAGATCTTCCACCACTCTACATACCATACAATTAGGTGAGTTTGTTTTTCTCATAAGGAATGCAAACTCATTGCACGGAATGTGTCCAGATCTGAGCCTCTGGGCGGTTACTACTAAATTCCTACTTAAATTACTAGTTATAAACCAGGGCACACGAAAAGGCTGATCCTGCATGGTTCTATACCATATGCCCTTTTGTCAAAGTACTCCTAATCATCGTAACATTTAAAATACAACATGTCATGATGCACATAAGTACTTTAGTATTTATGTCTTTAATACTGAAGATTCAGATTCCTGTAACGACTCTCAAAGATGTCAAATATCGGGGGCCAACTTTCAAACTCAGGACTATTTAATTTATTTATTTAAGCCTTACGGGGATACCGCACGATCGCCGGCGAATCGGCCAACCTCCTTGCCGGATTGCTGCCCTGGGATCTGGAGGCAACTGCCCTCCAGCGCGTCTATGAATGGCGCGTGGAGGCGCAGCGCCGGGGCGTATCCCCGCTGCCTCGAGAAGTCGAGGCGCGGCGGGAAGAGCTCCGGCGCGATCTCAGGGCAGTATGGAGGGAACGACTGTCGCAACCGACGGCCGGGCACGCCGCAATTGCGGCGGTAAGACCCCTCTTTGAGGAGTGGCTAGATCGGCGTCACGGCGTCCTGACCTACCGCATGACGCAGGTCCTCACCGGACACGGAAGTTTCGGGAGGTACCTGTGTCTGATGGGTAAGGAAGAGACGCCTGGGTGTCACCACTGCGAGGGTCGCCCTGAGGACACAGTCGAGCACACGGTGCAGGACTGCCCAGCTTGGGCAGAGCACCGACGTGTCCTCACGGCGAAAATAGGCGGAGACCTCTCGCGCCCTGCCTTGGTCGAGGCCATGCTGCGGGGCGAGAGGGAGTGGGAAGCGGTCGCCTCCTTCTGCGAAGCAGTCATGCTTCCGAAGGAGGAGGCGGGCCGCGTGAGGGAGAGGATGGCGTCCTCCCTCCAGCCCAGCCGCAGTGGTAGACGCCCACGGCGTCGGACGTCGGCCGACGATCTCCGGCCACCGTAGGCGCGGGCGTGCGGACAGCGAGTAAAGGGCAACTCGCTGTCCGACCATGGACCATGCCCGGGTCGACGGCGCGTCGTGTTCCACGCGCGCCTCAAAGAACGTCAGCAACATGACGAGGCCCCCTCTGCAGAGGGCCGAAGCCTGCCGGGTCGTGGGAAGGGTTATTGAAGGAACACCGTGGATTTTAGTCAGTAAAAGTCTGACAGTCCCTCCCACCCTGCCCGTAGTGGGAGGACTTATTTGATAATTTTACCACGTTAAAAAAAAAAAAAGCTTTATGGCTATGGTATACTCCGATAGTGTTAGTAAAGAATAAGGAAGAATCACAAAAAGCAAAATAAGGTTTATACTAAATTGAAATTGAAAACCATTTATTCAGTGATAAATACACACAACAACAGAAAATTACAAACATAAAAAAATAACACTAAGAATTTCGCTGAGCGTATCTACACCGAAAGGGTTACCAACTCAGCATTTGCTGGGCGAAAGACACCCAGCGCTGGTTTTCAGTTGGCACCAAGCAGTGACACACGGACGAGGGTAAATAAACTAATGTTAATGAATGTGTAGTGTATTAAATACCTATATAAAATAATATTGTCACGTTTAATATACTAGAAACCTTATTATTATTTTTTTGATTCTTATTTGATTCTGATATTTTTAATCAAAAATATCATTGTGCCTAGCCTTTGTAAATTCAATGCATTGAATGCGAATGATATTTCCTAGTTATGATATACATATTTGTATAAAGTATACATATGTATTTTATTTGCTATATTTTGGTATCCTCTCTGTCAAATCCATTAAAACGTTGTCTGTTAAAGATCGTAATTTGTGCGATATGACAACCCATTATTATCATTTACTACTATGTACAGTAAAGAAAATATCTATACCGTTAAATAAACGCTCAAATCAGTCAAAATTAATAATCACAGTAATCCTAATCCCGCTTTGTAAGAGATTGGCGCAATTTCCTACATTTATTTTAAAATTTTCAGAAACGAGTTAATGAAACCAAAACTTGTAGCTAAAATAATAACCACCATGCATGGTCAATCTTTAAGGTTAAACAATACTGGCCAAAGTCGGTCTGTGAATGGATGATTATAATAATACATGGAGATTCCCTCATACCTCTAAAGCACGTTGAGCAATAATTGTGTTAACACGCAAAATAACATGACGTGTAAAACGTGTACGTATTATTTATAACCAACTAGAGCTAAAGGAATAACAGTAATAGGATTTTATAGTTTACTAGCTTTTGCCCGCGCCTTCGTTCGCGTGGGAGGTTTTCCCACGTAAATCCCGATCCCGTGGGAATTCCGGGATAAAAACTATCCTATGTCCTTCCCAGGGTTCTAAACTATTCCCATACCAAACTTCATCTAAATCGGTTCTGCGGTTTAGGCGTGAAAAGGTAAGAGACAGACAGAGTATACTTTCACATTTACAATATTAGTATGGATTTACAAAATAAATATTTCTTTTCATTTCATTGATCTTAACTATCATTTACAATTACATCTCTGACAACTGTAATGGGTAGTCAGAAACTCGGAAATCTGTGGCCAATTCAAGGGGATTCCCCCTTAGGCCGTGCGCGCACTGCCTTGCAGTGGCCGCAATTCCGGTAGTTCTACCGCACCGGTAGACTGACCGCAGTGCGCGCACTTCTATGACACTCCATACTTCACAAATTTTGCGATTCCAAAACGCTACGCAGTACGCGCACGGCCTTATCCAGTTCTTAGGTTGTGGAGTTTAGGTAGCCGCTGAATACAAGCACTCAGTTCCATCCAGTTAGACTGCAATCTGACCCCGAAGTAGTGGGAAAAAGGGTGGTAAAATGATAAGTTGAGTACAAATCACTTATCGAGTAGAATTGTACGTGTTAAGAAAAAAATCTTAATAGATTAATGCAAAAGTAACTGTAACAATATGTCTGACTTTTATATTTTAACGTGTAACTGTTGTGAGTGTGTTGCGATGTTGATGAAATTTGGTACAGAGGTAGATAAGACCTTTGACAAGAACATAGACAACTTCTTTTCCTCGCTGAAAAACTATTCACACAAGCGCAGCCGCAGGCAAAACCTTGCTTTTACGATTTTGCCTTTAAACTTTACAGCAATTCACAGGGTCATTGACATTCTTGCGTGGGAACTAAATTAAACAGAATACTAAGTATTCTATTATTCAAGATTAACTCTTTGAAACTAGTTTGTCTAAGAAACCTTCTTTCTACTAAAACAAAGAAAATATTTTTGTTCGTGAGCAGTCCATTTTCAACATTGGCTTGAAAACAACTTTTTTTATTAATCATCAATTCGTCAATAAACTTTTCTAAATACTGTTTAAATTTTCTTGGAGTTTAAAACCCTAGAACTGAAGTGTAAATAATATCCTTATCAGTCAGTATATTATGTAGAAAATCCTCTTTAATAAAGGGTGTTAGAGACTTTTGGGTTCACTTAAAATATTTTAATCTTTTAATTTTATTTTTAAATGAGTTTGCAGAAAACTGCAAACTCATTTAAAAATTAACTTATTCAAACCAAAGTAGCATCAAACTACATACATTCAAATTCTCCTCATAATAATCGGTCCATACACAACACAACACTTCAATTCTAACTGTGGTCGAAACGTAAACGTTTACGTTACACGTCAAGTTAAGGCTGATCCCGCCTAACGTGCGCACTGTAGGGCGGGCGGGCATAGACTGGCGGTACAGCCTTGCAGTTGCAAATTGCAGAAATGGAAAGAGCTAAAAAGTGATTGTTTTCTGTTATTTTTCCGGCCAGGTAAAGTTGGTACTGGTTTGAACTTGTTTGAACTGGTTTGAACCGGTGTGAACCACTCATATACGGTAAAGTTCGGTTTGAACGTAATATATTTGAAACAAATATTTATATTTGAACTAACTAACGTGTATTTTGCAACGTGTTTTTGGGTAGTTTGTGATGATCGAAAAGTTGTGGTGTAAAATATACATAGAAACTTAGATTGACTATTATTTTGTTTTAACAGTTAAAAGTCAGTTAATTTTATTTTATAACTTTAATGTACAATTATCATAATTGTACATTAAAGTTATAAAATAAAATTATGGTTGATGGGAAAGCGCGTTGACCATGAGTTTACGAGCACATTCGTAAAAAGTTGACAGAAGTATCGCTTTATTTTTTTAGTCATCATTAGTTTGTGCCAATAGGAAACTTGTCATTATTGTATTATTATTATATTGGCGAGAAGTCTAAAGAGCGTCTAAAGCTGTGGCGAGAAAGTGCATCCCTACCAAGCTCGTTTGTTCCACCAGCTTAAAATCATTCACCTGGGTGTCAGCTGCCATGGCTGACCTGGAAGTCTTTAAATAGACTCCAGACCCAGGTTGGTAGAAGCAAAGAAAACCTGCACAGGTGGAGATATATCGATGATTCTGAATACCCTGGAGTATTAATGTGGTGCCGCTCGGTAATCACTGGTGTTCTTGATGTCCTGTCCTGCGTGTCCCGCCCATTGCTTACTACAGAAATTGAGGGACGCTCCCAGCGTTGCCAAGTTCTGTTCTTGATGTCCTGTCCTGCGTGTCCCGCCCATTGCTTACTACAGAAATTGAGGGACGCTCCCAGCGTTGCCAAGTTCGTTGCCTCGTATTGAACCGAGTCCATTTAGATTATCATTGACATGCTAAGAAGAAGAAGATAAGCTTGTTGTGTCACACTTCAGGGCAAATGTAGTAGAGTAGTGATAGTAGAAGGAAGGAAGATAGGTTTATGTGCGTAAAGTATCAACAATAATAATTATCCTATAATTACAACTAACCACAAAAACACTTCCTACTTAGCACTACCATCCATTATCAACAAAATAAAAACCAACTAATAACAGCACAAGTAAACAACTTTCGTAGAAGTACAAAAAAAGGCTAAACAAAAGAGCGCCACTATTTCATTTCTGGACTTAAGTACGAAACGGATCCGCAGTATCGTTCCATTAGTGGCCTGTCACCAGTCGTTCAAAAGAAAGAAATAAAGAAAAAGAACCGCGAAAGAATGGCGCCGAAAAAAGTTTTCCAAACTGATATACATCTGGTTGGTTCTCGCTTGAATCAGTTAATGGAGGGTATTCGTAGCTCGATTGTATTTTAATGGGAAAATTATTGGTGAATATTTTCAAAGGTTGTTGTTGTGAAATTGTTAGAAACGTTTAGGGTAACATTCATACTAAGTTAATAGGTGAGTAAATAATCATATAATTAGTAAAAGTATTTGTATAATAGCTGTGCCTGCGACTTCATACGTGTTGAGTCAATATATTAGTCCGATATTGTGGGAATCCTGAGATATAAAGAAGCTTACATTTTTGGGTATATATCTATCTTCTATCTTCCAGTGAAAATCGATTCAGCTATGCCGGAGATTAGTTCGGACAAACAGAGAGACATCAAAAAATAAAAAATAAAAATTTTGGTTTAGTATCGTGTGAATACTCGTACAATAGACTCATCTAAGTAAGTTTGTTTGTTGTAGTGTGTGTACTGTTTCAATTAAAAACAGTAGACGCAGTTTAATTTTTAAATCACAGATAGACAATCAAATTTAATTTATGTGTAGGTGGGTATATATAAATGTAAAATAATAAACTTATTTAAAAAATCTAAAAATGAAATGTACATTTTTATTTTAAAAGGTCACTTTTTAAAATAAAAATGTGCTTGTTTATTCCATTTCAGTTGAGCAGTCGGGTTTTTTTTTTGATATTTTAAATAAGTTTTTTATTTTCAGCTTTTTAGTATTTAACTCCGTTTTAAAATGTTATATTTCCTAAACGGTTGCTCAAAATGAAAAATGGTAAAAAAAAACCTAAAAATCATTTTAAAAGATCTGTTTAATGATACCCCATTAGATATAGTTTGTCGATTTTTTAATTTTTTTTTTGACAATATGGCTCCTGATTGTCGTTGTGGTGATTTGGTTTTATTTTAATCTATTCTATGATACTGGCGCTATCAAGACAAATCTAACGACGTATAATTTGTCCAAATCCGTTCACTGGTTTGATAGTTACGAGGGAACAAAGGAACGGACATACATACATATTACATACACACGCGGTAAAAACATAACCCTCCTCCTTGCTTCGCCGCAGTCGGGTAATTAGTGTTCTTCTTACAAAAATGATAACTATAACTATTTGTAGATAATGTAGTTATTATAAGTCAAAAAACCGTCTCTAAAACAATTAAAATTCTGCATCATAAAGATTTGAAATTTATCCTGAAATCTAAAAAATTCGCACAATGTAGTAATTACTCACAATTTAAATTCAAATTTTTTAATTGTTTGTTACTTGTTGAAAACAGTCCTCACTACTTGGACACACTTGGGGAGGTGGATGTCCCATGTTTTCGGATTTTCAGATAAATTAAATGGTTTTTACCTAAATATCAAATGAATTGGATTTTATTTGCCCTATCTGATTAAGTACTACCATCGTTTTGACCTTAGCAATAGCAATAAAATGAAATGAAATATTTATTTTGTAAATTGGTTATAAATAACACTTTTACACGTCATGTTTTTTGCGTTTTTAGTTTAGCTAGATGAGGCCGGTATTTCCTAACTGACTACTCTGAGAAGAAACACCGAAACAAACTCAGAGGTCAACGTCTCTTTTAAAGTCCAGACAATTTGTATTTGTATATGAGAAGCATGTAGGTTCATGTCTGTGGTATTCTTATGAGGAAATAACCACGCAAATTTGAGCGGACCTGTCCAGACAGTGCAAGCATTTGTCAGTTATCGTGTAGCTCAACTTAGAATTTAAGGAGCTCAACAATTTGACGAACAATACCAAAGTAAGGATACCAAAGAAGCAATGCTTAGCTTGTAACGTTGGTCAAAGATGAAGCACGCATATCTGCAAGTAACCTATTCACTTTTAGCTAGTAAAAAGCAAAAGTAAAAAAATTTAATTTTGAAACATAAATAGTTGACTACATTACAAAGAAAACGATGATAGTTACAAAAATTTACAACTATGTCGCAGCTATCAGCGCCCATACAAAACAAGAAGAAAATTGTTCCAGACTAAAACTACAGGTAATTAAAATAAAGAAAATGAAATTTAAAAATAAGAAATAAAAAATTACTGTATGTGTCTGTGTGTAAGTATGTATGTTTAGATGAGTATGAGGGAGTAGAGTGTAAGTGAGTATGTTTGGTCATTGTTTGAAATGTAGGGAGTGTATGTGAGTGAGAGTTTGGGTGTGTGAGTTAGTGTTTGTGCTATTTAAGTACCCACAATTTCTTTTTAGTTTCATCATATGACAGTGATTTCAGCCAATCAGTCAGCTTCCTCCTCAAAAGGGTACGGGGTACATGGTAAATACTTAGTATTTTATTTATTAAAAAGCTTTATAATATAGCAATCAGCAAACACAGACTCCGGCAGGGATTACACTATTAGAGGTATACATAGTGAAACGTTTTATGCAGCTATCAGTTGGTTAAACCTAAAATTAAACTGGTCTATGTGTAATTGCGTCACTTTAAAATTTATTGATATTTTCATTTTTTTTGTATTTTCTAAAGTGGAATACTTGTGTTTACTATCCTATTTATCACTTAAATTAAATATGGATAGCTTAGCTACCATAGTCACCTACCATATTCATGACCATCTTGACGACACGGTAGGCGAAGTGGTTGAGCGATCGACTGAGCGTGTTCGATTCCTGGACCGAGACAAATGTTTGTATGGCTTGCAAATATTTGTTCCGAGTCTGGGTGTTTAAAAATGCACCCACAATACCCACAGGAGAAAATTTTAATGGGGCAAAGTATTTAAAATAAAATAATTGTCTTTATTAAAACATACATTTTTTTTTTACATCCATGTTAATTTTGTATCTTATTATACCACTTAAGTTCTAAGCTAGGTAGGTTTTCACATCGAGCGACTGCCTATTTGGTCCTATTGATTATACAGTATGTTAACTAACAGAGGGCGTTCCCGCTAACCCGCAATAGTATAGCATCCATACATGCTACAAAAAATATACCATTCGAAAACAAAATGCTTTTTTTAATATAAAAAAATTTCATTAAAAATGTTAAATTGATATGTAAAATATGTATATACTCCTAGCTATCCTCTCCCATCTTATGGTTTCTCCCGAGGCGCTGGAATGGTTCTCTTCTTATCTTCGGGGACGTCAGCAGTCGGTCCGCGTTGATGAGAGATCTTCAAATTGGCGTGGTCTGGATGCTGGTGTTCCAAAAGGCGGTATTCTTTCTCCATTATTATTCTCTGTCTTCATTAACTTTATAACTCACTCTCTTCGGTGTTCGTATCACCTTTACGCCGATGATCTACAATTATATACTGCTGTGCGGGTTGAAGGTTTGTCGGATGCTATAAGAGATGTAAACCGAGATTTGGATGCTATTAATAGCTGGTCTGACAAATTTGGGGTGTCAGTAAACCCCTTAAAATGTCAGGCTATCATTATTGGTAGCTCACGCATGATGGGTAGAGTGGTGGCTAACTCTCTTCCACCTATTATTTTAAATGGTGCCGTCATTCCCATCAGCCCTAGCGTAAAAGATCTCGGTTTGCATCTTGACGCGACACTTGGTTGGCAAAATCAAGTTTCTAGTGTCAGCCAAAGGGCCAATGGCACTTTGCGTTCCTTGTATCGTCTTAAACTTTTGCCTGTTAAGACGAAGACTATGCTTGTGCAGACTTTAATTTTCCCATTAATCGACTTTGGTGACGTGTGCTACTTTGACCTGAATGCGGTCTTGCTCGATAAGCTTTTTTTTATTAAATTATTAAAAATAGGTTCGCGTTTGACCACCATCTCACCTGATGGTAAGTGATGATGTGGTCGAAGATGGAGCACGCTTACCTAAAAATAACCTATTCACTCTTGACTTAAAGACTCCTAGGTTATAGCTATCGGGAAACACAGACTCCGGCAGGGAATTCCACTCCTTAGCCGTACTCACAATGAAGGTATTCCCAAAACGTTTTGTGCGTATGGGTGGGATGTCCACCATGTAACGATGGCGCGTCGCTGTTTGTCTCGTAGTCCGATGATGGAACGGGCTTGACGGAATTAGATTGATCGTACCCTTAATTCGATTCATATTTAATTTAAGGAAATATGACCATGTCTCAAGTTTCAGGTCTGAGCTTAAATGGATGACCATTCACCAGAGGAGAAACTTGCGCGCTTTGACAACGCTTTTCTCTTTACTCAACTTTCCCAGCTCTCCTTCTTATCTAATGCCTCACTTTCAATTTCTATGTTCTTTACACAATAAGAATCTACGTTCATCCAATAATCTTCTCTTACTCTGCTCTTCTCATACATCTGACTTTGTTCATTCTGGACGGCTGACAGTTGCTATGCATTTAAAAAGAAATTGCGGCTCTATTTTCTACACCAATAAGCAGAATTTCCACATTCGGTTTTCATTTGCTTCTTCATTATATATATATTTGTATGTATTTATATAAGTATTTATTCATACATAGTATTTATGTAATTGCTATTTTTTAATGATACTAGGGTTTTTGTGTTATTACTATATTTTTTTTTCCACCTCCCACTCTAGCTCTTCACCACTCATGGTTGACTGGTAGAGAATGCCTACGGAATTAAGTCCATCTTTGTACCTATGTGCATAAAGTGTAAATAAATAAATAAAAGAAACACTGTACACGCGTACGCATTCATAAATAAATTGCGACGTTGCCGTCCTTCAAGTACGCGTGTAAAAATTGGTGTATTCATTTCATCGGATTTTCATTCAAAAATATTTCAATTTAACAATCTCTTTGTTACGCAGTATGCGAAGCAAAAGAAAGCGCTAGTAATATAAATA
Organism: Tholera decimalis; assembly: GCA_943138885.2. Taxonomy (NCBI): domain Eukaryota; kingdom Metazoa; phylum Arthropoda; class Insecta; order Lepidoptera; family Noctuidae; genus Tholera; species Tholera decimalis. The sequence goes on along the minus strand of OW964553.2, from coordinate 5,577,501 downwards.
AACTGATAGTACATACAAAAGGCAGTGGAGGAATCTTGAAGGTACGGTTTTGTTAAAAGTGTTATGTTTTCTTAAAACAAAAAACAAAAGTTGTTGTTTATGATGGTAGTAATACAGTCCTGCGAGGTTGTTAATGTTTAATGTCCAATAAACCCTGTATACGGCTATCTACCAGTCCGTAACCGATAAAACAGGTGCTTCTAATCAGTCTTCCTTGTCGCCACCTAACAAATGTGTGAGGTTTCTTATCCTAATGCACCCTGGCCCAATCAGGGTTCCCCAGATTTACGACTGGCGTTCTGAATAAAATACAACCAGCCATTTATTACAGGCGGGATTTGCATCTCCGAAGTGGTTTAGGTTTTTTGAAATAATTGTTGAGAAAAAAAGGAATTAAACGATCGAAGCTGGGAGACGTGTAGATGTTAAGTGATTTGGTTATTAGAGGGATATGGGGGTAATTTTGTTTTTGGTAGGGATAGCTTCAATTTTTCATAACTATGCCGTCGGTATTCTTATTTTTAAACGAGGGATTTACTGATATTTACTTCAGAACTGCTGAACGTCAGTTAAAGTAGCTTATGTGCGTCTAAAACCCAACCTTAAACACTCCAAAATCCCACTTCCAGCTTAAAATTTCACAGAATCGATACTTGGTATGTACGGCCAACGTTAGATATTAAATTCTTGTGAGACATGTCTCATATGTCTCGAGAACCGGGACTCATAACCTATCCTTTGGTGGCAGCTACAAAATTTGGTGCGGCTTGCACAGACACGGCGGAGAAAATCCTAGCACTGGCTTTTAAGACCTTTTTAATATATTTTTTTCGTATGCTGAAACGGGTAAAATGTTAGTGCATCAACATTTGCTAACACTACCTAGCTCTTAAAAAAAAAAACTATTTTCTTTTTTATTTATTTTTTGGTGTGGGATTTAAATCCAAAACATAGCGCAGCAGCCAATCACTCAACCGCTGCGCCTATTGTGTGGCAAACCATAATTAATTATTTTGATTGCATTGCTGAATAAAAATTTTAGTTTTATGCACCGCTCCATAATCGTAAACTTTAACTGTGCGGAATTAACTACTCCGTCTGCGAAACTTTCGTAAAAAGTTTTTGCTTCACGTTTACGATCTTAATAGTAAATTATTTTGTTTTGTTTAGTTATTGCAGGCACTTAATAAATGGTATCTCTTCACCGCCCTTGGTTAACTGGTAGTGAATGTTTAAGGCATTAAGTCTGCATTATTGAACCTTTGTATTGCATGAAGACTAAATAAATAAATAAAGTTCACCTGAGATGATGAGAGTAGGAAGTTTGGTGATTATTTTTTATATTGTATACTAAGAATTCGCTCGCGACTTTGTTTGCGTGGATTTTGGAGTAGTTTATAGCTTATAGCACTGAAAACTTTAATTACGGCACCACAACAGATCGAAGAAATGGTATCACAGCGTTTAAAAACAAATTTATCCTTTTCACAGACCATACGGCTAGAATGTTAAATTGAACTCATTACTGTTGAACAAAAACGCACAAAAATAAACAAAAGCCATGTATGCTTGATTAGTTTATTACAGTGATACCCACTTATGATGTTACGCCTAATACTATAAAACGTCAAATGTACGAGTGCAAACTTACTGCCGTGGCATGCAAGTGGCGTCATATGCAATTAGCGCTGTCTCTGTTTATTATCGATGCGAAAACGCTCACAGCTCCGTAATTTTTTAAGAAATAATCTTATGTTTATAGCCTACGAATAGTTCTAAGTCTTGGCATTTATAAAAATACACTCAAGATAATATCAGTATCATCATCAATATCAAAACGTATAATAAAATCATAAACGAGCCGTATCTGTACATTGAATATCAACTAATATATATTACAAGCAGTTGCTCGCGATTTCGTTCGCGTGGTAAGTTTTTCCCGTGTAAATCCTGATCCCGTGGTAATTTCGCAAAATCCCGTCATAGCGAGCATCTACGTACTAAAAGGACCCCCATGCAAAATTTGAGAGTCCTACCACTTTTAGTTTCTGAGATTTCGTGATAAGTGAGTAGTATTTCACTTTTATATACAATGTGTAATTTAAGGGGTATATACATACCAAGTGCACGGCCTCTTTGGATGATAACAAACGATATGGCAAGGGTTTTGTAATCCTAAGTCTACGTGTGTAGAACTTATTACAAATTCCAATACACTGATACCAGAGACCGAAATTTTCAAATTAAGAAGAATGAAAATAATTATCGTGTTATTGGCAAGTGACGCGGAAAGTTATTGACCCTCGAAGTGCTGTGACACGTTTGTTATGATTGGTATTCAAGAAATATATGAAACCAATAATTTGGTATCAATTTTTTGAGTCAGTTATTTTGTGCTGAAACTGTGCATAGAGACTCGACATACCAGATGTTGTCTTCAGCCATTTTGGATAGATATGGGGTTTCCGTTACACGTTGTATATAGATAAAGAAGGCACGTATTTATGCTTGCGAAATATTGTTGTTTGTCTTTCTTTCCCGTCAAGACGGAGCAATGGTCCGATGTGCATTCGGGTGTGAAGACAGTTAAAGGCCTTTTTTCAGTGTGAAAATAGGAATTAAAAATACAACTAAAACGTTTTGGGAATACTTTCATTGTGCGTACGGCTGTAATGTAGTGGAATTCCCTGCCGGAGTCTGTGTCTCCCGATAGCTATGACCTAGGGGTCTTTAAGTCAAGAGTGAATAGGTTACTTCTAAGTAAGCGTGCTCCATCTTCGACCACATTACACTTACCATGAGGTGAGATGGTGGTCAAATGCGAACCTATTATCAATAATTAATAAAATACATCAAATGACTTCTTCCCCTCTAGATGGAGCGGAAGGGAGTGTCAGACTGCTACTGACTAATAACCCACCTTGTTCCTTCAGCTGCATTTGTGGTCCAGGCTGTGGTATCTCGTTAGAAGATTCCAAGCAGGCAATGCTACTGGCTGCTCGATGAGGCGCGCGTTGAACTGACGTGTCGCCGACTCGGGCCTGGTCCTTATCGTCTCGAGAGCTGGATAGTGAAATAAGCTTATAGCGGGCCTTTTTAACCTTTTTACGCATATGAAATCGCTGGCAACAGTTAGTATTTGTATAAGTGTGACGCAATGTTTTCCAATGCAAAAAAAACATAAAAATAGTAAAATTATAAGTCCAGCCACAGATTTCTTTATTGGCCTCGTGATCAAACTTCTTATTTTATAACTAAGCAACGGGAAAATGAGATAACCCCTAATAAACTAATTAGTCTTTTTTTATAACGCCAACTAAATATTCCACATAAAGCGACAAGTAAAGATTAACAATTATCTTAACTTGTCCTTCTTATTTAAATATTTCCACCTAATTTACAAATTCAGCCACAGATTTTACATCTGATCACCATTTTACGGTTTACAGCAACAACAGAAGGTCCTCATAGGTTAGGTTAGGTTTTTTTTTAATTCACAGGCTCCTCCATCGGTCGACGGAGACCTTATCTAATTAAATCTCATGCATTCTAGTTCTTGCAGTTATTCCTCTCGCACTTTTATACTTCATAAAATCATAAAATAAGCGTTAGGTTATGTTAGGTTTAAAAAAAGAAGAAAGAAAAATAACCACCATGCAGAGTTGTATTTACAGTGGCTTACTTAGATTACTAGTGGCTAAGATAGTGTCATGCAGATGCTCGTTAATTTTGGCCGACTTAGTAATGTAGATTTTTAGAGGCGAATGATGATAAAAACTTAAAAATATTTGGAATAAATTTTTAAGTAAAAAAAGATTTGGAAATAAATAATCACTTCGTGAACGAATATCGAGCCTAAGTTTTGCGTTTTTAGGTAATGAAAAATCTGAATTCTACCCACATTGCTAACAATCTTTAAAAAAAACCCATCAAGTACCCTATCCTTGTCCTTCGTGCATTGATCAAAAAACCTAATTTGTAAATAAATAAATACATACAAAAACAAATACAACACACTGGGACAAACATAGTCGTCCACACGTAGGAAAACACATAAATCTGTAAGAGACATGTCACGGAGAAATAGCCCGTATGACAGTCGAATGTGAATAAGATATTGTATGAAGCAGAAGCGATATTTCTTACAATTCTGTCTATTGCGTCTGTGACGAAAAATGATATGAAATAAATAAGGCGACGCTGTATTGGTTCACGTATTATTTAAGTATGAAATAGGTGGAGGAAATAGAGGTCTGTTCGTATATGTTCAGACGACGTAGTGTTTTGTGCCTTTATTTATAAGCAAATAGCTCGTGGCTTAATAGAAACTAGACGAATCGATCTCAGTTTCAGCGAGGTCCGTTTTAGGGTGGAGGACCATCGTAACCACAGAACAGATAAAAGAGGTTAGAAAGGAAATAGTTCCTGATCGGTATGAGAACGCGTGTCGCCGCTTGTCTCCCACTCTTCAGCTCTACTACAAGCAAGAGGCCCATTACGTATGCGAATTACGCACACAAATAAATTACACACACTTAAATCGAGAGCTTGCTACTGATTGTAACTCACTGTTGATAAACGTGCGCCGTGCATCACCAATCAGGGCAAAGGATAAAACGTCAATAGTTGAAGTGTGGCGCATGCAATACACTGTAACCGGACTTGGTCATTACGTTGATTTAGCGAGTACACAACGGGCAATGTATACTTTTTGTAACTTGTTGCAATAATGTTCGTTAATGTTCGGAATTTCATAGTGATCAGAATATTTTTATGTTTTTTTTTAAATAAAGTTGGAATTAAATGTTATTTTCGACTTCCCGATGGAAAGATATACCTCCTCGCTCTAAACTTGCCGTCTGACTTTTTGTTTTACAGGTTATAATTGCACAACACGGCACTTTAAAGCAGAGCTCTGTGTTTCGAAGTAATCCGAAGCACACTAAACGCGGTAAATGAATTAATCGGTCGCGCTATGATTGTCGTGGCGCGCTCGCCACGCCCACATTACAATTCCAACCTTATTCATCTAATCCGTGATCGTAACAGATCGAAATTCCTTTGAGTAAAATATGTTAGTATGTTTAGAGGCAACCGAGAGATATAGTTTATATCTCTCGGTTGCCTCTAAACATAATTCAATTATAATGTAGGTATTTATTTTGCACTAGGTTATGTTCGCGGCTTTGCTCGTGTTAGAAGGTTTTTTTCAGCGATAAAAGAGTGGCCTATGTCGATTCTCAATGTTAAACGATCTTGTGGAACAACAAAGCTTTTTAAAATTCGCTACAAAGGTCTTTGCACCTACCAAATTTCATCAGAATCGGTTAATTAGTATAGACGTAAAGATTAACAGACATGTATGTGTGTATGTCGGGCAGGTATCCGCAACTCCACGACCAAGTGAGTATTTTGCGTGAGGGTAAGATATTTTATTCAATCCATGCTAGTTCCTCCAGGAAGGCGAGCAACGCCCTTATTTTGTTTACCATTTCTCGGAGGTTACATCGGTTGCCAAAGTATTTAGTCCTGTAATCCGCGACTACAGGACAGCTCAGCACCTTTTACCCGACCTGGGTATTAAACCTAAGACCTCATACTCAGCAGTCGCGAACAAGACCAAAGAGTCAGTTTATTAAAATAAATGTTTCATGAAATTGTAAACATTAAGTAAATAAACCGATTCATATTTCACATCACACTGCGATATCTTCAAGCTTGCAAAACATCTGACAGCTGACAGTGATGTGGCCTGCGGGAATGTCTTCCTAATCTGTCAACTTACTGACAAATGTCAGGGCAAGTAAAATGCCTAGCAGGTACACGTTTGAGATAGACGCTTCCAGTTGAGTAGTCAACATGGGTATACAACGAGTAACAGAATAAACGCAATTCCTGGTAGTAGTTGGTTCAGAATCGGCTTCTGAATCGATTTCCCTCCTAAAAAAATAGGTGTTAATTTTTGACGGAAAAATCTTTAATTTAACTTCAAATGGAAATACAGTATCATGACAAATTAATACAATCCTTAATTTAAGAAATGCGCGCGTGTGCGTGTTGGCCACTAATATTGCATGAGTGTATGCGTCTGCGTAAGGATATTGTATGACGCACATACGTTTTGCGTTTAGTAAGGATTACTATTTTATAAAAAATGCCTAGGTTTGGTTTCAATTTATTTAGTTACAGATGTTGTTTTAGACTCATAATTAAATATTCTAATTGGGGTGTCTGAGGTGTTGCGCTTAATCTGCTACGCCTTGTATTTTAATTAGGACACTACGTTTGTTGAAATAAGTTATAATTGACGCCTTCCACATAATAATTAACCCGGCCACGGAAACACACAGAGGAGCTCGTGGCTAAATGAAAACAGCCGTAATAGTCGATATTCAAGGTTAAGCAACACTTTCCGGGGTCAATTTGTGGATGGGTGATAATCTTAATATCGAGAGAAACCATATACAACGTATAATTTAAAGGGTATATACATACTAAGTGCATGGCTTCTTTGGATGATAACAAACGATATGGCAAGGGTTTTGTAATCCTAAGTCTACGTGTGTAGAACTTGTTACAAATTCCAATACACTGATACCAGAGACCGAATTTTTCAAATTAAGAAGAACGAAGAGAATTATCGTGTTATTGGCAAGTGACGTGGAAAGTTATTGACCCTCGTAGTGCTGTGACACGTTTGTTATGATTGGTATTCAAGAAATATATGAAACCGATAATTTGGTATCAATTCTTTGAGTCAGTTATTTTGTGCTGAAACTGTGCATAGAGGTACCAGATGTTATCTTCAGCCCTTTTGGATAGATATGGGGTTTCCGTTACACGTTGTAGAATCACTCATGCGTTTGTCAGGCTATCTATCCGTTTGATACGGCCAACTTGCTTTGAATCTACGGGATTGGTTAATTTCAAATTTGCTTTATGACCTGGAGAACTTGCTATGTGGGAAGTCCAACATCTTAGCTACTGGGCTATTGACGCTTATTATTAATTTATTTATTTTATTAATGATGGGTCTATGGGTCAATCTCACCTGATGGAAAGTAAATGATGTGATCGACGTTGAAGCACGCTTACCCAGAAGTAATCTATTAAAGACTTAAAGACCCCCAGTTTATAGTTATCAGGAAATACAAACTCCGGAAACACTCTGTATACGCGTACTTGAAGGACGGCAACGTCGCAATTTATTTATGAATGCGTACGCGAGTACAGTGTTTCTTTTACGTATCAATTTAACATTTTTAGTGAATATTTTAATATAAAAAAAAAACATTTTGTTTTCGAATGGTAAATTTTTTTTAGCATGTATGGATGCTATACTATTGCGGGTTAACGGGAACGCCCTCTGTTAGTTAACATACTGTATGTATCTTAATTTACATTGATATAGAGCACGGTCGGAATATCATTAGAACAATTATTAATCCTAATTGTAGCAATGCCTATGAACAAAATATGTTTTTTTTTTTTTTTCAATAATTTACTGTTTCATTAACATTATTTTAATTAATGCTCGTAAATCTACAAAGAAAACGGAAAAAGAAATATGATTTTCAAACTTCTACCATAGCACTCAAGTAAAATAAGATAACTACCCTCTAAAAACACAAGGACTATAAAACACAAAGCATCGTAAAATATCATAATTTAGTAGTAACTCAAAATGCCCGAGATTTTCGATAAGGTAACTCGGGAATTTAGCTACAAGGCTAAAATGGCGTCTCTAATTTATTGCAGATTATTTTTCTTAGCAGCCATTCTGAGTAAATTTTATATGACTGATTGGTGTTATAACTAACTTGAACATGCAGGAATAATGTAGCATTTATGAACGTCTAGTTCACCTGCAGTTTTTGAATCATGGTTGTAGATAATAAATATTTATCAACTGCAGTTGCTGGCACTAGCAAACTTTTTACTGAAGCTAATTAGAAATAAGATGACTGACAAAGTAACTCCATTACTCCCACAACCCACGCCAACTGAATTTGGTTCAATGCAATCGTCTATACTTTCGTTAGATACCATTGCATCAACCACTGCCACTGCCAAAAGTGTGAGGCAGCAGTTAAGATTATAAAAAAAAATCGTAAAGAAAGGAAGAAACAAAAATGCGTGCATTGACATTAACCTTAAAACTAAACGGTCAAACGAAGTGGTCAAACGCAAGCTTGAAGCCTATCAACTATTAAAAAAAAAAACGAATAAAATAAACAATCAAAGCTATTAATGACATAAAGGTCCCATTACTGGAACACAGGCTTCCTTTTCCAGGGAACGGTCCATCCACCACGCGGGGCCAGTGTGAGTTGATGGCTCTTCTGGCATCTTCTGGGCTCGCTCGTTCCATCGTAGACCTCATCTATCGCTTACCATAACCACTTATCATTCTGAAAAAAAAATGGCTGTCACATATTGAATATGAATATTGAATATATTGAATATGATATATACAACGTGTAATTTGAAGGGTATATACATACCAAGTGCACGGCTTCTTTGGATGATAACAAACGATATGGCCAGGGTTTTCTAATCCTATGTCTACATGTGTGGAACTTACTAGAAATTTCAATACATTGATACCAGAGACCGAATTTTTCAAATTAAGAACGAATAGAATTATCATTTTATTGGCAAGTGACGTGGAAAGTTATGGCCCTCATAGTGATGACACTTTGTTATTATTGGTATTCAAGAAACATACGAAGCCAACAATTTGGGGTCAATTCTGTGAGTCACTTATTTTGAGCTGAAACTTTGCATAGAGACTCCATACCAGATGTTGTCTTCAGTCCTTTTGGATAGATATGGGGTTTCCGTTTCACGTTGTATATTGAACAGTGGTGCTGTTCTCAAAACTGAGGAAACTGGCATGGGCAATGGCTTAAATTACCCAAAATAATGCATCAGACTGGGTTTGAACTCAAACTCGTAAGAAAACTCGTAAGTGGAATCTGTTGTTGTTGTTTGTTGTTGTTGTTGTTGTCCGAAATGCCCAAATAAGTGCACCTACCGGGCCCACCACAATATTAAAACCAACGATTTACCATCAACTCGAAGAAAGAGTGAGTACAGATACACATAATTATGTATAGCAAACCTATAATGATTGAGCCTCTTTCCTTGCTTCTACTGCGAAATTCCTGAAAAAACAATCAAACAGTCACAGCTTCTTTGCAAATATCGAACCAAAACCCACTTTCAAAGCTGTCCCAATCCTTTTCTTCATTAACTAGCACAATATCCTTGCAAACCAGGTCAATCTACCACGCCTGACAGTTTGCAGTGTAGCTTTCTTGACGCTGGAGTCACTCAGGCTTCTGCTCACGTCCCTACAGCAAAACTGGGGTGAAGTGTGAAACTTTAAAGAGGGGGAGATAACTTTATTTACTCAATTGTAATCCTAGCAGTGTCTCATCAATTTGTTCCCGATACGGGAACCGAACCTGTGTACGTGACTGGAGAAGGACGATGGTCGGAGTTTGTATTAATTGTGACATATTTATTGAGACATGTTGGCAACGTGTAATTTAAAGGGTATATACATACCAAGTGCACGGCTTCTTTGGATGATAACAAACGATATAGCAAGGGTTTTGTAATCCTATGTCTACATGATTGTGTGGAACTTATTAGAAATTTCAATACATTGATACCAGAGACCGAATTTTTCAAATTAAGAAGAACGAAGAGAATTATCGTTTTATTGACTAGTGACGTGGAAAGTGATGACCCTCATAGTGCTGTGATACGTTTGTTATTACTGGTATTCAAGAAACGTATGAAACCAATAATTTGGGATCAGTTCTGTGAGTCACTTATTTTGAGCTGAAACTTTGCATAGAGACTCCATACCAGATGTTGTCTTCAGTCCTTTTGGATAGATATGGGGTTTCCGTTACACGTTGTATAATGACTAGCAGTAGCGAAGGACTTCACTCCTGTGGATGTCATCACAATTATATCATAGCCCTTTATCTTTTGCAGTCGGGTTAAAAGTAGCTTATGACTTTCCTTAAGGTTCAAGTTACTTATACAAACCAATCGATGATTAGCGCGTTTAAATAAACAAACACATTTTTCCGCTTTATAATATTTGTATACTCGTACTTATTTACTTAGATAAAGTTAATTATACAACAACATGTTTATATAAAACTAGCGACCCATCCCGGTTTCACACTATCTCATTCTGTTGATTCAACCAAAAGAGACACAAAAGAAAGGAAAACAAAAGAGTAACGTTACATCTAATAAGTTAATTGTAAAATGTGTTTGTTCGTGTATTACTTGAAACTTAATTGTGTTAATTAATTGTTATTTATAATAATAATAATATATACTTTATTTCGGATATAGAAAATCCATTATGTGTTAGTAACAGAAATACTTATACAACTATATTAGTAAAAAAAAATGAATTAAACAAAACAAATTAACTCTAAAATCTCTTATCTAATTGTAATGTGAATTGTTTTATTAATTGTTCAATTTTAAATGTGAATTAAAAACTCACGTTTGAAACATTTCTTAACTTTAGCATGTCTAATGAACAAAATTACACAAAGTAATGAATGGATTCGAACCCACGACCATAGACTCGACCTACTGGATTTTACTGTGTTAAAATGTCTCTGTGACAAATAAGTTGAAGTGTGCTATAAGAAAGCAGTAGTAACTGCTTCCGTGGTCGAGTAATTTAGGCGTTTGCCTTGTGAACCAGTGGTCGTGGATAGGATTCCCGCGGGAAGCATACTTTGTGAAGTTGTTTCCAGTTTGGCTAGGACATTGCAGGCCTGAATCATCTGATTGTCTCATAAAAAGATGGTTCCATGCTTCGGAAGGCACGTATAAGCCGGTGGTCCCGGTCGCGGAATGGCGGTCGTCAAAATAGATACGTCAGAGGCTCTTGAGGCAGTCTAGAAACAGAGACGAGAGTGTATGGGGTCGTTAGACCTTACTGCCCACACGATAAGAAGAAGAACGAAGCAGTAAGTAGGCTCAGTGGTTACGGGACCGCCTTACGATTTGTAGACCGTAAATTCGAACCCAGTCAGGCACATCACTTTGGGTATTTTTTATCTGTTACATCACTGCCCTCAAAACGGTGAAAACCATTGTGAGAAATGGTAATGGCAAGAAAACCATGCCCTGTGACCAAAAATCTAAAGACATGCAAGAACCTCTCATAGAGAGACTGTGTCTCAGCGGCGGGAACGTTACAGTCTAGTTATGTTATATTTATGTATGTCTATGTATCTATCTCCAGCAACAATGCTATTACACCAATTTGCATATCAACCCCATCTGCCAAACAGACCAGAACGAATAATCCTCATACATTGAGCCCCGTATCCCGAAGAGCATGTTAAATCAATGTTCTCGGACACGATATCTATAACAGTCGTTAAAGGCTCTCAGAAGCTTGAAAGTCTAACGGCCCATCTAACTATAAGATAGTGAGTCTACGGACCAAATTGAATTGTGTGGGTTTCGTCCAAATTATTGATATTCCACTACATCTTAGACTGTGGTTGGTTAGAAAAGTAATAAACTAAGGCAGACTCAGCAGCATCTTCTCAACTGAGAAATATATCAATACCTTTTTAACTTTTTAGGATTCCGTAGCCGAATGGCAAAAAACGGAATCCTTATAGATTCATCATGTATGTCTGTCCATGCGTATGTCATAGCAATTTTATTCCGAAACAATTAGGACTACACAGTTGAAACTTGGTGGGTATTTACTGCTTTACGATTTTTATACAAAAATAAAACGTTAAGGGGGCTCCTCATACATGGAACTGGAACTATTTTTTTAGCTACTACGGTTTACTTCATGGGCCAGCCTGTAAATAAAAATTGGCAAAGCACTTGCGTTTTGCCAATTTTTATTTCGACAAAGGCTTTCGCTGGTAGAAAAGTGCTTTGGCTTGAGTATTCTGGTTACAGCGATTTATACATTATAAAGCGACTTACACATAAACCTAATAATGAAAAAAGTTAAGAAGACGTAACAAAGACAGCCTCAACGAAAATAAAGCACCCATCAAAATACCCATGAAAAAATGAACAGTTTATTCCACACGTAAACATTTCACAACCTCATAACTCCATTCTTCCCGAATGCCGAAATATAACAGAAAATAAAGTAATATTTTATCGTTACATACCCCGTTTACATATAACATAGGACGTGATCTAATTTAAACCGCGCTCCTGTCTGCCTTAGGCCTAATCTACGCCATGTCAGACCCGATAAAGTGTGAGACGCCACTATCATCTGTCTCTTTCTCTCTTAGTGTTTTGACGTCGATTTATCCTTGTTTAGTAAGGCTATGGTGCTCAAATAGGTATGAGATAGACGTAAATCAATTATAGGCAATCGATAATAAAAGAAATAGACTTTATTTTTGTTATCGGGGAAACCTTAAAACCAAATCAAACTAAAAATATTTTAACCGCGAACTTATAAACAATAAATAAAAATAAGTATTTTACATAATTATGTAGGACAACATGAGCGCTTATTGAACGTCAAAAGTACATGGTTCGATTTTGTCGTTTTCTGTGGAGAAAAACATGGCAAGAAGTTCCATGGCTACTCTTTTCAAAACATGATTAATTTTAATAATGTTGCCTCCATACAGTTTTGATAGGTATAAGAGAACGGTATAGACCAAATAACATGTACATTTTAATTTAATTGTAATTACTGATCAATCTTAGAGTCTACATTGTTCTCGCATTCACATTTAAAATTAGCTTTGATTTTTCATCGCACGCTTGGTCTTTGGCAATAAGGGAAGTGAGGGATTTGTACCTCTCTGAACTCACCTCGGTGGGCATAATCGGCACATGGAGGGAAGCCCTAGTTCCCCTTATGAGACCTATGAGAGTCTGGGAGACCTACGAAGTTCCCTGTGATAAGTGATCTTTATTTTGAAAATTGGTTATTAAATAACACTTTTACACGTCATTTACGTCATAAACTAGATGAAGCCGGTGTTTCCTAACTGACTACCCTGAGAAGAAACACCAAAAACAAACTCAGGGGCATCTCTTTTGAAGTCCATACCATCTATACTAGTTTATTTATTAATTATATGGGAACCTTGTAGGTTACAGCCTGAGGCAATCTTTTGACGAAAGATGAACACAGATTTAAGTCGGCTTGTCCAGACATTGCAAGCATTTGTCAGATAACGTATAGCTCAACTTAAAACTTTAAGGAGCTTAAGGATTTGACGAACAATACCAAGGTAAGGACGTTTGGGTAGGCGGCAAAGGATACTCAAACTGCCAGACAATCATGTTTACTTTGAATAAAACTATCTACATAGTTCACATATTCACAATAGTTTATGAAGATTATGCAGATTACAGAAATGGCCTTATGAGGAAAGAACCACACAGATTTGAGTAGAACCGTCCCGTCAGTCTGTCAATCTGTCTAATGCTTGTCTGGGAGACCTACGGAGTTCCCTGTGCAATGCTTTTCTGGGAGACCTACGGAGTTCCCGGAGTAATGCTTGTATAGGAGACCTACGGAGTTCCCTATGCAATGCTTGTCTGGGAGACCTACGCTGTTCCCTGTGCAATGCTTGTCTAGGAGACCTACGGAGTTCCCTGTGCAATGCTTGTCTACGAGACCTACGGAGTTCCCTGTGCAATGCTTGTCTGGGAGACCTACGAAGTTCCCTGTGCAATGCTAGTCTAGGAGACCTACGGGGTTCCCTGTGCAATGCTTGTCTGGGAGACCTACGGGGTTCCTTGTGCAATGCTTGTCTGGGAGACCTACGGGGTTCCCTGTGCAATGCTTGTCTGAGCACCGCATTGGGTTGGTACTAAGTAGCACGTTATCTTAGTGATCAGAGTCTACGCTTTGAAGAAACAGGTCTGATCCGACTCGCGCGAATATGGTTTCAATTTATTTACGGATGAGCTCGCTTTTGGCCTCGACCATGCCTGATGGTAAACGTTAGGTTTACGATGGTACTAGTGAGCGCAGAACAAAAAACATATTATTGTCATGAAACAATAAATTGACTATCAACGTACGCCCGGTGATCCTTTCGGCCATATTAGTAGCATTGATTCTCTTGTAAGTACGTAATTGTCCTCCGACGTATTCCAGTATAGCCTGATTTTAATTAATCACGGTTTAAATACAACAACTATTCTCTTATTTTACCAACGAAAAAAATCCCTATCACAACGCAAAACATTCATATATCACTTCAAACAATACACAACACAACTGTTCAAGCGGTAACCACAAAACTTTGAGAGCCACAGCATAGTTAATACATCTGTCTTTTGTCCCAGGACACTTAGCCCACTCCCGTCGCCTTCGGCTCTTCAAAGGGAAACATAAATTAACTCCACCTACTAATTACATCATACATCATTCAATTTTAATTTTTCACGACATTTTCAAACATTTTTATGGCCGAGAGTGATTTTATTATAGACTTTGTGACTTGTTATTTACGATCCAATATCGGCTTTAATTGTTTGGCCGCAACTTCTGAAAATTAGGTGTGACGTATTTGGATAGCGGCAGTTTTTGTAATTAGCTCTATATTATTCTGATTTTGTAATCCGAATTAAAAAAAAATTAAGTCGTCTCAGGTCTGACATTGTTATTTCTTTTGTTTTTGTCATTTTATTTTATTGAAAATTTGTATACCTATTCATTTTGGTATAGTGGTCAGTGGCACTGACTGCTATGCGCAAGGTCGTGGGTTCGATTCCCACCTAGGACAAATGTTTGTGTGATGAGCACGGTCATTTGTTCTTTGTCTGGGTGTAATTTATCTATAATATGTATGTATTTAGAAATATATATATATGTTTATCAGTTGTCTAGTACCCATACCACAAGCTCTGCTTAGTTTGGGACTAGATGGCGTTGTGTGAAAAGTTGTGGAATATTATTATTATTATTATTATTTTGTACGATATTGTAATTAATTTTATATTATCGTTTAAGTTACCTTTAATTTTTATATGGATCACAGGCCTAAATTAAATGATTTTTATTTATTTTTAGGTCGTGGGGCATTTACGTGGGTCATGGGTGGCGCAGTGATGTGGAAGTGTACCTACTATTACGCATAAATGTGTTATATCTTTGAATTATTGAGATGATTCACCTTACAGGAAGTAAATGCAATCACTAGAACGATTCTCAAGTCAGTCAAAATGTTATAAGTTCTCCATCAAGTTTTCTCCGTAAACTAGCTGCAGAGATTTGGCAATATGCTTGCTTTTATACTGGTACTGTGATACATAAAGGTTGGCTATAATAATAGAAAATAAAACATATTTATTTCAATTTTTGTAATTCATATAAAATTAAAACACAAAATTAAAATTCCAAAAAACAATATTGCTTGGTTTTTTAGATTCTTGTAGACTCTCCGTAGGTGTTTGTCACAATTAACACAATGTTAATTGTAGGTGACAAATATATGTCACCGGGTTCCGTTCCCTTCCCGTGCTCGTCCTCGGGGACTTCAATGTCAAAAATTTGGCTTGGGGTTCCCGATACACGGATACACGGGTCAGGATGGTGGAGGACTGGGCTCTGGAGTCAGGTCTGGTCATCCTAAATCGGGGTTCTGTCCCCACGTATGTACGGATGCAGGGCGAGTCTGTGGTGGACATATCGTTCGCTAGCCCTGCTTTGTCGTCACGTGTCGTTGACTGGCGCGTCATGGAGGGGGTGGAGACGTTTTCTGATCACCGGTATATCCGGTTTGACGTTTCCGCCCAGACCCCAGATGCGCCGGTCAGGCAGGCCCCGAGTGGCCCGCGGTGGGCGCTGCGGCAGCTGGACCGGGAGCTCCTCCTGGAAGCTTCGATAGTGCGGGCCTGGGTGGCATCACCGGACAGGCCTGCCAACATCAACGACGAGGCGGAGTGGTTCCAGGAGGCCATGTCCGAAATCTGTGACGTGGCAATGCCCCGGGTCCGGCCAGGACGTGCCCGGCGCCAGGTGTACTGGTGGTCGCAGGAGCTAGCTTTACTTCGCAAAGCTTGCGTCGTGGCGCGACGCCGGTACACCAGACACCGCAGGCTCCGCATCCGGCCTGCGAATGCGGAGGCCAGAGAGGCGGAGCTGTACGAGGGGTATAGGGCAGCGAAGACCGTCCTCAAAGTGGAGATCCGGCGGGCCAAAGATCTGGCCCGCAAGGAGATGCTGGAGACTCTTAATCGGGACCCGTGGGGACGTCCATATAAAATGGTGCGGGACAAACTCCGCACCTGGGCTCCCCCGCTGACACAGAGTCTCCGGCCCCAGGTAGTAGAGGACGTGGTGAGCGCTTTGTTCCCCTCACAAGGTGGGCATGGGAGTATGCCACCCATGGCTCCGCCACCTGCGGTGTCCGACGCGGGCCACAGTGACGACGACGACAACGTTCCAGAGGTGACCGAGGTAGATCTGAGAGTGGCGGTACGTAGGCTGAATGCCAAAAAATACCGCCCCGGGACCCGACGGCTTACCTGGCAAAGCCTGGGTCCTGGCCTCGGAGGCTCTCGGGCCTCGACTGTTAGGGCTCTTAAACGCATGTTTGGAGAGGGGCCAGTTCCCGCTTCGTTGGAAGACGGGAAAACTGGTCCTCATCAAGAAACCGGGGCGCCCTGCGGACACTCCGTCCGCATACCGGCCTATTGTGCTGCTCGACGAGGTGGGCAAAATCTTTGAAAGAATTATTGCAAACCGCCTCGTCGGGCACCTGGAGAGGGTGGGGCCGGATCTTGCGGATAGCCAATTCGGTTTCCACAAGGGGCGCTCTACGGTGGATGCCATCATGCGTGTGAGGGCTCTCTCAACAGAGGCTGCGGTGTCCCGGGGTGGGGTCGTCTTGGCGGTGTCTCTCGACATCGCCAATGCCTTCAATACCCTGCCCTGGAGTTGCATACGGGAGGCACTCCGGTATCACCGGATGCCGACCTACCTCTGTCGTGTGGTCGAGGCCTACCTGACGGACAGAGCCGTCATCTACCCTGGTCACCAGGGAGAGTGGAATCGGCGAGAGATGTCGTGCGGTGTCCCACAGGGATCGGTTCTGGGGCCACCCCTGTGGGACATCGGTTACGACTGGGTGTTGCGCGCCGACCTCCCTACAGGCGTCAGTGTAGTTTGCTACGCTGACGACACGCTGGTCCTGGCACATGGGGGGTCGCACGAGGCGGCGGCCGAACTGGCGATGCGAGGGGTTGCGACAGTCGTAGAGAGGATCCGGCAACTGGGACTCGAGGTGGCCCTGCACAAGTCCGAGGCCATGTGTTTCCATGGCCGTCGGAACGCGCCACCTTCGGGTTCCCAGATAACGGTGGGAGGGGTTCGCATCGGCGTCGTGACGACGATGAAGTACCTGGGACTCGTCCTCGACAGCCGGTGGAACTTCGTCGAGCACTTCCGACGTTTGGCTCCAAGACTGGACCGGGCGGGGGCTGCACTCAAGCGGCTCCTACCCAATCTAGGAGGGCCAAACGCCTCCTGCCGGAGGCTCTATGCGGAGATCGTGCGGTCCATGGCCCTCTATAATAATATACCACAATTTTTTCACACAACGCCATCTAGTCCCAAACTAAGCAGAGCTTGTGATATGGATACTAGACAACTGATAAACATACATATATACCTATTTCTAAATACATACATATTATAGATAAATCACACCCAGACAAAGAACCAATGACCGTGCTCATCACACAAACATTTGTCCTAGGTTGGAATCGAACCCACGACCTTGCGCATAGCAGTCAGGATCACTGACCACTATACCAACGGGCCTGTCTCTATGGGGCCCCTGTGTGGGCGCTGAATTTGCAGCGGCGACCAGCTAGCCGGCTGGTCGCGTCTCAGAGGGTCATGGCTATCCGGATTATCCGGGGATACCGCACGATCTCTGGGGAGGCGGCGAACCTCCTTGCCGGATTGCTGCCGTGGGATCTGGAGGCGGTAGCCCTCGCGCGCGTGCATAATTGGCGCGCAGAGGTGCTAAGCCGGGGTGAAACCCCGCTACCGCGGCAAGTCGCGGCTCAGCGGATAGAACTCCGGCGTGATCTCACGGCAGCATGGAAAGAGCGGCTGTCGCAACCGAAGGCTGGGCACGCCGCAATCGCGGCGATAAGTCCCCTCTTTGAGGAGTGGCTGGAGAGAGGCTATGGCGTCCTCACCTTCCGCCTGACGCAGGTGCTGACCGGACATGGCTGTTTCGGGAGGTACCTGTTTAGGATTCAGTGGGAGGACACGCCCGGGTGTCGTCATTGTGAGGACCACCTGGAGGACACGGTGGAGCATACGGTGGAGGTGTGTCCTGCTTGGGCGAAGCACCGCCGTGTCCTCGTAGAGGCGGTCGGCGGCGGTGACCTCTCGCGCCCTGCTCTGGTTCAGAGTATGGTGCGGAGCGAGAGGGAATGGGATGCGGTCGCCTCCTTCTGCGAAGCAGTCATGCTAGCGAAGGAGGAGGCCGAACGCGCGAGGGAGAGGCAACTCTCTTCCTCGCGCTCCAGCCGCCGCGGGAGACGCCCCGGGCGTCGGGGATCACGAGCCGATTTCCGGCCACCGTAGGCGCGGGCCTGCGGACGGCGAGCAGGGGTCGCTCACCGTCCGGTAAGGACCAGGCCCGGGTCGGCGGCGCATCGTGTTCCACGCGCGCCTCAAAGAGCTGTCAACACTAGTGACGGGGCCTCATAGGGCCATTGCCTGCCGGGGTTTGCGGGAAAGTTCTACCGAGTTACCGCGGCCCCGGAAATTTAGGGCAGCTGAAGGAACAGGGTGGGTTTTTAGTCAGTAGAAATCTGACACACCCTTCCGCTTGACCCAGAGCGGAAGAAGTCATTTGATGATTTTCCCATCCCAAAAAAAAAAAAAAAAAAAGGTGACAAATATATGTTATCAATCTCAAAAAACACACACATTCACTCACCAATTAGTTTTAATTTGTATAAAATTTTGCATAAAATACATTATGAAACTTCCCCATTAAAACATATAGCATCACGCATAAGCTATCCAACTGAATATTTCAAAATCCTTTGAATTTGTAAAGGGAAACTTTGATAGTGGCTTTGTATTTATGAACGGTATTATTAGGCGTTCATTAAAATTTCGTCCATATGGAAGTTTGTGCGTAATAGAGACTTCGAGTGCTGTTAGTGCCGCCGCGTGACTTTGCTCTGTGCATATTTGATGCTAATGTTCATTTTCACACTAGTGCCTCGCTTTCCCTTTTGAGAGCGACTCCAATTATGGTTTTAATGACGTTGAATTTGCTATGAAATGTGTGCTATGATATCCTGTTCTAGGTTACGATTTAACCCAAGTTTTTAACTAAAAATGTTGAAGTGGGCAGACGTAAAATAAAAAATATGAGTTGGATGGATTTTTACTCTTCCGATGAAAACCTAACAAACTTTAAATGTATTCAATTATTCATCATCTTTATATATTTTACATTAAATAATTTATTCTGAACTGCTAATATGTTTTCCTTTTGACACCTTTAATTTAGAAAACCAAGCAATATTGTTTTTTGGTATTTTAATTTTGTGTTTTTATTTTATATGAGTCACGAAAATTGAAGTAAATTTATTTTATTTTCTATTAGGTATAGCCAACCTTTGTATCACAGTACCAGTATAAAAGCAAGCATATTGACAAATCTCTGTACCGAGTTTACGGAGAAAGTCTTAATGGAGAACTTTTAATATTTTGACTGGCTTGAGAATACTTCTAGTGATTATAATTTCACTTCATGCATGATGAATCATCTCAATAATTCAAAGATATAACACATTTATGCGTGATAGTACTCTTCCACATCACTATCACACCTATGACCCACGTAAAGACCCACGTAAATGCCCCACGACCTAAACATATATAAAAAAAATCATTTCATTAGGTATGTGACCCATATACAATAATTGTAATGTTCATAGCAAATTTCATTCAGATCCGTTTAGTAGTTTTTGCGTGAAAGTTTAACCGACATCCAGTCAATCTAGATAGTTGATATCATGGAATAAGGATGTCAACTATCTAGATTACATAGACATCCAGGATGTCTCCTGGTATTTGCTACTTTGGCTACTAATTAACTCGAAATTCCCACGGGATGGGGATTTACGCCGAAAACCTTCCCACGAAACAATAAATGAACGCAACCCTTGACACATACTATTTAGTCTATGATCCAATCAGTATCTCTGGATTAAATAATTTTAAATATACTGTTTATTGTTAAAAACTGCAATCATTGCTTTATCCAAACACCTTGATTTCGTAACACACAAATACCTACTTACGTGCTGTTGCGTCAGATTATGTAATTGTACAAGCCTAGTACAAGATGCTTGCTGCTGCCATTATGTGGTTGATCTTAGACCACAAGACACGCCAGTCGCGTCGTGAATGGGTCGCCTTAACAATGTCGTAAACAGGCTTAGCCGACGTACGTTATTTGGTACAGTGCACCTGTAGGTATTGCTCATGGCTTCCTGAATACAGGACATAGGTCCAAGTGGCATTTATCCTGTCTTAATTACTGTATGAATACCTACTGGTTTACAACTACATATGTATATTTTATTCATTTATTTTATTATTTATGTACACACAGTAAAATACATTAGGATACAACATAATTATAATATTTGAGTACAAAGGTACTGCTTATTTCTTAAGAAATTTCTTCCAGCAGACCTGCAAAAGGTATGTACCTACCACCTAAGTTCACATTGTGAAATCCAATAAATGTAATGAGTATTGAAGAGATGTGCCTTGTTTACAAGTAGTTAGCTGTATTAGAATTGAAATAGGTAAATAGTTTAGATTGGTTCGTTCGTGTCGATGTGAAAGGCAATTTTTACTATTAAAATTACCATAGTAAAAATACCCTAGCAATCCTTTATGCTTGTGTCTGGAGTGGGTTCACTGCAATTGTGTAATGCCAGCCGGCTCTTCACGTTGGCCAACATAGTAGCGAATGTAGTGGCCAATGCCAACGTGTAGAGGTGGTGCAATACAACCCAAGATGCACAAACACCCCCTCTACACGTTGGCCAATAGGCATTGGCCACTACATTCGCCACTGTGTTGGCCAACGTGAAGAGCCGGCTTAATGGGTGGGGTTCGGACCTGCGACCTCTCGATCACAAGTCCAACACCTTATCCATTAAGCTATTGACAAAGGCTGTACCTACAACTGAATTTAGATGAGTTCATAATTTTAGATGTTTATCTTCGTACTTCGTAGTACCATTTCCATCAAATTATTTTCAGTCTCTGGTGGCGAAGCTGTTTATCTGTCAATGATTTTTTTACAAATATCCTATAATGTGGAAGGTAAGGCAAACAGTTGAACATGGCTTGAAAGATATTTGTATTAAATAAGACTCGCCAGCACACGGATAAGCTCCAAGAGGCTTAGATAGATAGATAGATATAATATACTTTATTGTACACCAATAATTGGATCACACTTAAATAACAATATTGTAAATAACATTGGTTACAATGGCGGTCTTATCGCTGAGAGCGATATCTTCCAGACAACCTTTGGAAGGACTTTACGAGTTTTAGTTAAAATGGGGAGGGCTATATTAGTGTACTACTGTACAAATATAAATACAATACATAAGTACATAAAATAAATAAATATATAATGTGTTATAAAACATTTGTGTATATAAAACATTTTTTATATTTATATGGTCTAATGTGTGTTATATAAAATAATAAAAAATAAATAAGTAAATTGCTTTTTGCAGAATTATATTATGCCCTTTCAAAATGGCACCGTTTTAAATGCAACACTAAACATGTATTTTATTCAAACCGCTTAAGTACAGTTACAGTTTCTTTGAGGCCGCTGACATATTTAATTTTATAACGCGTGTCATAACACTAGGTCGTATCTGGTTTTTTAAAGCAATCTTTGCAGGACCTACTGGTACAGAGTTAATAAAGGCCAAAATTGCGTAACAATCAAAATAATCTTAAGTATGGTTGCTGGTACAAAGTTTACCTAAGTTTACCCACGTATATTCCATATTAGATCTTGAAAAGTGCACTTAAATCCATCTCTATTCCAAGATTTATGTAGGCATGCCTTTGTTACAAAAAAAAAATATTTAGCAAAAAATAGAACCGACTTCCATATCAAAACACTACAAAGGCAAAAATAACTTTAATTTCGGAAGGCGGTGTCAAAAACTAAAATATATACAAAACTAAAGACACCGCCTTCCGAAATTAAAGTTATTTTTGCCTTTGTAGTGTTTTGATATGGAAGTCCGTGCATGCAGTGTTTTTCACTGCAAAGTGAAAAATAACTTTAATTTCGGTAGTCGGTGTCTTTAGTTTTGTATTTTCGTTTTTGGCACCGACTTCCGAAATTAAAGTTATTTTTCACTTTGCAGTGTTTTTGGGAGTCGGTTTAATTTTTTGGTAAAAAGTTTTTTTAGTGGGTCAGTTTGGTTTTAGTTACACAAGCCATAATGTTACAAAATATTGCTTTTCCCGATGCATAGCCGTTAATTTTTGAGGAGTTCTCCTGGTACTTGACTATCAGCTCTACATCACCATATGTAATGTGACGAGTATAAAGTGTTTAACATCCGTACTCAAGTAATCAAATCGCAATCCACGAAATACTTATTATTGAGAAGTTTCAGTGGCCATCTGTGGTCTTCATCATCAGTTCAACTTCCCCAAATGGTACTTTTCGGAAGCAACTGCTCAAGGTACTATAAGAAATACCCAAAACGCTATAGGTGTGCCTATAATATTTGAAGAGATCCCTCGATTTCTCCAGGATTCCATCATCAAATCCTGATTTCGTAACAATGGGACCAACTAGAAAGTATAACTATTCAAACGCAAAAAGAATTTTTCAAATCGGTCCAGCCGTCTCCGAGTTATGAGGTAACATACATAAAAAAAAAGTTCAAGTCGAATTGAGAACCTACTTTTTTTAAAGTCCGTTAATAAGATAATTTATTTCACACTTTCCAGAGAGCACTATGTGCTTGGATAGTGTTTACTTACGTATATGTACATGTTATGTAAATTGTGGGTAAGAACTAGATATAAGCAGAGTAAAATAATGGATTGACGTAGAGACCTGAATAAGATTAGCAAACCGAATGAGGTATAAAACACGACATAGCATGGAAATGCTTTTATTAAGTACTAGCTTTTATAAAAGGTTTTATTTCAGTGAGCTTAAAGCAGCCTATGTCATTCTTCAGTCCTTCAACTATCTTAACACCAGAAAATAGACATCAACACAGTGTTTGTCCTTTCCATTTGATAGAGTAATATGTATATTTTAACTTCCACGTCTAAGGTTATATATAAACAAATCCCAGCTATCGTACCTACCCACGTAACTTTATTGCCATTTACTCTTAATGTTATGGCATAAACTTGTAAAAATTAGAAAGACAGACAGGGTTTAAGCTAACACCAATACACGACTATTTAGCGTTTTAATATTTAACCAGTAGTCAGAGAGTCCAGAGTCAAGGCCTTGAACATCGACAACGTGTTGCTAGTCTATCGGTTTTCTATCGGTTACATTTAGGGGAGTATGCGATGGAATTGCACAATCTAATTCCACCAAGCTCGTTTCATCATCGGACTACAAGACGAACGGCGATGCGCCATCGTTACAGCCCACCATCCCACCCATACGCATAAAACGTTTTGGGAATACCCGACTACGCGAAGCGAAGGAGGGTAATATGTTTATCAGTCTTTGTATGTATGTATGTTTGTACCTACGTGGCATTGTAGAGGGCCGATTTTAGTAATTCTTATGTCAATCGACTCGACTTAACCATGCGATTGTCGCAAAGGACATAACAGTTATCTAAATTCTCCACAACGACAACCAGAAGTAATATTGTCAAAAAGATATTTTGTAGGCCTTACATATACTTGTTCTGGTACGAGAATCGAACCCGAAGACTCAGCGCAGCAGCCAATCACTCAACCACTGCGCCAACCTTTGTCGTTATTATATTCATCGAAGATTTATAATAAAATCAGGTACTATTTCGTAAAGATCAAAATGAATAAATATTTTAACGACTGTATATTTTATTATTAGTTCCACTATAGTATATAACTAAAATCAAGATAGGTGATAACTTACCACGATTTGACCTTTAGTAACCTTAGCCTGGCGCTCAGACAATAGCAACAGCTGCTTTGAAATCGTTGTCCATCTTTTAATATTAAAAACTAGAATAACATATATAAAATACATAGTAAAACTATTTCAATTAATTCTTTCCCTGATTCGGAACAAAATATTTCAGGTTTTGTAAATACTGTTACGAGCTGGGGTTCGGGATGGAAATAATTAACGCCAATTAGACCAAAATTAACACTTTAATTAAGTAAACACAAAATAAAAATTAACACAGTTATTCTCACTTCAATACTTGTCACTTAAACTTAAATCGCACTGAAATTCACTTGAAGAGCTTCGATTATATCGCGTATTCGCCTCGTAATAAGACTGCCGTCTGCATTCCTCTGCGATCTATTTGTACCCCGGTCTATGAGTTCTAGAAAATTCTTGTAAAATCGACTCACTGTTTATACTGCCAAGAATATTACAGAAGCTACTCGAGATACTCAATACTGCTACTCGCCGCCAGATGGCGTTAGGGTCTCGAACGTATTAGAAGTCAGTCGAACTTTCTCGATATACTCAGTACTGCTACCCGCCGCCAGGTGGCGTTAGTGTCTCGAACATTCTAGATTTCTGTCGAAGTTTCTCGACGTACTTCGCTAAGCGACTGGCGTAACAATACTTATAAAAAATAATCTATACTAATATTATAAAGCGGAAAAGTTTGTTTGTTTGTTTGTTTGCTTGAACGCGCTAATCTTCGAAAGTACTGGGTGGATTTGGATGCAATTTGGTATGGAAGTAGCTTGAAGCTTGAGGAAGGTTATAGGCTCCTTTTTACGCGACTGCAAAAAAGGAGAGTTATGTTTTTACCGTGAAACCACGGGAGCGAAGCCCCGCGTGAGTACTAGTTAAAAATAAACTTGGCCACCATTGTACTATCATTGTAAGAGCTTAAAACCACGCTTACATCATTGCCGAAATATCCGTTGCTATAATTTGGACATCTTTGACGGTCGTTACGGGAAAACGGGTTACGGAATAGGCAGATAATCTGACACAGGTCTAGCCAAGGGGTATCGTGTTACTCTGCTACTGGGTAATGGAGTTCAGATAGGTAGTGGCTCCATTTAAAACACCTTTATTCAGCTGTACCCGGTTAGACTGAAAGACGACCCAATATATTTGGGAAAGACTAAACAGATGATGAAAAGTATCCTATGTATTTTTCTAGGTTTTAAACTACTTAAAAAAAATCCTAGAAAAATACATTGGCTACTTTTAAATACATAGTCTCGTGGAGGCAATTGGAGGCGGTGACCTCTCGCGCCCGGCCCTGGTTCAGACCATGGTGTGGGACGAGAGGGAATGGGATACAGGCGCCTCCTTCTGCGAAGCAGTCATACTAGCGAAGGAGGAGGCCGAACGCGCGAGGGAGAGTCATCTCTCTTCCTCATGCCCCAGCCGCCGCGGGAGACTCCCCGGGCGTTTTTTTTTTTTTTTTTTGTTTGTGGCATCTCGCAGGTCAACCTCTGAGGTTGTCGGCTGCTTAACCGGGCTTGCCTGTGGTTGCCTTAATTAATAAATTAATTAGAGCCTCCAGCCAGGGCTTATTAAAAAACTTACAAACTAGGCGACTACACGCTAAGGGCACCCCCTGTGGGGTACGGACCTCGGCTTAGGGCGTCGCAGGGGAGGGCAGCTAGGGACAGGCTGGATCATATCATTATTATTATTAATAAGGGAATTTAAAGCTACTGGCTCAGCGTCGCGGGCTGGCTCTGGCAAGGGTCGGGGTGGACTATTACGAGGACGTCGCGGCGGGCCTCGGCGGCGAGGACGGAAGGACGGTCGGTTTTTGTGTTTGTGTGCCACTGTACTTGTTTCCCTACGGCTCTCTTGGAGCAGGGTGATTGCGTCATCGGGAGTGACTAGGGTATGCCTTGGTCGGCGAATCTTAGAGATACGCGAGGGTTCATATTGGGCGGCCGATACGATAAGGGGATTCCTATGTTGGATTGAAGTTTCAAAGAAACGCTTGGAGACGCGTTTCATGAACTGCTGGATGGTGGGCATCTTGAGGTCTACGTGAAGAAGCTCATTTCGAACATAAAAGGGGGCTCCCGTGACTCTACGGAGGAATCGGTTTTGGAGGGTCTGCATCTTATGGAGGAGGTAGGGCTTTGCGTGTGCGAAAACAACGCAGGCGTAGGTCATGATGGGACGGATGACCGCGGTGAAAATACGCAGCTTGCACCTGAGTGATAACTTGCTGCGAGAGCTAAGAATGAAGTGGAGCCTACCTAGAGCGAAAGCGGCGCGCGAACGTGCCTGCTTTATGTGCTCAGCGAAGGAGAGGTGTCTATCGAGGACCACGCCTAAGTATTTGGCTTGCTTTTCCCAAGGGATCGGCTTGCCGTACATGGTAATCGGACGGGGGGAGGGTGGGTTTATCCGCGGTTTAGAAAAGAGGACTGCCTGGCTTTTGTCTGGGTTGACTTCGATTCTCCATTTCCGGAACCACTTGGCCAGAGTGTTTGCGGAAGTTTGGAGAGTGCGAGCGATGGCATCGGGTTTAAGACCGGTATAATAGATAGCCGTATCGTCGGCGAATAGGGCTAGCTGGGTATTTTTATGCTTGGGAATATCACTAGTGAATAGCGTGAAAACGAGGGGGGACTCTCCGGGCGTCGGGGATCGCGTGTAGATCTTCGGCCACCGTAGGCGCGGGCTTGCGGACGGCGAGCAGGGATAGCTCACCGTCCGGTAAGGACCAGGCCCGGGTCCGGGTGTTCCACGCGCGTCTCAAAGAGCTGTCAGCAATAGTGACGGGGTCCTATAGGGCCATTGCCTGCCGGGGTTGCGGGAATGTTCTAACGAGATACCGCGGCCCCGGAACTTAAGGGCAGCTGAAGGAACAGGGTGGGTTTTTAGTCAGTAGAAGTCTTACACTCCCTTCCGCTCTACCCAGAGCGGGAGAAGTCATTCGATGATATTCCCACAAAAAAAGGTTTTAAACTACTTTTATGTATGCATAAATTTCATCCAAATGACTTAGCCATTTTTGCGTAATTAAAATAAAAAAATCTAAACAATCATAACATTACTTAAACATTTAATTTATATGAATGGATGTACTATGAGGAAACGAAAATCTATACTAATATTATAAATACTAACAGTTGCTCGCGACTTCGTTCGCGTGGGAAGTTTTCCCGTGTAAATCCCGATCCCGTGGGAATTTCGTAAAATCCGAAGTCTTAGCGAGCATCTACGTACTAAAAGGAACCTCCGTGCAAAATTTGAGAGCCCTTACTTGTAGTTTCTAAGATTTCGTGATTAATCAGTGAGTGGTGTTTTGCTTTTAGATTAATATTGTAAAGCGGAAAAGTTTTTTTGTTTATTTGTTTAAACCTGCAAATCTTAGAAAGTACTGCGTGGATTTGGATAAAATTTCGTTTGAAAGTAGTTTGAAGCTTGAAGAAGGTTACAGACTATTATTTACCTAACTTAAAAAGAAGGACGTTATGGTTTTATCGTGATAAAATCTACGGGATCGAAACCCCGCCCTACTGCTGGTGTATGTGTGTGTGGTGTTAGTAACTAAGATATACTAATTAAGTTATAGTTATTTCATAAATAAGAAAACAATCTCAAAATATCCCAAATATATATATTAAAGCTACAAATTAATACACAAATCAATCTCTAAGCACGATTATTTAGTCGTAAACTAAAAATAGGACAAGGCAAGCTACAAACGTCTCGATTTCTATAAATGTGTAGTCGACTCGTAATTCACTGAGTGTTAAGTAAGTTAAATAAGTGTTTAAGTACCCTTAAGTTTATATTTGAAGTAAGCCACTAAAAACTACACTAATGGATGCGGCAATGACATGAAGTATAAATTCTAGTATTTGTTGTCATATCCATAAATTGTGATAGAGAATTGACTTACTCTGCTTTCAGGCAAATATATTGATATAGGTATCCAGTTTTCTTACAAACAATCTTGATTGAAAGGATAAGTAAAGAAAAATGAACGCTTTTAGCAGTAAGGCTTTTTATAATACAGTATGTTAACTAACAGAGGGCGTTCCTGTTAACTCGCAATAGTATAGCATCCATACATGCAAAAAAATATTACCATTTGAAAACAAAATGTTTTTATTTTTTATAATATTAAAATATTCACTAAAAATGTTAAATTGATACGTAAAAGAAACACTCTGTACACGCGTACTTGAAGGATGGCAACGTCGCAATTTATTTATGAATGACGGGCCACGTGTGCGGCGATCTAATTGATGTGCTTATACTATTGCGGGTTAACGGGTACGCCCTCTGTTAGTTAATATACCTACTGTATAAATATTTTTTTAATAACCTACATGTGCACTATAAAGAGTATTCTATTTTATCATAAACTCTCTGATCTGATGAACTTCATACTGTGATATAAAAAAAAAAAAATCATCAAACCTTTTGACAATAAAAATTAATTGTCCAATTTCGTGCGATCGTTTTGAAGTTATGAAGGACCAACAGCTATTAAATACAGGAAATATATAGTATAGTAAACAGTAAGCCATTTAAAAGTCCTTTATATACAAATATGTAAATGCATAAGTTAGATTAACACAGAGGTTCGAATGTATGCCACTATGTTGGTGAGATCTGTAATAATAGAATAATTGAAGCCTAACACCAACAGTTTATAAATTCCAAATGAAATGCCAGATCCAAAATATTCATTGTCCTGGTTATTCTAATACTGACTGTGATTAATGGTATAGCATAAGACGAGGGTTGTTCATAGACGACAGCAATATAGCGACAACTCTTTGTCTCTGGTCGCTTACACTCTATTTTAATGGTACTCATTAATGAATGGTGCAAGTAGTGGGTGGTGTAAACTAGGTAGAAATTAGAAATTAGAAATTATTTATTCATTTGTTAACATAGGTAAACAATACAGATCTTATTTTAATAAACAGAGCGCTATGTTATGCCAGGAGGCGTACAAATGTGGTGTGCATATCCTTGCGAGTATTATAAATGAAAGAAAACATTGTACAAAATCATGCATTAATTAAACAATCACTAAGTAATAATTCTGTCACACCTAAATAAGGAATTATTTATGTCTCAGAAAAAATATATATGTCAAAATAATTAAAGTGCCAATAATTAGAATGTCAAATAATTAAAATGTCAAATAATTAAAACGTAAAATAATTAAAAGTCAATCAAATTAACATGTCAAATAATTCAAATGCCAAAACTAATAATTGTGGTATTAAATTAATTCGTCATTTAAGTATTCGTCAATGGTATAATAGCATTTATTGGTTAATAATAATTGCATTTTTTTCTTAAATTGTTTCAAATTTAATTCTTTTATAGAATCTGGTATTTTATTATAAATGCGGGGTGCCATACCCAGGACACTTTTCCTTACTAATGCAGTTTTGCATTTAAAATTATTTAAAGAATTTTTGTATTGATTACAAATTGGAACATTTCGTACAGTTTTCATTATTTCAAAAAGGTTGGGATTCGATTTCACGAAGATACTGGTTTCTAATATGTACATCGCCGGTAACGTAAGTATCTTTAATGATTTAAAATATGGTACACAACTGTCATCTGTTTTCAGACCACACATAGCTCTAATGCACCTTTTTTGTGCCTTAAATATTAGTTCCTTATCTGGGGAATTACCCCAAAAAATTATTCCGTACCTGAGAAGTGAGGCTACTAGACCATGGTAAGAAACCAGTAACGCGTCTATATTCACTTTTCTACCCAATTGAAAAAGTGCATATGCAGATTTATTTATTCTTTTACATAGTTGTTCTATGTGAGCTTTCCAATTAAGATTATTGTCAATGTGTAAACCTAAAAACACACTTAATTTTGTTTCTTCTATCTCAGTGTCATTGTAGCTAATACAAATTTTTGGTGCTTCAATTCTCTGGTGGAAGTGCATTACTTTAGTTTTCTTGAGGTTTATTATCAAATTATTCATATGAAGCCAATTAATTATGTCAGTTAGTGTATTATTAATGTCAAGTTGGTAGGTATTTAAGTCCTTACATTTTACTATAGCAGTGCTATCGTCTGCAAACAAAATCATTTGTTGTTGTGTCACTTTTGGTAAATCATTAATGTAAATGAGGAATAAGGGGGGCCCAAGCACACCACCTTGAGGAACTCCATATTTTATATTCCTGAACCTCGACATATACGTTCGTTCCGTTTTGGTTTTTGCGCACACTCTAGTGATTTCTGTACATTGCAACCTATTACTTAAATATGATTCTAGTAATTTCAAAATGTTCCCTCTGATGCCATAGCAATGCAATTTCTCAAGAAGGACTTTGTGATCAACATAATCAAATGCCTTAGTCATATCTGTGTAAATAGCGCACACGGGTATTTTTTTATCAACAGCAGACATAACATTATTTAAAAGGTCAAAAATCGCCATATTAATAGTTTTATTTTTCCGGAACCCGTTTTGCTCTTTGCATAAAATATTATATTTGTGAAGATATTGATATATCGAGTTATATATAACTTTTTCAAAGATTTTAGAAAAAACAGGAATTTTGGCAATGGGTCGGTAATTTTTTATATGCGTCTTGTCTTCCTTTTTATGGAGCGGTTTTATTATGACTTTTTTTAAGGCTTCCGGATAGATGCCCTCGGTAATACCTAAATTAATAATATGTGCTAAGACAGGTGCTACAAGCTCAATTACATATTTAATTACTTTTGTAGATATACCGTCAACACCTACAGTACTAGTATTTTTAAGTGTCTTGGTTGCTAAAATGATATCGGACTTTAGAACGGGCTGCATAAACATTGATTGCATTGTCAAATTATCTAAATTATGATTTATTCTAATGTCATCTATTATGTTACTCTCAATGTCATCTATAAAATAGTCATTAAATGCATTAGCTATGTCATTCGGGTTTGTATAGGTCAAATTTCCAGTTTTTATTGTTAGTATCTGTTCTTTAGGCACGTTAGTTTTGGATCCATTTACTATCTGCCATGTGGCTTTTGATTTGTTTTGCGAGTTGTTTATAAAGTAATTATTTTGTGCTTTCTGAGTCAATTTTACGATTTTTTTATAACGCATAGTGTATTTTTTCAACTCGTTTTTAGCTTTTTTGTTGGGTGTAGTCTGTAAGCCCACAATAATGCTCTCTTTTTTTTACTACATTTTTTTATGCCGCGGGAAATCCATTTAACCTTTTTGTTAGTGTTTGTGGTTATTATTTTCTCTGGAAAACACAGATTGTAAAACAATAAGAAAATATCAAGAAAGGTATTATAGGATATATTTACATCATTACTTGCGTAAACTTCTTTGAAAGATATTTGTTCTATGCATGATTTAAATTTGTCAAGATTCTCTTTGGAGTAATCTTTTTTGACCGATTTCCAAAATTTTAAGCGACACGTTTTATGTACAGGTATTGTAAGTATTTGTGATGTGTGATCTGACAACATGAGATCAATAATTTCTGCTTTCCATCCCTTTTGTAGATTATGTGCGAAGTTATCAATGCACGTTTTACTATGAGGCCTAGTAGGCTGGCTTAGAGCTAAAGTTAAGTTATAGTTAAATAGGAAGTGTTCCAATTCCAGAGTAGTCTTATTTCTTAACAGTATATTAATATTAAGATCACCACAAAGTACAATTTTTTTATTCGATAGTACACAAACTCTTTTTAATACATCGTCAAGTTTTTCATAAAATGTCAAATAATTATATTTTGGTACTCTATACACACATATAATAATAATTGAATGGGATGTCAGTTCTATAGCACAAATTTCAAACACGCCTGATACAGACTGTTTAGCAACATCTGGTAGTTCCCTATACTGGTGCCCCTTTTTTATAAGAATACAAGTCCCTCCCCGATTAGTACTTCGTGAAAAAAAAGCGGCTAGATAGAAATTCGGAATGTGTAATAGACTTTTATGTCCAGATGTCATGAAATGCTCTGTTAAACAAAGTACATCTATAGTTGTCCCTTTATTTTCCAAGTTTTCTAATTGTACAGTTAACAGATCGGATTTATTTAACAAGCCAGCAATGTTCTGGTGCATTACATTAATACTACTGAAGAAAAAACTGTCCCATGTCTTCTGATTCAGTTACTGTCTTCATTTGGTTGTCGGTTTGGTTCGATTCAGGATAGTCGTAGTCAATGTGTGATGATTGTATGTTCATAGTCATTTTGAAAATATCCTTAAAAATGGATTTCATTCCAGAGTTATTTATTGCGCCTGTGCGTTTGTTAAACATGGTTTCATCATACTTTAAATTCATGTTACTGTCTAGAAAATATGCGTGATCATGAGTGAAAGTATCCAGATATAATAAATTATTAAAGGTTTCCACTCTTGAATTATAAAGGTAGTTGTTCGTGAAGAATTTGTATGTCGGAGTGCATATAATTATTTTAGTGTGAGATACTTCTTGCAATAATTGTCGAATTAGTAAAATGCTATCAAAATATCTATTTGTTATCTTAAAGTCCTCCTCACCTATTAATATAATACAGTAGTCTTGTTGAGTGAACCCTGACAACTTTTCTTTGATACCTTTTAACAGAAGTTCTATCGTTCCATGAGGCATGATATAGTGACATAGTTCATACTTCTCAAAAGTATTTTCTGCAATATGAAGTAGTTTATTTTTGTTGTCTGTGCTTAATATGCAAATTTTTTTACGCTTCGACTGTTTTTCATCTACATTATTTTTGCATTTTTTTGTTTGTAATGTAAGTTTGTCGCTTTCTTTTAATGTTTTTAAGTTGTTGCATATTTTTTTTACTGGAGTATCGTTGTTTCCTTCGTGTTTAGTTGTCTCCGTTTGCGTATGTTTATGAGTATTTTTTATGCTTTTTGCCTTTTTTGTGCTGGGTGATTTTACTTTAGTTGGACTGTAAGTGACTTTCTTGTACAGTTCATTCTGTTTGCTGAGACTTATATTTATTGTTTAGAGATTTTGAATTTTTTGTGATAATAAATGAAATGTTTATTTTGTAAATTGTGACGTGTAAAAGTGTTATTTATAAATACATAACACTTTTACACGTAACATTTATTGAGTATGTAGGTTATTACTTATTTATTGTATATAAGTGAACAGTACACCATGGACTACCCGCGTATTTATTTTCTCCTGCTGTGTCAAATCCATCCAAAGGTTGTCTGTAAAAGATCGCTTTTAGCGATAAGACCTCCCATAGTAACACCCTTTGTAGTTTTTAAGTCCTCATTTAATTGTTATGGTGTACAATAAAGAGTATACTCTTTATTGTACACCATAACTCAATCTATCTATCTAGATACCTTATGTGACAGGCGGGATAGGATTCTTACAATGCCTAGAAAGACTTATATGAGGCATTTGCCTAACAGAGCAGAGAGTAGATATCACAGTAACAACTATCACGAAATAATAGTCATTATTGCAGTCTTGTAATTTCGAAACAAAACACTCATCTTAATAAATCACTTTCACAATGATTTATTCCACTTACATCCATCGTAGTCGCTCCTCCTTAATTTCACACTGGACGATTCCAAATGAAAATGTTCTAACAAGAATGTTAGACAGAAAAATTAAAATTCTCCTGTAGCAGACTGAAGACGATTTTTATTAAAGCAAAAAATGCCGAAAAGCCCGCCGTGGAAGGCTATATCGCCCTGCGGGAGGCTTTTATAAGGCGAGCGATAAATCAAGGACGGGGAAATATTTAAAAGCTTGCCGCACCAAGATTCTTTGGTGTTGTCCGTTTAGGGCGCAGAGATTTGGGTCAGATGCATTTTTCTGGTTTCAGGAACAGATTTTTGCTTTAATAGAATAACAGTTAAAGCTAGAATATGTTATTTTATGGTATTTCGAAATATTGAATGTTTTGATTCTCTCTCTGAAGTGTTTTTTAGTCGGAATGGGTATCATGGAATCACACATCCCGCTCTGGGTGAAGCTGACTGGAGTAGGTATCGAACTCCTACTGACTGAAAACTTAGTATTTAAACATTTATACTACCTTTCTTTTAAAGTTTATGTGAATATGTTTCGTTCAGTTTATCATTATATCTAAACTAGCAGTTGCTCGCGATTTCGTTCGCGTGGGAAGTTTTTCCCGTGTAAATCCCGATCCCGTGGAGATTTCGCAAAATCCTTTCTTAGCAGATGCCTACGTCATAACATCTACCTGTATGCCAAATTTCAGCCCGATCCGTCCAGTGGTTTGGGCTGTGCGTTGATAGATCACTATGTCAGTCAGTCAGTCACCTTTGAATTATATATATTTAGAAGATAACAAAAACATAACATTTATATCACAATAAAGATCTTTGACTTTGCTTGGTCGTTGGTCATTCTTACATCTTTGGCAGTCATTACGGGTAGTCAGAATCCAGAAAATCTTTACATTTTTGTACCCAGACCAGTAAAGAACATACCAAATCCTGTGGGCGGCACGTCGTGGCAGGAACATGCCTCGTTTCCTGCTCATGAAATACATTTTCACGCTATTCATACATCCAACTAACAGTGTATAGCCCAAATATGTTCCGGAAAAAATGGATGGGAGTCTGCGAGACCACCCGAGGTTTTAGCGAAACGGGATTAGGTAGGCCGGAATTTAGAAACACTTCTGTGGCACAGTCACGCCTTCGTTGTAATGATAGGGAAAATGGCTAATGGTTTTCCCTTTAATAATTTATTAGGTGTTTGGAGTCTGTGGGAAGATAGGAATGGAATAAATTGGGAGCTGCTTTAGCACAAAAGTGAAACACAGCAGGCTTGTAAAACAAAAGTCAGTGTTATTTTGCATCCTTTTCCTTAGTTTGGAGAGAAGCTCTTATCTTAATTATAAGAGCCGCATGGGTTGATCTTTAGTACGTTTGGTGTGGTTAGGTAATCCTACGTTCCTTTATATGCCAAGACCCTTTCATGCCCGTTAAAGTACTTTTAGTTGTATGTATCTGCTGTTATTCATAGATCTTGTCACTTGTTAGGGATGGAACTGACAGTCAGGTGCCGAAGCAGTAACTGAGTTAAGAATATGAAAATTAGGTATTGGAATACAGGTGCCACCGAAAGACTGAAAGCCAGTCCCTAACTAGCCAGGAATCTCCACTTGGGCGGAAAACCGCCGTGTCCTCGTAATGTCTTTAATCTGTACTATAATGGATAGCTTTCACAGAAATAAACGAATACCTTAAATAAAATAAAATATTATTAATAAACGAACAGCTAGTTAGTCTCGCTAAAACTCGAAAACGGCTGGACCGATTACATGAATTCTTATTGTAGTATGTTACCTCTCATACAGAGAATGGATCAGTTAGAATTATACTATATATCGGCGCAAATACAATAATTTGTCTATTAAAATAATTGAAATGTTTAAAGATTAATAATTTGATTGTTTTACAAACTATTAATTGATTTATAAGATGTAAAATTAACGTTTAACATGTTCCAACTTAAAGCATTGTAATTTAAGTAGGTATGATGGTGGCGGTGGAATGAAACCAACGTTGGATGACAGATAGGGTTTTATTGACTTTACTCAAACACTTGACAGGCTTTATCGAACAAAGTTAGACTGACGTAATAACTATTAGTGGTCCTAGGGATGGACTGCGGGGCTATCCTATCCCTTAACCTCCTAGCTCGCTATTCCTGAGGGCGACGGGGCCTCCGCTCAGTTCAAGCTTAAGACAATAGTAGTGACTGCGGGGCTATCGACCACTATGCCTTCTAAGCTGCGAATGAATCGTTTCTTTTTTTTTTTTTTTTTATTTTTTTTTTTTTAGGTAGGGCCACTCGTAGTTTAGCTCTATACGGCTAATGTACTACTTAACCGGTCTGTCCTGTGGTGACCTCTAATAAATTAAAGGCCCCCAGCCAGGGCTTACAAACTAAAGTTTACTTAAAGCTAATGACCGCACGCTAAGGGCACTCCCTGTGGAGTACGGGCCTCGGCATAGCGGGGTCATTTTGGGAGGGCAGCAAAGGGACAGGCTGGGTCATATTATTTACGGGAGTATTTATTGCTACTGGCTCAGCATCGCGGGCTGGCTCGTTTGGCAAAGGTCGGGGAGGATTTTCATTACAAGTACGCGGACGTCGCGATGGGCCTCGTCGGCGAGGCCGGAATAAGGAACGCGTTCTGTATTTGTGTTTTCTAAGAGTGCTGGTTTCCCTACTGCTCTCTTGTCGGATGGTGGTGGGTGAATCGTTTCTCCTTGGTGAGGGCTTATATAGGCGGCTTGACACGTTAGTGTGCGTCTTCATCATGTGATCCTTGTATGTGTTTGTAACTCGTTAACGTCACGACACTTCACACGTCGTATGTTAGATGTCACTAGTACTCTACAGGTACTGTATATACAATCTGATAGATGGCGTAAGGCGTCGTGTTATATAGGTTAATATTTAACTAGAAAATGTGGGTACATGTGTGACAATCCCTCTATATAAGGCCACACTGTGAGCGCTAGATTCAGATTCAGATTCATTCTTGTTCGAGCCGCTGGACAGTGCGGACTTCTCTGTAAAGTCGTTACGCTGTCAGTTGAATAAACGAGTCTCCGGTAACATTAACAAGTGCTTTTATTTGAAAATCAAACTGAGTGATCACCAAGACAACATTCGTGACGTCAGCTGAGCTGACGTCACACTTTTGAAAAAAACACGTACGAGGCTGTCTCTCCGTCATATATAAAGCTAAATTACCACTCACTCATTGACATAATTGTTCTCCCAGATGGTGGATGGGGAGGTGGGTATATTTTGACAGATTCGTAAACAAGTAACTCTCAAACCTACGGGAAAAATGCCAAACCTCCCCTTTTCACCCCCCTTCTCCCCCCTCCCTATCGTATCTCGGAAACTACGAGACCCGTATTATTATTTTTTTACGGATTCGTATAGAGGAGGCTCGGTAAAGTAAAAATCATTTTTCAAAGTCGCCCCCCTTCTCACCCCCTTTAGGCAGATCTCGGAAATTAAGAGACTTGGAACATTTTTTTTTCAGATTCATTAAGAGGGGCAATGCTTTAGTCAAACTAATTGTACAACCCCTCCCTCACCCCCCTCCCCCATTTCTTTTTCAGATTAATTTAGAGGGGCAATGCTTTAGTTTTTATTTTACTACATTTAGGGGTTTTAAAAGTGAACAATCCACCACCACAAGCACGCAAGGTGCTTGCACCTCGCGCAACACGCAAATACTAGTCTTTATCTATACATTAATACGTGAAGGAAAAACTTTGTATCCGTTTTAACGAAAAATATTTTATTTTTTTATAGTTGATAGGCTTGCGTTTGACCATAATTTCACCTGATGTTAAGCGATGATGTGGTCGAAGATGAAGCACGCTTGCCTAGAAGTAACCTATTCACTCTTGACTTAAAGACTCCTAGGTTACAACTATCAGGAAACACAGACTCCGGCAGGGAATTCCACTCCTTAGCCGTACGCACAATGAAAGTATTCCCAAAACGATTCGTGCGTATGGGTGGGATGTCCACCATGTAACGATGGCGCATCGCCGTTTATCTTGTAGTCCGATGATGGAACGGGCTTGGCGGAATAAGACTGTGCAATTCCATCGTACACTCCCCAAAATGTAACCGATAGAAAACTGACAGGCTTGCAACACGTCGCCGATGTTCTAGGCTCTGGAGCCTTGTCTCGACCAGTTTCTCGTTGCCGATGAGCCTTTTGACCCGTTTCTCTATAGACTATTCTCTGCAGACGAAGAAATATTATTTTTAGGCTATCTAAGTGGCGGACTAAATAAAAACACAGAAACTACCCTCTTAAGATTTTTAGTGCAGATCATTTCGTCATAAAACATTGTAACAAGTGCATGAAATTAAATTCTATACTTAGCTTACCTACTTAGCAATAAAAAAACTGGGGTGAAATAATCTAATGACGACTCCTGCTCTGGGTGGAACGAAAGACAGTATATGCATACTCTTACTCTATAAAACCACACTGATCCTTTAGTTTCCCTGTCGTTCCAGGGTTGCGGTATTTCATTAGAACGTTACCGCAACCCTGGTAGACACTGGCCCTACAGGACCCCACGTCTTGACTGCTCTACGAGGTACGTAATATTTTAATAAATTGGCCAAGTGCGAGTCAGACTCGCCCATGAAGGGTTCCGTAGTAACTAAGCCAAATAACTTTATATTTCATAGTGTTTGTATGAATCACAAAGTTACATTTGCAGTTTTAGAAAATATGTGCAAAACTGCTGACCCGATATCGTTCAAACCAATTTTCCTTAGAAGTTTATATTAAGATCTACAGCATTTTTTTTTTTTAGATTTTTCACTCCATTATTATAGAAGTTAGATGGGGGACACACATTTTATCACTGAAGCGTATATTTTTTAAACGATTCACTTTATGAAAAAGTAGTTTTAGTAATCTCAATGTAATTTTTAATGACATATAGATATGACTATAAATACAACACACGCATAGGTTTCATGAAGAAAAAAATTTTCAGTTTCAGTTTCATGTGTGAGGAGTTTTAAACATTATTTTAATTTTTTTTTTCTTAAAATCAGAAAGTGGTTTACAGAATACATCTACCTACCAAGTTTCATGTGTATAGTCCTAATAGTTTCGGAATAAAATGACTGTGACATACGGATGGACGGACAGACAGACAGACATGACGAATTTATAAGAATTCCGTTTTTTGCCATTCGGCTACGGAACCTTAAAAATCAAGTCAACTAACAATTAATCTAAAAGGCCACGGCATGATGATAAAACTCACAACAAAGGATTACTTATGAATCTTCACGTCGGAAATTTGATTAAAAAGTTACCTAAGGAAACAGCCTCAATAATAAAAATTATGTACACATTGTGTTATGTACAACAACGTTGTAAAATACACAGAAAACATGTATGAACGTAAAATTGAAAAGAAAACGATGCTTTTCAGGATTCCTTAGCCGAAGGGCGAAAAACCAAACCCTTATAAAGTCGTAATGTTTCTTTGTATGACTGTTTTACAATGACAATATACGCGCTTGGTCGTGGAGTTACTGATGCCTGCTTAACATACATACATGCCCATCCATATGTCGTAGCCACTTTATTACGAAACTATATGAACTACAGAGGTGAAATTTGATAGGTAGGTGTATTCTGTGGCCTGCCCGGGATGCGGGAATATTCTTACGAGATACCGTGGCCCCGAAACTTAAGGGCAGCTGAAGGAACAAGGTGAGTTTTTAGTCAGTAGAAGCCTGATATTCCCTTCCGCTTAACCCAGAGCGGGAGAAGTCATTCGATGATTTTCCCAGCCGGAAAAAAAAATACTGTGAGCTGCTTTTTTTTACCACTATAGAAGGAGCTCGTAACTAATAACTGTAGTATGGATCGTTTGTCAAGGTTACGCAAAGGTTGCTGAGGTCGGTCCGTCGATGGGTGCCCATCATCATATATTGATATTGATTCCAGCCTTGGAAAGCACGCTAAGCTGTTTGTCCAGGTTGTCGTTTATACATCTGGTATGGTTGTTACGGGTAGAAGTAGAAGCCAGAAAATCTGACGGTAATCTAGCCAAGGTACCTATATCGTATACCAGAAACTGGGTTGTGGACGTTAGATAGCCAGTCGCACCATATTAAATTCTATTACTCAGCTGCATTTAGTACGACTGGAAGCCAAGCCCTAGTACGATTGGAAGCCAAGCTCTAGTACGATTGGAAGCCAAGCTCTAGTACGACTGGAAGCCAAGCCCTAGTACGACTGGAAGCCAAGCTCTAGTACGACTGGAAGCCAAGCCCTAGTACGACTGGAAGCCAAGCTCTAGTACGACTGGAAGCCAAGCCCTAGTACGACTGGAAGCCAAGCTCTAGTACGACTGGAAGCCAAGCTCTAGTACGACTGGAAGCCAAGCCCTAGTACGACTGGAAGCCAAGCTCTAGTACGACTGGAAGCGAAGCCCTAGTACGACTGGAAGCCAAGCACTAGTACGACTGGAAGCCAAGCCCCAGTACGACTGGAAGCCAAGCTCTAGTACGACTGGAAGCCAAGCCCTAGTACGACTGGAAGCCAAGCCCTAGTACGACTGGAAGCCAAGCCCTACTACGACTGGAAGCCAAGCTCTAGTACGACTGGAAGCCAAGCTCTAGTTCGACTGGAAGCCAAGCTCTAGTACGACTGGAAGCCAAGCCCTAGTACGACTGGAAGCCAAGCCCTAGTACGACTGGAAGCTAAGCCCAACATAGCTGGTGAAATATGTGCCAAAAGTGCTCATTTCTGGACATAGCGCTTCACAATATCCAGAATAACGACAAACAGTTATGAGGCAAAAAAGCCTTTGCATATCTGAAAAAATTAAATCTACATTAATATTATAAACAGGTATAAAGTTTATAAAAAGTAATTTCTGATCAGATCTACTGAACCGATTTTCAAAATTCTTGCACCAGTAGAAAGCTAGATTATTCATTAGGTAGTGACTAGATATTTTTATTTTATAATTTTGATTCGACCACGTCACTGGAAGTCAGAAGCCAGTAAATCTGGCGCTGGTCCAGCCAAGAGGTATCGTGTTAACCAGCTATTAGGTTGAGGAGGTCAGATAGGCGGTCTCACTATGTAGAATACTAAGGGTCACAACACACATATCAACTCAGGAGCGGATCGTCACCGCCTCGCCTTTCCCCTTGGCGTCAAACAGGCGTCCGCGTAACGTAATCACGTAACGTAAGCGGATCGGAAGCTCCGGCACATCGACTCGGCTACAGTAAGGCGACGCACGCCGCGCTTACGGCTCGCCGACCGCTGGTTAGAGTCACTTAAATCATATAACATGGATATTTTCTTACTTCTTCTATGAGTTTCTCCCTATTCATCGTTATTTTTTATTAAAATCGAACCTTGTGAATGACAGCCAATGAAAGCACGTTCGGCAACGCAGACTGCGGGAGGGGCGTGGATGAAGAGACGTAAGCTAGGATACGGAGAACCGTAAGCTAGGCTACAGAGAACCGTAAGCGCGGGAACTGCGAGTCGACCACGCACCGCACCGCGGTTCGTGTGCTTGTCCCGAGGCGAGGCGATTACGTTACGATTCTGATTAGTGTGCGTTGCAGTAGGGAGTTTCATAAAAATAATAGTGAACGGCTCGAGTTGATACGGTGACGATCCCTTTCCGAGTTGATATGTGTGCTACGACCTTACTCAGTTGCCTCCGGATTGACTAGAAGCCAACTCAACATTGTTGGGAAAAGGCTATATAGATGAATTTTTTGACCGAAACTAGTAATTTATATCTAGAAACTAAAACACACATATCAACTATAGGTACATGGATAACCCGCCATCCAATATAATTAATCCGTTAAATGTTAATTGTACGAAGTGGGTAACGAAACAAGTTTCGACTAGGGATGTTGCTGACGACTTGTGTAAACTTGTCCCGGCGATAAGCAAGTTAGTTTGGAAATGCGATCCATGTTAATCGTAAGACCAAGCTGTGTATTGCGAATTTTCTACCCCACAGCACTTTAAATTATCGTTAGAACTTGGGTTTGGTTTGCGGGGAAAGTTTGTACCCATGTCTTCGATAATCTGACTTATCGTTTAGTCGAATCTTATTATAGATACATGTACTTTTGTATTATAAAAAATTACTTGTTACTTATGTCTTCTAAACCTAACATTTTTTTGTTTTTGTTTTATTGGTTATGGGCTCACGTTTGATTACCATCTCACCTGATGATAAGCAATGATGTGGTCGAAGGTGGAGCACGCTTACCTAGAAGTAACCTCTTCACTCTTGATTTAATTTAAATATCCTTATTTTATAGCTATCAGGAAATACAGACTCTGGCAGGGAATTCCACTCCCTAGCAGTGCGCACAATGAAAGTTAAATAAAAATTAAATTAAAAATCTTCTACTGAAAAATATAAAGTACTAAAAAGTAAAAAAGTGAATTTATTAAAATAAAAATTAAATTTTAATTCAAATTTTTATTTTATGCTTTTCAACCTTTTCACCTGCCATAGTTTTTGTCTGTTATTTCATTTGATACGCGACGAGTATATTTGACAATATTCAATTATTCATCTCCACTTTCACTCCCCATATCTAGTAAATGGCTGAGCCGATTTTGATAAAACGTGTCTAAGATCGACCGCCGGGAAACCTGCTTTCTAGCAAAAAAAAACCACATTACCCGCTTAGAAGTTCACCCGCTTAGAAGCTACGGTGCCACAGACTGATACACAGATACACACGTTAAAGTTATAACACCCCTCTTTTTCCGTCGGGGGTTAAAAAATATAAAACAAAATACACTTAATCATCCAAGTATTCCTCCACGTCGCTGTCATCCATAATCGTTTTTTCTTTTTGATAATAGATTCGCGTTTGACCACAATCTC
This sequence comes from Tholera decimalis, assembly GCA_943138885.2. Lineage (NCBI taxonomy): Eukaryota > Metazoa > Arthropoda > Insecta > Lepidoptera > Noctuidae > Tholera > Tholera decimalis. The sequence goes on along the minus strand of OW964553.2, from coordinate 5,534,821 downwards.
ACCTGATTGTAAGTGATGATGTGGTGCCCAGAAGACAGCACTGCCACGGTCATGTTTATTCTTTGGGCAAAGAACGACCCTTCCCTCTGGTTACGCAAGGATTCTAGCGAGAAAGTTTAACAATTTCTGCGATTTCAATAAATGATGTAATTTTGTTCCAGCATTAGATTCTTCATCAGTTAATTTCTTGGGTTCCCAATGTTCGTTAGAAGAAAATGAAGCCTTATAGATACATTTGTGTGTCTATTTTGCGTCTGTATATGTTTTTATTTCAGACGCGACGGCAGCGCCTGCCCAGCTCACCGTACTTGGAATATGAGATGGCGCACGGGTGTCGACACAAGACGCAACCGACACCAGGGGCCTACCCACCAAAGTACCAATGACATACCATCTAATCTATGATCTTCCGATCGTCACATACCTTAGTATGTGACGATATTGGACCCTAGTGGCTTACCACTAGGGTCCAATATCGCAGATGTGCCGGTGGTGGTAAAAGCTCGACGAATAATGTCATCGATGCCGGTGTGCCGAGTTATGCGCCCTGCTCTCTTGCAACAGGACCGACCATGGTACCCGGCTGTCAACAGCTGCAGCACAGTGGCACTGATGTGGGGCGTTACAAGTTACGCCTAAGCGTAAGCAAGAAACGAGCCGGAGTTTATGTGTATGTATAACTTTGTTACTCATATACATATGTAGACCATAGGGTGGTGTGGATTGTTGGGACTTGAGAACGCAACCATAAATATTGTCTATGTTGGCAACATATTTTTCTCTGCCTTTCCCGTTTTCTTTCAATGTGTCAAGTGCTTATTAAAACACTATTGTGCATTTTAAGTTCAGTTTATTATTTAATTACCCATATCAACATATAAATATTCATCATGGATAACCGAAAAAATACTATTAACTTCCGCAATACTCCTTTATTTTATTTTATTAACTTCGTATAATTATTTAACGTCTTAGGGCCTATACACAACACATTTTTTAAACGCATGTTTGTAGCGATACAGACGCGCCGGTGCCGCGCGTTTGAATCGATACAAACGACAACAAAGTGCTCTTTAGGGATAAAAGCACGCCGTCGACGTGCGTTTCTAAAACACACGTGGACGGCGCGTTTAAAAAACGTGGTGTGCACAGGCCCTTACTCTCTTGACTCGTTTACCTACTCAGTCATTCACTCATCGCTTATGCGTTCTGAATTAACATCCTACATACATATAAACATCTGTGAACCCAAGACGGAACTGTAGCATAACTATATACATATATAAAGGATATAATATGATATATGTCTAATGAAAGATCTTAATGTGAGGATATCAAACATATAATTATTTCCATTATTCAAAAGAAATATTACTGAAGATATTATTTATGTTTCCAACCACTTATAGTATTTAAATTATTAACAAAGCAATAGATATAGCATAGGTGTAAGTATGTACTATAACCGCGATAAACAACAAGACAAAGTTTTGCAAAAATCCGTTGTTTTTTTAACCCAACGCTATCATGGTATGCGTTGAGATTCCGATTGGTATTCATGAACAGCAAATCTGTGAAGATACGTTCAGAATCTTATTTCGGCTTCGGATATTTGTATAAAAATCCGCGAGATCCGAGGAAATATTATGCGCATCTCTATAGTTTTGTCTTTTTATTGTTTTTGGGGGAGATTGGTGTTACCCGAAAGTGGATACACTCTCGTGTAAATATGATAGACGTGTGTGAAAGAAATTGCGTCTTGGTTTGACGAGTATGCATTTACTTAATGCTAAGGTTTAACTAACTAAGGCCAACATGGACTCGTGTACAGATATCAAATCCCTTGTAAGGGACACAACCCCATATTTGAGACCAGCTCTCAAACCTCTGAAAGAAATATCTAAGATACAAATTACTGAAGACATGCAACATCCACCACCCTCCTCTGGACCCGTTACTGGGTGCTTTACGGCCCATTCCTGTGTCCCAGCAGTGGGCACTTTAAAGGCTAGTTATGTTCACATAACTAGCCTTTAACCGACCTCTGCAACTTACATATACCAAATGCCCAAATAATTTCGTATGCTGATGACACTGCAATAACTTTTACTGCTGACTCATGGTTAGAACTACAGTCAATAGCACAAAAAGGATTTAACTCAACACTAAGATGGCTTTACTCACACACTTTGACCCTGAATACCTCTAAAACTAACTTTATTACTTTTTCAATTAAGTCAAATTCCCAACCTAATCCCTCTATCTCTCTAAAAGCTCACTTGTGTTCTTTAATGTCTCAGCAGGCCTGCCAGTGCCCATCACTTACTCGAGTTGAACAAATAAAATATCTTGGAATTTTCATTGACCAACACTTGAATTTCAAATCACACCTTAACACCTTATCCGGCCGCGTACGCAAACTTATATATATATTCAAAACACTGCGACATGTAGCTCACGCTTCAGTTATCCGTAACGTATATTTCGCTCTTTGCCAATCACTAGTAACTTATTGTATTTCCTGCTGGGGAGGAGCTGCTAAGACAGTGATGAAGCCCTTAGAGATCGCTCACAGAGCCATACTTAAAGTTGCAACCTTCCGCCATATCTTGTCTCCAACCACCGAACTTTATAAATCCTGGAATGTTTTAAATGTACGACAACAGTACATTTTACAAATTGTATTACTCCAACATTCCAGGACACCATACAGACATATTTCTAAGCGTCGGAAAGACAGAATCTGTATTATTCCACCTCCACGTACCTCATACGTAAAAAGATTCTCTTTTTATCTTGCTCCATCTCTGTATAACAAAATTAATGCAATATGCCCAATATATAAACTCTCACTCCACAATTGTAAAAAATCTGTACGGACATTCCTTTTGGACCTCAATTATGATGACACTGAATTATTTCTCACAAAGTAATCACGCACGCACGCCCACACAACACTCACACTCACACACACACACACACACACTCACACTCGCAAAAACACCCAGACGCACTTACACACTTATTGATATGCTATGAATAATAATATTAAACAATTAAAATATAAAAATATGTATATGAATAAATAGTAATAAAAAATATTGTATTAAACTATTGCATTATATTAGTACATATAAATCGACCAATCAGGGGATCGGCACTGTCTCTCCTTAACACAGGCCGACTTTCGGCCTAGCTAGGAGAACAGTATCTCACCTGTTTTGTATTGCATTGTATAATATAATAGAATCTAAAATTACAGAATTCCAACAGTTGTGAACATTGCAATCCCATTATGAAATAAATACTATTACTATTACTATTACATAAACCTACAGAATGTGGATATTCTGTCTCTACATCAGACGCTTACGTTATCCCGTGTAGTTTCGCCAAACAAAGAAGAAACAAAACATAGGAGTGAACGGATATTTAGCAATCAAAAAATACATCGCCATCTCTAAAACATCTCTTAACCGAATTATGTCAAACGACAATCCTGCAAAAGCGACTCTTTTACACCGTAACTGCATTTACTACATCAAAATTTACAACACATAAACTGATATAATACACACCCTATATCACCGGCATAAAGCTCAATTTTCTACAAAACAACACCCAAATGCTGATTGCAAAACAACACATCAAAATTAAACTTTAAATTCTGTCAAATAAGGTTTAAGATAGGTTGTATATAAACAGTGTTGCACTACAGCCGATTCGATCAATTCATTGAGTGATTCCATTCGAATTACTCCTTTGATTCGATTTTGGTACACTCGCGGGCTTAACTGGAACGTTTTCGGTTTTTAATTAATAATGGACACAGAGCCGGTGAGAAGTTTTGTTAGTGACAGTATAGAGTATACTGCTAGTGTTGTTTGCAAAAAGTTGGAGAGCTTTAGGGCTGGCTATGGATTTAAATAAAAAATATCTGGATGAAAGTATCTAAAGCTTTAGACAAAGAGCGATTCTATCAGCAAATGTGGTTGTCGAAATGTGTTTTTCTTTTATATTGTGAATCAAAAACGAAGATATTGAAATCTCGCGTAAAGCCACATGCACTCTCACTCACTCATTCCATGTCACTCTTTCTACCAGCAAGTTACGTCACAACCATCAACTCCAAAACTGATGCGCTTTATATTAATACTAGTATTTGCGTGTTGCGCGAGGTGCAAGCACCTCGCGTGCTTGTGAAAAAAAAAAAAAGAAAAAAAATGGGGGGTTTGATTGGGGGGGTCGCACAATTATTTCGACTAAAGCATTGCCCCTCTAAATGAATCTGAAAAAAAAAATTCCAAGTCTTAATTTCCGAGATCCGCCTAAAGGGGGTGAGAAGGGGGGCAAGGGGGGTGACTTTGAAAAATGGTTTTTACTTCACCGAGCCTCCTCTATAGGAATCCGTAAAAAAAAAAATACGGGTCTCGTAGTTTCCGAGATACGATAGGGAGGGGGGTGAAAAGGGGAGGTTTGGCACTTTTCCCGTAGGTTTGAGAGTTAGTATTTGCGTGTTGCGCGAGGTGCAAGCACCTCGCGTGCTTGTGAAAAAACAAACAAAGGGGGGGGGGATATGGGGGGGGGGTTGCAGAATGATTTTGACTAAAGCATTGCCCCTCTAAATGAATCTGAAAAAAAAAATGTTCCAAGTCTCTTAATTTCCGAGATCCGCCTAAAGGGGGTGAGAAGGGGGTGGGGGGGGGGGGCGACTTTGATAAATGGTTTTTACTTTACCGAGCCTCCTCTATACGAATCCGTAAAAAAAAAATACGGGTCTCGTAGTTTCCGAGATACGATAGGGAGGGGGAAAAAGGGGAGGTTTGGCACTTTTCCCGTAGGTTTGAGAGTTACTTGTTTACGAATCTGTCAAAATATACCCACCTCCCCATCCACCATCTGGGAGAACAATTATGTCAATGAGTGAGTCAGTCAGTGAGTGAGAGGTAATTTAGCTTTATATATTTTTTTTTGGTTCGGATAAGAATATAATTTATCATATTATCTTTTCTTGAGAACCTGGCAGCAGACCAAATCGAATCGATGACATGGTTGGCGTAATGGTTTAGTGATTAGCTACTAAACTACGAGTAACAGGTTTGATTTTCGCACCGGAATAAAGTTTTGTATAGCCCATAGATATTTCTTTCGGAATGTTTGCATATGCACATTACAGATGAAATTCTGAGTGTGGGACAAAATTACCTACAAAAAAAATATACCTACATGAAAATAGTCTTATCAGCGAACTGATACTCCAATTATACCTTATCTTAGTCTTGCGATATAATTGTACTGGATGAGGTTTCTTGGATCGTTTCCCTTTAAAAATGGGTTCACCTAAGCGAATTGGATCAGTGGAAAGTTCAGATCATCACAAGATATCAAACAATATTGGATACTTGTGATTCTGGAAGTGCAATGAAATAATACAAGATCGAGGCGCTGCTAGTTGCACGTAGTTCATCGTATTATTACAAACATTGTTCGATTTATTTTGGTGATCCAATTCACCCCGTTCTACCTTACACTATAAAGAAACTTTAACCTCTAGAGCCCCAGCGGCACAAAAACTTGCCAGTAAACAAGTATTAGTTGAGCCCCGCTGGCACAAATTTGTGCCACCAAACCCCGACCGATTTAAAACTATATTTGTAGTAAAGATAAGCCTTAAAATCGTTTGTGACTGGGGTCAGATTACGCTTACGATAAGAGCCCGCCCGCGGTGCTTGACGGATTGTTGACGTAAATAATGGTGGTCCTTAAGATGTTAAAGTGACAATAGCCCAATGGCTAAGGTATCGAACTTGTGATCGAGAGGCTTCGAACCCCACCCATTACGCTATTGCCGTGAACCCACTCCAGACACAAGAATATTTAGCTTACTTGAAGAGGTTAACAAGATTGCTAGTAATGTGTATTTTACCCACATTGGTAGTTCTCTTTAAAAAACAAACTCGCCAAATTGGACCATGATGTGCTAGCCCTTAGCAAGCCGTTGCTTTTAAATGTCATAAAAGCAGTTAATTTGATTTCATTCTGTCGTCCAGTGTTTTACTTTGATGGATGGATACCAATGATTAATGTTGATATGGAGCCGAGACACTCTCCTCTCTGTTCATAATAAAATATAATTTGATTCAATATTATCACTTTGTCTCATGTTTATTGGATTCTTTGAAATTTTTCTTCTTGCGTTTATTGTTTGTGCTTGCTTGCTCATGGGTCGTTTTTGTGCCATCTCGCATGGGATGAAGCAGTGGTGACCCATTCTATTCAATATTATGTGTTTCGTGTACCTATTATGTGTAAGAAAATGTTATTAACATAGTTTTTAACGGACTTCAAAAAAAGAAGGAGGTTCTCAGTTCGTCTTGAACTTTCTTTTTATGTATAACTCGAAGACGGCTGGACCGATTTGGAAAATTCTTTTTTTCGTTTGAAAGGGTACTTATACTTTTAGTTGGCCCCATTGTTATGAAATCAGGATCTGATGATGGAATCCTGGAGTAATCTATAGCATTTTGGGTATTTCTTATAGTACCTTGTGCAGTTGCTTTCGAAAAGCACCATTTGGGGAAGTGAAACTGATGATGAAGACCACAGATGTCCACCGAAACTACTCAATAATAAGTATTTCGTGGATTGGGATTCGATTACTTGAATATGGATGTTAAACACTTTATGCTCATCACAATGCATATGGTGAAGTAGAGCTGATGGTGAAGTCCTGTTGTGTATGCGCGCCCCTCCTCGCACGCAATATGTTAGCGTCACCTATTATAATAAAGCAGAGCGTTACTAACCAGCAATCGTTTCACTTATCCGTGCGTATCATCGACCCATCTTCATACTTGACAGTGGCGACGAGGGAGGATGTGAGCGAGGACAAGTACCAGGAGAACTCCTCAAAAATTAACAGCTCTGCATCGGGTAAAGCAATATTATGTAAAAGGTGATAAGTAGTTGACATTTTGGCTTTTGCATCTAGATAAATTACAAACCAACCCATTAAAAAGCGTGAAAAAAAAACTTTTTTGCCATATAACCGACTTCCATATCAAAACACTACAAAGCCAAAAATAACTTTAATTTCGAAAGGCGGTGTCAAAAAATAGAAAATACAAAACCAATAACGCCGACTAACGAAATTAAAGTTATTTTTGGCTTTGTAGTGTTTTGATATGGAAGTCAGTTTTATTTTTTGCTAAAAAGATTTTTTTAAGTATGTTCTAATAACCATTTTTGAGTCAGTTACTTCAATAAATAAACATTCCATTCTATTCTACTTTATTTATTGGTTTGCTACAGGTTGATATCACCATATCCATTAAAACTAGCTGACGCGGTGAAATTCGTAAAACTTCAGTGACCGGCAATACGGCTTTCGCGAGAACCGGTCAACTGGGGATCTTCTAGCGTATGCCATTCATATCTGGAGTGAGGCCATTGAGAGGCAAGGGGAAGCACTTGCTGTTTCCCTTGACATCTCCAAGGCTTTTGACAGGGTCTGGCACGATAGCCTTATTGCTAAGCTTCCTTCTTTCGGTTTACCCACTCAACTTTGCGTTTGGATTGAAGACTTCCTGAGGGATCGGTCCATCCGAGTGGTCATTGATGGCTGCTCGTCTGGCCAATTGGCAATTAATGCCGGGGTCCCTCAGGGGTCTGTTCTCTCAGCAACTTTATTCTTGCTGCACATTAACGATCTGCTAATGCCCGGTACCTTTGGGTATGCAGACGACAGCACAGTTTCTGAGAGATATGTGTCCAGCACGCAAGCTGGTGGGTCACAGATCCAGTCTCTCCGTGAGGACATGGTCGGGCGCTTGAACTTGACCTTGAAGGCTGTCTCCGAATGGGGCGATGCCAACCTTGTCAAGTTTAATGCAGCTAAGACCCAGGCGTATCTCTTCTCCGCAAAAAGGAGCCAATTTGAACCGGCTCCTACTTTCCGAGGTGTAACCGTGCCGATAACCGACCGTATCGAGCTTCTGGGGGTAACACTAACTTCTACCCTCAATTTTGGCCCGTTTATCGAGGATAAGGCTCAACTAGCATCAAAAAAGTTGGGAATCCCAGCAAAGGTGAGACGGTACTTCACACCCGAACAGTTGCTCAAACTCTATCAAGCCCAGGTTCGGTCGTGTATGGAGTACTGCTCTCATCTTTGGGATGGATCTGCTAAATACCAACTGGACGCGCTTGAGTCTATCGAGAAGCGGGCCAAGAGACTCATTGGCAACGATGCACTGGTCGAGTCAAAGCTCCAGAGGCTTGAACATCGACGACGAGTTGCGAGTCTGTCGGTTTTCTATCGGTTACATTTCGGGGAGTGTGCGATGGAATTACACAATCTAATTCCACCAAGCCCGTTCCATCATCGGACTACGAGACAAACGGCGAAGCGCCATCGTTACATGGTGGACATCCCACCCATACGCACAAAACGTTTTGAAAATATCTTCATTGTGCGTACAGCTAAGGAGTGGAATTCACTGCCGGAGTCTGTGTTTCCCGATAGCTATAACCTAGGAGTCTTTAAGTCAAGAGTGAATAAGTTACTTTTAGGTAAGCGTGCTCCATCTTCGTTCCACATCATCACTTACCATCAGGTGAGATGGTGGTCAAACGCGAACCTATTTTAAATAATAATAAAAAAAAAACTAAATTAACCAAATCGGTTCAGCTGTTTTCGATTTTTACGGAGAGTAACAAACAGCTATTGATTTATTTATGTATATAATATAAATTAAAAGTAACAGAAGCGAACATGATGATATGGAATTCATCGCAATTGCATCACTGCCTTATAAGCATGCACAACATTCATAATGAAAAATACACCAAATAATTTTAAAGATTAGACAAACTAAATAAGTGCCTACTAGTGTTACTGTATTACTTTAATATTAATTCCATAGCAAATATTTATTAAATTATCTAGTTATTTCCGAAATGTCAATTTATAGTATGTTTCCATATAGTTATTTATTTTCAAATAACACAGACACGTACAAATGATAAAATACACGTCACTTTATCCACTTTCAATTATACACGATATATATATATATATACATAAACTTTAATTTGAGGTGAGATAGTTGTAAAACGCGAGGTTATCATAAAAAAAAGATGCTGAAGTTATCAAAGTGTGTTCTAACATTAAACCAGATATTAACAATACTGAAGCGAAATTTCATCTATATGTACTTTATATTATAATACAGAGGAAAGACTTGTTTTTGTGTAATAGATAAACTAAAAAAATTTGGCCAAGTGCGAGTCAGACTCGCCCATCAAGGGTCCCGTTATAACTACGCAAAATAACTTTGTTTTTCATGGTGTTTGTATGAATTACAAAGTTATATTTGCGGTTTTAGAAAATATGCTATATCTCAAAAACTACTAACCCGATGTCGTTCAAACTAATTTTCTTTGAAATTTTACATTAAGATCATGCAAGCACATATTTTTTTTTTAGATTTTTCACTCCATTTTTATAGAAGTTAGAGGGGGAAGGCACATTTTACCACTTTGGAAGCATATATCTTTTAAACGATTAACTTTATGAAAAGTGATTTTAGAAACTTTAATGTCATTTTGAAAGGCCTCTCATAGATACCACACATGCATAGATTTCATGAAAAGGAATATTTTCAGTTTCAGTTCCATGTATGTATGTTCCCCTTTATTTATTTTTTTTCTTAAAATCTGAAAGCGGTTTACAGAATACATCTACCTACCAAGTTTCACATGTATAGTTCTAATAGTTTCGGAATAAAATGGCTGTGACATACGGACGGACGGACAGACAGACAGACAGACAGACAGACAGACATGACGAAACTATAAGGATTCCGTTTTTTGCAATTCGGATACGGAACCCTAAAACCAACTGTGCCGATTTAAAAAATTCGTCTGTGCGCAAGTTCTCTTCAAACCTGGCCGGTTTTTTTCCCTAAACACTATTATAATATTATTTGACAGGCCTGTTGTTCTAGTGGCCAGTGGCCCTGACAGCTATGCGCAAGGTCGTGGGTTCGATTCCCACCCAGGACAAATGTTTGTGTGATGAGCACGATCATTTGTATGTATTTAGAAATAAATATGTATGTTTATCAGTTGCTCACACAAGCTCTGCTTAGTTTGGGACTAGATGGCGTTGTGTGAATGTTGTGGAATATCATTTTTATATTATAATAATATAATGCGAGTACGAAAACCCTGTATCCTTTGGGAGACCTCTACCTAACCCCACGAGGATTGCCAATAGAAAACAATAGATAGCTATAACCTAGGAGTCTTTAAGTCAAGAGTGAATAGGTTACTTTTAGGTAAGCGTGCTCCATCTTCGACCACATCATCACTTACCATCAGGTGAGATGGTGGTCAACCGCGAACCTATTTTCAATAAAAAACAATACGTAGCTCAATCAAATAATACATAATATATTATTTATATATATATGATATAGCATTTTAGTATACAACGTGTAATTTAAAGGGTATATACATACCGAGTGCACGGCTTCTTTTGATGATAACAAACGATATGGCAAGGGTTTTCTAATCCTATGTCTATATGTGTAGAGCATATTAGAAATTTCAATACATTGATACCAGAGGCCGAATTTTTAAAATTAAGAAGAACGAAGAGAATTATCGTTTTATTGGCAAGTGTGGTGGAAAGTGATGACCCTCATAGTGCTGTGACACATTTGTTATTACTGGTATTCAAGAAACATGAAACCAATAATTTGGGGTAAATTCTGTGAGTCACTTATTTTGAGCTGAAACTTTGCATAGAGACTTCATACCAGATGTTGTCTTCAGTCCTTTTGGATAGATATGGGGTTTCCGTTACACGTTGTATAACGTTCCCAGTGCTGATGTACAGGCTTCCTCTCTATGAGAGGGAATGGGCTGATCGAATCCAATGCGGTTTGGTGGAAGTCGCATGTCTTAGATCCTAGGAAATAACAGTATCTTTACGATGTTTCCCTTCACCTTTGTAAGAACAGTGAAATTAAACAAAATATTGTCCCTGTCTGCCTTTTTCATGGGAGGAAATTTGCAGCGCCTTCAAAAAACGCTGCAAATTTTTGGTAAAAGACCATGTAGTGTGAGATTTTCACCTCACATTTTCACAGAACATAAAAGGGGCAGTTACCTCTTAAAATACCACTCCAAAGCCCTCTTTGTGCAACGCCTAGGGCACATTTCTGGGGATATCTATCTGCCAGCTAATTAACAACGTCGAACAACAAAAAGATGACCCAATCTTATCTAGTTGTAGTCTCAAAAACATTTACGGCGTTACTTCATATTGCCAAAGCGCAAACCTCCCCCTCTTTTACAAAATCTAATGATAAATATTGATAGATAAAATAAACAAAACAATCAAGCAATCACATTATAGACTTCGTAAGCCGTCGGTTCCCCTCAAACGTTCTCCATTCCTCAAAGAGGCTCCTTAAACGATGTTCAGCTGCAATCAGCGACTGCAGACGTAATCCAGTGACTGCCCAACGAAACAACCATAAGCATATTTCCAATCAAACCACACACAAACCGACGTACACATTCACGATTCTTAATAAAAATGCGTTGGTAAATTTTGGACAGTGATCACTTTGACATAAGTCCTGTAACTTATTCAAGGAAATATGGACTGTGTTGTTAAGCTGGTAAAGTTGAATTTGGATTGATTGGGGTTGTGAGTTGGATTATTCTGGTGTGGGAAGGGTAATATCGGGTAGCGTCTACTAGGGAACACAGACGTATAAATAAAGTTGCACAATAAGTTGAGCTAAATCAGGAGCATTGTTGAAGGGGGTCTTGTTAGCCGCCCCGAGACTGCTGATTTTTTATTTGATATCTCAATAAGCCCAGCGTTTGAGGGTTACAAACCAGTTCGAACCGCTTCACGAATATTTTTTCTAAGGATTTCTTTTTTTTAAACCCAACCCGTTCGATTGTCGGGTGTTTGATTTATAAATCTATTTAGAGCTCTGTTTGGTTAGGTCGCGTTATAAAGTTTATGGTGGAATAAAATTTTAAATGCTCCCCACAAAGTTTTGTGTGTGTCAGGCAAATTTATCTGTTCGCAGCTTGTGAACATTTTTTTAAAACACACGAAGTCTGAGCTTTACCCGCGCACCACCTTGTTTTTATGTGGATAAAGTTTTTCGTTTTACGCGTTATGGAAATAAAATCTATTGAATATTACTTTTAGAGCAGCAATTAAGTCTAGTTTATTTAAAAGCTTTTTTATGTAACTTTTAGTGTTAATATATTATGGAAGTGCAGCCCCAGTATTCATTAGAAGACTAGAAGTACCAATAAAATGAGGGTAGTAAAAATGTTTCTTATGACACTACCGTTTGATAACTCATGAAGTTAATGAGCCAATTTACGCCCTCAACGTCAGTTGAAACATCTTGTAGGTACTTAATTTTCTTACTGCAGTTATTAAATAGAGTAATATGAGGGTATTTATAAATGTTGGTATAAACTTTTAACTCAGTTTTTTTTCTGTTTGCGTTATATTAGTTTTGCAAACGTAGTCTTTGTGAACATAAGGATTTTAAATTTATTTATGTCATTTATTATGACTCTTCCACTGCTAGATAGCACTGCAAATGCCATGCCAAAATTGATTAATAAATATATGTATGATCTAAATAAATTCAGTTTATTTCTTTTATTTAGATCTTCAACGATCAGTATACTGTTACACATACAATATCACATTTCAAACTTATATATCTAAGTGCCCCATCACTTAAAGAAGAGCACTGCATGCACTATACTATTATGCGCATAAACCGCTATAAAATAAAGGAAAAAAAAAACGAAAAGAATTGAAATACTAAAACGAGTTATAGATATGACTTTAAAATTAGGCAAATATTTGTGACAAATCTTAAGAATCATTAACAATAATTGTTAATAATTCTTGAGATTTGTCAATTAATCAATATTTAAATAAGTACAATATTCATTAATAAGTAAATAAGTAAGATTACTTATTTACAGAATAAATTTGTAAGATTCTCTTCAGAGAAAGCAAAGATGTATAAAACAAGTCGATATCTTCATTGTGTTTTTGGTATATTTCAAACATTCTGGATAGAGAACAATGCTGACTTAAATTAGAATTACTTTTAGGAGTCCTCAATAATTTTCAATTACATCGTCTTGGTAGCACATGCATTTCATGGCACATGAAAGGACACCTTACTGAGCAACTCAGGACAATTGAAGGAACTTGTTACTAGATTTTGAGAAAAATCAAATCAAACATAATTATCTCTACGTTCATCTAATGAGACAATTCTGAAGTATTTTAATCTTTCTTGATACAATTTGAGCTTTTTCCGCATGTTACAGTAATAAGTGAGATGCCATAAGAACTTTTAGATTTAGATTTTTATTTAATATTTTTTTATGTTTACACCGTCTTACACGGACTATAAACAAAGATAAAAATTCTGTTTTTACTGCCTCCCAAGATATAGGTTTTTGCTTAATTTGGGAGACAACAGGCTATGTATCTCTGTTAAATTATTGTACCTACTTGTTCTAGATATTAAGACACATGTAATTTTATGACTGTGTTCCAAATAAAGATTATATTATATTATTACATTATATTTAGGGGAGCAAGTAATAAATACTACAGTACCTACTCTAGATTACTTCTGACTAGCGAGTTGTAAATAACTTTTTCATTTTGATATTTCTTGAATGTTTTGCACTCCCTCAGGACAAAACTAAGTATTTTGTTGCTTTTAATATAATTTTGTTGATATGTTCCATAAAACTTAGATTTTGTCAAATTGTACGCCCAGATCTCGAATAGATTCCACTTCTTCTAATTGTTGGCCGCTAATATAAAATATTGATTATCTATTACTATTTACGACCTACATATTTGTATGTATGACTTATCTGTATTGTACAATACGGGGCATACAAGTGCTTCAAAAACTTTTGCCAATACCGCTCTGGTAAATGGGCATGATTCTAGTGTTCTTCCATATGCTTGGAAAAATATCTTGAAGTAAAGAACTATTAAATATAATACTTAATGGAAATGAAAGACTATCGGCCCTGTACTCTTTTTAACATCTAGCCTTTTTATTGCTCTCCGGATCTGATCCTGGGATATTTTAATCTGGCTCAAAATATTATTATTCAGACACCCATTCAAATCTACTTGCACATCATTTAGATCACTGCAGTTTCGCAAAAATTAACGTCCCATGTGACCTCTAGTGCTGCACCACGCCCACTTTCACCAAACATCGATAATCGAGAAGCGGAATCGAGAAGTATCGGGTAAATAAGTGCAATATACATGGCGGTCACGTCTCGCCGCAGTCCTTTGCAGTGCAGCCGACTGCAAGCGAAACCGGGGAGGTGACAATGTGTTGTGGCTTGCAGATGTGCGAAGAAATGTTGGTAATGGTTCGGGAAAAGAACATGTGGACGAAAAGCTCGATATACAACATTAATAAAAGCTAGAGGCATTAAATGAAACATTTAATATGTATCATTTTCAGGCCACAAAAAAATTAGATCAATAGAAGCAATGGTATAGGCGCAGGCAATTTTTGAGGTTTTTGCTTAGTTTCACACGATTCGTATTTTCCTCGTAATCTTTTTTTAATAGTTTCGGATTAGCCGTAAGCACATAAAGTGTATGTGGTTTATTTGAATGCCCCTCGCTTTTGTCAACGTTTGTATATATATCAATGTGCGTACCAGGCGCGTGCATAGGATTATGACAGGGCATGCGGCGGAGTAAAAACACACAAAATCTTCTTCTTTTATAGATTTTTAGCATAGCCACAGCCACGCATCGCCACCATGCTACGATGCGTGGCTGTGGCTATGCTAAAAATCTATAAAAGAAGAAGTTTTTGTGACCGATTACTCACAAAATCTTCTTCTTTTATAGATTTTTAGCATAGCCACAGCAACGCATCGCCACCATGCTACGATGCGTGGCTGTGGCTATGCTAAAAATCTATAAAAGAAGAAGTTTTTGTGTGTTTTTACTCCGCCGCATGCCCTGTCATAATCCTATGCACGCGCCTGGTGCGTACAGCTAAGGATTAGAAAAATTAAGCGTTAGTAAGGAAAATGGGAAGTGGACTTACCCATACGCACAAAACGCTTTAGAAATACTGTCTTTGTGTGTACGGCTAAGAAGTGGAATTCTCTACCGGTAACACAAATCATCGCTTACCATCGGATAAGACGGTGATCAAATGCGATCCTTTAATAAACAAAAAAAAAATACTGTAGTCAAAATCGTATGATACACCAGGAAAATTAGTCATTCAAGTCATTTAAGCTTGACGGAAAAGCAATAAGGCTTAGACGCGTCCTGATAATCAACAAATAAAGATTGTCATCTTTGGTCATCCAATTACGAAGCAAATGGTATTAACATAACGGTTATATGGATACACCGCTGTATCGAGCTCTGCCAAGTCAAGTAATGCTCAAATACGTTTGTAGCACTTCATCTCATAATCTGGATGGGTAGCAGTAGGTTTGTATTGCGAAAATTTTAGTATTCTGCTCTTAGCATATGCCAAGCTGTCTCTTCACGATCTTAGGTTGACTGGTAGACTGGTACATTAACCACCACCATAACTTATTTGAAATAAAATATACCGCATCTACTCCACCCCTTTCCTTGACCAAAGCGCACGATCGCATCGCCATTGCGAATAGATTCAGGACATACCGATGTACTACCAACTGTTAGGTAAAAATAGTGTCGCGGGGGTCTAGGTGTGCTATACCACACATCTTGAGGCACGTGATTTGGGTGCTGATGTTGGCAATACGAGCAGGTTTGGCTGGAGCAGGCTGGAGTTAGGAAGATCTTATGTTGTAGGGAAGAGAGGCTTTCCTTGCTTGCATGAGAGTTATTTGCAGTTCTGTGTTGTTTTTTGTTTATAGACTGCTTGCGAAGTTTGTAGTTATTGAAATAAATACTTCATCAAATAAAGCTATAAATAATTAAAGGTTGCATATGCAGGTTGAATTCATCGATATTGAAGGAGGGGGAAATCCAGTATATGAATCTTATGAACACAACGATAGAGATTATTTAAGTCTTCCCCTTAACATTGAACATTATAGATATGTATCGAGAAAAGAACGATCTTCACATATATTTGTTCACAAAATTGGTTCAATTTTCATATTGACACTCATGTCAAGATAAAGCGCATAAAACGTGCTCACTTTCCATATTCCTCGCTTATTGGGCATGAATAAGAAACACCTGAGAAGATATGGTGATCAATCTCGAGCTGTGGGTCCGTACACAGAAAGACTGGAGCCCCAACATAGCTAGAGCCTCGTTTGCTTCGATACGTACCTAGGAGCCAACAACCAAGCGACAATCAGGTAAATGGGACAGAAATGGACATCTCACCCATACGAAGAGCACGTTTTAGGAATACTTTTATTGTGCGAACGGCTAAGGAGGAGAATTCTCTACCAGAGTCTGTTTTGAGGTCTTTTAGTCAAGAGTGAATAGGTTACTTCTAGGTAAACGTGTTTAGCCTTAATTGAGGATAGGCTCGGGTTTGACCACCATCTCACCTGATGGTAAGTGATAATGTGGTCGAAGATGAAGCGTACTTGGGGTTTGCCTGACATGTAGATCCTATCTCCTCAAGATAAGACCCCCAGATGTCTTCAAGAAACATTATTTACTTAAAAACCATCCAAACACAACACGTGAGGTAAAATCAAACCTTCACGAACATTTGCGATCAAGATAAACTCACACACACAACTGTCATAGAAGTTGAACGCACAGATTAAACCCGTGTCATGCGCCGTATCATAAATCAAACCAACTCTGGCACGAATTATTTAAATGCCATAATGAGTCACGGGTAAAAGTTAAGGGAAGCACCCCGTATTTATCACAGTGGACAGGGATCTGGTAGGGTTAATAAATGCCGGTTACAGTCGGCCATTTTGTTTTTATCAGCGTTCGAAATTCGAATTATGAACGGCAATGCGTCTTTGCGTGCGGGTTTTTCATTTTAGATGTTTGGATGATCGATTGGGTTTGTGTGTGGTTTAGTTTTGTGTTTATGTTTAGAGATAAATATAGTTTGTTACTTTGCCTACTTAATATTTAATCATAATATTCGTTGTCAAATATAAAAGTGATATTTATTTGCTTCATTTTAGGATGGCCATAGTTTTTTTTTTTTTTTAAATATTGGTACAAATGAAGTGAGTTTTAAATTAAATAAACTTTTATAAACAAGAATTTTCCCTCATAGTCATTTTCTGCGGCCTGCTAAATCGTCATATTTTGCGTCCGTATCTACGTGTGACTACAATCGCTAAGATAGGACCAAAAACTGATATAGAAAAGTATATTCTATTACTTGTAAAGGCAAACTAGAGATGATCAACATAATTTTTCTATACCCTTCAATGATAGAAATTGTTTGTTTTTGTTTGTAATTGTGATTGTGTTGCAGCCCATACCGTAACATACTGATTATCAAATAAGTCCTCCCACTCCGGGCAGGGTGGGAGGGACTGTCAGACTTTTACTGACTAAAATCCACGGTGTTCCTTCAATAACCCTTTACATACGGGGGCCACGGTAACGGGATGAGACCCACGACCCCGGCGGGCTTCGGCCCTCTGCAGAGGGGGCCTCGTCATGTTGCTGACGCTCTTTGAGGCGCGCGTGGAACACGACGCGCCGTCGACCCGGGCATGGTCCATGGTCGGACAGCGAGTTGCCCTTTACTCGCTGTCCGCATGCCCGCGCCTACGGTGGCCGGAGATCGTCGGCCGACGTCCGACGCCGTGGGCGTCTACCACTGCGGCTGGGCTGGAGGGAGGACGCCAGTCTCTCCCTCACGCGGCCCGCCTCCTCCTTTGGAAGCATGACTGCTTCGCAGAAGGAGGCGACCGCTTCCCACTCCCTCTCGCCCCGCAGCATGGCCTCGACCAAGGCCGGGCGCGAGAGGTCTCCGCCTATTGTCGCCGTGAGGATACGTCGGTGCTCTGCCCAAGCTGGGCAGTCCTGCACCGTGTGCTCGACTGTGTCCTCAGGGCGACCCTCGCAGTGGTGACACCCAGGCGTCTCTTCCTTACCCATCAGACACAGGTACCTCCCGAAACTTCCGTGTCCGGTGAGGACCTGCGTCATGCGGTAGGTCAGGACGCCGTGACGCCGATCTAGCCACTCCTCAAAGAGGGGTCTTACCGCCGCAATTGCGGCGTGCCCGATACTGATACTGTTAGCCTGCATGATCCCGCTGCTGGGCAAAGGCATATTATTTCCAGGTTCTGTCCAGGGCCAAAGTAAACCACTAGTCATTAGTTTGGTCCAGCTCGTTTTCACATAACTCGGCCTACAACTCATAGGGCATGTGGCAGACGTGGCCAGCCCAGGCACACTTCAACTTAGCGGCCTCTTGAGGAACGTCATACTGTCAACTATATAATTAAACTACGTACTTATAAGTTAATAGCATCATTATGTAGTGACATCACATATTCAGCCTAACGTTCGTACTCAGACATTCGCGGAAACATTCGCCTCCTTTATGTGGGAGGGAATGGGTCGTCCACCACGCAGGTTCAGTGCGGGTTGTCGTTGGCGGTGGATGTCTCATGCTCAAAGGCATGCGACATCCACCGCCAAATTTATGGTCTTAGGACATGCCAGTTTTCTCACGATTTCTTTTTTTTTTATTGAAAGTAGGTTCGTGTTTGACCACCATCTCACCTGATGGTAAGTGATGATGTGGCCGAATATGGAACACGCTTACCTAAAAGTAACCTATTCACTCTTGACTTCAAGACTCCTAGGTTATAGCTATCGGGAAACACAGACTCCGGGTTGGGAATTCTACTCCTTAGCCGTACGCACAATGAAAGTATTCTCAAAACGTTATGTGCATATGGGTGGGATGTCCACCATGTAACGATGGCGCTTCGCCGTTTGTCTCGTAGTCCGAGCCACTCCTTCACCGTTTTTGGAAGAATAATGATGGCATAATTATCATCATCATCATGATTGTCTGCTTAGTCCGTATACACACTCTCAGACATATATACTCATTGTTAGTAATTAGTTCTTAAAAACTAAATTCTCTTTAATATTTAATTTAGATTTATATTTCAACTATTTTTAATTGGTTTCTGTTAATAGAATTATTAATATGCGGCCAGTATTCTGGGCATTTTTCTCTTTGATAGCGATGTTGAAGAATTTTTCGATGCCCTATAATTTCTTTTTATTTTCGCCTGTATATACTTTACTTGACTAAATATATGTATAGTAATAAATAAACATCCATTGATACAATAAATAAAGACCTCTTTTTTACCTATGTTTCACAAAGTGTTACTTCTGTTTATTTAATCAATAATTGAAAAAACTTATTCAAAAAATCTAAAAAACCCGACTGCTCAACTGAAGTGTAAGAAACAAGCACATTTTTATTTTTAAAAGTGACAAGCAGGCGGGACCCAATTGAACATTTTTTTTTTAAATGAGATGGGTCCGCCTGCTTGTCACTTTTAAAAATAAAAATGTGCTTGTTTCTTACACTTCAGTTGAGCAGTCAGGTTTTTTAGATTTTTTGAATAATTTTTTTTTCAACTTTTTAGTTGAAATATTAATTAACAATTTTTTAGTTTTCCCGGTCGTGTCACATTGGCACTCCACCGGATTCAGAAAGTGAGTCCATATTTTTAAACTTTCTCATTGTGTTATTTTGCTAGTATTACACTAATGATAAATATGATATACCTTTTTGAAATCCTTATGTTAAGCCCTTTAATTTGATACCCATATTGTAGTATTTGAAAAAAAAAAATGTTTTTTCTCCATGTATAATGGCTTCGCACAGCCGCTATGTTTAATTTTTTTAAATGTCACGTATCTAAGAACACTCGGGCTGTTAAGACAAATCTAACGATACCTCAATTGTGTGAAACCGTTCAGCGGTTCTGGAGATATGAGGTAATAAAAAATATTAGAAACATACATACATACAAGATACGCGCGAAAAACATAACCCTTCCTTTGCAGTCGGGTAAATATACACTTAAGTAAAAACCCTAAACTAAAGTAAACTAAAAAATGGCGTCCAGAAAGTGAAGTCTTTTGGGCATATTACCAGTAGACAACGATGCGCACGAATTTCTGGACGCCATATCTTAGTTTATTTTCAGATGTATATAAATAAATATAAATAATATATATTAATAATCAAATATGGAACTTTAGGAACTAAATTTTATGTAATACTAGCTTCTGCCCGCGACTTCGTCCGCGTAGAAGTCGAAAATATTCCACGGGATCCCGTCCCCGATTTGCTTGACAAAGATTATAATAGCTCGGCTAATATGCATGATATAAAGAAAAATAAACCTTATTTAAAAAATCTAAAAAACCCGACTGCTCAACTGAAGTGTAAGAAACAAGCACATTTTTATTTTTAAAAGTGACAAGCAGGCGGGACCCAATTGAACATATTTTTTTTAAATGGGATGGGTCCGCCTGCTTGTCACTTTTAAAAATAAAAATGTGCTTGTTTCTTACACTTCAGTTGAGCAGTCGGGTTTTTTAGATTTTTTAAATAAGGTTTTTTTTTACTTTTTAGTTAAAATATTAATTAACAATTTTTTAGTTTTCCCGGTCGTGTCACATTGGCACTCCACCGGATTCAGAAAGTGAGTCCATATTTTTAAACTTTCTCATTGTGTTATTTTGCTAGTATTGCACTAATGATAAACATGATATACCTTTTTGAAATTCTTATATTAAGCCCTTTAATTTGATACCCATATTATAGTAATCGAAAAAAAAAATTTTTTTTTCACCTTGTATAATGGCTTCGCACAGACGCCATGTTCAATTTTTTTAAATGTCACCTATCTAAGAACACTTGGGCTGTTAAGACAAATCTAACGATACCTCAATTGTGCAAATCCATTCAGCGGTTCTGGAGATATGAGGTAATAAAGAATATTACAAACATACATACATACAAGATACGCGCGAAAAACATAACCCTTCCTTTGCAGTCGGGTAATAATCTATAGCCTATAGCACTCAGGGATAATGCAGCTACATGCAAGCGAAAAAATTTTTAAAATCGGTTCGGTAGTTTCAGAGATTACCCCATAGTATACAAACTTACAAATTTTACCTCTTTATAATATTAGTATAGATGAAGTAAATACAATATATCAGTAAACAGTTAGAAGCTTTATAACCGGTAACATATTAAGTATTTGGCTAATGGACACAGTTTATTTGAGCCAGGTTATTTCTGTATATTTTGTATTACTTATACATATAATTCGCAACTACCTTTTAAGATACAGAATAACTCCTAGTTTAAGAGGTAGAATTAAAATGTATTGTTGTAAATGATCTGTGTAAATAAACGTCATATTGTCTATATATTAGTGTTTTTCCAACGATTTTGGGGTCGGCTTTTAGTCTAACCAGATGCAGCGTATTAGTGTCGACTTCTTCCGACTTCCTTTCACTTTGGACTGACTTCCAAACTCCGGGCTACTACTGAGAAAGAAAAACCCAAAGCATTTTTTAAACAATCCGGGAATCAAACCCGAGACCTATTGCACATCAGTCGCGCTTACAACCAGTAGTCCCACGAGACAGGCAAGTAGAATAGTGGTAATGACATAATTAAAAAAGATGTGCCAGTCTGGGTTCAAACTCACGACCGTAATCATTGAGCCATTACATCTCTTAAAATAGAAATTATATATATTAAGATTTAAGGACAGTTAATTATTTAACATTTTTAATTATGTAATATTTAACTTTATCTATAGCGATGTAGATATCATTCTTTACTTTTACACAACGTGTTTTATACAACGTGTAACGGAAATCCCATATCAATCCAAAAGGGCTGAAGACAATATCTGGTATGGAGTCTCTATGCCCAGTTTCAGCACAAAATAAGTGACTCAAAGAATTGATACGAAATTATCGGTTTCATATATTGCTTGAATACCAATCATAACAAACATGTCACAGCACTACGAGGGTCAATAACTTTCCACGTCACTTGTCAATAACACGATAATTCTCTTCGTTCTTCTTAATTTGAAAAAATCGGTCTCTGCTATTGGTATTTATAATAAGTTCTACACACGTAGACTTAGGATTACAAAACCCTTGCCATATCGTTTGTTATCATCCAAAGAAGCCATGCACTTGGTATGTATATACCCTTTAAATTACACGTTGTATCTATATATTTTTTTAATCCTGGCACCTCGACGAGTATTTTTTTAAAGCAATGTGGGTAGAATTCACATTACTAGCAATCTTTGTAACCCCAATGGGTTCCCGGCAAAAGCAACCCGCGACCACTCGATCTCAAGGCTGACACCTTAGCCATAAGGTCATTGCCACTTTCCTAAACTGGACTTAAGTGCCCTACAAAAATCAATCAGTAAGTTTTCCAAACTAATATTAAATAAATAAATACTGTAGGTAAATATTACAAAAAATAGAACACAATATCTATTTCCTTTATAACATCACTAGCTGTACACGTGACTTCGTCCGCGCGGAATAGTGACTTTCGGCAGCATTTTTAATTTTTCAGACTAATTATTTTGAACATAAAAGTCATACATAAATAAGTTTCAAGCTTGTAGTTTTTAAAATGACGTAATTTCCATACAAAATTTCATCCCCTATTTCAACCTCTTACAGCCCCTTTTTCGCATTAAAAAGCAGCCTATGTCCTTTCTCAGGCTCTAGACTATATCCGTGCCAAATTTCATTAAAATCGCTTCAGTAGTTTAGGCGTGATTGCGTAACACGGAGACAGACAGAGTTACTTTCGCATTTATAATATTAGTAAGGATTTTAGGTTAGCAAGGAATGTAACTTCTACTGACTAAATATTCTGTTAGGACATTCCCAAAACCCTGGCAGCCAATGGCCCGAACAGGCCTCGTCAATGCTGCTGACTCCTCTATGAGGAGGTTAAAAGGTTAGGAGCTTGCTGACATGACTTACAAGTTTAAATAAAATTAGTTTAGGCACCAGATTCCCACAAATTATATCTCAAACGTGTCTATAAACTGGTCAGTTATGTACCTTTTCTGTGATTTGTGGCGAGAATATAAACAAATTCTATTAGAAAATCCAGTATCATAGCAAAAAAACATTTTTATTTAGTTGTTTGAAAAGCTAACCATTTTATTACTCTACGTGGCTTTGTAACGCATACCTACCCACGTACAGCTAGTTACATATTAAATAAAGACAAAGCTTGTACGCGAAACAATGAAATGTACCATTTTCTAACGTATTATTTTACCAATTAAGGCGGGTATCTGTATCATTATCGTCCCATCCCAATTATCAGAGAATGTAGCGAAAAAACAAAAGTCCCATCAACTGCGGCCGCTCGCTCCCACCGGGCTAAAGGACAATTATTGGTGTAATTACCCTAATTCATGTGCCATAAATAGACGGTTACAAAAGGTTGATTGTCGAACAAAGTCGTACTTTAAGGGGAAGTACGAGGAAACGTACATAATGAGAATAATTAATATTTTTTTGATGTTATGGGTCGCAAGATTAAAAATTAAATACTCGTTGTTTATGAAACTCTCTGAACTGTGTAGCAGTTGATTAGAAGGTTCTTGATCCAATTTTCGTATCGGGAATTTTAATTTAGAATCTGTCAATCAGTGGCTGAAACTATATGACCAGCAACACGAACTTATTTTTTTAATATTTTTATTCAGGATTCTACTCTTGACCTCAATCTCACCTGATGGTAAGTCTACGATGGAACGAGCGAGCCCAGAAGATGCCTATTCACTCTTGCTTTAAAGGCTGAAAGGTCATAAGTGGCAGGGAACACAGTAGCCGGCAGAGAGTTCCACAACTTGGCTGTTTGTACAATAAATGTGGAAGAAAAGCGCTTGGTGCGACAAGACGGTATATTAACCAAGTGTGGATTAGAGAGTAACCAGCAGTGCGTCTAGACCGTTATATACCTACATATTTCGTCGCGTTAATATATCCTATTTTATGTAGATGCTTTTAGGTAGATAGGTGTAGTATTTATTTTTATTTTGTAAGGTTGATGGCAAATTACTTAAAGCCCGTAGTTCAATAAGATGGATAGATCAGGGCCCTTCCACCCTGGAATTCCAACTGCACTTAGCACTAAAAGAACAGGCACAGATGGCCGGACATCCTCAGATAGAAGCTGTGAACACAGGGACTCCACGACCCTTACCAAAAAGAAACACAACGCGAGGAGGTGGAGGCTTATTTTATGAAAAAAAAAGTTATTTAAAAAATCTAAAAAACCCGACTGCTCAACTGAAATGCCAGAAATAAGCACATTTTTTTTTAAGAAATTGGCAAGCATGCGGAACCCAATTGAACATATTTTTTTAAAAGTGGTGGGTCCACCTGCTTGTTAAAATTAGTGTCCGACCGAAAGTTCGGTTTCGGTTTCGGCCAAGTTTCGGCCAAAAATCAAGTTTCGGCGGCAGTTTCGGTTTCGGCCAAAATTGGCCGAAACTTTTGCCGAAACCGAAACTGATTTTGGAAGTTGTCGTGCACGCTTGCTTAACTTTGTTTCTCGCGGCAACGCTTTGGCGGACGCTGGAGGCCCTGTTCGGGAATTGTCGTGCACCGTTCGGATAGCTCTCTAGCAACACAACTTAGTCAGTGCGCCCGACGCAAACATACTTTAGAGGTTATGTTTTGATGGAACTGTTTACATGTAAGTTTTTGTTTCGTTTCTGTACTTGAATGATTTATATAGTTAAATATTGAGTCAGTAACTTTGTTTTGCTGTTATTAACAAATCAAGTCACATGTAAAAAAGAGATTATAAGATTGTAATAAGATTTCAAAATACCAATACTTAGTATTAAATGAAACAGTAACAATTAGTGATTTGATTATTGATAACTGATAAACATTTTGCTATGAGAACTTAATTTGAAAAAATAATAAAAATATTATTAATATTTTTTATATTGTATTAAGTAAATAAATGATTACAACAAAATTAATATACTGTGTTTCCATTTCATGTTCTAATTAATGCAGAATAATGGGTAAAATGCACCAAATTTCAGTATTTTAAGGAATTTTATACTTGACCACGTGAGTTTCGGTTTCGGCCGAAACTGAAGCCGCGGCCGAAAATTCGGTTTCGGTTTCGGTTTCGGCCGGAAACCAGTTTCGGTCGGACTCTAGTTAAAATATGATTTTTTTTTTAACTTTCCCGCTCGTGTCACATTGGCACCCCACCGGATTCAGAAAGTGAAAGAGCTAAGTCCATATTTTTAAACTTTCTCTTTATATTATTTATACATGATATACCTTTTTGAAATCCTTGTAATAAGCTCTTTAATTTGATATCCATATTGTGGTATTCGAAAAAAAATTTTTTTCGCTATGTATAATGGCTTCGCACAGCCGCCATGTTTAATTTTTTTCAAATGTCACCGATCTAAGAACACTTGGGCTGCTAAGACGAATCTAACGATACCTCAATTATGTGAATCCGTTCCGCGGTTCTGGAGATATGAGGTAATAAAGAATATTACATACATACATACAAGATACGCGCGAAAACATAACCCTTCCTTTGCAGTCGGGTAAAAATATATAAAAATCATTTTAATTAGTCATCATCTGGTGAGACTTTTACAAAATAAGTCGGGGACTGGCACTAGTCTATCTGGATGTTGTTCAGTACTAGTGTTTTACATGGAGCAACAGCCTCTCTAACCTCCACAACCCAGTAACTGATGATACCCATCTGATTACACGTATCGAATGTTAAAGATGTTCTAATGGATTGCAAGTCTATCGGTGCGAAAAGTTGCAAGTCTATCGGTTTTCTATCGGTTATATTTCGGGGAGTGTGCGATGGAATTACACAATCTAACTCCGCCAAGACCATTCCGTTATCGGACTACAAGACAAACGGCGATGCGCCATCGTTACATGGCGGACATTCCACCCATACGGCACAAAACGTTTTGGGAATACTTTCATTGTGCGTACGGCTAAGGAGTGGAATTCCCTGCCGGAGTCTGTGTTTCCTGATCGCTATAACCTGGGAGTCTTTAAGTCAAGAGTGAATAGGTTACTTCTAGGCAAGCGTGTTACATCTTCGACCACATCATCACTTACCATCAGGTGAGATGGTGGTCAAACGCGAGCCTATTATCATTAAATTAAAATACAGCTGGGACCAATCGGCTAAAAGACCTTTTCGAGGCACGGAGGCATCACGATAATTATGTTAAGATGGTCACTTATCTACAAACTGACCTAGGTAAACGTTGCTTAACTTTGAAGATCAAATTTTGCGGCAATTATTATTTGGCCACAAGCTCCTCCAAAAATATTTATTTATTTATACAACGTCTAACGGAAACCCCATATCTATCCTAAAGGACTGAAGACAACATCTGGTATGGAGTCTCTATGCAAAGTTTCAGCTCAAAATAAGTGACTCACAGAATTGACCCTAAATTATTGGTTTCATATGTTTCTTGAATATCAATAATAATAAACGTGTCACAGCACTATGAGGTTCATCACTTTCCACGTCACTTGCCAATAAAACGATAATTCTCTTCGTTCTACTTATTTTGAAAAATTCGGTCTCTGGTATCAATGTATTGAAATTACTAATAAGTTCCACACATGTGGACATAGGATTACAAAACCCTTGCTTATATCGTTTGTTATCATCTAAAGAAGCCGTGCACTCGGTATGTATATAACCCTTTAAATTACACGTTGTAGAAAGCACACCAACGATATATTTACAAATGCAATATAATACAAGCAAAAGTTTCAGATTCAGTGCCAATATATCACTTACATACCCACCCATAAAAAAAGAGAAAAATAAAATTAATTTAAGAACGGAAATAGAAAAACTAAATAATCATGGCTAAAATAATCATGTCAATACAATAATTAATATAAAAACAATAGTAAATTAAACTGAATTAAATGTCAAATTGAATTATTATACTATGAAAATAAGTTGAATTTACACCTACTAATATAAAATAATTTTGAGTAAAAATACAGAGTGTATTATATAGTTGTGTTAATTTTTATAGTCTTCCTCTTAAGGCCTGCGGCGATCCTTAAGGGCTAATTTCGATAGGCGTGTCCTCAACGTGTCCCTTCGCAACGCAAAGTCAGACAGTTATTACTAACCATTAATTTATGCCAGCATTTTTAAAATTGCATTCATTTATCTAGTCTTTATTATTGTTGTATGCAAATATCTTTTTAGAAAATTCATCATCAATATAAGTATTTCTATAAAAGGCGATATAAATAAAGGTTTTAGAATTTCTTGCTTAAACTAATAGCCGTAATTAAATATTTTTTTATTTTAATATTTTTTGCCTTTTATTTTATTGTTACTATGAGAAATTTTAGGGCTACTGAGGAGTTCGTGGTTCAATTAATAACAGCTATATGGTACGCCAACCAGCTTCAAGGATAATATTGTCAAGGTAGGGCCGAGTATTGTTGACCGTTATAATGATCGAGAATTCTACGTGTTTCTGAAAACACGTTACCTACATACGTCATTGAACCCACATTTAAATTGTAGGTACCTACATGTTTGATAGTAGTTCCAAGATCTACACTGCCTTTAAAATGATAGCTTTGGATCATAACGATTTTAATTGTTTACCTTTTAATTATATTTGTAACTACATAACTAATGTGTAATTCCGAATAAATTATAGATGATGTATGAATGATTATACTGAAATTATGATTAAATGGGGAAAGTTAAGACGGGACTGTGATGTTCTGTGATAGTTTTCATCAACAGATTCTATTCTCATTTTAACGCCAAGAGGCGTTAAAATGAGAATAGAATTTTTATTAATTATTTAATTATTTAATAATTGATTAAGGTTTGGGAGAATTTTTGTTTTTTCTTTTTTTATTCCGGATGAGCCCACTCTTAATTTCGATCTCGCCTGATGGAAAGCGATAGATTAGGTCTACGATGGAACAAGCGAGCCCGGAAAATGCCGGTTTAAAGGCAGGTCATAACTGCGATGCTAAGATGCGGAACTCTCTGCCGACAGGCAAAATAAATGCGTGTGTGTATTCCATATACCTACCTAAGTATTGTAACCTTTTACTTAGTGTTTGAAACCTAGATAAGTAGAGAGCAGATCACTGGACCAGGCAATTGTAAGTTTCTTGTGTAGTCAAATCAAATCGTATAAAACTTCGTCACGCCTTTGCCGAAGTTCTGCCGTTCCAATGCCGCATTACAATTACATAATATATTTTGATAACAATATTTATTTCTTTTTGATCCCTTCAAGTTATTTGTAAAAGATTGATTTTAACGGTAAGGCCGTCGTTGTATTTAATTATTATTTATGATATACTTCATTGTACACCTCACAATATTATTATGGATACAAAAATTTAAACTAGTGTACAATAGGCGGTCTTATCGCACAAGGCGATCTCTTACAGACAACCTTTGGATTGACAAAAATTAAAGGAGACAGATTAAGGGCTGTCAGTGTACAAACAACATAAATAATATTAATTGAACAGAATAATATAAAATACAATATGCATACAATACTACAATCATATACTAATAAATATTACATGTATCTATAATTGAGAAAGAAGGGGAAAGTTATTGGGAGAGGTAATACGCCTTCACCATTCTCACCAAATTACCAATTTAACTCTTCAACCTTTTTAGTTATTAATTCCCTGTTTGTTTCTGTTATTGTGTATCATGCAGAGTATATCTATCTACTAGTGTTTTACATAAAGCGACTGCCTGTTTGACCTCTACGACCTATTAGCTGGGTTACACGATGATAAATAGATAATACAGAGTTAATGGCACTAGTTCCCCGTATCCGTAAACTCATTTATGTGTTCAAGAGTCTCAGATCTGTAGCGGATACCAAAACATTGAAAACAGTTTACTTTGCGCTTGCCCAATCTTTGCTGGGCTACTGTATTTCTGCCTGGGGTGGCACCTTTGCGTCAGTGTGTTACGACTAGAGCGGGCACAAAGAGCAGTCAGTCATGTGCAGAAAACCCTTCAGGTATCCTACCACACTTCTTTTCAAAGAGTGTGAGGTCTTAACGACCAGACAACTATTTGTGCTCCAAATAACATTACGCAAACACACCACCATATTACAGGCCTTAAAACTACGAGAAGGAAAGCGCAAAAGAACGAGGTTGTGCAACACGGAGAGGCACAAATCTACTCTAGCTCAAAGGCATTACTGGATTTTGGGTTAACATGTTTGTAATAAAATAAATGCGGTCTTGGATATCTGCCTACTTACCCGACATCAATGCAAAATCGCTGTTAGTGACTGGCTTAAGAGTCTCAATTATAAGGAATCTGAGAGACTTATCAAATTGGGGTGACTCTTAGAATCATCAAATGTAACACATACACAATAGCACACCATACACACAGTTGCAGTCTATACACATTGTCACACACTCTACATTCAGTCGCGCACTACACACAGTCGCACACTACACACAGTCGCACACTTCACATACAGTTGCACACTATTCACACCTGTTTTGTCTTGTATAAGTTCAATGTTATTTTAATATTTTTGTTATTTTAAGTTATTGGTAAATTATGTTAATGTTTTTTTTTATATAACTTTTATAGAGTGATATTATTTGGTCCGGAGGAAGGTGACGGCATTCATGATACAGGGTAATCCTAGTACGAATGCCAAAGCACTCCTTTGTTAAGATACTATATTATGTACCAACAAATAAATAAAATAAATATTCTATAGTGTGCTGCAAAAAAATTGTAAAACACCGAAAACCTCTCAAGACTATGTTGCTAACATTATAATCAACAAAGTTGTTCTATGACTTTTAAAAATTCGACACATTTTTAACCGACTTCTAAAAAAGGAGGAGGTTCTCAATTCGGATGTTTGTATTTTTTTTTATGTTTGTCCGCGCATAACTCCGTCGCTTGCCAAATGCTGCTTGAAAAATTCTTATATTGTTAGAAAGGGTATACTTTCCAAATGGTCCCATGAAAATTTTATCGAAATCGGACAAGCTGTTTCTGAAAAAACAACAAAAGTCTAAAAAAATATTTACGTTGATGATCTTTTCGTTTACTCTGCATTGCGTTTTTTGTTCGCGCATAACTCCGTCATTTACGAACCGATTTGGAAAATTTACTGACCCACTAAAAAGCACGAAAATAAAAACTTTTTTGCAAAAAATAAAACCGACTTCCATATTAAAACACTACAAAGCCACAAATAATTTTATTTCGGAAGGCGGTGTGAATAAAAACTTTTTTGCAAAAAATAAAACCGACTTCCATATTAAAACATTACAAAGCCACAAATAATTTTAATTTCGGAAGGTGGTGTGAAAAATAAAAGAAACTACAAAACCAATAACACCGACTACCGAAATTAAAATTATTTGTGGCTTTGTAGTGTTTTAATATGGAAGTCGGTTTTATTTTTTTCAAAAAAGTTTTTATAGTTCACCTGATTTTCACACAAAAATAAAAATATTTAAATTGAACGCCCTAAATGTTACGAAGTCTATGCGAAGCAAAAAAAAAAAGCGATAGTATAAATCGTTTTCTTTTGCTTCGCAAGTGATTTATACTATCGCTATAAATCGCAATTATGAAATCTGGTGAACTAAAATATGGCGAATTTTTAAAAGTCATAGAACAAAAGTTGTTTATTATGATGTTAGTAACATAGTCCTGAGAGGTTTTCGGTGTTTTACAATTAACCCTGTATTGTAGGATGTCCTTGGCTAGACTTGTGGCTGATTATCTAGCTCTTGACTACGCGTAACGTCTTTCAAAGATGTAAAAATAACAGTCGGGACTCACAGCTTAACGTGGCTTAAGGTACGGAGGAATCTTCATAAGTTTTTTTTTTAAAGACAGCTAGCAATCTTGTTAACACCTCCAACTAAAAAGAAGCTAAATATGGTTGTATTTGAAGTCGGCAATAGTGTAGGTAATGGGTAGGTAATCCGTGCAGCTGTTCAGCGGTTATTTAGCTACAAGCTTCTCCCAGTATCTACCATGCTGCTATGTTCTAATATAAATACTACAGTATTTAATTACACTGGTTGGGAAGAAAGGCAGTATTATTATGAAATTACTTGCATAGTTCCAAAATGAAACTCAAAGCATTTATTTCAATTAAACCATTTAGACTCTTTTGAATTGGTAAGAAGGCGGTCAGTCTGTAATATGAACGTAATTGCACATTCCTAAGCATAAACTGGGGAGCCGAATTTACTTAATTTTATCATCGAATATCTCAAGAACGAACATCCTCTTTTGAAGATTAAAAAAATATGATAATCTGGTGGTATCAAATTCGTGACTGAACTAAAATAAATCGTTTTGTTTAAGTGATTTTTTTATTGTAGATAGGCTTGCGTTTCACCACCATCTCACCTGTTTTTAAGCGATGATGACGTGGTTGAAGATGAAGCACGCTTGCCTAGAAGTAATTTCACTCTTGACTTATGGAACCCAGGTTATACTTTTCAGGAAAAAGAGACACGTGCAGAGAATTCCACTCCTTAGCCGTACACAATGAAACGACTTAATCTTAAAACATTTGTGCGTATGGGTGGGATGACTTATTTGGAACTCTATATTTTCTCTCAAGACTCTTTTTTAAATTTAGTTTATTTATTAGACAACAAAATAAAACATTGTGAAGACAATGTTGACATTGATAGGGAGCGCAGGGCGCTGGCGGTTCGAGGAAACATGCTGGCCCGGAGATTTGCTCGTTGTAGTGATGAAGTCAAAATTACGTTGTTTAAGGCCTATTGCCAGACTTTCTACACGAGCAGTCTCTGGATCAAGCATACCAAGAAGGCGCTGGATGTCTTGCGCATCCAATACCATAATATCTTCAGAATGCTGTTGAGACTTCCCCGCTTCTGTATTGCGTCAGAGATGTTTTCGAAG
Source organism: Tholera decimalis (assembly GCA_943138885.2). Taxonomy (NCBI): domain Eukaryota; kingdom Metazoa; phylum Arthropoda; class Insecta; order Lepidoptera; family Noctuidae; genus Tholera; species Tholera decimalis. Next base: position 5,502,710 of record OW964553.2, on the reverse strand, counting down.
ACGCATACAGATGGGTTCCACGCCATCATGCACAAAAAACTCTGTTCGCTGGTCAGCAGAGTGCGGGCGAGTAACAACAGCATTCTGTCGACTGTGGCGGAGAGATTAAACTCTCCTTTCACGATTCACTTTATGGGAATGACTATCAACCGGGGCACGTTTTCCATAAATTGATGGTCCTTCCCATAAAGCTAGTTATAATTTTATTTGTTAATATTATGTTCTAACCCTAGCATAAGCAGTATACTAACACATCTATGGATTTTTAATTATCCGAAATAAAGAATTTGAATTTGAATGGCAATGCAATGCTGCCAGTCTTCTGGGTACGTTTCCGGACGACAGCAATGTGGAGGAGTACTTTGACGCCTAAGCTTGTTTTTTGTTTTTTTTTTTTTTATGTACATAGTTAAGTTTAGCAGTATTTTTAATTCAATGTTTTATTTTCATAAGACTTAGTTTTTTTATTACTAGTGATTTTAGATTTATCCTATCGAAGCTTTATATAGACACCATTTACATGGCCTTTCATTTAGTCAAACTATGTATATTGTACCTTACTGAGGACCATGTTTACTGTCATGTATTCAGTGAAATTTTCAATATGAAGTAAAATCGATTGACTAAAGAATCATCACAATCTACAGACGCATTTCTTTCTAGATTACCACAACAGAACATACATACAACCCACACACATAACCCACCTATGACCCGCGCAGTCGGGTAAAAATCTTCCTAATATTATGAATGCGAAAGTTTGTGAGGATGTAAGTATATGTATATATATGTATGTTTATATACTCTTTCACGCAAAAACTACTGAACGGATTATGATACGGCTTATGTGTTATATTGGGACAATAACAGTTAATTACAATTTGATTGCGTACGATAATAGCTGCAGTAATTGGAAACTGTGTCACAGCTACTAACGCCCACCTCCAGGAGGAGGAAGACAGAGTTCCATAATTATATTACAGAAAGTAAGTTGGTACAACGAGAAATAGTATCTGATAAAGTAAATGTATGATGTACGTATTGATGCTAGGTTTGTATGAGTTTTGTGAGTGTGTGTTATGTGCGATTGAGTTGTAAGTGCATGCATGTAAGGTGTGTGTGATGAGTGTGTTAAGTGTTGATTTTGTGGGATATGTGTTTGAGTAGTGCATGTAAGTCACAGAAGGTAGACATAATTAGCTTTTAAGATTAGGGTTTTACTAAGCATTCCAGTTCTTCGTACGTGAGAGTCTGCAACCATTTATCAACAAGTCTTTTACATACATCCTGGAATATCACATAAGCTACTTTTTATCCCGGAATTCCCGTGGGAAATCTTCCTCACGCGAACGAAGTCACGGGTAGAAGCTATTAAACCCTACAGCTCAAATACATCACTAGCTCGTGACAGCGATCACCTACTTACGGAATACCCTTGCTTCTACAAAATCACATTTTATTCAGTACACTAACGGTACTCCGGAGAACTATAATGTACGCCTAAGGTCGGTACGAGTCTCCTAGGACTTCGGATGACCATAAACTAGTACTGGTTGTTAGGGATTTGAAGTGGAGCTATTTATTGTGTGCTGGGTATAAAAAGTGTGGGTATAAAAAGTGTGGCAGTTTACTGGTGGTCTTGGAGGGAGTAAATGTATTTATCTTGTAGTTTCGAGTACCTATACCTTTTTCTAAAACCAGGCTTAAATGTTCGAAAAATATTACGGGGTTTTCCCGGATTCGTCTTAATTTGGAGAGCGTCCGGGGGCGTCCGGGGGGATTTTCCCAATAAGCGTCCAGGTAAAACCCGGACACACATTGGTCTTACAGGTACCAAAAAGTACGATCTCTATTATTATTTTCCTATGGTATTTCATCTCATTTTTTATGTTACGCTGATTAAATGAAAAGGAACAGACTGTTATTAAAAAAGTTCTAAAGCTCTACAATGTTATCACTTTATCAGTAAATAAAAACCATAATTAAACATCGTTGTTTTAGTTTCAAGTTCAAAAATGTATTTTTGTATTGTGTCCGGGGAAAAACTGTGATTTATGGTTAAAGAATCTTTATTCTCACTAAAAACATAACAATGTCACTTACTTGAGAATAATATTAAAAAATAATTTACAAGAAGTTCGTCGTCACCAATTACAGACTGTACAAACTAATTACCCATCCAATGCATTCATCTCCCCACAAGTGATTGATCTGCCATTACAAGGCCATTACATACTGGCTAAGTTGAGTTTTGAATGCATTGAAAGAGTGTAGTATTCTAATATATGACGGTATTTTATTATAAAGTTGTGCTCCTTCAAAAGTAAGCATTTTTTTGCCATAGTTGGTTCTAGTTTTGGGTAAGAAAAGTAAGCTAGCTAGATTTTACCCAAATATCCGGGGTTTATAAGTCTGGGGCCGGCAAATATGGTGATGGCAGCCCTATTTATAACCAATTAGGTTCTGCTTGTGGCTTTGCTCACGTACAAAGTTTTGTTAGCTACAAAAATAAGGCGGGCCGTTTTTGCCGAAGGAATTATAATTTTTTTACGAAAATTTTGTATGGAGCTAGTATGAAAAATCGAAATATGTCTGAAACGGCAGCGATAACCGTAATATCCTTATAGGAGGTTTTAGTACTAATTATTTATGATTTTTTGACATACGTTACATAATGGTTGTAGATGCCTTTTTTTTTTTTAAATCGTCAAAATATTTTTATTTATTTTTACATATTAAACGTTCCTTTTAGTGTTTAAGTTGAAGAATTCAGAGCTTTAACAACTCTTAACATAAAATAGCATCACCCCTATAGACCTGAAGGACTAGACAGAGGTGTGTAGTATCTTGTTGATCTTGTAAGATTTCCAACAATACCAAATAGTTGAATATCAGTGTCAAAGTGCCCATGCTGTCGCTTCTTTTAGAAAGATAGGGGAATGAAATTGTTAATTGATCATACCCTAAAAGTATGATTACAACATAACCGGACACATAATAATATCGACACAAAAGGAATTTTAAAACCTTGCATACGTTCAAAATACAAAATAACATATTGTGTAGTCATCTAATGAGTCTGATGACAAGTAATTAAGTAATTAGAATGATGGTTGTAGTCTTCTGATTCTAATGAGCCTATTAAGTGATTAAATGATTTGAAATATCTCGCAACAATACCAACTAAGAACTGCATTCACCTTTTTATAATTAGTGAGCTAATGTGATTTGCTAATGTTGATTAGTTCTACTATGAGTTCTACGAAATGTTTTTGACGATTATAAATTTTTATTATCATATCTTTTATAACTTTAATGAGGGTAGTTAACTAATTATTGACTTTATACAATAAAAGGGCTATAATTTTGTTCCATAATTTAGATTGTTCACAACCGTGTAACTGCTAACACTAAAACTATTTGCTTTGCGACTACAAAATCTTAGAATGGAAAGTTTAATCACCAACTTAGATTTGTTTGTTCTTCTAAAAAGTGAGTGTCCTTCATTTAATCATGAAGTATTGTTTAGTGCAATTGTGTCCCGCATAGGCGATTGCCTTTCTGCCGAAGATCAAGTAACTCTCAAAGAATTTTGCCGGAGATTCACGCGAGCTGCTTTAAACAGGTGGCAGAAATCTAAACGATTCTTTGATAAGTTTAGAAATACGTACGGAGAGTGGTTGCAAGCAAATATTGATTGGCCGAGTTGCATGCAAACTTTAATAAATCAAGAACCAACTGTTGATGAGATACCAAGAGCACGCTCAGTCTCTCCAGAACCTTCGACATCATCGACTGTTGGAACAATGACAAAAAGGTCCCGAAAACCATTAAAAGATCTGGGAAGCAAACAGAAAAAGAGAAGATCTAGTGAGCACATAGGCGAGGATTCCTGTGAATTGGCATATGCAGCTGCAGCACGTTTAAAAGAAGAAGGTTATGAAGATATCGCATCTGTAATCAATTATATGATCAAAAATCCAGAAGCTGCCGTTAAAATCAAGGAAAGCATTAAGAAAACAGTAATATTTACACCAGAGAAAGCACTTGGATTGCTTCTTTCACTTAAGCTTTCAAAGTGGCAATATATTACTTTTTTATTTTTCTTTATTCCAATTTTTTACAATTTTTACCTATGACAATAACTTGATTTTAGGACAATATTCTTTAAAATTGCATAAATAAATCAATGATTACTCCACTGGCACCCAAGCTAAGATTAAACTTGTGTTATGGGTGCCAGGGTTCTCTCTGTTAATACATTCCTCAATTTATACAAAACTAGTACGGAGTTACATTGGGTAAGTAGCTAACGATTGAGTACAAAAAGAAAACTAAGTTATAAAACAAAGAAACAAACAATAGAAAAAAATAATAATAATTATACAAGAAAAATAATAATCTATAGCCTCTCTCTAGTGTGAATTTGGTGAGGTTTGTGGTGTAAAGTATGACTGCATGTGTCATGTGTATGTGTCGTGTGTATGTTTTATGTATATGTGTCGTGTGTGTGTGTGTGTGTGTGTTTGTGATGTATGCGCTTGTAGTATGTTAGTGTTGTTCGAAAAAGCAGAAAATTTTAGAAAAGACTTCCAAGTAACTTTTCAGTCTCCTCGTAGGTAAGAGTTGTGAGCCACTGACTCACTTTCTTTTTACATTCGAATTTATTTAAGCCATAAATATTGCATCGCTTGTTAACTGCATTATAAATTCGACTACCTAATACTCGAAAGTGTCTTTCAGCCAAATTAGTTTTGTATCGTTCTATAGGACAGACATACTTTGATCTCATATTTGCAAGACGACCAGCACAGTATATCAGAGAGCCGTGCCTGCGCAAGATGGTATTGAGCACAAAGAGCTGTCTAACAGTCATAACTTTACAGTCTTTATACAATTGTATTGTTCTATACCGGAAATGTTTAGAAGTCATGACCTTAAGAACAGCTCGTTGCGCTCTTTCCAGTTTAATGAAACAAGTTTTTGGAGTACCTCCCCAAGTCGTTATCCCGAATGAGAGTACTGACTGACAGAGTGAGAAGTAGACCATCCGAAGTGTACCTAAGTCTGCACTATGGCGCAGACTCTTAAAAATCGCTATGAGTTTCCTCACTCTGCCAGACGTTCTATCAATTTGCACTTTCCAGGACATCAGGTTATCTATCATGATACCGAGGTACCTGACTTGTGTTGTTCTGACTAGGGGAGGACAGACACATTGATCTAACTGTTCATTACAAGTGTGGGCTCTGACAACAAACGAGTCTTCCGGCTGCGTACAAGATCTAATTGAAAACGGGATATATTTAGTTTTATCGATGTTTAATGTAAGAATGTTAGCTCCCAACCACGACATCACGATCCCCAGCGCAAACTCCGCTCGCTTCCGAACTTCTCCCCAGTCCTGACCCTGCACGAGCAAAGCCGTGTCGTCCGCGTAAGTATATATGCTACAGTGTGGGATAGATAAGTTACAGAGGCTGTTAACATATATCAAGAAGAGGGTAGGTCCCAAAATTGAGCCTTGGGGAACTCCAAATGACAATAAGTGATCGTCACTGACGTATGAGCCAATTTTGACACATTGTGTCCTTTCAGAGAGGTAGCTCTTAAAGATCGCCAGCGCTGTTCCCCTCACTCCCATTCTCTCTAATTTTGACAACAGGATAGGGACAGAGACAGTGTCAAATGCCTTAGATAAATCCATGAAAACACCCAAACATTTAGACTTTACATCAAGCACCTTTACAGCACTATCAACAAAGGCAGCAACAGCGTCCTCACAAGATTTATTCCTACGAAAACCGTACTGATTAGCCGATAAAATGCCATGTGCTTCCATAAAGTTAACGAGGCGACTGTTTAGGACCTTTTCTAAAATCTTTGACAGCACCGGAAGGACAGATATAGGTCTGTAGTTATTGACTCTGCCTCTGTCTCCACCCTTGTGAATGGGATGCACAATCGCTTTCTTCAAGGACCTCGGAAACGAAAATTACGTTGCGAGAGACTGCCATTCGGGAAGGTGCTAAGGATATTTACCCATCCTACTATAAACTGCAACAAACTAAGCTTGCATGCTACCCTCCTAATCAATCAGTATCAGTTACGGATTCATCAGCTAGAATTACACTTCAAGCTTTACTTGACATCACGGTGAAGCGGATTCTTCAAAGTCTTTCTGATAATGTGGAAAATAAGCAGTTAAAGCTGATATCGAAGTGGGGATTTGATGGTGCTTCCAATCAAAGCCGATACAAGCAGAAAATGGACGGCGAGCATGATGATTCAAGCATTTTCATGACCTCCTTGGTGCCACTGAAACTGACAGATGGAGATAATACTATATGGACAAACCCGAAACCATGCTCAACTTTTTATTGTCGTCCGGTTCAGTTCACTTTTGTAAAAGAAAGCCATGCAGTTGTCATTGATAACAAAAGAAAAATGGATGAGGAAATTGAGGCCCTTAACCCCACAGAGTGCATTAATAGTAACAGGGTGACTCATAAACTAATGATGACAATGATCGACGCAAAAGTCTGCACGTACCTTTCTGAAGCTAGATCAAATGCATCATGCTACCTGTGCTTAGCAAAACCAACAGAAATGAACCACTTAGATGCTGTAACATCAAAAACTGTGTGTTCTGACATATATGAATTTGGCCTATCATCCCTACATGCCCGTATAAATTGCATGGAATGTCTGTTACACATTGCGTACAGACTTGACTTCAAACAGTGGGCAGCAAGAAGTAATGAGCATAAAGATATGTTACAAAACAGAAAAAAAACATTCAAAATAAATTTAAAGAGGAGCTCAATCTGTTAATTGATATAGTAAAACAAGGCTCGGGAACTACCAATGACGGGAATACCGCAAGGAAGTTTTTCGAGTTTCCCAATAAAACTGCAGCTATTACTGGGTTGGATCAAAACCTGATAAAAAGATTTGCTGTTATTTTGCAAGCAATAACATCTGGTGAGAAGATCGATGTCATCAAATTTAAAGATTTTGCTCGCAAAACAGCAGAAAAGTACGTGGAATTATACGACTGGTACTACATGTCATCAACCGTACATAAACTATTAATACACGGAGCTGACATAATCGAAAAAAATGATATTGTCCCGATTGGGACTCTCTCGGAAGAAGCCTCAGAGTCTCGAAACAAAGATTTTAGGAGGTTCCGGGAACATCATTCGCGGAAAAGAAGCAGGCAAGATTCTAATCAAGATATCCTAAATATGCTTGTTGTTTCTTCGGATCCTTTTCTAAGTGCACAAAGGCCGAAGTTAGATGCCAAAAGGAAGACAACCTTTTTTGCTGAAACTCTCGACCTAATACAGTTTCCGGAAACTGAGTTCGAGTTTGTAGGTATATCCGATCTGGATTCTGACTCGGAATTGGAGTCCGACAACGAAAGTTGTAAAGAAAATTTGTAAAATTTAATTATTTTTCTTTATGTTCTTTTGTTATTTATGTTAGTTTATTGTACCAATATGTTTAGTTAATAATTTCATAAATTATAGTTTCAAATATGTATTTTGTATAATTGAATTTATTAGATATTATTTTTGTTACTTCTGTTTTATTTAAATTACCTATCAATAAAAAGTTTATATACAGTCTTTTTTTTTCACATATTTTTAATATTTGGGGAAAAAGCATGCTTCCTAACGATGTTCTTAACTTTGACACAGTTCATGGATCGTTTTGAACAGTTTCATATGTTAAAATAAATAATGTTAGTACTATAATCCCCTATAAGGATATTATTATTATTATGTGTCCGGTTATGTTGTAATCATACTTTTAGGGTATGATCAATTAACAATTTCATTCCCCTATCTTTCAAAAAGAAGCGACAGCATGGGCACTTTGACACTGATATTCAACTATTTGGTATTGTTGGAAATCTTACAAGATCAACAAGACACTACACACCTCTGTCTAGTCCTTCAGGTCTATAGGGGTGATGCTATTTTATGATAAGAGTTGTTAAAGCTCTGAATTCTTCAACTTAAACACTAAAAGGAACGTTTAAATATGTAAAAATAAATAAAAATATTTTGACGATTTTTTTTTAAAAAAGGCATTTACAACCATTATGTAACGTATGTCAAAAAATCAGAAATAATTAGTACTATAACCCCCTATAAGGATATTACGGTTATCGCTGCCGTTTTAGAGATATTTCGATTTTTCATACTAGCTCCATACAAAATTTTCGTAAAAAAATTATAATTCCTTCGTTTCTGTGCAGAATCAATTCTGGTGTCATTTTTGTATATTGTTATAACTAATAGAAGTGATATCCGGCAAAAAAACTCGCACTTGCAAAATAAAATGCCTAAGCCGATTTTCAGCCCACCGTGCGGCGTCGGACGTCGGCCGACGATCTTCGGCCACCGTAGGCCCGGGCATGCGGACAGCGAGTAAAGGACAACTCGCTGTCCGACCATGGACCATGCCCGGGTCGACGGCGCGTCGTGTTCCACGCGCGCCTCAAAGAGCGTCAGCAATATGACGAGGCCCCCCTGTAGAGGGCCGAAGCCTGCCGGGGTCGTGGGACTTATCCCATTACCGTGACCCCGGAACGTAAAGGGTTATTGAAGGAACACCGTGGATTTTAGTCAGTAAAAGTCTGACAGTCCCTCCGGCCCTGCCCGGGGTGGGAGGACTTATTTGATAATTTTACCACGATAAAAAAAAAGCTACAAAAATAAACTTTGTACCAAGCTTCACGATCGGCTTTCAGTCTAACCAGATATAGCTACTGCCTATCTCACCTCTACAACCCAGAAGCTGGGTAACAAGATAGCCTTTCGCCAGACCAGTGTGAGATATTCTGACTCTTCTAACTACCCAATATTATACTTCCTCAATGATGTGAAGCAAATCTCATATAACTTCCTACAATCGTACACATAATAAAATACAAACACACACTCACACCACACACACATACCACGCACACACACAAAATTACACCCTCATACACCAAACTCACAAAAAAACTCATCACATCACCATAACACACTATTCACACATATTTTTTATAATATTGCACCCGCAGATATTCAAAATCTTTTATAGACTTACTTATAAACTTTATTTTTCTGCCTACTTCTTCTTATGTTTTAATTTGTGTTGTGTAAATATTGATTTAATTTTCCTATTTTTTATTTGTAATATTTTATTGTCAATTTGTAATTATTTATTTTAATGATGTCTTTTAATGATGTATTTCAATTATTTCCTTTCAATGTTTTATATTTAATTTAATGTAATTTTAAATAACATAGTTTGGTTCATTGCATATAAGTTGCACAACCTATTGAGAAGAAGACACTGACTACCGAAATACAGGTATTGTGTACCTAGCTCGGTAGACAGGGCTTCACAAAGTCTGTAAAAATTGTTATGCCAAAGAATTATTATTATTATTTTATATATATTATGACTTAAACTGCTTTCCAAGGCACAGAGGGAACTCGATTTTCTTAAGATGGCCGCTCATCCATACACAAACCTTGAGAAACGTTGCTTAACCACGATGTGCGATTCTTGAGGCTGTTATTTAGCCATGAGCTCTTCCTATACAAAATATAATTTCAGTTATATATATGGAATAAGGAGTGAGCGTTTTTTTTTATTGATAATTAGGTTCGCGTTTGACCACCATTTCACCTGACAGTAAGTGATGATGTGGTCGAAGACGGAGCACGCTTACCTAAAAGTAACCTATTCAGTCTTGACTTAATTGTAGCTATCGGGAAACACAGACTCCGGCAGGGAATTCCACTCCTTAGCCGTACATACAATGAAAGTATTCCCAAAACGTTTAGTGCGCTCGCTATCCCTATTGTACGTATCTGTATTGTATCAAAATTATGGTGACGTTTTTTATAATGTTGAGATCTAAGTGACATATGATTAAGCCCTATATACAACGTGTAACGGTAACCCCATATCTATCCAAAGGGGCTGAAGACAACATCTGGTATGGAGTCTCTATGCACAGTTTCAGCTCAAAATAACTGACTCAAAGAACTGATACCAAATTATCGGTTTCATGTGTTTCTTGAATACCAATCATAACAAACGTGTCACAGCACTACGAGGGTCGATAACTTTCCACGTAACTTGCCAAAAACACGATGATTCTCTTCGTTCTTCTTAATTTAAAAAATTCGCTCTCTGGTATCACTATATTGGAATTTGTAATAAGTTCTACACACGTAGACTTAGGGTTACAAAACTCTTGCCATATCGTTTGTTATCATCCAAAGAAGCCATGCACTTGGTATGTATATACCCTTTAGATTACACGTTGTATATAGCCAATAACTATTAATAGCCCAAGGACTTTGAAAGCCCTAAAACTTAACAAAGCAAAAGTTTTATTGAGCAAACGTTTAGTGTTGCTGTAAATGTAATTTATTGTTTAATGATTATATTACCCGAATTTGTGGTGTTATTTGGTTCTAATCGTATTTTATTACTCTTTTACGATTTCCTTTGAAACTATCGTTTTATTTAGAAAAGGGTAAGACGTGCATCAGCTGTTGTATTTGCTTTACATTGTCCTTCAATTTTATATATCTCATGGCTAAATAATAATAAGCAGACGGGTTTCTGAGATCGTTTGGTGGAAGGGTGATCAGTGATCATATATATTTATGATAAATAAAATGTATAGGTATTGTTTGTTTTTAAATAACACTTTTAACACGTTCGCTGACAGTACGTCGTTAGGCGGGAAATTAAAATAGTGCGTTATGACAGTACTTCGAGGGACGGGCCACTTATTTTAAGAGTACGTCGTCTCACGATAATTTTTCATATAAGTATTATGAAGAGCAGTATCCACTGTCATATTATGAGCAATTTCATATTTCTTACTGCCGTTATACCAGTATTTTGTGGGTAGTTTCATATTGCTTGCTTGTGCACGAGTACTACGTTGATTTGTCATTTAGTATGGAAAATTCTACTGTAGTAAAGTGGTGTCAGGGTAAGTGCTCACTGTCAGCGAACGTGTTAAGTTTCCTTATTTCGTAAATTGAATCTAGATTAGAACAGTGTTAGCTGGCTACTCAGAAAAGAAACACCGAAACAAACTCAGAGGTTCAAGTCTATTTTAAAGTCCATGCAATTCGTAATGTTCAAATCATATGAAAATAGTTTAGGTTAAAGTCTAAGCTGATCTTTTGAGAAAATCACCACACAGATTTGAATGGACCAGTCCAGATAGTGTAAGCATTCATCAGATCAGTATCATAGGTACCTCAACTTTGAACCTAACGATTTGACGACAATACCAAAGTAAGGTTGTTTGATAGGCGGTATCAAGTACTAAAACAGCTAAACAACAACCATAACGGGTCCTGAAGATTATGCAAATACTTGTCTGAAATGGTCTTTTGGAGGAAGAACCACCCAGATTTGAGTGGACCTGACCAGTCAGTAAGTCTTTGTCTGTTGGTACAGAACAGACAAAGACTTAATTACTGACTACCGATACTCCTTCGTGCCGAGAAGAGCAAGCCTTTGTTAATAATAAGAATTTAGAAAACCCATTACTAATCTAGCCAAAGGAGCTCGTGTTACTCATTTTCTGGGTTGTAGAGATCAGATAAGCAGTTGTTCTACGTAAAAAATTGGCCAAGTGCGAGTCAGACTCGCCCATGAAGTGTTCCGTAGTAACTACGCCAAGTAACTTTGTTTTTCAGAGTCAAACACTCTGAAAAACAAAGTTACTTGGCGTGAATACGATGAATTACAAACTTATATTTGTGGTTTTAGAAAAAAGTTTACATTGAGATCTACAGCATATTTTTTTTTTAATTTTTTACTCCAATATTATAGAAGTTAGAGGGGTGGGAGGCACACATTTTACCACTTTGAAGCGTATATCTTTTAAACGATTGACTTTATGAAAAATTGGTTTTAGAAACCTTAATATCATTTTTAAAGACCTGTCTATAGATACCACACATGCATAGGTTTCATGAATAAAACTATTTTCAGTTTTAGTTCCAGGTATGGGGAAGCCCCCCTTTATTTTAAATACTAGTACTCACGCGGGGCTTCGCTCCCGTGGATTATATCACGGTAAAAACATAACTCTCCTTTTTTGCAGTCGGGTAAAAAGTAGCCTATAACCTTCCTCAAGCTTCAAGCTACTTCCATACCAAATTTCATCCAAATCCACCCAGTACTTTTGAAGATTAGCGCGTTCAAGCAAACAAACAAACAAACAAACAAACTTTTCCGCTTTATAATATTATATAGTATAGATTATTTAATTTGTTTCTTAATATCGGAAAGCGGTTTACAGAATACATCTACCTACTAGGCTTTACATGTATAGTCCTAATAGTTTCGGAATAAAATGGCTGTGACGTACGGACGGACGGACAGACGTTTTTTGCCATTCGGGTAACCCATCCATGGAACGACCTCGTCAAGCGTTGCTTAACCTTAAAGATCAACCCTCGCAGCTTTTATTATTTAACTCAAGACTAAGTATTCATTCCAAAACAATTTCAAAGGGACAGTTATGTCAGACATAAAACTAGCTATAAATTATTTCTGTATAGATTGAAATCTCTATATATACAACGTGTAATTAATTTAAAGGGTATATACATACCAAGTGCACAGCTTCTTTGGATGATAACAAACGATAAAGCAAGGGTTTTGTAATCCTATGTCTACATGTGTGGAACTTATTAGAAATTTCAATACATTGATACCAGAGACCGAATTTTTCAAATTAAGAAGAACGAAGAGAATTGTCGTTTTATTGGCTAGTGACGTGGAAAGTGATGACCTTCATAGTGCTGTGACACGTTTGTTATTACTGGTATTCAAGAAACATATGAAACCAATAATTTGGGGTCAATTCTGTGAGTCACTTATTTTAGTCTTCAGCCCTTTTGGATAGATATGGGGTTTCCGTTACACGTTGTATAGGCGAAATACCACTCACTGATTAATCATGAAATCTCAGAAACTACAAGTAGTAGGGCTCTCAAATTTTGCATCGGGGTTCCTTTTATTACGTAGATGCTCGGTAAGACGGGATTTTGCGAAATTCCAACGGGATCGGGATTTACACGGGAAAAACTTCCCACGCGAACGAAGTCGCTAGCAACTGCTAGTCTTTTTTATAAAAAACATAAATGAATACGACACTTCATTAAAAATATCAATAAGTACAAAAGTAATTCTCATCCGTCTTATTTTAACGACTAAATTCAACCACACGAAGATGTAACTTTGAGTACAAAAACCGAAATAACTTATTCAAAAGGACCCGATTATAAAGGAGACCGATACTCATGCAAATGAGACGGTGAAATGCAAAGCGTTTGGTGACTTTTTTGCGTAGGACAGATGGTTGGCGCTTAAAGTTAGGGCGGTTGTACATCGGATACAAATGTGGGATTGAGCTATCTCGTTCTGGTTGAAAGGGAGTTCATTTCGGCTTCGAGTGTCGGTAAGAATAGATAATGAGTAAGTATTAAATCTTAGAGCGGGGTAAGAATAACCTCTGTAACTTATCCTTTTAAATAGGATTTTTTTTAATAATTTAATGACTAGGAGTTTAATTATATTCAGTAATGGGGCTGCCACTGCTTCTGCTAAACACAGTTTGTATGTATTATGTAGCAGAGCAATATTGTACTATCTAGTCCAAATTTTAGATTAAGTTGGGTATTATTAAATTATTTTGAAAATAAATGATTATATCACATCCCCCAAGTCTAGAACAAAACACGAGCGATTTCGTGTGTCCACTTTATTTTCTTTGTGTGCGTGAGCCGAATATGTCTACGCTCCTCAAACGCACACAAATATAGCTTTCAGTGATACCATTACCAGACCATTACCCACAAAAATGGGAAAACGCAATATTATGTTGCTGGATCAAATCAAGTAGTTTATGTTATGAAATTAGATAAGATTATGTTTTTTCATGTAATATGACTTATATGACATATTTTTAGGGAAGGTAAACGAAATGAGATATCGTTCATTACCTTTAGAATGTTTGATGTGTAATGTGTTATAATGATATTATAGAAATGTATTAATTGCTTGAAAAATCTCGTTTGATATCAATTAAAAGTATGTGTTGTATGTATGAAATAGAAAAACATTATTGAGAACATTACTTAAATGAAAAAAATCTTAATCAATAAAATTGTCATCTTTATGATGCCACTTTTCGAACTAACAGTAACTTTTAGTTATAAAACACTTTAGGTAGTAGCTGTAAATAAATATAGTTTAGTTTGACGCATACATAATTGCCGCCAAAACTATATTTTTTTAAACAAAAATAAGCACAAAAGAAATCAATATGGGTATTTTTTTCCTCACGGATAGCAACATTGAATTGTGATAAGTTAGGTTATTAGAATTTTTGTTTGATGGTCGATTTACGTAAATATAATGTATAAAATGTAAGTATTTATTTGTGAAATGTAATTTGATTACACGTTTTTTGTTTTCCTGAAGGAGTATGACATCCCTTTACGCTACAAACGGTCGTTTTAAATTACACTAGTTTACAAATTAAAATAAATTTCATGTCCTTCCAGTGAATTTCACATCGTTTTATTTAGTGACAGAAACTAAATGCGAACATATATTTGTTTCATTTTTATTACGTCAAAGAATGAAGTTATCAACACATTTTATTTTAAGACTACCCACAAGTTGGTTCTGAAATCATTCTAAAGTTTTGCTGCATTGTAGTGTTCAGTTAAATAAATATTTGTATTTAAAATGTCAAAAGGTCGTGTAAAGCACATCCTGACCGTTTTTGTTACGTTTGTGGTGAACTTATTATATCTAACAAAGGATATCCTATAACGAAATCTCTTAAAGAAGCATATTTTTGTTATTTCAAAATCTCGGTCTCTCACCAGGACAAAAAATGGGTTCCTCACATTTTTTGTGAAAGATGTAGGAAAACACTAAGCTCCTGGGCTGCAGGTGCAAAAAGATTTTTGAATTTTAATATGCCAATGATATGGAGGGAATCATCCAACCACGAAAATGACTGTTACTTCTGTCTCACTAAGACATTTGGTTTTAATCGGAAGAACAAAGATAAAATTATATATGCAGATGTTCCTTCGGTTACTAATGGGTGTCAGCATGTCTCTGAAAATTCATTTCCTTCATTCGCACCTCGATTTTTTCCCTGAAAATCTCGGAGAAATCAGCGACGAACACGAAGAGCGTTTTCATCAGGATTTGAAATTTTTCGAACAAAATTATCAAGGATACTGGGACCAAGCCATGTTAGGTGATTATTGCTGGTCTGTTATAAGAGAAACAGACACAAATAAATAAAAGAGAACAGCTGAGGCAATTCATTTTTAATTTTTTTTTTTTTATATTTCTGTAGGCCTTATTTTGTAAGTCAAAAATAATAAATATTTAGGAAATGTGACGTGTTGGATTTTTTTCATATGTTTTTTAAAACTCAGTATATCTCAAGTGATAAAAAAAAACACTTTTAATTTCAAGGACAAAAACCGTGTAAACTAGTGTTATTTACTCGCGAGCTCCGTTCGGCAGAATGTGACCTTGAGTACTGACGGCTCGTCGAGCAAAGTTAGCCAAAATGGCTAAGTTTTAGTTGCCTCACTTTTTGCACTCGTACTATCCTTCTATGCGTCATTGTTCTAAGGATTATATAAAGTATATTAATTAATAATTTGAACTTATTTTTTATCTACCCCAAAAATCTATCCTTTATAATCGAAATAGGATCGAAATAGCATTTTACAAGTTCATGTAGGCCTATCCTTAGATATTGTAGAACAAAGTTATTCGTGATAAACACAAAGTTTTGAGCAATGGCTAGACTGATTCAAGGAAGGTATTAACAATATTCTTGATGAATCAGTCTAGTCCCATTCTCCTTATTCGCACAAAACCGGTTAAGGTAGCAGAATGGGACCGGGTGAAGTCAGACTTTGTCTTGAGTGTGTAATAAAATAAAAAAGTATTTTTTCTCTATCGATATATCATACTGTTTGTCCGGGCTAATTAATATCTGGAACGGCTGAACAAATTTTAATGGAACATAAAAGAGGATATGGGTCAAAATTTAGACTACTCTTATCCCAGAGTCCCCACGGGAGTGGATAAAAAGGGATAAACCTTCGAACTGTAATGTATAAAAACGATTTTATTCATGTATGTACATATTATATTGATATATCAACTACTTTTAACCACTGAAACAACTTGCAGGCAACCTAAGCCCAGCAGTAGGACCATTACTATGCAATTAGACTGCAAATAACCGTATTCAAAATTATACGAATGTTCGTACAATACGTACTAAATACAGTCATCTGCCATTGGAATTAACCCTCTCACTGCAACAGGTGCGCAAACGCATCTGTTCAGTTTCGAATGATTTAAAACCACAAATTGTACCCTGTTTGAAAAGCGTGAAATATTATAAGGGGGACTGCAGAAACGGGTAATTATGAGTCACTGTACCAGCATTTGTTATAAGATTGTTCTATTGTATGAAATTGCTTTATAAAGTCTTGGGGACAATATGTTGCGGTTTTGTGGTTGTAAGAAAAACGCGTCGTCCATGTTTTTTTGGCGTGATTAAATTGTATGAATTTGCTTTGACAATTTATTTACAAGTAATAAATAAAAAGTTAAAGTTATAATAATGTTGAATAGTTTTTTTTTTATTATTTATAGAATAGTGGTTGCGCTACCACTGTTCTATTGGTTACGACCATGTCTTGTGATTTGTAGATCGTGGCTTCGATCTCTGGCTAGATACTTTATATTGTGAGAGTTCAATTTTTTTTACTACTGATGAGCCTATTCTTGATCTCGATCTCGCCTGATGGTAAGCGATAGATGAGGTCTACGATGGGATGAGCGAGCCCAGACGATGCCTCTTTACTTATGCTTTAAAGGCTGAAAGGTCATAAGTGCCAGAGAACACAGAAGCCGGCAGAGAATTCCACAGCTTGGCTGTGCGCACATTAAATGTGGAAGAGAAGCACTTGGTACGACAAGACGGTATATCAACCAAGTGTGGGTGGTACCCAGCCGTGCGTCCGGTAGACCGATAGTGAATGGGAGATGTAGGAATCAGGTCATGGAGCTCCTGCGCACACTCCCCGAAGATTATCGTGACACTGAAGATATACCTGCTGTCCCTGCGTAATCAATGAAAAAAAAAACGACTACATTCACCCAGTCACACTTACTATACTCTCACCCACATCCACGCTTAATCTTAATCTCACTAACAATATTACCTAAATATCATGTTTATTAATAAGTAAATTATTAAGGGATTCCTGTCCTCTAGATACCTATAGAGCACTAGAAATGTTTTATAACCTAAAAGGTGGAGACTGGGTGTCCTGACAGGCCCCAAGCCTAGTTTAGGCGACAGTTTCTCACAATTTTATTTTACAAGGTGTAACAGATTAAGCGCAATACCTCAGACACCTCAATTAGAATATTAAATTATAACTCTAAAACAACATCCGTAACTAAGTTAATTGAAACCAAGACAAACCTAGACATTTTTTATAAAATAGTTATCCTTACTAAACGCAAAACGTATGTGCGTCATACAATATCCTTACGCAGACGCATACACTCATGCAATGTTAGCCGCCGACACGCACACGAGCGCATTTCCTTGAAATAAGGATTGTATTAATTTGTCATGTCTCTTGTTTGTCGTGTCTCTTCTCCGCAAAAAGGAGCCAATTCGAACCGGCTCCTACTTTCCGTGGTGTAACCGTGCCGATAACCGATCATATTGAGCTTCTTGGAGTGACTTTAACTTCCACACTCAGTTTTGGCCCGTATATCGAGGCTAAGGCTCAGTTAGCATCAAAAAAGTTGGGAATCCTAGCCAAGGTGAGACGGTACTTCACACCGGAACAGCTGCTCAATTTGTATCAAGCCCAGGTTCGGTCGTGTATGGAATACTGCTCTCATCTTTAGGATGGATCTGCGAAATACCAACTGGACGCGCTTGAGTCTATCGAGAAGCGGCCTTGAAGTAGCATTAAGTAAGTCAGAGGCAATTTGTTTCCATGGTCCCCGGAGAGCTCCGCCCTTGGGATCTCATATTGTCGTCAGTGGTACCCAAATTCCAATTCTGCCGACCGTGAGGTACTTGGGGCTTTTACTTGATAGTCGCTGGAACTTTAACGCACATTTTCAGCGCCTAGTGCCGAGGGTAATGGCTGCTGCAGGTGCACTTGACCGGTTGCTTCCAAATTTAGGGGGGCCAATTAACAACTGTAGGCGACTATATATGGAAGTACTGAGGTCAATGGCTCTCTACGGGGCACCCGTGTGGGCCTATGACGTGACAAACAAGGGTGCCGTCTTACTGCGCAAGCCACAGCGAGTGATTGCGGTCAGAGCAATACGCGGGTATCGCACAATATCCGGAGAGGCAGCTTGTGTTCTGGCTGGGTCTGTGCCGTGGGATTTAGACGCCAAATTGTTAGCCTCACTTTACATCTGGCGTAAGGAAGTGGGGCCACAGGTCCCAGCTAGACTTATAAAGGCTCAAAAGAACCTGTTCCGAGATGAAGTGATAGCAGAGTGGAGCGAAAAATTAATGCGACCTGGGGCTGGTGTCAGGACCATCGAGGCTCTCCAACCTGCACTTGCAGAATGGGTAGGACGGCGCCACGGAGTACTGACTTTTCGGCTGACACAGGTGCTTTCGGGGCACGGCTGTTTCGGAAAGTACCTGTGTCACATTGCGCGCAAGGAACCGACACCCAGCTGCCATCATTGCCATGGCAGCGAGGATACAGCACAGCATACGCTTGGCGAATGTACAGCGTGGGTTGAACACCGCAATGCCCTGATTGCTGAGGTGGGGAGTGATCTCTCGTTGCCGGCCATAATCAAATTTATGGTTGGGAGCGAGAGGTCATGGCAAGCAGTAGCCGTTTTCGCAGAGCGGGTCATGGTGGCAAAAGAAGCGGCAGAGAGGGAGAGGGAGAAGTCCTCAAATGTACCGAGCCGCGTTCGAAGGACTGGGCGACAGAGGCGGGCTGACAATGCCCTCTTCCATCCCCCGTAATGTGGCTTGTGGGTGTCAGACTTGGGGATGTCTGGCATCCGATCATACAGGCCCGAGCAGGTGTCGCGTAGTGTTTCCGCGCGCCTTTCTAAAATTATGACAGGGTGAGGAGATGCTCACTCCTCCCCTCATCTGAGATAGGGTAAATGACCGTCACTGCTGGGGTGATTGTGGAGAATGCTAACGTGTCCCCGCACCCCAGCTAGAAGTGAAGCAGAGAAACACCGTGTGGTTTTAGTCAGTAAGAGTCTGACAGACCCCTCCGTCAACCCCAGGGCGGAGGACATTCATGAGAATTTCCACACGCAAAAAAAAAAAAAAGCTCCAGAGCCTTGAACACCGACGACGAGTTGCAAGTCTATCGGTTTTCTATCGGTTACATTTCGGCGAGTGTGCGATGGAATTACACAATCTAATTCCACCAAGCCCGTTCCATCATCGGACTACGAAACAAACGGTGAAGCGCCATCGTTACATGGTGGACATCCCACCCATACGTACAAAACGTTTTGGGAATACCTTCATTGTGCGGACGGCTAAGGAGTGGAATTCCCTGCCGGAGTCTGTGTTTCCCGACAGCTACAACCTAGGAGTCTTTAAGTCCAGAGTGAATAGGTTACTTTTAGGTAAGCATGCTCCATCTTCGATCGAATAATAAACAAAAATACTGTGTTTCCATTTTAAGTTAAATGAAAGATTTTTCCGTCCAAATGTAACGCCTATTTTTATTACGGAAATCGATTCAGAAGCCGATTCTGAACCAACTACTCTCAGGAATTGCGTTTATTCTTTTCCACGTTGCATAAAATGAGTCCCGAATAATTGTAAAAATGTACATAAATATTGTGGCGAGAGAATAAAGATTATGATTATTCTGTAATTTCTATCGTCACTATCGTCTCACAATGGTGAAGGAAAAATCGTGAGGAAACCGGTATGTCTTGGGACCAAAATATCCGACGAAATACGAAATCTTCTAACTCGCATTAGGCCGGCGTAGTGGATTAAGGTCTAATCCCTCTACAACGTGTAACGGAAAGAGTATATACATACCAAGGGCACGGCTTTTTTGGATGATATCAAACGATATTGGAAGGGTTTCAACTCCAAATAAAATACTCTAAAAATTGATACCAAATATTCGGTTTCGTAAGTTTCTTAAATTGAACAATCATGTCACCGCACTACGTAGGTCAATAACTTTCCACGTTACTTGGAAATATCACGATAAATCTCTTCCATAATTCTGTGCGCCTAGTACTGTAGTAGCCTACCGTCCAGGCGGTGACTTCAATACTTCCGTACATGTAGAGATAGGATTAAAAAACCCTTTCAATATCTTTTGATATCACTCAAAGAAGCCGTGCCCTTGGTATGTATACCGTTTCCGTTACACGTTGAATAGAGGGGTAAGTAATATATGATATAAATATAAAATCTCTAATGTTTACAAGATATAATAACTGAATCTATAATTTTATTTGATATAAAGATCAGATAATATAATAAACGATTGATATAATTTTAAAGCAACTAATTTTTATAAGAATAACATACATTGAATATAAAATTGTTTGATATAACTCAAAAGACATAAAACCTATTTAGTCTTATGATAAAACGACTAGGCATGCGAACAAGCATACACCATATATGCAGCATGCAAGCAAGCATGCAGCAAGCATACAATATGCAGCAGGCATGGTTTCTGTCACGGCTCCGCCATGCAGGACTCCGGCAGTCCCATGCGAGCTTATCGTCGCAGATGTGTTTCACACTCACCCGCGGCTTCGGCTTTCTGGCCGGCTGATTTTCGATTAATTAAACGTTATATCCAATAACGTCATACGAAATAGGTTTTAGAGTATATAATGTTATTTATATCTAAAGAAATTATATCAACAGTTGGTATAACTCACGTTTATTATACACTTCTGGACACATCTATTGGCCCACCTTGTATTTTCAGTTTCGTTTGGTCCTAGCTAAAATTTTATATTAGGTCGAGCAAAAAGTTTTTATGCAGTTTTGAACCTGGCACATTCACAATTTCATTCAATAGTCTTTTTTTGAATTTCGAACACAGAATTTAAAGAAACAAAAGACAATTTGGAGCCTGTTTGTTGATATCAAACAATCGAATACTAAGAAAACTTGGTTTTATTGGTTTACTTGGATTTAATTCTTGAAAAAGTGATTGATATCTTTGCTTTTGCAACAAACATTACTTATTCTTAACATTAAGGTGAGGTTCTATCAATAATCTATGGATACTTCACCTGAAGTCGCCGCCCAAGCTGTGGCACTTATTCAGGCCGGACACAGCCAAAGAAACGTGAGTGCTCAACTTAATTTAAGTCGATCTGCGGTCCGAAATGTTTATCGGAGGTACCTAGAGACTGGCGGCTTTGTTCGTCGCCAAGGAAGGCCACGATCTCGGGTCACAACTGAAAGGCAGGATCGATTCATCGTGACGACCAGCTTGAGAAATCGTCACCTTACCTCCATTGAGATACAAAACCAACTTCGCGACTTCCACGGAGTATCTGTGAGCGCTCGAACTGTTCGGAGAAGGTTAAAAGAACGCGATATGGTACCACACAAGCCAGCTAATGGGCCCAAACTAAAGCGAGCCCACCGAACAGCGCGCCTTCATTTCGCACGCAGTCATTTAAATTGGACACAGCAAGATTGGAGCCGTGTACTCTTTTCTGATGAGTATAAAATTGTGTTACATGGCAATGATGGAAGGAAGAAGGTCTACCGGCGTAAGGGAGAGCGTTTCGCACAATGCTGCTTTGAAGAGAGGGTTGCTTATGGCGGTGGCTCATGGACTGTCTGGGGCGGTATATCCGCGAGCGGCAAAACTCAACTTGAGGTTGTTACAGGACCATGGCTGCCAACATTAAATGCTGAAAGATACATTCGTGAGTGCTTAGAACCTCACGTGATACCATACGCGGACTATGTGGGCCCAAATTTCCTTTTTATGCATGATAATGCAAGAGCCCATGCGGCTGGCATCGTCAGGGAATATCTTCGGGATGTGAACATCACAGTTATGGACTGGCCAGCCAGAAGCCCAGACATGAACCCCATTGAGCACATGTGGGACGAGCTAAAAAGGCGTGTTAGGGCTCGTCAGCCAGTTGCCCAGACGATGCAGGAGTTGAAAACTGCCATAGAAGAGGAATGGGAGATGATCCCTCAAAATTTCATAGAGCGGTTGATAAACTCTATGCCTAATCGTATGAGAGCTGTGGTAGATGCCCATGGAGGCAACACGCGTTATTAAATTAAACCTTTATTTGATAAAACATGTTTTTTATTCAAAAATTAATTGCCTTTAACAAGGCGCATATCCGACTTGTTAGGCGTAGGTCCATGTCGTATGGTATTCTGAATTCAAATTTAAAACTATACGATCGAAAAAGATGGTAAAATGTATCAGGTTTAAAACTGCATCAACAGTTTTTGTTCAATCTAGCAATCATATTTCGGTAGGGGCCATCTAAACCTAAACTCTAAGGTGGGCCAATAGATGTGTCCAGAAGTGTATCTTGTGAACGTTATTGAAATGAAAATATACCACATAAATATGATATGAGACGCACCCTCTATAGAGCAGTAGGAGCATTATAGGATGATTATGCTGTTTGAGAATTATTTGAAATAGGATATTTAAAACGCCCATAGTGTACAAGCATCCTTATAAACCTCAACCAAAATCTAAAACAAGTAGTACAAAACATAAAATCTAATTACATTAGCAGATAAAATCTTCCCGTGACAACCAATTACGCAACAAACCTACCCCCCGCCGCGTGGGTCAAAAAGTCCCAACCAATTAAATAAAATGATGTCTTGAAACAAGAAAAGGACACACGTTGCGTCCGTCAGCCACGTCGGCTTTAAGTAATTTAATTACTCCTAGTCGTATATTGCTCCTCTCAGTAGTTTTTTATTTGTAACGTTTGCGAGGGAAACGTAACTAACTACGTTTTAACATTCGTTGTACAAAATAAAAAGCGAAGCGACAGTAGCAGGGTTAATGTTTGCCCGTCTTTTAAATCGTATTTTCGTTTTTTAATTTTAGTTGGTAAGTCATTTGTGAACGTGAATTTATTTAAGATTTGATTAAATTATCAAATATAGAGGATACGACATTTGCTAAACCGCGCTATTCCTTCTTATAGACATGGTAATGGACGTGAGGTATTCGGTAGGTCTTTTTTTTCTGGGTGGGAAAATCATCGAATAACTTCTTCCGCTCTGGGTGGAGCGGAAGGGAGTGTCAGACTTCTGCTGACTAAAAACCCACTTTGTCCCTTCAGCTGCCCGTAAGTTCCGGGACCGTGGTGTCTTGTTAGTACATTTCCGAAACCCCGGTGGGCAATGGCCTTATCAATATCAATATCAATATATCATTTTATTCTCAAGTAACATAAGACTCATACAAATGATCAAATACATGTCAGTCACAATTAAAATACAATTAAATTAATCAATTATTATTAAAATTCAAATTAAAATATTACAATTTTTAACATTACTAAAAATACTCTATAAATATGTTCCATCCCTGCGTGTAATGTGCAACCTACAACAGTGAGTGATGTACGCACAATCCAGCCTACCCGCGAGCACGGCCAGCATGCTGTTGGCGCTCCCTCGCACTCGCCGCACAAGCGAAGTGCCTCTCTTGCGCATTATGGTGTAGAAGCAATCTACGCGCGCCTCCGCGAACATCGCCGATGCACTGCAAAAGCGCGGGAGCCCCAACAACATCCTAAACGCATTATTGAACTGGACTCGAAGGGCGCTGTACGATGTATGCGTGTAATCTGTCCACAGACTGCACGTGTACAGCGTCGAGCAATAGGCTCTAAACAGAGTTAACTTAACATCTCTTGAGCAGCGAGCAAACCTGCGGATCACCATGTTCGCTCTGACCGACAGCGCCCTTCGCTCCCGTTCCATGTCAGTATCGTCTTTAAGAGTGGGGGTAACTAGATGACCTAGGTACTTAAAAACCTTTACCCTTTCTAAAGGTAAGCCATATAGAGTTACTGGTGGTGTATCTAGAACTTTTCTTCGCCCACCCTGAAAAACCATATACTGACTCTTTTTAACATTATATAGCAGCCCGCAATCATTAGCATAGCTCTCACAGATACTTATCAGCTTTCTGAGTCCCCGTCACTAATTATGAGGCCCCGTCACTAATTATGAGGCCCCGTCACTAAAATCGGTACGTCTTAGGACTGAAAATTCTGAAGACGATGATGCAACTTGTACTAATCCGCGCTGGGCCCACCTGGTGGAATACGGCCCATTCCCTTTCATAGAGGCCATGTCCCAGCAGGAACGTTATATGCTGTTAAAATAACTAAAATGTTAATAAAAACTTTATGAAATTAAAGTCACTACTACGAGTAATTCCTGTTTTTTATATAGTTTTTATTTATCACTTCTCATATTTAATTATTGCATCTACCTCGCTATATCTTCACGATACTTGGTTGACTGGTAGAAAATGCCTACAAATGCCTAGAATGCATTAAGGCCGCCTTTGTACCTACGTGCATGAAGTGTAAGTAAAAATCTAAATACACAAATATTTAAGTATAATATGACTTGTGAACAAAACTAAGTATTATATTAAAACTATGGTTCGCAATATTTTCGTTAAAACTAAACAAATAACAGTGATCCATCTCGCAACATCTGGGACTAAGCTAATTTACGCATATTAGTAGGTATAGTAACCCATTTTTGACTACATCTTAATTTTTTTTTGCTAAAGGTTAAAAAGAAAAGTCTCAGACAGTGTGGACGTGCTGAGAATAGAACTAGTGTCGAAGTGTCGTGACACTTAATATCACTATGATAAAATTGAATTACGCCGCGTCTTCAAGTGTATCTAGAGATAGAAAATCATTTTTACTTTATTTTTGTAAAATATTTATTGATTTTTTCGCTGCTGCAGTTTCCCTGTTAAATTACTGCGTTTAAAAATTATGTTTATCGTATTTCCCGATATTGATAAGTATCATTAATATTAATGTTATAAATGCGAAAGTGTCTCTGTCTCTTACGCTTTGATTTTGACGTAATTTGCCAAACAGACTGTGAGGACTCGGAATTTGCCAAACATAGGCTACTTTTATTACAAAAACCAACCAACCAGTCCACAACTATGACATTAAGTCCATAACTATGACATTAAGTCCGCCTTTGTATGTACATTTTGTGTTGCATAAAGTTTTAATAAATAAATTAAATGACTGAAATAGGGGTTCAGTTTAAAAAAAAAACAAAAGTCCACGTGGATGAACTCACGGATAACAGATAGTACCGTATATTACAGGACTTACAGGTTAGGTTTTTAAATAAATTCAAATGTGGGCAACATTAGGAATTTCTCCTGTATTGGTGTGTTTATGTATGAAATGTTTTTCATAAACTAACTGTCAGCTAGGGCTAGCAGCTGGGAGTCGAACCCGCGAAACGCAGCGTAGTGGTTAATATCAGCCATTGCACCCAACTTGTCTAAGTGACTATAACGTGCCTGTTGAAAAATTTCAAAATACAAGATCTAGATTTTACATCTCAGTTTCGAAAAAAATTATGTGGCGTATTTTTTATGTCTAGTCCAAAAATTACACGACGATAGTAATCCTCTTTTTAAAAGTCGTTTAAAGAGCAAAGTTTATTAGTCAACGGTATATTACGGTAAGCCTTCGTTTCACCAGTTTCACTGCAAGTCTTTAAGCAGTATTTTAAATTAACTAGAAATATTGATTTATGTGCCGGTCCAGGTAACTCTTTGGAAGCTCGCTCCACTCATTCTTCGGTGCTTATTCTGAATTCAATGTGGATTCTGGCTTCGCTTAGATTTTGTACCTACGTTCACTATTTTTTAGAACAAGGTCAATTTTACCTGACTGCAAAAGTGTGGTTATGTTTTTCGTGCGTATCTTGTATGTACCTATACAGGGTGGTGATTAGGTTATCACATTAAATTGTACAGCAGGTATTAAGTACTTACATGTTGTTATCAGTCCGTTAAAATAATAAAATAAATAAATTCACTAAAATTAAGAAAACGCATTTTTAAACAAAATAAATGGCATTATTTGTAAAAAATAAATAATCCTTTATAATATTAGTTGACTAACCTGTAAAAGCGGCACCGCTGCAGCGCCGGCGCCGGAGGATCACGCGTCGAGTGATTGGTCAGCTGATTACGTTTATGCAATACATAATGTTGTGAAATATTAAAATGGAAAAAGGTGCCACGGCTATAATATTATTTATTATTAAATTATTTTAATTGTATATTATAAAATACCTAATATAGAAGACGTTGTTACAATTAATGTGATAACCTAAACGCCCCGCTGTATAAATTTATTTATTACCTCATATTATCTCCAGAACACAGTGAATAATTTAGTATTTTTTTGTATTACAATATGGGTATCAAATTAAAGGGCGTAGCACAAGAATTTCAATAAGGTTTATCATAGATTAGCATTACCGTAATACTAATAAAAATAATACAATAAGAAAGATAAAAAATATGGACTCTTTCACTTTCTGAATCCGGTGGGGTGCCAATGTGACATGACCCGGGAAACGAAAAAATTGTTTAATTATGTTTAAATAAAAAAACAAAAAAAATATATTTTAAATATCTCAAAAATTTAACTGTTTAACTGAAATGCAAGAAAAAAGCACATTTTTATTATTGGACCCGTCCCATAAAAAATATATTATATTCAATTAGGTCCCGCCTGCTTGTCACTTTTTAAATTAAAAATGTGCTTGTTTCTTCTGTAGTTGGTCCCATTTTCATCAAATCAGGAACTGATGACGGAATCCTGGAGAAATCGAAGTAACTCTTCAAATATTGTAGCCACACCGGTCACTCACATTCGGTTGTTGTCTTCGGCATAATCTACTAAAAGGTTAGTTTTTAATTTTTGAAGTATAAAAACATCAGCCGGTTTTCTGAATGATGTTTTTGCCTAAACACTCCAATTAGTTATTTAGTCTATGTAAGACATAGGCATATAATAACCACTTTACCTCCGATATGTTTTTTTTTTGTTAATTCATAATTGCGCACATACTCCTTAGATGGCCTGCTTCTGAAATGTTTTATTGATATACTGAACTTTTTTAACAGTTGCAAATAGCAGTGTCTATTTTACGTATACTAAACAAAAAGAGACAATCACAATTATGTCGCAAGTTAAAAAAAGACGGATACCTATATTGTCCAGCCGGCCTTTGTTGGTGGCGGTGGTCAGGTTAATTTTTTGTAACTCAAACGGCTGTGATGCGGATTTGAATTAATTATTGTTGCCATTAATTGTTAAATATATGTCATGTATTTGTTGAGTATGATTTGATAATATTGTAAGATTTATTTTATATTTTTGACACATTTTATTAAAACTTTAATTAAATCTATTAGAACTATGATTTGAGATTGTATGAAATTTCAAATAAACTATAATCCGTCTTATGTATTTTAAAACACATACATTTAACCACTTTTTATGTGGATCGTACAAGTAAAAAAAATCGAGAAAAGGAATAAAAAAAAATGTCATCATATTTATAGTATTCGGGGTCCTACGGGACGTGGGCCTCAGGGATCGGGGTACTCAGGGAATAACTCACTCAACTACAATCTTTTCGCCACCATTATATAACCAATATATTTCTTTTATTTACCCTACCTTATTTATATTCCCCATTTATATATTAACTTCAGAATGTAAAGTTGTAGGTCATCGGTCCGAAGAATATCCTGCCTATATGACTGCAGCACTATGAGATGAGTATACCTATGAATTGAATTGAAAAACATTTATTCGGATGAAGACATACATAAGAACATACAATACAAAATTACAAACATTATAATAAACAAAAAGAAAAATTCGCTGAGCATGTCCACACTGAAAGGGTTACCAACTCAGCATTTGCTGGGCGAAAGACATCCAGCGCTGGTTTTCAGTTGGCACCTAGCAGTGACACACGGACGAGGGTAAAAAAAAAAGTCAATTGTGCACTGCCGTTTCGCATAATGTAACATATTTTAATTAATATAATTGGCCTTTTGACGCTGTAATATTGAAGTAAATAAGTAAAATAAACAACTAGCAGGTACCAACACCAACACTTTTAAAAGAGCCAACATAAACAGCGTTCCACACTTTCTTCAGCGCTTGAAACTTTTTTAATCATTCAACTGGAGATGGGCGACAATTGTCGCAGCGGGGGAGACAAAAAGTTTAATTGCAATGGCGAGGAGGTACAATTATATGGTTTTTGCTCAACGTACTCTTTGTTTCAATTGCTATTAAGGGCTGTTGGACCTTTAAAAGTAGTACTGTCATGTGAGATAGCAATAATACTGGGTGCTTTTGAGTTGAGTGGGCTGATCATTTTTTGTAATAAAAACAGGTAAATAAGACAATAGACTATACAAGGACTAGACTAGACAAGTTAAGACTATCAAGACATAAAGTAGTTTACAAAATGAATATGTCATTCAATTATAGACCATCTGGTTTACTTTTCCCAACTATGTATGTGGTTGGGCTTGGCTTGCAGTATTTATTTTATCCTATTTATTTTCTCCTGCTGTGTCGAATCCATCCAAAGGTTGTCTGTAAAAGAACGCTTTTAGCGATAACACCGCCCATTGTAACACCCTTTAGTTTTTAAGTCCTCATTTAATTCTGTTATGGTGTACTATATAGAGTATATCTATCTATCTATAACCTGATGCAGCTTGATTCTAGTGTGACTACCTATTTCACCTCTACAAGCCAGGAATTGGGTGACCCGTGGTGTTACCCAATTTCTGGATAGGTAACCGTTGGAAAGACTAATGTCACATTTTCTGGCTTCCGTCTATCAGCAAAGCAAATTCTCTTAAAATAAGTACCTAAATACTTATTTTTATTCCGTCCAATTTTATCATTATGTTATCCCAGCCAACAGCTTACGTTAGTTAACAAATTAGTTAAGAATTATTTTATGATGTGTGGAAAATATACTGGATATTATATTGTATACCACGGTTGATTGGAAGAGAGTGCCTAAGATATTAAGTCCGCCATCGTACCTTTTGTGTTGCATAAAGTTTTAGTAAATATATTTTTATAAGTTTAATGATATTTGATGAATATTTTAATATGCGACTGTTTGTTTTTAGTAATAAATAGATTTTTGCAATGCCAAAAGGTATTTATTATGTAATATTATTTTGTTCAACTTCCGTTAATCTTGACATTTTAAAAATCACATTCGATGCGCTATAGCTGACGGAACGACACAGTTGGCACAGTGGTTCCGATAATGGCTGCTGTACTCTGTATCGCGGGTTTGGATCCTCGCACTGGAACTAACATTTATGTGGCCTACAAAAAATCTAGGTTGGTTTGGTGTTTGGTTGTTTGTAACAATGCATTCACGATGAATGAAATGAAAAAAAAAAACGAATGACATTCGACCTATCTTTGATTTGATTTTGTATTAAAACCCTTTATTACTTTTAATGTCCACATAAATCAATTTTCGTTCACAAATTCCATTATCATAATTTAAGACAAAAATATCCCTTGAGAATTAACTCCAACACATCTACAAGTACACCACCTAATCAAGGTCAATATAAAATTTAAATTGACTCGCAGAAATAATATCAACCCCTTATCAAATAGGGTGCATATTGTTCCTAAGGGTGGTTCATGTTTGCTTTTAAAATGAGTATTAATTTTTTATGACACAGACATGGAGGGCAAAGAATTGAGGACTATAACGTCACGCGAGAGGGAACTGAAAAGGGTTTTTAGGAATGTTATATTTTCAATTGTGGTTTTCGGTACAAATATTGCGTTAAGCCCAAAATCATATGTTAGGAAAGTCAATTAAATGAAATAATATGCCAATTTTTTCACTTTATCGACAATTATTATATTCGTGTAAAAAGTGGTGTACATCCCGATTATACGCACTAAACGTTTTGGGCATACTTTCTTTGTGCGACCAGCTAAAGAGTTTTTAACCGTTTTCAGATAAAGGAGGTTTGGTCTGTTTTGCGAGTATGCGACACATATATCATTCCTATAGCTCAAATCTTTTAGAATTTCCTTTTTTAATTTTTTATGCGTTATGTGTCAGACCATTTTTTTATTCTACATTCGTTACGCGATTATTTTTACCCGACTGCAAAGGAACATGACTTCGGTCGCTTCATAATTTCGACCATTTTCTTGGGATAAAATGTAGCCTATGTGTTATTCTGATGTTTTGGTAGGTTAGATGGAAAAGTTGCATCTAAATCCGTTCAGTAGTTTTTGCGTGAAAGAGTAACAAACAATCTTACCGCCCTCACAAACTTTTGCAAGTAGAAGTAGGAAATCAAGTTGACTCAAGTTTGCCTACTGAAGGTCCTGAAATACTTTGGCCACATTGCTTGTAGGAGTGATGACAGTTTTGAACGACTGCTAGTGACGGGTAAAGTGGAGGGTAAGAGACCGAGAGGCCGTAGCCCGAAGAGTTGGTCGGACCAGATATTCAACCAGCTGGGTATCCCTGTCAACGTTGCACTGCACCGGGCCACCGATCGCAAGCGATTGAGGCGTGCTGTTGACCGTCTACGGAGTCACGATCCTCACCACTGAGGGAAGAAGAAGAGAGAAGGAGAAGTAGGATGCTCACGTTCCCAATGTATAACGTGATCGTATTATTTTGCGCATTGTACAATGTACATCTTGTCACGGCTTAAAGCTGTCATAGCATAGCCGCTGTTCCAGGATAACTGCCCAACATTCCCACCGCCATATATCTAACTAAAATTTATTTCCCAGAAATTTTACACTAAGGTTAGCAAAGCTATACACGTACAAGCCACTTCTACCACACAAAGCATAAAACTCTTGAGCACCTTACGAACTATATAAAACATTGTCACGGTGGTACGCGAAAATGTCTATTTAAAATTCTCGAATCGTCCACGAGATAAGTGTGCCCTCATATTCCAAGTCCTGTACTTACGTGGCGCCGTAACATATAATTTATAGTAAATTATTGTAGCTGCCGCATGGAACGTTCTTGAAGGTTAAGCAACGTTCGCTGAGGTTAATGCGTGGATGGGTGACTATCTTAATTAATGGAGATCGTTGGATTACAGCTACACAGAAGACAGAAAACTGACACTAGCTTTGCTAAGGAGAATTATCACAGATACAAGAGAATCACACTTCACTTATTTAAAGTGGCAAGTGCGACGGAAACTCCACAATCATTTTATTTTCACAGTCAGTAAAATCTAAAAAAGAGGGAAAGGAATTTTATCGATATTTTTCTACGATTACAATCACGTACAACTTAACATCACTATTCGCGTTACGCATATGTGTGTTTATTCTCGAGTCCGTAGGTACAGGTACAAGAGCCGCTCCCTGTTTGCATGTGTTCTATTAGTGAGATTTTAGTGTTGCTGTAAGTTTCTTTGTGTGCGGGAGAAATGTGAGCTCGTGTGTCTTTCTTATAGTTTTTGCTTTTGTGTTAGTGAATTGAGTGGGAGAAATGTGTAGACACCTGAACACGAAGTAATCCTTTACAAATCATTTCTCTGTGTTTATATGAACTGTGGGATTTATGTTACCCGGCTACTGGGTTGTGGAGGTCAGAGATGCAATTACTCGGTTAGACTTGAATCCAACACAAGCACAATTGGCAAAAGACTACTCCGATGATGATAATGTGGCTCTAAAATTGTGTTTTTCAGATGAGGATTTGATGTTAGCTATTTTTACTCGTTTGCCCCGAAAGGAGGGTTACGTTCGTATGTTTTTTTCCTTAAGACTGGAGTGTAGACTGTAGCGGCTGGATTGGAAAAATAAGGTATCATTAGTATTATTTAAGTGCCATAGTGACAAAAGCTACTAAGTGACTTGTGTTCTATTGCTAACTCGCTGTGTCTGGTACTTTGTTAGCGTGGGAGAATCCGGGAAATAAAGTAAGCTTAGTATGTTGTCCTATGAATGCTATATCTTCCAGTGAAAATCCCCTAAAAACATTTCTGCATATCCAGAAATTTGATAATTTTTTAAGAATTAGTTTTTGTTTTATTATCGTGAAAATAACTATAGACACTCAAGTGTTCTGTGTAGTTCTTGCCGTTTTCTCAAGAAACCACAGTTATGTCGAAACACAGACTGCCACTTCTATTTTATTTATATTTATAAATAAATAAATTAAAAAAAAATTAATAAATAAAATAAACAATAAAAATTAATAAATAAATAAAAATCATATTAAATAAATCATTACGCAACCCTTTTGTTAATCACTTTCCTTAAAATGTACAGACAATGTTTTGATGCTTTATTATATGGTTAGTTAATTAAATAAGATCACAATTTCTGTTCATTTTTCTATAATTATTAAAGCTTACCGTATAAGCTTTTCATACAAACCACTAAGACGATAATTTATAAATTAAATATTCCAATTTAATTGCATCTACTTATTAAATCCATCACCGAAATGGCAGCAAATATCGGAATTAATTAATTTCATACACACAATAATTGGCCAGTAATTAAATGACAATCGGTATACAACTGCTACGAACCACGCCGACTCACATCGGGGATTTATGAAATGAATGCAATTTGTAATAATTAATTACGAACAGCAATAGTTCTTGCCAGTTTTGTTCTGTGAAATTGATGGATTATATTAAAACAAACACACCAAACAAATTACTATCCAATTCAGTGCAGTCGTTCGAGAGTAATGCGCTTCCGTGAAATACAGTCATTTAAAAATGGAATTACGTTTTGATTTAAATAAATTATGAACGAACTTCTTAGTAAATTACGGACCGATTTTCAAATTTATTTGTTTACGGTTAGCGCACTAGTTTGCCAATAAACTGTTTACCAAAATGAAATACTTACTTAAGCCTAAACAAAACTAAATTTACTGTAGTAAATTTAGTTTTGTTTAGGCTTTTAGTTTTCATTTCAGAACATCTCTCTACACAGCCAAGCTAAAAGGCGCTAACACTGAGATGCCTTTTTAGTTTTATACCATTCAGCTAAAACAATTTCGCCTCTAATAGTTTACGCCAAGTAGTACGATCTAGCTTCAAACATTTCAACAGAATAACTTCAAAATCCACTAAGAAGTTTTTGTATCTCGCTTTTTTTCATTGCCAAGAAGTCTGTGCAGAAACACAATTTAAAAAAGTCGATTTTTCTCAAAACTTAATCCAAATGATAAAGCTTTTCGATAATAATATACAATGTGTAACGAAAACCCCATATCTATCCAAAAGGGCTGAAGACAACATCTGGTATGGAGTCTCTATGCACAGTTTCAGCTCAAAATAACTGACTCAAAGAAGTGATACCAAATTATCGGTTTCATATATTTCTTGAAAACCAATCATAACAAACGTGTCACAGCACTACGAGGGTCAATAACTTTCCACGTCACTTGAAAATAACACGATAATTCTCTTCGTTCTTCTTAATTTGTAAAATTCGGTCTCTGGTATCAGTGTATTGGGATTTGTAATTAAGTTCTACACACGTAGACTTAGGATTACAAAACCCTTGCCATATCGTTTGTTATCATCCAAAGAAGCCATGCACTTGGTATATATATACCCTTTAAATTACACGTTGTGTATAAAAAAAGATAACTAAAAATGCGGGTAGAATTCACATTACTAGCAATCTTGTTTATTTCGAACCTGCGACCTCTCCGATCACAAGGCCGACACCTCAGCCATTACGCTATTGCCGTTTAAAACCAAACTCCTCCACGCATACTTCCTTACACCATAACATTACCATATCAGCAGGTATGCATATACATGACCACGCCTAAGGGTAGACCCGCCGTAAGGGCACTGTCACTCTTGGGAGCAATCCGTCCCGACTAGAAACCAGGTTATGGTGTTATGGGGAAAGTGGTTTCTGGATAGAAATTCATGGGATTTTATTACTGTTTGCTTAACTAACTTACTGTAGAGGTATATTGTTTTTTTGGTTTTTCTTGTATTGCATTTTTAAGACCCAGAACAACTATGTAAGCCAATTTTTTTTCCAGTCGGCAACTCGACTCGACAAGTGATGCAGCATTTAACCGCACATATACTGTGGAGGAAAAGAATTACTGAATTCTGGTAACTATTCTGTATTAATGATGTAAGAACCTAGAAAATTAATAAAACAATAGTTCTAATTGAATAAAATAAAAAAACTGCTTGCAGAGTTGTAATTTTTAGTTAATGATAAAAAAAATCCTATACTCACGCAAGTAGTGCGTGTGTTTGGTCTTTGCGTTTCCAAACACTTTTCATTAAAAAAGTATTATGAGTAGTAAAATATGCATTTAATACAGCAACTATATTTTATCAAGTCATAAAACCGTGTAAAGGGGCGGCTCGTTAGTTAAAAGAAAAACAACACAACATCGCGTGCATCACATATTATACACAAACTATATTTGGGTCTGTGTCAGAACCGTCTCAGGACAAGGGCAGAGCACACTGCGCAAATAGATCCCGACCCAAGGGAGCCATCCGTTTCGGACGAATGGCAGCGGTTAGGGCTGACCATAGAGTTAGGAAACTTAACGTCTTTGGCCATTGTAATGGACATACACGCGACGTGTGTTAACTTAGTCCTAGAGAAAATCTAGTGAATTTATTTCTCAGCCATAACTCACCTTCTGCCCATTGCTTCATCTATTCTTCTTTCCAGAAAAGACACGCTTAATCACACTTGCTTAAACTCAACTACCCACCTCCTCAACCACACTCAACCTCAAACACACACTACCTTCACGTACACACACCTTCATGTACACCCTACATCTTTATACACGTCATAGATCATTCATACCATATACCTACTCCTTCGACACATCGCACCACACATATCCGCATTATAGTCACTCATTATAGTCATTATTGTAGTGTATTACATAAAATTGCGAGGACTTTGTAAATCAGGGAGGAGACCTGGTGACCATACAGGCTTATTATTATTTTATTACTTATTTTATGAGTGGACTCTTGCAGGTTCCTCTAAGGTTGTTAGCTGCTTAACTGGACTTTGCTGTGGTGGTCTTAATTATAATAATTAAAGCCTCCAGCCAATGCTTACATTAAACTTAAAAGTTAGATGACTGCTCGCAAGCACCATGTGTGCAGCTAGGGATAGGCTGGATAGGATAAGACCAAGTGTGTTATTGTATTTCACCGTGAACTTATAAGCATTGACTAGAAAGACAAAGTAAAACAGCGAATTTCGATTTATTTAAGTGGGCAGCATAGGCGAGATATTGTGTTTTCCTTCCAAATAAAACAATGGATGAACATTTGCCTGTGAGACATAATTTGTTTCTATATTTAAAATTTTATTTTACTTTAAAAACTTCAAAGAAAAAGAATATCTGTATCAATAATCTAGAGTGAAGTCGTTCTGTATCACTTCATTGAAAGTTTTCATAGTCATCACCATTCTAGTGTGAAAAGGACACAGCTTTACTGTTTTATTTTTCTGGTTAATATTATCTCATACTATACAACAAAACCGGTCAAGTGCGTGTCGGGCCACGCGCAGTGTAGGGTTCCGTAGTTTTTATAACAGCCAAGTGCGTGTCGTATTCGCTGACTGATCGTTTTGTACCATGCTCTAACAAAAGCCAAACATGACTACCTAACTAATTTGACTTCCTATACAAATCCTCACCTGATCCGACAATTTTGCACGGAAAGTTTTAATTTTTTTTTAGAGATTTGTATAAAATTTGTCATAGCCGGTGTTTTGAATTTAAATACGGACACACAGCTACACTACTCAATCGTCACAAGAAACTAGCACGATACAACTGGCGCTTAGCGCCATCTATCGACATTTCTATAGAGTTGTTCGAGATTTTGCGAGTCAAATACAATTGGTCGACTATTACTCGTAAACTTGTAAAGCCCACTTATGTGTGATAGTTTTCCTTTAAATTTCGTTATATATAGGTACTACTGCCGTGACATTTGAATTTCTAACTACAACAGTTTAGTTGATAGAGGGGGGAGACACTTGACTCTAACGAAAATTGGTACTTTAAAGCTTGATAAGTCACGAACGGTTTACTTAATCAAAGAACGATCTTACAAAACCCCTAATATTTTTAAAATGCCTATCCAACGATATCCCACACTATGGGAAGAACGAAAAAAAAAAATTATCATCCCACTTTACATGTATGGGAGGTACCCTAAATAATTGTTTTTTTTTCAAAATTTTATTTTACCACTTTTTCGGCGTCATTAACGTGTATACTCATGCCAAAGTACAACTTTCTAGTACCAATAGTTTTTGAGCTAAGCCGCGGATAGACGGACAGACAGACGGACATGGCGAAACTATAAGGGTTCCTTCTTGACAACGGAACCCTAAAAAAGGACTAAAAAATTATACATTGTCATAACACCGACCAGCAAAGCGAAATCATTTATAAACACATTTATTATTTTGGATTTTTTGAGTTAATGCGATCTTACTGCGCACAACCAGGCGGCACTAATGAAGTAGAACCAGAAGAATATAATTTCCTCATTCTGTTTAGGCCCGTGAAATTGACGAACGGTGACAGCTCTGACTATTGCAGCAGATATACGCGAACTGCTAAGCTATTCTCGTTACCATCTGCAACTACATTCACTGTGACTGCGTGCTTCCGTAGTCTGTGGAACCAACGCACTTGGGACAACTGTGTTTAATTGAGTCGTTCGGCCACGACTTTAGTTATATTGTGTTTTGAATTTATAATGCGGTTGTATATAGGTAGGGTTTCAATTTGTAGTTTTGGTGGGGTTAAACACTCGGGATCTAGGAGTTGAAGACTTTTGGAGAAGGGAAAAAAACGAATATTTGTTGCCAGCGGCGGCAACAAAGTCAGTACAGTAACAGTTTGATTCAGTTATATCTATTATACAACGTGTAACAGAATAAACGCAATTCCTGAAAGTAGTTGGCTCACAATCGGCTTCTGAATCGATTTCCGTCTTAAAATGTAAGTGTTAAATTATGACGGAAAAATCTTTCATTTAACTTAAAATGGAAACACAGCAACATGACAAATTAATAAAATCCTTAATTTAAGGAAATGAAATGCGCTTGTGTGCATGTCGGCCGCTAACATTGCATGAGTGTATGCGTCTGCGTAAGGATATTGTATGAAGCACATACGTTTTGCGTTTAGTAAGGACAATTATTTTATAAAAAATTGTCTAGGTTTGGTATAAATTTATTTAGTTACGGATGTTGTTTTAGACTTATAATTTAATATTCTAATTGGGTGTCTGAGGTATTGCGCTTAATCTGTTACACCTTGTATAAATACGTACAACAAAAAATTTTAACCCCTTTTTATGAAAATTACGTTCACACAGGAGTATGAAGTTTGTCACAATTAAAGTTTATTTGGAGTTAATTCAAAAAGCTACTGGGTGACCGTAAGTAACTTTAAATGGTTAAGATCAGCACTAGTCTTGGTGAAATGAGTTATGTGCGAATGTTCAGTCAGTGTTTTAGTGTTTTTTCCTTCTTCATTAACTGAGCCTTTGAAGACTATTCAGCCCATCTAGGGTTGCCATCCGTCCGGGTTTTCCCGGATTTGTCCTAGTTTGGAGAGCATCCGAGGGCGTCCGGGGAATTTTCCCAATAAGCATCCAGGTAAAACCCGGACACACATTGGTCTTACGGGTACCAGAAAGCACGATCTCTATTATTATTTTCCTATGGTATTTCATCTCATTGTTTATGTTACGTTGATTAAATGAAAAGGAAGAGACTTACTAAAAAAGTTCTAAAGATCTACAATGTTATTACTTTATCAGTAAATAAAAACCATAATTAAACATCGTTGTTTTTAGTTTGAAGTTCAAAAATGTATTTTTCTACGGTGTGCGGGGAAAAACTGTGATTTTACCCAAATGTCCGGGGTATATAAGTCTTTGTGATGGCAACCCTAAGCCCATGCCATGACTTAAAGTGACGTCAGCACAATGAAATGACCAGGCGATTTCTACCCTTGGTGGTAGATCTACAGTAGCTAAACTGTACAAACGAATAAGCATATAAGAGACAGTAAATGTTAAAAAAAGAATTGCCATAGGTACTTACATTAAAAAGTAATTACTAACATAACTTTACAGCAATTTCATTTGAAAAGAGGTCAGTATTTAAATGGGTGGGTTATCGATCTACAAAAAAATAAGAAAAAAGCGATTTTAATAACGAAATAAAACATCAAACTGGACAATTTTTAACAAAACTGGCTCTCATCAAAATGAATTTCCGCTACAATCAACAAAACGAAATACACACATAATTAAAAGAAAACAACACAAAATCAATTTAACAATAATACCATTATTCCGTGCACATGCAATTTTTACTAAAAATCACATTTGCCGTACAAAATCGAATGTTTTCAACGGAATAAAATACCCTCCCTTGTTCATAGCGGAATGGCTTTTCATCCAATTGCTTTATATTTGTCCTCGCATTCGATGCTGGTGAAAAAAAAACCTTTGGATACAGGGAGTTGAGCAAAAAATTTAATTGCTATCAAGTGTACTGTACGAACGGTAACGAATCGAAGCGATACGCTACGATATGTGTACTCGGCACAGTTTGAGGGTAGTTGAAACCTTTTTGGCTGCTCTAATGGATAAATATAGAAATGGCAATATATAGAAATGATATAGAATATGTATAGAGAGCAGTTATGGCCCGGTGGTTACAGGCACGACTTTTTTTTAAATTGATAATAGGCTCGCGTTTGACCACTATCTCACCTGATGGTAAGTGATGATGTGGTCGAAGATGGAGCACGCTTACCTAAAAGTAACCTATTCACTCTTGACTTAAAGACCCCTAGACCTTAGTAAGTTGTGGGTTCGAACTAAAGCAGGCCCATTATTTTGTGTAATTTCCATCATCACCACTTACTTTCAAAACGGAGCAGGAAACTATCATCAACCTATATGGTTTTTTTGGGTGGAAAAATCATCGAATGACTTTTCGCGCTTTGGGATGAGCAGAAGAGAGTGTCAGACTTCTACTGACTAAAAACCCACCCTATTTCTTTTGCTGTTCATTGCGTTCCGAGGCCGCGGTATCTCGTTAAAACATTCCCGCAAATCCCGATCATCAACATACCAAAGGAGCGGAAATCCAAAGATATGCGACTTCCACCAGCCCTCGCTAGTATTTCTTTTTCTTGGAGGGAAAATCATCGAATGACTTCTCCCGCTCTGGGTAGAGCGAAAGGAAGTGTCTGAATTCTACTGACTAAAACCCACCCTGTTCCGGAATCTCGTTAGAACATTCCCGCAACCCTGGCAGACAATGGCCCTATGGGGCCCCGTCACTGGTGCTGACAATTCTTTGCAGCGCGCGTGAAACACAACGCGCCGCCGACCTGGGCCTGGTCCTTACCGGACGGTGAGCGACTCCTGCTCGCCGTCCACAAGCCCGCGCCTACAGTGACCTTAGATCGGCTCGTGATCCCTGACGCCCGGGGGACCGCGCTGGGCTATCATTATCATCGCTATGCTAGATAGCGATGATAATGTTAATAGAATACAGGGTAGCAGGGACGCGCAACCGCTTACCATGGATTCAGTATATGATTCTAGGGCTACCTTATCAGCTCTGTTGACCTCGCAAATTAACTCTAGCAAAACAGCTGATCAGGTAGCCCTTTCGAGTTTTATTTATATTGCTGTTTTAAGTGAAACAAGTGAATTTTATTTTATAATTGAATTCTTATTGGGTTAGATAGAAATGTGGCTATCTATAGCGGGTAAAGTTAGGCAGTTATAAAGAAAACACTAGAGAGTAGATAGCACAAAGTCACTATATTAGCTATAAGCACAAGAGTACAAAGAAATAGGAAAATAGCAGATAGTTCACAAGCACTTAAAGTTATATACTACGCGAACAATAGATCATAATAAATATTATAAAATTTAGGAACGCACGCGCAGCCTTCCGGCGTCGGACGTACGGAGCGACTGGCGAGGCAAGGAATTCCGAACACTCTCAAAGTACGTTCGGGTGTCTTCGCTACTCGCGACCGGACGGTGCATGGCATAACGGTAGTATTTACCGACTACAATAAAGCGTGGTAATGCGTTTCAAACACACGCTACAGAAACAATGATTTTATACAGTTTTCAGTAAAAGTTCAGTCCAGAATCACGTACCGAATCCCTGGTAAGCGTTTGTGCGTCGATGTCCCTGCCACCCTGTATACAAACATCATGTCTAGTGACGTCATAGTGTTTCCTTGATGAAAACGTGTGCAGGGGGCATCTGGAATAACAGCATGATTTACCTTATTCAGATCGTGAGACCCTATTTAATTAATTATGTATATATTATGTGTATTATTTAATTACGTACATACAATAATGACACATAAAAAGAGAATATGAAAAAACAGATACATGATTGTGCATATACATACGAAGGTGCTGTTTATTTTAAAAGAAATTTCTTTGAAATAATTATAATTTTATTTAATTAAAAAAAAAATAATGTAATTTTATTTAATTAAAAAAAAAAATTCACAAAGAAAACTGCGTCACTAGTGACGCAGTTTTCTTTGTGAAATTATTTTATTACGAGTATCTACTTACTTCCAACGATATACCTACAAGGAAACGGCTGTTCTATTAAAAATATCATCTGAAAACTACACTGAGTCAGACTTGCCCATGAAGGTTTGCGTAGTAACTACGCAAAATAACTTTGTTTTTCATTGTGTTTGTATGAAAGACAAAGTTATATTTGCGGTTTATTTTTCACTTTCATTATTATAAAACGTAGAACGGGACCCACCACTTTAAAAGTCTATTAAACAATTTACTTTAAGAAAAAATGGTTTAAGAAACTTCAATGTCATTTTAAAAGATCTGTCTATAAACACCACACACATATAGGATTGATTTTATTATATTGAAAAATAAAAACTCTTCCATGTATGGGGAGCCCCCCAAAAATTATAAAAAAATAATTTGTACTTTTGTATAAAAATCGGAAAGCAGTTCACAGAATACCTACCAAGTTTTACATGTGTATTTCTAATAGTTTCGGATTAAACTGCCTGTATCATACGGGCGGACAGACAGACAGACACGTTTCTGTAACGGTACCGTGTTTTGCCATTCGGCTACAGAACCCTAAAAGAACTTAACAACACTGATTGTTATTTATTTTAGGTCAAAAGTGCAATTGTTTCCGATAAGTACTTGGATATATATTCGCCACCTCAAGCTAGTATAAAACGGCTCGTATTTCCGCTTCTTCTGGTGAAGTCTGGTGTGTCATATGAGATTTCGATGGGTCCTATGTACGAGTATATGGGCCAAAGTGCAAAATTACAACTTTACAGGAGAGGCTTCCAAAGTTTCTATTTACTATAACTTCAGATTGATAAAACCGAAGTTTACGAATATTTGCTTGTTTGCTAAGACAACTATCCTCCTCATTTGTACTATAGTATTTTATACATACATATATCGGTTTTTTTTACGTCACATTGGCCCTTCTACGTTAGTTTTTGTTAAAATTATTTTCTCTAAAAACACTTTAAAAGGGCCAATGTGTCATATTGGCCATTATACGCGTATTACGTTAATTAGCATACGTTATATATTTTTATATTTTTTACTCATAAAATCAAGTAACAATTGAAGTAGTTGATAATTCACTAATTAGAATATAAGCTATTTAGATATTTAGTCATTTATGTCACATTGACACTTATACGTTTTACAATCGGCTTACCTACTAACTCAATTTTCAGTTAGATCATTTCAATAATTAAAAAACACGCTATGGTTTTATTCATTTGTTGAAATAAAAATCAAAGTAGCCTTAAAACTACACTTATGAAAAAAAAAACAAAAAATAATAAGTAAGAACGAAACTTTTACTAAAGATCTTAGTTTGAGTAACAAAATAATGTCCAAAAAAAATAAAAAAATTAAAAACCTATCGTGTGTAAATAAACTAAAAAAAATCTTTGTAGTATAATTAAGTAATAAAATCAACAAAATCAATTTTAGTATTTTTTTTTTTTGTTAATTGGTTCGCGTTTGACCACCATCTCACCTGATGGTAAGCGATGATGTGGTCGAAGATAGAGCACGCTTACCTATAAGTAACCTATTCACTCTTGACTTAAAGATCCCTAACTTATAGCTATCGGGAAACACAGACACCGGCAGGGAATTCCACTCCTTAACTGTACGCACAACGAAGGCATTCACAAAACGTTTAGTGCGTATGGGTGGAATGTCGACCATGTAACGATGGCGCATCACCGTTTGTCTTATAGTCCGATGATGGAACGGGCTTGGCGGAATTCGATTGTGTAATTCCATCACACCCTCCCCGAAATGTAACCGATAGAAAACCGATAGACTTGCAACTCGTCGTCGATGTTCAAGGCTCTGGAGCTTTGACTTGACCAGTGCATCGTTGCCAATGAGTCTCTTGGCCCGTTTCTCAATAGTCTCAAGCGCGTCCAAATTGTATTTGGCAGATCTATCCCAAATATGAGAGCAGTAGTAGCTCCATACACGACCGAACCTGGGCTTGATACAGATTGAGCAACTGTTCCGGTGTGAAGTACCGTCTCACCTTTGCTAAGATTCCCAACTTTTTTGATGCTAGTTGAGCCTTAGCCTCGATAAATGGACCAAAATTGAGGGTGGAAGTTAATGTAACCCCAAGAAGCTCAATATGATCGGTTATCGGCACGATTACATCACAGAAAGTGGGAGCCCATTCGAATTGGCTCCTTTTTGAGGAGAAGAGACAAGCCTGGGTATTAGCTCTATTAAACTGGACCAAGTTGGCATCACCCTATTCGGAGACAGCCTTCAAGGACAAGTTCAAGCGCCTAACCATGTCCTCATGGAGAGACTGGATCTGACCCACCAGCACGCACGCTGGACACATATCTCTCAGCAACTGTGCTGAGAGAACCGACCCCTGAGGGACCCCGACATTAATAGCCAATTGGCAATTGGCAATTTAGCAGTCATCAATGACCACTCGAATGGACCGATCTCTCGGGAAGTCTTCAATCAAAACGCAAAGTTGAGTGGGTAAACCGAAAGAAGGAAGCTTAGCAATAAGGCTATCGTGCCAGACCCTGTCAAAAGTCTTGGAGATGCCAAGGGAAACAGAAAGTGCTTCCCCGTGCTAATTCTTAAAAAGTCTTCATTAATTTTCTTCATTATCGCTTTCATTAATTGACGCAATGTCATTAGATGCCACTAAATTTTCATAATAACTGTGATATGCAGGTGGGATAATATTTTTTCTTTCACTAAAATCCGACTTCTAGACAACTTAGCGCGATAATTGGATTCTTTTACTTATTAAACTAAATTGTAACCCAAAAACACAACAATGACAATTTGTGTTAATCACAGTGCGGCCGTTGCTCCGTTCAATGTATTGTCAAATCAGCTGATTGGTCCAAACAATAAATAAACGCGCGGCAACTCCCCGCGTATAAGTCTCAAACTACTATTAGGACCTATAAACGCACGGCAACTCCCCGCGTATAA
This sequence comes from Tholera decimalis, assembly GCA_943138885.2. Taxonomy (NCBI): domain Eukaryota; kingdom Metazoa; phylum Arthropoda; class Insecta; order Lepidoptera; family Noctuidae; genus Tholera; species Tholera decimalis. Next base: position 5,458,863 of record OW964553.2, on the reverse strand, counting down.
GTCTCTAACCACTATTAGGACCTTGTACGTTTAAATTCATGTCACATACGCCGTTATACTGCAATAAAATGTCGTGTTTCTATGCAGAAATCTTTTTTTTTTTTAATAGCTCACATAATTCTTTATATCGATAAGATGCGTTTACCATAAAAAAGTCAAAATGGCCAAATTGTTTGTTTGGCCCATATACATAGGACCCATCGATTTTTATTCACCATTTTAACTGTGTTACGAGTAGATTTCAGTCAACCTCTGCTGTTAATTTTGGGTAATATAATATAAATATTAAATTAAAGTAACAAAACAAACAATGGATATACCACGTTAACTTTAAATACGTTAATTTTTATCTTTTTTACTTTTGTATACGCTTGCATTCATTAAAATAACGTTCTTGGAACTGATATGACGCCCCGCTTTTTAATTTATTTCTATTGTGTCAAAATTGCCTTTATTAATTTTTAAACATTTGTTTTCTAAACTTAAAAAGTTAAGATAAATGAAAATGACGTGTAAAAGTGTTATTTATATCATTTCACATTAAAATACGTAGTATGTCCAAATGTTCTGAATATAGGTGTACCTTCCAGACTACGTCGCAAACCTCTTCCCTTATTATTCTACGTTTCTCTGTAGAACCAATGGGAAAACATTTGCCAGTACCTCGTCTGTCTCGTACTTATAATGATCTAGTTACAAAACAGGATAATATAGATATTTTTAGCTATTGTCTCAAGTAATTAAACAATAAAATAAACATTTGTTGATGAGCCTGTCCTTGACTGTTTATTCAAATTAAGAAGTCTTTTAATTTTTTTAAGAGCATTGGTACCTACAATATCTTTGCGCATGTTATGATTGCCTGCAATTATATTAAGGTGTTTTGTAGGATGGAAATGTAATATTGTTGGAAATCCTAGATAAAAGATATAAATACTGTATGTTTTTTTCTACCCACCACCTAATCCACTGCTAGGCAAACGTCGAGTTATCTTTGCCTAACAGTAGAATAATATAGCCCACCTAACTATAGTTTAGCAAACCCCAACTGAATTTAGTTAAACATAACTTTTCAGTACAAATTTGCGCAGCATACTACCATAGACTTCTCACATACTTCATTCAATGCCCATACATAGTTGACAAGAAAGACAGCCATAAAAATGTTCAGAGATCTTAAAAACGTATTACACGTTAATCTCCAATAAAAGCGTCGTCAGCAATCTTTTCATAACATCTTTAAAGAGCGTTAAGTCATTAACATGGTCACAATGTAACTTTACGTGTAACAAGTTACAAAGTCACCGTGTTGCTGTCAATGTTGTGTTGGGCTACCATGGAGTAGATGACGGTATGGAGACTAAAGGTCTAACGAGTGAGCAAAAATCCTTTTGATGAGATGAAACAGTAACAGAATATGACGTAGTCAATCATGTAGTTAGTGCTACCAGCATTCAAATTGAATGTACGTTAAATAACTGAAATGTCTTTGTTTGTACTTTATAACGTTCATATCTCTTTTATCATAGGTTTCCGAAACAGATGAGTTGATTATATTTAGAATAGAATGCTGGGAAATATAGGACAGTTAGTCCTGTTCCATAGGACCAATAACGGTATAGAAAAATGAAACTGGTTGATTTACAAATTAACTATAAGGATAACTTTAACATAATAAAATATAAAATAAGTCATCCATTATTGTTTTTGATATAAATTGATGGTATCAATTCATACAATTAATGTAATAAATCAAAAATAGTCAAAAAATAATGATACATTATGTGCTTAATCTATTTTGGGACTGTGTAGTAGTTCTAAGTCAAATACAAGCAAACCAATCCTCTAAAAAAGTGCAATTTTGAAAAAGAATAATCTATACTAGATTATTCTTTTTTATTACTATTCTTATCTTTCTTAGTATGTGTTCAGGACTGCAATAGGCCAGCCAACGTTTATAGATCCACGTATCGTGGAAAGTTCCGGACACGTCCAGTTACCGTTGGCTGGCCTATTGCAGTCCTGAACATGTATGTATTGTACCAAAATACAGTGCAATTATTGTAGAAACTGTCGCCTCTGCTCGGTATTATCTACTCCGTGGTTCCAAAGCGTAAACCGTCCTTTGAGCTTTATGGTGGCAATAAAACCCGTAACGACTGAGTATGTTAAATATATTTTATTTTGTTGTCTGTTTTGTGGTAGAAATTTTGAAGTCAGTATTGTAGACTGAATGCGAAATAGTAATTGTTGAAAATAACATAAAGAAAATTACGAAAATGGTTCATTCAAAATACACCTTTCTATTTCAATTAGAAAATCATCTAAGGACTCCTTCTGCTATGGGCGGAGTGGAAGGAAGTGTGAGACTTTTTCTACCTACCGTGTTTCTTCAACTACCCTTACGTTCCGGTGTCTCGGTACCTAAAAACAGGTTTCTATATAAAATCACTTATGACCAGGGGAATTAAACTACAAAGGTTTTAATGTCATATGATAAACAACAATAAACAAGATCACCTCTCCTTTCTACATTAGGGTTTCTTGATTCCAATATCAATTTGAACTTCAACAAAAAATTAATCCCAGTCGATCCTCGTCTTGATTCGTGATACCTCTCATTATATTTTTTGTAGTACTAATGTGGGTTACAAATGATGGTGGCTGTTAATACATGGTGTATTATCAAAGTTCTTCAGTTAACATAATATTGATAGGCTGTGACTAACTATGGATGATATTCGTATAGGTGCAGAGATGTTATTACCGAATCCGTACCAATTTTTTAAATGTTTGTTTGTATGTCTTTTACGTCAAATTGGAGCAACACATCGATGCGATTTTTGGTATGGAGATAGTTGCTAAATGATAAGGGCTGGAGGGTAAAATGGCCCACATTTTATTACTGAAAAAAATCTACTCACGCGAGCGAAACCGCGGACAAAAACTAGTCTACACATAATTATAGTATAATATTATAAAGGGATAATATTTGAGTAGGTGAGAATTTAGGAAGCAATATTCGAAACTACTCACCAGATTTAAAAAATCTGAATAATATCTAGTATTAATTCCATGAAAAAAATATTATTAGTTTGGATTTTCACTCTGTATATCGACTTAATTTTTCGATGAAAAAAACTTTTCAAGCGAGCGAAATCGCGGGCAGAAGCTAGCTATTTTACTGTACTACGGCTGTTTTTTGTTGATTTTATTTTAAATTAATATATCAGAAAAAAATCTAATAATCAACTGAGAATTACACAATAATAGATTTTTTTAAATCTGCTTATTGCTATAAGCTAATGACTTTTGTAAATCTACTGATAATTACCACCAAAACAATAATATAATTCAAATTCTTTATTGCGAACTAAGTTGCAATATATTTTTGAGGATGTTTAAACAATAGGAAGGTTCTTAGAACTTAGTTGCCTGTTAAGGCGTTGCAATTTATGTTTATCTTATAGTCTATCTTAGTTTTCTAACAGGTTACATTATATTAATTACTAATTATCATTTTTTTATTATATCACAGTATTTATGTCACTTAATATTTAATATCACAATTGTTTTAATATTTTTAAATTAATATTTTTCTTCAAGGATTTTTTTTTATGGAATAATATGCTTTTTTATAAGGAAGTGTTTTAGCCTCCTTTTAAAAGTACTAATTGAATTTAACTTAATTTCTATGGGTAACTTATTATATATTTTTATGGCCATACAAAATATACTGTTGCTATATACTCGATTTAAAACAATACAAATATCTCCTTTGTTCGGGGTATGCATCCTCTACGAACGATACGAACAAACAATCAGTTCCACATTAAAAAGTTATCCTGCCGAAGTGTCCGCGGCTTAATTTATTCACAGATATACATCTGGTAGTACGCTGATGCATCGTAAATAAGGTGCGGTGCACAACGGGGCGCCAGAAGCTAACCGTGTCCCCATCTAAAATTAGGAATGTTGGATTTATCTAGTGATTAGTGATATACGGTATAAACGAAAACAGTTACCGTTTATGGTCTCAATTCTGACTTTGAAAACCACAGGTATTTATATTTTTGCGAAAAGCGTAAGTCACGGAATATAGAAAGATATTTCTGTTCGTTTGTGGAATGCATTGCCAGTGTCAGTAAAGCCCGATTTACACTTCAACAAGTACAGTAGCGAGTTAACTTGCGTCATCGGCGAGTTAAGTTGTTATTGTAGTTTGAACGGCAAAAGCGAGTTAAGTAGTAGTACATTAACAACTTAATTCGCCAATGACGCAAGTTAACTCGCTACTGTACTTGTTGAAGTGTAAATCGGGCTTAAGACAAGCTCAGTCACTCGCTAACTTTTAAAAGCTCGGTTGCTAATAATTTTCTTTCAAATGTATGATTAATCTTTTGTTTTCTCTTTACATGATGTTAAAGAACACATTGTATTTTATATATAAGTATTTATGTATTGTATTGTATTTATGTTTTTGTATATATATTATGTCTATGTAAATATATTTTTTGTTTTTATGGGTATAATTATGTAGTACACTGATGTAGCTCTCCCCACTTTTGAAAGTCCTTCCAAAGGTTGTCTGGAAGATATCGCTTTCAGCAGATAAGACCGCCATTGTAACCATAGAATTAATTAATATTGTTAAATAGGTGTTTAAATATATTCTATCTATTTATCTAAGCTAGATCGTTTGTATCAGGAAATCCCATTTTATTGACTAGCTTTCGTGCGCAATTTTGTTTTTACGATACTTCATACAAAGTTTTATTCCCTATTTCAGCGCCTTAGGGGTTTATTTATTTATTTATATGGGAAACTAACAGCTTAGCACAATATACTAAAAACAAGAGATATATTATAGTTAGATTGTTTTTTATTAATTATTTTATGTTGATTCCTGGTCTTTACTTATCTCCATTACCCATAGTTTAACCGTGAAAGCGTAACAGACAGATAGACATTCGAGTTTCTGATGATAAAATGGATATACATACTTGGTTGTACACCTCATAATATGCATAGAATAACGTTTATAAAAACTTGTTCACAATAATTGCCGGTAGGTACGATGGGGCTGAAATACGCTGTGCATAATTGAAGTCCATAAAATATAAAGAAAGAAAAAAATTGGCAGTGTTATCGAATATGGTAATCTCTTAAACACATCTAGATTGAGGGTTGTCAGTGTCCAAACAATTTTTATTGTCGACTAACTAATAATATTGTCGATATATCAGGGCGTTGCTAAGTTAATCTTTCAACGGGTAGTTTACTTCTTAGAAAGGTCACACCCCCACTTCCCATGGGCGGGAACAACAGTGCCATTAGTATTTATATTTAGAAGATAAATTGTTGTATATTTCAATCGAACAATCAAATCTAACTGGTTGGGTAGATAATGAAACCTTAGTTATAGGAATATTTGTTAGTTATAAGTTAAGTTATTTTCTACTAAGATGTTAACCTGTAATTGGCAGCTGTGTAAGCTCAAAATCATTTGTTACCAATAGTTAAAAAAAATTATACACAGAAGATGTTTCAGAATCAGAGTCACAATCAGAATTATTTATTGGCTAAACATAGGTAGATACATAATTATAGGTCTTACATTAATAACAAGTCCGCTATGTTTTGTCAATAAGACATAAAAATATTAGGAAGAAATTGAATATAATTTATGTCTCAGTATCAGATTAATTAATTTAAGAATATGATTCATTACAACATCAAAACAAACACAACAGAAACATATTAATAAGAATGTCATAATATAAAATAAGTGTTTTAGTAATTTTATATTGTTCATATTGAAACGTCATTTAAATAATCGTCTAATTTGTAATAACATTTATCAAAAAGTAGTTTATGAAATGCCTTTTTGAATTTCATTAATGGCATGTTTTTAATCACATCCGGTACTTTATTGTAAACTTTAGGAGCGTTGCCGAAAAAACTTTTACGCATTAAGGATGTTTTACATTTAATATTACACAGTTTGTTATTGTATTGGGCACGTAATAGATTTTTTCTTACTGCAGATAAGCTAACGAATGTTGGTGAAACTTTTTAGAGTTAATATATAAATGAAACCAGAATAAAATTTCATCTTGATCATTTGATCGTCATCGCTTCCTTAGCTTTGTCCCAGTTATGTCAGGGTTCGATTCCATTCTACGTCAGAAAGCTTTTATTATATTGAGGATAAGAAGGCTTGGGAATGAGCTGCTCCAGTGATATACGTGAGCTTTTTTTATTTTTAAAATTTAGATTGTTGATTTATTTTTATTGATTAAAATATTTGCTTTGTTAAGTATTGTATATAACTATTTATTTAGTTTTTATTTATACAACGTGTAATTTAAAGGGTATATACATACCAAGTGCATGGCTTCTTTGGATGATAACAAACGATATGGCAAGGGTTTTGTAATCCTAAGTCTACGTGTGTAGAACTTATTACAAATTCCAATACACAATACCAGAGACCGATTTTTTCAAATTAAGCAGAACGAAAAGAATTATCGTGTTATTGGCAAGTGCCATGGAAAGTTATTGACCCTTGTAGTGCTGTGACACGTTTGTTATGATTGGTATTCAAGAAATATATGAAACCAATAATTTGGTATCAAATCTTTGAGTCAGTTATTTTGTGCTGAAACTGTGCATAGAGACTCCATACCACATGTTGTCTTCAACCCTTTTGGACAGATATGGGGTTTCCGTTACACGTTGTATAATTATTTCATTATTGTAAATGTGAGGACTATGTAGGTTATTCTTTCTTCGTTGTTTTTACTTTAACTATAATTTATTTAATGATGTCAAACAGTTTGAGTACTTGTGTGGCCTACCCAAATGTCCTTACTTTGGTATTGTTCGTCAAATTGTTGGACAGGTCCGCTCAAATTTGCGTGATCATTTCCCGAAAAGAACACAGACATGAACCTACATACTTCTCATATACAAATACAAATTGTATGGACTTTAAAAGAGACTTTGACCTCTGATTTTGTTTCGGTTTTTCTTCTCAGAGTAGTCAGTTAGGGAATACCGGCCTCATCTAGCTAAACTAAACTTAACACGCAAAAAACATGACTTTTTTTTTTTTTTTTTTTTTTTTTTTTTTTTTTAGGTAGGGCCACTCGTAGTTTAGCTCTATACGGCTAATGTACTACTTAACCGGTCTGTCCTGTGGTGACCTCTAATAAATTAAAGGCCCCCAGCCAGGGCTTACAAACTAAAGTTTACTTAAAGCTAATGACCGCACGCTAAGGGCACTCCCTGTGGAGTACGGGCCTCGGCATAGCGGGGTCATTTTGGGAGGGCAGCAAAGGGACAGGCTGGGTCATATTATTTACGGGAGTATTTATTGCTACTGGCTCAGCATCGCGGGCTGGCTCGTTTGGCAAAGGTCGGGGAGGATTTTCATTACAAGTACGCGGACGTCGCGATGGGCCTCGTCGGCGAGGCCGGAATAAGGAACGCGTTCTGTATTTGTGTTTTCTAAGAGTGCTGGTTTCCCTACTGCTCTCTTGTCGGATGGTGGTGGGGTCGTCAGGCTCGTCTAGGATGTTACGCGGGCGACGAACCCGAGAAATCTTGGAGGGTCTGTATCGGGCGGCCGATACGATCAGGGGGTTAGTGTGGGTATCAGCAGAGGTGAAGTAACGCACTGACATGCGTTTCAACACTTGCTTTATGGTCGGGAGTTTGAGGTCTACGTGGAGATCCTCATTCCTACAGAACCAGGGCGCGCCCGTGGCCTTTCGGAGAAAACGGTTCTGAATGACTTGCATCCTATGGATCTGATTGGGACTGGCATGAGCAAACACCGGACAGGCATACGTCATGATAGGACGTATGCATGTCGTGTATATTCGGATTTTACATCTAAGGGAGAGCTTGCTGTGTTTATTCAGCAGGGCGTGGAGCCTACCGAGAGCGAAAGCGGCTCGCGAGCGAACCGACTTTATGTGCTCACTGAAGTTAAGGAACTGGTCGAGGATCACACCTAAGTATTTGGCTCGCTTCTCCCAAGGGATTGGCTTGCCGAACATAGTGATCGGGCGAGGGGGGGTGAATTGTTTATGCTGGCGAGCCCTGCGAAACAGGGCTGCTTGACTTTTGTCGGGATTTACCTCAATCCTCCATTTCCTAAACCAATCGCCTAGTGCGTTGGCTGAGGTCTGGAGGGTATGAGCGATGCTAACGGGATTATGTCCCGAGTAGTAGATGGCCGTGTCGTCGGCAAATAGGGATAACTCTACTGGGGGCTTTTTGGGGATATCGCTAGTGAATAGCGTGAAGAGTGGGGGGGAGAGCACGGCGCCCTGAGGGACGCCGGCTCTGATAGGGCGGGGAGTGGAAAGCGCTCCTTCGATACGATATCTGAAGGAGCGGTTCGACAGGAAGTCTCGAATGATGAGCACGAGACGGTCCGGCACACCTAGTTGGTAAAGCTTATAAATTAAGCCATTGTGCCAGACTTTGTCGAAAGCCTTCGCTATATCAAAGAATAGGGCCCCCGTCACCAGACCGCGTTGAAAACGGCCGCTAATGTGCTCTACGATGCGGTGGGCTTGGTGGACACTGGAATGATGGGCTCTAAAGCCAAACTGTTCGTTAGGGAGTAGGCTCTTGGCCTCGACAAAGTCCTTGAGCCGATTAAGAATAATCCGCTCGTAGACCTTGCCGAGGGCGCTGAGCAGACTAATGGGTCTATAGCTAGTCGGGAGGTTCTTGGGCTTTTTGGGTTTTGGGATACCTATCACTATAGCCTCTTTCCAAGCTTGTGGAAACAAGTTGTTGGACAAGGCGCCATTGAAGATGGCAGCCAGTAGGACTATGATCGTACGTGGGAGGAGTTTAAGTGCCCTAGTGGTCAGTCTGTCAGTCCCGGGAGCTTTCCTAGGTTTGAGTTTCTTGATGATCTCCTCCACCTCGTCTACCGTGACGGGGGGGAGGGGAGCATCAGGGTCCTCGACAGGGGGCAGGGCAGATCTACGTTCGACCTCAGCATCCACGTGGGCAAGGTGGGCTGGGTCGACTGGTTGGGAGCTGGGAGAGCACTGGGCCTCCAGGCTGTCGGCTAGGCATTCGGCTTTGTCTTCGTCGTCGAAGGCAATGCTTTTGTCCGGGCGGATAAGGGGAGGCATTGAGGCAACCTCAGTGGCGCGCATTTTCCTCTGAAGTTGCTAGAAGGCATGGTGGGTGGGTTCCAGTTCGCTCAGGGTCTTGTCCCAGCCGGCTTCACGCCACTCTCTGATGCTGTTACTTACTTTGCGCTGTAAGTACCGCATGAAAGTTTTGTTATTCTGGCAGGGGAAAGCTCTGTAGGCACGGACTGCTGCGTTCTTCTCAGTCAGCAGGGCCCGTACATCGTCCGGGAGCTTCCGGCGCCAGTGCTCTGACACCGGAATCTCCCTTGAACAGTCGTTCAAGACAGATTGTACGTGCTCCGTGAGTGAGTCGATCGCAGCCGTCGTGTCGGCGGTGGACTGGATGTGGTCGGGGATCTTGTCCAGGTGAGGAGACGTGTTGGATTTCAGCAATTCGCCTACTTTCCTCCAGTCAGTGATCACCTGTGTGGGAGGGGGGCGGTTAGGGTCATAGGGACCCGATCTTGGAGTTAACTCCATGATCACCGGTCTATGGTCAGAGTCAAGTTCGTCTACCGTCTCTAAAGAGTGCAAACGTAAGTTCACATTCTACAGGAGGGCAATGTCGAGTACGTCGGGCAAGTGGGATGGCTCGAACGGGTAATGAGTAGGCCGCATAGGACCTATGATATCTATGTGGAGAGGTGTGCAAAGGTCGTATAGTACCTTCCCACGGGGGTTGGTAATACGACTACACCATGCGGGATGTTTGGCATTGAGATCCCCCGCTATAAGGACGGAGTCACTCATGTCAAGAAAGGCTGTAAGGTCGCTTCGAAGTGAGGCGTTTATCGAAGAGTTTGAATCTACGTCGTTGTACGGTGGGAGATACGCGGATACTATTGTGATAGAGGGATGGCCCGTCATGCCTAGCCGGCAAACGGATACCTCTAAGTGGGCAAGGGGCGGCGGATCCATAGGGATGCAGTGCAGGGAGTTCCTATAATATATTAGAGTGCCACCTCTGTGGCATCTAGTCCTATCGTTCCTAACTAGCCGGTAATTGGCTATCTTGGGATCCCTAAGGTGGGGTTTGAGGAAGGTCTCTTGGACCAGAAGGATGTCGAGACTATGATCGCGAAGGAAAGTCGCGATCTCGTCCCGTTGATTGGTGATGCCATTGGCATTGAAGTAACCTAGCTTTAGGGATCGGGGCTTTAATCTCTTACTAGCCGTGTTATACATTATGGCTGTTTAAAAAGGTTGTCAAAATGGCTTTTTACATCAGGATACTTATAGTATACCTGAATCAGGGATTCAATGCTTTTGCAGGCCACGACCTCCTTTGCCATTTGGATGGCGCGGGGGGACTTGAAGAATTTAAATGTATTCGCTAGGATGAGGAACGGATCGAGTTCCGGCTCATCTGAGCGAGGGGGTGACTGGGGAGGAGGAGGCTGAGAAGCCACAACGACCGGAGCGGGGGGCATGATGGGTTGATCCATCAGCCCTGGGACTTTCGGCCTTAGTGCCGGGAAGTTTTGGGCGTGATTCGCCGCCGTCCAAGGAGTTGGACGCTGGGGACTGAGGGTCTGGGGGAGCTCAGACGAGAGTGTAGGACACTCTCGTCCCTGGCGTGCGCTAGCGCGCGTTGCCAGTTTAGGGGCGGAGGTTTTCGGGGCTTTCGGACAGCCTCGGTAGTTGGCGGGGTGGCCGGATTGCCCACACAGCACGCAGCTGGGCGGGTCTGGGCACTGGGACCTATCTTTTGGGCGACTGCACTCCGCGGTGCCGTGATCGCCCAGGCACTTTACGCACCGGGGTTTGCCGAAGCAATTCCGTTGCGCGTGCCCATACAACTGGCAACGGTGGCATTGGCCTACCGTGCCACTCTTGTGTGGCTTCTCAATGAGAATTCCTGAAAGACTGCATACAGTCTTCAGCGCAAAGATGGGGTGGGGACCTTCGGAGACGGGGTGGCAGATGACGAGGACGTTGTTAGATTCCCTGCCACCTCTGCCGTGCATACGGTGCACCTCAATCACCGGGATGTTCTGTGACTCTAAGTCGCAGACGATCTCGGTGGTGGGGATCTCACTGGGGATCCGGCAGAGGACCACCCGAACGGGCTTGCTCTCATGGAGCGTATAAGTATGGTGGGGGATATTTCGAGCCTTGAGTAGCTTCGAAAGCGCGCGGTGGTCGTTAGCTGTCGCTAACCCTACTTTTATGCCGTTCTGAACGGCGCGGGCATTCGTGTAGGCGATGCGTTGCTCGCCACACGCTTTGGACACGTTTGTCCAAGCCCCCTTGTCATGGATGAAGATGGGTGGGGGAGGGATGGTCTTGCGCACTGAGGCGCTGACGACTGGGGTTTGGGTAGGGCTGGGCCTAGTGGCCGAGGAAGTGGAGGGCTGGCTCTGCACTAAGCGTGCTGGCTCGGGAGGGGAGGGTTTCTTGGCCTTAGGGGCCTGAGTGGAGGACGAGGCCTGCGACCTCTTCTTCCTCTTTCCCTCGACGAGGATAAACTCGTCGGAGGAAGAGGTTTGGTCGGAGGAGTGCTCGGACTCCGCTCGCTCCGAGCGCTCAGAGTGTATGCTCTCTGCGCGTTCCGAGCGCTCGCCTTCCGAGCTCTCTTTTTCTTGTTCCTCCTCCGCAGAGTCCATTTCGACGTCTGGGGGGGAGAGGGACCTATCTGCGATGGGCGCGGGGGTGGGACCTAAATCTGGCTGCGGGGTGGGTGGCAACGCGGGGGGGTGTTTGAGAATGGGATTGATTCTGATGGAGTCAATCTCTACCTCAAACTCCTTTTTTAGGTCGGGGTTTTTATATATAATAAGCCCTAAAACCTCGGTGGTTTTAGTTAGCCTATCGGTTAGGTACTTGACCTGAGCGGATAGAGTCTCTAAGGTCTCCATGTTGGAGGCGTAGAAGTGGGGATCCTATTCTCCTAAACCTAACATAAGCGCCTCGAGGAGACACGTCAAACGTGAGCTCCCCGAGCAGACGGTCCCCAAAGAGCCCTGCCCCGGAGTTTCTCCTAACACTTCGCTACCGAGAAGAGAAACCCAGACAAACTCGGTAGCTGTGTTGCCGTCTGATGTGGCCTGAAGGGCCCTATTTGCCTAACCCTCCGGGCGGGAATGACCCGGAGGTGAGTTCGCTCCCTGCGGGGATAGCAGGGAGGTGTGTGCCTAATGGTGTGCCCTAAGCTTGTAATCCGGTCGCCAATCTTAATGTGCGTACCGGGCCCTATTGGGTCTAGTGCGAAGGGGTAGATACACCCAACCGACACTAGGTGTGTATGCTGTGAAGAGAACTCAGTGACTAGGTTTGACTAGGAGATCCCCCAAGGCCAAAACCTAGCACTCGACTCCAATTGACTGCTTCACCCTGAAGGGGATCAGCGGGTGCGTCGGGTCAGCACCCCCTTGGTATTGTTGACACCGTGAGGTTTCCAACCAAGGACCACGAAACTGTGGTTTTACCCTGAAGGGGCCAAACCAAATTGTTTTGACAATCTCTGTTAGAGAAACACGATATCCTTCACCGCCTCGAAAAAGGCGGATCCGGACCAGGCGTCGTAGTCGGCGACTACGAGTGACGTCACGGCGGGCGTGACGAACGGAGCGATGACTCAGGCACGGAACGATCGAGAGCGCGGAGCGGCACGACTGTCGCGGGCGAGCGTCGGAGCAGAATGACGCAAAAAAACATGACGTGTAAAAGTGTTATTTATAACCAATTTACAAAATAAATAATTCATTTCATTTCATCTACATATCTCACCTTCACCACCATGTAGGTAGATACCCTTTGGCAAAACTGACGTTGGATTGTCTTGACTTCTGACTACTCAACATTTTTTTTATTGATAATAGATTCCATCTCAGGTGATGGTAAGTGATGATGTTGTCGAAGATTAGGAGCACGCTTACCTAAAAGTATTCACTCTTGACTTAAAGACCCCTAGGTTATAGCTATCGGGAAACACAGACTCCGGCAGGGAGTTCCACATGACAGCCGGGAACAAGGACTTAACGTGCTTCCGAAACATGAAGAAATGTTGATATGTTAAGATGGTTACCCATCTACAGAGTGCCCTTGGCAAGCCTTGCTTTACCTAGAATATCGAGGACTGTTACTATTTAGCCACGTACTCCTCGAATGGAAGTCTTACTTCTTAATAATATTATTAAAGTTTGTGAGGCTAGATGTATGCATGTATGTTTGTTACTCTTTGACTCTTTTGAGTTCCGTTCCGTTGTTTTTACAACTGAACGGATCTGAATGTAATCTGGTACGTATACAATGTGTAACGGAAACCCCATATCTATCCAAAAGGACTGAAGACAACATCTGGTATGGAGTCTCTATGCACAGTTTCAGCTCAAAATAACTGACTGAAAGAATTGATACCAAATTATCGGTTTCATATATTTCTTGAATACCAATCATAACAAACGTGTCACAGCACGACGAGGGTCAATAACTTTCCACGTCTCTTGCCAATAACACGATAATTCTCTTCATTCTTCTTAATTTGAAAAATTCGGTCTCTGGTATCAGTGTATTGGTATTTGTAATAAGTTCTACACACGTAGACTTAGGATTACAAAACCCTTGCCATGTAGTTTGTTATCATCCAAAGAAGCCATGTACTTGGTATGTATATACCCTTTAAATTACACGTTGTATAGTTAACATTCTAGAATAACACAGGCTACTTTAATCCCGGAATTCCTATAGGATTGTGATTTCTGAGGGAAGTCACAAGCCGAAGCTAGTACATACATAAACTTAATAAATAAGTTATTAAATCTTCTGTCCTTCTATCAGTAGTCTTTACCACCACAATTACACCAACGTCATGCTTGTCTTACAAGACTGTATCCTCATTATCATCAATCTTGTACTCACGAGAAGACAGCAGTCCAGTCAACGTATTAAGACGTGGCGTAGTAAACCCTTTGGCAGCTAATTAAAATGCTTGAGATAGATAACTTGGGCGACAAGCGGTTCCTGCTTCAGACAGCTTTGATTTATTTGGAGTGGATGCTACGGGTATGTGACAAAATGGTGGAGAGATAGTATAAAAAAACTCCATGACTGTATTCATAGACTAGTGATATTTATTCTCGTGGCTTCATTTCTCGACTCAACAATTTACTCAATAAAATCAGACGCTTGCCGGGGTGAATCCGTGGGTTGGTGTTGAAACTTTTTAGATCACAACGAAATTCATTTTGATATTCGAACATTCTACTTTTTTGGTACATGACTTCTATCATGTATTCTCTACGTTAATACAATATTATCATCTGAGCAAACAACATTTATTTATTTCTGATTCCATACCTACATAGTCATCTAATTATCTCATCAAAAATTGGTGACCATCATAAACTACTACTATTAAAAAAAAATACACTTGTAAACCAGTTACAAGCACTTTTGAGTTGTAAAAGTAGATTTCTGAAAACTAAGGTAGTTCTACCACGCTAATATTAGTAAGTGCAGCATGTACCAGTATGTTCAGCAGCTGATAAGAAAGAGATGTAATGTTGTTTAGATTATTAGTATTGTAGATTTCTGAGAGCAACATATTATCTTTTTTAATCGCGTCATTACTCTTTGAGATTAAAAATTACAAATACTAATATTATAAATGCGAAAGTTTAGATACAGTGGTGGTCATATAATGGACAAATTGAATTTTTTTACTATAATTAAACACAAAACTAAAATAATTGATAGGTAGGTATTATAACAATACATGCTGTATTGTTATAATACCTACCTAATAATAAAGAATATAATTTAGAACGGTTTGTAGTACCAGACATTATAGAAAAAAACAATGTCATACGTACTTTTATGTTCCTTCGCAAAAGTATCGCTTCCCTTGTAGATTCATCGCAGCCTTTATTTTTCCCCATTGTTTTTATGTGAAATTATCAACTTGTTGATTTATACAGCACTAAATGGCGCAAAAATTACGCGAATTATGGCTTAGTTACAGAGTGTTCTCTATTTAAATTTTAATAAAAAAATAAACTATCCAGCGTTCTTAATTATGTGGCCAGCCAGTAAGTTTACAATAATATGTTAAGTTTTAATGTAAAACGCTTATAGTATATATTAATGAATTAATCATGTTATAACTGTGTGCTACGACAATGTGGAACAATTTTGCGATACCGAGAGAGATACAAAAAAACATGCAAAAAGTATAATTCTCGTAAGTTTGAAAAAAAAAGCTTGCTTTTAAATAGTCGTTCTTAATTATATGCCCACCACTGTATATGGAAGGATGTATGAATGTTTGACTGTTTGATATTTATCATGACAATGTCGCGGCACGAGTCTAAAATTTAACAAAAGTAGATTAGGTTAATTTTTGTAATAATGTTTATAGGTCTTTGATTATTTATAACAATAAAAAAGGATTGATAATTGACGTTTAATTTATTACTGTTTTATTTTTCGAAAAGTAGACGACGCATAGACTATTTTGTATCCTGGAAAAATGTGTGATATTTCCACGCGAAAAAAGTTCTGGGCAACATTTAGTGTTAACATATAACATGAACAAAACGACATTATTTAAACATTTCACAGCATTTTTGCAGTCGGGTAAAAAGTAGCCTATAACCTTTCTCAAGCTTCAAGCTAGTTCCATACCAAATTGCATCTAAATCCACTGTAGCGTAAAACCGCTACGGTTAAAACCTCCTCCAATCCTAATCCAAACTTTTCAATAAAAAAATTTTTCTTCATAGCTGTTATTCACATTTGAACCAGGAATCGTGAAAAAATCGTCGGTTGTTTGCCTTTTGACGGCGTCATTACATTTTTGGGACCCGATAAGTGATGGTCGACCTTATTTTTTGTGATTAATATCGAAATTATGAAGTGAAAGTTTTTTTTCTGTTGGTGTAAACCCAATAAAAAATATAAAGTGTCCTAGCAAAAGTATAGTCTGTGGGTGATTTTCTGGTTAATTTGATCCCGTTACAAGCCAATTTTTGGCTCCACCCTACGGGCAAGCGACGTCGGTTATCGACGACGGAGGTCGGGGCGCTCTCGCCCGATATCCGAGCACTTCCTGTGCCTGAGACGTCCATCTCAAAGGCCTGAAGAGAGTACGAGGTAGATGCGGACTCCGCAGCGCAGTGGCTCCGTGATTTCTACGTTACTTCCCACAGTCGTGTTCAGCCGTCCAGGAATTACCGAGTTTTCGCAGCAGGAGTTCTATTTTAAATAGTGCACCTAATTTGTATATTTCTAATCTAAAAATTCTCACGTCAAAAACTCTTTCTAACCTAAGGCCTATCAAGACGCGTTGGATGCTCTTAGTGTTTTTGTAATTAAAATTACTAATAATGCGTATTCGCCTAGCTATAACCGATTGCAATCGATTTTTTTGTTAGGTAAGTTAAAAATATTTGCATAATACTTTCGATAACATTCTTTTTCTTTCCGCTAAGTTAACCCACGCCATCACTGAAAGGTTCCCAATAATAACTAATATTTAACTTTTTTATATTTTTTAATTAAGTACTTGTTTTCTATCTTTTTCCTTTTAATCAAAATTAAACGTTTTAAGTAGCGGTTTGTGTTTTACTGTGCACTTAATTTTATTTACGCTACACCACCCAGTACTTTCGAAGATTAGCGCGTTCAAGCAAACAAACAAACAAACAAACTAACAAACTTTTCCACTTTATAATATATTATCTTAGATTATCTTAGATAGGCCTTTTTAATAAATCTGATATTTTTACCTTACTCTGTAACCACTCCTACTAGGTTCCTACAAATCATTCTAATGTAATCACACTAATGAACTGTATATCAAATCCGTCTCTTTAAAATCTCCCTCAAAGTACAAATATTTGAGCTATCATCTTAATAAAATAAAAGACGACGAGAAAAAAGCCTTTGTCAAAAACTATACAGTGTACATTAAATATTATTCGTGTTAATCAACACTGCAGCGCTAATTAGTGAGACAGGGTATCTCCGCTATTTGTCGGTATCTAATTTGAGATGTTGACAAGTATGGCCGACTACTGAGAGTGTGGCCCTCAGAAATTTTGGGGAGATTTAGAGGCGAGAACATAATTCGGATGTGTGGATTTTTTGGGTTAAAAATCATAGGAGTCTGTATTTCCTGATAGCTATAACGTGGGGGCTTTAAGTTAACAATCCTTCTAAGCGAGCTTCATTTTCAACCACATCATAGCTTGTGTCAGCTAAGATCAATAAAAAAAAATATATCTAACCCAACAAGTTTAACTGTATCAATCAAAGAAACACTACAGTTATTATTGACAGATAGAATATTATTTATTGTATATCAATAACTTAAACACACCTGATTCACAATATTGCTTAACTTATGGTCTTCTTCTTCTTATCGTGGGTGTAGTAAGGTCTAACGAAACCATTATATATCTATCAGTTCTAGATTTTGAGTAATATGTTGACAAACTCCAAATATTCATCGTTTTTGTATATTTTATGAAAAAAGTTGACCATTTTATTTAATAATTTTTCAATAAATACGTTGTGAAGTATCTATGTGTCTAGTAATTATGTTATCTATATACCTGTTGTCTTTATTATACTTTGAATCAACTATAAAATATGTAAGTGTGTAGTGAGTGAGAGTGAGAGTGAGAGCGGTGGTAACTTATGAGCTGTAGATAGTGGGTTCGAACCTAGGCACATACATTACATTGTGTAATTTTCACCATTACCACTACTCTCCAAACGATGAAGAAAAACATTATGATTCGTGAGGTAACCGGAATGTTCTAGAACTGAAAAATCCGAAACCCGTGTGTTGAATAACGTTACATTTCCTCTCATAGAGAGAAACATTATAGGCTGATAATAATATTAAATATATATTATGTTACATAACTATCTTGTATAAACTTACCTTCTTGTGATAAAATGTGTAATATGAATAGTAATCTGTGTACAGCGCTGTGGGCTACAATATTAATTAATTCAGTGTCGTTATTTATTTTTGTAATATTGTAGTATGTAGGTGTTTAATATTCCTTCTCTATAAAGAAGCACAATCAATCAATGATCTTCACTTATTCGATGTTCTAAACATATTAAATGAATGTCATTTAAAATAATTTAAACTTAAGATAAAGTGATTGACTGCTACGCTGCATGTCGTGGGTTTGAATCCGGCATCGGGAAAATGTTTGTAAGGCCTATAAGTTTTTGTTCCGCGTCTTGTAGATACCTTGTATATTTTTTGGAAATAATAATTACATTAAGAATGACATCGGCATTTAACAAAACAAGAAAGATAAAAAATAACTCAAAAAGCCGTTGTGTTTTCTGAATTTGAAACTATTATTAATTCAATTCATAAATCGCCCTTTTCTGAATAAACATTGTTATGTTTAAAGCTTTTACCAAAATATCAGCCACTTAATTTATTTTAAATTATTCTCCGAAACCATTTTATTACGTTTACTTAGGTATATTTTCTTTTACGAAAACATTTTATTTAAGTACATTACATTGTAAAGTACGATAAATCTCTTGGACATCTTTTGTCCTGAAAATTAGACCAACAAATTTGGTAAAAATATATTTTTCTACAATCTTCTGACAATGTTTGAGTCTTATTTAGAAGCTTTTATTCTGAAACAATAGATGTATCATTGGTAGTACGTAATTGAAAATTAAAAAAAAAAATATTGAAATATATTACCATTCATACGGTAATGTGTCTTAATACATATATATCTTGTATTGTCAATATTTGAATAAAGATTTGAACTGAAAATTATATTCTACATTATCAGCACACAAAACGTTCTTAGTATTCGTACACACACATACTACCGGTGTTTTTATGACTAAATTAACGCCACATGGGAACATACACGACAAAGGAGGGGCATCATTCATATTTCTCTATCTATTTGTGTGATTGGTTCCCAGAAACCCCATTGTTGCATCTATTTTAATTATCGTTACTTTTAGGTTCATTAAATTCTTAAAAGTATCAACGAGTTTCTACTCAATAAATTTTAAAATTAAACTGTAAAGATAGTACCTAAAAGTTAATTTTAACTTTAGCATGACCTAGCTAGCAAAGGTTAATTTGAAAGGAGTAAAGCAATTTTTCATTCCTATAATAATCACAAAGAATCTGGGCTTAAAATCGCAAAACATTAATTACCAGTCATTTCTCAGAATTTAGAAAAACTTGCTCGAGTTCATTCAAATACACACCTAAATAAAACGTACAAATTACACACAATAAAAAAAATGGAGTGCACGTTTAAAATTTTATACCAATTTATAAAACCGACGAGCCCGTGTCCGGTCTAAAAGGAATTTTATTATGTGTCATTACTCCATATTTTTACATTAAAAAACAGGGAACCGAGAAGAGGGCCCTGCGGGACGCCGGACTGTGCGGTGGGACTTTTTACATATACGCACGTAAATAGCATCGTTATAGCCCAGCTGTGAATGGAATTGGTATCGTGTCGCGCCCGTAATGAATTTGTTACCGAGGTTCTTGTGTGTATCCTTTTTTGTTTATACTCAACTTTATCGAAAGGTTAAGCGATAATTAGATGCTTAGTAAACCATGTTTGGGCGTTTGTAATTGGTGTTGTATATTGGTGTTATGATATATTTTTAGGTTGTAATAGAGGTATGTTAATAAGTAAATATTTTTTATTCCATTCAATGTTTTGTTATTGAATATTTTTGTGTGATTAGATTGAATATATTGGAAGTAAAATTAAAAACGTAACGTATAGGTACACGCATAATTTTTTTGGATATTATGGCACTTAGTGACCGTAGTGTTTATAAATAATCTTGGAACAGTGCTTGTTATTTATTCAATGTATCATATACGGTTACTTATTTGAATGCTGTGACTAATTTTAAGGGAGTTGTTTGAAAACAATTTAAGTGAAGCTGCTACTGTGAATGTGAGTGTGTGACCACTTCGATAAAATCTACTTCATCCACGTACGTCTTCTTAAAGCTAAAGGAAAACACCTTCACAAGACATTATATGAAGCTACATCGTGTGCACTATCAAGATTCTTATATTTAATCTCGTCGGCACCCAAAAAAGCTCACGTTTGACAATCTCTCAGAGCAACACGTTCAATGTAATATAATATAAGGTACGAGTATATGCCATCGTCCCTCACTTCAGTTTAATCTTGAATCAAATGAATTTTATAAACGAGATGTACGTGAAATAATTTGAAATTATCGTCGTAATTTTTGGTGTTGGAAGCGTTTAGAATTTCATACAGTAATGTTTTGTTTAATATTTTCGAGGATTTTAAGCTACTGATTTGAAACTTTAGAATATGTTTTAGAGTTTGATAGGTACCTTTGGAACTTATCTTTTGAACTATAAAAGGCATCTCTCAGATTTTTTATTTATTTCACTGTATCATGCAATCTATAACTAATGTTTGAAAAACCTAATTTTAGAAAGAAACTTATTAGAAACGGCAATAACAGTTTATTATTTTTGGTTGCAAGAACTATATTCAGCATGAGAAAACGAAAGTTTCAACCCCAACGTAATATTTCGTATTTGTCTCACACATTTCACTGTCACAGTAAGCAACGACATTTTAACCTACCATTTTATTTTCTTTCTAAATCCTGTTCACGCGAAAGTCACCTTTATCAATCGTATGTAATTCATCATTGGGGTAAACGTTAACTCCAAGTCCCCAGGGAACATTTTTGTGTGCGGGTTTGTTATAGTTTGGTCGCTTCAGAAGGTCGAATCGGAACTTTTGTTCAAATAATGTCGTAAGAACTTCGCGAAGGGCTTTCCTAGCCCTTAGGGTGCAAACTTATCGAGAGTCACGATGAAAACAGATTCCAATGGAAAGATGTGGCGTTGGGCAAAAACTTTCTTTTAGCTTTCGCTTTAAATTTTATTCCTTATCTTTGGAATAACGTTCTTTGATTTTGAGGTAATCCGTTGTCAGTATAAATGACAAAAAAATGTTATACAACCAGTTTATCATAAAATTTACATAAACATAATACTAACAGTGAAAGCGAAATAAAAAATCAATTGAAAACCACCCAGTTATAACAATTTAAAGTGAATATCTGTTTTTTTTTTCTCCATCAGATGTATGAGCGTTAAAGACGTTGCCGTCAAAGTATATGCCATTTCGTTTTAACATCTGGTTTTAAATATAAACTATAAGCTTTTTAATTTTGTTAGTGAAAAAGATATAAATATAAAGGAATATAAAAAAAAAAAATTCGTTACTCGTTCACGTCCAGTGTGCGACTACGAAATATTTTAATAATTAATAATTTTTTAAGCAAATAAATAAGTACATGCATATTTCTTATTCGGCACTTTATGAACTATTTAATCGAAGTCAGAGATAATCAAAAATTGTAATCTTTGTAATAATATTTTCCCAAATGACTTGACCCACACGATATCGCTGTCCCATCTCTGAGTATGCTCAATAAATCTTTTTATTCCGCGTCTCAGCTATAGGACAAGGTGACATGGCCGGGCCGGCGGGATGAATACCAAATGTCACCCGACCCGGTTCACTTTCCTGATGACAGTTGTGAAGTTTGATTTTTTAACAATAAGAATAGATAGTAATGGAGGATTTCTTTGAAAGGGAAAGTTTAGAATTTTGTGCTAGGTTTTTCTATTTCTCGTTGTATGTTCAGGAGTATTTATTTTGCAGATAGCTAGATTATAAGGGGTTTTAGTTTATTACATGAAAGGTTCTTCAACTATTCCATTCATCATCATAGATAGATAAGAATAAGAATAAATTTATTGGACGAGAGTTACAGTAATTTTCTTAACCTATACAATTAACATTACGAGTATAAAATCTTGTCTGTAACTAAACTTTGTTTTATTAAAAAGAATGTCAGCGGTCTCCAAACTAGACGGCGCGGCGGCGCCTGTATCTCGGAGACCAGAGTTGCGTTAACAAAAGATAAAAATAACTATTCTGAACAAATATATGAATGCAATGGTCATAAAGTATTTAAAAAACTCCTAATTTAAAAATAAAACAATATCTAAAAATAAAACAAAACATTAAACAAAACGTAAAACAAAACAATTATGTGCATTTTATATAAAATAATTAACTTAAATACAAATTGGACATGAATTTATTTTATGGTTTATGAATAAGTGTGTATTATTTATAAGTGTTAGAGTGGTGTGCGCTTATTGAAGGCAGAATGCGTGAATAGAATAGAATAAACTATTATTTATTTGCAAGAATACGAGTACAGAAAGTTGATAGGTATACATTAAAGAGTCCATCATATTCTACCAGGGAACTGGTGTGCAAATATTTGAAACATTATTAAGAAGTTACATTAGGAAATAGTTTTCCTAGAACTAAATTAATTAATTATTCTAAAGAGCTAAACATTAAATGGTACAAAATCAAAAAAAAAGTATACATTAAATCACTATTAATCTTAACGAATATAATTATAATATACCAAACAAAAAAAGGAACTAAAAAACAATATAAAATATAACTTAAAACAAAACAATGGAACTTATAGCAAATCTTTATCAGTAAGAAACTCGGAAATATTATAATAGCATTTTTATGAGAATGTTATTAAGTTCTTTTTTAAATAATTTTAAATTTAATTCCTTAAGGTGCGGAGGGATGTGATTAAATATTATTGGTGCCATACAAAACACGCTCTTATGCATAAGCGCTGTATTAGATTTTCTTACACATAATCTATTGTTACATGATGAATGTATGTGAGTCAGCATGTATGTGTATGTGTGTCTGTACTAGATAATTAGAATATACTTTATTGTACAACAAAATGTGAGCACACTTATTTAACAATAATACTGTGGTTACAATCATGGCAGTCTTATCGCTTCATCATCTTATTAACTTTTTCCTAACTATTGTGGGATTGGTTTCCAGACTGACTCTGAGATGCAGCTGAGTAGTTGAGTACTATACATCGATTTTGTAAAATTCAAACAACAACTCGCATCTCAAATAGCTATTCACTGTCACTTCGCTTATGGTTCAAAGTGACCTTGATTTCGCGTTCTGTAAACAGCGTCGAAGTGACGGAGGAATTACCTTACTGAATGCCACTTTTCTTTGTTCAACTCGCTGATACGCTCGCAAGGGTAGCGCTAGTGTAAATTCGAATTAACAACCGAGTTTTTAGAATGCCAATCAATAAACTCACAGCGGATTCAGATTCGAAGTTTAGAATGAGGTCTTACAGAATAACACAGCTAGTGTTTGGAACGACTCCTATCTGACCTCTACAACCCAGTAACTGAGTACGATAACCCTTGGCAAAACCGGGCGTCAGACTACCAATTCCAATTGCCGGGACCAACGGCTTAGTGTGTTTTCGAAGGCACGGAGAAATCCAGATATGTTGAGAAGGTCACCCATCCACGCACTGACCCCGGCAAGCGTTGCTTAACCTTGCAGATAGAACTGTGCGGCTGTTATTACTCAACCACCAGCTGACTATACAACGTGTAACGGAAACCCCATATCTATCCAAAAGGACTGAAGACAACATCTAGTATGGAGTCTCTATGCAAAGTTTCAGCTCAAAATAAGTGACTCACAGAATTGACCCCAAATTATTGGTTTCATATGTTTCTTGAATAGCAGTAATAACAAACGTGTCACAGTATTATGCGGGTCATCACTTTCCACGTCACTATGCCAAATTAATACATTAATTGATACCAGAGACCGAATTTTTCAAATTAAGAAGAACGAAGAGAATTATCGTTTTATTGGCAAGTGACATGGATTTTTAATATTGATATGGTCACTATAAGATGTCGTTAGGTTAGATAATTACGTAACAACTTAAGACAGAAGGTCCCTTAAGTAGGGACTGAATAAATTAATAACCGACTTGGTATTACATGGATCTCACAACTTTTTACGGTAGAACAACTAAGTTGCGAGACTTGGTTTTTTGACAAGTATTGTTTTTTATGGTATCGTTTTATTGGCTAGTGACGTGGAAAGTGATGACCCTCATAGTGCTGTGACACGTTTGTTATTACTGGTATTCAAGAAACATATGAAACCAATAATTTGGGGTCAATTCTGTGAGTCACTTATTTTGAGCTGAAACTTTGCATAGAGACTCCATACCAGATTTTGTCTTCAGTCCTTTTTGATAGATTTGGGTTTTCCGTTACACGTTGTATATTGCAATGAGGACTAATTGATATTATGTGTATATAGAAAATGAAAACCAACTAGATTTATCCTGAAAATATGTACATGTTGTACCTAATGAGAATAGAAGTATGATGGATGTTTAATAAAAACACTAAGCTGACTAAGTTTCACTGAATAATATTAGATACATACATCTGCTATCTTGTAGTAGTTGTGGAATATTATAGATACCTACTCGAAGCAACGTCCTTTCACCAACGGAGACATGAATTCATTACCCTCTCGCTCCAGATTCAGCCATCCTTTTAAAGTTAAACCAGAAACCGTTGCTTAATTTGAATAACTCTTAAAACAGTATTCTGGTGAGATCAGCTGATATTATTGTTGTTCGGGCGAATGCAAATGAATGCAATGCCTTAGTGCCGTGAGAATAAGATTGCTTGACTCGTTCCCACGTAGCGTTTCGGTTAACCCCGAGTTAACCCTACGATGGTGCGAAATCGATGGCCTGTCTGACCCCAGTGGACAATTTGGTAGCATCGATGGTTCGAAATCGATTTGCGACGGGTTAGAATTTTCGAATGATTTTTCTTTGATGGAATTCGGAAAAACATTCATTGGCTGTTAGCGATCTACAGCTTATGGAAACGAGGGAAAACCCGAGTTAATTTAAGATACTTTGTTCTTAATAAAACATAATTGACACTTTTAGGGTTCCGTAGTCAACAAGGAACCCTTATAGTTTCGCCATGTCCGTCTGTCTGTCCGTCTGTCCGCGGTTTAGCTCAAAAACCATTGGTACTAGAAAGTTGTAATTTGGCATGAGTATACACGTTAATGATGCCGAAATAGTGGTAAAATAAAATTTTGAAAAAAGCAATTATTTAGGGTACCTCCCCTACATGTAAAGTGGGATGATATTTTTTTTCTCGTCCTTCCCATAGTGTAGGATATCGTTGGATAGGTCTTTCAAAAATATTAGGGGTTAGGGAATACCGTTTTTTGATTAAGCAAACCGTTCGTGACTTATCAAGCTTTAAAGTACCAATTTTCGTTAGAGTCAAGTGTCCTCCCCCTCTATCAACTAAACGGTTGTAGTTAGAAATTCAAATTACACGGCAGTAGTACCTATATATAACGAAGTTTAAAGGAAAACTATCGCACATAAGTGGGCTTTACAAGTTTACGAGTAATAGTTGACCAATTGTATTTGACTCGAAAATTTCGAACAACTCCATAGAAATGTCGATAGATGGCGCTAAGCGTCAGTTGTATCGCGCTAGTTTCATATTTAAATAAGTTTTATAAAAAAAAACTTTTGAACAAAAAAAAAACCGACTTCCAAAAAACCACTAGGTACAATGTGAAAAATAACTTTAATTTCCGAAGATGGTGTCTTTGGATCTGTATTTTAGTTTTTTGCCACCGACTTCCGAAATTGAAGTTATTTTTCACATTGTAGTGTTTTTTGGAGGTTGGTTTTTTTTTTGTTAAAAAGTTTTTATTTCTCGTTTTTTCGTGGGTCTGTTTATAATTTATCTAAGTTACAATAGCCTAATGTCAACTTGCTTATCGCCTTTTACAAAATATTGCTTTTCCCGATGCAGGGGCGTTAATTGTTGAGGAGTTCTCCTGGTATTTCACCATCAGCTCCATTTCACCATTCGCATTGTGACGACCATAAATTGCTTAGCAACCATTTTAAAGTAATCGAATCGCAACTCGTGAAATACTTATTATTGAGTAGTTCCGGTTGCCATCTGTGATCTTCTTCATCAGTTCCGCTTCACCAAATGGTGCTTTCTGAGAGCAAATGCACAAGTTACTATAAAAAATACCAAAATCGCTATACTATTGCCCTTAAAATTTGAGGGTTTCCCTCGATTTCCATGGGATCCCTTCATCAAATTCTAATTTGGTGACAATGGTACTACCTCAAGAGCATACCATTTCAAACGAAAAAATTATTTTCAAAATCGATCCACAATTGACGGAGAACTTTCCGTGCAAAATTGTCAAATCAGGTGAGGATTTGTATAGGAAGTAAATTAGTTAGGTAGTCAAGTTTGGCTTTTAGTTAGAGCATGGTACGAAATTATCAGTCAGCGAATACGACACGCACTTGGCTGTTATAAAAACTACGGAACCCTACACTGCGCGTGGCCCGACACGCACTTGACCGGTTTTTATTTTGAGAACAATATGAATAATACAAATATTTTACCTGGGTATATATATCCTTTTCATCATTGGCGTTTACAATTTGTTATAGTTGTAAAAAGTTACCTCTTCAATTCATTAATTTCGCCAAAAGTACTTTACTGGTACACTATGTACGGACGCCAGCACGTCAATCTACCCCAATCTGTCAAATTTTACCAATCGAACATTAACCTTCCACTATTGTGATAAGGTTGAAAATCTACTAAAGAAATTTGACAGATTGAGGTAGGTTGATGTGCTGGCGTCTGTACATATATTAAATGCTAGCTAAGTTGGGCTTTCAATAAATTGAAACAGTGTACATTCCTTATTTTAATAGCTTGGCACATTTTTTGTCAGTACAAGATCTTTTGCCCAAACTACACAATCCAGCATATCATTAAGTAATTCTTCCAGTTTTTTTAATCTTAAATACAATTCATTCGCCAAAATAACAAAAACTACATTCTCATTATACGTTTCAAAGGATAAACGAGGCCTATGATTCAGACGTAAAAGGCGCTCTAACAGATTGTGTACGTTTGTTCTGTTAAAAAAATATATAAGTTTTTTCCACTGTTTTTAATCTGCATGCCTTCACAACGGAGCTCCTTTCAGCTCCAGGCCATTTTAATCTATTTTCCGGTACACACAAACGGACTAACAAAAATTCTCAGTGTTGCTCTAAAGTCGTTTAGCGAGAAATTATCGAGTTCTCTCTTTCTCAGCTGAAACTCCAATTTCAAGTTTGGAACACTTTTTCTCGAGATTGGATTACGATGACGCATTGCCAGTTTCGTGAATTCTGGAATAATTGTTTTCGCAAAACTGTGAAATGAAATGTAAAGTAAATTAACTGTCCGACATAAAGTTAATTGCGAAATAAACAGGAAAATATTTAACAGCACTAAGATAAGCGTTTATTGATTGAAAATTTATAGTAATAGTTCATTAATTTTTCATTGAAGTTGTCGATCGAAGTATTGAAAGTTAGAAATATTATTGTTTAGTAGCTTTTGCCCGCGGATACGCTTACCTGAAAAGTGTTTTTTTTTCAGCAAAAGAGTATCTTATGTCCTTTCCCAGGATCTAATCTACGTATCTCTACCAAATTTCATCGAATTTAATTAGTTAAGTAGTTTACAGGTGAAAACAGACAGAGTTAATTTTGCATTTTAAATATTATCATCATGTTACCCAAAGTTTGTTAAATCTCTATTTAAATTTATACAGGGAGAAGAAACTAAAAAGTCATACATTTTGCTTGCAGTTTTTTTTTTAAATTACATACTTTATTAAAAAACTCCATCACATAAGAAGTTTAAAACAGATCATTTAAATGACAGATTTCATACAACACCACTTGGGAATAACAATTTAAATTTGTTACTTATTTTAATATAAATAAAAATGTTGTCATTGCCATAGGTCAAGCACGGTAAAATACATACCTAGGTACACATACGATCGTAAGGGCAGTGAATGAACAGTTGATTTTAGTCATTAGAAGTCTGACACTCAATGGAGTGTCAGACTTCTACTGACTGTAATGACTCTCCACCCATAGTGGCAGGAGTCATTAAAGATTTGCACACTGAAAAAAAAGGCACACATATATTACACAATTTATTTAATTTTATTTAATGATGTCAAGCAGTTTGAGTACTTGTGTGGCCTACCCAAATGTCCTTACTTTGGTATTATTCGTCAAATTGTTGGACAGGTCCGCTCAAATATGCGTGGTTACCTATTTTCTCAAAAGAACACCACAGACATGAACCTACATGAACAATACAAATTGTATGGACTTTAAAAGAGACTATGACCTCTGAGTTTGTTTCGGTTTTTCTTCTCAGAGTAGACAGTAAGGAAACAGGCCTCATCTAGCTAAACTAAACTTAACACGCAAAAAACATGACGTGTAAAAGTGTTATTTATAACTAAATTTACAAAATAAATATTTCATTTCATTAAAATATTAATTGAAAATACCAACGTATTAACTACCTACTAATACGTAGGCATTTTGAATGAATATTTCCAAGTCCCTTAGTCGCATCAATGATCGGCCAAAACGCTCCAAAGACCAAACTATTGATTAAAAACCACCCCAAGCCATGAACCAAAGCAAAACATACCCTAGCCAATGCTAATAAATCACATAATCAAAATGCAAACAATTCTAACAACGCGTTGTTAACGTTAGAAAATTTATGGATCGTTATAGACAACACAAATTCTTTAAGGTCTGTTGTACATATTATGTGCGCCGGCGACACAGCGCTGTCCGCAAAAGCGGTGCCTCGGGCTAACACGCGCCGGACATGGGCCAGATCCTAAACAGAAACCTGGAGCCGTATTCTGGAAAATATGTGGGAGAAATGTAAACAAAAAGTAAATAAAACAAAAAAAATTAGCAAAAAATAGATCCGACTTCCATATCAAAACAATACAAAGCCAAAAATAACTTTAATTTCGGAAGTCGGTGTTATTGGTTTTAGATTTTCCATTTTTTTTCACACCGCCTTCCGAAATTAAAGTTATTTTTGGCTTTGTAGTATTTTGATATGGAAGTCGGTTCTATTTTTTGCTAAAAATTTTTTTTTCACGCTTTTTAGTGGGTTGGTTTGTAATTTATCTAGTTACAAAAGCCATAATGTCAACAACTTATCACCTTTCACAAAATATTGCTTTTCCCTGTGCATAGCCGTTAATTTTTGAGGAGTTCTCCTGGTATTTGACCATCAGCTCTACATCACCATATGTATTGTGACGAGCATAAAGTGTTTAACATCCGTACTCAAGTAATCGAATCGCAATCCACGAAATACTTATTATTGAGGAGTTTCAGTGGCCATCTGTGGTCTTCATCATCAGTTCAACTTCCCCAAATGGTACTTTTCGGAAGCAACTGCTCAAGGTACTATAAGAAATACTCAAAACGCTATAGGTGACCTATAATATTTGAAGAGTTCCCTCGATTTTTCCAGGATCCCATCATCAGATCATGATTTCGTAACAGTGGGACCAACTAGAACGTATAGTTTTTCAAATGCAAAAATATTTTTTCAAATCGGTCCAGCCGTCTCCGAGTTATGAGGTAACATCCTACATAAAAAAAAAATAAAAAAAAAATGTTCAAGACGAATTGTAAACCTCCTTTTTTGAAGTCGGTTAATAAAATTAAGACGACAATTAAAAAGTGTTAAAAATGACAATGCCAGATCCTGACCCAGTCATGGTTATCATTTACAGAAAAAGTAAAATGATGAAAATATTTGTGACAAATAAAGAACCTTTTCATAATAACCTGTTTTTAAAAGTTGCGGTTTACAATTTTATGAAAAAAAGAATTAATGAATGTCTTAATTACTTTGAAGATTAGATAATAAATAAATCATCTATAGTACGAGCGGCCCCTTCCGCTCCTACTATAGATGATTTATTTATTATCGTAGTAGTAGTAGTGTGTAGAGTCAGACTTCTACTGACCAAAAACCCACCCTGTTCCTTCAGTTGCCCTTGCGTTCTGGGGCTGCGGTATCTTGTTAGAACTTTCCCACAACCCCGTAAGGCAGTAGCCCTATCGGGCTCCGTCAATGCTGCTGACTGTTCTTTGAGGCGCGCGCGGAACACGGTGCACCCCCGACTCGGGCCTGGTCCTTAACAGAATCACACCTAGGTTGCCATAATTCTAACATTTATTTTAACAACTAGCTTTTGCCCGCGACTTCGTCCGCGTGGAATAGTTACTTTGGGCCAACGTTAAATTTAACCCCGATTTTGAAGCATTTTTCATTGGCGCTCCGCTCCTATTGGCCTTAGCGTAATGATACAATATAGCTGTGCCCGCAACTCCGTCAGCGTAAGTTAATGTATTGGTAATATTGTTTAGATCACGTTCACATGAGGCTTGAGTACCTAGAGAACGCTTCGACCGCAAGACGCGTCGAGCGCGGCGACCGATTCTCAAAAATAATCCTTATAGCATGATTCAGTATTCACGCGCGATGGCTTATTATTATAAGCGTATTTCATGTATAACTTTGGTGTGTCTATACCGATTTATATGATTCTTTTTACGGTTTCGTAGCCGAATGGCAAAAAACGGAATCTTTATAGTTTCGACATGTCTGTCCGTCTGTCTGTCTGTCCGTCCGTC
The DNA here is from genome assembly GCA_943138885.2 of Tholera decimalis. Taxonomy (NCBI): domain Eukaryota; kingdom Metazoa; phylum Arthropoda; class Insecta; order Lepidoptera; family Noctuidae; genus Tholera; species Tholera decimalis. The sequence continues at coordinate 5,428,150 of OW964553.2, read as the reverse complement.
CGTCTGTCACAGCAATTTTATTCCGAAACTATTAGGACTATACATGTGAAACTTAATAGGTAGATGTATTCTGTGAACCGCTTTCCGATTTTGAGAAAAAAATTAAAAAATATTTAAAATAAAGGGGGCTCCCCATACATGGAACTAAACCTGAAAATATTTTTTTTCATGAAATCGATGCATGTGTGGTATCTATAGACAGTTCTTTAAAAACGACATCGGGGTTTCTAAAACCACTTTTCCATAAAGTCAATCGTTTAAAAGATATAAGCTTCCAAAATGGTAAAATGTGTGTGTGGCGGACACAACCTCTAACTTCTATAATAATGGAGTGAAAAATCTAAAAAAAAATATATGTCTGTAAATCTTAATATAAACTTTCAACCTAAATTAGTTTGAACGAAATCAGTTCAGCAGTTTTTGAGATACTGCATATTTTCTAAAACCGCAAATATACACTATGAAAAACAAATTTATTCGGCGCAGTTGTAAAAAATGTATAAAAGCCAGTTTTAAGAAATTTGTAAGGTTTTTTTTTCAAAACAAATTTATTTGGCGCAGTTGTAAAAAATGTAAATAAGCTAGTTTTAAGAAATTTGTAAGGTCTTTTTTTCGTCAAATAAATTTGCATATTATATTATAGTTACTACGGAACCCTTCATGGGCGAGTCTGACTCGCACTTGGCCAATTTTTTTATGGAATAGTTAATAATGTTAACTTTTTCAATTAGGGGTGACAGAGTGTTATAAACGTAAGAGTAGACAAATATTATAATCAGAAAGCTTCGAACTGCTAAGCTATCGGGAGTTACACGTGTTATTGTGAGTCAACCATAAAAGTTAGACATATGCTGTCGTGGGATATTTTTTATATAATTTTAAGGAGAACATTTCCGTCATGAAATGATTTCTGTAGCTTTAACCATTAAGGTTGCACACGCGACGGAAGCTTAAAAAATGGAGTAACTTCTCCCGTTTTCCCAACATTTCCCTTCACTGCTCTGCTCCTATTGATTGTAGCGTGATGAAAAGTATACTATAACCCGCTCAGGAGTATGAAAAATAATTGTACCAAGTTTCGTTAAAATCCATCGAGTAGTTTTTGTTTCTATAACGGTTATACAGACAGACAGACAGACAGACAGACAAAAATTTAACTGATTGCATTTTTGGCATGAGTATCGATCCTTAATCACCCCCTGATAGTTATTTTGGAAATATATTTCATGTACAGAATTGACCTCTCTACAGATTTATTATAAGTATAGATTATATAGCTACACCACCTAACCTAATAAATCAATGTCATTATTGTTTTTATTTTTAAACAAAAACTGCAAGTTTTACAGGTTTCAGGAAAAATGTTTAGTTATCAGTAATAAATATATAATTAGATGCTGCATATTGCCTGCTTCTAAATGACTTTTATTGAGTGGGGCAAAGGTCTATAGAGTATCTGGCATTATCCTTTGGATGATTGGATAGATAATCGAAAAAGAAAGAAAATGTAATCAGACCGTTAGTTATTCGATCTATAATGTTCCTAGTGCAGAAACACAAGATTCCTTTCCATAATCCACAATGCGGGCCTAGTGCAGGTTGGTAAATGACACATATCTTTGAATTTTTAGTCCTAGGGCAGGGGTAGCGAACCAATGGCACGCGTGCCACTGATGGCATGCGACATAATATTTTGGGCACGTCACCGATCACGAAATTCATAATGCACTAAGAAAAAAGTCTGAAGTAGGTATTTTAAGACGAGCGACCGCGAGTGACACTACACTATAGAGTTTTCGATGAGAAATATTGGAAAATTTATTTTTTTGTAGTAAATAAAGGGTTTTGAGTTGATACTATTATTATTATTTTCCAATAGCAAGGTCAAAGTTATTTGACGGCACGTTTACGATCTCATTAAAAAGGAGGAGGGCGATAAGAGGCTTTTTTCGCCCATCACAAACTCGAAAAAAAAGTTTCGATTTTCAACTATTTATTAATGCACTTATATAGTTGAAGATACATATTTTTTTATTAAATAAGATTTACGTGATAAATAATATAGTAAGTCATACCAATCATTGCCCAAAAAGAGAGTATTTGGTCTTTTTTAACTGACTTCAATAAAAGGAGGTTTACAATTCGTCTTGAACTTTTTTTTTTAATGTATGTTACCTCATAACTCGGAGATGGCTGGACCGATTTGGAAAATTCTTTTTTTGTTTGAAAGGGTATACTTTCTAGTTGGTCCCATTGTCGTCACGTTTGGATCTGATGATGGAATCATAGAGAAATCCAGGGAACTCTTCAAATATTATAGGCACACCTATAGCGTTTTGGGTATTTCTTATAGTACCTTGTGCAGTTGCTCTCGAAAAGCACCATTTGAGGAAGTGGAACTGATGATGAAGACCCCAGATGGCCACCGAAACTACTCAATAATAAGTGTTTCGTTGATTGCGATTAGATAACTTGAATATGGATGTTAAGCACTTTATGCTCGTCACAATGCATATGGTGAAGTAGAGCTGATGGTGATGTACCAGGAGAACTCCTCAAAAATTAACGGCTCTGCACAGGCAAAAGCAATATTTTGTAAAAGGTGATAAGTAGTTGACATTTTGGCTTTTGAAACTAGATAAATTACAAACCGACCCACTAAAAAGCGTGAAAAAAATCTTTTTAACAAAAAATAGAACCGACTTCCATATCAAAACACTACAAAGGCAAAAATAACTTTAATTTCAGAAGGCGGTGTCTTTAGTTTTGTAGGTATATATTTTCGTTTTTGACACCGCCTTCCGAAATTAAAGTTATTTTTGCGTTTGTAGTTTTGTAGTCAACAATGCTCTCATGTACCTACCTATACAGTTGTGCGTTAATTTATCTTTTACCTTTATATTTAATACACATCCATGCAGTTCTCTGACAGGAATAAGCCGGTAAATGCACAAGCACTATTGTAGGTTGTGACGACCAATAACTATGCAGTGCGCCGACATTTTGGGACAATAGAGGCAGCCTCTATCATAAGATAGTCCAACAATACCCGCTTTTTGATCTATGGTTTTCAAGTAAATGACAAGACTACTGGGTTAGAAGATATGATTGGGTTTTCTGTATTGATTTCAGGTGATGTTGTAGATGTTAGTAATTAGACGACACGGCTGGTTTAGTGGTTGAGTTCTCGACTGCTGCGCTGTATGTCACAGGTTCGATTACCGTACCGGGACAAATGTTTCTATGACGTATTTGTTTCAGGTCTGGGTATTTGTAAAAATGCACCCAAGATAGAGGAGACATTCGTAGGTATATTTTTTTCGGTGGGAAAATCATCTAATAACTCCTCCACTCTGGGAGCGGAAGGGAGTGTCAGACTTCTACTGACTAATTACCCACCCTGTTCCTTTACTGCTGTTACGTTCCGGGCCATTTCCGCAAACTCGGCCAGAATAGAATAATAAAGAATATTAGAAAAGAAAAAAAAGAAAGAAAGAAGAAAAAAAAAAAAAAGGTGCTGTCGCGGTCCTAATGCTAGAGATGTTGACGAGGCACTCGCGACCAAGCAATGGCGGTAAAACGTTACCATGTATAGAATCAATTTGGAAATAGTGTACATATATTTCGATTAGATACAAACATTTGTTCCAATGCGGGTATTGAACCCGTGACACGAAACGCAGCAGCCAATCGTTCAACCACTGCGCCAACCGTGTTGTCAAAATAATATGAATATACTTTTCTTTGTTTACTTGATTCTATTATGTTGAAACATTTATGCTTGGTCTAAGAAACTCAAAACTCCCTTTTTAGGGTTCCTTAGCCGAATGGCAAAAAACGGAACCCTTATAGTTTCCATATCTCTGTCCGTCTGTCTGTCTGTCTGTCTGTCTGTCTGTCCGTCCGTCCGTATGTCACAGTCATTTTATTCCGAAACTATTAAAACTATACATGTGAAACTTAGTAGGTAGATGTATTCTGTGAACCGCTTTCCGATTTTCAGAAAAAAATTAAAAAATATTTAAAATAAAGGGTCCCCATACGTGGAACTAGAACTGAAAATATTTTTTCATGAAACCTATACGTATGTGGTATCTATAAACAGGTCTTTAAAAATGAATTAAGGGTTTCTAAAACCACTTTTTCATAAAGTCAATCGTTTAAAAGATATAAACTTCCAAAGTGGTAAAATGTCTGTCCCTCCCCCCCTCTACCTTCTATAATAATGGAGTGAAAAATCTAAACAAAATACAAGTCTCTAGATCTTAATATAAACCTCCAACCATAATTGATTTGAATGAAATGGGTCAGCAGTTTTTGAGATACAGCATCTTTTCTAAAACCGCAAATATAACTTTGTAATTCATACAAACACTATGAAAAACAAAGTTATTTAGCGTAGTTGTAAAAATGTAAATAAGCTATTTTTAAGAAATTTTTAAGGTTTTTTTTTATTCGTCAAATAAATATACATATTATATTATATTATTATAGTTACTACGGAACCCTTCATGGGCGAGTTTGACTCGCACTTGGCCAATTTTTATTCTTATTCGATGCATTATAAAATGGTAAAGAATACAAAAGGGATAAGGCTGATAAAGCACCCAGCCTATGTTTAGGGTAAATCTTCGAATCAACATTGAAATAATCTCTTATATTAATATTCATAAACGCCAATCATCACACCCCTTCTGTCATGGGGAAAACAGAAATGAAAGATTAAATTATTCGCAGTCATTTCAAGCCATTAATCATAAGCATTGCTATAGTACAACTCAATTAAGATGATTCTTTGAGAGATATGACATAAGATAAAAATTTTAACCTAAAGGTTGACTGATAGAGAATGCCCGTAGTGTTGGAAATCCTCTAATAACAAACTTCCTCATTTCTATTTCAAGTAATCCATAATTAAGTTACGTAAGTATTTTGCGTTGTCTAATTATACGTTAAACAACAATTTGCAACCTGTTCGAGGCAGAAAATAACTTTGTTTAGGATGGTAATAGAAAAAAAAAAACAAAACAGGGATGGAGCAACGCAGATACAAATGAATGTTTATAAAAAATAGAGGAGCTCGTGGCTAAATAAATCTTAACATCTCGATATGTTAAAATGGTCCACCCATCCTCGAACTGACCTCGGAAAGCGTTGTTTAACCTTGAAAATTTACCCTTGCAGCTGTTATTATTTAGCCACGAGCTCTTCCATTTTGTCTAGACATTCATTTGTATCTTTACAGACAACCTTTGGATGGATTTGACACAGCAGGATAAAATAAATACGCGGGTAGTCCAAGGTGTAGGTACTATTCACTTATAAGTAATAACCTTCATACACAATACATATATCACAAACATAAACAGAACATAAACACAACGCACCTTTTGGCTGGCAACATCAATTATCTGAGGGCTTGACATAACTTTGACTTGACAGATAGACTTTGGTGCTTGGTTGAAAAATGTCGGTCATGGGACCCTGTTGAGATAATTATAATTGGTAAAATATCGTTTGGAATCGCGTGTTGAAACCGATAATTGGGTCGCGAGTTAACTATTGTTTGAAGTTGTAATCCCCATTTGACGAAAACCCCGGGATATTTTGGATTTATCGCCGTATTGCCTCACCGCGTGGCACGCGCATTTGTTGGAAAAAGTAGTGATAAATAGCTTCAATCCGGTGTGAGTTTGGGCTGTGATGCTGTTTGAACCGCGCCATCTGGAGACTGACGCCTTGTGAATGTTCAGAACACTTGACTTACATCACACTTTCAATTACTCACCTCATATTACACACATGCTACACTTAGGCGTGACCTGGGAGGGTCGAAGTTGGTGAACCCAGCACAGAAGGTTAGTGGTATTTATAAAGCCTCAGAGGCTATGGATTGTTGTCGGCCGGAGAGCCTGTAGACTATTGTGTAAGTACTTTTGATTATTGTAAGCAACGTTAAGCTCCACGTACCGTGGACAAGTTCAGACCGTCCAGTTACCGTTGCGCTGGCCAATTGTAGGACTGAACAATATATAAAAGAAAAGCTGGGATGTATAAAAAAATAGTAACAAATTAAAAAAAAATAGAGACAGATATTTTTTACCCCTTAAACAATAGGCTTTATATACAGAGTTGATATGACAGAGGGGCATTAAAATACACTACGTATACCATACGTGTTTAGGAATAGTAATAAAAAGCGCCAAACTAAATAGCTTACAAATCAGAGTAAAACGCAACCACCCTCGACTGACCTTAGATACTTAGGTAACAAAGTGGCAACGTCGCGCACGGTGTGTGCTATTTCGTGTCGAGGTGGGCGCGAATGGTGCGAGCGGTGCCTCTACTCACGCTGGCTTTTGTTAGGTAAAGTCAGAGCGGCAACAATGTATAGTAGATTATACTCAGATTTATTGTTTTAACGTGCATGAACTTTACGATAGACATAATAGACATAATCAGCTGTTAGGAAATATACATCGTGTTCAAACGGGGTAAAAACTTAAATAATAATTTGCGACTAAACTACTGCTCTTATTTAATTAATTTTTGGTACAGCGCTTGAAAATTGTACCTAGTATTGGCAGTATAAGGGAAAGCCCTTCTGTCATATCAACTCTGTATATCTGTATTTGTCAATAATAATATGGATTACTTTAGAAACTTTAAATTAATTTTCTTATATTGGTGAAATGTTAGAAATAGCATTGTGCCAGCTTATGTACCTTAACCATTGGGCCACAAATGATCCTTAATAACATAACATAATTCTATATTGGCATAAACATCTTTACAAAAATAATTGAAGCCCTGAGTCCCTGACTTCTGCGCCGGGTAGGAATATCTGTATTACAGGAGCCAGTGTCTACATCTTTAACTCTCGTCTTTTAAGGATGGGAAATAATCCAATAGTCATTGAACGGATCTGGGAGTAGGGCTGCCATCACCAAAATTGGTGGCCCCAGACAACGACTTCATAAACCCCGGATATTTGAGTAAAATCGCAATTTTTTCCCGGACACCGTAGAATAATACACTTTATCTTTTATGTATGGCTTTAGTTAGTGATAACATTATAGAGCTTTAATTTTTTTTTAATAAGTAATTAGTCTCTTCCTTTATATTTGGTACCTTACTTTTTGGTAACCGTAAGACCAATATGTGTACGGGTTTGACCCGGACGCTAATAGAGAAAATCCCCCCGGACGCCCCCGGACGCTCTCCAAATTAGGACAAATCCGGGGAAACCCGGACGAATGACAGCCCTATCTGGGAGTGTGTCAGACTTTTATTGACTAAAACCCATCTGTGTTCCGTCGTTTGCCGAGGCCGCGGTAACTCTTTTGAACAAATCGGCAACCACGGCAGGCCCCCTAGTGGGCCCCAACAATTCTGCTGAGTGTCTACGTCTAGTATGATTATGAATACCTGTGTTATAAACCCACACATCCAATAAACATCCCGCACGGGAGAAAAAACAAGTAACAACTTATTACTAACACAAACATGTTGGGCTAGCACGTCGCATGCTAAACACAGAAGCAAACAGGCATTAATATTGGAAATAATTTATAATGATTTATTGCGAGGGGTAGGAAACTTCGCGCAAAATAGTTGGTAGAGGAAATAAGTTTTAGAATACAGCGTGATGCTTTAACTATTATGATACATAAAGATGGTATTTATTTTAAGTACGTTCTGGATGTCTGACCATTTGGACTAATAATAAATAAATAGTAAAAATATATATATAAAAAAAATTACATAATTATCATTTTCTTATTATTCTCAGCAAACCATTTTATTTTTTATGCCCTTATTATAGCAGTACACAAAATAAAGTACCTACGTCATCTTGGACTGTCCGCCATATTGGATTTAAAATGACTTAGCTAACCATGCAATGTAGGTAATTCAAACTAAATAAGTGCGCAAAATTGGTTTGATGATAATTTTAAGCTCATTAATAGCATCATTGGAACTTAAAATATTTACCATGTGTATTTATTGTTTCGCGTTTCCAATATTTCGGCACTGTTGTTTTTAAGTTTTAATGATAATGTTAGTAACCATATTGAAGATAAGTGCTTTTATTTAAAATTCAGATGCAAGATTCGAACCGTACATACTAACGAACGACCTAAAAAAGGAAGTTAAAGAAGGTCTTGTAAAAACGTGTTCCACTAATACTGATAATGAATTTAAGGCTTCAATTGTATTCTATTTAATTATAATAAATGCCATAATTATAGGTAGGAATCAAGCAAAAACAGTAAAACAATGAATAAAAGAGAACTACACTATGAATATTCCTATGCAAATGACATAACCTTTATTGTATACCATACCAGTATTAAATATGGACGTATCAAATACAAAAAAAAACGTTTTATCAAAAAATTAAACCGACTTCCAAAAAACACTGCAAAGTGAAAAATAACTTTAATTCCGGTAGTCGGTGTCTTTAGTTTTGTATTTTCGTTTTTGGCACCGACTTCCGAAATTAAAGTTATTTTTCACTTTGCAGTGTTTTTGGAAGTCGGTTTAATTTTTTGGTAAAAAGTTTATATTTCACTCTTTTTAGTTGGTCGATTTATAATTTACCTAGTTACAAAAGCCTAAATCTCAACTACTTATAACCTTTTACAAAATATTGCTTTTCCCAATGCTGGGCCGTTAATTGTTGAGGAGTTCTCCTGGTACTTCACCATCAGCTTCACTTCACCATATGCATTGTGACGAGCATATTGTGCTTAATAACCATATAAAAGTAATCGAAGCGGAACCCATGAAATACTTATTATTCCTGCTTATATATTGAGTAGTTCCAGTGGCCATCTGTGGTCTTCATCATCAGGTCTACTTCACAAATGGTGCTTTTTGAATGCAACTATACAAGTTACTATAAAAAACACTCAAATCACTGTAGGTGTGCCTATATTATTTGAAGATTTCCCTCGATTTCTCCAGGATCCCATCATCAGATCATGACTTGGTGGCAATAGGACCAATTTAAAAATATACCCTTTCAAACAAAAAAAGAATTTTCCAAATCGGTTCAGCCGTCTTCGAGTAATCGGTGATCATCAGTGTTCGGAATAGGTAGAGCTATTTAGGTTCATTGACCGCAACCATTGATGTGAATATGGATATTCCACGGGATTCCGACTGATACTACGGGATTTTATTGAATTTCATTATTTTTGTTAATATGTATAAAAATGGTTTATGTAAGCCAATAAGCGCATGAGCAACGTTGTAAATTTTACAACTGTAAATGTTTTTGTACAACTTCAGAATAAAAATGTTTAAATGATTGTTGTTGAGCGTGCTCCATCTTCGACCACATCATCACTTACCATCAGGTGAGATGGCGGTCAAACGCGAGCCTATTATCAATAAAAAAGAAATTGTTACGTAAAAAAATATATGTGGTTTAATGAATCAAGTTTATCTATTTATTATACTATCCTTAATCCCGTCCTTCTTATATTTACCCGTCAGAAAGGAAGTGTAATCTTTCATTAGTCCCGAAGGCGAGAATAGTTTTTTTATTATTTTACTACTTAAAAACCAAATCCCGTGACTCGGGGAATATCCATATTATTCTAACCTATGGCAAGTACATAAAACAGCTCTACCTATTCCGATCTCTGGTGATCATACATAAAAAAAAAAAACAAAAAAAAATATACGCGTCATATTGATAACCTCCTCCTTTTTTGTCGTTGGTTGAAAAAGGTGTTGCAATGGGTGGACTTATCGCTAAAAATGATCACCAGACAACCTTTATTACAATTTCAACACACAGCATTCAAACCCATCCAGGTTTGATACAGCAGGAGAAATACAAGGGTAGTCCGTGATGTACCATTTACTTATATACAATACATAAGTAATAGGTAAACTACATACTCAAAACATATATAATAAAGCTGAAACATATACATGTCCATTTTTTTTTGAAACCAAGTCAAAAGAAATATATCCAAACAAAACCAATCCAGAAAAATCCTAGATTACATCCATCTCAACGCAACTTCAAAAACCAACCTTATTGTTTCCAAATCAAAACATTCGATATCAAATCAAAATACAGCAGAAAGCGCTTTAGCATTTACAGTGCAATCCGTATCAAATAAAATAAAGAGGGAAGTAGAAAGCCCGCTTTCATTGGGGATTATGCAGCATCAAGCGCTAAGTCACACTGTGGCTTGGTCGAGCAACAATGGGGATGTCGTGTATTTACCACTTGGCGGCGTTTGTTTTATTAAAAGATGTTTTTGGGGTGGTTGAAAAAGCTTGGTGATACTTTTGATCTATTGTATTTGGGGGTATTATTTTCGAAATTTTGTCGCCTTAATTATAACGTGTTTATAAAATAAACTACGATTTTATTTTTGAGAGTCTCGCGTTTGACCAACATCTCACCTGATGGTAAACCATGAGGTAGTCGTTGATAAGTCACGCTTACGCGTGTTAATTAGGTAAATTGATAATAATATTATTATAAGTATTTTAATTTTCGGATATATACCTAGTTATATTATGCCAAGGAAACATACTACTAGAATATAAAGCAAGGACTAGCAAAGGAGTACTTACTTACAGTTTAAGGATGATTATATCATGTTATTAAGTTTATTTTCATTTTTAGGGTTCCGTATATATTCGTCATGTCTATAGGTCTGTCTGTCCTTTCGTCCGTATGACACAGCCATTTTATCGCGAAACTGTTTGAACTACACATGTTAAACTTGGTAAGTAAATATATTCTGTCTATATTCTAGTATATATTCTGTTGTATTTGCTTTTTGGTTTTTATACACAAATAAAAAAAATAAAGGAATACATGCAACTGAAAATAAAATATTTTTTTCGTCAACCTATACGTGTGAGGTCTCTATCTATAGGTTTTTTAAAATGGCATTGAGGTTTCTAAAAACATTTTTTCATTATATTTTTTTCTGTCCCGTCCAAGGTCTATTTAAATCAAAATTGAGTATTCGATTACGGAAACTTAAACTACACCTACTAAAGATACATATTTAGAGATCCTTGCCATAATTGTCAGAATCTTGCCATCATTTTGTTCGAGTATTCACTACGTGAAAATCCACCCGAGGAGACGAAATCGCGGGCACTAAAAGTTATTTAAATAAATGAAAACCATGACCATTATCAAGTACTAGGGCCGCATTTTTCCACCCTATCTAAATAAAATTAATCAGAAAACAAATGTAATAGCTTCCAATCAAGGAGTCATCTACCAAGTCAAAAGAATTTGATTACTCACGGACTCAATTAAGTGGATTCAATGGGGTGTAGGACCTTATCATTGACTGTATCTTGTACTTATCTTACAGGGGATCTAATACAACTCATTTGGAGGGTCTAAACGTCATGTAGGATATGACATGAAATATTTTTGAGTAAAGGGGTTTTGGTTTGCATGATTTTTAGGGTTCCGTATCCGAAACAAAATGTGTAACCCCTATTTTGTTTCACTTTGTTAGGATCACTTTGTTGGGTTTCGAGAATGTTCTAACGAGATACCGCAGCCCCGGATCTTAAGGGCAGCTGAAGGAACAGGGTGGGTTTTTAGTCAGCAGACGTCTGACACTCCCTTCCGCTCCATCTAGAGCAGGAGAAGTCATTCGATGATTTTCCTATCCGGAAAAAAGGATCACTTTGTCGTCGGCTTGTTCGTCGACACGTCTGTTTATCAAGATCATTTTTCTCAGGAATAGATCGAACTAAAATTTGTATCAGATACTGGGGTATATGATTTCTTTCCAAAATCAAAACTTGTAAGTCAGCGCGATTAAAAAGTGTGACCGCATATTTTATATTGCATATTTTGCAATTTCACAAAGAAGTCAAAACTAATAGAGTCTTAACTGTAGACCCAGAATCATGAAATGTGCGAAGAAGTAAAGTCTTACAGGAAACAATTTCAAAGCCGTAATTATGTGGTTAGTTTGGTACTGTTTGGTACTCATCATCTTTATCTTTTCTCTTTTATGTTAGGATCAGCTTACAGTCTATCTAGATGAAGCTGAGTATTACTGTTTTACCCATTACCTGGGTAACACTGCTGACGGTTTTTCTAATTACTCGTAACGACTGTTCAAGATGTAGAAATTACAGCCGCGACCAACTTCGCTCTTAAAGTTATAGCCGAAGCTTGAAGGGAACTAGAAATGTTAAATGGTCACCCATCTTCGAACCACCCACGTCAAGCGTTGCTTTACCTTAAAGACCAATACGCTGTTATTGCACGACCTCTTCACATAGTTTGTTACTACTGAACTTACATGTACGGAATATAAGTGTACGGAACCCTCGGTGGGCGAGTGTAACTCGCAATTGGCCGCCTTTTTATGAGTTGGTATAGAACTTATATTACTTAGCTATGTAAATTGTTTTCAAGCCCATAAATTTATTCATAATGTTCATTAGAAAAAGTAAAAGGGTTCATATTTTTGCTACCGTTATTATTTAGTAAACAATTTGCTTTTGTTATTGAAAATTGATTCTCGTTTGACCACCATCTCACCTGATGGTAAGTGATGATGTGGTCGAAGTTGGAGTACGCTTACCTAAAATTAACCTATTCACTCTTGGCCTAAAGACTTCTAGGAGAGTCCAAATTAGTCATAAATAATATTGAGTTAGAATTATTTGTGGTTATAGGCATGATACAGGTCGTGGAAGCCCAGTCACGTACATGTTTTTGTATAATTCTTATCATCACAACTGTCCCCAAAACGGTGAAGTAGAACATCGTGAGGAAACCAGTTTGTCCTAAGACCGAAGACATCTTACATCTACCAAACTGCATTAGACTCGCATGGTGGATTATGCCCCATTCATAGTCATAGTCATTTATTCATAAACAAGTAATTTGTATCTGAATTTACACACATAAATAAATTGCAATATTACAGTTTTACAATAAAATAAAATAAGTAAATTTGGGTTTTTCTATGTATGTCAAGAATTTAAAAATAGTAAATTTAAATGTCATCAAAAAATTAAACAGGGTCAAACCATAAAATTTAAAATAAATTACAATAAAAACATTAATTTCACATAAATTAGCAAATAATGTCAGAATGAACTGAACATAAGAATTATAAAATGGAGAGCTAGAACAATAAATTAATGAATAAAATCCAATAAAAAGTAACACAACTATACCTACATCAATAAATTAAAGTTCTTCTACAGCATATAGACACTTATTCAATAGGATTTTTTTTTAATTTGAATGCGCTACTATTCCCTCTCATATAGAGGTCTGTGTCCCAGCTGGGACAGGCCGCCATTATTTTTTTTCATCATTATTCTTAATTTTCCATATTGCCAGGAGACAATATAATCTTTCCACTTAACACAGTATTCCCGCTTAATTCCCAAGAATTCTGACTAACGACTTCCGACGATTCTGATTAAACGACTGGATAATTCAAAATTCGACTTACGTAAGCATGACAAATTTGATGACTAAAATATTTGAGAGGTAAAATATACCACGGCAAACTGTGGTACTACTGAGTGAATAACTGCATTATTACACAGAGACCGCGCTTTTTTCTCCAAGCGAGGTAGATTTGACTAAACACCGTACATTTTTTATGAGAGTACTCACAAACTTTGTTTGTTAATTCGAACTTACAATGTTACCGGTTTTATTATGCTTACTCGTATTAATGTTGATGCCACATGTTAGTTGACGATTCTCGTTTTAAGTGAAATATAAATTTCTTTATGAATTAAAGAATCCTTACTAGAAATCAACCTGTTTTCATAGTTGTTTTAGCCTAGTTTTGTGGTTCTGAGGTAACTTGGATCACTGTCCGACGGCCATCAAATAGACTGATTCAACTAAACTTTGGTATACATGTAAAATCCCGTGTTGTACAACGTTGTTACACCAATGTGTTATGTTATGAATGAGTTAAACGTACCTATACATTTTATAACTGAAATATAACGAGCCTCAAAATATTAACAAAACGGATGCACATTGACTATTACCCTTTTAGTATCTCCGAAACACCCGAACCAAAAGCATAACATAAATTAAAGAATGTATTTTAGGGTTCCGTAGCAGAATGGCCAAAAACGGAACCCTTATAGTTTCGATAAGTCTGTCCGTCTGTCTGTCTGTCTGTCCGTCCGTATGTCACAGCCATTTTATTCCGAAACTATTAAGACTATGCATGTGAAACTTAGTAGGTAGATGTATTCTGTGAACCGCTTTCCGATTTTCAGAAAAAAATATTTAAAATAAAGGGGGGTTCCCCATACATAGAACTAGAACTGAAAATATTTTTTTTCATGAAACCTATGCGTGTGTGCTATCTATAGACAGGTTTTTAAAAATGATATAAGGGTTTCTAAAACCACTTTTTCATAAAGTCAATCGTTTAAAAGATATAAGCTTCCAAATTGGTAAAATGTGTCCCCCCCTCTAACTTCTATAATAATGGAGTGAAAAATCTAAAAAAATACTTGTCTGAAGATCTTAATGTAAACTTTTAACCAAAATTGGTTTGAACGAAATCGGGTCAGCAGTTTTTGAGATACAGCATATTTTCTAAAACCGCAAATATAACTTTGTAATTCATACAAACACTATGAAAAACAAAGTTATTTAGCGTTGGTGTAAAAATGTAAATAAGCTAGTTTTAAGATATATTTAAGTTTTTTTTTATTCGTCAAGTAAATATACATATTATATTATATTATTATAGTTACTACGGAACCCTTCATGGGCGAGTCTGACTCGCACTTGGCCAATTTTTTAATTTATATTAAAACATGTAACAGATCTTTGGAGATACCTATTTCTATAGTGAATCTCCATTATCAGCTTAGTCTTTCCCAAATATGTCGAAGTCACGGAGGAACCGTGATATGTCGAACGTATTATCAATTTAAAAAAAAATGTTATCACTGTCACTCATCCACAGGCCGGCCTCGGTAAGCATTATTCAACCTTCAATATCAAACCATGCAGCTGTTACTATTTAGCCTTGAACTACTCGCCTTTTTGTCTTGAAAAAGTCTTTCGAAAAAACGAAAACGAAACAAAATGTTAGAAATACAATTGGCCAGTCTTTTAATGAAAAGTTGGTACAAAATCACTTATTAACCTCTATACAGATAGTGCAATCCACGAAGACGCGCCCCACTATTCCTCTTAACCGTTTATTAACGCACACTACGATGAATAGACTAATCAGGAGAAAGCGTCACGTTCAAAGGGAAAGATGCTCTACTTAAATTTTATATATTTTTAATTTAAGGTGGGGATATTTATAACCCCGCACCCCGCGATCCCCTCAGCCTAATTGGTGGGGCGCATCTTCGTGGATTGCACTATCTATATCGTTACCATTATCATTATATTTAAAAAGCACCTTATAAGCACCATATTAAAAAAAAAAAAAAAAACTGTTAGCTAGCTCACCCAAGAGCGCAACTCTCTAATGAAAATATAATGATAAAGCAAAATAATTTATTCGTGACCATGTTTAGAACATCCTTTAGTAGGATAAAATCATCAGTTTATTGAACTTTATGAGGATTTTGGAAGTCTCCCGTTTATAAAATACTATAAGTACCAACTTTGTTTCATAGGTTTCACTGTTGAACAATGGTCCTATAGCTTCAACTTTTAGTAATGTATTTTTTTTTAAATAAATATTGCCCTCACTACAAATTTCTCCTGTATTCCTGGTACAAATATTTGTAGGCCATACAACCATTTATCGTGATGCGAGAACTGAACCCGCGATAGGCAGCGCAGCATTGGTTCGCTCAACTATTGCACCAACCGTATCATCCGTATGTTATTACTAGCTATTTTAGCTAATTTTTACTGGGATAAAAATAATTAATATATATATAAGATATGCTATACTAGGCTAAAGTCTATATTTGTACTAAAATTCACTCAGATCCGTTCAGCTATTCCGTGTGTCTATTTAATCTAATCTAACAAGACTACCGATGTCACTCTCTTGTGTTTCAACTGTCTCCATAGCAAAAATTACATCGATTCAGTAAACAAGCATACTTTCTTATGTAGATATAGTATTATTAGTATAGTAAGGAAATAAAGATTTTAATAATATCATAAATTAAAATCAGTTGTCGAATGTATGAACGTGCATCACTACCGAATGGTTACATCTCTTTGGCTTATTAAACGAATAAGCCATCTTTTATTTGTGATATTCAAGAGAAGGTTTAAATAAAACAATATGTTTGAAATATTGCACGGAAAATAAGGTAGAATGCAGACGAAACCGCGACTAGAAGTTAGTATTAAAGAATATTATTGTATGCAAAATTCTAATTAACTTAGCGCACCCTTAAACTGTAACAAAACCTTCAGCTTAGTATTAAAATCTACATAAATTTATCCACTAGTCCACGAATAAATTAATCACACGGAACCCTATTAAAATGAAATGTCAGGCCACCCCGTCTCGGGATATCAAGATGTCACACGACAATGACTTTCATCATTTTAATATCATTTATCTTTACTTGCTTAGATGGTGGGGTGAGCAGATTACGTCACTAAAGTATCTACTCACTGATGGTAGATATACTTAATGACCTTTTATTTGCATTTATTATAGTGGAAACATTAATAAAGTAGCCTTAAAATAACAAAGTAGTGCACTTAATATTTAACACAAAACAAAAAGCTATCTCTACACAACCATTGGTTGACTGGTTGAGTATGCCTACGGCATTAAGTCCGCCTTTGAAACTATGTGCATAAAGTGTAAATAAATAAATGATAGTGGTTACCGGCCTGATTTACGAATTGGGTCATGGGTTGACAAGCACATTACTTTGTAGAATTTATATCATCAACAACCAATGAGCAAACCGCTATATCCTTTTTTGGGGGGAAAATCATCTAAACTTCTCCCGCTCCCACTTCATTTGATAGCATGACTACTTCACAGAAGGAGACGACTGCATCCCGTTCCTCCTCACACCACACCACGGAATAGATGAATAAGGTTGGAATGGTAATGTGGGCGTGGCGCGCCACATGATACGAAAATCATAGCTCGACCAATTAATTCATTCACCGCGTTTAGTGCGCTTCGGATTAATTCGGAACACAGAGCTCTTGTTGTGCAATTATAACCTGTAAAACAATAAGTTAGACGGCAAGTATAGAGCGAGGAAGTATATCTTTCCACAGGTAAGTCGAAAATAACATAATTACAATTTTATTTGTAAAAAACATAAAAATATTCTGATCACTATGAAATTCCCAACATTAACGACATTATTGCACCAAGTTACAAAAAATATACATGTGTACTCGCTTAATCAACGCAATGACCAAGTCCGCTTACAATGCATGCGTTGTATCCTCCACACTTCAACCATTGACGTTTCGTCCTTTGCCCTGATTGGCCGTGATGCACGGCGCATGTTTATCGATAGTGAGTTACAATCAGTAGCAAGCTCTCGATTTAATTGTGTGTAATTTATTTATGTGCATAATTCGCATACGTAACGGGCCTCTTGCCTGTAGTGGAGCTAAAAGAGTGGGAGACAACCTCTTTTATCTGTTCTGTACCCCGCATCATGGTCTGAATCAGAGCCGGGCGCGAGAGGTCGCCGCCACCGATCGCCTCCACGAAGACACGACGGTGCTCCGTACAAGCAGAGCACACCTGAAACGCCGTGACCTAGGATGGAATAATCCGAAGACATTCGACTTCCACCAACTCCCACTGGCTCGCGTGGTTGATTACGGCCTATTCCCAGCGGTGGGAACGTTATAATTTAGCTAAAAGTCTAGAGCGTAAACAAACAACATCTTGCACCACAGCAAAAAAACTCCATCTCAATTTCCTATCCCATAAAACCCGTTTCTATTCCCACTCCTTCTCCTTTCATGCTGTACGACTGTGGAGCTCACTTTCCGCTGAAATCCGCGAAGCTAAATCCATAAGTATTTTCAAAAAGCTAGTCAAAGAACCTATCTAACATCCCGTAATGTTATGTATTTATTATAGGTATATATTTTTATAGCATTAATATAAATATGTATTTTAACTCTATGTATGTATATATGTGTGTTTATTAGCTAAGTATGTTTTATTGATCGTGATTAGTATTTATACACGCTGTGTCTATCATCTCTTCTTCAACTCTCCTGTCGCAGGTCTGCTGGAAGAAATTTCTTGGAAAATAAGCAGCACCTTAGTGCTCTTTTTTGTCTGTATTTATATATTTGTTTTTGTAAGTGTCATGTGTGTACATAAATAAATAAATAAAAAATTTGAAAATTGTGTAAAATTCCCTGCCGAAGTCTGTGTTTCCTGATAGCTATAACCTGGGAGTCTTTAAGTCAAGAGTGAATAGGTAGGCAAGCGTGCTTCATCTTCGACCACATCATCACCTAACATCAGCAGAGATGGTAGTCAAACATGAGCCTATCAAAAAAAAAAAGAAAACCATTTCTCATTTATCAAAGTTTTAATTTGACATGTCTAACGAAAGTCGTGTGTCGACAAAAAACGCAATGTCATTCAAATACTATTGTTTATGAAGATATCGACAATCTTATCTTAAACTGAGATCAAATATCGTCAAGTTTGTTACATCCGTCAGAAGTTAGATGCACCTGTTCGATTGATCATCTATTGATATAAGATTGAAAGGTCAAATATACCGAAGGGATGAGAACATCAAAGAATCTTTATTCGCTTAGGTTTTTTCCAGCTGTATTTGGGACAGCTTCTACTCTAACTAGATCCAGCTGTTGTCAGAATTTCTGGCTTTTGACTGAACATAACTTAAGAGGAGGCTCCCTAAATTGTATGTAATTTTGTATTAATATTCTGAAACAATCACGCTTACAATCAAAATGGAATTTTAGTATATGTTTATTGGATTTTTTTCTTTAAATGTCTCGTAACCAGTTTCGTAATTGGAACATTTTCGCTCGATTCATTTTTTAATCGAAACTCATGTCTTTTTTAAAGATTATTCAAAATTTAATCAAGATTACTCGGCTTTTATGTCGAAAATTA
The DNA here is from genome assembly GCA_943138885.2 of Tholera decimalis. NCBI lineage: Eukaryota > Metazoa > Arthropoda > Insecta > Lepidoptera > Noctuidae > Tholera > Tholera decimalis. The sequence continues at coordinate 5,409,062 of OW964553.2, read as the reverse complement.
GTATTGACACTAAGAATATCTATTTTATATCCAACTATAGGACATTTTTTCTCTAGATCAATTATTACTTACGTTATAAACGAAATAAGAATTGAGACTCCGACATTTAGTTTCGAAACCGAACATGGTGAAAGAGCGCATGCGATATTCAACTTTAATACTGCTGCGTTAGCGTTTAGCACACAACGGCAGTTTCGAAACCGAACATAGTGAAAGAGCGCACGCGATATTCAACTTTATTACTGCTGTGTTAGCGTTTAGTATACAACGGCCTAACCGGGGTGGACGGGGCGGAGTTTGCGTGAAAATTATTTTGGACTGCCTGGTCTTAAGTAAATATCACTAAGACTAGGTTTAATTAATTTAGATAAATTTTAAATTTTTGGTTGCATGTTGTTTCCTGTGGCAATATATAATTTTTCTTTCTTTTATGTAACGACTGTTAAATATCGGCAGCAATAGCTTAGAGTGCTTTCCAATGCTCGTAGGAATCTGGATATGTAAATTTGGTCAGCCATCTATCGATCAACCTTGGCAAACGAGTGAATGGGTGTTTTTATTAAGCCACGAGCTTCTCTGATTACGCCAAATTATTAAATTTTAATCATGATCAAAACTTATGAAAAATCTTCTTATTTAGAACTATTATAAGACCATTTACTAGCATGTAGTACGATTCTTGGACGAGCATTGCTGTACATTGGCTTTCGCCGTTGTTTGTATGTTCTACTTACTTGTAAGTACTTAGGTCAACATTTTGTACACGTAATAAAACTGTAATAAAATCAATAAAATATTCAGTAGCGATTAAGTAGCAACAGTATCGAAGTTGAAATAAACAAACAGCAAAAGCGTCTACTCATTTCAATCAAACCAAACACTGCTGGGACTTACAACCCTAACATCCTCACTGTGGGGAGTTACAACCCTAACAATTCTGTATTATGTTCCACTGAGATAATTTTCAATAGTTTCGTTAGTACTAATTTACCTAGATCAAAGCGTACCTTTGTCCCTAATGCGATCATAAATTGCTTAAGGCGATTAAAATTACAGACACAGATCCAAAATATATGTTAAAAATGTTTACATAGGCTAATATTTTGCCGGTAATAAATTCCATTGGTACGGTAGAGATCTAAGTTCCCAGGATATCTAATACATACCTACTTATCACATTTAGCTTTAAAAGTCCAACGATTCACTGAAACTCAAAGACAATATTGAATGAAAACTAAAGTACGTTGAAGAGAAACGATTACTATTATATCTGATTCGTTCGAATAACATCGAAAAGCGAAAAGTTTTCCAATAAGAATCGTCCAAACTATCCGTTCGGAATCGTAGCGAATCAGACGGAATAGTACTGAGGACCCAAGTTCACTCGCGTACTTCAAATGTTGCTCCTGAATCTTCATTGCAGAACAATTCAAATTCAAATATGGTACCTAATTGTTTCAGACATGATTGAACAGAGTTCGATAGTATAACTTAATATAATAATTAAATCATCCTAACCGATTTCCCAGCCACTGCGGAAAGTAATAAAATAAAATAGGTATAAGGGGAGATTAGCAAATGGCACAGGAGATATTCAAATTGACAAGTATGTGGGCAGGTAGGTGCACTCTCTTTTCCTTTAATCCATAGTCCGATGGGACGGCAATACGCCACGACTGGAGAGATATCAAGCGCAAGATTAACGGGTAAGGAGTTTTCCGGGGGCGGTATAATACCGCTAACTTCCAGACTTTTTTTATATATGATCAAAGTCGCAGTATACATATCGTTCTTATACTAAAAACCACAAAAGCCCTTACTGGCTTATACAATGTGTAACGGACACCCCATATCTATCCAAACGGGCTGAAGACAGCATCTGGTATGGAGTCTCTATGCACAGTTTCAGGTCAAAATAACTGATCGGTTTCATATATTTCTTGAATACCAATCATAACAAACGTGTCACAGCACTACGAGGGTCAATAACTTTCCACTTCACTTGCCAATAACACAAGAATTCTCTTCGTTCTTCTTAATTTGAAAAATTCGGTCTCTGGTATCAGTCAATCAATCAATCAATCAATGTATTTATTTTCATAAGGATGTTACAGTCTGTTACATAATATAATTTACAATTAAATGAGGAACAATTATAAATAAGTAACAATTATAAGTGGCTCCGGTGGCCTAGCTAGGTTACGTAGTAACCTGTATTAAGGTCCACCACTCCCTAATTCCCACAATAAACAATATTATAGAGACTGCATTTTATTTAATACTTATGATGTCCACATTTCTATTTTTATATTACCTAATCTACTTTATAATTAAAATGTGAAGTTTGATATGTGTGTATGTTTATATTATGAAGTGTGATGTATGTTCTGAGCGTGAGTGTGATGTATGTAGTAGTGAATGTGAAGTATGATTGGGCGTTAGCTGAACTATAGTATGTTAACGGAGCGGAAAGAGTAATAAAAATGTTACTAAGAAAGTGATACAAGGAGAGATTCGGTGTCATCATAATTTTTATTTAACAGAAAAAATGTTATTTCCTTTTTGCATATTTGGTAAGAAGATTGATACTGATATATTACTACATATACACATTACTATATACATTACATTCATATACATTACTATATATTACTTGAATATTGATGATATATACTAATTCTATTAAACAAAAAGGGGCCCAAATAGTAGAAAAAGCGTTTTGTGAAGGTAAAGCGTGGAAATGGAACATGGCATATATTGTCCTTACGTCTAGATAACGGTCGGTTATGTGTGAGAGGTGTTCTTGCGTGTTGGTGTAATATGGTGTTGATTATAAATAATTGACGAACCGTAAGGACTTGACATTTCTGGTATAAGTCAAATGTTGGGTTAAAGTCTGGGTCGAAATGTGGCTACTTTAAGGATGGCTCTGTGAGCCACCTCCAGTTGTTTGAGTGTAGTTTTAGCAGCACTACCCCAACTCGTAATGCAGTAGGATATTACCGACTGACACAGGGAGAGGTATACAGTTCGTAATATGGAGGTATTGGCCACGTCTCTTAGGGTTTTGAAAAGATAAATCACTTTCCGAAGTCTGCCAGTTAGGTGGGTGATATGAGCTTTGAAGTTGAGGTTTTTATCAAGAAATATACCTAGATATTTAATAGTATCAATAGACGTAATTGATGGACAGTTACAAGAAGTAGGATTGAGTTGGCAAGAGTGGGCTTTAAGAGTAATGGGTGTCAAAGGTTGTGATCCATTATTTATAGAAAATGTTATGAGTTTAGTTTTACTGGTGTTTAGCGTGAGTGAGTGAGTGATTAGCCATTTGTGCAGTATGTCAAAACCAGCCTGAGCAGTAGTTCGCAGCTTAGTCCAGGAGTCATCATAATCCTCAGCGAAGGAGATAATGTTACCAGAGTCCAGACTCATGTTGCAGAGGTCATTTATGAAGATCAAGAACAAAGTAGGGCCTATCATAGGTATTTGTAATAAGTTCTACACACATAGACTTAGGATTACAAAACCCTTGCCATATCGTTTGTTATTATTCAAAGAAGCCATGCACTTGGTATGTATATACCCTTTAAATTACACGTTGTATATGGCTAGTGAGTTCGAATAAATTGGGTTATAAATATTTTAAGTAATAAGTGAATTTGTAAGTTTTACATTTAAAGATGTTAGTAAATAAGCTTAACTAAACTAATTCATTCTGTCGCTACAAATGCTTTTTTAATTTACATTTTGTTTTTTTAGGGTTATTCATTTTGTATGTCCACAGGGAGTTCATTAATTATTTTTGGTAGTATGTAAGTGTATGTTCTCATACTATATGTATTGTTGAATCTAAGCAAGCTAAAGGTGTTCAAAAGAAGAAAAAATTTGAAATTGACAAGACGGCGAAAATTTTCTTGTCAATTTTCTACGTATTTTATATTTATTACTACTTTTATTTTTCTGTATAATATCAAAATTAACCGTGTAAATAAATAAAAAAAATGAATACCAATGTTCGTACTTCGGCAAATCACAGTGAAACCTCATCAAATACCGTGCAGTGTCCTCATTGTCCTAGAACCTTCAAAGTAAATTGAATACAACGACATTTGCGCGCCGCCCATACTGAGAATCCACCTCCTGCTATAACCCAGACCATACCCACAACATGCCTAGAAGATGCTTTTGGATCCCAGTTTTTTAATGGAATAGGATCGAAGACAGACATATGGCAAAAACGATGGGAAAAAGTGTGCACCCTTCATGGGAAACTCTATGACCTTCCCTCCAACACTGTAAGTAGAAGATTTATTCACAAATTAGCTGAAGAAATAGAATATCTTGTTAAATCAGACTATCCTTCTGAACGCATTTTGATTTACGTTGCTGTCATGCTACAAAGAGAGAAAAATGTTAAACAAGCAAAAGATATAACAAGATTACTTGACCGACGCCAAAATCTATGGGCCGAAGAAAACATTGATATACTAATAACTGAGGCTATGAAAGCAGACCACTCTCTCCGTAACTCCTACAACAGAAATAATTATAATGATAATAATGAATATGTCACAAAAAATTTCACCCGTCTCATACAGCGAGGAAAAACACGTGAAGCCCTAAATTGGTTAATGACAAAAGATACAAGCAAAATTCTTAAACCTGAAGACGAAATTGATGTAACAGGTAAAACGGTAATGAATGTACTGCAAGAAAAGCACCCCCCCGGATTCAATCCCGATTCAAGACTGTTTACACTGCCTGATGGCCTCCCCGAATTGACTCCATTACTAGAAGTAGACGTAACCAGTGAACATGTGGAATCAGTTGCTAGAAAATTGCACGGTGGTGGAGGCCCAACAGGTACCACATCAGACAATTGGAAAGATTACTTGCTACGATTTGGAGAAGCAAGCCTGCATCTGAGGACTGCAGTAGCACAATTAACAATGCATTTAAATAACAATTTTGTGCCATGGAATCAAATACAAGCCCTTCAAGCTTATGTCAAGTCGACTTATCGCCCTAGACAAATGCCCAGGTGTGAGACCGATTGGTATTGGCGAATGCCTACGCAGGATCCTATCCAAATGCATGATTTTAGTCACCGGATCCGAGGTCACCGAAGCCTGTGCTCAATCGCAACTCTGCAGTGGACTAAGCAGCGGTATCGAAGGTGCTATTCACGCGATGAACGATCTTTTCCAAAAAGAATGTCAACCAAGCTCTAACTGGGGAATGCTACTCGTCGATGCAAATAATGCCTTTAATTCTATGAACAGACAGTTAGCTCTCTGGCAAGCAAGAATATATTGGCCACATTGCGCTCGTTTCTTATACAACACCTACAATGGTCACGCAGAACTTGTAATACGTGATTCCGATATGAGATTATATAGCAAAGAAGGAGTTACCCAAGGTGATCCACTTGCCATGCCATTGTATGCCCTTGCAACACTACCCATAATAAACGAACTAAAAAAAGAACAAGCAACTACCCAATGCTGGTATGCAGATGACTCCTCCGCCCAAGGTAAGCTCAGAAACCTACGTCAATGGTGGGATAAAATGAGTAAAATAGGCCCTGAATATGGTTACTTTCCTCAAGATAAAAAATCATACCTAATCATTACCGAGAGCGACAAGCAAACAGCTCAACAGATTTTCAAAGGGATTAACGTAACCATCATAACTGGATCACGCTTCCTTGGTAGTTATATTGGCGAAGGAAAAGAACACTTTGTGAACAAGAAAATTAAAAACTGGCAATCTACAATAGAAAAACTTTCACTTATCTGTAAAGACTCACCCCAAGCTGCTTACACTGCCCTTACTAAAGCAGTTCAATTCCAATGGTCATTCCTTTTAAGAGTCTTAGATGATGTAACCCAATTCTTCGAACCATTAACAAACACACTGCGTACCAATTTTTTACCCACTTTACTAGGAGGCGATATCTCACCTTTGGAAGCTGACCTATTCTCTCTACCCATTCACAAAGGTGGTCTAGCAATATCCGCTCTATCAAAAATGACAAATATAAACTATGTATGCTCAAAAAAAGGCTGTGCAGTCCTCTCAAATGCTCTGATTGAAAATACACATATGGACCTCTCTCAACATCATAAATCCCTCAAAGATGCACAAAAAGAATGCCGCAACGAGAAAGACTTTCTCAATGACCAACTCTTGGATACCGTCTTAGTCAAACTATCCCCTATCAAGAGAAGAGCGATTGAACGTTCAATTTCGACAAAAATGAAAACTAAATCCTCCAACTGGTTATCTACCTTACCGACTAAGAAGGACCATTTCGATCTGTCACCATTAGAGTTTAGAGACGCACTTGCATTACGTTACCACAGATTACCAGTCTCTATGCCAAAATCATGTGATGGCTGCGGCTGCAATGAATTTAATGTCGATCATGCTCTATGTTGTAAAAAGGGTGGTCTAATAACACGTCGTCATAATGAAATTAGAGATCTGTTCTGTGACTTATGTCAACATGCATGGGGAAACGTAGTCAAAGAACCCATCATCTCCGAAGGAGATTGCGGACTACGTGGAGACCTTTCATGCCGCGGCGTTTGGGATGCTCAGAGGGAGGCGTTATTTGATATCCGTGTTGTAGACACTGACGCTCCTTCTTACATTTCACGTCCTGTTGCCTCTGTACTAAAATCCGCCGAAGATGAAAAAATAAGAAAATATTCAAACGCTTGTGAATTGCGACATACTACATTCACCCCTCTTGTTACATCCGTTGACGGAGTCTTCGCTCCACAAATGTCTACTTTCGTAAAACATCTTGGAACTGCAATCGCTGACCGCTGGAACAGGTCCTTCAGCGTAGTGATGGGTTGGTTAAGATCAAGAATCATCATCTCAATAATACGTGCCACTAGCATGTGCATTCGCGGCACAAGACATAAATTTAAACCATTAGCCAAGTTATTTGGCTTCGGCGATGGAGCAGCCCTACCTGGGCAAAACTAATGCGGATGTGGCCGACGAACCATGAAGCTGTCGTACAAAACCTCATTTTAAAACAAATTTAAGTTCCTCTATACAAGTTCATTTATAATCCTAATCTTTTGTTATGTTGCCTAATTGTTAAATAAATTTACTCTCACCTTGAAAAAAAGCTAAAGGTGTTCATGTTCACTAACGTTCTTAGTTTTAGATGACGTGTATTTTTAATTACGTTACTTATGTTATTAAATTCGTTATTTAAAATAGAAAGTTTAGCCATGTGGTGAACTGGCAATATGTTGCAATAAAGAAATAGTTCGGAGTAATCATTTTGGTATTTTGTTTTAATTTTAAGTGGTACTATATTTTTGATAATTCGTTTTTGTAGTTTATAGATTTTATCTAAATATGTTTTATCAGTTCTCCTGTAGCTACTGAGATCATAGCCAATCATGGAGTCAACCAGAGCTAGGTATAGTAAGCCTTAGGGTTTTATATGGCATTTTATGTTTAAGTACGATTCTTCGATCCAGGATAGATCTTAGTCTATCACATAGATAGTCACATAACTCTGGGCTACTACTGAGAAATTTCTAATAGAAGATTCCGACAGCACTTTTTAGCATATCCGGGAAACAAACCCGAGATCTATCGTTCAGTAGTCGCATATACAAACAATAGACCGATGAGGCGATTATACTTTCCTACATAATTATTGTTAGTAATAGAGTTTTACCTTCACATAATAATATAAATTTATCCTCAACTAGTATGGACCCTTATTCAGACACAGGAGTAAGCACTAACAGTCGCCTGCAGGACTCCCCTAGTCCTGCAGGCGACTGTTAGTGCTTACCTTTTTTCGGTGGGTAAATCCTCTAATGACTCCTACCGCATACATACATAGATAGATATACTCTTTATTGTACACCATAACATAACTTGAAATAAACTAAAACGTACGGTGGTATGGAATGTAAAGTAGTGTCAGAATTCTATTGAAAAAAAAAAACCCACCCCAGTACTTCAGTTGCCCTTTCAATCCGGGGCCGCGGTTACAATATTCCAGCAAACCAAGCAGGCATCAACTCAATCGGGTCCCTTCAATTCGACTTACCTTGGATGCCGTCTTCATTCTTACTATTGCGTAAAAATCGTTTATATGCGCCTCCTGAAATATATGCTGTATGTTCTTTGCGTTAAACTGGTCCAAAAAGTGTACGTGTAAAAACACATCAAGTATTCTTTGTACCGTAGATTTAGGTTTCTGATTATTTTAATATGTTATAAGTTAGCTACGATACAACTATAACATTAAACTTACTAAGTACCTATGAAGACAGATAGCTATACAACGTTATTTTTTTTATTTATTTAAAATAGGTTCGCGTTTGACCACCATCTCACGTGTAATTTAAAGGGTATATACATACCAAGTGCACGGCTTCTTTGGATGATAACAAACGATATAGCAAGGGTTTTGTAATCCTCATGTGTGGAACTTATTAGAAATTTCAATACATTGATACCAGAGACCGAATTTTCAAATTAAGAAGAACGAAGAGAATTATCGTTTTATTGGCAAGTGACGTGGAAAGTGATGACCCTCATAGTGCTGTGACACGTTTGTTATTATTGGTATTCAAGAAACATATGAAACCGACAATTTGGTGCAAATTCTGTGAGTCACTTATTTTGAGCTGAAACTTTGCATAGAGACTCCATACCAGATGTTGTCTTCAGTCATTTAGGATAGATATGGGGTTTCCGTTACACGTTGTATACTTAAAATAGTGTTAATATTTATTTAACATTCTATTAAATTCAGTAAGTAACGTGTAAACGATTGACCTAATCCAATTGAGCCTATCTTTTTCATTTTATTTTATAAAATTTGTTAAAAAAAAAGGTAAAGAAGTTTTCAACATGTAAAAGAGTTTTAAATTGCTTGTAATTTTAAGCCATAAATACTTGGAGAATAGACTAAGACTCAAAGTACCAAAGTTTAATGCAAACATAAAACTGAAATGCATAAAATTTGAATAAAAGTTGAACGAAAACAACTTTTACTAACTCAAATGCCAAAAAACAAAACCTCGCTACGAACTATGATAACAAGTTTATTTATCTTTTGAATATTTTTAAACAGTATTAATTATTACATACAATTTTTTTTGCGAAAGAATCATTAATTTCAACATCACAACGAAACCTTCCTCAAAATGTATCCTTAACTAAGTACAACTTAATTTTGCGAACAATATTTTCTATTACACCTTTAAAGATTTAGGGGGTCGGTAGTACAATAAAGGATTCTACAAAGGTTTTATCGCAGCAAGCGAGGTGCCTTAATAACATTTTCTTGCGGTGTAAATAAGACCTCACAAAGGAAAATTTTGAAAGGCTAGCGGATTTTAATTAAGCGTAATCATTTTGTTTTAATCAGTTATGATCATTAACTTAATTGTTTCGCTTTGTACTATACTTTGTGTTTTGATTTATGGATATTGCTTAGAAACTAACTTAAGATTATGGATCGGGATTTACAAAAAGATTAATCAATATTATAGTAATGAGTATAATAACTGTACAATAACTTTAACATAACTAATACAAATCATACGGTACTCATTTGCATAGAACAGAAATAAGGAACTAAAGAACTAATAATACTGGAACGTAACTATTTTTAGGGTTTCGTAGCAGAATGGCAAAAAACGGAACCCTTATAGTTTCGTCATGTCTGTCTGTCTGTCCATACGTCATGGCCATTTTATTTTCTAAACGCAGCAAAAACTACAAACAGATCACAAGGTTTACCAAAACTCCATACAAAAAAATCTTAAAAGAAAAAGTTTTAAAGAAATTCTTTTTTCAATCGTGGCCAATAACGAAAAGTGATCTGACATCCAAAGAAGCCGATAATCATTTAGCGATGACTGGCCGTTTTCGGCTTTAGATATGGACATAGAGAATGGACTGACCGTTTTTAATGCTGGTAGTGAAATGTATTTTTTTTTGTTCAATGTGGCTGAGTAACTCTGATAACTTTTGTCCCATAGCATTCCCATAATGGATATAATGTGTAATTTCCAAACTATGTTTGTATGTCAATTAAATAACAATTACACTGTTGGCACTATAAGTCTATTGTAAGGATCCATTCGTCTTGCCAAAATAAAAAAAAAAAACAAAGACTTAAAATATACGTAATCAACTTTACCACTGTTACTTATGGAAAAGTAACCAATATCTTCTCAGTTCCAAACAAAATAGTCATCTTGTCGATGAATCTTGTCGACGGCATAGCTCAGTCCATTCCTCACGTCCATGTATTTAGGCCCCGTCACCTGTCATAACAGGATTGGCCTCAAACGAGGCCGTAATATATTTCCTCTTTTTTATTATTGTTCATATTTATTTTATCGGACGTCTGAGAAAAGAATGGCCTTAATCGAGTGAAGGCTGCCTTGTTGGGATAGCGGTCCTTTCGATGTTTTGCATCGAGCATTTGAAATGTAGTTTGATTTAATTGAACAAACGTTTACCACTTACCACTATTTGTATTGCGGTAGACATCGTTTTTAGATGAGTTTGTGACAAAAACATACAAATAACAACAATAATATCATTGTTGAACCCAAAGCCAGAGTCTAGATGCTTCATCATACATCAAAAAATCTAAAATGGTAATCTAAACGCAACTCTGAACTTCGGAAACTAGAAATCACTGCAAGTCAAATTGAAATCCAACTCGTGCATTACGTAGGTTAGAGCTCCATAAACTTGTATGGAAACGTCAAAAACTGGAAAATCATAGAGGTCTGGAGTGAACGGATTTGAGAGGGATCCGAACTACTTTATTGGGAACCAACGGAAGCTGACTATAACTCAGGCAAGTTGGGAGCAATCCAAGTTTGGAGCCTGTTTGATTGCGTACCTTCTTGCTCAATTTGCAATATTTGTTTGAACATATTTCTGCGGTTCGCCCGAGTATATTGGAATGATCGATGAGCGCGAGTTTATAAAAATAAAAATGGTTCTGAATTTAAACTAGTTACTTCGTTTCTTTGTTTATAAAAGACTAGCTTGTGCCTGCAACTTCGTTCGCGTGAGAGGATTTTCCTATGTAAATTCCGATCCCGTGGGAATTCTGGGATAAAAGTAGCCTATGTGTCCAGGATGTCAACTATCTACTTACCAAATTTCATTCAGATCCATTCAGTAGTTTTGTTTGGCTTTGGCTCATTTTTTTTGCAACCCACTTATTCGTCTCATATTATTTTATTCCAAAAAGATGCACGGTTTTAGTGGGACATTCCAAACTTGGTCGTGATATTGGGAGTGAAGCCAAAAAGAAGTTTGATGTATAAATAAATGACTGGCAAGTTAAAAAGTAAAAAAAAAGAATGCCTTTAATGATCCGAGACTAATCGTAAAAGTGAACTTAGGGTAAAATGGTAGGAACTTTTAAATATAAAAAACATTGATTATGTTTGCGGATTGTCTAAAAAATTTTGATTAGCGTCTAGAAAGAGGTTTGCATCCCTACCCTACTTGTGTAAATCTATACAAATTGCTTTATATTTTAAAGTTGTCCTCTTGTAGCGTAATAAGAACGGGGAATGTCATAGTGAAAACATATATAGCCAATAACATTATTTTTGTACGACCCGGATTTTTGGATCAAAGGTATGCTCTAATAAAAACTTAACTCTTTCTGTAATTCCGACTTGTTGTGCCTCAAGTATTGTTGAGAAAAGAAAGAAAACGTATTTAATTGCCACATCATTTACGAACGATACATAGATATACCCTTTATTGTACACCATAACTGATTTAAATGAGGACTTAAAAACTACAAAGGGTGTTACAACGGGCGGTCTTATCGCTAAAAGCGATCTTTTACAGACAACCTTTGGATGGATTTGACACAGCAGGAGAAAATAAATACGCGGGTAGTCCATGGTGTACTATTCACTTATATACAATAAATAAGTAATAACCTACATACTCAATACACATAATATACATAAAAAAACAAAGCTGATATATATAAAAAATAGTAACAAATTAAAGAGAGAGAGAGAGATCTTTTACCATGTTTTTGAAAGAAGGAAGGGTTTGTGCTTGTCTTACCGACATAGGAAGAGTATTCCACAGTCGTACTGCTTGAGCTGCGGACGACTTACTAAAGAAATTGGTGGAGTGACTCGATACCTCTAGCCTCAAGTTTTCCGATGATCTCAGAAATTTGGCATGTGTGTCATGGAGGAACTTGAAGCGTTCTTTAAGATAAGAGGGGGTTTTAGGATTGAACAGAATACTGTAAAGCAGAGACAAGATGTGTAAGTGCCGCCTAACTAATGACAGCCGCATGAGTCGATCTTTATTTATTTATTACTAGCTGACCCGCCACGACTTCGTTCGCGTAGTATCTTACCCCTACCCAACCGATAACACTACCCCTATCCTACCGATACCCTACCCATACCTTACTCAATCCCTACCTTACCTAAACCCTACACTACCCCTACCCTACCTCTACCCTATACCCTACCCCTACCCTACCGTACCGTACCCTACCTAGGGGTAGGGTACGGTAAAAAAAGTACGGATAAAAAAGTAGGAAAGGTCTCAAGGGTAAGGGTAGGGTAGGCCCTACCCCTACCCTTGAGACCTTTCATACTTTTTTATTTTTTTTTCATAAGAACCTTCTCCTGACAAAACCAAACACAACAAAAAAAGAATCAGCCAAATCGGTCCAGCCGTTTTCGTGTTTTGCGCTTAGCAACACATTTAGCGATTCATTTTTAGGGTTCCGTTGCCGAATGGCAAAAAAACGGAACCCTTATAGTTTCGACATGTCTGTCCGTCTGTCTGTCTGTCCGTCCGTCCGTATGTCACAGCCATTTTATTCCGAAACTATTAGAACTATACATGTAAAACTTGGTAGGTAGATGTATTATGTGAACCGCTTTCCGATTTTAAGAGAAAATTAAAAAAATATTTAAAATAAAGGGGGCTCTCCATACATGGAACTGAAACTGAAAATATTTTCTTTCATGAAACCTATACGTGTGTGGTATCTATAGACAGGTCTTTAAAAATGACATTAAGTTTTCTAAAATGACTTTTTCATAAAGTTAATCGTTTAAAAGATATACGCTTCCAAAGTGGTAAAATGAGTGTCCCCGTCTAACTTCTATAATAATGAAGTGAAAAATCTTAAAAAAAAACCATATGTTGTAGATCTTAATGTAAACTTTCAACGAAAATTGGTTTGAACGAGATCGAGTCAGCAGTTTTTGAGATACAGTATATTTTCAATAACCGCAAATATAACTTTGTAATTCATACAATTACTATGAAAAACAAAGTTATTTGGCGTAGTTGTAAAAATTGTAAATAAGCTAGTTTTAAGAAATTTTGGAGTTTTTTTTTTTTCAAATAAATATATTAAATTATATTTATTATAGTTACTACGGAACCCTTCATGGGCGAGTCTGACTCGCACTTGGCCAATTTTTGTTGTATAGGTTAGGGACAAAAAAATGTTTAAGGCTAAGCAAAGCTTGCTGAGGTTGATCCGTGGATGGGTAACCGTCGATATAGAGATTTCTGCTTCTCGAAAAGCACGTTAAGCTATTGGTGACAGCTGTCATTAAGACATCTTTGACAGTCGTTGCGGATTGTTAGTAGGTAGAAAATCTGATAATGGTCTGGCCAAGAGGTATATAGTCTAAGGAAGTAATAACCACTGCGTCAATAATTTCTTATTACTTGTGGGATGGCTCTGCAAAGTACCAACTTGCTGCATTGGACTCGATCGAGCGCAGAGCTAAAAGGCTTATAGGCGACGATGTGCTGGTGGACAAGCTTTATAGCCTGGCTCATCGGCGAACCGTTGCCTGTCGGTTTTCTACAGATTGTACCTGATTCCTCCATCTCCCTTTCACTATCAGTCTACTAGACGCACGGCTGGGTACCACACACACTTGGTTGATATACCGTCTTGTCGTACTAAGCGCTTCTCCTCCACATTAATTGTGCGCACAGCCAATAGGTAGAATTCTCTGCCGGCTTCTGTGTTCCCTGCCACTTATGACCTTTCAGCCTTAAAAGCACGAGTAAATAGGCATCTTCTTGGCTCGCTCGTCCCATCGTAGACCTCATCTATCGCTTACCATCAGGCGAGATCGAGGTCAAGAATGAGCCCATAAGAAATAATAATAAAAAAAAACTAAAGCTGGGTTTTGATCGAATCTTACCTTATATATAAGGAAGCAAATCCGTTTTATAAATTGTTATTAAATCTACAGTTATTCCAACTCTATTCCATCCCTAAAAATCACTGTTTAATAAACTAGAAGATTATTTAACGGAAATATAATCTTAACCACACAAGAATAATAAGGTGGGCTGTTCCAATTCAACCTCAAAACTCTTATTGTCTAGTCAGTCAGTTCCTAGAGCTTAAATAAACACAAATATGAATCAATGATCAACGTGGGTGTCTCAGATAAATCATCGAGGAGTGATTTGCGCAAATCACAGGTAAGGAGAGGACTTGGAATGTTTGGTTGAGGATAAGAAAAACAAAATATTGGGAGTGAGGAAGTGACAAATTATTATTAGATTTATTTCGAATATTTCAAAGTGGGGTGAGTTTTTTCGGAAGGCTAAAATATGTAGTACTTGAGCTCGAAAAGAACTACACTTAAATATAAAATCATACTTTATTTACAATATCAAGAGTCTTTTTATATTTTAAAAGATAGACCCCAAAGTGCACTTCCTTACAAACAGGGGATATTGGTTAGTGAAACAAGCTTCCCAGTAACACATCCCAAATTTACAAGCATTTAAAAGTAACAAAATATCGATGTATTTACAAAATTATGGTATACCCATTTACATTTGCAATTCTAGAATATAACGATAGAATTGCGTCTACAAACATAACTGATAGTCTACAAGCAAGTTAAAATATGTTACGAAATTAATTTTAAAAAACCCAAAATAGGATCTTCAGTGTTTATTAATTTCTAATCTTGAAAAAACTGGGACTCATTAATGACCTAATCATTCAGGCATTTAGAAACGGAAAATAGTAGTAAATAATAATCTACATCTGAGAATTGACATAGAACACTCACAGGTAGGTATGTCCAATCCAGCACAAAAAATCCAAGAGAAATCTTTTACAACGCTTACTCACGGATGATTTAGAGGCTCATTCTCGAAGCAATAAATAAATTGGACAGTCATTGGTCGTTTATGTTCCATGAACATACAAAATGTATGAGAAATACAGAGCATAGTGGTCAGTGACTCATTGAAAGACGACTTAGATTTATTGTTTAATTGGTATGCTAATCTTAGGCTGAATAATATGGCAATTCGTGGAATTCTTTATACCAAAATTAAGCTAAGGAGCGGAAAACTTTAAAAATTACAAATGGCAATGAAGATAGCTCAATCACTCTGGCGAAACTTTACGCTATAGGTACTCTATTCTTAAATAATACTGGCTATAAATAAAACGAACACATTTTTAATTTTCCGTGGCTTGCTGTCATTTTTGAGGAATGCTTAGCCATTGTTATAAAAATTGTCGGTTTCAGTGATTTTCAGTTCAGTGTATTGGTAAGTACCTATTTTTCTTATTTGGTATTTTTTGTTGAGTAAAATCTTCTGTAATGAATAAAACTTCCTACGTTGATTAATGCTTTGCTTTTTTAAATACAAACGGCTTCTGACCCTAAGATTATTTTTTCACTTTTATATATAAAAGTAAAATACCCATATTTGGATTTGCTCATGCATCGTGAGTGATCGTAAGTGCATTTTTACAATCACCCAGAACCCGATGAAATAATTGCAGTTCATACAATAAAATTCCAGGTACGAAAATTAAACCCACGGCACGCAGCACAGCAGCCTATCACTCAACCACTGCACTAATCATATCGCCATCTCGGCTTTGACGATTTTCAGTCAAACTGGATGACCACTCCATAACCCTGTAACAGAGTAACACGATGATCATTACCAAGATAGCTGTCAGATTCTCTGGATTCTAAAAATCCGAAATGATTGTCAAAGATAATATAAACAATAGGCGTGACCAACGGCTTACCGCACTTTCAGAGGAACAAAGGAGTTAGTCCAGGAATATTAGAGGTCTCACCTCAGAATGAGAAATAGTCAGCTATAAACTTGTATAAACCTTTATTTTGACACCCTAAAACTTGTCTCAAAACCTACCTATAGTAGGGAGTCCATGACTTTTTTTTATTGATAATAGGCTCGCGTTTGACCACCATCTCACCTGATGGTAAGTGACGATGTGGTCGAAGATGGAGCACGCTTGCCTAGAAGTAACCTATTCACTCTTGACTTAAAGACTCCCAGGTTATAGCGATCAGGAAACGCAGACTCCGGCAGGGAATTCCACTCCTTAGCCGTACGCACAATGAAGGTATTCCCAAAACGTTTTGTGCGTATGGGTGGGATGTCCACCATGTAACGATGGCGCATCGCCGTTTGTCTTGTAGTCCGATGATGGAACGGGATTGGCAGAATTAGATTGTGTAATTCCAACACACCCTCCCCGAAATGTAACCGATAGAAAACCGATAGACTTGCAACTCGTTTCAAGGTCAAAGGTCAAAAAATCTATTTTTTACAAATTTATTGCAAATATCTCGTTTCCTGTGGGTTTTATGCCATTTGTGTTTATTACAAATATTGTAAAGGATTAAATTCTCAACAAGTTTTGTATTCATTTTTTTTATTTCTTGAACCATTTTAGAGATAGAGGGTAGAACGCACGCAGTGTTTAACTATTTAGAGTATCATTCGAGGTACCAGTAGTCCCGATTAAAAACACGCCGTATGAGATTTAGAACCCCAGAACTGGGGTCGGATAATGCATGATGAATTCCTGGAACCTGTTGTGACAATGAATCCACCAGTTCCAGAGGAATTGCTTAACACAATATTCTACAACTGCAAGAATGGAAATGTCAAAATAAAGGTAGACGCAAGAATCTCGGAAAAAGAGATAGTCAGCTATAAACTTGTCTCTTTTGACTAATATTCCTGGACTAAGTCTTATAAATGAAATTTATAGTCACCTATCCATGAATTAACCTCGGAAATTATTGCTTAATGGTGATGTCCTCATATTCAATTATTTATTTCAATTAATAATAAGATAATTAAGTTCATAACATGTATAATAGCTTCACCGGTGTTAAATTTTACTGCACACATTAAAACTTTATAATTAGTGGTTGCGACACGGCGTCGTTAATATTTTACTAATTAATTAAAGTAGTAAACAGCTGTTCTCAGCAGCATTAAGGTTCTCGTAGACAGGCATAAAACGACAGTAGGATAACGATGCGAAGATTATTTTACAATAATTTACGGATATGTTAGGTATATTTTATTCGTGACGTGTAATAAAATAAATCATAGGGTATTTGGTAATAAAAATTGTTTACATTGTCGCACCGTGCCTGCGAGAAGTAGTCTTAAGTAAGTGAGATGAATATAATTTTGACAATTGTATTGTACTTAGTGATTAGTATTTAATTAAAATGTACAGATTCTATTCAATAATTACTCGATAAATGAGATGAGTAAATTAAAGTTAAGAATATAGATAATTAAATGCATGATTATTACAACACCAATTGATTTTGTTAAAATTAAAAATAAGAATGATGATTCACAAGCGCGCGATTATATTTAAGGGATAAAGATATCTGTAATTTATATTGTACAAATAATAACAGAACTACAAATTAAAATGACTTAAAAAAAAACTGACTGCACAAAATATAACTCAAGAGTGCACTTGACATCTGTTGGCAATTTAATGCCTTAATGGCATCATGAAATCAATAAATTATTGAACTAAAACAATAACACATCAAAAAGTATCTAAATTAAAATAAATTTCAATTTACAACTGTTGCTAAAAACATTGTTGAAAACATGTTTGCTGTTGCTCCTACGTAGGTAATAACAAAACACTTGTATCAATAAATTAATATCAATGTTCAAAGAATTCTTATCAAAAATTGTTTTTGCACATAATCATTCGAGTTGATAACCTTGCGACTCTCACAAACGACGTCATATTACTAGTCATGTATGTAGTAGCTAAATGTGTTAAACGATTATTTCGCCGGTTACATCAACGCCTCCGTGGCGCAATTGGCTAGCGCGTTCGGCTGTTAACCGAAAGGTTGGTGGTTCGAGCCCACCCGGGGGCGGTTCTTTTTGTAATTTTTTTTTTATGTCATGGCATAAATAAAGCAAACTGATTTCATAAAACTGGTATTTTTTTGTTTGTTTTTGGTAAATAATATTATCACATTTAAGTGTTTACGTAACTAAGAATCAGGGGAAACATTTTGTACATCAGACCAAACTAAAACAAACAATCTACTTTACATCTATTTAACCTAATGCACATAAACAAAATAAACTTATACGTCGAAGTATCTACTTTTCTCCACATCGCAGTCGTCCGGAAACGTACCCAGAAGATTGGCAGCATTGCCACGTCGTATGGCAATGATAATTCTTTGAGTAAAGAACAAGCCAGCCTGGTAACGTAACGCTAAGAATAAATCAGCTGGCAAGATAATTATGTCCTTGAAAAGAAGACTCTCACGGGAAACTTATAAATTATTTATTTCCCAAATAAAGAAAGTAATCATATTTGCTCACGATCACTAAATCCGATTCACGTGTAAGTAATTTGAGCCATTCTCCAAGGAGAGCCCTCAACTTTTCAGTTCCTTCAAGAACGCTATACGTTACGTGTTTCTCACGTTTATAATAATTGAAACATAACAGGGCAACGTACTTACTAATTATTGGTTACTTAAAATTGTTGAAATATACATAGTCTTTATATTATTAAACAGAAAACAGTAAAATAAAACTAATATCTCAATAAATATGTCTTCGATTTTTTTGTCCGACGACATTCAGTTCAGCATTGTTGATGATATAAATTACACAAAGTAATGTGGCTGAGTGGTTTTAAGCCCACGTAAACGTTATGCGCGCATATTATGAGTCTACAGAGCGGGAAACTAACCTATCTGCATATCGTGTCAGGATGTTGTCTCTATTCCAGGACCTAGAACTAACTGTCAACGTCTCGGCCACCAACCGCAGGCTGGATCAGTCAATGGGCTGATAGCTAAGAGCTTTGACGACCATCTGTCGAAGCTGGCGTTGCACGGCTGGATAAAGGCCTGATACAGAAGGCAGTACTTCTCGATACAGCTCGTATTGTGAGGAGGTTCCTTTCTCTGGAGACCTAACCACTGGTAGCTTGGACCCTGCTCCCAATACCAGTGGTCTGCTATTTTTTGATTTTTAAACGATTAAATAATAGGTATATTATTAATATATGTAAGGTGGGTGACCCAAATAAAGCCTATGTCCCAATAAGGCCTACCTTTCAAATTTCCCGCTTCACGATTTCAAATGGCCGCCAATGTTTGTAGAAGTGTGCGTCTACATTAACTAACGCACACAAGCACAGCTAGCGGCCCGTGCCGCAAGCGTGTTGGAACCTGCAGTTGAAAACAACCACGACGCGGAGCGCACGCTTGTTTTTATAAAATTTTGGCATAGTAAACAGTAAGTATTTTTATTTTTATTCGTACACGGTGTGCTGTGTTTTGTCTATAGGATAATTATACGTTTAGCCATCTCCTTACATAAGTGAAAAACCTGTAATATCGGTGTATTCCATATAATTGTTGTTTTGTTTATCCATGTGCCATGCCCTAATACAGCCTATAAAAATCATGTATAGGCCTTATAACGGCACAGGTACAGATCTTACTAGGACAATGTTTTATGTCAGTTAGAAAAGTATCACATTAAAATAGTAAACCCTTGTTTTCAGTAACATCATGGAAAACGGATCACCAGCTTCTACCACAAGGAAAAAAAGGGCTCAATGGACTTCGCAACAGATGGAAAACGCTGTTAAAATGGTAGAAAGGGGTATATTATCTACATATGCTGCTGCAGCCAGATACAACATCCCAAGAAGAACCCTACGCAACCATCTAAAGAGTGGTTCGACTACACGAAAGCTAGGTCGGTCGGCTATATTGACTACAGAACAAGAAGCTGGACTTGTCAGAAGAATCATACGTTTGGTTGATGTTGGAGTGCCGATGACTTCAAAGATGTTGCGCATACAGGGTTTCTCATTCTGTAAAGTTAAGAAAATTCCAAACACTTTCAATGATGCCAAACATACCGCGGGGAAGAAATGGTTGAGGTTATTTCTCAAACGACACCCTGAATTAGCACGGCGTAAAGCACAGATGATGAATCCAGCTCGTGCTCAAAAATTAAATAAAGATATTGTTGGTGACCACTTTTTCAAATACAAAAGCGTGCTGGATAGACTTGGAATAGAACATAAACCTGAAAGCATTTACAACATCGATGAAAAAAATTGTCGCATATCTTTACACCATCAGCAGGAAGTTCTGACAGCCAAAGGGAGAAAGAGAGTTCATCAAATAGCGAATGAGCATGCTGAAAGTGTGACTGTGGTAGGCTGCGGAAATGTTATAGGTATACTGTTCAAAGGCAAGAGACTAAAGCCAGAGTTCCAAGATAATTTACCTCCAGGCTCTCTGGTGAAGATGACGCCTAAAGGAAGTATGACGACAGACACTTTCATAGAGTTTATTAATCATTTGGATAAATACAGAACATCAGGGCCATGTCTCCTCATATTTGTTGGTGCAAAGTGCCACCTGGACTGGTCGAGGAAGCTGAGAAATGTGGCATTACTTTATATTGTTTTCCGTCAAATACCACGCATGAATTACAGCCCATGGATAAATCTGTTTATCGTTCTTTTGAGCACCATTGGGACCAAGAGTTGATTAAATACGTCAGTCAGCATCCCGAACGAACCCTTAACAAGACAAGCTTCAATGTCATTCTCTCACAAGTATGGCCGAAATGTATGACTATTACCAATATCTCGAATGGGTTTCGCGCTACAAGGTTGTATCCATATAACCCAGATGCTATTCCTGAAGAGGCGTTTGTGCCCTCTGCGTTGTCAGAACTTCCAAATCCCACAAACAGTGAGAATATTGCTGTCTTATCTGATGAATCGGTGGAACAAGAGATTTCAACTGCAAAATGTGGAAGATTCAGATGGCACAGGCACAGATACTGAGAATTTGCCACTGTCCTTGCTCTCAAAAAGCAATCCGAATGCTGAAACCCCACACAAGACAGACAATCAATCAACCACGTGTGAGATTCATGATTTTTTACCAACTCCTAAGTTTAAAGTTAAAGCGACTGCTCCACGCAAGAAGTCTCTGAATTACAGGGCTCAAGAGGTCACAAAAGATTTGTTTGGTGACAATGCTATGAATTCCACATCACAGATTACTGTACCAACGTTAAGAGTAGAAGATATTCCCGGCACTTCTTCTGTGATAAAGATTAACACAAAGACACCGAAATCAGCGTCAGTTACTGGCTGTATATCTGCACAACCTGCAGTTGCTGCAACGCGAAAGCGAATCGCAGTAAAAACTACTTCTTTGACAGCAGATAAGCTTACGGGACCTAAACCAAAAGGTCACAATAATAAACCTTCTTGGTACTGTCCAGCTTGTAAAGAAGATCGAGTAGACGATATGCGACAATGTCTTACTTGTGGCATTTGGTATCATGAGCTTTGTGTTGGACTCACATCCGCTGATATAATATTTACTGTTCAGGAGATTGTTTAAAAAAAAGATGAAAAAGGCTGATTAATATAGTACCTTTACGTGATGAGAAACTCGTTAAGTCTGATTTAAAATGACCAAAACTAATTAATAGGATCTCATTAGATTTAATATAAGAATTGACAATGTTTTGTATTAATTAAGAAGTTGAATACTTTACTTGTTTTTATTAAGGCTTTATTAAGACACAGGGTTCCCAATAAGGTCAAAGTGACATTTTTGTTATTTGTTATCACAAAAGTGTGATTTTTGTTTCTAAAGCAATTTTGTTTCATTTATTACAGTTTAATAAATAAATATAAGTATGTCAATTTACCAGTGCATTTTTATTATAAACCTGCTAGTTAGGTAACAAAAAAATTAAGGTAGGCTTTATTTGGTAACCTTACCTTAATACAATATTAATAGGTATTTTTTAAATACATATATTATTCATTAAAATAAAAACCTACCTCTGCATCAAGATCAGGATCCTACTCCTCGGATAATACTCTCAGGAGACTGTTCAAGCAGCTTCCTGGTGGATTTAATAGCAAAGCACTCTGCTTCGTTATGAAATTCCCTATTATTCCTTAAGATCGGGAGTTGCTAACATTTTAGGGTTCCGTAGCCTGGCAATGGTAAGATTCTTTAATATCCCTTATAGATTCTTTATGTCAGTTGTCGGTCTGTCGGTACGTGTGTCTGTCTGTCCGTCCGTATATTCTGTAAACAGCTTTGCGATTTTGATTAAGAAAAAAATAAGGGGGATATAACTACATGGGACTGTAACTTAAAAATTACCTATACAAAAACCTATAAGCGTGTCACGTGTGATGTCTATAGATAGGTCTTAAAAAGACATTGAGGTAACTAAAACCATTTTTTCTCAAAGCCAATCGTTTGGAAGTATGGTACTTATCGTAATTCGATTGTGTATCACAGTATAAACACAGTATTTCTTACGTTTCACAATATCTTGTTATGACACAATAGTTGACTAGATCTGGGATAAGGTACGTGCCTAATACAATAGCAGGAGTCAATTGGAATATAATAATATGCAACATTTATTTTTTCTTTATTACAATTATTAAAATTTATTACTTATACGATTAATGCTCTCAACGATAAGATCGCCATTGTAACAATAGCTTAAGAAATATTGTTAATTGGGTGTATTTAAATTTTGATGTACAATAAAGTTTATTCTATTTAATTAGTACATACAATTATTAATAAACCATACTAATATTATAAATGCGAAAGTAACTGTCTGTCTGTGTGTCTGTTCACGCCTAAACCACTGAACTGATTTAGATGAAATTTGACATGGGAATAGGTTAGGACCCTAGGAAGGACTTAGATTCGTTTTTATGCGGGAATTCCTACGGAATCGGGATTTACGCGGGAATAATCCTCCCACGCGAATGAAGTCGCGGGCAAAAGCTAGTATTTTATAATCCTAGTCTGCCTTTGTGTGGCATTGCCATACCATTTCTCTTCTTCGCCTTGCTATTACTAGGTAAATATTTGTAACTTGGTTGTGGAGATCAGATGCCTATCTGCTCGCTCCACGTAAAACACTAATACTCAGTTGCATCTAATTAGACTGGAAGCCCAGCCCAATACAGTTTGGAAAAGCAAAGCAGATGTTAACGATGGTAAATATTTGTAACTGTGTATACAGTATGTTAGTTTAAACGAGGGACATATTCAAACCTACAATAGTTTATGCTTACATGATACTAATAAAAATATGAACAAAAAAAAAACTGATAAATAACAGACAGAACCATACCAAAAGTCCTCGGGGGACTCCCGCGGGGGCGGAGTTTACACACGAGCTTCCTTTTTTGGCAGGATCGGGCCGTGTTTTGCCACGTGATTACTTTAGGTACTGTTTATAAGTTCATTCACCTCTTGTGCCTCAGTGTACATGACAAATGTAGGTATTATATTGGACAATTACGTCAAAAATTTAAGTTATAGGTTTTTCACATATTTGGAACGAGAATCGAATATTGAATAATAGATAAGTCCCTCGTTTAACCTAACACACTCTATAAGGTGTATCTATTCATACACGAAATATTTTAAGAGACATACCTATAGCTGGTTAAGAAACTATAAACACGAAAAAAAATGAATCGCAATGTTTTTTATTTTACGTAATTATTATAATTTTCATACGATAAAAGTGAAAAACTCTCTTTAATCATCATAAAAGCCCCGCACCGTCTCAAATACCGCCGCCAGTATTTATTACGTGTGTCAAGAAATAATAAATTGTTTATTTTTTTTAAATAATATACCTATGTTTTTCTTTTGTTGCTATGGTTTCTTTACCAGCTATAGGTATATCCCCTAAAATATTTCTTGTATGAATAGATACACCTTATATACTTCCCTTGTCTCTCAGAACGTCATTCGTACTTGCAAGTGATGTCACATACGATCAGTGGAAGCGGTTTCATTCAATTTACCTACTGTAGATTTTACATGTGGGGGGGGGGGGGTCAATATCCGGGTAACTGAGTTTTCTTTATCACACAAATTTCATTGCACACATTATAAAACAAATGGCAGTCTTCTTTTTTATTGGCGATAATATTTGGAACGTCTTATTTTGCAAAATTTTAGAAGATTTTCTGTTTGGGGTGTATGATTTGGGAGGGGGGGGGGTCATGTCCCCTGTTTCTCCCCCCTTCAGACCGCGCCTGTTTGTAACACCACGACTTTGTGGAGTTTTACTTAGCAGTCTTCAGTAAACTTGGTTTGAAAAAAAAATCAAATGATGGAGAATAACATCATTTGATTGACATTTAATATTAAGATAGTGAAAGCTTGTTTGTTTGTCCTTTTGAATTAAACTATGTAAGTCTTACCAATTTAATGCCTGTAAGCCTGTATGTGGGTGGAAGGGGCTCGAATAAACATAATACGTAAACATAAACGTATAATTTAAAGAGAACTGTTGTTTTTAAACAATATTTAACTAATTCATAATGGTAAAAATAAATTTATATTTTGTTATAATAAACCTAAATAGCTGACATATTTTTTTTATTGATAATAGGCTCGCGTTTGACCACCATGTCACCTGATGGTAAGTGATGATGTGGTCGAAGATGGAGCACGCTTACCTAAAAGTAACCTATTCACTCTTGACTTAAAGACCCCTAGGTTATAGCTATCGGGAAACGGACTCCGACAGGGAATTCCACTCCTTAGCCGTACGCATAATGAAGGTATTCCCAAAACGTTTAGTGCATATAGGTGGGATGTCCACCATGTAACGATGGCGCATCGCCGTTTGTCTTGTAGTCCGATGATGAAACGGGCTTGGCGGAATTAGATTGTGTAATTCCATCGCAGAGTCCCCGAAATGTAACCGATAGAAAACCGATAGACTGGCAACTCGTCGCCGATGTTCAAGGCTCTGGAGCTTTGATTCGACTAGTGTATCGTTGCCAATGAGTCTTTTGGTCCGTTTCTCAATAGACTCAAGCGCATCTAGTTGGTACTTGGCAGATCCATCCTAAAGATGAGAGCAGTACTCCATACACGACCGAACCTGGGCTTGATAGAGATTGGGCAGCTGTTCGCGGGTGAAGTACCGTCTCACCTGTGCTAGGATTCCCAACATTTTTGATGCTAGTTGAGCCTTAGCCTCGATAAACGGGCCAAAATTGAGGGTAGAAGTTAGTGTTACCCCCAGAAGCTCGATACGATCGGTTATCGGCACGGTTACACCTCGGAAAGTAGGAGCCGGTTTGAATACATACTAGTACTTAAAACTAAATCACGAGAGAATGTATGCATTAGCAGAACCATTGAAACCGTTGAAATAATACCGAGAGTAAAAGGTTATTTTTCATCTGAAAGCTACCACACGAGCGAAACCGCAGGTATAAGCTAGTCAAAAATCAAAAAGAGTTTCTGTTACAACTAACGCCTATCTTAGAATTATCCACATAATAAAAATCATAAAATAAATAGTTATTTCTCTCATAATATAAATGGAAAAATATAGGTGGGGTTGCCAGCCTTTTGAATGGGTTCATTAACGCTTTCAAGAGAACTAGGTCTCACTGCCTTACGCTGAGTATTTTGTAAAAATGTTACTCACCGCTGGCTGAGTATACAAGTAACGTTAAAGCTTGAAAATAATTTTCTGAAATTATATTTGGACTCTTTTGATCAAATCTACATTGTAAGTGAGGTTGGAAAATCGTGGCAATGTTTATAGTTGGTAGAAACCAGTGACATACGAAGAAGAACGTTGTACGGTGTTAAATGACGGGGAAATAACATACCAATATAATTTTGGAAACTTACAATAATAAATTGTATAATTCAGCATATAACGTTTCTGTTGCTGGGAGACAGACTTATTTCTATAAGAAATTGTAGTGTTTGTATCTATACAGTAGATACAATGCATTGTCTCACGTACCACTCTGGAGGGGGCTAGCTGTCAAACGTCAGTCTTGTGACGAACGCGGTACGAGTCGGACGGCGCCTGCCCTCCTTTGTGTGTAGTAAGCCCGATTTACACTTCAATAAGTACAGTAGCGAGTTAAGAACTCAGACAGTTAAGTTGTAAGTAGCGTCCAAACGTAGGCGAGTGAGTAGTCATAAGTTGCCATCCCGAGAAGAAGACTAGTCGCGTCGGTTATTGTTTTTTCTGTGCTGTGATTGTTTAGTTCCTCCGAAACAGTTGTTTTAATCCAGAAAATGGACGTTGAATTACTCAATACCAATTTACGTGCTATAGTATCAATACTTTCAGAACACATTGAAAATGAAATAAAATGAATGAAATAAATACGTGTTCGCGGCCGCTGCCTACAAATTTATGGTCTGTACTAAACTCGCCCGTCTGCATTCCAGCCAGCTAAGTTGGCGGGGTGCGGGAGACGCGAGAGAAGGGGCTACTTCGCACTGGACTCGCCGAAAAATAGGATCGCGATCTATTTAACTCAACTTAATCAACAACTTACTACTTAACTCGCTTTTACCGTTCAAACTACATTAACAACTTAACTCGCCAATGACGCAAGTTAACTCGCTACTGTACTTATTGAAGTGTAAATCGGGCTGTAGTGAGCCAGTAACAGTTAGTGTTCTTACCTGAAGGACCCAAGGGTCCTACAGAAACGATGGACCGTAATCCACCACGGATATCGCATGTATTCGGACTTTTCGGTCATCCACAAGCCAGTAACTGGGTAGTATGCTACCACTTGGTAACTTATTGTAACAATTGTCAAAGAAGTGCAAATGATTACCAGGACAAATGCCTTGACGTACTTTCCACGGTACAAAGGTATCTCAATATAAGTTGGTCAATCACCCACGGACTGATCTGGGTTACTGGGTAAACATTGCTTAATCTTGAAGATGGACCAGCGCGGTTGTTATTAAATAATATATAGCTATGTATACACCCTGAGTAGCTGGATCACCAACATGCTCAAGCAGACAGCAGTACAAGTCACAATAAATAGTACAACGAGGGCCATTGTGGCGAAAGGCTGCCCCCGAAGGGGCGGCCTCTCGCCACTGCTATGGAACCTGGTTGCAGACAGCCTCATCAGGAGACTCAACGATAGAGGATACTTTACCGTTGGCTACGCTGATGACATAACCATAGTAATAAATGGAAGCCATGAGAACACCATATGCAACCTCATGCGCCAAGCCCTAAAGACAGTAGAGGACTGGTGCCAAGAGCATCAACTCTCAGTTAACCCCACAAAAACCGAACTAATACTCTTTACCAAAAAGAGGAAGCTAGCGAAGCTGGAGCTGCCAAGTTTCTGCAAAACAAATTGAACACATCACCAAGAAAGCTAGTATCTGCATGTGGCGAAGAAGAAGAAGAAGCTATGTATACAACGTGTAATTTAAAGGGTATATACATACCAAGTGCATGGCTTCTTTGGATGATAACAAACGATATGGCAAGGGTTTTATAATCCTAAGTCTACGTGTGTAGAACTTATTACAAATTCCAATACACTGATACCAGAGACCGAATTTTTCAAATTAAGAAGAACGAAGAGAACTATCGTGTTATTGGCAAGTGACGTAGAAAGTTATTGACCCTCGTACTGCTGTGACACGTTTGTTATGATTGGTATTCAAGAAATATATGAAAACAATAATTGAGTCAGTTATTGTGTGCTGAAACTGTGCATAGAGACTCCATACCAGATGTTGTCTTCAGCCCTTTTGGATAGATATGGGGTTTCCGTTACACGTTGTATACATAAATAAATAATAAATCAC
Organism: Tholera decimalis; assembly: GCA_943138885.2. Classification (NCBI taxonomy): domain Eukaryota; kingdom Metazoa; phylum Arthropoda; class Insecta; order Lepidoptera; family Noctuidae; genus Tholera; species Tholera decimalis. The sequence continues at coordinate 5,380,989 of OW964553.2, read as the reverse complement.
CTTACGCTGACATAATATCAATTATCTGGTGCCTAAAGATTTTCCAATACAGTTCTTATGATTGTGTTGTCGGCTTAAGTGTAGGTTTCTTTTAACTTTTCACTAACTTCTCCTTGCTGCATCACTGCCACATTGGCATTGTATTGCAATCAGGGCTGCAATGAGTTTTTTACTGATATAAATACTTCAAGCATTGGGTATAGTACTAGAGAGATATTTATAGTAAAACATTTTATAATTTTTTTATATGAAAAACACTAGTTTTATTACGTGCTAGCTCTATGCCTTGCACTCGCCATACAAAGAAACCAGACAAATCAAATTGGGCATGTAGCTATCCTCTATATTTATTTTTATTGGATTTTTTTTTAACCTGGACGCGTTTTCTCTTAACGCCCTGCCAATGAAAAAAAGTCTTTTCTTACAGGAAAAAAGCAATACTCAATACTACTGCCCTGCACTAACTAAAAGGCCGTTAAGCCACAAAAGGTCATATTTCACTTTTCAATGTATCCTACTATTACTACTACTACATTCGATTCTCCGTCTTTTGGTCTAAGAATCATTTTGCTACGATTAATACTTTATGAGATACAGCAATTTTGCTAAGCAGTTAAATCACATAATTTTTGTTAGGTACTTCTTTAGTTAAAAAGCGACTAAACCACAACACTATATATTCAATATTAAAATATAATACAATACAACAATATAATAAATATTTTTAAATAAAAAACATTATATATTGTGCACAGAAACTATGCCCACAAAACTAATTTACAACCATTGTCATAGGTAGCGTAGTTTTGTAGAAACATTATTTCCCATCACTTATTTTTACCGGCCTTTTATTTTTTTGGGCTTTTAGTTAGTGTAGGGCAGGCTAGCTGACCCGACAACGCACGTTCCTTGACCATATAAATAGCCTACCTATTCTCAGAACTACCAAATATATACAAATAATTTCATAAAAGTCGGTCCAGCCGTTTCGAAGGAGTTCAATAACAAACAGTGTTAGATTGAGCCTCGTGATATGTTGGAATTTAGACATAAGTGTCCTTAAATAAATTATAATAATCAAAACTGATGATAAAGATAAAATATTTTAATTACTATGATAATAGCCTGACAGAGATAAACTAACTAATTTATTTCTCTACTAAAAACAATATGGCGTCTTAAACGACTTCCAATTACTTAAGCTACCGGCTTTTAAGCCACAGGAACTTATATATCTGTCCTTGTTTTTACCCGAAGTTCGAAAGAGATGGACATCGTTTATTGAGTTACTAATTGGACCACCCGTTGATTCGGTACTTAATTAGATAAAATCTATCTTATTTTTTATCAAGATTAGGGGTTTGACTGATTAATTTTAATGGACGTACGTAAATCTGAATGTGTCTGGAAGATATTAATTGTATTTTTTTTACTTTTCTCTTGAATTAAGTTACATACCAAAGTACTTACTTTAAATACTTTATTTGTTCTTTTACCTATTTTAGCAAAAGAAGCAGGTTAATTTGAGGGCTAATAATGATATGTCTATCTTTCTTGAAGCTAAATCCTAGGTAATTCATCTTCAATTCTTATTAAGTAACCTTTGTGGAGGAGCCATCACAATATTGCCAATATCACATGTACAATAATAGACCACCAAACGGAGGAGGTTTAACCAAGCTAAATCCTGGGTAAATCAAATCGTATGAATTAAAGTCAGTGTCATGTTTGACGTTTAAATCCTTTGACGCGATGTAGTTCGTTTAGAAAGTCTCATTAATGCCACAAATTAAAATAGAGTGCATTGTAGCCCGACTGACTTCGAAGTAGGGAAACAATGAATAAGAAAAGGTGTTATGCGAATATAAATGGTGGTCCTCCCCGATGATAAGCAAAGCTTATCTGAATAGAAAAGAAAACATTATATTGTTTAGTATTTAAAGCTGTGAATAAGTCTACAAGGAAAGTGTGAGTTCGCGATGACTGGCGTTGGACTGTAAAGCAGGTCACTAATCTCGAAGTGACAACCACGACCACTCTGACAAAAAGTTGCGCAAAAGAAGAAGAAGAAAACGTCTAAACGTCTTGGTAACTACCGACATATAGACTAAACTAGCTTTTTTATTGATTATATGCTCGCGTTTGACCACCATCTCACCTGATGGTAAGCGAAGATGTGGTAGAAGATAAAGCACACTTACCTAGAAGTAACCTATTCACTCATTGCTTAAAGATCTCCAGGTTATAGCTATCAGAAAACATAAACGTCGGCAGGGAATTTCACACCCTTGCTGTACAGATACGCACAATGAAAGTATTCTCAAAACGTTTTGTGCGTATAAGTGGGATTTCCATCACGTAAGCATGACGCAAATATTCATCTTTAAATTCTTATTAGTTAGTTATTCTTATATTCAGACATCGGGGACTCATAGACAAAAGTCCGTTGTATTTATGTCACAAAACCCCCCACTGCACAGAATACCAGACTAAACTAAAACTAAAAACTAAAATAGCAGCAGCCGAAGCAGTCCATAAAGACAGGTGGCACAAAAAGCGGACGCTCTTTGTTACAAAGTTATAGCGGTAAAAACCTGGACACGAACGCCATCTGCCGGTGACAATGGTAAGATTTATCGCCTACTTGCGCCATAGGAGCGTCTGTGATGGCATGTTTAAGGCATGAGCGGTAGCGACAATTACGTGGTTTGGAGGTCGTTTTAGAACACATTTTACTGATAAAGTGTGTTTGCATGTTTTTAAACGCGTTCATTATTTTTAAAACTTAAGAACACCGGTTAACTGTTAGGTTGTAAAGTCGTGATTATTTTATTCAAACTAGCTTATTAGTAGGCCTTTTGTTCATCTATTACATTATGTAAATCTTTTAGTACTTAATAAAAATCGATAGAAATTTGAAAAAATAGTTTCATCTATTTAGAAAATAAATGCAAACATTACCTTCACGGGCTACAAAAAACTATTCCCAGATGTTTTCACGTAATTTTTTAAGCAAATATATTTTAAGAATCAGTAATTTTTTATATTGCTGAATATACAATCATGGGGGTTAAATTGGTACTGAGATCCCCCATACGTGGAATACCTTTAGACTATACCCTTTGATACGATTTAGATATACTCTGCTTGTTCCAATGAAACAAATAAATAAAAAACATAAAGCTGCTGCATGTAATCTTAATATCTATGGATGTATGTTTGTTACTCTTTCACGTAAAAACTACAAAACGGATCTGAATGAAATTTGGCAAGTAGATAGTTCACATCCTGGAATAACACATTGGTTACTTTTTATCCCGGAATTTCCACGGGATCGGGATTTTACGCAGGAAAACCATCTCACGCGAACGAAGTCGCGGGCAAAAGCTAGTATCCTATAAATTTTCGTCGGCAAAATTGCTTTTACATACTTAAAATAGTATATACGTAATTTGAATAATGTAAACTACTATTAGAACTATATAAAATAATTTTTTTACAATATTGCTATTTAAGTCTGATTCAATTATTGTTGTACAATAAAGTATATTCTATCTATTATACTATATAAAGCTAAATTACCACTCACTCACTCACTCACTCACTGACATAATTGTTCTCCCAGATGGTGGATGGGGAGGTGGGTATATTTTGACAGATTCGTAAACAAGTATCTCTCAAACCTACGGGAAAAGTGCCAAACCTCCCCTTTCCCCCCCCCCCTTCTCCCCCCTCCCTATCGTATCTGGGAAACTACGAGACCCGTATTTTTTTTACGGATTCGTATAGAGGAGGCTCGGTAAAGTAAAAACCATTTTTCAGTCGCCCCCCCCGCCCCCCTTTTCACCCCCTTTAGGCGGATCTCGGAAATTAAGAGACTTGGAACATTTTTTTTTTCAGATTCATTTAGAGGAGCAATGCTTTAGTCAAAATACTTCTGCAACCCCCCCCCCATCACCCCCCCTTCTTTTTTTTTTTTTTCACAAGCACGCGAGGTGCTTGCACCTCGCGCAACACGCAAATACTAGTCTATCTATAAAAGTCTTTGTTATCATTATTACATGCCATCGTATTTATCTCAAACCAGCCTCGAAAATCCCCTAACTTGGACCAAAACTTTACAGCTGTCTTGCAGATTAAAATCCGCAGCATCTACCAATGAAGTCCTGACACCATACGTATATTATATATATAATTGTCTATATATACATATAATAAAACAGTAAAAAAGTGTGTACACGCTAATCTCCGGACCTACTGGATGGATTTTAATGAAATTTGGTAAGTAGATAGTTGACATCCTGGAATAACACATAGGCTGACTTTTTATCCCGGAATTCCCACGGGGTCGGGATTTACACGGGAAATGCTCCCACGCGAACGAAGTTGCGGGCAGCAGCTAGTGATTTATATATCAGAAGTCTATATTTTCTTGTGATCGTATTTACGTATTTACGAATCAACCTTTTTATATATTAATTTTGTTGATAAATTCGTAGTCCTATACACTGAATCCAGCTTATTATATTTTTTATAAAACCTCTAACCGTCATGTTTATACAAAAAACAAATTTCTCAATATATTTTAAAAAACAAATACCATTAGTGAAATTATTTATTTTAATTTGTTATTTTAGTTATTTTAAAATAAGTTATATTTAAATCCAAACCGCCACTGCGTACCTACGCAAATATTGGTACTATAAATATATTATTTCAAAATAAATAAGACAATGGAATGAACAAATAGTTACCGAAGTTCTTGTTTTCAATTTGAATACGAATATAAACAAATATTATCTACGAGTACTAACTATTAATTATCTGCTGTACACATTAGGCTTGCTAAAACTCGATAATGGCTGGAACCATTTGGCCAGTTTCGGTTTTAAAATTTTTGTGGAATTCCAGGGAAAATTTTAAAGGGCAAATATGGCGTTACTAAGTTCGCGGAGTCAGCTAGTTAGCTTATGATTTGATTGTTTTAAGATAGTAAATTTATTTTACTCTAAATAAGTACATACCTACTGAATATTCATTTAAAACTAAGTAAGTAAATGGAATTGAATAAATAAATATCATGCTATCAACAATAATGCGTAGTTACACCCTCTAAAAATGTTAATTTCTATAAAATATGGAAAGCACGCAACAAACCATAAAAAGATCATCATAAAATTAACAACTAATTACTAAACTATCTTTTATTCACTTCTCAAAAAAGTTTTAATACCAAATGACATTTACACGATTCTAATCCGATCCTGCCACAGATAACGAAATATTCCCAAAACGTAAATTATTTTAGAATAAAAAAATATGAACAGCGGGTGACATCCCTTTTACAGTTTCACCTTTATTAATGTGTGTTTTTTAAAGAATTTATGTTTCACATTTCTGGCTGTATAGGTACGTTGGCTACCATTATGAAAAAGCAAAAAAAAAACGACAAAACTACTGGGTGCACCCGTGCATGCTATGATTTTTTTATGCAAAGGATGGGTGCGTGTGCTGTTTTTGAATAATAATTATGTTTCTACTTTTTAGGGTTCCGTAGCCGAATGGCAAAAAACGGAACCCTTATAGTTTCGACATCCGTTTCGAGTCCGTCTGTCTGTCTGTCCGTCCGTCCGTATGTCACAGCCATTTTATTCCGAAACTATTAGGACTATACATGTAAAACTTGGTAGGTAGATGTATTCTGTGAACCGCTTTCCGATTTTAAGAGAAAATTTAAAAAATATTTAAAATGAAGGGGGGCTCTCCATACATGGAACTGAAACTGAAAATATTTTCTTTCATGAAACCTATACGTGTGTGGTATCTATAGACAGGTCTTTAAAAATGACATTAAGGTTTCTAAAATGACTTTTTCATAAAGTTAATCGTTTAAAAGATATACGCTTCCAAAGTGGTAAAATGTGTGTCCCCCCTCTAACTTCTATAATAATGAAGTGAAAAATCTTAAAAACCATATGTTGCAGATCTTAATGTAAACTTTCAACCAAAATTGATTTGAACGAGATCGAGTCAGCAGTTTTTGAAATACAGTATATTTTCTAAAACCGCAAATATAACTTTATAATTCATACAAATACTATGAAAAACAAAGTTATTTGGCGTAGTTGTAAAAATTGTAAATAATCTAGTTTTAAGAAATTTGTAAGGTTTTTTGTTTTTTTTTTTTTATTAAATATATTAAGTATATTATTTTTATTATAGTTACTACGGATTATGGAACCCTTCATGGGCGAGTCCGACTCGCACTTGGCCAATTTTTTTGTTTATAATTTGTATGGAATGTTTTTTGACATATTTGGGTAAGTTTGGTTACGGTTTGGATGTGAAAAATAATAGGTATATCTGGGGGCACGGCAGTGCCCCCGCCAAGTCGTGCAAAAAAGCGGCACGGCCGTACCATTCTTTTCTCGAAGCAATTCAGGCCATTTTCGACCCCCTATAACTACGTTGTGGATAAAACTAGAAGCCTGAATTTTCAGTAACCAAACAGGCATTGTATAAACACGGTATATTTCAAATTTCATTCAATTTGAACCAGTAGTTTAAGAATTATAACGAGTCAAAGTTCCTTAATTTTGTAAATTTTGTCACTCACTGACTGACCGATCATCAAAAGTCTAAAGCACTTCTAGCAGACCTAGAAGCTTCAAAGAACAATGGCGAAAGCTTAGCTGACTTTCATTTGAGCGTCTAAAAGTGACTTATATACGAAAGCAGTTCTATTATTTTTCTACGTTTTTTCAAAGTATCACATTACCTAGTTAAGTCCGGATAAAAAAAATATTTTAAATAAAAAGTTATTTGATTTTATCATTGACAATTAGTGATGCCATTTTGTATTTATTCTGCCAAGTGACAGTAAGTGCAATATTATTGTAATAAAATAAGTTTTGGTTTGTTATTGTAACAAAAAGGAGTAAATTAATTAACAATAATGTTTATTTATAAGTGGAAGTGTTCTTTGTAGGGAGGTAAAAATATTGTAGTGTAAAAATAAATGAATAATTTTCAATATTAATGACAGGCAAAAAGACTATTTATTATCCCAAGTCAAAAAAAATTAATTTGGTTTGACAACTGTTGACTGTTCATGTCACATTACCCTCAAGAAAAATATTTATATGTATAATCTATGGTTAACTGATAACTAGGCAGCATGGTCTAAGACCTTAGCCTGTACCGTCAGGAACTAATCTACTAAAAAAAGAATGTTCATGTCACAGACGCTTGCACATTGTGCCTTGTGTTGCTCTTGATTGTTTTCCGTTTTCTTTAATTTTCACTTTACCTGGACGTAACCTACAATAGTTCATGACTGAATTTCTATTATTCTCGGACTTCTCGAACAAAAATTCTTGCACAAATTAATTCAGAAGTTGAGCCGAGTTAAACAAGATATTTTTCATTTAAAGACGCAAAAATTTAATCTCAGCTAAATTAATGTATGGGTGGCTGCCATTGTTATTTAGTATATGAATCAAGGAAAAACTATAATATTTTTCAATTTCGTTCCAGTTTTCTAGATACATCAACTGCATAAATAACTTTGTAATTCCATATAAATATATAGGATTACAAAGTTACATTTGCAGTTAATTAATCAGTGTACCTGTATAATATAATGAAATAATAGATGTAGATGGGTACTTTTTTTTTTCTTGGTGAAAAATATCTACGAATGACTTCTTCCGCTAGGGTGTATCAGAATTTACTGACTAAAAACCCACCCTGTTCTTACGGAAGCCCTAAAGTTCCGGGGCCGCGGTATCTCGATGGAACTTTCCCGCAAACCCCGACAGGCAATGGCCCTATGAGGCCCCGTCACTGGTATTAACAACTTTTTGAGGCGCGCGTGGAACATAACGCGCCGCCGACCCGGGCCTGGTCCTTACCGGACGGTGAGCGACCCCTGCTCGCCATCCGCAGGCCCGCGCCTACGGTGGCCCGAAATCGACTCGCGATCCACGACGCCCGGGGCGTCTCCCCCGGCGGCTGGGGCGCGAGGAAGGGAGTTGCCTCTCCCTCGCACGTTAGGCCTCCTCCTTCGCTAGCATGACTGCTTCGCAGCAGGAGGTGACTGCATCCCATTCCCTCTCGCTTCGCACCATGGTCTAAACCAGAGCAGGGCACGAGAAATCGCCGCCGCCGATCGCCTCTATGAGGATACGACGGTGCTCCACCCATGCAGGGCACACCTCGACCATATGCTCCACCGTGTCTTCCAGTGTAGATAGGTACCTAGATATAATAATTATGCTTAAAGGTAACTTGTTAAATGGTCAACGGAATAAAAAACGCAAGAAGTATTAAGAGTATTGGGAAGTATTAAGTAGAGTAAATTGCCCGAAATTGCATAATTTCTTACTTATGGCTTAACTTTAACCGAGACGTTTGACGAGTGCGGCATTAATTATTACTAACTAATGCAAAAGACGTACGTGCGTATTCATATGTACGTATCAAAGCCTCCGAAAAAAACCCATAGAGACAGGGAGTGGGCTTTGAAAAAAACTTTAGCTGAAGTTCAAGAAGTAGTACCGGAAAATAAAAAAAGGAAGGCTACCTACAAAAATAGGAAAAGCTCATAAGACAGAGAGAGGGCTTTAAGAAAACTCGTTGTTGGTATACAAGAAGTAGAAGGTACCGGAAAGGAAAAAAGTAGGACTTTCTATAAAAAGCAATGAGATTCCATAAAAAACAATACTTGTCAAAAACCTAAGTCTCGCAACTTAGTTGTTCTACCGTAAAAAGTTGTGTGATCCATGTAATACCAAGTCGGTTATTAATTTATTCAGTCCCTACTTAAAGGACCTCTAACCTAACGACATCTTATAGTGACCATATCAATATTAAAAATCTTTACCGTTTTAAATAAATAGATTGACTTGTCAATCGCAATAAACAATTTAATTTTTATATGTATTACTTGTGAGATATATTGTGTTTTCATGCGATGGCCGAGTCAATCTATTTATTTAAAATGTTAAAGATTTTTAATATTGATATGGTCACTATAAGATGTCCTTAGGTTAGATAATTACGTAACAACTTAAGACAGAAGGTCCCTTAAGTAGGGACTGAATAAATTAATAACCGACTTGGTATTACATGGATCACACAACTTTTTACGGTAGAACAACTAAGTTGCGAGACTTGGGTTTTTGACAAGTATTGTTTTTTATGGGATTTGAGTTACTGCTATCGGAGCATACCTTAATACACTGATAGTGCCCCAGAGATTTTCGCAAAAGCAAGTGTGGACTGTTTTGACGTGGTCAATCCAATCAGAAGCAATCCTTAGTTTGAAGTGCCGTGCAAGCCAGCGCTAACATTATCTTGCTTGACCATAGCGTAGTAGCGAGCCGTTGATTCTGTGTAATTGTGATTCTCTCCTCTCCGCAATAAAGCAGGATAATTACCAGTGTATGTATAGATCCGAATATCCGATATTTCGGCACGGTTGCATGCAAGATGTAACGATGTGAAAAGGGGTAATGGTATTCATCATTTAGAATAACTCGAATAAATCCATACATACACTAAAAACTAAAATATTCCACTATCTACTGAGTACTTAGTATCTAGGCTAGTTTTAATGCCGCATATTTGCTAGAATATTATGGGATGGGCCACTAGTGGGGAGCCGCGATAACGAGTATTTTAAAGAGTCAACTAGCGCCATCTCTTGTTATCCTCATAAACTAATACACTATACATGGAGAGAATTCAACTTCAGCGCATTGCAAAGAAATAAAATAATAATATGAAATCGCCGAGATTTGTCTGTGCATGGCTGTTCATTTTATTATATCGAGATACCACAGTGGCTCAGAAAGCACATTTATAGATAGATAGAATATATTTTATTGTACACCAAAATTTAATCACACCTATTTAACAATATTGCGTAATCTATGGTTATAATAGTGGTCTTATCGCTGAAAGCCATATCTTCCAGGCAACCTTTGAAGGACTTTTAAATTCAAATTTAGCTGTTGGTTCCGGCTGCTATTTGCCCACCTTTGATAGTCGTTATGGTTAGTGAGCATGAAGCAGTCACCTCTTTCTGCGAAGCAGTCATGCAAGCGAAGGAGGTGGCGGGACGCGCGAGGGAGAGGCGGGCCTCAAGGCCCTCACAGCCCTTGCGCCCCAGTCACCGCAGGAGACGCTCCGGGCGTCGGAAGTCGCAGTGTGACTCCCAGCCACCGTAGGCGTGGGCCTGCGGGCTGCGAGCAATGGGTAGCTCGCCGCCCGACTGAAACAAGGCCCGTGTAGACGGTGCGTCGTGTTCCACGCGCGTCTTAAAGAGTGTCAGCAAAATTGTCAGGGCCTACAACGGGGCCGTTGCCTGCCGGGGTTGCGTAGTTGTTCGAAACAGTTACCGCGGCCTCGGTACATGAAGGGCATATGATGGAACACGGATGGGTTTTAGTCAGTAAAAGTCTGACACACCCTCCCGCTTCATCTAGATCGGGAGGCAGACAGCGTGTCGATGGCAAGTATATTTTATATAAGATTGGTCCAAAACTCAGCAACACGAATTCCGTTTGATGATGAAAGTCATTGGATGATCCTTAACAAAAGGGTAGCATATTATACTAATTTACTGCGTTGTGGAGGTTAGACTGAGAATCACTCTATGTAAAACCAACACAGTTGCGAAAATGCTAAGCTGATGATAATTCGATTCTATAAACTTAATACAATATATGGGACGCAACTTGTGTCGATACTGTCGCGCCATCCCACCTTCCCAGTTCATCATGTTGTGCTGGCGCTCCCGCTGCGGCTGCGGAAAACCTCAAGCGGCGTAAATATAGTCATCTCGGTGATAACTATATTTTCGAGCCGTTTGGGGTTGAAACTCTCGGACCATGGGGCCCGTGTGCTCACAGCCTTTTTAAAGAAATATCGAAAAGGCTCGTTGACGCCCGCGACTCAAGGGCTGGCTATTTCTTTGGTCAACGGCTAAGCATTGCCATACAACGAGGCAATGCCGCCAGTATCTTAGGTACGTTGCCAGCCGACAGCGTTGAGGATGAATTTTTTGATGCTTTATTGTAGTTTGTATTTTAGTACATAATTTTGTATATTTGTTGTAATTAATTGTTTAAAGGTAAATTTGAATTATATATAGGTATAGATAGCCGTTACAAATCAGAACTTAGCTTCAGAAATCGTTCGTAAAGAAACATTCCATAGTCTGACGCATGATTATCAAATGCCCATATAATGACCACCTTAGCCCGGGGGCAAGCACCGTTTAAGGAACCTTTCTATAATTCCCTTCAATTATGTTAACACAATAATTTACTTAATAAATTAAACTATTTATTGGAAATTATGATTTATGTTGTGGGATATAATATTATAATAATTGTAGTAAATTTATGTTTCTCGCCAAGAATATGATTACCCATTTATTTGAACACATTTTTACCTCCAACTAAACATATTAAATATATTGAATTGAATTAAAAAACATTTATTCAGATAAAGACACACACAACAAGATACAATACAAAATTACAAACATCATAAAAACAAAAAGAAATATCAACTAGCTTCTGGCCGCGAATTTGTTCACGTGGGAAGGTTTTCCCGCGTAAATCCCGATCCCGTGGGAATTCCGGAATAAAAAGTAGGTAGGATAAAAACAGCCTATGTGCTGTTCCAGGATGTCAACTATCTACTTACCAAATTTCATTCAAATCTGTTCAGCAGTTTTTGCGTAAAAGAGTAACAAACATCCATCCATCTTCACAAACTTTCGCATTTAGGTACCTATAATATTAATAAGATACGTGAATAAAATCTTTGTACCCCGAAAATTACGCAGCCGGAGGAGAGTAACTATGAAGTTTCATGACTGTTCCTTAAATTCATAAACTACATTTGCTAATTAAGGTTAGCATCACCCTAAAAATGTCCACATTCAAAAGCAGCTTTTTAGTACTCTAATTGAAATAAATAAATTGATCTAACTGTACTCCAAATTTTTAAATTATCGAGTATTTTTTTCCTTTGTTATGGAGATAACTAAGTCTTGAAATATGGTCTCAGATTTTGTTCGATTCAAAGTCTTTGAAAACATTATATCTTCAAGCTTAATCTCAAGACACAACCTGGCTTTGACGAGCTCCGACGCCTTGGCGGGAAAAAGAATAAAAGAGGCGAATAAAAGAGGGAGTAGGAAGCTGTGTTCACTTGTGGCACAAATGGAACTGGTGTAAATCACCAGTATGCTGATGTGGAGCTCCCGAGCAGACTACTCCATATCGAATTTAACTACCCTCCAACCAAATACCACTAGCGTACCTGAAAACTGTAAATCTTTACAATAGACATAATGGACGATACAATAAATCATTATTAATCCAAAAAAAAATCAAGCTGTTGAATTCTCTGCCGGCTTCTGTGTTCCCTGCCACTTATGACGTTTCAGCCTTTAAAGCAAGAGGGAACAGGCATCTTCTGGGCTCGTTCGTCCCCTCGTAGACCTCATCTATCGCTTACCATCAGGCGAAATCGAGGTCAAGTGTGAGCTCATCCTGACTCAACTCTCTAACCACTTTCAGAAAATATCAGTACTATTTTATTAATCATTTGACATAGAATCCTTGCTTCAATCTCTACTTACCCCACTTTCAAGTATAAAGACGCAACATATATAACATACGCCCCGCAGTACAATTTACTAAATCTAGTAAAGGCGCGTCACACACTGGTACAAAGTTAATAATGGGCGCTGCAAATAAAGCACGTTATACACCTGCGGGCTGGTACTTAATATGGTTTTATTGCTCATTATTAAAATGCTAAGGGTATCTACAGGGTGTTTTACAAACAAATCGAGACTTGACCCGGAATCGAGGGATTCGATTTCGGGCCAGGTATAGTTAATGGTAAACAATGGAAACTGAACGGAAAAATATCGTAAATATTGTTAAATTTGTATAAAACAGCCATCATCGTACAGCATAATGCTAATATCATAATCAAGGCATACTCATAGTGTAAATTTTTAGCTACAGCCAGATTTGATTGGATCACTATTAAGTCAGTAGCACTATTTTGGGGATAGAAGTATTCATAAAACAAAAACCTCCTACACATTATAAAATAAAAATAAAATAATTAATCCTCCCGATCGATTTCGGTCACGACGGCCAATCTCAGCGGAAAATAACCATCTGTACCTAGAAATTATAGTACACAAGTACTTGCGTAGGTACAATTGGTAAATTAGGTGCAAGAGCAACGAACGTGCTCAATACTCAATACATTTATTTGCATTCTACAATGTGAACTTAGGTGGTAGGTACATACAAGTTATACATTGTTTTAGATCATTGTGGACCCTGTCGGGCACAGCAAATTAAAAAGAGGAAGAGGGCTATTACAATTATTATAATTATATAGAATATGTATTAGATAAGATAAGATAATTTATTGGAACAAAACACATTTTACAACAATAATATTGTTTACGAAAATATTACTATTAAATATTACTTTAAATACTTACTATTTCATACATTTATTACAATACTATATTTTATTTATTTTATTTATAATTAAAAAATCATTTATATTATAATAACACTTATTGATTAGAAATTGTTTTAATTTATTTATAAATATATTGTTTTTTTTTTGTACATTTTTAAGTATATTGGGCAATTTATTGTAGACTTTTACTGACATAACTAGTGCTTAAAGGGGCACGAGGGTATTACATTGTTAACTTCCAAAGTCCGGGCTAATATGGTGTTTTATTATGTGTAAATTAGTATCTGTACATATGGACCAAAGTCTGAAATAAAGTTTATATTATATCATAATACTGAGAAATTTCTAATGACAAAACCCCATAGCACTTTTGCCCGATCCGGGATACCAACCCAAAACCTCTTGCTCAGCAGTCTAATAGTGAACTATTAGATAAGTGTCAACTCTTTGCGCTTAGATCATCTACCGATTTCGCTTTTCAGCCGTTAAAATTCGTTTGCTCTTAGCAAAGCGGTTGTGATCACGTCGACGGAGTCACAGTCGGGGAGTCTTCACATGGTTTCAACCCACTTTTCACTAAACTAGTCTCCTTGTTGGCAGACTATCTGGTCATTTGAGCCATAGTTGAGCCTAGCGTTGCCCAAAATCAGTCTTGATCTTACAGTCTTGGTCTTGTTCTTGCATTTTTGCAAGACCAAGACCAAGACCGCCTAATTTTAGCAAGACCAAGACTTACCCTGCAAGATTTAAGCAAGAACAAGACTAAGCCTGCAAGACTCTTGCGTCTTGTAGTTAGTTCAGACTGTCGTTTTCTTAGTGTTATTATTATTAAAATGAGAAAACTTGCATTGCAAAAACACAGGGGAAGGTGGGCAATGCGGGGGAAACAATGAAACTTAGGCAGCTCTGAAAAGAACTATTTATGTGTTCTTCGAGTTTGAATCGTTGTCCAGAGCCGGATTATTTGATGAGAAAGTTAATGCGCTGGCTCTGATGAAGGTGCTGCTTAAAGTTACTACCACCAATAGTGATACAGTTCCGGCAACATCGCACAAAATTAGCACACATACAATATTCGAACCATGGTTTTTTTTTTTAATTAGAAATCTGCGGAAAATATTAAGTAGTGCGTAAACGTTACTTCCGCACTCGGAAGTAATTTTTACGCACAACTAAATATTTTCCAACTTAATTTAAAATTTTAATGTGATTTCTAGTACCTTATTTTCAATGAAGGTCAGGATAGTCGCCGGCGACGGTGCCTTTGCCTAAGGAGAGAATTTTTGTATTGATTAATTTCTGCAGTTTTAAAGCGTAGGTATCAGTGCATAAGACTGTTAAAATGCAATCGTACACATAAAACTATCTCGTAGTTTTTTTTTTCGTTAAGATAAGTACTTAAGTAATTAATAACAATTGATTTTCTCAATAATTAAACTAAATACAGATACTGATACTTTTATCTCATCTGCATTAAATAAGTCAGTATTGTTGTTTCACAGTTTTCATTAGATTATATCACACAATGTTTTTATTTTTTGTCGTGTCGTATTATGATTGATTAGTTAATACTTGTGTGTATTATCTGTAAGATATCGACTTATGCGCATTACTAACAATAACATAAACATACATTGTCTAAAATATCGATAAATAGAAAAAGAGTGCATCCCTAGTTTTGACCATCGCGGCACTTTGATAGTGCGCGGCTTTGTTGTCGGCAACATCAAAGGTCGGATACTATAAACCTCTCAAAGAAAGTTCGCGTATATTCGGAAGTACAAGGTCAAGATACGAGTACACGCGCAGGCGGCTTCTATTGATGTCGGATACAATCGTCGCCGCCGCGCCGCGCTTTCATTTGAGAAATATTGTAAATACTTGTGTGCAAAAATTGTCTACAATACTAATCAAACGAGTGACGTCACGTCGCGGGTTTTGTGTTTTAAAATCACACACATCCAAAAATTGAGATTAACATTATCGGTTTATCAACTTATATCGTACTCTAGTAGTTATTAAGTACCTATATTAATATAGTAGGTAGCGTACCTAAGCAAATTTTATTTAATTAATGTAGATTAATTCCATCAAAGGAAGAACATAATACACAGAATATTATTTACATAATATCTACATTTTATTGCTACGTAGACACACTACACCTATCTGGTAACGCATCTGTTTTATTAATCTTCCAAAGAATCATTATTTTTTCAAAGAATGCCGTCCTTCATCGTTATTTTGGCATGTGATTATAAATAGGAGTATTTATTTCAATTTTAGTAATTCAAAATTGAGCTTCGCTTCGAATTTAATGTAATAATTGGTTTTTACTTTAATCCTTGTTGTTCTCGGAGTGATGTGATGAATATTCAAATACATTCAAGTTAATGTCATTAATTTTTTTTACATGTTTTAACCATGTTTTAGCATATGTAAGCTTATTAAATGTAAACTTTCATTAAAAAACCAACGGACTTTCGTGGGAAATGGTAGGTAGCTCAGTTGGTTAGAGCATCAGCACGGATTGCCGAGGTCGTGGGTTCAGACCTCATCTGTGTCAGTTGATATTTCGAATTTCTTGTTAAATTTATTAATTTGGTTGAACTTTACTATGCCTATGTCAATTCAAGCTCAAAATATACCTACTCTGTT
This sequence comes from Tholera decimalis, assembly GCA_943138885.2. NCBI lineage: Eukaryota > Metazoa > Arthropoda > Insecta > Lepidoptera > Noctuidae > Tholera > Tholera decimalis. The sequence continues at coordinate 5,364,798 of OW964553.2, read as the reverse complement.
ACGTTGTTCTAAGATCTTAACCGACGTTTAATAAATAGCAATAGGATAATCATTAATTGCAAGACTCTTGTGAGACTCTTGCGCAAGACTAAGACCAAGACCAATACTAGGAGTGCAATACCAAGACCAAGACCAAGACCAGGTGTATTGATGCAAGACCAAGACCAAGACCAGATGTATTGACGCAAGACCAAGACCAAGACTGGCTAAGTCTCGTCTTGGTCTTGCATTTGGGCAACACTAGTTGAGCCAACGCGCAATTAAGTTTCCTCCACCTTTCCTTGGAAGACAAGTCGGTCTATAATATTTTATTGCACCTAGAAACATGTCTTCAGATGCTCAGAGTTTCTGGAATAAGGACAGACAGGTTGGTGCGGAATGCCCTCCATAACATAATTATGCACAAAGTAAATCACTCTATTGTATACCTCATTAAAAGAATACAATTAAACAAAATTTTGCTAGTAAGATAAAATTCATCCTGTGTAACATGTTTAATTTTGTAAAGAATATTTTAGGGTGCATTATTATAAAAGATCTTGTATAAGTTGTAAAACTCTTGCAAAGCAACTTGTGTAATTTTCTTCAATTATTACGAGATGTATTATTAGTATGCAAATTAAGTTTTACACTTTTCAACGAGTGTAAAATAGGGCTTTAGAGAGTGGAATTTTATTCATGATAATTAAGTCTTAATAATAAAATTTATTATTTATTTAATCATCAACTTGCACTTGCAGTTATTAGATACATACCACACATGCAAGTCATAGGGTAAGTACTTACTTAATATTAATATAAAAATAGCAAAAAAAATAATACGGAAAATTAATTAAGAATAAACAATAACAAGTAGTAAATATTAAACAACGTAATTAACTTAAAAGTGATGAATTCCAGTGAGAACCACGAACCAGACGGATATATTTCCTTACTTCTAAGCTCTGATAACTTACCATACCCAGCACAAAGTGTTGGGTACATGTACGAGTAATATTTGTAAAGTTTATAAGTAGCGGAGAAATGACTTGTGAACCCTTTCAATGATCAACGTATATTTTTTCTCATGTGGGTTCCAGATTACACTGTTGGTTTCTAGTAAACTACGTATGTATGAGTTGTATAATAAGGTGATAGTCTGTCGATTACACAATATTTTAACCTGACGTAAAACAAAACGTAAGATTTTCCGGGTTTTATTGCAGGTTTGTATTATGTGTTGATTAAAGGTGAGTTGATAAAATGTTCGTGATGGCGTTTGCGCATATTGATCCCATTATTGACTTCTGAACAAAGGTCACCTGGGAATAGTTAAACTCAAAGATTAAACGCAATTATAATTGTTAATAGGTACATAAATTTTCTTCAAAGCATTGAAAACCAAATTATTCCAATGAAATGAATGAGTGCTTATAAATATATTGTGGGTGGAGCCGATATTAACAAATGCACCGACCAATGTTCAAGGTTAATTAACGTTTGTAAGGTCAGTCCTTTGCTAGGTGGCATCTTGATATATCGAGAGCACGCTACACCTCGTGAAGATCGTGAAGCATCACGGCTATCTTCATCAAGCACCAGCCGCTAGGGGAGACGCCCCGGGCGTCGGGGATTGCGAGCCGATCTCGCCGAACTGCTGAACAGGGTAGGTTTTTAGTCAGTAGAAGTTTGACACACCGTTCCGCTCCACCCAGAAAAAATTATATTATATTATTGGGGGTATAAGCTAAAAAGTTCAAGCAAAAACAGTTATTTACTACAAATAACGAGCACACATAACTAACGAGCATATAGCTTCCTAATAGACCCGAGTCCCACAAAAGCGTGCTATCGATTTAACTATAGAAAATATTAGTTTCTGAAGTCAATATTAAAACCTTCCAATGCCAAACACAGTCAATACTACAAATCCACGAAACAGATGTCGATGAGTAAACCAAAGTCTGTAGTAGTCAAACAAAGAGCGACGCAAAAGTTTGACAATACAAACCGGGAGTCCCTTTTAAAAACCATTATCGTTCAAACAGAGCCACTCTGTGCGAAACTCTAGAGCTATGTGGTAGGGTGCTAGTAACAGCGATAAACTGGTCGAAATGTAGCGATCGTGTCATCGTAAGGATGGTCTGGCCTTAGAACAACAACGCATAGAAGAGGCGTCTAGAACAAAACACGAGCGATTTCGTGTGTCCACTTTATTTTCTTTGTGTGCGTGAGCCGAATGTGTCTACGTTCTTCAAACGCACACAAATATAGCTTTCAGTGATACCATTACCAGTACCATTACCACAAAAATGGGAAAACGCACTATTATGTTGCTGGATCAAATCAAGTATTTTATGTTATGAAACTAAATAAGATGATGTTTTTCATGTAATATGACTTATATGACATATATTTACGGAAGGTAAACGAAATGAGATATCGTTTATCAACCGACGACAAAAAGAGGAGGTTATCAATTCGACGCGTATATTTTTTTTTTTTTTTTATGTATGATCATCGAGTACTCGAAGACGGCTGAACCGATTTGGAAAATTCTTTTTTTGTTCGAATGGGTATACTTCGAAATTGGTACCATTATCACCAAAGTCAGGATCGGATGATGGGATCCTGGAGAAATCGAGGGAACTCTTCAAATATTATAGGCACACCTATGGCGTTTTGGGTATTTCTTATAGTAACTTGTGCAGTTGCTCTCAAAAAGTACCATTTGGGGAAGTGGAACTGATGATGAAGACCACAGATGGCCGCCGAAACTACTCAATAATAAGTATTAAGTGGATTGCGATTCGATTACTTGAATATGGATGTTAAGCACTTTATGCTCGTCACAATGCATATGGTGATGTAGAGCTGATGGTGAAGTACCAGGAGAACTCCTCAACAATTAACGGCCCAGCATTGGGAAAAGCAATATTTTGTAAAAGGTTATAAGTAGTTGACATTTAGGCTCTTGTAACTAGGTAAATTAAAAATCATCCAACTAAAAAGAGTGAAAAAAAAACTTTTTAACAAAAAATTAAACCGACTCCCAAAAACACTGCAAAGTGAAAAATAACTTTAATTTCGGAAGTCGGTGCCAAAAACGAAAAAACAAAACTAAAGACCGACTACCGAAATTAAAGTTATTTTTCACTTTGCAGTGTTTTTGGGAGTCGGTTTAATTTTTTGTTAAAAAGTTTTTGCGTTTAGAATGTTTGATGTGTAATGTGTTTAATGATATTATAGAAATGTATTAATTGCTTGAAAAATCTCGTTTGATATCAATTAAAAGTATGTGTTGTATTTATGAAATAGAAAAATATTATTGAGAACATTACTTAAATGAAAAAAATCTTAATCAATAAAATTGTCATCTTTATGATGCCACTCTTCGAACTAACAGTAACTTTTAGTTATAAAACACTGTAGGTAGTAGCTGTAAATAAATATAGTTTAGTTTGACGCATACATAATTGCCGCCAAAACCATATTTTTTTTAAACAAAAATAAGCACAGAAGAAATCAATATGGGTATTTTTTTCCTCACGGATAGCAACATTGAATTGTGATAAGTTAGGTTATTAGAATTTTTGTTTGATGGTCGATTTACTTAAATATAATGTATAAAATGTAAGTATTTACTTGTGAAATATAATTTAATTACACGTTTTTTGTTTTCCTGAAGGACTATGACATCCCTTTACGCTACAAACGGTCGTTTTAAATTATTTACTCGCGAGCTCTGTTCGGCAGAATGTGACCTTGAGTACTGACGGCTCGTCGAGCAAAGTTAGCCTAAAATGGCTAAGTTTTAGTTGCCTCACTTTTTGCACTCGTACTATCCTTCTATGCGTTGTTGTTCTAAGGGTCTGGCATTCGCTGTCAATTGCATGTTTGGCGCCGATCTGTCGTTGTCTAGGGATGGATTTCTTAGGTTAAGCTGAAGGAACAGGGTGGTTTTTTAGTCAGTAGAAGTCTGACACTCCCTACCGCTTAATCTAGAGCGGCAGAAGTCATTCGATGATTTTTCCACCCGAAAAAAAAAGGTTAGATATCACGGGTGTAATAAAATAAATACATAATGTAGAATGTATCGAATGTGTGTGTAATTTATTTATAGTATTTATATGGATTTTAGTATAGTATGTGTGTATTTAATATTATTATCTCTCTCAGCTCAGTGCCCGTTCGAAGCGGACGTGTTTTTGACCTGTGAATACAGTCAGTTTAAATCTAAATTTTATTTTTAATTAATATTTGTGCCGAGACCGGACCCCTCCTATTTCTTCTTGGGGAAGTTCCCATTAAGCCCAGCGGCCATATTGGGTGTTTGTCGGAAATCTCGTTTACTCCTCCACAAGCAACTGCGGTTGGTGAGTCAAGACTTCTAAATTTAAATAAATCTAGTAAAGTCAATCTACACGCTGAGATTCGAACCACTGACGCGGTGCGCCGCTGCTCCGCAGCGCCGTTGCGAGCTGCGCCACAGAGACACTGACGTCATCGTACTTAATTTGCGACTTGCTTCTAGTGCCTGGTACCGTACCTCTCAGTACGTCACGCTACGCGTCTGCTACGAGTGCTACGCGCGCGCTACGAATTTCTTATCGGTAACGCGTTGAATAGTTAGTGGGCTGGCCTGCAATTACGCCATCATACTTTGCGGTGTCGCAGAAAGGACATATTAAAATACTCTGATAGTATTCTGCTCTTTATATTATGCCTAACTTAAACAGAACGCCACCACCTTCTTCTATAGAAGTACGACGGGCTTCATCAAACCCCGACATAGCATCTCCACCGAGTGACGTTGACTTCATTAATGTACAGCAAAGAGCAAAGCGCTCGCGCTTAGAGTTTAGTCCCACGAGCGAACTTGATGACTTTAAAGAGGACATTAGAGCGATGCTTACTAAATGGAATACAAATCAGGAAACTATTTTGAAAAATTTTATGTCCAAAATGACGCTTGAGTTGGCCGAATTAAAATCACAAAACGAAAAGCTGCAGAATATCAAGTTGGAGGTTGAGGACTCAGTAAATTTAATGAACGCTAAATACGAGGAAATTAGAACTAGTATGGAAAAATTGGAAAAAGAACGCTCAGACCAAATAAAATATATAGACATGCTTGATAAAAAAATTAAAGACATTCAAGAAAATCATAGGTCTGCCATCATTGAGTTGCGTAATATCTCCCCAAAGGACAAAGAAAATGACAACGACTTAACGAAACTAGTCATGGATGTGTGTAGATCCCTGGAAGTTCAGGTAAAACCGGAAGAAATTCGGGACATATATCGAGTTCAGAGTAGCCAGGGTCCTTCAAAGCAGATTATTGCGGAATTCCAATCGGTCACGCTGAAAAACACCGTGCTCCGTGCTGTACGTCTATTTAACAAAGGAAAATCTCCCACCGAAAAATTGAATAGTGAGCATCTTGGCATGACTGGTGAACGCACCCCCGTATATATTGCAGATCACTTACCAGCCACAGTCAGAAAACTTTTTTATGAAGCACGAAAGTTGGCTAAAAACAATGGCTGGCAGTACTGTTGGACCTCTAATGGCAAAATTTTTATTCGAAAGAAAGACGGAGAAAAACCTGTACTCATACTTTCAGATTCCAGCTTTCAAACTTTACTACATGATAAGTAATAATTTAAATTGTATAGTAACCTTCGTTCCTGTTGTATGTAAGCTTAAACCTATTATATTTCATTTTTTCTCTTGCATGTTTCATGAGGAGTCACTTCCGTACACTTACAAGATTATTCTACACAATACAACTCAAAAATACAATACACAAAAATACAAGTCATGCACGTTCATACGAAACACTGACAAATCACAAAGTCTGTTAATATATTCTGGTATTGGTCTTAATTTAACGTTACTAAGTGTAGTTAGAAAGCCAAATTCTAAATTCTGTAAGATTCAAGTCAAACAGCGAGGTAATTATATTGATTTTTCAAATCCCCTTATGGTATATATACATCCAAATAATATGAAAATTTTAGGTGAACAACAAAAAATTACATAAAAATGAATAACATAAATGAAATTATTAATAGCTTGGATTTATATGGATCTCACGAATCACATGCTTGTTCCCCTGATGATGATGATGCCTTCAAATTTTAGGAAAAACTACTGAAACAATAACTTTTTTGCATCTAAATATACGTAGTATAAATAAGAATTTTGACAGCATTATAGTACTGTTATCATCTTTAAAATTCAAGTGTGATGTGATAGTATTATCAGAATGTTGGCTAAACGATAATGTTAATATTCCATTACTTCAGGGTTACTCAGCCTATTTTTCAAAACAAAGCCTCAATAAAAACGATGGACTAGTAATTTACGTTAATTCTGACTTGCAACATACTGTTACAGAGCCGGAGTTTATAGATGCAAATTGCCTTATCTCCAAACTCACTGATATCATAATTATTGCAGTCTACAGGTCTCCTTCATTTCGCCAAATAGATAACCTTTTAAATAGTCTTGATACTGTGTTGGCTTCGATATCCTCCTTTAAAAATATATTCCTAGTAGGAGACATGAACATAAACATTAGCCCTACTAATAATGATCCAAATTATAATGGTTACATGAATTTGACTGCAACACACGGCCTCTTGCCGGCCTTTACTACCCCCACTAGAGAAAAAAATTGTTTAGATCATGTCATGATTAAAGTAGTAAAATCAGTATCATCTTTTGTTCTACATAGCCATATTACCGACCACAAGCCTGTACTCGTTTGTATAAAAAATATAAAAAAGCCGCAAACAACAAAATTTTTCTCGAAAGTGGATCTGAACAAAGTAATTTCAGAAATTGCAGTTACCGATTTCAGTTCCATCTTATTATCTTCGGATCCTAACTGGGCTACTGAATTTCTGATTAATACTATCATATCTATTATAAACAAGTACACTTCAATTCATTCCATTCCATCTAAGCTAAGAATAAACAAACCCTGGATCACTCCAGGGTTACTAAGATGCATAAGAAATAGGGATAACATGCATAGAAAACATAAAATGACACCAGATAATTATATACTAAAAGTAACTTATATACGTTATAGAAATTTTTGCAATAAACTCCTATACAGGTTAAAATGCAATTATCAAAAGCTTGAGCTGCAAAAAGCCAAAAACGACCCTAAAATGACCTGGAACGTAATAAACACCATAATAAACAAACAAAAAGATAAATCCACCCCGATAGAGTTACTGTCTATGTCCAACCCTGATTGCAAGTCTTCTTTGAATTTAGTAAACAATTATTTTGCTAATGTTGGCAAGGAGCTCGCAGCTAAGCTAACACACACTAGTACAAAATATGAATCATATGTTAGGGATGACGCACAGGTGAATTCAATTGTCCTTCTTTCTCCCGATTGTGCTGAAATTGAGAATATTGTAATGAGTCTTCGATCTGATTCTGCTCCGGGATGGGATGGGATTGATTCGAGGCTTATTAAAATGAGTAGGCAAACTCTTGTACCGCTCATCACACACATATGTGGTCTGTGTATCTCTGAAGGAGTATTTCCGAGAGTTTTGAAGAAAGCAGTTGTTCATCCTATCCATAAGGGTGGAGACAGAGACAGTGTCAATAATTATAGACCTATCTCGGTCCTGCCAGCATTATCAAAGGTTCTAGAAAGGGTACTGAACAATCGTCTTATATATTTCTTGGAAAAGCATAAAATTCTTTCTAAAAATCAATTTGGTTTTCGTAGAGGAAAGTCATGTGAAGATGCGTTTTCGGCCCTTATTGATGATGTTGTAAGGACACTTGATGAAAAATCTAAGAGCCTGGGCATATTTTTAGACATATCTAAGGCATTTGACACTGTCTCTGTCCCTATCCTACTTATGACTTATGAAATTAGAAAGGATTGGAGTAAGGGGACCCACCCTTGCGACCTTCAAAAGCTACTTATCTGAACGAACCCAGTGTGTTAAAGTCGCCTCATATGTCAGTGATGAGTGTGTTGTAACTACTGGGGTGCCTCAAGGCTGCATTTTGGGACCTACAATGTTCTTGGTTTATGTGAATAGCTTATGTGATCTAGCACTTCCGAATTGTTCCATTTATACGTATGCGGATGATACGGCTCTACTTGTACTAGCTCAAAATTGGGACGAAGCCCGAGAGAGAGCAGAGTCAGTTCTTGGCATTGTGATGTCTTGGTTAACAGCAAATAGCTTGACTCTAAATGTGGAGAAAACCAAATATACCACATTTTCACTTAAATCGTCTTCTCAACCTGACGATACATTTTTAGTCAAAGCTCACAATTGTAGTGCTAGCCCAATATCGTGTTCCTGCTTTACCCTGACAAGAACAACTATTGTGAGATATCTTGGCATTTTAATAGATAATCTTTTGTCATGGAAAGCCCAAATAAGTTCACTCACCGCAAGGGTTATACAGTTGATAACCGTATTTAAAAATCTGCGCTATAGTGCTGATGTTGAAACCTTGCGTATGGTTTATGGTGGTCTCTTTGCCAGTCTGTGCTATCTTTTGGCATCACGGTCTGGGGCGGTGCTGTGAAGACAAGTATGATGCAACTGGAGAGGGCACAGAGAGCTGTCCTCAAGGTTATGACCTTTAAACATTTTCGGTTCAGTACCATAAAATTGTACAAAGAATGCCAGGTCATGACCGTGCGACAGCTGTTTGTGCTAAATTGTACGTTGCGCAAACATTCTTCTTTAAAGCTGGACCTCAATCTTCTGACAAAGCGTAGGACAACAAATGTATGTCCTATAGAGAGACAGAAAACAAAACTTGCAAAACGACATTTTAGGATTCTTGGCAGTCGTATTTACAACACTGTTAATAAGCAATGTAACATCTACCAGCTTAGTAAATTTAAATGTAAAAGGGAGGTCAGTAAATGGATTATTAGTCTTAACTATGAGAAGGTAGGACAAATACTGTATCCGTAGGACGTACAAGTTACAACCAATACTTTGTCAGTTACATAAACAATTCAACACCCACCAACATGTACACACATATCACACACATTCACCCACATTCATACACGATCATACTTACTCATCCCAACACACACATACATAACACTGCACAGAAAGTTTTATTATTATTATTATTTTCTGTAATTTGCATTATTATTTTAAATTTTTGCTTGTATGGTATCTTGTGTGCTTTTCTGATGAGTCTCGTTTTGGTATGAGACCGGATACAAGACGTATATGACAACTTAATAGCGAACTTAATTAGCGACCAAACAGTCAGAAACCCTTGCATGAAGTGAACCTTCATTCCCGAAGACCGCTACGGGTACCACCTATAGCAATGCACAATCGTAGGATTCGATATCAATGGGCTCTTGAACACAGAAATTGGGCAGAAGAACAATGGCGTTTCGTGTGCTTTTCTGATGAGTCTCGTTTTGGTATGAGACCGGATACAAGACGTATACGACACTGGAGAACCCCTGGACGCCAACAGCGATTAAAATCCTGCCAGGAAGTCCATCCTTATAGTGGTGGAACCATCATGGTATGGGCGGGTATTTGGATCGGCGGAAGAACTGAGTTGATTTGGATCAGAGGCAACCTCAACGCTCAAATTTATGCTGAGACGATTGTATCTGACGTCATCGTTCCTCTAAAAGTGCAAATCGGTCCCTTATTTCAGTTAATGCATGATAATGCACGACCGCACACCGCAAGAGTTGTAAGACAGACTCTCGCCGCAGCCAACATCAATGTCCTGCTCTGGCCTGCTCAGTCGCCAGACTTGAACCCGATTGAGCATGCATGGGATATGCTACAGAGAAGAGCTCTGCCGAATATGGAGGGTATCCAGTCGCAAGAAGACCTTTTTTTGTTGTTGCAACGAACATGGGCGGCCATTCCACAGCGTGATTTGGATGAACTCATTTTGAGTATGCCAAACCGATGTTCTTGTGTTGTTAGTGTTCGCGGTAGAAACACGGATTATTAATTGTTTAAGTTACCCAATAAAATTTTAAAGAAAACTGTTATTTCAGTCTTTTTTTCGAACTTTAATGTTAGTGGTTCAAATGTCAAAAATGCCTGTATTAGGAAAATGGCAAATTTCTTTATTAATGCAAAGGTGACTTGGTTTATCGTTACTGTGACAAACGAAAACACTTTATTTGATGAATCCTTAAAGAAAATTTTAATTAATATCAATCAGGAGAAAAGTTATTGCAAAAATATATGTTGATCCCTAGACACTTTTGATGTGTGTATAATATTATTTCCGCCATAATCGACTAGCTTTGACGGAATCAATACTAGATATTTTTTAGTATTGCTTTAGTACCAGCGAGCTTTGGGTATAACTTTTCTGATTTTGCAGTTCTTTTAGGTTTTAATAACCTGAAAAACTAAGACGGTCAATGGCACTGTGATTGTGGTAACAAACGTGGCATATACATGAATAATAGCGAATGATAATATAACGTTAATAATACTCCAAATGATCTTAAATAAATCAAATTATAAGATGACGAGAAATATACCAGCGCAAACAGAATTAATGAATTGGTTAAAGTTTTTTATTTGAGAATATTATAGAATTTTCATTCAAATTTTCAATGGGTAATTGGATCACAGAAACTGCTAACAAATAAGTGTTTCAACTATATTGTATGCATTGTTTAAATTTCACTTTTTCAATAAGTCTTTTGATTTTTATTATTTTTTACATAAATGTTGTTGTATGTATGTATGTTTAAAAGAAAACTGAAAGAACTTTTAATTAATAAATGTTATTACTCCGTAGCCGAGTTTATGGAGGATATTGTTGACATTTAATATACCTAATTAGTTGTTTATTAATGTATTATGTAGACATTTGTAATTGTATATTAGTATGTAAGTTATTATAATTAATACTTAATATTGAATATAATGTATTTTTTTGATGATGATTATTAATAGATGATATGATATGATATGAGATTTTGATGATACCATGTTAAGTACTATAAATTATGCAATTAAGTATGTGAAAATAATTTGTTCTTGACATATCTAATGTATTGACTAATTTTATTTTAATAATTTAATTTCATAAATAATAATGTTTGCATGTCTAAGATAACCTTATCTTAAGAAAAAATTGATGTTACAATAAAATGGGTGATCTTTGTACAATCTACGTAGATTATACAAGAATCACCCATTTTATTGTAACATCTATTTTTATGTACCTATAATCTATGCAAATAAATTTACTTTACTTAAATTACTTTACTTAATACTTACTCATTTAATTTTGAAATTATGCCAAAAAGCTCAAGCCACATCATAGCTTACTATCAGGTGAGATGGCAGTCAAACGCGAGCCATAACTGCGACTCGTGGTTATACTAAATAATTTCGACAATTAATTTAGCTTATTCGATTTAGGATAAAGTAATAGTCACTGGTAAGAAACAAAAATCGCTTGGTTGGTACGTTCGTCAGCTCGCTCCGCTTATCACCTTCCGCTCACACTGAAACTCAACATTGAATTAATAGCAAAGAGCAATTCAATAATGCTTCAATGATTTTTAATATTCGAACAATTCGCAGCCTCGATGTATTGTCCATTCACCGAGACCAATTTTTGGTTGAAAATACCCAAAAACGCAAATAAAACTCTGACTAGCTTATCACAGGGTTGAAATTTCATTGTACAACGAGCTTAAAAGCACATCCAGACATATGTGGAGAATAATTACAGGGTTGCCGCAGACCAATATTTCATGGTTGATCAACCAACATCATAAGATCGAATAGAATTTTCAATAAAGCGAATTTTTTAATCTGTTTACACTGGCTGCACAATGCACTTGCGAAATTCGTTTTTGATATATTTTTATTATTATATTAGACTAGCTGTGCCCGCGACTTCTTTCGCGTCGAAGGATTAAATCCCGATTCCGTGGGAATCTTTAGGTAAGTACTAATATTATAAAGCGCAAAAGTTGTTTGTTTGTGTTTGAACGCGCTGATCTTCGAAAGTATTTGATAGATTTGGATGAAATTTGGAATGAAAGTATCTTAAAGCCTGAGGAAGGTTATATGCTATATAATATAATTATATTCTACTCAACTGCAAAACAAAGAGCTTACGTTTTTATCGCGACAAAATCCACGGGAGCGAAGCCCTGATCGAGTGCTAGTACCGGTATAAAAAGTAGTCTATATATTTTCCTATAACCCATTAAAATTAGTTCAGCTGTTTCAGGGATTAGCTTGGACGAACATAATGACGGACAGATAGCACGACAGACAAAATTTAAGAAAAATGCTTTTGTTTTAGTATCGTGTAGGTAAGTAACTAAATATGTAAGCTCTTTGAAAATTCAGTGTTTTTAAGACACAGACAGACACTTTTTAATTTATATGTATTGGCAGATTTTAGATTGTTTGCAAAGCGAACAGTTTAAAATAATGATATACAATGATTTTAAAGTGGTTTTGGGGTATCCGGCAGATGCGATAATGGCTCTGTGGTTAAGTTAGACTGCAGACTGTTTGAATTCAGAATTTGTTTCATGAGTTCATTTGTTTTTGAAACATATTTGTTGTCTGGCCAGCAATCACAATCAAAATCGTTCATTATTGAGTTGATTTTAAGGATTTAGAAAAAATATAAAAATACATAGGTGTTTTTTCCATCTTAAGTATTTTGGAATAAAATGTGCAGGGCCTTATTGCCAAGGATTGACACAGTTGGACGTCATTTTCTTTTGTTTTAAATTTAAACTAGACGGAAGTTTAAATTGGGTGTAAAAGTGTTTATGAAGAATAAGATTCAAATATGGACTTTTAAATGTTTCATGTTTCCTGCCTGGCTACTATGAGAAAAAGGATCGAAAAATCTCAGAGGATAACGTATTTTTTGAATCCCAGACAATCCGTACAGATGAAATCATATGAGGACTATGTAGGTTTATTTTGTGGTTTTCTGATCTGAATGAGGACTCAGATTCGAGTAGAACATGATGTTGCATTACATTCTGGGGCCCCGGTATCTCAAAGTCTACTCAAACTCAAAATATTTATTTCACATAGGCCTGAGCACTTATAAAACATCAAAAATTAGTGCATGGTTCGAAATTGGTCGTTTTCTCGAAACTCCGCTGTTACTCTTTTCAAAATATCATTAATTTTTACAATGTGTTCATAATACACTTTGAATAGGTATGAGAGTACGTATAGACCGATTAACATAGCACAAAGTAATTACAAATAAAAAAATTAAAAACTAGTCTAAGAGTCGACAGTGTTCTCTCATTCACAAAAAAGCTTTCTAAAATATTAAAATAAACTTGAAGGGAAAACATTAGACTTCACTAATGAAGAAAACTAAAGCATTGTAAAATGAATAATAAAAATTAAACAAAAAGAAAATCCGTCAAACTAGATGGATTATCGTAGGGAAAACTAAAAAGACACACTCACGAAATTGAGTTGTTAATAGACTAGTTAATAGGAACGTTATGTATAAAAATGTAATAAAAAGGAGTGTTATGTCGATTACGTCCAACGCTGTGGGTAGTGACTGTGTAAGCCGTAAGATGATCATTCCCATCCTTGATAACGTTCTTCCGTTCATTCTATACATACTAAATTTCTCAATTTCTAGTAGTGTCTTTCCACAAGCCTGGAAAGACGCCCAAATTATCCCTTTACCCAAAAAAACTCGTCCTGCATCTTTTTCTGACTACCGACCTATTTCTATTCTCCCATTCCTATCCAAAGTCCTTGAAAAGCTTGTCCACCAACAACTTAGCTCGTTTCTTTCTAAGTACAATCTTCTGAATCCCTTCCAATCTGGTTTTCGTCCTGGTCACAGCACTACTTCTGCACTCGTACATATTTCGGACGATATAAGGTCTGGCATGGAGATGGGGAAGTTAACTGTACTTGCACTACTAGACTTTAGTAATGCGTTTAATACAGTGGACTTCGACATTTTGCTTGGCATTCTCCGCTCGTTTAACATATCTCCATCGGTAATTGACTGGTTTCGTAGTTACCTGTTTGGTCGTCGGCAGCGTATTTCCACTGAGGACTCCTTTTCTTCTTGGTGTGATACCTCTGCCGGTGTGCCACAGGGTGGCGTTTTATCTCCTTTACTTTTCGTACTTTTTATAAATGCTATCACTCAACGACTATCTTCTTTCTACCACTTGTATGCTGATGATCTCCAAATTTACACCCAAGCTCCACTCGTAGAGTTAGCTGATGCCATTAAAGCTATTAATATGGACCTTGCTCGAATTGGTGACTGGAGCGCTGAGTTTGGGCTGAAAATCAACCCTGCTAAGACTCAGGTTATTGTTGTTGGTAGTTCTCGTACTATCTCCAGGATTGATTGGACGGCACTTCCCCAGGTTTCTTTCAATAACACCGTCATACCTTTCAGTCACACTATGAAGAACCTGGGAATACACATTGACGACACCCTTTCTTGGACTAAACAATTACAGGAAGTTAGTCATAAAGTATTTGCGTCTGGAGGCTCCTTGAGACGCCTTCGTAATTTTCTTCCCATTATTTCATTATTCCACTAAAATTGCAATTGCACAAACTCTCCTTCTCCCTATTCTGGACTATGCTGATGCCAGCTATCTCGACTTGACCCAAAACCAATTGGACAAGCTAGAGCGTCTTCAAAATCTCTGTATCAGGTTTATATTTGGCTTGCGCAAATATGACCACGTTTCTGATTTCCGTGCTCAGCTCAAATGGATTCCTATTAGGTTTCGCCGGAATCTTCACTTACTTTCTCTACTTTATAATGTGCTATTTAATCCTTTCACTCCTTTCTATCTTAAGGAACGTTTTCAGTTCCTCTGTGATTCCTGTGTCATTCTAGATCCTTGAGATCATCGGAAAATCTAGAGTTGAGTATTCGTATGCATTCCACTTCTTTCTTTGACAAATCTTTTACCATACAAGCAGCTCGTTTGTGGAATGCATTACCCATAGAAGTGAGGCGTGCTCAAACGCTACCAGCGTTCAAAAGAATGGTGAAGGAGCATTACCTCTCCCTATAACTTTTCCCCTTCTTTCTCAATTATACATGTAATATTTGTTAGTATATAATTTTGGTATTGTATGTATTTTATATTATTATGTTCAATTATATGTTTGTACACTGACAGCCCTTAATCTGTCTCCTTTAAGTCTGTCCATCCAAAGGTTGTCTGTAAGAGATCGCCCTGTGCGATAAGACCGCCCATTGTACACTAGTTTAATTTTTTTTTGTATCTATAGAAATATTGTAAGGTGTACAATAAAGTATATAATAAATAAATAAATAATAAATAAATAATAACGCACCACATCACAATAAGCCAGGGAAGCCACATGTGCAAAAGGAAGGAATCATGGCCAAGCAGCCATGTCTTAAACGTAGTCCTGAATATTTTAATATGCTTTTATGATAAGGACTCGTTTTATGGGTTTTGAATTTTCTGTAACGGACTTTGGCAACTTGCTATAAAAGCGAATGCTGTTTATGCGGAATGACTTGCATGTTTTGGCTAATCTCCATTTGAGTACAATTTCATGCTTATTGCGTGTATTTATTAGGTGAAGATCGCTTCTAATCTTAAAAAGTCCTAAGTTTTTGAATACGTATAAAATGCATTGTAATATATAAAGTGATATCGAAACATTTCTAAGGGAGTTGCAAGGACCCATTTTGTATATTACCCGAATTGCCCTCTTTTGCAGTATAAAAACTGAATCTACATTAGCTGCGGATCCCCACAGTAATATACCATAAGACATAATACTGTGGAAATAAGCAAAATAAACTAACCGAGCTGTCGCTACATCAGTTAGTTGTCTAATTTTACTGCATATACAGCTGAGCTTAATCTACTAGAAAGAGTCCTAATGTGATCGCCCCACTGTAACTTTGAATCGATAGATATAAACTGTATTTTTTTTTGGGTAAACCCAAAAAAAATACAATTTCCGTATCTCATTAAGACACTAGGACATTGGTTGATTTATTTTTGATTGATTAAAATTTTGCTTTCTCAATTATTGTATAAACCTGTTAATTTTGTTTTTGTTTGTTGTTTTTTTGTTTTTTTTTTTATACAACGTGTAACGGAAACCCCATATATATCCAAAAGGACTGAAGACAACATCTGGTAGGAGTCTCTATGCAAAGTTTCAGCTCACAATAAGTGACTCACAGAATTGACCCCAAATTGTTGATTTCGTATGTTTCTTGAATACCAATAATAACAAACGTGTCACATCACTATGAGGGTCATCACTTTCCACGTCACTTGACAATAAAACGATAATTCTCTTAATTTGAAAAATTCGGTCTCTGGTATCAATGTATTGAAATTTCTAATTAGTTCCACACATATAGACATAGGATTACAAAACCCTTGCCATATCGTTTATTATCATCCAAATAAGCCGTGCACTTGGTATGTATATACCTTTTAAATTACACGTTGTATATATAAATATTTCATTATTGTAAATGTGAGGACAATCTAGGTTATTCTTTCTTCGTTGTTTTTACTTTAACTATAATTTATTTAATGATGTCAAGCAGTTTGAGTACTTGTTTGGCCTACCCAAATGTCCTGTTCTTCAAATTGTTGAGCTCCTTAAGTTCTAAGTTGAGCTACACTATAACTGACAAATGCTTGCACTGTCTGGACAGGTCCGCTCAAATTTGCGTGGTTATTTCCTCAAAAGAATACCACAGATATGAACCTACATGCTTCTCATATACAAATACAAATTGTCTGGACTTTAACCCTTTCAGACCGAGTGTGCACATTTGAGGACATAAAGTTTTTTGCCAACTAAATTACTAAAATAACTTTTTATGTAGCAAAAGACCATTGTTATCGTTTGAGCACATTCTTCTTAAATAAAAATGTTACTAGTAACGAAATCTATTGCTACCTATTAGGTTTAATTCGCCGAGTTGGACCAGTGGTCGGTAAACTTTTGAAGTGAGAAGGTAAGTGATTTATTTTATTTCAAAACTTCAAGTTTTTGGCGTAAATACTGATGGCAAAAATGTTTTTTAGTTATTAAACGGTTTATACATGAATGATAATGTGTTTTGTATACAAATATTAAATGTTTTATACAATAAATCTCGTTAATTCGTTATTTCCACAAATCTGGACATGCGGTTTTAACTATAGTGCAGTAGTTGAATAAAATGTATTTTTTGATACCCACATGTTATTTTACGATCTTTTATTTTACAAATGATTCTCAGAAATGTATTTTACGTTTTCAGGTAATTGTATTTCCAGAAATGTTCGACCCAGACGCCTTGGATGTTCTACGTAATGGAAATCTGTCGAACTTGGACTTATCTGCTCATGATGAGCATACGACTGCTTATAATTATGCCCAAAATACAAGACCTGTTCGATTAGGTGCCGATGTAGTGAACCACCCACATGACTCTGAAGACGAGGAAACTTTTGTCGATATTGAAGCAGACCCAGACGTTGAGACAGCACAGCCTTCGATTAGTGGACAGGTTTTTGATTATCTGACACCTAAACAGAACATAAAATGGAGACACAGACAGCTAGAAAATACAATACCCATAGATTAGTTTCCACCAATAGCTGTTGATCCCGTTGTGCAAGCTCCAATTGATTACTACAACAAATATATTCCAGAAGAATTATTTCGGTTAATGGCTGATATGACAAATTTATATGCAGTATAGTCAAGAAAACCCAGGTTTCGACCTACGACTGCTAATGTGTAATGCTATCAAACAATATGTAAAAAGTAAACCTTGTCCATGGGTTATCAAACTTTTATTTTTGTGTGGCAAAAATAGTCGCGCGTTTGATTTTATAATTTATCAAAGTTCAACTCCAGAATTAGATCAAAATTTGATAAAGAAAGTGGGTTTCGGCACATCTGTTGTATTACATCTAAAATTGGAGAGAACAGTGGCCATGAACTATACTGCGATAATTACTTCTCATCCTACCACATGCTGCAAATTCTCAAACACAAAGGGATAATGGCCACTTGTACAGCTCGTGTGAATAGATTTGCGAAGCCTCCGTGGCTGAGTGATGCACAAATCAACAAAAATCCAAGAGGTTTTTCTGAAGAAATTTGTAGTACTGATGGTGATGTTACTATGATCAAATGGTTAGATAACAAGCCAGCAAATTAAATAGCAATTTTGCTCATTTAGCATCAAACTTTATTGGTATAGGAGAAAAGGACGTAGTAAAGAGATGGTCTAAAAAAGATAAAAGGTTTGTTGATATAGAGAGACCTGAAATTGTGAAGAGGTATAACCATTCAATGGGAGGGGTGGATTTGCTTGATCAACTTACGAGCTATTATAGAACCTTTATAAAATCGAAGAAGTGGACGTTGCGAATTAAAATCATCATCATTACTGTTCACGCTTCGGATCTGGCAGTTTTCAAGCTTTTCGAGAATACGACATCGACAATGATTTGCTCGCAATCCCCAAGAATAAATGGTTGAATCTTCTTCAGTTTCGTCGATGGTTGTCGGAAAGTCTGGTTTTGCGCAAGAAGATGACGGTTGCAAAAAGAGGTCGTCCAAGCAGCAACAGCCCTTTGCCAGAGATAATTCCGAGAAAACCAGGAGAAGTGCGTCCCGCTGCTGAAATAGCTCGCGATGGTGTGGGTCATTTCCCTGCCCATGGAACGCGATGTAAGCTGCCAGGGTGCACGGGAAAGTCACGCATAATGTGCATAAAATGTAAAGTGCATCTATGCCTAGCCAAAGATAAAAATTGTTTTCTCTTTTCATACATAAATGTTCCTAATAAGTACTAGTGAAAGATTTTATATTTCGTTGAATTGGATACATAGTTTGTTATTAGTACGTACTTATATAGAAACAATAATAATTTTATTTCTTAAAATTAATCTATGATTTTTGTTCTAATTTCATACATTTTTTTAAAATAAATATTTCACTTTAAATACTGCTTTTTATTGATTCGGTCAATACCTCATATCGCACCTTCGGTAAGACAAGGGCCGAAGTGCTAAAATTTCTGAAAATGAGTTAAATATGCCAAAGTGCCTTAAAAACTAATTTCTACCTGTAGGAACAAAGACATTCACTAGATTCAATTTATTTTCGCCAGAGGGCAGTAGTGCCTTTGTACCATTCGTTCGTTTTTTGAATGATATTGGCGCGACAAAATCTCATTGGTCAGTTGTGGCATCGCCCGCGTGAGTAGTGGTTGTGTACTGGAGCGTCAAGGTCTTTAAGGTAAATATGCCCTTTTTTGTTTTATATTCTGGAAAGACATGGTCACATTTTGTGTACTTAAGCCTAATTTGAGAGCACATATTTGACAGAACAAAGTCGTTCGGGTAGTTGTGCCTTTGTGAGTCCAATACGTAAACATTGCCTAGTCTTTAAACCAAATCTGACTTTGTCATTCCAATTTTGTCTTATACAGATATATCTATAATAGCATTTAAGACTTTGTCATTCCTACCGCTTTATCTTTTATGTAAAATTGCTAACATTTTCGTTGTTTTCTTTACAATATCTTGTGTATATTTATTGAATTGTAAGATAATTCCGATGCCATTTTTTGCCATTTATTAACCCCTGATGTAAAAAAGGGTTCTTATAGGTTTGACGTGTATTTATTTTTGTTCTGTTGATTAATAAACCGAACTAAACGTCTGATTATTTTCGCTTTTAGGGAATAAAAATGGAATCTCGAGGCAGAAAACTTATGAGGATGGTTGATGAGCAATTTAATATACCGGCTAGAACTATTGATGAACCTCGGATTAATGAAAATTCAGAAAAATCTAGTTTTGTTTAGTTTCTAATATAATAGTTTTAAAAAGACGAATTCTACTCCTAAAATTAATTCTACGTCAATGGTTGAGCAGTGGATAGATAGCAATGACTTTGAAAATCAGGATCCAATACCAATGATACCTGAAACTACAGGAGCGATAAATTCATCCATGATAACCGTATCTGCTATGGAAGATCCAATACCAACGATTCCTGAAACTACAGAAGCGATAAATTCATCCTTGACAACCATATCTGCTATGGAGAATAATGTAATAGCTAGCCCACCCATTATAAATATAACCCCGGGTAATAACGATTCCGAGTCTGAAGAAAATAGAGATTTTTCACCATCCGAAGGTTCAGAATACAAGTCAAATGAGAAACAGGCTAGAAACTACACTAAACTCTTCAAATCAAGAAACGTATCCGGTTTTTCTAGTTCTGACAGCAGCTCATCCAGTTCCAGCAGCAGCTCATCCAGTTCTAGCAGCAGCTCTTCTAGTTCTCGAAGCAGATTTCTTGAACTTAATACTACGGTGGTCTTAAAAATAATGAAGGCAATCGTGAACCAGAACCAACACCACACGCAACAGTTAATGTAGAGCAGAAATCAAACAAACGGTCTAGAAAACGTCAAAGAAATATGAATGAGTGGAAACAAGTCATATCCAAACGTTTGAAAAACAGTGACCAAGAGTACACTACAGAAAGAGGAAAAATTGTAGCAGCAAAATCAACTCTTCCTCCTTGCCCTGATAAATGCCGACTTTCGTGTTCCACTAAAGTTTCTTCTGAAGATAGAAATACGACTTTTCAATCCTACTGGGAGCTGGGAACACACATAAGACAAGAGACTTTCTCGTGTCTTGTGTGAAACTGATTCCGCCTGCATACCGAAGAGTCAAAATTACCGGCAATAATACCTATATTAAGCCACCAAGAAAACCAAATTCGACCTACTATTTTATGATAGGTTCACAAGAAGTTAGGGTCTGTAAAAAGTTTCTGCTAAATACATTGGCTATTGGAGAAAAAACTTTACGTGATGTCATTGAAAATATATCTAATAATACTATGAGAATGAGTGCTGTTGATAATCGAGGCAAACACGGTAAAATTTGTAAACTAAGTGCTGAAGTTATCCAATCGGTTCTTATTCACATAAAGTTGATTCCACGTACAGAAAGTCATTACTTAAGGGCTAATACTACCAGAGAGTTCATAGATGGTAGCCTGACTATAGCTGAGCTCCATCGCAACTATCAAGCTATCAGAAAAGCAGCTGGAAAACCATCCGTCAATTATATGCGAAAAAGTTATCTATACCTAGGTACTTAGTTGATTGTAAGAAAATGTTCTTATGAATATTGTTTTCATATTCTATAATAGTTAACTTTGTGATTACATTATAAGAAACAAATTGTGATTTCAACAAATGCCGTCATTACTGACTGATTGAAAGTTGATTCCACGTACAGAAAGTCATTACTTAAGGGCTAATACTACCAGAGAGTTCATAGATGGTAGCCTGACTATAGCTGAGCTCCATCGCAACTATCAAGCTATCAGAAAAGCAGCTGGAAAACCATCCGTCAATTATATGCGAAAAAGTTATCTATACCTAGGTACTTAGTTGATTGTAAGAAAATGTTCTTATGAATATTGTTTTCATATTCTATAATAGTTAACTTTGTGATTACATTATAAGAAACAAATTGTGATTTCAACAAATGCCGTCATTACTGACTGATTTTAGATTAACAGTATAATAAGTCTTAGGCATTTACACGCCATTTTATAGATTTAATGTAAACCTTTTAAGTGACTTTTATGTTAATTTTTTAATTGCAGTGTTTTATGTCAGTGATAAAGATGTTCCTAAGAAGAATAATAAAGAACTACAAAATAAGTAGTATTTTCATTTAATAAAATCATTTCAATTAATGGTGTTACTTTGGTCACAATTGCACAATAATTTAAATGTTGGTGGGAAAAGGGCATAATTGTGGGCATACATTAATATTTTATTAAATATAGTATAAATAAATAAATAACTCACTCTTTTAAATTACATATTTATATTCACAAATGTATAAGGTATATTTCTGCTAAAAATAAAATACTAATTAACATTCATATGAGCAGAAAAACACAATATAAATCTATAAAAATCTTAAATCGTCTGTCCTGAAAAATTTGAAAATTAGCACTTCGGCCCTTGTCTTACCGAAGGTGCGATATATTGCTATTTACAATCATATAAGCCGGATGTCCAGTTTTGTGCACGTAAACATAAACATGATTTTCGCGAAAAGTTTTCCACTAAATTCCATTTTTTTAGGTTTTTTGTATTACCTTAAGCTCAAATAAACTATAAAAAAATCATCAATTATAAATGACCAAAAATAAAATTCGGGTCTGAAAGTTTTAAAAGAGACTGACCTCTGAGTTTGTACCGGTGTTTCTTCTCAGAGTATTCAGTTAGGAAATACCGGCCTCATCTAGCTAAACTTAACACGAAAAAAAAACATGACGTGTAAAAGTGTTAGTACAATGTATTTATAACCAATTTACAAAATAAATATTTCATTTCATTTCATTTCAATGTTTAAACAATAAATTACATTTATTCTGCAAAATTGGTTACAAATAACACTTTAAAAAATATACATAATTGGTCCCAACACAAGTACTTTCGTAACTTACTGGGACTGTTTCAATTATTACATGAAAACAATGTATGAAATGTGAATAACGATTTTATTATTTATAATTATGTACTAAAATACAAACTAGAAGAAAGCATAAAAAAATTGATTCTCGACGCTGTCGGCTGGCAACGTACCCAAGATACTGGCGGCATTGCCTCGTTGTATGGCAATGCTTAGCCTTTGACCAAAGAAATAGCCAGCCCTTGGGTCACGGGAAGCATCAACGAGCCTTTTAGATATGTCTTTAAAATGGCTGTGAGCACACGGGCCCCATGGTCCAAGAGTTTCGACCCCAAACATGTTATGTTTAAATACATAGTTTATAATTTGATTGTTCCTACACCTTTCTATAGTCCCTGTTTTTTACTGGACCAGCGCGCGTCATGGCCGACCTAAATTATCTTATAGAGAGGCAGCTGTTCCTCAGTAGCAAGAACGTTATAAGTTGATAATAATAAGTATTCTATCACAATATTGATGAAAAGAAACCCTTGAACTCATCTAATGAATCTGCTAAGCAAAAATAACATCTTTCTTTTCATTATAAATGTAACACCAATTACTCGTACCATACACTCATAAACTCCTAATAATTTAAACTATTTATTCATAAACGTTTTTCATAGTATTCTTTGAGCGACTACGGCGTCCACAAAGTCTGTCGAAAGCAAGACGTTTCCCAACTAACTCCTCTTGCAATAGAATGCAATTAAATATTTCCGCTCCTAATATTTTTTAAGAGTTCCAACGCAAAGATATTGTTCGGCCGATAGTTCAGGACTGCCTTTGTGAGCTTCATTTTTTACTGTGAAAATCTTTGCAAGCTACACCTTTTGTAAATTCATAAATAGATTAAAACATTTTGCTTCAGCAAAATTAGTGGCACGGATTTTATAAAGTTGTTTACTTTTAACCCGTAATGCAAAGCAACTTTTCGGGGTTTGAATTAAGTTTATGAAAAGTTTAATATGCCTTTGGATGTTGTTTTGAATATTAATTAGAATATCTCCAAAAGAAATTCATGTAGATAGACTAGTTATGAATAATAATTATCTCAATGTTGTTGATTTTAATAAATTCAACGCTAGTATTACATTAAGTGCTAAACTTGAACACAGTTTATAATTATAAAAGAATAGCTTTATTCGCAACATAGAAAAACCTTTACGTTCTCCCCTTCATTTCCTTTGACACTTAAAAAGGAAGAAATCCGGCACATAAAACTTGCAACAAAGCGGCAACAAAACCCTCACTATAAAGGATCTACTAAAAAAATAATGTTCGTAGCTAAAGCAATTACGTCTTCTAAAATATACCTTTTTTAAAAATTACTCTTAATATTTCTCCGTAGTGCGCCATCTCAAAGGGTGACGCAACAAAATCTTGTTAAAGTTAATGAACAAACTTAGAGAGTCTCACTTAAATTAGACACTTGCTTTGCCACCCTACTCGGGGACGTGAAAGCATTGAAAACTACCGTCATATTAATAATGCTGTCGAATATTATATTCGTGTAGTTTTGTGTGCTTGTTTGTGTGTGTTTAAGATAGAGTTTGAACGATGTCCTCAGGACTGAATTTACTAATGAAAATATAAATATTGACACATTTAATTGTACACCCTATACAGTTACCACTGCTGGCACAAAAATCTACTTTCTTCAGTTACCACAGGAACTTAGCGTAATATGCTGTTTACTCACGATGGCTGGTTTTTTTCGTCATTTCAGTGTAGTAACCGAAGTTGAACTTAGTTGTTCTAAGTTGAATTATCAGACTAACTGACAAAGGCTTGCATTCTCTGGACAGGTGCACTAAAATCTACGTGGTTCTTTCCTCAAACTACACACACACACTACTTTGCATAATCTTTATAAATTATCATGAATGTTTGAACTTTGTTCGTAAATCTGTTGAAAAGACACTCACCAGTAAGTGAATAATATTCGTATATTACTATTTACTAGTTGTTATATTTCCTTTTCTTTTAGTTAAAATGTTAAAATTATAGAACTACTGTACTTTCTAGTTTTATATGCATGCTGTGAAAATCTATAATAGGCTTCGGAACCCCATGTGACATTGTTACTATACAACGTGTAATTTAAAGGGTATATACTTACCAAGTGCATGGCTTCTTTGGGTGATAACAAACGATATGGCAAGGGTTTTGTAATCCTAAGTCTACTTGTGTAGAACTTATTACAAATTCCAATACACTGATACGAGAGACCGCATTTTTCAAATTAAGAAGAACGAAAAGAATTATCGTGTTCTTGGCAAGTGACGTGGAAAGTTATTGACCCCCGTAGTGCTGGACACGTTTGTTATTCAAGAAACATGAAACCGATAATTTGGTATCAATTCTTTGAGTCACTTATTTTGAGCTGAAACTGTGCATAGAGACTCCATACCAGATATTGTCTACAGCCCTTTTGGATAAATATGGGGTTTCCATTACACGTTGTATAATGAGAATTGGAAAAAAAGCTGTTGAGTTTCCTATGAATAAATAAATGTAGGTAATTAATTGTAGGTAGGTAATATATTGAGGATATCTTTCATGATTGTCTGACAGTTTGACACACTGCGGCCTATCCAAACGGTGTGAGGACCGTTTGTTGAGCTCCTTGAAGTTCTAAGATGAGTTATTGATAACGCGATACATTTAGTTTGGATGAGCCTACTCTTAACCTGATGGTAAGCGATATAGCGATGATGTCTAGGATAGGACGAGTAAGCCCAGAAGATGCCTGTTTGCTTGCTGTTGCTGAGCAAAAGCAAGAGTGAACAGGCATCATCTTAAATATAAATTAATTTGAAATGTCTATCTATGATTTCAAGATAACTATGTTTCTAAGTGCTTGTAGTTTGAAATAATGTTGCTGACGATTTTATGCGGTAAATTTAGAATGCATTTGACAGGTATTTTTGCAGGCACTTTTATTGTGCGCGCAGCCAAGGTGTGGAAAAGTCTGCCGGCTTCTGTATCCCCTGCCACATATAACCCGTCAGCCTTTAAAGTAGGAGTGAACAGACATCTTCTGTGCTCGCTCGTTGTAATGTAGACCGGTCTAAAACTTACCATCAAACACCTGATGCGAGCTCTTTCGTAATAAAAAAAAAACAATTGACGTAACAGGTATTATCAGCTATAGGTAACGCCCTAAACAAATGTTTGAGGTTAAATTCTCGATGGTATGACTGTTTGCTTGCGGTGCTTTTAACTAGAGCAGCGTGGACTTCCTGTTTGAACTATGCAAGGAGCACGTGTTGTAGGGTTCCGTAGCTTACGATAACGCCAAAGCGAGTATAATAGAGTTGGTCGACTATTACTCGTTTTGTGAAGCCAACTTAGGTCTAATAGTTTCCTTTTAACTTCATTGTATGTAAGTACTACTACCATGACGTTTTAATTCCTACCTACAACCACTTAGTTGGTAGGGGTAGGGAGTAGGGACACTTGAATCAAACGAATCGACTTTGAAGATTAATATTTCCCAAACGGATCACTGAATCGAAAATTGATCTTTCCACACTCTCATTATTTTTGAATGGATACCCCATTCAAAAATAATGAGAGTGTACGAGATAATAAAATCATCTCCACTTTACGTGTAGTAGACCAAAAAATTTTTTCTCATGATTTTATTTTATTCTTGATCGGCGTGATTAACATGTATACATATATCAAATTACAGCGTTCTAGTACCAATAGTTTCTGAACTAAGCCGCGTACAGATAGACGGATATGGCGAAACTATCAGGGAACCTGGTTGACTATGACGTTCGATATCGATGTAGGTACGATCAACGTTGATCACCTTCAGTCTCGTGTTTTTATTCATATTATATCTACATTAGAAAATATACACTTAAATACAAACCCTAAACTATATATGTATATCTAAAAAAATGTAAAATCTAGCGTCCAGAAATTCGTGGGTATCGCTGTCCACTGGTAATGCCCAAAAGACTGGCTGCATTGCTACGTTGTATGGCAATGCTTATCTTCTGTCCAAGGTAAAAGCCAGCCAGCCAGCGAAGTGTTAACTACGCGTCTGGAAAGGTCTTTAAATAATTTTGTATCTACATTTAATTGACATTTATCAAAAAACCGTCCTCAATGCTGGCGTTGAGAAATGTGCCCAAGAGACTGTCGAGTGGCGACATTACCGCGTTGTATGGCAATGCTTTTCCCATTACATTGTAAATTGCCCTTGGACTAAGTACAATATAATGGGACAACCAATAATCTATACTTAATATTATAAAGCGGAAAGGTTTGTTTGTTTGCTTGAACGCGCTAATCTTCGAATGGACAGGGTTGATTTGGATGAAATTTGGTATGGAAGTAGCTTGAAGCTTGAGGAAGGTTATAGGCAACTTTTTACGCGACTGCAAAAAAGGAGAGTTAAGTTTTTACCGTGATAGAATCCACGGGAGCGAAGCCCCGCGTGAGTACTAGCATACAATAAAGGACAAAGCCAGCTCTTGAAGTTAGCTCTCAAATGTACAAAGACGGCCTATATCAACAGTTTAACGTGATTGCAGCACGAAAAAAACTCGGCATGTTGCAATGGTCACCGACTGACCACGGTAAGTAAGCGTTGTTGAACACAGAAGATCGTACTTCATGTGATTGTGTATAGCATTCATCTATAGAACTTAAATCGGGACATTTACCATGTGTACATTCCCACACTTCATATAATATAATCACTACCAATGACAGATAAGACATACTCACACACACACACACACGCGAACACTCACAATCAGGCACACATGCATGTACTCACTATACACTTATATAATTCACACTAATTGTATAAAATATTAAATTTAACTTATTAATTTAATCCGATTCAATGTCATTTATTTTAAACTATTTCATTTTAATTTAATTCAAAGTCTGTTATTTTTTTGCACGCTCTCATACCTGTAAACATGGTTTTTGACATTCAAAACAGACAAATGGAAGAAGGCGCTGATTCCTGATATGCAGGTTCTAACCTAGTTCGGGATTCAGAGGCTTCACAGTATCTTGTATCCTCATTTTATGTTACTAAATATTTATTATTATTAATATATATTGTTTCGAGTTTATTTATTTAATATAACTTTATGCAACACAAAATGTACAAAGGCGGACTTAATGTCATTCACTTAAAGGCATTCTCTTCCAGTCAACCATTGGTGGTGAAGAGATAACATGGCGGGTGCTTAAAAAATAAAATAAGTAGATAATAATTATATTCAAAGTAAAAGTTTTATATATATCATTAAACTAATTTCCGATATTCCGGCACTATTAAAAGCGCCATGGTCACGGACGAATTGTAAATAAATACGTTATAATAAATTTTAAGTAGTAATGAGTTACTGACCATGATATTTTAAAATCATATCTTTTACCAATAAGGTAAATGACCCACTGCGTCGGCGACCGCCTCACGAAAAAAATAAATAATCAATAATGTTTTAATTTTCAATTTATACTTACCTAGTCATAAAATTAAAGTGTTTGAACAGCATGTCTTCTAATCTGTATGAACGAAACGAGAATTTAACTCCAACATTTAAACTAATTTCATATTAAACATGGGTAAGTACTTGTCCACGTTTAATTGAAACACCTGCAGGTTTATTAAAATTTTATACAGTATTATTATGGTCATAAACATTTACAATAACAGATTTCGTGAATGGGTGTCTATTTAAAACATCGAAATTCCATACGCTTCAGAAAGTACGATAAGCGTTTGGTTCTGGTTATCAGAAGCACAAAGATCTTTTTTTTACTTTTTTTTTTCTGTGTGGGAAAATCATCACATGACTCGTTCCGTTCTGGGTGGAGCGGAAGGAAGTGTCAGACTTCTACTGACTAAAAACTCACCCTGCTCCTTCTGTTGACCTTGAATTCCGGGGCTGCGGTGTCTCGTTCGAACAATTCCCGCAACCCCATAAGACAATGGCCCTGTCGGGCCCCGTCAATGCTGCTGACTGCTCTTTGAGGCGCGCGCGGAACACGACGCGCCGCCGACTCGTGTCTGATCCTTACCGGACGGTGAGCTACCCCTGCTCGCCGTCCGCAGACCCGCGTCTATGGTAGCCGGAGATCAGCTCGTGATCCCCGACATCCGGGGCGTCTCACGCGGCGGCTGGGGCGTGAGAAAGCTAACTGTCTCTCCCCCACGCGTTCAGCCTCCTCCTTCGCTAGCATGACTGCTTCGCAGAAGGAGGCGATTGCATCCCATTCCCTCTCGCACCGTACCATGGTCTGAACCAGGCCCGGCCGTGAGAGGTCACCACCACCGATCGCCTCCACAAGGACACGGTGGTGCTCCGTCCAAGCAGGGGTGGACAACACCTCGACCGTGTGCTGCACCGTGTCTTACGGGTGGTCGACGCAATGTTGACACCCGGGCGTGTCCTCCCGCTGTATCCGAAACAGGTACCTCCCGAAACAACCATCTGGTCAGTACCTGCGTCAGGTGGAAGGAGAGGACTCGGTGGCGTCTCTCAAGCCACTCCTCAAACTCCTCAAACTTATCGCCGCAATTGCGGCGTGCCCAGCCCTCGGTTGCGATAGTCGCTCTTTCCATGCCACTGTGAGATCGTGCCGGAGCTCAGCTTCAATTTCAGCTTCAGTTTCACCACCAGTTTCAGCTTCAGTTTCAGCACCAGCTTCAGTTTTGGTTTCAGTTACAGCTTCAGTTTCAGCTTCAGCTAGTTTTAGCTTCAGTTTGGTTTCAGCTTCAGCTTCAGTTTCAGCTTCAGTTTCAGCTTCAGTTTCAGCACCAGTTTCAGCTTCAGTTTCAGATTCTGTTTCAGCTTCAGTTTCAGCACCAGTTTCAGCTTCAGCTTCAGCTAGTTTTAGCTTCAGTTTGCTTTCAGCTTCAGCTTCAGTTTCAGTTTCAGCTTTAGTTTCAGCTTCAGCTTCAGTTTCAGCACCAGTTTCAGCTTCAGCTTCAGCTAGTTTTAGCTTCAGTTTGGTTTCAGCTTCAGTTTCAGTTTAAGCTCCAATTTCAGCTTCAGATTCAGTTTCAGTTTCGGTTTTAGCTTCAGGTTCAGCTTCAGATTCAGCTTCAATTTCAACTTCAGTTTCAGCACCAGTTTCAGCTTCAGTTTCAGCTTCAGTTTCAGCTTCAGTTTCAGTTTCAGCTTCAGTTTCAGCTAGTTTTAGCTTCAGTTTGGTTTCAGTTTCAGTTTCAGCTTCAGTTTCAGCTTCAGTTTTGGTTTCAGCTACAATTTTGGTTTCAGCTTCAGCTTCAGCTTCAGCTTCAGTTTCAGTTTCAGCACCAGTTTAAGCTTCAGCTTCAGTTTCAGCTTCAGTTTTGGTTTCAGTTTCAGCTTCAGTTTCAACATCAGTTTCAGCTTCAGCTTCAGCTAGTTTTAGCTTCAGTTTGGTTTCAGCTTCAGTTTTGCTTTCAGCTTCAGTTTAGTTTCAGCTTCAGTTTCAGCACCAGGTTCAGCTTCAGTTTTAGTTTAAGCTTCAGTTTCAGTTTCAGCTTCAGTTTTAGCTTCAATTTCAGCTTCAGCTTCAGTTTCAGTTTCAGCTTCAGTTTTGGTTTCAGTTTCAGCTTCAGATTTGGTTTTACTTTCAGCTTCAGTTTCAGTTTTAGCTTCAGTTTAAGCTTCATTTGCAGTTTCAGCTTTAGTTTCAGTTTCAGCTTTAGTTTCAGTTTCAGCTTCAGTTTCAGTTTTAGCTTCAGTTTCAGTTTCAGCACCAGTTTCAGCTTCAGTTTCAGCTTCAGTTTCCGTTTCAGCTTCAGCTTCAGTTTCAGCTTCAGTGTCAGCACCAGTTTCAGCTTCAGTTTCAGTTTGATCTTCAGTTTTAGCTTCAGTTTCAGTTTTTCAGCTTCAGTTTCAGCTTCAATTTCAACTTCAACTTCAGTTTAAGCTTCAGTTTTGGTTTCAGTTTCAGCTTCAGATTTGGTTTCACTTTCAGCTTCAGTTTCAGTTTTAGCTTCAGTTTAAGCTTCATTTGCAGTTTCAGATTTAGTTTCAGTTTCAGCTTTAGTTTCAGTTTCAGCTTCAGGTTCAGTTTCAGCTTCAGTTTCAGTTTCAGCACCAGTTTCAGCTTCAGTTTCAGCTTCAGTTTCCGTTTCAGTTTCAGCTTCAGTTTCAGCACCAGTTTCAGCTTCAGTTTCAGTTTGATCTTCAGTTTTAGCTTCAGTTTCAGTTTTTCAGCTTCAGTTTCAGCTTCAGCTTCAGTTTCAGTTATAGTTTCAGCTTCAGCTTCAGCACCAGTATCAGCTTCAGTTTCAGTTTCAGCTTCAGTTTTGGTTTCAGCTTCAGTTTCAGCTTCAGTTTCAGCTTTAGTTTCAGTTTCAGCTTCAGTTTCAGTTTCAGTTTCAGCTTCAGTTTCAGCTTCAGTTTCAGCTTCAGGTTTAGCTTCAGTTTTAGCTTCAGTTTCAGTTTCAGCTTCAGTTTTGGTTTCAGTTTTAGTTTTGGTTTCACTTTCAGGTCCAGTTTCAGTTTTAGCTTCAGTTTAAGCTTCAGCTTCAGTTTCAGTTTAAGCTTCAGTTTCAGCTTCAGATTCAGTTTCAGTTTTAGCTTTAGTTTCAGCTTCAGTTTCAGCTTCAATTTCAACTTCAGTTTCAGCACCAGTTTCAGCTAGTTTTAGCTTCAGTTTCAGCTTCAGATTCAGTTTCAGTTTTAGCTTCAGTTTCAGCTTCAGTTTCAGCTTCAATTTCAACTTCAGTTTCAGCACCAGTTTCAGCTAGTTTTAGCTTCAGTTTGGTTTTAGCTTCAGTTTGGTTTTAGCTTCAGTTTCATTTTCAGTTTCCGTTTCAGCTTCAGCTTCAGTTTCAGCTTCAGTTTCAGCTTCGGTTTCAGCTTCAGTTTAAATTTCAGCTTAAGTTTCAGTTTCAAATTCAGTTTTGGTTTCAGCTTCAGTTTCAGCTTCAGTTTCAGTTTCAGCTTCAGCTTCAGCTTCTAGATCTTTATGCAATAAGCATTATTTGACATTAATGCTTATGTATTGAGTACCTATCATCAAGAACTATAAGGTGGGAAGTCTTGTTAGTAGACTTCAACTCATTGAAACAAATATTGTTAATGAAATTTCTGCCTAACCTTTCCAAACTACATAATTATAGGAGTAGGTTCCCATACTGTACCCTGTGTACCCCTTGGCAAGACTGGGGTAGATTTTCTGGCAAACAAATTGCGAACACAAAAATATATGTATAAAAGTACATAAATTTGTAAACAGCACAGTTCTGTTCCTGTATGGAGTATTTACAATCACTTGTGGGATGGCTCTGCAAATATCACCATGCTGTATTTGCTTCTCCTCCACATTTATTTAGCAAAATCAAAATTAAATATATTTTATTTCACATAGGTCTACATTGGACTTAAATAATGTCGCAAACTAGAGCACGATTCGAATTAGTCGTTTCCTATGTAGAAGAGCCGGCGAGAAAATCTCAGTTTTACAATCACACAGCTAACAATTGTACAACTCTCTGCCAGCTTCTGTAAGAGTGAACAAGCATCCTATGGGCTTACTCGTTTCATCATAAACCTCATCTTTCGCTTACCATCAGGGTTGATTAATTACAAAAGCGATCTCATCCGAAAAACGTCGATCTGTAATTATCTCTTAGTTTTGTGGGTATTGAAATAATCCACTCAACAAAAAACTAAGTCAAGATTAAGAAATCTCATTTATTTTTCAATTTTAAAACAAAGCCTTACTGCTGATGTCTCATCTAAAAATTCAGTGTCATTTCAATTATAGTTTTCAATTTTGCATTTTAATAGAAAAAAAAACTGTAACATTGATATGCTAATATTTTAATCAGGGGTTGATTGAATTTTACACAAGGTCATCGAATACTAGAACAAAAATTTACATGAGATATTTAAAATTATGTTTACCTATAACAGAGATATGTTTGACACAGCGTAAGAAAGGTACTATACGTATAATTTAAAGGGTACATACAAAGTGCACGGCTTCTTTGGATGATAACAAACGATTTAGCAAGGGTTTTGTAAACCTATGTCTACGTGTGTGGAACTTATTAGAAATTTTAATACATTGATACCGGAAACCGAATTTTCTAAATTAAGAAGAACGAAGAGTATTATCATTTTATTGGCAAGTGACATAGAAAATGATGACCCTCATAGTGATGTGACACGTTTGTTATTATTGGTATTCAAGAAACATATGAAACTGATAATTTGGGGTCAATTCTGTGAGTCACTTATTTTGAGCTGAAACTTTGCATAGAGACTCCATACCAGATGTTGTCTTCAGTCCTTTTGGATAGATATGGGGTTTCCGTTACACGTTGTATACCCGGACTTTTAATTCAATGCAGTAGACTGACATTTTCTGAGTTGTCAGATAATGACGACTATGAAATTGTGATGTAACTAAATTAATCGATTCAGGAATAAAATCGAATAGCAATGTATAATTTTTTTTAAATAATATTGTGTGAAAATAACAAAAAGTAAAAGGGTCGTGAAAAATAAAACTAATAGATCATGATAATATTTTTCATTTTTTTTGCAATATGCTTCTGTACCCGTACCCATTCCAATGGGGTCTTTTTAATAGTAATCCCGCGCAATTTATTAAAATATTCATCACTTGAAACAATCAGCAAAAGAGTGGCTTTTATCATGTCTGATTAGATATGGATATTTTTATAAAAAATAGATTTATATATAATAAAATCTAGTTACTACTTAAAAATTAATGACATTTTATCATTTATTTATATTTCTTACAATTAAAAATCGCTTATTTATTATTCGATTGATTGAATCCATCACTATTAGGTTAAATAGGATAACATTATTTGAGTAAGTGACATTAGCTTATGTCAGCTTACTACATCGAATTAAAAATACGGGTATAGTTTTGCAGCTTCAAAAATTGATGAGATGTAAAAGGCTTTGTTTTCCTTGACATCAAGAAGGCCAAGTCAAAATTTTCTTATAAATTTAATATTAGAAACCATTACTTAAAAGCTTGTCATTCTTAGTCTAGTCATTCTTCACCATAATTATTACGAGTTCTCTTATTCAGAAAGATTATTATAAAGCATCTTGCCTTTTAATTAGATTGTTATTTTAACACATATATGTATTTTATTAGTATTATATATATTATCTGCATATTCTTGCCATAATCTACGTAAGTCAATTTATTTTCTTGTACACCATATTGTAGTCTTTTTAAATCAAAGGTTGTCTGGTAGAGAGTACCCTAAAGTTGAAGTAAATAAATTTCTTTGTGTTGTTCTTTAGATTTTGTATTCAATCTCCCTTCAATGACTACTACTTTTTGGTTTTGATATTTTATAATAAAAGCTTCATTTCTTAGCTTTGTTACTTTTTCATTTAATGTTGGTATTGATAGAGGAGCTCGTGGCTTATTAATAACAGCCACACGGGTCGATCTTCAAAGTTAAGCAACGCTTTCTAAGGTCAGTTCGTGGATGGGTGACAATAGGGTAGGTTCCTGTGTTACAAAATAATTATTTTATTTAGTCCATTAGGTAGATTTTCAAAAAATATTGGTCACATATTTTTTGCTTTTTCAAGTCAAGAAAAATTCACAAAGATGGAAACCTTCAAAGTACAGGAGTGGGGGCTGCTGACGTCACACTTTGCTAAGAATTATACCGAGGTGTGACGTCACGCGAAATTTCAACTTTCAATACCAACTGGACGCGCTTGAGTCTATCGAGGAGCGGGCCAAGAGACTCATTGGCAACGATGCACTGGTCGAGTCAAAGCTCCAGAGCCTTGAACACCGACGACGAGTTGCAAGTCTATCGGTTTTCTATCGGTTATATTTCAGGGAGTGTGCGACGGAATTACACAATCTAATTCCGCCAAGCCCGTTCCATCATCGGACTACGAGACAAATGGCGAAGCGCCATCTTTACATGGTGAACATCCCACCCATACGCACAAAACGTTTTGGGAATACCTTCATTGTGCGTACGGCTAAGGAGTGGAATTCCCTGCCGGAGTCTGTGTTTCCCGACAGCTACAACCTAGGAGTCTTTAGGTCCAGAGTGAATAGGTTACTTTTAGGTAAGCGTGCTCCATCTTCGATCACATCATCACTTACCATCGGTGAGATAGTGGTCAAACGCGAACCTATTTTCAATAAAAATAACGTGAAAATAAAAAAATATGTGTCCAATGTTTTTTGTTAAATTACTTGACGGACTAAATAAAATATTTTAGGAAACTACCCTATACGGAAATTGCTCCGTGCCTCGGAAATCATCCCCGCTGTCATTTGAACATCTTTGGCAGTCGTTACGAGTAGTCAGAAGACAAAATATCTAACACTGGTCTTGCCGAGAGGTATCGTATTATCCAGATACTGGGTTGTAGAAGAAAGATATTCAGTCGTTTTATGTTAAAGACTAATACTTAGCTGCATTCAACTAAACTAGAAGCTGACATGATCATAGTTAGGAAAAGGCAGACGATGTTAGTATAGGTATATCTAGTAGAAAGTGTCATACCACTCAACATACCAATTAATAAATCTTAAAAAATAATTGGTATTCTTACAAAATGACGTCTACGGAATAATCTGGAAAAGAAGTGCATCGCTGCTACGTCGCTGTCGGGGCAGCTCGAACGGGATCCTGAGCATGTTGTTCGAGCGGTGGGATTCTCCTTTCTTGCGGAGATGGCTGCAGCTGCATGCCAGTGCCTGCACTTATTATTATATGTGACATACGTATATTTATTAATCTTACATTGACATTTTTTTGTGACATTTTTAATCTGACATTGTTTTTATTTATTTTTTGACATTTCTCATTTTATTTTATTGACATTTTTACGGTTCCGTAGTCAACAAGGAACCCTTATAGTTTTGCCATGTCCGTCTGTCTGTCCGTCTGTCCGCGGTTTAGCTCAAAAACTATTAGTACTAGAAAGTTGTACTTTGGCATGAGTATACATGTTAATGACGCCAAAAAAGTGGTTAAATAAAATTTTGAAAAAAAAACAATTATTTAGGGTACCTCCCATACATGTAAAGTGGGATGATATTTTTTTTTTTCGTTCATGCCATAGTGTGGGATATTGTTGGACAGGTCTTTCAAAAATATTAGGGGTTTGGGAAGACCGTTTTTTGATTAAGTTAACCGTTCGTGACTTATCAAGCTTTAAAGTACCAATTTTCGTTAGAGTCAAGTGTCCCCCCTCTATCAACTAAACGGTTGTAGTTAGAAATTCAAATGTCACGGCAGTAGTACCTATATATAACGAAATTTAAAGGAAAACTATCACACATAAGTGGGCTTTACAAGTTTATGAGTAATAGTCGACCAATTGTATTTGACTCGAAAATTTCGAACAACTCTATAGAAATGTCGATTGATGGCGCTAAGCGCCAGTTGTATCGTGCTAGCTTCTTGTGACGATTGAGTAGTGTAGCTCTGTGTCCGTATTTAAATTCAAAACACCGGCTATGACAAGTTTTATACAAATCTCTAAAAAAAATTAAAACTTTCCGTGCAAAATTGTCGGATCAGGTGAGGATTTGTATAGGAAGTCAAATTAGTTAGGTAGTTATGTTTGGCTTTTAGTTAGAGCACAGGTGCTGTCGGGGCACGGCTGCTTCGGCAAGTACCTGTGCCGCATAGACAGAGAGCCGGACGCTCGGTGCCACCACTGCGTCCATTGCGGGGAGGACACGGCGCAACACACGCTCGCCGAGTGTGTAGCTTGGGAGGAGCAGCGCCGTGTCCTCACAAATGAAGTAGGAGGCGATCTGTCGCTGCCGGCCGTAGTGCAGAGTATGGTCGACAGCGCAGAGTCGTGGGACGCGGTGGTGTCCTTCTGCGAGGACGTGATGTTGCAGAAGGAAACTGCGGAAAGGGAGAGGGAGATCTCCACTCCCTTCCCTGGCCGCAGAAGGCGCACCGGGCGCAGGGGAAGGGCGGACAACGCCCTTTTCCAGCCCCCATGAATGGGTCCAGGGGCGAGGGACTTGGGGAAGTCCCTCGCCCCCTATTTGATGGACCCGAGTCGCAGGCGCGCGCGGGTGTCGGCGCGCGCCTCTGTGGCGATGCACGGGGTAGTTCAACACCTCACTACCCCGTGCAGGAGGCGAGGCCGGGACAGACCCGACCAGCACTAGTGCGGGGCTGCGGAAGAATTAGGTTTCCCGCGGTCCCCCACGCACGTGTGAGGAGACACCGGGGTGGTTTTAGCCGGTAAGAATCCGGCACACCCCTCCGCCATTCCCCAGGCGGAGGTAGTCCATGAGGATTTCCCCCCGTTAAAAAAAAAAAAAAAAATGTTACGAAACGATCAGTCAGCGAATACGACACGCACTTGGCTGTTATAAAAACTACGGAATCCTACACTGCGCGTGGCCCGACACGCACTTGACCGGGTTTTTGTATATTTATTCTCTATAATTCAATTTAATTTAATTTCAATTTCACAGTTATGTTTTTTTTGCATGTATTATGTGTATAGTTGTGTAAGCCGACCAATGGCACATGTCTTAGCTTCCTTTATATGGGTCACAGACCTGAAATAAATGAATTTTAATTTAAAATAATGTATTTTTGACTACTGTGAAGATTGTAATAATCATGATCTTAATTAAAATGAAATATAGACATGTTTATTTCAAAGTGGTATTCTTGGTGTTCATTATTCGTTCATATTTGTTAATTTAATTGACTTTGTAGCATTCACTGGATCTTTACCCTTTATAAACCTCATAAACGGGGAAATACAGGCCATGAATATTTATCGTTTGTACCCGATATAAATATAGTTTAAACATGACAGTTTATTTTTTTAAATACCTAATATTGGGAATCATTTGGAATCTTAAAACATCTCCTACTAAGGATTTCTAAAGCTTTAAGATTCTAGGATTTTAATCGTCGTGGCAGCTTTCGTAAATTTCGTGCTTTCATGAAAATAAATAATTTTATGTTACGTTTATGTCATTTTGATTATACCCCTCCAGGGTATTATTTTTATTATTGGCAATTCTACACTATTTTTTATTTTAAATCTTTAATATTGGGACTAGAATTGTTGTTATTAAGGTCGTATTTCTCAAACAGTATGAAATATGATTATATTTTCTTCTTAAGACAGTTTTGGTTACGTATCATTTATCGTGATCAGAATCAAGAGCATTTTTTGTTTCAAAGATACAATATGCAAGTTTTCCCTTTTTTTTTTTTTTTTTTTTTTTAACGTGGTAAAATTATCAAATAAGTCCTCCCACTCCGGGCAGGGTGGGAGGGACTGTCAGACTTTTACTGACTAAAATCCACGGTGTTCCTTCAATAACCCTTTACATACCGGGGCCACGGTAACGGGATGAGTCCCACGACCCCGGCAGGCTTCGGCCCTCTGCAGAGGGGGCCTCGTCATGTTGCTGACGCTCTTTGAGGCGCGCGTGGAACACGACGCGCCGTCGACCCGGGCATGGTCCATGGTCGGACAGCGAGTTGCCCTTTACTCACTGTCCGCATGCCCGCGCCTACGGTGGCCGGAGATCGTCGGCCGACGTCCGACGCCGTGGGCGTCTACCACTGCGGCTGGGCTGGAGGGAGGACGCCATCCTCTCCCTCTCGCGGCCCGCCTCCTCCTTCGGAAGCATGACTGCTTCGCAGAAGGAGGCGACCGCTTCCCACTCCCTCTCGCCCCGCAGCATGGCCTCGACCAATGCCGGGCGCGAGAGGTCTCCGCCTATCGCCGCCGTGAGGACACGTCGGTGCTCTGCCCAGGCGGGGCAGTCTTGCACCGTGTGCTCTACGGTGTCCTCAGGGCGACCCTCGCAGTGGTGACACCCAGACGTTTCCTCCTTTCCCATCAGACACAGGTACCTCCCGAAACTTCCGTGTCCGGTGAGGACCTGCGTCATGCGGTAGGTCAGGACGCCGTGACGCCGATCTAGCCACTCCTCAAAGAGGGGTCTTACCGCCGCAATTGCGGCGTGCCCGGCCGTCGGTTGCGACAGTCGTTCCCTCCATACTGCCCTGAGATCGCGCCGGAGCTCTTCCCGCCGCGCCTCGACTTCTCGAGGCAGCGGGGATACGCCCCGGCGCTGCGCCTCCACGCGCCATTCATAGACGCGCTGGAGGGCAGTCGCCTCCAGATCCCA
This sequence comes from Tholera decimalis, assembly GCA_943138885.2. Classification (NCBI taxonomy): domain Eukaryota; kingdom Metazoa; phylum Arthropoda; class Insecta; order Lepidoptera; family Noctuidae; genus Tholera; species Tholera decimalis. The sequence continues at coordinate 5,326,091 of OW964553.2, read as the reverse complement.
GGGCAGCAATCCGGCAAGGAGGTTGGCCGATTCGCCGGCGATCGTGCGGTATCCCCGGATCATTCGGATAGCCATGACCCTCTGGCATGCGACCAACTTTAGTGGTCGCGTCCGGATGCACAGGGCCCACACTGGGGACCCGTAGAGGGCCATGGACCGCACGACGCCGGCGTACAGCCTTCGGCAGGAGGCGTTTGGCCCGCTGAGATTAGGCAGGAGTCGCCTGAAGGCGGCTGCTGCCCGGTTCAGCTTTGGGGCCAAACTCAGGAAGTGCTCCCTGAAGTTCCACCGGCTGTCGAGGACGAGTCCCAGGTACTTCATCGTCCTCCCGACGCCGATGCGAACCCCCTCCACCGTTATGTGGGACTCGGACCGTGGCGCGTTCCGACCGCCATGGAAGCACATGGCCTCGGTCTTGTGCAGCGCCACGTCGAGTCCCAACTGCCGGATCCTACGAACGACTGTCGCAACCGCTTGCGTCGCCAGGTCGGCCGCCGCCTGGTGCGACTCTCCCTGCGCCAGGACGAGCGTGTCGTCAGCGTAACATACTACGCTGACGCCGTCAGGGAGGTCGCCGCGCAGCACCCAGTCGTATCCGATGTTCCACAGGGGCGGCCCCAAGACCGAACCCTGTGGGACACCGCACGACATCTCTCGCCGGTTCCACTCTCCCCGGTGACCGGGGTAGATGACGGCTCTGTCCGTCAGGTAGTCCTCGACTATGCGACGGAGGTAGGTCGGCACCCGGTGATACCGGAGTGCCTCCCTGATGCAACTCCAGGGCAGGGTGTTGAAGGCGTTGGTGATGTCCAAAGACACCGCCAAGACGACCCTGCCCCGGGATACCGCGTCCCCCGTCGTGAGGGCTCTCACGCGCATGACAGCATCCACCGTCGAGCGCCCCCTGCGGAAGCCAAACTGGCACTCCGCAAGATCCGGGCCCACCCGATTCAGGTGCCCGAAGAGGCGGTCTGCAATCACTCTTTCCAAGAGCTTGCCCACCTCGTCGAGCAGCACGATGGGCCGGAATGCGGACGGAGAGTCCGCAGGGCGCCCGGCTTTCTGGATCAGGACCAGCTTTCCCGTCTTCCAGCGAAGCGGAAACTGGCCCCTCTCCAGGCATGCGCTAAAGAGCCCCCCCAGTCGAGGCCCGAGAGTCTCCGAGGCCAGGACCCACGCTTTCCCTGGCAAGCCGTCGGGTCCTGGGGCGGTATTTTTGGCCTTGAGCCGTTGTACCGCCACTCTCAAGTCTACCTCGGTCACCTCTGGAGCGTCGTAGACGTCGTCGTCGCTGTGGTCCGCGTTTGCGCCAGCTTCAGGTTCCGTCGGAGACGGAGCCATGGGCGGGGGAGCGTGCTCCCCTCGCGATGGGAACAGGGCGCTCACCACGTCCTCCAAGAACTGAGGCTGGAGACTCTGCGTCAACGGGGGAGCCCAGGGGCGGAGCTTTTCTCGCACCCACTTGTAGGGGCGGCCCCATGGGTCCCCGTCCAGAGTCGCCAGCATCTCCTCCCGGGCCAGTTCCTTGGCCCGCCAGATCTCGTCTCGGAGGACGGCCTTCGCTGCCCTGTAACCCTCGTACAGCTCCGCCTCTACAGTCGCCGCATCCGCAGGTCGGGTGCGGCGCCTGCGGAACCTGGTGTACCGGCGTCGCGCCGCAACGCACGCTTCGCGCAGCGCTGCTAGCTCGCTCGACCACCAGTACAGCTGACGCCGGGCGCGTCCTTGCCGGACCCGGGGCATGGCCACGTCGCAGATCTCCGACATGGCCTCCCGGAACCACTCCGCCTCGTCGTTTATGTCAGCAGGCCTGTCCGGGGGTGACCCCCAGGCCTGCACGATCGAGGCTTCCAGGAATAGCTCCCGGTCCATCTGCTTCAGCGCCCATCGCGGACCACTCAGGTCCCGTCGGACCGGCGCGTCTGGGGTCTGGGTGGAGACGTCGAACCGGATATACCGGTGGTCGGAATAGGTCTCCACCTCCTCCATAACGCGCCAGTCGGTGACGCGCGGTGACAGGCTGGGGGTGGCGAACGTAACGTCCACCACCGACTCGCCCGTAAACCGCACGCACGTGGGGACAGAACCCCGGTTCTCGATCACCAGGCCCTGCGCACGGGCCCAGTGCTCGAGCATCCTGCCCCGCCTATAGTCCGTGGACCGGGAACCCCAAGCCGGACTCTTGGCGTTGAAGTCCCCGAGGACGAGGGCGGGGAGGGAACCGAGGGCGACGACGACGTCTCCCAGCTCCGTTAGGGAGTTCTGGAACTCGGCGAGAGTTCGGTTCGGGGAGAAATAAACGCCTACCACAGCGATCTCTCCGAACCGTGCTGCGACGATCCCACGCCCTCTCTTGACGCGATCGAGGGGCGGGGTACCGGCGGCGGCCGACGAAACGAGGGTCACCGAGCCGTCCAAGTCCGCCACCCAGTCGTTCCTGGGCAGGACAAAATACGGCTCGGCGACCACGGCGACGTTGATCAACCACTGCGCCATGCTCTGGAGCAAAAGTTCCTGAGCAGCGGCGCAGTGGTTGATGTTCGCCTGGAGGAAGCGCAATGGGGCCATTAATCGGGATCCATTGCAGCCTCCTCCAGGGCCCCTCGCGGGGGTTCAGCCACGACGGCGACGGCGGTGGCAGTAGCGACGGCGGCGGCGGCGGCGGCGGTGGCGGTGACGACGGCGGCAGAGGGCCTACCTCTGCGCCTGGCTTTGGTGGGTGGGGCGCAGGACTTGCCCCCAGCCCGGTGATCGGCCGGCTTGCCAACCGCCTCACATGCGAAGCAGTGAGGCGGGGCGGAGCACGAGCCGGCCTTGTGACCGGGCTGACCGCAGCGGAAGCACCTATCGCTGCGGTCTACCTCCGAGGTGCACACGCATGCCGCATGGTTGCCCACTTGGCAGCGGAAGCACCTCAGGGGTCTGGGGTCCAGGACTTTCACCTGCGCAGACACCCAACCAACCAGGAGCCTTCGGCCCTCCTGGATCTTTTTGGCCGCCGGGACGGGGCAGCTAACCGTAATGGTTTGCCCCCCCGTGAAGCCAGGACGCAGGGCGCCCGCCCTCACCTGATCGGGAGGGCACCCCCCAGTCCTGGCTACGGCGGCCACCACTTCCTCGGCCGTCACGGAGTCATCCAGACCCAATATGCGCATGTCTGCGCGCTTGGTGGGTCTGGAGACTCGGGCCTCCTCCGCATTTAAGGACGCTCTGAGCCGTTCGGCCAGAGCGTCAGCGGTAGGGCCACTGTCCGCGCCGGGGATCTCTAACATCCGAGCCCCCGTCGCAGTGACCCGGTGACGGAGGCCACCGGTGATGCCGAGCTCCGTGATGTCTATCACCTGCCGCGCCTTCGCGAGCACGTCGCGGTACGACACGCCCCTCTTCACCGCGTCCGGCTGCAGTGTGATCACCACAGCCGCGGTCTTGGGGGCGCGCAATCGCGCCGCGGCGTCTCGCCGCCGCCGTCTTTCCCTACGCCGCGAGGACCTGGCTGCGCCAGCAGCCTTCCTCTTCTCCCCGGCCACTTGCCAGTTGGCTCCGGCCGGAGGAGTCTTTGGAGGAGGCTGCTGGGACGGCTGGTTCCCGGCCTGGGCCTTCTTCTTTTTGGCCGCCTGCTTCGGCCCCGCAGGTGTCGGGGTCGGAGGCGGCTTTGATGGGCCCGATTTCGGCTTGGCCGGGGCCGTTTTTGCCCTCGCAGGGGCCGCCGTCACTGGTGCCGTCCGCACCGTGGCCGTCTTCGCCTGAGGCGGCCTCGTCGTCGTCTGGGGAGGCTTGGACGCGGCCGCAGCCGCGTACGAAGTCGCCGCCAGCGGGGGTCGCAGCACGCGGCTCTCCAATACGGAGAACCGCTGCTGGAAGGCGGCCAGCTCCTGTCGCACCAGGTCGAGAACCGAGTCCTCCGCTGGTGTGGGCCGGCCTTTCTCCTTTTGGCCCCGCGGCGGCGCATTCCGCTGGCCGGCTCCCCGGATTGCGGCCAGGTCCGCCTTGAGGGCGGCGTTCTCCCTCTGAAGAGCGTCTATGGCGGCAGTCAGGCGGGTGACCTCCGGCCGCAGATCGGACATGTCGTCCCTTGCAGCCGGAGCCCCGCCGTAAGTCCGCGCGGCCGCCTTAATGGAGGCCATGGCTTCGCCGATCGCGTCCTCCTTACTCTTCCGGTTGCGCTTCCGCGAGATGGTACGGATGGCAGCCGCCACGGCCTCTTCTAGTTTGGCCTCGCTCGGGGCCAGACCAGTGTTGGGCTCTCCAGAGGGAGGCCCCCTCCCCGAGGTCTTGCCTCGGCCTTTACCCCGCACACTAGTGGGGATCTTACGGGCCGAGACAAGCCCCTCCTCCGACGACGACTCATCGTCGCGGGGGCGCTTGAGGAACTCCTTCCTCCTGTCGGCGCCCCCCTCGTCGCTCCTCACTGCGCTTCCAGAGATCAAACTCTGGAAGCTCTCGGCGTCCGATGCCGAGTCGGTCTCCGACCCGAGCACCAGCGCCCCCTTCCTCCTCGGAGCGGCGCTCTGCGCTCGCTCAATGTTCGGTGCCGGTGAGGTGGACGTGCTGGACAAGTCCAGCGACTCCACCTCACGGGCACGTGAGCCTCCCTGGCTCGATGCGGCGACTGCCGGAAATCTGGGAAAAAAGTTGTTGCTGTCCCCCCCAGAGTACGGTGGGACTGACCGGACGTGTCCGGTGCGGGACTCCCCAGCTGCGGAGCAGCTGGGACCCGCCTGGGTATCTTTAACAAAAACCTTATCTGCCATTTATTTTTTACTTTTTTAGAGAGGTGAGTTCCTCTATCCCTACACCCCATTTCCCTCCCCTAGTTCACTTCACGGTTACGTCTAAAGATTAGACGCATACCGGAAGTGAACCTTTCCTCCCCCTTGGCCCGATCTCTGAGACCGGGCCCCGCGCCGCCTAGAAGCTCGAGCTAGCTGCTCGATCCTCCAGGCGGCGCGCATTTCCCCCGGTGTGTCCCTCTTGGTCTGGTTTCTCCCTCTGGGCCCGTCCGGCATGAGTGCCTCTACCGGCATGGCCCCAGAGATCATCGAAACACGCAAGCCCCACCACGACGACAACGTGGGGACACAGTTGGTGGGGATGCAAGTTTTCCCTAAGGTCGAAAATGCACTGGCAAGCAGGTATTTTAGTGCAAAGCATCAACCGCGCACGGCCGGTTAGTAACTTTTTATAGAACGTTGGTTTTACTTTACTATTCGACTGATAAATTGTTGGATTCTGGTCTCTAAGCAAGCCTGACAGTGTTTTTACTTCTTAACTCCAGCAGCTTTTAAAGGGTCAACGACAACAGTGAAAATTGAAACGGTAACATTTATATTTAAGTTACAATTTGGGAGTTAATTAAAAACGAAGACAAGTATATGAGTATAGGGGAATATTTTAATTTTATAGTAATTATTTTTTAGGAATTTTATTATTAGTTCCGTGGACCCCGAATGTAAAGTCAAATAAAGGCACAAGGTGGGTTTTTAGAGGAGTCTGGCACTTCCTTCTGTTCTAACCAAAGCAGGAGGAGTCATTTGATTATTATCTCCCCGAAAAAAAAAAAAAAAAAAAAAAAAAAAAGCATTAAAGACGCACCTTAACGAACTTACACTACTCGCCCAATTAAAGAGCACACCGTGACAGTAAACACTTAAGTAGTAACCCAAACGTATTGCCGATGCACCCAAAGCTACGGTTTTGGAATACTGTTTGCACTGTCATCGACCCCAAATATTTGTTCATGTGCAGTGCACTCTAAATGTTTGGTAAACCAAGAATTTGGGAAGCATAGGTACTTAAGAGTAGTGCACAAAGAACTCTTTTTATACGACTGCCCAAAAGAGTGTTACGATTTCAGAGTTCATGTACTTATGTATGTTTGTGAGCTTCATTTTTCCAATCTTTTAAATGGCTTAATCATATTTAAAGTATGTGGTATCTATACTAATATTATAAAGCGGAACAGTTTGTTTGTTTGTTTGCTTGAACGCGCTAATATTCGAAAGTACTGGGTGGATTTGTATGCAATTTGGTACGGAAGTAGCTTGAAGCTTGAGGAAGGTTATAGGCTACTTTTTACGCGACTGCAAATAAGGATAGTTATGTTTTTACCGTGATAGAATCCACGGGAGCGAAGCCCCGCGTGATTACTAGTCGTTAATAACTGAAAACCAATCTTTCCACTGTCGCAAACAGTTACTATTTATACAGTTAGTATTTATTCATATATATTATTTATGTAGATTTCTATTTTACGATACTGGATGTTTGTGTTATCACTATTATTATTTCCTTTATTTCATATACCTCTCAAAAATTACATTTTTAATAAAAAAGTGACAATAAAAAAACATTTAAAAATATAAAAAATGGCAGTCCACTGGTATCGGGAGCGGGGTCCAAGCTACCGGTGGTTAGGTCTCCAGAGAAAGGAACCTCCTCACAATACGAGCTGTATCGAGGAGAACTGCCTTCTGTATCAGGCCCTTTATCCAGCTGTGCAAAGCCAGCTTCGACAGATGGTCGTCGAAGCTTTTAGCTATCAGCCCATTGACTGATATGACAATCGGCACAATGACAGCCGAGTCCACATCCCACATGTCAACAACCTCATGAGCTAAGTCGAGATACTTAATGTGTTTCTCTTTCTCAGCTTTCACGAGATTCTCGTCATGTGGGATGGTAACATCGATTATCATTGCGCGGCGCACTAATCGGTCTATCACCACTATATCAGGCTTATTGGCAACAATAGTCCTATCAGTGATGATAGACCGATCCCAGTACAACGTGACATGGTCATTTTCGAGAACTGGGTCGGGCACATACTTGTAATACGGTACCTCAGAATCGACAAGTTTGTATTTCAAAGCAAGTTGCTGGTGGATAATTCTGGCTACTTGATTGTGTCTATGCAAGTACTCGCCGTTAGCTAGACGTGAACAACCGGAGACAATATGTCTGATGGACTCACCAGGACGATAGCATGCCCGACATACGTCAATCGTCCCGTCCTTCATAATATGTCTCCGGTAATTATTCGTCAAGATAACTTCGTCCATAATTGCACAGACAAAACCTTCAGTTTCTCCGAAGAGATCCCCGAAGCGTAGCCAGGCAACGGAAGCTGTCAAATCTACATCGGACCCATAAAGAGCCCGATAGTAGCGACCATGAAGTTCCTTGCTTTTCCATACCTCCTTGCGGTCATCTGGGGTAAGTATAACAGGTTTGTGCCAGTTCTCTTTAGCCATGGTCAGCGGGGTGAGTCCCTTGTCCACTGCAATCACATCTCGGTGCATACCCACATCGGCTTTAAGGAAATATTCCCTGAGACTGCAAATCTCGCGGTTGTGGAGAGTTTTGGCATTTAAAAAGCCTCGACCTCCACATTTCCGCGGGATGTACAGTCTCATCACCGATGATCGTGGGTGATGCATCCGATTTGCGGTTAGCAGTGTACGGACCCTCCTATCCAGGGCGTCCAGTTCGGTTTGAGTCCATTTGAGTATGCCGAAAGAATACATCAACACCGGCATGACCCAACCGTTGAAAGCGCGCACCTTATTTCCTCCCGACAAAAGGCTGTTTAATACCTTTGTCAGGCGGCCAAAGAAGCGCTCCCTCAGCGATTGCTTCATGTCAGCAACATTAATGCCCAAAGCTTCCGACATACCCAAATACTTATAAGTTTCGGTTAAGCAGAGAGATCTAAGGTGTATGGAATCTGAAAGTTCAATTCCCTCAGATTCCATAATCTCTCCTCGTTTTACATGCATGATTGCACATTTGTCCACACCAAATTCCATCTTGATGGCGCTACTGAAAGTTTCAGTTACCTTCAGTAGTTCCATCAGTTGCAAGTTGTTGGGGGCAAAAAGTTTCAAATCATCCATGTAAAGGAGGTGGGATATACTTTGACCTCCTCTTCTCAACCGATAGCCCAGGCCTGACTCCTCTAGCATTGTACTTAGAGGATTCAGGGCCAAGCAAAACCAAAGTGGACTCAAACTGTCGCCCTGAAATATTCCCCGTCTGATCCATATAGGCTCATCGTTTCCTCGAATCGGTCGACATCCTGGATAGCAAAGTACCGTCTTCCATTGCCTCATACATGACTCAAGGAACGTGCGTAGAGTTGGATGTATTTTGTAAAGCTCTAGCACCTTGATGAGCCAGGCATGAGGAACAGAATCAAAGGCTTTTTTGTAGTCTATCCAGCATGTCGATAGATCTTTTCGGGATCGACGAGCCTGTTGGCTAATGGCCATGTCAATGAGGAGTAGCTCCTTAGTGCCACGGGACCCTTTCCTACATCCATTCTGAGAAGCGGACATAATTGAGTTGCACTCAATGTGCATATTTATTTTCACTCTCAGAATGGACGTAAGAACCTTATCACTATTATTATTATTATTATTTTCCAATATAATTTTCACGTACATATTGCACCTCCCACACTCACACTCTTCACCACTCATGGTTGATTGGTAGAGTCATTGAGTCCGCCTTTGTACCTATGTGCATAAAGAGTACATACATAAATACGTATATGTATACATATATATAGGTCCCGACTTCAGTGAAAAGATAAGTTTTTAATTTTCCACTTTTAGGCACAAGTAAATATTAATGTCATCTCTATATGTGGATGGGAGCCTGTCCTAAGCTGTTAGGCATTAAAAATATGTACGTTAAATATTTTTTCAAATGAGACACAATGAATGGATTTCAAGTAAAAACCTTGTGAACACAAACTGCTTTTTTCAGGTGGAACGTCATCATGTCACTCCTTCCACTTCACACACTTCCACCGAGTGACTTCTACTCCCTAAAACTGAAGGAACTGGGGGTCCAGTTCCTTCAGTTACCTTTGTGTAATGGGGCCACAGTATCTCGTTAACACATTACCTCAACCCCGGCAGGCAACGGCCCTATCTGGACTCATCATTATTGCTGACAGTTTTTGAGCCCTGCATGGTAGGGGAGACCGGGGATGGTTGGCTATAGGGGTAGGTAGACTAATTGTCCAAAATGCGAGCTACGAAAACTTGTAGCGACGGCTGACTAGGCGAGAGTATCTGTTTTACCCCTCCGCTCTATCACCGAGAACACCGCATCGCCAACGCATGTCGCTTGTCAGTGATAGCATTTTGTTTAAAAACAAGATACATAAGTAACTATTTTTGTCGTAATGTATTATGTTATAATGCCAATTTAATTTGTTGCCTTTGCTTATCAAAGAGTTTAATACGAATGTTTGATTCTTGAGCTTTGTGTGCTGCCTTATTCTTTTTGATTCAGCGCCATTTTAAGGTTATGGAACATGCTTAAAAATTTTAAGGTAATGTGGGGCAGGTTGACTAATTTTAAAAGGGGCTGGTTGACTATCTGATTAAGCTGCCCCATGACATTTAAAATTTGCTAGATATGAAAAGGAATTAGTATAATGTTTTTAACCCAAACGTTTTGTTTTAGGACGATGCTTCCACGATTTGTTTTTCATTTATACGTCTGTATAAACGAAAATCAAATCATAGAAGCATATTATCTAAATATAAGTTGAGACGAGAAGATTAAGAGAGCAAGTCAATAAGTTATTTTGATGAAAAGAGTATTAATTCCACGACCAAAGAATTTTCTATAAAATGTAAATTACTCGAACGCCACATAGTAAACATGAGAAAAAAATTAGAAAGCAGTCCCGTACTGTCGAGATCTCGACTTACTTTGGAGAGCGTTTACTACATAAAAATCAGACAAATATTCTGTGAAGAAGAAGAGCTTGCATTGGAAAATTACCTAAAGAGAACTGCTGATGTTTACAATGGATTATGAATTACGAAAATTTGTTTAAGAATTTGCGATTAAAAATAATAAATCTATCCCTCATCATGATCATAAAAGAGATTGTTGGTAAAGATTGTATGGGATTTTTTTTATTCATTAGAGGCTCGCGTTTGACCACTATCTGATGGTAAGCGATGATGTGGTCGAAGATGAAGCACAAATTTCCTCGTTATATGATCTCCTCAAGCTATGAGTTTATTCCGAGCAACATATATCAACAAAACCAACGTACTGTACGTTTACCTACGTTTGATCGAATAAGACCATTTTATAAGAGGTGGACCAATATGTTCTGCTGGCGATGCGATAATTCTTCTGGTAGGGTGAAGAAAAATAATTTCCGAAAATTTGCAAAACACTTCAAACAACTTTTGCAAAATACGTCAAACCTAGTAAGGAAAAGCCTGTTTTGTTACTGCTGGACAACCATGACTCGCATTTGTCCAACGATGTACTTGATTGTAAAACATGGAATTAGAATAATTTATCAAGTTAGAGACACTTAAATAGGAAATATGTATATGTATCTAATTTGATTTATAGACACTTAGTTTGCCTAGTGTTTGTTTTCAATTGTTTATTTTTAATTTTATGTTTTATATGTTAAATTAGGATGTCAAGAGGGTTGAGAGTTTTTTTTCATTAATAAAATGATGATTGCACATATTTTTGTACTTTTTTATTCTATTTTTTCGTAGATTTGGTCTCATTACTTCTTAGGTCAACTTACCCCTAGTGACAAGTCGACTTACCCCAAGCACGGGGTAGGTTGACTCATTTTCCGCGTCGTATAAAATCAAGCTTGTACGCTATATCGTAATTGGTAGCGAGCTAATTGCTATTTTTTTTCGAAAGCTTAATAGTGTCACTATCAATGAAATTTCTTTTTAGAAGAATAAAGACTACAGCAAAAATAATAAAAATATTTAAGCTGAAAATTGGTCAACTATCCCCGGTCTCCCCTACACGACGCGCGTTCGAGTGGGGAACGTAAGAAGGCTATAACCTATTTGTTACCTAAACAACAAACATTTTGTATCCTATCTTCTATTGAACTTTCCTATCTAAGTAAAACCTTTTAGTAAGGGCTTTGAAACAAAAAAAAAACTATTGGGAAAATATCAGCTTATACTTAGTTTCTTCCTCGAAATATGACGTAATAAACGACTGACTAAATTTAAGAGTTATCCAATGACTGTCTCCCGATCTGGGCGAAGCGGGAGGGTGTGTCAGACTTTTACTGACTAAAACTCATCCATGTTCCATCATATGCCCTTCGTGTTCCGAGGCCGCGGTAACTTTTTCTAACAATTCCGGCAGGCAACGGCCCTCTTGTGGGCCCCGACAATTTTGCTGACACTCTTTGAGGCGCGCGTGGAACACGACGCACCGTCTACACGGACCTGGTTTCAGTCAGGCGGCGAGCTACCCATTGCTCGCAGCCCGCAGGCCCACGCCTACGGTGGCTGGGAGTCACCTTGTGACTCCTGACGCCCGGAGTGTCTCCTGCGGCGGCTGAGGCGCGAGGGCTGTGAGGGCCTTGAGACCTGCCTCTCCCTCGTACGTCCCGCCACCCCTTTCGCTTGCAACTGCTTCGCAGAAAGAGGTGACTGTTTCCCATGCCTCCTCGCTCCGGACCATGGATTAATCCAGGAAAAATTTACCCGTGGGGCTGTTTTTATTTGGCTACGAGTTCTCTGCCCCTAACCAATACACAACAGTCTGATATGTATGGAATAGAATAAAAACATATAAGCTTTATTTAAACACTGGTACGCAGATTTTCTATGGAGACTTCTATAAATATATAGAGTAAAAAGTTTTTATACAAAAAATGTCTAAATGTTTGACCTCCTTAGCCCCCAAGGGATTTAATCAAAAACCACCAAAAAAATTGCAAAAAAAAACTTTTTACCCCTAAAACATTACTTGCCTCTCCTGCAATTTAAAACTCGACTAATGTACACACCCACGTAAAAAAGTTAAACGTTGATCAATCCCGGACTTTTAATAGGATTTTTTAGGGTTCCGCAACCATACCGGTATTCATATGATTTCTCCAGTACAATTTGTATATTTATGGACTTTAAATAAGATGTTGGCCACTGAGTTTTTTTCGGTCTTTCTTGTCCGGGTGATTTTAGGGGAGTTGGACTTGGGAGACACCAGCTTCATCTAGTTAAACTTAAAACGGATGTTTGTACTTCAGTACATTCATCATGCCAAAATGACTGAGCGGCTCTGGATAATCTTTAATACAGAGATAAACTACAGTGTATATATATAGACTTTTATATCCGGAAAAAATTAAGAATTATATACGCGTAAGAAGTCGCTGAAAACAGCTAATAAACATGCTTTTTTTATTTATAATAGGTTCGCGTTTGACCACCATCTCACCTGATGGTAAGTGATGATGTGGTCGAATATGGAGCACGCTTACCTAAAAACACTTTTTACCAAAAAATTAAACCGACTCCCAAAAAACACTGCAAAGTGAAAAATAACTTTAATTTCGGTAGTCGGTGTCTTTAGTTTTTTATTTTCGTTTTTGGCACCGACTTCCGAAATTAAAGTTATTTTTCACTTTGCAGTGTTTTTTGGGAGTCGGTTTAATTTTTTGGTAAAAAGTTTTTATTTCACTCTTTTTAGTTGGTCAATTTTTAATTTACCTAGTTACAAGAGCCTAAATGTCAACTACTTATAAACTTTTACAAAATATTGCTTTTCCCAATGCTGGGCCGTTAATTGTGGAGGAGTTCTCCTGGTACTTCACCATCAGCTCTACATCACCATATGCATGGTGACGAGCATAAAGTGCTTAACATCCATTTTCAAGTAATCGAATCGCAATCCACTCAATACTTATTATTGAGTAGTTTCGGCGGCCATCTGTGGTCTTCATTATCAGTTCCACACCCTCAAATGGTACTTTTTGAGAGCAACTGCACAAGTTACTATAAAAAATACCCAAAACGCCATAGGTGTGCCTATAATATTTGAAGAGTTTCCTCGATTTCTCCAGGATCCCATCATCAGATCCTGACTTGATGACAATGAGACCAATTTCGAATCCCTTTCAATCAAAAAATAATTTTCCAAATCGGTTCAGCCGTCTTCGAGTAATCGGTGATCATACATAAAAAAAATATATACGCGTCGAATTGATAACCTCCTCTTTTTGTCGTCGGTTGAAAATAACCTATCACTCTTGACTTAAAGACCCCTAGGTTATAGCTATCGGGAAACAGACTCCGGCAGGGAATTCCACTCCTTAGCCGTATACACAGTGAAAGTATTCCCAAAACGTTTAGTGCGTATGGAATGTCCACCATGTAACGATGGCGCATCGCTGTTTATCTTGTAGTCCGATGATGGAACGGACTTGGAGGAATTAAATTGTGTAATTCCATCGCACTCTCCGAAATGTAACCGATAGAAAACCGATAGACTTGCAACTTGTCGTCGATGTTTAAGGCTCTGGAGCTTTGACTCGACCAGTGCATCGTTGCCAATGGGTCTTGTTTATTCCGGTTTATGATACGGAACATTTCGTGAGGGTGTCCGACTCGCAGTTGGCCAATTTCGTTTCCAACCCACTCTCTCCACATATAGCCTTCAGTTTCCTCACTTTATAATGATAGTCGCTACTTTTTCTGTAACGCAAAAGTTTGAATAAGAAATATGAAACAAGTTTCTGCATAAAATATAACTTTCGCAAAGCTGTCGGCCGTCAAAAAGAATGGGTATTTAGATACGAGTATAATGCTGTATAAATATGTTGTTTTTTGTCTGGTATCGTAGGCATAACATAAGGTACCTTCTTAATAAAGTAAGTTTACCAGAGTTTGATAGAAAGATAAGTAGTAAATTCATGAAGTGTACATACTTTGCCTTTCAGACTTGTGAAATCCTGGAGGTATTTTGACTGCCGGGATTTTTTTTCATGTATTATTGCTCTATTTTGAAAGGTTTCCTGCTTGAAATAGGCCTCTCGAAGCGTGTCTACATCAATTAGTCCTATGTTTGTTTCCAATTGAAACCAGTGTCTCCCACCATTTATCGGTTCACCTACTAATCTTTCAACCTCCTCAGATCGGTTCTAGATTTATCCCTACATTATTTTAAATGTTAGACAACGTAAATTAAAAGAATTCCCGACTGCAAAAATGTGAACTCACGGAAGAAATTATATGATAATTGCACACTTTTTCCTATCACCGATCAGCAACGATTACTTCGTTAAAGATCGTAAAAGGTCGGAACGTGTCGGAACCTTATTACCGGCGGAACGTCGAATGGGACCGTTCGGAATGACTTCGACTTCGGAACTCGACTTCTGGCGCTGCAATTTAAAACAAAGTTTCGAAAATGGAACGCTACGAGACTCTTAATTGAAATAGTTGAATTTTTCGTACAAAGATTTCTGTGACTCTTGGGTTTTTTTCTTTTCCCTAACTTTGAAAGTAACTGTTCTAAATTCCGATGTAGATTTGTTTTTTATGGAGCGGATTCAGAAAGTTTTCAGTTTTGTGTTTTAAAGATTAATGGATTTTGTGCGGGCTTTGATCGAATTGACGTAGATTTGTTCTTGATTAGACATCTGACGCAAATGAGTTCTGTTGATTTAAACTTGAAAGTAATAAGACTTAGATTGAGATGAAATACAAGACTTTCATCATAACACAAGAGGTAATGAATAAAGAATATGGAGCGAACTCCTCAAACTGCGAAAATGAGCAGCTATTTCCCCATTTTACGAGCGGCTACAAGTTTTTAACAACCCTGTAACTCACAGGAAATTTTCCTGTAACCTTAAAAGGAGTGCGGCTTTAAGTTACCCTTCCCTAATCCTGCACGACACATGGGATTGTTTAAAAGGGTGGAAAAGAAGAAAAAAAAATCGATGGAGGTTTTCCACGCCGGCCTCTAGTAAATAATTCTTGAAGTGAGCTTGTCCTCATACATCTTTTATGCGATGTTATTTATGTGTTTCTTCTGTCTACATCTGGCCTTATTCTTTCGAATGCGCAAAGAAAAATGAAACAAGTTTCGGAATAAATAAAAGTTTTACTGCGGACCGTGATGACGCGGTAACGTTTTCGCGGATTGTTCTGATGAGTTGAGATTTTTTGTTTGGGATAAATCTGGACGGTTTAATGGATGTTTTGACGTGACAACGTCTTATAATTTGATGAAGCTGGCTGAACGCACGAAAATACATGACTCATGCGGCGTTATCTCGCTCTAAGGCGTTCCATCTATCTGAGGCGTTCCAAAGCAAATCAAATTGGATCTACAAGTTGACATTTATGTATGACTCAACGAATCAAGTACTAGGCTATCATAAAACGGTAAGAGTTGACGTCACTGTGTAGGGATTCTTTGACATTTATGTATGACTCAACGAGTCAAGTACTAGGCTATCATAAAACGCTAAGAGATGACGTCACTGTGTAGGGATTCTTCCATTGTCATGAGAAGTGCAGTAATAGTGATGTAAAATTAAAATTTTCTTTTGAAAAATGCAACCATTCCATCAGTATTTTCTTATGACGTTGTCACGTTCAACTATCGTCAGTAAACCGACTTTACAGACAACCGATTTTTTTTTTAAGTTCATACCTATATTGTTATAGATATAGATAGATAGATAATTTCCTCGGTGGCTTAGTGGTTGCAAGCGTGACTTCTGAACAAGAGGTCTTGGGTTCGATTCCCGGGTTGGGCAAAAAGTGCTATTGGGTTTGTCTGTTAGAAATTTTTCAGTAGTAGCCCGGAGTTTGGAAGTCGGTCATGTGATAACCCCTGTGCTTGTATGAAAGGAATATTAAATTATGGTAAGAAAACATGTCAGCCGTGCATTGACCATGCTTACTGACATGATGGTTAGAGGAGATAATTACAGGATCCAAAAGCGAGGGATTACAGTTCGGGAAATGATGTGTGGCACTTGACGGAAGAACAACCAAGTTTGACGACTGTAGTATTGACTGGAGTGACAAAGAACGAGAATCATTTTTCAATAAACAAGTATTAAAATCCCCCATAATGATAGTATGACTGTAAGACAGAGTAAGTTCCTCAAGGATCTTTTCAAAGGAGGAAAAGAAATTCACACGTGACGAAGGACTGTAATAGACACCTAAACACCCAAGAAGAACTTTTACGTGATTCAGGTTAACTTCCAAAAAGAGATGCTCACCCGCATCCTGCGGGGGAGGTTGCGTTGACATATCGACAATTGAAAAGGTAATCTGTGGACGAAGTTATATGGCAACACCGCCTCCGCCACCACGCGCGCGATCATTTCTTATTAGTTGAAAACCTGGTAAGGAATAAGAAGTTGACGGCACCTGTACCCGCACACATACTTATGCACTATAATGTCTCCTGCGCAGATAGCCAATCAATAATGAGACTGGCCGCCGTGGTCGAAACTCGGTTAGTTTAGGACTATACAGGGTGGCAGGGAAATCGACGCACAAACGCTTACCAGGGACATGATTCTGGAAAAAATAAGAAAAGCTGACGAAAAATTTCAACGCAGGGGGGTCCAGAATCATGTTCTGAATCTACGGTAAGTGGTTGCCCTTCGATGTCCCTGCCACCCTGTATAAGAATTTTCGCTATTCGATATTTTCTGCTGTAGAAGCAACTGAGACGATTGTTGAGGCAATTTTACATTTAAATTCAGATTTTGCAGATTTTGCAGGAGTACTCATGGGAATGTTCTAACGAGATACCGCGGCCCCGGAACGCTAGAGCAGCTCAACGAACAGAATGGGTCAGTAGAAGTCTCACACTCCGCTCCGCTCCACCCAGAGCGAGAGAAGTATTTCGATTATTTTTCCACCGAAATAAAAATCAAGAAAGGAGTACGGTAAGAGAAATTTATAGAAGCGTAGTCGGTCTCTTCTTTAAATTTTAATTTTTCATTATTTGTAACATACATTATTCTATTATTATTGGTTTTCTATCGGTTACATTTCGGGGAGTGTGCGATGGAATTACACAATCTATTTACGCAAGCCCGTTCCATCATCGGACTACAAGACAAACGGCGATGCGCCATCGTTACATGGTAGACATCCTATCCATACGTACAAAACATTTTGGGAATACTTTCATTGTGCGTACGGCTAAGGAGTGGAATTCCCTGCTGGAGTCTGTGTTTCCCGATAGCTATAACCTAGGGGTCTTTAAGTCAAGAGTGAATAGGTTACTTCTAGGCAAGCGTGCTCCATCTCCGACCACATCATCACTTACCATCAGGTGAGATGGTGATCAAACGCAAAACTAATATCAATAAAAAAAATGTTTGTTTTGTTTATAGATACGTAATCTTAGTTATAAGTCATTTTAGTTACTGTAACAGAATTAACTGTTATAATTAAATAAAAAAAATAGTTAGGTTTAGTTCTAAACCGTAGTTAATTTTGTACAAATATTGTAAATGCAAAAGTGTGTCTGTCAGTCTGTTACACTTTCACGGCTTAACTGCTGATCCGATTTAAATGAAATTTAGAGTCGAATTAGTTGAAAATACGGAATCAAACAGACAAGAGGAAAAATTAATCGTTCTAGGGCTTAAATTGAAAGTTTGTATGAAGAATAGTGCGTATGAAGTCAGCCATGTAGTTAAAAAATAAATATGGTCTTAGTCAAATAAAATAAATAATATCATAACTAATAATATTAATAGTAAAAGAGAAATAAAAAAACTTAACCCTTCAACCACGTCTAACCTTTCAATATCCTTCGGATATCCTCGTTGACCTTCGGGCCACTTCGTATCCCGGTTTCTCCGGTAACTAAATTGCGAGAGTGACGATAAAAACTTTGTCTTTTGCATTATGAATACGACCGCAAGTTAGGTGCGTACACTACATAAAACAATTTGTTCACATATGTAGGGACTATATTCTATTGTGTTGGATTTTGGATAGATGTTTATTTATATCTGTACTTTAAAATGATAACATCTGCTCTGCCGAGGTTGCAGAAATATTCTAACGAGATAGATAGATAGATATATTCTTTATTGTACACCATAAATGAAAAACAAATAAGGACTGTAACAAACCTTCAAACTTAAGATTCATTTAATAGTAGAAGTCATCAATTATTGTATATTATAAAAGTTCCTTCGACCGCGACTAGATGGCGCTGTGCATTTACGTCACGTTTCTGTAACTCGCGGTCAAGATTCTCTGCTAGAGAATGACGCTCGAACTAAATCAAGAGGTGCATCTGTGGATCTCGTCCTACTTGGAAAGGTCTCACAGGACTCCCCTGATAGTTGGTCTATAGTAAGATCCTTAGGGAATATATATTTTTGGATAAGTGGACTGCGTTTCCCCCGCCTTCGTCAAAGCTGACTTGGCCGTGTGGAATTGCTCCTATATTGTACTTTCCTATCTTACCGGCTTCAACTGTAAACTTACTGAAATAAACGCCTGAAAACTCAACGTGTTTCCTTCCTACGTGTGACGTAAACGGCAACTACTCCTACAGGACTTAATAACTAAAAAGGGTGATACAATGGGCGGTAAATACCTTTAGTATGCATATTGAAGTTAGGAGTATATTGGTTACCTACTTACAAACAAGCTCAATCGTAAAACAATGCATCGCGAATCACAACCAGCCAATATTTTTTTTTTTTTTCGTATTACAACAGTACTCATTGCGTACTTTACATGTCGAGCAGATGACTTTCCAAACACATAAAGCGAATGTGAATAACATTTCAGTAGCAGGTCATCCCACCCATACGCACAAAACGATTTGGGAATAGTTTCATGGTGTGCACAGCTAAGGAGTGGAATTCTCTGCCGGTTTTCTCCGTGTTTATTGATAACTATAACCTGGAAGTCTTTAAGTCAAGAGTGAGAAGGTTACTTCTACGCAAGCGTGATTCATCTTCGACCACATCATCGCTTACCATCAGGTGAGACGGTGGTCAAAGGCGAGCCTATCAAAAATAAAAAAATGGCCAAGTGCGAGTCAGACTCGCCGATGAAGGGTTCCGTATTAACTACGCCAAATAACTTTGTATGAATTACAAAGTTATATTTGCGGTTTTAGGAAATATGCTATATCTCAAAAACTACTGACTCGATCTCTTTCAAACTAATTTTCCTTTAAAGTTTATATTAAGATCTACAGCACATATCTTTTTAGATTTTTCACTCCATTATTATAGAAGTTAGGGGGGGACATACACATTTTACCACTTTGGAAGCGTATATCTTTTAAACGATTGACTTAAAGAAAAAGTGGTCTTAGAAACCTCTATGCCATTTTTAAAGACCTGTCTATAAATACCACACATGTATAGGTTTCATGGAAAAAAATATTTTCAGTTTCAGGTATGGTTCTTAAAATCGGAAAGCGGTTTACATAATACATTTACCTACAAATGTTCACATA
This sequence comes from Tholera decimalis, assembly GCA_943138885.2. NCBI lineage: Eukaryota > Metazoa > Arthropoda > Insecta > Lepidoptera > Noctuidae > Tholera > Tholera decimalis. Next base: position 5,306,810 of record OW964553.2, on the reverse strand, counting down.
TGTAGTCTTACCTAATAGTTTCGGAATAAAATGGCTGTGACATACGGACGGACGGACAGACAGACGACAGACAGACATGACGAAACTATAAGGGTTCCGTTTTTTGCCATTCGGCTACGGAACCCTAAAAAAATGTGACATAGTGGTCAAACGCATGCCTATTAATAAACTTTGCAAAACATTTTAACCCTCACAATAAGGTAAATACATTCTTCAAAGAACAAGTTAATATTTCAAAGTGCGCTCATAATATTTTCAAACATTAGGACTTAATTATTTTAAATTAAAATAACTTGCTCTCATTTAAAGTCAGTGGAGAGTTATGAATTAAAATTAAGTAATAAAAGCGGTATAACTGTATTATAGGATTAGAAGTTTACTGATAAAATATGTTTCAACGTTTCATTACGTGACTTTTGAAGATAATTATTTGGAATTTAAATTAATTCTTAAATGTTAACTTAGGAGCCATTTGTTTTTAATTCGAAACTGTTATGCTAGTTTAAAAAGTTTTATATGTACTTAAAGATGGGGTTGAACTTGATAGGCTAAATGTATTATTAAACCGACGTCACTCTTCAAAATTAAGCAAGACTTGCTCAGATTCTTATAACTAGTGGTAGAAATTTGACCATAATTTAAATAACTTCGAATGCATTGTTACGTATAAATATTAGTTTTGTGCACTCCTTCACCAAATAAACGTTAACTGTGCTTCCGACCGCGTAATTTTCGTAACTGTTTTGGTTCACGTATTAATATTATACAGATTATGCAAACGGTTAAAGAATAACACTTTATGACGTCAAAAATAAGAAAGAATACTCTTTATTAGGTACGCTATGAAAGTTATAGAAAATATCGATTAAAAAACATTACATAGAATGACAGAACGGGCGGCCTCATCGCTAAAAGTTATCTTTTAAAGACAACTATTGAATTGTTTTAAGAGACAAGAAAAGACAGTACATGTGTGATTGATTTTTAATTGATTTTCATAATAATTTTCTAGCTAGAAATCTATAGCTTACCATTAAATATTATACATACTTACTGCAGTGTTATAGAATTTGTACCCAAAGCTACTTATTTTCAACCGACGACAAAAAGAGGAGGTTATCAATTCGACGCGTATATATTTTCTTTTTTTTTAAATGTATGATCATCGATTACTCGAAGACGGCTGAACCGATTTGGAAAATTATTTTTTTGATTGAAAGGGTATACTTCGATATTGGTTCCATTTTCATAAACGTGAGGATCTGATGATGGGATCCTGGAGAAATCGAGGGAACTCTTCAAATATTATAGGCACAACTATGTCGTTTTGGGTATTTATTATAGTAACTTGTGCAGTTGCTCTCAAAAAGTACCATTTGAGGAAGTGGAACTGATGATGAAGACCACAGATGGCCGCCGAAACTACTCAATAATAAGTATTGAGTGGATTGCGATTCGATTACTTGAATATGGATGTTACGCACTTTATGCTCGTCACAATGCATATGGTGATGTAGAGCTGATGGTGAAGTACCAGGAGAACTCCTCAACAATTAACGGCCCAGCATTGCGAAAAGCAATATTTTGTAAAAGATTATAATTAGTTGACATTTAGGCTCTTGTAACTAGGTAAATTAAAAATAGACCAACTAAAAAGAGTGAAATAAAAACTTTTTACCAAAAAATTAAACCGACTCCCAAAAAACACTGCAAAGTGAAAAATAACTTTAATTTCGGAAGTCGGTGCCAAAAACGAAAATACAAAACTAAAGACACCGACTACCGAAATTAAAGTTATTTTTCACTTTGCAGTGTTTTTTGGGAGTCGGTTTAAATTTTTTGGTAAAAAGTTTTTTTTTATCATAAGCTCGCGCTTGACGACCGTCTCACCTGGTGGTGAAATGATGAATCAATGATGTGGTCGAAGATGAAGCACGCTTACCTAGCCGTAAACTATTCACTCTTGATTTAAAGTCCACCAGGTTATAGCTATGAGGAAACACAAGATTTCCTTAGAATGAAATAAATACCTGCCTCTAAATAAATTGCTTCTTGTTTTATGTAGACAACAAGCAATATTCTGTCTATTTTTTTCTGGGTGGGAAAATCATCAAATGACTCCCACTGCGGGTGGAGCGGAAGGGAGTGTCAGACTTCTACTGACTAAAAACCCACCCCACTCCTTCAGTTGCCCTTGCGTTCTCGTTAGAACTTTCCCGCAACCCCGTAAGCAATACTCTGCCTAGCAATAAAGTAAGGTAAAAGGTAAGGCAAGGTCCCCGGAAAATAAAAACTGCAGCACTCTTTCCAAGATGGAAAATAGCATTTTCTAATAATTGACGAATCTTATAAAATATCTTGCTTATTGTTCAATCAATTTCTAGCAATAAAACGACCAAAATCATAACGATATTTGCTAATAAAAAAGTTTTCAGAAGTGAAACATAGACTTCGGCAGGGAATTCTACTCCTTAGCTCTAGATAGGCACAATAATAATATTCTCTAAACGATATGCTATTCTGGGTGGGCTACCCACTATAAAAAATCTCCTAAATCCAACTAAGTTAAAATATTTAGTGAAACTTTAAAACATCTATTTAAATACAACATGCTCAAATAATAAGCTATAATGCACATCAGACGAAGCCTTTAAATACTTTAATACCTTCAAAATGGCCACAAAACCATCGTATAATTTTATGCGATACAAAAGACAATAATATTGCAGTTTTATTACGTTTTAAGGTCATAACTTTTATGTATATTTGCTAGGGACATAACAGTAAAAATGTTTGAAATAATATCTCGTTATGTGTAATTTTTAGTACGTGAGTTTTGACGATACGGTTGGCGCAGTGGCTACAACCGTATCGGATTGGCTGCTGCAAAACACCGGTACGATTTCAGAACAGGGTCAAATTTTATTATCATGTTATTTTATGACCATAAAATGATGGAACCTATTACCTCCCAACTAGGTATTTTGTTTTTTTTTATTGTCGATAGACCCCCGTTCGACCACGATCTCACCTGATGGGAAGCGATGATGTGGTCGAAGATGAAGCGCGCTTGCCTAGAAGTAGCATAATCACTCACCTCTGACTTAAAGACCTCTAGGTTATAGCTATCAGCTAACACAGACTCTGGCTGGTTGCCGTCGGTTTTCAGTCAAACCGTATGCGTTCTAGTGCTTTACATAGAGTAGGTAACTGTCTATGTGTCAGATTTTCCAGCGTCTAACTACCCAACTAACTAGTAAATATGTACTAATGACTACCGAGTCCAACGGCTTGATGTATTTCCGATGCACGGTGGAAACTCGGTTTGTAATATAATCATCCACGCACAGACCGAGATTGACAACCCCTGCCTATTTTTGAAGAAACCCGTGCGGCTGTTATCAAGGCACGAGCCTTAGTACAATTTCCTCTTAACTTAAAAAAAATGGCCAAGTGCGAGTCAGACTCGCCCATGAAGGGTTCCACAGTAACTATAATAATATAATATATGTATATTGATTTCACAAAAAAACACCTTACAAATTTCTTTTAAAACTAGCTTATTTACATTTTTTTACAACTATGCCAAATAACTTTGTTTTTCATAGTGTTTGTATGAATTACAAAGTTATATTTGCGGTTTTAGAAAATATGCTGTATCTCAAAAACTGCTGACCCGATCTCGTTTAAACCAAATTTGGTTGAAAGTTTACATAAAGATACATATACATATTTTTTTTTACATTTTTCACTCCATTATTATAGAAGTTAGAGGGGGAGACACACACTTTACCACTTTGGAAGCGTATATATCTTTTAAACGATTTATTATAAAAAGTAGTTTTAGAAACCTCAATGTAATATTTGAAGATCTGTCTATAAATACCACACACGCATAGGTTTAATGAAAAAAAAACTCAGTTTTAGTTTCATGTATGGGGAGCCCCCTTTATTTTAAATATTTTTTTATTAAAGTCGGAAAGTGGTTTACAGAATACATCTACCTACCCGTACGGACGGACAGACAGACAGACAGACGGACATGACGAAACTATAAGGGTTCGGTTTTTTGCCATTCGGCTACGGAACCCTAACTAGTTAAGTATAATGACTGTCTTTTATTGGTGTAGTTGAGCATTTTTCTATGAAAATGCTCAACTAGACCAATTTTTTTTTCCCTGGGTGGAAAAATCATCGATTGACTACTCCCGCTCTGGGTAAAGCGGAAAGGAGTGCCATACTTCTACTGACTAAAACCCCACCCTGTTACTTCAGCTGCCCTTAAGTTCCGGGGCCGCAGTATCTCGTTAGAACATTACTGCAACCCCTGAGACCAATAGACTATAGATCTTCGTTCGTCGAAAATAAGAACCTCTCTATAACCTGAAAACTAACACCATGCAATTAAATAAGTGTAAGTACAACAAAAATAAAGTGCATTCGTAAACAGCCGAACTTTGCCGAGCGTACCCGAGTTACCCCGAAACTTCTCGCATACCATTCGGAGTTTTCGCAATTAAAGTGACGGAATAGTTTTACGGGATCTTTATTAACTCAGTCGAGGAGTTGATTCGTTTACTCTTGCTCTGGATACAGCGAGGTACTTGAGTAACTGCATGAGGAAATGCAGGCTTGGTATTGACAAAGTTGAAAATGTTTGGTAGAATTAGAATTCAAGCTATATTTTTGAAGCTAGTTTAGCGACATCATCCCGCAACTTAATCTTGTAATCCATCATAATAGTTCTGTCAGTCTTTGGGAACTTGACATGAGCTACCCGACAAGCCGCTACAGCTGCACAGTATAGGATCGAATGAGTATCGGTGAGGTCTTCACTATTGTCAAAATTATTTGACAGCAGTGAATCTAGAGCACACACTAGTGCCCTATTTTTCATATGCATGGGTAAACGAGGTAGACGAGGTCTCAGCTCAGGCGGTGTGGAGCGATACTCCCGTAATACATCTTCCAAAGCACACCTCATTAATTCACTGGATTGGATACTCACGGTTATAGCCTCGTCATTATCTATCATCTTCACCGACGTGTTTGGGCTGCGGTGAGACACTAGGTTGTAGTTGAACCGCGGCCCACTCTTGACTTCGATCTCGCCTGATGGTAAGCGATAGATGAGATCTAAGGTGGGACGAGCGAGCCAAGAAGATGCCTATTTACTCGTGCTTTAAAGGCTGAAAGGTCATAAGTGGCAGGGAACACAGAAGCTGGCAGAGAATTCCACTGTCTTACTTCCTACTAATATTACAAATGCGAATCTTTTTAAGGATGGTTGGATGAATGGATGTCTGTTACTCTTTCACGCAAAAACTACTCACTACTTATCTAAATGAAATTTAGATTCGTTTAGTAGACTAAAATTTAGGCTACTTAAACCCATGGCAATCCGTGGGATATAATATTTTATTTATACAGGAAATATGTCAGACCTATATTGTGAAGCCTACATATACAGACTAACAAATACCAAATCTCGACTAAACACAATAGAGGATACATATACAGAGACAACATTATCAGATTCCCGCACTAGTTGCATAATACAAGCACGGCTGCAATTAAACTACGGAAATGTGACAGTTGGGAGCTAACTACGAGTACTCAAATGATCTTCTGCTAGACAGGATATTATTAAATTAGTGTGTTGTAGGTACCTTCTAGCATCTCGAGCTATGTAGGTACTGGATTTTGGTTTGTCAATCCTTGATAGATATTGCGGTACAGAATGGAATCAGGTATCGCTTTGCGGAAATAAATTATAAACTGATACAAACTAATACAACAGAAAGTATGTAATGTTAATTTTGCGTATAATATGAATATAACAGAAAAATATGTAATGTTAATTCCGCATAAAAGAAGTTGTTCAATCTTGCATGCGGTATGCTGCAAATATATTGATTGCAAAGAACTAAGCTATGCAACATTTGTATGTTGCACTCTTTGCAAACCATGTTGTTACGATATTCCAAAGCCAGAAAATTCGGCAGCATTCCGGGGTGGCGGGTATGTTCTAAACTTTTAACCAGTTACAGCGGCCCCAGAAAGCAATGGCAACTAAACTTATCAATTTTACATGTTTATATCCATATAATTTTATATGGTCAAATAAATTTTATTAATTTATGGCACTGCAACGACATATTCTCTAAAACATTAAAAAAATATATATTATAATTTATCGTACATTGTGAATAAGTCTCTTACATAAGTAAAATAAAATAATATAGTTAAATTAAAAGCAGTAACGGTTTATAAACAATATCATTTGCAAACATGAGTAAAAGATACTTACATACATTCAGTGCTTTTCTTACAATTCGTTCTCCATATTTAACTGACACAAATACATACACATAAATACATGGGTATACAAATTTACTATTGGGATACCCATGTATGCAAATATTAAATTTTATCATTTAAATTTTAGGTGGTAGGTAGGTCATAGGTTCCAACCCAGTCAGTCACATTATTTTGTTTATTTTTCTCAAAACGATGATAGAAAACATCGTAGGAAAAACGGTGTGTCCTTGGATCGAAAACCCAAGACTTGTGATATCTACCAACCAAAACTGAGACCCAGTTGGATAACAGTCCATTCCTTCTCTAGCCCTGTGTCCCAGCATTAGCAAAGGCATTAGCTGATGTTATATTAACCCCTAAAATAGCACAGGAATCATAACAAGATTTAAAACAGCTTTCAAAAACTTCAAAATAAAAATGTTAACAGTGATCTCAACGTGATAGCTCGAAATGAAAGCCAGTGCTGCATGGCGAAGTGCCAATATTACGGCAAAATAGCATTGAAATTGCTAATACCAAGTTTGGTGTTTATTCTGCAATTCTTGGCAGGGACAACTACTTGAGTATTATGTGAATTGATATTATGTTTTATCATCAGAAGCCGGATTAGAGCTGCTGTATGTGTCAAACTATTTTGGTGTATAACAAGGTCTACCGAAAAAAATTACAGATGAAATGAGACCCTCCGCGTTTCCTTGAAGTCGGTGAAAAATAACAGACCCCCTGACCGATATCTGCCACGGTGGCGAATGAAATGAAATGAAATATTCATTTCGTAAATTGGTTATAAATATTAAACGTCATGTTTTTTGCGTATTAAGTTTAATTTAGCTAGATGAGGCCGGTATTTCCTAACTGACTACTCTGAGATGAAAAACCGAAACAAACTCAGAGGCCATAATCTCTTTTAAAGTCCATACGATTTGTATTTGTATATGAGAAGCATGTAGGTTCATGTCTGTGGTGTTCTTTTGAGGAAATAACCACGCAAATTTGAGCGGAGCTCTCCAATGTTAGCCAACATTAGCCAACTGTGCAGGAGATAATTATATAGTCCACAAGTATGTGCGTAAGTGCAAATACACTCTCTGTTCGTTTACCCTCGTATTCTGACAAGGTGGCAACAATCCGATACGACCGGATGGAGATCGAATGCAGAACCACAGGCTTAACGTGTTTTCTAATGCAAGGGGATATCACATCGCCAACTTCTAGACCACGGGCTATTAATGAAAAGTTTTTGATAGAAAAACCCAAATAGCACTTTCTGCCTGACCCAGAAATTGAATCCGACATCTCTTACTTAACAGTAGCACTTACGACTAATACACGAAGTGGAAAACTACCATGTTATGAAAAGTAAAGTATACGACCCGATCATATTATATGGTAGTCTGGACTGATGCAGCAGAAGTACAGTATTTTACATAGAACGACTTGACCTTCAAAACATAGCTGGTTAGCCCAATACTCCTTTGCCAGATCCGTGTCAGACTTTTAGCTTCCGACAGCCAAAGATTAACAATTAATGACAGATGAGACCAACTGCTTATCGTGGCTTCCGAGGCATTGAATGAATCTTGATATGTTATGTTGGTTAGTTATCTACGGACGGACCACGGCGGTGCTTAACCTTAAATATTTTATTTTATATTTTTATTTTATTTTCGGATATAAAACAGTAGTACGATGTGTATTGTATATACAACGTGTAATTTAAAGGGTATATACATACCGAGTGCACGGCTTCTTTGGATGATAACCATAGATCGGAATAGGTAGAGCTGTTTTATGTACTTGCCATAGGTTAGAATAATATGGATATTCCCCGAGTCTCGGGATTTGGTTTTTAAGTAGTAAAATCATAAAAAACTATTTTCGCCTTCGGGACTAGTGAAAGATTATACTTCCTTTCTGACGGGTAAATATAAGAAGGACGGGATTAAGGATAGTATAATAAATAGATAAACTTGATTCATTAAACCAAATATTTTTAGGTAACAATTTCTTATTCAAGAATCAACAATCATTTAAACATTTTTATTCTGAAGTTGTACAAAAACATATTATCATACAAATTATTTGTTCCTCAGAAAATCAAAACATTATCAAATAGAACAATTTGTATTTACAATAAAATCTTAATTAAAATAATCAATATAGTCGCTCATGCGCTTCTTGACTTACATAAACCATTTTTATACATATTGACAAAAATAATAAAATTCAATAAAATCCCGTAGAATATCCATACTAACATCAATGTTTGCGGTCAATGAACTTAAATAGCTCTACCTATTCCGATCACTGATGATAACAAACGATATGGCAAGGGTTTTCTAATCCTATGTCTACATGTGTGGAGCATACTAGAAATTTTAATACATTGATACCAGAGGCCGAATTTTTCAAATTAAGAAGAACAAAGAGAATTATTGTTTTATTGGCAAGTGACGTGGAAAGTGATGACCCTCATAGTGCTGTGACACATTTGTTATTACTGGTATTCAAGAAACATATGAAACCAATAATTTGGGGTCAATTCTGTGAGTCAGTTATTTTGAGCTGAAACTTTGCATAGAGACTCCATACCAGATGTTGTCTTCAGTCCTTTTGGATAGATATGGGGTTTCCGTTACACGTTGTATACACGTAACTTAAAACTATTTATCGCACTACTAACAACAATATCCACTTATTACCTACCTGTGTGTTGATGCTACGTGAGATATCAATAAGAAAAAAAAAAACAAGAATGAATTTTATATAATTCTAACTAAACCTTAAAGCTAAGAATCGACCTGTACAAATGTTATTAAGCTGCGAGCTTCTCATAAATATACATATTTTAACTAGCATTCGACTTTATTATTATTATTAAACTTCCTTGAAATTTGGTAATTTCATGCAAATCAAATTAATTGCACAATCTAATTCCACCAAGCCCGTTCCATCATCGGACTACAAGACAAACGGCGATGCGCCATCGTTACATGGTGGACATCCCACCCATACGCAAAAATGTTTTGGGAATACTTTCATCGTGCGTACAGCGCAGGAATGGAATTCCCTGTCGGAGTCTGTATCCTGATAGCTATAACCTGGGAGTCTTTAAGTCAAGAGTGAATAGGTTACTTCTAGGCAAGCGTGCTTCATCTTCGACCACATCCTCGCTAAACATCAGGTGATATGGTGGTCAAAAAAAGCCTATCAATTATAAAAAAATAAGAAAAAAAACCACCCAGTACTTTTCAAGACTTGCGTGTTTATACAAACAAACATTTTCAACTTATAATATTACTATTGATGTGAGCCGGAGCCCAGTGGAGTAGGAACAAAACGAGAATACTTTTTTTCGAACTCGAAACGGAGAACCAAAGACATCTGCTGTCCAAAAGTCAATACCCAACCCTTCCATACGTCTTTATGTTATCATCAGTCACATCATAATGCAAACGGAACATAAAGACCTCAAATAAGGGTGTTTGCAAACGCTCCGGCTGCCAGCGTGCAGGTGCCGGGATTGTGGCAAATTGCCAATAGCATGCAACCGCGGACAGGCTTTATCACATTATACCCAGCCCCGCACAATCGCTCGTGTATTGATGCCATTTTAAAATTGTTGGGTAAGACGCATCAGTTTTATTTGATGATGTTATTAGGGCCTTATCTCAGTTTTTCTGATTCCCGCAGGTGATGTTATAAATAAGAGCTTTGAGACACTATCGAGAATTATTGCAGACATGTAATTAAGTGCCTTCGTCCACGCTTTTGACGGTTCCGTAGTAGGATGGCAAAGAGAGAACCCTTAGATTCGTCTGTCTCTCTGTCTGTCCGTCCGTATGTCACAGCCACTTTATTCTGAAATTATAAGGACTACACACAGTTGTAATTTTGTAGATATACAGGGTTAATTGTAAAACACCGAAAACCTCTCAGGACTATGTAACTAACATCATAATCAACAACTTTTTTTCTATGACTTTTAAAAATTCGTCATATTTTATTTCACCAGATTTTCATACAAAAATAAAAATATTTAAATTGAACGCCCTAAGTGTTACGGAGTCTATGCGAAACAAAAGAAAGTGATAGTATAAATCGTTTTCATTTGCTTCGCATAGACTTCGTAACATTTAGGGCGTTCACTTTAAATATTTTTATTTTTGTATGAAAATCTGGTGAACTAAAATATGACGAATTTTTAAAAGTCATAGAACAAAAGTTGTTGATTGTGATGTTAGTAACATAGTCCTAAGAGGTTTTCGGTGTTTTACAATTAACCCTGTATATACAACATACAATGCTTACCTATAATTCGCACATTACTAACAAGAGGCGGAAAGATATAGTCTGCATCTCACATCCGACCTCAAAATTTATCTTTCCAAATAGATTTTTTTCGTTTTTAGGTCCACTATTGTATATATAGATTAAATAGAATCTTAAATAATATAACTTAAGTAAATTATTTTAGTTGTAAAAAAGTTTGTAATTTGTAATAAGTTCTACACACGTAGACTTAGGATTACAAAACCCTTGCCATATCGTTTGTTATCATCCAAAGAAGCCATGCACTGGATACCCAGTGCATGGCGTGTAATTTAATGGGTATATACATACGTATATACCCATTAAATTACACGTTGTATATATATTTGTATGTATTTATATAAGTATTAATTCATATATATTATTTATGTAGATTTCTATTTTTTATGATACTAGGGTTTTTGTGTTATTACTATTATTATATAACTTTTTTTCTAATTTACTTATTACGTAGATATTGCACCTCCCACACTATATCTTACAATACTATATCTTCCACCCATGGTTGACTCGTAAAGAATGCCTACGGCATTAAGTCTGCCTTTGTACCTATGTGCATAAAGTGTAAATAAATAAATAAATATAATAAATAATATATTAATAATTCTTGTTCATGAATAAAGATAATTCAGCTGAATATGTTTCACTGCAGCCTGATGAGAATAACAGAGGTAGAACTGTCAAGTATGGAACATGTATGGATTAGGATTTTAATTTGGATGATCTGCCTCGATCGTAATAGCATTACATTTTCAGGTAATAGCTCCAAAGAGAAGATACAAATAAATCTTTAATTCAGATAAGCAACATCTAACTTATTTCTATGTTAGTAAACTTAAATTCATTTGGAGACTAGTTGAGTAATAATTAATCTCGAGAATTATACTTCCCCGCGATGACCTTAAGGATAAAGTTGGAGTTGACCCGTACTCTGCTTAGCAATGAGGCATATTGATGTCTGACGATGGCATGGAAACCATCAACATGTGTTTGTGTACATAACTGATGCACTGCTAACACGCAGTCCCATCAACATCCTGAACCCGTTATTATACTGGATCCGTAGGGCGCTGATAGCCCGCTGAGTATAGTTGGTCCACAGGCTGCATGTGTAAAACAGTAAAAAAATTGTTTAAGGTGGGATAGGATCTCACAGAAACAAAACTTACGTACGTCTTTTTTTCGATGGTAAAATGACTGCTCCCAGTCTGGGTGGAACAGAATGGAGTGTGACTTTTACTGATTAAAAACCCACCCTGATCCTTCCATAGTCCTTGCATTCCAGAAACGCGGTATCTCTCTAGTACATTCCCGCAATCCATACCTAATTATCTCACGAAAAGATTTAAGCCATCCTAATCCTACACAGCCCCAACACAACTAATAACTTACTACTCTACTTGGCGACATTCAAACCAAACCTACTGTTAATATTTACCCGTCATTTTTCACTTGGACAAGAGTGGAGCGATGACAAGACGACGGAACGAGCTCACCACGCCACGAGATATGATAAACGATGCTAGATAGTGGAAGGTAGTTGGCTTAGATAGGGATTTGAGAAGATTTTAATATGTTAGGTTACGTTATTTTAGGTCATTGTGTGTTTTTTGCTTATTTTTGGCTACTTTTGCAATAAAAGGAAACAGAAAACTTGTAGTTTCCTGTTTATGATTACGTTTTTAATTTATTATTTTTAATTTATATTTTAAGATTATTTTGTAAAAAAAAATATTAAAATGTAATGCTACGCCTACATAGCTGTATCTCAGGAAAACAGTGTAGTTCACAATTCAGCAAACAGAGCATCATGTAAACTTTCGATTGGTAACAAAGATATTTGATTGATTGATTGATTGAATTTTGCTATAATTAATTATTCTGGGCCTAGTAAATGATAGACAGTATTAGACACTATCCCTTACGAGCTTTTTTTTAAAGATATCTAACAATATGAGTAGAATTCACATTATTAATAATCTACATGTGTGGAGTATATTAGAAATTTCAATACATTGATACCAGAGACCGAATTTTTCAAATTAAGAAGAACGAAGAGAATATTATTACTGGTATTCAAGAAACATATGAAACCATTAATTTGCGGTCAATTCTGTGAGTCACTTATTTTGAGCTGAAACTTTGCATAGAGACTCCATACCAGATGTTGTCTTCAGTTCTTTTGGATAGATATGGGGTTTCCGTTACACGTTGTATATATAATCTTTCGCATTTATGTAAAAAGTATATTTTGATAAGTTATAGATAGGTAACTCATCAGTTGAATACAATGGTAACTGAAGGAAAAGGGTGAGTTTTTAGTCCATCCAGATCGGAAGGAGTCATTTGATTATTTTTCCCCAAAAAAAAAACGCCTAGAAAACGTTGTCGTGACGACTTACATAGATACATCATTAGTCATGGGTCATGCTGATTAGTCATCGACGATAACAATACACCGGTAAGACTGGAAAACTACGAGAGAGGTCTTTGCCCATGTCTGGGACGAGTACACAAATATTCCACACTACAAATACAGTAAAATTTTGTGAACACTAATTCTGATTCTTCCAAAAAATCTCTACACCATAAGTGCTCAAAAAAGACACGTCACAAATTAAAATTTAAAACTCGTTTGCGACACAGTGACACAGTAGCAGTAGAGAGAGGCGAATAAATAACGAAGGCGTCACTTCCGCTTGCGTTGGAACAACTTCCGGTTTAACTGAATTAAAAACTTGCCAGAGTCGTGTGTTACTAACGAACGTACGTTACTCAGATGCTGTGTTAGATATAGATAGAGATGCAGATGAGTTCTGAGATGTTTAAGGAGTAGAAGGGAATTTGTTATTCGAAAGATAAATAAATGCTGTTGTCGTTAATGAGATTAATTCATTAAGATGTTAAATTTGTGCAGTTACTTGTTCGTTTCTCGTACTGTGGCAAATTTATTGTAAAACATAGTAAGTCAAACCATTTCGTAAAATGTATTTTTACTATTTATACCTATTCAAACTACAAGTATCCTATAATAGGCGTCGAGCTAACCGATCGTGTACGCAACACCACACAATGCTGCAAGACGCAAAATACCCCTATTTGGCCCTGACGCAGCCAGAAGGTGTTGCGGTATACCCCATGGAAGATATCGGCTTGATCTGGACCAAACTATCGACCAGGTCACTTTGACCCTTGACAGAACCATCTGGAAATCATGGGGTGAGGCTTTTGCCCAGCAGACGGATAATGCAAGCTAACAGTAACCTATTCATAATCCAATGCCATGGAAAATATAGATACAAGTTAAGGATCAAAGAAATCAGCATAAAAAGCTATAAGCTATAATTCCACACTAAAATCTAGATCTGTTCAGCCATGATGGCATGATTGAATAAGCAACATATGTTTAAACGTTTTCATCTCATCTATTTCATAAAAATTGTCTATGATCAAACATTTTTAATTATTTTGTCCGTGTGTCATTCTGCTTATCTGGATCGGGATTTTTATAGTGAATAAGGCAGTAGGGAATGATATACTTAGGCTAATTTTTATCCCGGAGTTCTTGCGGGATCGGGATATACGAGTGAAAAACATCCCACGCAAACGAAGTCAATAATTTCATGTCCTCATCTCTCCACTGAAAATTCTTCAACGACCTTTTATCATCCACAAACTAACTCATTGTGTTCTATTCAGACGGGAACTGTTCAAACCACACATAATTTGCCACTAACTGAGACAAGCCTATCGACAAAGTTGCACTACATTCAGAACATTCCTCTTAAACTCCATTTTAAGTTCCGATACAAACATTAGACATGTAAAAGCTTTCTTCTGTGATAAAATCGTACAGAAGATCCACTTAGAATAGCTACTGAAATGGCACGATAGAACAAAAGATTTTGCAAGTGGCTATAAATATTTTTCCTAGTTGCTGTGTAATGTAAAACAACAGTGTTGATCATATACTCGTACCTATGGTTTCTATTAAAGTAAAAGTTTGATAAATCGTCAAAACTCATCCGTAATTTAAATGATTTCAATTGCAAAATTGCAGAAAACTAATATTTTTCTACAGTAATTTATAGAAAGATATTTCTTTCTATTAGTACTTTTTCTCTATTTATAAACTTTAACTATGCTAAATTTTATACGCCGACCACGTTATTTTTATTAAAAGGGGTAAAAAGTTTAGGCTTCAATAAAATAGACAACATATGGATACTATTCTAAACATATTATTTAATTTCTATGTAAAGGTAACTACCACATAAAATACGCTTTCTATAAGCGTCACGTTAACAGGTCTCATAGAGATTTGTTGCGATCGAGCTGAATTGGTATCTAAAACACTCACCACCGTTTCACGATATTCTGGCTGTCTTCCGATGTTCAAAATTTACAGAGCCTGTTTTTCCTGTGGAGCAGAAGAGAGTGTAAGATTTCAAAAGTTTTTGACTAAAAACTCACACTGTTCCTTTTGTATCTTTTGCGGTCCGGGGCTGCGATATCTCGTTAGAATATTCCTGGAACCCCTACCTGCAATGACCGGAGATCTGCTTGCGACACCCGACGCCCAGGGCCACTCCCGCGGTGGCTGGGGCGTGAGGAATAAAGTCTCACCCTCAGGCGTTCAACATCTTCCTTCATTTACGAATGATTTAAAAAAGGGGGCAACGGCATCCTATTCCTCCCCCCATGATCTGAATCAGGGCTGGGAGCGAGAGGTCTAAAATTTGATTAATGATCACGTTCTTGAAAATCAAGCCATTTTATCATTGGGGCCGTTGCCTTCCGGGTTTGCGGAATTGTTTAAAAGAGTTACCGCAGCTTCGGAACATAAAGGGCAAGGGATGGAACAGACTTTTACTGACTAAAACCCATCTTGGGTTTTAGTCAGTAAAAGCCTGTTTAGTCAGTAACACCCTCATGCTTCGCCCAGATCATTGGATGATTAGCCATCCTTAAAAAAAGTAAACATGAACCTTCTGCTTGTACTAATTGTTTTGTGGCTTCAAAACATCCCCACCGCGCTGCAGAGACATCTCTATTTTCAATTATACCAACTAGGAATTTGATTACGAATCCTTTTTGGAGTTTGTGAGTTAGTTCTTTGTTTCCCTTTGCGTTCAAATTAAGTTTGAAGGTGGTTGAAATGGATGCGTCTTTGCGTTTGCCATCACATGTAGAACTTATTTATGGTGTGAGGGGTAAAGGTATTAAGAATGTTGCTATAGTAGTTACTTATTGCATAACTGTATTCTTGGTCTAGTAACTGCCACGTTGGTTTGGTGGGTGCAAGCGCAACTGATCACCATAAGGTCTCTGGTTTGTTTATCGGGTCAAACTAGTTGGTTTTTCTGATAGGAATTTCTGTAGAGTTTGAAAGTTGGCGGTGTTAATTAATAAATATTAACAAAAATATTAATTTCACAAAACAGAATAACACATTGCACTTTCTACATTTGACATTACATATAGCATACAATTTGTCACGCTTTAAGCATAGTTTTATACTCGATCTCTTAAACTAGGTCAGGCCTGTATTTTAAGAGATGGCGTTCAGCCATTTATATTTTATAAACAGTATTATGCACAAGTGATTTTAAACACAAAAGTTATTATGAAATAAGTACATATGAAAAAGTAAATACTTACTTTGTTATATCTGTGTTGCTATAGAGGTATGTGAGAATGTTGTGTGTATGTGTGTGATGATCAGTGATCGGAGTAGGTAGATTGATTTTTGGTACTGGTATCATAAATGCACACAGAAAGAATAACATGGATAAGCCATTTTCCCGGAAAGTAATTCCGGTATTTCCGGATTCAATTAAACATTGTTAATGTTGGTAGTGATATTATTCCTACTCAATTCAAAATTTAAAGGAAGGTATAAAAACTAAATTAATTCATTATTTATCTCTTGAATACTATAATATTTATCTCTTACTCTGTCCTTCTCATACTTCTGACTTTGTTCATTCTTCTTTTCATATCCAGTCCATTCTCCTCTGGAATGCGCTTCCTCTCGAGATCAGGACGGCTGACAATCGCTACGCATTTAAAAAGAAATTGCGGATCCACTTTCTTCACCAATAAGCAGAATTTCTATATTTAATTTTCAATTACCTCTAAAGTATATATGTATGTATATGTATTTATATAAATATTTATTCATATATATTATTTATGTAGATTTCTATTTTATGATATTAGGTTTTTTTGATTAATCACTATTATTATAATTATTTTTCCAATATAATGTTCACGTACATATTGCACCTTCCACTCTATCTCTTCACCACTCATGGTTGACTGGTAGAGAATGCCTACGGCATTAAGTCCGCCTTTGTACCTATGTGCATAAAGTGTAAATAAATAAATAAATAAATAAATAATAAAAACAATCTAATTCCGATCGAAGCTTTAATTTTTATTTTTTTTATTTTTAGCCTTTTATGGCTAGAACTTTTATAGATAGACCTAAATTGTTGCACTTAAATTTAAATATTTTCATAGAGGTCATGGTAATTTGCATTAAGGGTAGAATAAATGACGGGGCCCCATAGAGGGCCAATGCCTGCTGGGGTCGTGAGACTGTTCTAAGGATGCACCACGACTCTGAAACGTAAAGGGCATACGAAGGAACAGGTTGATTTTAGTCAGATTTTAGAACCAAAAAAAAAAGGGGTAGAATAAAGAAAAAAGATAAAAATCAACATTGTTTATCGTTAAATATGTACATTTTACATTTATTCACATTTTTAATCTTCATCGATTACAATGTCAGCATCCTGGTAATCCTGATCTTTACAATTAAAATATATATAATAATATATATAATATATAACGTTTATTTCTCTTTCACAAATAAATAACAATTTAATATAACTATGAGTTTCTCTGTATTTTCAATTTTCAACCTATTTCTTTTAACATCTAAAATCCATTTATAAATGGAAAAAGACCGTTCTACATCTGACGATGTCAAAGGAGCAAATTTTAAAAAAGGTATTAACTTATGTGCTTCATTTTTTTCAATGGCCTCACTATATTCTCTAAGTGTGTCTAAATCTGGGTTTCGTTCCATAACACATTCTATTTTATTTTTTATATTTTCTGAATTGCACTGGTTTATAGCATCTCTGACGTTGTCAAATGCTAAAAGTGAATCTGTCAACGATAAATTATGCTTTTGCAATTCTTTTAAAGACAAATGAATTATAAAATAATTGTCTTTAATGTAATTTAAATCTTCTTTTAAATTTTCTTTTTCTATAATATTTTTTGCCTCTCGAATAGATACCGCATCAGAGCTGCTTAAACAAGATAATATTTCTTTTATTTTTTCAAAGTTTAGAGCGTAATAAAATGCTGCCTCTAACCAAGTGCCCCATCTTGTAACAACTGGTTGGGGAGGTAGCGGCAAATCTGGATATTTTTCTTTTAAAGTTTTGACTCTACTTGGGGCTTTCAAAAATACCTTTTTAACATTTGCTATTAAAATCGTCGTCATCGTGATATTCTAACCTAATTTGCTCAGATGCGCGATGAAGAGAGTGCGCCAAACATGTTACGTGCTTCATTTCAGGTAAGTATTGTTTTAAATTTCGTCCTGCAGACAGCATATATGCAACGCTATCAGTGCAGAGGACAAGAATGTTACCTACCTTCGATTCAAAAGAATCTTCCCTTAAGTTTTCCAAACATTCTAACACAAATTGCGTGATTGTTTGTCCATTAACTACAGTTAGCATTTTACATGCTACCAAATAAGGTCTAGTCAAATTGCTAGGATGTAATGGTTTTATTAAAAAATGGACTATATAGCGACCTAAAAAGTCTGTCGTTTCATCTAATGATATCCATAGTTTCTCATTTTTATAATTTTGCCGAATCGAATTGATTTTATTCTTAAAAAACTTGTCCAAGTAAACTTTCCGTAACTGTGATTCATCTGGCAGAGTACGATTAGTACACGTACAACAACAGGTACTACACATATATTTTTTAAAGAAATCTTGAAAAGTAGTATTTTTCATCTGAGACCACGGAATATTGCACAAAATGAGAAATTTTATAAGATCGAAATAAAATTCCTCTTCGGGCCGCTCAAACTTTCCCTGGTGTACTGCTCCTTCAATATGTCTTTTAACGTTTCCTTTATTTATGGTTTTCAAATGGCTTTCACATTTTGAACAGTATATTGTACCACTAGCGTGATCGTAAAGTAGTTCGGGATGACCGGATATCCATTTTTCTACAGTTTCAGCCTTGACGTTTGCCATATCTGAACTCTGTTGTAGAGATGGAACCTCGTATATATCACCTAAAACAAAGACATGAAAAAAATACATTTTATTTAGTTTATTTAGCTTACTCCGTTTGTTTTATTTTTCGTGGATCAAATTTAGTCATTGAAATTTCACCCTCTTCCTGTCAACCGATTGATCTAAAATTTGGTATTCGCCTTTGATTCTGGTGACAATACAATTATGTATATTCAATATTATTGTCAATCCAAAATGGCTGCCGCTACAAGATGGCGGACAACTTAGTTTTTTTTCAATCCCATCAATATGGGTATCAAATGAAAGGGCTTGTTACGTAGAATATTTTGTAGAGAAGTAGATAAGGCCTATAGTAATTTATTTTACCAATACATTGCAAGAGGACACAGCACACAGGGTCGTCGGTTAATAGTGGAGTTAGCTGAATTGCGACTACATTACTAGAATATCATAATTTTGTTTCGCACTAAGCTCACTGGTTCATACTCTATTAAAGATTTAACAATATTAAGACTCATGGTATGTTCAGCAGGTTAAGCGAACAAACACAATACTAAAAATATTCTCATCCAAACATGCTTTATACTCCTTGTAACTAGTAAAATATTACTTACCAAAGCTTGGTTTAAATACATATGTAGATCCAATTCAATAGTGAAAAATCTGAGTCCGTATATTCGAGCCAAATCGTGGTTTAGAGCAGATTTCAGAAGTCAGTATGTACACAAGCCAGGGTCAAGTAACGTTTTCACAACACAGTAACAAACAAAGATGCGCACTCTACGAACCGAAGTAAACGAGTGAGCTACCTGGCATGTCGTCGGCGGGCGTACGCATTGTTCTGATAACCGGTTATTGTACCACCCATGATCCTTTGTTCTGATTGGTCGTTGGGTTTTGTCAAATCGTGACTGTGTGCCGTTAAAAAAAATATGAAGAA
Source organism: Tholera decimalis (assembly GCA_943138885.2). Classification (NCBI taxonomy): domain Eukaryota; kingdom Metazoa; phylum Arthropoda; class Insecta; order Lepidoptera; family Noctuidae; genus Tholera; species Tholera decimalis. The sequence continues at coordinate 5,286,920 of OW964553.2, read as the reverse complement.
TAATAAAGAATAATATTGCTCATTTTATTACAATTCCTACCTTTTTTTTGAGGATGGCAAATCATCAAATGACTCCTTCCACTCTGGCAGAATAAAATTCCTACATAAGTTCCGGTTTTTTTTTAATAATCCACCAATTCCGGAGGAATGTCCATATTAATATATACGTTTCGGATCAATGACCCCATTTCAATCTACCTACTCCGATCACTGGTGATGATGTAGGTGTGATACCACCGTGCCTCAGAAAGTGCGTTAAGATAGATAAATAGACAGATAGATAGATATACTCATTATTGTACACCATAACAGAATTAAATAAGGACTTAAAAGACTACAAAGGGTGTTACGTTGAACCTGCACCAGATCTCTCTCCGATCGGTCGTGTCGGATTGCCGTCCCATTGGACTATGAGAGTATAGGAACCACTTAGAGAATGTACTTGTTTGCACACATACTTGTGCACCATAATATCTCCTGTGCAGATGGCTAAACTTCGCTGAGATTGTTCGGCCAGGCGGACTATGTTGAAATAAATAGAAGTTTTTTGCTAATTAAAATTTGACATATATTTTAATACTTCTTTAATCTTAACAAACATTAATTTAATTTATACTTAATAAACATTTAGGTGAAGTCGTGTATTTACTAGTCAAAACAAAATAAGAGCCACCACTTATTTTCAAGGTTTTGGTTAATTTATTAACTTGAATGCAGACTTAAATGGAGTAGTCTTTTTTTTTTTGAAAATAGTTTCGCGTTTGACCACTATCTCACCTGATGGTAAGTGATGATGTGATCGAAGATGGAGCACGCTTACCTAAAAGTAACCTATTCACTCTGGACTTAAAGACTCCTAGGTTGTAGCTGTCGGGAAACACAGACTCCGGCAGGGAATTCCACTCCTTAGCCGTACGCACAATGAAGGTATTCCCAAAATGTTTTGTGCGTTTGGGTGGCATGTCCACCATGTAACGATGGTGCTTCGCCGTTTGTCTCGTAGTCCGATGATGGAACGGGCTTGGCGGAATTAGATTGTGTAATTCCATCGCACAACGAGTCAATCACACAATACCTACGAAAAAAGACATTAAAAAGAAACAGTGTGAAGAACAGAACACAATATTAATTTAAATCTTAACTAAAACGTCAAATAACTCAGCACATGTAATGTTAACATTTATTTAAAAGGCTTGTCTCTTCTCAAAATTCTTACTAAGAAAAGAGATTTATTGCAAGCACTTGAAACTTTGAAAGTCGTACTAAAAGTATGCTTAGTAATTCAGCATCGCGTAGTAAAATTACTATGTTGCCTAAAGCACTGCATGCTACAGATGTGGCACTATTCACAATCTACATTGTTGTCTCATTAATGGAGCTCAAACATACTCGTAATTCACAGGTTGCTAAAACTTGAGATACGTACGGATGCTGCATTGTTAGGGTTCCGTAGTTAAATGAGCTTTTTTTTTTTCAAGGATGGGAAATCATTCAATGACTGCCTTTCGATCTGGGCGGGAGGGTGTGTCAGACCTTTACTGACTAAAACCCATCCGTGTTCCATCATATGCCTTTCGTGTTCCGAGGCCCCGTTTACTCTTTGAAGTACCCGGTACCGGATGGATAAAACGAGTTAACCTTTTAATTTCGTCATGTCCGTGGTGTGGAACATTCGTGGTTTTAGTCGGACTGCTGTGTAGCTGTATTTTTTGTATAGATCGCAGAAAAGAGTTTGTGTCTTAATAATAACAGTGGTGTAGGTCGATCTCCAACGACGTTAAGCAACGCTAGCTGAAGTCAGTCCGTGGACATATATTCGGGAGATTCTTCCGTGCCTCGGAAAACACATAAAGATGTACAGCACATGAAGCTACCCGAAACTGTCACATTTTCCCAATCAACCTTGAAGCTAATTTCTTTAACGATAAAGTTGAAAATCTATTATAGAAATTTGACAGATTGTTGTAGCTTGATGTGCTGCCGTCTGTACATCTTTGACAGTCGTTACGGGTACCTAGACAAGAGCCAGAAAATTTACAAATTATCGTAATTATATCATGCTATGCATGAAAATGCTGAGTTGGTAACCCTTTCGTTGTAGACATGCTCAGCGAAATTTTTAGTGTTATATTTTTTTTGTTTGTAATTTTCTATTTAAGAAAGAAAATTGCTTTTATTGGCACATAGAAAACACATTATGTACAACATTAAAAATAAAAAAACATTGTTGTGCCAAAACGGCCTCAGCTCAGCATAATGTCAGGTGCAATGTCCGGTTCAATTCCCGGCTCGGGAAAAAAGTACGACCAGGTACAAGCCAGTTTATTTGCCATCCAATAACCTAAAATCTTAAGTACACAAACGTAAAAATAGCCAAGTTAACAGCGACAATAGTCGTCCGCTTGCAACAACATTAACCTATTTCTCGTCTGTTGATTTTTATAACTCGTTGCGACTTGCAGCTGACACATTTCTCTAATTGAGAGCAACACTGGAAAATGTTCTGTATTTACACTGTATGTGACTTGAAATGGTTAGTTTACACTTTCAGTCTTCAGGAGTTGAGTTTCAGTAACATAGATTAGTAAGCATAAGTTTTATAAGCAATTTAGTAGCTGCATAAAACAAAAAAGAAACAACGGAATATTCCAAGAAAATGTTTTTAACACATTTTCAACATTAAATGTTTATAAAGCTAGTATTTTTCAATATCAAAATACTAGCTTTTTGCACTTTTTCTCCATGTAAACTTTTGCCAAATTTCACACTTTTCCACCTTCGTAATTTTAGTAAAAAGGGCTAAGTGTTTGCTATATGTATGTATTAATACATAGACGTATAAGTTAGAATCTGTGATCCATCAATTTATTTTGCAGAGTTATGTAAAGGGTTTATTTTGATTATTCTCCGTTTTTTTTTTTGTTTAAATGAAGATAGCAGTCATTGGCTGCAACTAGACTGGTAGACAGTGTCCAAGAAATTACGCTTGCTACTGTACGCTCGTGCGTGTGTGAAATATTTAATAAATTCAAACATCCTGCTGAAGGAGGAGGATGGAGGATGGAGGAGGATGTCCGTTTTCTACTGATTAAAACCAGGGTGGATTTTAATCAGTAGAAAACGGACAATCCATCAGTCTTCAGTCCCTGTTCCTTTCCCTTGCATTCTGGGTCCGCAATATCTCGTTAGAATCCATAATCGGACTCACTAGTTCGTATATTACTGACGAATTTATTTCATAATCACCCATATTCTAGGAAAACAAAAGCAAAGGGGTACTGGAACTTATTGCAAAGAGTCGACGGTCATGTGAACACGTCTTCATCAAAAGCAACAACGTTCGAAACAACATACAATGTTCTAACGTTTCTTTTCTAATCTTTTCCCGTTTTCCTGAGGCGTGTTCTGTCTTGTGTCATATTATTTAATTATGGAAGAGGAACACAGCCTCCGGCGTTCGTTAGATAAAGCGAATCAGCCGTCTGCGGGGACGTCTCGTTGTTTTGATAAAATATATTGCTCTATACGATTGCGTTTCTGTGGGGAAAATAGAGATGAGAATGTGTTTTAGAAGCCTTTATCGGTTTTAACTATATTATCACTGAGTTTGTTTCAGTGTTTCTTCTAAGAGTAGTCAGTTAGAAAACACTGGCCTCATCTAGTTTACATTTACGAAAAAAAATATGTGAAAAAGTGTTCTTTAAAACTTATTTTCAAAATAAACATCATTATAACACTATTAGTATAAGACCGAACATTGTACACTAGTTTTACCTTTTTTATCCATATCAATATTGAAAGGGGTGGGTACAATAACCTATATAATACATACACAATTGATAGGAAAAGAAGGCAAGAAATAGTATTTATTTGTCAGAGAAATGATATGTATACAAATTGAAAATGATCAAAAACTAGAAATAGTATTAGTACTTAAATTGTGTTAGTAAGGACAAAACATAAAGGATTAACATTTAACGAAAGAAAGTTAAAGCAAGGCAAATTGGCGTCCGTTGTGGCCATGGCAACAAGGCTCCCTCTTAAGGGCTTAGTAATGATTAATTCACCTACGTAACCATGTATATTAGTCCACAACTCCTCGACCAAGCGCGTATTTTGCGTACGGGTAAAAAAATATATTAATCGATCCGTCCCAGCTTCTTCAAACAGGCCAGCTAAGCTCTGGTTCTACTTACGGAGGGTACGCTCTGGTTGGACTTCTCCCGCTCTGGGTGGAGCGGAAGGGAGTGTAAGACTTCTACCGACTAAAAACCCTCCGTGTTCCTTCAGCTACCCTTAAGTTCCGGGGCCGTGGTATCTCGTTAGAACATTCCCGCAACCCCGGACATTCCCGCAACCCCGGTACGGAGGGCACCTGGCTTTCCAAAGTATGTTTCAGGGCAGGGTGTACCACTGTCTCATCCTCCTTGGACCCGTGCTCCAGTTAAAGTGGTTGTGACCAGCCGCAGTTGTGGTTATGTATCTATACTTTAGATAGTAAATTTTACCTGTATTTGCTGGTAAATCTAATAAAAACGAAGCAAACGTGACCTCTAGCACAAAAGGGGAAATTACGACACACGGGGTCAGCAGGAAGTATGGTCAGAGCTCACCAACAATTTTCAGCTAAAGCAAAAATTTTGCTAACTTTCTAAAAAGAAAATTATTATTGAGGAAATCTGCTGCCGCTTGAAAATAGTTGACTGTAGAAAATGTGTGCAGTGTTAATTCAACTTTTATTTGTTTATAAATAACAAAGAATATTTAAGGTAGATACGTGTGTGGGGCGTGTCGGGAAACTTTTAGAATAAAGTCCGTTTCATATAATAAAAAGGTTTAATTACTGTTCACAAAAGTTCTTAAAAAATATCAAATTTAAAAGTAAAATAATAAAAGTAGCTAAAACTATACGCGATGAGCGCGAGTGTCTGTTCCCACCGATGTTAGGTTGGAAAAAGCCCAGGGACTCGCCGTTACCGTGGGAAGCGCTACTCGTGGAATTTGATGCTTCGCGCTTGTTTGTGAGTGTGCTGAGCTAGCATCTTGGCATCGTAACAAGGTGCAATGTGAATGTAAACAAATAAACAACAAACTAATATTAGAAAAAGGAAGAATTAATTCTATAATAATGGTATATACCACCGCCTAAGTCTGTGTTTCCTGACCTGGGGGTCTTGAAGTCAAGAGTGAATAGATTAGTTCTAGGCAAGCGTGCTCCATCTTCGACCACATCATCACTTACCATCAGGTGAGATGGTGGTCAAACGCGAGCCTATTATCAATAAAAGAACCTCTCCTACTTTTCCAGTCGAATAAAAAGATTAGCCTATTAACGTGCTAATCTTGAAAAGTACTGAGTGCATTTGGATGAATGGATGAATTTGGCATGGAATACCACTATAGCAATAACGTAGTATGAATACGCGGTTAGATGCACAATATGGTCCAAACAAAATACCACAAACACATCAATCGATTCCTTACCCATAATATCGAGCCATTATTCCCCCCCCCCTTAAACGCAAACAACCGTTCAGATAATCTTCACACCTCTGCCTCCAAACAATCATAATCCCCGATTCGAAATTCAAATTTAAATCGTGGAACGTTCGCGACGTCTGTACCATTCATAGAGCATGGAACGGCAGCGTCTAGAGACACCACAAGTTACATTTATGGGCACCTTAACTATAGTCAGTCAGAACTCTATTGGGCTGTCAATATCACTCTCTGACCATTGAACATAATCAAATATACCGGGTTATTGGTAAAACACTAAAAACGTCGCTCGCTCTACATTCATCAAAAACAAACCTTCCTTTTGTACTATCAATTTATCCACATTACTAGCGCTTTTTTTCTGCGTAACTTTTTGAGCGTTCAATTGAAATGTTTTTATTATTGTATGATAATCTGATTATTTAAATATGATTAATTTTTAAAAGCCATAGAACAAAAGTTGTTTCCGATGTTACTAAGATTGTGTTACTGTTATGTTACTTAGAGGTTGTTATCCTTTTACCAATAGCCCTGTATAATGTATATACAACGTGTAATTTAAAGGGTATATACATACCAAGTGCACGGCTTCCTTGGATGATAATAAACGATATGGCAAGGGTTTTCTAATCCTATGTCTACATATGTGGAGCATATTAGAAAGAACAATGGCAGCCACCCATACATTAATTTAGCTGAGATTAAATTTTTGCATCTTTAAATGAAAAATCTCTTGTTTAACTCGGCGTCAACTTCTGAATTAGTTTGTGGAAGAATTTTTGTTCGAGAAGTCCGAGAATAATAGCAATTGAGTCATGAACTTTTGTAGGTTATGTCCAGGTCAAGTGAAAATTAAAGAAAACGGAAAGCAATCGAGAGCAACACAAGGCACGATGTGCAAGCGTCTGTGACATGAACATTTTTTTTAAGTAGATTAGTCCCTGACGGAACAGGCTAAGTCATTAATTGAAAGTAATTAATTTATTTTTACAGAACAATATTTTTGCCTCCCTACAAAGAACATTTCCACTTATAAATAAACATTATTGTTAATTCATTTACTCCTTTTTGTTACAATAACAAACTAAATCTGATTTTTTACAATAATATTGCACTTTCTGTCACTTGGCAGAATAAATACAAAATGGAAGAACAAATACAAAATGGCATCACTAATTGTCAATGAAAAAATCAAATAACTTTTCATGTAAAATATTTTTTTTTATCCGGACTTAACTAGGTAATGTGATACTTTGAAAAAACATAGAAAAATAATAGAACTGCTTTCGTATATAAGTCACTTTTAGACGCTCAAATTAAAGTCAGCTAAGCTTTCGCCATTGTTCTTTCAATACATTGATACCAGAGACCGAATTTTTCAAATTAAGAAGAACGAAGAGAATTATCGTTTTATTGGCAAGTGACGTGGAAAGTGATGACCCTCATAGTGATGTGACACGTTTGTTATTATTTGTATTAAAGAGACATATGAAACCGATAATTTGGGGTCAATTCTGTGAGTCACTTATTTTGAGCTGAAACTGTGCATAGAGTCTCCATACCAGATGTTGTCTTCAGCCCGTGTGGTTAGGTATAGGTTACACGTTGTATATCTATACTTAATATTATAAAGCGGAAAAGTTTGTTAGTTTGTTTGTTTGTTTGTTTGTTTGCTTGAACGCGCTAATCTTCGAAAGTACTGGGTGGATTTGGATGAAATTTGGTATGGAAGTAGCTTGAAGCTTGAGGAAGGTTATAGGCTACTTCTTACCCGACTGCAAAAAAGGAGAGTTATGTTTTTACCGTGATAGAATCCACGGGAGCGAAGCCCCGTGAGAGTACTAGTAGTTACATAAAAGATTAGTGGCATTAATTCTTTTTATATTAGTTGATGATTCTGGAATATTGAGAGCTATTATGAAGCCAATTACTTCTTTATATACCTACGGCTGACAATATTCTCGATAATTTGCTAATTTAATTAATTAATTACTTTTGCATTTGTTTATTTTAATTTAATTTGAGAGTGATTTCGTTTTAATTTATTATTTATAATGGGCCTGCGAGCCTACAATATTGTATTAAAAAATTAAATTGTTACTTTCTAGTTCTAAATGACATTAGTATTTTTCATAATGGAGGAGCGGAGTCTCCAAAGACTGTCAGGCAGGCATTATTTGCTAAAAAAAAACACTCTAATCATCAAATAATGTAAGATATATTTTGGTATGGAAATAAAATATTGTGTTCATATCTGTATTAATAACTTTGATCCGGAAAGTCTGTGACGAATTGTAATTCACATTTTGAAACAGAACACTACTTAAAATAACAACCACAAAAATTGATTGAAATACTTATTACTTTGATTATTGTGACATTCATAAACATTATGTTTTTGTTGTGTTTGTTTTAATGTTGTAATGAATCACATTTTTTGTTTAATCTAATGTTGTGATTTAAATAATCTTAAATTTTTTATTCTAATATTTGTGATCTTATTGACAACACATAGCGGACTTCTTATTAATGTAAGACCTATATGTATTTGCCTATGTTTAACAACTAAATAATTCTGATTTTGATATATAACGCTAAGCAACTTGATATGTACCTATGGTAACCACCAATTATACATGTACTAGCTTTTGACCGTGACTTTGTTCGCGTGGGAGTTCCGATCCCGGAGGAATTCCGGTATAAAAATTAGCCTATGTGTTATTACAGGATGTCATCTATCTACATACCAAATTTCATTGAGATCCGTTTTGTAGTTTTTGCGTGAAAGAGCAACAAGCATCCTCACAAACTTTCGCATTATAATATTAAATAGGATAGAATATCTGGCTGTCATTTAAAGATGACAGGTGTTACAGATAGGCTGACGCCGGACGAGGTGTTTCGTTGCTCTATGATACCAATCGAAAATTAATAACGGCCCATGCCCTTTGTTTATTGGACGCACTAATCGGATCGTCGGCTTTCGGCCGTCGGCATTCGGCTTTCGGCGAATAAGCGATGTGCCGCACTGTTTTTGTTTTAATTGACGTCGCGTTTACATTTGCGATTTTAATTCGATACACAGGATTATGAGGATTTTAATTGTTTCATTATTACTTTGTTTTGGGCAGGATTAGATATTTATTCATAGTAAAAGGAAGGATCTCTTATCCACAAATATTTAATTTAATATTGTTTAATCGTATATCTATACTTATAATAAATCTGTAGAGGGGTCAATTCTGTACATGAAATATATTTCCAAAATAACTATCAGGGGGTGATTAAGGATCGATACTCATGACAAAAATGCAATCAGTTAAATTTTTGTCTGTCTGTCTGTCTGTCTGTCTGTCTGTATAACCGTTATAGAAACAAAAACTACTCGACGGATTTTAACGAAACTTGGTACAATTATTTTTCATACTCCTGAGCGGGTTATAGTATACTTTTCATCACGCTACAATCAATAGGAGCAGAGCAGTGAAGGGAAATGTTGGGAAAACGGGAGAAGTTACTCCATTTTTTAAGCTTCCGTCGCGTGTGCAACCTTAATGGTTAAAGCTACACAAATTATTTCATGACGGAAATGTTCTCCTTAAAATTATATAAAAAATATCCCACGACAGCATATGTCTAACTTTTATGGTTGACTCACAATAACACGTGTAACTCCCGATAGCTTAGCAGTTCGAAGCTTTCTGATTATAATATTTGTCTACTCTTACGTTTATAACACTCTCAGTCACCCCTAATTGAAAAAGTTAACATTATTAACTATTCCATAAAAAAATTGGCCAAGTGCGAGTCAGACTCGCCCATGAAGGGTTCCGTAGTAACTATAATATAATATGCAAATTTATTTGACGAAAAAAAAACCTTACAAATTTCTTAAAACTAGCTTATTTACATTTTTTACAACTGCGCCAAATAAATTTGTTTTGAAAAAAAAACCTTACAAATTTCTTAAAACTGGCTTTTTTACATTTTTTACAACTACGCCGAATAAATTTGTTTTTCATAGTGTTTGTATGAATTACAAAGTTATATTTGCGGTTTTAGAAAATATGCTGTATCTCAAAAACTGCTGAACTGATTTCGTTCAAACTAATTTTGGTTGAAAGTTTATATTAAGATCTACAGACATATATTTTTTTTAGATTTTTCACTCCATTATTATAGAAGTTAGATGTTGTGTCCGCCACACACACATTTTACCACTTTGGAAGCTTATATCTTTTAAACGATTGACGTTATGGAAAAGTGGTTTTAGAAACCCCGATGTCGTTTTTAAAGAACTGTCTATAGATACCACACATGCATCGATTTCATGAAAAAAAATATTTTCAGGTTTAGTTCCATGTATGGGGAGCCCCCCTTTATTTTAAATATTTTTTAATTTTTTTCTCAAAATCGGAAAGCGGTTCACAGAATACATCTACCTATCAAGTTTCACATGTATAGTCCTAATAGTTTCGGAATAAAATTGCTGTGACAGATGGACGGACGGACAGACAGACAGACGGACAGACATGTCGAAACTATAAAGATTCCGTTTTTTGCCATTCGGCTATGAAACCGTAAAAAGAATCATATAAATCGGTATAGAAACACCAAAGTTATACATGAAATACGCTTATAATAATAAGCCATCGCGCGTGAATACTGAATCATGCTATAAGGATTATTTTTGAGAATCGGTCGCCGCGCTCGACGCGTCTCGCGGTCGAAGCGTTCTCTAGGTACTTAAGCCTCATGTGAACGTGATCTAAACAATATTACCAATACATTAACTTACGCTGACGGAGTTGCAGGCACAGCTATATTGTATCATTACGCTAAGGCCAATAGGAGCGGAGCGCCAATGAAGAATGCTTCAAAATCGGGGTTAAATTTAACGTTAGCCCAAAGTAACTATTCCACGCGGACGAAGTCGCGGGCAAAAGCTAGTTAGGTAATAAAAATTGAGACTAGCAACTGCTGTTTCGAGGAACACTGACTCCCATAACACAGATTATTCTAGCTTGGAAGTCAGCAGACTCAAATTTTGTATATTTTCCGCTTCAAAAATTGTATGTTGGTACCTATTGACTGTTGTTATATATTTTGGTTGTTAATAAAGATATTATTTCTTAGGTTTTTGTACAAGAAACAATACTAATTCTGAAGCAGTTAAAAGAAACCAACTCTATCTGAACGTAAAGTTAGGGAAATAAAACAAAATGTTTCGGAACTGTATTTCAAATTTAATAATTTCTAGGTGAAAAATGGAGGGATTTCAGTCTAATAAATATGACACGCTGTGTCATGGAGGGTGGGTCAAAAAATCATGACGTTCATGTGACGTAATTAATGGGTAAATTATATTGGGAGCAGTGGGAACCTTACAGGCGGATTATGTATCTAATGTTATCTATGTATGTACATACCTACTCGAACATAATTTGAATTCATGGAAATATTTCTTTTATTTGGTCTTTTCATAAACTCAACTAGTACAGAAAGGTGGTCGTAAGCGTGAAGCTAAGCATGAGGTCTCTCGGGTTCGATGCCCGAGTCGGACATTGGGAAAAAACTAAGCAGACCATGATGACTATTACAGAAAGGCACAGGTATTAAGGCCTTCTTTTTACAGCGGTTTTTTTATTGTGACTGGTGTTTAAACACCTTCGCTGACTTCCTAAAAACCCTTTCCTGGTCTCGTTACCCTTAAAAATCAAAAATCAGCACACACGTCTCCAATGACGATTCAATCAAGTTAAACGGCAGGGTACTGCTTGTACCCGATCGCATGTACTTCATTAACCTTCTTTCACTACATTTGAGTTCGGTTAATCGCTTGGAACACTGAGTTATAGATGGTGTGAGGACAATTGGACCCGCCTAAGATGTAGGTGACGTCGGGTTAAGACTTTTCTACCTAAAGCTTTTTGCTAAACTTTTGGAGCAGGAGGGTGTGTCAGATTTTGACTGACTAAAACCCATCCGTGTTGTGCCGCGGTAACTCTTTCAAACTATTCCGCAACCCCGGCGGGGAAGGTATTACCCAAATGTAGGACGACAGATTGCATGTAGTTGATGTTTGTAAGAAATATAAAATAGTACTAAGTGTATGTAACTCCCTTCACTATCTAATAGCGACGATTTAACCCTAGCTCACTAAACATATTTTAGAGTTACACAGTCACTAAACAGTAGTCATTTGGACTAACAAAATGAAACGTCAATATTTTTATTGAAACGACATTTATTAATTAAAAAAAAAATAGGTAACATGAGAGGACATTTATTAAGACTTCTTAAAAACTATTAGACACTTTAAAAATATGAATCCTGGCAGTCTGAGCAGACAGGAATGGTATGTTCGCCACAAATGGCCTTCCTGCAGGAGTGGCATGACACTTTGGTCATCCTGTGTTTCTGATATGGGCAAAATGCGCAAATTTTTCATTTGTTTGGCTGTGTTTGAGAAGTACTAGCCACAACATCTTCAATTTGCAGGATATCTTTGAAACTGGCCTTGATATTCTTTCTCAAAGTTACAGTGTTATACCGTTCCCGCAACCATGGCTCAATGAGATTGTCGGCCAATTTTTTTATTAATGCTCTGCGTTTCAGCGGTTTTTATCGTTGCCGTACCATGTTAGATACATAAATGACATACGCATTGATCATACATAAGTTCAGCATATTATAAAATATGCACCGAGGCCATCTACTTGTTTTGCGATTGCAGCTCATACCTGAACAAATATGGTCGACAGTATCAACGGCTCCTTTGGTACTATTATAGAAATGTATTATTTCGGGTTTCTTCGTGCTGGAGTTAATGTTCGGCTGATCGTGCATTGTAATCAATAAAAAAAAAACACTTTATTTATACAAGAAGTCAATATATAAACTAAATTTTTCATAGCTTACCTTGACTCACTTTACACGCGTAATCACTAAACATTAGTCCGTGAGACTAACAATGTGTTAAAACTCCGGAAGTAAAATACGTGTGTACGTAATGCATTCGCACGGGGCACTAAAACACTGAATTAGGAGGGTACTGAGCGTGGTGGGGCGGGGGAGTGTCGGGAACTTACTTAAATAGCGAATGCGTCGGGGCCATGTCGCCTGTGAGACTAATATTTAGTGATCTAGGGTTAAATAAATGTAAAAAAAAATACTTCTATATTTGGAAACAATATGAAATAGTACTAAGTATATAAACTCCCTTTACTATTTAGTAGCGACGATTTAAATAAATGTAAAAAAAAATACTTCTATATTTGGAAGTAATATGAAATAGTACTAAGTGTATGTAACTCCCTTCACTATCTAATAGCGACGATTTAAATAAATGTAAAAATCATACTTTTTAGTCTCAAATCTCATTAAATATGAAGCTACCTAACGTATTTATTTAAGGATCTATTTAATCTGAAAGAAATAGATTATTATTATGCTTTTTTTTCCGGGTGGGAAAATCATGGAATGACTTCTACCTCTCTGGATGGAGAGTAGCGTCCCTTCAGTCTAAGACTTCTACTGACTAAAAGCCCACCCTGTTCTTTCAGATTAAGTTTAATTAAATTCCGGAGTCGCGGTATCTCGTTACAACGTTCCCGCAGCTCGGATTATTTTAAAGCTACTACTACTATCTCGCCACTCGCCTTTCACTTGCACCAACATTGAACTGAAATGAGGAATAACCAATGACATGGCAAACATTTTATGGTTTTGCCGTAGCCCAGTGTGTGTGACACACGACTTGGTGAATTAGGGTTCCTACCCTATGACGTCAGAACCCTAATGAGAGTGATGTTCAATTGCTGTAAAGGCAGTTTACAATACAACAACTACAATAGTAGAGGACTGGTGCCGAGAGCATCAACTCTCAGTGAACCCCACAAAAACCGAACTAATACTCTTTACCAAAAAGAGGAAGCTAGCGGAGCTGGAGCTGCCAAGTTTCTTTGGCACCACCTTGAGCCTCTCAGCTGACACCAAATATTTGGGCATCTTCTTGGATAAGCAACTGAATTGGGCAAAACACATTGAACACACCACCAAGAAAGCTAGCATCTGCATGTGGCAGTGCAAACGTATGCTGAACAGGAACTGGGGCATCAGCCCCAGAACAACCCACTGGCTATACACAACAGTTATAAGACCAATCATCACGTACGGCTCCCTTGTCTGGTGGCCCAGAACAGACTTAGGTACAGCACAAAAAGACCTCGAGAAGCTGCAACGACTCGCATGCGTGGCGATCACCAGCAGCATGAGAACTGCACCCACTGCCGCTCTACAGGCCATGCTGGGACTACCACCATTGCATCTCATAGTACGAGAAGAGGCTGCCCTGGCAGCCTTCAGACTCGCCATATCCGGAGCACTCTTGAGGGACTCCAGGATCAAGCACACACGCATCATGGAGGACTCTGTCAAACGACAACCTCTGATGACTGCACCCTATGATAAGATTACAAAGACACACCACTTCCAAAAAAATTACCAAATACAGCTCATGCCGGAGCCAGAGGACAACTCAGGACCCAAGGAGCTTAGAATCTACACTGACGGCTCAAAGACAGACACTGGAACTGGAGTTGGAGTCTTCTCCAACGATCTCAACATAAAGATATCCAGACCGCTAGGCAAGCTCAACACCGTATACCAGGCGGAATGTGTGGGTATTATCCAAGCGATCCATGCCTTGGAAGCCAGGAGAGTTACGGATAGCCACATCCGTATACTTTCCGACAGTGCCTCAGTACTACAATCCCTAGGGAAAAACTATATCACATCTAAACTCATACTAGAATGTCACAACGCGCTGCAACGCTCGGCGGTCGAGAACCGCAACACTGTGACACTACAATGGATAAAGGGGCACAGCGGATCACTCGGCAATGATGCGGCGGATGAACTGGCCAGGAGGGGGTCCAACACGACGGTTTTCGGACCAGAGCCCATCGTGCCGCTCCCCCCCACCCAGCTGCGCACATGGTTAAAAGAACACACACACGTTCAAGCCCAGAAATGTTGGTCCTCGGCACCAGGCTGCAGGCAGTCCAAGGAGGCGATGCCAAACCTAAACAAAAAACTAAGCAGGCGCCTCCTACACATGGACAGGAAAAGCCTGCGAATGGTGGCGGGGACCATCACCGGGCATTGCTCACTGAACAAACACTACCACACAATAGGTGTAACGGACAGTCCCTTATGCAGGGCCTGCATGGGGACGGAGGAAACGGTGGCACACGTGCTCCTAGAGTGCACGGAAATCACTGACATACGAAAGCAAACCCTCGGGTCTTTGAATTCCCTTACAGACATCCTGAACAGACCGAGAGACCTGATCTGCTTCTGGAAGGAGGTTGGCTGGATGGAGTGACGGCCGACACGGCTCACGCACAATGGTCTCGTGCAGAGACTAAGTGCGGAAACCAAACCGAGAAGAAGAAGAAGGCAGTTTACAATAAACAAGCCAAATAATAACTAGCCTACAATTTTCTTGTAAGACTTTTTCTTCTTCATTGACGATATAACTTTTAGCGAATCTATTGTTTTTTCGTTGGTAAAAGTTTTTAAATGGCAAGTGAATTGAATGTTGGTACCTCAACTTCTTTTTATTCCTGTTTTGAGTCGTCGTGGTAAAGTTCTGTAATAATTTTTGTAATTCCTTTTTTTCAATTGTATATATATATATATACAACGTGTAACGGAAACCTCCCCAAGCAGCAAAATTGTACTATAACCAAAGCTTATTTTGCAAAAAAGTTTTGTAAACGTTATATAACGGTGTTTATGGTGGCAGCATGTTGAATAAAGGCGTTTGACTATACTTTTTTGCTCTATAAGCTTTTACAGCGAAAACGTTCTATAAGCTAATGATGTAAAATTTACATTACCATTTTGTACAACTGTTATAGACATATACTATATAAGGCTTAAAGAAAACATGTACAAAACTACTTTGTTCTATATATTTGTTGATTGGTGCTCTTTTGTATCTAGTACAAAGTGTTTTAATAGTCACGACTGCTCAAAAATAGAGCAACTTGGTGATATAACTGAGTTTTGTGTTACTCCTTATGTGAGAAATTTACGCTATAAGAGTTTTTAAAACACTGTATATTTAACTTTTTATACTGGTTACGAAGACACTTTTTTAGAGCAGAATTATTTTGTAACAGAGTTTTAGATACCTATAATACACTGTCATTTTTTATTAGAGTTTCTCTCTCTACTATAACATCACAATGATACATAAAAGAAGCAAATAAACACTATTAAATAACTAATGTGATTTAAACAAGAGTTAGTATTTCCATTTTAATACTTAACTGCGGGTTCTGCAAACAACAAAATTATATGATGATCTTTAGACTGTGCTTATACTATGAATTCAGTAGGTACTTAAACGTCACTTAATTTTTAAAGTGTAGTCCATTTCCGAGCCATGCGAACCGCAATACAGTCACAGAGGCTCTGTCACTGAGAAAATAAAATAAATTAAAACAACTCTTAAATTTATTTTATTTATTAATTAATAAAATAAATTTGGAGGATCTGCTTTTGCTTCACCGCGACACAGGTGCTGCTGCTGTATCGCGGCCTTTGACATAAATATGTATATTTCTGCGTAAGGACTGGGCGGACCGCATGTTACAATGACGCCTCGAACTTGGTCCCAAAGTGGTCTTCCCTTTATCGAAGTGAACTAGAACGCGATCGGCTATCTTCGGGAGCGGTCGTAACTTTTACCAGCACAAATGCCAAGTTGTGCCGTGAAGGGTTGCATGAACTACGACAAAAAGCACAATAAAATAATTTATAACATTTCATATCACCGGTAAGTTAAAAATATGTCATGTATGTCAAATCTACTTCTAACATTATTTAAAACAATTTTTCTTTGTTATTTGTCTCAACCTTTAGCGAAGACAACGCGAAGCCGCATAAAAGTGCGTCATAACTTTGCAGCGGCAATTCAAAGGAACCCTAATTTATTTAACCACAATGGCGGTCACTACTTTGATCATAGTACTATAGAAGGCCTGTAATCGCCAATGTTACACTTTTTGCTCTATAGTAGAAAATTATGGAACTAATCTACAATTAATTTATTTTAATTTAGATAAAACTTATTAATTTGGGAGGGGCATTAAAAATTAGATACTAATCTATGCCTACTTTGTCAATAAAATTATAACCGTAACACTATTTCAATGCCTGGGTTGTTACTACTAGCGCATTTTGCTACTGGATAGACGCCATAATAAATATTTTGATATTGTAATTTTACTTACCACGATTTGTTGAAATTAGTAATATAAGCCTAACACACAATCACTTTAATAACACTGAGAGTATGAGAATGAACGAAAGATTGAACGATTTGTTGTGATATGGTAATCTAAAAGAACCACAATCACATCTTTAAAACATAAAAGAACAATAACAGCGTTGCAGTGGGTACTACATCACCATTTGGTGACATCTCTCACTGTAATATCAATCTTAGAGGTCAAAAATGGTACGCCGAAGCTGCTATATATCTGTTATATCAGCGATTAACGATATAACTGCGCCCAATCTGGGTTGTGTAAACGTTCTTTGGTCTTTTATAGAACCGCTCAGCAACATCAATTAGTTCTTTGAAAAACGTTCTATGGGCTGCTTTACGACAAGGTTTTGCTGCTTGGGTCATATCTATCCAAAAGGGCTGAAGACAACATCTGGTATAGAGTCTCTATGCACAGTTTCAGCTCAAAATAACTGACTCAAAGAATTGATACCAAATTATCGGTTTCATATATTTCTTGAATACCATTCATAACAAACGTGTCACAGCACTACGAGGGTCAATAACTTTCCACGTCACTTGCCAATAACACGATAATTTTTTTCGTTCTTCTTAATTTGAAAAATTCGGTCTCTGGTATCAGTGTATTGGTATTTGTAATAAGTTCTACACACGTAGACTTAGGATTACAAAACCCTTGCCATATCGTTTGTTATCATCCAAAGAAGCCATGCAGTTGGTATGTATATACCCTTTAAATTACACGTTATATATGCTACATTTTTTTATTAATAATATAGGTTGTACTCGAGGGGATTGGCGCTGATAACCGAAATACAGGCTTTTGCCAAGTTCGGCTACAGATGTCTAATTTTTTTGTAATGTTTTGTAATAATAATTATGTATATAGCCTATAAGTAGTACAATATTGTAACTCATTTGAAATTGAAATTGAAAAAAATAAATTGAATGTCTGGCTATTTTGACCAAGATCATAAGAAGGATCTGTAAGACACTGAAAACTTCATCAAGACACAGACGAGGAAAAGGAATTCAATCTGCTGCGTCCAGCATTATCAGACGCCGCTATACGTGTCAAGGCTGTATTACCCTACAACAGCCGAGTAGGTTGTAGAGTACATCAGAATCAAGATCAAGTTTTCGCTGAAGCCCAAACAGTTGGATTGTCGGCACAATACGAATTTTAATTACACTGTGATTTAATTGTATGTATTTATAGAGATTTAGATATGTATTACTTAGTAGGTAGGCTAAAATAAATAAATTATCTGTACTGTGGGTAGCTCAATAATAAGTACACAATTACCTATAAAAGAACTACGAGCAAACGTCAGCTACGAAGCGACTTTACCCATAAAAATGCCATTTTACTACCAAAATGAAAAAAAGCCGCTTGAGGACGCTGCAGCGCTTTAATTAATCAATTATCTTGATGGCTTCGAGCGACGAAAGTTATAGTCAACTTACCACTTTACACAGACCTCTCCCCGTCCCCGCTTTTGTACTAAATTCTGGGGGAGGAAGAGGAATTGGGGGGTAGAACAAAGGTCTAGCTAAATGGATGATTTAATGGCTCGCCTTCTGATTGTTTTAACTATCAAGTTTTTTATAACGTCGTCGGTATAGTGAATGGGTTTTGTAATAAGTTTTGTGATGAATTCTAGTTTTTGCATAGTTTAGGTTAGATAATTAACGTGGGGCAATGAAAAACGCCGATGGTGCTATGACCTGGACTCGGGATGCTCAGGTGAACACGTAGTGACGTAGCCTTAAATCAACGCTGTAAATCTGCTTTGACTCTTCCCCAACTATGTCAATCTAACCGAATACTGAGTACTAGTGTTTTACATTAAGCCTCTACCTATCTTACCTCCACAACCCAGTAACTGTGTAACACTATACTTCTTGGCAAGATTGGTGTCAGTTTTCTGGTTTCTCACAACCAATAAGGACTGTTAAAGATGTACAAACGTCAGCCGTGAGCGATGGTCTGTTATAAGCAGAGGTCGGAAATAGGTAGAGTTATTTATGTACTTACACTAATTTCATACAACGAAAGAATAAAGTGGATACGCCCCAATTCCCTTTGAAGAGCAGAAAAATCCCGTGATTTATTAAATAAAAAGTTATTTTCTTTTACACAATTTAAACCGCGACGCGAAGCGACGTTGCTAAATTTACATAATATTGTTGGTCACACGGGATTGTCTATTAGAAATCCCGGGAAGATCCATATTAATATCATCATTTCGATGTAAGTACATAAACAACTCTATCTACCTAATTCTGACCTCTGATTATCAGTGGTATAAAGAAAGAAATATAATAATAAGTAAGGGTGACCTAATGATCACAGGAACGACTTTTGGGGATCGAACTCACGCAAGCACATTACTTTGTATAACTGAAGAAACCTTTGTGAGGAAACCGACATTTCCGACATCCACCAGATCGGACTGAAGAGGCCTGTGTCTTAGCAGTGGGAACGTTACAGGCTAATTTATTTATTATACAGTATGTTAACTAACAGAGGGTGTTCTCGCTAACCCGCAATAGTATAGCATCCATACATGCTAAAAAAAATATTACCATTTGAAAACAAAATGTTTTTTTTTTATATTAAAATATTAACTAAAAAAATTAAACTGATACGTAAAAGAAACACTCTGTACACGCGTACTTGAAGGACGGCAACGTCGCAATTTATTTATGAATGACGGGCCGCGTGTGCGGCGATCTAATTGATGTACTTATACTATTGGGGGTTAACGGGAACGCCCTCTGTTAGTTAACATAGTGTGTAGGTACTTTATTGTACACCTAATAATATTTATATGGATACAAAAGGTAAAACTAGTGTACAATGGGCGGTCTTATCGCACAAGGCGATCTCTTACAGACAATCTTTGGATGGACACAACTTAAAGGACACAGATTTAGGGCTGTCAGTGTACAAACAAAAGCAGATTATTATTATGTTATACAATTTGGTATTCGTTATCTAATAGATGAATATAGAAAAGACACAATAATTGAAGTTAGTTAGTACAAAAATTCACAGACATACTACGTCAATACTTATATTGTATGACTGATATGGTGTACTCTATGAGATGCTTGACCTTAGGGCTTTCATCTTGCCTGTCAGCTATAACTCTTAGAAGGCTGTTGCGACTGTACTGTGTACAACAATTCGTAATCAATTTCATCTCTTAACGTTAGAAACAGAAAACGTTTTAACTCTTTCAAAATGTAAACCAAATCAAATCTTTTAAAATCAAATTGCTGTATTGGCAACTTCACAGCCTTTTCAATGCCTATTAAATCTCAACGAGACACAACAAAAGTCTAATCTCTTTAAAGCGGCTGCAAAAAATGAAGTCGAAGTCGGAAATTAAAGCCGCCGTCTTCCGCCGGAAGACAGGCTCGATTTGTTTCAGAAAACGAAGATGGCTACCGTCTGCTGGGGCTAGAGATCGGAGCATTGTGATTTTAAATGAAATCTTAATAGGTGCAAATGAGGATTAGTTTTCATTTGTTACGACAGAGGGCGCCGTTTTCTTCGGATGACTACACTTCAAATGGAAAACTAGTTGAATCTTTTGTCTTTTTAAATTGGAGTGTAATAAGAACTTAAGGACGCTCTCCAGCTGGGAATACTAAATGGATTACTAATAATAAACTTTGTGGGAACGATTGTTGAACAGTCCGATGACCCGTAAAAACGTTAAACCGTTTAACGCTGTGATTGATTTCTTTTTTGGAAATTTTATGTCAAGGGCGTCTTCTATTTTTTAAAGGAAAATCTATTGACCTTATCTTAGATTGCCATTTTAATTATTTTTAAATTGAGTCGTATTTCATTATATATATATATATATATATATATATATATATATATGGATAGAAAACGTATAGAAAATAGTGACATGTGATGAAGAATGTTAATAGGTATGCCAAATCGGTTGAAAGTTTGTTACAGTAAAGCTTGTATGTATAGAAAAACACAAGTTTTTGTTGTAGTCAAAAATACCTATTAGTTTTGATTTTACAGGTATTTAAACTTACGATAAATATCGAGTCCCGCTTAGGGTTACCATATGACAGGCGTTTGCCGCATTTGACAGGCATTTTAAGGTTTAGACAGGCGTGCGGCCGGCATTGGTCTGAGACAGGCATTTTTACATTTCGCGCCCGCGCGCGATTCGCTCTTGAATTTGAATGACACCGGCGAGCGGCGGCGGTGAGCGTATCTTGTGAAGATTTTTACGTTTATGTATTAGAAAAGAAAGAACTATTAAAAAAAATAATGTTCTCTAACAAGTATCAGTAATAAATATCCTTTTTTATTATTATCTGTTGGCTTTTACTTATTACCTACGGCGTTTTGCTTTGACAGGCATTTTTCTGGATATTCAGGCATTTTAGGTACCATAGACAGGCATCCCTCCATTTACATATGGTAACCCTAGTCCCGCTAACAGTCACGTGACCACATGTGACATCAATTTACAACGCTCCGCTTTCGGTACATTTCGGCACAACACATGAATTCCTAGTATTTGGATTGGACATTTTTGAAAGAATTAATAATTCCTAATGAAACGTAAGACGACACCGTGCTGAGAGCGCGAGCGGACTGAGCGACTGTTGTAAGATGACGTCACACCGTCACACGCATCGAGTACGAGTCCACGTCGCACATTTACTTCTATAAATCTGAAACTAATTGACGTATCGAAGTAATTCTTTCACTTGTATTTTTTATTTTTGTCAGAGAATATGGAGAGCTAATATTCAAAATTAGTTAACATTCTTCAAAGAACCTATGAATAAAATATATTATTAAACAGTATGAGAAAAGGCATTATCTGCATTTAGTATAAAGCTATTAAGTAACTTAATCGATCAGCAAAACTTTTACAATGTTTAACTCTTTTAGTATTTTATAAAAATGAAAACGGCTATAATGACAAAATCCTTGATGACATCAAAAATGTGATCCGTGTTAAAAAGGTTATGTCATATACATCTTCTATTTAGATAAAAAGTGTATATTTAGATATTGCAATGTCATTTTTCCGATGACGAGGACGTGATAGGACCTAAAGCCTTTTTACAAGCTGTGAGGGAAAGATGTCTTAAGTCACATGGGCAGACTTTGTCATAATACATTATACACTTCTTAACTCCAGTTAATTGACTAGATAAATCGATGCATTTATCATTTAGTCACCCTCCAGTTCTGTCAGGTAGTCACAATCGATCAAAGTTATAAGCTATCGGTAATTCCCCTATCGGGGTACGTAAACGGTAACCAAAATAACCCCATCTATCGGCTGTCAAACGTGATTAAATACTGAAACTCGGAACAACTGAGTTGTAAACAGCGCCATCTATTATCGCCGATGAAAAACTAGAGTTGACAGTTGAGTTAACGTTACGGTATGTAGAAGTTAAGGGAGTTGGCAGAAGGCTCACATATCTGCAATTTCGCTGTATTGCTCTCTAATTATTTAAAAGAAAGGAAAGAATTAACATATGCCACAAGTGCACACAAAAACAAAACATAAGACAACATATAATTATAACAGAAAGAAGGGTATAAAATAAGAACTGATTAATCTTACTGTGTGACTCACGACTGCGCCTAATATGTCTAGATCAGCAAAAAGCGGACAGCCAGTACACGACGTTGGTTTTCAACTATTTCAAGCTCATACCCAGTAACTGGGTAACCACACCCCGTAGCAGAACTGGTATTAGGTTTTCTGGCTGCTGACTATCCGTAACGACTGTCAAAGTTTGGGGCAATGTTCCGTCAATATTATTTAAACTGAAAAGAGTAAAAACAAATCTTGACTAACCTGGACTTAATCTATACAAGTCGAACGCTGCTTTAAATAAACCTTCTGTCTCTATTATTCAACATTTAACCCACAGAACCACCGCGGGTCATTTAGACCGATAGTGCAGATTTATGCGGAGTGATTTTTAACCCTATATAATGCGAAAGCTAACGGGTTGGGTCGCATGACTGATGGCTTTTGGTCCGAATTTCCTAAATTCCACTTTTTTATAGTCATTGTACTGTTTGTTTTTTTGATTGATTGTAGGGTATTGACGAGTTGATACGATCATTTGTAGGTAAAGTTAGTAAAAGGGTCCTGTTTGTCATGGTTCGTTAACCCGTAGGTGGAATATTTCTATGTCATGGATTGTGTTACCTGCGGCAGTAGTTCCGTGGGACTTCTACCTTCCCTTACTTTGTCCCTTTATCACGTTCGCTGACAGTACGTCGTTAGGTGGGAAATTAAAATAGTACGTCGACGGACGGGCCACTTATTTTTAAGAGTACGTCGTCTCACGATAATTTTTCATATAAGTATTATGAAGAGCAGTATCCACTGTCATAATCGCATGCTTAATCCAATACTGTCACTATCCAAAATTTTGCCAAATCGACTTTTTGATGCCATCTGTTGGGAAACGTAGAACTACGCGTAATCGCGCTTACACTAGTCTAAAAGTAACAGAAATAAACACTATACGGGCAGTAGTCCGCTTCGTCACTAAACAAAAATGTTCCCATTCTCATTCCATTTTTTGCCTCTCCAGAAAAGTTGACTTTTTGGGATAGTGACAGTATTGGTTTAAGCGTGCGATTATTATGAGCAATTTTATATTTCTTACTGCCGTAATACGAGTATTTTGTGGGTACTTTCATATTGCTAGCTTGTGCACGAGTACTATGTTGATTTGTCATTTAGTATGGAAAATTCTACTGTCGTAATGTGGTGTCAGGGTAAGTGCTCACTGTCAGCAAACGTGTTATCAACTGACATATAAGTAATGCCGAGGTACATCGTCTTTCATATTTTACCCGACTGCGAGACTCAATGGAGGGTAAAGTGTTTATCAGATAGATAGATTTATCTATCGTTTTTTTTTGTATATATGTGGCGTTATGACCTTACAACCTTTAAAACAAGGCTGAACAGGCATCTTCTGGGCTCGCTCGTTCCATCGTAGACCTCATCTATCGCTTACCATCAGGCGAAATCGAGGTCAAGAGTGAGCTAATTCTGAATAAAAAAATAAGAGGCCAAACACATGTGCTGATTTTAATAATTCTTACAACAATCGTTTCGTCTCACTAAATACATGAGGTATGACAGTAATCAAAATTCACCACAACGATAACCAGACGCCAAAATGTCAAAATGAAAAATACATAAATAGAGTATTGTTGAATAGATCTTTAAAAATTGTTTTTAAGTTTCTTTCACCCTTTTTTTATTATGGATGAGCCTACTCTCAACCTCAATCTCGCCTGATGGAAATCGATACATGAGGTCTACGACGATGGAACGAGCGAGCCCAGAAGATGCCTATTATAAGGCTGAAAGGTCATAAGTGGCAGGAAACACAGAAGCCGGCAGAGCTCCACAGCTCGGCTGTCCGCACAATAAATGTGGAGGAGAAGAATTCATTTTTCATTTTAAGCAACCGTTTAGGATACATTACGTTTTAAAACGGATTTGGAGGGCCATGTTCATGGGTGCAGTTTTTTTTTGTTTGAAACTCTTTGAGTGGGGTATCAAAATTATGACTTCACATCATTGATGTATTAAAAGGAGGAAGATATGTTACTCTCTAACATCGCAATCAGTAAACCTGGGCTCGGCGCACGAATACATGCACGGTAACACACATCTGTGTTCAGTGTCGTCATCAGTCCCAAACCTACAGCACATACAGTTACCGACAGACAAGGATGGAGATAGGAGACGGCGCTGTAGTGCGAGCGAAATAGCCTCAGCTGCCAAATGTTTGCGCTTATTAATGAAATAAGATTGCATGTATTAGGTAAGTACGTAGTAAGTGATCGATGACCCATGTCTCTTATTTTTCTTCCTGGTGTAACTAAAACACTGTCTAGCTACACAAGAAGTCATTTTGATGCGTATTTATTCCAAAAAAATCTTAAAACCAGAAAGAGACGAGAATTTTATTGAGCTGTGTGATCAACAACGTTCCGTACGCGACTGAGTGCCAACTACGGGCAATCACTTAGTTTTGTAGAAATATATCAATGCTTCACAGCACAATTACTTATGATTATAAATAGTGTCCAACCAAAGACAAAACAAGCTTTCCGAGGCACAAAGGAATCTCAATATGGGTCGATGGTCACACATACAAAAAACGACCTCGACAAGAGTGCTTGCTTACCCTTGAAAATCTTCCCATGCGGCTGTGACAATTTAGCCTCGAACAACCATTGTTTTTACACATAACATTTATTCGTTCTATTTAAAGTTCCCAGTGACTCATATTGTAATTTTTATAACTAGTTGTAAAACAGTTGCGTGTCGGGCGTTGAGTTAGGGCGACCCTATGCCCAGGGGAACGATAAATAGAACAAGTTTATGGCACACGGTGGTTTCCACTGTGCGTGCAATACGGTATTAGGAACGCGTCTGTTTTGTTTTGTTTGGTGACGTCATACGTAAATAGAACTACTTTCGTCCTTTATTATTGAGTAGCTGTTGCCTGCGACTTCATTGTCGTGGTTTCTTTCATCCCTTATTTAATTTTTATTAATCTATTTAGCGGTTGATTGCAAACTCCTAGACGTTTTTTGATCCCAGGTCTTTAACTATCTCTATGTCAAATTTTATTAAAATCAGTTCTCTTCTTCGTCGTTCCCTCACTGCTGAGGATCGTGACTCCGTAGATTGTCAAAAGCACGTCTCCATCGGTTGCGGTCGGTGGCCCGGTGCAGTGCAACGTTGACGGGGATACCCAGCTGCTCGGATATCTGGTCCGACCATCTCTTTGGGCTACGGCCTCTCGGTCTTTTACCCTCCACTTTACCCATCACCATTAGTCTTTCAAGACTGTCATTGCTCCTGCGAGCAGTGTGGCCAAAGTATTTTAGGACTTTCTATTCAATGGCTCCAACATAGTTACCATTGCAATATGATTTATATTAAGATGATAAATATGATGAAATTTACTCCGTTAAAGTTTACCACAGAATAAAAATATATTTTAAACTAGCTTACCAAGAAAATAATTAGTTTGAGTATTAAGAAAATAATAGTCAAAAATTCAAATCTAAATTTAAAAAACTATTTACTTGGCACCCTACCTTAATGTTATTATTGTATTTTTAAATTTAATGATTATATAATATATTTATTAATTATATATATCGGCGCAAATACAATAATTTGTCTATTAAAATAATTGAAATGATTAAAGTTTAATAATTTGATTGTTTTACAAACTATTAATTGATTTTTAAGATGTAAAATTAACGTTTAACATGTTTCAACTTAAAGCATTGTAATTTAAGTAGTTTAATATTTAACTAGAAAATGTGGGTACATGTGTGACAATCCTTCTATATAAGGCCGCACTGTGAGCGCTAGATTCAGAGGAAGTCCATTTGCTCCCTATCCGGTATCTCAATTGAAAAGCCCTACAAAACCGCAACAGTGGGACAATGCCACCGTTGCCAACTTTATGGCCATGCGCAGAGCAACTGCTATGCGACTCCCAGATGCGTCAAGTGTCTGGGCGAGCACAGCACTACGGACTGCCCTCGGCCCAAAGACCGAACCCTCTGTTCGGAACCACCCAGCTGCGTTCTCTGCGGCCAGACCGGTCACCCGGCAAACTACCGCGGCTGTCCCAAAGCCCCCAAACTCGCTCCTAAATTAACGAAGCGTGCCAACACCCGCCAACAAAGAGAGGCACCTTCCTCTCAAATTCCCCAACGTCTCGCTCCTCAGAGACCTTCCCCGTGGAACAGGCTAAACCACGAAAAAGCCTTTCCCTCGTTGGCCCCTGCCAAATCTTTGCAGGCACTGATGGATATACACATCGCAGCGCCGATCCTGCCTATAGCCGTGGCTCCAGAGGCCACAGCCAGTCCCCAACCCGAGCCTCAAACCACTGCTGCTCCTGCAGCCAAACAACCGCCCAATCCCTCACCCGTCGCGCACGTCGAGTCTTGCGGCCAGACTCTACTGCGCCACTATAGAATATTTATGACCCGCCAAGCCAGGTCCCTCCGCGATGCCCATCTGGCTGCCGAGCAGCAGACTAACGGCAAAATTACGACGGCAATGTACAGCCAAATATTCAGCACACACAGTGATGTCGTGCTAGGCCTCGACCAGATGGATGCGATGGACTGATCCAATGGATTCCCAACGCACAAACCACACTAGGCCTCGATCCCTCAAATTAGGTTTTTTCAACGCCAATGGCATTTTCAACCAACGCGCCGAAATAACTAAATTCCTCCGCGACCACCAATTAGACGTCCTCCTTATACAGGAGACCCTTTTGAAACCCCACCGCGCTAACCCCAAAATTGCGAATTACCGTCTAGTTCGCAATGACAGAACACGCTGCCACGGCGGCGGTACTCTTATTTATTATAGGAAGGAGTTATACTGCATCCCTCTGACCCCACCCGCACCTCTCTCTCACCTAGAGTACTCTGCCTGTCGACTAGGCATGACTGGTCATCCTCCGATAACCATCATCTCTGCCTACCATCCCCCACCATCGGTCGCGTCTCTTGCTTCAGACGATCCTATCGCGCTCACCAGCGATCTCACGACTCTCTTTGGCCTGAGTGACTTCGTCTTACTAGCGGGCGATCTCAACGCCAAACACCCCGCTTGGAACAGCAACACGACAAATGCCAGAGGCAGAATCGTGTATAACCTAGGCGCGACCCTAAACTATGACGTCATCGCTCCGATGACTCCCACCCACTACCCACACGACCACAACCATAGGCCCGATGTCCTCGATGTGGCGCTCCTAAAGAATGTAAACCTCCATTTACACTCCATAGAAGCGCTTCACGAACTCAACTCGGATCACCGTCCCGTTATCCTACACCTAGGTTCCCGCTCAGGTAACCATGATCCTATTATCCTACACCTAGGTTCCCGCTCAGGTAACCATGATCCTACCCAACCTCCTCCGACCCAATTGATCACCGACTGGAGGAAAGTAAGTGAAAAACTGAAATCCACCACGTCGCCTCACTTGGACACCATTCCTGACCACATAGTCTCAGTCGCTGAAACGACGGCAGCGATCGACTCGCTTACAGATCACGTACAATCCGTCCTGAACAATTGTTCAAGGGAAGTTCCAGTAGCGGTAGACCACCGCTGGAAACTCCCGGACGATGTACAGAATCTGATAACCGAGAAGAACGCAGCCATCCGTGCGTACAGCGCTTTTCCCTGCGCCGCAAACAAAGCTCACATGCGCAACTTACAGCGTGCTGTAAGGAAACGCATTGCCGAGCAGCGTAATGCGAGCTGGGACAAGATGCTGAGCGAACTTGAGCCCACCCATCTTGCCTTCTGGCAGCTTCAGAGGAAGTTACGATCCACTGAAGAGGCCACAATGCCTCCTCTCATTCGTCCCGATAAGAGTGTCGCCTTCGATAACTCTGAAAAAGCAGAATGCCTAGCCGACAGCCTAGAGTCCCAGTGTTCTCCCAGCTCTCAACCAGTAGACCAAGCCCACCTCGATATGGTGAACGCCGAAGTCGAACGTAGAACTTCCCTTCCGCCCGTCGAAGATCATGATAATCCATTGGCCCATATCACTCCTGATGAGATCCAGGATATCATTAAAAGTCTCCAACCGCGAAAAGCCCCTGGCTCCGACGGAATCACCAATAGGGTTTTCAAACTTTTCCCCGCCCAGCTTATAGTGCTAATGACTGCCATCTTCAATGGCGCATTGAGCAATAATATGTTCCCCGCAACCTGGAAACAGGCCACCGTCATAGGTATTCCCAAACCAGGCAAGCCCAAGTCTGACCCGTCTAGCTACCGTCCCATTAGCTTACTCAACGTCCTCGGTAAAATCTATGAAAGGCTTATATATAAGCGGCTCAAAGATTTTGCCGAAGCAAAGAGTCTTATACCCAATGAGCAGTTTGGATTTAGAACCGAACACTCATGTATCCAACAAGTCCACCGCATCATAGAACACGTCAGCGCCGGCTTCCAACGGGGCGCAATAACGGGAGCCTTATTCTTCGACATAGCGAAAGCGTTCGACAAAGTCTGGCACAATGGCTTAATCTATAAGCTATACCAACTCGGCGTGCCTGACCGTCTCGTGCTCATCCTACGGGACTTTTTATCGAATCGCACCTTTCGTAACCGAATTGAGGGGGAGCTTTCCTCCCCCCATCCCAATCGTGCAGGAGTTCCTCAAGGCTCCGTACTATCCCCCCTCGTTTTCACGCTATTCACTAGCGATATCCCCAAGCATAAAAATACTCAGCTAGCCCTATTTGCCGACGATACGGCTATCTATTATACCGGTCTTAAACCCGATGCCATCGCTCGCACTCTCCAAACTTCCGCAAACACTCTGGCCAAGTGGTTCCGGAAATGGAGAATCGAAGTCAATCCAGACAAAAGCCAGGCAGTCCTCTTTTCTAAGCCGCGGATAAACCCACCCTCCCCCCGTCCGATTACCATGTACGGCAAGCCGATCCCTTGGGAAAAGCAAGCCAAATACTTAGGCGTGGTCCTCGATAGACACCTCTCCTTCGCTGAGCACATAAAGCAGGCACGTTCGCGCGCCGCTTTCGCTCTAGGTAGGCTCCACTTCATTCTTAGCTCTCGCAGCAAGTTATCACTCAGGTGCAAGCTGCGTATTTTCACCGCGGTCATCCATCCCATCATGACCTACGCCTGCGTTGTTTTCGCACACGCAAAGCCCTACCTCCTCCATAAGATGCAGACCCTCCAAAACCGATTCCTCCGTAGAGTCACGGGAGCCCCCTTTTATGTTCGAAATGAGCTTCTTCACGTAGACCTCAAGATGCCCACCATCCAGCAGTTCATGAAACGCGTCTCCAAGCGTTTCTTTGAAACTTCAATCCAACATAGGAATCCCCTTATCGTATCGGCCGCCCAATACGAACCCTCGCGTATCTCTAAGATTCGCCGACCAAGGCATACCCTAGTCACTCCCGATGACGCAATCACCCTGCTCCAAGAGAGCCGTAGGGAAACAAGTACAGTGGCACACAAACACAAAAACCGACCGTCCTTCCGTCCTCGCCGCCGAGGCCCGCCGCGACGTCCCCGTAATAGTCCACCCCGACCCTTGCCAGAGCCAGCCCGCGACGCTGAGCCAGTAGCTTTAAATTCCCTTATTAATAATAATAATGATATGATCCAGCCTGTCCCTAGCTGCCCTCCCCTGCGACGCCCTAAGCCGAGGTCCGTACCCCACAGTGGGTGCCCTTAGCGTGTAGTCGCCTAGTTTGTAAGTTTTTTTAATAAGTCCTGACTGGAGGCTTTAATTAATTTTTTAATTAAGGCAACCACAGGCAAGCCCGGTTAAGCAGCCGACAACCTCAGAGGTTGACCTGCGAGATGCCACACAAAAAAAAAAAAAAACGCTAGATTCAGATTGATTCTTGTTCGAGCCGCTGGACAGTGCGGACCTCTCTGTAAAGACGTTACGCTGTCAGTTGAATAAACGAGTCTCCGGTAACATTAACAAGTGCTTTTATTTGAAAATCAAACATGAGTGATCACCAAGAGAACATTCGTGACGTCAGCTGAGTTGACGTCACACTTTTTAAAAACACATACGACGCTGTCTCTCCGTCATATACATAAGTTAAAATAGATTAAAAATTGATCCCACAGTCAAACTGTCTGTTCAGTTTTGTGGGACATCGTTGTACATTATAAGAAATACATTGTACCTTGTAAACAATAATTAAAAAAAATTAAAAAACCACGCATCAATGGCAAAAACCGATGATATTACGAAACACACGGTAAACATTACCTAAATTAGGGCATAGACTACTTTATAAACATTGTTAGTTTGCAAATACGAATCTTCAAAAAAACAATATTGTAATAGAATTTTTGTATAATATAATAATTACGGCTAAATAATCCATTTCAAACCACGCGGAATAATCAATGATTAGAAGTATCCATTTCCCGTAATCCTATATCATAATTTTGTTGTTACAATAATTAATGTATTTTGGGAAAAGCGATAAAATAATTAATCAAGATAAATTATTTCTCCAGGTAAGATTTAGGCGTCACTGTGGAATACACAGTGATGCCTAAATCTTATGAATATCTAATGGAAAAAAATTACGGTAGATTTATTTTATGTTATTACTACTTTTTACCCGCAACTACGTTCGCGTGGGAGGTTTTTCCCGCGTAAATCCCGATCCCGTGGGAATTTCGCAATAAAAACTATCATGTCCTTCCCAGGGTCCTAAATGATTTCCATGCCAAATTTCATCTAAATCGGTTTAGCAGTTTAGGCGTGAAAAGGTAACAGACAGACAGAGTTACTTTCGCATTTATTATATTTGAAAGCCAACTTAAGCAAAACTAAATTAATGCACTTTACACAACGTATACCGGCACCATATAACCTAAATGTAAATTCTGACATGCAAAAAATAGAAGAAGTAAACAATTGTAAATTTTAGGCTTGTATATTGATGACAAAATGACCTGAAAACCGCATATTCAACAACTATGCAAGCAAGTTAGCAAATCTGCCTATGCCTTACATACACTTGCAAACAAAATAAACTCCAGTGCCCTTTTAATTGCGTATCATGGGCTAGTGGCATCTGTTCTCAGATATGGCATAATTTTTTGGGGCAATTCCACCGACAAAGACCTCGCCTTTAAGGCACAGAAACGATGCATTCGGGCTATGTTTGGTTTCAAATCAACGAAGAGCGGTGTCCCTTTCTTTAAAAAGCATGGTATCCTTTCATTACCATCACTATACATATTTGAAGTAGCGGTTTTCGTTAAACAAAATCCTCATGATATACTTTAGCATCTACAGCTTTTAATCGGACCCAAAGGGACGAGAGTCGTCTGTGCATTCCAAAAGCGAATACTGCCTTAATGTATAAAAGAGCCTTTCACATGGCACCAGTTATATATAATAAATTGCTTAAAGAAGTAAAAAAAAAACTACATGTTGACTTATTTAAACAAAAACTGAGAAGTATGCTGTGTCAAAAATATTATTATAGTGTATCAGATTTTGTATTAGATAAACTTTGACATTTTGTTATTGTAATTTTTGTAATGTTATGTAATTTGCTTCCTTGACTATATTGTAATCACAAATCATAATAATTTATTTAAATCTGAATAATTTTTGACACATTTATTAAAAATATTTTGACTGCTTGACTTAATCGTACTTATAATAACTTATCTTTATTTGCATGTAAAAATTATTTTATTTTTTGTATGCCTTTAATAGGCTGATCATAGCGCACTGTATATTAAAACCTGACCAACCACTGTACCTTTGTATCACAAATAAACAATTTTGATTCTGAATATTAGTAAGTATAGTAATTAATGAAGTAAATATAGTGTGAATAGTATGGATTGATTTTTCTTATCTCAGTTGGTCGGTTTGTTGTGTAATTACTTTGTATATTGACTAGGTATCTTTAGATATCCTCAATTCCTTCTCATAATTCTACTATAATGATAAAACCTTGTAGGTATCTTCTACAGATAGTACTTCGGAGAGTGTGCGCAGGAGCTCCACGACCTAATCCCTTCATCCCCCTTTTACTATCGGTCTACCAGACGTTCCGCAGGATACCATCCACACTTGGTCGATATATCGTCTTGTCGTACGAAGCGCTTCTCGTTTACATTTCGTCGCCTTGGTGGTGAAAAGAGCTAATGCCGGCTCTTCACGTTGGCCAACATAGTGGCGAATGTAGTGGCCAATGCCTATTGGCCAACGTGTAGAGGGGGTGTTTATTCATCTTGGGTGCACAAACACCCCCTCTACACGTTGGCCAATAGGCATTGGCCACTACATTCGCCACTAAGTTGGGCAACGTGAAGAGCCGTCATAAGCCACACTTTTTACAAGTGTGGCTTAGCTCTTTTCACCACTAAGGCGACGATTTATTGTGCGCACAGTCAAGGTGTGGAACTCTCTGCCGGCTTCTGTGTTCCCTGCCACATATGACCCGTCAGCCTTTAAAGCAAGATTGAATAGGCATTTACTGGTCTCGCTCATTCGATCGTAGACCTCATCTTACACTTACCATCAGGTGTGACCGAGGTCAAGAGCGGGCTCATTCGTAATTAAAAAAATAATAATTTATAAATAGATCTTTTTTTTCAATGAGTAACTGTGGAGTTCCTTTTCCCTTCGTATTTTTAATAATCGACGTTCTCTTTCCTCTTATTTAGCAAAGTTCCAATAATGTATTCACAGTTGTAAGCTAACTTTATTTTTAAAATTAAATTTGACTCGACCATAGATTAAAAAGATTAGGTAAGTGCTTTAAAAAACATGAGCAAGAAGGGTTTCAACAATACACACATTCTTTACGGTATATTGTAAAATTAGAAAATAAATTACTTGATGCACTTTTTTGCCCTGGTGTGAAGCATAGTACTCAGTTTTCGAGAGACTTAAAAAATCTTTTACGTATTCCTATACCAAACAGCCGCAGTGAATTTATATTAGGTACTAAAAGTACAGTCACTCGGTGAAGGGGACATCGCATTTTTAATTCTAAAACGACGCACCATCCATTTTCCTAAATCGAACACGTCATCAATTAAATTACTTACCCCTATTGTGACGCGGCGAACATGTACTCTACAAACCAACTTAAAAACAACTTGAACCATTGGAAAATCGTCCTTAACTCAGCGAGATAGAGTCGTCAACGACTAAACAAACAAACTTTGTGAGGGGAGGCTAGGGTAAGTTGGTACAGTGAGGAAATTTCCCCCGAATTTTCTCTTAAGGGAAGCTCTTTATGTGGTCTCTTGGGGACCATAGTGTATGCAACTTGTAGTCTGCAACGTCTGTGTTTGTCTATGACAAGGGGAAGTTTTTGTTTGGACCATAAACATGTTGGAACAATATTGATAAGGTGATGTGCACTTGTTTCCTTGTTTATGGGTAAGAGATCTTGTATGATGTGTGGTGCAAAATTTAAACCAAATTCATATATAACCATTTAATAATTCTATGTACCGTTTAACTTTAGTGTCAAATTATTAAATGACTTTAAGCCTAGACGACATTTGACTATTGCAAAACTCTCAATCAATCGCTTAATGAGACACGTATTTATAGAAAACTATAGATCCGGGTCGGAATTTATTATAAATTATATTTTACATAGATAAGTATATATTATTAACGCCTTTCTAGATAATAAGGATAATCCTTGGGTTTATATGTAATTTTTTTAGTGTAAGAAAAGTTGATTTTTCACATAGGTACAGACGACAGCACATCAAGCTACAACAATCTGTCAAATTTCTTTAATAGATTTTCAACTTTATTGTTAAAGAAATTAGGTTCAAGGTTGATTGGGAAAATTTGACAGTTTCGGGTAGCTTCATGTGCTGGCGTCTGTACATTATTGATTACGAATAGTGAATAGCCAATATCTTTAGTTTTTTTTCTGTACTGATTACATATTTAATTGGAAGGTTATTAAGTTAGTAAAAGAATTGTAGGTAGGTTTATCATCCAACTGTGGGTAGTCGAGTAAAAGTTAAAATATTAAAAGTTCTCTAACAAAAAGCCAACCACTTCCTTAAATGCTCTACTATTAAAAACTTTTCAACAACGACAAAGTTGAAAACAAAACATTTTCAAACAAACCAACATTATAACTACTCCGCCTTTCACACAATCAAACAAATAATATCCACAAAAAAACTTTGTGTTTTTAACCACAGCCTTGGTATTGATCAGTTTAGGATTGTATTTATTTACGCGGGGCTTCGCTCCCGTGGATTTTAACACAGTAAAAACATAAACACCTTCTTTTGCAGTTACGTAAAAATTAGCCTATAACCTTCCTCAAGCTACAAGCTTCTTCCATGCCAAATCCACCCAGTCCTTTTGAATATAAGTGTTTAAGCTAACATGGTCACTAACAGTATCATTAGAACTTAAAACGTGTTATTTACCATGTGAAGTTTTTGTTTCGAGTTTCCGATATTTCGGCACTGTTGCAAGCGCCATGATCACGGATGAACTGAAGTAATTGCGGTTGGACGTTTATGAGCAGACGAATCGGTCTACCCTCTTTCTCGTTCGTTTTTTGTGATCGCCGCCGCTACCACTGTCACGTGTCACTACAAAAGTATACATGGTAAATATCACGTTTTAACCCGGCGAGGATGTGGTGAAAATAGTTACGTGGAGGTTGTCGAGGGTCTTTTTGACCCTGTATGTCATTGGGTCTAAAATAGCTTTTCTTGTTTTTAACCAACGTTTCAATAAGTATTATGTAAATTAAATACTATTTTTATGACTTGATAAATAAAACACGCATATAGTAATACAAACTATTATAATTAAATCAGTTTTGGCAAAGTACTACAGAATGATCAACTTTTTCATAAAATTACTCAAGTCAAACTAAAATAACAAAAATTAGAAAACTTCTTTTATAAATAACCTTTAATTTGGTACATATGTAGTAGAGATCAATCAGTTTCAATTACAGTCTTATAATCACTTATAAACTACATGTTATCATTGTCTGTCATTGCAGCACAATTCTGGCAGAACGAAACGGTGTGTTCGGGATAAATATAAGAATGGCATTCATCATAAACATTTGCTGTCTTGCGATGGCGAGCATACAGACATATTTGGCACCTTTTACGTACACCTGGAACTCTGACAGGTGCTTCAGGTTCAGGTTCTCGTCGTCGCTGTCAAATTCACTGCTTGTAGTTTGCACAGTATCACTGTCCTGACTGCGTGTCGGATAACAATTCATCTTCACTGTCGGATTGCATTAAAATATGACGTATGCGCTCATCCTCAAGCTCCGGGTTACTCATTTTGTATAAAAACACCTTAAAATTTAATAATATTAGGTAAAAAACGTTTTTGAAACATCGCAAAAAATGTAACGCCGCGGTTGTGGCGGGGTCATATTTACCCTTCTCGACTCCGCGCACGTGTTGCTCCCGTCGCAGGCGGCGGCCGGATGAATATCGGTGCGTGGCGCACGCGCGGGTTCTTTAGCAACAGCTACTAAGACGCCCAAAACCCTACGGTCGCGGGAAAAAAAACTACACACGACTAAAAATTGTCTGGGTCAAATTGACCCCTCCACATCCTCGCCGGGTTAAGTTCTAATAATAGTACCTTTGAAGATTAGCGCGTTACACTACAAAGGTGTACTTAATGCCGTAAGCATTCTCTACTAGTCAACCAAGGGTGGTGAAGAGATATAGAAATTTCGTGATAAAAAATCAACTTTGCGTTCTTTACGGTCTTGTAGTCACTAATAAGTACAGTTGTATTTCTCCACATGGGTGATTGTGAAATCAAATCCTAAAAGGTTATCGCATCAAGCAAATCATCAAATGACCCTGGGTGGGACGCAAGGGAGTGCCAGATTTTTACTGTCTAATAATCACCGTGTCCATATAGTTGGCGTATCTCGTTAAAATATTCCCGCAAACCGACAGGATACTAAAACAAAGCTGAAATATCACAACTGTCAGAAAAACTTAATTCACAATATAAACCGATTGGGCTTACTTTGCTATTGCAACTGACAACACGCAATGGTGAAAGTCCAGGTGCGTAAAACGACCCTTTTCAAAATATATAATCTAAAAATATATTTAAACTAGTATTTGCGTGTTGCGCGAGGTGCAAGCACCTCGCGTGCTTGTGAAAAAAACTAAAGCATTGCCCCTCTAAATCAAGTATTTGCGTGTTGCGCGAGGTGCAAGCACCTCGCGTGCTTGTGAAAAAAAAAAAGTATTTGCGTGTTGCGCGAGGTGCAAGCACCTCGCGTGCTTGTGAAAAAAGAAATTGGTATTTGCGTGTTGCGCGAGGTGCAAGCACCTCGCGAGCTTGTGAAAAAAACTAAAGCATTGCCCCTCTAAATCAAGTATTTGCGTGTTGCGCGAGGTGCAAGCACCTTGCGTGCGTGTGAAAAAAAAAAAAAAAAAAAGGGGGGGGGGGTGATGGGGGGGTTTAGTATTTGCGTGTTGCGCGAGGTGCAAGCACCTCGCGAGCTTGTGAAAAAAAAAAAAAAAAAAAAGAGGGGGGGGGGGGGTGATGGGGGGGGGGTTGCACAAGTATTTCGACTAAAGCATTGCCCCTCTAAATGAATCTGAAAAAAAAATGTTCCAAGTCTCTTAGATTCCGAGATCCGCCTAAAGGGGGGGAGAAGGGGGGTGGGGAGGGGGGACTTTGAAAAATGGTTTTTACTTTACCGAGCCTCCTCTATACGAATCCGTAAAAAGAAAAAATACGGGTCTCGTAGTTTCCGAGATACGATAGGGGGGGGGGGAGAAGGGGGGGGAAAAGGGGGGGTTTGGCACTTTTCCCGTAGGTTTGAGAGTTACTTGTTTACGAATCTGTCAAAATATACCCACCTCCCCATCCACCATCTGGGAGAACAATTCTGTCAGTGAGTCAGTGAGTGGTAATTTAGCTTTATATAGTATAATTCAATTGGCAAGCAAGAATTGTATGGGCTCTAAACACAGAAATGAAAAATACAGAGAAGTGGTAAGGGGGCGTATGGGTGTCCGCGCGACATGGCCACAGGGCTCATGTCACAGGCAAGTGGCCGTCTCCGCGAACTAGTGCGCTTTCGACGGCGATCGTGATAACATATATGAATGCCGAGTTGTTCTGTGGTATCTTGTAAAAACCGAAGCCAAAATCAAATCTATGTGAATCATGGAATCACTTACCATATGTAAGTACAAGTATTTTACAATATTTGTCTTTAAAATCATGAAAAACAATAAATCGTAAAATATTTCTTGGTTTTACTATGTTATTTTTGTTTTCAAATATCAGAGCGACTGTACTCCTTTTGCTATAAATACATTGCTCCTTAACCACTACCTGAGTTCGTCACTAAGTAACTGGACAAGCAATGTAAACATAACATACGAAACTGTATTACGCGGATTCATCGCGTAGTGAGGCCGCCACTTCTTGCGACGAATTAGTGATGTGCTTGTGCAGATCCACTAACATAGGCTATCGACAGCAATGTCGATTGACGAATGAAATATTGCTATTATAGTTTAGGGGTTTTTCAACCGATGACATAAAAAAGAGGAGGTTATCAATTCGACGCGTATATTATTATTATTTTTTTATGTATGATCACCGATTACTCGGAGACGGCTGAACCGATTTGAAAAATGCTTTTTTTGTTTGAAAGGGTATACTTTGAAATTGGTCCCATTGTCACCAAGTCAGGATCTGATGATGGGATCCTGGAGAAATCGAGGGAACTCTTCAAATATTATAGGCACACCTATAGTGATTTGAGTATTTTTTATAGTAACTTGTGTAGTTGCATTCGAAAAGCACCATTTTGAAGTAGACCTGATGATGAAGACCACCGATGGCCACTGGAACTACTCAATATATAAGTAGGAATAATAAGTAGTTCATGTGTTCCGCTTCGATTACTTGAATGTGGTTATTAAGCACAATATGCTCGTCACAATGCATATGGTGAAGTGAAGCTGATGGTGAACTACCAGGAGAACTCCTCAACAAATAACAGCCCAACATTGGAAAAAGCAATATTTTGTAAATGAATATAAGTAGTTGACATTTAGGCTCTTGTAACTAGGTAAATTAAAAATCGACCAACTAAAAAGAGTGAAATAAAAACTTTTTACCAAAAAATTAAACCGACTCCCAAAAAACACTGCAAAGAGAAAAATAACTTTAATTTCGGAAGTCGGTGCCAAAAACGAAAATACAAAACTAAAGACACCGACTACCTAGTTACATACGGAAACCTCTAAGAAAATATGTTTAACTTTTATTTTACATGAGATGACAGAAATAAAAATACGTTGAAAAGTCAAGTGTACAAAAAAGTAAAAAAAAAATAAACAATTTATTTTACGCCCGCAGCATGCGTAAGGAGTTCCGACGTCGCCGTCGCTACAATAGTTTATTTTTCAATCTGTCAACCGTTTTAGCCCGGTTGGAAGATCGATGTAAATAATGTTTTTTTACTTATTTTGATTCTTTTACAGAGTAGTAGAGAAATGCGTAACCAATATTCGTAAAGTAAGTTACTTTAATTTTAGGTTAATAATCGGTGGTGTTTTTCGGTTTAGAATTATCGTATGTTATGCCTTATCCTCATGCTGTTTCTTTATTTTTTATGGTTTTTGTATTTTGCTTCCATTGAAGCTTCGAATGCGTTATAATAATCGGCATGGTTCAGATAATATATTTGTGAATTGAGCTTAAAATAAGTCAATATATTCATGCTATTTATTTGTTATGCATGGATGTGTGTTTGTTTTCATATATTTAACAATTTCTCTACTAACTAGGATTTTTCTTATAACAAAAACAAAATGATAAATAAGTGCTTTTCGTACTTTTCAGCTTCCCAAAAGATGGTAACATAAAAAAGGAATGGATTGATGCCACAGGCATGCCACCTAACTGGTACCCTACAAAAAATAGCACCATATGCTCGGTTCACTTCAACGCAGAAATGTTCTAGTCTCTAAAGAAAATCGCAGGCTTTTTGAATGGACAATTCCAAAATTAAGAGTACAACTGATATTTGCAGAAGTGTGTTAAATTTTATTTTATTACTGAAAGCTATTCTCATGATTTAGGGTATTCATAAAATCAGTCATTCAACTTTTCAGGATTCTATACAACCTATACGGCTGGTATGTTCCGATCAAGAGCGTAATGTAAGTTAACATCGACTTCTATTTGACCTATCACTATGATAATTAAATATTAAGATTTAAGTCGAAAGCGCCAGGGTAGCCCTTAATACTTAGTAGGTAGTACTTAATAATAATTATGTAATGTTATGTTCTTAATAATATGTTTATTGTTATTGTAATATTTTCTGGACATGCCATTTTTTATTTGGTTCATTTTCAGGTGCCCAAAAAAAATTGTACAATAATAAATGGAAGAATCGATAACTTTCCGATTTAGTCAATCACTAGCGTATATGTAAAATAAATTGCTTTTGCAGAGCACAACGATAGCGACCGATGTTTTTGTGTGGGTAAATTCTACGGTGCATGGTAAATACACGCTGTGTTTGACGGAATAAGGTTTATGATTGATTGTATAGTACGTTCTGATTTAAGAAATGCGGGTGTGTGCGCGAGTGCGTATCTATTGATTTTATTAAACTGCATGTGTAGTTGTTGCCCCGCCCAGCGCCTAACTGGAGACACACGATTCTGATATAATTTCGTCTGTTGACCAAATCTACTTATTTATTTTATCTATGGCTCTAAAAGATCCTTTGATCCTTGTGCTAATTTTGGTGTTTCTTCTCAGGGTAGTTGGATACAATTCAATAAACGATAAATGATCTTTATTTTTCAAATTCGTTATTAAATGACGCTTTTACACGTCATTTTTTTTTCGTGAATTTAAACTAGATGAGGCCGGTGTTTCCTATCTGAAGAAACACCGACACAAACAGTAAGTAATCATTTCTGAACTTTTTATTTCCAGAGAGTTTTATATGAAAATCAAACTTCAAACGGTCAGTCGGTAAATATATACTTACGGCTTCATAATAAACGGATTACTCCGTAGTCGCAAAAGATTATATTTATAAAAATATTAAGACATATGTACATAGATTAATTAAGTTCAACTTTGTAATTTACCTATTATTATTATTATTAAATAAAGATTATTTAATCATTTATTTTATTATTTCACAAGCATTCTTCAATGCCAATTGTCAGTATGATTAGGAAATTGACCTATCTAATTTAAAAACATTTTTAAATAAGGACCATAAAATCAACTAAGCATAATTTACAATCAAGACACTAAATAAATCAAAAATTATTTAATAAGTTAGCAACTTACACTTAAATACTTTACAATTCTCTTAATCTCTCCTACAAACAAACCGACCGACAATCCGTTAGATTGCTATGTCGTACGATAGAATTATACTGTTCCATTTCTTTCTGTCAACTCACTCCACTCCTAGGGGCCTTTATTGATGGTTTACTCAAAATTGAGCGGTGATAGGTCTCTTATTGAGTGGGCCGGACTCGAATGGAACATATGACTGTTATTTTTTTATTAGAAAGATTATTTTGAAAGATTTTAGTCTGTTATAGTGTGAGTGAGTAATATTAACTAGAATTAATTGCATTTTTATAGTAGTAATTAATATTTATTTGAATTGATCACATCCTGCTCGACTTATTAATTCTTTTATTATGATAAAACAGTACTAACCCAATGCTGGGCTATGGCCTCCCTCTATTTCTTCCAGTTGTCACGGTTCTGCATCTCATCCTTCCAATTCTTAAGGTAGCCTTTCAGGTAACGCTACCTCCTCCTTCGCGGTCAACGTCCATACTGTGTTGAATACGCAGGTCCTCGTTCGA
Organism: Tholera decimalis; assembly: GCA_943138885.2. Classification (NCBI taxonomy): domain Eukaryota; kingdom Metazoa; phylum Arthropoda; class Insecta; order Lepidoptera; family Noctuidae; genus Tholera; species Tholera decimalis. The sequence continues at coordinate 5,245,592 of OW964553.2, read as the reverse complement.
TCACCTAAGTTAAGCAACGTCAGGCGCGGTCAGTACTTGCATGGTTGACCGGCTAGGATAACCATAAGACGTTGGTTTTTATTAGGATATAAGTTTTTTTTTTTTTTTTTAATAGTTTCGCGTTTGACCACCATCTCTCCTGATGGTAAGTGATGATGTGGTCGAAGATGGAGCACGCTTACCTAAAAGTAACCTATTCACTCTTGACTTAAAGACTCCTAGGTTATAGCTATCGGGAAACACAGACTCCGGCAGGGAATTCCACTCCTTAGCCGTACGCACAATGAAGGTATTCCCAAAATGTTTTGTACGTATGGGTGGGATGTCCACCATGTAACGATGGTGCTTCGCCGTTTGTCTCGTAGTCCGATGATGGAACGGGCTTGGTGGAATTAGATTGTGTAATTCCATCGCACACTCCCCGAAATGTAACCGATAGAAAACCGATAGACTTGCAACTCGTCGTCGATGATCAAGGCTCTGGAGTTTTGATTCGACCAGTGCATCGTTACCAATGAGTCTCTTGGCCCGCTTCTCGATAGACTCAAGCGCGTCTAGTTGGTATTTAGCAGATCCATCCCAAAGATGAGAGCAGTACTCCATACACGACCGAACCTGGGCTTGATAAAGATTGAGCAACTGTTCGGGTGTGAAGTACCGTCTCACCTTTGCTAGGATTTCCAACTTTTTTGATGCTAGTTGAGCCTTAGCCTCGATAAACGGGCCAAAATTGAGGGTAGAAGTTAGTGTTACCCCCAGAAGCTCGATACGGTCGGTTATCGGCACGGTTACACCTCGGAAAGTAGGAGCCGGTTCGAATTGACTCCTTTTTGCGGAGAAGAGACACGCCTGGGTCTTAGCTGCATTAAACTTGACCAAGTTGGCATCGCCCCATTCAGAGACAGCCTTCATTTCAAGACAGCTTTCATTATAAGTTTTTATATTTGCCTATCTTCACTAAACAGCACAAGAATAAAGGAGCCCAAATTCAAATTTAATTTAAATTTAATGAGTCTTCTAATATTTCATTTTAAACACGCAAATTAAACATGTTTTTAATCTGACATTCAAATTTTACAAGACCACAAGCTGGGACTGTTTCAATTACAATTATTTAAACTCTACCCTCAGGTACTTTAATCTAGCCTTCTTGTGGAAATTGTCACTCCACCGCATCAAAGATAAAATAGCCCACGTCTCTGAAAATTGAATGATTGATGTAGATTGTGGCCATCCTTTCTAGTCATTTGACCGTAATACCTACCTATACTAATATTATAAATCCAAAAAGTTTATTTGAATGCGCTAATCTTCGAAAGTACTGGGTGGATTTGGATGAAATTCATTCGATGGTGATTGAGGAAGTTTAAAGGCAACTTTTTACCCGACTACAAAAAAGAAGGGTTATGTTTTTATCATGATAATTAAATCCACGGGAGAGAGGTCCCGCGCGACTGTTAGTAGTTATATACTTACATATAAATCTACATTATAATTATTGTTACTAGCTGGGGTTCGGGATAGAAATAATATACACCAATTAAACCAAAATTAACACTTTAATTAAATAAACACAAAAATGAAAATTAACACAGTTGTTCACACTATGATACTTGTCACTAAACACTTAAATCGCACTGAAATTCACTTGTAGATTATATCGCCTCGTATCTTGTAATAAGACTGCTCTCTGCGTTCCTCTGCGATCTATTTATACCCCGGTCTATGAGTTCTAGAACATTCTTGTAAAATCGACTCACTGCCTATACTACCATGAATATTCCAGAAGCTATTTGAGATACACAGTACTGCTACTCGCCGCTAGATGGCGTTAGTATCTCGAACGTATTTGAAGTCAGTCGAACTTTCTCGATATACTCAGTACTGCTACTCGCCACCAGGTGGCGTTAATGTCTCGAACATTCTAGATTTCTGTCGAAGTTTCTCGACGTACTTCACTAAGCGACTGGCGTAACATTATATTATGTTAAGACCCTAGAGTGCGTCAAGAACCAAGAGGAAAGGAGGAAGCTAATCAATGAATTTAGTTTAAATATATTACAGGTAGGTTTAATACAATCAATTATACCTCAACCGAAGTCAGATGTAGCAAAAATATTTAGCGAATTGGTGTACTATATTGATTGGGATTCTTCTTTAAATGTAATTAAGAAAACATTGTTTTATAGAAGCATGTGTACGGCATGATGGGGTTGGCATCAATGGATACGGATAAAAGCTCCAAATTTATCGCAAATATAAAAAAAAGCATGTTAAGATACATTCACGGACATCGGCAACCATCGCTTAACCTCACCGAAGAACGACCCGTGAAATTTTTAACTTTTATAAGTGTTTAAGCTAACATGGTCACTAACAGTATCATTAGAACTTAAAACGTGTTATTTACCATGTGAAGTTTTTGTTTCGAGTTTCCGATATTTCGGCACTGTTGCAAGCGCCATGATCACGGATGAACTGAAGTAATTGCGAGTGGACGTTTAAGAGCAGACGAATCGGTCTACCCTTTTTCTCGATCGTTTTTTGTGATCGGCACAGATACCACTGTTACAAGTATCACTCAAAACTCGATTCTATTCCCGACACAAAACTCACCACACACCACCTCACTCACCTCACGAAAATACACATGGCATATCCCGGTTTAAGTTTTGAACTTTTTGCCTCAGCGAGTCCATCTCTGTTATTCCCTTTTGGCACTGACTGATCTGCCGCGAATAGCCCCTATAAGTTGCACTGGACACTTTAAGGGCCCGGCACCAATCGGCACGCTTACAAATAGATTTTTTATCCATATAATCCAGAATGGGGTGGATAATATGAGGCCTGTTTGATACGTTTGCAATTTTTTCTTTGCTCTTTGCTGGTAACCGGGTACGTATTTTTTCAAGTGGGCAGTTCTGTGACGCTATATTATCCATGCATTTTATAAAACAAGGTCTCCCTGCGCGTCAGTCTGTATGTTCGCAATAAAATCAAAAACTACGGAACACAATTTACAAAATAAATGTTGTGTCGCGTCCAATTTTTCAGCATTTTATTTAGATATCGGTGATTTTGTTCTGCTGTTCTTGGTTAATAAATTATGTAATTAATAGTTTTTTTTAATAACTAATTTTTATTGTAAAATCGAATAAAGTTAATCAAGTTTTTTATAGCTTACTACCCTGAGAAGAAATACAGAAAGTCTTATAGGTCAAAGTCTCCTTTAAGATTCAATATTATATTATATTTTATTTACAGAGCCTAGGCGTTGAAGTGAAATCCGATCCTTTTATCGCTCACGTCTTGAGCCAAAAATTGGATTCGGAGACGTTTAATGAGTATAATCTCTACAGCAAAAAACCTCGAGAACTTCTCGATTTAACCGAACTGTTGTCTTTTCTAGAAAGCAAGTTTACTAGCATGGAAGCCAGCAGGCGTAAGCAGGAGACCAGCAATCAACAAAAATCTGGTTCTAGCAACAAACCATTCGAAAAATCATATCATTCAAAGCAATCATATTCAAGTAATAAAACTTTGAAGTTACCAAGTGACAGGAAATTACAACATAATGCTTATCAAAAATGTCCAGTCTGCAATGAAACACATGCATTATTTTATTGCAAGAAATTCACGGAATTAACTCCAATGAAGAAAAAACAATTAGTTGCTAAGTTGAATTATTGTAAGAATTGTTTATTCGATCATAAAGGCAATAGTTGTTTGTCAGAAAAACGATGCCGCGAATGCAGCGAATTTCACAATACTGTACTGCACGAAGCGTATAAGCAGGGTAATTCGACGCCTTGTGAGCAGCAAAGCAACGTGCGTCCTAATCCAGAACGTTCTGAAAATAGGGGCAACACGCATGTTACACAGCAAAACATGACAGAAGTTTTACTATCAACAGCATTAATAAAGGTCCAAAAATCAGATGGCACCTATCTTATCATGAGAGCACTTATTGATCAGGGCTCACAAATATCTCTTATAACCGAAAACGGCGCTCAGCAATTAGGATTACAGCGATACAATGCTGACGGTATAATCACTGGTATAGGGCAAACCGAAAATAGCTGCAAAGGGATGCTCAACCTAAACTGCATGTCAAGAATCTATTCGTATATCTTTAACATCGATGCTTATATCATGAAAAATCTTACAAAATTTTTACCGTCATACTCGTTTCCTAAGTTACCATGCCCATTCCTTGAAAACTTAGAACTAGCAGATCCAGAGTATAACATAAGCCGCCCCATAGATATTCTCTTGGGCGCTGACGTTTACGCGAATATTCTTTTATCAGGTATATGCAAACTTAGCGAATCACTACCTATGGCGCACGAAACTCGCCTAGGGTGGATATTATGTGGTACCTTGAAGCCCACTTTTATGTGCAATGTTGTACAAGTCGAGTTAGATCAACTACAACGTTTTTGGGAGATCGAGGATGTCACGCAAGAAAAATCATTATCATGCAAAGATCAAGAATGCATCGACTTCTACAAATCAACGACTAAACGTCGAGAAGACGGGAGATATGAAGTTAGACTTCCACTCGTACCTCAATTCGAAGAGCAATTAGGACAGTCAAAAAATAAGGCTGTCGCTCAATTTATTCAGTTAGAAAAGAAACTATATAAAAACGATTATATTTTCAATGCATATCAAGCGTTCATACATGAGTACTTGGCGTTGGGTCACATGCAACCTTCAACTTGCAATCAGACACTGGAATGTTTTTTACCGCATCACTGTGTATTGCGCGACGATAGTGCTACTACTGCATTACGTGTCGTGTATAATGCTTCGGCTAAAACATCTACTAATAAAAGTTTAAATGACCTTATGTATGCAGGACCCAATTTACAGCAAGACCTTCAGTCTCTCATTATTAAATGGAGACAGTATCAGTATGCGTTCACGGCGGACATTGAAAAGATGTTTCGGCAGATTTGGGTTCATCCAGAAGATCAACCCTTACAAAAAATTGTCTGGAGAGACGATCAGCATAAAAAATTAAGCGAATATCAGCTGACGACCGTAACATACGGTACCAAAGCAGCACCATTTCTTGCGATGATGACGCTTAAACAGCTAGCATCTGATGAGCGGGAGAAATACCCGGAAGCTGCCAAGGTCATCGAAGAATCATTTTACATGGACGATTTGGTCCATGGAAGCAATTCATTATCATCAGCACAGCAGATACAGAAGGAATTAGTGGAGTTACTGAAGTTAGGAGGGTTTAATTTAAGAAAATGGAATTCAAACGATATCAGACTATTGCAGCATGAAAATCAAGACGATCATAATCAAGAGCGTAAGAGTTTTAATGAATCCGATCTATCAAAAACCTTAGGCCTTCGTTGGAACCCAACGGAAGACACTTTTACATTCATATCAAAAATCGAATCATCGAACGCAAAGATCACTAAACGTATCATATTGTCGGATATCTCAAAAATATTCGACCCACTGGGATGGATCGTGCCTGTAACAACCAAACTGAAGATTTTATTCCAAGAAATATGGCAATCTAAGCTTGAATGGGATGAGCTGATTCCTGAAAAAATTAACAAAGAATGGGTCAAGATCAAGGAAGAGTTGCATAACATGAATCAGTTCAAAATTCCCAGATGGTACGGCATTCAATCTGCAAGCAGGGTAGAGTTACACGGCTTTTGTGACGCTTCTACAAAAGCGTACGCTTGCGTCATTTACTGCAAAGTAAACAATAATAAAAAATCGGTCATATTAGTAGCAGCAAAATCAAAATTAGTTCCAACTAAAAAGCAAGTTTCACTGCCTCGACTAGAGTTATGTGGAGCACATCTACTTGCCACACTCATGGGCAAAGTCAAGAAGTGTTTAAAAGATCATGAACTTACCGTTTTTGGATGGAGCGACTCCACAGCCGTTTTGGGGTGGCTACAAGGAAATCCCAATCGGTGGAAGACGTTCGTGGCCAACAGGACCACACAAATAGCAGAAGTAATTCCACCACAATTTTGGCGATATGTAAAATCAGCAGAAAATCCCGCTGACTGCGGAAGCAGAGGTTTAACTGTACCTCAGCTACGGGATTTTCCTTTGTGGTGGGAAGGACCTACGTGGTTGTTCTCTTTCGATGCAAGGAAGGAAAATCAAGTAATCTACACTACAGAAAAAGAAGCAAAGAAGCAAGAGAAAGTTAATCTCGCTACAATGGAAGAATCAAGCATAATTACAAGTATGTTAAGCAATTATCATTCTATCAACAAAATCGTACGTATCCTAGCATTGGTTATGCGATTTATATCATACAAAAGAAGCAATCAAAATAATTATTTATCATTAGCAGAAATTAGCAAAGCAAAGCAAAAAATTATCAAGCATGTACAGCGTGAAGAATTTGCAAAAGATATAAGCGATTTAAAGCTGCAAGGCAAGCTTAATTCTAAAAGCAAATTAATTAAATTAAATCCTTACCTAGATGCAGACGACATCTTGAGAGTTGGTGGGAGATTGAAAAAAGCACACATCAGCCAAGATATGCAGCATCCCATCATTCTTCCTAACAAGGGACGTCTGACGCAGTTGATCATAGACGATGCACATTTAACAATGTTGCATGCTGGAGCTCGACTGACACAGCTATCAGAAAGGAGCAAGTGGAGACAATCAAAGAAAAATCTTGATCTAAATGACGTCGTCACAATCCATGATGACAATCTTCCGCCAGGGAAATGGCTGATGGGCCGGATCATCGAGCTTCATCCCGGTCCCGACGGTCAGGTCCGTGTGGTAACCTTAAAAACCAAGAACGGCACCTTGAAACGTCCAGTAAGCAAATTATCAAAACTTCCAGTGTACGACGAACACTCTCATACATCGCAGCATTTTAAAACAAGCCCTCGCTACAATATAGCGTCGGTATTTGTAGCTATCACATTATTTTTAAGTATCATCTCTACTTCCCAATGTTCACTTACCGTCACAAGGTTTCGAGATAATTAACATCTTTTCTTCGACAAATTATCAAATATGCAAATTGTCAGAGATGACTGGAAATTAATCATATACTACAATATGGAACCTTATTGGGAAGGTATTACCGCACTAAATAAAAGCATACAATTACTTGAACAATCATGTCTCACTATACGTGAACAAATACACTGTGACATCATATTACAGCAGTTACGTCACGGGTACCATGAACTTGACTATAACAATCACCTGTTACTTAGTCAGCATTTTAGCACGCGCCCGAACAGGTGGCGGCATGGGCTTATCGACGGTGTCGGTTACTTAGCGAATAGCCTGTTCGGGGTATTGGACTCTAGATTCGCAGAACAATACGCGAGAGATATCACTCTCCTTCGCAACAATCAGAAGCATATCGTATCTTTTTGGCAAAATCAAACTTCAGTTATAGAAGCTGAATTTAGTTTTTTGAAGAGAACTGAAGATAATATTCACAAGCAACATAAAATGATACATCAGCAGTTTTCGAAAATAGAAAACATTTTAGAAACCCTAAAAAGCGAAACACAAAATATCTCTAAAGCAAATGAGGTCACTATGGGAGCTGTAGTGGCTAGCAATTTATTACGCGACTTGAAGGAACTGCAGAATGCCTTAGTCGACACTATTACAGACGTATATCATGGTCGATTCAATCCACGACTGATAACAGCCGAACAACTCCAAGAGCAACTAAGTACGATAGCAAGTCATTTATCCAATGACATTACGTTGCCCATAGAAAACATACACACTGACCTCGCCCAAATATACAAACTTTTAAAAGTCAAAGCAAGACTTCTCAAGGATTATTCAATTTTTGAAGTACAGATTCCTTTAATTAGTAGAGATGCGTATGAAATCTTTAAGCTCATACCAATTCCAGCAGAAGGTCCTAACAACACCATGATAACAGTTAAGCCTGTATCTGATTTCATAGCTGTGAGCCTGAAAAAAGATGCTTACATTATCCTTACACGAAATATCATTGATTCCTGCCTAGTGACAAACATTCACTTGTGCTACATCCGCTCTCCAATCTATAAGTTAAGCAAGGACAAAGATTTTTGTAAATCTAAAGCTTCAGCATGTGACGTCAACCTTAATACCTGTAAAAATCTTTGGTTGGAAAGCAATTCTATAAATAATTATATTTACTTCTGTTGCGGTCAATGTAAGCTACGAACAGTATGTGGAGATCAAGTTTCAGCGCATCAGCTGACACACTCCGGCCTTGTAACTATCGGTTATGGTTGTATAATTAAATCGGACAATTTTGAAGTAATTGCCCATCAACAAAGAGTGAGCGATGTTAGTATCTCAGCTAACGTATATTCACCAATAGTTGCCTCAATCAATCACATTATCAATGTATCAATTCCACATGATTTCTTTAATGAATCCAGTGTAGAGAGCGATCAGGAGCTAAAGAGTATTGAGGATAAGATCAAATTCATCAAGGAGAATGGAGTTATATCAAACAGCTTATCATATCATGACATCCATCATTACACAATTATCTACGGCGTGATCGGCGTAGTTGCAGCAGGACTCGGCGTGTATGTATGGCGGCGCGCGCGCTCGCGCTGCGCCCCCGAGCTCGTGGCCGTGGCGGTGGCCCCGGACGGCACGCTGGGTGCGGTGTCGCCGGCGGTGGCGGTACAACGTGCGGGTGCTAGTGTTGGTGACAGTGTAGTGTATCAGTGCGTAAGTGAAAGGGCTAAAGTGGCAAGTGCGCGAGCGTTAGATAAAGCCACTTCTCCTATTTTAGGCTCTTATACTAGTATTTCCAATCTTTAATTAACTTTACCGGAGTAGAGACACTAAGAATTTAGATAAGCATATAATCTCACTCAAGTTTAATCATGTTTGTTTTAAATTTTATATCATTGGAGATATCTTGGCTCCTACTTCTTCTTCGTAGGGGAGCATGTACGAGCGAAGCCGTACAATAACAGTAGTTTTAAGTTTATGCTGACATCGACGCGCAGCGAAATGCATGTTCGACTTATAACTAATTATTTCAACGCATCGCGTTAGTAGCATCAGAAAAGTGTCGCGATTAACACATAACGGGTAAATACTTATCAAAGATTCGCCACGTGTCGATCAATTATCATTTTGTACATCAATTTTTCCTTTTTGTTAAGTTGTGTACTTTTAATATATCATTATTTTCATTTTATCAGTTTTATCATTTCAAATGTACCCTACCCGTACACAACGTGTCCCAAAATTCAAGGATAAGTCAGCACCAAAGGTTGAAATACTCGTGACTACTCGACTACTATAAAAGGACAATAAAATAACTCATCTTTTATGAAATTATTAAAAACATAAAAATTATACTTACCGTTTGCGTTTGTTATACTGCTATTTACCATAACCATTTAAAAATCCAGAATTCTTGTAGTTTTAACACAAAAATCAATCAATATAATTTTTTTCGCTAAAATCTTGAATGATTTTACGTTCAGTCCACTTTGACTCATCGTGGTCGATTGTCAAAATATAAAGTTACATTTCATACGAAGGTAGGTTACTTTTGGGTAAGCGTGCTCCATCTTCGACCACATCATCACTTACCATCAGGTGAGATGGTGGTCAAACGCGAGCCTATTCTAAATACAAAAAAAAAAAAAAAACGAAGATCGTTACTAAAAAAAATCAATTCTGCAAACAATTTCATACAAAAATCTGGATTCAAAGAAGTATATATGGTAGTTACATGTTACCACCATTCCTGCACCTTACATATTATTCAGTAATAACGAAAACTATTAATTCAAATAAAATCATCACTTCACATGATTGATGATGTAACCACATGAATATTCCTTGCTATCTCAATAACTGGTATACGATTCCCCTTATCTCGCAAGACATGGGTAGGTACCCCTAAATTGGTTGAAATTGTTGTGCACCACATAATAACAAGTTTTGGGTGGGATGATAAATGGGTGGGGGACGTTTTGATAAGCGGTGTCGGATGAGGTATTTTGAATTAAAATTGTTAATGGGAGCCGGCATGTTTTGGATACCTTTGTGGTTGTGATAGGGTATGTCTTTAGTGTACATTGAAATATTTATACAGATTTATCTGTAAAGTTGAAGTTTAGCGAATAAATTAGAAATAGAAAATTAAAATTTCAAAGAATGGTGGAGTTTTGTGAGTCTGTGTGATCTATGATGGAAAGTAATGATGATGAGTGAGACTTAAGACATAATACATTTCCGCTATCAAATAATTTTATATTAGTAATTTCACTCGTTTACCAACTCCTAATTATTTCACAAATCGGACTATTTGTGAAGTTCTTTTTTCCGTTAAATTATTTAAAATTTTTGACAGTAGTAAACATTAAATACGCTGTAGACTTAGAGTTATTTTTTAAAAATAGTTGTTCAATATCCCAAATATAAAAGGTATTTAACTTTAAAGCACTGGACTGCTAATGAAAATACCCATACATAGAATTATTTTTTTAAATTTTTTAGTTTTTATTCTATACATACACATACATTATATATATACATAGACATATATGCGGGGATTTTATAGATGGATTATTAAAAATGACATTGAAGTGCTTAGAACAACGAGCACTACTTTCAATAGACTTTCGTTTAAAATAACATGTATCGTAATTAACACACACCCTCAAACACCCCAATTAGAAAGTTATGTTATTATCATAATACATACTGTGAATTTATAGTTTAACTTGTTTAAACAGTTTTATTATAAGACTTTAACTTCCTTTAAATAGTTTCATTTTTCTGTAATGTGTACTGAATGACGGAATTAATATAAATCTGCATTTAACTAGTTACTACTTTAATTCACGCTCCATAGTTGTTTTTTTTTAGGGTTCCGTAGCCGAATGGCAAAAAACGGAACCCTTATAGTTTCGATATGTCTGTCCGTCTGTCTGTCTGTCCGTCCGTCCGTATGTCACAGCCATTTTATTCCGAAACTATAAAGACTGCACATGTGAAACTTAGTAGGTAGATGTATTCTGTGAACCGCTTTCCGATTTTAAGAAAAAAATATTTAAAATAAATGGGGGTCCCCATACATGGAACTAGAACTGAAAATATTTTTTTTCATGAAACCTATGCGTGTGTGGTACCTATAGACAGGTCTTTAAAAAAGATATGAGGGTTTTTCAAACCATTTTTTCATAAAGTCAATCGTTTAAAAGATATAAGCTTCCAAAGTGGTAAAATGTGTCTAACTTCTATAATAATGGAGTGAAATATTAAAAAAAAAATATGTGTCTGTAGATCTTAATGTAAACTTTCAACCAAAATTGGTTTGAACGAAATCGAGTCAGCAGTTTTTGAGAAACAACATATTTTCTATAACCGCAAATATAACTGTGTAATTCATACAAACACTATGAAAAACAAAGTTATTTAACCTTTAACTGGTGACGTGCGGTCTCACAGGCCGAGCGGCGTAAGCGAAACCTCATATCACCCCCTTCCCCGCACTTCCCGTGTTTGAGCGCCTGAGTAGCTTCGAGTTTAGTGTAGCCAGTGCATTACAGGGGGATACTTGCGTCGGCCAGGCCCAAATCGGTAAGTTAGATCGATTTAAAATTCTCGAGCGGCCTCTCAGACCTTATGTCACCACTTACGTAACTTTTTTGGAAGTTCACTATATTGGTTTATTGCGGGTTTTTTTCAGATATTTCTTACAATGGATGACTCTGGACCTCCAAGAAAAAAGCGTAGAGAGGTTCTTGACGAAAATGTAGTGCCTAGCACAAGCAAACAAGTCTCATCAGTCATATATTCTAATGTCGATCATCGAATTGTAGAATGGTTAGCACAAGAAGACTCAAGTGGATCGGAAGCTGAAGACGTTCCCGAAAATTATGTTCCGGAGCATAGCGACCACAACTCGGAGATGGAAGAAAGTGCTTCTGAACATGAAGAACCTGTAATACATCAGGAAAATCAGCTTTCAGAAAGTGACAGTGACGAACCATTGTCAAGAATATCTAGATGCTTCTATGGCAAAAATCAGTTCAAATGGGCAAAAGATCCATCAAACAGAGCTGTGAGGACAGGTCAACATAACATTATAACTCGTGTGCCTGAGTCAAGGTTGAACGAACACGATGAAAAAGACCCTTTTTCTCTGTGGAAGAAAATTATAAGTTCAGATATTTTAGAAGAAATTTTGAAATGGACAAATGTGAAAATTAGTGAACTCAGATTAAAGTACGGTAGAGCAAGTATTTAAGACATAGAAAACAAATTACTGAAATTAGACGTATCAATATCTTAAAGAAGAAAGAAGAGATATATCGATCCTCACGACGTGAAGTAGAATATGGAGTACCGCAAGGAAGCGTATTGAGCCCATATCTATTTTTACTATACATTAATGACTTGCCTAAATGCATAGAAAAACCAATGACACTATTCGCAGATGACAGTACCGTGATAATACCTTGTAAAACTTTAGATACATATGAGATTGACATTAATAATTCCCTAAAGTCAGTTATACAATGGTTGCAGGATAACAATTTAAAAATAAACCTAAAGAAAACGAAAGCTATACATTTTACCCAAAGATTACCTAACATGAATCTTAAAATAGAATATTGTAATGAAAACATAGAAGATGTAAACTTGACAAAATTTCTTGGCCTTCAGATTGATAAAAACCTAAACTGGAAAGCGCATATCGAAACTTTATGTAAAAAACTTAGCACATCCGCATACGCACTACACACACTTTCATCCACATTATATACGGATGGTCTACTAACAGCATACTACGGTATAGTAGAAACCCATCTACGATATGGGCTAATATTTTGGGGTAACTCGACGGAAAAAGAAACAGCATTCAAGTCCCAAAAAAGATGTTTACGAGCCATATTTAGACTTGAGAAAACGGATAGCTGCGTGCCCTTTTTTAAAAATTACAAAATATTAACTTTACCGTGCTTGTACATATTAGAAGTAGCTGTGTTTGTTAAATCGAACCCGCATTACTATAAATGTCTAGCTGACGCATTTCCACGCAACAGACGTGACAATAGTCAACTTTGTCAGCAACCCGCTAGGACGGCCCTAATGCGTAATAGCATTTACTGCATGGCACCGGTCATATATAACAAATTGCCGAGAAGTTGGAAAGAATTACCTAAATCAACTTTTAAAAATAAACTTCGTGCATTTTTGACAGCCAAAGCCTATTATAAGGTGACTGAGTTCCTTAATGAAAAAGAATTTGACTTGCATAATTAGACTATTTGGAGATTGAATTATTTTGTTTGACTTTGACTAGGTATATTGTAACTTGACATAATTATATTAATCGTTGTGACATTTTTTATATATATTTTTTTTTTTATATTTTGACATTTTTTATTTTTTTATTATTGTAATTTTGTACCATTTTGCACGTCACGTTGTGACAAACATGTCTGCACTTTATCTACAATATATTGTCATCCTGTATGCACTTTTTATGTATGTACATACACATGTTTAAGCAAATAAAATGAATTTGAATTTGAATTTGAATTTGCAAATCGACCTGAACTACAAGACATGGATATGGTCGAATTGCATGCATTTCTTGGTCTTCTTATGTATACAGCTGTGTTCAAGTCCAATCATGAAAACTGTGAGTACCTCTTTGCCACTGATGGGACGGGAAGGGATATTTTTAGATGTGTAATGTCGCAAAAAAGATTTCTGAATCTGTTACTGTGCTTACGGTTTGATAATGGGGCTGACCGAGATAAAAGAAGAGAGAATGATAAGCTGGCTGCAATTTCAAACATATTCAGAATATTTGTGAATAACTGTCAAACCCTGTACAACATTGTAGAGTGCGCAACGATCGATGAAATATTGATAGCATTCAGAGGTCGTTCTTTTTTTGTCATATATATGCCAAATAAACCATCCAAATATGGTTTGAAAATGATGTGTATGTGCGATTCTAAGACGAACTATTTCTATAATGGCTATATTTATTGTGGAAAAGGATCTGATGGTGAAACTTTGACAAAAAAAGTTAAGTTCTGCAGCATATGCCGTTAGAAAAATACGTGGATTAACTGATATCGAAACAGCACGTTTAGTCTACTTTAGTTACTTTCACAGTGTGATGTCATACGGCATTTTACTTTGGGGAAATGCAGCCGACATTCACACAATATTTGTATTACAAAAAAGGGCCATTCGTGCAATTTATAAATTAAGTCCCAAGCACTCCTTAAGAGACAAATTTAAAGAGATTAATATTATGACTGTGCCATCTCAGTATATTTATGAGAATCTCTTGTATGCACACAAAAATATTAATCTGTTTAAAAAATACAGTGATATTCATAGTGTAAATACAAGGAACAAAGACACATATGTCATTCCTAAAACAAGGTTAAAAAAAATAGGTGGTTCGTTTAGATGCCAATGTATACGTTTTTATAATAAAATTCCTAGCCATATTCAAGAACTAAGTATTAATAAATTCAAATTATTTATAAAACGTAAGCTATGTCAGAAAGCGTTTTACACTGTTAAAGATTATATTGAGGACAAGAAGGCTTGGGAATGAGCTGCTCCAGTGATATACGTGAGCATTTTTTATTTTTAAAATTTTGATAGTTGATTTATTTTTTATTGATTAAAATATTTGTTTTGTTAAGTATTGTATATACCTATTTATTTTGTTTTTGTTTTTTTTTTTACATAATTATTTCATTATTGTTAATGTGAGGACAATGTAGGTTATTCTTTCTTCGTTGTTTTTACTTTGACTATAATTTATTTAATGATGTCAAGCAGTTTGAGTACTTGTGTGGCCTACCCAAATGTCCGTTGGTATTTTTTGTCAAATTGTTGAGCTCCTTAAGTTCTAAGTTGAGCTACACGATAACTGACAAATGCTTGCACTGTCTGGACAGGTCCGCTCAAATTTGCGTGGTTATTTCCTCAAAAGAATACCACAGACATGAACCTACATGCTTCTCATATAAAAATACAAATTGTCTGGACTTTAAAAGAGACTATGACCTCTGAGTTTGTTTCGGTGTTTCTTCTCAGAGTAGTCAGTTAGGAAATACCGGCCTCATCTAGCTAAACTTAACACGCAAAAAAACATGACGTGTAAAAGTGTTATTTATAACCAATTTACAAATAAATATTTCATTTCATTTCATTTCATTTCAAACGATGAAAAGAAGTTTCTAGTTCCGTCACAAGCAGTGATTCGCTTGACGAAACCCATTCACAACAGTAATCGCAATGTAACGTTCGACAACTGGTTCACATCGGTTGAATTGGTAAATGCACTAAAGAAACAAGGCCTAACGTGTGTAGGAACTTTAAAAAAAAACAAAAGAGAACTTCCCAAGGAGTTCCAGCCATCTAAAACAAGAGATGTGGGATCTACACTCTACGGATTTACTAATAATATGACTTTGATGTCTCATGTTCCAAAGAAAGGAAAAGCTGTGTGTTTAATTTCTTCAATGCACCACTGTGAGGCGATTGACGAGAAGACAGGAAAACCTGAAATTATAGCTTATTACAACTCCACGAAAGGAGGAGTTGATGAGATAGACAAAAAATGCGCCATCTACACCTGCAGTCGCCGATCGCGAAGGTGGCCCATGGTACTTTTTTATCGAATGTTAGATATAAGTACAGTGAATGCCCATATTCTTTATCAAGCTGATGGTGCCAATACCATTGATCGTGGACAGTTCATCAAGATCCTGGCGAGAAACACGGTTTTACAACACATGAAGCGCAGAGTTTATAATACTCATATTCCACGTGATATAAAAATCAACTTGGTGCGTATTCTGGGTTCTGATTTGCCACCTGAACCACAAAATCCTGAAAACAGACTGAAAGTACGGAAAACCTGTGCTAGTTGTCCTCCTAAATTGAACCGTAAATCGAATTATCAATGTATATCATGCGATAAACATGTGTGTTTGCAGTGTGCGAAGCAATTATGCCCTAACTGTCAATAAAAATACTAA
The DNA here is from genome assembly GCA_943138885.2 of Tholera decimalis. Lineage (NCBI taxonomy): Eukaryota > Metazoa > Arthropoda > Insecta > Lepidoptera > Noctuidae > Tholera > Tholera decimalis. The sequence goes on along the minus strand of OW964553.2, from coordinate 5,229,552 downwards.
AGTTTGACAGTTGTCATTTTTGAGACATGACACTTGTGATGAGAGTTTATTTATTTTTTAAGTTGATTAGTGTTTGAACTTTGATAAAAAAACAAATATTTTATCATTTATGTTGATTTTTACTATTTTATAAACAATTGTTGATCTCGAGCCTGGTTTTTCGATTACAGAGACCAAAAACTTTGTAACTACCAGTTCCTAATTAAAATTATATTTAGACTAAATGACGTTATATTATTTTTTACTTTAATATATAATTTAACACAAAATAAACATTAGGATAACCTACCATATTTTAATATATGTATTATATACCAATTATGGCAGCGGCCTGTCAGGCCGCTCGTCACCAGTTATGTTACAAAAAAACCATGTCACCAGTTAAAGGTCGTAGTTGTAAAAATGTTAATAAGCTAGTGTTAAGACATTTTTAAGGTTTTTTTTTTATTCGTCAAATAAATATACATATTATATTATATTATTATAGTTACTACGGAACCCTTCATGGGCGAGTCTGACTCGCACTTGACCAATTTTTTTATTTTACAGCGAAAGTGTATATATTTATATATTAGAAACTACTATTATCTATAATTATATATATATATGTATATATATTTCACGAACATACTGCAACTCCCACACGATAGTGAATGGTGAAGAGGTAATTATCTTCACCACTCATAGTTGACTGGTAGAGAATGCTTACGGCATTAAATCCGCCTTTGTACCTATGTGCATAAAGTGAAAATAAATAAATAAAGTGTAATTTGTAATTTACGTAGATTTAATTGCTTTGGGATACAATTTACGACATTTTTTTTTAAATTAAAAACGATGAAAACTAGATTCAATAAACGATTGTGAACAAACTAATTTCAGGATGTGCATTTATTATGTTACTTGTTATGTATACTTCAAGCTTTAAAATAACAGAGTGAAAAAAATGTTGTAGATCAATAAAAACTTTCAAAAAGAACGAGAAGATTTGCAAGAGATATAGTTTTTGAGATATATCACATTTTCAAAAACAGCAAATATATGTTTGTCACTTATACAAACACTATGAAAAACAAAGTTGTTTTGTGTAGCTACTACGGAACCATTCATTTAACCCTAGATCACTAAATATTAGTCTTACAGGCGACATGGCCCCGACGCATTCGCTGTTTAAGTAAGTTTCCGACACTCCCCCGCCCCTCCACGCTCAGTACCCTCCTAATTCAGTGTCTTAGTGCCTCGTGCGTATGCATTACGTACATACGTATTTCACTTCCGGAGTTTTGACACATTGTTAGTCTCACGGACTAATGTTTAGTGATTACGCGTGTAAAGTGAGTCAAGGTAAGCTATGAAAAATTTAGTTTATATATTAACTTCTTGTATAAATAAAATATTTTTTTATTGATTACAATGCACGATCAGCCGGACATTAACTCCAACACGAAGAAACCCGAAATAATACATTTCTATAACAGTACCAAAGGAGCCGTTGATACTGTCGACCAGATTTGTTCTGGTATGAGCTGCAATCGCAAAACAAATAGATGGCCTCAGTGCATATTTTATAATATGCTGAACTTATGTATGATCAATGCGTATGTCATTTATGTATCTAATATGGTACGGCAACGACAAAAACCGCTGAAACGCAGAGCATTCATACAAAAATTGGCCGACGATCTCATTGAGCCATGGTTGTGGGAACGGTATAACACTGTAACTTTGAGAAAGAATATCAAGGCCAGTTTCAAAGATATCCTGCAAATTGAATATGTCGTGGCTAGTACTTCTCAAACATAGCCAAACAAACGAAAAATTTGCGCATTTTGGCCATATCAGAAGCACAGGATGACTAAAGTGTCATGCCACTCCTGCAGGAAGGCCATTTGTGGCGAACATAACATTCCTGTCTGGTCAGACTGCCAGGATTTACATTTTTAAAGTGTCTAATAGTTTTTAAGAAGTCTTAATAAATGTTTTCTCATGTTACATATTTTTTTAATTAATAAATGTCATTTCAATAAAAATATTGACGTTTCATTTTGTTAGTCCAAATGACTACTGTTTAGTGACTGTGTAACTCTAAAATATGATTAGTGAGCTAGGTTTAAAGAAAATGGGAATATCAAATATTTCAATGAAAACATAGTGAATATGTTTGGTACATTACTTTTAATGAAATGTTCAACTTCAAAATACTTGCTTTTACTAACAAAGTTGTCGATGCACAATGAAACTACTATCTAAAGATATTTTCTCAGATGGATTTTAATGAATCGGCTTATTTGTGTTATTTTCTGCATAAAAAGTTTCTTTTATATAATCAAAGACGTTTTCGAGGCTTAACGTTTTCTTTGACAATTCGAATTACTAGAATACCAACTGTACTTATTCTTGCTTAAACAGATGTCCCAGTGTTCTTTCTAAAGAAAATCTTTTGTTATATGTAGTTATGTAAAAGTAATTTAAAGCAAGTATAAGCTGGGATATTATTTAAGAAAACTTTAAGATTTTGTGTGTTGTATTGAGTAAGTTATAATGATCGACTACGCATCGTGATCTAAAGAGCAGTTAGCAGCCAGCATTGACGTGGGTCGATAGGGCCATGGCCTGCTAGTTCTAACGAGATAACGCGGCCCGGAACGCAATTGCAACTAAAAGGGCAGAGTGGGTTTCATGACACTCTTTTGGGTGCAGTGGGCACCCAGAGTGTGATGAGTCATTTGATGATTTGCCCCCGTGAAAGAAAAATTAAGTTAACATAATTAATAAAAATAAATAAAATTAATTTATTGCAGGTCCATGACCCATATAAAATTAAATTAAAATAATCATGTTACTATTGCTTACAGTCATAAATTCTAAATGAATCCCTAATGTAATACCTACTATTTTCTGTAGTAATTTTTTTATCAAGATTTGTTCTAAATAGTGTCGAAGATAAGAAATATTATGGTCAATTATAACCAACATGCTGTCTTGATTGTGAAAAGTATATTTTTTTAAACATTATTTATTTACGTATGCCCAGCACACAAATAATAGTTTTGAATTTGTCCTGTAGATTCGTGATTAATTCACTATCACTGACGAACAGACAGACACACAAGTGATCTTCCTACGGAACTTTCACTGTGTTCTTGTAATAGATAACATAAAATAACATAACCTGCCTATAACATAAAATAACATAACCTGCCTAACGTTTCCACTGCTAGGTCAAAGACGTCCTCTGTGTAACAAAGCATTCCCGGCCTCAATCGACCGCGCAGGCTCAGTGCGGATTGGTGAATGTCGCATGTCTTTAGATTTTTGGACCCAGGACATGCTGGTTTCGAGGTTGCAAGAATGTCGGGGTGTCGGGGGAATGTCAGAGTTGTGGAAATTTCGTGGTTATGGGAATGTTCTAATGAGATACCGCGGCTCCGAAACGTAATGGGAATTGAAAAAGCTGGGTGGGTGTTTGGTCAGTAGATAAAAGTCTGACACTCCCTACCACTGCACCCATTAAAAAAAGGATGTGCTGGTTTCCTCGCTATTTTTTCGTCACCATTCTGTGAGCATTGGTTCGTGTATGTAATTTCAACTGACGGTATTAAAAGTTAATTATTATTGCGAAATAAATGCATAATACAAAGTCCACTCGGTTACCCGCCCACCCTTGAGTTTAAGATACACAAACAAAACTTAAATAATACACTTAATTAATACACAAAGACATTCCAACAAAGAACCCCAAAGACTTTGAATTCAAACCCGACCCTCATGGAACCCTAATTTGCGTAAATCTTTAATTCTAGTACTCGCCCCTCTATCGAGAATTACTCATTCTCTAAAGCCAGGGGTTGAGAATATGTGGCTTGCTTTAAAGAGAAATTAAAATAGTCGGATTTTTCGTTCCATAATCAAATTGTTATTGTCAGTGTATGTGTTATAGGCAATGCTAGAAGACTAGTACCTAAACCTAGGGTCACTTGGTTTTACTTAATATGTCCAAGTTTTTTGTGTAAAATCGAAATAGTAGGAGTTGAAATTTATTTTAAGTTTAGATTTGAAATTAAATGAAATGAAATATGAAATGAAATATTTATTTTTGTAAATTGGTTATAAATAACACTTTTACACGTCATGTTTTTTTGCGTGTTAAGTTTAGCTAGATGAGGCCGGTATTTCCTAACTGACTACTCTGAGAATTTAACTATAGTCACTACCTAATGACTTTAGTTAAATAGTATATACCAAACAAGCATTGAGTAGACCTTTACTCAATGCTTGTTTGGTAATGTTAGATTCGGTTTGCATTGCATAGACAGGGAGCCATACGCGCAATGTCATCAACGCGACTATCGTCGGAAGGATACGCGACGGCGCCACTGAAGCAGAAAGGGTTGATGTCCTAATTATGTACCTACGATAATTCCTAAATTTGAACATATTTAAATGAAACACGAACATTCAGTTTGTAACTTGAAATACGAATAATTTTAATTATGAAAACTCTAATAGATACCTAAATGAGTAGCTTTTTTTAGGCTTAGACAGAGAAGTCTCATTAAAAACTGAAATCAAAATTACATGGAAAAAGAGTTGAATAATCTTTAGTAATAACCTTATAAATATGAAAATAATATTATAAATGGCATGAAACCTACTAATATTATAAATGTGAAAGTATGGATGTGTATATATTAATCACGCAAAAATAGTATAATTATTTATTATATATTCGGTGGAAATTTGGCCCCAAATTTTTCTAGTATGTGAACTATCACAAACTAGAATAATAAATACGCTACTTATGTATCCCGAGAAAATGGGTGAAATTTTACGTGAACAAAATTGTGAGCATTAACTAGTATCTTAATAAATTGTGTTTTTTTTTTTAAGTATAAAAAATTACTTACTTTATTTTGTATGTAGAGGATAAAAAAAAACATGCTTAAAAACAAATACATGCAAACACATTTTAAAATGCAATTTCCCTTAACCGACAAGGTTGAGTGCCCCTATACCCTCAAGGTGGCTATTAAGGTATACAAGTGGCGTACAAAACATTCGGAGTAGTTCCCCAGCATGCTCAGAACTTGTGCCTGTTACTTTGCATCCGAATCACCTGAGGGAATAACCACCACACGGAGCTCGAACATCTAGACAAATAGAAACGGCCCAGTCTAGTTTTGAGATAACAAATAATATAAAATAAAAATTAAATTCAGCTTATTTCAGGTCTGCAATTTTTATAACTGGCAATTTTTATAACTGTTCAATTTTATGTGGTCCACCACATAAAATTGAACAGTTATAAAAATTGCCATTGGTCCAGTATACACCATTATACATATATGATAAAAATAATATAAATGTGAAATTGAAATCAAATTTAGAATAATAATGATACAAAACAAATATAAAAAAAACTTCAATAAAGAAAGTTAAAAATGACAAAAAGAAAAAAACAATGTTTTATTAAAAATGTCACTAAAAATAAAAACTACGATTTCTGATTAAAAAAAATGTATGTAATGTATGTCAAAGATATTAAAATGTTAAGAGCCGTGTGTCATCTGATTAGCCTTTTCTCTTAATATCGGGGTCGACTTCCAGTTTAATCTTCTTCTTCTTTAATAAAACGTTGCCCCATACTAGGAATTATACTACAATTATACTAGGAATAGATGCAGCTGAGTGCTAGTATTTTAGATAACTGTAACTGCCTATTTATTTATTTATTTATTATACACTTCATTGTACACCTTATAATATTTCTATGGATACAAAAAATTTAAACAAGTGTACAATTATCGCACAGGGCGATCTCTTACAGACAACCTTTGGATGTACAAACTTAAAGGAGACAGATTAAGGGCTGTCAGTGTACAAACATCATAACATTAATTGAACATAATAATATAAAATACATACAATATCAAAATCATATACTAATAAATATTACATGTATAATTGAGAAAGAAGGGGAAAAGTTATACGGAGAGGTAATGCTGCTTCACCATTCTTTTGAACGCTGGTAGCGTTTGAGCACGCCTTACTTTTATGGGTAATGCATTCCATAAACGAGCTGCTTGGATAGCTATTTGACATCCATAATCCAGTAACTGGAAACAACATACCCCTTGACACGACCAGTATAAGATTTTCAGGCTTCTAACCTCTCTTCTTCTAACGACTGGGTGGGAAATTCATCGAATGACTTCTCCCGCTCTGGGTTAAGCGGAAGAGAGTGTCAGACTTCTTCTGATTAAAAACACACCCTGTTCCTTCAGCTGCCCTTAAGTTCTCCCCAGCAAAAGATAGACAGCTAGGCCAAAGACTAAAAGTACTTTCCGAGGCACGGACTTAGACGAACTTAGGTGAAGGCAGATTATCCATTGCAGATGCTGGCTTAATGCCGACCACAATACTCAGACATGAGGGACCGACCAGAGAGAGAGAGAAATCTACGTAATATGATCAATATTTACATTAGTAACACGTTGGAATGTATGAGTATAGATAACACCTACTTTTTGCAAAAACTTACAAGCACCCAGAATCTCAGTTTGCATTCATTTTATTTTAGGTTGAGCAAGTACTCGAAAAACGTAAATTGATTTGGCTCAAAAAAAGGTATAGTTTTTACTACGAATGCAGGCCGATATTTACTGAATAACTATTTTTGATTACGAACAATTTAAAAAACTAAACAATAACAAAAACATTTAGTGTACTGCGTATTGGTATAACATTGATTTTTATTAATAAAGAATACGGTAAACTACTAACTACTTAAGATAGATATGATTGTACACTTTTTTTTTCTAAAACAATATTCAAATATGTTGGGCCATTGTCGAGTCGGTGTTTATATTATCTCGTATAATTTCCTCGTTTAATATAATCAAAAACACGGGGCAGCTACTGTGCCGTATCCAGTATAGGTAATATATTCGTGATCATAACTCGAGGAGCACAAAGCCCACATACGCCTTATCTAATTTACTATTGTTTTAAACGAAACTAATTTCTTTGATCATAAATTCAGAAGTAGGAACTCCGCGTTTATAATAACATTAAAATTCTGTATAAACTCAAAAGTACAGCTTTACGGGGTTGCGAAAATGTTAAAACGTGATACCGCGGCCCCGGAATGCAAGGGCTACTGAAGGAGTGGGGGGGGTTAGTCAGTAAAAGTCTGACACTCCCTTTCGCTCCACCCACAGCGAAAGGAGTTATTTGATAATTTTCCCACCCAGAAAAATAAAAGAGTACAGCATTCCTGTGCAAAACTATACAGCAAAGCAGTTTGAGAGAACCTTTGCTATTCGTAAATTGAAAGGCGCTTATAAAATTTTTAATTGTGATCACGATTTCTTAGGAGATCAAGGGCGGATCCAGGGGGGGGGGTCATGGGGTCATGACCCCCCTGGGCTGGGTCCAGGACCTAGGTGGACCACTAATTAAAATTTTTAAACATTGTTACTAGATAATACTCTAGTTTCTGTCGTTGTAAACGAATATCGGCAGTGGATGGCCAAGTGGCAGCGGAGTCAGGAAATACAAATTATAACTTCTTGTGACTTGACCAGGATTATGTGACCCCCCCCCCTGGCACCAAAGCTGGATCCGCCCTTGTAGGCGATTCTAACAAGATTTCATTCATATTTCGTAGGTAGGATGAAACTGAAGAATGTAGAGTTGATTTCCTCTTTACAAAGAAAGAAGAGAACTGTTCCGCAAAAATTTTACAATGTTACCAACATCTCAATAACGTTAAAGGTATGCGCATAGCATTCTTGTCCGATCGCTGCATGTAAGTTATGAAAGTCAGTACTTGGATGGGTGACTGTCTAGGCAGAGGCAGCCTTACCCATTGCGAGGCACCGGACGGCAGGTCTTTGCGAGGCCCCTTGTCCTTCGTGAGAAGTGATGCGAAAGTAGGTCTGGTTGTTTGATTTAGGTAAGTATTTGTCATATTTGAGGAGAAATGCTAAAGTTATACAAATAAATAAAATTTGAGTTTTAAAATATTTTACATTGAAATATTTACAAAATTAACAAATACAGAGATGATAAATTCTAAGACTTTAAATCACAATAATCTAACGAATGAGCTACGTCATTTTCGATTGACAGAATAGCAAGGGCTGAGAGCCAATCTTGTGGCTTGGGGCGCGATATCCATGTATGTACTACATAATGAATGAATGATTTAGTTAACTAACTTTATTTTAATTTATCGTTATGATATAACATTAATAAGTAATTAAGGATCGAAATCAAAAGTTTTAAACTAAAAAGATATATTAAAAAAAAAACTATTTTCAAAATTTGCGCGAGGCCCCGGGCGATTGCCCTGTTCGCCACCCCCTAAGGCCGCCACTGTGCCTAGGAATACAGCCTTGGCCTCATTCTTACATTAAAATACTTGCACTTCGCACGCGACTTCGTCTTCGTAGATTTCGAATTCATTTGTAGCCAATAAACACTGAACCCTACTATCAAAGAAGGAATTTTTAGTTTTACATACAAACAAATTTTCCCTCTTTATAATATTAGTATAGAAAGTAATTTATAGATATAGAAAAGTAGCTGCCATGACAGACTTACGTACTTTAACGTTTCATTAAACATTTTCCATTAAACCCAAATTACAATCTTTAAAAAAAAATCTAGAGCTAAACTGCAGTAGGTTTTTTCCGCAACTGCGCACGCTAATAAAACTGTCAGTGTTGAAGAAAATGCAGGTTGTGTGATGCATTTCAAATAATCATTAAATGATAAATGAATACAAGTAAGCACAGGTAAAATTAACACACTGATATCATTGCAAGTATATGATAATTGATAATTCACAAAACTAAACAATGACACTCTGAGTCAGCGTATACTCGTATCTCTAAAAGCATAGATAAATGTGTCTAAAAGACACGTGACATTTCCGTCAATTGAAACATTAATTTCTCGAACACTTTGTGTCTGGCCCGTGGACCTTTTTAACCATTTTTAGGGTCATTAAACTAAACGCATTAGAAAGGGCACAAAACTGATCAAGTGTAAATATCTAATGTTTTTATTTGTGCCGTTTCGGAGGGTCAGGAGCGGGATTTTAAAATGCAGGAAAAGAACTATTCACTGTATTCTATTTTATGTAACTGAAATTAAAAAAAATCATGCTACAACTTAAAATAGAAAAAAATATATATAAATCACCTAATGCAAATAGCCAACAATCAAAATGTTATTATACATATAATAAATGTTGATTCAATAGCCTTTATAAGTTCAATTATAAGATGAAAATTGTTTGACTGGGCCGTTACGCGTAGCTGTGAAAACGAAATAATATTTGTACGCGTATATAAGTTTAACTTCATACATATTATGTATGAAGTTAAACTTATATCGAGCAATAAAACTAAGTGAAACACGGATATTGAAATTTATTTTAGCCAAAGTTGGCAAGCACAAATACGACTTTAAAATAAATAAGTTAACATTGATTGTAAAATAGTACCGATTCTTTTCCATTTTTTTAAATCCACGACTCGCAGCGGGGTTTACGAGTTGAGCCGCATTAATTTTGCAAAATCGAGCGACATTTTGGCAGATGTTAGCTTTAAATCGTTAACGTAATTGATTGGAGCAACAGTCCTAGTCTTATTTTTTGTTTAAATCATGACTGGATCTGTTTGGGTAATGGCTTGGGCGGCACTAGAGGTGTCAGCTTTAATGGTTCTGTATCAAGATAGATTGTATGCGATCTTTGAGTGGTTTAAAGTCTGACTGTGGAGAATAATTTGCTTAAGTTCGTTTCTTGTTGTTTCCTTTTTATCGTAAATTGTTAATATCTAAATCTTTGTCCTTATCCACTAACATAATTATAAGATTCAATTACTAACTCTATTCTTAAGGAAGTAAAATAAGTTTTTAGTATTTTTAGTATGTCTTTGTCTATTGGCATTAAATACTTTTACTTTCTTTTAAGTAGGTAATAGAACCTTTTTTTTTCCTGTGTGGGAAAATCATCAAATGACTGCCCGCTTTGTGTGGAGCGGGAGTGTCTGACTTCTACTGACTAAAAGGATGGGTACGTTCCGGGCCCGTGATATCTTGTTAGAACATTCCCGCAACCCCAGAGTAACAGCACCTAAAGATCAAGTTTTGAGCAAAATTTAAAAATACTACAAGGCACCGCATAATTTTTCTATTTTATTCAGTACAGAGATATTCAAAAAAGAAATAATAGGCTTTTCATTTTGCCGAAGTATGCGGGGAAATGTTCGCAGTAATTGTGTTCGTGTATTGATACCTGAGGCTTAGAATAACATCGAATGGTCTATGAGAAATTACTTCGAGTCCTACAATAAATACTATAAATGTGAAGAATGAAGAAAAAATAGTTTGTTCGCTACTATTTCAATCACGAATAAAATTTAAAGCGGAGTTTTGTTTGTTAGTTATACGCGTTAATTCTTAGATAGTGAATTGGGATTGGGTAGACTGGGTAGATTTGGATGAAATTTGGTATAGAAGCAGCTAGAAGCCTTTTATTTGACTGCAACAGAAGGAGAGGTCTTTTTTATTGATAATAGGGTCGCATTTGACCACTATCTCACCTGATGGTAAGTGATGGTGTGGTCGGAGATGAGGCACACTTACTAAACCTAGAAAGTAACCTACTCACTCTTTACTCCCAGACTCCCATTATAGCTATCAGGAAACACAGACTCCGGCAGGGAATTTGACTTCTTAGACGTACGAATGGTAGTATTATTGTAGCTATATTTTTATCGTGATAAAATCAATGGGAGCGAAGTCCCGCGCTACTTATAATAATAGTCTAGAATAACAAATAAGTTACTTTTTATGTGCGTAAATTATGAAATTTTGACGAGTAAGTATGTCTGTTTGTCCCTCTTTCACGTCAAAATGGAGCAGTGGATTGATGTGATTTGGCGTTGACATACACAGCTGCTATGTATTCTGACAGAAATGACAACAAATTTTTATTTTGTAGCCAATTCACAACCGATTTTATGCTTGAATTAATATCTGCCTCTAGTGTACCTAATTCGTCGCGATTAAAAAGTAAAGTACTGTCGTCTGCAAACACAGTTGAAGCTGTTGGAAAGTCATTAATGTAAATGATAAATAGGGGCGGCCTGAGTACACTTCCTTGTGGCACTCCAAAAGTTACAGTTCTATGGTCAGATTTAAAAATGATTTCAATTTTTTTACTAATTCTACTGACAACAGTTCTGTCACTAATTAAATAAACCATTAAACCAAAAGAAAAACATACCTCAAACAGAAAACATGAACATTAGATAATTTGAGTCTAAAGCCACTGTATCATAATAAAATGCAACCAATTACTCTAAAATGAAAGTCGGGGATCTGTAGTTGAATGCAAATATAAAAAGAAGCCCCATTCACCTCCCGCTATCCTCATACACCCCCTTTAGCTCGACCCCCGTGGTCCCTTGAGTAAATATGGGGGATGAATTAAAATTATAACGGGTATCCTCACTTATTTATGTATGGAAAAGCATGTATTTTGGTTTCTTTTAAATTAAAGTGATGTAAGTTAGATGGATAGAATGTGATGAATACTTGTGTGTAATAGATAAAAATATTTTCTCTTCAGCGATGCGATTCTGATCTTTATTATCAGGTTCGGCTATAAATATTGATGGCATAGGTGGGTAATTTAGTATATATTTTATTGGAGTTACCACTAATAGCACGGGTAAATTTTCAAGGTTAAGCAACGTTTGCTGGTCCATGGATGACCATCTTTATACAGTATGCTAACTAACAGCACAGTATAAAGATCGTATCTTTAGACTGTGCTAACAGAGAGCGTTCCCGTTAACCCGCAATAGTATAGCATCCATACATGCTAAAAAAATATTACCATTCGAAAACAAAATGTTTTTATTTTTTTTTAATATTAAAATATTCACTAAAAATTGTAAATTTATACGTAAAAGAAACACTCTGTACATGCGTACTTGAAGGACGGCAACGTCGCAATTTATTTATGAATGGCGGGCCGCGTGTGCGGCGATCTAATTGAAGTGCTTATACTATTGCGGGTTAACGGGAACGCCCTCTGTTAGTAGACATAATGTATACCGCGATTTCTTAGTGTTAAAGAAAGGAAGTTTAGCCGTTGATTCAGGATTCATTTTTACATCTTTGAGCTTTTTTAAGGGTAGTCAGATGCCAGAAAATCTGACATTAGTCTTGTCTAGTGGTACCGTGTTACCCAGCTGCTGAGTTGCGGAGGTTTAGGTTGGCAATCGCTCGTAGTCCTCCACAGAACAGATAAAAGAGGTTAGAAAGGAAATAGTTCCTGATTTGTATGAGAACGCGTGTCGCCGCTTATCTCTCACTCTTTAGCTCCACTACAAGCAAGAGGCCCGTTACGTACACGAATTACGCAAACAAATAAATTACTCACACTTAAATCGAGAGCTTGCCACTGATTGTAACTCACTGTCTATAAACATGCGCCGTGCATCACGGCCAATCAGGGCAAAGGACGAAACGTCAATGGTTGAAGTGTGAAGGACGCAACGCATGCAGTACATTGTAAGCGGACTTGGTCATTGCGTTGATTAAGCGAGTACACATCGGGCAATGTATATTTTTTGTAACTTGTTGCAATAATGTTGTTAATGTTCGAAATTTCATAGTGATCAGAATATTTTTATGTTTTTTACAAATAAAATTGTAATTAAATGTTATTTTAGAACTCTATAGGTACTTGTCTCTATATTTGTGGTCTAACTTTTTGTTTTACAGGTTATAATTGCACAACACGGTATTTTAAAGCAGAGCTCTGTGGTCCGAAGTAATCCAAAGCGCACTAACGCGGAAATGAATTACACTTCTGGACACATCTATTGGCCCACCTTGTATTTTCAGTTTCGTTTGGTCCTAGCTAAAATTTTATATTAGGTCGAGCAAAAAGTTTTTATGCAGTTTTGAACCTGGCACATTCACAATTTCATTCAATAGTCTTTTTTTGAATTTCGAACACAGAATTTAAAGAAACAAAAGACAATTTGGAGCCTGTTTGTTGATATCAAACAATCGAATACTAAGAAAACTTGGTTTTATTGGTTTACTTGTTATTCTTGAAAAAGTGATTGATATCTTTGCTTTTGCAACAAACATTACTTATTCTTAACATTAAGGTGAGGTTCTATCAATAATCTATGGATACTTCACCTGAAGTCGCCGCCCAAGCTGTGGCACTTATTCAGGCCGGACACAGCCAAAGAAACGTGAGTGCTCAACTTAATTTAAGTCGATCTGCGGTCCGAAATGTTTATCGGAGGTACCTAGAGACTGGCGGCTTTGTTCGTCGCCAAGGAAGGCCACGATCTCGGGTCACAACTGAAAGGCAGGATCGATTCATCGTGACGACCAGCTTGAGAAATCGTCACCTTACCTCCATTGAGATACAAAACCAACTTCGCGACTTCCACGGAGTATCTGTGAGCGCTCGAACTGTTCGGAGAAGGTTAAAAGAACGCGATATGGTACCACACAAGCCAGCTAATGGGCCCAAACTAAAGCGAGCCCACCGAACAGCGCGCCTTCATTTCGCACGCAGTCATTTAAATTGGACACAGCAAGATTGGAGCCGTGTACTCTTTTCTGATGAGTCTAAAATTGTGTTACATGGCAATGATGGAAGGAAGAAGGTCTACCGGCGTAAGGGAGAGCGTTTCGCACAATGCTGCTTTGAAGAGAGGGTTGCTTATGGCGGTGGCTCATGGACTGTCTGGGGCGGTATATCCGCGAGCGGCAAAACTCAACTTGAGGTTGTTACAGGACCACGGCTGCCAACATTAAATGCTGAAAGATACATTCGTGAGTGCTTAGAACCTCACGTGATACCATACGCGGACTATGTGGGCCCAAATTTCCTTTTTATGCATGATAATGCAAGAGCCCATGCGGCCGGCATCGTCAGGGAATATCTTCGGGATGTGAACATCACAGTTATGGACTGGCCAGCCAGAAGCCCAGACATGAACCCCATTGAGAACATGTGGGACGAGCTAAAAAGGCGTGTTAGGGCTCGTCAGCCAGTTGCCCAGACGATGCAGGAGTTGAAAACTGCCATAGAAGAGGAATGGGAGATGATCCCTCAAAATTTCATAGAGCGGTTGATAAACTCTATGCTTAATCGTATGAGAGCTGTGGTAGATGCCCATGGAGGCAACACGCGTTATTAAATTAAACCTTTATTTGATAAAACATGTTTTTTATTCAAAAATTAATTGCCTTTAACAAGGCGCATATCCGACTTGTTAGGCGTAGGTCCATGTCGTATGGTATTCTGAATTCAAATTTAAAACTATACGATCGAAAAAGATGGTAAAATGTATCAGGTTTAAAACTGCATCAACAGTTTTTGTTCAATCTAGCAATCATATTTCGGTAGGGGCCATCGAAACCTAAACTCTAAGGTGGGCCAATAGATGTGTCCAGAAGTGTATATATTAATCGGTCGAGCTATGATTTTCGTATCATAAATGTGGCGCGCTCACCACGCCCACATTACCATTCCAACCTTATTCATCTATTCCGTGTAGTCCTCGGCTACATTTGGTTAAACTGCAAGCCAACTCCAATATTTTTCGGAAAACACTAATCAGATAATGATTCAAATTACAACTAAGAACTAGTATACAATCTTATCAACAAGGCAATAACTGCCTCCGTGGACGAGTGGTTTAGCCGTTTGCCTTGTGACCCGGTAGTCGTGGGTTCGATTATTTGTAAAGTTGTTTCCAGTTTGGCTAGGACGTTGCAGGCCTGACTCACCTGATTGTCTGATGAAAAGATGGTTCCGTGCTTCAGAAGGCACGTATAAGCCGGTGGTCAAAATAGACCACGTCAGAGGCCCTTGAGGCGGTCTAGAAACTCTGAAACTAGGGTGTATGGGGTCGTTAGACCTTACTACCCACACGATAAGAAGAAGAAGATCAACAAGGCAATCTTTTACATACCTTTAGATAGGCAGAACGAAACGTCATGATTCTTGATTCTCGATTCTTCTTTGGAGGTCTGTTACTATAGAAACATCATAAATAATATGAATTAGACAATAAAACACTTCAATTCAGAGGAATAGTGATACGTCTTGCAAGTTGTAACTCGTAGGTTCAATCCGGGTAGGTACTTTACTTTGTGCTATTTACAGTATCACCACGACTCCTAAAAGTGTGAAAAATAATATGATGAAACCGGCATATAGAACCGAAAACCGGCATGTAAGGAAGAGGCCAGAGTCCTAGCATTGGATATATTGTTCTAATATTCCCAATGACTATAAGTCATAAAGTACTTAATGTCTTAAGAAAAATTACTGCTGCAGTCGTCAAGATTCCTTAACTTGACGATTTGCTACCAAAACTCCACATGGATGTATATTAAGACATCAAAAGATGACGTATTCAGAATTTAAAGCAGCACACGTTTATCAAAAATTTATATTTCATCGACATGTGGCATATTTGCATGCCTTGTGCACGTGTTGTCTCCAGGGACCGCGGGAAAAAGCACATGTGTGTGCACGTGTATTATTCCCCACACTTTTTATGTGAAGGGGTGAAGTGAAACTCTATTTGGAGAAAAGTTTTGTTACACTTAGCAGTGTGATTCTCACTTTATAGATTGGTCCTTGAATACGGTTTTTTTTTTCGGAATTTGGTGAGAATTAAACTCAATCGCTTAACCATTGCGCCAAACATTATAATAGCCAAATAACCGTTGGCTGGAGAATTAGGTGAGATAGATAGATAGATAGATATACTCTTTACTGTACACCATAACAGAATTAAATAAGGACTTAAAAACTGCAAAGGGTGTTACAATGGGCGGTCTTATCGCTAAAAGCGATCTTTTACAGACAACCTTAAGATGGATTTGACACAGCAGTAGAAAATAAATTCGCGGGTAGTCCATGGTGTACTATTTACTTATATACAATAAATAAGTAATAACCTACATACTCAATACACATATACATATATATACATAAAAATAACAAAGCTGAGATATATATAAAAAAAAATAGTAACATATTAAAGAGAGAGATAGAGATCTTTTACCATGTTTTTGAATGAAGGGAGGGTTTGTGCTTGTCTTACTGACACGGGAAGAGTATTCCACAGTCGTACTGCTTGAGCTGCAAACGACTTACCAAAGAAATTGGTGGAGTGACTCGGTACCTCTAGCCTCAAGTTTTCCGATGACCTCAGAAATTTGGCATGTGTGTCATGGAGGAACTTAAAACGTTCTTTAAGATAAAAGGGGGTCTTAGGATTGAACAGAATACTGTAAAGCAGAGACAATATGTGTAAGTTCCGGCGAAGACGTATAGGAAGCCACTTGAGTTTCGTACGAAATTCAGATACGTGATCATATTTGCGCAAACCAAATATAAATCTTATGCAAAAATTTTGAAGTCGCTCAAGTTTATCAAGTTGTGCCTCTGTGAGATCAAGATAACTGACATCAGCGTAGTCTAGGATGGGATGTAAAAGAGACTGTGCTAGCGCAATTTTAGTGGCAGTTGGCAAGTGGCAAGTTGGCTCAGTGGGTGAGATGAAGACTCTTATCGAAGTATGAAATAGAAATTTTATACGCCGACTTTTTTTTTATTCAGCATAGGCTCGCGTTTAACCACCATTTCACCTGATGGTAAGCGATGATGTGGTCGAAGATAGAGCACGCTTACCTAGAAGTAACCTATTCACTCTTGACTTAAAGACTCCCAGGTTATAGCGATCAGGAAACACAGACTCCGGCAGGGAATTTCACTCCTTAGCCGTACGCACAATGAAAATATTCCCAAAACGTTTTGTGCGTATGGGTGGGACGTCCACCGTGTAACGATGGCGCATCGCCGTTTGTCTTGTAGTCCGATGATGGAACGGGCTTGGCGGAATAAGATTGTGTAATTTTATCGCACACTCCCCGAAATGTAACCAATAGAAAACCGATAGACTTGCAACTCGTCGCACATAAATTAAGATGATATTATCATGATCATGATCATCAAATCATCTGTCGACTGTCGTCTGTCTATCTTGTCTGCCTCTTTCGTAAAAAACAGAATAAACTGAATGTCTATTTTTAGTTCCAATCTGGTAAACAGTGCGTCGCCAGTTAACTATGACAAATAACATAATAACAATAGATAAATAAAACATTTCCGGACAACGTCAACTCAATGACCCAATCTCACTGCGTTACCATTACAAAACAAATGTATTTCATCCATACCTCGTTATTTTCAATTAAAACGAATGGATTCCATAATACAAATAAAAGGCTTTAATTGTTGAAATCATGAATAAGGACGATTTGTTGGCACTCCTTCGTAAGCTTGAAACAAATATTTTTAAATAAAACTAGCTTTAATCTACAGGTTCACCCGCGTAAAAGTCAAAACGGAACTTCTGGAAGGCACTGACATTGGATACAGTATCCTATGCTATCTTATACCTCTTTCCCCAATCCAGCTGTTACTGTAAGCTTGCATCATCCCACTGCTGGGCAAAAGCCTCTTCCCATGATTTCCCAGGTGGTCCTATCCAGGGCCAAAGCAAATCACTGATCGTTAGTTAGGTCCAGGTCATCCAACCATCTTCTACGAGGTTTATCGCAACACCTTCTAATCCAGTTCAAATCCCGCTAGATAGATATAATCTTTGTTGTATTCCATGACAGAATCAAATAGCATAGTTAGATCAAATACAATAAACGCGTCAACGAATGAGCGGACATTTATGTTTTTATAAATGTCCGCTCATTCGTTGACGCGTTATGGACTAAAAAACACCCAAATACAGAGACAAATCAAATTTTGCACATTTTCCCGGAATAAAAAGTAGCCTGCCTTTCTCCAGTCTTTCAACTTTCTCCACATCAAACCGACCATTGCTTCGGTTTGACGTAAAAAAGGGACACACAAACATATTTTCGTATTTATTACATTAGTTTGTATGGCATGAATTTTTTAGATAACATACATAAACAATAATTTTGTCTATCATTTAAGTATGTTAATTTTATCTGTGCAGAGTTTCATAATTGCGTAATTGAGACACAAACATACAAACATTCTCATTTGTAATATTAGTAGTATTATTATTAGTTGGACGTTACAAAAGATCGCGTGACAGAAATGTATTGTAAGTTAATAGGGAATTGAGCGGAAAGGGGCGTAACAAACGGAAACTATAATTTTTATAACAGGAGGGTAGAGTAAGGCGAGAGGCAAATAAATTCTTAAATGCTGTCAACACTGTACAAAGCTATTAATTTAGTTTGTTTGAACGATATTGATGAATCATTCTCTATATGTACTTAGAAAAAAAAAAACAAATATTTTGGGTATTTTGACTAAATAGTGCAATACCAATTACGGATTTTCCAGCTCTTGACCTTAATCGCACTCGATGGTAAGCGATTGATGTAGGATATGATGAAACCAGCGAGCCCTGAAGATGCCTATTCACTCTTGCTTTAAAGGTTGATGAGTCATATGTGGTAGGAAACACAGTAGCCGGTAGAGAGTTCCACACCTTGGCTGTGAGTACAATAAATATAGAGGAGAAGCGTAGGACAAGACGATATACTGACTAAGTGTGGGTGGTGTCGTGCAGTACGTATGGTTGACCGATACTGAAAGGGAGATGGAAGAATCAGGTTGTGGAGTTCCTGCGCACACTTTCCGAACTACTGTCTGTAGAAGACAAGGTAATCAACGTTTTGCCGATGGTTACCTGTTAATAGTGTCTCTTAATAATGTCTCTAGATATGTGTTATTATAATGTTGAAGATTTTATCAACGATAATTTTCAATTGTAATTTTTCAAGTAGATTGTCTCTCTTTGTTTATTTTTTTTTTTTAATTTTCTATTGTTGATTTTTTAATTTAGCTTAAAATAGAATGTTGTTAATTTTGTAAGTATTTTTTTATGAGTTTTTTGTTTAGATTTTTAAATACATATTTGGAATTACGTTCCATACTAAATTTGACGCCTTCACGGCAAAACATAGTGCTCAAATATTTATGTATACCAAAGACCTTTTCATCACACTTGCACGTAAACAGTATCTAAACATACAGGTTAACTTGGCCGTAATGACCCATATAAAACCCTCGAGCTTTCTTTTTGTCATGAAACCCAAGGTCGGTAAGTAATTTTTTTTTTTAATTTATTGCACAGCACACAGATCATGCAAGTTCAAGCAAGGAGTTTAGACGCAATTGAAAAATTGTCTTAAAATGTTATCTCAACAGGAATTTCATTGCAATCTCGCTACATGTTACTTAAATACTCAACTAATGTTCTTAATAATCGATTTTAATAGTTTTTTGTATCAAAACGTCGAAATTATTTTTATTTTTTTTTCACTCAGTCATGGCTGTATACTTACGTAAGTATTTGCCCTTAACGATTCTGAACGAAACATTTGTATAATCTGTGGTGTGGGCAAAAAGCCCGCCATCCGCTTAAAAAAACGTTCACTTATTTCGTAAGTTTCGTAATAATAGTTGTGCTGACTTGTGTATTAAAGCTATAATTCATAATTATTTACCTTTTGTATTTGAAGATAAGTAAAAAGTTATAAAAAATGTCGCCGTCGTCGTCCGATGAGTGTGATTTAAATGCAACACCGCCAGATATTATCCATACAGCGAAAACAATTAATGATGTACAGTGACTATAAATTTTAATAAATAAGTTTTTTCTGTCCTATAATTTTATTTATTTACTCGCAAATGTGATGAAAAACATTGTATGTTTCACGGGCGGTACGGGAATTACGAACCTCGACTCAGAAAGCCCTCAGTCTCCGACTTCGGGCTTCTACTAGAGCCTCGATTGTAATTCCTTACTTACCGCCCCTAATACATGTTACCTATGTTTCACAAATAAATATTCTGATTCTGAGTCTAATTCCGATGGGCCAGGCGGTGAAGCTGATAATTCAGCACCTTGTCACGTATGAGACGTTTATTTAGCGTAGTTAAGTTTTATTTACAACTAGCTACTGCCCGCAACTTCGTTCGCGATTTTCCGCGTAATCCTGATCTCGTGGGAATTCCGGGATATCAACTATCTACTTTCCAAAGTTCATTAATATCGATCCAGTACGGAGATTAGCGTGTACAAACAGACAGACATTTTTTTAATTCTTCCTCTATTACTGTTTCTTAACCCCCTCTATTTTTTTAAATATTAAATGTACAGACACTTTTTACTGTTTTATTATATGTATAGATATAGATTTTATTATATGTATAGATATAGATATATGTATAGAGGTAAGGGAGGCGCTAACTAAACTTAAACCTAAGCGTTCGGCGGGGCCAGATGGTATCCCACCATTTATTATTAGAGACTGCAGGGATTATTTAACACAGCCGCTAGTGTACTTATATAATGTATGTTTTGAACAGTCATACTTTCCGGAACGCTGGAAAATTACACGAGTAATACCAGTACCTAAGGGCGAAGCAGGGAGTGATGTTAGTGGGTATAGGCCGGTGGCGGTGTTGTCTGTACCAGCGAAGGTATTTGAGTCAGTAATCCATCATTGTGTCTTAAACCAGGTTTCAGTCACGTTGTCCGACTCACAGCATGGGTTTAGGCCGGCTCGTAGCACGACTACAAATCTGCTGAATTTTATGGCATATGTGGTTCCTAGCGTGGATTTGGGAGTGCAGGTCGATGCTGCATACTTTGATTTAAAAAAAGCTTTCGATTTGGTCGATAATGACATTTTATTGACAAAGCTTGCGGCAGTCGGATGCACTCCTAAATTGTTGAAATTCTTTGCTGATCATATGAGTAACAGAAAGCAGTGTGTAGAATATGCTGGGTACAAATCTGAGCCCTATTTTACGAGGTCAGGCGTGAGTCAGGGCAGTAATTTAGGACCATTTCAATTTATAATAATGGTAAATGACTTGCCCGAGGTTGTCAGGAATGCCAAGTGCCTGTTGTTTGCTGACGATCTAAAATTACTACTAGCTGTGAAAGAGCAAAAGGACTTGGAGCTCTTACAGGAAGACATAGACAGGGTTGTTGAATGGGGAAAGAAGAATAAGTTGGTGTTCAATACGTCAAAGTGTTCGGTAATAACTTTCAGTAGGATGAAAATGCCCAAGAAATATGACTATAGAGTGGACAACACGGTATTGAAAAGAACGGAAACGGTGCGGGATTTAGGAGTACACCTTGACTCGGGCCTGACATTTCGTAATCACATCCTAAATGTTTGTAAAAAAGCCTATAGGAGCCTAGGTTTTGTCCTAAGAAGAGCAGAGGGTTTTACAAGCATCGCTGCGCTAACTTCTTTGTACAATGCATTAGTAAGAAGTCAGCTCGAATATAACGCAATCATATGGGCTCCGCATGAAGCTAAATACAGTCTCATGCTGGAGCTTATACAAAATAAATTTACTAGGTTTCTGTACCTAAGGTGGTATGGTGTATATCCATTTTATCCATTGATGTATCCAACTTTGTTTGTTATAGGCATGGTGGGATACAATAAATTGGAAACAAGGAGGGACATAGCTCTTGCTACCTATATTTTTAAATTATTACGTGGTAAGACTTCAAACCCAGGTATATTAAAAGAAATTAACCTGTGTGTGCCCGACAATTATGTATTCCGAAGGCGACAGCCTCGTCTATTGGCGGTGCCCAGCAGTAGGACCAATCTACTGGGTAAAGCCCCTATAACGCGCACCTTGCGTGTACTTAATGACGTAGCAGACAGCATTGATCTTTTTACTTGTTCTCTGAGTGAGTTCACAAAAACCACGATGTACAGAATATGTTATGGTAAATAATAAAACTGTAATTATGGCCACACTATTGAATTAGGAAATTCCTGTAATGATAGTGATGTTGAGTTAATAAATAAATAAATAAATAAATAAATTTAAGACATACACCGTGAAATTTTAATGGTTATTTTCCCAAAGCGAAATGGCTTTGTATTGGTAATACAATCGTTTTATAAACAAATAAAATATAAGAAACAAAAAATGGCGCAGTGTAGTTAATGCATTATCACCGTCATTATCATTGCGTGAGAGCTTATTTTGCTCTGAACATTTATTAATCACTTTTTCCTTTGTTGGCAGCGCGCGGCGGTGCGTATTTCGTGTAGGTACCTACGTTACGTCTACTGAACTACTAATGATTCTCGCGCTTTCGAGTTTATGAATACATTTTTAATAATTAAAAAAAGAAACATTCGTTGTTTAAGTTTAACTGTATGTTTTGATTCTACTACTGATGAGTAACCGTTTTGCAGTGGGAAAACAACCATTTAAATTTCACGCTGTATATATGGTTCATCGTCTCACTCTGAGTCAAAATTCTTAGGAAGACTTTGTCCTTAAAAGAAGAGGCTGTAATTTCAATATTATCAGTTGTCAGAAGAGGAGCTCATGGTTAAATAATAACAGCTACAGGATTTGATATTCAATTCAAGATGTCAGTCCGTCAATGGGTAACCATCTTTACATATAGCGATCCTTGCCTTGGAAAGAACGGTAAGCTCTCGATCCCAGCTGCTATTTGTATATATTTGACAGTGGTTACGGGTTATCAGAAACCAAAACATACACCAGTCTTGGTTGCGGTTGTGAAGGTCTGACAGTCGCACCATGTAAAACACTGGTATTCAGCCGCATCCCTCTAGTAGCAGTAGTTCGGTTGTTAGTTCGGTTGAACGAACTACTGAAACTTTTAGTTGCGTTAGTTCGGTTCTAACAAAGTATCGAACTAAAAACTGAAACTTAAATATGTACCCCTTTATTTCGGCAAATAAACTAGGCATACCTATAATGTAAGCAAACTATATCTTAACTTTATTTTTAACACGTAAAAAGAGCGACTTTGTGTATCAATACCTGTACCTATAACAACAGTTCGGCAAATAAACTATAGAATACTCGTATGTATACGACCTTAAACTGACTAAAGGTGAAATTATTTCTTTCGCGGATGACACCGCGTTGGTGTTTGTGGGTGATAACTGGGATGAGGTGTTCTATATCGCACAAAGTGGTTTTGACATGGCTAAGGGATGGCTGCAGAAAAATAAACTCACTCTAAACGTTGATAAAACAAAATATGTTTGTTTCAGCATCAGGCAAGCGGTGAGTATTCGCAGTGACCTACAAATAGCTTCACATTATTGCATTACTACGGATAGCTGTACATGTTCTCCTCTAGAACGCGTTAACTCGGTAAAATATCTTGGCATTACCTTAGATAAAAACCTAAACTTTAAAGAACATGTCAAAATTCTTTGTAGTAGATTACGTAAATTAATCTACGTATTAAAAACCTTCGCAATGTCGTGGACCCTTCGCTGCTGAAGCGGATATATCAGGCCCTATGTCAGTCACTTCTTACCTACTGCATCTCATCCTGGGGAGGCATCTGCAAGACAACGCTAAAGGCAGTTGAGGTCACCCAGAGAGCTATACTGAAGGTTAGCATGTTTAAACCTATGCGCTTCCCTACTGATACACTGTTCCAATTGTGTGAGGTTATGACGGTAAGACAATTGTTTATACATAAAATTATCCTGCAAGAACACAAAAACCAGCCCTTCAAGCCAATGTTATTACAGAGACGTCGAAATTATCATGTATGTGAAAATGTAAATACATTTA
The DNA here is from genome assembly GCA_943138885.2 of Tholera decimalis. NCBI lineage: Eukaryota > Metazoa > Arthropoda > Insecta > Lepidoptera > Noctuidae > Tholera > Tholera decimalis. Next base: position 5,205,806 of record OW964553.2, on the reverse strand, counting down.
ATACAAAATTTTGTAAACAATTTGCATGTTTTCTAGGTAAAAAGGAAAAAGGTACGGGACCTTTATAATAGGCTTAATAAAATATTACATATATACCCCCTAACTAGAAAAAAAATCTAAATTAATTGTATGCCAATATTTACAAAAATTAAGCTACGAGGAGACGGAACAGCTACTACTTGTAAAACAGTAAAAAAAATAGGGCTAAGAGCATCGTGATCACAGATACCCTCCTCACAAGCTCGCCTACACATATAATTATACGCTCACGCCTTCTTACATCCTCAAACTCTCCACATAACTTCACTCACACTCACACCCTCATATCTATACATCACACACACCTTAATTCACACTTTCATAAGCACGCACACGCACACACAAACATATATACACACACAAAAACAATACACATTACACTTAATATTTTTTACTTATCTTACATATATTTCTTAATAAGTTTTTTATTTTTTATTTTTGTGTTTAATTATCATTATTTTTACTCTATTGTTGATTATGCATGCTTCCACTGTCTGGCACCAATTATATTATTTATTATTGTATTGAATTCGAGGGGAATGGTAACTGATAGCCGAAATACAGGCAATGCCTAGTTCGGCTACAGACGCCAAACTCAACGCCTTAACAGAAATTGTTGCAACAATGCGATTGTTAAGTATTTACAAGTTGTTTTTGGAAATAAACATATATATTATATTATTATTATACAAACTATTTACATTTTAAAAAGTACACGTAAAAAGAGCGGCTTTGTATAAGAATATCTCTGTAGAAATTTCAAATTTTTTTAGTTTGTTTTAATATAGGTATGCCTAGTTTATTTGCCCAACTAAAGGGGTACATATTTACGTTTAAAGAATCTTTACTTCTCAAAAAGAACATTGTACAGTTCACTTGTATGAGATTTGATGTTTTAACAATAATTTCATCGTCGTCTAATGACGCAGCATGCAATAATAATAATAATAAAGGACATTAAATTTACGTTTAAACATAACATGGAGAAAAACAATTGTACAACATTAGAAGGGTAGGACTATCTAAGTTTTGAAACTCCATAGCTGGCCAGCTAGAAACCAAGTACCCTCATAACTGCGTTCTGACTATTTAAAACGTCAGGCCAAATGTGTCATGTTTGTGTGTGTAAACCAGTATAGTATATATTTAAGTTTCAGTAGTTCGGTGCTTTGTTAGAACCGAACTATCGCAACTGAAAGTTTCAGTAGTTCGGTCAATCGGACTAACAACCGAACTACTGCTACTAGAGGGCCGCATCCGTTTATACTTGAAGCTGACCCAATTGAAACTGTCAACTAACAGTGTTATCTTTTAGCTATAGCATTCAGATGATAATGTCTTTTCGCATGCAGCAGTTTTTTTGTAGTTTTGATGCTATATGCCAACTGCATTTCTTTCTGATGCAGTCCATCCGTCGAAATTGAGTATTTGTCAAACTTTTGATTTACTGATTTGTGTCTAACACTGTAATGTCCAAGTAATACAAATTTTAGGCTAAACTAAATATATAAATCAGAAGTCAGGGGGTTAAACTTAACCGGACGGTCTAATTTCCAAAAAGCCTTGACTAAGGAGAAATACCGTCAATAACCCACATTACCAACAGTCACAGAAGCCCATAAATTCTCCCATAATCCGACTGGATACAAACTGAGTGGGAGAACTAATGGCTCGCCTAAAACACAGCGCAACTTTTAAATTAGTAGCGAATCTCGAGGTTATCGCGCGGAAAATTGACGTGCCTTAGGAAAAAACGACCCCAAACTATGTACGTCTTGATGGTGAATTTGTGGGGTTTCTTTGGCATAAAATTAAGATTTACGTGGTTGCATTTTGATGTGGAATAATTTTGAAGTTATAAGCTGACGACGGAAAGTTCATTATACTTGTGATTTCGAAGATGAATTAATTCATCAGAGAGAATAATAATTTTTATTTTGTGGTAACTGCACAGCTGTAATGAAGTACTAATAGGTACTAATCATTATGCATTTATTTTTATTTATATACAAAATACAGAACGAATGATTCATACAATTGCTACACACGTCACATACATATTTCCACAATGCTGCTACAATTCCAGATGATTTTTGTAGAGGATTTTGGAGAATTATGTTTCATCAATCGAAATCAACTTGATTGAACAAATGATATTAAAATGACCATGTGTATAACAAATTATTGCTCCGTCAACTGATTGTCCGCCATATTGGGCTTAGTATCACTTATACCCTGTTTTTTAATCTCAGAGACAAAATTGACACATGCAAATGTCAAGTTTAGAAATAATGTTGCCCGCTTTTTTGCGCAGTGTTGTACCTACGATACCGGTTTGTTGAATCGTAACTTTTACCCGACTGCACGACGCAAAGGAGGGTAATGTGTTTCACAGTCTGTGTATATATGTAAGTATGTATGTTTGTACCTATGTGGTGACGTACAGGCCAAACGCGTGGGCCGATTTGAATAATTCTCACGTTAATCAATTTGTCTTAACTATGCAAGTGTCACTAGAGAAATGACAGTTAATTATCAAAAATAGGCAAACTATATCAAGTGGGATATCGTTGAATAGGTCTTTTTTATAAAGTAAACTCGCAATGTGGGTATAATTCACATTACTAGCAATCTTGTTGACCCCTCTAACTAAGCTATAAAACATACAGTATAAATATGTGATTTACTTGTATAAAACTAAATAGAAATTAAATATCATATAAAAAACTGAAAAATCGTAACACTAAAGAAAGGATAAAGTTGGAATTATTCCTTCTTCCTTGACTTATAATATTGGTATTTGATAACTTTGTAGGCCAGCTCCAACCAAGTTGGTGTACCTTCACTTGGTGAAGGTGGTAATGATTTTATTGGCTTGTCCCTGACCCTGTGATGACGTTGCCGCTTATATGTGCTGGGCAGTAACAATACATTGGGCGTTTCTTCATTGGCCGGCCCGGCCCGGCACCGATACCGAGAATGACATCGGTGGACGTTTAATTTTATGAAATTGTAGGGAATAGTGTCTCATTGACCCGGCCCGACACCAATATTAACTGCAGGGGACGACCTTAGCTGGGATGTATTTAACTTCTAATTTATTTACAAAAGGTCTATATTGTATTGAGCAGAGTAAGGACACTAGAAGACACAGTACACTTCAAGACCACAATTCCTAGCGAGAATTAAATAATCTGTGAAATCTTTAACATATTTAAACTAAAAGGTAATTAAAAAAAAATCCTGACTGCTCAACTGAAAGGAAAGAAACAAGCACATTTTTATTTTAAAAATTGACAAGCAGGCGTGACCCATCCCATTTTTATAAATATATAGGTATGTTCGATTGGGTCCCGCCTGCTTGCAATAAATCGGTAGTTATTGTGTGTTTTCATGTGTCATCTGGGCCATATAGTTGACAACATTACCGATATGTTTACCATAGAAGTAGGTGGTGATTCTGATGATTCAGAGTATTTCTAAGAATTGGAAATAATAGTCATTATTTGAATCGATTTACGAATACCTGTAATTAATTATGATTTTAATATCATAATTAATTACAGGTATATAGATATCTTACATTATTAATCTTGTATTTCTAGTTTTAAATTAGCATCTACACATTATTTCAGGATAACGTATTATAAAAAAACCGATACTTGATTTTATCAGCGTTAAGTTTCGATAGTGGCACATCACTATTTAAGATCAATAGTGTATTACATACTCTTTGTTTAAGATTCGCAAAAAACTGGCAATCGTCGTAATGTCAACTTTGTCTCTGAGATAAAAAAACAGGGTATAGCCAATTTGCAACATTTATATCAATCCAACATTTTACGCAAAAATGTAATCAATATTTAGCTTAGTTGCTTAACTAATTTGCTAGTAATGTACGGGCCGAAAGACTCATTGGAAACGATGCACTGGTCGAGTCAAAGCTCCAGAGCCTTGAACATCGACAACGAGTTGCTAGTCTATCGGTTACATTTCGGGGAATGTGCGATGGAATTACACAATCTAATTCCGCTAAGCCCGTTCCATCATCGGACTACAAGACAAACGGCAATGCGCCATCGTTACATGGTGGACATCCCACCCATATGCACAACACACTATATGGAATATATGGGAATATGCTATGCTATTTGTGCGTACGGCTAAGGAGTGGAATTCCCTGCCGGAGTTTGTTTCCAGATAGCTACAACCTAGGGATCTTTAAATCAAGAGTGAATAGGTTAATTCTAGGTAAGCGTGTTCCATCTTCGACCACATCACCGCTTAACATCAGGTGAGATGGTAGTCAAACGCGAGGCTATGCCGAATTAAAAAAAAATGTGATTGTATCCCGCCGGGGTTGCGGGAATGTTCTAACGAGATACCGTGGCCCCGGAACTTAAGGGCAGCTGAAGGAACAGGGTGGGTTTTTAGTCAGTAGAAATCTGACACACCCTTCTGCTTGACCCAGAGCGGAAGAAGTCATTCGATGATTTTCCCACCCCAAAAAAAAAAAAGGTGGGAATCATCGAATGACTTCTTCTCTACTCTTTCTACGCGGTAACTCGGTAGAACTTTCCCGCAAACCCCGGCAGGCCGATGATTCCCACCTAGAAAAAAATGTGTGTATAGTGTGGTAGTGGTGATGTAGGTACCTATGTTTCTGAACAACACGAAGACGTTGATTAAAAACGCAGATCTTAAAAGAAAAAACCAATATATTGTTAATGATTTATTTCAAAAGTTTCTTTATCATTACTAACGTTATTGTTAAATACAATTATAACCAACGAAAATCTAAGTATAATGGACTATAAAACACTAACAAAATGTCGTCAGATAGCTTGGATGAAGCCTAGCTTTTTATATAATATCAGTTCCCATCGTTTCAGCTTCCTTATAGGTGCATCGTTGTCCACTTTCTTGCTTTTTTTGTATTTTCTGAAGAATTCTGCATCGACCTGGTGGGTGAAAAAACAACATTAAAGAAAGTCAGCCAAGTATGGCGTAAAATTGCTTAAAAGGATTCCGCACTTGAGCAGACTTTGTTCGCTATGAAATTTCATGATTCTTGTTCGATGACGAATTGCAGCATTATAAACCCTTGGCGCGCAGGTCTTTTTCATTTTGTTTAGTTTACAGCTTTATACGTTTGATTTCATCGATTTTAACCATAGATCGAAAGCACAAAACACGCCAAAATAATAGAGGGACAGACAGAGGGTCTCTCTCTCGCTCTCTCTCAGTTATTTAGCAATTATAAACATTTTAAAGAATGAAAAAGCATATCTTTTTTTTATTTAACGTATCAAACCTTTTAAAGAAAGTATGTTGACATTTTTAAATACAGAATGTAATCTGGTGTTTCTATGTGGAATACCGAATCGGCAGCCTGAGTGTCGCACTTGAGCGGACGAAAAGTTGACTACATCTTTAGAGCATGCTCTGTGCAGAGGCCAAACAGATCTGGTATAGGTTGGGTTATATGTTGCAAGAGAACATCTGCAGATTCTCATCTTTTTCTATGTTAGAATCGGTTTCCAACTTAACCGGATTCAGCTGAGTGTTAGTGATTTATATGGAGCGACTGATCAGATCAGTCGCTCTGGAAACTGGGTAACACTTTCGTGTTACCCAGTTTCTAACACACTTTGACAAAACTGAGGTCATAATTTCTGGCTTCTGAATACTCATAGGTAGCATTCATATGCAGCATTCATATTTGGGTGTGGCGGTGCTACATACTGCATTTACTTTATTCACAAACTATCAGATTTTTCAATAAAAACAATGTAATATTTTCAAGACTTCGGAGATTATATTTATTTAATTCTCGTGAGTTAAAACAGTAAGAAGTGTAGTCAGCAAGGAAACATCGGCCTCACCTTGTTTAAAGTGACCAAAAATATTGACGTAAAAAGTGTTAATTTCAACCTACTTACAAAATAAATTACATTTATTCAAGCCTAAATATTATTTTCACCAGGTCTTACCTTAACTCTCTGATCAACGTTGTCTCTGGTCCCTGCAACAGGCCCATCTGTAGAATCGGTTCGGTTTTTAACCCTGGGATAGAACAGCCATTTCTTGGATCCGAAACCATCACTCTTAAGAATCTCCTGGACTCGATCTTGTCGTTTCTTCGTCGCCAAAAACTTTGATGGCTGTTTCCCACTTTTGCTTGCTGGTGAAATAAAATTTAACACTAATTTAATTTGACTAAATTAAATTATAATCAGATTAGCTGTGTAATTTCTTTCGCGTGGAACGTTTATAGGCAAATCACGATCCCATGGGTCCGGGATTAATAGCCTAAGGAGTCTACTTTTTAACCTATAATCACATTTATCTTCCAGTGAAAATCCTAATAAAATTGGTAAAGCCATTCCAAAGATTAGCCCAGAGAAACATAAAGACATATAAATATGAAAAAAAAGCATGAAAATACGAAAAAAAATATGAAAATTCATGTATAGTATATTTATGTTTGTTAGAAGTTGTAAATATGTATAGATGAAAATATAGATGGATAGTTAAATAAGGTTATGCCCTGAGTACCCTGATCCCCGAGTCCCACGTTCTGGAAAACCATGAATACGATAAATATGATTAGATTATTTTTTCTCTTTTTTTCAACTTGTACAATCCACATAAAAAGTGCTACATAAGACGAATTATTATAGTACATTTTTTTTAATGTGTCTTTACAATATTATCAAATCATACTCAACAAATACATATATTTTACAATTTATGACAGCAATAATTATTTCAAATTTGAAGCACAGCCACTCGAGAATGGTTGCAAAAAATTAACCTGAGCACCAACCAGTTAAAATCTTAACATAGTATAAAGCAAAGTCGCTTCGCTGTGTCTGTCCCTATGTATGCTTAAATCTTTAAAACTACGCAACGGATTTTGATACAGTTTCTTTCAATAGAAAGAGTGATTCAATAGGAAGGTTTTTAAGTATATAACATGCATTATGCATGTTACATGTATGTGTCTACTATATTATATAGTAGAGAAACGCTGATAATTTTTGAGGTTTCTAATGTGATGTCGCAAATAAACACATTTTTTGCGCTTGCTTTGCAAACGCTGGCTTAACCCTACGAGATAGATCAAAATAATGTACTACAGTATTGTACACCTTAAAAAGGTCAACAAGAAAGTCCTCGATGGCATCTGTCTATCTCTTATAGATAACCCACAACAACCATTTTTTATACTTTACTTTTTACGAGAAATACGAGCATATTTTACGAAGCAATTTTAAGCAATACGGCATTAATCCTTATCCAATTAAGTACCATAAATACATTGTGCATTTAATATAAATCAATATTGCCCTTTACAGAATATAATTTAATTAAATAGTTTCGAAGATATTACAGATTTAAAATGCAAGGACATAGCGGTTGCGGCGCGGTGCCGGCGGAGGCACTGCGCGCGTGCCTATGTTGCTTAGATTTGAGCGTTGAATGTTTTTCCCATGGTAAATTATGTGTCGCACTTTCAAGAGTTATTACTAAAGGGAACATGGATGTCGAATGACAAAAAAGGCTGTCAACGATGTAGATATAAAGACATAAAAGACATTCTATAGTATATTTAATATAAACATTGCACCCGTGCGAAGCCGGGGCGGGTCGCTAGTAAACAATAAAGCTAGTGCGGTCGGCTATATAACTAATCTTTTTTGACTTCTAACTAATAACTCTGTCTTTTTTCTAACTTGTGACATAATTGTTATTCTATCTCTTTTACGTATACTAAACAATTGCTAATGCTATTTGAAACTGATAAGAAAGTTCAATGTGTCACTAAAACATGTCTTAAGCAGGTTCTTCTAAGGAGTGCGTGCGCAATTACGAATTTACAATTAACAGTTCGGGGGAAAGTGGTCTTTACTAAATAAAAATTCGAGTGTTTGGACAAAGACATCTTTCAGAAAACCGGCTGATATTTTTATACGTCAAAACTTCAAAACTATGCAACTGGTAGATTATGCCGAAGTCAACAACCATAAGTCATTATTTATTTATTTCATAACATATATTGTTATGAAATAAATTCATAAATAAGTAATTGCATGTGTGTGACCGGTTTGCCTATAACATTTGAAGAGTTCTCTCGATTTCCCCAAGATTCCATCATCAGTTCCTGACTTGATGAAAATGGGAGGTCCCATTTTAGAAAAAGAAAGTATGCCCTTTCAAACAAAAAAAGAATTTCTCAAATCGTAAGAACTTCCTCCTTTTTTGAAGTCGGTAAAAAGGATTTATTATGATCATAATTAAAACCTGGGATTGCTCTAGGAGACTCTATATTGTATTCTCTAATTATAATATTTAACCTTAACCAAGGAAGACTATAATTTTTTCCTGATCCTTTAAGTCAAGTATAATAATATTAGTAAATAATAAAATTTTGTTTTACATATCCTTTGCTGACGTTACTTTTAAGCTAAACTGACTTTCAATTGAGTTTAACAAGATAAAAATAAATCGGGGTCCTCCGGGACGGGGGTCTCGGGGATCGGGGTGTTCAGGGAATAACCCGTTAAATAGGATGTAGTGACGAGTCTAGCTATATAAGGGCTGTGTATGTGGTGTGTGTACTTCTCTATACAAGTTGATACTTCAGAATACTACAAAAAAACACCCTGCAAAAAAACGTGCTAGTATTTAGGTCACGTCAGTGCCGATCAGTCGGCGAAATATCCTTGAAAAGAAGTCACTCACTCGGGCCCTATGGACATAAAGTTTAACCCACAAACGACTCAAAACTGTTATAGCCAATAAGGTCAGAGTTTTGTCTCTGATTGAAGACTACAGCAGCGAGAGGGTTTCTGAATGAATAAATTTCCCAACTCCGTGCTACCACTGAGAAATTCTTTACAGAAATATACACATCTTGCCCGACCTGGGCATGGAACCTGAGACCTCGTGCATAGCAGTCACGCTTGCAATCACTCGACTGACTAATAATTAATTTTTACGTGTCTGAACGTATAACTCGTATAATATAAAAATGGACATACGTGTAAGATACAAAACTCTGAAAGCGTCCAGAAAACCAGGCTCCTTATAGGTTACTTCACGAGGACGTGTGCCCGCAGAGTGCGTACCACTGCGGCTTCGACTTCGACTTCTAGAGCGCGTCCGCGTCCGCGTTCTCGAAGTCGTTCTCGATCGCGACTTCGAACGAGACTTTGATCGCGTTCTAGATCTGGATCGCGATTTCACGCGTAGACTGGTACTTCGAGAGCGGGAACGCTTTGAATCTTTGTGTTTACGCACTCTTTGTTTGGATCTACTCCGTCTGAAATAAAGATAACAATACAGCTTTTTATTAGTACCTATGTGTATTTTGTATTATATAATTATATAGTACTAGCTTCTACCCGCGTCTTCGTACATGTAGGAAGGTTTTCCCGCGCAAATCCCGATCCCGTGGGAATTTCGGAATAAAATGTAGCCTATGTGTTATTCCAGGCTGCCAACTATCTACTTACCAAATTTCATTCAGATCCATTCAGTAGTTTTTGCGTGAAAGAGTAACAAACATCCATCCATCCTCACAAACTTTCGCATTTATAATATTACTAGCTTTTGCCCGCGACTTCGTACGCGTGGGAAGGTTTTCCCGCGCAAATCCCGATCCCGTGGGAATTTCGGGATAAAAAGTAGCCTATGTGTTATTCCAGAATGTCAACTATCTACTTACCAAATTTCATTCAGATCCGTTTAGTAGTTTTTGCGTGAAAGAGTAACAAACATCCATCCATCCTCACAAACTTTCACATTTATAATATTATAGTAAGAGTAAGATAGTAAGAAGAAGTAAGAAGTAAGATAAGATATTGGTAAGAAGTAAGAAGAAGTAAGATAGGAAGGATATATAGGATAGGATAGGATATAGGATAAGGATATTAGTAGGATTAGTAGGAAGTAGTATTACTAACTAATATTAGTAGGATAGTAGGATAGGATTACGTTTAAGTTATACAACGCGTAACAGAATAAACGCAATTCCTGAAAGTAGTTCAGAATCGGCTTCTGAATCGATTTCCGTCATAAAAAATAGGTGTTTAATTTAGACGGAAAATTTTCTCATTTTACTTAAACTGGAAACACAGTATCATGACAAATTAATACATTCCTTAATTCAAGGAAATGCGCTCGTGTGCGTGTTGGGCATGAGTGTATGCGTCTATGTAAGGATATTGTATGACGCACATACGTTTTGCGTTTAGTAAGGATACCTTATTTATAAAAAATGTCTAGTTTTGGTTTAAATTTATTTAGTTACGGATGTTATTTAGACTTATAATTTAATATTCTAATTGATCTATTACACCTTGTATTATTTATGATGTTTGAACCAAGTGTAGCCGTAGCCTGCAATTTTGGGGGGAGTCTCTAATAATAAAATATGTTGAGTAAATTAGTTGTTTTACTCAATACACTATTTTTTTGCACACATTATAAAACAAATTGGAAGTCTTCTATTCTATAGTCATATTTTGCAAATTTTTCAATTAGTCGTTTTCGGTTTTGGGGAGCAACATGATCCCACAGTTTTTATTCATTTTATACGGATGGGCCGTACACGACTCATGTCGGTGGTCACTACTCATTATAATTTAAGCTGTAGGTGGCGGCGTTTTGTGGTTGAAGCATGTGGCCCGTTTGCGCCGACCCTAAGAGATCGCCCTGTATGATAAGATCGCCCATTGTACACAAGTTTTACTTTTATCTATAAAAATGTTGTAATGTGTTCACTGTACAATACAAAAAAAAAAGTAAAGTAAAGTAAGCAAGTAAAGTATACAATAAATAAATACCTGGACCTTTCCCGGTCTTCATTCAAAGTCCCAAGCGAATAGTATTCTCCAAACCCGTCTCCATGATCAGGATACTCCGGTTCCGAGGGTCGTATTGGTGAGAACGGTGGAGCATATGGGTACCCATAGCCCTCCATCAACAGTTAACAACTTAACACCATGTAATACAAAAAATCACGAATAATTTTTGGTAATTCTTCATTAAGATGCTGTCACTGTCAGATTTTGTTTTCTTTTAACTTTAACTTCAACTCTTGTTAAGTGGCCTTTGTTTACTTTTAGTTTAGGACCATTGATGGTAGAGCTTGATCTCCTTTGTATTGGTGAAGGTTGACGATTTACCACAGAGGTTTTATTCTCCAGCCAGCTTTTAGTTTTCTTTCCGATGGGAAAATCATCAAATAGTCAGACCTCTACTGACTAAATTCCTGGAGGTGCCCTTGCGGTCCTTGGCCGCGGTATCTCGTAAGAAAATTCCCGCATCCCCGGCACTCTCCGTCTACAGTCTTTGTTTTAATTTATGGCTTAACCCTAATAACTAAAGATTCGTAGAGTGGGCTACGGTTAGAAGTTCTAATATCAACAACACCTCTTATTAACATTTGTAATTATAGAGAGCTAGCTGGCTGTTCCATTGCGTTCCAAATGCAATAACACCATTGACGTATATATTTCTTTTAGAAATCATTGAATAACAAGTTATTTTATTTACTAGTTTTATTGGGCTAAACACCCTCTGGAGACTCTTTAGAAGATCCTGCTAAAGTATTATCACAATCTGATCGTTAGATTAAGAATAAATATAGGACGAACAGACAAACATTGAATCTTATTCCTTGATTTCTTATCCCTGACTGCTATGCACAAGGTCGTGGGTTCGATTCCCACCCAGGACAAATGTTTGTGTGATGAACACGATCATTTGTTCTTTGTCTGGGTGTAATTTATCTATAATATGTATGTATTTAGAAATACATATGTATATTTATCAGTTGTCTAGTAGGTACTCATAGCAAAAGCTCTAATTAATTTGGGACTAGATGGCGTTATGTGAAAGTTGTGGAATATTATAGTTAACCACATGTTACACACAAAATAAGGCACAGATTTTGTTTGCACACATGATATTTTAAAAGACTATCGATTTTCTTCAAAAGCTCTGCAATAGAGACTGTCATCTACAATATGACTTCATACAGTTAGTCATATGTTAATTGACGTAAAAGAAAAGATCTTCTTATCTAAGGAAGGTTTTTATATGAACTAGGAAGGTAGTGAAATTTCTAAGTATTATGAAATTAGCAATTTTGCGGCAAATATTTAGTTTTTTAATGATGATATATAATTTGATTGTTTCCCCTTTATGCTCCGCATACAAAATGGTATATATTCTTAATATATAAAAACGATACAAACGTCCTTTTTGCAAATTTATCAAAATGGCGGTTCAGCGATTTACCTTTCCAGTGTCCATTTATAACTCTTAATCTTTTATCATTAACACAAACTCCTTTGCCAAAAGCCATTACATTTTAAACAAGTCAAAACCCTTTGAATTTTTAAATAAAATTTATTTCAAAACTCATTAAGCAACACCATCAATACGATAATCAAACTTGAAAAAAATCTAAAACATTTTTATCGCGGAGACCTTTTTCGAGTTCCAAATCGATTGTAATCGAGTAATAAAGTTTTCAAGTAACTTATCGATTTGGAAAGAAAGAACAATTAAAGAAGTAAGATAAATTAGGAATCGATGAATGCTTAATGGTTCCCTCCATTAGAGGGTTTTGAGTTGGTGGAGAGGGTTTTTTTAAGGAAAAATTTTAACTACTCCCCTTTAAAGTTTGAAGGAGAACACGGATGTAGAGAGAACGGAAGCGCTGTTATATAACGGGGTGAAAAATAAATAAATTTATTACATTAGCCTTTTATTTAAGGTCAAACTCCTACTTAAGGAGCTCCACGACCTAATCCCTCAATCTCCCTTTCACTACCAGACGAAATGTGGGTTACCATCCACAATTGATACTGTCTTGTCAGACTAAACACTACACCTCTACATTTATTGTGCGCACTGCCAAGGTAAGGAACTCTCAGCGAGTTCTGTGATAGGTATCACAGAACTCGTAGTTCATATGTGGTAGGTACCACATATGAACTACCAGCCTTTGAAGCAAGAGTGTACCATCTTTTCGACTCACTCAATCCATCGTAGACCTCATCTAATAATAAAGTAATAATAATAAAGAAACTGTCACAAACCCACCCTGTTCTTTCAGTTTCCCTTGCGTTCCATAAAAACCAGAGCTGGGTGTCTTTCGCCCAGCAAATGCTGAGTTGGTAACCCTTTCGGTGTAGACATGCTGAGCGAAATTCTTAGTGTTACATTTTTGTTTTATGTTTGTAAATTTCTGTTGTTGTGTGTGTTTATCACCGAATAAATGGTTTTCAATTTCAATTTCCAGGGCTGCAGCTTCTCATTAGAACATTTCCACAGTCTTAGCAGACATTGGTCCTATCAGATCGCGTCAATATGGTACTCACTGTTCTTTGAGGCCAACGTGGAACACGAGGCCCTTTCGACTCGGGTCATTAAATGTAACGAAAGAAGGAATTCTGATAAACTTCGTAAGCAGACTAGAACCGCGTTTTAGATTAAGGCTCTTTTCTCATTCCATAAAATAAATTACTGGATTTTTTTAAACGGTTCGTGTAATTTAAAGGGTATATACATACCGAGTGCACGGCTTCTTTGGATGATAACAAACGATATAGCAAGGGTTTTGTAATCCTATGTCTACATGTGTGCAACTTATTAGAAATTTCAATACATTGATACCAGAGACCGAATTTTTCAAATTAAGAAGAACGAAAAGAATTGTCGTTTTATTGGCAAGTGAAGTGGAAAGTGATGACCCTCATAGTGCTGTGACACGTTTGTTATTACTGGTATTCAAGAAACATATGAAACCGATAATTTGGGGTCAATTCTGTGAGTCATTTATTTTGAGCTGAAACTTTGCATAGAGACTCCATACCAGATATTGTCTTCAGTCCTTTTGGATAGATATGGGGTTTCCGTTACACGTTGTATATGGTAAATTTGTACGCCGTTTAGGCAAAAAAAAATACCGGGCCATAATTTGATAATACTGGTATTTTGAACTAATATCTATCTTATCTTCCCTTTAATAGACTAAAGGTGTGTGTCTTATCAATGGAAATATTATGGGCTGGTTATGTTAACATCGGACATGCTCAGTGAATTCTTTTGCCTTTTTTATAATGTTTGTAATTATGCATTGTATGTTTTTGTTTGTGTCTTCATCCGAATAATTGATTTTCAATTTCAATCTTAAAGCCGCTTCCATTTCTCCCAACTCTTCGCCACAGCGACGGCAGTACAGTGTTCTTTAAGTCCGCTGCTCACAGCCGCGGTCTATTCTTCACTTACTTTTTAATATTCCACAAGTTTTCAGCTCATTTAGATTTTATACTAAGTGTACTTTGTTATAACAGGCTAGCAGACCTGCTTGGACGTTAGTGGGTTTTTAAAGTGCACCAATAAGTGGAATTTATTTTTCATGAATTTCAAACGTGAGGGAGAAGTTTTAAGTAGTGATGTAGGGTTAAAAATCTGCGATTTTAATGTATGGCTTGACAGATTTTCTGAAGTACGGAGGATTTTCAATATGTTAAGACTGATCTTGACAAGCATTGCTTAAGCTCGAAGATGATGATGATGCCACGACCATATCATTGCGTATATTATGAACTAGCACCTCGCCCGCGTCTTCACGTGGATTTCAAAATAATTTAAAGCCTATATATAGCACTCACAAGTAATGCAAGGTCCATTATTTGAATGATTTTTTTTTAATTGGATCAATTTGTTCCGGAGATTACCCCCTACATAGAAACAAATTTTACCTCTTTATAATATCAGTATAGGTTCATACTTAACACTAATAATAATAATACTACACATAATAATTATTTCTTTATTCCTTACTATACAACGTGTAACGGAAATCCCATATCTATCCAAAAGGGCTGAAGACAACATCTGGTATGGAGTCTCTATGCAAAGTTTCGGCTCAAAATAAGTACCTCACAGAATTGACCCCAAATTATCGATTTCATATATTTCTTGAATACCAGTAATAACAAACGTGTCACAGCACTATGAAGGTCATCACTTTCCACGTCACTTGCCATTAAAACGATAATTCTCTTCGTTCTTCTTAATTTGAAAAATTCAGTCTCTGGTATCAATGTATTGAAATTTCTAATAAATTCCACACATGTAGACATAGGATATACCCTTTAAATTACACGTTGTATACTTATAAATTATATTTATCAAAAATTCCTTAAAACAAAATTTAATATTCTTGCCCACCGGTATCCTATTCCTGATACCGGTGGGCAACTATCTTTATTTTTTTCCAATCTAAGCTCCATTAATTTTTTCTAATCCAAGCTACTGGCGGTCAGGGCTCCAGAGAGAGGAACTTAACAATACGCGCCGTGTCTAGGAGCACCGCTTTCTGAAGCAAGCCCTTGATTCAGCTGCCTAACGAGAGCCATTTAAGGTGTTGGCCGAGGCTCTTGGCTATTAAGCCATTGGCTGACAAAACTATCGGTACAATGATTACCGAGTTCTTTTTTTAAGAGATGTAGCAAATTGGGTATAATTCACATTACTAGCAATCTTGTTAACCCCTCCAACTAAGCTAAATATGCTTGTGTCTGGAGTGGGTTCACGGCAATGGTGTAATTTTAGTTTGACTGATGTAACCTAAATAATCAATGTTTATCCACAATAAAGTTATTATCACTTCATACGAGCTTGCGTTTGAATCTATTCTCAATCCCAACATTATATGGCGACCCTGCCAGAGCGGTCAGCCTCGCGCGTGCGAATTTGATACCATGACTTTATATGGCTAGTGATTAATAAACTTTCGTACAATATGAAGAAATCTAAGAGACAATATTGTGTACGGTCGTGTTCCTTGGGACAATATCTTCGTTGCGGTACAGAAAAAGTCGATGATGGGCACCACGCAAAGTAACACGAAAGAAGAGGTAGTGATCGCGCAAACAGCAGCCGGGAATGGCCAAAATTTAGCAAAAACGGATCAACTGCTGTATCATGCAAATACCATCAATATAATACTACTAATTATTGCACTGCTCCTGGGTATTGGAGGCATTTTTATTGTGTATAAAATGTACCGGCGATGTCACGGAAAATTGGTGGAGAGACACGTGAACGAACTGGTCTTGAGAAGATATGCGAGTATACATAGTTCGTGGTCAGCGTAAAGGGACGCAGCCGGGAGAAATCGCGTAAACACGCCAACAAAAGTATATAGTGCAGTGAAAGTGTGTAATCATAATATATTATAAGTGCGTAATCGTAAATCGTAGTAGGTAGGCAGTGAAGTACTCGTGTTAAATGAACTTTAGACTTTATTTTTAAGTGATATATTATAGTGACAGTATCGGTGCGTATGCAGTAATATTGGTATGTATTATTAAATAACTTATATCTAAGATTAATCGGTAGCAATATTATTTTATGGAAGACTTTATTAAGGAACTGCATAATGATTTACTGAAAATACGAACATATTTAATTAAAATTGGCCCCAGTAGGAGGCAAGAAAATGTATGTAGTAAAAAGCTAAATGAGGCTAATATTTTGTATGAACAACAGAAAAATTATATAGAAGAAATAAAAAGGATAAAGAAATTTAAAAGTGTATCAGAAATTGAATATATTGATAAATGTGTGGCTAAGTTTTATAATTTGTACTTAGAAGTTGCTAATTTGTGTAAAAGCGAGCCAATAATCTCTACCACGATGTCTAAATTCGATTTAAAAATAGAGCTGAGCTTATTACCAGTAATGAATGATACTGAATTAGTTAAAAAACAATTAATACATGGTATCGAATATTATAATTCTGTTTTAGAGGATGCATCGAAGAATGAGTTAATGGAGTTTGTCCTAAAAAGTCGATTAAGTATCGCAATTCGCTAAATTAAGACTTGCTAAAAAATATAGTAACGTTTTCGAATTATTAAAGGATATGAAGATACATTTGTTACCCAAAAAATCATTCACGGCTATATCTCGATACCTCTCAATCAGAAGTCGACATCTTAGTCATTAGGCTATTGATGCTTCAAATGTATATTTAATAAGCTATGATACGGTCCTGAAAGGCATTTTTTAATTCATAGGTTGGAAAAATATTTTTTGTTTTTCGCTAACGGCCTTATAAATGATTAGCTACCGGATTTCTGTGCACAGGTGTCCATTTATCTCGCTGATAATGTAATCCATTAGGCTTACGTTTTACAAAACCCACGGGAAGGGTTTTCCTTATCTTGGCAATCATGATTCTAATGGTCTCTTTCTTGTAAATTAATTAATGTTTTTAAGTAATCATTTCCTAAAATTTATTCAAAATAAACGTGTTTAACTTTAATCATCAACTTGCACTTACAGTTATTACATACCACACGTACAAGTTATGGGTTAAGTACTTAATAGTAATATTTTATTATAAATAGCAAAAATAAAAATACAGAAAATTAAAAAGAATACTAACAAGTAGTCAATATTTACCAACTAAATTAACCTCTAGAGCCCCAGCGGCACAAAAACGTGCCAGTAAACAAGTATTAGTCGAGCCCCGCTGGCACAAATTTGTGCCACCAAACCCTGACCGATTTAAAACTGTATTTGTAGTAAAGATAAGTCTTAAAATCGTTTGTGCCCGGGGTCAGATTACGCTTACGATAAGAGCCCGCCCGCGGTGCTTGACGGATGGTTGACGTCAATAATGACGGTCCTTAAGAGGTTAATATACATTACTAGCTTCCTGCCCGCGACTTCGTCCGCAAACCTTAATAAATTATACACCTAAACCTTCCTTTTGAATCATTCTATCTATTAAAAAAAACCGCATCAAAATCTGTCACGTAGTTTTAAAGATCTAAGCATACATAGGGACAGACAGCGGGAAGCGACTTTGTTTTATACTATGTAGTGATGATACAGAATTAAATAAACACGGAAAAATAATTATATAGAATTAAGATTTAACAACAAAGGAAAATAAATCTCTTAGTTGACTCTACTCCAATGAGACAGAAGTTGGAGTAGATATTGATTCCAATTACAAATATCGCGCAACAGTGGTCAGGAATACTCGGTACTCCCGAAAATATCGAATGATTCGTCATATAGTAAAATATTGTTTATGTGATTGACGGCTACATATAGAGAACTTGTTTAAGCGGTATGCCATTGTCATTGAAATAAATGAAAATAATACCCTTTCGTGAATAAAATCAACGGTGTTGCCAATAATATTTTTTTTTTCACGAAATATACGATTTTTTATTATTTTATATCCGTCATACTTATCATTGGATATATTAAAATAAATATGGTGTTATGTTTTTACAAGTGATATTAATGATCAAGCGAATCAATAGTTGGTGTAATAATTAATGCACAGAATCAAAGCAAAAACGCTACTAGGTGCTCAATTCTTAGACGATGTACTAATTGTATAATTATGATACAAACGACGTATAATATCTTTTTTTTTATTATTGATAATAGGCTCGCATTTGACCACCATCTCACCTGATGGTAAGTGACGATGTGGTCGAAGACGGAGCACGCTTGCCTAGAAGTAACCTATTCACTCTTGACTTAAAGACTCCCAGGTTATAGCGATCAGGAAACACAGACTCCGGCAGGGAATTCCACTCCTTAGCCGTAGGCACAATGAAGGTATTCCCAAAACGTTTTGTGCGTATAGGTTGGATGTTCACCTTGTAACGATGGCGCATCGCCGTTTGTCTTGTAGTCCGATGATGGAACGGGCTTGACGGAATTAGATTGTGTAATTCCATCGCACACTCCCCGAAATGTAACCGATAGACTAGCAACTCGTCGCCGATGTTCAAGGCTCTGGAGCTTTGATTCGACTAGTGTATCGTTGCCAATGAGTCTTTTGGCCCGTTTCTCAATATCGTAAATAATATTAAAATGATTATAAAACAATTGTGTTTGTGAAGAATAAAAACTATTTATCTTAAGAACCCAGACTTTTTTAAACCAATTCCTTGACCAGTTCATTATTTAAATTGCATATTATGATATCCGTATACTTTAAAATGTGTGCACTCGAGGCCGAATTGTCTATGGACGGTGGGCATTCCCCTTTAATTCAGATCCGTTCAGTAGTTTTTGCGTCAAAGAGTAACAAAAATGCATCTACCCATCCATCCTCATGAACTTTCGCATTTCTAATTTAGTAAGATAAGATGTTGATCGATTTCTTCATTCTAAAAACTATTGTTGAATTACGACCACTCAGCGACAACATGATAAAAACCAACGTTGTAGATTTTTTATATATGAAATATTTTCGCAATAGATATTTTTGATAGTTATTAGTCAAATACCCAAATGATAAGTTGAGTAAAAATCCACAACTCTCAGCCCTCATTCCACCCCAACTGCACGAAAGCAGTAACCGTTTTAAATGGAACGTGAAACATACTGAAAAAGAACAACATAGGTTAGTAAATATTTTCAGGTAAATAAGCCGTGAATTATCCAACTCAGCTCACTCCCAGTCAAAGCCCCAACAGTTTTATATTTGAGTGGTAGCGAAAAAAAATCAAATCGTACTAATTAACTGAAAATAGTTGGTACCTGTTGGGGTAACCTACTTCTGGGTTCGTAGGGCTACCAGAACTTTTAAACTTGGCTACTGGATTTCAAACTAATTATTATGAAAATTAGCCTCGTTACTCAAACTCAAAAATATTTTGTCAGTTATATTTTTTTCGAAGTGACATGCCAAAATTTTTGTTAAATGTTTTATCTAATAGTTTTTCCGTTTTGTTGAGAATTTGTAGTACACTAATTGTTGCGTCCAAAACGTATTTGAACGCATATTTTTGGTGTGGCAATATTCTATTGTCTTTGATGTTGACACTTGACATAACTTTTGGACTTGACATATAATTTTCCTTGCAAAAGCAACCGCCTTGTTTTGTTGAGATCGATTCATTGATTGTAATTAAAAATCCTGTTGAATCTACGCGGTTAAAAGACAAATCGGTTGAGATTAGTGATTAGTTGAACTCTAGAATCCCGAATTGAGTGGAAACCTGGGATATTTTGAACTACCACGCCGAATGTCGTCAGCCTGTCTGACACGCGAAATTTGCTAAAAGTAATGGTGAATTGGTGATAAATAGCTGCTCCAATCTGGTGCGAAGTTTGTGCTACATCCCGGCCCGGACCACACATTGAAGCTTGCGTCCTTTGTGACCGCCGTGACACCACTTTGACACCATTACACAATCGTACACACTAACACATACCGCACGGTCGTGATCTACCAAGGTCGCACGCTGTCGTCAACCAGCCACAGGTAAGTGTGCATGTTGGAATATCTAATTGTGTAAAGTTTAATTATGTATTGGTAAGGCCGGAGAGCCTATTGTTTGTTTGCAAGCAACGGTAAGGCTCCACGTACCGTGGACTGTTCGACCATACCAGTTACCGTTGGCTGGCTTATTGAAGGATCGAACAAACTGGTAGCAGAAGCGAGGTCTTATAATATAAGATCCACTAAGTAAATTGGAAGTTTGAACATTGATAAAAATAACTTAATAAGTTTGAATATATGACCATATCATCCGGGCTATCAAATTGAAATGGTACTTGTAGTTTGTACTGTAGTCCCTGTTGTATTGACAAGTAAGATTTATTGGTGAAATTAGGAATTATTAGATTGTATTTGGTACATAATTTGGTATATTTGTTGTAATTAATAATTTAATGTAAAGCTCGATTTACACTTCAACAAGTACAGTAGCGAGTTAACTTGCGTCATCGGCGAGTTAAGTTATTATTGTAGTTTGAACGGCAAAAGCGAGTTAAGTAGTAGTACATTAACAACTTAATTCGCCAATGACGCAAGTTAACTCGCTACTGTACTTGTTGAAGTGTAAATCGGGCTTAACTGATCTGAATTTAAAAGTTTATCTAAATAATAATCACACATTTGTTAACATAACAAGACTTGAATTGTGTATATTGATTTATTGCTTATAGTATTTATTGGATTGTGTTGTTAGAGATTGTCCGGCACAGAATTGTACATTCAATTGTTGTGTTTATTGGTGTTTATTGATGTTTATTGGTGTTTATTGTGTATTATACATTCAATTGTTATTTATTTTGTAACTAGCCATCCTTAGCAAGCTAGATTCATACTTGGAATAAGTACAGGGTCGGATTTGGACCTGAAATAAATTGAATTTAATCTTTATCGTTGTGAAATTGTTCGGTTGGCTAACAAGTCATTGTTTGTTTGTTTGATTAATTTTAGCCTGTTTGTATTGATTTTTGATTGTTGCAATGGCCTCATTAAAGGCAGTCAGGGAGTCTGCTGCCGGATTGGCCTCACAGTTGAGATGGTTCACATTGGCAGCAGCAACTGTTGAGCGTTTGGATTTGGAAGAGCTCACCCTTGCTCGGTATGGGCGCTTGAATGAGAGGATCAAGTCAGCAGATGCTGCGCTCACACGCTTCAACGTGTACATCATGGACGTGGATTTGGGGGTGATGGACCAGGCAGCCCGCGATAGGGTTTTGGGTGACTATGACCAGATTGTCCACCTGGGGGATGTCATAAGTCAACGAGCCCGGGAAATTTTGAAGAGCCGGGTGCCTGATGCGGCCAAGCCGCAGTCCCCCGTTGTTGCAGGCCCTGGACTATTGGTTAGGCTGC
The DNA here is from genome assembly GCA_943138885.2 of Tholera decimalis. NCBI lineage: Eukaryota > Metazoa > Arthropoda > Insecta > Lepidoptera > Noctuidae > Tholera > Tholera decimalis. The sequence goes on along the minus strand of OW964553.2, from coordinate 5,184,067 downwards.
CCACCCTGGAGCTGCCACATTTTGACGGTCGCTTGGACCACTGGCTGGGCTTCCTAAATCTCTTTGAGAGTCTTGTCGATGCACGCTCGGACCTCGGACCTGCCCAGAAGCTGGCCTATTTATTGTCTGTCCTGGAGGGCGAAGCCAGAGCCTTGGTGCAGCACTTGTCGGTGACGGATTCCTCCTACCCGACCGCTCTGGAGCTTCTCTCCCGACGGTATCAGAACAAGCGCTGCCTGGCTGATGTGCACATCGGCCAGATTTTGGGACTACCGGCCATTGCCAGCACGTCGACGTTGCGCACTGACTTGCTGAACCCGTTGATCTCAGCGACCATCGCCTTGAGACGCTTGGAGTTACCGGTAGAACATTGGTCCTACTTTTTGGTGCACATAGTGCTGCAGTTGCTCCCCGCGGAGTTGAGGTCACGTTTTGAGCAGAAGTATGGTGGGGATAGTGCCACCCATCTTCCCCCCTTTGACGACCTCCTCAAATTTTTGGAAGACGAGTTTTTGGATAACACTCGTGGAGCCACGGGGTCACCCCCACTACCTTCTCGGCCTGGAGACCAGGGACGGACTAGGGCTAGGGGGCCTGTTGATGTTCGCCCCGCCCCCCGTTTTGCGGGCGCCCGGAGTCCTTATGATTGTGACTTTTGTAAGGCAATGGGGCATGTCATGGCGCGTTGCCCGGCCTTTTTGAATTTGCACGTAAGTGCCCGCCGCCGTATTGTCAACGCACGCCGTTTGTGCTTCTCGTGTTTGGGGGCCCACTTCCATCGGGACTGCCCCAACCCCCGCCCGTGTAGAATTTGTAAAGGGTCCCACTTGGAGATTTTGTGCGCCAACGCGAACCGCTCCAGCAGACCATCTTCTGAGGAGGGTTCGCGCAGGGGGGGTACCCTGGAGACGAGCACCGGGCTGAGGCCCGCAATGCTGTTCGCCGCACTCCACCCCCCGCGCAAGTTGAACGGGAGCCCCGCGAGCGCCATTTGGTCTCCCCTCGTCAGGGAGAACGCGCGTTGGCTATTAGGCAGTAGTGGCCGGATCGGCACCGCTTCCTCTCCCCTCCGTTGGCGGAACGTCCCCGGTTGGAGTCGTGCCCTCCGCCATTCAGGCATCCGGTGGAATATGCCCCTCCAGCGATGGGGAGCGGCTCGGGACACCGCGCGGACGAATATTTTGAATGTTGGCCTCGTCGTGAACGAGGGCAGCCTGGATGCGGCGATCGGTCGCCGCCCAGGCATCGCTAAGAAATTGGCGCCTGCCCCGCTAAAGGACCCCCCCAGACCAAGACGGTTTTGTTGCCAACGGCCTCGGTCAAGGTCTTGGGGCCCTTGGGTGACTCGATTGTGGTCCGTGCCATTTTGGACACGGGAGCCCAGGGTTGCCTTTTGTCGTCTTGGTTAGCGGGACAGGTTGGCCTGAAGGTGAACGACTTTTCAGACAAGATTTGGGGAATTGGCGAAACGGCTGTCACCACTGTTGAGGGAAGGACCTGGTTTGAAATCACCCCTGTGAGTTGTCTTTACCCTAAAATTGGTGCTCCTGCCCTTGTTATAACTGAACTTGATTGGGACGAGCCACTTCGGGAAACCCTGTTGGAAGACTGGCTCCAATTTGTATCTGCACTCCCTGCGGTGCTTCTTGTGCGTCTCTTAAGCCACGTTGCGCGCACTTTGGGTGGAACTGTTGACATTCGGGCTTCTTATGCCTGGACGGACAGTCAAATTGTTTTGTGTTGGTTGAAGACGTCCGTCCACTCTTTGGAGGTCTTTGTTGCGAACCGAGTGTCACAGATTCAAGGTTCTGAAACGCCTTTGATTTGGAGGCACGTGCCTGGTGACCTGAACCCGGGCGACGTGGCCTCACACGGGTGCATGGCCCCCCGCTTGATTGCTCATCCCCTCTAGTGGGGACAGGACTGGCTGACTCGCCCCGAGGACGATTGGCCTCGAACGTCAGTCTTGATGTCGGATCCTTTGCCCGAATTTAAGGTGTTCGCTGTTGGGACGAAGGACCTTCCGTTTGATCCTGATTTTTTGTTGAATCGATACAGCTCCCTCGACAAATTGTTGAACGTTACCTCGTGGATCAGGCGTTTTGGCCATAATTCTAGGAATCCAGGGGACAAGCGCCTGTCACCAGTTCTCTCTCCTCAAGAGCGACAGGAGTCCCTCCTCCTTTGGGTCCGCTCTGTGCAGGCTGCACATTTTGAGAAGGAGATCGAGGTCCTGAAGTCTGGTAGGGTTAATTTATCGGGAGCCATTAGTAAGCTGAATCCCTTCTTGGATAAGACGGGTCTTTTGCGTGTTGGAGGACGGTTGAGGCACTCTAGCCTTCCTTATGGGGCCCGTCACCCACTTTTGTTGCCCAAGGAGGGCCACTTAGTTCAATTGTCGGTGACTGATCGTCACATTAAGAACTCGCATGCCGGTTGCAATGTGCTGTTGGCCATTCTGCAGCGAGAATTTTGGATTTTGCCGGCTGATCGTGTCAATGAGGCGAGGCCCTTTGCTGGCGTCGTAACGGACTTTGCTGATCCCCTTCTGTTGAAGACGTCCACACTTCGAAAAAGTGAGATTGTTAAGGCTTATTTGTGTGTTTTTGTCTGCCTGTCAACCAAGGCAGTACATTTGGAGCTGGTAACCTCCCTCTCGACAGAGGCCTTTGTGGCGACTTTGGACAGATTTGTGTCTCGCCGTGGGTTACCCTCTTTGATTAGGTCTGATTGCGGTACGAATTACAAGGGTACAAGTAACTATTTGAAGGAGGTATACGCCTTCCTTAATGAGAGCCAGGTTGACATTGGTAACAGTTTGGCCCGCCGAGGGGTCACTTGGTTGTTTGACCCGCCAGCCTGCCCCCATTGGGGGGGTATTTTTGAGGCCGCGGTGAAAGCGGCAAACGGACACTGGCTGAGATTGTTGGGAGACACCGTTCTCACCTTTGAGGAACAAGCTACGGTATTTTACCGCATTGAAGCTGTGTTAAATTCGCAACCTTGTCAAGACTTCCAATTGATTAGCGGATGGGTAGGCCCGTCCGGGGGGGGGGGGTAGATGTTGCGTCCAAAACGTATTTGAACGCATATTTTTGGTGTGGCAATATTCTATTGTCTTTGATGTTGACACTTGACATAACTTTTGGACTTGACATATAATTTTCCTTGCAAAAGCAACCGCCTTGTTTTGTTGAGATCGATTCATTGATTGTAATTAAAAATCCTGTTGAATCTACGCGGTTAAAAGACAAATCGGTTGAGATTAGTGATTAGTTGAACTCTAGAATCCCGAATTGAGTGGAAACCTGGGATATTTTGAACTACCACGCCGAATGTCGTCAGCCTGTCTGACACGCGAAATTTGCTAAAAGTAATGGTGAATTTGTGATAAATAGCTGCTCCAATCTGGTGCGAAGTTTGTGCTACATCCCGGCCCGGACCACACATTGAAGCTTGCGTCCTTTGTGACCGCCGTGACACCACTTTGACACCATTACACAATCATACACACTAACACATACCGCACGGTCGTGATCTACCAAGGTCGCACGCTGTCGTCAACCAGCCACAGGTAAGTGTGCATGTTGGAATATCTAATTGTGTAAAGTTTAATTATGTATTGGTAAGGCCGGAGAGCCTATTGTTTGTTTGCAAGCAACAGTAAGGTTCCACGTACCGTGGACTGTTCGACCATACCAGTTACCGTTGGCTGGCTTATTGAAGGATCGAACACTACTATAGCCCTCACCATTTTAATTAAAGTTCGTCAAGTCCTTCCAAAGGCTATCTGGAAGATATCGCTCTCAACGATATGACCGCCAATGTAACCAAATTCTCATATTGTTATTTAAGTGTGTTTCAATTATTGGTGTATAATAAAGTGTATTCTATCTATCTTTGTAAATAAAAATCTATGTTTGTACGTTTGTCCTCTATCCATTCTAACTATAACTATTTGAAGGAGGTATACGCCTTCCTTAATGAGAGCCAGGTTGACATTGGTAACAGTTTGGCCCGCCGAGGGGTCACTTGGTTGTTTGACCCGCCAGCCTGCCCCCATTGGGGGGGTATTTTTGAGGCCGCGGTGAAAGCGGCAAACGGACACTGGCTGAGATTGTTGGGAGACACCGTTCTCACCTTTGAGGAACTAGCTACGGTATTTTGCCGCATTGAAGCTGTGTTAAATTCGCAACCTTGTCAAGACTTCCAATTGATTAGCGGATGGGTAGGCCCGTCCGGGGGGGGGGGGGTAGATGTTGCGTCCAAAACGTATTTGAACGCATATTTTTGGTGTGGCAATATTCTATTGTCTTTGATGTTGACACTTGACATAACTTTTGGACTTGACATATAATTTTCCTTGCAAAAGCAACCGCCTTGTTTTGTTGAGATCGATTCATTGATTGTAATTAAAAATCCTGTTGAATCTACGCGGTTAAAAGACAAATCGGTTGAGATTAGTGATTAGTTGAACTCTAGAATCCCGAATTGAGTGGAAACCTGGGATATTTTGAACTACCACGCCGAATGTCGTCAGCCTGTCTGACACGCAAAATTTGCTAAAAGTAATGGTGAATTGGTGATAAATAGCTGCTCCAATCTGGTGCGAAGTTTGTGCTACATCCCGGCCCGGACCACACATTGAAGCTTGCTTCCTTTGTGACCGCCGTGACACCACTTTGACACCATTACACAATCATACACACTAACACATACCGCACGGTCGTGATCTACCAAGGTCGCACGCTGTCGTCAACCAGCCACAGGTAAGTGTGCATGTTGGAATATCTAATTGTGTAAAGTTTAATTATGTATTGGTAAGGCCGGAGAGCCTATTGTTTGTTTGCAAGCAACAGTAAGGTTCCACGTACCGTGGACTGTTCGACCATACCAGTTACCGTTGGCTGGCTTATTGAAGGATCGAACACTACTATAGCCCTCACCATTTTAATTAAAGTTCGTCAAGTCCTTCCAAAGGCTATCTGGAAGATATCGCTCTCAACGATATGACCGCCAATGTAACCAAATTCTCATATTGTTATTTAAGTGTGTTTCAATTATTGGTGTATAATAAAGTGTATTCTATCTATCTTTGTAAATAAAAATCTATGTTTGTACGTTTGTCCTCTATCCATTCTTAAACCATCAATCAGATTGCGATAGACTTTTGGCAGAGTATCCCGAGAACGCGCGAATGGGTTTCTGAACCAAAATATCCAGTGAAAAACAAATCTTTTGATGAATTAAACAACTGATAATACTAAAAGGTATTTACTTCAGTATTCATTGTTTTACAAAACGAATATAAAAATGCACGTGACATTACAAGGCGTAGAGAACAGAGAGAAAAAAGATTAATGCCACAGACTATGTATACAACTACAATAAATTTTAAGGTGCCAAAAATTGTCAATATCTTTATTTTACTTTACTAAGTATTATAACATATGCCGTACAGTGTACATGCGTACAGCAAATTTTTAGTTAACGTGTTTTGAATTCAATTTCACCAATACTTTCAATAGATTTTAAATGACAAAGTATTAACCTTCAATCTAACCGGAGATCAAGCACGAAAGTCTAACCACAAAAAAGCTCTCGATTTTAAATTAACATATTAGAGCATCAGAACTCATATTCTCAGTAATTTCGCAGATGGCAACCCTAGATTTTTCCTATTTGAATATAATTTGAGCACTAGACGCCACTCCTTCGAAATTCAACTTTACTAGCTTTAGTGCAAGGTTGATTTTCGATTGTTTATTTTCTCATGCTTCATAAGTATTTGACTTAAATTCTGTCATAATATCGCCGGCAGGCACGTGACGTCGCTGACAGTGGTGACGTCATTTCGGAGTGTTGGTGCTGTTTTGATATTTCCCTGCAATATGGCTCAGTTCTCGTAATTTCACGTTCTGCAGTGAAACTTAATTTTGTTCGTGGTTAGAATTCGTTTTTGATGACCGGTGAGCGATATCTATGGTGTAGTTTATTTTCTAAAAGCTTGTGGTTGCTCTTCATGCTTCATTGTGAAGAATGGACTGAGCTTTCCTTAGAGTAGAAAGTGAATATGTACACTCATTCAGTTGAAGTTGAATTTGTCAATAGCCTCGGGCACCATGGACTTTCTTACAGCTTCAGTGTGGGTCGGTTCAGACATCATACAATGAGTTGTTTTTTGTTCCAGCCGTTTTGTAACATTTATTACATGACGATGGCAAAAGGCCGGTGAGCAAGTAATTATTAGGCAAGTTAATGTTTCAACGAGATACCGCGGCCCCAGATCTTAAGGGCAGCTGAAGGAACAGGATGAGTTTTTAGTCAGTAGAAGACTGACACTCCCTGCCGCTCCACCCGGAGCGGCAGAAGTCATTCGATGATTTTCCCACCCGGAAAAAAAAGGATACTCTTCCGACATCCCATCTTTCCTGTCCAACATTATTGTACCGCTGCAGCCACGGAAAACGTCAGGCCTTGGTCATTTTGTTACCGTTTTGAGTCTAAGTTTTCGGATTTTGGGGTATTTGTGATCACAGCCTTTTTAAAGGATATTTAGAAAATGCTGGTTGAGACTTACCATGTTCATTCCATTGCCATTCCCATGTAAATTTTGTATGTATAAGTGCAACAATAAAGATGGCCTAGGCAATTTTTTATTTATTTATAATAGGCTCGCGTTTGACCACCATCTTACGTAGATATCATATCATAATTATCTTTAAAGAATACTGTTTGGCCTGACCCAACAAACATTTCAATGGTATAAGTAAATGTTACGCGGCTCAAAATCCTATAAACATTGTATTGAAGTATTTTTAGCGTGTAATACGACTTAGTGCCTCTAATTTTTATACAACTTGTAGTCGTATATAGACATCTTATAAACTTCTATACGACTGTTTTATATGACCATAACATAACTTTCAGTAGTGTAACCATTATTGTCGTCTTAGTAACGTTTATATGACTTTAACACCAACATTAAACAATAAGAGTTGCGAGATCTATTTTTACCTGATTATCATGTAAGAGTGATAAATTGCACTCTTATACGATTTTAAGTCAATCGTATTAGAGTTGCGAGAACTACTTCTACGTGACGATCGTATAAAGGCGATAAACTGCACTATTATACGATTTTAAATCAATTTGAACACTTTTATGCAACTATTCAATGACTGGATGTCATATTAGTGCATACATATTTTCGTAATATACAACCACATCCATTCTTTTCTATCTTCGTAAAAATAATTTGTACGTCGTTATATTGAATAGAAAAGTTTTACCCGTCGCTGTGACTTGTCTTACTAAGTCACCTGTAGGAAGTTTGGGAGGCCTGTAATGTAACACAGTAGGAATCCCTAGTACAGGCTCCAGTCTCCAAAACATAACTTTAAGCATGTATCCAGTGTTTTGTTTTTTATTCATGATAAGCTCCCGATTGACTACTATCTCACTTGTTAGCGATGATGTGGTCGAAGATGAAGCACGTTTGCCCAGAAGTACCCCCAGGAGCTCCCAGGTTATAGCTATATAAAAATACAGACTCTGCCAGGGAATTCCACTCCTTAGCTGTACGCAAAATGAAAGTATTCCCAAAACGTTTTGTGCGTATCCACCATTTAATGATGGCGCGTCGTCGTAGTCTAATGATGGAACGGGCTAGGTGTTTGCTCATATTTTAGTACTAGTTATCCGCGATTTCGTCTCCGTTGGAGGTATTTTCGGATTAAATGGGTTCAGCCGTTCCGGGAATAAGCACGGAAAAGCAGAAAGAAGACAAAACATTTATAAAAGTTTCTTAACTATAAGTTATTCCCACAATACCAAAACTTCTTACCCTCCACGATACTATAGCCCTGGAGGAATCAGTTATTTTTACTCTTGATTTAAAGATCCTAGGTTGTAGCTATCTGGAAACACGACTCCGGCAGGGAATTCCATTCCTTAGCTGTACGCACAATGAAAGAATTGGGCTTGGTGGATTATTATACTTTTGATTGTTCTTCTTAGCATGTCGAAAGCAAAAATCTAGAACTTAGCGTGGTCAAATGATTAGCCAATCGCCAGGACTTGATTGTACAGGGTGCGTCGGACCTAACAAGGTACTATGGTACGAGGCTTCTTTCTCGTATGTCACATTTGATTATGCAATATTTATATAATAATAGCATAAATGTTTTCCCAGACAGCTAACAAACTCCTCAAAATTCTAATAATATCTAAAATTCTCTCCGTGATTCTTTGGTTTACCCTTGTAATTTTTTTTGCTAGTACACGCCCGCGGGTTCTCTTGCATAAAATTTAGATTTTCCCTCGGCATCTCTTGGGGGCCATATCAAGTTTTTCCGAGATGAAAATGCTTGAAAAGCTCAGGACGGCTTTGTCATATCAAAAACTTCAGAGGATTTTGTAGCTGTTTTTTGGTGTTTTCTTCTTACAAATAACATGCTTTCTTGTTTGAAATAATTTCACAATATGTCAAATAATGTAAGAATACATACCTACTGGAAATTTAATATATTTTTTTATTATTTAAAATTCGAGATTTTATACGATCCGGTAGAATGGTCAAACACAATTCATATAACTAGAGGTCGCCTCGCCTATTACAAAAATATAATCTTTCTGCACTCTTTCTTCATTTAAACTTTAACCGAGCCAAACTTCGTAGTCCTCCATTCACGAAATTTTCGTAAAAAGGATTCACTTATCAATATATAGATAAATTCACCTTGCACCTCTTCACCACCCTTGGTTGACTAGTAGAAAATGCCTAGGTCATTAAGCCTGCCTATTCATCTATGTCCAAGAAGTCATAAATAATATGATATGTTATAATTCTTTAGTGAGACTATGTATATTAAGATAAAACCTAACGCTAATGGTATGACAATAAAACCCTTGAGATGAATTTCATCCATAATTTTCAGTTGAATGATTTTGAATAAAATTACTCGTACTACGTAGACGTATTTTCTTTGTTTATCACGATTTCTTTCGCCACCCACATAAATATCACAAAAAATATTTATTTTATGATCGCGATCGGTAGAATAAATTCTTAGAGATATTATTTTAACAAGATTTCCCTGAACCCTCTTATTGGTTTACACCTCAGCCAATTTCTTTGATATTCCTTTCGTACATAAACTTGATATTGATAGCGGGCAAAGCGGGATCGATGGCGTCGCATCAAACGATCTTCGCGTAGAGGTGTTTCTTTGAATTTGCAATGTAAATAGTGATGTGGCGATGTGGTATCCGCGATGAGGATTTTTTTTTGGATTTCTTTAAACATAAGATTCCTTTGAACGTATCCGACGTTTAATGGAATCTGATAAATGATATTTATTATACTATGATTAAAATCACTTTATTATTGTATGTAAGGTTCTAAAAAATACATCTCATAGTGATTTTTAATTGTATAGAGGGTAACAGAAATAACGCAAAACTAGAAAAGGGATCGTTTTGTACTAGTTTTACTAAGTATTAAGTCTTTTGGTCGCGAATAGCTCAGAAGTCGTGAAAAAAATAACAGCGATTCAGTACATAACGTGTAATGGAAGCCCCATATCTATCCAAAAGGACTGAAGACAACATCTGGTATGGAGTCTCTATGCAAAGTTTCAGCTCAAAATAAGTGACTCACAGAATTGACCCCAAATTTTTGATTTCGTATTTTTCTTGAATACCAATAATAATTATAAACGTGTCACATCACTATAAGGGTCATCACTTTCCACGTCACTTGCCAATAAAACGATAATTCTCTTCGTTCTTCTTAATTTGAAAAATTCGGTCTCTGGTATCAATGTATTGAAATTTCTTATATCTATCTATATTATATCTTATTATTTTGCCATATCGTTTGTTATCATCCAAAGAAACCATGCACTTGGTATGTATATACCCTTTAAATTACACGTTGTATATATTAGGATATTGCATATATAGTTTAGATACGAATGCGTAGGTAATAAAAATCCAACAACAAAACATAAAGTGTAGGACAAAATGAAAAATATCCTCACATATGTTTTTGCGGATAACACAGCACAACACTATCCCGAAATCGTTTGAATCGAGTGCAAGACCAAACGAAACAGGCAAGATCGACGCTCTTAAAACAGTTCGAGGGCTTTTTTAAAACGAGACGAACCTTCAATGGTACTCAGTACCCCTGTTAGATTCGGTGTCACACGAAAGGTGCTTGGCGAAAATATTTTTCGCGAAAAAAGGAAAAAAGATAAAATCTATTTTTTCGTTTTGAGAATTCAGCGACGTGTGATAAGTTTGCACTTGGATATTCTGGTCAAGTGATGATTATATTTTGTAGAAGGATAATTTGAGGGTTGAGGCTTGAGCATTTAATGGGAAGAAAAAGGTCATAGGAAAGATTGTCTACTTAATTATTCTAATATTAATTTTAGTTAATAATAAAAAATTGTTATCTAGTGTAAACTCTATATATGTACATAGAGATGAAGATATAACAATCTCGGTATTTCACAGTTGACAGGCAAACGGAATGAAGCCATTAGAACATCCCTCTATGTTCCATTATTGCATACAAAGTGGAGCATTGGCACTATTCGTTAACTGGAAACCTCATATACATACAAAATAGAAAACACCTAAAACCAACCGCTGAAGTTAAAATATTCGAACGCGGAATCCCAATTCCAAAGTATTCGATTTTTGAAACTGTCGAGTGGCCAGTAACACCCGTTATCAAGCCGTTCCAAATTCGCGAAATTCCTTGGCGAAAGAATTCGAAACTCGAAAGCGCTGAGTACCCGGTAAGCTCAGCAACTTGCCACTTAGCCACACTCAAGCGCGCACTCCCTAATGACGCGACTCGTATTGTACCAACTTTTTCATCCGGACTTGCATGAATATGGACTCGGACGCCTTTGTGAGCGTCCCTCCTTCCTCGTAAATCTGCCAACTTAACAACGCGCCTAAAAAACTTCAATACATTCTAATTTAGATTTTACTCCTGTAGTTTTAAGGTTCTGGCATGATTGAAGACGTTGTAAAACTAAGTTTGTCAGTAGGTTTTTTTATTTATGTTTTATGTTATTTTTACACGAGCCTCGTCCTTTCAGTGCGGTCCATTCACGCTTCGGAGTGTATAAAGAATCTGGTTCTAATTGAATCTTCATTACAGCTCGAAAATATTCTTTTTCTATTTCGCTTTTCGGATTTTGAATTTGGGTTAGTGTTTTTTGTCATTTGTTTTGATTTTCACTCGTGTAACGTTACGTTTGCTAAGTTTTTCTGTATAACTGACTGCCAGATTATGACGGCTAGAATCAAAGCGTAGACTGCCCTTAGTAACTAAGGCTGCGAGTTACTCTAAACTACGTTCACCTATGTTATCAACTAAGCTTCTGCCCGCGTATAAGGTTTTGTCAGATGCACGTACGAGACCCATTTTTGCTTTTTTTCTGGGTGAATTGACTTCTCCCGCTGTAGGTGGACTGAAAGGGAGTGCTAGACTTTTACTGACTAAAAATCCACCCTGGTCCTTCAGTTGCCCTTGTTTTCCGTGGCCGCGGTAACTTGTTATAATATTACCATAACCTAGGCTATTCAAATTGTTTTATTGCATATTGACACTTATGATTGTCGTTTCCAATGAAGTACCGAGAAGTAACTCCACAGTTACTTTCGTCCAAAACATGATTCATTATTCTCAAGGTTTCCATATAATAATAATAATATAATAATATTCCACAACTTTTTCACACAACGCCATCTAGTCCCAAACTAAGCAGAGCTTGTGGTATAGGTACTAGACAACTGATAAACATACATATATATTTCTAAATACATACATATTATAGATAAATTACACCCAGACAAAGAACAAATGACCGTGCTCATCACACAAACATTTGTCCTAGGTGGCAATCGAACCCACGACCTTGCGCATAGCAGTCAGGGCCACTGACCACTATACCAACAGGCCTGTAAATGTAATGTAATGTGTGAGAGGTAAGTATCTTGCATGTGTAGATCATGCAACATATTATAGAATGACTTAATACAAAAAAAAAAACGAAATTTAAAAGAATCTAAAAGTCTAAAGTAAGTCAGATAGCTATATAAATCTATGGTTCCAACAATCTGTTCTTAAATAAGAGTAAATGAACTGAGTACAGATCTTGAAACAAGACGATCTGCGATAAATGCAAACCAACTCGCGTGTACCACTAGTATAGTTGTCGCAAAGATCCATATATCATGCGTAGCTCAGGTGATTCTAAAAAAGCGAGGTAATGCGTTCTAAGTGTATTGTTACTTAGTAAATATCACCTGAGGCTTTCGTATGAGAGTTTTATAATAAATGTAACTTGTTCTTAAAATACATTTATACTCGTACGTTAGTCGTATTGCTTTTTTTTCAAACACAATAAGACATTTTGATGTAGCATTTGCTAAAACAAAATGTATTCAAAGACAACGACCGCCAAATTAAGGAGCATAAAAATGAAATAAAAGTTAAAGAATGACCAGAAAATACTATATTGTTCACCTTTTTTAATCAATCCATCTATGTATTAATCCATACTTCCATACTATACTTTTAATATTATAAATGCGAAAGTAACTCTGTCTGTCTGTTACCTTTTCACGCCTAAGCCGCTGAACCGATTTAGATGAAATTTGGCATGGGAATAGTTTAGAACCCTGGAAAGGACATAGGATAGTTTTTATCCCGGAATTCTCACGGAATTCAACTGTCTAGCTATTGCGGTTCTTGAGACACAGCCTGGTGACAGACGGATGGACAGACAGCGAACTCTTAGTTTACCATCTTTTGATTTGAAAAGAAAAAAATCTTTTGACCAACATCACCAGCACCATCATTAATTTGAAAAGGCAAAAAGTACGTATAATATGTTTTTATTACTACCCTATTGTATCATATTGAAGTGTAGCCTAATAGAGTGTTTTGTTATATTGTGTTGGTGTAACTTAGGGTAAGTGCATTATTGTTAATATTTATGTTAATAAAGATCTTTGAAATTGAAATTGACTACTTTATTACAGCCGGTACCAAAAGTTTTACGTGCTTTCCGATGTAGAGCGAAGAAGAATTTAGATATGTTTAGATGTTCACCCATCCTTGTACTGACCTCGCAACCGTTGCTTAACTTTGAAGATTGACAAGTGGGGCTGTTATTATTCAACCACGAGCTCCTTAAATCAGTACATTATATAACAGTAGTACGATGAGTTTTGATTTTAAAAAAACGATACATACTTAACACGGACCACAGTAATTATTATCCTCGCAAATCTGGCACATATCTCCGTATCTCGTCCCCTTGTTAGACAACCCTATTATAAACACCATGATATATCATTAGCCGAAAACCTCACAAATCGTAACTCAGCTTACCTACGCCTGTTATTATCATGTAACTAGAGATTGCAACTGGTTGCTTTGTGGTATAACACTAGTTGAGAATAACGGCTTATTTCAACCGTTATTTCCGTCTAGTCTTACACATAATTTAAAATTAAATTAAAGCCAAACTCTATGCAAGAGCATTTACACCTTACGTTGCTTTATACATACTTTCTATGTTCTATTCTAGGAAATTAAAGAATCGTTTTTCACGGGAATTGGTATACAATAAAATACACAAGATACCTAATTAGGACTAACTTGTCAGCTATGAACTTTTATTAGAAAAAATAGTTCAGAGAGAAGTAAAATTAAGTTTTCTATATAAAGTGAAAATCATATCTTATGTGTGAGAATCGAGTCTCATTAAAATTGGTTCTTTAATTTCCAATAATAAGGCTTTAATAGTTTGTAATAAGTCACCCTGATGTGGATACGCTCTTAAGTCTGTCAGGTTTCCTAATTACTCCTAATTAAGACGTTAACAATTTAAACTTCATATCAAAACCAACAAAATAGGCTTTGCTATAACAATCAATGAGAAAATATACACAATAACAATCCGCGAGTTGACAACTATGTAAAAATGGTTTGAAACGCTTCGAAACGCTTCATGTGTACTCGTAAAATAATATTTTATTCATCACTTAACCTTTCAATTAAAATATAAGTAATTTTTTAATTTATTAAAAAACTATGGCCTAAATATTGGCATTGTGGTCACGTGACTACGTATGACGTCATCGTTCAAAAAACTACTTTCCTGGCATTTGGCACACAAATGTACTTCGGGTATTTTATGATATTTTACTCTATTATGAACGTGAAAAATTATTATTAGTGCTGTGCAGTACCTTGTTGTGGGAATACTACTATAAAAACGCCAGCGAAACTATTTATTCATGTCCCTTTAAAAAGAGATATTCGCAAGAAGTGGTTAGAATTTCTGTGTCAAATCCATCCAAAGGTTGTCTGTAAAAGATCGCTTTTAGCGATAAGACCGCCCATTGTATTACCCTTTTTAGTTATTAAGTCCATATTTGTTTTACTGTTATGGTGTACAAAAAAGAATATATCTATCTATCTGCTTTTTTAAAAAGACAAAAAAAAGGAACTCATCGAACAACTATTACAGGACGATAAGACAAATGAAATGAATGACCACACAATGAACAATGAATGAATTTGTAAATTGGTTATAAAAAACACTTTTACACGTCATGTTTTTTTTGCGTGTTTAATTTAGTTAGATGAGGCCGGTATTTCCTAACTGACTACTCTGAGAAGAAACACCGTAACAAACTGCTTCTGAGTTACTCGTCAACGTCTCTTTTAAAGTCCAGACAATTTGTATTTGTATATGAGAGGCATGTAGGTTCATGTCTTTGGCAAAGGCGTAGGATGGGGGGAGCCGGCTGGGCCGTGCCCACCCCAGAATGGTCTGGTGCCCACCCGAGAATTTTGACTAACAAACAATCATGGCTGAAAAATTAAAAAATCTGGCCAAGTGCGAGTCATACTCACTCATGCAAGGCTCCGTTATGCGTTACATGTTAAATTAATTTATGTGAAAATTTTCATTTCGTACGTTAAGAGCTGACGCAACTTTGATAAGCGATCATCGCTTCTACTACTGGGGGCCAGCCCCCCCCCTGGGAAATATCTCTACATACGCCAATGGTCTTTGGTATTCTTTTGAGGAAATAACCACGCGAATTTGAGCGGACCTGTCCAGACAGTGCAAGCAGTTAGTTACACAGATTACTATATTAGTAGCAAGCTATTAGTTATTCTTTTCTTATTTTGTCTTACGCACCAACCAAAGATAACCAGTCAGCTGTCAAAATATTGAACGATGACGTCTCGTTTTCTGATTGGTGTTTCTAATCACGTGACTCACTGATAAAAAATCTCATTTTTCACAAGGGAAAATAAAATAAATTAATAATAATCTTTTCTTCATTTGTACTATTTTGTGCTTCATATCAATAGATTTACATAATTAAATAGTTATTTTAAATTTTTATACATACTGTCAACTCGCGGATTCTACTGGGTATACAATATGGTATACAATACAATCATGGCTATCCCTTACATATTTACAATCTCACCATTACAACCGTCGCACAACGATCGTGCAACCTCTCCCCACTAAAGTCCACACATACATTCCCGGATTTGAATACCAAGCAATATATTTGTTGGTACATGCGATGATGACGTCACAACCCGCGTCACACTAACAAGCCTCCGTGATACGACAAATTGTAAACGTCTTTTATCTAAACCACCATTTTACATATACTACATCACCGAGAAACTCATTCAAAAATGAACCTTACCTTCTTGTGTTAAAGTTCAAGTAGTAAAAGAAGACAGTATATACAGGGTGGTTGCAAGTATTTTGTTGTTTGACATGGGATGGAGTCGCGAATCTGAACAAATAGCACGGGTTTATGGTATTTGCTTAATGTGTAAGGATTGATATATATCTATGTACCTACATATATTTCGTGTATTTTATTTTCATGCGTGAATATAAAGGATTAAATGTTATGGCTGCCATATGAAATCTTGTGGATGGGCGTTACGTAAATTGTATTATGATGTGGGAAGAGATGTGTGAGAAAGGTTGCAATATGATTTACGTACAGGGATATTAGTAATTGAGTGTGGTGGTTCAAATGCGATACATTAGTAAAGATTTTGACCCCGATTAGGTGATCACCAAATAAAGTTTTCTACTACATGATTATAGATGGTTAATTATAAGAAACTAGCAGTCTTGCAGAGCTTGGCTCCTATGGACCTTATCACGGTAAAAACAAATCTCTTCTTCTATTGCAGTCGTATAAAAAGTACCTAGCCTATAATCTTCCTTAAACTTCAAGATACTTACTTCCATACCAAATTTCATAAAAATCCATCCAGTAATTTTGAAGATTAGCACAAGTAAAGAAACAAACAAGCAATAAACTCTTCGCATTATAATATTAGTATAGATATCCTCCACGCTGGATAGTAAAGTGATACTTTTTAAACGAACAAGAACAAATAAATCTCTTGAAATAATTATTTATGAACCACATTATCCTATTGAAGAACATCCCATCTTAAATAACGCGAAAAGGCAATCACCTTGTATATGTAAGCAGGTATTTTTCTCTCGGAATCAAAACGCGGTTAATGGGTTCCAAGAAAAGAGACTTCTTATGCCCGCGGAGTTGTTCGTTTTCTGAGTAATGACACGATATTGTTTTCCTTCGTTTTGTATTTAATAATTCCTTCTATGTATTGAAATGTAATCGTAAATTCAAACAACGTTTTTTTGTAGAAAAAATTATTAAAAGCTTCGGTTTTCTTTCCTTCAATTATAGTTTCACTAGCTTCTGCCCGCGAGTTCATTCGCGTGGGAGGGTTTTCCAGCATAAATCACGATCTTGCGGGAATTCCGGGATAAAAGTGTAAGATAGATGTTTTTTTGACAATTTATTACAATTTAAAAATAAAATCAACAATGGTGACCTGTGATCCACTGCTTTCTTATGTATATGATGCGTATTATTATTATTTTGTAATTTTAATTTAATTTTATATAGCTTAATGTTAGTTAACTTAATTTATTTTTACTTTAATTTAATTCCAATTTTGTAACTTAAAATCATGTTCTCATTGTATAACAATTCTTTTAATTTTCGACATTTTATTCAATTTAATTTTATATTGTTATTTTTTTAATACTTATTATTGTTTTTGACATGATTATTTAGGTTTGCTTAGATTGATTAATTAATTTTACTTTCCGGAAGAATGTTGTGCATACCTGTAAGTGATATATTTGCACTGTATCTCAAACCTTTGTATATCTTTATCCAATTGATTGTAAATATATCTTTGGTGTGCCTTGCATAAATAAATAAAAAATAAATAAAGTGTAATTCCAGAATGTAAGCGACCTACTTACTAAATTTCATTCAGATCCGTTCAGTAGTTTTGTATGAAAGAGTAACAAACATCCAAACATCCATCCTCACTTTCGCATTTATAAAAGTTGTAAGAAGAAAGATAGGTATTATGTTTTTTTTTTAAACACACCAGAATTTTGCAAATCCAATTTCTTTTTCCGAAGGATTGATTTTCTTTCAGATTTTTTTGTTTGTAAACTTAGTTTTATGTTTTAAAACAAAAGGTTACTGTTTGATCCAAGATATTTATATTATATACAGCCCATTTCCATATCCATCATGCACATTGCGTGCTTAATTACTCATTAAGGGTGCTTCAGTACATCCATCAAAAACAATTATTTTAGGCACGGATGTTGGACAAAGACACGCAATGGAATTCTTAATGATTATGTTTTTCGTGTTTTGTATAACATTTACAAAACAAAACAAAGTCGGTCCCGCTGTCTGAAAGCTTAGATTCTTTTAACTACGCAACGGATTTTAATTCAGTTTTCAGCAATAAATGCGTGTATATTATAGTAGAGAAAAACCGAGGAATTCAAAGATTTGCAATTGAGTTTGTTCGTTTAAACTCGTTAATCTTCGAAAGTACTGGGTGGATTTAGATGAAATTTGGTATAGAAGTAACGCGAAGCTTGAGAAAGGTTACGAGATTTACCCGACTGCAAAGGAAGGAGGGTTATGTTTTTATCGTGAAAAAGAATTTTAGTAAAATATAATACAATGTTTAACACTAGTTTCGAGGACAAACTGATTAGAATAAACTTTTCGTATGTAATTTTTTTTGTTAACAGTGTGAAATCTTCAAAAGGCAGTCTTTAGGTATAAGCCCTATGAGTGTGGGATACTTATACCGTACTAAAACCACCCCAGTGCAATGGTTACCATCAGCTCATGAAGGGGGACTCTCAGTGCAAAGAACAAGAACCCACTCCGGGCAGTTTCCTATGAGTTACCTTTCGGGGAGTGTGCGATGGAATTGCACAGTCTGATTTACAAGACAAACTGCGATGCGCCAACGTTACATGGTGGACATCCCACACATACGCAGAACACGTTTTGCGTACAGCTAAGGTCTCCTGCTGGAGTCTGTGTTTCCTGATAGCCATAGCCTGGAAGTTTTATCTCGAGAGTGAATAGGTTACTTCTAGGCAAGCGGGCTTCATTTTCGACCACATGATCGCTTAACATCAGGTGAGATGGTGGTAATTGTACCTAGACTTAGTGCAAAATCAAATCATTATTGATACTGATTTTGAAAGTAGATAATAAATAACACGTAATTTTTTTTGGTTTCTAGATGAGGCTAGGATCTTATATAATATAATATTCCACGACTTTCACACAACGCCATCTAGTCCTAAACTAAGCAGAGCTTGTGCTATGAGTACTAGACAACTGTTAAACATACATATATATTTCTAAATACATACATATTATAGATAAATTACCACCAGACAAAGAACAAAGCATCGTGCTCATCACACAAACATTTGTCCTGGGTGGGAATCGAACCAACGACCTTGCGCATAGCAGTCAGGGCACCTGACCACTAGACCAATAGGCCTGTCAAATGGCCTGTCAAATATGACTGACCCGAAGAAACGCCGAAACAAACTCACGAGTCTTAAGTCTGTACTAGTCAAATGATATGAGAAATATTTAAGTACCTAAACATCTTAGGTGATCTTTTGAAGAAAGAACCACAGTTTTCAGTGGATCTGTCGAGACAGTGCAAGTATTTGTCAGTTATTGTGTAGCTCAACTTAGAACCTGAAGGAGCTCAAAGATTTTTTTTTTATTCCGGTTGAGCCCAGTCTTGATCTAGGTCTTGTCTGAAGTTAAGAGATACATAAGGACTGTAATGGAATGAGCGAGCCCAGAAGATGCCTGTTCACTCTTTCTTTAAAGGCTCAAGTGATTTCAAATTCAAGGAATTACAACAAATTACAATTAGATAATTGAAAGGCGCTATTATTGGTAAAATATTGACAGTAAAGTTCATCAAATACGTCAGTCAATATCTATGTTTATAAAATACTAATTTTTAGACCTTAAATAATTCTTTGTATCTTTTCTTCCATAATTATCGCGTAACAAAACAATTGTTCGCAATAACAATAAATTAATTGTTAATACGATTAATCATTGCAACAATGATGTAATTTATATTAATTAAGGAAACAGTGTGACTAGAGTGACCAGGTTAATGGGAATTGTTGAGATTATCTCGGGATTGGTATACTTCTGAAACATAATACGACTCACTATTCGTTTTGGACGTCATGGCAATAGATAAGGAGATAAGTAGAATAATAGTATCTATGACAATTATAACTTGTATTAACTATATTATTTGGTGTTTAACTATTTTGTTCAACACTGTTCAGTAAAAGTTTATTTATTGGCCGACAACAGGTACTAATTGTAGTACATAGTAAAAGTATGTAACAGACAAACTTAAAATACGTCTATACTATAGCTAATACTGCGTATGTGTACTTTTATTTTTCCAGGTGGGTGGTTAAATTCATTTATTTATTACATATGTTTTTTGCTTTCTTTCCCAACGGGAAAATAATATCCATCAACAAGTTTAGAGTTTCTTACATTTTGTCAGTCACACAGCTTTTTATGTGACTTTAATAAAAAAAAAATAAAAAAAACAAAATCTTTTTATTTCAGATTTTATTTTATTTGACATTGACTTTCCCTCTTTTCCTTTTCCCTGTCCCAAAAGTCAACTAAATCCCAAACACACTAATCCGAAACTTGGTCACAGTACCAACGATGATGGATAGCTACATTTGCAGCTCGAAGGTCCGGGTCCACAATAAATCATTACGGATCCGGCTCTAAGGGCTACCCGGCCGTCCGCCCGTAAAAAAAGTAATTCCTTTATCACGCCATTTTTTCCCGCTTTTCTCTTGAGCGAGTTTAACTAAGAATTAATTAGCGAATAGCAACAGGTCCACTGGTGGGTATTTTCGGTAATAAAATTATTTAATTTCTAATGTGCGTTCCGGATTACGTTATTGTTGTAAGATTCAGGGAAATGTTTTGTGAAATCTGGTTTGGGCTCTATGGTCTTTGGTATATTTAATTGGTAACATAAAGCCCACGAAGTAAACATTTCTTTGTAATTAAAAACTCATAGTTGACTTTTACAAAATTTCGTAGATAAAATAGTCAATCTTAAAATAAAAAATATAAGGTTTATGAGTAAAATTTAATTTAACACGTTAGCTGACAGTACGTCGTTAGGCGGGAAATTAAAATAGTACGTTATGACGTCGAGGGACGGGCCACTTATTTATAAGAGTACGTCGTCTCACGATAATTTTTCATATAAGTATTATGAAGAGCAGTATCCACTGTCATATTATGAGCAATTTCATATTTCTTACTGCCGTAACACGAGTATTTTGTAGGTAGTTTCATATTGCTTGCTTATGCACGAGTTCCTTACTACGTTGATTTGTCATCTAGTATGGAAAATTCTACTGTCGTAATGTGGTGACAGGGTAAGTGCTCACTGTCAGCGAACGTGTTCAGCACCCCTATTGGACCTCAACAAAGTTGGGTAACAGGTTACAAATTGGTAAAACTGGTGTCACATTTTCTGGCATCTGACTGCCCGTAATGATAGTCAAAGATATCTAAATGACAGCCGAGACGATGTGTTAATATAGTTACCCATCCACAGACAGAATTTGACAAACGTTGCTTAACCTTACACACGACCCCAGTGGTTGTCATTATTTTGCCACGAGTTCCTCACCTTAATTTAATTAAAATATATAATATACAACCTGTATGTAATGGAAACCCCATATCTATCCGAAACGGCTGAAGACAACATCTGGCATAAGTTTTTATGCACAGTTTCAGTTCAAAATAAGTGACTTTAAAATCGATACCAAATTATCGGTTTCATTTGTTTCTTGAATACCAATCAACAAACGTGTCACAGCACTACGAGGGTCAATAACTTTCCACGTCACTTGCCAATAACACGATAATTCTCTTCGTTCTTCTTAATTTGAAAATTTGACCTCTGGTATCAATGTACTGAAATTTCTAATAAGTTTCACACATGTAGACATCGGATTACAAAATCAAAATCTATCCTTTATTATCATCCACAGAAGCCGTGCTCTTGGTATGTATATATCTTTCAAATTGCACGTTGTATAAATAGCATATTATGTTCAGGAAAATATAAAACAATTCCTTGTTCATGAAGACACTGGCAACATTGTCATGTTCAAGAAAATGGATTAGTTTTTTTTTATTTGAATTCGGAGTCTTATTTACTTTTATTATTGGTAAAAGATTATCATACGCCAATCAATGTGGTTGTGATGATACCTACTCTACAAGTCGACAAACTCCAAGAGAGAAAAGATCTTTAGTTATGGGACGATACGGTTGGCACAGTGATTGATCGATTTGCTGCTTTGCTGCGTGTCGATGGTACTATTCGCTCACCGGAAAATGGGTAAATATAGCTTACAAATTCTTGTTTTGTGTTTGGGTGCTTGTGCAAGTGAATTAAAATGTTTGTAAAAGCATCCACGATACAGAGATATTCCTAGGTTTAAGGGGACTACGAGAGCTAAACGCGAGTTTTATAATGCGTTAAAGTATATGATTCACTGCAGATAACACAATCAGAAAAATATATGATATTCTTCAGGATATAATCTAGTTAAGTAGTGTGTTGAAAACATAATACAACAAATTTTAATTCATAGAAAAAAATCACAAAGATACCTCTAAAAAAATCTTTTAACGAATAAAAACCATATTAAAATACATACGATCATTCTGATTTTTTGACAAATTATTCAACAAGAAACATACTAACGAAATAGTGTTTTATTTTTTTAATCCAATCAATACATTTTCTGTAAATCGCGTATTATTATTTCGCAATATAATACGTACGCATGTGTGCGTAAACGCCTGTGTACCGACAGTGCCGGCTAACGCCTGTTGCTATATGGACGTGTCGCTTTTCTCGCCGATTTATTTCGACTCGGAATTGTTTGTAGTTATTGTAAAGTTTCGTCTGTAAATTAATTATTATATTTATAAATTCATTTTTTATATCAATTTTCTATAAATAATCTTCTTTCTTGTAAATATAAAATACTTTAGGTTAAAATAGCGTAACTTGATTTCAATTTTATTTTATAAATATGGGAAATAAAGTGAAGCCAGTTAAAAGGACTAAAAAACGTTCATATAAATCAAACGCCGTACATATGAACGATGTTAAAAGGTAAGAATATTTTAGATTACTAAATTATTTCTAAAATATTATTTTATTTTATTTATTTATTGGAACCGTCTCAGTATTGAGCACTTTATTTTACTCGAATACGGTCAGTTATTTCATTACAATTCCTAAGTTCTATTAGCGTATATAGTAGTGAATCGGATTGGCAACCGCCAGTGTCCTGGATCAAACCTAGGGTCTTATTTTGTCTTTTTGTCACTTCTATTTTATTGAAAGTACTTTTATATTATATTTAGATATTTTTGTAAATATTTTGTTGAATAATAAAGAAACGTTTTCATTTTTTTATAGGAGAAAGAAAGTCGAAAATGTCAACGCCGAAGTTATTTTCAATGAGTAAGTATCGACACATTATCTAGGCTATAATAAAGAATAAAACAAAGTAAGAAACATTTTGTTTCAAGACCGCGGTTTATTGATATGGGCAGTAATGTGCATGACAAAATATCTGATTGATCTGAAAATTCAGATGTTGCTTATTGTCATACATAACTAAGTAAGAGAATAGGTATGTACCTAACTATGAATGTTAGTTGCCTAATCTTTTATTTGTAGCTCAACAATTTTACGAAATGAATACAAAAAATTGGCCAAGTGCGAGTCAGACTCGCCCATGAAGGGTTCCGTAGTAACTATAATAATATAATATGTATATTTATTTGACGAATAAAAAAAACTTAAAAATTTCTTAAAACTAGCTTATTTACATTTTTACAACTACGCTAAATAACTTTGTTTTTCATAGTGTTTGTATGAATTACAAAGTTATATTTGCGGTTTTAGAAAATATGCTGTATCTCAAAAACTGCTGAATCGATTTCGTTCAAACCAATTTTGGTTGAAAGTTTACATTAAGATCTACAGACATTTTTTTTTAATTTTTCACTCCATTATTATAGAAGTTAGAGGGGGGGACACACATTTTACCACTTTGGAAGCTTATATCTTTTAAACGATTGTTTTTATGAAAAAGCGGTCTTAGAAACCCTCATATCATTTTTAAAGACCTGTCCATAGATACCACACACACATAGGTTTAATGAAAAAAAATATTTTCATTTCTAGTTCCATGTATAAATCGGAAAGCGGTTTACAGAATACATCTACCTACTAAGTTTCACATGTATAGTCTTAATAGTTTCGGAATAAAATGGCTGTGACATACGGACGGACGGACAGACGGACAGACAGACAGACAGACGGACGGACAGACATATCGAAACTATAAGGGTTCCGTTTTTTGGCATTCAGCTACGGAACCCTAAAAAATGAAATCTAAAATGTACCAACTTCTGAACCACAGAACTAGAAAATTTAGAATTGACATTTTCACGCAGTTTTAAAATTGACATGGTCACTAAATCTGTCTTAAAACGGGATATTTACTACTATATTTTGGCACAAGTAATATACAGGGTGGCAGGGACATCGACGCACAAACGCTTACCAGGGATTCGGTACATGATTCTGGACCCCCTGCGTTGGAATTTTTCGTCGTTTTTTTTTTTTAATTTTTCAAGATTTTTCAGTATATTTTTACTGAAAACTGTATAAAATCATTGTTAATTAAAATATAAAATTCACTTGTTTCACTTGAAACAGCAATGTAAATAAAATTCGAAAGAGCTACCTAATCATTTGTTTTGCTAGGGTTAATTTACGAGATCAACATAACTAATCAGGTAGCCTTTTCGAGTTTCGTTTACATTACTGTTTGAAATAAGTGAATTTACTGTTTTGTTATTGCGTCGGATTTTTCGTAATTTTATGAAATTAAGAAAAAGCCGACGAAAACTACCAACGCAGGGGGGTCCAGAATCATGTACTGAATCCATGGTAAGCGGTTGCGCGTAGATGTCCCTGCCACCCTGTATTTGTTGTTTATAGTTTCGTCATGTCTGTCTGTCTGTCTGTCCGTCCGTCCGTCCGTCTTCCGATAAACCGCTTTCCGACTTTGAGAAAAAAATAATTAAAATACATGGAACCTCCCCATACATGGAAGGTATATATGGAATATATGGAACTAAAAACCGAAAATATTTCTTTACATGAAACCTATGCGTGTGTGATATCTATAGACAGGTCTTTAAAAAATGAGATTGAAGTTTCTAAAACCACTTTTTCATAAAGTAAATCGTTTCCAAAGTGGTAAAATGTGTCTCTCCCTCCCCCCCTCTAAGTTCTATAATAATGGAGTGAAAAATTTAAAAAAATATGTCTGTAGATATACACTTTCAACCAAAATCGGTTTGAACGAGATCGGGTTAGCAGTTTTTGTATTACAGCATATTTTCTAAAACCGCAAACATAACTTTGTGATTCATACAAACACTATGAAAAACAAAGTTATTTGGCGTAGTTGTAAAAGTGTAAATAAGCTAGTTTTAAGAAATTTGTAAGGTCTTTTTTTGTCAAATTAATATAAATGTTATATTATATTATTATAGTTACTACGGAACCCATCATGGGTGAGTCTGACTTGCACTTGGCCATTTTTTTTCAGTTGTTTCACAATCGAAACTCGAAACAAATAACAAACATGGTAAATAATGTCCCGCTTTCATTTGTAATGAATTTCATTACCACAAACTTTTTGTATTTTTAGATTGGAAACTGTGGCATCACAGAATGATCACGGTCGTGAAGTTATTGATAAAAGTACATATTCATCTGAGCAAGTATTAGAAGAAACCTTTAATACACAGGTAATATTCAAAACTTCAACCGCACGTTACAGTAACATAATTTTGCGAGTTGTGTAGAATTAGTTTTATAAATAAAAATGGTATAATTCAATTTTAGGTGGCTAGTGCTGCTGAAGAAAGTCATTGTGATGTCCAACCTGAAAACCAAGAAACTGATGGGTTAAATTATAGTGCAGAAGTAAGTTGTTCCGTGAAAACATACTTATTTAAAATTATTTTAAGTTAAAACAATGTTTTATGGTATAAAAAAAATTATTCATTTATTTTTACAGACGGAAAACTATACTCCTAAAAAGAACATACAAATTGGACGCAGGATTATTAATGTTTCCTATTTTTTTTTAAAGCTGTGTGAGATCTCAAATCACGGACCATTAGACTGCGGGCTATCTTCTCTTGAGTTAGTTGGTGAAAAGCTTCACGGCTTATCTTCCAAATTTACTTTTTTATGTAAAATGTGTAAACAACAATTTGACATTAACGACAATGATAATTGTTTATCAATAAATACATGTGCTGTAGCTGGTGCAATTTCTATTGGTTGTGGTCATTCTCAGCTACAAGAATTTTCATCAGCCATGAATTTGCCAATGATTTCCCAAAAAACATACCAAAAGAACCACAAATTACCAGGGGCGTGCATAGGATTATGACAGGGCATGCGGCGGAGTAAAAACACACAAAAACTTCTTCTTTTATAGATATTTAGCATAGCCACAGCCACGCATCGTAGCATGGTGGCGATGCGTGGCTGTGGCTATGCTAAAAATCTATAAAAGAAGAAGTTTTTGTGAGTAATCGGTCACAAAAACTTCTTCTTTTATAGATTTTTAGCATAGCCACAGCCACGCATCGTAGCATGGTGGCGATGCGTGGCTGTGGCTATGCTAAAAATCTATAAAAGAAGAAGTTTTTGTGTGTTTTTACTCCGCCGCATGCCCTGTCATAATCCTATGCACGCGCCTGCAAATTACTGTCGGAAAACTGGCAGCAACTGGCACAACAGTCCATGGATCAAGCAGCTGAGGAAGAGAAAATTATGGCTATAGCAGAAGGCAGGGTCACAAAGAATGGTACGCCTATCATAGATGTGATAGCAGATGGTGTGTACGGTAAAAGGTCGTACAAAAAAAATTATTCAGCTTTATCCGGCGCTGCTGCAATCATAGGTAGAAAAACAGGCAAACTTTTATATTTGGGAGTCCGAAATAAATATTGCTACCATTGTGATCGTGCCGAAAAGAAAAAAAACAACAGTGCCTGAACATTTATGTTTGAAAAACTATTCCGGTCCGTCCACAGGAATGGAGAGCGAAATTATAGTGGAAGGTTTTAAGCAGTCATTAGCTACCCACGGTTTGATTTACGGACGACTAATATCTGATGGTGACTCAAATACTTATTTCAAAATTTTGCAGGCAAGACCTTACCTTGATATTACCGTCGAAAAAGTAGAATGCAGAAATCATTTACTGAGGAATTTTTGTAACAAAATGATGACATTGCAAACTGAAACCAAATATTTAAAAAGTCACAGAAAATTATTGACCATATCGCGAGTTTTGAGCATGAGATCCTGCATAACCAAAGCAATACAAAAAAAAAAATGATCCCTGCCCAGAAGAGCAAAAATTATTTGAGGACATTTTACAAGCACATCATCACGCTTTTGGAAACCACCTTGAATGCAAAACACATTTCTGCAAAAAAACGGGAGATTTGGAGCAAAATGATGTTCCAAGTGACTTTCAGCTAAGTTCTCTGTGGCAGAGAATTAGTATAATGATACAAATTATTGCTGGCCATGCTCGAAGTTTACTTCATGACGTGGACAGTAACGTTGTAGAACGCTATCATAGCATCATAGCAAAATATGTAGGAGGAAAAAGAGTTAATTTTTCCCTCAAAAACTCATATCAGACGCGATGCATTGCGTCAGCAGTGCCGTTCAATGAAGAAAATGCACTTTCGAAGCTTTATAAAAAAAATACCAATATGAGCCCAAGAGGCAAACTGAAACTGTGGGAAGAAAGAAAGAAGAAACAAAAACTCCTTAGTAAAAGATATATAAAAAGAAAAAGAAGGCTTGTTTTCAGTAAAAAACAAGACGATAAGGATTATGGCCAGTCCTGTGAAATGCCGGTAGAAATACTGGATAAACTGAAAAACGAGTTTATGAAAAAAATTAAAAAGTCTGATTTGGAACGAGCAACAATTGAAAGAAAAACTGTTTTACAAAGTGATAGTGGAGAATGGCTAGAGATGAGAAGATCGTTATTGACTGCATCCAATTTCGGCAGAGTTATAAAAAGGCGTATTAATACACCATGTGCTAATTTAGTCAAAGATATTCTTTATCGGAACAAAATTGACCACGTGGAATCTATTAGACATGGCCAATTGAATGAAAAAATCGCACTTGCACAATTGGCTGTACAAGAGCGCAAAACGATTAGACCCTGTGGTTTATTTATAGACCAAGAACTATGTTTCTTGGGTGCAACGCCTGATGGATTAATTGGAGAAAATACTGTTGTTGAAGTAAAGTGTCCTTTGACAGCCCACAAAATGGGCCTAGCAGCAGCAATTGAAAATAAAAAAGTAAACTTCTAGCAATAAACAAAAACTAGTGAACTAGCCATCAACAAAAAACATGCTTGGTATTACCAAGTTCAAGGACAGCTACACGTAACCCAAAAAAAAATGTTTGTTTGCCGTATGGGAGAATGAAAAAGAAAAGCTGAAGACGGAAATCATTCAAAGAGATGATACATTTTGGGAAAGAGAAATGAAAGAAAAATTGAAAAAGTTCTATTTAGACTGTATTTTACCTGAGATACTTGATCCCCGAATTTCAAGAAATATGAAAATTCGTGAACCATACGTAAAAAATAGAGATGAAAATACAGATAGAGATAAAAGTGACAAAAAAGACAAAAGCGAAATGGAATGAAAGCAAACTGTTCCGGTGCAGCAGTTTGTTTTTTCTCTGCACGAGCACATATAAGGCAGTATTTGTTTTGGATGCCTAAAAACAAAACTTGTTGTAGTAGAAAACTAAATTTTGAAGATTTGTGACTTGAGTAATTTTTTTCCAAAATTTGTGTATTAACATTGCGCTCCGTATGCGTAAATACGTCAAAAAATCACAAAATAAAATTATAATAATTAGCTTGTTTAATTTTTATGTATCCTTCCTGTTCGTTCACCTGTCCATCCATCCACCCAGTCCGTATCCCACCCTTTTATTCGTCTCTCCTCGCATCCGTAGGTATGTTCACTTCACACGCTGTATTCTTATAAACCGTATATTGCGAAAATAAAAATGACGAAAATAAACTGCTATTTTATACAAAAAGTTTATTCACTTGGAAAAAAATAATTGAAACAGCTGTTCTTATTGCGATTTCAGAGCTGGTGCCATAGTAAAACTTGTTCATAATTATGAGTACAATAACCTCCTTTGGTATTACTTAAACTCTTTTGTAACACCCTGTATATTATTTTTCTTCAGAATCCACCATCAAACTTTTTGGATGTTTTTTTTTTCATTATATTATTCTTGATTCTGAAATAAAATATCTATAGGAATAAAAATTATTGATTTTAACCGACTTCAAAAAAAAAGGAGGAGGTTCTCAATTCGTCTTGAACTTTTTATTTTATGTATGTTACCTCATAACTCGGAGACGGCTGGACCGGTTTGAAAAATTCTTTTGGCGTTTGAAAGGGTATACGTTCTACTTGGTCCCATGGTTACGAAATCATGATCTGATGTTGGGATCCTGGAGAAATCGAGGGAACTCTTCAAATATTATAGGCACACCTATAGCGTTTTGGGTATTTCTTATAGTACCTTGAGCAGTTGCTTTTGAAAATTACCATTTGGAGAAGTTGAACTGATGATGAAGACCACAGATGGCCACTGAAACTACTCAATAATAAGTATTTCGTGGATTGCGATTCGATTACTTGAATACGGATGTTAAGCACTTTATACTCATCACAATGAATATGGTGATGTAGAGCTGATGGTGATGTACCAGGTGAACTCCTCAAAAATTAACAGCTCTGCACCAGGAAAAGCAATATTTTGTAAAAGGTGATAAGTAGTTGACATTTTGGCTTTTGTAACTACATAAATTACAAACAGTCCCACTAAAAAGCGGGAAAAAAATTTTTAGCAAAAAAATAAAACCGACTTCCATATAAAAACACTACAAAGGCAAAAATAACTTGAATTTCGGAAGGCGGTGTCAAAAATATAAAAGAAACTACAAAACAAATGACACCGACTACCGAAATTAAAGTTATTTTTGCCTTTGTAGTGTTTTATATGGAAGTCGGTTCTATTTCTTTGCTAAAAATTTTTTTGATAACCTAATGAATTAAATAAAAAATAAGAGAACAAAACTATGCACATATTTTAAAATAATAACAACACGAAAATATGTAAATATCTATAAATACATAATATTTAATAAATAAGACAACAAAAAGCTATACCGCGAATGAGATTCGATCTTGGTGATCGCCGCGGAAACGCGCTGCGAAACCCGAACGGTGACAAACTGGACCGCTCGAGCTCTGTAAACCAGTCGCGAAATTACGATGTTAAATGTAATGAAAAACACGCATCGACGAAATTCGCGCGGTGCACCCCGCAGTAGGCGGGACTACTCGTGTCCCACTTCATCTGCTTCACCCCCTCAAATGAGGGGGTGCGCGGGGCATTCTCTGTGATGTGTCTGTGAGTGCGCCCGATTGAGCAAGGTCAACGGGATTATAATGCGTCTTAATGTAACCAACAAAATGTTATCTATATGAAACCGTAGCCTGGTTTGTCAGGTAATTATTCCCATAGACTGCTTTTCATAGTACTTTTCCCGCGAATCCTCATTTTAATAATAGTCATCCCGTTTATGCCCATCGTTGTTCCATAATGCCTGAAATTGCCCTTTAACGCAATTTATAATGTAAATTATTTTAATAAACTCAATCGCTGTGATTTATGGTCACAAGTTTTAAAATAAACTTGTTAATTTTAAAACTGAAAAGTGAATTTTGAATGTTTTATTTTAAATTAATGTAGTTTTAAATATTCAAGAGGTATTAAAATATAGTATACGATGACGGTGACTCGAAAGAGATAGAATTCGTAATATAAAAATTGGGTAGTGTTTTAACATTTCAAAATGAATATTAAATTTTTATTAAAATTTGGTCTGATATGATAATATTGAACTAACTTGTTCTTTTAAACGAGAAATATAAAAATAATAATAAAGGCATGTGTTTTCAGTTGGACCTTTTTGTTAAAATATTGGGAAAATAAGATGAAAAATTCTACAACTCTATTGAAATTAAAATAACACAAATTCCACAGAATTACGGCCATTTGGCAGTTACGCGAACAACCACAGAAAGTTATATATTTTTCACTAGCTGTGCCCGCGACTTCGTCCGCGCGGAATAGTGACTTTCGGCAGCATTTTTAACTTTTTAGGCTAATTATTTTTAAAATAAAACTCATGCATAATTTGAATGTCGTATTTATTAATATCTAATCAAAAGTCTAAAAAATAAGTTTCAAGCTTCTAGCTTTAAAATTGACGTAATTTCCATACAAACATTCATCCCCTATTTCAACTCCTTACACCCCTTTTTTCGCATTAAAATGCAGCCTATGTCCTTTCTCAGGCTCTAGACTATGTGCGTAGCGAATTTTATTAAAATCGGTTCAGTAGCTTAGGCGTGATTGCGTAACATACAGACAGACAGAGTTACTTTCGCATTTATAATATTATAGTAAGGATTGTAAAAATGTGTTTTTAGAAAATTTACATAGATGATACCAAAAAACAAAGATCCAATCAATCTTACTAGCCTTTTCCAAATAATATATTTATACTAATCATTGATATACTAAAAACCCAAGATGCACAGTCTCGAAAAAAAATGACGCTCGAAACTGTCGCCAAACACTCACCACTTACGTAGTAATAGATATGCTATAAGTACAAAATATGTTTTTGGAAATTCTATCTTATGACAATTGTTTAAGGTTGTTTTTACAAAGAAAATTTTGGTATTTTTGACGTGTGTACCTAGACGCGAGTGACGCGATACTATTTGAAATGAGCGCATAATTTAGAATTAAGCACTCATTTTATGCGGACGGTTTTGAGACGTTGAGTGTGCATCTTGGGTTTTTAGTATATCAATGATACTAATATAATAAAGCAGAAAAGTTTGTTTGTTTGTTTAAACGCATTAATCTTCGAAGGTGGATTTGGATTAATTTTGGTATGAAAGTAATTTTGAAGCTTGAGTAAGGCTTAAAGGCTACTTTTTACCCGACTTAAAAAATGAGGATTATGTTTTTATCGCGATATAAGTCCACGGGAAGAAAGCGCGACTGCTAGTATACATATTATATACTTACAAATAAAATCATAACAAAATATTTTTTTTAAATAGACTCTCTCATAGAAAGGAGGCCTTTGTCCAGTTATTGGCTGATTACGTTATGTTATAACAAAATAATTGTGTAACCTCAATTGCTCATATGTAGTTACTTATACGATACTTAAATCTAAACAAACTTTTATTTCATTTTTGTCTGTGTGTCGGTCTGTCTATCTTTCTTACCCGAGCTAATCTAACTGCTGAACTGATTTTAATGCGACTTTCACTAGAAGATTGAAGAGGAATATAATATAGTCCAAAAGGATCTAGATTACGTGGAAAAAAACGGCGTAGGTAATAATTATCGTCTCCCTCGTAAAAGAAGTCGCGGACACAGATAAAGAATAAGGCTCAATTTACACCGCCGCGGAATGGAATGGAAACGACTTTTTGCAACGAGATTGTACATGGCATAATGAACTTTATATCAATTGTATGACATACAAACTAAATAGGAGCCAAAAAAAGGTCGCGCGTCTTCCGGGGAACCCTCGCGCATTCTCAAGAATTCCCCTAGCTACTGTCGGCGCCGTCCGAGTCTCTCCATCATCTGAGAATCCGCGGGAATTGGCGCGAAAGTGGAGTCGGTTGGGTCGGTCACAGCAGTGCGGTGCCAAGCAAGCAAGGCGCAGTCGCGCGACTTCTCTTGTCATGAGGCAAAATTGACGCTTCCATTCCGCTGCGGTGTAAATTGAGCCTAAGGCTCAATATTTAGTGCCACAGACAAACGACATCATACAAAATTAGAAACTTATAATAAATCTTTATCAATAGGGTTAGTAATTAGTAAGGATAATTTAATAAAATCATCTTGGATCCTAGTCCTGGTGGAAAATTCGCGGGAACAGCTAGTCTTTCTTACTGATATTATAAATGCGAAAGTTTGTGAGAATGGATGTATAGATGTATATACATATATATATATATATATATATATATATATATCTAGTAAACAGGAGCACAAGGATCGTTCATAATCAATAAATCATTTTATTCTCTCTCCACAAAGTTGCCTTATAATATAATTAATATAGGTACAATTTCATAAGCTGTACTCTTTGTGAGAGACTGGTGCCTGAAATAGGTTTTTTTTTTAAATAGATTTGGAAAAAAACCTGTGTTACAGGTCCCCAGGCCCCTTCACGGCTAGAATACGCTTTTGATTTGGTGCCGTGTAAGGACAAAGGAGTAAACAATATTTAAAAAAAAAAATAGAAATGTAGCTATAACAAAAAAGAAAAAATTATAAAAAAAAATTAAAACTACAACTAAACAGAAAATATTGACTCGGTTTATGAGATCGGGTGTGTGAGTGAGAAGTGTAGTGTCAGTGAGGTTGTGTGTGATATGTTTTGTTTAGGTGAGGAGTGTGAGTGTGTGTAGAGGTGAATGAAGTATGTATTTGTAATAATGTATGTGAGGCAAATATTGAGATGAGGAGTAGCTGTGAATGGAGTTAGTTTATTTCAGAACGGTTAAAAGATTCTCTGTTTTTTGATAGTCAAGGGTTTTCAGGTGCTTTTTTATTGCTATAATACAGCTTGATTTGGTTTTAGGATATAGATTTAGGTGTTTGTTAAGCTTATTATAGAGATAATGCCCGAGGAAACAGAAGAATCTTTTAGGGAGTGGGGATAATAGTGAAGATGTTTGTTACTCTTTCACGCTAAAACTACTGAACGGATATGAATGAGATTTAGTAAGAAGATAGTTGACATCCTGGAATAACATATTGGCTACTTTTTATCCCGAAATTCCCACGGGATTGGCATTTATGCGGGAAAACCCTTCCACGTGAACGAAGTTGCGATAGTTATAACTCGTAATAAAATTTTAAATTGTTCTTTGGTAAGTCATTCGCAGCTCAAGCAGTATGACTGTGGAATACTCTTCCCGTGTCAGTAAGACAAGCACAAACCCTTCCTTCTTTCAAAAACATGGTAAAAGATCTCTATCTCTCTCTTTAATTTGTGACTATATTTTATGTATCCCAGCTTGTTTTTTTATGTATATATACAACGTATAATTTAAAGGGTAAGTGCAAGTGCATGGCTTCTTTGGATGATTACAAACGATATGGCAAGGGTTTTGTAATCCTAAGTCTACGTGTGTAGAACTTATTACAAATACCAATACACTGATACCAGAGTCCGAATTTTTCAAATTAAGAAGAACGAAGAGAATTATCGTGTTATTGGCAAGTGACGTGGAAAGTTATTGACCCTCGTAGTACTGTGACACGTTTGTTATGATTGGTATTCAAGAAATATATGAAAACGATAATTTGGTATCAATTCTTTGAGTCAGTTATTTTGAGCTGAAACTGTGCATAGAGACTCCATACCAGATGTTGTCTTCAGCCTTTTTGGATAGATATGGTGTTTCCGTTACACATTGTATACATATGTGTGTGTGTGTGTGTATATGTAGGTTATTACTTATGTTTTGTACAGACGCCAGCACATGAAACTACCCGAAACTGTCAAATTTTTCCAATCAACCTTGAACCTAATTACTTTAACAATAAAGTTGAAAATCTATTAAAGAAATTTGACAGATTGTTGTAGCTTGATATGCTGGCGTCTGTATAAGTGAATAGTACACCATGGACTACCCGCGTACTTATTTTCTCCTGCTGTATCATAACCATTCAAAAGTTGTCTGTAAAAGATCGCCGAAGATTTAAGTCCTCATTTAATTCTATTCTGGTTTACAAGGTTTATAATAAAGAGTATATCTATCTATCTACATAGCTAAATACCACGCTTATTAGTATACATGACGCTATTGCCTATCTGAACTCCACAACACAGTAACTAGATGACACCCTTCTTTTAAGATTTCTGTCAGTAATGTCTGATAGAAACGGCACTCATAGCAGAGCATAATGCTGAGTGAGAGCCTTGTTGCCGCGATCCCGACTTAGATTTATCTTTATTTTTAGTTTCTTTTTTTTCTGTTTTTGCCACCCATTCGTAAAATGTTAATCTATACTTATAATAAATCTGTAGAGAGGTCAATTCTGTACATGAAATATATTTACAAAACAACTATCAGGGGGTGATTAGGGATCGATACTGATGCCAAAAATGCAATCAGTAAAATTATTGTCTGTCTGTCTGTCTGTCTGTCTGTCTGTCTGTATAACCGTTATAGAAACAAAAACTACTCGACGGATTTTAACGAAACTTGGTACAATTACTATTCATACTCCTGAGCAGGTTATAGTATACTTTTCATCACGCTACAATCAATAGGAGCAGAGCAGTGAAGGGAAATGTTGGGAAAATGGGAGAAGTTACTCCATTTTTTAAGCTTCCGTCGCGTGTGCAACCTTAATGGTTAAAGCTACACAGAAATCATTTATGACGGAAATGTTCTCCTTAAAATTATATAAAAAATATCCCACGACAGCATATATCTATCTTTTATGGTTGACTCACAATAACACGTGTAACTCCCGATAGCTTAGCAGTTCGAAGCTTTCTGATTATTATTCTGCTCCGAAATTTAAAACCACCACAACTTTGCAATGGAACTCGGCTAAAAATAACCCAGTTGCAACAAAATATAATTGAGGCTCAAATAACAGGTTCTTTATTCCCAGAATTCCCATGATACCAAATAATTTTCCATTCCAATTTAAAAGAACGTGATTCCCAGTATCGGTGTGTTATGCAATGACAATTAATAAGGCTCAAGGGCAGACTTTTCGTGTTGCTGGAGTAGATCTCGGTGTCAGTTGTTTCTCGCATGGTCAGTTGTACGTCGCTCTTTCCCGGGTTAGCAGTTCTAGAAATCTTTATGTTCACGTGCCGGACGGGTCAACTTTCAACATAGTTTACCGGGAAGCTTTGCGCTGAAGTATTTTCGTTCTATAGGTACTTAAGCCTCATGTGAACGTGATCTAAACAATATTACCGATACATTAACTTAATAACACACAAGGAGTTACACGCTGACGGAGTCGCGGGCACAGCTATTAACAATAATATTGTGCGGTTCGGTATTGCGATATTTTTCAACAGTATTATAGATTGACATATTATATTTCCCTACTAAATTACGAAAGTTAATCTGTCTGTTACATCAAAATCACTGAACCGTGAGAAAGGACATAGGCTACTTTTTTTACGAAAAACGACGGAAACGTGGACGAAGTCGCGGGCAACAGCTATCTATGCTAATAATATAAGGCTGAAGAGTTTGTTTGTTTGTTTGAACGTGATAATCTCAGGAACTATTGGTTCAAATTGAAAAAATATTTTTAATTAAATAGTCAATTTATAGAGAAAGGCTATAGGCTATATATCATTACGCTAAGGCCAATAGGAGCGGAGCACCAGTGAAGAATGCTTCAAAATCGGGGTTAAATTTAACGTTAGCCCAAAGTAACTATTCCACGCGGACGGAGTCGCGGGCAAAAGCTAGTCTTTAATAAATCTTTGTCCTTAATAACACAATGTAAGTTGATACCTTTTACTAATAAGTAACTAAGAGATTTTTTGAAGGATTTGATTTTATATGCATATAGTTTTCTTTGGCAATAGATACTTTATCTTTCTTCTTTTACTTTGTTTCTTTCATTGCAAAAAAAAAGAAATTCCTAAAATAATTCTAAATTAAAAAACTTGCACAATTCACTCTCAAGTACGTAAGTACAGTACCTAACGAGATTTCGTTGAATAAAAAGGTCGCTGGACGAGCATTTCGTCTGTCTTATAAATCACGTTACATCTCTCCTTGCAAACTTTTCAATTACAAGCTTTGAGTGGGAATCTGCGGTGGAGATGGGAAGAGTGGATGCGGCACTTCGGGATACGAGCAAGTGCCAGTTAAGGGGCTGAAATGAGCCACGTTTTTTGTGGCAATGACAGGATGGTGCGAAATGTATTTTTTTCTGATACAGTAATTCAGTATGTCAATTGTTTATCTCGTGAATCGGTTGAAAAACAGGGACGATATAAGTTTCTGAAAAATAAATGTTATTTTTGTCACGAAAATTCATTTACGACTTATGTAAGAGTAAGTAGTATCAACGCAATCAGTGTTTATCATAGGTTAAACAAAACTCAAAACTTTTAAGATTTTTCACCATTTTCACCGTATATTTTCTGCAGTTCTCAGTTTTGACAAACGTAATAAAAAGGCTAGTGAAATACGTATAACATAAAAAATAAATAAGATACGCAGCACTACTTTAACCAATTGCCGAAAAACATAAAGCTTACAGACAATTCCGCAAAATAAAACACTTAAAATTGTTTTGCCACATTGATTACACATTATACTTCTAAAATAATAATTTTGACATTGATCTAAGGTACTTCGGTTTTATTTTTATAAATACAAACTTTTGTCGTTTAGTTAGTATTTCTATTAATAAATAAAGTATCAAAATCCGTTGCAAAAACGCAAAGGTAGGCACTTTTCTTTTTGTTCAATTAACCATATCCACAAGATTCCCGACTCCCCAGTAACAAGACTGGGCCCGTAGCAATCTCCAGAAACATAGCGAGCCGGTGCCTTAATAGAAATTTGAATAAAATCAATTTATTTTAGCGCGGGCCCGCTTATCGTGCCCTTAATAGATTGCCGTTCGGGAAAAATAAATGAATTTAACTCCATATAAGTACTTATTTCGAGTTTTTGACATGAGTTATTGAGCGTGTGTTAACGAGAAAACAGTGTATTTTGTTTGGGTATGTTTAAGCGGCTAGAGGAAAATCTACTGTTCGTTAAATGTTTGCTATATGCGAACGAGTCAACATGTAAAAGATGAATAAAAGAAGATGATATAAAAACATGTTTATTTCACATACAATGTAACAAAAAAAAATGTCTTAGTTTCTAAATGAATTTTAAACAAAAACGTTGTGTATCTCGCGGCTTTACCAATCATTTGATTTCATTTATTCCATAACCAGTAAGGATTGTATGGTGGAAGGAAAAGGTACTTACAGGATGATGTAGATTATGAGTCCCTTCGATATGAGTACCCAGCGCGCTGGTTCAGACGATATTTCCTCCAAGCTTCACGAGAGGAGAGTTTGAGGATTCACAACACCATTAGTTTATCACTTTTTAGAGTTTTAGCGGGGCGCGGGCGCACGTTATACGTATCGCCAGTATGCGAGCGAGTTTGCGAGAGGATAAAGGGGAATGGTTGCGTGGGTGAACGGAAACAGGAAAGAATGGGAGTAAGGAATTGATTTTGAATGAAAGATCCTTCTCAAGTGAGTTACATGCATATGCACAAACAAACACACGTACATACAAACACAGACACAAACGCATTCACACACCCACTCACACACACGCATTTGATGGATTATTCAAATAATTTCAGTTGGTTTATTACATTAACTCAAGTTTATTTCTTTAATTGAACACAAATTAAAATATCACTATAATAATTATAACCTTTTTATCATGTAATACACAACATTTAACTATTTATTATCAAAACCTTGTAAACACTATTACGAAACCTATTTATAAGATAGTTTAAACTGTTCTTTCATTGTTGTCTTGTATAACAGCATACTTGAACGTTATTTAAATAATAACGTTGTTTGTTTACTAACTCTAAGACTAATATGTAATTGAACTAATTAATTTCAACATATTTACTGTATTTTTATATCATTTAATCATAGTTTAATGTTAAAATACAAAGGTTAACAAATCTGTTTTAAAATCGTACGATATGACGTCACTTGTTTACACTGTGTATAAAAGCCGCCGCTCAGTCGTTCTAGACACGCACAGACCGGTTAAGTAGTACATTAGCCGTACAGAGCTAAACTACGAGTGGCCCTACCCAAAAAGTTCTAGACACAGTCACTCACAGTCGCTCTGGAGCAGTCACACCGAACGGACCTAAGTTAAGTGAACTTGTGTTGTTTCTAACTTTTATTAATATTTTTATGTGTAGAATTGGTATAAAAATCCTACCGTATTGCTATTGTATTTGAATATAAATTAATTATTTTGTATTTGTTACTTTAATGTGACAGTGTTATTAATTGATAATTGTGTGATAATTTAATGAACATTTGGTATTAATTCTATAAATAACATTACTTATATAATATGTAATGGAGTAATGAAATAGTAGATACACAAGTAAATAAAGCTAAAGTTATAACGATAGTAATCACATTGTGGTAATATTGTAAAGTACATATAGTGAATTGATGTTTATGTGAAAATGAATTATGTTTTGAAAAGATTAACTGTGGAGTTTCTTGCCGGTTCTTCTCCACAGAAAACAACCCTTTCCGAACCGTGTGGTAAATGAATAAATTGATATTGCTATACAAACGCCTAAATTATTTCTATAATATACCTCACAATCATGGTAATATCGTTTAATTGATAATTAATCGGTAAATACATATAAATTGATATTGATGATTAATTACTTTTAAAAAATGACAACATTCTTTATACATATACCATATATATACATCTATGCTATATACTTAATCTCACACATTCACACACACTAAAAAATCGTGTAAAGAATTCATGCAAATACATTTGTTATTGTAATTTAATATATTCTAGTTAAGGGAGTGCGGCTTCTCCTGGCACAGGTGTTTTCACACTTAAAAGAAGAAGTCAACCTCATTATTGTTAAGACAAATTTTGTTATCGAATAAAACATTTTTCATTTTCATTTTCATTTTTCATTAATGAGTGAAGTGTAATATAATGTTGCAAGTATGCGTTCATGATAAAATACTAATAATAATAAGTATAGATAAAATAATGCGAATGGCGCATACATATGGACTTCAAAAGAGACTGATCTCTCATCTGCTTAGCCTTCCCAACAGTTTTGGAGTCAGCTTCTAGTCTAACCGGATAT
Source organism: Tholera decimalis (assembly GCA_943138885.2). NCBI lineage: Eukaryota > Metazoa > Arthropoda > Insecta > Lepidoptera > Noctuidae > Tholera > Tholera decimalis. The sequence continues at coordinate 5,144,310 of OW964553.2, read as the reverse complement.
AGCTGAGTATTCGTGTTTTACATGGAGCGACTGCCTATCTGACCTCCACAGCTGGGTAACACGGGTACACCTTAGGGGTTCCAATCCCGCAGCCTGAATTCAATCTCGGTATTTGCGGGACTACGAATTTTCAATCCCGCGGGATCTCGGTATTTGCGGGATCCCGCATATTGAAAATATTCACATTTATATAAGGCAATTAAAACAATGAAATAATCAACTAACTCCACATTTATTTACGTATTACTACTAGTATGAGATCAATCAAATTAAACCGTTTATTTATCACAAAAAACAATGAATTAATCAACTAACTCCACATTTATTTACGTATTACTATTTGTATGAGATCAATCAAATTACACCGTTTTTTCTTCACAAAAAACAGTAACAAATACTGAATAAAAAACTTTACTGATATTTTAGGCTACATACTTAGGCTAACACTGACTAAAATTCGGCTATATTAGGCTACATAAGCTGTGATAAACGGGCGACATCGGCCCCCGCGTTGTTTGCAACACTGCCGGCCGTCAGTCAACGAGCGATCGCGGTCGCGAGAGGTCACATGTGCCAGAAATGGAAGATATATAGATATAAAGATATGTAGAGAATGTTGTTATTTCTAGAATTAATTAATTATCAATATCAATTTATATGTATTTACCGATTAATTACCTATTAATCGGTATTACCATGATTACTAGGTGTTTTATAGAAATAATTAGTAGTCTGTATAGCAATATCAGTTTATTAATTTACCACCGGTTCGGAAGGTAGTTATCTATGGAGAAGAGCCGGCAAGAAACTCCACAGTTACTCTTTTCAAAACATAATTCATTTTCACATAAACATCAATTCACTATATGTACTTTACAATATTACCACAATGTGATTACTATCGTTATAACTTTTAGCTTTATTTACTTGTGTATCTACTATTTCATTACTCCATTACATATTATATAAGTCAAGTTATTTATAGAATTAATACCAAATGTTCATTAAATTATCACACAATTATCAATTAATAACACTGTCACATTAAAGTAACAAATACAAAATAATTAATTTATATTCAAATAACACATAAAAATATTAATAAAAGTTAGAAACAACACAAGTTCACTTAACTTAGGTCCGTTCGGTGCGACTGCTCCAGAGCGACTGAGTGACTGACTGTGTCTAGAACGACTGAGCGGCGGCTTTTATACACAGTGGTAAACAAGTGACGTCATATCGTACGATTTTAAAACAGATTTGTTAACCTTTGTATTTTAACATTAAACTATGATTAAATGATATAAAAATACAGTAAATATGTTGAAATTAATTAGTTCAATTACATATTAGTCTTACGATGATAGAATTAGTAAACAAGCAACGTTATTTTTTAAATGTCGTTTAAATATTCTGTTATACAAGACAACAATGAAAGAACAGTTTAAACTCTTATCTTATAAATAGGTTTCGTAATAGTGTTTACAATGTTTTGATAATAAATAGTTAAATTTTGTGTATCACATGTTAAAAAGGTTATAATTATTATAGTGATATTTTAATTTGTGTTCAATTAAAGAAATAAACTTGAGTTAATGTAATAAACCAACTGAAATTATTTGAATAATCCATCACGGCCAAACTGACCTGTACTTCGCTCTCGAAGTACCAACTAATTATAATCAATACAATAGCCTCTGGCCTTGACATACCAGTCCTATCACCTGCGGCGCATGAGTTTCAGAAAGGTATCAGGGCAGGGCTGCCAAGCAGTCTACATATGGCCGCTGGCCTTGACATACCAGTCCTACCACCTGCTGCGCATGGATTTCAGAAAGGCATCAGGGCAGGGCCTCAGCAGTCTACATATGGCCGCCGGCCTTGACATACCAGTCCTACCACCTGCTGCGCATGGATTTCAGAAAGGTATCAGGGCAGGGCCTCAGCAGTCTACAACAGCCTCTGTCCTTGAGATACCAGTCCTATCACCTGCTGTGCATGAATTTCAGAAAGGTATCAGAGCAGGGCCTAAGCAGTCTATAATAACCTCTATATTTTTTATAAGATTATATTCAATAATTTCAAACAAACATCGTTAATTGAACACAAATTAGAAACGATGTATATAGTTTCAACACTTATTTCATTATACGTCATTAACGATTTTGGTCTTGAAGTACAAAGAATTGTCAAGTGTGATTAATAATATTTTCTTACCTCAACGTCTTTTCATTTCATTCTTATTTCCTATGTTTTAATTATGAGTTTGTTTATGTTTTGCCAATTGCATAGATGTGTCATGCCCCCTCCACCCGCTGCTAGTGGGATAGGCAAGCACCGAACAAAAGAGCGACCAGCGGAAACATATCTAACTATCATTTAACTCATTGTGTTCCAATTATGGTCATTAGAAATATATTATTAATCACATTCAACATTACAAACAAACTATAATGACTTATGATTATAATAAAGATTTAAAAACAAAAATCATGGTTACCTCAACAATACAAACTTTGATCCTCTATTTAAATTAATTTTCATGTAACCTCTGGGGAAATTATGAATTTCAAAAAAAAAATCCTTCCCTATTCCTTGTTTACAATAAAAAGGGAACCTCTGAGCAAAATCTCAGCTGTTAGGTCCAAGGGTTTGGGCTAGGCGTTGATGAGTCGGTCAGTAAGGACTTCTCTTTTTGTTTATATAGATATTTTTTATTTCCCAGGAAACCATAGTAACCATTTATATTTAATTATTTAACTACAATCCAATTTTATGTTATTATATTTTATATTATTATATTTTTATTTTTTAATATTATGATAGAATTATTTTATTTGTTATGATTTTATAAAAATGTGTTACTGTTTGTTATTCCCTAATAAATAAATAAAATTAAATTTATTTAAATTCATTCTAATTCAGCAATATCTAACCAACTTACTCCATACTTTGAGGAATATATTTACTAGTTGATAATCCAGAAAGGCTTTAGAAAAAAAAATCTATTGATGTAGCCATATACGATTTCTTGCAAACAGCAGCAGAGTCGACAAAATAACTACCAACTCTAGCGCTTTACATGGATATGTCAAAAGCTTTTGATCGCGTAGATCATAAAATACTAGTAAATAAACTTAACGAATATGGAACAAAAGGAAACGTATTAAATTTAATCGAATCTTATTTTAGTAATAGGCAGCAAATAACTGTAGTAGTCAGGAGTAGTGAAAAAAAAAAACAGATATATTTTTCAAATCTGACCAGAGAACTGTAACGTTTGGTTACACTAATGACTTTTCAACAGCTTCCATTTATCCAATGACTAGTTTGGAGATGATAGTACTTTACTTTTTAATAGTGATGAATTAAGTGCACTAGAGACGGATATTGATTCTAGCATAAAATCGGATGTGAATTGGCTATAGAATAATAATTTTGGTAATAAATCTAGACAAGACAGTTATAATGTATTTCCAACAGAGGCTTTTCCGGAATCTGAACTTCAATTAGTTAAGATGACAAAAGTATTAATGAGACCAAAGTGACGAAATTGCTCGGATTAAATATAGAAAGCACATTAAAATGGCATAAACATATTTACAATGTGTGTACTAAATTAAAGAAAAATTAATATGCCTTGCATATGTTAAGTAAAATAACAAATCAAACAATAGTCTTAACAGCATATCACGGCCTGGTTACCTCAACATTGAGATACGGAATTATATTTTGGGGTAATGCAACAGATAAAGATACGGTATTTAAGTTCCAAAAAAGATGCATTAGAGCGATTTGTAATTTAAAGAGTACAGACAGTTGCAAAATACTCTTTAAAGATACTAAAATATTAACAGTTCCCTCATTATATATATATACGAAATATACATGTTCGTCAAAAATAATTTACATAAATTTTCTAGAGTAAATAGAAAACGTCGTTGTGACCAGTTACAAATAGTTTAATGGCTCCAAAACTATATATTACATTGCCAAAGGGTGAAGAAGAAGAAGAATGAGGGAAACGTCAGCCATTTTAAGCGTAAATTCACTTTTATTTCTAGTTGCAAAGACATAATTAATGAATTTTATGACCGACAGTATTTATTTATTTTATTATATTAATTAATTTATTGAATTTATTTATTGTATTTAGTTTAATTTATTTACAGTATTTTTTTTAATTTATTGTATTTTTTTTAAATTTAATTTATTGTATTTATTTTAATGGTTTTTAATTTATTTTTTTTGTATTTATTTTATTTTTTTTTTAATTTTTTTTTTTTGTATTTATTTTAATTCTTTTAATTTAATTTTTTCGTATTTATTTTAATTCTTTTAATTTAATTTTTTAAATATATTTTAATTTAATTTATTGTATTTATTTTAATCTAATTTATTTAGATTTAATTAATTTAGATTTAATTTAATTTATTTTAATTTAATTTATTTAGATTTAATTTAATTCATGTTAATTTAATTTATTTAGATTTAATTTAATTAATGTTAATTTATTTTTTTAGATTTAATTTAATTCATGTTAATTTAATTTATTTAGATTTAATTTAATTCATGTTAATTTAATTTATTTAGATTTAATTTAATTCATGTTAATTTAATTTATTTAGATTTAATTTAATTCATGTTAATTTAATTTATTTAGATTTAATTTAATTCATGTTAATTCAATTCATTCAATTCATTCAATTTCAAATTCAGTTCAATTTCAAATTCAGTTCAATTTCAAATTCAGTTCAATTTCAAATTCAGTTCAATTTCAAATTCAGTTCAATTTCAAATTCAGTTTGTCATAATGAAATGAATTTCATTTTTATTAACGGATCTGGACAGCAGGTATCTGCTTTAATACACAACTGCCTCATCCAAATCAAATTATCGAGAGAAAAAAAAAAGTGACGTTATTAAGTAATTTTTTTTTTTTAACATGTTTTAGAACAGAAACTTGGTAGTAGCAAAATAAAGGTTACTTATTATTTAACATGATTTAGTATACGCAAAGGAGAGAAAACGGTAAATGTTTGTATCATTGTGATAACCAATCCTTGAATATATAGATAGACCGTTCCATAGACCGTTCGGCCAATCTGACTATTCAGCAAACATACTACAAAACATACTAAGGCATTTAGTTACAGTGAATACATATCGTTCTAACTGCTAAAATTGGTTCAAACTTATTTAATTGTTTTTTTTTTTTTCTTACTTGACTCCCGTTATCATCGGCTTTTGTAACTGTTTTCATGCTGGTCCATCAAGGTTATTCACAAGGTTCCTTGATGTTATGGCACCATCAGGCTGAATTGCTGTCACTGGCTACTGGATCAAGGTCCGGAAGCACCAAATCATCATCTGAACGGCGCCAATAGCCCGAGACAGCATCACGGATGAAGAGGCCTTCCAATATTGCGGGATCCATTCTGAAACTTTTCACACAATGCATTAGAATTAGGGCAATAGTGACATACATGTACCCTCTACTTGAAATAACATCAAGGCCTAAAACAAATGTACAGTTAAACAATCGGACAATCGTGACTTATATTCGAGTACGAGGGTACTTGAATATTTTATTCTTAAAATAAAATCACATGGACTATGAACCAAGACTCAATAAACCGAAACAAAATAAGTGGGCTGTGAACAATCCCACTTCTGATGTCAGAAATGGAAGATATATAGATTTAAAGATATGTAGAGAATGTTGTTATTTCTAGAATTAATTAATTATCAATATCAATTTATATGTATTTACCGATTAATTACCTATTAATCGGTATTACCATGATTACTAGGTGTTTTATAGAAATAATTAGTAGTCTGTATAGCAATATCAGTTTATTAATTTACCACCGGTTCGGAAGGTAGTTATCTATGGAGAAGAGCCGGCAAGAAACTCCACAGTTACTCTTTTCAAAACATAATTCATTTTCACATAAACATCAATTCACTATATGTACTTTACAATATTACCACAATGTGATTACTATCGTTATAACTTTTAGCTTTATTTACTTGTGTATCTACTATTTCATTACTCCATTACATATTATATAAGTCAAGTTATTTATAGAATTAATACCAAATGTTCATTAAATTATCACACAATTATCAATTAATAACACTGTCACATTAAAGTAACAAATACAAAATAATTAATTTATATTCAAATACAATAGCAATACGACAGGATTTTTATACCAATTCTACACATAAAAATATTAATAAAAGTTAGAAACAACACAAGTTCACTTAACTTAGGTGCGACTGCTCCAGAGCGACTGAGTGACTGACTGTGTCTAGAACGACTGAGCGGCGGCTTTTATACACAGTGGTAAACAAGTGACGTCATATCGTACGATTTTAAAACAGATTTGTTAACCTTTGTATTTTAACATTAAACTATGATTAAATGATATAAAAATACAGTAAATATGTTGAAATTAATTAGTTCAATTACATATTAGTCTTACGATGATAGAATTAGTAAACAAGCAACGTTATTTTTTAAATAACGTTTAAATATTCTGTTATACAAGACAACAATGAAAGAACAGTTTAAACTCTTATCTTATAAATAGGTTTCGTAATAGTGTTTACAATGTTTTGATAATAAATAGTTAAATTTTGTGTATCACATGTTAAAAAGGTTATAATTATTATAGTGATATTTTAATTTGTGTTCAATTAAAGAAATAAACTTGAGTTAATGTAATAAACCAACTGAAATTATTTGAATAATCCATCACATGCATGCTTTTTTCAGTCCCGCAAATTCCGCGGATGCCGCGCCCGTAATATCGCATCACGCGGGATTGGAAAATACCGAGTACCCGCAATACCGAGATCTCGGTATTCCGGGATTGCAAGCCCTAGTACCCCTTATCTATTTTAGGCCAGTGTAAGATTTAATGGCTTCTGACTACCCGTAACGACTGTCAAAGATGTCCAATTGACAGCCGGGAGCAACGGCTTAACGTGCTTTCCGAAGCACGAAGGTTTCACACCGCCAACTTCCAAACTCCGAGCTTACTGCGAAATTAGTTACAGAAAAACCCATTAGTACTTTTTGCCCGACCCGGGAATCGACTCTGAGACCTCTCAATCAACGAGGCAGTTAACTAATATACAACGTGTAACGGAAACCCCATATCTATCCAAAAGGGCTGAAGACAACATCTAGTATGGAGTCTCTATGCACAGTTTCAGCACAAAATAACTGACTCAAAGAATTGATACCAAATTATTGGTTTCATATATTTCTTGAATACCAATCATAACAAACGTGTCACAGCACTACGAGGGTCAATAACTTTCCACGTCACTTGCCAATAACACGATAATTCTTTTCGTTATTCTTAATTTGAAAAATTCGGTCTCTGGTATCAGTGTATTGGAATTTGTAATAAGTTCTACACACGTAGACTTAGGATTACAAAACCCTTGCCATATCGTTTGTTATCATCCAAAGAAGCCGTGCACTTGGTATGTATATACCCTTGAAATTACACGTTGTATAAACAAAATAAACATATTATATTTTAAACTAGCTTCTGCCCGCGACTACGATCACGTGAGAGGGTTTTCCTGCGTAAATCCCGATCCCGTGGGAATTTCGGGATAAAGACTATCCTATGTCCGTCTCCTGGTTCTAAGCTACCTCCCTACTAATTTTCAGCCAAATCGGTTCTGTCGTTCTTGAGTTATAAATAGTGTAACTAACACGACTTTCTTTTATATATATATAGATACTAGTACTCACGCGGGGCTTCGCTCCCGTGGATTCTATCACGGTAAAAACATAACTCTCCTTTTTGCAGTCGCGTAAACGGCCTTTAACCTTCCTCAAGCTTCAAGCTACTTCCATACCAAATTGCATCCAAATCCACCCAGTACTTTTGAAGATTAGCGCGTTCAAGCAAACAAACTTTTCCGCTTTATAATATTAGTATAGATTTCGTGAAGATAAAAGATCTTGTAGTTACCTATATTTTGGCGTAGGCACATGAACTACAAAAAAAGTTTTGAATGCCGTGTATAATTCCTATCAAATCATTTAATAGTAATATTAATCATTTCTTAAAGCTATTCATAATATTGGCTTGTAACATTGTTACGGAAGGACACTGATCCCTAAGACACAGGTACTAACCTAGTTTAGAGGTCAGGGTTTCAATTGATTATACCTAACATAAGCATTAAATTTAATTTAAGTATGTATGTAATGCCACAGATGCCAAAAATATTCTCCACGGGGTCATTTTTTACTTAATCTACCTTATCATAAATACATTTTGGCATTTAGCCAAGTACGTAACAATCGACAAATACTTGATATCTTGACGAAGTCCCCCAACTTTGAATAATAACGGTCATACACGTCCTGTTTTCCTGCGATTGCCATAAAAGATAATCATAATAACTCCTAGCTAACTTACTAAACAATCTTTGAGTAAATATTTTTTCTCATTTTTCATGTGCCAAGTCTATTGGTGAAGGTCAAGAGCAATGAAGCGATCTGTAACAGTATATCAACGTCTGTAACTAATTCAAAACAAGTCTTAGCGTGTGTTGGATATATTTCAGTTGGCAACACTGACTGCTTTGTCTATGATTTTGTGAGTAAGTAGGTTTAGAGTAGTCTTGATCAAAGAGAAATTGATAATTTTGACGAATTGTTGTTAATATAGTTACTGTTCGTGGTTTCGCTCGTTTTGAAATGGTTTTATTTTTCAGTGAAAACATTAACCCATGTCCTTCTCCAAGGCTTAGTTTGTCTCTTTACCAAATTTCATCATAATCGTGGTACAGCGATAATTAATAAGTGGTTTAGATGTAAAAGTCAAGAATCAACATGTTACTTCTAGGTGAGTGTGCTACATCTTCGACCACATCATTGCTTACCATCAGGTGAGATGATGGTAGTCAAACGCGAGTGTTTCACCAATAAATACAAAAAATGAAACAGACACACAGAGTTACATTCGCATTTATAACATTATTTAAGTTAACATATTTATTCGTCTGACATGTATTTTTAAGAATTGGAAAAAGCTGCAAAATTCAAACAAATTCAATTTTATTTATTTGTTTACGTAACTAAGTGCGATGCAGACTCGCCCATGAATGGTTCCGTAGTAACTACGCCAAATAACTTTGTTTTTCATAGTGTTTGTATGAATTACAAAGTTATATTTACGGTTTTAGAAAATATGCTGTATCTCAAAAACTGCTGACCCGATCTCGTTCAAATTAACTTTGCTTGAAAGTTTACATTAAGATCTACAGCATATTTTTTTCTTTAATTTTTCACTCTGTTATTATAGTAGTTAGAGAAAAAAGATATCCCATAAAAAACAATACTTGTCAAAAACCCAAGTCTCGCAACTTAGTTGTTCTACCGTAAAAAGTTGTGAGATCCATGTAATACCAAGTCGGTTATTAATTTATTCAGTCCCTACTTAAGGGACCTTCTGTCTTAAGTTGTTACGTAATTATCTAACCTAACAACATCTTATAGTGACCATATCAATATTAAAAATCTTTACCGTTTTAAATAAATAGATTGACTCGGCCATCGCATGAAAACACAATATATCTCACAAGTAATACATATATAAATTAAATTGTTTATTGCGATTGCCAAGTCAATCTATTTATTTAAAACGGTTAAGATTTTTAATATTGATATGGTCACTATAAGATGTTGTTAGGTTAGATAATTACGTAACAACTTAAGACAGAAGGTCCCTTAAGTAGGGACTGAATAAATTAATAACCGACTTGGTATTACATGGATCTCACAACTTTTTACGGTAGAACAACTAAGTTGCGAGACTTGGGTGTTTGACAAGTATTGTTTTTTATGGGATCTCATTGCTTTTTGTAGAAAGTCCTACTTTTTTCCTTTCCGGTACCTTCTACTTCTTGTATACCAACAACGAGTTTTCTTAAAGCCCTCTCTCTGTCTTATGAGCTTTTCTTATTTTTGTAGGTAGCCTTCCTTTTTTTATGTTCCGGTACTACTTCTTGAACTTCAGCTAAAGTTTTTTTCAAAGCCCACTCCCTGTCTCTATGGGTTTTTTTCGGAGGCTTTGATACGCACATATGAATACGCACGTACGTCTTTTGCATTAGTTAGTAATAATTAATGCCGCACTCGTCAAACGTCTCGGTTAAAGTTAATCCATTAGTAAGTAATTATGCAATTTCGGGCAATTTACTCTACTTAATACTCCCCAATACTCTTAATACTTCTTGCTTTTTTATTCCGTTGACCATTTAACAAGTTACCTTTGAGCATAATTATTATATCTAGGTACCTATCTACTCTGGAAGACACGGTAGAGCGTATGGTCGAGGTGTGCCCTGCATGGGTGGAGCACCGTCGTATCCTCATAGAGGCGATCAGCGGCGGCGACTTCTCGCGCCCTGCTCTGGTTTAGACTATGGTGCGAAGCGAGAGGGAATGGGATGCAGTCACCTTCTGCTGCGAAGCAGTCATGCTAGCGAAGGAGGAGGCCTAACGTGCGAGGGAGAGGCAATTCTCTTCCTCGCGCCCCAGCCGCCGGGGGAGACGCCCTCGGCGTCGTGGATCGCGAGTCGATTTCGGGCCACCGCAGGCGCGGGCCTGCAGATGGCGAGCAGGGGTCGCTCACCGTCCGGTAAGGACCAGGCCCGGGTCGGCGGCGCGTTGTGTTCCACGCGCGCCTCAAAAAGCTGTTAATACCAGTGACGGGGCTTCATAGGGCCATTGCCTGTCGGGGTTTACGGGAAAGTTCCATCGAGATACCGCGGCCCCGGAACTTTAGGGCTTACGAAGGAACAGGGTGGGTTTTTAGTCAGTAGAATTCTGATACACCCGAGCGGAAGAAGTCATTCGATGATATTTTTCACCAAAAAAATATACCCATATACATCTATTATTTCATTATATTATACAGGTACACTGATTAATTAACTGCAAATGTAACTTTGTAATCCTATATATTTATATGGGATTACAAAGTTATTTATGCAGTTGATGTATCTAGAAAACTGGAACGAAATTGAAAAATATTATAGTTTTTCCTTGATTCATATACTAAACACTAATTGTATTCTAAATTTGAAGCTTCTATGTCTGCTAGAAGTGCTTTAGACTTTTGATGATCGGTCAGTCAGTGAGTGACAAAATTTACAAAATTAAGGAACTTTGACTCGTTATAATTCTTAAACTAGTGAGTCAAATTGAATGAAATTTGAAATATACCGTGTTTATACAATGCCTGTTTGGTTACTGAAAATTCAGGCTTCTAATTTTATCCACAACGAAGTTATAGGGGGTCGAAAATGACCTGAATTGCTTCGAGAAAAGAATGGTACGGCCATGCCGCTTTTTTGCTAGACTTGGCGGGGGCACTGCCGTGCCCCCAGATAAGAAGAAAGAAGATATTACGTTTCCAAAGTGGTAAAATGTGTGCGGAGGACACACATTTTACCACTTTGAAAGCATATATCTTACAAATGATTAATTTTATGAAAAAGTGGTTTTAGAAACCTCAATGTCATTTTTAAAGACCTGTCTATAGAGATCACACACGCATAGGTTTCATGAAACAAAATATTTTCAGTTTCATGTATGGGGAGCTCCCTTTATTTTAAATATTTTTTCTTAAAATCAGAACGCGTTTCACAGAATACATCTACCTACCAAGTTTCACATGTATATTTTCGGAACAAAATGGCTGTGATATACGGACGGACGGACGGACAGACATGACGAAACTATAAGGGTTCCGGTTTTTGCCATTCGGCTACGGAACCCTAAAAAATACACAAAGTAATGCCTGCCTGAATTTGAACCCACAACCTATAGCTCTAAAGTCGCGCCTGTAATCACTGAGCCATCACTGCTTCGATACCTTATTATCTTTGAATAAATCGCTTTAAATATTTTTGAAAGTACAGTAAACTCTCATCTTCATCGCGTTGTAAAATTACGTATAAATTACAACAGATGTTCTGGAAACTTGCCTTCCCACAGAATGAGTAGCTTGCCCATTCACTATGGAACCCTAATTGAGTTTCGACAGCTATTTATTTACGCAAACGATTATCTAAATTGCGTTAACAGCATCTGTTACTTTTCGCACCCGAGCTCTTGAACTATCTCAAGGTCGGGACACAGAGTAGTTGATTATGTGGAAAATTAGGTACCAAAGCAATGTCGATACCTTTAATTGATTGTTTACATATTATAGATATTATAGTTAAAAGTAATAAATAAAAATCTCATGATACAGTCTTAATTATCGAAAAATTATTATTCTAAATTCATAAAAATCCGTTGGTCAAGCCGTTTCTTTTTTATTAATAATAGGTTCGCGTTTGACCACTATCTCACCTGATGGTAAGTGATGATGTGATCGAAGATAGAGCACGCTTACCTAAAAGTAACCTATTCACTCTGGACTTAAAGACTCCTAGGTTGTAGCTGTCGGGAAACACAGACTCCGGCAGGGAATTCCACCCCTTAGCCGTCCGCACAATGAAGGTATTCCCAAAACGTTTTGTGCGTATGGGTGGGGTGTCCACCATGTAACGATGGCGCTTCACCGTTTGTCTCGTAGTCCGATGATGGAACGGGCTTGGCGGAATTAGATTATGTAATTCCATCGCACACTCCCCGAAATGTAACCGATAGAAAACCGATAGACTTGCAACTCGTCGTCGGTATTCAAGGCTCTGGAGCTTTGACTCGACCAGTGCATCGTTGCCAATGAGTCTCTTGGCCCACTTCTCGATAGACTCAAGCGCGTCCAGTTGGTATTTAGCAGATCCATCCCAAAGATGAGAGCAGTATTCCATACACGACCAAACCTGGGCTTGATACAAATTGAGCAGCTGTTCCGGTGTGAAGTACCGTCTCACCTTGGCGAGGATTCCCAACTTTTTTGATGCTAACTGAGCCTTAGCCTCGATATACGGGCCAAAATTGAGTGTGGAAGTTAAAGTCACCCCAAGAAGCTTCTTGGGGTGACTTTAACTTCCACACTCAATTGAGCTCAATATGATCGGTTATCGGCACGGTTACTCCACGGAAAGTAGAAGCCGATTCGAATTGGCTCCTTTTTGCGGAGAAGAGACACGCCAGGATCTTAGCTGCATTAAACTTGACCGGGTTGGCATCGCCCCATTCGGTGACAGCCTTCAAGGTCAAGTTCAAGCGCCCGACCATGTCCTCACGGAGAGAATGGATCTGTGACCCACCAGCTCGCGCGCTGGACACATCTCTCAGAAACTGTGCTGTCGTATGCATACCCAAAGGTACCGGGCATTAGCAGATCGTTAATGTGCAACAAGAATAAAGTTGCTAAGAGAACAGACCCCTGAGGGACCCCGGCATTAATTGCCAATTGGCCAGACAAGCAGCCATCAATGAGCACTTGATTGGACCGATCCCTCAGGAAGTCTTCAATCTAAACGCAAAGTTGAGTGGGTAAACCGAAAGAAGGAAGTTTAGCAATAAGGCTATCGTACCAGACCCTGTCAAAAGCCTTGAAGATGTCAAGGGAGACAGCAAGTGCTTCCCCTTGCTTTTCAATGGCCTCACTCCAGATATGAATGGCATACGCTAGAAGATCTCTAGTTGACCCGTTTTTGCGAAAGCCGTATTGCCGGTCACTGAGGATGTCGTTGGCTTCTAGGTATGCCAGGAGCTTACTATTATGTACACGCTTCATACTCTTACAGAGTATGGACGTGACTGAAATAGGCCTGTAGTTGGCCGGGTCAGCACGACTGCCCTTTTTGGGTACAGGCTGTACGTTAGCCAGCTTCCATGCTTTCGGCACCTTTCCACTCTCTAACGAAAGGCGAAATAGGCGTGTCAAGATTGGAGACAATTCAGGCGCACAAGTTCTAAGAACAATTGCTGGTATCCCATCGGGGCCACTAGCTTTGTTCACGTCAAGATTACGCAGCACTCTACGGACGTCCTTCTGATGGATGCGAATGTCCGACATACACGTCTCGCATCCAATAGGAGCATCAGGAGGGTGAGCGCCACTACTATCCAGACGTGAAGACTCCGCGCAGAGAGCGGCAAACAAGTTTGCTTTTTCCTCAGCGGAGTGAGCCAAAGATCCGTCAGGTTTGAGCAGTGGTGGTAGTGAGGGGCAACAGAAGTTCGATTCGACCGACTTTGCCAGGGACTAAAACGCTTTGCTTCCAGCAGGGTATGAAGCGAGTTTGTTCCCAATTCGGCTAACGTGGTCAAACCGAACCCTCCGCAAAACCTTCTTGCTGGACTTGGCAGCCCTGTTGAAGGCTCTCTTCTTCTAATCCACGTCATTTGCTTTGCAGTTTCGAGCATCGACCCATGCTAGGTACGCCGCGTGTTTAACCGCTTCAGCGCGATCACATTCGGCGCCAAACCAAGGTCGAGGTTTGCCGGACATTGTTAGGTCAGAGAACGGAATGTAGTACTCCATCCCCTGTCGCAAAACATCTGCAACGGCGTCTGCGCACGACGATGGATCTTTTGAAGAAAAGCAAGTAGGCTGCGAAGGATAACATGCAAATAAAGATCGCATGCCATCCCAATCCGCTGACTTGTATCGCCAAACCCGCCGAGTACCTTTAAGGCTGAGATCGGGCGGAGAGTAAACGGATACAGACTTCACCAGACAGTGGTCGGAACTACCTAACGGTGAAGATATCGTTACCGAGTAGCGGTCTGGATCTGTAGTCAGCAGAAGGTCCAAGCAATTGGCTTTGTGCGACTCAACATCCGGCACCCTCGTTGCTCCCTGGACCAGCTGAGTGAGATTTAATACAAGTGCAAGATTGTGCATTTCTCGCCCAGCATGGTCCGTGCACTGGTATGGGAAGAGCTACTCCTGGCATTAAAGTCCCCCAGTAACACGAGCTGAGCTGAAGGGTACCGCTGCTGGGCCGCATCTGCCGCCTCACTGATGTACTGTGTGAGCCTGGTTGTCTCATGATCTCCGCTGTGCGAGCGGTAGACATAGGCATAAATAATTTTGTCTATGCCCGTGTCCACCAGAGCCCAAAGCGTAGAGAACCTGGAGTCCTCAAAGTTCCGGAGACGCCGATAGCAGATGTCGTCGCGGGCGTACATACATACACCCGCACGTGGTTTAAAGTTGTGCCCCAAGGTAAACCCTGGGTATAAAAGATACGACACGTCTGACGGACATCTGATCTGCGTCTCCGAAAGAAACAGCAGAGCAGGTTTATCAGTCTCAAGGTGGTGGTGGACTGCGACGAGATTTGAGTGCAGACCTCGGATGTTACTGAGGTGCACACTAATTAGGCCCTCAACTACCTGCGGTCGGCCAGCGGTGCACCGTGCCTCGGATCTCGCTACCCTCCGTGACTAGTCTCCCGATACGTCCGCACCAGTGCGAGCCAGATTGGTCTTTCAGCAGTGAAGCAACTACTTCGACCCAACTCCTTGAATTGTTTTGTAGGACCATGCCAATTTTACGATTTATTTTTGTCTATGGTAATAATAATGGTAGATCTGAGAATAAGTCTTAAGCTATTTTCTTAGTTTTTCACAAAAATTTTTTTAATGGCAAAGTATTATAATTTTTTTTATTGATAATAGGCTCGCGTTTGACCACCATCTCACCTGATGGTAAGTGATGATGTGGTCGAAGATGGAGCACGCTTGCCTAGAAGTAACCTATTCACTCTTGACTTAAAGACTCCCAGGTTATAGCGATCAAGAAACACAGACTCCGGACGGGAATTCCACTACTTAGCCGTACGCACAATGAAAGTATTCCCAAAACGTTTTGTGCGTATGGGTGGGATGTCCACCATGTAACGATGGCGCATCACCGTTTGTCTTGTAGTCCAATGATGGAACGGGCTTGGCGGAATTAGATTGTGTAATTCCATCGCACATTCCCCGAAATGTAACCGATAAAAAACCGATAGACTTGCAACTCGTCGTCGATGTTCAAGGCTCTGGAGTTTTGATTCGACCAGTGAATTCGACCAATGAGTCTCCTGGCCCTTTTCTTGATAGACTCAAGCGCTTCCAGTTGGTATTTGGCAGATCCATCCCAAAGATGAGAACAGTACTCCACACACGACCGAACCTGGGCTTGATAGAGATTGAGCATCTGTTCCGGTGTGAAGTACCGTCTCACCTTTGCTAGGATTCCCAACTTTTTTATTAGCGTTTATTTATTTATTTAAACTTTATGTACAATGGTGTTACATGGGTGGACTTAATGCAGCAAGGCATTCCCTACCAGTCAACCTTTGGGTTAAAAAAACACATAACAATCTGCTGCTGGTCGTTAGTCTCGCTAAAACTCGAGAACTTAGGTCAGATGGTGGTCAAACGCGAGCCTATTTTCAAAAAAAAAAAAAGAATACTGCTTGAACGATTTGTATAACTCTTTTTGCATTATGTTCGTTCTACTACAGTGAAGGTTTAAAAGGATGGAATCTAAAATAATAAATAAAAGATTTTTTTCTGTTTCATCTCTGTTTATCAGCTTGTGTTTGCAGCAGTGTTTTTCGGAGACGGTGCTATACGAGACGTATACCTACTATCCCGTTTTCACGACGAACGAACTAATCTCGAATAATCTACATCACTAACAAAAATAATATTATCAATGAGCAAGTTCACGCATGAATAGATGAAACTTCGTTAGTCTAAAGTTACAGATAGGTAACTTGTTATCTCGGAAAAATGTATGAAGAAACGCGAACGAAGTCGCGGGCAGCACCAAGTTCTACCTTGAAAGCATTTCAAACAAATAAAAAAATGTAATTAAATACAAAGCAATCCAATTCCTAACCAATTTCCCTACCCTCTAGGGCGCCATTAACAAAACAATCCACTCGCGTCACCTCTGTCACATAACTTCTCTATTCTAGACCAGGAGCAGTAAATTGTACCGGAGCATTATAACTGCAATTTGTGTATTGTTCAAGTAAGGGGCTTGAACCCCACGACAAAGTTATGGATTTTGTAGTGCCCTTACGTAGTGAGGTCAGGGGATGAGTGTGTGTGTTTGAGATGCAATTTTATGGCTATTATGAGCGTAATGTATTGTGGGAGTGTAGTGTAGACGTTTCGGGAATTGTGTAATATGTTGTGTTTATTGGTATTACTAGGTTCTGCATGCGACTTCGTTCGCATTGGAGGGTTTTCCCGCGTAAATCCCGATTCCGTGGGAATTCCGGGCCAAAAGTAGCCTATGTCTTATTCCAATATGTCAACTATCTACTCATTAATTTTCATTCAGATCTCTTCAGTAGTTTTTGCGTGAATAAGTAACAAATCCATCCGTCTATCCTCTCAAACTTTCGCATTTATAATACACACAATTATAATAATCTTGTGTAGATTGACTATTTAGCACTGATGACAAATAAAATAGTGTGTAATGTGTCAAAATTACATAACCATACTTACATCATCGGACTACAAGACAAACGGCGATGCGCTATCGTTACATGGTTGGACATCCCACCCATACGCACAAAACGTTTTGGTAATACTTTCATTGTGCGCCGTACGCATAAAGAGTGGAATTCCCTGCCGGAGTCTGTGTTTCCCGATAGCTAAAACCTGGGGGTCTTTAAGTCAAGAGTGAATAGGTTACTTTTAGGTAAGCGTGCTCCATCGCTGACCACATCACCGCTTACCATCAGGTGAGATGGTGGTCAAACGCGAACCGATTATAAATAAATAAAAAAAATAACGGCCATTTGGCAGTTACGCGAACAACCACAGAAAGTTACATATTTTTCGCCTCGAAAAGCTCGTTAGTCCATTGATCCAGGTTGGCATTTATCCATCTTTGACAGTTGTTAATTACTGGTTGTCAAAAGCCAAAAAATCCAGCTACTGTATTCTGGAGTCCAGTTCATAATCCAGTAGGATACTCAGTCGCTCCTTGTTAAATAAGAATATGCAGTTGCGTTCAGTTAGATTGAAAGCTAACCCTAATATAAATAGTTGGGAAAATTCTATGTAGATAATTAATGTATTGTGGGATTGCCACAGATTGATTCGGTCTTTTCGAATTAGGTGTTTTACCCCCGAAAAGTAGCTCAAATCAATTCGTAATGCACCTGATCACTCCCCGATGGTATTGGATTGCTATCCCATTGGACTATTAGAAAAAAGGGACACAAAGTGCACCTGTGTTTGCGCATACATTTTGTGCAACATATACAACCCTTGAGGCATTTGGGCATTGTAATATCTTCTGCGTTCTTAGCTTGTTTCCGTTGAGTCGAAATACTGACTGGAGAATTGTTATTATTTAATGAAGATATTTGGATGTTATTTATTTATTTATTAAACCATCCTTAACACTTTCTTTACAGACTTAAACCCACAGCTTAAACCTAGTACGATAGTGCGGCTATCAGTTATATTTACTTAAAACTAAATTATAGTTTACAACATTAAATTAAAAAACATTTCAGAGAATCTTTGCGAATTCACTCAAATTGCACGTAAATATATCACTCCTTTCATGAAGTTCGTTCACTACTCGGATTGTTCTGGTCAATGATGTTTTCGCCAGTAGATTGGTCCTGGCTTCTGGCACGGCTAGCAGTGGCGGGCGCCGCCGCCTCCACAATGTTTGTACAATACTTTGACTGTGGATTGTTTTCGCATTAATTAATATTTTACAGTATGTTAACTAACAGAGGGCGTTCCCATTAACCCGCAATAGTTCAGCATCCATACATGCTAAAAAAAATATTACTATTCGAAAACAAAATGTTTTTATTATTTTAATACTAAAATATTCACTAAAAATGTTAAATTGATACGTAAAAGAAACACTATGTACACTTGAAGGACGGCAACGTCGCAATTTATTTATGAATGACTGGCCGCTTGTGCGGCGATCTAATTGATATGCTTATACTATTGCGGGTTAACGGGAACGCCTTCTGTTAGTTAACATACTGTATAGTAGAATAAATGTTCTCAGGGCACATGGTTAAATATTAACAGCCACATGAATGGTTTTTCAAGGTTTAACAACGTGGTCCGTGTATACGTAACATATCGAGATTTCTTCATGTCTCGTAAAATACGTTAAACTTTTTGTCGCGACTGGTATTTGTACATAGTCAGTAACCAGACAATCTTGACACCAGTCTTACCAAGGTGTATCGTGTTACCCAGTTACTGGGTTGTGGAGGTAAGATAGGCAGTCGCTCCATGTAAAACACTAGTACTCAGCTGTATCTAATTAATTGATTAGATTAGATTCATTTATTTGCCACAGATATCATAACAGGTACTCAATAGTTCTACATATTTCGCCTACTAAATTCGGCATGCAAATTTGGCGACGATATCAGTTTTATAAATGAAGTGATGCAATTAAACAAAACAATAAAACTCCAATGTCAAAAAGTAAAGAAATTTCAAAATATAAATGTCAAATAAATAAGTTTAAATTTTATAAATGTCTTCTATTTAAATTACAAACAAAGAAATTAAATTACAAAAATGTCAATGGCTTAAAATCTAATGTCAAATTTAATTATCATGTCATACAATTTTCCCCTTTGTCCTAAAAGTCATAAATTCCTTAATGCTATAAAAACAATTTTCAATAAGCCATGCTATAAGATGATTTTGAAATAAGCTGGTGCGCATTTCTCTTATAACCATTTGGTATACAATTAAATATCGCAGGTCTGCTGGAAGAAATTTCTTAAGAAATAAGCAGTACCTTTGTACTCAGATATTATAATTATACTTATCTTAATGTATTTTACTGTGTGTACATAAATAATAAAATAAATAAATATCTTTATTGCCATTCGACCAGTACTTTTATGGCAATACGCTGTTTTATATCTTGGCATTGCCAATTTTATTGGATCTCTTGATATTTTACCCACCTTATAAACATTTTTAACCGACTTCAAAAAAAGGAGGTTTACAATTCGTCTTGAACTTTTTTTTTTTTTTTTTTTTTTATTTATGTTACCTCATAACTCGGAGACGGCTGGACCAATTTGAAAAATTCTTTTTGCGTTTGAAAGGGTATACGTTCTAGTTGGTCTCATTGTTACGAAATCATGATCTGATGATGGGATCCTGGAGAAATCGAGGGAACTCTTCAAATATTATAGGCACACCTATAGCGTTTTGAGTATTTCTTATAGTACCTTGAGCAGTTGCTTTCGAAAAGTACCATTTGGGGAAGTTAAACTGATGATGAAGACCACAGATAGCCACCGAAACTACCCAATAATAAGTATTTCGTGGATTGCGATTAGATTACGTGAATGTAGATGTTAAGCCTTTGTGCTTGTCACAATGCATATGGTGAAGTAGAGCTGATGGTGATGTACCAGGAGAACTCCTCAAAAATTAACGGCTCTTCACTGTGAAAAGCAATATTTTGTAAAAGGTGATAAGTATTTGACATATTGGCTTTTGTAACTAGATAAATTACAAACCGAACCACTAAAAAGCGTGAAAAAAAAACTTTTTAGCAAAAAATAAAACCGACTTCCATTTAAAAACACTACAAAGGCAAAAATAACTTAAATTTCTGAAGGCGGTGTCGAAAAATAAAAAGAAAATACGAAACAAATGACACCGACCACCGAAATTTAAGTTATTTTTGCCTTTGTAGTGTTTTTAAATGGAAGTCGGTTTTATTTTTTGCTAAAAAGTTTTTTTTTGCTATCGGCTGTATTGAATAGGTGAGATTTAAACTGGAAGGTGATCCCAATATACTCGTAGTTAGGAAAAGATTAAGCAGGTTATGAGAATAATTTTTCCTTCGTAGTAGCTAAAATATCTACGAATTTTATTTTACTAAGAAATCTTTTACACTGTTACCAAGCTACCATAGAAAGGAAAAAATATAATATTCTTAAAATATTTTGGGGACTCGGCTTGTACAATATTTTGAGGGTAGATTATGTTTATTGTTGTTAATATTTTGTGAATATTGTATAAACCAAGTCTACTTAGTTCAGAGGGGGTAACTGCCCTACTTTCATGGTTCGCTGGCATTAAAATTGGCAAACCATTCTATATTTTGATTGGCTACGGTTTATTTTCAACTTTTAACGCGATATTTACCATGTGTAATTAATGTTTCAAGTCTCTGATACTTCGGCACTGTTACAATCGCGAAGATAGATAGATTTAATGTACACCATAAGCTAAAAGCGATCTCTTACAGACAACTTTTAGATAGGTTTGACACAGAAGGAGAAAATCAATACGCGGGTAGTCCACGGTGTACTTTTTACCTATGTACAATACATAAGAGGCCATGAGAGCCAAAATTGCCTAACTGTAGTTTTTTCAATACTGATTATGTTTGAAAAAGGACGACGGTGTCCCAAAAATTTCTTCAACAGTTATTCAATTATCGAATAATCTGATAATAATTTGTAAAAAATATTCACACAAACAAAACACAAGATTTAGTGAGTTTCAAGTTATTTGAGGCCACTATGTGTCTTTTTTAAAACATGTTGTAAAAATTACAGTTAGACCATTTTGGCTCTCATGGCCTCTAATAAACGAAAGTGAAGATCACCAAAGAACTGAGCAGACAAATAGTTCTAACCTGTTCTCGTTTTAATGATACTGTTAGTGACCACGTCAATTTTAAAACTAACTATCTTTTGAACATTTTGAACTATTTTTAAACTTATCCATCTGGGCGGTAGTCATTCGGTCGTCATTCATACTTTAATCTCCTCCATTATCTAGTGAAGATCCCATTAAAGATCAGTTTAGCCGTTCCAGAGATTTGCTCATACAGACAGACAGAACGAGAACTTAAGAAAACACAGTTATTTGAAGACACAGACAGACCCTTCAATTTTATATGTATGTATTTTTAGTAGATGTATAGATTCAATAAGAAAATAAATGTTATGATGATGTATGTAATAGATTGTTAGAGAATCGTTTATTTATTACTAACAGACCTTATTCAACTTGAAGTAAATTGCTTGAAGTATCATAAAAGAACAATAAGGAAAATCTTTCTAAATAATGTCTCGTACTTTAGCAAACACACATTCGTCGGACTAATATTATTTTATCATTGTCTTTTATTTCTCAAACGAATTATTGGACACAATTTGGGAAACTGTACCAACACAATATGTTACATATTTTTATTTTTATTATATGTTACCCAATTTCGTACTGCACTGTATGTTCCTTTGTTAGGGTTACCCCTTGATTAACAAAAAACTTGTTTCATATTGAACTTTAAAAAAGAATAGAATATGAAAATCTAATTTTCATTTCTCAAAAGAAATGTTTAACATAATCTTGAAACAGGCATCTTCTGGGCTCGCTCGTAGACCTCATCTATCGCTTACCATCAGGCGAGGTCGAGATCAAGAGTGGGTCCATCAGTAATAAAAAAAAAATATGTTCTGATTAGTATAGCTGAAATATAGTAGTGGAATAATAACAGCCACAAGCGTCGATTCAAGTTGTCCAGCGTAAGCTTGTCACGGAATACTGTAGCAACCAATACTGATGAATCCTCATCGCTCACTTCTGCAACATCGTAGACAAGAAGCATCTTCCGGCGATTCCTCATCTCCAAAGCATCAACATCCTTGGTAAGGACAACCAAGTGACTCCAGAACAAACTTCTTAAAACCTGTATACTCCGCTGCAAGATTGTCTGATCTGTTGCTGGACGAAATGCTGGGTAAAGATTTAGTCAATTCAGCCTCAAAATTAGACATTCTGTCTTGGAATTGTGCCATCAATTCGGATCCTGACCCCTTGAGTGACTTCATTATTTTTATTTTAGTTATTGTGATAATTAGACAGTGTAATGAAGAAAACACTAAACTGGCAGGTAGTATTACTAGTATAAACTGTTATTCATTTAAAATAGTTTTTTTTTATTAAAAATATGTTCGCGTTTGACCACCATCTCACCTGATGGTAAGTGATGATGTGGTCGAAGATGGAGCATGCTTACCTTAAAGTAACCTATTTACTCTTGACTTAAAGACTCCTAGGTTATAGCTATCGGGAAACACAGACTCCGGCAGGGAATTCTACTCCTTAGCCGTACGCACAATGAAGGTATTTCCAAAATGTTTTTTTTTACAAACTATTTATTTGTATTAAATATATAAGGTGTATCTATTCATACACAAAATATTTTAGGAGACATAACTATAGCTGGTAAAGAAACCATAAATACGAAAAAAATGAATCGCAATGTTTTTTATTTTACGTAATTATTATAATTTTCATTTGATAAAAGAGAAAAACTCTATTTAATCATCATAAAAGCCGCGCACCGTCTCAAATACTGCCGCCGTCCGCATAAACTGGCGTATTGGATGTCAAAAATAAGAAGGAATCAGTATTTATTACGTGTGTCAAGAAATATTAATTATTTAATTTTTTAAATAGTATACCTAGGTAATTTTTTTTGTTGCTATGGTTTCTTTACCATCTATAGGTATATCCCTTTAAATATTTCGTGTATGAATAGATACACCTTATACAACGTGTAACGGAAACCCCATATCTATCCAAAAGGGCTGAAGACAACATCTGGTATGGCGTCTCTATGCACAATTTCAGCATAAAATAAGTGACTCAAAGAAATAATGCCAAATGATGAATGATGAGAAATGGTGTCATATGTTTCTTGAACACCAATCATAACAAGCAGGTCACAGCACTACGAGGGTCAATAACTTTCCACGTGACTTGCCAATAAAACGATAATTCTCTTCGTTCTTCTTAATTTGAAAAATTCGGTCTCTGGTATCAATGTATTGAAATTTCTAATAAGTTCCACACATGTACACATAGGATTAGAAAACTCTTGCCATATAGTTTGTTATCATCCAAAGAAGCTGTGCACTTGGTATGTATATACCCTTTAAATTACACGTTGTATATATGTCACTGTTTCAACTACCTCCTACCTGGGTTTAGACAGAACAAATCTACTGATGACGCTATGCAACAACTTGTGGAAAACGTTGTAAACAATATTGATAAAAATAAAAAGTGCTTAAGTATATTCCTGGATTTGGCTAAAGCCTTTGATACTGTCTCTGTTCCCATACTGCTTAAAAAGGCAGAATGCAAAGGTATAAGGGGTTTGGCCCTAAAATTGATAGCTGACTACCTATCCGACAGAAAACAAATCGTTAGGGTTAACGAATACACAAGTGCAGAAGAGTCTATTGAGTATGGTGTACCACAGGGCAGTATTTTAGGGCCCACCATGTTTCTTATTTATATCGATGACTTGTCAAGTTTAATGCTACAAAACGGAGTCATAATTACATTTGCAGATGATACAGTAATTACTTTTGTTGGTAGTGGTTGGCACGAAGTAAACCATGATGCTGAAAAGGGGTTCCACCTTGTTACTAAGTGGCTAGATAATAATCTATTGACACTCAATCTTGCAAAAACAAAAATAATTACCTACTATATAAATAAAAATTCTAGACCATCTCCTGAAATTATAAATATAAGAGCCCACACATGTAACTTCATTCAAAATTGTGATTGTTATTGTCTTGATGTAACTCCATCAGTTAAGGATTTGGGAGTTCAAATAGATGAACAATTGAATTAGAAAATGCAAATCTCAATGCTATCGAAGCGCGTGAGAAAATTATTGTACATTTTCAGAAATCTGCGATATGTATGTGACCCAAAACTGCTTACTACAACCTACTATGCTTTATGCCAATCTGTTATTACATATGGTATATCCATTTGGGGCGGCTGTGCCAAGACTTATCTTATGAAAGCAGAGAGAGCTCAACGGGCTATTTTAAAAACAATGATGTTTAAAAAATTTAGGTTCCCGACCGACGAACTATATAAATTAACTGCGGTTCTAAGCATTCGTCAACTATATATTGAAAAAATTTTACAAGTACAACACATCAAACCACCGGATTTTCCAGATGCTATACGAAGAGCTCACAAAGTCTACAAAAAGCCTAGATATAAGTCAAAGTTTGCCCAGCGATTTCTTTTCTTCCTAGCGCCATATATTTATAATAATTTTAATGTCATCTTAAGTTTTCGAAGATACAATTCACACATATTTAAAAATATCTTACGTAAATACTTACTCACCTTAAACTATAATAGTACTGAAGACACCTTTAAAGTTCTACAATAGCAAACTTCATACATTACATACTTTAAAATACACATTATACACACACACACACCCACCCTCTCATATACACACACGAAATCACAGCAAAGCCAGAATAATGTTAAGTTTAAGAAAAATTAGTTATAAGATTATCTTCTATTGTTTATTTTTTCTCCTGTGCAAAAGGAGCTTAGTTACAAGTTACAACTTAACCATAAATAATTATGTTTGTTGAATATGGGTCACGGCAATGGTAATTAATACCTCACCGTAATACAGTAACAACTAGTACGGGAGGTATTGTGACTGTTCCTGGCGGCCTTATATATTAAAATATAATGTCAATAGGTAATAAGAATGCCATGTTGTGTCTAAATAAATAAATAAATAAATTGAACCTCCAACCAAAACAAAAAAAAAAAACAAAGTTAAGCAAAGCTTGTTGAGATTGGTTCTTCTCTCTCATCTTCATATATTAAGATGCCTTAGTGTTTCGGAAAGCAAGCTAAACCATTGGTTTTGGCCATCATTTGTATATCTTTGTCAGAATATCTAAAGCCTGCAATACATGTTGGCCGAGCATAGGCCAACGCGAGCATTGGCAAATAAGTACAAGGCAAGAAATAATGTCCACACGTTCGACAAGTTCATCAAATGCCAATGCAGACGACCAATGTAGAAGAGGGTCTGTAGAGCTGCCCACACGTTGGCCGAGCACAGGCGAGCGCCTTTGATTTGTGACCAAAAACCGACATCGATCCGAAGTGAGGCAAGTGATCACGAGCAACGGCGAGAGAAGACAAGTTGCATCAAATGAGCTCTATACACGTTGGCGCTGGCCTTCACTCGGCCAACTAGGCAAGTGACACCGAGCGATAGCAAGACAAGGCAAATATACCGTCTACATGTTGGTATTCTTCACTCGACAACGCTCGGCCAACATGTATTGCTGGCTTAACACCAGTCTTGTTAACGGGTATCGTATTACCCAGCTAAATTGAAGAGCACAACTGAATTGTAGAGTTCAGATAGGCAGTCACTACTGTTATGCACTATTACTCAGATGCATCCAGTTTGATAAGATTAGATTGGAGCCTATCACACTATAGTTGGCAAAAAGCTAAGCAGATTACGATCACGCCCGAGTGTCGTCATTTTGAGGACCAACCGGAGGACACGGTGGAGCATACGGTTGAGGTGTGCCCTGCTTGGGCGGAGCATCGTCGTGTCCTCGTAGAGGCGATCGACGGCGGCGAACTCTCACGCCCTGCTATGGTTCAGGCCATGCTGCGCACATAGGGGTATTTTACTTAAAGAACCGGCCATAAGTCCAAATTACAAAATTTATGATAAGCGTTACCTTTGTTATTATAAGACAATATGACTCTCCCACCCAAACGATAACGAACTAACTACGCTTCTACCGCACGCCACGCGCTGTCCATCTCAGTCGGAATTATCTGTTGTACCAGTTACTCGTTATTTTCTCGGCGCATACAATTTTATCATCGCTGTTCTGTGCATTGCCATTCTGCTGTGTTTAGTGCAAAACAAAAAAAATACTATGGATTCTTCTGATGAAGGTATGTAATTTAGTTTAAATACATTACTGACTAAAATATCATTTATTTTCACTTAAGAAAAATATTTCAAAGACGTGGCAATTTTTCTGACAATTTTATATTTATTTTTTAGTTTACGATGTTAATTTAAGTATGAGTTAAACAGAGTTAAGCTTAAATTCTTATGTGGACATATTCTATGAACCTTCTACATAAATTATTTAAAAAAAAATGTTCCGCAAGTTTCCGCCCGTTCTGTAAAAAGCCTTAAGAAATGACGAGGTAGTAAAGAAAAAAATATTATATGTTTTTGAACGTTTTGATATTAACACTAGATTTTGTTTGTTCACAGGTTGTAGTGTTGAATCGCCAATTAATATCTCAAGAGAAGATATGTTTAACATAATTAAGCAGTGTGACTTCGACTTTATTAAGAGGCTTATAGTAATTCTGGAAGTGCTGGCAAGCGGGTTTGAAATTGACACAGAAAAGTTTTCATCGTTTCTGCAATCCACAGCAGAACTATACGTCAGTTTGTATAGCTGGTACCCAATGACGCCCACTCTTCATAAAATTTTGACACATGGCGCTTTAGTTATTAAACATGCTCTACTCCCAATCGGACAGTTATCGGAGGAAGCAGCAGAGGCGCGCAACAAACACCTATACCGGCAAAATTTTTCGCGAAAATTTTCGCGAAGAAAGTGCAATGAAGATGTGAAGAATCGATTGCTCTTGACATCTGGTGTCTACTTAAATTGTAGTTGAATGAAAATTGGCAAGAATCGAAAACCTTTTTCTACTGAAGCCTTGGAGTTTTTAAAACAGGACGAAGGAGTTTCCATGATTTCACGTGAATATGATGATGAAGTTGATGGAGATGACGACGAGGATAGCGAATCAGATTTTTAACTATATTTTTTTTTGTAAATTGACTATTTGTATTATTTTAACAACATATAAAATTAGTTACTTAAGAATGTTTGGCTGAAGTAATTTACTAGTCCTAATATCTTCACCTAAAAACTTCTAAGTAATTTGAAGTATGTTCTGATGAGTTGAAATTACATTTAGACACTAGATAGTTATTAAAACACCAATAAATAATTTTGGCCGGCTTTTTAAGTCAAATACCCGTATGTGCTGCGGGGCGAGAGGGAATGGGATGCAGTCGCCTCCTTCTGCGAAGCAGTCATGCTAGCGAAGGAGAAGGTTGAACGCGCGAGGGAGAAGCAGCTCTCTTCCTCACGCCCTAGCCGCCGCAGAAAACGCCCCGAGCGTCGGGGATCCCAAGCCAATCTCCGGCCACCGTAGGCGCGAGTCTGCGGTCGACGAGCAGGGGTAGCTCGCCGGCCGGTAAGCACCAGACCCGAGTCGGAGGCGCGTCGTGTTCCGCGCGCGCTTCAAAGGTTGCGGAAATGTTCTATTAAGACACCACGGCCCCGATATGCGAGGGCAACTAAAGGAGCAGGGTGGGTTTTAGTCAGTAGAAGTCTGAAACTCTCTTCCGCCCCACCTAAAGCGGGAGAAGTCATTTGATGATTTACCCACCCAGAAAAAAAGCAGATTACGATAGCTAAAGTATAAGGTTGATGTCAATTTTATGTGCAGTTTATTACAAAGGAATTCTCACAAATCATTTCCTTGTCCAATATCCCCATTTCGCCCCTCACAGCCCTACACATCCGAGCAATATTACTAATACACATATAAGCGATATCCACTTATTTGTCTCGACGCGATCACGTGCCAATTTTATAGCATCACCACTCGTAAATTGAAATTGCGGGCCGTTCTCACGACAGTGTACGGACAATGTTGCTGATGCTGAGTCCGAATTGTTTTGGCCAGTATCTAGGCTTTAGCTTCCGCCATTTTTTAGCTGAACCATTTTTGATTGGTTCCTACATCTATACTAATATTATAAATGCGAGGGATAAGCACAACACATTTGTGCTATTTAATAAATTTATTTTCTAAACACAAAATAACTTAAAGCTAATTAAAATGAATTTAACTAAAGGTTTGACTTTCTGAAAAGGGTCTCACAAAGTCAAACCTTTAGGTGCCTGAAAAAGATTTTTATAAGAGCCTGTATGTTTCCCGTGGACCCGCTGTAATTTACATAAAATTATTAGGCTAACTTCGCAAGGATTAAATAAGGGTAGATTTTTGTAATATAATAAAATAAAGCGTGAAATCGATTTGTGTAGTATTTGTGTTAATGTGTTTTATGATTTGTAATAATTTTCTTAGCAGTATCACTCTCCGTTTTAAAAAAAGAAATAAAAAAAAAACAAAAAGGAATGAAATCAATTTGTGTATATTTGTGTAAATATTTACTACTTATTCAGATTATTTTGTTTTGTAATATATTTGTTAGCAGTATCATTCTTTGTTTAAAAGGTAATATTTTTAAAATACTATCGGTAAGGTAACAAAAGATGAAGATATATATTTGGAAATTTAATTCCTACCCACAGACGATGAAAAAGCCGGGTAAGGAAAGCTCGGCACAGGTGACGCAAACTGTTGCCTTCTTCAAGACATTACACACGTCTCGGCTTATTATGAACGCATGGTTACACGACTCTGAGCTGCCGGCACCGGCTGCGGCTGACAAAAAACTGGAAAAGTATAATTCAAATATCAAAAGACAAAGAAAGGCACTCCAGTCTGAGAAAATAAACTTAAGTATATAGATAGATAAAACTTTTATTGGTCAACAGAAGACACAACACAAAAGTACATTATCATATACCTTTTTTTTTTTTTTTATCGTGTTAAAATTATCAAATAAGTCCTCCCACTCCGGGCAGGGTGGGAGGGACTGTCAGACTTTTACTGACTAAAATCCACGGTGTTCCTTCAATAACCCTTTACGTACCGGGGTCACGGTAACGGGATGAGTCCCACGACCCCGGCAGGCTTCGGCCCTCTATGGGGGGGCCTCGTCATATTGCTGACGCTCTTTGAGGCGCGCGTGAAACACGACGCGCCGTCGACCCGGGCATGGTCCATGGTCGGACAGCGAGTTGCCCTTTACTCGCTGTCCGCATGCCCGCGCCTACGGTGGCCGGAGATCGTCGGCCGACGTCCGACGCCGTGGGCGTCTACCACTGCGGCTGGGCTGGAGGGAGGACGCCATCCTCTCCCTCACGCGGCCCGCCTCCTCCTTCGGAATCATGACTGCTTCGCAGAAGGAGGCGACCGCTTCCCACTCCCTCTCGCCCCGCAGCATGGCCTCGACCAATGCCGGGCGCGAGAGGTCTCCGCCTATCGCCGCCGTGAGGACACGTCGGTGCTCTGCCCAGGCGGGGCAGTCTTGCACCGTGTGCTCTACGGTGTCCTCAGGGCGACCCTCGCAGTGTTGACACCCAGGCGTTTCCTCCTTTCCCATCAGACACAGGTACCTCCCGAAACTTCCGTGTCCGGTGAGGACCTGCGTCATGCGGTAGGTCAGGACGCCGTGACGCCGATCTAGCCACTCCTCAAAGAGGGGTCTTACCGCCGCAATTGCGGCGTGCCCGATTATCATATACCTAACACATAAATTACATTAAAAAACACAGAACAAACTTATATATACCATCAAAAATATTATAAAATGAAAAAAAAAGAAAAAGAAAAAAAAATAAAAATGCAACACGAAAAATTGGTGTGTCTCCGAATTGCACCAAATGGGAGTCAAGCTCAGCATGTGCCAGGCAAATATACCTGACGCTGGTATTCTACTGGATCCCAGTAGCCGTACTTACGGACGTCGAGCAGGTGGCGTACAATAAAATAATAAAATGAACTTGAGAGTGAGCCTAGTGATCTGCGATATTATTTGTGCAATATTTATACAAAGGCAGCATTTCCGATTTATACATAAAGCTGATACTGTGAAAAATATGTATAAGGTAAAGAATTTTTTTTTACTGCCTATCTGACCTGCACAACCCAGTAACTGGGTAGCACAATACTCTTTGGCAAAACTGGCAGGACAAATGATTACACTGTCTGGACAGGCAAATCTGTGTGCATCTTTCCTCAAAAGATCGCTTCAGACTGCCATAGACTCGACGCTCCGCTAGAGTGACGTTGACCACATGTCACTCTTGACAATAACATTCATAGGTGCGCCGACAGATATTTATTTTGATAGATAACTTGCGTGACCCAAGAGCTGGCTCGTTCTTGACTCAATTAAACTTTGGCATTCAATGTGGCAATACTGCCAGTCTTTTAGGCACGTTTCCCGATGACAGCAATGTCAGCAATGTGGAGGAGTTTCAATCATCATAACAAACTGACAAATGCTCGTAAATAAAACAAGATTTAAAAAAGTTAGTATTTATTCTGTACTTATACAACGTGTAACGGAAACCCCATATGTATCCAAAAGGACTGAAGACAACATCTGGTATGGAGTCTCTATGCAAAGTTTTAGCTCAAAATAAGTGACCCACAGAATTGACCCCTAATTATTGGTTTCATATGTTTCTTGAATACCAGTAATAACAAACGTGTCACAGCACTATGAGGGTCATCACTTTCCACGTCACTTGCCAATAAAACGATAATTCTCTTCGTTCTTCTTAATTTGAAAAATTCGGTCTCTGGTATCAGTGTATTGGAATTTGTAATAAGTTCTACATACGTAGACTTAGGATAACAAAACCCTTGCCATATCGTTTGTTATCATCCAAAGAAGCCATGCACTCTGTATGTATATACCCTTTAAATTACACGTTGTATACTTAGTTAAGGTTAGTTAGAAGATTTAAGTAGGTACTAATTTATAAGTTACTGGGGTACATAACACCTATACCTATTAACCATCAACATCATTAGTCAACAACTGGCCTCATCTAGTTTACATTTACAAAAAAAGACCTGTGAAAGTGTTATGTATAACCTACTAGCTTTTGCCCGCGACTTCGTTCGCGTGGGAGCTTTTCCCGTATAATTCGCGATCCCGTGGGAAGTCCGAGATAAAAACCATCCTATGTCCTTCCCAGGGATTTTTATCTAAATCTGTTTAGCGGTTTAGGCGTGAAAAGGTAACAGACAGACAGACTTACTTTCGCATTTTTAATATTAGTTTGGATTTGCAAAATAAACATCATTATTTCATTTAAATATTAAAGTAAAATTTTACATTGTTTTATTTTGCAAATTGGTTATTAACTTCATTTTTTTAAGATGTTATCAGTATTTCTGTAGTTGACTACCCTGAGAAGAAACGCTCCGTATTAATCATATGAGAACCACCGAGGTTAATGTCTGAGGTCATCTTTCGAGGAAAAAAGCACACAGATTTGAGGTGGACCTGTCCAGACAGTGTATGCATTCGTCAAGTATCGTGTGGCTTAACTTAGATAATATTTGTTATATTTCCAAAAATCTGGCGATTAATGTGACGAATGCGCAACAAATGAAATGGGAAACATTACTTAACTAAATCGTATACTATTGGGTACCTATAGATGAACCAAACTGTTTTGAATTTCTATTCATCAAGAGTGATATACAACGTGTAACGGAAACCCCATATCTATCCAAAAGGACTGAAGACAACATCTGCTATGGAGTCTCTATGCAAATTTTCAGCTCAAAATAAGTGACTCACAGAATTTAACCCAAATTGTTGGTTTCGTATGTTTCTTGAATACCAATAATAACAAACGTGTCACATCACTATGAGGGGCATCACTTTCCACGTCACTTGCCAATAAAACGATGATTCTCTTCGTTCTTCTTAATTTGAAACATTCGGTCTCTGGTATCAATGTATTGAAATTTCTAATATGCTCCACACATGAAGACATAGGATTATAAAACCCTTGCCATATCATTTGTTATCATCCAAAGAAGCTGTGCACTCGGTATGTATATACCCTTTAAATTACACATTGTATAGCAAAACATCTTCTTCGATGTTATCATCATTCTTGCACCTGAAAGACGACCACTACCCGACGATCGCACCAGATTTAAGATACACCAATTGGTTACTGGGAGACAGTTTACTAAGTTTAGAGACTGGTGATTTTCTGAAAATTCGAAATGTCACTAAGGAATTAAATAAGGCCTTGAACTACAAGGGTGTAATGCATAACATTGGGTACCTATAGGTGACCCAAACTGTCTTTTTCTTCAGAACATTTCACACGTCCTGGCTTACTATGGACGCTTGGCTACGCGACGCCGCCTTTCATTATTGGCACCAGCTGTCGCTCATGGGAAACTGTGTGAGAAAAATCGTTTCATTTAAAAAAGGTAAGTTTTTCTGTATAAATCAGTAAGTGAGTAGTCATTAAAAGCATGTTTAGTACATAGAAAGCTCAATTCACTTGGTTTCCTCGTAATTTTCATGGTCGTCTCGATTGTCAGCTCAACAAATTTGTTGAAGTAGCTACATGATATTCTATTTTCAATTGGAAAACACCATAGATAAAATAGATATTTCTATGGAAAACACTATAAATTAGAAAACAAATATTCAAAAAGACCAAGATTTTTTATTGATGAAAGACTCGCATTTGGCCAATCTCAGATTTTGGTAAGCGATGATGTGTGTGAAGATGGAGCATGCTTACCTTTTTTTTTCTGGGTGGGAAAATCATCAAATAATTCCTCAGACTTCTACTGACTAAAAACCCACCCTGCTCCCTCAGCTGCCCTTGCTTTCCGGGGTCCAGAATTAACCTATTCACCCATGATTTAAAGACGTCTAGGTTATAGCTATCAGGAAACACAGACTACGGCAGGGAATTCAACTTCTTAGCTGTACGCACAAATAACAACTATTTTAACAAAGAATGCAAGGCAGCAAAATTTTTTAATAAATAAAATTCTCACAATATCAACAATGTTTATTTCTAAGAAAATTGTACATCCCGGTTCCGTAGCCGAATGGCAAAAAACAGAACCCTTAGTTCTTAGTTTCGTCATGTCTGTCTGTCTGTCCGTCCGTCCGTATGTCACAGCCATTTTATTCCGAAACTATTAGGACTACACATGTGAAACTTGGTAGGTAGATGTATTCTGTGAACCGCTTTCCGATATTAAGAAAATAGTAAAAAAATATTTAAAATTAAGGGGGGCTCTCCATACAAGGAACTGAAACTGAAAATATTTTTTTTTCATTAAACCTATGTGTATGTGGTATCTATAGATAGGTCTTTAAATTGATATTGAGTTTTCTAAAGCCACCATTTCATAAAGTCGATCGTTTAAAAGGTATACGCTTCCAATGTGGTAAAATGTGTCCCCCCTCTCCTCTAACTTCTATAATAATAGAGTTAAAAACTTAAAATAAATATATGTTGTAGATATTAATGTAAAATTTCAATGAAAATTGGTTTAAATGAGATCGGGTCTGCAGTTTTTGAGATATAGCATATTTTCTAAAACCGCAAATATAACTTTGTAATTCATACAAACACTATGGAAAACAAAGTTATTTGGCGTAGTTACTACAGAACCCTTCATGGGCGAGTCTGACTCGCACTTGGCCAATTTTTTTAATAGCAATGTATTATGCAAGCAGGCATCTAAATATGTTTGTCTGTTTATGTCATTATTGTCATGCAATTAATGTAAAATTATTACAAATCAACTCATTAACAAAAGTTGAATCAATTTTTTTTAACCTAAGAATTTGAGGTATTCCATGAAGCGCACCCAAACGAAGCACACCCAGACAAAGCACACCGAAAGTGTTCCACTTAGTACACCCGTAGGTGCGCTTCAAATAAAAATTTAAAATAATTAATTTCCTATTCCACGAAGCACACCTAAAGGAAGGGGACACAAGTGTTAGTGTATAATAACAAACAATATAGTAAACACAAGATTTATAAGAACGGTAATGCCTTGTGGCGGTGTATTAAAAAAGGGTGTAATGGCTTACTCACATTAAGTAGCATGGAAGAAGTTGTTAAAATAAAGGAACATAAATGTGCCTCATACGTTTTGGAGACCCAAATTAAGGAAGCAATGAATGAACTCGAGCAGCAAGTAGTTTCCACCATGAAGCCCATTCCTACAATCAAAAACTTAATGATAAATTGGACCGAGGATTTAATTTAGTCAGCACTGATATGTCACAATTTAACAACGTTAAGTCCGGAACATCGCAGATCGACATTTTTATTTCTTAGTCTCCGCACTATGCGAGTGATATTCATAGGTGTGCTTCGTGGAATAAGAAATTAATTATTTTAAGTTTTTATTTGAAGCGCACCTACGGGTGTGCTAAGTGGAATACTTTAGGTGTGCTTCGTCTGGGTGCGCTTCGTTTGGGTGCGCTTCATGGAATACCTCAAGAAATTACGTTCCGTCAGTTACGGTAGAAGTTATTATCAATGTCTATTGAATTTCGATCTTGCAAAATGTACATGTTCTCAAAATCTCCCCAACAATCTCCCTCTCACTAGCATGTATACCAACCTAGTGTTTAAAAACAATTTAAACTAAAATTATTTAGAACTTAGAAGCAACATATTGCCACAAATTTATTCACCCTGGACGCCAAACTGTGGTTTAATCTGGCGTTAAATTTCTTCTGTGGAGCCGGCTGTTAGGTGTCTTTACACCCTTAGTGTATGGATTTGAAATTGGAGTATTATAAATGTTGTACACCAATGACTCTCTCTTTTTAGGAAGTAAGTTTTTTCACTCTTGTATTTTGGTTTTTCTTGTAATTTTTTATTCTTGTTTTATTTAGGGGCATTTATCTCTATAAAATGACCCCTAAATAATACAAGAATAAAAAATATAAATTTTGTAACTTTATCATTTTAATGGCTGAACAGTCTTAGTGGAAATTCACCTACTGGGTAGACCGAGTTCTAGTACTCAAAAAAAATTTTTAACAAAAAATAGAACCGACTTCCATATCAAAACACTACAAAGCTAAAAATAACTATAATTTCGGTAGTCGGTGTTATTGGTTTTGGATTTTCTTTTTTTTCACACCGCCTTCCGAAATTATAGTTATTAACCGACTTCAAAAAAAGGAGGTTTACAATTGTCTTAATTTTACAATTTAAATACGTCTTGAACTTTTTTTTTATGTATGTTACCTCATAACTCGCAGATGGCTGGACCGATTTGGAAAATTCTTTTTTTGTTTGAAAGCGTATACTTTCTAGTTGGCCCCATTGTCGTCACGTTTGGATCTGATGATGGGATCATGGAGAAATCGAGCGAAATCTTCAAATATTATAGGCACACCTATGGCGTTTTGGGTATTTCTTATAGTACCTTGTGCAGTTGCTCTCGAAAAGCACCATTTGAGGAAGTGGAACTGATGATGAAGACC
Organism: Tholera decimalis; assembly: GCA_943138885.2. Lineage (NCBI taxonomy): Eukaryota > Metazoa > Arthropoda > Insecta > Lepidoptera > Noctuidae > Tholera > Tholera decimalis. The sequence goes on along the minus strand of OW964553.2, from coordinate 5,108,248 downwards.
CCAGATGGCCACCGAAACTACTCAATAATAAGTATTTCGTTGATTGCGATTAGATTACTTGAATATGGATGTTAAGCACTTTATGCTCGTCACAATGCATATGGTGAAGTAGAGCTGATGGTAAAAAACCAGAAGAACTCAAAAATTAACGGCTCTGCACCGGGAAAAGCAATATTTTGTAAAAGGTGATAAGTAGTTCACATTTTGGCTTTTGTAACTAGATAAATTACAAACTGACCCACTAAAAAGCGTGAAAAATGTCTTTTTAGCAAAAGATAAAACCGACTTCCATATCAAAACACTACAAAGCCAAAATAACTTTAATTTCGGAAGGCGGTGTCAAAAAAAAGAAAATACAAAACCAATAACATCGACCACCGAAATTAAAGTTATTTTTGGCTTTGTAGTGTTTTGGTATGGAAGTCGGTTTTATTTTTTGCAAAAAAGTTTTTTTATATTCTCCTGTATACAACGTGTAACATAAAGGGTATATACATAACAATCGCACGCCTTCTTTGGACGATAGCAAATAATATGGCAAGGTTTTTGTAATCCTATGTCTACATGTGTGGAACTTATTACAAATTTCAATAGATTGATACCAGAGGCCCATTTTTCCAAATGAAGAAGAACGAAGAGAATTATCGTGTTTTTGGCAAGTGAGGTGGAAAGTTATCGATCCTCGTAGTGCTGTGAAACGTTTGTTATGTATGGTATTCAAGAAACATGTGAAACCGATAATTTAGTATCAACTCTTTGAGTCACTCATTTTGACCTGAAACTGTGCATAGAGACTCCATATCAGATGTTGTCTTCAGTCCTTTTGGATAGATATGGGGTTTCCGTTACACGTTGTATACATGTGTATTTTGTATAGCTTTATAAATATATTTAATTTAGTAATCTGGTTAAAAGTATAGTATTTACTTTTTGTCTTTTTTTTCGTAAAAGACTAGATGTTGCCGATGTTTAGGTACTTACTAACTTACTACACTGACAAGAATCTAAATCTGACAAGAAATAATAATAGCCACACGGGTCAAACTTCAAGGTTAAGCAACACTTGCCAAGGTCAGTTTGTAGATGGGTGAGCATTATAACGTATCGAGTTTCTTACTACTAGACTACTACTTACTAAAAGAGTATAATTAATTTAAAGAATATAAAATTTTTTACCAAAAAATTAAATCGACTCCCAAAAAACACTGCAAAATTGAAAAATAACTTTAATTTCGGTAGTCGGTGTCTTTAGTTTTGTATTTTCGTTTTTGGCACCGATTTCCGAAATTAAAGTTATTTTTCACTTTGCAGTGTTTTTTGCGAGTCGGTTTAATTTTTTGGTAAAAAAAATATTTCGCTATTTTTAGTTGGTCTATTTTTAATTTACCTAGTTACAAGAGCCTAAATGTCAACTACTTATAACCTTTTACAAAATATTGCTTTTCCCAATGCTGGGCCGTTAATTGTTGAGGAGTTCTCCTGGTACTTCACCATCAGCTCTACATCACCATATGCATTGTGATGAGCATAAAGTGCGTAACATCCATATTCAAGTAATCGAATCGCAAACCACTCAATACTTATTATTGAGTAGTTTCGGCGGCCATCTGTGGTCTTCATCATCAGTTCCACTTCCTCAAATGGTACTTTTTGAGAGCAACTGCACAAGTTACTATAATAAATACCCAAAACGTAATATAATATGCCTATAATATTTGAAGAGTTCCCTCGATTTCTCCAGGATCCCATCATCAGATCCTGACGTTTATGAAAATGGGACCAATTTCGAAGTATACCCTTTCAATCAAAAAAGTATTTTCCAAATCGGTTCAGCCGTCTTCGAGTAATCGATGATCATACATAAAACAAAAAAAAAATATTCGCGTCGAATTGATAACCTCCTCTTTTTGTCGTCGGTTGAAAATTAAAGTGAAAAGAATTATATCAAGTTGAGAACACTTAAATTAATATGAAAATAATAAAATAAAATATTAATTAATTGAAATTAAGATTAGCAACGTGGGGAGTACTTTAGAAAGACCTGAATGAGGTTACAGGAATGCGTGGGTCAGCTATAATAGTATTTTATGTATAATACTTGCTGTCATTTATTGTACACTTCATAACATACTTATAGGATAACATTTATAAAAACAAGTGTATAATGAAATGGGCGATCTTCTCGCACCAATATCTTATATTATATGCAATATTTGCGTTACCTTCGTGTCGATCAAACGCCGGAGCTCGCGCACCGCTTTACCGTATAAGTAAAAATTATAATAGTTGTTCACTGATTTAGATTTATTTGCTATGTCTGTAACTAAATTCCGGAACGGTCTCATACAGATACTTAAAAAAATGTAGTTATTTTTAATATTATTTAATTACAAATGAGTGAAATATTTTGATTTTTTAAAATATAAGATTAGAATTATGAGAAATAATTTAATTAAGATTAACACTAATTTTATTGAATTTATTTACTTTATCTTAATGATAATGATAACAAAATAATATGCATCATTAAGGAAGTAATATCGTTTTGTATAATATAGCACACTTTGGTTAGAAAAAAAAAAACATTTTAAAACTTATGTCACGATCCTAATATATAATTTGTGGACAACGGTGTGGGTGCACATTACCTAACATTTATTTGTTATGATTTTATAGTTTATAAAAATGTGTTACTGTTTGTTATTCACTAATAAATAAATAAAAAAAAATTTGAATGGACAAAAAGAAAGAAGATAGAGCTGATATTTTTAGCATAACCTCGCTTTCGATCAACGACACTCTAGTGACAAATTGAATATCCTTTGACAAGAAACGACAAGACCGTAACAATGATAAATGATTGCCGTATTATCTAGTACTCCCAGACAACACAGCCTAAATCTATCCGTCTAAAACTAAACAGCATCCACTTAGTCACCAAAATACATTTCACCCACACTAACAACGTTGAGTTTATATAAAATGGCCGCCATTCTCACTGAATCGCCGCGAGACGTTGACAAACCGTTCCGGGTGAAAAAGATGTATTTTTCCACGATAAAATTCGGGTGACGTCCGACTATAAATTTTCCTTCGAACGCCACACTGAGGTGATTTTCGCCCTTTAATATAAGAAAACGATTTAATATGTAATTCGGTATATTTGTCAGGTTAATAAGATTTCGTCTAAGGTAGCTTAGGATGCTGACTTGTTTTTAGGTGACTGGGTAGTTGATGGCTGAATCGCAATTCTGGGACAAACTTTAGAATTTCGATTTATCAGGAGTAGTACCTTATTGCAAGGCATCTTAAGTCATTATCAATCCTAGGTAGTTAATTCATTTCTCTTTCTTTGATGTTATCATCATTGTTTCACCTGAAAGTCGACCACTTTTAACGATATTGTGCTTCTCGCATCTGACATATGGATTTAAGATACACCAATTGGTTATTGAGAGACAGCTTACTAAGTTTATTTTCCGAACATTCAAAATTTCACTTATAACGAATTAAGACCTACAAAGAATCAATAATATCGTCATAGGAAGATTATCATTATTAAAACTTTAAAAACTTAAATAAAAACCCTAAAGTACATATATACATCTAAAAATAAACTAAAATATGGCGTCCAGAAATTCGTACGCATCGCTGTCCACTGGTAATGTGCCCAAAAGACTGGCGGCATTGCCACGTTGTATGGCAATGCTTAATCTCTGTCCAAGGTAAAAGCCAGTGGGCACGCCGCAATTGCGGCGGTAAGACCCTTCTTTGAGGAGTGGCTAGATCGGCGTCACGGCGTCCTGACCTACCGCATGACGCAGGTCCTCACCGGACACGGAAGTTTCGGGAGGTACCTGTGTCTGATGGGAAAGGAGGAAACGCCTGGGTGTCACCACTGCGAGGGTCGCCCTGAGGACACAGTCGAGCACACGGTGCAGGACTGCCCAGCTTGGGCAGAGCACCGACGTGTCCTCACGGCGACAATAGGCGGAGGCCTCTCGCGCCCGGCCTTGGTCGAGGCCATGCTGCGGGGCGAGAGGGAGTGGGAAGCGGTCGCCTCCTTCTGCGAAGCAGTCATGCTTCCGAAGGAGGAGGCGGGCCGCGCGAGGGAGAGGATGGCGTCCTCCCTCCAGCCCAGCCGCAGTGGTAGACGCCCACGGCGTCGGACGTCGGCCGACGATCTCCGGCCACCGTAGGCGCGGGCATGCGGACAGCGAGTAAAGGGCAACTCGCTGTCCGACCATGGACCATGCCCGGGTCGACGGCGCGTCGTGTTCCACGCGCGCCTCAAAGAGCGTCAGCAGCATGACGAGGCCCCCTCTGCAGAGGGCCGAAGCCTGCCGGGGTCGTGGGACTCATCCCGTTACCGTGGCCCCGGTACGTAAAGGGCTATTGAAGGAACACCGTGGATTTTAGTCAGTAAAAGTCTGACAGTCCCTCCCACCCTGCCCGGAGTGGGAGGACTTATTTGATAATTTTACCACGTTAAAAAAAAAAAAAAAAAAAAAAAAAAAAAGGTAAAAGCCAGCCTTTGGGTCACGCGAAGAGTCAACTAGGCGTCTGGCTAGACCTTTAAATAATTTGTGAGCACTCCGACCCCACGACTACAATGTTTCAACCCCAAATGGCTCGAAAATATTCTACCAACAAGATTATTGTATTTCCGCCGCTTGAGGTTCTCAGCAGCCGCAGCGGCAGCGCCAGCACAGCAAGACGAGCTAGGAAGATGGGATGGTGCAAGAGTATCGACACAAGTGGCGTCCCACACTAAAGTCCTACCAATCTTCCAAGGAATTAAAGACATACCGTCCGGTCTTTTGCCATCGTCGCGTGCCAGGCCATTGGGTTTTAATACAGCTGGAACGCCGACAGTGACAAGAGCTCGTCGGATAATGTCATTAATATTCGCGTGCCGTGCTATGCGACCCGCGCTACGGCCGCATGAAAGGCCGTGTTGACCGAGGCTGTTGACAACTTCGCCACAGTGGCAGCGATGAGCAGAACAACAGGGAGCACCTAATCGAAGGGAAGCAGCGAAAGAAGAGACAAGACATTAAGACCTTAAATCACAAGACGTAGTAGACCAGCTTCAGTTAGGATGTTTCCTATGTACGAGTATCACTATAATATGGGCAAATAACTAGCACTAAATCTGATATTTTTTAAAAGGGGTCTGGCAATGTGTGTAGAATAATTCACATTACTAGCAATCTAGATTGTTAACGCCTCCAACTAAGCTAAATATGCTTGTGTCTGGAGTGGGTTCACAGAAATAGTGTAATGCGTGGGATTAGAACCTGCGACTTCTCAATAAGAAATCCGACACCTTAGCCGTTAGGCATCACTACTGTTCTTAAAACGGTAAAGAAAAACATTGTGAGGAAATCGGCAAGTCTTAGTACCAAAAATTTGGCCAAGTGCGAATCAGACTCGCCAATGAAGGGTTTCGTAGTAACTACGCCAAATAACTGTTTTTCTTAGTGTTTGTATCAATTACAATGTTATATTTGCGGTTTTATAAAATATGCTGTATCTCAAAAACTGCTGACCCGATCTCGCTCAAACTAATTTTGCTTGAAAGTTTTTATTAATATCTACAGTATGTATTTTTTTGTAGATTTTTCACTCCATTATTAGAGAAGTTAGAGGAGGAGGGACACACACTTTACCACTTTGGAAGCAATATCTTTTAAACGATTATCTATGTCATTTTTAAATACCTATTTATAGATACCACACACGCATTGGTTTCATGAAAAAAAAAAATATTTTCAGCCCCCTTTATTTTAGATAATTTTTAAATTTTTTGTTAAAATCTGAAAGCGGTTCACTTAATAAATCTACTTACCAAGTTTCACATGTATAGCTCTAATAGTTTTGGAATAAAATGATTGTGACATACGGATGGACGGATAGACAGACAGACAGACAGACATACAGACAGACAGCAAGACATGATGAAATTATAAGGGTTTCGTTTTTTGCCATTCGGCTACGGAACCTTAAAAAACTGAACGCTTATTCCATCCACTAACACTCACGGGCCCCGCGTGGTTGCTTACGGCCCCTTCCCTCCAACAATGAGGTGACCTGTGTGAACAGTGGGAACATCATACATATCAAATACACCAGCTCCAAGTGAGCGGTGTGTGAAAAGTTTTAGTATCCTATGGGCGACAGTTCGTGTGTCTCGTGTGGATTGATTGCGTGTTAATCGTGTCCATGTCTAATAATATATAATATGTTTATATTTGTATAGGATCGTACGCATTGAGCACGGGGGCACACAAGCTACGACAAAAGCTTCTGGACACGCACCCATCGCCTTTGCCGCCACAACAGAATGAATGGCCGGAGTATTATTTCCATTCGGAGTATCTTTATTGCCAGATTAGCCTCTAAATCTCTTTCTATCACTCTATGGCCGACCCTTTATGACTGAATTTCCATTTTTTGCGGGCAGTAGCTAATCGGACCACTTCCTCGAACCTATGGGAGCTGCCCTGCTTCAGTTGATCCAACCATCTCAATGGGGATCTTCCTCTGGATATCTTGCCCTCCACGGTGGCATAGATGATTAATTTTTACATTTTTTCATCTTATTTTTTAGACACATTTCATAGTTGTCATCGGCTTTTCAGATTTTCTGTCTTCACTTGTGTTTTAAGAGGTATTTCAGCAATACTATTCCATTTTGTGTTTTCAAGTTTTCATCTTGAAGGCGGATAATGTGAAATAAGTGAGCCTATAAATCAATAAACAACTAAGCACCAATATGCAAAATATTCAAACTAGTTGTAATAATAACGCATGACGACGGTTCTCGTATTAGGTTCCCAGTCAATTTCCTTAAGCGGCATATAAATCTCTTAGACGCGGCGGTCTCATCCTAGCGCGGAAATGCAGACCCGACCCGCAGAGTTATAGTATGTTTTAACAAGGGAAATGTTGTAGTTTTTCACTTGTCACCTTTTCCTACTGGTCTATTTTCTATGTAGATTTTGTGGTCTGTGAGAATGAAGTTATTTTGTGTTTTGTAGACTGATGATCGTTTTTAGTTGGGACAGTAGAAATAATGTGAGCTATTTCGTTTCGTTCGTTCTCAAAAAAAAAACATAATAATAATAAATAATATAATATATAATAGAGGTCTATAGTCTATTTAATTTCTGAGTCAAAATGACATTGAGTTTTTCCATCTGATGTTAATAGACTCGTACCTTAATAATTAGGAATTATCATTGCTGGTGAAATATGGATATCCCATAGGCACACCTTTATTTAATCCTTTGATCAACGCATGATTTGTTACGAATTATTTTCAAACATAGGAAAACCATTGTTTCAAATAAACGTTTCCATCAAAAATAAACACACCACAGTAAATAACAATATTTATTATGCAAGTGACAGGCTACACTGCATGCCTCGGGTTTCTATTTCACGCGCAAATGGTCCGAGTCTCCGAGCACATTCGGATTTATGCGCGGGCCGCGATGACGGGCCGTCGACACGCTTCTGTTGGGAACAGGACCCTGTGGTATTTTATAGCAGGGATATCATTTTTATATGACAGGTCTAGTTATTGCTCATGCACAGGAGTTTTCATATAATATCATTGTGACCAGTCTGAATTTCTTTGAAGTACTTGAAGTCACTGATTGGGCTTCGTGGGCAACAATAACCGGCAATGTGGCCAAACGTGGCAGAAGACAGGGAAAGTGGAAGGAAGGAAGAAGCCTTTGTTTGCACTGCAGTGGAACGCAGCAGGCTTATAATAATAATAACTTGGAACAAAGTACTATCTACTGTTTAGTTTCCACGACTCTCGGTCACACCCATGTAACTATCATTTTGTCCACAACGAAATTAATTTAAATAGAACAACGAAGCAGTAAAAGTTTATGTCCTAACCTCCGTATGAAACATCAGTCAGAACTGAGGTAAGCCAATAGGCTTCAAGGAATACTTACAACTAATCTAAGCCCATTTGCCAAGGAACATGGCTTTGAAAATGTCTGGTCAAGTAAACATCATTATTTGCTTAGTGGTTTTTTTTTCCGAACTTTATTCGGCTCCGGCTTCCAGTCTAACCGGACGGTTCGCGTTTGACCACCATCTCACCTGATGGTAAGTGATGATGTGGTCGGACATGGAGCACGCTTACCTAAAAGTAACCTATTCACTCTTGAATTAAAGACTCCTAGGTTATAGATATCGGGAAACACAAACTCCGGCAGGGAATTCCACTCCTTTGCCGTACGCACAATGAAGGTGTTCCCAAATCGTTTTGTGAGTATGGGTGGGATGTCCACCATGTAACGATGGCTCTTCGCCGTTTGTCTCGTAGTCCTATGATGGAACGGGTTTGGCGGAATTAGATTGTGTAATTCCATCGCACAACGAAATGTAACCGATAGAAAACCGATAGACTTGCAACTCGTCGTCGATGTTCATGCAGTACTGTCTATCTGAGCATCTTAGTAGCTGAGTAATACATTACTCCTTGGCAAGGCTGATGTCAGATTTTTTACTATCCGTAACCACTGTCAACGATGTATAAATGACAACTGGGATCAAAGACTTAACTAGCTTTCCGAAGCTCGTAGGAATCTCGATATTTTATTATGATCACCATCTACGTACCAATCTCGGCATCGACCCGTGAGCCTGTTATTATTTAGAGATGACCTCCTCTTAGTCAAGCAAAAGTGCGACAAAAAGTCGCTCATCTGCAAAGCAAACAGTCCGACCACACTCAACTCCACAAAACAGCTATACCCATGACATATTGAGACTGACAACTTTCGAATTGTTTGCGAAAACTTATCATCAGAGATACCGAAAATATGCCGCCGAAGACAATATTTTCGCTTATCTAGTATAATTTATGCGAAAACTTAGCGAAACTTGGTCACTTAGAGAGACGACGATTCGTTCGAGACGTCGATTGAGATAAAATCATACTTTTGTAGTAATAACATTTCTACAGAGTTCTGTTTGCCGTTTTGTAATGTTATTATTCAAATTGTTGAATGTTTTGTTCGACTTTTCCAGTTTTGCGTAAATTGTTGTTTCGGGAACAGATAAGGGGTGTTTTAGAGTTAGTCGGTTTTTTGTCATGGACTATTTTCCATGGTTTATTAAGCCATGTATTTCCAATGTGATTAATGAAAATGTAGATATTAGCTTTTATATACGTTTTAAGTAATTTATTTATAAATATGAAGGAATAACAACTATAATAAAACAGGATAATGATGGAGTAGTAGACAGTGAGCCATATATAGACAACGTGTAACGGAAACCCCATATCTATCCAAAGGGGCTGAAGACAACATCTGGTATGGAGTCTTTAAGCACAGTTTCAGCTCAAAATAAGTGACACAAAGAATTGATACCAAATTATCGGTTTCATATGTTTCTTGAATACCAATCATAATAAACGTGTCACAACACTACGAAGGTCGATAACTTTCCACATTACTTGCCAATAACACGGTGATTCTCTTCGTTCTTCTTAATTTGAAAATTCTGCCTCTGGTATCAATGTATCGAAAGGACATTGTTCCGGCTTCATACATGTCACACCTAAGAATAGTTTGAATCGAAAATGACTTAGATAGACTCTAAATATTTTTGGAATCATAGTAAATAAATTTTTACTAACGGACACTTGAAGATACAAAAATAATCAATTCATCAAAATCAAGTCCGAAAATAGCCAGGTAGTAAGAGTCCTTTATACACAGCCGAGTCTACCAAGTATGCAATCTGATCAGAGTCCATTATCAAGCCAAAGTTGTTAGAATAAAACCATAAAACGCATAGAAAATCGCAAAGAAAAGAACTTTGCAATAAAAATTTAAACAAAATGAAATATAAGCACACCAGTGTTGCCAATTACGAAAAGCTATAATACCCGAATGCCACGCCTAAAATTCCCGATTTCAGATAAAAAATTATGGAATACATTTTCTTCTCCAGCTAGTCAATTCAGGTATTTAAATGAATAAAATGGTAAATAAATATTTTTTAGATATTAATTTATTTATTGTCAATAATAGGATACAGTGCCTATTTGATTTGATTGAATTCATTTATTATTATGTACCTATATGTGATCAACTCAATTTCAGAAATAATCAGTCAATTGAACAAACGAATGTGAGCTTCACTAAGTGGATGAGACAAAGCGTCAGACTGAAGAAGCATGGGGGATTTCCCGTCCTCAATTAGTTGACGATTATACACTGGACAGCAAATAAACCGAGCCACCCGCTACCTAGGCACTCTAATTCGATTTTCTCAAAAACTAAAAAACCTACAATTATCAAAGTTGTACCTACAGAAATCTGAGTTTCATGGTGATTAAAATTAAAGGAAACTCATTCGGTCTTATTACAAAAAAATGCTTAAGTACTGGTTTAAACCATGACTAAAAGGTCTAGGATTGTGACGGTATTAACGTTAGTACCAGTATCAAAATGTGTTCCAATTACAAAACGAAGACTATCTGAGGATCTGTTAGTACCAAAGAAGGTCCATGGTTCAAATAATATCCACAGATAAGAAACAAAAATGGCATTCTTTCATTCGTTCGTACAATCTTTATTTGAAGCAACGTTCCGTTTCTATAAATATTGATATTATAATAACACTTAAAATGATTAAATAATTATTAATCAATACAAAAATATGTCATAAATTGTTCGTTGTTCAGGTTACAATATAATGAACGAGCGCAACTTGTACTTTTGATGCGCTGTTTATAATCAAGTTGTCATATTTTTAACACCTCTAGCTTGAAATGGAATGAATTACATTCGGGGCCAGCCCGCGTCATTTGAAGCCAATGTTTACGTCCTTTTGACAGGCCCGTTGGTATAGTGGTCAGTGGCCCTGACTGCTGTGCGCAAGGTCGTGGGTTCGATTCCCACCTAGGACAAATGTTTGTGTGATTTATCTATAATATGTATGTATTTAGAAATATATATGTATGTTTATCAGTTGTCTAGTACCCATACCACAAGCTCTGCTTAGTTTGGGACTAGATGGCGTTGTGTGAAAAGTTGTGGAATATTATTATTATTATTATTATTCCATTTATTAAATCTATGTACATATAAATTACATTTTTAAATATTAATATAAAAAATAAAAACATTTAAAAATATAAAAAATAGTAGCCCACCGGTATCGGGAACAGGGTCCAAGCTACCGGCGGTCAGGGCTCCATAGAGAGGAACCTCCTCACAATACGCGCCGTTTCCAGGAGTACTGCTTTCTGTATCAAGCCCTTGATCCAGCTGCCCAACGAGAGCCTCCTTAGATGTTGGTCGAGGCTCTTGGCTATTATGCCATTGGCTGAGACGACTATCGGCACAATGATTGCTGTCTCCACATCCCACATGTCGACAACCTCGCGTGCCAGGTCAAGATACTTATTTTTTTTATCTATCTCAGCTTTCACGAGGTTCTCGTCATGGGGGACTGCTATATCAACAATCATTGTGCGACGCTCTAATCGGTCTATCACCACTATGTCAGGCTTATTGGCAACAATAGTCCTGTCAGTGATGATAGACCGATCCCAGTACAGTGTAATATTGCCATTTTCGAGAACTGGGTCGGGCACATACCTATAGTATGGTACTTCTGATTCCACAAGATTGTATTTAAGAGCAAGTTGCTGGTGAATAATCCTGGCTACGAGATTGTGTCTATGCAAATATTCTCCGTTAGCCAGACGAGAACAACCGGAGATAATGTGACGAATGGATTCTCCCGGTTTGTGACATGCCCGACATGTGTCTACCGTACCATCCTTCACAATATATTTCCGATAGTTATTCGTCATCATAACTTCGTCCATAATCGCACAGACAAAACCTTCGGTTTCCCCGAAGAGGTCACCAAAACGTAGCCAGGCTACGGACGCTAATAAATCTACTTCAGATCCATGAAGGGCTCGGTAATAGCGTCCGTGAAGCTCCTTGCTCTTCCATACTTCTCTGCGGTCATTAGTATCTAATACTACAGGTTTGCGCCAATTCTCGTTACCCAAGGAGAGCGGCGTGAGGCCTTTATCCACCGCTACCACATCCCGATGCATACCCACGTCGGTTTCTAGGAAATATTCCCTAAGGCTGCATACCTCGCGGTTGTGCAGGGTCTTTGCATTTAAAAAGCCACGACCCCCGCACTTCCGCGGGATATACAGCCTCATCACCGATGAACGTGGGTGATGCATCCGATTTGCAGTCAGCGTTGTGCGGACCCGCCTGTCCAAGGCGTCAAGTTCAGTCTGAGTCCATTTGAGTATGCCAAAAGAATACATCAATACTGGCATAACCCAACCATTGAAGGCACGTACCTTGTTTCCGCCTGATAGAAGACTATTCAGTACTTTATTCAGGCGGCCAAAGAAGCGTTCCTTCAATGACTGTTTAATATAAGCAGCATTGATGCCTAGTGCTTCTGACATACCCAAATACTTGTAAGTTTCAGTTGATCCGAGGGATCTTAGGTGTATGGAATCCGAGAGTTGAGTTCCCACGGATTCCATAATCTCCCCTCGCTTTACATGCATAACTGCACACTTTTCCACCCCAAATTCCATCCCGATGGCGTTACTGAAAGTTTCTGTTACCTTCAGTAGCTCCATCAGTTGCAGTTTGCTGGTGGCAAAGATTTTCAAATCGTCCATGTAAAGCAAGTGTGATATGACCTGACCACCTCTTCTCAACTGGTAGCCTAGCCCCGAACCCTCCAGCAATGTACTGAGAGGGTTGAGAGCCAGACAAAACCACAGTGGGCTCAGACTGTCGCCTTGAAATATGCCACGCTCAATCCTAATCGGTTCGCTGTTTTCCTGGATCTGTCGACATCCTGGATAGCAAAGGACCGTCTTCCATTGCCCCATACATGACTCAAGAAAATTACGTAGTATTGGGTCTATTTTATACAACTCCAACACCTTCTTGAGCCATGTATGTGGAACAGAATCATAGGCCTTCTTATAATCTATCCAACATGTCGACAGATTCTTTCGGAAACGACGAACCTGTTGGTTAATGACAATATCCATGAGGAGAAGCTCCTTAGTACCGCGGGACCCGCTCTTACATCCATTCTGAGAAGCAGACATGATTGAATTTGTATCAATATGATTATTAATTTTGGCTCTCAAAATGGAAGTAAGAACTTTATAGACCGTCGGTAAGCACGTGATCGGTCTATAATTTTTAGGTTCCGCTGTACTACCTGATTTATGGAGCAGGTGGGTTATTCCTGTAGTCAGGAATTGAGGTAGCGATCCTGACTCTAAGGCAGACTGGAACTGAGATGCCAAGCGGGCGTGCGATCTTTGAAACCATTTTATCCAAAAATTGTGCAGTCCGTCTGGTCCTGGAGATTTCCAGTTGGATAACGGACGGACTGCACGGGTTACATCTTGGAGGCTGATCGTAATTGCCCCCATTTCTGGTATAAGATCGCACGTGCGCTTGATCTCACTCATCCAGTCACCCTCGGTGTGACTGACAGGAGCCGACCAGATGCTGCGCCAGAACGAACACATGGCGTCATCATCCGGTAAGCATGTATCAGTCACACCTTGGTCAGGTCGCTCCCAGGCCCTATAAACCCACCTTTCATTGATTTGGAATGTGCGATTCTGAGTGTATCGCTCCACCCGCCGCTTATATCTACGAATTCTATTTGCCCACGCATAGACTTTCTGCTTCAGGAAGTCGATGCGCTCTGTGACGCAGGTCAGATAATCCCGAGGACTAATATCAGTCCCCGCGAACGCCCGCCTCACAAAGCGCATCACTCTAGGGCGAGTGTTGCCCTGTCTGAAGCAGATAAGTTTGCCAATGAGTGCTCTAGCCCCAGCGATACGACGTTCGATCCTGCACTGCCAAACTGGTACAGCTGGTCGAATAGCTCTGTCAGTCTTTGGAAACTTGACATGAGCTACCCGACACGCTGCAACAGCGGCACAGTACAGGATCGAATGGGTATCGGTGAGGTCTTCGCTATTGTCAAAATAATTTGACAGCAGTGAATCCAGAGCACACACTAGCGCCCTATTTTTCTTATGCATGGGCAAACGAGGCAGACGAGGTCTCAGCTCAGGTGGTGTGGAGCGATACTCCCGTAATGCACACTCCAAAGCACTCCTCAATTGTTCACTGCACTGGGTACTCACGGATGTAGCCCGGTCCTCATCATCTTCACCGACGTGGTCGGGTCGCGGTGAGATACTAGGTTGTAGTTGCACCGCAGCCTGTGGTGAAGCAGATGAGACACGACTGCACCGTGATTCGAGGTTATTATTATTATTATTATTATATTATTTTGAATAAATAAACACACTTCTTATTTATTAATAGATATTATTCTTGGTATTTCTATTACTAACAGTTTGTTAGTTGGTTTTTTCGTGAGTTGTTGTGTGTGATTTAACGTGAGCTAGCTATGAAATGGAACAACAAAAGAAAAAACGGGGTAAAAGCTGGAGTTCTGAAGAAAAAGTTAGTGAAACATAATTTTTAATTATTATTAGGTAAACAATGCTTTGTTTTATTTTATTTCGACTATCTAACGCGGATGTTCTTATTATTATAGGAAATATTACGTGGCCTTATTGCTGAATCAGGACATATTATAGAAGATAAGTTTTATATATAAAATATTTTTAAGTAGTAGGCATTTTTATAAATCTTCGGGACATCCGTGACAAATTTTCCAGACACACCATGTAAATCAGCTGTATCGTCTTGAATCTACAAATAAAACAATAATATTAGTAAATATAGATATTATTTAGATTTTGTCATGATTTTGTCTAATGTTATGTTAGCATTGACCATTACTTCATGGCAAGCCCAGTTGCGTAATGCGCAAACCACTTGCACTTCAGGACTCAATGGGCATCCTCGAGGGTCGTGGGATTAATCCTCACGTAAAACATCCACAATTTTTTCCCCAAAACGTTTTGTGAACCTATACTTATATTTAAAATCTTCGTCCCTCAATTCAAAAGGATTTACACTATGACGACGGCTGTAAGATCGCCGAGAAGTCTCCAGTATATCCAAATCTTTCAAATCCATCAAGTCAATCATATTAATATCCATTTTTTACGATTTGCAACTAAAAAGACAATAACAATCAACGCAACCTCAAAAATTTATTACCGATATCAAAGTTAATCCATGGTTAAACTAGGGGTCTCCGCGGACTAACTTTAGTACCTTAGATAGTTCCTGAACTAGTGATAAACTTCATTTTATAATAACGTTTTATTTAGTCATGGTTTAAACCTAGTAATGATCCTAGTACTAAATTTAGATCGTGTTTTGGAATAAGACGGAATGGGTTTAATCAATATTTCAGTTTTTATTAAGGATTTTACAAAGAAGAGTCGTTTTCCAGTCGTGACAATCGTTAGTAATGATAAAGTGAAAAAAAAAGAATTAAAGCCAAAAAAAGACAAAATAAAAAAAAAGTTTTTGATCAATATTCCGTATTCCCTCCCCTTGCTCGGATAACTGCCAGCATCCTTGTATTCATCGACCTTACGAGCCTGACGATAAAATCTTGAGGAATTCCTCAAGATTTTATCGTCAGGCTCGTATTCCACTCCTCTTTAATTTCGATTTGCAGCTCTGGAAGCCTTGTTGGAGCAGGTACCCGGGCTCGAACCCAACGTTTCAGCTCATCCCACAAGTGTTCTATTGGATTCAAGTCCGGGCTTCGAGCTGGCCAGTCTATCGTACGAATGCTGACGTCGCGTAGATACTGGGTCACCACATGAGCAACATGAGGCCGTGCATTATCATGCATCAATTGCATATCCTGTCCGATATATCCTGCGTAAGGCACCACATGGTCTGCGAGGATTTCAGTAATATAGCGATGAGAAGTCAGTCCACGTGTACGGCCTGTCGGTTCGATGAAAACTAACGCTGTATGTGCTGTTAACGAGATGCCGTTCCAGACCATTACAGATCCTCCTCCATAAGCAACAGTTTCCCTCGATGCAACACTGAGAATAACGTTGTCCAGGGCGACGATATACTCTCTGACGACGATCACTTCCATGTAGACTCACCCTGGTCTCATCAGTGAAGAGTACATTACTCCACTGCTCTAATGTCCAATCCCTATGCTCTCGAGCAAATTCAAGTCGTGCTCGACGGTGTGCTACCGTTAATGCTGGGCCTGTTGCAGCTCTTTTTGGGGTCAGGTTCCGTTCAGCAAGTCTCCTTTTGACTGTATCTGAACATATGACCACTTGGCGTTCGTCACGCAGACTTTGTTGGACTTGAACTGCGTTGAGGTGGCGATTTCGCAGAACAGTAAGGTGGATATAACGATCATCTGCTGCTGATGTAGCCCTAGGTCTGCCCGTACCTGGACGGCGATCGAATGCTCCAGTCTCTAGGTATCGTCTGTAAACTCGTTGCATCGAAGATCTGCTGATTCGAAGCCTTCGAGCGACTTCACGTTGCGCAATGCCTGCTTGAAGTAATGCTACAGCTTGAGCTGCTTCCTGAGGTGTTGTATCCATTATTAATCGAAAAAAGTAGCAAAAACACACGTGTCTGAGCAAACGATGGACAAAAACTAAAGAAATGATAAGAAATATCCGACTACCCTCATTGTAGAGAAAAAGAACGCTAATTTCAAACTCTGGTGAAAACATAGCAAATCGTTAGCATTGTGTTTGTTGCTTGATTACAATGTGAGTTGACGGTACTTTCGAATTAATTTGTAGTCATTTTAATCACCATGAAACGCACTTTTTGTAGGTATGACTTTGATAGTTGTAAGTTTTATACTTTTTGAGAAAATCGAATCAAAGTTCCTAGGTAGCGGGTGGCTCGGTTTAATTGCTGACCAGTGTATATTATTTACTAGGGTTAAATTAATAACGTAACCCATTCAATATTTTATTATTATATTTATTTCTATCTATACGTTGAAAATACCCGAAATAGTCCGAATTTTATCAATTTCTGATTTAATCCAGACAACCGTCCGTATTTCCTGAAATCGGGGAAAAATCCCGTAAATCTGCAACACTATCTGGCCAATAGAAATTTTTTACGGCACCACGCATTCGTTAATCTTGATCCAACTTTTTATTTTGAATTTATTTATTTCAAGTGTCCGTGGAATACTAAAATATGTTTCAAGCAGTATAAAAAGAAATGAAAATTATCATGTAATTTACATTCACATCGGTTATATAGGCCAAAATCGAACAATGTCTTTTCTATTATACTTCACACATATAGACATAGGATTATAAAACCCTTGCCTTATCGTTTATTATCTAAAGAAACCGTGCACTTGGCATACATACAGGGCCGTCTTAAGTCTATTCTGCACCGGGGTGCGGGACTCAGCCTGCGCCCCCGTTTTTTTTTTACACTGCAGCAACCTTGCGACGATACACCGTAGTATGAAAGTGGTCCTAGTCAACCAAGAAAACAATATACGTAATTTTGATAATTTATGACTCTAAAAAAACAAAAATAAACTTAAAACTTCGATTACCTACTAAATATCTATTTATTACATGTACATACACATACATCAAACAAACTCAATTTTTCTTGCTTTTGAGTTGGCAAAGATTTTAATTAAATCATTTATTTTTATCTCAATTTTGGATTCTATATTTGGATACTTATAATGGCTAAGTTTGTCAGTCTGTATTGGGTCATGGTTGAACGTAGATAATTTTTTATTAATTTTAATTTTGAAAAGGATCTTTCACCTTCTGCTACTGTAACAGGCAATGTTAAATATAGCAGAGCTGTTGAGATATTGGGAAATGAGGAAATTAAATTATTAGAATATATATAGCTTAAAATATCAGTGGAGTACTTGTTGATGCATTGGGAAAAAATATTGGCAACAATTCTAATTCATTATATAAAATCCTCCCCGTCAATATCAAATCTATTTTTAAATGTAAGTTTTTCTTGGAGCCGATAACACTGAGATTTTTTTTCATGCATCTCTAATTTATTCCAGCATTCAATGTTTTCAATTTAGTATTTAATTTTTCTTTCTTTATTCTAAACAAAGTTAGTGGTTTTTTATTAATCACTAACATCAAGAATTTGTATTTTTGCAATTATAAACAAATAAACAAAACAGTCATGACTCTCTCTCATAAAAAAATGATGTGATGATGATGATGATGAGTGATGATAATGATTGTAATGTATCTAACACTAACACTTTAAAAATAAAATTGACTTACCTTTATATTTTTTCTCTAAGAACTTCCGTGCTAATTCGCCGGTTTTTGCAAATGAAATGAGCTAACGAATTCAATTACTTAAAAGTAGAAATCAGATCAATCACTGACCGACACTCATATAGGCGCCACGCGCCGCGCTGTAAATTCTAATGAACGTACACCTAATTGTAGTGATTTGGAGATCATTTCTCGAGCACGAGCACCTGGACGGCTATGGCGAAGGAAGGACGCAACAGATCAAATGAATGAACTTTATTGACTTAGAGATCATTTTGCTCCCAGTGCGGGCGACCGGGCGGCAATGTCAAAGGGCGCAATTACTCGCCTATCATATGACAGACGCCCTTTTCAAATGAACAAAATAAATGATTGATTGATTGATTGATTGATTGATTGAACTTACACTCTAGACTTTGTTGACTTGAGATCATTTTGCTTCAAGTGCGGGCGACCGGGCGGCAACGTGTCAAACGTACATACATACACTCTCTTTGGATTAGAGAATTTGCAGCACGCGTGTTGTATTAAATAAAATTGTTATTTGTGTAGTGTAGTAATGAGGTATGACAAGCACCGAAAGCGTAATAAAAGTAAAAAAGATATTATTGTTGATGAGTATTTTTTTTTTGCTTGCGCATACATGTTTGTTGTAAGTAACAAGTAGGTATATAAAACAGTGCAATGGCATTAAGTTCAATGAAATATCCAAAAAGTCAGCGCTCGATAGGCGCCCCCGGGCACTCCGCGCCCGGGTGCACCGCACGCCCTGCACCCCCTGGTAAAGACGGCCCTGCATACATACCAAGTAAGGGTATATACATACCGAGTGCACGGCTTCTTTGGATTATAAAAAACGATATGGCAAGGGTTTTCTAATCCTATGTCTACATGTGTAGAGCATATTAGAAATTTCAATACATTGATACCAGAGGCCGAATTTTTCAAATTAAGAAGAACGAAGAGAATTATCGCTATATTGGCAAGTGACGTGGAAAGTGATGACCCTCATAGTGCTGTGACACGTTTGTTATTACTGGTATTCAAAAAACATATGAAACCAATAATTTGGGGTCAATTCTGTGAGTCACTTATTTTGAGCTGAAACTTTGCATAGAGACTCCATACCAGATGTTGTCTTCAGTCCTTTTGGATAGATATGGGGTTTCCGTTACACGTTGTATAGAAAAAGCTATAAGTTATTCACTATCTTAGGTTAATTAATGAACACTGGCTTACTGTTCAGTTATTAGCTATCTTTTAAAAATATTCTTACCATAAACTTTACCTACACCTACTAACTGACGCCATGGTTGGTGCAGTGGTTGAGCGATTGACTTCTGCGCTGCGTGTCATGGGTTCGATTCCCGTACCGGAACAATAGTACTTACTCTGCGTGTTTGTACAAAGTCATTCACAATAGGTACAGGAAAATGTCATGCTGGGCAAAGTAAAAAAAAATTAGGAAAAGTAAGTAGAGTTTACTGAATGCCCGTAAGAGACATTAAAACCTATGGCACATATTATATATGGTCATACCTTTGGTCTAGTATGATCACCTATTTTTTTTGTATAATAATTATTAACTTACTTCTGAATCTGTACGTTAACTATAATTTTCTTTCTTTGATGAATAACTGAAGAGTTTAAAAAATTTAAAACATGTTTTTAACACGATCTAATGAGCCCAAAGTCGATATGTTTACTAGCAAGCAGTCCAAGGTTCCATTAGCCACCTTCCAATTTTATCATCAGACCAGCTAGATGGTACCATAATATTGTATTGTCATCTTATCTACATACAATTGCCAAGTTTCATGATGATACAACAATTAGAAGTGCGTATAATTCAGATTTTTACATAGTTACAGCTCGACCTAATAAAAGCGTGTTAAAAAAGAACTGTATAGATTGTATAGACTTCAAATGAGACGTTTCCAAAGTTTGTTTCGGTGTTTCTCCTCAGTTTAGTTAGTTGGAAAACACCAGCACCACCCTCATCTAGTTAAGATTTAAGAAAAAGAAACGACGTTTAAGTGTTAATTAATTACAAACATTATTACTTATAATATAAAGTGGAAAATAAATTACTGGGCGGATTTCGATGAACTCAACTCAAACTCAAAATATTTTATTTCACAAAAGCCTACAGTTGTCTAGTACCCATACCACAAGCTCTGCTTAGTTTGGGACTAGATGGCGTTGTGTGAAAAGTTGTGGAATATATTATATTATATTATAAAACGAAAATAATAATGGTGCAATACAATAATGTCTTCAGGATGTTGTCGCGGTTGCCACGGTTCTGCAGTGCGGCTGTGATGTTAGCCAAAGGGCGTACGGATGATTTTTACGCAATCAGACGCAAGCGAGTGTCATCCCTGTTAGGCAGAGTACGGGGCAGCAGCAATGCCATCCTGAGAACAATATCAACTAAATATCAGTGTCCCATAAACTCGCTCTGGGTGTAAATTGTAATTGGTAAAATTAAATAAGTAAAGATTTCACAACTATGTATACAACGTGTAACGGAAACCCCATATCTATCCAAAAGGACTGAAGACAACATCTGGTATGGAGTCTCTATACAAAGTTTCAGCTCAAAATAAGTGACTCACAGAATTGACCCTAAATTATTGGTTTCATATGTTTCTTAAATACCAGTAATAACAAACGTGTCACAGCACTATGAGGGTCATCACTTTCCACGTCACTTGCCAATAAAACGATAATTCTCTTCGTTCTTCTTAATTTGAAAAATTCGGCATCTGGTATCAATGTAATGAAATTTCTAATATGCTCCACACTCATGTAGACATAGGATTAGAAAACCCTTGCCATATCGTTTGTTATCATCCAAAGAAGCCGTGCACTCGGTATGTATATACCCTTTAAATTACACGTTGTATATTTTCTGGACTATATGTACTTTTCTGTAAACATGTTATTTGAATAAAATTATTTATTATTATTTTATCTACTCAAATTCTCAAAAGAGCCGATTACCGGAACCAAAGCAGTTTCTAGATTCATCAGGAAGACGTATCTCCAATATAATTGGGTTATAAATTACTCAATTAATAACCCCGGAGATTGAGTGGAAATTAACAATTTACGGCTTTACGATCTAAGTTAAGATGTTCGAGTTACTACAGTATGCATTGTGATGGTAGTAACTAGGTACTTTCTGACCCAGTTTAGAAATTAGTAAATTGATTAAAAACCATTCTATTTAAGATTGTGTTTCATAAAGCCTACGCATTTTTGCTTAGAACAACAACGCAAAGAAGGATAGTGCAAAAAGTGAAGCAACTAAAACTTAGCCATTTTGGCTAACTTTGCTCGACGAGCCGTCAGTACTCAAGGTCACATTCTGCCGAACAGAGCTCGCGAGTAAATAATTTAAAACGACCGTTTGTAGCGTACAGGGATGTCATAGTCCTTCAGGAAAACAAAAAACGTGTAATCAAATTACATTTCACAAGTAAATACTTACATTTTATACATTATATTTAAGTAAATCGACCATCAAACAAAAATTCTAATAACCTAACTTATCACAATTCAATGTTGCTATCCGTGAGGAAAAAAATACCCATATTGATTTCTTTTGTGCTTATTTTTGTTTAAAAAAATATAGTTTTGGCGGCAATTATGTATGCGTCAAACTAAACTATATTTATTTACAGCTACTAACTACAGTGTTTTATAACTAAAAGTTACTGTTAGTTCGAAGAGTGGCATCATAAAGATGACAATTTTACTGATTAAGATTTTTTTCATTTAAGTAATGTTCTTAATAATATTTTTCTACTTCATAAATACAACACATACTTTTAATTGATATCAAACGAGATTTTTCAAGCAATTAATACATTTGTATAATATCATTATAACATATTACACATCAAACATTCTAAACGCAATAAACGATATCTCATTTCGTTTACCTTCCGTAAATATATGTCATATAAGTCATATTACATGAAAAAACATCATCTTATCTAGTTTCATAACATAAAATACTTGATTTGATCCAGTGCGTTTTCCCATTTTTGTGGGTAATGGTCTGGTAATGGTATCAATGAAAGCTATATTTGTGTGCGTTTGAAGAACGTAGACACATTCGGCTCACGCACACAAAGAAAATAAAGTGGACACACGAAATCGCTCGTGTTTTGTTCTAGACGCCTCTTCTATGCGTTGTTGTTCTAAGCACTTTTGATTAAACTAGTGGGAGAAGTGGCAAAAATTCCTACATACTTTTTTAAATTTAAGTTTGAACCTTATTTTTTATATAATATTGAACTGTGTCCTATTTTATACTTCTCCGTCTGCGTAATTTTCGTATACATGACGTCCAATAGATATCTTCGCTTTATTAGCATTACACATTACACCAGACTAAAGTTACACATAAAAATCACACACACAATACAACTTGCCTATCGAATTGCCGTAAAAACTGCTAGGATCATTACTTATAATATCATAACTTTGTTATAAATAAAGTCTGTCTGTCTGTTAACAAAAAACTCAAAACTACTGAACCGATTTCATGCAATTATCACCAAAGGATGGAGTAATTCATGAGGAAGGTTATAGTGTATAAATTATTAAGATTCTGTGTGAATTAGCAGAAGGAAATCTTGCGGAACCGGGCCGCGTCGCTAGTTAAAAATATTAATGAAGTTGCAGTCTTGAGACAAATCAAAAATGTAACTTCCCAACCCATCCCTTTCTCATCTCACAAACGTTGTTAGTCTCAGGAAATTGGTTACTGTGGTGAAATAGGGTAGTCTATGGAAATTTTACAATGTCGCCAGCGGCCCTTTATAGCCCTTCTGGTCATGGGTTGAGTGATAAAGATGGCAACACTTTGTGCGGGGAGGGCCCTGGAATATAAACACGAAAGTGATATTATGTTGCATGAAATGTTTTTGTGAAAATATTTTGGTTAGTGAGAAGTGTGGTTTCTTTTCTATAATTGATGTAAGAAAGTGTTTTATGTGATGAATCTTCGATATATTTCACAGAACTACTCATTAGTTCTCTTTCTAAACGATCGCGTATCATTTCGATACTTGAATGTTTAGGCACGTGAGACTCAGTATTTTTGTTCGTGAAAATTAAAATCATCTCTCAGTTTAAGTCTACAACAGCTGTTCTAAGTAAACAATAAAGAACTTTTGTGTAACATATTTAAATACACACATCAAAAGTGTCTAGGGATCAACATATATTTTTGCAATAACTTTTCTCCTGATTGATATTAATTAAAATTTTCTTTAAGGATTCATCAAATAAAGTGTTTTCGTTTGTCACAGTAACGATAAACCAAGTCACCTTTGCATTAATAAAGAAATTTGCCATTTTCCTAATAAAGGGATTTTTGACATTTGAACCACTAACATTAAAGTTCGAAAAAAAGACTGAAATAACAGTTTTCTTTAAAATTTTATTGGGTAACTTAAACAATTAATAATCCGTGTTTCTACCGCGAACATTAACAACACAAGAACATCGGTTTGGCATACTCAAAATGAGTTCATCCAAATCACGCTGTGGAATGGCCGCCCATGTTCGTTGCAACAACAAAAAAAGGTCTTCATGCAACTGGATACCCTCCATATTCGGCAGAGCTCTTCTCTGTAGCATATCCCATGCATGCTCAATCGGGTTCAAGTCTGGCGACTGAGCAGGCCAGAGCAGGACATTGATGTTAGCTGCGGCGAGAGTCTGTCTTACAACTCTTGCGGTGTGCGGTCGTGCATTATCATGCATTAACTGAAATAAGGGACCGATTTGCACTTGTAGAGGAACGATGACGTCAGATACAATCGTCTCAGCATAAATTTGAGCGTTGAGGTTGCCTCTGATCCAAATCAACTCAGTTCTTCCGCCGATCCAAATACCCGCCCATACCATGATGGTTCCACCACTATAAGGATGGACTTCCTGGCAGGATTTTAATCGCTGTTGGCGTCCAGGGGTTCTCCAGTGTCGTATACGTCTTGAATCCGGTCTCATACCAAAACGAGACTCATCAGAAAAGCACTCGAAACGCCATTGTTCTTCTGCCCAATTTCTGTGTTCAAGAGCCCATTGATATCGAATCCTACGATTGTGCATTGCTATAGGTGGTACCCGTAGCGGTCTTCGGGAATGAAGGTTCACTTCATGCAAGCGGTTTCTGACTGTTTGGTCGCTAATTAAGTTCCCTGAAGAGTGATGAAGCCTCACGGCTAACATCATGGCGGTTATTGTTGGAGCTCTTCGAGTTAAGATTTGAATGTATCGGTCTTGTCTCCGTGTGGTGCAGCGATACCGTCCTCCATGGCACTCAGCCACAGTACCAGTGCTTCGGTAACGTGTCCAAAGTCGACTGATAACACTCTGACTTGTATTCAGAGCTAAAGCCACAGTACGTTGCCGGGAACCAGCTTCTATCATTCCCACGGCTCTGAGCATTTCTTCCCTGCTTAAATGACGTCGCCGGTCCATAATAACGTTGCTTTTAATCAGTAGTAGGGAAACAGTAGCACTAATAATGTCTTCAATGCGTTGTATGTTTTTATAGGGAAAATATTGACAGCTGATTTTCATCTTTTACTCGAATTTGATTAACAGTTCCTGTTTCAAATTATGAAATGCACCAAAAAGGATCCATATAAATTTATAAAATCATAAATTTATTACAAAGCCACATCTCAATCTCAAGAAATCCGCATAAAAATGCTTGATCCCTAGACACTTTTGATGTGTGTATATAGTCTTCTTTTGTTTGTTTTTAAGGATGGGAAAGCATCCAATGACTGCCTCCGAATCTGTGCGAAGCGGGAGGGTGTGTCAAACTTTTACTGACTAAAACCTACCTGTGTTCCGTTGCCCCTCGTGTTCCATGGCCGCAGT
This sequence comes from Tholera decimalis, assembly GCA_943138885.2. NCBI lineage: Eukaryota > Metazoa > Arthropoda > Insecta > Lepidoptera > Noctuidae > Tholera > Tholera decimalis. Next base: position 5,083,047 of record OW964553.2, on the reverse strand, counting down.
AACTGTTTCGAACAATGTAAACTCTAAATCATTAATTCATACAATTAATTTGAAAAGTGAAAAATATTAACGAATGCTTGTTATACCGATCAGAGACTTGAATAAAAATGATAGAGAAGATTTTTTATTTATTTGTGTATATGTTATAGTATTTTAATAAAGCAGTGCTATCTCTAGGATTACCTTGTATCACTTCTTTGATATATCCTAGCAAAGGAAGACATATCCTAGAAAAGATTATAATTTCCGTGACGTGTTCTTAAACTTAAAAAAAATGGTGGAATTTTACGTACTACGTACTTTTACGTAACGTAATGTTTATACGTCTTACATCTTGCAAGGAACTTAAACCGACTCTCACCACTATTTGGTTGAGTCAATCAAGTCTGTGGGATGTGCCTAAATCTAGTCACAGAAGAGGATCATTACTGTAGGACTCAAATCAAACACATTCCATTAATAGGTCATGAAGATCTTGCACCACTCCACATATTGCACAATTTCGTGAGTTTTTTTTTCCTTAGGAAACGCAAACATCAAGGACACGTTACAATTAGTTTGCGTAAAAATAAGTAGGAAATTATTAGTAATCAGGTCTCAGAACTCTGGTCTATGAGCGGTTACTACTAATTTTCCACTTAGGCTGAAAGATCCGACTTATGCGGCTGTTTTTATTCAGCCACGAGCTCCTCTTTTCGTAATACTTGAATCTTTAATATTGTTACAATCAAATTATTTAGTAAGCAAAAGCAATTCTTTTACGCATTAATATTGTTGCTTACTCAATTACTTCTCAATACAAAATTATATTTTAATTTCCGTAATTAGTATTTATGCACACTGTGTCCATTATTTCTTAATCAACTCTCCTCTCGCAGCACTTTAGAGCCGTTTTTTCTGGATTTGTTTTTCTCTATTAAGTTAGTGTCATGTGTTTACTTACAAAAATAAGTAAATGAACTCTCTCAATGTACAGTTTGAAAAATGATGAACGCACTAGACTCCTAAAACTTCCTGCAATTTGATAATCTAAGAAATAAGTGATAAACGTGCGCATACCGACATACTTAACACATTCTGCAGGGGTGTTCCCCTCATAATTTAATATAAATAATGTTGGGTTTCCCTCGCCATTTTTATAAATGTTCCGCTACTAGGGTAGACGGCTATTTTTGGATTGATATAGAGTTGATGCTACTGTGAAGTGTCATAGTGTATCAGGTATGACAGCATTTAAATTTGAGTTTAAGTCGAGAAACGTCTTTCATTTTCAAATGTTATGAAACGATTTCTTATTATTTTGAATATTTTGCATTAAACAATATTAATTTTTAAACATCTTTCAGAGTATAGATGCCATCATTTGGTAATGCATATTATGTAGCTGGCGTAAATTATGCTGAAATCGAGAATAGTTTGTCGCATTTAGAATGAAACGTATCATCATATATACTGTGTTTAGTTGGTATTTACAGACCAATACCAATACAGTATCTATGGTCACAAAGATTGTCTGTTATCTATCTATTGCAACTACATCCTTGATATAGTCTAGACGATATTACCACCTACTTTTAAATAAAGATATGTATAAAATACTCTGAAAATTATATTTCCTGGTATTAATCAGAGAAGCCACCTTCTCTGATTAATACCAGGAAATATAATTTTTAATTTGGGTGATTCTAAAAATATCAATCACAATCTTTTTATGTATCATTTTCATACTACGGAATGAAAAAAGATGATCAATAATACCATAAATAAATTCATTGTAAGTTCATATTGTGGATTTATCAATAATTTGTTTTTTAACTTTAAGCAACCAAATATTGACATCCAATAAAGGTAACGAAATGCCAAGTATGATCATATTTTCTCCCACCACTACAATCATACTCAAAAACAAAGAGACATACCTAAGTGATACCCAGTCACACCCACCCAACTCTCAACCCACCCTCACGCTACCACAAGCCGGGGGCTGACAAACATCATAGCTCCGTTTCATAATCGTTGGAAGCAGACACGTTAAACACAGGAGGCTATAAAAATTGTGCAAAAACCATAAATTTTCGCTCACATTCAATTATTTGAGACGTAGAGACGCGTGGCGGCCTCTGTAGGGAGAAGAAGTAATTATGAATGTTATGTGTGGTACGCACTTGTAGTTTTGTAATAAATTGTCGTGGCACGTGGAATATGTGGGAATGGGAAGAATGGGTAGTTGTTGATTACAAATTTGCGGTAGCGATGATAAATCAAATTGATCTACTGGTCGCGCTGTGGTCAGAATTTGATTCTTTTTTTAATACAGCATTCTGCATACCTATATCTTTGTATTATGGTTACAATAGGGGATACAATTTTGCTTCGTGTGGCAATATAAGCTACAGGTTACCAATTGGTAGAAATTTGGCCATAAGTCATTTATTATCTTTCTGCTCTACTTCTCCTTTTAAACTTTGACTACGATACTTAAATGTCATATTTCTCTATCTGTGCAATTTTCTTAAAAAGGGGCACAATGTTTTTATTAATATATAGGTACTCAAGTGATGAAATTACACCTTTATACTATGTTTAATGCAAATAAAGACTTATCTTATCTTATCTTATCATATTATGATCAACTTAGTTTATTTTTTTATGCACCTGCCATGTTATCTCTTCACCACCCTTGGTTGACTCGTAGAGAATGCCTAAGACATTAAGTCCGCCTTTGTACATTTTGCGTTGCATAAAGTTTTAATAAATAAATGAATCGAAACTCGCAAAAAACAAAATGGCCAACTGAACTAACTAATGATGTTCAAAATGCCAATTTGTCAACGCGAAAAGCGAATGTTTTAGTAAATCTATTTCGAGTCAATTATACAACGTGTAACGGAAACCCCATATCTATCCAAAAGGGCTGAAGACAACATCTGGTATGGAGTCTCTATGCACAGTTTCAGCACAAAATAACTGACTCAAAGAATTGATACCAAATTATTGATTTCATATATTTCTTGAATACCAATCATAACAAACGTGTCACAGCACTACGAGGGTCAATAACTTTCCACGTCACTTGCCAATAACACGATAATTCTTTTCGTTCTTCTTAATTTGAAAAATTTGGTCTCTGGTATCAGTGTATTGGAATTTGTAATAAGTTCTACACACGTAGACTTAGGATTACAAAACCCTTGCCATATCGTTTGTTATCATCCAAAGAAGCCATGCACTTGGTATGTATATACCCTTTAAATTACACGTTGTACAAGACATGACATAGCTTAAAAAAATGAGATTTCAACATGTATATCTTTGGACATCTGTGTCAAATGATTTATTATTTTTTTAATAAAGTTGCCATGTAAGCTAAAAAATCAAAGATTCAGATGAAAATGACACAAAAAACAAATACTTAAACACAAGCAAAAGAGCCAAATCCATATGCCATCGATTTACCACTCGAATAGCCATCACAATACTTCCACACGTCCGTTCACGCCCTGGTCACGCCACGGCTACTCCACGGTCACGCCGCGTGGTCGCAGTGCGTCCGCATTTGTCACGCAGCTCAACCGCACTCGCTGCCATCCGTCATACGCTCTTGACTACATCGGTTATGGCATAGATCAAGGGTCGTAGACGGGATAAAATATTACTGTTAGGTTCTATCGCTTGAAGTGTTGGAAGAATTGTTGAGGGTAGTTGCACTGGTACTCGGTAGATTAAGAGAGAAGAATTTCTTCTTGTTAAACAAAAAACTAACGGAAAAAATTACTCGAATTTACTTCACTTTCATCCCTTTGAAGAGTTTTATGTGTACAAAGTTTTGGTTCACACCCATATATTATATACATATATGTATGCGTACCCAAACCGATATTAAACGTAACAATAGGCTAATACTGTTTCTGTTGATATCTTATTCAGAACTATTAACTCGAGAACAACTGCATCGATTTCATTCAATCTTTTTATATTATATTATGTTGTTTTATAAGGTCAGAAAGACTATTATTTTTTAAATAATTAATATATTCTTAAACAAGAATAAGAAACAAAACTAAGAATAAGAATAGGTACATAATTAAAAAATAAAAATTGTCCCATCTCTAAAAAAAAAACTATATACTCTATGGCACCCCTCAAGCAAACATCTGTTAGGTATCGGTTTATTGCCCGACCAATCGCAAGTGTCCCGTTAAAATATTACCCGGTATTACCCGATATTACCGGGTATTACTGCCGCGTGCCAAATATTACACGTCATTACAGTGGTCATAACTTGAGAGGTTGTGGCAATAAGTGGGATGGTATAATTTATGTCGCCATTTTGACCCTAGTTTTGAGGTGATGTCAAAGATCTTGAAATGATGGTGATAATTTGATGGTGGACATGTATGATGCAATTCTGTCGTACTGTGGAATAGTTTTTTTGTTAGCCTATGTTGTCCTACTGCTGGGTGAATCCGACAGGAATGAGTCAAAATGATCACGCCGATACTTCTTAGGCCTGCCTCGTTTACGATTTATTTTCTGAGTTAAATATTCATCAAATTAAACAACAAATTAAATTAAACCTACTTGTATTATAATTCATGTGAAGGAAATCTATGTGTTTCGTTCATTTCTTTTATTAATAATTAATTTTAAAAGTTGTGGTTATAACGCCATAATGGTGTAGTCACCAATGTGACTGGTGATATTCTCAGTGATGTACTTGCCTGAAATAAAGAAATTTTCTCTTGACTTAAGAGAGTGTTTAGGAAATATATCTTAGCTCCTAATATGCTTTTTTTTTAACGTGGTAAAATTATCAAATAAGTCCTCCCACTCCGGGCAGGGTGGGAGGGACTGTCAGACTTTTACTGACTAAAATCCACGGTGTTCCTCACAGAAATCAAAAATACAGGAGAAGTGGTAAGGGGGCGTATCGGTGTCCGCGCGACATGGCCACAGGGCTCATGTCACAGGCAAATGGCCGTCTCCGCGAACTAGTGCGCTTTCGACGGCGATCGTGATAACATATATGAATGCCGAGTTGTTCTGTGGTATCTTGTAAAAACCGAAGCCAAAATCAAATCTATGTGAATCATGGAATCACTTACCATATGTAAGTACAAGTATTTTACAATATTTGTCTTTAAAATCATGAAAAACAATAAATCGTAAAATATTTCTTGGTTTTACTATGTTATTTTTGTTTTCAAATATCAGAGCGACTGTACTCCTTTTGCTATAAATACATTGCTCCTTAACCACTACCTGAGTTCGTCACTAAGTAAATGGACAAGCAATGTAAACATAACATACGAAACTGTATTACGCGGATTCATCGCGTAGTGAGGCCGCCACTTCTTGCGACGAATTAGTGATGTGCTTGTGCAGATCCACTAACGTAGGCTATCGACAGCAATGTCGATTGACGAATGAAATATTGCTATTATAGTTTAGGGGTTTTTCAACCGACGACAAAAAAAGAGGAGGTTATCAATTCGACGCGTATATTATTATTTTTTTTATGTATGATCACCGATTACTCGGAGACGGCTGAACCGATTTGGAAAATTCTTTTTTTGTTTGAAAGGGTATACTTTGAAATTGGTCCCATTGTCACCAAGCCAGGATCTGATGATGGGATCCTGGAGAAATCGAGGGAACTCTTCAAATATTATAGGCACACCTATAGTGATTTGAGTATTTTTAAAGTAACTTGTGTAGTTGCATTCGAAAAGCACCATTTGTGAAGTGGACCTGATGATGAAGACCACAGATGGCCACTGGAACTACTCAATATATAAGTATTTCATGTGTTCCGCTTCGATTACTTGAATGTGGTTATTAAGCACAATATGCTCGTCACAATGCATATGGTGAAGTGAAGCTGATGGTGAACTACCAGGAGAACTCCTCAACAAAAAACAGCCCAACATTGGGAAAAGCAATATTTTGTAAATGAATATAAGTAGTTGACATTTAGGCTCTTGTAACTAGGTAAATTAAAAATCGACCAACTAAAAAGAGTGAAATAAAAACTTTTTACCAAAAAATTAAACCGACTCCCAAAAAACACTGCAAAGTGAAAAATAACTTTAATTTCGGAAGTCGGTGCCAAAAACGAAAATACAAAACTAAAGACACCGACTACCGAAATTAAAGTTATTTTGGGAGTCTGTTTAATTTTTTGGTAAAAAGTTTTTTATAACATACGGAAACCTCTAAGAAAATATGTTTAACTTTTATTTTACATGAGGTGACAGAAATAAAAATACGTTGAAAAGTCAAGTGTACAAAAAAGTAAAAAAAAAATAAACAATTTATTTTACGCTCGCAGCATGCGTGGAGTTCCGACGTCGCCGTCGCTACAATAGTTTATTTTTCAATCTGTCAACCGTTTTAGCCTGGTTGGAAGATCGATGTAAATAATGTTTTTTTACTTATTTTGATTTTTTTACAGAGTAGTAGAGAAATGCGTAACCAATATTCGTAAAGTAAGTTACTTTAATTTTAGGTTAATAATCGGTGGTGTTTTTCGGTTTATAGAATAATAGAATTATCGTATGTTATGCCTTATCCTCATGCTGTTTCTTTATTTTTTATGGTTTTTGTATTTTGCTTCCGTTGAAGCTTCGAATGCGTTATAATAATCGCATGGTTCAGATAATGTATTTGTGAATTGAGCTTAAAATAAGTCAATATATTCATGCTATTTATTTGTTATGCATGGATGTGTGTTTGTTTTCATATATTTAACAATTTCTCTACTAACTAGGATTTTTCTTATAACAAAAACCTATTATAACCTACTAAACTATTACCTGCGGGGTAATTGCGTAACACACTTACAGTAGGAATCGGTTTCATTATGCTAAATCAACAACACTCACTGCGGTATTTACGTTGTTGAGCAGACCAATATTTCGAACATATGAAGCAATGCATTAGCAATATACGTCAAAATCATTCAGATCTTGATTTATAGTGTATTACGTAATTATTGCGATATTATATGGTGACGTTTAGAAGTAGCTTAGGATGTATGTAAATGATAAATAAGTGCTTTTCGTACTTTTCAGTTTCCCAAAAGATAGTAACATAAAAAAGGAATGGATTGATGCCACAGGCATGCCACCTAACTGGTACCCTACAAAAAATAGCACCATATGCTCGGTTCACTTCAACGCAGAAATGTTCTGGTCTCTAAAGAAAAGTCGCAGGATTTTTGAATGGAAAATTCCAAAATTAAGAGTACAACTGATTTTTGCAGAAGTGGGTTGAATTTTATTTTATTACTGAAAGCTATTCTCATGATTTAGGGTATTCATAAAATCAGTCATTCAACTTTTCAGGATTCTATACAACCTATACGGCTGGTATGTTCCGATCAAGAGCGTAATGTAAATTAACATCAACTTCTATTTGACCTATCACTATGATAATTAAATATTAAGATTTAAGTCGAAAGCGCCAGGGTAGCCCTTAATACTTAGTAGGTAGTACTTAATAATAATTATGTAATGTTCAATCAATCAATCAATCAATCAATCAATATGTTTATTGTTATTGTAATATTTTCTGGACATGCCATTTTTTATTTGGTTCATTTTCAGGTGCCCAAAAAAAATTGTACAATAATAAATGGAAGAATCGATAACTTTCCGATTTAGTCAATCACTAGCGTATATGTAAAATAAATTGCTTTTGCACAGCACAACGATAGCGACCGATGTTTTTGTGTGGGTAAGTTCTACGGTGCATGGTAAATACACGCTGTGTTTGACGGAATAAGGTTTATTATTGATTGTATAGTACGTTCTGATTCAAGAAATGCGGGTGTGTGTGCGAGTGCGTATCTATTGATTTTATTAAACTGCATGTGTAGTTGTTGCCCCGCCCAGCGCCTAACTGGAGACACACGGTTCCCATATAATTTCGTCTGTTGACCATATCTAGTTATTTATTTTATCTATGGTGTTCCTTCAATCACCCTTTACATACCGGGGCCACGGTAACGGGATGAGTCCCACGACCCCGGCAGGCTTCGGCCCTTTGCAGAGGGGGCCTCGTCATGTTGCTGACGCTCTTTGAGGCGCGCGTGGAACACGACGCGCCGTCGACCCGGGCATGGTCCATGGTCGGACAGCGAGTTGCCCTTTACTCGCTGTCCGCATGCCCGCGCCTACGGTGGCCGGAGATCGTCGGCCGACGTCCAACGCCGTGGGCGTCTACCACTGCGGCTGGGCTGGAGGGAGGACACCATCCTCTCCCTCACGCGGCCCGCCTCCTCCTTCGGAAGCATGACTGCTTCGCAGAAGGAGGCGACCGCTTCCCACTCCCTCTCGCCCCGCAGCATTGCCTCGACCAAGGCCGGGCGCGAGAGGTCTCCGCCTATTGTCGCCGTGAGGACACGTCGGTGCTCTGCCCAAGCTGGGCAGTCCTGCACCGTGTGCTCGACTGTGTCCTCAGGGCGACCCTCGCAGTGGTGACACTCAGGTGTCTCTTCCTTACCCATCAGACACAAGTACCTCCCGAAACTTCCGTGTCCGGTGAGGACCTGCGTCATGCGGTAGGTCAGGACGCCGTGACGCCGATCTAGCCACTCCTCAAAGAGGGGTCTTACCGCCGCAATTGCGGCGTGCCCGAGCTCCTAAAATACTAGTGTCTTTTTTCCATAATTCAATAATTTATTTCATTTTATTTTCTTGTGCAACTACCAATCCAAAAGTTGATTGGTTTCTTGCATTAAGTCCAGTCATGTATAGGGTTACCATATGTAAATGGAGGGATCCCTGTCTATGGTACCTAAAATGCCTGAATTTTCAGAAAAATGCCTGTCTAAAGCAAAACGCTGTAGGTAATAAGTAAAAGCCAACAGATAATAATGAAGAAGGATACTTCCCAACTAGCACAAATGGGCTGCATTAGAGCTTTGGAGCGTATCCGATTATTACTTATGGTAATAGACGTAAGCGCTAGAGCGTCTACTGCAGACTTAAAGCAGCCGCTTTAGCGCTATTTGGGCGCCATTTTATGCAACCTAAAGTTCCATTTAACCTGTACAACGGTTGCATAAAGGTTCCTTAATAGCTATAACGATTTATTAACGCTATACTAAAGCTCTCGTAGCGCTACTTTTGAATAATTTTGAACTACTTTGAACGAATGAATTGATTATAGTTCTTTATTGTATATCTTCAGTTGACATTGTTTGTAATATTTTGGTAAAGTGTTTTCGTCGCCATCATGAAAATAAAACAAAAAGAAGTAAATGTTCGTATTCTGTATTAGCAAGATATATAAAGATACTTAAAACGCTGTCCAGTTTACTGTAGATATATAAGATAATTTTCGAGTAATTTTAACGCGCTTTTATGATATTTAAAAAATTAACAAAACATATGTGATATTTTTTATTTGTTATACAGAATAAATTTTAATTCCGTATTTTTACGTGTCGATAACTTACTATTCGCAAGTGGCCGATTGTTTACCGGTACATTTAATGCACATTTAACTGAAAAACCAATGTATATCAACTCAATTTTGCAAGTGAATTATAAGTTTTCATAAAAATCATGGCGTCATTGTACTGTAGTCATAACCTGCAATTTGAGCTCTAATAACTCCCTTTTGAGAATCATAGCGCTAATTTTCACCCTTCTAACGCTTCCAGTGATTTTTGTTCCCCTTGTGCAACTCACAGCCACAAAAAGCTCCTATTTTCCTGTTTTTGAGGTTAAGTTTGTGATTTGTGAAATGTTGAGATTAATATTATAAGTATTAATTTTTAGTATTAAGTATTAATATTATAAACGATATAAGATCTTGTTACGTACTTATTCATTTAGCATCATTTTATTAAATGTTTTATAATAGTTACAAAAGCGGCTGTAAATTGGCGAATGGATTGAGCCTGCAAAGAATGACTATTGCTACTAGGCCTTAGTTACACTGATGATTTTTTTGTAACTATAGTATGCATAAGAGTTTCTATTATTTCTATAATGAAACTTATAGTAGTATAATGGTGGTTACTATAACTATAACCTATAAAAGTTACAATGGAAACTACTGTGCAGCTGTGAGTGGCAGAATGACCTTCGTAACTCTCATATAAAGGTGTAAGTGATAAATGAGTTCTACCGTGGACTACTGTGAAGGCTAGGGTAGTATTTGATTCAGCTTATAGCACCTTCACCAGGCGGCGGCCGACCTGGCGACGCAAGCGGTTGCGACAGTCGTTCGTAGGATCCGGCAGTTGGGACTCGACGTGGCGCTGCACAAGACCGAGGCCATGTGCTTCCATGGCGGTCGGAACGCGCCACGGTCCGAGTCCCACATAACGGTGGAGGGGGTTCGCATCGGCGTCGGGAGGACGATGAAGTACCTGGGACTCGTCCTCGACAGCCGGTGGAACTTCAGGGAGCACTTCCTGAGTTTGGCCCCAAAGCTGAACCGGGCAGCAGCCGCCTTCAGGCGACTCCTGCCTAATCTCAGCGGGCCAAACGCCTCCTGCCGAAGGCTGTACGCCGGCGTCGTGCGGTCCATGGCCCTCTACGGGTCCCCAGTGTGGGCCCTGTGCATCCGGACGCGACCACTAAAGTTGGTCGCATGCCAGAGGGTCATGGCTATCCGAATGATCCGGGGATACCGCACGATCGCCGGCGAATCGGCCAACCTCCTTGCCGGATTGCTGCCCTGGGATCTGGAGGCGACTGCCCTCCAGCGCGTCTATGAATGGCGCGTGGAGGCGCAGCGCCGGGGCGTATCCCCGCTGCCTCGAGAAATCGAGGCGCGGCGGGAAGAGCTCCGGCGCGATCTCAGGGCAGTATGGAGGGAGCGACTGTCGCAACCGACGGCCGGGCACGCCGCAATTGCGGCGGTAAGACCCCTCTTTGAGGAGTGGCTAGATCGGCGTCACGGCGTCCTGACCTACCGCATGACGCAGGTCCTCACCGGACACGGAAGTTTCGGGAGGTACCTGTGTCTGATGGGAAAGGAGGAAACGCCTGGGTGTCACCACTGCGAGGGTCGCCCTGAGGACACCGTAGAGCACACGGTGCAAGACTGCCCCGCCTGGGCAGAGCACCGACGTGTCCTCACGGCGGCGATAGGCGGAGACCTCTCGCGCCCGGCATTGGTCGAGGCCATGCTGCGGGGCGAGAGGGAGTGGGAAGCGGTCGCCTCCTTCTGCGAAGCAGTCATGCTTCCGAAGGAGGAGGCGGGCCGCGTGAGGGAGAGGATGGCGTCCTCCCTCCAGCCCAGCCGCAGTGGTAGACGCCCACGGCGTCGGACGTCGGCCGACGATCTCCGGCCACCGTAGGCGCGGGCATGCGGACAGCGAGTAAAGGGCAACTCGCTGTCCGACCATGGACCATGCCCGGGTCGACGGCGCGTCGTGTTCCACGCGCGCCTCAAAGAGCGTCAGCAATATGACGAGGCCCCCCCATAGAGGGCCGAAGCCTGCCGGGGTCGTGGGACTCATCCCGTTACCGTGACCCCGGTACGTAAAGGGTTATTGAAGGAACACCGTGGATTTTAGTCAGTAAAAGTCTGACAGTCCCTCCCACCCTGCCCGGAGTGGGAGGACTTATTTGATAATTTTACCACGATAAAAAAAAAAAAAAAGCTTATAGCACCTTAAGTAACTTTTATAACTATAGACGTTTACGGATGCAGATATGCAACTCTGAACTGCTTTTTGAACCCTTAAACCGCTATTTTTCAGCCCAAAGTAACAAAATAGGCTGCTATTTCCACTAATGTGCTCGTTGGGTTATTACTGATATTTGTCAGAGGACATTATTTTTTTTTTTAAGTTTTATAGTTAGCGGGCGCGAAATATAAAAATGCCTGTCTCAGACCAATGCCGACCGCACGCCTGTCTATACCTTAAAATGCCTGTCAAATGCGACAAACGCCTGTCATATGGTAACCCTAGTCATGTACCACTATTGTAAATAAGGTTTTCAATTTATTTATTGGCCTACACTGTCCTAGTTCTTGGCAAAGGCCTCCCCCAATTCCTTCCAAATAAATAAACAGTGTTGTATGATTAATGAATGACTGAAAGTATTACGAGTGACTTTTGTAGCAGGAGATGACCGCCGCGCTGCCGCCGCCTCAATATAAATACAAGTTATTTTAACTATATCAAATTCATGTATAATTGAATTTTAGATTAAAGTGTCATAAAAAGTGAATAAAAAGAACTTGTACAAAAAGATTAATGTTTCTCCATTACGTTATGATAAATAATATTTGTATTGCAAATTGTTTATAAATAAAATATTCACAATTTCGTTAATTTAAACTAAGTACATGACCGAGTGGCATTCAAGGTTTGGTAAGAGGATCGTTGGTCGTCCGCCAGCGAGATATTATGGGCAGACGACATTGTTGCCATCGTGGGTATACCCTGAATGAACCTGCCTTCCCTTGTGCCAAGCTCCACGTTAGCAGCAGCTATACTCAGCAGTGGGTGAAGTCAGGCTGTGGATGATGATCGTGATGACTGTGATGAGATGGGGCCAGTGTTTCCTTGCTGACCCCTGAGAAGGAACACCGGAAAGAATATTTGCTATTTTTTATCATAGTCCTGACATGAGCTCATGGCTGAATAGTAAGAGCCACACGGACCAGTATTCAAGGTTAAACTACGGTTTCAAGGTCGGTGCGTGGATCTTAACAATTCGAGATTCTTCCATGCCTCGGAAAACATGTTAATCCGTTGGTCCCAGCAATCAATTGTATATTTTAACAGTTGTTATGGGTAATCAGAAGTCCAGAAAATCTGATAAGTCTTGCCAAGCGGTTTCGGGTTACCCATTTACCGGGTTGTGGAGACAGTAAGCAGTCGCTCCGTGTAAAACTCTAAAACTCCAGCTGAGTTTTAGTTTCATCCAGTTAGATTAAAAGCCAACCCCATCATTGTAGAGGAGAGAGGCTAAGCATTTATGAGGATTAAAGTCTTTTCTGTCGTCACATCGTCCATTTTAGTTAATTTTATAATAACTATTGCACTCCCTAAACTCTATAGTGTATCTTTTAATACATGCGGAAGCACTCGAATTTGTTCTTTAACTCTGAGTTGAGTGAACGAAAGCGTAGACCTGACAGTCTGCTCTACAGCTAGAGGTAAACTTGAAGTTGTACGCCGGCAGTTCCTCTTCTGCAGTCCCCTGCTTTATAATAGAGTTAACGATGTTCTCAATATTTATCCATGTACCTCCAGGGATTGCAAAATATTGATAGACGAATGGCTCCACATGATCTCGTATGAAGAATTAGAGAATTTAGTAAAGCCCTAATAATCTTCCATCCGTAGACATGCATACCAAATACATGTGGCGTAGAGTGCGCTTGTGTGGGGGTGCCATACAAACGCACTCTATACTAACACCTGACGAACACGCACTACACAATACACATACACATATCACACCCACATGCACAACAATATTACACTCACCTAGTTTTATTCATTCTTATTATTATATTAATTTTGTTTTAGTTTATAGTTAGTTTTCAATAGTTATTATTTTTTATGTTAAATTGTTTCCCTCTAATAATAATTAACTGGAACGCTGTCGTATCCCTCTTGGAGGTGGGCGTTAATAGCTGCGACACAGTTATTAACTAATGTGGCTATTTTCGTACACAATAATTTTATAAAATGTATTTTTGTTCCAATAAATTATCTTATCTATCTTACTTAAACAACATAACAATTATTACCAGACAACATTTCATATTAAACACATAATATCCTACCATTGCCGTCGAGCAACATAACAGACGGGTATAGAGGGGAGAAACTCCCATAATCATACAGACTTGACATAAGGATTAGTATTATATGATGGTTATTAGTAAGCACAGGTGGATACGTCTGCCATCTTTGTTTCTAATCCCCTAGCCGCTGTTTACGACACCATATTATATAGAATAGTGTTACTCCGTCGTTACTGTAAGGTATTTCAGTCTGGGGGAAATGATTGCCGTAAAATTTCATGCTCTTGGTTTTTAATGTGCTTAGATGTATGAAATAGAATTCTAATTATAAAGAGGAAAGATTAGTTTTTTTTTAATGATAATAGGCTCACGTTTGACCACCATCTCACCTAATGGTAAGTGATGATGTGGTGATGAAGCAGGTTTACCCAGAAATAACCTATTCACTCTTGACTTAAAGATCCCCAGGTTTTTAAAAGAACATGAGCAAAGATTGGTTATTTTTTTATTATGTAATATTTGCTCGTAGTTTGAGTACTTCTTTCTTTGATCAGTCAACCTCATTGGTGACCTGCCCCGAAGCCTGATGTCTTCAACTTTGCTCTGCACGAGACTAAACCCTCCATTGACGCACCCGGATCCAGTTATAAGTCCCAAGAAATTGAAGATATGAGTTTGTACTTTGCTTGACAGTTCTTGAAAATTAATTAGACAAAGAATAATGAAAAATGTTTATTAGACAAAGAATAAATACATACACGATTACACATTCATGCGCTTCGGAAAAATTGTTATTTACATTTCAAGGTGTATTAACCAAAAGGTACTGAGAAACTATGTATTTCCCAAACTAGGCTGGAGCCTGTATATGTGGGAAACAGCGTACAGACCGACAGAGAGGTAAATTACATATAATTAACTAGAGACGTCAATACTTGTTTAATGCCCAGCTCTCAAAGAATGTATCAGCGAGTTGCTCCTAGACAGAGATAAAATATTATTTACTATAAAATACATACAAGGCAAACACAGAAAATGTAAAACAAACAACCTCAAAGAGTAATGTTTAAAAAACTACGAGGGGAAAAGACACAAATATGAATTCACAAGCATTTTCCGCGAAAAACTTGTAACGAGACACCTGAAACTACCTTCACTAACACTTAACAATTAGTCCTGTAAACATAATGATAATTAACACTATGCGTGCAGTGTACAGTCAGCATCATAAAGGTGTTGCTTAGCGGAACTCCAAACTTTGGTTTGTATTACTTTAGCAAAAATGTTTATTACATGTATATATATAAAATAAACTTATATACATATTTATTATAATACATACCAATATATATTATATAAAAAAATATAGAAAGGGGGTTAATCAATCTATCGATCAGTCTAGCGACCAATCTATTTTTAGACTGATCGTTAAGTCTTACGATCAGTCTTGATAACGAACGTATTGATATTTGCATACCTAAATCGTAACAGTCATGAAAGCCTAAAGAGATGTAAAGGTAATAAAAAAGTCAGCAGTGAATCTGCTGCTAACTGTACACTGTACGAACTGCGGAGAACAGTACAGTGTACAGGTAACGCAATCATCCGCTTTAATGACGTCGTTAACTTGCATGCGATGTGCGATGTAGCCGTACTTGCGTTTTGGCGCGTCTGGCATAGGGACGTAAGTGCAAAATTTCGGGAAATACTGATGGAAGCCTTGTAGGACTTGCAGACGGGTGGACAATGGAGTGGTCCATTGTCCGTCCGTCTGTCTGTCAAGATAATTTTACTCATTTGTGAAATGAAATGAAATATTTATTTTGTAAATTGGTTATAAATAACACTTTTACACGTCATGTTTTTTGCGTGTTTAGTTTAGCTAGATGAGGCCGGTATTTCCTAACTGACTACTCTGAGAAGAAATACCGAAACAAACTCAGAGATCAAAGTCTCTTTTAAAGTCCAGACAATTTGTGGTTGTATATGAGAAGCATGTAGGTTCATGTCTGTGGTATTCTTTTGAGGAAATAACCACGCAAGTTTGAGCGAACCAGTCCAGACAGTGCAAGCATTTGTCAGTTATCGTGTAGCTCAACTTAGAACTTAAGGAGCTCAACAATTTGACGAACAATACCAAAGGAAGGACATTTGGGTAGGCGTGGAGATATTAAGTTGATATTGATCAAATACGTAGGACTATTGTCCCTTGTAGCTATCTCACGCTTTGAAACTTACATAACATATTTATAACGATTACATCATCGTCTGCTTATTATTTTCTCAACTATTTTGGGCTCTTTTTTATCTTTATGCATTTTGGCTTCCAGTTTAACCAGATGCCGATGAGTATTAGCGTTTTACATGGAGTGACTGCCTATTTGACCTGCACAACCCAGTAACTGGGTAACACGACACCTCTTGTTAGATTTTATGGCTTCTGACTTAACGACTGTAAAAGATCTCGTCCAAATGACAGTTGGGACCAACCATGGTATGTAACATTGTAATATTTAGCACACCGTAATGGTAAATATATTGTAATTAATCTTTAATCATCATAAAATAATTGTATTTTTTTTTCTTATTATTATAGACATTATTATCTTAGACAATCTTACTTTTGACATTACTATAATTATATTTTTGACATTATTATTATTGCGTTATTGCCATTATTATTTTGGGCCAAATTGCATTAATGATGCTGGATAATGCTGTATTAAATTATATGTTTTTAGAATTTGATTTAGTTTTAAATAATCGTGTAAAATTTAGCACACCGTAATGGTAAAATGTATTGGGACGCTACTAAATCTAACCAACTTATATGTATACCTACATTATGGCTAATAAATGATTTCTTTCTTTCTTTCTTTCTTTCTTTCTTTCACTTAACTTGCTCTCCGAGGCACGGGGTATCACAACACCAAGTTCCAGAAATATGTTATAGTAAACCCCAATAGCACTTTTAGCACGACCCCGGGAATCGAACTCGAGACCACTTACTCAGCAGTAGCGCTTGGGATCACTAGGCCAACGTGGTAGTAAGGATATTTATAGCCATCACTTTGGTGAAATATTTAGATACTACGCAATCTAAATAAAATTTGTAAAGTAATTTGCGTTGTATTCAGAATTTGCGATTGTGAAACTATAGCAGTTGGAGAAATGACTGATTAATTTTTTTTGAGTAGATTCCTACATGTTTGTCACTAGTGAATAAATTGTAAATCCATAATTGGCTGTAAGATTAGATATAAGTTACTATAAAACATTGTTTTAAGAGCTGTGGATTTTGTTATAAATAAATAAATAATTCTATTCAATTCTAGTAACAAGACACGCATTTACCACCCTATTCACCTCCACCGCCGCTACTAAAAGGGGTCGCGCGTTTCTAACTACTGAGTACCATCAGACCCGTTGTGTTATTAACATGTAAATATGACGTCATTGTATGTTTATTTGTTACTGTGCGTCTGAATTTACTGCTAAACATGATGCGGCAGATATGGCAGAAACGGTATAATTCCGAAGACAAAACTGTGTGCTTTATACGTTTGTGAAATACTAGCTGTTGCCTGCGACTTCACTCTCGTGGATGTTTCACACGTTTACCCGGAGTAAAAAAAAGCCTATTTATTTACTAGGTTGTAAACTATACAACGTGTAATTTAAAGGGTATATACATACCAAGTGCATGGCTTCTTTGAATGATAACAAACGATTTGGCAAGGGTTTTGTAATCCTAAGTTTACGTGTGTAGAACTTATTACAAATTCCAATACACTGATACCAGAGACCGAATTTTTCAAATTAAGAAGAACGAAAAGAATTATCGTGTTATTGACAAGTGACGTAGAAAGTTATTGACCCTCGTAGTGCTGTGACACGTTTGTTATGATTGGTATTCAAGAAATATATGAAACTAATAATTTGGTATCAATTCTTTGAGAAAGTTATTTTGTGCTGAAACTGTCCATACCAGATGTTGTCTTCAGCCCTTTTGGATAGATATGGGGTTTCCGTTACACGTTGTATAAGTGCCCAGTTTCGTCTAAATACGCAAAGCCATTCTTGCATTATTTAACACTGTGCTTTCTTAAATGCTTATAATAAGTTAGTTATGCGCTAATGAACACAGAAAAAAAATTAATTCATGTACAAATACTTTTCTGTTCGGACTGTTTCACTTGAAGACAGAAGAGGTTATATTTATTATACTTCTTTTGCAGTCATTAAATAACCTTTCTCAAAGTTCAAGCTTCTTCCGTACCAAATTTTATTCAAATCCACACAGTACCTACTTTCGAAGATCACCGGGTTTTAAAAAACAAAGAAACATTTCCGTTTTATAATATAAATTATAGATTCTACCGAGTAATTCCAATACATTTAAGTTTCATGATACTCATAATAAAAGTCGTTTATTTTGTAAGTGCATGCACCCACATCACATAATAATAATAAGTTTAAATCAGACAACTTTACAAAATAATTTACAATCTAGTGTTAGTACCTATTAGTTTAGTAAATAGATAAGTTAATTACCGAGTTCAAGCTTCCCGCCATTGTTTTCAGCATGCTATTGGGACTCTCTCTCACCCGCCTTAGCAAAAGCTGTCTTCTTGCACAGAATCGCATGAAAGTCATCAGTGCGGGCTTGCGCAAACATCTGTGGTGCGCTGCAATAAATAAATTCTTCATTGCCAAATTATTTACTTTATTTACACATTTAAAATTGAAATTCCGTGGCTCTTGATATAGTTGTAAACTGTATGACAGGAGCCAGTGCATTCCCATAACTAAAGTGCCGTACAAACTGGCAGTTATGCATATAAATTGAAAACAAAAAAATAAAAAAGAACACAATAATTAAAAAAAAAAAAAAATTAAAATCATAGCTAATTTTCCATGTCAGATTAGTTACAGTTGTAAGTAAAATTTTAATAATTTAAATGAATTGATATAACGAAAACATTTACAATAGGATAAAGAATATTAGAATTAAAATAATTAAGATGACAATTGTGGAATAATAATCAAACAAAGAAAAAAATATAAGTAGCAATAGTACAATAGCGAGGTAGTACCAAGACCAACAACAACCTCAAACCATTACTACATATATTGCACAGGTGCCTTATCAAGCCATCTTTTGGTGTGCTTGGTCCATAGATTACTCGTGTACATACGACTATACATATATTAATACTTTTTTTTTATCGTGGTAAAATTATCAAATAAGTCCTCCCACCTCGGGCAGGGCGGGAGGGACTGTTAGACTTTTACTGACTAAAATCCACGGTGTTCCTTCAATAACCCTTTACGTTCCGGGGTCACGGTAATGGGATAAGTCCCACGACCCCGGCAGGCTTCGGCCCTCTGCAGGGGGGACCTCGTCATGTTGCTGACGCTCTTTGAGGCGCGCGTGGAATACAACGCGCCGTCGACCCGGGCATGGTCCATGGTCAGACAGCGAGTTGCCCTTTACTCGCTGTCCGCATGCCCGCGCACATATATTAATACTAGCATAAAATATTTAAACAAAAACTCTCATCTATTTTGTTACGATTACTATAGTTGTGACCTTGAAAAGACTTGTGTCCAAATCTAAGAAGGGGCCAATGGTTTACTTAGTGTGCTTTCTGAAGCACTGAAGAATGTCGACATGTAAAGATGATCTTCTCGGAACTTGATGATCGATCCGTTCGGTAGACAATATTTAGCCACGAGCTCCTTTGTTACTGTGTATCTTGTTAATACACAATTTTGTTGACTACCATCTCATTTGATGTTAAGCGATGATGTGGTCGAAGATAGAGCACGCGTACCTAGAAGTAGCCCATTCACTCTTGACTTAAATACTCTCAGGTTATAGCCATCAGGAAATATAGACTCTGGCAGGAAACTCTACTCCTTGGCTGTACGCACAATGAAACTATTTCCAAAACGTTTTATGCTTTCTAATTTGTTAAATTCTAGTAACCTTAAACAGAAAAGTTTGAGTAGTTATTTTCCAGCGTTTTAAAAAACCCGCTTTTGACCTTTCGAAACGGCGCAAATAAAAAAGACTGCGTGACGTTCACTTTTTAAATTATTGAAATAAAATCCTATTTAAATTATTTACTTATGTATTTATCAAAAGCAAGTTTATATGTTTAATTTGATGCAGAACCACATAAACCTCTCGGGTTTGTGTGTGATACTTTACAATTCTATTCGTCCGACTTAAAATATTACTTACTACATACATACAGAAACTGTTTATTTAACACAATTTACTAGAACAAAAATGTAGGTAGCACTTAAATAAAAAAAATTTGAGAAGAAATTTATGTTTTTAATGAAAAAAAAAACATTAAAAAATAAAAGCATTTAAAATCCGTTTGTTTACCTTTCATACAAATTAACCTTTAAAAACAGAACCTACCTCTGCGTAACAAAGTTTTCGGTACGCAGCCTCCAAATGTTGGAATAATATTCCCCCACCAATTAAAGACTTAAAAATTTCAATACTTTTAAGATAAATCTAAAAAAATTTGTTCTATAATCACAAATTAATTTTAATAATATAAACATTGACAAGTCGTTTATTTAGGAAAACAATATATTATGGGTAATTTTTATTTTTTTTACGAATCAAATTCAAATACAATATAATAATTATTTGACAAACTCTTGTATTAGGACAGCTTGTTAATACACAATTTTGTGGACCACTATCTCACCTGATGGTAAGCGATGATGTGGTCGAAGACGGA
This sequence comes from Tholera decimalis, assembly GCA_943138885.2. Taxonomy (NCBI): domain Eukaryota; kingdom Metazoa; phylum Arthropoda; class Insecta; order Lepidoptera; family Noctuidae; genus Tholera; species Tholera decimalis. Next base: position 5,062,549 of record OW964553.2, on the reverse strand, counting down.
TCACGCTTACCTAGAAGTAGCCTATTCACTCTTGACTTAAATACTCTCAGGTTATAGCCATCAGGCAATATAGACTCTGGCAGGAAACTCTACTCCTTGGCTGTACGCACAATGAAACTATTTCCAAAACGTTTTATGCTTTCTAATTTGTTAAATTCTAGTAACCTTAAATAGAAAAGTTTGAGTAGTTATTTTCCAGCGTTTTAAAAATCCCGCTTTTGACCTTTCGAAACGGCGCAAATAAAAAAGACTGCGTGACGTTCACTTTTTAAATTATTGAATTAAAATTCTATTTAAATTATTTACTTATGTATTTATCAAAAGCAAGTTTATATGTTTAATTTGATGCAGAACCACATAAACCTCTCGGGTTTGTGTGTGATAATTTACAATTCTATTCGTCCGACTTAAAATATTACTTACTACATACATACAGAAACTGTTTATTTAACACAATTTACTAGAACAAAAATGTAGGTAGCACTTAAATAAAAAAAAATTGAGAAGAAATTTATGTTTTTAATGAAAAAAAAACCATAAAAAATTAAAGCATTTAAAATCCGTTTGTTTACCTTTCATACAAATTAACCTTTAAAAACAGAACCTACCTCTGCGTAACAAAGTTTTCGGTACGCAGCCTCCAAATGTTGGAATAATATTCCCCCACCAATTAAAGACTTAAAAATTTCAATACTTTTAAGATAAATCTAAAGAAATTTGTTCTATAATCACAAATTAATTTTAATAATATAAACATTGACAAGTCGTTTATTTAGGAAAACAATTGTTAACTATATATTATTATGTACTTAGTTAATTTACTTTGTATTAATTAAAACCACTGTAATAACCATATAACAATATATTACTTTTTAACAAGACAAATGAACAGAAATCTAGATCGACCTCCTCTTACGAAGGTCTCCCGAAGAGTACCCATACAATCCTAATAATCGTCACCACACTTCCATAGTCCATGAGAACGCTTTTGTTCCCATAGTGAAGTTTGATTCCATCTTATCAATGTTTACGTCCGGCTCGGGATTCAGCAACGCACGCAGCTCGTTTCACCAGGGGCCACCATGCCGCTCCGGTGATGTCACTCTTAACTTTGTAAAGAGAGCGCGGCGATCGCCAACACGGCCGTCCTACCAGGTGCCTGTCCCACCAGGTACCCCACGAGTTCAGATAAAGTGCTGAAACACAAATTATCAATTATTTATCAGTTTGTCAGTTGCATATGCATTGGTGTTCGACTTGGGTTAGAACTGTCATCTATCATTACACATTTTCATCAGTGAGTCCGAGGGCAGGCTTTAATAACATTAAATCATGTGCATATAAAGCTACAATAAAATTGGGTTTGACTACTTGCACTGGGTCTTAACCTCATTTAAGCGTACCAAGTTCGTTCCAGAACCACTTGCACTTAACGGGAATTAACCTCACTTAAGTGTACCAAGTTCGTTCCAGAACCACTTGGACTCAAAGGGCCTTAACCTTACTTAAACGTACCAAGTTCGTTCCAGAACCACTTGCGCTTAAAGGGGATTAACCTCACTTAAGCGTACCAAGTTCGTTCCAGAACCACTTGCACTCATAGGGTCTTAACCTCACTTAAGCGTACCAAGTTCGTTCCAGAACCACTTGCACTTAAAGGGGATTAACCTCACTTAAGCGTACCAAGTTCGTTCCAGAACCACTTGCACTCAAAGGGCCTTCCACTCTTGAGCGTTCCAAGTTTGTTCTTCATTTGAACCTACCACTCGGCTTCTAATGTGTAATTTACGATATGGAACATTTACAAATACTCAAAGCATTTTATCTTAACTCGCACTTAACCGTTTGATAAATTTAATATTACCTTCATCGCCAACACGGGCAGAAATGGTTAAGTTAGAGCGTAGTTTTAAATTATCTCCCAATCATCAATATGTATCCATGGTTTCATATTCTCGGCAGCGGTTAAGTCTGTATACTTCTTAGTACTCCTTTCACTGCCTTTTACATCTGTCACCTCATATCTATCATTCCCCAATATCTTAATTACTTGATAGGGGCTTTTATAAACAGGTAACAATTTCCGACTTTGCCCGTCATTGGTCTGGCTTTGTATTTTAATGAGTAACTAAGTCTCCTTCGACGTAAACCCGTGCTTTAGTACGATTTTTATCAAATCGTTGTTTTTGTGATTCCGCATTGGACTTAATATTTGTCTCTGTCCTCTCGCGCAATTCAGTTACATCTATCCTATGCCCGTTACCAATTTCCGGAGCCAAACTATCACTATCCGTGCGTAATCTATATCCGAGGAAAACTTCGCTAGGAACAGTTTTTGTTGTTTTGTGAATTGTACTGTTTATACCTTGTTTGTAAGGCTTTTATATACTGATTCCACCTATCATCTGTATCGTTAGCACCTACTGAATTTAGTGCTTCTAGAGTAGTTTTGTTAAATCGCTCAACCTGGCCTTTAGAGCGAGGCATACCGGTTGTAAACGTATGTTTCTATTTGTACAATACTGCGTAAAGGTACTAGAAGTAAAGCATGTCGCGGTGTCTGTGATGATTCTTTGAAGGTTTCCGAATGTCTTAAAAATCTTGCTAATATCTTACTTCTTTCTTATTCTTACTATTCTTTCTTACTAATACTAATACTTACTTATACTTAATATTATAAATGCGAAAGTTTGTGAGGATGGATGGATGTTTGTTACTCTTTCACGCAAAAACTACTGAACGGATCTGGATAAAATTTGGTAAGTAGATAGTCGTCATTTCGGAATAACACATAGGCTACTTTTTATCCCGAAATTCCCACGGGATCGGGATTTGTGCGGGAAAACCTTCCCACGCGTACGATGTCGCGGGCAGAAGCTAGTAGTTTCTAAGTCTTTAATTACATACGAGGATTTTATTGTTCGAACCGCCATAATGAACACGAATTTAGTCAAAAAATCTACGATGACCAATAAATATTTATGTTTGGCCTTAGTAGTAACAAAAGGTCCTAAATGAACAATATGTAGAGTGTGAAAAGGCTGTGCGTACTTTGGTAACGGGTACAACTCTCCTTCCTTTGGACCGCCTTTATTCTTAAAATATATGCAATTGATCGGAAACCAATACGTGATGGCTCACTTGTTCTATGGTTTTATCAACAGAGAAGTGCCCGAGATCGTCATGGTTACATTTAATTATTTGCTAAATGCAATTCTTTGGAACCAACCATCGGCGACCTCGGGATATCCTTCGGTAGACTTTACCACCGAGGACAACATATTTTTTTAAAAACGCCTTTATTTACCTCGGCCTCTCCTGATTCAATAATTGCTCGAATACATTGTAACTCGGCATCTTCTTCATCTTGTAGTTGTACCGAAAGCAACCAATCTGCTCTCGTTATAGACATTATAATCTCGGTTCGATTTTTCTCCGAACTGCATGGGGTTACGACTCAAGACGTCTACGCCTTCTCGCTTAACGATATCAAACGAGAATTCTTGTGTGGATAAAACCCAACGTGCAATCCGAGGAATAATCTCTTTCTTTTTCAGTGCGTACCGTACGGCATTGCGTTAGTTACTGTTTTAAAAGGTGATCCGATTAGGTATAATCGGAACTTCTGAAGCGAACTAACAATCGCCAATAACTCTAATTCAAACGAATGGTACTTTTTTATCTTCCGTAGTCTGTCTACTATAATAATGGACTGGTTTCTAACCTTCATCGGTGATTTGCATGAGTATACTAGCTACACCGTCTCTACTAGCATCCGTATATAATACGTTATCTTTATTTAGCGCTCGATAATCAATGCAGAGTTTTTTTATTCTCCATTCTTTTTATTGACTAGCACATCACATATATTATTTGTCAGAAGCTCGTCCACCATTACGCGAATTATCTTTCTGTCTGAATAAGAAGACTTAAAAGGTCTGCATTGAATTGGTTGAGAACTAGTTACGTTAATTATCATTTCGTGACCTTTCTACGTTCGTTTACCTTTCCTAATTCTTTGATATTTGACGCTACACAGTCTTCATATATTTTAAAAAGTGTCATTAGTTCATTCTGGCAGGAATCGCCATCAAACTCGAAATTACGAATTGTTTTACAAAACTCACAAATTTATTCGCATAGTCAAATTTAAATTTGTCAGCCACTCGCGAATATACCAGAGCGCTCCGTCACGTTTCTTCCTATCAATATTTCACAATGTGCCAAGTTGTCGATTAGGTACATAGAAATCAACCTGATTTAGGCACACCAAATCGATTTTCAGATCAACTGTTATCTTGTGAGTTACAGATTTATAATTTTCTTTTGAGAAACCGCGCAATAAAACTGGCGTGGTCAACGAAATGATTGCCATTGAATATCTTTTAACGAGCGATTCAGAAATCAATTAACAACTGCTTCCCGTATCAATTAATGCTTTTTGATACAGATTATTAATACATATTATTTTCACTTTATTTCACAGGTCCAATATTGAGACACATTTTGTTTCTTGTTTCTCTGGTTTAACCGCGTTCTTTTTATGGTAACATGTCGAGTCTAAATGACCTCGTTTACCACAATAATCGCATTTATTTGCATCACACTGACTCTTTCTATGGTTACCGCCGCACAGAAAACACTAGACCTGCCTCCAACTCTGCCCCTGACCCACGTCTTGATTATAATTAGCAGAAGCAGCCTGACTTACGGTTGCTGAGGGTACAGTGACTGACGTCGTGGTCGCAGATACCTGATTCTGACTGGTCAGTTCCGTGTGGACATCACGCATGATTGCGCTTATCTGTTTTGGGCTTTTTGATGTATACGTTCGACCATGTAGGAAACTAGCTAAATTATCGCATGTTATAAATTTATACGCTTCAATTGATGCGCCTATACTACTGTCTCCTATACAAAATTCAAAAGATAAACGATCTATTTTACATTTTTGTTCAAAATAAAACTCGTAAAGCGACTGATTTTCTAACGGCTTTTTGTTACTTAATAATATCTTTTAAGAGATCGTACATATTCCGACGGACTCGAAAACTGGAAGCCAACTTTGGATCCAGTCCTTCCATTTCCACGTAGGTCAATGACTATCCGATTGTAACAGTGAATCGTACCAAAGTTTTGCGGAACCCTTTAGTTTGTTGAGAGCTTGATAACGGATCATTCATCAGTCCATGTAAAAGTTTAAGCATAGGACCTAATAACACTAAGCCAAGCGTTCAAGATCGAACTCGGGTATAATATTATTTATAGTGTTACTTGTACTCACAGTTGAGGTATCAGCCTTACGTGATACCTGTTTCCTGTGTTTCGGCGGAGGTGACGGAGTCCTGGCACTACCGCTGCTGCTAGAACTTGAACTTGGACGTATTCATTTTTTTTTTTTGTTTTAGGCGTTTATTACGCTTACTTTGTTTACCCATAGCTACGTGTGGGTTTAGCGTGCCACTTCTGATGTAAACTATATATTATTATGTACTTAGTTAATTTACTTTGTATTAATTAAAACCACTGTAATAACCATATAACAATATATTACTTTTTAACAAGACAAATGAACAGAAATCTAGATCGACCTCCTCTTACGAAGGTCTCCCGAAGAGTACCCATACAATCCTAATAATCGTCACCACACTTCCATAGTCCATGAGAACGCTTTTGTTCCCATAGTGAAGTTTGATTCCATCTTATCAATGTTTACGTCCGGCTCGGGATTCAGCAACGCACGCAGCTCGTTTCACCAGGGGCCACCATGCCGCTCCGGTGATGTCACTCTTAACTTTGTAAAGAGAGCGCGGCGATCGCCAACACAATATATTATGGGTAATTTTTATTTTTTTTACGAATCTAATTCAAATACAATATAATAATTATTTGACAAACTCTTGTATTAGGACAGCTATTTTAATTTAACATGTAATCATCAACTATGTAGTTATGTATTATTTATGAACCAATTTATTTTATAGATATAATTTCAAGGTTGCATGTAGATCATTTAATAATTCATTTCATAATAATGATATCTTAGCGGGCAGCTCGATACAAGGCAATTAACGCGCCTTTTGTACAATGAAATATGTTTTGTTATTGCATATTTTATTTATGTATTTAAAACACTACACACTCTTTAACATTTATTTAATTTACTTGCCCTCGTCCGTGTGTCACTGCTGGGTGCCAACTGAAAACCAGCGCTGGGTGTCTTCCGCCCAGCAAATGCTGAGTTGGTGTCCCTTTCGGTGTGGAGTCCACATGTCGAGCAATCGTTGAGCATGTCCACACTGTGGACATGCTCAACCATTATTTTTTATTATCCTATTTTTATAATGTTTGTAATTTTGTATTGTATTTTGTTGTGTGTGTCTTTGTCCGAATATTTTTTTTCCATTTCAATTTCAAATAACTAGCGGTTTGTCCGATATATAGTTAAAACCACTTTACGCCACTAAATCGACCCACTAATAATTTAAGTGACATCCTCGTACAATGCCATTTGGTAAACACAAAGACAATTAGGTTCCATTGTAAACCCATCCCGGCTCGGTCATAGAGGCGTATCTATGGAAATTCAATTTTACATGGACGACATGTTTTTGTCCGCCAGTGTACAATGGCGAGCATCTATTAGTATTTGCATTGCAGTAACGGCAATCTGCATTGCAAACTGCCTTATGTAATAGTTTACAATATGGTTGCATTAAATTGATGGCTAGATTCACAGGTACAGTTACTAGGTATTAGTTAGGTTGTCTTTGTTAGGTTGTAGTTTGGCGTAGGGAAGAGAATGTTTTACATTGATGAAAGTCTTCACAGGTTTTTTTAAATGGTATAATATTGAATCTTTTTTGTCTTATTAGACTCCGGATCCAGGTTGGTCGCAGGAAAGAAAAACCGTTCAGGTGGAGATTTATTGATGGTTCTGCCTTGGAGTGTATATATTATGTGATTCTGCTCCACAAACCATAGCACACTTAATTTTCTGTCCTGCGTGTCTTGTAAACTGCTCACTACAGGACTTGATGGAAGCTTTCGATGGTGCCAAACTTGTTTTCCAGTTCTGGGCAGAGTCCATTTAGCTGTTTGCCATCGACATGCTAAAAGAAGAATTATTTGTGTAATTAATACAAACTAAAAGCGTCAATAGCCTAATGGATAAGGTGTCGGACTTGTGATCGAGAGGTCACGAGTTCGAACCCCACCCATTGCACTATTGTCGTGAACCCACTCCAGACACAAGCATATTTAGCTGAGTTGGAGGGGTTAACAGGATTGCTAGTAATGTGAATTCTACATTGCCAGTAAACTTTAAAAAAAAAATAAGTGGATTTGATAGCCAAGACCAACAGTTAAACGTTCTTTCCGAAGCAGGGAGGATACTCGGTATGTTAATATTCAAATCATTTATTCGATCTTTCTTACCACTAAATGTATACTGACATTCTTGCTTAGCTTAAGGTAATTAAATACATGTGCTTGAACTAGGTAAACCTGTGTTTCAAGCGATATGTGCCAATATTAATAAAATATGTATATGTATACATTATCTATACTAATATTATAAAGCTGAAGAGTTTGTTTGTTTGTTTGTTTGTTTGTTTGCTTGAACGCGCTAATCTCAGAAACTATGGTTCTGATTTGAAAAATTCTTTCAGTGTTAGATAGCCCATTTATCGAGGAAGGCTATAGGCTATATATCATCACGCTAAGACCAATAGGAGCGGAACACTAATGAAGAATGTTTCAAAATCGGGGGATTTTTTTTCCACGCGGACGAAGTCGTGGGCGGAAGCTAGTCTTAAATATTCATCTTTAATTGCGTGCAACGATAAACATAAAATATAATTGTAATTAAAACAAAACACTGGCTATAACTACAAAACAATTGGATAACTAGGTACAAATTACCAAGTCTAATAATTACATGATTTTAATAAAAAAATTATTAGGTATTTTAGCACAATTAATAACTTTGTCTGATTTATCGTGCTGATCACCCATCCTTGTACTGACCTTGGCAAAGGTCGCTTAACCTTGAAGATATGTCCATGTGGCTGTTATTATTTTGCTACGAGCTCCTATGAGATGAAGCTATGGAATAAATAAAACACTTACTTATACAACGTGTAACGGAAACCCCATATCAATCCAAAAGGGCTGAAGACAATATCTGATAAGGAGTCTCTATGCACAGTTTCAGCACAAAATAACTGAGTCAAAGAATTGATACCAAATTTTCGGTTTCATATGTTTCTTGAATATCAATCATAACAAACGTGTCACAGCACTACGAGGGTCAATAACTTTCCACGTCACTTGCCAATAACACGACACTATTCGTTCTTCTTAATTTGAAAAATTCGGTCTCTGGTATGAGTGTATTGGAATTTGTAATAAGTTCTACACACGTAGACTTAGGATTACAAAACCGTTGCTATATCGTTTGTTATCAACGAAAGAAGCCGTGCGCTTGGTATGTATATACCCTTTAAATTACACGTTGTATATAACGCAATCATGCGTTAATGTGCGGTAATCCATGCCAAACTAATTAATCGGCCAAAAACCAGATGTTCATTGTTATTCAATAAGATTTTTAAGATTTATTTATTGTGAAACTTAGGCTTGATTACATTTTAGGGTTGACATAGCACAGGCATTAATTGTGTCTTAATCTAGGTAATGGGTTCTGATAAGGGGATCGATCAGGTATCGAACAATCCAACCAACACATTCTCGTTGTCCATGGTTCGACCATGCAAACATGAGTCGATTAGAAATTGTTATGGCTCTTCGGCTTCGATCAGGACACATACCAATGAATAGTTTTGCCTACCTTATCTGCCTGTCCGGAGTGTAGTATTGTGGTAGAAACTGACCATATACTGATGGAGTGCGTTCGGAACGAGGCCGAAAGAATTTTCATTCTACCCTTATCAATGGGGAGATGTAACAGTATTCTTGCATCACTTTTGTCAAAGAATGCAAGAATACTGTGTAAGTTAGCGAAAATATGATTTAGAACATAAGGAATTTGTTTGTACCGATGAGGGTGGCATAATCATTTTCTAACTAAACCCTCAATAAAATAAATAAAGAGAAAAATAAGATAATGGGTTGAGTACTGATTACCCAGATAGGCTACAGAATAACCTGTGTTTAGAAAATACAGTTCTGGACCCCAGTATTGGACACATTGTACAAAATCATTTCTACATATGTATTTGCGGGCGAGAAAGTAGTGATACATACCTACTGCGTGCAAGAATGAACGTCCCGTGTGTTTGGCAGATTTAAAACTAAATACTTTTCAGACTCCTTGTTAGCGTGTCGATGGTAAATAGCTAAATGGAGTTTGCCCAGAACTGGGCAACAAGTTTGGCACCGTTGGTAGCTTCCATCAAGTCGTGCAGTGAGCAATTGACAACTTTTCAGTAGAACCTTATAAATACTTTGGCAATAATTGCATTGCACAAAATTAAATAAGGTCTCACTGCATCAAACTACCATTATGCACGCCTTTCATTCTCGATCATAACTTTAAAACGCTAACACATTTTAACCAATTCACTTAGTCATAACTTTATTATAACTACGCCGGCACCCCGGGGAGTCTGGCAGAGGGAGAGGTGTTCAAACAAAACTTACTGCGATCGAATTATTTGCAATATTAATCGTATTTGCAATGCCGCAAAGGCACTGGTTTTAAGATACTGCTTCATTTATATTTATAAACGTGTCTTAAACTTGGTTGATTAATTGTAATTAATTAGGTGTAAACCTATTTACTCATGACTAGATGTAACTTTGTTTATATTTTATTGGTTTTATGTTACATGATTCGATAATCGTCTTGGCAGTTAAACTGTTGGCAATAATTTGAATGTTTAGTTTATAATTTTAGTGATATATTTTAATTTTTTTTTTGTTAAATGTCTACGAAACACCAAAATAATATGAAGGTAACTTAATCTCTCTCTCTCCGTGGTTGACCCTTCATGATTGAAGAACGCGATCAAAGAAAAAGAAAGAGAGTAAATAAATACATTTCTTTGACCCAGATTTAGGGCACACAAAAAATACAAGAAATAAATTCAAACACTTGTTTAAATAACAATAGGATTGTGTGTGCCTTCTGGCTGTGCCAAATAGAGCCAGTTCAGCAAAATGCCAGGAATCTTTAATTGCTTGACGCTAGTTTTCAGCCACCGATTTGTCAGGCTTTTCCATATTTTGCGGTCAGAGGCGAATTGGACCGCTGCCTTGAACCTCTGGGAGCTACTCTGTTTCAATTGGTCCGATCTACTCAATAGGGATGTCCCTCTGGCTGGACCTTTAGCCCGTTCTATCATCGGACTACAAGACAAACGGCGAAGCGCCATCGTTATATGGTGGACATCCCACCCATACGCACAAAACGTTTTGGGAATACTTTTATTGTGTATACGTCTAAGGAGTGGAATTCCCTGCCGGAGTCTGTTTCCGAAAGTGCATAGGTTACTTTTAGTTAAGCGTGCTCCATCTTCGACCACATCATCACTTACCATCAGGTGAGATGGTGGCCAACGCGAACTGATTTCAATAAAAAAAACGTTAGCTCTGATGATCAGCTTTTACAAGTTTTCGTCTTGGCGGCGGATAATGTGCCCGAAAAAACTGAGGATTCTGCGTCGGAAAACTGTTGACAAGCGATCTTTGATACCTGTACCTGTTGTGAAGATCCGGATAGGCAGTTACTCCACGTAAAACTCTAATGCTCCGTTGCATCGAGTTATACTGGAAGCCGACCCAAACAAGGTCGTGAAAAGATTAAGCAGATAATAATAAATAGTTAATTTGCAGATTGTTAATTTTATCCATAAGTGTATTCCATAATGGGGTTGCGATAGTGGTCAAGAGGATCCGGCAGTTGGGTCTCCAGGTGGCCCTGCTTAAATCCGAGGCCATGTGTTTCCATAGCCCTCGGAACGCGCCACCGTTGGGATCCCAAATAACGGTGGGAGGGGTTCGCATTAGCGTCGGGTCGACGATGCAGTACCTGGGACTCGTCCTCGATAGCCGGTGGAATTTCGCGGAGCACTTCCGCCGTTTGGCCCCGAAACTGGAGAGGGCTGGGGCTGCCTTTAAGCGGCTCCTGCCCAACCTGGGGGGCCAAACGCCTCCTGCCGGAGGCTCTACGCGGTCGTGCGATCGATAGCCCTTTATGCGTCCCTGGTGTGGCGCCTACATTACGGAGGCGCCAAGTCCGGTGGCTAACCAAACCGCAAAGGGTTATGGCCATCCGGATGATCCGGGGATATCGCACGGTCTCCGGCGAGGCGGCGAACCTCCTTGCCGGATTGCCACCATGGCCTTCCAATCCTTAAAAAAAAAGTGTTTTGCATAATGTCAAAAGTATGGAAAATGAAGACATTACGAGTAAATCAAATTAAATATGAATAAGTATATTTTTTTTTCATTTCCCTCTGGATATTAAAATCAGTTAAAAACGAGTTGTCGGAACAGCTGATCTGCTCCCAACATAAGTATTCTATATGTAAGTTTTACAAAAATATAAAAAAAACAAACGTTACTTTCATAGACATATCACAACAATCGCCAGTAAAATCTTGATGAGTCCCAAAATTGACATACAGAAATTGAATTGATATCACTTCGGCGCTGACCCGAATATACATATACAATGGACGCAAATTATTTGCATTTTCATACAACTGGCCAATCTGCATTGCAAACTTCCACTACAGATATGCTAACTTAAGCCAACATAAATCTAATGACCGACCATTCGATGCTATACCTTATACTTGGTAAGATAGGGTTGAAATTCCATCAGCGGAAAGTCTAGTTATGGTATGTATGGGTGGAGTATTTGCTATACGTCGGGTTGTCATGGGTTGGCTTTGACGTGTCGGACAAACAATTGCTCAAACATTGTTTGGACGATGGCTCGTTTGTCAGAATTTGCCGTTTAATTCTCATGTAATCGGATATACGTAGTTGATATGTTTGTTTTAGAAATCAAATGTAACAGCGATTTTAATCAGATGTTTGACGTAGGTTGAGGCGATGCACGGGGTAGTTCAACACCTCACTACCCCGTGCAGGAGGCGAGGCCGGGACAGACCCGACCAGCACTAGTGCGGGGCTGCGGAAGAATTAGGTTTCCCGCGGCCCCCCACGCACGTGTGAGGAGACACCGGGGTGGTTTTAGCCGGTAAGAATCCGGCACACCCCTCCGCCATTCCCCAGGCGGAGGTAGTCCATGAGGATTTCCCCCCGTTAAAAAAAAAAAAAGGTTAAACTAGAGCGTTTATTGTATTAGTAAGCGATTTGTGTTATACAAGGTGTAACAGATTAAGCGCAATACCCACACCTCAATTATAATATTAAATTATAAGTCTAAAACGATAAATTCATTCCACAAACGAATAGCTTGCACCGTGAAAGATGAGCCATAGAATTTAGTGGAATGTGCAGGCATTGAAAGTCACAAATTCTCCGATGATCTCAAATCTCTAACATGTGTGTCATGAAGGAACTTAAAACATTCTTGAATAATTATAATGACGGAAAACTAAAATATTTGACATGAAAAAAATCAACTACGTAAGTTCTTGCTAATGTAAAAAAACATTATCTGCAGAGACTCTAATTTACCGGCCTTAAAGTTTTATGACTAGCAACACCCTGTCTACAATCAATACTACAATAAATTTTATTACACTTCATGGAATTTTAAATTACCCATCAAATTTACACTTAGTGCCAAAACATTGGTACACTCGTCACGTCATCGATCGATTACAGAGCTCGCTCGTAAACTTGGCACTTTCAATTGCTAGACAGTGTAAAGTTAGACTCTGTTCATGACGTCGATTTTTAAAGAAAACTCATCCTTATTAACTAAAAAATAAAAACGTTCTCAGGTGCAAATATTAAGTAGTTTTCTAAATTTTACAACGAATGCCTAGGGAGCTTTGAAATTTTTAGGGCCTTCATTTACGAGTAGTTTGAGTAGATGTAATTTTTACTGTGATTTTAATGTCTTTTTGATTGCATCTCGATCGTACGCATTGTGTTTTATGCTTGGACAAGGGAATAAAAAATAGTCACTCATCTATAATGTGTCTGGAAGATGTCTGTTCACTTTTATGGCTCGCGAATTGATTACTTTGTTTTTGCACTTTTTACAAGCCTACGTTTTAAAGTCTCGTTTTGAAACGTCATTCCTTTGATCAAATAAAAGGATTCTTGATAATTATCGCTGGAATGGAACCCTGAGACAGCTAGACGGGGTGGTGACAAACTGAGGAGAAGAGGACCGGACGCCTTCGCTGCCTTCCTCGGGAACTGGCGAGAGGAGGCACAATATCGCAAGAAGCGTGTAAAGCCTAATGCTGGGTACTTGTGATGAAGAGGTTTCAGGTTCAATCCACTACACTATTACCGTGAAACCCCTCTAGAAACGCATTTAGCTTAGTTGGAGGGGTGAACAAGATTGGTAGTAATATGAATTTATTCTACCTACAGAGCCAGATTCTTTCTATCGGCAGCTGCACTTTCACTATTAAACCAACTAACATAACATTCATACTGACCAGATATTGAATAATGTAGCGCCACAACCCGGTTATACAAACAAATGGAAATTCACATAATTATGTATGTATGTATCTGTTCCGACGTAAAACATACAACCCATTAAAAACTCAAATATTTGACTGTGATAGACGAAAACCTATACTCGGAAATAATAATTATTATAACTTTCAATTTTGTAAAATATCAGCCGAATATTTTTTTTTTAAATATTGGTATGTTCATTTGTATTCCCTAATTATACAATCACACAAATGCATAATTATATAGTAGGGAAGCCCACGATGCTAAATGGGGATTTACTCGAGCGTCATAGAGCCCTATTGGGTTGCAAAGCTTAGATGATAAGAAGAAAAAAATGTTATATGATAAATACCTTTTCATCGGTGGGGGAAGCGGCTATAGATTTTTAAATATGTAAAAAAATACTGTTGAAATGAAATGAAATGAAATGAAATGAAATATTTATTTTGTAAATTGGTTATAAATAACACTTTTACACGTCATGTTTTTTTGCGTGTTAAGTCGTTGGTGTTGCATGGACATTCTCGAGCGCGTCAGATATTGATAGCATCAATGCCCTACGTATTTTTAATAATGTACGTATGTTAATCTGATCGTTTGCATGATGCGGGTGGTTGTACGTAAGGGTTAAAATTTAAAAAAAAAATAATCGAGCGCGTCAGATTTTGTAAGGGAGTGTTAAGTGCACCAAAAAAAAGCTCTTATTCACTAATCTGACGATTTCGATGTGACGCAAACTCGCAGCTATTTTAATAATGTGTAAAAAAAATTCTCCATTTTGAAATACTCAAGCGCGTCAGATTAAGATATATATGGTTCATCTTTATGTTCTAAACGTGCTGTCTCATAATCTCACGATTATCTAGAGGGATTCGCCTAACCTGACAATTTTTTTTTTTTTTATATTATTGAACTTAATTAATTGTAAAGCTCAGGAAATAGCATGCAAATAAATAAGTGTATGCTTTTAAGTAGAATACTTGTATTTATAATAAAATAATTTAAAAAATATGCTTAAAAAATATAATGTTTTATAATTAATTAATCAATTAATGGCTGTTGATGTTTTGACTCGCGTTCCTGTCTTCCTGCATGTACTTGGCCGACCATTGCTGTGTCTTCTAATGCTTTGGCTTGAATTTTGGTTGTTTCAATGTATCTGGCTAACTGTACGGCTTCCTCCAATGTTTTCGGTTTTTTGACTAAGATCCTTTCTTTTATGTATTGGTTTTGAGGGTTGAGATTCCAGCTAAATGAGACTCCCTGATGAGACTGTCCTCTAGAGTGTTGAACTCGCATTGACTGCTGATATTTTTTAAATCCGTGACGTAGTCATCAATTGTCTCATCTGCGCCCTGACGCCTATTGAACATTCCATCGTTATGTTGGTCTATGGCGTGAAGTGGTCGGTGAATCTTGTGACGAGATCCTCAAACGTGATTACGTCGATATCTACGTTGAATGAGTAGAATATTGTTAAGGACTCTGCTCCGATAAAGTGAAGCAAGATGGCCACCTTGCGGCTGTCTTGCGCGTTTTCGAGATTGTTAGCTCGCAACTAAATTTTTAATTGCGTGATCCAGTTCTTCCATGTCACAGCCATGTTGTGGCTTTTTTGGTCTAGAGGTCCGAGGTGTCCTGAACCTACGGATAATGCCGGTGCTGTGCTGGAGCGTGTGCCATCTTGGCATCGTGAAGTGGACATTCCCGACTTTTTCTTCTCCTCAGCTATGACTGCGTCGTCTTCTTCTGACACCATGTTAGATTGATGACAAACAACTGTTCATAATAATAATAGTTTATTCTTTGTTAGGTATTCACATAGATGATTCGGGTATTGAGTTCTTATTTAGAGGACCGGGTGCGCATGCGTGCGTGTCTGTACGCTGAACATAGACTAGCCCATAGACTACCGAGGCCGGTAGTGTTGCTCTATGTAACAGAAATATAGGCATCACGCAGCTGCACGCATTTAAGTTTATCGACGAATTTTTGTTATTTCGGCATGCGGAAATTGTCAGATTATATATTTTTCATTATCCTTGAATTATATCCTTCAAAATAAAAAATAAATTAGCTACGCTCGAGAATGTCGAGATGACGTTTTTGTTTTACAACTTTGCTGCAGCTCAAAATAAGTGACTCACAGAATTGACCCCAAATTATTGGTTTCATGTTTCTTGAATACCAGTAATAACAAACGTGTCACAGCACTATGAGGATCATCACTTTCCACGTCACTAGCCAATAACGTTTTTCTTAATTTGAAAAATTCGGTCTCTGGTATCAATGTATTGAAATTTCTAATATGCTCCACACATGTAGACATAGGATTACAAAACCCTTGCTACTTATATCGTTTGTTATCATTCAAAGAAGCCGTGCACTCGGTATGTATATACCCTTTAAATTACACGTTGTATATTTTCTCGACTATATGTACTTTTCTACTATAGTAGTACTATAGTAAACCCAACATGGAAGTATAGAACATAGACTTTACACTGCAGTGCAACTTAACAGAGGCACCGTCTAATAGAAACGCTGAGTTTGCAGTTCGCATAATTTCGCATTAGGCATTCGCATACAATTAGAAGCTGATCAGACGTCTGCCTGTGCAAACTGGATAGATTAACGAACTCTGTACAAACAACGTGTTTGGAAGCAGGGGATTCGTCTGTATGTATGTCGGTGTGTTTGTGTGATTGCATGCGTTATGCATAATTATGGTGAGAAGATGGTTGTTGGTGCAGGCCATAGATAAAATAAATAAGTAGATTTGGTCAACAGACGAAATTATATCGGAACCGTGTGTCTCCAGTTAGGTGCTGGGCGGGGCAACAACTACACATGCAGTTTAATAAATTCAATAGATACGCACTCGCGCACACACCCGCATTTCTTAAATCAGAACGTACTATACAATCAATAATAAACCTTATTCCGTCAAACACAGCGTGTATTTACCATGCACCGTAGAATTTACCCACACAAAAACATCGGTCGCTATCGTTGTGCTGTGCAAAAGCAATTTATTTTACATATACGCTAGTGATTGACTAAATCGGAAAGTTATCGATTCTTCCATTTATTATTGTACAATTTTTTTTGGGCACCTGACAATGAACCAAATAAAAAATGGCATGTCTAGAAAATATTACAATAACAATAAACATATTATTAAGAACATAACATTACATAATTATTATTAAGTACTACCTACTAAGTATTAAGGGCTACCCTGGCGCTTTCGACTTAAATCTTAATATTTAATTATCATAGCGATAGGTCAAATAGAAGTCGATGTTAACTTACATTACGCTCTTGATCGGAACATACCAGCCGTATAGGTTGTATAGAATCCTGAAAAGTTGAATGACTGATTTTATGAATACCCTAAATCATGAGAATAGCTTTCAGTAATAAAATAAAATTTAACACACTTCTGCAATTATCAGTTGTACTCTTAATTTTGGAATTGTCCATTCAAAAAGCCTGCGACTTTTCTTTAGAGACTAGAACATTTCTGCGTTGAAGTGAACCGAGCATATGGTGCTATTTTTTGTAGGGTACCAGTTAGGTGGCATGCCTGTGGCATCAATCCATTCCTTTTTTATGTTACCATCTTTTGGGAAGCTGAAAAGTACGAAAACCACTTATTTATCATTTACATACATCCTAAGCTACTTCTAAACGTCACCATATAATAAGCATCGCAATAATTACGTAACACACTATAAATCAAGATCTGAATGATTTTGACGTATATTGCTAATCCATTGCTTCATATGTTCGAAATATTTGGTCTACTCAACAACGTAAATACCGCAGTGAGTGTTGTTGATTTAGCATAATGAAACCGATTCCTACTGTAAGTGTGTTACGCAACTATTACCTGCGGGGTAACCGCAGGTAATAGTTTAGTAGGTTATAATTATAATAGGTTTTTGTTATAAGAAAAATCCTAGTCAGTAGAGAAATTGTTAAATATATGAAAACAAACACACATCCATGCATAACAAATAAATAGCATGAATATATTGACTTATTTTAAGCTCAATTCACAAATATATTATCTGAACCATGTCGATTATTATAACGCATTCAAAGCTTCAATGGAAGCAAAATACAAAAACCATAAAAAATAAAGAAACAGCATGAGGATAAGGCATAACATACGATAATTCTAAACCGAAAAACACCACCGATTATTAACCTAAAATTAAAGTAACTTACTTTACGAATATTGGTTACGCATTTCTCTACTACTCGTATTTACATCGATCTTCCAACCGGGCTAAAACAGTTGACAGATTGAAAAATAAACTATTGTAGCGACGGCGACGTCGGAACTCCTTACGCATGCTGCGGGCGTAAAATAAATTGTTTATTTTTTTTTTACTTTTTTGTACACTTGACTTTTCAACGTATTTTTATTTCTGTCATCTCATGTAAAATAAAAGTTAAACATATTTTCTTAGAGGTTTCCGTATGTTATAAAAACTTTTTACCAAAAAATTAAACAGACACCCAAAAAACACTGCAAAGTGAAAAATAACTTTAATTTCGGTAGTCGGTGTCTTTAGTTTTGTATTTTCGTTTTTGGCACCGACTTCCGAAATTAAAGTTATTTTTCACTTTGCAGTGTTTTTTGGGAGTCGGTTTAATTTTTTGGTAAAAAGTTTTTATTTCACTCTTTTTAGTTGGTCGATTTTTAATTTACCTAGTTACAAGAGCCTAAATGTCAACTACTTATATTCATTTACAAAATATTGCTTTTCCCAATGTTGGGCTGTTATTTGTTGAGGAGTTCTCCTGGTAGTTCACCATCAGCTTCACTTCACCATATGCATTGTGACGAGCATATTGTGCTTAATAACCACATTCAAGTAATCGAAGCGGAACACATGAACTACTTATTATTCCTACTTATATATTGAGTAGTTCCAGTGGCCATCGGTGGTCTTCATCATCAGGTCTACTTCAAAATGGTGCTTTTCGAATGCAACTACACAAGTTACTATAAAAAATACTCAAATCACTATAGGTGTGCCTATAATATTTGAAGAGTTCCCTCGATTTCTCCAGGATCCCATCATCAGATCCTGACTTGGTGACAATGGGACCAATTTCAAAGTATACCCTTTCAAACAAAAAAAGCATTTTTCAAATCGGTTCAGCCGTCTCCGAGTAATCGGTGATCATACATAAAAAAATAATAATAATATACGCGTCGAATTGATAACCTCCTCTTTTTTATGTCATCGGTTGAAAAACCCCTAAACTATAATAGCAATATTTCATTCGTCAATCGACATTGCTGTCGATAGCCTACGTTAGTGGATCTGCACAAGCACATCACTAATTCGTCGCAAGAAGTGGCGGCCTCACTACGCGATGAATCCGCGTAATACAGTTTCGTATGTTATGTTTACATTGCTTGTCCAGTTACATAGTGACGAACTCAGGTAGTGGTTAAGGAGCAATGTATTTATAGCAAAAGGAGTACAGTCGCTCTGATATTTGAAAACAAAAATAACATAGTAAAACCAAGAAATATTTTACGATTTATTGTTTTTCATGATTTTAAAGACAAATATTGTAAAATACTTGTACTTATATATGGTAAGTGATTCCATGATTCACATAGATTTGATTTTGGCTTCGGTTTTTACAAGATACCACAGAACAACTCGGCATTCATATATGTTATCACGATCGCCGTCGAAAGCGCACTAGTTCGCGGAGACGGCCACTTGCCTGTGACATGAGCCCTGTGGCCATGTCGCGCGGACACCGATACGCCCCCTTACCACTTCTCTGTATTTTTGATTTCTGTGGTGCAGGCAGTAGGTATATGTATTCCAGAATGATCGGGCTAGCATTATATAAAAGAAAAAGCAAAATGTTTGTTTAGCTTATGCCACAAAGCACACAACAGAATAAAAATTGGTCAAGTGCGAGTCAGACTCGCTCATGAAGGGTTCCGAAGTAATTATAATAATATAATATAATATGTATGTTTATTTAAAAAAAACCTTATAAATTTCTTAAAACTAGTTTATTTACATTGTTTATAACTACGCCCAATAACTTTGTTTTTCATAGTGTTTGTATGAATTACAAAGTTATATTTGCGGTTTTAGAAAATATGCTGTATCTCAAAAATTGCTGACCCGATCTCGTTCAAACCATTTTGGTTGAAAGTTTACATTAAGATCTAGAGCATTTATATTTTTTTGAAAATATTCACTCCATTATTATAGAAGTTAGAGGGGGGGGGGGGGGGGAGGAGGACACACTTTTACCACTTTGAACGCGGATATCTTTTAAACGATTAACTTTATGAAAAAGTGGTTTTTAAAATCTTAATGTCATTTTTAAATATCTGCCTATAGATACCACACACGCATAGGTTTCATGATAAAAAATATTTTCAGTTTCAGTTCCATGTAGGGGGGCTCCCTTTATTTTAATATTCTTTAATTATTTTCATAAAATCGGAAAGCGGTTTACAGAATACATCTACCTACCAAGTGTCACATGTATAGTTCTAATAGTTTCAGAATAAAATGGCCGTGACATACGGACGGACGGACGGACAGACAGATAAACAGACAGACAGACATGACGAAACTATAAAGGTTCCGTTTTTTTGCCATTCGGCTACGAAACCCTAAAAAGAAAAACAAAAGAACTTACCTAAACACAAAAATATATACTAACCGCTGTGCCAAATTGCGAAAAATAGTGAAAGAAACCTCAAAATTATTTTAAACATCTATTTAATGATACCCCATATGATATAATTTGTCGGTATTAGTTTTTTTTTACAATATGGCGTATTGTTATCGTTGTCGTGATTTGTTTTTATTTTAATGTATCCAGTAACACTCACGCCATCAAGATAAATCCAACGACGTATCATTTATCAAAATCCGTTCACTGGTTTAACAGTTACGAGCAAACAAAGAAACGGACATACGTACATACGCGCTAAAAAAGCATAACCCTTCTCCTTGCTTCGCCGCAATCGGGTAAAAAAAATATCTTTTTTTTATTGAAAATAGGTTCGCGTTTGAGCTCCGGCTCACATCATTAGTAATATTATAAGGCGGAAATGTTTGTTTGTTTAAACACGCAAGTCTTGAAAAGTACTGAGTGGATTTTTTCTTTTTTTTTATAATTGATAGGCTTTCGTTTGACCACCTGATGGTAAGTGATGATGTGATCGAAGATGGAGCACGCTTACCTAAAAGTAACCTATTCACTCTGGACTTAAAGACTCCTAGGTTGTAGCTGTCGGGAAACACAGACTCCGGCAGGGAATTCCACTCCTTAGCCGTACGCACAATAAAGGTATTCCCTAAACGTTTTGTGCGTATGTATAGCAATATTAACAAACGCCAAGACTCAAAAGGACATCTCGTCCAATTATATGCAAAGGACCTAATACCATCTTCGAAATAGCAGCAAGCACCCTCCACCAGGGATCACAAAGCACCTACCTAAACAACCAAACGCGGCTCACCACTGTCAAAGCTCACAATTATGTAAGAGAAATAGCGGGCCTACCTACACCCCTTAAATCCGTGGCGTCGCTTCTAATGATAACAAATGAACGGCGTCGTAAGCAGGGGATCCCAGGACTCAGGGTACCCGCTAGTTAAAGACAGGTACGTGATACATAGTGGCTGGAAGTTCGGCGAGCATGTTGGCCTACATGTAAGACGGAGAAGTGAGAGAAGAAGAAGAGAAGAAGTCATAGAGGTTGGAGAAGATCAGAAATTTAAAGCCTTTTAGGTTAAACTATCAAACAAGAAAAGGTATTTTTAGCAAAATTTAAACGGCCTATGTTATATGCCGACAATACAGCTTTATATTGGGGAAAATATATTTGAAATCGTTCCGGTACATAGTTTTTGAGTGTTTTTATTGTAAAAAAACATTTTTTTTTACCCTTTATAATATTAATATAGATAAAAACAACGTGCAATAATCAAACCCTTCCCGCTAAGTGGCCGGATATAACCTCATTAAAATGTAGTATTCACTTTAAAAAAAAAAAACAGGTCATAATAATTAGTAGATCGAGAAACAAAAGCGTTGTTTACTGTACAGCTGCGAATGATGAAAATATATTTGTATTCGGCAGAGAAAACAAGAGCAGTATCATCTGCATAGGAGATTATACTGCTTTTGTTTTCTCTGCCGACACATAGGAAGGGGCATTTAAAGCTGCCCAAGCTGGTTTGATGCAGTGTGTGCATGGCTTCAGAGCAATGTTTTGACTCTTAATGTGGACAAAACTAAGTATATTTGCTTCAGTATACGGTTAAACTCAGAAAAAAAATATGATGATTATAACATCCTATCACATAATATGTGTCATCCTAGAGCAAACTGTTCATGTCCGAACTTAGAACGTGTTGAATCAATAAAATATCTGGGCGTTATCATTGACAGCAAACTCAACTTTAAAGACCACATTAAAACCCTCAGCGGTAGGATCAGGAAGTTGATATACATTTTTAAGACCCTCCGATACGTGACTGATCCATTTATGCTGAAGCGAATATACTTTGCTCTCTGCCAGTCCCTCATCACATACTGCATATCGTCATGGGGTGGGTCTCCCAAAACCATCTTAAAGCCAGTTGAGGTTGCCCAGCGTGCCATTTTGAAGGTCAGTACTTTTAAAACAAAGCTATTTCCGACCTCTTTGTTATACGACTTCTGTGAAGTTTTAACAGTAAGACAGCTTTTTATTTTAAATATTATATTATTACAACACAAGAAACTCATCTACAACCCGACCGTTATGAATAGGCGCACGCAATACCTGGTTTGCTCGCAAACGACCAGTTACAAGACAAAGTTTGGTACTAGATTTCCTTCATTTATTGGTCCCTACATCTACAATAAATTAAATAAAACTCTGAAATTTTACTCAGTGACAAAGCATTCATGCAAAATTATTGTAAGTCAGTACCTTCAAAAACTCACATATGAAGAGACAGAAGAACTGCTTCAGGTCCCTACTTAATTTTAAACTCCGCAAACTTACACACCCTCTAACACTCAAACAAGCACAACTCCATCAAGCACACAAAAAGAGGACAGCTTACACAATTATGATTTTAAAATTATAATTTTAATTGTGATATAAAATTATGATTGCGATTTTAGTACTTACTTATTTTATTATTCATTTTGTTTTTGTTTAGTTTTTCATA
Organism: Tholera decimalis; assembly: GCA_943138885.2. NCBI lineage: Eukaryota > Metazoa > Arthropoda > Insecta > Lepidoptera > Noctuidae > Tholera > Tholera decimalis. Next base: position 5,039,672 of record OW964553.2, on the reverse strand, counting down.
ATATTTCATAATTTTGTTTCCGTTTCCGATTTTTAATTTAATATATATATTTGAAATCATTTTAATTCCTATTGATTGTAATAGAAATTATCGTCATTGTAAGTCGTTCTTTCAATTATTTTAATGTTTTGATTATTATTACTATTTTTTAAGTTTTTGTACATTATTTTAGTTAGTTTGTATTTTTATGAAGTTTGTAATTTAACCGTAAAATCTGGAGGTCGGGCGATTTGAGGGCTGTAATACAGGTTTATGCCTAGTTTAGCCCCAATAGCTAACATTTTCGTGTACTTACTCATACTTTTAAGAAATTAGTGTGTTTGGCAAAACAGTGTACAATTCTTTTGTGGAAATAATATTATATATTAAATTATATATTATATTATTTATTTATTTCATTCAGGGTTAATAATTTTAGGCATCACGATTTAATTCTCTATTGCTTTCAGAAGTCCTACCCTATCCAACCATGACATCATGGCACTTAAAAGGCATGTTTAGGTAATGGGCAACAATAAATAATTTGGAAAAAATATATCAAAAGAATTTGTACATTACCCCTTTATTTCATTATGTACGTGATTAGCAAATAAACTAAATGCTTGAAACAATAAATTGCAACATTCAATTGTTTTAATGATCCGTGTGTCCCATATAAAGACAAATTGGCTCCTTAACATAATAATCGAGGCAACTCTTGCTACAATGGTAAACGACATTGTCCGATCAGCAGTATTATTACTTTATTTGGTATTTTACGATATTAGTAATACTTAACATTGCAATTTGTTAATTTATATGAAGTTAGATTGAGGTTTATAAAGGAGTGCGGACATTGACACAAAACAATTGGCCAAGTGCGAGTCAGACTCGCCCATGAAGGGTTCCGTAGTAACTAGGCAAAATACCTTTGTTTTTCATAGTGTTTATATGGAAAATAAAGTTATATTTGCGGTTTTCGAAAATATGCTATATCTTAAAAACTGCTGACCCGATCTCGTTCAAACCAATTTTCGTTGAAAGTTTTTATTAATATCTACAGCATATATTTTTTTTTTAGCTTTTTACTCCATTATTATAGAAGTTAGAGGGGGTGAACACATTTTACTTTAAGAAAAAGTGATTTTAGGAACCTCAATATCATTTTTAAAGACCTGTCTATAGATATCACACACGTATAGGTTTGATGAAAAAAAATATTTTTAGTTTCTAACCCCTTAATTTTATTAATTTTCTTTTTGTCGTAAAAGCGGAAAGCGGTTCACAGAATACACCTACCTACTAAGTTTCAAATGTGTAGTACTAATAGTTTGGGAATAAAATGGCTGTGACATCTAGACGGATGGACAGACAGACAGATAGACAAACAGTCGTGACGAAACTATAAGGGTTCCGTTTTTTGCCATTCGGCTACGGAATCCTAAAAAAGTGAGGATGATGAATGAAAGGGGGAGGGAATCATCAAATGACTTCTCTCGTTTTGGGTGGAGCGGAAGGAAGAGTCAGATTTCTACTGACTATAAACCCGCCCTCTTCCTTCAGTTGCCCTTGCAATCCGGGGCCAGAATATCTCGTTAGAAGGTTACTGCAAAAAAAGGAGGATTATGTATTTATCGTGATAAATTCCACGGGAGTTTATTATAATTTAAGGTTTTTGGTTTTAACTATGCAGTTTTGTATCGCAGTAGCTGAGGCATTTTGTTGCTGTTATCACTGTTACAATCTGATTTCGTCTTAAATCTCGCCTTCTATTCTATAATTATGTTTTATATGGTACTGAAATTGTATGAATGCGGGTAAGTACATATCGAAGCCTAAAATATAACGCTTTATAACAAAAATCCGATCCCAGATCATCCATCTGCCAACCGAAGGCTGGGCACGCTGCAATGGCGGCGATAAGTCCCCTCTTTGAGGAGTGGCTGGAGAGACGCCACGGCGTCCTCACCTTCCGCCTGACGCAGGTGCTGACCGGACATGGCTGTTTCGGGAGGTACCTGTTTCGGATACAGCGGGAAGACACGCCCGGGTGTTGTCATTGTGAGGACCGCCAGGAGGACACGGTGGAGCATACGGTCGAGGAGTGCCCTGCTTGGGCGGAGCACCGTCGTATCCTCGTAGAGGTGGTCGGCGACGGCGACCTCACGTGCCCTGCCCTGGTTCAGACCATGGAATGGGATGCGGTCGCCTCCTTCTGCATGCTGCTAGTCATCCATCTGTAAGCCATACACACATAGCATAATCATTTGATTCACTCCATTTTTCAGGTTCTGAACATTGGAATATTCAGACTAAATAATAGTTTTACCGAATATTGCTATCACCGAACCTGCAACTAAATAAACTACGACATAAAACTATTAACCTGTAAAACGCAACTACGAAAACATAGTTATTTTTCCTTTCTACAACATGAACTTTTTTACTCGAGTCCACCGCCGTGTGTCGGGCGAAGGGGACTGTCAGTCTCTAACTGTCTAAAACCACCCCGTGTCTCATCACTCACTTGTGCTGGGACTGCAGAAGGCCTTAAATACTCTTCAACGCGGCCCCCAACTGGTGCCGGCCTGACTCTGCGGATCCCGGAGCTTATGGCTAAATCATAATAGCCGCACGGGATTACGTTAAGTGGTTTATTTATTTATTTATTTACACTTTATGAACATAGGTACAAAGGCGGACTTAATACCGTAGGCTTTCTCTACCAGTCAACCATGAGTGATGAAGAGATAGTGTGGGAGGTGCAATATTTACGTGAAAAGTAAAATTAGAAAAAATATGTATATATAATAATAGTAATAACACAAAAACCTTAGAATCATAAAAAAAAATCTACATAAAATGAATAAATACTTACATAAATACATATAAATATATATATATACTTAAGAAGCAAATGAAAACTAAATGTGGAAATTCTGCTTATTAAAGTTACGCAACGTTTGCGATCTGTGGATGGATGTGTTATCATATTGAGATACTTCCGTCCTTCGGAAAGCAACTTAAGTCGTTTGTCTCGGCTGTCATTAGTACATCTTTGGCAGTCGTTACGGGGAGTCAGAGACCAGAAAATCTCCTGTAAAACACTGGTACTCAGCTCAAATCCAGTTAGACTGGATGCGAACTTGTCAGAGTTGGCTTACGTTAACGTTAGGGAAAGGCTAAATAAATGCTGATGATCGTTGGTTTTGCTGTATTGACCCAAGGTCTACAGAGTTGATACAACCGAGGGGCTTTCCTTTAAACTGCGTATACTAGGTACCATTTTCAAGCTTTGTACCAAAAATCTATTAAACAGGAGAAGTAGTTTAGTCGCAAATGATTTTGATGAGATGCACTTTGAAGATATAAATCTGACCAAGACAAGAGATAACACACGCCGCGCTACGTTGCCACTTTGTTGCCTAGGTATTTAAGGTCAGTCACATTTATTTACAAAGGGTGGTTGCGTTTCACTCTGATTTGTATGCTACTTAGCTTCTTTGAAAAAAAAAATTTTTGGCTCTTTTTATTTTTTAACTGTATCAAATTAACACTAAACACGTATAGTATACGTAGTGTAATTTAATGCCCCTCTGTCATATCAACTCTGTATATCCGTACTTTGGTGTCCTCATGAATGCCACTGATATTGCCATTAACGTGACCACCATGGCTGAGATAGTATAAAACTACAAAGGTTCTGTCGTTCGTTCGTCACATGAATTGTGTTTATTAAACGTCAATAGCTTAATGGATAAGGTGTCGGACTTGTGACCGAGAGGTAATAATAATAATAATAATATTCCACAACTTTTTCACACAACGCCATCTAGTCCCAAACTAAGCAGAGCTTGTGGTATGGGTACTAGACAACTGATAAACATACATATATATTTCTAAATACATACATTTACACCCACCCACTACACTACTGCCGTGAACCCACACCAGACACAAGCATATTGTGTCTGGAGTATGTGTGAAATGCTATGTAGGTACTAAAGCATAGCATTTCACATATTATAAGACGAATGAACAGTTAAATAATAATTAAAAAATATAACTTGATATGAGTGGAAAGCTAAAAGCAAAATAAAATTATTTGTCATTTTTATGTAAAACAGACTTGAATTTGTGTAAGAAATAAGACATATCAATATCGACACTAGGTAAGGAAGACAAGCGACTGTATTGAACCTGCATTCTGTTTATGGTGGAAAAATGACCCAGATTGGTTTAAATTAATCATAGACTAGGAAAAAAATTAAAGCCGGTAAAATAATTTATTATTATCACTACGTTAATTGTTTTGGGCGATTTATCGCATAAATCACAACACAGATGATGTAACACTATGATGATGATGTACTGTCACAGTTCACCAGCCACTTGGTTTGACTATTCACATTTACTGTTCGCACATTGAGACGTTTTTTTAATAATAATTATTTCAGCAGTATGTTCAAGGCATATTATTTAAAAATGTAATAAACAAAACATCATCTTAATGTAAAAATAAAACAGAAACTTGGTACTTAAGTTATTATAATCTAGCTTTATATAATACTATAAAGGAGACAACACATTTATATTTAAATCGCAATTGCGGTCAGTTTGCGGTGTGTACGCGTAAAACTAATGCACCAAAACTTTTGTGGTCGGAAGAGAACTCGCAACTAAACAGTCGTTTTTGAAATTAGAACGATTTTACAAATAGAGGTTGCCAGGAGGTTTTGTTTGGTATAGGCTTATTATTATTATACAAACTTTTTGTGATAGTAGTTGTTTGAATGTAGGAGCTTTAGTTAGTGATCTGAGTCGTAGAAAAGGGTAGTTGCCTATTTTTAAAAAATAGTTTAGATTTAATTATTGGTCAATTTTAAGCTACAAAAAATGTTTTTCGTAAAAAAATAACTGGGTAGCATTGGTGAAACTTCAAAATAAAATTCAAATGAAATATTTTCCCACCCAAAAACCCATCGTTGTTATGAAGTCTTAGGTATGACGTCATATTTCTCAAACAACTAGGTCTTTTTGAGGTTAGGATTTCTTTCGTCTTTCTTCCATTATGAGTTTAAAATTATATTACCAATATTGTGTAGTGTCTTGTTGTGAAAATAACACAAAAAGAACACCTACGAACGTTTTTTTTTCAACACAAAATTAATAAGTATCTCGTTGTATGACAAGTCGACACGTTTGACAGCTTTGAGAAAAATTACGTCATACTACGTGATTGGCGTTTGCGGTCACGTGACACACAGATTAAAAATTATAATTTTATTTTATGAAAATTTAAAATCTGTGGAATTATATTTAGAAATAAAAATGTTGTTTAAATTTCCTGGCATCTAAACTAACTATGTATATGCAAAACATCGTCTTTTTTTACGACTACAGGCAAATACCCTATTATGGCGCCTTCATTACCAAACTCTCGGGTCGTCTTCCACTCTAGCTAGATGCAGCTGAGTACTACATTTTACATGGAGCAACTGATTACTTGACCTCTATAACTCAGTAGCTGGGTAACACAATACACCTTGGCAAGACTAGTCTCAGCTATTGGTAACGACTGTCAAATGGCAGTCAGTACCAAAGATTTAATGTGCTTTACCAATCTGTTATACAGTTTGGCAGAATTTAGGAGAGTATTACTAAAAACTAACAAAAAAATATATAAAAAAAAAGTAATTAATAAAATTAAAAAACCCGACTGCAACCGTATACTAAAACTAACTGAAAAGCTAATGTAGTTTTAGTATAAGGTTGCAGTCGGGTTTTTTAATTTTTTTAATTACTTTTGTTTATTTCCAGCTTTTTAGTTTACAAATGTGAAAGATTTCGCAGACGGTTTAGTTCTTGATACGTGTTTTTACGATTTGTCACTTTGAATTACTTTTAACCATATAAGTTGTATATATGTTTGTAATCACATTTTAAAACCCTTTATTTTGATACCCCACTCGATAGGTTTTGAGAAAAAAAACTTTTTTGAAGGCATAATATGGCGCCAAAATCCACCATTTTGGTTTTTTTTTATTTTGATATACCCAGTGTCACTTTCACAGTCAATACGAGTCTAACGATACCTCTCAAGCTAAAATCCGTCGAGCCGTTCAGGCCACAGAGCGTGCCAAACAATTATACATACATACATACTCTCGAAAAACATAACCCTCCTTCTGGCGCAGTCGGGTAAAAAACATCATCTACCTCTGGCCTCAAAACGCTAAAGAAAAGACCGAACTCAATAAAAGCGAGAATTACTGTGTCTCAGCAATTGGATACTGCTCCAAAAATAATTTAATTCTAATATTTGTATGTCTTTTTGACAAAACAAAGCGGACTTCTTATATAGATAAGACAAAAAAGCGAGAATTCCCGTGTCCAGCAATAAGACCAATATATGTAGATTTTACTAACTTAAACAACACATAATCCTGCAAAAAACCAACACGACTTTTCATTGCACCCTACTAACCCACAGCCGTCATTTCCCCAGTTACAAACGCAGCGTTTCCATCCAAGTCTAAAATCTCCCTAATAGTTTAGGGACAAACCGCACCGTCACTTACCATGATAAACGGCAGAACTAAACTTGCGTCGTAAACTGAAAATTTGAACAGAGATGTTAAACTAAACATTTTGCCTTTCCTATAGAAAATGGAATGTGATACTTTTGTATGGAAATGGCGTCGTAAAATATTATGTTTTGAGTATGAAGTGTGTTATTTGCATAAAAATTCTGGCACAACGCTGCTGTGCGGTAAAATTGAAACCTATTTAATACATTTAATTTAAATAACTGAAACCACTTCTGGATCCTTTTATGTTTAGGTATATACAAATTTTACTCTAGAACGAACCTGAAATGGACCTAACTAAATAAAGGGGTGCAACGACTTTTGCAAGATGTGACCCCTTTATTTAGTTAGGTGCATAGTTAATTCATACAGCAATTTAATGTAAGAATAACTAAAAAAGCCGGCCAAGTGCGTGTCGGACCATGCGCATTGTAGGGTTCCGTAGTATACATTTTTTTTTAATTATAGTCCTTACCTTGGTATTCTTCGTCAAATCGTTAAGCTCCTTGTTCTAAGTTGAGCTATACGTCATTTGACAAATGCTTGCACTGTATGGACAGGCCCACTCAAATCTGTGAGCATCTTTGTTCAAAAAACCGACTCAGACTGAAACCTACAAGGTTCCCATATAATTAAACCAGTGTAGATTGTATGGACTTTAAAAGAGACGGACTCCTGAGTTTGTTTCAGTGTTTCTTCTCAGGGTAGTCAGTTAGGAAATACCGGCCTCATTTAATTAATATTTACGAAAAAAATGACGTGTAAAAGTGTTATTTAATAACCAATTTGCAAAATAAAGATCATTTATAATTTATCCACTCCAACCAGAGAGCCTCCCTCTCTGGTTGGAGTGGAATTGAGGGTCTGATCTGATGATTTCAATCCAAAAACAAGCTAGAATAAGTTATGACTTACATTCGATATTGTGTACGGTCACCGTTGTTCAGATTATACTACTCAAGATATCCAAATTCAGGTCATTTCTAAATAGTTACTTTTCTCTCCAAGACATACCGCTCACCCCTTGCCGCTGATTGTCTCCCCACCTTACCAACACGGTGTTCTAATTGCTAATGACGTCAACGCTTGATTGGCAGTTGAGCGAGGTGCGACGCTATTAGTGCTCCCTATACAGAGGTTAATGTGTAATTAACGAGTGAAATCGAATGTTGTCAAGTTTAATTTTATTTTAATTTAAATTTATTTTTTTATTTAAAGCTCCATTTTATGTTAATGCGAGCACACGGTAGACTAGAATCGCTTTTGATTTGTAATAACATTGTAGTATGTTAAATGGTCTATATTTTCCATCATCTATATCTTTTTTTTTTCTTTTTATATGTATACCGAGTTGATACGACAGAGGGGCATTAAATTACACTACGTATACTATACGTATTTAGCAGTGGCGAAGGGTGAATTTTCATAAAAGGGAAGCTGGACCAAAAAATGCTTACCTTGCTCAAGTGTGATGTATGAATTCCAGTAACTGTGGCCCTGTGGCTGACTTCGAAATCTTGTAACTTCGTAAATAATTATTTGTTTAATTGAAAATAATAGATTACTATTTATATATTCATATATAAAATAATAGCCATATATTTGCCATATTTCAAAAGGGAAGCCGGTAGGAATCGAGTTGTATGGAGCCTTCGCCGCTGGTATTTAGTGTTAAATTGATACAGTTAAAAAATAAAAAGAGCCAAATATTTTTTATTTTTTCAAACAAACTAAATAGCTTACAAATCAGAGTAAAACGTAACCACCCTTTGTAAATAAATGTGACTGACCTTAAATACCTAGGTAAAAAAGTGGTAACGTAGCGCGGCGTGTGTTATCTCTTGTCTTGGTCAGATTTATCGCTTTAAGGTGCATCTCATCAAAATAATTTGCGACTAAACTACTTCTCCTATTTAATTGATTTTTGATACAAAGCTTGAAAATGGTACCTAGTATACGCAGTTTAAAGGAAAGCCCCTCGGTCGTATCAACTCCGCATAATTATGTTTTGAGAATGTTATTTATTGTTTTTATATTTTATATAGATAAATAGTACTTATACCGTGGACTACCCGCGTATTTATTTTCTCCTATCTGTCAAAAACATTCAAAGGTTGTCTGTAAAAGATCGCTTTTAGCGATAAGACCGCGCCCATTGTATCACCCTTTTTAGTTGTAAAGTCCTTATTGTTTTACTGTTATGGTGTACAATAAAGAATATATGTATCTATCTATTTCCATCATCTATATCATTATCTGCATAGCCTTTTCCTATATTGCGGTCTTACAGTCTAACCATATACGACTGCTGAACTGACCTCCAAAACCCAGTATCTGGGTAACACAATACCCCTTGGCCAGGTCAGAGTTAGATTTTCTAGCTTCTACTACCCGTAACATATATCAAACATGTACATGAAAAAAGTCAAATTCTTCATTTACTAAGAAGATACGCTACAAACACGCATACGGTAAAAGCAATACCATTGCTTTGTAAAGCGCAAAAACAACCAAACGGAATCTAAAAATCCCTTTTAACTTGAACACTGTAAAATAAAACAACGGTTTATCATACGTTGCTTTTAACATTACATTTTTAATATACTTAAGTGCAACTTTGCCGTAAAATGTTTTGGTAACATGAAGCCAGCAGAGGCTTTCATATCGTGTAAGTTTAGAATACACACAATATGCAGATTTTATTATGTAAAAAGCCTGTGTTTTTGTAAGCTTAAAGGGCTGTGGAAACCTTATAAGTGTGTTTATAAAACTAGGCGGGTTTTCCATCAACAATTTTCTTGACAGTGTTTTTGAGGACATAGTTTTTCAAAAAAATTTTTGCCAAAAAATTAAACCGACTTCTAAAAAACACTGCAAAGTTAAAACTAACTTTAATTTCGGAAGTCGGTGTCTTTAGTTTTGTATTTTCGTTTTTGGCACCGACATCCGAAATTAAAATAGTTGGTCGATTTATAATTTATCTAGTTACAAAAGCCTAAATGTCAACTACTTCTTATACTTAACCTTACAAAATGTTGCTTTTCCCAATGCTGGGCCGTTAATTGTTCAAGAGTTCTCCTGGTACCTCACCATCAGCTTCATTTCACCATATGCGTTGTGATGAGCATAGTATGCCTAATAACCATATTCAAGTAATCAAATCGGGACCCGTGAAATACCTACTTATTATTCCTACTTATATATTGAGTAGTTCCAGTGGCCATCTGTGGTCTTCATCATCAGGTCCACTTCACAAATGGTGCTTTTCGAATGCAACTACACAAGTTACTATAAAAAATACTGAAATCACTATAGGTGTGCCTATAATATTTGAAGAGTTCCCTCAATTTCTCCAGGATAGACATAGAGATAGGGCAAACTATATGTCTGTTTTCTTTTAATATTTTTTTTGTGATGTCGTGGACAATGGTGTGGGTTACATGTGTAGTAACATAGATATAGAATAGATTAAGTATAATAGTATATCTCATTGTTGTGTTAATTCAAGAATCTATTATTAAGGTTGGCATGTAACTGTTTTTTGTCCCTAATAAATAAAATAAAATAAAATAAAAATCCCATCGTCAGATCCTGACTTGTCGACAATGGGATCAACTTTGAACCCGTTTAAATAAAAACAGAATTTTACAAATCGGTTCAGCTGTCTGCAAGTAATCGGTGATCCGTTCTCTCCTCCGTTTGTTTTTCGTCGGTTAAAAACCCTTTCTACCCGTTATTTCGGGGGGAAAATAAAATGACTTCTCCCGCTCTAGGTGGAGTGCAAGCAAGTATCAGATTCTTACTGACTGTATATTTAGTTGCCGTGCGTTCCGGAGTCACGGTATCTCGTTAGAGCATTCCCTCATACCCGGCAGTTATGGCCCTATTGGATTCTATCAATGGAGCTAACTGCTCTTTGAGCCGTGCGTGGAACAGGACGCGTTGTTGACTCGGTATTCTTTCAACCCTTCATTGTAAAACGCAAAATGTAGAAGGTACTTCTGCCTTGGGGAATAAGGTTGTGGCATGTTTTTCAATAAATTTATTTGCTTTTAGTAAGTAGTTTCTTTCAGAATTGAAAATAAGGGACACAGCTGTGGAGATAGTTCTAATGCACCCGACCAAATTTCGATAGTGGCTGCCAATCTCAGCGGAGATAATAAAATAAAGGTAAATGATATTTGCTCAAGCAAATTGATTATAAATAAATGAAATGAAATATTTATTTTGTAAATTGGTTATAAATAACACTTTTACACGTCATGTTTTTTTTGCGTGTTAAGTTTAGTTTAGCTAGATGAGGCCGGTATTTCCTAACTGATTACTCTGAGAAGAAACACTGAAACAAACTCAGAGGTCAGTCTCTTTTAAAGTCCAGACAATTTGTATTTGTATATGAGAAGCATGTAGGGTAATAACCACTCAAATTTGAGCGGACCTGCCCAGACAGTGACATTTGTCAGTTATCGTGTAGCTCAACTTAGAACTTAAGGAGCTCAACAATTTGACAATTAAATTGATTATAAATAACACTATAATAAGTATTTTTTCGTAAATTCAAACTTTATTAGTCTTTTTTTTTTCGATGGGAAAATTGTCAACTTCTATTTACAATTTCAACTTACTAAAAACCCACTCTAGTCTTTCAGTTGCCCTTTTTGTCCGGGGCCGCGGTATCTCGTTAGAACATTTCCGCAACCCCAGCTAGTAATAAATAGCTCTAAACTTTATGAGCCTGGTGTTTCCTAGCTGATTTCCCAGAGAAGAAACACCGAAAAAAACTCAGAAATCAAACCATTTGAGAGCTATGGGGGTTTGTATCAGTAATGCTCTTTTGAGCGTTTGCGCGTAATTTTATTACACGGCTCATCCTGAAAACAATTATCTTACATGGTAGATATAGATGCATTCACATTAAATTGGAGTAAATTTTTCTTTTATGCGTTTCCCCCATTTTTCATATTTCATAAGCGTGATTTTAGCGCCGAAAATATAGAAAAGTTCTTTAACTGTATGTCGAAGTTAAAATGGACCGAAGTTTTTTCTGATCAGGAAGCCAACAGTGCGTTTAATCAGTTTCACGATACACTTGTCTTGTTTTTTGATTTATGCTTCCCGGAAATCAAGATCAAAGTCAACCTAGTAAAAAAATATGCAAAATGGATTTCCAAAGGTATAAAAAAATCAACTAAGACCAAAAGGAACTTGCGTTTTAAATACTACTTCTCATCAGATAAAGGTAATAAATTAAAATACTTAAACTACAATAAATTACTTAAAAAATGTATACAAAAAGCACAAAAAAATCATAATTCTAATTACATAACTAGGGCTAAAAATAAATGTAAGGCGTCATGGGACTTAATAAAACATTATTCCAATAATAATCAATTTCAGGAGACAAATATTAATGAGATAGAAACTGAAATCGGACCTCTAACAAACCCTACGGACATTTCCAATTATGTAAATGACTATTATATCAATTTGACGAAGAACGATTTTGACATTAATAATAGTAATTATGACATCGATCCTATAAATTCTAGTATGTTTTTAATGCCCACCAATGATGACGAAATACAAAAAGTAATTAAATCACTCAGGGATACAAACTTAACAGGTTATGATCAAATACCTACAAAAATTATCAAATACATAAGCCCTACTATTAGTCAGGTACTGGTACATTTAATAAACTTGTCGTTATACACGGGAGTGTTTCCTGAGAAATTGAAAATAGCCGTTATTAAACCAATATTTAAAAAAGGTAATAAAACCTTATTGATAACTACAGACCGATAGCCTTATTGCGCATTTTAGCGAAAATTTACGAAAAGCTCATGCATAAGCGATTAATAAATTTTATCGATAAGTTCCGGGTTTTGAAACATGAACAACATGGATTCCAAAAAAAGAAATCGACAACCACAGCGACATTTAACTTAATTAACCTAGTTACTAAAAATATTGACCAGAAAATCTCGACCACTGTTGTATTTTTTGACATGTCAAAAGCCTTTGACTTTGTATCGCATGAGCTACTTCTAAAAAAATGTGAAAAATATGGAATACGCGGTAAAGCAAATGCGTGGTTAAAAAGTTACCTTACAAACAGAACGCAATTTGTAGAAATAACTGTGGACAAACCAAATCAAAACGGTGAAATGAAATTTAAATCCGAATTGGGTTACAATTGTACAGGCGTTCCACAGGGTAGTATTTTGGGTGCCCCGCTTTTCCTGTTATATATCAATGACCTGACAGAAATAACTGACTATCCTTGCATACTATTTGCAGATGATGTATCCGTAATTATCCCTAAAACTAAAGAAAACTATAATGAAGAAATAAATAGTACCGTAAGCAAAATTATATCTTGGATGGAAAAGAATAATCTTAAACCTAACATAGATAAAACCAAATATGTACAATTTCTTAACAAAAACTGGAATAAAATTAATTTAAACATTACTTATAAAGATAAACAAATACAACAATCAGATAGTATGACTTTTCTTGGGATAGTGCTAGATGGGAAGTGTTCCTGGATTGGTCATATTGATATGATATGTGGAAAACTCAGTAAGTTTGCTTATGTTCTGTGGCGTTTATCTAACCTATCAAGTAGACAAGCCACATTACAGGCTTATCATGCATATGTTGGTTCAATACTGCGTTATGGTATACTAGTATGGGGAAACTCGGTGCATCTCGGAAGAGCCTTCATCGCACAGAAGAGGTGTATACGTGCGATTTGTAATGTAGACCCACTCACATCCTGTAAACCACTGTTTAAGAAACTTAGAATACTTACATTAACTGGTATTTATATTGAGGAATTATGTACATTTACCAAATCTCATCCTGAGATGTTTGAAAAACTGGGAGATAAATGCAAATTCAAAACTAGATTTCCTAATAGGTTGATTAATCCTAAAATTAAAACGGAACTATACAGGCGAAGTTGTTACCCTATGTGCATTAAAATTTATAACAAGGTTCCAAACCAAATTAAGGAACTTCCTATGGTCCGCTTCAAAAGGGCTTTATGCAGATGGTTGATTGAGAATCCCTTTTATACAATACAAGAATTCCTCCAGTTCAAATTTAATTAATTTAATATCTAATTTATTTTACATTTAACTAATTAAAATAATATCAACAAAAAATTGCATGTCATAATATTATGATTAAATATGTTAAGCTACTACTATACCATTATAAGAACTTTGTAACCATATTTATTTGCAAATAAATCTTTGACTTTGACTTTGACTTTCAGTAACAACTAAATGTTTAGAAAAGATTAGAGATGACCAGGCTGAAGGTATTATTGTCTTTCCCTGGTGGCCAGCACAGCCATGGTTTCCCTTAGCAAAATTATTGATGATCTAAACCAATAATATTTGATGCTAACACCGATTTGCTTTTATCTCTTTTTAGCAAACAATATCGCCTAAGCTCCCATCTTACCCTGGCTGCAGGACACTTCTCCGGACGGAACTTCAGTTAAGATTACTCTCTCAAGCTTCCTTGAACGTAATGCTTGGATCCTTAGCTCCAAGTACCCAAAAACAATATGATTACTGTTATAAAAAATGGTGGGCATACTGCCACAATAAAAATATTGATGTTTATACTATACCGCAAATAATAGGCTTATGTCCGAAGCATTTAATAATGGCTGTAACTATTCTACATTGAATACAAACCGTTCAGCGTTATCCTTACTAAAAAGCTCTGAAGTTAGGAGGGATGAGAATGTGAAACGGTTGCTGAAGGGAGCTTTCAGACAGAAACCTTCTCTCCCTAGGTACACCGAAACTTGGGATCCTTCAGTGGTATTAGATTTCTTAAATAAGATGCCAGTGATTTTAGATATAAGAGAACTATAAAAAATTGGCCAAGTGCGAGTCGGACTCGCCCATGAAGGGTTCCGTAGTAACTATAAGAAATATAATATACTTAATATATTTATTTGAAAAAAAAAACAAAAACCTTACAAATTTCTTAAAACTAGCTTATTCACAATTTTTACAACTACACATAATAACTTTGTTTTTCATAGTATTTGTATGATTTACAAAGTTATATTTGCGGATTTAGAAAATATACTGTATCTCAAAAACTGCTCACTCGATCTAGTTCAAACCAATTTTGGTTAAAAGTTTATATTAAGATCTACAACATATGTTTTTTTTAGATTTTTTACTTCATTATTATAGAATTTAGAGGGGGTGACACACATTTTACCACTTTGGAAGCGTATATCTTTTAAACGATTAACTTTATGAAAAAGTCATCTTAAAAACCTTAATGTCATTTTTAAAGACCTGTCTATTGATACCACACACGTATAGGTTTCATGAAAAAAAATATTTTCAGTTTCAGTTCCATGTATGGGGAGCCCCCTTTATTTTAAATATTTTTTTAAATTTTCACTTAAAATCGGAAAGCGGTTCACAGAATACATCTACTTACCAAGTTTTACATGTATAGTCTTAATAGTTTCGGAATAAAATGGCTGTGACATACGGACGGACGGACAGACAGACAGACGGACAGACATGTCGAAACTATAAAGGTTCCGTTTTTTGCCATTCGGCTACGGAACCCTAAAAAATAGTAACCTTATTGGCCCTTACTACTGCCCATAGAGTTCAAATTCTGGCGTCAATTATTAATATCTCTGATGTTCTAAAAACATCTATTAGAACTAAAAACACCTTACCTTGCGCTTACCGTATTTTGAAAACCAGTCGGTGTGCCCAGCTAAGACCTTAAAATTGTATATGGAAAACACCCTACTTATTAGGGTGCGTTTCCACCAGAGATGTGCGATGGAAATGTGTCGTGCGAGGATGTCTAGCTGTGCTCTGAAAATGTGTGGGGGTTTCCACCAAAGGTGTGCGATGAAAATGTGCCTACGAGGATGTGTAACGGAGCTGTGAAAATGCGCATTAATGTGTGGTGCGAGGATGCGCAAGCCTCGCAACATATCTTTCTCAACATACATTCCTCGCAACACATCTCTCGCAAACATCCCTCGCACATATCCCACGCTTGTTTTGTATGCGCAAAAATCTAGCTCCGCTGAGCCGTTTCCACCAGAGCTGTGCTGACCGAGGCGAGGTAAATGAAGCGATTCTATTGGTTCTTTACAAACACATCCCTCGCTACGCATCCTCGCACATCTCTGGTGGAAACGCAGCCTTAATCACCACTAAAAAACCTTTTAAAAAGCTACACCACCAACAGTAAGCCGTTGGATTAAGGAAATCCTCACAGATAGTGGCATTGACACTAGCATCTTTTCTTCCCATAGTACTAGACATGCATCTACATCTAAGGCAAAAAGAACAGGGGTGTCAATTGAAATTATCAAAAAGACTGCCAGCTGGTTAGACAAATCAAGAGTCTTTGTGAAACATTATAATTGGCCAATAGTTAGTGGTAGAACCGACCTCACCTTTGCCAATTCTATTTTAGAATGACTGTTTTAAATTTAATAAAAAGAAAGAATAATAACAAAGACTGTGTTTTGTACCTTGTAATAATGATTACTCATGGTTAAGTTTAAATAAATATAACACAATAGTGATAGATTAAATGTTTATTCCTATGTTACTTGATTTCAATTATCATTAAAATGTGATATTTAATGTAACAAAATTATTAAAATAAAGAAGCATAGTATAGTTATGTGAGTGAGTTACTTTTTGTTAAACTATAACAGCTAGATTGTCCGGGGCCGCGGTATCTCGTTAGAACATTTCCGCAACCCCAGCTGGCAATGGCTCTTAACTTTATGAGTCTAGTGTTTCCTAGTTGATTTCGCAGAGAAGAAACACCGAAACAAACTCAGAAATCAAACCAGAGCTATGGGGGTTTATATCAGTTAGTACCCAACTAGCACAAATGGGCTGCATTAGGGCTTTGGAGCGTATCCGATTATTACTTATGGTAATAGACGTAAGCGCTAGAGCGTCTACTACAGACTTAAAGCAGCCGCTTTAGCGCTATTTGGGCGCCATTTTATGCAACCTAAAGTTCCATTTAACCTGCACAACGGTTGCATAAAGGTTCCTTAATAGCTATAACGATTTATTAACGCTATACTAAAGCTCTCGTGGCGCTACTTTTGAATGATTTTTATTACTTTGAACGAATGAATTGATTATAGTTCTTTATTCTATATATTTAGTTGACATTATTTGTAATATTTTGGTAAAGTGTTTTCGTCACCATCATGAAAATAAAACAAAAAGAAGTAAAAGTTTGTATTCTGTATTAGCAAGATATATAAAGATACTTAAAACGCTGTCCAGTTTACTGTAGATATATAAGATAATTTTCGAGTAATTTTAACGCGCTTTTATGATATCGAAAAAATTAACAAAAGATATGTGATATTTTTTATTTGTTATACAGAATAAATTTTATTTCCGTATTTTTACGTGTCGATAACTTACTATTCGCAAGTGGCCGATTGTTTACCGGTGCATTTAATGCACATTTAACTGAAAAACCAATGTATATCAACTCAATTTTGCAAGGGAATTATAAATTTTCTTAAAAAATCATGGCGTCATTGTAAAGTAGTCATAACTTACAGTTTTAGCTCTAATAACTCCCTTTTGAGAATCATAGCGCTAATTTTCACCCTTCTAACGCTTCCAGTGATTTTTGTTCCCCTAGTGCACTAGGGGAACAAAAATCACTTTTTGTGGCTGTGAGTTGCAACTCACAGCCACAAAAAGCTCCTATTTTTCTGTTTTTGAGGTTATAAGATCTAGTTACGTACTTATTCGTTTAGCATCCATTTTTATTCAATCTATACTAATATTATAAAGCGGAAAAGTTTTTTGTTTATTTGTTTGCTTGAACGCGCTAATCTTCGAAAGTACAGGGTGGATTTGGATGAAATTTAGTATGGAAGTAGCTTGAAGCTTGAGGAAGGCTGCAAAAAGGAGAGTTATGTTTTTACCGTGATAGAATCCACGGGAGCGAAGCCCCGCGTGAGTACCAGTGTCTTATAATAGTTACAAAAGCGGCTGTAAAATGGCGAATGGATTGAGCCTGCAAGGAATGACTATTGCTACTAAAGGCCTTAGTTACACTGATGATTTTTTTGTAACTATAGTATGCATAAGAGTTTCTATTATTTCTATAATGAAACTTATATTAGTATAGTAGTGGTTACTATAACTATAACCTATAAAAGTTACAATGGAAACTACTGTGCAGCTGTGAGTGGCAGAATGACCTTCGTAACTCTCATATAAAGGTGTAAGTGGTAAATGAGTTCTACCGTGGACTACTGTGAAGGCTAGGGTAGTATTTGATTCAGCTTATAGCACCTTAAGTAACTTTTATAGCTATAGACGTTTACGGATGCAAATATGCAACTTTGAACTGCTTTTTGAACCCTTAAACCACTATTTTACACCCCAAAGTAACAAAATAGGCTGCTATTTCCACTAATGTGCTCGTTGGGTAGTGCTCTTTTGAGCGTTTACGCGTAATTCTTATCTTACTAATATAATAAATGCAAATGTTTTAAATGGCTGTCTAGAAGTTTGGTACTTAATAACTCCAAAACGGCTGAAAGGATCTAAATGAAATTTTTATCCTGCGATTCTCAAGGAGTCGAGATTTATGCGGGTAAAGCGGCGAAGGTTAAATTAACTCCCACGCAATCGAAGTCGTGGGCACAGCTAGTCTAAAATAAAAGTAGCATGAAAATTTCACCGATATCGGTCCATCTATTTCAGAGGTACCGCAACAAACAGACAGACAGCATGACAAGTTACAGTCAGACTATAACTTTAAAAGTCGGATTTTTGTGTAAATATTCATATTCATTTAGTAAAAAGCTATTATTTTGACATGACAAACACGCTACAGTTTTATTTATTTGTATAGGTATTTTTTGCGGTGCAGGCTTCGTAAATCAGAGCGTGTGTTTGTTTAATGGTATTCCCTATATGTATCTTCACTTTTGTTTATTAAAATCGACAATAATTTTTAATAAATCCGAGTTGTTTGAATTAAAAGAGGGTTTCAAAAACATATTCGGTGCTGACCACGTTCGCAGCCTTTTAATGAATGCATTAGCTCTCCAGGCCTTTACCATTGTTTCTAGATTTTACTTTTACGACTATATTTTTGCCTGGAGTTCTATTTTCATGCTCTTTATGTTTGTAAGCTTTTCCCATCGTTGTTATGTCAGAAAATGTCTAAAATAATTTAAAACATCGAAAATGTTTTGATGTCCGGAGTGAGTAAGCTGTTTGTTTTGGTTTTTTTTTGTGTTACAAAAAGGTATATACGTACTAAATAATATGAAATTTGTCAAAGAGTAGCTGTTTTATTCTAGATTAAGTATAACATTGTTTTTTTTTTTTGACAAATACTACTAAGTTTTTGGTGAAAACATTTTGGAACAAATATGTCACTTAAACTCGGCCCTTTCTACATAATTTTTCCATTGAACTATATAGGTAGGTAGTCGGACTGTGGAAGTGTGACCATCTTTACAAATAAGTGTGGGATCAGGCGGTGAAATAAAAGAAGCACGGTTACAGACACTTGTGTATTTCAATAAAAGTTTAGGGCAAATACTATTTAAAATAAATACTTCCGCTATTCGTTCATTACATGACATCTGATCGTCCGTCCGTCTCAGTCTGTCGTCTCTCACACGTTCCCCTCTCCTCCTCACTCTTATATCCTTTCACTCACACCTCTACATACGTTCCTTTCTACTCAAAATTCATTCCACATCAGATAAGATTAAGATTAATTAATTTAAGATTATTAATTAATAAGATTCTTCCGTGACTTGGAAAGCAGAATAAGTTGTTAGAGCCGGCTGCCACTTTATAGGTCTTACCCAGTATTACCCAGTTACTGATTTGTGGAGGTCAGATAAGTAGTCGAAACTAAAACACTAGTAGGTACTCAGTTGCATAAATTCGGATTTGAAGCAAAGAATTTGCGTGCGCACAATTTTTTTTGGGAATACTTTCATTGTGCGTTTGGCATAGGAGTGGAATTCCCTGCCGGAGTCTGTTTCCTGATAGCTATAACCTGGGACTCTTTAAGTCTAGAGTGAATAGGTTACTTCTAGGCAAGCTTGCTTCATCTTGAACAACATCATCACTTAATATCAGATGAGATGGTGGCCAGTAAATAGTTGTTTCATAATAATATAAATAAAAAAATATATACAGTAACGATGATTTATTGCGCTTAATTTAGGTATATGCTTCCAAAAACTAGAAAAACTAGTGTATAATTAGACCGATTTAAGCAAAAATGTTCCAAACCACACAAACCTATTATGTTAAAATATACCTTATTTTGAACTACATAGGTCACAAAACTCGAAATTGTCGAGGTTGTGCATTTTTGCTTAAATCGGTTCAATTATGCAGTAGTTTTTCATGCAACCTTTTTTTAAAATGTATAAATCAAAGGTACTAATTAATATTACTTTCAAGAATACGTAAGAAAATTTGCCAAACAACTTTCATCAATATCAACAGCAAAATAAAGCACAAAATCCAATTTCATTAAAACTAGCACTTTTATTATATCGATACAACATTATACCAACTTTGTAAATTTTTTGTAAGGACCAACCCTGAATAATACAGAGTTAAAAGCAGAGCTAATTAAAAGTTCCATGCCTCGGGACCGTAGCTGGCAACCCTAACCAGTTCCCTAACATTTTACACTATATATTTACGTTTTAAGGTCGTAGCACACGTATCAACTCAGAAAGGGATCGTCACCATATCAACTCGAGCCGTTCAGTATTATTTTTATGAAACTCCCTACTGCAACGCGCACTAATCGGATTCGTAACGTAATCGCCTCGCCTCGGGACAAGCTCACGAACCGCGGTGCGGTGCGTGGTCGACTTGCAATCCCCGCGCTTACGGTTCTTCGTACCCTAGCTTACGGCTCTCCAAACCCTAGCTTACGTCTCTTCGTCCACGCCCCTCCCGCGGTCTGCGTTGCCGAACGTGCTTTCATTGGCTGCCATTCACAAAGCAGTTTCCAGTCGTGCCGCCTAGCTGGCAACCAGTAGTATGCGAGCCGTAAGCGCGGCGTCGCCTAGCCGTAGCCGAGTCAACGTGCCGTTGCTTCTGATCCGCTTACGTTACGTGATTACGTTACGTGGTCGTCTGTTTGACGCCAAGGGGAAAGGCGAGGCGGTGACGATCTGCTCCTGAGTTGATATGTGTGCTGTGAACCTTGCGGTAGTTATTTTTAATGGAGGTGGTAATTCCGTTAGCTACGTTTCCTTATTAGTTCACAATTACAGAAACAAAAAATATGGAACCGATCATCATTTCCTTAGCTTTTTTCCTAAATGTGTTGGAGGCAGTTTCCAGGCTAAACTGATGCAGCTGAACATTAGTGTACCTCCACAACCCAGTGGCTGGGTAACACAATACCCCTTGACTTAACCAGTGTCAAATTTACTGGCTGGATTACCCGTAATGACTGTCAACACAAATATAACACAAACGTTTAAATATAAGACAGATATTTAGCAAAGGTGAGACGGTACTTCAAACAGCTGCTCAATCTGTATCAAGCCCAAATTCAGTCGTGTATTAACGGGCCAACGGATTAACGTGCTTTTAGAGGCACGGGGGTATCACGCCATCAACATCTAAACTACTAACTTCCACCCTCAATTTTGGTCCGTTTATCGAAGCTAAGGCTCAACTAGTTATATCAAAAAAGTTGGGAATCCTAGCCAAGGTGAGACGGTACTTCACACCGAAACAGCTGCTCAATCTGTATCAAGCCCAAGTTCGGTCGTGTACCTATGGAGTAATTTTATCATCTTTGGTATGCATCTGCTAATTACCAACTGGACGCTTGAGTCTATCGACAAGCGGGCCAAGAGACTCATTGGCAACGATGCACTGGTTGAGTCAAGGCTCCAGAGCCTTGAACATCGACGACGAGTTGCAAGTCTATCGGTTTTCTATCGGTTACATTTCGGGCGGTGTGCGATGGAATTACATAGTCTAACTCCGCCAAGCCCGTTCCATCATCAGACTACAAGACAAACGGCAATGCGCCATCGTTACATACTAAACGTTTTGGGAATACTTTCATTGTGCGTACGGCTAAGGAGTGGAATTCCCTGCCGGAGTCTGTGTCTCTCGATAGCTATAACCTGGGGATCTTTAAGTCAAGAGTGAATAGGTTACTTCTAGGTAAGCATGCTCTATCTTCGACCGAATCATCACTTTTCATCAAGTGAGATGGTGGTCAAACGAGCCTATTATCAATAAAAAAAGCTATATTATTTATAAGCGAATAACATAGACAGTATTTAGACAATACAGGTAGAGGAGGTCGAGGCTAAATTATAACAGTCACACGGGATGATCTTCAAAGTTAAGCAACGTTTGTCATGACGGTGACCACGTTAACATATCGAAATTCCTCCATGCCTCCATTCAAATTCCATTCCTCGTAAATCACGTCATTTGTACATCTTTGACAGTCATTACGGGGAGTCAAAAGTCAAAAAGTCTGACACTGGTCTGGCGAAGGGAGCTTTTTTTTTAAGGATGGGAAATCATCCAATGACTGCCTCCCGATCTGGGCGAAGCGGGAGGGTGTGTCAGACTTTTACTGACTAAAACCCATCCGTGTTCCATCATATACCCTTCGTGTTCCGAGGCCGCGGTAACTGTTTCGAACAATTCCGCAACCCCGGCAGGCAACGGCCCTCTTGTAGGCCCCGACAATTTTGCTGCCACTGTTTGAGGCGCGCGTGGAACACGACGCGTCGTCTACAGGGCCTGGTTTCAGTCGGGCGGCGAGCTACCCATTGCACGCAGCCCGCAGGCCCCGCCTGCGGTGGCTGAGAGTCACCCTGTGATTCCCGGTGACCGGAACGTCTCCTGCGGGAGCTGGGGCGCAAGGGCTGTGAGGGCCTTGAGACCCGCCTCTCGCTCGCGCGTCCCGCCACCTCCTTCGCTTGCATAACAGCTTCGCAGAAAGACTTCTTGACTGCTACCCATGCTTCCTCGCTCCGGACCATGGATTGAACCAGGGCCGGGAGCGAGAGGCTGCTGCCTAGGCGAAGGTGTATCGTGTTAACCAGCTACGGTGTGGGGATCAGATATGCCTATTTGATGTCCACAACCCTGTCGCTCATGTAAAACACTAAAACTCAGCTGCATCTGATAGACTGGAAGCTGACCCTAACATATGTTGTATGTTGTTGTATGTAGTTGGGAAAAGGCAGGTCTTTTAAAATTAAGAACAGAGCAGAGAGATTTTTGGTGTGAAGATAATTCACAAGCTGTGAAGGAAAATAGCGTCGCTGTAGAATGATAACCTCGTATGTCCAGAAATCCAAACTTCACAGGAAACGACAAAAACGGTTAATTTTGTCAATGTTTAAAATATTTTTTTTCATGTTTTGAATGATAAAAAGGACTTATTTATGTCATTAACTTAACTGGATTATGCTAGAGAAATTATATAAGAAGTTTTCTGTTCTTATATCTACGTAGTTTTTGTTTAAACGCCCATGTCTCTATAGATAAGAGGTTTTCATTTTACTCCATAAATGGCACTTATAGTCATATACTGGGTTCACAGTTTCACCGTATTATAAAATATGTGGTTTTCATACGATTTTTACAAAAAAAAAGGAAAACATCGTTCTTGACATACGAGGTATTCATTCTACAGCGACGATAGGATCCTTACTTATCGCTAAATAAACTTTTCACTAGCTAGTTTCAGATAGTTACTGCATGCTATGA
Source organism: Tholera decimalis (assembly GCA_943138885.2). NCBI lineage: Eukaryota > Metazoa > Arthropoda > Insecta > Lepidoptera > Noctuidae > Tholera > Tholera decimalis. The sequence goes on along the minus strand of OW964553.2, from coordinate 5,016,286 downwards.
ATCAGGCCAAGATTTTGATATTTCTGATAAGCGAATGACCTCACTATCTTGCCAAGAATTGAATCTCTAAGCCAAGATCTGCAGAACACAACATAATCAGCCTATAATGTTCCGATTGCTGGGGAACAAGTCCTCTCTATGAGGTCTCGACAGGGCCATTGAATGGGTTGTGGGAATGTTCTAACGAGATACCACGTCCCCGGATCGCAAGGGCAACTGAAGGAACAGGGTGGGTTTTTAGTCAGTAGAAGTCTGACACTCCCTTCCGCTCCACCCACAGCGGGACAAATCCTTTGATGATTTTCCCACCCAGAAAAAAACGCCGTACTCTACCACGCTGGCCCAGTTAGTGTTAGTGAGATATGCATAGCAAAGGTAAATTCACGAAGTTTGGTAAATAAATAAAACAACAGTGGTAACCTGGTAACGGTTTCGTACAGAAAAAACGAACAAGAAAGCAGGCAGTCTGTTTCGTCTGCTCATACCCCCCAATTACTTCAGTTCATCCGTGATCATGGCGATTGCAACAGTGACAGAATATCGGAAACTCGAAACAATAAATACACATGGTAATTATCTCGTTTTAGGTTCTAATGATACAGATAAAACAAAATTCCTAGATCAGAAAGCTAACACCAGTACAAACATACATACATACATATTCATGAACAAATAATATGTTAATCAATAATGGTATAGTTTAAACGCAGCCTGTAAGCCAATGGCGACGACAACCCATAAATTTGAATGGTCAAGTGAGCCCGGACATAGGTCAGGGGTGCATAACATTTGGATTATACGAGGATTTTGTTTCTGGTTATGGAAAATATTGTACTGCCTGTCAAGTTTTGTTTTGTGATACAATATGAAACTAACTGTTTGTTTTGATGTCCGTCCAAAAACTGCTGACCTGATTTTGACGTAATTAATTGGAGTTCGAGACACGAAAAAAACACGGAATTCATGTGATTTATGTAACTAATTAAAATATAAAAAATACTTTTAGTTCTAGAGTAGTTTCAAAGCACAAAATAGGTAATGATTAAGTAGAGTACAGCGATGCGTATGAATTTTTCAACGCCATATTTTTTTTATATAAAAGTAATTAAGAGTTTTTGTTTCAGTATATTTACGTAGAGCAGTTCTATAATAAGAAATAAAATTTAATTCCCAAACAAATTTACATATAAAATAGTAATACGAGAGAGTGTAGTAGTGTATCCTACAAATTTAAATAAGCTTCGTTAAAAGAACTTGGAAAGAAAAAACACAAAATATATCCACCAAATTAATAGTAGGCACATTTTAAATGCACTAACGCTCAAAGTATAATTTTTAATGTAAATAATATTTAATAAAATCTAAAGTTATACAAAGTTTTTTTCAAAAACCAGCCATAATTTAATAACTGCGCTCAATATTCGTGGCCATGCAGTATCGTCGACAACTCGCTCCTTTCCTTTAAATATAAAACCGTGGGTATGTTTGTTTATATGGAATATTCTTCTTTGTCTGTACGGAAAGAATAAACCAAATCCTTCTGAGGTGTGTTAATCAGTTGGTAAATTTAACTTGAAGAAATGTGTATGAATAGAAAATCAAGCGTTACTTTGCGAGAATCCAAAACATACTTTTATATACCTAGTGTACATATTTTTACAACACAGTAGGCATAGTGATTGAGCAACTGGTTGCCGCACTGTGTATAGCGGGTTCGATTTCCGCACTCTGTAAACGCACTGACGATACAGGAGACATTTCATTTTAGTGTAGGGCAACGCACTAAAAATATGACTCACCTTATTGCCTTATTGTATAGTCGGGTGACAGGGCAACGCAGACTGCACTCAAGCTTAGATTTTAGAAGATTTTAGTTTAGATTTATCACCTAATAAATACAATAATATAACGATTTGTCTTTGAATTGTTGCTATGTTAATTAAAAATCTACCCAAAAAAACAACAAACCAATTTAATGATGAACATCAAAAACGTCTCAATATTCTGTGTGACTTTCAACAAAACACTTATTATTCAATTTATTAAAAAAAGGACACAAAAATGTTGTCCAACCCTACCGCAGTCAGTCTGTGCACAGAGCTGTTATATGATGCACAAGTCAATTCACACCCCGAGTATATATAAATAGCTATAGAGCGCCGCCATGCCAGCGGACAGGCCATGCATGGGATATCGCTTACCACCCCTTTGTCTCGCTGTGGATCTGTTTATAGTAGGTGCTCTTCGAGTGTAATCCGTTTTCAACTATTTGCATAAAGATCTATAGTTTGTGAGCCTGAATAGAAGATTTTTATTAACTTTTGTTAATGAATATTTTCTCACTTAGGTAACCCAGCTACTGAATTGTGGAAACATACAACATAGCTGAAAAAAGGCTAACACATGATTAGGCAACCAAATACCAAATAAGAGGTATCAAACCGCTGTCCTGTTTAGAGTTCCGTAGCCGAATGGCAAAAAACGGAACCCTTATAGTTTCGTCATGTCTGGCTGTCTGTCCGTCCGTCCGTATACAGCCATTTTATTCCGAAACTATTAGGACTATACATGTGAAACTTGGTAGGTAGGTGTATACTGTGAAACGCTTTCCGATTTTAAGAAAAAAATTAATAAATATTTAAAATAAAGGAACTGAAACAGAAATTTTTTTTTTCATGAATCCTATGTGTGTGTAGTATTTATAGACAGGTCTTTAAAAATGACATTGGGGTTTCTGAAACCACTTTTTCACAAAGTTAATCATTTAAAAGATATACGCTTCCAAAGTGGTAAAATGTGTGTCCCCCCTCTAACTTATTATTATGGAGTGAAAAATCTAAAAAATGTATGCTGTAGATCTTAATGTAAAATTTCAACCAAATTTAATTTGAATGAAATCGAGTTAGCAGTTTTTGAGATACAGCATATTTTCTAAAACTACAAATATAACTTATAACAAAAACAAAGTTATTAGGCGTAGTTATACCTTCTAACTTCTATAATAATGGAGTGAAAAATTTAAAAAATATAATGCTGTAGATCTTAATGTAAACTTTCAACCAAAATTAGTTTGAACGAGATCGGGTCAGCAGTTTTTGAGATACAGCATATTTTCTAAAACCGCGAATATAACTTTGTAATTCATACAAACACTATGAAAAACAAAGTTATGTGGCGTAGTTACTACGGAACCCTTCATGGGCGAGTGTGACTCGCAATTGGCCAATTTTTTAAAATACGGATGGACTAAATAACATGAAGGATAATATCACTAGCTAATAAAATAAAAGAATCAGAGTATCGGGGCGTTCCCATTATATCGTGACGACATTATCGTGTCGTTACAAGCGTCGTGGTTTGTGTATATAAATGAAATGTGTTCACATTCACAGACGACAGTTAGTTGTGTCGTCTACGACCTTTTTAGCAGTGACGCTTGATTCAAAACATGAGCTCAGCTAGTGATGACGGTCGTACAACGACAAATTAATCGTCACGACATAGTGAGAACATTAATATATAATATAATATTCCACAACTTTTTACACAACGCCATCTAGTCCCAAACTAAGCAGAGCTTGTGGTATGGGTACTAGACAACTGATAAACATACATATATATTTCTAAATACATACATAATTATAGATAAATTACACCCAGACAAAGAACAAATGACCGTGCTCATCACACAAATATTTGTCCTAGGTGGGAATCGAACCCACGACCTTGCGCACAGCAGTCAGGGCCACTGACCACTATACCATTATCGAGGCCAAAACAATAACATAGAACAGCATTTTTATAAGTTTTAAAAAGGAACAACATCCTGTAGGTGTAGTGTGTAGTATGTATACATAGAAATACCTATCTATAAATATAAACTCAATAGAACCCAGTACGACTCAACATTGTAAGAAAAGTAATCCAAATAATTATAAAAGCGAAAATCTGCTTGTTTGTAACTCTTCCAGGGCTAGACCGTTGAACCAATTTTGATGAAATTTGGCATGGAAGAAATAGTTGAAGACTTGCGGTCAAACATAGCCTACACTTTGAAATCAAAAAGATTTTATTAAAGGACTGATATATGAACAATTGCTGAGAACTCTAATTTTTTTACATTTCTATTTTTGTTTTTTTTTTTTATTACGTATAATTTAACGTAGTTTTAAGTTCCTTTAATGTAATACTAACACATTATGGACGCAAGTCTGAAATAAATGTTTGGAATTGAAATAGAAAGAGAAATAAATAAATTAATCAAAAATCGAATATTGAATTATTGCTCAAGTTTTTTGATCATGTTGTATCCATCCGTCAAAACTACATGACCATCCGTTTATCTATACAGTTAGCCAATTTACAATAATTGGTATAACGCGGACAAAGTCAGGGACATCGTCATCACCCGCTTAGCCTTATTCCAACTATTTTGAGGTTGTTTTTCTAGTAGAACAGTGATGCAGCTTAGTATTATTGTTTTACATGGAGCAACTTCTATCTGATCTGAAAAATTGCCTACGGTGTATTCTCAGACCCACCAAAGACCTGCGCACACACAAAAAAAAAAACATAAAAAACGATCAAGCCGTTTCGGAGAAGTTCGATAACAAACACGAGATGTTTATACATTAGATTCGCTCTACTATAAAACCATATATAATTGTTTCAAGAGACAACAAAAATGTGTCACAACACAGGCCCACAGAACCTTTCAACAATTCAACGCTATCAAAGAGCGAACATTTCACCGTTGCGCCAAAAAACCTCGCGTATCGCTTACATATGCACCAACACATAAGTTAGGACACAGATCCGCAAATGAATGACACCAAAGAAGAGTGCCGCCAAATTGCAAAGTCACTCACGGAGGGACAAAGCGAAACGATGGTTGTCATCCATTTTAAAATCTGTCGCCAGTTGCGATGATTGCAAAGAGTTTGGACTTTTCAGAATTTGAGGTTTTTGTTTGTTTGTTTTTGTTGATAAAAAATATACGTTTATTATTCAAGATCATTATTCAATTAAATTCACAGTTGATTATTTTAACAAATAAAATAACTACAAGAAGATCTTGTACGTCTCTGGCACGCCAAACCTAAAAAAAAAAATTTTCATATGATTAATTTAAATACTGATTAACGTGGTCTAAATTCATACGGAAAGTTTTCATAGAGAATCTGGTAATTACTATTTAAATTAAGAAGATGACTAATTTCCATAAACAGACTTTTTCGTATTCGTAATACAAATATGAATAAAGTCTGTTTATGAAAGTTTTAATTACGGATCAGTAGTGGTTCAGTGCTTACAAGGATACAGACACGACCTACGAATGCAGTCGTGGGTTTTAACCCAGGCAGATACATTACTTTGGGTAATTTTGATCATCACAACTTCTCCCAAAACGGTGAAGAAAAACATCGACATACACCAAATCGCAATGGGCCCACATAGTGAATAACATCCCATTCCCACGTAGAGAGGTGAGGTCACCTGGGTCTTAGCAGTGGAAACGGAAAACTACAATGGTTAGATATAAAACGTCGAAGTACCACCACTCTGATTTCAGTTCAAAACATTCCAGATACCAACTCCATTATAAGCTCACATCAAAACCCATCACAATGCCCCCTTCCCCCGGGTGTGATAGATTTCCCCATATTTCCCTAAGTCCCCGACTTCCGTAGTGCTGTGCTAAGATTTATGGAACGGAGCAAATGGGTTACGGTGACAGCGGACGTGTGGCGCCACAACACTACAATTATGCACATTGCATTACGCTTTGAAAGCGACTGAACCACTTTTTTCGGTTTCTAGGCCACAAACTTACCTTGTTACTTTTTAATGATGGATTGTCATTATCTCTTAAACAGATTCGTGAAATCGCTACTCCACAAATCTGTGGCATTTTGATCCACTGTAAAACTCTTGGTGACAGGAAATATTTAGGTTTTTGTCTTATCCTACCTATTCCCTTTTTAACCGACTTAAAAAAGAAAAGGAGATTCTCTGTTCATCGGAATCATTTTTTTCATGTATGTTCCTCGATTACTCGAAGATGGCTGGACCGATTTGGTTTTTTTATTATGGCATGAAAACTTAAGTTACTGTTAAAACTAAGCGAGGGTATATACATTCTTAAATATATATTTTCAGTTAAACCTGAACTTGGGAATGTGGGCTCAATGAAAACATAGGTATAACATAGATTAAAAAACAATTCAGAACCAAGACCAATTCAGAGAACTTTTTATTCATCTACAGCTTAAAATTAATTGGGTAAGACTACATTACCAAATATTGGACTCAATGAACAAACTTCAATTTGGTGGACCAGCAAAAAATATACGAGAAATTTCACATTAAAAAATGATGGCTCATTTTAAGCTAAACGTAAGTGCACTAACACAGCAAATGAAGAAAATTCAGAAGGTAAACTCATGCCAGCAAAATGTTTTATAGTCTTAATCATCTCATTCATATTGTACTCATTCAGGTGGTATACAATAATTACAAAATAAATAAAAATAAATAAATTAATAAATTAATCATAAATAAATTATAGAACCGGTCGGGCAAAATTTAAAATAGGTAATCTAAAAAGCTTCAATTCTAAAAATAGTCCTCCTGAACGATGCCCCGGTGCCACGGTGCCACGCCACGGTGGGTAATCTAAGTGATTATTAGCCATCTGCACACGCATGGTATTATATTGCACAATTCTGTGCACTGGTACAGGTGCAATCTTTATTGCTTTACTATCAAAGTCCAATGAGATGGCGATCTAACACGACCGAAGAGAGATCAGGCGCAGGACCAACGGATTAAAGTGCTTTTCGAGGCATAGGGGTATCACGCCGTCACACACAGGCGAAAAATCAATAAAAGTCGGACAAAACCAAAAAAATTAAAAGTACTCCAAACAAATAAAAACCTGGTTTACCAACAAGTCAGATAAACAATACACGCTACCTGCGCACGCCACGCGAACCTTTTGTCATCTACGCGCCTGGGTCTCACTCCAAAGTTCGACTTGATCAACAGCGGATGTGTTTAAGAGTGAAAGTGTTGCTTTTAATTATTACGATCCTATAATTTTCTTCTTGAACATCTTTGGTTTTTCGATGGATTCACTTCCAGGAGGTAATAAACTACTTTTTAATATCTACTTTTGATAGTCATGCTTGATATTTTATATTAAAAATAATAATGACTGTGACATTGTATTGTTTTGCATATTTTTAAACTTCACAAAAGGGTAAAGTGTAACTTCCCGAGAGATCGGGCTTTGATATTAGTATTTTTAGAGAGCATGGACTTTGTTTTTCAATATGCAATCATAGTTTTATGCGACCATAAGCGACGCTTTAACAAAATTGTTTTTTTAGTCGACCACTTCTGTATTGGACGAATTCTACGTAAACCAAACAATGTCTTGCCCGGAATCGGTTACTTAATTGATACTAAATATTAGTTTGATATTGATTTAGGATCAACTGACGAGGAAGTGAGCTTTAGAATAAAGACTCTAATTGCCTACTATAGGGAGGAAACTTCGAAAAAGGAGCAAGATAAAATATCTTATCTGGAAAAAAAATACAACGTGCTCTGCAAGTGAATGAACTTAAAAATGAAATAAAGGGATCATTACTAAATAAACAAATCATTCACCAATCTTGTTAGGGACCCCTAAGAAGATTGGTGAATGGTTATAAGAGAAAACTTCTTCAATCACACATAATTTTTTCTCGGTGTGTTAACGCCAACAATGACTGGTTCGATACCTACATTACATTTCCTGTTACGATTCATACTCGAAAGATAAGTCGCAGCCTTGGTGGCCGACCTTATAAGAGCTCTGAAGAATGTACCGAACGCACAAAACGTAGAAAGACAGAAGATGTTCGAAAACAATTAGAACCTGAAGAACTGGCTTTTGCAGCCTAGGTAGAATATCATGCACGTGGTGATATCCAAACATCAAAGATCATCAAGCAAGTTACAGTGGCTGGTGCCAGTAGCAGTTTTGGCGTTCCCAAAACACACGCGAGCCTTTCGTCAGACAAAGCGTTATCGTTGGTGATTGAAGCACAATTGTCTAAATTTCAGTACAACACTTTACAATCTTCAGCAATGGAGATGAACTGCAGTCTGTATCCTAATTATGAGACTATAACTGAAGCAAAAAAAGGTGTTATCCTGAAGGTATTTTTTGCACCGAAACGAATGCTAAAGCTCCTCTTCAGAATTTAATGGACCACACTGCACAAAGGTTATTTTTGTCTCTTATTGAAGTCATACAATCGCTTACAAAGGATCAGTTACAAAATCTTCGCCTGATATCAAAATAAACAGAGATTTGAAAATGTCGAACAGTCTGATGCAAATATGCTAATTACTTCTATTTAGCCAGTTCAACTCGTGCGTGATCATGGTAAAACTGTGCTCATCTGGCAAAATCCTCGCCCCTCCTCACCATCCGTCCGTTAAAGTTAGAGATGGCACATGAAACTGTGGAACTATCTAGATTAGCAACTCAAAGTGTTCAATCCGAGATTGAAGTTTTATCACCAACAATAGTTTTAATGGAGGAAGAATGTATAGTTAAACACAAGTTGATATTGACCATGGTTGATTGGAAGATGACAAACGCCTTAACGGACACGAAATATGCCATGCGTTGCTATATTTGTAAAGTCACCTCGAAAGACTTCAACAGGATCAAATTCTGCGTGTCAAAGCCGATACCTGAAGAAAACCTTAATTATGGTGTTTCATCGCTACATGCCTGGATAAGGTTTGCGGAGTTCATATTGCATCTAGGCTACAAATTAAAAGTTGCGAAATGGCAAGCAAGAGACGCACACAGTCAATCCTTGATAGGAGCTGAAAAGCGCCGCATACAAACAGAATTTTGGCAGAAACTTGGGTTACATGTTGATAAACCAAGACATGGTGGAGGTACATCGACTTATGGTAATACTGCACGTGCCATTTTTCAGCATGCAGAAGTTGCTGAAATAACAGGTGTTAATCATCGGCTCATAAATCGACTGCATACCATTTTAAAAGTAATGTCTAGTGGTTACAAAACCAATGCGGTCAAATTCAAGGCGTTTTGCACCAAAACAGCTTCTTTTTTTGTGATGAATTACCCATGGTATTGTATGTCAACAACACTTCACAAGTTCAATCAAAGTTCAAAGTCCATGGATCAAATGTAATAGAGAATTCTAAATAGCCATAGGGTTAATAAGCAAAGATGCACAAGAAAGTCGAAACAAAGATGTGCGAAAGTACAGAGAGCGATTTTCAAGAAAATTTTCAAGAAAATTAGCCATGGAAGATACTTTTAAAAGACTTATGGTGTCTTCCGATCCATTACAGGACTAAGGAAACTAATCACAAAATAATCTGTTTCTATGTGCCCAGACGTTTTAAATCTATTGGATGAACCAAATATTACTGATGATGTATAATAAAAATGTCCAAAAATCACAATATGCGTTTTTTATCACATACCAACCCTTATGAGGCTATTTTGTAGAAAAATAATTAATGTTTAGGTTTTGTCCGACTTTTATTGATTTTTCGCCTGTGTGCGTCAACATCCAAACTACTACTGAGTTTCTAATAGAAAAACCCATTAGCATTTTTGATAATGTTTTAAAATGATTTGTTTAAAATTAATAATGTTTATCTTTTTTATTCTATTATAGCATTTTTAATTATAGAAAAATTTATTATGACAATTTTATTTTATTCATTTTATTGTTTTTTATTGACATTTTTATTTCATTTAGTTGTTTTTTTTGTAATTGTCATTTTCTTTTTAATTTATTCTTTGAAAATAATATTTGGTGTGTGTGTTTCTGATTTTGTTAATCTTATATGAGTTAAGTTACTTCAATTAAATGCATTTTATTTATTTTTTATTTTTGGTCTGACCCGGAAATCGAACTCAATATCTCATGCTCAGCAGTCGCGGTTCCAACCACTAGATTCTACAAAGTCTATGTAGTAATAGTGTTGCTATATTTACTAATATAAATCGGTGAATTTCAAAAGGAATTTTTATTTTTTATTATACATAATAGGCTCGCGTTTGACCACTATCTCACCTGATGGTAAGTGATGATGTGGTCGAAGATAGAGCACGCTTACCTAGAAGTAACCTATTCACTCTTGACCAAAAGACCCCTAGGTTATAGCTATCGGGAAACACAGACTCCGGCAGGGAACTCCACTCCTTAGCCGTATGCACGATGAAAGTATTCCCAAAACGTTTTGTGCCTATGGGTGGGATATCCACCATGTAACGATGGCGTATCGCCGTTTGTTTTGTAATCTGATGATGGGTTCCAATGGAACTTCTGTTTCTTACCTCCCTAGTACCACGGCACCGTGTTACCACAAGCTAATATGGTGTGCTGGCTTTTAGCAGGTGGCTTTTAGCAAAAATCATATTCTACCGCCTGTATTTAGAGCTAAATAATTTTCTTCTCTAATTGTTAATAGGAGGGTAGTCGGAATTTGTTTGTGGATGTTGCTGTGGTTTAAGTAAATACTTGTGTGGTGAAAAAATGCTAATGGTGGCTTGTAAAATTTTACGGCCTTATACAGCTACTAGCTTCTGCCTGCGACTTCGTTCATGGGAGGGTTTTCCCGCTTAAACCTGGGGATCTTTAAGTCAAGAGTGGTTACTTCTAGGTAAGCGTGCTCCATCTTCAACCACATCATCACTTACCATCAGGTGAGATGGTGGTCAAACGCGGGTCTGTTATCAATAAAAAACCTGATCCCGGGGGAATTCTGGGATAAAAAGTAGTCTATGTGTTATTCCAGGATATCAACTATAAGCAAACCAAATTTCATTTCATATTCGTTTAGTAGTTTTTGCGTGAAAGAGTAACTTACAAACATCCTTACATTTATAAATCCATATTCAAAAACTTTCGCATTTATAATATTGGTAAAAGTAATACGTAAATCTGAAACTTTGTTGCCCCTTTTTACAAAGATAATACTGACGAAGGATAATAAAATAAGCAATTAAAGTTTCATATTCATATTCATTTATTTGCTTTCCACAATGTATGTACAGTAGATGTTTAGTCTTAAAGATAAAAGGAACAATTATGGACCCTGTTAGGGCACAACAATAATATAAAATAGAAACTAGAACTTAAAACTAAAACATAACATAAAATTTATTGTTTGAATAAAAGATTTTAAAAAAGTACTTAAAAAGAAAAAACAATATTTCCTTATAATTATTGAGATTGGTTACAAACAAGTAGGTACAATCCTTGCTTAATATTATAAATGCGAAAGTAACTCTGTCTGTCTGTGTGTTACACAATCACGCCTAAACTACTGAAACGATTTTAATGAAATTTGGTACGGACATAGTCCTAGAGCCTGAGAAAGGACATAAGCTACTTTTAAATGCGAAAAAAGGGCTATAAGAGGTTGAAATAGGGGATGAAAGTTTGTATGGAAATTGCGTCATTTTTAAAGCTAGAAGCTTGAAATTTATTTTTTAGACTTCTCATTAGATATTAATAAATACAACATTCAAGTTATATATGAATTTTGTTCAAAAAAATTATTAATTAAAAATGCTGCCAAAAGTCACTATTCCGCGCGTACGAAGTCGCGGGCACAGCTAGCTATATTATAAGGAATGCAGAAAATTACAATAATTAAAATTTTACTTAAGTATTACATGTGTAGATTATGAAGGTAGTGGTTATTTGTTGTATTTTATTTATTTATAGTTTATCGATTAAATATTCGTTTATGTTATAGTATATTTTGTTCAGTAGAAATAGTTTTAGTTTATTTGTAAAAGTGTTATAGTTATTTATGTTCTAGTTTATATAGAGGTGTGCAAAAAGTTATTTTTAGTAACTTTCAACTATCTTTTTTATTTTTATTACTTATGGCCGCGTTTCAATTGAATCAAAATAATCTTGGAACTGTATCTGTCAAGCAGATTCTTTTTTTATGGTTTGAACTTCCAGGAATTTTCTAATGAGCTACCGCTGCCCCGGACGCAAGGGAGTTACCCTTGCGTCCGTAAGAAACAGGATGGATTTTCAGGAAGTTAAAGTTACTCAGTGTGTAAGGGTTGGTTAATACTGCGCGTGACCTATAGACCAGACTTTACGTGTCTGTCCGTCTGTCTGTCACCCAAAACCCTTTATTTCGTGAACGCATGGAGATATGTAATTTCAACGATATACTCATATCCACTACACAGTCCCTTGAAGCTCGGATTCTTCTTGTTTAACGTAAAAAAGAGACGGCCATTTATGTCGCAAAAAACGCGTATTTTGACACTCTCAAGAGAAACAAAATAGATTTTTTTCTCTGATTACACGGTTTGCGTTGTGGTTCAGTTAATAACTACTGCGCTGCGTATCACGCATTTGATTACCGACCGGGACAAAATAAATAGTTATTACTGAACTTTCGTTCTACAGAATAAAAACTTAAATAAAAAACACATTATTATGCGTAAAACATTTATTCTTTTGCAACATTTTAAACTCTGTAGACTTACACTTACAGTTCGAATGTTTTCACACCGGATCCTCTTGGGACAAAGCGTGAAGATAAGGCCACATACTTGTGACGACCACTGCCATTAGCCACTATGGCTGGAAACGGCGAGAGAATACAAAAGTAGCCTTATTTAAAGTTGTATTTCACTGCTGGGACTTATAAAATGTCTTAAATGTAAAATGTTAGACATTTTAATTATTTCTTTAGACTTCATGCACATATGTATAAACTTAATCCAATCCTAGTTAGTGTTCACTTAGTTTATTTTGTTAATACCCATTATAATTAAAACCATACGCGAAAAACGCGCTTGGTCGTGGAATTTCGAATACCTGCCCGACATACATACATACATATTTAATGTCAATTTTAGATTATTCTATTGTAGAACTTAAATGCCAACGAATGTAATATTTCCGCTTGTGAATTAATGCAATTATTTTGACAATGATGCAGAGCAAACACGGTCAAAATCGCATATTGTTTAGAAAATAATCATTGTTGTATTTTTTCTGAACATGAGTGTAACGATGTAATTAGAGAGGGAATTTCAGTTCTATTTTAATCTGTTATCTACATGCACATTTAGGTGCAAATACGGGCTTGATGTCTTAGGCAATTTTTTTAAGAAAAGCGTGAGAAGCGAGTTGATATACAAAAAAAAGAAAAACCCATTTTTTTCAATAGAAAAATTCCAACTCAAACTAATTTTTATCTTCAACATTTGCATCTTTTAATCTATACTAATATTATAAAGCGGAAAAGTTTGTTAGTTTGTTTGTTTGTTTGCTTGAACGCGCTAATCTTCGAAAGTACTGGGTGGATTTGGATGAAATTTGGTATGGAAGTAGCTTGAAGCTTGAGGAAGGTTATAGGCTACTTTTTACCCGACTGCAAAAAAGGAGAGTTTTGTTTTTACCGTGATAGAATCCACGGGAGCGAAGCCCCGCGAGAGTACTAGTAAAAAATAAAGCTCAACTTTCCTCGGAAGCATTAGAGGTTTATTTTCATAACATGAATATTGGTATTATCTACATCTCTAACGAAAGCTTTTCAACGTAGATAAGCATCCATTTATAGAGCATACAAAGATTAATATTGAATTTTTTATTAGTTCCAAAATGTTTTTAAACGAAAGACATTGAACCACCAAATGACGACGTAACAAAACCCACCTCTTATTTAGTCAAACTAAAATTCACGAAACGTCACTAGTGAGGTATTCCCTTTTCGGCCAAAGTTTGTGAGAATTATTCTTTGAGAAGAACGGTCACGGATTACTCTGTGGAAAAGGACTGATATTAATAGTTCAGGCCTTAGAAATAACATTTCTGGGATATTTAAGCACGTTCTGTGATACTAGACCTGTTCTTTGACCAATTTAAGCATGTAGTGTCTACATACGTCAAAATTATAAGACCCTTTTTTGATTGGCAGTTAAACTAGATGGACGTTAAAAGAATTTAAAGATAACGTGAAGGGTGTGTTAAAACACTGTCAAATTGTAAATGTCTTCGACAAGATACCTTAACGCGTTATTAGCTATAACTACCACAAAATTCTGGTAGAGAATGCTCTTTTCCGGAATTAAGTCCGCCTTTGTACCTGTGTGCATGAAGTTTAAATCTATATATATATAAAAATGAATCGCTAAATGTGTTGCTAAGCGCAAAACTCGAGAACAGCTGAACCGATTTGGCCGATTTCTTTTTTGTTGTGTTTGATAAAGTCTGAGGAAGCTTTCTATGGAGAAAAAAAAGTAAAAAAAAAACGAGAAAAATAGTAAAAACATCAATTTTCTTTTCCCATTCAAACCACTCTGTCCCCAGCTGTCAAACATTTGACGTCAATCAAAACAAAACAATGGCGCGTTAGGATTACCTTTGGTATGCCTTTAAGTTAATTAAAAGTTGCATGTCATTAATAAAACATAATATAATGAGTTTCCTCGTTTTATAGTCTTTTTAATCGTGTAAAATATTGTGTTATTTTATTTGATAATAATCAGTAATCGTGAATAATATGAAGGAAAATAAGTGATAAAAACATAAGCGTTGGTGCAGTATTTTGGATGGAAAGAGGCTGCATGGACTTAAATTATCACCACATAAAATATTACTATAGTATTTCAATGTTATTTCATTTCTATTAGACTGCGACAGGCCAATCACTTTTGACAGAACGAAATCTGTCGAGGCAGCTATTAACATAAAAAAAGCAATATTACTTTGTTTTAGAGAAATACTAGTAATATAAAAAAAAACCGGTCAAGTGCGTGTCAGGCCACGTGCAGTATAGGGTTCCGTAGTTTTTATAACAGCCAAGTGCGTGTCGTATTCGCTGACTGATCATTTCGTACCATGCTCTAACTAAAAGCCAAACTTGACTACCTTTTTTTTTTTTTTTTTTTTTAACGTGGTAAAATTATCAAATAAGTCCTCCCACTCCGGGCAGGGTGGGAGGGACTGTCAGACTTTTACTGACTAAAATCCACGGTGTTCCTTCAATAGCCCTTTACGTACCGGGGCCACGGTAACGGGATGAGTCCCACGACCCCGGCAGGCTTCGGCCCTCTGCAGAGGGGGCCTCGTCATGTTGCTGACGCTCTTTGAGGCGCGCGTGGAACACGACGCGCCGTCGACCCGGGCATGGTCCATGGTCGGACAGCGAGTTGCCCTTTACTCGCTGTCCGCATGCCCGCGCCTACGGTGGCCGGAGATCGTCGGCCGACGTCCGACGCCGTGGGCGTCTACCACTGCGGCTGGGCTGGAGGGAGGACGCCATCCTCTCCCTCACGCGGCCCGCCTCCTCCTTCGGAAGCATGACTGCTTCGCAGAAGGAGGCGACCGCTTCCCACTCCCTCTCGCCCCGCAGCATGGCCTCGACCAGTGCCGGGCGCGAGAGGTCTCCGCCTATCGCCGCCGTGAGGACACGTCGGTGCTCTGCCCAGGCGGGGCAGTCTTGCACCGTGTGCTCTACGGTGTCCTCAGGGCGACCCTCGCAGTGGTGACACCCAGGCGTTTCCTCCTTTCCCATCAGACACAGGTACCTCCCAAAACTTCCGTGTCCGGTGAGGACCTGCGTCATGCGGTAGGTCAGGACGCCGTGACGCCGATCTAGCCACTCCTCAAAGAGGGGTCTTACCGCCGCAATTGCGGCGTGCCCAAACTTGACTACCTAACTAATTTACTTCCTATACAAATCCTCACCTGATTCGACAATTTTGCACGGAAAGTTCTCCGTCAATTCTGGATCGATTTTGAAAATTATTATTTCGTTTGAAATTTTATGTTCTTGAGGTAGTACCATTGTCACCAAATTAGAATTTGATGAAGGGATCCTATGGAAATCGAGGGAAACCCTCAAATTTTAAAGGCAATAGTATAGCGATTTTGGTATTTTTTATAGTAACTTGTGCATTTGCTCTCAGAAAGCACCATTTGGTGAAGCGGAACTGATGAAGAAGATCACAGATGGCCACCGGAACTACTCAATAATAAGTATTTCACGGGTTGCGATTCGATTACTTTAAAATGGTTGCTAAGCAATTTATGGTCGTCACAATGTGAATGGTGAAATTGAGCTGATGGTGAAATACCAAGAGAACTCCTCAACAATTAACGCCCCTGCATCGGGAAAAGCAATATTTTGTAAAAGGCGATAAGCAAGTTGACATTAGGCTATTGTAACTTTGATAAATTATAAACAGACCCACTAAAAAGGGAGAAATAAAAACTTTTTAACAAAAAAAAATCGACCTCCAAAAACACTACAATGTGAAAAATAACTTCAATTTTGGAATTCGGTGGCAAAAAACTAAAATACAGATCCAAAGACACCATCTTCTGAAATTAAAGTTATTTTTCACATTGTATGTACCTAGTGGTTTTTTGGAAGTCGGTTTTTTTATAAAACTTATTTAAATATGAAACTAGCGCGATACAACTGACGCTTAGCGCCATCTATCTTTTCTATGGAGTTGTTCGAAATTTTTGAGTCAAATACAATTGGTCGACTATTACTCGTAAACTTGTAAAGCCCACTTATGTGTGATAGTTTTCCTTTAAACTTCGTTATATATAGGTACTACTGCCGTATCATTTGAATTTCTAACTACAACCGTTTAGTTGATAGAGGGGGAGGACACTTGACTCTAACGAAAATTGGTACTTTAAAGCTTGATAAGTCACGAATGGTTTGCTTAATCAAAAAACGGTCGTACCTAACCCCTAATATTTTTGAAAGACCTATTCAACGATATCCTACACTATGGGAAGGACGAAAAAAAAATTATCATCTCACTTTACAGGTAGGGGAGGTACCCTAAATAATTGTTTTTTTCAAAATTTTATTTTACCACTATTTTGGCATTATTAACGTGTATACTCATGCCAAATTACAACTTTCTAGTACCAATGGTTTTTGAGCTAAACCGCGGACAGACAGACAGACAGACGGACATGGCGAAACTATAAGGGTTCCTTGTTGACTACGGAACCCTAAAAATGATAAAGTTCGTAAATACGAAATAATGCAGTCTTTATGCTGTTTGTATTTCTTACCCACATTAAAAATATTTAACTATAATAATGTGTATGGAGCAAGGACGTGGGAATACATGCTATCGTCCTTCATAAACAACTTTCCTGTAAACATTTGTAACAGTATTAATAAAAAGAACATTCCATCAATCCAAAGGTTATCTGTGAAAGATTCCTTATAGCGATAAGATCGCCCATTGTATCACCCTTTTTAGGGTTCCGTAGCCGAATGGCAAAAAACGGAACCCTTATAGTTTCACCATGTCTGTCTGTCCGTCCGTCCGTATGTCACAGCCATTTTAGTCCGAAACCATTAAGACTATACATGTGAAACTTGGTAAGTAGATGTATTCTGTGAACCGCTTTCCGATTTTAAGAACAAAATAAAAAAATATTTAAAATAAAGGGAACATACATGGAACTGAAACTGAAAATATACTTTTTCATGAAACCTATGCATGTGTGATATAGACAGGTCTTTAAAAATGACACTGAGGTTTCTAAACCAACTTTTTCATAAAGTTAATCGTTTAAAAGATATACGCTTCCAAAGTGGTAAAATGTGTGTCCCCCCTCTAACTTATTATTATGGAGTGAAAAATCTAAAAAATGTATGCTGTAGATCTTAATGTAAAATTTCAACCAAATTTAATTTGAATGAAATCGAGTTAGCAGTTTTTGAGATACAGCATATTTTCTAAAACTACAAATATAACTTATAACAAAAACAAAGTTATTAGGCGTAGTTATTACGGAACCTTTCATGGGCGAGTCTGACTCGCACTTGGCCAATTTTTTAGTTGTTAAGTTCATTTTTTTTTCTGTTATAGTGTACAATAAAGGGTTTATCTTTCAAAGATATAGGTACTTTCCAGATCGAATCACAAGCTAGAAAGTGTCTCTTTAAATGACAGTGTGGCATCGAGTTGCCGCGACTAGTATGCCACAGATAAACTCTCAACAGTTTGTTTGGTATGTTTTGCTTGTACTACATAATGTATTGACATGTTTTGACTAATAAACAATAAAAATATAGCGTGATAATTCAGAATCATAGAACGTACAAGTACTTTAAATCTTTTTAATTTGCGTGTTAACCGCTGCTATGCTAAAATATCCCACTTAGTTCTCCACAGTTCTTAGGACTTCGCATCCCCAGACAGTCTTCCTCAAACAATAAATGATAAGTGTTTTAATCACTCTAAACTAGATGAGACTGGTGTTTCCTAACTTGAGAAGAAACACCGAAACACTCAGAGGTCGAAGTATTTTAATAGTTCATACAATTCGTACTAGTCAAATCATAAGAAAGGGGTTCGTTAACAGAGTTGATGGTTTCCATGCTGTATTTCGTAAAGCGAAGGCCTCCTTTATGAGACGTGTTCATGATTCTGATATAGATGAAGCTTCTTTGTCAGTATTATTTTTAGTTTTATTTTGTTTTTACTAGAATTTGAATTTAATTAAGTATAATTTGGACATTGGTGAATGGAATTATTATTATTAAATTTGATTTTAATTTTATTTCTCCTTTTTATATGGGCCTGCGTGCCTGATATTTTTTAAAAAATGTCTGATGAGGTTTTTGAGAAAACCACCATTCGGATATAAGTGGACCTGTTCATACAGTACAAGCGTTTGTCAGTTATCGTGTTGCTCGACTTAGAACTCAAGGAGCTCAACGATTTAGCAAATTATACGAAAATACATTTGAATACGCCACAAAAGTGCTCAAACTAACTCAGTTCAAGTTATCCCATCTACGATTCTGATCTTCATTACTACTACTAAAATACAGTCTAGAATGTGCTCACTGCCTCATATCAAGGAGAGCGAAAGGGCGGGAACCAACCACGCAGGCCCAGCGCGGTATGGCGGAGATTCGGATCTAACGATAAAAAATTGGCCAAGTGCGAGTCAGACTCGCCCTTGAAGGGTTCCGTGGTAACGACGCCCAATAACTTTGTTTTTCATAGTGTTTGTATGAAATACAAAGTTGTATTTGCGGTTTTAGAAAATATGCTGTACTTATCTCAAAAGCTGCTAACTCGATCTCGTTCAAATTAATTTTGATTGAAAGTTTATATTAAGATCTACAGCATATATTTGTTTTAGATTTTTTACTCCATTATTATAGAAGTTAGAGGGGAGGGAAGTACTCATTTTACCACTTTGGAAGCGTATATCTTTTAACGATTAATTTTATGATAAAGTGGTTTTAAAAACCTCAATATCATTTTTAAATACCTGTTTATGAATACCACACACGCATAGGTTTCATGAAAATAAAATATTTTCAGTTTGAGTTCCATGTATGGGGAGCCCCCCTTTATTTATTTTTTTTTTCTTAATATTGGAAAGCGGTAGTCCTAATAGTTTCGGAATAAAATGGCTTGTGAAATACGGACGGACGAACGGACAGACAGACAACGTTTTTTTCCATTCGGCTACGGAACCCTAAAAAAATACATACGAAATTTTTATCCCGAAAATTGTGCAGTCTCCATATTTTATACTCTCCCCATAATATCATAACCATACAAAATACCCCATAATCTGCTATAAAAAGCGTCAATTACCCATAAAACAGCACCCCACCGCTTCTAATAGGGATTATTTTGAACTCACTTAAAAGCGGCTTTTCTTTGACAATTTAATAGATTTACCTCAGATTGTGAAAATAAATCAGATATGCTATTAAGATAAGTATTCGAAAGCAATGCCAATATGAGCAAAAAGTGGCCAAGTTCGAAGCGGACTTCCCATGAAATGGCATGGTTCCGTAGTAACAAATACAGATTAGTGAAAAAAAAAATGTCTTTTCATAGTGTTTCTTTACATGATAAAGTTATTTGCGGTTTTTTTTAACGTGCTGTATCTCAAAAAAATACTAACAGTATCTCATGTAAACGAATTTTCGTTGAAAGTTTTTATTATAATCTACAGGACCTACAGCTTTACAAATTCGGAAGTACAATATATATATATATATATATAATTGACATTGAGAAAAAATTGTGTTAAGTAAACTCAATGCGATTCAAATCCTATCTAAAGACAGGGGGTGTCTAAAGATAGGATTTTGGGCACAAATAGAAAAGCATCTTAACAAAAAACATAATTTCCTATAGGGTAATCACAACCTTCAGTTATGAGGAACTTGACGAAGTAAGGAGGAGAAACATTAGATTATTTTTTAGCAATTTGGTTAGAATTCACATTACTAGTAATCTTGTTAACCCGTCCAACTAAGCTAAATATGCTTGTATCTGGAGTGGGTTGAACTCACAACCTCTTTCAAGTCCACAAGTCCGACACCTAACCACTAGGCTATTGAAGCTTTAATTTCTTTATGCTTATTACAGAGTAGTTAGGTATCCATTTGCAGTAATTCCTCAGATTTAAACTTTAACAGAACTATTCCGTGAAACATACCTTTGAGATAAACTTCTATATTCACGTTGTAAACAAACTTTTAAAAGTCAAATGAATATAACATCAAAAATTCACAAAATAAAGTGTGCACTGCAATCTTATTTCAAAACTTCCGTTAGTGTGTTAAAGTGTTAGAGGCACTATTTCAGTTTTAATAATGTTTATTTATTTATTTTAATATTTATGTACACACAGTAAAATACATTAGGATACAACATAATTATAATATTTGAGTACAAAGGTACCGAAATTTCTTCCAGCAGACCTGCGAAAGAAATTTCTTCCAGCAGACCTGCGAAAGGAGAAGTGAAAGAGAAATGTAGACAATAGTGTGTGAGAACAAGAAGAGAAATAAATATGAATATGTGAAGTCTAAAACTAAAACTAAAATATCCAATATACCTACACATACTTATAATGCAATAAAAATAACATATACTTAAATAAATACATAATGTTAGAATAAATTAAACATATTATATAAATATATACATAAATAATTAACACAGTTAAGAGGAAAGGTAATGCTCTTTTAATCGACATTTGAATAAAGATATTGTTTTTAAATCACTAATGCTAGGCGGAAGTGAGTTCCACAATCTTATAGCATGGACAGAGAAGGAATAAGAGTAGTATCTTGTTTTATGAGGATGAGATTCAAGGAGGGATCTAAGGTGTGATCTACACGGTACGTCTTTCTCTCAGTAATGTAAATAGTATGAATTTGCGACATGTATGAGATTTTGATTTAAAATAATTATTATTTAGTCGTCGAATAACAAATAAATAAATAAAATTCATTTATTTCGAGTAACTATGACTAACACAGTTAACACACACACTCACAATTTACAAAGTCAATAAAAATAAATGACATATAAACATTAGAAGGTATATCAGATATAGCTTCTTTCTCGGGTGAGAAAATCATTGAATGACATCTCCCGTTCTAGGTTGTGCGTAAGGGAGTGTCAGACTTATACGGACTAAAACCCACCTTATTCCTTCGGCTGACCTTGCGGCCCGGGGCCGTTAGAACATTCCCGCAACCCCGAATATCAGAAGAAAGTGTATTTAAGACTTTATATCACAGCTGGTCGCAATAGAAACCAAAGTTAAGGGCTACCTCAAATGGCTTAGCATGATCCTCCGTCATGTCGAAAATACTGCAGCAGTAATTTTAAAATTAATATATGGTAAATTTGAGGATTAATATTAGGTACTATGTTTGACAAAAACACGATTCCATAAAATTTTCTTGATAGAAAAATATTCCAAAGTTACCTCCAAACTGAACAATAAACCGCTGGTATTCAAAAATAACTTCAAATTAGATAATGAAACTGCATATTAATTGAACTAACTATAAAGCAGGTCTTATGTTATTTGCTTTTTTTTAATTACCATTATTTTCACCGTAAAAAGGAATAAACTAAATCATGGGTGTCTTGGAGTCTTTTCCCTGCCACCCTGTCTCGCTTGCTCGCGTGACCGCGGCCAGTAGTGTGCGAGCGAGATAAAGAGTGAGAAGCGCTTAGGTAATAAAGGCCCTTAAGGGTACTAACTAATCAAATCATGAGGCACTTTAACTATTAATAATAATTACACTAATGTCTAGATTTTTCATGTGTTTTAATATACGCGTAGTCAAGGAACCTAAAACACGTAAAGAAATAAATGTATGAATGAATAACACAAATAATTATGTTAGTTTTTTGATCTAGAGTACATTCAACATACGTTCATTATTCAAAATCATACTACTATTGCAACTGCGAAAGTTTGTGAGGAAGTATATTTGTTACTCATGTACGCAAAAATTACTGAACGGATTTCAATGAAATTTGGTGAGTAGATAGTTGACATTCTATTATAACACATAGGCATTTACGTGGGAAAAACTTCCCACGCGAACGAAGTCACGGACAAAAGCTAGTAAATAAATGTAAATAAAACATTATGTATGTCGAGTGTACTAGGTATTTTCAAAGTAAGGTTATGCTCGTATTCTTCGTATTCGTTTACATTTATATTCATACCTATATACAGTGGTGGTCATATAATATAAACAAGTTCTTTTTTAACACGCTTTTATTCGGTCCACCTGTAACTAACTGTGTAATGGAATCTAAGGTAACTAATTTAACCATCTTCCAAGGGTCGTAGCGTAATGAAAATTGGCAGCTGTATGTAGTTCTGGTGACAATACAATAATATGGCACTGTCGAACTGATCTGATGATGGAGCCGGAAGATATGAACTGGATCTTCATGATGAAAAATCGTATCGTAGCTGTTTTGGATTTCTTAGAAAAGTCTTGTAATGAACTTTGACCGCGATAAGGTTTCAAGGTCTGATGATAAAGCCGGAAGATAGGCACTGGCATTCCATGATGAAATATCGTATCATAGTCGTGTTTGCACTTGTGAGAAAGGCCACGTAATGGACTTTGAACACGATCAGGTTTCAAGGTTATAACAAACCTAAAGAAAATCCGTTATCGGTTTTCTTAACATTTTTTTTGTTTTTACGTGCATTTATAAAAGCATGTTTTTCTAGTGTTTTTTAAACTATTAATTTATTCAGACTTACGAGAATTACACTTTTGCATATCTTTTTGCATCTCTCTCGGTATCGCAAAATTGTTCTACAGTGTCGTAGCACACAGTTATAACTTTATTAATTCAATAATATATGGATAAACGTTTTACATTAAACCTTAACATATTATTGCAAACTTACTGGCTGGCTACATAATTAAGAACGATGGATATTTTATTTAAATTTAAATAGAGAACACTCTGGAACTAAATGATTATTCGCGTAGTTTTGGCACCATTTAGCGTTCTAAAAGTCAAGAAGTTGATTATTTCACTTAAAAACAATGGAGATAAATAAAAGTTGCATTGAAGATTCAATGCAACTTTTATTTATCTCCATTGTTTTATTATCACTTCCCTTGTAGATACAAGGGAAGTGATAATAAAACTTCGCGATAAGAATTGGTCATATAAAAAGATAGCCGATCACCTGCCTTGCTCAAAAACGATGATATTCCACGCTGTGAAGCATTTTAACACGTATCAAACAACTTCAAATATTCCACGTGTACCTAAACAGAGAAATTCATCTCGGATAGAAATATTGTGCGTTTGGCAAAACAATACCCTTTTAAGGGATCTAACGAGTTGAAAAAAAAATATATTTTGGTGAAAAAAACTCTTCAGCTATCTCAGCGCGCACTATCCGAAGGCGTTTGGTAGAAGCTAAGTTGAACGGAAGGATAGCAAGAAAGGTACCCATGTTGAAACGATGTCATAGGCAAGCCCGACTTGCATTTGCTAGTGGGTATGAAAGCTGGACAGTAAGACAGTGTAAAAATGTTCTTTTCTCTGTCGAGACAAAAATTTACAGGGTATGTTCTGATGGGAAACGATATGTTCGACGCCCTCCCAATACAGCATTCGACCCCAAGTATACAAAAGCGACTTTAAAGCATGGTGGTGGAAATATGAAAATTTGGGGGTGCTTCTCTGGTCATGGTGTTGGACCTGTTAGATTGATAGAAGGAAACATGGATCAATTCCAATACAAAAACATACTGAAAGAAACAATGTTACCATATGCTGAAGACGTGCTTCCGATTATTTGGACATTTCAACACAACAATGATCCCAAGCACACTGGACGCATGGTTAAAAAATTCGTCATATCTCAATCAGTTTCTGTCTTACAATGGCCACTAAACAGTCGAGATTTTGGATTTTTGGTGCGAAGTTAAGAAAAAGGTTTCAAATCGACGGTGTGGTAACCTGAGTGAGTTATACAACGTTTTCTTAGAAGAATGGCGCTCTATTTCTCTTGAAAAATGTCAAAAATTGATAGAGTCAATGCCTCGCCGGTGTAAGGCAGTCATCAAAAGCCATGGACACGCTACAAACTATTAACATAATTATAATAAAATGTATTAAATTGCAATTTTTAACATCATAGCCGTCTTATTTAATGAGATTTTTAAAATCTAAGTATCTACTGAAACAACTGTCGAGCAGTTAAAGAATTGTTCTTAATTATTTGTCCAGCTTTATTACTATTTGAAATTGTAACTGTCGATGATAAATTAAATTTGTAAGGTCAATAGTAAGTGATTTTAAAATTTTACTCTAAATCCCGTTTCCTATAACCATGTAGCTATTTCATAACATAATTAATTACTTTTGAGAAGGAACATAAAAGTACATATGACTTTGTTTTTTTTTAAATGTTACAAATCGTTCTTAATTATATAAGCACCATTGTAAATTTTAGATATGCTTTAAAACCGCTTGCGTTACAATTATAACGTCGGTATTATTAACCTATCTTCATTACCTAAACTAACACATCTCCATTGTTTCTAAGATCAAAATCCCGTGGTATTTACGTAATCCCCGGTTTAAACTGTTTTAATGCTTGCCTTTGTACAAGTCTTGGAAGAAGCCTGAACGAACAAGTCATGAAATCTTAAGATTAAGTGGAAGCTCCATTTTATCTTATAGGGGCAGCGGACACCGGATTTAACCGGTTTTTACCGGATTCTACCAGTTCACACCAGTTTGTTGGAGCTTAAGTTCAGAAATGTAGATAGTTGGCAGTCGGTTTGAACTTTTAAAATCTTTGCTCTTCACTTTTATCAGTTTACTTGAGTAAAATATGTGTTCATCAAGGGTTTGTTTTGAAAAATTTTGTATCAATAAAAAATATATACTTACAGGTTTTCCGCTGCTGAACACACTGTTTTAGTACGGTCGCCAAATACGAAGTGTTTCATGTAAATTATCCTTTTTGGGTCTGATCTTAAAAGGGTTAAATGGCTCATTCTTCCAATATAAACAGCCTTAGATTGTTGCAGACCTTTTTGTGTCTTTATTTTGTTCTACAGAGAATACTGGATATCATACACCCTGTATTACTTGTTATTTTTATTTATATTTATTTATTTTTATATTTATTTATTACAAATAGTACAGTTCTGATAGAAAGTACCATTAAACCTGGATTGGTTTGTCTTGGCACTCATTCGCATTAGTAACACTACTTACACTAATTCTTAATAACGAATTCTACACAATTACTCTAACATAACATAAGCTTAAGTATGATATAAATATATGTATAATTATACAATGTAAGTTAACAAGTTAACTAGCTACTACGACTAAGTCGTAAACATCTATTAGCATTTAGAACCAACTTGTAGGGTATGCAAGCAAATTTTTAAGTGACTGTGCGCTAACAGCGCTCTGTTGTGCCACTCATTAGAAACCAGTTCTAATGAGTATGTACAGGTTGCTTCATTTTATAACTTAAAGTAACTGATGTTTTAATTAAGATTATTTAAGCAGTCGAAATAATATTTTTTTAATTTAGCTTTATAATTTTTTCTATTTATTTGTTTTTTTAAGTTAGGTGGGATTGCATTAATTAGCTTAGGAATTACATATTTTATAGTTCGCCTACCATAGTAATTCATATATTCATATATTTTTTACTATTTGCGTCTATTGGACGACACAATTAGCGCAGTGGTTAAGTAAGTCACTGCTGTGCTGTGTATCGTGGGTTCGATTCCCGCACCGCATTAAATGTTTGTATAGCTTACAAATTATTGTTCCAGACTAGGAATTTCACCTGTAGCGTGAGAGCATTTTTACATACACTCAAACCTAGAACTACTAATTGTAGATCATGAAAATGTTTGTTCCGGGGCGGGAATTGTAAATCGAACTAGTGACACGCAGCGAAACAGCCAGTCGCCTAACCTCTGCGCCAAAACCGTTTAGTAAGGATATTGCCAGTTCAAATTGGTTTTATTTTAACTTGTATTCTTTTATGTTATTAATTTATTTTACTATCATTGTAATTTGTTTCAATGTAACACAGTATACAGCACCAGTCTACTGGTGCTTTTTTTATTATTTTTTTTGTCATTTTTTTTATTTTTATTTTTTTTTTACTGGCGGGCAGTTTGATACTAGGCAACTAACGCGCTTTTTGGTGGCGAGTTTCAAATTACAATTTAAAAATTTATTTTTTTATTTTTAGCACGTAGCACGATATTAAACCTTACAATATTATTTTATTTATGTACTTAATACACTACACATTCATTAACATTAGTTTATTTACCCTCGTCCGTGTGTCACTGCTGGGTGCCAACTGAAAACCAGCGCTGGGTGTCTTTCGCCCAGCAAATGCTGGAAAAAAAATAACACTAAGAATTTCGCTGAGCATGTCTACTCCGAAAGGGTCACCAACTCAGATGACCCTTTCGGTGTAGACATGCTCAGCGAAATTCTTAGTGTTATTTTTTTAATGTTTGTAATTTTCTGTTTTTGTGTGTGTTTATCACCGAATAAATGGTATTCAATTCTAATTTCATCACTTCAGCGCCAGCCGTCACTGAAAACCAGCGCTGCGTGCTGCCAGCATTGTCTCGCATTGTGGAACAGCATTATGCTGAGCGATGTTCGCTTTGCGTGTATGGAACGCATATTTTCCCTCTAGTTTCACTTCATTTTGTGTTTCCTTTCTCATTTTGTTATGAGAACTAACTGATGCAGTTGAATACTATTGTTTATATAGAGCGACAGCCTATCATTGCAATGCACTGTGGGATAACAACGAATGAATAGATTACCGCACTGTCTGGCAGTTTGAGTGCTTTATACGGCCCACCCAAATGTCCTAACTTTGGTATTGTTCGTCAAATCGTTCGAGCTCCTTAAGGTTCTAAGTTGAGCTACGCGATATTTGACAAATGCTTGCACTGTTTGGACGGGCCTGCTCAAATCTGTGTGATTCTGTCCTCTAAAGGGCGCCACAGACATAAACTTACATGGCTCTCATATGATTTGATCACTACAGATTGTATGGACTTTAAAAGAGACGTTAGCCTTTGAGTTTGTTTCAGAGTTTCTTCTCAGAGTAGTCAGTTAGGAAACGCCGGCCTCATCTAGTTTACATTTACGAAAAAAATTACTTGTAAAAGTGTTATTTATAACTTATTTATTTATTCAGATTTGATGATAAGATGGGCTTCTGCCTACACATTTATTCTTCCTTCCTTGTCGTTTCGCTCTTGACAGAGCGGTCGTGGCCACGTTGAGGTTTCCGCGTTGGTGGTAGGGGCGGAAACAGCTCTTCGCACGATCTCCCGCCATCTGCCCCTGTTGGCAGAGTGCTTGGCGCACTCAGATACGCCGCTTCCCAGTGCTGATTTAACCTTGTTAGTCCAGCGCATTGGTTACCTGGTTCCCTCCACATAATTAATGTCAATGATGTATAAATGACATCTGGGACCATTAACTTGCTTTCCGAAGCACGTAGTAATCTCGATATGATAAGATGGTCTACATACAAACCTCGGCAAGTGTTGCTTAACCTCGAAGATAGACCCGACGGCTGTTATTATTTAGTCACGAGCTCCTTCTTTGTTTTGCGTCGTGTAAATAAATATATATATCCTTACTAATATTATAAATGGGAAAGTAACTGTCTGTCTGTGTGTTACGCAATCACGCCTAAACTGCTGAACCGATTTCAATGAAATTTAGTGCGGACATAGTCTAGAGCCTGAGAAAGGACAAAGGCTGCTTTTTAATTCGAAAAAAAGGGCTTTAAGGGGTTGAAATAGGGGATGAAAGTTTGTATGGAAATTACATCATTTTTATAGCTTGAAACTTGTTTTTTAGACTTTTGATTAGAAAAATGTACTTAAATAAGCTTTTAGCAGTAAAATATTGTAAATAGCTTATTTATGTATGAGTTTTGTTTTCAAAATAATTAGTCTAAAAAATTAAAAATGCTGCAGAAAATCACTATTCCGCGCGGACGAAGTCGCGGGCACAGCTAGTTTAAAATAAATTAATAATTAATAAATAAATTAATAATTAATCTCTAATAAATTAATTGATTTATATAAATTTCTTTTCTTTCTTTGTTTTTGAATTTCCTAACTGTGTATAGAAGAAAAGAAAAATCCAACGCGTCCAATGTAAGCGTCTCCCAAAATCATTGTTAAGACTGGCCACAGACGTTGCTTTGAATTAATGAACAGATTGCTAGCGCGCGGCTACCCTTAATTAATAGCTAATGAAGCCTCCTACAGGGAGTTGTTTTAGAAAAATATTCGATACTTCATTTTTTTAAGCAGAGCGGACTATTTTTGTTGAAGTCTTCTAATGTGTTAATTTTTTGTATTTCCTTGGTTTGTAGCTGTTAATTTGTCTAAATAACTAACCAATTTTTAGGCTGGCGTTTGACCATAATCTCACCTGAAGTTAAGCGATGATGTGGTCGAAGATGAAGCACGCTTGCCTAGAAGTAACCTATTCACTCTTGACTTAAAGACTCCCAGGTTATAGCTATCAGGAAACACAGACTCCGGCAGGGAATTCCACTCCTTAGCCGTACGCACAATGAAAGTATTCCCCAAACGTTTTGTGCGTTTTATGCAACGAATGTTTTATGTGAACATTTCTGTTTTAGACAAAATTGATATAGTAATGTGTCCTTAAAACCTGATTCGACTGCGTATTATGTTCAACGGGTGCCTGAATGAGCAGTCAACACTAATGCCGTGGCCTGATCAGGCCATTGCCTACCGGGGTTGCGGAAATGTTCTAACAAGATACCGCAGCTCCGGAATGTAAGGACAACTGAAGGACAGGGTGGGTTTTAGTCCGTGGAAGTCTGTCACTCTCATCCACTCCACCCAGATCGAGAGAAGTCATTTTATAAATAATTTAAAAAGCTAAAGAACCCGACGAGGCGGGACCCATTTAAACACATTTTTTTTAATGGGATGGGTCCGCCTGCTTGTCACTTTTTAAAATAAAAATTTGATTATTTCTTGCATTTCAGTTGAGCAGTCGGGTTTTTTAGATTTTTTCATTTACTTTTTTTTTCAACTTTTTAGTTAAAATATCAATTAACATTTTTTTAGTTTTCCCGGTCGTGTCACATCGGCACTCCACTGGATTCAGAAAGTGAAGTCCATATTTTTAAACTTTCTCTTTGTATTATTTTACTAGTATTACACTAATGATAAACGTGATATACCTTTTTGAAATCCTTGTGTTAAGCCCTCTAATTTGATACCCATATTGTAGTATTCGAAAAAAATATTTTTTTTCACCATGTATAATGGCTTCGCATAGCCGCCATGTTTATTTTTTCCAAATGTCACCTATCTAAGAACACTTGGGCTGCTAAGATAAATCTAACGATACCTCAATTGTGTGAATCCATTCAGCGGTTCTGGAGATATGAGGTTATAGAGAATATTACAAACATACATACATACATACAAGATACGCGCGAAAAACATAACCCTTCCTTTGCAGTCGGGTAAAAAAGAGAGATCCGTAAACATAGATAAAATAATTTCTGTGTCCGTAAAAGACACACATAAGATTTTATTTACTTTTATATGTGTTTATTTATTTAAACTTCATGCACATAGGTACAAAGGGGTACAAAGATAGGACTTAATGGCGTAGGCATTCTCTACCTTTCTCTCTGTTTCTCAGGTTTTATAATACTTGTTTTTCCAGGCAGTATTTATAGTAATAGATACCTATGCTCGCCGTACTTAGGTGAGAGTGTTTCTAGGTAACATTCTAAAAAGAAAACCCATTTTGTGCCAAGCATCGTGGTGAAAGGATTAGTTACCTAGACTGTGTTACCGAGTACTAGGTTGTATGTACGTGTATGTATATGTACGAACATGTATTGCAGACTTAATATACATTAAATTATATTAAGTCACATAAGATAAATGGGGGTACATAAATCATGCTTATACTTAAATATGTGAGGAGCTGGTGTCTGAATTAGGCATGATGCCTGTACTACAGATCACCAGGTCCCCACCCCACAGTATAACAAGTTCATTAATGTGAATGGTTATGTTTCTTTCTTAGTAACAAACAACTAAATAAAATAAAACAGAAAAAATAAGTTAAGTTAAAATTTGCAAACTTGCATAGCAGTGATACAAGCAAACAAAGAAAGTGCAGTCATTTATACTTTTCAAGAACGTAAATGCACTAGATTCTTACTATGGGCATGACAAAATGTTTTAGAGCCCTGAGATACCTTCGCCGTGTCTCTCAGAGATGTTACATTTAAAATGTCCTAAACCGAGAATGCTAGGAACTTTCCAGAGTTTCTTTGTTTAGTTATGCTTTTTTTAACTACCTACTTAAACTAAAAAAAATAGCTTCGTTTTACAGGGAATTAAGTAATAGAAAAATAAGCCAGCGTGTACTAATTTGTTAACATCATAACAGCAAGAAACAAAATTTGTTTAAGACTGCTCAAGTGGTCATAAATTTATTTTTTTCCTAAAATTCTATGCAACATTTTATTCATAAATAAAACATATAAATAAAATTAGGATTACCAACAATTGTTTCTACTCAAGAAATGTTCTAATAGCACAGTAGTTTAAAAAGGTAACAAAATAACAATCATACATAGGTAAAGAAATTTATACGAATTCAAATTGATTTTATAATTGTTTTTTATTCATTTTATAAGTATATGAAAACATATAGCATTATGAAGCATATTGTTACTGCTTGTTGTACTGTCTTGAAGTAGAAACTTAGTTCTGGGCAACTAACGGATAGCCATTTTTTACCATCATTCAGGAGTTGTGAAGGGATCTGAGGATTGCACTATAGGGATGCACTTGCACCTGCGGAGCAGGGCTGACTGTGCTCCCTCTTGTCTCCCCATTGTCGCTGTGATCTTCAGTAATCTAAGTCGTGTACTGAGTTAATTTACATAGGTCCTATATGAATTAGCTTTTGCTCGCGACTTAATCGTTCGCGTGGGAGATTTTCCTGAGTAAATCTCGATCCCGTGGGAATTACGGGAAAAAGTAGTAGTTATTCAGGATTCCCTCACTTAGAGATGAGGCCTGTGTCTTATCCTGCACATTGTACCTTCGCTGATAATATTTATTATCACTTTATTTTTTTACGTGCCTGAGCTACGGGCAAATAAAGGCTGAGTTCTTTAAGACTATGTGCCGGTATAAATGAGTTCTAACACTCGGTTTCCAGACAGGTCTTGTAAAACTCCCGAGTAAACGTGTCCGAGCCGGATATCGTTCCATCTTGCCACGTAATACCGGATTCTAGTACCTGATGTATAAAATACGGACAATGTGATATCTGATAGATTTATTTTCCTTACATTCGTTTTATCACCGACGTGTTTTTGCAAATTTTGATATAAAATTAACATGTTTTCGTGAAATTAGAACACGATTAGTAGGCTCTTGACGTGACCAGCAGTGGGCTGATCTTTTCTAATCAGCGTTGCCATTCAATGTGGCATTGCAGTCAGTATTCGGGGCACTTTTCCCATTGACAGCGATGTTGACGAAGTTTTGATGCCGGATGAATTATTTTTATATTTGCCTGTACGTTATTTATTGGTATATGTTACAACTGTACTGAACCCTTTGGGGTACACGAGAAACCAAGTTCTAAGTAGTTTATAGTCATATTATTCAAATAAATAAGAAGAAGCAAAATTATAATATCTACTAATTTAAAAGAAGAAGTATGTACAGACGAAGATAAAAATAAATAATTGGGCATATATTCGCCAACATCGCATAAATTGTATGAAGTTGATTATTAATTAAAAAAAAACACATACATTACATTCATTGTTCTATGTTCCCTGCCACATATGACCCGTCAGCCTTTAAAGCAAGAGTGAATAGGCATTTTCTGGGCTCGCTCGTTCGATCGTAGACCTCATCTTAAGCCTGCAATACATATTGGCCAAGCGTTGTCGAATGAAGGCCAATACCAACATGTAAACAGTATATTTGCCTTGTCTTGCTATCGCTCGGTGTCACTTGCCTAGTTGGCCAAGTGAAGGCCAGCGCCAACGTGTATAGAGCTCATTTGGTGCAACTTGTCTTCGCTCTCCGTTGCTCGTGATCACTTGCCTCACTTCGGATAGGTGTCGGTTTTGGTCACAAATCAAAGGCACTCGCCTGCGCTCGGCCAACGTGTGGGTAGCTCTACAGACCCTCTTCTACATTGGTCATCTGCATTGGCGTTCGACGAACTTGTCGAACGTGTGGACATTATTTCTTGCCTTGTACCTATTTGTCAACGCTCGCGTTGGCCTACGCTCGGCCAACATGTATTGCAGGCTTTACACTTATCATCAGGTGTGATTGAGGTCAAGAGCGGGCTAATTCGTAATAAAAAATAAAAAACATTGTGCGTACAGCTAAGGAGTGGAATTCCCTGCTGCAGTCTGTATTTCCAGATAGCTATAACCTAGGGCTATTTAATACAAGACTGAACAGGTTACTTCTAAGAAAGCGTGCTAGAATAAAGAAATATTATATCTATTTAATAATTTTTTCGTCTATTTCGTTTCTAATGTATTTACATCTGCGAAAGATATTACTTCAGAACGGAGTACCGTGCTCAGATGAATTACTTCTGTCCATATTTTTATACTGTGTCTGAGTACGTACGACAGTCCTTTCCTGTTAGTAGTAATCCTGCTTCATGCTTTCCAAAATAAAATAGCGTGATAGTATACATTACTTCACTAGGTAATCATTTAGTAAGCTGACAATTATTACGCTTGAAAGCACCAGAATGATTCCAATTTCAAACGGTTCGGGCAAAGGTGGGTTTAAAAACAAAATCGCCTTCCCAAGCATTGTCTGTTCAAACGCTACTACATCTAAAACTATCCTATACCTTGTCTAAAACCGAAAATGAGCAAATAACCACGTTATTCGCTTGAGTAGTGAAGTTTTGCTGAACTCAGCGCAGCCATATTTCGTGCATCAGGATATTTGGGCGGCGGCACGCGAGGCAACTGCGCAAGTGTGGCGCAACATTATGTGGCCTACGTGAGACGCCTTGAAGTGGCCTGAAAATTGTATCTGGTCTTGTAGATTGAGTTTTGGTTTGGTTCTGATTAGTTGTGTTGTAGTAAACCTCAATGGTATTAAAGTTCTAATGTACTTTCACGTTATCTTAATGTTACATAAGTAGTCGCCAAGGCAGTTTTCATTTGATAATTTATACCTGCTTAATATTAGAAATGCGAAAGCAGCTCTGTCTGTACAGACAGACAGAGCTACTTTAACGTTAAATGCATCTAAATCATGGCTCATATGTCATAACGACCAGTCAGCTACTTTTGATGACAGCGTCGATACTCTATACTTTTCATTTTTAAGGTTCCGTATCCAAAGGGTAAAACGGGACCCTATTATTAAGACTTCGCTGTCCGCCCTTCTGTCTATCTGTCCGTCTTTCATCAAGCTGTATCTCGTAAACCGTGACGGCTAGACAGTTGAAATTTTTACAGATGATGTATTTCTGTTGCCGCTATGACAACAATTACTAAAAAATAAATTAAATAATATTTAAAGGGGCTCCCATACAAGAAACGTGTTTATTTGCCGTTTTTATAGATAATGGTACGGAACCCTTCGTGCGTGAGTCCGACTCGCACTTGGCCGGTTTTTACATGTTTATGTTAAGAGGTTGAAGTTTAACAACTACGGTGATGTGAATATGTTGCTAGACGCCTTAATCATTTGTAACACGAGCCCCAGTTCATCACTATATATAAGTAACTGTGTTTGCTTATTTTCTTATGTCTTCCACAATACATTAACTAGTGAAGCATGTCAGCATTAAGTCCACCATTGTACCTTATTGAAAGGAGCTTAAAATATTTATAACTAGGTTTGCCCGCGACTTCATTCACATGGAAGGTTTTCTTGATCCCGTGGGAATTTCGGGATAAAAATTAGCTGATTTATTTACTAAATTTCATTGAGATCCGTTCAGTAGTCTTTGTGTGAAAGAGCAACAAACATACGTACATCCTTACAAACTATCGCATTTATAATATTAGTACGAATACTAAAAGTGTCCCAGTCTGCAACCATCATTATTTCTCATATTATACTGATTGTGAACATTCCATCCTCTTGAGGAAAGTTAAAACTTGAGATGTGATGAAACATATTTCGTGTTATTAATAATTTTACTTTCAAACGTCTAGACGGGAGCGTTAGGAATATTAAAGAAAATTTTATTACTACGAACGGTTGGAAGTTTTTTAGATAGAATCGCTTAAAAGATATAAAAGGAATTCTGTGTTCGAGTTTGGATAAGACATTGATATACAATTTCAGTTTGCGCTTTCGTAAGTTCTGTCATTATTTTCTGCTTAGCTTTTTCTCAACCGTGTTGGGGTCGGTTTCTAGTTTAACCGGATGTACTTATCGGCGAAACCGTCATTTTCGTAGTGCTTTCAATGAGTTACGCTAGATGGCGCTGTATGTTCCTTAAAAATGTAACTTATCTAGTTTTAAATTAAATACTTGATGATATGATAGCATTCTTATAATTTATAGGGATTTAGTTTAACTCTTTCATGTTTTTAGTATTGCAATATCCTGTTGAATATAATATTTCACTTCGCAACTTCCTTTGTTCAGTTGCCATGGCAACGAAAGTAACAATAGTCGCTTTGTTGTAATTTGTGGTGAAAATAAATAAATAAAAATAGTTTTCTGAATAATTGAGAGCAATTAACTTCATTCCCGGGTTCCCGAAAATTTTCCGGGACACTTGCACGTAAAATTACCATCCGCGATAACGATTTATTCTCCCCACTTGAAGTCCCGACTTCGAGATGGAGGAGAGTAAGAGTGAGGAGGACATGAGTGATTCGGAGTTTTTAGCGAACGTTGATCGAGATCTAGACTTATCAGATGGTGAAAATATATTAACAAGAAGAAATGAAAGTTCGGAAAAAAAGGCAGCAAAAAGAAAAGAAAGAGATGGAAGTAGTGAAGGAGAAGGACTAAAGAGCGATGAAGATTTTCTTACGGTTACTCGAAGGAAACAGAAACGGTTGATCAAAAGTGATTCTTTGGATATACAAACAAATGTGAGTGTAGTTAGAGGAAAAAAGGACGATAAAATAGAAACCGTGGAGAAACATCAAGTTTGCATCACAGCGTTAGAAGGTTTGCCTAAGCAAATTGCGATGGCTAAGTTGTTAAGATCGCAAAATATTACAGGTATTGATCATATTAAATATAAAAACATAAACAGAGCAATTATTACATTTTTCAAGAAACAAGATGCCCTATTGTTGGTGGAATGCAAAAAACTTGAAGAGATGGGGCTTCGCTGTCAATTTACACATGAATTAAACATGATTCATGGAGTAGTCAGAGGAATCGATCTAGATTTGAGCGAAGAAGAGTTACTCAAAATTATGGAGTGTGATATTAAAATTGTGAGTCTGAAGAGAATGAACCGAATATGTACTAATGGTTCATGGACACCGAGTGAAGCTATCAAAATATGTTTTAAGGGCGGTGTGTTGCCAAAATATATATACGCATACGATTGCCGTTTTAAAGTAGACGCATATCATTTTCCCGTGTCACAATGCTCAGGGTGTTGGCAATTCGGGCATATTAAAAAGTTCTGCTCAGCCAAAAAGTCATTATGTCCAAAATGCGGTAGCTCAGAACATGAAAACTGTGATATTGAAATGCATAAATGTTTGAACTGTAAAGGAGACCACTTTGTTCTAGACAAAACTTGTCCGTTTTTTATTAGAGAAAAAGAAATAAGAAATATTATGAGTAAAGAGCAAGTTACTTATAGAAAGGCATTACAGTTATACTCAGAAATGAGAGCAAATAAGCATTCATCAAATCGAGAAGGCATATTGACACCAGCTAACAGCGTCTCATTAAATTCTAAGAATTTAAGAGGCACCTACAGCAGTGTAGTCAAGGGGAGTTCAGAACATCAACAAGAATCTTCAGGGGGTCCTTCGCAGGCCAGTATTCAGGCAGAGGAAGAGGGATGCGACAAAATTTCTAAACAAAATATAATAAAACTTAGTCGAAAATCAGTTCAAAATGTGATTAGTAAACCAGGAAAGGTGTCTAGAGAGAGTTTAAGAGAAGTAAATATGGAGGTTGAACATCAGAATTTGCAGAATACAGAGGAACGTAGAAATAGAGACGAGCACATTAAGGATAAGTTAGAATTAAAGCAGTTTTGGATTAAAATTAAACCTATAATTATGTCAGAAAGCAAATTGGAAGATAAAGTATCGGCAGTATTTGTAGTCATATGGGAAGAACTAAAGCAATATGTTGTTAGTAAGTTATTTAATTTTTCTGACTTTGTTAATGGATAATATATCTAGTTATATTAGACTTAACATAGTACAGTGGAATGCTCAAAGCCTTCGCCCCAAATTAGTGGCATTTACAGACCTTTTAGCACGTGAAACTATACACATTGCGATTATTAGTGAAACTTGGCTAGATATTGAGTCCATCATAAATATTAATAGTTATAACATATATAGGAAAGATAGAATTGATTCGTACGGCGGCGTTGCTATTATTGTCCATAAGTCGATACAATCCTGTTTGGAGCCATTTCTAACAAATAATACAGGTATCGAGGTAGTTTGTGTAAAGTTAATTAACTGCAAAGACTTAGAATATGTGGCATCTATATACTGTCCTTCTACTATACAAACTCAAGTTAACGATTGGGATGAGATCTTCTCACATTTTTCATCGAAAACTTTAATAGCGGGAGATTTTAATGGGCACCACACCAATTGGTCAGTGAAATCGGATGTACGGGGTTCCCAAATCGTAGATTCCTCTTTAGATAACGGTTTCATATCTATTAATAATGGTGACTCCACGCGTGTAAAGCTTGTAAACGGGCACTTACAACAAACTTCACCTGATGTTTCGTTTGTTTCTTCTGATGTTGCCATTAAGTTTTGTTGGAAAGTCTTAAACGAGAATCTAGGGAGTGATCACCTAATAATCAAGCTGACAACTGATATTGTAAATGATAGCAGATACATTAAAAAACGTAATTATAAACTAGCAAATTGGGATAAGTATTCACAAACTATTTCAGAAAATTCTACCTTTTATAATCTCTATGACGAAAATATTCAAGAGAACTATGACAATTTTGTAAGTATAATCAATAGTGCAGCAGATAAACATATACCTTTAATTAAAATATACAATAAACCGGATGCAAAATTCAAACCGAAAGATTATTGGACTCCTGATCTGTCTAAAATAGTCGCGCAGAGAAGGTTAGCTTTAGCTAACTTCAGAAAAAATCCGACGCCTGATAATCTTACAATATTAGAAAATTTTACAGATAAATCACAGAGGTTAATTCGAAAAGCAAGGTCCGATGCTTGGCACAAGTTTTGTGATTCTTTTGATGAAAGAGTTTCAGCATCTTATGTCTGGCAGCGTTTGAAGTGGGTTAAAGGTTGTAAGCAACCAAAAGTATATCCGTCCATTGAAAAATCTCAAGATTTACTTCGTTCTCTTACTGCGGATTATGCTTCCAACATAGAACCAGTCTTTACATCCAAAAATGAACTGTTAGAATCAAAGTTTTCAATCGAAGAGTTACATAGCGTTTTAAAAAAAAAGGACTCATCCCCGGGGGAAGATGACATATCATATACAATGCTTTATTATTTACCGGACATAGCTAAAAAATATTTGCTTAATTTATATAATAACATTTATCAAAATGGTGTTATTCCTTCTCAGTGGCGGAACATTCAAATAGTCCCTATTCCCAAAAGCAGTACTAACAGTGATGTGAAATTAAGGCCAATATCCTTAATATCATGTATATGTAAAACTTTTCATTTAATGATCTTTAAACGCTTAGAATGGTATACAGAAAAGCAAAAGATATTGTCTCCGTTCACAGTAGGTTTTAGAAAATCACAGTCCTGTTTGGACTGCTTGAGTCATATAGTAACTAGTATCCAGATTGGATTCTCCAAGAATTTGCCAACATTAGCTTGTTTTTTGGATATTGAGAACGCTTATAATAATGTTTCAATAGACGCAGCATCATATGTTCTGGATAGTTTAGGGATTGGTTCCAAGCTTTGTAAGTATCTGTGGAGGTTTCTCAATCAGCGAAATTTGAAAATAAAGTTATGTGACGGTAATGTAATAAGCAGATTCACAAATAAAGGTCTAGCACAAGGAGACCCTCTGTCTCCGTTGCTTTTTAATTTAATTACTAACAAGATATGTCATAGACTTCAAAATGTATCAGTTTTGCAATACGCGGACGATTTTGTAATATATGTCACTAATAAGGACATTCAAATATGTGAACGATATGTACAAAATGGTTTAGCCTTAGTTGTAGAGCTATTAAATGAACTAGGGTTGGTACTTTCGGCAAATAAAACACAATATTGTCTTTTCAGTAGAGGTCGCAGGAAAAAACTACCAGTGCTAAGAATAGAAGAGCCCTTGGTTTATTCAGAAAATATCAAGTATTTGGGCATATGGCTAGATAGGAGTCTAACCTGGGGAAAACACATTAATGAAGTGGTCAACAAATGCTCAAAATTCTTAAATATATTAAAATTACTAGCAGGAAGTTCTTGGGGGGTGCACATGATACATTTGAGAAGATTGTACATATCCTTAATTAGAAGTCGTATTGATTACGCATCAGTTTTATACGATAATAGTACAAAAAGTCATATTAGTAAACTCGATAAAATTCAGAATCAAGCCTTAAGGATAATAGGCGGCTTTATCAAAAGTACTCCAATTCATGTTATGGAGAGCGAGTTACACATTGCCCCTTTATTTATAAGAAGACAATATTTAGCCTATAAGTATTTATTAAAAATCAGTGCTTGTTCTAATAATAGTAATACTTGTGTACTTTCTGAATTGAGGGCTCTTTTACAAATTAGTTATTGGGTTAATAAAAAAAAGCCTCTACTCGCACAAACAATTGAGGATGTAAATCAGACTGAAGGTGTTTCTGTGGATATTCTTAGAATGTTTACTTTTGATATTTGGTTATCAGCTGTTGATTTTCATAAATGCTTAGTTATGGGCTTAGAATGTGTATCGCTGGCTAAAACAAGGTACGAGCCCAACACTTTACTCAATGAAGTCGTGAGAGAATTGAATATTAATTACCATGGGTGGCAGAAACTATATTCAGATGGGTCTAAGGGCGCTCACGGATTAGGTGCAGCGTTTTACGATTCCAGTTGTAATTATAGAGTAGGTTTTAAAATAGTATCCAATGTATCTATCATGACGTTGGAACTCATTGCAATTTTGCAAGCCTTGTCCTATGTAATGAAAAAAAAATATGATAAGGTTGTTATATTTACTGATAGCAAAAGTGCATTGCATCACGTGGCTCGATGTGCCTCTGGCTTCAGAGGCACATCGATAGGTTACGACATTTTAAAATATATTCTCATGTTTATGGGAATTGGCACAGAGTTGAAGTTGCAATGGGTTCCAGCGCATCTTGGTTTGCAGGGTAATGAGGAAGCTGATTGCTCATCTAAATTGGCAGCAAAGGAAGGAATCGAGCTGAACTTCATACCAGATTATGTTGAATACGTATCAAAATTTAAAATAAGATGTTTCAATAACTGGAAACAACATTTTAACAGGAAATCATTAGATAAAGGTATATGGTACAAAACTGTTCAAAATGAGCTTCCTCAAGTGCCCTGGTTTGACAGTAGTAGCTTAAGTAGAAGTTATGTTAAGTTAGTTGTAAGATTAAGGTCTGGACACTATCCATCAGCAAAGTTTGCATTTCTCATGAAGAAAGTAAATTCTCCCAACTGCAACGCATGCAGTGTTTTAGAGGATGTACATCATTTGTTGATGGAG
Source organism: Tholera decimalis (assembly GCA_943138885.2). Lineage (NCBI taxonomy): Eukaryota > Metazoa > Arthropoda > Insecta > Lepidoptera > Noctuidae > Tholera > Tholera decimalis. The sequence goes on along the minus strand of OW964553.2, from coordinate 4,975,912 downwards.
TGTGTCAAGAACCAAGAGGAAAGGAGAAGGCTAATCAATGAGTTTAGTTTAAATATATTACAGGTAAGTTTAATACAATCAATTTTAGCTCAACCGAAGTCAGATGTAGCAAAAAGATTTAGCGAGTTAGTGTACTATATTGATTAGTATTCTCCTTTAAATTTAATTAAGAATTTTTTTTTTGAAGCTTGTGTTCGGCATGATGGGGTTGGCGTATCCATTGAGATAAAAACCCCAAATCAACTTAATAAAGATTTAAAAAAAAAAAAAATACTTCCTTTGTTATTTTATGAATATTGTAACATCCGATTGAGTTTAAAGATGACAAGTTCCTTTTTATTAGGGTTCCGTAGCCGAATGGCATAAAACGGAACCCTTATAGTTTCGACATGTCTGTCCGTCTGTCTGTCTGTCCGTCCGTCTGTATGTCACAGCCATTTTATTCCGAAACTATTAAGACTATACATGTAAAACTTGGTAGGTAGATGTATTCTGTGAACCGCTTTCCGATCGTAAGAGAAAATTTATAAAATATTTAAAATAAAGGGGGCTCCCCATACATGGAACTGAAACTGAAAATATTTTCTTTCATGAAACCTATACGTGTGTGGTATTTATAGACAGGTATTTAAAAATGACATTAAGGTTTCTAAAATGACTTTTTCATAAAGTTAATCGTTTAAAAGATATACGCTTCCAAAGTGGTAAAATGTGTGTCCCCCCTCTAACTTCTATAATAATGAAGTGAAAAATCTAAGTAAACCATATCGATATCGGAAATTTCAATTGTCGTAAAGGACATTTTGCCGAAAATGAGTTATATATATATTTGGAATCAGTGTCACAAGCTCTATCGATTGGTAGTATTAAAAAAATCTATCTTTAAAAAAAAGCCCCTTACGACCTGGCTTTCCAACATCTCTAGCGCGATTTTTTTTACTATTTGGGATGTATCGTAAAAATATTTTTCAATAGGGAGCGTAAAGTCATGTTTTAATTATTTAAGAGGTCGTAATCCTCATTTTTGCATTAAACTTTTTATACGACATTATAAATAATAATTATTATAACAAATCAAAAGGTCGTAAACATGTTATTTGATAATCGAAACCCTTAAGACCAAATCTATGCTTTGTTTTAACTTACGTAATTAGGGCGTAAAGGACGTTTGTTTTATTTGTTATCCTTTACGACCCTAATTTTAACAAAAACACAATTAAAGTTTTTGTTTCGTTCTTATTGCCAACGGCGCAAAGACGTGTGCGACAGGTTGACTTGATTACATTATAAACGAAGGTGAAGGATCTAGACCAGTATGTCAAAAGTTTTTGATCAACACATTAGATATTACCCAAAAGTTTATTTTATATACAGTAAAAAATGCACACGAAAATATGGCAAGCGTAGAAAGGAGAACATGCCATGCACAGAAGTATAGTGATAAAGATAAAGCATACGCAAAAGCTTTTATCGAAAGCCTTTCAACCGTTCCTTCCCATTATTGTCGTAAAAAGAGTTCATATCTGTATTTACCTCAGGATATTAAAATGCTACAAATTTATGCAGAATTTATCTCAAACACTGCCAAAAAGATTCTAAATTACACTTGAGTGAAAAAGTTCTTATTAAAATATTTAACGATGATTACAATATTCGATTTCATACACCAAAAAAAGACAAATGTGCCACATGTACTAAAGCTGAAAATACAAAATTATTATCAGAAAAAGAAATCAAGGACATGGCTGTTCATCTCGAGGAAAAAAAGGCTAGCTACCAAAGATTTAAAATTCATCAGGAATTAACTTTCAACGATATGCTTACAGTTATCTTTGACATGCAAAAAGTACTTAATACTCCTCATGGAGTGAGTATGTTGTTATATTAGTCTAGGAAATACGCCGTTTTACTTTATTGCGACTCTTGCCCTGGGCAGAATAAAAATAAGATAATTCTCACAGCCTTACACTACTTTGTACAGAATTCCAAAAACGTTGAAGTAGTACAAATCAATTATTTACTACCTGGGCATACTTATATGCCCGTCGATTCAATGCATGCAATCAATGAACGCGAGGTTAGATGAATTATTGTTTGGAGTCCGAGTCAATGACCGACGTACATAGAATCTGCAAGAATACGTCCTGGACCATACAAAATTAATGTTTTGGAGTACTCCGATTTTCTCAATTGAGACAGCTTGATGTCTGAAAAAATTACCAATATTTCTCAAAGACAAATACAGCTAAAAGCAATGCGCATAGTCGCATTCAAGAAAAAAGAAAATGCTAAAAGTATGGAAGGAAAATATTCAATGAAAGAAAACAAAGACACTCAAGTAGTAACATTATATGATAAATATAAAGGAAGAGGATCAAAAGGAAAAGGCAAATGGAAAAAAATAAAAAAACAAAACCAAGATTTAACAGGTAACAAAGTAGAAGATGATACTTCTAATATTGGTTTATTAACGCTTTAAGACAAACCTAACCCTATACCGGTCGCCAAGTATAACGATTTAAAGCGTTTATGTACTAACGGAACTATACCAAACCGATTTCATAAGGAATATTTCGATCTACCGTCCTTAGGGACTGTTAAAGACAGTCTTCCTGAAACTGACGAGGAAGACGATATCGACACAAATGATCTCTAAGATTTTACTGTTTAAGGCCCAGTTTATTGATAACTCAACCAATGGTAAAATTTCCCTAATTGTATCCCTAATCCCTATCCTCAATTGTTAGTCTTACAAATTTAATGGTCTAATAATTAACTATCCAACTTATTTGACCATTTGTGAGACTAAAAAATGAAGAAACATGGTATTTTACCGTTTGCAACCATTGGTTAAAATATTTAACCATTGGTTGATTTAACTACGGATCAAAAAGCTAGGCCTAAGTTTCATTACTATAATTTTAAAAGACTGAATTTTCTTGTCATTTAATTAATACTTTAGATTTTAGAATGTCAATTGTTTGAGTTTTGAGCTCTGGTGGGCAAAATTTGTTATCATTTTGGTTATTTTAACTTTATTATTATGAATAAGCAACTTTTTAAAATTTAAATCGCCAGTAATCGTTGCAATGCAAACAACAGAACGTTGTTTGAGTTGCATTAATTGTGAAAAAAAAACTAGTTAGTAGATTAGTCTGTTAGCTGATTATTCTAAAACTTGAGTTGTTTGCATTGCAACGATTACTGGCGATTTAAATTTAAAAAAGTTGCATAGCATTGTGTTTAAATTTTGAATTCCTATTAGAATAACATTTTTGATACTTTTTTTTACAAATATTTAAATAATAAATAAAACATAATAAAAATACTTTTTTCACTTGGTTTTACTACCTATTGTAGTGGAATTTCTATTTAGAACTTTAAGTTTTTTGTTCCTTTTACCCCCTTAGTCTCTGATTTAATTGACTTGTACTACCCATTGATGATCATGATTAGTCCATTACGATATATCAGACTTTATCATAACCAATTTTTCGTGGTTGTAAAGTACTTCATTTACATTTTTTTGGGCTGTAAAGGAATCTCATTTTCGTCAATAATTAAGTTTGGTTTATTTTGATAATTTATATGGATAGATCACGAAAAAATAGTTAGGGTTTCTTTTGACATCATAAATACCTAGTACTTTGTTTGAAAATTATTCAAGAAAAAAACATTTTATTTTTGTTTTTTGGCTCTACTGAAAACTCGTGTTTTGTCCTTTACGACAATTGAAATTTCCGGTATCGATATGTTGTAGATCTTAATGTAAACTTTCAACCAAAATTGGTTTGAACGAGATGGAGTCAGCAGTTTTTGAGATACAGTATATTTTATAAAAACGCAAATATAACTTTGTAATTCATACAAATACTATGAAAAACAAAGTGATTTGGCGTAGTTGTAAAAATTGTAAATAAGCTAGTTTTAAGAAATTTGTAAGCTTTTTGTTTTTTTTTTTCAAATAAATATATTAAGTATATTATATTTATTATAGTTACTACGGAACCCTTCATGGGCGAGTCCGACTCGCACTTGGCCAATTTTTTAAATATAAATTAACCACTTCAGTCTAATTATTTATTTAAGAATATTTCTTTACTGTCTAAGTTCATATTGTATAATTAACTTATTTTGTTTTAGTTTTTGCCGCCTTATTTGTTTAATGTTAACTTCCGCTATCAGCTTAAGACCTGTCATTCCCTGTGTATAAAAAGCGATGTAATGCGCCAATCTGCCTCTTTCTCTGACTACTGTGGAATAAACATCTTAGATTCAAGTTAAGTATCTTTACTTTGTGAAACCTTTCTGTAAACCCTGCTACCCACATTTGTTGTCAAATTGTATTTTAATATGACTTTGTTTTGTGTGATTTCAACGCCGACAGCGATGATGCGCCGACATACTCAATACTCAATCATTTATTGCATTCCATATGTGTTACACGGGTGGTTACAAAAAATTCAGTTTTTCATAACCCAGTAACTGAGTAACACGGTACGCCTTGGCGAGATCAGCGTCAGATTTGCTGATGACCTTTAACATCTATAAAAAATCTACATGTCAACTAGAATATTAAGTTCATCATGGAGCAACCTTGAAAACTGACTTCTGTGGCTGTTATTATCTCGCCACGAACTCCTCGTATCTCCGATCATGTCTCTGTATGTTTAACTCTTTGCTGTAATAACAGTACTTAAGACCAGGCAGTCCAAAATAATTTTCACGCAAACTCCGCCCCCGTGCATCCTGGACAGGCCGTGGTATACTAAACGCTAACGGAGCAGTAATAAAGTTGAATACCGCGTGCACTTTTTCACCATGTTCAGTTTCGAAACTGCCGTTGTGTAGTAAACGCTAACGCAGCAGTAATAAAGTTGAATATCGCGTGCGCTCTTTTACCATATTCGGGTTTGAAACTAAATGTCGTTAGTCGCAATTCTTATTTCGTTTATAACTAAAGTAATAATTGATCTAGAGAAAAAATGTCCTATATGTGGATAATAAACTATATTTTCTTACTGTTAATACAAATTTTAGACATAAAAGCTGAGTAATCTTGATTCAATTTTAAATAATCTTTAAAAAAAATCATGATTTTCTATAAAAAAAAAATGAATCAAGCGAAAATGTTTCAATTACGTAACTGGTCTAGATATGTAAAGAAAAAGATCCAATAAATCATGTACTAAAGTTCCACTTTGATTGTATGCGTGATTGTTTCAGAATATTAATGCAAAGTTACATACAATTTAGGGAGCCTCCTCTTAAGTTCTAGGCAAAGTACTATGTCAGCGAATATGAATGTCAAAATCCATTCTAATTCGTTAAATAATAGGTACTACTACTAATATCATAAATATATGTATAGGTAAGTATAGATAACAAAAAACATCAAAATGATCCAGGTCATGTGATCAATTTACGTGACATTTCGACTGCGGTTCATAATCAATTAATTTTAGCTAAGCAATTAATAGGCTATCACTATAACCTTTCTCAAGCTTCAAACTACTTACCGTAACTCAAATTTCATCCTAATCAATCCAGAACTTTCGAAGATCAGCGTGTTTTAACAAACAAACTTTCCACGTTATAATATTAGTAAAGATTGGTAATAAGCTCTAGATTTAAAAAATCCAAATGTGACGTAATCAGTTTACGTGACGTTTCGACTGCGTTTCGTAAAATCAATTAATTTTATCCAAGCACTTAATAGGCAATCACTTGTCTATGTTGCTCTGTACATAGATTTTTCTCTCTTTCAAAGTAGTTCCAAATTCTAACCTAACTAGCAGTTGCGTCGGTCCCACTCCCGTGAACTTAATCACGATAAAAACATTACCCCTTCTTTTTGCAGTCGAATCAAAATGGCCTATATCCTCCCTTAAGCTTGGAGCTATTTCCATACCTAATTTCATTAAAATCCACCCAGTACATTTGCAGACTAGCGCATTCAAACAAACCAACAAACTTTTCCGCTTTTCAATATTATCTAGTAACATGTAATAGTTATTTGTTATACAAGATTGCAAAGTTGCTTTTTAACCGCGTGCTCAATTTTGATGACCGAGCAAGCGAAGCATTCTAAAATTGAATCACGAGTGCAGCGAGTGATTCAAACATTAGAATCCTGAGCGTTAGCGAGGGAATCAAAAGAGCACGAGGTGAAAAATCTTTGCACTCGAGTGCAACACGTAACTTTTCATCCCACCTCAGCGAGGAAATGACTAAATGTAAAAAAAAACATACAAGATACTTTTATTTCAGTTTAGGTATTAACTACCACATTATGCTAAGTAAGTATTACAGAATAATCTTTAAATTATAAAAAAAATATATAAAAATAATAATAATATATATATAATATATATATAAAAATATATATTATAATTTAAATTATAACTTAGGTATAATTATGAAAAATTGAAAGTAACGTTGCTACAGTTACTTAAATTAAGTGTAATATGTAATATTTTGTTAGGTACTGTAAATTCAATTTACTTTATCCTCTAGCGGATAACGGCTTTTGCACTCAGATATCGAAGAGCAAAAATACTCTTTCCGAGATGGGGGGATGAAAATGTATAAACCTATTTTCATCATAACTATATTTTTCTCCAACTCCGCAACAGAAAACTAAATTTCATTTCTCTACTTAAATAAACAATTGTTCTTTATATTTGTGTATTGCAATACATTTGTTGTGGGCCATAAAACAAGCGTGGGGTCAGCTTAATGTTACGGAAAATTCGCTTTTACGGAGGTACTGTAGACCTGTCGAGAGAATGTATGCATCTGAACATGGACGCGTATAAAACAATGGTTTTATGGCCCGACATTGTATTTTCTTGAGGTGAAAGAAGTGTTTTAGTGTTAGTAAAAAATTGTTTTATAATCCCGGGAAAAGGAATAGATGTAGGTTTTTGTCTTCTCATTGTTGATACAGATGTACTGTTTATTTCACAAGGAGACAAGTTACGTTGTTGCTGTTGTGTGACTCAACTGATATTGAATTGGTATGGTGTGTGCATACAAGTTCTAATTTATTAGCTACTAGCCTTCCGCCCGCGGCTTCGCCTGTGTAGATTACACGATGTTATCCTGCAAGAATATGATGTTTTTCCGGAATAAAAAGAAGCCTATGTCCTTTCCCAAGGTCAATTCTATATCTGTACCAAATTTCATTCCAATCAGTGAAGTTGTTTAGGCGTGAAAGCGCAGCAGACAGATAGACCGACAGAGTTACTGTCGCGTTTATAATATTAGTAGGGATATTTATGAGATTTTTATTATTATACTTTATTGTACACTTCATAATGAGTAAGAGAAAATCACTCATAAATACAAGAGTAAATTTGTATGAGAACGAAATGAGACAGATTCAAGGTTTTCAAGTATAGAATGATAACAAATACATATGTGGTCACGAGGCAAAAAAAAAAAAGAAAATACTGAACCAATAACACCGACTACCGAAACTAAAGTTATTTTTGGCTTTGTAGTGTTTTGATATGGATGTCGGTTCTATGTTTTGCTAAAAAGTTTTTTCTCATTTAATTTTTCTTTTTAGTTACATCTACCATTTTCTGTCTCAGCAACACAAACTCGATTAGTAGAAAATGCGTAAGGTATTAAGTACCTTTATAGTGCATTAACTTTTAATAAAGAAATAATATGAAACAACTATTTTTAAACGGTGGCGTAATTTCATCCCGGACTTTCGAATAGTTTCCACGGCATCGGCAGCGCGATATAACTGAATTTTATGTGAGAGAAGCCGCGGGCGGAAAGCTAGCACTATTATAAACGGGACAGTTCGATGGATGGATAGATGTTTATTAATCTTGTATGCAAAAAGCACTCAAAGGATTTTGATGAAACTTTTATTACGATTCAATGGATCGCATTTTGAAGCGATGATGTGGTTGACGATTGAAAACCTGTCTAGGTAACCTAGAAGTAACCTATTCACTCATGGCTTGCAGACGCTTAGGTTATAGCTATGAAGAAACACAGACTACGGCAGAGAATTTCACCTTAGACGTACGCGCTGGTTTATAAGTGTGTCTGACTTGTGATCGAGAGGTCACTCCGAGTGACCTCTCGATCACGTGATCACGATCGGTAGTGTGTAAGGTTCAAACGAGTGACTCACTCGTTTGAACCTTATACACTACATACGCTATTGCCTATTTACACAAGCATATCGACGGTTATATCAGAGTTATTTATTTATTTTATCCAATACACATTACACAGTAAATAAAAAAAAAATGGTTTGCCATGTACGAAAGCCTCTTAGGGCTTATCTGTGTGCTGGCGAGTCGTAATTAGCTAATTAATTGACTATACAGAGAAAAGGAAAATTAGGAATACTAAATACAATTAACTATTTTTTTATGTAAAAATGTTTGTATCTGTACTTACAACTTTTCGTATTTGATTTTTTATTTTCGTAAATCCATTTGAGTAAATTTTACAGGAGCAAAAAAAAACCGTTTTATTTAGGATTCATTTATAGCAATATTTCAACTTGTGATTTAAGGGTAGAATTTAGAAAGAATAGAGAAAATTATTTATACATTTTTTTTTAATATTTTTGTTTGTGAGAAAATTGACTTAAGTACGAACCTTTCTAGCCACGGTGTTTGGAGTTAGGATCTGTAAATGCAGTACGACTTTATATTTTTATAGATTGATAAATGTACAGACGCCAGCACATGAAGCTACCCGAAACTGTCAAATTTTCCCAATCAAACCTGTTTCTTCTTCCCTAATTTCATTAACAATAAAATTGAAAATCTATTAAAGAAATTTGACAGATTGTAGCTTGATGTGGCCATTCCGCTTCCTACGCTCGCCCGCGACGGTCGTACCGCTCGGCGCTCTCGATCGTTCCGTGCCTGAGTCATCGCTACGCTTCGTCACGCCCGCCGTGACGTCACTCGTAGTCGCCGACTACGACGCCTGGTCCGGATCCGCCTTTTTCGAGGCGGTGAAGGATATCCTGTTTCTATAACAGAGTATCGTCAAAAACAATTTGGTTTGGCCCCTTCAGGGTAAAACCACAGTTTCGTGGTCCTTGGTTGGAAACCTCACGGTGTCAACAATACCAAGGGGGTGCTGACCCGACGCACCCGCTGATTCCCTTCAGGGTGAAGCAGTCAATTGGAGTCGAGTGCTAGGTTTTGGCCTTGGGGGATCTCCTAGTCAAACCTAGTTACTGAGTTTCCTTTTCAGCTACACACCTAGTGTCGGTTGGGTGTGTCTACCCCTTCGCACTAGACCCAATAGGTCCCGGCTCGCACAATAAGACTGGCGACCGGTTACAAGCTTAGGGCTCACCATTAGATACTCACCTCCCAGTCTCTACCCGACTGGGAGGGTTACACATCCCCGGACCCATCCATCCGGGGAGTTAGGCCAGTTAGGCTTTAAATAGGTCCCCCGCGGGAGAGAAATCTCCAAAATTTCCCCATTAAATTTTTGATTCATTCGCCAATCATGGTAAACTCCAATATTTTGGAGATATTGCTAGAAATACTTAAGGAAAACCCTGCTATTTCAGACAAATATGGCGGAAAAATCCAGCGTGAAATCGCTAACCGTCCTCCGGCTACCGAAGCCAACGTCGCTGATTTTAGTGACGCGCTTGACAGCCCATTATCTCCCCCGCTTGCTGATCAAGGCATTCCGGTTGGTCAATTCACGGAAGTGTTTATCAACTCCGATCCCATTGTTCATCGAACAACGAACGACTTCCAGGTAGATAGCCCTCTATCGCTCCCGCCCGCCGACAATGTCGTGCCGACCGCCCAATTACCGAAATCATCCAATGTTTCCGGCCCACCTACTAATCCTATTGTTCATAGAACAATGGATGCCGCGCAGGTGTGCGCTGCAGTTGAATTCCGTGAAATGGACACCACCGAACCTGTGTCCAATAACAACTCTGACAATGATTTGTCATCATGCCCCTCGTCCTCGGAAGACGACTTTCAAGTCGTCACCGGCGGCAAGAGGAAGAAAGGGAAAACCTCCCAGGCCAGCAAGGCCAAAAAGACCACCGCGTCGCCCCCATCCCCAACTCAAACGCCCGTTCGACCCGCTAGCCCCGTCCCAACTACCTCTGCTCGCGCGCAGAATAGTCGTCCCCCCAGCCCGATAGCCCAAACTTCCTCAGCCCAAAGGAAGCAACGCCCTCCGCCCCCCTTTTACATCCAGGACAAGGGTAAATGGACTGATGTGTCCAAGATGTGTGTTGATCGAAAGATCAACTACACAAACGCCCGTGCCTGCCAAAATGGCATTAAAGTCACCGTCCCTACGTCGAACGACTATAGGGAACTATATCGCGCCCTCCGTGAAAGGAATATTTCCCTTCACACTTTCTCCTTCCCCGAGGACACGCCCACTCATGTTATTATTAAACGTGTCCCTAAAGAAATCCTAGTACAGGATATTAAAGACGACCTTGCCGATCAAGGTATACCAGTGATCGCCGTCCATCGCTTACATAAAGCGAGAGGCGGTGAATTGTACGACATGGTTCTTGTCATTTGTGAACCAACCGAAGGTCATCACCCGATTTTCAAGATTAAGTCCATTTGCTCCCTATCCGGTATCTCAATTGAAAAGCCCTACAAAACCGCAACAGTGGGACAATGCCACCGTTGCCAACTGTATGGCCATGCGCAGAGCAACTGCTATGCGACTCCCAGATGCGTCAAGTGTCTGGGCGAGCACAGCACTGCGGACTGCCCTCGGCCCAAAGACCGAACCCTCTGTTCAGAACCACCCAGCTGCGTTCTCTGCGGCCAGACCGGTCACCCGGCAAACTACCGCGGCTGTCCCAAAGCCCCCAAACTCGCTCCTAAATTAGCGAAGCGCGCCAACGCCCGCCAACAAAGTTAACAAAATTATATCTGGGTCGAGGTCCACTGTGCGGTTGCTAACCGTACATCTTGGCCGGCAACATAAATAGTGTCAACTTAATAGACAGAAAAAATATAACACAAATATAACATATAATACAAGGCATGTAAGGTACTGACCGTGCGGCAACTTTTTATTCTGAATATAGTACTACTCCAACACAGTAAGCTTCCTTATATACCTATAGATAAGAGAAGAAAAGACCTGGTCTGCATAAAGCCTCAAACTAGACATACTTTTACACACAATTTTTTTGTATTTTTAGGTCCATATCTGTTGCGTCCCAAATGTATTTTTGAACGATCTTTGGTGTGGCAACATTCTATTGTCTTTTTGATGTTGACACTTGACATTACTTGACTTTGACAGATAGACTTTGCTCGCTTGGAAAAAATGTCGTCCGCGGCGGACCTGTTGAGTTAATTATAATTGGTAAAATATCGTTGGATTCGCCTGTTGAGACCGATAATTGGGGCGCGAATTATTTGTTGTTTGAAGTTGTAGTCTCCGTTTGTCGAAAACCCCGGGATATTGTTGGATTATACGCCGTATTGACGTCGGTCGGGCTGACACGCGGAATTTGTTGGAAATCGAATTGGATCTCACGAGATATGAGCAGATTGATTGTGAACAGTGTTTAATTGAACTTTGTACTCCCGGATTGACGAGAATCCAGGGATATTTCTCGGAACATATCGCCTTATTGCCTACCACGCGTAGCGCGCGCTTGCTGGAAACGAGTTAGGCTGTGATGCTGTGGGACCCGCGCCATCTGGAGATTGACGCCTTAGGAACGTCCTAGAACACACTTGACTTACATCACACGTTTCAATTACTCATCTCATATTACATACAAACACTTTGGACGTGATCAAACAGATCCTAGGTTGCCGTCTACAGCTCAGGTGAGTGTTATTTGTAACTATTTGTAAGGCCTCGGAGGCTATAGATTGTTGTCGGCCGGAGAGCCTGTAGATTATTGTGTAACCTTGTTTATTGTAAGCAACGTTTATAGCTCCACGTATCGTGGACAAGTTTCAGACCGTCCAGTTACCGTTGCACTGGCCAATTGCAGTCTTGAACAAAGTGGTAGCAGAGCGCGGCTCTTATAATATAAGATCCACTGGTTTAATTGGAAGTTTTGAATATTGTTGAAAACTTAAAACTTAAAACTTGAGTTTAATTACTTAACACAACTTATAACTTGATAAGTTTGAATATATTGCTTTGTCAGCCGGGCTCAAATAGTACTTGTAGTTTGTACTGTAATTTGTAGTGCTAGCCCCTTAGAATTGAATTGACAAATAGGATTTATTTGTGAAATTAAGAATTATTAGGTTATAATTTGGTACATAATTTGGTACATAATTTGGTATTTGTTGCAATTAATAATTGAATGTCATTGATCTGAATTTGAAAGGTTATCTAAATAATAATTACACATAGTCTAACATAATAGGACTTGAATTGTGTGTATTGGTTATTGCATTTATAGTTATTATTGGATTGTTGTTAGAGATTGTCCGGAGCAATATTATACTTCAATTGTTGTATTTAATTGTTGGTGTGATCCTGCACAATATATACATTGAATTGTTATTTATCTTGTAACTAGCCATCTGTACCAAGCTAGATTCATACTTGGAATAAGTACAGGGTCGGATTTGGACTTGAAATAATTGAATTTGAATTTTTATTTTGTTGAGATTATTTGGTCGACTAACAAGTCATTGCTGTTTGTTTAATATTTGATTGTTGGTTGTTGATTGGTGTTTTGTATTAATATTTGATTGTTGCAATGGCCTCATTAAGGGCAGTCAGGGAGGCTGCTGCGGGATTGACCTCACAGTTGAGATGGTTCACATCGGCAGCTGCAACTGTTGAGCGTGTGGAATTGGAAGAGCTCACCCTTGCTCGGTATGGGCAAGTGATTGAGAGGATCAAGTCAGCTGATGCTGCCCTCACGCGCTTCAACGAGTACATCATGGACGTGGATTTGGGGGTGATGGATCAGACAGCCCGCGATAAGATTTTGGGTGACTATGACCAGATTATCCACCTGGGGGATGTCATATGTCTGCGAGCGTGGGAAATTTTGAAGAGTCGGGTGCCTGATGCGGCCAAGCCGCACACCCCCGTTGTTGCAGGCCCTGGACTATTGAGTAGGCTGCCCACCCTGGAGCTGCCACATTTTGAGGGTCGCTTGGACCACTGGCTCGGCTTCCTAAATCTCTTTGAGAGTCTTGTCGATGCACGCTCGGACCTCGGACCTGCCCAGAAGCTGGCCTATTTATTGTCTGTCCTGGAGGGCGAAGCCAGAGCCTTGGTGCAGCACTTGCCGGTGACGGATTCCTCCTATCCGACCGCTCTGGAGCTTCTCTCCCGACGGTATCAGAACAAGCGCTGCCTGGCTGATGTGCACATCGACCAAATTTTGGGACTACCGGCTATTGTCAGCACGTCGACGTTGCGCACTGACTTGCTGAACCCGTTGGTCTCAGCGACCAACGCCTTGAGACGCTTGGAGTTACCGGTGGAACATTGGTCCTACTTGTTGGTGCACATAGTGCTGCAGTTGCTCCCCGCGGAGTTGAGGTCACGTTTTGAGCAGGAGTATGGTGGGGATAGTGCCACCCATCTTCCCCCCTTTGACGACCTCCTCAAATTTTTGGAAGACGAGTGTCGGTTTGCGGATAACACTCGTGGCGCTACGGGGTCGCCCCCACTACCTTCTCAGCCCAGAGACCAGGGACGGACTAGGGCCCGGGGGCCTGTTGATGTTCCCCCCGCCCCCCGTTTTGCTGGCGCCCGGAGTCCTCGGGCTAGGGGGCCTGTTGATGATCGCCCCGCCCCTCGTTTTGCTGGCGCCCGGAGTCCTCGGGCTAGGGGGCCTGTTGATGTTCCCCCCGCCCCCCGTTTTGCTGGCGCCCGGAGTCCTCGGGCTAGGGGGCCTGTTGATGATCGCCCCGCCCCCCGTTTGGCTGGCGCCCGGAGTCCTCGGGCCAGGGGGCCTGTTGATGATCGCCCCGCCCCCCGTTTTGCTGGTGCCCGGAGTCCTCATCATTGTGACTTTTGTAAGGCAACGGGGCATGTCATGGCGCGTTGCCGGGACTTTTTGAATTTGCACGTAAGTTCCCGCCGCCGCATTGTCAACGCACGCCGTTTGTGCTTCTCGTGCTTGGGGGCCCACTTTCATCGGGACTGCCCCGACCCCCGCCCGTGTAGAATTTGTGAAGGGTCCCACCTTGAGATTTTGTGCGCCAACGCGAACCGCTCCAGCAGACCAGCCTCTGAGGGGGGTTCGCGCAGGGGGGGTACCCCGGAGACGAGCACCGGGCTGAGACCCGCGATTCTGTACGCCGCACTCCACCCCCCGCGCAAGTTGAACGGGAGCCCCACGAGCGCCATTTGGTCTTCCCTCGTCAGGGAGAACGCGCATTGGCTGCTAGGCAGCAGTGGCCGGGTCGGCGCCGCTGCCTTTCCCCTCCGTTGGCGGAACGTCCCCGGCTGGAGTCGCGCCCTCCGCCATTCGGGCATCCGGTGGGATATGCCCCTCCAGTGATGGCGAGCGGCTCGGGACACCGCGCAGACGAATATTTGGATTGTTGGCCTCGTCGTGAACGAAGGCAGCCTGGAAGCGGCGATCAGTTGCCGCCCAGGCATCACTAAGAGATTGACGCCTGCCCGCTAAAGGACCCCCCCGATCAAGACGGTTTTGTTGCCAACGGCCTCGGTCAAGGTCTGGGGACCCTTGGGTGACTCAATTGTGGTCCGTGCCATTTTGGGCACGGGAGTGCGGGGTTGCCTTTTGTCGTCTTGGTTAGCGGGACAGGTTGGCCTGAAGGTGAACGACCTTTCAGGCAGGATTTGGGGAATTGGCGAAACGGCTGTCACCACTGTTGAGGGAAGGACCTGGTTTGAAATCACCCTTGTGAGTTGTCCTTACCCTAAAATTGGTGCTCCTGCCCTTGTTATAACTGAACTTGGTTCAATTGTTGGTGACTGATCGTCACACTAAGAACTCACATGCCGGTTGCAATGCGCTGTTGGCCATTCTGCAGCGAGATTTTTGGATTTTGTCGGCTGATCGCGTCAATGAGGCGAGGCCCTTTGCTGGCGACGTAACGGATTTGTTGGTCCCCTTTTGTTGAAGACGTCCACCCTTCGTAATAGTAAGATTGTTAAGGCTTATTTGTGTGTTTGTCTGCCTGTCAACCAAGGCAGTACATTTGGAGCTGGTAACCTCCCTCTCGACAGAGGCCTTTGAGGCGACTTTGGAAAGATTTGTGTCTCGCCGTGGGTTACCTTCTTTGATTAGGTCTGATTGCGGTAGGAATTACAAGGGTACAAGTAACTATTTGAAGGAGGTATACGCCTTCCTTAATGAGAGCCAGGTTGACATTGGTAATAGTTTGGCCCGCCGAGGGGTCACTTGGTTGTTTGACCCGCCAGCCTGCCCCCATTGGGGGGGTATTTTTGGGGCCGCGGTGTGTAACGATACCTTCTGCTTCACCAATAAAAGAGGGTAAAATAGATGTACCATTAAATTTAATGTAGTATTAATAAACAGTATTTTATAAAAACCTGCCTACCTATCTACCTATCCTAGAAACCGGCCTACCTACCTATCTGACACACTCTCAGGAGAGAAGAGGAGGAGGTTTAGAGTATAGTACTTGCGGGACGGCTTGGCAGGCCACTCCAGGATCGCCTTCTACTCCACGATGTCTTCGTCGTACAGCAGCTTGAGCAAGGCGGTCTGGCAGTAGGCTCCCAACAAGGCGTCTGGGCAGCAGGCTCTCAGCAAGGCGTCAGGGCAGCAGGCTCCCAGCAAGGCGTTAGGGCAGCAGGCTCCCAACAAGGCGTCAAGGCAGCAGGCTCCCAACAAGGAGTCAGGGCAGCGGGTACTGCACTTCCTCTTCCATCACTCTTCGTCAAAACTCGTCGAGAACTAAACTCTTCAAAAACTGGTCAAAGACTGAACTCCCGGAGATGGCCCCCAGCGCCTTTTATACCCAGCTCAGCGTTCAAAATCCATTCCATTCTCATTCTGTACCAGAATTCAAATTGTAGAGTCCAAAATAGTCCATCTTGCCAGTTATTTGATCAGCCAGTTATATTCGAGCATAATTTATTAAACCTCTTCGATAAAATCTGAGAGTGTGTTTTAGAAATTTATAATTATAATTTAAAATGCCGTTAATCAGTAGACAACCACAATATAATATACAATATTAAGCTAGTCCTATCGATAAAAGTGAATAACAATTATATAATAAAAGTATGAACAACCTTTTTAGTCTATTAGCCATTCAGTGACTACAAAGAAGAAGAAATTACAGTTTGTCAGCCTTGACGTAAAAAATGTCATGACAAGAAAATATTTGTTTTGATGGATGAATTATGGATTATGATTACAAAGAAAACGTAAGTTATTTGGTATTTGTAATAACAAATACTATATTTTCCCCATCGACCCCGAGAAAATTTTTGGTCTAGAACAAAAATTTTGTAAGGTTAAAGTTTATCCACATTCATATAACTTACATGCCTCATTCAATCACACCAACATCTCACGAAGTTAGGTCAGGTAGGATTCACATTCAATGATCACTACTCGACCTGATTAGTACATGACAGTAGGCTTGTTTTCGGAGTCTGTCAGTCCGCTCGCGTCGAAAACCCATCAATAAAAAAACAAGATTTAGCAAAGGCTTATTTTTACGAAGTTGCTAGCCGCTTCGATCAACTTTAGAGTCGATAACATAAAAAACAAGGTTTAGCAAAGGCTTATTTTTACGAAGTTGCTAGCCGCTTCGATCAACTTTAGAGTCGATAACATAAAAAACAAGGTTTAGCAAAGGCTTATTTTTACGAAGTTGCTAGCCGCTTCGATCAACTTTAGAGTCGATAAATAGTAATAAACTAACTTGGAGAGTTAGAAAGGGAGAAGGTTTGGTAATATGTACCTAAACGCACTTCTAAGTGATATCTGATTAGTTCAGATAGAAGAGAAAAAATAAAAATTAAGAGAAGCCTCTTAAAGTTTAAGAACAAAGTTAAAGAAAGAAATAAAATAAACTATTGAGTTTCAATAAGCCGAAAAGAACTCGATAGTTAAAAGAAGAGAAGAAGATAGAGATGAGTCATGAATATAGTACGAAAGATGAATATATTTACATAATTATATACTTAAATCGTTGTTTAGTTTTTGACGATGAGTGGAGTATAATTCTATCCATGACTGAAAATTAATATTATAGATAGCAAAAGAAGGTAAAGAGGGAGAGGGCAGGTAAATGAGAGGGTTAAAGAGTGCTAAAAAAAACTCAAGAGGATAAATTAAATATAAGAAAGAGGTTGAGTAAGAGTAAGATCACAAAAAAATAAAAAAAAGTGTTATAAGAGGTTAAAGAGGGAATAAACTAGTGGTAATAGAGGTGATAAACTAGTGTTCGTGTGAAGAGGAAGTCTAGTATAGTGTTAGTGTAAAGAGTGAGTCTTCTATCCTAGAACTTAATATTAAAAAAGAGTCTAAGCCAAAAAGTGAGTCCAAAGAAAAAAGTTACTAGTAATAGTTTCTTTTAGAATTTTGAAAAAAAAATTAAACCGACTAGCTATGATTTTACGTTGGGCGCCAAACTGTAACGATACCTTCTGCTTCACCAATAAAAGAGGGTAAAATAGATGTACCATTAAATTTAATGTAGTATTAATAAACAGTATTTTATAAAAACCTGCCTACCTATCTACCTATCCTAGAAACCGGCCTACCTACCTATCTGACACACTCTCAGGAGAGAAGAGGAGGAGGTTTAGAGTATAGTACTTGCGGGACGGCTTGGCAGGCCACTCCAGGATCGCCTTCTACTCCACGATGTCTTCGTCGTACAGCAGCTTGAGCAAGGCGGTCTGGCAGTAGGCTCCCAACAAGGCGTCTGGGCAGCAGGCTCTCAGCAAGGCGTCAGGGCAGCAGGCTCCCAGCAAGGCGTCAGGGCAGCAGGCTCCCAACAAGGCGTCAAGGCAGCAGGCTCCCAACAAGGAGTCAGGGCAGCGGGTACTGCACTTCCTCTTCCATCACTCTTCGTCAAAACTCGTCGAGAACTAAACTCTTCAAAAACTGGTCAAAGACTGAACTCCCGGAGATGGCCCCCAGCGCCTTTTATACCCAGCTCAGCGTTCAAAATCCATTCCATTCTCATTCTGTACCAGAATTCAAATTGTAGAGTCCAAAATAGTCCATCTTGCCAGTTATTTGATCAGCCAGTTATATTCGAGCATAATTTATTAAACCTCTTCGATAAAATCTGAGAGTGTGTTTTAGAAATTTATAATTATAATTTAAAATGCCGTTAATCAGTAGACAACCACAATATAATATACAATATTAAGCTAGTCCTATCGATAAAAGTGAATAACAATTATATAATAAAAGTATGAACAACCTTTTTAGTCTATTAGCCATTCAGTGACTACAAAGAAGAAGAAATTACAGTTTGTCAGCCTTGACGTAAAAAATGTCATGACAAGAAAATATTTGTTTTGATGGATGAATTATGGATTATGATTACAAAGAAAACGTAAGTTATTTGGTATTTGTAATAACAAATACTATAGGTAAAAGCGGCAAAGGGACGCTGGCGGAGATTGTTGGGAGACACCGTTCTCACCTTTAAGGAACTAGCTACGGTATTTGGCCGCATTGAAGCTGTGTTAAATTCGCAACCTGGTCAAGACTTCCAATTGATTAGCGGACGGGTAGGCCCGTCCGGGAGGGGTAGATGTTGCGTCCCAAATGTATTTTTGAACGATCTTTGGTGTGGCAACATTCTATTGTCTTTTTGATGTTGACACTTGACATTACTTGACTTTGACAGATAGACTTTGCTCGCTTGGAAAAAATGTCGTCCGCGGCGGACCTGTTGAGTTAATTATAATTGGTAAAATATCGTTGGATTCGCCTGTTGAGACCGATAATTGGGGCGCGAATTATTTGTTGTTTGAAGTTGTAGTCTCCGTTTGTCGAAAACCCCGGGATATTGTTGGATTATACGCCGTATTGACGTCGGTCGGGCTGACACGCGGAATTTGTTGGAAATCGAATTGGATCTCACGAGATATGAGCAGATTGATTGTGAACAGTGTTTAATTGAACTTTGTACTCCCGGATTGACGAGAATCCAGGGATATTTCTCGGAACATATCGCCTTATTGCCTACCACGCGTAGCGCGCGCTTGCTGGAAACGAGTTAGGCTGTGATGCTGTGGGACCCGCGCCATCTGGATATTGACGCCTTGGGAACGTCCTAGAACACACTTGACTTACATCACACGTTTCAGTTACTCATCTCATATTACATACAAACACTTTGGACGTGATCAAACAGATCCTAGGTTGCCGTCTACAGCTCAGGTGAGTGTTATTTGTAACTATTTGTAAGGCCTCGGAGGCTATAGATTGTTGTCGGCCGGAGAGCCTGTAGATTATTGTGTAACCTTGTTTATTGTAAGCAACGTTTATAGCTCCACGTATCGTGGACAAGTTTCAGACCATCCAGTTACCGTTGCACTGGCCAATTGCAGTCTTGAACAATATCTATATAATAAAGTCAACAAGTCTCTAAGTATTTACAGTGTAAGTCGTAAAAAATGTTGTGATATGTTGAGGGAATATTTAGCGACATTTAATTATTCAGATACAGAAAAATTGTTAGATGTTACGCAATAAATGTAATAGTGTTTATTTAGTCATTATTTATTTAAAGTTAAGATTATTTTTCCTCTGTTTAGATTATTTTAATATTTCACATAAAAAGCAAGCTATTAAAGTATAATACGTTAAGTAACAATGTTGGCTCTATGTTCTGTAATCTATTGTTCACCAAGCCACTCAGCGCTGAAAAGTGATGGCCTGAAACACAGGTTTGAATAAACTTACATCAGGCAGGTCGCTATAGTATTTTTAGACTATTAATCAATATTATATAAGTTATGCACTAGATGATTTATTTTAGACCCACTGTAACAACTTCCACACTCTTTCTCAGCTTTCACGAGATTCTCGTCATGTGGGATGGTAACATCGATTATCATTGCGCGGCGCACTAATCGGTCTATCACCACTATATACAACAATAGTCCTGTCAGTGATGATAGACCGATCCCAGTACAACGTGACCTGGTCATTTTCGAGAACTGGGTCGGGCACATACTTGTAATACGGTACCTCAGAGTCGACAAGTTTGTATTTCAAAGCAAGTTGCTGATGGATAATTCTGGCTACTTGGTTGTGTCTATGCAAGTACTCGCCGTTAGCAAGACGAGAACAACCGGAGACAATATGTCTGATGGACTCACCAGGATGATGGCATGCCCGACACACGTCAATCGTCCCGTCCCTCATAATATGTCTCCGGTAATTATTCGTCAAGATAACTTCGTCCATAATTGCACAGACAAAACCTTCAGTTTCTCCGAAGAGATCCCCGAAGCGTAGCCAGGCGACGGAAGCTGTCAAATCTACATCGGGCCCATAGAGAGCCCGATAGTAGCGTTCATGAAGCTCCTTGCTTTTCCATACCTCCTTGCGGTCATCTGCGGTGAGTATAACAGGTTTGTGCCAGTTCTCTTTAGCCATGGTCAGCGGGGTGAGTCCCTTGTCCACTGCTACCACATCTCGGTGCATACCCACATCGGCTTGAAGGAAGTATTCCCTGAGACTGCAAATCTCGCGGTTGTGAAGAGTTTTGGCGTTTAAAAAGCCTCGACCTCCACACTTCCGCGGGATGTACAGTCTCATCACCGATGATCGTGGGTGATGCATCCGATTTGCGGTTAGCAGTGTGCGGACCCTCCTATCCAGGGCGTCCAGTTCGGTTTGAGTCCATTTGAGTATGCCGAAAGAATACATCAACACCGGCATGACCCAACTGTTGAAGGCGCGCACCTTATTTCCTCCCGACAAAAGGCTGTTTAATACCTTTGTCAGGCGGCCAAAGAAGCGCTCCCTCAACGATTGCCCAAAGCTTCCGACATACCCAAATACTTATAAGTTTCGGTCAAGCAGAGAGATCTAAGATGTATGGAGTCTGAAAGTTGAATTCCCTCAGATTCCATAATCTCTCCTCGTTTTACATGCATGATTGCACATTTGTCTACACCAAATTCCATCTTGATGGCGCTACTGAAAGTTTCAGTTACCTTCAGTAGTTCCATCAGTTGCAAGTTGTTGGGGGCAAAGAGTTTCAAATCATCCATGTAAAGGAGGTGGGATATACTTTGACCTCCTCTTCTCAACCGATAGCCCAGGCCTGAGTCCTCTAACATTGTGCTTAGAGGATTCAGGGCCAAGCAAAACCAAAGTGGACTCAAACTGTCACCCTGAAATATTCCCCGTCTGATCCATATAGGCTCATCATTCCCTCGGATCGGTCGACATCCTGGATAGCGAAGTACCGTCTTCCATTGCCTCATACATGACTCAAGGAAGGTGCGTAGAGTTGGATCTATTTTGTAAAGCTCTAGCACCTTCATGAGCCAGGTATGAGGAACAGAGTCATAGGTTTTTTTGTAGTCTATCCAGCATGTTGATAGATCGTTGCGGGATCGACGAACCTGTTGGCTAATGGCCATGTCAATGAGGAGTAGCTCCTTAGTGCCACGGGACCCTTTCCTACATCCATTCTGAGAAGCGGACATAATTGAGTTGCATTCAATGTGCATATTTATTTTCACTCTCAGAATGGACGTAAGAACTTTATAGACCGTAGACAAACAAGTAATCGGTCTATAGTTTTTGGGTTCCATGGGACTACCACTCTTATGGAGCAGGTGGGTACAGCCAGTCGTAAGAAACTCTGGTAGAGACCCAGCCTCTAAGGATGCCTGGAATTGAGAAGCCAAAAGCGCGTGCGAACTGCTATACCACTTGAGCCAGAAGTTGTGCAGTCCATCCGGTCCTGGAGACTTCCAGTTTGGTAACGGATGAACTGCTTTGGCTACATCAGACTTATTGATGGTTATTTTATCCATTTGTGGTATAGCTTCACATACGCGTTCAACTTCACGCATCCAGTCACCCTCAACATGACAGACGGGTACCGACCAGATGTTGCGCCAGAATAAATTCGTGGCGGTATCATCCGGACGGCACACGTCAGTCACATTTTTTTTTTTTTTTTTTTTTTTTTATTGAAAATAGGTTCGCGTTTGACCACTATCTCACCTGATGGTAAGTGATGATGTGATCGAAGATGGAGCACGCTTACCTAAAAGTAACCTATTCACTCTGGACTTAAAGACTCCTAGGTTATAGCTATCGGGAAACACAGACTCCGGCAGGGAATTCCACTCCTTAGCCGTACGCACAATGAAGGTAGCTTCGCCGTTTGTCTCGTAGTTCGATGATGGAATGGGCTTGGCGGAATTAGATTGTGTAAATCCATTTTGATTGGGTCGCTCCCAAGCTCTGTATACCCACCTCTCATCGCTCTGGAATATGCGATTCTGTGAGTACCGTTCAACCCGCCGCTTAAACCATCGGATACGGCTTGCCCATGCATAAATTTTCTGCTTCAGGAAGTCAATGCGCTCCGTAATGTGGGGTGTGTATTCTCGAGGGCTGATTCCAGTCCCTGAGAAAGCCCGCCGCACAAAACGCATTACACGTGGACGTGCATTGCCTTCCTTGAAGCAGTATAGTTTGCCGATGAGTGTTCTGGCCTCATCGATACGCCTCTCGATCCTATACTGCCAGGCTGGTACAGCAGGTTTTGGTCGAATAGCTTCGTCGTTATTTGGAAATTTAACGTTAGCTAAGCGACATGCCGCAACAGCCCCGCAATACAGGATTGAGTGCGTATCAACAAGGTTTTCGCTGCTCTCAAAAATATTCTCAAGCAGCGAGTCCAAAGCACACACCAGTGCCCTATTTTTTTGTGCATGGGTAATCGTGGTAACCGGGGTCTAAGTTCAGGCGGAGCCGATCTATACTCACGAAGCGCATCCTCCAGTGCACTCCTCAGTCGATCGTTGCACTGGCTACTTACCGTGACAACCCTATCATCTAGCTCATTATTATGACTATTGGGCCGCGGTGTCATTGCGCCACTAGCGGGCGCTTGTACCACGGCTTGCGTCGGGGACGAGATGATATGGTTGCTCAGTACCTCAGAGCGCAGCCTCTCAAGTGTTGCGTCATCCAGCCTGTGGCTACGCTGGATGACCCGCACCTGATCCGACAGTCGTTGGGCTGAGACGTTGACAGCTGGTTCTAGGTCCTGGAACAGAGACAGCATCCTGACACGATACGCAGTGAGGTTAGTTCCCCCCTCTGTAGACACATAATATGCGCGCATGACGTTTTCGTTTATGGACTGAGTCCATCTCATGCGCTGCACACCACCGGCAGCGGGGACCCGACTCGGAGCCGGTTGACTCCTAGGTTCCAAGCTTGACGGTGGCCGGCCTCTTCCCTGCCGACGCACAGGTGTTGGCGACGTCGGCGGAGAGAAATACTCGTCGCTCGAGCTCGACGCGGCTGCAGCCGCCGGTGACATTGGTAATCCTAAGTCCGGCGGCGGCGAGGTGAAGCTGAGCGACAGGTCCGGGGGTGGTGGGCGTGCACGTCGCGAAGCTGCTCTCGTAAGCATCGTTCAAGTTTATTTATTCACATAATTATTATTTCTCGCATTTTTTCTTCATTGGTGAGATTGACACTTGACAGTTGTCATTGGCTGATTTATTTTCATTTTGTGGAAATATTAGTGGCTTTTAGATATTTGATATTTTTCTTGGTTTAATATGTCCTCTTTTCATGGATATTGGAAAATGTGGATGGGAAAAACTTAACACCATTTTTTGCGGATTTAATTTGTATAGACGGAACTTGGTTTGACGGCTTGTGTTGCCAGCTTATTATTATTATTATTATTATTAAAGAGAGGCACCTTCCTCTCAAATTCTCCAACGTCTTGCTCCTCAGAGACCATCCCCGTGGAACAGGCTAAACCACGAAAAAGCCTTTCCCTCCTTGGCCACTGCCAAACCTTTGCAGGCACTGATGGATATACCCATCGCAGCACAGATCCTGCCTATAGCCGTGGCTCCAGAGGCCACAGCCAGTCCCCAACCCGAGCCTCAAACCACTGCTGCTCCTGCAGCCAAACAACCGCCCAATCCCTCACCCGTCGCGCACGGCGAGTCTTGCGGCCAGACTCTACTGCGCCACTATAGAATATTTATGACCCGCCAAGCCAGGTCTCTCCGCGATGCCCTTCTGGCTGCCGAGCAGCAGAATAACGGCAAAATTACGACGGCAATGTACAGCCAAATATTCAGCACACACAGTGATGTCATGCTAGGCCTCGACCAGATGGATGCGATGGACTGATCCAATGGATTCCCAACGCACAAACCACACTAGGCCTCGATCCCTCAAATTAGGTTTTTTCAACGCCAATGGCATTTTCAACCAACGCGCCGAAATAACTAAATTCCTCCGCGACCACCAATTAGACGTCCTCCTTATACAGGAGACTCTTTTGAAACCCCACCGCGCTGACCCCAAAATTGCGAATTACCGTCTAGTTCGCAATGACAGAACACGCTGCCACGGCGGCGGTACCCTTATTTATTATAGGAAGGAGTTATACTGCATCCCTCTGACCCCACCCGCGCCTCTCTCTCACCTAGAGTACTCTGCCTGTCGACTAGGCATGACTGGTCATCCTCCGATAACCATCATCTCTGCCTACCATCCCCCACCATCGGTCGCGTCTCTTGCTTCAGACGATCCTATCGCGCTCACCAGCGATCTCACGACTCTCGAGACGGAGTCACTCAGGCCAAACTGAGTGACTCCGTCTTACTAGCGGGCGATCTCAACGCCAAACACCCCGCTTGGAACAGCAACACGACAAATGCCAGAGGCAGAATCGTGTATAACCTAGGCGCGACCCTAAACTATGACGTCATCGCTCCGATGACTCCCACCCACTACCCACACGACCACAACCATAGGCCCGATGTCCTCGATGTGGCGCTCCTAAAGAATGTAAACCTCCATTTACACTCCATAGAAGCGCTTCACGAACTCAACTCGGATCACCGTCCCGTTATCCTACACCTAGGTTCCCGCTCGGGTAACCATGATCCTACCCAACCTCCTCCGACCCAATTGATCACCGACTGGAGGAAAGTAAGTGAAAAACTAAAATCCACCACGTCGCCTCACTTGGACACCATTCCTGACCACATAGTCTCAGTCGCTGACACGACGGCGGCGATCGACTCGCTTACAGATCACGTACAATCCGTCCTGAACGATTGTTCAAGGGAAGTTCCAGTAGCGGTAGACCACCGCTGGAAACTCCCGGACGATGTACGGAATCTGATAACAGAGAAAAACGCAGCCATCCGTGCGTACAGCGCTTTTCCCTGCGCCGCAAACAAAGCTCACATGCGCAACTTACAGCGTGCTGTAAGCAAACGCATTGCCGAGCAGCGTAATGCGAGCTGGGACAAGATGCTGAGCGAACTTGAGCCCACCCATCTTGCCTTCTGGCAGCTTCAGAGGAAGTTACGATCCACTGAAGAGGCCACAATGCCTCCTCTTATTCGTCCCGATAAGAGTGTCGCCTTCGATAACTCTGAAAAAGCAGAATGCCTAGCCGACAGCCTAGAGTCCCAGTGTTCTCCCAGCTCTCAACCAGTAGACCAAGCCCACCTCGATATGGTGAACGCCGAAGTCGAACGTAGAACTTCCCTTCCGCCCGTCGAAGATCCCGATAATCCATTGGCCCCCATCACTCCTGATGAGGTCCAGGATATCATTAAAAATCTCCAACCGCGATAAGCCCCTGGCTCCGACGGCATCACCAATAGGGTTTTCAAACTTTTCCCCGCCCAGCTTATAGTGCTAATGACTGCCATCTTCAATGGCGCATTGAGCAATAATATGTTCCCCGCAACCTGGAAACAGGCCACCGTCATAGGTATTCCCAAACCAGGCAAGCCCAAGTCTGACCCGTCTAACTACCGTCCCATTAGCTTACTCAACGTCCTCGGTAAAATCTATGAAAGGCTTATATATAAGCGGCTCAAAGATTTTGCCGAAGCAAAGAGTCTTATACCCAATGAGCAGTTTGGATTTAGAACCGAACACTCATGTATCCAACAAGTCCACCGCATTATAGAACACGTCAGCGCCGGCTTCCAACGGGGCGCAATAACGGGAGCCTTATTCTTCGACATAGCGAAAGCGTTCGACAAAGTCTGGCACAATGGCTTAATCTATAAGCTATACCAACTCGGCGTGCCTGACCGTCTCGTGCTCATCCTACGGGACTACTTATCGAATCGCACCTTTCGTTACCGAATTGAGGGGGAGCTTTCCTCCCCCCATCCCATTCGCGCAGGAGTTCCTCAAGGCTCCGTACTATCCCCCCTCGTTTTCACGCTATTCACTAGCGATATCCCCAAGCATAAAAATACTCAGCTAGCCCTATTTGCCGATGATACGGCTATCTATTATACCGGTCTTAAACCCGATCCAAACTTCCAAACTTCCGCAAACACTCTGGCCAAGTGGTTCCGGAAATGGAGAATCGAAGTCAATCCAGACAAAAGCCAGGCAGTCCTTTTTTCTAAGCCGCGGATAAACCCACCCTCCCCCCGTCCGATTACCATGTACGGCAAGCCGATCCCCTGGGAAAAGCAAGCCAAATACTTAGGCGTGGTCCTCGATAAACACCTTTCCTTCGCTGAGCACATAAAGCAGGCACGTTCGCGCGCCGCTTTCGCTCTAGGTAGGCTCCACTTCATTCTTAGCTCCCGCAGCAAGTTATCACTCAGGTGCAAGCTGCGTATTTTCACCGCGGTCATCCGTCCCATCATGACCTACGCCTGCGTTGTTTTCGCACACGCAAAGCCCTACCTCCTCCATAAGATGCAGACCCTTCAAAACCGATTCCTCCGTAGAGTCACGGGAGCCCCCTTTTATGTTCGAAATGAGCTTCTTCACATAGACCTCAAGATGCCCACCATCCAGCAGTTCATGAAACGTGTCTCCAAGCGTTTCTTTGATACTGCAATCCAACATAGGAATCCCCTTATCGTATCGGCCGCCCAATACGAACCCTCGCGTATCTCTAAGATTCGCCGACCAAGGCATACCCTAGTC
The DNA here is from genome assembly GCA_943138885.2 of Tholera decimalis. NCBI lineage: Eukaryota > Metazoa > Arthropoda > Insecta > Lepidoptera > Noctuidae > Tholera > Tholera decimalis. Next base: position 4,948,794 of record OW964553.2, on the reverse strand, counting down.
ACTCCCGATGACGCACTCACCCTGCTCCAAGAGAGCCGTAAGGAAACCAGCACAGTTTACAAAAACAAAAATCGACCGTCTTTACGTCCTCGCCGCCGAGGCCCGCCGCGACGTCCCCGTAATAGTCCGCCCCGACCCTTGCCAGAACCAGCCCGCGACGCTGAGCCAGTAGCTTTAAATTCCCTTATTAATAATAATAATGATATGATCCAGCCTGTCCCTAGCTGCCCTCCCCCTGCGACGCCCTAAGCCGAGGTCCGTACCCCACAGGGGGTGCCCTTAGCGTGTAGTCGCCTAGTTTGTAAGTTTTTAATAAGCCCTGGCTGGAGGCTTTAATTAATTTATTCATTAAGGCAACCACAGGCAAGCCCGGTTAAGCAGCCGACAACCTCAGAGGTTGACCTGCGAGATGCCACTCACGAAAAAAAAAAAAATGTAGCTTGATGTGCTGGCGTCCGTACATGCCTCATCGTATAATCGTTTTTGGGAAATAAGAAGCATTCCATTGTATAGATTATAAAATACTGCACGAGATGGCATTAAAAGTCCATTTTCGTTTTTTTTTTGGAGTTACGAATTTTGATAATTAGACCGACGATATTTAGCTTAGTTGGAGGGATTTACAAGATTGTTGTATAATGTGAATTTTTAGCCACATTTTTTATTCATTTTTTACATTGATATAAAAGAATAATAACAGCCGCACGGGTCGATCTTCAAGGTGAAGCAAAACTTACCAAGGTCAATCCATGGATGGGTTCCCATCTTCACATATTGTTCTTCCGTCCTCAGAAACCACGTTAAGTCGTTGGTCCCAGCTGTCATTTGTACATCTTTGACAGTCATTACGGGTAATCAGAAACCTTGCTAAGGGGTATCTTGTTACCCAGCTACTGTTGTGGAGGTTAGGTAAAAGCGTTGCCAGATTTTTTTTGCTATATCGGGATTTGGAAACTTTGAAGTGAAAAATCGGGATTCTTTCTTCGAAAGCGGGACATAGTAAAAAAATTGGCCTAATGCTAGTCAGACTCGCCCATGAAAGGTCCCGTACTAACTACGCAACATAACTTTGTTTTTCATAGCGTTTGTATGAAATACAAAGTTTCTTACAAAGTCTCTAGACTCTATTTCGTTCGAAACAATTTTCAGTAAAAGTTTTCATTAATATCTCGGCATATATTTTTTTTACATTTTTCGCTCTATTGTTATAAAAGTCACCATGTTCCCCCATGACAATTTTGTCACCTGTAAGTTTTATGAAACTAAATAAATTATCGAATTGTCACTTTTTGACATAATATGTCGGACTTCTCGGATTATCAGCTTCATTAAACAGGGCCCCCGCGGCCGCGCTTCCTCAGCACGCTGCACGCACGGTCGAGCTATCCCCGAAAGTAGGACAAAGCCTGTCCCGCGCGAGACTATCAACTTTGTTTTAAAAATCGGGACGTCCCGCCAAAATCGGGACGTCTGGCAACGCTGTTAGGTAGGCAGTCACTCCATGTAAACCACGGTTAAACTGGAAACGAACCCCAACATAATTGGAAAAAGGCCACAGATCATATAAACACAGAGATATGCTTTGTTAAGAAATATATCGTGTTCAGGTGTCTCCACATTACTCCCACTCAATTCACTTACACAAAAGCAAAAACTATAAGAACGACACACGAGCTCACATTTCTCCCGCACACAAAGAAATTTACAGCAACACTAAAAAACTCACTAATAGAACACATGCAAACAGGGGGCGGCTTCGAAAATAAACACACATATGCGTAACGCGAATAGTGATGTTAAGTTGTACGTGATTGTAATCGTAGGAAAATATCGATAAAATTCCTTTCCCTCCTAAAAATCCTTTAATATCTGACCTTTTTTCAAAAGATTTTGTTGACTGTGAAAATAAAATGATTCTGGGGTTTCCGTCGTACTTGCTATTCTAAACAAGTGAAGTGTGATTATAATTGGTATATTAACTAACTAAAGTTATTAAAATGTTGTCATAGTAAACAATACAATTATGATCTACTACTACGTAGCTCGGGCACGCCGCAATTGCGGCGGTAAGACCCCTCTTTGAGGAGTGGCTAGATCGGCGTCACGGCGTCCTGACCTACCGCATGACGCAGGTCCTCACCGGACACGGAAGTTTCGGGAGGTAAAGGAGGAAACGCCTGGGTGTCACCACTGCGAGGATCGCCCTGAGGACACCGTAGAGCACACGGTGCAAGACTGCCCCGCCTGAGCAGAGCACCGACGTGTCCTCACGGTGGCGATAGGCGGAGACCTCTCGCGCCCGGCCTTGGTCGAGGCCATGCTGCGGGGCGAGAGGGAGTGGGAAGCGGTCGCCTCCTTCTGCGAAGCAGTCATGCTTTCGAAGGAGGAGGCGGGCCGCGTGAGGGAGAGGATAGCGTCCTCCCTCCAGCCCAGCCGCAGTGGTAGACGCCCACGGCGTCGGACGTCGGCCGACGATCTCCGGCCACCGTAGGCGCGGGCATGCGGACAGCGAGTAAAGGGCAACTCGCTGTCCGACCATGGACCATGCCCGGGTCGACGGCGCGTCGTGTTCCACGCGCGCCTCAAAGAGCGTCAGCAACATGACGAGGCCCCCTCTGCAGAGGGCCGAAGCCCGCCGGGGTCGTGGGACTCATCCCGTTACCGTGGCCCCGGTATGTAAAGGGTTATTGAAGGAACACCGTGGATTTTAGTCAGTAAAAGTCTGACAGTCCCTCCCACCCTGCCCGGAGTGGGAGGACTTATTTGATAATTTTACCACGTTAAAAAATAAAACTACTACGTAGCTACGGATTTATATTTATATGATCTACGGAAAAGGCTAAGCAGATCATGCGAAAAATGTCTTGGTTTTTTTCTGTGCGCGATAGAGTAAAACGGCGGAGTCGACTGGCCATTTTAAATATGATTTAGTACATTTAGTAGCACTTCGCCCGCGACTTCGTCCACGTGAATTTTGAAATAATTGGCACCCTATAGCACTCAAAAATAATGCACCTTACTACCAATATAACTTTGTTGAATTAGATCATTATTTCCGGAGATTACCCCTATACAACGTATCATTTAAAGGGTATATACATACCAAGTGCACGGTTTCTTTGGATGATAACAAACGATATAGCAAAGATTTTATAATCCTACTAGCTTCCGCCCGCGACTTCGTTCGCGTGGAAGGGGTTTCCCGCTTAAATCCCGATCCCGTAGGAATTTCGGGATAAAAACTATCCTATGTCCTTTCCAGGATCCTAAACTATTTCCATGCCAAATTTCAGCGTACAAAATCGGTTCAGCGGTTTAGGCGTGAAAAGGTAACACACAGACAGACAGAGTTACTTTCACATTTTTAATATTAGTATGGATGTCTACATGTGTGAAGTATAATAGAAATTTCAATACATTGATACCAGAGGCAGAACGTAGAGAATCACCGTGTTATTGGCAAGTGACGTGGAAAGTTATTGACCCTCGTAGTGCTGTGACACGTTTGTTATGATTGGTATTCAAGAAACATATGAAACCGATAATTTGGTATCAATTCTTTGTGTCACTTATTTTGAGCTGAAACTGTGCATAGAGACTCCATACCAGATGTTGTCTTCAGCCCCTTTGGATAGATATGGGGTTAAACATACAAGCTTACAAACTTTACCCTTTTATAATACTATTATTAAGTATAATTTATTGAATAAGTGAGAACTGGCAGTCACACTTATCGACTTTAGTAAGAAATATTATTAATTGCGTGAAAAACGGTGAGTAAGGACATGATTTTAAATTTAGAGCCCCATTTTATCACACGCAACAGTACTTCTTCCAGTTTCCAAAAAATGTCTACGTTAATCTGTTGAGTTTCCAGAACACCTGCCGAAAAGCACCGAAGTCAGTCGAGCAAGATGTGCACGTGACGACAAAGATGGGACATACAACGACGGAGCCAGTGTGACGTATGTAGATTTGAATCTATACTTATAATATTATAAAGCTGAAGAGTTTGTTTGTTTGTTTGTTTGTTTGTTTGCTTGAACGCGCTAATCTCAGGAACTACCGTTCTGATTTGAAAAATTCTTTCAGTGTTAGATAGCCCATTTATCGAGGAAGGCTATAGGCTATATATCATCACGCTAATACCAATAGGAGCGGAGCAGTAATGAAGAATGTTTCAAAATCGGGGGATTTTTTTTCCACGGGGACGAAGTCGCGGGCGGAAGCTAGTTACAAATATGCCTGAATTTAAACTTTAGAATAGTTAACCTTTTGCCAATATAACAAAGTTTATATTCCCTTGTAAGCAGCATTGTTGTAATGTACTTTTAATACTAAACGTCACTTAGAAGTCAACTTTAAATACAAAATGACGCTTGACTTGATGATGATGTTTTTCATTGGGATAGGAAAAGTACCTATAGGTGCCTGTTCTTACCCAACTGCAAAGGAAGGGTCATGTTTTCGCGCGTATCTTGTATGTATGTAATATTCTTTATTACCTCATATCTCCAAAACCACTGAATGGATTCACATAATTGAGGTATCGTTAGATTTGTCTTAGCAGCCCAAGTGTTTTTATATAGGTGATATTTGAAAAATCAAACATGGCGGCTATGTGAAGCCATTAAATATAGAGATTTTTTTTTTTTTTAAACTACAATGTGGTTCAATCAATCAATCAATGGCATCAAATTAACGGACTTAACACAAGGATTTCAAAAAGGTATATCATGTTTATCATTAGTGTAATACTAGCAAAAATAATACAATGAGAAAGTTTAAAAATATGAACTTAGCTCTTTCACTTTCTGAATCCAGTGCAATGTGAAAGCTAAAAAATTGCAAATTAATATTTTAACTAAAAAGTTATAAGTAAAAAAAAAAGTTATTTAAAAATCGAAAACACCCGACTGCTCAACTGAAATGCAAGAAACAGGCACATTTTATTTTAAAAAGTTACCAGCAGGCGGACCCATCCCATTTAAAAAGAGCAGTCGAGTTTTTTAGATTTTTAAATAACTTTTTTTATTAATTTGCACACTATTGATTTTGAAATTATGTTACAAGCCACCGTCATCATATGCTTTATCTTTCTATCGCCTTTTTCCAGCTACGTTGGGGTCAGCTCGGAGAACTAGTGTTCTGCATGAAGCGAATGATCTACAAGTATCTGATCACCACAACCCAGTAGCTGGCCAGCGTTGCTTAACCTTGAATATAGATAGACTCGTGCGGATGGTATTAAAGTCGAAACCGAATATAACGACGTCGCTTATAACGACGGATCGGTTATTACGACTTAATGGCAAGGTCCCGGCCTAAACCCTATACAACGTGTAACGGAAACCCCATATCTATCCAAAAGGACTGAAGACAACATCTGGTATGGAGTCTCTATGCACAGTTTCAGTTCAAAATAAGTGACTCACAGAATTGGCACCAAATTATCGGTTTCATATGTTTCTTGAATACCAATCATAACAAATGTGTCACAGCACTACGAGGGTCAATAAATTTCCGCGTCACTTGCCAATAACACGATAATTCTTTTCGTTCTTCTTAATTTGAAAAATTCGGTCTCTGGTATCAGTGTATTGAAATTTCTAATAAGTTCCACACATGTAGACATAGGACTACAAAACCCTCGCCATATCGTTTGTTATCATCCAAAGAAGCCGTGCACTTGGTATGTATATACCCTTTAAATTACACGTTGTATAAATAAATAAGAAAAATTAAAAAAAAGTAAAAAAAAAATCTTTTATTAACACTTGTATAAACACTTAAGTAAACATACCGCCTATAACAACATTGGATATAGCGACATATCGCATAAAACGACGAAACTATCGAAATGCATCGGCTTTAGCGACCAACTGTCACATTTTTGTTCCAACAAAACATAAAGCTATAAGGATTATTTTGACTTGTCACTGCAAAATTTTTAAAGATAATTTTCTTTTCCGAGATATTTTATTTGAATTGAAAGCAAATTCATACTCCGAATACTGAAATCCTACTTATCTGTAAATTAAAAACATATTAAATAACCACACATACATGTTTGTCTACTTGTGTATATGTAGGTATGTATTGCTTATAACAACTACCGGCTATACATCCGAAGTTGTATGATCCCTTCAATGTCGTTACATCCGGTTTCGACTGTATTTAGCTACGAGCTCCAAATTTATCGAATAACTGATGTTAAAAGCCACCGTAGTCTAGGAATTATATCTTCATAATGTTTAGTGTAAAAACAGGACCCTATTACAAGACTTCGCTGTCTATCTGTCTGTCACCAGGCTGTATCTTATGAACCATGATAGCTAGATACCTAGTTGAAATGTTCACAGATGATGTATTTCTGTGGTCGCTATAACAAACAATACTAAAAACAGACTAAATAATATATTTTAGGGAGCTCTCGTATAACAAACATGATTTGTTTTGCCGTTTTTTATAGGTATGGAACCCTTAGTATGCGAGTCCGACTCGTACCTGGCCGGTTTTTTATTTATTTATAATTGTGATAAGTAAAAGTACGTGTTTAATGTCCAATACTTTTAGATCACTTATCTTATTGGCGGACTAAATGAAATCAAAATGTTTTACTTAATTCTTATTGGCAACTTTGAAAAATAGTATGAAAGTCATCCATTAACCTCACAAAATAAAGTAAAGTCGAATTAAACCATTTCCAACACGTACAACTTAAACAACTTAGTACTCGCAATCGCAAGTAATCACCCATTTGTTCAGTCTACCCACACAGCGCTGCAGCGCTGGACGGTAATAATACACGATAGCATTTAAGCGAAACAGCCAACTCTTCTCCGAATAGTTGCGCTGGCTGAGCATTTGACCACGGGCCAGTACTTTTGGTTATCAAGAGTTTCTCGAATTAGGATTTTGTAGGTTTTAAATGAATTTTGGTGAGAAATAATTAAATAGGCAATAATAGTTTATGACACTAAAACAAAGACAAGTTATCAACGTAAATAATTATATAGCTGGGCTTAGTAAAAAATGATTAAAATTAGGTACTAAAAATCAATTTGATATCTTCCTTATTTTGTAATTGTCCTGATTCCTCCATCTCCCTTTCACTGCCGGTCTATCAAAACTACAGGGCACTTACTACCCACGCTTCTCCTCCACAATCTTTGTGCGAACAGCAAAGATAGATAGCTAGATAGAAAATCACACTTAAATAACAATAGGTATTATAAAAAATTTGGTTACAATGGCGGTCTTATCGCTGAGAGCGATATCTTCCAGACAACCTTTGGAAGGACTTTACGAGCTTAAATTAAAATGGGGAGGGCTATATTAGTGTACTAATATAGTGTGTGTTGTCTATGAGTCAATAACCCAACGTTAAAGCAATAGTGAACAGGCATCTTCTGGGCTCGCCCGTTTCATCGTATGTACCTCATTTATTACTTACCATCAGACGTGATTGAGGTCAAAACCGGGCGCAACCGTAACAAAAATGTGAAATAGTGTAGGTAGGGTGTGTGTATAGTTCCTGCCTAGGTCGCGGGAATGTTTTAACGAGATACCGCGGCCCCGGAACTTAAGAGCAGCTGAGGGAACAGGGAGAGTTTTTAGTCAGTAGAAGTCTGACACTCCCTTCCGCTCCAATCATCGAATGGGAAAATCATCACATAAAGTGCCCTATTGACCTAGTTAAATGCGAGCTATTTTGAAGATTTGTGCAGTCAGCCTGAGTCACATCTGATACTCCCTTCCGCTCCTCCCAGAGTGGGAAGAGTAAGAAGAGTCAATTGATGATTTTCCCCAAAAAAAAGACTATATAAACGCGTATATTTTGTACATATCGTAAGTAGGTGTGCCTTGCAGCAGCGACATGTTCAACTTGCTTTATAAATAAGAATAAAACATGTCGTCATAGATTATACTATATAGGTAAAAGGAAAAATACACGCCACCTCAATCACTGCTCCGACCGATTTAGAATTGAGTATTTTGCAGCCATTAGAATAACCTGAACTTTATCAGAGCATAGGTCCATCTTCTGGAGGACCTTGCTGGTCATTCCGGTTCGGTAGCGCTCCTCCAGAACATTTCAGCTCACCAGGTATCTTCTTTGGGCTCAACTGTGATCCAAATCGTAATTTGATAATCTTATAAAGTTTGAAGCTACCTATTTCCAATGAGTTTCAACATGTCTCTGGTAAAAAATGCTACTAACTATTCTTTGCCATTTAATCTATGTTTCACGAAACCAGTCTATCTCGCTAGGCATTGAACCAAAAATTATGCGCATTATTAGCGAAAACAAAAGAAAACTATTCACGCAATTGCAGAGTGTCATTAGCACGCGCAGTGTCAACATAACATAGGTACAATCGGCCGAGATATTTGTTGTACAGGCAGGTAACTTACGTGGGCTCTGGAGTGGCGTCGGAAAATCATCGAATGATTTTCCCACCCAGGAAAAAAAAACAAAAAAAAAAGAGTGTGTGTATAGTTGAAGGACTGGAGAATGACATAGCGTCGTTGCGCCTGCCAAGTTCCATTAGTGATTTTTGTAAGGTTTTGGGAAACAACAAAAAACATGTTATTGAATTGAAAATAAAAAACTCGGCAAAATTATTGATACCACAGCACAGACGTTTATTTAATATATTATAAAAATACAAAGTTGCCAAAACTATCAGTCATTTAAGGGGCTAGAACTTTTAAGCAAAAAAGTGCACATAAAAATGAAAAAATGCACAAATGGAATTTGGCAGGCGCAACGACGATAGGCTATTGTCTGTTGTCTGATAAATCCGCGGGCATAAACTAGTCTTCTAATAATCGAGTTATCCTAGTAGTCCCCGCAATATTAGAAGCAACATTAGTCGCCAGGGCAAGTTTAATGCTCGTCGCCATAAATATACGTTCTACTGATGTATTTACAGCCGCGCAAATTGTACCTTTATAACTGCTGGGCGGCTTGGGATCACCTGCAACCATTGTGCTTAATGTTAGTGATAAAAGATTATTGTTTACGTGCTGCCTCGGGTCTTTGAGGTCGAGATGTTTTGAAATTCGGATATGCTGTATCTTGGCAATTTGTGTTGCTCATTTATCAAATCTTATTAAAGTCTCGTACTTTACTTAAATGTAGCTGTTGCTTCACATTCATTTGAGCGTGTTTTTATATAAACTTTATAACCCTATTTCAGAAATTCAGGAGTCAATTTTTAAAAAATTGGCCAGGTGCGAGTCAGACTCGCCCATAAATGTTTCCGTAATAACTAGACCAAATAACTTTGCTTTTCATAGTGTTTGTATGAATTACAAAGTTATATTTGCAGTTTTAGAAATATATACTATATCTCAAAAACTACTGACCCGGTCTCGTTCAAACTAATTTTTGTTGAAAGTTTACATTAAGATCTACAACATATATTTTTTTTAGGTTTTTTTCTCCATCATTATAAAAGTTAGAGGGGGCCGGACACACATTTTATTATTATTATTATTATATACTTTATTGTACACCTTACAATATTAATATGGATACAAAAAAATTAAATTAGTGTACAATGGGCGGTTTTATCGCACAGGGCTTATTTTACCACTTTGGAAGCGTATATCTTTTAAACTATTGACTTTATGAAAAAGTGGTTTTAGAAACCTCAATATCATTTTTAAAGACCTCTCGATAGATACTACACACGCATATGTTTTATAAAAATAAAAAATATTTTCAGTTTCAGTTCCATGTATGCGGAGCCCCCTTAATTTTAAATATTTTTAATTTTTTTTTTTTGAAACCGGAAAGTGGTTCACAGAATACATCTACCTACCAGGTTTCACATGTATAGTTCTAATGGTTACGGAATAAAATGGCTGTCACATACGGACGGACGGACAGACAGATAGACAGACGAAACCATAAGGGTTCCGTTTTTTGCCATTCGGCTACGGAACCCTAAAAAGAAAAATTGTTTGGTTTGAAGTCTTCCAATTATCATCTTACTGCCCTAATCCCAGTAACTGGGTTCGTTGCAACACGTTTTCTTCTTCTATTTTCGCCTGTCTTTCGAATCATTCCTCACACAATCAATCAATCTTTTATTTGGCCTTGTACCTCTTCGCCTATCACACTTTTAATTAAATTTTTTAACCAAATTGGTTAAAATTGGTATTGCCGAGACAGCGTAACAGAGAGAAAGACTTTCACATATTTATAATACTCGTATTCGTATGGATGTGGAGATCTGTATGGTGTGATTTATTGTTATTATTTATTATTATATACTTTATTGTACACTTTACAATATTTCTGTGGATTCTGTGTTTCCTGATCGCTATAACCTGGGAGTCTTTAAGTCAAGAGTGAATAGGTTACTTCTAGGCAAGCGTGCTCCATCTTCGACCACATCACTTACCATCAGGTGAGATGGTGGTCAAACGCGAGCCTATTATCAATAAAAAAAAGTAAAACTAGTGTACAATGGGTGGTCTTATCGCACAGGGCGATCTCTTACAGACAACCTCAACGACTGTAGGGCTGGGTTATTCTCTGAGTACCCCGATCACCAAGGCCCCCGTCCAGAAGGACCCCGATTTATTTTTATCTTGTCAAGTAAATGTAAATGTTATGTGAAATAAAATTATATTATTTACTGTAATTATTATTTATTTATTTATTCAAAAAGGTTCACCAACAGCTTCTGTGTATAAAATATTTTAACAATAGGTAACAAATCGTTTTAGGCTTCCACAGTTGCCAATTACAGGTTAACCAGCATTCTTAGTAGAAGTGGTAACTAACTTAAGCAAATATTCTTATACAATTACAAATACAAAATAACAAAAGACAAATTATAAAATTACATAAATCAAGAGAAAAAAATTATTAAATAAAATTTAAAAAATATTAAGATGAATGAGATCAAGCATACGCTAACAGCTAACAAAGTAACACTTATAGCTCAACAATATATATACTATATATCTTAACAAATTTGGGATTTTGGGTCTCGGGATTCTAGCAATTGGGTCTTAAAGATAGTTATGGAATCATGATGTATATCAACATCTGGAACGGATTTTATAAATGAATTCATCTGCTGACTGAGCCTATTAAGAGGTGAGTTTACTCCTATAGGTAAATACAAAAAAAATCTAACACAAATGTGTTAGATTTTTTTATATGAAATAGATGAGTTATGGGATATCTGGGAATTTTGCAGGGAACTTTTAGTCCTATTTGTTCTATTAATTTAGTGCTATCTAATTTACGATTAACTAGTTTGAAGAAGAACATTAAATCATGTATCAATCGTATTATTATATTATACTTGACTAAAAGGATCAGGAAAAAAATGATAAAGTCTTGCTTGGTTAAGGCAAATATATTAATTAGAGAATACAATATAAAGTCTTCTAGAGCAATCTCAGGTTTTAATTATCATCACAATAGTTCCTTTTCATCAGAACATTTTTTTATATACATGTATGTTCCCCGATTCGTCGAAGACATCTGAACCGATTTGAAAAATTATTTTTGTTTGAAAGGGTATACTTTCTAGTTGGTCCCATTTTCATCTATGGAGTCATACAACAAAAGTAGTTGTTGATGATGTTACTAACATTGCCCTGAGAGGTTGTTAGTATTTTACCAATAAACCTGTATACGTAATTGTTGAGTATGATTTGATAAAATTGTACATTTTATTTTATGCTTTTGATATATTTTGAACAAACTATAATTAACTCTATTAAAAGTATGACTTGATATGGACAAAAAACAAATAAACAACTTTCGTTTTATGTATTCCAAAATAAATACATTGTTTATGTCCATCGTACAAGTTGAAAAAAATCTAATAATTTTTATCGTATTCGGTGTTCTCCGGTACGGGGGCCTCGGGGATCGGGGTATTCGGGGAATAACCCGTAGGGCTGAGGATATTTGAATATACTTCGCATTGGTTATGTTTCAATGGGATTATTATGTAAAATCAACTCTTTTTATTCGGTGAGAAAATCATCCAAGGACTCCTCCCGCTCCGGGGTGGAGTGGGAAGGAGAATCAGACTTCTAGTGACTAAAAACCCAACCTGTTCCTTGCCTTTATGGTCCTGGGCCGCGACATATAGTTAGAACATTCCCGCAAACCCAGACATTCCCTTAACCAATCGGCTGACATAGGGAAAGAAACCTTGTATACAAAATATTAGCTTTCTGCACTTCTACCCCATATAATTTTACATGTGCCAAATTTCATATTCCTCTGTCTGCGTTATTTCCGTAAAAAAAAAGCAGTACAAAGTTATAGCATCGCACATTAATATATAAATAAGTAAGAAAACAATAATTAATTAAGCAGACAATACTTTCCCAAAACAGCTTTCCTCAAAATCCATATGATGAACCTTGTACCATTCAAAAATTGGTCGGCAGCAGCTTACACAAACGCTTTGTAAGAATAGGACTGAGTAGATCGTGTAAGTGAATTAAGTTCGTCTTGTAAGACCTAACGAAGGTACCTTAGTTTGCCCTGGATCTTGGAATTTTGCTAAACTAATCCTAAATGTCATGAAATATTTAGTGTCGGGTTGTGATTTAGTTTTTGTGTGTAATGTAATTTATTTGTCTGTCAAGATAGAAGTTTACACTTAGTTTGAGAGGTCAATGATATCTTTTTCTTATATTGCCATTCTTAGTACCTACCAACTTAGTAATTTTTAACTTAAATTTATTTATTTATTTTATTTTTATTTTTTTGTTCCATAGTTCACACACATTATTTACATTTAAGTTTAAGTCACATATGGGTGTGCTAAATACAAAAAATATTATTTACTAGCGTCTGCCCGTGACTTCGTCCACGTGTTAGGGTTTTCCAACGTAAATCCCAATTCCGTGAGAATTCTGGAATAAAAATTGGCCAAGTGCGAGTCGGACTCGCCCATGAAAGGTTCCGTGGTAACTATAATAAATATAATAAACTTAATATATTTAATTGAAAAAAACAAAAAACCTTAAAAATTTCTTAAAACTAGCTTATTTACAATTTTTACAACTACGCCAAATAACTTTGTTTTTCATAGTATTTGTATGAATTACAAAGTTATATTTGCGGTTTTAGAAAATATACTGTATCTCAAAAACTGCCGACTCGATCTCGTTCAAACCAATTTTGGTTGAAAGTTTACATTAAGATCTACAACATATGGTTTTTTTAGATTTTTCACTTTATTATTATAGAAGTTAGAGGGGGGACACACACATTTTACCACTTTGGAAGCGTATATCTTTTAAACGATTAACTTTATGAAAAAGTCATTTTTGAAACCTTAATGTCATTTTTAAAGACCTGTCTATAGATACCACACACGTATAGGTTTCATGAAAAAAAATATTTTCAGTTTCAGTGCCACGTATGGGGAGCCCCCTTTATTTTAATGTTTTTAAATTTTCTCTTGAAATCGGAAAGCGATTCACAGAATACATCTATCTACCAAGTTTTACATGTATAGTCCTAATAGTTTCGGAATAAAATGGCTGTGACATACGGACGGACGGACAGACAGACAGACGGACAGACATGTCGAAACTATAAGGGTTCCGTTTTTTGCCATTCGGCTACGGAACCCTAAAAAGTAGTCTATGTATCATTCCAGGATGTCAAATATCTACTTTTCAAATTTCATTCGGATCCGTTCAGTAATGTTTGCGTGAAAGAGTAACATCCATCCGTCTTTACACACAAACATGACACAATATAGATGACACTTTATGCTCGTAACAATGCATATGATGAAGTACAGCTGATGGTGCTGTAGCAGGAGAAAACCTCAAAAATTAACGGCTCTGCACCGGGAAAAGCAATATTTTGTAAAAGGTTTTAAGTAGTTGATATTTTGGCTTTTGTAACTAGATAAATTACAAATTGACCCACTAAAAAGCGTGAAAAAAAACTTTTTTTTTTCAATATACATTTTTAAATATTTCTCCAAAAATTGACATAAACGTCTGCCTGTATAAATTTTTTGATTAGTGTAGCGCTATCGTTACATGGTGGCCATCCCACCATACGCACAAAATGTTTTGGGAATACTTTCATTCTTTAGCTGTACGCATACTACAGCTATAGAATGGAATTCCTTGCCGGAGTTTGTTTTCCTGATAGTTTTAACCTGGGGATCTTTAAGTCGATTAGTTTACTTCTAGGTAAGCGTGCTTCATCTTCGACCACATCATCCCTTACCAATAAAAAATAATATTGAGACAAATCGCCAATTCGCGTTGACCAAGCATAGTCAAACACTGGTTCTTCTCATTTACATTAATTGTATTATTCCTACCAGACTTACTTACCAACCAACCTAACCTACTTCAAACCTGATTGGTATGACAACTGTAAACTTAGATTCGGTAATCTGGTAGCGTTTGTGGTATCGTGGTCATTTAATTGGACAAACTATAGCTACCAAATTGTATTAGAATTGACCCTATCAGATTAACAATGAAGTAATATCAAAATAACAATTCGTGGGATAAGTAATTACAAAGATACCTAACAATTTTGAAGCTACAGTAAACAGCAGTAAAGGTAATTCTCTCAATCGATCGACAACAGAGCTAAAAGGCTTGTAGGCGATGAGGCGCTAGTGGACAAGCTTCATAGCCTGACTCATCGGCGAGCCGTTGCTTGTCTGTCGGTTTTCTACAGATTGTACTTCGGGGAGTGTGCGCAGGAGCTCCATGACTTGATTCCTCCACCTCCTTTTCACTACCATCTGGACCACTACGGCTGGGTATCATCCACACTTGGTTGATATACCGTCTTGTCGCACCAAGCGCTTCTCCTCCACATTTATTGTGCGCACAGCCAAGCTGTGGAATTCTCTGCCGGCTTCGGTGCTTCCTGCCACTTATGACCTTTCAGCCTTCAAAGCACGAGTAAATAGGCATCTTCTGGGCTCGCTCGTCCCATCTTAGACCTCGTCTATCGCTTACCATCAGGCGAGATCGAGGTCAAGAGTGGGCTCAACCGTAACAAAAAATATTTTTTTTTTTTTTTTTTTAATCACCAACATACACTTACAGTTTTTACATACCACACATACACGTTATAGGTTAAGTACTTAATAGTAATATAAAAAACTTTTTAGCAAAAAATAGAACCGACTTCCATATAAAAACACTACAAAGGCAAAAATAACTTTAATTTCGGAAGACGGTGTCAAAAACAAAATATATACAAAACTAAAGACACCGCCTTCCGAAATTAAAGTTATTTTTGCCTTTGTAGTGTTTTTATATGGAAGTCTGTTCTATTTTTTGCTAAAAAGTTTTTTTTCACGCTTTTTAGTGGGTGGGTTTGTAATTTATCTAGTTACAAAAGCCAAAATGTCAACTACTTATCACCTTTTACAAAATATTGCTTTTCCCCGTGCAGAGCCGTTAATTTTTGAGGAGTTCTCCTGGTACATCACCATCAGCTCTACTTCACCATATGCAATGTGACGAGCATAAAGTGCTTAACATCCATATTCAAGTAATCTAATCGCAATCAACGAAATACTTATTATTGAGTAGTTTCGGTGGCCATCTGCGGCCTTCATCATCAGTTCCACTTCCTCAAATAGTGCTTTTCGAGAGCAACTGCACAAGGTAATATAAGAAATACCCAAAACGCTATAGGTGTGCCTATAATATTTGAAGAGTTCCCTCGATTTCTCCAGGATCCCATCATCAGATCCTGATTTCGTAACAATGGGACCAACTAGAAAGTATACCCTTTCAAACAAAAAAATAATTCTCCAAATCGGTCCAGCCATCTCCGAGTTATGAGGTAACATACATTAAAAAAAAAAAAAAGTTCAAGACGAATTGTAAACCTCCTTTTTTTGAAGTCGGTTAAAAATAGCTAAAATAATAATACGGAAATTTAAAATAATAGAGTCTTTGCACCTTGTGACGTGCTGAGAAGCTCCTGGATAAATAAACAGCCGCACGCCTCAATCAGGTTAAGCAACGCTTGCCAATGACGGGCTGGGGATGGGTGACTATGTTAACAGATAGAGCATTCCTCGGAAATCACGTTAAGTTGTTGGTCCCGGCTGTCATTTGCACATCTTTGATAATCGTTTCTGGTAGTCAGAAACCAGGAGAACTGATAACAGTTTTTTTTATTCTTTTTTTTTTATACGAACTTTTACGCATAGCGTATGTCAGTTCCATCGTACCCTAAACATACACACATAAGGCAATTATATACTATAAGTAGGCCATAAAGAACAAATCTTTCGCATCAACTCCATTCGGCTGCGACAAGATTTTATGAAATATGCCTACGTCAGTCATGTTCAAATTTAAGGCTGATATTGAATTATTTCTAGCAGACTCAGATCGGATATAGTTCACCCATATTTATGGGTGAACTATATCCGATCTGAGTCTTTGAGTTTTTGAAGATTTACACCATTTGGTGTAAATCTTCAAAAACGCCAAGGAATGTGTCCAATCTGAGTCTTTTTTTTATTGATAATAGGCTCGCGTTTGTCCACCATCTCACCTGATGGTTAGTGATGATGTGGTTGAAGATGGAGCACGCTTACCTAAAAGTAACCTATTCACTCTTGACTTAAAGACTCCTAGGTTATAGCTATCGGGAAACACAGACTCCGACAGGGAATTCCACTCCTTAGCCGTACGCATAATGAAGGTATTCCCAAAACGTTTTGTGCGTATGGGTGGGATGTCCACCATGTAACGATGGCACTTCACCGTTTGTCTCGTAGTCCAATGATGGAACGGGCTTGGCGAAATTAGACTGTGTAATTCCATCGCACACTCCCCGAAATGTAACCGATAGAAAACCGATAGACTTGCAACTCGTCGTCGATGTTCAAGGCACTGGAGCTTTGATTCGACCAGCGAATCGTTACCAATGAGTCTCTTGGCCCTTTTCTCGATAGACTCAAGCGCGTACAGTTGGTATTTGGCAGATCCATCCCAAAGATGAGAGCAGTACTTCATACACGACCGAACCTGGGCTTGATAGAGATTGAGCATCTGTTCCGGTGTGAAGTACCGTCTCACCTTTGCTAGGATTCCCAACTTTTTTGCTGCTAGCTGAGCCTTAGCCTCGACAAATGGACCATCTTAGTCTGCTAGAAATAATTTAATATCAGCCTTGCCAAGAAGTATTGTACTACCCAGTTACTGGGTTGTGGAGGCCAAATAGGCAGTTGCCCCATGCAAAACACTAGTACTCAACTACATTAGGTTAGAACTAACCCAAACATAGTTCGGAAAAGGCGAGCGAATGATTTATAAACTCGTAGATAGACTTTCTTGAAATTTGTCGATAAGTTTCACCTGTTTACTGTATTTTAGTTTTAAAACTTTTGGAGGATAAGGGGGTACTTACGGGAAGATGAAGATTATGAGTCCCTTCGATATGAGTACCCAGCGCGCCGGTTCAGCTGATATTTTATCCAAGTTCACGAGAGGAGATAGAGTTTGAGGGTTCACTATACACGGCACTATTATTTGGTGGTCACTTTTTCCCGCTAAAAAGCGGGGAGCGCGGGCGCACGATTATACATGCCGTCAGGAAGCGAGCGTTATTATGAGTGAGCGAGGATCGGGGAGGATTGTTCGCAATGAACGAGCGGGTACAGGGACGAGTGAGTGGAGCAGGAAAAGAGTGGTTCAAGAGTGACGTGTAATATAATGTTACAAGTATGCGTTCGTGATAAAATACTAATGACAATATGTATAGATAAAATAATGCGAATGGCGCATATAACTATTATACACATTTCGACATCAAAATTGGTTGGTATTTTAGTACTTAGTTATCCCACGAATTGTTAAACCGATGATGGTGAGTTTACCCTTCTGATACGCAACCCTAAAAACTTGTATGCTAATGACTATACTAATCTTTAATAGAAAAACCGTTTCACTCCAGCGACAAAGAACAACCCGGTGGAGTTTCTTGCCGGTTCTTTTCTATAGGAAACGACCAATTTCGACAATGCACTGACGTTTTATAAGTGCCCATTTGTGTTTTTTTTTTAACATATAACCTGGGGGTTTTTAAGTCAAGAGTGACCATACCAGACCAGACCATATCATCACTTACCATCAGGCGATATAGTGGTCAAACATGAATGTTGCGGCGCAGCGCCTCACCGTTATCTAATACTAAATTTACACATCGATAGGTCTACGCACTATTGTGTTTTTAGTAGGCGTTTGTCTTAGCTACTTCCTATAACGTTATAATGTACCAGTCTACCTGTCACCCTAATACTGTACGCACGATATTTTTATTAAACCTTTAAATTGTAATTGGACTTTAATTAGCCCCAGTGTATAGTCAGAATATACAATGAACCTATTATCAATAATAAAAAAATCCAAATATTTGTACATAGTAGATAGGTACATATTATTTTATATTTTCAATTACAGTCTAACACACCATACACAGTACCGTCAATTAAATTCGAACAACGTTTTTTTCCGCGCTATTTTATCAAAAAGTGAATGCAACTTGACATCTGTGCTGCAACCTAAATAAAATCTGTCAATCAAATGGTTCCGTAGGCGATTTGGACGCACACGATATAAAACATTCCGTTTTGAGTGGTTCTGATGGGTTATGGTACAAGTGGAAGAGCTAGCGGAAACATTTATTATTTTTTATTACTTTTAAGAAAACTTTCGGTTTATTAACAGAATATTCAAGTGAGATTATTTAGGCGATGGCCAATTACAAGTTTTCACATGTATATTTGTATTGCTATACGATGCGGATAAAACGCTCCCGTGATAGCTGAGAAAACAATAAACGTAAGAATGAAGATTATGAAAGTAAACCATTAAACTTTACTTTTTGTATGGTTTTAGAAGTTACAAAAATCTTTCTTATAAAAAATAGAAATAAACTTTAAAGTAAAACCTATTTAAAGCTATATCCTTTAAATATAACCTGATTCGTATTTATTACATACTTTATTACCTACCAATACCTACAATTATTATTATTACCTTACAATATTTCTAGGGATAGAAAAAGTACAACTAGTGTACAATGGGCGGTCTTATCGCACAGAGCGAACTCTTACAGACAACCTTTGGATGGACAGAACTTAAAGGAGACAGATTTAGGGCTGTCAGTGTACAAACATCATAAATATCATATGTGGAAGTGAAATGGGTTAGTAACAAAATCTCTATCGCTACCTCTCGTACCTTCCACCACAAAGTCACGCAGTGTGCGCGTAACACAGCCTGTACGTGGGACGCGCATAACGAATGTCCAAACACTGAATAGCTGATGAACAATTTGCATACCTGACTCGCTATAATGTACAGACACCGCTAAAGACATAGTTTGAAGGACATGACTTAGAATCGAATGTATTCCAATGGTGTTATTAATGCCCTTTCAAAGTCTTGAAACGGTCACTAAGAAGAATTTGAGTTCTTTGACTAGCTAAGCCCGCGACTTCGCTCGTGTGAAAGGATGTTCCCACCTAAATTCCGACCCCGTGGAGCCTATATGGTGCCTTAAAACCTCCTCTATCTTCCAGTGAAAGACCTATTAAAATAAATGTAATAATTGAAATAAATTAAATAATATATTTAAATATCAATTTGATCAGACGTTAAAGAGATTAGGCCGGACAAACAGTAAGACAGAGAGGCAGACCAACAGACAGGTCACAATTTTTAAAAGTTTTTTTGTGTTTTAAATGTATCTTGTTAATAACTATAAGCACTTGAGAAAACACAGTTATTTTAAAAAGGAAGAATTAATATTTCATAATTATCAAACAAAATAGATTGCAAATGTAACGAGACAGAAACACAAAGTTTTAAACGAATACATCCGTCCCTTTTGTGCGAAAAAATGATTGCGATTTTCTAAAGCCACTGTATGTGTATTAAAAGTCATGTTGGACTTTTCTTTACTAAATAAAGCTTCACAGGTTTCGTCTCGGATGAAAACATTAAAAAAATACTTATGATTGTTTTAAATGTAATAACAGGGTGTATGGTCATTAAACCTTACTATCCACAGGATAAAAAGAAGAAGCTAATAACAAGGAATAATATTAAGTAAATTCTATTACGCATAATACAAAACTAAATTAAATTCCTAATTAAATCGTTCACATCTCCTTTTATTTTATCATTCGAAAAGTAGATGTTCATTGCGGGTAGTGAGTAACAAATTAACTTACGGCCATGTTAGTACCTACTATTTTCAGCGTAGATTAAATTAAAACATGTAGATAATCAGAATTTATTAAATTATAATGAAATTGAATCGCAGTTAAATTAAAGTGAAATTGAATTGCATTTAAATTAAATTGAAATTAATTAATTATACAGCGGACCTATTTTTACAATGTATCTGGAATTCCTTTTCTTTGCGAATGAATATAAGACTAAGTATACTTAAAGTCGTATACTTATACTTTTACTTCATAAGTAGGTATAGGCGTTACGCCATTGATTGGGAGGCAGGTTAGTAATTGAGATCATGATATTAATTTTATTTCTTGTAAATTTTTATACTACTACCAACTAAACTAAGGCAACACCAATCCATTGTCCATTAGGTACATTACAGATGTACCCAATGGATTGGTGGCATTGCAACGTTAGTTGTCAATTTTGACTTTCATGCCTTTAGCCAAAGTAATAGCCAGCCCTTGGGTCATGGAAAGTATTAAGACAGCTTTTTCTAAATTTCTTTGAATGACATCTGGACCATTTTATTATCTATATATTCACTTGCAACACAGCTAAATTGGTTTCTGAAAAAAAAAATGCAGAGGTTTTTTACAAAATCTTACCGCAAGTACCTAAATACTGAAGTTCGATGTCGATATCTGAATTTGAAGTACTTTAGGTCGTTAACTTGCACTTAAGATAAGTAAAACATAAATAAATATAGGTGATAACCCCTTAACAACCTGGGCACGTAAAAATCGAGCGTCTAGACCGTTGACTTGATGCGCTTTTTCGATGAGTCAAATGCTCTTAAAAGTTTTTTAATGCTATTTATAGTTATTTACGCGATAATAACACACAAAACACCTAGTTTTTAGGGTTCCAAAGCCGAATGGCAAAAAACGGAACCCTTATAGTTTCGTCGTGTCTGTCTGTCTGTCCGTCCGTCCGTATGTCACATCCATTTTATTCCCGAACTATTAGCACTACACATGTGAAACTTAATAGGTAGATGTATTCTGTGAAACGCTTTTCGATTTTAAGACAAAAATAAAATAAATAAATAAAATTAAGGGGGGCTCCCCATACATGGAACTGCAACTAAAAATATATTTTTTCATTAAACCTATACGTGTGTGGTATCTATAGACTAGAGAGGACTAGAGGTCTTTTGAAATTACTCGCACTTGGCCAATTTTTTAATTGCCTTGTGTCAGTCTTTCTGACTGTCAGTCTTGTCCAGGTCTCTGAAACTGCATAAATTTAGTTTAATTGGAAAATAGATGAAAATATTGAGCAACGTATATACCGCTTCTGGTACGGTGGCCAGCACATCAACCTACTCCAATCTATCAAAATAATTTAATAGAATTGCAATTTTATTGCAACATGATAAGGTTCAAGCTGAATTGGGAAAATTTGACAGATTCGGATACCTTGAAGTGCTGGCGACTGTACATTGAATTAGATACATTTAATTCGATTTAATACAAATCTAAGTGACTATACATAGCCTATAGTCGGTCTTGTGATCAAAAGGTTGTGAGTTCGAACCTCATTACACTATTGCCGTGAACCCACTCCAGACACAAGCATATTTAGCTTACTTGGAGGGGTAACATATTGCTAGTAATATGAATTCTACCCACATTACTACATAGTTCTCTTTTAAACAAAAAAAATCAGAATCTGACATCTAATAACTTATGCCGAGTTTCTTATGTACTTTTTATTTAATGTAATTTTTATGTCATCCGTAGTTAATTGAGTTTTTTGTAAGCAATAGCATCTAACAAGTTTTATTTTAAATTTATTTTATGAGTCATGGACAATACATTATTGTTTTTTTATCCCTGAATCCCCGCAGGTCTGGAATTTTCGTGGAAAAACCCTAGTATTGTATAATTCTAGAAGTATGGAGACACATTCAATACCTATCAAAACCCAGCATTCTAAATCAAACTACACAATCACATACATTTCTCTCTCGTACATTCTAAATAAAAAGTCCCCAATTAGGTGAAAAGTCTCTCATGCCTGCACTGCGTGGTCACCGGACGTTTGAGCGAACGCTAGTGCGATAGCATTGATTGAAATGTCCTGCGTTTGTATACTTGACATACTATGTGTGTAGGCTGATGTTGGAGATTTTTGTGACATTCCCTATGGTTTGGTTGGTGTTTGTTCTGTTTTTGTACGTGGTAAGTGACCTAAAGGAGACATCTTGGACTGGTGAGATCGCTTGGACTATAATCTATTGTCAAAGCTGTAAATAAAAATTGGCCAAGTGTGAGTCAGACTCGCCCATGAAGGTTTCCGTAGTGACTACGTCAAATACCTTTGCTTTTCATAGTGTTTGTATGAAATACAAAGTGATATATTTGCGGTTTTAGAAAATATGCTATATCTCAAAAACTACTGACTCGATATTGTTCAAACCAAAACTAAAAACTTTTCGTTGAAAGTTTACATTAAGATCTACAACATATATTTTTTATATTTTTCAATTTATATTATAGAAGTTAGAGTGGGGTCACACATTTTACACTTTGGAAGCGTATATCTTTTCAACGATTAATTTTATGAAGAAGTGGTTTTAGAAACCCCAATATCATATTTAAAGACCTGTCTATAGGTGACACACGCATAGGTTTCATGAAAAAAAAAAAAATTCAGTTTCAGTTCCATGTATGGGGAAACCCCCTTAATTATAATTTTTTTTTTTTTTTTTTTTCTTGAAATCGGAAAGCGGTTCTCAGAATACCTACATCTACCTACCAAGTTTCACATATACAACGAAAAAATTTAAAGGGATACATACCAAGTGCACGGCTTCTTTGGATGATAATAAACGATATGGCAAGGGTTTTCTAATCCTATGTGTACATGTGTGGAGCATATTAGAAATTTCAATACATTGATACCAGAGACCGAATTTTTCAAATTTAGAAGAACGAAGAGAATTATCGTTTTATTGGCAAGTGACGTGGAAAGTGATGACCCTCGTAGTGCTGTGACACGTTTGCTATTACTGGTATTGAAGAAACATATGAAACCAATAATTTGGGGTCAATTCTGTGAGTCACTTATTTTGAGCTGAAATTTTGCATACAGCCTCCATACCAGATGTTGTCTTCAGTCCTTTTGGATAGATATGGGGTTTCCGTTACACGTTGTATAGTCTTAATAGTTTCGGAATAAAATGGCTGTGACATACGGACGGACGGACAGACAGACATGACGAAACTATATGGGTTCCGTTTTTTGCCATTCGGCTACGGAACCCTAAAAAGACAGCCGGTACCATCTGCTTAACGTGCTTTCCGAGGTATGGGATCTCGATATGTTAAGGTCACTCATACAAAGACTGACCTCGACAAGCATTGCTTGACCTTGAAGATCAACTCGTACAGCTGTTATTATTTTACCACGAGCTCCTTATGGAAACTCACCCAGTACACTATCGAGAGTGTACAACTGAGAGAGAAGAGAACTTGGACCAAATCACTTACGAGCAAACCTTGCTTAACTGTTCTCACTATGTGATACAGTTTTGAAGGAGAGATGGATGGGGAGGTAATTGGTTTGAGAAGATGTTTTCTAGTACAGTAAAACCACTACGTACTAATAATACAACAATACAATCTTTTTATTTCCTTTAAATGTTAGTAACTTATACCTAAAAGCTTATTATCTAGTGTTAGTACCCATCACCCTCCGCACAAACTGCCTCATAATCGGAGAGGACACACTCTCACTCACCGTTCTCACGATGCTGTTACGACTGGCCCTTACACTTCTCAGAAGTGAAGCCGCTTTAATAATGAATTATTATTCTACCTAACAATAATATTGCGAGCAGTCGTTAATACGAACCCAACTAATAGAGCTGTAGGTCAGTTTTAAACGCAGACAGGCATACTAATTTGTGTATTTTCCATCGTAACCAATGCTCTTTAAACGGCGGAGAAAACCTTAATTTCATCGTAACCCCATCATACGCTTACCAACAGGCGTGGTCGAGGTTTAGGCTGCGTTTCCACCAGAGATGTGCGAGGATACGTAGCGAGGGATGTGTTTGTAAAGAACCAATAGAATCGCTTCATTTACCTCGCCTCGGTCAGCACAGCTCTGGTGGAAACGGCTCAGCGGAGCTAGATTTTTGCGCATACAAAACAAGCGAGGGATGTGTGCGAGAGATGTGTTTATTTATTTTATTTTTTTATTTTATTTATTCGGGAAAACAAACAATTACACACTGTAAATGAACTTAAAATTATCATGCAACAATATGTATAAGTGTGTAACCCACTACGTTATCCACATTTTATATAATTATAAACTAAGTCGTTTTAAAACATGCACGAGTGACACTATATCCTATGTTTCTGAGTTTTTCATTTCAACACTAACAATATTGCGAAATTTGTTGGCAGACAACGAAAATATATGTTTTTGTTTTTGTTGAAAAATATGTGTTGCGAGGAATGTGTGTTGAGAAGGATGTGTTGCGAGGTTTGCGCATCCTCACACCACATATTAATGTGCATTTTCACAGCTCCGCTACACATCCTCGTAGGCACATGTAGCATTCGTAGCACTACTTTAGTGCTATGGTTGAGCACTATTTTGAGAGATTATTTATAAGGTAGCGGAGAATTACTTTAGACAGCACTTTGGAGAATAAGTTAGGGAGAGCAATGACAAGGCGTGAAGTCGCAGTAATGAATGTGGAATGAATGTTCTTTATTAAAATAGAATTGTGTATATATAATTGTAGTGTTTACATTAGTTAAACAGTGGTCACTATGTGAGAGCACGGCCCTCCGCCCGCGTCTCATTTAACTGTTGATATTATATTTAATTTATAGCACTTAGAATAAAATTCCTTTGTGCATTGTATGAGCGATTGGTTATCAAAGTGAAGGGTGTGCTACGAATGCTACACACATTTTCATCGCACAGCTTTGGTGGAAACCCCCACACATTTTCACAGCACAGCTAGACATCCTCGCACGACACATTTCCATCGCACATCTCTGGTGGTAACGCAGCCTAAGATCGGGCTCATATGTAATAAAATAAACCTGCCGTCATTTTAATGTATATCTTCGTAAATAAATATTTTTAAAATCAAAATTTTTGGGTATCACAAAATAAATAAAAAGATAATAATTTATTACCTTAATGCCGTCGTAATTAGTCTTCCAAGAAAAAAAAATGAAACTCCCAAGCTTCGGGCGTTTCACTGGATCTATCCTCCCGTTTTACCCATTTTTTTTCCAACACAACAGATCCACGTCCGTCCGTTGATCCCATTCGAATGGTCTGTGACCCAAATCGGCCGGCAGATGTAATATCCGGCCGACGTCCAGCAAACACCGGAAATTTCATCAAATCTGTCACAACATCGATAAGTTATCGACAACTAATGTTTTGGTAGTGAATGCTTTCACTTTTATGGTGAGTATTTATAGTGAGGTAAGTAGAGATGGTGAAAATACAACTGGTGGTGTAGCTTTGAACTATATTTCTCGACTTTGCTTAGTTCCTTGAAGTAGGTACAACAGTGTAGAAAAGCTCACGGGATTTACTTAGGGATTCGTGCTTTGGCGAAATGCCAAATTATAAGGGTTTCATCAAGTTGAACAAGAACAATATAGGTACATTCCACCAAATACTAAGTAAGCCGACTTCCGATGATGCGAGAAAGTTGTTCGACTTTATTGCCTTGATCCATTGATCTCGTTTGCTAGGTAATAATTGTCTTAGGGTACGATGGGACTGACATACGCTGTGCGTTATAAAAGTCTCTAAATTTCAAAGAAATAAAAAAAAAAAAAAAAAAAAAAGGGTTTCATCACGTGATATTTCTAAAGCATTTATAAATCCTGTTTTAGGGTTTTAACAATCGCCTTTACTACAATACCGTTAATAGAATTTCACATTTATATCAAGAGCCTAACGCTGTCAGTTGTATATATTTTAAATTTATGTTTTTTTCATGTAATTTGGAGAGAAAAATAACATCTGTTCAAAAAGGATCTAAAATAAAATGTCCTAGTTAGAAGAAATTTCTATCATTTTCTAAGAAAAATAAACAAAATGAAATGCAGTTATTTTAAAACAGAGAAAAAGACAATATAACATTGTACCTAGGTATATTGTGGCTCATGCAATTACATTTCCAAAGTGAATAAAAAGCCCCAGTAAATAGTTAGTAACACTTCTGTCAGAGGCAAGGGCGGATCCGGGGGGGGATCATGGGGTCATGACTGACTGACTGGGTCCAGGACCTAGGTGGACCACTAATAATTTTTGTTAAACATTGTTACTAGATAATACTCCAGTTTATGTCGTTGTAAACGAATATCGGCAGTGGATGGCCAAGTGGCAGCGGAGTCAGGAAATACAAATTATAACTTCTTGTGACTTGACCACGATTACGTGACCCCCCCCCCCCTGGCACCAAAGCTGGATCCGCCCTTGGTCAGACGTGTCTCCCTCATTCCCTTAAAATAATTGACAGTTCACAACAAAAATTAATTAAGAACTAATTCTGAAATTGTGATCAACCGTGAATGGGGAACAAAACTTTTTAACTACCCAAATTAGCAAAATCTGCAGTTTTAATTATTTTACGTGATACATGTTCTAAAATGGAATGAGTCCCAACCGTGAGAATGTTTTGTGGGAATGTCCTAACGAGATACCGCGGCCGCGGAATGCAAGGGCAACTGAAGAAGCAGGGTGGGTTTTTAGGCCCTTCCCTCTACCCACAGCGGGAGATATTTGATGATTTTCCAACAAAGAAGAAAAAGCTGTGAGAATGTTATCATAAGCTGATTTAAGGCTCTTTAATTTCGGATATTAAGAGACTAATATCTCACAATCGATCCCGAAGAGGCGAGAGTATCAAGATGTTTACCTACTACGCATTGAAACAGGCAATCAGCTTCAACTATCTAATTATCTGACGAAGAACTGATTTCTAGAATAGAACATCCTAGTTGCCACTTAAGTTTTGGGCTTACTTTCATACAGCTAAGGAGTGGAATTCCCTACCGGAGTATGTTTTCTGGCGGTTTTTAAATGAAGAGTAAAGAGATTACTTGTAGATAAGCGTGCTTTATCTTCGACCACATCATCGCTTATCATGAGGTGAGATGTGTTCAATGTGAACTCAATTCATAAAAAAACGGGGAATTGCGAGTCGGACTCGCGCAAGAAGGGTTCCGTATCATTGTCTATAAAAAATATAAAAAATACCTATCACATTTGTTGTATGGGATAAATATCCCTTAAATATTTATTTTATATATTTTTAGTATTTGTTGCTATAGCGGCAACAGAAATACACTATCTGTGAAAATTTCAACTATAGATAGTTGAAATTTTCACAAATAGTGTGTTTCTGTTGCTATCACGGTTCATGAGATACAGCCTGGTGACAGATAGACAGACAGCGGAGCCTTAGTAATAGGGTCCTGTTTTTACTCTTTGGGTACGGAATCCTAAAAAGAGATATTTTTATTGTTCAGAAATTCCTACAAACACGAAACAGCTAAAAAGAAAACTTAATAAGTAAATGCGACCTGCCTATAAAAGCTAGACCAAATTTGACAATACCCAACTAGTGCGGAACTCGTAAAGTTTAACAGAAGACTTTTGTTTGAATGTGCCAGAAGTAGACATAAAAAATGTGAAGCAATTTCACTCGCCGCCCGCAGACTGTCATGAATATTAACCATTTTGCGCCATCCGCCATAGACTAAAGAATTATCTGAAGATGTGACAGCAGAAGAAATTCTTAACATAAATAAAATACAAAAATATATGGCCTGCAAATAATTGTTACGGCTCTGGGTGTTTGTGCAAATACATTCACGGTACAGGAGAAAGTCCTAGTGTGGGGCGTACTTTGAGAAAAAAAAATGCGGCGGGGTTGGGATAACTTATTTACAATAATTTGAATATAATTGAATGTCTTCTTAACCTATTCTACTTATTACTATTAGTGATGGGCTGACTTTTTTTATTACTCAATTAATATATTATTGTTTTGTTACTTTATTAATACCAATCCTTACCATAGCCATGTTATTTGGTTATGTACGTGTCATATTTCGTTGAATAATGATGTTGAGTTAGCTTAATGACTGACTAATTAATACGCTCCTATATTGTTAAGACTGTTTCTTTAGATACCTATTCTTAGTAATGTTTAGAAATTATAAAACAAGTACAATATTATTTTTATTTCATATGTTATGCGCCGATTATAATTGGCATATTTTACTGAATAATCGCCGACTACAAACGATGCCGAATAGACGGTTTTCCCGACTAGTCGGCCTATCTCTAATTACTAGTATTATTATTTATTTATATTTCCTTCTTCGTACACCGGGTGTCTGTCCCTCTCTTCAGCTTGTCTTTCGACAAAGGGGTGAAAGAAAAATGCCTTACAGACATCCCCTACCCTAATTTTCAAAACAATCTAAAAATGTCCTATATCTTCAATCGATTTTATTTCATTTATTTGAATTCGATCTTAATGATAACTTTCTTAAAAAACAATGTATTTGAACGAGATACAGTAAACAGTTCATACCGCATTTTCAAAACCGCTAATATAACTTTGACATTAATTAAAACAGTAATTTTTTGCTTGCGAAAAGTGACAGTGGTTTCTTAATCTATGCTTGCCACTACCGTACCCTTCATGGTCAAGTCCGACTCGCACTTGGCCATAAGTACGAGTAAATAATGTACATAAATAATAAAGTCAAGGCAAGCCCTTTCAAACAAGTTCACCCTTCCGTTTTTGCTAACATAATCTGTGGCAAAAAAACAGTAGGTATAACAAAGTGCGGTGGGCGTCGATTGGCGCGCTTACGATACTTCAGGGTCGTATTTCAGCTGAAACCGGCGCGTTACAGATTAGCTCCAATTTTCTTGCGTACTACATTGAATTCCCCTCAATTGGGTTGTGTGGGGGACCTGATTCAACTTCTCCTGGAGGACCAACTTTAAGTTTTAGGTTGTGTTGGAAGTAACGTGGGATTGAGGCTTGATTTATTTGGATTATTCTGTATGTTTGACTGAGTGAATTGAAGAAAAGGATTTTTTTAGAAATAAGTTTGACTAAGGCTTACATTTTTACATTAATCAAATTTAGTCTTATTATTATGAGCCTGTGTTGTCCCACTATAGGGCAAAGATCTGACTTCACACTTTCCACCTCTCACGATCTAATGCGATACTTGGCCAATTCTTTAAAAATGAGTCCAGCTCATCCCACCATCTTCTCCTGGGCCTGCCGCGCTGTCGTTTCCTGCAAGCTGAGACGTGCCCTATGGTATTAAGGCCCATTGCTCCTCCTAAATGCGGCAGATATGACAAGAATTTAGTATCAAATATCGTAAAATTAAATGTTAAAAGCTAGTGTTGTTTATTTGTCATTGTTTTACGTCAAAACGAAGCAACGGATTGTTATGATTTTGTAACGGGGACAATACATATGCTGCTATTATAGCTGAAAAATAGCTTTTAACGTGAATAGAAACGAGTTACTATAAAATGAATACCATTTCCTACACCTAATATTAATCCAGTAAAGCTACATCAAACCACTAACTAAAACAAACACAAAAATTTTAACTAACATACAAACTAAATCACTTTAAAGCTAAAACTAATCACCTAAAAGGTCGGACCGTCCATAAACAAAGTAGACTGACCAATAAATTTTCACGTCTAGCACCTTACGGTAGTTAATTTTTAATTCGACAGTCCGCAGGTCTTACCCCGAGGACGGTCGATGCGAGACTGATGAGTTTTGTGGTGGGGGGTGACCGCACAGCTTAGTTATTTCGACTACCCTCATTTGTTGACTTGCTCGTTTTAAATTAGATGTCCGAGAGGATGTTTTCTTTTATCCTTTTGGACGCTGTTCGGGTTCGTTTACCTGAGTTAGGATAATACCTTGTCAGGATGTCCCGTTTCATGCTCGTTTGTGTATTTAGTGCGCCATTTTTTACTTCAAGGTCAATATGTAATTGAAGACTGAAAGTGGTATAGGACCTAAAAGTTACCCAGGGACATATTTTGCACGTATCCATGCATAATTTCTATTTGGACGTCGTCTTGTAGAGCCCATACAATTGTATTAATACTTTATTATGTATAATATGCAAAAAATTGTTTTAAAAAACCTAATAGGTACCTAATGACGTTCTGGTGATAATGAGCAAAAAAAAAAGAATACAATACAACACAATATTGTAGCATTTAAAGCATTAGAAAAAATAATTTCAACTTTATTACATTTTCGGATCCACGATCCGATGACATGATGATGACAATATAACCTATATATGGCCCACCTCCTGTATCTTCATATTAAAAGTCCCATTAATATCGGTTCAGCCGTACCCTAAATCCGCCCGGACTAACAGATATACAGACTGATTGACAGTTAATTTTTTTTAAAAAGTTTGTGTTTTAGCATAGTGTAATTAACTAGGTATAAGCACTTGAGTTAACACGGTTATTTTGAAATCACGGACAGTTAATTTTTTATTTATATGTACGTATATGTATAGATGTTATTGACTCGCCTTTATCCTCTCAGTTGCTAAATCTTGCTTAGTACGGAGACAAAACTCTTTAAGGTATATTAAAAGAGTGTGACTCAAAGTCGCTCAGTACATTTTTTTATCTTCAAAATCTTGTTACGAAACACCGACCCACAAGTTCGGTGAATCGTTTTACAGTCCATTGCGCCATCTTTTAAACATCATTAATCAATGTCAAAATACTTCGGAGCAAACCCCGCATTGGAATGCGCATAAAAAGGAATTTGCTGTGCATTTCGTGCTGGCCTCTTACACGATTTCCTTTTCCTTTTTGTGATTTTGAAGTGAAAGAAATATGTTTGTTGTTAATGGGTTTTTAAATGCTTTAAAGCGAGCGTAGGCGAGCTGCTAACGCATTAATTGTGTTCATGTTATATTCGTAAATTGACGAAGTTTTATATGGTCTCATCTGGATACATTACACTTTTCTTTTTACAAGTAAATAGGTATATCCCTTTTTCAACCGACGAAAAAAACGGAGGAGGTTATCAAGTCGACGCGTATATATATATATATATTTTTATGTATGATTACCGATTACTCGAAGACGGCTGAACCGATTTGGAAAATTCTTTTTTGTTTGAAAGTGTATACTCCGAAATTGGTCCCATTGACACCAAGTCAGGATCTGATGATGGGATCTTGGAGAAATCGAGGGAACTTTTCAAATATTATAGGCACCCCTATAGTGATTTGAGTATTTTTATAGTAACTTGTGTAGTTGCATTCGAAAAGCACCATTTGTGAAGTGGACTTGATGATGAAGACCACAGACGGCCACTGGAACTACTCAATATATAAGTAGGAATTATAAGTATTTCATGGGTTCCGCTTCGATTACTTGAATATGGTTATTAAACAAAATATGCTCGTCACAATGCATATGGTGAAGTACCAGGAGAACTCCTCAACAATTAACGGTCTAGCATTGGGAAAAGCAATATTTTGTAAAAGGTTATAAGTAGTTGACATTTAGGCTTTTGTTACTAGGTAAATTATAGTTAGTAAATTGAGCAACTAAAAAGAGTGAAATAAAAAATTTTTACCAAAAAATTAAACCGACTTCCAAAAACACTGCAAAGTGAAAAACAACTTTAATTTCCGAAGTCGGTGTCTTTAGTTTTGTATTTTCGTTTTTGGCACCGACTTCCGAAATTAAAGTTATTTTTCACTTTGCAGTATTTTTGGAAGTCGGTTTAATTGTTTGGTAAAAAGTTTTTATTTCGATGGGAAGATTCAGTCAGAGTTTTACCTACCCTGTTCCTACAGTTGCCCTTGTAGGCCACGGTATCACGGTAGACCCTTAAAATCGTTTTTTAATTTTGTAATTATTACATTGTGCTTTATTAATTGGTCTATCTCTGTCCTCTCATATCTATTAAACCTGTACTATGGATACATTGTAAAAATGAAAGATATTTTGAACTGTGGAGTTTCTTGCTGATTCTTCTCCAGAGAAAACGACCAATTTCGAACCGTGCACTAACTTCTGACGTTTTATTAGTGACTACATAGGCCTATGTGAAATAAAACATTTTGAATTTGAGTTTGATTCACGCAATCACGGCAGGCAATTGACCTATTGTGACGTATCGTAGGTATATTCCTTATCTTCACATATGATAAAATAATGATAGCGCTATGCTCGTCATTTGTCCGATGTTTACATGATTTTGTCCAACGCGGAAATGCAATAATTTCATTAAACGGTTGGCGCAGCGGTTGAGCGCTGCCCTGTGTGTCGCGAGTTCGATTCCCACACCAGAACCAAATATGTTTCTATGGGCTAAATAATAATATATTTGTTTACAGTATTGTAAAAATGCACTCATGATACTGAACAAATTGCTAGTGGGAGGCAGGGATTAAAAAATATCACGTAGGTACCAAAATATTTTTTATTATTTATCATCGTAACATTTCAAACAACCTGTGTTCGTTTATACTTTAAGAACTGGCAGCTTCAAGCAAGCTGTATTTGATCTGCTTGTCAATTCACGATAACAACGAAACTCAAGCAAAAGGACTAGTGAAAGAGCAGAAATTGACAGCAATAAACTTATTTAAAAAATCTAAAAAAACCCGACTGCTCAACTGAAGTGTAAGAAACAAGCACATTTTTATTTTTAAAAGTGACAATCAGGCGGGACCCAATTGAACATATTTTTTTAAAATGGGATGGGTCCGCCTGCTTGACACTTTTAAAAATAAAAATGTGCTTGTTTCTTACACTTCAGTTGAGCAGTCGGGTTTTTTTAGATTTTTTAAATAAGTTTTTTTTTTTTCAACTTTTTAGTTAAAACATTAATTAACATTTTTTAGTTTTCCCGGTCGTGTCACATTGGCACTCCACCAGATTCAGAAAGTGAGTCCATATTTTTAAACTTTCTCATTGTGTTATTTTGCTAGTATTACACTAATGATAAACATGATATACCTTTTTGAAATTCTTATGTCAAGCCCTTTAATTTGATACCCATATTGTAGTACTTGAAAAAAAAAATTTTTTTTTCACCATTTGTAATGGCTTCGCACAGCCGCCATGTTTAATTTTTTTTAAATGTCACCTATCTAAGAACACTCGGGCTGTTAAGACAAATCTCATGATACCTCAATTGTGTGAATCTGTTCAGCGGTTCTGGAGATATGAGGTAATAAAGAATATTACAAACATACATACAAGATACGCGCGAAAAACATAACCCTTCCTTTGCAGTCGGGTAAAAAAGCAACTCTTCTATATTTCAACTGACCCCAAAATAACACAACATTCTGTAACGCCCCCACTAGATGAGCCCGCCGGTGCTTCCTCCTAACTGACAACTTTGAGAAGAAACACCAAAACAACATTTTTGAGAGCAATGGTGTTGGTGAAAATTACACAAATTAATGTGCCTGTCTGCTTTTGTTCGAACCCACGACCACCATTCTTAAGTCGTACCACTGTAATCACTCCATAATTACTCCCCTACAAAATCAGCCCCCAACATGTCGCAACATGTCTATTGAAATTCACGCCTCGCCTCTAATTTGGAGGGCAAACATCAAAAAAAAGTATTTTTTTCATCGTAAACTCTTGAACATAAGGTATGTAAGTAAGGACTCATGATTTCTCAAAGGAATGTTTGCAGGGGCTGTGCCGACGACGCACGAGTTAACTTTTTGACAGGGATACCTTTAGCGACGTGATAAGAATCATAGTGATGTGGTGTGTGCTGCAAGGGATAAGCTTATGAAGGATTTAGCCTTCCACCCGACATTTTTTTTTTATTCGTTTGCACCGCAGCGGTCTTTCCTTTTTATTTATCACATTCTCTTTTTGTTTTGCAGATGATGGACTAAACCAGCGCAGCACTGTTAACTAACAGTTTATATTTAAATTCTGAATTGGTACACATAATTTTGAGTTACTTTGTTTAAATTAGATTATACCCGTTGCAAAGAAAGGAAATTCAAAGTTATTTTATTTACATAATAGTCGACTTGTATACAATGTTTTTCTAAATATAAAAAAAACAACCAAATTAATAATAAATACACACAGCTTCTTGTCCACATGGAACACTGTGGCTTCAATTTCATTTAAACATATGTGTAGATTTTCTGTATATACAGATTCTGTAAAAAAACTAAAAACCATATATAGGCAGGACTGTTTGAGTTTTTTTTTATTTAGTCCATGAGCTAAGCACGAGGACAAGATGCTCCATTTAGTCACAAAACACCTTCATTGAAATCCATTCTGTAGAAACATTATTTTCTATTTAAAGTAGCACGCACCGACGGACAAATCCCTGAAATTAATGAATCCTCTTACCCAACGAAGAAAGGGTCTCATTCAGATTAAACTGACCGAAAACAGATTAACGTGTAGAAGTGTTTTGTTGAACCTATTCAAAAAAAGAAAACATAAATGACTAATTCATTAGTTTGCGAGACTTTGATCTACGATTGCGCCCAAATGTCAAATTTTAGTTGAGAGAAAATAGCATAATTGTTTATTTTACCCACAAGTACAAGCACACAATAATACAAAATGTAACAACACCCAAAAAGTTTTGTTAGTAAAATAAAAGATCATTAAAACATAGCTAAATTAAAAAAGGATGCTCTTTTTAATCTACAATGTTTTATTCGTGGAACAATTTATCTCACTCACCTTACTACCAATGAAAAAAAAATTCGATTCAGATCATTGGTTCCGAAGATTACCTCCTACATACAAACTTCTAAACATACAAACATTTTCACCTCTTTATGATATTAGTATAGATTTTACTAAAAAATAATTTTTCAAATCGGTCCAGCCGTCTTTGAGATATGAGGTAACATATACATAAAAAAAGATTCCGACGAACTGAGAACGTCCTCCTTTTTAATGAAGTCGGTTAAAAATAATTATTTTATGTTTTTCCAACAGTAAAAACAAAAAACATGAACAAATATGTGAGTCGCCATCCGCTCCTCTTGTGCCTCATACCACGCAAGCTAACCGCAGAATCCTGTGAGTTTTTCCGCACTGATGATTTTCAGCTAGATCTCTTGTTGATCCGAGAAAGGCGAATTTTTCGCCAATACGTGAACGAACTGTGTAATATTTGGGGTTAAGCGCGTTACGCTGCAGCCTATGGGCTCGCTGAATACCTCGACTGTGAAGGCACATACATTATTTGTTCAGGATTCGTTATCAAAGGCCGTCGTCAGCTGTTTCGGACCAAAATGGTGGCTAGATACTTTAGTGTAAATATAACAGATGACAGAACTTTGAAGGTAGAAATTGGAGCGACGCCACAATACGAACCCTTCCAACGAAGCTAAATATGCTTGTGTCTCTTCGTTGTGTCACGAACGGGTTCACCTCAATAGTGTAATGGGTGGGGTTCGAACCTGTGACCTCTCGATCTCAAAGCCGAGACTTTATGATATTGCCGCGTTTTGGCCAAAGAGTGTCGTGTATCGACGATTTGGTGGGAGATTACGAGTACGTGACACTTCGCAACATACAACGACGCCGCCTTTCGTGTCTAAAAATAGTACTTTTAATATTTATAAAAAATATCTATTTCGTGTAACAGTGTTAGTAATCGAAATTCTCCGAAACGGCTCGATCGATTCTTACAATTTTCTGTATCATATTTGGTAGGTCTGAGAAAAGGTCATAAGCTATTTTTTTTTTTTTCATTAGAAATCTAAACTAATAATAAGCCGGAATTTAGTTTGAACACGTTAATCTTCGAAAGTACTGAGTGGATTTGGATGAAATTTGGTATGTAAGTAGCCTGAAGCTTGAGGAAGGTTATGGTTTACTTTTAATCCGACAGCAAAAAAGGAGGGTTATGTTTTATCGTTATAAAGTCCATGAAGTGAAGCCCCGCGCTAGTAATTTATATTGCAAAACAATGTTTGCCGGGACAGCCAGTATTATTATAAAATAAATTATTGTTATTATTTATGTATAGTTAGATAGATAGGTATAATATTCTGTATAGTAAACCAATCATTTAAACTCATCTGTTTCACAATATTGTTTAATCTTTAGTTAGTATATGTCGGAATGCATATTTTTTATGGGGGTTATAAGCCTGAAAGAAAAAAAAAAAATATTCAAAATTATTTTTCATTTATTTAGTGCAGTAATGAGTACGTTCCAAGAAAATATTTTGCTAACAGATTTCTTTTCAAGGTGTTTAAATGGATTTTTATTGTTTTCAGGTATCAGTCATTGCAGGCGTAACTTTGAAAGATTTTAAACGTTGCAAGTGAATTGGTGTCTGATAAACACCTTTTGAGAAGGTTTTAAAATATGTGAAGTCAGATTATTTTTTGTTTTAAATAATGCACCATAAAGCCTGCAATACATGTTGGCCGAGCGTAGACCAACGCGAGCGTTGGCAAATAGGTACAAGACAAGGAATAATGTCCACACGTTCGACAAGTTCGTCGAACGCTAATGCAGACGACCAATGTAAAAGAGGGTCTGTAGAGCTGCCCACACGTTGGCCGAGCGCAGGCGAGCGCCTTTGATTTGTGACCAAAAACCGACACCGATCCGAAGTGAGGCAAGTGATCACGAGCAACGGCGAGCGAAGACAAGTTGCACCAAATGAGCTCTATACACGTTGGCGCTGGCCTTCACTCGGCCAACTAGGCAAGTGACACCGAGCGATAGCAAGACAAGGCAAATAAACCGTCTACATGTTGGTATTGGCCTTCACTCGACAACGCTCGGCCAACATGTATTGCTGGCATAAAGTTAAAAGCTTATAGTTATGAGGAGCTCGTGGCTAAATAATAACAACAGCATGGGTTAAGCAACACTTGCCGTGGTCAATCTGTAGATGGGTGACATTCCTCCGCGCCTCGAAAACCTCTTTCAGCCATAGGGTCCGGCTGTCATTTGGACGTCTTTGACAGTCAACGACTGAGAAAGATCCCAATACTGAGATGACTATCGAAATACTGAGAGATTTTCTGGCTTCTGAATGCCCGTCGAAACGGGTAGTCTTACTGCGGTTTGGCTCAGAGGTATCGTGTGGTTACGCCAGTCGCTTAGCTAAGTACGTCGAGAAACTTCAACCGACATCTAGAATGTTCGAGACACTAACGCCACCTGGCGGCGAGTAGCAGTACTGAGTATCTCAAGTAGCTTCTGGAACATTCTTGGCAGTATAAGCAATGAGTTAATTTTACAAGAATGTTTTAGAATTATAAATAAATAAATCGCATGTATAAATAGATCGCAGAGGAACGCAGGCGGCAGTCTTATTTCAAGATACGAGGCGATATAATCAAAGGTTTACAAGTGAATTTCGGTGCGATGTAAGTGTTAAGTGACAAGTATTGTACTGTGAATAACTGTGTTAATTTTTGTTTTGTGTTTATTTAATTAAAGTGTTAATTTTGGTCTAATTGGCGTTAATTATTTCTGTCCCGAACCCCAGCTCGTAACAGTGTTACCCAGCAACTAGGCTGTGGTGATCAGATAGGCAGTCATATCATAGCATTTAACTTCTCAAGAACCGCCATTATTTACGTCAACTATTAGTTGAGCCCTGCTGGCACACAAATTTGTTGCCAGCGGGGCTCAACTAATACTGGTTTACTGGCACGTTTTTGAGCCGCTGGGGCTCTAGAGGTTAAAACACTAATCAACTCCATCCAGTTAGACTAGAAGCTGACCAACATAGTTGGGAAAAGGGTACGTAGAAGATGATAATGAAAGTTAAAAGCTTAGTCGAATACGGTAAGCAAACCAGCACACATAGGTACCTTGGCCGAATAATAACAGTATAGCTGGCGACATAAAGTCATAATCGCGCGGTTACGCAAGCTCTACGCAACGGCCACTCGGGAGCCATCAGACGAACGTCGATGTAAGCCGGAGCTACCACGGTAAGTCGATCTAAAGTCGGTGAAATTGTAGAAAATGATTGTGGCATAAATAAATAAAGAGTGATCGACAAAACGTCAATGATGACATTTCGTGATGTTGATAACAACGTCTTCATCTGCCTTCCTTTACCCAATGATATTGGGGTCGACTATAAATATGGAGCGAATGCCTATCTGACCTCCACAATCCAATAGTAACATGATAGCCCTTGGTAAGACTGGTGTCAGATTTTCTGGTTTCTGACTACCCACAAAGACTGTCAAAGATGTCTGAAGCCTGCAAAACATGTTGGCCGAGCGTAGGCCAACACGAGCGTTGGCAAATAGGTGCAAGGCAAGAAATTATGTCCACACGTTCGACAAGTTCGTCAAACGCCAATGCAGACGACCAATGTAGAAAAGGGTCTGTAGAGCTGCCCACATGTTGGCCGAGCGCAGGCGAGCGCCTTTGATTTGTGAACAAAAACCGACAGCGATCCGAAGTGAGGCAAGTGATCACGAGCAACGGCGAGCGAAGACAAGTTGCACCAAATGTTCACTCGGTCAACTAGACAAGTGACACCGAGCGATAGCAAGACAAGGCAAATATACTGTCTTCATGTTGGTATTGGCCTTCACTCGACAACGCTCGGCCAACATGTGTTGCAGGCTTAAAGCACTTTAACAGCCGGGATCCTTTTTTTTCTTATCCTTCATTATTGAAGTCAAATGTTGTCGCTTCTCAAGTTTATTTTAATACAATATAAAAAAAATTGTGAATGGGAGAACGTTGTAGACTCTTAGATTTGTTTTACAGTTATTTATTTGTAATTCCATTGTGCTGTATTAATTGGTCTATACTGTCGTCTCATACCTTGTCAGCCTGTATTACATTACATTGTAAAAATGATATTTTGATTGTAGAGTTTCTTGCCGGTTCTTCTCCATAGAAAACGACAAATTTCGAACCGTGCCCTAACTGCTGACGTTTTGTAAGACCCCATGTAGGCCTATGTGAAATAAAACATTTTGTGTTTGAGTTTTGAGTTTGATCAACCGTTTAACGTGTTTGCCGAGGCCCTAAGCAGTGGAATTTTTGGGGCCCCCTTTCTTATTTTGATTGACCGAATCTTGTGTTGTTAAAATCAGTACCGTACTCGTGGTCTTACGATTCTCGACATAGGTATCGATGTCCCACCTATACGCACTAAACGTTTTGGGAATACCTTCATTGTGCGTATGGCTATGGAGTGGAATTATTTTATTTATTTAAATTAATTAATTTACTTTCTCTCCTTTTGTATTTTAGTAACGTAACGTAAACTTATCCGCTTTACATTTGACTTCACGTTTCTAACGACTGAGGGAAAAGGAGCAGTTGCTCGCGACTACGTTCACGTGGGAAGTTGTTCCCGTGTAAATCCCGATACCATGGGAATTTCGCAAAATCCCGTCTTAGCGAGCATCTACGTACTAATAGGAACCCCTATGTAAAATTTGAGAGCCCTGCTACTTGTATTTTCTGAGATAATTAATCAGTGAGTGGTTTTTCGCTTTTATATATACATATAGAAAACGCATTGTTTTTCCTATTATTATATCATAGCATATTCAGCCTATAGCATTCCCAGTTTCCCACTCTTCAAAAACCCCTTCAAAAATCTATAAAAGAAGAAGTTTTTGTGACGAATTACTCACAAAAACTTCTTCTTTTATAGATTTTTAGCATAGCCACAGCCACGCATCGCCACCATGCTACGATGCGTGGCTGTGGCTATGCTAAAAAACTATAAAAGAAGAAGTTTTTGTGTGTTTTTACTCCGCCGCATGCCCTGTCATAATCCTATGCACGCCCCTGGTTTATTGTATACTGGGGTTTTTGAAGTGTGGGAAACTGGGAATGCTATAGGCTGAATATGCTATGATATAATAATAGGAAAAACAATGCGTTATCTATATGTATATATAAAAGCGAAAAACCACTCACTGATTAATTATCTCAGAAAAAACAAGTAGCAGGGCTCTCAAATTTTACATAGGGGTTCCTTTTAGTACGTAGATGCTCGCTAAGACGGGATTTTGCGAAATTCCCATGGTATCGGGATTTACACGGGAACAACTTCCCACGTGAACGTAGTCGCGAGCAACTGCTCCTTTTCCCTCAGTCGTTAGACCCGTGAAGTCAAATGTAAAGCGAATAAGTTTACGTTACGTTACTAAAATACAAAAGAAGGAGAGAAAGTAAATTAATTAATTTAAATAAATAAAATAATTCCACTCCATAGCCATACGCACAATGAAGGTATTCCCAAAACGTTTAGTGCGTATAGGTGGGACATCGATACCTATGTCGAGAATCGTAGGACCACGGGTACGGTACTGATTTTAACAACACAAGATTCGGTCAATCAAAATAAGAAAGGGGGCCCCAAAAATTCCATTGCTTAGGGCCTCGGCAAACACGTTAAACGGTTGATCAAACTCAAAACTCAAACACAAAATGTTTTATTTCACATAGGCCTACATGGGGTCTTACAAAACGTCAGCAGTTAGGGCACGGTTCGAAATTTGTCGTTTTCTATGGAGAAGAACCGGCAAGAAACTCTACAATCAAAATATCATTTTTACAATGTAATGTAATACAGGCTGACAAGGTATGAGACGACAGTATAGACCAATTAATACAGCACAATGGAATTACAAATAAATAACTGTAAAACAAATCTAAGAGTCTACAACGTTCTCCCATTCACAATTTTTTTTATATTGTATTAAAATGAACTTGAGAAGCGACAACATTTGACTTCAATAATGAAGGATAAGAAAAAAAAGGATCCCGGCTGTTAAAGTGCTTTAAGCCTGCAACACATGTTGGCCGAGCGTTGTCGAGTGAAGGCCAATACCAACATGAAGACAGTATATTTGCCTTGTCTTGCTATCGCTCGGTGTCACTTGTCTAGTTGACCGAGTGAACATTTGGTGCAACTTGTCTTCGCTCGCCGTTGCTCGTGATCACTTGCCTCACTTTGGATCGCTGTCGGTTTTTGTTCACAAATCAAAGGCGCTCGCCTGCGCTCGGCCAACGTGTGGGCAGCTCTACAGACCCTTTTCTACATTGGTCGTCTGCATTGGCGTTTGACGAACTTGTCGAACGTGTGGACATAATTTCTTGCCTTGCACCTATTTGCCAACGCTCGTGTTGGCCTACGCTCGGCCAACATGTTTTGCAGGCTTCAGACATCTTTGACAGTCTTTGTGGGTAGTCAGAAACCAGAAAATCTGACACCAGTCTTACCAAGGGCTATCATGTTACTATTGGATTGTGGAGGTCAGATAGGCATTCTCTCCATATTTATACCCCAATATCATTGGGTAAAGGAAGGCAGATGAAGACTGTGGCTATGCTAAAAATCTATAAAAGAAGAAGTTTTTGTGTGTTTTTCTCCGCCGCATGCCCTGTCATAATCCTATGCAAGCGCCTGCAATAAACAGAATAAAGGTTTATTTTTTATATGGTGTTTGCACTTCGATCAACAATTGTACCTACTATAATTGATCGAAGTGATTGCGATAAAAAAAAACATTGATTCAGCACTCGCATGAGGCGAATACCAAAAAAATACTTCCAAAAATTCAACATAAAAAAATGCAGCCGTGATTCACATATTCATGTTTTTTTTTTATGTTAAGTGATTAGATTAGAAATACTAACATAGGTTAATTAATATTGTTACTAACAAGATGAATAATGCTACTTGGAAATTAAGATATATTCTTGTAAAGAGACTTGTGCCAAGCTAAAAAGGATCATAGCTTAGCATAAGTGCCTTTTCACATATACCGGTTGCCGGGTAACCGGCGCCGGAAACCCGGCAGCGAAGTGCATGGCCATGCACATTACCTTTCACACGTACCGGCGTAATTTTCCAGGCAAGCGGTCGCCGAGTGCTCACCGGATCCACCACTGTGCGTCCGGTTGGCGCCTACCGGCTAGCCGGCGGCCGGACGCATAGTACTGTATGAAACACGCAGCATGCTTCCAGATGCACCAGCGGCCAGTTCACAGAGTACATTTTATATACTGAGATAGAGCCGTCACTCGAAGATTCCAGAGCGCCCGCGCCCTCTGGCAACAAGTAACAACAACAATGTATGAAGCATATGTACCTATATATATATAGCATAAAGATATAGCTACCTACAAATCAGTGTACTGTATTTATTTACTCCGTTTTATTTAGTACTTAGTAATTTATGTTGATTTACAATAAAACAATATAATTACAACACCAAATACTTTATTAAAATCTTCTGTTACAATATTTGATGGCCATCTGAATTTTATCTTCCATAATCGTTTCGTGATCCACACAATAACTTAGAAGTATCCTTAGGTACACACCAATTAAATAAGAATATATTATATCTTATATTTCTTGAATTATTTGCAATTATTGACTTATTATTTGACAAATTATTTAACTTTTTTTAAACCTTTGACATTTACAAAGTGTTGCCAAGTGACCGACTCGCGTTCTCCCCAAACTTTCCCCGAAATCTCCCCAAAATTCAAGATTTGTAAAAAACCTCATAAATGGCTATTCTTTTTTATTATTGATACAATTTTATACAATTTCAGCAATAGCGTCCATGACTAAATTAGCCTCTTCACTCGCGCCGGTTGCAGTTCCGTACATTTTTTCTGAGTTAAACCTGTTTAGCATCTTTGAACCGGGTTTAAAATGAACACATCCTTCTAGAAATTTATATCTTATTCTCAAGATGGATTCGGCAGTGTTAATGGCCAATCTGTTTCGACATTTGTCTTCAATAATAGCTACTTGAGAGAAGGATCTTTCCGCAACTGCGTTAGAAAAAGATAAAGACAAAATTCCTAGTGCCAATTTGCTAACATTTCCACGGGTATGTTCTATCACCGACTGCATTTTTGAAATTATAAACTTCAACCCAGAACTCTTCGGTGTGTTGCGTGGATTTCCAAGTTATACGATGCAAATCATTCCATTCTGCGGCAACTTCGGAGCCACTCGGCTATCATCGTGCACAGCATTTTGTTTTCGTGTGTGTGCTTTCACAGATTAGTTAGTAGTTTGATCGCGTTCAGACATCATCAGTCCAAATATTCCCCCAAAAATATTGTCCCTCAATTCTCCCTCCATAACTTTAAAAACCCCCCAAATTTGGGGGGATTCCCTCCAATCTGGCATCACTGCATTTACGCAAGTTTTGTTACCATTTTAGTTTAAAATTAAATAAGTTAAAGAAAAAATGGGATTGCGTAATTGGAGGATTTTATTAATTTGAAGATACGTGTGTTAATATATTATAAAAGGTGTGAAATTTAAAAGGTGTCCTTATATCCCTAATATTTTAATTTATATAAAATAAAATGGTTATTTGTTAAAGATAATTTAGAATATCTGAGTAAAACGGAGAACAAGTTTAAGCTAAATGTGTAAATATTTTGAGAAAAATGCCATCTATCAATACGTAACTTAAACTTTGGTTATTGCTATACGAATAAATTAAAAATCAATTGAATTGAGTAGTTTATATCCAAAAGCAGAACCCTACCTAAACTAGTCGGTTATCATTTCGTCACTTTTGTTCTAAGATGGGCCAGTTGCCCAGATACAACCACAGCGAGAGCACGCGCATGTTTATTCTCATACTCTCGTACTTATCGTCCTATTATAGTATACCTACTAATAATACATAATCGGATCGTTTGAAAGCTGAATGTGTTACCGGACAGTCGGCGCCGGCTACCCAGCAACCGGCACATGTGAAAAGGCACTAAATGCTGCGGTATTTATTTTAAAAATAGAATATTAGATTATGCAATGGGCTTCTATTATAACATTTAAGTTCTCTACCAATTCTACCTAACTTACTTATATATGTACTTAAATTGTGTAGCAATCTGTAAGTTTGATAGAATAGAATCAGTGTTGCCATCGGACAGACTCAAGAAAACATAATATATAAACATAAATCAAGATAACACAGAACAAGAAAACATTTTTTCAACAGAGACAAAACACACTAGCAAAAAGCAGACTTAAATAAATACATACAAGTAAAGAAATGAAATATTGCTTAGCCGATATCTATCGTGTTTATAATCCTCACTCCAATAGAAAGGCGAAAATTAGCAAATTACTCCTTGCGCTCTGAGTGAAGCGGAAGGGAGTATCAGACTGCTACAGACTAAAAACTCTTGTTCTTTCATTGAAATAATAAAATGAATAAAATATATATAAATAATGAATAAAATTATCTTTACGCTCTGATAATGTA
Organism: Tholera decimalis; assembly: GCA_943138885.2. Classification (NCBI taxonomy): domain Eukaryota; kingdom Metazoa; phylum Arthropoda; class Insecta; order Lepidoptera; family Noctuidae; genus Tholera; species Tholera decimalis. Next base: position 4,904,218 of record OW964553.2, on the reverse strand, counting down.
AATCTTTGATGGTGGAGCGATTATGCAGGGAGATGCCTCTAGTTTGAATCACATTTATGTTGTGGTGTGATGTCACGTAAATCACGTAGTACTTAGCATAGTTGTCTAGATATAGATAAGTGTAGTCTCGCAAGATAGATAAAATCACGTAGTATTAAGAACTAGCTTCTGCCCGCGACTTCGTCAGCGTAGAAGTCGAAAATATTCCACGGAATCCCGTCCCCGACTTGCTTGACAAAGATTATAATAGCTCGGCTAATATGCACGATATAAAGATAATTTATAGCCTATAGCACTCAGGGATAATGCAGCTACATGTAAGCGGAAGAATTTTCAAAATCGGTTCGGTAATTTCAGAGATTACCCCCTACATACAAACTTACAATTTACAAACTTACAAATTTTACCTCTTTATAATATTAGTATAGATATATACTGTAATCTATACTACACTAGTACTCACGCGGGGCTTCGCTCCCGTGGATTCTATCACGGTAAAAACATAACTCTCCTTTTTTGCAGTCGCTTAAAAAGTAGCCTATAACCTTCCTCAAGCTTCAAGCTACTTCCATGCCAAATTTCATCCAAATCCACCCAGTACTTTCGAAGATTAGCGCGTTCAAGCAAACAAACAAACAAACAAACTTTTCCGCTTTATAATATTAGTATAGATATACATATACAGGTACACTGATGAATTAACATAACTTTGTAATCCTGCATATCACAACGATCTGATTCGATTTTGCCTCGAAAAGAGGACAAACAAACACACTTTCGCATTTATAATAGTAATAATATGGATAATTTTTCCTTTTGGTCAAATATCATCCAATGACTCCTTTCGCTCTGGGTGAAAAGGAAAGGGTGTCAAACTTCTACTAAAAACCTAACCCTAATTTCCATCAGTAGATTCCTTATTCAAATATTCTATGGACTGTTTGAAATCTGCATACGTTTAAAAAGATTTTTATAAATATGGTGGCATGAGCTTATCAAAAATACTGGTTATCAGATTCTAAATTCAAGTTCTTTATATAAAATTTGAATAAAGAATCGTACGTGTTATTATGAATAGGACTGTTACAAAACCTTTATATTTAGAACAGTTAAACCATCACTGATTTTTTGTCGAAAAGTAATATTGTCTGAAGATCTTTTGGTGTTGGTTTTTCGGCAAAAGCTTCGACATATCCAGATTGGAAGCAAATAAATCAGCCACCCCACCATAACAACCTATTACGTCAATCCAATATAAATATATTCCATATTCGTTCAATAAACATACAAATCTTTCCCGAATAGTTATTTAGTGCCGGCTGATATTCCTTCACGGTTCAAATACTAGGATCATACCGACCGCATGCACATCAACTGATTTTATGTAGGATTTCAAGTATTTGCTTACATTTCAAGTATTTTTGCTGTTATTCGAAGTATTTGATATACTTATTTGCTGTGATTTCGATGCTGTGGTGGAATTGAATGAGTTGGGATGGGTTTCGCTTGATAGCTTCGTGCAAGAAAATAGGATGCAAGATATAGAGATTGCTTTATTCAATATCTAAGTCGACACACACAAGGATAAGTAACGAGTTATTTTTTGCTCGTGATAAGTCACTCTTGACCTCAATCTCGCCTGATGGTAAGCGATAGATGAGGTCTACGATGGAACGAGCGAGCCCAGAACATGCCTATTTACTCTAGCTTTAAAGGCTGAAAGGTCATAAGTGGCAGGGAACACAGAAGCCGGCAGAGAGTTCCACAGCTTGGCTGTACGTACAATAAATGTGGAGGAGAAGCGCTTGGTGCGACAAGACGATATATCAACCAAGCAGTAGTGCGTCTGGTAAGGACCCAGGCCCAGGTCGGCGGCGCGTCGTGTTCTGTGGGTGCTTCAAAGAGCAGTTAGCAGCATTGACGGGTCTCGATAGGGACATTGCCTACTGGGGTTGCGAGAATGTTCTAACGAGATACCGCGGCCCCAGACTACAAGGGCAACTTAACACGTTGAACGCCAAGAAAAAAAATGCATCTTCCCGTTCAGGCCGCGTCGGTCAGTGATGGCCGACAACTAGACTTGCCGTTCGGGCCGCGTCGGTCAGTGATGGCCGACAACTAGACTTGCCGTTCGGGCCGCGTCGGTCAGTGCTGGCCGACAACTAGACTTGCCGTTCGGGCCGCGTCGGTCAGTGCTGCCCGGCGTTTAATATCTCCATAATTAATTAATTCATGACTAAAGTTGTTGTTTATATTTACTTTTGTTAATGAAAACATACATTTGGACATTAGATATTAAGTATCTAAATTTATTTTTAGTTTAGCTTCCCGTCAAACCAACAATTAAAAAACATTTGGTCTAAATTTGGATAGAACTATGATTTTTGCTTGGCCTGAAGGGAAAGCTCACTGTCGGTCAGCACTGACCGCGTTGGCGTTCAACGTGTTAAGGAACGAGGTGGGGGCTTAGCCAGTAGAAGTCTGACACTACTCCATCCCAGTACGGGAGGAAAATGCTTCCCACCGGAAAAAAACTCGAAGCTCCATATAAGGACGATTTATTGTAGGTATTGGGTTCGAATCCAGATGGGCACTTTTCTTTGTGTAAATTACATAACCGCCACTTTCGAAAGGAAAACATGGTGATGAAACCGATATAACTTAAAACCGAAAACCCGAAGACATGTGATGTTTACCAACCCACGTGGTGGATTACGCCCTATTACCTATTACAGAGAGGCGGCCTGTGTTTCAACAGTGGGAAAATTATAGCCTGGTTATGTATTACTTGAATGCATTGGCCTAGCTCGGTTTACTTTCTTGGTTGCTAAACAACGTGTAACGGAAACCCCATATCTATCCAAAAGGGCTGAAGACAACATCTGGTATGGAGTCTCTATGCACAGTTTCAGCAAAAAATAACTGACTCAAAAAATGTATACCAAATTATTGGTTTCATATATTTCTTGAATACCAATCATAAAAAACGCACTACGAGGGTCAATAACTTTCCACGTCACTTGCCAATAACACGATAATTCTTTTCGTTCTTCTTAATTTGAAAAATTCGGTCTCTGGTATCAGTGTATTGGAATTTGTAATAAGTTCTACACACATAGACTTAGGATTACAAAACCCTTGCCATATCGTTTGTTATCATCCAAAGAAGCCATGCACTTGGTATGTATATAACTACCCTTTAAATTACAATTTGTAGAAAAGCAAATTTCAGTGTTTTCAATCAACTTTACACCTTAATAGCTAATTGATATCTCGTGCCTACTACCTAATTTAACTAACTAATCCTTTTCCCAATTAAGTAATAAAAACTTTATTCACATGGCACATGCCACAATGCACACAACACAAAGTATACAAAAAGAAAGAAACCAAATATTAAAAAAAAAAAAAACAATTTAAGTACATATTTGAATTTACACGAAAATAGACAAATTGCGTGTTCCTCGCGACTGCGCCAAAAGGCTCGGTTCAGCAAAATGCCAGACAACTAGTGCCTGACGCTGGTTTTCAACCGGACCTAGTGTTGAAGTGACTACCGGATTCTACAATCCAGTAGCTTCGTAACAGGACCAATGCCTTAACGAACTTTTAGAGGCACGGGGTTATCGTCAAGTTCTAAATTCTGGGCTACTGAGAAATTCCTTACAGAAAAATACAATAGCACTTTTTGGCCCACCCGGGAAATAAACCCGAGACCCCATACTCAGCAGACGTGCTTCCGACCGCTAGACCATCGAGGTAGTCGATACCTAATTTAACTAACTAATAGTAGTAATTTATCAATTACAGATGTGCTAACGTGTTTCATATCAGCCGGCGCCTGACGGGGTTATTAATAACGTGCCGATTAGTCAATCTCTTGGCACCGGCTTACTTAGTGCTAGCGACATCGCACAGGTAACACGACGTCGTAAAGCATCCGAATTATATGCATAATTAGAATGAAAGTGACGTAATTCGAAAAAAAAAACAATTTCTAGGGTTGAGCAAGAAAGTCTTCAAAAAAGCAAGTCACGATGGAAAGAGCGAGCCGAGACGATGCCTGTTCACTCTTGGTTTCTAGGCTGACGGGTCATATGTGACAGGGAACACAGAAACCGGCAGAGAGTTCCACACCTTGGCTGTGCGCACAATAAATGTGGCGGAGAAGCGCTTAGTAAAACAAAACGGTATATTAACGAAGGTAGCGCGAAGCCCTGCAGAGCGTCTGGTAGACCGGTGGTGATAGGAAGATGGAAGGATCAGGTCGGGGAGCTCCTGTGCACTCTCCGAAGTACAATCAGTATAAGATCGGCAGGCAAGCAACGTTTTGCCTATGACCCAGGCGGCTACGTTTTGTGTGTGTATTTTAGGGTTCCGTAGCCGAATAGCAAAAAACGGAACTCTTATAGTTTCGTCATGTCTGTCTGTCTGTCCGTCCGTCCATCCGTATGGTACAGCCATTGTATTCCGAAACTATTAGGACTATACATGTGAAACTTGGTAGGTAGATGTATTCTGTGAACCGCTAAAGGTGGGCTCCTCATACATGGAACTGAAACAGGAATATTTTTTTTCATGAAACCAATGAGTATATGGTATCTATAGACAGGTCTTTAAAAATGACATTGTGGTTTCTAAAAACACTTTTTCATAAAATTCGTTTAAAAGATATACGCTTCCAAAGTGGTAAAATGTGCCCTCCCCCTCTAACTTCTATAATAATGGAGTGAAAAATTAAAAAATATATATATAAATGCTGTAGATCTTAATGTAAATTTTCAACCAAAATTGATTTGAACGAGATCGGATCAGTAGTTTTTGAGATACAGCATATTTTCTAAAACCGCAAATATAACTTTGTAATTCATACAAGCACTATGAAAAACAAAGTTATTTGGCGTAGTTACCACGGAACTCTTCATTGGCGAGTCTGACTCGCACTTGGCCAATTTTGTTTTTTAATTATTTTTGGCCTAGATCACAAATATTACCTATGAAATACTCTATTCATTCATTCAACTGGAGCTCGTGGTTACATAAGAAAATCAACGCTTACAAAGGTCTGTTTGTGAATGGATGACCATTTTTAACCGACTTCAAAAAAAGGAGGTTCTCAATTCGTCTAGAACTTTTTTTTTTATGTTTGTTACCTCATTACTCGCAGACGGCTGGACCGATTTGAATTTTTGCGTTTGAAAGGGTATACTTTCTAGTTAGTCCCATTGTCACGAAATCAGAATCTGATGATGGGATCCTGGAGAAATCGAGGGAACTCTTCAAATATTATAGGCACACCTATAGCGTTTTGGGTATTTCTTATAGTACCTTGAGCAGTTGCTTTTGAAAAATACCATTTGGGGAAGTTGAACTGATGATGAAGACCACAGATGGCCACTGAAACTACTCAATAATAAGTATTTCGTTCATTGTGATTCGATTACTTGAGTACGGATGTTGAACACTTTATGCTCGTCGCAATACATACGAGTATGGTGATCTAGAGCTGATGGTCGAGTACGAGGAGAACTCCTCAAAAATTAACGGCTATGCATCGGGAAAAGCAATATTTTGTAAAAGGTGATAAGTTGTTGACATTATGGCTTTTGTTACTAGATAAATTACAAATCGACTTACTAAAAAGCGTGAAAAAAAATTTTTAACAAAAAATAGAACCGACTTCCATATCAAAACACTACAAAGCCAAAAATAACTTTAATTTCGGTAGGCGGTGTGAAAAAAAAAGAAAATTCAAAACCAATAACATCGACTACCGAAATTAAAGTTATTTTTGGCTTTGTAGTGTTTTGATATGGAAGTCGGTTCTATTTTTTGTTAAAAAAAAATTAATATATCGAGATTCGTCCGTGCTTCGAAAAGCACGTAAAGTCGTTGATCCCAGTTGTCATTTGTGCTTCTTAGGCAGTCGCTACGGAAAATTACAAACCAGAATATTTGACACTGGTCTTGCGAAGGGGTAGCTCAATGGAATAAAATAAAATGTTAATTCATTCTTCCATGCCTTTTTTTTATTTATTAAAAATAGGTTCGCGTTTGACCACCATCTCACCTGATGGTAAGTGATGAGATGGAACACGCTTACCTAAAAGTAACCTATTCACTTGACTTAAAGACTCCTGGGTTATAGCTATCGGGAAACACAGACTCCGGCAGGGAATTCCACTCCTTAGCCGTACGCACAATGAAAGTATTCCCAAAACGTTTCGTGCGTATGGGTGGGATGTCCACCATGTAACGATGGCGCTTCGCCGTTTGTCTCGTAGTCCGATGATGGAACGGGCTTGGTGGAATTAGATTGTGTAATTCCATCGCACACTCCCCGAAATGTAACCGATAGAAAACCGATAGACTTGCAACTCGTCGTCGATGTTCAAGGCTCTGGAGCTTTGACTCGACCAGTGCATCGTTGCCAATGAGTCTCTTGGCCCGCTTCTCGATAGACTCAAGCGCGTCCAGTTGGTATTTAGCTGATCCATCCCAAAGATGAGAGCAGTACTCCATACACGACTTTTGTTTTCCGGTAAACTTTGATTGCACATACTCAAGTCAATATTATCGAGTACCCTAGAGTAAGTAATAATCTTATCTCCTTTACACAATCGTTTGCCTATTTAAAATAAAGTAATCTATCCCTATTTACGATCGACGCCCGGTTAACGCGAGCCTGCCCGGTGATCCGTGCCGGTCAAAAGGCTCCCTATCCGGCTCAGTCCGGTCAAGCATATTATAACGGCGCGGAAAAATATGACGGGAATCAAATGTCGGTCCAGTTTCCTTTAAAACAGGTTTTTATTTTATTTAAAGTTGGATTTTTTAAGGGCTTTGAAGTGTTGGTTTGACTTTTTCAGTGTTGTTTTTATTTTTTAAGATTCAGTTTTAATTTTGAATGATATAATTAATTTGGCCAGGTTATATGATAGGTAGGTCGGTTCGCCATTATCTAAAATACAAATGTGATATAATATGTATATGTGAATATGATATTTGTAAAATATTATACATTTACCCAGTGAAGGTTAGTGGATGGCGCATGTTTTTGGATTTTGTGGTTTTAAAGCCTGCAATACATGTTGGCCGAGCGTAGGCCAACGTGAGCGTTGGCAAATAGGTACAAGGCAAGAAATAATGTCCACACGTTCGACAAGTTCGTCAAATGCCAATGCAGACGACCAATGTAGAAGAGGGTCTCTAGAGCCGCCCACACGTTGACCGAGCGCAGGCGAGCGCCATTGATTTGTGACCAAAAACCGACACCGACCCGAAGTGAGGCAAGTGATCACGAGCAACGGCGAGCGAAGACAAGTTGCACCAAATGAGCTCTATACACGTTGGCGCTGGCCTCCACTCGGCCAACTAGGCAAGTGACACCGAGCGATAGCAAGACAAGGCAAATATACCGTCTACATGTTGGTATTGGCCTTCACTCGACAACGCTCGGCCAACATGTATTGCAGGCTTAAGATATACCAGTTTTGTCGAGGCCCGATAGGGCTATTGCTTTACGGGGTTGTGGGAATGTTCTAACGAGTTACCACGGCCCCGGAACAAAGGGTAACTGAAGGAGCAGGGTGGGTTTTTAGTCAGTAGAAGTCTGACACTCCCTTCCGCTCTACCCACAGCGGTAAGAGTCATTTGATGATTTTCTCACCGAGAAAAGAAAAGACACAAATAATGTGCCTGTCTGGGTTTAAACCCGTGGTGTAAACCCACGACGTATGTACATACCAAGGGATTTCTACTGTGTATTTTGCTTCTACCTTAAAGTTTATTATTTAGATTGGGGTCTAATATAAAATCTACATTTTTATATAACACAACTTTCGCTCTTAATTTTCATGTCGCGTTTCGGATTTTTCGTTAGCGTGGTTATTTTTTGGAGGTAATTTATACTTATGCTTATTCTGTTTAGGGAAGTTTTAACTACAACATTACTTAACTTTCTTAATTTTGTATTTACTTAGTTTTAATTTTACCCGTTGTTTCATATTATAGATATAATCAGGTTTAGTAAGCGTAAAAAAGAAACCATAATAAAAATAATAAAAAGACAAAATAAAGTATTATGTAAGTAGGTAAGAAAATATTATACCCAATTGAATTTTATTTGTCGCAAAAACCAAAGCTTGAAAATATTTCCTTGTTTAAGTAACCTCTGCTTCCTACCAATAGATGGCGCTGTCACCCCACAAGACCGTCTCATAAAAAATCATCCCAATATATTTCTAAAAAGCTCTCCGGTTATCGTTTCACCAATAAACGCCTTCGAGACTTCGCCATCAATTTTCTAATCGTCCCATTTCTCAAGCCAGAAGTTGATACGAAAAAAATTACTGTATGCCACAGAATAAAAAGGTTCCATACATTTTTATTGGTATACTGTGGCTATTGAAAGAAGTTTTGCTGCAGATATTTTTGGTAATAAACTTTTATCGTCTCGTTTCGTTTGGGAGTTGAAAACTGTTTGCATAATGTGCCTGCGCCTCTCCTATAAGCTCACGTCATTTGTTTGGATCATAGTTTTCTTATAAGTGGAGCAAAAGTGATAGAATTTTCTTTGAAAGTCTATAAAGTATCTATCTTGAATAAAATATTATGATAGCAACTAAGAATATTTTTCTGAATAAAATCGACATCTACGAAGGGAACGATATATTGCCATTACGACTTATGCCTAAATGTTATATAACTGAAATCCTAAGCCCAACATTGATTCTACTATGTTTTTTACGTATCGAATATTGTAATAACATTTCTACCTATTTTTTATAGAATAATGACTAAAATTATATTATAACTAGCTGCTGCCCGCACTTATTTCTCGCGTAAATCCCGATCCCGTGGGAATTCCGGGTTAAAAAGTAGCCTATGTTTCATGCCAGAATGTCAACTTACCAAATTTCATTAAAATCTATCCGGTAAGACCGGAGCGATTAGCGTGACCGATACTTTTTAGGGTTCCGTAGCCGAATGGCAAAAAACGGAACTCTTATAGTTTCGTCATGTCTGTACATCTGTCTGTCTGTCTGTCCGTCCGTCCGTATGTCACAGCTATTTTATTCCAAAACTATTAGGACTATACGTCATGTGAAACTTGGTAGGTAGATGTATTCTATGAACTGCTTTCCGATTTTAAGAAAAAAAATAAATATCATTTAAAATAAAGGGGGGCTCCCCATACATGGAACTAAAACTGAAAATATTTTGTTTCATTAAACCTATGCGTGTGTGGTATCTATAGACAGATCTCTAAAAATGACATAGGGGTTTCCAAAACCACTTTTTCATAAAGTCAATCGTTTAAAAGATATAAGCTTCCAAAGTGGTAAAATGTGTGTCCCCCCTCTAACTTCAATAATAATGGAGTGAAAAATCTAAAAAAATATATGTCTGTAGATCTTAATGTAAACTTTCAACTAAAATTGGTATGAATGAGATCGGGTTAGCAGTTTTTGAGATACGGCATATTTTCTAAAACCGCAAATATAACTTTGTAATTCATACAAACACTATGAAAAACAATGTTATTTGGCGTAGTTACTACGGTTATCTAGCGTAGTTGTAAAAAATGTAAATAAGCTAGTTTTAAGAAATTTGTAATGTTTTTTTTTTCGTCAAATAAATATACATATTATATTATATTATTATAGTAACTACGGAACCCTTCATCGGCGAGTCTGACTTGCACTTGGCCATTTTTTTTTTGGCCGTGTTACTGTTTCTTAACACATCTCATTTATTATTTTTGTAAGTATAAAATGTTAATGTACAGACACACTTTTATATTGTTTTATTATATGTAATAAATAATAAAGATTATTTATGTATAGATAATACGTGAAACTTTTTTTGGGTGGGAAAATCATCGAATGACTCCTGCCGCTCTAGGTTAACCGGAAGGGAGTATCAGACTTCTACTGACTAAAAACTCACCCTGCTTCTTCAGTTGCCCTTGTATCTCGTTAGGATATTCCCGCAACCCCAGCAGGCAATGACCTTATCGAGCCCCGTTGATCAGAATGCCTGGAGTTGCCCCTAAAAGACTCATAAACAAAATGTTTCTGAAAATCTACCTAGAGTTGTTCGGTCGGCTTCAAGCTAATCGGGTGCCAGTATTTTACACGGAACGACTACCCATCTCACCTAGGGTTGCCAGATCAAAAAATCGAAAATCCGGAGTAAATTCCGGACATTTGATGAAAATTCCTGACATTCTTTAATTTGAAATAAAAATATTATATATTTTTTATGTTTCACTCTTTCATTCAATTGTAGAAATTCCGAACGGCTTAGGATTCTCTCCGCATTCCGGACAATTACCTGTATTACCGGACATGTCTGGAAAATTCCGGTCGCATGGCAACCCTAATCTCACCTCCATATTTCCACAGCCCATTAAAAACTGGCTTACACAACACCCGCTGGCTAGACTGCGACTGGTGTCAAATTGTGATTTTGACTAATGATTCTCTCCCGAACATTTTTAAAACAGCTAACATCAATTCGGAAATAACAGACCGAGACTATGAGAAGCTTTAGTAATATTCCTTGAAACGAACAGCTTTGCAAAAAACCGACTACAAATGTAAAATGCATTCACCACCCACTGCCTACCCTGTAACGTCTGGCGCGGATATAAAGGCCCGGATATGAGATGCCCTTTGACCGGCCAAGTTATATCCTGCCCGGCGAATGGAGATATAAGTACAAGTAGCACAGTAAGTTCTCCGTTGTAAGCTATGTTTATTTTTGTAGGCGCTTTCCTGATGACAAATTTATTTAGGTATTTTGCGATGCAATTTCCTGCGATATTCTTGTATAGTATTGGGCATGAGAGCTTTTAGATCAACAGTTGTGTTTATTTTAGGTCACATTAAATATATTGTATTAATCGGTGGATAATTAAGGAAAGCTTGAAAGATTGGACCGAATACATAAAGGGAACGGAAGAACTTTAAATATAATGAAAAGTCACTTAATTTCAAAGGCCAAAGGCTAAGCATTGTCATACAACGAGGTAATGCTGCCAGTATCTTGGGTACATTGCCAGCTGACAGCGTTGAGGATAAATTTTTTGATGCTTTATTCTAGTTTGTATTTTAAGTATTTTAGTTTTGATATATAAACCTACTTAATTTCTAAATAAATGCCCTAAAAGATAAGTAACATTATTTATCTTAATATAATTGACATATTTTATGAGGTAAACTTACTTAAATATGAATAGTAAATGAAAAAAACAAGTAATTGCTTGTTACAATATATCAGGCGCTGTTTTTGTACATCATGATTTAATTAAATTACCTTTTTGTCCAGACAGATTACAACTGCAAATTTTGACAATCTTTTGCTGTATCTTAAACCATCACCATTTTTAATACGCTTTTATTAGGTCGACCTGTATGTAACTATGTAATGAAATCTAAGGTAACTAATTTAACCATCTTCCAAGGGTCGTAGCGTAATGAAAATTGGCAACAGTATGTAGTTCTGATGACAATACAATAATATGGTACTGTCAAACTGATCTGATGATGGAGCCGGAAGATATGAACTGGAACTTCATGATGGAAAATCGTATCATAGATGTTTTAGATTTCTTGGAAAAGTGTTGTAATGAACTTTGACCACAATTAGGTTTCAATGTCTGATGATGAAGCCCGAAGATAGGCACTGGCATTCCATGATGAAATATCGTATCATAGTCGTGTTTGCACTTGTGAGAAAGGCCACGTAATGGACTTTCAGACGACGATCAGGTTTTAAGGTTATAACAAACCTAAAGAAAATCCGCTATCGGTTTTCTTAACGTTTTTTTGTTTTTACGTGCATTTATAAAAGCGGGTTTTTCTAGTGTGTTTTAAACTATTAATTTATTTGTACGTGATACTGATAAAACAATGGAACGGACTTTTTGTTTTCTGAAAACAGCGCTCTCTAGTAGCGCTTAGTTGAACTGAAGTTATTATAAATACTTTAGCGCTATGTCAGAGCACTACTTTAGTGCTAACATTTTACAATATCCCGCTAGATGGCAAGTTTATATGTTAATAATTAATATTTTTATATATTAATAATAATTCATCTGCGCTGATTTGTTCGATGTCTATTTAGTTAGATGTTGTCGTGTAGAAACGACTACTAGTACTAAGCGCTTGAAGTGTAAAAAGATGGAAACGTATAAGTAATTATCCAAGTGCACGCTATATCACAGAGTTGTAATGGCTTACCTGTGACTCTGTGACCACTTTACTAAACAACGAAGGCGCTTTCCTGATGAACAAATTATTTAGGTATTTTGCTATGCGATATCCAACTACAGCCTTGTATTATATTGAGAATGTAGCTTACAAAACAAGAGTAGTAAAGGTAAATTAAAATAATTGACCAGTAGATAATTAAGAAAACCAGGTACCTAATATTTAACCGAATACATTATAAGACATTGAACCAATGATATTTTATAGTACTTTATAATATCATTGCATTGAACACTTTAAATATCAGAAAAAGTTGCTTAATTTTAAAACTAAAGCCCCAAATAATATTTGAAATTATTTATCTAAATGCAATGATGTTATTTAACATGGCACACATACATAATTCATTTATGAATAGAAAATGAAATAAATAAGATATATATGTTTGAGCAGCAACATTTACAGATGCCAGTAATTGCTTGCTTAAATATATAAGGCGCTGCTTTTACGATTAATGATTTCATAAAAATTTCGCCCAAATAGACTCAACTCAACATAACTAGACAGTGTTTTTGAGTGTAATCTTGGCACTTTTTGTAAATAGATTGGAAAGAATATGATTTATTGTCCAAAGTCAACGCTATCTGGTGGTGTTTTACTGAACTGAAGTAATTGAGAGTACTGTGGTGAACTGGTGAACAGCGTCGGATATCTATCATTTTATAATAATACGTCGGTAGATGGCGCCTTTGTAAGATAATCAAATTACATCATCACCAAAGATATTATTTTGTTAAATGCATCATGTCTATTTAAACGGCTACTTCGTACGTTAGTGTTAATAAATGAATATGAATAAATAAATTATTTCCGAAGTTAGCATTATCTCGTGGCGATGTAATGAAAAGACACATTTGTGAGCACTGCACAGCACAACGAAGGCGCCAGGCGCTCTCCTGATGAAATATTTTTGCTGAGCGATTTCCAGCGACATTATTGTATAGTATTAAGTTTGTAGCTTATAGAAAAAAAGGTTTGTTTTTAAAAGTCAAATTAAAAATATATACCGGCAGATAATTAAGGAAATCTGTAACGAATTAAATAAATCTGTTATAAAACATTCAAAACTTTATATATAAGGAAAAGTCGCTTAATTCTAAAACGATTTAAAAAATAAAAAATAAACTATTTATTGTCCGAAGTCTGCACAGTCTATCTACTATAGTAGCGTTATTGTATGTGATCACTGCCGTGAACAGCGTGCGAAATAAATTTATAAATAGTCGCTAGATGGCGCCTTTTAATTTAAGAGAAACCCATTCATCAATGTTTATTTAGACGTTGTCATATGTCAAAACGGCTTCTAGGTGATTAAAAATAAAAAATTGAAGTGAAAAAAGAAGGAAATTAATGAATTGATGTATAATTTCCGAAATTAGCGTTATCTCGCAACGTTGTTACGAATTAAAATAGGTTCAGTTTAAGCCAGCACTGTAAACAACTATGAAATTCGTTCCAAAAATATCGCTAGACGGTGCTTTCCTAAGAATGATGCAAACAATTTTACAGTCTTACTAATAAAATAATGTTACCCCATTGTTTAACATCATAATTCTTATTAGTGAGTAAATACCTATCTTAATTTTTTTAATGATTATGAAACTGATAACTGGCAACATTGAGGCAAGCGTTCCGAAACCTAAATCTCGCCACGCACACCAAAAATATCCTCACAATTTTCTAGTATTTTTAATAACAATTAACAATAAGTATTTAAAAAATAATAGTCCCTTATGATAAAAAAAAATATTCGGCATTTCATTTAGTTTTTAAATATTTACCTATTTCTCAATAATATTATGATAAGTCAAAGCATAAATTGTAAATGTTTTTAATGTACCTTTCAATGTCAATGTCGTTTATCTCGCTTGAACCTTAGCCTGCCCGAGAAGGGCGAAGGAAAACAAAAAAAAAATTATCTCGCTTGAGTCAAATCAAAATGAAGAACACGTTTGTATAGTGTTGTCAACGTAGGCGATTTATCGCCATTTAGGCTACTCACGAAGAGAATCAGCGACGGTAAAAGATGATTTTCAAAAACTTTAAAAAAAGTTCGGAATCCTAGCCAAGGTGAGACGGTACTTCACACCGGAACAGCTGCTCAATTTGTACCAAGCCCAGGTTCGGTCGTGTATGGAATACTGCTCTCATCTTTGGGAGCAACTGGACGCGCTTGAGTCTATCGAGAAGCGGGCCAAGAGACTCATTGGCAACGATGCACTGGTTGAGTCAAAGCTTCAGAGCCTTGAACACCGACGACGAGTTTCAAGTCTATCGGTTTTCTATCGGTTACATTTCGGGGAGTATGCGATGGAATTACACAATCTAATTCCGCCAAGCCCGTTCCATCATCGGACTACGAGTCAAACGGCGAAGTGCCATCGTTACATGACTCTACGGGCCGCTCCGTCGCAGTTTCGACGTGTTGTCTTTTTTTTACTGTTTCCATTGCATAAAATCATCCAATTCAAATATTTAATGTAAAATACACTTAATTAAGCCATTTTTAGGAAAAAAAACCACTAGAAACACGTTTTCACTATACTTTTTTAAGACAATCTGAAAAATATCTATTAAAGTATTTTATCTAGACTTAAAAGTCTGTTTATAAGCAAAGATAAGAGTACCAATAGATAAAATAGAATGTTTTATCTTAAAATATATCATATTATCTATAAAGTTATATCAAGTTAGGTACCTTTAGGCTTTATTAACTATTTGTAGAGCATTGTATCTTAAAACATTAAATCTTACTAATATTATAAATGTACTTGTACTATACTATATACTATACTATAATATTATAAATGTGAAAGTTTGTGAGGATGGATGGATGTTTGTTACTCTTTCACGCAAAAACTACCGAATGGATCTGAATAAAATTTGGCAAGTAGATAGTTTATATCCTGGAATAACACATACGCTACTTTATATTCCGAAATTCCCACGGGATCGGAATTTTACGCGGGAAAACCCTCCCACGCGAACGAAGTCGCGGGCAAAAGCTAGTATACCTATAAACGTACTTAAAATAAGTGTGCTTTAGAACAAATGCTCTAAAAATAATCGAGCTTGAGAAAAAAAACTATATAAGAATACATGTCCTTTATTGAAACCATCTTTAGAAAGCCCCTATCTAAAGATTTACCATGAATAGACTGTCTATAGACAAATTTGTTTTAAACCTCCAAGACTGTGTTACTTGGGTGCGGACCTGCATCATACTATCCATAATAGATTACTTACTTTATTGATATACCTAGAGGTGTAGGTACATTTAAAACTCATATACTTAATTAATAAGAAATAACCCGTTGAATTTAATAATTATATAATTTAACCTGTTTTGAAGGGTAATAAAGGGTCTTCCTCGCTTCAGCGCTTCCTAACTTTAAATTTAAATAAAACAAAGTGTGTGTGAGATAGGTATCATCGAAATATTTAATTCATTTGAAAGGCCTATCAATGCCATTATGTGGCGAACATAACATCTTTCAAGTCCGCCGCGGCTTCTCTGGGTGTCGCACATCCGAAATCTGGGGGCACGGCAGTGCCCCCGCCAAGTCGAGCGCAAAGCAAACACTACCGTACCATCCTTTTCTGGAACCATTTCGGCGTATTTTCAGGCCCCTATTTGAGGACCTCTGGATAGATTTAGAACGCTGAAATTATCGTTATCGAGTAAGCTACCAGCACACACTTAAACCACAAAATTTCATGTTTGTAGCTTGTTTATTTCCTCGCCGCAATTGCGGCGGTAAGACCCCTCTTTGAGGAGTGGCTAGATCGGCGTCACGGCGTCCTGACCTACCGCATGACGCAGGTCCTCACCGGACACGGAAGTTTCGGGAGGTACCTGTGTCTGATGGGTAAGGAAGAGACGCCTGGGTGTCACCACTGCGAGGGTCGCCCTGAGGACACAGTCGAGCACACGGTGCAGGACTGCCCAGCTTGGGCAGAGCACCGACGTGTCCTCACGGCGACAATAGGCGGAGACCTCTCTCGCCCGGCCTTGGTCGAGGACATGCTGCGGGGCGAGAGGGAGTGGGAAGCGGTCGCCTCCTTTTGCGAAGCAGTCATGCTTCCGGAGGAGGAGGCGGGCCGCGTGAGGGAGAGGATGGCGTCCTCCCTCCAGCCCAGCCGCAGTGGCCCATGGCGTCGGACGTCGGCCGACGATCTCCGGCCACCGTAGGCGCGGGCATGCGGACAGCGAGTAAAGGGCAACTCGCTGTCCGACCATGGACCATGCCCGGGTCGACGGCGCGTCGTGTTCCACGCGCGCCTCAAAGAGCGTCAGCAACATGACGAGGCCCCCTCTGCAGAGGGCCGAAGCCCGCCGGGGTCGTGGGACTCATCCCGTTACCGAGGCCCCGGTATGTAAAGGGTTATTGAAGGAACACCGTGGATTTTAGTCAGTAAAAGTCTGGCAGTCCCTCCCACCCTGCCCGGAGTGGGAGGACTTATTTGATAATTTTACCACGTTAAAAAAAAAAAAAAAAGTTATGCAAAAGCAAAGTTGTACTATTTCGACATATCGCACTAGTAATACAATACTGCAGTAACTCAAAAAATGACAAATTTCAGATAACGTCATATTCAATCGTAAAATTCAATTCCCTACGCGTCAATAATACCGTTGTTGGAATAGTACAAAAAACAAATAAGATATGGCACCATGAGTCATTGTTCATGATGACCAACCATCATATTCTGCCACCGAATATTGCATCATCTTTAGTTACGATCAAAACTCGGCTAGGAGGGACCTGTTTGCGTCGCATTTGTTGTTTGCTGTTTGTTTGTTGTGCCGCTATGTGTTTTAGAACGCATTAATTATAATTTTAACGTTATTGCTGAGTCAGGTATGTAAAAGTTTAACTATTAATTCGAGTTAATACATTATATTTGATTTAAACGTAAAATATACTTGAAGTATTTGTAGTTATTACACTATTATTGATTCGTAAAATTGCGATTTAAAATAACATTTTTACTTACATCATTCTTGGTGGTTTATTAAGTAATTTTAGACATAACACACTATTGGTGAAGAATTTGTATTTGCTGTTTTTTTGTGATATTTTTTTAATATTTAAACAAATACTTATTGGTTAATCATAGCATTTAAAATCACGCATTCGAACATGTTAAAGTAAACACTAGTATACTCTACTAACAATGTACTTTTTTTAAATTTCGAGTTACTACATTCTAGGTGACATAGGTTCAATATTAAGGGTGTTTTACTTATTATAATTTTTTTTAGATTAAGTATGCACCGTGGGCGATTGCTTGTTGGTATAGCGACTAAATCAACGTCAAACAATCACCAGGAGAAGGAAAATGAGGAACCTGTTGAAGAAATCTTGCTCCCTTTGAATTCTTCGACTTCATTATTGACTCCAAAAAATTGTTAAATTTTATTATAGGTTAATCGTTGGTTAGGTTATGTTTATTAATATAGGTTTTAGTATTATTTTTAACTTTTTAGTGCTTTTATGGTTTATTGAAGTCGGTTTCTTTTTTGCAATTTTTTTTGTATTGTGTTTTGGAAGGTTTAGTTTGTTGTTTTTTTTTTGTTTTAATGAGTACATTATGTTTAAATAACATTTTAAATATGTTTTATAATATTAATAAAAGTTTTTTCGACTGATTTTACTTGATTGTCCAATTTTATTATTATTATTTTTTTATTCTTGCTGCACATTAACGATCTGCTAATGCCCGGTACCTTTGGGTATGCAGACGACAGCACAGTTTCTGAGAGATATGTGTCCAGCGCGCGAGCTGGTGGGTCACAGATCCGGTCTCTCCGTGAGGACATGGTCGGGCGCTTGAACTTGACCTTGAAGGCTGTCTCCGAATGGGGCGATGCCAACCTAGTCAAGTTTAATGCAGCTAAGACCCAGGCGTGTCTTTTCTCCGCAAAAAGGAGCCAATTCGAACCGGCTCCTACTTTCCGAGGTGTAACTGTGCCGATAACCGACCGTATCGAGCTTCTGGGGGTAACATTAACTTCTACCCTCAATTTTGGCCCGTTTATCGAGGCTAAGGCTCAATTAGCATCAAAAAAGTTGGGAATCCTAGCAAAGGTGAGACGGTACTTCACACCCGAACAGTTGCTCAATCTCTATCAAGCCCAGCTTAGGTTCGGTCATGTATGGAGTACTGCTCTCATCTTTGGGATGGATCTGCTAAATACCAACTGGACGCGCTTGAGTCTATCGAGAAGTGGGCCAAGAGACTCATTGGCAACGATGCACTGGTCGAGTCAAAGCTTCAGAGCCTTGAACATCGACGACGAGTTGCAAGTCTATCGGTTTTCTATCGGTTACATTTCGGGGAGTGTGCGATGGAATTACACAATCTAATTCCACCAAACCCGTTCCATCATCGGTCTACGAGACAAACGGCGAAGCGCCATCGTTACATGGTGGACATCCCACCCATACGCACCAAACGTTTTGGGAATACCTTCATTGTGCGTACGGCTAAGGAGTGGAATTCCCTGCCGGAGTCTGTGTTTCCCGATAGCTATAACCTAGGAGTCTTTAATTCAAGAGTGAATAGGTTACTTTTAGGTAAGCGTGCTCCATCTTCGACCACATCATCACTTACCATCAGGTGAGATGGTGGTCAAACGCGAACCTATTTTAAATAAAAAAAAAACCCTCGATTGAAAGTGATTGTGTTTGAGGTAGCTATATAACTTAAATCTGAATAAAAAAATTGTTTTAACTAAAAAAATGTTTCTCAAAACCATAAAAAACTCACCTTTAGATTGTAGCAATTCCAAATGATTGAACAATAATTACACAACTAAAAATAATTCATTTTTATGAAAACTTTTTTCAAGCAATATAGTCTTAACTCAAAAATTGGCTATTAATTAACTATCTGTATTTTTTAATTATTGGGAAATATTTAATTGCTTTAATTTTATTAATAAACCTTTTATAGTATTAATTTTTTTATGATCTATAACAGGATGTGAAATATACATTTTTCGTCGATTCTCAAAAAAACACACATTTTGAGTTACAACAGTATTGTATTATTAGTGCGATATATAGACTCACTGATCATCAAAATAGAACTAGCACTTTCCATAAACCTAGAGCTGAAATTTGGCATAGAGGTAGGGTTTAGTATCTATATGAAGGGAAAACTATCAAAACTAGGATCATGGAAGATCTGGAGTACCTTATGACCCTGAGGAAAAACCGTAACAGACCAGCCAAACTATTGAAATTATCGACATGCTATGTTCACAAAGTTTATTGAGCGTGGTTAGCCCTTTCTTTTGAAATTAAAAAATTGAAGGTCTGAAGTATCTGATGAAGAACCCTTAGAGCTCAGCTGAACTATGAGAGATATGGAAATGCGCCTTAACAATAGTTATTCAATTTGACGAGCCCCTTCTTATAAATGAATATGAAACAGGAGTCTGAAGTATTTAAAAATGTCTTAGAAAACATTAAAATGTGCTAGAGTCACACTAAGTACTTCAATAAAATAACATAAGCTGGGAGTACCTCTTCGTGGTGAAGGTGGAAACAGGCTAAGTCCGCAGTTGAGACAACTTTGAAATGCAGCTTGCCTGGCTAAAACTCTCATTTCTTGTTAATCTTGTCTTCAGGCTTATTTTGTTTTCGGTCTTTGTCAGTTGCTAATTGGAAGTAGCCTATCCGGTAACGCAGGGGAGCAGCCACCAGTCGTATTCCATTTCCGCTTTTTATCGATATAAATTATCCATAAACGGTCGTGGAATTTAAATAAACTCGTAAAAATGTCAGCAAAATTGAAAGACGACGATGGACTATGTGGCTATCGCGTAGTTGGTATGCCCAAAGATGGTTCATGTCTCTTCCATTCAATATCTTTCATGGTCTTTGCTAAAACTGACTCAACTTGCAGTGTCAGGTCTGCCATAGTGGCATACGTTACCGAACATTGGGACGGAATGCAATTTTACACGTGTGATGCTGAATATACCGCTCTGATCTTTCAGAAATGAAACCACTCAAACCGTCTAAAAGAACAAATAATGAGCGTGAATGGGCAATACGAAAACTTATAGCCACTGTACACGAATCGAAACCGGAAAAAAAGAAAAGAAAGATTACTAATAAAAAAAAACTACACTCAAATAGAAAAAAAAAACAATTTTAATAATAAAACCTAAAATAATTACTTTTTATAGAGAAACAAGCAGCTTAGGCGAGACTTGGCTAATTTTTAACAGGATGTTTTTGGTGGGATGTCCAATTTTCCATAACTCTCGCAAATAAATAAGGATGAATTAGACCAATAGCATTGTTTATGTTGGATTTGAGAGCCATTTTGGTTTATGTCTTATTTGCATAGACCTGCGACTGAAGAAAACCCCACAAGAAGAAGTCTAATGGGGTCAAATCGCACGATATAAAATTAGAGTCAGTTGCCAAAATGCTCTAGAGCCCATTCAGCGAACATACGTCGTTCTCTATGGTAGTTTACCGTCAGCACCTAGGTCAGTTGAACTCTGTACGGGTGCAGGCCCAAGTCAAGATGCAAAATTCGCTATGTTGTGGTCTGCTAAATGCCGAATTCTTGTGAGCGACGTGAAAACGACTGCCTCGGTTTCTCCTGCACACTCACACGAACAGCGGCGATATTTTCGGCAGATCTTGCGTTTCGTTGACGTACGGGTATTCATTGAGTGTTTACTGAAACAATGGACTCAAATTTATCCAACACACTGCGAATAGTCCTCTCGGTAGGACGATTATGGCAACCGTAAAATGGGCGAAGCGCGCGGAACGTTGCCCGAACAAAACTTATTTTGATAAAACAATTTTATCATTTTACGTTACGTTTTGTTTGTACGCGTCGTTGCAGATAAGATTACAGTATCATGAAATATTTTTCTAAAATATAAAATCTAAAATATGTGTCGACCGTGACAGGACTCGAACCTGCAATCTTCGGATCCGAAGTCCGACGCCTTATCCATTAGGCCACACGGTCCTTGTATAGCTAAGTCAAAATTATCGGTCAAATTCGTATTTTAATCGATCCGTAGTTTTTCATAGAAAATAAGATATAAGAATAAAATACATTTTATTCCGGAGAAACTAATACTTTTTATAACTTGTTTAATAATTTGTTATTTATCATGTCTATAAATATTACAAACGGGGAATAATTTATTTACATAGAATGAAAAATTTTCATAAATTTCTTAAACATTAATTGGTTTATTTTGCAATAGTTAAACACTAGGTATAATTATTCACATAAGGAAGTACCTCCTTAGTAGGTAATACTCCAAACAAATGTAATCAAATCATGTGTAATGTGTAGTCGGTGATTGTATATAGGTAATGAATATACTAATTTTATATGTTTAAATCGGACAACTGACACATAAAATTTAAAATGTATAATAATAATAAAACACATTTAAATATGACAAAAGGTTTAATTGTAGTTCAGCGCCATCTATGTCATTTTATGTAAACTATTTAACTATATGAACATCAATACCAGTTTGGTAGAAATAGTTCTGGTAAAGTAGAACAGATGGCGGTTGAAAGTTGTTAAAATATGCCGCTAGATGTCACTATGCGAACCTGCTGTGTTTGTCCCAATCTCTATTCTTCTAAGAGCTATTGTAATGGAATTATGGAAGTTTTTTTTTGTGATGTATTGATCTCACCTGTTATTGAATCGGTAAAATTTAACAATTTAGGTTAACTTATTCAGTTTAATTGAAAATCAAAAATTTAAACGAAGTTTTTATTAGAACTTAGTTTTTTTTTTCTCAGCGAGTGTTGCCTATTGTTATATCTTAGCTACTTTTCTCATTCTTAGTTTTTCTTAAGAGACGTAAGCATAAGCAGCAGAATAAATCTTCAAGAAACCAAAATACACTTTGGCCAAAATCATTAGGCAGCTCGACCCATTGACTTGGCACCATCGGCCGCCTTGAGTGCCAATTTGCCAGTCCCTGGAACACTTAGACGAATGTGTTTGCCCCTTAGGTTCATGCCCTCGACGTCTAACGACAACTTGGCAATTTTGCCATTCTCGAGTGGCGTCCGTTTATTTGGCTTAAAGTGTACGTGGAGGTACTTGCACTTGGGTTATTTTAGAATTGCTTAAGTATTTTTACTGTTGTGTTCTCATTGTGTTTGGTATTAAGAGAAGGTTCCTATCTATAAAGGTGTTTCATAATTAGTTATATTATAAATGGGAAGAGGATAATTTTAAGATATTTTTCATTCTTAATTTTTTTTTTTAAATATAGAAAAAAAAGAAGAAGAAAATACAAAGATAGTTTGTGAACCAGGGTACCTAAGTATGGGACATTATTTCTGTATGTTGTACATTATGATGTAAGTATATAAAAATGTTGTCATTGTGTTGTTGCAATAAACAATTATTATATTTAGATGTATTGTAAATTATTACTCAACCGCACCAAAATGGCTTTAAGGATGTAGATACAATTTGGCAATGATAAAGCTTGCATTCTGGAAAGCATATAGCTACGTAGATTGGTATTTCTGAGTTAGCATAGGCAAATGTAGGTATGTAGAATTACGTATTAAAATTATATATTTTCTAGAAAAAGGAGGTAGATAATAGGAAGTATTTTTCTCCACACAGTCCAGTTTAATTCCTACCACATCTCACAAGCCCTCCCTCCAATTCCGACGGAACCTAATTAGTTCGTCCCGCCAACTCCTTCGTGGCAGGCCGCGACCCCGCTTTCCTAAAAAAAAAGAAGAAAGTATTTAAGATAGGTTATACTTTTTTTTTAAATATTGCAGTGATATCTTCAAGCGGCACTCTGTCCTTGGGAATAGGACCGAGGAGTGCGATATGTTTTATAAAAAGAGAAGTAGCATGTGAGTAAAATTCACATTACTTGAGATCTTGTTAACCCCTCCAACTAAGTTAAATGGGAATGGGTTAAACTAAGTTAAACAGTGTAATGGGTGGGGTTTGAACCTGCGACTTCCGATCCCAAGTCCGACACCTTATCCATTAAGCTATTGACGATTTGAATCTTTATCTCACAAAAACCACTTTGGTACATCAACATGATCGCAAGCGCCGGTACCTCTAAGGGGACCACCCCAGAGTTACGTTAGGGCACCTTCCTGCGAAGGTACCTAAGATACTTACCATGCCCTACAGATCCAAGTCAGTAGACACTCAGGCAGGTCGCTGTGTACAGGCTGAAAGTTGTAAAGAGAGTCATTGATCGTACGCACAGAAATCTTAATAATAAGGTAATATTAAGATTTCTGTGATCGTACCCTATCAACATGGTCGCAAGGGCCGGTACCTCTAAGGGGACCACTCCTGAGCTACGTTAGGGCACCTTCCTGTGAAGGTACCTAAGATACTTACCATGCCCTACAGATCCAAGTCAGTAGACACTCAGGCAGGTCGCTATGTCATGTACAGGCTGAAAGTTGTAAAGAGAGTCACTGATCGTACCTTTCTTGAGACATGCAATACATTGAGATGCTATTAATGGTGATATGTGATGCGATTATGGGCTGACACAGCCTGAGTCTGTATTTTCTGATATATACCTGAGTGTCTTTAAAACTACAAAAATAATAATGATATATTTTTAACACACACAATAACTAAGAAAATGAAACAACAAAATAACTTACTTCTAAACACAAAAACCGGCTGCGCCAAAAAGGCCGTTCAGCAAAATACCGGAGATGTAGTTCCTGGTTATCAACCGACCTGAAAAGTGAAAAGGTTACTTCTAGATAAGCGTGCTTCATCTTCTACTACACCATCGATTACCTTGACGTGATATGGCGGTCATTAAATTAACACCCTAAAAAAAAATTGATTATACCTACTCAACAGATGATAGAAGGTAAACAATTAAACAACATTCTGATCTTAAATTGGTAGTGATTAGCTATGAAAGAAAGGCCAATGTCCGCTGTTCATGGTTATATTGGAATGAAAATGGGGAAGCAAAAGAGTATTATAAACTACCTATATGATTTTCAGTAATATTATAAAAAACAAATATCATCATCATAATATTTCAGCTTATTGAGGAGGGTTAAGTGCAGACTTAACCCTCCTCAATTTAATTCCATCGTGACCAGTCCAATGCCACCTTTATCCAAAGACTCCCTGCAGTCTTGACGAGGTCATCATTCTCTCCGGCAGGTGGCTGACCTATGCTGCGATTTCCAGTAGGTACGTGGTCTCAATTCCAGTATCGTTTTTGCCCCATCGACCGTCCGATCGTCGCCGTCGCTCTGTGGCATGCCCATTGTCAATAAACTAAAAATAAGGAAAAATATAAAACCTGTTTTCTGAAAACTGAATAAGTTTTTGTTCTAATAAATAGTAATTTTCTGTAGAATAGAAAATAATATTATTTATTTCTAAGTACCTATACCTATGGTACATTGAGATTTTAATATTAAAATAGTTTCACATATTATCGGTGTAGAAATATTTTCTATCTCTTTCTTTTTTTATACCGATCTGAATATTTATGTTTATACAACGTGTAATTTAAAGGGTATATACATACCAAGTGCATGGCTTCTTTGGATGATAACAAACGATATGGCAAGGGTTTTGTAATCCTAAGTCTACGTATGTACAACTTATTACAAATTCCAATACACTGATACCAGAGACCGAATTTTTCAAATTAAGAAGAACGAAAAGAATTATCGTGTTATTGGCAAGTGACGTGGAAAGTTATTGACCCTCGTAGTGCTGTGACACGTTTGTTATGATTGGTATTCAAGAAATATATGAAACCGATAATTTGGTATCAATTCTTTAAGTCAGTTATTTTAAGCTGAAACTGTGCATAGAGACTCCATACCAGATTTTGTCTTCAGCCCTTTTGGATAGATATGGGGTTTCCGTTACACGTTGTATAAATGGAATTCAAAATTGTTATAATATAATCAGCGTATAACGTTGCCACTGCTGGGGACACAGTCCTCTTCTCTTTGAGAGTGAATGGGACATAATCTACCACGTGGTCCAGTGAGGGTTTGTGGACGTCTCACGTCATCTGACTTTAGGTCCTACGCGCTACGACACGCCCATATGACATGACTGTTTCTTCGCGCTGTTTACTTCACCGTTTTGAGAGAAGTGATGTGATGATGAAAATCACACAAAGTAACATTACTTTGCGTCCGGCTGGGTTCGAAACCACAACCTTCCTTTTTTTGTTTAAAAAGATTACTAGCAAAGATAAATGATCTTTATTTTGCAAATTGGTTATTAAATAGGTAACACTTACACGTAATTTTTTCGTAAATATTAACTAGATGAGGCCGGTGTTTCCTGACTACCCTGAGAAGAAACACCGAAACAA
Organism: Tholera decimalis; assembly: GCA_943138885.2. Classification (NCBI taxonomy): domain Eukaryota; kingdom Metazoa; phylum Arthropoda; class Insecta; order Lepidoptera; family Noctuidae; genus Tholera; species Tholera decimalis. The sequence goes on along the minus strand of OW964553.2, from coordinate 4,878,559 downwards.
ATTCAGGAGTGGTAGAATTTAAATTACTAGGAATCTTGTTAACCCCTCCAAGTATGCTAAATATGATTGTGTCTGGAGTGGGTTCACATCAATAGTGTAATGGGTGGGGTTCGAACCTGCGACCTATCGATCGCAAGTCCTACACCTTAGCCACTAGGCTATTGACGCTTGATTACTTGCAAGTCTGTAAATAATAGGCAAACACTGCTCTATCTTGTCTTCTGGGTAATCCTTGATTATATGAATTATTACATCAGTTACCTATAGGTACATCTCTTCAATTTGTGAGAGAAAGCTTTGTACAAATTCAATGTATACTATATAATATTATAAAGCGGAAAAGGTTGTTTGCTTGAACGCGCTAATCTTCGAAAGTACTGGGTGGATTTGGATGCAATTTGGTATGGAAGTAGCTTGCAGCTTGAGGAAGGTTATAGGCTACTTTTTACGCGACATTTAAAAAAAGGAGAGTTATGTTTTTACCGTGATAGAATCCACGGGAGCGAAGCCCCGCGTGAGTACTAGTCTAGATATTTCGTGAGACCGAGCTAAGATTCCTGACCACTGCTGCTCGATATCTGGAATCAATATCTACTCCCAACTACAAACTCATTGGAGTAGAGTCAACTAAGTTATTTATTTTACTTTATTGTTTAATTTTAATTCTGTATAATTATTATTCCGTCCTTATTTAGTTCAGTAGTTTTTACAGTTTTTAGTATATACAGACGCCAGCACATCAAGCTACAACAATCTGTCAAATATATTCAATAGATTTTCAACTTTATTGTTAAAGAAATTAGGTTCAAGGTTGATTGGAAAAATTTGACAGCTTCGGGTAGCTTCATGTGCTCAGCTGGCGTCTGTACCTAGGTACGGCCGGGGTTGCGGGAATGTTTGTAACGAGGTACCGTGGCCCCGGAACGTAAAGGCAGTTGAAGGAAAGGGTGGGTTTTTAGTCAGTAGAAGTCTGACACTCCCTTCCGCTTCACTCAGAGCGGGAGAAGTCATTATATGATCCCCACCGAAATGTTTTTGTCTGAAATCACACTAAGCCGTTGGTCCCGACTGAAATTTGTACCTACGTCTTTAACAGTACCCAGGGCCGGATTAAGCATTAGGCGGAGTAGGCAACTGCCTAGAGGCCCCAAATCAACTAGGGGCCCAGGCCTAGTACACGCACCAAGAAAACATGTTTCTTCGAACGAGAATTTGATGTGCGTGTGTCCTTAGGGACCCCACTGTTATCTCACAAAATACAAATCGTTATATTTAGTAGTAGAATTAAAACCATTTTAGAACAAATCTGGGAATCTATACTAATATTATAAAGCTGAAGAGTTTGTTTGTTTGTTTGTTTGTTTGTTTGTTTGTTTGTTTGTTTGTTTGCTTGAACGCGCTAATCTCAGGAACTACGGCTCTGATTCGAAAAATTCTTTCAGTGTTAGATAGCGCATTTATCGAGGAAGGCTATAGGCTATATATCATCACGCTAAGACCAATAGGAGCGGAGCACTAATGAAGAATGTTTCAAAATCGGGGGAATTTTTTTTCCACGCGGACGAAGTCGCGGGCGGAAGCTAGTAAGTAAATAAATATATTAAAAACCACAGCCCTTGGTGTGCGTTTCCTCAGTTCACACACTATTTGGTCAGTCAAAGTAAGAAAAGGGGCCCTGAGAATGCCATTGCCTTAGGGCCTCTGACAGGGTTAATCCGGCTTTGACAGTACCTGCTAGTTACGGGTAATCAGAAGTCAGACAATCTGATACTTAGGTTTGCCAACTTTTTTTGATGAAAATAATGTATAAAATTGTTTGAATTGGAAAAAAAGTATTATACAATACAATACAAATACAAATACGTTTATTATTTCACCACGGTAAACAATACAATATAAATACACTGTCACCTAAAATAGGCTTCCTATATTGGATTGCTATAGGTGACAGTAGGAATCGCGGTTAATCTACTTACAAATAATTGCTTATCATCACGTTTCATTTTATATGGAAAGAAAAAAAAATCACATTTTTTATAATAGAAAAAAAAAACAAAACAACGAAAACAGTATTAAAAACTAATAAATAAATTTGGGGAAACTAAGTAACATTTATATTATATACAAGTATTGGAAAGAATAAAAGAGTATTTTTAAAATTTAATAGTTTTATTGCCTTAAAAACGTATTTTTATGTGCTTTTAGCACAAGCTAACAATTTCTTACTATTTTTAAATGTTTCAAAGCTTGTTTGACAATCAACATTTAAATTTAAATAAATAAACAATTCTTTTCTAATTAAATTTATTGATGCTCTATTTCACTCTTCTCGCCACTTCAGATTCATTACTGAAAAAACCCTCTCAGTGAAAGCTTATTGAAAACTTATACTTTTGTAAGACTTTGGTCATTTTAGCTTTTTTAGGAGTCACTGGAGTATCACTATTAGAATTACTCGTCATTTTTAACATTAATTTTCACTTTAAAATAGATTCTTTTATTAAAAACAAAAACAACGGACAATTTTCATACAATTTTGTCGATAGTGACGTCTGTGATAATGTGACCTGTCACTGTCACATTAACATCTGACATCTAAAATTTCGTTCAGTAATTATAAATCGTTTCCATCATCTGTTTTAACTTATATGTACCGTTAAATAGTTAATTAAGTACTTACCCATAAATCCCATAATGGGTGTTTTGTTCTATGCATCGCAGTAAAGGTTGGAAATAAAGTATTTTCACATACTTACTTTATTTGTATGCAAAAGTATAAAGTATAATTGCCAAAAATAAAGTAGGATACGTTATTATAAAGTATGGTTGGCAACCCTACTGATACCAGCTCAAGGTTCAGAAGGCCAGGAGTTAAGGGCTATCGTATTACCCAGTTACTAGATTGTGGAGATCAGACAGACAGCCAACTTTTATAGAATTAATAAACGGTTATTTTTAATTTAGTTTGTTTTAAGTGATAATTAGTTACGTTAAGGACTAGATTCCTACACCCAATTCCTTGTACTAATTGTAATACTTAATGTTAGGTACCCATACTTACCTAGTTATACCTACTTATTTATATCACGTATACCAAATTGTTAAATTATTACCTAATTATGCAGTTACCTAATTAAAAACGACCTACTCATAAGTTATAAATTACAACCGTTCGCTATCAAAACCAAACTGCTACCAATACTACATTTACACCCAGTCGTAAACTGAAAAAAAAATGAAGACAAACTTCTCTAACAATCCAGAACCCACCATAGATCTAGCGTCATAAAGTTTAAATTCCCCTAACGGTGCAAACAACGCATTCGAAAAAAGTACTATTTATAGAGAGCTGTCAATTTAATTCGGATCAAATTCTGGTCGATTAAAGCATCTGTTCTTTTATAACGAACAAAAAGGAACTCTATTTTTAGATTTACAAGGTTAACTATCAATTGGTTTGCTCCCAAGTGTGTAGCATGATGTTTTTTCCACCGTAACATTCTTGACCGCGGGTGGCCTCCACACGGCCGTTTTCTCATCCAATCAGAATCTTTGTATTTGAGATGAAACAATGCCGCCTTTGTTGGGGGCGTGGCTCCCTTTGTTCCCCACAATAGGATGACAGTTGGTCCCTTTGTGCTCATTGTGTGGGGTATTGTTCGTCTATTGTGTGGTTGGCAGCCAGAGCCGGGGGGCGGGGCGAGGCTGATATGCGCTGAAACTTCGTTTTTACCTAAAGTCACAATGTTTTGATTGGTGTGATGGGAAAGTGTCTTGGGAGGTAACGCTGGGAAAAAAAGGCGAAGTGAATTAATGATGTGGGCTTCTCTGTTTTATCTAACACTTACCTGATAGTCGCGTGACCATATAAGAGAAGTGAAGTGAACGTGAACTGAACTGTCTTGACACTCACCTTGACCCACGAGCTCACCCTGATAAGTTTGGTGAATTGAGCTCAGGAATCAATATTAACATACGTATTTTTACGGATGGTTTTGGCCAGAATAAACCAGCTGAACGGGTAAGAAGTATGACCGACACCGTTCACGACATCAAACTGAAATCTATATCAGTCACTCGGATCTACAGTCTGTTTCAGGTGTGAAAAAAATCAATTGAACAAAGTTATAAGTCAATTCGATCAAAAGATATGACTTTATGTTACATATTCTGCAATTTCACAAAGAAATCAAAACCTAACCCACAGAACTTAGTCTTACGGTATATATATGAAGGAAACAATTCGAAAACCGTAAACATGTAGTTAGTTCGGTAGGTAATATTGAACTTATGTTAGTATAAATGTTCTAATATACCTACGTAAGGATCACGGAACTCTTGCGCAAGTCCAACTCACATTTGGCCAGCTTTTTTCATCATTCTTTTTTTCATTGATTATAAACCCGCGTTTGACCACCATCTCACCTGATGGTAAGTGATGATGTGGTCGAAGATGAAGCACATAAATACCACTAGGTTATAACTATCAGGAAACATAGACTCCGGCAGGGAATTCCACTCCTTCAATAAAAGCCAAAGGATTAGACGATCAGAAATACAACGTCGGTCGGGTTATTTAGTGAAGTATACATTACTCACTAAAGATAATAATTATTGTACTATACGGCTATTGCAGAGATAAGCCCGTAAAACATACATACAAAAAGTTTTTTTTTTTGTGTATCTTGTAAATATATGCAGACACTTCAATGTTATTTATACGTAGATAGAAACGTTATAGACTAGTTATATAATAGATGGTAAGTATGTAGGTATTATCATGTAGTGCTGGAGCTCCCGCTGCGGCTGCGGAAAATAATATATTTAAATTCAGTAATATCGGTGATAGCTATATTTTCGAGCCGTTTGGGGTCGAAACTCTCGGACCGTGGGGCCGGTGTGCTCACAGCCTTTTTAAAGAAATATCGAAATGGTTCGTTGACGCTTCCCGTGACCCAAGGGCTGGCTATTTCTTTAACTAAAGGCTAACGAGGCAATGCCGCCAGTTTCTTGAGTAGGTACGTTACCAGCCGACAACGCTGAGGATGAATTTTTGGATGCCTTGTTCTAGTTTGTATTCTAAGTATTTTAGTTTTGCATCGTCATCAATCTCCTGCTCTTATGTATAATGTAAAAAATGTATAGTGAATGTCTGTGATTTAAAAATAGCTGTGTTTTCGAAAACTAACGATACAAAAATCTCTTTTTGTATGAATATTTTAATTGTACTGAAAGATACCAGTTTGCTCCAAACTGGAAGCAATAAAAGCGAGTTAACAACGGGTTGCTACCGACTGCCGACTAGCGAGTGTCATCCAGACATTGTTATTGATCGCGACACGCCAGCGTACCGCGAGACGCTCCCGTTACAACGCGTGTGTTATACTTTTAAATACCTTTCAAAAGCGATCGGGAACTTCCACATTTCAATTGTAGAATATCGAATAATAACAGATTTTGAATAAGGAAAAAAAAGGAAGAAACTATTAAGTACCTAATATTATTATAACTCAATAGTTACTTTAACCGATAGACTTGCAACTCGTCGTCGGTGTTCAAGGCTCTGGAGCTTTGACTCGACCAGTGCATCGTTGCCAATGAGTCTCTTGGCCCTTTTCTCGATAGACTCAAGCGCGTCCAGTTGGTATTTGACAGATCCATCCCAAAGATGAAAGCAGTACTCCTTACACGACCGAACCTGGGCTTAATACAGATTGAGCAGCTGTTCCGGTGTGAAGTACCGTGTCACCTTGGCTAGAATTCCCAACTTTTTTAACCCTACTTTTTTTAATATAAATTACACAAGTTGGGCCCCTCCACTGCTCTTTTTTCAATCGACTGAAAAACTTGAACAAGGTAACCAAAAAATGTAATTTTTAACAGAGAATTTTCCAAAGAGTTTCCTCTTTCCTAATCCTTTTTAAATCAATCGGGGTACCATTCAATTCCATTCAAGTGAAGAGGTACAAATATTAATAATGTAAGAGCCTACACGCTTCGCCGTTTATGGTGCTATATGGGGTTGTTTGGGGCTGTGGGGTATTGTGACACGTTCAATGGGTAATACCCCACGACAACAGTACACCTGTGTTGTTGATTATTGATTTTGTTTTCTATTTTCGGGTGTCTGTTTGTAGTGTTGCGTTTCTAGGTTGTGCTCTGCTGTGTTAGTTGGGAAAATCTCTACGGCATTATCCGCTGAGTTTATCTGTAAGTATATCGAGTTGAGCTTCGCAATAATTGACAAATGCTTACACTGTTCGGACGGGCCTGCTTAATTCTGTGTGATTCTATCCACTAAAGAATACTACAGACATAAACCTACATGATTCTCATAATGATTTGATCATTACAGATTGTATGGACTTTAAAAGAGACGTTGACCTCTGAGGTTGTTTTAGTGTTTCTTCTCAGAGTAGACAGTGAGGAAACACTGGCCTTATTTAGTTTACATTTATGAAAAAAAGTGACGTGTAAAACTGTTATTTATAAAAAGTATAACCTATTAGCAAAATTAACATCATTATTTAATTTTTATTACATTTAATTATTGATCGGGAAGTTTTTTTCTTGTATCGATACGCTTGCGCTGTCCCATTTTCGCAGTAGGTACATCATGTTGCGCGGGTGCTACCGCTGCGGTTGCTGGCGGTAATATCCCTACCTTTGAATTTTAATTTTATTTATTTGAATTATAATGTATTTTGATGTATTCTAATTTTGACGAATTTTAATTTTAATTTATTAGATTTTGATTTATTTTAATTTAATTCATTTTATATTTTGCTATTGCTGGAACAAAACTCCTCATTAGGAGTCGGGCGTTGGTAGCTGCGCCACAGTTTTAAGTTTTGCAGCTACCATCGTTGAATTGTTTGCTTGTCTATTGTTTTTGTTTCAAATAAACAATTTTTATTTCATTTATTTATTTACCTTACCTCTGTAATACCTCAGTGGTTACTATATCTTCGAGCAGTCGGTCAAAAATGCTGGTTGACACTTCCCGTTACGATTGTGAAAGATGTAGACAGCCGAGACCAACGAAAACTCGATGTGTGAAAAAAAAAGAAAAAAAGAAGAACAAAGAAAGATCGTCACCTATTCACAGAATGACCTCGCCAAGGATTGCTTACCATTAAAAATCAACCAATGTGCCTGCTATTATTTAGCCAGGAACTCCTAACAAATAGAAATTAAACAAAACTGATACATAGTTCTCCGCTTACTTCTCTACCACGCACCGGTAAATAATGAAATAATGATATTTATTTTGCAAATAGGTTATAAATAACACTTACACACGTCTTTTTTTTCGTAAATATAAACTAGATGAGGCCAGTGTTTCCTAACTGACTGCTCTGAGAAGAAACACTGAAACAAACTCAGAGGTCAACGTCTCTTTTAAAGTCCAGACAATCTGTAGTGATCAAATCATATGAGAGCCATGTAGGTGTATGTCTGTGGCGCCCTTTAGAGGACAGAATCACACAGATTTGACCAGGCCCGTTCAAACAGTGCAAGCAGTTGTAAAATATCGCGTAGCTCAACTTAGAACCTCAAGGAGCTCGAACGATTTGACGAACAATACCAAAGTAAGGACATTTGGGTGGGCCGTATAAAGCACTCAAACTGCCAGACAGTGTGGTAATCTATTCATAATATTCGTGTATAAATACAATTATCATTAATAGAAAAGGTAATAGATACAGGAAAGGTTTGCGTGTTCATAAATAACACCCGTGCAAAGAAGGGGCGGGTCGCTAGTATGTATAAAGTGGTTGGAAATTGGTTCGCCTTCTTTTAGGGAAAGTGCTGGCATAATATCTCGCAGAATGTCTCTGGTTTGCTGTCTCAGAGTCGCCATAGCTCCCTTTTAGAGACTCTCTTCTTAATCTCTGGAACGGCTGATCCCATTAATGGACTTACTTTTCATCACGGAATTCCCAGAGATTCGGGATTGAAAAAACACGAATGCAGGAATCGATATTTAGGTGAAAAAAAATAATTACAAAATATTACTTACTCAAAAAAATATTAGTTACTCAATCTCGACTAAATGTCACGGATCAGGATGTAAATCGGCACAGAGATAGATTACAGTCGCAAGAGGACATTGCCTACTTTTTGACAAGGCAACAGCTACTGAATCCTTGAATGAATTTGGGACTAAACATTTTAAACAAAAAAAAATTGTAGTCTTTCATACAAACCCCAGTACTCTGCTTACCCGACAAGGCTAGCAGGCTCATATCTACCTACTGTCCACTGTTATAAGCTACAGCCTCCCGAGGCCGCGAGATTGAATGGCCTGACCGTCTGAGATGAACGGATTACCTTCGTGATACCAATACCGATGTTATTATCATCCTATACATGCTCATCTTGTCTTTTTGTGGAGGATGAAAAGTAATTTTGCTATAAGTTGTGTACAGTTTTTATTAGAAATATGTAGTTCTACGTGAAAAGAGAAAACGTACTTTTTGATTTATCAAATCAATAAAAAATGACAAGATAAATGGTATCAAAGGCTTGTGACACTTCTGTTCAACTTAGGTACCGCATGTACAAAGACAGATTTGTAATCTTTTGATGAGATTTTGTTTGTTAAACCCTAACTGTTTACGTTTAAAGATAGTAGTAGTTCATTCCCAAAACAACACTACGGTGCGGTAACTAGGATTTTAGAGCAATGCTCACATTAAGCCATATTAATTTAAATTATAGTCTCGCGTTTGACCACCATCTCACCTGATGATAAGTGATGATGTGGTCGAAGATGGAGCACGCTTACCTAGGAGTAACCTATTCACTCTTGACTTAAAAACACGCACAATCAAAGTATCCACAAAACTCTTTTTCCGTATTAAGTTTATTTTATTCACAAATATATTTCGGGCTATATGATTCTTGAAAGCATTAATAAATAATAATAATAATAAATAACATTTATTTTCACCACAATATTTAACAGTACATAGTAGTAACATACATAATTAATTGCAAAGGAGTACAATCTGAAAATATTGTGGGGACTGCTGCCTGAGCTAGGCCAGAGGCCTGTGTTTCAGGTCACCAGGGCTTCACTCCGTATTACGAAAACTGACTTACATTAGTACTAGAGTCACAATTTTAGAGACAACAACAACAATTCGAGAATACTGTGATGTGTGTAGGTATTATTATATTTTAAGTATCTAATGAAGGGGTTGGTGTTACTGTATAGTAGATAGTTACATGCTGTATTAAGTGTAATGTTGTAGTGTCATATTTTTTTTTTCAATATTTGAAAATCATGCTCTGTTAAATGTTTTTTTACCTATCGTTGTTCTTAGTTGGTTAATAGGTAGGATTTGATTTACTTTAGTCAACTCATTTGGATATTTTCCTTTGGCAGATTGTGGCACTACTCCAGGGCCTAACTTACATACCGATCTACCTTAAGCACTAATGGGTGTGAACGGTATTTGAGTGGAGTTTCTTAGGGAAGCACTTTGGGTCCAGAAAATAATTTGGGTGCCTACCTCTAAAAACAATTGCAATTAAAAATATAGGTAATACTTTTAAATCTCGCCGTGATAAAGTAGGTACTTAAGCAATGAAGTCAGTTCGAAATAGAAACATTCGGAAGTGAACAAGTTTGATCGAAAGCTCATATTGCTCGGGCTATATGTACCCACTGTGCGGGTTCTAGCCGTGAGAAAGATGTCAAGGGTCAATATAATCATCAATTATGATCCGGACTTAAAAGGTAAAAGACTTCAAACATTCTATGTGTATATTTACAAGTGTAATGAACAAATATTAAGAGTGTTAGCCCCTCAAGATGTTTAATACAAACTCGCAAGTCCTTATACTTGAATATCTACGTAAGCCATATTTACAGGATGGTTAGTTAAGACCTTTTTTCAAAAACTATTTAGATAGAAAAAGAGACCAAGTAACACATAATCTATAGACTAAAGAAGATCTTTCATGTGACTTTACTTTAAAATAACATGAAGTAATTTATCTTCCTCTTATGAAACGTTATTCGTAACATTCACGATTCTTCATGATTAGTCGATACCCATGAATAGGGCTGCCATCACTAAATTTGCCAGCCCCAGAGAAAGACTTATATTCCCCGGACATTTGGGTAAAATCACAGTTTTTCCCCGGACACCGTTAAAAATACATTTTTTGAACTTGAAACTAAAAACAACAATGTTTATTGATTGTAGAGCTTTAGAGCTTTTTTAATAACAGTCTCTTCCTTTTCACTTAATCAACGTAACATAAACAATGAGATGAAAATAATAATAGAGATCGTAATTTTTGGTACCCATAAGATCAATGTGTGTCCGGGTTTAGCTGGACGCTTCTTGAGAAAATCCTCCCGGACGCCCCCGAATGCTATCCAAACTAGGACAAATCTGGGAAAACCCGGACGGATGGGCCCTACCCATGAACAGCTGATGCTGTAAAAATATTAGCCAATTGTCATCATAGGTGGTGGGATATGATGAACCTTGACACTATTTACACAACTGTATTGTATATAACAACAAGTAGCCTCCGAATTCTATCACACAATTACTTTCATCCCCTATTACAGCTACTTGAAGGTAGATTTTGGAAAAAAAAATGTCTATTTGATTCCGAGTCTTCCACTATCTCCATGCCGAATTCATTTAAAAACGGTTCAGTAGAGAGAGAGAGAAAGAGCAGAGCTGTGATAGTCACACGGATTTTAACATTATTAATATGGATAAATATGAATTTTGTTAAGCTATCCTCGACACAAACACACTATAAACACTAGGAACAGTTCTAGTGTAGCCACACGACGTTGATGCAGTGTTACATACTGTTCTATTACTGTGTGATATCACTTATCAGTGGTATTAATTTAGCAAGCTGTGGTAGGTAGAGGCTTGGCTCGGATTTGCCCAACAATGCGACGCCTAACGCGTCTCGGGTGGGGGCGAACTGTGATATTGCGACCATGCTGTTTGTAGACAGAGAGACTTAAAAGTTTAATAACACTATTGCCGTGAACTCACTCCAGACAGAAGCATTAAATTTTGCCCATTCTCCTTTAGCTTAGTTGGAGGGGTTAACGAGATAGCTAGTGATAGAATGTGAAATCTACCCACATTGTTAGTTTTTTTTTTTAAGAAAAGAAATAAACATCTTTTTAGTACAATGAAGTTTAAAGGTGGTGAAAAATACATTATTTACATAATTCTCATCGAGGTTGAAGATGAAGACTAAAATTTACAATGATAGTGAAGTAACTCAAAATTTGTTGGGTTTGAGCAAGAAAGTCTTTAAAAGAGCAGTGTTCAGTTTTGTTTATTGTATAACTATTGAGACAACTACACTGTACTAAACAAATATTACTACATTTAATTGTAATAGAATAATTTAGAATTACAACAAAAAAAAATTATTTGGACATTAACAAGTACCTAATAAAGTTTTTCTATATTTAAGTAAAATGAATGCACCTATATCTCTTGTAACCGATGTATTGGCTATTCCTTTCTTACTCCTATTTCGTGTAAAAGGTCAGTGTATACCAAAGTCTGAAGTTACAAGAAATTAGATAGAATATACTTTATTGCACCTACACCAAAATTTAAACACACCTATTTAATATTATTTCTTAATTCTATGGTTACAATGAGGTTCTTATCGCTAAAAGTTAAATCTTCCAGAAATCTTAGGAAGGACTTTCAAAACATTAATTAAAGTAGGGAGGGCTAAATTAGTGTACTCTGAAAACACAAAAGTAATATTTGTACAAATACATAGTTTTCATTGGTTTCATTGTTTCATATCATTCTAAGTGTATGAAATTATCTCATAATTAAACCACGGCTTTCTAGGAAGACTACCTACCAGTGGCGAAGGCTCCATACAACTCGATTCCTACCGGCTTCCCTTTTGAAATATAGCAAATATTAGTCTATTATTTTATTTATGAATATATAAATAGTAATCTATTATTTTCAATTAAAAAAATAATTATTTATGAAGTTACAAGACTTCGAAGTCAGCCACAGGGCCACAGTTACTGGAATTCACGCATCACACTTGAGCAAGGTAAGCATTTTTTGGTCCGGCTTCCCTTTCATGAAAATTCACCCTTCGCCACTGCTACTTACGTACTGCACCATCATTATTTATTTATTTATAATATACTTTATTGTACACCTCACAATATTACAACTATATTGTACACCTCACAATATTACAACTATATTGTACACCTCACAATATTACAACTATATTGTAATCGGCTTCCAGTCTAACCGGATACAGCTGAGTATTAGCTGAGTTTTTTCGATGTGACATGTGTGTGATGACTTAAAATTGATAATTTTGAAAATGTATGGACCCAATGTCTGAAATAAAAAGATTTTATTTTATTTTTTATTAGTGTTTATTGACAAAGATGTTCAAATGACAGCTAAAACCAACGGGTTAACGTGCTTCTTTTTTTTTTTTTTTTTTTTTATTTAATATAGGTTCGCGTTTTTGCTTTCCGAGACACGGGGGTATCATACCATCAACTTCCAAACTTCGAGCTCCTACTGAGAAATTTCTTATAGCAAAACTCAATAGTACTTTTTAGCCCGACCCGTGAATTGAACCCGAGACTGCATATTCAACAGGTGCGCTTGCAAATACTTGACGGACACCTGTCCTCCCTTTCGATGGGATTGTGGGACTTTCACCCTGTTCCATATATCCCCTATTCCCCAAAATTCAAAATTCTATTATATCTAAGATTTTTTCTTATTAAATTGTTGATAGGCTTGAGTTTGACCACCACCTCACCTGATATTAAGCGATGATGTGGTCGAAGATGAAGCACGCTTGCCTAGAAGTAACCTATTCACTCTTGACTTAAAGACTCCCAGGTTATAGCTATCGGGAAACACAGATTCCGGCAGAGAATTCCACTCCTTAGTCCCGTTCAGTCCCAGTAGCAACGCCACCGTAGCGGGGAGGCCGGGCCCGTCTGGCGCACAATGCCCCGCGTAATAATATAATCGTCTGTCGCCACTTGCCATTAATTAAATTTAAAATTTTCATTGCTACGCCATTGCTGTTTCAGCGTCTTAACTGCTGTATGTAGAATGTGATCTATGTTTTATTCAATGAATACGGTTCTTGTGAAATAATGTACAGAGTTGATTTTGATGAGATGCACCTTAAAGCGATAAATCTGACCAAGACAAGAGATAACACACGTCGCGCTACGTTGCCACTTTGTTACCTAGGTATTTAAGGTCAGTCACATTTATTTACAAAGGGTGGTTGCGTTTTACTCTGATTTGTAAGCTACTTAGTATGTTTGAAAAAAAAAATTTGGCTCTTTTTATTTTTTAACTGTATCAAATTAACACTAAACACGTATAGTATACGTAGTGTAATTTAATGCCCCTCTGTCGTATTAACTCTGTATATTATAAAACGTCGCTGCGCCTGCCAAATTCCATATGTGCATTTTTTCATTTTTTCGCTAAGCGTAATCTCCGTTTCGTTCTGTATATGCTGATAAAATCTTTTTTATGATATTCCATCTAGAAACAAATATGACAAATACGGTATGTATTTTGACCGTGTAGAAAAATTCGTATGTGCAGAAATGCACAAAAAAAATTTGCGTTCCGTCTGCAGTCACCCACAACTGCGCGCCGTGACACGGTGGGGTGGAATCTTCAAGTGGGGACTTAAGGATTCAAATGAGTATTTTTGAATTTTATGTACTAATACAAATATTTTTTGTTAAATGTAAATTTTTTTATACCTAGTATTTTTCGAGTTATAGGCCCCTAAACTTTGTATGAAATATTAATCGGTTTTTGGTTTAATCTGACATGTTTTAATATTGTATTACAGAAATATAGCAAAAAAACAAATTATTGGTAAACACCACCCTTATGACGTCATTTGTTTCTAACAATACTCAATAGCGCGGTGACCCTCATTAGCGCGCGCGTAGTTCATTGAGCGCAGCAAAATGATGACGTGTCATTATGTGATTGAAAATGACATGGTTACATTTGAAAAACAACCATCCTCAGTACGTTGTTACACATCGTTTGTTCGGAATACTAATACTATTTATTACGTAAAAATGTTCGATTTGGTGTCAAATATTGATATTGTTGTGCTATTAAAGGAAAGTGGAAGTTTTAAAAATAATAGTGTTTTATATAGTGCTATTAAATCTAGATTAGTCCCCACTGTGTTAAGTGATGAAAACGATAAAGCGCTAAAAGCGTTTTGTGCAAAATATTGCTATAATCTGCAAAGGAGATGGCAAAATGCTCATAGCAAAGAGGAATTGTTTAGCAACAATAATAGCGAATGGTTATTATCGGAAATAAATTGGCCTGATTTCATTGTAAGTGCATTTGAAAGAAACCAAGACTCTGTTCCTAGTACATCAAGTGAACATGAATCTCCAGCAAAAGTGTCTACTGCCACGTCAACGAATGTAAGTCCAAGGAAACCATTTTGTGAATTAGGACCTAAGCAAAAAAAGAGACGTACTGAACTATGACTACAGAGGAAATATCTCATGCATATATTATGAAATTACGAGAGGATGGTAATGGTAATAATGGTAATCAAGGAATAGCTGAAATCCTCGAACACCTACTTAAAAATCTACAGGATGTGCAAAATGCCAAAGATAGTCTTTTAGGTAAAAATGAAAAACCTAAATTTACTACAGATGAAGCTTTGAACTTCCAAACTTCGAGCTCCTACTGAGAAATTTCTTATAGCAAAACTCAATAGTACTTTTTAGCCCGACCCGTGAATTGAACCTGAGACTGCATATTCAACAGGTGCGCGTGCAAATACTTGACGGACACCTGTCCTCCCTTTCGATGGGATTGTGGGACTTTCACCCTGTTCCATATATCCCCTATTCCCCAAAATTCAAAATTCTATTATATCTAAGATTTTTTCTTATTAAATTGTTGATAGGCTTGAGTTTGACCACCACCTCACCTGATATTAAGCGATGATGTGGTCGAAGATGAAGCACGCTTGCCTAGAAGTAACCTATTCACTCTTGACTTAAAGACTCCCAGGTTATAGCTATCGGGAAACACAGATTCCGGCAGAGAATTCCACTCCTTAGTCCCGTTCAGTCCCAGTAGCAACGCCACCGTAGCGGGGAGGCCGGGCCCGTCTGGCGCACAATGCCCCGCGTAATAATATAATCGTCTGTCGCCACTTGCCATTAATTAAATTTAAAATTTTCATTGCTACGCCATTGCTGTTTCAGCGTCTTAACTGCTGTATGTGGAATGTGATCTATGTTTTATTCAATGAATACGGTTCTTGTGATATAATGTACAGAGTTGATTTTGATGAGATGCACCTTAAAGCGATAAATCTGACCAAGACAAGAGATAACACACGTCGCGCTACGTTGCCACTTTGTTACCTAGGTATTTAAGGTCAGTCACATTTATTTACAAAGGGTGGTTGCGTTTTACTCTGATTTGTAAGCTACTTAGTATGTTTGAAAAAAAAAATTTGGCTCTTTTTATTTTTTAACTGTATCAAATTAACACTAAACACGTATAGTATACGTAGTGTAATTTAATGCCCCTCTGTCGTATTAACTCTGTATATTATAAAACGTCACTGCGCCTGCCAAATTCCATATGTGCATTTTTTCATTTTTTCGCTAAGCGTAATCTCCGTTTCGTTCTGTATATGCTGATAAAATCTTTTTTATGATATTCCATCTAGAAACAAATATGACAAATACGGTATGTATTTTGACCGTGTAGAAAAATTCGTATGTGCAGAAATGCACAAAAAAAAATTGCGTTCCGTCTGCAGTCACCCACAACTGCGCGCCGTGACACGGTGGGCTGGAATCTTCAAGTGGGGACTTAAGGATTCAAATGAGTATTTTTGAATTTTATGTACTAATACAAATATTTTTTGTTAAATGTAAATTTTTTTATACCTAGTATTTTTCGAGTTATAGGCCCCTAAACTTTGTATGAAATATTAATCGGTTTTTGGTTTAATCTGACATGTTTTAATATTGTATTACAGAAATATAGCAAAAAAACAAATTATTGGTAAACACCACCCTTATGACGTCATTTGTTTCTAACAATACTCAATAGCGCGGTGACCCTCATTAGCGCGCGCGTAGTTCATTGAGCGCAGCAAAATGATGACGTGTCATTATGTGATTGAAAATGACATGGTTACATTTGAAAAACAACCATCCTCAGTACGTTGTTACACATCGTTTGTTCGGAATACTAATACTATTTATTACGTAAAAATGTTCGATTTGGTGTCAAATATTGATATTGTTGTGCTATTAAAGGAAAGTGGAAGTTTTAAAAATAATAGTGTTTTATATAGTGCTATTAAATCTAGATTAGTCCCCACTGTGTTAAGTGATGAAAACGATAAAGCGCTAAAAGCGTTTTGTGCAAAATATTGCTATAATCTGCAAAGGAGATGGCAAAATGCTCATAGCAAAGAGGAATTGTTTAGCAACAATAATAGCGAATGGTTATTATCGGAAATAAATTGGCCTGATTTCATTGTAAGTGCATTTGAAAGAAACCAAGACTCTGTTCCTAGTACATCAAGTGAACATGAATCTCCAGCAAAAGTGTCTACTGCCACGTCAACGAATGTAAGTCCAAGGAAACCATTTTGTGAATTAGGACCTAAGCAAAAAAAGAGACGTACTGAACTATGACTACAGAGGAAATATCTCATGCATATATTATGAAATTACGAGAGGATGGTAATGGTAATAATGGTAATCAAGGAATAGCTGAAATCCTCGAACACCTACTTAAAAATCTACAGGATGTGCAAAATGCCAAAGATAGTCTTTTAGGTAAAAATGAAAAACCTAAATTTACTACAGATGAAGCTTTGGGACTTGTTTTGTCCCTTAAATTAACAAAGTGGCAATACAATACTTTAAGAAAAAGTATCAAAGAGAAAAATCTCGACATGTTCCCTTCCTATTACAAGGTGCAAAATGCAAAACAAGAATGCTACCCGCCAAAAGATGATATCTCCTTAACAAATACAACTGCTAGAATTAAATTGCAGCCTCTATTAGATATAACCGCCAAAAGGATATTCAAAGCAATCAATATTGATAGCACAGACTGTAAGGAGTTGACAATGATAAGCAAATGGGGAATGGATGGTGCCTCAAATCAAGCAAAAAATTACAACGGATGACAAAGAGGACAGTGCTTCGACGGATGATTCAAGTATTTTTATGGGTAGTTTAGTACCAAAAAAAATTGTTTCCGAGGAACAAATTATCTGGGAAAACGACTCACCAAATTCAGCATATTGGTGTCGTCCAATATTTTTCAAGTTTGAAAAAGAGAATAATACAACAATTTTAAGAGAGAAAACCGAAATTGAAACGGAGATAAATGAATTGAAGGAAACAGAAATTGGAGAAATAAATCTCACATTCATTATTGCTTACATACCATGATAGATGGTAAAGCAAGATCAATCCTCTGTGAAACTTCAGCTCAACGATGTGACATATGTAAAGCTGTTCCTACAGAAATGAATAACTTGTCTTTGTTATTGACTAAAAACATTGATACCGACTTGTACAAATATGGTTTATCATCGCTACATATATGGATACGTTATATAGAATGCATTCTTTACATATCCTATAGACTGGATTTCAAAACATGGGTTGCAAAAGGTGAAAACAAAGTTTTGATGGAAAATAGAATTAAAAGCAAGCTTATAAAAATTAAACAGGCCTTTTAATAGATATTGTGAAACAAGGACATGGAACTACTAATGACGGGAATACCGCTTGAAGATTTTTCTCAAATACAGAGATTGCTGCAGCAATTACTGGTGTCGATAGAAAGTTAATAAAACTGTTTTCAATCATTTTAGAAACAATATCTTTTGGTCATAAAATTGACACAGTGAAGTTTAAAGAATATACGGAAGCCACCATAAAATTATACGTAGATTTATATAAGTGGTATCACATGCCCTCCAGTGTGCATAAAGTTCTTGTTCATGGAGCAGCTATCATGGAAATCTTGGGATTAATTCCGAGTGGAAAGTTATCGGAAGAAGCGGCTGAATCTAGAAATAAAGACATTAGGCGATATCGCCAACACCATTCAAAAAATTCTGCAGAAGAGCTAATAATGAGGATATTTTGAATAATTTAATAATTACTTCAGATCCTTATATATCATCAAAACGTCATAAAATGATACGGAAATACAAACCATTTTCAGAAGAAGCGAAAGCCATGCTTCTGTTATCTCCAACATTTGAAGATGATGAGTGGGAAAATATAGAATTTGTAAATGTGGAACATTTAGAGAACGAATCTGAATCAGAATCTGATGAAATTGTCTAAGTTATAATTTTGTGAGTGCGTGTGTGAGTAAGAGTGTGCGTATGAGTGGATTAGGCCTCCTGGGGACATAACTGATAAAAAAAAATGCGCTTAGTTCTGTACCTCAAGAGTGGTGTGGAAAAGGGAATGAAAAACAATTTTCTCCAAAATCGAAGAAAATCGAAGCAAGTGATATATCGGATAATTTGCGTAAAAAATAGCACAATCGAATACC
This sequence comes from Tholera decimalis, assembly GCA_943138885.2. Classification (NCBI taxonomy): domain Eukaryota; kingdom Metazoa; phylum Arthropoda; class Insecta; order Lepidoptera; family Noctuidae; genus Tholera; species Tholera decimalis. The sequence goes on along the minus strand of OW964553.2, from coordinate 4,859,918 downwards.
GAAAGCCGTTTTTTGAGAACTCTTGAGAATTAAAAGTTATTCATATAAAATCAAATTTCTCCATACAAAAATAAATTCAAATCGTTATAACTTTAAAAATATAAGGTATATACAAAAATCGCAGAAGAAAAATGTCTTGTATTTAGTGGTAGATCGCAAAGCCGTTATTATTTTTTTTTAAATTGCTCATCAATTTTCGTGAATCCCTAAGTCCATTGAAGCTTGATTTCAGCCCACCGTGCGTGAGGGCGCGTTGTAGTGTAAACAACATATAAAAATAGTTTTACTGTGTTAAAATTAAATAAAAGTGGTAAGTACGTACTAAATTTACTTAAATTATGCTGTTTTTATATAATATATACCGTAAACCATTCATCAATAATTGTCAATTTAAGTTCTTAAACAATATATTAACCTATAAAATAGTCTTGTGTACCTATCGTATATTTTTAATTTCAGTAGATTTATTACTAGAATATTATTACAATAACTAAAAATTATGTAAGTGATAAAAGCTATAAAAGCTTCTGAGTATTTGAGTGTGTGATTGTTTTAGAATTTTTGTTATTTCTTCACGTTACTTTTGAGCGGAGGTACCTAACTACGTTTGCAAACAAAACGCTTATAAATATAAAATGATCTAATACGTAAATACGTATTAGATCATTTTAGAAAAGGGACATACAATGATACAAGTTGTGTCCACTCAATTTTGGAGAAAAAGTTTCGTCCCCCTATCTATACACCAACTGATTATATTAGTTGCATGAGGGAAGCACGCCCTAAGCAACCGTATCATGTTCATCATGTTGATTATACTTCTTTTAAGAATTATGACGATGCCATTTGTATTGATTCCATTCGTCCAGGTAAAAAAGCTAGAGACCCGATCGTAAATGACATACAAGCTCTTTTATATAAAGATGGCAGTATCTTCTACAAGTTACGACATCCTGATGAATGGAAAATCCTATCTCAGCGACTTCGTGCCAACAACCCATCATCTGTTGTTACTCGACTGATGTGCCCTGGAGTCATCTCCCGTACTGACTCGCCTGTATAGCCTTTCTCTTAAGACCCGAGTGGTGCCGGTGTCGTGGAAGCTGGCCAATGTGTAACCAGTACCCAAAAAGTGTAGCCGTGCCGAACCTGCAAACTATAGACCAATTGCTTTGACCTACATACTCTGTATTATTGAGAGGGTACTCAACAGTAAGTTGCTGGCATCCTTGAAGACAATGAGCTCCTCAGTGACCACCAGTATGGGATCGGTCGACCGGAGATCTTCTTGTGTATGTTACGCACTGCTGGGGCGAGGCCATTGAGAAACACGGCCAAGCCACAGATTACTAATAAGTTACTAACGTAACAAGCCCTTGCCGTGTCCCTCGACATCTCAAAGGCCGTTGACAGGGTCTGGCACGCTAGTCTGCTGAGCAAGCTTCCTAGATACGGTGTCCCTGCTAGCTTATACAACTGGATTTGTGGCATTTTGAGTGTATGGTCGATCCGAGTGGTCATCGATGGCTGCGCATCGGATCTTTTATGGCTATGGTGTTCCTCAGGGGTCTCTTCTCTCTGCGACTCTATTTTTGCTTCATATCAACCAACTGCTTCAGCTGGGAGCTATTGGTTACGCGGATGACAACACAGTCTCAGAGAGATACTTGTCTAACTGGTAGGGACGAAATAGCCACTCTTAGAAAGGCCATGGTAGCGAACGAATTTGACCTTAAATCTCATTTCCCTATGGGGCGATGACAATCTGGTCAAGTTCAATGCTTTAAAAACACAGGCTTGTTGTTTCTCCGCTAAAAGAAGCCAATTTGAATGGTCCTCTACTTTCAGAGGTGCATCTGTACCTATTACCGACTGCGTGGAGCTCTTGGGCATGGAGTTGACGTCTGACCTCAACTTCAGCTGAACCATTGAGTCTAAAGCTCAGACTGCAGCTAAAAAGCTGGGCATCCAACAGAAAGTGAGGCGATACATCACACCTGGAGAGCTTTTGAATTTATATAAAGCACAGGTCCGTTCCTGTATGGAGTATTGCAGTCACTTGTGAGATGGCTCAGCCAAATACCAGCTAGCTGCACTTGACTCGATCGAACGCAGAGCTAAAAGGCTCATAGGTGACGAGGTTCTGGCAGGCAAGCTTCGCAGCCTGGCTCACCGGCGAAACGTTGCTTGCCTGTTTATCTTTTACAGATTGTACTTCGGAGAGTGTGCGCAGGAGCTCCACGACTTAATCCCTTAATCCCCCTTTTACTACCGGTCTACCAGACGTACCGCAGGATACCATCCACACTCGGTCGATATACCGTCTTGTCGTACTAAGCGTTTTTCTTCAACATTTATTGTGCGCACACTGCACAGCCAAGGTGTGGAACTCTCTGCCGGCTTCTGTGTTCCGTGCCACATATGATCCGTTAGCCTTTAAAGCAAGAGTGAATAGGCATTTTCTGGGCTCGCTCGTTCGATCGTAGACCTCATCTTACACTTACCATCAGGTGTGATCGAGGCCGAGAGCGGGCTCATACGTAATAAAAAAAAAAGTTACTTTTTGTTTAACAATTTTCATAGAAGTATTTGATGGGTTTTTTGTTAAAGAGAATTTTATTTGTTTTCTAACGATATTTTTAATATAATGCCGTGGTAATGATGGCAACAAGTGTCTGTTAAAATAATAAATAAAAGTTAAGTATAACACTGATTTCATGATATTGAGTACAATAATTGTGAAATTTTCTATATAAGTATATTAAATATTAAGTTTCTAATAGTTCCTACTCATTTCATTGTATTTTTTTACTTATAACGTAAAGATCACATAATGTTAACCTTAAAACCGTCATAAGTGTCACATTGCCAAAGCTTTTATGTGTAATAATGCACATCCATCATTATTTTATACGATTTTAAACCAGTTATGACTGATAGTCTTGGCAATTTTTGTATTTTCATAATATATTAAATAAACGTCCATGCTGTGGTATCAATAATTTTGACGAGTTTTTCATTTTCAATTCAATAACACGTTTTTTGTTGTTTCAAAAAACCTTACAAAATCACTCATGGAACTTGGCAGGCGCAACGACGAAAAGCGAAATACCATTCACTGATTAATCACGAAATCTCAGAAACTACTAGTAGTAGGGCTCTCAAATTGCATGGGGGCTCCTTTTAAGTATGTAGATGCTCGCTAAGACGGGATTTTGCGAAATTCCTACGGCATCGGGATTTACACGGGAAAAACATCCCACGCGAATGAAGTCGCGAGCAACTGCTAGTCCTCTTATATTATCTTAGACAACTAAAAAACTCCTAAATACTCATTGGCTAACACTTGCCTCCGAAAAACTTATTATTAAAATAGAAGCTACATTCTTACTCAACCCACACAAAAACGCTATAAGTAATCAATCTTTCGTAAAAAATATAAAAAATACAACCGATCATTTACATGAATGGTCGAGTTTATAGATTAGAAAAAAAACATGGCGGCAGTGCGGCGTTCCTAAAGAGGTACATTGACAAACAACCAACCGTTTGGCTAATCATGGGTGTAAGGGTGCAACTTTATAACTTAGCACCTGCGTCTTTATATCCACTATAAATATATCGAAAAAACATCCCCTCTGAATAGAAAGGAAGTGATAAAAAGTCCTTAGAAACTGACACCATAAAACTTCTTGGACTTGACTTTATTTTTTTTAATTTTCATTCATAAAGTTCGACTGTGTTTGAGAATCGCGTTCGATATTTTTTGAATTCGGAATAGTAGAATAGGAAATATTTTTTTCTTTTTTTTATATTCTACTTATTTGAAGATTGGTAAATGGGCGATTTAGCACTTTAGACTAAGCATCTATAACGATTGTCCAGAATCCATAATATTGTATGTACATATATAGTTTTCTGTTATCTATAAATTCTCCCACCGTTAATTAAATTGGCTTTCTGGCGACTCCTTTATTGTATGTTTTTATCTTAGAAGTTTTTATTAGCTGCAAATTTTCCATGTCCGATATAAATAATGTATTTGAGAGACCACGTGGTATTACTATAGTGCATATGAATCCCATTTTGTACTTTTAAACAGCCGCTATAGCGTTCAAAATTTTCTAAATCTGTTCCAATTGATGATCATCATTTATTTGTACAAGTACAAAAAAAAACTTACCACCAATATACAGTTTCATCACATCCCAACTAACATTATCTCGAAAACCCTATAAATTAAACCTCAAAACGCTCTAACGATCACCACAATACCATTTGGACAAGTACTTGATTAAAAAAAAATAATAGCACCTACTTTGCTGAGTCAGAATTCCACAAGGACATTTAGTTACGGCTAGAGAACATCATAAAAACTCCATGGGAGCCGGGAATTCCTCGCCACAGTTCCATCAATGACCTTTTTTTATTGACAACCGCCATAGATTTGTAACCCTGTGTGGTATTCATTGGTAGCTGAAAAGTTAAAAGGATATCGGGAATCGTTTTGGAATTAATATAATTAAGATTAAGCTATTTCGATTGCGTTTGTTTTCGTTGCCTTGGAATTTCTAACGACATGCCGTGGCCCAGTACCTAAGGGCAGCTGGAGGAATAGGATGGGTTTTAGTCAGTAGAAGTTTAAAACTCCCTTCCGCTCCAACCAGACTAGCAGGAGCCATTTGATTATTTTCCCTCTCAAAAAAAGTCTACCACAAAGTGTTTTGAACAATGAATTTTTCCATCTGCATAAAAAATCGCGTAATCCGGTTTAATACTTACTTTTAGTAATAAAATTATGAACAAACAATACACAATTAAAAGTGTATTGTTCCTTCCTTACTAGACCATCAAATATAGTCATGCCATTGTTGAAACATCTTCTTCATCTTTTTCCATCCAAAGGTTGTCTGGAAGATATCGCTATAAGCAATAAGACCGCCATATTGTAACCATAAGTTGAGCAATATTGTGAAGCAGGTGTGTTTAAATTATTGGTGTGCAGTAAAGAGTATTCTATTTTTCTATATCCTAACATATTATTTATAAAACCAAGTCTCCCAACGCGTCTGTCTATCTGTTCGCGATAAACTCAAACAAAACTAAACAGAATTTCGTGTGGATTTTGCCAATGGACAGAATGTTTCATGAGGATGGTTTTAGTGTTTAATATGAGTCCGTGCAAAGCCCGGTAGACTCGCCAGATCAAACTAAATAAATCAATTGAATGTGGCTATCCCCTTCCTCATTACCTGAAGCATTCTTTGTCGTTCCGATCTACGCCCAAACCGCAAAAATCCATCCCCATATAAGACCAGCCAAAATCCTACAATGCACTACTGCGCCAACAAGAAAAGCACTGGCTACGTAGGTATATAGTATTTTTAATCAATTCTACAGCCAATTAGATGGAGTTCAGCACAATTGTCGCCGCAGAACTTTGATTGGCTCCACTTGGGCCCAGTACACAGTCCAATTATGTTCAATAGAGGCCAATTCAACGCAACCAAGTTTTATTGTGGTGTACTGAACCCGGCGTCAGAGGCAGGCCAAGGTTCAATAGGCCAATAATTAAAACCGACGACATCGGCTTCTTCGTTCGAGAGATTTCGATTTTTTAATTAAATTTTGTATTGTTTTAGTTCTTGGTGTATAATTGAATTGTTTTGCGTTTAATGTTGATAGTTTCAGAAGGATTGGATCAAGATTGAGCTGTGGTTTTTGTTTGGGTGTTGTGATTGGTCAATTGAAATGGGGACAACCAATCATATGTGTCGGTATTGGTTCCTACACTAAATTGTTATTTTCTTATCCAACCGCTCTGTAATGTGAGTCGGTTTTGAAAGTGTGCTAATCGCAATTTTGCTGTATATTGTATTGTAAATTAGGGAATACAGATTTTTGAACAAGCCGAGATATTGCGAGATCTTGACACTAGATCTCGCGGAACTGGCACTATTGTCGCTATATCCCGTGTATTTTGTACTGGAAAAGTATGTGAAAGCTCAATCTTTTCACTGATGTAATGTGGGATATAGGTACCTATAACAGTTTCATTCAAAATAAAACACGATAGTTACTTTTTATATAAATATAATACTAGGTTAAAACTGTCTTTAATTTAATTATTAGGATTACTATCCAAAGTTGAGCTTACAGACTAACTGATAAAGGCTTGCACTGACAGGACGGGTCTACTCAAATCTGTGTGGTCTTTCCTTAAAAGGCCATTTCAGACTAATCTACATAATCCTCATAAATGATTGTGAATATGTGAACTATGTAGGTTATTTTATTCGAGTTAAACATGATTGTCTGGCAGTTTGAGTGCTTATTGCGGCCTACCCAAACGTCCTTACCTAAGTATTGTTCATCAAATCGTTAAGCTCCTTGTTCTAAGTTGAGCTATACGTCATTTGACAAATGCTTGCACTATATGAACTAGCCCACTCAAATCTGTGAGCATCTTTCTTCAAAAGATCGCCTCAGACTGAAACCTACAAGGTTCCCATATAATTAAGCCAGTGTAGATTGTATGGACTTTAAAAGAGACGGATCCCTGAGTTTGTTTCGGTGTTTCTTCTCAGGGTAGTCAGTTAGGATACTCTGGCCTCATCTAGTTAATATTTAAGAAAAAAATGATGTGTAAAAGTGTTATTTATTAATAACCAATTTGCAAAATAAAGATTATTTATTATTTATCATAAGATGACCTAGATACATAAATCAGCCTTACGCAGCACAACAGCACAACGATAGGAACGTTTTCAATATAATAGTAATTTTTGTCAATTAAATAGCCTATGGATAGGTGTATATGGTGATGGAGAGGTTTATAATAAGAATTACTTTAGAACCTAAACAAATGAATAGGAGTTTGAATTTATGATTTACATGTGACATTTCTCGAGCTTAGTATCACTTAGCCAAGTCGCAGGCTAAGTGATAGTAAGAGATAGTAGTGAGGTCTTGAATTATGAAATAATTTAAGTCCGCGAGTTGTATGAATGCCTATTCAGCATTCTTTTTTTTAATTGGAAATAGGTTCGCGTTTGATCACCATCTCGACTGATGGTAATTGATGATGTGGTCGAAGATAGAGCACGCTTACCTAAAAGTAACCTATTCACTCTTGACTTAAAGACTCCTAGGTTATAGCTATTGCGAAACACAGACTCCGGCAGGGAATTCCACTCCTTAGCCGTACGCACAATGAAGGTATTCCCAAAACGTTTTATGCGTATGGGTGGGATGTCCACCATGTAACGACGACGCTTCGCCGTTTGTCTTGTAGTCCGATGATGGAACGGGCTTGGCGGAATTAGATTGAGTAATTCCATCGCACACTCCCTGAAATGTAACCACCAACAACCAACGTTCTCTCTCATGATAGAGGTTGATTATAATTCGTTATTTTAGGCAAAAGAAGAAATACGAATAAAATTCAGAGGCTGCGGCCCATTTCATAAACCAATACACAACCATTCTTTAATATCTAACTCACTATAGAAATCTATTTCACAACGTATCATATAACAATCTACAATAGTGTGTATGGCGCACAATAAAGGACTCGGGTGACATTAGATCCTGACTTGATACAGAATAATGCACTTTATTTAGTAAAGGATAGAGGAGCTTTTTTGTTGATCCTGTATGGTATTATCAAGATTGTTACGTATGACGTAGTGAGGTAATTTAAATAGCGTAGAGAAATGTCTTGTAGCATTATTTCACTCTGCAAGGGCAACGGACGGTATTATTTGACGGAATAAGTAAATTCCATAATCAATAAACTTTTCATTGATGTGTATTTCAGTTTGTTGTAGGTACCTTGGTCTATACATATAGCCTTCTTCTTCTTCTTCGAATCGATGGTAGTAATAATTAAAATATGTTGGCTACAGTGGCGTTTATTAGGTCGTTAAAGGTACACGTATATGGGCACTTGGACCCTACAACAGATGGGGCATGGTTAGGTCTGGAGCACCGCAATCACACTGGGTATCATTGTATTCTATGATGCCCCACTTGGCTAGATTACTGGACCCCTTGAACCCCGTAACGAATATAATTATTATAGCAAAAATAAAGAAGATCTAACAAAAACTTCGCTGAAAAGTTCAGTTAAATAATATTATTTTAGATTAAGCAATGCTTTCCGAGATCGGGCGGTGATTTCACTGCAAGATAGAGGAGGTTATAATAAAGGCTATTTTATCCCGGAATTCTTGCGGGATCAGGATTTATGCGGGAAAAACCTACCACGCAAACGAAATCACGGGCAGAGCTAGTAATAAATAAATAAATAATCCAAGAAGACAGTTATATTATCAAGAGAGTTTTCATTTGCCTACACATTTTCCACACCATACAAACCGTTATAATACCTACTTACCCACTCAAAACTCTCCAGGCTCGCGAGGCGTGATAAAAAGGCACGTAATTAAACACTTTTGTGCCATAGACTCATAGATGATATCTCTCTGTCTGTCTGTGGTTGATACTGGGGATACAGCCGACAGTGTGTGTCTCTGTTGTCATTGTGATTCGCGATATGACTGTTAAGGGGTGAAGTGACAATGGGATGAGGTGATAAAGAATATGTTATGTACAATGGGATATGTTGCTTATTACTACTACGAGGACTTTGTAAATCGGGGAGGAGACCTGGTGACCTGAAATACAGGCTTTTGGCCTAGCTCAGGCACCAGGCTCCTACAATATACGTATGATACCAATTATTGTAGTACTATACATATAATTTAAAGATTTTGTGGTGGGTAAATAAAGGCATTTTATTATATACTAAAGGCACACTTACTTGAAAAATTGTTTTTTCTACGTTTGTTTTCTATCTTTAAATTACCAATGCGTGATCGCACCGAATTTGTTGTTAATTAAAAAGTATTTTCTTTTTTCTTCCTTTAAACTCTCAAATACAAAACCAGAGTACTCCTAACTAATACACCCTTGTATGTAACACTACATTTCCTCACAAAAAAAAAAACAATTTTTCCGTCCAAATTAAAAAAGAAAACGAAATTTTCCCTGCCTGACTGCAAGATAGAATCCTTCAAATTGAAAAAAGAAAACAAAGAACAATACACTCACGTCAATACTTGATATCACTCATAATCAATAACAATCTTAGAGGGGCAATCTTTAAGGTACAAAAGAGGGTTTTTTAAAGTCCTCTGAGGGTCCTCACAAAGGATGTTTTTCAGAGTGACAGAGGGGAGGTTGGGAGGTACACAATACATGTCAGACAGCACCTAAATTATGTGTTTGTACCGAAAGTTGTACCAAGTTTCGGATTCATAGATTTATTGTATTTCTTGTTTAAAATATGCTGGAAGGTTCGTGGAGTTTGGTAGTGTTTGGTGCTGTTTAGTGTGATGTAATAATATCGGAAGCAGGCAAATGAAAAGAATTAAATAATAAGTTTTGTTTCTTTCTTGCCTGGTATTTGTTGAGTTTTAATTTTACTATATTATTCGAGAAACTAAAAATAAGTATACTTTGTAAGCTAAGAACATACACACAAACCTATAATAGGGCCGTGCGTGCACTGCGTTGCGTTTTGGAAACGCAAAATGTGTGAAGTATGAAGTGTCATAGAAGTGCGCGCACTGCAGTGGAATAAACGCGTACGGTTCACTGCAAAATTGCGGTGAATCTACCGCAAATATTTTTGTATCGCATAGGAATGTATGTAGTACTTCAGTAGTTTCACTGTTGTGAAAAAAAAAAAACGCACGTTTTGTCTGATAATACATACATGATGTCTTTGTATTTATACATATTTTCGATGATTAGATACACTCGATAGTGATTTTTATACAAATTTCACACTGTATTGGTCAAATTAACTGTTACAACTAAAACAGAACTTAGCAAAATAAATTACGTAGGTAGATACCGTATTTATTACGTTACACACACATACGATTCTATTCTTTATGGTTATTTTTTCATAAACAACGTTAATTTTTAGGATTGCGTTTATTCTACCGGTGCAGTAGAATAAACGCACCGCGTTCCACCACAAGGCAGTGCGCGCATAGCCTAAACCGTTTTACGGGGGAAAAACAGTATTTCTGTCCATGTTTATTGGGCATACACACAATGTAGGAGCAAAACAAAGCGGCAATAGCATAATGGCTAAGGTGTTGGCCTTGTGATCGAGAAGCCGCGGGTTCGATGCCCACCGATTACAATATTGCCGTAAACTCATTCCTGACACAAGCATATTTAGCTTAGTTGGAGGGGTTAACAAGATTGCTAGTAATCTGCATGCAACCCACATTGCTAGATCTATTTATTTTTAAAAAACATAGGGAGATAATTCCTAAATTAAAGCAATATTATTGTGTGATGACCACTAGTGGCAGTAGTTATGGGCCCGACCTACTAGTAGGTCATGAGTTCAATCCTAGGCAGTCACATTACTATGTGTAATTCTTATCAGAACCACTGCTCTAAAAAAACCGGAATTTCTTAGGACAATCCAAGAAGACAAACGACCATTAGGCTCAATTTACACCGCCATGGAAGCGACTTTTTACAACGAAATTGTACATAGCATAATGAACTTTATGTCAATTGTATAACAAACAAACTAAATAGGAGCCAAAAAAGTCGCGCATCTTCCGGGGAATCCTCGCGCATTCTCGAGAATTTTTGGCTCCTATTTAGTTTGTATGTTATACAATTGACATAAAGTTCATTATGCTATGTACAATTTCGTTGCAAAAAGTCGCTTCCATTCCATTCCGCGGCGGTGTAAATTGAGCGTTATACTCGCATTAGGCTCGCCTGGTGAATGATGGCCACAGAAGTCTTTGATGATGGCCCATTCCTTCTCATAATAGGAAGCCTTTGTTCCAACATGTGGGAATGTTATACGGCTGATTATTAGATATGATGTTGAGTATTGTATGCTTCGCAGCTGCATCAAACAGGTCCAATTCAGCACAAAATAAAATAAAATAATTGATAATACACATATTATGTTAAGAAATCGTCGATTTGACCTCGTAAATCACGCAATGAGTACTGTTGAAATGACAATTTATGATACAAAGGCACAAGTTTTTTTTTATTACACTATAAACTGGAGATCTAATTCGTGTGTTAAAAATATGCTCCCGATATCCAAACGACTTTATATTTTACATAATGAGCAGTTAACTTGTTTAAAAATAAGTAGAATTAATAAATTATAAAACAAAAACACTGTCTTTAAACGAAACCCTATCATTTTTGCATTCAATTTCTTTAAATTCATACCACGAAATTAAAATAACAAACCAAAATGATTATCGCGCGCCGTCATCCACTATTCAAAATACGATCACATTTTGACAGGATGCTGTCAAAATCCGATAAAAGTTCAAAGCGCACGCGCCGACACGTGCCGCTTTGACATTTGACATGTCGGGAACTGTCAAAATCGACAATGGCGGGCGGGCGGTCAGTTATTGTTCTTTTAAATTGACTTTTGACCACAGGGGTTGGTGGCGACAAGAAAATTGTTAGTATTGAAGTGTTAAATGGTGGTTAAATTTGACCCTATGGCTGTTTTGAAGTAGCAAATAAGACATATAACCCAGGAATAGGTAATTCTTTAGTTTGGTAGGTTTTTGCAGTATTTTAGACTACGTACCCGGTTTGTTTTTCGATGGAAATATAGCCTAACGTCTCCTTCTGTTCTGGGTGGAGTGGTAGGGAATATCAAACAGCTACTGAATAAAAGCCCTTTCTGTCCGGGGATGCGGAATCTCGTTAAAATATTCTGGCAACCCGGGCAGGACTAAGTAATCCACTTACAGGAAATATGTATAAAAATCGCCAAGATTTGAAATAACCAGGTTATAAAAACGGTTTTTTATTTCACCATTTTGGCTCGATATACTAATTAGAGCATGTTAAATCACATCTAAGTTCAAACCACCATTTTTTTCTGTGGGCCCTAAATTACCAAAACAATTTATTAAGGCCAGTCTTTCTACTCGAGCGGCCTGTGGGCGTGATACCTATACCGGCTGAGCCTACAACGTCCTGCGCATATAGTAAAATAACGCCTTCAGGATACTATTGCGATTGCCGAAGCACTGTCGTACGTCGGGCATGTTTGCCGCAGTTGGCACTGATGGTTTCCCCGTCATAATTCGTAAGAAAGCGGCTTCACTACTGCAGCGCCTACGTCACATTCAGTATAGAGTCTATACTATAGACAGTATCCCGAAAATCTTCTTTTCGAGTTGATGCTCAAACTTATTTGGACCAGTTATCGGACCAGCTTTTTTATTGGCCTCATTAAAATTCTGCAAGGTGCGGGTGGCCATGCACGATGGACATGAAAAGCGGTGGGCCATGTTTTGTACAGGGGCTCCACACTGGCGTTGCGTCCGTATCCTGAAAATGATTGCAAATAAACCTGACTGTCTTATTCAAATACACAACACAAGGTGAGGTTGGCTATAAGCCAACCATAAATTAATACATTAAATTAAATACTAACACGTTAAAATAGTATGTAAGCTCAATCTGTTATTAATTCAGCTCTAGCTATATATGGACCATAATGTCCAAGAATACAAATATATTATTTTAAGTAACATTTAATAACAAAAGAGTAAAATAAGAAAAGCCTCTTTCACGACAACTCACCTGCCCACGTTTCCACACTGCATTCGTAACTTAATAATGCGGTTTCTAGCTAATAACGGTTACATGATAACAGTTATTAACATTAATAGCTGTTTTCATTGAAAGCCTGTAACACCTCTAGGATCTATGATTACACGTGTCTATGCTAGGCTATGGTTTCTGCGTAATTATACGAGTAGGTAATTATTGGAAAATTATTGATAATTTCTGTGGATAATGTGTATTTCAATAAAGTTCTTTGAAAATACTGTATCTAATTTCATTTTCTTCTGTAGGAACATTATCACACTTCAATGTCTTTTTTAACCGACTTCAAAAAAAGGAGGTTTACAATTCGTCTTGAACTTTTTTTTTTTTTATGTATGTTACCTCGTAACTCGGAGACGGCTGGACCGATTTGAAAAATTCTTTTTGCGTTTGAATGGGTATAGTTTCTAGTTGGTCCCATTGTTACGAAATATTCATATTCATATTCATATTCATATATTTATTTGCATACCATAATGTTATTTTGGATGTTACAGTTATTGCTTAAAGCTAAGATACAATTATGGACCCTGTAGGGCACAGCAAAAATTAAATTAATTCCATTTACAATAATAAAATTTAATATGTCAATAAATTAAAAGAAAAGTCAAAAGATTAATAAAAAAAGTCAATAGATTATTAAAAAAAGTCAACAAATTAATAAAAAAAAAATCAATAGCTTAACAAAAAATAATAATAACAATGTCATAGAATAATTTTAAAATAAAAAACTAGTCGAGATATTAATTATTAACATGGCCAAGTAAATAAATCATATAGGTATATTGAGATCAATGTCCATACTAATTAATTTAATTATTCTATGTCAATTCATACATATTATTGTCATTCAAATAATCATTCACTGAATAATATGCTTTCTTAAATAATATCTGCTTGAGTTGATTAATAAATGATATTTCACTAGTTACATTTTTTATGATATCCGGAAGTTTATTATATATTTTTATCGACATAACATAAGGACTATTTGAATGCAATTTCATGCGCGAAATCAGGATCTGATGATGGGATCCTAGAGAAATCGAGGGAACTCTTCAAATATTATAGGCACACCTATAGCGTTTTGGGTATTTCTTGTAGTACCTTGAGCAGTTGCTTCCGAAAAGTACCATTTGGGGAAGTTGAACTGATGATGAAGACCACAGATGGCCACTGAAACTCCTCAATAATAAGTATTTCGTGGATTGCGATTCGATTACTTGAGTACGGATATTAAACACTTTATGCTCGTCACAATACATATGGTGATGTAGAGCTGATGGTCAAGTACCAGGAGAACTCCTCAAAAATTAACGGCTATGCATCGGGAAAAGCAAAATTTTGTAAAAAGTGATAAGTTGTCGACATTATGGCTTTTGTAACTAGATAAATTACAAACCGAACCACTAAAAAGCGTGAAAAAAATTTTTTTTGCAAAAAATAGAACCGACTTCCATATCAAAACACTACAAAGGCAAAAATAACTTTAATTTCGGAAGGCGGTGTCTTTAGTTTTGTATATATTTTCGTTTTTGACACCGCCTTCCGAAATTAAAGTTATTTTTGCCTTTGTAGTGTTTTGATATGGAAGTCGGTTCTATTTTTTGCTAAATTTTTTTTTTATAATTTAAACATAAATTACCACAAGAAAGATATAGGAAGAATAAGACTAATAGAAGACTTGAGTTATATAATGTATAATGTATGTATAATAAAGTGTTGTATATACTCAGTCGGGCCATAAGTTCTGTCACATAGGTACAATTTCGAATTTAGAATGCAAGCCAAGGAAAATATTATGGGCATTCGAAATTTGAATATTTAAAGAAAATAAAAGCAAAGAGTTTCTCGAATTTTGTTCATTTTCTAAAATGGAGTGGACGCGCAAAGAAGACAGAGTCGCAGTAATTGCATTGCATCGTTGCGGTCACGCGCCAACTGAGATTTTTAAACTGCTGAAAAATTTGAAAATTCCACCGAGATATATTTATCGTACTATCAAACGATTCAGGGAAGATTCAAGATTAGAAGATAAACAAAGGAGCGGTCGAACTCGTACTGTTCGGACTCCAGCGGTCATCAAAGCAGTAAAGGCGCGAATCCAACAAAATCCTGTCCGCAAGCAAAAAATGTTGGCTCTGCAGATGGGACTAAGCAGAACTACTATTAAAAGGGTGTTAAATGAAGACCTAGGACTGCGTGCTTATAGAAAAAAACAGCACATCTTCTTAACGCACGGCTGAAGAAAATCAAACTCGAAAGAAGCCGGGTTTTGTTAAGGCGGTACGCGGGAAAAAAATACCGCGAAATACTTTTTTCGGACGAAAAAATTTTTAATGTTGAGGAGACTTTCAACAAACAAAATGATAAAGTATATGCACGCTCTAGTGAAGAAGCGAGCAGACGTGTGCCACGTGTTCAGCGTTGTCATCGTCCTTTGGCATTCATGGTTTGGCTTGGGGTGTCCTATTTGGGTCCAACGGAGGTATTTTTTTGTGAAAAAGGAGTGAAAACCAGTGCCCTCGTATATCAAAACACAGTCCTAACAAACATTGTAGAACCTCTTTCACAAACAATGTTCGAAAACAGGCACTGGTTATTCCAGCAGGATTCTGCGCCGGCTCATAAGGCGAAAAGTACCCAAAACTGGCTCAAGACCCGTTGAATCGACTTTATCAGGCACGAGGATTGGCCCTCATCCAGTCCAGACTTGAATCCCTTGGATTACAAAATATGGCAGCACTTAGAGGAGAAGGTCTGCGCTAAACCTCATCGCAAATTGTAGTCACTTAAAGCATCCCTGATTAAAACAGTCGCCGATGTTGACATGAACGTCGTGCGTGCTTCGATTGATGACTGGCCTTGCAGATTGAAGGCTTGTATCGAAGCAAAAGGAGGACATTTCGAATAATTTTAATGTGGTTTAAATCTGTATTCTATACCCTTTCATTTGATATATAAATACACACATCAAAAGTGTCTAGGGATCAAGCATTTTTATGCGGATTTCTTGAGATTGAGATGTGGCTTTGTAATAAATTTATGATTTTATAAATTTATATGGATCCTTTTTGGTGCATTTCATAATTTGAAACAGGAACTGTTAATCAAATTCGAGTAAAAGATGAAAATCAGCTGTCAATATTTTCCCTATAAAAACATACAACGCATTGAAGACATTATTAGTGCTACTGTTTCCCTACTACTGATTAAAACCAACGTTATTATGGAGCGGCGACGTCATTTAAGCAGGGCAGAAATGCTCAGAGCCGTGGGAATGATAGAAGCTGGTTCCCGGCAACGTACTGTGGCTTTAGCTCTGAATACAAGTCAGAGTGTTATCAGTCGACTTTGGACACGTTACCGAAGCACTGGTACCGTGGCTGAGCGCCATGGAGGACGGTATCGCTGCACCACACGGAGACAAGACCGATACATTCAAATCTTAACTCGAAGAGCTCCAACAATAACCGCCATGATGTTAGCCGTGAGGCTTCATCACTCTTCAGGGAACTTAATTAGCGACCAAACAGTCAGAAACCGCTTGCATGAAGTGAACCTTCATTCCCGAAGACCGCTACGGGTACCACCTATAGCAATGCACAATCGTAGGATTCGATATCAATGGGCTCTTGAACACAGAAATTGGGCAGAAGAACAATGGCGTTTCGTGTGCTTTTCTGATGAGTCTCGTTTTGGTATGAGACCGGATACAAGACGTATACGACACTGGAGAACCCCTGGACGCCAACAGCGATTAAAATCCTGCTAGGAAGTCCATCCTCATAGTGGTGGAACCATCATGGTATGGGCGGGTATTTGGATCGGCGGAAGAACTGAGTTGATTTGGATCAGAGGCAACCTCAACGCTCAAATTTATGCTGAGACGATTGTATCTGACGTCATCGTTCCTCTACAAGTGCAAATCGGTCCCTTATTTCAGTTAATGCATGATAATGCACGACCGCACACCGCAAGAGTTGTAAGACAGACTCTCGCCGCAGCTAACATCAATGTCCTGCTCTGGCCTGCTCAGTCGCCAGACTTGAACCCGATTGAGCATGCATGGGATATGCTACAGAGAAGAGCTCTGCCGAATATGGAGGGTATCCAGTCGCAAGAAGACCTTTTTTTGTTGTTGCAACGAACATGGGCGGCCATTCCACAGCGTGATTTGGATGAACTCATTTTGAGTATGCCAAACCGATGTTCTTGTGTTGTTAGTGTTCGCGGTAGAAACACGGATTATTAATTGTTTAAGTTACCCAATAAAATTTTAAAGAAAACTGTTATTTCAGTCTTTTTTTCGAACTTTAATGTTAGTGGTTCAAATGTCAAAAATCCCTTTATTAGGAAAATGGCAAATTTCTTTATTAATGCAAAGGTGACTTGGTTTATCGTTACTGTGACAAACGAAAACACTTTATTTGATGAATCCTTAAAGAAAATTTTAATTAATATCAATCAGGAGAAAAGTTATTGCAAAAATATATGTTGATCCCTAGACACTTTTGATGTGTGTAGTTGTAATGCGTAACTCATTGTGTCATTTATTTAACTTTCCATATGTGACAAAACTTATGACCAGGCTCATGTACATATGATAGATGGTGTCACTTCAAAAGGCACAATTTCAAATACACCACAAAATATGAATTTTATTCGAACCACTGACGGTTCCCTTAACTCATACGTTTTGAACTTGCACTAGCATACAATAATAAATGTAATTTAAGCGTTGGATCGACAGTATGAAAGACGATAAAGAAAGAGGTTTACTACTACGAAAAGTATAATCATAGTCATTTATTCATTCTTCCTCTTACCGTGTCGATGGCAAATGGCGAAATGGAGTCTGCTCAGAACTGGGCAATAAGTTTGGCACCGTCGGAATCTTCCACCAAGTCCTACAGTGAACAGTTGACAGGGCATGAAGGATAGAAATTTAAGTGCGCTATGGTTTGTGGGGTACACACGTACATGTCGAGGTGTGCCCTGCTTGGGCGGAGCACAGCCGTATCCTCATGGAGGCGATTGGCGGCGGCGCCCGGCCCTGGTTCAGATCATGGTGCGGGGTGAGAGGAAACAGGATGTAGTTGCCTCCTTCTGCGAAGCAGTAATGCTAGCGAAGGAGGAGGCCGAACGCACGAGGGAGAGGCAACTCTCTTCTTCGCGCCCCAAGTAAGCTGATCTCCGGCTACCGAAGGCGCGGGCTTGCGGACGGCGCGGCGGGTCAGCGGCGCGTCGTGTTCCCCGCGCGCCTCAAAAAGTCGTCAGCACTAATGACGGAGCCCCATAGGGCTATTGCTTGCCGGGGTTGCGGGAATGTTCTAACGAGATACCGCGGTCCCGGAACTTAAGGGCAGCTGAAGGAACAGAGCGGGAGAAGACATTCGATGATTTTCCCACCCCAAAAAAACACTCCAAGGCAGTCATCAATAAAGATTTATCACCAGGATTGGGATCAGAATGATCAGGAGATCCATATGAACAGATTTTCTTTGCAACGACTGGGCCCGGGGTCTATTTAAAGACTTCCAAATGGAAGTCAATTAATTAACAAGAAATTTGTATCCGAATTTACACACTAAGAAAAACAGGAGTAAGCGATACTGTGACGTCTGGTCGGGGAGAATGGAAGAAGAAAACGTGTTGCGTCGACTCCAATAAATGGGATAAGGCAGGAACATGAACTACCCACTAAGTTTACATATCTACTAAATAATCCAAGAATAAATAAGCAGGTGAATAATTATAATTGTAAAATAACTTTAATTTTGGTAGTCGGTTTTGTATTTTCGTTTTTGCACCGACTTCCGAAATTTGCAGTGTTTTTGGAAGTCGGTTTAATTTTTGGTTAGTGTTGCCCAAATGCAAGACCAAGACAAGACTTGGCCAGTCTTGGTCTTGGTCTTGAATACCAGGTGTATTGACGCCAGTTCAAGACCAAGACTGATTTTGAGCAACACTATTTTTTGTCAAAAAGTTTTTATGTCTCTCTTTTTAGTTGGTCGGTTTGTAATTTACCTAGTTACAAAAGCCTAAATGTCAATTCCTTATAACATTTTACAAAATATTGTTTTTCCTGATGCTGGACCGTTAATTATTAGAAATTCTCCTGGTACTTTACCATCAGCTTCACTTCACCAAATGCAAGTAGGTAATCGAAGCGGAACCCATGAAATACTTATTATTGAGTAGTTCCGGTTGCCATCTGTGGTCTTCATCATCAGTTCCACTTCACCAAATGGTGCTTTTCGAATGCTACTGCAATATTAAATACTCAAATCACTATAGGTGTGCCTATAATATTTGAAGAGTTCCCTCGATTTTTCCATATCGATCCTAACTTGGTGGCAATGGGACCACACGGGAAGCACCAGCTTTTAAATAAAAAAAGAATCAGCAAAATCGGTTCACCAAGTAGAAAGTTCTGAGATAACAAACATTAAAAAAAATACAGTCGAATTGAGAACCTCCTCCTTTTTTGAAGTCGGTTGAAAACCCAAAACAAATTAAAACACACAATAAATGAATGAACACCGTTACAATTAGAATGTCTTTCAGAACAGACAGTAGCTATGTTTCCTGGACAAAAAATTGTAATTCTATTAAGCTGATCAGTTACACGTTATCAAAGAATATTGGACACGTATTTCTTGTTCTATCAAATTAATAGAAAATTACTAAAATAAAACGCTTCAAAGTGCACTGGCATCACGTCTGGGTAAAAAACTGTACCAAAGCGTGTCGTCATGCGAAATTTCAACGAAATATATCGTCTTCATTTTAGTTTACCTAAGTAAGAATAGAAATTGACAAAAATACGTGGCCAATTTTTTATTATGGTAACTGTAGTGTATGCACGTACATACACGAAGTATATTTACTTAAACATACAAGTAGATATAACACTGTCTCATGTGCTCTTGGTCGGTCGGGTAGCGATCATCTGCAGTCACGCGAGTGCACTGGCGCAGGTTAGACGTCTACCCGCCCAATAACTGAGTGTCACCTCTTTTTGCGAAGCAGTTATGCAAGCGAAGGAGGTGGCGGGACGCGCGAAGGAGAGGCAGATCTCAAGGCCCTCACAGTCCTTGCACCCCAGCCGCCGCAGGACACGTTCTGGGCGTCGAGAGTCACAGGGTAACTCCCAGCCACCGTCGGCGTGGGCCTGCGGGCTGCGAGCAATAGATAGCTCGCCGCCCAACTGAAACCAAGCCCGTGTAGACGGCGCGTCGTATTCCACGCGCGCTTCAAAGACTGTCAGCAAAAATTGTCGGGGCCCACTAGGGGGCCGTTGCCTGCCGGGGATGCGGAATTGTTCGAAAAAGTTACCGCTGCCTCGAAACATGAAGAGCATACGATGGAACACGGATGGGTTTTAGTCAGTAAAAGTCTGACACACCCTCCCGCTTCCCCAGATCGGGAGGCAGTCATTGGATGATTTCTGATCCTTAAAAAAAAGTACAGTAACCATCATCATCAGTTTAGCGTTTTTCCAGCTATCAAGGCGTCCAGTCTGACCGATGCAGCTGAGTACTGGTGTTTTATATGGAGCAAGATGAGACCTCCACAACGCAGTAGGTAGGTAACACGATACCCCAAGTAGGGCTTCCAATCCCGCAGCTTGAATTCAATCTCGGTATTTGCGGGATCCCGCATATTGAAAATATTCACATTTATATAAAGCAAATAAAACAATGAATTAATCAACTAACTGCACAAACATTAACAAATACTGAATAAAAAACTTTAATGATATTTTAGGCTACATACTTAGGCAACCACTGACTGAAATTCGGCTATATTAGGCTACTTAAGCTGTGAAAAACGGGCGACATCGGCCCCCGCGTTGTTTGCAACATTGCCGGCCGCCAGTCACCGAGCGACCGCGCGTGCTTTTTTTTCAGTCCCGCAAATCCCGCATCACGCGGTGTTGGAAAATGATGCGAGATCCCGCAATACCGAGATCTCGGTATTCCAGGATTGGAAGCCCTACCCCTAAGCAAGACCGGAGTCAGATTTTCTTGCTTCTGACTACCCGTTACGACGTGTTAAAGATGTACAAATGACTGCTATCATACTGTGATTTCCGAGGCACGGAGAAATCTCGTTATGCAAAGATGGTCACCCACCCATCTTCGATTACATCATCACTTACCATCAGGTGAGATAGTGGTCAAACGCGAACCTATTTTCAATAAAAAAAAAAAAAAAATCCACGGCTGACCTCGACAAACGTTGCTTTACCTTGAAGATCGACCCTTGTGGAAGTTCACGAGCTTCTCGATAACGACAAATGGGCGTTTTAATTGTAACCCTGATGATTCAACCAGGGTAATTTCGTATTTTTTAAAGATTACTAGCAATGTGGGTAGAATTAATAGAATTATAAATTTACTACCGGTCTACCAGACGTACCGCAGGATACCATCCACACTTGGTCGATATACCGTCTTGTCGTACTAAGCGCTTTTCTTTAACATTCATTGTGCGCACAGCCAAGGTGTGGAACTCTGCCGGCTTCTGTGTTCCCTGCCACATATGACCCGTCAGCCTTTAAAGCAAGAGTGAATAAGAATTTTCTGGGCTCGCACGTTTGATCGTAGACCTCATCTTACACTTACCATCAGGTGTGATCGAGGTCAACAGCGGGCTCAATCGTAATAAAAAAAAACATAAAAGATTTCACATTACTAGCTGTCTGACTATCCTAACTATCCTGTTAAGCTCCCGCTCCAACTAAGCTAAATAAGCATGTGTCTGGAGTGGGTTTAATTCACAGATTAATGTTATTGTTTATTTTATAAAACCCCTAGAGGTCCTTAAAAAACAGTGAAATATTTTATCACCCTTTTGGACACCAATTTTTTTATCCATTCCCATCAAATTCAAGGACATCGTTGAGCACAAATCCTTTAAATGGTAATATTTCACATCGCCAAATGTATTTTATATTAATACTGATTTTGTTTATTCTAAAAACAATCGCGTCAGAACTGCATCCAACGCGTTGATTGTTTGTTTTTCTTCGTTTTGTCGTAATGGTGTAGGCAGGGGTGTAGGTACGTTGTGTACAGGGTGTGTTAAATTTTATGTTTCATGACTGATTGGATACTTATTATTTTATTAAGGAAAACTAAACATTTTCAGGCAAAATAACTGTTTCATAAATCTATGATAGGACTCAAATACTCTTGGCGCGCCAGGCGTGTTCGCAGCACAAGGTGAAAATTTACGAGAATACGCCTGGCGTATCGGTGACATTCAATGCCTTAATTTCTTTTCCAGGACTTCTCTATTGGTCTATTAGTCGTTTTTCTGACGATTCTAGCTCTACTGAATTGCAGTGGTTAGGAAAAGCGTGGCGGGGTGTTACCATAAACATTGTAATAAAAAAATACTACTGTTTTTGTCCTGTGTTTAGATGGGCGTTTCAGGAAAGACGCGTTAGAGTGAAAGTTAGTTGATATAAAATATCAATATGGATTACAGTGTGGCAATTGTAACAATTTTAGTTATTAAATATGGTAGTAGTTGATTACTCATATTTATGGAGTCCTCTTCTTTAAGGTTTGAAGCACTGATTAATGTTGCAGGTAGTGCAGCAAGCTCATAGTGCAGGTGCTCGACATGGGGACCGCAGCATGTGGAGCACTTAGAGTGCGTGTCACTACAGAGTGCGGGGCACTAGTGCACTGTAGAGTGCGGGGCACTAGTGTACTACGGAGTGCAGGGCACTAGTGCACTACAGCGTACGGGGCACTAAAGAATGTGTGGTACTTCAAAATGTGCAAAACTCCAGTACGCAGGGCACTTCACTATGTGAGGCAGCACGCTCCGAATAAACACCACACTCCATTGTTTTCACCAAGATTAGTATGCATGTATTCTGAAAGAAAATTAGTCCCAAATCTTTTACACCAGCCTGTACATTTTCACCTTTCAATTACTAGGGTACCCATTGTTTATGTTATTCCATCGTATTTGCCCCACAAAAGACAGCCCAGTTGTTTATTTTATGCCAAATCACTACCCTAGCGAGTAGCGCGCAATGATATCTATCAAGAGCGCATATTTTATTAAAAAACATAGGGGAAATACGCCTTTACAAATTTCATACTTGATTGTTCCTCGAAACCATTACCGCGACATCAAAAATAAACTTTAAATTTAAAGGAATAGGGTACATATTTGTGTTAAGATGGAATAATAAATTGGTGGCTCTTGTAGGGCATTTTATTATTTTAATAAATTTAAAAATTGTGTACTCAGCGGTGATTATCACCGCTGAGTACACAATTTTAAATTTAATACACAATTTTAAAATTTAATAAATATAATAATGGACTGAATAAATAGATTGTTTTGCTTCAAAATGGATATGTTGTTTCTGTACTATGGGTCTCTTCATAAAAAAGAGTGCACCTTAGTGTTGTTGGGGAACTTTTTTAATAAGAGCTGCATATTTCGTCATTAAGAAAAGTGTAGTCAGTAAATCTTGTCACCAGTTTTGCCATCGGGTGTCGTATTACTCAGCTACTGAGTTATAGAGGATAGATAGGCAGTCGCATGTAAAACACTAGTGAATTCAGCTGCATCTCATTAGACTGGTAGCCGATCCCAATAAAGTTGAGAACAGGCTAAGCAGTTTATGGAGTCGATAATTCTTAATATATGTAAATCTGTACTAGTGTACCTACCTATGAGTGTGGAAGGAGTGATATGAAAATTCGAAAAACGTTATTGCAACGTACGCTATTTCGAAAACAAATTAAGAGTAGTACGCCAGTTCGAAAACCGCTATATCGAATGACGTTGTCACGAACACGCTGATTCGAAAAACTCTGTTTTCGAACTGGCGTAGCATTTCTTTTTTTTTTCGAAATAGCGTGTGTCGCAATAACGTCATTCGAATCTTCATATCACTCCCGTGTGTGGATATATAATTAATTTGTTAAATAAAATTCTGTAATAAAATTTCTAATCATTTTTATTACGTATAATATTTTTTAATCGAGATAATCGTCCCATCATTACAATCGACTATAATTTACAACATATTTTTACAAATACGCTTATTTTTTCCATAAATTACAATGTATTTCCTAAACATTAATGATTAAAGAGTTATTTTGTATTTTACCTTACAGGATATATTTTACTCAAAAATTGGTTGTTTTAAAGATTTTTTATGGCATCTATATAAATGCAAAGTGAAACAAACTTCTAAAAGAAAAAATACTTTGTTATTTAATATTTAAATTAACGTTGCAATTACTACTAAACAAAACCCTAAAGATGGAATGTAAAGTTTTGAACCACATAGTTGCAAACGACAGATTAAATTAAAGCAATTATAGTAGGTACACAGGTATTTTATATTAAATAGAATTTTTAAAGTAATCTGTCCTAAAAACTACGGGTTAACAACATTTATTTAATTTTAGTTTAACATTTAAACGCTGAACAACAAAGAGTGGCTCAATATTTACAACCTTTTTTAATAATTAAAACAAATTAAAATCAGTCTGCAAATTCGAATTAAATTGCTACCAACATCAGTTTAATAATCGTATGAAAAAAGCGGAATCATTCGTTTTTATAAACGTCAATAAAAATCTCCATTATTCTAAAGCAGTTTTGACATTTAAACACTTTTTATTTTACAAAATGACACATACGAATCTAAAGACAAAAATATAACAAGTATTTAACTATATTTACAAATAATATCAAAAGTCGTTGTAATTAAGCTTGGACTATAAATTACAATAAATTATTGTAATAATAAAACGATTATTTTTTCCAATAAATTATGTTCACTATAATTTATTATTTAAATAATTGTGATAATATTACAATATTAAGTTAAATATTTCTTAATCGATGAGAGTTTTAGGTGGCTATTGTTCTTTTCTGTCTGTTATGATTTTGAATACGAGTAAGTACCTCACGATACAAATCTGACAAACATCCATGAAGTGACCTGAAGTGAATTTCACCCTATTAGCTATTTCTTTGTTGAAATAATCCAAATAGAGACGCCAATACTAACATTTTATTCGAAAACCTTTCATCGATAAAGAGACAGCTCTTATTTTAACAACTAACTATATTCACAATGTACAGATAGTACATCTATATCCTATACACAATTACACATTGTAATCGAATAACTTTAATTTATTTCCGAGGAAATTAAGAAGGAACTTTGGAGCACAAAATAAAAATAAGAAATAGTCGCAACACTCGTTTAAAAAGACCAAAACTTCTAACGAAATCAATTTAGTCCGTGAAAAGTCGCATTGACAAGAAGAACATAGAATAATAATAATATTTTTATTTTTTTAATATAATCAATTTATAATTTTTAATAATATCGAATTTCGTATCTTTAGAATAAATGTCGTTCCATTTTCGAAAGGAATGAACTTTCAAATAATGCGCAGTCGAAAAACTATAAAAATAAACGAATAAATAAAAATCAACAACAACAAACTAGGTTTCAGGTCAGAATATGACGGTGAGGGGTCGCCTGAACTCCGGCCCTCCTTGTGTGGCTTGGGGGTACTGGCCAGGGTACTGTGGCATTAGGATGCTTGAGGATCCTTGGTAGTAGGGAAGAGAGGGGGACGGGTTAGACCCTGAGGATGAGCTGCCTTCAGTCCTGTCCTGTGCTTTGGGGGTCATATCGGGGGATTCGGCAGGGGACCGAGGGGAAAGGCTTGAGGGGGCCGAGTTTACTGAACTCAGTCCCGCCATAGCAGCTGCTGATGCTTCGGAGTACATCTTACTGATATCCATAGGGTACGACCTCTGTTGCTGCTGGTCCATATACATGTATGCCTTGGACAGCGCGGCTGAGTCCAGGTAGCCACGAGAAGGGTCAGGGTACATACCGTAGCTACGGTACTTCTCAGCCTCTATGGAGTACTTCGACATGTCCATTGATGACCCAACCTGTAACAAGAGAAAAAAAAAATGGTTAATTTCGATTTGAATAACATTAACACTTTTGTACATAAGTTCGCTTGTTTATTCTCTTGAATATAATTGAGCACTTTAAATAAAGCAGTCAATTAAAATTTAAAATCTGTTAGCGTTAATGATGCATTGCATTCAAAAATAAATATCAATAGGTACAATAAATAACCTCAAGAATGACCTTATCACGAGTCAAGAATTTAAGAGAAACGCGACTGAATAAACTCTTCATTTCAATATCTTGATCATAAATATCGGATAACTAGTGAAGACCGTACGCAGAATGAAATGGCTGCAAACAAATAATAAATCGAGGAATTTTCCAACATTTACAAGTCAACAGAACTCCAAGATCTTTTAATACAACCTTTGTAAGTAAACTATAATCTATCTTAACAAGAATCATTCACAAACAACATTATTCAACTGAAATTAAATATGAATTTTCGTAAACAATTTACATGTTATTCATTCACGATCAATATCCTACTTTATGACTTTAGTATAAGGTTGAAACTTGTGTGCGTTTGTATTGAAAGGTAAAGCTGTACTGTATTTTACACGCTCAGACACACAAATCACACGTAACAATGGAATCGAATAAAGCTTCGAATTTTAAATTTTTTAATGAAGTGAGCCCTACACAATATTGTGAGGAAAATATCGTTTGGACGTAACACACGGATACTTTGTTCGGCGAACAATGGAGTGATACAGGTTGAAGTTACTGCACCATAATTTACTGCGCTCGACAGGTGATACATTTGTAGCGTTAATACTTCATGTTAGTGCTGTATTGTAGTAAAATATTCTGCCTTATGCAAATATCGAAATGCAACTGCGGAAGAGAATTAATTTCTGCATGATATTTGGTTACCAACCTAGTCACAAAGACACTTCAAAATTACGAAATGATGGAAAAGCAGAGTTAATATTCTCTCCCTGATCATTTTATTATGACGATAATTTGGGATTAGTCAAACTATTTGATACTTGACCACACACCACAACGACTATTGAAGAGCCATAAAATTATTTAGAGGCCTTTACTTAATCTTCATTCTTCATCCTCAAAATACGCTCATATAAAAATCTTTATAATAGGATTTCTTTGCCATCAAACGAGGATTCAAAAGGCAAAGTTGGAATATTTTGAGTGGGTTCAAGATATTCCAACCCTCTAAAAGTCTAAAGCCAACAGGTTCGCCCACTAGCTAGCCCATCTACGCGGCCGTGTGTATCCTGCGTTTGCGCATAACATACGACGGCCGGTCACAGCTAGAACGCTAAATCAGGATTAGTCCGACGCCCAGGCATCATGTACGGAGTTTACTGCCCGCCCTTACGGCTATTTTATTGCAAGCCAGTTATATATGGGAGACGGTTTTTTTCTTCTGGAAAACTATGCGACGTTTATCAATGTTGAAATAGGGTGATTTGTATTTTGAAAAATGAGTTTTTTTAAAGTGGAGGACAGGACGTGCTGTCAGTTATTTTGTTTTCATTCATGCATTATACATATTCGGGTTTGGGTTAAAAATGTTTTTTTTTTAATAAAATAATGTTAAGCAATTGTAGGTATGGTAGCAGTAAGTAAAAGTATCCGCATTAAATTTAAAGCTCAAGACCACGTTGTTACACTAACTGACCTCTCTACGTATTATACGGAAACATTAGCAAATATGACCCTCTTTAAGAAGGTCTCGAAACTAAACAGCTGTGTTATTCTGTAAGACCTCATTCTAAACTTCGAATCTGAATCCGCTGTGAGTTTATTGATTGGCATTCTAAAAACTCGGTTGTATATTCGAATTTACACTAGCGCTACCCTTGCGAGCGTGTCAGCGAGTTGAACTAAAGATTTTGACAGATAAAGTATGAGATGACGTGAGAAGTGGCATTCGGTAAGGTAATTCCTCCGTCACTTCGACGCTGTTTACAGAATGCAAAATCAAGGTCACTTTGAACCATAAGCGAAGTGACAGTGAATAGCTATGTGAGATGCGAGTTGTTGTTCGAATTTTACAGAATCGACGTACAGGACCTTATGATCAGTCAAAATGTAGAAGAAAAAATGCAAGCGCGAAATTCCAAAACATTTTTTCATAAATTTTAGGGACCTAGCAAATTGCTCTAAAACTGATTTCACACTGCATCAGGTGGTTAATGAGTCGCCAACCGCTACCAACCGTGAAAGTAACCCATATAACCATGGGTAACCCATCTATCAACCTAATCGAATACCTACTGAAATCACAATGGTTCGTTAAAGAACTCAACATTTGGCGGCAGGAAATTAAAGGTAGGGTTGCTACCGATGCATTTTTTAAACTACCCTATTTTGGCTTCAATCAGTACTATTGTGTAGTATGGTAACTAATGGCTATGGTGGACTGGAGGAGCTCGTGGCTAAATAATAACAGCCACGTTTGCAGAGGCCGGGTTGTGGATGGGTGGCTATTTTAACATTATCGATATTCCTCCGTGCCATTTATACTTATGCAGTGTGTTAACTAACAGAGGGCGTTCCCATTAACCCGCAATAGTAGCTATACTATTCCGGGTTAACACTCTGTACACGCGTACGCATTCATAAATAAATTGCGACGTTGCCGTCCTTCAAGTACGCGTGTACAGAGTGTTTCTTTTACGTATCAATTTAACATTTTATTTATTTATGTACACACATGACACTTACAAAAAAATAATAATTAAATACAGACAAAAGAGCACAAAGGTGCTGCTTATCTCCTAAGAAATTTCTTCCAGCAGACCTGCGACAGGAGAGTTCAAGAGGAGATGATAGACACAGTGTGTATAAATACTAGTTACGATAAATAAAACATACTTAGCTATAAAATTAAACTATAATGATATAATAAACAAATATATACATACATAGAATTAAAATACATATTTATATTAATGCTATAAAAATATATATGTACCTATAATAAATATATCATTGACCAGCTTTTTGAAAATATTAATGGATTTAGCTTCCCGGATTTTAGTGAATATTTTAATATTAAAAAAATAAAAATATTTTATTTTCGAATGGTAATATATTTTTTAGCATGTATGGATGCTATACTATTGCGGGTAACGGGAATACCCTCTGTTCTCTGCAGAAACCAGAAAATCTGGCAACAGGCTTATCAAGGAGTAAAATGCAACCAAGCTACTGTTTAGTGGAGGTCAGATCATCAGGCGTTTTTCTAAAACACAAATACTCGGCTGCATGCACACTGGAAACCGACCCAGATATAGGTGGTAAAAGGCTTAGCAGATGACTATAAAAGTTATACAAATGCGTCACTTCTAGTTATTTTGTAACATACTCACAAAACGGGCAACCCTAATGAGCCTAAAATGCCCAATCACCATTTTTAATACAACACAGGTAAACTTGCACTCGTCGATATGAATAGTGGCTGATTATATTGTTTACTACCGGTATCTGGTATCGGTATCGTGGGCATTCGTCACGGTAATCGGAAAACTGCGGTATCATCCAATAGCTGGTCTATTAGGGCTGGGGGTGCGAAAGACCGAAGCCGACGGGTGCGGGGTGAGATAATTAAATGTTTTGGTCACACCTCGGCATTTTAAGGTTAGGTTTTTTTTGTGTGTGAGGTGTGAGTTATGATGTTTAGGAAGACGTTTTTAAAAAAAGAAACGAATTTAGATTATGACATGTCATCACAGAGCAAAGAAATGCGCTAACAGCTGTGAAACATTTAATGTTTAATGTAATAGACATTATTACACATCCATACTCTGGGTAGTAAAATAGGAATCAGGGAATAGTTAATTGCAGGTAAAGGAATAAATTCTAATAACAGTTTATATGTTTGTCTATAAAACTAACTTCTGCCCGCGGCTTCGCTCGCGTAACTTTTTTTCAGCGAAAATTTAATAGTGTGGCTTTCTATAGGTGAAAGAATTTTCAAAATCGATTCAGTAGATCCAGAGGTACAAACTCACAAACTTTACGTCTTTATAATATTAGTCAGATAATATTGGCTGAAGGGTTCTGGATGAATTTGGCACAGAGATAGATTATATTCTCGAAAAACATATACGCTACTTTTTATGTCGGGAAAAAACGAAATATCCACGCGGATGAAATTGCGGACATCCGCTATAACAATACGAATTGAACACGATAGAGTACAATGTGCAAAAAAGCTTAATGAGTTACCATTTTTAGGGTTCCGTAGCCGAATGGCAAAAAACGGAACCCTTATAGTTTCGATATGTCTGTCCGTCCGTCTGTCTGTCTGTCTGTCCGTCCGTCCGTATGTCACAGCCATTTTATTCCGAAACTATTAAGACTATACATGTGAAACTTAGTATGTAGATGTATTCTGTGAACCGATTTCTGATTTTAAGAAAAAAAAATAAAAAAATATAGATCTTAATGTAAACTTTCAACCAAAATTGGTTTGATCGAAATCGGGTCAGCAGTTTTTGAGATAGGCATATTTTATAAAACCGCAAATATAACTTTGTAATTCATACAAACACTATGAAAAACAAAGTTATTTAGCGTAGTTGTAAAAATGTAAATAAGTTAATTTTTAAGTTTTTTTTTATTCGTCAAATAAATATACATATTATATTATATTATTATAGTTACTACGGAACCCTTCATGGGCGAGTCTGACTCGCACTTGGCCAATTTTTTATTAATTATTTTAATGAATAGTCGATTTCTGTTTACCTTTAACGTTCAATCAATGCTTCATTTATTTTAATTTCGCAGATCTGTGTCAATGTCAAATGCCAATCATTTATTCGTTCAGTCTTTTCTTGTCTTCATTTACTTCGCAACATGGAGAAGAATAATAACTATGTCGTCGGTAAATTTAAGATTTCTTTTTTAGTTGTATGTATAGTATAATCAGTGTATATCGTTCCCTCTCTATAAGAGGGAATTGGCCGTAATCCACCATGTGAGCATAGTGCATGTTGTTGGTGTTGCATGTCTTCGAAATTTGGTTCTAAAGCATTTGCGGTTTATATGTGTTTCCTGATAGCTTTTTTTATTGATAATAGGTTCGCGTTTGAACACCATCTCACCTGATGATAAGTGACGATGTGGTTGAGGATGGAGCACGCTTACCTAGGAGTAACCTATTCACTCTTGACTTAAAGACCCCTAGGTTATAGCTATCGGGAAACACAGACTCCGGCAGGGAATTCCACTAGTTAGCCGTACGCACAATGAAAGTATTCCCAAAATGTTTTGTGCGTATGGGTGGGATGTCCACCATGTAACGATGGCGCATCGCCCATTGTCTTGTAGTCCGATGATGGAACGGGCTTGGCGGAATTTGATTTTGTAATTCCATCGCATACTCCGAAATGTATATTGCTATAAGCTGGGGGTCTTGAAGTCAAGATTGAATAGGCTACTTCTAGATAAGCGTGCTTCATCTTCGACCACATCATCGCTTACCATCAAGTGAGATGGTGGTCAAAGGTAAGCCTATGATCAATACAAAAATATAATCATTGATTTAATATGACACACTTTACATAGCGCCAGTTGCGGTCAACACGTCAACACCAGCCATGGCTGAAAACCAGCGCTGTATTCTTATCTCGTATGGTTCCACAGCATTATGCTAAGCTATGACCGTTTTATGTGTACGTGATGCACATTTACTCTCCAGCTTAAATTGTCGTTATGTTTATTTTCTCAATTTCTTATGCGCCATGTACCATCACAAACGAATTGAGCAAAAAAAGTTGAAGATATCAACTAGCCAGAATGCCAATAAAATGATAGAAATCCAGATAACTGAATTTTCGCTAGACTTAAAAAAAAGGTAATTATGTCTCCATTTAAGTTTAAGTTAGAATTTTAAGCAAAATAAACTTTTCAATTTTCTTTCTTGTAGTTTTCAAAGCAAAAAATAGGTGTGAACAACGCATACAAATTCAATAGCCCCGATGTATTTATGTTTACGACTATAATAACTGTATTGCGAAGATTTCAAAACAATAGCTATCAGTATTAACTTTCATTGAGAAAGTTTATGTTAAAGCTTAAAGCAGTTATCAGTAAATGTAATCAACTAATTGAATACTCTACAGACAATAGTTATCAATGTGATCGGTACTTTCACTTGTATTAGATTGGCAGTGGTCAAGAAGACTATGAGAATGCATAAGAACACGTATTCACAAGAATACTTCTTGAAGACAACATGGCCAAAAGGAAATTTCCTGTTATAATATCATCTGCTTATTATGACGCAGAATTTGTGTTTTAAATGGAGTGACTTCCTAACTGACTTCCAAAACCCAGAAACTATGTGACACTGGTCTGGCAGTCACCCGTAACGACGTCTAAGATGACCAAATGAAATCCGCAATCGGGCTTTACGTGGTTTCAAGGCACGTTTATCTACCCAACAGCCTGAAATGCGCTTGAATTTAACATTTCAAAGATTGTTACATTAACACGACTCAATTCGTGCTAAGTACAAAAAAGTTTAATTGATATTTCATCAGCACGTACTCCTGAATCATGTGCCAAATGGTCAGCTCAGACTCTGACTCAGACAAAACGAAGATTCTGTTAGCAACATCCAGTTATTTGTATTTAGTTACATTTTATGTACTACAAATGCTTGCCTTAAGAATTCTCTACAAGTCAACGATGGGTGGCAAAAAGTCAACATGGCAGGTGCATAAAAAATTAACTAAGAGCCTGGCTCACCGGCGAAACGTTGCTTGCCTGTCTATCTTCTACAGATTGTACTTCGGAGAGTGCGCAGGAGCTCCACGACCTAATCCCTTCATCCCCCTTTTACTACCGGTCTACCAGACGTACCGCAGCATACCATCCACACTTGGTCGATATACCGTCTTGTTGTACTAAGCGCTTTTCTTCAACATTCATTGTGCGCACAGCCAATGTGTGGAACTCTCTGCCAGCTTCTGTGTTCCATGCCACATATGACCCGTCAGCCTTTGAAGCAAGAGTGAATAAGCATTTTCTGTGCTCGCTCGTTCGATCGTAGACCTCATCTTACACTTACCATCAGGTGTGATCGAGGTCAAGAGCGGGCTCAATCGTAACAAAAAAAATAAAAGTAAATGTTTTAGTTAAATGACTTACAACTGTTCATCATTATCTGTTTAGCCTTTTTTAGACTATGCTGGGGTCAGCGTCCAGTCTAACCAGATGCGGCTGAGTACTAGGGTTTCACATGAAGCGAGTGGCTAAACTCAGGGGCTGGGTAACAAGGTACCCCTTTTACCCTTAAACTCAGGGGCTGGGTAATAAGGTACCCTTTTACCCCTAAACTCAGGGGCTGGGTAACAAGGTACCCCTTTTACCCCTAAACTCAGGGACTGGGTAACAAGGTACCCTTTTACCCCTAAACTCAGAGGCTGGGTAACAAGGTACCCCTTTTACCCCTAAACTCAGGGGCTGGGTAATAAAGTACCCTTTTACCCCTAAACTCAGGGGCTGGGTAACAAGGAACCCCTTTTACCCCTAAACTCAGGGGCTGGGTAACAAGGTACCCCTTTTACCCCTAAACTCAGGGGCTGGGTAACAAGGTACCCCTTTTACCCCTAAACTCAGGGGCTGGGTATTAAGGTACCCTTTTACCCCTAAACTCAGGGGCTGGGTAACAAGGTACCCTTTTACCCCTAAACTCAGGGGCTGGGTAACAAGGTACCCCTTTTACCCCTAAACTCAGGGGCTGGGTAATAAGGTACCCTTTTACCCCTAAACTCAGGGGCTGGGTAACAAGGTACCCCTTTTCAACAACATTGTGAGATTTTCTGGTTTCTAACTAACCGTAACGCCTGTCAAATATACCAACAGCTTCTTTTTTAAGGATGGGAAATCATCCAATGACTGCCTCCCGATCTGGGCGAAGCGAGAGGGTGTGTCTTTTACTGACTAAAACCCATCCGTGTTCCATCATATGCACTTCGTGTTCCGAGGCCGCGGTAACTCTTGCGAACAATTGCGCAACCCTGGCAGGCACCCTTATGGGCCCCGACAATTTTGCTGACACTCTTTGAGGCAAATATACCAACCGTTTAACGTACTTTCCGAGAGAAGGAGGAATTTTGATATTTTAAGATTCCAATCCACAGTCTGACCTAAGATATATTTTATTTGCATAAAACATGGTATACAAGTTGTTATTAGAAATATGTGATCAACATGTCTTGCTTATAACTTAAACATGCAAACTTACTTACTAAAGGTACATTATTACATTCAAATTAATATATTACATTGAAATTCATATTAAAAATCATTAATTGAATAGAAATTATTGTTACTGAGCCATTTATATAAATGGATTTTAAATAATTTGCAATTTAATATTTTAAACATATTGGGTAATTTATTATACATATTATACAACGTGTAAAGGAAACCCCATATCTATCCTAAGGACTGAAGACAACATCTGGTATGGAGTCTCTATGCAAAGTTTCAGCTCAAAATAAGTGACTCACAGAATTGTACCCAAATTATTGGTTTCATATAGTGTTGCCCAAACGAGAGTCTCGCAAGAGTCTTGCAATTATTAGTTGAGATCTCAGAACAATGTAACAGAGTCTGTTACATTGTTCTGAGATCTCAACTACCGTTTAATAAATAGCAATAGGATAATCGCTAATTGCAAGACTCTTGCGAGACTCTCGTTTGGGCAACACTAGTTTCATATGTTTCTTGAATACCAATAATAACAAACGTGTCACAGCACTATGAGGGTCATAACTTTCCACGTCACTTGCCAATAAAACGATAATTCTCTTAGTTCTTCTTAATTTTATTATTCTTATTTATTTATGATTTATTTGAAAAATTCGGTCTCTGGTATCAATGTACTGAAATTTCTAATAAGTTCCACACATGTAGACATAGAATTACAAAACCCTTGCTATATCGTTTGTTATCATCCAAAGAAGCCGTGCACTCGGTATGTATATACCCTTTAAATTACTCGTTGTATATATAGATATATAAGTCGTGCGGCTTACAACGGGCATATACTATTCGTCGATATACTAGATAATGAATCCACTTCATCTTCTAATCATTATGATGTCTCCATCCTCATTTAATTCCTCCATTTAATTTTTTCCCAGATTCTTAATTCCTAATTCAATCAAGTACTTACAAACAAATAATTTTCTAATCCCGACATAATGCAATAAAGCTGAAACAACGATCGCCCTCCGCCCCCGACATAGACGTCACTTTCACAAGATTAAACGTCAAATAGAGGAGGGAAGGAGGTTTTTAAATCGAAGGGCAAAGTCCCAGGGGCAAGCGATTAGGGTGTTGTCAAAATATGGTGAAGATAGCGAATGTCGTGTGATGTTTTATGGAGGAATGATGCTTTAATAACTTGTCGATCAGGCGATTATCTTGAATGATAATAATATAGCTTCATCATAGTCCATTTTGGCATTATTTTGTTGTAGAAGTCTTTGAGTTGTATGCTAACTTCAAGAGTAGAAAAAAATCACAGGATAAACAAAACATGAAAACTGAATTCAACATATTACTTATAATACAAGCGTTTCTAAATGGAAGAAGACTCTTTACAATCACTTCGACATCCCAAGATAGACACATACATACATATATTATGTAATACATTTCTTTTGTATGAATGTGTACTAACTAAGCTTACAACTATCTTTTACTATTTCATTACTGTATGATTATACGACGTGTAACAGATTAAGCGCAATACCTCATTGAAACCAAACCTAGGCATTTTTTTTTTTTATAAAATAGTTATCGTTACTAAACGAAGAATCTTTCCGGGGACGCATAAACTCATGCAATTTTAGCGGCCAACGCAACACGCACACAATTTCCTTGAATTAAGGTTTGTATTAATTTGTCATGATACTGTGTTTCCAATTTAAGTTAAATGAAAGATTTTTCCATCAAAATTTAACACCTATTTTTTGTGACAGAAATCGATTCAGAAGCCTATTCTGAACCAATTTCGTTTATTCTGTTACACGTTGTATAGTTTTTAGAAACTTGTGATTGGTCAGACAACAAACGTACTCGTAGTTATTAACAAAGCTATTTTTGCTGTAAGTTTTCCGAATATAATAAAACTAACAGGTGCGCAGGGCTTTCCTCCAGTGGACTTTGTCACTATTCAAATATAACGCTCTTTCATTTGAAGTCGGGTGAAAGTAACCTTCCTCTAGCTTCAAGCTACTTCGATACCAAATTTCATCCAAATCCACCCACTACTTTGGAAGGTTAACGGGTTTAAGCAAACAAACTTTTCCGATTGTCTGTATTTCCTGATTAGGGTTGCCAGATCGTCCAACCTAATAACCGGAGAGACCAGCTAGTTTGGCCGGTCATTTGTGTAAAAAGGCCGGTAGTATTAATACGACAAAAATTGTGTATGTAAACCCAGGTTCTTTTTATAATTTACCATAAATGTTCTGGTGATTGGTCAAATGTAAAAAGCCTAACAAAGGCCGGACACCGTTTATTTTGGCCGAACACGCATTCAAAAAGCCGAACTATGTCCGGCTTTATCTGGGCGCCTGGTAACGCTATTCCTGATAGCTATAACCTGGTAAGTCAAGAGTGAATAGGTTACTTCTAGGCAAGCGTGCTTCATCTTCGACCACATCATCGCCTAACATCAGGTGAGATGGTGGTTAAACGCGAGCCTATTATCAATAAAAAATATATAATATTAGTATAGATAAAAGAAGACGCGCCAACACACAAAAGTCGTTAAAAATAGGTCAGAAATCCACCATAACGTGTCTTCATTTATAATAAGGGTGCTTACACGTCAAGTATGGGTGTTAATTCGCCAGAATTTGTTCTAGGGAGGGAATTATTCGGAGGGTGTTGAATTTCAACTAGCGGAGAAGATTGGGGGAAGAGATGGAGAATCAATGAGATGTGTTAAATAAGTAGGCGTTTTGGACGTAATCTTTTATTTTTTTGACATTTGATTGGAAAAGGGTTCAATGTTTGTGTAGAAATGTGAGTATATTTGGATTAATGTGTGTGATGTTAATGTCTGTTTAGTGCGGGGTTTGGTAATGTATTGGTTTATGTTACATGGGCAGATCTTCGACATTTAGATAATAGAAGAGGAATATAATAAGTATCTTAAGGTTTAAATTTCAAAAACGTAACGAAATAATAGTTGCTTAGAACTACAAGACTGAAAGTTCCTTATAAAGAAGTAATAGGCACATAGAAGACATGAGAAGATTCTTAAGAGTGCTTAAGTTTTTATAAACCAACGAGGGTTACGTACGAATTACTACATTTTTACGATTTCCCTTTACATGTGCTCTAAGACTTAGATAATTTGATGATTTTTTAAGACAACGGGAAGAACTCTATTGTAATTCCCATGTGAAATCGCAAAATATGCGATATAAGTATTTATATCTTTTGATCACGATAATCAACATTTTTGTATTTATTTTTTATCTGACAGAGACCGTAGACCCGACAGCCCTACGTTAACTAAAAAGCCGCTAACCCCCAAAAGTATTTTTCGAGTAAACGTAAAAATAAGTCGGAAATGATTTTTCTACAAAACTACGCTAGCTAGGACGATGGTAAATTATTTTTGTGGGCATAGCTGAGGTTTTTTTAAAGTAAATAAAAGTATCTTTTAGTATTGTATATACAAGTATTGTGGTTTAGTCACTTTTTAACAAAGGATGTGAAAAAAAGAAATATTTTGTTTAACTGCTCAGCAAAATTGCTATATCTCGAAAAGTATTAATCGTAGGAAAATGATTCTTAGACCAAAAGATAGAGAATCGAAAGTAGTTTAAGGTTACATTAAAAAGTGAAAAATGACCTTTTGTGGCTTAACGGCCTTTTAGATAGAGCAGAGCAGCCGAGTAAGCGTTTCATGCAAAAAACCGATGGACGGATATACGAACTACAAAGTGATTTTATAAGGAATTTGATTTTGGGTTTGAGTTCCGCACGGAACTCAAAGAAATGCGCAAAGCTGAGTACTAGTGTTTTACATGGAGCGACTGCCCATCTGACTTGCACAACCCAGTAACTGGGTAACACGATACACCTTGGTAAGATCACTTACAGAGCTTCTGACTACCCGTAACGACTGTCAAAGATATCGAAATAACATCCGAAACCACCGGCTTAACGTGTTCCGAGGCGCAGAGGAATCTCGACAGTCACCCATCCAAATACTGACCTCGACAAGCGTTGCTTAACCTCGAAGATCGACCTGTGCGGCTCTTATTATTTAGCCACGAGCTCCTCTAAAAATCTGTGGTAGTTAAGTACAATAAAATCGAATCAAATTATACAGGGCGGCCCGTTTACAGTGGTCCAAAGATTTTTTTCAGCTTGAGAGCATCATAAGTGATCATTTAAAACATACTTTAGTTTAGCGAAAACTTATGGTTTAGAAATTATGTTTTTTGTTTTTTAAATTACCCGAAATTTCAATATTTTTGACAAAAAATCACTCTGTTATGAAAAGTACTGGACCGAAACGAATGAAATTTGGTATAAGCATAGTGCAATAATCTACCTATCGCGCTATAGGCTCATCTGGTGTAAATAACGGGCCACCCTGTATAACCTTTAAGTCAAGAGTGAATAGGTTACTTTTAGGTAAGCGTGCTCCATCTTCGACCACATCATCGCTTACCATATTGATTACTTTTCATTATTATATTGACATTTATTTCATTCAATGATACATTTCTAATTAGATTCTTTCTTTATGTATTTTATATTTGCACGCCGAAATTAAAGGCAGAATAAGAGAACAATATTGTACGTTTTACCAACCTTCTGTACCTTATTTAAGCAAATAAATGAATTTGAATTTACCATCAGGTGAGATTGTGGTCAAATGCGAGCCTATAATCACAGAAAAAAAATTACAGGTAAGTACCTACACCAGAAATCTAAATTTTAAGACCATTGGAAACAACCCCTCGGCCACTAATCATTTCGCGACTACCCGCTGTTACACAGGGGTGCTACGGCGCGAGGGGATGAATCCGATTCTATTGAGGGATATTAATCTTTGTTCCTGTTATGTTTTCATTAAACTGTGTTGCGTTACGTCGCTACTCGATACTAAGACTGTTTTAATTGTCAACAACACTCGCTGCTCTAGTTTAAAGCATAGTTGTGGCCGCCGAGGTGGCCGACTGGCCCGACTTGCGAGTTACAGATCGTATGTTCGATTCCCGTCCAGCACATTACTTTGTGTAATTTATTTCATCATCACTCAAATGTTGAGTTTTTAGTCTGCCACTCCCTTACTGTACTAAGAACGGGAGGAGTCATTAGACCATTTTCTGCCAGTTTGTTTTTAATTACAAGTCCTTAATTATTTTAACGCGGTCGTCTTTACATCTAAAGCTGACATTATTATCTTACCAGTTACTAACACAGCGTTAAATTTAGACCTTAAATTGATCTCTACGGTATCAGAAACTCCACCCCTAACAAATTGAATTTCCTATACTTTATAAAACCATCAATTTGTAACATATGGTTTATCAATTCCACGGATATTATATACTTTTTAGATTCGAAGTTTTTTTCTGACACTTAATGAAGTAGCAAATTTTTCGAAAATTAGATAAAATCATTAACACGGTTCATAACTATGATGTGTCAGCACTTTTTAGGTCACTTTTTTTTTTAATTTCTTCCGCACGATATTTTTATTTCATGGTGTTAATAGTTTTAAGCAAAACGTTAAAGATTTCATGCCTTTGCGCTAACTGGCTGATCTTATAATTAGCGCCTAGATTAGGGCAGCTTCGGAATTTCTCGGTAATATTCGGTAATTTTCGTGGCTTTGGTGTTGTTTTTAGTTTGAGTTTGAAGGGCCTCTGTATTTAACAAAGAAGCAATGCTGCGCACTGATTTTTAAACAAAAAATTATTTAAATCCTACCCTTTTTTTTTTTTTTTTAACGTGGTAAAATTATCAAATAAGTCCTCCCACTCCGGGCAGGGTGGGAGGGACTGTCAGACTTTTACTGACTAAAATCCACGGTGTTCCTTCAATAACCCTTTACATACCGGGGCCACGGTAACGGGATGAGTCCCACGACCCCGGCGGGCTTCGGCCCTCTGCAGAGGGGGCCTCGTCATGTTGCTGACGCTCTTTGAGGCGCGCGTGGAACACGACGCGCCGTCGACCCGGGCATGGTCCATGGTCGGACAGCGAGTTGCCCTTTACTCGCTGTCCGCATGCCCGCGCCTACGGTGGCCGGAGATCGTCGGCCGACGTCCGACGCTGTGGGCGTCTACCACTGCGGCTGGGCTGGAGGGAGGACGCCATCCTCTCCCTCACGCGGCCCGCCTCCTTCTTCGGAAGCATGACTGCTTCGCAGAAGGAGGCGACCGCTTCCCACTCCCTCTCGCCCCGCAGCATGGCCTCGACCAAGGCCGGGCGCGAGAGGTCTCCGCCATTTACGATTTACGCGGGATAAACCTCCCACGCGAACGAAGTCGCGGCCAAAACTCTATATGTATATAGGAATTTAACATAAATATAATTAAATGAATAGAGTTAGAAATTACAGATGGATGGCACCTAAAGAGATGTTCCTATGTAAGAAGATATAATACGCATATGGATTGATTGGAATAAGGAGAACTACACGAATAAAAATGGCAACTATATGTAATGATATTGTAATGATGTTTGGTACATATTATTGTAAATTCATTTAATCCTATCTGAGTTATGAATGTGTAATATTAATAATAATTTGAGTCCTCTTTTTAAACTTAGATTATTTTATTATCAATTTTTTTTCTATTTATGTTTTAATGATTTATTTTGTATTCTTTCTTTTGTTTTCAATAATTTTAATTTAAAATGATGAATTTTAATCTATATTATACTATATAAAGCTAAATTACCACTCACTGACTCACTGACATAATTGTTCTCCCAGATGGTGGATGGGGAGGTGGGTATATTTTGACAGATTCGTAAACAAGTAACTCTGAAACCTACGGGAAAAGTGCCAAACCTCCCCTTTTCCCCCCCCTTCTCCCCCCTCCCTATCGTATCTCGGAAACTACGAGACCCGTATTTTTTTTTTTACGGATTCGTATAGAGGAGGCTCGGTAAAGTAAAAACCATTTTTCAAAGTCCCCCCCCCGCCCCCCTTCTCCCCTCCCTTTAGGCGGATCTCGGAATCTAAGAGACTTGGAACATTTTTTTTTTCAGATTCATTTAGAGGGGCAATGCTTTAGTCGAAATACTTGTGCAACCCCCCCCCCCATTCCCCCCCCCACTTTTTTTTTTTTTTTTTTTTTTTTCACAAGCACGCGAGGTGCTTGCACCTCGCGCAACACGCAAATACTTGATTTAGAGGGGCAATGCTTTAGTTTTTTTCACAAGCACGCGAGGTGCTTGCACCTCGCGCAACACGCAAATACTAGTTATACTATATAAAGCTAAATTACCACTGACTGACTGACTGACTCACTCATTGACATAATTGTTCTCCCAGATGGTGGATGGGGAGGTGGGTATATTTTGACAGATTCGTAAACAAGTAACTCTCAAACCTACGGGAAAAGTGCCAAACCTCCCCTTTCCCCCCCCCACCTTCTCCCCCCCCTATCGTATCTCGGAAACTACGAGACCCGTATTTTTTGTTTTTTACGGATTCGTATAGAGGAAGCTCGGTAAAGTAAAAACCATTTTTCAAAGTCCCCCCTTCGCCCCCCTTCTCCCCCCCTTTAGGCGGATCTCGGAATCTAAGAGACTTGGAACATTTTTTTTTTCAGATTCATTTAGAGGGGCAATGCTTTAGTCGAAATAATTGTGCAACCCCCCCCCCATTTCCCCCCCTTTTTTTTTTTGTCACAAGCACGCGAGGTGCTTGCACCTCGCGCAACACGCAAATACTAGTTATACTATATAAAGCTAGATTACCACTCACTGACTCACTCATTGACATAATTGTTCTCCCAGATGGTGGATGGGGAGGTGGGTATATTTTGACAGATTCGTAAACAAGTAACTCTCAAACCTACGGGAAAAGTGCCAAACCCCCCCTTTTCCGCCCCCTTTCCCCCCCCCCCCCCCTATCGTATCTCGGAAACTACGAGACCCGTATTTTTTGTTTTTTACGGATTCGTATAGAGGAGGCTCGGTAAAGTAAAAACCATTTTTCAAAGTCCCCCCCCCCCCGCCCCCCTTCTCCCCCCCTTTAGGCAGATCTCGGAATCTAAGAGACTTGGAACATTTTTTTTTTTCAGATTCATTTAGAGGGGCAATGCTTTAGTCGAAATACTTGTGCAACCCCCCCCCCCATCAACCCCCCCCCTCTTTTTTTTTTTTTCACAAGCTCGCGATGTGCTTGCACCTCGCGCAACACGCAAATACTTGATTTAGAGGGGCAATGCTTTAGTTTTATTCACAAGCACGCGAGGTGCTTGCACCTCGCGCAACACGCAAATACTAGTTTATAATAAATCTGTAGAGAGGTTAATTCTGTACATGAAATATATTTACAAAATAACTATCAGGGGGTGATTAGGGATCGATACTGATGCCAAAAATGCAATCAGTAAAATTTTTGTCTGTCTGTCTGTCTGTCGGTCTGTCTGTCTGTCTGTCTGTATAACCGTAATAGAAACAAAAACTTCTCGACAGATTTTAACGAAACTTGGTACAATTATTTTTTATACTCCTGAGCTGGTTATAGTATACTTTTCATCACGCTACAATCAATAGGAGCAGAGCAGTGAAGGAAAATGTTGGGAAAACGGGAGAAGTTACTCCATTTTTTAAGCTTCCGTCGCGAGTGCAACCTTAATGGTTAAAGATACACAGAAATCATTTATGACGGAAATGTTCTCCTTAAAATTATATAAAAAATATCCCACGACAGCATATATCTATCTTTTATGGTTGACTTACAATAACACGTGTAACTCCCGATAGCTTAGCTGTTCGAAGCTTTCTGATTATTATTCTGCTCCGGAATTTAAAACCACCACAACTTTGCAATGGAACTCGGCTAAAAGTAACCCAGTTGCAACAAAATATAATCAAGGCTCAAATTTGAACAGGTTGCGGTGCAGGAGAAACCGTCTTTATTCCCAGAATTTCCATAATACCAAATAATTTTCCATTTCAATTTAAAAGAACGCAATTCCCAGTATCGGTGTGTTATGCAATGACAATTAATAAGGCTCAAGGGCAGACTTTTCGTGTTGCTGGAGTAGATCTCGGTGTCAGTTGTTTCTCGCATGGTCAGTTGTACGTCGCTCTTTCCCGGGTAAGCATTTCTAGAAATCTTTATGTTCACGTGCCGGACG
Organism: Tholera decimalis; assembly: GCA_943138885.2. NCBI lineage: Eukaryota > Metazoa > Arthropoda > Insecta > Lepidoptera > Noctuidae > Tholera > Tholera decimalis. The sequence goes on along the minus strand of OW964553.2, from coordinate 4,816,862 downwards.
GGTCAACTTTCAACATAGTTTACCCGGAAGCTTTGCGCTGAAGTATTTTCGTTCTATAGGTACTTAAGCCTAATGTGAACGTGATCAAAACAATATTACCAATACATTAACTTAATAACACACAAGGAGTTACACGCTGACGGAGTCATGGGCACAGCTATTAACAATAATATTGTGCGGTTCAGTATTGCGATATTTTTCAACAGTATTATAGATTGACATATTATATTTTCCTACTAAATTACGAAGGTTAATCTGTCTGTTACATCAAAATCATTGAACCGTGAGGAAGGACATAGGCTACTTTTTTTTACGAAAAACGACGGAAACGTGGACGAAGTTATATTATATAAGGCTGAAGAGTTTGTTTGTTTGTTTGAACGCGATAATCTCAGGAACTACTGGTTCGAATTGAAAAAATATTTTTTAATTAAATAGTCAATTTATAGAGAAAGGCTATAGGCTATATATCATTACGCTAAGGTCAATAGGAGCGCCAAAGAAGAATGCTTCAAAATCGGGGTTAAATTTAACGTTAGCCCAAAGTAACTATTCCACGCGGACGAAGTCGTGGGCAAAAGCTAGTGTTATAATATTAATGAATATTTGAATTGCTTATCTAGCAGCTTATATTGTTTATATTACATTGATAATACGCGGATAATGAAGTGGGCTGCAATATTGTTTACACACTGAATGATTTATTCTTATGTTTTTACTTTATATTGTAGCTGTTTATTGTCCCTTAAATAAATGAATAAACTATGTATCTGGGGTCAGATAGTACCTCGAGCTCATAAGAACATAGTAGGTGTAGAGAAGGCTAGGCTAGGATACCTGAAAACTACAGCGTCAAATACGTTACTTACGCTTATATTTCCGTGGGGAGAAATCATCAAATGACCTCTCCCACTCTGGATGGAACGGGAGAGTCAGACTTTTACTGACTAAAAACCTATCATGTAACGTACCGGGGTCACGGTATCTCGATACAACGTTCCTGCAATCTCGGGCGAGTTGATTAATGCCTTTCTTAAGGATGGGAACTCATCCAATGACCTCCCAATCTAGGCGAAGCGGGAGGGTGTGTCAGACTTTCACTGACTAAAACCCATCCATGTTCCGTCATTTGCTCCTCGTGTTCCGAGGCCGCGGTAACTCTTTCGAACAATTCCGCAACCCGGCCAGGCTTTGATTAATGATTATTGGTACGAATTTTTACAACGGACTAAACCGCTCTGGTTGAAATTAGCTAGGTTCGTATACCTGTGGGTTAGGCGTTAAAGCAGCGTTGATAGCATTCTGCTGAGCTGCTGCAGCCGCCGCCGCAGCCATGCTGGCTCCCAGTGGCCCATACGCAGCACCATAGTAGCCTCCCATGGCTTGTCCCATGCCACCGCCGGCCATACCTGAGAAAGAAAAACGAATCTTAATAAAACTTAAAATATATGTACTTATTTACTTTGCAGTTGAGAAAATCTCAACTGGGTTGCGAACACAAGAAATTGCCAAGTGCGAGTCAGACTCGCCCATGAAGGGTTCCGTAGTAACTACGCAAAATAACTTTGTTTTTGATAGTGTTTGTATGAAATACAAAGTAATATTTACGGTTTTAGAAAATGTGCTTTATCTCAGAAACTGCTAACCCGATCTCGTTCAAAACATTTTTCGTTGAAAGTTTTTATTAAGATCTACAGCATAATTTTTCTTTTTAGATTTTTCACTCCATTATTACAAGAGTCAGACGCCCCCTCTCTAACTTTTACCATTTTGAACCTATAGATATCTTTGGAACGATTGACTTTAAGAAAAAGTAGTTTCAGAAACCACAATACCATTTTTAAAGACCTGTCTATAGACACACGTATAGGTTTGATGAAAAAAAAAAATATTTTTAGTTTCAGTACCATGTATGGGGAGCCCCCCTTAATTTTACATTTTTTTTTATTTTGTCTAAAAGTTGGAAAGCGGTTCACAGAATATATCTACCTACCAAGTTTCACATGCGTAGTCCTAATAGGTTCGGAATAGAATGGCTGTGACATAAGGACGGACGGACAGACAGACATGACGAAACTATAAGGGTTCCGTTTTTTGCCATTCGGCTACGGAGCCCTAAAAACCCGTATCAAAGTTCGCTTGACCACAGTATGCCGGCGCAGAATCCTCAGTTATTTCGATCACATTAACCGCCGCCAGGATGAAACCTGGAAAACTGATCATCTGTGCCAACGTGGAGGGCAAGAGGACCACAGCGAGTTCCCCCATTGGGATGGTCGGACCAACTGAAGCAGAGCAGCTCCAATAGGTTCGAGGAAGTAGTCCGATTAGCTACCAACCTGACAACCTGAGTGAAGATTGGTTATCGCGATCTTAGGTTTGAAGGGTCGACTAAACAGAGGAATTTAGTTTTTTTTTTTCAAAGATTACCAATGTGGATAGAATTCGCATGACTAGCGAATGCTAGCTTAGTTGGAGTGGTTAACAAGAATTTGTTAACCCCTCCCACTAAGCTATGCTTATATCTGGAGTGGGTTCATGGTAATTGTGTAATGTGTGGGATTCGACCTCGGGACCTCTCGATCACAAGTCCGACACCTTAGAGGTTTAGACATTAAGCTATTCACGCTTCAGATTATGACTTTATGATTAAAACTAGCTTCTGCCCGCGACTTCATCCGCGTAGAAGTCGAAAATATTCCACGGGATCCCGTCTCCGACTAGCTTAACAAAGATTATAATAGCTCGGCTAATATGCATGATATATAGATAATTTATAGCCTATAGCACTCAGGGATAATGCAGCTACATGTAAGCGAACGGATTTTCAAAATCGGTTCGGTAGTTTCAGAGATTACCCCATACATACAAACTTACAATTTACAAACTTACAAATTTTACCTCTTTATAATATTAGTATAGATAAAAATGTTTAATTTATATTTTCGACTAGCTGTGCGCGCTGCTCCATTCGTGGTGTATAGTCGATGTTACCTATTCCCCACGTATATCACATGTAAATAGCTTTAAGTACTTGAGAAAACAGTTATATTGAAAGCACAGACAGACACTGCAATTTTATTTATATGTATGCATGTGTACATTGTTATTACCAATTTTTACACAAACTTTGTTCTGATTCGCGTTAAGTATTTTTTTATATCTTAGCCACATTACATTAAATATACTTTTTTTATTATGCAATTGCTTCTTTATTATATAGGTTTTGTACGATCAAACATGTTTTGTTTTTGCGCACACGATATTGCATTGTTCAATATTATTTTATTTATCTATTTAAAACACTACACACTCTTTAATATTTATTTATTTTACTTGCCCTCGTCAGTGTGTCACTGCTGGGTGCCAACACTGCCAACTGAAAACCAGCGCTGGGTGTCTCCCGCCCAGCAAATGCTGAGTTGGTGTCCCTTTCGGTGTGGACATGCTCAACGATTATTTTTATCCCTTCTTTATAATGTTTGTAATTTTGTATTGTATGTTGTTGTGTGTGTCTTCGTCCGAATAAATGTTTTTCATTTTCAATTTCAATATATATTTTTACAGAACATAACCCAATGATATTACCGCGCATTTCCGAAACTCCAAGTAATAAATAATAATTGGTCTCATGACGTCATCCTGTTGAAAGAGTTCATCGCAAGAAAACTTTTTCATAGTTTCTTCCTCATTTGAAACTTTTATGCTTTCCTTGCAAGTTGAATAAAGCTGTTGGGTCATTGGCCAACAGTTGGCAACAATTGTTACTAGGCAATGCATTCAGGCTGCATTAGTAAAAAGACATGGTCTAGTGCTTTTGGCTCATAAACACTTTAGTTACACGTTTACACGTGAACACGTTTCTACCATTTTAAAAGAACATTTCAAATCGTTAACTTTTTTGGAGCTACACAACAGAATCAAAAACCCAACCAATCCCAACGAGCCATTCGAAACGAATTCCACAAGTTCTAAATTCAAAATATTCATAGACGCTAGAACGGAATGTCTAATTCACACCAGTAGGCAAGTGGCCGCCGTAATGGACAGTAGGTACTCTATAGTCCGACGCACATTCATAATGGGGCTCCGGGAACTCTGATTCGAGCACCAATTAATTATTTCATTGTGCCACGAATAATCCCGCCCTCGAGTGCTATTAACTAACGGTCAGTTCCTTAGACGTGTTTATTAAATACACCTCAACGGGACCAGTTTACTTGCTTATTGATAAACTAATGAATTCGGATTATGAATTTAATTTTGATCGACTGATTTACTACGTAGAAATCTGGTTTTTATTGAGATTTTTTTAACTGATCTATATATGGACATAAATTATGTTAGTCATAAAATAAAACATTTAGTTGCGATATATAATAAAATTCAATTTTGTTTGGATATTGATTTCACCTTTTTATATTGTGAAAGAGATCAGCATGAATAATATTTGATTAAATTAAACCTATAAATTTCGTCAGCAATCCACGTCACAGAGGTAAAAATGGAACTGTCAAATCTCGCGGTATAAAATATTTATAATACAACCAAATTAGGATGTCACGACAATCTAACCACTCGTAATGCTATTACGTGAAAATCGAAATACACTTCATGTCCCGGTGAAATATTCGAATATAGAATTTAAATAAAAAATATATGAGACACCCCTATTGTGGTGACGTCAGTCGAATCTACAATATATTATAAACCGCAGCAAAATTATGAAGCAGTTTATTAAAAGGACAATGAATTCTCCGTCAAAGCAATAAGGTGCGATATCGCTTGAGAGTTGAATTTCAGGAACGCAAATAGGTACGTCAAGGTTTTTAGAAAGGGACGATCGAGATTTTTTTATTATATTTATAATTAAATTCCCTGTCATCTCTTTTGGGTATCTGGCCTCCTGGTATTGGCGTTCGCGCGATGGATTTTTATTTTCATATTTTCCAAGTTTTCATTAAATTCGTGGAAAAATATGAATGAATTCAGACTGCTAATAAATGGCATTGATTGACGGCGCGGCCATCATTAATTATTCCTGGGTAAATGGTAGATTTGTTGAAGTATAAATGCTGGTACTGTGCAAGTAAATGATCTACTACAAATGTTACTGACATACAAGGTGCTTTTGTACCTAGTGATTGCCGACTTTCAACGCGCTTATAAATTATACCTTAATGACTGCTTACACGCTTATCCGAGTATGAAAAAATAATACACAGTAAATGGGTCCGGGCTGGAAGAAAATTGTCTATTATTAATGCACATTACCTTGCGATGTTATTGTATATGACTATGGAAGGTAATGGTTACTTTCTAATTTACTGATCACAGGTCTATAAAACGCTACTAATATTTAAATGTCAATCTATCTATATACCGAATCAATTTGCTCACATTGCTTTGCGGCAAGACTTATAAAGTTTCAATTACTTCGTCTACCTCGTAACTTATAAGAAAAACTACAAGCATTGAATACTTAATCTGTCAGATCACGTGGCACCTCCATCAGATTTTCTGGAACCGAACCCTCACAACACCATCAAAGGCTGCACATATAACCCTAAATTAACTCACTGTTGGTCGAACAGACCCACAACAAAAACCCAATTAATTTCTACCAACAGTTCATACAGAAACCGCTTAAATGCAACAACAAACCTGTAAATGACTAATTTTAATTAATAAAACAAACGAAAATTTCCTTAGAGTCGTTACGTGGGACTTTTTCGACTCGAAACTTGGTTTGAAAGTTGAAAAAGTCCTTGAAAGGGTTCAAAAGGGTTATTAAAATAGGCGATTTTTGTTACTTTGTGAAAGTTTGGAAAGTAAAAGAAAAGCAACCTGCCTTGGTTATAAATGTTTACGAGTTTGTATAGAGAAAAAAATAAATTGTACAAAATTCGGGAGCATTCTAAGTAAAACTTCCACGTGGAAAACATAGGAATGCATCAATCAGCTTAGAACTTGCAAATCTCGCGGTGGAGAAAGTTCGGCTTAAGTCCGTGCCATATTTTAAATTCTAGCTTAAAGAAAACATAAACATACGAGAAGTTTGTTTTTTTTCTAACATTCTTTATCATCAATCGAAGCCCAGCCGTCAGAGAAATTAAAGGCTGTTCTACAATAGATGTAATTTCAAACACGATTCACCGCCGCCACAATCCATATCATTCATAATGATAATCTTCCGACCGGCCCCTGAATATGTAAATATAGCCCCCGCATTGTAAGGCCCGGCAGAAAGGTCGGACACCGGGCTAAATGGGATTTTCGTACGGGTTTCCTTTTCAATGCCCCCGTTTTTCTTTTCCACTCTTTATATTTGAATGTGTTAAATTTCTCGGAAAAATGCTTATTTTCTGTCCCGTCAGGTGGGTTAGGTGATTTATAGAGTGACCTTAGATGGTATCAATGGTTCAATGTGTGGCTTATTTCAGGAGTTTTGGTCGAAATGAGTTTTGGGGTACTTATTTTTTCGGGCTCATTTACCTGGGCTCGAGGTGAGTGGAATAAAATCCGAGTTCAATATAAAGTGACCCATTTGATACTACTTAGAGCCACAGATTATGCAGATATAATAAAGTACTAGGTACAGCTGAAGTTTCAATGGATAAGGCGCGAATAAGGGGTGGGAGGAAAGCCATGCCCCGAACTTCGAACAAACTTAGTCAAAAATTCTGAATAAAACCAGGAAAAAAGAAAGAAAATACAGACTAAATCTGCATTTCACTTTAGGCTTAATACATCTAAGCTTCATACATACTTGGTACTTTACTCAGGATATAATTATGTAGGAATAATCGTCGATCATCGCATAGTTTCCCTCTAGTTTAAATTACTTTTGTATTTCTTTTCCCATTGTCATGTGACAACACAAATTTTCTTTTCTTTATCATCGGACTACCAGAGGAACGGCGATGAGCCATCGTTACATGTTAGACATCCCAACATACCTACGGAAAAACGTTTTGGGAATAGTTTCATTGTGCGTACAGCTAAGGAGTGGATTTCCTGCCGGAGTCTGTGTTTCCTGATAGCTATAACCTGGGGATCTTTAAGTCAAGAGTGAATAGGTTTCTTCTACGTAAACGTGGTTCATCTTCGACTACATCATCGCTTACCACGTCAGACGATGGTCAGACCCGATAATCAATAGAAAGTGTTAAAATCGCAACATTATCTTTTGCTAAAAAAATAACTAAAAGAAATCAGATCACAACATAATCCCGTGGGACCCTAAAACAACCTCCAGCAGTTCCATTTATCCTTGAAAACCGATCGGAACAAATGACAAGGGGTATATTTTCGCCGTTTCATAGCATGGGGAGGGGTGTCCGCAGACGTAGGTACTTAACAAACCGTGGTTAAATTGATAGATTAGCCACAATTTGTGCAAATCATCGTTTTTGCTTGTTTGCAGTTATGGATATAAGTGATATGGATTTTGGTTGAGTTGTGATAGAATTATCTCGTTGGAATTATGGTTATTAATGTAGAGTTGAATTGATTCATAATAGCTGCTGCCATGCAGTACTATGTGAATTACACTATTGCCGTGAACTCCAGGCATATTAAGCTTTTAGTTGGAGGTGTTAACAAAATCTTGTTAATCTTGCTAATAATGCGAATTCTACCCATATTGATTAAAAAAAGCTGTATTATTTCTTGATAGTTTGATTTGTAATGTAAAACTCTTTTTAGGTGTTTAAGTACATCATTTTGAAACACCGTTAAATATTTTATGAAGGTATTGTTCTATCTACTCCATAAAAGAACAACGCTTAACGTTCCCACGTCTGTATATAGCATCAATGCGTCGTAAACCCCAAAAAAATCAAAGCAAAAATATAAACAAAACGGCGAGTCATTTCCTAGAGCCATAAACAAAAATTTCTCGCTCCACACGTCCGTTCTCCCTAAAGTCCCGCGCTCAACTGTCATGTAAATGACGTCACGTGACCGGAAGCAGTTTGGCGGGGGGAGGGTCTTCCGGCGACGCACGCGATTGGACACTTCCGTTCGGTAACAAACTGCTGGTATATAATATGCTAATCATGAATAAGCAATTTATTGGATTATTGTACGGATTAGCGTTGCCTGTTCTGCCTGTAAGTGAGGATTAGGTCGGATTTTTGACGATAACAGGAACTTTTTTGTTACTTGTACAAAAATATAGCTCTTAAAATGTATGTGTTCACAGTACAACAAACTGGCCTAATAGATTTTTTGTCTTTAATATATGACTACAATATATTCGCACGCTATGTGGCATTTTAATACTCTTTTACTTTCCCTGTAACCCAATTACACTTTCGTAATGTATTTATTTAATTATTACACCATTATTTTTTTGTCTTTTAACGGCGAAACATGTGTTTTTTTTTTGTCACAGCCAATCAAGAGGCGGATGTTTTAAAAATCGAATGCCTGAAGGTACTTGAAATGAGTGCTGGAAAAAATACTGGCCAGTTTTTGCTGATGCCGGGACCAGTTGTCACTGGATTAGTTTACCGTTTCACCATTACTTTTTACTGCCTTCACTATCCCCATACCTATGGCCTAACTAAATTCTAGAACTAAGTTAGCAATTCTATCTTAATTTTAAGACGCTTTTGATAGATACCGAATCACGTGCAAGTCTTTTTTGCGAAGACAAATCGATTGAATAATTTGTTACACTCAAAGTTAAGGAAAATGCAACAACATAATCTGAACAAATAAGAATTTTCTTAGAAAAATAAACTGCCAAGCAAAAAAATTGACTTCCATCTTTTGTTAAAAAACTCTTCATGGTTTCAAATCAGAAGTGCTGTGAAGAGGAACAAAGGGAAGAATCTGTATAGAGTTGGGTAAACTTTTTTGGCCGGCATTGTATATGTTCCAACTTGTTATTTTATTTTACACAGACTAGAATAAAATCACAGACAGGCGCACTGAACAAACTTTTTTTAGAAAGAGAAATAGCAATATTTTAGAATTCACATTACTAGCAATCTTATTCTTGTTAACTCCTCAGGAGTGGGTTCACGGCAATATTGTAGTGGATGGGTTTCGAACCCGTGATCTCTCGATCACAAGGCCGAAACCTTAGCTTGATGCTTCAACAATATTATGCCCATTAATAGGAAACTATTTCTTTAAATACGAAATAAACGACGTACCTATTCATATGGAGACAATTATTTACCACCAGTACAAAACAAATAAGAAAACAATTGAAAATATCTGCGTCAATTACTATTAGCATTATTAATTGCCGTACACCACAATAAAATTAAAAACATGTATAGGAAACAAGTAAACGTAAATTGTATGAAAAGATGGCATTGTAGTGTTATAATTTGCATAACAATTAATACAGTTTAACTTGTAGAAGTAATAAGGCATTTATGTATGGCCGTTGCGACACAATAGACTAATTTTGTGTAACACCATGTATGCGACTATACGGCTATGCACAGTTGTTAAAATATAAGTACCTAATGCTTGTCGAGAATTATTTATTATTCTCTTTTCGTTTTATTCATTTGTTTTTGTGGCACCAAGTGTAACATCGGAGTTTGAGTTATTAATGCTGTTTACATCGTTATTTATTTATTTAAGAAGTATGGAGGACACAGCTATACAGTGAACACTTAATATAAACTATATCATACAATATTAAAAATGACTAAATAGATACATCAGCAGTACAGATATTAATAACTTTTGAAAGAATCAAGGCTTCGGTTAGGTCGGTATTGGTCTTTTAAGTTTTCAGATTTACCGCCTAATGTCGAGGAGCCAGCACACAGACTGGCTTTAGCAGCGAATCTTTGGCAGCAAGTATACAAGCTCTCTTTGTTTTAAGTTATTTTTCATAAAATGTTTTTTTTTTTCACGGGGGTTAAGTTTTGTGGTTTCGATCAACTTTGAATAATCTGTTCTTACTTTAAAACAGCCAATGGGTCGGCCATTAGCTGTTTTAAAATAAAATCTCAATTTGTGTCGCCAAACGAATAGTTTAAAAACAATACAATTGTGAGTACAGTCCTTTAGTTCTTGTTGGTACTGTAGATTAAATACAGCTGCAATTCGAATGTTTAGCTTGAAGAAACACATAGATGATGAAATTGTGAAGTAATGAAGAGATTTTAATTTTAGTAATAAATGTGTTGTTTCTGTTTCTTATTTATCCACTAGCTGTGTAGTGGTTGTCGAAATCAGGATACCTATGCAGGCTCCAGGCGATTTTATATATTGCTCCACGATCTCCTCTATCTTGATGTGTGAAGTGCCATTAAAATCGGGCCAGCCATTCCAGAGATTAGCCCAGACAAACAGAAAGTTAGACAGACAAAAATTAAAATATTTATTTGTTAATTTTAACTACAAGCACTTAAGTTGTTTTGAAATCACAGATAGACTCCAATTTTATTGTTATGTATGGATATATGTAAAAAAAAAAGAACCAGTAGGTATTATGCTAGTTACCAAGAAAATGTCCGCTCTTTTTATTAATATAACACCTATACATAATTATACTTTACCTATGTTAACAAAGAAATAAATATTATTTTTTGATTTAATCATGGAGCCTTATTCTTCTCTCATTCTTACACAACATGGCATTTATTTTCGGGTATGTAACGAGAGATATCAAAAATATTATGGTATTGTGATAAGGTCATCAGCAAAACCCTATCAAATGATCGCAAAGCTTTTAATTTGAATGAAACATTTGGAAACTAGTTCATTCAATTAATGAATATACCGGCTCCTTACATAATCTGTAACACGTGTTTACATTGTCCTTGTATTTATGTAGGTTTCATGATGAGCTACGGTCTCACTGACAGCGGAAAGCGAATTGAACGTCTGTCAGTTTTTTTTTTAAGATTTAAGAGACAAAACTTAGTATGATCATCATCTCTTCTTCAACTCTCCCGTCGCAGGTCTGCTGGAAGAAATTTCTTATGAAATAAGCAGCACCGTTGTGCTATTTTGTCTGTTTTTAGGGTTCCGTAGCCAAATGGCAAAAAACGGAACCTTTATAGTTTCGTCATGTCTGTCTGTCTGTCCGTCCGTATGTCACAGCCACTTTATCATAAGAATATTTTAATAAAGCACTATTTATCAATGTGTCCATAGTATTCCTATGGATACATTGATAAACAGCAGTTTAGATATGAAATGTAGGTATAATATAGGTATAAATGTAATAGCTTCGCTTTTGTTTTTGTTTAGTAGATATAATTAATAGACTATAAGTATATTATTAGTTAAATATAATAAGATTTGTGAATACGGGTTATGTACGATGATACAAGATCAGCTGCCGACAAACTGTTTTATAGTTTGGCAGAATTAAAGATTGTAATTTTATTAAATAATTTGAGTTAAATAAATAAATAAAAAAAAAATCCGAAACTATTAAGACTATACATGTGAAACTTGGTAGGTATATGTATTCAATAAACCGCTTTCCGATTTAAAAAAAAAATATTTAAAATAAAGGTGGGTCCCCATACAACTGAAAATATTTTTTTTCATGAAACCTATGCGTGTGTAGTATTTATAGAAAGGTCTTTAAAAATGACATAGACATAGGGGTTACTAAAACCACTTTTTCATAAAATTAATCGTTTATAAGTTTTACGCTTCCAAAGTGGTAAAACTTCCCCTAAAAATCTAAAAAAATATATGCTGTAGATCTAAATGTAAACTTTCAATCAAAATTGGTTTGAACCAGATCGGGTCAGCAGTTTTTGAGATACAGCATATTTTCCTACCTACCAGAGACAGTAGTAGCAGTGTCGGTCGAAAAGAACGAACGAGGAAGAGAGTACACCGATTTGTCTGCTCATAAACATTCATGCGCAATAAATTCAGTTCATCCGTGATCATGGCGCTTGCACCAGTGTCGAAATATCGGAAACTCGAAAGAAAAAAATAAAAACAATATAATGAATATCTCGTTTAAAGTCCTAGGTAATACTCCTAATGATACTCATACTGACCATGTCAGTGTTGACATTTTAGGAGATTATATTAAGAAAATACAACACAAGCCTTCTTCCTGCTATGCTGTTAGTCTATGACCGGCCCAGTCATTTGATTCGTACTATGTATAGATAGATAGAAAGAGTCTTTATGCGGTAGCTTCATAATATATATATATATATATTTTAATGGATCGTTAAGAGCCGACGCTTTTGAGCCTAGCTTCACGTAGCCTCGCGATTAACTCAGTTCAAACTCTCAACTCGCTCACAAACAGACCACAACCCAACACGTATTTGTTCAAGAGATTCCAACGCTATGTTCAACACAATTCGTGCGAGGTCCTGTCCGTATTGTATCGTAACAATGACCGATGGAATGAATCCCTGTCCTTCACTACTTGTGTATTATGTCTGATTATGACTGACAATATATGTTTCATATAGATATTATTACTTTAATTTCCAGTCGCTTCGCTCGCGCGAAAATTGGAATTAGGTATCTTATGGAAACACAACTGTGTCCTGGATGGGTATGAACTAGCTTAGCTAGTTAGCGTAGCTTTATCCAAATCAATGGTAAAAAAGCAGAGACGGTGCAGTGGTCGCGTGCTTGGCTACTGCGCTGCATCTCACGGGTTCGATTTCCGCTTGGAAAAGTTTGTTAGGCCTACATATGGTTGTTCCAGCACAGAGTGATTGCAGAAATACCCTCATGATGCAGAAGGAATCCCTAGAATGGGCAGTTTTTTTTATAAAAAATAAACAGACGGTGTTTTTTTTGCATTTATTATTGTATGCATGCCTAATAATAATAAAATGGGAATAATTAATGTGGTCTGGTATACTTCAAGACACCTTAAAATCATCGAAAAATTTAGAAATGTATGGGATTGACATCCGCTTCCCGTCATATACCAACTGGAAGCGCTTGAATCTATTGAGAAACGGGCCAAGAGACTCATTGGCAACAATTCACTGGTCGAATCAAAGCTCCAGAGCCTTGAACATCGACGACGAGTTGCAAGTCTATCGGTTTTCTATCGGTTATATTTCGGGGAGTGTGTAATGGAATTACACAATCTAATTCCGCCAAGCCCGTTCCATCATTGGACTACAAGACAAACGGCGATGCGCCATTGTTATATGGTGGACATCCCACCCATACGCACAAAACGTTTTGGGAATACTTTCATTGTGCGTTCTATAACCTGGAAGTCTTTAAGTCAAGAGTGAATAGGTTACTTTCTAGGCAAGCGTGCTCCATCTTCGACCACATCATCGCTTACCATCAGGTGAGATGTCCATTCCAGATGTCGTCCATCGTCCATCATCGGACTACAAGACAAACGTCTTGTAGTCCGATGATGGAACGGACTTGGCGGAATTAGATTGTGTAATTCCGTCGCACACTCTCCGAAATGTAACCGATAGAAAACCGACAGACTTGCAACTCGTCGTCGATGTTCAAGCTTCTGGAGCTTTGACTCGACCAGTGCATCGTTGCCAATGAGTCTCTTGGCGCGTTTCTCAATGGACTCAAGCGCGTTCAGTTGGTATTTGGCAGATCCATCCCAAAGATGAGAGCAGTACTCCATACACGACCGAATCTGGGCTTGATAGAGATTGAGCAGCTGTCCCGATGTGAAGTACCGTCTCTTTACCTTTGCCAAAATTCTCAACTTTTTTTGATGCTGATTGAGCCTTAGCCTCAATAAACGGACCAAAATTAATTGTATTTTTTTTGTAAGTTGATTCTGCGTTGGTAGTAAAGTGCATTATTGGTGAATGCTATAGGCTGCAAATTATTTCGAAATCCACGCATAAGAAAGTTGCAGGCTAAGTGCTAGTAATATCCAATGGCTTAGGTGTCGGGCTTATGATCGAGCGATCGCGGGTGCGAATGAGAACCTCACCCATTACACTAGATCAGGGATGGCGAACCAATGGCACGCGTGCCATTGATGGCGCGCGACATAATATTTTGGGCACGTCACCGATCACGAAATTCATTATGCACTAAGAAAAAAGTCCAAAGTAGGTATTTTATGATGAGCGCCCGCGAGTGACCCTAAACTACAGAGTTTTCGATTAGAAATATTGTAAAATTTATCTTTTTGTAGTAAATAAAGGGTTTTGAGTTGATACTATTATTATTATTTTCGTTAATTGACGGCACGTTTACGATCTCATTAAAATTTTCTTTACAAAAAATGGCACATTGATACATAAAGGTTCGCCTTCCCTGCACTAGATTGCTAGTAATGTGAACTTTACCCACATTGCTAGTTATCTCAAAATAAAGCACTAATAACATCAGACCAATTGCCACTATTTGTGACCAAATCACTAACGTGGACTTGTCAAGTTTTGGTCAAATTACCCGGTAATGGGCGGGGCCGGCGCGTGCGCAGCCTCTTAGGTCGAAGTGCGGAACCCTAATGTCAGTGACGTCACGTGCAAGCCACGTGGCAATGGAGTTAAAGGGCTTTTAGTTGATCAATGTATTTATGTGTATTTTTTTTTGTGGAATGGCTGATGAGATTCTGTTTTATTTTTGATTTTGAAAACGAAACTTAAAGTATTTTTTTTTATGTTTGTGTGTGCTTAGTTGTGAATGTGATCCAATTCTAAATTATTTCCACTAATTAAAAGCTATATAATAATATAATAATAAAAGTCATTTATTTCTCCTCACATAATAAGACAAACATAACATATTAAGTCACATAAGATAAATGGGGGTACATAGATCATTCTTATACTTAAATATGTGAGGAGCTGGTGTCTGAATTAGGCATGATGCCTGTACTACAGATCACCAGGTCCCCACCCCACAGTATAACAAGTTCATTAATGTGAATGGTTGTTTCTTTCTTAGTAACAAACAACTAAATAAAATAAAACAGAAAAAATAAGTTAAGTTAAAAAGACTAATACTAAAAGACTAAAACAGGAAAAACAGGCAAAAAATAAAAATGATAATAGCCGTTTTTTGTAGGCCTGGTTTATGAGCCATGACTTATATGGCTTAGTGGGTGTGGTGTGTGTTTACGTATATATATGTGTTAATGTGTGCGTGTGTGTTAGTGCATGTGTGTGTGTGTCTGAAGAAGATTTGTTTGAGGACATTTCTAGAAGCTAATTATGTAGTAAGCTTTCTGTTTTGTCATAGTCCAACTTGATCAGCCACTCCATGATAACAGATTTACATTTAGCACTAGGTAATGCGTATATAGACAGGGCTCTATTTACTTTGTTATACAAATTACAGCTTTGGAAGCAAAAGAATCGGTGAGATAGTTTGGTTCTGAATGGGGTTGAGGTGCAAACTAAATCTTTACGACGCTTGTTACTAAATTTGTCAGGCTCGTATTTTAACTGGGAATGTTTTTTGAGTACCGTGTACAGAATGAAAAGCTGTCTCACCGTCAATACATCCCACTTTTTAAACAGGTCCACCGTCGGATAATAATAAGGCAAGGACAAGCTAACTTTAAGGATTGCTCTTTGTGCCCTTTCAATTTTTAAAAGATGTGTTTTACCGACACCTCCCCAAGAGGTGATGCAATAGATGAGAAGAGATTGGCAAAGCGCGAAATATACTGTTTTAATAACATGTTTTTGAGCAACGTGTCTCAAAGCTTTAAAAATAAATATTAGTTTTCGCACTCTTCCAGCTAAGAGTTCTATGTGATGTTGGAAACTCAGGTTTCTGTCTATCATAACACCCAGATACTTGATTACTGCTGTAGTTGTCAGATTAGGACAAGAACAGTATGTATCGTTGGGGTTTGGGCACGAATGGGAGATGATACGGTACGAAGGATCAGGTTTATCAGTGGTGTTAGTGGAGAAAGTCATATAGTTTGTTTTCGTGACATTTAGCGTCAAAACATTACTATATAACCATCTAGTTACCATATTCATTCCTCTCTGAGCATTCGTGAAAACCTGCTCCCATGAGTTCCCACAAAAAAGTAAAGCCGTGTCATCAGCGAAGGTAACTATCTTTTTTATATTTTTTATATTTTATATTAAAATTATTTTTTATATTAAAGTTGTGTGTTGTATTGAGAGTGTGATATGTTTGAAATAGGAAGGAAGCTTTTGAAAAGCGCTTAAATTATAATAAACCCAGCACGGCTTTGCAGTCTCACTCCGTTAATTTACACAAAACCTTAATAGAAATAATCCTTCCTCGTGAATCACGGCTATCCATTTGTGAAAACCGCATGGAAATCTGATCAGTAGTTTTTGAATTTATCGGGAATATTACTTACTTACTTTATTTTATAATATGTAAGAATATTTTGTCTGCCAATTAGGAATCAACTAAAAAAAAAACTCGAATTTTCGTCGAACCGCTGACAGTTCTTTTGACAAGAGCGATTTCGATAACGTGCACCAACCACTTTCACAACTATTTTTTTTATTAGGACATTTATTATAATCTAAGTGAAAGCAATAGTCTGTACTAATTAATATTCTATAGAGGGAAAATTTGTTCGAAGTTTTTACGTAGGGGATAATTCTAACAATTATTTCTTTGGTAGTATGCTGCATTATTGGGAAGTGAAAAAAAAAAATAAACCGAAAATTAAAAAAAAAATGAAATTAATTGAAATTTAAAATTATTTCAAAATCCACGCAGACGAAGTTGCGGGCAAAGTGCTAGTCCTTAATAAATGTTATCTTTAATGAGTACGTAAGATATATTGTTGCATCGGGAATTACACTCCATAAATACTTAATACCTCTTTACCTTATGTATTATCTAGCAGAGTAAATAATTGCGCCAATTTGTACCTGTCAAATTATCGTGTATAAACCTTATTTGTTTACGAGCGTTTTGAAAGAGTTTTATTTTTACTAATTACCACCCCGCATGCCCATATTCATCAAATTCAACTATTTAATTAGTTAAACTGGTGAAAAAGAAAAAACACCCGCGAAGTAGGTAGGTGCGTACTTTCACAAAACAAAAAATATTACTAATTAAAACATCCGCGGCCATATTAAAAATGATTTCGAATTCACGAAGTAATTATTCACCCCTAGTTTTATTTCAGAACATAAATTCACTGCTGCAATTAACTTAAAAGCCATGTTAGTGCAAAGTATGGCGCGACCCTTAAATAAGGGTCACTACACACGTGCTGACTCCGCCTACGTTTAGTACGGGCGACCGCAATGTTGATGGCAAGTGAAAAATAGTGTGAATTGGGTAATTTACGAATGGTATGTTAAATGTTTGCATTTATTTTTGACAATATACGGATGGTTGTGTTGGCATTTTATAACAGTCAGGATAAAAAAAATGTGAAGTGTCATAATGTGCCACTACTACGTTGTTTACGGATGTTATTGTCCTACCATTACAGTAAATACATGCAGTTCTATATCAATAATTTTATTATGTATGTAGACAGGTTTACTTTGACTAATCAAGTTCGTAACATTAAACTTTTGAGTTTTCATTTCTAATTGTATTTCCCGAAACCTTATAAAACTACAAAGTAAGCCACAAACAACCCTTTAAAATTCAATAACAAACCCACGCATATCGTTTAAAAAGCGAAATCTTTCAATAATTTTAATCGCATGTCAATGGGGTAACCCCAAACGGACGCGGCTTGACGTACCCCAACTAACCCTATTGTCACTTTCACATTGACAGTGAAAACTGTCAACTGTCAAAAGCAGCCAAGACGGTTTAAACTATGCGTTCCATTTTCGCTTTTCATATTTGGAAATCTTTTGTTGTGAGCGCGGCGGGCGCTCTCTTGTGACGAAGTAAGCGCTTTTTCGATTACGTGTATGTACCGAGCTTTATTTAAGTGTGGCGTGTTCTTATATTGTATTGCTTACGATTACTATATTGTTTTTTTTTTCTTGGTTGTTATTCTTATGATTTTATTAAATAGAAATATTCGGCTGAATAGAAAGCGGATTGTGTCTTTATATAGTGTACAACAGTGTTGCGATAACTATTATTAGACTTCGCTCGCGTGTATATTTTTTTCAAAGTAAAAGTAACTACCTATGTCCTTTTGCAAGTGTCATCTATCTCTGTAAAAAAATATCAAACTGGTTAACTGGTGACGTGAAACACAGACAGAAAGACAAAGTTACTTTCATAATAATTATATTATTAGAAGGGAAGTAGGGCAGATATGTTTTTACTCAAAAAGACCATACGACAAAAATTAGCTACTGACAAAAATTATACAGTAATTACTACGGCTGTCAAACACGCCAGAAACCAACATTTTTATCCATTTCCTTCTAATGACTTTTTTATATGTAACCGTTTTGATGTCCACTAATAAACGTTCTAGTCAAACGCCATCTTGGAAAAGGACGTTTCAAAACTTTCTAATAAAAAAGCGCGGCAACTGTTGGATGCGCCGTATCAAAAAAACTATCGAAGCGTCCATAAATAACGAAATTTATGTGTTGGTATCGACATTATTTCAGTAAATAGCGTATCAAATGTATATAGTTCAGATATAAAAATGTTTTTATATAGGTAGTGTACGTGTAAAAATTTTACGTCTGTTCGTTTTATTTTAGGAGTCACGAGATATGATCGTGCTAGTGGGCGTTTTTGTGGTAGGCGAGTGATCCGCTTGCTGCGTTTAGTGGGCGATTTAGAAGCCAGTTGATTGTAATTGTGCTACTGGAAGATAGTAGCCAAGGACTCGTTTAGAGATAAACAGGATTATTTGTAATCGAATGGGCAATCCATATTAGCATACATTGTGGATTTTGATAAACCATATGAATTGAGGTTTTCAAATAAATACTTTTTTTATAGACATGGATAAAATATTCTTTATTGTAGGTACACCAATAATTTTAACACACCTGATTCACAATATTGCTTAACGTATGGTTACAATAACAGTCTTACCGCTGATAGCGATATTTATATAGGTATTTGTAACAGCGAAAAGTATGAAATTAATGTAAGCACCCGACTATTTAAATGTATTCGAGTGCAAAAGAAGATGGACTACAAAACCGAATTATTGCGATAAACCTGCAAAAGATCACAGATAACATTAGTGTTATCTGTGATGTGTTGTGTGTGAAAGAACTTAGGTACTGTTAGCAGTACCTAAGTTCTTTAGCAAAAACCATTCATAGCCACAAATAATCCGCCTACAAATACCTACTCTACCCAATTCACTATCTCGTCGACTGCGTTAAAACGAGGCACAGCAATTGTGTAATCCCAATTCGGCTGGCGGATTCGATGACATCCAATGAATAGGCTGATAACGTCAGTACAACCGGCCCTTTGTAGCCAGTCTTCTAGATAGCTATTTGTACAGAAACTTTTATAACATTCACTACATAATAGGATATTGTTTCGGTTTGAAAAAATGTATTCGTATTCGATATTGGATTGTTGACTGGCGCGGAACCAAATGACATTTGGACATAAGTATGCCTGTGATAATAAATGTTCGTTTGTTTTTCGTAATAGGGTAGTTTCCTTAAATATTTTACTTTATCCGTTATGGGTGGAGAGGACGGGAGTGTCAGACTTCTACTGACTAAAAACTTTTTTGCAAAAAATAAAACCGACTTCCATATCAAAACACTACAAAGCCAAAAATAATTTTAATTTCGGTAGTCGGTATTATTGGTTTTGTATTTTCTTTTTTTTCACACCGCCTTCCGAAATTAAACTTATTTTTGGCTTTGTAGTGTTTTGATATGGAAGTCGGTTTCATTTTTTGCAAAAAAGTTTTTATTTTCGCGCTTTTTAGTGGGTCAGTGAATTTTCCAAATCGGTTCCTAAATGACGGAGTTATGCGCGTACAAAAAACGCAATGCAGAGTAAACGAAAAGATCATCAACGTAAATATTTTTTTAGACTTTTGTTGATTTTTCAGAAACGGCTTGTCCGATTTCGATAAAATTTTCATGGGACCATTCGGTATACCCTTTTCAACAAAAAAAGAATTTTTCAATTCGGTTGGCAAGCGACGGAGCTCTGCCCGAACAAACATAAAAAAACAAACATCCGAATTGAGAACCTCCTCCTTTTTTAGAAGTCGGTTAAAAAAACCCACCCTGCTCCTTCAGTTGCCCTGACGTTCCGGGGCCGCGGTATCTCATTAGAACATTCCCGCAACCCCGGTAGGCTAGTCCGTCACTTAGGTTAACAAAAAATATTGGACACGTATTTTTCTTTTTTTCACGTCATTGAAAAATGAAGACAATTTATGAAGAGTGAGTTGAAATTTCGCGTGACGTCACCCCGTGGTATACGGCACCAGCATCAGCAGCCCCCACTCCTAAACTTTGAAGCTTTTGATCTTTGTTAATTTTTATAGATTTGAAAAAGCAAAAACGATGTACACAATTAAAAAAAAAAAAAAAAATCTGGCCAGGTGCAAGTCGGACTCGCGCACGAAGGGTTCCGTACCATTATCTATAAAAGGGCAAAATAATCATGTTTGTTGTACGGGAGCCCCACTTAAATATTTATTTTATTTTGTTTTTAGTATTTATTGTAAAAGCGGCAACAGAAATACATAATTTGTGAAAATATCAACTGTCTAGCTATCGCGGTTCGCGGTTGACAGACAGACGGACGGACAGACAGCGAAGTCTTAGTAATAGGGTCCCGTGTTTACCCTTTGGGTACGGAACCCTAAAAACGGACTAAGTAAAATAATAATTTGTAAAACAGGAAATAAATAATTATTTTGTAAACTACTCTACTGTATGATGCAACATAGAAAGAGGTTGATCACTTTCCAACGAATCTTATTCCATATTATTTTTGAATTTCCAGCGTTCTAGTTCGGTATTTTAATTTCATAACATAGAATCGAATTCGGTTGCTTTGGGTTAAAAAAAAAGGTTTGAACCCAGTTACAGTTTTACTGATTTGATTTTGGAATGAGTGAAACATGGAAATAGGAGGAAAATATGATTAGATACCAAAGCTTTTTAAGCTTACCACAATTTGACCCCAGAATTTCAATTTTTAGTCGTTTTTGCATTCGCAGACTAACTGTCAAAACACCTATTATTTTCATGCATTTCAGAAATACATATATCATATCGTTGGGTTGGTTAAATACCGAAACGGATTTTATGTAGATACATAAAATGTAGTTTAGGTTTTTGGCCAGTATACTCGTATATACCTTTATATACATTACCAGTCCCAAAACATCAAACTGCAGCTATCCGATTTCGCTGAGGACTACTACTATAAACACGCCCGGACACAAAAGCTCTACTTAAGGGTGCGTTTCCACCAGAGATGTGCGATGGAAATGTGTCGTGCGAGGATGTCTAGCTGTGCTGTGAAAATGTGTGGGGGTTTCCACCAAAGCTGTGCGATGAAAATGTGCCTACGAGGATGTGTAGCGGAGCTGTGAAAATGCGCATTATTGTGTGATGCGAGGATGCGCAAACCTCGCAACATATCCTTCTCAACACACATTCCTCGCAACACATCCCTCGCAACACATCTCTCGCACACATCCCTGGCACACATCCCTCGCTTGTTTTGTATGCGCAAAAATCTAGCTCCGCTGAGCCGTTTCCACCAGAGCTGTGCTGACCGAGAAGAGGTAAATGAAGCGATTCTATTGGTTCTTTACAAACACATCCCTCGCTACGCATCCTCGCACATCTCTGGTGGAAACGCAGCCTAAGAGCCTGCAATTAGTGCATGGAATTAGTAAATACAGTTCTATTCTATTCTATTTTTGGTTAATGGCAAGTGGAGCCGATGTCGACTATTCTGCCAATGTCAGTAAATACAGTTACAATTGAATTTTACCAACATTGCTAGTTTTTTCTTTTTTAAAGATTACTGTGGGTAGAATTCACATTACTAAAAAAAACCGTTAAACTACCGTTGAGATTCAAAGAGTTAGCATCGTATTTGTTCTGTCTCCGTAAAATCTGTAAAAAAAAGTGGTTAAAAGTTGATCAATCCATTAGTGCTGTGTATCATTTTAAAGCTTGTGAAACGGACTAAAAAGTGAAATAAATAAATACATTACTAGCAATCTTGTTAACCCCTCTAACTAAGCTAAATATGCTTGTATCTGGAGTGGGTTCACGGCAATAGTGTAATGGGTGGGGTTCGAACTCGTGACCTCTCGATCACAAAATTAAAAGCACCTTTCAGTTGTTCGTTCCGGGGCTGCGGTATCTCATTAGAACATTTCCTCAACAACCATAACAGATCTAATATTATGTGACTTATTGAAGTAATCAGAACAGAACACACTAATTTCAATACAATACACACCATAGATTATCAAATAAAACTTCCAAATGGCATTACAATCACGTTGGTCGACCAACTTGGCGGCGGCAGTTAAATGCAATAAACAAAGGTTTTACAACGTATAATGACAGCTTTCGACAAAATGTTACTTTTTGTTGAACACAATGACGATTAGGTCGTAATTAGCGACAATGTTGTTGTATCGTGCGTAGACCGCATTACGGGATTTTTTAGTCTTGCACTTTAAAGCGGTGCTTGGGATTTCGAGATGCAGATTTCAAATGGTTTTATTAGCAAGGGCCTTGATGTAAATTGATGCGATGTGCACTAATAGTTTTCGTTGGTTTTTGACTATCTTTAATTGCCGTCAGTTGATAATTTACTGATTGTTACTTTAAGACAAACCGATTGTCTGTAAATGTTTGTTTTCTTTGTAATTTTAGGTTTTACTGCGTCGCGCCGGAATTATAAAACGTAACGTTACATGATTACACGTGTAAACAAATTACAACTAAAACAGATTTAGTTGTAATTTGTTTTAATGTTAGGTGTTATTTTTTTTTTTAATTTTTAATGTGAGCGTTTTTGGGCACCAAATTAGATTCTTATAATGTTTGAATTGATTCATAAACCTAGAATGAAGACATTAAGGCTTTAAATTACATAAAATGTGTTTCCATTTTAAGTTAGTTAGTTTTTTTTTTTTTCATTGTAAGATTTTTTCGTTAACACCTATTTTTTATGACGGAAATCGATTCAGAAGCTGATTCTGATCCAACTACTATCAGGAATTGCGTTTATTCTGTTACACGTTGTATATATAGATATAATCTTTAAAAGGGGGGTAACTACTCACCAGCTCTCAGCGCATCCATGGGCACGCTAGGGTACGGTATGGAGTAGGGGTAGCCTTCCTTCCTCAGAGTCTTGGGCTTCCTCCGCGGCCTGTACTTGTAGTCGGGGTGTTCCTTCATGTGCATGGCTCTAATGCGCTTGGCCTCGTCTATGAAGGGTCGCTTCTCGTCTTCTGAGAGTAGCTTCCATTCGGCTCCTGGGAACAAGGTGACAGATGTGATTTAAAGATTTGGTTAGCTGGCAGTTTTTTATTACTTAGCAATGTTTTACACTTTTTGTTGTAACTTTAAAGATAAATATTAAAAAATCGTATACGTATACATATTTATTATGTTTGCTAATCAATCACAGACATAATTGTACGGCTTTGCGGATTTTGATAAAGCCATATGGGTTGACCATATCCTGCTTTCGAATCAATGAAGGATTTTTCTTTTGTTTGTTTCAAAAAGAAACAAAGCCCCACACTAAGAAATCTTCAGTGTAAACAAATAAATGTAGGCCATATAAAAATTTGGCCAGGTGCGGGAATAGATCCTGCGACACGCAGAACTGCAGTCAATCATTTAACAATCGTCAACTGAGTTGTCCTAAAAAATCCTGGCCGAACCTCCTGAGGTAACTGGCATTTATTTTCTAGTCCGAAAAATCCGGAGACGTGTAAGATCCACCAACTCACAATGGGCTAGTGTGATAATGATCCACCCCCTCACAGAGAGGAAGCCTGTGGGCCAGTAGTGGGGACGTTATACGCTGGTTATGGATAAAGATTGAATCGTCAATAGTCTAATAGGTAAGGTGTCGGGACTTTTGATCGAGAGGTCGTAGGTTCGAACGGTTACAGAGTGGGTCTAAAGACGGTATTTAAAAAAACATTGCTCTGCAAAGCATTGCGTGCTCTGCGAGTACAGTAAGTATAATAACGCATTCAGGGTACTGTTCGAGCTGCCTCGACTGCAGCGCTTCAGCAATGTTTGCAGTAAAAAGCGTGGATGGTTTTCTGCGGAAGCGTTGTGCGTCCCTAATGAAGCGCATACGGGCCAGATCGAACAGCCTTCTGAGAGTGTTCGTGGGCCGCTGGGACTCGCCGATGTGGCGGCACTGGATGCGACTACACACTGCGGGTGCTCCTGTCCAGGCCTTGGCATAAACTGGCACCCCTGTGCGGTGCCACTTTACGATTATTTTTATTTTATGTTATTTTTTTTTGTACTAACAATAGCTTTATAAGATTTGTGTTACTAACAGAATATGGACTACTCGTCTGAAATAAATGTCTTTATATTATTATTATTAAACATTGAAACTGAATTTTAATTAGATTTCGGTAAATACGGTAAAAGTATGTACCCGCGACGACGTTAAAATCCACACTAGCTGTAGGTAGGGTTCTCGAAAAGTAGCCGTGTGGCGGAAAAGCTGACACAGCAAAGGAAAAGTACAGACGCCAGCAGACCCGAAACTGTCAAATTTTCCCAATCAACCTTGAACCTAATTTCTTTAACAATAAAGTTGAATATCTATTAAAGAAAATTGACAGATTGTTGTAGCTTGATGTGCTGGAGTCTGTACAATGATTCCACGTGTAAAGACTAGCGTGGTCATCACTATTATTTTATATGCGTGTATTATAAGATATAACAGAACCCCACCCATTTTACTATTGTCGTGAACCCACTCTTGACACTAGCATATTACGCTTACTTGGAAAGGTTAACGAAATTGTTGGTAATGTGGATTCTAACCACAATACTAGTTCTCTTTTAAAAAACAAAAATCGAAAAGAAAAATTTCAATTTTCAGTCAAACTGCTACACTGACATTATTTACATTCCGCTTACTAAAACTTCGACACCCGCGTACAGATTTAAACGTCACAAACCTGTATGTCATAACTTTTCGCACTCACATAAGTGACATGTTCACTAACAGGTCTCCAAACGCTGAAACTTGAGACTTTTATTTATTTATTTATTTATTTACACTTTATGCACATAGGTACAAAGGCGGACTTAATGCCGTAGGCATTCTCTACCAGTCAACCATGACTTTTATTGCCCAATTCACAGCACAGTGTGTAATATGGCCATTAGCACTCATATTCTGTGTATTATATGTACATTGCCAACGTTTTTGAAGACACTAAGTATCAATTTAGAAATGTATTTTGTTACATTACTAGCCCTGCAGACGAGTTAATTCGCGGGGGAAACGATATTCCCTAGGCAGTTCAGACAGCCTTATATTGCCTTAAAACCTCCTTTATCTTGCAGTGAAAGTCCAATTAACAAAATTAAAAATGAAGTATGAGTCTTAGTATGGTGTTTTCTATAAGCAATTGAAAAAAGATTATTTTTAAATAACGGACTCGTACTTCAATTTTATTATTATGTATTAGATTTGGGAAAAGCCTATATAGGCTTTTCCCAAGTAGTTTGAGGTCAGAATGATCCATTATTGTAAATGAAACAGAAGCCAATCATAACTACACTCTCCCATCTACGAGGCACGGACATTGTCTCTTCGTGGTGAATAATACAGAAATATACAACGTGTAACAGAATAAACGCAATTCCTGAAAGTAGTTTGTTCAGAATCGGCTTCTGAATCGATTTCCGTCATAAATAATAGGTGTTAAATATTGACGGAAAAAATCTTTCATTTAACTTAAAATGGAAACCCAGTATCATGACAAATTAATACAACTCTTAATTCAGGGAAATTGTGTGCGTGTCGCGTCGGCCGCTAACATTGCCCGAGTGTATGCGTCTGTGTAAGGATATTGTATGACGCACATACATTTTGCGTTTAGTAAGGATATATATTTTATAAAAAATGCCTAGGCTTGGTTTTAATTTATTTAGGTACAGATGTTGTTTTAGACTTATAAAGTTATAATTTAATATTCTAATTGGGGTGTCTGAGGAATTTCGCATATTCTGTTACACGTTGTGTATATTTGAGGGAGCTGTGTGGCACAGTGATTATTTATTTATTTAAGGGACAATAAACAGCTACAATATAAAGTAAAATCATTCAGTGTGTAAACAATATTGCAGCCCACTGCATTATCCGCGTATTATCAATATAATATAAACAATATATGCCGCTAGATAAGCAATTCAAATATTCATTAATATTGTAACATTAAAATTCACACATTATAAATTAAAATTATTAAAAACAAAAGGTAGAATACAAAATAAATCATTAAAACAAAAATATAATAAAAATTGATAACAAAATAATCTAAGTTTAAAAAGAGGACTCAAATTATTATTAATATTACACATTCATAACTCAGATAGGATTAAAATATGAATTTACAATAATATGTACAAAACATCATTACAATATCAAGTCATACATTGCGCAGCTAAAACAGTTAGTACGTGAGATTTAAATTTAGATTTAGAAAAAATAAAAATATCAATATCTATAAAATAGTTATTGTAGGTCTCGACCATACGACGAGTAGGACAACGCAAACCAGAGTTGGTGCGACAAGAATTTACAGCAAACAATGTCCCGGCACGGACGCTGCGTTTGTTAACTGTGCGAGGGACACTATAACATAATTTACTTGTGAGTTCGACTGAGTCAAAGTTATTATGAATGATACTGTACAGAGTATTGGCCTCTAGTAGCTTACCTCTAGATTCTAATGACACCATGTTGTACTTATTTAACAGTTGAGGGTATGACAAATATGCTTTGTGGCATCTATAGTGCATGGCACGAAGGAACTTCCGCTGAAAGTTCTCGATCTCATCTACATATTTTTGATAGAAAGGATTCCAAATTGGCACCGCGTATTAAACCTGTGAACGTATTAACGTTTTATATAAATACAGGTAGGTGTAAATACGTTTGAACTCGGTGGATGCTCTCATTACAAAACCATACATTTTGCATGAGTTATTGACAATACCGGTATTAATTAGTTAGAGAGTTAGCGGTAGTAATTACCGGTACAATTGGAAAATTCGACGACATGCGATCTCCACCAACCCGATCCTGAGCCCATGAGGTCGATAACGGCACATTCAAGAGAAGGGCTGAGCCCCAGAGCAGGGAACGTTACCTATATGTTATAGTTTTTAGGGTTCCATAGCCGAATGGCAAAAAACGGAACCCTTATAGTTTCGTCATGTCTGTCTGTCCGTCCGTCCGTCCGTATGTCACAGCCATTTTATTCCGAAACTATAAGGACTATACATACTTGGTAGATAGATGTATTCTGTGAACCGCTTTCCGATTTAAGAAAAAAAAATAAAAATAAAGGGGGGCTCCCCATACATGGAACTGAAACTGTTCATGGGCGAGTCTGACTCGCACTTGGACAATTTTTTTATTGATAATAGGCTCGCGATTGACCACAATATCACCTGGTGGTAAGCGATGATGTGGTCGAAGATGAAGCACGCTTACGTAGAAGTAACCTATTCACTTTTACAAACTTTACAAAACAATCAACATGGCGCTTTTAAAGCCCCATGTTGATTGTTTTAGAACCCCAAAGATCACATGCACAGAAAAGTTTTTTATTGAAAACCAGATGTAATAAATGCTCCGTTCACGTCACATAGATACCTACAACCAAAAACCGTGACGAGTCAACTACAAACAGATTAACTCGGCATTTCAAACTTAACATGACATTAAAATTAAGTACGTGATCCTGTTATTAGCAACAAAAATGTAAAAGAAAAGTGATATCATTGCTAACTATTATAGTGTACATTATCGTTAGACTATAAACTATAAATGCATAGAACAAAAACAGAAAAGTAATTTGCCCTAACCATCCTTCATTGCTGAAACAATGGCATTGAATCGATACAATATAATCGAAGGCACCAACGACCTGTCTCCCAGCGCGATTCAAGAGACCAACCCTTTGTCTCCCCCCATTTATAGAAGGTTGTATTCATCCACCGTGGAGGGGCGCCATCGTCCATTCAAACAGACAAGACAATCCCAATTCAGGCGGGCATAAAAGCGAAAACAATGTCGCTAACATAGAAAGGAACAATCCGGCTCGGAGGACCAACGGTAGTCTCGCTCGCACGCGGCTAAATACTCCTAAGAGTGAAAGAGATAGGAACAACAATGGCGGAAAGCGCCGCCTAATGACGAATTTGCGCTTTTCATTCCACAACAGAAGTTTTTCCCGGTTCCTCATTATTATGTCGATACTTTGGGGTGGGTTGGCATCTTTTGTCGGCGTGGATGATAGGATCGTGTGCTTAGTAACGACAATGGTATAAAAGACTAATGTTCTATTAAAATTACGTTGACGGTTTCGGGATTGTTCGGGAATAATCGGCTTTTTTCTGGTGAGAAGAAAATGTCGCATTAGTCTGTATAAGTACAAATTGCTTTGGTGAGATTTCTTTGAGAGTACAGTCCTTATTATCACACACTTTTGGAAAACATTCTTATTGTAAAATTATTACCAATAATAGTAACGTGACGGTCATTCATAATGTTAACAGACCGTGTATTACATCAAAGCGCTAAATCTAAAAATAAAATTTAATTCGCAAAGGTCTATTAACTGGGTCTCAAACAAAGCGTCGAGAACAATGATTGATACTATTCGATTGTGACCGGGCATTGCCAGTATTGTATGCGCTCAAATCGAATAGGTTTTCACAAGTTCTATAGTTGGAAAAGTTTGTTCGAATAGCGTTTGTAATTACGCGACCTTTTATGTAATTTAATTAATGACTGCATTAAGTATTCATTGATGAAAATTGTATACGGTTATTAATACTGTAAAAAGTATGTTGGTATATTGAAAATGCTTAATTTATTACATTTTGGTAACTTTTATAGAAGATGCAGTGGTAGCCCAGTGGTTACAGGTTCGACTTACGAGATGTCGTGGGTTCGAACACAGGCAGACACAACTTCGTATAGTTTTTATCGTAACATAGCGGTGAAGAAAATCCTTCAGTCGTTGGACTGAAAATCCCAAGACATGTGATGTCTACCAACCAGAACTATGCCCGCGTGTCTGGATTACGGTCCAGTCCGAATCATAGACAGGAGACCTGGTCTTTTTTTATTCAGAATAGGCTCGCGTTTGACCACCATCTCACCTGGTGGTAAGTGATGATGTGGTCGAAGATGGAGCACGCTTGCCTAGAAGTAACTTATTCACTCTTGACTTAACGTCTAGATTATAGCTATCGGGAAACACAGACTGCGGCAGGGAATTCCACTCCTTAGCCGTACGCACAATGAAAGTATTCCCAAAACGTTTTGAGCGTATGGGTAGGATGTCCACCATGTAACGATGGCGCATTGCCGTTTGTCTCGTAGTCCGATGATGGAACGGGCTTGGCGGTATTAGATTATGTAAGTAATTCCATCGCACACTCCCCGATCGACTGAAAACCAATAGATTTGCAACTCGTCATCGATGTTCAAGGCTCTGGAGCTTTGATTCGATCAGTGAATTGTTGCCAATGAGTCTCTTGGCACATTTCTCGATAGTCTCAAGCGCGTCCAGTTGGTATTTGGCAGATCCGTACCAAATATGAGAGCAGTACTCCATACACGACCGACCGGTGTTTTTACTCATAATAGTACTTTTATAGAACCTTCACAACCCATTGAAGAACTAAATAAACTACTAAACTAAACTTCCATCTTGAGACATATTAGGGTAATATTGAACAGAAATTATCAACAATAAAAAGTAACATGTTTTATTTATTCAATTGCCTACCAGTTTTGAACGCAAAACACACATTCAATATTAGCTAATTACAACTGTATCATTCATTTGCATACGACAAAGCGAAAAACAAACCTTTCAACACTATAGAACAAATACTTTTGTGAATATCGAGTGGCTTTCCAACAGACCTGTGTGCACGGTTGTCACCTCCATTTTGAGCACACAACGTGTCACAATTTCTTAACAAGTGCGACACTGTGCATATTGTGTCTGAAAGCTGTGGAGTGGAAGATTTTTTTCCTTAAGTATTGTTCTAAAGACAATGTAAAATTGTAATTTGAATAGCTACTGCATGTTTTTGTTGTTCGACACGTAATTCTTGTGTCGTGAAAGTTTTTTTGACTTTCTGTGTGAGCTTGAGCGTGCGCGAGCGTGAGCGTGAGCTTTCAGTGTTGTTTTTGTTTGCAAATGTCACTGGTTTAAATAGGCTGGATTGCTTGCATAAGTGAGACTAATTTTACAGACAATTTTTAGTAAGACACTAGCTGCGCCCGCGGTTTCGTTTGCGACAATTATATTGATTATGTATCATAATTATTGTATATTTAGAGTCGTTTTATGTGAATCTCTATTATCTATGTAACTATCATATGTTCTCCTCCTCCTTAAGTCGGCTCCCGAGTGCTGAGGATCGTGGCTACGACGGAAACGTTGCAACAGGCTCCTCCATCTACTACGGTCTTCAGCTTGATGGAGAGCCTGGGACATCGGCATCTGCAGTACTTCGGACACCTGGTCAGGCCATCGTCTGGGACTGCGTCCTCTTGGTCCTTTACCATCTACGTTGCCCGTAACAATGAGCTTTTCCAGGTTGTCTGAATTTCGACGTGCTATATGGCCAAAGTACTGTAGTATTCTGTGGAGACATATTGTGGATCATATGTAGGTATACGCTTGATTTCTTTTCAGTAGAACAAAATATTTTTTTACATTATAAACACAACTAAACTATAAAAATGTGCACTAGCTTTAACCTCAATTCAACAATAAGTATCACCTACACGAAATTTAAACTTCAAAATGACCGTTATCAATACTTTCAATTTTACACTCGCACAAAGCCTGTTCATATTTTATGACAATGCAAACAACCTTCATTATTCGATTCGCCACATTTTTCACTCTGGCAACCCTGCAGATATTTATTTATTCTTAATTAACGGCAACACTAACAATCGTAGCAACAATATGCACGTGTCGATACTACTAAAGTGTTGCCACTACACAATAATTATTTCCTACAGCGCCCGTTCGTTACGGGAAAACAAAGGCAATGGGATGGCAACATTGAACAATGATTGTCCGGTATTCAGTTGTGGAATTAGGTATAAATGGTTATTAGTTATTTGTTTAATTGGAAATGGGAAATTAGAAAACATGTGTTTAATTAATAGTCTCGTTAATGCTTAAGGGTTATTGAGAATCTTGTTTCGTATTTTCTTTTTAATGGGGAAAACGACTGAATATGATTTCTTGGAAAAAAACGCAGGAATTTATATACTCGTTACAATTTTCGATATGTGTGGTACATGGGGGATAAAACTAACCATTACTGGGAAATTCGTATTCTTCACTTTTCCTGGGAATAGAGCTTGAATAATTAAGTATTTGAATTCGTAACTAGCCTATTAATTTCCTAAACCTGGGACACAGGCCTCCTTTGTATGAGAGAGTAAGAAAAGGACCGTAAACCACAAGGCGGGCTTTTGCGGGATGGTTGATTTTGCAAAGCTCGAATATTCCGTCCTACAACATAAAGTATGTATAGCAAATTCATGAAACTCGTGCAGTAAGACTAACACAGAAATAGGAAAAATGCCTGCACTGAAAAACATAATTTCAATTATATGACTGCCTGACTAATACTAGTTTTTTAATTAACCCTTCTGAACCGTTGTTGGTTACATGTTACCTTACTTATATTATAAATGCGAAAGTGTGAGAGCATGGATTTATAGATGTATCAATGTTTGTCACTCTTTCACTCAACTACTGAGCGAATCTGAATGAAGATTGGTAAGTTTTTATCCCGGAATTCCCATGGGATCGAGAAAATCCCTAGAAAACCCTCCCACGTGAACTAAGTCGCAGGGAGAACTTAGTTGTTAATATTTAAAAGTATTATTACTTTTCATCATGTGGTAAATATTGTTACGCCAGTCGCTTAGTGAAGTACGTCGAGAAACTTCGACAGAAGTCTAGAATGTTCGAGACACTAATGCCATCTGGCGGCGAGCAGCAGTACTGTGTATCTCAAGTAGCTTCTGGAGTATTCTTGGCAGTATAAACAGTGAGTCGATTTTTGACAGGCCCGTTGGTACAGTGGTCAGTGGTCCTGACTGTTATGCGCAAGGTCGTGGGTTCGATTCCCACCTAGGACAAATGTTTGTGTGATGAGCACGGTCATTTGTTCTTTGTCTGGGTGTAATTTATCTATAATATGTATGTATTTAGAAAATATATGTATGTTTATCAGTTGTCTAGTATCCATATAACAAGCTCTGCTTAGTTTGGGACTAGATGGCGTTGTGTGAAAAAAAGTTGTGGAATATTATTATGTTGTGGAATATTATTATTTTACAAGAATGTTCTAGAGCTCATAGACCGGGGTATAAATAGATCGCAAAGGGACGCAGACAAGCAGTCTTATTACGAGGCGAATACGCGATATAATCGAAGCTTTACTAGTGAATTTCAGTGCGATTTAAATGTTAAGTGACAAGTGTTATGGTGCGAATAATTGTGTTAAATTTTTATTTTGTGTTTAATTAATTAAAGTGTTCATTTTGGTTTTATTGGCGTTAATTATTTCTATCCTGAACCCTAGCTCGTAACAATATTTATTGATTTCCTACCCGACATATTAAGTTCAATTGAAAGAAACTCGATTGTGTCGGCTCTTGTACTGAAAATACTATCTATTCGGGAGTGTAATAGAGCCTGTGAGATATTTCTAGAATGATCCAACCACAGAAATAAAAAATATTTTTATCTATGGATCCAACCATCAATTTTTATGGGTGGAAAGCGGATAAACTACACTTTTTTGTCAATATACTTATGTTAACAGACTTTTGGTATCGTTACATAAAAAATTGTCTAATACCTACACTTGTATGAAAACCAACACAATACCACCTCTAAATTTAGGATGACAACAAAACATCAAACACCTAACATAAGACAGATCATACATAACATCATTGTTAGCAACAATCACACGAACAAACATAACAAAAAACAAAGCGTACAAACACACACGGTAGGTAGTAGGTACAATACTCCCGTCAACAAAGAAGTTTCCTCTCTGCGTAGTATTAAAGAGGCCATTGTGTTCGGAATCGGACGAAAATGCTCTTCATTACTCTGAAAGCTTGTGTGCCATGCGACAATGGTGAAAGGGGGGGAGAGGAACGGGCAGGGAGGAAGAGCCAGGAGTTGGGGGCGGATCACAAAGACGCATGGCGAAGGAGCACCCGCCACCCTTTCGTCCGTAAAATTGAAATGGTAAGAAACGTTATTTAGGTCATGATTTTATTAAATGTTAATAGATTTTTTTTCCGAGGGGTGTCGCTTAAAGGATTAGTTACATAGTTGTACTTTTGTAGGGGCTTGCGAGGTTGCAGTCAGCTCGGATATTGCTTTAGTTCTTGTCAGTTTCAGGAAGTCACACATTGTATGTAATACAAGTTCAAAGGAAGTTCGCAAACGATTAAGGGATAAGTTTTCATCCCGTTACTGAAGACCTTGTTTCCTAGAAACACGAGATTTAAATAACTTACTCGTGCTTATTCAAAAGCCTTTCATATCAGTTGTCCAACTAGACAACACTGCCCTTAAAGTGAAAAAAAATAAAACCAACAAAAAGAATAACCCACTAGACGTGGAGCTCAGGCTCAAAAAAATATAACATCGTTTACACAGCGTCACAAAAACGCTAGTAATTAAACAACAGCAAACAACGGGGACCCTTGCTAGCAACAACGACAACAGTCGACAACAGACGGCGACAATAAGGAAACAACAGTATTTTTGTTGCGAACACCCCCGGTGGGGCGGAATGCCTGCGACGCGGCGATAAGCGCTCCGCTTCAAGTACATAACTATGTATTACGTGTGTACTAGAAACCATTTTTAGGGTTCCGTACCCAAAGGGTAAAAACGGGACCCTATTACTAAGGCTTCGCTGTCTGTATGTCTGTCATTAGGCTGTATCTCATGAACCGTGATAGATAGACAGTTGAAATTATCACAGATGATGTATTTCTGTTGTCGCTATAACAACAAATACTAAAAAATAAATAATTAAGGGCTCCCAAACAACAAATGTGATATTTTTTTTTTTATGGTCTATGGTATTTTTTATAGACAATGGTACGGAACCCTTTGTGCGAGAGTCCGACTCGCACTTGCCCGTTTCTTTAAACTAACATCAATCTCTGGTTACAGACTGAAGTATGCTTATTGTTACGTTTTTCTCGTATGGAAAAGTGGAATTAAAATAAAGCGCATTTTGCTCAGGAAAGCCTTTATCATATTTATGAAAAGGAAGTCTGAGTAGAATTAGCATGTAACCAGTGATCAAATGGAGAAATAAATATTATGATAACACAATGGCATATATCTTGAATATGTTAGCGCGTTCGGTAAAGAATCTATAGGTACAATTTCTTCATTGAGAATGATCGTGTTGCTGTGATGAAGCATGTACGTATGTTCGTATGTATCAAGTCGTCTTCTGTCTGTGTGATTTTCCATATATGAAAATCTTTTCGATGATGGGCGACTCAGATTTACGTCTTGTGTATAAAAACTTCTACAGCGTATTTACATGATAACTAAGTCCAAAAGAAAAGCTTGGAAAAGCAATTAAGACTAAAATCGCATTCTATTTTCAAATAAAAAAATATTTCGAATTCTTTTGGTACGGGTACGCATTTGATGCTTAATTTGAGAAAATACAATTTCTTTCTTGAACCAAAGAACCGGTCAAGTACGACTGGGGGTTGTGCGTTGTGCCTAATGCAATATAATAATGTGCGGAAGTTTTAGAAATTCTATCAAAGGCTCAGATCTTCATATATTATGATCATAAATAAGAATTGTTTGTTGTAAAAAAAAAATTATTGTTTTGTTAAATATTCATTTTTTCCTTTTTCCTAGTAAACGCGTACCTACTATGTTTCTCAAGTGTATGTTGTGGATAACTTTGATGGTTACATAATTGTTGTTTTTTTTTTTAAATCTTTTGTGTATCTTTTATTATGTCGCTGTTTGTTATTCCTAATGAAATTAAATAATGGGTTCTGAACAAATTGAAAGATTTTACGTTTTCCAAAACAGAATAATGTGCGGAAGATTTAGAAATTCTATTCTCAAAGTTATCAAAGGCTCAGATCTTCACGTGATCATAAATAAGAATGTTATAGTCCAGTAATGTACGTATGTATTTATACATTTTTTGTTTCCTTAAATATTTATTTTTTCCCTTTTTCCTAGTAAACGCGTACTGTGTTTCTCATGTGTATGTTGTGGATAACGTTATTGGTTACATTTTTTTATATTTTGTGTATCTTTTATTTTGTTTGTCATTTGTAATAATATAAAATAATGGGTTCTGAACGAATTGAAAGATTTTCTTTATGTTTTCAAAACAGACCTACACTCATTAACTCTATTGGGCACAGTGACAATGACAGAGAGTGATCCTAGAAGATCCCAAAAGGGTTCTAAGTTCATAAGGTCATACAGAACTTTACACAAATAGGGTATAGAATGACTGAAGACACGAATCTTAATAATAAGTGTTAATTTTGTAGTTTATTTTCTAAGATGACAAGAAAATGTACTTTTAGTAATCTTACCTAAACCACGTGTTTCAATTAATTCGACTTAACAATCATGACAATATAATCAATGCAACAGCATTGAAGAATGCAAGTCTGCGTCATAACGATAAATTAATATGCAATACTAGAAAAAAAAATCTAGTACCTAGTTAATTAGTAAAAAAACGTGGCACCTCCTATCAAATCTAAACACATCAACACTGGACATCAAAAGTACAATAACCTTTTAAATCAATTTAAACACAAAACCGGTCGTGGCATGAATTACCTACTCATCCTTTTCGACAGTATAAAAAAGTATTATGCAATTTGTATCAGTTACTTATAATAGGCAAGAGCTCCCGGACTACAAACGGAAGAGTCATTCTCACAAGATTTACTATAGTATCACTTTAATAGATTCTTTACAAAGAGTATAGGTTATTTGTGTGGACTATACACCATTCTGTTAGTAAAAAAGCCTCGACATTTATACGAGAAGAAAATTCTTTGTGGGGATTCGTCACGGTTCTACGATTGGCCGTGCCACGTTGTAGTCGCTCCAAAATATCCAATAGTAGTCTGTAATTACTTGCATCTGACAAAAAAAGGTTTGAAAACAAAAAAGTTTGGAAAAAAGTCCTGATACGCCTACGATAGTTGAACCGAGGAAAATCGACGTAAATTAGGTATTAGCTATGTATTGTTGTTATGTATTACAATGGAGCATCTGTTGTGGTTTTCATGTCTCAAAAGATGGGAACTGAGGCGTTAATGTCATGTGGTCTTTTAATTATGTTGACGGAAAGGTTCATGTTGTTCACAAAATGGCGGATGGAGAAATAATTGGAACGTTTTCTTAACAGTTAAATAAAAAACGCTGTTGAGTGTTTGTGGTTTTATGTAGTCTGATCTGTAAGCTATTTACTGAACAATAGTCTTAAGTAGTTTTTACAGTACAGCATAAACTCATTAATGGCCTACAGAACTAAACAATGATTCCTATAATAATGATGACCATGTTTACGTCTCAATGAATTGAATACTGACTTTCTTTTTAATGCACTGCACCACAGAGTGTCTACTGTTCCATTTTAATGTTAATTTTATTTTATATAATTTCAATTATCAATCGCAATTATTATTATTCTTTTCTTATATATATTTCTATGTTAATTAATGTAATTGGTGTTTTACCGTTTTAATTAACTATAAATAAATAAATAATTATTAAAAGAATTAATTATTAAATTATTATTATTAATAAATAATTATTACAAAAGATGATCTACTGGTAATAATATCCACACGATCTTCAAGGTTAAGAAATGTTTGCCAAGGTCACTTCTTGGATGGGTAACCATCTTAACACGTCTAGATTTCTGCATGTCTCAGAAACATTACGACGAAGTCTCGGCTGTCATTCGTACTTACACTTTTGTTAATCGTTACGGGCACCTAGTGCAAAAGTTAGAAAATGTGACTGGCACCTGTCTTGCAAAGGGATATCGTGTGACATAGTTACAGATGATGTTCAGATGGGATAGATTGGAAAGTGACCTCAACACCGCAACACAACTCGACAAACAATTCAGTTACATTCAACATCAGAATAATTGAGGCTGTATCTAGCTCAACAATTGTACATGTTTAACGGCAATTCAGACTACACTAGCAGTTTTTCTCAATTTGGTCCAGATCTGAGTCTTTTCAATACCAAATTGAATTGTTACAGCCTTTTCTTAACTTAGAACTTTCAATTAATATGCATTACATCGTCATCAAGTTGTACACGACACCAGGCAGTAGTTGGGCCCCCATTACACATCACACAATGGCCCACTCCCTACCTTAATTAATATTAACTGGGTTGCAACGCCCCTACGTGTAAACTATTAAGGGTATGCATCAGACACTGATGAAAACAAACAGATGTGACATACGGGGTTGTAGGATGGTGAGCGAGCGAGACAAAAGTTAAGACAAAGTTTTTAAGCCAACATGGTCACTAGTACTAATAATAACAGTAAAAATACTCACAGTATCATTAGAACTTAAAACGCGATATTTACCATGTTTATTATAACAAAAAAATTGGCCAAGTGCGAGTCAGACTCGCCCATGAAGGGTTCCGTAGTAATTATAATAATACAATATGTTAAATATGTATATTTATTTGACGAAAAAAAAACCTTACAAAGTTCTTAAAACTAGCTTATTTACTTACATTTTTTACAACTACGGCAAATAACTTTGTTTTTCATAGTGTTTGTATGAATTACAAAGCTATATTTGCGGTTTTAGAAAATATGCTGTATCACAAAAATTGCTAACCCGATCTCGTTCAAACCAATTTTGGTTGAAAGTTTACATTAAGATCTACAGATATATACATTTTTTAGATTTTTCACTCCATTATTATAGAAGTTAGAGGGGGACACACATTTGACCACTTTGGAAGCGTATATTTTCTAGACAATTGACTTTATGAAAAAGTGATTTTAGAAACCACTATGTCATTTATAAAGACCTGTCTATAGATACCACCACACGCATAGGTTTCATGAAAAAAAAAATATTTTCAGTTTTAGTTCCATGTATGGGGAGCCCCCCTTTATTTTAAATATTTATAAATTAATTTCTTAAAATCGGAAAGCGGTTCACAGAATACATCTACCTACCAAGTTTCACATGTATAGTCTTAATAGTTTCGGAATAAAATGGCTGTGACATACGGACGGACGGACAGACAGACAGACAGACAGACAGACGGACAGACATATCGAAACTATAAGGGTTCCGTTTTTTTTCCATTCGACTACGGAACCCTAAATAGGGTAAATGTCCCTTTTTAAGTAGTAATGACATTGTCATTGAAGTGAAATTAAATATTTATTTTTGAAATTTGGTTATAAATAACACTATTACACGTAATTTTTTTCTGTTTTAAGTTAAGCTAGATTAGGCCGGTGTTTCCTAAATGACTACTCTGAGATTCTTCTCAGAGTAGTCATTCAACCCGAATCAAACTCAGAGGTCAGCGTCTCTTTTAAAGTCCATACAATCCGTATTCGTCAAACCATTTAGGTTCATGTCTATTGTGTCTTTTGAGGAAAGGAGCACGCAGATTTAGCATTAGAACTTGACTAGTATTTGCGTGTTGCGCGAGGTGCAAGCACCTCGCGTGCTTGTGAAAAAAACTAAAGCATTGCCCCTCTAAATCAAGTAGTTGCGTGTTGCGCGAGGTGCAAGCACCTCGCGTGCTTGTGAAAAAAAAAAAAAAAAAAAGAGGGGGCGGGGTGATGGGGGGGGGGTTGCACAAGTATTTCGACTAAAGCATTGCCCCTCTAAATGAATCTGAAAAAAAAAATGTTCCAAGTCTCTTAGATTCTGAGATCCGCCTAAAGGGGGGGAGAAGGGGGGCGGGGGGGGACTTTGAAAAATGGTTTTTACTTTACCGAGCCTCCTCTATACGAATCCGTAAAAAACAAAAAACACGGGTCTCGTAGTTTCCGAGATACGATGGGGAGGGGGGAGAAGGGGGGTGAAAAGGGGAGGTTTGGCACTTTTCCCGTAGGTTTGAGAGTTACTTGTTTACGAATCTGTCAAAATATACACACCTCCCCATCCACCATCTGGGAGAACAATTATGTCAATGAGTGAGTCAGTGAGTGGTAATTTAGCTTTATATAGTATAACTAGTATTTGCGTGTTGCGCGAGGTGCAAGCACCTCGCGTGCTTGTGAAAAAAACTAAAGCATTGCCCCTCTAAATCAAGTATTTGCGTGTTGCGCGAGGTGCAAGCACCTCGCGTGCTTGTGAAAAAAACTAAAGCATTGCCCCTCTAAATCAAGTATTTGCGTGTTGCGCGAGGTGCAAGCACCTCGCGTGCTTGTGAAAAAACTAAAGCATTGCCCCTCTAAATCAAGTATTTGCGTGTTGCGCGAGGTGCAAGCACCTCGCGTGCTTGTGAAAAAACTAAAGCATTGCCCCTCTAAATCAAGTATTTGCGTGTTGCGCGAGGTGCAAGCACCTCGCGTGCTTGTGAAAAAACTAAAGCATTGCCCCTCTAAATCAAGAAGTCTCTTAGATTCGTAGATCCGCCTAAAGGGGGGGAGAAGGGGGGCGGGGGGGGGACTTGGAAAAATGGTTTTTACTTTACCGAGCCTCCTCTATACGAATCCGTAAAAAAAAAAAATACGGGTCTCGTAGTTTCCGAGATACGATAGGGAGGGGGGAGAAGGGGGGGGAAAAGGGGAGGTTTGGCACTTTTCCCGTAGGTTTCAGAGTTACTTGTTTACGAATCTGTCAAAATATACCCACCTCCCCATCCACCATCTGGGAGAACAATTATGTCAGTGAGTCAGTGAGTGGTAATTTAGCTTTATATAGTATAATATATTAACACATTAAGTTAATCATTAAAGATCTTAAAAAAAAACAATAATTATATTTCAAAGTAGGTATCATCTTGCTAGGTTTGAGAGAATATTCTAACAAGCAGGAGCCGGAATGCAAGCCATTATCAGGAATTTGTAAATGTCATCAAGCAGTGGGTGTGTTAGTCAGGACTTTGACAAGAAAACCCTGTTCTTGGTGTAAACACACCTCAAGATGTTTCATACAAATTTTAAGGACCTATAAAAATTTAAAAAAAAAAACGATTTTAATGAGACTTGGTACACATACATAAGAGGTACCTAAGACTAAATAAAAAAAAATTCTAAAAATAGTTGGGAGTTTTTAACTTTGTAGAAAACTGGTTTCTCTTTTTCTCTGTTTCTACTTAGTCTAAGGTATCATTATGTAAGTGTTGTTTGAAACACCATAAGATGTAAACGTTCTGAAGGTCTGACTAAAAAACGTAAATCTCTATGCAGAAGAACCAGCAAAAACAACTCCTTATCGGTACTAGTATTAACTAGATCAGGCCGAAAAAGAATTTGAACAGAATTCAGATAGGTAGTAAACATACTAGACTTAGCAAGTTGAGAAGCCTACCAAAAATATATAAGTACCATAGCAACGAGGTTCAGCGGTGCGATAAGAATAGCCCAGCGGTCATCGACCTATTTCCCCGTCTCTATTACTACATGCATTATGGAATTCTTAGAAAAAACATTATAAGGTAATAAACTGCGGATACCGCTACTAATTTGATGAGCTGTCCATATGAATGAACAAGCCAGTAAACACCATTAATACCACCCTTATTTAGCAAAATCAATCTATGGTCACAACGTTCAAATAGGGTCTTCTCGTGATGCTTCGAAAAGCACAGACTATAGCAACCACAGATAAGTAATAAAAACAAATAAACGTCAAAAAGTGACAGCTGCATTTTATGATGTTTTTTTTTTTTTAGAATGGCTCATAAAATTCAAGTAATAAGATATTGCAGTACAAGTTGTTTGTTGTTTTCTTGTAAATATATAATAAATATATATAATTATCAACAATCTCATCTAGCTGATCAATGCTTTCCGATTTCACAGATTCCATTACTTATTATTAATGAAACTTTTCAAATAATGCCCATGTAACACAATTGTACATTAAGTTTAAATAAATAAATGTTGGTTGTTGGTTATTCTGTAAGTATCACACCGTGAAAATTAACGTGAAGTACGCTATCATTCGGCCTACTGTTTGACGTTGACATTTCATTTGACAGCTGACTTCAAAATTAGTTTCGTCGGCGAGAATGACTGGTGCTGAATAGATCTAGGATAAAAAATATTGCGAGCCTATTCGCCGTCCATTCTTACACTGAATCACACTAAAACTTTCCCGCCATTGTGCACCATACCTTTGTACCGATCGACATAACGATTGATTTGACGTAAGCACAAAACGCGCACTTACTTGTGCTATCGGTAAACAATGGCGTTTTGTCGACAGGTTGTGCACAGCGCACCACACTACGCAGATGCGTATACACATGTTTGGGGAATACGATATCTCGTGTTTTGTGCGTTTTGTCTACAATTGAGGGGTTGGGAGATGTTTTTGATTGGATTGATTGATTTGATGTCGATGTGTGTAATTTTCGTAAAGAAATATTACAGGTTTTTGTTTTTGTGTTATAAAGCAAGCCGGCGTTTATATATTGAACTAGCTTCTCCCCCTGGCTTCGGTCGTCTGAAATATTTTTGTTTGTTTAGTGAAAACAATATCTCTATCCATGGATATGGTTAATAGTAAATGTATATGATTAATCCATGGTCTAATCTTTCTCTGCACCAGAATTTGAACTTTGGAGAACGAAATAAGTATGAATACATTTATCGCAAAAAAAAAAGCTGTTCAGGCGAGCAAAGTCGCCGGCAGATACTAGTAAACAACAATATGTCAAATTGTGCAAACAAGTTAGTTAATAAATAAACAGTCTGAAAATTTCGTGATGTCTATCACAAAATGTTCAGACTGTTTGTTTATTAACTCCAGTTTTTAGGGTTCCGTAGCCGAAAGGCAAAAAACGGAACTCTTACAGTTTCGTCAAGTCTGTCTGTCCGTCCGTCAGTATGTCACAGCTATTTTATCAAAAAAAAAATTAAAAAATATTTAAAATAAAGTGGCGCTCCCCATACATGGAACTGAAACTGAAAATATATTTTTTCATGAAACCTATACGTGTGTGGTATCTATGTATAGACAGGTCTTTAAAAATGACATTGATGACATTTGGTTTGAACAAGATCGGGTCAGCAGTTTTTGAGGTACATATCTATTTTCTAAAACCGCAAATATACCTTTGTAATTCATACAAAACCTATGAAAAACAAAGTTATTTGGCTTAGTTAATGGGCGAGTCTAACACGCACTTGGCCAATTTTTTCATCAATGAACCACTTTCTTACCTGTTACCTTTTCAATAAGTCTCCAAGACATTAAAAAGAAAGTAAAATACCTACATTTTTAATCCTCACCCTCTCTAATTCAAACATACGACACAAACGTGCCACCATGAATAATGCATGCCCTGTATTTGAACGGGACAATAGCAGTTTTACGTAAAGCCCTCGCTTCACTTGCAAAAGGAAAAACTAATATTGAACGCGTTGTTTTCTTTTGACAATAGATGGCGCTGGCTGTTCGGTGAATTTTGAAGAGGTACACCGTCGTAATACTAATTTAGTCGAATGTAGAATATGTCTCATGAGGTAGGCAAAACACTGACTTTACTGTTTACTTATGTACCTTTAATTTCGTGATTTTTTCACTCTGATTATTCTTATGATAATATAATGATAATATATATCAAATAAATTATTTTAATGATTATTGTATAAACATTTTAAATATAGATTATAATAATAAATAATAAATAAAATGTTTATTCAAAATCTTAAGGTAAATATTAAATACAATTTCACTTAAATCTACATTAAGTTCACACATGTCATGTGCCTGAACTAGGTAATACTGTGTTTCAGGCGAGAATAGGTATTTATATTTTTTTTTAATAATCACATTTATATAAAATAAACTGTTTATGGTCGTGGTGGTGGTATTCTGTTTATTAATGACTAGTTTCTGGCCGCGAGTTCGTTCGCGTGGGTTTTCCCGCGTAAATCCCGATCCCGTGAGAATTCCAGGTTAAAACTAGCCTGTGTTATTCCAGGATGTCAACTACTTAAGTAATTTTTGCGTGAAAGGGTAACAAACATTCATACATCCATACTTCTTTACATCCATTCTCACAAACTTTGCATTTATAATATTAGTAAGAATTAAGATTATGGTTTCGAAATAACAACAAAAATCACAAAACTCCGAAGTACAGAACAAAGGAACAAAGAGGTTTCATTCCTATTATTTGTACTTGTAAGTTATTAATTACACTAAAGCTTTGTTATAATTTATTTTGATTCTCCTATTAAAAATATGTTCAATTCAAAAACCGAACACCGTGCCGTATAAAAACCCCATCTCCAATATTAACAAATAGGTGTCTAAAACCCGAGTACACACCGCATCGCACGGGCCGAGTTGAAAAAAAGCCGAAGGGGGAAAAAATAGAAAATGTCGTTTCCTCTCGCCGTCACCGCCAGAATGGCCGTGGCCGGTTTTGCTCGTATTTCCATACTCTTCCGCTCGTGTCCTCCCATCCCTATTTCTGGGCATTTTTAAATTTCGAATACGAAACTGTGCTTACATTTGAGCTGTTGATTATTTTCGAGAATACCCCGCTGTGTAAGCTTCTGTTGGCTGATTGCGGCCGTTTTTTTTTTCTTTCGTCTTTGGGTTGTATTTTATTTTTAATTTGTGCTTCAGAGTTTTGGACCCGTTTCTGTGGGGCGATGGAGTGTTCGTGAGTGGTTGTTGGACTAAACTTATTTGAGCTGTGTTTGGCGGTGCTCGAAACTTTGTCATACGAGTGCTAGTATTAGCACATAGTTTGAATAGCCTGCTATTATGCCTATATTCTTCGTCTTCAATTGAAAATGGCTATGCAGTATCTATCTATCTACAATCCAGCATCAGACCCGTCAAGCTCTTGTCATCTTAACTTAGCTAAACCGACACAATAGCGACAATGAGCTAGACAGTCCCGTCAAACAATCCACCTACGAAACCGCTTCTCACTTCATAAATTAATATTAAATTGATTCA
This sequence comes from Tholera decimalis, assembly GCA_943138885.2. NCBI lineage: Eukaryota > Metazoa > Arthropoda > Insecta > Lepidoptera > Noctuidae > Tholera > Tholera decimalis. The sequence goes on along the minus strand of OW964553.2, from coordinate 4,772,552 downwards.
ATAAATCATAATCCAAACGAGATCGCAGAATGATCAATTTGCAATCAAAATGAGCCCTTTACAAACTAGAGAGTGGGATCCTTCGCTTACCATAATAATAATTTACTCGTGCCGAATAGAATGGATTGTGTGAGACAAAACAGTCTTGGAGGAGTGACGTCATCGTATACTATAGTTATAACACAAAGGTGTTTTGTTACTCACTACGTTAATTTAGAAACGGTAAATCGTGCTTAGTGTTACGGTTTTGTTTGATCTGATTCGGTTTTGCTTGGTTTAATTAATTTTCTGTATCTTGAAACGAATGAAACTTGTTTTGCTTGGTTTTTGAGAGATCGCTGATACTGTAGGGTTTGTAGTTACCATCCGAATCCTTACTAATAACATAAATGCGAAAACGAGTTTCGCTTATCACCTGTTACTGATCCGACTTAGAGAAAGTTTGGTACAGCAAGTTTTTTTTTTTTTATTGAAAATAGGTTCGCGTTTGACCACCATCTCTCCTGATAGGTAAGTGACGATGAGGTTGAGGATGGAGCACGCTTGCCTAGAAGTAACCTACCCTTGACTTAAAGACTCATCTCCAAGGTCCCATGACTTAAATGAGACCTTGTTTAAAGGCTACTTTAACACGAAGGAAACCGTTGTAAAAGCTAGATTTTGTAAAAATACATTTTCTGTTAATAAAACAAAATCTAGGTATTATTACTACCATTACTTATTATTGGCATTATTATTGGTGGCCAAACGCGAACGAATCAGATATCAAAATTAAAAAAAAAACATCCTTGACAAACATATTACACACTAGCATAATTAATACATTTATAGGTTATAGCACACACAGATAGTGCATCTTACCACCAATGAAAACATTTTTAGAAATGGGTCATTAAATTCGGCGCCCCCGCCCCCGTTCCATTATACAAACAAATTATACTTCTTTATAATATTAGTACAGATTTTACTTATACAAAGGTCCTTGACATACCTATTCCTCTTCCCCCTCCCTTCAGAAATAACCGTCATACATTATGTTCTACATTCAAATTAGATCTGTACACACTATGTTTGTAATATTCATCAAAAAACGTTAGTTACTGTTTTACATACGTTGAAACACGGCCATTTAGTTTACTAGAACAGTTAGCGAAATTCTCACGAGCAAAAACCCGGAATAAATTCCTACATATTATAAACGCAAAGGTACTCAGTCTGTCCGTATGTTACACTTGCACGTCTAAACCACTCAATCAATTTTGATGACTTTTGGTACAAATATAGATTGGATCTTTGGAGAACATATAGACTACTTTTTTTTTGCTAATAATACTTATCACGCGAGTGAAGCCGGTACTGAATATTTTGGTTGTCCCGATTTCCCTTAATACATTTATTCATTTATTTATTAAAACTTTATGCAACACAAAAGTACAAAGGCGGACCTAATGCCTTAGGCATTCTCTACCAGTCAACCATCACCATTTCAAAGAAAAGAAATTCATAAAAAAAAAGATGAAAAATGTTTTATTCGATAACAAAATTTGTCTTAAAAATAATGAGAAAATTTTCATAAAGAATTCATATCAGTGTATAGATATCTAGCAAGAGCACTTACCTAATCTCTTCGAAATCTCAGAATTATGCATTTTCGGGTTATCCTGCGCGATCTTCCGCCTCTGTAGCCTGGACCACACCATGAAAGCGTTCATCGGTCTCTTGATGTGCTCCTCCTGAACCTTCTTCTGTTGAGGTCCGTTCATGGACCCAATTGCACCCATGGTCCCGATGGCCCCCATGGCCGACATGGGACCCATGGAGAAGTGGCCCATGGACGTCCCGAAGCCGGTCCGGTCGCACATCGCACCAGCGGCACTGGAAATAAATTGGTTTGTGTTTAAGTCACAGTTTCTAAAATTTTTGATCTCAGGAGATAGGATTAAAAACAAGATTCTGCTTTTAAATCTTTTAAACTGACGGGGTCACTAACAGTATCATTAGAACTTAAGACGCGATAAAAATTTTTTGGCGCTTTCAACAATGCCAGACAAATTCGGAAATTCGAAACAATAAATAAGTATCACGTTTTAAGTTTTAATAATACTTTTAAATCTATGTCTAAATCTATGTATCCTAATAAGTGGTACATTTGGGTAAAAAAATAGGACCTTTTTTACTCCTTGCTTACATCACAAAAAAGTGCATCTCATCAATTACTAGTATAATTATTGATAACTGCAAAATCACGTTGCTATGATACAAAAAATGAAACATATTTTAAAGTGACATCCCCAAAAAAATTAATAACCGTTTCCACGTAACACCAGCATTAGGGCCCAACACGGACCACCACGTGTTTCTAACTTTTAATATGGCTGACAATTACTGTGCTCAAAAATGTGGAAAATATTAATATTAAAGAGGGTGTCATAATGGCTTATGACGTAGGGATGGTTTTAAAGAGCTCGTCGCTGATTGGCTCTCCCCTCGACTCGGTGTTTCCTTAAGTAAGACGGTAAGAAGTGAAATGCGCAGTTGGAGTAATGAAAAGCGTTCGTTGTTAAGGATGATGGTGGAAGAAAGCGAATTTAGACGGAAATAAGCGTTTTAAGGGTGTCCTCGAAGAAAGGCATTAGAAAATACGGAATGTGTGTGATATTTATAATGAGATGTTTAACTATTGATGAAATATTGTTATGGCTTACAGATGTTGTTTCGGGGTTGCGGGAATATTCTAACGAGATACCGCGGCCCCGGAACTTAAGGGAAGTTGAAGGAAGTCTGACTTTTGGGTGGGTTTTTAGTCAGTAGAAGTCTGACTTTTATACAGTAAAAAATGATCTAATTCAAATCATCATGACAAGTCAGTAAACAAATTCTAACTAGGTAATTAAAGTAAACAAGCTGTAGAACATTCATACAAACATAACAATTTTACAAATTAATTAAGGGAGATAGTACAGAAAACAATTACAACCCCTAACCCTATGATGTAGCGAGATGCAATCATTTATAACGGGGTGTACATGACGAAATGTATGGAAACGTATGTCCGACACAATTCATGGCCACCCTAGTGATAGAATTGGCAAGAGTCGATTTGTGTATTTGTTTTCCATTGCTCTATAGGTAGGGTTGCCATCCTTCCGGGTTTCCCCGGATTTGTCCTAGTTTAGACAGCGTCAGGGGGCGTCCGAGGGATTTTTCCTATAAGCGTCCGGTTTTTACGAGCAACAAAAAGCAAGATCTCTGTATTATATCTTATTGTTTTTGTTACGTTGATTAATTAAAAATAAAGCCTGTTATTAATAAACTTCTAACTGTCACAATGTTACCAGTAAATAAAAACCATAATTAAACATCATTGTTTTTAGTTTCAAGTACAAAAATTTATTTTTCTACGGTGTCCGGGGAAAATTGCGATTTTACTCAAATGTTGTGTTTATGAAGTTTTTGTCTGGGGCCGGCAATTTTGGTGATGGTAGCCCTACCTATAGGTATCTGTTTTGGGGTGCATATTGTTCGGTATATTAGTATTTATTTCTATATCATTCCAAACCAACTAAATATAATATGTGTATTCTCTGGAGTAGTCTGGAGGGAGGTGGAAGGTTTTTACCGCGTAAATCCCGATTTGCCGGGAATTCTGGGATGAAAAGTGACCTATATTTTGCCCTGTAACCCTTCTATCTTCCAATGAAAACCCTACTAAAGTCCGTTCAGCCGTTCCAGAGATTGGTTCAGATAAAAAAAAGACAGACAAAAATAAAAAATAAAACTTCGTAGTTTTTAGTATAGTGTAAACACCTACAATAACATGAGAAAATACAGTTAGTAAATCACACATGCATCATTTCAGTCATTCTACATAATTATGAGCAAGCCTTTTTCATTTGCTCATTATCGCTATAGAATTTTTTATAACACAAGGCAAGCAATTAAATAAAATCGTGACACAATAATGACATACGTTTCCGGATCCGTAACTTTATTGACACGGTGTCAAAACACAGTGTCACTTTAGGAAAACGCTTATAGCACAACGTTAATTAAGTTGTTTATAAAATAGGGGTGTATTGAGTGTGCCAGAATCTAATAGCCACTAAAAATTACATCCAGGATAACACATCATTATCTTTTTATCAGAAACTAAAAAAAAATACTTAATAAAATAAGATATACAGTATGTTAACTAACAGAGGGCGTTCCCGTTAACCCGCAATAGCATACGCACATCAATTAGATCGCCGCACACGCGGCCCGTCATTCATAAATAAATTGCGACATTGCCGTCCTTCAAGTACGCGTGTACAAAGTGTTTCTTTTACGTATCAATTTAACATTTGTAGTGAATATTTTAATATGAAAAAAAAAAAATTGTTTTCGAATGGTAATATTTTTTAGCATGTATGGATGCTATACTTTGGTTAACGGGAACGCCCTCTGTTAGTTAACATACTGTATTTTATTTTCGTAAAACATGGTATACAAGTTGTTATTATATATGAGATCAAGATGTCTTGCTTATAACTAAAACATGCAAACTTACTTGCTAAAGGTACCTACATTATTACATTCAAATTATTAATATATTACATTGAAATTCATATTAAAAAATCATTAATTGAATAGAAATTATTGTTATTGAGCCATTTTTATAATTAGATTTCTTATAATTTATATTTAATATTTTAAACATATTGGGTAATTTATTATGCAACGTGTAACAGAATTAACGCAATTCCTGAAAGTAGTTGGTTCAGAATCGGCGTCTGAATTGATTTCCGTCATAAAAAAATAGGTGTTAAATATTTGACGGATTTTTTTTTCATTAACTTAAAATGTATCATGACAAATTAATACAATTCTTAATTCAAGGAAATGCGCTCGTGTGCGTGTCGGCCGCTAACATTGCATGAGTGTATGCGTCTGCGTAAGAATATTGTATCATGCGTTTTGCGTTTAGTAAGAATAACTATTTTATTTATTTAGTTACGGATGTTGTTTTAGACTCATAATTTAATATTCTAATTCGGGTGTCTGAGGTATTGCGCTTAATCTGTTACACCTTGTATACACGAACACACATAGCCGTAGTTAAATCTTAGCAATAAAATTTTGGTAGTACACCATCTGCCTAGCCTGTTTCCGACCATGTTTGGGCTGGCTTCGAGTCTTACCGGTTGCAAATGAGTACTAGTTTTAACCAGGAGTGACTCCCTTTCCGAATTCCACAACCCAGTAACTGGATAACACGATAGACGATACCCATTGGCATGACTGGTATCAAATTTCCTGACTTCTGACTGCCCGTAACGACTGTCAAAGATACACAAATGACAGCCGGGACCAACTTGAAGTGCTTCGGAGAGACGGAGGAATCTCGATGTGTCAAAATGCTCACCCATCGAAATACTGACCTCGGCAAGTGTTGCTTACCCTCGAAGGTCGAACTGTGCAGATGTTGTTAATTAGCCACGAGCTCATGTTTTTTGATCTACAATTATCGTAAAAATAATTTCTGACTATACTTCTTTTTTTTTTTGACAACATTTATTTCAGACATAATTATGTACTAAAATACTTTTTTTTTTCTCTTTATTGCGGGCTTTATCGCTTTGCGATAACGTCGCCCTGTTCGCTAAACTAAGTACAATCAACAAAAAAAAAAGAAACTTATTACCTAATTATAATATAGCATGATACACTTGGTACAGCATCCTGGCTTGCTCCGATACTGGGTAAGCCAAGATGCTGTCGCAAAACCCGACATCGAACAATTTTGATGCGCCTAAAGTGTCCACTCTCACTAAAATACTTAAACTACAAACTAGAATAAAGCATCAAAAAATTGATCCTCAACGCTGTCGGCTGGCAACGTACCCACGATACTGGCGGCATTGCCTCGTTTTATCGCAATTAAAAAAACTATACTTACTTACTTTAAATAAATAAAATCTATAGGTATACATACATATGTATAATAAAACAGTAAAAAAGTGTGTCTGTGCATTTAAATTTTATACAAAAATAATAATTGAGATGGGTTAAGAAACGGTAACACGGCTAAAAAAAGTCTGTCTGTTTGTCTGTTAGTCAGTGCGGCTGTTATTATGTAACCAAGAGATAGATAGATACAATAAACTTCATTGTACAGACGGCAGCACATGAAGCTACCCGAAATTGTCAAATTTTCCTCTCGTCTCGTCAAAAATATCTGACTTTTCGCACTTAAACTGCAGTAACTTTTAAATGCTATATCTTAATAATAAATTACTATGAAGCCTTTTAGAAGGAATAAATTACTTACCCATTAGTACGAATTACCAGCAATTTGGACTTATCGTTAAGGAGCTATGACCGATCAAGTGAAAAATTGCTCAACTAGCCCCGCCCTACCCTACATAGTATAGACAGACATAGTGCGCCGCTTAAAGAGCGAGAGTTTAACATAAGAAACGGAACGCAATCTAGGAAAAGCAGAAATAAAAAAAAAAAAATAGGTAAGGTGTCGGGGCTTTGATCGAGAGGTCGTAGGTTCGAACTGTTACGGGGTGGGTCTAAAGACGCTTTTTATAAAAGAACATTTAATTAAACACTGAAACTGAATTTTAATTAGATTTCGGTAAATACAGTAAAAGTATGTACCCGCGACGACGTTCAAATCCACACTAGCTGTAGGTAGGGTTCTCGAAAAGTAGCCGTGTGGCGGAAAAGTTGACACAGCAAAGGAAAAGTACAGACGCCAGCAGACCCGAAACTGTCAAATTTTCCCAATCAACCTTGAACCTAATTTCTTTAACGATAAAGTTGAAAATCTATTAAAGAAATTTGACAGATTGTTGTAGCTTGATGTGCTGGTATCTGTACACCAAAAACTTAAACACACTTATAAACATACAGTCAAAACCGAATATAACGACATCGCTTATAACGACGGATCGGTTATTACGACGTAATGGCAAGGTCCCGGTTGAAACCCTATATAACAATTAAGTGAACCTACCGCTTATAACAACTTCGGATATGGCAACATATCACTTAAAACGACGAAACTTTATTGAAAAGCATCGGCTATAGTGACCAACTGTCACATTTGTTCCAGCAAAATAAAACATGTATAATTCAAACTTATTCTAATCTCTGAAGGATTATTTTGATGTCTCACTGTATTTTTTTTAAATAACAGTTTTGTTCCTTTTTCGATATTTTATTTGATAACAAATTCATACGCCGAATACCTAATAGATATAGTACTAATGTTATAAATGCGAAAGTTTGTTGTCGACGCTTTCACGCAAAAACTATTGAACGGATTTGAATGAACTAAGTAAAAGTAAAATTCACAAGGGCTACTTTTATCCCGGAATTCCAACGGGATCGTGAAAACCCTCCGCAGAAGCTTGTCCTGCATATTTGTAAAATAAAAATATATGAAATAACCATACATACATGTTTGTCTCTTTTTATGTATGTATTGCTTATAACAACTACCGGCTATAGCGGCCGAATTTATAAAGTCCCTTCAATGTCGTTATATCCGGTTTCAACTGTAATTGCTAAAACTTTGGTTACAATGCCGGTCTTATTGCTAAGAGCTCTAAGATAAGCAAACGGGCTTAAATTTGAACGTTTTTATTTTAAAACTCAACGTTACATGTTCCAGGAACACTGTATTTGGGTTAAAAAGGGTGTCTGTATGTGTGTTTGTCCGCAGAATGTGTCAATATTTGTCACTGTACAACCGTTCGCCAGTGGCTGGTATTTGGCTATGTTATTCCGGGCGCTCTGCAAGAAGACATTATGGGGGTTTTAAAAGCCATTAACGTGACTACTGGATTGTAATTCTAGTTTTAACAACGGCTGATGGGAAGAAAGGAAAATATGGGTTAAAAAATTTAATATACATTTATTAGTCTGTGTATCCCGATAGCTATAACCTAGGGGTCTTTAAGTCAAGAGTGAGTTTAAGGTAAGCGTGCTCCATCTTCGACCACATCATCACTTACCATCAGGTGAGATGGTGATCAAACGCGAGCCTATTAATAATTAAAAAAAATACAATACACTTACTTATATACAATTTAATCTTAATTTTGTTTTTTGTTTTTTTTTTTATTACGAGTAAGTCCGCTCTTGACGATCGAACGAGCGAACCCAGAAAATGCCTATTCACTCTTGCTTTAAAGGCTGACGGATCATATGTGGCAGGAAACACAGAAGCCGACCAGAGTTCCACACCTTGGCTGTGCGCACAATGAATGTTGACGAAAAGCGCTTAGTACGACAAGACGGTATATCGACCAAGTGTGGATGGTATCCTGCGGTACGTCTGGTAGACCGGTAGTAAATACTGTTATGAAGATAATAGGTAGGTACTCATAAATAATTTGCTTGTCGTATTTAGAATATACGTTTCTCTACCTACCCACAGGTAGCTAGAGAAACTAATAAGTAACATTTAATAAAATTATAAAAATAAAGTTAACATTCACATGTCGTGTCTTGATAGCAACTGTATAGAAACTAGTTATTTTATAATTTGTTAATTAATGATAGCATTTATTTTAATTATTTTACCCAGATTAGGGCACACAGTAAATTAAAATTTAGTTGAATAAAACAGCACTATGTATGCCTAACGGTTTTGCCAAATAGGCCCAGTTAAAAAAAAATAATAGAAAATTGCAAAGTGCCTGACGCTGGTTTTCAACTGGACCTTTAGTAGTTAGGACGCGCTACAAATGTTAATCAGTTTTATAGTGATAATTATTAGTTATGGTGACTGCGAGTAGTATTGTTTTATACTATAAACTTATATACAACGTGTAACAGAATAAACGCAATTCCTGAAAGTACCTAGTTGGTTCAGAATCGTCTTCTGAATTGATTTCCGTCATAAAAGTAAGTGTTCAATTTTGATGGAAAAATCTTAAAATCTTAAATGGAAACACATTATCATGGTAAATTAATACAATCCTTAATTCAAGGAAATGCGCACGTGTGCGTGTCGGCCGCTAATATTGCATGAGTTTATGCGACTGCGTAAGAATATTGTATGACGCACATGTTTTGCGTTTAATAAGAATAACTAATTTTATAAAAAATGTCTAGGTTTGGTTTCAAATTATTTAGTTATGGATGTTGTTTTAGACTTATAATTTAATATTCTAATTGGGGTGTCTGAGGTATTGCGCTTAATCGGTTACACGTTGTATAAATTTTGAAACTATATAGTTTACTGTTGTTTTTTGTAAATGTCCTTTTTCAGAGCCAGCTTATATTACCAAGTTTATTGCGAAAAGTTTTTTTATAATAAATCAATTTTGATATTCTATGCCAGATAACTGCAAAGTTCATGACGCTGGTTTTCAACTGAACCTTTAGTAGCAAGAACGTGCTACAGATATAAATTAGTTTTATAGTGAATATGTGTTAGTGATGGTGATTGCTATTAGTATTGTTTTATAATTTCCTTGTTCGACTTTAATGTTCTACTAGTGTTGTTTATCTGTGTTCTGGTTTCAGAGTCAGAATATACCAAGCTCATTGCAGTCTTTGATGACTAATCGAAGTTGATATCAAAGGCTTTTTACACTATGTAAATAAGGTTGTGTATATGTATAGAAAAAACCGGTCGAGTGCGAATTGTTAAAAACTTCGTAAGTATTTAAGTTCAACAGTACCTATCGAACTATTTACGCCGCAGTTTTGTGTAAACGTTGCTGATTGCCAAATTTTATGAAACTAGGACTCACTCTATTGTTAAATTGCATTTTTTTAAGAGATCTAGCAATTTGCATAGCATGCACATTACCAGTAATCTTGTTAACCCGTCCAACTAAGCTAAATATGTTTGTGTCTGGTGTGTGTTCACGACAATACTGTAACGGATGGGGTTCGAACCCGCGACCCCTCGATCAGTAGTCCGAAAAAACTGTTTACCAAAAAATTAAACCGACTCCCAAAAACACTGCAAAGTGAAAAATAACTTTAATTTCGGTAGTTGGTGTCTTTAGTTTTGTATTTTCGTTTTTGGCACCGACTTCCGAAATTAAAGTTATTTTTCACTTTGCAGTGTTTTTGGGAGTCGGTTTAATTTTTTGGTAAAAAGTTTTTATTTCACTCTTTTTAGTTGGTCTATTTTTAATTTACCTAGTTACAAGAGCCTAAATGTCAACTACTTATAACCTTTTACAAAATATTGCTTTTCCCAATGCTGGGCCGTTAATTGTTGAGGAGTTCTCCTGGTACTTCACCATCAGCTCTACATCACCATATGCATTGTGACGAGCATAAAGTGCTTAACATCCATATTCAAGTAATCGAATCGCAATCCACTCAATACTTATTATTGAGTAATTTCGGCGGCCATCTGTGGTCTTCATCATCAGTTCCACTTCCTCAAATGGTACTTTTTGAGAGCAACTGCACAAGTTACTATAATAAATACCCAAAACGTCATAGGTGTGCCTATAATATTTGAAGAGTTCCCTCGATTTCTCCAGGATTCCATCATCAGATCCTAACGTTTATGAAAATGGGACCAATTTCGAAGTATACCCTTTCAATCAAAAAAAGAATTTTCCAAATCGGTTCAGCCATCTTCGAGTAATCGATGATCATACATAAAAAAAAAATATATATATATATACGCGTCGAATTGATAACCTCCTCTTTTTGTCGTCGGTTGATAACTTAGCCTTAGACTATTGTCGTTTAAATATGCAATATAAACAGTCGCGTATTTTGATCTCGTTGACTTGTCATTACATCTCTACGCGTTCCAGACAGTAAAAGTATTGACAGACCGACGGACAGCAAACTGATTATTTATTATTATTATCAATTTTATTATTTTATTAATTTTATTATTATTTATTATTTATTACCAAGATACAGGCTGTGCCTAGTTTGGGGCCCACGGTTACTTCTATTGTTTTCAGTATATGTGCATACTCTATCTGTATCTCTTTTCTTCAATAACTTGTGTATGTCAATAAAAAAATAAAAAAAAGAAATTAAGGACTCGAAGGGTGCTGGTTGTAACACCTAACAGTTTTATTAACTCAATTGTAAGTGTAACTTAGGAGTATTTTTGTTAAGATTGTAATATTATGGGATTAAATAAATTAAATTATACATATAATTCCTGTTTTTTTTCTTTGCAAGTGCAAAACCCTAAAAATTGCCAATGTAAAAAAAAATATGACCTTAACATTGCTTTAATTTTACACAATGAGATGAAAAACTTGTGCCAAGGCGAAAAATGTACAATCAATGTAGCGTAAACATTGTCAGACTAACATTTCTGCAGTTAAGTATTAGTTATGCAGCTATTTTAGTCCTCTGGTTGATTGGATCGAGTAGGTACCTACTTACATTTTATTCACTTTTCAGGTAAAATAATAAATACACACAATTATATAACAACGATACACCATCGTTACATCCCACCCATACGCTCAAACGTTTTGGGAATACTTTCATTGTGCGTACGGCTAAGGAGTGGAATTCCCTGCCGGAGTCTGATTCCTGATAGCTATAACTTGGAGGTTTTAAGTCAAGAGTGATTCAAAGTGAATAGGTTACTTTAAGCACGCTTGTGCTTCATCTTCGATTATCAGGTGAGCTGGTGGTCAACGCTAGCCCATCATAAATAAATAGAAATATACGGCTTCAGTAGGCAGCTGTTCAGGACATGGAGTTATGGATATGCTGGGAATTTAGTTGAGTCAATTTTTCTTCCCAGATAAAACACTAGGAAATGGTAACGGGCGGGCATTTTCAAGAACTGTAACATGTAATTTTTTGGTGTTCAAAAAGATCTGAATTTCAGGTAACTTACCTGAAATGAATTTAATCTCATTAAGTTCTTCTAATCTTGAGTGGTGTAACAATTTTATTATTACTGCATGTTTTCTCCTTAAAACACATTTTAAATGATCCTTCTGAATATTTGCTTTCTCGTGCAAATTGTATGTAGGTATAATGAGGGTTTAAATAAAGTGTGATCCTGACACCTTACCTGTCATTATTGCTCATTAGCAAGCGCAAGAGTTTCTTTCTGACGTCCGCCATTTTCAGATTCGATTTTTCCAATCTAATTGGAGCTGGTAGATCAGAATTTTTCTGGCCACGTTTTTGTTCGCGTGAGAGCTTTTTACCGTTAATATCAATCCCGTGGGAATTCGTGGGAAGTACCACTAAATAGTTTTAGCAATTTCAGAGATTAGCCCGGACAATCAAACACACAGACAAAATTAAAAAAAAAAGTTTGTTTTAGTATCGTGTAAATAATTTACCTACCAATAAGTACACAAAACAATTATTTTGGTAGATACCTATAAGTTATTAGCTCTTTGATTTATGTAACAATATGTGATCGAGTTTGCTTCTTCCACTGTGGCACTTACCTTCAAAGGGTTTAGACAAAGCGTTCGATTTAATATGAAGAGTAAATGTATTGAAAAAAAAATCTCACAGACAGTTAAATTTTATTTTTTATGAACCAACCTACAGTTACATAGAATAGATATTCTAAACATTTTTTAAATATAGTTTCAATACCTTCAAACTGACCAAAAAATCTGTCCCATTTTTTAATTACAGAAACCCTTGAAGCTAAAAAAGCATTGTCATGCAATTATTTCTGAGCAACTCCTCGGCTATTTTACACAACATGTTCAAAGACCAAACTATACCACATCACTGTACAAACAGGCTACTGTAAACTACTTACCGAGTCGAAAGACATCGCCGATGCAAACAACAAGTGAATTTGTCTTCACAATTAACAACCAGACGTTGAACCTTTGAAATTTCGCTTGGAAGCTCGAAAAATACGCTAACATTCTTTGAGTAGGGTTCCGTCGGTTTGCTGGGGATTGACTATGTTGGGATAATTTCAGACTTGATTGTTTATTGTGATCTATACCATACTGCTTGCAATTTAATGCATTGTTTCTCAATCTATCAAAGTGAAACCATGAAATGGCATAAAACGGAACTCGATGTTGAACGATTCGTAACTCTATCACCACACACACACAGGTCACAGAACGTCTTACAGCAAAACCGACCAATGAGGAACAGTCTTTGTACAGTAAGCAATTTAACGAATGACACATTGTAATCAAACGGTTTCAATTCGATACATTATAAACAAACGAAATAATGAGTTAAATTGTGAACCATATTGTACGGATCACAATTTTTGATAGATTACAATGTCGCGTTCTTGCAATTTTACGGTGACCAGCAAACTCATCCTTTAATGAAGTCATGATTTAAATAAACCGATTTAACGATGTTTCAACTACAATACCAAAGCCGAAACAAAATACAATACCACAGAAACCTCAAAAGCTCCTCGTTTTAACCGTCTCTAAACTACAATGAATAAACTGCTACAAGATCTAGAATCAATTCTCAAAGAGGGCATTGAAATGAAACTTGTAGTGTATCTTTTACTAAGTTTTTGAAAGAAGATAGGGTTTGTGCTTGTCTTACTGACACGGGTAGAGCATTCCACAGCCGTACTGCTTGAGCTGCGAACGACTTACCATAGAAATTGGTGGCGTGACTCGGTACCGCAAAAGGACCTTAAGGAACTCTTCAAGCAACCTTAAAAGAACCACGACCTTTTGTCTCACAAATAAAAAATACAGTCGTATGTCAGTACTTAGTGAAACCAGCGCTCATTCTGAGGTACTAATTGTCTCCACAAACAGAACCATGATCTACTGTTTGCTAGCGGCAAGAACACAAGACGTGTCAAAATGTAACCGGTAAGGTTGAGGTGGTAATCAAAATTAGAGGTAGATGGTAAGATGGGAAGATGGTCTTTATGTCAAAGAGGGTACTAAGTAATTGTGTGCTAATGAACGATGAAGAGTTTGATGTTGCCGATGTTGTAAGAAATGATTTAAGGAATCATAGGCGCATGTCGACGCCTTAGAGTGAAAACCTCGTAAGTGAAAAAGGAGTAACTTTTCAGGAGGAAGAAAAATCTGCGTGCTATAAAATTTTTGTACGGTTTCTTTTATGTTCTTTTTTATTAATTTATATGTAAATTTAACCCGTTTTTATATCCATAACCATCGTATAATATGAAAAATATTATACATAATATCGAACAGTTCAGAAATGCATGGCCTGATTACGCTAAACTGACGACGCGATGCGAGTGTTTACGAGGTCCTCACTTACTTTCATAGATAGCGTTTCGACTAGTTTCAAGTATCGAATGAACATATTAGTGAGATCAGGATGTGCGTTGCTAGGATTGCTTTCTGGAAAGGCAATAAAAAAAAATTGGACAAAAATGTACTCCCGAGGTTTTCACTCTAAGGCGACGATGTGTAACGGGGATGCCGGAATGTTCTAACGTGATACTGCGGCACCGGAACGTAACGGCAACTGGAGGAACCAGTTGTGTTTTTAGTCTAAGTCTGACACTCCCTTTCGCTCCACTCAAAGCGCGAGAAATCATTTGATGATTTATATTAATAAAGACATTACCCTGCTGTGCGTCGCACAGTCGGGTAAAAAAGGCGTGTGTATATGCGATGATCAAGTACACTTTTTACTATTTGCAGAAAGAAATACTGAACAAATTGAGAGAGCAGCAGAGTTGTCTCATAAACTCTAACTTTTTATAAATATACAATTTATACAACGTGTAACAGAATAAACGCAATTCCTGAAGGTAGTTGGTTCAGAATCGGCTTTTGACGGAAATTAAAATGGAAATACAGTATCATGACACACAATTTAATTCAATACTTAAGGAAATGCGCTCGTGTGCGTGTCGGCCGCTAATATTGCATGAGTGTAGGTATGCGTCTAAGTAAGGATATTATACGACGCACATATGTTTTGCGTTTAGTAAGGATAACTAACTATTTTATAAAAATATGTCTAGGTTTGGTTTCAATTTATTTATTTAGTTACGGATGTTGTTATTGACTTCTAATTCAATATTCTAATTGGATTGTCTGAGGTATTGCGCTTAATCTGTTATACCTTGTATATTGATGTGTTATGTTAAATATGTAAGTATTATGTAGCTTAACCAAAAATTAATTTTCTACTTAGTTTATTATTTATGCACTTCCCATGTTGTTTCTTTACCACCCATGGCTGACTGGTAGAGAATACCTAAGGTAATAATTCCTCTATTGTACCTACTATTCCTCTTTCATAACGTACAAAGAATTAGTATAATTTGAACGATCTTCTATTTACGCTAACAGTTTTGCACTTGCTTTTATAAATCTAATAAGAAGAGGGGCTACTGAAATGGAATGATTGAAGAAAGCTAATCAAAAGTCTGTAGTTTAAGATCAGCTCCTGCAAAGTGTGTTAGAGGCCGATATAGTGCGTTTACTGTATCAGTGACGTCACACGCTACCAATCAAACAAAGCAAGATGCCAACATTCCGACAACAGACACCAACATATTAATCTGAATAACTCACCACAGAATAAAAATTGTCGGCCTACCACAAAGGTTGATCACTATTGTAAACGTGTAAATACAGGGTCTTTACGACCCGTTGTAAAGGAGAAGCGATTGTGGCCTCATTAGGCCATCAGTTCAGGCACTAATTGGTTTTATAAAACATTGCCGATTTGCTGGGGGTCCGTAAATGTGTTATGGGGGTTTTTTGTTCTTGATACTGGGGTATTAGTTTTGGCATTTTGAGCGTAGTCTGAAGATAGGTTGGAATATAAATTGAGATTTTTTTATTGTAACGTTTGACACAATATTTAGGGTTCCGTACTCAAAGGTTAAAAACGGGACCCTATTACTAAGACTTCGCTGTCTGTCCGTCCGTATGTCCATCCGTCTGTCTGTCACCAAGCTGTATCTCAAGAACCGCGATAGCTAGACAGTTGAAAATTTCACAAATTATGTAGTTATTTGTGTTGCCGCTATAACAAGAAATACTAAAAACAATACAAAATAAATATTTAAGGGGGACTCCAGGCAACAGATATGATTTTTTGCCGTTTTTATAGAAAATGGTACGGAACCCTTCGTGCGCGTGTCCGACTCGCAATTGGCCGGTTCTTTTTATTGTTACACTACTGCCATATAAAGGCTCATAGGTGACGAGGTCCTGGCAGGCAAGCTTCTCAGCCTGGCTCACCAACGAAACGTTGCTTGCCTGTCTATCTTCTACAGATTGTACTTCGGAGAGTGTGCGCAGGAGCTCCACGACCTGATCCCTTCATCCCCCTTTTACTACCGGTCTACCAGACGTACCGCAGCATACCATCCACACTTGGTCGATATACCGTCTTGTCGTACTAAGCGCTTTTCTTCAACATTCATTGTGCGCACAGCTAAGGTGTGGAACTCTGCCGGCTTCTGTGTTCCCTGCCACATATGACCCGTCAGCCTTTAAAGCAAGAGTGAATAGGCATTTTCTGGGCTCGCTCGTTCGATCGTAGACCTCATCTTACACTTACCATCAGGTGTGATCGACGTCAAGAGCGAGATCAATCGTAATAAAAAAAAAATTAGGAAACTTATCCATATTACATATTAGTCTACAGTTAATCAGCACTTTTGCCGTCATCATGTTACATACGTCTGTAGTATATCGGGGTGAAAATCATGGAATCACTCCTGCTCAGGGTGGATCGGAAAGTAACTAGTAGCCTTCTACTGACTAAAACCCACCCTGTTCCTTCAGTTTTCCCTGCGTTACGGGGCCGCGGTATCTTTTTAGAACAGACCCGCAACCCCGACAAAATAATATCAGTACCTGATATCAGAAAGATTTCTTGTGGGTCAATTTAAATTGCTTTTTTGCTTAATAAAGATTTAAATTGAATCTTCTTTAAACATTCAGGGACAAGCTATAAGTAGTATAATACAAAGCGTTAGCTGAAGAACCCGTTAACCGATACAGTTTCGCGCTTGCCAGTTTTTTTAGTTGTTTTTTGGCGGCCATAATTTTTTAGTAGAAACCTTTATGCACAAAAAAGTTGTAATACAGTATTTCCTTAATTTGGATATTGTCGTATTTTCCCGTAGCACTGGAATAGTATCATAAAAAAAACAACACAATAGAAGAATTAAGTAATCTTAAACTGTACAGGTAGGAAATACTAAAATTGCATGACTTCGTATTTACCTAAGTTAGTTAGCAATTTAAGTCCCTTCGAAAAATACATTACTTTTGCATGGTCTAAGTCTAATAGGTATTTTAGTTGGTAATTTTATAAGTTAACTAGCGACGCCACCTGGCTTGGTTTGTCTTGTCCTGCTACACAATACCTAATAAATTAGAAACTGAATCCTTCTTCATGAATCATAATTAAACCGTTGGTTAAACTACATGAAAATCTGTTCAGTAGTTACAGAGATTATCGCAAACAAACAGACAGACAGACGTGGCGGGACTTTCTTTTATTATGAAAATTCTGTAAGAATATCTTTTTAACTTGTTTTATGTTGAAGTTTTGACAGATACATATATCCATGTTCAAAAATTTAAAAAAAATGTAGGGGAGTTCGTACTTGAGCTTAACTTGTAGATAAATATGTAAATTAATTAAATAGTGTATGTAATTAAATTATTATGTACTAGCTAACTTCATTCGCGAGGGAGGTTTCCTGCGTGAATCCCGATCCCGTGGGAATTCCGGGATAAAAATAACCTTATGTGTTATTCCAAAATGTCAACTCTCTACTTACCAAATTTCATTAAAATCCATCCAGTAGGTCCGGAGATTAACGTGTACAAACAGACAAACAGACAGATTTTTTATTTTTTTGCCATGTTACCGTTTCTTAACCCACCTCAATTATTATTTTTGTATAAAATCAAAATACACAGACACACTTATTTTACTATTTTATTATATGAATGTAGATTTTATTTATTTAAAGCATAGTCAGAAATTATGTTTACTATAATTAGGGTTGCCATCCGTCCGGGTTTCCCCGGATTTCTTCTAGTTTGGACAGCGTCCGGGGGCGTCCGGGGGATTTTCCCTATAAGCGTCCGGGTAAAATCCGGACACATTGGTCTTACCGGCACCAAAAAGCACGGTCTCTGTATTTCATCTTATTGCTTTTGTTACGTTGATTAATTAAAAAGAAAGCCTATTATTAATAAACTTCTAACTGTCACCAATGTTACCAGTAAATAAAAACCATAATTAAACATCATTGTTTTTAGTTTGAAGTACAAAAATGTATTTTTCTACGGTGTCCGGGGAAAAATTGCGATTTTATCCAAATGTCCGGGGATCATGAAGTCTTTGTCTGGGGCCGGCAATTTTGGTGATGGCAGCCCTAACTATAATTGTAGATTAAAAAACATGAGCTCGTGGCTAATTAACAACATCTGCACAGTTCGATCTTCAAGGGTAAGCAACCCTGCCGACGACAGTCTGTTGATGCGTGACCGTCTTAAAATATCGATACCTATATACCTTCGTGCATCGAAAAAAATTTAAGCCGTTGGTGCCGGCCGCCATTTGTACCTATATCTTTGACAGAAGCCAGAAAATTCTGGAACCAGTCTTGCTAAACGGTATCATGTTACCCAGCTACTGATTTGTGGAGGTCAGATACGTAAGATAGATAGATAGATATACTCTTTACTGTACACCATAACAGAATTAAATGAGGACTTAAAAACTACAAAGGGTGTTACAATGGGCGGTCTTATCGCTAAAAGCGATCTTTTACAGAAAACCGTTGGATGGATTTGACACAGCAGGAGAAAAAGTCGCTCTATGTAGAGCCCTAGACAACTGATAAACATACATATATATTTCTAAATACATACCTACATATTATACTTAGATAAATTACACCCAGACAAAGAACAAATGATCGTGCTCATCACACAAACATTTGTCCTAGGTGGGAATCGAACCCACGACCTTGCGCATAGCAGTCAGGGCCACTGACCACTATACCAACGGGCCTGTCAATTTTGGTTAGACAGGGAGCCGATCACAACATAGGAAAAAAGGACTAGACGGAAAAGGTATAACATGTTAGGTGTTGGTACTTGTTTGTTTGTTGGAATCTTATTAGAATTATATGAGAGGAAGTTAGGTACCTAATCGTTTATAGGATTACGTCTTTCCGCCATGACATTTGAACAACAAAATTGTCAAAATACTTAGCTTAGGTAAGAGTCAGAGAGTGACTCCCGGCCACCGTAGGCGCGGGCCTGAAGGCTGTGAGCAATGGGTAGCTCGCCCGACTGAAACCAGGCTCGTGTAAACGGCGCGTCGTTTTCCAGGCGCGTCTCAGTGTCAACAAAATTGTCGGGGCCCACTTAATTAGGGGGTCGTTGCCTGCCGGGGTTTCAGAATTGTTCGAAAGAGTTAAAACCGCGGCCTCGGAACACGAAACACGAATGGGTTGAAAGTCAGTAAAAGTCTCGACACACCCTCCCGCTTCGCTCAGACCGGGAGGCAGTCATTGGGAGATTTCAGAAAGAAAGGTAACCACCGAAGTTACGCATTTTGTTGTTTACCCCAAGTAGAAAGAACGTTAATTCTAATTACCCGTGCAAAGGTTCGCGCGTTTTCCTTTGAACCTAAAATCTGTTATCTTAAACCTACTTATTAATATACGCACTGTTGATCAATTCGTGGATGAAATCTGGCATATGTAGATTATAGTACATTACTCCACAATTTTCACTACCACGAAAAATCTTATCTATTTTCCGGGATAAAATATAGCCTATACGGATTCGGAAGAATCCCTCTAAGTAATGGTAAAAAAAATTTTGAAATCGGTCCAGTAGTTTTTGAGCCTATTCAATACAAACACAAAAATACAAAAATACAAAGGTTTCCTCTTTATAATATTAGTATAGATAGGCCACTTTTTAGCCGGGAAAATTCTGTTAAATTCTACGCAAGAAAAGTCGCAACAGCTGATGCTTACGGCATAATATACAATAATACCATAACATTCGGTGAAATACAATTATAAAATAACTATTGTGGTGGACACCTTTTGGTTTTTTTTTTTTGTTATCGGGGGGAAACCTTCAAAAGGCGCCTAGACTTTTGGGGAAAGACCAGGGTGTGTGGGATTTCTACCTCACTAAAACCATCCCGGTGGTCACCATCAGCATATAGAAAGGATCCCGGTATCTCTTAAAAGACCACTCCGGAAACCCCTTCTGTGCATCGCCAATTAATTTGAATTTGAACAGCTATCTTCTACAGATGAATATCACAAAAAAGGATTGGTAAGAAGAACCTACCTATCTACCTATTTAATACTTATTTTATTATACAGTATGTTAACTAATAGAGGGCGTTCCCGTTAACCCGCAATAGTATAAGCACACCAATTAGATTGCCGCACACGCGCCCCGTCTTTCATAAATAAATTGCGACGTTGCCGTCCTTCAAGTACGCGTGTACAGAGTGTTTCTTTTACGTATCAATTTAACATTTTAATATTAAAAAAAATAAAACATTTTGTTTTCGAATGGTGGTATTTTTTTAGCATGTATGGATGCTATACTATTGCGGGTTAACGGGAACGCCCACTGTTAGTTAACATACTGTATTATTAATTTATTATACATATACAATATTATGTATACTACACATAACTACTGACATAGTTTTAAGTTACTTAGACTATGGTTTTCTTGGCAGTAATAGGTAAATGGTAAATCTATACTTATGTAAAGCGGAAAAGTTTGTACAAGAACCTATTTGTCCAAACGCGCTAATCTTGGAAGGTACTGGGTGGTTTTGGATGAAATTTGGTATTGTAGTACCTTGTGGCTTATACCCTGCATAAGGAGGTTTCTGTTTTTATTGTGATAAAGTCCACGAGGGTGAAACCCGACTACTGGTAAATAATAATTAAACAAGAACGCATTGTAAATCGCGACGGCCGTCGCCGGCCCGTAGGTAGGTTCGTACCTACTTCTTTTTATTGTTTTTGTGTGTTTTGACGTAGGTACTAAAGCCAATTAAATGTTTTTATTTATTTCTTTCTTACCTATCTACGTATCGTTAGCAACGCATACGTACGGACGTACCTACGCAAATACTAAGTAATGTACGATTGGGAATAATGAAACGGTAGGTACCTACCTATGTTTTTTACATTATTGACAGTTATAATAAGTAATATGCATTTATGATCACGGTTGTTATCCAAGTGTTAAAAGTTTGCAAACGTTCTTTCGTAAAAAGAAGTAGATATTCCAATTAACAAATTGATAACAATTGGCACGCCCTGAATAAAATTAACGTGGAATGTTGTTGAATGTTCTTTTAGAAATATGGGTAGGTAAGTACCTACTTTAAATGTACAATAAATAATGTAGGTAGATATACCGAAATGTTATGCTACCGACAGCATATGAACGTATAAAAAATCATTTAAAAAAGTAAGAATTCAAAAAAAAAATGAACTAAAAACTATGGTGCACACATGTCATTGCAGTGTAAATCTACCAACAATAATTACCAACTTCCACTTCATTCAGACTTTGTGGTCAAACTTGAACTCTTCGCTGGCCTTGACATTCTTTACCAAGAAAAATGATTCAGGGTATTTTACTGACTAAACAAAAAAGGCAGGAAACTACAATCGTGGAACAAACGGCAAAACCAATCGATTTGTCACAAGTTCAACGACCATCGCTAGTGTTCGGACCTCCGCGGACAGCCGCCATCATTACAACGTTGTTCCACCAAAAGCAAAAAAAAACTGTTTACCTCATAAAGTGGCCGCTGGCACGTTGATGTAACTCCAGATCCAGAATGAAGCCTTTCAAACACGTGTTAAAAACAAAGTCCGCCGGCACTACACACACAAATCTTTTTCGGAAAAAATAAACAAATTCTCAATAATTACAAACAACTGTTGTCATTGTATACGTAACTGTTATTACACGATCGATTAACTCGATTTGCGTTATCGTATCGCGTGTTGCAAATCAAACGGGCGCGAGCTCCGTGCGTCCGTCGCTCGCTCGACACAATGGCGACAATCGACAATCGCGCGCCGCGACTGCGGTGACGCCGCTACCGACAAATCGAGTGATAAACCCGAGCGAGCGGACCAATCCGCGCGCTCCACTACGCCCACGAGTGCGCGCCGCGCCTCCCCATTGGCCAAGTAACTGCCATTGCCTTACGGATGTTATTATGCAGAACGAGACCAACAGTTCGAAATAAGAATTTTAAACGTTTACTAGCCGGGCGTACAATGCAAATTGGTTGCGCGCGCTCTGCGCCGCGGTCTCTCTCTCTGGTGCTTCGTCTTTTTGTTTATGATGAGTTGGTGTATGAAACAAGAATAAATTCGTATGACAGCCAGCCGTCGTCTCACTTGAACCACTCAATGGCCACTTAGCGTTATTTCGTTGTACTGCTTACTGAGAAAACAAAGCAAAAAACCAATATTTATTTTAATTTATACCTGAATAAGAATACTTATGCAGTTATGCATATTTATTTACGTAGGTACTTATTTTCCTGTATTGGTAACATGACACAACAGATAAATAAATAATAAAACAACCTGTTTTATTAAATACCAAGGCATTTTATATTAAAATATGTTACTGATCTAGCTTTTCTAAGGTGTCTTTAAAATAAAATTAACTTTGTAGGTATTGTAAATAATATAATGACATTTAAGTAAATACCTTATAAATAACTCCATTAAACACATTGCCTAAGGCGGGGTCAAATCCGAGACCCTGTAAATTATATCTATTGAGAGGTAATTGATCGGCAATAGGTAAAGTAGGCAACTTTAAGTCAAACCGAACAAAACTGCGGTGTAAAGTCAAACAAGATTTATGTCTTAGTAGAAAATAATATATTTCCTGTATCTCACACTCACACCTGATAAATAAGAAACCTATCATCTTATTTAAATGTTTAAATAAATTAATAGCTGATACATAAAATGTTACTCCTGGCTTTAAATGTTACTTAATCAATAATAGGAACCTGACTGCGACATACTATGAAAACGTCAACGACGAAAAAAACAGCCTTTCAAATAGATTATAGTTCGAGATCCATGAAATGGGTAATTATAAAATAACACTACTCGCGGCTTCACTCGCGATTACAAAAATAGGTTAAAATCTCATAGGGTGTACCAATGGGAGGTCTCATCGCAAAAAGTGTACTAGGTATACCTTTTATCAAGCCTTAAGCTTTTCCTACGTCAAATCTCATTGAATACCATCATGCTTAATCGGCTGTACCGTGAACACGTTCCAAGCAAACAGACAGAATTATTTTGGAAACATTGGTAATCTATTCTTATTGGAAAATGCCAATACGGAGCACTTTTTTATACCAGTTTCATGACTCAATTTAAATAGCTAAACAGAAATATAAAGTACGTTTAGTGGTGTTGTTTATTAGTTTCTGTATTTCTTTGTAATACTTTTCCGCTTCCAATATCAAATGTACATTCATCTTGTACCTCTGAATCATAAACGAACGGAACTGAAACGGATTGAAGGAATTTCAATGCTTCAAAATATACCTACTGTCGTATTAGTATGACTGACTATTCACTCACGAAAGTGAATTGTCAAGCATATCGAGAATAGGTTGTTAATACTAGCGCTAGAGTAGGTGTTTATATTGCGAGTTTTATACTTCCATACACTATCAGTCTTTCTGCTAGAAAAGGATTCCTGAAAATTAAAAAGAAAATCCGTAATACTACGTAAACAATATGCAAATAATGTAACCACATGAATGTTCGTGGTAACATGAGATTTTGTTTTCATATTCATAAATTCCTTTTTTCGTCTAATTTTCAGAATTATCCTTCGGGAAAACATTTTCGTTCTCGAAGGGTCAGACAGAAGTGTAAGTTAAATAGGTACAACTTGATTTCTCAAGTTTGAATTCCAATGTGACTAATAATGGGGCGAGTTTATTGCCATCGGGCAGAAATTGAATCACTAAACCGCTGTTTTTAAAACGTTTTTAATAAGTAACGGTTTTTTAATCTCGAAACGTCACGATGCTTTTCCGTTCCAAAACATCTATTTTTTATCAACTTCAATTGCACCCTTTATACACTCGAATATATTCAGATATTCAAGCGTTACCACCGCATCAGATTTTTTCACATAATATCTACTCAAACATTCAATAACATATCGTGTCCTAAACTAGAAGACCGTTGGAATATTTTAAGGTCAAGAATTGATCTATAATAATGCAATTTTAACATCAATAGAAATCATAACGGAAGCTAGATTGAAGAATAACATTCTGTCGTATCAAAGGAAGCAATAACTCTAACGGCAAAGGATCAATACAATTTCTATGAGGATTAGCATATGTCTATCAAGTATGATATGATCCAATAAAACTACAACAAAGTTAAATGCAAATTCGTAAGTGATACAAGATGTACCTTTTCAAAATCGCTAAAAAATTCCGAAATGTCATACGTTTGCTTAAAATTCAAATGAGTATGTCGAGAAATCGACATGCCCACCAAAACTAGGAAGGCCATTTAAAATTATGAATATGACACAATGAAAGCGTTCGATAATTGAATTGTAACGTTGTGTGAAATGTTGGCGACACGAGGGCAGTGGGTCGCGCCCTTAGGGCGGCGGAGTGACGTGTACGCACAATGTGCGGTCTACAATGAAACATACGCAAATTAACTACGTACACATTTTATTGGCAATAAAAAATCTATTGAGCGATTCGCGACGCAGTGTACATGTGCCGTTGATAAAAGAATATAAAATGTCGATAAATGATTTTTACATATGACTGGGGTACAAAAGTATGTATGCAGATTTGGTAACATGTGTAAATGCAGGTAGCTTTGTTATTTTTATTGCTTCGGCTACTGTGATTTAAATTGCATAATTCGATCACAACGGAACTCGACAGACCGTTACAAATTCGTTTATTGGCAAAGTGATATAAATACTTAATTTAGTAATAGGCAAATGGTCCATTAATGAAAAACGTTTCAACCTTTTATATGCACCAAATCTAATAATACCATTATATTCAATTAGCAATTTTTATTGAAGCATGAAATTTATGTGTAACTGTCTCGTTTAAATGTTATTGATATGATCAGTGACGATTTGTCTAGATTTTTACTTTGAATAATTAATGTTATAAAGTTTATGCCTTTTATGCTTTCATTGGCCGTCCTCCAATAACACTGCTAATAAATTAATCAGCATTGTTCGACATTCGTTGTAACCCCGACGATCAATTCATACCTACCATAAAAATACTTCAATTA
Source organism: Tholera decimalis (assembly GCA_943138885.2). Lineage (NCBI taxonomy): Eukaryota > Metazoa > Arthropoda > Insecta > Lepidoptera > Noctuidae > Tholera > Tholera decimalis. The sequence goes on along the minus strand of OW964553.2, from coordinate 4,747,267 downwards.
ATATAATAGAAAATAACAGAAACACGATTATAGCTTAATCAATTAAATCAGAGTTAGAATATAATAAGATAGGCTGCTAAGTACAGAGTAGAATTAGGTGTGGAAATTCATGACACAAATAACTTAACAAGTAGGTAACTAATCCAATAAATTTAGAGTTAACACGTTTTGACTGAATTTAGTACTTTTGGTAGGCATATTACTTTGTGTTATTTTCACTGTGCATCTATTGAAATGTATGCACATAGGTATCTCAGAAACTGGTTATCACTTACTCAAAAACGAGTTATCGTGTAATTATAAAAAAAAATAATTTTAAACATTAAACAAACAGTCTATAGAGAAACGGGCCAAGAGACTCATTGACAACGATGCACTGGTCGAGTCAATGCTCTAGAGCCTTGAACATCGACGACGAGTTGTAAGTGTATCGGTTTTCTATCGGTTACATTTCGGAGAGTGTGCGATGGAATTACACAATCTAATTCCACCAAGTCCGTTCCATCATCGGACTACAAGAAAAACGGCGATGCGCCATCGTTAAATGGTGGACATCCCATCCATACGCACTAAACGTTTTGGGAATAGCTACTTTCTTTTCTTGTGGAATTCCCTGCCGGAGTCTGTGTTTCCCGATAGCTATAACCTAGGGGTCTTTAAATCAAGAGTGAATAGGTTACTTTTAGGTAAGCGTGCTCTATCTTCGACCACATCATCACTTACCATCAGGTGAGATAGTGGTCAAACGCGAAACCATTATCAATAAAAAAAAATATCGCCGGAACAGTAGCGGCCCAGTAGTTACGGGCACGACTTACGAGTTGTAGGTCGGGGGTTTGAACTCCGGCTTTTCAAACTCACAAATACTCAAACGATGATGCAAACATCGCGTGGAACGAAAATCAGAGGACTTGCGACATCCACCAGCCTATACTGGGCCTAATTGGTGAGTGAATTGCGACTAATTCCTTCTCATAGAGAAGAGGCTTATGTCCCAGCAGCGGAACATCTTAGGCTGAATATACAACATAGAACATAATTAATGCACATCATGAAATAAGTTTGTTTAGAATCGTTCAGGTAGGTACGTGGGTGAATAGTTTTTTATCGTTTTTAATAAATAAAAAATTATCGAAATTTTTATCCCAAAGCAATTAAAGCTACGTAAATTACAAATTATACTTTCACTGAAAGGTAAAAACAAACTAAATATGAACCGTAAATTAAAGTAGTAACTTTTTAAATGCAGATTTATATAAATTCCGTCATTTAGTAATAATTACAGAATAATGGATCGTATTTATGCAAGTAGTGTTAGGCCCGTACACGTCGTTAATATTTCGTGTTGTTTGCGCATCGGTATCTCCACGTAGAAACTCATATTCGAAATAATTACGAATTTTCAGTTTATCCCATTTCAGTATTCCCACGGGATTCGGATTTACGCGGGAAATCCTCCAACGCGAACTAAGTTGTAGGAAGCAGCTAGTACTATATAAGGATAATTTTATTTCACACACTTAGGTACAAACATCAGTGTTGCCTTGGGTCATGTACTAGGACAACCGGTATCACAAGTGGCAGACCTCTCAAGATACATGGTATACGTATAAGTGAACACACAGACAAAACAATGAGCAGTAAAAACATTAAATACATTAATAAATTTCTGATTATAGAATTTCCAATTACTTAGGTAAAGACTTATTATTAGGACGACAAAGTTGAAACTTGTTAGATAGATGTATTCGGTGAAGATGCACCAATGCAAAAGAAGTACCAATTTAGATGCTAAGAAAAGATATGCCTAAATCAACTGTATATTTATTAAATAGGAAATTAAAGGCACCGGTCAATTAATGCATATTTTTAAATAGTTTTAGAAATGTTTCTCAATTTAACTGAAGGTTACATAAAGGATACTATATACGATTTTCAACAACACAACTGCAAACGTGTAAATACTACCAAATATAACTCATTGATATGAATAATACTTTGTTTCCACTATAACGATTCTATAAAAGTATCACATTACTTTTCAAGAAATTCGTATTACGCCTTATGTCAGCCATAAAGCTATCAGATTTTCCATGAAATCGCGCAACGACACATAATTCGATGTCTAAGTGATTCACCACGCCGGTCACAATAAAATTTCATTAGCATATCGTACTGCCTATGCACATGACACAATGTCATATGTTAATTTATTTGGTGTACAAAGGGTTACAATTTCGCGTATTTGTTGCACATTGTACTATGAACAAATCCGTTATATCGATATTTTCATGCTAATAGAATTTCTTACAAATTTAAAATCGATACAACACGATGGTTCCTTTGTGCATGAACGGGCGTGAACGAATCGCACTATTTTTTGAAATTCGAGATTAAAAACGTTTATTTTGAATTCCGATTTTTGATTGATTGGAGCTTTCTTATGCAAAAATTTGAGGATCAAACGTCAAAGTGAGAGATCCGTTTTGTAATTGATTAATTGTTATTTAAATGAGTGTGTGATATGGTTTGATTGGATTATCACGCTCAGATTGTATTATTCGCTACTAAAGAAAGTCAACATATTGAAAGGAAATAGGTACAAGAATCGGCACAAAAATAGGTAGATTTATTCTGTGAGCGAGTAATAAATAACTGAACAAAATGGTTAGTTTACATTTTTAATAAGAATACTTGTGTTAGAAATATGCATGGGTACTCCTAATTTTGGATTTATAAACGAAACAAAAATAATGTTCAACTAGTATAATTATAAATTTAACCAATACAGATAGTAGACTTATTATATGGACTAAGGGTAAACCAAGCAAAGTTAAGCACAGCACAACCGTAAGCGCCGGGCGCTCAAGCCGAAAACTGATGGTGATCGCGCCATGTCGACCGACGTAACCTCTTCGTTTTCCCGCCATCTCTTCGTTTCCCGCCACAGCTCCACTCGCAGTAACTTCACTCGGTGTTGCCAACACGGCCCTCCTGCATTGTGCATGTCCTCAGGCACGCTCCATCCACACCGGCAACACCTGTGCACACCGTCTCACAGGCCAAATCTATGCATCTGGAAATAAAACAAGCATTAGGAACTAATTCAGATATTATGCACTTGCGATGACTTTAATACTTCTTGACAGTTCTATATTTACTTCCATAAATTTAACTGATTAGTGAAGTTTAATCTCTCGCAAAGTCTCCATTAAGCTTAGGAAACTCTGCGAGATGTATGATCTAATGTACCAGTCTGCCCAACTCACAGCATATTATCTTAGCTTAGACAACATCTGGCTTAGACAATATCTGTAACCCAGCTGTTCACTCCTTTAGTCCGAAGTAGTGCCTGCTCCAGATTACTCCTTTAGTCTTAGGCAGTAACTGCTTCAGCACACCACTCCTACCCTGGATCGTGAACATCATTCGAATTTCTGGCAGACTAGCACACTTATATATGATCATACAGCACCTTTAAATCTATAATCATACAACACACTATGAAGATTTTCTATTGTAAGTAGCTATTAAAGTAAGTAACTGTAAATAAATGTCTCTATACTCTGTTTACCTTGCCAACACTATTGTCCTACTCGATGGACCAATTATCGATTTTTATCCATGATTTGATATTTTCCGCTGCGGCCACTCCTTCTTATCTTTTCTTTGATCTCTCACTTCCTCTCATATCTTCTATTTGATACCTGTCTTGCCCTAAACATTTCTTTATTCGAAATGGACCCTTGAATATTGGAAGCAATTTCTTGCTCCGACCATCGTTCGTTTCGCTTTGGGTTTTAACAAGTACTAAATCACCCACATGGTAAAGCTTCGCTTTTGTTCGGTTTTGATCAAATTGTTTTTTCTGTGATATTGCATTCTTATTTAAATTCTCAGCTGCATCTTTACGTAACTTGGTGAGGTCCATCATGTGTGCATCAACATCTCCAAGCTCAGGTCCTAAGCTGTCACTATCTGTACGCAATCTATAGCCCAAGAACACCTCACAAGGGACGGCTCTTATCGTTTTATGGTAACTACTATTTAAAGCTTGTTGTAATGATGCTATACACTGATCCCAACTATCCTCATCTAAACCGGCTCCCATAGTTTTCATCGACTCTAATATAGTCTTATTAAATCTTTCAACTTGACCGTTAGAACGCGGCATGCCCGTAGCGATCGTATGCAGCCTAATATTTTTAGAAAAGCAATATTTTTCAAACATTTTACACGTAAAAGCCGAACCAGCGTCCGTGATAAGTCTCCGAGGATTGCCAAATATTTTGGAAATACTTCTTAATTCATTGATTACATTATTAGACTCTGTATTAGGTACCGCCGTAATAAAGACAAATTTTGTGAATGCATCTACTATGACTATTAAATACTTATTGTTATTTTTGGTAGTGACAAAAGGTCCTAGATGATCTAAATGCAGGGTGTGGAACGGTTGCGCATATTTTGGTATTGAATTTAACTCGCCTTCTTTTGGTCCGCCCTTATACTTGTAATAGATACAGTGCAAACAATTTTTGATGTACTTCTTTACAGTATGACGTAAACGTGCAAACCAATACCTACACGATATTCTTTCTACCGTCTTGTCAATTGAAAAATGACCAAGGTCATCGTGATTGCATTTAATTATTTGCCATATACACTTGTTAGGCACTACCCAACGACGACTTTGAAAGGTACGTCGGTATACCTTGTTACCTAAGAGTTCATATTTATCAAATATTTTTTTGTTTTTATACACTTCACCCATCGCTAAGATCTCTCTTATGTGTGTTATACGAGGATCCTGCAACTGAACTGATAGTAACCAATCGGCTTCAGTTATGGACATAACTACCTCTGCCTCCGATTTCTCTCCAGAATCCAATGGATTCCTGCTCAGCGCATCTACATGTTGCATCCGACTACCCTCTCTATGCAAGATGTCAAAGGAATATTCTTGCGTAGACAAAACCCAACGAGATATTCTTGGTATGATATCCTTCTTTGTCAAAGCGTAACGCACTGCATTACAATCGGTAACTATACGAAAATGACTGCCTAGTAAATAATGCCTAAACTTTTCTAAAGATTGTACGATTGCCAATAATTCTAGTTCAAAAGAATGATATTTCTTTTCATCTTCTGTAGTTTGACGACTATAATAATGTATTGGCTTTTGACCTTGATCGGTAACCTGCATAAATATACCAGCAATGCCATCTCTACTTGCGTCTGTATAAAGTATACTTTCTCTATTAGGATCGAATATCGTTAAAACATTTTCAGAAATAAGAGCGTCTTTCAATATAGAGACAGCGTTATCATAGTCAGAAGTCCACTGCCATGGGGTATCTTTTTTTAATAATTTTGTAAGAGGACTCGACAACATCGCACAATTTTTAATGAATTTACGAAAATAACTAATAAGACCAAGAAATTGACGAAGTTGGTGAACAGTTTTTGGGATAGGAAATTCTTTTACCGCTGTTACTTTACTTTCGCTAGGTTTAAGACCATCTGAATTTACTCGATACCCTAAAAACTCTATCTCTCTTTTGAGAAAGTGACATTTCTTCAAGTTAATTGTAAGGCCGTTTTCCTTAAAAATTTCGAGTACCTTTTCAATAAGAATTAAATTTTCTTCAACTGTTTCACTTATAAGAAGGATGTCATCTAAATAATTAATAATATTACCAAATCTCATGTTACCCATCGCTTTATTCATCATTTGTTGAAAACATGAAGGAGCATTGACCAAACCGAACGGCATTCGCAAAAATTCATAATGTCCATCTTCCGTTATGAACGCAGTTTTGTGAATTGACCCCTGAGACATACTAATTTGGTAGTACCCACTTTTTAAATCAAAACAAGAGAAAAATTTACAACCATGAAGTCTATCGATTAGATCCTCTATCCGTGGCATTGGGTATTTATCTTTAATGGTTAATTTATTTAAGGCCCTATAGTCAACACACAATCTCTTCTCGCCGTTTTTTTTATTCACGAGCAAAACCGGACTAGCATATGCTGACTTGCTTTCTTGTATAATACCGTTTTCTAAAAGTTCGTTTACTATCTCTCTAATAGTGATTCTATCTGCATTGCACGTTCTATATGGTCTAAATTGAACTGGTTTGTCGTCACTCACATTAATGACCATCTCGTGACCTGCTATTTTACCTAATTGACCTATATTCGAGGCTATGCACTGCTTATATTTATTTAATAGTGACACTAGTTTGTTACTATGTGAACCAGTATCAAGGTTTAAAAGTGATTCGTCTACCATATTACAAATGTTTTCCAAACCAATGACACTTTGAAATGTCAATGTATTTCCTATTCGTGTGTACATCAAATCAGATCGTTCCGTTACGTTCCGACCTATCAACACGTCACAACCAGATAATTCGTCAAGAACGTACATTTCGATATCTTCTATAAACACTGAATCTATTTTGATATCTACCCGAACCCCTTTTGTCACCGTCTTAACACTATCCTTTGAGAAACCTTGCAATAGCACTGGTGAGGGTAGTTCGGTTATCTCAAAATTGCATTTATTTGCGAAAACAGAATTTATTATTGAACAACTACTACCTGTATCTACAAAAGCTTGGTGTATGAGACCGCAAATACTTATTTGTTTACAAAATTTATCTTTACTATCAGTCTGTTTCACAAAATTGGTTTCCTGCTTATTTATGACGGTATTCGATTTTTCTACCTTCAAATTGTTTTTATGGTAACAAGAAGCTTCCGAATGTCCTTTTTTGCCGCAGAATTCATATTTTACTGTGCATTGGAAACGTTTGTGATTACCACCGCAGTTGTAACATTCTATTCGTTTACGACCTATCGAAACATGAGAATTATTTTGATTTGACGAAGTTGTGGGTAGGGTAGTCGAGGTCACTGTTTCGGGAACATTGCAAATAGTTGCCCCTTTCGTACTTGATTCGCGATTACTTGAGTTATTATTATTAGCTGCTTGCCTGGACACTTTCGGTTTATAGATACGACTATGTAGAAAGCCCGCCAAATCGTCACATGATTTAAAGTTACTAGCCTCGACAGATGCCGTAATATTAGTATCACCTATATTTCCTAGTATAATAGAAATTATATCGTTTTCAGAGAAATTTAGACACAAATTACTAATTTTAGCTTTTTGTTCAAAAAAGAAATCGTATAAGGACTGATTCTCCACAGGTTTTCGATCGATAATTTGTCGCAGTAATTCAAACATATTTCTTTTAACTTTAAAAGATAAAGAAATCTTTTTCTTCCAGTCTTTCCATAACCAAGCCGTCCACATGTGATCATTACATAATATAGACTCGTACCATGTCTTAGCAAAACCTTTGAGCTTGTTAAGAGCTTGATAACGAACAATACTATCTGGCCATTTAAACGTAGATGCATACGATTCAATTATATTCAGCCAAGAGGTCGCATTATCTTTCAACGGGTCAAATTCAGGTATCATATTATGGAGGGTATTCAAATTCGTACTCACAGTTTCTGTTGACTTTACCCTTTTCCGAAATCGAGAAGGCAGTGGCGGCGTTTTCGTGCCCCCGCTGCTGCTATCCGTGCTTGAGCTGCTGCTACTTGATGTGTATCTTGCACGTTTCGATTTATGTTTGTCTTGTCTTTGCTTAGTTTTGCTTTTATTTTTACCCATTGTGTGGGCTGGGGAAAGGACTAGCTATATCCCACTTCTGATGTTAGAAATATGCAAGGGTACTCCTAATTTTGGATTTATAAACGAAACAAAAGTAATGTTCAACTAGTATAATTATAAATTTAACCAATACAGATAGTAGACTTATTATATGGACTAAGGGTAAACCAAGCAAAGTTAAGCACAGCACAACCGTAAGCGCCGGGCGCTCAAGCCGAAAAGTGATGGTGACCGCGCCATGTCGACCGACGTAACCTCTTCGTTTTCCCGCCATCTCTTCGTTTCCCGCCACAGCTCCACTCGCAGTAACTTCACTCGGTGTTGCCAACACTTGTAGATAGGAACCTATCTCCTGTTATTTTAGGTATATGTATTTTCAGATGTTTCTTAGGGCCTATGCACACCAGGTTTTTTAAACGCGCCGTTGACACGCTTTTGTAGCGATACAGACGTGATACGCACGCAAGCTGCTCTGCTCTGTAGGATAAAAGCGCTAAAAACGATAAAAACGAAAGGATAAAAACGTGGTGTGCACAGGCCCTTACAGGGAACAATGCCATTCCATGCTATTCCTCTCTAATAACCATAAATTCTAGAGTAAGTATTTTAATTTCAAGATCACTTTAACTTCGATGTAACAGCAAGATAAGTATCTACGGCTATTATCCGGCGACGCCTGTAATGTAGGGAGTGAACGTTATTGTTTTTAAATTATCATTTTACTAGCTTCTCCCCGCGGCTTCGTTCGTGAATCGTGTGGGACTTTCTCCCGCATAAATCCCGATCCCGTTGGCATTCCGGGATATAAAAATAGCTTACTTATTATTTCAGGATTCCAACTATCTACACCTAGGGCTGCCATCACCAAATTTGCCGGCCCCAGACAAAGACTTATTAACCCGGACATTTGGGTAAAATCACAGTTTTTCCCCGGACACCGTAGAAAAATACATTTTTGAACTTGAAACTAAAATCAACGATGTTTAATCATGGCTTTTATTTACTGATAAAGTAATAACTTTTTATTTAGTAATCAACGTAACATAAACAATGAGATGAAATACCATACGAAAATAATAATAGAGATCGTGCTGTTTGGTACCCGTAAGACCAATATGTGTCCGGGTTTTACCTGGACGCTGGAAAATCCCCCCCAACGTCCCTGGATGCTCTCTAAACTAGGACAAATCCGGGAAAACCCGGACGGATGGTAGCTCTATCTAGACCCCGCTTAGTAGTTTTTGCGTGAAAGAATAACAGATATCCATCCATTTTTTTTTTTCACATCTTTTGCATTTATTATAATTACTAAGAAAGAAGTAAGATGTATATGAATCTACTAACCTACATCTTTTGTCGAATCAATAAATCAATAAAAAACACATCATGTTCTTCTCTTCTGGCTTTCCTTCTCATCAAATCTAGCAAGGAGTACAAACACTGACTGAAGCTCTGACCTCATGGTAAAGAGCGGTTACAGCGTCGTCATCTATCAACAACCTCAAAAGAAAGTAAAATGGACCCTCGCAACTTTAGTCGAAAAATAATAATTTTCCATTTTTTAAGGATCAATAGGAAGGTACCTGAACTATGTTCTCCCGCTAGGATAGCGGAAATGTTATAAATCTAGCAAGGAGTACAACCACTGACTGAAGCTCTGACCTTATGGTATAGAGCAGTTCAACCTCAAAAGAAACGTTTTACCCTAGCAACTTTAGTCGAAAAATATTATTTTTTTATTGAAAATAGGGTCGCATTTGACCACTATCTCAATGATTGAATGATATTATATGATTTAATTTTCAAAATAGATCGTATACCTAAACTACGTTCTCCCGCCAGGATAGCGGAAATGTTATAACGAGATACCGCGTCCCCGGAGCGCAAGAGAAACTGCAGGGTTTTAGTCAGTAGTCTTACTGAAATGTAGGTATATCTATTTCATTGTCGTTGAAATGGTGTTAATTTTACACTAGTCGCAAGACGAACGTTGATTCGCCAATGTTACATGGTGAACTTTCAATGCCTGCACATTTCACTAAACGTGTTCGCATTCGTTTGTGGAATGCATTGCCGGTGTCAGTAAGACAAGCTCAGTCACTGGCTACTTTTAAAAGCCCGGTTGCTAATTATTTTCTTTCCAATTTATGATTATTCATTTGTATTCTCTCCACATGATGTTAAAGAACACATTATATGTATTGTATTATTTAATTACCTATGTATTGTATTGTATTTATATATACATATATATTTGCATATATTTATTTATTTTAATATTTAATTTTTTTTCTTTTATTTTATGAGTAAGTACACTAATTTAGCCCTCCCCACTTTAATTAAGTTTCTAAAGTCCTTCCTAAGGTTGTCTGGAAGAAGTTCTCTGTCGGAGTCAGCTTCCTGATAGCCAGGGCCAGATTAACCATTAGGCGGAGTAGGCAACTGCCTAGGGGCCCCGCATCAATTAAGGGCCCAGGCACGCACCAAGAAAACATGTTTCTTCGAACGAGAATTTGATGTGCGTGTGAACTTAGGCCTTGCTGTTATCTCACAAAATAGAAATCGTTAGATTAAGTAGTAGAATTAGAACAAATCTGGGAATAAGTAAACAAATATATTAATTTCCTCACTTCACACAGGATTTGGTCAGTCAAAGTAAGAAAAGGGGCCCCGAGAGTGCCATTGCCTTAGGGCCTCTGACAGGGTTAATCCGGCTCTGCTGATAGCTACCATCTGGGGCTATTTAAGTTAAGAGTGAATAGGTTACTTCTAGGTAAGTGTAGTAAGCGTGCTCCATCTTCGACCACATCATCGCTTACCATCAATAAAAAAAAAACCTTCAACGCGATCAAAAACGCAGGCACAGCTAGTGTTAAATAGAATGGAAAAAAGATTTTATTTATTTCAGATGGTGTTAATTCAGTTTTTTACTTGGGTACAAATTGAACTTACCTAACGTAGATAAACGTGTCCGAAAACGTTTAAGACTAGTTATTCCGGATAAGTTCACTTTTGACCTCGATCACTCTTGATGGGAAGCAATAGAGGAGATAGGTAAACTATATTTTTCTCGGCGAGAAAATCGTCAATTGACTCTTCCCGCTGAAGGAGCGGAAGGTAGTGTCAGCCTTTTTCCTAAAAACCTAGCCTAACCCACCTTGTTCCTTCAGTTGCCGTAACTGTCCAGGGCAACTCTAACTCTACTTAGAATCTAGTGATGTCCGCATTTCGTCTCCCGCTCTCGACTACGTATCGATATAGTGAAGTACGTCGAGAGGACGTGCGTCTGACCGATTCGATTGATGATACTTATCGACGCGTCTTTTTGGGGTAATTTTTATTGTCTGATCCGGTGGAGGGTAATTATGTCAGATTCACGATGACTGCGAATGACGAGCGTAGAGGATGTTTCGACTGTTGTGCAAATAAATGTTTCTTTTTTCGAGTTACTTACGGAATTCGAGTCCATTAGTCATTTTAGACTGAGGTATACCTCGCTTGGGGAATCAGTTGGGTAAAAGATTGGATAACCTGTATCTTATCTTTTACCCACGTCAGATGTCTCACCGTGTGCTAAGTTGTTTTTTTTTATGTCTGACTAATATTCTTTATTTATGTGGACTTTATTTATTTATGACACACCAACGATTTATTCACTAGCTTAACAAATAAAAAAGGCAAGAATGATATAGTTTGAATGGTGAATTCGTCACTTATAGGTCTGCACAGCACTTGTATAAACAGTAATTAAAAATTAAGAAATAAATTAAGTTTTTATCATGATAAAACATAACCTCTTTCTTTCGTAGTCAGTTAAAAATTAGCCTATATCTTCCCTCAAGCTACTTTCATTCCAAGTTTCATTCAAATCCACCCAGTACTTTCGAAGATTAGCGTGTTCAAACAAACAAACAATCAAACTTTTTGACTTTATAATATTAGTATAGATAAGCCTGCTCTTGATCTCGATCATACAATGGTAAGCGATAGATGAGGTCTACGATGGGACGAGCGTGTCAGTTCACTCTTGCTTTGAAGGCAGACGGGTCATATGTGGAAGTTCAAGTTAAAATCCGTTTAGAGGTAAAATAGAACAGACAGACATATTCATTTTCCAGGCGCGTGCATAGGATTATGACATGCGGCGGAGTAAAACACACAAAAACTTCTTCTTTTATAGATTTTTAGCATAGCCACAGCCACGCATCGCCACCATGCTACGATGCGTGGCTGTGGCTATGCTAAAAATCTATAAAAGAAGAAATTTTTGTGACCGATTACTCACAAAAACTTCTTCTTTTATAGATTTTTAGCATAGCCACAGCCACGCATCGCCACCATGCTACGATGCGTGGCTGTGGCTATGCTAAAAATCTATAAAAGAAGAAGTTTTTGTGTGTTTTTACTCCGCCGCATGCCCTGTCATAATCCTATGCACGCCCCTGTCATTTTCACTTTTGTATCAAAGGAGAAAAGAAAATAAAATTTATTTGATCCAGATGTATGTACAGGCACACAATAAATAAAAAAAATAAAAATAAAAAAAAATTAAAAAAAACTAAAACAACAAAACAAATAATGACCTTATTTAGTGAGGACGTGCTACAAATGAAAATCAGCTTTAAAGTGACTTAAGTGTGTAAGGGTGTGTGTAAGCGTGTGTGTATGTGAGTGAAATACGAAGGATAAAATTAAACAAATACGGGTAGTAGTAATAAAAATATAGTAGAAATAATAGTACTTCTTAGTTAGTAGATAAACGGTAGAAAATAACGTCTGTTAGTATAGAAAGATAATAAAATTAGGTACTAGTTTGAATACGTATAAAGCAGGGTGGGAGGAAGGGGGAAGTATAGGTTTAGTAACTGTGTACATGAGAGAATGATCGAACTACCAACTAAAGCATCTTCACCCTTTTCCTACAACGGACAATCAACTACCATACCAAATAGAGCTTTAACATTTTTTTTGCGACATTTGACATCACTCTCAGGGAGATAAGAAGTCAATTATATGGTTTCTCAACCCTCGGAACAGCATACATTGACAAGAGACAGGTTTCGGTAGCAAAACCTTCCACTGGATTTAACAACGACAAAAATACAATTAAATTCATTGGACTATTTGATCTCTATCTTTGCACCTAAACAAATAAAGGACGTACCTATTAAAAATGAGACTAATTCAAAGGGATTTTCAATTAAATGGCTATGAATATAGAGTTGAGATTAGAGTGGTAAACGATCGAGAAGGTGAAAAAATAGTCTTATTATGTTTATTAACATGTTGTGTGTATTTAGGTTGTGTTCTAAATAAGAAGCCGAAGCGTGTATTGAAAAATAAAATAAATAAACATAAATTGCAGTGTTATTTGCAAGATATTTGTGGTCTATCGGATATAGAATTAAACTTGGCCAGACTTCACTGGAAGTCACCTGGATGGCTTCCCACCATCTCCTTCGAGGTCTGCCGCGGCTAAGTGTTGCGGTCACAGGCATTCAATCTTGTGTTTCACAAGACCACAGCTTGTCTGGCATGCGGCAGACATGCCCTGCTCAGTCCCTTTTAAGTTGGACAGCTTTTTAAGTCTCATCGGCGATTTGTGTTCTGGAGCACAGTATGCTGTTACGAACGCGGTCCGTTAACTTGACACCTAGCATACTGCGCTCCATAGCACGTTCGCAGACCTTGAGTTTGGACTTTTGGATGTTGATGTAAATTAGTCAATCACGTTTCACTGATGATAATACCCTTCTCTTCCCATTTGACTGCCAGTGTCTGAAAGACTTCTTCCAAGGTACTGGTAAACAACTTTGGGGATAGCGGGTCACCCTGTTTGAGAATCAAAGGTTAAGGATTTCAAATTTAAGACCTTCTTTCTCCAGTTTGATTGCAGCAGTCCTATAATATACTATATATTTATAATATACCTACTCTTTATTTTCATTCAAGAAACATGCCGCTCTCATCTCTTTACTCACACCACACCCCAATTTCGCACATCGAAATGATCAGCACGTATTAAGGCCCAGGTCTTTCGCTCGACGGAGTGCGAAAGCCCACTCGATCGAGTCCCATCAGCCATTGTTGCGAGGTAAAAACGATGATGTCTACGAACGTTTGTATCGCATTGTTTGCGCAAGTGATCGAATTAGTGATGTGCCTCTGTGGGCTTTCGCAGTGTGGATTATGTCAATGTCCATTCATAAGGCTTTGGTAATTGGAGCGTTTTATTAGAGATGATTGTAGTTTGGTTGTCATTTGTTTCGCTTGAGTTTTTGGAGCTTTTATGTCTGCTATGATAGGTTGGTGACATTACGCACTAACTTAGCTTAGGTACTTCTTACTAATCTTATAAATGATAAACTTTGTAAGCAAGGATTTTTTTTTATTAAAAATAGGTTCGCGTTTGACCTCCACCAACCACAATCTCACCTGATGGTAAGTGATGATGTGGTCGAAGATGGAGCACGTTTACCTAAAAGTAAACCTATTCACTCTTGACTTAAAGACTCCTAGGTTATAGCTATCGGGAAACATAGACTCCGGCAGGGAATTCCACTCCTTAGCCGTACGCACAATGAAGGTATACCCAAAACATTTTGTGCGTATGGTTGGGATGTCCACCATGTAACGATGGCGCTTCGCCGTTTGTCTCGTACTCCGATGATGGAACGGGCTTGGCGGAATTAGACTGTAATTCCATCGCACATGACCTGATTCCTCCACCTCTCTTTCACTACCGGTCTACCAGACGCACGGCTGGGTACCATCCACACTTGGTGGATATATCGTCTTGTCGTATCAATCGCTTCTCCTCCACATTTATTGTGCGCACAGCCAAGCTGTGGAATTCTCTGCCGGCTTCTGTGTTCCCTGCCACTTATGACCTTTCAGCCTTTAAAGCAAGAGTGAATAGGCATCTTCTGGGCTCGCTCGTCCCTTCTTAGACCTCATCTGTCGCTTACCATCAGGCGAGATCGAGGTCAAGGGTGGACCATCAGTAATAAAAATAAACACTCCCCGAAATGTAACCGATAGAAAACCGATAGACTTGCAACTCGTCGTCGATGCAACTCGATGCAATTGCTCGAGTCTTTGACTCGAGCAATGCAGCGTTGCCAATGAGTCTCTTGGCCCGCTGATGGATGGATGGATGTATCCTTGTTAATCTTTCACACAAATACTACTGAACGGATAAGAATGAAATTTAGTAATTAAATAATTGACATCCTGGTATTTACAGTTATTATCCCGGAATTCCCACGGGATCGGGATTTACGCAGGAAACCCTACAACGCGAACGAAGTCACGGGCAGAAGCTAGTTATAATAAAATAGATGAGGAGCTCGTGGCTAAATAATGACAGACGTACGGTCAATCTTCAAGGTTAAGCAACGGTTATGGAGGTCAGATTATGGATGGCTGATCTTAAGATATCGAGATGTCTCCGTGCTTGAGAAAGCACGTTAAACCGTTGGTTCCGGCTGTCATTTGTATATCTTTGGCAGTCGTTATTGATGGTCGGAAGCCAAAATATCCGACACTGTTCTTACCAATAGTAGTTATCGTGTTACCCAACACTAAAATAGGTAGTCGCTATATGTGACATTCTAATACCTACTCAGTTGTATCCGGATAGACTGGAAGCTGAGCAAAGGCTGAGAAGATTATTATTATTATAATAAATACAAAAGTTTGACCATCAGCGTTTTGATGATCCTTAGCGCATAAAGAGATTACGAGCTAGATTAGGTTATACAGAGTTGATACGACAGAGGGGCATTAAATTACACTACGTATACTATACGTGTTTAGTGTTAATTCGATACAGTTAAAATATAAAAAGCGCCAAAAAAAATTTATTAAACCCTTTGTAAATAAATGTGACTGACCTTAAATACCTAGGTAACAAAGTGGCAACGTAGCGCGGCGTGTGTTATCTCTTGTCTTGGTCAGATTTATCGCTTTAAGGTGCATCTCATCAAAATAATTTTCGACTAAACTACTTCTCTATTTATTTAATTTTTGGTACAGAGCTTGAAAATGATACCTAGCATACGCAGTTTAAAGGAAAGTCCCTCGGTCGTACCAACTCTGTATACAATCAGGGGCTCGCCTTGAACAATATTTAAGTGCTCAAGCAGGCCTCGGCGCAAGTGTGCTAGGGAACACGGGGTGGTTTTAGTCAGTAAGAATCTGACAGACCTCTTTTTTTTCCGAGGCGGAAATGCAAAGGGGTCTGTTACTGACTAAAACCACCCCGTGTTCCTTCGTACACATGCGCTGGTGGCTGCGGGAATACATAAGTATTCAACATCGCGGCCCGCGACTAGAGCCGGCCCGCCTCTGCGGGCCCCATCTTTTTAAAATTATGACTTAATTCTATGGTTACAATGGCGGTCTTATCGCTAAAAGCGATATCTTCTGGACAACCTTTGAAAGGACTTTTAAAACTTTAAAGGGCTAAATTAGTGTACTCATAAAACAGAAAATAATATATAGGTATACATACAAATATATAGGGTTAAATGTAAAATACTGAAAACCTCTCAGGACTATGTTACTAACATCATAATCAACAACTTTTGTTCTATGACTTTTAAGAATTCGTCATATTTTAGTTCACCAGATTTTCATACAAAAATAAAAATATTTAAATTGAACGCCTTTAGGGCGTTCAATTTAAATATTGTTACGAAATCTATGCGAAGCAAAAGAAAGCAATTTATACTATCGCTTTCTTTTGCTTTGCATAGACGCTAAATGCGTTTAGGGCGTTCAATTTAAATATTTTTATTTTTATATGAAAATCTGGTGAACTAAAATATGACGAATTTTTAAAAGTCATAGAACAAAAGTTGTTTATTATGATGTTAGTAACACAGTCCTGAGAGGTTTTTGGTGTTTTACAATTAACCCTGTATAAATACAATACAATACAATACAATACAATACATAAGTAATTATATATAAATATAATGTATTCTTTAAAATCATGTGGAGAGGAAAACATGCAACATCATGTGGGCAGAAAATTCCATTCCATAGCTGGACGCACAATGAAATAATTCCCAAAATGTTTCGCGTTAGGGTGGGATGTCCACCACTCGAGAGCAAAAATACTGAAAACTCAATAAATGACATAATGCCTGCCCAACCTGCTAGCACATGAACCACTGATTCTAACTGAGATTTATATTGCATTACAATCACAAATCTTATAAAGAAATAGATTCTCAATGGACTGTTAAACTCTTATCCGTTTGCCATTTCTCATGACCTCAATACACCATAAGCCAACGCACATCTGTCCATTTCCCATAAAGAAAATAAAACCCATATTTGGTCAAAGCTACTGAAGATCACCATTCACCGTGCGATTAGTCGCAGACTTTTGTCTGAATCGCAGAATTAAGTAGTAAGTACTTCTGAAATGCGACATAGTGTTGTAACCAGGCGTGTGATTCCCTAACCATAAGATAAAATCTTTTAAGATCTTAATAAATAAGCCTTTCTTCTGTTTGTACAGGACTTCCGACTATTTATCGAAGCAACCTTTTATACTCATTATGTCGTAACGTGAATGGTACTCCCAAAGGGGCAGATGACACCACTTAACTCGCACAATTCAATTAACCGAAGATTAAGTACTTCATTATAAATATGTAAGGACTTTCTTTAGCTAATCCCAATTTTATTTACCAACAATAACTGGTTTCAACCGGATATTGTGGAACCGGCCACATTAACAGATAACAATCTAATTTTGAATGCAGATTTGTGGGATTGCATTCTATTGACGGACGACTACTGGTTTTTACTTATTCTTCCTCATTCGATTCTATAACTCTTGGTGCTCTGACGTACAGTTCATATTGGAATGGAATTAATTTCAACAACTGTATAACAAAAGTTTGTAATTTCTTACTGAGCTTTTGGTGTGCCAAATACATCTTTGGCGTTACAAAGGTCTTTGTTACGTTGGCATAGGTTTCAATATAAAATGTTTAGCTACATAATAAGTTGGTAAAAGTCCTCGTTCATAGGGAGGATTATCGATGTCCGATTTTCGTTAAAGATTCCCATAGGTTTTGTTTGTATCGGCAGCTTTGGCGGTATATATGGTGTTCCGTATTGTTACAGGAATGTACAGCTGGTTCACTTTTGTGTGATTCTGTGTGAACTATGAATGTTCAGATTTTTAATGATGAGATTTTTCTGTGACATTTTTAAAATCCTGTATTTTAAATACCTTCTTAAATCAGAAAATGAAACTAGCCATGATTTTACATACCTAATTATTTGAAAAAACCAAGTTTCCAAGATTTTAATAGGTAGGTATTATTTTAATTAATTTTATTACTAACATAGAATGTAAGGTGTTTTACTAACAAACTTTGTATGGATTTCTTTTCTGAGATAAATAAATAATAATAATAATAATATCCATTAACCTATGTAGGTACATAAATACTGCTAAATAAGGGTAATCCTTTTACACAAATCGGGAACAATTGCACATTAAGGTATTACGGAACCTTCCGTTATTATTGTGCCACCGTACTTATAACTTGAAGATCAACCTTTACAAGCCAAAATCTTTATTAAACCGCTATTGACAAAACCACTTAATACTCTAAATATAAATACAATCTAACAGATTTAAATCACAGAAAAAAGGTATGAAAAACTTGAAAAATATAACGGAAATTCATCAATATACTCGTACTATATCACTCCCAACACGTAAAATTCAACTTTAACACGCTAAATATTAATTCCATATTTCTTCTAAGCAACTTGAAGTAATAGTAGTAAGGTTGAATTTGGGTTGTAAAGAATCCGGATCAGTAGATCCGGATTCTTTACAACCCAAATTCAACCTTATTTGACTCAGTGTATGGTTCAAATACTTTTGTTTAAAAAACATCAATAAGAATGGCTTGGCGGTAATTTTCAAAAAGTCATTGTACATGATTAGTATAACGCTGCAACCGGAAGCGGATGAGTAGATATTATAATATTTGGATGAGTGCCGTACAATGTACATACAATGGTCGTAAGAATATCGGATGTCAGGTTTTGAGGTTCCGATTGTAGGTACTAAGTAGACGTTCGTCGTAGAAGGGTATCGGTTCTCGGAACTCCATTTGTAGCTCCTTACCGTTTCTGGGAGCCTGGTACTTGGTACCAACTTTGTTGCTAAGTTTTAGCTTTGATTATAGATAGAATTTACCTACTTTATTGTGTTCTAATATTTAAACTCACCTGTTTTACTTACAATATTGCAAAAGGTACCTGGGATTCCGGGGGAAAAGACTAGGAAGTGTAGATTTTTTTCTTCGTAGGCATGTAGGGCGAGTTGCCCATTTAGGCCGTCTGCATTTTTTTCTCTATTTTCAGCTCGTCCCACGTTACTATGAAAAGGACCTTTTCATAGTAACGAATGAGGAGGATATTTTCAAAATATACAACAAAACAGTTAGTGTGGAAATAATAAAAAAATCATTGTTGTAAAATATGTTTAGCTTGCCATATCCGGTTTACGTAGAAACATAGCTGGTCAACACAAAAAATTATTGTTTCTCCATTCTTTTCATAAGTCTACCCTACAACTTCAAAAGTAATCACAATATCCATTGTTTCCTTACCTGATAATAACCGAAAGCCATACATATCTAACATTGGTATTAATTTCAGAACTTCTGGCAGTTATAAACTATATTGAAAGGATATGTACGAATCTGTTTTAAGGATAACTAAGTACGTATCATAGCAAAGCAAAATTTATGTATTTTACTAATAGTGAAAAGGTTTCTCTTAGACAAGCGTGCTTTATCGTCGATCATATAGTTTACGATCAAGTGAAATGGTGATTAAACAGGTCATAGATTTTGAATACTGAATTTAATTTTGTATTTTAGTAATATTTACTTCTCATTTACTGTTCTTAATTAGCTGTAAATAAAATACACACGTTTTTATTGATGATAGTCCCGCGTTTGACCACCATCTCACCTGATGGTAAGCGATGATGTAGTCGAAGATGACGGACGCTTACCTAGAAATAACCTATTCACTCTTGACTTAATGAACGCTAGGTTACAGATATCAGGAAATACAGACTCCCGCATGGAATTCCACTCCTTACCTGTACGCACAATGAAAGTATTAAAGCAGTTAATAATATGAATTTTATTGATAATAGGCGCGCGTTTGACCACCATCTCACCTGATGGTAAGTGATGATGTGGTCGAAGATGGAGCACGCTTGCCTAGAAGTAACCTATTCAGATCCCAGATTATAGCTATCAGGCAACACAGACTCAGGCACGGTCGCAGCCTGGAATTTTGGGGGGGTCACTAACAGTAAAATATGTCGAGTAAATGAGTTTTCTTTATTGCACAATACAAAGGAGATGTTTCATTCTATATGGGGCTCCGACCATAACATGTAAATTTCAGCAAAGCTGGAAAACTTACCCCTGAATAGAATTAAGTAACATTTTTTTTTCATAATATCAAATGGTTTTTATGTACAAAATAAAAATTAAAAATGTATGACTTTTGTCCTAAGAGTTATGACAGCCATGACAGTTTGTAGAAATGACGTTTACTTAACCTTGTTTTGTTTTTGTTCACGTCAGAACTAACCCAAATAACACTATTAGTCTATTACCCTAGCGGGGACCTGACTGATTGATAGTTTTTTGAATTCGTTCAGAAACACATTTCAAAAATGGAGACTAAAGATTTTTGTAACGATGAAATTGTCAGACTTAATTATGTTTACTCAAAAATATGTACAAGAGAATAATAGTAATTTATTTTTAACACTACAAGAATACACACATTTTTGAATTATCTTCTACGTAACACTGATTTGATGTGACATGATTTCAGAACGAATGAAGTATGCAAGTAAATGAGACGGCTTGTTGAATAAAACATGGCAATAATAAATTGAAAAACTATTATTTTTTGTGCACAACAAATCAGGCTCAAATTGACCAGACAATATTTTTCCCCAGTTTGTAGTAGTTTTTCCTCTTTTTCGATAAATGTACATCTGATGGTCGAAAATGAAACATCTCCTTTTATTGCACACATTGTAAAACAAATGGAAGACTTCTATTTTTATTGGCAAATCGGGTGCTAATATTTGAAACGTCTTATTTTGCAAAATTTTAGAAGATTTCTATTTGGGGTGTACGATTTAGGGGGGGGGAGGGGTCATGTCCCCTGTGACCCTCCCCTTCGGACCACGCCGGCACAGACTCCGGCAGGGAATTTCACTTCTTAGCCGTAAGCATAATTAAAGTATTTCAATACTATCATTATGGAATACCTACTTTGGGCCATGGGATATCCTCAAAAATACCTAAAACGTGTAACCACGTAAGTCAAAGTAGTATTCGGCACGTGCAAACAAACATATACCTACTTATCTTAACTGTTGACCACAACAATGTAAGTTAAGTTCAGTTCCACAGTCAGGGCCGGTCGGTAACTGTTGTCCGGTCAAACGTATCGGTTATAGAGTTTATGGAGTTCAATTACTGTGATAAGTTTAGTTATGTAAGTACTGGGGCGCAAATAGACTGGTCTGAGAGTTTCGTGAGAAGTGTGTTAGGCCACGTTACTTGGTAGGTTGCCGAATAATGATAAGGAATAATTAACAATTACAATGAACTAGTTTTAAAGTAAAAAAAATCTGTATATTTCTAGCATTTCAGTTGAGCAGTCGGGTTTTTTTTTATTTTTAAATAACTTTTTTTTTTCAACTTTTTAGTTAAAATATTTATTAACATTTTTATAGTTTTCCCAGTCGTGTCACATTGGCACCCCACCGGATTCAGAAAGTGAATGAGCTAAGTCCATATTTTTAAACTTTCTCTTTGTATTATTTTTGCTACACATAATTATGATAAACATGATATACCTTTTTGAAATCCTTGTGTAAGCCCTTTAATTTGATATCCATATAGCAGTATCAGAAAAAAATTTTTTTTTTCATTCTGTATAATGGTTTCGCACCGCCGCCATGTTTGATTTTTTAAATGTCACTTATCTAAAACACTAGGGCTGCTAAGACAAATCTATCGATACCTCAATTATGTGAATCCGTTCAGCGGTTCTGGAGATATGAGGTAATAAAGAATATTACAAACATACATACATACAAAATACGCGCGAAAAATATAACCCTTCCATTGCAGTCGGGTAAAAAAGTAAAAGTAAATAATGCGCCATACTACTCTACCAATGAAAGAAAAATTAGACTTGGATCAATAAATCCGGAGATTGCTACATACAAACAAATTTTAGCTCTTTATAATATTAAGTATAGATTTAATCTACAAACTAAAGAACTTTAGGGCAGCTAAAGAGTGGAATTATCTTGCCAGAGTCTGTTTTCTGATAGAGAGAGAGAAGATTGAATAATTACTTCTAGAATAGCGTGCTTTATCTTCGACCACAATATCGCTGACCAGGTGAGTAGTGGTCAAACGCAAGCCTGTAACCAACAGAAAAAAGGATCATAATTCGTACTCAACGCTGTCGACTGTTTTGCCGCGTTGTAGGTATGGCAATGCCAATAGCTCTAGGGTCACGGGAAATGTCTAACAGACTTTTCGAAATGTCATTAAAAAGGCTGTGAGCACAAGACTGTTATCCCTGAAAATCCTATATTAACACCGCTTGCGGTTTTCCACAGCCGCAACGGGAGCGCCAGCACAACATGATGAACTGGAAAGATGGAATCGCGCGAAAGTATCTATCGACACAAGTTGCGTCCCACACTAAAGGCCTACCCATCTTCCAAGGAAATAATTACATGCTGTCCGGTTTTTTGTCATCGTCACGTACCAAGCCAAACTTAATAGAGTAAAACTTATGAAACCCAATTCTTTAAGTACAGCTTTATTGAGAGTCCGTTGAACATAATTTTCGTAAAGTTCGGGTCGAAAGACCGAACACATCTCGGGTTATGCTAAAGTAAATGTAACTTGCGAACCAAGAGAAAACATTATAACTCCATCATTTGACTCTTTCAAATGCAACCTGACTAACAACAGCTGTATCACCGACTATATTTTTCTTCCATTAAGAAACCATTCACATAATCCTCTGTTTGTCTCCTCAAAAAATAATCGAAAGCCATTTACCAAATAAACAAAATTACTTTTAAAATTCGAACAATGCGGATCATTCTCCGGCTGTCATCGGTTCGATTCGGGTGTCTCCGTCAGCTGCGTACGCGCATTCTCACGCGCTGTCGAATGTGTGACCTGTCGCGGAATTACTGTACTTGCGAATTGCGATGCCAATTGTTTGGGCTAGGGTTGGCGCTATTCAGAATATCATTATTTATTTTTCTTCACAAATAATTTTAATACTTTTATTTATTTATTTAAACCATGCAACAAAAATGTACAAAGGCGGACTTAGGCATTCTCTACCAGAATGTTACATATTAAGTATGTTACGGCCTGTTTTTCAAAAACAACTTGAATAATTACTAATATTAGGTACTCATTGAAGTTAAAAAAAAAACTTTTTCTGAATGGTGGTCACAGGCTGGTTGTTATATATGGTAATAAGTAAGTCGGTGACTGTTTAATTAATTAATTGATTCGATAAAAAACATATATATAAAATTGGACTTCTCTAAACAAACCACACAATTGATTTATTTATATATTTAAATTTCTCTCTCGAAAGATAATACGTTTCATTCAACAATAATTTAAAAACCGCTATGTTGATTTATGCTACAGTTTCAATTTATCAAAATGTCAAACCAGTTTTAGTTCGTTTTCACTAATAAACATAATATAATTTGATAATATCATTGATAGGAACGAAGATTGTGTGGTCGTAAAACACTAATATCTGTGTTATTGGATGTTTTATATTAAAATTACGTTATTATAACTAATGCAGACTTTTTCTGATGAGAAGGTATTGTTAATATAAATTAGATAATCGGTGTGGTAGGTTAAATATATTATCTTTTTATGG
The DNA here is from genome assembly GCA_943138885.2 of Tholera decimalis. Taxonomy (NCBI): domain Eukaryota; kingdom Metazoa; phylum Arthropoda; class Insecta; order Lepidoptera; family Noctuidae; genus Tholera; species Tholera decimalis. The sequence continues at coordinate 4,723,542 of OW964553.2, read as the reverse complement.
TTTAACATAAAAGTAATAAATAAATTACAAAAAAAATCTTTGTAGATTCTTAAAGAATCAATCTGTATTTTCTTTCTGTAATAGAGTTTATTTTGATTTGATAATTTTGAATACTTGTTTAATATCTGACGCAGACTATGAAAGATCAATTTTTTAATAAAAAAAAATTGTTAAATTAATAGGTGTGTTGTTTGCTAATATTACAATTAAATTATTATACAGGTGTTTTTGTTCAATTTAAAGGTATGAATTAGAATTTTTAGAGTTAGAATTTATTGATCCCAAACCAGGCTATGCCCGTTATATTGGGGACCTGAGTTGTGGTAGACAATGTTGTGGTTGCATTATCAAGATCTAAACAAATGTGAGATCAGAAATAAACTTGAAATAAAATGAGATCGACTTAAAACTAAAATTATTTAAACTTAGGTTAAAAGTATGTCTCATAATTTTACTGATGCGGTTACTCCTTAGTGGCAGCCCTATATTTCAGAAGAGGAAGTACAGGGGTGTGAGCAAATATGACCTCAAGTTACCCATAAAGCACCCTTACGACTATTTCTTCCGATTGTCCGTATCTAGAGCATTACACGCTGAAATCGAATCAATTCGAAAAAAAAAACGCAATAAATATCATTCAATTGTATTTAAAAAGGGTTTTAAATTTAATATAACTTAGATTGGGGTAACACAAAGGCTAGAACTGTGAATTCTTTGCGATTGTGCGATTTTTTTTCTTTCTTTGCGCATTGTCGGGTCTTGCGTACAATCGCATCTGCCCCCGATTTCTTATTTCTCCTTTGTGTGAAGCAAAAAAGGGAAGAATTGGTAAAGACAATTTTCTGTGATTTTCACCCTTTTTGAGATGTGTATAGAAAACGTAATCATCCCTGATTCATGCTTGTTAAACATTTATCTGTTTCTTTTTTATTAATTTCTCAAGTATGGTTGTATTAGACTTTTGTCCGGATAACGATGGGTTTATGTCGTTAGCAATGAGTGTTATCAACATAAAATCTATCCACAAAAAGACCTGGATAAATTGCTTTTTGTAGAAGATCAATTAGAGGGTCCAAAAGAGATCGTAGTGTTTAGGATGGACTAAGATAGATGTTATTTAATTTTATAGCCATTGGTCGTTAGCCGTTCATAAAGATGTTTAATTACGTTTATTTATTTATATACACACATGACACTTACAAAAGAAAAAAATTTAATACAGACAAAAGAGCACAACGGTGCTGCTTATTTCCTAAGAAATTTCTTCCAGCAGACCTGCGACAGGAGAGTTGAAAAGGAGATGATAGACACAGTGTGTATAAATACTAATTACGATAAATAAAACATACTTATCTAATAAATTAAACTATAATGATATAATAATAATATAAAAAATTAAACTATAATAATATAATAATAAATATATACATACATATAGTTAAAATACATATTTATAAAAATATATACCTATAATAAATATATAAAATTACGGGATGTTAGATAGGTCTAGGATCTCTGACCAGCTTTTTGAAAATACTAATGGATTTAGCTTCGCGGATTTTAGCGGGAAGTCAGTTCCAATCGTACTACATGAAAGGAGAAGGAGTATAATAAGGGTAAGCCTAACCTTTTTGAAAACGGTTTTGTTGATGAGTAGATACCTGACTAGGTTAACTCATTTATTTAAACTTTATCTACAATTATATTACATGGGCGGACTTAATGCAGCAAGGCATTCTGTACCAGTCAACCTTTGAGTAAAAAAAAACCACATTGTGGTAGGTGTACGAGAAAATGGAATGAAATAATATATTTAATACTAATAAATATAATAAGTACTAATATATAATAATACTAATAAAATAGACATATTATTATATGCTAAAATGACAAACCAATAAATGCCGTGCTTTATAATATTCTTTTTGATTAAGAGAGCTCATAATAATTATGACGAAGACCAAACTAAGAATAACAGCCCCTTAACCGATTTATCTGCTTAACCGTTTTCCAACTATGATGGAATTGGATTCCTGTCTTCTAACCGGATGCAAATGACTACTAGTGTTTAATATGGACCGACTGCCTATCTGATATTCACAACCCAGTAACTGGGTACCACGATCAGGCGCGGTCCGAAGGAGGGGGGGGAGTCACTGGGTACATGACCCTCCCAAAAATTTTAGACGTCATATTGAAAACTCTTTTAAAACTTTACAAAATAAAAAAATAAACCAGCCAGGTACGTGTCGTGCAGTCTAGGGTTCTGGTTAAGTCTGACACTTCCGCTGAAAATGTAATAACATTGAGTATTGTGGAATAAAGCCTAATTTACTCAACACATCCAAAAAATCCTTCCAAAAGTTTTTTTTTTATTGAAGATAGGTTCGCGTTTGACCACTATCTCACCTGATCACCTGATGGTAAGTGATGATGTGGTCGAAGATGAAGCACGCTTGCCTAGAAGTAACCTATTCACTCTTGACTTAAAGACTCCTAGGTTGTAGCTATCGGGAAACACAGACTCCGGCAGGGAATTCCACTCCTTTGCCGTACGCACAATGAAGGTATTCCCAAAATGTTTTGTGCGTATGGGTGGGATGTCCACCATGTAACGATGGCGCATCGCCGTTTGTCTCGTAGTCCGATGATGGAACGGGCTTGGCGGAATTAGATTGTGTAATTCCAGTCCATTCCAGGCCATTTTTGGCGGAATTAGTTTGTCTAGAAGATATTGCTTCATTCATTCAGCGATTAGACCGCCATTGTTACCATAGAATAAGCAATATTTTTAAATAGGTTTGTTTAAATTTTGGTGTACAATAAAGTATATTCTATCTATCTATCATATTTTATTTTTGGTGACCCCCTCCAAAACTGCAGGCTGCGACCGCGCCTGACCACGATACCCTTTGGCTTGCCAAAGTGTGTGGATTGATGTCAGATTTTCTCAATACCCGTAACGACTGTCAAAGATTTAGATTTTATCCTTTTTTAACCGACTTCCAAAAAAGGAGGTTCTCAATTCGTCTTGAACTTTTTTTTAATATATGTTACCTCATAACTCGGAGACGGCTGGACCGATTTGAAAAAATCTTTTTGCGTTTGAATGGGTATACTTTCTAGTTGGTCTCATTGTTACGAAATCAGGATCTGATGATGGGATCCTGGAGAAATCGAGGGAACTCTTCAAATATTATAGGCACACCTATAGCGTTTTGGGTATTTCTTATAGTACCTTGAGCAGTTGCTTCCGAAAAGTACCATTTGAGGAAGTTGAACTGATGATGAAGACCTTTTTTTTTTTCGTGGATTGCGTTTCGATTACTTGAGTACGGATGTTAAACACTTTATGCTCATCACAATACACATGGTGATGTAGAGCTGATGGTCAAGTACCAGGAGAACTCCTCAAAATTAACAGCTATGCATCGAGAAAAGCAATATTTTGTAAAAGGTGATAAGTTGTTGACATTATGGCTTTTGTAACTAGATAAATTACAAACCGACCTACTAAAAAGAGTGAAAAAATTTTTTTTGCAAAATATAGAACTGACTTCCATATCAAAACACTACAAAGCCAAAAATAACTTTAATTTCGGAAGGCGGTGTGAAAAAAAAATGCAAAACCAATAACACCGACTTCCGAAATTAAAGTTATTTTTGGCTTTGTAGTGTTTTGATATGGAAGTCGGTTCCATTTTTAGCAAAAAAAAAATTATTGTATAATGTTTGTATTGTATGTTGTGTGTGTCTTCGTCCGAATAAATGTTTTTCAATTTCAATTTACAAATAACAGCCGAGACCAAAGGTTTAACGTTCTTTGTAACGTTCCATCCACGGATCGTTCTCAGCAAGCAAGATAGTCCCTCCGACTGTCACTATTTAACCACGAGCTCATCCTAGCTTTACAGCCATCATGGTTATGCAAAAACCCGAAACCGTCACTGAAAACCGCATCAAAATCGGATTAGTAGTCTTGGAGGTAAATGGCAACATTGGTTTGCACAAACAAACATCCTCTTACCTCAACCGCATATACCAGCTCCGTATTGTCGAGAGCAAAAATGGCGGGTCCGATTGCATAATTATCTTCCATATTCAAACTCGCTTAGGCAACGTGTCTTGCAAAATTACCATCTTTTTTCATTTTTTTTTTTTGTTTTTTTATTGTTTTTGGTCGATAGTTTATAGGCTTGCGTTTGACCATAATCTCACCTAATGTTAAGCGATAATGTGGTCGAAGATGAAGCATGCTTGCCTAGAAGTAACTTATTCACTCTTGACTTAAATACTCCCAGGTTATAACTATCAGGAAACACAGACTCTGGCAGGCAATTCCACTCCTTAGCTGTACGCAAAATGAAAGTATTCCCAAAACGTTTTGTGCGTATGGGTGGGTCCATCTAAACAAATTCACAATCACCTCCAAACCTAAATTAAAAAAAAGACACTAAATAAGCCCATCACTATACATTAAATCGCTGCCTCATTAACCAAAGTTTAATCCTGCGTTACATAAACGCTAATCTCCGGTTAATCTTTAGTTATGTTGGCTCGTTAATATGTCATAAAGTTAATAGGCTGGCCGCTTACTTAAGATTATGCGTTATGAGGCATAACGGTAGAAATCATCAGGTGGTAGCGAAAGTGTGAAGACGGCTTAAGGATTATGTATGTGATCGGTAGTATAATTGCGACAGTACGGCTATTTGTTTAGTATTTTAGATGGTTAAAGATCCGGTTTGCTGCTTGCTATGTGCAAGCAACAAATCTTATGTAACCGTAGCCCTTCTAGTCAATTTGCCTTTACGTAGTTATTCATACTCGTACTATTGCCAAACGCAAAACTGTATCAAATCTCTCACGCCTCAAAATAAGAGAGTGTTTTTGGACAACACACCATGTCTACATAAAAGTTCGGGATAATATGGCTTTCTCCCACGGTAACTTTTTTTTAATAGACTCGTCGCTAACTAATATAGATGCGCCGAATATAGGTTCAACCGAATACGAATGTTCGGCCGAATATTCGGTCCAAAATGTACCGAACCGAATATTCGGCCAAATTATTCGGTTCAGTTCTGATATAGACATTTATTTAAAAAAAAAACTTAATTTGATTACATATATATTTTAATACTTGTGTTGGTTCGTAAATATAGTAGTTATAGGTAGTTGTTAGGTACTTACTCAAACCAGTGTTCTTAAAATTGTTAATATCATAGAAATTTAATTTAGTTAGAGTATCATTTGTAAAAAAAAGCAGAAGTTTATTTGATAAAAATTTTAGTTAAATTGATTGTTAAATTAATCTTTTTTTATTTTGTCAATTAATAATTGGTACAAAAAGTAGTGTTTCTTTCATTAAAAAAACTTATTTAGTAATTAGTTAACTTTACTTTTTAATAAAATGTTCTTTGTTCAAATATTAACAATAATTTAAATACCTATTCGGTTATTATTCGGCAAATCACCCGAAAATTCGGCCGAATACGAACATGAAAAAATATGCCGAATATACCGAATACGAATATTCGGCCGAACATTCGGCGCATCTCTACTAACTAACAACAGCCGCATGGATCGATCTTTAAGTCTAAAGCCGGCTCTACACGTTGGCCAACACAGTGGCGAGTGTAGTAGCCAATGCGTATTGGCCAACGTGTAGACAGCGTGTTTGGGCATGTTGGGTGCACAAACACCCCCTCTACACGTTGGCGAATAGTCATTGGCCACTACATTCGCCACTGTGTTGGCCAACGTGTAGAGCCGGCTTAAGTAACGCTTGCCAAGGTCGGTCTATGGAAGAGTGACTATCATAACATATCAAGTTTCCTCTGTTGGACCCAAATGTCATTTGTACATCTTTGAAAATCGACCCGTGCATTTGTCATTCACGAGCTCCTCAGTTACATAATTGTAAATAGATGACTAAATTACCTACAGTTAATCCAACTCGTACTGTAACTATGTGCAGAATATGCTGTTATTCAAAACTAGTTTCTGCCTGCGACTTCGCTCGCGTGTAAAGTTCTGCATCAAGTGTTCCAGTTTCCGAAATCAATTATAGTTTATATGGTTCCCCGGATATGATATTTTTTTTATATTGATAATAGTTTCGCGTTTGACCACCATCTCACCTGATGGAACTACTTATACAACGTGTAATTTAAAGGGTATATACATACCGAGTGCACGGCTTCTTTGGATGATAACAAACGATACCGCAAGGTTTTTTAATCCTATGTCTACATGTGTGGAAATTATTAGAAATTTCAATACATTGATACCAGAGACCGATTTTTTCAAATTAAGAAGAACGAAGAGAATTATCGTTTTATTGGCAAGTGACGTGGAAAGTGATGACCCTCATAGTGCTGTGACACGTTTGTTATTACTGGTATTCAAGAAACAATAATATGAAACCAATATTTTGGGGTCAATTCTGTGAGTCATTTATTTTGAGCTGAAACTTTGCATAGAAACTCCATACCAGATGTTGTCTTCAGTCCTTTTGGATAGATATGGGGTTTCCGTTACACGTTGTATAACGAAAAATTTTCATTTAAATCCGTCTAGTAATACAAGAGATCAGCGTGTACAAACAGATAAACAGACAGACATTTTAGTTTAAATTCTTGCTCTGTTATTGTTTCTAAAGCCCCCCCAATTATTATTTTGTAAATATTATATTCAATGTAAAGACACATTTTTTTACTGTTATATTATATGTATGTATTAACAGTAACGCAAGGCTTCGGTATTTTTTTTTTTTGTTATTACTGATGAGTCACTCTTGACCTCGTTCTCGCCTGATGGTAAGCGATAGATGAGGTCTACGATGGAACGAGCGAGCCCAGAACATGCCTATTCACTCGTGCTTTACTGCGTGGACTTTATCTCAATAAAAACATAACCTCCTTTTCCAGTCCGATAAAATCCTATAGCCTTCCTCAAGCTTAAAGTTACTTCCATGCCAAATTTCATGCAAATCCACCTAGCATTTTCGAAGATTAGCGCGTTCGAGCATACAAACAAACAAACTTTTCCGTCTTATAATATTTGTATAAGTATATATGTATTGATAGTCTCCAAGCAACTGCAAAGTATTCTTCTCTAGAAGCGGTCCTATATATTATGGAAAGCCATTAAACCGATCGTTATATTAATTTTTCAATGAATATTTTAATATCTCGCTACTTATTTAACCCAATTTGGAACTAATATATCGTCTTTTATTTATATTAATTAGATTTAGCATACAGTTTTGTCTGGAGCCCGTGAAAGTTATTAATTCTTTGTTTTTTAATCGTTTCGTAATTTTAATAATTATGATTAATCATAGATTTGAATTAATTTAATAGAGAGTGCTAAGTTATGCATTCTTCCTCATTCCAGTTTTCTTTTACAAAAGTCGTGCTGGCCTAACATCCATACTTACTTGATATTATATATGCAAAAGAATGTCTGTCTATCTGTTAAGTTTTCTGCCAAAACAGTAAACCTCTTTTGTTGGAATTTGGCTCACAGTTATAGATTACAGTCTGAAATAGCACATATGCTACTTGATTTTATCCTGCGAAAAAACCGGTAAGGTAGATTTTTCATCATTTCTACGCCAACAATGACGCGGAAAGTAGTCTTAAATAAATAAAAACCGATATTGACACTTTCACTCTCAGTATTATAAAGTAAAAGTAATGTGACGCACAGTTTTATTAATCTCGGCTTAAGACAGACTCTATAATAATGTTTAACATAATTTATTTCGTCTTGTCCTCTATTTTTGACGTTTCTTAGCATTCTGCTTTCATCGGATTTGATCTGTGGTTTTACATAATGAGATGATTTTATTTATACCTATGTAGTTTGTAAGAATTACGATAAGTTAAATTGATTATTTGTATTTTTTTTCTATTGATAATACGCTCGCGTTTGACCACCATCTCACCTGATGGTAAGCTGTTATGTGGTCGAAGATATGGACCTAGAAGTAACCTATTTACTCTTGACTTAAAGACCCTCAGGTTAAAACTATCAGGAAAATCAGACTCCGGCAGTAAATTCCACTCCTTAGCCGTACGCACAATGGAAGTATTCCAAAAGGATTTGTGCGTATGGGTGGGACGTAGGTACACCATGTAACGATGGTATTACTTAATTGTCATTTGTTCTGAGTACAGTGGAAACTCGATTAACCGGACTAACTTTTATGGTTAGGCATTAGGATAATAGAATTGAGAAAAAGTTTTATATGTATGTACGAGATAATGGTTGCAGATAAGGTCTAGCAGATGATGTATGATTGGTTGTTTACTATAGGAGTTTTCAACGTGGTATTTAGGATTCCGTACCCATAGGGTAAAAACGGGACCCTATTTACTAAGACTTCGCTGCCTGTCTGTCACCAGGCTGTATCTCAAGAACCGTGATAGCTAGACAGTTGAAATTTTTACAGGTGATGTATTTCTGTTGCCGCTATAACAACAAATACTAAAAATAGAATAAAACATATTTTAGGAGACTCTTATACAACAAACGTGATTTCGAGAACGCGAGTCTGACTCGCACTTGGCCGGTTTTTTTAATTATAATTTGTATTATTAACGATATGGTTGAAGATGAATCACATAAGCTTTGGAGATGACCACACTACTGCCCCCATGATTAAAGATAGTTACGGTCTACTAGCTCAGTACAGCCAAATTTAAAGCAAAAACTTACAAGCACAATATCAATAACACAAATCAACAAAAAGCTAATAGGAAATGTTCCTGTATAATTTTGCAATTAACGTCACATTTTTTTTATTGATAGTGGGCTTACGTTTGACCACCTCGTGGTGAGCGTCGAAGATGAAGCACGCTTACCTAGAAGTAACCTATTTACTCTTGACTTTAATACCCTCAGGTTGTAGCTATCAGGAAATATAGACTCTGGCAGGAAATTCCACTTCTTAGCCAGACTAATCGTTGGGTATGATACAGTTGTTGGGTAATCAAATCGAGGAAATGTTTTTATACATAAATACGATATAATGTTTGCAGAAAAGGACTAATCAGATGACGAGACATTGTTTACTATAGAAATTTTCAACGTGGTTTCTCCCAATCACAGAAGCTTTGGAGGTAACCACACTAGTTCCCCCATTATCTCTATATCTAAAGATCGTTACTTCGAGCTCAGTATAGCCAAATTCAAAGCAAAAACATACAACTACAATATCAATAACACAAATCAACAAAAGAACTAATAGGAAGTGTTCCTGTATAATTTTGCAATAAACGTCACTTTAGTGACAGTGCGCTGACAACTTTATTGCTTTAACGGATGTATGCACCTCCTTCTCTAACTCCATACATTAGACAAGGACAGAATCATAGATTTGCAGATTAGGGTTGCTATTAGTAAATTTGCACCGCGTTAGGGTTAAAGTGGGCGTAACTTTATGTCAGTTTTAATAAATCGAGTGGAAGATATAGTTGCCTGATATATTTTTTAACGTAGGCTTCATTGTGTAGCACAGTTCGAAGATAAAATATTGTAATGTATTGTGTAGGATCATAAATTCTGTCGATAATTCAATTAATGAGATCGTTTATCCTATCATTAATAATTTTTTCATTTGCAAGATTCAATGTTTATTAAAGATCATTTAACATCTGGTATGTAACTCTTAAAATCTCTTATCTTACTTAATATTATAAAACGGAAAACTTTGACTGGTAGAGAATGCCTAAGGCATTAGGTCCGCCTTTGTACATTTTGTGTTGCATAAAGTTTTAATAAATAAATAAATATCCCTCGTAATCTGCCTAATCGATACGTTTGCGAAGTAAGCTACACAAATATAGACTTTCTTTTTAGACACCCTGAATAATGGCTGCCAAAAAGATTGCTAAGTAAATAATTTACATTTTCTTTACTTATTAAATATTCTTCTTATTATTTGTTGAAAAAAAAAATCAAAATTGCTGCTATTTCGTTAAATTCACTACTCTATTACTATATATTTCTTTTTTCCATTAAACCTTCATCATCCACAGCCCTCGGTATTCGTATTCATTTATTCCTCGAATTTTTAATACTATATCGGCGATGACATTTGCATGATATCACAATGTGGTGTGAAACTTTTAAAATCTATAGGTAATATATTATCTAAGGATTATTTGCATGCCTGGACTGCCTCATTGATCTAGTAGTCGGAAGCGTGAGCGCTAAACATGAGGACTCAGGTTCGATCAAGTGTTATAGTTTTTTTTTTTTATTACCGATGAACCTACTCTTGACCTCAATCTCGCCTGATGGTAAGCGATAGATGAGGTCTAATATGGGAGGAGCGAGCCCAGAAGATGCCTATTTACTCGTGATTTAAAGGCTGAAAGGTCATAAGTGGCAGGGAACACAGAAGCCGGCAGAGAATTCCACAGCTTGGCTGTGCGCACAATAAATGTGGAGGAGAAGCGCTTGGTACGACAAGTACAACTTAATTAAATAAATTAGATCATGGAGCTCTTGCGCACACTCCCCGAAGTACAATCTGTTTCTATAAAAAAATTCTCGATAGTAGCCCGAAGTTTGAAAGTTGGTGGTGAAACTCCCGTGCTTCGGAAACCACGTGAAATCGTTTATCCCGGCTGATTTGGACTTCTTTGCCAGTCGTTAGAGATAGTCAGAAACCAGAAAATTAGATACTGGTCTGGCCAAGGAGTTTCGTGTTACCCAGTTACTGGGATCAGATGGGCATTCGGTCTATGTAAAATACTAGTGTCCAGCTACAGTTACACTGGAATTTGACTCTAACATAGTTGTAAAAAAAACTTATTTAAAAAATCCAATTGATCATGATATAATTTTAATTAAAAAAAAAAATTACGGGTCCCGCCTGCTTGTCAAATTTTAAAATAAGAATGTGCTTGTTTCTTCCATTTCAGTTTAGCGGTCGGGTTTTTTAGATTTTTTAAATAAGTTTTTTAGTATTTAAACCCCGTTTTAAAATGTTATATTTCCTAAACGATTGCTCAAAATGAAAAATAGTAAAAGAAACCTCAATATCATTTTCAAAGATCTGATTAATGATATCCCATTAGATATAGTTTGTCGATTTTCGAATTTTTTTTTGACATTATGGCGCCCGATTGTCGATGTGGTGATTTGGTTTTATTTTAATCTATTCTATGACACTCGCGCCATAAAGACAAATCTAACGACGTATCGTTTATCCAAATCCGTTGACTGGTTTAATAGTTACGAGGGAACAAAAGAACGGACGTACATACATACATACGCGGTAAAAACATAACCCTCCTCCTTGCTTCCCTGCAGTCGGATAAAAAGGAAAACAGATAAGTAATGATATAAGGTTATGTATTTAATCGCAATTATCGACGGTCTAAAAATCTGAATTCGTAACACCATTTGAGCGAAAAGAGAGAAAAAAATTAACAAAATAATCAGTTATTTCTTGCCCCTGTAAAATGCACTCAAATGGAGTTATAAATTCAGATTTTTAAACCATCTCGGTCGATATGTTGTTAGCATGCCTAAATAAATAAAATTAAAATAAAATTCTTGTAAATGATAAATGATTTTTATTTTGCAAATTGAAATTGAAAAATAAATAACACTTTTACACGTCATTTTTTTTCGTAAATATTACTAGATGAGGCCGGTGTTTCATAACTGACTACCTTGAGAAGAAACACCGAAACAAACTCAGGGGTCCGTCTCTTTTAAAGTCCATACAATCTACACTGGTTTAATTATATGGGAACCTTGTAGGTTTCAGTCTGAGGTGTATTCCTCCTATCCAAGTTCTAAAACTCTTACAGCCATATCGCTGATGGACGACCGATATATTACCTGTATATTCTATTAAGAATATTACCATATTATTGAGTCCCGCCAATAATGTACTAATTTTCTTATAAGACTACTTTCTTTGTAATGTAACCATCTAAGTCTTATTAGTTTTCATTGGATCATTATTTACAGCTTCTTATCATACTTTTCTTTTAATAATAACACAGGCTTCCTAAGAATTCATTAATGAATATCTTTCTTCATCTTGAATCACACCAAAAGAATCCCGTTTTAACAGTCAAGAAAATGCACCCAATTACTAACTAAATAAAGTTGTTTTTTGTATGCTACAAAGTCTAACAGTGCACACATAATCCATATTTTTTGGAAATCGTAAACAACTGATATTTTATTAGCTGGAGTCATTAATATCGACCGTTGTCCGCGGCAAGAGTATAACACCTTTTTAAAACAGGTCTAAGGTATAAACGGCAGCGGTGAAATATAATAGAAAAATAATAAAGAATCAATAGTGACAAATATGTTCAGTTCTCTTTAGGCTTAACGATCAAAATCATTCTGCGAAGCAGTCATGCTAGCGAAGGAGGAGGCTGAACGCGTAAGCGTGCTCCATCTTCGACCACATCATCACTTACCATCAGGTGAGATGGTGGTCAAACGCGAACCTATTATCAATTAAAAAAAATCTTCCTCACGCCCCAGCTGCCGCGGGAGACGCCCCGGGCGTCATGGATAACGAGATGATCTCCGGCCACCGTAGACGCGGGTCTGCGGACGGCGAGCAGGGTTAGCTCACCGTCCGGTTAGGACCAGACACGAGTCGGTGGCGCGTCGTGTTCCGCGCGCGCCTCAAAGAGCAGTTTCTCTACTGAGCTTATAGAAAACCTCAATAGCAGTTTTACTTGACCCGCAAATCGAACCTGAGATCTCATGCTCGACAGTAATCGACCAACGAGGCAGTCTTTAGAATACGATGTAAATTTTTGGTTACTTATTTATCTATCAGTGGATATATTAGCTCATTTATTATTATCACACATCCCCTGTTACTAGTTTGCACTAAAACCACTCTGCGAAGAGTAAATTGGTGAAGAAGATCTATCCATACTACAGACATACACTATAATTATACAACGTGTAACGGAAAGGGTATATACATACCAAGGGCACGGCTTCTTTGGGTGATATAAAACGATATTGGAAGGGTTTTTTAATCCTATCTCTACGTGTTCGGAAGTAATGAAGTCACCACATGGACGGTAGGCTACTACAGTACTAGGCGCACAGAATTACGGAAGAGATTTATCGTGATATTTGCAAGTAACGTTGAAAGTTATTGACCTACGTAGTGCGGTGACACGATTGTTATGATTTCAATTTAAGAAACTTACGAAACCGAAAATTTGGTATCAATTTTTAGAGTATTTTATTTTGAGTTGAAACCCTTCCAATATCGTTTGATATCATCCAAAGAAGCCGTGCCCTTGGTATGTATATACCCTTTCCGTTACACGTTGTAGATATACTGTATACAAATAAAATTGCAGTCTGTCACATATAGTAATTTACACAATACTAAAACTAAATTTTTTTAAATTGTTTTCAGACTGACTGTCTTTCTTTTTGTCGGGGCTACTCTCTCCAACGAATGAACCAGCTTCAATGGGACTAACTTACGCCGGAAGATAAAGGACTTCTACTGACCAAAAACCAACCCTGTTCCTTTAGTTGCTTTTGCCTTCCAGGGTTGCGGTAGCTTGTCAGAACATTCCAGCAACCGGCAACATAGGCTTGCAAAATCATCCGCACATTTATTACCTTTGTCACATCCCCCGTTACAAGTTTACGATAAAAGTTCTCTCAATCGCTATAAGTTCTACCCTTGGACCATCACTCTAGATTTCCTATAATTGGTAGGATGCCGTAAACAGTGCCTAACTTGCGACCCCGGCAGACATTGCGTCTGTTTATGTAAATTATGATATTTTTATTTAAAACTTTGGTGCGTGTTGTGTTTAGGTCTGGTTCGGAGATTGGTTTCTATATTTGTATGTTATTAGTATATCTATGTCCATAATAATATTATAAGTGTCTCCCTTTTACGCTTTCACGGCTAAATAAACGAATATGACCAAATTCGGCACGCACACGGAAACAAAAAAAAAAAAAACACGCATTTTCTTAAGAATGAATGAGATTAAATATTTTATGTAAAATCGTGCGAAGAGTCGCATATCTCCAGGTTCTAGGACATGACAGTATCCCTACAATATTTTCCTTAATCGCTTTGATGATAAAATTGTAACCCACGACCTTGGAGAAATAAACATTGCTGAATATTTTTTATCCTCAAAGAACACTTACAACAATACTACAACACCAACTTTCAAACATAAAACCAATGTCACAGCACCATCAACGCAAAACAGGCCCTAAAAATTTCAACAATGTCATCAATACCCTTTCTTTACCTAAATCTAACGTCACAGTGACTTAGCAAAAACTCCCCTAATGGTTTATCTAGGAGAACCGGACCCTGGCCATCGTCCCCTCACCTGCTAATCTTCCGTTAAGCTCCTCGACCACATTTCCCATAAAATAAGATTTAAAACACGCTCCATAAATAATGTTTACCTTATTGTTCATTGTTGTAGTTCAGTGTTGAGCAATTTAATTTGACATGGTAGGAACCGCCCTTTGGAGTGACAGAATTATAGTGACAACCCTAGGTCTAATTTTGTTGGTAGTGTAAATCATTGGGTGATTCTTTGTAAAGTTTCAATTCTAGTTTCTGTAATATATGCGATTGATTAATATTAAGATCATTTTAAAGCAATCCTAAATTACCTATTAATAAAATAAAATAATATTTAATTCGGATAAGCAACACCCAAATGGGGTAGTAAAATAAAAAATAATTTATTCCTATATTGGTATGTAAACTTATAATATATTTGGAGACTAGGCTGTTGTTGATAATGCATCTTCTAACAACATCACATATCGAATCGTATCTCCCTGCTATGGTCTTCAGGATGGAGTTAAAGCTGACCTGCACCCTGATGAGCAAACAAGGCAGATTCTTGTCTGAAGATGGCATCGAATTCATTAAGTTGTGTTTGTGCAAACATAGGTACCTGATGCGCTGCAGAAATTATTGAATAATAGTTTTCATGAAACTACCAAAAAAAGTTCTTAAAAAAGCTTTAATGTGTAATGCATATCGATAAACTGTTATATGTTTATCCATACTACATATTATGTATCCTACCAATATTATAAATGCGAAAGTTTGTGAGGATGTGTGTATGTTCGTTGCTCTTCTACGCAAAAAATACTGAACGGATATGAATGAAATTTGGTAAGTAGGTAGTTGATCATCCTGGAATAACACATAAGCTACTTTTTTCCCAGAATTCCCACAGGATCGGAATTTATGTGGTAAAACACTCCCATGCGAATAAAGTCTAGTGTATGTACTATAGTTACTCTCTTGTATGTGTGTTGTCTGTAAAATTGGTTATTAGTGGTTCAGACGTTTTCACATCACACACCTTTACCGACTTTAACGGTACAACGATAGCGACCTTGGAGAATAATGTCTACTTTTTCAACTGAAAAGAATACTTTTTACGCGAGTGAAGCCGAAGTGCAGAAACTAGTATCTACATAACATATTCAATGATATTTTTTCTAAAAAGTTCCCTATGCCACGTATTCTGGCTTTCGTAGACCTACGATCAAAACGAAGGAACTCACATTTAAAAACGCGACATAATATTATCTACATAACACTAAAAAAATGAAAAGTCACCGCGCACAGTTCCCACGTCACGCCAGCTCGTTCGGGAGCAAGGCAGGGATATAAAAATGCCTCCGACCATCCTTGTACATTAATAAAACCTTTAATAAAATGGAGTTCGATCACTTTGCGATGCGCGGGCGCTGGTGGCCGCAGTTATATGCAACATTTTCAGACAAAAATCTTAACTAGGTTTGAGTTTATAATAATATCAAAATATTTTTGCTTAGACGTTAATAAGTTCTTAGTAAAGGCTTTTTCTAGCAGCTATTGATTTTTTTTCGGGAGTATTCACTAAATGATTGGTCTGAGTATAGCGGAATGGAGAGTCAGACTTCTAATGATTGAAAACCTTGGTCGTTCAGTTGTTCTTTGCTATTCGGGGCCGCAGAATCTCGATAGAATACTCCCGTAGTCCAGCACATAACAGGCCTAACTTGGAGATCTGTCTGTATCCAGCGACATTGGTTAGACTCTCCAAAATGCATTCAAAGTATCTCAAAACTCTAAATATACTACATTCATACTCAATATATTCAGAAATATCATTCCTCACACGTTTAAAAAAGAAAAAAAGCCAGCATTAAAAATATATTCATCTGAGATAACACTTTATAATGACGTGGGTCAGTTCGAGCGGCTAGAACAAACAAAATTGTACTCGCGCCGTATTTTTTCACCTTTTCATTCAAATGAAAGGAATGATTTCTTGTTGTTTCCGTCACTCTTGTGGTTAACATGTGTGTGCAAGCGAGATGGAACAGGGATTGGAAGCCAGGTAGGTGCCGTAACGTCTGCCACGACAGACACGCTGGCACCAGCATTTGGGTATTAAATTCTGGAATATTTTTTTGTATTACCTATGATATTATTGATTGTATTGTAATAGAAGTAGTTTGAGTTAAAGGTGTTTTGAAAATATTTAGACTTTAGTTTAAAATGGATGCACTAATCAACATAGCTGATTCAGATTCTGATTTTGTGCAGTTTTGTAACATTTTTAACCGTTGTGTCAGTCAGTTTGATTAAAGACCATGATTATGAACACCTGGTTATAATAAATAATTATCAAAACTAAAGCCTTGACAAAATAGCTGTAAAAATACAGAAGAACTAACAACACTAACTAGAGATTAAGCATATTATATTAGTCGTTGAAACAGATACAAATCAGTGTTTGATAAAATTAATATATCAAATCCATAACCTCTATGGATAAGCGTGTTTTTATTCCCAATCTGAAGAATTCTCGTAGACGAATTCACGGGTAGAGGATATACAATATATCTTCTTATATATAAAAATTTCGTCTCACAGTGTTTGTTATCAAACTCCTCCGAAATGGCATTTTTTTTTTTTTTTTTTATCGTGGTAAAATTATCAAATAAGTCCTCCCACTCCGGGCAGGGTGGGAGGGACTGTCAGACTTTTACTGACTAAAATCCACGGTGTTCCTTCAATAACCCTTTACGTACCGGGGTCACGGTAACGGGACGAGTCCCACGACCCCGGCAGGCTTCGGCCCTCTATGGGGGGGCCTCGTCATATTGCTGACGCTCTTTGAGGCGCGCGTGGAACACGACGCGCCGTCGACCCGGGCATGGTCCATGGTCGGACAGCGAGTTGCCCTTTACTCGCTGTCCGCATGCCCGCGCCTACGGTGGCCGGAGATCGTCGGCCGACGTCCGACGCCGTGGGCGTCTACCACTGCGGCTGGGCTGGAGGGAGGACGCCATCCTCTCCCTCACGCGGCCCGCCTCCTCCTTCGGAAGCATGACTGCTTCGCAGAAGGAGGCGACCGCTTCCCACTCCCTCTCGCCCCGCAGCATGGCCTCGACCAATGCCGGGCGCGAGAGGTCTCCGCCTATCGCCGCCGTGAGGACACGTCGGTGCTCTGCCCAGGCGGGGCAGTCTTGCACCGTGTGCTCTACGGTGTCCTCAGGGCGACCCTTGCAGTGGTGACACCCAGGCGTTTCCTCCTTTCCCATCAGACACAGGTACCTCCCGAAACTTCCGTGTCCGGTGAGGACCTGCGTCATGCGGTAGGTCAGGACGCCGTGACGCCGATCTAGCCACTCCTCAAAGAGGGGTCTTACCGCCGCAATTGCGGCGTGCCCGGCCGTCGGTTGCGACAGTCGTTCCCTCCATACTGCCCTGAGATCGCACCGGAGCTCTTCCCGCCGCGCCTCGACTTCTCGAGGCAGCGGGGATACGCCCCGGCGCTGCGCCTCCACGCGCCATTCATAGACGCGCTGGAGGGCAGTCGCCTCCAGATCCCAGGGCAGCAATCCGGCAAGGAGGTTGGCCGATTCGCCGGCGATCGTGCGGTATCCCCGGATCATTCGGATAGCCATGACCCTCTGGCATGCGACCAACTTTAGTGGTCGCGTCCGGATGCACAGGGCCCACACTGGGGACCCGTAGAGGGCCATGGACCGCACGACGCCGGCGTACAGCCTTCGGCAGGAGGCGTTTGGCCCGCTGAGATTAGGCAGGAGTCGCCTGAAGGCGGCTGCTGCCCGGTTCAGCTTTGGGGCCAAACTCAGGAAGTGCTCCCTGAAGTTCCACCGGCTGTCGAGGACGAGTCCCAGGTACTTCATCGTCCTCCCGACGCCGATGCGAACCCCCTCCACCGTTATGTGGGACTCGGACCGTGGCGCGTTCCGACCGCCATGGAAGCACATTGCCTCGGTCTTGTGCAGCGCCACGTCGAGTCCCAACTGCCGGATCCTACGAACGACTGTCGCAACCGCTTGCGTCGCCAGGTCGGCCGCCGCCTGGTGCGACTCTCCCTGCGCCAGAACGAGCGTGTCGTCAGCGTAACATACTACGCTGACGCCGTCAGGGAGGTCGCCGCGCAGCACCCAGTCGTATCCGATGTTCCACAGGGGCGGCCCCAAGACCGAACCCTGTGGGACACCGCACGACATCTCTCGCCGGTTCCACTCTCCCCGGTGACCGGGGTAGATGACGGCTCTGTCCGTCAGGTAGTCCTCGACTATGCGACGGAGGTAGGTCGGCACCCGGTGATACCGGAGTGCCTCCCTGATGCAACTCCAGGGCAGGGTGTTGAAGGCATTGGTGATGTCCAAAGACACCGCCAAGACGACCCTGCCCCGGGATACCGCGTCCCCCGTCGTGAGGGCTCTCACGCGCATGACAGCATCCACCGTCGAGCGCCCCCTGCGGAAGCCAAACTGGCACTCCGCAAGATCCGGGCCCACCCGATTCAGGTGCCCGAAGAGGCGGTCTGCAATCACTCTTTCCAAGAGCTTGCCCACCTCGTCGAGCAGCACGATGGGCCGGAATGCGGACGGAGAGTCCGCAGGGCGCCCGGCTTTCTGGATCAGGACCAGCTCTCCCGTCTTCCAGCGAAGCGGAAACTGGCCCCTCTCCAGGCATGCGCTAAAGAGCCCCCCTAGTCGAGGCCCGAGAGTCTCCGAGGCCAGGACCCACGCTTTACCTGGCAAGCCGTCGGGTCCTGGGGCGGTATTTTTGGCCTTGAGCCGTTGTACCGCCACTCTCAAGTCTACCTCGGTCACCTCTGGAGCGTCGTAGACGTCGTCGTCGCTGTGGTCCGCGTTTGCGCCAGCTTCAGGTTCCGTCGGAGACGGAGCCATGGGCGGGGGAGCGTGCTCCCGTCGCGATGGGAACAGGGCGCTCACCACGTCCTCCAAGAACTGAGGCTGGAGACTCTGCGTCAACGGGGGAGCCCAGGGGCGGAGCTTTTCTCGCACCCACTTGTAGGGGCGGCCCCATGGGTCCCCGTCCAGAGTCGCCAGCATCTCCTCCCGGGCCAGTTCCTTGGCCCGCCAGATCTCGTCTCGGAGGACGGCCTTCGCTGCCCTGTAACCCTCGTACAGCTCCGCCTCTACAGTCGCCGCATCCGGAGGTCGGGTGCGGCGCCTGCGGAACCTGGTGTACCGGCGTCGCGCCGCAACGCACGCTTCGCGCAGCGCTGCTAGCTCGCTCGACCACCAGTACAGCTGACGCCGGGCGCGTCCTTGCCGGACCCGGGGCATGGCCACGTCGCAGATCTCCGACATGGCCTCCCGGAACCACTCCGCCTCGTCGTTTATGTCGGCAGACCTGTCCGGGGGTGACCCCCAGGCCTGCACGATCGAGGCTTCCAGGAATAGCTCCCGGTCCATCTGCTTCAGCGCCCATCGCGGACCACTCAGGTCCCGTCGGACCGGCGCGTCTGGGGTCTGGGCGGAGACGTCGAACCGGATATACCGGTGGTCGGAATAGGTCTCCACCTCCTCCACAACGCGCCAGTCGGTGACGCGCGGTGACAGGCTGGGGGTGGCGAACGTAACGTCCACCACCGACTCGCCCGTAAACCGCACGCACGTGGGGACAGAACCCCGGTTCTCGATCACCAAGCCCTGCGCACGGGCCCAGTGCTCGAGCATCCTGCCCCGCCTATAGTCCGTGGACCGGGAACCCCAAGCCGGACTCTTGGCGTTGAAGTCCCCGAGGACGAGGGCGGGGAGGGAACCGAGGGCGACGACGACGTCTCCCAGCTCCGTTAGGGAGTTCTGGAACTCGGCGAGAGTTCGGTTCGGGGAGAAATAAACGCCTACCACAGCGATCTCTCCGAACCGTGCTGCGACGATCCCACGCCCTCTCTTGACGCGATCGAGGGGCGGGGTACCGGCGGCGGCCGACGAAACGAGGGTCACCGAGCCGTCCAAGTCCGCCACCCAGTCGTTCCTGGGCAGGACAAAATACGGCTCGGCGACCACGGCGACGTTGATCAACCACTGCGCCATGCTCTGGAGCAAAAGTTCCTGAGCAGCGGCGCAGTGGTTGATGTTCGCCTGGAGGAAGCGCAATGGGGCCATTAATCGGGATCCATTGCAGCCTCCTCCAGGGCCCCTCGCGGGGGTTCAGCCACGACGGCGACGGCGGCGGCAGTAGCGACGGCGGCGGTGGCGGCGGCGGTGGCGGTGACGACGGCGGCAGAGGGCCTACCTCTGCGCCTGGCTTTGGTGGGTGGGGCGCAGGACTTGCCCCCAGCCCGGTGATCGGCCGGCTTGCCAACCGCCTCACATGCGAAGCAGTGAGGCGGGGCGGAGCACGAGCCGGCCTTGTGACCGGGCTGACCGCAGCGGAAGCACCTATCGCTGCGGTCTACCTCCGAGGTGCACACGCATGCCGCATGGTTGCCCACTTGGCAGCAGAAGCACCTCAGGGGTCTGGGGTCCAGGACTTTCACCTGCGCAGACACCCAACCAACCAGGAGCCTTCGGCCCTCCTGGATCTTTTTGGCCGCCGGGACGGGGCAGCTAACCGTAATGGTTTGCCCCCCCGTGAAGCCAGGACGCAGGGCGCCCGCCCTAACCTGATCGGGAGGGCACCCCCCAGTCCTGGCTACGGCGGCCACCACTTCCTCGGCCGTCACGGAGTCATCCAGACCCAATATGCGCATGTCTGCGCGCTTGGTGGGTCTGGAGACTCGGGCCTCCTCCGCGTTTAAGGATGCTCTGAGCCGTTCGGCCAGAGCGTCAGCGGCAGGGCCACTGGCCGCGCCGGGGATCTCCAGCATCCGAGCCCCCGTCGCAGTGACCCGGTGACGGAGGCCGCCGACGATGCCGAGCTCCGTGATGTCTATCACCTGCTGCGCCTTCGCGAGCACGTCGCGGTACGACACGCCCCTCTTCACTGCGTCCGGCTGCAGTGTGATCACTACAGCGCGTCCTGGGGGCGCGCAATCGCGCCGCGGCGTCTCGCCGCCGCCGTCTCTCCCTTCTCCTCGAGGACCTGGCTGCGCCAGCAGCCTTCCTCTTCTCCCCGGCCACTTGCCAGTCGGCGCCGGCCGGAGGAGTCTTTGGAGGAGGCTGCTGGGACGGCTGGTTCCCGGCCTTGGCTAGACCGACTTTTATGAAATGTTTGTATAAATTTGGTACCAAATTCATACAAACATTTTCACACCTCGCTATTTTATATACCGCCCTGTGAAAAAACCTTTTAACACGGGCGAAGCCGTGCGCAGATGCTAGTAATATTTTAAACAGGTAATATTTGTAAGTGAGTTGGTATGTATGAGGTGAAAGAATTTTTAAATTCGGATGAGTACGTCCGAATTTAAAAATTCTTTCACCTGTAGAATACTACGTTATCACAATGTGACATAAGTAAGTATTTGTGACATACATACATTAAAAAAAACCTTTATACACGAATTAATCCACAGGAAAAAGCTAGTACGTAATAAAATATTAGTCACACCACTCATGCATGACTGTAACAGTCATTAAAAGTGACTTCAAAATCCCAAACGGTGACATCGTAAAATAATACAATCGTAATCAAATCAAATTACAAATTAAATGGCGGGCGTGATGTCACGCGCCATATGCTACTGTTTGTCTCTGATACGATCACACAAATGTCTATTTCTGGATCGTCAATATTGTTATCCCTCATTCAATGCTCTCAGGATGTATTAAACAATAATATAAGCAATAATTCCTTTCAGAATAGAACGAACGAAAATATACGGTCTTCATTGTAGGTTGTGAATATTCTATTTTAAGGAGTTAGGTACTATAAGTGGTGCTTGTGACTACGATCGCGTTGGAGGTTTTATCCACGTAAATCCCGATTCTGTGGAAATTTTGGGTTAAATAGTAGCCTATATGTTGCCCTATAATATCCTCTATATTCCAGTGAAAGTTCCATTAAAATCGGTTCCGCTGCTCCAAAATTTAGCCCGGACAAACGGACGAACATAAATAAAAAAGTTTGTTTGTGTTTTAGTATCGTGTAAACAATTATAAGCTCTTGAGAAAACACTGTTGTATTGAAATCACACATCAATATTGTTTATATGTATAGACGTATTGAAGACTAGCATCTGCCTGCGACTTCACTCGCGTGTAAAGTTGCATCAAGGGTTCCAGTTTCCGAAATCAAGTCCGGGCAACATACAGCAGTGGCCTATTTGTTGCCCAGACTTAATAGTCAAATTCTGGACATTAGTATTTACAAACATAGATATTTTATTTTATAAAAATTCTTGTTCAGTTACTGTTTCATAACACCCCCAAATATTTTTTGTAAATATATTAATGTACAGATATATGTTTTTTATTGTTTTATAATATGCATTTATATATTGATAATATGTCGCAGAATACATAACTAAAGCTGAGCCAATTAAGTATAAACGTGAAAAAAATTGAAAAGTAGGTAAACGAATAGGAAAAATAATGTCATACTCGGACAGCCTTTTGTAGAAGATTTAGACTAATTTGTGCTTTATGTGACTGGAAATAATTCCTTGTTGAACTCAAAAAAAGAATCCAGAGCGAACACTTCAGGTTATTCAAGCCAAAATAGATGCTTTTCATTTCCAAGACCCACAAACGATCAAATTGAAATAACACACCACCAAGGTTTGCCATAATAGGCTCCATTCTGCAAATCAAAGCCGTATGAGTGGCGTTTAAAGCCAAGTGGCTTTCCATACAGGCTTTGATCTATATGGAAAATCTATGGGGTATTTGGTACAAGCTCCCCTTCTCTGAATATGAGGGCTCTTGAGGTTTGGTGTCCAGTCGCTTTAGAATTACTGGACCGATTGAAAAGGTGTAAACTTCAAAGGCTAGTTGTTTTTCTAAAAGCATTAAGGTATTGTCGGGTCGCTGAATTTAATATACTTAGGGTTGCCCTGTTAATATTCGACCATAATTAATTTTAAGTTATTATATTATTATTAAAGTTCGTTCACGTGGGACTATTTTTTGCGTAAATCCTGATTTCGTGAGAATTCCAGGAATTAAACTATCTATATACCAAAGGAGAATGCCAAGGCTTCCTTCAAGACTTGGCCAGAACCGACAAAGATGAACTACATATCATAAAAAAGGAAAATAATTATATAATTTAACTGTATAGTTAGTTTTCTATAAGAAGTACACCAAAAAAGTTATAGTTCTTTGAAGTTGACCACTTAATACTTCTATTTTTAACGATAACATGAAATAAACTATAAAATTATTGAATAATGACTATTGAATTCGTTTTCAACAGCCAAAGTAGTTGTTAGTAATTAATACAGCAATCGGAGTCGGGTAACAAAGCAATAAACAACACAAAACTCAAAAAACACATAAGACACTTCGTCGCTCGTCATAAAACGCGGGAAAATAAAAATTTTGACAATTATCAGTGACAACTACTAGATTAAGTGTTACCAGCACTAAATAACTATTCTAAACTATCGATAATTTCATTGAATTATTTTAAATTATTATAAGATATTAAAAAATATAACTAAACATTAGTAATTATTATAAGAATTACGAGTTATGACTTTAGTAACTAATAAATTCACTTACGTTGGTTCATAATGTTATTAATGTAATCGATATGCAAGTGCAATTTTGTATCGATATTATTTTATTTTGGAATTGGCAACATTTATAATAGAAATTGTAGATAGAAAACGTGTTGATAAATTGAATAACTATTTAAAATGACTTTTAAACGGTATACTGCTACAGATTTTATTTATACTGTACAATTCTTACAGTTTTATATAATGAATTATCATTAATTTAGAAAGTCTGTTGGACGCTACATGATTCGAGCCGAAACTTGGCATTCACCTTTCATTCAGATTTGTTCTATAGTTTTTGAATGAAAAAGTAACAAGCATCGATCCTCACATATTTATTTCATTTACAATATTAGTAAGAGTAAGAAGATTAGGAATCTGCAGTCTTTCTCCATATAAACTTTAAATTTACCAAAAAACTCCTCGCAAAAAGTACAATGTTTCTGCATACAACTTACCAACTATTGATTACTACCTGGTGTCCGTGACTCCGTTCGCGTTTGGAAAGGGGAATGCCCATCAGCCACACAAAAAAATGCTTGAAATGAACAACAATGAAATATACGCCAAATTGCACTACAAATCGTAGGGAACGTATAACAATTTCAATAATTATCAAAAAACTAGGTAGAAACCAGTACCAACCATTTTTCTAAAATATAGGTTAGGTCAAGGTTAAGAATTAATATGCAATAAATAAACAACAAAACAGCATTTAAATGTTTAAATCATCATTAAAAACCAAGAAACTGTGCAGGAGGATAGATATTGGATTGGTACCGGGCACATGCTAAGTACCATAATATTATTATTGACATAGTATGGGCACAGGTACCAACAGTTCGCCGCCCCACTAGGGAGTTACAATAACGATGCTGTAGAGTTCTACTTCCAGACAAAAAATTGTTAACTATTATGTAAACAAAATATATTTTTGAGAAATATGCCTACTTTATATTTTTCCTCGTAGTAAAAAACAATTACCCGGAAGAGCTAAATCTTCAACCAATGCATTATCCATTTCCATGCTTATCTCAATCTTATACATACCATTAGCTCGTGTATGCTCGCCATAGTATGAATGAGCCTGTTTTATTTGGTAAGTTCCACATGTCAACAAAACCATTTCCGGAAAAGCCGAGTCGTCATTTAAGCAGGTGCAAAAGTCCATGTTGAAAAATGGGTAACTTGTGCAGAAGTCAAATCAATATTCTTAAAAAATGGCCACAGTCGTCGTTAAATATCCTTAAAAGCAATCTGTTTAAAACTCAAGTTGCACACGCAAAACCATAAATCAATCAAGTAATCAATCGAAAAAAAGAAATGCAGTAATGTCAAACAAATGTCAGTAAAGCAAAGGACATAATTATGATTCATACAGCCTACGATACGTTTTCCAATTTGAAAATAACTTGATTATAATTAATATTGACACGCATATCTTCTTCTTCTCGGTTTGGTTTCCGCACTTAGTCTCTGCACGAGACCATTGTGCGTGAGCCGTGTCGGCCGTCACTCCATCCAGCCAACCTCCTTCCAGAAGCAGATCAGGTCTCTCGGTCTGTTCAGGATGTCTGTAAGGGAATTCAAAGACCCGAGGGTTTGCTTTCGTATGTCAGTGATTTCCGACTGATTGACACGCATATATTATTTTAATTACATTTACGGTATAAGTAGGTCGAATTATATTAAAATCATGATTACTGTGCAATAACTATAAAATAGTTCGATAACGATTATTTGACGATTCTTGTTTGGCTGAATGTCCATTACTCACGTCAAATAAACACTGACCGCCAACAAAAAAATAAGAATGGATTAGACGGTTATCAAGTTAAATATTTTTATGATCGTGATATTTTCTCCCTAGGTTAACAAAGTTGAGAATTATTTCATTATTCATATTTTATTCTCAATAGAATTAAGGACTATTAGTAGTTTCTGTCCATTTCAAGCATTTTTTAGGCATTCCCCTTTACACATTTTCAGACAAAAAGTAGTCTATTCCGGATTACAATTAATAGCTGTGCCAAATAATATCCACATTTATTAAGCCGGTTTGGCGTGGTTGAATAGCAAACATACATACGCCCATCTAAACTTTTGCATTTATAGTATAGTATATATAGGGTGCTAATTAAACAGCCTTCTTTAATAAGTCAGCCACAATTAACGAGCGTATGAATGATACTATCTTAGCCACGTTATCTTCTATGTAAGCCACTGTAAATACAACTCAACATGGTGGTTATTTTTAAACATCTGAATTTGTAACATTCATTCAAGTAGTAAACTCCTAAAATATTAATATACTAGCTTCTGCACGCGACTTCGTTCGCGTGTGAAAGTTTTTCCGCGCAAATCCCGATCTCGTGGGAATTTCGGAATAAAAAGTAGCCTATGTGTTATTCTAGAATGATCTATCTACTTACCAAATTTCATTCAGATCCGTGCAGTAGTTTTTGCGTGAAAGAGTTACAAACATACATACATCCTCACAAGCTTTCGCATTTAAAATATTAGTAAGATGACCTAAAAAAGAAACCTAACTTAGCCTAACCCATGAAGACTTTGTGTTAAAGCTAGTTGTAAAACGTAAAACGGTGATGACATGTAAAATCCGTGGCTGAATTAGTAAATTAGGTGGCAATATAAGAAGGACAAGTTAAGATAATTGTTGATCTTTACTTGTCGCTTTATGTAGAATATTTAGTTGGCGTTATAAAAAGATTAATTAGTTTATTAGGGGCATCCCATTTTACCGTTGCTTAGTTATAAAATAAGAAGTTTGATCACGTGGCTAATAAAGAAATCTGTGGCTTGACTTATAATTTCTCGGATATATACAGGTAGGTATATATAAACATCAATCATTCGTGGATGGCATGGTTTCTCAAATAAGTTATCATACTTCAAAATGATTAAAGTTTACGTTCATAGGTTGACACAAAAGATAAGCAAGAACCCATCAGATTATTCAGTTCTGAAAAATATTTACAGTTTTAACTGAGACCTAAATATAATATTTATATGTTGACAAAACAACTTGTGCCATCAAACCCTATCCGTCCGTAAGAGTAATATTTTTTATTCAAGATCAAGACGGAACACAACATTCCGACCTAACGAGAAATTTCTCTATAATACCTACAATTTAGATGCTTACGGAGGTCAGAAAGTCATCTCAATACACGCCGAACAATTTTCTGTTACATTCACATGATGCTTCCTAATGTCCTTCACCAATCAGGACGACCCTCAATTCCGTAAGTCCATGACAATCGGTTACTAAATGCACAATGGCACCCACGTTCCTTGTTATAACCTGTCGAACAAGTAACATTGGATTTTTTCGAAACCTGCTCTTACCCTGTCACAAGATCTACCTCTCCTTTTCACTTTAGATCTTTTGGAAAAGGACAGAGGACATAACTCGTTTCCTAATCTTTGCCGCAGGCCGTTTGGTTAGGATCTGACACGGTCCGACGCCTATCTCCAAGGGGGTGACCAGACGTTGATATATATGATAAGCACCCTTTTAAGTATAACGTTGTTTTCTTAATAAACTTGATTTTATTATGTGGAGGTATTATTAGAAGTCAAAGTTTGCTTAGAGACAGTAACAATAGATTATTGTTATGCCAAAATGTGAGTTATTGTGTAGCATCTTCAAGGTTGACTCATACTGGATAAAAATATTTGGATTTAAATTCCCACCATATGATATTCTAGCTTCTGCCCGTGGCTTTACTTGCGTGCAAATGTTTTTTTCAGCGAAGTTAAAATAGCTTGTATTACTTGCTGATAACGTAATTTATATTGGCGAAAGTAGGAGTTTTTGAGTTTACCCGTTACAAAAAAAAAAACAATAAATCGAAATTTTTCTAAATAATATCAGTGCAGTAAAAGGGTATAGACAAATCTATCCAAATTTCCAAATTTAAAGCCATAGTCAATGAAACAGTAAGCAAAATAAAAAAGCTAACCTTGAATCTAAAATAAACATTAGCGATTACAATTCATATGGCAATACATCCAACAGCTTAACTATTAAACACCGACACGACAGTAACAATGAAGATTACAATATCGTTTTACACGAACAAAAAACGTAAGGTGTAATACATTGTGAGCAATGTACGGATAACATTACTTATGCGACTGGTGGGCGGGCACCGGATGTGTATGATAATATAGATATGAACAGGGGAGGTTCACACCCTGCGATTGAATTTAACACCGATTTTGAGAAAGATTTTTTGTGGTTGCAGACAAATACGGTATCTCATCCTAGTTTGATATCAGTCAGAGTAAATTCATTGGCTACAAAGAATGTTAATAATAATTCATTTAATTTCAGACTATACAAATATAGCACACACCATAGCACATTTTACTATAAATTATCAATTAAATACATGTAACATAATTAAATAAAGATAGATATAAAACTATTTCACACGAACTGACGGCGTAGTGTTGCACTGCGTGGTGTCCAGTAGGCTTCTGCGGAATCGTCGATACACTTCGGCTAACACTCTTCCTTGAGGAATCTGTCAATATAATGAGTTAGAACCCGCGCCATTAATATATGCACTGAGTAACTGTTTGATATTATTTTGCTTTTTACATCTTCCTTACATAAACCCTGACAAATGCTTGCACTGTTTTGATGGGTCTACTAAAATCTGTGTGCTTCTTTCCTTAAAAGATCACCTGCTGGAACGTATTATATGGACTTCCAAAGAGACTTCCGTGACGACCCGTGAGTTTGTTTCGGTATTTCTACTTAGGGTAGACAGTTTAAGAAACAATAGCCTCATTTTGTTTAAATTTACGTTAAAGAATGACCTGTAGAAGTGTTCTTTAGTAACCGATTCGCAAAATAAATATAATTTTAATCATAACATAATTATGTATGTAACAGTGCTTTTGTGTGTTCTGTTTATTATCAACTGATAGTTCTATCTATCTATTTATCATTAGTACCGATATTCGTACTATAAACCGGGACCCTAATCCATCTCGATTCTTAAAGTCCAACCACTCGACTCAAACAATTTCCAAAAACACCCACAATACATATAGACCAAATAAAATGAATACAATAGGACTTTTGTGGTACACTATATGATGAATATATTCCCGCCTGATGATGAATGAATGGAATGAACGTCACTATGGCGATCCAGCCAGACTCGCTGGAACCGACCATTCACTAACAAATGACCAAAGAAACTAAGCATTATTTATCTATACCGATTTTGTCGTGTGTATTAAAAATATAACAATGGAAAGTTATTGTCAGAAACAGCGGGTGTGGGTTGAAGTTTTTGATGGTTCCGTATTTAATTTATGCATTATTTTGTGTTAGGAACAGAAAAATCATCATTCTTTTTTGAATATCGGTTGGCCAGTGGTCGAACCTTAAACATAATAATTAATTTAAATAAATTGCTATGTAGGTACTCCTTCTGCATACCATAAACTTTAACTGAGCCAAATGCATACTCCTGCGTCTGCGTAATTTTCGTAAGACTCAGAATCAGCAGTGGTGCGTGACTTTGAATCCGCGAGTTGACAGTATGTTTAAAAATTGAAAATTACAAAATAGAAGTTTAAAGCAAATAGAAGCAAAGCAAAATAGAATTGAAGCACAAAATAGTACAAATGAAGAAAAGATTATTATTAATTTATTTTGTTTTCCCTTGAGAAAAATGAGATTTTTTATCTGTGAGTCACGTGATTAGAAACATCAATCAGAAAACGTGACGTTATCGTTCAATATTTTCATATTTTGACAGCTGACAGGTTATCTTTGGTTGGTGCGTAAGACAAAATATATTGTTTTCGTGATGTGAAAATTAAAGATGCAGCAAGGATTTATAAAAGGTGACAGTACAAACTTGCCTAAAGTAGACGCTATGGTGGCGAACTATTTTGCCACGAACTCTAACTTTTGTTCTTCTGAATACAGAAATGTTAAAACTTCTATGTAAGTATAGTGCTAACTTTAAATTTGCCGTAGCTTATTTTTTACTTACATCGAAATGATCTTCACAAAAAAAATAATTTGATTTGGCTGATACATTTTTTGCATTAATTCGAGCAAGTTCTAACCACTTCTTGCGAATATATCTTTTTAAAGGGATATGAATAAATAGTTTCGTGGGCGTTTTTATAGTAGTATTCCCACAACAAGGTCCTGCACGGCACTGATAATAATTTTTCACGTTCATGATAGAATAAAATATCATAAAATATCCAAAGTACATTTATGTGCCAAATGCCGGGAAAGTTGTTTTTTGAATGATAACGTCATACGTAGTCCCGTGACCACAATGCCACGATTTAGGCCATAGTTTTTTAATAAATTAAAAATATACATATATTTTAATTGAAAGGTTAAGTAATAAATAAAATATTATTTTACGAGTACACGTGAAGCGTTTCGAAGCGCTTCAAACAATTTTTGCAAAGTTGTTTCTAGACTGTCATGACATGGACTTCAAATGAGACGTTGACCTTGGAGTTTGTTTCGGTTTTTCTTCTCAGTATTCAGTTAAGAATCAACGGCCTCATCTAGTTTACATTAACGAAAAAAACATGACGTGCTGAAAGTGTTATTTATTTTATTTTATAAAATCATATTTTGGTCAGAACCTTAACACGCAGAACCCTAAAGATGTGACGGAATTTGTATACACCGCCATCGCTGCCCACAATAGCCGGTGGGGCGGACCGAGAAAAAAAATCATCAATGAAGGAACTACAATACGTTCGCCAGAATTCTGGATTTACACCATACATGGAACGGCGTGAAATTTGCTCTTTCTTCGTACCCACTCTCTCATTACTCTGAAGACAAAATACTATGAGTGCAACATTAGCAGACGAATTCCTTTGTGGGATACTCCATTGTCAGACAAGATGAGACTCGAAATTGAAATTTAATGGAAATATCAAATGAAACTGACACAAGAGCGGGTTCTTTGGCCGATGTTTAGCCAATAATGGCGTTTGTTGCTTGAAAACGTATTGTGAGTTAAATTAAACTTTGTGTTGCTGTCTCGATTTAATGCGTTTGATATAATTTGAATTGGTATCGAAAATTGTATTAGATTTTGTTACTTTGTTAACTTTGGTTAGAGATATACAGTATTATAAAGAATTGGTAGACATAAAATGGATATTATTTTCTTTTTGTAATATGTTTAGCCTTTTAGTACAGTAAACCATTATACTTTTTAGTTTGGAGAAGCCGAGGCAATTCAAGGAACTCATAACTGTTTAATAACAGCCACACAGTATTATCTTTAAGGTTAACCTCTAGAGCCCTAGCGGCACAAAAACAGTATTAAATGAGCCCCGCTGGCAACAAATTTGTGTGCCAGCGGGGCTCAACTAATAGTTGACGTTAATAATGGTGGTCCTTGAGAGGTTAAGCAAAGCTTGCCGAAGTCAGCCCGAGGATATGTGACCATTTTAACGTATTTTGGGGATATGCGGAACAGGGTGTAAAGTCCCGCATTCTCATTGAAAAGAGAGATCATCCGACCTCGTGGCTGGCTGCTGCTTCGACCAGGAGAGAAGTGAGTCTCTGCTTGCTGACCGGCCGAAGTGCTGTGCCCAGCTTGCTGAAGAGGCTGAGGGTGATGACCAGGTATGCGTGTCCGCTGCTTGCTGGTGGTCAGGATACCCGTAGAAGCCGAGGATACTGGCTGGCTGTATGACTCGCTGCTCGAAAGCTTGAAGGAAGTGATGATGACGTCACGCTGAACTAGCTCTGCACGAAGGCTGCGCTGATGTTCATGCCCGGAGTCACCAGTTCCATTGAAAAGGGAGGATCCTCCGACCAGACAGGTGTTTTGTCTGGTGGGTAACTAACTGCCCGATGTTTGTGATCAGGTGATTTGTATGCAGGCTAGTTGTGCGGTAAACTTTGCTTGCGCGATTCAGGATTTCTATCGTTTAGTTTGTATGTTGTGAGATAGATGTCGCTACAGTATTAAGATTCCTCCGTACGAAAAGCACGTTAAGTCATTGGTGTCAGCTATCATTTGTATATTTTCTGAAGCTAGAAAATCTGGGGTGTCGTGTAACACAGCTAGTGGGTTGTGGAGGTCAGACTTTCCATGTAAAACATTACTGCTCAGCTGCTTCCAGTTAGACTGGAAACCGATCGAAATATAGTTGAAAAATGCGAAGCGATGATGATAATGAGTTGCCTTTTATCATTTTAGATACAAGCATAAAAAAAAATTAGTACCTGAAGATTATTATTATTATTATTATTTTATTTGTTGAAAGGGCTTTGTCGCTTAGCGACCACATCACCCAGTGCGAGAAAAGCAACATTTAGTTACTTATCACTAGCTTACGATCAACATTAGTTTGTGAGTTTTGCTATCGGACAATGGAAAAGCAAGCAGTGTTACAAAAGCCAATGTCATTCGTTTTAAGCAGTTCAAAAATACTTACTCTAGTATTTTCGTTGCGGGTACATTCCATCAAAATATGAAGGACATCATCAAGATTATTATTACTTTTCAAAATTCTGATAATATTCGTTTTACAAATAAAGTCCGAGACAATTCCTAGGAAATACATTTCAATGTATAGTGCCCATTCAATATGTTTATGAGAATTTCTTATAAACATGCTGAAATATTAATCAGTTTAAAATGTCGTCATCATTTATATCGTCCACAGCTTTACTTCACCCACTACTTGGTATAGGCCTGTCTTCGCTTTGCTTCGTTACCATCGCACCTTGCTATTTAAAAAATACAGCACTGATATCACTGTATTTTTACCGTCAAGTGAATACTAGGAAAATACCAAACTTGTCGTTTCTATTGCTTATGATATTTTATTTCATTTATTTCAGGGAAAACAAATAGTAAAATTATACGGTTAATAGTATATAACTCATGATAATAGTATAAATTTGACAGGCCTGTTGGTATAGTGGTCAGTGGCCCTGACTGCTATGCGCAAGGTCCTGGGTTCGATTCCCACCCAGGACAAATGTTTGTGTGATGAGCACGATCATTTGTTCTTTGTATGGGTGTAATTTATCTATAATATGTGTGTATTTAGAAATATATATGTATGTTTATCAGTTGTCTAGTACTCATACCATAAGCTCTGCTTAGTTTGGGACTAGATGGCGTTGTGTCAAAGTTGTGGAATATTATTGTTATTATAACAGAAACTACCCGTTGATAATGAAATAATAAGTTTTTTATTTAAAGAAAGCCAGAAATAATGAAATGATTACAGTATAAAAGTTAATTGTGAAGGAATTACATGTATCAAAATTGGTTCGTTAGAATATAAATTAAGCAGCATTAAGGCATGATGGCTGAAGTCATGTCGTCATTCATCATGCTGCAAGACAGAGCAGATTCACCGCGATGCATTCTGAAGTAGCCATCTTCTTACAGTAAAAAGTTAATTGTGAAGAAAAGACAAGTATCAAAATTGGTTGATTAGAATATAAATTAAGCAGCATTAAGCCACGATGGCTGAAGTCATGTCATCATTCATCATGCTGCAGGACAAAGCAGTTTCACCACGATGCATTCTGAAGTAGCCATCTTCTCCAAATGTTGTGCCCCAAGAGTTCTTCGCGATCCAATAAGGCTTATCACCCTCTGGAATAAAAGTGATTTCAGCAAAATCAAAAGTGAAACAAATTGACTGGTCTTGTCATACTATTTTGGGTTTGATTAATTAGTTATTATTATGTACGTAATACACTAATAGTCAGCTGGAGCTGATAAGACTGGAATCCGATCCCAACGGAAAGAGCATTTTTTTTTTAAATTTTATTTCCGATGGGCCCACTCTTGTCCTCGATCTCGCCTGATGGTAAGCGATAGATGAGGTCTAAGATGGGACGAGCGAGCCCCAGAAGATGCCTATTTACTCGTGCTTTAAAGGCTGAAAGGTCATAAGTGGCAGGGAACACAGAGGCCGGCAGAGAATTCAACAGCTTGGCTGTGCGCACAATAAATGTGGAAGAGAAGCGCTTGGTACGACAAGACGGTATATTAACCAAGTGTGGGTGGTACCCAGCCGTGCGTCTGGTAGACCGGTAGTGAAAGGGAGATGGAGGAATCAGGTCATGGAGCTCCTGCGCACACTCCCCGAAGTACAATCTGTAGAAAACCGACAGGCAAGCAACGGTTCGCCGATGAGCCAGGCTATGAAGCTTGACCACCAGCACCTCGTCGCCTATAAGCCTTTTAGCTCTGCGCTCGATCTTAGCGAGCATCTACGTACTAAAAGAAACCCCCATGCAAAATTTAAGAGCCCTACTACTTGTAGTTTCTGCGATTTCGTGCTTAATCAGTGAGTGGTATTTCGCTTTTATTACGTAGATAAATTATAAGAAAGAAGGTTAAAGTGAGTAATGCTATTACACTTGGTAAATTACATAATTCATTTTATGTATTTATAAAAACTATTATTGTAATTAAAAAATTGTTGATAGGGTTGCGTTTGACCACCATCTCAATTGATGTTAAGCGATGATATGGTCGAAGATAAAGCACGCTTGCCTAGAAGTAACCTATTCACTCTTGACTTAAAGACTCCCAGGTTATAACTATTATAGCTATCGGGATGAGAAATCATCCAATGACTGCCTCCCGATCCGGGCGAAGCAAGAGGGTGTGTCAGACTTTTACTGACTAAAACCCATCCGTGTTCCATCATATGCCCTTCGTGTTTCGAGGCCGCGGTAACTCTTTCGAACAATTTCGCAACCCCGGCAGGCAGCGGAAAGAGACTAAGCTGATAATTTTTATCTACATTGCTTAATTTTTTTAAATTGGAAATGGAGCCCTCTAAACATTGACCTGGAGTCTGTGTTTAGAGGGCTCCACAAGAATCCACACATAAAGACAAGAAATGAAATAAAAGCTCAATTCAAATCTTATTTAGCACAAAAAATCTGTTGCTGGTGGCGTTACTAGCGTGCCCTGGATAGTTGGGAATATATAAAAAAAATGTAAAGCAGTACTGAATGTTTTATTCATCATCATCCACAGCCTGGCTTCACCCCCTGCTGGATAAAGGCATCCCTTCAGACTGCCAAGCTCCACCTTCATGAGCTAGTCACATCCAGGCAAAGACTATAAAACCACTACTCTCTGCATCCAGGGTATACACGCAACAATGTCGTCTGCCCGTCTCGCTGGCGGTTCCGAATATTTTATTACGAAATTATAACCCCAAAATAATTTAAATAAGTACAAAAACTAAAACCCGATTACTGAAAAGTCACGCTCTAAAAAGTATGAAACAAGAAAATATTCTCATCTGAAACTGTCATTTAAGGATAACCGGGTCTTATATGCTACCAATCTATAACAAAACAACACGAGTAGTATACGACCACGATACATCATCATTTAATTAGCCTTTTTTGCAACTATGTTGTGATAAGCTTCCAGTCTAACCGCAGCTGAGTATTTGTGCGCCTTCACACTAGCGTTTGTCCAGCGTAGGCGTTCGATGAACGTACGCGCAGCGCAGACGCCGCGACTACCGCGACAGCCGTCACGTTGTCGCGGCGTCAGTGCAAGGGTAAATGAATACGCTGTGACGACGCGTGCGCCGCCGTTACTGCGTTACTTTTTAAAATCAAAGCCAACAATAGAGTTTCCTCGTCAGAATCCATTTTGTTAATGATGTTTTCGAAACGACAACGCAATTGTGTGACGTCTGCGCCGCGTTAGCGCGCCGTCTGCACTGCGCATACGTTTATCGAACGCCTACGCTGGACAAACGCTAGTGTGATGGCGCTCTTAGTGTTTTACATAGAGTGACTGCCTATCTGACCTCCACACCCAGTAACTGGGTAACACGATATCCCTTGGCTAGACCAGTGACCGATTTCCTGGCTTCTGACTACCCGTAATGACTGTCAAAGATGTTCAAATGACAGCCGGGACCGACGCCTTAAAATCCTTAAACTTCGGGCTATTACCGAGAAATTCCTTACAAAAAGACTCAATAGTACTTTTTGCCCGACTGGGAATCGAACCCGAGACCTCGTGCTCAGCATTTGCGCTTCCGAAAACTCAACCAACGAGGCAGTCTTTAAAAATAAATGAATTTTTTTTTTTTTTAAACGTACCTGTTCCGTATCCTACCAGTAACACTCCATGGTTTATAGGTCCCATATCACAAAGTCCATCGTCTATAATTCCCTTTGTATAGAACATAAAACCGGTGGCTTTGATACCTAAAAACAAAAACCTAACAGTTAACAAAAGTCAAAAGCGTCAGTAGTATTTAAAAAAAAATGTTCAATCGGATCCCGCCTGCTTGTCACTTTGTAAAATAAAAATGAGCTTGTTTCTTGCATTTCAGTTGAGCAGTCTGGTTTTTTAGATTTTCAAATAACTTTTTTTAAAAGTAAGGTTTTCCTACTGTGTGACTTAATCGCTTAACGTACAACATTTAATAAAATAATAATAGTTCATCCTATAACGATTTCGCTGCTAATAGCGGCACTTAGGCCTCCTTTTTATGAGAAAATTAATCATTTATTTAGGCTTCCGTAGTCGACAATGATCCCTTTTAGTTTCGCAATATCTGTCCGCGGCTTAGCTCAGAAGCTATTGGTACTAGAACGCTGAAATTTGGCATTGATATACATATTAGTCACACCGACAAAGTGGTAAAATAAAACCGCGAAAATACTGTTTTTCTGTGTTACTCCCCCTACACGCAAAGAAGGGATGCTTTTTTTAACTCGTTTACCCGTTAATGGGGTATCGTTGGATAGGTTGTTCAAAAATAATGGGAAGGTCGATTTAACAACTTTTGATTCAGTGAAATATTAAGCTAATTTTCTGCAAATTTTCGTTAGAGTCAAGTGACCCCCTCCCTTACCAACTAAGTGGTTGTAGGTAGGAATTCAAAGATCACGATAGTAGTACCTACATTCAACCAAGTTAAAAGGAAAACTATCAGACCTAAATTGGCTTCACAAATTTACGAGTAATAGTCGACCAACTGCTTTTCGGACATCTCGTACATTCCACTCGCTTTCGGACATCTCAAAAATCGGCATGTACTACGACTAAAAAATTGTAATATGTGACATCATAGTCATACTTAGGCCCATTCCTTCTCATAGAGATAAATTAGGCCCATTTCTTCTCATAGAGATAATTAGGCCCATTCTTTCTCATAGAGATAATTAGCCCCATTCCTTCTCATAGAGATAATCAGGCCCATTCCTTCTCATAGAGCTAATTAGGCCTATGTCCCAGCAGTGGGATCATTATAGCCTGATTATGTAATATATGCATGTAGTAAGCCCCTAAAGATATTTACCAATCGAAATGGGTCCATTGTGGTACAGCAATTGCTTCACTTTCTCTTGCAAGGTCAGATTAAATGATTGGCAGTCGTCTATCTTGACCTTAACTTTGTTCGCATCAAAACGACAAGTGTTCAATGTTCCGTTGTATGGATATTCAGCTTCTGATACGCTTCCACCTTGCTCAATCAGCGACCTGTCAATATAACCAACGAAAAAGAAAAACTTATTTAGGATAACCAACCTGTTTATCTTAAGAAATGTTTTCAGTTCCTCTGTGACACACATTCTAGATCGTTGAGATCATCTGAAAATTTAGAGTTAAGTATTCGTATGCATTCCACTTCTTTCTTTGACAAATAACTTACTACTACTATAATACTACTACTACTATATAAGCAGCTCGTTTGTGGAATGCATTATCCATAAAAGTGAGGCGTACTCAAACGCTACCAGCGTTCAAAAGAATGGTGAAGGAGCATTACCTTTCCCTGTAACTTTTCCCCTTCTTTCTCAACTATGCATGTAATATTTATTAGTATATGATTTTTGTATGGTATGTATGTATTTAATATTATTATGTTCAGTTAATATTATTTATGATGTTTGTACACTAGCAGCCCTAAATCTGTCTCCTTTAGTTTTATCGTTTTAAGAGATCGCCGTGTGCGATAAGACTGCCCATTGTACACTAGTTTTACTTTGTATCCATTGGAATATTGTAAGGTGTACAATAAAGTATATAATAAATAACTAATAATATCTAAGTAAGGCTACCACCACCACCTTATCATCACCGCTTACCATCAGGTGAGATGGTGCGTAAAAAAAATCTAATATGTTTAAAACATTAAATTGTAGATTATTTAAAATCCAACACATAGCTCGATAACAATAATTTCTATTAAATTAATGATTTTTTGGAGGTATAAAATATAACCTTGTTGGAGGTTATATTTTCGAGCCGTTTGGGGTGGAGACCTTGGGATCGTGGGGTCCGAGTGCTCACAAATTATTTAAAGAACTATCCAGGCGCCTAGTTGACACTTCGCGTGACCCAAAGGCTGGCTTTTACCTTGGACAGCGGTTAAGCATTGCCATACAGCGTGGCAATGCCGCCAGTCTTTTGGGCACATTACCAGTGGACAGCGATGCGCACGAGTTTCTGGACGCCATATTTTAGTTTATTTTTAGATGTATATATGTAGGGTTTTTATTTTTAGTTGTACATTCCATTATTGATTAAATAAAGTTACATGATTTTTTTAATATGAATTTCAATTAATTTTAATGTAATAATGTAGCTGTAGTAAGTTGACATGTCGATTTCATATTTATAATAACAACTTGTATGCCATGTTTTATGCAAATAAAATATGCTGTTATTTTATAGCCACGAGCTCCTCCTTTTTGTGTTCAATAAACGCGGATTAGTTATAGAGATTTCCCGTGAATTTTATCACGATAAAAATATAACCCTCCGTCTTTTGCAGTCGAGTAAAAAACAGCCTATATAATCTTTCTCAAGCTTCAAGCTAATCTACTCTGTCTTTTTTGAAGACTAGCGCACTTAAACACACAAACAAGCAAACATTTCCTGTATGATATAAGTATAGATTACCGTATTGCAGTGCTCATTAACCCTCCTTGACATCCTTCGTCAACTTTGTCGCAGTCTACAATCTGCTGTTCAGATAATCTAACCTGCTCTTTGTGTTTGATGGCGTACTGACTCTCAATGTTACCTGTTGAAAATTTAGACACGTTATTTTAATAAAATTTGTACAATAAAGTGTGTATCTATCTACTACACATACCATTACAAGGCATGCGCGTGCACAGGATTATGACAGGGTATGCGGCGGAGTAATCGGTCACAAAAACTTTTTCTTGTATAGATTTTTAGCATAGCCACAGATACGCATCGCCACCATGCTACGATGCGTGGCTGTGACTATGCTAAAAATCTATAAAAGAAAAAGTTTTTGTGACCGATTACTCCGCCGCATACCCTGTCATAATCCTGTGCACGCCCCTGTTACAAGGTATAATCTGTTCCTACTCTTTTTTGAAGTTTCAGTAGTCTAATAGCTAAGGTGTCGACTTGTGATCGCGGGTTCAAACCCCAACCATTACATAATTGCCGTGAACCCACTCCAGACACAAGCATATTTAAAATAGTTGGATGGGTTAACAAGATTGCTAGTAATGTGAATTCTACCCATATAGCTAGTAATCTTTATTAAAAAAAAAACCTACACTGACTGGCCGACGAGCAGCCTAAGGAGCGCCTAAAGCTATGGCGAGAAAGTCCTTCCAAGTCCTTTCGTTCCACCATCTGAGAATCTACCACCGGGATATGAACTGCCATGGCGAATCTGTTCAGTCGGAGATTTATTGATGACAGGTTCGGTGGTGTATGGAGTACTGCTCTCATCTTTGGGATGGATCTGCCAAATACCAACTGGATGCCCTTGAGTCTATCGAGAAACGGGCCAAGAGACTTTTTGGCAACGATGCACTAGTCGAGTCAAAGCTGCAGAGCCTAAAACATCGACGACGAGTTGCAAGTTTGTCGGTTTTCTATCGATTACCTTTCGGGCAGTGTGCAATGGAATTACACAATCAAATTCCCCCAAGCCCGTTCCATCATCGGACTATAAGACAAACGACGATGCGCCATCGTTACATGGTGGACATCCCACCCAAACGCACAAAACATTTTGGGATTACTTTCATTGTGCGTACAGCTAAGGAGTAGAATTCCCTGCTGGAGTCTGTGTTTCCCGATGGCTATAACCTGGGGGTCTTTAAGTCAAGAGTGAATAGGTTTCTTCTAAGTAAGCGTGCTCCATCTTCGACCACATCATCACTTACTATCCGGTGAAATAGTGGTCAAACGCGAGCCTATTCTGAATAATAAAAACCATGCCTTGTGTACCTACGTGGTGTCACAAACCATGGCGCACTTAATTTCCTGTCCTTCGTGTCCTGTCAACGGTTCACTGCAGGATTCGATGGAAGCTTCCGACGGTGACAAACTTGTTGCCTAGTGCTGGACAGACTCCATTTACCCATTTGCCATCGACATGCTAAGTAGAAGAAAACTCATTAAAAGAACCCTTATTTCTTGTGGTGAAAATCCTCATTTATGTCCTGCGCCCTGGTGTGGGAGAATGGCTCTCAGAGAGTCTAACTGATTAAATTTATCTCGCACACTTGTAACAAGGGCTGTGGGAGCTAGTGGCAAGGCCAATGGCAAGCATCCGAGTGGTCGCAAACCACTAGATGGTTGGACTAATATCACCACAGCACACTAAATTCCTCAAGCTGCTTTACATTGCTAAGACTAGGCACAGCTGTCGAAAAATCGTCAAGAAAGTGACTTCGAGGAAATCTGTACCAAAAGTATTACCTGGTTAATACGGAACATACTACCATAGAATGTATATAATTTATTATCCCCACACTTGATACTTCAAGAGCAACGTGGGTACCTGCTCTGGGTGTAAGGGAAGAGTGTCAGATTTCTATTCACTAAAAACCAGCCCTTCCCTTCAGTTGCCCTTGCGATTGAAAGAGCGCTGATTAAAAGAGAACTGTAACAGAATTTTCAAAAATCTTTAAGATTATACATATACTTGCCAATAGCGGAGAATGCGTAACAACTTCCACACTGCAGTTGGTTCTTAACTGGGGCGACAACGTCATGGTCGCGCCAATCGAATGACTCTGGTGCATCATTATAGTCAATATCTTCATCCTGTACAAATTTGCATGGAATATCCTCACTAGTGCGACGAGAGTCACGTAAAACATGCAAACAGTTTAACTTTGATGCAAATTCTTCTTCAGTCATGTCTGAAAACTGCGTTATACCTGAAAGGAATTAACAGATATTGAATATAAAAGTTGAAATCACGTAAAATTATCTGCTCAGTGATTTTCACAATTATTTTGGGATCGGCTTCCTGTCTAACTGGGTTGAAGCTGAGTACTAGTGTATTACATGGAACAACTGCCTATTTGAACTTACTAACCCAGTAGAAACATGATAAGACTGGGGTCAGATTTTCTGGTTTCTGGCTGTCCCATAACGACTGCGAAAGATGTACGGGCCTCACCTTGACAAGAGCTATATAATGACTAGTGATCGGAATAGGTAGAGCTATTTAGGTTCATTGACCATAAACATTGATGTTAATATGGATATTCCACGGGATTCCGACTGATAATACGGGATTTTATTGAATTTCATTAGTTTTGTCAATATGTATAAAATGTGAATATGTTTATGTAAGCAAATAAGCGACGTTGTAAATTTTACAACTGTAAATATTTTTATACAACTTCAGAATAAAAATGTTTAAATGATTGTTGATTCGTGAATAAGAAATTATTACGTAAAAAAATATATGTGGTTTAATGAATCAAGTTTATCTATTTATTATACTATCCTTAATCCCGTCCTTCTTATATTTACCCGTCAGAAAGGAAGTGTAATCTTTCATTAGTCCCGAAGGCGAGAATAGTTTTTTTTTTATGATTTTACTGCTTAAAAACCAAATCCCGGGACTCGGGGAGTATCCATATTATTCTAACCTATGGCAAGTACATAAAACAAATCTACCTATTCCGATCTCTGATAATGACTTTAAAAATTTATCTAATAGCAAAATAAATATATTTTATGTGTTGTGGTCATTCATTCACGGACTGATCAAGTAAGCGTTGCTTAACATCAAACATTACTCGTGCGGCTCTTATTTAGCCACAAGCTGAAATCACGTTACACAAAAATAAAATTACCAAACTCAGCATGATCGCTTTCCTCGTTCAAGCGATTGAGTTTTTCCAAACGTTCCTTGAAAATTTCGAGTCTGGTTTGTTTCTCAGA
This sequence comes from Tholera decimalis, assembly GCA_943138885.2. Lineage (NCBI taxonomy): Eukaryota > Metazoa > Arthropoda > Insecta > Lepidoptera > Noctuidae > Tholera > Tholera decimalis. The sequence goes on along the minus strand of OW964553.2, from coordinate 4,681,322 downwards.
TTCGTCGGCGTAGTTTCGACCATATTTTTTTATGAAATGTTCGAAGTGTAGTTCGGCGTCTTCTAGCGAGTATTGCAGAGGGGTGGACCATGCCGATACGAGGACTAGCCAACTAACACACAACAAAACTGGTACTGATGACATGGTCGTAATTAATATGAACAACTACTTCGCAACCACTTTCTGCAGTGGTCATTAACAGTGCAAACACAGTTTTATATATGTACATATATTGTTTATCAGCTAAGGAATTCTTTTAACATTGCAGGCCTTCGCTTGCAAATTCTTAGAATTTTATTTTTAAACATAAATTAAAAGTTTTAACGGCAGACGCATAACATAATTTCTTGAATATCTTTTTATAATTTACTTAGGAATTCTAAAACTTCAGCTAAAAGAAGGAATCACTTGGGTATCTATAAAACTCATCAGATATATATTATTACTAACAGTTGCTCGCGACTTCGTTCGCGTGGGAAGTTTTTCCCGTGTAAATCCCGATCCGGTGGGTATTTCGCAAAATCCCGTCGTAGCGAGCATCTACGTACTAAAAGCCCTACTACTTGTAGTTTCTGAGATTTCGTGATTAATCGGTGAGAGGTATTTCGCTTTTATATACAGACTAGTATTAGCGTGTTGCGCGAGGTGCAAGCACCTCGCGTGCTTGTGAAAAAAAAAGTGGGGGGGGTGATGGGGGGGTTTAGTATTTGCGTGTTGCGCGAGGTGCAAGCACCTCGCGTGCTTGTAAAAAAAACTAAAGCATTGCCCCTCTAAATCAAGTATTTGCGTGTTGCGCGAGGTGCAAGCACCTCGCGTGCTTGTGAAAAAAAAAAAAAATTAGGGGGGTTTAGTATTTGCGCGTTGCGCGAGGTGCAAGCACGTCGCGTGCTAGTGAGAAAAAAAAAAAAAAAAAAAAAAGGGGGGGGTGATGGGGGTGGTTCCACAAGTATTTCGACTAAAGCATTGCCCCTCTAAATGAATCTGAAAAAAAAAATGTTCCAAGTCTCTTAGATTCCGAGATCCGCCTAAAGGGGGGAGAAGGGGGTGGGGGGGGACGACTTTGAAAAATGGTTTTTACTTTACCGAGCCTCCTCTATATGAATCCGTAAAAAGAAAAAAATACGGGTCTCGTAGTTTCCGAGATACGATAGGGGGGGGAGGGGAGAAGGGGGGAAAAGGGGAGGTTTGGTACTTTTCCCGTAGGTTTGAGAGTTACTTGTTTACGAATCTGTCAAAATATACCCACCTCCCCATCCACCATCTGGGAGAACAATTATGTCAATGAGTGAGTCAGTGAGTGGTAATCTAGCTTTATATAATATAATTTGATACGACAGAGAGGCATTAAATTACACTACGTTTACTAAACGTGTTTAGTGTTAATTTGATACAGTTAAAAAATAAAAATAGCCAAAATTTTTTTTTTATTCAAACAATCTAAATAGCTTACAAATCAGAGTAAAACGCAACCACCCTTTGTAAATAAATGTGACTGACCTTAAATACCTAGGTAACAAAGTGGCAACGTAGCGCGGCGTGTGTTATCTCTTGTCTTGGTCAGATTTATCGCTTTAAGGTGCATCTCATCAAAATCATTTGCGACTAAACTACTTCTCCTATTTAATTGATTTTTGGTACAAAGCTTGAAAACGGTACCTAGTATACGCAGTTTAAAGGAAAGCCCCTCGGTCGTATCAACTCTGTATATAGATATCTTTATAAGAGGTTATTTAGGATTATTATAAGCAGTTTAATATTTTTGTAGTGCACATAATCACATAACAAAACAGTCTATAGCAGTAATCATTGTAATCAGCTTATAACATTGACACAGACCTCTGTATGAGAGGGAATGTGCCATATATATTCACCACGCGGGTCCAGCACGGGTTATTGGATGTCACAGACATGTCTTCGGATTCTTGGTTCTAGGACATACCGGTATCATACATCTTGAAGACTCATGAGGTTTTCCTTCGCTGTTATTTATTTGGAACAATGGTGGATTCGAATTTATAAACTGGTAGGTCGTTTTTAGGGTTCCGTCGCAGAATGGCAAAAAAGGAATCCTTATAGTTTCGTCATGTCTCTCTGTCTGTCCGTCCGTCCGTATGTCACAGTCATTTTATTCCGAAACTGTTAAGACTATATATGTGAAACTTGGTAGGTAGGTCTATTCTATGAACCGAATAAAAAATATTTAAAATAAAGGGGTTTTTCATGAAACCTATTCGTGTGTGGTATTTATAGAGAGGTCTTTAAAAATGACATTGAGGTTTCTAAAACTACTTTTTCATAAAAATCGTTTAAAAGATATTTTCTAAAACCGCAAATATAAATTTGTAATTCATACAAACACTATGAAACAAAGTTATTTGGCGTAGTTACTACGGAACCCTTAATAGGCGAGTCTGACTCGCACTTGGTGAAGTTTCTGTACTTTACACTCGCACTAATTTGTAAAACATTTTTGTTCATTGAGGTTTGCTGTTAGAGTACCTCAAATTTTTATGTGCAATAAATAATAGGAATAAAATGATATAATTCACAGTACTTTCGCCACCTTGTCGGACAAAATTGATGGTCCTTTTCTTTCGAACGAGCGAGCTCAGAAGATGCCTGTTCAATTTTGCTTTAAAGACTTACGGGTCATATGTGGCAGGGAATACAGATCCCGGCAGAGAGTCGACCAAGTGTGGATGGTATCCTGCAGTACGTCTGGTAGACCGGTGGTAAAAGGGGTATGAAGGCGTTAGGTCGTGGAGCTCCTGCGCACACTCCGACTTACAATCTGTAGAAGATAGACAGGCAAGGGTGTGTCAACCAAAATTCATTTGTGAAGGGTGTGAGCACTAGAGCCTTATTGTATGTGAAGCAAGAGATATAAAACAAACAAACATAAATGACACGTTTTTTTTTCTAAATACCACCGAAACAAGCTAACAACAATACATTACCGATTATCATAATAAATTATTGTCGGTTAGAATCACATACCATTATCGAAATTCTTTAAATTGTTTTACTTATTACATTTTACTCAACTCATACTTTTGCATATTTCATGTACAAAATTCGAATAAAAGGCTTCAGTTTTTCTTTGCTTAACCAGATTGTGAAGGTCTACAGGATGAAATGGCATTGTGCTCTTGTTGAACGGCGTACGCGGCGACCACCACACCTGCGCCTGCGCCTGAGTTGTTCCTGCGCGAACATGCAGAACTACACTTCGAACGCTTCATCCAAGAGCACAACAAACAATACATTGACTCCAAAGAAAAGCAAGCCAGACTCGAGATATTCATACAAAACTTTGAAAGAGCTAACGCTCTGAATCAACAAAGTGAACACGCTGTATTTGGTATGAAAACAATGAACATAGCTTTGCTTGAAATGGTTTTTTTTTTAATTCTGTTTAAGAGCAGTGCAGCAGTGGTAACTCGGAGGTATCAGATAGGACTTACGAGTTGGCAGGCACATTACTTTGTGTAACTTTCATCATACCACTGATCTCCAAACGGTGATCAAAGGAAAACATCGTAAGGAAACCGGGATGTCCTAGAACTGAAACATCCGAAGACATGTATCAGTCACCGACCAGCACTCAGTCTGTGTGGTGGATTACGGCCCATTTGCTCTCATAGAATCCTAGTACTACGGTCCAACAATGAGCATGTTATAGGCTGATATCAGTTTATCTAGTCAAGGATCATTCCTTGACTAGATAAACTGACGAATCAAAGATAAAACTGATCTAAAACAGGGGCTTGTGGCGATTTGCAGGAATTCAACCCCAAGTGTTACCCAAAGAATCAAATACAGAAAATCGTAAATAATTTTATTATCTTTCTTATTCCTCCTCCATCCTGATTTGAGTAACTTTTACGTTAGGTACTTTTATCTCTTGTAATCTTCTGTTCGCAAATTTTCAGCTACTCCTTAATTAAAGACAAAAGTTGTACTGTAAAAGAAAACGTGCAGAAAGAGCTCGTTCGTTCGAAATCGTTTTGTAATACTATGTTTTCCTCTGCGTTTCCAACAAAGTTATTGTGTTGGTCATAGTCTTGAAGTCTGTAAAAAAAAATTGGCCAAGTGCGAGTCAGACTCGCCCATGAAGGGTTCCGTAGTAACTACGTCAAATAACTTTGTTTTTCATAGTGTTTGTATGAATTACAAAGTTATATTTGCCGTTTTAGAAAATATGCTGTATCTCAAAAGCTGCTTACCCGATCTCATTCAAACTAATTTTATTTGAAAGTTTATTTTAAGGTCTAGAGCATATATTTTGTTAAAATTTTTTACTTCATTATTATAGAAGTTAGAGGGGGACACACATTTTACTACTTTTGAAGCGTATATCTTGTAAACGATTGACTTTATGAAAGAGTGGTATAAGAAACGTCAGTTTCATTTTTAAAGACCTGTCTATAGATACCACACACCAATAAGTTTCATGAAAAATAATATTTTCAGTTTCAGTTCCATGTATGGGGAGCCCCCTTTATTTTAAATATTATTTAATTTTTATTCTTAAAATCGGAACGCGGTTTACAGAATACATCTATCTACCAAGTTTCACATGTATAGTCCTAATAGTTTCGGAATAAAATGGCTGTGACATACGGACGGACGGACAGACAGATATGTCGAAACCATTCGCCATTCGGCTACGGAACCCTAAAAAGGGTGATACAATGGGCGGTCTATTCTAGTTATATATATACTACCAGTTTGTCCCGCGGTTTCACCTGCGTATAATCCTACTGTTGGCGCGAAAGGCCAATTTAGTGGACTGTATTTGCGGTGCGGAGCTAAACGATTGACAAACGCTTGGCGTTAGGTACTTCGAGTTGCAGTGGGTGTGGGACAATGGAATACAACCCGAAATAAATAGGGAAGGAAAGCACAAACCTTTACGGGAGCCACGTGCTCGCGTCGTCGCCGGTGCACCGGTTCACTTTTCCAGGTTCAGGGCAGTTGAGCTTCAAGTTATTGTCCTCACACGTTAAACACAAGCACAAACTATGGATTATAAGTCTTATTACATGCGAAAATGCGGTGATTCCAAAGTTATTAATATTTTTAAGCGGAGCGCGTCGACGCCATTGTCAACTTCTTGCGGAGCGATTCGGAAGTAGTTTTTTCGACAAATGGCGGGCGAATCTTCTTACTCACTCGCGAGGTATGTGCGGGAAGGAGATGGATATAGGAAATAGCGGATGTCAATCATATTTTGAATGTTGGCGCAACCATTCCCCCCGGTTTGAAGGGTTACCTTCAAAAACTATAAGCGAAACTAATCAAAGAACTAAACTCTGGAGTAACATCTAACTTCTAACCTTATTCCTAAACTATAATATAAAGCGTTACCATAACTACTAAACTAATTTGAAGCCTGCTGCTGATTGGGCAGAGGACAGAGGCGAATAACCGGACGTAAATACGAACCGGTCGCGGTTTTAACTTTTACTATACGCGTTACTCCCTTTGGATCAGGGAAAACTTCCTCCACTACACCTAGAGGCCAGTGTAGAGGAGGCGCACTCTCGGCCATTAAAACTACTACAGTACCAACGGTGACTGGATTCGATGGAGTATTCCATTTTTGACGCGACTGAAGCGTGTGCAAATAATCTGCTCTCCAACGCTTCCAAAATGATTGAACTAATCTATCCAAAAGAGCATGACGCTTCAGGAGATGTAGTCTGTCTTCATCAACATCCATAGCGGGCAAATACTTAAGAGGAGTCGTGGTTAAGAAGTGAGCCGGAGTTAAAGCTAAAGATTCTAAGGGGTCACTAGATAGAGTTCGGCACAGTGGACGAGTATTCATTACTGCCTCTATCTGAGCGAGTACAGTACTCAGCTCCTCATAAGAGAGAATCTGTACGCCTACAACGCGGAACAGATGCGACTTGAGGCTCTTAATATTCGCCTCCCAATTACCACCAAAGTGACTAGCAGCGGGCGTATTAAAATGCCATTCAATACGATTTTCGGCCAAAACATGAGCGAATTCACTCTGATAATACTTTGACCGTAAGAACGCGTGCAACTCCGAAATATTACGGCGAGCTCCAACATAATTGGTACCGTTGTCAGAATATAAACGTTTGACGGGACCACGGCGCGACAAAAAGCGCTTAAACGCGGACATAAAACTTTGCGTACTTAAATCACCGGTCAATTCTATGTGAACCGCACGAGTTGTCATGCAAATAAATAGACAAACGTAAGCTTTTGTGGAGCGTATTCCGCGACCACGGGCAACAGTTACCCTAAACGGGCCGGCGAAGTCTGTACCGGTGTGAACGAAAGGTTTAGCGGATTGAACAACACGACAAGAGCGATGATCGGCCATTTCAGGCGCGATAAAACGCGGGCGAAGCTTAAAACAGGGCACACATTTGTGTACTCTAGCACGAATCAAATTGCGAGCGGAAAGTATCCAATACTTCTGTCTAAGGATAGACATCAACAAGTCTGGACCTGCGTGGCAATTCAACCTATGATGATAATCTACAATCAAATCTAAAATATGGTCCTTGCGGGGTAAAACTACTGGATGCTTTTGCTCAAATCCTAAATCGGAATTTCTCAAACGACCACCTACTCGAATAAGACCATTCTGCAAAAAAGGTTTCAAATGTTGAAAGGCGCGGCTACAAGGTTTGTTGGACTCCAAACTACTAATTTCGGATGCGAAATAAAATCTCTGCAATTCACGTAGCACGACTGACTCAGCTTTATCCAGATCAGCGGCGGTTATAACACCGCGCGTGGGTAACAGTTTAAGAAAACGACATACATACACCACACAACGCAAAAGTCTCGACCAAGACGAGACGCGATTAGATAACGATAAAATAATCGACTCTTCACGTGGAACCGAAACTACAAGCGAATGCTTCTTCTCCTCGGGTGGTTCTGAAACGGCAGCTGGATTAAAGGGCTTAACCGGCCATTCCTCGAGCACGCTATGAATCCAAGACGGAGCGCAGAACCACAGCGGATGATCTAAAATTTGCGAAGGGAGCAACCCACGGGAGAGACAATCGGCGGGATTATCTGTGCCAGCAACGTGAAAGAGATTTTGTGGTGGTAATTCGGACTGGATTTTGGCCACCCTATTGGCGACGAATGTGTCCCAGCGATGGGGCGAAGAATGTGCCCAACACAAAGCTACAGTAGAGTCAGAAAAAGCCATAATTCCATCAATAATAATGCGGTGCCTACAAGCATTGACAATCGAGCTGATTAATTGCACTAACAAAAGTATAGCGCACAGCTCCAGGCGCGCCAGAGAAACGACCTTGCGAGGGGAGACTTTGGATTTAGCGCTTATAAGACTAACCGAAACCTTGTCAGCATCCAAAACGTGAAAATAAACTACCCCCCCGTAAGCCTTTGCACTGGCGTCGGCGAAGCCTACAACAGTAACTATACTGTTCGACAATATACCAACATGGCGAGGAATTTTTATTTGATTGAGCAATGGAAGTTCTGTCCGGAAGCGAGCCCACAATTTAACAATATTTTCGGGCGCGGGGTCGTCCCAATCACTATTGGAAAGCCAAAGTTCTTTTATAAGCAACTTGGCATATAAAACGACGGGAGCTACAAATCCCATAACATCCCATATACGTGCTACACAAGACAGGAAAATGCGCTTAGTACAAATTTGCGGAGTCGAACTAACTTTAAGACTGAACATGTCAGACGCGGGTGACCAACTTAAACCTAGAACCTTATGCGTATCATCACCATCAAATTCCTTCACCGAAGATAATTGATGCGATAGTGGAATCGAATCTAGAGCGGTCTGCGAATTACTAGTCCACTTCACAAGATCAAACTGACCGGCCTTCATAAGACTTATTACTTGAGCGGCGGTCTCAACGGCATCCGCCTCGCTGGCTACACTATAAACAAAGTCATCCATGTATAGCCCAGTCTCAATAGTGTCTTTCGCTTTCGGGAATCTTTCACCCTCATCAGTGGCTAATTGCTTGATAGTGCGAAGCGCATGGAAAGGACTCGACTTAAGCCCAAAACAAACACGATTAAACTCGTAAACTCTCAAAGGTTCTTGAGGCGAAAATCTATACAAAAAACGTTGAAATTTGCGGTCGCATTCGCGAATACCAATAGAAAGAAACATTTGCCTTATGTCGGCGGAAAGCGCGACAGCAAACAAGCGGAAATTCACAATAATGTCAAATAAGTTACCTTGAAGGTTTTGACCACAATACAAAATATCATTGAGCGATACGGAAGTGCTAGTCTTAGCACTGCCGTCCAAAACCACGCGGAGCTTAGTAGTAAGCTTGTCTTCTCTAACAACTCCGTGGTGCGGGATGATGTAAGATGGATGATCAAGAGTCTCGTCAGTCTCGGCGGTGGATGCAGGTGAGATGTACCCTTTGTCTAAGTATTCGGTCACCACCTCATCATAGGCTTGCTTCAACTTCGGAGATGCTTGCATCTTACGTTCTAAACAAGAAAAGCGTTTTTCCGCGGAAGCGTAGGAGTCACCGAGCGAAAAAATATCTCCCTTGAATGGAAGCGCGACCATATAACGACCATCATTATCACGGGTAGTCGTGCCACAATAAATCTCCTCAGCCACCTTATCATCAGGGCTTAGGATAGGCGGGACATTGACCTCTTCAATTTCCCAGAACCTGCGGATGGTAGACTCCAGCGGCGGCTCAACAGTGCAGCAATGTGACACAGTCGAGTAACTATCTAAATGTGCGGGTGCGGAACCAACAATAACAAAACCTAGAACTGTTTCTAGGGCGTGCGGTGCGGGAAACGACGAATGACCTTGAATCTTACGAGATAACTGAAGGTGCGGGAGAATCGATGCGCCGATCAACATATCGACGTCTCCAGGGACACCATAAGATTCATCTGCCAACGGTAGGTCTTTAAATTTGGTCAATAAAGACGTGTCAACCGGGACAGTAGGCAATTGTTCCGTAATTTTATCTACGACAAGCGAATCCATATCAAAACAAATATTAGAATTAAAACGCGATGCAAATTTAATTTTAATCGAACCATGAATGGTTGATTTTAAACCACCGAACCCCTTAACTACTGAGCGGGCTGGTCGGTTATTAATACTAAAACCAAGGCGTTGACAACAATTTTGAGTTAAAAAATTACTCTGCGAAGCGCAATCTAACAACGCTCGAACAAGACACGGATTACCAAAAGCATCATCAACAACAACGTGAGCGGTCGCGAGCACCACGGTAGTGCACGTATTGCTTGCGGCGGACATCGAACACAACGTGACGTCAGTCACGGCGGCCTGCGAGCGGGCAACGTCGCGCGTTGATTGCGGCTGCGGCTGCGAAGCGGACGCAGAGTTCGCACCGACTGACTGCGACGACGTGTCACCGCTTGGTAAACTAACTGTGCTCACATTGGATGCGGCATTATTACAACTTTTCTCCATGTGAAGTAAAGTGTGGTGCTTCGAAGAACACTTACGACAACTTTGACTACTATTACAAGACGTAACCCGATGCTTGTCACTAAGGCAGTTAAAGCACAAATTCTTTTCGCGAACAAACTTATAACGTTCATAGGGCGTAAATTTTAAGAAACCAGAACACTTGTACAATTGCGAATGTTGACTATTACACAAAGAACAACTCGATTGTACAGGAGCAGGTGCTGTATTCACATACGTATGTGTCGACTTTTGTGACTTCGAAGCCGCATCTGTTCGACGGTCGGACTTCTTCGTAACTTCATTTGTTGACGAAGTGCGTTGCAATATTTTAATATGATCGCGAACAAAACATTCCAAATCATTGAATTTTGGCAGTTTACTACTGCGATGGTCTATTTCAAATAAACGAACAGTTTCACTATCTAATTTCTTTAAACCCAAATATAAAAACAAAAAGTCGCAGAGGTCATCGACCTTCAGGTTCTTTACTGCGCGAACAGATGATGCAAAAGTATCTAAAAACTTCTCTAAATTATGTTCATTACAAACTGTAATATTTTTCAACTCGAATAGCTGATCTAAATATGCGGTAGCAACTAATCTTTTGTCTTCATATTTCGACTTTAAAGTTTTTAAAATTAATGAATAATTTTCGGCACTAAAAGTAATGCCGGCACAAACAGTTTTAGCTTTACCAGTTAACTTTTCAACCAGATAGTGTAACTTTTCATGATCTGTCAAAGAGACGTTCCCATTTATAGTGTTTTCAAAACTATCTATAAATAGATTCCAATTGCGAATATCACCATTAAATTCAGGTATCTGAATGGGCGGTAATTTGGGTCGATCGCGAGTGTGATTTGCCTGGCTCTGATGGACAGACGGCTTCTCCAAGCTCCTCGCGACGCGTTTGATGCGACAGAATAAATCATCAAATGACGCCAAAGCCTGATAACTCACAGCGTATTCTGGATTTAATTCTAACTCTAAAACGTTAATATTATGAATTACGGATTCAAATTCCGTGCGCAAACTATCCAAGTTTTCTATAGAACATAAGAACGAATCTCTAATAGCTAGATCAAGTGTTTTAAGTGCATTATCACAAATAGATTGCACGCGAGAAAATATCATGTCTCTTTTAGCATATAAAAGTTTCAATTGAACTTTGATGTCCTTATGAGACATCGTGAATAATAATTATTTATTACAAACAATCAATGCGGTAAACAAGCAAATAAAGTTATTTTAGCAAATAAGCGATGGAGAACAGCGACGCGGACAATATTAAATACCTAAAGTGGGTAGGTAGTTATAACGAACTGCGGGTGAAATAAAAGCACTGTAGGTAGTTTTTAAACAATCTTAATTTACCCACTAGGTTGTGTCTCTGTTTCTGATATACAAATAATTTTAGACTTCCGAATGAATAACTAATACGAGCGATCTATGGCTACGTAGGTATGTAGGTATTACGCACGTACGTAGGTAATAGATGAACAAACAACGAATTGGGTTAGGTATAAGACTGCGGTGCGGTGCGTTTATTCCTTATGGAATAAATACCAATGCAATAACTACAACAAATATGTACCTAATTCAAATAAGTACCTAACTATCCGGTGAGAGGGACCAAAGAAAATGTTGGCGCGAAAGGCCAATTTAGTGGACTGTATTTGCGGTGCGGAGCTAAACGATTGACAAACGCTTGGCGTTAGGTACTTCGAGTTGCAGTGGGTGTGGGACAATGGAATACAACCCGAACTAAATAGGGAAGGAAAGCACAAACCTTTACGGGAGCCACGTGCTCGCGTCGTCGCCGGTGCACCGGTTCACTTTTCCAGGTTCAGGGCAGTTGAGCTTCAAGTTATTGTCCTCACACGTTAAACACAAGCACAAACTATGGATTATAAGTCTTATTACATGCGAAAATGCGGTGATTCCAAAGTTATTAATATTTTTAAGCGGAGCGCGTCGACGCCATTGTCAACTTCTTGCGGAGCGATTCGGAAGTAGTTTTTTCGACAAATGGCGGGCGAATCTTCTTACTCACTCGCGAGGTATGTGCGGGAAGGAGATGGATATAGGAAATAGCGGATGTCAATCATATTTTGAATGTTGGCGCAACCACCTACTACTGTTATTAACTCGATTATTTCTGAATATTAATGAATAAGAGATGTTAAAAGGATAATGCCAGTTACTCTATAGACCTTTGCCCCACTCAATAAAAGTCAGTAATAAATATACAATAAGATGCTGCATATTGATGCAACTTCTTATTGTATATTTATTACTGACTAGCTTTGTGCCCACGACTTCGTTTGCGTGGGAGGGTATTCCCGCGTAAAATGCCGATCCCGTGGGAATTCCGGGATAAATATCAGACTATGTGTTATTCCAGAATGTAAACTATCTACTTGCCAAATTCGATTCAAATCCGTTCAGTAGTTAATGCGTGAAAGAGTAACCATTTTTATTAGGGTTCCCAATTTTTTTTTTTGAAAATGTAATATACCCTATATCACTCAGTGAAGATGCAGCTTTTTAATTGTGAAAGAATTTTTGAAATCAGTCCAGTAGTTTTTATGTGAAAACGTTACAAACATACAAAACACAAATGTTTCCTCTTTATAATATGATAGGTATATTATTAGTTTAGAAGTTTAGATAACTAAACATTTGTCCTGAAACCTGTAAAACTTGCGGTTTTTGTTTAAAAATAAAAACAATAATGACATTGATTGATAGGTTAGTTTGTGTAGCTAACAACGTGTAACGGAAACCCCATATCTATCCAAAAGGACTGAAGACAACATCTGGTATGGAGTCTCTATGCAAAGTTACAGCTCAAAATAAGTGACTCATAGACAATTCTATGCCCCCAACCCCCAAATTATTGGTTGCATATGCTTCTTGAATACCAGTAATAACAAACGTGTCACAGCACTATGAGGGTCAACACTATCCACGTCACTTGCCAATAAAACGATAATTCTCTTCGTTCTTCTTAATTTTCAAAATATATAAATATAATTCAAAATTTTCAAATCTTAAAAATCTTAAAATTCAGCCTCTGGTATCAATGTATTGAAATATCTAATATGCTCCACACATGTAGACATAGGATTAGAAAACCCTTGCCATATCGTTTGTTATCATCCAAAGAAGCCGTGCACTCGGTATGTACCCTTTAAATTACACATTGTATAATTGTTAAAATAAATTTTAGAATTATGGCAACCTAGGTGGAATTCTGTCAAGGACCAGGCCCGAGTCGGCGGCGCGCCGTGTTCCGCGCGTGCCTCATAGAGCAGTCAGCAGCATTGACGGAGCCCGATAGGGCTACTGCCTTACGGGGTTGTGGGAGAGTTCTAACGAGATACCGAAGCCCCGGAATACAAGGGCAACTGAAGGAGCAGGGTGGGTTTTTTGTCAGTAGAAGAATAGATGATTTATTTATTATCTAATCTTCAAAAGTAATTAAGACATCATCGAGAAATGCTGCTGGTGCGTCATTAATTCCTTTTTTCATAAAATTGTAAACCGCAACTTTTAAAGAAAAACCATTTATTATGAAAAGATTCTTTATTCGTCACAATTATTTTCATCATTTTACTTTTTCTGTAAATGATAACCATGACTGGGTTAGGATCTGGCATTGTATACCTATCTAATTCACACTTATATATATAGATAGATAGTTATTAATTATATTGTTAAGAATAGATTTACAGTATTTCGGTATGTACAATATTTTAGTCCTACGTCTTTCTTGTGGTATAAGTATGTTTTGGTTTTACCTGCGTCCGGATCTACATAGATAAAGCAACATATAATTATTATTGGCCATGTGAAAAAAGTTGGCCAAGTGCGAGTCAGACTCGTCCATGACGCGTTCCGTACTGGCTACGCCAAATAACTTTGTTTAATCATAGTAATTGTATGAATAACAAAGTTCAAACGATCCATATTAATTTCAAAAAACTTTACTACTTTGGAAGTGTATAGGTATGTTCCAAATGACTGGATTTGAGGAAAAATTATTTAAGGAATCTTAATTTCATTTTTAAAGATCTATCTATAGGTTTGATGTACCAAATTTTTTTTAGTTCCAGTTCAATGTATGGCGAGCCTCCCCTTAATATTTTTTTTTTTATTTTAATCGGAGAGCGGTTTGCAGATTACATCTATATAGCTAGTTTCTATGAAACTATTAAGATTTCAATAGTTTCAGACAGACAGACAGACATGACGAATTTTTAAGGGTTCCGTTTTTGCCATTCGGCTATGGAAATCTAACAACATCGCAATCATCGAATAACTTCTCTCACTGGAGCAGAAAGGAATGTCACACTTCTACTGATAAAAAGCCCACCCTGTTCCTTCAGCTGCCCTCGCGTTCCAGGGTCGCGGTATCTTGTTAGCACATTCCCGCAACTCCGGCGCTTTATTGTGACTTCGTAAGATACCTTTGCAGGAAATTGTATCTTTTTAAAACGAAAAGGTAAATCTGTAGATACCATAAAGATTAATTTTATTTATTTATTTATTTATTTAAGGACAACCAACAAAGCATACACCAATAAACATGTTAAAAATTAAAATAAAATATTGTTACAAACAATAGTGTAGCCTTAATTAAAGGCTGCCACGGCATGCATTTAACAATAAGCGTGAAAGTAGATATTAAACAAAACAAAAAAAAAACTTACTAACATTGCAATGGCTAGCTAGGTATTACTAATTGCTAAAGCTATTGCTTTAGTACCAGCATAGCATTTCACATATTATAACATTAATGAACAGTTAAATAATAATTAAAAAATATAACTTGATATAAGTGGCAAGCTAGAAGCAAAATAAAATTATTTGTCATTTTTGTATAAATGCCCTATGTAAGACAGACTTGAATTTGTGTAAGGAATAAGACATATCAATATCGACACTAGGTAAGGAAGACAAGCGACTATATTGAACCTGCATTCTGTTTATGGTGGAAAAATGACCCAGATTGGTTTTAAAACCCTTAGCGCGAAGTAACTGATACCTAGATATACGAGGCAGTTTATAAGGCGCATTTATGTTTATCAGACTGAGTAACCGCGGACAGTCAATGTGATTGTTTAATAATTTGTATAGAAAGAGATTATCTAAGATCGTACGACGATTTTCTAGACTCATGAGATTAAAATGTTTCAAGCGAGAGCTGTAGCTCATTAATTTTCTGCCCAAATTGCAGTGATATGACAAGTGCCAAAGAAATCTTTTCTGCAATGATTCTAAACGACTTTTATGTATTTCGTAGAATGGAGTCCAGACAATGTTACAGTATTCTAAACCGGACCTGACTATTGAGTTGAATATAGCAATTTTAGTTGATGCGCGAATAAAATTTTTACTGTTACGCAGAATGAAACCCAACATCTTAAACCCTTTACTAGCAATTTTATCTACGTGAATATTAAACCGAAGCTTATTGTCAATGTAAACACCTAGATCACGAATAACTTCCTTTTCATTAATAATTTGGTCATTAACTTTGTAATTACGAAAATAAGGTCCTTTGTTCCTAGAAAAATGTACGTAATTGCATTTATCGCCATTAAGAAGCATGTTATTGTCCAAACACCACTGGGAAAAACGGTCTAAGTCTTCTTGGAGTTTATGTGGATCATGATCGCACTCTATCCGTTTTATAATTTTTAAATCATCGGCGTATAAATATATCTTGGAGTGTACGAAACAAGACGCCACGTCATTTATAAATATATTGAAAAACAACGGGCCTAGATGGGAGCCCTGGGGTACGCCTGAGGGCGTGAGAAACTGATCTGATGAATAACCGTTGACCACAACCTTAGATGTGCGTTTAACAAGGTACAACTCACACCACTGCAATAAGTTTCCTGCAATTCCGATTGCGTGTAACTTGGTAACTAACATTTTGTGATCCACCTTGTCAAACGCCTTACTAAAATCAGTGTAGATTACATCTACAGGTGTTCCACGGTCGACGGCGTCAACTAAATCTGATATAAAGCACGCCAGATTGGTGCCAGAAGAACGGCCTTTCACAAAACCGTGCTGTTCAGGCATCAATGTTTGTTTCACGTGCCACGAAAGTATAGGGTATACCAAAGCTTCGAACACCTTGCCAAAAATAGACAAAATAGATACTGGTCTATAGTTATTCGCTGCGGACTTGTCACCAGACTTAAAAATCGGTACAACTCGTGCTTCTTTCCAAGTCTTTGGAAAACAACCTGTACTCAATGATTTATTATAAATCATAGAGAGAGGTTCCCCCAAAAACTCACAGCATTTTATTGCAAAAATGGAAGGCAGCCCGTCAGGCCCTGGCCCCTTATTAGGGTCAAGTCTTTTCAAAGTTTGAATGACAGAATTCGTGGAAAATGTCAGTTTGGTCAGAAAATCAGTATGCTGACATTCCCTAGTCCTTTGTGTAGCCATAGCGTCAACAGTATTGTTATTACAAGGGTTATAGACAGATGAAAAACATGAGGCAAATATATTGCAATTTTCTGTTCCATTACTACCTTTGATATCACCATAATGTATAGACGAAGGGTATGTACTGTTACCGTTACGTTTATGTTTTAAAAATGTCCAAAATAGCTTAGGGTTAGAAGTGATCGAAGATTCAATTGACGTTATATATTGCTTATAATTATCATGTGTTAATTTGGTAACTCTGTCTTTGAGCAGACGATATGAAATTTTATCTAGGGGGTTTTTAAATTTGGAATAGAGTGTATAGTACTTATTTTTTTCTTTTAGCAGGCGTATAAGATCCCTGCTAAACCAAATTGGGTATTTGCTGGTTTTAGGTTTAGACTTAGGTACGTATTTCTCAATTACATTATAGATAACTTGGTAAAATGAGTCTACCATTGCGTTAACATCACAACATTGAGGAAACAAGTCCTGCCATGATATGTTACTTAATTCTAGAATAATTTTACTATAATCAGCTTTGTAGAATTTAAATGTTGGCTCCTGGTTAGGGTGTAAGGTTTCCTCATGTAAGTCACACTGCAGTTCGAATTCAAGGGGAGGATGGTACGAGTCTATATTACTTAGCGGGTTTTTGGATGTACTTAAACTTTTCACATTAGTATCGGTCAAAACAAGATCGAGTATCTTATTTTTATGGTTACAAACACTATTGTATTGAGCTAAATTATTTAATGAAATAAAATCCAATAGCTTCTGCTCATAAAAACCGTTTTTATTTAAAAAAGGCCCCAAAGGTCTGGTGAACCTATCCATTCGATGCTACTCAAGTTGAAATCACCCAATATTAACGTGTTATTAAAGTTTTCTGAGATTCGAGGTATTAGTGCCCTATATATTACCTACAAATCCTACAATAAATAAGAATTGAATCCCTATTATATAGGTGCACACGAAATTAAGAATCGTATAATATAGACTACAAATACGCATTTTTAAACTGTATAAGTACATCAATGGAACTAAATTAAAACAATCTGGCGTCTTTGCTGTCAATGTTGTGTTTACCTGTAATTGGCATATATATTAGAATATTACCGTATGATTAAGTATATGTATGTGTATGTATGTGCTGTGGGTGAACCTTAAGTAAATAAAAAAAAAAAACAAAATTAATAAACGAACTATAAACTTTAAACTAAACGATGACATCAATAAAAATTAGCCAAGTGCGAATCAGACTCGCCCATGAAGGGTTTCGTAGTAACTACGCCAAATAACTTTATTTTTCATAGTGTTTGTATGAATTACAAAGTTATATTATATTTTGTTATATTTTTTTTGATATATTTGACTCGATTGTTAATGAAGTTAGAGGGGGAGGGGGGGCACACATTTTACCACTTTGGAAGCGTATATCTTTTAAACGATTGACTTTATGGAAAAGTGGTTTTAGAAATCTCAATGTCATTTTAAAGACCTGTTTATAGATACCACACACGGATTGGTTTCATGAAAAAAATATTTTCAGATTTAGTTCCATGTATGGGGGCTTCCCCCCCCCCCGAATTTTAAATATTTTATTCTTGTTTTCTTAAAATCGGAAAGCAATTTACAGAATACATCTAACTACCTTCCAAGTTTCACATGTATAGCCCCAATAGTTTCGGAATAAAATGGCTGTGACATACGGACGGACGGACAGACAGACAGACAGACATGAAGAAATTACAAGGTTCCGTTTTTTGCCATTCCGCTATGGAACCTATCAAATCCTATCATAACCTATCAAAATCATTTCTTCAACTAAACAGAAAGTAAAATAAACATATTAAAATGTATACAAAAATTCACACCAGACATTAAAAAAAACTGAAACAAGTTTACATAGGAAGTCTCTTAGCAAAGAAGTCGAAATGAAACCAAGTTTAGTAGGTACACTATCAGTGCGGTATCTATCGCGGAGTGGTAGATACGCGAGTTATGCTCGACGCACCGTGCATCCGCGCGCCGTTTCGGTTAATAGCGTTGTAAAATAATATTAATTTTACATTTTCTCCTAAACTATAAGTCCAAATTACATACTGTAAACGGTAAAGTTTATCTTCATAAAATTGTCTTGATGATGAAATTACTTTCGAACGTAAATAATAATACATATGGCCGCATAATAATAATAATACAAAGTCATGCCTTATTTTTTCAATATTTTCTTTAATTAAATTATTAAATATCACATTAATTTTTTTATCACAAAATTAATCTTATTGTGGATTATTTATGAAAGTTAGATGTATAGTACCACAGACTTTTTTAGATCTACATACACCCTACATTTTTATAGTACGTGATCTTTACGTATATCTCAGCATTTCGCCAGCGCACGCGATTATAGTAATTTAGCGGCGTATTTTCTTCCGACTTACTTCACTAATACCCTTTATTATTTTAGGAAAACCGAGAGTAGTAGCGTAATGCTAGATAGCCTATAGCCTTCCTCATGAAACTGCCTATCATGTTCTTTCGAAGATTAGTGCGTTCAAAATAACAAACAAACAACCTTTTCCGCTTTATAATATTACTTTTCCGCTTTTTAATGTATATATATACTTGTAATAAAACTTTTGCTTTGAATATGTTATATACTTAGTTTAATTTTTTAAGCACCTGCCATGTTATCTCCACCACCCATGGTTGACTGGTAGAGAATTCCTATGGCATTAAGTCCGCCTTTGTACATTTTGTGTTGCATAAAGTTTTAATAAATAAATGAATATTTTCAAGTCTTTGGTATGACTAAAAGCAGAGTATGTGCATATGATATGGGACTTTTGTTTTTCGGTGGGAAAATCATCTAATGACCTACACCTACTTATACCTACCTTATAGCTCAAAATTAACTATGTTCCATTCAGGACCTTTAGCCATGTGCGTTAAAATATATAATAGGCTTCCAAACTCAATTAAGGACATACCTAGAGTACGAAAATAAATTCAAACAGTCTCCAAAAATACCTTACATTAAAATCATATTACACTCTAAAGGAATTCTTTGACGATAAGTAAACTTTGACATTGATATTCATACCTGTACACAATGCTTACAGCAGCACATACAATCTTGACATACTATTATTGACTATTTTTATCTATGCTCTAATTTATTTTATTTAAATTTATGAATGGAAATTTGACCTAATTTGAATGTGACTGTGACATTTATTTCATGTTCAATTTAGTATTCTTGTTTAAGTGGTTTATTATTATTATTTTTTCTTATTGACTCTGTAATATGTGACATTTATTTCATGTTAAATTTAGTATTCTTGTTCAAGTGGTTTGTTTTAGTATTAATACTGTAATTATGACATTTACTTCATGTTAAATTTTTAGTATAATTTTTTGAGTTGTTTGTTTATTATTGACACTGTAGCATTTTACATTATTTATATTATTGTGCCCTAGCAGGGTTCGTGTATGAAACCTATATGACCTATTTGTAAGAACGTGTAAACTACACGAATGCAATAAATGATGATTATGATTACTGACTAACCCACCATGTTCCTTCAATGCCCTTTTTTATTCAGGCCTTTCGTTCCGGAGCTCTGTAGCACAGTATAAAAATAATAATAGACAGACAGTGCGGAATCTGCCTACAAACGCTCGAAACAGCACACTCACTCACACAAACATGCGCACCGACGAGACTCCTAAGCGTCGGTCACAGTGCTCTCAGTAGTGCGTGCCGCGTCAACACGAGTGGTCACGTTTAAATTTTATTTACATCCGAAAATGCCACGAACTTATTGCGTTGTGTACAGCTGTTTGAACTCGGCTTCAACAAAACCGGAGCTATCGTATTTCAAACTTCCTGCTGATTTTGAAAGATAAGAATGATTTATTTATTGTTATTTTTATACTTATAATCGTTATCGAATTATAAGTCCACGATCATAATTAATTCGTGATATTATCCATACTTCCATACTAATATAATAAATGCGAAAGTAACTCTGTCTGCCTGTCTGTCTGTTACCTTTTCACGCCTAAACCGCTAAACCGATTGAGCTGAAATTTATAGTTTAGGACCCTGGAAAGGACATAGGATAATTTTTATCCCGGAATTCCCACGGGATCTGGAATTACGCGGGAAAAACCTTCCACGCGAATGAAGTCGCGGGCATAAGCTAGTTACTTATAAATCCAGAATACGGTGGTTATGAGGATATTTAAAGCTGATAGTGCAATAGTTGTAACAAAATGTAAATCAAAGATGGCGGCCGCAATAGATATCAACTTTTTCGTCATGGGTGTTGTTTTCATGGTATTCGAGGGTGCTAAAAACGATAGTGCTGTCAAAATGTGAATCCAAGATGGCGGCTGCAAGAGGTATCATTTTTTTCGTCATGGGTGTCGTTTTCATGATAGATAGATAGATATATTCTTTATTGTACACCATAACAGTAAAACAATAAGGACTTTACAACTAAAAAGGGTGACACAATGGGCGGTCTTATCGCTAAAAGCGATCTTTTACAGACAACCTTTGGATGGATTTGACACAGGAGAAAATTTGAGGGTGTTAAAAACGATAGTGCTGTCAAAATGTGAATCCAAGATGGCCATGAGATTACCTATTTAAATTGTATTTGTAAGCTTGGTAGTTTGTAAGTGAAAAACAAAAACTATACCAAAATCATTAAAGTGACAACCCTATTGCTTCAATGGAGCGTAGGTAATTATGTCGTCAACTAGGCTTAGTTTCTAAACTGTCCATTATTATCAATGATATTATAAAGTACAGATATGTTACGTTGATAGTAATTTGCGTTGAAATTTGTTGCGCGTAGTAAAAACTGCACACATCACGGATATCTATGGCACACATTGACAAGTTCTACTGATAAGTAGAACAAAAGATACGAAACAACACCCAAGTGAAAGAAATAGCTATAAATCTAACAATTGGGCTTCAAATGAGTCCTTGTGCCATAGGATAACATTTTTATAGCCGTAGAGTGGACACTCGATTGAAGAGAAATACCTACTTACTCTTCAATCGAGTGTCCACTCTACGTAGGTATGAAATTAAACATCATAATGGTTAATCACGGATCAAGTATTACCAATAATGTTTGTATTCAGCTTAGGCCATTATATTCAAAACTAAAATAGAAATTAATAGTCATTATGTTAATGAAATAATTTATGATCAGTCATAACAATAATTGTATGATTCGAAAAGTTCGTTAAATCGGAACTTCATCTTGGATGAAGCAGGTGAAAAGCTAGTAATCAATAAAAATAATCAATTTCATGACACAACTATAGGTTTCATAATGAAATGTCATGTAGCGGTTTCTTTGTAGGTACCTATACTGACCAAACAAATTCAACGTTGGCGAAAATGCAAGCAACAGGTAGCTGACATTTTATAAAACATTATGCAGGCAGCATTATGTTTTATAAAATGTTTTAGTTACCTACCTCCATAATTGGAACTGCATTCTTTTAAGCATTGTTCGACCACATTTCGAAACATATTTGTTAGTACTTTGGAAGTGATTGCTACATATCCTGCTGTTTTTTGATGTTATCCAGTCTGAATCGCTTTTTTGTTCACGAACAATTGCGATCCAATCTCGAAGTCAAACCTGATCCCTCGGAAACCTAATTCAATAAAAAAACAGTTATAATCCTCAATAATCAGTCAAATGAACTTTAGTCAAAAAAAATTGTAACACAAAACAAATTAAAACAAGTCAATCAATATAGCTTCTACACTTGTAAACTTTTATCTAATCTATGTCCACACGCACGCATCCTTATCGCTCTCGCGATAAAACATGTTTGCTCTCTCTGTCTTCACCTACATATGGCTCCTAAGCATAATTTATTGGCAAGTTTGGAAAATAAATGAAATATAAAAATAATCTTAATATATTTACATTCTCGCATGTGGTATGAGATCCTTTGTATTTTGTTTACTTTGGAAGTATAAGTCGTACACTTCCGAAACTCACACGATGGCATTTTTGATAAATAAAATCTAAGGACACGAGTATTACGGTACGGCACGCTTGTGGTTGCGTTCGACGCAGACTAGTTGCAAGACGTTCCAATTAGCTCGTGTTCGAGTCTTCACGACGCGCGCGCCTATAACATATCTGTACAATAAAATATCATTGATTATTATGCTGTGTCTGTAGTCTCCTGTATCGTGGGCGCATTTTTACAAACACCCACACTGAAAAAAGTATTTTACAGAACTATGTAGTTTAGTTAACTGACAAATCGACACGCCCTATCAACAATGGCGGATCTGAAAATATACAACTTTTCAGCAGAGCAGTTTAAAGTTTAAAAGCATGATAAAAATGTTATTTTATGGATCACGATTATATACACTCCCTTTGCAAAAAAAAAACGGGCATCTAAGGAAATTTACGTTCTAAGGTCGATTTGAGTTAATTAAATGAAATTTATTGCTTTGACGTAGTCTGTATACTTATAATCGTGTAAATTAATGCGCGTGAAGTGAATTCGGGCAATTAAAAGAAAAAAAACGACGGATTCTTTAAAACCGATGTACACGCCCAAACAATAAGAAGTGGTCGGCAATAAAGACAAGACTTTTTTTTCCCTTTTTTTAATTAAATTAAGTTACAAACGTAAAAACCTAATAACGAGTGTGACCTCCTCTTGCCAAAATCACAGCTTGAATCCTTCTGGGCATGCTTTCCACGATGTTTTTAATAACGTTTTGAGGAATACGTTCCCACTCTTCTGCAATGCTTCCTTTTAGCTCCCTCATGTTTTGTGGAGCAGGTTGCACTGATCTTACCCGTCTCTTTAGAACATCCCAGACATGCTCAATTGGATTGAGGTCAGGACTTCGAGCTGGCCAATCTAAACGATGGATCCCAACTTCTTGCATGTACGCTTCCACGTCACCAGAACGGTGCGGGCGAGCATTGTCATCCATAAAAATGGAATCTTCCCCAAGTGCAGTCAATGTGGGTTGTGCATATGGAATTAGGACTTCCATTATGTACCGGTGTGCATTTAATGTTCCATTTTCTATGAAAACTAACTCCGTACGCTCCATCGAATTAATTGCTGCCCAAAACATAACGGAGCCTCCGCCATAAGGATTGATTTCTTCGAAACACACTTTCACATAGCGTTCCCGTGGTCTTTGCAGCACTCGCCGGCGTCGATCCTCTCCACGCAAAGAGATTCTAGCTTCATCAGAAAACAATACTTTATTCCAGTCCTCCAGAGTCCATGAAGCACAGTTCCGAGCAAACTGAAGTCGAGCAACACGGTGCTCACGGAGTAATTTAGGGCCCCGAGCTGGGCGGTAACTCCTGATATTGGCAGCCAAAAGCCTCCTCCTGACCGTCCACAAGCTAACTTCTACTCCTCTTACTTCTTCAAGGCTCTTCTTCAGGTCCACACTTGACGGTTTACGATTCCGCAACGCCTGACTCACCAAAAAGCGGTCATCTCTTGGTTCTGTGCATCGTTTTCTTCCCGAACCGGGTCTTCTTTTGACCGAACCGATCTCTTGATACCGTTGCCAAGTCCTCTGGACAGTTGAACGACTCACATTTAGCCGCTGAGACACGTAAGTTTGCGAACAACCTTCTTCAAGTAGGGCTATAATTTTACCGGCCCTTATCGCTTTATTTATCACTCATATCAAAAAGTGGTATTTAATGTAAAAAGAAAGATTAAATTGATTAATTTGCAGAAAATATCCAAAAAGTTATAAAATATCGTAATCAGTTAAATAAATCGTTTCAGCAATTCACGCCATTAGTAAAGCAATTTTAGAATAATCCACAATAATCATTATTTTTCTTTTATTAATTACAAATTTTAAATTTGGAACGTAAAGAATCATGCCAGGATGCTTCAAATAACATGCCAATACATCGTCAAATTAATAAAACCTATTTCTTGTTCTTCTTCATTGAAGTAGAGAAAAAAATCCAAAGTGCCCATTTTTTTTGTAAAAGAGTTTATATGGATATTGGATATATGACACTCATTCCAAAATTCAAAATCGTAATCTATAAAATAACATTTTTATCATGCTTTTAAACTTTAAACTGCTCTGCTGGAAAGTTGCATATTTTCAGATCCGACATTGTTGATAGGGCGTGTCGAAATAGCCAAACCTTGATAACTAACAATCAAATTTAATTTACGTATTGATCAACTGCTTTTGTTTAGGTATAACAAAACTGAATTGTCTACTAGGAACTATAGTTATGTAGTCACTATTTTTTTGTAATAGGTTACTCAATTGTTTGTTATTTGCTACTCAAAACTTTTTTCAGTGCAGACACGGAACAGCTATGTGTATGCCATACAAACATTTATTCCAGTACGGGAATCGAACCAGCAACACTCAGCGCAGCAGCCAATCGCTCAACCTCTGCGTAAATATTGACATTTTTTAACATGTTCAGAAAATTCCGATTACCTCTCTGGTAGCTATTATTGAAAGTCAAGTCATTAACTGCCAAGCCTTTTTCCATCAATGTTAGGGATGGCTTTTAGCAGGCAGTCTAGTCAGATGTAGCTGAGTACTAGTGTTCTACATGGAACGTCTGCCTGTCTGACCTCCACAACCCAGTAACTGGGTAACACGATACCCCTTGGTAAGACTAGGGTCAGATTATCTGGCTTCCGACTATCCATAACGGCTGTCAAATATGTAGAAATGATAGCCGGGACTAACGGTGTAATGTGCTCTCCGAGGAACGCAGGAAACTCTATATATGTATTAACATGGTCACTGGTTGCGCTGATATATGATTATATTCGTTTAAATTATATTGGCAACACGCCTAATAGCTGATTGGTTGACACATTTCTCCTTCCGCTTTACCATCTCCTTCGCACAAATCTTTGGCTATTCGCGAGTGAAAGACATGGACAACACCGCTTGAGATCTCCGATAAGAATCGAAGATACTTTAATGGCTGACAACTCGCAGTTAATCGCACACGCCCTCTGTAAGAAAAATTCGATATCGAAGAAGTTTGGTGTTGTTTTAGTGTATAAAGTGGTTCCATCGTGCCAGGAGACAAGCCGGGACGTTTAAGGTTAGTGCATCCACATCCCAGGCAACGCTTGTCTCTTATATCTTTGTTCCAATGCAAGCGTCGCATTCCTACCAACTTGGTGCAAACCAAATTTCTAACTTCGCAATCTTTAGCTTCACCGTAAGCGGTGAACCACCAGTCACCCATCCATAGCGCTTAACCCTGAAGAATGACCTGTGAGTTTGGTATTATTTAGCCACGAGCTCTTCTATTTTGTGAAAGTCAGGATTAAAAGATGTTTAAATAAAACAATGAAGCCACTGCATTGCTCGACATACTTTATTATGAACCCAAAACCCCATATAAATAGATCGATCGATCTTAATGCGTAATTAGCTTTACAAATAGTTTTACATAATTATAGACGAAGCGAGCTTAAAGCTTTTCATCATTCCACATGAGGTGGCACGTTCTCCGCGTTGTATTCTGATGTACCCATGTTCACCAAATCTTTCACCCCATGAATTCTTAACAATCCAATACGGTGTGCCGTTTTCTGGAACAAAATCGGTGCAATATAATCTTTACTAGCGACTCGGCCCGGCTTTGCTCGGTCTAATTCTGTTTAGACACACATCAATATTATTTTTTTATTACTGATGGGCCCACTCTTGACCTCGATGTCGCCTGATGGTAAGCGATAGATGAGGTCTAAGATGGGACGAGCGAGCCCAGAAGATGCCTGTTCACTCTTGCTTTAAAGGCTGAAAGGTCATATGTGGCAGGGAACACAGAAGCCGGCAGAGAATTCCACAGCTTGGCTGTGCGCACAATAAATGTGGAGGAGAAGCGCTTGGTATGACAAGACGGTATATCAACCAAGTGTGGGTGGTACCCAGCCGTGCTCAGATTATCTGAATCTCTGCTTAGACTTTTCCCAGTGAACTCGGGTTCAGTTTCCAGTCTGATGTATCAGTCTTCAGTCGTCTGATTTTTCAGTATCAGATTTTCTGGTTTCTGAGTACCAGTAACGACTAACAAAGATGTCCAAATGAGAGCCGTGACCAACGGCTTTTCCGAGGCAAAGGGGTATCACAGTTTCCAAAAATCCGTTCTTCTACAGAGAAATTCCTTACAGAATAACCTAATATCACTCTTCGTCACGCTAGCGACTTCTCGACCAACGAGGCAAGAAGAAGAGTCTTAATGTAATAAAACCTTGAACATACCTGTACCGTAGCCAACCAGAAGAACGTCATGGTTGAAACCACCTGAACCGCATTCTCTATCAAGCATTATGCCTCCGTGATAACCTTGAAAGCTGTTTGCTCGAACTCCTGATACAAAAAGTAGAAGAGTAAAATATCTGGGCACTCAGGACTTATTTATAATATGTAATTTTTTATCTTTTTTCTAATATAATAAATGTGAAAGTTTGTGAGGATAGGTGTATGGATGTTTGTTGTTCTTTCATGCAAAAACTACAAAACGGATTTGAATGAAATTTGGTAAGTAGATAGTTGGCATCCTGGAATAACATATAGGCTAATTTTTATCCCGGAATTCTAAAGGGATAGGGGTTTACGTGGGAAAACTAATTCATGTGAACGAAGTCGCGGGCAAAAGCTAGTAAATAATATGTGTCTATTAAAATTTTCGAGTGGGCAGTTGGTTGCAAGCTCTCCACTTCAGTTTGAGCTTGTAGTGTCTATTTTATTTATTTATTTAATCATTTATTATCAGGTTACAAAGACCCATAGATATACAGTTGTTAACTAATAGAGGGCGTTCCCGTTAAACCGCAATAGTATAGCATCCTTACATGCTAAAAAAATATTACCATTCGAAAACAAAATTTTTTTTTTTTTTAAATATTAAATTAAGGACGGCAACGTCGCAATTTATTTATGAATGACGGGCCGCGTGTGCGGCGATCTAATTGATGTGCTTATACTATTGCCGGTTAACGGGAACGCCCTCTGTTAGTTAACATACTGTATACCTTAACCTAAAGTATATATAATATTATAACAATTGTGTTAGTAGATAAAACTTAATACTATGTTAGTATCACTAAATTACACTAAATCTTCGTGCGTTCCGGTGGCACTTGTCCGCGAAAACGGCAGAATACCACATCCTACGGCCAAAAGCTTTCTTCCATCACCTGAGGCAGGAAACATGTTGGTAAGCGCACCACAAGTAGGTACCTTGAAGTTGACATTGTGATGAATAATTAATAAGTAATTTAGGTTAAGTACTAAAATAAAATTTAGGAATTTTGTTACTAACCACAAAGGTTTGATATTTAAAATAAATATATAAATTGAAAGTGTATTTTTTGTCCTTCTTTTACGTCATAACAACGGTTCAATTTGATTTTGGTGTGGTGTTATTGAAGAGCTGGACATTGATAAAGGCTTTTTCATCTCATCGATTCGAATTCGAAAAAGACGAATTGGTTCGCTTTTAAGTGCACCCAAAGGTGGTGTTTTTTGTAAGAAACTTTTAGCGGGCAGTAATGAGTTTTTAATCCTCTTTTTGCCGCGCACTTTTTTAATTTGCAACATCGTAGTGTTCAGCGCCACAAAAATCGAACGCAAATATTGTTTGAATAAAGACTGGCTGGTAGGACGGCTCACAGTGACGAAGCCGGCTGAATAAAAAAAAAATCAATTTAAAAACGCGCGAACGCGCCCGCGCCCTCGTTTTTGTCAATTTTCACGGATTGTTAGAAATTCATGGTTTTGTTTTGAAAAATGAGTTCTTCAAGTGACAGTGAAAGTATAGAATTAACTCCTGAAAGTATTAGAACTGACGCAAGAAATGTGATGGACCGGCAAAATCCCGCGAGAAATACAAAGTCTATGGTAATTTTATTGAATGGAGAAATGCAAGAGGCGCCAGGATTTTTTCAGAATCTGTATTTTTGGCCTACTTCCAGCACTTAGCCGAAACTAAACAACCTTCCACTTAATGCTAAAATCAACAGTCAGTTCTAATAACGACGTAAAACTGGCCACATATTCGAAATTAATAGCGTATCTAAAGAGGATGTCTGATGGATTTAAACCTAAAAAATCCAAAGTGTTCTCAGTCAAAAACGTGGGGACTTCCCTTAATGAGGCACCCGACAAAGTCTTTCTTGCGGTAATAGTAAGTAACTATGTATATGGTGGATTAGTAAAGTATAAACATAGTGTTTTAAAATGCGCATTTTATTGTAACCTGAACTTCGATAATACTTGTCTTATTCACATTCGGTTTTGTTAATAGTGGCTTTAATTTTCGGAGTACATGGAGCTTGTAGTGGAAATGAACTTTTAAACATAACTGTTGATGGTGTCGAAAATCAGTCGGATGATTTACTGTTAGTAAAGCTGACAAACACAAAAACAAAAATTGACCAATCTTTCGGAATCCGAGGAGAATACAAAACTATTATACAGAAATACCTGGACCTGCGTCCTGCTGATATGAAGACCAATCGGTTTGTCATCCGTTATCAAAATGGCAAGTGATTCAAACAAGTTATGGGAAAAAATAAAATTTCTACCATGCCACAAGAAATGGCTACTTATTTGAAGTTACCAGATATCAATCTGTATACAGGACATTGTTTTCGTCGTACTTCTGATACCATTTTGGCAGATTCTGGACCGGATTTAACTGTTCTCAAGCGACATGGTGGATGGAAGTCGAGTGCTGTATCAGAGGGGTATATAGAAGATTTCATTGAGGACAAGGCAAAAATATGTGAACGCATCGTAGAAAACATTGAAATGCAACCTTCAGTTAATCCCTCCATACCACTGTCGCCGCGCCCATTTACATTCACCGTCACATTTTCCTCAAAATGAGCCAGAATCGGATATTATTTCAAACACGCAGAATATAAAATCTACAACAATCTCTAATCCTAATAAAACTGTAACAATAAATATTCATAATTGCGAAAATGTCTCTAAGTAGTAGTTTTTAGTGTTTCTCATTTATTACACTTTACAAACATATTATTTACATTTCTAAACATTCCTATAAAAACACAAAAAACATTAAAAAATATAAAAAACAGTAGCCCACCGGTATCGGGAACAGGGTCCAAACTACCGGTCATCAGGGCTCTTGAGAGAGGAACCTCCTAACAATTCACGCCGTGTCCAGAAGTACTGCTTCCTGGATTAAGCTCTTGATCCAACTGCCCAACGAGAGCCTCCTAAGATGTTTGTCGAGGCTCTTGGCTGTTATGCCATTGGCTGAGACGACTATCGGCACAATGATTGCTGTATCCACATCCCACATGTCAACAATCTCGCGAGTCAGATAAAGATATTTAAATTGCTTATCTTTCTCGGCTTTCACGAGGTTTTCGTCATGACGGACCGCTATATCAATAATCATTGTGCGACGCTCTAATCGGTCTATCACCACTATGTCAGGCTTATTGGCAACAATAGTCCTGTCAGTGATGATAGACCGATCCCACTACAATGTAATATTGCCATTTTCGAGAACTGGGTCGGGCACATACCTATAGTACGGTACTTCTGATTCCACTAGATTGTATTTAAGAGCAAGTTGCTGGTGAACAATCCTAGCTACAAGGTTGTGTCTATGCAAATAGTCTCCGTTAGCCAGACGAGAACAACCTGAGATAATGTGACGAATGGATTCTCCCGGTTTGTGACATGCCCGACATATGTCTACCGTACCATCCTTCACAATATATTTCCGATAGTTATTCGTCATCATAACTTCGTCCATAATCGCACAAACAAAACCTTCGGTTTCCCCGAAGAGGTCACTAAAACGTAGCCAGGCTACGGACGCTAATGTATCTACGTCAGACCCATGAAGGGCCCGGTAATAGCGCCCGTGAAGCTCCTTCCTCTGCCATCAGTTGTTTTATTATTAGATATTATTTAATTTCAATTTAGTTGTTACTCTATGTTTTATTACCCGACTGTGGCGAAGCAAGGAGGAGGGTTGTTAAATAATATTATTACAATAAAATATGAGGCGCCTTTTATTTTCTCATAGTGGGTGATGAAAAGTAGAGTATTTTTGGCTCGGGCGACGTACTTTGAATTCCTCTCTACGAGAATAAGAATCCTGAAGGATTCTACTCTAGAATCCCTCACTTCGCTCTGGATTCAAAAAAGTGCCCTAGCCGCAAAAATATTTTTTGCTCCCTTATGATACAATGTACTACTTTCTCTGAATAAAATATAATCATGCGATTACATATACATCAATTTTTATTTTCTGTAGATACGTGGTTACTTACCAATGGATATCGGTCCGTTTTTGTACAACAGTTGTTTAAGTTTTTCTTGTGAACGAAGTTTGTATATATTGCAGTCAGTGAGTCTCACTGCTGCTTTGGCGGGGGTGAAACGCAGGTTTGCTCTTTACCCACATACGGGTAGGTCGCTTCAGTTTCAATATCACCTTGCTGAATTATCGAACTGTAAACAAGTTTCGAAATTTTATCAATGGCAGATTTTTTGACAACATGTTTAGTAATGGTCTCCTGTGCAGCATGTAGCGGGTTCGATTCGCAGATTCCATAAAAAAAATGGTTCTGGATATTTGTAAAAAATTGCGATTACTGGAAGCCTATCCCAAAATCATTGGGAAATGACTAAGCAGATGGTGATGGCAATTTTTTTTCCGAAACAGGAATTGAAGCCGTGATGTGTAGCGAAGCAGCCGATCACTTAACTACTGTGCCAACCATATCGTCAAATTTATGTTAATAATTTCCTTTATGTAAATGAAATCCATAAGTATATGTATTTACCGAAAAGCATTATGCATTAATCCACCGTAACATCCATGCGAATTCTTATCACAGTCAACAGTCTGCTGTTCAGAAAACTCTACCAGTCTTCCATGCTTGATAGCATATTGTCCCTCTATGTTTCCTGTGAAAGAAAGTTGAGGTGAAAAATATCAACAGCCGATAGATCGTCTCGGCTCGTGTCGATACGAGCCGAGACGGTCTATTCTCAGATCTACCAAATATACAGAAAAAAATACAGACGTTTCGGAGGAGTTCGTTAACAAACATTGTGATACGAGATTTTTTATGTACAAGTAGCGCTTTAGGATATTTATAAATAATATTTTTAAATTTGTTTTTGTTGGTTTCACTCCTCATGTCTTACTGGCAGACTATACAAAAGATATGGTAGTCGTTTTTCAGCTTAACTTCAACTTCAAAATTTCATAAATGATAATTTATGTTTATTTATCAAATTAAATGGGAATGATATATGTATAGTTAGATAGATAAAACTTTTATTGGTCAACAGAAGACACAACACACAAAAGCACATTAAATATAACACCTAAATTACAGAAAAAAAAGAACAAAACAAACGTATACATACAATCAAAAATATTATAAACGAAAAAAGAAACAAACAACCTTTAAAAATGTAACATGGAAAGTCGGTGTGGTGTGTGTCTCCAAATTGCACCAAATGGGAGTCCAGCTCAGCATGTGCCAGGCAAATATACCTGACGCTGGTATTCTGCTGGATCCCAGTAGCCGTACTTACGGACGTTGAGCAGGTGTATGTATATTACAGTATTTGTACTCACCGCTGGCACTAAAAGCATAGCAACATAAACACGTGTGCTGGTAACCCTTAACCCGAGTGACTGCGTTATGCTGTCGCCAGTCAAACGACTCAGGCGCATTGCTATTAGGAATCTGGCTATCGTACACATCATTGCACGCTGAAGCTGTCAAATTTTACCTAGCTACGTCTGCCAAACCGGTGTATTGTCCGATGAATTCCTCTGGAGTTAGATCGCTGAATCTTGTTACACCTGAAACAAAGTACAGCATAGATAGATAGTGTTCAGGACTACAAGAAGCCAGCCAACGGTAACTGGACGGTCTGAACTTGTCCACGGTTCGTGGAGCCCTACCGTTGCTTTCAATGAACAAAACTACAGGCTCTCCGGCCGACAAAGCAATATATTCAAATAACTAATCGGTACCACTTACCTTCTGCGCTGGGTACTCCAACTTCGACCTTCCTAGGTCACGCCCAAGTGTGGTATGTATGTAAGTATGAAATGAGTAAGTGAAAAGTATAGTGAAAGTCAAGTGTAGATGGACGGAGGTTCTCAAATGCAGGTCCTCCCAACGCGGTCTATCAGCAATCGCAGCACAAACTTCGCACCAGATTGAAGCAGCTATTTATCACTATTTTCAGCAACTCCGCGTGCCATGCGGTGGCAACCAACCGGCGATAAATTCCAAAATATCCCAGGTTTTTCATCAAATGGGGATTACAAATTCCAATTAATCGTTACTCGCGACCCAATTATCGGTTTCAACACGCGATTGCACACGATATTTCTATTACAGTCAAATCAAAGTCCCAAGTCTCAGTATTTATATGTATCATCTATGGTCCCAAGAGCGGACA
Source organism: Tholera decimalis (assembly GCA_943138885.2). Classification (NCBI taxonomy): domain Eukaryota; kingdom Metazoa; phylum Arthropoda; class Insecta; order Lepidoptera; family Noctuidae; genus Tholera; species Tholera decimalis. Next base: position 4,648,866 of record OW964553.2, on the reverse strand, counting down.
TTTTCCAACAACGGAACCAAAGTCTATCTGTCAAGTCAAAAAGGTTATGTCAAGATCAAATTTCTTTATGTCAAAAAGGTACGTTCGGAAACGATCGGTACTAAACAGATAGATATACTCTTTATTATACTCCATAACAGAATCATAACCTATAACGTGCCCATTGCTGGAACCTAGTACTGGGATTCTATGAGAGCAAATGGGCCGTAATTCACCACACAGACTCAGTGCTGGTCGGTGAATGATACATGTCTTCGGATTTTTCGTTTCTAGGACATCCCGGTTTCCTCAGGATGTTCTCCTTTGATCACCGTTTGGAGATCAGTGGTATGATGAAAGTTACACAAAGTAATGTGCCTGCCAACTCGTAAGTCGTATCTGATACCTCCGAGCCACCACTGCTCTTAAACAGAATTTAAAAAAAAAACCATTTCAGGCAAAGCTATGTTCATTATTTTCGTACCAAATACAGCGTGTTCACTTTGTTGATTCAGAGCGTTAGCTCTTTCCAAGTTTTGTATGAATATCTCGAGTCTGGCTTGCTTTTATTTGAAGTCAATGTATTGTTTGTTGTACTCTTGGATGAAGCGTTCGAAGTGTAGTTCTGCACGTTCGCGCAGGAACAACTCAGGCGCTGGTGTGGTGGTCGCCGCGTACGCCACTAAACAAGAGCACAATAATAACAATAACGGTGCCATTTCGTCTTGAAAACCTTCACAATCTGGTTGAGGAAAGAAAAACTGAAGGCTTTTATACGAATTTTGTAAATGACGTATGTTCAATAAAATGTAAAATTAAAACAATTTAAAGAAGTTCTTTAACGCCATTATTAAAATTATGTGACTATAACCAGCAATTTATTGTGATATATTTGTTATTGAATTGTTATTTGTTTGTTGAAAAAAAAACAAATATGTGTGTGTATGTGTGTGTATCTCTTGGTACACTTACAGTAAAGCTCTTGTGCTCACAGCCTTTACAAATTGGTTGATACACCCGTGACCCAAGGGCTGGCTTATTCTTTGGCCAAAGGACTTTTGCAATACAACGTGGCAATGCCGCCAGCCTCTTTAGTACATTACCAGCTGTTAGCGTTGAGAACAAATTTTTGATTTTTTATTTTACTATGTCATTTAGTTTAGATTAAATAGTTTATAAAATATATGTACAAATACAGCCAGTTGTAACCAGATGCTATAAGTATCTTCGTAAATATGACAAGCAAAGCCGTGTGGAATATATTGCTATATAGGACTTACATAGGTATGTGTTTATCTACTCATGAAATACTGAAATACTTTAAAATCCTACATAACTATTTATTATTATTTGATTTAATCTTGCATAACTTTGCAAATATATGTGTACATTCTGAATTCTTTGTCAAATAGTTTGATAATATTAATTATAAAATTAATATGGTAATTCAAGTGACCATTATTTGGAGCCCAAATGTTGGTCTTGTTCATTTTGTGTGTAATTTGCATTTTCACCGCCGTCTCCTTAAGGTCCACGCCAATTTACCATCTTGAAGATGCAGAACTGCACTTTGAGAACTTTATTCGGGAATTCGGCAAAATATACGCTCACGAAAATGAGAAAGAAGCCCGATTTGAAATATTCAAAGTGAACTTGGAGGAAGTAAACCGGTGGAACGATGGACAGAATGATGCTGTTTTTGGTAATGTGAATATTTAAAGCACTAATAATACCAGGAAACGAGCTCCTACTCTTTTCAAAGTAGTGATGCTAGCGAAGGAGGAGGCTGAATGCGCGAGAGAGAGACAACTTACTTCCTCACGTCCTAGTTGGCGGTTAAGATACCCCGGGCGTCGAGGATTGCGAGTTGATATCCGATCACCGTAGGCGCGGGCTTGCGGGCGGTGAGCAGGGTTAGCTCACCGACCAGTAAGCACCAGGCCCGAGTCAGCGGCGCGTTGTGTTCCACGCACGCAGGAAGGAGCTGTCAGCATTAATGACGGATCTTGATAGGGTCATTGCCAGCCCGGGTTCCGTGAATGTTCTACCGAGATACCAACACCTCGGAATTCAGGGGCAAAAGATAGAATAGGGTGGGTTTTAGGTCTGAAACTTCCCTTCCGCTCAACCAAGAGCGGTAGGAGTTATAAGATTATTCTTTTTCTTATCGTGTGTGTAGTAAGGTCTGACGACCCCATACACCCTAGTCTCATAGTTTCTAGACCACTTCAAGGGTCTCTGCCGTGGTCTATTTTGGCGACCGGAACCACCGGCTTATACATGTCTTCCGAAGCATGGAACCATCTTTTTATCAGACAATCAGGTGATTCAGGCCTGCAATGTCCTAGCCAAACTGAAAACAACTTTACAAAGTATGCTTCCCGCGGGAGTCGAATCCACGATCACCGGGTCACAAGGCACACGCCTAAACCACTTGACCACGGAGGCAGTTATAAGATTATTTATACCCCGATTAAAAAGAAACGAACTCCTCTTTGTAAGAATTTTGAATGTATTGGTGAATGGTCCACTCAATTTTTACTAGCTACACTTGTATTCAACTTATTCCACCATGGAGTTTATAAAAAAGAAGTTCTGAAAGCTAATATGTTTATATGAATCATAGATAATTTAAATTATGGACGAATTTTTACTTCTGGGCGACCACTTTGAACTTAACTTGTCCTTAGAGCACAAGTTAAGTGAAACTCTCACATGATAACAACTTTCCAAAAGTACCTTCATTATGCGTACGGCTAAGGAGTGGAATTCCCTGCCGGAGTCTTTGTTTCGCGATAGCTATAACCTAGGAGTCTTTAAGTCAAGAGTGAATAGGTTACTTTTAGGTAAGCGTGCTCCATCTTCGACCACATCATCACTTACCATCAGGTGAGATGGTGGTCAAACGCGAACCTATTTTGAATTAAAAATAAAGTAATATTTATAGAAATGTACTTGGTTTCAGGACTAAAGACGTTATGGACATCAATCACGATGAGTTCCTCAGGAAGTACACTTGTTATGGACATAGTTTTACTTATGGTTACATTGTTATGTGCCCATACGCATCTGAATGGGAAAGCCAGTTAAGATCCAGTATGAATGTGGATCTTGCTATGCGTTTAGTGCCCTTGGTAGGTATGTTTAAATATCCATATCCATACTAATATTGTAAATGCTAAAGTAACTCTGTCTATCTGTCTGTCTGTTACCTTTTCACGCCTAAACCGCTGAACTGATTTAGATGAAATTTGGCATGGGTATAGATTAGGACCCTGGGAAGGAAATAGTTTTTATCCTGAATTTCCCATAGGATCGGGATTTACGCGGGAAAACCCTCCCACGCAAACGGACTCACGGGCATAAGCTAGTCTTAAATGAGTTTGAATTAGTTGAGAATGAGTCTGTCTTTATGATGCATAAAGTTCGTGACTTACAATGTCCTTACTTTGGTATTGTTCGTCAGATCGTTGAGCTCCTTAAGTTCTAAGTTGAGCTACACGATAACTGACAAATGCTTGCACTGTCTGGACAGGTCAACTCAAATCTGTATGGTTATTTCCTCAAAGAGCACCAAAGACATGAACCTACATGTTTGTCATATGATTAGACCAACACAAATTGTATGGACTTTAAAAGAGACGCTGAGCTCTGAGTTTGTTTCGGTGTTTCTTCTCAGAGTAGTCAGTTAGGAAACACCGGCCTGATGATGACGATATGTTTTTTTGCGTTTTAAGTTTAGTTTAGTTTAGCTAGATGTAGCTAAACTAAACTAAACTTAACACGCAAAAAAACATGACGTGTAAAAGCGTTATTTATAACCAATTTACAAAATAAATATTTCATTTCATTTCATTTCATTACTACACCAATTTGTAATCTATACTCTATATTCATATCTATAACGTATTATCAAAAGGCTGTTTTTAGGAAGTATCTACTGAACTGTTCTCGATTTTTTTCCAATGCAGGGCCATTAATTGTTCAGGAGTTCTTCTTGTACTCTACCACCAGCTCCATTTCACCATATGCATTGTACTGAGCATAAAGTGCTTAACAACTGTATTCAAGTAATCGAATCGCAAACCAATAAACACTTATTATTGAGCAGTTCCGGTGGCCATCAGTCGTCACAGAAAGTTTTAATTTTTTTTTAGAGATTTGTATAAAACTTGTCATAGACGGTGTTTTGAATTTAAATACGGACACACAGCTACACTACTCAATCGTCACAAGAAACTAGCACGATACAACTGGCGCTTAGCGCCATCTATCGACATTTCTATAGAGTTGTTCGAAATTTTCGAGTCAAATACAATTGGTCGACTATTACTCGTAAACTTGTAAAGCCCACTTATGTGTGATAGTTTTTCTTTAAAATTCGTTACATATAGGTACTACTGCCGTGACATTTGAATTTCTAACTACAACCGTTTAGTTGATAGAGGGGGGGAGGACACTTGACTCTAACGAAAATTGGTACTTTAAAGCTTGATAAGTCACGAACGGTTTACTTAATCAAAAAACGGTTTTATCAAACCCCTAATATTTTTGAAAGACCTATCCAACGATATCCCACACTATCGGAAGAAAGAAAAAAAAAAAAATATCATCCCACTTTACATGTATGGAAGGTACCCTAAATAATTGTTTTTTTCAAAATTTTATTTTACCACTTTTTTGACGTCATTAACGTGTATACTCATGCCAAAGTACAAATTTCTAGTACCAATAGTTTTTGAGCTAAACCGCGGACAGACGGACAGACAGACGGACATGGCGAAACTATAAGGGTTCCTTGTTGACTACGGAACCCTAAAAAATTGGTGGACAACCTTTGGAAGGACTTTACGAGGTTTTTATATTAAGACCTTATTGTTTCTAAAAGTTATCTTATATCAATTATTGAAAAAAATAATCTAGACTTAACTCTATTACTAGACTTATCACTAATATTAGCATTCATTTTCCGTATAAGTACCTAAAGATTTACTCTTAGCCTGCGTCATTTTCGTAAAAAGTGGTACTAAGTTTTTGCTTCAAGTATTAATAAATATACACCTCTACAGATAGATTAACAAATTACAAATTAACGTAGGAATCTCAAGAAAGTTCAGCCACTTATCAGAACATTGACAATCTAAGCGGAATCCAAAAATAAAACGAGAAGCATTTTCTAATAAGAGTATCATTGCTACTGTTCAAAAGCTGTGTTCTCACAAGCGAAAAATTGGTCGCTGTAGGAACCGACTAATCCGGGTTTCAATAGCGTCATTGTCCCGTACCGTGTAACGCACTTTATTGTGGCTTTAACCAATTAATTTTGTCACTCGACTAGATGATCACGCGTGGGTAGTTCTGAATGATGTCAAATAAAATGGTAGCGTAATATAATGGTTGCGGATAAGCTGGTTGTGAATAGGTGTTGATTTTTGTTGTAGAAATTATTAATTTAATTTTTAAGGTACAATATTGCATTTATTAGATAAAGCTCAGTTTATGTTATACTTTTGACAAGCATTTGTGGGTGGTTTTTTATTGAAAATAGGTTCACGTTTGACTACTATCTCACCTGATGGTAAGTGATGATGTGGTCGAAGATGAAGCACGCTTACCTAAAAGTAAACTATTCACTCTTGACTTAAAGACTCCTAGGTTGTAGGTGTCGGGAAACACAGACTCCGGCAGGGAATTCCACTCTTTAGCCGTACGCACAATGAAGGTATTCCCAAAACGTTTTGTGCGTATAGGTGGGATGTCCACCATGTAACGATGGCGCTTCGCCGTTTGTCTCGTAGTCCGATGACGGAACGGGCTTGGCGGAATTAGATTGTGTAATTCCATCGCACACTCCCCGAAATGTAACCCATAGAAAACCGATAGACTTGCAACTCGTCGTCGGTGTTCAAGGCTCTGGAGCTTTGACTCGACCAGTGCTTGTTTTGGGTGATAAGATATTTTATATTATTTCTAGATAGAAACGAACTGTAAACTAACCACCTCCATTATATTCTGCTTAGTTTTTCCCAACTTAGCTGGGGTTGACTTCTAGTCTAACTGGATGTACTGAGTCCTAGTGTTTTACATAGAGCGACTGCTTATCTGACCTCCACAACCCAGTAACTGGGTAACACGATACCCTTTGGCCAGACAAGTATCAGATTTTCAGTTCAGTGCAGTTCAGTTCAATCTTTATTGCAATATACAACGTGTAACGGAAACCCCATATCTATCCAAAATGACTGAAGACAACATCTGGTATGGAGTCTCTATGCAAAGTTTCAGCTCAAAATAAGTGACTCACAGAATTGACCCCAAATTATTGGTTGCATATATTTCTTGAATACCAATAATAACAAACGTGTCACAGCACTATGAGGGTCATCACTTTCCACGTCACTTGCCAATAAAACGATAATTCTTTTTGTTCTTCTTAATTTGCAAAATTCGGCCTCTGGTATCAATGTAATGAAATTTCTAATATGCTCCACACATGTAGACATAGGATTGGAAAACCCTTGCCATATCGTTTGTTATCATCCAAAGAAGCCGTGCACTCGGTATGTATATACCCTTTAAATTACACGTTGTATAGTTACTAGCTCACATGGACCCTGTGGGGCACAGCAATCCTTACTAATATTATAAATGCGAAAGTAACTCTGTCTGTCTGTGTGTTACGCAATCACGCCTAAATTACTGAACCGATTTTAATGAAACTTGGTACGGATATAGTCTATAGCCTGAGAAGGGCCATAGGATACTTTTTAATGCAAAAAAAGGGCTGTAAGGGGTTGAAATAGGGGATAAAAATTTGTATGGAAATTACGTTATTTTTAAAGCTCGAAGCTTGAAACTTATAATAAAAACGACATTCAAATTATGCATGAGTTTTATTTTCAAAATAATTAGCCTAAAAAAAATAAAAATGCTGCAGAAAGTCACTATTCCGCGCGGACCAAGTCGCGGGCACAGCTAGTTTAATATATTATAAAGAGTATATTATATAGTAGAGTGGTTTTATACAAACTAGAAAATCAAATAAAAATAATCACAATAATTAATGTTGCAAAGCTCTAAATGGAATAATTCAACAGACAAATTAAAATAGGTATTTTAAATAAATGTCAAATCAAATTGGGAAATTTAAATAAATGTCAAATTAAAATGGCAATGTCAGTATACAGTAGGGTCAAATAATTTAATTACGCATGTAATTACGCATGTAATATGTCACAAAAATGATAATAATAAAAATGACAATGTCTTTCGGTACTACGTTGTAAAGTCAGAGTCTAAAAATTCATACAATGTATCATTTATCGAAGAGTAGTTTTTTAACGCGTTTTATAAATATTTTGTCGTTTTGCTCTGATTTGATGTCGTTCGGTAGTTTATTGTATATTCTAATGGATGTCACACGAGGGCTCGTGCTGTGTAACTTTAATTTTAATGGGCGTATTACAAGCGTATGTTTAAATCGTGAACGTTGTGCTCGTGATCGTGTGTCTGTTTTCTGACTATCCGTAATGACTGACAAAAACTGTAAACATACCAAGATTCTAAATTAAATCATAGAATTAAATGTTTAATTTCCAGTCAGTACAATGTATTATATAATTCTCTCATTCATTCTTTTAAGCATATCGGTAGCTCAAAGTGAAGCTATAAAAAAGGCGACTCAAACGGACTTCCTTAATCCGACTTTGCACACAAAATGAAGTTTACACTTCAATGTTCACAAATATAAAAAGGTTTTAAATAAAAAATATATCCCAGAGGATGTTAATGAAACTTCAGATAACAATGAGGATAAGCCTGGTGCCGTTGTGTCTGATGCTGCAGACAAATGTTGTGAATCCAATGATGTTTTGAGTAAAATTGCAACTGAATAGTCAGCGCTCATACAAAATGATATTCCTCGAAAGGTGTCGCATGAAAAGAGATTTGAAATTAATGAATGAGTTGTAGAATTGAAGTTTTATTGGTCATGTATTGGAAGTTGATTCTATAGTAATAATAGACTTTGAAAGGAGTACTTCAAAGTTGGTTTTAATTCATAAAAGTAACGGAACTTTGTAAAGTGCTCTTTTATATAATTCTAGTGTTCTTTTTGGTCTATACCAAAAGACTATTCATTGGTATGAGTTCTAATATAAATTATTTATGATTTACTATAGAAGCAAGATCCGCTTGTATACATTACCGAATTAAAAGTAAACCATAGCATTTCTTACAGCTCCACAGAACCACTGAATTAGATTCCTCCACTTTTTGATACAAGTATTCGGGATGTTGACGCTAAAATGTAAACAGGAACACAAGGAACCACAATCTCCCAAGAAACAGATGATCAGAGATTAGATCACTGACATAGTTAGAATGATCCAAGTACAAGTTTCAATGAATGATTCTACAAATGGCTGGACAATACCAGGATTACAGGAGCGCAACATTTAGATCCTGGGCAAACATGAATGAAACGTTCTTGAATGAACCGCGGAACGTTCTACTGTATTGTCGCAAATTAAATCCGCATTTGTAAATATTTGTGAATGAAATTCAGATAAGGCCAGTCTTAAAGCTTGATCTGTATTCTGTGGTGCTTCAAATGAGCCGCTTACAATGAAGAGGAAGGCTTAAATAACTCTGGTTTGGGATGAATATACTAAGTAGCAATTCCTTGTTATTTTCGGCTTTCTTGAGTAGTTCCTTTGTGGCTATATAGAAATGAACGGAAAGTAGCGGTTACTGTGAAAGATTGTTATCGACTAGGGGCAGCTAACTGACCAATTTTATACAACACGATTTGGTTTACATAAATCTAGTCTACAACGTAATAATTATGTATGAGAGACTGTTCCCAGAAATAGGCATGACATCCAGCATCCCAAAAATTATAGTTATACAAACTAATTTATAGTGTACTATATATTCTGTATGTATTATAATTTATTTATTACCTAGTGCGGATTCACATGAACGCACTGCGGACTTGCTTTGTAGTTTGACAGATGTTTGAGTTTAGATGTTATAAGATTTTATTTTTATTTATATTTGTCCTGTTTGTTTGAACTTAAACCTAATAAATCGAAGTTAAAGTAAAAACTTGACCGAAAAAATAGAAAAATGATAGTCAACCCACTGGAAAAAGTTTTCAGAACAAAACTAACATCAATAGTCAATGTATAAGTATATTAATTTCGATGAAAATAAATCATTTCCCATCAACTGTGCCCGCGGCTTTGTTTGCGTCGTACGTTCTCTCACGTAAATCTTGATCCCATGGAAAGTGAAACCACAAGCGTGAACCATGATAGCACCCATAGATATGCCATGATTGTCCATTTTAATTATCAAAACTATATATTACAATGATTATTTTGAGCCTTTTGTTGATTTCTTTCTGAGTCAAATGGTTGCTTGGAATTTGGTGTACCAAAAAAATTCTTAGACTTGACAGATGCCTTCAACACCTTGCTACATCTAGCCGTATAGAAGCAGATGTCATCCTATACAAATATTCAAAGTATTTCTTATTAGGTACCTTCTTTGTCAATTTATTGTGCATGCAAAATAGCCTTAATTCGACTACTTGACTTCCGGTAGAATCAATTCTCAATAATTGTGGCCTCAATTGTGCAATCAGTAGAAATATTGATCGGATGGGATGATTGTGACGAAAATTAAGTAAGCGAATATGATTCTTATGTTGACGATTTTAAATATGAAAATATTGTCAAAAAGAAAATGAGAGTAACAATTATAATTGTAACAAAGTGATGAAATAGAATAAAGGTGATGCAAAGATATTGTATGGGTTGTATGGTGTTGTATGGGACGGATGTGTCGTGCAGGGATAGTGTTTGAGTCGTTGATGTATGAATGCATGTGGGGATAGTGTCGTATTGCAATAAATTGGTTGTGTGGGCGGATTGGGACTTGAATGGAGTCGTCACGATTACAAATTGAATTTTTATAGAATCTGTAGGTACATAAAATTAAAGTGTCTGTGATTCCAAAATAACTATATTTTCTCAAGTAGGTACTTATAGTTATTTATACAGTACAGTCCAGGCAACAATTTTTAATTTTTGTCTCTCTGTTTGTCCGGGCTAATCTCTGGAATAAAATATGAGCTACTTTATATATACAAAGCGGGATACCAATTATGCATACGAAGTCCCGGGCACAGCTAGTTGTATATAAAACCAGTAGGTATACGGGAGGTGTTCGTTATGAACAGGTGCACCTACGGGGAAACAAATTCATCTAAATTCATTGTTCATACGTCACTATGTGTGTTCGTTTAAACCATATGAGTTGACGCAAAAGCTTATTTGAGATGATCAATATGTATTGTTAATCCAACGAGGAATGTATGGTTAAATAATAACAGCCACGATCATTAGACTTCAAGGTTTAGCATCGCTTATCGCGAACAGGTCCTGGTTGGGCAACCATTTTGACATAAACCAACCTTTCTAATAGATAACGTGTTACCCAGTTACTTAGTTGTGGAAGTCAGATAAGCAGTCGCTCCAAGTAAAATACCAGTATATTAGACAGTAAGCCATTCCCAATATAATTGACAATAGGTACCTCCTTTTTTTAACGCCTAACTTCATTAATAGAAAAAGAAATAAGCGATGTGAAAAAAATATGTAGTAATGTTAGCGACTCCACAGACTTTCCGCTGGCACAAATCACGGAAGACGTTTATAATTTAGTAATATTAAAATGTTTCTCATTGATCCCATTCAATAGAATACGAACAATAATACAATAGGTGTAGGTAACAATGACAACTATGGCAAACACGCAATGGACACCAACCATTTTGGAAACGTCACAAACGTCATCAGAGAAAAATTCCAAATCAAAATTTACTGTCGATAATCTAAAGTCGAAATTTGTTCGAAGTTTTCAATTGACACGAGGCTGTGTGGTACCGAATGGTTTATTGTTAGTAAAAGTGGCATTGTTGCGAATAAAGAGTGGCTAAGGATGGCCATTGTGTCCCATTGTGGCGGGTGTGCGCATACAATGACTTGATCACGTTTAGAATTTTTGGACAATTTCTGTCTGTTTTTGCAACGGGTTGCACCTTGGTGCTCAGAGATGGATTCAGGGAATGTATGTCAGCATATTTTATGCATATTTATTACCCATAAAAGCCATCCGCAACATATAAGAGAGTAGAAGAAATAAATAGAAATACTTGGCTGGTAATGGCCCTTATTTAAATAGAAAAAGCTATTAATGATTAAATCTTTGTAAATATTTATCCAAATTATACAAAACAGACATAATAACTTAAACCTACTCAATTCACCAACAAAATTATATTCATAATAATTTAAAGATTTAGAAAAAAGAATAACAATAACTACTTTCTGAAGTTGACTCATAATTTTTTTACTAAATTCTTTAAATAGGTAATTTAGTAAAAAATTATGAGTCAACTTCAGAAAGTAGTTATTGTTATTCTTTTTTCTGTCCCCAAAAAAAATTAGGCACGTAACTCCACCACAATTCGCCCCTGTACGAATTAGTGCCAGTTACGGGGTGGTATATTTTTCCGAAACTACTTGTCGCCCAACAATGTGATCTTTCATGCACATCGGCCATACACCCGTCGGCACAAACGGGGGCAGAGATGCGCAAAATATGGGCTCAACGTGGCTCGATGGACCCAATTGTCGGACATTAACTCTACAAAGGACGAACATTTTTGAATTTCAACCGACGTCATTCGATTTTCGAGAATTCGATTGTTCGACTTATGAAAGAAATTTTTGTATCAATGAAATTTCTTTTTTATTGCGAAAGAGTATTTCACTTGAATTGGAAAGTTTGATTTTTGGGAACATTATATTAGTTATTTTTTGGACTTTAAGCTTTCACTATATTGTTTACACTAGTGAAGTTGCAAATGCGAATTTACGTAACTTCTACTACACCATAAGTACCTTTTTTCTTTTATTCCGTATGAGCTCACTCTTGACCTCAATTTCGCCTGATGGTAAGCAACAGATGAGGTTTACGATGGAACGAGCGAGCCCAGAACATGCCTGTTCACTCTTGCTTTAAAGGTTGAAAGATCATAAGTGGCAGGGAATACAGAAGCCGGCAGAGAGTTCTACAGCTTGGCTGTGCGCACAATAATAATGTGTACCTTTAACTGAATGGCAATGAATCATTGTCTATTTATTTCTAGAAAATTTAAACAATATAAACATAAGCAGTAACTTAGTCGATTGACATTAAAATAAAAGCTATACAGGTAAGCTTATAATAGAACTAATTACGACCAAAAAAATAACTCTTTCTTGTAGTAGTCATCTCAGTAATTATCTCTCACAATCAACATATTCTTGTTTAACAAACAAAATAATTGCAAGTAACATCGCTTTACAAGAATTACTAGAAAAACTGCTGCGTTGTGTGTTTGTGTGTATTGTTCGTGAAAGAAGGCATTATCTGCTTGTAGTTGCCATGTGTAGGGCTTTAGGGCATCTTGGTCCGGGTGGTGCGAGTTGTAAGCTCAGGCGATTCAAGCCATGGGATAGAATTCTACTTGATACCCTGATTGATAATTTTGTGACATAAAAACGAAACATTTAAAATACATTTTGTAAAAAACCGCCAACCTGCTTTCTGCCTGCGTGGTAGATTAGGGCCCATTCTAAGACTCTCCTTCTTAAGATATCGACAGGTTTCCTGCCTAGTGTAGGATAGGAGTCCTAGGACTCATTGTTGTAATGAGTCATATTTTTAAGGCAACCACTGAATCCAGCGCGTGCTGTGGGTATGCCCATGCATTATGCTGAGTGGGAGCCTTGTTGCCACGACCACGACGTGCATTTGCCTTGTTTTTTGTTATTTCCTTTTTCTTCGTAAATTGTCAATATCTAAATCTTTGTCCTTACCGACTAACATAATTATAACCTACCAATTACTAACTCTATTCTAGGAACTAAATAAGTTTTTAATATTGTTAGCATGTCGTTTGTCTGTTGGCAATAAATACTTTTTCTTTCTTTCTTCTTTCTAATGGTTTTCTATTCAATACCTGAGTGTAAGACAACTCTCTATGCCATGTACTATTGAATTATTAAATTATTTATTCTCTCTCATAGAGAAGATACCTGTGACGCTAGCAGTGGGAACATTATAGGTTGGTAATGTTATGTTATGATTACAAAACATACGCAGAATCTTTAAAATATACAACGTGTAACAGAATAAACGCAATTCCTGAAAGTAGTTGGTTCAGATTCGGCTTTTGAATCGATTTCCGTCATAAAAATAGGTGTTAAATTTTGACAGAATTTTTTTTTTCATTTAACTTAAAATAGAAACACAGTTTCATGACAAATTAATTCAATCCGCTCAATAAATTCAAGGAAATGCGCTCGTGTCAGTGTCGGCCGCTAACATTGTATACTCATGCAATGTTAGCGGCCGACACTGACTTATATGTATGCGTCTGCGTAAGGATATTGTATGACGCACAAACGTTTTGCGTTTAGTAAGGATAACTATTTTATAAAAAAATGTCTAGGTTTTGTTTCCATTTATTTAGTTACGGATGTTGTTTTAGACTTATAATTTAATATTCTAATTGAGGTGTCTGAGGTATTGCGCTTAATCTGTTACACCTTGTATACGAGTATGTAGACATTTTGTAAACCCTCATTACATTGATATTTTATGTTATTTTTCTGTTGACATTATCGTTATTACCGGCGAAGCTTGAAAGGGGAATTTATGGGCTCTAAAACCTTCAAATAGCAGAACGATTAGGTACAAATCAACCCGCTGGTCGTTCGTCCCTTAAACCTATCACACACGTTCACTGGACAATAGTCTGTACAGCAATTTGCACACACAATATACAATCGATGTGTTTCTGCTTTTTTATGTTGACGCCATATGCCTTTTATTTTTTCTCGCTAATTCTCGCTTAGGGGCTCTTCTGTTAAATTAACCTATTTTCTTAATACAAATATAACAACAGATAAAAATGTTTTTTTATTTAAATTGAATATCGGATTGTGTAAGTTCTTTTAAAGGGCTTGTGTGTGCACTGTTCAAAATGTCGTAGTCAATCCTTTTTATGTTAAGATTTTGTTCTTAAAAACTAATTTTTTCGACATGGAAAATCATTAGTCACGACACGGTTGGCGAAGTGGTTGATAGATTGGCTGATGCGCTAATAAATAATTACCAGAATAAATGTTTGTATAGCCTACAGATATATGTTCCAGGTCTGGGTTTTTGTGCAAGTGATTTAAATGTTTGTGAATGCTCCCACAATACAGGAGAAATTCCTAGTACTATTAGTAGTAGCTATTTTAATTATTTAGCTCCTAAAAGCTAATACAAGTTTCCATATCAATCATTTTTTTGTCCCTTAGAAACTTATTTACTTTATAAAAAAGCTGCAACTGCATATTAACTTAAACTCATTCCAACTGTTACATAACTCATGCACCTAAATAAAACCATTCCAATCCAGAATCGTATTCAAAAATCCAAAAACAAAAAGCACACTGAAAGGACATCGTAAAAAGCGCAAGTTATTCATTTTTCCGCACGCAGTGACCTCGTAGCGTTGCGCGGATTTACTTTATAAATTACACACAAATGAGACTGGTTGGACGCGGGCTAATCCTGATTTACTGAGCCGCGGCGTATAGTCCGTGATATTCCTCGGTAGTGTCCATACTGACGTGGGAAATAAAATGGGAAAGAAATATGTAAGTCCGTGTAAAAAATAGTTGGAAGTTTATGTTGGTCTCCAGAGTCTATTGAGTGTTTATTTTTTTTAATGTTTCCGCGTTTGATGTATGATTTTAAGCATGTTAAATAAGTATAATCTTTACCTTCATTTTTTTGTGATATTTTATGTTTTGGTCCTTCCTAAAATCATTTATACGAAACCGTCCAACATTCTTCATTACGGTTAGTAATTTTTAAAGCTATGACTAGTAGATTGTATTGTATAGCCACCATCTCACCTGATGGTAAGCTATGATGTGGTCGAAAATAAAACACGCTTACCTAGAAGTAACCTATTCACTCTCGACTTATAGATCACCCGTTATAGCTATCAGAAAACACAGACCCTGGCAGGGAATTTCAGTCCTTAGCTGTACGCACAATGAAAGCATTCCCAAAACGAATCGAGTGTGTGAGTGGGATGTCCACCATGTAACGATGCCGCATCGCCGTTCGTCTTGTAGTCAGAAGACGATGAAAAGGGGTTGTAGGAATTAGACTGTGGGCTAAGGTTATTCCTGTTTCTGCTTCGTAGGATCCACAGCATATATGTAAATTGCGCAGCTTTTTGTCAACTAACCAAAACGGTCTAAAAAATTCGGTTACTTCCGAATTTTTTGTATCAAGATCCAGACCAAAAAAATAATATGTACTCATCTTTACTTTCACAATCATAGCTCATAACGCAGAATTAAATTTCAATTCCTAAAGCCGCGCGCACACAAGCTGGTCAAGTCGCAAAGTCGCAGCGTCAAGTGCGTTGACTGGTCGCGTCTGATATATGTGCGGCAATTAATGACAGAGCATAAATAATATTGACTGTAAAGTAAATATCTATAGGCTTAGCGTACTGTGAGCGACAGGCCTTTGGTGTCATCAATAGGGCTTAGGTGTGAATTCAATTGGTGAGTTTGTGTGAGGAATGGGATGATTTTTACGCATTAGGGAAAGTGAGAAACGTAAAAATTACTCTTCTCGCTCTACGTGGAGCATAAAGGAGTGTCAGACTTCTACTGAATATAACCCACCCTGTTTCTACAGCTATCTTTGCGATTTAGAGCTGTGGTCACTTGTTAGAACATTCTCGATTCGCAAAGAAAGTCTGGTACTCTTATTATTTTATTCCGGTGAGAAAATCATGTGATAGCTCCTCTCGCGCTACGTGGAGTATAAGGGAGCGATAGACTTCTACTGACTATAAACCCACCCTACTTCTTTAGTGCCTCGGTATCTCGTTAGAATTCCCGACACCCCAGCAGGGAACGTCTGGTACTCTAAAAACCACAGACTAATTGAAATTTAGATTCGAGTTCTTTTCGAGGAAAGCTGCTGTTAGAAAATTAATCAGGTAATAAGATGATAGTTCACCCATGCACAAAACGTTTTGGAAATACTTTCATTGTGCATACGGCTAAGGAGTCAATTCCCTGCCGGAGTCTATGTTTCCTGATGGCTATAACCTGGGAGTCTTTAAATCAAGTGTGAATAGTTTACTTCTAGGCAAGCGTGCTCCATCTTCGACCACATCATCTCTTACCATCAAGTGAGATGGTGGTCAAACGCGAAACTATAACTATCAATAAAAAAAAGTTCTGATACCTCGTTTCGGGTCTACTATTCCCGATCACCAGTTCTACCAAGTCTTCGGTCTTCCCATATGCTTACTTTTGGTTTTTCAGTGGAAACATTATCAAATGACTCTTCCCACTCTAAGTGAAGTGGAAGAGAATGTCAGACTTCTACTGACTAAAAACCCACCCTATTCCCTCAGTTGCCCTTGTGGTCCGGGACCGCGGTATCTTGTTAGGACATTCCCGCAACCCCAGGAAGCAATAGCCCCATCGAGCCCCATCAGTGGTGCTGACTGCTCTTAGAGCCGCGTGTGGAACACGACGGCCGTCGACTCGGGTCCCATATGCACCCTGCCTAACATTTTAGTGTACCAACAAATCACTTTCCGTGTTCGTCCTCAAATTGTTATTGATCATCCATTGTGTGGCCGTGCTGGGCCATGCTCCGTGCCACATAATTCAGGATCCTGTCCGCTGTTTGGACTGTTACGGCTAAGGCGTGAAGCTGTGACGTATTGGTATAAACGATTACGTTTGTACGTTTTCTTGTTTTCAATGCATTGTGGAAATTGTTTATAGGGGGAGGTGTAGTGTGAGATTTAATTTAGTGTTTATTGTGAGTCATATTTTGTCTTTATCCTATTATCTACATTGTACGGTTAAACACAGTTTTGTAATTGCATATGACATCGATATTGTAGTTAATATATCTACATATATAGGCGAAGGTTTTTTTCTGTCCAAGTACAAAGCAGTGTAACATAAAACGCTATCTATCTCTTTACCAAATCTCAGTGAGTAAATAGTTTATGAGGATTAGAAGTGAAAGGGTAACTAACAGTCAGGGTCACTTCCTTATTTACATATATATAATATTAGTAGAGATTAGTTACGTTCTAGGTACTAACTTGCACAGTACTGTATTACTTAGTTTAAACGAAGGCTAGTTTTTGATGTAAGAACAGCGAGCATTTTTCTCCTGCCACAAATGCGGCTTCTGGAATGTACGCTTTTTACTTTGTGTTGTAAAGGAAGTTGCTTTGTGTAATTTTGAATAATGACCACTGCTTTCAAAACGGTGATGAAAGCATCGTGAGGAAACTGACATGTCCACGAAAATT
Organism: Tholera decimalis; assembly: GCA_943138885.2. NCBI lineage: Eukaryota > Metazoa > Arthropoda > Insecta > Lepidoptera > Noctuidae > Tholera > Tholera decimalis. Next base: position 4,631,408 of record OW964553.2, on the reverse strand, counting down.
CGAAAACTTGTGACATCTATTTTCCGATCGTATTGAGCTTCTTGGGGTAACACTAACTTCCACCCACAATTTTGGTCCGTTTATCGAGGCTAAGGCTCAATTAGCATCAAAAAAGTTGGGAATTTTGGCAAAGGTGAGACGGTACTTCACACTGGAACAGCTGCTCAATCTGTATCAAGCTCAGGTTCGATCGTGTATGGACTACTGCTCTTATCTTTGGGATAGATCTGCCAAATACCAACTGGACGCGCTTGAGTTCATTGAGAAACGGGCCAAGAGATTCATTGGCAACGATGCACTGGTCGAGTCAAAGCTCCAGAGCCTTGAACATCGACAACAAGTTGCAAGTCTATCGGTTTTCTACCGGTTACATTTCGGAGAGTGTGCGATGGAATTACACAATCTAGTTCCGCCAAGTGCGTTCCATCATCGGACTACAAGACAAACGACGATGCGCCATCGTTACATGGTGGACATCCCACCCATACGCAGAAACCTTTTGGGAATACTTTCATTGTGCGTACGGCTAAGGAGTGGAATTCCCTGCCGGAGTCTGTATTTCCCGATAGCTATAACCTAGGAGTCTTTAAGTCAAGATTGAATAGGTTACTTTTAGGTAAGCGAGCTCCATCTTCAACCACATATCACGTACCATCAGGTGAGATGGTGGTCAAACGCGAACCTATTATGAATAAAAAAAATCCTTCAACAGACACATTCCCTCTCATAGAAAGAAGGGCTATATCCCAGCAATGGGAATATTATAGACGTTATACAACGTTACTAGCAGTGGGTCTTCATTCCCATGAACTTTAACACGATAAACATAACTCTCCTTCTTTTGTAGTCGAGTAAAAGCTTATAAACTTCCTTAAGCATCAAACTACTTCCAAATCCACCCAGTACGTTCGAAGATTAGCGCGTTCAAACAAACAAACAAACTTTTCGTCTTTATAATATTAGGTATAGATTATTATTTGTTATGATGTCCCAATGTCGCTGGTTTTCCAGAATAATCAGAAACATGGAGCGGAATATCCTCCACTTATTTTTCTAGTAACACGCACGTGCATCCGACTGGCTTCCACAAAAGGCGTGAAACAACTCTTGCGCACTTCAACTAATGTAATCTCCTCTTACTCCATTTTCTCATGACCACACCAATATATCATTATTAATTATACATTCATACACTAGGTAAACATAAAGTATTGTGTCCCATTTTGTCTATTTTTGAATTAAAATAACTGCCCACCGTACTAACTACGTTATAATACAGCTAATTATTCTATATGGTAATTCCATAGTGTAATTCCATACAAAGGGTGTATAATTTTTGTGTGGAAGTCAGTTTGTATGGGAATTTGAATAGGTGAGTGTCAGACTGATTGCATTAGCAGGATTATTTGATTTAGATTGCCGTTTTATGACAGTTTTTTTATTGTTAAATATTTTTTATTAAGGATTAATTTTGTTTATGGTGTCACTAAGGTGGACGAGTGACGTCACGAAGTTGTTTATGGTTCTTTATAATGACATAATAATAATAAGGATTATGCATCGTTTAAAATAAGCGGTTTCTGGAGAAATTTGAGATTTCAATTATATTTTTAGGTTTCCATACCTTTGAAAAAATGCAACTCTTATATCAATAGGATCACTTTGTTGTCTATCTGTCTGTCAAAGCTCTTTTTCTCAGGAACGGGTATTGATATCGAATTGAAAATATCAAACACTCGAATCTATAATTTGGTTTTTTTTCAGCTGTTAAAAATCAAACTTGCAAGATAATGCGATCAAAACTACCTATGATTGTTTAAGTTGCAAATTTTGTGATTTTACAAGAGATTCAAAACCTATAGGATAGTTCCCATTACCAAGAATCATTATTTTTTTTAAGAACCAATATCTTACAGCGCACATGTCTAGGTAAAAATCTGAAAACCGTAATTAAATTGTTCGTTCGGTACTGTGTAACTATATACTTAGTTAAGATTTTCATATTACTGTAAAAATTATTTTAATTAGTGTAACAAGCTGAATTGATGTTTTTGTACCTTCATAAACATTTAAGCATCTTTCACCTTTTGTTTTATGTATGAAATTTCACTTTCTTTCATTATGTTTGTTCTTATTGTACGTTTTATTTTCTGTTTTTACGTGTTTTATGTAAATTGTATTTTGTGTCTACTGCTGTACCAAATAAATATTTCGTAAAGGAATTATTCTCTAAAAATTACTCCTAGAAATAAAAAGCTAATGTAGCAATATTTTATACCATGTTTTAGTTTTTTTTTTTTACTTTATTTAAGATCTGCAACATACTAGCTCGCATACTCATACACATAGCAATTACATCACCATTACAAAAACTAACTTCCCACACCCTTCAAAAGCCTATTCTCAAAATTAATCGTGTGACTATAATGTTCTAGGGCTCCACGATGGGCGGGCCGCCCAGCGTGAACAGTACCGCCTCACCGCTTCGATCCCATGCGATCCTGGTACATTCCTGCAGTATGTAACCTCGCGGGGTCTTCACACCACTCTCATGGTCTCCTGCGGTGGTGGGTGTGACTGTATGGTAGCTGAGAAAATTTTGCGATGGGGAAAAAAAGGAAAGGTGCAAATGTAAAAATTTCTCTTGGGGATTGTTTCCTGTCCATAATATTAATCCCCGCATTAGGTCGCACAGTGGGCGGAATTTGACCATAATTTAAATGTATTATTATACGAAAATATTATCCTCAACTACTGCACTCCTCTATAATAAACTTTTGCTGTGCCAAATTTCATACTCGTCTTAATGGGAATTTTTGTATAAAGTCGTACAACATTTTTGTTTCACGTATTAAAATAAAAATCATAGATTTTTAACTGAAGAAACAATCGAAAGTTTTGTTGAGAATAGTTGTCTACTTTGCATTTTAAATTGCATTGCATTTTGCAAAAATTTCGAATCACAATGTGAATTGTGAAATCATTTTAACGAAAATACATGAATAGTTAATATCATAATCGAGCCAAAATCGAGTAAAATTACTCTAAGCACAGAGCTTGAGAACTCTAAAATCTCTTACCTAACTATTAAGTAACATATCCCATAACACACATAATCACAGCCATAATTTTATTAATATATTCGTCACTTAAAACGATAAATTAAACTCTAATAATGCACAACAATCCCCATTGAGCACAAGACAGCGGGGCGTCCCCCATTCTTGACTAAAACTAGCAACTTTACCAACGCCTACCGAAGGAGAGGCGTATCCTCACGCAGAGAAGATTGAGGACCAGGCAGCTACAAATATTGTTAACGCTAACTTAGAAGTCAAGTTACAAGTTAAGTAGAAAACAATAACTGTTCATGAGAAAAATGGGCGGGCTGATAGAAGTAATGAATTTGTTGTTAAAGAAGTAATAAAAGTTTAAGTGTGAAAGGCTTGTTTTGTAAGTTCTCAGGTTATGAAATAGTTTTATTGTTAAGTAATTCATGTAATGAAAAGGGTTTCAAATAAATTATGGCATCTGTTGAACTAACATAAGTTATCGGATTTTCCATTAAAATTATTTTTAGTTAGAATCAAGCTTGAATTATTTACCAATAAGTGTTTAAGTATAGTACGTTAAGCTCAATAGCCTAATAAAAAAACAATTATGAAACTGTGATTGGTTTCACATTCAAGACTTATTTATGTTACTAGCATTTTAAATATCAATGGAATGCATATATTGATATTAATCGAAAACCAAAGCCTTGCATCCGGACAAAATCTTCAATTCAACAACAAAAGAAATAAAATTGATGAGCAGTTTACTCCAAAAGGGATGCCAGGATTCAGGTGTCAAAACTGAAGAAAAAACTAAAAACCCCATTCATTGAAATCCGACGACGTATCAAATCTCTTTGTCACTAAAAAGATAAAAGAAAGAATAAAGATACAAAGGCTTGTGCACGCAATCTTAAAATCCAATATGGCGATTCAATGTCGTATGTTATTTTAGGTAGAAACGCTACTGGAAGCATTAAAATTAGACATTCATCTGTTTGTGCAGTGTCGAAAATCAATTTAGTTTAGTAGCAAAAATTAGGTGTTTGATCGTTCATTGTGTGATGCAATCGTTACAAAAGTGCTTTTAGAATCAAACGTAATGACAGCTCGTGGCAATCCGCGTATCGCTGCGCAGAAGCAAATTCATGTGTCCGCAGAGTTGAGGAATGAACTCCACATACGTCATCAAGTTTGAATGGACCTGTACGGTATGTACCTATTAGTTAGCCATATCATGTTCATTAATTACGGATACAATGTTTAGTTTTTCAGTAATCACTTTACCTTCTATGAGCAAACTCCATGTCACCTCAAACGGTTTTGAAACTTTTTTTCTTAAAATAAACTAATGCGATAGTGCAGTCACTCAATCAGACTTTATGTAGGTACACATATATAAAATTACGACACAATCTGATACTAGATCATAACAAAAAATAAATAACAATATACTAGCAGATTCGCTCATAGAACATGTATGTCAATACATAAATTGTATATTTCGTGTAGTGTTGCCCAAACGAGAGTCTCGCAAGAGTCTTGCAATTAGCGATTATCCTATTGCTATTTATTAAACGGTAGTTGAGATCTCAGAACAATGTAACAGAGTCTGTTAAACGGTAGTTGAGATCTCAGAACAATGTAACAGAGTCTGTTACATTGTTCTGAGATCTCAACTACCGTTTAATAAATAGCAATAGGATAATCGCTAATTGCAAGACTCTTGCGAGACTCTCGTTTGGGCAACACTAATTTCGTGGATGGTACGATTGGTTCGAGTAAGAAGTGTTTTAACAAGTAAGTTATGGTGTTTTTTACTTATAGTGTCCTCATAACGTGTGTAATATTAAATGCTTTATCGCAATATTATTTACTGTATTCTAGTTTCATTCTGAAGTCATAATACGAGTAAGCACGAAATTTGACTTATTCAATGACCAAAGGTATTATTTATAGGATAAATCGCGTGGCTATGGATTAGCTACGCGATACTAGGAGAAAAAAGGTCATGCAATAAAGCAGCATTCGATTTATCGCGTGTTTCACAAACACAGTCAAACTAAAATGTCATACAGTGAAAAGAACATAAGAATCGTGTCCAACCAACATTAGTTTTCGCGAAATCGCTTAACGAAGTGGAAATTGAACGTAAATCGATAAATTCGTGAAGCACGCTCATTGATTTGTCTGTCCGAGCGAAACAGATATCATATTGATGAAAGAAATAGTTTTTGTTTCCAAAAAAGAGAAAATGGCTTCAAATTCTGATAGGTATTTGGTATAAAGAGAACAAAAAGCTTAAATAAGAAATGACTTCAAATATCCTAGAATCAGTTTGCTCTTCATCGATGAATTTGTAAGTATGAATTCTGATAGAACTCCTATAAATACGGCAGTATAAAACCAAGATTGGTAATTGTAAGCCATTTTCCTCAAATAAGATCTTCAGTAAATAAGAATGCAAAATGAAACCTACTTATATCATTACGTTGAATAACACCTTTTTCTAGTCAAAGAACTGTCAGTGAATGTTTAAAAAGAAGTACTTTATTTTTAGGATTCAAATTTCTTATTGTATAGTCTTGGTTTAGCGTGGCTTAAATAAATTTGGCCTGTAAATGAATTTCACGAACGTCAGTCAAGCAAACTATAACTTAAAAAGTAAATCTAAAACTTAATTGGGATTTATACAATGATGAATTTATTATCATCCAACCAAATAAGCTGATAATGGTACTGCAGGGTGCAAGTAAGAGTACAAGTTTGCTTTTATATTTTACTTGTACCTGCAGCTTACAATTACCAATGTTATTATTTTTTAATCATGTGATGTTTACCTTCAAGTGTTGCACTGTATTAAGTTTTAAACGTCGATCCTCCCAACCAAGAACTCGGTAATCTAAAAATCAAAATTTTACAGGAGAAAACATTTAGGGATTTTATCAAATATGTTTTCAACTAGTTGGATTATTGAAGTCATTGATGTATTAAATGGAAGCAATTTAATTGCGAAATGTTCACGGAGTCATTGACATGAAATTCCTTTTATTCAAAACCTAGTTATTTAAGAAAAAAAAAATACATAAAATTCTATACCTAGATAAAATGTCATGTGTGATGTGTGTCATGATATCTTTGTAAATATGAACATAAATTAATTGGTTTAGTTAACTTGTGTAGTCGAATAGAACACATCAGTCTGTTTTATATTATGCTAGTTTAGTTTAAACATAGTCTTTTTTAAATAACTTTGTATTTATTTGTGAGGGCTTGTAATTAGCATCTTAGTTTTTATTTATTATTGTTATAATGTTATTAGTCTATAAGCCTTCCGAAAATAAAATAAATAAATAAATAAAATTAGGAAAAATCTAAAAAATATTGCTAAGGTGTATTCCGGTCTATAGATGCCAAATTTGACAGAACAGCATAAAGCCCATAATAGCACATTACTGAGTTCTTGGTTGGGGGATCGTTATGTATTTTCCTGTAAGCAATTGTTGGTAGATCAAACATCATTATCTGCTTAGCCTTTTTCCAACTATGGTGGGGTTGTAATCCAGTCCAGATGTAGCTCAGTATTAGTATTTTACATGGAGCGACTGCCTATCTGACCTCCATCTCCTCCTCCTCATCCACCTCCTCCTCCTCCTCCTCCTCCTCATCATCATCCTCCTGCTCCTCCTCCTCCTCCTCCTTCTCCTCCTGCCTGGTTAACACGATACCCCTTGGCTAGACCAGTGTCAGATTTACCTACTACTGACTACCCGTAACGACTGTCAAAGATTTTCAAATGACAGCCGGGACCGACGGCTTAACGTGCTTTCCGAGGCACAGGGGTGTCACCGCCAAATTCCAAACTACAGGGCTACTACTGAGAAATTCCTTGTGGACCAATCAAATAGATAGATAGGCGCTATCGGCCAAGATTCATAGCCTGGCTCATCGGCAATCCGTTGCTTGCCTGTCGGTTTTCTACAGATTGTACTTCGGGGAGTGTGCGCAGGAGCTCCATGACCTGATCCCTCCATCTTCTTTTTACTACCGGTCTACCAGACGCACGGCTGGATACCATCCACACTTGGTTGATATACCATCTTGTCGTACCAAGCGCTTCATTTATTGTGTGCGCACAAGCCGAGCTGTGGAATTCTCTGCCGGCTTCTGTGTTCCCTGCCACTTATGACCTTCCAACCTTTAAAGCAAGAGTAAACGGGAATCTTTTGGGCTCGCTCGTTTTATCGTAGACCTCATCTATCGCTTACCACCAGGCGAGATCGAGGTCAAGAGTGAGCTCATTCTGAATCTATAAAAAACTTTTATTGGTCAACAGAGGACAACACACAAAAGCACAAAAATGAAATAATTATAAAGATTTCATAAGCTGATCATGATGATGATACAAGATCATTAACACCAAGCCTCTTATTACAACTTCTTATATCTCTACTAAGAGGACTTTTGTTCTTACTAATATTATATTATGATGTAATAACAACTGGGCCTAATTAAGAAAAAACTTAACAACCAACAATATATTTTACAATAACTGCATCTATATTTAGAATCCCGTTTGTCGGACTCACGCGCGTCAAATCCAATATGGCTGCCTCTGACAACCGTCATTGTTCAAACAGAAACGACACAATCTTTTTTTTACCTTTTTCTTTTATCTTTTATTCTATTCTGTGGACAATGGCGGCGCGCTGTGCCCGTGGTATTTTACTTACCTATGTTTTTCACTTTGTTTTTGGAGGGCGTTGAGTTTTATTACCCGGCTGAGCTAAATAATATGTTATGTTTTTACACCTGTGAACGTGGAAACTAACCTAACTATCCACGTAGGGTTCAAATAACAAGATGAATACAAAACATTGAAGCATAATATTACTCGTCAATATGAACATGGATGTTCATTGAATAGAAGCTCGGACTCATTATGGAATGCGTACTTTATGTTTGGTGTTAGTAGAATAAAGAATTATTAATTATTTAAGAAGAATGTGAATATTTTTACAAAGAGTTTAGAAGTTAGCGCGCTAATATTGTGAGACACATAGGCCATGACTACTCACCATGCTTTCATGGCTTACCGTACAAGTTATTCTGACTTGATATTCTTATAGAATAATAAGCTAAACCGTATTCTTACGATCATGTTTAGTGCGAACATTCGTTTAGTTCATCATTGTGATGTTAGGATACAAAGGGGTCAATTCTTAAAACATCTGGTGTCAAATCAGCATCCTTGCTCGCCGAGTGTCTAATCTCATAATTGTACAAACTCAAGGCCTCGATTTGCCATCATTGTCGTGCGACAATAACACAATGGCGTCTCGCATATTATCCATTCATATCATAACGTTTATAAATACGTTTCACGGTGGTATTGTGGACGTTGTCTCGCGTCTCCCCGAGGATATCCAGTAACAAAGAATCCATCATAATAGCCGAAAGTTCGGTACGCACAAAGCCGTTCGCAACCCGTCATTTTCGTACCTATTGGCTATTTTATGACAATAACTCTATTGTTGTCGAAAAGGAATTGTTGGAGTCTTATTGTGGCCATCGGAATTCGCGAAACTGGAATTGTCTCTGTACGCTAACGAAGTTTGCTTGGGGCGAACAATTTTCTCGTCTTGCGCAGATGTTCGGAGTCGTGACCTTAAAAATGATTGGCCAATTTTACAGCATCTTTGTTTCAATGACAATAGTTGATAATGTACCCTGTATTATCAGAGGACTAAAGTTGTTCACCGGCATTGTTTGCGACAACCTCGAGTCAAGCTGTGCGTGATAATATTTAGTTTTTTCACGAGCTGGCCACCATTGTGGTGTCTGGTCGGCCTGGCCACTTGAAGCATTCTTTGTACAGACGGCCATGTAAAGAAATTCTAAGGTGTGTTTGTTTAAATCTCCTTTCGGCTTCTGTAGGTTTGTGAATGGCTTCTGTTATATAAACATAAGCAATTATGACGCTGTTGGTTTTGTGTGCTTCTACGTATGCCACCATTTTCGTTGTATGTACTTAGTTCATTCGTTATAGCTATTAAAATATTGTTGTCTGAAGTATAATGTTCCATTCACATTTATTCGAACAGAGCCTTCAGCGTCAAATTTAAATTAAATTCTGAAGTCTTAAAGACTTCCAAGTTATTTGTGGGAAACTAAATTAAGTCTGAGTTTTAATTCTTTGCCACCATCTCTAACAGGCTTATTTGGATGACGTATTCGGAACAATATTATTTATTGGTTTGGCAGCAAAAAAAAATGTTATTCGTCGTGAGAATATCCATGGAATCAGACACCCCTAGTGTGAAACTATAACATTCAATTCAGAGAAGGCATTAGACTAGAAAAATTAACTGATCCTATATCTCAAAACATACGGAATTATTTTTGCTACACAAGATTTCTGCGCTCGTAAAATTATTTTTTAATCCTATATCGTTAACATAAGGCTGAATTTCGTTTGAATTTTGTCAATTTGACTGTCAGCGTATGTTTTTATTTCGTTATCGTTTATCTATTGTGTGACACCCTTTGCTTTTATAGAATTAGCTCCTCTTGTCTTATTACGATCGTGGTCAGATAACAATAGGGCCTGAATGGGATTTTAATTTGGACTTTAACTTTGATTCTATGGTTTAAGTAGGGGACTGAAGATGGGTTCCATATGATTCCAATTTTGTTATATGGCATGGGAAGTAACATAAATTTCAAAATTACTCAAGTACATCTACAACATCGTCTATATATATATTTTTTTCTGTTTTATAATTTGATAGACAATAGAAGCTCGTTGTTAAATAATAACAGTCACATGGGTCGATCGTCAAGAGAAGCAATACTTGCCGAGGTCGATTTGCGGATGGGTGACTATCTTAACATTCCTCTGTGCTTCGGAAAGCATGTCTAGCCATTGGTTCCAGCTGCGATTTGTACATCTTTAACAGTTGTAACGAATAAGCATAATCCAGAAAATCCTTTACCCGACCGATGGACACTGTATTAGCAGACAAGAATCAAAGAGGAATCACTGACTCTGAAGATGCATGCTTCACCTAATTTGAAGTCAGGGATACAAAACAATAATTATTCATTATATATAAACCCTGCCTATGTATAGTTTCTTTCTACTTAGTATTGCTATTTTGTGCATAATATTTTAAATATTTATTAATTTACTATAACTATTGAAATACACGGGAATGTTAGATTCTAGACTATTAGACATAGGTACCGTTATCAATAAGAGTGATTATGCCTGAAGCCAACAATCTAAACGATATCGTGACGATGGATTTTAATGCTGAACACAATGGGGTATTTTTACCAGCAGTCAAGTGTTCTTTGAATCAAAGCAACTATAGCGAACTTTAGATCTACTTTACGATACAAATAATAAAATGCTGCACACAAAGGCTTTGGTAGAAATGCCTTTACAATCACATCCTCTCTTGAAAGGAGTTATTATAATTGAAACTAAAAATAATATTTAAAAAAGAAAAAGATTTTGACTTCCAATTACATACACGGGACTGTCTCAAGGGGCATTAACCACTCGTTTACAATCCAAGACGTTAATTGTACAATTATTTTTAACTATTGTATTAAAACGAACGGTAGTTGGTTTCTTTGGTACATTGTGAGTGGCACGTGGTACGCAAAGTACCACTTCATAGTCCACTCATTACTGTTTAATGGGCTCGGGTAGAAAAAGTCTTTACTTGTAAAGTAGCTGACCAAGGTACCAATACGGTTGATGAAAGAGATAATGAACTTTATAACGATGCAGTAAGGGTGACAAGAGATGAAGATGAAAGGGTTGCTGTCACTGTGATGAAAGATACGTTATTTAAATTTGACGTTTAGTGTGTCAGATAAATTGTCGACCTAAAAATTGGTTGTTCGTATTCACCGTCAGTAATTACTTTAGTTGTACCTACTGTTCAGTATTTTAATTTGAATAATGTTTTTCGTCTTTTTAAAGTGGTGACTCTCTTACTTTTGTAAGTATGTTTGGTAGATTGGTTTTATTCTTATGACGTAATATGTTCATTAGTGGGAGTGAATTATTTTGTGATGAAAACTCTTATTGTGTGTACGTTAAAGTAATTTATTTATTGAGTCTTCGTTATGTTTTGAAATCTTTTAATAATTATAATTAAAATCAATCAAACATCGTGACTTTTCTAACTATAGTTTTACTCACATGTTAATAGGTAATAGACTTACAGGTTTTTAATACCAGTAGACTATTGAAATCGCTATCACTATTAAATCACCATCTCAACCTAATTACAACCCTGCAACACTTAACAATACTCTCACATTTACTAACAATCGTACACTAGTCGATTGTCTCCGAGCTTCTTGGGCAACAAAAAAGGACATCAATAGCTCTCGAGTGTTACCAGTTATATAAACGTATTGTGGCACAAACGAGTTTAGGAACGAACCAGACTGATCGACGCCATGCGCTTCGATACATTCAGGTGTATTGAGGCTTCAATCCTTGCTTAGTACGAAAATAGGGTTTTTGCTTGTTAAGAGCTCGCCCGAAATTTGAAACGAAACATGAGTCTTTTTGAGATTAATATTTAGAATCGTTTCTTTTCAGTTTTTTGTTTGTTGTCTATGTATTCTCCACTTGATTAGCGCTTCGTTATGCGACAATAAGTGTAATACATGATTATTATACTGATTTATTAAAAAAAAATTTGTTTGGTTTTATCTGATGATAGGTACCTATTTCATGTTTATTAACTTTTAGAACAATGTGGACCATTTCGTCATCATTCATCTGATATTTTATATTGTTTAACATCATCGTCATTTGAATAAGTATTTGTTGTGGCTAGTACTGCTTCAACTTAAAATAGAAACTCATCTATAGTAATGATTACTTGTACTATAAATAAAATTATCCTTTAGTCATTCATTTGATATGAAAGAAATTTCTTACACTACCGATAGTTAATTGATTAGATTCATTACGAGTCATATTATTCTTTTACAAATAAACAGGCATGATATTATTATCACTGAGAATGAGAAGTTCGGTAAGAAAGCAATGATCAAGCTGATTGTCGATGGTTTCGGAAGCCCAGGATCCGCCATTGTATCACCGCCAAACTGCTGTGTCATTTTAATCAAATATCATACGTTATTTATCATCCTACCCTCCTTTAAAATCATTTTTAAAATAAACACAAAGAATGCGCTTGAAAGAATGCGTTATAAAAATATGTAAAGGATTTAAAGGTTTTTAACAGGTGTACGAGTCAGTTGCCGCTTTGGGTTCTGATAAAGAATTCTGAACTTATATGGTCTTTTGATAGAGTTGGATTTTGATTGTTTTGATTTTGGTTGTGAGCTGGATGTCCACGTCGCTCGCTCATTGAGAGTTTTTTCTCTTCTCTATCTACTTAAAGTTATTTTGTTTTTATTAGATACATATGTTTTTTCGTATGTGTGTGCGGCGCATTCCTTTTGATTTCGTATCTATGTCCTAGCTTTAGTAGTTCGATCGTATCTCAATAAAATGGGTGTTATAGAACTTAATAGATGGATTTTTTTGTTGTTTTTCTTTTGTCAGTTATCTTTAAGTAATTAAAAGTGTTTGCCGCTTCTTGTGGCGTGTTGTAAAGAAATTAAGATGCTGAATATAGAATTCTTTAAATTCTATTGTACAATAATAATTTACTAGCGACGGCTGTTCAGGTTACTGTATTTCCAACTTAAAAAACCGTTTTTGGTTATTAAGCCTATAATATCTATAATGGATAGAATAGGATTATCCTTTTCTATAGAATAATAACCTAAGAGAGATTACCTTTTACAAAAAATGTTTCTTATATTATCATAGATTTTAATATTTCAACAGAGGAAATGAATAATTATGCTTCTAAAGGTACCGCCACTTATGAAACGGAAATATCATATCATATCCTGAAACTATTATGATCCATAACTTCCAAAATACCCTACTTGTATGCGCATGAGTTGATTTGCGCAAAGAAACCGACTCCAGCCAACCGGAGTAATTTAGCGATCAATGGCGCCGATATTTACGAAAAAAACTAGATAGGTACTTGGTTTTTTTTACTTACACAATAGTATGATTTCATTTTTATAATAATTTCAGAATTCTGGGACAAAAATCGCAATCAATTCTCTATTTTATCACTCCAACATAAAGTTCAAATTCGAATTTTACATCGAAAAATATTACTTCTAAATCATTAAGCATAGTTCACATGCGCGGGTAAATGACTTCGAGTTTAACAACGCCCCATTTAACCGTATCGAATAAGTTTGCACAACAATCGCTCTTTACTCGATTCGACAGTTTTTTACGCGATTTTCAACGCGTTCATTCATACCATTGTTTGATAGACAATATTGCTTGTACTAAGCTTTATATCAGTTTGTCGGCGTGTAAATTCGATTATTTTTATTATACACATGGTCGCTAATGGTCGAGTTTACCCGATTTCGATAAATCAAGTCATGAATTGAGCATTTAATAAATGTTGCTGTTTTGTATCATTTTGGTGTTTGATTTATTTCGCTTATTTTCTAAGGCTATCTATCATTCATGTTTGACTGCAGCTTTTTCATTTTAGGAGCTTTGGACAAACCAGTCAGAAATCTACATACCTCGTCCAAGTTACCTCAGAACTGCAAAAGACAGAAAAACAAAATCGCTTAATGAAATATCAGTGTCCCAGATTTATTTTGTTAAATTCGTACAACCTTCACTTTCAACAACAATTAAAACCGCCAGGCAACATTATTAATGCTTAAAAATAACACAAAAATGATCAGCTACCTCAAAGGACCTTTTACAATCACCATTTCCACGGCGAACAACAAAAGCATATTTTAAAAAGCAAAAATATTCATAATATCAGTTTAAGATTACCGGATACGGGGGTGACATGTTAAAAAACCCTTTTTCGAGTGTTAATGCCGTGACAAATGTAGAATTTATGCGGTTGTGGTGGTTTCGAGCCACCCCGCTGCGCGTGCGCTCCTCGCCTTAGGTCGGCCATTATGGGACAAATAAAATAAGTCTGGACATAAAGGAGGCCGCAGACCAGTGCAAAATGGCGAATAGAAAAAATGTGTTGTGTTGTGTGTTTTCAAAGTTGAAACAATGTTGTGTTTTAGGAACTATTATGGATGTTATGATGTTTATGACTAATTGCTTTGTGAGAACGGTTGTTGATTTACTGGGCTTGTGCTTCGGTGTTTCTAAATAAATTGTAATAAGGGTTTTCCTTTATAACGATGTTTGTCATTAAAATCAATTGTGTTTAGCTTCTTCTGTTAATTTCAGTAATGGCGTCTATTTTTTGGGTCGGCAATTTTGTTTGTTAAAAAAAATTGAAAGACAATTGAGAATAATATTTGATTGAAATATTAAGGTCTCATGGTCCACTTCCCGAGTAACAAATAAATAAATAATTTGCGCAAACTTATGAACTTCATCTATATAATGAATTAAAAGTCATATATTATAATCGGTTTTAGCGAATTCACTTCATTTATTTCTTTCAAACAATTATAACATTGTATAGAAATCGTACACTAAACTACAAAACATAATTATGATGTGGATAACGTAATTTGTATGTATGCGTACTGATTAGTTAAAATAAAATGTGTAACTGATTTTTATTAACAAATAAATGAAACTAAAATAATTGAAAGATTGATCATTATGTTAAAATACAACAGAGCAGACTAGAATTCAGACACATCTTAATTATAAAAATCTAAATAAAATTACATTAAATATTTTAACAATCTTTTGTCAGTGAATAACCTCCTTTACCAATAACACAAAAAATCCATATTTTTCAGCTGGTCCCATAATGATGCGGTTTGCCATGATTCGTGGCGGCGGACAGGGATATATTAGCGGGTTGCTCTTGATACAACCTGCTCATGCGTGACGTCATTACTAAACATGGTAGCTTGGTCCAGGTGGCCAGGGAAGCAGGACTACGTGGCGAAATAACCTGAGGCTACTAAAAAACAATTAGGAATTTAATGGAGATTCCCTGCCGGAGTCTCTGTTTCCCGATAGCTATAATCTGGGTCTTTAGGTCAACAGTGAATAGGTAACTTCTAGGTAAGCGTGCTCCATCTTCGACCACATCATCACTTACCATCAGGTGAGATGATGGTCAAACACGAACCTATTCCGAATAAAAAAAAAAGTTTATGGAACGAAGATTATGGCATAACTATTATCGGACGCGTAAAGCCAAGTTTGGTTCAATAATTGCTTAATAGTTTGTTTTGTTTTTAATAATATATTGACAATTTATTTCCCGTATCAGGGAATTGAAAGGACTCATTTCTTGTAATCTAATTCGCCTTCCATAATAAGCAGATCGCGAGACATCAATCCTTCATTGAACTTGACAGATGCATAATTTTGAGTACGTTAACTCTGCTTTTTGACGACAAACCAACAAACAAGAGAACGCAATCAAAATCTCTGTATTAGCCATCAACATTGTAACTAAGCTACATCTCGGCGTGACATAAATCTGTTTTACTTAAGACCTGAAAAAAAGTTCACACCTAAGCACCCAGGTCACTTACCAGCATCAAACACAAATATAAACCTTATCACGGCGAAATAAGAGTGATAAATATTTAAGCAGCTGCAAAACAAAGTTGGTGTCCAAACCTAATTTAATTTGCACGGCTTTGCGTTGATTAATCACGAAATGGATTCGAGGCGACATTCTTAGAATACTTGTTCCGAGTTTTAGCCAAAGTTCTGTCACCTTTTAATTTATTAACAAAGATTATGTATATTATTCATAATTTTAAATTGGTAGGCTGTTTAGTTCGAGGTCGCAAACATTGACAGGGATCAACTTTATGAGTTCCTATTCTACAAACTGTGAAAAGATTTACTTGTTATTTAGTCACCTACTAAAACTACTAGTACTACTAGTACTACTCCTAGCTAGCCGGAGTCAGTCCATGAATGAGAGACCATTATTAACATACACGTTAAGCCCAACGGCTTTCCGCGGCACCGAGTAACCGGTCTGCTAGGGACTATCAAATTGATACCGAGACCAACGTCCCGGTATCATTTTGACAGTCGTTAAGAGTATTTAGAAGCCAGAAATTCTAACAAAATTTTATGAAGAGTCACTTCGAGTAAAACACTACTAGCCAACCCCAACAAATGGGCGAAAAGGCTTAGTAGATCATAGCAGGTGATGTAAAATGTATGTTAAAGAAAAAAACAAGCTGTTTTATTTTTACGCGATAATAATAATTCTCAATTTCCAAATAACATTTGTTCAGTGATAAAATAAAGCCCTTTTATCACGCAACAATCTGCCGGACCACCAGCTCGCTCTCACGCTCCTGAGCTGGCACAAAAATGGCATTTTGACATTTAACGTCACTTTGACATAGCCGGAAGCCATCTTGGAATGTTAATCGAATGAGATGGTATCTGTTAATAAGACATTGTGTCAAGTCGCATGTGCTCCGCGCCTTATAATGAAGTATTTAAGTATTGTGTGCGACTATGTTGTAATTGTGACACTTTTGTTTCGAAGATAAGGGGTATGGAGTGGGAATGAAGTAAGTTTTAGTTTATTAAATTTCATATGAAGATAAACTTTAAAATTGATACTAACCAAAGCTGCCGATTCATGTTTTGCGAATTCTTTTATTGTGCGTACAGCTAAGGAGTGGAATTCCCTACCGGAGTCTGTATTTCCTGATAGATATAACCTAGAGGTTTTTAAGTGAACAATTAATAGGTTACTTCTAGGTAAGCGTGCTTCATCTCCGACCACATTATCGCTTACTATCATGTCAATAAAAAATAAAAAGATCACACAGCTTTTCAAAATCCTGCAACAAACTAGCAGCCAACGAAGCTGGTGTCATACAAAATGAATGGAATCGGTCGAAATAAGCATTCATTTTGACATTGAATTGTATCCATTGCGTGTTAGGTATACGTTGTCGATTAGGCAGTTTTAAGCATAAGAAGCAACAGATTTGGTGCTCCTTTAATGCCATATTATGAGTTCATTATAGAAACTATGGTTCAAATTGTGATCCAGTCTCTAATGATTTGACTGGGTTGATAATTATCTCGCTTCAGCCCCAAGTACTTAGTTGTTCAATTTCAAACCTTATTCCAATCGTATTGGTGACTACTTCACATCTTCAATCATATAACTGATATGTTATGCATAATGTGCTTACCTATAATAAATTGATACACTTGTCCTTAAATCTACTGATGTTATCTCATATATTTGTATCAGTGTATTCAATTGTTGGTGAGCCAAATAAATTAAATTAAATAAATCTTTACCGCTAAAAGGGTAATCAAAACACCCACTCCTCCCAACATTTGGTCATCATCTAAGTGAACTAACAATTCCCAAACATACATTCATATATAAAAAAACAACTGGATTTTCTCAAGTGTTTATAGTTATTAAGTCTAGTAACGACTCACAATATATTTTAAATATTTTGTGTGTCTTTCTTCTGTCTGGGTTAATCTCTGGAATAGCTGAAATAATTTTAATGGAACTTTCACTGGAAGATAAAGAAGGTAATCCCAAAATTACTACGCAATCGGGATTTACGCAGGAATAACCAACAATACGAACGATCTCGCTGGCGTAGCTATCTATACTAATATTATGAAGCGAAAAAGTTTGTTTAAACGCACGTTTTCAAAGCGTTTTGGGAATACCCGTACGGCTAAGGAGTGGAGTTCCCTGCCGGAGTCTGTGTTTCCCGACAGCTATAACCTAGGAGTCTTTAAGTCAAGAGTGAATAGGTCATTTTTAGGTAAGCGTGCTCCATTTTCGACCACATCATCACTTACCATCAGGTGAGATGGTGGTCAAACGCGAACCTATTTTAAATTAAAAAAAAAACGCGCTAATAATCGGAAGTACTGGGTAGATTTGGATGAAATTTGGTATGAGAGTAGCTTAAGGCTTGAGGAAGGTTTTGGGCAGACGTTTTACCCGACTGGAAAGAAAGAGGCCTATGTCTTTTCGTGATAAAATCCACGGGAGCGTCCCCCTTTTAAACCTAATTCCACTGCCAGTCGAACCAACCAAAAAACTTGAACAACTCATTTACGACATACCTACGTGAATAACAATCGTTCACATGTTTATTGTGGCTACTGTGCCCAACAATAAAACGGTACAGACGGACAGACGTACGGACTGAATGATATATAGGCACCAATTAAATTGGTGCTGTAAGTTCGCAGCTATACTAATGATGGCGGCTACCGGCGGTCCCTTACAGACTAAAGAAACTGTAGAGTCGACGCGTCAAAATTTAGCTAAAAACATTACTAGTCCATGACCAATAATAAAAAAATTAAAGTCACAAATTAGCCACAATTGCTTGATAAATTAATGAATTTCATATGTCAAAATTACATTTACGAGTAAATAGACTAGCTAAGAGTTTATAAAAGGTGATTTTAATAGAGTACATATTATGTGGGTAAAATATTTTTGATTAAAGTATTTATTTGAGAATTTTAAAATTAAGATACATAAGTTCAAGGTTGGGTCTGAGTCAATAGCTCACTAACTCCTATAATACAAGTTTTACTTAGTTTAGGAGTTAGGAAACTCCATAATTATGTGACAGCGTACAACCTGTAAACTTAGATTTAATTTGTCATAATATTAAGAAAATTGTACCTACTTTGATGGAAATAAATATTATTTATTTATTTCATTAAGTTTCGACTAGTATGTAACCACTGGATTAAATTAATCGAGCGCAAATACGTAGATGTTTTTTCTATCACACCGTTCTTTGAAGCTGCATTATACTCCTTTTCTGTCATATGATTCTTTTTTCACGTGACACTCTTTCATGGGAGAGAGAGTCACTTTACCAGTAGCCCTTGCGTTCCGTGACCCCTGTTTCTCGTTAGCAAAAACATATCCACATATAGTTTCTATACCTTTTCTCTCCTTTTGAAACGGAATAGATTACGCAAACTAAAAAAACATTTAAGCAAAAAATGGTCGAATGACCTCTTGATACTTTAATTTTTCCCCAGAAACAATTCTTAGCTAAATATTTCTGACTCTCAGTCCTATAACACTCAATAATAATTATTTCAAAACGTCCATTCTAACACCAAGTTTCACAGAACCTTTATATCATTCAGACATATTTATTATAGCAGTAAACAGTTTTTAATTAAGGTTTTGAAAGCGATGATCGCTTACCTGTTTACGAGTTATATCGACCAATTAGTGTGTGTGGTTGTTGAAACACTTCGGAGTCATTCTAGAGTCTTGTCGTTTATATCCCCAATCTGTTATAAGATGTTAATCTGTTTAATAAAATAATAAGAAACAAAAGTACAGAAAACAATAATGCTTTGAATGGTGTCTCGTTTTAAATTTTCAAAGATAAAATGAGGCACTCATAACAGATTCGAAATTCGAATGATGATGCGCTAAGGTACATAAGGTACGCACAGAACATTTTGGGAATAGTTTCATTGTGCGTACATCTAAGAAGTGGAATTCTCTGCTGCCGGAGTCTGTGTTTTCTGATAGCTATAACCTGAGACTCTTTAAGTCAAGAGTGAATAGGTTACTTCTAGGCAAGCGTGCTTCATCGACAACATCATCGCTTAACATCGGGTGAGATGATTGTTTTTCATAGTGTTTGTATGAATTACAAAGTTAAATTTTTAGAAAATATACTTTATCTCAAAAACTGCTGACCCGATCTCGTTCAAACCAATTTTTGTTGAAAGTTTTCATTAAGATCTATAGCATACTTTTTTAGATTTTTCTCTCCATTATTATAGAAGTTAGAGGAGGGACACACATTTTACAATTTTGGAAGCGTATAGCGTATAAGCGTCTTTTAAACAATTGACTTAAGGAAAAAATGGTTTTACAAACCTCAATGTCATTTTTAAAGACCTGTTTATGGATAGTATACATGCATAGGTTTCATGGAAAAAATATTTTCCGTTTCAGTTCCATGTATGGAGAGCTCCCCTTAATTATAAATATTTTTTTCTTAAAATCGGAAAGCGGTTCACAGAATACATGTACGATAGTTTCACATGTATAGTCCTAATAGTTTCGGAATAAAATGGCTGTGACATACGGACGGACGGACGGCCGTCCGTCCGTCCGAGAATCGGCAATATTTTAGAGGAATAATGTTGAAGTCCTACAATATAGCGCTGTTTTGTTTGTATAAAGCGAAGGCGGTAATGTAACGCCTATATTGCAAGATGTTTAGTTAGGTTGCTTAGTTCTAAAGTGCTCTGTAGGGGAAAGTCGGGGAAAGTCGGCACAGCAGCATTGTAAGGGGAGAGGTGAAAGGAAACTATGTTTTATCATAGGTGTTATGCGAGCAAGAGATATTTATACCTGAAAGATGTGAGGAATTCAATCTTACCTCACGGTTAGCAAGATAAAAACATTCCAAGTAGAAAAGCGTTTTATTTAAAGAGCATTTTGTGACATGTTATAGAAAATTAATTCCAAGAACACCTGATATCAACCCAAAGTCAACGGCCCCCCTTTCACTACCGGTCTACCAGACGCACGGCTGGGTACCATCGACTCTTTGTTGATATACCGTCTTGTCGTACCAAGCGCTTCTCCTCCACATTTATTGTGCGCACAGCCAAGCTGTGGAATTCTCTGCCGGCTTCTGTGTTCCCTGCCACTTATGACTTTTCAGCCTTTAAAGCAAGAGTAAATAGGCATCTTCTGGGCTCGCTCGTCACATCGTAGACCTCATCTATCGCTTACCATCAGGCGAGGTCGAGGTCAAGAGAGAGCTCATACGTAATAAAAAAAAAACGTTGCGTCATGTTCCATTCAACTCAAAGAGTAGTTAGCAGCAATGTCGATAGGGCCATTGCCTTGCGGGACTGCGAAATTTTTTTAATGAGATACCGCTGCCCGGAAACGTCAGGGCAACTGAAGGAACAGTCTTACGTATTTTTTAATAGCAGATAAAAACATTCTAAATAGATTGATCTAGATTATTAAGGTGATTTCATTAATTATAATTTTGTAACGTATTTCTGAAAGTTGCCCCAAAAATTTGTTATTATGGATAAGACAAAAATTAATTGCTGTTGTAAAGTTTAACGAAGTCAATCGACTCCAACAAAAAGCGTAGGTATTTAATAAATTTTAATAGTTCCTAAGTTTCTAGGTCACCTAAATTATACCAACACGGGCGGGGGAGTGATACTTAAACAGGGGGGTGGATAGTGGTTAGTTCTATCCCAGTTTGTCTCCCCCCTCCCTTCATTGAGCGAACATTGGAGCCGAGTTTCTGAGTTATAATAGTTTATCGATTTTATGAATACAATCGAATCATTTGACTGAAGTATTGTTGAGATAAAGATAGTTAAGTTTATACAACGTGTAACAGAATAAACGCAATTTCTGAAAGTAGTTGGTTCAGAATCGGCTTCTGATTCGATTTCCGCCATAAAAACTGGGTGTTAAATTTTGACGGAAAAACCTTTCATTTAACTTAAAATGGAAACACAGTATCATGACAAATTAATACAATACTTAATTCAAGGAAATGCGCTCGTGTGCGTGACGGCTGCTAACATTGCATTGAGTGTATGCGTCTGCGTTAGGATATAGTATGACGCACATACGTTTTGTGTTTAGTAAGGATAACTATTTTATAAAAAATGTCTAGGTTTGGTTTCAATTCATTTAATTACGGATGTTGTTTTAGACTTATAATTTAACTAGTATTTGCGTGTTGCGCGCGGTGCAAGCACCTCGCGTACTTGTGAAAAAAAAAAAGGGGGGGGGGGGGTGATGGGGGGAAATGGGGGGTTTAGTATTTGCGTGTTGCGCGAGGTGCAAGCACCTCGCGTGGTTGTGAAAAAAAAATGGGGGGGGTGATGGGAGGGGGGGTGATGGGAGGGGGGGTTGCACAATTATTTCGACTAGAGCATTGCCCCTCTAAGGAATCTGAAAAAAAAAATGTTCCAAGTCTCTTAATTTCCGAGATCCGCCTAAAGGGGGTGAGAAGGGGGGCGGGGGGGTGACTTTGAAAAATGGTTTTTACTTAACCGAACCTCCTCTATACGAATCCGTAAAAAAAAAAATACGGGTCTCGTACTTTCCGAGATACGATAGGAAGGGGCGAGAAGGGGGCGGGGGGGGGAAAGGGGAGGTTTGCCACTTTTCCCGTAGGTTTGAGAGTTACTTGTTTACGAATCTGTCAAAATATACCCACCTCCCCATCCACCATCTGGGACAACAATTATGTCAATGAGTCAGTCAGTCAGTGAGTGAGTGAGTGATAATTTAGCTTTATATAATATAACTAGTATTTGCGTGTTGCGCGAGGTGCGAGCACCTCGCGTGCTTGTGAAAAGAAAAAAAAAAAAGGGGGGTGATGGGGGGTTTAGTATTTGCGTGTTGCGCGAGGTGCAAGCACCTCGCATGCTTGTGAAAAAAAAAAAGGGAGGGGGTGATAGGGGGGGGGGGGGTTGCAGAAGTATTTCGACTAAAGCATTGCCCCTCTAAATGAATCTGAAAAAAAAAATTTCCAAGTCTCTTAATTTCCGAGATCCGCCTAAAGGGGGTGAGAAGGGGGGCGGGGGGGGAACTTTGAAAAATGGTTTTTACTTTACCAAGCCTCCTCTACACGAATCCGTAAAAGAAAAAAATACGGGTCTCGTAGTTTCCGAGATACGATAGGGGGGGGGAGAAGGGGGGTGAAAAGGGGAGGTTTGGAACTTTTCCCGTAGGTTTGAGAGTTACTTGTTTACGAATCTGTCAAAATATACCCACCTCCCCATCCACCATCTGGGAGAACAATTATGTCAGTGAGTGAGTCAGTGAGTCAGTGGTAATCTAGCTTTATATAGTATAACTAGTATTTGCGTGTTGCGCGAGGTGCAAGCACCTCGCGTGCTTGTGAAATAAAAAAAAAAAAGGGGGGGGTGATGGGGGGGGGTTTAGTATTTGCGTGTCGCGCGAGGTGCAAGCACCTCGCGTGCTTGTGAAATAAAAAAAAAAAAGGGGGGGGTGATGGGGGGGGGTTTAGTATTTGCGTGTCGCGCGAGGTGCAAGCACCTCGCGTGCTTGTGGTGTGAATCAGAAAAAAAAAGAAAATGGGGGGGGGATGGGGGGAGATGGGGGGGGTTTGCACAATTATTTGGACTAAAGCATTGCCCCTCTAAATGAATCTGAAAAAAAAAATGTTCCAAGTCTCTTAATTTCCGAGATCCGCCTAAAGGGGGTGAGAAGGGGGGTGGGGGGGGGGTGACTTTGATAAATGGTTTTTACTTTACCGAGCCTCCTCTATACGAATCCGTAAAAAAAAAAAATACGGGTCTCGTAGTTTCCGAGATATGATAGAGAGGGGGAGAAGGGGGGGGAGAAGGGGGAGGGGAAAGGGGAGGTTTGGCACTTTTCCCGTAGGTTTGAGAGTTACTTGTTTACGAATCTGTAAAAATATACCCACCTCCCCATCCACCATCTAGGAGAACAATTATGTCAATGAGTCAGTTAGTGAGTCAGTGAGTGGTAATTTAGCTTTATATAGTATAACCAGTATTTGCGTGTTGCGCGAGGTGCAAGCACCTCGCGTGCTTGTGAAAAAAAAAGCGGGGGGGGAGATGGGGGGGTTTAGTATTTGCGTGTTGCGCGAGGTGCAAGCACCTCGCGTGCTTGTGAAAAAAAAACAAACAAAAAAAAAGAGGGGGGGGTGATGGGGGGGGGGTTGCACAAGTATTTCGACTAAAGCATTGCCCCTCTAAATGAATCTGAAAAAAAAAATGTTCCAAGTCTCTTAGATTCCGAGATCCGCCTAAAGGGGAGGAGAAGGGGGGCGGGGGGGGGACTTTGAAAAATGGTTTTTACTTTACCGAGCCTCCTCTATACGAATCCGTAAAAAGAAAAAATACAGGTCTCGTAGTTTCCGAGATACGATAGGGGGGGGGGGGGGGAGAAGGGGGGGGAAAAGGGGAGGTTTGGCACTTTTCCCGTAGGTTTGAGAGTTACTTGTTTACGAATCTGTCAAAATATACCCACCTCCCCATCCACCATCTGGGAGAACAATTCTGTCAATGAGTCAGTGAGTGAGTCAGTGAGTGGTAATTTAGCTTTATATAGTATAACTTTATATAGTATAATATTCTAATTGGGGTGTCTGAGGTATTGCGCTTAATCTGTTTCACCTTGTATAAGTAGGAATCGGGAGAAAAGTTTCAGTATTAATAGGAGCTCGTAATTAAATAATAACTGCCACACGGCACGATCCTTCAAGTTAAGCGACGCTTGTCAAGGTTTGTACGTTGATAGGTGAACTGCGGTAACATACCGTGTTCCTTTTGTGCCTTGGAAACCATGTCAAATTACCAACGATTAGAAATGACAGTCGTTCCAGATCTGCAAACGTCGGAAAAACAAGTGGTACTGTGCTACGAAGTAACTGGGTTATCAAGAAAATTTGTTTTAGTAGGAAATTGGTTCAAAAGTTAAAATTTGTTTCCTATACACTGTTACATGGTTTGGACACCTTTACGATCTTTGTAACTGTGCACGACTGCTGAGCATAAGGTATCGTATTCGCTTCCCAGGTCGGGCAAAGAGTGCTTTTGGGTTTTCCTCAGTCGTAGCCCGGGGATTGGAACTTTTTTTTTTATTTTTTTTTTCATTGATAAAAGTTTCGCGTTTGACCACCATCTCACCTAATGGTAAGTGATGATGTGGTTGAAGATGGAGCACGCTTACCTAGAAGTAACCTATTCACTCTTGACTTGAAGACCCCTAGGTTAAGCCGTTGGTCACGGCTATCATTCTTTTTTATTACGAATGAGCCCGCTGTTGACCTCGATCACACCTTATGGTAAGTGTAAGATGAGGTCTACGATCGAACGAGCGAGCACAGAAAATTCCTATTCACTCTCGCTTTAAAGGCTGACGGGTCATATGTGGCAGGGAACACAGAAGCCGGCAGAGAGTTCCACACCTTGGCTGTGCGCACAATGAATGTTGAAGAAAAGCGCTTACTACGACAAGATGGTATATCGACTAAGTTTAGATGGTATCCTGCGGTACGTCTGATAGACTGGTAGTAAAAGGGGGATGAAGGAATTAGGTCGTGGAGCTCTTGCACACACTCTCCGAAGTACAATCTATAGAAGATAGATAGGCAAGCAACGTTTCGCCGGTGAGCCAGGCTGTGAAGCTTGCCTGCCAGAACCTCGTCACCTATGAGCCTGCCAGCTCTGCGTTCGATCGAGTCAAGTGCAGCTAGCTGGTATTTGGCTGAGCCATCCCACAAGTGACTGCAATACTTCATACAGGAACGGACCTGTGCTTTATATAAATTCAAAAGCTGTCCAGGTGTGAAGTATCGCATCACTTTCTGTAGGATGCCCAGCTTTTGGCTGCAGTCTGAGCTTTAGACTCAATGGTTAAGCCGAAGTTGAAATCCATCATTTAGATTTTTTGACAGGCTTTACGGGTAGTCAGAAGTCAGAAATTCTATCACTGGTCTGGCCAAAGGGTATTGTGTCACTGGATTGTGGAGGTCAGACAGGCAGTGGCTCCATGTAAAACACTAATACTCAGCTGCGTCCGGTTAGTCTTGAAGCCAGCCCCAACTAAGTCTCCAGTCTCTCCGTGAAGACATGGTTGAGCGCTTGAACTTGTCCTTGAAGGCTGTCTCCGAATGGGGTGATGCCAACTTGGTCAAGTTTAATGCAGCTAAGACCCAGGCGTGACTCTTCTCCGCAAAAAGGTGTCAATTCCGACCGGCTCCTACTTTCCGCGATGTAACCGTGCCGATAACCGATCGTATTGAGCTTCTTAGGGTAACACTAACTTCCACCTTCAATTTTGGTCTATTTATCGAGGCTAAGGCTCAATAGCAGCAAAAAAATTGGGAATCCTAGCAAAGGTGAGACGGTACTTCACACCGGAACGGATGCTCAATCTGTATCAAGCCCAGGTTCGGTCGTGTATGGAGTACTTCTCTCATCTTTGGGATGGATCTGCCAAATACCAACTGGACGCGCTTGAGTCTATCGATAAAAGGGCCAAGAGACTCATTGGCAACGATTTACTGGTCGAATCTAAACTCCAGAGCCTTTAACATCGACGACGAGTTGCAAGTCTATCAGTTTTCTATCGGTTACATTTCGGGGAGTGTACTATGCAATTACACAATCTAATTCCGCCAAGCCCGTTCCATCATCGGACTACAAGACAAACGGCGATGCGCCAACGTTACATGGTGGACATCCCACCCATACGCACAAAACGTTTTGGGAATACTTTCATTGTGCGTACGGCTAAGGAGTGGAATTCCCTGCCGGAGTCTGTGTTTCCTGATCGCTATAACCGGGGAGTCTTTAAGTCAAGAGTGAATAGGTTACTTCTAGGCAAGCGTGCTCCATCTTCGACCACATCATTACTTACCATCAGGTGAGATGGTGGTCAAACGCGAGCCTATAACAATAAAAAAAAAGTTTTGTTAATGCTAGACAGGTGATGATATGGACGATGTTTGTAACTCTCGCGTTTGACAAATAGAAGTTTACCGTTCATAAGTAATGTTGACGAGATTTATACGCACAGAATATGGCCTTTTGTCGGTACGATATAAGACACCCACGCCAGATACAGGGAGGTCTAGCAAACACATTTAATAGAAACGACGCAGCTATTAAACCGCTATATTATAAATATAAAAATGAAATCATAAAAAATTTAGAACCATAAAAGAGTATCTAACATGTTTACAAATACACCTACATTATTTATTTAAACTCTATATCTATTTTTATAAAAAAAAATATTTAAGTGTTACAAAAATTAACTATTTTATAAATTTTTGTTTGTCTGTCTTTCTGTTTGCCCGTGTGTTGATCTCTAGAACGGCTGAACCAATTTTAATGGAACATTCAATTGAAGATGTTACAGGACAACATGTGGACTACTTTTTCCCAGAATTTTTACTAAGATCGGCATTTAATCGCGTTAGTTTTATCGACTCACAAACGAAGTCGGGGGCAGAACTATTTTTAAATATACATAAACAGAAACCGAGTGGTCTATAAAGTTTTGATATTAAAATTAATTGTTACAAGATGTCGAACGGACATTCTTGGCATAGCACCTCGTGTAAAGACGGCATCAATGGCTCGCGTCAAACAGCCCTGTTCGGTTAACGATGCCTGATGACGAGTGTGGCGAATCGATAAAAATGTCGAATGCCTTTGGAATTTACATGTAGAATAGTAGATAGGCCTTCGTTTTGGTAATGGAATTGATTTGATTGAGAAACTAATTTATTTTGATGTATTTTTTTATTTTGTAGGCATCTGGTATTACCCAAACAATTATATATTTTTTTAAGGAGAACTCTTACAAAAGGATTGGATTCAGGTGGTAGATCACTATATAGCTTCAGAACATGATTGGTTGTAGCATTCGTCTCTGGCGCAGATTACAAGTGTTGTTCGAACGTAGGCACATTTCTTTGTGTAATTTTCATTACCACTATTGCTCTCATAACGGTGATTATAATATCACGATATTTTCGATTCTTCCAAGAAACGACTGATGCGACAACCACCAATACGGAGGTCAGCCCATTCCCTCTTGTAGCTGGTAATGAGCCAAGTTTTTATAAAGCGTAACTGTATATTGACCAGGTGAAAAAAAAATGAGCATCAAAAACACATACTACACATAATTGCTTGTAAAATTTGTTTGTGTTATCATATTGATCGACGTAATCAGCTTAACGCGGCAATGAATTCAAATTAATTAATTCGCATACGACAATAATCAGTAAGGCAGCGTAAAGTCTCTTGTCATAAAAATTAATACGGACATCTCATAAATTTTACGACGCATATGAGTCGCTGTTATTTGAATATGAAACATGAAATCGAACTGAGCGGGACAGTTAATAAGTTTGTTTTATATTTTCATAATGTTTGGCGTACCTATACAGTAAAGTTAAATTTTGACTTTGTTTATTTGAAGCCTTTGAGATGTGGTGTTGGCAGATTAACAAAAGAAGAGGCGAGGAGATGTGTGAGGGAGAGACAACTCTCTTCTTCGCGTCCCAGCCGCCGCGGGGGACACCCGGGACGTCGGGGTTCGCGAGTCGATCTCTGACCTCCGTGGGCGCAGACTTGTGGGCGGTGAGTAGGGGTAGCTTACCGTCCGGTAAGGAACGGCCCGGGCTGACGGCGCGTTGTGTTTCACGCGTGCCTCGAAGAGCAATCAGTAGTAAAGACAGAACTCAATACGGCCGATGCCTGCCGGGGTTACAGGAATTATTTAACAATTAACCGCGGCCCAGAATCGCATCTGACTAACGTGCCAATTCTCAGAGAAGTTAGGGTGACTACCATGCTGTCAAACATATGTCTTCGGATAGTTCTTGAATTCTTTGGGCACATTACCGGTAAGACTGGGGATAACCTGGAGAAACTCTTGAGCACTAGCTCTGTAGAAAGAAAGAGAGGAAGAGGACGTAGCCCTTCGGAGTCCGTGATACTCTAGAGACCGGCAATCGAAAGAGCTGGAAAACCTTAACAGAGAAATCAATGGAGGTCACGATCCTCAGGACTGAGGAGTTCGACGCAAGATGAAGGTTTATTTGAAGAAAGTTCTCTTCAAAAATAGTAGACCCACGTATATTTCCTTGCGAATCATATAGACAGCGAGGAGTACTACCCTTACGCAACTTACATTGGCCCTATTTCAGAAGACATACATCAATTCATTGCAATTGTAAGTAGAATTCCATACTTTCAAAGTGTGTACGTCTAAGGAGTGGAATTCCCTGCTGGAGTCTGTGTTTCCTACTTCGTACCTGGGAATCTTTAAGTCAAGAGGGAATAGGTTACTTCTAGGTAAACGTGCTTAATTATTGACCACATCGTCACTTACCATCAGGTGAGATGGTGGTGAAACCGCGAGCCTAAAACCAATAAAACAAAATAGAATGGTAAAAATATACCTAATATCGATGAATACTCGTTACAATCCAAAAAACCAAAGTGAATCCGCGCCACAAAACAAGTTTATTATAATCCCAATCATTACGATCCAAGGACACAGTGCGGTTTGTTTTGGCGTTAAAATAAAAAATACGAATGAAAAGGGTTGTCATTTTTATTTAAGCAGGCTAGTAACGATTTATGGGTTTTGGTTGAGATGCTTGAATTATAATAATTTGGATATTAGCCATGCTTTATATAGAATTTGAACGGAATGTCGGCGATTCACCTTCCTGAGCTAGAAATAACTTTATTTTACGACCATTTTGATTTTAATTACGGTAGAGGCCGCATTAGATAACATGTTGGCAATTTAAAAGATTTATGGTGATTAGAAGGCGATACGCGTAAAACAAGAAGCTTTCTTGCTGCAAGGCAGAAAAAATATTATGTAAGTTTGTCGTACGCTTGCTGGCTTTAATATCATCGTTATCTCAAACTCAAAATATTTTTTTAAAGATTACTTGCAATGTAAGTAGAATTTACATTACTAGCAATCCATCCAATTTTATTTGACATACGTTTTGTAAGTGCCCATGTGGCATACCTGGGCACTTATGAAACGTCAGAAACTTTTTTTTAAATTGTTGTTAGGATTGCGTTTGACTATAATCTCACCAAATGTTAAGCGATGATGTGGTCAAAGATGAAACACGCTTGCCTAGAAGCAACCTATTCACTTTTGACTTATAGACTCCCAGGTTATAGCGATCAGGAAACACAGACTCCGGCAGGGAATTCCACTCCTTAGCCGTACGCACAATGAAAGTATTCCCAAAACGTTTTGTGCGTATGGATGGGATGTCCACCATGTGACGATGGCGCATTACCTTTGCTCTCAAAACAGTGCATAAATACATCGTTAGGAAACTTTCATGTCCTAAAATCAAATATTAAAATGTTACATATGACACCTACCGACCCGCACTTGCCCCACGTTTTGGATTACGACCCATTTACTCTCATAGAGAGGCTGCCTATTTCCCAGTAGTGAGGACATTATAAGCTAATTAGGCTATGAAGCTAAAAACATGTAAATAAACACAAATAAAATATTCTTTGCGACAAATAGAAGAGACAGAAATACCTGGCTAATATATTGCTTACGACACTTTCGTAACGCAGCGTGACGATACTAAACAAATGGTGGACAAAACAGGGGTATAAGAAAAGACACATGCTTATAAATCAGCTGACACAATCGGTCATACAGTGTGTGATGAGTTATTAGCCTGTCGCGGACGAATGATGGAAGGAGACACAGATGTTTTTCGACAAAAACTGACAGAGTTGTGTCGTTTAGAATCAGAAACAGTGGTTCAGAGAATAATTTATTGGGCAATTAGAAATTGTCGTCTAAGTATGTGGAAAGTTTTAAATTATTGCAAGGTGATTATGATTGATAACCTGACAAGAGTGGCCTTTAATTTATAATTAAGAATAACTTTTATTACAGACCAATCAAGAAGTCTTAGTTTTAGCTGCATATCTGTATTTAATTTGTTCACATATTATAAATCTCTGCAGAGTACATCAAATTTGTGGTAAATAAATTATTTAATAATTTATTGGTTATTCCATGTTGTTCCATTCCATTTTATTGGATATTCCATGTATTTATTATTCAAATTTGAATCTTACTTTTTAAATCTTGAGATGATATTATAATTTCTATTAATTTAAAATTTTAATGGAGTGAAGTGTATAGTATTGTTATTTGTCGTATATGTACTTATAATTTTTTTACTCGATTTATTCAGAGCATGTATTTTCAAAAACGTGTAAGCTGCGGTTATCAATAATAGAGTGTGCATCATTCTGTAATGTATGTATAATGTACTAAGTATTTAATTAAAGATTTCTTCGCTGCCGTGGACATTATCACGATAAATAACCCTCCTTATTTTACAATCGGATTAAAAGTATACCTACAACCTTCCTCAAGCTTCAACCTACTTCCATTCCAAATTCCATCCAAATCCACCCAGTAATTTCGAAGATTAGCGCGTATAAAGAAACGAACTTTTCCGTTTTATAATATTAGCATAGAAATACCACGATTAGCTGCGAGCCTGCGACACGTAGCACAGAACCCAATCGCTCAACCACTATGTCATCATATAAGCATCTTTATTTATTAAAACTAGCAGTCAAAACTGCAAGTGTCCCACAATCGCATCACAATCCGTGTCACTCCAAATGTATTTCATCTTGCGGACAAAAAGCGTAACGAATCAGAAACAGGTTGGATAACAGAGACAAACACGTATAAATCAGCCGATCATACGGTGTCCGGTAAATTATGAGTCCGTTGTGAGATAATGGAGGCGGTAAGACAAAGATTTTGTGTGTGATGTCGACTTATGAAGGGGTTCAGTATGTAAGTCTAATTTTTAAGGTTCTAGACCCAAAGGGTAAACGGGAATCTTTTACTAAGGCTCCGCTGTCTGTCTGTCTCCAGGCTGTATCTTATGAACCGTGATAGCTAGAAAGTTGAAATTTTCACAGATGATGTATTTCTAAAAAATAAGTATTTAATTACGGTACAGCTCACTCTTGACCTCAATCTCACCTGATGGTAAGTGTTAGATGAGGTCTACGATGGAACGAGCGAGTCCAGAAGATGCCTGTTCACTCTTGCTTTAAAGGCAGACTGGTTTTATCTGTCATTGTTCTTTTTGGAAGACCAAGGAAGCGCTTGTGATGAGTTAGAGGCCTTCGTGATAGATTCGTCGGAGAAGGCAGCCCATCGGAAAGATTGGTGAGCTATGGGGCAAACCTTTGCCGAGCAGTGGGACAATAGAAGTTAAAAAAGTATTTATTTATTATTATGGCTCGCAAATCCGACATTACAATTGCAATTACAATATAAATTTAACTTTAAACCAAACTAAACCGCATGTGTTTGAATGGAGAACACAGCGTTCATTTGGCTTAATTTACAACTTTACTTTTACATTAAAATAAACAGTTATACAAGGTTAATCCACGCCTTTCTAATTTTAAATGACGCTAAGTTACTGGAATAGATTATGAAACGAAAATCGTACACCTTACGGTAATTATTGAAGACTATATTCTGCATTTGCGACTTAGTGCGTGTGGGAGATGACCTACGCAAGTTTTCACCCAATAATCCCAATCCTGTAGGAATTTCGGGATAAAATGTAGCCTATAGGTTGTCCTTTATCCTCCTCTAGCTTTCAATGAAAATCCTATTAAAACCGTTCAGCCGTTCCAGAGATCGGCCTTTATAGCAAGAGTAAAAGGCATCTTCAGGGCTCGCTCGTCCCATCGTAGTCCTCATCTGTCACTTACCATCAGGCGAGATCGAGGTCTAGTGTGGGCTCATCCGTATAAAAAAGTATATATAAAAAACAGCCCGTTCTAACAGAAATGCAGACAAAACTTTAAAAAATGTTTGTTTTTGTATTCTGTAATTACGTATTTAATAAGCACTTGAGAAGAAACAGTTATATAGAAATCACCTACAAACACTTTTATTTTATCTATACGTATTATGTAGAAGACAGTCAATCATTTAATATTATTTGTATTTGGGTATCTATCGTTTACAGAAGTAAATAAGTAGTGAAGGCGAAGTATGTCTACAACACTACGCTAGATAGCCTTAGGCATTCTGCGACGCATTTTCAAATCAGTCATTACAATCATTTGGATGGAGTAGATACTGCGATTATCATGATTTGAATTAACCTGCTCGATCTGATATGCAAATCTTTTAAGTGTTGGTATTTGTACAGCAATATAATGAGTACAACTGTTGCACAAGATCTTTATGAAGCTTGATAATTTTCGTAAGATAAAACGAAATCACATCCCATCCATACGCACAAAACGTTTAGGGAATACGCTCATAGTGCGTATAGCTAAGGAGTGGAAATCCCTGCTGGATTCTATGTTTTGTTTCTAGTAGGTAGTGTAGCGTAAAACCGCTACGGTTAAAACTTCCTCCAATTCTAATCCAAACTTTTCAATATAAATTTTTTCTTCTTAGCTGTTATTCACATTTGAACAAGGAATCGTGAAAAAAATCCTCGGATGTTTTGCCTTTTGACGGCGTCATTACATTTTTGGGACCCGATATGTTATGGTCGACCTTATTTTTTGATTAATATCGAAATTATGAAGTGAAGTTTTTTTTTCTGTTGGTGTAAAGCCAATAAAAAATATAAAGTGTCCTAGCAAAAGGATAGTCTGTGGGTGATTTTCTGGTTAATTTGGTATGTATTGTCGCTTTTTTTCTTTTCGATCCATTTCGCACTAGTTTCATAATTAATCAAAGATTCAGCTTGCATCGGTGGTCTGAAGTTTCTTTTTTGTTTAGATCCCGTTACAAGCCAATTTTTGGCTCCACCCTACGGGCAAGCGACGTCGGTTATCGACGACGGAGGTCGGGGCGCTCTCGCCCGATATCCGAGCACATCCTGTGCCTGAGACGTCCATCTCAAAGGCCTGAAGCGAGTACGAGGTAGATGCGGACTCCGCAGCGCAGTGGCTCCGTGATTTCTACGTTACTTCCCACATTCGTGTCCAGCCGTCCAGGAATTACCGAGTTTTCGCAGCAGCAGTTTTATTTTAAATAGTGCACCTAATTTGTATATTTCTAATCTAAAAAATTATCACGTCAAAAACTCTTTCTAACCTAAGGCCTATCAAGACGCGTTGGATGCTCTTAGTGTTTTTGTAATTAAAATTACTAATAATGCGTATTCGCCTAGCTATAACCGATTGCAATCGATTTTTTTGTTAGGTAAGTTAAAAATATTTGCATAATACTTTCGATAACATTTTTTTTCTTTCCGCTAAGTTAACCCACGCCATCACTGAAAGGTCCCCAATAATAACTAATATTTAAATTTTTTATATTTTTTAATTAAGTACTTGTTTTCTATCTTTTTCCTTTTAATCAAAATTAAACGTGTTAAGTAGCGGTTGTGTTTTACTGTGCACTTGATTTTATTTACGCTACAATATGGCGCCCGAATTAAAGTAAGTTTGCATATTAATTATTACTAAAATACCTATTTTTTTTTTGTTATCTCGTGTGTGGTTGCTCTTGAGAGCAATCTTTAATTTTCATCTTTCTTGTTGTGAGTTTCAGGTTTTAGAATTGGTCAGATACCCGTATGGAAGTTAAAAGGATTACCTGTCTTGAATGTTTTCCCGATTCATACGACTGGACTACAGAATTGCTAACTGAATTTATGTTCTTTGCTAAATTGTGTGATGTTTGTGAAATTCAATTTTAAAGATTAACTTTGTAACTATACCCAATTTCCAATTCTTTTATTTTCTCCCAAAATATACGTATCTATCCCGAGTTTTATTTTATCCCAGTAGGTAGCGGTAGTTAGTTTCCCGTAGAGTGTGTTTGATGTGTGGATGGTTAGGCATCGTGACCAAAGGTAAGCTTTTTGAATGGTCGTGTGCTAGTGTCTACCTTTTTTATTTTTTAGCCCGACTGTTTGCTTTTCTGCTATTTGCTAGTATCTGTTTTTGTTGGATTCTTAGCCCAGCGGATTCCTTTGACGTTCATTTTGTTGTCTTCTTCCCGTATCGATATTACGGCACGATATCTAACGATTTCCTGCTAAGTCCCGCTCTCTTTCATTTAATCTATTTCTATTTTGTGTTTAAAAATGTCTGAAGAAGGTTCTATCGGTGAGACTCCTTTACACGAAAGTATTATTATTTCTAGACCTCCTCCCATTCCACCTAGGCCCACTCCGGGTACTAGTCGTTCTAACTTACCTTCTCCTATGAAATCCGAGGATTGTCCCGGTTACCTTCTAAAACGATTTTCGCTAAGAAAATGGAACATAAATTATACTGGAGATACCAGTGTTCGAAATTTTTTTACCAGTATCGAAGAAGAGAAGGATGCAGACGACATAACTGACAGTTATCTGCTTAAACGCTTCCACGAAGTGTTATCCGGTCGCGCCTTGAATTATTATAGGTCAATCCGTCGACCTGATATGACTTACCCTGAATTAAAAGAAAAATTCTTCAAAACATTCGGGGAAATTGATTTCGAATTTAAAACCGGTCAACAAGTTAGAAATACAAAACAGAAATCAGATCAACCTGTTTTACATTTTGTGCATCAGATTTCTCAATTGAATGATACATTACGTAAACCGGTCGATAAATCTGAACTATTAGAAATTATCACTCACAACATGCATCCTAGATATTTTCCATGCTTATCGATACATAAATTTACTGACTTAGATGCGCTCATTGACACTGCATCGCATTTTGAAAGTTTTTTGCCCAAATCTACAAAATTAGTTTCAAGTGCAACAAATCAATCACAAATCTGTCCAAAATGCAATAAAACGGGACACCCCTATCGTACTTGCCCTGATTTCC
The DNA here is from genome assembly GCA_943138885.2 of Tholera decimalis. Classification (NCBI taxonomy): domain Eukaryota; kingdom Metazoa; phylum Arthropoda; class Insecta; order Lepidoptera; family Noctuidae; genus Tholera; species Tholera decimalis. Next base: position 4,595,843 of record OW964553.2, on the reverse strand, counting down.
CTGGTATGCTATGTTTTAAATGCCGCACACCTGGTTTTATAACTCGTGATTGCCCAAAATGCAATCCAAAAAATGTTTAGCCCACCGGCGACACGCATTACTCCGTACAGTGTCACCGGTGATAGCGTCCGATTCATCTGATAACCGTCCTTTCATCGAGATCATATTGTGTAACCGGGTCGTTAAAGCCCTTCTTGACTCTGATGCACAAATGTCCCTTATTAGTGATTGTTTAACCCAACAACTGGGTATTTCTTTAAAATCAAACGTTCAGTGCCCACGTGTTATTTCCGCTAATAACTCTCCTATTGATATTTTAGGAACTATCTTTCTCCCAGTTAAGTTTAATGGTACGACTTTTATCCACGAATTTTTAGTAGCACGTTCTATGTCTTCTTCAGTTATTTTAGGTATCGAATTTTGGAATAAGTTCGGTTTGACTTCAGTTTTTAGTCAAGCTTTTAACAAAAATATCAAAGGTAATATGTACCTTCCTCCCGACTCTAATTCCCTACCTCCTGACCCACATACCCTTCCTTCTGACTCTCAATCCCTTCCTCAGATTAATTGCATTAGCGAGGTTCGATACATTCACCCTCGTAACGTTTTATTACTAGACCAAGAGCTAAAGTTGCAACGGGTCATTGAGGAATTCGATGTCATTTCATCCGATAAAGTTGGCCTTGGTAAGACTACTTGGCTATCACACAAAATAAACACTACTGGACCACCAATTAGACAACGGTTTTACCCTCTTTCACCTGTTAAGTTAAAGTTGCTCAATGAGGAAATCGATAAGATGCTGGAGATGGGTGTCATTCGTCCCTCACGTTCTCCATGGGCCAGTCCTGTTGTGATGGTTACCAAAAAGGACGGTTCTGTACGTTTTTGCGTTGATAGTAGGAAATTGAATAGCGTTACTACTAGAGATTCTTATCCGCTCCCCCGTATTCACGATATTCTTGACAACCTTCGAGGTGCAAGGTATATAAGTTCTCTTGATTTTAGGAGTGCATTTTGGCAGATTCCTCTCGCTGATGATGAGAGTTGTGAAAGAACCGCGTTCATAGTTCCACAACGAGGTTTATTTGAGTTCGTCAGAATGCCATTTGGTCTCACGAATGCAGCTTCCGAGATGCAGCGCCTTACTGATATGATCGTTAATTTTGAATTCACTTCGACCAGTGATAATTGCGTTTTCGGTTACGTCGATGATCTAATCATAATATCAAAAGACTTTGATAGTCACCTCTCGCTCCTTAGAAAAGTACTAAACCGTCTCAAGGAGGCCGGTTTAACTATTAACCTAAAAAAATGCGAGTTCTGTAAAAGCGAATTGAAATATTTGGGTTATATCATTAACGAAAAGGGTTTACAAACTGATCCCAGCAAGCTCGATGCTATTAGGGATTATCCCGTTCCTACTACAGCTAAGGCACTACGTGGTTTTATTGGGTTATGCTCATATTATAGGCGTTTTGTTGATGGTTTTTCTTCTATAATAGCTCCACTCACTGCCCTTATAGGAAAAAAGAAGGGTCGTGACCCTATAAGTTGGGATGATGCCGCCGATCAAGCATTCCTAAAATTAAAGGATGCGCTCATCAATACTCCCGTTATGGCTTGTCCAGACTTCTCGAAGCCCTTCATTTTGCAATGTGATGCGTCAGCTGTCGGTCTTGGTTCAGTTCTTTCTCAAAAGTTCGATGGTGTTGAACATCCTATCGCTTATTATTCACGCTTATTCTCAAAGGCAGAACGCAATTATAGTACAACCGAACGTGAACTTTTATCCGTTCTTGATTCCATTAAGCATTTTCGCTGTTATTTAGATGGAATGAAGTTTTCTGTTATAACCGATCATATGGCCTTGAAATGGCTCCTCACACTAAGTAATCCCTCAGGGCGTTTGGCGCGATGGGCTACTGTGATTTCCCAATACACGTTTGATATCATTCATCGCAAAGGGTCGCAACACGTCGTTCCAGACGCTTTATCTAGAATGTACGCGAGTCCGGTTACATTCGATCAAGGACCTGACCATACCAATGATAGATGGTATAAAAAGGTGTATTTAGGGGCTCGTGACTCCCCTCAAGCGTTTCCAGCTTACGCCATTCGGAACGGTGTTCTGTTAAGACGCATGCCAATCACTAACCCAATGTGCTCTGATCCTTGGCGCATAGTTTTACCCGTTGAAAAGGTTAAATCCGCTATATGGGAAGCTCATAATAATCCTCTCTCTATACATCCTGGAGTTTCAAAGACTTATTTTAAGCTCAAGGATAACTTTTACTGGCCAAATATGTTTCGAGATGTTTCTGAGACTTTAAGGCAATGTGAGGTTTGTAAAGCTTATAAGATCGCGAATTCCCAACCACGTGGTCATATGTGTTATCCAAAGGAAGTTTCTTTACCTTTACAAATGATTTCTATCGACGTTATTGGACCGCTTCCAATCGCTTATTATGGGTTCAAATACATTTTATCTATGGTCGATGTTTTTTCTAAATATGTTTGGTTAGTCCCCCTTAAAAGGATTGACGCCAATTCAGTTATAAAAGCTTTGGAATCTGAAATATTTTTTAACTTCGGAGTTCCACGGTCTATTCTCTGTGATAATGCTACCGTTTTTCGTAGTAATCAGTTTTTAAACTTTCTTAGATCGTTTCGCATTGAATCCCCTACGTATACCCCTTATTACACTCCACAAGCAAACACGGTAGAACGTTATAACCAAAGTGTCGTTACTTGTTTGAGCATATTGGTTGGCGAGAACCAAAGGAATTGGGCCAAATTGTTACCCAAGGTCAAACTCTACCTCAATTCATGTATTAATTTAGCCACAGGGTTTACGCCAAACTTTCTCATATTCGGTAGAGAAGTCTGTATGGATTCATCGCGTGCGAATATCCAGACTCTAAGCACTAATTTAGCTGAAAGTCGGGAACAACACGCGAGTAATCTGACTTCGCTCGCCGAGATTTACGCAAAAGTAGCGGACAATCTTTCTTCTGCTTTTCTCCGTAATTCACGAAATTACAATACGAACCGCACGGCTATTACACTCAATGCCGGCGACATTGTATGGAGGCGTAATTTTTCAAAATCGTCAGCTGCTGAATACTTTACAGGAAAGCTTGCTCCTCGTTTCATTAAATGTCGTGTGATCAGAGTCATCTCCATGACTACATATGTCCTACAAGACTGTGATTCTCATCATATTGGACAATATCATATAAAAGATATACTTAAATGAATTAATTTGTTCCATATTCTTAACTTAATCAGCATTACTTATGTTAGGCCATTAGTTTTCAATTAACGACACCTCTTTTATTATTTCGACCCTCATTCCTCCCTGGAGTTAATATTTATTCATAACCATTTCCTCTCATTAAGCGTCGTATTTTTGATTTTGATTTAAGGTCCACCCTCTTCAACTTAACCCTCTCTCTTTAACTTAACCTTCTAACTTATCCCTCTATAACTTAAGCTCTTGACTTTGAGTCGTGTTAGACTTTGAGTCGTGTTTCACTTTGAGTCGTGTTTGACTTTGAGTCGTGTTTGACTTTGAGTCGTGTTGGACTTTGTGTCGTGTCTCACTTCGAGTTATTATCTGACTTCGAGCTTTTGTGTTCGACTTCGAGTTTTTGTTTGACTTCCTTTGAAGTTATTTTTAGGTTATTTCTTAATCTCAACTCTTATTTGTTTCGTCTTGAATATTGTTCTTTGTTCCTATTTATTTAAGAATATTATTCTAGTTCTATCGTTTGTTTTTCTATTCTAATGTAGGTTTAGGAGACGCATCTGAAGCTCGCACTGTTAACGTCTAAACTGGAGGCCGGCTTTCAATTTTATTCAGTATCAGCTGCACTTCGATGTCGTTGATTTGATGTATTTAGTTTAAAGTTAGTTAGGCTAGTTTATTTAATTTGTATATATTATGGTTTTCACTCTTGGTTGATGCTATCCCTTTTGTGTTGTCAATCTGTTATTGTGTTTTCAATCTGTTATTGTGTTTTCAATCTGTTGTTGTGTTTTCAATCTGTTGTTGTGATGTCAATCTGTTATAGCGTTGTCACCCTCTCACTGGGTTGATACATTCACTTGGGTTGATCTCTCACCTTTCTTTTAGGGTTGTCAACCACTTTTCTTTTAGGGTTGTCAACCACCTTTCTTTTAGGGTTGTCAACCACCTTTCTTTTAGGGTTGTCAACCACCTTTTTTTTAGGGTTGTCAACCACCTTTCTTTTAGGGTTGTCACTCACCTTTCCTTTAGGGATGCCACTCACCTTTAGGGTTGCTACTCTCATTTTTTTTTTTTTTTACTGGAAATGGGGTACTGTAGCGTAAAACCGCTACGGTTAAAACTTCCTCCAATTCTAATCCAAACTTTTCAATATAAATTTTTTCTTCTTAGCTGTTATTCACATTTGAACAAGGAATCGTGAAAAAAATCCTCGGATGTTTTGCCTTTTGACGGCGTCATTACATTTTTGGGACCCGATATGTTATGGTCGACCTTATTTTTTGATTAATATCGAAATTATGAAGTGAAGTTTTTTTTTCTGTTGGTGTAAAGCCAATAAAAAATATAAAGTGTCCTAGCAAAAGGATAGTCTGTGGGTGATTTTCTGGTTAATTTGGTATGTATTGTCGCTTTTTTTCTTTTCGATCCATTTCGCACTAGTTTCATAATTAATCAAAGATTCAGCTTGCATCGGTGGTCTGAAGTTTCTTTTTTGTTTAGATCCCGTTACAAGCCAATTTTTGGCTCCACCCTACGGGCAAGCGACGTCGGTTATCGACGACGGAGGTCGGGGCGCTCTCGCCCGATATCCGAGCACATCCTGTGCCTGAGACGTCCATCTCAAAGGCCTGAAGCGAGTACGAGGTAGATGCGGACTCCGCAGCGCAGTGGCTCCGTGATTTCTACGTTACTTCCCACATTCGTGTCCAGCCGTCCAGGAATTACCGAGTTTTCGCAGCAGCAGTTTTATTTTAAATAGTGCACCTAATTTGTATATTTCTAATCTAAAAAATTATCACGTCAAAAACTCTTTCTAACCTAAGGCCTATCAAGACGCGTTGGATGCTCTTAGTGTTTTTGTAATTAAAATTACTAATAATGCGTATTCGCCTAGCTATAACCGATTGCAATCGATTTTTTTGTTAGGTAAGTTAAAAATATTTGCATAATACTTTCGATAACATTTTTTTTCTTTCCGCTAAGTTAACCCACGCCATCACTGAAAGGTCCCCAATAATAACTAATATTTAAATTTTTTATATTTTTTAATTAAGTACTTGTTTTCTATCTTTTTCCTTTTAATCAAAATTAAACGTGTTAAGTAGCGGTTGTGTTTTACTGTGCACTTGATTTTATTTACGCTACAGTAGGTAGGTTCCTATATGTAAGCGTTAATTCATTCATCTTTTACCATATCATCGAGATGAGATGGTGGTCAAACGCCAGATTTCAGAGCAGTGATAATGATATAATTTACACTAAAAATTTACAAAAAATAATGTGCTTGTCTGAGTTCGAACTCACGACTGACGTTAGACCCGTAACAACTGGTCCAACGTTGCTCCAATAATAAAAAAAAAAACACTATATTTACTAAACAGTATACAAGTCAAGAGATTTCAAAACATATAAATTTTAATACAGAACCCTGAATTCTGACAAAGCGGGTGTCGGCCGAGTCTTTTGTCAACATCGGGCGTGTTATCAGCCGCATCTTAAAAGCTGATCGAACAATAAGTGAATCTTAAGCGGTCGCCTTATCAACGCTATCACGGATACAGTCAGGTGTGGTTCTAATGCTCTGGTTTAACATTGTAGTAATTTTAATATATTTTTTTAAAACTTGAAGCAGTCTTTGAGGGTTTTGGCAATAAATAAGAGCCTGGGGATCTTTAAGTCAAGAGAAGGTTACTTTTAGACAAGCGTGCTTCATCTTCGACCACATCATCGCTTACCATCAGGTGAGATGGTGGTCAAACGCGAACCAAAGAATATCACACTACAAGTATAATGATGAGATTTTTAAAACAAAGTTATTTCAGATTATGGGTGGAGTTTTACATCGTAATAATTATGTCATAATAACTTTTATGTTTCTCCTCTTCTCTTCGTGAAACACTTTTATTCGATTACTTACGCTTGGTAATTTGGCCAAAACGAAAAGGAATGAGGGGTAACTAAAGATAATGTAGGTGGGTGATTTTCAAAATTTTTGTACATTTTGTTGTGTGAAAACGTCCACTCCTATATCATCCAGAAAAACTGCATTGAAGTGATCAAACTAGTATTATTATCCTTGAGAAACATTTCTTCCAGATAGGTATCAACATTTCAGATCATAATAATAAGTAGTTAATAAAAAAAATGATGTTTAGTTCTTCAACCTCATAATGTTTTCATACAGCAACCCAGTGTCTCCAAGCAAAAGAGCGTTACAAAAAAAAGCATAAAAAAGAAACTACTCACATATTTACAGTTCTTGTTACGCAACAAAAAAACGTAACAAATCGTTACAAAAATGAAATTAACCATAAGTTGAATAACAATCTCAAACATTTGGAGGTTAGAAATAATACTATTGGAATTATCCAGCTCCTTTTTAGTAGTTGGTCAAAATTATTCTTTCAATTTACGCAAAATTTATAAGAGATAGACTTATCGTTGTTTTTATAGCTGATCAACCAAAATGAAAGATTTATTGTTGAAAAAACACTGCACAGGCACAAACACACTTTTCTTGTTGGTGGCACCCGCTGAAAAAATGGTGGACAGACGTTCCGTTGTCATCTGATTGGACGATTTTAAATGGAGAATTTTGCCAGTTGAAAATCTCAAATATCTAATAATGTTGGTGTTACAAAAAAGAATAACAAAAATGAATGAAAAGAAAGACACACATTGAAACAATGTTATTATTATTATGCATTGGGTTATTTATTTATATTTTACACATTGAAATCATAATTAGAGTCCTAAAGATATTGTGCAACTAGAACTGTAAACATGTGAGTAGTTTCTTCTTTATGCTTTTTTTTTGTAACGCTCTTTTGCTTGGAGACACTGGGTTGCTGTATGAAAACATTATGAGGTTGAAGAACTAAACGTCATTTTTTTATTAACTACTTATTATTATGATCTGAAATGTTGATACCTATCTGGAAGAAATGTTTCTCAAGGATAATAAAACTAGTTTGATCACTTCAATGCAGTTTTTCTGGATGATATTGGAGTGGACGTTTTCACACAACAAAATGTACAAAAATTTTGAAAATCACCCAGGTGCATAGTGCTTTTTTAAAGCAATATTTACTTTGCCCAACGCTAGGAATTTGTAGTCGTACTCGGAACAAATATCTGTAGCCCTTGCAAGCGTTTGTTTCGGCGTGGAAATCGAACCCGCGACACACAGCGCAGCAGCCAATCGTTTAACCACTGTGTCTTTGTTATGCTTCTTTTTCTTTTTGAGTTCATGTTTACCCTTTACATTTTTGGGCCTAGTTGGTTCGCTATGTTAATAAATTTGAAGCATAGCTCATTATTTTGCTGTGTTTTAGTTTTCTATTTTTGATAGCGAAGGCATGTAAATAACTGATTAAATAAGAAAAGAAACAAAAAAATATGCCACAAAATAAGTAAAAAAAAACAAATGAACTTACTTTTAAACAGAAAAATAGCCAGGTCAGTCAGTCACTAATCAAAATAATTACTTACTCCTCTTAAAAAAATATAGTCAGGCTGTATATTGATTTTGTTGATGCACCATCAGTAAAACCTCACCTTAACAAGATTAAAAGTCTCCGCAGCGTCGCTGTCCTGCCCAACCTTTATAATAATATTATTTTCGTAAATATTTTGCGTCGATCGCAACGCCGAGATTATGACAGTCGTGAGATGAAACGATACTATCCAATGACAATCGATTTTATACCCAAAACAATTGTAAATCGATACATTGACTCGGTTTAGTGTCATATTGTTTCGAACAGAAATCTGTTTTATCGATTCCCTTTATTACGACATCTCGGTTAGATGTAAAAGGTTCTAATCTTGGTTCGTTTTATTCATCTTTAAAGTTGTTATCTTTCTAAATGTGAGGGTTATTTGTCATAGTGATACTAAGCAAGAATGTCTTTATAGATTTTTTTTTGGGATAATAACTTCAAATGACTTCTCCCGCTCTGGATGGAGAGGAAGGGAGTGTCAGACTCCTACTGACTAAAAGTTCACTCTATTACGTCAATTGCCCATGCATTACTGGGCGATATATCTTTAGAAAATTACCCTGCTGGGTAAACCCTGGCAGGCATTAATTAGCCCTATCGGAACCGTCAATGGAGCTCTTTGAGGCGTTTGTGGAACACGACGCGTACCCGATCAGTAATTTGGATAATATTAACATAATATGGATATTGAAAGCTTATTAAGTAAGTACTGTAGGCTTGCAGTAAGTCACAGAAGACTTGAACGTGGGACTTTTTTAAAGAAGACATCGAGATGAGTCTAATGAATAAATATAATATAATTTAAAATGGCCGAAAGCCTAACACAAGGCACTCAAAAACAGATTCCTAACTGCGTAAAATCGGATAAAATCCCTATTCTTTTTAAATCACGCCATAATAAACACGCTTATTGTGCTTAAATAAGTTTGAAACTCTTATATTTCTGATACGGGATTTTCTTTTATTTCTTTTCACTGCACTGTGAGGTTTTATAAGGTGAACTGTTACCAAAAAGGTTGAATGCGTCTATAGCAAGTATTGTGGCACTTCGGGCAGTGATCAAACGACAAAGACGCTTAAAAATGTACTCTTATTTACCAACATTACTTTGCTTCTCATTTCCAGCTCTCCAGACTTTAACGTCATCGATATAAGATTGGTTTTTGATGGATTTTTTGTTTCTGAGGTCGATTTAAAAGGAAAAAGTGGTGGTTCTCATGATAATGTTATTATTCGAGGCTTTAGAACGAGTGGGCTGGTGATCATAGCCTATTCTGTTGGCGGAGGAGTAAGCGTAAAGTTCTTATTGTAATAAAAGCGGTCAAGTGTGAACATTTTGGTTCAAAGGGTTCTCGATGGAGGATACAAATTGGATTATCTTGGCAATCTTGTTACGGTTATTTGTAGGTTTGGTGGATTTTAATACATCCTATTTCTTAATCCACTGCTCATGAGTGAAATCAACGGATGTAATAGGCGGCAAGATAGCGATATTATTTTCTTATTGTTTAATTTCGATAGATTATAATCTATCTTAAAATAATGAGTTAAACTGCATAGGTACATTATGGTACGGATCACAAAATATCGATAGATTACAATCTTACGAGATTTATTATTTTCTAATTGTTTATGCAATTTTACGGTGACATATACATATGTAGGTACATTATTTTTTATTTTATTTAGATTTTATTAATATAATCATAGAGGTGTCACTTAAATCTAAACTCGCCAAACTTTTACGTTTGATGGCGAGAGACATAAAATATTAATTACTACTAACCGTGTAAAAATGACATAGGTATCGTAGAAGTAAACATTTCTATCTCATCTGTATTCCTCACCACATTTCCCAAGTTCCACCGCACCACGGTACCCTAACCATTATTAGTTAAGCTATACAAACATTTTGTGGTTCAAGCCGAGATTAAAGTTGTAACATAGGATAGTCAAACCCCGTGTATGTCACCTAGCCACCTTCACAAAGCAGATAATTTACTTATGAGAAACTTCTAAAGAGAATTATCATTTCTTAAGTGTTCAAAGTCGAGTAACGTTAAATTATGATTTAATTTGTGAAGGTAAGGTTATATTTTCATGTAGAAATATTGGCTTTTTAAAGTAGTATTTTTTATTGTAGATGGATCTACTATGATTCCCACATTCTAGTCTCTAGAATTAATCAAAGAAAATGCAGTCAACAATTTTGTCTTTTTGTGTAATAAATATTGATAATATTTTAAACAAACTTTAAAAAAACATTTGTCTTTAAAGCTGTTAGTTGATAATGTACACAAAAAATGTCACAAATTTAAAATAGCATCGATTGCCAAAATAAATCGTTCTGCATCTCGTTATCATAATCATCACCATTTGCTGTACTCGACTAATTTTAGATAATTATAATAAATGCATCATTACGGTATCCTTCTAATACACCTGTTCCAAAATCAATCTTTAAAACTGATCTGCGTTAGATAAAGACATCGAACCCAAACGAATCAGGCCATCAGAATCGAAACAAAAAACCATTTAAGAAATCGTTGACATTACTCAACCCGGGACTCGATCGCCCCTCTCCGCGACCGCATTCCTTCGAGCCTGCGCAGACGTGCCGTCGCCTCACACACACACATGCGCACGCGCAGGGAGGCAGAGGTGTTTGAATTTAGAATTTATAACAGCGATCCGATTGGTTCCTTGTTGTGAGTCATAAAGATGTGGTTTATGATGTGTTTCGGGTTTGCGGTGAGGTAAATTAGGTTGTAAGAGTTTTAAAGAGAGAGTGAGTTTGAAAGATCTTCTTTTTCGTTCGACTTGTGATCGAGAGGACGCGGCTTCGACCTCTAACCACTGTTGCCGTGAACCCACTCCAGACACAAGCATATTTAGTTTAGTTGTGATAATAGTTTGTTGCCCTCTTCTTCTTCCCAGCTAAAACACTAGGGAATGGTGACAAACGAGTGTTGGCGTTTTGATAGTTGTCTTCTCGTAAATGTATGACGTTTAAAAAGTGCAAATTTTGAGCCTTGTTTGTATTTTTATATAACGTTTGATTTTCAATGGAACTTCTTCTTAGTGTGTCGATGGCAACCTAAATGGAAAGCCCAGTACTAGGGAACCAGTTCGGCACTGTTGGAAGCGTCCATCAATTCCTGCAGTGACAGGACAAGCAGGATATCAAGTGAACAACAATAACAAAAATCATAATGACAAAAAAAACAATTTGACACGTCATCTACACTAGGGACGAAAAATTAATGTTGCAAAAGTGTTATACAGCCAATAACTTAGCAATTCAAACATTAATCCTTATAAGTTTCACAGGTATTGTGTACCAACACATCCACCCACGCGAAATTCGCATAAATATGCATTCACACGCATAAGTCCTGTCTTGGCATGTCGACATAAATATGGGGTCAGCTCAAGCATTATAGAGCTCACGCTTTATGTGTGATATGTGTACCTAGATGATGTTTTGATGGCTTGTATTAGGTGCTTAATCGAATGAAAGTAATTTATATTGATATATATTTCTAAGACTAACATATAATATTAATAATAGGAATGTATATTTTTTTAACCTATTAACAAATATAGACACAAGCATAGGTGAAGGGGTTAACAAGATTGTCAGACTGAATTTTCAGTTAGTCAAGAGTGTTTCAACGAAGTATTCTGTATTCATATTTCACAAAAGGAACTTTCATACCTTCATTTCATATGGGATCCACAATTTCACCGTAATCAACAAACAACAACTCTCTGACAGCATAAATGGCCCTCTTCGGCCATTAAAATAGTTGCTCTATTTTCATACACATTTCAATGATGACTCCATTCACCTTTGTGGATTTCACAGTAACTAAATGCCACTGTTAACAAAAATGGTGGACAATACTTGCCTTCATACAAACCTTTATAATGGAATTCCCGCTAAATTCGCTCCAAACGCCCGCAGTGTCGCCCAAACGCGTGAAATTATCCAACAATGCTCAGTAATGATCCTTTACAAGTGAAGAAATAAAAATAAATACTCAAAACATTATTCCTGATATATTTTACGGGTGGTTTTGATTTTCAACCCTATCTGTGCAAGCCCAGATTTCATATTTCAACTTACCCTTTTGCAAAACTGCATTGACAATTTTGAGTTTCGACAAACTTATAAGGGGTACCTATCACAATGATCTTTCATCCTTATTACAACGGCAGACGTTCCTAAATCCTGTAACAATAACAGCAAATGCGATAATTTTTCCACACCTTTCGTAGTCATTACGGCTAGATCCGCGGGGTGCTTCAACAATATTGTTTTGCGAACATTTTCTGGATACGGCGATTTGTGTCGTTTGTGATACAAAAATAATGTATTGTGTTGTACAAAGGGTGGCTTCCGCTAACCTCTAGTATTTAGTTTTGTGGCGTACCCATCAGATGCGGGTGACACAGCGGGTAGATTTTGTCACAATTTGCTTGTATTGTATTTTACTGATTTTCTTAAAGCGATTGTTATAGCATTTTTACGACATAACTGTGGGAGACGTTTGTGCTTAAAAGAAAGTCTAACTGTTTGGTTTTGTTTCACCATCAGAGTATAAATTGTTTGGAAAGTTAAACTATTGTATAAACGCGTCATAGTGGTCGTCTGTCTCCGCGGGGAGTTCTAGTGATTAGAACTAAAAAGTAATGTTTAATTACATCGTTGTATTACTAACAGCTTTGAATTTTTATTTTTTTCAATGCCAACTGTTAATAGTATATTGTTATATTGCGTAAATACATTTTAGTTAAGAAACACGCCCAGTTTATCAAGATACATAGCAGCTTCTGCAGCTATGTATCTTGAAATTAAATGGGTTGAGAAAACTGGCGATTTCACTTGAACAAAAATACAAAAAAAACAATCAGAATGGAGACCTCCTTCTTTTAACTCGGTTAAAAAGTGGCTAAAGAATAAGCTACAAGTTACGACGAGTTAGAAATAAAAAAGACATATTCTCAGATCATAATGCAGGTGCACCATCGCAATCTTGCAAACAATTCACATCGTAACAATTAGTACAACAAAAATCACGCGCGCAGATCCAAGGTGTGCAAGCGCATACTGTTGGACAGTTTCACTTTTGTTGATCGTTGTGTTGTGATTTACGTGCGCTCTGTCTGGTTGGTTGGACTTCCGGTTTTTGGTTGAAATTAAGGGTCTCAACTGTTGTTGCATCGAAAACATTATGCAATTTAGGTTGCAAATTTTTTTGGGCACTTGGGGTTTTCAGTTGTATTCTAATTATTTAACAGATGTTGTAATATGTGTAAGATACGTTTTGTTTTGATATCCTGACTAATACTATGATACAATATTGTGTTACAGGAATCACTGTTTATACACAACAACAACTTTAACATTAACATAACATAACACGAATTAACGTTAACATAGTTTATCACAGAGAGTCTGAAGCTTATACAGGCTATGCCATATATCTATACGAATATTATAAAGCTGGAAGTTTTTTTATTTGTTAGTTTATACGAGCTAATCTTCAAAAGTGCTTATATATTTTTTATACTTTTAACTAGAGATGCGCCTAATGTTCGGCCAAATATTCGTATTCGGTACGTTCGGCATATTTTTTCATGTTCGTATTCGGCCGAATATTCGGTTAATTTGTCGAATAATTTCCGAATATTTAAATTATTGTTAATAGTATAAAAATATCATTTTATTAAGCAGTAATATTAACTAATAACTATAAACTGCTTAATAAGTGTTGTTTATTCCGAAAGTTGTACAAGGTTTTTTTGTAAATGAAAGCAACACTACTTTTGTACCAATTATTTAAAGCCAAAATAAAAAAGATTAACTTTAACAATCAATTTAAATAAAATTTTAATCAAATAAACGTCTACTTTTTTACAAATGATAAATTAATCTAAATTAAATTTCTATGAAATTAACAATTTTAAAAACACTGCTTTGAGTAACAACTTTTACAGAAAATATTTTTTCAACCGACGACAAAAAGAGGAGGTTATCAATTCGACGCGTATATATATATATAATTTTTTTTTTTTTATGTATGATCATCGAGTACTCGAAGACGGCTGAACCGATTTGGAAAATTCTTTTTTTGTTTGATAGGGTATACTTCGAAATTGGTACCATTATCATCAAAGTCAGGATCTGATGATGGGATCCTGGAGAAATCGAGGGAAATCTTCAAATATTATAGAATAGAATAGAATATTTTTATTTCGGACCACAAAAATCCATAAAATGTTAGTAACCTAATACCTTATTTTCTAGTGTTAGTACCCATCACCCTCCGCACAAACTGCTTCATAATAGGAGAGGACACACTCTCACTCACCGTTCTCAGGATGCTGTTACGACTGTCCCTTACTCTCCTCAGAAGTGAAGCCGTTTTCTTACGTATAATCGCTTGAAATGCGTCCGTACGAGCTTGTGCAAACATTTCTGAGGCGCTACAGTAACGAGGCAGTCGCAAGAGCATCCTGAAAGCATTATTATATTGGACGCGGAGCACATCTAGCGATTTTTTAGCGTAACTGACCCATAGATCGCCCGTGTACAGACTCTGGCAATAAGCCTTAAAAAGAGTAATTTTCACTAGGTCTGTACATCGCGCAAACCTACGGGCCAGCATATTGCTCCGGACCGCTAGAGCCCTCCGCTCCCTCTCAATGTCTGCATCGTCTCTAAGGTCGTCAGCAAGAAAATGCCTTAAATATTTAAAAGATGGTACCCTTTTAATTACTGACCCATTTATCAGGAGATCGGGTCCATCTTCACGGCACTTGCCGCCGACCTTAAAGACCATGCATTCACATTTTTTTACATTATATATTAAACCATGCGCGGCAGCGTAGGTTTCACATGTCTTCAGTAGCTTTGCGATTGCCCCAGCAGACGGACCCAGCAAGACCATGTCGTCTGCATGTGGCACACCTATGGCGTTTTGGGTATTTCTTATAGTAACTTGTGCAGATGCTCTCAAAAAGTACTATTTGGGGAAGTGGAACTGATGATGAAGACCACAGATGGCCGCCGAAACTACTCAATAATAAGTATTGAGTGGATTGCGATTCGATTACTTGAATATGGATGTTAAGCACTTTATGCTCGTCACAATGCATATGGTGATGTAGAGCTGATGGTGAAGTACCAGGAGAACTCCTCAACAATTAACGGCCCAGCATTGGGAAAAGCAATATTTTGTAAAAGGTTATAAGTAGTTGACATTTAGGCTCTTGTAACTAGGTAAATTAAAAATCATCCAACTAAAAAGAGTGAAATAAAAACTTTTTACCAAAAAATTAAACCGACTCCCAAAAAACACTGCAAAGTGAAAAATAACTTTAATTTCGGAAGTCGGTGCCAAAAACGAAAAAACAAAACTAAAGACACCGACTACCGAAATTAAAGTTATTTTTCACTTTGCAGTGTTTTTTGGGAGTCGGGTTTAATTTTTTGGTAAAAAGTTTTTATTTTAGAATATAATAGAATAACTACTAACTTTAGGAACTAACACAAGTATTAAAATATGTGTATAATCAAATTAACTATTATTTTTAAATAAATATCTATATACGCTAAATAAAATTTATGAAACCTGTTTACCGCACAGACTTGAACCGAATGATTCGGCCGAATATTCGGTTCTGTATATTTTGGACCGAATATTCGGTCGAACATTCGTATTCGGTTGCACTTACATTCGGCGCATCTCTACTTTTAACCCAACTAGGAAAATAGGAGGGTTACTTTTTTATCATGATAAAGTCTTCGAGAGTGAAGTCCCGCACGGCTGCTACTGTATAATATGAGTTCCACATAATAACATAAAATGTGTTTGCTACACAAACCCTTATTAACTTCACCATCATCAACCCATATCACTACGCAAATTACGCAGACGTAGAAGTGCTAATATCTTTTTATAATAATAAATTCCATTTGTTTTAAAATTATGGTCGAATTTTGACTATTGTACTATTAGTGATGCTTATGCATTGAAACATCTAGACCTTTCCATGTAATATATCCCCTTTCACAGAAATTCTCTACGCATAAATAAAATAACACAACCTAAGGAATAGCACGTAAAAATCTTACAGGCACAATGAAATTTAACAAGCACGAATAAAATATCGACCACGAAGTACCCTGGACTCCTTCCAGGATAACTTGACCCCCACTTGAGATTACATCTCCTCGATATCCAGGTCAATTTAAATTGGGCTGTATAATACCGTGGTAAGACCATAATAACTTGACCCCTCCTTTAGAACGTAGTGTGCTTCGATTAATGCCTATTTAAATTGGTCGGTTTTCTACCTCTGTTATTTACATCTGGCAAGGCTTTTCTTACAATTGGAACGGCTGATTCGTTGCGAAATGTGGGACGTTTCTTGAGAACGCAGTTAAGGGTTTTGGTGATAGGATACTGAGAAAGTAAAATTAGCCAAGTGCGAGTCAGACTCGCCCATGAAGGGTTCCGTAGTAACTACGCCAAATAACTTTGTTTTTCATAGTATTTGTATGAATTACAAAGTTATATTTGCGGTTTTAGAAAATATGCTATCTCTCAAAAACTGCTGACTCGATCTCGTTCAAATTAATTATCGTTGAAAGTTTACATTAAGATCTATAGCGTATATTTTTTTAGATTTTTCCCTCCATTATTATAGAAATTAGAGAGGGCGGGACATTTTACCACTTTGGAAGCGTATATCTTTTAAACGATTGGCTTTATGAAAAAGTGGTTTTAAAAACCTCAGTGTCATTTTTAAATACATTTTCAAAGATACCACACACGTATAGATTTTATGAGAAAAAAAAATTCAGTTTCAGTTCCATGTATGAGGAGGGCTCCTCATACATGGAACTGAAACTGAAAATTGTTAATTTTAAATATTTTTAATTTTTTCTTACAATCGGAAAGCGGTTCACAGAATACATCTACCTACCAAGTTTCACGTGTAAAGTCCTAATAGTTTTGGAATAAAATGGCTGTGACGGTCAGACGGACAGACAAACATGACGAAACTAAAAGGGTTTCGTTTTTTGCCATTCGGCTACGGAACCCTAAAAAGGGAGTATAGGTAGAAATATGAAGTTAATGTAGCTGATTGACCTCTTTTGGTCAGTTTCCTAAGCAGAAATCAAACACGACAGACTCGGGGGAGTCCCCAAGTCTATCGTTAAGCAAAGGCGGTGTTAATAAAGATGGTGTTAATGGTGGCGACGGATGTTCTTCCCAACTGTACTTGAGTCGAATTCCAGTCTAACTGGATGCAGCTGAATACTAGTGTTTTACAACCCAGTAACTGGGTAACACGATACACCTAGGCAAGATCAGTGTCAGAAATTCTAGCTTCACAATGAAGGCACCCGGGCGTGTCCTCCCGCTTTATCCGAAACAACCATGTCCGGTCAGTACCTGCGTCAGGCGGAAGGTGAGGACGCCGTGGCGTCTCTCCAGCCACTCCTCAAAGAGGGGACTTATCGCCGCGATTGTGGCGTGCCCAGCCCTCGGTTGCGATAGTCGCTCTTTCCATGCCACCGTGAATATTGATATGTTGAGATGGTCAACCATGAACAGACGTACTTGGCAAGTGATGCTTTATCTTGAACATTGACTTTGTGGCTATTATTATTTAGCCACGAGCTCCTCCGTCCGTCCCCAGCAAACAGAAATAGAAATGATGAAGGATTTCGCGCGCGCTTCTATTGACTTATAGGGAGCTGTGATGCGCTCCCTACTTTCAGCATCAGGTCTGCAGCCGGCAGGCCAACGGTAGTCCAGGGCAGTGGAAGTCACATCCAAAACTGCTGCTCCAGACTCAAGCGAACGAAGGAAACATCGGGGTGGTTTCAGTCAGTAAGTACGACTCTGACAAACCTCGCTGCCAACTGACACAACGGAATAAGTTCAAGATGTATTTCCAATAAATTGGTAGAAGAACACGTTGAACTGTAGGAAAAAAATCTACTATTATATACTGTGCTGTCCCACTGCAGAGCAAAGGCATCTCTTCCCTCCTCCCACCTTACACGATCTAATACGATTGTAGGACAATTCTCTAAGAATAAGTCCAGCTCATCCCACCATCTTCTTCTAGGGTGTTTCCTGAAAAAAAAAAAACAACACATATAAGTACAAGAAAAATTAAAAGCGGCCAAACTAAATCACTGTAGTCACCAATGCCTTATGAAACAAGGAGATAATATCATGTTCATTCTACAAGTAAATGTTAAAATGTTTTAGATAAGGACACAACTCATTAACCATAATTTCTTGCTTATTTAAAAAATATTAAGAATTTTGTACGGCTATTGTGAGTTCTCACTAAACAGTGATCCACAGAGGTATTGTGCCGACATCTCCACGACATTTACATAAAAATATATTCCACATCATCCTGACCTTTTTCCGAAAAGACCTTTACTTTTGGGACCAGATGACCGCACTCCCGTTAAAGCATTGGCTTTGGATACCTTTGCGAAATCCAATTCAGTCTACTAACAATGTAATTATGTCTGTATGTACACTATCTTTCCATTTCGTATTACCTACTTGCATAGGTATAAGTAACATGACATATAATATACGTCTATAACGTTCTTACTGTTGGGACGGAGGCCTCCTCTTTAAGGGAGAAATCCACTCGTGATCAGCGAGGATTGATGGATATCACAATTATGTTTCCTCATTGTGAAATTCACTGTTATAAGAGCAGTACAGTGACCATGTTTAGACTAAATAATGTACCTGCGTAGGTTAGAACCGACAAGCTATATATTATAGCGATATTTATTAAAGGCATTAAAGTTATTGAGGTATTGTAGGCGTATATGCACGTAAGTACTTGAAGTAGTTTTTTTATTTATTTTTCTTTCTCTCCCATATGTTATTGACATTTCTTTCAATAATGTCGGAAGAGATTTCTGTTAGAATAAGCGTCACCGATGTAACAAAAAAAAAAAACAAAATTAAACCGACTTCTAAAAACACTGCAAAGTGAAAAATAACTTTCATTTCGGTAGTCGGTGTCTTTGGTTTTGTATTTTCGTTTTTGGCACCGACTTTCGACACTCTTTCTAACAAAAAAAGTATTTTCCAAATTGGCTAAGGCGTCTTCGGGTATTCGCTGAACATACCAACATGAAAAAAACTATACGCGACGAATAGAGAACCTCTTCCCTTTTGGAAGTCGGTTAAAAATTCACTTAGATGTCGACGCACTACGTCCTTTACTTCGCTGTTTTTTTTTTATTGATAGTAGGCTCGCGCTTGACCACCATCTCACCTGATGGTAAGTGATGATGTAGTCGAAGATGGAGCAGACTTGCCTAGAAGTAACCTATTCACTCTTGACTTAAAGACTCCCAGGTTATAGCGATCAGGAAACACAGACTCCGGTAGGGAATTCCACTCCTTAGCAGTACACACAATGAAAGTATTCCCAAAACGTTTTGTGCGTATGGGTGGGATGTGCACCATGTAACGATGGCGCATCGCCGTCTGTCTTGTAGTCCGATGATGGAACGGGCTTGGCGGTATTAGATTGTGTAATTCCATCGCACACTCCCCGAAATGTAACCGATAAAAAACCGATAGACTTGCAACTCGTCGTCGATGTTCAAGGCTCTGGCTCGGCTTTGATTCGACCAGTGAATCGTTGCCAATGAGTCTCTTGGCCCGTTTCTCGATATTATTATTTATTTCTCGATTTTATTCAAAAACGTGCCACTTGGCAGTATTGCCTCGTTACATGGCAATGCTAATTCCTTGGGTCAAGAACAAGAGGCCCTCTGGTCATGCAAAATGTCGTTGCACATGTCAGTCGGCGAGAAATGTCTTTGAAAATGAGATACGTACAAGCGACCCCAAACAGCTCAAAACTACCAATAAATTACTTTAGAGGACCTAAACAGTTGCAGTTTCAGCTTCTACTTAATCTTCTCTAATTAAGAAGAAGTAGAAAAAGTTAAATCCATTATACTATACCTTCCAATATATAAATGAAATAAAATGTAAATTGAATTGTCCAACTTGCTTTAGTTAGTCTTCCTAGATGCGGTATAAAAGAAGTTGTTTATCTCCACACTCAGGAACTGGGAAAATTACAAGGAAAACTGCTAGACTACTAACTAACTACTAAACACATGTCCGATGCCTACATTTTAAACATTCGCCCATAATTCTTGTCTTTGGCACAAATCTATTCCCCTATTCAGAAAATACTTTTCAGCATCAAATCTCCATACATTACCAGTAGTGCATGATTTTGAGTAGATTTTTGATAGAATCAACATTGGGCCTCTGTGGAGTGGTGTCGCCGTGTCGATAATGTCTTCCCCTCTTAGACCGGTTTGAATACGGAGTAAAATTCGGTTTACCAAAGTTCCCGTTTTCAATTCAGCGCCGGAAAAGTTATAGATTGTTATTTTGTGAAGGGTTTGTGGGTACCGGAATTTCATTTAGTTTTTTTTCCTGTGATACTGTTTGTTCTGTTTTCATTTTGGCTAGGGTGTGGTTGTAATGAATATTCTTTGTCTCATTTTATCAATATTCTGCAAGCCGAGATAGGTAAAAAAAGAAACAAATCTTCTTCTTTTCGAGTCGATGCTCAAACATCTTTGGACTAATATGCAGCTACCTGCACAGCTCTGGTATTGGCCTCGTTAAGATCCTGTACGGTGCAGGTGGCCGTGCTTGATGGACATGACAAGAGGTGGACTGTACCTTGTTAATGGTCTAATCTAACTTAGTATCCTTTTTTGGGAAAAGTCATCAAAGGAGTCTTGTCGTTCTGGGTGGAACGGGATGGAGGGTCAGACTTTTATTTACTAAAAACCCACCCTGCTTCTTCAGTTGCCTTTGCGTTACAGGATCGCCGTATCCCGCTACCCGTTAGTAGCCCATTCGGGCTCCAGTTGAGTCGAGAACTTAGTAGCATGGATAAACTGTATCAACTTTCATATATAGATGTTTTCTCTTCGACTTCTTAATTAACTTAATTATGTGCATAACTGGACTAAAAATAAGCTGCGAACATTCCTAAACAGGTTCAAGCCCAGAATATTCCTAAATCTAATTCATAGCCGTGTCATTGTCTAACTATTTCATTTAGAAGTCACTACACACAAAAGCATTCCCAGTGCACTAAATCATTCGATTCATTTGAGAAACAGGTTCTGCACCTCATAGACCGTTGTCTCAACCTTTAGCGGGACATAAACTTAATAACAAAACGCACTTGACACTATATCTATAAGCCACACGCGGAGTCTTTAAGACATCAACCATTACTATAAACCCCTCAAAGAAATAAAATTGTTCATGGATATAGTTCAAGAAATACTGGCAGATGACAACGCCGTCTTCAAAGTGAATTATATGATACATTGTTATCACGTAGGCCGAGACGTCGTTACAAACAATAAAAGTAATTTTTACGAGTGGCAACCCCTTCGTTAATAAATTAAAAAGTTAGCTAGCTAGGGTTGTGAGACAATGCTACTTCACCCTGTTACCAGAGATCTAAGTTTTGTCGCCCTAAGGTAATAAGGGTGGGTTGCCATAAATTAAGAACTAATGAAAATCCTTTTGAGGGGATTTATTCATTTCATTTTATCAGCCAAACCGAATAGAAATGCTGCTTTGTAGCGGGTTGTTTAAGAGCAAAGTTGCAGTAAAGTTTTTCGTCTGTGCTGTGATTACCGTAATGGATGCTTTACTTTTCCACAAGTTTTAAATTCAAATCATTATCAATTTGTTTTCCATAGTTCTGTGCGCAATGATAAATCTTATGTCAATATTTCTGGTACTAATGTGAATTTTCTTCCGAAACTTGTCGCAACACGTAAAACGTTTTACTCTACAGGATTAAAAGAATAACGGAGAGATTTTAAGCGCTTAAGGGAAGCCTTCTTTTACCCTTTGAGTGGTGAAACAAAACAAAAATATGATGCAATGTGTTCTCACAGTTAACAAACAAAAAAGAAAATTACAAAACAAAAAGTTACTTTTTACCAAGAGTTGCGTAAGGTCGACCTTTAAATTTTAACCCAACCCTAAGTGACATGTGATTGGGTGCTTACAGTTTTGTCAAGTACCCCCAAATTAATTTTAGAGAACAAAATACATTAGCGAATGGTGTTTTTTTCTTAGCATTGTTCAGGGTTGTCCCATAATTTACGCGAAACTCGATTGAAGTCGTTTTTAAACGCTAGGGCGGCGAATGCGTGTTGGCTACAAAGAATTTATGACATCTGCGCTTAGTCTTATAACTCTTATGTCATGGATTTCAAGATTGAAGTTTGTATGGCTTTTAGTTTCTGGGGTGAATATATAAGTTTGTACTGCCGTGTTTTCTTGTCAAGTCTATGATTTATAGGCTCCAATTGTCTATAGTTGAATGCGTGTAAAGAGAATATTTCTATTTGTATCGTTATCCATTAGTTTTTGTATTGCTTCGTGCGGGTTTACATTTAATTCGGTATTGTTGGCACTGGCATTTATTGCGTTCGATTTATGGCCACTAAACGGTTTTTTTAAGTCTCTAGATGTGTTAGGCTTTTAGATATTTTTATTGATTTGAGGTGTGAAAACAGTTTTTTTTGTTTCTTTTTACGGTCATATTTTTGTCTTTGTGTAGGTGTCTAGATTCTGAATACTATTGAAAGAAATGCAGTATTAATATAGCATTGATTTTAACTAAATACTTTAAATTAGTTTGCCTATCCGTATTTGTCACTTGAAACTCCCAAGGACGTATTATATCCTTCCTCTACTAGAATATTGCGTCTAGCATTTCGAGAGTGTAGACGTACATTAAATTCTAAACAATTAAAATATCAGCTGCCCAAACAAAAACTAACGTAAAAAGACCAATAACAGCATACTGTCACTAATTAAAACATAGACAAAACAAATTCCAAACGCAATAACACTATTGATAACGATCCATTGTATCAACACACTACATAATAAATCGAATACAAAATATGTTTTCAATTAAAATGAAACCGTTCCATATTTACAAGTTATTAAAAAAATAAAAAGTACTAACAAAAGATTGTACCGGCGATTCGCAAACACGGCATTCCATTGTTTCGGAAAACATCAGCTGTGTACATTGAAACACAATAAATGTAATACCCCATTCCGTATTCATATAGGATAATCCACACAATAACTCTGTGTGCAACGATCAAAATAACTATAAAAATACAATAAGCAGCTTATACGTGTACCCTTAATGTGTGCGCGAGTGTACATGAGCGTGACAAACCTATACGGCAGAACGAGACAGAGATACCGAACAAACGTATTCAAGTTTTGACTCAATAATTTGTTTGGTCACGGCTTTTCATGATACACGATAGAAAAGCGCTTTTAAAAGTACGTAAAGCGAAACTTAAATTATTTTATAATGGGTCTTGAGAGCTTTACCATTTGTTGAGGCTTTTTCATCTTGAATCAGACTGTATTTGTAAAGATTCTACGTGAACATCGTTAAGATGATATGCGATTTAAGCGTTGCTTGACAGTAGAATTAATGAGGTATAATGGTGTTGTTTTAGTGATGGACAAGAACTTCGTGTACAGAATGACTTTTTAACCAACTTCTAAAAAAGGAGGAGGTTCTCAATTCGGATGTTTGTATTTTTCTTTTTTTATGTTTGTCCGCGCATAACTCCGTCGCTTACCAACCGATTTGAAAAATTCTTATCTTGTTAGAAAGGGTATACTTCCCAAATGGTCCCATGAAAATTTTATCGAAATCGGACAACCCGTTTCTGAAAAATCAACAAAAGTCAAAAATATATTTACGTTGATGATCTTTTCGTTTACTCTGCATTGCGTTTTTTGTTCGCGCATAACTCCGTCATTTATGAACCGATTTGGAAAATTCACTGACCCACTAGAAAGCATGAAAATAAAAACTTTTTTGCAAAAAATAAAACCGACTTCCATATCAAAACACTACAAACCCAAAAATAATTTTAATTTCGGAAGGCGGTGTGAAAAAAAAAAAATACAAAAACAATAACACCGACTACCGAAATTAAAATTATTTTTGGCTTTGTAGTGTTTTGATATGGAAGTCGGTTTTATTTTTTGCAAAAAGTTTTAATTGAAGTTTATCGTGGGTAAATAACGATACGGGTGACGCAGTGGTTGAGTTATTGACTGCTGTGCTGCGTATCACGGTTTCGATTCCGGCACCGGATTAATTGTGTCTATAGCCTAAACATAGTCTTTCCGAGCCATGATGTTTGTAAAAATGCACTCACAATACAGGAGAAATTTATAATGTAGATAGACAGATAAAATATTCTTATTTATACCTACAGCAACAATTTAAACACAACTGTTACACAATATTGCTTAACTATGGTTACAATGGCGGTCTTATCGCTGAAAGAGACAATGAAAAAAAAAATCTCGTAAGGTTCGATTTTGGAGCTTAAAGAACGTTCGCCTAGGTCGACCCGTAGATGGGTAATTATCCAATACGCACAGAGCCTCTTCTGTTGTTCGGTAAACGTGTAAAGCGGTGATTCTGGCAGTCATTTGAACTTCTTTTCAAGAAGAAGAATGCATTGGTTCGTTAGAATATTGTTCAAAGTTGTTATGTTTACTTTACTCCCGTTATGGATTGTCAGAGACCAAAAACATCTAACACCAGTATTGCTAAGGCGTCCAAGAATTGCCATCATTACTCTGTAGTGGAAGTCGAACTCTTCATCTACGAAAACCACCGTTACTTTTACCACATTAGGCAGATTTTATCAAATTGGTGCCTTAACACTGACGTGAGGTTGACTTTACCTATGATAGAACACAGTAGTTTGAATATCAATAAAATTACATTAGTTAAAGTTGCTGTGTGCCCATATCGCCATTTAAAAACCGTTAAAAACTTAAATCCTTAAAATTCGAATTTTAAATTTCATATCGATTCCAAAACGGCGGTTCATTGTTACCAATTAGGTGAAGTGTATCGAAAAGACTTAATCCTGTCCTGGTCCATTGTGAGCTCAATTATAAAGAGCATTTGTGCTTTATTGTGCTAATAAAATGTTTGTGCCATTGTGTTTAGATTTGGGTCATGTTTGTAACGGGCACAATGTTACGGTTACGTAATATATTACGTAGGTGTGCTGTGCTACGTTATTTAGGTAAATATTATGAGGAACACAGCTTGCCACTACGTGAAGTTTCTCAGACTCCGTATAGTGCAGGAAGGTATAAGACTACCAACTAATTTAAAAGATTTCATATTCAAAACAGAAATCTCTTTGAATAATAAATACGATTGGAAAATAGAGAAGTCACACGCTTTGTCACACAGAATTTTGTTTGTTCTTGATTCTAAAAATGAATCCCATAAAAACAATACTTGTCAAAAAAACCAAGTCTCGCAACTCAGTTCTTCTACCGTAAAAAGTTGTGAGATCCATGTAATACCAAGTCGGTTATTCGATTATTCAGATTGACTCGGCCATCGCATGAAAACACAATATATCTCACAAGTAATACATACATATATAAATTACATTGTTTTGCGATTGTCAAGTCAATCTATTTATTAAAAACGTTAAAGATTTTTAATACTGATATGGTCACTATATGGTCACTATAGGTTAAATAATTACGTAACAACTTAAGACAGAAGGTCCCTTAAGTAGGGACTGAATACACTGATTAATTAACTGTAAATGTAACTTTGTAATCCCATATAAATATATGGGATTACAAAGTTATTTATGCAGTTGATGTATCTAGAAAACTGGACCAAAATTGAAAAATATTTTAGTTTTTCCTTGATTCATATACTAAACACTAATTGTATTCTAAATTTGAAGCTTCTATGTCTGCTAGAAGTGCCTTAGACTTTTGATGATCGGTCAGTCAGTGAGTGACAAAAAAAAGGAAATTTGAGTCGTTATAATTCTTAAACTACAGGTTCAAATTGAATGAAATTTGAAATATACCGAGTTTATACAATGCCTGATTGGTTACTGAAAATTCAGGCTTCTAGTTTTACCCATAACGAAGTTATCCGGGGTCGAAAATGGCCTGAATTGCTTCGAGAAAAGTATGGTACGGCCGTGCCTAGGGTTACCATATGACAGGCGTTTGCCGTATTTGACAGGCATTTTAAGGTTTAGACAGGCGTGGGGCCGGCATTGGTCTGAGACAGGCATTTTTAAATTTCGCGCCCGCGCGCGATTCGCGCTTGCATTTGAATGACACCGGCGGGCGGCGGCGGTGAGCGTATCTTGTGAAGATTTTTACGTTTATGTATTAGAAAAGAAAGAACTATTCAAAAAAAAATATCCTCTGATAAATATCAGTAGGTAATAAATATTCTTCTTCATTATTATCTGTAGACTTTTACTTATTACCTATAGCGTTTTGCTTTAGACAGGCATTTTTCTGAAAATTCAGGCATTTTAGGTACCATAGACAGGCATCCCTCCATTTACATATGGTAACCCTAGCCGTGCCGCTTTTTACTCGACTTGGCGGGGGCATTGCCGTGCCCCCAGATTATGGCGAGTCTTCTAAGTGACGTCACTCGTTCTTTACACACCGTTGATTTTAAAACGCTGACATGCTAGACATATTTTGAGTTTCCAGGGTATTTTAGTACGAAGAGGAAGGGCAGAGGACGGTCGTCAGCCATGTGATGGACAGCTGCTACTAAAGTTTTAGAGCAAGCTCAACTGAATGCACAGACAACCCAGGATAGTTTCCTGGCGCCTTTGAACGAGGAGAGCCGACTCCAAGTAAAAGAAACAGCCACGGAAGAAGCATATTTAAATACGTCACATGACCCCCTATCAGACTATCAGATTACCAAAATATTTTTTTCAGATAGAAAGCTAAATTGTTGCTGAATTAGAAGGTATTTAAAAAAAAAAATAGGTTCGCTTTTGGCCACCATCTCACCTGATGATAAGTGAAGATGTGGTCAAAGATGGAGTACGCTTACCTAAAAGTAACCTATTCACTTTTGACTTAAAGACTCCTAGGTTATAGCTATCGGAAAACGGCATTTTAGGACTTTGTTAACCCCTCCAACTAAGCTAAATATGCTTGTCCTGGTGAAAAGACAGAAACCATAGCCATTAAGACTATTGACGCTTAAGGCAATAGTTCCACCGCCAGCGAGGAAACAATTAACTGTCGGCTTATTTCTCGCTCAAGAAACGTACAATAGATATATTTTCTGTGTAAACAAGAGAGGTGCATATATTAAAAGTCGATCGCTGACTGTTCACACTGCCGGCGAGTACTCGCTTCACTAGTTCCGTCGCTGAGCTACAAGAGCTGTCAAAGATAATAATCGCTCAGCGGTCACTTGGCGGTCAGAACTCACGCTGAGAGACCATCGAGATGATAGCTCAGCGACTAAACTATAACACACTCGCTGCTCGCTGCTCGCCAACTCGTTTTCAGATGCTAGTTCTACTCGTTACTGGTTCATTATCGGCGATTCTCGGCTGATCTAATATTATACACACATCCCCACTAATAATTTAACAATCTATATCACACTAAAAAAAATCAGATATCTTGTCATGACGTCACAATGCCGGTACACATCTGCCCTTTATCGTCTCCGATCTAAAGCTCGCTTAGCGAAAATACTCATTTATCTTAAATACGATCTAGATGTCCCTAATCCGTCTTTTGTTGTTTTTATGTTTGTTTGTGGAGGGATGTTTTGTGCAATTAGCTTATAGGTTAGTGTGAATGTACGTCAAATATTGTCGTTTTTAAATGTTGGGTAAGATTAGTTGTAAATTGATTTTGGTTTTTAAACTGATTCGGTTGTAAGAGCTTGTGTCCGAGATTTGTTTCACATTGATTACAATTTGAATGGTTTGTGTTCGTCAGTGTAATAAGACCATCCAAATTTATAAAAAAAAATTAGGGCATGGAAACTTGCTCTTGGCGCAGTAGTTATTAGTTTATTGTGTGCGTTCGCACTGCTCCACCATATTATGCATACAATATTTGGAAACAAAATAACTATAACATATTAATTCAATTTACAAATAAATAAAAATAACATTCAAATTAGCATTAATTAATAATATTTAATATATAGTATTTTATAATTTTGCATCAAAACATAAAAATATTGGCACTCAATGGTCTCAATATTGGTCAAAGGTCTCAAATCTGTCGGACAAAAATTCATGAAAGGTATAATATGGCCTGTTTACTAATAGATTAAATAATTGTGTTTTAAAAAGTTTATTATTTTCAATTTCCCTTATTTGTTTCGGAATCTTATTATAAATTCTAGAAGCCATTCCGAAGAAACTTTTAGACAGTAGGGCTGTTTTTAAGGGCATCATATTTGCTATTTTGTCGGCATATCGACGGGAGTATAGGTTACTAAACTTTTCCTTATTGGTTTTTACAAACGTGGCAGTCTCATAGATGTAGAGGGCAGGAAAGGTTAAAATCTCAAGGTTTATAAAATATGACCTGCAGCTATCTAGGACACGTATGCCACAAACTGTTCTAAGACATTTCTTTTGAGCCCTAAAAGCGAGTTCTCTATCTGAAGCATTCCCCCAATAAATTATTCCATATCTAAGCGTAGACGTTACATAAGCATGTTAACCGTTTAGTACTGCTGCTTGATTTACAATTTTAGATAGTCTGTATAAAGCGTAAGAAAATTTATTTAGTTTTTTACACACCGTATCAATTTGCGATTTCCATAACATATTTTTGTCAATAATATATATAATTTTGTACTAAAGTATGATTTATGACAGGCCCGTTGGTATAGTGGTCAGTGGCCCTGACTGCTATGCGCAAGGTCGTGGGTTCGATTCCCACCTAGGACAAATGTTTGTGTGATGAGCACGGTCATTTGTTCTTTGTCTGGGTGTAATTTATCTATAATATGTATGTATTTAGAAATATATATGTATGTTTATCAGTTGTCTAGTACCCATATCACAAGCTCTGCTTAGTTTGGGACTAGATGGCGTTGTGTGAAAAAGTTGTGGAATATATTATATTATTTAAATTCAAGGGACTTAAATCTAACGTCGTTATAGGAAAATGGTCGCTACAACCAAGGCCGTAATAAATGAAATCCACTGTAAATGTATGTAACGCACTTATGATAGAGGAGCAATTCTGAGTGTGGGATAAGGTCTCTTTTTTAATATTTTTTTTTTTCACTTTTTGGTTTAATATTTTTATAGCAATGATATAATATTATTGCAGGGTTCCATCCACACTTGGTCGATGTACTGTCTTGTCCTATTAAGCGCTTCTCCTCTACATTTATAGTGCGCTCAGCCAAGGTGGAACTCTCTGCCGGCTTCTGTGTTCCCTGCCACATAAGTTACAGTATTACTAAGTGAGAAACTGACTGCGAGTGACGAGAAATCAACAGAACAGCAACTTACAAATATTAATTTGAGTTACTTAAAATACAAAATGAGAAGCTTCATAATATTTGAGCGACCTAATATTTGTTTGAGTGTCAACGTTACGTCCTGCATTTTTTTTTTCAATATTTGGAAAATTATTTATTTATACTGAGCAGTATTTTATCTTAAATTAAGTGTTTCGAATAGAAAAACCACTTTGAAAAATACTATAATGAGCACAATACTATGAGCTCACATTTTTTTAACATCTTCGTATGAACTTTAACTTTTTGAAGAAACACTATAAGTCAAAAATTTAATTATATAAGGTTAGGTAATTGAATGGAACAATGTATTCTGTCTGTTGTCTATGAAGCAATATGTATTTACTTAAATCAAATGAACAAAAAGCAAAATAAAATAAGACGCTTCAGTCAACTAAAAACAAGTAATCTTCTTATTAATACTAAGGAACATTGATAGGTATGAAGAGCCCTATTACTCATCGTCACTGGTAAATAAGTGCGGGCTTGGACTTAGCGGGACGGCCTCGTTTTCTTTTTTGCCCAATGGGTATCATTTTTGCGTGCAGAAGTGGTGTTATAAGTATGAGCCGAATTGCTAGACCCAAAACGTGTTTACACAGTAATATTTATTGAAAAAAAAAAACTAATTTAAAAATCTAAAAAACCCGACTGCTCAACTGAAGTGTCAGAAACAAGCAAATTTTTATTTTTAAAAGTGACAAGCAGGCGGGACCCAATTGAACATATTTTTTTAAAATGGTATTGGTCCACCTGCTTGTCACTTTTAAAAATAAAAATGTGCTTGTTTCTTACACTTCAGTTGAGCATTCGGGTATTTTAGATTTTTAAATGTTTTTTTTTCAACTTTTTAGTTATAATATTAATTAACAATTTTTAGTTTTCCCGGTCGTGTCACATTGGCACTCCACCGGATTCAGAAAGTAAGTCCATATTTTTAAACTTTCTCATTGTGTTATTTTGCTAGTATTACACTAATGATAAAACTGATATACCTTTTTGAAATCCTTATGTTAAGTTCTTTAATTTGATACCCATATTGTAGTATTTAAAAAAAAAAATTTTTTCACCATGTATAATGGCTTCGCACAGCCGCCATGTTTAATTTTTTTAAATGTCACCTATCTAAAAACACTCGGGCTGTTAAGATAAATCTAACGATACCTCAATTGCGTGAATCCGTTCAGCGGTCCTGAAGATATGAGGTAATGAAGAATATTACATACATACATACAAGATACGCGCGAAAAACATAACCCTTCCTTTGCAGTTGGGTAAAAAGGAATCAAAATAAAAAACATAAGACCTCAAATTATAGAATATCATTTATTTATTTATTCACAAGGCAATTACAACAGGTTATAATCCACTTATTATAACAAATACACATAATATGTTTTGGGATGATTGTGACCCAGAGCGTAATCGCACAACATGACAACAACAACAAAAAAATATAAATTTAACTACAAGCAATAGGTTACAAAAACAGTGTTTAAAAACTAAATTAGTGTAAAACAGTGTTAAGTATATATAATAAAACATTAACAGAGAGTCCTTACTCTCTTGCCCTAGTAGTAGTAGTAGTAGTAGTGTAGTAGTAGTAGTAGTAGTAGTAGTAGTAGTAGTAGTAGTAGTAGTGCCCTTGCACTTACAAGTCTTTTAAAAGCTATGGTACGAGCATCGAAGATGTCAATACTAATACTGGTATCTTTCGATATTTCATTATAAAGGCGACACATTCTAACGATAGGGTTGTAATAAGAGGTGTTATTTCTATATACCAGAAGTGAAATTCTTGGCATTCTGGAGGTATACCTAGTATTAATATTAATAGAGGACAGCAGGGTGGATGAGTTCAGGGTGATCTTATGAAGGTTTATTAAATCTTCCTGCTTGCGACGAACATGCAAAGGCGTCAAATTAAACTTACTAAGGCGATCCGAATAAGTTTGTAGTATTCTTGCGAAGCCATACCGGTACGAGACCCATTTTAAACAATTTCTTTGAACGCTCTCGATTATGTCAGAGTGCACTGCATAGTACGGTGACCAAATTACCGAACAATACTCCAATATGCTTCTTACAAGACTTTTGTAAAGTAATAGGAAGCTATGAAGGTTTTTAAATCCTTTGGTAGTCCTGTATATAAAACTGAGAAGCTTAAATGCTCTATTCGTGATGCTGTCGTAATGTTCTCTGAAAGAAAGTTTCTCATCGAACAAAACGCCAAGATCTCTGGCTACATGCTTTCGCTCTAATGATTGACTTTCGAGTTTGTAGTCATATATGTTCTTAATCCTTTTTTGTGGAAGTTATAACAAAGCAATTATTAATGTTTAAATTCATTCGATTAAGAATGCACCAGTTGGAAATAATATTCAGATAATTTTGAAGGAACTCACAGTCGGAGATGTTATTAATGGACATGAATAACTTCAGATCATCGGCATATATAACAGACAGGAACACTGTAATTTTGTCACAAGATCGTCAATAAAAATGAAGAAAAGTAAGGGTCCCAATCAGTCCCAATCAACAAAGGTATCAGTAACCAATAATCAATAATAAATGAGCTTACAAAACGTTGCTTAAAGGGAACATTTTAGAAGTTCGTTATGTAAAACCACAATTATAAAATCGTCTCTATCTTAATATTTTAGTTGCCTTCTTTGTATTTCTAGTCCCTCACTTAGGAATTTAGTCGCAAGGCTAGAATTTTTATATCTGAAATGGATTAATCACAGCTCACCTATTGTAAGCTCGTTCTGGATTTTCTTATTAATCAATATTCGTCATTAGTTCAGTTAATTATTCGCTTACTCAAAATCATACCGCTAAGTTATTAAAACAGTAGGTATGTCATCATCAGTCGCTATTTTTTTTTATTCGTTCGTTTTATAATTCCCCTTAATACTATTAAGAACTATTTAATTTTAAGATTCTCCTTCAATGATAAAAAAAAATATGATGGATCGGCAGTAAAGACAATATTATTAAAACATTCGTGTGTCTATGACAACGAAGAAAAATAAAAACTCGCTGTACCTATCCAAACTACATAAGACTATACTCGAAAACTGCGTCACAGATTAAACAGAACCTCTAAATATACTTACTCACTCATTCGCTTACAAGAATATATAACAAAGTACAAACGAATCAATATAATCAATGATATCGGGCCCGACATAACGAACATCTTTGTCGAAACTTGGACTTTTATCATTTTCCCTTGCCACTGCCGATGACAGTTCACCTAATTGATTGTTTTTTTTTTCTATTTTCTTTTTTCCCCTCGGTCTTGGCAGCAAATTTAAAAATCGCTTTCTCAGTCCGTTCTCAAAGTTATGATTGGGAATTCAACTATTTAAATCGAGATTGGAAATATGCAAATGAAAACAGACTTATTGTGTGTTATCTGTGCTGTAATAAATAGTTCCGTTTAGATCTATTTTCCAGTAGGTATGTACAGTTTAATTGGACTTTCCCACTAATTTGTCAACGCCTTAATAATTATGTTTTAGAAAAGTAACTGACAATCTATTTAAAAATGTTATACATTATGCTCCCAAAAATCAATAAGAATGCCACTAAAACTATTTACCAAACAAAAGAAATGATATGGTTACGGGTTTCAATAAATTATCCCTAAAGAAACTAAACGGACGGCAAACACATTTTTTTCACAAGAAGCAGTTAAAATGGGACGAACCGTAAAATTTTCCAGAAACAATAACAATTAGCTATTCTCTGTGTGCCATATTATGTCGCCAGTGAAAATATACAATACTTATTACTGTGGTTCCGAAACAGCACGACACTTCAATAATCCAACCGATAATAGTCCTAAAATAACAAACAGCAAAACATATATTGCCGTAGATGAAACTTTCAAAACTGCAGTCCACTGTGACCTCCAACTTCGAAATATAAAAAGAAGAAAGAATAATTAAATGTCCACAAACATCTTTGTTGAAAACAATGAGGGAATAATGTAGTCACCAGAGATTTCAATAGCATACGGTGGAAACGGCGAAGGACCTTAAAACAACAGTTAAGAATAGTTGACACGGCTATGGAATGTCTTTCTTTCATAATGTTCCTCTATTGTGTATAGATGTCATAAAAATTAACTTTAGAACCATCGGCGAAAGCTTTGATGGTTCAAGATATTACTTACGTCTACCAATTCTTTAATGTCCTAAAGTCCTTCCCTACTCTTCCTTAAAGTAGTCTCTTCATTCTTCATCTAAGGTTCAAAGTCATTCAACAATAGTTCATTAGTTAAGCACAATGAACTCAAAGTTAATGCTTTTGTCTAAACAATTACAGTGTGTATTGTAACAGGCATTCATTTGTGTTTCTTGTTCTATTGATACCAAGTTTTTGTTCCTTGGGTGTCCGAACCACATCATAAATCAGCCGTTACAGGCGAATGTTATATTATTTGCATACTTCAAAAGAAAATTGTAAAGGAGTTTGAACTTTATTGTTATTACAGTGAAGTTCATTTCCAGTTAGAAGAAAGTAAAAAAAAGATTGGTGAGTAAGGTTTGCGCGCGCGCTTCCAAATGATGCTCTTTACTATTGACGTTTCTATTCGAGTTATGTCTGATGTTTTTATAAACGATAAATTTTCAATTGTCAGTCTTCATTGTGAATTGGCGCGTTCTTGCATTACTACCAACTTATGCATTCTGTTCCTCGAATCACTCTCTACTAACATCGACTTGCGTATTAGAAAATGTTTGAGTTTTGAAGCAGCAAATGTAAGGTTTGTTGGGATCGAAGTCATGCAACATTGTTTGGTATTTTAAAGATATTTTGAAAACGTTGATTGGTGTGGTTTATTTAGTAGAATGAAGACCTCAGAAGGCAGACAGCGCACAGAAGTAAATTGCCTATTCATGGCTCGTGACTGATCGGAGGGACCTGGTATAGTGTGTAATCATATAGTTACGCGTGTAATTATAGATATTCATGTCTCTGTTAGAATGTACTGTTAAATTGTAAGAGGCTTCTAATATTTTCTACTACGAACGACTGGGAACATAAATAATGTACAATCACGCTTTGTGTTGTGCTTTTAATATTTAGTTATTCTATTATATTCATATACCTACAGGTATATTATAGAATGTTTCATTGCTAACTCATGTAGAAATTTTGACATGTTTATCTGTTTATTGGGGGAGAAAATCAAATAACTATGATTTGTGCTGATGAGCTCGTGGCTAAATGATAACAGCAACACTGGTTGACCTTCTAAGTTAAGCAATTATTGTCGAGGTCTGCCTGAAGATGGGTGACCATATTAACATATAGAGATTCTACCGTGCTTCGGACCGTGCTAAGAAGAATCGTGTTACCCAGTTACTGGGTTGTGGAGGTAGCACTAGCGCTCAGCTGCATCCGATTAGACTGAAAAGCAATAATGAAATGAAATAATGATGTTTATTTTGCAAATAGGTTATAAATAACACTTTCACACTTCATTTTGTTCCGTAAATGTAAACTAGATGAGGCCAGTGTTTCCTAACTGACTACTCTGAGAAGAAACACTGAAACAAACTCAGAGGTCAACGTCTTTTTTAAAGTCCACACAAACTGTAGTGATCAAATCATATGAGAGCCATGTAGGTTAATGTCTGTGGCGCCCTTTAGAGGAAAGAATCAAACAGATTTGAGCAGGCCCGTCCATACAGTGCACGCATTTGTCAAATATTGCGTAGCTCAACTTAGAACCTTAAGGAGCTGGAACGATTTGACGAACAATACCAAAGTTAGGACATTTGGGTGGGCCGTATAAAGCACTCAAACTGCCAACATAGGAAAAGGCTAAGCATATGATGATTTGGGAATACAAACAGGTACCTATCGGACTTGTGATCGAGATGTCTCGGGTTCGAACCCCACCCATTACACTATTGATGTGAACCCACTCCAGACACAAGCATATTTAGCTTAGTTGGATGCGTTAACAAGATTGCTAGTAATGGAAAATCTACCCACAACACTAGTCATTTTTTTTAAATTACCATTAAATATAGTATGACGGAAACCCCATATCTATCCAAAAGCTGAAGACAACATCTGGTATGGAGTCTCTATGCACAGTTTCAGCACAAAATAACTGACTCAAAGAATTGATACCAAATTATTGGTTTCATATATTTCTTGAATACCAATCATAACAAACGTGTTACAGCACTACGAGGGTCAATAACTTTCCACTTCACTTGCCAATAACACGATAATTCTTTTCGTTCTTCTTAATTTGAAAAATTCGGCCTCTAGTATCAATGTATTGAAATTTTTAATATGCTCCACACATGTAGACTTAGGATTACAAAACCCTTGCCATATCGTTTATCGTCAAAGAAGCCGTGCACTCGGTATGTATATACCCTTTAAATTACACGTTGTATAGGTACGGGTACAGTACAGTACCCCTGATTACTTGTATACATTATAAATTAGGTAGCCAAGTTCAATTATACTTAAATACAGCTTAGGTAAAAATTATTATTTTTTGTTTTTAACGGTCGCGCTAATCAACATTTTTAGGGTTTCGTAATCAACAACAAATCCTTATAGTTTCGCCATGTCCGTCTGTCCTTCCGTCTGTTCACGGCTTAGCTCAGAAACTATTGGTACTAGAACGCTGAAATTTTGCGTGGACCGTAGTGGGTAGTAGGGCCTGTGGGGTATCGTTGGATAGGTTAGTAGATTCGGTTTGTTTGCAAAATATTAAGCCTTAAACTTGTAATTTTTGTTAGAATCAACCCTCTACCAACTAAGTGAATATTGGTAGGAATTTAAACCTCATCTGTTAAAAGAATAATTATTACAAAAAATTATCAGACCTAAATTGGCTTCAAAAATTTACGAAAATAGTCGACAAAATGTATTCTACTCGATTTCGGACAAATTCCATTGAAGAATATTTAGATCAAGTTCTTATTTGTGTAAAACAAAGTAGGTAGTTTGTTTCTGTTAGAGCATGGTACGAACTCAGTTATCTAATCCAACTCGCACTTGGCGTTGTAGTAAACTGCGGAACCCTACATTACGCGTGGCCCGACATGAACTTCGCCGGTTTAATTTTACCTAAAATTGCTTTTAGACTCAAAGATGATATCTAAAAGTGGTTATTAATATTTTTTACTAGTCGCCTTAGTTTACTAGTTGTAAGAACCCAGAAGCACGAGTTAAGGAACACCAATCCCCCAATTCATAGCTAATAATTATATTATTTTAGAATAACAAGTATATGTCAGCATAATTATGCTATGTCGGACATACGTCACTAGCAGAGATGATTGGTTAGCAATAATATTAGTACACTTCTCATCAGAAAAATCGAAACACTTCCGTTTTTATGGTTTATGTCCTAATTTAACACAAAAGAGTTATCATTCCATGAAAAAAATCACATGATTGTATAGTTGGCAGTTTGGCCATTACAGTGATAAGCGAAAATTCAAAATTCAAAATTAGTATTTCATTTGTTTATCCTATAAATGAAATGATTCACTGTTTTAAAACAAATGTGTGTTAGAGTTGGAGTACATTTCACCTTTGAAAACTAAAAATTTGCGCTTATCTTAAATTTTTTGTTCTTTATTTGTTTACTGTGACTTTGAGACGTCTGAAAAAGTTTTTTTGTTTCAAAAAATATAGATATTTCGCCCGCAAAAGCCACCCAATTGGTGGCATTGCTGGATTCTGGCATTAGTCAGTGTGTTGTGGCTGAAAGATTGCATCTAAGCCTGTGGTCTGTTCATAGAGTCTAAAAACGCTATCGGGAGACTGGTTTGTTCACGCGCCGTTCAGGATATGGCAGGAATGGGGTCACTTCTGAGCAAGATGATCGATTTATTGTAACAATTTTTTTACGAAATCGACGCTTTAATGCTTTTCAACTGCAGCAGCAGTTTCATGTTGTTCGTAGGGTGGCTGTAAGTGACTCTACAAATAGAAGAATTTTGAAAATATTACAGAAGTCGGTATCTCCATTATGGAATAGCCAGCAAGAAGCCGGGACATTAATCCGATTGAACATCTATGGGATGAATTAAAGAGACGAATTCGTGCAAGAGATCCTGCCCCAGAAACACTTAGCCAGCTGCAAAATGCAATCCGAAAGAAATGGAATGGAATGCCACAACATTTGATCGTGATTCTCATCCGATCGATGAAGAACCGTATGGAAGCAGTAATAAGAGCTCGGGGAGGGAATACAAGTTATTAAATAAACGTTTCTTAGCTTTTTTTATTTACGTGTGTTGTTTTATCAATTTCCTTCATACTCCATACATGGTAAAAATGACTTGTTAAACAAAATCCGAAACCTATGAAAATATAATTTGAATTTAGAACATTAACATTAGGATTTGAAAACCTCCTATTATTCACTATTAAACGACATTTGACATATATTCCTAAATATAATTTTTTTCTGATAAACCTTATAAAACATAAACTTGCAAGGTGTTTCGATTTTTCTGGTGAGAAGTGTACATATATAAGATCAATATTCTGTAGAATTAAATTAATTACTGTCTTGTTGTCATGGGTTACAAATAAAGTTTTTTTTTTAATATTTCGTTGTCGCTTACCTACTTTATTCACGCACGTCTTGTATGATATACAAACAACCAATTCAACCAATGAAACTTACTATGGAGCAATCCATGAAGCGTCATTATTTGAAACAGTAGGCGTTTTGATTGCAAAGTAAGTAATTTAAACTTTTTAGTGACTCCTTTGAAATGTCATTCTATTTAATAATAATTCACGTGATATGTTGAATAATTTCAATCGCTTGAACATATTTATTGTAGTTTGTTTGATATAAATTAAATGTATTCAACTTTGTATTAATGAATTTCATTTGATTATAATTTCTTTGAAACAGCTGTACAAGCTCACGTAACGATCACCTCATAATTTGGAGAATTTTAGAGAAAAAAATATATTTACAAAACAATACACCTGACCTTTTAACAGTAACTTTCCTTATGAAATAAAATAATAAAAGATGGAAAATATTAGCTAACACAAAAAAAACTTGGTGTAACTTAATTAAGCAGGTTTAACTTACTGAAAAGTAAGTTATTCATCACCCACAATTCTCACAAAGGGAGAGGGTTCACCATATTTTTTAAACGAAGCTTTATTACGCAGCCTGCGATAATAATCGACATTTAAGATTGTATATTAAACAAAAAAGTTACACAAATTTCATAACGAAAAGAAAGAGAAGTTTTTGTGAAAATTTGGAGTAACTTATGCAACTTAGCGAGTTTTGGACTCTCAGAATTTCTCTATTGTATACGATTTAGGCGTCGGTAACATTGGTGGTGCTAAATGTCACTGTTTT
This sequence comes from Tholera decimalis, assembly GCA_943138885.2. Taxonomy (NCBI): domain Eukaryota; kingdom Metazoa; phylum Arthropoda; class Insecta; order Lepidoptera; family Noctuidae; genus Tholera; species Tholera decimalis. Next base: position 4,557,199 of record OW964553.2, on the reverse strand, counting down.
TTTTTTATATTTCGTTACACAACTCTTTGGAAAGTATGCTTTAATCATGATTGTTCGATTTATGCTCACATTAAAACATTTTCTATGCTTTGTTTGTAAAGAAATGGGCGTGATTGACTTTTGAACAATGATTTATGTTATTGTTTCGGTTGAAAGAAGACTATGGAGTTAAAAGGGCTCGGTTATTGTGTATTAATTGTGATAGTTCTTATGGAGTAATAATCTAAATGAATGTGAATTATTTTAAATAATTGTCGGTTATTGATATAGGTTCATGTAACTTTCAAATGTATCGCAAAGATCGAAATCACCTCTCATTATAAGGTATTTGATACAAATAAGGCCTACCTAATTTTAGTTGCTTTTATTTCAATAAATATTAAAGCATTATAATAAAAACTTAGATGTTTACTAGCATTGATTCTTTAATTTTAGATATCTATTAAAAAACGTGACAGTTTCTAACTAAATATAAGCAAACTAATCGAATTCCGGAAACATACACTTTGGCCATAATAAATATAGTACACATATTAAGGCCTGTATGATTCAAAATGAAAAATAGCTGGAAACTAAAGTTTCATGACACAAGACATGGTTCCATAACGTTCATTAGCTCAATTTGTTCATTTTATATCAGGTTTTGAAACAAAATAAAATAAAATGCCTTTTAAATCTCTGCCAAAATTTAGATTCTTTTTATTAAGAAATACACATTAACGATCAACAAAATTAAACATTCATTATAACAAACTAAAGAATACTATCATAAATTCTTCAAAAAACAATCAAAAACAGAAAAGTTTAATTTTTTGGATAGGCCTTCTTAAAACACAGTGCTTGAATAGGACCCCAAACCAAAATTAACTTCATAATCATTTTAGGCAGTTAAATTAGTCTTTAATTCTTAATAATTAATTGAGATCTTAATTTTTGTCACATTCAGGGCATAAGAAGTCTTCAGAGTCGTCTTTGATTATTCCAATGCAATCCTCGTGATACCACTTAAAGCAGTATTTGCAAGGACGCATATCTGCTACTTCATCTTTATGACAAGCATGGCAATACCAGCTTTCTTCTTTTCCTACTTTCTTGCTTTTTTTAGTACTACCTTTGCAATTAGTGGTTTTTCTTATAGGTTTTGTATATTTTTTCGACACCAATTTCTTTGTCTTTTCGGAAGAAATTGTAAGACTTCTTAGTCCCAATACGATTCGAAAGGCTTAAAACACGACTTATCCATAGGTTGGAGTTCGTGCGTCGTGTTAGACGGCAAGCAGTAGAGCACTATATCGTGTTTTTCAGCTTCTTCCACAATGCGGAAATCCAGATGGCTCTTTGTGCCATCAAAAATGAGTAGACACTTACCAAACGGCTTGAATTTAGCTAAGTGCTGTATTTAAGGCCTACGGTAACTAATATAGCCTACTTTGCTGAAATAAGGCCTAGGCCTTATTCGATATAGTACTCAAACTTACTTTGAAAAAGTATAATTAATTAATCAACAGCTAATAGTACAGATTAAGATTATGAACAGTTAACTTAAAAACATAAAGAAACAATTGCCAAGGGAAGCTTAAAATAAAAAGAGTAATTTTAGGCAAAAACTTACCTCAAAAGCGCAGGATTTTTATAAGGCAGCACAAAAACGTCCACTTCGTTCGACAGATGCGTGCTGCTAGCGCAGGGAGTGCGGGACGCGACGCTCGCGTACTCAGTAGGGTTGTGATTAGTGTATGTACGAGTACACGTGGTATTTTGGCAGCTAGATTTATTTGCCTTTGTTTTTTAATGTGTAGGCCTAATTTGAGCGTAGGCTTTATTTGTATCAAGTACCTTATAAAAACACACACACACATATTATACGAAACACGAAGTACTATATATCACGTGTTACGTGACCGTGATGGGACTTGTGTTTCACTATTTATTTTATATTACGGTATTTATTTATTTTACTGTATTTATTTTATATTATTGTATCAATTATTTAAGTACCTAATATTGTTTGCCAGACTTGATTTCCGTACGTCATATTTATAAGGCAACCACTGAAAACCAGCGCCGTGCTGTGAGCATGACCATGGCATAGCATTATGCTGAGTGGGAGCGTTGTTGCCACGACCACGATGTGCATTTGCCTTGTTTTATGTTGTTTCCTTTTTCTTCGTAAATTGTCAATATCTAAGTCTTTGTCCTTACCTACTAACATAATTATAAGTACCAATTACTAACTCTAGTCTTAAGGAACTAAATAAGTTTTTAATATTGTTAGCATGTCGTTTGTCTGTTGGTTGGCAATAAATACTTTTTCTTTCTTTTCTTTTTCTTTAAATGTTGTTCTGTTTGACGATTGCATGGTAGGTATATACATGTCCGCACTAACTTAGCTATATTTATTAATTTAAATATCCATTATGGACTACGGAGTTGTCGCATTAATGACTTATTGGCTCTCTAGCAAAACGACTCAAATGAAATGTATTTCAAAAGAATTCTTGGACTTCATTATTTATACACCTTAAATTTTATGTATACAGTTTTGCTTCTCAATGCAATAAACTTTTTCCTTTCTCTCATTCATAACATTTATGCTATTTTATTTCTGGTGTTTGATTACACACACTTCACGCCCTCATTTTTACACCCTCCAACATAAAGTTTCTCGCCTAAAACGCTAATCGCTTCAACTTTGTAAAGACGCTCATTTGCCTTTTCAAGTCACTCTTGTTCGAAGCCGACGATGCAATGTCACTTCGCCCAAACTCTTAAAACGACTTTATCAATGTTCTTTTTGAAATTAAAACTTATGATTCTAAACTCAAAGTTGAAATTCGTGTGCAGGTTTTTCTTCCCAACTTTGATGTAGATGATAAGAGAACAAATTGAGAAGTGTCCTGTTTAATTAGAAGTTGCTTCCAAAAGATGTCTGTCTCTACCGATGTGGATAATACAAGGGTCTCACCAATTAGTTAATGGTTAGATTGTACGATTTTAATGAGATTTTATCTTTGATAAAAATGTTGTGTCTTTTATTTTGGGTAGACAACGAGTTAGTAGGAAGTGTTTCTGTAGTGTCGAGTCTTGTTTAATAGTATTATTTTTTCGTTTTGCTTATCTGATTTAGTTACAGGTGAGAGGTATATAAAAGCTGTTTAATTAAAATTTTAACAATATTCTTGGCTTTATGAAAAAAACCTTATAAATCAATAAATTAATATAGATGATAGCTAAATCTTCGCCCATAATGTTAGCTATTCTGATAAATGTTCTTTTTTGTAATAAAAGGCGAAATTCAGAGCTACTCTGAAAAGACGTTGTTTTAAAAAATATTTTTTGTTTTTATTGTTAACAATAAAACGGCTCACGTTTGACCACCATCTGCTGAACGAGTTGTTGTTTTTTGAAACTCCATCATAGCTAATGCACTTGTATTAGCTAGGTTTGAGCTTCACTGAGATTTCATACCGTAGAAAACAAAAAGAAAAGAAAATAAATAAATACATAAATAAATAAAAATAAATAAAATATCTCTTCTCTTTTTTTCGTGCAATAAACAATACCGTCCACAAAAAAAGTAAACATAATCTTTTGTTCACAAGCCGCTTGGCCGATCAAAACTAACCATTGCTAATTAATGAAATAAATTAGCACTAACCGAAACCCCGTGGTTAACTGAGTAAAAAATTAAATGACTGAAAAGCTTAATTAACGCGACGAGGTTTTAATATCAATAATTTTTTAGTTTAAGACACCCTCCATGCGGTTGGAGAGTGGCGAAGAGGGTTGTGCGTAGTTAGTGTGCACTGGATGCGGTAATCTAATATAGTTTGCTGGTATTCGGTGAATACTGTGATGTAGGCTAGTCCACTGTGTTGAGAGTTCGATTCCCGCACTTACTTCCCGCATATTACTAGTTGTTCAGGGTCTAGGTGCTAGTGCCAGTTGTTTATAATAAAGAAACAAAAAAACGTTTATTGACACATGCCACAAGTATATACACAGTAAAAAAAAACAACATCATATTACTATTAAAAGAAAATATACAATAAAAATAATAGAATTGAATCGATCTAGGACTATTAATACTGTGTGACTCACGGCTGCACCAAATAGGCCCAGTTCAGCAAAATGCCGGACAACTAGCGCCCGATGCTAGTTTTCAACTGGACCTAACGGTGAGTGTGTGTACAGATGTCAACCAGTTCTATCATATATAAAATAATGATGATAAACATATAATATAAACAAAATAGATATAATAATAAAGTATTTTAATGATCTAATAGATATATTTATTTAAACTTTATGTAAAATAGTGTCACATGGGCGGACTTAATGCAGCAAGGCATTCTGTACCAGTCAACTTTTGGGTTAAAAAAAACACATAGTGGTAGGAGAAAATGGAATGAAATAATATATTTAATACTAATACTAATAAAATACATATATATGCTAAAATGACAAATTAATAGATACGGTGCTTTATAATATTCTTACTGATAAAGAGAGCTCATAATAATTATGACGAAGACCTGAAGAATGACAGTCCCTTAAGTAGTGGTTTTTAATTTTACGCTAAAAGATAATTTTGTCTCAGCCTTCTTGATTTCAGGGGGTAGCAAATTCCAAAGTTTAATAGTAGAAATAGCGTAAGAATTAGATAGAAACCCGGTGAGAAGGAATGTGAAGAAGTAAATTTTTCGATGCGCGAAGGTTAAGACCATGAGAACTGCCCAACAATTTAAAATTTTGTTTTAAGTAAACAGGAGCACAAGGATCGTTCATAATAGTGAAGAGCAAGCAGAGGGATCTGAGGGATCTCCTTTGACGGAACCATTTAAGGCAACCATTTAAGCTGAGAACGGAAGGAAGAAATGTGATCATATTTTCGAAGGCCAAAAATGAAACGAATACAGTTGTTGAGAAGTCGATCCAGTTATATATACAATACATATCTGTGTATTCCCTGTAGTTGCACGCGCACTGCCCGTATATCACAAACCCACACCACATTCCACTAAAATTGGCACAGCATCATATCAAAGAAACATTTAAATATACCATGTCCAGTCTCTGCTGTGCGTCTAGCAAATACTGCCGCAAAAGTTTTCTGAAGAAATTAGACGAGTTGGATGTTCTAATAGGAGGCGGCAGATCGTTCCAGATTTTTGATGCCGCATAACAGCCTCTGAATGCCGCCGTGCGGTGAGAATAATATGTTTGTACCTACGATAAAGTAAATTACAAAAGTAATGTGCCTGGGTTTGAATCCTCGATCAACTAGTCGTGGGTAATGCCTATGACCAATGCCCCACTACTCTTATATGTAAGTATGTATTATAACCTTGAATACTTACTTTTTTTTCTAGTAGTGCTGTTGTAAGTTTCCTCTTACGGTGTACACTTAAGGAGCTCTGATTGTGGCATAGTTTTAGATACTACTTAGTTTACGTAATACAGTCTTTCGTGCTACGGTTTGAATTAATTTCCTTTAAGATTGCAAATTATTTGTCCAGAAATAAAAACTTGATTTTACTTGATTAAATTACATTTTTGTTGTCCAAGAGCTTGTATATATATTTTCATTGGTTATAGGCTTCGTTTGACCACCGTCTCACTTGTAAGTAAGCGATGATGTGGTCGAAGATGACATACGTTTACCTAGAATCGGGATCATATTTTGGGGTAATTGTAGTCTGAGAGAACAGGTGTTTAAGACTCAAAAGCGTTGTGTCAGATCAATGTATGGCCTAAAAGTGACGGATAGTTGTGCACCAATGTTTAAATCCTTGCAAATACTAACATTTCCATGTCTACACATTTTTTAATTAGCTGTATTTGTAAGACTAAATAAACATTATTTTCCCATGGTATCCAAAACAAGAACAAGACCTATTAGAAGCCAATATAAAAACCTAGTGCATGTTGCAAGCTGTAATACTGCTCTACTAAAGAAAAGTGTTTTTGGCATGGGACCATTAATATATAACAAGATACCCGATACATTAAAAATGGTTCAATTCCAATGTTCAAAAAGAAACTAAAAATGTTATTAATTGATAAGGGTTACTAATCTGTTCAAGACTTTTTAAACGATAAATTAATTAAGATTTGAAACTCAAGTAACTGATTATGACATTATTTAGTTGTTCTGATATTTGTATTGTTTTAAGTTTGACCTTGGTATTTTAATTTAGATTTTTTTTTACATTTGTATTTTAATTAGAGATTTTGTATTTTAATTTTGATATGATTTTAACATTTATTGTATTTAGACTAATATATTTTAATTTTTCATAATACACATAGTTTTAAAACAATATACAATGATTACCTATAATTATTCACACATTACTAACAACAGGCGGAAAGATATAGTCTGCATCTCACATCCGACCTAAAAATTTATCTTCACAAATAGATTTTTTACATTTTAGGTCCACTATTGTATAATAGATTAAATAGAATCTTAAATATACTTATTTAACTTAAATTATTTTAGTAGCAGAAAAGCATAATAATATATTTTAATTGAATTCTTGATTACTATTAATCCACATTGAAATGATTATTATAAGTAGTTCATCTGTGTTTAAATGTTTGCATGCCTTTTGATGTAGATTGTACAAGGGTCTAAACAATTTTTGTAAACATCTTTTTATTTATGTACCTACTATCTGAGCAAATAAATCATTATTCTATTCTATTCTAGAAGTAACCTATTCACTCTCCACTTAAAGACCTTCAGGTTATAGGTTTCCGGTTCGCTTCTTAGCTGTAGGCGCTGTATTTGAAGAATGTTGGTTAGCTACACGCCTTGTAGTGGCTGTAACTGCCTCTTTGGTCTAGCGGTCGTAAACGCAACTACTGAGCAAGAATTCTCGGGTTCAATTCCCGGGTCGGGCAAAGAGTGCTATTGGGTATTTCTGTTAGAAATTTCTCAGTCGTAATCCGGAGTTTGGAAGTTGGTGGTGTGATGACCCCCGTGCCTCGAAAAGCAAGTTAAGCAGTTGGTCCTACGTCTGATCTGTCTCCGGTCGTGTCGGATTGCCGTCCCATCGGATAATGAGAGTAAAGCTTTGTTTTCCTAGGATAGCGGTGCCATCATACAGCGGTGAATGATGTCACTAGAACGTTGTCTATGTAAACAAAATGGCGCGGTTTCCTAGAGAGCGGTAACTGACACCGTAACGTCAAAAAGCGGTGCCGCCATTTACATGACGGCCGTCTTGTCGGTGACAGATGGTTTCGTGAACGTTTCATTGATAGCGATGAAGCAGACTGTGTTAAAACGGCCGTGGAACTTTAAACCGTAAAGACGGCCGCCTTTTTGAGTCCGTAATATTACGGTCGCTATATGACGGCACCGCTTTCCTAGGAAACCAAAGCTTAAAGGAACAGAGAGTGCACCTATACCTGCTCACATAGGTACTTGTGCACTATGTCTTTCTTCTGCGCAGATGACGAATCTGTACTTAGATTGGCTGCAGTGGCGAAAATTAGCCAGGAGAACAATTTTGTTTAGCAGCTACACATACCGCATCCACGTGTCATACATCTCGATCAACCAACTACTCCACGCTATAATTGCACAAGGCGCTGCTGGAAGCGTCAGCAGAAACGCTAACTAATTGCCATTGAAAAAAGGCGAAAGCCCGTCTGAAAACATTCCAACCAGCTTTGATGTTTTTTTTTTTACTAAAACCGAGCCTTTTGCCCTCAAAGCTTGATAAGCTACACTACGCTTAAACTCGTAATAAGGCACTTTGACGCAGGTGTGACGTACTCGCGCCCTGAAAGAAGAGTGTCGGCCCACCTTTATATGCGCCATCTTGTAAAATGTAAAGGTTTTTCTTTAGGGGTGTTGTAAGTTGGCTGTTCGCTTTTGAGGCCAATTAAAGTATTTTTTTTATTGGTGCTCCTGCGGAGTGTTGTTGTGACGGGGAAATTGCTTAGAAGTTATTAGGAAGGCTTTACTTTGGATGTTATTTGGAGATGAAGATAGGTGATAAAGACAAACGACGCGTTGTGTTCAACACGCACCTCAAAGAGCAGTCAGCACTCAGCTGAATTAACGGCGGGCGCCAGATAGGGCCTGGGACCTGCCCGGGTTTCGGAAATGTTCTAACAAGAAACCCTGGTTCCGGAACGTAGTGTGGTGGGTTTTTAATGAGTAGAAGACTGACACTCCCTTCCGCACCATGCACGGCGGGAGGAGTCAACTAATGATTGAAAAAATAAAAATTATTTATTATAAGTACCTATGCTACGAAGCACCCATGAAGGTATAGATAAATATGGAGACCACACTTGGAACAACAGCTTGATTCATATACCTACGTATCTCTATCTCACTCTTTGTGGTCTGACCTCTCTTTCTAGTGTGGACCGTGGTATTGCTATCTCGTTATTAAAATCTCATAATACATTTTTAAAAAGAGTCACCACTCAAACCCAATCAGAAGTTAAATACTGTTAAATAATGTGCCAATAAATAAAAAGATAAACTAAGATTACTGAAATTAAAAATTCCAAAATTCTATGTCACGAATACTTATCAAGGTTGGCGAATCAGTGAATTATTATCCCACTTCCTAAGGATTTGGTAATATGGCAACATTGGCCCTACATGTCAACATAAATCTTGGCAATATGGTGGTTGATTACTTTGCGGTTCACAGCTTTGTTTGAGATATTTGTCTGTAATCAGTGTTATTGAAGTAATAGTGCAAACTTGTATAGTGCGTGGTTGTGGTAGAACGTGGTGTCCAGGAGGTGATTTAAGATTTCACGCGTAAGTGTTTAAATCGTAATTTTTGACACTAAATAATTGTAAACATTATTATTATTGTTTGTATTTTCAGTTAATTACTTCATAAAACGCTTGACCAAGGATTTTAACATATTAGTTAATGATAACTTAGATAACTATGTAAAGACCAAATACACACATCAAAAGTGTCTAGGGATCAAGCATTTTTATGCGGATTTCTTGAGATTGAGATGTGGCTTTGTAATAAATTTATGATTTTATAAATTTATATGGATCCTTTTTGGTGCATTTCATAATTTAAAACAGGAACTGTTAATCAAATTCGAGTAAAAGATGAAAATAAGCTGTCAATATTTTCCCTATAAAAACATACAACGCATTGAAGACATTATTAGTGCTACTGTTTCCCTACTACTGATTAAAACCAACGTTATTATGGAGCGGCGACGTCATTTAAGCAGGGAAGAAATGCTCAGAGCCGTGGGAATGATAGAAGCTGGTTCCCGGCAACGTACTGTGGCTTTAGCTCTGAATACAAGTCAGAGTGTTATCAGTCGACTTTGGACACGTTACCGAAGCACTGGTACCGTGGCTGAGCGCCATGGAGGACGGTATCGCTGCAACACACGGAGACAAGACCGATACATTCAAATCTTAACTCGAAGAGCTCCAACAATAACCGCCATGATGTTAGCCGTGAGGCTTCATCACTCTTCAGGGAACTTAATTAGCGACCAAACAGTCAGAAACCGCTTGCATGAAGTGAACCTTCATTCCCGAAGACCGCTACGGGTACCACTTATAGCAATGCACAATCGTAGGATTCGATATCAATGGGCTCTTGAACACAGAAATTGGGCAGAAGAACAATGGCGTTTCGTGTGCTTTTCTGATGAGTCTCGTTTTGGTATGAGACCGCATACAAGACGTATACGACACTGGAGAACCCCTGGACGCTAACAGCGATTAAAATCCTGCCAGGAAGTCCATCCTTATAGTGGTGGAACCATCATGGTATGGGCGGGTATTTGGATCGGCGGAAGAACTGAGTTGATTTGGATCAGAGGCAACCTCAACGCTCAAATTTATGCTGAGACGATTGTATCTGACGTCATCGTTCCTCTACAAGTGCAAATCGGTCCCTTATTTCAGTTAATGCATGATAATGCACGACCGCACACCGCAAGAGTTGTAAGACAGACTCTCGCCGCAGCTAACATCAATGTCCTACTCTGGCCTGCTCAGTCGCCAGACTTGAACCCGATTGAGCATGCATGGGATATGCTACAGAGAAGAGCTCTGCCGAATATGGAGGGTATCCAGTCGCAAGAAGACCTTTTTTTGTTGTTGCAACGAACATGGGCGGCTATTCCACAGCGTGATTTGGATGAACTCATTTTGAGTATGCCAAACCGATGTTCTTGTGTTGTTAGTGTTCGCGGTAGAAACACGGATTATTAATTGTTTAAGTTACCCAATAAAATTTTAAAGAAAACTGTTATTTCAGTCTTTTTTTCGAACTTTAATGTTAGTGGTTCAAATGTCAAAAATCCCTTTATTAGGAAAATGGCAAATTTCTTTATTAATGCAAAGGTGACTTGGTTTATCGTTACTGTGACAAACGAAAACACTTTATTTGATGAATCCTTAAAGAAAATTTTAATTTATATCAATCAGGAGAAAAGTTATTGCAAAAATATATGTTGATCCCTAGACACTTTTGATGTGTGTAGTTTTACATTGAATTTCATGGACTTAGTGCAGCTTTATTTATTTTTGTTTATTAGCAGTCATACTGAAGTAGTGTGATCATATTGAAGATATATCTGGGACTTTCCGTGGGACCATATATAATTATACAGCCATTATCATACTCGCAGACTTTTTTCTTTGGTATTTAGTTTTTATTTCTCATTATTTATAACATTAATGTATAATAATTATATATCTTTTTTAGGTTTCCTAAACATAATGCTTAGAGGAAATTGTGGTTATCCATTGTACCACTGTAAATGAAGTTTTATGAAAGTACAAGGATTTGCAATTTACATTTTCAAGAATCAGATTATGATTCAACAAGGCGCTTAAAACAAACAGCAGTTCCTACTATAATAAGAAATCAAGAAGTAATATCTATATTACATGTTATTATGTTTTTAGACTTTTTTCAAATTGTTCAAACATATCGCACGCTTAAATCAATACTGTCACTATCCCAAAAAGTCAACTTTTCAGGAGAGGCAAAAAATGGAATGAGAATGGGAATTTTGTTTAGTGACGAAGCGGACTACTGCCCGTATAGCGATTATTTCTGTTACTTTTAGACTAGTGTAAGCGCGATTACGCGTAGTTCTACGTTTCCCAACAGATGACATTAAAAAGTCGATTTGGCTAAATTTTGGATAGTGACAGTATTGGATTAAGCGTGCGATATGATAAAAGGCAATATTTTGTAAAATATATAATAATTTTTAGAGAGCAAGTTCATTACATGAAGAGCCAATGCTACAAATAGGTGCTCTGGCTGTACCAAGTACTAGTTCTGGCACTTATGGAAGTTATTCTTCTCTTGAGGAAACGAGAGTGAAACGTGCTGGTTGCAATGTTGAGGACCAAACCAGTAAAAACCAAGGTCGAAAAAATCTTGAAAATATAAGCGATCTTAACAAGTTACTTGTAAGTTTCCCTTTGACTAAAATTAATATTAAGTAACTAGCTAGAATTAAACTTTTTTGCATTTTATCAACCCACTTTAGGAAAGCTATTGTTCGACCCCAAGCCCAGCCAACGGTAACTGGTATGTCGAACCGTCCGCGATTACGCGGAGCCCTACGTTGTGGTAGGCTCTTAGGCCTTAATTCAAACAAAATGTACCACTAACCTGATTGCTGGGGACGCCAAGTTCGACCTTCAAAGGTCATGCCCTAAGTGTGGTTGATGTATGTAAAATGGGGTGAGTAATTGAAAGGTGTGATGTAAGTCAAGTGTTGTAGAACGTTCCCAAGGCGCCGATATCCAGATGGCGCGGTTCCAACTCAGCATCACACCCGACTCGTTCCCAACAAACGCGCGCTACGCGTGGTAGACAATAAGGCGATGTGTTCCGAGAAATATCACTGGATTCTTGTTAATCCGAGCTTACAAAGTTCAATCAATCACTGAACACAATTAATCTGTTCATATCTCGTGAGATCCAATTCGATTTTCAATTAATTCCGCGTGCCAGCTCAACCGACGACAAGGCGGCGTACGATTCAACAATACCCCGGGGATTTCAACAAATGGGGAATACACTTCAACCAACAAATAATTCGCGACCCAATTATCGGTCTCAACAGGCGAATTCAACAATATTTTACCAATTATATTAACACAAGAGCGGTTCCCATGACCGGCATTTTTTCCAAGCAAAGTCAATCTGTCAAGTCAAAGAGGTTATGTCAAGTGCAACGTCAAAGACAATAGAATGTTGCCACACCAAAAAGAGCGTTCAAAATTACATTTGGGACGCAACATCTACCCCCCCCGGACGGGCCTACCCGTCCGCTAATCAATTGGAAGTCTTGACAAGGTTGCAAATTCAACACAGCTTCAATGCGGCCAAATACCGTAGCTAGTTCATTAAAGGTGAGAACGGTGTCTCCCAACAATCTCCGCCAGCGTCCCTTTGCCGCTTTCACCGCGGCCCCAAAAATACCCCCCCAATGGGGGGCAGGCTGGCGGGTCAAACAACCAAGTGACCCCTCGGCGGGCCAAACTATTACCAATATCAACCTGGCTCTCATTAAGGAAGGCGTATAGCTCCTTCAAATAGTTACTTGTACCCTTGTAATTCGTACCGCAATCAGACCTAATCAACGAAGGTAACCCACGGCGAGACACAAATCTTTCCCCAGTCGCCTCAAAGGCCTCTGTCGAGAGGGAGGTTACCAGCTCCAAATGTACTGCCTTGGTTGACAGGCAGACAAACACACAAATAAGCCCTAACAATCTTGCTATTACGAAGGGTGGACGTCTTCAACAAAGGGGGACCAACAAAATCCGTTACGACGCCAGCAAAGGGCCTCGCCTCATTGACGCGATCAGCCGACAAAATCCAAAATTCTCGCTGCAGAATGGCCAACAGCGCATTGCAACCGGCATGCGAGTTCTTAGTGTGACGATCAGTCACCAACAATTGTACCAAGTTCAGTTACAACAAGGGCAGGAGCACCAATTTTAGGGTAAGGACAACTCACAAGGGTGACCTCAAACCAGGTCCTTCCCTCAACAGTGGTGTCAGCCGGTTCGCCAATTCCCCAAATCTTGCCTGAAAGGTCGTTCACCTTCAGGCCAACCTGTCCCGCTAACCAAGAAGACAAAAGGCAACCCCGGACTCCCGTCTCCAAAATGGCACAGACCACAATCGAGTCACCCAAGGGTCCCCAGACCGTGACCGAGGCCGTTGGCAACAAAACCGTCTTGATCGGGGGGTTCCTTTAGCGGGGCAGGCGTCAATCTCTTAGTGATGCCTGGGCGGCGACCGATCGCCGCTTCCAGGCTGCCTTCGTTCACGACGAGGCCAACAATCAAACCATTCGTCCGCGCGGTGTCCCAAGCCGCTCGCCATCACTGGAGGGGCATATCCCACCGAATGCCCGAATGACGGAGGGCGCGACTCCAGCCGGGGACGTTCCGCCAACGGAGGGGAAAGGGAGCGGCGCCGACCCGGCCACTGCTGCCTAGCAGCCAATGCGCGTTCTCCCTGACGAGGGAAGACCAAATGGCGCTCGTGGGGCTCCCGTTCAACTTGCGCGGGGGGTGGAGTGCGGCGTACAGAATCGCGGGTCTCAGCCCGGTGCTCGACTCCGGGGTACCCCCCCATGCGCGAACCCCCCTTAGAAGCTGGTCTGCTGGAGCGGTTCGCGTTGGCGCACAAAATCTCCAAGTGGGACCCTTCACAAATTCTACACGGGCGGGGGTCGGGGCAGTCCCGATGGAAGTGGGCCCCCAAGCACGAAAAGCACAAACGGCGTGCGTTGACAATGCGGCGGCGGGAACTTACGTGCAAATTCAAAAAGTCCCGGCAACGCACCATGACATGCCCCGTTGCCTTACAAAAGTCACAATGATGAGGACTCCGGGCACCATCAAAACGGGGGGCGGGGCGAACATCAACAGGCCCCCTAGCCCGAGGACTCCGGGCGCCAGCCAAACGGGGGGCGGGGCGATCATCAACAGGCCCCCTAGCCCGAGGACTCCGGGCGCCAGCAAAACGGGGGGCGGGGCGATCATCAACAGGCCCCCTAGCCCGAGGACTCCGGGTGCCAGCCAAACGGGGGGCGGGGCGATCATCAACAGGCCCTCTAGCCCGAGGACTCCGGGCGCCAGCAAAACGGGGGGCGGGGCGATCATCAACAGGCCCCCTAGCCCGAGGACTCCGGGCGCCAGCAAAACGGGGGGCGGGGCGAACATCAACAGGCCCCCTAGCCCGAGGACTCCGGGCGCCAGCAATACGGGGGGCGGGGCGAACATCAACAGGCCCCCGGGCCCTAGTCCGTCCCTGGTCTCTGGGCTGAGAAGGTAGTGGGGGTGACCCCGTGGCGCCACGAGTGTTATCCGCAAACCGACACTCGTCTTCCAAAAATTTGAGGAGGTCGTCAAAGGGGGGAAGATGGGTGGCACTATCCCCACCATACTTCTGCTCAAAACGTGACCTCAACTCCGCGGGGAGCAACTGCAGCACTATGTGCACCAACAAGTAGGACCAATGTTCTACCGGTAACTCCAAGCGTCTCAAAGCGTTGGTCGCTGAAACCAACGGGTTCAGCAAGTCAGTGCGCAACGTCGACGTGCTGACAATGGCCGGTAGCCCCAAAATTTGGTCGATGTGCACATCAGCCAGGCAGCGCCTGTTCTGATACCGTCGGGAGAGAAGCTCCAGAGCGGTCGGGTAAGAGGAATCCGTCACCGGCAAGTGCTGCACCAAGGCTCTGGCTTCGCCCTCCAGGACAGACAACAAATAGGCCAGCTTCTGGGCAGGTCCGAGGTCCAAACGTGCATCGACAAGACTCTCAAAGAGATCTAGGAAGCCCAGCCAGTGGTCCAAGCGACCGTCAAAACGTGGCAGCTCCAGGGTGGGCAGCCTACTCAATAGTCCAGGGCCTGCAACAACAGGGGTCTGCGGCTTGGCCGCATCAGGCACCCGGCTCTTCAAAATTTCCCGCGCTCGTAGACATATGACATCCCCCAGGTGGATAATCTGGTCATAGTCACCCAAAATCTTATCGCGGGCTGTCTGATCCATCACCCCCAAATCCACGTCCATGATGTACTCGTTGAAGCGCGTGAGCGCAGCATCAGCTGACTTGATCCTCTCAATCACTTGCCCATACCGAGCAAGGGTGAGCTCCTCCAATTCCACACGGTCAACAGTTGCAGCTGCCGATGTGAACCATCTCAACTGTGAGGTCAATCCCGCAGCAGCCTCCCTGACTGCCCTTAATGAGGCCATTGCAACAATCAAATATTAATGCAAAACAACAATCAACAACCAACAATCAAATATTAAACAAACAGCAATGACTTGTTAGCCGACCAAATAGTTTCAACAAAATAAAAATTCAAATTCAATTATTTCAAGTCCCAATCCGACCCTGTACTTATTCCAAGTGTGAATCTAGCTTGCTAAGGATGGCTAGTTACAAAATAAATAACAATTGAATGTATAATACAATGCTGGATCAACCTCAAATTAAACATCAATAAGCACAACAATTGTCTGTATAATATTGAGCCGGAGAATCTCTAACAAAATCCAATAAATACAAATAAATGCAATAAGTCAATCCACACCATTCAAGTCCTATTATGTTAGACTATGTGTAACTATTATTTAGATAACCCTTCAAATTCAGATCAATGACATTCAATTATTAATTTCAACAAATACCAAATTATGTACCAAATTATGTACCAAATTATGTACCAAATTATACCAATAATTCCTAATTTCACAAATAAATCCTACCTGTCAATGCAATGAAAGAGGCTACAATACAAATTACAAATACAACTTCAAATAGATAGCCCGGATGACATGGTAATATATTCAAAACTTATTAAGTTACAAGTTATGTTAAGTAATTAAACTCAAGTTTTAAGTTTTCAACAATATTCAAAACTTCCAATTAAACCAGTGGATCTTATTATTATAAGAGCCGCGCTTCTGCTACCAATTTTATATTAAACCACGCTCTGCTACCAGAATGTTCGACCCCAAGCCCAGCCAACGGTAACTGGTATGTCGAACCGTCCGCGATTACGCGGAGCCCTACGTTGTGGTAGGCTCTTAGGCCTTAATTCAAACAAAATGTACCACTAACCTGATTGCTGGGGACGCCAAGTTCGACCTTCAAAGGTCATGCCCTAAGTGTGGTTGATGTATGTAAAATGGGGTGAGTAATTGAAAGGTGTGATGTAAGTCAAGTGTTGTAGAACGTTCCCAAGGCGCCGATATCCAGATGGCGCGGTTCCAACTCAGCATCACACCCGACTCGTTCCCAACAAACGCGCGCTACGCGTGGTAGACAATAAGGCGATGTGTTCCGAGAAATATCACTGGATTCTTGTTAATCCGAGCTTACAAAGTTCAATCAATCACTGAACACAATTAATCTGTTCATATCTCGTGAGATCCAATTCGATTTTCAATTAATTCCGCGTGCCAGCTCAACCGACGACAAGGCGGCGTACGATTCAACAATACCCCGGGGATTTCAACAAATGGGGAATACACTTCAACCAACAAATAATTCGCGACCCAATTATCGGTCTCAACAGGCGAATTCAACAATATTTTACCAATTATATTAACACAAGAGCGGTTCCCATGACCGGCATTTTTTCCAAGCAAAGTCAATCTGTCAAGTCAAAGAGGTTATGTCAAGTGCAACGTCAAAGACAATAGAATGTTGCCACACCAAAAAGAGCGTTCAAAATTACATTTGGGACGCAACAGCTATATTACATCACGCTACGAATAATACAGTCAAACAAATTAATAAAATAAAATTTTGTTCTGTATTCACACTTTTTTGTTTTAGGTTAACAGTAAAGCCCACGTCCCTACGAAGATTGATAGGGGCGTGCAGGTGAAAATAAAATCAACGAAAGAAAAAATACTGCAGAAGCAATCTAAGATTAAAGACACTTATTAAAAAAATAGCACATTAATTTTTTAACGCGCTCACTTAGAGACTCATACAGAAAATATACTCAGTGATTTACGAGATAAAAGACAGAAACTACACAGAGCAATGATATTTAGTCATCTATACTTATAATAAATCTGTAGAGAGGTCAATTCTGTACATGAAATATATTTAAAAAATAACTATCAGGGGGTGATTAGGGATCGATACTGATGCCAAAAATGCAATCAGTAAAATTATTGTCTGTCTGGCTGTCTGTCTGTCTGTCTGTCTGTCTGTCTGTATAACCGTTATAAAAACAAAAACTACTCGACGGATTTTAATGAAACTTGGCACAATTATTTTTCATACTCCTGAGCTGGTTATAGTATACTTTACATCACGCTACAATCAATAGGAGCAGAGCAGTGAAGGGAAATGTCGGGAAAACAGGAGAAATTACTCCACTTTTTAAGCTTCCGTCGCGTGTGCAACCTTAATGGTTAAAGCTACACAGAAATCATTGATGACGGAAATGTTCTCCTTAAAATTATATAAAAAATATCCCACGACAGCATGTATCTATCTTTTATGGTTAACTCACAATAACACGTGTAACTCCCGATAGCTTAGCAGTTCGAAGCTTTCTGATTATTATTCTGCTCCGAAATTTAAAAGAAGCACAACTTTGCAATGGAACTCGGCTAAAAGTAACCCCGTTGCAACAAAATATAATCGAGGCTCAAATTTTAACAGGTTGCGGTGCAGGAGAAACCGTCTTTATTCCCAGAATTCCCATAACACTAAATAATTTTCCATTCCAATTTAAAAGAACGTGATTCCCAGTATCGCTGTGTTATGCAATGACAATTAATAAGGCTCAAGGGCAGACTTTTCGTGTTGCTGGAGTAGATCTCGGTGTCAGTTGTTTCTCGCATGGTCAGTTGTACGTCGCTCTTTCCCGGGTTAGCAGTTCTAGAAATCTTTATGTTCACGTGCCGGACGGGTCAACTTTCAACATAGTTTACCCGGAAGCTTTGCGCTGAAGTATTTTCGTTCTATAGGTACTTAAGCCTCATGTGAACGTGATCTAAACAATATTACCAATACATTAACTTAATAACACACAAGGAGTTACACGCTGACGGAGTCGCGGGCACAGCTATTAACAATAATATTGTGCGGTTCGGTATTGCGATATTTTTCAACAGTATTATAGATTGACATATTATATTTCCTTACTAAATTACGAAAGTTAATCTGTCTGTTACATCAAAATCACTGAACCGTGAGGAAGGACATAGGCTACTTTTTTTTACGGAAAACGACGGAAACGTGGACGAAGTCGCGGGCAACAGCTATCTATGCTAATAATATAATTTAATTAATTAATTTATTTGTCTCAGACCATTGATCCATAGAGTGTTAGTAAAAACTTAACCTTTTGTTAGTACAATAAATTAAAACATACCATCAATTTAATTGGCGACATGCACGCCTGTGCGCACATGCCTACGCCTTATTGCGCACTTTAAAAACGATTACTTTGCTTTTAGTTTCATTATACCTCAAGCCATGAGCCTCCGCATAACTCTCACAGACGGCCAACAATTTCCTTAAGCCACAGATTGATGGACTGAGCAACACCATGTCATCAGCATAACTTATGTTGTTGATCATTCTTTCATCAATAGAGCATCCGACCATGGTGCAGCTTAACTCACCAACCAGCCGATCCATATATAGGTTAAAAAGACTGGGTGAAGTTAACCCTCCCTGCCTTACGCCACAATCTAGCCTGTAAAACCCAGAATAAGCATCAGCCCACCTGACATAATTCTTTTGATTTTTATACCAATATTGAAATATGTTAATGAACTCTGCAGGTAGCTCGGTATCATCCGATAATTTCTGCCACAAAATGTCATAGTTTACCAGGTCAAAAGCTTTTGACAGGTCCAGAAAGCAGCCATACACTGGCGTCTTCCGGTCAGTGTAGTACTGCACAGTCTGTTTGAGGCACAGGATTGCACTTTCAGTAGACAAACCGGCTCTAAGTCCAAACTGCGCGTCATGTAATTGAAGGCTGAAGAGTTTGTTTGTTTGTTTGAACGCGATAATCTCAGGAACTACTGGTTCGAATTGAAAAAATATATTTTAATTAAATAATCAATTTATAGAGAAAGGCTATAGGCTATATATCATTACGCTAAGGCTAATAGGAGCGGAGCGCCAATGAAGAATGCTTCAAAATCGGGGTTAAATTTAACGTTAGCCCAAAGTAACTATTCCACGCGGACGAAGTCGCGGGCAAAAGCTAGTGTATAATAAAGTTAATAAATGATTTTAATTTAGAAAGTGCTTTTGTTTCTTTTTTGAGGTATTATACATATTACCGTTCTTATTATAGCTCCGTATAACATATTTAGATGAAAATACATAATATTAAAAATTCCGCAGTGGTAAAAAACATTAACACTGACTTACTCAGAAATTTTTAAAAAAGTCATGTTGTGTATCATTTTCATTACACTGCTGGGCAAAGGCCGCACCCAAACCCTTCCAGATATCCTGAGCCACCTCAAACCAGACCTTGCGGTAGGCGCCCAGGTCGTCTCGCCACCTCTTCCTGGGTCGGCCTCGGCCGCATCATTAGTAACTATAATTAATTTTGTATTGCTGCAGGAATTAAACTTTTGTACTGGTAATAGTCCATAGGTACTCATTTCCATGCAAAATTATGGCCATAATATATGACCTAGGACTTTTTGCGTGATTGAAAATGACAAACAGCCAAATTTAAAAAATCAGGAACTTCCCAACTTTTCCACTGTAACAAACAGATTCTTTCGTAATTTATTATACGCATAAGTGATGATGTGGTCGAAGATGGAGCACGCTTACCTAAAAGTAACCTATTCACTCTTGACTTAAAGACTCCTAGGTAAATACCTTGAGTAAATACTCGAAATATTATATTAATAAATGCAATAATACTCCTTTTACAGTCATTGTAAAACGCCAACAATGACCATTCGTTACTGGGGCCAATAAAACTAATATTAATATAAATAGCGTATTATTTATTATACCACCCTTTATTGTTTGGCATAAGCTATTACAAAACGTAACTTTTCTTCAATCTATTACGTTATAGCTAAAATTTGAACCTACCCTCATTTAAATGCTGCTGACCGGTCATTTCAGGACTTAAAACTTTAATGCAATTATAACTTTATACGTTTAGCCTTAAAGTCTAGAATCATGTGAACAAAGTACAAGTGAACAAGAACTACTTTTCGATGATGTTAGGTCCTTAACACCTCGTACATTGACTCTGGAGGTCATACGACCTGAAGAGTATCGCCTCAAGTCTTACAAGTGTGTTGTATAAAAGCAGAAACAAACACAATTGTGTAAAGTTTTCATTCATTACTTACGAGAGTAGTATTAGATTGACTTTGAAGTGACAGTTCGTGCGTTCATTGACTGGCTTCAACGTATAATATCCTCGCTTTCTTTGTAGATTTCTGAATGTGTGCACAGCCAAGGTCTCTGCCGGCTTCTGTATTCCCTGCCACATATGACCCGTCAGCCTTGAAAACATGAGTGAATAGGCATTTTCTGGGCTCGCTCGTTCGATCGTAGACCTCATCTTACACTTACCATCAGGTGTGATCGAGGTCAACAGCGGGCTCATTCGTAATAAAAAAAAGAATAAGAATATACGTATAAAAATCCAAGTACCGATGAATAATGTAATTAAAAACATTTTGAGGTTCATTTAAAAATAACAATTTTCAAACTACGCACCAAAAGTAACGACTATTTTTTTTTTAATAAATATATATTGTTTACTGCAAAAACAGTGATAACAGTTTTACATGCTAATAGGTACTGATATGATGTCTACATCACACAAGTTTCCTGGCATCCAAACTAGGTTTATGTCTGTAATTTGGAAGACAGTGTTCCACTATTAAAAATTCAAAATTCAATTGAATTAAAAAAAAAAAACAAAACAGCGGGTTTGTTAGATTTCCAAATGCGGACCAGGTGCTGTAAACATTCTTTACCGGTCAATCAAGGCTGGTGAAGCGATAGCGTGGCAGATGCAATCATTATTATAGATAAGATGCTATGAATAAAAAGAATTAAGACGAAGAATGCATGTGACTGTAATATAGCTCAGTCACTCTCTCGATAAAACTACGAAAGACAGAAATTATTATGTTATGGACTAGCCGTGTTCTCGACTTTGTGTGCGTAAATCCCGTGAAAATCTCGGGATAAAAGTAACCTATTTATGTTACCCTATAACCTCCTCTATCTTCTAATGATAGTCCGCCGTTCTACAGAATTGGCCTGGTGAAAAGATAGACCGACAGAACACTTGAAACTTTGAGTTTTAGTATCGTGAAAATAACTGTAAGCACTTGAGAAAACACTGCAACACAGATAGACACTTCAATTTAATTTAAACTCTTCTTCTTGTTAGCGTGTCGATGACAATCTAAATGGACTCGGCCCAAAATTGGGCAACGAGGTTGGTACCTTCGGAAGCGTCCACCAATTCCAGCAGTGAGCGATGGGCAGGACACGCAGGACAGGATATCAGGTGCGACATGGTTTGCGGAGCTGCACCGTATTTACACTCCAGGGCAGAGTCATCGGGGCTGTAAAAATATTCTAACGAGTTACCGCAGTAACTAAAGGAACA
The DNA here is from genome assembly GCA_943138885.2 of Tholera decimalis. Taxonomy (NCBI): domain Eukaryota; kingdom Metazoa; phylum Arthropoda; class Insecta; order Lepidoptera; family Noctuidae; genus Tholera; species Tholera decimalis. The sequence continues at coordinate 4,535,532 of OW964553.2, read as the reverse complement.
GGGTGGGTTTTCAGTTATCAGTAGAAGTCTAACACTCCCTTCATTTGATGATTATCCCACCAAAAAAAAAGGGCAGAGTCGCCAATAAATCTCCATCTGAACAGGTGTTCTTTACTTCTACCAACCTATGTCCGGAGTCTATTGAAAGACTTCCAGGTCAGCCATGGCAGCTCATGCTGAATCATTTCATTTATATGTATGTGTGTATAGCTAGTTATTCTAATGGATATGACTGTTGAACTCTCACTTTGCTACAAAAAACTAAACCATCTAAGAAGCCAGTTTATTATAATTACGTGTCGGACAAGCCAAAAGAGTCAGAACAATAGTTTTAACACCTCGCAGCGTCGGACGGATGTGGTAGGAGCTCCGCCCCCCGATTGTTTAGTTCTAAACATAGTTTTAACCAGTTCACTCATGAACCTCATACACCCACGGTGGGGAATTATTAGAATATGTGATTTTACTTGCATAGGGGGACCATGGGACTGAGGAATGTGGGATTTTAGGAAGACTTGTTCTAAATTCAATTTATCAATTTATTAGATACTAGCACTTCGCCTGCGACTTTAACCCGCGTGGATTTCTACTAGCTTTTGCCCGCGACTACGTTCGCGTTGGAGGTTTATCCCACATAAATCCTGATCCCGTGGGAATTCTGGGATAAAAAATATTAGTATATGTGTTATTCCAGGGTGTCAATTTTCTACTTACCAAATTTCATCGAGATCAATTCAGTAGTTTTTGCGTGAAAGAGCAATAAACATACATAAATCCTCACAAATTTTCGCATTTATAATATGAGTAGGAAGTAGGATAGGAAAACACTCACAAATATTGCACCTTACTACCAATGAATAAAAATATTGGATCATTCGTTCCGGAGATTACTCCCTTTTTTTTTTTTTTTTAGCGTGGTAAAATTATCAAATAAGTCCTCCCACTCCGGGCAGGGTGGGAGGGACTGTCAGACTTTTACTGACTAAAATCCACGGTGTTCCTTCAATAACCCTTTACATACCGGGGCCACGGTAACGGGATGAGTCCCACGACCCCGGCGGGCTTCGGCCCTCTGCAGAGGGGGCCTCGTCATGTTGCTGACGCTCTTTGAGGCGCGCGTGGAACACGACGCGCCGTCGACCCGGGCATGGTCCATGGTCGGACAGCGAGTTGCCCTTTACTCGCTGTCCGCATGCCCGCGCCTACGGTGGCCGGAGATCGTCGGCCGACGTCCGACGCCGTGGGCGTCTACCACTGCGGCTGGGCTGGAGGGAGGACGCCATCCTCTCCCTCACGCGGCCCGCCTCCTCCTTCGGAAGCATGACTGCTTCGCAGAAGGAGGCGACCGCTTCCCACTCCCTCTCGCCCCGCAGCATGGCCTCGACCAAGGCCGGGCGCGAGAGGTCTCCGCCTATTGTCGCCGTGAGGACACGTCGGTGCTCTGCCCAAGCTGGGCAGTCCTGCACCGTGTGCTCGACTGTGTCCTCAGGGCGACCCTCGCAGTGGTGACACCCAGGCGTCTCTTCCATACCCATCAGACACAGGTACCTCCCGAAACTTCCGTGTCCGGTGAGGACCTGCGTCATGCGGTAGGTCAGGACGCCGTGACGCCGATCTAGCCACTCCTCAAAGAGGGGTCTTACCGCCGCAGTTGCGGCGTGCCCGGCCGTCGGTTGCGACAGTCGTTCCCTCCATACTGCCCTGAGATCGCGCCGGAGCTCTTCCTGCCGCGCCTCGACTTCTCGAGGCAGCGGGGATACGCCCCGGCGCTGCGCCTCCACGCGCCATTCATAGACGCGCTGGAGGGCAGTCGCCTCCAGATCCCAGGGCAGCAATCCGGCAAGGAGGTTGGCCGATTCGCCGGCGATCGTGCGGTATCCCCGGATCATTCGGATAGCCATGACCCTCTGGCATGCGACCAACTTTAGTGGTCGCGTCCGGATGCACAGGGCCCACACTGGGGACCCGTAGAGCGCCATGGACCGCACGACGCCGGCGTACAGCCTTCGGCAGGAGGCGTTTGGCCCGCTGAGATTAGGCAGGAGTCGCCTGAAGGCGGCTGCTGCCCGGTTCAGCTTTGGGGCCAAACTCAGGAAGTGCTCCCTGAAGTTCCACTTGCTGTCGAGGACGAGTCCCAGGTACTTCATCGTCCTCCCGACGCCGATGCGAACCCCCTCCACCGTTATGTGGGACTCGGACCGTGGCGCGTTCCGACCGCCATGGAAGCACATGGCCTCGGTCTTGTGCAGCGCCACGTCGAGTCCCAACTGCCGGATCCTACGAACGACTGTCGCAACCGCTTGCGTCGCCAGGTCGGCCGCCGCCTGGTGTGACTCTCCCTGCGCCAGGACGAGCGTGTCGTCAGCGTAACATACTACGCTGACGCCGTCAGGGAGGTCGCCGCGCAGCACCCAGTCGTATCCGATGTTCCACAGGGGCGGCCCCAAGACCGAACCCTGTGGGACACCGCACGACATCTCTCGCCGGTTCCACTCTCCCCGGTGACCGGGGTAGATGACGGCTCTGTCCGTCAGGTAGTCCTCGACTATGCGACGGAGGTAGGTCGGCACCCGGTGATACCGGAGTGCCTTCCTGATGCAACTCCAGGGCAGGGTGTTGAAGGCGTTGGTGATGTCCAAAGACACCGCCAAGACGACCCTGCCCCGGGATACCGCGTCCCCCGTCGTGAGGGCTCTCACGCGCATGACAGCATCCACCGTCGAGCGCCCCCTGCGGAAGCCAAACTGGCACTCCGCAAGATCCGGGCCCAGCCGATTCAGGTGCCCGAAGAGGCGGTCTGCAATCACTCTTTCCAAGAGCTTGCCCACCTCGTCGAGCAGCACGATGGGCCGGAATGCGGACGGAGAGTCCGCAGGGCGCCCGGCTTTCTGGATCAGGACCAGCTTTCCCGTCTTCCAGCGAAGCGGAAACTGGCCCCTCTCCAGGCATGCGCTAAAGAGCCCCCCTAGTCGAGGCCCGAGAGTCTCCGAGGCCAGGACCCACGCTTTCCCTGGCAAGCCGTCGGGTCCTGGGGCGGTATTTTTGGCCTTGAGCCGTTGTACCGCCACTCTCAAGTCTACCTCGGTCACCTCTGGAGCGTCGTAGACGTCGTCGTCGCTGTGGTCCGCGTTTGCGCCAGCTTCAGGTTCCGTCGGAGACGGAGCCATGGGCGGGGGAGCGTGCTCCCCTCGCGATGGGAACAGGGCGCTCACCACGTCCTCCAAGAACTGAGGCTGGAGACTCTGCGTCAACGGGGGAGCCCAGGGGCGGAGCTTTTCTCGCACCCACTTGTAGGGGCGGCCCCCGTCCAGAGTCGCCAGCATCTCCTCCCGGGCCAGTTCCTTGGCCCGCCAGATCTCGTCTCGGAGGACGGCCTTCGCTGCCCTGTAACCCTCGTACAGCTCCGCCTCTACAGTCGCCGCATCCGGAGGTCGGGTGCGGCGCCTGCGGAACCTGGTGTACCGGCGTCGTGCCGCAACGCACGCTTCGCGCAGCGCTGCTAGCTCGCTCGACCACCAGTACAGCTGACGCCGGGCGCGTCCTTGCCGGACCCGGGGCATGGCCACGTCGCAGATCTCCGACATGGCCTCCTGGAACCACTCCGCCTCGTCGTTTATGTCGGCAGGCCTGTCCGGGGGTGACCCCCAGGCCTGCACGATCGAGGCTTCCAGGAATAGCTCCCGGTCCATCTGCTTCAGCGCCCATCGCGGACCACTCAGGTCCCGTCGGACCGGCGCGTCTGGGGTCTGGGCGGAGACGTCGAACCGGATATACCGGTGGTCGGAATAGGTCTCCACCTCCTCCATAACGCGCCAGTCGGTGACGCGCGGTGACAGGCTGGGGGTGGCGAACGTAACGTCCACCACCGACTCGCCCGTAAACCGCACGCACGTGGGGACAGAACCCCGGTTCTCGATCACCAGGCCCTGCGCACGGGCCCAGTGCTCGAGCATCCTGCCCCGCCTATAGTCCGTGGACCGGGAACCCCAAGCCGGACTCTTGGCGTTGAAGTCCCCGAGGACGAGGGCGGGGAGGGAACCGAGGGCGACGACGACGTCTCCCAGCTCCGTTAGGGAGTTCTGGAACTCGGCGAGAGTTCGGTTCGGGGAGAAATAAACGCCTACCACAGCGATCTCTCCGAACCGTGCTGCGACGATCCCACGCCCTCTCTTGACGCGATCGAGGGGCGGGGTACCGGCGGCGGCCGACGAAACGAGGGTCACCGAGCCATCCAAGTCCGCCACCCAGTCGTTCCTGGGCAGGACAAAATACGGCTCGGCGACCACGGCGACGTTGATCAACCACTGCGCCATGCTCTGGAGCAAAAGTTCCTGAGCAGCGGCGCAGTGGTTGATGTTCGCCTGGAGGAAGCGCAATGGGGCCATTAATCGGGATCCATTGCAGCCTCCTCCAGGGCCCCTCGCGGGGGTTCAGCCACGAGGGCGACGGCGGTGGCAGTAGCGACGGCGGCGGCGGCGGTGGCGGTGACGACGGCGGCAGAGGGCCTACCTCTGCGCCTGGCTTTGGTGGGTGGGGCGCAGGACTTGCCCCCAGCCCGGTGATCGGCCGGCTTGCCAACCGCCTCACATGCGAAGCAGTGAGGCGGGGCGGAGCACGAGCCGGCCTTGTGACCGGGCTGACCGCAGCGGAAGCACCTATCGCTGCGGTCTACCTCCGAGGTGCACACGCATGCCGCATGGTTGCCCACTTGGCAGCGGAAGCACCTCAGGGGTCTGGGGTCCAGGACTTTCACCTGCGCAGACACCCAACCAACCAGGAGCCTTCGGCCCTCCTGGATCTTTTTGGCCGCCGGGACGGGGCAGCTAACCGTAATGGTTTGCCCCCCCGTGAAGCCAGGACGCAGGGCGCCCGCCCTCACCTGATCGGGAGGGCACCCCCCAGTCCTGGCTACGGCGGCCACCACTTCCTCGGCCGTCACGGAGTCATCCAGACCCAATATGCGCATGTCTGCGCGCTTGGTGGGTCTGGAGACTCGGGCCTCCTCCGCATTTAAGGACGCTCTGAGCCGTTCGGCCAGAGCGTCAGCGGTAGGGCCACTGTCCGCGCCGGGGATCTCTAACATCCGAGCCCCCGTCGCAGTGACCCGGTGACGGAGGCCACCGGTGATGCCGAGCTCCGTGATGTCAATCACCTGCCGCGCCTTCGCGAGCACGTCGCGGTACGACACGCCCCTCTTCACCGCGTCCGGCTGCAGTGTGATCACCACAGCCGCGGTCTTGGGGGCGCGCAATCGCGCCGCGGCGTCTCGCCGCCTCCGTCTTTCCCTACGCCGCGAGGACCTGGCTGCGCCAGCAGCCTTCCTCTTCTCCCCGGCCACTTGCCAGTCGGCGCCGGCCGGAGGAGTCTTTGGAGGAGGCTGCTGGGACGGCTGGTTCCCGGCCTGGGCCTTCTTCTTTCTGGCCGCCTGCTTCGGCCCCGCAGGTGTCGGGGTCGGAGGCGGCTTTGATGGGCCCGATTTCGGCTTGGCCGGGGCCGTTTTTGCCCTCGCAGGGGCCGCCGTCACTGGTGCCGTCCGCACCGTGGCCGTCTTCGCCTGAGGCGGCCTCGTCGTCGTCTGGGGAGGCTTGGACGCGGCCGCAGCCGCGTACGAAGTCGCCGCCAGCGGGGGTCGCAGCACGCGGCTCTCCAATACGGAGAACCGCTGCTGGAAGGCGGCCAGCTCCTGTCGCACCAGGTCGAGAACCGAGTCCTCCGCTGGTGTGGGCCGGCCTTTCTCCTCTTGGCCCCGCGGCGGCGCATTCCGCTGGCCGGCTCCCCGGATTGCGGCCAGGTCCGCCTTGAGGGCGGCGTTCTCCCTCTGAAGAGCGTCTATGGCGGCAGTCAGGCGGGTGACCTCCGGCCGCAGATCGGACATGTCGTCCCTTGCAGCCGGAGCCCCGCCGTAAGTCCGCGCGGCCGCCTTGATGGAGGCCATGGCTTCGCCGATCGCGTCCTCCTTACTCTTCCGGTTGCGCTTCCGCGAGATGGTACGGATGGCAGCCGCCACGGCCTCTTCTAGTTTGGCCTCGCTCGGGGCCAGACCAGTGTTGGGCTCTCCAGAGGGAGGCCCCCTCCCCGAGGTCTTGCCTCGGCCTTTACCCCGCACACTAGTGGGGATCTTACGGGCCGAGACAAGCCCCTCCTCCGACGACGACTCATCGTCGCGGGGGCGCTTGAGGAACTCCTTCCTCCTGTCAGCGCCCCCCTCGTCGCTCCTCACTGCGCTTCCAGAGATCAAACTCTGGAAGCTCTCGGCGTCCGATGCCGAGTCGGTCTCCGACCCGAGCACCAGCGCCCCCTTCCTCCTCGGAGCGGCGCTCTGCGCTCGCTCAATGTTCGGTGCCGGTGAGGTGGACGTGCTGGACAAGTCCAGCGACTCCACCTCACGGGCACGTGAGCCTCCCTGGCTCAATGCGGCGACTGCCGGGAAACTGGGGTAAAAGTGTTTGTTGTCCCCCCCAGAGTACGGTGGGACTGACCGGACGTGTCCGGTGCGGGACTCCCCAGCTGCGGAGCAGCTGGGACCCGCCTGGGTAGCTTTTCCAAAAACTTTGTCTGCCATATTTTTTCCTTTTTTAGAGAGGTGAGTTCCTCTGTTCCTACACCCCTATTCCCCTCCCCTGGTTCACTTCACGGTTACGTCTAAAGATTAGACGCATGCCGGAAGTGAACCTTTCCTCCCCCGGCCCCTCCCCTCCCCTGGGCCCGTCCGGCATGAGTGCCTCTACCGGCATGGCCCCAGAGATCATCGAAACACGCAAGCCCCATCACGACGACAACGTGGGGACACAGTTGGTGGGGGGAGATTACTCCCTACATACAAATTTACAAACAAATTTTACCTCTTTATAGTTTATTTTCAGTGACTGTCTGTCTTTTCATTGTTTGACCACCATCTCCAATAGGATAACAAAAGTCGATTGTATTTTATTTTTATTGGAACGAACATCAAAAAACAACATTATAACAAATTACAACTAGTTTAAAAAAGTAGCGTTTTGGTTATAATGTAACCCAGCACGCTAACCACAAGTAGACATGAAGAGGAATTAAAAAAATTACATTATACGTGCAGTAATTACATTATACGTGCAGTAATTACATTGTACGTGCAGTAATTACATTATACGTGCAGTAATTACATTTTTATTGATTGTGATGATGATTTAACGTCGTCCGCGTCGTGTCCGACGATGACAACTTTGGCTATCTCCTGACGCGTCTTTGGATGTGGCTGGTGGATCCGAATTTCGTCTTGGATACCCGGTTGCAAGTAGAACTATTGTTTGTAGTTATAGGAAGGTTTACGTCGGTGCTTCCGGATCTGATGCTTAATATCTAGCTCTGATAGTCGAGCGTTTTCAAAATTGCAGACAACCTTTTTAACGTCTGAACGCCATAAAGACATATTAGCGAGAAGGGCGGAACACTTCAATGAGGTCCTGAACCCTCAATCGCTGTCCTTGCGTATCAATACTGTCGTTGATCTGCCTTTTTATGAAAACCTGGATAATCCACCTACTTTCCAAGAATTTAGTTGTGCACTTAATAGACTAAAAATATCAAAACACCTGGTGAAGACAGCCTTCCTGCCGAAATTTACAAGTACGGAGGACCTAATGTCAAGTGGAGATTATTTGACCTAATTTTGAATGTGTCGGAATCGCAAGATGTTCGGCAGGAGTTGAGAGATGCCACAATTTGCAAGCTCTATAAGGGATAAGGTGACGTGTCTAATTGCAGCTGTTATCATGGTATCTCCCTTCTATCAGCTGCTGGAAATGTAATGGCCCACATTATTAACTCACGCCTTGGCAAGTTGGCGGAAGGAGTTTTGCCAGAATCACAGTGTGGGTTTCGCCCTAACAGAGGGACGGTTGATTAATTTCAGGCTCTCATTTGACTACTATCTCACCTGATGGTAAGTGATGATGTGGTCGAAGTTGAACCACGATTACCACGAAGCAACCTATTCACTCTTGACTTAAAGACCCCCATCTATTAGAAAACACAGACTTTGGCAGGGAATTCCACTCCTTTGCTAAATTATTGTATTAATTATTAGAGAACAGCGATTTTGCAATTAGAGACACGAAAATTCTCACTTTTTAACTCATCTTCTGAAAAAAATATGGTGTTCCTAAGAAGAGACGCGTACCTATACCTGTTCCACACAATGAATCATTGTCTCCAACACTAAACTTCTGTTCAATAGTTGTATCCCGGACGAGCCTGTTGAGTAATTACATATCCGGCTACCGTTGCCAGGGAAACTGGATTATTATTACGAAAACCACCATAATATATTTTAAAGAAGAAATCTTATATATTGGAAATCAGAAATTCAGGTTGGTCTATTTGAATAAATATATATATTGAATAAATTAATAGTTATACTTCGATGCTTATTGGTGTTTCAAAACATTCCGCTTTTCTATGCAAATTATTTACTAAATAGTGGAATTTCATCAAAATTGTCGACACCATGAATAGAGATACATAACTTTACATAATAAAAGAATTACATAAATTGAGATTTATTATTAGCAACAGAAGGCGCCACAAAAAACATAACATTTATCATAATAATAAGAGCTATCATCGACAAAATGTAGCAAAAAAAAATACGGCTTGGCATGAGTTGCGTTCGGCTTTGAGTCGCCGACGACGCTCCAACCATTGTTTTCAAATCAGTAAAAGATCCAGTTCCGCCACTGGAAGACTGGAACACACCGCATTAATTACACGTAATTGAATTTCGAATTGGAACGATGACATTTAAATTTTGGCGGGATCCGTTCACTCGGTAGTGATGTGCAACAAAGACGCCGATTGCCACAATCGGGACCGCCCGCGGATCCACATAATGGTATATTAGAAACATCGAACAGTGAAATGTGTGTAATGAGAATTATCTCGATTGCTTCTGTTGTAACGGCAGGCTTGAGACTGATACACGCTTTTATTGTAACATGAATAGCATTCTTCACTCCCCTTCATTCTAAAAGATTATTTTATATTGTACTCCCTTTATTATGAGCAAAATAGTAATCAGTTAGTTTATTAGGTGCGTTACTTGCAGAAATGCTTGGGAACTCCTTTTATTCTTGCCCATAAAAGACGCGAACACCTATTTCGGTAAAAAGCTATTAAGATACGCATAAACATTTTAATGGCTATATTTTGTATTAAAATGTATCTGTAAGTTATTCTAATTTATACAAATATTTTACACCAGTATAAGTAATCTTCATTAAATTAAAATTCAGCTCAGCGGGGTACTCCAAGCGGGTATTAGCATGATAATTAGCGGAAAACTCTGTGCGATGTGCATTCATCTTGGTAGCGATTTATTGTTGATAGCAGCTGAGAATAGACTTTATTGTATTGATTATAAAGTTGAGTTTTGAGTTGATTGTTTCGATTTTTGACAATCGACGGATTCTCTCGCGTGGCTGCGTACATCCCCGGTAGTCGAGGCAGGCGAGGCGTCACGCGGGACTCCCCGCGGGGACGCTGATTGCCGACGAGTGTCGTTTTACGCCGATATGGACAACACTAGTGCCAAATTCAAAATTAGAGGTGTTATTAGTGTAATAAATGAAATCGGGGTGATATTCTCATCCGTAAGACTAAGCATTTGTAAATAACGTTTTATAGGTTTTTAAGTAGTTTTGTACGTATTAAACGCGAAGGTCTATGTTGAAATTAATGCAAATGAATGTATTAAACGAAATAAAAATGTCTAATTAAAAACACGTTTCATTAAAAATCGAATAAAAATGGTGGTTTATGAACAATATTTTTCCGTTTTAATTGATTTTAAAATTGACTGTTTTATATTTTTGTTTGTGCATTCGAATTATCAAAGATTAGCTAATTTCACAAGACATGATGTAACATTATTTCCTTACCAACCTTTGTCCGTTTCCTAGCCATAATTGATACCTTTGTTTACAAGGTATAATAAAGCGCAACAAAACTAATTTGTTACCCCTGCCCTCCCCATGTTCTACCGTTAAATTAACTTAGAGAATCAAGTAATTTGCGTGTATCGTGACTTGTAATATTTTCACTATTACTTCGAAATATTTCGGTTATTCTTCAAACTGGTGGTGTATTTGGAATTGGCGTAAATTTAGAAATATTCGGTGTATCTATACTTATAATAAATCTGTAGAGAGGTCAATTCTGTACATGAAATATATTTACAAAATAACTATCAGGGGGTGATTAGGGATCGATACTGATGCCAAAAATACTATCAGTAAAATTTTTGCCTGTCTGTCTGTCTGTCTGTTTGTCTGTATAACCGTTATAGAAACAAAAACTACTCGACGGATTTTAACGAAACTTGGTACAATTATTTTTCATACTCCTGAGCTGGTTATAGTATACTTTTAATCACGCTACAATCAATAGGAGCAGAGCAGTGAAGGGAAATGTTGGGAAAACGGGAGAAGTTACTCCATTTTTTAAGCTTCCGTCGCGTGTGCAACCTTAATGGTTAAAGCTACACAGAAATCATTTATGACGGAAATGTTCTCCTTAAAATTATATAAAAAATATCCCACGACAGCATATATCTATCTTTTATGGTTGACTCACAATAACAAGTGTAACTCCCGATAGCTTAGCAGTTCGAAGCTTTCTGATTATTATTCTGCTCCGAAATTTAAAACCATCACAACTTTGCAATGGAACTCGGCTAAAAGTAACCCAGTTGCAACAAAATATAATCGAGGCTCAAATTTTAACAGGTTGCGGTGCAGGAGAAACCGTCTGTATTCCCAGAATTCCCATAATACCAAAATATTTTCCATTCCAATTTAAAAGAACGCAATTCCCAGTATCAGTGTGTTATGCAATGACAATTAATAAGGCTCAAGGGCAGACTTTTCGTGTTGCTGGAGTAGATCTCGGTGTCAGTTGTTTCTCGCATGGTCAGTTGTTCGTCGCTCTTTCCCGGGTTAGCAGTTCTAGAAATCTTTATGTTCACGTGCCGGACGGGTCAACTTTCAACATAGTTTACCCGGAAGCTTTGCGCTGAAGTATTTTCGTTCTATAGGTACTTAAGCCTCATGTGAACGTGATCTAAACAATATTACCAATACATTAACTTAATAACACACAAGGAGTTACACGCTGACGGAGTCGCGGGCACAGCTATTAACAATAATATTGTGCGGTTCGGTATTGCGATATTTTTCAACAGTATTATAGATTGACATATTATATTTCCTTACTAAATTACGAAAGTTAATCTGTCTGTTACATCAAAATCACTGAACCGTGAGGAACTACTACTTTTTTTACTTACTAGGCTACTTTTTTTACGAAAAACGACGGAAACGTGAACGAAGTCACGGGCAACAGCTATCTATATTTTCTATATTAATAATATAAGGCTGAAGAGTTTGTTTGTTTGTTTGAACGCGATAATCTCAGGAACTACTGGTTCGAATTGAAAAATTAATTTTTAATTAAATAGTCAATTTATAGAGAAAGGTTATAGGCTATATATCATTACGCTAAGGCCAATAGGAGCGGAGCGCCAATGAAGAATGCTTCAAAATCGAGGTTAAATTTAACGTTAGCCCAAAGTAACTATTCCACGCGGACGAAGTCGCGGGAAACATCTAGTTTAAAATAAAAATATAGATTTTATAACTTGGGAATGTTTATCAGAATTAAAAGTGGATAATATGCAAATATGGATTTATTTCTTTGTAAAATTACATTATTTCTTGTCATCTTCTATGGTTTTATATCGTAAAAGATCGATCTCTGGTAAATCGGATTCAGAATTCTTTTTTTTTAGTACCTATACTTATAAGTCATCCATTAGGACCGAAGTTAGATTTTGAATCTTTTTCTGAAAGAATCGCAATTACATTGTCATAATATCTTTAAATTAATCTTGAGAGAGTGTTATATGAAATAGGTAGGTAGATAATTAACTAATTAAAACACTTCACCTTTTCACAATTACACAATATTTGAAAAATTCTTTATTATTACTTTTTTTTTCTCACTTTATACACATCTAATTCTAAAAACAAAACACTGCCGTCATCACTCAGCACTACCAAAAATTAACACATAACAACTAAACATCATAAGATTTTCAAAAGCAGTGCTAAAATGCCGCTGACCCGCGAATGACACAGCACTATCCCAGTACCATTGTTCTGATGTGTTATTCCGATAATAATTAGCAGGCGATACATAATTTCACGGAAATTATAAACTTATTAAAATTCGGTGTTGAAGCGCCATTTTAGCGGCTTAATAGAATCGGCTGTGATTTTTTGTGGCTGACTTTAATTGAAAATATGATATAGATTTGAGTGGCTAATGTGTTAAAATGTGCGAACTAATTGTACCGGTTTTTTTGGCGGTAATGTTATGATTGAAACAGATAAGCTTTTAATACAATATGAATTGACATTCCTAAGGATTGTACAGAGCGTGCGAAATGTTGACTTTGAATACACAGTCAATGTAGTAATGTAAAAAACCGGCCAAGTGCGAGTCGGACTCGAGCACGAAGGGTTCTGTATCTTTAAAAACGGCAAAAAAAATCACGTTAATATAAATATCTATTATATAATAAATAATAGACCCCAAAAATTTTTTTTGTTATGTTTTTTGTATTTGTTGTTATAGCGGCAACAGAAATACATCATCTGTGAAACTGTCTAACTATCACAGTTCAAGAATGACAGCCTGGTGACAGACAAACAGACAGACAGCAGAGCCTTAGTAATAAGGTCCCGTTTTTACCCTTTGGGTATGGAACCCTAAAAAGCAGTTTTTTTCTGTATCGACTACATTTGGTTTGTGCGTCTCCGAACAACTAGTTACTTATATAGTTGTTCCGAGTCTGGGTGTTCGTTAAAATGTTTTGTACCTATAAAGGTATACAAATATTTTGTTCCGGTGCGAAAAACAAACCCGTGACACGCAGCGCAGCAGCCAATCATTCAACCACTGCGCTGAACCTGTCATCAATATACTAGTATGTAATGTATGGATTGAGATGCCCCACCTAAATGCCACGTGGTATGGTTCCCAAAAATATTTGCTTACCACGGCTGATTTAACTTCTTATTTTCTATATTAAGTTTCGTTATTTTTTGTTCATTTTATGTACCTGTGTGTGCCGAATAAACAGGATTTCTTTCTTTGTTCTTTATATATTGACATTTCGATAAAGACTATTGGCTATTGCTAATGGTAAGTATGCCATTTTATTTGAAGCCAAAGTATAATTCGTTTATGTGACATATTTAGATTTATTTTTGTTTCCTAACAAAATATTAACATGAAATAACAGATATTTTAATAACAAAGAAGTAGTTAACATAAAACTAGATAGAAATAACTACATTTCTTCTTTTGTTTCTATACTTTTATTTTGAATTCAATGTTATTATTCTATTTCAGTTGGTGTCTTTGTGTGTTTATGCTGAAGACTAGAAGTGCCTCATACTGATTTAGATCCTGCAATTTATATGATAAACCAGGACTTGGCTTCAGGTTGCGAACGGAGAATGGAGGCACATGGTTTGCAGGTTAATCCGTTAAGGACCCAGGTCATTGTGGTCGGCAGCTCTAGGTTAGCATCTAAAGTATACTGGTCACAGCTTCTTCAGGTTATATTCAACGGTACTGCTATTCCACTAAGCGAGAAGGTTAAGAACCTTGGTGTCTAAGTGCAAGTATTTTTCTTGGGGTCCCCAATTACAAGAGGTAAGTCGCAAATTATTTACTTCTGCCAGTTCCCTAAGACGGCGTAACTTTCTGCCAACTGCCACTAAAATTGCGCTAGCACAGTTCTTCTACATCTACTACGCTGTAGACTACGCTGATGTCAGTTATCTTGATCTCACAGAGGTACAACTTGATAAACTTGAGCGACTTCAAATTTTTTACATAAGATTTATATTTTTCTTGCGCAATTATGATAACGTATCCGTATTTTGTAAGAAACTCAAGTGGCTTCCTATACGTTTTCACCGGAACTTACACATCTTGTCTCTGCTTTACAGTATTCTGTTCTATCCTAAAACTTCCTGTTATCTTAAAGAACGTCTTCTTATCTTATAGAAAGTTTCTTCATGATACACGCAACATTTCTGAGGTCATCGGAAAACTTGAGCTTCATGTACCGATTCACTCCACCAATTTCTTTGGTACGGCTGTGGAATGCTCTTCCCTTTGTGTCAATAAGACAAGCATAAACCCTTCCTTCTTTTAAAACATGGTAAAAGATCTTTATCTCTCTCCTTAATTTGTTACTATTAGTATATGTCTCAGCTTATATATTTGTATTGAGTGTGTAGTTTATGACTTATGTATTGTATATAAGTGAATAGTTCACTATTGACTACCCGCGAATTTATTTTCTCCTGACGTGTTAAATCCATCCAAAGGTTGCCTGTAAAAGATCGCTTTTAGCGATAAGTCCTTATTTAATTATGTTATGGTGTACAATAAAGAGTATACCTAACTATCTTCCGACGGAATAAACGGTTTTTCATTCTCCTAAGTCAATAAACAATGATATTTTGCCTATCTCTTACATTCTTAGTTACAAATACTCAAATAAACTTCTACCAATGTAGTATATCTATTCAACACTCATGAATCAATTATATTTCAGTTCCAAACATTGTGTAAAGTACTAAAGCAACGTACGTGGTTCATCTGTTATCCGACGCGACTATCTCCGAAAACGATGTTGTGCTGAAAGACGACGAATGTCCAATGATGTGTGGAGTTGATGCTGAAGAGAACCAGTCGCTTTAATGTCTCGAAAAATGCTAAAGAATGAAAGGAAAACTAGCACTCACACCATCCAAGCTTTACTCAAAATCACAACTTAAACAAAAATGAGAAGGTTGGTTGACACTTTCCACGACCTAAATTTTTTTTGGTGGCAAAATCATCTATGACTGCTACCGTTATTTTTTTGTATTCAGAAAGAGCCCACTTTTGATCTCGCTCTCGCCTGATGAAAAGCGATAGATGAGGTCTACGATGCAACGAGCGAGCCCAGAAGATGCCTGTTTACTCTTGCTTTAAAGGTTGAAAGGTCATACGTCTACTTCTACTGAGTGGAAACCCACCTTGTTTCTTCAACTGCCCTTACGATTCGTGGTCGCGGATTCTCGTTAGAACATTCTCGTATCTCAGGCACTCAATGGCTCTATCGGACTCATCATTGCTGCTCTTTGAAGCGCGCGTGGGATACGACGCGCCGCTGACCGGGGCCTGGTCCTTACCGGATGGTGTGTTCCCTTGCTCGCTGTATTCAAGCTTGTACCTACGGTGCTCGGAGATCGGCTTTCACGATCTACCTGGAAGAATAGTCATACAACGTGGCATTGATGTCAGTCTGTTAGCCTAATGTGGCCACCTGACAGCATTTAGGACGAATTTTTTGATGCTACATTTCTGTTTAGTTTATATTTTTAACTAACAATTCGAAACCAAAATATAGATAGCTATATTTGTTGAAATGAGAGCTCTTAAAAAACAACTTGTCAAATTTCAATTTACAACCACCAATACTCATTTAACGCTGCTGCCGTAAAAGCAAACCTGTTCCAAATACCCAAAAGCATCCTTCGTGCATAACACCATCCAGATACCGTCCACATTCAAACATCGAAACCTAATTTCCTGTCTCAGATACAGCGTGCCCGCCGGTCTATACCTAAAGACAAATACCCGAACAACACCACTGTCAAACGGCCTGTCACCCCCTTCTCGGCCATCGAACAACCAACTGATGGAGAGGGCTTGTCACAGAAATGCACGGGTCATGTTAAGCTGGTCACGTTGACCAAACAGTCCTAGGGTATTGTGGGGTAAAGGAGATCTGAAAACTGAGTGTTTGGTGTGTCTCGATTCGTCTAGCGTGCTCAAGTAGAGCTGATCTATAGGGGAGTTGGTACTAAGCGATGGACTGGTAGGGACGGGTAGTTAGTATTACAGTGTGATGGACACATGGTACGTTATCATGATTTTGTATGTCAAGTCTATCGGATTTAGCTGTGGACAGATACATCACGTTGTCTATTGTATTCTATTTGTCTCCTTATTCTTATATCATACTCCAAACATGCCATATTGGGTACACGGTGAAGTTAAAAGACGAAAATAACTTATGTTGAATTTTCTCTCTCAGCAAACCTTGAGTTATAGAGACGGAGAGTCTAGTGTAAATAAGCTTATACATAAATAAATTAACCTGAATAAGCAATAACATAATCAGCCTATTTGTTTATTGATGACTCTGCCTAGATAAAGCATCAATAGGCTAATGATTAATTAAGGTGTCGCTCACCACTCCAGACACAAGCACATTTAGTTTAGTTGGAGGGGTATACAAGATTGGTAGTAATGTGAATTTTACTCACATTTCTAGTTATCTTTATAACTTAAAAATAAAATCCTCTTAAAGACATACAGAGAAAGAACTGAGAAGGAGCCATCATGCCGGCTGGTTTTGTATCGCGAAGTACGAAGGAGAAGCAAAGTGTTCATGTGACAGTGTGGGAATCTCCATGACAACTATCACTGTTTTCGATAGCTCTGCGGCAGAGCCTCTGCCAATATCATATACGTAACGCTGCATGTATTAAAGGAGCCTATCCACAACATTCCAGTTATTTCTTTTGTAATTTAAAAACGCGGTTCAGATACACCAAAATTGATCATATTTTTACGCAGAATATCGTACAAACCGGATACCCAATCAATACTTATTTGTGAATTTGAATTAACTTAACAAAAATGCAACGACTTCCGTCCGTCTCAACTGTCAATAACGGTCAAGTATTCAAAATATCCAGGGTCCCAATCAACTTCATGTCCTGTCAATCGATAATCTTGAATCAAAATAATTGATTCTTAAAAACTGCCTTTTTCGAAGACATTGTTGGAAATAAGAGATTCATTTCTCACAACAAAATCCGTAACTTCAATGGTCCTGATGATAACAGGCAGGTCACATGCCCGATGCCAACAATGCTCTGGAGGACAATACCTTTAATTTTAAGCACGAACCTTTGTCCGAAGTCGTACGAAGTATTCTGAAACCAAAGTTGGATATTTTGACCAGCAACAGTAGCCATGACGACGAAGTTCTAGAACTTCGGCCCGAGTTCGGACAAATTTTTGTTTAAAACTTTTTTTTTCGTAATTACTGGATAAACATTGGTCTCTCTAGAAACTGTTACTGCTTCGCAAAACGTGGACTTCGATCGGGTCCCTTTTAGTTGAACAAGTTTGTTGAACAGACATCGATTCTTTCAGATTGGTTCTTCAGAAATTCGCTCCAGTAATGTTTTGGTCTGAAATAAGCCTATATTCGACGATGCCTACTAATCTCAAGGCACGTGACTTGCTAGTAATTTCCTGATCTTTGCAAACGTAGGGTTAGTCAGGATTAAAATTTAAAACACTCGAAGTTTTCTCTGATATAGGAAGCCTTAAAATTACTTGTACGTCAAGTCAGACTCATGAACAAAAGACGGTGTTTTTTCTTTTTTTTCTCCTCGGTATTTATTTTTAAGCCACGTTTTTCCTACTGCCTTAATCTCTTTCTGCTAAATCTTTATGAGAGTTAGTTACATAATGTATGGATCTCTCTATATGAGGAAGCTCTGTGTATTTGATATAACAAAACTAACAAACAATCGGCATTGTGTGTCTACCCCACATTCTTGAATACTCCTTAATTCAGCCCCCAAACTTGGCGAACTTCTCACAGCCAAAAGAGTTTGCATCTCATATCAAAGTCGTATTAGCAAAAAATTGACACGGGAACATTTGATTGACGTGGACATGTGAATGGGACTGTTTGAAAAATAGACAAAAGGTGAGTTCATAGGTCGCGTTGTTGACTAAGGGGTACCCACCTTCTTTTGTCCAAGAAGACAGTGTCGCGAATTGGAACAAAGATGGTAAAATAAAAGTGATTTTGTTAGACATGTTACAAAGAAATTGACAAGGACGATCTTTGATAAAGTTGAACGTATGAATGTGACGATTATGATGCATTACGTGACTGTCTTAATCGGCGAATAATAATTTGAAATGAATGGAACTCATTTAAGAATGGTTATTGTTATGAGTAGGGATTTGTTTAGCGAATTCAAACCCGTTCAAATATATCATGCAATTAACTCCATTATTTGAAACAGGTCAACGAATTACTGGACGAGGTCAGCTCATGGATGGGTTATCATCCATTATGCGATGATGTGTAAATTGTGCGTGCTTAAGGAAATACGTTCAGGCTTTAGTTCCGGCTGTCATTTGTATATCATTGAAAATCTGATGCCAGTCTTTCGAGAAGGTGTCGATTTACCCAGTTACTTGGTTATGGAGCTCAGATAGACAGAACCTCATGTGAAAAGGCGCAGCGCAAGGCACAGAATGGTCTAAATAAAGTCTCTCTGTTCTGTTTAACATTGTGCGAGTTTGTATGTAGCAAATTACCATGTTTTTCCGCCATATTTTCTCTTCTAAAGAATAAAAGCAAGAACTAAAGACTAAACGGTAATCTCTAGTCATCAGTTCGTTTAAAGTTCGTGCTTCAGCTTCCAAAACACACTCCATAATGAGATGCTGAACCAACGGACTATCCTGGGAATAGTACACTTCGGGCCATAAATATTGCCCGTTATCATACAGTTATTAAATCAGTACGGATCATAAATCTAGGACAACGGGAGTGACCACCTCGTTCCACAATATGCTCTACTCAAAATTACATTAAGCCGTGTTACCACACCCTTTATGAACTAATAATGTGCACCACAGAAAAGACTTTGCATATAAATCCCCTAATTACTTGATTCATAGTGAACTAATCTCGACTAGGCCTTTATGGCATTTGCATGGGGTTTTTTTGGACAATCGAGAGTGATTTAGGGTGGCAGGAATTTTATCTGGACCGCGTATAGGAAGAGTATCTAGTTTGGACAGCTGTAGACAAAAGTGTTAGGAAAAATCTTATACTGACGAACTTTTAATTTCCAAGTTTTATGTAGTCATTACTAGCGTCCCGCCCCAGTTTCACATGGATACAGTGTATTAATAATGTGCATGTATTGTACATATAAATCTTCCTCTTGATTCACTCTATCTATTGCTGAAAGTACATTAAAATCCGTTGCGTAGTTTAAAAGATCTAAGTGTACAGACAGCGAAAGCGACTTTGTTTTATACTATATAAAGTTATGCCTGTCGTATTAGTCATTAAGTCATATCTTTGGATCTTTGCAGAGATATGAGATATCATATTTTTTTATCGTGAAATAAGTGAACGAATCAAGTGGCTGCTTCTTATTTTATTTATTTTTATTGATGAAACAGTGAAAGCGCCATCGAACCCTTCCACCACTGTGTCCAATTTTAGTACCTTGCCAACCACACTGAACTTTACGACTGTACTTACTAACTTAAAAAACCAACTACTCGTGACACGCAATAAAATGGATTAACGCAATTGAATCGCCCTTACGTTTGTCCCATGCCCTCACAGTACCTCGGCCGTGCGCTCACCGGGCCCATTCACACAAGAACTTATTACATTACATATAAATTAACATATTATTACGAAGGTGACACATGCATTTTGTTACAATTGTACTTTTCTAAGATTTATATATGTAAACATGAACGTGAGACAGTAAGTGGAAGGATGCGTTCTATCTCATTGTGTTCAACTATTCATTTGCTTATAAAGGGTAAACTAACGAACTATTGTTGTCATGATTTAGTTTTTGGAGATTTTTTCTGTTTGTTTTTTTTTTTGTTAACCGTTGATATCGCACTATTTGCACGTAATCTAGGGTGAATGATGACGTGTATTTTTCACTTTTGTTCGTAACTGTACGGCAAATTAAAATAGATTGTGGACTATTTAATATTTTTAATTAGGTTCACTTCTTTCTTGTTGGTTACTTATTCTTAGATTCCCGCCCTAGAGAACGGAATGGTTGAATAGATTTCTTGGTTTATTGTTTGATAACTATTTCAAAGTAACTGTGGTCAACGGTCAAGTCGTTGATGCGACGCGCCGACATATTATAATACTAGCTGTTTTTCGCTACTTCATATGCGGGCATCTGATAAAATGTAGTGTATTTGCCATTCCAGACTCTATCCAAACAACCAGATTTGAACCAGTTACATTCAGCATGCCGTGATTGAGTAAGAAACATCCATACTATACAACGTGTAATTTAAAGGGTATATACATACCGAGTGCACGGCTTCTTTGGATGATAACAAACGATATAGCAAGGGTTTTGTAATCCTATGTGTACATGTGTGGAGCTTATTAGAAATTTCAATACATTGATATCAGAGACCGAATTTTTCAAATTAAGAATAACGAAGAGAATTACCGTTTTATTGGCAAGTGACGTGGAAAGTGATGACCTTCATAGTGCTGTGACACGTTTGTTATTACTCTTAGACTCAAGAAACATATGAAACCAATAATTTTTGGTCAATTCTGTGAGTCACTTATTTTGAGCTGAAACTTTGCATAGAGACTCCATACCAGATGTTGTCTTCAGTCCTTTTGGATAGATATAGGGTTTCCGTTACACGTTGTATATATATTATTTATATATTTAAATAAAATTAGTACTCAACTATCATGAAAGAATGGTTTCCCGTTTTCTTAAAACAACGGTTTCTTTTTTATTCCGAACTAGCTTCCGCCCGCGACATCGCCCGCGTGGAAAAAAAATCCCCCGATTTTGAAACATTCTTCATTAGTGCTCCGCTCCTATTGGTCTTAGCGTGATGATATATAGCCTATAGACTTCCTCGATAAATGGGCTATCTAACACTGAAAGAATTTTTCAAATCAGAACTGTAGTTCCTGAGATTAGCGCGTTCAAGCAAACAAACAAACAAACAAACAAACAAACAAACTCTTCAGCTTTATAATATTAGTATAGATGACCCTCGATCTCGTCTGATGGTAAGCGATAGATGAGGTCTATGATGGCTCGAGCGAGCCCAGAAGATGCTGTTCATTCTTGCTGTAAAGACTGAAAGATCATAAGTGAATACAGAAGCTGACAGAGATTTAGTCGCCCACTCCGTATGAGATGAAGTGACACTAGTGGTGGTAAAAAATATGTTCTCACAGAATATTAACAACACTCATTTTCATTTATACATACTCACAAACTTAACTATTCAAACATTTTGTTTGCACTCCAATACAACAAATTACACATAGTTGCAGAAAAAAATACCTAAAATCTAATCTCATTAGGAACAACAAACACTTGAACATTCGCCACCCGCTCTCGACTCAACGAGCCAGTTTATTTGGCACGCACTGTACACTGGCGGACAATTAAATCGCAAATAAAATTAAACACAGTGCGATGGATTATCGCGTATTATCGAGGGTGGTATTTCGTTGCAGTTTTACAAATAGGAGTGTGAAGTGGTGTTTGGTGCCGAGTTTATTATTATTCGCTGGGTCATTTTGTTTGGTGGGAGTGTAATGCTAAACGGTGTATTATTATTTTATTGCATGGGAACGGATTTTACTGGCTTCCTATTGTTTATGAGGGTGTAAAATAAACAGAAAACATTAATTGTAAGTATATTTAATTGAATAGGTTTTGTACCTACATTCTAAATCGTTGATATTTTTCACTAATTCATTACCATGGCCTTTGCCTTCTCTCAAGTAGGTCCAGGCTTCTAGTCTAACCAGTTCCAGCTGATTACTAGTGTTTACATGGAGTGACTGCCTATCTGACCTCCACAACCCAGTAACTGGGTAACACGATACCGCTTGGCTAGACCAGTGACCGATTTTCTAGCTGCTGACTACCTGTAACGACTGTCAAAGATGTACAAATGACAGCGGGGATCAACGACTTACCATGCTTTTCGAGGCACGGAGAAATATCGGTCACCCATCCACAGGCTGACCTTAGGCAAGCGTTGCTTTTTAAGCCACGAGGTACTCACCGACTCTAGTTGAAAGTGTTAAGGTGTGTCCAAACATCGAGCGGCAATCGAGCGCGGCTGCCGCGCGCGGCCCGCCGCCCTGTGTTTAGACGACTGCCGCGCAAATATTAGTCGGCTTTGCCCTAACTAGAGCGCGGCAGAAATGTGTCCTAGAAATGCCGCGTATTGCTGCCGCGCTCTTGCTGATCAATGTTTGGACACACCTTAATAAAACAGATACTCCTTTACGTTCTGTCCATCCAAAGGTTGTCTGTAAGAGATTGATTGAGATTGATCCATAAATCTATACTAATATTATAAAGCGGAAAAGTTTGTTTGTTTGTTTGTTTGTTTGCTTGAACGCGCTAATCTTCGAAAGTACTGGGTGGATTTGGATGAAGTTTGGTATGAAAGTAGCTTGAAGCTTGAGGAAGGTTATAGGCTACTTTTTACCCGACTGCAAAAAGGAGAGTTATGTTTTTACCGTGATAGAATCCACGGGAGCGAATCCCCGCGTGAGTACTAGTATATTATAAGGTGAATATTTTTTTTTATTATTATTAGTATTTAATAATAGGCTCGCGTTTGACCACCATCTCACCTGATGGTAAGTGACGATGTGGTCGAAGATGGAGCACGCTTGCCTAGAAGTAACCTATTGACTTAAAGACTCCCAGGTTATAACAGGTTACAATAAAGTATTTAAAATAAATAAATATTTTGAATTGAGAATATGAATCGCTCAATTCAGAAACATACCCAGTTAAAGTCAAACATAAATATACCACATTAAAACATCCGTCGTCTACCAAAAAACGACTTCCGATTAATTAAAAAGCCCCGTACAAATTGTTCACAAGCCAGTTATCACCACGCTCCCTGCCTACCCCATACCAGACGCACTTGTGGGCTAAACGAAGCTAGAAGCATATTGTTTGGACCATAGTTTAAGTTACCATCAATAATGCATGTCCCCTTTTGTTGGGGTTGTCTGTAGATATACTTATTGTGACGTTTTTGGTATGTTTGAAGTACATCGGTCGCTAGATAAGTTAACATTGAAAGTTTTGGATTCAATTTTCACTTTAAATTGCATAGTAGTAACAGTGAAATCTGTTCTAACATTATAAATGTGAAAGTGTGTTTGTTTGATATTATTTCACGTCAAAATGGAACAACGTATCGATGTGATTTTTGGTGTGAGATTGTTGAAGGGTTGGAGAGTGATATAAGCATAGCAACATACCTACTTTTTTGTTGAAAAAAAAAAACACGTGAACAAAGCAGCAAGCAGAAGTAGCTTTTGGTATTGATTCGCTCACTGAAAAGAGCATAATCCTACAACACCTTTTTTTTCGGTGGGAGAATCCACCCTGTGCCTTCAATTGCCCCTAAATTCCAGGGCCGCTGAATCTCGTTAGGACATTACCACAACCACGGAATCTTCTGCAATGACACTGACACAATCAAGTGTCAAAAATTAATTCCATGACTCAATATTTTACACCGATTAATAGATTTCTATATTCAAATATGATTCAAATACATGTACTTTTTCTTTATTTCCTAACAGAACCAGCAATGTATCTCCAACAACAAAGCATTTCCATTGATGAGTCGCTTTCACAATGAGTTCTACGAGGGAGCTGCATTAATCCGTTTTAAGGGGTGAAGATTCAATTGGAACTGATTTCGATGGTCCTCTAGCGAATTTTATGTGATACTACCCTCATGATTGTTGGACATCGATTATATTATCGAGAGGACGATATCGATTTTGAGGCTTAGTGAGTGGAAAGGGATCTTGAGGGTCAAGGCTGTCTGTGGTTGTCATTAATTTTTTCGTCGAATAAGAAAAGAAATTGCTGACGTTGGTAAAGAGGTCGCTAAATTGAAGTAGTCCTGGGCTGATCACGTCTGCCGTATGCCAGATTGTTGCGCTGATAGTTGTGGCCAAAATCTCCACTCTCTGGAGCCCTGATATAGCCAGAAGGCATCGTGGTAGGCCTTGTAGAAATTGGCAGGATGCGCTGGACTAAACTAAGGATTAGTGGTTTACTTTGGCCCTGGATAGATATACCTGATGCCATGTTTGCAATGGGAAGAAAGAAGCCTTTACCCAGCAGTGCGATGGTGAAGGCTAGCAGTAACAGTAAGAAAATAAATTATTGGGATTCGCAAACATTGTCAATATCGCAGTCGACGGAAAAAGTGCTAAAAACACTGACTGCCTTGTCACGTTGACATGACATTCTGATTCGGATAGAAGCAACGGTTTAACACACTTTCCGAGCAAAAAGAAAACTCGATTTCTTAAGATGCTCACTCATCCATAGAACAACTGTAGCAAACGTTAATTTAGCCCAACTACGTGCACTTTTGGGGACCTCAGTGGTTACCTTCTTAGCCCAACATCCATTAATAAACACACATAGTAAATTTCCCGTTTTAAGTTCTAATGATACTTATAGTGACCATGTCAGTTTAAAACAAGCTAATGTCCGCTGCATCGCTCGCATTTTTGTGGGCAAAATCGTAGCGTTCGTCCTTCTCTAAAATACAATCTTTTTGCACAAAACTTCATCAAAATCGGTTAACTAATTTACACGTGAAAGCGTAACAGACAGTCATAGTTATATTCGCATTTATTATATTAGTAGAGGAGTAGAAATTGATTTACTGTCGATTCGAAAGCGAAGAAGAAGAAGCCACGATCTTTTTCAATATATTCAAAGGGTATATGAACTCAAAATATCTTAACAAATGGTTTGCTTAAAAACGTAGCACGCGACTGTCATGTATGTAGATACTGCTGAAACAAAAGGCACGACAAATGAGTTTCTTTCACATGCACGCGATGCAGAGAACCTTGCTACTCTATGACTTCTTACTACCGAAACAGAAGTTTGACACATATTGTGTCCATTCTTTTGTATCCTAACGACTTTTTTAAGACCCTTCATTCCACTGACGTTGAAGTTACTTTTCAAAAATAATGGGAGTGTATTTAGAGATAATGTGTCTTAGGATATTAAGGTAATGCGAGGTAGCAAGAATGGTAGTACAGATTACTTTAAGATACAAAGGGGATCTCACGGCTGTGGATTGCACAATTCTGTGAAAGTGTATGAAGTGGTGCTAAGCATTCAGTGTGTTAACTTGTATCTTTTAAGTAACAATCTATCTAGATAAGAAAAATCTGTTTTGTAAGTGCATTTCCTGCTTCTATGTTAAATGCATACTGAGGTAGCCTTTAATTAAGGCTACATTATAAAAATGTATGAATATACTAACTTTAACATGTATTTTAGTGTAAGTATGCTTTGTTGGTTCTCCTTAAATAAATAAATATGCTGCTGATGGCATTATTTCTAATGAGAATTCTCTGATTAAAAATAATTCATCATTAGCGAGAAATAATAGTTTGGTGTATAAAGAACTACAAAAAGTTATAATCATAGATGTTATAATATAATGAAAGTAAAACGTTTATTTATGTTTAGAGACATCTAACAATAATAGCAGCATAAAAGACTATTGCGTGACCAAAAAGGATTAAATCGTAGACATCATGTATATACGATGTATTATAGCTGAAACTCATACTAGCTAAAAGAGTGAATCTTTTCAAACTTTCATTCGCTAACCCATAAAAGTGATCCAGAACATAAGCCTGACAATATCAATAATGAATGAAAACCTCTCATTAGCACATCACAAGAACGCAAAATCGTGTCAATATGACTCACTAAAATTCATTTTCATCGGACCTCAACGAACAATAGCGGTCAACAGCAGTTGATTGAACCAAGAAAAGGCTTTCACGCCGTTGTACGTGTGGCATTAGCATCTGTGGCGATAACATCTCAATGACAAAGGCTATGCGAGCGTGTAACGCGGCTTAGCTTGGCTATCTTTTGTCATTACAATCACTTGACACTGTTGGTGAGAAACAGTATACCAGTAATGCTATGCGTTATACAGAATGTCAACGACATAAAATACGTGCAATAAAGGAAAACACTAATAATGAACAACTTTATGTATGGGATCAACCCTAAAATTGCTAAAAAACCGACTGCCCCCATACATTTTGTGTACATAAGTCTACAAACTATAATGATCGTCTTAATTTTTCTGTGGTTATTGACAATTGTTTTCCACATAATATGTCATATATAGAATTTTACTATAGCGTTCACCTCACATGTGAATGGGAAGAGCTTCAGGTAATGCACCACGTTGATGACTTTAGAAAGACACACACACACACAAAAACATGAACGACAAAATCTAATTTCAACGTTTCGTCTTTGTATAATTACAAAGATACCTAAAATGACGATGATGAAAAATGCAATCAAATTATAATTCACTGACTGTCTAAAAAAAATGAAGTCGTCAAATCTTTAAACATAATTTCAGAGCTATTGTGGTATACAATAACCGAATTGAATTCCAGACAGAAATAATTATAGGTTTATCAGATATTGATACAGTAAGCCGTTTAGCACAACCAATTGTACAACAATTACATTAATAAAATGATATGGATCATTCTAACTGAAACGATTACAGAAATTGAATTATAGCCTCGATCGAAGAAGTAATCATTGTACTTTTTTTATCACCATTATAATAGCTATTACTAGACTAATTAAATAATAAAATACTTCCAATTTGTAAATTTGAAGATATGAATCATTTATCTGATTGCAGAATATTTTTAATAAAAGTAGTTAAACCAAGCAAACTACCTGTTTTGAGACTATTTACGATGTTTTCAAATCAATTAATAATAATAAAAATATATCTTTATTTCTGTCTATTTATAAAGTTACAGAAGTTTATGGATATTGGTTCAGAATATAAATTAAACTTTTTGAATTTAATTTATATTCTTAATATATCTAAAAATACATTCGCAATTACTGTGGTGGTTGTAACTCGTTGGGTGGTTGTGAAGTTGGCAAAGTGTATTTACCCTGTCTCTTGAACTAGGTGTCGAATTTTAGAATTAAACTCGATAAGATAAAAATAAAAATATTCTGTAAATATAATGACACTGATTAACAAACGGGACCAACAGAGGTTACTTTCGTTTATTGTTCGTGTCAGTCAAGGATTAGTATGTAATGTTATTGAACTTATTGAAATGAATTACTTCGTTGTAAGTTGGTGCCACTTTAATACCTAAATAATAATTTTATTTATTACCCTAATTATTACCTTGAAACTTGAAAAATCAAAAATATTTAAACTAAACTGACACAAATTATAAACAAAAATTTATAAAACCAATGTAAGAAACAAAATTATGGAGTTCATTTATATATTAATTAACCAAAATAAAAAGAAGGAACAAATATTTTTGAAAACTGTGTTTTTCTACGATTGATTTACTACATATACTCCACTATGACCTCCGGAATCTTGTCGCTTTGTTCTACCAGCTACCCGAGTTAGCGTCGCCATTCTCGTTACAGACTTTGAAAATTAATGAGTGACTTTGTCCACCGACGTCTCAATTCTCAACTCATTGTTTGTTATGAATAAAGGTGGCATTGTCAGCAAAACTATATGTTCTAGCTTGTACTTCTTTGGTCTGTTTGGTATTCATGTCTGTTTGTATGTTGTCTTGTTGTATGTTTGTATTATCGATTTTGATTTGTAGATGGTTCGTATTGTTTCGTTTCAGGAGTGTTGTAGACTTCTTGCATGTGTATTCTTCTGGCAGTTGAAAGTGCTGGTGGCTACTGATACAACCTTTATGGAATGTAAGATGTATCTGTGAAAAAATTACTGTTTGATTTGTTTCCTGGATTTTAAGCAAATGACTTATGGTCCTAGCCGAATGACATTTTCATTCATTCATTGTGTCACAATGTTAACAATGAAATTGGAAGCAATTTGAAATAATCTGTTTAGTCCGTGACTTAAAGTACCAAAGTATGTATTCCTGTCATTATGTTTCCTATTGTATATTTTATTTTCTGCTTTTGTACGTGATTTAATAAATTGTAATGTGTTTTACCAAATAAATGTTTTATCTATCTATCTATTTATAGTTTTTCTTTTGCCGGTGCTATATTTAATAACAGACATAATCTTTGATGTTATTCATATACATGTATAGACTGAATTTCTTATTGTTTTCATCAAACAACCTATCTTTATTAAATCGAATGCTCAAAATAGCAAAATCATATTTGTCTTGTTTCCCTCATTCTTTTGTTCACTTAAAACAAGGTGTACAACTATTCTACATTTCTTCGATAGCTTCATCGTTTAATTTGTGTGCAATCGTGATCGTTGGATCATGCGCACAAAGCGCTGTGTTTAACTGTCACTCATGCCGCGAACAATAGGGATGCGCTTAAAGTATCCGTTTTGCAACAATTCTCCAATAGTGTTGTTTATGTAAAGGTCCACAGATAAGGGTGATTGCAACTGGCTGGAGCGTTAGCAGAATATTAATTACGTGGAAACTGATACAGTGAGGAAGAATTCCGTGATTTTGTTGATTTACTCCGTGGAGAAAAGTATGAATTGGAATACCAGAAGACTGTTGATTAAAAACTTAACTTCCTCATTCTCGGATTTCACTAAGTCCTGGCATCGAAACATTTGCTTTTTTTTCACACGATAGACCTAATGCAATCTGCTTAAACTACTATTAGGGGTTATTATTTACTTATTAATTTGTTTTATTATACTAATAACGTTTCATTATTTTTACCCAACTGAAAAGGAAGAGTTGAGAGACAAGATGCCTAGACTTTCCTCAACTATTTTGGAGTTGGATTCCAGTGAAATTAGATGTAATTGAGTACCAGAACTATATGAAGTGACTGCCAATCTGACTTCCATAGCCCAGTAACTGTGTAACACGATATGCCATTTACAAGACTTCTGTCTGACTTTCCAGCCTGGGCCGTTAACGTGTTTTTCAAGGTAAAGAGAGAAATATTGATCAGTTAAGACCATCCACGGATCGATATCAGCAAATTTTCCTTAACCATAAAATTATTGACGATTTAATGTTTGACTGTTGTAAATGTTATTTAAACCCAAGCTGCTTAAATAATTTACTAGCGATTGCTGCCAATTTCGTTCGCGGGGAAATTTCGTCAAGCCTGTGTGCTATTCCAGACCATAATCTATCTCTATACCAGATTTCATCCAGATCAATTTCACTTTGGCCTGATTGAGTTACAACCATACATCTATCTTAACTTTCGCATTTATAATATTAGTAAAGATAGTATAAAATTTTGATTTTCATACATTTATAATTTCCAGTTTACATAAGCTTGTTCTGCTGACGCTACGTACCGGCCCTGGGAAGAGGATTACAGTATCTCGTGTGTGTGTGACGTCATGAATGTAAAATTAATACCGCGAGACATAACGCGATCCGACAGACGCAATCGTTGGGAACGTATTAGTAATGTCGAGTGTGGAGAGAATAGACACCAAACATAGAGTGATTCAAATAAAAATTGGGCCATTATGATACATTAAACATATAGGAAGAAGAATAAAGAATTAGAAAGTTCCGAATAGCTTTGTGGCTACTTTTGTTTTTATTCCGCTGTTAATGTCCCACTGTTGGGCAAAAGCCACCTCTGTATTTGTTTGTACCTACCTATACATATAAATAAATGACTTTTTTCGCCTGATGGTAAGCGAACGAGCGAGCCCAGAAGATGCCTGTTCATTCTTGCTTTAAATGTTGTAAGGTCATAAGTGGCAGGGAACACAGAAGCCGGCAGACAGTTCCACAGATTGGCTGTAACCAGCTATGACTTATGACCAGCCACCACAAGGCGCGTCCGGTCATATCACCATCTTAGTCTTCTGGGATAAAAAGTGTTATATTTTATAAGCCTATTTTCTATCCCTGATTACAATCTATATCTGTACCGAATTTCGTCCAGGTCCAGTTAAAAACCAGCGTTGGGTACTTCATAGTATTTTGCTGAACTGATTTCATGCAGTTGTAAGTCACACATATACGTAGTATTCAGTCTTATACTTCCTTTCTTGTTGTTATTGTGTGCTTACTTGTGGACAATAAACGTAATGTTTTGTTCTTTTCTTTCAGACCTTTTGATGTAATTGAGTAACAAACATCATCAAAAAACCTCAAATATCGCCTGTATTGGTAAGTACATGTCATAAGAAAGGATTACTCACATGCGACTAAAAGTATGATGGGTTTGAATGTAGTTGGATGGAGAGGTAGACTAAGGCAAAAAAAAATATGGATGGATTGTGTGGGGAATGATATCAAAGAAAAAGTAATAACTAATGCTGTGACGTCTGATGGGGGAGAATTGAAGAGGAGAACGGGTTGCGTCGACCACAAGTAGGTAACTGGGATAAGAGTAGAAAGATTATGAAATGATGATAATTTACAAACATACACACATTTATATATCCATCTGTAAAATACATCCATGACTTTTGTATAGATGTTTTGTAAGTTATAGTATTTTAGTATTGAAACGTAATTTTAAGTAGCACGTGATTCCTTTTGTCAAATTGTTATGTTTGCATTGTAATTATAAGTAAGCAATCGCGTATTAGGGTTACCAATACACCAAAATATCAAGACCTCTTTGCAATATTTTTTACAAGTTTTCTGTTCCGATTTACAGGCGAACTGAAGGGCAAACCAGGTCAAGTGAAACTGGTATATTCAACGGAACAAGAGCCCTGATTTCTTACTCACAAAAGGTTATTGCAGGCCAAGTTGTACTGGTGGCTCACCCTAGTATGAGAAATGAAATAAGCCGCATTTTAGCAAAATATCTGTTTGATTCTTTTGTTAGTAGTGTTTTAGGGTGAAAGAGATTTGTATTAATAAAATCTTTATCGTCTCATCAAATCAGTTTTGATGTAAATCAAACTGGTTTTAATTGTTTGCAATTTCATGGTGATATGCGAATGAATACAGACAATCATTCTTTTTGTTAAAAGGAATAATGTCTCAGGTGTTTTCCGGGAGCTTGCAAATAACAAAAAATAATCATCAAGTTATGACAACATAAGATTAGCAAAACATAACTATTGCCTTTAAATTATGTAAGGCAAAACCAATATAGTTTGCCACACGTTTCGAAATTCCTTTGTTTCTCCTAGTAAAAAGAACAACATATTATTTAATTTAAAAAAACTGGCGAATAACTTAAGTTTTTTTGCAGCCCTCTATTAGAGCGAACTCGCATAGTAATGTACAGGGCGAGTGACAGTCACGTCACTCCGGTGTTGTCTGCCGCTACAACTATTTGTCACCGTATTATCATGTCACCATAATGAGCGCACTCAGTATAGTTTTCATTGCACTTGACTAAGTGACAACGAGTCACGTCGACAAAAAACTGCAATCAGCGGCGGGCCTTATAATAAATAGTAGTCAAACAATTTAAATTAGGTTTGGGATACATTTATTATAGTCCTCTTCACAGATTTCGTCGCAGGAGATTTTATAGAGTACTCTCTAGTATGTGCGCTGATACAGGTGTAGTTTCTGTTCCTTTACTGTCCTAGCTCGATGGGACCGGACATGACCGGAGATAGATCAGGTGCAGCAACAACAACTTAACGTGTTTTCAGAGGCATGGGAGTATGACACCGCCAACTTCCAAACTCTGGGCTACAACTGAGAAATTACTCTTAGAAAAATCCAATTATTTGCCCGACTCCTGAATCAAACCCGAGACCACTTACTCAGCAGTCACGCTTGTGACCACTAGACCACCGATTCAGTGGGATACTCACCAAAAAACAGGGCATCTCTCCCGCAAAAACTTAGATTACATTTCCATTCCATGCGAAATTGCAGAGACATGCGTTTGGAGCGCCGTTCGGTAGGTATCTGAGAAACTTAAATTAGTATACTCAGGGTGTCTATACCACTAGGACATCACTCCTAGTTTAACCAATAATAGGAAAACAGATTCATCAGATTTGGGAATACTTTCATTGTGCGTACGGCTAAGGAGTGGAATTCCCTGCCAGAGTCTGTGTTTCCTGATCGCTATAACCTGGGAGTCTTTAAGTCAAGAGTGAATAGGTTACTTCTAGGCAAGCGTGCTCCATCTTCGACCACATCTTCACTTACCATCAGGTGAGATGGTGGTCAAATGCGAGCCTATTATCAATTAAAAAAAAATTGGGCCTCTGAATACAAATAATCAAGTCAAATAGAACCAGCTGCTGCTGCACCAATCAATAGATCCCATTATTGAACCTCAATCCCAGGTTAACAGCCTCATACACCATTACATTTTTGCTACTTTTCTGCAACATTTCTACTTGACTTCAAGCTCGCAGCGGGCTACCGTCCTCGATAAGGAACTCAGAATTTACGATAACTTCCCGTGATGGCCCCAGGCTTGAATTAGCATGCAATAGTGATACCAGGCACGCAGCTACGCGAGGAGATGGTTGCAAACGAATTATTGTAGCTAAATAGATTTAAAATAATGATTTAGATGAAGGAGGCCTTTGGAAGTAAGTGATAGATGAATACGTAGATTTGTAGGCTTGATTCTGGTATTGTGGTTTGAATGGAATGTAAGTAGTACCACATCATGGCTTACAATCAGGTTAGATGGTGGAAATATGCGAGCCTGTCAACAATAAAAATCAATCAGCTGCGATGAAGTGCAAGTAGGTAGTTTAGAATTACATAATGCGTTAACTATATGTATTATTGCGATTAAAGAGAAATTATGATTTTAAGTTAATTATTATAAAACTAAAACATATTATGTTGTATCAGTTATTTAATTTAAAAAATCGAAGTTTAAAAGATCCTAATTTAAAACATACAGCTGAATGTATAAGAAACTTTTTACACAAATACTTATTTTATTATTTAAAGATTTTAATTCTCTTTTTTTGCGAAACAAATCGTATTTTATTTTTTATTAATAAACCTGTTATTGCCTGACTAATAAGTTATCAATATTGACTATCATAATATCTCTATACTTAAAAGAAACAATGAGTAACCTAATTGAAGACTTTATCCCCTAAAGCACACTTGTTTCACAACAATGGACAAACAAAAATGCAATCCCGTGCCATGTCAGTATAAATCTAAGAGAAAAATACTAACTTTGCCCTTTATTACCTGAGATAACTGTATTTTAAAAACATCGTAACTAACCTATAACTAAACAAAGAAATATGAACCCTATATTGAATACGAATAAGATTGGATGAAAGTTTTTGTCGGTTTTATGAGAAAACTTTTAATAAATGCATTATTAATCACTTAAATGTGGTAACAACCCCAAAATAGTTTTGTTTGCGAAAGGCAATGAAGGAAATGCTGC
This sequence comes from Tholera decimalis, assembly GCA_943138885.2. Classification (NCBI taxonomy): domain Eukaryota; kingdom Metazoa; phylum Arthropoda; class Insecta; order Lepidoptera; family Noctuidae; genus Tholera; species Tholera decimalis. Next base: position 4,502,170 of record OW964553.2, on the reverse strand, counting down.
TTAAACGTCTTTTGGCAACGCTTCGTATGCTTTTATTATGATTATTGAAACATCAATTATAGAAACCTTTTTGTTTAGTGAATACTTTTTAAATTAGAGCTAACTTGAATTTATTTTCCAAATTAATTATTAAATGCCATCTTAACACGACATGTTTTTTCGTTAATTTAAATTATTATTGAAACACTGAAACAATTTAGAAGTCAGTCTCTTTTGAAGTCCATATAATCTGTAATGATCAAATCATATGATAACCTAGTAGGTAGGTTAAATGTCGAGGTGATATTTTAGAAGAAAACGTTTAAATTTAAAAATCTAGCAAAATTATATGCAAGGAAACTTATATTTAAGAAATAAACTGACATAAAATCCATTGATACTAAACACTATAAGGAAATCTCTCTGTCTATATGGTGAATTAAAAAACCAACAGGTGAAAAGGTTTACATAGATATTAGTATAGACCCAGATTGCACTGAATATGGGATATTTTAGGATTGGGTACATTCGAAGTTGCTGGCGGAAGGAAATAAATCAAAATTTTCAAAGATCTTTATTAACTCATATTAATGACGGTACCATGCCTATAACAATGAAAGATAAATATTTTTTTCATTGGTTATAGGTTTGCGTTTGACCACCATCTCACCTGATGGTAAGCGATGATGTGGTCGAAAATGAAGCACGCTTGCCAAGAAGTAACCTATTCACTCTTGAATTAAAGACCCAGAAATTGAAATTGAAGAAGGTTATAGCTATCAGGAAATCCATTCTCCGATAGTTTCACTTTTTAGTTGTACGCACGATAAAGGTACCTATTCCCAAAACGTTTTGCGGATATGGGTGGGATGTCCACCATGTAACAATGGCGCAACGTCGTTTGTCTTGTAGTGCGATAATGGAACAGGATTGGTGGAATTAGATGGAATTAGAGATGGTTCGCAAAAATGCACCTTACCCTTAATTAAATCAACACAGATACATGAAGGGAATTTATTAGGCTAGTACTTCACCTTCAAAATCTATTCCTACAAACACGAATTTAAATACGAAATCACAAATTATTAAATGAGCGTTAATTACTTACTAAGCTAGGTATAATTTACAGCTTGCAAGTAGGTATGTTTAAAATATTTTAGGCAGAAGCTAGAGATTAGATATTTTAAGATTATAGTCAATTTTCACCACGTCTAAGCCTGTTCTTTGAATAAAAAAAAAAACCGATACTTACCCAACATTCATCGTAAAAATATGCCAAAACAAATTCATCATCGTAAGCCATATCAATAAAACCCAAAAGTGCAACAGAGCCATTGCAAAAATTATTACACCTTCAACCTTTGTTTTGCAATCCACCAGAAAATATACAGCGAAACGCAAATCACTAAATCACTGGCACCCATCAGAAAGCATCTTTGTTTTCAAACTCTAAGGGAGATAACATAACGCTGCGGTCGAAAAAGACTCTCTTGAAAACCTTCTTTTGCAAAACCTTTTTAACTCACAAACGAAACTCCACACGATATTCAACCTTACGGCTCACAACTTAAGAACATTCAAAATGTATAATGCTGCAAAATCAAGTTGGCACAATTTTATCGAAGTCAGACAAATGAAGTCGTATGTCAAAAGCGTCAATCTCGCGTCGGTCGGTTAACCCGAACGAGCTGTTGGGGATGCGACTTTTACGACACAATATTTCAATATCCTTACGAGGAGTTATCTCGTTGTCCATTCGCATAATCCAATGTGGTGTGGGTTTGAAGAGTAATTAGGTTTCGAAATCTGACTAAATGTCTTTGACGTGATAATGATTTCTTTCTGAAGTTGACGAAGAATGTAAAACAATTAGTAAGTCATGATGAAGTGAGCACAAGAAATGACACTATCTGTGGACTCGGTGAGCAGTGCTGACTGTAGTTAAAGGCATGACTTATAGGTCGTGTCGTGGGTTCAAACTTAGGCAGGCCGATAACTTTGAATATTTTTTAGGTACCAATGCCCTCGAAGCGGTGGAAGAAAGCATTGAGAGGAACTGAAATATTCTAGGACTGAAAAATCTAAAGGCATATGATTTTCACCAACCAGCACTGACCTCCGTGGTCGGTTATGGCCCATTTCCTCTGATAGTGAGGAAGCCCAGTAGTGGACATATTTAGCCTGGTGATGTTATGTTATGGTAACATATATAATATATTAGCAGTTACTCGCGACTTCGTTCGCGTGTGTTTTTCCCGTGTAAATCCCGATCCCGTGGGAATTTCGCAAAATTTCGTCTTAGCGAGCATCTACGTACTAAAAGAAACCCCATGCAAAATTTGAGAGTCCTACTACTTATAGTTTCTGAGATTTCGTGCTTAATCAGTGAGTGGTATTTCGCTTTTATATATACAACGTGTAAATTAAAGGGTATATACATACCGAGTGCACGGCTTCTTTGGATGATAACAAACGATATAGCAAGGGTTTTGTAATCCTATGTCTACATGTGTGGAACTTATTAGAAATTTCAATACATTGATACCAGAGACCGAATTTTTCAAATTAAGAAGAACGAAGACAATAATCATTTTATTGGCAAGGGACGTGGAAAGTTATTATCATCATAGTGCTGTGACACGTTTGTTCTGATTGGTATTCAAGAAAAATATGAAACCGATAATTTGGGGTCAATTCTGAGAATCACTTATTTTGAGTTGAAACTTTACATAGAGACTCCATACCAGATGTTGTCTTCAGTCCTTTTGGATATATAGATATGGGGTTTCCGTTACACGTTGTATAGATAAAATAGTTAAAAGTCTAACCAACAATTTGAAATTGGCTGCAAAATACAAAATATAAAATGATCTTACAATGCCATTGTCTCTATCCCCACTTGCTGATATCAATAGTTCAATAAGGAAATAAGAAATCCCGTTCACTCATCAGTCCACCCACTAATACCATCAAAATAAAATACGAATTCGAATTCACAAGATTCCAACGAGCAATAAATTGACAAAAAAGTCCAACCCAATAAAAATCTTCTACCGACTCCCAAAACCGTATTCAATCTGTACTAAACTACACACCGAAAGGTCTAAAACTCTATAGGTAGACCATCAAGGGTCTAAAGGCTGGCCGTCAAAGGTACGTTCAGTGCGAATGGGCACTAAATCAGAGCTAATCCGGGCATGACATACCCCGCCCTCTCGCGTCTTTATTCTATACAAAGGGAGACGGGCGTTAAACAAAAATCCTGTGACGAAAGCTTACATCGAGGTTCGCTTGTTAATCCATGGTTTAGTTAACCTGTGGTTTGTTAGAGTACGATTACTTTGGATGACGATTTTTACAGCGAAAAGATTGATTGTAATTTGCCCCGCTAGAACATCGTTCGATTGAAGTCAATCTATCTATTCCATATCCATTTCCATATCTATATATATCCACATCCTCGTCACGTTGCATGCCAAAGGTAACAAGCAACACCTACTATCAATAACATCCCTACCTTGACCATAAAAATTAAACGCTAACCATCGCTCAAATATCCACATATCAACCACGGTGCAACCTACCCGACCATACCAAGAAAAACACTCAAAGCCAGCATAAATCTATACGCGCATTGTTGCTTGTCCACTGACAACGGGCTTATAAACACGGCCGAAGTTGGCCGGCCACGTCAGGTGGCCGTAAATACCGATAAACGGCCGTAAATGGCTTTAAATAGCTTTAAACGGGTATAAGCTATTTATCCTCGGTTGCCGTTAATAGAACCAAGCGATCGATGTCATTAATTTGTTCCGGTAATGGGTTTTGATTCGCGTGGTTGAAAGGCTGAAATTGTTGTTCGCTTCGGATAGTCATGGGTGGTGCTGTTCTGGTGGATTCTAGCGTCATTTCATAGTATAGATACTTACGTCAATAAACGATAGATGCTGAGTTCGATAATAAATCTTATTTGATTATCTTATTATATTATTATCTTATTTATTTGATTTCTTATTTGAGAATTTTGCTATTCAGTTGCTTAGGAGTTAAGAGTAACGTACTTAACATTAATTGTTAGATTGAATGACACTGGTAGAAGAATTCCTTACTAGCAAATTGCGGGAATTTTTCGCGTAAATCCCGATCCCGTGGGAATTCCGCGATAAATCCCTATATTTTTTCCTTTAACGTTCTCTGTCTTCCAGTAAAAGTTCCATTAAAATCGATTGTGATAAACCACCAGAGATTAGACCGGATAAACAGACAAGAACTTAAAAAGTTTGTTTATGTTTTAGTATCATGTAAATCTTACTAATATTATAAATGCTAAAGTTTGTCAGGGTATATGTATGTTTGTTGCACTTTCACCTAAAAATTACTGAACAGATCTCAATGAAATTTGGTAAGTAGATTGGTAGATAGTTCCCGGAATTCCCCCGAAATCGACATTTACGCGGGAAAAACCTTCCACGCGATCGAATTCGGGGGAAATGTCTAGTAACTAAATTTAAGTACTTACAAATACAGTTGATTGGAAGTAATTTTATAATCACAGACAGACACTTTAGGTATTTTTATTGATATGTATAGATCATATCCAGTATCCAAATAACTTTATACCTACAAGGCCAATGGCGATGCACCATCGTAGCATGGTGGACATCCCACCTATACGCACAAAACGTTTCGAGAATACTTTCATTGTGCGTACACCTAAGCGGTCAAACTCCCTGCCCGAGACTGTGTTTCTTGATAGCTTTACGTATTTATTTTACTAACTTTATTTTACTAATACTCCCAGGTATTTAAATCAAGAGCGAATTGGTTACATCTAGACAAGCATGTTTCATCTTCGACCGCTTACCATCAGGCAAAATGGTGTTCAAACACGATCCCACCATCAATAAAAGAACTATAACATATCTTTTAAAAGTTCCACTGACACTCTCAGTACAAATTGTCTAAGATGTAAAACAAGAAATTGACACTTTCATCAGCACCATCAATTTCTTCATTCCAACACCAATATTGGGTCCAACGTGAAACCACAACAAACATCAACCATGTTTGTTAACCAACGCGTTCGATAAGTTTCATTATTTATCTGCTATTGTTTGGTTCACATAAACACAGTGCTTTATGGGCGCAGAGTCAGTTTCCTAACAACTCTTTAGAGGCTGTAAACTCTTTAGGGTTTCGGAGGGAATTAAGTTTTTAGTGTTGAAACGTAGTCTGGGTTTAAACGCTATCTAGATGGTGGTTACGTTTTTATAATAAGTTTCGCATTAAGTGACTTCTATCCTGAGGTTAGCCGGCAAGACATCTATACTAAAATTATAAATGCAAAACTCTTTCTGTCTGTTTGTTACGCTTTTGCGACTAAACCAAAGCACCAATTTGACGAAATTTTGGAATGACAATAGTTGAACAGAATAAGGTCAAAAAAAGCCTACTTAAAAAAAATCAAACCTTAAAAGGTTGAAATATTGGATGATTTAATATAGGTTTACATATTAATTTTACAGGTCACGAAGTAACGGGCAAAAGCTAGTACTTAATAAGGATAAGATGTGTCAAGTAAACGTAGTTTACTTATAATATATGTACTTACCTAATGCTTAGAGTTTTGGTAAGTCAGTGGTGTTAAAAATAAAATTTATGTAGGTAATCTAGTGTGCTCCATCGCTGACCACATCGACGCTTTCCATCAGGAGAGATAGTGATCAACTGCGAGCCTGTAATTCAAGACTGCGAGACTGAACTAGGATTAATTATATCCTGTGTTACTAGACAATTTTCACTAACATAGCTTTCAATTACCTATATCCTACCATTCCTTTTGAGTCATATTTACTCTTAGATCTACTTTTTGATATTATTTAAATGTTTAGTGCGATCACAACTGGAATATGGTATTTTAATCTGGAATCCTTATTATATTAAATATAATAACAAATAAGAAATGGTGCAGAAAAAATCTTACGTAGCATGAACTACATAAAAATGTAATCATTCAATGATTCCCTATTCCCGATTGCTTAAAAAATACGACATTCAGAGCCTGGAAGCCTGACGATTACTTTTGGATGTAATGATGCTGCATGGTTTGTGCCATAATAGGTTTGACTATACTGACCTTACAAATACATTATGTTATATGGTACCTAGAACTGTTATCAGACGGGGAGCTCGCGTGCCACGCTTGTTCCATGTGGCATGCAAAACTAACGTCGGGCCCGAGTGCCTCTTCGTCATCTTGTGGAAACTAACACACACTTCATAGACATTTTCCTTATTTCTGTTATGGTGTACAGTAGAGTAGGTATCTATCTGTCGACCTATCGATCAAAATCATAACCTCCTTCCGTTATGTTTCCAAGTAGTCGATCAAAAAACTGAAAAAAATCTGTGATTATGGGTTAAGATTAAAATAACAGAAATAAATTATACATAATATGTATGCAGTTGAGTTTTTCCTGAAATTGGTTTACACATTGTATGCAGCCATTTTCTTTAGCTATGTATTAAAAATATTATTCTAACACGTGCCTTCAGCAATGTGTCTCCTTCCTAAAAACTACTCAAATTCTCCCTAAACACTATACCAAATAAGCAATAGGTACACATCTAAATAAGTGTAAGTAGTGACATGTTCAACAAACACCGTATTGAACAGGGCGCGACATGTCAAATGCAGCGCGACCATTTTGGAAAATGTCGTGATTTCCTTTTTCGGGTCTACTCCTCGTACTCGTATTGTGGTATTATAGAGTTCATTATGAATCAACAATGAGTGGGGTTAGGATGGAGTATAGTGAAAGCCAGCGATGTGGAAGATATGGTAAAGATATGTGAAGCTTTGGTACCTTGCATATAATACATCCATCTTTTAATTTGTTGTCTTGTAATGTTCACCTTTTAAATCTTTCTTGTTCATCCAAGTTTACTAATGTCGTTATTTAGAGACGAAATTATTCTATACATTCACTGAAAAACAAGTCACTCAGCAGTACATTCAGCATTGGTTGTGTACGAAAATGCTTTATGAAAATAAAATGAAATATTTATTTTGTAAATTGGTTATAAACACTTTTACACGACATTTTTTGTGTCTTAAGTTAAGCTAGATGAGGCCGGTGTTTCCTAACTGGCTCTGAGAAGAAACACCCAAACCAACTCAGAAGTCAATGTCTCTTTTAAAATTCATACAATTCGTATTTGTTAAACCATATGAGAAGCATGAAGGTTCATACCTGTTGTGTCTTTTTTGACATTGACAATGTGAATTACCTAAGTCACCCTGTTCCACATCGCATGTCTATCGCTTCACTTGTACTGTCCGAACGTCCCACACATTACGCCCAAAATGACAAAACGGATCTCATAATATTTGAAGGAGACCTAGACGGCTACTGGTCCACCTCGCAGTCACCACCCAAGTCAACAAAGCATTTCCTGTCAAAAATACTGATTAAATAACCTGTATGCAAACACGAAGCGCCGGTAAATATCGCTCACCATCCATAAACGAAAATACATAATAGCTGTGCTCACTTCAAATAATATAGATTGTAGGAAATAGCTTACCATGGACAACGATGTTTTGTGGTTTTGTGAAAGTTGAGATTTTATTTGTTGGTTCTGATCTGAGATGGAAATCGTCATTGTCGTGAAGTACAACGTACTAGTTAAATATGTGATACGTGTATGTCAACTCACAGTATAGCTATAACCTGGGGGTCTTTAAGTCAAGAGTGAATAGGTTTCTTCTAGGTAAGCGTGCTCCATCTTCGACCACATCATCACTTGACATGGTGGTCAAACGCGAACCTATTATCAATAAAAAAATAAGGAGTCAAGGGGTAGTTACACAGTTATTAGATAATCTACAATCATATGCGTTGAGTATAAATAAATAAATATATTACATTTTCAAAATTTATTCGCAGATATACCGTAAACAATTCTTTCTAAAGCCAAAACCAATAATTAGGACTTAAATAACTTAGTCAATACACAAAACTTCGTGAATTCAGCTACTTATGAAAATACCTATAATACACTTCAAGACAATCTGAAAACTAAATTCGGTAAGTAGGTTTTTTTTTCTTTTTTTTTATTACTGATGGGCTCACACTTGACCTCGATGTCGCCTGATGGTAAGCGATAGATGAGGTCTAAGATGGGACGAGCGAGCCCAGAAGATACATATTTACTCGTGCTTTTAGGTACTTAAGATTTAAACATTTTATTTGATGTTAATTTTTATACATACAATTTAGTCTAAAACTAAACTATATGTAAACTTAAATCATCATCTTTAAGCTTAGCCTTTTCCCAACTATAGCTAGCGGCAATGTACTAACATGATACCGCGGCCCCGGAACTTACGGGCAGCTGAAGGAGCAGGGTGGGTTTTTAGTCAGTAGAAGTCTGACACACCCTTCCGCTTAACCCAGAGCGGGAGAAGTTATTCGATGATTTTCCCACCCAGACAAAAAAAGCTCATTCATCCACTCACATACCTGCTTACTCACTACGTCAACAGTCTGAACAACATAATTTAATGGGGGGCCTGGAGTTCTAAAATACAGGCCTAGGCTTAGTTTAGACTCCAGATCTCCCACAAAATACACACTTTGCCAAACTTTCTGTGTCTGACTGTAAATTATACTCACGTTAATTTGTAATTTGTGGAGATAAATAAAGATTTCTATTATTATAAAAAAAAAACTATGTTAGGGTTGGCTTCTTGTCTAACCCTTGCCCAGACTGGTGTCAGACTAGTGTCAGATTTTCTGAATTCTGACTATTCTGCCCCCATTGTCATAATTACAGTAAGTCAAAAAAATTAAATGTTGCGAAATCCCACTTTTGTTTTGAAATGTTTAAATTGGTGTATCTTGATAATTATAGCAGATAGCTAAAACATTTAAACGGATAATAAAAGATACATGTTTGTAAATTAGTCCTCAATATAAATTATTTGTTAAATATTGATGGTTATTATTAATCTAATGAATTGTATCTATAACTACCACTTCTATCAGCCCAACTAACACTTTCTTAAGCGTATTTACAGTAAGTCGGTAAGATACTGTAATTACATTGTTATAGTGAGTATTTCTGCTGACTCACTTACTTGATGTATGCTTACGGATTAGTTTTATTTTTTGTGAATTACACAAGTTATAAATAGAGTAACTATACTTACTGTGAAAATCAGTAGCTAAAAAAAATTTTTTGCAAAGTTGCTTCCGAAAAGTACCATTTTTGGGAAGTTGAACTTATGATGAAGACCACAGATGGCCACTGAAATGCCTCAATAATAAGTATTTCGTGGATTGCGATTCGATTACTTGAGTACGGATGTTAAACACTTTATGCTCATCACAATATATATAGTGATGTAGAGCTGATGGTCAAATACCAGGAGAACTCCTCAAAATTAACGGCTATGCATCGGGAACAGCAATATTTTGTAAAAGGTGATAAGTTGTTGACATTATGGCTTTTGTAACCAGATAAATTACAAACCGACCCATAAAAAAGCGTGAAAAAAATTTTTTTGCAAAAAATAGAACCGACTTACTAATATATTTTTTTAATACAGTAAGTCTACTTACTGTTATTATTATAATGAACGATTGAGTCTTCTCAACATTTACTGTGATTGTGCTTATTGTAACTTTGTTAATAATTTAGATATAAAAATAAAGAAAAAATTTCCTTATAGGGCTTGATTTAAGGATCACAGTAACGTAAAAAAACGTCATAACACCAGTAACACGATTTACTGTAATTATGACATTGGGGGCAGTACTCGTAATGATGGTGAAAGACGTCCAAAAGACAGCCGAGACAGGCTTATCGTGCTTTCCGAGGCACAGAGGAATCTTCGTTAAGATGGACGCCCATCCAAAATCTGTCCTTGGCAAGTGTTGCTTAACCTAGAAGATCGACCCCTATGAATGTTATTATTTAATCACGAGCTCCTTAACATACAAACTTAAATAAAGTATAAAATAATTCGTCCTTAACGCTGTCGGCTGAGAGACTGGCGGCATTGCCACGTTTTATTTATTTATTGTACACCTTACAATATTTATATGGATACAAAAATTTAACTAATGTACAATGGCAATGCTTTGCTGCGTTAGATCTTAGAAAGTGTCAACCAGCCCTTTTAAAATTTCTTTAAAAAGGCTGTGAGCACAAGCGTCCTGAAGTGTAAGAGTTTCAACCCCAAACGAAAAATAGATGATGTATGATTTAAAAATGTTTTGCGTCGAATGCAAAAAAGTATATAAACTGCACATTGGACCAATTCGAGAACTTATGCATATAAACAATTTTCTTTCTTTTTATGGGGGAAAAATCATCAAATTACTTCTTAAGCTCTAGTTAGAGCGGAGGTCAGACGAGTGTTAGGCTTTTGCTGACTAAAATCTCACCCTGTTCGTTCAGTTGCCCTTGCGACCGGGGCCGCGGTAGCTCGTTAGAACTTTCCCGCAACCCCGGACCTTATTTTGACCTTAAATCAACACATACTGATTTTGTCTTAGTTTCCGACATGAGGGCAGACAGACGGACAAACAACTCCACGTGGGTGTAAAGTGGCCACTACACACAATCCCTGGTTTGTTTAAGTAATGGACTATGCCAGGAGCATTGACGAGACACAGGTGGAATGGAGAAGACATTATTCTGTGAAGAATTTAGTGTTAAACGTGGCTTGGATTACTAATTTAGTATTTTATATCTCAACGATTGTCTACACTTATATTATAGATAGGAAAGTTTTTTTTTAATTTGTTTGTTATTAATAACAACAAAAATATAGGACCAATTTCAAAAATTATTACTTCAATAGGAAGCTACATTATCAGCCAGTAACATCTATTTTATTTTTGCTGAAAAACAACCTTTTTGGTGAGTGAAGCAGCGGACAGGAGCAAGTAAAGAATAACACGCTGAGAAAATATGACTTTTATTACTTTACTTTAATTTTATATATAAAAGAGGATATTCATTCTCACAGTCGCGTGTCAAAGCCGAAATTCTGAGCAGCTGATTAAATCTATTTTAATTAATGAATTTTCACAAGTAGGTATAACCAAAAACCGAATGTCGACTCCATGCAATCCTCTGTCCAACTTCGGTGGCGCGTACTACAGAAGTCGTCCTCTATTTTGTAAGCGTGTGTCCTTCTCAGAAGCGTCGCACAGCCTCTAAGTAGGTTTATCATCATTATTTGACCAAATTAACACTTTAAACCATAGCTAAGTCCACCCTAGTTTCCTGTATTTTAGTAGTTATTTGTTCTATTTCTATGGTACTAATTTCCTTGCTATTTTGGCCTTATAGGGCGAATAGACGCTTCTGTGTTCCCTACCGCTTATCAGCCGTCAGCCTTTAAAGCAATAGTGAGCAGGCGGTCTGGGTTCACTTGTTCCATCGTAAACCTCATCTATTGCTTACTCATTATTTGACTAGAACAGATTTTATGGACTACAAAAGAGACTTTGATCTCTGAATTTATTTTGGTGTTTCTTCTAAGGTAGTCCAATAAGAAAGACCGGGCTCATCTTGTTAAATTTCACGAAAAAAGACGTGTGAAAGCGTTATTAAATAAAAATATAGTATATGAATATATAATAGCATTTATCTTTTGATGAATTCGCAATTCATGCTAAACTTTGCAAAGCATACTTTGTAAAGTTGTTTCCAGTTGGCTAGAACATTGCAGGCCTGAATCACCTGATTGTCTGATAAAAAGATGGCTCTGTGCTTCGGAAGGCACGTGTAAGCCGGTGGTCCCGGTCGCCAAATGGCGGTCGTCAAAGTAGACCACGTCAGAAGCCCTTGAGGCGGTCTAGAAGTCTGACACTAGGGTGTATGGGGTCGTTAGACCTTACCTTACGATGAGAAGAAGAAGATTTTAAAATTATTAAAGGACCCCAAATGCAGCAGCTCAAATGCGAACGTGTTTTAAAATAGTTCATAAGTACATAATAAAGATAAAGTACATAATAAGATTTATATACGTCATATAGGTAGATTATGTCAGGTATAGAAAATAATGATTAAAATTACATAATTAGAGGCAAGGCTATAATATCAGCGAAAATGCCAAAAAGAGACAAGGAGCATCAGGCCTAATATTATAAAGGCGAAAGTTTGTGATGATGCATTAAGGATGGATGGAAGGATGAATGGATGGATGAATGTTTTTTACTCTTTCTTTTGGGTGTTCTTTCTCTTTCACTTTTTTCCAAATACTACAGAACAAATTTAGATGAGAATATACAATATACTTATACCGCAAATTAACACATAGACTACAATTTTTAAAGATTTCGTGGCCTTTTTATTTGGAAGGAAGCCGCGGGCAGAACCGAGTACTGTCATAAATACCTCAAACACCAACTTCGACCACAGTAACACCCAAATAACGCGCGTTAACTCTACCAGATCTAATTCGTTTCTTTATCCGTTCAATTAACACAGTAAGAACAAGTCTAGCGTGGCAGTCTGTTTGTCTTATAATGCCTTAACGACCAGTGTTAATGAGTTCAGCAAACAGAAAATTGGATCGGTGGGTAATATTGGTAGCTGACTGTAGTTAAGATTTTTATGTTCTTGGAATTTTGAAGGCGGTTTGAAATGAACAGTGAGTTTTGAGAATGAATTTTTTTTACTAAAAACAACCGCTCTAGGCTAAGGCTAAACTGGTAGCCAAAACTTTGGGAATCCTAGCAAAGATGGCACGGTACCTCACACCTGAACAACTTGCCAAACTTTATCAAGTTCGGTCTTGTATGGAGTACTGCTCCCATCTTTGGAACGGATCTGCCAAATACCAGCATGATGCAATTGAGTGTATCGAGAAATGAGCCAAGAGAGAGATTGGCAACGAGAGACTGGTCGAGACAAAGCTCCAGAGCCTTGAACATCGACGACGACTTGCAAGCCTATTGGTTTTCTGTCCATTGATTTCAGGGAGTGTCCAATGGAATAACACAATCCTTACACACACACCAAGCACAAAGATATGCACTCACATACACTCAAGTGACGTTACAGTGACCACATCTTCAGCCCAGCAGATTTCTGCAGCCTTACCTGGGTTCCATCTTGTCGAAATTTTGCAACACTGCGAATTCAGGCAGCTACATCCATTTTATTGAAATGTATGTGTTGTTAAAGTTACGTATGTATGTTTAAATGTGTATGAATATGTATGTATTGTGCCATTGGGGTTTTCTGCAAGGAATTACTCAGTACTAGCCCGAAGTTTGGGAGTTAGCGGTGTGATACCCCTATTCATCGGAAAGTAAATTAAGTCGTTGCTCCCGGCTGTCAAAAGGACATTTTTGGCAGTCGTTACGGGTAGTCAGAAGTCAGTAAATCTGACACTGGTCTAGCCAATGGGTATCGTGTTACCCAGTTACTGGGTTGTAGAGGTCAGATAGGCAGACGCTCCATGTAAAACACTTATACTCAGCTGCATCCGGTTAGACTGAAAGCCGACCCCAAAATAGTTGGAAAAAGGCTAAGCGTTTGGCTAAGCAGATGATGATTTAGTTTTATGCATTTTAAATAATATTATACTTTTCTAAAATTCATCTTGAACTCATTTTGTAAATAGTTTTTAAATTATTGTAAATAGGTGAAAATATTGCCTGACTTTATTATATGTAATATATAATAAAGATATAATATGTAATATATTATATATGTGTAATGTCTTTTTGCCGTAATGGAGTAACAAACATCAATTCATCATACAACTTAAAATACACATACGGTGGCTGCCCAGTGATTACAAGTACGATATATTAATGGTTTGTCGTGGGCAGGTACTTTCATCACTGCCCTAACCATGGTGAAGAAAAACAGTGAGGAAACCATCCATATATATATATACAACGTGTAATTTAAAGGGTATATACATACCAAGTGCATGGCTTCTTTGGATGATAACAAACGATATGGCAAGGGCATTGTAATCCTAAGTCTACGTGTGTAGAACTTATTACAAATTCCATTACACAATACCAGAGACCGAATTTTTCAAATTAAGAAGAACGAAAAGAATTATCGTGTTATTGGCAAGTGACGTGGAAAGTTATTGACCCTCGTAGTGCTGTGACACGTTAGTTATGATTGGTATTCAAGAAATATATGAAACCAATAATTTGGTATCAATTCACTGAGTCAGTTATTTTGTGCTGAAACTGTGCATAGAGACTCCATACCAGATGTTGTCTTCAGCCTTTTTGGATAGATATGGGGGTTCCGTTACACGTTGTATATAATCTTTATTTGCACTAAAAATTATTACATAAAACCAGTTGAGTCCCTGACTCCCGTGATGGGTGATAAACCTGTGTTACAGGAGCTAGTATGTATATAGTAGTAGTATGCAAAAATTACATTAAAAAAAATTAGTTACACTTAAAGATAAAGACAAATATGTTATCAAAAAAGTTTGTGTGATTGCGTGTGTGCGTACTTGTGTGTGTGTGTGTACGTGTTTGTGTGTGCGTGTGTTTACGTGCGTGTGTATTTAATCAATAATGGAATATACACTTAAACAAAAACCCTAAACTACATATATACATCTAAAAATAAACTAAAATATGGTGTCCAGAAATTTGTGCGCATCGCTGTCCACTGGTAATGTGCCCAAAAGACTGGCGGCATTGCCACGCTGTTTAGCAATGCTTAACCGCTGTCCAAGGTAAAAGCCAGCCTTTAGGTCACGCGAAGTGTCAACTAGGCGCCTGGATAGTTCTTTAAATAATTTGTGAGCACTCGGACCCCACGATCCCAAGGTGCCAAACGGCTCCACCCCAAACGGCTCGAAAATATAACCTCCAACCAGGTTATTATACACTTCTGGACACATCTATTGGCCCACCTTAGAGTTTAGGTTTCGATGGCCCCTACCGAAATATGATTGCTAGATTGAACAAAAACTGTTGATGCAGTTTTAAACCTGATACATTTTACCATCTTTTTCGATCGTATAGTTTTAAATTTGAATTCAGAATACCATACGACATGGACCTACGCCTAACAAGTCGGATATGCGCCTTGTTAAAGGCAATTAATTTTTGAATAAAAAACATGTTTTATCAAATAAAGGTTTAATTTAATAACGCGTGTTGCCTCCATGGGCATCTACCACAGCTCTCATACGATTAGGCATAGAGTTTATCAACCGCTCTATGAAATTTTGAGGGATCATCTCCCATTCCTCTTCTATGGCAGTTTTCAACTCCTGCATCGTCTGGGCAACTGGCTGACGAGCCCTAACACGCCTTTTTAGCTCGTCCCACATGTGCTCAATGGGGTTCATGTCTGGGCTTCTGGCTGGCCAGTCCATAACTGTGATGTTCACATCCCGAAGATATTCCCTGACGATGCCGGCCGCATGGGCTCTTGCATTATCATGCATAAAAAGGAAATTTGGGCCCACATAGTCCGCGTATGGTATCACGTGAGGTTCTAAGCACTCACGAATGTATCTTTCAGCATTTAATGTTGGCAGCCGTGGTCCTGTAACAACCTCAAGTTGAGTTTTGCCGCTCGCGGATATACCGCCCCAGACAGTCCATGAGCCACCGCCATAAGCAACCCTCTCTTCAAAGCAGCATTGTGCGAAACGCTCTCCCTTACGCCGGTAGACCTTCTTCCTTCCATCATTGCCATGTAACACAATTTTAGACTCATCAGAAAAGAGTACACGGCTCCAATCTTGCTGTGTCCAATTTAAATGACTGCGTGCGAAATGAAGGCGCGCTGTTCGGTGGGCTCGCTTTAGTTTGGGCCCATTAGCTGGCTTGTGTGGTACCATATCGCGTTCTTTTAACCTTCTCCGAACAGTTCGAGCGCTCACAGATACTCCGTGGAAGTCGCGAAGTTGGTTTTGTATCTCAATGGAGGTAAGGTGACGATTTCTCAAGCTGGTCGTCACGATGAATCGATCCTGCCTTTCAGTTGTGACCCGAGATCGTGGCCTTCCTTGGCGACGAACAAAGCCGCCAGTCTCCAGGTACCTCCGATAAACATTTCGGACCGCAGATCGACTTAAATTAAGTTGAGCACTCACGTTTCTTTGGCTGTGTCCGGCCTGAATAAGTGCCACAGCTTGGGCGGCGACTTCAGGTGAAGTATCCATAGATTATTGATAGAACCTCACCTTAATGTTAAGAATAAGTAATGTTTGTTGCAAAAGCAAAGATATCAATCACTTTTTCAAGAATTAAATCCAAGTAAACCAATAAAACCAAGTTTTCTTAGTATTCGATTGTTTGATATCAACAAACAGGCTCCAAATTGTCTTTTGTTTCTTTAAATTCTGTGTTCGAAATTCAAAAAAAGACTATTGAATGAAATTGTGAATGTGCCAGGTTCAAAACTGCATAAAAACTTTTTGCTCGACCTAATATAAAATTTTAGCTAGGACCAAACGAAACTGAAAATACAAGGTGGGCCAATAGATGTGTCCAGAAGTGTATTTCCGCCACTTGAGGTTCTCAGCGGCTACACCGGCAGCGCCATCACAGCAAGAGGAGCTAGGAAGATGGGATGGTGCAAGAGTATCGACACAAGTTGCGTCCCACACTAAATAAAGCCCTACCCATTTTCCAAGGAAATAAAGACATACCGTCCGGTCTTTTGCCATCGTCGCGTGTGAGGCCATTAGGTTCTAATACAGTTCAGTATTTTCTAATAAAAATAAATCTACAAGACAATGATTCTCTCCAAACTGGCTTCGACTGTCCCGTGACTTATTATGTAGGTACGTACAGTCTTGTGACAGTGAGAACAAGCTTAGCTTGCCCGTCTGTTTGTCTTATAATGCCTTAACAACGAGTGTTAATGTGATGAACAAACAGAAAATTGGATCGGTGGGTAATATTGGTAGCTGGGGGCTTTGTGTTCTTAGAAGGCTTCGGTTGAAAATGAGAGTGGAATTTGAGTTTGTGTTTAAAGAATTAAATGTCTGGCGATGTGGAGATTTAAAAAAGACACATCCTACACGATCTGAAGCGATACTATGAAGCGAAGGGTAACCTTATGATAGTACCGAAACCTATGTGTTGTAAAAAATTACTTAGTAAACTGCAATATTTCTATGATAAATTAACTATGGCATTTGTCGTAGAAATCAAAATCACGTATCTTTAAGTCAAGAGTGAGTAGGTTTATTCTAGGTAAGCGTGCTCCATCTTCGACCATATCATCACTTACCATCAGGTTAGATGGTCGTCAAAAACGAGCCTATTCTGAATAAAAAAATTGTAAAAAAAAATCTTACCAGAATGCTCTTTAATGCCTTCATTTTGGTAGATAATCTTTGTATCCAGTCAAGATGCTGCTAAAAAGTAAGTTTCTAAGGCCGCATAAAGCCTTCAGATGCTGCATTTCAGTACATATATCGTTAATTTATTTATTTGTAGCATATCATATGTTTTATTACAATATGTGAAACATATAACGTGATCCATGTAGATATTAAATTCAACAAAATGATAAATGAATAACACTCAACCAAGAAATAAAAATAACAAACATATAAATCAATTTAAATTAAATTGATTTATCATAGAATGTAATAATTACAGTACTTGCTTCATAAATCCGAATCATCAATTATTATTTTTATCAAAGAGATCTTAGACTTATTAGCAAAGTAAACTAGTCTTAAGATTCCACAAACTATAATTAACTTTTGTAAGGGACAGGAACTGTTATTCCTTAATACAGGTTATGTTTTAACCTAGCTAGGATAGCAGGACTTCACCCACTAGATTGTGAACGACATGGTACAAATAATATTATGTTATCAACTTTGTATACGACGATATGCCTTATGTACTACAATCACTTTTTAATGCAATAAACAAATTTATTATTATTATTATTATTTATTATTATAATAAAATTGATAGCTATATAACAAAGAGGTGCCCGAACTTTAAATTTAGCGTGGACATACTAATTTTATCCTATACAATTCACATTGATTCACCAATGATATAAAATAATTGCGAAGGCCTATCTATCAATAAACACAAATTAATCTTCCACCTTCAACGACACACAACAATATATGTCCAGAAACACAAACAATCAAATTATATCCCAACAAAAGATTATAATGTCGGATCACCCACTCATTCCCACGACTATTTTCTAAAATGGCCGACTGACAGATGTCATCAAAATGTCAATAGTGCTAAACAAACGCGGCTTTGTATGGAACATGTTGAGAAATACTTAGATTGTGATCTGATTGCATTAGATTGGATGAAATACATTGCTCGGCTAGTTGTTGATACTTTTTACGCAATGTATAGAAAATATTTAAGAAATTTGCGTGAATGTTTTTTCAATGCTTGGCAGTGGTGATTAGTGTATCAAATTTAAAAATCAAAAAAATATTTAACAATAAATAAAACCGACTTCCCAAAAAAACACTGCAAAGAGAAAAATAACTCTAATTTCAGTAGTCGGTGTCTTTACTTTTGAACATATTTTCGTTTTTGACACCGCCTTCCGAAATTAAAGTTATTTTTCCCTTTGCATTGTTTTTTGGGAAGTCGGTTTTATTTTTGTTAAAAAGTTTTTTTTTCTTGCTTTTTAGTGGGTCGGTTTGTAATTTACCTAGTTACAAAAGCCTATATGTCACCTTCTTATCACCTTTTGTAAAATATTTCTTTTCCATGGGGATTATAATTTTTGAGGAGTACTCGTGATACTTCATCATCAGCTCCTCATCACTATATGCATTGTGACGAGCATAAAGTGTTTTACAACCATATCCAAGTAATCGAATCGCAACCAATGAAATAGGTACTTATTATTGAGTTGTTCTAGTAGCCATCTGTGGTCTTCATTATCAGTTCCACTTCACCAAATGGTGCTTTTCGAGAGCAACTGCATAAGTTACTATGAAAAATACCCAAATCGCTATAGGTGTGTCTATAATATTTGAAGAGTTCCCTCGATTTCTCAAGGTTTCCATAATCAAATCCTGACTTCATGACAATGGGAACAACTAAAAAGTATACCCTCTCAAACAAAAAAGATTTTTCCAAATCGGTCCAGCCATCTTCGAGTTATAAGGTAACATACATAGAAAAAAAGTTTAAGCCGAACTGAGAACCTCCTCCTTTTTTTGAAGTTGGTTAAAAAGAGAATGGTGCGCTGTGGTAAAAGGTAGGTAGAATTTACGAGTTATAGGTCGTTGCTTTTAACCTAGGCAGACATCACCACTGTTTTCAGAAACATTGATGTAAAACATCGTGTGGCTTGTCATTTCCTCTTCGGTGATAATATCACCAAATGGCTCCTCCTCCTGGAAGTGGAAAGGAACGTCAAACTTATATTGCTCCCCGTTTCTTCAGTTGCCTTTACGTTCTAGGGCCACAGGATCTCCTATAGCAATATGTCTAGGACTAAAAATTTAAATTTTACTTTAAAAACACATGCGAAATCTACTAACCCGCATTGGGTCCGCGTGTTGGATTATAATAATAAAAATATAATTTTTATTTCAGACCGAGGATCCATTAAGACTTGTTAGTATAAATTAAAAAAATATGTTAGTAGGAATACAAAAGTAGAAAGCATACACAAAACAAAAATAAGACATAAACACACTCAATTTGGCACATGAACTCCCGCTCTCACGTGTACACCCACCCAGTGCCCGAGAAAAGGACCATCAATATTTCCGATAAGGTGGCGAGGATACTGTTGGTGCTGACTCTGAATCTCTGCAGCATCGAGGCACATCGCTTGCGCATGATAGCATTGAAATCATCCAGCCGCGCTTCAGCAAACATACCTGATGCGCTGCAAAACCTAGGCAACCCCAATAGCATTCTCAACACATTATAATACTGATTCTGAGAAACATTCTGTACACGCGTACTTGAAGGACGGCAACGTCGCAATTTATTTATGAGTGTGTTTCTTTTACGTATCAATTTAACATTTTTAGTGAATATTTAAATAATAAAAAAAAAACATTTTGTTTTCGAATGGTAATATTTTTTTTACATGTATGGATGCTATACTATTGCGGGTTAACGGGAACGCCCTCTGTTAGTTAACATACTGTATATCAAATTGCCACGATTGAACACCTACTAGAACACAAGATACGATTGTTTGAAAACGTACACTTTCTTCAGAATTCTTACACGTTCTTTCAGAGGGTTTTCTTGGGTGATTGAAATTGTTAAGTATCGACAGTTAGTATTAATTTTCTTTCTAACAGAAGATGGCGGCACGACTTGGATGCCTTTCTCGGGCATTGGCAAGAGGAGGCACAACATCGAGAGAAGTGGAGTGCCTTTGCCCAGCCGTGGGATAGCATGAGCTAATTAAATGTACAAAGCTATCCTGAACTGCCATGCTATTTGTAACTCACACAGTTTCACTTAACTATAAATCCTTTCGACATTAAATGACTTACATCTCTTAACCCAGAATCAACATAAATGTACTAACGCCACATTCCACAGTGATAGATCGCAGCACTAAATCGAATGCCATGTCTAACAACACAAGGTTTAACGCACAACGCATAGGTACAATTCATTTATTGAAACGCAACAATAGGACGCACGCTAACGAAACGTGACGCATTGTCGTTAAATACTACGATTAATTAAATGAATCTTGTTACGTAATGTTTTATTTAAGTGTAGCGGTATGTTGGATTTACGGATTGACTTTTATTCATTTGTTCAGAAAGTGTCTCATCTAGTTTATCTTAAAGTGGCAAACAATAACAAGTTAAAGTGTTAGCAAAGTCAGAAAACAACGAATATTATGAGTAGATAACCGCACTTTCCGCCAGGTTGAAGTATTTTATACGGCCTTTGGTATTGTTCGTCAAATCGTTTGAGCTCTTTAAAGTTCTAAGTTGATCTACGCGATAACTGACATTTATGCTGGCACTGTTTGGACGGACCTGCTCAAATCTGTGTGATTCTGTCCTCTAAATAAAAAAGCACCTCAGACATAAACCTACATGGTCACTACGGATTATATACAATTAAAAAAAAACTTTTTAGCAAAAAATAGAACCAACTTCCATATAAAAACACTACAAAGGCAAAAATAACTTTAATTTCGGAAGGCGGTGTCAAAAACGAAAATATATACAAAACTAAAGACACCGCCTTCCGAAATTAAAGTTATTTTTGCCTTTGTAGTGTTTTTATATGGAAGTCGGTTCTATTTTTTGCTAAAAAGTTTTTTTTTCACGCTTTTTAGTGGGTCGGTTTGTAATTTACCTAGTTACAAAAGCCAAAATGTCAACTACTTATCACCTTTTACAAAATATTGCTTTTCCCGGTGCAGAGCCTTTAATTTTTGAGGAGTTCTCCTGGTACATCACCATCAGCTCTACTTCACCATAAGCTTTGTGACGAGCATAAAGTGCTTAACATCCATATTCAAGTAATGTAATAGCATTCAACGAAATACTTATTATTGAGTAGTTTCGGTGGCCATCTGGGGTCTTCATCATCAGTTCCACTTCTTCAAATGGTGCTTTTCGAGAGCAACTGCACAAGGTACTATAAGAAATACCCAAAACGCTACTAGAAAGTATACCCTTTCAAACAAAAAAAGAATTTTCCAAATCGGTCCAGCCATCTCCGAGTTATGAGGTTAACATACAAAAAAAAAAAAAAAAGGTTCAAGACGAATTGTAAACCTCCTTTTTTTTGAAGTCGGTTAAAAAGAGACGTTGACCGTTTGACTAGGGTTGTTTCACACACCGGCCTCATATGGTAACATTTAGGAAAAAAAATGACGTATTAGAGTGTTATTTATAACTTAAATGCAAAATAAACATCATTATTTCATCATCATTTTTTGTTTTCAATGTTGAAGCCATTTGCCAGTTTAAGCAACGGTGATTGAGGTTGGTTCATGGATAGTTTATCATGTTCAATTTCAATTTTCCACATGCGACACTCACTCACATTCATCATACTCACACCGTTACATGGTATGTATGTGTGTGTTGACACATACACACCTCAATCACACATTAATGGCATACGTTCACTTATTTGTAAAAGTATAACCTTCAGTTTATTTTATTTTGCGATGTTTAGTAATTATTCTAGAGCTGTAAAAATTACTCGCTTGTAAAATTGTTGCGGAGGGACACTGATCTTCTATACAGTTTCTAACCTAGTTTAGAGGTCAGGGTTTCAATGTATTGCTACCTAGTATATAAGCCTCTCAATGTATCTACTTCTACTATACCAATGTAATAGTTTTTATGCCTTTTTTATTAATAACAGGCTTGCGTTTGACCATCATCTCACCTGTTGGTAAGTGATGATGTGGTCGAAGATGGAGCACGCTTGCCTAGAAGTAACCTATTCACTCTTGACTTAAAGACTCCCACGTTATAGCGATCAGGAAACACAGACTCTGGCAGGGAATTCCACTCCTTAGCAGTTCACACAATGAAAGTATTCCCAAAACCTTTGGTGCGTATGGGTGGGATATCCACCATGTAACGACGGCGCATCACCGTTTGTCTTGTAGTCCGATGATGGAACGGGCTTGGCGGAATTAGATTGTGTAATTCCATCGCACACTCCCCGAAATGTAACCGATAGAAAACCGATAGACTTGCAACTCGTCGTCGATGTTCAAGGCTCTAGAGCTTTGATTCGACCAGTGAATCGTTGCCAATGAGTCTCTTGGCCCGTTTCTCGATAGACTCAAGCGCGTTCAGTTGGTATTTCGCAGATCCATCCTAAAGATGAGAGCAGTACTCCATACACGACCGAACCTGGTCTTGATAGAGATTGAGCATCTGTTCCGGTGTGAAGTACCGTCTCACCTTTGCTAGGATTCCCAACTTTTTTGCTGCCAGCTGAGCCTTAGCCTCGATTATAAACGGACCAAAATTGAAAATTTGAGGGTGGAAGTGAGGGTGGCTTTAGTTCAATAAAGATTTATTATTTTTATTAATGTTAAGACATCAAGTTTGCTTCCTGTTTCGGAAATCACGTTAAGACGTCGGTGCCGGCTGTCATTTGTACATCTGTGACAGTCATTAAGGGTAGTCAGAAGCCAGAAAGTCTGACACCAGTTTTGCCAAAAGGTTTACCCAGCTCTAAGGTTGTGGTAACCAGATAGGCAGTCGTAGTGTCGCCAGGAAACCGGCGCCAACAGAGTTTCTGAAAGGCTAAGCAGATGATTATAAAACACTTTAAACTTGTGATCCTGGCTGACATTTCTAGATATTTTGCAGAATATCAGTCTATCTAAATCCAGTCTTGCTTAAGGATATTGTAGAGTTACTGGGCTGTCATTACATTTATTTCAATTCATTTGATTTTAACACGTTGAAAGCCAACGCGGTCAGTGCTGACCGACAGTGAGCTTTCCCTTTAGGCCAAGCAAAAATCACAGTTCTATCCAAATTTAGACCAAATGTTTTTTTAATTGTTGGTTTGATGGGAAGACAACCTCCAAAAAAAATTAGATACTTATATCTAATTTCCAAATGTATGTTTTCATTAATAAAAGTCAACTTTAGTTATTAATTAATTATGGAGATATTAAACGCCGGGCAGCACTGACCGACGCGGCCCGAAAGGCAAGTCTAGTTGTCGGCCATCACTGACCGACGCGGCCTGAACGGGAATATGCATCATTTTTCTTGGCATTCAACGTATTAATTACACAGATTTTATAATACTATTTAAATTCTTCATTTAGTTCATAATACTCCTAATATAGTCTTAAGATCAATCTTTACTTTAAACTTATTTTATTTTGGCTGTCGCTACAGCTAAGCTCTGCATTTGACGGATAAAGCTCGCATTGTCATTTATTTGTTAATAAATTATGCGAATATCCTAATGCCATGACGTCAAGGATCGTATAGACAATAAATTAGCACCGACGCTCTATAAATCTTTATCCTGTTATACGTATATTTACAAATCTTCTAGCTGAGAAAAGAACTTAATTCGGCTATTAAACCAACCATTGGCAAATATAATATTTGTACATAAATGGTTGACAAATTGTTTTAAAAAAGTGACAACCATGCGGTATCCAATTGAACATAATTATAATTACAGAAATAGGATGGATCCCGCCAGCTTGTCACTTTTTTTAATGAAAATGTACTTGTTTCTTGCAATTTATTTGCGCAGTCGGGTTTTTTAGATTTTTTAAATGACTATTTTATTTTCTGTGTGTTAAAACTTGCCTTCTACTACTCAAAAAATGAACAGGCTGTTAATATTAGCGCTTATTGTAAATACTAAGTACCTCCTGGGAGTCGACTAGATACTTTCCTTAGCGATAAGTTTCTATAACCGAAATTCGTCACGAGGATTATAAATACAAAGTCTTTCTTTCCTATTATCCTTCCTGAACAATCACTAGGGTTGTCAATCAAGTTTAAATAATAATAAGTGACGTCTACCCGTCAGAAGTTGTCCAAAATCGCATCGGGGCGCGATGACCCACACTAACTATATAGACCAAAATCCCTTAGATTGTTTTGTCGTCTGGACGTCCGTCACAATGCATTAGAACGTGAAAGAAGCAACCCTAAGACGTAGGGTGACCAAGAATTTCGGTTGAAGACGTGTGGTCAGTTTAGTGAACACGAGTGAATGTGGACTGTCCAATACAAGAGCTGTTCAGTTAGCTGCATACTAGTCCAAAGACGTTTGAGCATCGACTCGAAAAGAAGAAGACGGAAAAGTAATATAGTTTTAAGAAATGAGCTAAATCTGGAAAATTTTAAATACTGTTACGAAACTGTTACGAAACTGAAGCACTTTTAAAAGGTAACAGTTATATCCGTGTCGAATTTGAAAATTATCCCATCAGACAAAATATTTTCAAGATGTATCCTATGTTCCCGGCTTGGCTCACGTGTATACCTTGTGGTATACACGTGAGCCAAGTTTCATCAAAATTCGTTCAGACGTAAGAAGATAACAATTTAACAATCAGGGTTACTCTCTCATTTATAACATCATCTATTTGTTAGCCAGATTTGTTCAGCCATATTCGTGTGATTGAGTTACAAAGGTACATATACCGTGTAGATACATACATACTATATATCTATACTTAATATTATAAAGAGGTAAAATTGGTTTGTAAGTTTGTATGTAGGGGGTAATGTCCGGAACGAATTACTTAATTCAAATTTTTTTTTCACTGGTACTAAGGTGTTTTTTAAATTATTTCGAAAACCACGTGGACGAAGTGCTGGAATATATTACTAATTAAGAATTAAAATCACATCAATTTAAAATAATAATAGGAAAAAACTCATGTAAGTAAATCAAGCCCAATCATATCCTAAAAATCCCAAACACACATTCACCCTGTTAACCCTCAAACGCTGACCCATCCAACTTCTGTTTTGAAATAACAAAGAAACTAAAATAAACTATCATACAATATCAATAATGTGAACACTGACGTACGGACACATGTATTTTAAACACGTATTATTTAAAACTAGTTATAGGGGCAGTGTGCACTGTCGTAACTGTTTCAGCCAGCCTCGTAAGTCCGATTGAAATTCCCATGCATTATTTGAACTACAAAGCCATCGATTTGTTGGGGTAAATGTAAATCATGTTGATTCTAAATACTTGTGACGTGTTTTCTTTAGTTATGACATGACTGACGTTTATGTTAGTTTGATTTTAAATAGATTCGAATTGACAACTGGCTGTGTTGAGGTAGCACTGAAATTCACGTGTGGTGGAGTTGTATTTAGTGTTGTTTAATTGAAAATAGATCTATATATTGCTTTGACTGGCATTAAATTATTCAATCTAATGTCTAATTTTTATCAGTTACCTAACCACCTACTGATATCGTCTTTAAATGTTAATCCATACTTAATACTATGAAGAGGTAAAATTTGTTCATATGTAACGGGTAATCTCTGGACCGAATGATCCGATTCTAAAAACTTTTTCATTATTGGTAAGGTACAACAATCTTTATTTAAGTATCAATAGCTTAATGGATAAGGTGTTGAACTTGTGATCGAGAGGTCACGAGTTCGAACCCCACCCATTACACTATTGCCGTGATCCCACTCCAGACACAAGCATATTTAGCTTAGTTGGAGGGGTTGCTAGACAAGATTGCTAGTAATGTGAATTCTACCCACATTGCTAGTTATCTTTAAAATATATATAAATGTATATACAACGTGTAACCGAAACGGAATCTATCCAAAAGGGCTGCAGACAACATCTGGTATGGAGTCTCTATACAACGTGTAACGGAAAGAGTATATACATACCAAGGGCACGGCTTCTTTGGGTGATATCAAACGATATTGGAAGGGTTTTTTAATCCAATCTCTATATGTTCGGAAGTAATGAGAATTTTTAATACATTGATACCAGATACAGTACTAGGCGCACAGAAATACGGAAGAGATTTATCGTGATATTTGCAAGTAACGTGGAAAGTTATTGACCTACGTAGTGCGGTGACACGATTGTTATGATTTCAATTTAAGAAACTTACGAAACCGAAAATTTGGTATCAATTTTTAGAGTATTTTATTTTGAGTTCAAACCCTTCCAATATCGTTTGACATCATCCAAAGAAGCCGTGCCCTTGGTATGTATATACCCTTTCCGTTACACGTTGTATACAGTTTCAGCACAAAATAACTTACTCAAAGAATAGATACCAAATTATTGGTTTCATATATTTCTTGAATACTAATCATAACAAACGTGTCACAGCACTACGAGGGTCAATAACTTTCCACTTCACTTGCCAACAACACGATAATTCTTTTCGTTCTTCTTAATTTGAAAAATTCGGTCTCTGGTATTGTGTATTGGAATTTGTAATAAGTTCTACACGCGTAGACTTAGGATTACAAAACCCTTGCCATATCGTTTGTTATCATCCAAAGAAGCCATAAACTTGGTATGTCTATACCCTTTAAATTACACGTTGTATATATATATATGGATGGTTTCCTCACTGTTTTTCTTCACCATGGTTAGGGCAGTGATGAAAGTACCTGCCCACGACCAACCATTAATATATCGTACTTGTAATCACTGGACAGCCACCGTATGTTAAGTTGTATGATGAATTGATGTTTCTTACTCAATTATGGCAAAAAGGCTGAACGTACCTGAATGAAATTTAGCAACGAGATAAATTGTAATCAGAAATAGCTAAACATTAAAAAATCTTTAAAAGTGCGAAATTACCACTTTTAGTTACCTATAAAGGTTTAGTTTCCTAAACGGCTGTTGATCTCTTCCCATATTTATTTTCATGGTATTTCTAAGAAAATTAATTGCCAGCAAATTACATAACACCATATTTATCCACTTGTTGATTAATACCCTCCAGAATCACCATAAACATTATTATTAGAATCAAAAACCACCTTTATGGCTTTATGGCCATAAAGAACACACACTTAGGTCCCAATGAGACCTATCATTGTGGACAGCCATTAAATATCCCTTCAATCAAGTTTTACGAGCGATATCACATAAAAATATTTAACTGTTTGTTTGTACTTCATATTAACTTCATGGTCCATTATACCGAATACTGTGATACATGCGAACTAATGTCGCCCTTATCACGACAGTGTTAAGAACTTCGTGAAATATTTTTTTTATTAAAATGTGGTCTTGGAGACCCTCGTCGCGTTAGGGGGTTAGATTAATTAGTACCAATATTAGTTGTGCGTGGATTGCAAAGTCGTAAACATGATGTTGAGGTGATGTGTAATATTGAAGTTTGAGTTTCAAACAAACGTTATCGATCGGTCAAGCGCAGAGCTAAAAGGCTTATAGGCGACGAGGTGCTGGTGGACAAGCTTCATAGCCTGGCTCATCGGCGAACCGTTGCTTGCCTGTCGGTTTGCTACAGATTGTACTTCGGGGAGTGTGCGCTGGAGCTCCATGACCTGATTCCTCCATCTCCCTTTCACTACCGGTCTACCAGACGCACGGCTATGTACCACCCACACTTGGTTGATATACCGTTTTGTCGTACCCAAGCGCTTCTCCTCCACATTTATTGTGCGCACAGCCAAGCTTTGGGATTCTCTGCCGGCTTCCGTGATCCCTGCCACTTATGACCTTTCAGCCTTTAAAGCACGAGTAAATAGGCATCTTCTGGGCTCGCTCGTCCCATCTTATATCTCATTTATCGCTTACCATCAGGCGAGATCGAGGTCAAGTGTGGGCCCATCAGTAATAAAAACAATTCTTCCATACCGAGCTAGATATGTATATGAAAGCGATGGACGTTTTAAGTAAATAGTTTACAAATTGTAATGCGTCCAGGATGCTGTTGGGATTGTCTTGGCGTTGTAGTATGTCCAATATGTTTGCGGAGGCGAACACAGACGATTTCTTCACAATATTTTATTTTTATTGTTCACTAGCTTGTGCCAGCGGCTTCGCCCGCGTGGGTAATTTTTCCCGTGTAAATCCCGATCCCGTGGGAATTTCGCAAAATCCTTTCTTAGCGGATGCCTACGTCATAACATCTACCTGCATGCCAAATTTCAGCCCGATCCGTCCAGTGGTATGGGCTGTGCGTTGATAGATCACTATGTCAGTCAGTCAGTCAGTCAGTCAGTCAGTCAGTCACCTTTGAGTTATATATTATTGTTCATAGGCTTGCGTTTGAGCACCACCTCACCTGATGTTAAGCGAGAAAGAAATTAGAAAGAGGACGGAACTTCCTCAACAAAAAAAAATTTTATTATGTATGTAGGTATTTCAACAGCCTTGGCTTCCCTGATGATTTTCATATTTCATATTTATTTATTTGCAGGTAGCATTGCATTTGTATTTGTATTTATAAGAGCACAGCAACAATTGTAGGAAGGACAAAATTAAAATCAAATAAAAAAAAATTAAATTAAACGTTCGAACATTTCCGCAACCCCGGCAGGCATTGACCCTATCGGGCCCCATCATTGATGGTGAATGCTCGTAAACTCGTAACCTTTTCTCAAACATCATTTGCGCTACACCAAAAACATACATATATTTGTAACCAGTTTGGCATTCATATAAATTACTCAACAATAAGCTCACAGCTGATATATCAGACACTCCGATAAATGGCGACCAAGCCGTCAATCCCATTTGTCTTATAGTACTCGTAATAACAGAATTACCGGCAGCCATTGTTCCTTAAAGGGCAGGAAACAAAAAATGTGTCGTTATCTGATGGACTGCGCCATTAAAGCGATACGCGTCTTAAAATGATGACCATCACTTGTCAATTTTACAGGGATGAACTTGGAGGCAAGGAGTGGGATATCAGAAGAACAAAGGTACATTATGTTCGTAACGACGCGCGACGTTAGTCAAAACGTAAAAAATAAAATTCTGTTCGTACTAGCTGTGCCCCGCTGTTTCACCTGCTTCAATTTGAGATAAAAACAAAATCAATTAAAATCGGTTAAGGGGTTTTAATTTCTCATACAAGTTTTCATCCCCTATTTCAACCCTATTTCAAAACGACCACCAGTGTTCTCAAAACAGTGAAGGAAACATCGTGACGAAACCGGTACCGGTAACAATATTATTAATGTTAAATTTAAGAAAATACCTTTACCTTTTTCCACTTCTCATAAGGTAATCTTTACAATTATTCCATTCCTCAATACAACCCTGCATCCGCCAACACAAACGCTCACACCTAAAAACCAACATAACTACACCGAGAAAGCTCCAACTTTCTCCCAACAGCCCCACTTCTTAGACCTCTATCGAACAACAATTTATGGTAGTTAAAGCATTCGTTGCAGTAATCTTGATACTGATAAGAATGCTGGAGCAAGGAGTGTCCCTTTGTGTCTACGTCAATCACTGATCGATTGAAATGGATCGGAATACTTATTAAGATAGTAGCTTTGTAGTGATGTATTTAAGTGTTTGTAAGTATGTATAGTGTGGTGTATTGGGATTATAAGTTTGTAAGGTTAAGGTACTGTAATGGTATCGTAATTGTTCAGGGCGTTGCCTAGCTAATATGTAGCTTTGCTTTAATTTCGCTACTGTTGCCCCAGTTTCTGAATTTTGCGTTAGAATTTGTAAATTGATCAACTTATAACTTTGTCTGGAAACAAATTTTATCCATAAAGTGTGGTTTGACGCGTTCTAAAGTAAAAATACTTTATTCGAAAGCCTATAAGTTCGGTTATAGACAAGAATGCGAGAGAAGCGAAGGCGATTTTCAAAACGTGTGAAATGTCATGTGATCATTTCTTTATACATGATGAAATAATGAAATAATGATGTTTATTTTGCAAATGGGTTATAAGTAACACTTTTACACGTCTTTTTTTTTTTTCGTAAATTTAAACTAGATGAGGCCAGTGTTTCCTAACTGATTACTCTGAGAAGAAACACTGAAACAAACTCAGAGGTCAACGTCTCTTTTAAAGTCCATACAATGTGTAGTAATCAAATCATATGAGAGCCATGTAGGTTTATGCCTGTGGCGCCCTTTAAAGGACAGAATCATACAGATTTGAGCAGGTCCGTCCAAACAGTGCAAGCATTTGTCAAATATCGCGTAGCTCAACTTATATCTTAAGGAGCTTCAACGATTTGACGAACAATACCAAAGTTAGGACATTTGGGTGGGCCGTATAAAGCACTCAACAGAGGTGAATTGATATCCCAGGATTCACTCACCCTCCAAGAGTCGCTCACCGTCCGCTAAGGACCAGGCTCCGCTCCGCGGCCCCAGAACTTTAAGGCAGCCGAAGGAACAGGGTGGGTTTTTGTCAGTAGAAGTCTGATACACCCTTCCGCTTAACCCAGAGCGGAAGAAGTCATTCGATGATTTTCGATCCATGTAAAACACTATAATACTCAGTTGCGTCTGGATAGACTGGAAACTGACCTTGACATAATTGGATAAAAGCGAAGCAAATAATTTTTTTTTTTTTTTTTTTTTTTTTAAATCTAATTTATTTCTGACTTAAAGAAGTTAATGTCCAACAGAAAGATAACAATCAAAAAGACTCATGTAATTGAATAAATCCTCAATCTAATTTAGAAATTAGCACTTCGCTTCATTTGATTCACGACAATTGTATCCTTTAGAAGTACACAATCTCGATCTTGCATAACTTTGACAGTGCGACAGTCGCGTTAGTGGTGTGTCGCTAAATGACATTGTCGTTTGTATGCTTTTGTGGTGAACAGCCCCATTGTAACGTGGCCGATGCAAATCAACGGATAAAAGCAAAGGCTTTGGTGGACACGACTGGGGTGGAGGTGCGTGTTACAAGATGAAGCGGATTTGTCGAGTGGGATAATATTTCAGCTGATACTACTTCTTTTTTCGGGAGGCAAAACATCATATTACTTTAAAAGAGATCTAACAATCTGTGTAAAACTCATATTACTAGCAATCTTGTTTACCCCTCCAAATAAGCTAAATATGCTTGTGTCTGGAGTTTCGGTTCACGACAATAGTGAAATGAGTGGAGTTCGAATTCGCGACCTGCTGCTGGTCCGCGACCCGCGCACCTTAGCCATTTGGCTATTCACCCTTCAAATACATGACTCCTGCGGCTCTGGGTGAAGTAAAAGGTGTTGGAATATGCTTCGTAAACGAACACAATGTAAAACAAACCTAGTGTGGAAACATTCTTTGATAACTAGTACAATGTTTGACAGATGTAATGTCATTTGAGTTTGACGTTTATATATTGTTGTCCCTCTCTCTCTCCGATGGCCGTATGAACAAGACGTGTACTTGCTTCCGTACTCATTAAAATTGATTTAAATCTAAGTCCATCTTTTCTTTTTCGCCACCCTTAAGTCTTACTGTCTGAAAACCCAACCTGTCCTTTCGATGGTCTTTGTATCTCGGGAACGCGGTTCGTTAGAACTTTCCCGCAACCCCGGCGTAGAGATTTCACTGGTTTTGGAGACCAGAGATAATTAATATCTGCAATATTAAGCCGCAGCAGTGGTTTTAGATAGCTTGCTAAGCTGAAATGATTTCAATAGCTTGTTTAAAAAATGTAGACGATACAATATCTGATATAAAAACCTTATAATAAAACTAAAAATAAAATAGGATTTCCTGTGCTGTGTATACACGATTTGCTAGATGTAATTATTGTTTTTCTGGAGTCTGTATTTAATGAAGTAAAAAAAGTATTAAAATAAATTGTGAAAATAATATTATTTTTACGTGTTTCAATAAACAATTGTGTGAGTGTGTGTGTAACCAAAATAAATGCGTCATTAATTGTTCGCTTGTTAGTTCCTTCGGTGTCTTAATTTCTAAATGTTTAGACTTTTCCAAAACTGGAAGTTTTGGAAAAGTCTGATTAAACTCTCCAGTCTCCGCTATAACTCTAAACTCAACCCACGACCGCTAAAAGCAAAATGAAAATTTACTTTTCGTGGTGATTAACAATGGACGCTAAAAAATCTATCATATTAACACTTGGAAGAGTATTTAACATCGGCATGGCACTATGAGGTACAGACGACAATATATTATGATTCTTGGCTAATAATAGGTGCTATTGCGTATCGTGTGGACATTGAACAATGTCTATACAAAGTTGGAGGATGTTGGCGGTTTCAATTATCCTTTTCAAGAGCGAGATGAGCCTTTGAAACTTTGTTGTGATGGTATTTGTGATACTTTGTATGTGATCGTTTAAATGGAACACTTTCATGTAAACTATTATTCATCCAACTATTTATATAAAACAAAGGATTTCTATAATTGTCTATCCTCTAAGCATCTTATCATCAAATGAAATATATGTTCGAGCAGAATGATTTAATCCCGTTGCTTGAATTATATTATTAGATTTATCCTCTCATTCAATTTATCAAACAGATCTTAGAACGTTTTAACTCATAATAAGCTGTCTGATGAATATTCAAGACGAACAATAACAAAGTTGTCAAAGTATTCGAAGCGAATTATGTGCCAAAAATATTTAGAAATTATCTCCACTTATGAATCTTGTGAATAATCGAGTTTTCTGACAATGAACGTCAGACTCATTTGCTTAATTGCTTCAAAATCGTAACAACAATATAGATATCAGTTGCTAACGCTAATATTTTCCAATAGCCGATTCTCTACACTTACGGGTCGCGACAATGGCAGGCGATTCGTCAGGCCCAAGTTTACGTAACTTTACTAATAACGACATTAATAACAAGCATATTTTTTGACACAAATTGTAGAACACGCTTGTCAAATATTGTCCAAATGACAAGTATTGTAGTACCTCGGTATAATAATTTAAACCTTATGCGATTGCAATAATGACTTGTTGTAAATGTTCATCGGTTATATTAAGGTTGTCAAGGCGTACTTCGTTAGTAATTAGTGCGCTAACTCAGCTGACACGAGCGACATTGTCAAGTGCTTTATGACATCCGCGTTTAGCTTTTCTTTATAATATTTGTAGATTTTTCAGTTCGTGTATGCCTCATTTGTAGTTTGTACAAAGGACACAATATTTTTTGACGACAATAGTACCTTTGAATAGAGTTTTGTAATCTTTAACAAATTCAGACTTTGTTGGAGGCCAAGTTGCATAGTGACTTCTTTCAGTTGAAGTTTCAAATTTTTCAAACAGACTTTATGTTACATAATACCATTCATTTTGTTGTAGAAAACAAAAGTATGACAAAAATTTGAAGGTAGACTAAAATTTCACAAATCTTTAAAGGCGGAGTAGGATAAGTACCTACCTAATGAAATAAAAGTTTCCGAAACGTATTTCTAGACAAAGATAAAATTGGAGGAGCTCGTGTCTAAACCAAATAGATGCACGGGTTTCTTCAAGGTTAAGGAATGTTTGCCGAGGTCCATGTACCGATACATGGATGGATAAACAACTTATCGAAATTTATACGTTCCTCGAAAAGCACGGTTAGCCGTTGGTACCAGCAGTCATGAATCCATTTTTATTATCGTTACGTGTAGTCAGAAGCTAAAAATTGGCACTAGCCTTGGCATGTGGTATCATGTTACCCAGCCACTGGGTTATGGAGATTAGATAGACAATCAGCCCACGTAAAACACTAATACTCAACTGTTTCCGTTTAAACTGGAAGCCGACTCTAACATAGTTTGGAAAAGTCATTGAGATTTTGCAAATAAAAGTTTTCACCTATGTAGACGAGTTTTTCCACATACGCAAAAACAACAATGACTCCACAAACTCCGAACCAACACCCACTTAATATGTAAATCGAACGCACTGACCAGGCTTTTAAGAAACCCAACTAACGCTCTTGATATAACTGTTAAACAATCAATCTTGAGCGAGACCCTTTTTGCATAGCGTACGGATTTTAGGGATAAACGGACCAGTCACGCCGGGCCAGTCTCTAGGGCACAGAACCGTTTAATGCATAGTTTGAGATTGTTAGGGTGTGAGCCTCGATTAGGATCAGCATTGTGATAGCACAGAATTGTTTGGATGGGCCAAGTTTCCGTCTGATGGACCATGAGTGTGTGTTTTGGTTGTAGACAAGTGTAAAACTTTAGTGGAAATAGTCTGAAGTGGTAACAGCTGCTTCATTCTACAAAAACGATTCTTGAGCATATTACGCAATGGTTTCATTAGTATTTGACAAGCCTTGAGAGGGTTTTAAACCTCTCGGCACACCATACGTATATTAATGCTTCCAAGTTTTTAATCTGAAACCCAGTCAGGCACATTCCAGTAATATTGGGGTGGCCTATATTCCAGTAGTGTGTTATCTTGAAAATGAAGGAATCGATTTTAATGAAACTTGGTACCATAAGCCAGGAATTAGTTCAGAACTATTCCAAAATGAATTCAGGCGGATTGTGAGAACAATATTACATTTTCTACAAAAAACAAAAACTAGTCAGTTAAACTACTCACTCTTATTTAAAGACCTTTCCAGATGCCTAGTCGACATTTCGCGTGACCCAAGGGCTGGCTTTTACCTTGGACAGAGGATAAGCATTGCCATACAACTTGGCAATGCAGCCAGTCTTTTGGGCACATTACCAGTAGACAGCGATATAAAACATGACAATGTACCCACTTATCACTAAAATCAAAATCACGCGACATTTCAAACCAGTATTTGGAACACGAGCTATAACTATAGAGTTAACCCTTAAAAAGAGATAAACCACGCTATTTAATCACGACCTATTGGCCAGCATCAATTATATGGTGGCAAATACAATTACGCAAATAAACAGACATTCGCATATTGATGGTGACATTCGAGGGGCCCTCGATTCTTATGCAAATGGGCCCCAACAAGGGGGCCCCACTTGTAAGAATTGCTATAAAAATTATTGCACGCTGTATTAATCTCGCTGCGTTGTTTTTGAGTTATCGCGTCTGTTAATGATCATTTTTATGGTTATTTGTGTGTATTTTTAAGGGGAAGTGTTGATGCAATTGATATTAATGCTATGGTTTTATTGAATGACTTTTTGTTGTACATGAAAACCACTTTCTCTTCTAAAAAATTTTTAGACGTATTTTTTAGAGATACATTGCTCATTTTTATCTTGTCTGCTTATGAAAAGGTCTTGAGTAAACGATATAGATATTTATTAATTTTTTGCAGACAACTTTTGTGGAGGATCTCGTGGTTAAATAATAAGAGCGCCACGAGTCAATGTTCGGTAAACCAATGCCTACTAAGGCCGGTCCTTGGTTGGTTGAGAATTGTAACATATCAGGTTCCACCGTGTCTCACAAAGCATGTTAAACCGTTGGTTCTGGCAGTCATTAAAATAGGTGTGCTTAAATTTTTGGTGTACAATAAAGTATATACTATCTATCTATCTTTCGTAGTCGTAGAATAGATAGATAGAATAGATAGAATATACTTTATTGTACACCAAAATCTAAACACACCTTTTTAACCGACTTCTAAAAAAGGAGGAGGTTCTCAATTCGGATGTTTGTATTTTTTTTTATGTTTGTCCGCGCATAACTCCGTCGCTTGCCAACCGATTTAAAAAATTCTTATCTTGTTAGAAAGGGTATACTTACCAAATGGTCCCATGAAAATTTTATTGAAATCGGACAAGCCGTTTCTGAAAAATCAACAAAAGTCTAAAAAAATATTTATGTTGATGATCTTTTCGTTTATTCTGCATTGCGTTTTTTGTTCGCGCATAACTCCGTCATTTACGAACCGATTTGGAAAATTCACTGACCCACTAAAAAGCACGAAAATAAAAACTTTTTTGCAAAAAATAAAACCGACTTCCATATCAAAACACTACAAAGCCAAAAATAATTTTAATTTCGGAAGGCGGTGTGAAAAAAAAAAATACAAAACCAATAACACCGACTACCGAAATTAAAATTATTTTTGTCTTTGTAGTGTTTTGATATGGAAGTCGGTTATATTTTTTGCAAAAAAGTTTTTTAACATTATTTCTTAATTCTATGGTTACTATGGCGGTCTTATCGCTAAAAGAGATATCTTCCAGACAACCTTTGGAAGGAGAAGCCAGGAATTCTGACCACCAGTATTGCCATAGGGTATTGTGATACCCAGGGCAGATTGATAATCGCTCCATGTAAAACAACAGTACTTAGCTGTATCTGATTGTTACCCAGGGCAGATTGATAATCGCTCCATGTAAAACAACAGTACTTAGCTGTATCTGATTGTTACCCAGGGCAGATTGATAATCGCTCCATGTAAAACAACAGTACTTAGCTGTATCTGATTGTCTAATCCAGTCTTGGAGTCGCCCCAATATAAGCGTCAATAGCCTAACGGATAAGGTGTCGGTCTTGTGATCGAGAGGTCTCGAGTTCGAATCCCACCAATTACACTATTGCCGTGAACCCACTCCAGACACAAGCATATTTAGCTTAGTTGGAGGGGTTAACAGGATTGCTAGTAATTGAATTAGTAGTTGAATTAGTAGTTAGTAGCTAGTAAAAGAATTTGAAATCTACCCACATAGCTCGTTACCAATCTTTTCAAAAAATAGGAAATGTTGAAGTATGTAGTTAATAACCTTCTGGGGTTTATATCTCAGTAGCTTATTGGCAAATCAATCACGCTAATAGCCCTGTGAAATGTAAAATTGTTTTTTTTTTACATTTCCTCTACCAGTTACGGTATATTTACATAATCCTCCCCTCACATACTTCTCACTTGTATTAAATGCATAAACATAGCTACATTTGCTAATTATATTCCAAATCAAAGCTTTCAGTTTATGATAGGGTTTCTAGAACACTAGGCGTCTGCGAGCTGCATAAATTCATAATCACGTTTAAGTGTACATGTGTGCAAGTTTGATTAGGTTTCCTCAGAGAGACTTAATGGGAAATGTGTAATTCACTGTTTGGTACTGTTGATAGACTAGGTTTTGTTCGTGACTTTGTTGCGGGAAACTTTCGCATTTTCACGCGAAAATAAATGATGATAATAATTAATAATTCAGCCACTTTTGATTCTCTTTCATTCCTCTCTATAAAAAAGAATCAGCCGTAATCCACCAAACGGGACCAAGTACGAGTCAGACTCGCCCATGAAGGGTTCCGTTGTAACTACGCCAAATAACTTTGTTTTTCATAGTGTTTGTAGGAATTACAAAGTAATATTTGCCATATTAGAAAATATGCTGTATCTCAAAAACTGCTGACCCGATCTCGTTCAAACCAATTTTGGTTGAAAGTTTACATTAAGATCTATGGCATGAAGATTATTTTAAATTTTTCACTCCATTATTATAGAAAAGGAGGGGGGACACATTTTACCACTTTGCAAGCGTATATCTTTTAAACGATCTACTTTATGAATAAGTGATTTTAGAAAACTCAATGTCTTTTTTAAAGACCTGGCTATACATAAGAAGTTTTATATCGCAACAGTGGGAAGTTAATTGTCTGATAAGCACTATCAGACAATTAACTTCTGCTTTGATGTGATTAGCTCTTAAAAATGGATCGTCTATCCAAAGATTAGTTAAAGGAGCGTTAAACATTTGCCACATTAACTTATTTCCATTCCAACAGAATTTTAGCGTTAAGTGCATTTGCCATGCTAAGCCTGACTTCCATTTTCTCCTGGAACATAATGTCACTTAATTTGTGATAAAGGTATTTTTAATTTAGTTAACTCGAAAAAATATGTACCAAGATACTAGTCCAGAGAAGTTCTTTTTCACTAGATTTTTAGATTCAGAAACCATCGTGAGTGTCATCAGAACACTCTACCAAAGTTTAATGACAATTTGATCGTTGGCTTAAGCCCTCGTGAAGTTTAAAAGTATGAAAGCATTGATCTTTATTAAGGTAGATATACGAATGGATGGAATAGGTGCTCCGTGCCAACCTGGCCGTCTGCTACGCTGACGACGCGCTGGTCCTAGCGAATGGGAGATCACGTTGTATGGCAAGGCTTATTTTTTGGGCTAAGAACAAGCCCTTCTTATACAATTTATTTTAGAAGATAGAATAAATTATATCAGATAACTTAATTGTCATTAAAAATTATTTCAGAAAAGTGAGGCCATAAGTAAGTTTAAACATGTGTAATACAGAAACCTTGTCATCTCCCAAATGATGAAATATGAATAAGGAAATAGTTTTCAGATACATTTACATCTTGGTTTGAGTAAATGACTTTTGATTTTGGATCAGAAAATGGTTTTGTATACTTTTTCATAGCATTTTCACATAACATCCTCCATCCTATTCATTTCCACATTTGTTTAGATCAATTACACATTTAGCCTATTTCCAGTCAACTTCAAGTCCAAACATGTACTAGACCATTTCATGCCTAACCAAAGTGGCTTCATTACTTCGTACCATCACGCTAACGACCCATAGAGGGGGGCAGGCCACAAATTGTTCACGATCGACTTGTCACCAAGTGTCCCGGTTGAGTACCACTGAATAACATGCCTATATACTTATGTATGTATGCCTTTAAGTGAACAATTTAAAAAGGAGACCAGTATGGAAATTGGATGTAGAGATTTGGTACTTGAAGGCAAATTTGTTTTTCTATCAGAAATTACAGTATCTTTAAAATACTAAACTTTGTTGTGAAATCAGTGTTCTCTACCACAAATGTCACACACTAGTCAGCCTTTAAATCAAGAGTGAACAGGCATCTTCTGGGCTCACTCATGACTCATTTCATCGTAGACATCGTCTATCGCTTGCCATCAGGCGTGATCGAGGTCAAGTGACTCATCCCAAAAAAATACAGATTAAAATACCGATATTAAGTCCTTAAGATACTTATATACTAATAATATTTACATGACACGATTGGCGCAGTGGTAGAGCAATTGGCTGCTGCACTGCGTGTCGTGGGTTTGGTTCCCGCACCAGAAAAAATTTTTGTATGACCAATGACAAAAAGTGGTTAGGATATTTGTAAAATACTCTGACGATATAAGAGAAATTCTTAAGCCGGGTCCGCTGCGCTAATTTTCTAACAAAACATGTTATCAAAATATGTTAGCAAAACATGTTAGTAAAACCGCCCGTCCGCTGCGCCTATCGTTGTAATGTTTTTGTTTAATTTCAAAAATGAGTTCCGACGAAGAAGACGTGCAAGCTGTTATAGCAATAGTAGATTTAGTTGGCATTTGAATGTGGCAATTCTGTCTCTGAGATTAAAAAATAGGGATAGTGAGCGCGAACACAAAATGCGTCACTTTCCCCCTCCCCGCAGGCGAACGCGGGGATGTTATCCATTCGTCTCGGCAAACATGTTATTGTGTTTTTGCTAACAAAACTGTTAGACCACGCCTATATTCTGTAAGCAAACAATGTCATACTGTTTGCAAACACGAAAACACGTCGCAGCGGACCCGGCTTTAGTGTGAGGCGATGTTTAAGAAAAATCATGAAAACGACCAATTTGTACCTCTATGAGAATAAAAAAGATGCAAAACTGTCTTATAACCATATACAATAATAAAAAATATCCAAGTTACCTTTAAATTGCCACAAAGTACATTATTCATCTCAAAACAATACAATTTGTTAAGATACTACACAAAACCATGACTAGTATCACCAGCACTCACCAACCCATAACATCAAAAACACACTCACTTAAAAAAAATCATAATTTAATTCACAATATCGCTTACAAAACACAATGCCAACCAAACGAGAATACTCAAAAAGCTATTGAATTTTGAAGCGGACACACGGCACACACATGTATGTAGGTATAGTTATTGTTCCTTTTTGTTCGGTGCGGGTATCATTCACGTATGTATTATTATATTATTAAAAAGATATACAACGAATATTAAAGGTCTGTAGAAGTCCAACCGAGCGAAAAGAAGCAGTGGTAAGTGGTAACCATCCGGTTCCCAAGTGGTTAGGGATGTTCGCAATTAGATAAAAGCTGGATATTGTAGCTTCTACACGCGGCTTCGCTCGCCTGAAACGTTTCTTTTTTCAACGAGAATGTCTTGTCCTTCTTCAAGATGGAATCTATCTCTCTACCAAATTTCATAAAAATTGGTGTGTGTCAAGTGCTTCTAATTTGAAAGTGTACAAACAGACAGTACTTTCGCATTTATTATGCGAAAGTACTGTCTGTTTGTAAGATTTTGGAAGAAGGAATGATTTGATTCCAATGGTTAATATGAAAAATTTAATAACAGTAAAAACAACGGCGTTGTATAGGGTAGGTAATGCCACCCTTTATGTTAACAAAAAATCATTCAATAAACCTAAAGAATGTTGAAACCAAGAAAATGAAATACAAAAGCTAAAAGTTTGTAATAAACACTGAAGAAAACAATAATTCTACTTCCTCAAGGAAATATAACTCATAACCAATGAAAGGAATTTAATAATTACGAATCACAATAAAATACTTCAGTACTCACAACGGCTACAATACACACTAAAGCAAAATACCTCATATTTCATACAAAAATGAACTAAACAATTAACAATAAAACTCATTGTAAACGATAGCTCGCATTCAAGAACCGCACAAAGAACGATCATAAAAATCATTCTAATTATATTTACCACAATAAGAGCACTCGATATATTAACTTTTGTAAAAAGAAAAACAAAATTAATGATTGCGACTAATTCGCAATAAAAATGCCACATGCGAACAAACATGAGTACGGGGGGACAATTATAACAAATTACGCACACTACCCTTAAAACTCGAGTGAGATTTGCATTGAATGGTATTCAAGTTTTTTGTTGGTTACTCTCAAAGTTGCCAATACAAAAAGAACCTTACCTACCTTATTTTACAACACACATTCATTATATACGGCAGCATTTAAAAACATCCTTTCAAAACTAAGCAACTTCTGAAGGGTCATCTGAATATCTCAGTGCAAAATCGAATCTAACAGAATGA
The DNA here is from genome assembly GCA_943138885.2 of Tholera decimalis. NCBI lineage: Eukaryota > Metazoa > Arthropoda > Insecta > Lepidoptera > Noctuidae > Tholera > Tholera decimalis. The sequence continues at coordinate 4,460,735 of OW964553.2, read as the reverse complement.
CATAAAGTAGAAATTCTCTCGCAACCGACGTTACGAAATCACTTGAATATTAAAAGTCTTGGTAATTATTCAGGAATTCATCCATCATTAATCATAGCGAAGGGGGGAAGGAGGGAAACGTTGTAAAAATGATTGTTGAAAAGATAAATCATACAAGACACGGTGGTGACGTTTATAGCGTTGTGGACACGTGTGACGTCACACATCCTGATACTGATGTATGAATGGAACACATTGTTGGTACTAACATTAGACATAATTATGAATATTTATTTGAACCAACAATAGTGAATTTAGTTGTTACCAATGCAACTATTCGCCATTATTGATTTAAATGAGCCATTCTTCTGCAAAAATATAAGGAAGATATATTATATGACAAGCTGAAAGAATAATAAACGATATTTTAGTATTGTTCTTGTTTAATATAAAACAAAATAGTGCTTCCGGAATTGGAATAATTTATTTTCCGATGATTTTAAATCTTTTTCTTGCCACATAGAAGTGTTTACGAAAAATGAACCTTATGAACAAATTTTCAAGAGAACAAAAACATGAAAATATACTATTTCATAGAACATAGAAATACACCCACAATGATGACAGACTGACGTCTAAAAATAAGTGCATATAGTCTACTGACAATATATCAGCATTGATAGAGAAAATTTAAACTTACTTATAAAGCTCATATTTAATTAATACACGACTCAACTAAAAGCCAAAAGCCGTTATGCAAATCCCAATGAGAACAATTAAAATTTCAGATCAAATACATTTACAAATCTAATTGTAGATCAACACAATATAGATTACAACACGGCTATTAAAGCAAGCGTTATAATAACTACTGTTAAAATGCACGTAAGAGCCTTTCAGAATCAAAGAGAGCGCGGGTCAGTCACTCACTCACTGAATGAACTCGATAACATTCTAGACCCAAATTTGGTGAATACAATTCATCCTAAAACATTGTACAATAGGATAAATAACTATTGAAACACCGTATACCCATTAACCCAACGCGTAACTGTCAGCCAAGAACTTTAACAATTAACATCGTCCAATAATAGAAACTATAGCACAATGGTCCTCACTACAAATTAATTTATTCATATAGAAAGGTCAGCAGCCGAAAAAATTAAACAAACGAATATGAACGTAATGTAACTAAAAACAAAGTTCAAATTTATGTGGATAAAATATTCATTTTTAGTGATACGTAAAAGGTTGATTTTACAGCAATGTTTTTAGGGCTATTTTTGTTTGGCTGAAGCGAGTAAGGGAAGCGTTTGGTACAGTTTTTATTATTATAATTGTAGAGTACAATGATGCGACTGCGATTTTTCATTGCGACACATTTGCGGCACTAATGCGATTCGCGGCAGTTTAATCGTTGGTGACAAAAGCTTTTGTTTGCTCCCAATGAATATGTTTTTGTGGTTTGTCTAAATGTTTATTGTATAATGCATTTTAATTTCATTACCTTGATGATTTCTAAAGATATTGTTTGCTCTGGTTGGCCCTGAATTATTTCTGTGGGCAATTGTTTTTAGATTTTGCACTGCAAATCGCAAATAAAAATGTATTTTCAGAGATGGCTTGATATCATAGTTTCGAAATAAGATTACACAGGTAAATGCATCGTTTTTTTTTTTTTTTTTTTTTTTTTTTTTTTTTTTTTTTTTTTTTTTTTTTTTTTTTTTTTTTTTTGATGATGAACTGTATCTGATATAGGAAGACTAGCTCGTGGTAAAATAATTACAGCCACACGGTTCAATCTTCAAGGTTAAGCAAAGCTTGCCACGGTCAGTCCATAGATGGCTGACCATTTTAACGTCGAAGTTAATCCGTGCCTCAGAAAGCATGTTAAACCGTTGGTCTATCTGTCATTTGTACATCTTTAATAGTCGGTACAACAACAAATCTGACACCAGTATGGCCGCTATCCCACTGGCGTTTTATGAGCGTTGGCGCTTTTCCAACGTATGCGCAGCGTCAACACTGCTCAAACGCAACGTTAACGTCGCGAGTTTCTAGTGGTAAACGTTTGTGTTGTGACTTGGTTACGTACGCGGCAACATGACGCTAACGATGTGATTTTCGGACTGTTCCTAAAATTGACAATGAGACTTTCTTGTACGTAATTTTCGTCGAAGTAGCAAAGCCTACAGTAGTGTTTCCTCCATCCAATCCATTTTTCTTATTATACTCCTTAAAATCGTAGCACGTGCGCGACGTTAACGTTGCGAACGTTCAGCGAATGAAACGCGTACCTAGAGATTCGCGACGTTGACGTCGCGTCTGCGCAACTTTGGCGCTGCACAGACGTTGGAGAAGCGCCAACGCTCGTAAAGCGCCAGTGGGATAGCGGCCTATAGCTAAAGAGTATCGTTTTACTCACTGTCTACTGGATTGTGGAGTCATTCCATGTAAAACACTAATAATCAGCTGCACCCGGACTGAAACTGAGTCTTACGTAGTTGGGAAAAGCCTGATAATATATGTAAAACATGATTCTTTCACGAGGACTCTCTCGGTAGGGTAGGGATTTTCCGTTTAAATCCCGATCTTCGAAAATACCGGTATAAAAAGTCGCATACATGTTGCCATCTATATTCCAGTGAGGGTCCCATTAAAACCGTGTCAAACATTCCAGAAATATCATTCACCAGGTATCTATGCTGCGTCTATCACTTTCCTTGGCATTGTATAGTTTAATTATGACATACCATACCAACTTTTTAATTCTCTAAATATTTTTCGCAGGAAACAGCAGAATATAATGGACATTATAGGTATCTTGTGTAACACCTTTATAACAAGCATATTTTCGAAACGTCAATAGCCTTAATAGTTTAATTGGAGGGGTTAACAAAATTGCTGGTAATGTGAATTCTACCCACAATGCTAGATGTCTTAAAAAAAGAACAGAAGCTTTATATTCTGACGATTAAATAAATCTATCTATTTATGTAAATAATCCTGCAAGAGCTACAATTTCATTACGCACTCCCGTGACAAAAATCAAACAAGTACTTCCTTAGAAGAAAATCGATGGCATTAAATTCAAAGCACAAGTCTCAAGATAAGGGTAGTCGCACAATATAACGTACGTATACCTTATTTGTGTATGTGCGTATTTTATTTTTATTTCTCTCTCTTTACTTCAGGGGAATAATCCTGGTGCGTGTTCGTTTTCTCGTATTTTAATGATAATGCGTTCTCAATTTTTCTATTTTTTATTTGTGGTATTAGTGTTAAGGAAGTTGCGAGATGTTTTATATTGCGTTTTCTGGATTTGTGATTTTTAAGCCAGAAGAGTGATTGCAGTTATTTTCAATTTTTTTTTCTCATTGACACACTGAACATTATTGCCGTGTTCCACCAGTTAGTGGCATTGATAGGGTCTGCCAGCAATTTATTGTCTGCCGGAGCTGTGGAAATATTTTATAGATACCCCGGCCCCAAAACGTAAGGACAATTGATGGAACAGGGTAGGTCTTTAGTTAGTAGAAGTCTAACACTGCCTTCCACTCCACCAAGAGTGGAAGGAGTTGTTAGATGATTTTCCCACCGAAAAAAAGGACATAACTATGAGCATTTCTATTATATTCTAGCGGCACAACACTACTTCATTAAGACAGCATATCTATATGTTTAACGTTGTGTCCTTCCTTGCATACTTTTCATTTACATTCTTAAAAACTTTTACCTCTCAGATACAAACGTAAGATAAAATTGCTTAATCAATAAACGCATTAATGCATTTAATAAATATAATATACAGACAGATGTGGTTTCACAATACGATGACAGCCTCAAACTGAAAAATTTTAAACAATCCTACAAGGTAACGTTTCACAAAGGCCTCCTTACTATGCAACCTCTTTTCATAGACAACACAAAAAGCTACCCGATCTTTGCTTAACTAACTATTTAAGTAACACTAACTTTAATTAATCTTGACAACACCATTGTATTTATAAATATCATTTATCACTTTCAATAGGTATCGACGCGAGAAATTTTCGAATCACGATCGAGCGCCATTATTGCAGTTTATTTTATAACTGGCAACACTGGCCATCAAAGCTTTTGTCTTGACGACGTTTTGTTTGTGGCACAGACAAGTAAAATGTTTGTGAATCATTTTGAAATGATTCTGTTGGTTTTGTATTGAAATTTTGTGGTGATTCGTGATTGATGACTCTGATTAAATGTGTTAAGTTTTTATTTAGGAAATGTTATTGTTGGTGTGTATGTAATGCAGTATGTTGAAACTTTGCACTGAAAGTTATGTTTTCCGAAACCACTGCACCGCACAGTCTTTGGGAAATGTACGCTAATTATGAGTAACAATGCACCCTAACAAAACCTACCTAACAATTTGTGACAGTGGACAAATTAGAGGGGTTGTGGATGATGATATAATATAATAATATAATATAATATTCCACAACTTTTTCACACAACGCCATCTAGTCCCAAACTAAGCAGAGCTTGTGATATGGATACTAGACAACTGATAAACATACATATATATTTCTAAATACATACATATTATAGATAAATTACACCCAGACAAAGAACAAATGACCGTGCTCATCACACAAACATTTGTCCTAGGTGGGAATCGAACCCACGACCTTGCGCATAGCAGTCAGGACCACTGACCACTATACCAACGGGCCTGTCGAGATGAATGATGATGAAACCCTATTAAAAATTTTCGAGTAATTGTAAGTTTTTAGGGTTCCGTAGCCGAATGGCAAAAAACGGAACCCTTATAGTTTCGACATGTCTGTCCGTCTGTCTGTCTGTCTGTCTGTCTGTCTGTCTGTCTGTCTGTCCGTCCGTCCGTCCGTATGTCACAGCCATTTTATTCCGAAACTATTAGGACTATACATGTAAAACTTGGTAGGTACATGTATTCTATGAACCGCTTTCCGATTTTAAGAGAAAATTTAAAAAATATTAAAAATAAAGGGGGCTCCCCATACATGGAACTGAAACTAAAAATATTTTTTTTTTCATGAAACCTATACGTGTGTGGTATTTATAGACAGGTCTTTAAAAATGACATTATGGTTTCTAAAATGACTTTTTCATAAAGTTAATCGTTTAAAAGATACGCTTCCAAAGTGGTAAAATGTGTGTCCCCCCTCTAACTTCTATAATAATGAAATGAAAAATCTAAAAAAACCATATGTTGTAGATCTTAATGTAAACTTTCAACCAAAATTGGTTTGAACGAGATCGAGTCAGCAGTTTTTGAGATACAGTATATTTTCTATAACCGCAAATATAACTTTGTAATTCATACAAATACTATGAAAAATAAAGTTATTTATCGTAGTTGTAAAAATTGTAAATAAGCTAGTTTTAAGAAATTTGTAAGGTTTTTTGTATTATTTTTTTCAAATAAATTTATTAAGTATGTTATATTTATTATGGTTACTACGGAACCCTTCATGGGCGAGTTCGACTCGCACTTGGCCAATTTTTTTAGTAATTGATTTGTAATATAAAAAACTATGTTTTAATATTATACATTGGAATCAAGATGTTTTATGTCAGTTTAACTGATACCTATTTAAGAGCTGTATTACTTTAAGCGCATTACACAATAAATGGTACTCCATCTTACATTAAACACCAGTCAAGAACGCACAAATACATCTTTCGTTAGTTTTCTAACAAAAGCTGGGGCTAGATTTCAATTATTTGCCAATCCGTTACCTGTACGGACACAGTGGTCCTGACTCGATTGCCTCCCGTCTGGCATACGTCGGAATCGAACTCCGGTCTGCACAATGAAATACATCTAAATAAATAACACGGACTTCGTATTGTGATTCCGTCTCCATACAAAATATATTTTCACTACAATACCCTCGCTGGGAACGGGGAAAATGGGGCACACTCGAACGGGAGAAAATGCTCGAATGCTGGCAACACTCGGGCTTAATTCGTGATTCCATTTTTGAAAATTTGAATATTATTGGGTATTTTGTGTCGGTGGTCGACCAATTATAATGCGTCGTTTATGTGGAATTATTTTGAATATAGAAGGTTTTCCAGTTCATGTTTACTTTTTCCGCAGCTTTAACTATTTAAAACCAGGACTTATAGAGATAATTGTTTTTGAATATCTTTCCCTTATCTGAATTCACTTAGGTTTGGTGCAGTATAAGTTAAATTTTCTTATAGTTAATGCGTCGCTATGTTATTTAGTTGCAGCCTTAATGTCTATTTTAATCATATTGCACATTTCATTTGTCTCCAATGGCGTACGTCCCTACATGGCAATCTTCTTAGCTGATCTGCCAGCACACGGCTGCGCTTATAACACATACAAATAAAGAAACTCAATAGTCAAAAAGTGTATTTGAAACAAAAAAAAAATGCTTCTACATCAAAATAGCGTTTAACATTCTGAACCAGTGGAAAACTAACACAATTACATAATACAGAGAAAATAAAGAGCGGAGGTGATAGTCACACATAGTATTACCCCTCTCTCTTTCTCTCTCTCTTTATTTTATTTTAGTAAAGTCCATCTAAAGGTTAGGTACGGTACTCCATTGTAACTGTATGTAAAGCAATATTGTAAAGCTGTTGTGTTCAAATTTTGGTACACAATAAAGTATGGTCTATCTCTCTATTTACCAAAAATAAGCTTAGTTTTCAATATTATTCTCGTAATTTAAGGTGTAACTAACACATGCCGATGATAGTCTGTGGATGATTGACGATTTTGGATTGTTGTGTTGTTGAAATTGCTCCGTGCATTGAAAAGTATGTTAGGCGGTTCGTTAGACCAAAACACAGTTGGAAAAGGCTAAGATGATATGCAGTAGGAACACTATAATGATTTATCATTGAGAAGAATTAGAAATGATCTAACCCCGGATCTCCCTACATTCTTCTTTCATAACTTTCACTTTTCTATCGGTTACATTTCGGGGAGTGTGCGATGGAATTGCACAGTCTTATTCCACCAAGCCCGTTCCATCATCGGACTACAAGACAAACGGCGATGCGCCATCGTTTCATGGTGGACATCCCACCCATACGCACGAAACGTTTTGGGAACACTTTCATTGTGCGTACGGCTAATGAGTGGAATTTCCTATCGGAGTCTGTGTTTCCTGATAGTTATAACCTGTGAGTCTTTAAGTTAAGAGTGAATAGGTTACTTCTAGGCAAGCGTGCTTCATCTTCGACCACATCATCGCTTAACATCATTGTTAAGATGATATTTTATGCAATGTTCATCTTTAACTAAGCTGTTTTTTTTGGTGATCAATTGTTCGGTAAGTGACGATATGGTACAATTTCAAGGCATTAAAAAGACTAAAAGACATTTAATATCATTTTATTTCTTAAGCCTTAAAAGTAATACAAAATAATACTATACCCCTATATTATTATTTTGTATTTTGTACAGCAAATCTATCAGAAAAATTGGCCAAGGGCGAGTCAGACTCGCCCATGAAGGGTTCCGTAGTAACTACGCCAAATAACTTTGTTTTTATAGTATTTGTATGAATTAAAAAGTTATATCTGCAGTTACTAACTATAAAAATGAAAAAAAATTGTCACTCAATCTTATCCCTTACATAAGGTTCATATTTTATCACACTGTCCATCTATTCTTTAACAAAAGCAAAAGACTTTAAAAAATAACCAAACTGTCATCTTATAAAATGCCGATTAACGCCATCTTTTAATTAATTAACAAAACAATAAATATCTTCCAATAAGCACCATTATTCTAAACTTAACCTTCTTTCAACTCCTTTAAATATCAAATTAACACAGAATCTTCATTAATTGACAAATTAATTTACTTTTAGACAGACAAATCCACTTGACGAATTCGCCAGCGAAATCGCCGAAACCCTTTAAGGACCGTGGATCTAAACAATGACCTACCAAACTAATGATTAATTCAAAAGTCGCTGGATTCCTTTCAATATTGGGCTACAGAAAAAGCGGTTAGAACCGCTTCGGCTTTAGACGTCTATTAATGAAATATGAAATAATTTCCTCAAAATAAATCCGGTTTTGAGATTTATTTTGAGGAAATTATTTCATATTTCGAACTCGAACTTCTCGTACGTACTGCACCTTCCACACTATCTCTTCGCTACTCCTGATAGAGATTGCCAAAAGCATTGTCCTTTATACTTATGTGCATGAAATGTAAATAAATATATAAATAACTCCAACCTCGTCAAATGAAGCTACTTGAACTAAGCAGCAGGTGTGGACTGACGTGCCAATAACACGAAGAAAAAGTAGAAGCGAAATAATTGTCACGAAAAGTCAATGGCTCTATCTTCAAGGTTAAACAACACTTGGTGTTATTGTATTGTATGTATTTATTATTATTATTTATTTATTTTATTTATTATATTTATCAATTTATTGCAACAGGAAAATATTATTCGCACAAAATTAAAAACTTATTAAAATTCCTTAAGAATAGTTACTTAAATTATGTAAAGGACAGAGATTTGGTCCGTGGACTAGCGAGTGGTTTAGCGAGTTTGCGAGACACGGAGATGATGTCCCATCTCCGTGTCTCGCAAACTCGCTAAACCATTATTTCCGACAGTTATTTGTTAATCTTTAACTGTCTTTACGAGAAGTAAGAATACTATGATTCCGACACAAATTAATTTCTTATCTGCTAACATGTTTTTCGTCATTCGCATGGGCTACGTAGCGGCTATTATAATTATGTTAAATATGCCTGAAATTATATGATTTATGGTGGTAAATTATAATAGCCATTTTGTGACAGGCCTTTGCCCAGCAGTGGGATGATGCCGGCTAACAGTAATAGCCACTTTGTAGATTAATTAGCATTTAAGTATTATTAAGTAAAACCATTTATAAAGTTCCTCACTAAATAAACCACATGTCTAAGTTATTTTTATTTAATAGCAGGTAATGATAGAATGCTAAAGCATTTTTATTTTACGGCACTACAAAGTAATCCTTCAACGGTACCCCGCTAACTTTATGGCTCCATAATATAAGCTAAGAACGGTATAAAATAAAACAATTGATTTGAAAAACGCCCCCGCACATAAAAGGGTTCCTAATTATTAAATTGAAAACCCTGTTTTATGCTCACAATCGAGGGGCTGGGGACGGAATAAGCCCCAACTTGTACAGAAACTAATCTAGAATATTGTGTCTATATCTGGGGCAGACTACATCTGCGTCTATAGATTTTGGATCTACTATTTCTTGATTCTTACGAGCTTAAAGTTAGATAAACTTCTTTCGTTTATTACTAAATCTATTTAAGATTTAAATAGACAAGTTTGTATTTTAAGTTTCGGTTTTGGTCATAATAAATATTATCAAGTTGGCACAGTTGTATAAGTGCACAGCGCCATCTATTGGGTGGAGCGAAGTTAATAGTAAAGGTTTGGTCGCATTACTTGACTCTGTTAGAAGAAAAATCAGAGGTAAACAGGCTATAATCACCAAATTTTTTTTACCAATGTGTATATTTCTTTCGTAAAAAATAAATTCTTAACATAAACATTCTTTTTTTTTCAAATATGCATGCATTCTCAAAAAAACGACAATATAAAATATGACATAAACATTTGCCGTTGAATAGTTATTAATCTTATTGTATGATCTTTACCGAACAAATAATTTCGGTATTGTCAAAAAACCCAAAGACCGTTTGTACATGTTAAAAACCTTCTTTAAAATAATATTGAATGGCTAAAATAAATATGGCTAATCATGATTAATTATGCAGTGCATTGACACCTTACGTGTCTTAGTGCCACGAACATAATCATTATGAAGGTATTATACATCTATACTAGTATTAAAAATGCGAAAGTTTGAATGGATGGATGTGCTGATGTTTGTTACTCAATTACGCCACAACTACTAAACGGCTCTGAATGAAATTTTGTAGGTAGATAGGTGCCATGCTGGAATAATAATGCAATGCAATGTAATATTGTAAGGTGTACATTAAAGTAATAAATAAATAAATAACATATAGACTTTTTTTATCCCGGAATTCCCACTGGATTGGGATTCACGCGGGAGAACTATCCCATGCGAACGAAGCCGCAGGCAGAAGCAAGTTTATTCATATGTGTATGCATATAGGTATGTTATATTATACTATAAACTCTAGAAAGTACTTTAAAAGAAAATCTCACCAAAATTTATTTTTTCTTAGACGCCTGGTTACAAAGAACATCTAAAAAATATATATTTTTTAAATTTGAAAATATAATCCACCAAACCACACTGGGCTATGGGAATATGTATCGCCCATTGGCTTTCGTAGAGATGAGTCCTGAGTGGGAACGATATAGGCTGATTAAGATAGATTATTTATCAGTAATTACGAGACAATGAGAAGTACTAGATATAAAAATGAACTTAGGGTAGTAAAGTGCAGAACAGTTAAGTTTAAATCAAGCATATTTGGTATGGGTGTTAAAATTTATAATAAATTACCTGACTCTATTAAAAATATTGAAACATTGCCTACTTTTAAATACAAGCTCAAACAATTACTGATACAGAAAGTATATTACACAATCAATGAATTCTTAAATGACAAATGTTTAGACTAAAATTTATTTAATATTATAATAATGCTTAATTTGACAGGCCCGTTGGTAAAGTGGTCAGTGACCCTGACTGCTATGCGCAAGGTCGTGGGTTCGATTCCCACCTAGGACAAATATTTGTGTGATGAGCACGGTCATTTGTTCTTTGTCTGGGTGTAATTTATCTATAATATGTATGTATTTAGAAATATATATGTATGTTTATCAGTTGTCTAGTATCCATACCACAAGCTCTGCTTAGTTTGGGACTAGATGGCGTTGTGTGAAAAGTTGTGGAATATTATTATTATTATTATTATTATTAATTTTGACAAATGACAATCGATGCATGTATAATGAACCTATTTTTTCAATTAATGTTATTTTTCCTTGTTTATTTTCTATTATTTTTTGACATAATTATATAATTGTAAATGTAGATATTGTACACTTGACATATAATTGTAAATTTAAATAATGTAACATGAAATATAATTGTAATTTTAAAATATTGTACACCTTATGGGTATGTTACAGTGATACTAGTCATAATAATAATTTTAAGAACTAATTTTCTACCTGTAACAAACAATATAATAAATCTGAATCTGAATCTGGGCTTGCTCGTTTCTTCGTAGACCTCATCCATCGGTTACCATCAGGCTTGATCGAGTTCAAGACCGGGCTCAACCGAAATAAAAAAGGTGATAGAAAAACCATAATAAACATAAACTATAAGAAAAAAACGAATACGTGAAGTAAGAAAAACTTACTTAGCATAAGTATTCTGTTACTTAATTCATTGTTTTATCAACTTTTTATTGATTACAAGGTTGCGTCAGATCACCATCTTACCTGATGTGGTCGAAGATGAAGCACGCTTACCTAGAAGTAACCTATTCACTCTAGACTCCCAGGTTATAGCTATCAGGAAACACACTTTGGCAGGGAATCCGACTCCTTAGCTGTACGTTTTATTGAAATATTTCCGAAACTTTAAATATCTTAACTTAAATGCAGTTGACAATTTTTTTCGAAATTATCAAAATTCTTTGTGGCAATTTTTTGTGCAACTTTCAAATTCAGTCATCTGAATCTTGACCACCAGCTGTACGTTTACTGGTCTTAATTTTTCGTAAAAACCGACTATGATTTTCCACTATTTTATTTTGATCCGTCATTTATGCTGAAGTTGATCCTACAATGAACCCTGAGAGAGTTAGGTGAGAGTGTGTGCTTTCCGATTATGAAGCAGTTTGTGCGGGAGGTGATGGAACTAACACTAAATATTCTACTAAGCGTCAGTTACTAACACTTTATGGATTCTTTGGTCCGATTTTTTGTTATTATTATTTATTTTTTTAATGACAACGGCTCACGCATAACTCCGTCCAAATCAAAAGCGCTAAAAGAACTCTGTATCTATCTGCTTGTTATTTCTTTTCGCTTTGATGACTGAATGGATGTTGGTAAAACTTGGCATACGGTTGATCAAGACACAGAATACTTTTATGCAATAGTATGGCCGCATAGCTGCTAGCAGATGTGAGTTCAATAATGTAAGTCATCATTTGAAAATTATAAAAGAAACGAAATACTGTATTTTTTTTGCACGAGTGGGAATATTAGAGGCTGATAATGATAATGGTAGTTACTTTAATGAATACTTTCTTTCGTAAGTATTCGAAGTCACCATCTGTTTTACCTTTCTATTAGTCAATATAGTTTTGATGTTGTAATATGCCAATAAATACCATGTTGTTTAGAATAGTCAAATAAGACATAATCCACAATATAATATTTAAGTTTAGAAGTATTATTATTTAGTTTAAACAAATGATAAACATCAGCTCACAGATAAAGTTTCCGACGGGGACAATACTCAGATTTTAATTCTTGTTTCGCCCAATTAGTTCCTCCTCTTTTTATTTCGTGGAGCTTCAACATTTATTATTAAATACGTTTATTATTTACATGAAAGAATACAATTTTAATTTAAATAAAAACCCTAAACTACATATACACACCTAAAAATAAACTAAAATATTGCATCCAGAAATTCGTGCGCATCGCTGTCCACTGGCAATGTGCCCAAAAGACTGGCGGCATTGCCACGTTGTATGGCAATGCTTAACCTCTGTCCAAGGTAAAAGCCAGCCCTTGGGTCACGCGAAGTGTCAACTAGGCGTCTGGACAGATCTTTAAATAATTTGTGAGCACTCGGACCCCACGACCCCAAGGTTTCAACCCCAAACGGCTCGAAAATATAACTACCAACAAGGTTATTATATTTCCGCCGCTTGAGGTTCTCAGCAGCCGCAGCGGCAGCGCCAGCGCAACAAGATGAGCTAGGAAGATGGGATGGCGCAAGAGTATCGACACAAGTTGCGTCCCACACTAAAGGCCTACCCATCTTCCAAGGAAATAAAGACATACCGTCCGGTCTTTTGCCATCGTCGCGTGCCAGGCCATTTGGTTCTAAAACAGCTGGAACGCCGACAGTGACAAGAGCTCGTCGGATAATGTCGTTAATATTCGCGTGCCGTGCTATGCGACCCGCGCTGCGGCCGCATGAAAGGCCGTGGTGACCGAGGCTGTTGACAACTTCGCCACAGTGACAGCGATGAGCAGAACAGCAGGGAGCACCTAATCGAAGGGAAGCAGCGAGGCGGAAAGTAGTATCATCGAACAAGGTGCCTATGTTCGATGACGGAAGTGCATGGAGCCAGAGACCCGACTCCCATTCACCCACAGCCAGCAGGCGCGCACGCTCTGCAGCCGAAGCAGATGTGGCAATAAGGTCACTCTGAACTGCTTTACAGAGCGGCTCATCCCACCGCCTCTGAGATGATGGATTGTCGGGTGGATTTAGGTTCGGGCAAGCGAGTCTCCAGGTATCTATAGCCTCGGTGAAATACGGCACATTGAAATCAACCAGTGATGGAGCTAGGATATTCCTGATTAATTTCTCAGTGCCGTGTACCGAGGATACAAAAGCCGGTAGACTGATACTAGTAATTTTGCGGACGCCGAGACCACCCATACGAATGGGAAGAGTAGCTTGTGCCCAAGCTCGGTCGTCCATAGCCACATTTAAAATTCCTGTCAGAGTTTGACGAATAATTTGGTCCATTTTTTCCAAAAGGTGAGGATGATGCCATAGATGTGAAGAACGAAGAAAATACATTAATTTGGGTCCAAAACAACAGTAACGAATTAAGGTGATGGCCGAATGCATATTAATTTGGTATATCCTGTCCAAGATGTCATTAAAATTTTGTATTTTTTCCTCGACAAAATCGGGAAAGGAATTCTCATAAATTGGAGACCCAAGAAGACGAAGAGAACTTTTTTCCACAATTTGGATATCTGGGGCTATTGCGTTGAATTTTGAAAGTGTCAGTTGTCTGTCAGTACTGTCGGATATAAATAGTTCACACTTCGAAAGGTTGAGGTCCAATCCTATGGAATGGAATTGATTTATTAAAAACTGTAGATCATCTAATACCGTGTCTACATCGCCTCCCAGGGTTCCATCATCGAGATACCACACATTAAATTTCGAATTTAACTGTCGAATGATTGGGTTAATGGCTAAACTGAAGATCGCTGGCCCGAGGGGATCACCTTGTTGACAGCCAACAGCTGATTCCAAAAGGTTTTCCTTATAAAGTAATTTAGTCGGATGTCTGTAACATTGCCAAAGAAAACTAAAAATTTGTGGTACTTCTTTTTTAGTTTCTGCCAACAAAGTGTCCCTATTGACTGAATTAAAAGCATTTTTAATGTCAACCTTCAAGATGACCTCTCCTTTACCTGAATTTAAATAGGTCGTCAAGGCATGTACGGCAGCCTCACAACCCCCTTTGGAACCGTAACCCAGTTGCAGGGGTTGAAATTTGGTCGAAATATCCTCACCATAAAATTTAGAGCAAATCTTGGCTGCCATACGACGGTAGGTAGTTCCCACGGCAATGGGACGAATGCCGCCATCCCTCTTGCGTAGGGCACATAGATTGGCCCCGTACAAGATATCGGTGACGGTTTCGTTCACCTGGCCTGAGAGCATAAGATTAATCAGAGCCGTTAGCTCCTTCAAAAGCAACTCACCAGCCTCTCCGGCGCCTGAGCTGAGTAGGTCCTTCAGGTGCTGCGGACTCAGCCCATCGAGGCCGCCAGCAGAGCCGCTTCGGAAGGAACAAACGGCTGTGATCACCTCTTGACCTGTAACGGTGAGGGTGTTTATGTCCTGATCGGGGGGGTCGGGAAAGGAAAGACCATCCGCTGGGGCAGGGTGTTTGCTCTCCAGAGCTGCGAGAGTATCTGGAGAGTATGGGGCCACCACATCACTACTAAAAAGTATCCTGGCAGCTCCGCTAATGTCACCTTCCCCTAATTTAGATTCGACTAGGCGGGATATACTTCTTGTGGAAGTAACCCTCTGTGTCGGTAATTTTGCATCCTGAATATGGGCCGAAATAGTACAATTTTCTTTAATTTGTGAAGTTAAAGTTTTTTTGGTTGCCAAATTTTTTCGAACATGTAGTATCCTATACGGGAAGGTAAGCAGATGTTCCCAGGCACTTTGAGAATTCTCGCGAGCGGCAAGGCGAACGCATCCTGCTAGGTTTTGCGCCACTACAGGTCTAGCGCCGCGGGGAATTCGCTTTAAAACCGGAACAGAGTTTTTGAATTTTGAAAGGGTTTTCCAAAACGGATCCAAATTGGAAAATGATGTAGGTGTTAAAGAAATGACGGGGTCTGAAGTAGATACATTGGGTGGTTTGTGTACCTTCCCAATATGTACTTTCAGACCCCGCTTACCTTTAAAAAACCGTGCCTGGGTGCACAGAGGACACCTCTCCAGAATATTTAGTGATGTTGAAGGTTGATCAGCACTATTACACAACACATCACTGCTGCCACTCGACATTAATCTGATTATGTAACAAAATTAAACTTAGTAACTAAACTAGTAAATAAATTAAATTAAATAATAAAAATCTAAGGAAAAACACTGATTTAAAAAAAACGTCAATAAATGACACCACCCGTCAAAAACTAGCGCAGTCGCGGTGGTGGCTTAGGGCGCCGCGAGGCCAAAGAAGGCATTTCGGCGGCGCCCTAGATCAAAATTGCCGGATGGCACGCGGCTGGTGTTATGTCTACGGTGTCGCCTCCAGGATCCTCCTCCTCGTCGTAATTTTATAACAGTCT
This sequence comes from Tholera decimalis, assembly GCA_943138885.2. Classification (NCBI taxonomy): domain Eukaryota; kingdom Metazoa; phylum Arthropoda; class Insecta; order Lepidoptera; family Noctuidae; genus Tholera; species Tholera decimalis. Next base: position 4,444,905 of record OW964553.2, on the reverse strand, counting down.
ATCTTCACTGAAGTTATCGACCGAAATCGCTAGTCTAGCTTTTTATAGCATTATAAGTTAATTATATAATCTCATCTTAAGGTTTTCTTATGATGCTGATTTTCATTGGATTAAAAAGTGTGGAGACACAGTTGGCGCAGTGGTTGAGCCATTCTATGTTGCGCTGTTGGGCTGCGTGTTGTCAATTCTTGTTTCTATTTTTATTTCACATTATTAATTGTTATTCTTGTGTCGTAACTATTTAGCTTTTATTTTTCATCAAGGTTTAATGAAAGGGTCCAAATAATTAATAATTATTTAGATCAGAATTAATTATACTTAACCACCTGCACTATTACAATCCGTGCTAATGTTTTGTATTGTGTTTTTGACTATGTTTAATAATTGTTTGATTATTATTATAAATACAAACCATTGAATTCATAATAAATAATCCTTAACACAATTGATTATGTTCATTACTGAATGTAATGAATATAAATTTGATTTATCATACTTTATTAAACACCGTCCAACCTACACACGTAATTGAATATAAAACGACCGAATAACCAACTCTTTATTCATAATATAATCAAAATTAAATCATGTCGATACCAATTATCGTTTATAGGAACTGAATGCCATTTAATTATATAGCAACATTAAAGTTCAAAAGAGTTACTGTGTGCCCGGAAGTCGCACCAGTCATAATTAACACTAAAACTGTCAAAATAACTCATGTCATAATCAAAAATAAGTCTAAACGTGTGGCATTTGTAATGAATATTAAAAACGGTAAATGATCAAAAACGGTGAATTAATTGAAAGAGAAAGAATAATTGATAGAAGATAATGGTTTTGAAAGTTCTGTGCCGGAATCCGGAATGTGCCATTCATCCACTGCATTGTATCCATCATAGCAAGTCAATGACTTCTCAAACTAATCACCTAAGTGAATGTTAATTCGATTATGCTCGTACCACTCCAAACCTTTCAACACGTCAAGCAAAATTAAAAGGGTGTCAATTAAAACGATAAAGTAAAATAAAAACAATTTAGTGTTTATTTTGTATGGCATTTAACAAAGTTATTTTCTCAATTACTATAATACATCGTTGGTACTGACATCGATAATTCAATTAATACACTATTATATACATTTCGAGATGTTCTAATGACTTAAGATTAAGACAACTAGTTCTTAAATTTACATCTACAGTTGGAACCAATAAATAAATTATACATGGAAAAGTATATCAGATCAACCCTGAAGACACGGGAAGAAACAAATAACTCAACAAAACGTTATGTTAGCATTAAAACAAAGCACAGGGTTGACAAATACACGAGCTTACTATTCGGCTACATGAGACACCTATTGAAAATAATCTCTTTTTGGTACCAATCTCACTTCACATAACTAACCAACCGACGCTACTTTACCTTAAATATTTAAAGACGCATCAAAAACAAAAGAAATCACAGTTAAACTCAATTCACCCCCTCGCGGGTCTACTTCAACATATTTACAAGCCACTTGATATGAGACTCACTTTACATCATCAATGTTACTCTAGAAAATAAATAATGTTCATTACATTCTTGTTCACAGTCTGTTTGCACTAAAACTGCTCCGTCACGTACGGGTTGCCGAACCTCGAAAGATGCGTATCCTTCAAGGAAGGCAGGTTGGTCTTCAATATATGACGGAGACGGGCCGCCTGAGCTGGTCGTCATGCGGGCTGTGCTGCGTGGGGGTGACGGGGGACACCGGCGAGGAGGGCGCGGCGCCGTACTGCGGGAACAGTGACGAGGGGAAGGGCTTCGGCGGCGCCGTCGGCGACGTGTACAGCGACGAGTAGAACGACGATACCACGGCTGCCGCCGACGACGACACCGTCGGCAGCTTCTCCGTCGGAGCCATCAGCTTTGAGAACTGCAGATGGTCCAGCTGGTGTGGGAAGTACGGTGGCACTGCGGAGTATGACAGCGCGTCCAGGTGGCCCACTCCGTGAGCCGGGCCGGCGAAGTACGGCAGCGGGAAGCTCGGGAAAGCACCGGCTCCTGGGGCTCCTCCCTGCGTGGGGGGCTTGGGTTTCCTGCGGGGCCTGTACTTGTAGTCAGGGTGCTCCTTCATGTGCAGAGCTCTCAACCTCTTTGCTTCATCAATAAATGGCCGTTTCTGCATCTCAGACAGCAGCTTCCACTCGGCACCGAGCCTCTTCGAGATCTCCGAGTTATGCATTTTCGGGTTATCCTTAGCGATCTGGCGCCTTTGCAGCCTGGACCACACCATGAATGCGTTCATGGGCCTCTTGATGTGCCCCTCGGACTGTGGCGAGGTGGCTGGCAACGGCTGCGGCGCGCTGGGGTACTCCGGTAGCATGCCCGGGTGCATGGAGAACGCGTACGGGTGATGACTCAAAGTCGACATAGCGATTAAACTTTAATTACTAAGTCGTAAGTTCTGTTAGAGCATTAGCTCTATGGTGATGTATGGCACAAAGCGGTGAATGAGCACAGACGAGGAGGTGATTGTGTCGCGTCGGAGACGGACGATAGACTGGCGACTCGGTATCGGGGCCTTGTGGGTATCGAAGCGAGGGGGGTGGGGTTTTTGGGCGGTGTGGCGCGGGCCAATGAGGGCCGGGTGAGTACAGCCTGCGCCCCTCCTCGCACGCTGGCGCGCTCTCGCTCGCGCACACAATGGCGCGCGGTCCCTCTCTGTCGCAACAATAGCGCGGCGCGCCGTGGCGCGGAACAGGCGTGCAGCTGTTGGGAGCCATGTCAGCGACTGAATGCGGCTCAATGCATGATGTAACTGTAGTAATAGAATACTTTACACACTTGTATTGTGGAATTTGGTTGTGTACCAAATAAATGGTTGATATAAATAGACCACGAGTGAACGTTTGAATGTCACCTTTTTTGTGCGAAAACTCTACATATTGGTACTAATAAAACGTTTAAGCTTTTAAGGTATAAGCGATTAAACATTTTTTATAGGCCGGTAAACGATTAAAGAGACCATTCGAATAGAGCGCTTCACTCTTGATGTTTATTTAGTGAGTAATCCTTGTATCATAGCATCATAAGACGTAATCCTCAATTGGTATCGAATGTAATTGAACTCATGCTTACAGCTTATTTTATCGTAGTTACTTTGGTATTAGAGCTTTTACACTCAGCGTGGTTTAAAACTACAACTTTAGGTATCAGTGAGTTGTTTTTATTCCCGTTATTAAGGAAAAGGGTGCGAAATATTACAAATTTACTTTACAAAGTATGAAATTCAAGCTTAGGTAATTTCTTATAAAGAAAAGTTAGGGAAAAGCAATTGTAGGGCTAACGAAGTAGGTTTCAGTCACAACAAGGATAACCGGGTTAAAAAGGTTACTGGGAACACGGTATGTGGAATACGGTCGCTGATAATAATAAGAACAATTGCTCGTTCAACCGTAATTTAAATGATCTCAAATGCATTATTATAGAAAAATATTAGGTAGCTTTCTGCACTTCATATCATATAAACTTTAAGTGTGCTAAATTACATAAATTGCAATCTTCGTAATTTTCGTAAAAATATGATTCAAAGTTTTCGCTTTTCATGTTACCTAATTATTTTTTATGGCTGATATTTGCAATGGAAGACAACAATGTTGGGCTTTATATATAGCAATTGAAAACATGACATTTTGGCAATTGAGGTAGGTAGGTATTGGTAGTAAGGTACATTATTTGTGAGTGCTATAGATTATTTCAAAATCCTCGGGGGCGCAGTTACGGTTAAAGTGCTAGTTTCCTATAAAGAAGAATGAATGCGTTTTTTTATTATATGTAGGTCATTGTAGGTTAATAATTTCTAAGTACTTTAAGTAGGTAAGTGTTAGTATCCTAAAGATTGGTCTATCTATATCTTAATAGTGTTTAACGTTACGTCATAATACGAGTATATATGTACTTACATACGAAAACACAACAATTTGCGGATTACAAGCTTGACTTGATCACAAGTGAGGATTTAATCTTGACCACGTTTTCGGAATGTTAGTTAAATCAATACTCACTTAACAATATGTATATAAGGATACAATTGTCTGTTTGTAAAAAAATATTAACCGTGGTATATACATGAATGTAGGTATGATGTTTTTTGTTAACCGTAAATGATATTTATTTTGTTCATAGGTAAAAATATGGTTATGGAATCATAAGTTTTTTGGTTAGTTTGAACAATAAGAGTCTGTAAAAAACTTAAAGGTTTATGTTTCTTCTAACAAGAATTAAGCTTGTTTACGGTAATTAAAACAGTCATACAAACATAGAATTTATTTTATATAGATTTATTTACATTTATTAATTTGTCACTGATATTACTGATATGATTATGGAAAAAAAAATATAATTTTAATAAATTATATCTTTTTTTATGGAAGAGTGGAGTCTTCTGCTACGGGCTTTATTGACTTAAAAGAAGGCTCCGATCACAAAAGAACAGTAAATAATTTTGTTGAAGAAATAAACTATTTTGTATTCGTATTAAATGTCAAAAAAAACAAGCTTTTTTTTTTTATTCATTAAGGCTCAATTTATGCCGCCGCGGAATGGAATGGAACCGACTTTTTGCAACGAAATTGTACATAGCATAATGAACTTTATGTCAATTGTATAACATACAAACTAAATAGGAGCCAAAAATTCTGGAGAATGCGCGAGGATTCCGCGGAAGACGCGCGACCTTTTTTGACATTGTTTGATACACAATTGACATAAAGTTCATTATGCTATGTACAATTTCGTTGCAAAACGTCGCTCCCATTCCATTCCGCGGCGGCAGCGGTTTAAATTGAGCCTTATGCATGACTTTTATGACTGCCTTGTTGATCAAGCGGTCACCAGCACGACTACTAAGCATGAAGTATCAGGTTCGATTCTCTGGTCGAACAAGACGTGCTATTGGGTTTTCCTATAGGAAAACTCGGAGTTTGTAATTTTTGCGTTGTGTGCCTTGGAAGCAAGACGTTAAGCCGTTTATCCCGGTTGAAATTTGGATATCATTGACAGTCGTTACGTCACAAGCTAGAAAATATATATATAGGCAATTAAGGCTTTTTTTTCTAAAGATAACTATCAATGTGGGTAGAATGCACATTACTAGCAATCTTGTTAACCCCTCCACTAAACTAACTAAGCTAAATATGCTTGTGTCTGGAGTGGTTTCACTGCAATAATGTAATGGATGGGGTTCGAACTCGGGACCTCTTGATCACGAGTCTGACTCCTTATCCATTTGGCTATTGACGCTAACGCTAAAATTTAAAAGACGCTTTATTTTAAACCTGCTCACCTGATGGTAAGTGATGATGTGGTCGAAGATGGAGCACGCTTACCTAAAAGTAACCTATTCACTCTTGACTTAAAGACCCCTAGGTTATAGCTATCGGGAAACACAGACTCTGGCAGGGAATTCCATTCCTTAGCCGTACGCTCAATGAAAGTATTCCCAAAACGTTTCGTGCGTATGGGTGGGATGTCCACCATGTAACGATGGCGCATTGCCGTTTGTCTTGTAGTCCGATGATGGAACGGACTTGGCGGAATTAGATTGTGTAATACCATCGCACACTCTTCGAAATGTAACCGATACAAAACCGATAGACTTGCAACTCGTCGTCAATGTTCAAGGCTCTGGAGCTTTGACTCGACCAGTGCATCGTTGCCAATGAGTCTCTTGGCCCGTTTCTCAATGGACTATCTATCTACTAATTGATGTGTATTCTTATAAGCTTGAATCTTAAAGGATTGGATTAAAATCTGATATTCTACTTACAGACGATATAGGAAATTAATTAGGTAGGTATAGATTTAGCTTCGCTGTAATGTGGATATAGGTGCCTATTTACAAAACAGTATAATGAAGCCTCTTCTACATACACATTCAACTGCCGTAGAATAATTTCAATAGAACCAGGAAATCTATTCTGAACTGTAAATCAAGATTTATGTATAAACTGTCTTTAAAAGTTAATCAGACTTCATCTGAACTCAATCACGCGGCTGTAAGCTCACAGTACTGGATACTATAAACCGCACAATACATTATATCACATAAAACAGGAACACTAGAAAACCTTTCACAGATTTAACTTTAAATCGATTCTTTTTAAGATGCTCGTAAAATGGTCATTTCACGCAACAAATCGGATCTGCTTTGTACCATTGTTTCATAGGAATGGCTTGTGGCGACACCATACACTCCAATAACTAGGATTATGCTCGTAAACATATTCTACAATCATAAAATGACTTTTTCATTATCACTCTGTATATATTTTTAAGACTTGTCTTTTTGTAGACAAATAAAATTGAACTTTATTTTCAGGTCAGTAAGGTTGGGTTTTTAATGGGTGAAGGCGAAATACAGGATGGTCTTTTGTCTTACCAAGATCTAAAAGTACTTCCAAGAAGTCTTTGATAATAAAATAATAACAAGCCTGAATGTAAGTATTTTCTGTATTTTATAGCCGAAACTTTAGTTTGTTCTCGTTTTGTTAAAACTTTATTAGCAATCAAAGTTTTCGTAATTCAGCTTAGTCGTAAAATGAAATGGCTAATGGAAATTAATAATTTCCTTTTATAGTCAAAAACTGTTACTTAGATGAATTTAATTGCCGTGACGACATTTGTGATGGCTGTAAAGCACATTATGGTAGATTAACATGGATATCTTATATTTGTTTAAAACGTATTGGTATACCCATACATTCTCACAAGGTGTAAAGTTAGCATGAAAACTTTAACTTAATATACTATTAAAGGTAAGTTAAGTGGTAAAATGTTTATCCTTTTTTCAAGATTACTAGCAATGTGGGTAGAACGGGCATAACTAGCAATCTTGTTACCCTCCAACTAAGCTAAATATGGTTGTGTCTGGAGTGGGTTCACAGCAATAGCGTAATGGGTAGGTTTCGAACCTGTGACCTCTCAATCACAAGTCCGACACCTCACCCATTTTTTTTTATTATTATTACTGATGGGCCCACTCTTGACCTCGATCTCGCCCGATGGTAAGCGATAGATGAGGTCTAAGATGGGACGAGCGAGCCCAGAAGATACCTATTTACTCGTGCTTTAAAAGCTGAAAGGTCATAAGTGGCAGGGAACACAGAAGCCGGCAGAGAATTTCACAGCTTGGCTGTGCGCACAATAAATGTGCAGGAGAAGCGCTTGGTACGACAAGATGGTACGAGTATATCAACCAAGTGTGGGTGGTACCCAGCCGTGCGTCTGGTAGACCGGTATTGACGCTTGAATTAGCTTTTTTCTCGCTGGTTCGCACGGCCGTATAGAAGGTTTTAAAAATAGCCTAGTACCTAGTCTCATAACAAATATAAATTTAAAAAATCATAAATATTGACCAAGCCGTTTTGGAGGAATTCGATAACAAGCACCGTGACACGAGATTTTCTATATTAAACTAGCTGGTGTCCACACTTCGTTCGCGTGGCCGGTTATTTCTAGTGTAAATCCCAATCCCGTGGGAATTCTGGGATAGAGTATTTGTTATTTCAGAATTTCAGCTATCTATTATTTATTTATTTATTATACAGTATGTTAACTAACAGTGGGCGTTCCCGTTAATCCGCAATAGAAACACTCTGTACGCGTACTTGAAGGACGGCAACGTCGCAATTTATTTATGAATGCGTACGCGTGTACAGAGTGTTTCTTTTACGTATCAATTTAACATTTTTAGTGAATATTTTAAAAGGTATTAAAAAAAATAAAAACGTTTTGTTTTCGAATGGTAATATTTTTTTAGCATGCTATACTACTGCGGGTTAACGGGAACGTCCTCTGTTAGTTAACATACTGTATACTTTATTGTACACCTCACAATATTTCTATGGATACAAAAATTTAAACTAGTGTACAATGGGCGGTCTTATCACACAGGGCGATCTCTTACAGACAACCTTTAGATGGACAAAAATTCTACTTAGGTACATATCAAAATTGAATTTAGTCGTTTTTGTGTGTAAGAATAACTAACATCCATCCTCCCATTTATAATATTAGTAAAGCATATATTCAAGCTAAAACAAAACATGGATAACTACTTAATTTCAATATAAATAAATATTTTTATCTTTTCATCGTCGTTTTCATTAAGCGCATTCTTTACTATATAATGTGCATTTTAAAAGTATCACAACTCGACGGGCACAACGGGCTAATGACTTTTCGTTATTTGAATCTGGCACCGTAGTTTTCATTATTCCAGATTTTCTTATGTTAACTCGCCATTGGATCGAGACAAGACCAGACTAGAGACTTTCTGTCTATGCTGAATAATTACTGGATTTTTTCGATCACATAGCCAGGAAAAAAGGCCACAGTCTTGAACAACGCATCTTTACTGGCAAGGCTGATGGAAAACGACCTAGAGGCCGTAGTCCAACTAGGTGGGTTGATCAGAATCAGGATCATCGTTCCACCTTGGACGTCCAATACACGTCGCTCTACACGATGCCAAGAACAGGCATAGATGGCAGAACATCATCAGAGAGAAGCTATTTCCACGGCGGCTTCACGACCCTCAGCATTGAGGAACACGACTTGAGGAAAGGGTTTTTCGTAGTTTGTTTATCATTAATACAAAAGAATACAGGGTTATTCATATTAAACAGCAACCAAAAACCTGTAAGGTTATACTATACTACCATGAGTCTATCTCGATATCGAACTATACAACTATCCAAAAGGGCTGAAGACAACATCTGGTGTATGCACAGTTTCAGCTCAAAATAAGTGACTCAAAGAATTGATACCAAATTATCGGTTTCATATGTTCGTACTAAGCGCTTCTCCTCCACATTTATTGTGGGCACTTCCAAGCTGTGGAATTCTCTGCCGGCTTCTGTGTTCCCTGCCACTTATGACCTTTCAACCTTTAAAGCAAGAGTAAACAGGCATCTTCTGGGCTCGCTCGTTCCATCGTAGACCTCATCTATCGCTTACCATCAGGCGAGGTCGAGGTCGAGAGTGAGCTCATTCTGAATAAAAAAAATGTGAATACCAATCATAAACGTGTCACACACAACACTACAAGGGTCAATAACTTTCCACGTCATTTACCAATAACACGATGATTCTCTTCGTTCTTCCTTATTTGAAAAATTTGGTCTCTGGTATCAATGTATTGAAATGTCTAATAAGTTCTACACGTATAGACGTAGCATTATAAAACCCTTGCCATATCGTTTGTTATCATCCAAAGAAGCCGTGCACTTGGTATGTGTACCTAATCTACCCTTTAAATTACACGTTGTATAATTATGCTTCTTAAGTCTAGGTACGTTATTGTTTATAATAAAAATATTAACATCTTTAGGTATTTCAGTAGTAGATAACAATCATCCCTAAATACTTGAATAATATTGCTTAAGTTTATTCCATATTTTTAAGTGGTTTTGATATTTTATATTGGATTTATATTTGACAGAATATATAATAATGTGTATTACCTCCCATTTTAATTTACTTTTTGGCTTGATATTGCATTTTTTATTAAGATAAAATCCACTTCGGAATGCTATAAAACTCGAGCAACACACCTAACAAGTTTCTATGATACTACTACCGCCATCTATCGGCACTTAGCGTAAACCAAACTAAGTGAGCTTTTGGACATTGTTTTTTTATTCCAGTAGTGAGACTTGATACTTTTCTCATTCTGAAATAGTTTCATAGTGCTTCGATTTCTTATTATTTTAATGGAAATCAATTACCTCGTGTTTTTTTAATTATTATTTTATTACGGATCAGCCGACTCTTGAATCCGATCACGCCTGTAAGTGTTAAATGAGCTCTTCGATGAAACGAGCGAGTCTAGAAGATACCTAGTCACTCTTGCTTTACAGGCTGACGAGTCATATGTGCCTCATCTGTGTTGTAAGGGTAACACGAGTTTTCGCGAGTTACGACTGATGATTTTAGCTAAAAGCCATCTAGTTATGGACATGTTCATTTATTTATTTCAACTTTATCTACAATAGTGGTACATGGACGGATTTAATTCAACAAGGCATAATCTAGCATGTTCTAAGGCTAACTTCATTACTACTCGATTATTTATAGCTAACTATTCAATGATTAACTAATTCTTATCACTTGCTGTACCTATTTAAAAAAGTATGAGAGGTGGCCCAGTCGCTAGCGCTACATGCAGGACAAACAGGCATAATAAGATGAAATCTATTGTATATAGATTTAGCATATAGATGCTAAATCAATACCTATAGTTTAACAGCAAAAAGTGTGTCTGTACGTTGAGTATATTATATAAACTACTAGACGGATTTGAATGAGACTTTGTTTTATACGTATCAAGTCTGGGCAATATATAGGTTATAATTGATTTTGGAAACTGGAACACTTGATGCAGAACTTTACACGCAAGCGAAGCAGGCAGGCACTATATCAAGATGGCTGGCTAAAGTAACCTTCAACGATACCAATTATCTCATTCGACGAGCAGTCAAAAATGTAGTTAATTTTATTGTAATTTTCGCTAAAAACCAACACGAGCCACAATAAAAACTACCTAACTCCCAATAAAATAAAAGCGAGTCTTATTTTATCACCCATTGTGTTAAAAATAAAACAAAAAACAAAACAGTGAACTAAATACAATAACAATAAAATAAAATTGTGATGTTTTACAATTACTGTATAAAGATTGCTATCATATAAAAATAAAGATAAAGAACAATAATCAAAATATTAAAATAAATACTACTTCGCAGTCAGTCGTTCCAGGTAATTTTCAAAATGGCGGCATAGTGTCAGTGGCTTACTGTTAGTTAAGAGGATTAAAACTGATGATTAGAGAAGTCTAATGACTTGATAATATGTTTGAATGCCAGTTTATACAGGCTAAGCCAACACTTGTATACCACGAGAGCTTTCTTAGTAACTGTTATTTAAGATTATTAAACAAAAAACAAACACATGTTATATAAAATCAAAATATATTTACTAGTCTGAAAAGCCGACCATTTGGTCACGTTCGCAGCGACTGAATTAAAATATTTTTATAAAATTGCATTTACATAATTTCCTTTAAAAAGTTTTCTGTCTTAAAAATCTTACGTCCAACAGAAAACATGACATATTTTCTTCAATAATGTCGGCCATACATCACAGCTAAAACAAAACATCCCTACTGACATACGCAGTACATAGACACCATTAATTAAAACCGCAACAAGAAAATACATAACGAGAGTTTAAAAAAATATCTGACAAAGAAACATGGCACCTAATTACTTATTTCTCAACACCGGCACAATACACCCGCCTGCAGACATGACCTGGGTATCTCCTTCTCACTCTGCCCCCTGAAAAAGGAAAGAGAGGAAAATATTAGCTAGTTAGTCTTCGAATGCCGTTGAGCTTCGAATAGTGACAAAAGCGGGGTGAGTACAATATAGGCTTAAAGCCTATTCGCCCCATCTTCCTATTTTAATTTACGCAAATTTCCCATGACACTTCACCCGACATACCATTATGGTTGCTTTTTTAAAGGACCGGTTGATTTTACCGCGGTTAGTTAAGGTAAATCAATGGTTAACACTAATGTGGAAGTTAAAGATCCAATGTTTCGCCTGTATCCGTATTCCACCAAACTTTTTCTATCATGTTAGCGAAAACCTAGTTTTTAACTTACCATTTATATACCTACACAAATATAACAAAGAGATAAGAAAAAGGAAATAAAAATCGTTCAACTTGATTTCTAAATACATATTATATGTATTTTCAGATCGTAGCAATAGTTAGAAAAGAAACAGCAAAAATAATGGAATAAAACATTTTATTTTAATGATCAATTAAATTATTAGATAGCCATATGAACCTGTTAGTAGTTGAAGTATAACACAGATTTCCCGCAATTTTCGTACTTCTGATTTTAGAAAAAGCTACTCTAGCCTTCATTGCGTTATCACCAAGAGCTGCAACAAACCAGCCCACTTTCACCTACCATCTTAAACGACCGTTAACCCAGTGCCACCGAGCCTTCCTGCATCCTATATCCTATACGATACTTTTGCAGAATCTATTATCTTTCACCAAGAATGCACTCAGTTAATGACCTCTCGATGATAATGGTCCATTATGATGCCTACGCGCAGGCAATCTTCATAGTGCTCGCATTGTGACAACGAAAATTCATTTATAGATAGGTTTTTTAATAAACTAATGAACGATCGTAGGGTGTTTTTTATAGAGATTAGTAAAAGTAAGTTGTAGGTGATGGTATCATTTTGTTCAGCTGTGTTCAGTGGTTTAAGAGTTAATGCTTTTTGTTTTATTTTTGTGTGAAATGTTTTAAAACTTTTCTTTGGCAATAGAATGGTTTGCATTCCTTATGAGAAAAACAAACTCACGTAATTGTGTGGTATGTGGAGTGGAGGAAGATCTACATCACCTATTGATAGAATGTGTTCAATTTGAGTCCTACAGAAATGATCTCTTTGCAGCCTTGAACTTGAATATACTCGATCTAGGTTCATTCCACAGACTTCTGTCTCAACCAAATAGTAATGATGCGAAGAGTCTTTTCAAGTTCTTGGCAAAATGTAAGACATAGATTAAATTTAATGACGTAGTAACGTATTTAGGATATGACGTGGCTATCTTATGCAGTGCGTAAAAATCCCCAATAAAATAAAGAAAAACAATGATTTTATTAGAACATAAGACGGTATGTTTACCACGTGTATTTATTGTTTCGAGTATCCAATATTCCCGGCACTGTTGCAAGCGCCATGATCACGGATGAACTGAAGTTATAGCGGGTGGATTTTTATGTCCGAAATATCAGAAACAATCGAAACAATAAATATGCATAAGTTTAAGCTGTAATGATACTGTTAGTACCGTGTCAATTTAAAAAGTTAGAATGGTTATTCTTTGATACCAAGTTTGTAATATTCCATCGCATAATTATGTCAATGTGTTTTAGGTTTCTTGGAATTGATTAATACTTAAAAGATTCTTCTAACAATTCCAGACAAAGCGACATTCGAAGGTCCTAACCAACCACGTAATCATTCGGTAGCTCTAGTCAGTTCTATGCAATTTGGACAGTTGGAAAACATTATTACATGTACTTTTATAACATCACTTTTTCTTGAGTCCAGGGGTAAGGTTAACATAACAACAACAAAAATCACAATATCCTAGCCAAGAGCGCCCCATTGCTGAGACACAGGCCTCTGCGCTATGACATCGTCAGGTCTACTTAAAAGTGATGAATTTTATTTAAATTTACCCAGATTATCATTTGAACCAAGGATAGCAATTACTGTAGATGCCTTGAAGGCAAAATACATAAGCCAGCACATAAGAAATGTTATTATCTTTAAATATTTAAGCACACGTCACCCATAAAAAGCTAGATCTAAAATTTCGTCGAAAGGCGCGTATAACAACGATAATCACTGACACCATAAAAATTAAACTTAGACAACAGAAATGTCTTCCAAAAACAATCACTTTCAAGCAACCCATATTATAAGACAAACGACGAACCAACAATACAAAAACAAAAATCTATAAAAGCCGACAAACAAACAAACAAACGACCAAACAAGGTATCTTCAAAACCGCAATAAATATCTTTGTTTCCAAAATAACGGTTTGTAAAAACCAAATTACATTTTTGGATCAAACGGCCCTGCATAAAGTTTTGTCATAAAAGTGAGTATTGTCAGAAAGGGACAATAAGTTTTGTCAAATGTCAAAACAAAGAGCAACCGTTTCGTGTTTTTGTAACGGCGGTAGTGCTAAAGACACACCGTTCGATTCCCAGAATGTGTTTATTCAAGCAATTATTATAATAACTGCATAATTTTTGTTTTACAAAAATATTAGTCGATTCGTTCCAGAGGTCAAAAAGGGAACTTTAAAGGGAAGTAACCAGATATTGCTTTTGTTTAGGGTCGCGGCTTCGTTTGTCCATTCGAGCTGGAAAGAAGTGCTGTTAGTGATTCATTGAAATGAAACAAAGGTATGTATAATATAACTAATATACACTAAAACAAGCGTTAACTTGCGCCGATAGCAAAGTGACGCTCACAAACATTAGGAATACTCATGGCAAGTCGAGTAGTTTAAAATCAATTATGTTTTGAAACATTCTGACGTTTAATAATCAGTGAAAAAATTAATAATTTTACTTTTGATCATAAAGTAAACTGTTGGTAAGCGATGATCTGGTCTACGATGAAGCGTACTTTCCTTGAGGTAACTCTAGACTTAAAGACCACTAAACTGTTGCCATTAGGATCCCCATAAAACTTACGGAAGTCTTCCGGTACTCAATTCCCATAAAACAGGTTCCACCCCATCTCATTGACCGTCAAACTGGTCAACGAACTAACGAACGAGAGCTCAAAATCTGATCTGTTCACCACTACTGTTTTCAACAATGTCTCGGTAGACAATGTTGAACGAATACGTGGGAAGTTAGTTCCGTCAGCTGATTAAGCACAAAACGTTTTGGGAATACTTTCATCGTGCGTATGTACAACTAAGGAGTGGAATTTCCTGCCGGCGCCTATGCTTCCTGTTAGCTTTAATTTGTTACTTCTAGGTAAGCAAATAGGTTACTTCTAGGTAAGCGTGATTCATCTTCGACCACAACATTGATTACTATCACGCGAGATGGTGGTCAACCCGCGAGACTATTACTACTAGACTAGTTAACGGAGACACAAACTGGAGTCTCCAAACATTTTCATTCCTAGGACCAGATTTTTGATTGAACCGAACCATTACAAAGATACAAATTTTACTTTTTTATTTTTTTTATTTCGCCTTTATGCAGCACAAAGGTACAAAGGCGATATAATGACTACAAATTATGGGTGGAGAAGAGATAACATGACAAGTGCATAAAATAAATTAACAAAGTAGAAAATAGATTAGAGCGAAATAGTTGCAATATGGCAACGGAATGGATTTTTGAAACAACTCTGATATTATCATCAGAACTTTAAACGGGATATTTACAATGTGTATTTATCGTTTTGTGACCATATCAGTTTAAAAAATTATAACTTTGCTAGTAGTTCAGTTCAGTATCTTTCGCTAAATTACTTACTGAGGGGAGTGATATGAAGATTGGAATGACGTTATTGCGATGCACGCTATTTCGAAACAAATTAAGAGTGGTACGCCAGTTCAAAAACACAAAGTCAAAAACCGCTACCACTTTTTTTTTTTTTAAAGTGGTAAAATTATCAAATAAGTCCTCCCACCCCGGGCAGGGTGGGAGGGACTGTCAGACTTTTACTGACTAAAATCCACGGTGTTCCTTCAATAACCCTTTACGTACCGGGGCCACGGTAACGGGATGAGTCCCATGACCCCGACAGGCTTCGGCCCTCTGTAGAGGGGGCCTCGTCATGTTGCTGACGCTCTTTGAGGCGCGCGTGGAACACAACGCGCCGTCGACCCGGGCATGGTCCATGGTCGGACAACGAGTTGCCCTTTACTCGCTGTCCGCATGCCCGCGCCTACGGTGGCCGGAGATCGTCGGCCGACGTCCGACGCCGTGGGCGTCTACCACTGCGGCTGGGCTGGAGGGAGGACGCCATCCTCTCCCTCACGCGGCCCGCCTCCTCCTTCGGAAGCATGACTGCTTCGCAGAAGGAGGTGACCGCTTCCCACTCCCTCTCGCCCCGCAGCATGGCCTCGACCAATGCCGGGCGCGGTGACACCCAGGCGTTTCCTCCTTTCCCATCAGACACAGGTAGGTCAGGACGCCGTGACGCCGATCTAGCCACTCCTCAAAGAGGGGTCTTACCGCCGCAATTGAAACCGCTACCACTAGTACGAAAGTTTCGAATAGCATATTCCAATCTGAATTTGTCTGGGGTTCCAACTCGCAACCCTGTTAAATCCTTGTCAAAACGGCAAGCATGCTAGGGATACATAGCTAAATCATAATAAGTACTAATATTAATCATTTATACTTAGTAGTAGTATAGACAACAGCTATCTCAGTGTCAGTTTTGTCATCGTAGCGTAGGAAGTTCTTGGTAATCACTGGGTCATGAATTCGAAACCCAGATAAATTCAGATTGGAATATGCTATTCGCAACAGTGGAATGCCAAGACTTTCGTACTAGCGTACCATTCAAACAGTTTTTCGAATCAGCGTGTTCGCGACAACGTCATTCGATATAGCAGTTTTCGAAATGGTATACCACTCTAATTTTTTCGAAATAGCGTGCGTCGCAATAGCGTCATTCGAATCTTCATATTCCCCTTACTGAGAAGCCAACCTGATATCTAACATTTAATAGCAGAATATCAAGCTCGTCTATAATAAAGGCAAATGATTGCATTTACCTTTATTATTTACTAGCTTTTGCCCGCGACTACGTTCGTTTTTCGTGTTTACCCGTGTCATGCGTGCCATGTCAGCTATCTACTTAGTTACGTTCAGTAGTTCTTGCGTGAAAGAGTAACAAACATCCACCCATCCATCCATCCATTCACACACACTTTCGCATTTATAATATTAGTAAGATAAGGATTGAACTATCACGAGAAGCGTGAAGGAGAAATATTCGCGTTAGGTACTTTTTTCTGATTTGCCTTAAAATATTTTATTTTTTTATTTTATTTAATTTTTTTTTTAAACAGTCATATAATAGTTTTTAGAAAAGTTAAAAATTGAATATAAAAGAACAAACAGTATTTTATGACAAAAACATTGAAAGCCAGCAATCATACCTAATATTAGGTAATGATTTTATGTCAAGAGTAAAATCTCACACATCTCCATCTCCATCTCGGATCATCTCCATCCACACACAGAATAAGTTTAAGTAAATAAACCTAATTAAAAAACTTTAAATTCTCATCTAACTATCAAAGTTACATCTCTTTGGAACTCCGCCATTTTTGCGCGACATAACTTTCTAATTAACTCAACGAGACAATAGAAAGTGCGACACATACATACTGAAATACTGAGGGTGATGACTGTTGTGTAACCCTTAATATGTTTAACTTTCCTTGCAATCTAAAATCAACTCTATATCAAAGTCCCAAAGTTGAAAATCCCATGGCAGTGTTAACGTTAAGGGTTGTCGCTCAACAGAATTCGTCAAACAAATTTTAACTCTAAGATATTAAAACAAAGTCAATGTCTGTGTGCTTTTCAGATATCAAAGTTGGCATCTAGGGTTGCCAACAAGTTCATTATGCACTTAGACAATTAGTGTACGCCTGAGGGCGAGTGTGGCAACCCTGAGTCTTTCCGGTGTCGCGCCTGGCTTGTGAAGACGGTTAGTTAATAATACTTACTCATTAGGGATTGAAATAAGGGGGGTTTCTTTTGAACTCGGACTGAAGTGGGCAGCGATGAAATGAGAGGACGCCAAAGTTGGGCTTGGACATGAATTTAAAAGTAATTTAAATAAGCAGCTCAAGGCTTAATAATAATAGGCACGCGGGTCGATTTCAAGGTTAAGCAACGCCCACCGAGGTCGGAGCATGGATGAGTGACCATCTTAACAAATCGAGATTCTTCCGTGCCTCGGAACGATGTTAAGCCGTTAGTCCCAGTTGTCATTTGTTTAAATTAAATTGTATTGCGTTGTCAGTGAGACAACCATTCATCAACCTAATTAAAATTACAACTAACACTATAGACTTCAATATACTAAACAATAATTACTATGCTATACTACTGTACGCTATTACAGACATAAAGTTACAAAGAAAAATTACTTTAAAAATACAGGGTGGCAGGGACATCGACGCACAAACGCTTACCTGAGATTCGGGATATGATTCTGGACACCCCTGCATTGAAATTTTTCGTCAACTTTATCTTAATTTTTCAGGTTTTTTCAGAAATTTTTTTTACTGAAAACTGTATAAAATCATTGTTTCTATCGAACCCAATGTGATTTTAATTAAAAATAAAATTCACTAGCAATGTAAATAAAACTCGAAACGGCTACCTGATCAACTGTTTTGCTAGAGTTAATTTGCGAGGTCAACACAGCTGATCAGGTAGCCCTTCCGAGTTTTATTTACATTACTGTTTTACAGGGGCGTGCATAGGATTATGACAGGGCATGCGGCGGAGTAAAAACACACAAGAACTTCTTCTTTTATAGATTTTTAGCATAGCCACAGCCACGCATCGTAGCATGGTGGCGATGCGTGGCTGTGGCTATGCTAAAAATCTATAAAAGAAGAAGTTTTTGTGTGTTTTTACTCCGCCGCATGCCCTGTCATAATCCTATGCACGCGCCTGCTGTTTTAAGTGAAACAAGTGAATTTAGTGGTTTTTTTGCGTCGGATTTTTCTTAATTTTATTAAATTAACAAAAAGCCGACGAAAATTTCAACGAAGGGGGTCCAGAATCATGTTTTGAATCCATGGTAAGCGGTTGTGCGTCGATGTCCCTGCCACCCTGTATGATAATTTTACACCAGTCATGCCTTGCTTTCTTTGGTTGTGGAGGTCAGATAGCCAGTCACTCATTGTCAACAACTAGTACTGAGCTGCATCCGATTAGCTGCATAAAGATGTTGGTTTAGCTCAACTTGTCGAAAACGTTGCACACCCCTGAACAACTCGTTAAAGTTTTGTTAAGTTGGTATTAACATTAACTACATCAACTTTGGGGGTAGCTCATTCGGGTTATTGTAAACTCGCCACACTTTCGGTTTTCCATTGTTAAAAGTATGTGTAAACTCGCCACACATTTATTTTATATTATTAAAATATTTTGGAGTATTGGAAACTCGCCACAATTGTTTTCTACGTACGGACTGCAGAAAAATCAAACACAGGAATAAAAACGATGGTCATTTTTTTTTTTAATCACAGGATATCTTTATAAAATCACATTTTTCGACGTTCCATAAATTTTTTATTGTATCATTTGCTAACCATTGTTTAACAAAGTAGTCGTTATGTGGAGCGTCCTCCATGATACGCAACCAAGCATCCTCAATGTCATGCTTCTTTACATGGGCCAACGCAGCACATATTGCTAAGTGTCTTTTCTCTTCAATGGAATTCAATTGTAAGCTATGCGATTTTTTATCAAAGCTTGTTTAAAATGGAAATTACATCCTTGTAATTCTACCTCAGGATATATTTTAGTTATTGCATTTATTACAGCAACTTCAAAATCCACAACCATTATCATCGGTTTCCATTCTGTTAAATATTTCTTTAGTAATATAAAAAGTCGTTCATAAGACCGTTGCTGCTTGTCAGAAATCAGTACAAAAATGAGTAGGACTACGTGAGTGTAGTTATCGTCACTGTTTACGTCTCCATGCACACACAGTACAGCTGATAAAATAGTGTACAGCAACTTGAAAGTATACCATCCGAAAAAAATCTCCTTAGAGTTGGTAATACTTTACGAGCTGACTCAGTAGAGAAAGCTATTATTCTGTCTTCAGGTTCACTGTCATCGTCAAACATCAGAAACTGATGTTTATATTTTCAGGTATTATCACGTCTTCTCTTTTGAGAAAATGAGTTTTAGATACGTTCAGTTTACGATTTCTAGCATTGTAAAGCGTTCTTGAAATGTGAGAAAATTATGGTATAACTTGCAGTAAATCATAACCCGCATCCTTAGTCGCCTGAAACGATTCTTCATATACCTTCGGTATAGGTGTGTATGTGTTTGCTGCTGCTTCTTTACACTGAACTTCTATCTTTAAAACTTCGGTTTTTTCTTAGTTTGAACACAAAAAAATGCAACAGCCAATATCGTCACTATGAGGCTATGAGGTCACCAGCAACGTCACTAAGACACTGCATTAATAAGAGTTAGAACAATGCCCGATACCAAAGCATACATAGGCTTTTTACACTAGTGTGAATGAGATAGAAACAGTACGCCAAAATTAAAATAGATATCAGGATTTTGTTTATGTGGATCTTAATGATTTCAAATTTGATTTATAAAGGTTGACTGGTAGAGAATGCCTTGCTGAATAAAGTCCGCCCATGTAACACAATTGTACATAAAGATGAAATAAATAAATTTATTAATTTTGTATTAAGTATTAAATTCAGCTGCACTTTTGGCTATGGTTTCGTTTAGCAGTAAGCAACTGGTGGCATGCTTATGATTTTATAATTTTAGGTTTTAGGCTTTACTGTTTAGTTGATTTATATTTTTAGTTGACAACTGTTATTGAAAAAATGATTTTTATTTTAGTTAATATTTTAAGTTATTAAATAAACTTTCGATATTTTTTCAGATTATTGTTAACCAAATGGATATAACTAATTTGAGTTTGAAGAGTTTATTTCATGTTAAAATTATGTAAAAGCTAGAACTTTACTTGCTAACGGTACTATCTATAAAAATAGCATCAAATAAAAATTTGTGGCGAGTTTACAACAACTTGTATGTATGATGAATAAATAGTTTTTTTTTATGGCTATGGCGAGTTTACAATGAATGTATGGAATTTTCAAATGTGTGGCGAATCGACAATGTGGCGAGTTTCCAATAACCCGTTCATTCATTAGCGTTAGAGACAACCAATGAAAACATTTTCAGAATTGGATCTTAATTCAAATTCCGGAGATTATCACCTACATACAAACTTACAAACAAATTTTACCTCTCAAATCATTAGTATAGATAAATATGCGAAAGTTTAGATGGAATAAAATTATGTGTGCAGATAGGTGAAATGTAAAATGTTACATAGGCTACAAAAAGAAGCCCATGTAACATTTTGTCCCGGAAATCCCACGAAATCGGGATCACGGACCAATCAGCGTAGGCTTCGTTCGCCTTTCACGCGAAGGAAGTCGATTGTACCGTTAGTTTAATCTAATAATTGCTTACTATACTTTAATGGTGTTTGTTTATAGATTTATGTTTGTGTAAATATCGGACGTCGACAATTCCTGCAGTGGTTGCGGGAATGTCGTAATGAGAAATAGTGGCCGGAATGCAAGGGCAACTGAACAGGAGGGTGTTTAGTCTGTAGAAGTCTGAAACTTCCTTCCGCTCCACCTAGAGCGGAAAGAGCGATTTGAAATTTTCCTACCAAACAAAAGTTCAATTTCAGAGCTGTTCGAGCGTTCGAGCAGCAACATTTACTAATCCTCATCTGATATACTGTGGAAAATGTGGTATGTCAACTATACGCCGCCATAAACTGACAACAAATCACTACTAATAGATAATTAAGATTTGTAATCAAAATTGTTTGCAGCAATATTACTTCAAGCGATTTGTAGGTACGACGACCATTTCCACCGAATTCTTTGACGAGATATCATAAGCAAACTATAAAATTATACCCAAGCAATATGAACAGACTAATAACGTATATATTTACATAACAACATTTCAAAATTCATCTCATAACATTAATGGAACATCGAAAATATCATGTTCCAACTTGAAATACCTAATCCATGTACAAACAAAATTGAAATTCTAACACGAGACGCTTAGAAATGTGGTTAAATACACGCTGGGTGGACGTCGGACCACGTGTATCTATCGAGGCGAAATCCGAATGTAACCGGTCTAAAATCCGGCGAAATCCGGTGGGATCCGGCGGGATCCGGCACGGCCTGGATCCGGTTAGTGGATCAACATCGCGGACGCATTGTAATGAACAAGTGGACGGGTGAATGTGGTCACCGTTTAGTTCGGGATATATTGGATTTTGCCAAAGTCATGTCACTAACATTTCCCAGTAACTAATTATTACGCCAATATGGTTCTGCTAATATAGCGTTTGGTATATATTCGTGAAAACTAGTTACTAAAACTAGGACAAATTGGTTTAGTCGCTATTAGTGTAAATTCAGTAATTAATGAGGATTTTGTGACCGACGAAATAGAATCTTATAACTGCTCGAATTTGAAATGGTTTAAGTATATATTATAGACAATATTTACATTAACAAATACAATGCAGGAATGCACCTGGATATGAATTAAGCCATCTTTAACAAGGACAATAACCTATGGATTTACAGCTGAAGTTTGGCTTAGACTGACATCTAATTTCTCTTGACTTCAGACGTGACTACTCTTTAGCATCGCTCTAGTCTTAAATTCAGACGCAAGTCAGCATTCACGCTTATTTATAATTCTATCAGTTTATTTAAAATAAACCGTTTTTTAACTGACTTTAAAAAAGGAGGTTCTGTATTCGATCAGCATGTATGTAAGTATGTATATATGTATGTATGTATGATTGTATATCCGCGATTTTCTCAGAAATTACTGATCCGATTTGGATTGCATTTTCGTTGTTTGAAAGAAAATTTTACAAGGAACGTTTTAGTATATAATACATCAGGTTCTAATGAAGATCTTCGGAGATAAGTGATGAAACTCTTCAATATAAAACAGCAAATCTCCCGCGATTGCTGCCCTCATACATCTATGTACTGTTTACCACAATTAGCCTATTAATATCACCACAGCTGAGGCACAGACCTTCTGAATCACGTCTGAAATATGGTTTAAGTGGGTAAAAAAGACGTGTACAGCAAACTCTCTTTTTAAAAAGTAAGTGCGAACGGTATGTAGGTATCTCAAGTAACACAAACAATGATACACTAAAACATTGATTTACTATAAAATTGAACCGTCTTCAAAACTTACAAAAAAACTTGCACTACAAAGAGAGATATAACCTTAAATATTGTTTTATTAGATGTCTAATTCCGTTAAAAGTAAGGCCTAGGTTCTACTCACATGGCTGAAATCGGTACCAAGATAAATGAATAGGATTCATCACCTCGGGTGTGCCCGAGAATGTGGCGTTCTTTGCCTATCAAAACTATTGATTGAAATGTACATAGATAACAAGCAATCTTAAATTGGCTTATCATTTCCTCTATCATTTTAAGGTTGGCTTTCAGTCTAACTGAACGCAGCGGAATACCAGTATTTTATCATACGGCAGCACAACTGCCTACCTGTTTTTGAGGGGAAAATCATCTCATGCCTATGCGCTCTGAATGAACCGGAAGGGAGTGTCGGAATTTCACTAACTAAAAACCCACCCTGATCTTTCCGACGCTCTTATGTTCCCAGCTACGGTATCTCGTCTCTAAAGCACGACTATTATTTGAAGCGAGGGTAGAATACGACGCACCGTCTCCCTAAATCTGATCCTTACCGGACGGTGAGCTACCCCTGCTAATTATCCGCAAGCCCGCGCCTGCGATGGCCGGAGATCGTATCGTGAATTCGTGATCCCCGGCTTGATCCGGCTATATGTGCTCTTCGAAGTCCTACGGACCGACCTAGCTTCTAGCATCCACTAAATTTATACTTACCCCTATACAACGAAAACATAATATTCCAAAGCGAATCACTAATCATACACACTGAGCACATATGCTACAACACCAATATGTAATTATTTCGCGAACGTAAGTCAAACGCAAACGTATTGACTAATATTGGCGACGAATCAAACCGCGGCGGTACAATAGTCGCGCGACGCTGCGACAAAATTGGCTGTTTTCACACGTGGCGCTAATGATTACATGTTGGTAAACGATGTTTAGAAGTGTGCGGGTCCGTTGTTGCACGAGAAGTTTGGTAACCGTATAAGTATTGATATTCTATCATACGAGTCTTAGTTGATGAATTTTTATGAAAGTGATACCTTTAAATGTTGCTAATACTAAGTATTTTAACGAATATTTTTTTTTAAATTCTAAATGTATTGTTAAAAGACAACATTTGCTTACGTGCCAAGTTGTTTAAAGTTGGTATTCTCTTTCATATTTCAAACTCATTGAAACCATAGGAAGGAGCAGCTTCGTCGGGAAATTAAAATTGATTACTTAAATTATGTTCAGTGTGATAATTAAACAAACCAGGTTCACACACTGATATCATAGACAGGTGACCTAGCGCAGGCAGGTACCTTCGCAATTATCACATCGTCAAAAATGTATGGGATTTGCCAATGAAGTCACGTCATCAAGTGACGTCATCATCAACCAAATAAATGTATATATTTGTTACTTTTCTAAATTTAATTTCAATTTTTTTTTGATATTTTGATCACTGTAATTCTGTGATATTTATCGTAAAAGCCGAGCAATGGTATTGGTGTTAATGGTATTTTTATATGAGTAACGGGCCTGAATTAAATGGATTTTATTAATTTTCTAGCTGACTCCCCAACGTTGTTTTGCCATACAAAATAATTTCAAGTACAAAAATATATAAAAAACTACGTACGATATTCTCAGACCCACCATTTTTTTTATTAAAAATAAACACAAAATAAAACATTAAAACCTTAAATTCGAAGGAGTTCGCTAACAAACACATTGACACGAGGTTTTTATAAATTAGATTAATAACATAAAAAACTACTTTCTAACGTCACCGTTGGAAATCCCGCACCGTATTACACACGACAATGTGCCCACACCCTTGCGGGCGTATGCAACAACAAAATACCTACTTGCGGTACAGACGTGTGATCAGATTCGTCGCCGGGTCAAATTAGCTCGCGCGTTTGTTTCGCCCGGCTTTGTCGCGACACGCCTTTGTGTCGTGAGTGTGCGGTGAGCCTAATACCCGGTTCTTGTTACGTTTTTAAAACGATTTTATTGTTTATTTTTATTTTTCTGTTGTTGGGAATAAAGGTCAATGATTGCATTGTGTTTTGGTCGAAATTATATGTTCTTATTGTACTAGTAACTAGTATGTTGTTGAAACATTCGTTACTGAAACCATTTCTGTGTGTACAATGTCGTTTCAATATTATTTATTTAGTTTAAATATATTTATTCCGTATTTTTATATGAGCTTCTGTGTGTCAAAATTGTTCCAGACTATAATAGGCATACTTCAGATATGAAGACTGCTTTATTCTCTGTAATTATTTATCACTTTTATTTTTTAATTATTTATCTGATTCGATTTTACTTACGCATTTTTTCCCGTAAATGCCGCATATAAATTAGCTATTATGTTGATCTATAACATCTATTTTCCAGTGAAAGTCCCATTAAAATCAGTTCTCGCGTTTCAGAGACGTGCCACGAATCAAACAGAAAGCGAGACAGACACAATTTAAAAAGTTTGTATGAGTCTTAGTAACTTGTAAATCACTATAAGTACCTCAGAATACTCAGCTGTTTTGACATCACAAACATACACTTCAAATTTATTAATGAATATAGATTTTATCCGTTTGATGGTCTATCATTGTAAACGTGATATTGGCAAAATTGTGGCGGCGACTCCTCCACAAAGGCCACTAGAGAGAAGTAGAAGTTAATAGATTTTATCCAAACTTCTTGATGTGCAAATACCAAATATTTAAACAAAAACGGGCAAGTGCTAGTTGGACTCGCGCACGAAGGGTTCCGTACCACATTCTATAAAAAAAATATAACATTTGTTGTAAGGGGGCTCCCATACAACAAATGTTATATTATTTTGTTAACTTTTGAAAACAAAAAATATAACATTTGTTGTATGGTAGCCTCTCTTAAATATTTACTTTATTTATGTTTTAGTATTTTTTGTTAACGGCAACAGAAATACATCATCTGTGAAGATTTCACCTGTCTAGCTATCACGGTTCATGAGATACAGCCTGGTGACAAACAGACAGACAGCGGAACCTTAGTATTAGGGTCCCGTTTTTAACCTTTGGGCACGGAACCCTAAAATCCGGAATACAACGGACTGTCTTACCGCATAGGGCCATGTCTTACTGAGTTACCTTTTCAACTACACAGATTAATCGGGTTATTCACCAACTCGACACAAGAGACCGGACACACGTGTGTCCAGTTGGTGAAACTCAAAATTAGTATCACTTATTATTTCGTCATCTGGACACACATTGCAACATTTTATGTATTTAAATTTCATCTTATAGTAAAGAGCTCTCGTGACTAAATATTAACAGACAAAATTAAAGTCGAAATTAGAGGTTAAGCAACGGTCATTAAAGTCGATTCGTGGATGATCATCCATTCTATACTGAGACTACTCACCCAACAACATACTAAACCGTCGACCCAGCTGTTATTACAACTTTGACAGTCGTTAAGAGCCTATACTACCTCAAATGGCTTAGCATGATCCTCCGTTATGTCTAAAATACTGCAACAATAATTTTGAAATAAATACGTATATGGTAAAGTTGAGGATTAATGTTAGGTACTACGTTTGACGAAAACACGATTCCATAAAATTTTCTTGATAGAAAAAAATTCCAAAGCTAACTCCAAACCGAACAATAAACCGCTGGTATTCAAAAATAACTTCAAATTAGATAACGAAACTTTGCATATTAATTAAACTAACTATAAAGCAAGTCTTATGTTATTTACTTTTTTTTTAATTACCATTATTTTCGCCGTAAGAAAAATAAACTAGATTATCGGTTTCTTGGAGTCTTTTCCCTGCCACCCTGTCTCGCTTGCTCGCGTGACCGCGGCCAGTAGTGTACGAGCGAGATAAAGAGTGAGAAGCGCTGAGGTAGTATAGGCCCTTAAGGTTTGATATCTTGTCGAACAGTTACTGGGTTTTGGACGTCAGATAGGCAGTTGCTCCATGTATAACAGTAATACTCAACTGCATCCGGTTAGACTGGAAGCTAACCCTAATAAAACTAGTTCTTAGTAGTTAAAATATTCACCTACAATGGACAAGTGGACACACCATTTTGATTTGTAAAGCTTTGGTTTCCTAGGATAGCGGTGCCGTCAAATAGCGGCCGTAATACAGCGGTGAATGACGTCACTTGAACGTTGTCTATGTAAACAAAATGGCGCGGTTTCCTAGAGAGCGGTAACAGACACCGTAACGTCAAAAAGCGGTGCCGCCATTTGCATGACGGCCGTCTTGTCGGTGTCAGATGGTTTCGTGAACGATTCCAAAGAGAATGTAATACACTAGAAAGCGATGAAGCAGACAGTGTGATAAAACGGCCATGGAACTTTCCACATGTCGTCACCGTAAAGACGGCCGTCTTTTTGCGTCCGTAATATTACGGCCGCTATATGACGGCACCGCTTTCCTAGGAAAACAAAGCTTTAGCGTAATAAAACTTAGTCGTCAATATAAGAAAAAGAAAGTCATTAATACTTACATACTCTACATTTAATTTAATAATATCTCGATATTAATTTGACCATTATTTAATTTATAATATAAGTGTTTACGCAAACATGGTCACAAATAGTATCATTAGAACATAAAACGGGATATATACCATGTGTATTTTTGGTTTTGAGTTTCCGCCGATATTTCGGCACTGTTGCAAGCGCCATGATCACGGATGAACTGAAGTAATTGCTGGTGGAAGTTTATGAGCAGACAAATCGGTCTACCCTTTTTCTCGATCGTTTTCTGTTAGCGACACCGCTACCAATGTCACATGTTGCACTAAACACTCGATTCTGTTCCCGACACACAAAACTCACGAACCACTGGATTCCAGGCCCTCGACAGTTGAAAATACACATGGTAAATGTCCCGTTTTAATTTATAATAATTATCACTTTTTCTATTTTTATTTTGACTCATAATTTCGCACCCTTCCTGGAAGAGTCGCGTAACTCAACTTGCGTCATATTTTTTTTATTATTGCAAAAAATCGAGCGTACTCTAATACACCTTCTCACAAATTTTCATGAAGCTAGCGCCAAAAATAAGGGTACTGTCACAAAAAATGTGTATTTTAGCGACAAAAAATAAAATAGTTTTACATTCTTATATAGATGTAAACATACATCCATTTATTTATTTTACAAATTTCCCTGGGTATAAAGCCATAAATACACATACCCATAACTAACACGAAGAATTAACATAACTTTATAAAAGTAAATAAACATAGGCATTTGTTCTTGGATACTATTGCAAAGGCGTGTCTTGCAAGTCCACTTACTTACTTATTGCACAAAACTTGTTGCGGGATTGTTTTACGTTACTATCGTTACGTAGTTTCTCCAAGCAGTTGTCATAAATACCTGACGCGTAGCTGCACTTACTTCTTTACGCGCACGACACGCCTGTTTTGCCTTTCGCTAGAGACTGGAAAGGTGCCGAAAGCATGGAAGCTGGCTAACGTACAGCCTGTACCCAAAAAGGGCAGTCGTGCTGACCCGGCCAACTGCAGGCCTATTTCAGTCACGCCCATACTCTGTAAGAGTATGTAGTATGGTTACTTAATAGTAAGCTCCTGGCATACCTACAAGCCAACAACATCCTCAGCGACCGACAATACGGCTTTCGCAAAAACCGGTCAACTGGGGACCTTCTAGCGTATGTCATTCATACCTGTAGTGAGGCCATTGAGAAGCACGGGGAAGCACTTGCTGTTTCCCTTGACATCTCCAAAGCCTTTGACAGGGTCTGGCACGATAGCCTTATTGCTAAACTTCCTTCCTTCGGTTTACCCACTTAATTTTGCGTTTGGATTGAAGACTTCCTAAGAGATCGGTCCATTCGAGTGGTCATTGATGGCTGCTCGTTTGGCCAATTGGCAATTAATGCCGAGGTCCCTCAGGGGTCTGTTCTCTCAGCAACTTTATTTTTGCTGCACATTAACGATCTGCTGATTCCCGGTACCTTTGGGTATACAGACGACAGCACAGTTTCTGAGAGATATGTGTCCAGCGCGCGAGCTGGTGGGTCACAGATCACCAGCTCGCTCAACAAGTTCAAGCGCCCAACCATGTAAGTTAGAGAAAAATATAGTATGTAAGTATATCACATCAGGTTCTGATGAAGATCTTCGAAGATAAGCGATGGAACTCTTCAACTAAGAACAGCAAATCTCTCACGATTGCTGCCCTCGTACATTACATAGATGTTTTAGCATAATCAGCCTAGTTATTAATATCACCACAGCTGAGGCACAGACCTTTTGAATCACGTCTGAAATATGGTTTAGGTGGGTGAAAAAGAGGTGTACAGCAAACACTCTTTTAAAAAATTAAGTGCAAACGGTATATAGGTATCTCAAGTTAAGTAAACAATGATACACTAAAAAGCATAAATAAAACGGTTTTCTGCTCATCTGGCCTATTGGCAATGAATACCAGGGTCCCTCAGGGGTCTGTTCTCTCAGCAACTTTGTTTTTGCTGCACATTAACGATCTGCTGATTCCCGGTACCTTTGGGTATGCAGACGACAGCACACTTGCTGAGAGATATGTGTCCAGCGAGCGAGCTGGTGGGTCACAGATCCAGTCTCTCCGTGAGGACATGGTTGGGCGCTTGAACTTGTCCTTGAAGGCTGTCTCTGAATGGAGCGGTGCCAACTTGGTCAAGTTTAATGCAGCTAAGACCCAGGCGTGTCTCTTCTCCTCAAAAAAGAGTCAATCCGAACCGGCTCCTACTTTCCGGGGTGTAACCGTGCCGATAACCGACCGTATCGAGCTTCTGGGGGTAACACTAACTTCTACCCTCAATTTTGGCCCGTTTATCGAGGCTAAGGCTCAACTAGCATCAAAAAAGTTGGGAATCCTAGCAAAGGTGAGACGGTACTTCACACCCGAATCTCTATCAAGCCCAGGTTCAGTCGTGTATGGAGTACTGCTCTCATCTTTGGGATGGATCTGCTAAATACCAACTGGACGCGCTTGTGTCTATCGAGAAGTGGGCCAAGAGACTCATTGGCAACGATGCACTGGTCGAGTCAAAGCTCCAGAGCCTTGAATATCGACGACGAGTTGCAAGTCTATCGGTTTTCTATCGGTTACATTTCGAGGAGTGCGCGATGAAATTACACAGTCAAATTCCGCCAAGCCCGTTCCATCATCGGACTACGAGACAAACGGCGAAGCGCCATCGTTACATGGTGGACATCCCACCCATACGCACATAACGTTTTGGGAATACCTTCATTGTGCGTACGGCTAAGGAGTGGAATTCCCTGCCGGAGTTTGTGTTTCCCGATAGCTATAACCTAGGAGTCTTTAATTCAAGAGTGAATAGGTTACTTTTAGGTAAGCGTGCTCCATCTTCCACCACATCATCACTTACCATCAGGTGAGATGGTGGTCAAACGCGAACCTATTTTTTAATGAAAAAAAAAAACAACGAGGCGAGCATGTTGGAACTATATGCCCAACACGTAGGAGTAACAAGATAAATTAACAAGCTGCTTGTAGATTCAAGAAGCTAGTCATGTCACAACAACATGTCAAGCATGCATCAAGCATGTTGAAACAACAAAGCGAGCATGTTGGAACTATATGCCCAGCACGTAAGAGTAACAAGATAAATTAACAAGCTGCTTGTAGATTCAACTAGCTTGTAAAAACAATCG
Source organism: Tholera decimalis (assembly GCA_943138885.2). Lineage (NCBI taxonomy): Eukaryota > Metazoa > Arthropoda > Insecta > Lepidoptera > Noctuidae > Tholera > Tholera decimalis. The sequence continues at coordinate 4,414,546 of OW964553.2, read as the reverse complement.
GAAAATGTTAACGTAAATTCGACCTGATGTAACGTAGAAATAACATGATACGTAGATTGTAGGATCAACAAGTTAGTTACACTTTACCGTGCATCCACACCGCAGTTAACTTTTGTGGAACAACAAAATGCAACACGGTAACATTAGGTAACTACCTTTAACTTATGTGGCTCCTTGTTACTATTTGATGATTGTTACTTACGCGTCCATACCGCCAACAACATAAATTAACAAAATATAACAAAGAATAACTTTCGACACTAATCGACAGTGATTTTTTTTGTTGCATTTTTGAGGTAACATTATCTAACAATGTTATCGATTGTAGAGCAACGTTGCTTGACTTATACTAAAACAGCAACACATATTAACAATAAATAACTTTTGCTGTCGGATGTTGCTGAGTAACACTTGGAACGTTGATCTACAAAAAGTAACAGCGGTGTGGATGCACGGTTACAAGATCAAACTTGTAGTTTCAACCAAACAGCACGTAGGCGCTATTTTAACCCGAAAACTTGTTGAAGCATCGTGAAATCTGGTTGTTTTTTTTTCTCAGTGTAGATTCAAAATGTTTTAACATTAACAAAGGTAATTTTTTCTGTTTGAGTAATTGATAGGTTTCCGATTTTTTAACTTTTGGGCACTTCATTTTACATACTTCTACACTTCTACAGCACGTTTCTTCTTAGCACACATAGGTACAAACATAATCTAAATCGATTAATATGATTGAAACACAGCAATTTAACTTTTTCTTTAATTACTATAAATCTATATAGTATTGACATACAATTTTTGTACATGACAAGCTGTGAACAGTAAAATAGAAGTTTACGATGATACACTTCATTATTTGAATATTTTTCCAATAAATAAACAAGTTTATTCAGAAGCTCCAGCAAAACGTAGATACTTTCGCATGCGTAAAGTATGTATTTCTGTTTACTTAAATGATTTTTTCGTGTAAAAACTACGTAATTCATACTTACACTTTCAGACTAGCCTAAAATTGTAACATGAATAATGGAATAACTACACTTAACGCAGCCGATGCGGTACACCAAAGATCATAACAAAGCAATATTCATTTTTACACCGGCCATCTTTTGTAACAGTTTCGGGGATTATTTAGGTAACCGTATAATTTAACCTTATCTCACAGTATACATAACACAATGAAAAATCGGAAACTTTATCATTTCGCCGCTGCTAAATGCCATCTTTTGTTCTTTATAAGGTACTCCTGGGATTTTTTTAACAATGTTGGAGACTATTTTTTAAGCTCCTGAAAAGTTGTCCGAATTCACTTACTGCTTTCTTACAGGAAGGGTGCGATTTAATAAAATTTAAAGTATAATTTGACTACCTAATGTATAAGAGTAATAATAATAATATTCCACAATATAAAATCTGTTATAAATCTGGTATAAAATATAACTAACATAATAATATTATAAGATCTGTTTTTGACATACTTATAACAAACAATAAATTAATTTGAATTTGGCTGCAAATGCTACGCGCTACGAGAGCTACGAACATTGATGTGAGAATACACGGCAACTGCTACGAGCCTGCGACCGTAGCAATACCTACGAAATATTCTTTATTTTGCTCGCGATGCTACGCCAACTGCGTTTGGTAAATTTATGGAAAACTACTCAATGGTTGGACGAACCTGGAGGCAGATTTGGCACCGAGATTGTTATAGTCTGGAAAAGCATATAAGCTACTTTACATTCCGGGATTGTGTGCGAAATTTTCACGCGAATGAAGTTAATTTGATCTAATGAAGTGTTGAATATTCAAAGTTTATGTCTACTATTGAAAGTTTTACGTAAATGACGTTATGTTTTACAAACACAGACGCTTAGTATTTATAAAGTTATGGTATTTATGTTATCGTCACTTCTATCATTTAGTGTCTCCTACAGAGTAAATTGAAATACGTATAAGATTCGTTCTACGCTCCCATAACACATTATTTAAATTAAAAAATTATTAAAATAAGAAGCATTTATTTCAGAAGTCATCGTCCGAATTTTGTTAGTAAAAAAACTAACTTGCAACTATGTTAGAATTATTTTCAGCATTTATTAAATTAAAACACAATAATGGAATTTATTAAATTAAAATTTTAATTCATTGATTTTTTTATTGTTGATAAGTTAGTGTTTGACCACCATCTCACCTGATGGTAAGCAATGATGTGGCCGAAGATGAAGTACACATAACTAGAAGTAACCTATTAAAAGGGTTATTTCAAAATAATACTTATTCCTTATTTTCCCACTGCTTCTCAAACGATATCAATGACCATTGTCCTATTAACATTAAACTGCAGTAACGAGAAGTACCTAAATATTTCAATTAAAGAAAAAACTCACACGAAAAAATAATATTACACACTCGTGGTGCAATTATGGAATTGTTTTCTCAAAAGTCGATATAATCGTTATATCGATTACAACCAGTTTTCGAGTACTCTAGACTCAAGTATTCGAGTACATTTGTATATCACCCCAGTTCGAAAAACGTGAAGTATTTCGTTTTTGTTTTGTTTTCACCCCCTTTGTTTAACTGTACTGAGATTCCGAAGATAACATTTATACTAAAGTTTGTATGGGAATAAAATATACACACACCGTTTATATAAAAACCAACCCTTTAGCATTTAAAACTAAGTAAATTTTCGAATGACAGCAGAAAATGAAAAGGTCATAAATCAATTTCAGGTACAATGAACACTAAATTGTGATCACTTGTTTTAAGATTCAATTTTTCTTGGCGGATAATTTAAAGTTGAAGTGACAGACAAACAGTATAAATACCTTTTATTTAGGTCGGTTTCTTTGGTCATATAATGTTATTTGTTTTGCTAGATCTTGTGATAAGATGTGAAAAAGTAATATTAAAGTTTAACTCCTTTAGAAAAGAACTGTATTACGAATGTTTACAGTTAAATAAAAGAAACGGGTTTATTAAATGTTGCCAGTTGTTATGTAATTTATTTTATAAATGTTGCCTGTTATGAGATTGTTTTGTTGGTGTTATATTTTGTTTGGAGTTATAACATTGAATAATACTTTAGGTAGTTACCTTACCAGCTGTTATTTAATTTTTGCTCTACTTACGATTCTTCGAATTTCAACCCTCTTTACTGATACAGTTACTTAACCGAAAGAACATTGAAAATCAGCTCTATCGGTTCTTCAGTATCTTAACATTTTTCCTTCATAATTAAATCCCTTTCTCTATTGATTTAATTTTAGTTAAATACATGAATTTTGTAACTTCCGATAGGCAGCCGACAACTTCATAGATTGTCCTGTTGACGTTTGAGAGGTCATAAACAAACTTTAAAGCATAATTATGAAAAATTTTAAATGGGGTAAGATGTTATTTTTATTTATTCCTATATTCCATTAAATCAAAAGTAAGCTACAGTAAGCATCGAGGATTCTACCAGTAAAATGACTTAAAAATGTCGAAAACCTTGTTTGGCTTAAATCTTCATAGACTTACAAACATTTTACTTCAAACAAACAAACAGATTACAAAAACCAAGCATTCACAGACCTTTGACTGAAACCATTACAGTTCTGTCTGAAAGAATTCAAACTCACCATATCCGTTGTTCATCACCATATTAACAATATTAATTGCCCACAAAAGTGTCGTCACGAAGCCTAAATGGCAATCGAAGCCGGTCAGCTGACTGTCCAGTAGTGTGGCAAATCGAATCACGTGGCAAATTGAGCGCTAATTCGAACACCACACCCGTGGGAGCCGGCCGCGGCACTGTGAGACGTCTGTAGAGAGTACGAACCCCATGATTTAATAGTGTTGGAGATTTCCTGAATGGGATAGGACATTATATTGTGTAATATTGTGATTTCGCTTATAATAATCCTACCTTTATCTATACTATTTAAATAATTATGTTTATTTTGCAAGTTGCTTATAATTAACACTTTTAGATGTAATCTAGATGACCGGTGATTCCTAACTGACTGCCCTGAACTTAAAGGTCAACGTCTCTTTAGAAGTCCACATAAACCGTTCTGATTAAATCAATAATATAATAAAAAGGTAAAGTCTATAAGAATATCTGGATCTATAGAGCCGATTTTGAAATATCCTTCACCAATTAAATGTTACGTTATCACTAAGCGGCATAGGCTCAATTTTTAGCTCAAAAATCTTTCACTCAAGTGAACCTCCGGGAAGGAGCTAGTTGTGAAATAATTGTGATGCATAGTTTGATTTTCATATAAAATTGGGAACATGAAGAACTGTTTTTAATGATGATAGACTCGCATTTGAACACCATCCCACCTGATGGTAAGCGATGATGTGGTCGAAGATGAAGCACGCTTGCGTAGATGTAATCTATTCACCCTTGAAATAAAGACCCCCAGGCTATAGCTATCAGGAAGCACAGACTCCATCAGGGAGATATACTCCTTAGCTGTACGCGTAGTGAAAGTATTCCCAAAACGTTTTGTGCTTATGTGTACCGACCGACACCATGCTTGGTTTTGCCTGATATCATAAATTGAGATGAAGTCAGACGAATTTAAATTCACTATTATTAAAAAAATATCCTCAGCGTAAACAAGCAATATAGAAAAGAACTCCTGTAACGCTTTACTTGGTTAAAACCACTTCTGTATATTTTACTTACAATTTTAAAGTATTACTTTCGTGAATTTTGAGAACATTTTCAAGAAACAATACTTTAAAACTATCCGTAGCAAAACGAGACACTATGATGGGCTGTAATTACAGATAACGGCACAGGTAAACACAATTTACAGTAATTTAAATTAATACCCGTTCATCAAAACGTCATTATTTTAATACGACGCCACAAATAAATAACCCATAATCGTAGGAAGTGCACCAACATTATATTTTATGAAATATAATCCAAAAAACGAGTAGTGCAATGTGAAGGCAATTATCTCAAGTCCAAGTTCGTTAAAACTGCATGTTTGCAGTAATTGCTACGACTGAAAATCGTTTCATGATTATTTTTTATTTCATACAATTCCACTGATTGGATTTTTAATTATGACATTCATGTTTTACATAATTTTAACCTACCTATGTGCTTGTGAAAAATATCTTATTGTTTTCTGAAGTTAAAATGTGTTAAGTTAGCTGTTATTTTTTGACAGCTTGGATTGCCAGGTCAATACACGCTAACTTCACTTAAGTCATCACGGAGAAATTGTTACAGAATAGTACTACAGACGTAACTCAGACCTTTTGATTACTGAACAAACGAATCGAGTGATAGTTTTAACGTGTCGTAAATGATTTACTATAAATACTATGTATTGCCCTGCTGCAGAACAAAAGCTTCCATCTTGCTTTATTATACGTTTTACTTCTCTGTTTAAATCTAAAGTCGAGATCCTTAAAACAATGCATAAAGACAGTCCCCCAAAATGCTCGCCTGTCGCCACTTTCCAATGTTGTACGGTCGGCCAAGAAAGTGGTGTACCAGTTTTGATTTAGTTTCCCGGTCATCGAAAATTACAACAAGGTTCGTTATAAAAAGATATTACTGAAAGAGACAACATTATCATGACGTAAACCTATGTATTTAGTATTCATACGTCATATGTCACATATAAGTACATGACATTTTAACCTTTAGTATAAATGAAAAGGACATTAGTTTCTACAAAGCAATTGAAATGTTTCCAAACAAAAGTAATAAAAACTATTTAGACAACCGAATTCCATTTGAAAAAGAAAACTGACAATTGACATTTTGTCAAATATATGCAAAAAATCGATATATTTTCCGTGTTATTTTTCAATCAACTGCATATAAAATCATCTCAATTCCTGCCAACTTGACCATTGCCGAAAGAGCACAAATAATTGCCCAATTTAATGAGGGAAGCAGTATCAGTGCGATATCCCGGAATTTGAATATATCGAGGCGTTCTGTCCGCTTTTGGATTCGTCGTGAAGGAGAGGAGGGAAGTTTGTTGGATCACAGAAGAAGTGGTCGCCGGCCTGCACTCTCCAATAACGATAGAGAATTCATGAGACGGGAATATGAAATCAATGGTTTTAAGCCCACAAAACATTTTGCGGAGATGTTCGATGTGAGTGCCCAAACAATAAGGAATCATCTACATTACATGGGGTTGCACCACAGGCATTACGCCAAGAAAATATATTTGACGGATGCTCACAGACTTGCTCGTCTGAACTTCGCCAGAGAGCACTTAGAGTTTGATTGGTCTAATACAGTGTTTTGTGATGAAAAAACGTTTAAATCCAGTCAGCATGGACGTCTTCACCTTTGGCGATATAATTCAACACGGTATAAAGATGATCATGTAATCCCAAATAGAGAATCAGGTCGAATTTCCGTAAATATTTGGGGCTGGATGAGTACGGATGGTGTAGGAGAATTGTGTTCTCTACCTCCTCGAGCGACGGCTGTAAATTATATCGACGTGCTGCAGAATGCAATGCTACCGACAGTCCGTAATGTTTACCCGGAGAACGAAGTGCCACAATTTGATTTTGTTCAAGATAATTGTTCAATTCATAATGCGAGGATCGTAAGAGCCTGGTTTCGTTCACACACTGACGTAAGGGTAATTCAGTGGCCCTCAAGATCGCCGGACCTCAACCCGATAGAAAATCTTTGGGGCCTTATGGTCCAACGATGGTCGCATCAAAATGAAAGAACCAAACAAGCTCTTATTAGTCACTGTAATTATATCTGGGAGGAAATGCGGGGAACCGATATTTGCTCACGGCTTGTTGGTTCAATGAGGTCTCGTCTTTTAGAGGTTATAGAGGCCAACGGCGGTTACACCCGTTTCTAATTTTTAAAAATTTTCAATATCTTCTAAATATTACTATATATGCTATGTTTTTGTTTGTTATAAGTATTTTAAAATTGATTGTAGAAATTTAATGAAAGGATAAATCTATTTTTAGCTTGTTTTTTATTGATATTGTAATTACAAGTTTACAGAAATTGTAGGTTTGTGGACTCGCCTTGTGCCTTTACAATTTTATGTAACTTGTTGATTACAATTCTGAATTTGTAGATACAATTTTGTCATCAAAATCTACAGCCCCCCGCCGTTGATTTTACGACGTCATTGGTTCCATCAAGTTCAAACTAAGAACAGCTGTCACGTTACAAACAGTAATAGTCGTTATCAATAATCAGATAAAGACAGCAATAGAAGTTGTCAGATCGATCTGCAAGCGAAACTAATCTTTATCACCTATGAATCTGCAAGCGATATTCAACCTTAGGGTGGTACACCACTTTCTTGGCCGACTGTACAGCACTCTCTCCAGCAACACAAATGTCATATTTGAAGCACTTGAATTTAACACGTTGAACGCCAACGCGGTCAGTGCTGACCGACAGTGAGCTTTCCCTTTAGGCCAAGCAAAAATCACAGTTCTATCCAAAAGACCAAATGTTTTTTAATTGTTGGTTTGACGGGAAGCCAACCTCAAAAAAAAATAGATACTTATATATAATGTCCAAATGTATGTTTTCATTAACAAAAGTCAACTTTCGGCAAGTCTAGTTGTCGGCCATCACTGACCGACGCGGCCTGAACGGGGAGATGCATTTATTTTTCTTGACGTTCAACGTGTTAAACTACAGTATAATCTAAAAAAAAATACCTAGAAGTTAGTGTGGGTCACTTATTTAGAGTTATTCATGAGAGTAAGGGAACAGAGACTGAAACTGTACCACTATAATATATCCTGCGCAAATGGATAATCACTTTATTATTATTTTTTTTTTATCTTTTATTGATATTAATCGCCGTGGCCGAAATCTGTTAGGAGGACTACTGGAGCTATTCTCGTCATCCTCATCAAAACATTCGCCTGCATAAAAGCAAGACCGTCTCCTAAATCACTGCACTTTTAGCCACCCTAAGCCCCGTGGCTCCCTCTAGCGTCAGTACCAAAACATAGCCCCATGAGAAACACGCACCAGAAAACCACTTAAAGATGTAATCGCGCCATTTTTTTGTTCACCAGCCTCAGTGAAACCATTGTTTTCAGTCAGTATAGTGGTTAAAAGGTTCCCTTACAAGTTTCGAGTACCATTTGAAGTGCAAACGATATTGAGAACCTCGACGAATTTAATTAGGGGTGATTTAAGATGACTGACTTTGTGTGAATTATGACTTCGCTTCGGTTGGATTTTATGAGCTGTTTGCAATATTTTTTACGGTATTTGGAATTGATTTCGGGCTAGATTCTATAGAATCTGATGACTGAAGTGGTATAAGTAGGTATTCAGCCGAGACATAATTATTAAGGTTTGGTAATTTCCATAAAATATCAAATTTAAAACGGCGAAGAAGTTTTACTGCCCTATTTTGAGACATTTTGTATGTGTGATGAACAGATAAATACTTGCCTGTTCATCCCTCATACAAAATGTACTCAACTACTTAATCATTCGTTTTTACTTGAATTTGTTTTTCGCTAACAACAGTTTTAAGCATGTATACTTACTAACATCATGGATTTATGTTGCCCGAAAAAATAAATAAATTAAATAATTACCTACATCTGCTTAAAACTACCAAAACCTACTTAAAACTACTCAAAACTACTAACAAACATAGCACTAAGTACAACATGTAATTTCCGTATTTATGAATGATCGTTACGGGAAAATACATATTATGACTCTTATTATAATTTCTATTGTGTTGTACTGTTTATTGACCCAACAGACGTTGCCCTGTCATAACTATGTATATTGAATCTGAATTGGTATAATTTAAAAAAATCAAAGCCAAAGTGTTTATTATTCTAAAGCTTTATAATTGCTGGCATTTCTAAAAACGAAAATTTAACTGTAAATTAAAGAAAACTATTGTATTCTTCTTTATAACCAAGTAGGTATCACGTGTTATGTTAGTAACGTGTATGTTAGTCTATCCAAACTTACCAAAACTCCATATTAAATTGAACTTTTAATATTAGGCGTGATAGCTCTGAACTAAACGTGATGTGTACTAAGAAATTAATTTTTTTTACATCCTCTTTGTAAGAAATAATAAATTAATTCATTTATATCTATTTTATAACAATTTAATAACTCCGCCCGAAGCATTTGTTTTAAACGATATTCGTTTTTTTTTACATTCTCTTTGACGATATTTGCAGCACGCATTCTGTCAATGGTTATAAATATAATGGCTTCACTTTTGTTTTTGTTTAGTGTAAATAATAGGCTGTAAGTTTATAATTTGTCAAATAATTAGTTTTGTAAATATGCGTTATGTACGATGATACAAGATGAGCTGCCGACAAACTGTTTTACAGTTTGGCAGAATTAAAAATTGTATTGCAATTGGATAATTTGAGTTAAATAAAATAAAATAAATAAATAATGTTATGTCAAACGCCATAAGGTTACATTAAAAGAGTTTAGATTGTCAAAATCACTAACGCCATAAAGTAACATTAAAAAGGTTTTCATTAAGACAGGAGACAGAAATCGTATTAGCAACTACAGACCAATATCCATACTACCTGCAATTTCCAAAGTTCTAGAAAAAATAATAAACAGCCGTCTTGTAAAATATCTCGAGAAAAATAAACTTCTATCTAATAATCAATATGGGTTTAGACATGAAAAATCAACAGAACAGGCAGTAAACAAACTCATAGACTATATTAGCTCTAATCTGGATAAAGGGAAAAAGTGCCTTTCTATTTTTCTTGACCTGGCCAAGGCATTCGATACGATTTCTGTTTCCCTCTTACTTAGTAAGTTGGAGGCTCTGGGTATCAGGGGCACGCAGCTCGAACTTTTCAATAGCTACCTCTCTGGGCGAACTCAGTGTGTTCGAGTGGACAATCAGAAAAGTACTCACCTACCTGTTACACACGGTGTGCCGCAGGGAAGTATACTGGGGCCCACCTTATTCCTCGTATACATAAATGAGCTTACTAACCTTAAACTGCCTAAAGGTGAAATTATTTCTTTCGCGGATGACACCGCGTTGGTGTTTGCGGGTGATAACTGGGATGAGGTGTTCTATACCGCACAAAGTGGTTTTGACATAGCTAAGGGATGGCTGCAGAAAAATATACTCACTCTAAACGTTGATAAAACAAAATATGTTTGTTTCAGCATCAGGCAAGCGGTGAGTATTCGCAGTGACCTACAAATAGCTTCACATTATTGCATTACTACGGATAGCTGTACATGTTCTCCTCTAGAACGCGTTAACTCGGTAAAATATCTTGGCATTACCTTAGATAAAAACCTAAACTTTAAAGATCATGTCAAAATTATTTGTAGTAGATTACGTAAATTAATCTACGTATTTAAAAACCTACGCTATGTCGTGGACCCTTCGCTGCTGAAGCGGATATATCAGGCCCTATGTCAGTCACTTCTTACCTACTGCATCTCATCCTGGGGAGGCATCTGCAAGACAACGCTAAAGGCAGTTGAGGTCGCCCAGAGAGCTATACTGAAGGTTAGCATGTTTAAACCTATGCGTTTTCCTACTGTTACGCTGTTTCAATTGTGCGAGGTTATGACGGTAAGACAATTGTTTATACATAAAATTATCCTGCAAGAACACAAAAACCAGCCCTTCAAGCCAATGTTATTACAGAGACGTCGAAATTATCATGTATGTGAAAATGTAAATACATTCAATACAAAATTTTGTAAACAATTTGCATGTTTTCTAGGCCCGTACCTTTTTAATAGGCTTAATAAAATATTACAAATATACCCCCTAACTAGAAAAAAATGTAAATTAATTGTATGCCAATATTTACAAAAATTAAGCTACGAGGAGACGGAACAGCTACTACTTGTACCACATTAAAATAAATAAATAAATAAAAATAGGGCTAAGAGCATCGTGATCACAGATACCCTCCTCACAAGCTCGCCTACACATATAATTATACGCTCACGCCTTCTTACACCCTCAAACTCTCAACATAACTTCACTCACACTGACACCCTCATATCTATACATCACACACACCTTAATTCACACTTTCATAAGCACGCACACTCACACACAAACATATATACACACACAATAACAATACACATTACACTTAATATTTTTTACTTACCTTGCATATATTTCTTAATGAGTTTTTTATTTTTTATTCTTGTGTTTAATTATCATTATTTTTTCTCAATTGTTGATTATGCATGCATCCACTGTCTGGCACCAGTTATATTATTTATTATTGTATTTAATGCGAGGGGAATGGTAACTGATAGCCGAAATACAGGCAATGCCTAGTTCGGCTACAGACGCTAAACTCAACGCCTTAACAGAAATTGTTTGCAACAATGCGATTGTTAAGTATTTATAAGTAGTTTTTGGAAATAAATAAATAAAAAAAAATAAAAAATAAATAAATAAAAAATTAAATTGTCAGGTTTGTATTGGTTACATTAGAAAAAAAAAATAATGGTGGTTAAGTTTCTTAAATTTTCTAATTCTCCGCGCAATTTTCTTAATTTTTTCTTCCAGAAAAACCTCCTAACAATAACAAACACATAAAAATAGCAAAATCGGTCCAGCCGTTCACGCGTGATGTCGTGACCATTGGATTCATTTATATATATATTATAATCTTCACTGCACATGTCTCTCGAAATATAACACGAATTAGTGATGGCAGTTTTATGCTACCAACTTTGAAGCCTATCTCATTGTACAGACTCAAACACAAACCAACAATAACTTCACTCAATAAACACTAATGATAATACCACAACTGAACAACCTAGAATAACTTACAATACACCACAACTCTTTTCATTCACTGTAACGTTGGCAGAAAACAATTTATTCAAAACAAAAATAAAAAAATCAAAATGTCATTCGAAAAGGACACATCGGAAGTAGAAAGATGTAAACGCCGAAATAAATTCCGATATTAACAGCTGACGTGAAAACGTAACGTCAGAGATAAGCCAACTTTTGCGAACAACGAATATTCAAACTGTAGGGAACGGGAGTAAGCAGCATTGTGTGGTGGTCTGTAGCACAGTGATGGATAATGAAAGTGTTTTAACGTTTTCATTAATCAAATGAAATAAAACGTTTTGTTATTACATAAGAGAGGTTTTCTAAAGTTATAGATATGTAGTTAGGTACGCCTATTAAAATTTTCATAGCAAAGTTACTTACTGTTACAAAACGTTGCATACAATTTTATGATAATCTGTGAGTACTTATTCAATCACGAATGGTGGTATATAATACTAAACAGTCATGCATTTTAGGGAATAACAAATATTGAATATAAATTAATTATTTTAAAGAATCAATAATACTGTTTATTGTACACCAAAAGATGTAATTTAGTGTAATTTTAAAAGATCTTAATTTTAAAGACACATCGGTCTTGTCGCTGAATATTAACTAGTTCTTGTTATTTAACTTATAAAAAATTATAATACATAATTCATTTTATCATTTAGTAGAGGTGTCGGTTCGCGCGGTCCTCAAACAAATGTTTCAATCTCTAAGCCTTATAGTAACTGATCACTGAGTTCTGCGTATGAAATAAAGTGATATGCAACTTAATTTTAAAATGTTTATTTTAAAATTTAGCTTCACTTTTTAATTTAAATTAACATTTAATTTAACGTGTCCACTAAATCATCACAATTAAGAAGACGACGATAAAAATGAAAATATAATTTCTTTGACAATAAATAGCACCACGAAGTCATCATTATGACACACAGACACACCCGCACGCATTTTTAACAGAAAACCTCAAAAAGAAACCTTTGTTAACAGTCGCTATTCTTATTAAATACCACCGAAAAACCACAAATTACTCAAATATCAACCTTAAAACATTTTAATAGAACTTACCGCAACTGCTTAAATATCTTTGCAGATTTGTACACCATTTACTGGTGATTAAGGTAATTTTGAATCTTATGCAACGGCAATAAGGAAGTAGGAAGTATCTAAATAAGGCTGGGGTTTCAACAAAGACGGCTTTCACTGGGCGGATGCAGGTTTTTTGACAAATGGCCAACTGGACGATTTGTCTCGTGTAGGGCGGCGATGGCAAAGAGTAAGTTGAGAAGTCATGAACACAGATTGGACAAAGCTCTAAAACTACTAGGTAATCGCTGGTAAAAACAATTTGTGTATTATGCAGTGGCGGACTGAAGGCCTGGCGAATACAAAGGTATTTAATCCTAAGCAAATAACAGCATAACAATTAAACTGAATTCGGTATTTTATAATAGTGTTGTTTTATGTTAGTGGCCAAACGTGAATTAATGTAAAACATTTTTTTTCAAGTGGCATATCGCTTTAACTTAAAGTTTGTCTATACAATATACTAATTTATTAATTAGCCAGTCTAGTCTGGCCTACATTCGATATTGATTTTTACTTACTTTTTAACTAGGGTGGCTTGCAGCAGTTTAAAACACCACTGATTATAATTACCTAACTGCTGATTAGAGTTTCCAGAATATGCTATGTTAGATATTAAGAGTATTTACAATTACTTTACTCACATATTACTTTTTTGTTATACTGTAATCGTCACAGCAAAAATGCTCATAATTTACAAAAAAAAATCTCATTTCTCAAACATTGCCCTTGTATTGTATTGTATCTTGTATCTTTCCTTCGTTATTGAAAAGAAAATATACAACTTGTAACAGAATAAACAATTCCTGAAAGTAGTTGGTTCAGAATTGGCTTCTGAATTGATTTCCGTCGTAAAATTCCTCCTCCTCCTCCGTCCTAGGTGTTACATTTTGACAGAAAAATCTTTCATTTAACTTAAAATGGAAACACAGTATCATGACAAATTAATACAATCTTTAATTCAAGGAAATTCGCTCTTGTGCGTGTCGGCCGCTAACATTGCATGAGTGTATGCGTCTGCGTAAGGATATTGTATGACGCACATATATTTTGCATTTAGTAAGAATAACTATTTTAGAATAGAACAGAATAGAAAAGAATAGAATAAAATATCATTTATTTCTTAAGAATATCTAGGATAAAGAATCCAGGTTTGGTTTCAATTTATTTAGTTACAGATGTTGTTTTAGACTTATAATTTAATATTCTAATTGGGGTATCTGAGGTATTGCGCTTAATCTGTTACACCTTGTATATTTAAAAAAAACTTTTTTTTAATTCTTAGAGCGATCCTCTCAGTGGCTTCCAAAAAATAGGCATAATCAGCTTATCCCGAACTATCACCTCTGCATTTCCCATCTGTGGCAGGGCGGGCAAGCCCAGTAATGGTCATAAAAGGATGTTACGATATTATATCATTTTTCCCCGCGCACAATACTGAATGTGTACGCCGCCATTTCCTCTCTCTAATGCGTTTCCCCACATTAATATTATGTTTGGTATCCAAGACTTTTGTTGCTTTCTTTTCATTTGAATTTCAGTTTTGTGTTCAAACTAATGATGCGATTACTGCAAAATGGACCTTATATACCAAAAATGTTTCGTAACTCTGTTTTAAATGTTTTTTTTTTTTGTATTGTTGAAAGGCTCGCGTTGGACCCACATCTCACTTGATGGTAAGCGATGATGTGGTCGAAGATGAAGTATGCTTGCCTAGCTATAACCTATTCACTATTGACTTGAAGACCCCCAGGTTATAGCTATCAAGAAGGTAGGGAATTCCACTTTTTAGCTGTACGCACAATGAAAGTGTTCCGAAAACGTTTTGTAGGTATGAGTGGGATATCCACCATGTAACGATGGCGCATCGCCATTCGTCTTGTAGTCCGATGATAAAATGGGTTTGGTGGAATTATATTGTGCAATTGAAATGCACACTTGCCATATACTCATACTCACATATATGCTTGTTTATATCTGGGTAGTCACAAATTTAAATTTTTACTAAAAAACATTTATAAAACCCTAACTTTAATAAACCAATGGTAAAAATCGACCATGATTTAAATTATGTCTAGTGCATTAGTATAAATAAATACTTACTAGCTTTTGCCCGCGACTTCGTTCACCCCGGGACAATCCTCCCAGGTTTTCCCACGTAAAATCCCGATTCCCTGGGAATTCCGGGATAAAAAGTAGCCGGATGTAAACTATCTACTTGCTAAATTTCATCCAGATTCGTTCAGTAGTTTTTGCATGAAAGAGTAACAAACATACATCCATCCAATCTCATATTTCACATTTATAATATTAGTGAGATAGGATAGGATTAGCTTTCTACTTCCTTACTTCTTCATAGTAAACTGTGATTGTACCAAACTGCATTCTGCACTGCACTCCTCCAATCGAGTAATTTTCATTACAAGAGTTGGAAAGGTTTTGCTTTACGTAGATAATAATATACAGATTACATACAGATTAATATAAAAATGAGGTCAGGAAAGGAATTTATCAGGTGTCAACTATTTCGTTTATAATTTTATAAACTGCCTCCGTGGTCGAGTAGTTTAGGCATTTGCCTTGTGACCCGGTGGTCGTGGATCCGATTCTTATTCATACTTTGTAAAGTTGTTTCCAGTTTGGCTAGGATATTGCAGGCCTGAATCACCTGATTGTCTGATAAAAAAATGGTTCAGTGCTTCGGAAGGCACTTTATATCAACAAAGACAATTTATGTCAACACTACCGCTCTCAAATCGGTAAAGAATAACATGGTGAGGAAACTGATATGTTCTACGACCTTTCCGAAGACATAATATGACATCCGCCAAGTGGCATACTGGGTGGTGGATAAGGTTCCATACCCTCTCGTAGAGACGAGGCTGTTACCCTACAGTGGGAAATAATATTTACGTCTCCTTTACACTACTTAAGGTTTTTTATTTATTTTATTTTACACAAAGCTTACAGACAAAGATAAAATACATTCGTGGATAGGGTTGCTAATTACAAGCTTGCACATATATGCTATCAACTTACCTACATCTAATTTTCGTTGACATTTAACCAAACACAATAGGTAATATCACTAAGGTTACTAACTAAGAATTAATACTAAAAATTTAACTACTATGAAGGTGATCAAATCATGCAACATAAAACTAATAAATTATAAACAAATTACATCTAATCATGAGAGTCACCAAAACATTCATTGTTGAGAATTTTTCTAATTTTCTGTGTACTTGTGCAAAATAGGTCGATTACCTTATAACACCATCGTACCTTATAACAAAATTAGTCCGCTAAGTAATATATTAAATAATGTAATACTAAAATACTAGGTTCCTCACAGCTACATAGTCCTTTTGCTTCCTTCCTTGCTTTTGGGTTTGCTAAAATGCTTTGAACTAGTCCTACATCCGGTATGTTTAACTTAAACTCGTTCAGGAGCGAGTCGCGCTCATCTTTATTCCAGACATATTCCATCAGTAAATGCTGAACATCTTCAATTTTACTACTTAAGGACAAAAACATTGAAACGGTTCATTGTCCATGGCACTTATAATAATGTGTGTGTGTGTGTGCCATTAAAGTAAAGTTTTTAATATGTATTAGTTTATCATAGTTTAAAATTATGGAGCTCGTTTGTGTAATGCATTACCCATAGAAGGCGTGTTCAAACGCTACCAGCGTTCAAAAGAATGGCGCAGGAGCATTACCTCTCCCTATAACTTTCCCCATCTTTCTCAATTATACATGTAATATTTATTAGTATATGATTTTGTATTGTATGTATGTATTTTATATTATTATATGTTCAATTACTATTATTGATGATGTTTGTACACTGGCAGCCCTAAATCTGTCTCGTTTAAGTTCTGTCCATCCAAAGGTTGTCTGTAAGAGATCGCCCTGTGCTATAAGACCGCCCATTGTATATTAGTATTACTTTTTGTATCCATAGAAATATTGTAAGTACAATAAAGTATATAATAAAATAGCTTGTGCCAGCGGCTTCGCCCGCGTGAGAAGTTTTTCCCGTGTAAATCCCGATCCCGTGGGAATTTCGCAAAATCCTTTCTTAGTATAGGCATCCACGTCATAACATCTACCTACATGCCAAATTTCAGCCCGATCCGTCCAGTGGTTTGGGCTGTGCGTTGATAGATCACTATGTCAGTCAGTCAGTCAGACAGTCAGTCACCTTTGAGTTATATATATTTAGATAATAAGTAAATTGTTTTGTTTATTCTGTTTAACATAACTTTAGTAATATGGATTTATAATTATTCTTAAGTTATGTAAGTATTTTATTTGTATGGGCCAAGTTTGCCTGAAATAAATTGATTGATAGATTGTTAACATCAAAATACCTTTGGCTTTATATCTGACGCCAACTGCGACTTGTCAAAATTATTCAATTTGAAAATAAATAATCAATTACTCAAGCCCATTCAATCTAATACGCACATAACATAGTTATAAAGCCCAATAAATAAGCACTAACATTTAACTACAGCCACATTGTAGCCTGGCTATCGGTACTAAACGGGTTTAACCGTTCATCTGACTAAAATGCCATTTATTGCCAATCTCGAGCACTGAATGGGTTAAGACAGAGTTGCTTCTTCCAATTCAATCACTTTGTTTCTATGACTCCAGACTGTGTAGTAGTGGAACATTGAACTGGCATGAGAGTGAATTTTCAGCCATACGACTTATTAAGTTTAACGAATACAGAAGAATGAGAAGAATAATTAATATCTTTTTTTATGTTCGCATGCCTAATAGCATTTTTTTTTAGAAATAGGTTAGTCAATTTTTTCATGTATTTAATGATTTTTCGTACTTTTTTTCTTGTAATTTATACACTCACACATGATGTGTTCCCCTATAATTGGAGAAATACAAGGCGATATAGTTTTATAAGATACTAGCTTGTGCCAGCGGCTTCGCCCGCGTGGAAAGTTTTTCCCGTGTAAATCCCGATCCCGTGGGAATTTCGCAAAATCCTTTCTTAGCGGATGCCTACGTCATAACATCTACCTGCATGCCAAATTTCAGCCCGATCCGTCTAGTGGTTTGGGCTGTGCGTTGATAGATCACTATGTCAGTCAGTCAGTCAGTCAGTCAGTCAGTCAGTCAGTCAGTCAGTCACTTTTGAGTTATATATATTTAGATTTTAGCATATAACCTAAATAAATATTTCAATTCTTGTACAATCTGTACAGGAATTATGTTAACATAAACTGTCTCGTTGGTCTAGTAGTAATCAACGCGATTGCTGAGCATGAGGGGTTCGATTTTCGGGCCGGGCAAAAAGTTGCTCTTAGGTTTTTATACAAGAAATTTTTCAGTAGTAGCCCGGAGTTTTTATGTTGGCGGTGTGATTTAGACATCTTTGACAGTCGTTATGGGTAGTCAGTATCACCCAGTTACTGGGTTGTGGAAGTCAGATAGGCAGTCGTTCCACATAAAAAGGATTGACCCGGTCCAGCTTCGCACAGTCTCATTCTGCTAGTTCACATAAAACTTTAATTAATCATACACTACTACCTTTCTTATGAATCACTCTATATTCATTGATGTAACACGCATGAAAATTCACTCAGTAGTTTTTGAGTTTTTCGCCAACATACAGACGAATGGTGTGGGAGACTCCGTTTTATAATATATAAGTATATATGTTTTTTTTATTGATAATATTCTCGCGTTGGACCACTATCTCACCTGATGGTAAGTGATGATTTGGTCGAAGATGGGGCGCTTACCTAAAAGTAATTACCTTTTCACTCTTGACTTAAAGACCCCTAGGTTATAGCTATCGGGAAACACAGACTCCGGCAGGGAATTCCACTCCTTAGCTGTACGCACAGTGAAAGTATTCCCAAAAAGTTTTTGTGCACATGGGTGGGATGTCCACAATATAACGATGGCGCATCGCCGTTTGCCTTGTAGTCCGATGATGGAACAGGCTTGGCGGAATTAGATTGTGTAATTCGGTCACACACTCCCCGAAATGAAGATATCAGAACTTGATACATAATATCAAACCCATGCCACTTCATTCCAACCGTCCTATAAGTACTGAATCTTATCCACTTCGTCTAAAACATTCTGAAGGCACTCTCGCCGTCCTCTAGCCCTCCCTGAGGGATAATTTGCATTATACAATGAATACTATTGTACGAGCCACTTAGATAAGTGTTGAGGGACCCTAGATTTTATTGGCCGCTTTAGAGGACACAGAACCGTTTTAATGTGTAGTAGTTATAGATGGTAACAATGTTATACAAGGTAGAGCTAAAATAACCAGAAACTTAATTTGGATGCTTACCTACACATTAATTCCCTTAGAGTTACCACGATTTGATTACACCACATTGATTACATTACAAAGCTATAGAGGGAATGAACATAAATGTAATTAACTGTAAAGATAACTTGAACATTATCTTTATTACTGGATATCTATATACCAACACATATAATTGAAAAAATCCTTAATTGCCATAATAGCTACGAAAGTTATAATTATAGATAAACTAGCTGACACACCACGACTTCGTTCGCGTGGTATCCTACCCCTACCCAACCGATACCCTACCCCTATCCTACCCCTACCCTACCCTACCCCTACCCTACCCCTAACCTACCCCTACCCTACCCCTACCCTACCCCTACTCTACCCCTACCCTACCCCTACCCTACCCCTACCCTACCCCTACCCTACCCCTACCCTACCCCTACCCTACCCCTACCCTAACCCTACCCTACCCCTACCCTACCCCTACCCTACCCCTACCCTACCCCTAACCTAACCCTACCCTACCCCTACCCTAACCCAACACTACCCCTACCCTACCACTACCCTACCCCTACCCTACCCCTACCCTAACCCTATCCTACCCCTACTCTAACCCTACCCTACCCCTACCCCTACCCCTGCCCTAACCCTGCCCTACCCCTACCCTAACGCTACCCCACCCTGCCACTACCCTACCCCTACCCTACCCCTACCATACCTCAACCCTACCCTACCCCTACCCTACCCTAGCCCTACCCTAACCCTACACTACCCCTACCCTAACCCTACCCCTACCCTACCCCTACCATACCCCAACCCTACCCTGCCCTACCCCTACCCTACCCAACCCCTACCCTAACCCTACCCTACCACTTCCCTACCCTACAACTACCCTACCCCTACCCTAACGCTACCCCACCCTACCACTACCCTACCCCTACCATACCCCTACCATACCTCAACCATACCCTACCCCTACCCTACCCCTACCCTACCCCTACCCTACCCTAGCCCTTCCCTAACCCTACCCTACCCCTACCCTAACCCTACCCCTACCCTAACCCTACCATACCCCAACACTACCCTGCCCTAGCCCTACCCTACCCTACCCCTACCCTAACCCTACCCTACCACTTCCCTACCCTACAACTACCCTGCCCCTACCCAACCCCCACCCTACCCCTACCCTAAGTCTCACGGCGCCCCCCGCCGCGATCGGATCGTTTTAAAGTCGCTCCGCGCATAAAAATTCGCAAAGTGATATTTTTTCGTGATAACCAATAAGTGTCATATATCGTTGGATGCGCGCTGCCGAGACGCACGCAAATGTGAAAAAATTTTGTTAAAAAAGTGGAAAATTGTGGCCCAAAAGGGCAAAAAAACAGTGCGGAAAAATCGGAAAACGATTTCCTGCCCGATTTTGAGCGGGCACTCGGAAATCTGAGACTGCAGCTAGGTGCGTGCTGGAAAGACCTATCTCTGGACACCTCACTCGGGGTATTCCGTCCAGAGGTGCCAGAGATAGCGAAGAAAACAACCCGCCGCGTGGAGCGTGAACGGAGATCCCGAGGGTTCGTAAGGAATCCCGGACCACATATCGCAGGCGACACGGACGAGGAGCCGGGCGTCCGGGAAAAAACCGAAAAATTCAGTGAGGAGGACCCCCAAAAAGCAGTTTGGAACTTTTCTATATTTTTAAAAATCTTTTCCCGGGAAACCGGGATAGGTACAGTGTTTCCTATAGACTCAAAAAATTAGTTTTCGTTAGTTTTATGTAGAGTTTAAATTTGGTAAATATAGCTTCAATAGTTTATAAGATATTTAGGTTTTAGATATTAAAAAATTCGGGGGTTGGTTTAATCCACCCCAATAGCTTCTTAAAAGTTGTATTTAAAAACGTTAGGGGTTCTGCCAAATGAATTGTTCCACTTCGTAATTTAATCTGCAGTTATTAGACCTAAAAAAGTAGAATATTGGTAATACTTTAAACTTGAAATTTCCAAAATTGTGAATAAGGGGTTGAGGGAGGGGTGGAAAACACCCAGAATTTTGATAGGACGCAGGGACGGGGCAAACCTACTTCCGGACCGAGTCCCGGATTTTTCGGTGCACGGGAGGTCCGAAAACCACACCATTTACGGTTGTGAAAGGGGGAACAACCCTCTTTGACGCTCCCTCACAAGCGTACCCCTTGGCCGAGAAATCCGGAACGCGGGTCGGGAGAAAGGGGAAACTCCCCCGCGTCTGCCGATATATCGGGAACCCACGCGTCTTGGATAGAAGTAAAGATATAAACCCCCGAAGTGGAAAAAATTTTCGGAAAAACTGCAAGGTTAACTTTGTTTCCGCATAAGATCTGGATCCAACCCACGCTACCCTCAACTTCGTTTGTAAAATTGAAAAACATTCTAGACCAATATTCTGCAGATATACTTCACAATTAAACACCTATTTCATACAAAAGGACATTAACATATACTATTGACAAAAATTTTTGCCTCAAAACCGGAAATTTCACCAACCGGGAATCGAACCCGGGACCCAAAAATTGAATATCTCGGGAACCGAAAGAGATAGGAGGATTTTGACCTCAAAATCGGCCTTTGTAGTGTCGAAGACACTACGGTGAAAACCGGTACCGGGATATCGATCCCCCCCCTTATTTTTCCTTTTTCCACAACTTTCCTTTCCCCTACCTCTTGCGGGCCGTATCTCGGAAACGAGAGGAGATAGCGCCAAACCGACTTCGAATTTAGCCTCTGTGGTGTCGAAGACACCACGGCATAAGTCGGATAAGAGGTATCCTTTCCCCCCCCTTTGGACCCTCCCCCCACCCCTTATATTTTAAAAATCGATATCTCGGTAACTAAGAGGCATAGGGACTTTCTGACTGCAGATTTGGATTTAGAGTTTTAATTCTTTATTTTTATTAGTATTTAGTTAGTTTTATTTTTATTTTGACTGTACCCCCCTTTACAGGGTTAAACGTTAAGTAGGTTCTAGTTAGATTTAGATTTTAACTGACAAATTTTTACCCCCCTATACAGGGCAGACATTACATTAATATTATATTATTATATTTTATTTTATTTTAATTTAGATTTTAATTTTAATTATTGACTATTTTCCCCGTATACGCCGTGCCCTTTACACACGAGCCACACACCACACAAAACATGATGTCTGGAATTCGCACCCCAGTTACAGGGAGAGGATCGGGAGCTGGAGCCAGCAGACCACGAGGGTCTGTGTCGCCTACCCATCCGGACAACGGGGGGCCCTCCGGAGCGCGCGAAGCGCCGAAGGGGTTATCCCTGAAGTTCGGTGGGAAAGCCGCTCCCGCCACTACTCCCAGCCCAGCAAGCCCGCCTGAACAGACGCTGGACGCCGCCAGGACCTTCATCCGGAGACCGGAAAGGAAGAGGAGGTCCATAGACCTCATGGACACTTATGTCAAGCAGGCCGACACATACGCAACCCTGTCCAGTGACAAACTACTCCAGGAGGTCATGAAGACCTTTGAGGATATCCCGTCCAGAGTGAGGGATTATCCTCAGATGCGTCGGGACATCAAGACCTTCCTGGAGGTCCAGTCGGACAGGGGAATGCGGGCCCTTTTCGAGATAAGCAGGCGAGTCAAGAGCTTAGAAACGGCGCCCAAATCTCCACCTACAAGGACAAACACTACGCCCACACCACCCGAACCGCAAGGAGAGATCCTGGAAAGGCTGGCGAAGGTGGAGGCTAGTTTGTCCTCGCAGCTCATCAAATTTGAGGAGAGGCTCTCGAAAGGATACTTAGACATGAAAGATGAATATAACGAGTGCGGCGCCGACATCCTCGACAAGGTCTTCGACAAGTTCGACGAGGTCGGTTTGAAAATCGACGCCGTCCAGACGGGCGTGGACCACACGACGGAGGGGGTGAGGACCCTCGGTTGTGCTGTGACCAGGCTCGAGGACCATGTCGTTGATCTTTCCGAGGATGTCGCCGCCAGGACAGACAGGCTAAAGGAGGTCATGCGGGAGGTTGTGGTCGAACCTAAAACCGACCCGCCGACGTACGCCAGCGTCACGGCAGCCAAACCCTGGCACCGGCCGGCTCTTCACTCGGTGGCGATCACCTTGGAGGGCAGCCAGGAGACTGCGGACGAGGTGCTCGCCAGGGTGAAGAAGGCGGTCGATGCCAGGGTAACTGGCCTCAGAATAAATAAGGTACGCAAGGCGAAAAACCAGACGGTAATACTGGGGTGCGACTCTGAGGAGGAACTCCAAAGAGTAAGGGATAGGATCAAGAGCCAAGGCGGAGGACTAACAGTGGCGCCTATGCAAAACAAAAACCCGCTCGTCGTCCTAAAGGACGTCTTTTTGGACAGTGAGGACGACGAGCTGGTAAAGGCGATCTACTCCCAGAACGATAATATTTTTAGGGACTTAGACCTGGAAGAGATGGAAATGGCCATCAAATACAAGAAGAGGACTAGAAACCCCAGGACGGCGCACGTTGTCGTCCAAGTCAGGCCCAAAGTGTGGCAGAGGATGACGGAGGCTGGAGCCCTCTACCTTGACCTGCAAAGGGTCAGGGTTGAGGACCAGTCCCCGCTCATCCAATGCACTAAGTGCTTGGCATTCGGACACGGCCGGAAATTTTGTACCGAGAGTGCAGACAGGTGCAGTCACTGCGGGGGTCCTCACCTTCGCGAGAAGTGTGCGGAGTTCATTGCGGGCAATGAACCGCGGTGCTGCAACTGCCTGCACTCGAAGTTCCAAAGGACCGGCCACAACGCCTTTAGCGTGGAGTGTCCGGTGCGCAAGAAGTGGGACTACCTGGCTCGGACGACAACGGCGTACGCCTGAGTCGTTTCTAGGGACGTACACCACACACATTACATACACAACACGCACATTAACACACAAGATATACAAAACGTATAGTAAATATATAGTCATATATCTAAACATGCACAAAAATCAAAACAAGCACTGCACAACACCCCCCAGAACACAATCACAAACACAGATATATAATATATATTATAAATATATACGTATATATCAAAACATGCACGAAACACTAAAACATGCACTACACACAACCCGAAACACATACAGATCAATTAACATTTGGAATAGGAAAGGTAATAGATATAGTATTATAAGAATATATATATATTATTGCCGAAATAACAAAGGAATAAACAAATGTTAATTACACTGGAAATTCATGCGGTACGTACCCAAATAAGAACCAACCATTTAATTGTACTATTGTTATTGTTTTGGTAAATAGATTTAACTATTTAATGTAATTTGTAACTGTGGTTACAAAATAAATAGCAGAAAATCATATAAAAATCCGGACACTAATTGTATGATTGTACAAATTGAATAGGTAATTAAATCCTACTTCTTGTATTTGATTGTTGTTTTAGAAAATAAGTAATAAACAGAGTAAAATTGGAAGTGTATTAGAGTGCCATAAAATGTAAAGGAAAACACCTTGTAGTAGACTATTGTCTCAGACCCAGCTTATTGTCTTTATACTTTTGTCTTAGAAAATAATATTATGTAAATTAAAATTGGAAGAGTATTTAATTAATCATATGTATAGACTTAAGATAGAAATAGTAAACTTGCATTGTAGAATAATAGTATATAAATAGATATAAGAAAACAATAATAAGATGATTATTTATATAAAGTAGTACATAGAAAATTTTTAACAAACTATGTAAATAAAACAAGGTTGCACATTAAATACCCATACCCTAAATAAATAAAAAAAACAAACAGAGTAGATTAGCATAGCGGGAGTCCCACCCGGCCAAGAAAAAAAAGGTGATGGATGAAAGAAAGATTTAGAATGAGGCATGTCAGTGCGAGAGGCATACAAGCGAGAACTGGAATGAATGAGAAAAATAGAATAATAAGGTCCTGGTGTTCTCATGACCGGGGAAAAGCTATAAAAAAAAAAAAAAAAAAAAAAAAAAAAAAAAAAAAAAGAACCCCCACCCTAACCATACCCTACCCCTACCCTACCCCTACCCCTACCCTACCCCTACCCCTACCCTACCCATACCCTACCCCTACCCTACCCCTACCCTACCCTTACCCTACCCCTACCCTACCAATACCCTACCCCTACCCTACCCCTACCCTACCCCTACCCTACCCCTGCCCTAACCCTACCCTACCCCTACCCTACCCCTACCCTAACCCTACCCTGCCCCTACCCTACCCCTACCCTAACCCTACCCTACCCCTACCCTACCCCTACCCTACCCCTACCCAACCCCTACCCTACCCCTACCCTACCCCTACGCTACCCCTACCCTACCCCACCCCTACCCTACCCCTACCCTACCCCTACCCTAACCCTACCCTAACCCTACCCTACCCCTTCCCTATCCCTACCCTATCCCTACCCTACCCCTACCCTACCCCTACCCTACCCCTACCCTACCCCTACCCTACCCCTACCCTACCCCTACCCTACCCCTACCCTACCCCTACCCTACCCCTACCCTACCCCTACCCTACCCGTACCCTACCCCTACCCTACCCCTACCCTACCCCTACCCTACCCCTACCCTACACCTACCCTAGCCCTACCCTTCCCCTACCTTACCCCTACCCTACCCCTACCCTACCCCTACCCTACCCCTACCCTACCCCTACCTTCCCCTACCCTACCCCTACCCTACTCTACCCCTACCCTACCCCTACCCTACCCCTACCCTACACCTACCCTACCCCTACCCTACCCCTACCCTACCCCTACCCTACCCCTACCCTACCCCTACCCTAACCCTACCCTACCCCTACCCTACCCCTACCCTACCCCTACCCTACCCCTACCCTACCCCTACCCTACCCCTACCCTACCCCTACCCTACCCCTACCCTACCCCTACCCTACCCCTACCCTACCCCTACCCTACCCCTACCCTACCCCTACCCTACCCCTACCCTACCCCTACCCTACCCCTACCCTACCCCTACCCTACCCCTTCCCTAACCCTACCCTACCCCTACCCTACCCCTACCCTACCCCTACCCTACCCCTACCCTACCCCTACCCTAACCCTACCCTACCCCTACCCTACCCCTACCCTACCCCTACCCTACCCCTACCCTACCCCTACCCTACCCCTACCCTACCCCTACCCTACCCCTACCCTACCCCTACCCCTACACTACACCTATCCTACACCAACCCTACCCCTACCCTACTCTCCATTTCTTCTTCGTTCGCGTGGGATGTTTTTACCGCTTAAATTCCGATCGCGTGGGAATTCCGGGATAAATAAATATTCTATATCCATCTCCTGGTTTTAAGCTACCTCCCTACCAATTTTCAGCCAAATCGGTTCAGCCGTTCTCGAGTTATAAATAGTGTAACTAACACGACTTTCTTTTATATATATATATATAAGATAGCTTCGAAATCAACTATAACAAACAAGCTTTGTAATAAAACGGACGAATAGTCACATTATTATGACGAAAACCATATCAAGTCCATATGCACTTATATTTTTATATCCTAACAACATGTTAGAGATCATATGAAAAGAATGGTACCTAAATGAACCCGCAATGAACATTAAGGCCAGTTTAAGTAACTCTCAAGCAAAACACAGCTAAATATCAAACACACAAACAACACTTCCAATAAGTAACGCTAAAAGCGACACGCGAAACGTTTTATTCCGAACAAACTTTTCTAAACGATACAAAAACACAATATTTCACAAAAGTACGGCCATTTTGCTGTTTATCATCACAGTTTACGTAACGATCCATTAACTTATTCACACAAACTAATTTTGCTTTATTTATTATACTAAGCAGAACTAAAAACATCATTCCAATATATTTTTTTCACAAACTTAATCTTCCCATAACTGTTACTATTTGAAGCCCAGTGGAACGAAAGCTGTAATGACTTGGAAAAAATAATAAAATTTTCCAATCGAATGGATGGTCAAATAGGTTTCCTATCGCCCTCGTGTTTGTGAATATTTTGTGTTTACTACATAGAGGGGTGGGCATAATGGTTGTTTTGTATAGTTAATAGTATAATTAAGAGTTTAAGTGGTATCAATTTGCAATATTTTTGTGCTTTAAATTAGTTACATATCTTGCTGTCATTTTAAAAATGAATGCTTCAATTCTTCTGATTCATTGAACTTAACTACTAAAATGGTTTTGCTTGTTAAGCTATTATTTGTAAAGCTAGTGTTTAATTTATTACTATTTATCTCTTTATTCTGTTCTCCTTTGAAGTGTCTAATGTGCACATAAATAAATGTTTAGGTATAATCCATTCATCCGTCCGTTAGTCTATGTCCTTCCGCTTCAACCTACTCATTTCAATATCTCAGGTGATGACACATGGCTCGATTTAATTATAACTTCATATCCCTCTCTTGTTTCCTCTCATGGCCAGTGCCCTGCCCCTGGATTTTCTCATCATTACCTTATTTTCCTTTCTTATATCCTAAAGCCACCCAAACCGTCCTCTAAAGTTCTGCACATGCATTGTTTTGCTCGTATGGATGTCGAGAAGCTCCGCCAAGATGCGTCCCAACTCGATTGGGATCAGCTTGCAGCGGTAACAACTGTAGATGATAAACTGTGTGTTTTTAATAGGACGGTTCTTGCACTCTATGATAAATACGCACCTGTCAGGAGGATAAAGCTTAGGCGCCCACCTGCTGCTTGGATGGCGACAGAGGTTCGTATGGTGATGAGGCGCAGGAATCGTGCCTTTCGTAAATATAAAAACTGCTCTATTGAAAAGAGGGATGTTTTCAAAGCCACGAGAAATCGGTGTAATCAGATGATACGCAACGTAAAACACCGCCACATTTTCGAAAACATCTTCTTATTCTCTTGCTAACATCTAGAAATTCCTCGACTATTGCCCTCGATAATATCAACCGTCACTTCACAACTACCTCTCATTTTGATTCCCAAATTTTGTCTCAGACGGTTGATTACATTGCTGGTCTACCAGGTCCAATCATTGAACCATTCCGTTTTCCTCCGGCAACCTTAGATGATATCAAAACGATTATCCTTTCCATTAAATCCAAGGCTGTGGGCTATGACGACATCAGTCGTTATATGATCACCTTGATCCTAGACTCTCTCCTTTTGCCGATTACCCATATTATCAACTTCTTCCTTGATTCCAGGTAATTTCCTACCCTGTGGCGAATGGCTTACGTTCGTCTACTTTCAAAAATACCTAATCCGTCCTTACCTAACTATTTTCGTCCAATTTCCATTCTTCCCACAGAAATCTTAATAATAAGGCAATAGAAGTCGCAAAGATGCGTGACCTTATCGCCGCGGATCTGACACGTAGCCACCCCACAAGTGCGCGTGAAGCGTTTGTTGCGGTTACTTGTGTTGTTGTTGACGCGGAGAGGTAAACATGGTGTTTTGCAGCATATTCAACTGCGGAAACTCTTCCAAAATTTGTAACTTTACAAATAAAGGGATAACATTTCATATGTAAGAACTTAATTTGAAATAATGTCGTTTTTAAAAAATATAATCAAATCAAATATTTTCGCCACAATTATTATTAGTATGTCCCATATATACGCATTGGATTTCTGTTCACCTGAACGAGAACAAAAAAAACCGGTCAAGTGCGTGTCGGGCCGCGCGCTGTGTAGGGTTCCGTAGTTTTTATAACAGCCAAGTGCGTGTCGTATTCGCTGACTGATCGTTTTGTACCATGCTCTAACTAAAAGCCAAACATGACTACCTAACTAATTTCACTTCCTATACAAATCCTCACCTGATCCGACAATTTTGCACGGATAGTTTTAATTTTTTTAGAGATTTGTATAAAACTTGTCATAGCCGGTGTTTTGAATTTAAATACGGACACACAGCTACACTACTCAATCGTCACAAGAAACTAGCACGATACAACTGGCGCTTAGCGCCATCTATCTACATTTCTATAGAGTTGCTCGAAATTTTCGAGTCAAATACAATTGGTCGACTATTACTCGTAAACTTGTAAAGCCCACTTATGTGTGATAGTTTTCCTTTAAATTTCGTTATATATAGGTACTACTGCCGTGACATTTGAATTTCTAACTACAACCGTTTAGTTTATAGAGGGGGGGGACACTTGACTCTAACGAAAATTGGTACTTTAAAGCTTGATAAATCACGAACGGTTTACTTAATCAAAAAACAATCTTACCAAACCCCTAATATTTTTGAAAGACCTATCCAATTATATCCCACACTATGGGAAGAACGAAAAAAAAATTATCATCCCACTTTACATGTATGGGAGGTACCCTAAATAATTGTTTTTTTTTTCAAATTTTATTTTACCACTTTTTCGGCGTCATTAACGTGTATACTCATGCCAAAGTACAACTTTCTAGTACCAATAGTTTTTGAGCTAAACCGCGGACAGACGGACAGACAGACGGACATGGCGAAACTATAAGGGTTCCTTGTTGACAACGGAACCCTAAAAATGACGTAATAATTAGGATGAATATGCAATTTTTATGCAATATGATGTATTTTATGACTATGGGTACCTATACATACCTCAAAGCTTTAGATTCTAGTTTTATTCTTTTAAATTTGTTCTCACTGTTTTTATTTTGTATATGGGTGTTTTGCCAGAAATAAAGCAGCATTTATTTTTATTATTATTTTTATTATTATTACGATTATCACAGAAAACGTTTTTTTTTTTTCAATTCAATTACCATTAATACCTAAGATTGTTCATGCCTACTATTACAACTACTAAAAGCAGCAATGAAATTTATAGTCATGCGCAATAAACTAAATCGTCGTTTACGTAAATTCCAGGAACACGTCGCAAGAGTTGGCCGCGAATTAGTGACGTGCCACTACTATTTTGTATCGGTAATTTATTACTTTTAGCTATTATATATTATTTAATACGTACTTAGTTTTACCGAAATTCGAATGAAATGTAATTTTTCGTTAAGTATTTCAATACGTATTTTCATTAAGCATGTTTTTTTCCTGTTTAAATAGTTTATAAAAAGTCGTTTTTCAACGATTATATATCTGTTAATTCGTACTTTTTAACCATTTTTTCATTCAGAAAATTAATAGGAGGTAGGCTTATTATTGTTATGTACGTAGGTAAGTTAAATAACAGTCTGCTTTGGGTATCCTTGTATCATTGAAGTGTTCAGTATTTATCTTTTTTTATGACAAAATAATTAAGGATACATATTATTATGTATATTGTAAGTATAATGGATTAAGTTGGATCGGATCGATACGTTTTCATATTATTTAAGCATCTGTTTTACTTTATCCAGTGCTATTATTACAGGTTTCCGAAAGATCCGGATATCATCAATCCATCCTAAGATTGTCTAGAATATATCGCTATAAGCGATAAGACCGCCATCGTAACCATAAAATTTACGTAAAACAGTTGTGTAACAATTTATTTTGTTGAACAATAAAGTATATTCTTCATTGTTCGGTATTAAGTTGTGCCATTATTGCTCTATTTGATTTGGTCATTATTTTTTTTCCCATAAGGTGAAGTATTAGAGAGCCTTTAAGATTTGTATAACTAAATAATAAAGAAATATACTTACACTTAACGTTTTATTGTATTCCCTTTTCTCCTAAATAAATTGTCTAAAAGCGCGTCGAAGAATGATAAACTTTCAATAAATTAGTTATCTATTGTTACGAGACTCCTTGGCTATTAACGCTCAACAGAAAATTATCGATAAACATATGAGCATTACGAGCTTTGCACTGCACTATTCCTAAGTGAGAGAGAGCGCGCGATATCTTTCTCTGCTTTTCGCACACGTTACGCCACCTGAGATAATGCGTTTTTGGAAAATATTGCGTAATGTCATTGCTTAAAGTTTAATTTTATAGTAATAATGCAAAATGTATGTGTAGGCGAAAGTGTGTATCTATTGTTTGTTTATGTGGTGGTAGCTGCGAACCAGCGACACGCGTCCCAGTATTAAATGACAGTAGATAGCATTTCTATTGCCTTGTGATTCTTCCTTTACTGTCCAAAGTACTTGAGGCCTGCGTCCATAGACAGTTTCTTGAGCTTCTTCGCCGGAACAATCTTGTTAGTCCATTCCAGTCTGGATTCAGGCCAGGCCATAGTACCGCTTCCGCTCTCCTTAAAGTGACTGGTGATATTAGAGAGGCGATGTAGAACACAAAGGTTACTCTTTTGGTGCTTATTTATTTTTCCAACGCTTTTAATGCCGTCAGTCATGATTTTCTCCTATCTATCCTGGTCTTATAGATTTGGGGTGTCTGTACATCCCTCAAAGTGTCAGACCATTGTGATTGGAAGCTCACGAATGATCGATAGAGTGGTAACTAGTTCGCTCCCTCCAATCATTTTCAGTAGCACCGTCATCCCCATTAGCTCTAGCGCTAAAGATCTCGGTTTGCATCTTTACTCTGTGCTTGGCTGGCAAAGTCAGATTTGCAGTGTCAGTCAAAGAGTTAACGGACGGTTGCCTGTATCATCTGAGAAACTTTTAACCTCTAAAAACCAAGACAATGCTTGTGCAGACTTTAATTTTTCCTATAATCGACTATGGTGACGTGTATTACTTTGACTTGAATGCGGTCTTGCTAGATAAGCTTGATAGGCTTCTTAATAGCTGTATCCGGTTCATATTAAATTATAAAATATGACCACGTGTTGAGGTACAGAACCGAGCTCAAATGAATGCCCATTCGCCAGAGAAGAAGTTTGCGTGCCTTGACTACGCTTTTCTCATTTTCAATTTCTATGTTCTTCACACGCTAAAAGTCTGTGCTCTTCCAATAATCTTGTCTTACTCTGTCCTTCTCATACTTCTGATTTTATTCATTCTTCCTTTTACATACAGTCTATTCTTCTGCGGAATGCACTACCTCTTGATATCAGGACGGCCACCAGTCAATATGCATTTAAGAGAGAGTTGCGGGATTATTTTCAAACAAAAACTCTGCTTCCACTATTTGAGCAGCGTTTTTATAACCCCCTTTCTATGACTTTTTATTAATATATATTATACATATATATTTGGTATGTATAATGATAAATATGTATGTAAGTTTATTTTAGTTATTTATGTATATATGTGTATATATATATATATGTATATATATACATGTAATAAGACTTTTACTTTGTTATTTACTTAGGTTATTTTTTTATGCACCTGCCATATTATCTCTTTACTACAAATGGTTGACTGATAGAGAATGCCTATGGCATTAAGCCCGTTACATCATCGGACTATGAGACAATCGGGGAAGCACCATCGTTACATGGTGGACCACCCATACGCACAAAAGGTTTTAGGAATACGTAATGAAGGTATTCCTAAAACCTTCCACTCCTTAGCCGTACGCACAATGAGTGCGTACGGCTAAGGAGTGGAATTCCCTGCTGGAGTCTGTGTTTCCCGATAGCTATAACCTAGGAGTCTTTAAGTCAAGAGTGAATAGGTTACTTTTAGGTAAGCGTGCTCCATATTCAAACACATCATCACTTACCTTCAGGTGAGATGGTGGTCAAACGCGAACCTATTATCAATTAAAATAAAGTCCGCCTTCGTACATTTTGTGTTGCATAAAGTTTTAATAAATAAATAAATAATCGACATAAAGCGACTGCCTACCTCATCTCCACAACCAAATTACTGAGAAAAGCCTTTCGTCTGATAAATAATATTTCGTTGTTAATCAGACTTATAGAATTATAATATCCGCTACGCCTCCAAATTTGTAAAATTAATAAACATTTTTACATACACACAGACATTAAAATGATCCAAATCAAAGTAATCATTGTGATAGCTCAACCCCAAAAACTTTCAAAAACGATTACAAATCAAACGAAAAGCTCGTACGTCAATCACGTGGTGTGAAATAAATAATGTAAAACGGGCTAATTGAAAGCATACGGAACGTAACTCGATAGAATTAGTGTTGATTTTGTCCATGTTTGAACATCTGGCGCACTGGGCACTGTGTTTAAATTGCATTGTCTGCTTGTACTGTATTGTTGTGGGGCGTTTTTTGTTTGTTATGATGTAAGTGAAATTGGTTGATAAATAAGTTGCGGGTTATTTTTTTGTAATTGGAATGTTGAACTGTTAATGCACATGCCACCAAAACATGAAAATCGTGATGGTTTACGTCTATGTATATGGTTTTTTTTTGGGGTGGGAAAATCATAGAATGACTTCTCCCGCTGTGGCTGGAGCGGAAGAGAGTGTCAGACATGCAGAACAAACACTACAAACAGTCATGAGGTGGCTGCAAAATAACCTTCTTACACTTAATTTGGCTAAAACCAACTACATTCCCTTCTCCATTAGTCACAGCACCAAAGCCCCATCTGATCTACATGTTTTTGCTCATTCTTGTTTGGACTCTTCTTCATGTTCTTGTACATCACTATCTCGTGTCAGTCAAACCAAATACCTGGGTGTAGTGATTGATGACGGACTAAAGTGGTACTCCCAAGTTGATAGTCTAATGTCAAGGGTAAGGAAACTTATCTATATCTTCAAGTCCAAAACATTAAAAATGGTCTATCTTGCACTTTGCCAGTCTGTCATCAATTATTGCATTTCGGTTTGGGGTGGCACCGCGAAGACTAAGCTACTTGGGTTGGAGCGCGCCCAGAGGGCTGTGCTTAAGGTGAGGCTCAGCAAGCCCTATACATTTCCCACAAGTGAATTGTATGCGGAATGCAGGGTACTTACTGTGCGGCAGCTCTTTGTGCTCAATGCCACCCTCAGAAAGCATAGTCAGGTTCCTGTATTAAATCCAACAATACGTAAAGCCAAATCCGCTTGCCCATCTGTCCCTCACAAAACAGCCTTCGCTAGCGCCAGTTTTATGTAAAAAGTTCACTTATTTACAGAAGGGTGGATAAACATATCCAAATAAATAATTTGAACAAACATGAAGTTAAAATCAAACTACAAAACTGGCTGTATAATCAGGACTATACCCGTACAGAAAACCTTATTTCTAAAATAGTGTAGGCACGTAATAATAATCTCTATTCTACAAACCAATTACAGGAACTCATGCCACTTCACAAGAACACTCCTCTCACTGCTACACACACCCCACAAAACACAGCCCCTCCTCCCCCTTACAACACGACACAACCCACCACACCATAACATAACACAACAAACCACACCACACCATAACACGACACAACTACACCACACCACATCACACCACACTACTAAGCCACATCTCCCTCCTTTAACACACATACCTATATATTCATAGTAGTTCTTAGTGAACCATGTCATTATATTATGTAGGATACCTTATATACAAATACCTTTATATACGTGTGATAACATAATGATGTTATCACACGTATATAAAGGTATTTTTGTACACGAAGTTACAGTAGAACACTGACTCCTAAGTCACAGGGTCCCCCTAGTTTAGGAGGCAGGGTCTTTCACTATGTATGCAACCTTTCACTAAAATTCAAAGTTCCTATAGTGTTTTTGTAATAGCTAAGGTTCTTGTGTTAATAAACGTTATTTTATTTTATTTTATTTATTTACTTCTACTGACTAAAAACCTACCCAGTTCTTTCAGCTGCTCTTAATTTCCGGGGCTGCAATATGTTTTTAGGACATTCCCGTAACCCTGGCAGGCAATGGCCCTATAGGGCCCCGTCACCGTAACCTGTCAGCACTAGCTGCAACTCTTTGTGGACGTCTATTATGCCTGTGGTGCTCTAGTGAGGTAATCTCAATTATAAATGTGAGGGCTATGTGGGGAAATTACGATTAGATTACGCCACTGTCTTGCAATTTTAGTACTTTATGTGGCCTAACCAAATGTCCTTTTGATATTTTTCGTTAAATCCATCAAACTCTTTAAAGTTCCAAGGTTACGCTAATTACGCTATAGCTGACAAATTCTTGCACTGTCTGGACAGATTGACTTTTTGTGAAACACACAAAAATCGACCTGTCCATTATACAAATACTAAAACTGCGAAACAATAGAGTAATAAGTAAATAAGTAATCTACTCATAATATTTCCAAAGCCCTCACATACACAGTCTAGCATTTCAAAACCATGCAGGTCTATGTCTGAGATGGTCTTTCGAGGAAAGGATTACACACTACACAGATTTGAGTGGACTGGTCCGGTCATTGAAATGAAATATTTATTTTGTAAATTGATTATAAATAACACTTTTACACGTCATGTTTTTTTGCGTGTTTAGTTTAGCTAGATAAGGCCGGTATTTCCTAACTGACTACTCTGAGAAGAAACACCGAAACAAAATCAAAGGTCAAAGTCTCTTTTAAAGTCCAGGCAATTTTTATTTGTATATGAGAAGCAAGCAAGGTTCATGTCTGTGGTCATATTGCAACTTATTGTCAGATATGAGAGAAATTACAACACTAAACAAAACACTATAAGAACTTATCTTTTACAACTTTTCCATCATCTTATATACGCGTCACGGGTCATGAACCATGTTTATATGAGGAGAAGACAGAGCCACCCTTTTAGAGGTCCTATAAATAATATCATAGTTACCCCTCTGTACGATGACACAAACAAGTAAACAAAAAATCATACTCTGAGGTTCCGGGCACTCGACATAAGTTACGACTAGGGATGGGGGAGAACGGGATTTTAAAAGCAACATAGTTGCAACGATTCCCGGGATTATTGTTAATGAATGATTGTATTCGATAGGAAAGCGGACTGTATCTAAAAGGAAGGTAGAAGGGACTCACCGAAGCTCGCTGAAGAGAGCCGGCTGGCTCCGAACACCTCTGATTTTATGCTGTGGGGCGCCCCAATTCTTGATTCTTGTTGATTTAGACGATAGCAGATTGATGGCACACACAATTAATGTCTTGATAACACTTGATTGCAGTATTTCACAATAGTTTTTACGGAGTCGATTCGTTCAGTGGTGGGTTATGGCGGGGAACTAATTGGTGAGTTTTAAAAACGTTAGGTGGCGCTGTGTGCGCAGGAAATGGTAGGATTCGAAAGGGCGGGAGTTCAAATTATGTTTTATGGTGCTTTAACATTATATTCCCCCCCCCGCTGGCGAATTGATTCGACTGAGAAGTCTGAAGTGAATATTTGTTCACAACAACCATTGCTTTGATATTATGATGTGATAAATATGATAATGATGATGAATATATAAAATAGAATAGGCAATTTTAAATGTTTTGATCACAATATGAATGTATGAAAAAATAAGACATGACTTAGTCAGTCATGTCTGGTAATGGGCACAACTTCACAAGTGGCCTTTTGAGCATACCTTGTGCAGTTCTGACCGTAGCAGAACGAGAAACGCCATCGCGTCCTGGGTGTAATTCGACGATTCTACCTAAACGCCATCGCAGTGGATGAGTAGTCTCGTCTCTGATAATAACGAGCTGGTTGATTTTAGCTGGAGGTGAATTCACAGTCCATTTCAATCGCTGTGACAAATTTGTGAGGTATTCACTATGCCATCTAGTCCAGAAATCCTGGTGCATTTTCTGTAATAGATGCCAACGTGTTAGCCTATTCATTTTTGTGTTGGAATAGTCTGGTGAAGGCACTGATGTTAGAGGTGCTAATGTTAAAAAGTGCCCTGGTGTAAGTGCTGTTAGGTCTGATGGATCTGAACTCAAAGCTGATATTGGTCGCGAATTTAAAACTGATTCGACTTGTGTCAAGAGTGTGTTTAACTCCTCATATGTTAGGATTTGATTACCTATCACCCGATATAGGTGAGTTTTTACGGACTTTACCCTAGCTTCCCAAAGGCCACCCATGTGTGGTGATCCTGGGACATTAAATTTGAAGTCAATGCGCTCCGATTCACAAGCTGAACGCATGATTTCTGATAATTGGTTCCACAATCGCTATGGATGATGTTGCAACGACCGCGTCTAGCAATGAATCTGCGTAGAGCAGCCAGAAAACAAGAGGAAGATAAATCGCTGGCAAGCTAAAAGCAAGACAAAGGTATGCCTTTGTTGAACGTACACCACGATAACGTTGAAACGTAATATTGAAGGGTCCTGCATAATCACAACCCACAACCTGAAATGGTTTGATTTGATTGACGCGAGAATGTGGTAAATCTGCCATTACTGGCTGAAAGTTTCGTGGCTTCATACGGAAACAACGATAGCATTTTGAAATGACCTGATTAATGGCTCGCCTTGGTGACAAAATCCAAAAATTTTGAAGTAACAGATACTGCATAGTTTGCAGACCAGGATGTAAATTTTCGTTATGTGTGCACTGGATGATAAGTTGCGTCAAACGATGCTTGCGAGGAAGCAGAGTCGGATGTTTTGTTTCATAATTAAGGTTTGACTGAGAGAGCCTACCCCCCACACGCAACACTTGATTTGAATCTAAAAATGGACTAAGTTTTCTGAATGATTTTGATAATACATGATTTGATCTCAAACGTTTGATTTCTTCACTAAATTCGGAATGTTGGGTGTGTTTCACAAGTACCATGAGGCTATGATGAAGTTCTTGTTCTGTTAAATGACCTGTACGCTTGTTTTTGCGCAGGGCGTTGATAAAACGATTGCAATATGTTAAAATACGTTGAATCTTTCTCAGTGATGAAAATCTTGTTAGTAAATGATCGATTGGATTAGTTTCTACTGCGTTAGACACGTTCAAAACGCAGGCACGTTGCTCACAGTTCACCTCTGGATCTTGTGTCATTTTTGAATGTTGAGGCACTTTAGGCCATTGATCTTGATTTGAGGACAGCCAATGAGGGCCAGTCCACCACAGGTCATGATTGTTAAGCTCGTCGGGTGATAACCCACGACTCGCGGCATCCGCAGGGTTTTGCTTTCCTGGGACATGATTCCAAATTGCTTCTGGTAGTTTACGCTGAATGTTGGATATGCGATTGCCAACAAACGCCTTAAAATTTGATGAATTTGACTGGATCCATGACAAAACTATCATAGAATCAGTCCATGCATGTACACTCTCTATGGGGAGAAGTTTGCTGTATATGGTGATGATGTGTCTCATTAGGTCTGCCAGCAAAGAACTGCCACACAACTCAAGCCTTGGTAAAGTTCTGCGTTTCGTTGGGGAGACACGAGACCTTGCACTAACCAGGATGACCTGGTGTTGATGATGTTGATTGGTAGCACGAAGATACACAGCAGCTGCATAACCAGCCTCACTTGCGTCTGAAAACCCATGCAGCTGATAAGTCACAGCGTCGTCGGATGTGATGCGGCGTGGTATCTTAAGCTGGGCTAGGTGAGGCAACTGCTGAACATACTTTGTCCAAATTTGATTGATGTCGTCGGGAACGGGTTGATCCCATGATGAACCGAGCAACCACAAACGTTGAATTAAATGCTTTGCTAAAAATGTTAATGGTGTTAAAAGATCAATGGGGTCATAAATACGTGCCAGCTCTGAAAGCATGGTACGTTTGGTACACTCACGATTGATTTGATTCACTTGGTAGTTGAATATGTCCTCCTGGGAATTCCAGGCTAGACCGAGAACCTTCACAAAATCACCATCACTATCGAATGTTTGATTGACATTTGGCACTGCTTTATGCTCTTCTGGCACGTTTTGTAATACAGCCGCATGATTGCTGGACCACTTTCTCAGCTCAAAGCCTCCGGCTGCCATGATATTAATCAGCTGCTGCTGAAGAGCGACCGCCTGTTCGATGCTCCGACACCCTGTGACGGCATCGTCGACATAGATGTCCTCTAACAACACCTGAGCTGCAGCTGGAAACGAGCTGCCTTCGTCGCGGGCCAATTGATGTAACACATGAATTGCTAAGAATGGTGCTGATGATACACCGAAAGTAACACGATTGAGACGGTATTCTTGTATTGGCTCACTAGGGGAACACCTGAACAGGATTCTCTGAAAATCCAGGTGTTCTGCTGCTATTCGGATCTGCCGGTACATTTGCCGGATATCCGTACAAAACACAATGGCATGCAGCCTGAAACGCAAAAGAATGTTGGTGATGTCAGTCTGAAGTTTAGCGCCTGTAAGAAGAGTGTCATTTAAGGATACACCTCTTTTATCCTTCATTGATGCATCGTAGACCACACGAAGGCTACGATCCGATTTTGATACGGCATGATGCGCCAAGTAAAATGCTGTAGGAGACTGACACTCAACTGCAGGGACCTTCTCCATCTGACCACTTGATAGGTACTCCATAACATGTTGATTGTATTGTTCATGAAAATCTGGCTTTGCCACAAGGCATTTTTCCAGCTGCATAAAGCGCCGATGAGCAAAGCCAGATTTGATTGATCACTGAATGGTAACTGGACAATGTATCGTCCCTCACTGTCACGCTTGTGTGTTGATAGGAATATTTCCTCACAATGTATGTCATCCACCGAGTGAGATTGTTTGTTGTCTTCACATGGTATGCTGTCCAATTCCCACAACTTCTGAATGGCAATATCCAGATTGGCATCCATTGACACATGATTGATTGATAGAGGAATGGATGATGACGATTTTAATAAAGTTTTTCCCATGAGAATAAATCCAAATATGGTATTGATGGCAGTTGCTGCATGTGGACCACCATCAATTTTCCCTGGTAAAAGAATTTGAGGGAATATCTCTCCACCAATGAGGATATCCACAGGACTAGAAGAATGATATTTCTCATCAGCCAATTTGATGTTTGATAAATGTTGAAAATTGTTAATGTCCACTGAATGGGTGGGCATGTCACCACAAATTTTGTCCAAAGTTACCGCTTCTGTTGTAAAAGAGGGCTCTGGTTTCCCAACTGGTCGGATTTCTAAGAAGACCTTGCCCGTGGAAAATGCAGGAACATCCCCTATACCTGACATAGGAGTTTGAGTTTTATACTGTGCCAACCCTAAGCGACGGACACATACCTTGGTGATGATGTGACTTTGACTACCGGGGTCCAATAAGATACGGACCTTCTGAAAGGAGCCTCGACCGTCTTTGACCTCCACCTCAGCAGTGGCAAGCATCACAAAGTGAGTATTTGATGTTGATCCTGCAGTTGTGTTTGATAATGATGTAACGGGTGTTATCACATTTTCCTTGGAATCAGAAGTTGGTGCTGGGCCTTTCTCTGTTTGAGAAACGCCTGGTTGTTTATGTTGAGAGTTGACTGACCCACTTGTCTCTGTCTTTTTTGTAAAGTGCAGAAGGCTGTTGTGCTTTTGTCCACATGATTTGCATGTATGCACTGAATTACAGTTGGCTGTGATATGGTTTGATCGTAAACAGTTGAAACACAATTTATTTTGTCTCACAATTTGAGACCTCTCATGAGGAGATTCTGACAAAAACTTTGAACATAAGTAGAGAGGGTGATCCTCTTTACACACTACACATGATTGAGGAGGCGCTTGGGCCAAAAGCATTGTAGGCTTTGATTGGTTGTTTGAAACCACACGCTTGTTATTTTGCTGTTGCACAGCCGATGATGATGATTGATTATTCACATTTAATGTTGAGCGTTCAAGGGCATTACACCTATTCACCAAGAATGTGGATAATTCCTTGAAGCTTGGAAAATCACTACTGGTATTGGCCAGCTCAAAAGCTTCTCGAGATGCATTATCTAATTTTGTAAGCAATGAGTGAAATAACACAAAATCCCACTGTGTTGTTGGTAGCCCTAAAGATGCGAGCATTGATAAGTTCTCATTATAAAGGTCTATCATTGTACGCAAGCTTTGAGCAGAACCGGAGGGCATTGTCTTCAAATTGTTAATCTGTTCCCAACACATGAACGCCAAATACCTCTTGTTGTTATAACGATTAACTAACGCTTTATATGCACTGATGTAGTTACCTTCACACACAGGAAACGCACGAATGATATTGATTGGATCCCCAGATAAGGATGTGATCAAATATTGAAACTTTTCTACATTTGATAAGTCATTTCTGTTATGCACTAATGTATTGAAAAGGTCAATGAACCCTGGAAAATCTTTGAATTGCCCCGTGAATAATGGCAGCTTCATAGGTGGTAACTTAGCTGTTTTATTTTTTGACTCACTGGACGAGGAAGAAGTCTCCACCTTTACTGACAAGTATTTACGCTTGGCCTCTAATGTTTCAAAGAACATATCGTCGGCCTGTTCTTGGAACTTA
Organism: Tholera decimalis; assembly: GCA_943138885.2. Taxonomy (NCBI): domain Eukaryota; kingdom Metazoa; phylum Arthropoda; class Insecta; order Lepidoptera; family Noctuidae; genus Tholera; species Tholera decimalis. The sequence continues at coordinate 4,373,084 of OW964553.2, read as the reverse complement.
AATTGAGCTTGTTGCACTTCTTTTTCGTCCATACCTGCCTTTTTGCACTCACACATTAATTGGACGTGGGCTTCGTTAAATGTTTCGAGTATTTGATCTACGCGCGAACACCAAGTTTCTAACCTATTTATTTGATTTGGGTCTGTTTTGCAATTTCGTGCGCAAATTACAGCATCACGAAGGCTCTTAAGCGCCATGTTACGCTTAGATTCATAATGTGCGATCAATGCTTCACTCATTTTGATGATTAGTTACACCCTTTGATATAAGAAAGCACTTGTTTACAAAAGTTGTATCAATTGGTAAACAAGATCACGAAATGATTGTATTTGAACTGATTTAAAGGAATGAGTGAACAAAACGCACGCAAAACACACTTGATTGTCAATGTCACTGTCTGAAGTTACACTAACGTCACTATGATAAATGTCACTTGTCTAAACTGTCCATCACAACAGTTCTGAAACAAGCTTCACAAACGCAAAATAGTTTATGGTTTGATAATAATTATTATGTTGGCAATAATTTTTGCAATTGTACCAACACAATAAACCCGAATGATACGAGAAAATGTAGATACAATACCTACCTGATAACGATTTTGAATAAAACAATGATACACAATGAAATCTTGGTGTTCTATGTTGCACCAAGGATTCCAACACAAAAATGAGATAAACGATTTTGAATAAAACAATGATACACAATGAAATCTTGGTGTTCTATGTTGCACCAAGGATTCCAACGCAAAAATGATAATTTTAGGCGCCGTATGTTACACCTAAAACACGATTAGAATGAAAATGACGTCGACGAAACAACTCACTCTCGACTGCGAACAAATGAGCGTTTGGTAGGTACGTTGCTATGATGACTACCTACCACATATATTATGATATGATATGATTATGAACACGAAACATTGGCACAATTTGATATTTGTGCTAGGTTTTTGTACCTATGTTATTTGTTTGATCGAGTGAGTTCCCGCGATGATGAATCTTCGAAATATGATAAAATACACTTGCTATGTTGTAGAACAATTGACAACCGTAAATAAAACAAAAGTTATGTTCAAAACTGAGGTGAGATGATAAAAATATGTTATGATTATGTTAACTTGAGTAATGATTGTTGTATTGCAATTTGGTTTTTGCGAACAAATATGGCTGATCCCACAATTTTCACAATAGAAAAAATAGGATTACTGATACTATTTCAGCAATCCGGCTAGCAAGGACCATAAAAATGTTAATGAATGATTGTATTCGATAGGAAAGCGGACTGTATCTAAAAGGAAGGTAGAAGAGACTCACCGAAGCTCGCTGAAGAGAGCCGGCTGGCTCCGAATACCTCTGATTTTATGCTGTGGGGCGCCCCATTTCTTGATTCTTGTTGATTTAGACGATAGCAGATTGATGGCACACACAATTAATGTCTTGATAACACTTGATTGCAGTATTTCACAATAGTTTTTACGGAGTCGATTCGTTCAGTGGTGGGTTATGGCGGGGAACTAATTGGTGAGTTTTAAAAACGTTAGGTGGCGCTGTGTGCGCAGGAAATGGTAGGATTCGAAAGGGCGGGAGTTCAAATTATGTTTTATGGTGCTTTAACAATTATGTAAACTCGGTGTTGGTTTTTTAACAAATTAATATAGGTGAAACATAACAACTGATTGGTTTTATTAATAAAACTAGCTACTGCACGCGGTGTATAATCTTGTTTTTAGGCTAGAAGTATAAACCAAAATCTTCGGAAACGGAATGTAAACAATTCATCAAAATCGGTTAAGTGGCTTAGATAAGAAAGTGTAAGAAACAGACAGTAGATCCTTTCATTTTTATGTATTTGTAGTCATTAGTAGTTTAACGTTGATACTTAATAATTAATCACCTAAATCTTAATCTAAACTTTAAATATGTTCTATTTATTTATTTAAACTTTATGTACAATGGTGTTACATGGGCGGACTTAATGCAGCAAGGCATTATCTACCAGTCAACTTTTGGTTTAAAAAAAAAACACATTGTGGTAGGTTATCTATCTATCTATCTAATCTCAACACATATATTAATAACTTTTGCATAATTAAAAATCATGGCCAAAATCAATCAAAAGCCGACATCTGCAATCTTCATTATAAACTGCGAAAAATACCCGCAAATAGCAGATTTCAACGGTATAAATCTCCACTACTGCACATAAGCTAAGAAGAGCGGCACAAATAATACCTAATGTAATAGTATATATATAATTTTTTATTTTTACAAAATCCTATATAAAAACAGTACTTTAAATACAAAAACAAAAATGGGTTTTATTAAAGGACTTAATTACAAGTAGAGTAAACCTCTACTTCTAAACTAGGATATCCTGCTATTTAGGAGTCCGGAGCCCTACTGTTATCGCTGTGATATTAACCTCTCAAGGACCGCCATTATTACGTCAACCATCCGTCAAGCACCGCGGGCGGGCTCTTATCGTAAGCCAGCGGGACTCAACTAATACTTGTTTACTGGCACGTTTTTGTGCCGCTGGAGCTCTAGAGGTTAAATATGATTTTTTTTTATTGTCAGGTATAGTGTTAGTCTTACATATCACTTAAAAATATGTTAATAAAACAACAATAACACACAGACAATTATAAAAGACATTAAAAAAAACAACTCACAAACACAGGAAGTTTTATTATTTATAGTTATATTATGTCCAACATTTAGCTTGATAAACCTTTCTATTCATTTTATTTTTATTAATTAATTTTATTGATAACCTTCTAGCTTTTCTGCGAAAACATTCAGAACGCTATTGCTGCTTCGTCTTACTCTGCGTATTAAAGATGCGGCTTTCTTGCGTATGATTGCGAAGTATTCTTCTGTATGCGACTGTATCCGTGAATATACCAGACCCACGACATAAACACCTTTCATGTTAAATTAATACTAACCTATTAATAAGAGTGTGAGTTTCTACACTAAGGGCCGGTTGTTCAATCCCCAGATAAACAAACAGATAGCTTTTATTCGACAGATAGCAAGATATCGAATATTTCAATAGTCGGATAAGACTTATCGGTGGAATAACTCCGCTAACTGAGGAATAAATCTATCTGCCGCTTCGACCGACCAATAACCGCTTATTCGATCGGTAAGTTTGACGTTGACGTAACGTAAAAAATCATTTGGTTTGAGGTTATTGTTTAAACAACCAGCGAAGTGATAATAATTATGTATATTTTCGATATTATTGACAATCTGGCAATAGAAGAAATGCCATAATATATAAATATATAAATCCACCTGAAAGAAAAGAAAGAATCGTCAGATCTAGGCCTGATCACTATAAGTAATGAGTGGGATTCAAAAGAATTTCATCGCCGATTCAGACTTTTAAAAGAATCTGTGTTATATTTGCTTTCCCTGATAGAAGATAAAATCAAGCACGAAACACAAAGGTCAGTTTTGTGACTTATGATGTTGGGTTAAGCTAAAAAAAAACTACCACGTGCAAAACCTAATAACAGGTACCCACGCGCCCACCTAATACTTACCTGTGCGCTTTTATTTGTTACAGGAACCAGTGTATCCCACCCATGTTACAGTTACTAATTACACTGCGGTTTTATGCCACTGGGAGTTTCTATATAACTGTTGGTGATTTTGGTGGCATTCATAGCTCCACTATATGCCGTGTTGTAAAAAAAGTTACAGAAACTATAGCATCTCTAAGGCCAACTTTCGCTCTCTTTTTAGAGATTGCATTGCGATGCGATGCTACAAATTGCAATAAAATCAGAGTAATTGAAAATATCTAAATAACTAGACGTTGCGTCGTCGAACCAAATACCATAGGTAACCACAAAATAACACGAGTGAGTGACACTTGCTTGACAGGAAATGAATACAATAGTCTATCCTGCTCTAACGCTTGTTTAAGCAATATATTTGTTTCAACTCTCCGAAGTTAGAGTTGCCAGAGATTCAATATTCGGTCAGATAGTTATCCATGGAATAAATAACGATTGAAAAATAGGCGACCACTTATCAGTCAGTTAAACAGCGAGATAACTCTATTCATAAAATAGTTACCTGACTTTTTATCTGAGGATTGAACAACCGGCCCTAAATCCCGGCCAAGTGCACATCCCTAGTTCCGAGTCATTTGACACACGTTAATACGTTTCCGTACACAATTCATTTCGTGTACGAGAGCGCCGTTTGTGCGCACTGTGCGAGCATTAGACCGCTCATTATAGTGGGATATAATGCTTAAGAGCATTATTTGGCGACGTATTTAGGAATTGGGCCCAGTTTGCAACCAACTATGGATGGTTTTATGTTAATGAATTGGTTTTAGGAAGTTAGTTGACAAATTCAAGTGATTAATATTTATTGTTGTTTGGTGAATGTTTTATTTTTTGGGGTATGAGCGAAATTATATCAATATAATACCAGTGCTATGGTATTTTTTTAAATATCGTAGCATCGTTCTGAGATAGGAGCCTTTTTGGTCAGAAACATAAAATCACGTGGGGAACATTCATACAATCCACATTCATTCACATAAAAATCCGGCACTACAAATCTTGAAAACATTGTACTGTGTATCCATGAAAGGCTTTACGAAAAATATCATATTCAAGAAGATTTTCACGCCTTTGCAATATTATACCAATGCGTAGGAAAGTTGTTAGGGATGACAAACGAATGAAAATACCGTGTAACTGGAAAAGTTTGAATATATACGAAAACCTAAATGTCGTAGGGACGGAACAGATAGGTACGCAATGCTGGAAATGATTTGTGTCACTGTAATTCCCTCTTAGTCTCTAAATACTCATGTGATTTGACTGAGGAATCTTAAAGAGTAGCCAATACTACTTAGTATTACTGTATATTCCTATCAAGCATAATTTTCGTAATTGGTTTTATGCAAATACCAATTTTTTTCGTGGAGAAAGTCATCAAATGTGGAGACGTTTATTGATGACCCTGAGCAGGAGAAGTCCCGCTCTGGAGCGGGAGAGAGTAACAAACTTCTAATGACTGAAAAACTCACCTTGTGCCTTCAGTTCCCATTGCGTTCCAGGACCTCGGTATTTCGTTAAAATATTCCATCAACCCGGCAGACAATGGTCTTAACATTCGTTCTAACTGCTTTTTGTCCGAACCTGGTCCTTACCGGGCGGCGAGCTACTCCTGCTCGCCGTCCGCAATCTCGCCGGAGGTGATGGCTGGAGATTGTCTCGCGTTTGGCTGGGCCGTGTCAATGCAAACACTTAGATATTTCCTTCGACAAACTTCTATACAATGTTATAGGTTAGTTTAGATGAGGAAGAATGCTTATGTGTTCCCGCACCCTCGACGCATGTGTACGAAGGAACACGGGGTGGTTTTAGTCAGTATGAGTCTGACAGACCCCTTCGCCTGCCCCAGGGCGGAGGACATCCATGAGGATTTTCACCTAGCAAAAAAAAAAGGTGAGCTTGACACCCCACCATTTTAATAACTCTTAAAAAAAAGCTAACTAGTTACGACCAAAGCATAGATATTACATACAGTTTTCCTAAAAATATGTATATTTTGGTCAGTGAGACTCAAATGTATTTAAACAGATTTAAAAGTAACGATATGGCATAATCAATTACGAGGATCATAGAACATGCTAGTTTTCTGTGTTAAATATCGATATTCTATTTGTTCTGTCAGATAAATATAAAAAAAATAACACCTACCTATTTTTTGCCTTTACAAATCAATAAAAATTTACGAAAGGTCAAAGCTTCAAAGTTCAAGTGGGGGCTGCTGACGTCACTTTTTAATATTTATTATACTTTTTTTTTATTACTGATGGGCCCACTCTAGACCTCGATCTCGCCTGATGGTAAGCAATAGATGAGGTCTGCGAGCCCAGAAGATGCCTATTTACTCGTGCTTTAAAGGCTGATGGATCATATGTGGCACGGAACACAGAAGCCGGCAGAGAATTCCACAGCTTGGCTGTGCGCACAATAAATGTGGAGGAGAAGCGCTTGGTACGACAAGACGGTATATCAACCAAGTGTGGATGGTACCCAGCCGTGCGTCTGACAGACCGGTAGTGAAAGGGAGATGGAGGAATCAGGTCATGGAGCTCCTGCGCACACTCCCCGAAGTACAATCTGTAGAAAACCTGCCTGCCTTCGCAATCTACGGTTCGAACATCAAAACAACAACATACGAAAGCATGATGTCAAATGAATTTTCTACTCACAGTATAATCTCTTATTTAAATAAATAAAAGGAAAACAAACAAAAGAATATTTAATTCTAAACTAATTGAGGGATTAAATAGATTATTTCAGTATATTTTTTTTAAATAAATTAAAAATTATTATTTTCTAGAAGTGATTGGCCTATTCTCAGCTTTTGAACATCAAAAAGCCAAGCAATACAATGGGTAGGATACCCAAACATTTTAAGACTCAGTCAAATCATTTCTTTCAAACTTCTTTACCTCGGAGACCGTCCCACATTCTGCATACAACTTTTGGCCCATTTGTGACTCCTATGAATATACACAGATATCTGACTGTCCAACTTACTTTGCAACTTTCAAACAACACAAAAGCTCTTAGAACGATGGTAGTAAGATTCATATTCGCGTGACAAACGGTTTCTTGTCCGGAAAATGACAATTTGTTTTCACCATACATGGAAAAAGCTGGATTCTCATACAGCGATTCATCCATCATTCATTCTTCATGTGCGGTGTGAAAGACGTCTGTGACGATTATGACGTGCGCTTCGGTGTGACAACGGCAAATGCTGGCGACGACGCCTTTAACTCTAATCTGTTAAATGCGTTTTTTGATTGTCAATGCAACGTTCTAAGTTTGTTGTACTTTGAACAGTTCTGTGCTGAGATTCCATTTTAAAACGATGTTTCTTACTTACTTCACATGCGAGTTTCAACTTTATTTGGATAGCGATAGATTCAAAATTCCTTTACATAAAAACTTTACTAAAAACGTTTTCATTAAAACGCTTAAGTGTAACGAAGCTTTGATAATACGCAGCAGTTATTCGTCAGAATTGCATCTCGCGATCTTGTCCATTCTAAACCAGGTCGTTTATCTTTAGCCAAAGGTTGAAATTCCCTTGCTTACCCGTGGATAGTGCTTAAGCCCAGTCAGATAGGTGTTAGACAGTTGTCTAGCATTGTTCCTGGCTCTTGCAGAGATGTTTTGGATGAATGCATCTCATGATATTGAATGACGCGAGATGTGAATGTCTGAACAAGAGATACATACAGTGTTTTTGCTTCAAAAGCTGATACGTTTCTGCCAAGTGCTCAACGAAGTACCGATGTAATGTGAAAAATGTTACCTCATTGTTTTTAAAAGGCGAACTTTGCAAGTATTGCGCAACAAAAGGCTTGTTGGCTCAACTATTAAGTAATCGAGGTAAACAAAAAGGAAAAAATATACGGAGGGTATATTTCTTTGGTGGGTGTTGATTTTCCTGTTATGATGTAAAAAATATTTTCATATTATTTCTTAAAACACCTTGAGGAAACTGGCAGCTCCAGCACCGAAAAATCCGAAGACATGCTAGAGTAGGTTGTATGGCATTTATTTTGTGTAAGTTTAATTAATTACACTAAGTTATGCAAAATAGCTTTGTGTAATTGTCATCATTACCACTGTTCTCAAAACGGCGTAACCGAATAACGTGAATAAAAAACTTATTTAAAAATCTAAAAAACCCGACTGCTCAAATGAAATGCAAGAAACAAGCACATTTTTATTTTAAAAAGTGACAAGCAGAGTAGTGGGTTGGAAGGCATTTATTTTGTGTAAGTTTAATTAATTACACTAAGTAATGCAAAATAGCTTTGTGTAATTGTCATCATTGCCACTGTTCTCAAAACGGCGTCACCGAATAACGTGAATAAAAAACTTATTTAAAAATCTAAAAAACCCGACTGCTCAAATTAAATGCAAGAAACAAGCACATTTTTATTTTAAAAAGTGACAAGCAGAGTAGTGGGTTGGAAGGCATTTATTTTGTGTAAGTTTAATTAATTTCACTAAGTTATGCAAAATAGCTTTGTGTAATTATTGTCATCATTACCACTGTTCTCAAAACGGCGTACCGAATAATGTGAATAAAAAACTTATTTAAAAAATCTAAAAAACCCGACTGCTCAAATGAAAAGCAAGAAACAAGCAAATTTTTATTTTAAAAAGTGACAAGCAGGCATCCCGCCTGCTGTCCCGACAATTTAATATTGACTTGAATTGAATTTTCGACCCAATTGAACATAATAATTTTAATTAAAAAAATGGGATGAGTCCCGCATGCTTGTCACTTTTTAAAATAAAAATGTGCTTGTTTCTTGCATTTCATTTGAGCAGTCAGGTTTTTTAGATTTTTTACGTTATATTTACTAAACCGTTGCTTAAAATGAAAAATGGTGAAAGAAACTAAATCTCTAAGCAAAGTCAAGCCAAGACTAAGATTCTTTACAGCGATTTCTTTATTAATATACTTAGATTTTATGTGACCGGCCGTTGAACATTCTTTATGCACATTTGTATTTATTGACAAGTCAACGGCCAAGTCACATAAAATCTAAGTATATTAATAAAGTAATTGCTATAAAGAACCTTACACTTGGCGAGAGACTTCATTACTTTTTATAGAGAAACAAGTAGCTCCATCGAGACTTGGCTAGTTTTTTACAGGAGGTTTTTGATGGGATTTCACTTGTTTTTGCAGAAAGCAATTTTTTACTTAATTGGTTTCTTAGTTATACACTTCAGACCTTTCATTATTAGGTTTTCTTATTAGACATTGTTTTTTCAGATCAGACTCCAGTTTCATATACATCAATAGAAGGAGTTCATCGCACTGAATAACTTTTGTCAAGGCGCATTTCCATAACTCCCATAGTTCAGCTGAGCCCTTAGGCTTCTTCATCAGATACTCCAGACCTTATTTTTTTTAATTTCAAAAGAAAAAGTTAACCAGACCTAACAAATTTTATGAACACAGCATGTCAATAACTTTCATAGTTTGGCTGGTCTGTTATGGTTTCTCCTCAGGGTCATCAGGTACTCCAGATCTTCCATGATCCTAGTTTTGATAGTGTTTCCTTTATAGTGGTATTAAACCCTAACTCTCTGCCAAATTTCAGCTCTCTAGGTTTATGGAAAGTACTAGTTCTATTTTGATGATCAACGAATCAGTGAATGAGTGAGTGTCGAATTAGCACAACTGCGTTTGCATAACTTAAGAAATAAATAAACTACAGACATGAAATTTTGTGGTTCAAGTGTGTGCTTATAGCTTACTAGATGACGATTTCAGCGTTCTAAACCTATCCAGAAGTCCTCAAATCAGGGCATGAAAATACGCCGAAATGGTTCCAGAAAAGGATGGTACGGCAGTGTTTGCTTCGCGCTCGACTCGGCGATGGCACTGCCGTGCCACCAGATGAGGTTGATTGTTAACTGAAACCAGCCCTTGAATTGGACCATTGACAGGGCAATGGCCCTGTTGGTCCCGACAGAGTAAATGAAGGAACAGCGTGAGTTTTTAGTCAGTAAAAGTAGAAGTTTTTAGTAGCCTGACCCCACCACCCAGAGCGAGAGAAGTCACTTGATGATTTTCCAACCGAAAAAAAACATTTAGACAATTTCCTCCCAAAAAAAATTACCTCCATAGTAACCTCCTTTCTGGATCTTTCCAGTACCGTCACAGTTCGCTCTAGTTGTAAAGTGTCAAGGGGCAAAATAAAGGTAATACAAAAATCTAAATTCAAAAACAAATATTAGATTCTTTTAGAACCGTTACTAGTTTTCTTAGCTATCTTTTCCGGTCAGGAAAGGCACCTTTCTTGACTAACTCTTCTTAAACGCCTCTAAGATGAGCTTTCGAACCTGTGAGGCAGTGGAAAAATAATTCGCAACAGCGGCGTTCGAAACAACATAGGGGACCCCTCATATAGTTAACATACTCACAATTACGCACATCAATATTATATTCAAATTATTTCAATGAAAATAATTTTTAATTGTGATAGACACATAAAATATACTATATTGGACATCAAAATTTAAACACACCTATTTAACAATATACTTAATCTATGCTTATGTACAATGGCGGTATGGTTACAATCATAATAGGATTCTAAGCAGTCGAATATAGTCAGGAATTAAATATGTATTAGTTAAAATATTACTAAAATAATCAAAACGATTGTAGTCCGTCTGTCTTGATAGATTCGATATTATATAACTCTACTTCGAGATGGTTGCCCACAACGGCAATTCCTGTTTTAGAACGAATTGTGATATCACGTATATGGTCGCTGAGCTTAATATCTAGCAGCTTATGTTAAATGTTGGCAACACACGTCGCCCAAACAAACAAATTACAGACAATATTATTACCGGAAAAAATATTAAACATAAATTGAAAACAGTATCGAATATTTTTAAGTACTTACCTACATTTTTATTCTAGTAAATTGTGTTACATAAACAGTTTCTTTACGTAGTTTGTATTAAGTAATTTTAAAACGGATGAATAGAATTCACACACGAACCCGAGAGGCTTATGTGATTCTAGATCAAATTAAACATGTAAAGTTTCTTTTGATAAATTAATAAATAATAATAAGCGATTATCCTAAATTAAAAAGATATATACTCTGTATTTTGAAGGCCACGAGGCGCCATATTACGATCTCCTTATACTGCAAAAGTTGCCTCAGGGCTACTCTGTACCTACTTGTCTTTCACGCATCCATTTATTTTGGTCATCTTTTACTTTAACAACATTTCTTACTGTCCTCTTTTTTATCGGGGTAAATCACCAAATGATTGAAAAGAGTGTCAGGCTTCTACTGATCAAAAACTCACCCTGTTGCTTTAGTTGGCCTTAAGTCCCCCTGGACTTACCTACTGCGGTATCTCGTTCTACAACATTCCCGTAACCCCCAGCTCTTATTCTCTCCTTGATAGTCAATTTCCATTTCTTTCCAAAATCTACTCACAATCTCCGAATACTTTAACCATTCCTCATCTCTTACTTTTAATGAATGTATATCTCTACTTCCAACCTATTTCTAATTGTTAGCCACATAATCTTGCGTTATACCTCAATTACGACATGCACACCATCGACTTTCCGAAACTTTTCGTGAACTTGCTAAACTTTTAGTTTGCACGTGATTTGAAACACGTTTTTCTTTTAAAACGTGCTTAACATCACGCGTACCGGGCTGTGACGTCACTTTCGCATTTTGTTTCTAGAGTACGACGGATAACGTAATGTATTGCAGTAACTTTTTCTATAGAATGCTTTTTTTATGGCGCTTAGTTATCAATTTTGTGTATGAACTCTGGTTGGGTTCATTTTGATTTGTTCTTGTTGTTTTTATTGAAATGTTGGCCTACTGCCACTAAGTAAGATGGTAAGTGATGTTTGACGAATGATGGAGCACGCTTGCCAAGAAGTGACATACCTAATCCTAGACTTAAGAGAACTTGATCATAGCATTCAGAAAATGAAAGTACGCCCAATATAATATTCATTTAACATTTTATTGCAACAAATACGGATGGAGTATATCTTGTGTGATCGAATTATTGGCTTTCAAGATAAAATATTTATGTTCTAGTATCAAAATTGCAGCTCACTTCATGCTCACTTAGCCGCAGTTTAAATTACTTATAGGATAAGTTTCACTATCAAATAAGTCATGATTACCAAAATAAATAAATAGAATTGATTGCACACGGTGTCCACAGTGATACTGATAGGCACGCATTTGATCACCATCTCACCTGACCATGTGGTCGAAGATGAAACACGCTCATCGCGATTTTTACAATGTAGTTATTTTTAAAATGACTCCATTGTAAAAATTACGCTATAATAACTCAAATAAACAAACTGTTGTTCTTGTGTATTTGTCCAGTACATTTTTACTCGCTTGTTTAAACCAAAAATTGGAAACAAAACGTATATGGATACTGCTATGATTTGTTTCGATGAGACGATTTTTTAAACACACGGAGTATTAAAGGTCATTTTAATTGTGCTATGATATACATACATACGTAAGTCTATAAACCACGAAATTAGGATGGTGTTCTGTGCCCACCGTTTAGTTCAAACATGCAAACAAAAAATATACTAACAGTTTATTCATCACTAATTTTGTCTAGATAGTTCTTACAATATTTCAAGATTTTATAAAGTTTTCGCATTATGTTCATAGATGGTAATGAGATTTTATAAACTTTTAAGGGTTTTCGGAGTTGATGTTCGCATTTTTGATAGATGACTGAAACGTTAAGAGAAAAGGTTCTCCAAGGCATAAGCTCTGTTCACACGTGTCTTTGGTTAAGCAGCAGGTTAGCAATATAACATTAACGTAAATTGAAGTACGTGAATTTACGGTATTTAAAACTTACAATCTTTACTTACGTAAGTTTAAATACTAATATTACTTTGCCTATCTGCTACTATTGGTTTTTTATAGTTATTAGGTTTCAAATTTTTTTTCTTCATTTTCAACACAGCTAAGGCCGTGCGCGCACTGCCTTGCGGTGGCCGCAATTGCGGTAGTTCTACCGCACCGGTAGAATGACCGGGGCCACCGGTGACTCTACCGCACGCGTTTATTCCACCGCAGTGCGCGCCCTTCTATGACACTCCATACTTCACAGATTTTGCGTTTCCAAAACGCAACGTAGTGCGCACACGGCCTTAAAAATATTTATATACGTAAAAAATATGCCAATGTTAAAAAATAATTGTTTTATGGATGCTCGTTTGCGTCATCGCTTTAAATTGTTTATTTTTCTAAATTAATACTATTTTATTGGCGGCTTCTGCTATGGTAAGGTTGCCGAAGAACAACTCAATCTCCTCTTCTCCCTATCCTCGACTATGCTGATGTAAGTTATCCAGATCTCACTGAAGTGCAGTTAGATAAGCTTTCATGAGCGACTCCAAACTTTTAGTATCAGATTCATATTTGGTTTGCGCAAGTATGATCATGTTTCTGAGTTTCGCATTAAACTCAAGTGGCTGCTTATTCGCCTTCGCCGGAATGCACATATTTTATCTTTTCTCTACAGTATTCTTTTCAATCCTACGACTCCCTTTTTATCTCAAACGACGATTTAAGTTCCTTCATGATTCACATGGTACAGATTTGAGATCATCAGGAATATTGAGAATTTTGATGCCTACACATTCCACAAAATATTACGACAATTCATTTACTGTGCAGGCTATTCGGTTGTGAAAAAGATAGCCGGTGTCAGTAAGACAAGCACAGTCTTTTAAAAGCTCGGTTGCCATTAAATTATTCCTTTGTTTTTCTCCACACGATGTTAAAGACCACATTATATTTATATATTTTATGTAATTATGTATTGTATTTATATATAATTATACAACATGTATCATAATTAACGCACACCCTCAAATACTCCTATTGGAAAATTATGTTATTCTCATAATACATACTGTGAATTTTTAGTTTTACTTGTTTAAACAGTTTTTTTTAAGACTTTTACTTCTTTTTTATCACACTTGCACGTAAACAGTATCTAAACATACAGGTTAACTTGGCCGTAATGCCCCATATAAAACCCTCGAGCTTTCTTTTTGTCATGAAACCCAAGGTCGGTAAGTATTTTTTTAAATTTATAGCACAGCACACAGGTCATGCAAGTTCAAGCAAGGAGTTTACACGCAATTGAAAAATTGTCTTAAAATGTTACCTGTACGCACCGGGTCCAACCTTTCAATACGGCCGAGTCCAAGTGCGTGCAGTGATGGCTATGTTCCAGACAGTTGAGCCTGGTACCTAGTAATTACCTAAGCCCTACTGACTATCAACCTAGCCCTACAACACTACCTATCACCCTAGTTACCCTAAAGCCCTATCCTACCATACAAACCAGACCAAGCGCAGGCTGCGTTGGTTTTATATACGGGAAGTCTGTTACAGGGAGACCTGCGGTAACAGACGGAGTTTGGGTAGGAATAAGGGTTGCGTACGTCGTGCAATGTACACAGGGAATGGCTTTCTTCTTTTTTCACAGACTCATAGGACCGATGATGGCTAAAGCTGTCTTGGCCACAGTAAGAGGAAGTATAGGGTATGAATCACACGCAACTCCAGCTTAAGGACTGATTTATTACAATAATTAAGTATATTATATACAAATATTATGGTCAATACACATTGATGGCTATTTACATGTGTGCTGTATATGTATTGAGCCGATGAAGTGAAGATCTCATTAGGTCACTTCTTAGTGCTGACGGTGTGCCAGTGACTCTGGCGCGTGTGTCGAATATGTGTTGCTGACGCTGTGATGCTAAGGCTCGTGTACTCAATTATTACACATTATCTAAACAGGAATTTCATTGCAATCTCACTACATGTTATTTAAATACTCAACTAATGTTCTTAGTAATCGATTTTAATAGTTTTTTTGTATAAAAACGTCGAAATTATTTATATTTTTTTACACTCCGTCATGGCTGTATACTTACCTAAGTATTTGCCCTTAACGTTTCTGAACGGAACATTTGTATAATCTGTGGTGTGGGCAAAAAGACCGCCATCCGCTTAAAAAAAAAGTTCACTTATTTCGTAAGTTTCGTAATAATAGTTGTGCTGACTTGTGTATTAAAGCACAAAACATTCATAATTATTTACCTTTTGTATTTGGAGACAAGTAAAAAAGTTATAAAAAATGTCGTCGTCGTCGTCCGATGAGTGTGATTTAAATGCAACACCGCCAGATATTATCCATGCAGCAAAAACAATTAATGATGTACAGTGACCATAAATTTTAATAAATAAGTTTTTTCTGCCCTATCATTTTATTTATTTACTCGCAAATGTGATGAAAAACATTGTATGTTTTCCGAGCGGTACGGGAATTACGAACCTCGACTCAGAAAGCCCCCAGTCTCCGACTTCGGGCTTCTACTAGAGCCTCCATCGTAATTCCTTACTTACCGCCCTTAATACACAATGTGCTATTAAATGAGTTTCATTTTTCTGTAATGTGTACTGAATGACGGAATTTATATAAATCTGAATTTAATAAGTTACTACTTTAATTTACGGTCCATAGTTAATTTGTTTTTACTATACAACGAAAGTGTAATATATGTAGATTTAATTGCTTTGGGATAAAAATTTTGATATTTTTTTTTAAATAAAAATCATTTCAGTAAACGATTCTGAACAAACTAATTTCAGTATGTGGATTAATTATGTTACACGTTGTATAGATATAAATACTTATATATTTTTAAATAGTTTTTCCGTTATGAGTATTTGTATTTAGTACACTAATTTAGCCCTCCCCATTTCAATTAAAGCTTTTAAAGTCTTTCCAAAGGTTGTCTGGAAGATACCGCTCTTAGCGATAAGACCGCCATTGTAACTAAAGTTATAGTAATAAGGTTATTTAAGTGTGTTTATATTTTTAGTGTACAATAAAGTATATTCTATCTATCTGTCTAACTGATTTCCATGAGCGAAGGTTTAATAAGACTGAACACAAATTTTCACTTCAATACAGGAGAAACCTCGGTATTTATGTATCTGGTGTATATGGATTAAAATCTATTAGGAATCTATAATACACATAAGAACCAGGTTAAGCTTTCAAACAACTTTTAAAGCTCCTTGGCGAGCTGAACTGGAACTGGGCTAGCCACATCTACTGCATGTCGCACATATGTCGCAGCAGAATTGGGCAAAAGTGACTACTGATAGGCTTCAAGTAGTAAGAACCGGCTAAGCGGTAGGCCCAGGAGGAGCTGGCGTGACGAACTAGATTCCTATCTGAAGGATTGACCAGATGTGGCAATAGGCAGAGAAAAGAAGAAGAAAGAGAGGCCTTCGACATGCAGTAGCAATATAAAATATTTTTTTTTAACTTTGCAGCCTTTTTTATGAAAATATACCGACTGAAGACTATATAATTTGGAACAGTTAAATTTTATAACGGAGAAGGAGCTTCTACCACTTGGTGATCAGTAAGTATTCTTAAATCTATATAAAAACACTTGTACCTACCTAGACGTACCCAAACGTTTAAATTCAAGGCATAACATTGTCAGTTCATTCATCATTATTATATTCATTGGCAATTAATCAAAACCTTTCAAATTCTAAAGATACCGGAAATGTTTTTTACAGATTTCAAATGCGATGTGAATACGAGAGTGCCTTAAAATAAGAGAATGGTAGGTAGATGTATTCTGTAAACGGCTTTCCAATTTTAAGAAGAAAATTAAAAATATTTAAAATTAAATCCTCTTACATGGAACTGAAACAGATTTTTTTTTCATGAAACTTATGCGTGTGTGGTATCTATAGAAAGGTATTTAAAAATGACATTGAAGTTTCTAAAGCCACTTTTTCATAAAGTCAATTGTTTAAAAGATATACGTGTCCAAAGTGGTAAAATGTGTGTCCCCTCTCTAACTTATATAATAATGGAGGTAAAAATCTTAATGTAAACTTTCAACGAAAATTGGTTTGAATGAGATCTAGTCAGAAGATTTTAAGATATAGCATATTTTCTAAAACCGCAAAAATAACTTTGTAATTCATACAAATACTATGAAAAACAAAGTTATTTTGCGTAGTTACTACGGACCCCTTCGTGGGCGAGTCTGACTCGCCAATTTTTTTAACCCAAAAGTTGGCTGGTAGAGAATGCCTTCCAGCATTAAGTCCGCCCATGTAACACTATTGTACAGACGCCAGCACGTGAAGCTACCCGAAACTGTCAAATTTTCCCAATCAACCTTGAACCTAACTTCTTTGACAATAAAGTTGAAAATCTATTAAAGAAATTTGACAGGTTGTTGTAGCTTGATGTGCTGGCGTCTGTACATAAAGTTGAAATGAATATTTTGCTTCACCATTTTAGAAGCAACTGTGATGATTACAAATAACACCAAAACATTGAGACAAAAAGCAGGAAAATAGTAACGAAAACAGTTACATGAAAGAAAATAAAGACCCTTACATAAAAATTACTAGAACATTCTACAACAAACAGTGAAAGGTAAAATACATAGGAATATTCCGAGGTGAATGTCAGGTTGTTTATTAAACTAGGGTTAAATTGTAGAAACAAAATGTCAATTTACCAATGTACCGGTGAGGTTTCTTTAATTACTATTTTAGTTATAACTGCAGAATTTTCAAGGGTTGGAAGTGATATGGGACTGATAATACCAGTATAACAAACATGATATAATCTTTTAAAAACATAATTAAAATGAGTGTGAGTAGTGGATAATCCATAGCGGAAAAGTTAGCTTAAACGCTATGATCTTCAAAGTACTGGGTGGATTTTGATGAAAAGTACGGCAGTAACTTGAAGCTTTAGAAAGGCTTTGGTTGAGGTTATTTTACCCGACTGTAAAGGAACGAGGGTTATGTTTATGTCGTGATAAAGGTCACGGAAATAAGCCCCGAACGACTGCTAGTATATAATAATTCAGACTAGCAATAGGAACGTTATGTTTCCACTGCTAGAACAGACTAGGGGCCATATCATGACGTGTTAAAACTTGAGTCGTTCCAGCGAGAAAGAGGGATGGAGCTATATAGCGTGCATAGCTTCATCCCTCTTTCTCTCTCGAACGACTCACGTTTTAACACGTCATGGTACAGCCCGTCTATGATAGTGACTGGGCCTTAATCCCTTACGCAAGTCCAGTGTATATTGGTGGATGTCGCATGTCTTCGATTTTTTGTCCTAGGACAAAAAAACACTCGCTGTTTTTAGAAGCTCGGTTGCTTTTCTTTCAATCTTATGATTATTCCTTTGTTTTTCTCCACACGATGTTAAAGAACACATTATATTTTTATTTATTTTATGTACTTATGTATTGTATTTATATATATATCGACGCCGGAAAGGAAAAATTATCCAAGCGACGTTTTTGGCCATTTGGAGTTATATACATTGTTGGAATCGCCTGATTTTTCTGCGTCGTTTGGTCTTACTCACGTACACTACGACGACTTTGATGTCGCTTCGACATTTTGAAGTTCGCGAGAGTTCACTTTTTTTTCCTTACTAAATGACAAAATTTTCGAGCATTTTTGAAAATTTGGTGGTTGTCGTAATTGTGAAATGCTAAATTTGCCTTTGGTCAAGTTTGACATTTCTGTTCGTACGGTAATTACTCCACTTAATTAACTTTTCCAGTATCTGGTGATATAGTGTTAGGCGCTTAGGTAATTTTGAGTTATTTGGTTTTTCTCCTACATGCATTGAGGTAATATAAAAAATTATATTAAATTCATATTTAGGTTGTTTTGCTTCAACTTCCACATGTTTTTTTTTTGGTAACGCTAATTTGGTGTAATTTGGAAAGGTTAAATTCTAAAAAAGTTATATATTACATTTTTACCGTACCTTCCTTAATCAAAGCTTGTCGGTTAGTAAATTTTTCCCGTTTCTACTTTTAGTTAAAAATTTTACCAAGCGACACTAACTTTAAAACTGAGCATTATTTTTAACTAGCTTGTGCCAGCGGCTTCGCCCGCGTGGGAAGTTTTTCCCGTGTAAATCCCGATCCCGTGGGAATTTCGCAAAATCCTTTCCTAGCGGATGCCTACGTCATAATATCTACCTGCATGCCAAATTTCAGCCCGATCCATCCAGTGGTTTGGGCTGTGAGTTGATAGATCACTATGTCAGTCAGTCAGTCAGTCAGTCACCTTTGAGTTATATATATTTAGATAGTTACGTATACTTTAATGTAGATAAAAAAATATCCAAATAAATTTCTAAGAATTAGGCTTTTTGGACCATAACAAGAATTTACACGATTTTTTATTTCTGAAAATTCAAACTTTAAACTGCTCTACTGTAAAGTTAGCCTGATGTCGCTTGGATAATTTTTCCTTTCCAGCGTCGATATATATATAATTTTATTAGTTTTTCCGTTTTGATGAATATTTGTACAGTAGTACTAGTGTACTAATGTGCTTTAATTAAAATGGGGAGGGCTATAATAGTAGATAAATAGCCCTCCCCATTTGAATTAAAGCTCGTAAAGTCCTTCAAAAGGTTGTCTGGAAGATATCGCTATCAGCGATAAGACCGCCATTGTAAACAATTTTATTTACAATATTGTTATTTAAGTGTTATTCAATTATTGGTGTACAATAAATTATATTCTATCTATCTATATACACCGGTTTTCTTTATCGGTTTGAGAGCGTTGGTGATGATTCATATTACACAAAGTGATGTACCTGACTGGCTTCAAAATCACGACCAGCATATCGTAAGTCGAGCCCGTAACCACAGCGCAGCGCTGTTCTTGATAGTCGATAATAAAAACTTTTTTGCGAAAAATAAAACCGACTTCATCTTTTACAAAATATTGCTTTCCCGATGCAGAACCGTTAATTTTTGAGGAGTTCTGGTACATCACCATCGGCTCTAGTTCACCATATGCATTGTGAAGAGCATAAAGTGCTTAACATCCATATTCAAGTAATCGAATCGCGATCCACAAAATACATATTAAGTATTTGAGTAGTTTCGGTGGCCATCTGCGGTCTTCATCATCAGTTCCACTTCCCCAAATGGTGTTTTTCAAGAGCAACTGCACAAGTTGCTATAAGAAATACCCAAAACGCTATAGGTGTGCCTATAATATTTTATTTATTGATATAGTTTCACGTTTGACCACCATCTCACCTGGATGGTAAGTGATGATGTGGTCGAAGATGGAGCATGCTTGCCTTAGAGTAATTTATTCACTCTTGACTTAAAGACCCCCTAGGTTATAGCTATCGGGAAACACAGACTCCGACAGGGAATTCCACTCCTTAGTCGTACGCACAATGAAAGTATTCCCAAAACGTTTAGTGCGTATGGGTGGGATGTCCACCATGTAACGATGGCGCATCGCCGTTTGTCTTATAGTCCGATGATGGAACGGACTTGGCGGAATTCCCGCGATTTCTCCATGATTCCATCTTCAGATCCTAACGTGATGACAATGGGACCAACTAGAAAGTATGCCCTTTCAAAATAAAAAAAAATCCAAATCGGTCCAGCTGTCTTCGAGATATGAGGTAACATACATAAAAAAAAGTATAAGACGAATTGAGAACCTCCTCCTTTTTTGAAGTCGGGTAAAAACATAATTATATTTTATCTGATTTCATGAAAAACACAATTAAATACATTCAACATCAACCGATCAGATGTTGATGATAGTAAGACGCTTTTTACCAGAAACGAAGGTTGTCGGAGACATTCGTTGAAATGAGGAGGCAGTCGAATGCGAACTTCCTAGGTAAACGGCACTTTCTTGTTAATAGATTTAAAAACGCTAAACTGTCAAAACGTTTTTTTTTTATTTATTATTAAGGCATGCCAACAACATATTTACAATAACATACATAGTAAAGAATAATGTTTTGAAGAGATTGTGTAAATACGCTACTTACAAGCATGCACGTCATTTTAGTTATTACATAGTTAATTGAGTAGAGTTATAGTTAGCGACATTAAAATCATATTAAATTACAGTCAAACCGCAATAAATATTACACTAAGAGGTTTATCATTAGAATTTAAAATGGGCTATTTACAATGTGTATTTATTGTTTTGAAAACGAACGAGGAAGAGGGTAGACCAATTCGTCTGCTCAAACATCCACTCATAATAACTTCAGTTCATCCGTGATCATGGCGGAGTTCTAATGATAAGGTTACTGACTAAAAGGTTTACCTATACCTGTGAAAATATATTTCTGACATGAAAGTACAGACAGAGAGGTTTATCTTTGCCTGAAATTCAAAGTTTAGCGCAGTTAGGAAAGCTATTAACATTTTTACAACCAAATTACAGGGACAACCAGTTCTCCACATTCTGGCCGATCAGCTACTCCATATAAATCTCAAACAATCAAGTTTTCAATTAATGGAAAGCTTATTATAGAAAAATCATTTCACCCCCAACACAGGGGGTGAAGGGTGCACAATAATAAATTAATTAAACACCCCTTTATATAACCCTGTGATCTTTCTTCGATTAAATTGCTAATAATAATTCAAAACGAGAAATATCGAATAGATCTAAATTCGATAATTTGTGATTGGTTTATATTGTTAGTTTTGGGTAAATTATTTACGCGGCTGAGGACTGAGGTACACAACAGTGTTGTCGATTACTTTCAATCATGGGCTTCCTTCAAAGGGAGCTGTGACAAATTGGCAATGCTAATGGAAATTTTATCGTACAATGTGTATTTGTATACAGATGTTTTTTTCTCGATTTACAAGTGAATAGGTCACTTCTAGGTAGCCGTGCTTCATCTTCAACCACATCATCGCTACATCATAACATCATATGTCATTCTCATCAGGGATGAGCCGAAATTCGGTTCACATTCGGTTCAACCACAGAAATCTTAATCTTATTATTAAGATTTCTGTGGGTTCAACCGAATTTCGGCAGCTTGAACCGAACTTTACTGGAGGCAGGCTATGGTGCAAAACGGCTATGGCCGAACTTCGGCCGAACTTTTCATTTTAACCGAATGTTCGGCCGAAGTTCGGATTCGGTTCAAACCACATTCGGCCCATCTCTAATTCTCATTTACATCAGGTGGGATGGTAGTCAAATGCGAGCCAATTGTCAATTTAAAAAATAATTAAAGTTTGTTTTGCTATGTGCAGTGGTGGCAAATTGGTTATAGATACCACTTATGAGTTATAGGTCGTAGGTTGGAACCCTGGCAGCCACATTTCTTTTTGTAATTGTCATCATTACCTCTGCTCTCAAAATTGTGATGGGAAATATCGTGAGGAAACTGAAATGACATATGACCATAAATTCTGACTTCCACCAACACTACACACTAGGCCCGCGTGGTGGCCTTATTACAGCCCACTCCCTCTCAACCTTGGTCTCAGGGGTGGAATAATTACAGGCTGAAAGTGTTATGTTGTGACAGCAATCTGTGTGCTAGCAGTAGAAACGTTAGAGGTTGAATTATAACAATTATTATTATATTATTATTATATTGAACTTCTCCGCAATATGGGCCGGGGCCTAAGCAACCTTTTTCTTCAATGTGCTCACGCTGTCAGTTTTTTTATTTTCAATTATGTTTTTAAACTCTTTCAAAAGGGGATTGCCCACCCTTCATAGTGCGTTGGGCCCAGAATGGACAGCGAATAATGGAACACCAGTTGTGTATTTTAGAATCTTATGTGTATCGGAAATATAAAAAATATACCGAAAATGTGGCCAATGATTAAAAAAAATGGATTGCTTTGATATTCCTCAATATAAAAAAAGGGTTTTAACGACGGTAAATCAAAGATTTATTATTGTTTGTGTGCTTCAATGATATTATAAAGTAGTGTGCTTGATGTTATTAATATAATTTATTATATTTATGTTAATTATAAAATAAAATAAAGCAAGTTTTTTATGCATTACATGTCTATATTTTCATCATTTTCAAATATGACTAATATATTATCCAAAAATGGCGTTAGAGGGAAAATAATTGTTTCATATCTCGCCCATCCTACATACCAGAGCACTGGCTTCGTTCTGTATTTGCAGCTCGGGTATAATTGGGTAGAAATATCTCCGTTTCATTAGTGGCATCTGAAGAAGTGGATGCAGACTCTTGTACAAAATGTACAGCTGCCCGATCAGCTCTCTCCCAGCATGGATGACAGATGTGGCTTGAGATTGATATCTAAAAAAAAGAAAACAAGTATCCTATCAGGTGGATATACAATAGATTTAGCATAGATACACATTTACATAACACATATTAACAACATGATAACTTAGAATACCATACTTTGCATCTGTTTATTATTTGAAATAAAACCCACTTGACTTCTAATTTTTCAGATTGAGCGGCCACAATAAATAAATACAACTATTTGTATGGCTAACACCTGTTTCTTGTTGTGGAGTAACAAGACTGGTCCTCCCTGCAGTTTTGGCAAACAAGATGGTTTGATACCTAAAACAACAATACAAATTACAAACAATATTACAATCTGTAAGTTATGTTATGACACAATAATGTAGGTAACACATGTATGTATGTTTTTAAACAATTATTATTTACCAGTTGTGGCGCAATCCATTGCTGTAGCACAGTTATTTGCTCGGGCTCCAAAGTGTGACTTTGAATTCCCGTCAGGGTAAGGCCACAGTTAACACAATGTTCGTTGACCATTGTAAGTTATTCAGTGTATCTTCGTCCGAATAAATGTTTTTCAATTTCAATTATTTGTCGAAATCCAAAACGAATGCGGCAGAGATCCTGATTCCAAAGCAAAAGTCGTCGTTGAGGGTGAGAACCAAGTCCGTATAACAAAGCCAAAGTTGTCGATGAAAAATCAATAATTAGTCCATGTTTTATAAGCCGGGTCGTAATAACAGAAATCAAGTATCAAGAAAAAACACATCAACATTAAGCGAAAACAAAATGTGACATGACGTGAATAGAATATCTTTTTATTTTTGACAAATGAAGAAAGTGTTGGCATTATGAAATAAAAATATACAAAACACTATATCGAATAATCGATTTATTCTACGTTACATTATAATTCATACGAGTAAAACGTTGCTTTAATTCTTATCAATCCTTTTTAGGGTTCCGTAGTCAACAAGGAACCCTTATAGTTTCGCCATGTCCATCTGTCTGTCCGTCTGTCCGCGGTTTAGCTCAAAAACTATTGGTACTAGAAATTTGTAATTTGACATGAGTATACATGTTAATGACGCCAAAAAAGTGGTAAAATAAAATTTTGAAAAAAACAATTATTTAGGGTACCTCCCCTACATGTAAAGTGAGATGATAATTTTTTTTTTCGTCCTTCCCATAGTGTGGGATATCGTTGGATAGGTCTTTTAAAAATATTAGGGGTTTAGGAAGACCGTTTTCTGATTAAGTAAACTGCTCGTGACTTATCAAGCTTTAAAGTACCAATTTTCGTTAGAGTCAAGTGTCCTCCCCCTCTATCAACTAAACGGTTGTAGTTAGAAATTCAAATGTCATGGCAGTAGTACCTATATATAACGAAGTTTAAAGGAAAACTATCACACATGAGTGGGCTTTACAAGTTTACGAGTAATAGTCGACCAATTTTATTTGACTCGAAAATTTCGAACAACTCCATAGAAATGTCGATAGATGGCGCTAAGCGTCCGTTGTATCGCGCTAGTTTCATATTTAAATAAGTTTTATAAAAAAAAACTTTTTAACAAAAAAATATCGACTTCCAAAAAACCACTAGGTACAATGTGAAAATAACTTTAATTTCAGAAGATGGTGTCTTTGGATCTGTTTATAATTTATCTAAGTTACAATAGCCTAATGTCAACTTGCTCATCACCTTTTACAAAATATTGCTTTTCCCGATGCAGGGGCGTTAATTGTTGAGGAGTTCCCCTGGTATTTCACCATCAGCTCCATTTCACCATTCACATTGTGACGACCATAAATTGCTTAGCAACCATTTTAAAGCAATCGAACCGCAACTCGTGAAATACTTATTATTGAGTAGTTCCGGTGGCCATCTGTGATCTTTTTCATCAGTTTCGCTTCACCAAATGGTGCTTTCTGAGAGCAAATGCATAAGTTACTATAAAAAATACCAAAATCGCTATACAATTGCCTTTAAAATTTGAGAATTTCCTTCGATTTCCATGAGATCCCTTCATCAAATTCTAATTTGGTGACAATGGTACTACCTCGAGAGCATACCATTTCAAACGAAAAAATAATTTTCTAAATCGATCCACAATTGACGGTGTAATCGGTGCACATACATAAAAAAATATATATTATATATACCTGACGAATTGATAACCTACTCCTTCTTTAGAAGTCGGTTAAAAAACAGTTTCTGTCCAGTAAAATTATAGTTAGTTGTGTTTAAGTAATTAAATTAGTTGAGGATTGTGTCAAACCAGTCGCATTTTTCAGTTTTGTGTAACAATTAGTACTTCTTTTCTAACTAGATGGCGTTGTCTTCGAATTATATCGCACAATGGTTTCGTTACCGCCAAAACTATAAGTACGTAGTTATGAAAATTATGTTATGTAGCACACAGCCTTAGTGAGCTGAACTACGAGTGGCCCTTCCTAAAAAAAAAAAAAATATTAAGTTTTTGCCCTGACCATAAAGCAAGTGCTGAAACGCCATTCAGTGCGTTACTTCACCTCTGCTGAAAACCACACAAACCCCCTGATCGTATCGGCCGCCCGATACAGACCCTCCAATATTTCTCGGGTTCGTCGCCGTCGAGGGACTTGGGGAAGTCCCCCGCCCCCTATTCGATGGAACCGAGTCGCAGGCGCGCGCGGGTGTCGGCGCGCGCCTCTGAGGCGATGCACGGGGTAGTTCAACACCTCACTACCCCGTGCAGGAGGCGAGGCCGGGACAGGCCCGGCCAGCACTAGTGCGGGGCTGCGGAAGAATTAGGTTTCCCGTACCCCCCCGCGCACGTGTGAGGAGACAGGGTGGTTTTAGCCGGTAAGAATCCGGCACGCCCCTCTGCCATTCCCCAGGTGGAGCTAGTCCATGAGGATTTCACCCCGTAAAAAAAAAATGGTACGAAACGATCAGTCAGCGAATACGACACGCACTTGGCTGTTATAAAAACTACGGAACCCTTCACTGCGCGTGGCCCGACATGCACTTGACCGGTTTTTTTATAACTACTGTTTGTGCAAAGTCCAAGATGTATTACATTGATTTAAATATATTGTTTTATTTATTTATTACTATAAAATTAATATCCGTGGAAAAATCGATAAAGAGTGTTTTAAGTACTTTTTTATACAAAATAGTATTCATTACAATGGCGCTCATTAGAATGTATGTAAAATTCATGATATGATATTAAAAAAATAATGGTAATTGTAATTTCATTCAAAAGAAGTGTCCATACTGAGCCCAGGATGGGCAATGCATTTTATATTTAAAGACCCTTTTCCAATTCACTAAAATTTTTCTTTCTTCCAGACATTATAAATAAAATATTTTATCAGGAAATAGTAACTTCAACACTTGATTTGCTTTTTTGGAGGCGCCACCACTATTTTGCCAATAACTACCAAACGCAGGAGGTTGTTCAGTGAAATGTAATTTAGATGGTGAAAAATAGTAAATAAAACAGATTTTCAAAAGAATATTAAAATAATTCGGTTCAGAATATTTTTTTTTCTATTATAATAACGTATACTTTGTTAGTACACCTGTCTAAGACGGTTTGAACTTTGTTTGCGATACGTCTCCATCAACTGCTAGGCACGCATCAGCCTCAACAGCAACCGGAACACTTTAGCGGACTGGTGGGACAGCCCCATACTGGGGCTTTCGGCAAACCTACATGTCACTGTGGAGCATAATATTAGTTGTTTTTATTCCTCTGGTTATTTTCACACATGACTTGCATCGGTAAGTCGAAAATAACATTTAATTACAATTTTATTGGTAAAAAACGTAAAAATATTCTGATCACTATGAAATTCCGAACATTAACAACATTATTGCAACAAGTTACAAAAAGTATACATTGCCCGTTGTGTACTCGCTTAATCAACGCAATGACCAAGTCCGCTTACAATGTACTGAATGCGCCACACTTCAGCCATTGACGTTTTGGCCTTTGCCCTGATTGGCCGTGATGCACGGCGCATGTTTATCAACAGTGAGTTACAATCAGTAGCAAGCTCTCGATTTAAGTTCGTGTAATTTATTTGTGTGCGTAATTCGCATACGTAACGGGCCTCTTGCTTGTAGTAGAGCTAAAGAGTGGCAGACAAGCGGCGACACGCGTTCTCATACAAATCAGGAACTATTTCCTTTCTAACCTCTTTTATTAACCGACTTCTGAAAAAGGAGGAGGAGGTTCTCAATTCGGATGTTTGTTTGTTATTTTTTTTTTTCTGTTCTGTGCTTACAAAGACAAAATATAAATACAGACAAATGAGCACAAAGGTGCTGCTTATTTCCTAAGACATTTCTTCCAGCAGACCTGCGACAGGAGAGATGAAGAAGAGATGATAGACACAGTGTTTATAAATACTAATTACGATAAATAAAACATACTCAGCTAATAAACTAAATTATAATGATATAATAAACAATTATAGAGAGCTCTAGTACCTAAAACACAAGTTAAATCTTTTACATGTTATTCTTACATTATGTAATGTAAGTTTATTGAATTCAATTCAATAAATATTCTATTCCTTTCAAATAGTTGTAAGAACTAATACTGATTGTACAATTTGATTGAATAATAACAAAATAGAGATTAGTCTTAGGAGCATTATTACGTTAGAAAAACATTATGCAAAAAATATTTAAAATACAAACTAGAATAAAGCACCAAAAATTCATCCTCAACGCTGTCGGCTGGCAACGTACCCAAGAGACTGGCGGCATCGCCCCGTTGTATGGCAATGCTTAGCCTTTGGCTTAAGAAATAACCAGCCCTTGGG
This sequence comes from Tholera decimalis, assembly GCA_943138885.2. NCBI lineage: Eukaryota > Metazoa > Arthropoda > Insecta > Lepidoptera > Noctuidae > Tholera > Tholera decimalis. Next base: position 4,345,496 of record OW964553.2, on the reverse strand, counting down.
TCAAATGATGCGTCAACGAGCCTTTTCGGTATTCCTTTAAAAAGGCTGTGAGTACACGGGCTCCACGATCCGAGAGTTTCGACCCTAAATCGAAACGGCTTGAAATTATTGTAATCACCGAGATGACTATATTTACGCCGCTTGAGGTTTTCCGCAGCCGCAGCGGGAGCGCCAGCACAACATGATGAACTGGGAAGATGGGATGGCGCGACAGTATCGACACAAGTTGCAAGTCCCACACTAAAGGCCTACCCATCTTCCAAGGAAACAATGACATGCCGTCCGGTCTTTTGCCATCGTCTCGCACTAAGCCATTGGGTTCCATGGTCGGATGATCTCCTTTAAATTGGAATGCCATGCAAGGCGACCCACACTACGCAATACTACTACTGCAATAGACTAAATTAGTCAGAAGTCAGAAAGACATGCCAAGGGGTTTCGTGTTATCCAACTACTGAGTTGTAGAAATAGACAGTCGCTCCAGACAAAACACTTTATCTCAACTGCATCCGGTTAGACTGATTTCATATTACTTTCGAAAGCTATTTGGTTATTTGGGTGACCGTTGCGCGAAGAGCTAACAAAAACTATGCCTAACATATATAAAGCCTAGCATTAGAAAGTAGAAATTATGTTTTTGTTACTCGTCTGCTGTTGTTGCGGGCGGCAGTATAATCGTATCTTCGAGCTTACACAAGTTTTATTGTCTCGTCGTTTTATGTTTCCTATTACTAAGCCCAAACTAAAATCTGCCAGGCTAAAAATATAGGTCCGGGCGTCGGGGATCACGAGCCGATTTCCGGCCACCGTAGGCGCGGGCCTGCGGACGGCGAGCAGGGGTCGCTCTCCGTCCGGTAAGGACCAGGCCTGGGTCGGCGGCGCGTCGTGTTCCACGCGCGCCTCAAGGAGCTGTCAACACCAGTGACGGGGCCTCATAGGGCCATTGCCTGCCGGGGTTTGCGGGAAAGTTCTACCGAGTTACCGCGGCCCCGGAAATTTAGGGCAGCCGAAGGAACAGGGTGGGTTTTTAGTCAGTAGAAATCTGACACACCCTTCCGCTTGACCCAGAGCGGAAGAAGTCATTCGATGATTTTCCCACCTCCAAAAAAAAAAAGACTAAAAATATAGGTAGCTAGCTTTTGCCCATTGCTTCGTTCGCATGAGAGGGTTTTCGCGCGTAAATCCCGATTTCGTGGGAATTCCGGGATAAAAATCAACCTATGTGTTATTCCAGGATGTCAACTTTTTTTCTGATCCGTTCTGTAGTTTTTGCGTGAAAGAGTTACAAACATCCATCCATGTATCCATCTTCAAAAAATGTTCAATAAACTGTGTTAAAAAAATATATCTTACTTTTTGTACTCCCTGTATTCGTTGTCACGTAAAATATGTTAGGTGGTATTCATACTGTTTTTTTTTTATTTGGTTAGTAAACCCGCGATCTCATGCTTCCTCAGAACACTGCCAAAGTTTCATCAAAATCTGATTGATGGATAAAGAACGCATAGAGGGCAAACATTCATTTTGATTTATATACTAACAGTTGCTCGCGATTTCATTCGCGTGAGATGTTTTTTCCGTGTAAAACCGATCCCGTGGGAATTTCGCAAAATCCCTTTACAAGCATCTACGTACTACTAAAATAAACCCCCATGCAAAATTTGAGAGCCCTACTGCTTGTAGTTTCTGAGATTTCGTGATTAATCAGTGAGTGGTATTTCGCTTTTATATGTATAGATGTAGGTAAATAGGTATTACGTGTGTTCATTGTAATTTGAAAGAAATATAATATATAGAAAAAAATTAAATATAGAAATATAGTATATTAGCAGTTGCCCGCAATTTCTTTCGCGTCGAAATTTTACACATTTTGCCATAGGTTATTCCAAGTCATAAACTAAACGTGGTCAAGTTTCATCCAATTCCTTCAAGCCACTTTTGCGTTATGGTAACACAAACAAACTTTCAAATTAAAATATTAGTAGGACCTTCGCTCTATGAGAGGGAATGGGCTTTAAACCACCACGCGGGTCCACTGCGGGTTCGTGACACAAATATTACCAAAAAAATAAAGATCCGGAAACAAAACAATGATTCACAAAATCGTCATCCAAAAAATACGGGGCGAACCAGATATGAATCAATTACAACACTCTGACGAGACCATCAATCTATGAAGTGTCGTGTCACCGTGCGCACATTATCTCCGGCACAGCTTCCGACGGCACCTCGTGACGTCTCTCTGAACGAAATCACGGGCGAAGTGGTTAGATGCGATTCAGGAAGAAAAATGTGTTGTGAAACAGCTGTGAGGGAGTTTTTTTTAAGAATTACAAGACTTTAATAATAATAAATGATGCAGGCAAATGTAAATATAATTTATGAAAAATTCGATAACATCGCTGTCAATGCGAAAATGGCCCAAAACACTGGCTGCATTTCCACGTTGAATAGCAACGTTGATTCTTTGACCGAAGACTAGTTTAGCCTTCTGTTCCGTGAAAAGTTGACTGATCGTGTATTTTTTTTTGTATTGATAATAGGCTCACATTTGACCACCATCTCACCTGATGGTAAATGATGATGTGGTCGAAGATGGAGCACGCTTGCCTAGAAGTAACCTATTCACTCTTGACTTAAAGACCCCTAGGTTATAGCGATCAGGACATACAGACTCTGGCAGGGAATTTCATTCCTTAGCCGTACGCGCAATGAAAGTATTCCCAAAACGTTTTGTGCGTATGGGTGGGATGTCCACCATGAAACGATGGCGCATCGCCGTTTGTCTTGTAGTCCGATGATAGAACGGGCTTGGTGGAATAAGACTGTGTAATTCCATCGCACACTCCCTGAAATGTAACCGATAGAAAACCGATAGACTTGCAACTCGTCGTCGATGTTCAAGGCTCCGGAGCTGTAATGAATAATCTATAATCTGCATAATCTTCTTAAAGTATTGTGAATATAGATAGATAGATAGATAGAATACTCTTTATTGTACACCAATAATTTAAACAAACACTTGAATGACAATAATGCAAAATATGGTTACAATGGCGGTCTTATCGCTGATAGCGATATCTTCCAGACAACCTTTGGATGGACTTTAAGAACATAAAACAAAGAGGGGAGGGGAAAGTCAGTGTACTTACTTCAAATATATAACATACACAAAAAGTAACTAGTTAATATAAGTATATATATAGGTATAAATAATACAACACAATACATAAATAAGTATAAATAAATATATAGTTTTGTATATATAAATATGTCAAAAGGAGAGAAATACAAGGTAAAATCATAGAAGTGTATAAAAATGATTGACAACAGAGCTTTTAAAAGCAGCAAGTGACTGCGCTTGTCTAACTGACAACGGCAATGCGTTCCACAGACGAATAGCCTGCACCGTATACGATGAATCATATAATTTTGTGGAATGTGCAGGCATTGAAAGTGTCAAATTTACCGATGATCTCAAATCTCTAGTATGTGTGTCATGAAGGAACTTAAAACGTTCTTTGAGGTAAAAGGGAATTCTTGGATTGAACAGAATATTGTAAAGTAATGATAAAATATGCGCATTCCGGCGAAGACTGATAGGCAGCCACTTGAGCTTAATACGAAACTCAGAAACATGATCATATTTGCGCACAACAAATATGAATCTGATACAGAAATTTTGGAATCGCTCAAGCTTATCTAGCTGCACTTCAGTAAGGTCTGGAAAACTTGCATCAGCATAGTCAAGAATAGGAAGAAGGAGAGATTGGGCGAGCGCAGTTTTAGTGGCAGTTGGCAGGAAATTGCGCAGTCTACGCAAAGACCCCGCAGATGCAAACAGTTTACGACTCACTTCTTGTAACTGAGGACCCCAAGACAAGTCCTTATCTATGTAAATACCCAAGTCTTTTACTACATCACTATAAGGTATTACTGCACCATCAAAAACAATTTGGGGAAGGTTCACCCAGTCAATTTTGGATCGCATTCTAGAGCTGCCAACTACAATGACTTGGGTCTTCGCAGGATTAACCTTCAAACCATGATCCAAGCTCCATTGAGAAATACGTGCTAAGTCATTATTCACAATGATCACCGGCTCAGACAGTTCATCGACAGGAGCTTGCGAATAAATTTGCAAATCGTCAGCATAAAGGTGGTAGGATGAGAGAAGTTCATTAGAAATAGAATTTATAAATACAGCGAAAAGAAGAGGAGAGAGAACGCCCCCCTGTGGAACGCCGGCAATGGTATTGTACCAAGAAGATGATGAATCTTCAATGCGAATACGTTGTCGGCGGCCACACAGGTAACTTCGAAACCAATCAATTGCTGTTGGAGATATGTTAAGAGAGCGGAGTATACCGAGCAGGACATCGAAATCGACTGTATTAAAAGCGTTGCTGAAGTCCAGTAACGAAAGGACCGTCAACTTCCCATTATCCATACCTGATCTGATATCATCAGTAATTTTAACAAGAGCTGTGGTAGTGCTATGTACTGAACGAAACCCGGATTGGTACAAATTTAGGAGTTGGTTTTTACAAAGGAAGGCACTAAGCTGACTGTGGATAAGGCACTCGAGGACTTTGGATAGGAATGGTAAAATGGAAATAGGGCGAAAATCAGAGAAAGAAACAGGATTACTCTTTTTAGGGAGAGGAGTTATCTGAGCTTCTTTCCACAAAGATGGGAAAACACCTGAGGATATGGAATAATTGAGGATATGGGAAATGATAGGAAGAATTTCGTCCAGGATAGGGAGAATCATCTTACGACTAATACAGTCACTACCAACAGCATTTGAGGTTATAAATAGCAAGCTCTTCTTAACATCACAACTAATAAATTGATTAAAAATAAAAGGAGAATAATTGGGAGTAGGAAGTGATGAAAGATTATGTAGAGTTTTAGCTTTAACAGCCCCGCTGAAGTTAAAACATCTTTAGGAATAGACTCTTGGCGTGATTTTCCAACTCCCATTGTTCTAAGAAATTTTCAGACTTTAGCCGGATCACCATTTTCATGTCAATGTGGCGGCGCTGGGCATCCCTACAAGCCAAGTTGCTGCGATTGCGGATAGCCATGTATTTATCACGGGTCAAGGTGCTAGGTCTGCTCTTGTATCTTGATTTTGCTGCTGCCTTTTTTTTCAAAATAATTTTCAAGTCATCCGATAGCCAAGGAGCAGGCAGATGCTTGATCTTAACCAGCCGAACAGGCGCATCAATATCGTACAACTTGTTTAGGTAGGAATTCAAAATGTTGATTTTGTCATCAATTGATTCCGCATCAACAAGAGCAGACCAGTCAAGATTATTAGCATCCTCACGAAGATTCTCCAAGTTCATTCCACCAAAACTGCGCTGTAGAATCTTTTTTGGTTTAGACTTTGGAGGGCGAATTTTGTAAGAAAGGAAAATTAAATCATGGTAAGAGAAAGCGTCTGCTGAGCATTGTCCATGCTTAGCGACATGTTGAGTGGAAGAAACAAAAATAAGATCAAGGAGCGAAGGAGTACAGTTAGGGAAATGATGAGTTGCACCTAATGGAAGAAGAGATAAATTGCAAGAAAGAGAAATAGACTGGAGCGAGAAAGAGCGCGAATCGTTTTTGAGTAGACAAGTGTTGAAGTCCCCCATAACAATAGTGTGCCTGTAAAAGGGCATAAGATTTACCAGGAGACTCTCAAAAGAGGAGAAGTAATTGATTCGCAGAGATGGACAGTAGTAGACACCCAGCAAAACCTTCGAATGGTGTAAATCAACTTCTAAAAACAGATGCTCGCCAGCATTTGACGGTGATGGCTGAGGTGAAGCATTAATAATGGTAAAAGAAATATTTGCACGCAAATAAATGGCAACACCACCACCGCCGCAGGCTGTGCGATCATTCCTAATTAGTTGGAATCCGAGCAAGGAATATGATGTAGACGGGAGACATGATTTCAGCCAGGATTCGGAAATGAGAATTGCATGGACGTCCTTACAGTCCAAACTCGCAAGCATATCATGGTAATGAGCCGGAATACTTTGAGCGTTAATTATGTTAAACATGATTGTCTGGCAGTTTGAGTACTTTTTCGGGCCTACCCAACCTTACCTTGGCATTGTTTATCAAATCGTTAAGCTCCTTAAAATTCTAACTTGAGCTATACGTTATCTGAGGAATACTTACACTGTCTGGACAGGCCCACTCAAATCTGTGTGCATGTTTCCTCAAAAGATCACCTCAGACTGTAACCAACAAGGTTCTCATCTAATTGAACCAGTATAGATTGAATGGACTTCAAAACCATACAATGAAAATTATATGGTTTCGGTGTTTCTTCTCGGGATAGTCAGTTAGGAAACACCGGCCTCATCTAATTTAAATTTACGAAAAATATGACTTGTAAAAGTGTTATTTAATAACCAATGTGCAAAATAAAGATTTTAAATTAATCTTCACCACATTCAAGCCGTCATTGTGAAGACTTTTTGTTGGGGAGCCATTACTATTCTGCGTTAGAAACTCCATAACTAGGTTTTTTTCTGTTTAGGTTAAATATTTTTATTGATTTTAAGAGCAATTTGTGGTTACTTTAGTATTTGGTATAGTTGGAATTGATTTTTTCATTCTAGTGTTACATAGTTGTTTGGTATTGCTTTATTTAAAGGCTTAGTTAAGTAACAAATATTTGAGATTCCCTCAAACGGCCCTAATATAAAAACTTTATATGGTTTATCTTTGAGCCGTATTGGGTTGAAAAATTAGGACCTTGAGGTCCGAGTATACATCAGGTCTTTTAAATGATTCCCTTGGCAAGACCAAAGTCAGATTCTGGCTTCTGACTATCCGTAACGATTGTTAAAGACGAAAACCTGGACCAAAAGCTTAACGTGCTTCTCTATGTGTAATATGTTAAGAACCGACCTCGGCCGATATTGCTTTTAACCCTTGAAAATCACCCGTGTGACTATAAATATTATTATGATTTCATGTATGGTGTAAAAATAGTGCTATTAGATTTTTTTCCTAAAATACTATCTGTAGTCTGTTTTGTTTTGAATTTTGTCATCATCCGACGACAAAAAAGGAGGAGTTTATCAATTCGACGTGTATATTTTTTTTATGTATGATCACCGATTACTCGAAGATGGCTGAACCGATTTGGAAAATTATTTTTCTGTTTGAAAGGGTATACTTCGAAATTGGTCCCATTGTCACCAAGTCAGGATCTGATGATGGGATCCTGGAGAAATCGATGGGACTCTTCAAATATTATAGGCACACCTATAATGATTTGAGTATTTTTTATAGTAACTTGTGTAGTTGCATTCGAAAAGTACCATTTGTGAAGTGGACCTGATGATGAAGACCACAGATGGCCACTGGAACTACTCACTGTTACTACGTAGCCACGTGCTACGTGCTACGTAGCTACGTGGCCACTACTACTACGTTTATAAGTATTTCATGTGTTCCGCTTCGATTACTTGAATGTGGTTATTAAGCACAATACGCTCGTCACAATGCATATGGTGAAGTGAAACTGATGGTGAAGTACTAGGAGAACTCAACAATTAACGGCCCAACATTGGGAAAAGCAATATTTTGTAAATGAATATAAGTAGTTGACATTTAGGCTCTTGTAACTAGGTAAATTAAAAATCGACCAACTAAAAGAGTGAAATAAAAACTTTTAACCAAAAAATTAAACCGACTCCTAAAAAACACTGCAAAGTGAAAATAACTTTAATTTCGGAAGTCGGTGCCAAAAACGAAAATACAAAACTAAAGACACCGACTACCGAAATTAAAGTTATTTTTCACTTTGCAGTGTTTTTTGGGAGTCGGTTTATTTTTTTGGTAAAATGTATTTATTGCACATTTTTTCGTTTGTCTAAACTCCGGTTTCTAAGATACAGGTGCCGCCTAAGGCTCAGTTTACACAGGAATGGAAGCAAACGAAATTATACACACCATAATGAACTTTATGTCGATTGTATAACATACAAACTAAATAGGAGCCAAAAAAGCGTCTTCCGCGGAATCCTCACGCATTCTCGAGAAGTCCCCTAGCTACTGTCGTTTGTATGTTATACAATTGACATAAAGTTCATTATGCTATGTATAATTTTGTTGCAAAAAGTCGCTTCCATTCCATTCCGCGGCGGTGTAAATTGAGCCTAATAGACTAAGTTGATAAGATTATTCTTACTAACAATTGGGCCTAGTTACCATAAATAAACATTTATTATATTTTATTTTATTATGGATACCTTATTTTCTAAATAATGTTGCGGACAAAATATTGTATAATGTTAGTTGTCAGAAAATTATTGTAGGTAATCGATGCTATGTTATTTTATTGACAATAGGCTTGCGTTTGACCACCTTCTCACCTGACGGTAAGCGATGATACAGTCGAAGATGAAGCACGCTTAAGTAGAAGTAATCTATTCACCCTTGACATAAAGACCCCCAGGTTATGGCCACGTTATGGCTGTCAGGAAATACAGACTCTGGCAGGGAACTTCACTCCTTAGCCGAACGCACTATGAAAGTATTCCCAAAATGTTTTGTGCGTAGCTTTTAATGTTCTAAACATTAAATGATTCCTTCCATCAATGAGTCGCTTTAGTTAGTATTTGCATTAATAAAATAAGCTCAAGGATTGATGAAATGAACAGAATCTTATTTCAAAACAATTTATTTATTTATTATTTATAAATATTAGTTCTAACATGACTTTCAAGTAAACATTAACCTACTGCAGGTCCCATGGACACTTGCAACACCATACTACACATATTTATAACACTTATTGTACCATTAGACTTCATTTAGATAGTCCCGTTCTACGAGTCAATAATTTTTTATGTTCCTGACCAGTATATGCGTGGCGTTGTAAGACGACAACATAGACTCCTCTGCTACCCACCTACATGGCGTGCTCCCCGAACCAACAACACTCCCACTGCCATAGCAATTAAGTTAATAAATGACTTTTTTAAATATATTCCTGAGGCAGATTTATATTTAACTCTCAATGGACAATCGCTAAATATGTATATTTATTTAAATATTAAGAAGTAATTGTTATACAGTTTCGAATTTTATGTTTAAGGTTGTGTTTTGTTTACAAATTTTATGTAGGGACATATTTGAAATTATAACAGTAAATTATATCGTATTGAAATTATATCAGTTCCAATGTGAAAAGCATGAAATTTGTGCAGTTTATATTGCATCCTTATAATATCCTTGCATACTATAAAACAAAGTCTCCCACCGCGTCTGTCTGTCTGTATATTCGCGATAAACTCAAAAATTTCGGAACAAATTTTCATGCGGTTTTCACTAATGGATAAAGTGATTTATGTGGAAGGTTTTAGTGTACAATTTATTAAGGTTTTGTATGAATTAGCAGAATTAGTTAAATTCAAGTTTTAGAAACATAACAGAAAAATGTGTAGCTGGGCAGTTTGTTGTGCCACTTCTTTGGTTTAGGGAGAAGCTGTCTTCTTATGAATTTTTTACCTCAAAAAGGTTTGGTTTCCAGTCTAGTTTACATAAACTGACTTTTTGTTTTGATTTTGAAATGTTGATTAATATTCTCATTATTTAAAAAAGTGTATTTTATTGCACCATGAAGATATTTTGTAAAAAACATTGTTAATGCTTATTAAAATACGAGGTTCACTCATTCGTATTACAATTGAGTCAACCTCGTAAGGCAAGTATGTGTGACAGAGTAAACAGTCTAGGACTATAAAAGCCAATATAATTTTATTGAATTGTTATTCTTCTTCTACCACACCTGCTCTACTTGGGGTCGGCTCTCCTCGTTTTAAGACGCCAGGAAACACTCTCCTGAGTTGTCTGTGGTTTCAACTGAGCTCGCTCCATATCGTTGGCAGTGTTTGTCTAATTATCTATACTTACTATTATAAAGGGGTGATGTTTCTAAGTAAGTTTGTATGTAAAAATTAATCTTTGAAACTACTCATCTAACTTTTAAAATTTTTGTCACTGTGTAAAATCAATCACTGATTGGCATACGTTAATTTTTCGCAGAAAAAGCTTTCAAGCGGGCGATGCCGTGGACAAAAGCTAAATTAAAATAAATTCGATTGGTCTTACAGTGAAAAACTGCTTACTCTGTAACACATCTTAAATTACATTACGATTGGCTCACTAATGGTAACATCTTTCTTTCTCCTGAGGTAATCAACAAATTAAAAACATGAAAATAGCTTGGACTAATCAGATTTTCTTTTAAAAATCTTGATATTTACATGTAAGTTTCCACTACGACTTGAATTTTCAATGTTCATTTGAGAAATTATATATTTAAGTGCGTTAATTTAACACGTGCAAAAGTTACCGTCGGAACACGGGTAGAAAAATTATGTTAAAAAACTTACATACTCAACTACAGTGCAGATTCTACACCGTTAACAAAAGAGAAAACGCTATACAATCACATTAAAAACAAATGTTAGATGTACTATCTACGGCTTAAACAATAAATTATGGCCACGAAAACATTTAAAAAATCAAGACGACTCTACTGCACTCCGAACGGGTAATGATAAGAAATCCTTGTTACGTCACTAGGAACATAATGCAGATCTTGGTATGCTTTCACCATCATCTGCTGGTTAACCACTGTGAATGGCCTTGGCGATATACTCTCAATAGATGGTAAAGGCCTCAGGTCCAAACTCGGCAAGGGCTCCTCCTTAGGCCTCATTGACGTTGGCACGAATGTCGGTTGTGGTATCGACGGCACCGTATAACTGATCATATTGTTGTACACAAACTGGTCGGGGTAAGAAAGCGCTTGATAACTCGCTTCTTGACGAGGTTCCACTTCTACAAAAGTCTCCCTAGTCGTGTAAAGCGCTGGATTGGAAAAAGCCGCTGTATCCAGCCGATTTTTCCTCCTCGGACGATATTTGTAGTCCGGATAGTCTTGCATATGTTTGATCCTTAACCTCTTTGCTTCGTCAATGAATGGCCTCTTTTCTGATTCGTCTAAGCTCTTCCATTCTAGACCTAGGCGTTTTGATATCTCTGAGTTGTGTAGTTTAGGATTCATCATTGATATCTTCTTCCGCTGTAGCCTCGACCATACCATGAAAGCATTCATCGGTCTTTTTATGTGGTACGGATTGGAATGTCTTGATAATTTGGGAAGGTGTCTCGGTGATTGCTGCTCAAGTTGATATGCCATTGATGTTACGTCATTTGTCGTCTTTGGGTTATGTAATTGTTGAGTTTTCACTTTTGTAGTATTGCACCGTTTAGGTTATGTAAAGATTCCTACTTTCATTACTTCTTGTAGTTTGTTATGGTCAAATTTAAAAATGTTCACTCGATACCACTTAATAGTGGGATAAGCTAGGGTTATAGATTCTTCAGCACAGTCCATATTACGTCAAAACTGTCTCAAACACCAAACCGAGTAAATAATATTGTGATACCCATCTCTAACACGGCCGAACGTGCACTGATGGTCGGTTTCAAAGCGAGCTAAGCCTGAATCGTGTCATTAGACCAACAATGGTTCGATCACAATTGGACTGGACAATTTTCCATGTATTATTTGGAGTTGAATAAAGAGCGGTGACAATGCATTGATTGCTCGCAAATTGTCAGATGATACTCGTCGTATGTTTTGTGTAAGCCGCGCCCGCGCACCGCTATCTATTAACTGTACGGTGCACAAAAAATGCTGGTTTGATATTTCGAATTGATTTTTTTTTCACAAATTAGAAGACTCGAGTGTGAAATGTACAAGTAACGAATGACAAGTGTTTTTTGTTTGTTACGTGTAACATTATTACCGTTATTTTCAACGTCCAGTGACATTTTATTCTTATTTGTTTAATGTATTGCTCATCGACATCGACAGCCCGAGCTGCTGCTAATATATGTCTATTTTAGTGTCTTTCTTTTTGAGTGGTAAAATCATCAAGTATCAGACTGCACTTGCGTTCCGGACCCGCGGTATCTTGTTAGAACATTCCCGCAACTCCGAAAGTCTATTTTTTAGCTACACACATGCGCATCCAAATCAAACTTGAACCTGAATGTTTGAATGCTTTTGTTATGACCTCCTTGGTATTTTGTTTACTTGTTATAAACAAAATGAATTTGGAATCAATGAGTTTATAGTTAACCGTTTGGGTTTTTGGTACTCAAATTTGAATTAAGAATCAGCAAACTAGTGTTATTTAAAAAAAGAGAACTATCAATGTGGATAGAACTCACATTACTAGCAACCTCTCCAACTAAGCTAAATATGATTGCGTCTGGAAAGGGTTTACGGCAATAGGTTAATGGGTGGAGTTCGAACCTACGACCTCTCGACCACAAGTCCGACACCTTTTCCAAATCTTGAAGGAAGGTGGATGGTTCGTTACTATGTGATTAGAAAATCACGTATACAGAGTTGATACGACAGAGGGACATTAAATTACACTACGTATACTATACGCGTTTAGTGTTAATTTGATACAGATAAAAAATAAAAAGAGCAAAAAATTTTTTTTTTTACAAAAGAAAACTAAATAGCTTACAATTCAGAGTAAAACGCAACCACCCTTTGTAAATAAATGTGACTGACCTTAAATACCTAGGTAACAAAGTGGCAACGTAGCGCGGCGTGTGTTATCTCTTGTTTTGGTCAGATTTATCGCTTTAAGGTGCATCTCATCAAAATCATTTGCGACTAAACTACGTCTCCTATTTAATTGATTTTTGGTACAAAGCTTGAAAATGGTACCTTGTATACTCAGTTTAAAGGAAAGCTCCTCGGTCGTATCAACTCTGTAGTACCGTACTTGTGAAACCATGAAAAAATGCAAAATACAGCCTTGCAGATAAAAAAATCTGCAGTGTTTTCGTACCGTACCTTACACGTGGCTTTCAAATGGCTTAACTCTAGTCTTTTTGCATTCTGATCAACAATACCTATCTATATAGAAACAGGGGTTAGGAAAGACGCCTTTTAAGAGAATCTAACACTCCATTTTTTTTAATTTCTTATTCTATTGTAAAAATGGCAATTCTCTCATAAATTAACCACTTCTAGAGTTTTCTCGAGGTTAATTTTTATCGGCTGTTACAATAAAGTTTGAACTTATAACGGAACTCTTATGATACTTATAAAACCATGCGTTGTAGCAAGTTAGCAATAATATTAACCTGACCTCGGTTTCGTTTGCGTAAAGCTGTTTTAATCAGCGAATAAAGTAGCTCGTGACACTCGCCATACCTTCAAATATAACCATACCAAAATCAAATCTACGTTTCTACATATTGACATGAAAAAAGGACAAACATACACTTTCATATTTTGTATACTTACACTAGAAGTCGCGCGGGGGTTCCGTGGACTTATCACGATAAAAGAAGGCATATAGGCAACGAGGTGCTATCGGACAAGCTTCATAGTCTGGCTCGTCGGCCAACCGTTGCTTGCCTGTCGGTTTTCTATAGATTGTACTTCGGGGAGTGTGCGCAGGAGCTCCATGACCTGATTCCTCCATCTCCATTTCATTACCGGTCTACCAGACGCACGGCTGGGTACCATCCACACTTGGTTGATATACCGTCTTGTCGTACCAAGCGCTTCTCCTCCACATTTATTGTGCGCACAGCCAAGCTGTGGAATTCTCTGCCGGCTTCTGTGTTCCCTGCCACTTATGACCTTTCAGCCTTTAAAGCACGAGTAAATAGGCATCCATACCACGTTTCATCCAAATCCAATCAGTGCTTTCAAAGATAAGCACGTTCAAACATACATTTCCGCTTTATGAAATAAGTACCTACCTATAAATGTAATCTGGACGAGTAACTTCAATAATCTTTACATAGTGTATTATATTCTCTTTGAATCTATAGATAGGTATTATTAATTCATAAAAATCGAATCATGATTATTTGCAACCACGGAGCATTGTAATGTATCATCTATGGTATTTGCTCCGTGTTTGCAATGCTCCGGTCTCTTTAGCGAATTCTAATTTCAAATTTCAGAATTGGAAATTCGAATATAGATTGTACGTATTATAGGATATATAATTTTATACCAGAATCTCATGACACAAAAAATAATGGGAAAAAAACTTTTTAACAAAAAATAGAACCGACTTCCATATAAAAACACTGCAAAGACAAAAATAACTTTAATTTCGGAAGGCGGTGTCAAAAACGAAAATATATACAAAACTAAAGACACCGCCTTCCGAAATTAAAGTTATTTTTGCCTTTGCAGTGTTTTTATATGTAAGTCGGTTCTATTTCTTGTTAAAAAGGTTTTTTTCACGCTTTTTAGTGGGTCGGTTTGTAATTTATCTAGTTACAAAAGCCAAAATGTCAACTACTTATCACCTTTTACAAAATATTACTTTTCCCGGTGCAGAGCCGTTAATTTTTGAGGAGTTCTCCTGGTACATGACCATCAGCTCTAATTCACCATATGCATTGTGACGAGCATAAAGTGCTTAACATCCATATTCAAGTAATCTAATCGCAATCAACGAAATACTTATTATTGAGTAGTTTCGGTGGCCATCTGGGGTCTTCATCATCAGTTCCACTTCCTCAAATGGTGCTTTTCGAGAGCAACTGCACAAGGTACTATAAGAAATACCCAAAACGCTATAGGTGTGCCTATAATATTTGAAGAGTTCCCTCGATTTCTCCATGATACCATCATTAAATCCAGACGTGACGACAAAAGGACCAACTAGAAAGAATACCCTTTCAAACAAAAAAATACTTTTCCAAATCGGTCCAGCCATCTCCGAGTTATGAGACGAATTGTAAACCTCCTTTTTTTGAAGTCGTTTAAAAAGCGATTTTCATGTGGCAATGTGTATGACATTCTGTCAAGTGTAGGGCGTCCAATCCCGCAGCCTGAATTCAATCTCGGTATTTGCGGGACTACGAATTTTCAATCCCGCGGGATCTCGGTATTTGCGGGATCCCGCATATTGAAAATATTCACATTTATATAAGGCAAATAAAACAATGAATTAATCAACTAATTCCATGTTTATTTACGTATTACTATTACTATGAGATCAATCAAATTACACCGTTTATTTATTACAAAAAAACAGTGAATTAATCTACTAACTCCACATTTATTCCAGTATTACTAGTAGTATGAGATCAATCAAATTACACCGTTTTTCTTCAAAAAAATAGTAACAAATACTGAATAAGAAACTTTACTGATATTTTAGGCTACATACTTAGGCTACCACTGACTGAAATTCGGCTATATTAGGCTACATAAGCTCAAAAAAACAATGAATTAATCTACTAACTCCACATTTATTCCAGTATTACTACTAGTATGAGATCAATCAAATTACACCGTTTTTTTTATCACAAAAAATAGTAACAAATACTGAATAAGAAACTTGACTGATATTTTAGGCTACATACTTAGGCTACCACTGACTGAAATTCGGCTATGTTAGGCTACATAAGCTGTGAAAAACGGGCGACATCGGCCCCGCGTTGTTTGCAACACTGCCGGCCGCCAGTCACCGAGCGATCGCGCTCGCGAGAGGTCGTATGCATGCTTTTTTTCAGTCCCGCAAATCCCGCGGATCCCGCGCCCGTAATCCCGCATCACGCGGGATTGGAAAATGACGCGGGATCCCGCAATACCGAGATTTCGGTATTCCGGGATTGGACGCCCTAGTCAAGTGTCAAGTCAAAGTACATGTCAACGACACAATCATGAGTTTTAGTTTATATTCTCGAAAAAAAAACCTAGATTTCTGGATATAATGTCGAAAAAACCACTGTGTTCCAAGCAATAAATATTATTTTCAATGTTTACAATAATAAAAATTGTGAAGAAGGTGGTGGAACTTAGCGAATATGAAACATTTTAAAGCGCGTTTATACATTTACCGGTTAATAGGAGGAACTTGTTTTGATACTTAATTTTTCGTGAATATAAACGTATTTTTTTTTTTTTTCTAAGTGATTAACCTATTGCCTGCCGGGGTCGTGGAACTTATTCCATTACCGTGACCCCGGTACGTAAAGGGCTATTGAAGGAATACCGTGGATTTTAGTCAGTACAAGTCTGACAGTCCCTC
This sequence comes from Tholera decimalis, assembly GCA_943138885.2. Taxonomy (NCBI): domain Eukaryota; kingdom Metazoa; phylum Arthropoda; class Insecta; order Lepidoptera; family Noctuidae; genus Tholera; species Tholera decimalis. The sequence continues at coordinate 4,329,372 of OW964553.2, read as the reverse complement.
CGGCCCTGCCCGGGGTGGGAGGACTCATATGATGATTTTAGGTTAAAAAAAAAAGTGATTAACCTATTGTTTGCTTATAGGGGTTTCTAATGGACTATACGGCATATAATTGATGAAAGAAAAACGATCGAAAGTGTATCCTCTACGCCTGGTAAATAAAGGAAAGGTAGAAAGAAAAAATCAACATAATATACAGTTTTGATTTAAAAGTTATTAGAAACAAAGTAAAAGAATTTTATACTGTAGGTATCGAAGGAATATCCATCTATAATGAAATTATTACATACTAAATGAAATTAATTTGTCGAAAGAGAATCGTGAAAAATTATTTTCAAACTTTATTTGCTCGTACTGTTACGTGTGTTTCTGATTGTGCTTTTTCATTAATAGGCTTATATTGAAGAACAGATTGTCTTACAATTTATATATTTAAATTCCAGTCCAAAAGAACTAATTTTTTTCCTGGTGAAAACTACAACTGCCGACTCTCATCACGATATGAATACGGATAACTTAACGAAGTGGGTCTCAGAAAAGCTGATTCCAAATATTACGAAACCTCTGATTGTCATGGATAATGCAAGTTATCATTCTATTCAGTTGAATAAACCACCTACACAAGCCAACCGTGTGGATGATATTAAAGGATGCCTCGGTAAAAACGACATTCATTTTTATAAATGCTATCGTAAATGTCAAGTAGTGCAACAAAACAAACCAATACCTATTTAGGTATTGGTTTGTTTTGTGGCACTACTTAAAAACAAATAAAATTAGTAAAATTTTATTCAAAACATATTTATGTTATGGATAAAATTTTGGAATTGCACTGTCACGAAGCCTCAAAAACGTTACCATTGCTCACTGAATCCAATAAAAATGATTTCGGGTACAATGAAGCAAAAAGTTATATAAAATATAAATAATAGGCATGCAAACGATATTAAAAAAAATTACAGAAGAAGCTTTTTTTCACATTGTGAATTCTGGGATAAAAATTAGCTTATAAGTAAAATGATAATTGGATTGTTAATACCTTATCGCATTCAGCAAATAAATAAGATCATATGCTGGTGGAATATTTGTAAATATTTTCTTATTCTGAATATGATATGTAACATATGCTTTAATATGCATATTATGCTTTTTTAATATTAATTTTTCTTCATGAATAAATAGACTGACTACTTTAGATATTTAATTAGCTGATCTACACGCAGCTTAGCTCATGTGGACTAGTTTTATTATAATTTATTTTATTATTACCCCCTTTTTTTTTTAACGTGGTAAAATTATCAAATAAGTCCTCCCACTCCGGGCAGGGTGGGAGGGACTGTCAGACTTTTACTGACTAAAATCCACGGTGTTCCTTCAATAACCCTTTACATACCGGGGCCACGGTAACGGGATGAGTCCCACGACCCCGGCGGGCTTCGGCCCTCTGCAGAGGGGGCCTCGTCATGTTGCTGACGCTCTTTGAGGCGCGCGTGGAACACGACGCGCCGTCGACCCGGGCATGGTCCATGGTCGGGCAACGAGTTGCCCTTTACTCGCTGTCCGCATGCCCGCGCCTACGGTGGCCGGAGATCGTCGGCCGACGTCCGACGCCGTGGGCGTCTGCCACTGCGGCTGGGCTGGAGGGAGGACGCCATCCTCTCCCTCACGCGGCCCGCCTCCTCCTTCGGAAGCATGACTGCTTCGCAGAAGGAGGCGACCGCTTCCCACTCCCTCTCGCCCCGCAGCATGGCCTCGACCAAGGCCGGGCGCGAGAGGTCTCCGCCTATTGTCGCCGTGAGGACACGTCGGTGCTCTGCCCAGGCGGGGCAGTCTTGCACCGTGTGCTCTACGGTGTCCTCAGGGCGACCCTCGCAGTGGTGACACCCAGGCGTTTCCTCCTTTCCCATCAGACACAGGTACCTCCCGAAACTTCCGTGTCCGGTGAGGACCTGCGTCATGCGGTAGGTCAGGACGCCGTGACGCCGATCTAGCCACTCCTCAAAGAGGGGTCTTACCGCCGCAATTGCGGCGTGCCCGGCCGTCGGTTGCGACAGTCGTTCCCTCCATACTGCCCTGAGATCGCGCCGGAGCTCTTCCCGCCGCGCCTCGACTTCTCGAGGCAGCGGGGATACGCCCCGGCGCTGCGCCTCCACGCGCCATTCATAGACGCGCTGGAGGGCAGTCGCCTCCAGATCCCAGGGCAGCAATCCGGCAAGGAGGTTGGCCGATTCACCGGCGATCGTGCGGTATCCCCGGATCATTCGGATAGCCATGACCCTCTGGCATGCGACCAACTTTAGTGGTCGCGTCCGGATGCACAGGGCCCACACTGGGGACCCGTAGAGGGCCATGGACCGCACGACGCCGGCGTACAGCCTTCGGCAGGCGGCGTTTGGCCCGCTGAGATTAGGCAGGAGTCGCCTGAAGGCGGCTGCTGCCCGGTTCAGCTTTGGGGCCAAACTCAGGAAGTGCTCCCTGAAGTTCCACCGCCCCCTACATCCAAAATTATCAACGTTATTAGTGTGGAAAATATCAAGATGGTTTAATCCAACTTCCCTAGTTCTGCCTACTAAAAATTTTAATTTCCCTATTTGCCTTGAGATTCTAGTACACCTATAGTCGGTACTTACACAAAATATGTGGAGTTTTCTTTAAAAAAATAAAAAGATAGAGACTATCTTTTAGTTTCCTTCAACTTTCTTAAAAGCGACATCTCTGCAATACTGTATTAAATAATTCTACCCCTTATAATCCCGTATATGAGCGCGCCGAATTTATAAGTTTGTACCACCCTTTCATGCTTCCCTGTTCCAAAATTGATACCTTAAATTTTTCCTAGATGTCGCTACTCACTACGCGTTCTCATCCACACCTGGATTTTGCAACACCATAGAGAAACTGAGTACTTGAATGTGATTGTGTATTGTTGGTAAGCAGAATGAATTTGAGGAGCGGCTAATCCTTGCAACACAATGATGAATTGGTGGCCATTGATCGATACAACTCGCTTTATCGTCAATACATCACAAAAGACCGGTTCAAGCATGTAGATTGTAGGTACTTCGTTTTTAATGTTAATGGTCCTATTTACTGGAGAAAATAGTCTTTTTTTGGGTTTCGTAACTGATGTATCGGTAAAAAAAGAGTCCCTTATCAACGCGTTTCCAGGCTAGAACGCTAAGATCTTCGCTGTCAGCGATCACCACGTCATGAATTTTCCAGAATGCCGCTAGTTATTACCTACAACTTTATTTAAACCACTCTATCTTTTCACCACTCATGGAGTCATGGTCTGGTAGAAAATGCCTACGACGTTGGTTCATATTAAATTTTTATATGCGGATCCTGCTGACTACTGATATGACTTACACTTACTGTCTGTTACGAATACTAACGAAAGTTCTTACCAACAAGACAAGAAGTCAATTGAAAGGTATTAAATTTCATGAAGTTGGATTCTAAAATAATAAATCAGAATTTAAGTTTCCTCCTTTAATTTGTATGCGCGCCATCTAATAGGTAGTGCTACACGCAATCATGCTTAACTCAACAGTCAATTGATAATATGTTTCACCGCTAGATGTCAGGAAACACAATATTGAAGTTTCATCCATGAAGCACTTGATACAGATGGCGCTACTATCTACTTTATTTACTCACAAGTGTTTTTTTATTTAATTTAACATTATTTTAATTTTAAAACAGCTTAAAGCAAATAGCACGGGTATCCTGACCAAAAATGTACCCATAGAGGATTATTTTGTAATAATTATAATTGGGTAAATTGTAAACAAAAATAGCAGCAGAAATGGAATTATACTTCACTGCTTATGTGCCGATGAAAAGTAATTTGAAAAAAATGCTTTTCATACAATTTCTACATCATCCATACCTACATTTTTCTCCATAAAAGGCCAACGTCCATACTACGTTGAATACACCGGTTCTCGTCCGATCACCGAAGTTAAGCAACGTCGGGCGCGGTCAGTACTTGGATGGGTGACCGCCTGGGAACACCGCGTGACGTTGGCTTTTTTATTATTAGTTATTTTATTTCATTATGTTTATGCACTTGCTTGAAAAATCGGCAGCAATGTGGGTTCCTAAACTGATAAATACTCAACAAACCATAATTATTTTGTTTTGTGGGTGAACCAAACAAAAACCCAACTTTTGATTAATTCATCTATAGAGTCCAGTTCGATTATAATAATAATAATATGACCGCAGAGAAGTATGGCAGAGCAAGGAGCTTCACGGACGCTATTACCAGGCCCTTCATGGGTCTGACGTAGATACATTAGCGTCCGTAGCCTGGCTACGTTTTGGTGACCTCTTCGGGGAAACCGAAGGTTTTGTTTGTGCGATTATGGATGAAGTTATGATGACGAATAACTATCGGAAATATATCGTGAAGGATGGTACGGTAGACACATGTCGGGCATGTCACAAACCGGGAGAATCCATTCGTCACATTATCTCCGGTTGTTCTCGTCTGGCTAACGGAGACTATTTGCATAGACACAACCTTGTAGCCAGGATTGTTCATCAGCAACTTGCTCTTAAATACAATCTTGTGGAATCAGAAGTACCGTACTATAGGTATGTGCCCGACCCAGTTCTCGAAAATGGCAATATTACATTGTACTGGGATCGGTCTATCATCACTGACAGGACTATTGTTGCCAATAAGCCTGACATAGTGGTGATAGACCGATTAGAGCGTCGCACAATGATTGTTGATATAGCGGTCCCTCATGACGAAAACCTCGTGAAAGCAGAGAAAGATAAGCAATTTAAGTATCTTGATCTGGCTCGCGAGGTTGTCGACATGTGGGATGTGGATACAGCAATCATTGTGCCGATAGTCGTCTCGGCCAATGGCATAATAGCCAAGAGCCTCGACAAACATCTTAAGAGGCTCTCGTTGGACGGCTGGATCAAGGGCTTGATCCAGAAAGCAGTACTTCTGGACACGGCGCGCATTGTTAGGAGGTTCCTCTCTCAAGAGCCCTGACCACCGGTAGCTTGGACCCTGTTCCCGATACCGGTGGGCTACTGTTTTTTATATTTTTAAATGTTTTTTGTTTTTATAGGAATATTTAAAAATGTAAATAATATGTTTTTAAAGTGTAATAAATGAAATAATAATATAATAATAATATTCCACAACTTTCACACAACGCCGTCTAGTCCCAAACTAAGCAGAGCTTGTGGTATGAGTACTAGACAACTGATAAACATACATATATATTTCTAAATACATACATATTATAGATAATTTTTTATTATTATAGATAATTTAAAATTCAAGACTTCAGAAATTATCATAATAATTATGTATTGTTTATAGGGTTATTGGTAAAACACAACCTCTCAGGACTATATTTGTAACATCATAATCAATTACTTTTGTTCTATAATGAATGTTATTTTTCTATATAAATATAGTTTAAAACTCTAAAAGATTATAAATATATTTCTACATTAAAAGATTAAAAAAATAGAAATTTAAAAAGAGTACCTACATGTAAAAATCTAATAATAATAAGTCTCACAGATTTCAATACATTCTAATAGCCAAAACACCGTAAAATTTTATAAAAATCTAATATCTGGAAAACTGTTAAATATGTTTCTGTTAGGTATTCAGGAAGGGTGTTTCATAGTCAACTCAGTCAGAAACGATGATCTACGTTGACTTAACCTGTAACCCTGTATAAACTTACAATTTATTTTATGGATTCCGTAAATCTGAAATAAATAGTTTTATTTTATTTTACTTTTTATTTCATGTTTTTTTTTATTAAAATATTATTTGATTCCTTCGCTCAACTTCATAGTCTTTGAGTTAAGCCCTTGTCACAAACACGACTTAAATGGTATCCAAGTATTTATTGCTAATATTTATATTGCAATATGTGGATAACGTAGTGACTAGTATATTTGTTTCTTATATCTATTAAATAGCTTCTAACCGCGACTTCGTTCGCGTGGGACGGTTTTCCCGCGTAAATCCCGATCCCGTGGGAATTCCGGGATAAAAAGTATTGTATAGTAGCGTATGTGTTATTCCAGGATATTAGCTATCTAGTTAACAAATTTCATTCAGATATGTTAAGTAGTTTTTGCATCAAAGAGAAACAAACATACATCCATCCATCCTCACAAAATAATATCAGTAAGATTTCATACTGTTTTTTTTTGTAAATTCTAATACACTGTTACTATAGTGTTCGTTGTCCTTAATATAATAAAATAAAGGAAACATCTTTTTTCAAATGCAACAATGACCTAAAATGATATATATATAAAACCATAAAAAAATACCAAAGTTACAAAACTTAAATAAACAGCCACTTCAGAATCTCGAGATAAATCCCTTACCAACAGGAGGCGACTTTGTAAATCACGGAGGACATAAAGGGGAGTATTTAACGCCATATTTATGATAATAAGACCGAGCGCGCCATAATGGAAAATACAAAAAGCGCCGCCCCGACCGTCGTAAGGCGGACGGAGAGACGCGCTTTAGATGATACGATACTACTGCGATACGATTGGGAATATTGGGATAGAATTTTGACGTACGAAACTATTTATAGTTTATATACATTTTATAACCATGTGACATTTAATTTTATATCTTGATATTTTAATTACTTATCCTCATTCTCTTTTGTTATAATTATTATTATGTTTCTGATATTCGTAATTGTGATATTTTTTTGGAAATTAATACAGTGACATTTGTTTCATTTAATATTATAATTATTATATTTGGTCAAGGACTTGAAATAAACGCATTTTATTTTATTTTTTCATTTTATAGTAAATCGAAATAGTCTGTCTATAAGTAAAAAAACTAATTTTACTAAATGCGTATGAATATTTATACTTAAGGGATGTCGAAAGAAAATATCCTCTTTATTCCTATGTATACGTGTTATGATGAGGTTTATGATCTGAAACTTGGTACACAAATTCGTAAAAAGTAGGTACGGTTTACAGTATTTAGTACATTCGGTATGTAAACGTTGACAGTTGGCTCAAACACCTGAAATGAAACAGAGAGAGCATCTCGACACGCCCTATCAACAATGTCGGATCTGAAAATAATATGCAACTTTCCAGCAGAGCAGTTTAAAGTTTAAAAACATGATAAAAATGTTATTTTATGGATTACAGTTATATATATGGACATTGGATATATGACACTCATTCCAAAATTCAAAATCCTAATCCATAAAATAACATTTTTATCATGCTTTTAAACTTTAAACTGCTCTGCTGGAAAGTTGCATATTTTCAGATCCGACATTGTTGATAGGGCGTGTCGATCTGACCACTTCCTCGCGCATAGCGCATGACGTTCTCATTTGGATTGAGGAGGCATCACCTACTTACCTCTTCCCAACTTTCTTGTGGTTGGCAGTGTAACCAAATGCAGCTGAATACTAATGTATATGAGATACAGACTGCCTATCTGACCTCCAAAATCCAGTTGCTGGGTAACATGATACCCCTTGGTAAGACCAGTATCGGATTTTTGGCGTCTGACTACCCGTTACAACTGTCAAGGATGAAAATGACATTTGAAACCACTAGCTTAAGGGCCTATACTACCTCAGCGCTTCTCACTCTTTATCTCGCTCGCACACTACTGGCCGCGGTCACGCGAGCAAGCGAGACAGGGTGGCAGGGAAAAGACTCCTAGACACCGATAATTTAGTTTATTTCTTTTTACGGTGAAAATAATGGTAATTTAAAAAAGTAAATAACATAAGAACTGCTTTATTAGTTAGTTCAATTAATATGCAAAGTTTCATTATCTAATTTGAAGTTATTTTTGAAAAAAATTTGTTCGGTTTGGAGGTAAATTTGGATTTTTTTTTTCTATCAAGAAAATTTTATGGGATCGTGTTTTCGTCAAACATAGTACCTAACATTAATCCTCAACTTTACTATATATTTATTTCAAAATTATTGCTGCAGTATTTTCGACATAACGGAGGATCGTGATAAGCCATTTGAGGTAGCATAGGCCCTTAACGTGCACGGAGAAATCTCGATATGTTACGACGGTCACCCATTCCCGCTGTTAATATTTAGACTCGAGCTTCGATGTAGAGGAAAAATAACAGTATACTACATTTCTGAAATATTTCATATCAACAAAAAATATTTATAATATATAAATATACAACGTGTAACGGAAAGGGTATATACATACCAAGGGCACGGCTTCTTTGGATGATATCAAATGATATTGGAAGGGTTACAACTCAAAATAAAATACTCTAAAAATTGATACCAAATTTTCGGTTTCGTAAGATTCTTAAATTGAAATCATAACAATCGTGTCACCGCACTACATAGCAAAATACCTTTCCACGATACTTGCAAATATCACGATAAATCTCTTCTGTGATGTGCTTATTTCAATTTGAAAAGTTCAGTTTCTGGTATCAATGTATTAAAAATTCTCATTACTTCCAAAAATGTAGAGATAGGATTAAAAAACCCTTCCAATATCGTTTGATATCACCCAAAGAAGCCGTGCCCTTGGTATGTGTATACCCTTTCCGTTACACGTTGTATAAATATTTTAAATTTTAACAAAAAAAATTTTTTTTTTTAATTTTAATAAAAATATAATATATAAATATTTTTTCTGTATATGTGTATTTATTTGTACAATTGTTTGTTTCCCAAATAATTAGATGGCAATTGGCAGTACCAACACAAGGTAATTTAACAACAGGCTAAATTCAGTATACGTTAATCTGATATTTTTCATACTCCTGAGCTAGTTATAGTATACTTTTCATCACGCTACAATCAATAGGAGCAGAGCAGTGAAGGGAAATGTTGGGAAAACGGGAGAAGTTACTCCATTTTTTAAGTTTCCGTCGCGTGTGCAACCTTAATGGTTAAAGCTACACAGAAATCATTTCATGACGGAAATTTTCTCCTTAAAATTATATAAAAAATATCCCACGACAGCATATGTCTATCTTTTATGGTTGACTCACAATAACACGTGTAACTCCCGATAGCTTAGCAGTTCGAAGCTTTCTGATTATAATATTTGTCTACTCTTACGTTTATAACACTCTCAGACACCCCTAATAATGTTAATAATGTTAACTTTTTCAAGTTAACATTATTAACTATTCCCTATAAAAGAATCATATAAATCGGTATAGAAACACCAAAGTTATACATGAAATACTTATATGGTTTATATTAACATATAAACCATTGCGCGTGAATGCTGAATCATGCTATAAGGATTATTTTTGAGAATCGGTCGCCGCGCTCGACGCGTTTGCGGCCGAAGGTATAAAATTTCGTTCTATAGGTACTTAAGCCTCATGTGAACGTGATCTAAACAATATTACCAATACATTAACTTAAAAACACACAAGGAGTTACACGCTGACGGAGTCGCGGGCACAGCTTTTCACAATAATATTGTGAGGTTCCGTATTGCGATATTTTTCAACAGTATTATAGATATATTATATTTCCCTACTAAATTACGAAAGTTAATCTGTCTGTTACATCAAAATCACTGAACCGTGAGGAAGGACATAGGCTACTATTTTTTTACGAAAAACGACGGAATCGCGGACGAAGTCGCGGGCAAAAGCTATCTATACTAATAATATAAGGCTGAAGAGTTTGTTTGTTTGTTTGAACACGATAATCTCAGGAACTACTGGTTCGAATTGAAAAATTATTTTTTAATTAAATAGTCAATTTATAGAGAAAGGCTATAGGCTATATATTATATCATTACGCTAAGGCCAATAGGAGCCAAGCGCCAATGAAGAATGCTTCAAAATCGGGGTTAAATTTAATGTTAGCCCAAAGTAACTATTCCACGCGGACGAAGTCGCGGGCAAAAGCTAGTGGACAAATATATCTGCATATCTGCTAGGCCAGTGGTCACGACTCTGTGCCTCATCCTTCCAATTCTGATGAAAGCCATAGAGGTCCTCCCGCCATTTCCTTAGCGACCTACCGCGCCCCCTTTTTGTAGTATCAGGGCACCAATTTATGTCATGCGAGCCCACAGCATGTTATATAAGTTAAACCAAAAACAAAATAACTCACGCAACGCTCACGACTTAACGCAGCTGCCTCAATTTTCAGGCTGCATGATAATGTAAACAAAATAGTCAATGTAAATAAAATATTATTATTGATTCTTAAATTAATAAAAAATATTTTATTTATTTATATAACTTTCACGACTCACGATTGATCGTGACCCCCATTTTAAAATCGTACACTATAAAGCCGTGTTTTAGTCTTAACTTATTGTTATTGCAAGTTTTAAGCCTTAGTTTTATGTGAGGATCGGGGAGCCTGCATCTATTTACGTTATATATAGATTTATTGGCGCCTCGCCAAGGAGTGACTCCACTTGAGGTGAACTTAATGGTCTAATGATAAAATACGGTCAGTTCCTGGACGATGTCTGATAAGATGGGAGAGAAAAAGATGGGGTTTTATAAGCAAAGCGTTTTGTGATTGTTTGGTGTCTTGTGAAGTGGTTGCCATTTGTGGTGTAGAAGCGTGTTTGCGAAGGGATTAGCTTATGATAATGTGATTGATTGACAATGTAATTTAAAAATAATATTTGTACACCTCTGGGCAAAATATGGAGGTTCTATCTATCTGTAACATTTCACACACTGTTGTAATTTGACCCCGGTTTACAAATAAAGCATTCTGATTCTGATACGTTGCGACCGTGAAATTACTTATGAATTATCATATTATATAGGTAGCTATATTATCAAAGCAAGGAAATTAAAAAAAAGCGATGGTGACGATGATTTTTTTTTTAGAATATAATAGAATTTATTTATTTTTCTCACCACAAATTAATACATTAGATAATTGACATAAGGTACAGACAATTTAAACATAATACAATTTAAACATAAGGTGACGATGACTATGGTTAAGATGTTCTACTTGAAATATGGTTATAAACTAAAAGAAACAGCAGATAAACATAAGATTGAGTGAAGTTTGACTGCGCAATAAAAACAACAAGTATAACATTCGAATCTGATTTATTTACAATATGCTATGGTGTATGTACCACTCTTTCATAACAGTCACCATTGTACAATATCTTAGTGTCCTATGCGTGTATGAGGATGATGTATGATGGAACCAAATTATTATTATGACTGCTCACTCATCGTAACCTTCGATGAGTGAGCAATCATAATAATAATTTCCCACACGAAAACCACCTCTGTCAATAAAACTGATATCGTTTCGCTTAAAAAAATGTTTCATTATTAAAGTTTTCTTTACATAAAATAAAGCGTAGGTACATAGCTACCTATATACTTCACCTCCATTCTTTGATTTTTGTTCAATAGAAATATTCATTAATTATTTAAATCCTTCCATTTTATATAGTAAAAAAATTAAACCGACTCCCAAAAAACACTGCAAAGTGAAAAATAACTTTAATTTCGGAAGTCGGTGTCTTTAGTTTTGTTTTTTCGTTTTTGGCACCGACTTCCGAAATTAAAGTTATTTTTCACTTTGCAGTGTTTTTTGGGAGTCGGTTTAATTTTTTGTTAAAAAGTTTTTTCACTCTTTTTAGTTGGATGATTTTTAATTTACCTAGTTACAAGAGCCTAAATGTCAACTACTTATAACCTTTTACAAAATATTGCTTTTCCCAATGCTGGGCCGTTAATTGTTGAGGAGTTCTCCTGGTACTTCAGCATCAGCTCTACATCACCATATGCATTGTGACGAGCATAAAGTGCTTAACATCCATATTCAAGTAATCGAATCGCAATCCACTTAATACTTATTATTGGGTAGTTTCGGCGGCCATCTGTGGTCTTCATCATCAGTTCCACTTCCCCAAATGGTACTTTTTGAGAGCAACTGCACAAGTTACTATAAGAAATACCCAAAACGCCATAGGTGTGCCTATAATATTTGAAGAGTTCCCTCGATTTCTCCAGGATCTCATCATCAGATCCTGACTTTGGTGATAGTGGTACCAATTTCGAAGTATACCCATTCGAACAAAAAAAGAATTTTCCAAATCGTTTCAGCCGTCTTCGAGTACTCGATGATCATACATAAAAAAAAAAAGTATATATATATACGCGTCGAATTGATAACCTCCTCTTTTTGTCGTCGGTTGAAAATGTAGATGTAGACTTTGTATGGCTATTTGTATAATCTTTAATCACTAAAATTGTCATGCGGAATAATCTGTTACCAATAGTGTAGGAGGAAGGCGTCGATGTCTGTCACAAAGTTCCAACTAGCGCGGCCATCGATGTTTCACTCTATCTTTAGAAACTTTAATGTATGTCTATGTACTTTGTGTTTTAGATTAAGATAGACGAGTTGAACCTTATTCTAAAACATCACCATAACGCAAAACGTCTCCGCACAAAACCTCAACACATAATAGCTAAGTCATCTCAGTTCTCCCATATAGAGAAGTCGAAGCTGGCAGTCAACGCACGGACAGACAAACAAACACATATAAATAATGCGGCCGAGGAGAAAGGAGTGAAATGCTATTCCTCCACGCTGTATAATAGAACGGGTGTTGGTATACACGGGAGGATATCCGGAGATGTGTCTTGGGATAGGTGTGAAGATTTTCGTTTATAAGTTTTAATAGAGAATCGCTGGCAACACTAGCGCTGTTTGCATATCTCGCGTTATTAAATCACGTAAATAAATAAAATAACAACGCTACGTTTATAATTAGTTATGTGATGGACTATAATGACTCTGATTAACAAGTGATATTGATTGTGAGAACTTATGACATGTGTGATAGCAATTATGCCAATATTTCTTAAGACGATTTAAATCAGTGTCAAAACAAACAATAAACAAGAATTTAGTGATCTCAATAACACTACACCCAATAATACTACCCTCTACCATAAAAGTGCAACTTAACTACAAGATTCTGTACAGATTCCATCAAGGTTAGTAATATCTTTTGGAAAAAACATAAAAACAAATACCGTTTGGAAAAAATATTCATAAAATGACCTTTGTACCCGTCATATTTTATGACAACTAGCGCTCAAAAAACATTGCTACTCGCCACCAGAGGTCGCGCATAGGGTTACCATTGCAAAAATATAATTGTATTTGGTAGGAAAATATTATTTTCCGGTGACTACAAAGCAAAATAGCTATGGATGAAAACATAACTTACCGTAACCATAATCTATTCAGAACAAGCTCATTGCCTGATATTACTGCAGACAATTCGAATCTATTTGATCAAACGATGACGAGTCTACCGAATACCTCAAAAAGTTAAGCAATTATCCAATGATTTACAAAGCGCTCATCAAGAAATTGAAAACTTAAATTCTGAAAACTTTAGACTGAAAACTGATGTCCAAAAATATATTAAAATGATAAATGTCTACAAGAATATAAATGATATCGACATAAATAACTTGACTCCGTGCTCAGAACGTAAACGAAATTCGAAACAAAGCAATAAAGTAACACGTACACAAAAAAATACAAAGCAACCAATCACATCGATACCGAATGTAAAGTATGTTGAACCAACCGACATCGCTTTCACGACTCCTATAAAATTGGCTAAATCTACAAATATAGTGGAATGTAGCCCGTCAGCAAGTACTGGATTGAACTCAACGCCTGCAGACAGCGTCATTCAGACGAAATTAACAGTTAAACTTCCAGACCAAAATACCTCAAAAAAATCTGCGAATAACACAAATATATTACAGTGTGAACCAAAAAGAAGTATGGAATTGAACCATACCCTACGCTTACACAAAAAGGACGTTCAGGTTAATATGTCTAAGCCGAATACTGTGATAACATTATCGAAATGCACGATGACACCGGAAAAAAGAAAAAATAAAGTAATTATCATAGCAGATCAACAGGGACGCTATATTCAGAGAATTCTTCAAAAACTTATAGGGGACGACTTTCTAGTAAGATGTTTTTGGAAACCAGGAGCGTGCCTACAACAAATTTTAATAACTGAAAAAGTAGAAATAAGTTTATTAAATAAGGACGACTTCGTAATTGTATTGGGAGGTGTAAATGATACCAACCCAGAACTAACTCAACTATGCCTTAGTAACTTTTTAAATAATACAAGAAACACGAATGTAATGATCTCTGAAGTACTATTTAATAATCATTTAAATGAAAAAAAATTAAATTATAAACTGAAATTTATCTGTTCTCACTACTCTCATTCTACTTACGTGGACATGAATTACTCAATATTTACGCCAAAATATCGCTTTTTACCATTGCATAATGCCAATTAACTCTGAAGGAAATATTAAGAAACACTTATAAACAAAGCCATGACAAATATGCCATGATAAATCGTAAACCTGACATTTCAACTACTACTTATAATGACAAATGTACCCAGACAGAACTTAATTATCAAGATAATGAAAATTCTCCCTCAAATCAGGATCTTTTTCGCTTATAAACACATAAATATACTTCATCAAAACATAAATGGCTTAATAAGTAAATTAGATGAACTAACAGTACACTTACACTCGCTAGGTCAAATAAATAACCACTACCCGATCGACATTATATGTATAACTGAACATAACATGACAATTGATGATAGCAAATTACTTAAACTACCCTATTTCATACTAGGAGACAATTTCTCACGAAATAATAGACATGGAGGATCTTGTATATTGCTAAAAACAAATCATAATTTCAAAACTATACCTGAAGCCAAAAGCCTCAGTATTATGAATATTTTTGAATGTAGTGGTGTTGAACTAATCGATCACAAAATTATAATATTATGTGTTTATCGGCCTCCTAAAAATAAAAAAAGATGACATTGACTTATTTTTTATGAGGCTAACGACTCTACTAAACAAAATATGTTACACACACAAAAAAGTTATAATATGTGGTGATTTTAATATTAATAGATTAGAGAATAATAACGTATCCCGACAGTTTGAACAATTACTTTTAAGTTACAATTTGAAATTAACGATAAACCAACCCACCAGATTAAGCAGCATGACTTGTATTGACAACATAGCCCATAATATTAGAGGATCAAAAACTACTGTCTTGGAACTGTCGCTTTCGGATCATACAGCACAAATTTTAAGATGCCCAGTAAAGAAAAGCTACCTTTTTACACATTGGTATAAAACTAAACGAGACTATTGTGAGGATAATATTATAAAATTTATAAATTGTATAAAAAGTCTGAGTTTTGAAGAATGTTTCACAAATAACAACCCTGAAACCGCTTATAATGCCTTCCACGATTTATTTAAGCTATTTTACGATTTGTGTTTTCCTAACATCAAACTAAAAATACCTATTTCTAAGAGGCCTAAATGGCTTAGTAAGGGTATAAGGTCATGCTCTAAGCGTAAACGTCAACTATTATGGAATTATCGACTAAATTCAAACCTAAAAGACAAAATTTACTACAAAGAATATGCGAAGAGACTAAGAACAATTATTAAGAAAACCCAAAAATCACAAAATAATTACTTTATAAGCTCAGCTTCTAATAAAGCCAAAGCGATATGGAAAGTTATAAATAATTATAAAACCGAAACACCAAAAGAGAATATTAACCAAATAAAGGTACAGGATAAAGTAGTTACAGCGCCAAAAGAAATAGCTCAAGCATTTAATAATTACTTCATTGACGATATTAAAAAGACGAAGAGGGACAAAAGAGTTTCTGTAAAAACACTGACATACAAAAATGCTAATTCAATTTTTTTTAAACCGACAACTCCTCATGAGGTACACCAGATAATTAATGCGCTTAAGAATACTAACAGTACAGGCTATGACAACATAAACACAAAGATAATTAAAAAGGTGTCTCATCTCATTGCACCCATACTTAGCCATATTATAAATCTTTGCCTTGAACAGGGAGTGTTCCCCTCAAAACTAAAAACGACTGTTATAAATCCCCTATTTAAAAAAGGAAATAAAGATGAGATGAGACATTATCGACCTATTGCTTTAATACCAGTTATTGCCAAAATTTTTGAAAGGGTTATTTATAATCATTTATATAACTACTTCGAAACCAACAACATATTTGCTAACGAACAATTTGGGTTCCGAAGAGGCAGATCAACATGTGATGCACTGTTTAATTTTTTAAAGAAAATCATGACTGGACTAGATAGCAAAAAACAAATTACCACGATTTTTATGGATATGTCAAAAGCATTTGATCATGTGGATCATCAGATACTAATAACTAAGCTAGAAAAATATGGAGTAAGAGGAAATGCACTTAATCTTATAAAATCGTACCTAACAAACAGATTTCAAATAACACGAATAGCAAGTGATACAAGGTTTGAACAGACTTATAAATCAGATCCAAAAGTAGTTCATTATGGAGTGCCCCAAGGAAGCATCCTTGGACCTCTTTTGTTCATAGTTTATATAAATGATCTCCCAAATGTCATAAACCAGCAAATGATACTATTTGCAGATGATAGCACTGCCATTTTTACTGACGATGACAAAGACGAATATGAGACGAATGTAAATAAATCACTTGAAGCTATTATTAATTGGCTAACACAAAATAATCTTAGAATCAATCTGGACAAAACAAATTACATGACTTTTACAAATAAAAACCAAAAACCTAAAAATCTGCAATTAAGCTATAAAGGAGAAACAATAAAAGAAGTTAATAGCACAAAGTTCTTAGGTATGTATATTGACCACGGACTGGACTGGAAAATCCAGGTTGATCAAGTTTGTAACAAATTAAACCAACAGTCCTATGCCCTTTATATGTTAAGAAAAGTTGTAAATGAAACTGCGTTACTAAGCGCTTACCATGCATATGTGGGTTCCACGATAAAATATGGTGTTTTGTTCTGGGGTAACTCCTCTAATAGAGAAAATGCTTTTAGAGCACAAAAAAAATGTGTGAGAAGTATGAGCGGACTTAAACAGACTGACTCATGCAAGGAAGTGTTTAAGAGACTTAAAATTTTAACTCTGCCTTCATTATATATTTATGAAGCGGCAGCAATGATAAAAGGCGATTTAAGTCAATATGAAACACTAAAAAGTGCACGACATAAAAATGAACTGTCGGGAATTAGGTGCAGAACAGTTAAATTTAAATCTAGTATATTTGGAATAGGAGTGAAAATTTATAATAAACTACCAAATTTTGTTAAAAGTATTTCAGACCTCAATATTTTTAAACTTAAGCTCAAAGAACTCCTGATAGATAAAGCTTATTACTCAATAAACGATTTTTTAAATGACAAAAACTTGGTGTAAGGCGGTGTTTTTAAATTGACATTGAATTACTATTTAATTTATATTAATATTCTAAAATAATTTAACCTTTATTACAATGACTATTACTTTTACATTTTTATTTTGACTCATAATTTAATAACATTGAATGTATAATTTGACTACCTAATGTATAAGAGTGACTAAATCAAATAAGTATATTTCTGTAATATTAAATTCTAATCACATTTATGAATATTGTACACCTTATAGATATGTTACATTGATACAAACATGATAATTATAAGATCCTTTTTTGACATGTAACAAACAATAAATGAATTTGAATTTGAATTTGAATAGATCTATAGAGTCGGCTTTCAGTCTATCCGGATGGACCTGAATATTAGTGTTCTACATAGAGCGACTGCCAATCTGACTTCCAGAACCCAGTAGCTGGATATCGACCCATTGGCTAGACCAGTGTCAGATTTTCTGGCTTCTGACTACCCGCAATGACTGCCAAAGATGTCCGAATGACAGCCGGAACCAACGGCTTAAGAGGAGGCTCCCTAAATTGTATGTAACTTTGCATTAATATTCTAAAACAATCACGCATACAATCAAAATGGAACTTTAGTATATGATTTATTGGATCTTTTTCTTTACATGTCTACACCAGTTTCGTAATTGGAACATTTTCGCTGGATTCATTTTTTAATCGAAAATCATGTCTTTTTTAAAGATTATTCAAAATTTAATCAAGATTACTCGGCTTTTATTTCTAAAATTAGTATTGGCTGTTATAAGCGAAATAAGAATTGAGACTTACGACATTTAGTTTCGAACCCGAATATGGTAAAAGAGCGCACGCGATATTCAACTTTATTACTGCTGCGTTAGCGTTTAGCACACAACGGCAGTTTCGAAACCGAGCATGGTAAAAGAGCGCACGCGATATTCAACTTTATTACTGCTGCGTTAGCGTATAGTATACAACGGCCTAACCGGGGTGGATGGGGGCGGAGCTTGCGTGAAAATTATTTTGGACTGCCTGGTCTTAACGTGCTTTCCGAGGCACCGGGGTATCATACCACCAACTTCCAAACTCCGGTCTACTACTGAGAAATTCCTTACAGAAAAATCCAATAACGCTTTTTGCCTGACCCGGGAATCGAACCCGAGACCTCGTGCTCAGCAGTCGCGCTTACCACGACTAGACCAACGAGGCAGTATTTTTGCTTTAGTATTGATACAAATGTACGTATTTTCCATTATTGTTTTAAATTAAAAAAAAAAAAAAAACAATTTTAAATTTTGATTCTCGCCAACAAACTGCGAAGTTTGGCGAGTAAAATATAATTATAAGCCTATTTTAAAAATGCAGAAAAATTTAATTAAAAAAAAA
The DNA here is from genome assembly GCA_943138885.2 of Tholera decimalis. Taxonomy (NCBI): domain Eukaryota; kingdom Metazoa; phylum Arthropoda; class Insecta; order Lepidoptera; family Noctuidae; genus Tholera; species Tholera decimalis. The sequence goes on along the minus strand of OW964553.2, from coordinate 4,310,642 downwards.
AATTATAACATTAACCCACACATAAAATTTGATGACCTCACTTGCTATCTGTTTATGACCTAACCGTAAAACATCTATCATTTACCGTGATACATACTTTCACAGGAAATATATGCACAGGAAATCCTATTTTGGGCGATTGAAATGAACGTATTTGTAATTGCAATGATAAACACGCTTTTTAAATCAGGCTTATATTTTTAGCAGTCAGTTTGAAGTTTGTCATTTATTTAATTAGGTACTTCGGCCTTGAATTTAAATAAGACTGACGTAGGCATATTTCATAAAATCTTGTCCCAGCCGAATGGAGATGATGCGAAAGTTTTGCTCAAATTTATGGTCTACTTATAGTATATAATTGCCTTATGTATGTATGTTTAGGGTACGATGGAACTGACATACGGTATGCGTAAAAGTTCCTATAAAACTAAAGTATAAAAAATAAAAAAATTAGGTACTTTTAAAGCGTACAGCGTCTCATTATACCCTAAATATAAACTAAGTTAAAGTTTACATTTCATACAACCACGTACCTATTACACTAAGCACTAATTCAAGAACCATAATAGACTCTTCGAATTATCACCATGACGTGATTGAGATAGAAGTTTATAAAGTCTAGTGAAGTCTATGAGATATGCCTAAATTAAGTAGGTTCAACTTCGAAACTCCAAAGAGCATTCCATTAAGAAGAAGAACTTTTCTCTCACATTCCAATCTACATACCAATATCCTCGGACCGTCATCTCATGTGTAGTCAACAACAGAAGTCCCTTTTATATCGCTATTGACGCGATATTTTTATTTCCTCTCCGCTCAATACTGAGTGCGATCGAGTTCACAATACTCGTACCACTGTAACATAACACTTTGTATCAAAACATATCTAATATTACGAGAACGATAATAACTTGAATAACTATTTAAATCCATACAGTTAATAATTACAGTTTGTATGTAGGGGGCAATCACCGAAACTAATGATCCAATCCTAACATATATTCTATTTTTAAAATTACAATTTTTTATTACAAGAAATATACATAATTATGTACTAAAATACTTAAGGCAATGTTGCCAGTATCTTGGGTACGTTGCCAGCCGACAGCCTTGAGGAATTTTTTTTTATGCTTTATTCTAGTTCGATAATTTATGTAATTTTATTTACTTGTAAACCTACCACATTGTGGTCTTTTTAACCCTAAGGTTGACTGAGAATGAGAATGCCTTGTTGCATTTAGTGCATAAAGTTTAAATAAATTATTAATGAATTATGTTATAGTAAGGTGGACAAAGTTGCGGGCGAAGTGTTAGTATTAAATGATAAATGATAATGATAAATGATCTTTATTTTGCAAATTGGTTATTAAATAACACTTTTACACGTCATTTTTTTCGCAAATATTAACTAGATAAGGCATTACATATTTTATATATTACATATTTTATAGTATGTACCTACTGGCTTTGAACGAAATAGATTTTGTTTTTCTCTAAACCCGCCGCAACGCATCGTGTGCCCCCGCCCTTATTCGTGATTGTGAAAATATTATTTTACGCGATAGCTTTAAATATTGTTTCTCTTTGCAAGTAGGTAAATAATAGTAAGTAATTTGTACTAAATTAAATATTTTTGTAAAAGTGATCTTTTCATGTCATTTTTCATAAAATTAAGTTGGTCTTTACAGAGCAACACATATGATTTTTGTTTATTAGACAGAAATAGTTTTACGACAGGGTCGGTTTAAGAGAATATAATCGCTTTCGTAACCCAACGGGCAATTCTCTTATTATTTTTTTTATGGTTAATATCATTGTGGGTAGAATTTACATTACTAGCAATCTTGTTAATCCCTCCAACTAGGTTAAATATGCTTGTGTCTAGAGTGGGTTCACGGCAATATTGTAATGGGTGGGGTTCGAACCCAAAAGCAACCTCTCGATTGCAAGTCTAACACCTTAGCCATTTAGGCTATTGACGCTTGTAAATAATAATAAGTACACATCTAAATTTTCACGCGAACGAAGTCACGGGCAACAGCTAGTAATATACCTAATTATAAATATACTTACTACTATTTTATCATTATTATTAATTTCATCTTGTAGGTTTCACTACGCTACGATGCTACGAAGTGCTACGACGCGGCGTAGCTACGGGTATTCGTAGCAAACAGTTTTCCGCAGGTTTACCCGCGCCTTTTGTAATTTATGGGCCTTAGGTTGGAGTATCCAAGGATTTTCTCGCACGTTCTTGTACATAGAGATTTTAGTTTTGGATTTTTAACTTTAGCAGCTTTTTAGATACTTAAAAGTGTCTCAGCCTGTAAATATCTTAATTGTGCGTACGGCTGAATGGAATTCCCTGCCGGAGACTTTGTTTACTGATAGCTATAACCTAGGAATCTTTAAGTCAAGAGTGAATAGGTTACCTTTAGGTAAGCGTGCTCCATCTTCGACCACATCATCACGTACCATCAGGTGAGCTGGCGGTCAAACGCGAACCTATTATCTATAAAAAAATGCTTTAGGTAATTATCTACTTACACTTTGTTCTGATGTAATAGCTACTGGAAATATTTCAAGATGCCAAGATAAAAAATTGTCATCATTATAATTTATTAACGTTGTAATTTTGCAGCTCGTGGTTTGTCGAGCTGTCTTTAGATGAGTTAACATCTTAACATATGGTACCACTAGATGAAAACTCCGGGAAATCGAAAAACTTATTTTTTCAAAAATTACCAAAAAATGATTTTTTGAATATTCACTAGAGATGTCAATAAATTCGTGTGACCCAAAGGCTGGTTTTTACTTTTTACAGCGGTTACGCATTGCCATACAGCGTGGCAATGCCGCCAGTCTTTTGGGCACATTACCAGTGGACAGCGATGCGCACGAATTTCTGGACGCCATATTTTAGTTTATTTTTTATGTATGCATGTAGTTTAGGGTTTTTATTGTGTATATTCCATTATTAATTAAATAAATAAATATACGTTGTGTAGATTAAAAGAAATTAGTAAGTTCTATGTTCTAAAGCCTGTTCAATTAAATATTTTTTAAACTATCCCCCGAAACTTGATAAAACCTTTTTTTTTAGTTATTTAGTTTACTTTAGGTAATAGGCACCATTTTTGTGTTGTAAGTAGAATTACCTTACTTAATCGTATATACAACATGTAATTTAAAGGGTATATACATACCAAGTGCGCGGTTTCTTTAGATGATAATAAACGATATAGCAAGGGTTTTATAATCCTATGTCTACACGTGTGAAGTATAATAGAAATTTCAATACATTGATACCAGAGGCAGAATTTTCAAATTAAGAAGAACGAAGAGAATCACCGTGTCACCACCAATCACCCACGAAAAGAATTATCGTGTTATTGGCAAGTGACGTGGAAAGTTATCGACCCTCGTAGTGCTGTGACACGTTTGTTATGATTGGTATTCAAGAAATATATGAAACTTGTATGAAACCGATAATTTGGTATCAATTCTTTGTGTCACTTATTTTGAGCTGAAACTTTGCATAGAGACTCCATACCAGATGTTGTCTTCAGCCCCTTTGGATAGATATGGGGTTTCCGTTACACGTTGTATAAGTTATCGTAACGTGAGTTTTAACTCCGCGTACGTATTTTCGTGGGGATTTTGAAACCGCCATTAACTCAATATAAGTAATTTTTGAATTAGTGAGGTTTTCATCTAGGGGTGTGATATCGAGATTACGCCATGCTTCAAAAATTACATTAAGCTTGGAGTCCCGGCTGTAGTTTTTACAGCTTTGACTGTCGTTACGATTAGTCAGGAACTAGATAATTTGACTCCAGTCTCAACGAGGCCATGTAAAAAACTTTTAACAAAAAATAGAACCGACTTCCATAAAAACTTTTTCCACGCTTTTTATTGGTTCGGTTTGTAATTTATCTAGTTACTAGAGCCAAAATGTCAACTACTTATCACCTTTTACAAAATATTGCTTTTCCCGGTGCAGAGCCGTTAATTTTTGAGGAGTTCTCCTGGTACATCACCATCAGTTCTACTTCAAATTTTGATGAGCATAAAGTGCTTAACATCCATATTCAAGTAATCTAATCGCAATCCACGAAATACCTATTATTGAGTAGTTTCAGTGGCCATCTGGGGTCTTCATCATCAGTTTCACTTCTTCAAATGATGCTTATCGAGAGCAACTGCACAAGTTACTATAAGAAATACCCAAAACGCTATAGGTGTGCTATAATATTTGAAGAGTTTCCTCGATTTCTCCATGATTCCATCATCAGATTCAAACGTGATGACAATGGGACCAATTAGAAAGACCCTTTCAAACAAAAAAGAATTTTCCAAATCGCTCCAGCCATCTCCGAGTTATGAGGTAACATACATAAAAAAAAGTTCAAGATGAATTGAGAACCTCCTCCTTTTTTTTGAAGTCAGTTAAAAATTCTGGTACTCAGTTTCATCTGAGTTAAGGCTGATACGTATACAGTTGGGAAAAGGTTAGGCATGATATTTAAAGCTTTTTCTTTTTTACTCTACAACACATTTTTAGGGTTCCGTACCCAAAGGGTGAAAACGGGACCCTATTACTAAGACTTCGCTGTCTGTCCGTCCGTCTGTCCGTCACCGCTGTATCTTAAGAACCGCGATAGCTAAACAGTTGAAATTTTCACAGTTTATGTAAGTATTTCTGTTGCCGCTATAATAAAAAAATCTGTAATAAAAAAAGAAAAAATATATATTAAAGGAAGGTCCCATACAACAGACATGATTTTTGTCGTTTTTATAGAGAATGATACGGAACCCTTCGTGCGCGAGTTCTACTCGCACTGGGCCAGTTTATTTATTGTAGTTAAAACATAGTATCCTATGCTTTGTCACTCGATGTCCTTGATTTTATTATGTCATATTGTCAATATTTGATTATACTGATGATAAACTTACTCATAGTTAAGTAGTGTAAGAGAAGAGTGATGATATTGAAATACAGATACCTATTATATCTATTTCAGACACAGATGTTCCTCATACGATATTGTATAAGCGTCAAGATAGTCGACACTTCAATACTAATTAAAGTGGAAATATTTGTATTTTTTAATGTTAGTAGCGAATAAATACAATAACTGCTGGACCAATTTCAAACAACCTGGCATCATTGTAATGCTGTTTTATTATTGGTTACCTTTTTGCTGAAAAAAGAGTGCTACTGTTAGCTATGTTGTATCAAATAAATTTTCAATACATACAATAAAACAGGAAAAAAGTGTGTCTGAACATTGAGTATGTTGCGCAAGAATTTAATTATTTGTCTGTTTGTAACGCTAATCCCCGGAAATTTAATTGATTTCGGAAACTGAAAAGCCTGATGCAGAACTTTACACGTAAGCGAAGCCGCAGGCATAAGCTAGTTATCAATATATTGGCATTATAAACCTGTATTATTTATTACTCGAAACAACAATTAATACTTCCCAACTATAACAGTCTTATACAAAGCAATTAAAGCTCGTCCACACAGCTACAATAACACAATCTAGCGTGAATCGCCGCCCACAACACGTACGTCTTGGCCCCGGGCCACAATAACGATGGCCCCTGTGACCCGCAGGCCCATCGCTGGACAAGTAAGGTGTTCAGTTATTGTTTACGTGTTGAATTGCCCTTTCTTGGCGTAGTATATTTTGGTAGTTACAAGTACAATATTTAAGTTAGCGCTAAGAGAAGTGAATATAGTCTGGTTTACTCTCTTATATAAAGTAGGTACAAATGTATCATAATTGTTTTACTTTAATTGAAAATAACTGAGAGAGAATTGAAGCTATAACCTTGGAGTCTTTAAGTCTAGAGTGAATGGTTACTTCTAGGTAAGCGTGTCTTCATCTTAGACCACTTCACCACTTACCTTCAAGTGAGATGGTTTTAGGTAGGGCCACTCGTAGATCAGCTCACTAAGGCTGTGCGTCTACTTAACCGGTCTGTAAAGTGAGATGGTGGTCAAACGGGAGCCTATAATCAATAAAAAATAAAGTGACTGGGTTCAAACCCAGTCAGGAATATCATTTTGTGTAATTTTCATAATCATTCTCAAAATGATGAGGGACAAGGTCGCATGTCTTTGAAATTGTTCTTTTAAGACATATTAGTTTTAAAATTTTTCTTCATGAGTATTAATGTAAATAATAATCTATACAATGATGTAACTATATTCCACTTTAATAATCGCTAAAACGATTACGAACACCTTCAAAAAAAAAAACAATGCCTTGACTTGTCCCGAATACAAAGGACTGTCTAAAAAGATACATTATTCGCTAAACATTGCACTTTGTCATATTTTTAGCTTATCATCTAAACGCATATAGCAAAACACGTGATAATTTCACATTAAAGATTTTTTTTACTGTTGATAATCTAATGCTGTCCAGCAAAATCTATCAAGACCAGGAATGTGAAATGGAGAGTGTAAAGTTAAAAATATTCTTGTACATTAAAATTACTTTATAAAATATTCTTTGACTTTTGTTGTGTGAAGTTGTCAGCCATCAAAAATTAATGGCTGACAACTTCACACAACAAAAGTCAAAGAATATTATAAACAGCAATTATTTTAAGGGACAACAATATTTTTTTGAATGATAACAATTTATTCTTTTACATTCATGGTAAATAACTGCAAACTTGACAGGAGACTGTTAAAAGCTACATACACAGTTTGTGGAGTAATACACGTGCCTGCAATTACTGAGAACATTGTCAGACTCACACATCTGGCCTTATCGAAATTGATGGAAAATCCAAGTAACATTTGTCGTTACCAAATCAGTGTTACGTGGGTATCGCGTAACAAAATTCCCGCGTAGTGATGTGCGCGCCGCTGCACTGCCGCGCTGCGTCAAACGACATTATATCGATAACGGCCGTCATGACAGCTCCGCACAAATGATGGTCGATAAACTTGATTTGTGGGCTGCGAAATGTTTGATAATTACCCTGATTAATCATTGGGCGTGAGACGTAATGATGACGAGGAATAATTGAGAAATCGGGTGGACATAAATGGTGTACGTGTGTATTAAATGCCTGACTTATACATAATTACATTTTGTGCAACCTAACTGTCAACTCTTCAGTAACCTAGCCGAGATTTCTAATTCATATGAGAAAAGTTGTATTTTCTTTTACTTTTGTAATAACATCGAAACGTAATATTGAAATGATTTTTGGTCTTTTGGTCAAATATCGATCACTGGGGCTCAATATTTTTTTATAATGACATCATAAGTTTATTGTTAAATCTGTTCCCTATACACAATCTCCAAAAACAAGCACAAAATATACAAAATACATATACATTTTCATTTATACGTTTAAAGAAGAAGGAAAGAAATAACGTTTATTGACACATGCCACACGTAAAATGTTATCTTGCTGTTCAAAAATCAGATGGGATGCCCTTAAAAGTAAACAAGAGACTGTTTGGGTAGGAATTAAGACTATGCGTTCCGCATCGTATATTGAAACACATAAGATTAGTTTAAAAATAATAAAATAGAAAATAGATTACAAATTACTTAATTTTTTTCATTATTTGTGCAGCGGTAATAAAAGCGTGTATTTCTTATTCAAATCTCTCTACCGACTAAGATTCATGAGATATAAGTCCGTTCGGAAAGACGGTTCTATTAGGAGACTAAAAACACAACACATTATATTTAAAATGCCGAATGATCAAAATTCGATCGTAATAAAAATTATTTCTAGTGCACTATTCTAAACATATATTAATTAGCTATTTTCCATTTCCTTGAAATGAAATAAAATGACATATTTATTTTGCAAATTGGTTATAAGTAACACCTTTACACGTCATTTTTTTGCGTGTTAAGTTTAGTTGAGCTAGATGAGGCCGGTATTTCCTAACTGACTACTCTGAGAAGAAAAACCGAAACAAACTCAGAGGTCATAGTCTCTTTTAAAGTCCATACAATTTGTATTTATATATGAGAAGCATGTAGGTTCATGTCTGTGGTGTTCTTTTGAGGAAATAACCACGCAAATTTGAGCGGACCTGTCCAACAATTTGACGAACAATACCAAAGTAAGGACATTTGGGTAGGCCACAGAAGTACTCAATCTGCTTGATATCATTAAATAAATTATAGCGAAAGTAAAAACAACGAATAAAGAATAACCTACATAGTCCTCACACTTAAAATAATTAAATAATTATATAAAAAATAAACAAAATAAATAGGTATATAGAGTATACAGGATGGCAGGGACATCGACGTGCAACCGCTTACCAGGGATTCGCTACATGATTCTGAATCCCTCTGCGTTGGAATATTTCGTCGGCTTTTTCTTAATTTAATAAAATTAAGAAAAATTCTTCACAAAATATAGCGTTTGTGCGTCGATGTCCCTGCCACCCTGACTTAACAAAGCAAATATTTAAATCAATCAAAAATAAAACAACAAAAAAAAAAAAAAGGCTCACGTATATCACTGGAGCGGCTCATTCCCAAGCCTTCTTGTCATCAATATAATCTTTAACTGTATAAAAAGCTTTCTGACATAGTTTACGTTTTATAAATAATTTGAATTACTAATTTGAACTTATTTTTTTAATATGGCTAGGATTTTTATTATAAAAACGTAAACATTGGCATCTAAACGAACCACCTATTTTTTTAACCTTGTTTTAGGAATGACATATGTGCCTTTGTTCCTCGTATTTACACTATGAATATCACTGTATTTTTTAAACATAATAATATTTTTGTGTGCTCATAAATATACTGAGATGGCACAGTCATAAAATTAATCGCTTTAAATTTGTCTCTTAAGGACTGCTTAGGACATAATTTATAAATTACACGAACAGCCCTTTTTTGTAATACAAATATTGTGTGAATGTCGGCGGCATTTCCCCAAAGTAAGATGCCGTATGACATCACACTATGAAAGTAACACAGTTAATCATTTTTCTCACGGCATATGCTGCAGAACTTAGATTTTTGACAATTTATCTGTATAGGGAAGGGTATCTTGAAAAGGGTAACCAAGATTTTGCATCACTTATTAATATGTATACAGGGTTAATTGTAAAACACCGGAAACCTCTCAGGACTATGTTACTAACATCATAATCAACAACTTTTGTTCTATGACTTTTAAAAATTCGTCATATTTTAGTACACCATATTTACATACAAAAATAAAAATATTTAAATTAAACGCTCTTAAATAAAATAAATTAAATTGAAAGCAAAAGAAAACGATAGTATAAATCGCTTTCTTTTGTTTTGCATAGACTTCGTAATATTTAGGGCGTTCAATTTAAATATTTTTATTTTTGTATGAAAATCTGGTGAACAAAAATATGACGAATTTTTAAAAGTCATGGAACAAAATTTGTTGATTATGATGTTATTAACATAGTCCTAAGAGGTTTTCGGTGTTTTACAATTAACCCTGTATAGTGGCATTTTGGTGGAGACCGCTGATGGCTCAGTGCTTCGGGCTTACTTAAGAGTTGTGGGTAGTGGGTTCGAACAATTCAGGCAAATTACTGTCCATATAATTTTCGTAAAAAGGATTACAAAGTTCTTCTCGTAACTTTCGCGTATTAATATGTATATTAAGTTCAATACTCAATACTTTTATTGCATTAAATATGTAGGTATTCTTAAGTGCTAAACTTATAATTAGATCATATGGACCCTGTCACAAAAAAAGTGATTTAGGAGAGAGGAAGCATTTGTTACTTTTATAATATTATTATAACTTACTTACTAACTTAACTTAAGATTACATTATATGTCAATCACTTAAATATTCGTTTACTGAGTAATAGCTCTCACTAATCCTAATCATACTGTTTTTTTAAAGTGCGACAGATTTTTTGATTTAATCAAAAAATCTGTCGCACTTTAAAAAAACAGTATGATTAAAAGAATCAATATTTTTTATCTCTTTATTATCATTTGTTTCTCAATCTTAAAATTATCCCGAGAATTGTACAAGAATTCCTGCTAAACGTAAACCAAGAAACTAAATATCCCCCTTAAACGTGATGAAACAGCGGCATTGTGTAGAACAGAGGTAGATGGTAGATAGCTGGTCGTCTGTAGCCCGGGGCGCCGCGGTGGCGCGGCAAAACGGTACATAACACGATATTGTGGCCGACACACCGGATTGTTTACAGTACATGCACGAGCAAAATACTTTAGGAAGAAGAGTTTTTGAGTTTTGAATTTGTTGTTGGAATACAACGTCCCTATGATGGTGAATTGGTCATCAGGGCTGGGAGATATTGGCTGTCACACAGATGGATTGGCGCTAGTGTGTGGTGGAGGGTCATTAGCATTGTGACGATGCCTGGTTTACGACACTTGCTGACAAGAGAGCAATATGACATCGAAGCGGATCAACATCTACTATCGCGAACTTCTCTTCTCAGGCCTGCGGCAAGTCGTGTCGCTCCCGCATCGGTTTATACAGCCACCAAAAAGCCACCTCGCAGACATTGCCGTTAATCGTCTACAATGAACATAAAGGCCTATGTATATAACGGTGAATCACATACTCATAATCTTTATTCTCTCGCCGCAATATACATTCTTACAATGATTTGGGGACACATTTTATACTGTAAACATATTGTGGGAGAATGTTGTCTAAACTAGGCATGGGGCCTGTATTTCAGGACACCAGGTCTCTACCCTTTAAGCAGGGGTAGCTCACCGTCCAGTAAGAACCAGGCTCGGGTCAGGCATTCTGTACCATGGCTGACTGGTACGATCAGTCAGTTTGATTTGCTTATTGAATGGTGTAAATAGTTAGATGAACTCATAACAAAACCATGAAGGTATAATATACCATGATAATGGCTATAAATTGCCGATTTCTCATTTTTTCTGAAGTTCTACCCTAAATACGTGACATTTGGGGCGTTTCGACAGGCGAGCAGCCAGACCTGCGAGGGGTAGAAAAAGAGAAAGTAGTAGAGTATTTAATAGATGCACAAATAAAGCTAGACATGGTCAACCAAAATATCTCACTTATCTGATTGAATCTGAAGTTGTGGATACTAGTAGGTGCAGGAATACTGCAAATACGTACCCTATCTGATTTTGCAAAGGATTTGTTTGTGTTTTGGTTTCGTGTAAATAGTATACTCAATAACTTATTAGGTACAACATATTAATTTATTATGCAGCAAGCACACTTCTTTTTAGATCGCGAACAGAAGCTTCAATTATTTATTTTTACGTATGGACATATAATATAATTTATTTATTTATTTATTTTATTATTTATGTACACACAGTAAAATACATTAAGATAAGCATAATTATAATATCTGAGTACAAAGGTACTGCTTATTTCTTGAGAAATTTCTTCCAGCAGACCTGCGAAAGGAGAAGTGAAAAAGAAATGTAGACAATAGTGTAGTTTCTACACAAATACACACACACATATGTATATAACTTTATATTAATATTTATTTATTTTGCATACAAAGCTGGTTCACATCCGGTAGTCACTTCAACACTATGTTCGGTTGAATACTACCGTCAGCCACTAGTTGTCTGGCATTTTGCTGAACCGAGCCTTTTTGGCGCAGTCGCGAGGCACACGTAATTTGTCTATTTTCGTGTAAATGCAAATATGCACTTATATTGTTTTTTTTTTTTATTTTTATATATTTTGATTTCTTTCTTTTCTTTCTTTCTAGAGGTAGTAGAAAATTCAGCTTATTTAATGAGAAAGTAGATCCGCAATTTCTTCTTAAATGCATATCGACTGTTAGCCGTCCTGATCTCGAGAGGAAGCGCATTCCAGGGGAGAGTGATGGTGATTTAATTTTATTTTATATTTCAATAAGTACAGAGACAGACTACAGACTAAGACATTAACAGCTATTTCAATATACAGTACGGCATCTAATACGCTTCATTAGTGACGATTAAGTTTAGTAAATATGGAGAAAATACTAAATAATGTTGTAATTACATTTAATACAGCGATTTTCTAAATTCGCAAAAAAAAATACAAAATTGATGAGATTCTTATAGTGAAGAATGGTCAAGAAACTGCATAGTTACTCATTTTGTCTAGCTGTATTCACCTGTACCTGACCTGGCCGGCAACCCAATCATGCCGGCCGCTCTGTTTCAATTTCACGTGCGCTCGCCAATCAAACGCCGCGTTGCCATAATGACATTCACGATGAAATTATATCAGATCCATGGAATATTTTTATACTGATGAGAGGAGAAATTATAATAAGGGATGGTAAGTTTTTTACGTTATAATGGTCTTATTTATTTATCAGTATTCAGTTATATTACATATGACTAGTTGAGAGGAGCAGTAATCCAAGTGACCTTTTTGTCAAAACAGTGGTAGGTGTTAGAAAAAGTGGTACGAGCCATTTTTCTGAACGAAGTCCTATGTTTTACATTTCTACATAGCCATTAAAAACATAATTTGTTAGTGGAGTTGTGATCCAAGTGACTTGTATGCTACTTGGATAACTTCACCACTTTACTTCATAACTTAGGTTAATATCTATCATAAAACATAAACAATTTGCAACTAATTTATTAAATACTCTTAAAATCAATAAAAACGCGTTTTGATTAATATCTCAAAAGTCACAAAAGGTCACTTGGATTACTTCTGCTCTCAACCAGTCATAAAACGTAACGAAACGTAAGCCTAAAATCAATAAAAAACGATGCTCATTTATCGACTAACCGACCTCAGCTTTCTGACGTTTTGGAACATGCAAGTAGCTTTATGTTTCTTACTGGCTGACTGTTCATAATAAAAAATACTAGTAGATACATGAAATGCTAAAAGCATCACATTAATTCAAAGAACATTTTTATACACTGATATGCCGCAGTGGTTTTTTGAGAGCGCGATAATTTTGACAAATTTAAAAGCTAGCTAGAGAAGGTTTGGGTTATTCAAACCCTTTTAGTATACTGCCAAAGTTGCAGAGGGAAAAAATACTTCTTCTGTATTCGCTGCCACATATGACCCGTCTGCCTTTAAAGCAAGAGTGAACAGGCATCTTCTGAATTCATCCCATAGCAGACCTCATCATGCGTGATCGAGGTAGAGCGCTCATCTATACATATAATAAAACAGTAAAAAGGTATGTCTGTACATTTAAATTTTATACAAAAATAATAATTGAGGTGGGTTAAGAAACGGTAACACAGCAAAAATATTTAAAAAGCGTCTGTCTGTTTGTCTATTTATACGCTAATCTCCGGACCTACTGGATGGATTTTAATGAAATTTGGTAAGTATATAGTTGACATCCCGGAATTCCTCGGGATCGGGATTTACGCGAGAAATCCTCCCACGCGAACGAAGTTGCTGGCAGCAGCTAATCAGTAATAAAGAAATTACTGTGAATGCAATTGTCACTATGGAATATAACCTTAATTTGGACAAACAATTAGTAGATAGTTGTGATTGATTTTTAATTTACAAATGTTATCTGACTGTGCTGTACCACACTGAAGGTTTGAGACGATTCAAGCAACCTTTACTGTTAATATGGGGCCGCTTAAATATAGACTTTGAAGAAATATAACACATAAGATAAAATAAAGATAATCAGTATAGATATATATGTTACAAAATATATATCTATACTGATTTTTGGTGGGAAAATCACTAAACGACTTCCTGCTCTGATAGAAGGGAGTGTCAGACTAATTCCGACTAAAACGGGAATGCAATTGCAACTGAAAGGTGCGTCCCTTCAGTTGCAATTGCATTTCCGAGCTGCGGTATCTCGTAAGAACATTTCCGCAACTACGGCAAAATACATTATCTATACTAATAAAATATTATAAATGAAAAAGTTTTCATGAATGGAAGTAGGGATTTTTGTTACTCAATCACTCCACCACGACATGATCTGAATGAAATTAGGCACAGATATGGATTATATAAGTCATTAGATAAGCTATCTCTGTGCCTAATTTGGCATAGGCTACTTTGAATCCCGGAAAATGTGCGTATAACATAAATTGACGGAATAGTAGACAGGTTTCTGAGTTTTATTTTAAAGAAGGTTATATTTTTATCTATGAACACAAACCCACAGTAGCGTATCCACACGCCAGATAGTTTGAGGGACACGTCCTGACGTCCGTATGCCCACAATTATACCGAGGTAACCATTAGGGCGCATTCAGCCAGGGATTGTTTGTGCCCCCGGCTTGTCTCATGCAAATTGGATCCCGTCTGCATGCTGTATGAATCAATGTGTGCATATTGTTGTGTGTTTGCCTGCTTTTACGTAGCTTTTGAATGGGGACTAGAAATATGGATCATGTTATAATATTACTACCATAACCCATTTAAAGAGTTAGGTAGCTACAATATATGTGTGTAAGTTCTTAAAAGGAGGAGGTACCTATGTTCAGCTGTATGTATTTTTTTATGTATTGTTCACAGATTTCTCGGTCAATTGTAGACTGATTTTCAAAATTCTTTTTGTATTCGAAAGCCTGTACTGCGGAGGTGGTCCCATTGTCACCAAGTCAAAATCTGATGACGGGATCCCTAGGAAACCTAGGACAAACCTCAAATTTTATAGGCACATACACTGTATTTCTAATACTTTCTAACGCAATTCAGATATTTGAGCCCGGTAATGTTGCTGAGCTAATAATAGAAGGTATAAGTTGGGATCTGATTATGAAATCCCGGGAAAATCAAGGGAAACCTTCAACCTATGAAATTGCCGTTTTTCATTAAATAAGTTGACGTATTTTTTTTTCAATATTTTTTATTTCTAATAATCAACGTCATCCTTACAATCTACAATCGATGAATTTTTGCCAAAGCAGTGGTAGCGTATTGATGCCCTTCTTAAAGAAATCAGCTGAACGGGGGGCAACAAATTCTTCAAAGGCATTATGTACTGCCTCTCGGATATTGAATTTTTTTCCCGCCAAGAAGTTATCCAAATTCTGAAGATAATAATAATAATATAATAAAAAACTTTATTTCTCCTCACAAAATAATGACTTACATATTTATACGAAGATATTTTAAAGTAACACTTACAGTCAAAAAATTGTGGGGAGCTGGTGTCTGTTATAGGTGTAAACCTGTAGTACAGATCACCAGGCCCCTACCCCACAAAAATAGTTGTAGACAATGTTTAAGACATAGCGTGTGTATACAAAATAATATAAACATTTTTAGGAAGAGAAAAAAAAGAATAAAAAAAAATATTTTTGTAAAAATCATAGTACCTCTTTAAAGTGTGTTTGTGTGTGTGGATGTGATGTGTGTGTGTGTGTGTGTGTGATAATAGTAGTCTAGGCACAAGATCTAGTGAGTACGGTGGACGGTGGAGAACTTCCAACTCCAGCTCATGAAACTTGGAGACCGTCAGCTTTGCAGTAATAAAGCGTCAATAGCCTAGTGGCTAAGGTGTAGTTCTTGTGATCGAGAAGTCGCAGGTTCAAACCCCACCCATTACACTATTACCGTGAACCCACTCCAGACACAAGCATATTTATTAGTTGGAGGTGTTAACAAGATTGCTAGAAATGTGAATTCTACCCATATTGCTCGTAAAAAGAATGAGGTAGCGTAATGTCGTGCAAGAGCAGCGGAGTCGAGCAATTGACCAAAACTGGTTGGAGACGTGCGAGCTTCTCCATCATTGTGTTCAGTTCTTCACAGTTGTGACGAATTACACCCGCGTTAGACCACGAAACAGTGACCATCATTTTTCTAGGGGTCAGTTTTCGTTTAGGGAATTGTTTAGGTGTTGAACCAGGATCCTACCAACTATCTGAGTGCTTGCGGTTGTCGAACAGAATCAATTTTTCGTCGCAGGTAACAACCCAAGAAGCAAAATGTGGTCGAGTAATTGTCCTGGAACCACCATTTCATCAGGACTATAACGGAATAGTAAACGATTATAACCACGGAAAAGGGTCCAATTTATAGGCGTATATTATCTAATTAAATATCTTGACTTGTTGAACACCACTTCGATCAATAACGACCTTATAGTTGGACTGCGTAGAACTATTTGCTCCCGCGAAGCTAACTATTAGCGCAACACGACAATAACGTAAACAGTGAATCTCTTAAAAGCTCATACAAAAGTGTTGTGAACTGGTGAATACCTATTGCTGACATTTTTTTTTAATAAAGGTAAGTTATTGATCCATTTCTTATTATAAATAATATCTAAAATATTAAAAGTGTAGTTAACAGTCAAGATGTTATAGTGTGTGTATAAATGTGCATGGCGCACTTATATTTTTGGTGAAGTATTATCAGATTTCATCAATTTTTTTACGCGCCTCCTGGAATTCGCGTTATCGATAAGTTGATTTTTAAAATAATATTTGGTTCAGTAGATATACAATTAAAAGTCGCCATTTTCACAGAGTTGGTTTTCACAAATACATTAAAAAACCTTTATAGGCGTACTTTTCTTTAAAATGGTGACCATAAGAACCATTGCTTGGCCATATTGTTTAGAATTAGGGTTCCGTTAATCTTTCTTTTTGTTTAGGTGAAGAGGACGATGTTCCATCCAGCAGTGCAAACAGAGGTCGTCAGTGTAGTCATACGCATGTACCATAATAATACCATACTAATAATAATAATAATACCATAATAATACCATACATAATAGTACCATAATGGACCAGCTGCTTCAAAAGAGATATTTAAACTTAAGTAAATCTTAAATTAATTTAAATTGTTAAAAGTTTTCTATTTTGTAATTTATTGTTTTAGCTAATTATACAATTACCTACGTTTCAAGCTCGCCACGCCATGTGCCACAGAAATTTTTATGTAGTAATACTACTACTCTCGGTAGTTGCTTAAATTACATTATAGGTATATAAAGCAAGAATACTCTGAGATTTTGTTTTGAAATTTAGATTCTAAATAAATTTAGAACAAAAACATTAGTTTTTGTTGAATTGTTTAGTGTTATTACCACATAGACATTATAATTTTTAAATATAGTTAGTTTTGCATGACAGTTACCTATACGTAGTACGTACCTATACATACATGATTAGGTAATTTCCTATTCTTTGTTACGTGATTAACTTACCTATTTTAAATACCTCTCGTAAGTAATTTATTTTTACTGAAATCCAAAGGATATGGAAAGACTTATTAGTCAACTACTATGTTAATAGAAAAACACCTGTCTATGCTTGTTTCCTGGACCTGGTGGATTACAGCAGGCTCTGGGCTAAACTTGGAGAGGTAGAGGCTCCCACTGAATTTATTAACATCTTGTCCTTTGTTTTGGTGGTACCTAACCATCAGAAAAATTATGTAAAGTGGGGAGTCGGATGAGTATGCACTTAAATGCGGTGTCAGACAGGGAGGCCTGTCCTCTCCAAGACTATTTATCTTGTATGTTAATCAGCTGATTGAGGGGCTCAGTAACACCCACGTTGGTTGTCATATGGACGACGTCTGCGTTAACAACATCAGTTACGCTGACGATATGGTGTTACTGAGTCCGTCGCTCAGTGGATTGAGAAAACTAGGCTCGGTATCTGTGAGTCATATACGGAAGCTCATGGTCTGAAGTACAACGAGAAGAAAAGTATGTTTATGGTTATTATAGGTAAGAATAAGTCTCCGGAACATGTACCTCCAGTCCGTTTAAACGGAGTACCTCTAAAACGTGTCTCTAAATTTAAGTACCTAGGACACATAGTAACTGAGACCGAGCGAGAGCGAAGGGCGTTGTCGGTTCGTGCTAATATGTTGGTGCATAGATTTGCAAGGTGTACCTTAGACGTAAAAGTGACACTGTTCAGGGCCTGCTCCAAAGCTATTGCACTAGCGCTCTATGGGCCAGCTATACGCAACGGACCTACAACGCTCTTCGCGTACAATATAACAATGCTTTCAGAATTCTGGTGGGACTCCCACGTTTCTGTAGCGCTTCAGCCATGTTTGCTGACGCAAGAGTCGATGATTTTTATGCCATAATACGTATAAAAGCAGCATCTCTGATGTGTAGGATCCGTGGGAGAAAATTCTGAAGATGATATCAGAAAGGCCGGAGTCTGCAGTGCTAGAGAGGCTTATTCGACTTCACGTAACGAGATGACGCAATTTTTTGTTTTTAAAAATATCATTGTTTATTTTTTGACATTATTGGATTTTTATTGGAATTTATTTTATTTTATTTGTATGTGAATTATTATTATTTTTCTATTATTGTGATAAATAACATGTTTAATAATATTATTTAAAACTATTTATGAAGTTTGACACTGACAGCCTTATATCGTGTCTCCTTTAAGTTCTGTACATCGAAAGGTTGTCTGTATGTAAAAGATCGGCCTGTGCGATAAAACTGCCCATTGTACACTAGTTTTACTTATTGTTTTCATAGAAATATTGTATGACTAGCTTTCTGCCCGCGACATCGTTCGCGTGGGAGGGTATTCCCGCGTAAAATCCCGATCCCGTGGGAATTACGGGATAAAAATCAGACTATGTGTTATTCCAGGATGTAAACTATCTACTTGCCAAATTTCATTCAAATCCATTCAGTAGTTTTTGCGTGAAAGAGTAAACATTTTTATTAAGGATCCCTATTTTTTTTTTTAAATATGTGATATAGCCTATGTCACTCAGTGAAGATGCAGCTTTCTAATGGTGAAAGAAGTTTTGAAATCAGTCCAGTATTTTTTGTATGAAAACGTTATATACATACAAAAACACAAATGTTTCTACACAAAAGATATCTAAGTTACCTATTTAAATAAGTAATTCAAGCACTGGTATGATTGTGAAATTGAAGACTGTTGAATAAGTATTATAACATAAGGAAAAAAGCCCAACTATTACGCAAAATTAAGGTAGCGAACCTATTTTAAGAGAGAACTTTAAATAATTTCAATTAATACATTTGTAAGAAACATTTGCTTTTATTGATATCCTGTTATCGCTCAGTTTAGTTCTACATTTAACATGATCGGTAAGTACTTTAGCAGTATATTTTAAGAATAGGAGTTAATGAGAAAATCAAATCAAAAGAAAATTAAATCAACCGATCAGTCAAATAATAAGGCCAAAACAGTTGTTCTAAAACTTATATTATTCTGCTCGAATTCTCACATGCACTTTAATTTCTCTTTATAATTTAGTTGCTACTGTAAATCCATCGTGATCGTGAATCATTTCTGTCCCAAAAATGCGTCCAAATCAGGCTTAATTCAAAATTTCTGATAAAGAATTTAACGTCGCATGTCTTATATTGTACGATAAAACACCGTTTTGTTCAGAATTATTCATATAAACATTTTGTCTCAAAGTTTCGCTGGAACTAATGTATACGGATCCTTCTCCTATATCTACGATACGTTCTTCGCCAAATACGAAGTTAGAAATCGACACTTGAATTATTTGGTTATGAACTTTTTGTTTGTAAGAACCTCTTCTTTTTAGTCGTTTACATTTATTCAGACCCACTTTTGAAAGAAAAGTAAATAGCATGACACGTCGGCAACAAATCAAAATGTGCGTACTGAGACTACTCGTATAACAGCATTTGCAAAACTATTATAAGCCGATGTATTCTTGTACAGGACACCACGGATATAGTTTAGGATACTAAGTATATTATACCGTACCTTTACAATCGTGTTAAGATTATAATAGTATTGGTTTAAACCACTATAAAGCCGCTCATTTTAACTTATAATTGTTCTATAAAGTGAATTTATAAACCCTTATAAAACCAATAAATAAATACATATGGTTTCCAGTATGTTTAGTTCTGTGCATCACTCTTATTGCTGTATTTTACTTATAACGGTTCTGTAATGCTTCTTGTTAGTAGTTATAAGTATAGCTTACCAGTTTAACTATTCATGAGTGCGTTTACACCCTCATGATACTTTTATTGGTCACCTAAGCTTATATTGCACCCTTAATTTGTATCTATAAGTAATTATAAGTTAATGTATAAGATCAGATATACTATTAAACCCAGCTAACTCCATGGTTGCTATTATAAGCATGGCAGCCGATACTAGAACTGCTAAGAGATAACTATAGGATAATTTTGCTTCTTGGGAATGAGGTTCAAAATTCTTTTTGTGTTTGTGTGCGTGTTGAACAGTGCAAGGCACGTCTAGACGCGTACCGCGCTGGCGATCATTGAGCTCGTGGGGCACCCATTTGTAAAGATTTTTTTTAATGAATACTTACTTTACAAAGTATATTTTTGTTAAATGTAATAATAGTGAATATGTGAACTATGTAGGTTGTATGTATAAACATCGGGAAAAACATGATTGTCTAGCAATTTGAGTATTTCTGCGGCCGGATATTGTTTGTCAAATCGTTAAGCTCCTTAACGTTCTAAGTTGAGATACACGTTTTTTGACAAATGCTTGCTCTGTTTAGACAGGCCCACTCAAATCTGCATGCATCTTTCCTCAAAACACCAGGTTCTCATATGATTTGACAAGTAGAGATTTTATGGACTCCAAAAGAGAATTTGATCCGTTGTTTCGTCTCAGAGTAGGGTGTTATTTAATAACCAACTTATACAATAAAGATCATTTATCATTTAAGGGCAGTGAAGGAACCGGGTGGGTTATTAGTGACACTCCGTTCCGATCCACCCAGAGGAGGAGTCATTAGATGATTTTCCCAACGGAAAAAACGAAAGTACATTACGCCACAAACATTCATCCATCCATCTTCACAAACTTTCGTACTTACAATATGAATATATATAGTTCGATAGCTGACATGGATACAATTAAGATGACCTACAAGGCCCTATGTCAGTCAATATTTAGTTACTTAAAGTATACTTAGTTAAAGTCTTCCTTTCTCTATTTTAAAAGTATCTTTTAAATTAAATCTCCGATATCCCACAGATATGCTTTATCAGGAGACTAAGAGTTCTTACGATGCGCCAACTGCACATTTTATCAGTGTTGCTAAAGTTTCATAAAACTGTAGTGCCTACAAGCCTTGCAGTACAAGGGTAGGTACCAGCGAATGCATAGAAAACTTAAGTGGAACAGACCTCTTTGCGAATATAAGTTTGTCAATCGTGCATTCTCCCGTATGGACCATACTTATATGATAGTCTAAGAGCCCGTGAACCCCAGACCTTCGTTATTTTATAAAAGCTGAAAGTTTGTCAGCGCATGCTCCCAACACAGGTAAGAACGATGGACCATTATGAAGTTTGGGTTATAGTGGCTTTGGCAGGTAAACGGTACTAAAGGTGTGTAAAATACCGATCTAAATTCATCAAATAATAAAGTGCGATTTTTTATATTATCTTCAGAATATTATTAAAAATCACGTTATTCATTGCCAGACACTTAACATCGTGGCAACCCCTTGCCAGACACCCTTAATGTTCATGAAATTATAGTTTTAATTACGTTATAGTATAAAAGCTGATTTTTATATATAATACTTGGGTAATAAGTAAATGATGTTTCCTCATTAGCCAGACATTTTTGATAGTTCCAACTCCTTGCCAGACAAGCATGTAGGGTAGCTGTAGGAGTGAGATGGCGAGTTAAGTCTACCGCGATCCCTCACTGCGCAGTTGTTATTTCTACTGCGCATGTATTGTTTAGTACTCAGTACATGTTTACATCAGCTAAAATAATATAATATAAGTAGTATGATACGTACATTATATGTTTACAATTTGTTTATGTGACTTTTTAAATTAAAGTGATTTTGTATTAAAAACAAGTCATAGGTGATACATTAATTTGTGTTATTTGCAACAAAAGTAGTGACAAATAATATTGTATAGTATGATACGTAGATTATAAGTTTATAATTTGTTTATGTGACATTTTAAATAAAAGTGATTTTGTATTAAAAATAAGTCATGGGTGATACATTAATTTGTGTTATTTGCCACAAAAGTAGTGGCAAAATAACATTATTTTCTGACGAGACATTGAAAAAATGTGAAATAATTTTAAAATTGCGATAAAAACATAACCTTAAGTATAATGACATCATTTTTCCACGTGAATATACAGAGGGTGGCTATCACAGGGAATGTTACAAATCACAGGGCTAATGAAAAAATATTTACCTCAGAACCAAAAAATTCTCAAAAGACTGTTGAAACAGAGTAAGAAAAAGAAACATTTAAAGACGTTAATACATCAACAGACGATTCAATACCAGGTTCATCGCATTTGACTGAGTCAACTGTATCACACCTACCTTCAGCTTCTCAATCAACAGAACCTCAACCTTCCAGCATGTAGCTGTGGAGATTAGTGAACTCGAAGAATTGAGTGAAAATTCTAATGCAACCACTGAAGTAAATAGTTCATTTCAAAGTGATACCAGTGTTGACATGAGTAAAAATATTTGTTTATTTTGCAATAAAAAAAAGAAACAAGTGAGATCAAAAATGCTTCAACTCCACGAAGGTGATAAAAATCAGTTCCAGTTTCGTAGAATGTCTAGCATCGAAAATCAAGAAGAGTATAATGAGTTGTTAAGTAAATTGGAAAATATTTCAGGTCCGAAAATATACTATCATACTGCCTGTAGGATTTAGTTTAATAATAAAATATCTTCGTCGGCGAAAATACCCGTTAAAAGTGATTGGCATCATCATCGAGAGTACCACCAAGAAGCTTTTAATGAAATTAGTAGCATCATAGAAGAAGATATTATTAACAACGGACGCTGTCATTTATTGGAATATTTACATGAATTATATACTGATTCGTTGGAGAGAATTTTCGCAGAGAATTCCATTGAAATGGATACTACTTTTACTGCACACCTTGAATAAAAAATTGATAAGAAGTTTTCCAAAGATATTAAGTTCTTTACAATCCGGAATAAAAAAATAATAGCACCCAATTATATGAAGACGACTGACGAAACAATATTGGACAACTTAAAATCTGAAAATATGTTACAAAAAGCAGCATTAATCTTACGAAAAACTATTTTGACAATGGACAAGAAAAAATTACCATCTAAAAATCCTTCAGTACAGCATTTAGTTGCAGGTGAAGCTTCTATACCGCAAGAATTATATGATTTTTATTCTACTCTCATAGGTGGTTCTAGACAGAAACGAAAAAGTAGCTTAAAATGTCTTAACTCGCCATCTCACTCGCACCCACTCATACATACTGCCTCGCGCTCGCTCCTACAGCTACCCTACATGCTTGTCTGGCAAGGGCTTGGAACTATCAAAAATGTCTGGCTAATGAGGAAACATCATTTACTTATTACCCAAGTATTATATATAAAAATCAGCTTTTATACTATAACGTAAGTAAAACTATAATTTCATGAACATTAAGGGTGTCTGGCAAGGGGTTGCCACGATGTTAAGTGTCTGGCAATGAATAACGTGATTTTTAATAATATTCTGAAGATAATATAAAAAAATCGCACTTTATTATTTGATGAATTTAGATCGGTATTTTACACACCTTTAGTACCGTTTACCTGCCAAAGCCACTATAACCCAAACTTCATAATGGTCCATCGTTCTTACCTGTGTTGGGAGCATGCGCTGACAAACTTTCAGCTTTTATAAAATAACGAAGGTCTGGGGTTCACGGGCTCTTGCTCTATGAGAAAGTCAATAACAAATTGAATTTTCCCTATATCACCAGTTTTGGCTGTAGGATACAGATGAAGGAATAGCTGCTGGGTCTTAACTACATAGAAACTGAAAACTTTTTAATTATAAAGTCCTAACGACACACTACCTATTACCTATTTAGTTACCTTCCTTAGTTTAATAAATTAATATCTATAACTATTGTATTTGTATACCTCGCTAAAATAAATAAATAAATAGAAAAATTAGCTCTGAACCATTTATATCGAGAGAGAGACTGGATCCTGCGACACAGGGTATTCTAGAGCGGGATCCAGTGTCACATTTTCTTTTTTATAATAAAATATGTCATTGTATTGTAAAAAAAGTATTAAAAAGTAGGATAATAAAAAGCAAGAAGTAAGGATTATGTTAATCATTTAGCATTTTAACCGACTTCAAAGAAAAGATGACGTACTCGATTTATACTCGGAACTTTCCGATTCATGCACTGATTTTCAAAATTATTTTTTATCTGAGAGTCCATACTTTGTTGTACTTTATACTTTTAATGAATTATGATAAAAAAATATGTTTTTATCGTAATCCAGTTTTGATAGTAAGATCCATAGGGATATCGCGTTAACAAATATTTAAATTCACTTGTAGAAACATCCAGATAAAGAACAACACTATCTTTTCAAATCTGAATTCCCAGAACCTATCGTTATTTAGTACACAAGACAAATTATCATCTTTCTACACGTGATATTGGCAAAATTGTGGTGGCTCCTCCACAAAGGCCACTTAGGCCACTTAACAAGAGTTGAAGTTGAAGTTGACAAATTATCAACTGTCCCGTACTCTTTCGTGTTAATTGAGACAGATTTTCAAGACGTTGCAGTTGGTCATCTCATCATGGGTCTAAAAACAGACAGTGCATCAGGATATGATAATATCAGCAGTAGATTCTTAAAACAACACAAAAATATTCTTGTACATCCCCCTGAAATAATATTCAACGATTGTCTAAAAACCGGAGTATATTGCAATTCCTTAAAACCTTCTGAAGTAAGCCCAATTTATAAGAATGGAGACAGAAATCGTATAAGCAACTATAGACCGATATCCATACTACCCGCAAAATGCAAAATCTTAGAAAAAAATTAAAAACACCCGTCTTGTAAAAAATCTCGAAAAAACAAACTTCTATCTGTTAATCAATATGGGGTTAGACAAGGAAAATCAACTGGCTGTGAATAAACTTATTGATTTTATCAGTCATAACCTGGACAAAGGAAAAAAGTGCCTCTCTAGTTTTTTCGATCTGGCAAAGGCATTCGATACGATTTCTCTCTCCCTCTTACTTAACAAGTTGGAGGCTCTGGGTATCAGGAGCTCGCAGCTCGAACTATTCAACAGTTACCTCTCTGGGCGAACTCAGTGTGTCCGAGTATAAAATCATAAAAGTACTCACCTTCCCGTTACACATGGTGTGCCGCAGGGCAGTATACTGGGGCCCACCTTATTCCTCGTGTAAATAAACTTCCTCGTATATAAATGAGCTTACTAACCTTAATCTTGCCAAAGGTGAAATAATTTCGTTCGCGGATGGTGTTTACGGGTGGTGGCTGGAATGAGGTGTTTACTATCGCACAAAATGGGTTTGATATGACTAAAGGTTGGCTGCAGAAAAACACACTCACTTTAAACGTTGATAAAACAAAGTATAACTGTTTCAGTATTAGGCAAGCGGTGACTATTCGCAGTGACCTGCAAATTGCCTCACACTATTGCACTTCAGTTGATAGTTGGGCACGTCCACCTCTGGAGCGCGTTATCTATACATATAAAATACCTTAGCATTACCTTAGATAAGAACCTTAACTTTAAAGAACATGTCAAAATACTTTGTTGTAGAGTACGAAAGTTAATCTACGTGTTTAAAAACCTTCGCTATGTCGCGGATCCTCCGCTGCTGAAGCGAGTATACCAGGCCCTATGTCAATCACTTCTTACCTACTGCATTTGATCCTAGGGAGGCATCTGTAGAACAACGTTAAAGGCAGTTGAGGTCGCCCAGAGAGCTATACTGAAGGTTAGCATGTTTAAACCCATGCGTTTTCCTAATGTCACACTGTTCCAGTTGTGCGAGGTTTTGACAGTAAGACAGTTATTTATCCTTAAGGTGAAAGGATAGCCCAACGTCCTGGAGCATTGAACGTGAAACAAGCGGCCAGTGCTGACCACCCCGAGCGCCCGCGCACTCCCCCGAACGTCATAAGGTATCACCGGACGCAGATGCGTTCGAAGCATTTTTGTCGCTACCTATTAGCTTTTATCATCATAAATCGATTGAATATAGGCAGACTCAGAACATTTGCAATGCCTGTTTTGAGAACAAAATATTCTTTAGTGAGTACAGTTATTGTAGTTAGAGTGAATCAAAATATAAAAAATATCAATTTGTTTTTGTGAAAATAAATAATAACGCTTTTATCAACCGACGACAAAAAAAGGAGGAGATTATCAATTCGACGAGTATATTTTTTTTATGTGTAATCACCGATTACTCAAAGACGGCTGAACCGATTTGGAAAATTCTTTTTTTGTTTGAAAGGGTATACTTTGAAATTGATCCCATTGTCACTTAGTCAGGATCTGATGATGGGATCCCGGAGAAATCGAGGGAACTCTTCAAATATTATAGGCACACCTATAGTGATTTGAGTATTTTTTATAGTAACTTGTGTAGTTGCATTCGAAAAGCACAATTTGTGAAGTGGACCTGATGATGAATACCACAGATGGCCACTGGAACTACTCAATATATAAGTAGGAATAATAAGTATTTCTTGTGTTCCGCTTCGATTACTTGAATGTGGTTATTAAGCACAATATGCTCGTTACTATGCATATGGTGAAGTGAAGCTGATGGTGAAGTACCAGGAGAACTCCTCTACAATTAATGGCCCAACATTGGGAAAAGCAATATTTTGTAAATTATTATAAGTAGTTGAAATTTAGGCTCTTGTAACTAGGTAATTAAAAATCGACTAACTAAAAAGAGTGACATAAAAACTTTTTACTTTTTAACTTTTTAAACAGCAAAGTGAAAAATAACTTTCGGTTTGGAGTCGGTTTAATTTTTGGTAAAAAGTTTTTTTAATGTACTCATAAAAAACTGTCCGAGTGCGAGTCGGACTCGCCCATGAAGAGTTCCGTAGTAGCAAGCAAAGTTTTGCTTTCAACTTTGTTTTTCATAGTGTTAATAAAATAAATAAATATATTTCAAATGAACGATATGCATGCCGAACGATCGGTGGGCCCGTAAACCTCAAGATTGGTGCCCTGAAACAGGGACACAAGGTCGCGGCAGACCACGAAGGAGATGGCGGGACGAACTTGATGTCTTTCTTGAGAATTGGAAAGAATTGCCGCACAACCGGGACCGTTGGAAGGAATAAAGGGAAGCCTTTGCCCAGCAGTGGGACAGTGCAGGCTCAATAATAATAATATTTCAAACAATTGACTTGGAGAAAAAATGGTTTGTGTCATTTGGCTACGAAACAATAAAAACTAAAGTATAAAAATAATATCTTTATTTACTTAACATTTAGTATAGTCCACTCGCAATCAACACTAAAACTAAATATTCACACGTTCAAGCGCAAACGAAATGTCCGATTTTTAAATAGCTCAACCGTACCGCTGTAACAAACGTACTATCTACGCTGTTTACTCTTTGACGCAAAGTTTAAAGAGCGGGGCGCGCTAACATGCGACATAGCCTCCCCGTGCGAACGCTAGGGTGAGACTGGCCCTTGCGTATGAGTGAGCGCGCGCGCCAAGCGCGAGTGTAATAATATAGTATTATAGATTTAACGGCATGTAAGTAATAATTTTGTAAAATTTTAAACTTAAATTAAATCAAATCGGTTCAGTTATTTGAAAGCAGTAAGCAAATTAGGATACATTCGATTTTTGAACAATAATAAAAAAATTAAACTTAAAATTTAAAGTCAAATATGTTACGCGTATTAGGTATTTTTTTATCTATTTGGTCCATCCGTCTAGTAGTAGTAGTCCTTCAAAGAGAGGTCTATTTTGTATTTTGGCCTATCCTTTCGCCTTAAGATTATCCTGCAAGAACACATCAAACAACACGTCAATCCTATATAATTACAGAGACGCCGCAATTATTACTACTTTTTTTTTTATTAATACTTTAGTAATCGATTTACAAGTTTTCTAGGCCCGTACCTTTATAATAGGATTAACAAAACAATAAATATATAATACCCCTTAACTAGAAACAAGTGCAAATTAACTGTGTGAATATTTGCAAAGATTAAGCTACGAGGAGACAAAACAACTACTACTTGTACCACACTAAAAATAGGGCTTTGAACAAAAAAACACATAGATACACTCCTTCTACTGTTACCTACACACATAATTATACACACTCCTCCTTACACCCTCAAAATTTCCACATAATTACCCTCACTCATTCACACCTACATATCTATACATTATACACACCTACAAACTTACTAATACATACATCATAAGCACGTACCCGCACATATTGGTATATACACAATACAAAACACATTACATTTAACAATAAGATAATAAAATTGTACATACCTTGCATATTTCTTATTTAAAGAATAGTTTAAATTATGTTTCTCTATTATTTATTATAGCACCTATATTGTTTAAAATAAGCGAGGGGAATGGTACCGATAGCAGAAATACAGGCTATGCCTAGTTCGGCTACAGATGCTAAACTAAACGCCTTAACGAACATTGTTGCCATATTGCATATGTTAAGTAGTTATAAGTTTTTTGGAAAAATAAACATATTATCTGTAAGCCACAGAAACATTTAACTTATAAATACGAATTGTCTTACTATTTATAAATGTAGTACTGAAACCAAATTTCGAATACATACATCAATACATATAATAAAACAGTAAAAATGTTGTTTGTACATTGAATACCTATATTCACAAAAATATTTGAAAAATGTTAGTCCGTCTGTTTATAATTATGTTTGGTAGGTACACTCTAATATCTGGAACCACCAGACGGATTTAAATGTTTTTGAAGTGAAAACTTCTTTAGCATCGTTGTGATTTGAAAATTTATGAAACGAAACAGCGACAGTAAAAAGAGACAGACACATAAATTCATAAGAAAAAAAGTCAAAATTTTTGAAGTTTTCACTTCTACCACGTGTGAATTGCACATATGTTTTTTTTTTTGTTTTATAGCTATTAAGTAACATATTATAGGCTATAATTAATTTCGGCAACTAGAAAACCTAATACAGAACTTTACACGCGAGCGAAGCCGCAGGCAGAAGCTAGTACATAATAAAACTACAGTTCGTGCCAAAGGAAACGCGGTATTTTTTAAATTATTAAATGCACTTACTAGTTTCAATTATTTAGATAGGTCATAGTCAAATTATAATACTGAAATAAAGTAAAATTAACCTGTTTTGAAATGCCTTAACATATTAAAGTATTTAATAATACATAATATTATGACATAGTACAAGTTACAACCTCCTCACGATACATTCATAAAAAATACACTCAATATTTACACTTACTCAAATACTCAATACCCAATAAGTATTTAATAAGTACTAACTACTTCTAAATTAAAATTACATTCATTCTTTAAGTCCTTTAATGAAATCTACTTCTTACAAATCCAATAAACAACAAATCAACAACCCAAGAATTAACATTTCTGAATACAGTGTGAACTCGCTCTAACGTCAACAATTAATTTGTGCAAATCACCGGTCGCGCTCTCCGAATCAAATCAGCATTCGATTGCGAACGGGCGCGTTCTTTTTACCCCAAGATTGTGGTTTAAAAAGAAATTTAATCTTGCTAATAAACATGCAAACACGAACGCCGCGGCTACCTGTTGAAGCGCGCGAGACAAACGATTCCTCAGCCAATCAGCGCCCAGCGGCCGCCCACGGCCAACCATCATTGGCCAGTCACTTTGAGGGGGGAAATCCAAGGGGGGACAAGGCAGAGTTCGCCGTTAACATGACACTAGCAAGAAAAGCGCCGCATTGAGCTTTCGACGAGCTTTTCACAACGCGCGCGGGAATTAATCGGTTTGCGATATTTTGAATGTAACGCATAAATTAAAAACAACAATTTAAAAATAGAACTGAAGCGAAATCGTTACAAGTCAAGTTTGAAAAATAATGCACGTGGAGTTTCGGTGTGG
Source organism: Tholera decimalis (assembly GCA_943138885.2). Classification (NCBI taxonomy): domain Eukaryota; kingdom Metazoa; phylum Arthropoda; class Insecta; order Lepidoptera; family Noctuidae; genus Tholera; species Tholera decimalis. The sequence continues at coordinate 4,280,731 of OW964553.2, read as the reverse complement.
CGGAAATTGATTTTTAGAAAGTTGTTATTAAAATCCGTCAAAATTGATCTAACAATGTCCCTGGGTAAACAACCCAATGACCACATAAAGAGGCCTATGAATGCCTTCATGGTATGGTCACGGGGCCAACGACGTAAGATGGCGCAAGACAACCCCAAGATGCACAACTCGGAGATCTCGAAGAGGCTGGGGGCTGAGTGGAAGCTGCTCACTGAGATGGAGAAAAGGCCGTTCATTGATGAAGCTAAAAGATTGAGGTAAGTTTAATTTGCATCGGTATTAATATTCCTGAAATAACGGCAGTATGGTATTGAATGAAGCTGTACAGTGTTCACCTAAAAATGGTAACAGCAAAAAATATTTTAAAATGTTGACACCTAATTCGGTTTGGAAACGAAGTTCTTTTCGTCATTGTTGTATGTAGTGTATTTTATTTTATGTCATTAAGTTTTGCTCTATTTAATCCTACCATCCAATTTCTCAATAAAGATTATACTAACCTACTGAAAAACTTTTATACATTGCAATGTGATATTAAATAAAAATTTAAACAGCTACTGTTGTCTAATAAATGACGGCAAGAAATTTTATGATTGATTTTTTAATGGTTCAAATCTATTTAAAATAATCCTCAATGTTGTGAATTATAAAGTCTACAAGCTGTGATGAAAGTGAACAACTTTTAAAATGGAAAAAAGTTGCAATCACTGTTATTTCTATTGCCAATCTTCGATAAGGTTAAAATAAATTTAATATATTTCTAACATTTACAACCTGACCAGGATAAAAAAATCTTTTTTCATTCCGTAATTTATTAAACCTCCTCCTCTTATCTCTGAACCAAATATTTATCATGAACCCAAATGTCTATTTTAACACAAAAAAGAGATAATTAAACTAGCAGAACGCACCACACACAGTTAACCTTTCATTTGTTAAGTCAACACTCAAAGTATTTAATTTCGAGTCTCGTTCATTATCTTTTTTTATTTCATATCTGTGAGCAAACATTGAACAAAAGCCACACACCTGTATTGCGTTATCTGTGGAACAAAAAGCTATATTTGTTTAGTTTTATACTTATACCATTTCTCCAACCGGCTGTCACTGCGGTTTTAATTTGTTTTAGGATTATTTTTATTCATTTCACTACATTCTGTTTTTGTTTCTCGTGAAAAAAGCAGGAGTCATATATCTATATATTAGATAGCCTAGTCGTAGTTACTAATCTACTTAATTATGGAGTGAATTATATTACTTTAATACCTATAAAATATGAACGACGATGCACTCTCGGTACCTTCATTGAGGACATCCCACATAAAGTATTAGTAAAACTTTTCGGGAATACCTACTACCATTACGTGTTTAATGTAAGAATTTAAAAACGCAGTTTGTGTTTCATATTAAGTACAAACTTTTTTTTAAGGGTGGGAAGTCATCTAATTACTGCCTCCCGACCTGGGCGAAGTGGGAGGGTGTGTCAGACTTTTACTGACTAAAACCCATCCGTGTTCCATCATATGCCCTTCGTGTTCCGAGGCCGCGGTCACTCTTCCGAACAATTTCGCAACCAAGAGTGGGCCCATCAGTAATAAAAAAAAACCATGATAACTACAACCTGGGGTTCTTAAGTGAAGTGTTAATAGGTTACTTCGAGGCAAGCAAGTGCTATCGCCAAACACATTATCCGTTACCATCAGGTGGGATTTTATAAAAAAAAAATGATTTTTTGTTGTAAAAAAGAGAGCTAGTAATGTGGGTTGTGGGTTGAATTCACATTACAAGCAATCCTGTTAACCCCTCCAACTAAGCAAAATATGCTTGAGTCTAGAGTGGTTACACGGTAATAATGTAATGGGTAGGTTTGAATCCCTTGGTCTCTCGATCACAAGTCCTCAGCTATTAGCTATTGACTCTTGAATGTAGGAACTTAGTTACAGTTGTGTATACAACGCGGATGAAAGTTTTTCAACAAGCATTCATAAGTATACGGACTATTAATACTGCTAGTGATGCAATTAAGCTTCACAATTAGTAAGGCATTAATTCAAACAGAGTGACCATAAACAAAACTGTATCACACAATTAGGTAACCGTAATCTTTTAAATATCTGAGCTTTGACTTCTGAGAAAACATATTTAATCCGTCTGCCCTTAAGTTCACTTTTGCTGACAGCTCTTTGAGGCGCGCGTGGAGCACAACGCGCCGCCGACCCGGGCCTGGTCCTTACCGGACGGTGAGCGACCCCTGCTCGCCGTCCGCAAGCCCTCGCCTACGATGGCCGGAGATCAGCACGCGATCCCCAACGCCCGGGGGATCTCCCGCGGTAGCTGGGGCATGAGGAAGAGAGACGCCTCTCCCTCGCGCGTTCGGCGTTCTCGTTTGCTAGCCTAACTGCTTCGCAGAAGGAGGCGACTGCATCCCATTCCCTCTCACTCCGCACCATGGTCTGAACCAGGGCCGGGCGCGAGAGGTCACCGTTGAATCCGACTGGCCTAGGAGTTTTTAAGTGAATAGGTTACTTCTAGACAAGCGTGCTTCATCTTCGACCACATCATCGTTTATCATCAGGTGAGATGGTGGTCAACGCGGGCCTACCTATAATAAAAAAGGCAGATTAAAGAAGTCAAGATTTATTTTTCTTTTATCGCGTAGCCAACACTTTAAGATGATACCTACAGCGCGTTAAAATATCGCGTGACGTCATGTCTTAATAGATAGGAATACTCTTTATTATACACCATAACCGAATTAAATAAGGATTTATCAACTACAAAGGGTGTTAGGTACAATGGGTGTTCTTATCGCTAAGAGCGATCTTTTACAGGCAACCTCTGGATGGATTTGACACAGCGGGAGAAAATATATGATATGTTGCCCTCTTTACCTACAAGTGACGTCACAAGCCGTCACTCATACATGGATGCGTTGTCTTAGTTCATTTTAAATCGTTTCTTAATGGAAAGTAGGTACCCATCTTTTTTATATAATTCAAACGATAAACCAAATATTATTATTATTTTGCATACAGAAAACAATTCTACATAATTTTGTTGCAGATTACACAGATTGCGGTTTGTATTAGAACTTAGCACTTCAAATAATCTTTTTGTCTGCCTGTTTGTAAAAGAATTGATCATTTGGATGGGAAGCCAAAACTAGGTACTTTTATTGTTCTTTCTGGTGCCGCGGCCGACGCCACACGAATGATAGAAAAAAAATTAAAACCACTTCGTATTCCAGCTGAGGCTTATTGAAGCTGTGAAGGCAATAACCAAGTTGCCTGAAATAAATTAATTGATTGATTGATTGAATAACAAACACCGTGAGCGTTTATTGTTTTAATTAGCTTTATGTAATATCAATAAAACTATAATTTATAATTAAATTAAATGATTTATATAGAAACAAACATAAATAAAAAAGGACTGTAGGTTTAGGGATTTATTTTATGTGCATCGTTTTTTTTTTACAGTAAAAAAAATCCAGAGGTCTTAAACAAAGATTCTACAGTACCTATCCATTATATGTCATCTTATAGCCCATTACGAATTTACAATTTATTCACTAGATAGTAACAAACATGTAGGTGAGTATCAGGGAACAATAAACGTTAACATTATTAATACAGTATTACCGAGTGTGCATGGGGAGTATTAAATGAGTATGTCGGTGTGTGTATGTGTGTGAGTGTGAGCTTTATCGGTGTATGGTGAATGCCTGTAGTGTACCATTCTTAATCTCCTATGTATTTTACTTCTGTTAGGATTTATTAGTTAAATCGTCATGTACAGAGGATATAAGTAGCTTCCTAAACATACCTTTTTTAGAGTATGGCACTGTAGTAGAATATAAAATACAAAACCACCAAGAGCCATTTCAGGGAAGAAATATAAAAAAAATTAAGATCGAGATCGTTAAGATCATAGTTTTATAAAACACACACCGTTTAGCTACACAATTAATTCTGTAAGCACAATGGTGCCGCCGGATGTTTGACGTGCTTATCTCTCACTAATTACATACATGATGACTTTCTTTCCCTTTGATTATATTATAGTAAAGAAGAGGTTTTATTATAGTAGTATATAGTTGGTGTTTATGATAGTTTCTGATTAAACAACTTTTATAAACTGTAATTTGTTACAACAAATCTGTAGGGCACCTATTGTTGGCAGCATAACTGAACTAAAAATCCCAACCGACCCATACGCACAAAACGTTTTGGGAATACTTTCATTGTGCGTACGGCTAAGGAGGGGAATTCCCTGCCGGAGTCTGTGTTTCCCGATAACTATAACCTAGGGGTCTTGTCAAGAGTGAATAGATTACTTTTAGGCTAGCGTGCTCCATCTTCGACCACATCATCGCTTACCATCAAGTGAGATGGTTGTCAAACGCGAGCCTATTCTGAATAAAAAAAAAGTATTTGAAAAGAAATATATCGTCATAATCATCTGCTTGAGGAGCTTGTGGCCAGATAATAACAGCCCCCTACGGGTCCATTGACCAAGGTTAAGCAAGGTTTGCGGAGGTCGGACCATGGGCGGGTGATCATCGTAACATACCTAGATGCCTCAGTGCCTCGGGAGCACGTCTAACGTTGGTCCCGGCTGCAATTTCACCGTCTACTTGTTATATGTAATCAAGCTCAAGAATTACATGGCTGAACACTGTCTCCTAAGACGGACGGATGGTCATGGCGAAACCATAAGGATTCCTTGTTTTACAGCGAATTCCTGTTAGATAAAATATAATAATAATAATAAAAGTGTTTATTTCTCACTACAAGCTAAAAAATACAAACAATATTTTACATAAAAGAAGTATTACATTTTTGGTTGTGGATAGCTGGTGCCTGTGCTAGGTTGTAAACACCTGTAATACAGGTCACCAGGTCCCCACCTGTTCATTGTAACATATTGTACATCAGTTACCACAGGAAGTATAGTTTCCAAATAATAAAACAAATAAAAACACTATGAAACAGAATAAAACTAAAAACTAGTTAATCAAGAATACTAAAATAAAATTTATTGGGAGATTTTTATAAATGTAAGCATGGGTGTGTGTGGCGGTGGTCGACTGTATGTGTGTGTATGTGGGTGGTTGAGTGTGTGTGTGCTGCTTATTTTGCACAATCTAATTCCGACAAGCCTGGCTTTCCACTTTAATCCAAATAACTAGGATTTGAGAATTTAATATTTTAACGTAAGTAACTAATAAAAAAACGACTGACGTCCTTTATTCTCGCAAAAACGTGAAATAGGCTTAAATGATTTGGTTGGATGAAAAGAAAACCTTTACAACGTAATCAATTTATAAGTGATTCATAAAACTGCATGTCTTTTTTTATTGTGACTTTTCTGGTGACCGAACATTTGTAGAAAAATCAAGTCGTTCAAAACGCAATGATACATTATAAATATTCTATATACATATAAAAATCAATTGCTGTTTGTTAGTCTCGCTAAAACTCAAGGAGTCTAGACAGATTAGGCTAATATTATTAAATTTTTTAAATATTTTGTGGAAGTCCATGGAAACTTCAAAAGGTGAGACATTTTTGTTTTTTTTTTAATATGGCGTTACAAACCTCGCCGGGTTAGCAAGTAAGAAATAAATAAATGTAATATACCCACGGAAATCACTTAGAGAAGGTAATTTTGTTAACTATTAAAAAACATCTCACATAAATTATTCACATAACATATTCCAACATCATGAAACCTCTAAAAATGCTATACCTATGATGATTTTTTTCCACCAACAGAAAGCTACACTTGTGTCATAACTAAGATGAACTAAAATATAAACATAACTATTAGCATTTGAGGCGAAATAGACATAGTCTGTATACAGCCCTTAATACCGAACCCCTAACTAACCAATTCAATCTTATTCTTCTATCGTATACCTACAACGTGTAACGGAAACCCCATAACTATCCAAAGGGACTGAAGACAACATCTGGTATGGAGTCTCTATGCAAAGTTTCAGCTCGAAATAAGTGACTCACAGAATTGACCCCAAATTATTGGTTTCATATGTTTCTTGAATACCAGTAATAAACATGTCACAGTACTATGAGGGTCATCACTTTCCACGTCACTTGCCAATAAAACGATAATTCTCTTCGTTCTTCTTAATTTGAAAAATTCGGTCTCTGGTATCAATGTATTGAAATTTCTAATAAGTTCCACATATGTAGACATAGGATTACAAAACCCTTGCTATATCGTTTGTTATCATCCAAAAAAGCCGTGCACTCGGTATGTGTATACCCTTTAAATTACACGTTGTATAATTTAGGAATAGAAAATACATAGTTTTTAAAAGGATACCATTAAAGGTCCGTGTCATAAAGAAGAAGCCTGTGTCCGGACAGTGTTTACGTTATAGGGCGGTTATATTATGAACGTTATCATTATAGGTGTAGAGTACTTACTAGTACACTCTTTGTGAGTAACGGAGACGTGTTTGAGTGAGACGATGTGTAAGATTTAAAAAAAAAAAGATTATTAGTAATCTTGTTAATCCCTCCAACTAAGCTAAATCATCTTGTTTCTGGAGTGGGTTCACGGCAAAAGTGAATGGGTGGGGTTCGTTCCCACGACCTTTCGAACTCAAGTCCAACCCCTTAACCATTAAGCTTTTGACGCTTAGATTGTGGAGTAGGCTTGTTTTATTTATAATGTGTTAGCTTACAAGGAGCGAATGCAGTAATTGCGTAACACGAAACTCCGTTGCCAGACTTTCCGACATCTAACGACACACGTTTAAATAACCAACCCTTTCTAAAGAACGCAACAACGCATCACAAATAAGCTACAAATCAATTTAATCTATCCACATAGGTCGGTGAGAAGCGGCAATTATCTGTTATTCATTGTAATAATATCTTGCATTGTTGGGGGGCGCGTTATCGGGGGTCGGCAGGACCATAAAAACGAGCTTATGTCTCCAGTCTAACTCGGTCCCGGACCATATAGAGCTGTTGTTGCGAATTCGGGTCTAATTGTCTGCCAAAAGCAGTCTGTGTACTCTTTGAATGGATGAAATTTAACTGGAATTCTAATTTTTGTTTTGTTGAGCTAAATCGCGGATGAGGTCAAGTTGCCGCGATAGTTGTAGTGAATAACAAAGCCTTGTTTTTAAACTAATTGGCAAATAAGATACTGTTTCTGTAGATTCTCTGTTTTATTGAAATTATTTTGCTTTGTTTTTAAACTTCAAGCATGTTTTGTTCTATGTAGATTTCAATTTGTAACTAAAAAACATGAAGAGTTGTTGGCTCACTAATACCTACTAATCTTCTAATTGCAAAGTAACACTGTCTGTCAGTTACGCTTTCACATCTGAACCACTTAACCGATTCTAATGAAATTTAGTACACATATAGAATATACCTTGAGTCTTCTTCAAATGCAATCTCTACAATTGCGATAAAGTAGACTATGGCTAAGCACATAGGCAACATTTTTCACGATTGAAGCCGCGTAGTCTAAAATAAAAATGCAAGTATCTCATAAAAGATTTTTTTATAACCTTGAAAGAAATATTTTCCTACTCTCCCTAACCTATACTAATATTAAAAATGCTAAAGTACATGTATCAATCACGCAAAACTGTCGACCGCATCTTAGTGAAATTTTGCAAAGATAGATTATAGTCAAGAATAGCACACAAGCTACTCTTACTTTTATCACAATAAAAGTCGCAGGTAAAAGCTGCAAATATATATTACTACGTTATATTTCTGCAGCGTTAGAAAACTATTTATGTACGTACGTATTAACATTTCTATATGAGGTGCAAAAATAAGAATTAATTTGTAAGGGTTGACTTTATTACCGTGGCGTAAGGCCGGGCGCACGCTTCACGTCACTATTCATTTGTTCCGAATATCATACTTAAACGCTTATTGAGCGATGCGTCTTAATAATATTCAATGAGTTTTAATTTAGATTTGAGCAGTGGTTACAGGCATGACTTACTTGTAGGTTATGTGTTTGAATCCGGGCAGACACATTTGTTTTCTTCATCATGGGGTTGCGGGAATGTTCTAACGAGATACCGCGGCCCCGGAACTTAAGGGCAACTGAAGGAACAGGGTGGGTTTTTAGTCAGTAGAAGTCTGACACTCCCTTCCGCTCCACCTAGAGCGGGAGAAGTCATTCGATGATTTTCCCACCCAGAAAAAATAAAGAAAATGTTTTCTTCATCATCAATTCATCACCATTGTTCTCAAAACGGTGAAGGATAACATCGTGTCAGTAAGACCGCCATTTTAACGATACAATTAAGCAATATTGTTAAATAGGTGTGTTTAAATTTTGGTGTACAATGAAGTATATTCTATCGACGACGAGTTGCTAGTCTATCGGTTTTCTATCGGTTACATTTCGGGGAGTGTGCGATGGAATTACACAATCTAATTCCGTCAAGTCCGTTCCATCATCGGACTACAAGACAAACGGCGATGCGCCATCGTTACATGGTGGACATCCCACACATACGCACAAAACGTTTTGGGAATACTTTCATTGTGCGTACGGCTAAGGAGTGGAATTCCCTGCCGGAGTCAGTATGACCTCGCTATAACCTGGGAGTCTTTAAGTCAAGAGTGAAAAGGTTACTTCTAGGCAAGCGTGCTCCATCTTCGACCACGTCATCGCTTACCATCAGGTGAGATGATGGGAAAACGTGAGCCTAATCTGAATTAAAAAAAAAAAATCTTTCTATCATGTCCCCGGACCAGAAATCTGAAGACACGCGACATCTATCAACCTGCATTAAGCCCACGTAGTGGATTACGGCCTATTCTAATAGAGAGGAGGGCTTTGTCCTAGCAGTGGGACAATATAATCTGATATTCTACTTTTCGTCGGCTTTTTCTTAGTTTTTCAGGTTTTTTCATCAATTCTGTTTACTGAAATCTGTATTAAATCATTCTTTCTATCTAACCCAATGAGATTTTAGTTAAAAATATAATACACTTGTTTCACTTAAAACAGCAATGTAAATAAAACTCGAAGGGCTACCTGATCAGCTATTTTGCTAGAGTTAATTTACGAGGTCAACACAGCTGATCAGGTAGCCCTTCCGAGTTTTATTTACATTACTGTTTTAAGTGAAACAAATGAATTTACTGTTTTTTCTTGCGTCGGATTGTTCTTAATTTTATTAAATTAAGAAAAAGCCGACGAATAATTTCAACGCAAGGGGGTCCAGAATCATGTTCTGAATACATGGTTAGCAGTTGCACGTCGATGTCCCTGCCACCCTGTATACATCTGTATGTTTATAAAAATCAATGTTCGTATGTTTGTCCTCTATGTGTTATTAAGCCATCGATCAGATCGTGATGAAACTGTAGGAGAGTGTTCTGAGGATGGAGTGATCTTTATTTCCTGATAGCTATAACCTGGATAGGTCACTTCAGGGAAAAGTGCTTCATCTTAGACCACATTATCGCTTACTATAATTTGAGAGTCTGACGGCTGCATCCTATATTAGCAAAAAAATACTCACAGGTTTGACTATCAGTAAGTGTATGGGATTATTAATAAATCAATCCATCAATCAATCATCTATTTGCACGAATGTAGGTACAATAAAAATACAGGTGATAAATACGAGTCAGAAATAAGCCATGTACATTCTGCTTTGAGACAGGCACGCAACATTTTGTACAATTAGTTATTAACCAGGTATAATATAGAAATGTCAACTTAGTAATAATAATGAATACCATTATGATCTAGAAAAATATTGCTGCATGTCAAATAATAATGTCACAATTAATTAACATTATTAAAATTTAAATTAAATGAATGTTTTACATCTATTGAAAATGTCAGACAAAAAGAGTACATTTATGTAGGTCAAAATAACTTAGTTACAATTATATTAAAGGTAAGTCAAGAATAATACAATTTTTTTTTTTTTTTTTATTGAAAATAGGTTCGCGTTTGACCACTATCTCACCTGATGGTAAGTGATGATGTGATCGAAGATGGAGCACGCTTACCTAAAAGTAACCTATTCACTCTGGACTTAAAGACTCCTAGGTTATAGCTATCGGGAAACACAGACTCCGGCAGGGAATTCCACTCCTTAGCCGTACGAACAATGAATGCGTATAGGTGGGATGTCCACCATGTAACGATGGAGCATCGCCGTTTGTCTTGTAGTCCGATGACGGAACGGGCTTGGCGGAATTAGATTGTGTAATTCCATCGCACACTCCCCGAAATGTAACCGATAGAAAACCGATAGACTTGCAACTCGTCGTCGGTGTTCAAGGCTCTGGAGCTTTGACTCGACCAGTGCATCGTATTCGAATTAAATACATTAAATTAGATTCCTTTGATATTTTAGGACGTCAGAATCAATATTTATTTACAAATATTATATATGCTTATGTAGGTAATTAAAAAGTTCAATCCATTAAAAAATCATTCACTGAGTAGTAGTAACATTTTTCTATTAATAAAGCCACTAATTTCTTTTCAAAGTTTTTAATTGAATTTCTTAGTATGATTAAAAATGACTGACTGAAATTCGTTGTTTTCTTTTTTGCTGTTAATAATATGTCCTGTAGTGTTGGCAATAAATTACAGCTTTCTTTCATTAGAAAAAAAAAACTAAAAAATTAATTACAACAAATATACAAAATTATGTACTAAAATACAAACTACAATAAAGCATCAAAAAATTCATCCTCAACGCTGTCGGCTGGCAACGTACCTAAGATACTGGCGGCATTGCCTCGTTGTATGGCAATGCTTAGCCGTTGACCAAAGAAATAGCCAGCCCTTGGGTCGCGGGAAGCGTCAACGAGCCTTTTCGATATTTCTTTAAAAAGGCTGTGAGCACACGGGCCCCATGGTCCGAGAGTTTCGACCCCAAACGGCTCGAAAATATAGTTATCACCGAGATGACTATATTTACGACGCTTGAGGTTTTCCGCAGCCGCAGCGGGAGCGCCAGCACAACATGATGAACTGGGAAGATGGGATGGCGCGACAGTATCGACACAAGTTGCGTCCCACACTAAAGGCCTACCCATCTTCCAAGGAAACAATGACATGCCGTCCGGTCTCTTGCCATCGTCACGCGCCAGTCCAATGGGTTCCAATACGGCTGGAACGCCGACGGTGACAAGGGCTCGTCGGATAATGTCATTTAAGTTGGCATGTCGTGCAAAACTACCCGCACTACGGCTGCAAGAGAGACCATGGTGCCCGAGGCTGTTGACCGCTTCCCCACAATTACAGCGATGAGGGGAACAACAAGGGGCTCCTAGGCGTAGTGAAACAGCGATGCGGAAAGTGGTGTCGTCGAACAAAGTGCCAAGATTTGAGGACGGTAGAGCATGTAACCAAAGACCTGATTCCCACTTTCCCACAGCCAGCAGACGAGCACACTCAGCAGAAGTAGCAGACGTGGTTAGTAAATTATTCAGAACTACTCTGCAGAGCGGCTCGTCCCACCGCCTCTGGGAAGATGGTATAACAGGTAGGTCAGAATTCGGACAAGCGAGATTCCAGGCATCAATAGCCTCAGTGAAGCACGGCACATTGAAATCAATCAGTGTGGAAGCCAGGATATTCCTGATTAATTTCTCAGTGCTGTGGACCGAGGAAATGAAAGCCGGTAAACTAATACTAGAAATTTTGCATTAGAAATGATAAAATTCAATTTCACATATAATTATGTACCTACTTGCAGCCTAATGGCTGCAAGTAGGTTTAAGTCTTAATACGATTAACTTATGCCTACCTACTTTAACATTGTCATAATGTCCACAAGATCTTATAAAAAAATATTTATCCTATAGTACATCATAAATAGTGTACTAACACATCTTTGCAAACAATCCATAACCTACCATTGACTAAAGATACACACAATCAAACGGTTTCATTGTTAAAATCAATAGCAAATGACGTCACAGGATGGTATAAAGCGTTCTTTGTGAGGCTACTGTTATTTTAACTTATTTGTTAGTGATAACAATATGTGCTTTTATCGATAAATGATCTATAAAGGGTATTGTCGAGACGTTTGTTTGATTTCCACGTGGGGAATGAGAATATAGGTTATCGGATTAGTCACTATACTGCTTTAAGGATCCCCTCTAACTAAACCCATTCCAGAGACGAGCATATTTAGCTTAGTTGGACTTGTTACCAAGTTTGTCAGTAATGTGAATTCTACCCACATTGCTATTTATCTTCTAAAAAAATGTATGGGAAATTCATTACTTTTATACACGCAACTTTGTTCGTGTGGGAGGTTTTCCCTCGTCGATCCCGATTTCGTGGGAATTCCGGAATGAAACATTAGTCTATATGTTACCCTATAACTTTCCTCTATATTCCAGTGAATGTCGCATTAAAATCGGTTGGAGATTATCCCAAACAAACAGAATAACAGACAGACAGACAGAGAGAAATTAAAAAAGTTTGTTTGTGTTTTAGTATCGTATAAATACTATAAGCACTTGAAAGAACACAGTTATTTTACACATGGACATTTCTATTTTTTACATAATGTTAGAAAATTAATAGATGAGTAGTTGGGATGGTATGATAAGGCTTTATCTTCATAAATTCTTCTGCCAACAGCGTTTCATTATTTCCTTATTAGCCAAATTCGGCCAGTATTTCTATTTCGGTCACTTTTATGCCGAAACTGAAACTCTAGGCTTTGCGGTCCTCCAAAACTAATTTTTTTTTTAACTTAACTATTGTAATTGTCATACTTATTGACTGTGTTGTTGAGTAGGTTTTGGGGATTGAAACAATATCACATTGGTTGTTTCGACCCCCAAACCTTTAGAAGAAGGCCTTTGTAACTTATGTCCTGCATAAAGTTTAAATAAATAAATGTTTTGGTAATGATTTTTCACTTGTGATTTTGGATGAAAAATTATCAACCAAATTTCTCATCTTATTTTCGTTTGAAAACTCTGCCTCGACTTGGCATTAAACCATCGTGAAAGGCAGGCTTTATGCAATTCCCATCATGACCACTGCTTTCAAAACTGTGCAAGGAAACATCGTGAGGAAATTTCCAAGGAACAACAATTCGAAGACATGCGAGATCCATCATCCGCACTAGGATCGTGTAAATTAGGGCACATTTCCTCTCAAAGAGTAGGCCTGTGTCTCATCAGTGCGAATGTTATCAACTGATTATAAGTACCAAGCGCTTCTCCTCTACATTTATCATGCGTACAGCCAAGCTGTGGAACTTTCTGCCGGCTTCTGTGTTCCCTGCCACTTATGACCTTTCAGCCTTTAAAGCAAGAGGGAACAGGCGTTTTCTGGGCTTGCACATTCCATCGTAGACCTCATCTATCGCTTACCATCAGGCAAGATCCAAGTCAAGAGTGAGGTCATGCTAAATAAAAAAAGTCTATGTACGATTTTTTTTCCTTTGTTTCAAAACTTGGCGTCACCTTTTACTGTGCATAGATCTCTCATTATTTAAAGAGAACAGTCCCATATTCCACGATATAATTTCGCAGACACCATAACAGGATGTTTTCTATAACAAATGCCTTCTCAATAATTCACCGATAAGCGATTGCTCAATCGTACTAAACAGAGTATCGAATGTTATTTAGTGTCCGTTATTGAATCCTCCGATTATGTGGCCCGATCAAACAAGAATGATAAAATAAGTATGGCGGCAAACACAGGCGTGCCTTACACCATTGTTTGACCGATAACGATGGGAAGACACCATCACGACCCAAGTTTAAGTGATACTTACAATATGGATCGATTGTGGGAGATATTGATTTTATTTGATATTATATTACTAAGAATTTTTTTTTCCAAAATCATAAGTATTTCGTTTTTTTACTTATAAACGTCAGAACCGTGCAATAAGTGCACGGTTCGAATTGGTCGTTTCTTATCACGTTCACAATGTTTCCATAATACAGATTTTATAGGTAATAGAAGACAATACGTATGATGTTATTACAAATCAAAACAAATCTTAGAGCAGGCGCGGTCCAAAGGGGGTGTCATAGGGGACATGACCCCCCCCCCCCCACTTCCCCAAATCGGACACCCCAAATAGAAAATCTTCTAAAATTTTGCAAAATAAGACTTTCTAAACATCCCGATTACCCGATTTGCCAATAAAAATAGAAGACTTCCATTTGTTTTATGATGTGTACAATAAAAATTGTATTGTGCAATAAAGAAAACTCATTTACTTTATTGTTAGTGACCCCCCTCCCCCAAAATTGTAGGCTGCGACCGTACCTGTCTTAGAGTCTACAGTGTTTTCACAACTATCTTTTAAAGTGAGAATTCTTACATTCTTCATTCTTCTTCTTTGTAGGCCATACATACTAATTATTTCGGTGCGGGAATCGAACTCACGAACTCGTTGGCAAGCACATCAATAGAAATCGACGGAACCGATTTCGCGGTTGCTTCGATCTTACTTATAGAAGAAAATACGGAAAATAGAAAAATATCTGTAAAATGAAAAGCCTTTTGTACGAGACCTTTAGTGCCAACATATCGTAGTCTGGGACTTAAGTAATAATTATCAATAATATTCTGTGAAATTCTTGAAGGAGTTTTGCTGGACTAATGCCGTTTTAACAATTGTCGTAAGTCTAAAATGTCACATGGTTATACAAACAAAATTTCAACATCTCAAAATCATTTTGTGCCGATAGAATGCTAGTTTGTTTAGCATGTCACTCAGTTGGCCATGAGTGCCGTGGTTATCTTATTTTGATCCTACTTTATTTTATTAAAAAGTGTTTAACTTAAGAGAGCAAATCGTGGTTAAATAATAGAATAGAATAAATTTATTTCAGACTTAAAATTTGCCCATATTATGTTAGTAACAAAGGTCTTCTATAAACTATGTTAGTGTTCATGTCATTCTATAAATTCACATTCAAATAAAAATTCCAATAAAAAGCCAATAATGTCAAAAACAATGATATAGATAAATACAAAAAAAACATTGCGTCATCTCGTCATGTGAAGCCGAATAAGACTCCCTAGCACTGCAGACTCCGGGCACGCCGCAAATGCGGCGGTAAGACCCCTCTTTGAGGAGTGGCTAGATCGGCGTCACGGCGTCCTGACCTACCGCATGACGCAGGTCCTCACCGGACACGGAAGTTTCGGGAGGTACCTGTGTCTGATGGGAAAGGAGGAAACGCCTGGGTGTCACCACTGCGAGGGTCGCCCTGAGGACACCGTAGAGCACACGGTGCAAGACTGCCCCACCTGGGCAGAGCACCGACGTGTCCTCACGGCGGCGATAGGCGGAGACCTCTCGCGCCCGGCATTGGTCGAGGCCATGCTGCGGGGCGAGAGGGAGTGGGAAGCGGTCGCCTCCTTCTGCGAAGCAATCATGCTATCGAAGGAGGAGGCGGGCCGCGTGAGGGAGAGGATGGCGTCCTCCCTCCAGCCCAGCCGCAGTGGTAGACGCCCACGGCGTCGGACGTCGGCCGACGATCTCCGGCCACCGTAGGCGCGGGCATGCGGACAGCGAGTAAAGGGCAACTCGCTGTCCGACCATGGACTATGCCCGGGTCGACGGCGCGTTGTGTTCCACGCGCGCCTCAAAGAGCGTCAGCAACATGACGAGGCTCCCTCTGCAGAGGGCCGAAGCCTGCTGGGGTCGTGGGACTTATCCCATTACCGTGACCCCGGTACGTAAAGGGTTATTGAAGGAACACCGTGGATTTTAGTCAGTAAAAGTCTGACAGTCCCTCCCACCCTGCCCGGGGTGGAAGGACTTATTTGATGATTTTACCACGTTAAAAAAAAAAAAAAAGCACTGCAGACTCCGGCCTTTCTGATATCATCTTCAGAATTCCGTTGGCGCTCCCCCGGATCCTAAACATCGATGACCCCAGCTGTCATTTGTACAGTTTTGACAGTAGTCAAAAACGGGTAGTCAGAAACCAATCAAATTTCTAGTGTGGAGATAGTTGAAAGGTTAGAGTAACATTTTTTTTTTTTTTTTTTTTTTTAACGTGGTAAAATTATCAAATAAGTCCTCCCACTCCGGGCAGGGTGGGAGGGACTGTCAGACTTTTACTGACTAAAATCCACGGTGTTCCTTCAATAATCCTTTACATACCGGGGCCACGGTAACGGGATGAGTCCCACGACCCCGGCAGGATTCGGCCCTCTGCAGAGGGGGCCTCGTCATGTTGCTGACGCTCTTTGAGGCGCGCGTGAAACACGACGCGCCGTCGACCCGGGCATGGTCCATGGTCGGACAGCGAGTTGCCCTTTACTCGCTGTCCGCATGCCCGCGCCTACGGTGGCCGGAGATCGTCGGCCGACGTCCGTCGCCGTGGGCGTCTACCACTGCGGCTGGGCTGGAGGGAGGACGCCATCCTCTCCCTCACGCGGCCCGCCTCCTCCTTCGAAAGCATGACTGCTTCGCAGAAGGAGGCGACCGCTTCCCACTCCCTCTCGCCCCGCAGCATGGCCTCGACCAAGGCCGGGCGCGAGAGGTCTCCGCCTATTGTCGCCGTGAGGACACGTCGGTGCTCTGCCCAAGCTGGGCAGTCCTGCACCGTGTGCTCGACTGTGTCCTCAGGGCGACCCTCGCAGTAGTGACACCCAGGCGTCTCTTCCTTACCCATCAGACACAGGTACCTCCCGAAACTTCCGTGTCCGGTGAGGACCTGCGTCATGCGGTAGGTAAGGACGCCGTGACGCCGATCTAGCCACTCCTCAAAGAGGGGTCTTACCGCCGCAATTGCGGCGTGCCCGAAGGTTAGAGTAACATAGGCTACTATTTTCCCTGAACAATTTGGGCCAGTAGTCTTAATGAATGCGGAAGAATTCCAGTATTTTAGGTCGAACGATTAATAAAATAGGCCCCAATCGGACTAATGTAATGAGTAACAGGTAGCCTTCAACACACAAATGTAGGTAAAAAGAATAATGGCAGTTTAGTAGAACAGCGTTATGGAATTATCAGAAAAATCTATAAAAATTCTACCACAATCACACAACACTATCTCCACCAAAAAAGCATTAATAATAAAAACCAAATATAACTTCTTATTGACGCTCCAAATTCAATATACATGCTTGATATCAAGAATCTTAGTACAAATATATCGATATCGATATTTACCGAATCCGATTAGCCCCATAGAAAAAATACGCCAAAACGTGTCTGATAAAATACATACGTCGATAGGTTTTTTCTTGACCAAAGATATTGTGTTATTTTCCTTAGCGATATCATGTTTATTTGGTTAACAAACTGTAATGAAAGAAATGATAGTGTCAGGTTCGTTGACCTTAGCTTTTTTAGTTTCGAAGATAGGACAGTTTCTGTCAATGCTGATAAATGTGTTTGGTGTGAATAGGTGGCTACTTGTATAAGGAAAAATATTATGATAGGATTTAAAGAAGATTTCAATGACACATTAATTTTTCTTTTAAAGACAACTGGCAATGCGAGTACCATTTAAATTACTAGCAATCTTTTTAATCTCTCCAACTAAGCTAAATATGCTTGAGGAGTGGGATCACGACAATAGTGACAATGGGTGGGGTTCGATCTATCGATCTCAAGTCCAACACGTAAGCCAAATATAATCATTTTTTTTATTATAAGTAATAACAGATAATACCTGATGTTTAAATATTCATATATTTAGGAATGAATACCTGTGAGTTCCTACTTACAACATGTCGAGACAGAAAATAGATGTGTCATAAAATATTGTTGTTCGTAACTAGGTATTGTGATCAAATGACTCCTCCCGCTGTGGGAGGGGAAAGGCAGTGCCAGACTTATACTAACTAAAAACCCACCCTTTTCCTTCAGTTGAAGTTTTGAGGCCGCGATATTTCGTTAAAATTTTACTCAACCCCAGCCCTATCGGCGTTTTGTGACCTTAAAATACAAAATAACTAATAAAACATCGCTCCTGTGCATTAATCATATTTACATACTTCTCCAACAACACCCAAATATTTTTTCCAAAACCATTTGAATAAATTATATTTTTTTAATAGGCTCGCGTTTGTCCACCATCTCACCTGATGGTAAGTGATGATGTGGTTGAAGATGGAAAAGTAACCTATTCACTCTTGACTTAAAAACCCCTAGGTTATAAATAAAAAATAAAAAATACTCATTTATCTGAAATAAATGAGTATTTTTTATTTTTCCATGACCCATATAAAATAAAATAAAAATACACAAATTTAAACAATTGCTCGACTTCCTAATTTAAAATACAAATTGAGAAATTTACATACAAACAGATTCAAAGATATATTAAAAATCAATTAAATTGCTACCATTTACCTACTTCATGGAATCCACAGAATTCAAGAGCCACAATTGACTCTTGAATTCTGTACACACTACAACTAAAGAACGCAGCTCAAGTCAAATATCAGTAAACACGGCAGCATTTATCGCAAATTAAATAAAAAAATAATTCTAAATCCGCTACACAATCAGACTCAACAAACATTCACATTCAAACCTCAACGCAATGACGAACTATCATCCGCCAGCGTGGTCCACTCGAGTAATTACAATCGACTCGCTGACAATCGCGATTCTATCACAAAGCTCGCATAATCGGACGCTGTGTCGACTCATTCCCAACACTACATGTCGTAAACACACACACCAGCATCGCAAATTCAACTCTATTCCGTGACAACACAATGCAGTTTTGCTTACATTTCGAATGCACATAGTGCAGTCGTATATACAGATACCCGATTGTGACAGGGACAATGCAATAATCCGCGCATTGTTGAATCGACATTGTTGTTTTAAGGGCGGCCAGGCGTCGCGACAATTGCACGCTTTATTGCATAAATAATAATGTTATATCGCCCAGCGGCGTTTCATAGTGGCATTTTGATTCTAAACTTATAGTATTGTGGGGAGAATTGAGTTATGCTTTCGATTTCAGAGGTATCGGATATCTTCCGCGATTGTTTTTGCTGATAATATTCCAAGTGTTGATGTTTACTCGAGAACCACGCAGGGACAGAGAGGTTGACGTGAGAGCCAACAATCGTGTGCGATAGATAAAGTTTATTCAGAAATCAGACGCTTTGGAATAAGCCAAGACAAAAAGTTAAAACGTGAGAGTAAGCAGAGTTTACATAATATGTACCGTAAACTCAAGTAGAATGTCCCTGCCTGAGTTTGAACCTACAAGCTTTGAGTTTAGAGAGGTTTTGAGTTCCGTTTTGAATTCTGTGGTGTATGCACTCAAATGGATGAAAGAAAACATTTTTAAGAAACCGTTATGTTCTAGGACCAAAAATTCGAAGACGATGGTAGATTACAGCTCATTTCCTCTCATAGAGAGGAGACATTATAGGCTAATTATGTACTATCTACAAACAACACCGATATTTTTATCTTCGAATACGGAATCATTATTGTGGTTTCTTACAACTTGACTTTGTAAGATTTTATTACTCTATCAGGGGTCAGATTTTATGATGTAACACCGACACGGGTCATGAACTCCGGGTAAGCCCAAAACACACCAAGGGCAGCCATTTAAACTTCGCATATTATTTGTCAAATGAATTCATAAACGTTTCCTTTTTTCTCAGAGCACTACACATGAAAGAACACCCTGACTACAAATACCGGCCACGACGAAAGCCGAAACCGCTCGTTAAGAAGGAACCGAAATTCGGTTTCGGTATCAACGGATTAATGGCACCGGTACCGAGACTAGTGACGCCGTCGGTACCACACCCGGTACATCCCCAGCTGCATTCGATGTCTCATCACTTACTGCCCGATAAGCCGGAGTTGAGCAGAGCCTTGTTCCCGCCACTACCTTACCCGTTCTACCCTTTTGCGAAGATGTCTGATGATGGTAAATTGGCAGCGGAGTTAGCGCATTTGCAGGTAATCTTCAATAAGGTATTGATCCCTAAATAATATTATAAATTCAAAAGTAACTGTCTGTTTGCCTGTTAGAAACGTCAAAACCTCTCTGTCAGAGTCGTCACGTCACTATTATGTTCACAATTTTGTTACATATTTTTAAAAACATGGTGTATTCTGTGTCAAACATTTTATTGCAAATAAATTTAAAATACGTTGTCAAGTAGCTTCTTTAAGATTCCACATTTTCTCTACATGAGCCAAAGTACATTCAGAAGGAAATCCAAATTGAAATGCTTTCTTTATCAATGCTTTTTTCCAAATTAATATCTTTCTTGGGATTTAATATAAAAGTAAACCCATGTTAAACATTTAATTATTATTTTAAAAGAAAATTGATAAGCAAAGATCCGTGCCTTATAATTCTATTATCTTCCCAGGCGTTGTATGGAGGCGCACTATACAGTAGTGCGCTCTACAGCAGCGCACTATCCCCCTGCGGCTGTCCACCTCGCCGTACACCGTCCCCTCCTCCCGCCGACGTCAAGCGCCCCGTCGCCTACGTCCTTATGAAGAGTGACGAGGAACCTCCTCAGCACGTCATCTGAAGGCCGGTAGCGCTCCCAGCGAGGGTCTGGCCCTCGCACTGGGAGCGACCTTCCACCTCCGTACATGAGCGCGAGACCAGCTCACCTGACAGCGTCTAAGACTGAATGGAAGGCTAAAGACTTTTGTTGTGTGTATAGGGATGGGACAATTTCGGCCGACAAGATAGTTTCGGCGATAAATGGTTTCGGTTTTCGGAAAAGTGAAAGTTTAAGCATTATCTTGGTTAAATAAAATGATGGAATGGTGCTGTTCGTGACAAGAATTTTTCAATGAATGACGTGTAATCAATATTACTGTTAATGTGCAATGTACCTACTTTAGTTTCTCGTGAGGAGCACCTCGCACTCGCACTTTGAATAGATAACATATCATAGAATTTACTCTTCAACTGTGTAATTAATAGACATTAGTTAGGCGAATAAATGTCAATTTTGTAAAAAGAAGACTAATGTATATGTGTACGCAGTGATACCGAGTTTTTATTTCCATATTTATTTATTTATTTATTTATTTATTTATTTATTTCGGGAAAACAAACAGTTACACAAAGCACTTAGTCTCTAGTATCATTAAGTAAACAATAACATATGTGTAACCCACTGCGTTATCCACAGATTAAACATATACACATATACACATATAAACCTGGTTTAAAAAGTTCTTGTTCAATTAGGTTTTTCTTATTACTGTCTAACTTTTATTTGTTAACGTAATCTTACGGTTTTTTATAAAAGTCTTTTGGTATTTAAACCGGATTTTTGTCTTTGAATGTAGCTCACCACTAATGCATTAAATGTATTTAATCACTAATTAATTGTAGTGCAATATTGTATCTATGTAATCGAAACATACATACTTCAGTATCTGAAAATAAGAAGACTTCGGACATGAATATAACACGAACATGTAATTTACACTATTTTCTCTATATTTTTTTATTCGACGGTGTAATAATCTTATCTACGAGAAATAACGATGTAAGAGCTAATAGTGTGGATTAAAATAAAACTCTAAAAATGTAAATAGCACTTGTAAATAATCTATAGTTATTTAATTATTGTTTTGTTTAAGAAACGCCATGAGTACCAACTTTAATTATTATTATTAATCTTGTTTTATATTGTGCTTACATATACTTTGAATAGTTGTTTCTAAGAATTTCTGCTTGATAGGAAATACCAATGCTGTCCGGGTTTTGGCTAGTTTTTAATGGCTGATTGTCAAAGATAAAGAACAATCCGTACAAAACATAAAATTTGAGAAAAGGTTGATTTATTTATTTCGAAAAAAATACCGGCGCAAGTATATTTTTTTTTCTTTATGTTGTTAGTATTGTACTAAGAAGTTCTATACATGATGTTTATTTTAAGTTGGATTTAATATTAATATTATAATTTTGAGAGCAATGTATGACACACGTATATGTAGTTTTTCCCCACTTTAATTGATACGATCCGATAATAAATACGTAAGTATCAAAAACTTTAATAGAAATACCTCTAGGTATAATAATGAAAATACATTGAAAAAATCAAGTGGCTAGCAGTTTTAAAGAAGTTCTAACTCATTTTGCTACCAGCAACAACCTAGAACTTCTTTTGCTATAGCGTCGGGACAACACTATGGTCCCTAAAAGTGGAATATAATTGGATGCACTGGCAAACTTCTTATATCTTTGACAAATTCTCGTCAAAGAAATATAACACCAAATTTCTCTTTACCATCGATAAATGTAAGTTAGATATTTAATTAAACTTATTTTATAGTAAAAAAAATAATGTTTGTATATTACAATGAATGAATTATTGTTGATATTATGTTGTTGTTGTAACTTAAGTTTTGTTTCTTGAAGTTTTTAGTTGAATTCAACGAATGTTTGATTTTTATATGATACCATTATTAAACGATACATCAGAATAAAGTGGGTTGTTTTAATGCTAAAACTGTAATAAATTTAAAGTAGTCTATTCTTAATTACCCATTTTTTGTTAAAATGTCAGAATTTGTTTCTTTTTTAAGTTTCTAATTTTTTTTAACGAGAATATGCTCAAGGTTGACCATCATCTCACCTGATGGTAAGTGATGATGTGGTCGAAGATGGAGCACGCTTACCCAGAAGATTCACTCTTGATTTAAAGAACCTTAGGTTGTGCCTATCGGGAAAGACATACTGCGCCAGGAAATAATGAGTAAAATAACCTTTAGATTTTTAGTAAGAATTATTTATAGTAGGAACTGAAGCCGAAAAAACTGCAAGGCTAAAATACGGTGCAGGCCTTGAAAAGAATGAAATCTTGATTTAAAGACCCCTAGGTTATAGGGTGTTGTAATTATCTCAGTAATTATATTCCACGGTTCTAACTTGAATTGAAATGAAAAAGTTTTCTGCACAACGTTTTTTGGGTAACGAGTTTTGACATTTTCTACGTGGAGTTTTCAGTCTGGCGAACATCGTTGTCAATATTGCACATATTAATTAGTTTATTCATGGGATACATATTAATAAAGTATTTACAAATGACGGAAAGTTAGCACATTTGAAGCAGGAAACTGTTAAATACTTATTACCTGTAATATTATAATTAGTTAATCGTAAAAAAACCTTGAGTGATATTATTTTTAATTTAGCTTTTTAATTCTCCACTAGTGAAGATGACTTCACTAGTGGAGAATTAAAAAGCGATCAAACGCAAGCCTGTCAATAGTCAAAAGAAGAATTACCTTTATTCTGAAATGAATAGGTAAGTTCTACGCTACGGCTACGGGTAACTAGTAAACAAAAATTTTTAGATCCCTTCTAAAAGCGCTCAGTATTTTTTTAATAATGCAGCAAATCGTCGTTGCGCTTGCAAAAGGCGCTATGTGGTAAATAGTCATTTTCGTTCTTTTATGAAGTTTCAATTTCGTTTATTAGATAGCTGTTTTACAGCATGTGTGTATTAAAATAACGATTGAAACTGCATAAAAGAACGAAAATGACTATTTACCACATAGCGCTTTTTGCAAGCGCAACGACGAAATACAGAAATATGAGCCTTTTTGGCCTCGCACAGGTTTTTTTTATTCAAATCAAAGCGTTTATTTGTGATACATGGGTTGCATACAGGTGTTCATTACATAATTATATAGGTATTTAAAATTGTTCATTCCATGATCAGCCACTTGAGCATACAAATTAATGAGTGGTATAATGACAATTATCTATACTTATATATTAATTAATTAATTAATTAATATTAATAATATTATAAAGAGGAAACCTTTGTGTTTTTGTATTTTTGTATGTTTGTATTGAATAGGCTCAAAAACTACTGGACCGATTTCAAAATTTCTTTTACCATTACTTAGAGGAATTCTTCCGAATCCGTATAGGCTATATTTTATCCCGGAAAATAGATAGGATTTTTCGTGGTAGTGAAAATTGTGGAGCAAGGCGTCGAAAAAACTGCCGTACGTTAACGATTCTCGCGAACGCTGCCTATATTTAATATAAACATTGCACCCGTGCGATGCCGGGGCGGGTCGCTAGTTCTATTATATAAAGCTAAATTACCACTGACTGACTGACTGACTCACTCACTCACTCATTGACATAATTGTTCTCCCAGATGGTGGATGGGGAGGTGGGTATATTTTGACAGATTCGTAAACAAGTAACTCTCAAACCTACGGGAAAAGTGCCAAACCTCCCCTTTCCCCCCCCCCCCCTTCTCCCCCCTCCCTATCGTATCTCGGAAACTACGAAACCCGTATTTTTTTTTACAGTTTCGTATAGAGGAGGCTCGGTAAAGTAAAAACCATTTATCAACGTCGCCCTCCCACCCCCCTTCTCACCCCCTTTAGGCGGATCTCGGAAATTAAGAGACTTGGAACATTTTTTTTTCAGATTCATTTAGAGGGGCAATGCTTTAGTCAAAATACTTCTGCAACCCCCCCCCCCATCACCCCGCCCCGTTTTTTTTTTTTGTCACTAGCACGCGAGGTGCTTGCACCTCACGCAACACGCAAATACTAAACCCCCCATCTCCCCCCATCACCCCCCAATTTTTTTTTTTTTTGTATTTTTCACAAGCACGCGAGGTGCTTGCACCTCGCGCGACACGCAAATACTAAACCCCCACCATCTCCCCCATCACCCCACCCTTTTTTTTTTTTTTTTTCACAAGCACGCGAGGTGCTTGCACCTCGCGCAACACGCAAATACTAGTTATTATATTATACTATATAAAGCTAAATAGGGAAGATGCAATATTTTTATTTATGTTTTCATTTTAAAGAATTCCATGTAGAATAGACCACAAATATATTAAAAAATTAAATCTTTGTAATTAATCGGAAAAAATGCGGTTTGAAATTGACCGTTTAAATTTTCGCGCGAAAAAGGACCTATAGTTCCGATGACGTCATTCCTGTCTGTCACTGGTCGTACTTGTTCGTCGCTGGCTAATACTTATGCATATTTTTTCGACTTTCGAGATTTTTTTGTGAAAATTTAAAGTGGACTATCCATCAACATCAGGCGATTATAAAAATACCACTAATATTCTGAAAAAAGCCGTGGTGACTCATGTTTTGTACCGATGTGTCCAACTACTTCAACAAAGTTTCCAAATAAATTGTTTGTGACTGGACCTTCTGACCCAAAACTGAGAAAGAAAAGTGGTTTCAAGCTACAAAGAGAAATGACAATTATTGGAGAATAATTGTGACCACCATTCGATGCTGTGAAGATCATTTTGATGTAAGTCGGCGAATATACTTGTTATATTTTGTAGTTAATCTGCTTGTACGCAAAAACACATTAGTTACCTACTTACAAAACTTATCTATAACATCATTTTAATTTTACAGTTGGAGAACGACGTCGAAAATTGGATAAAGTTTAAAATGTGTGCAGGAAAACTTCCTGAAAAAAGGTGTGGTACCTCATATTTTTGAATGCCAAAACAGAATGATGCCACTGAAACCTAGATCAGTAATAATGAAAAAGAAAAAACGTGAAATTCTTGAAAGCATTGAAAATAAACCGGGTATAATTTTGATTTATTCATTCAGATTTATTCTTATACTAGAGACAAATAAACATTCAAACTTTCAAATTTATAATAATATAAGGATAATGCTTTTTAATGAAGAACTAAGTATATTATTATGTCTTTCATGTTTTAGATCCATCTTCAGTGTTCATTAATCACAGAAACACATGGTTCTCAAAATATTAAAATATCCAATGATAAAGGTGTACAGGTGTCTATATATCCTTATAAACGAACGATCGAAATAACTGATATATGTCGAAGCCGCTGAATAAAATACAAAGTTAAACAACTATGATTTTATACATATCGTAGTAATTTAGTCCCTTTCATTTCTACACTTGAAAACTCTGCACTTTCGACAAAAAAGTTAAGACCATGTCAACACTAACTTTTGGTAAATAACTTAACTTAAATAACTTAATAACTTTCCTAGATTCCTGGAGTCTGCTTTGATAAACCCAACTTCCATTTTTATTAAAAAAACGCAATTAGTATTCCCGTAAAATAATATTCACTTTTACAACCATAACCTCAAATAAGTTGTTATAACAGGAGTGACGTCACTAAACGCTGATTGGTGTTTTGAAATACGCTTCGTTTCAAGTCATTTTTAATTCGTAATTATTGTTAAAAATCAACATTATGTAAAATAAAAATATTACAGGGGCCCTTCTTTTCTATTTTTTTAACATTTCAATCATAAAATTTTCATAAATATTATATTTGCATCTTCCCTATTACCATTCACTGACTGACTCACTCATTGACATAATTGTTCTCCCAGATGGTGGATGGGGAGGTGGGTATATTTTAACAGATTCGTAAACAAGTAATTCTCAAACCTACGGGAAAAGTGCCAAACCTCTCCTTTTACCCCCCCTTCTCCCCCCCCCTATCGTATCTCGGAAACTACGAGACCCGTATTTTTTTCTTTTTACGGATTCGTATAGAGGAGGCTCGGTAAAGTAAAAACCATTTTTCAAAGTCCCCCCCCCGCCCCCCTTCTCTCCCCCCTTTAGGCGGATCTCGGAATCTAAGAGACTTGGAACATTTTTTTTTTCATATTCATTTAGAGGGGCAATGCTTTAGTCAAAATACTTCTGCAACCCCCCCCCATCCCCCCCCCCCTTTTTTTTTTCTTTTTACAAGCACGCGAGGTGCTTGCACCTCGCGCAACACGCAAATACTAAACCCCCCCATCTCCCCCCTTCACCCCCCCCTTTTTTTTTCACTAGCACGCGAGTTGCTTGCACCTCGCGCAACACGCAAATACTTGATTTAGAGGGGCAATGCTTTAGTTTTTTTCACAAGCACGTGAGGTGCTTGCACCTCGCGCAACACGCAAATACTAAACCCCCCCATCACAACCCCATATTTTTTTTCACAAGCACGCGAGGTGCTTGTACCTCGCGCAACACGCAAAAGCTAAACCCCCCATCTCCCCCATCACCCCCCCCCTTTTTTTATTCACAAGCACGCGAGGTGCTTGCACCTCGCGCAACACGCAAATACTAAACCCCCCCCATCTCCCCCCCCCCTTTTTCTTTCACAAGCACACGAGGTGCTTGCACCTCGCGCAACACGCAAATACTAGTTATTATTATACTATATAAAGCTAGATTACCACTGACTGACTCACTCACTCACTCATTGACATAATTGTTCTCCCAGATGGTGGATGGGGAGGTGGGTATATTTTGACAGATTCGTAAACAAGTAACTCTCAAACCTACGGGAAAAGTGCCAAACCTCCCCTTTTCCCCCCCCTTCTCCCACCTCCCTATCGTATCTCGGAAACTACGAGACCAGTATTTTTTGTTTTTTACGGATTCGTATAGAGGAGGCTCGGTAAAGTAAAAACCATTTTTCAAAGTCCCCCCCCCGCCCCCCATCTCCCCCCCTTTAGGCGGATCTCGGAATCTAAGAGACTTGAAACATTTTTTTTTTCAGATTCATTTAGAGGGGCAATGCTTTAGTCGAAATACTTGTGCAACCCCCCCCCCCCATCACCCCCCCCCTCTTTTTTTTTTTTTCACAAGCACGCGAGGTGCTTGCACCTCGCGCGACACGCAAATACTAAACCCCCCCATCACCCCCCCCCTTTTTTTTTTTTTTTTTTTTTTTTTTCACAAGCACGCGAGGTGCTTGCACCTGTCGCAACACGCAAATACTAGTACCATATAAAGCTCGATTACCACTGACTGACTCACTCATTGACATAATTGTTCTCCCAGATGGTGGATGGGGAGGTGGGTATATTTTGAGAGATTCGTAAACAAGTAACTCTCAAACCTACGGGAAAAGTGCCAAACCTCCCCTTTCTCCCCCCCCCCCCTTCTCCCCCCTTCCTATAGTATCTCGGAAACTACGAGACCCGTATTTTTTTAACGTATTCGTATAGAGGAGGCTTGGTAAAGTAAAAACCATTTATCAAAGTCGCCCCCCCACCCCCCTTCTCACCCCCTTTAGGCGGATCTCTGAAATTAAGAGACTTGGAACATTTTTTTTTCAGATTCATTAGAGGGGCAATGCTTTAGGCAAAATAATTGTGCAATCTCCCCCCCATCACCCCCCCCATTTTTTTTTTTTTTAAGTGAACCACCACGCGAGGTGCTTGCACCTCGCGCAACACGCAAATACTAGTTATACCATATAAAGCTCGATTACCACTGACTGACTCACTCATTGACATAATTGTTCTCCCAGATGGTGGATGGGGAGGTGGGTATATTTTGAGAGATTCGTAAACAAGTAACTCTCAAACCTACGGGAAAAGTGCCAAATCTCCCCTTTCCCCCCCCCCCCCCCCCTTCTCCCCCCTTCCTATAGTATCTCGGAAACTACGAGACCCGTATTTTTTTTTACGTATTCGTATAGAGGAGGCTTGGTAAAGTAAAAACCATTTATCAAAGTCGCCCCCCCCACCCCCCTTCTCACCCCCTTTAGGCTGATCTCGGAAATTAAGAGACTAGGAACATTTTTTTTTTCAGATTCATTTAGAGGGGCAATGCTTTAGTCCAAATAATTGTGCAACCCCCCCATCACACCCCCTTTTTTTTTTTTTAAATAAGCACGCGGGGTGCTTGCACCTCGCGCAACACGCAAATACTAGTTATACTATATAAAGCTAAATTACCACTCACTCACTCACTCACTCATTGACATAATTGTTCTCCCAGATGGTGGATGGGGAGGTGGGTATATTTTGACAGATTCGTAAACAACTAACTCTCAAACCTACGGGAAAAGTGCCAAACCTCCCCTTTTCACCCCCCTTCTCCCCCCTCCCTATCGTATCTCGGAAACTACGAGACCCGTATTTTTTTTTTACGGATTCGTATAGAGGAGGCTCGGTAAAGTAAAAACCATTTTTCAAAGTGGCGACTTTGAAAAATGGTTGTAATGGCGCCCCTTGCCCCCTTCTCACCTCCTTTAGGCTGATCTCGGAAATTAAGAGACTAGGAACATTTTTTTTTCAGATTCATTTAGAGGGGCAATGCTTTAGTCAAAAATTGAAAAGTTTAATTTGGAGCTGCTGCTCTGATAGGGTTATGTTTGACATTTTACTACATTTAGGGGTTTTAAAAGTGAACAATCCACCACCACAAGCACGCGAGGTGCTTGCACCTCGCGCAACACGCAAATACTAGTTTAATTATAATATTCTAATGCATTCATATGAATTGAATTGAAAATGTCGTACTATTATTGAATTCTATTATTAATATTACTAATACATAATAAACACAAACAAAACAGACAATAAAATTATGGTTTAAGAATTGTTTAAATGTAGCATATCCACCTGATGCTACATTTAAACAATTCTAGTCGATAAAAATTCAGCAACAAAGTAATAACAATTTTCCACAAGCAGTTGAGACAATTTATGTTTAAACACATGAATATTGCTACATTCTTTTATGTTATTAGGGATCTTATTTTAGATCTTTGTGGCCATAGCAAACACACTTTTTCCAAAGAGCGTAGTTTTATACTGACTGGTAAGTTTATTATATAACTGACTTCTATTTCCTGATCTAATCTCCAAAGTAAATAGTGATGGATGATGTCTTATAAACAAAGCTATTTCAAAAATATATAAAGATGGCAGGGTAAGTATCTTTAATTTTTTAAAGTAATCCTTGCAACTATCAGTTTTTTTTGAGACCACACAAAGCTCGCACGCACCTTTTTTGGCATTTAAAAACTTTGTCCCAGTTGGTAGCAACACCCCAGAATATGATTGCATATCTTAACAGCATTACCACGATAAGCTACGAGTAATGTGCTAAGACTTACTTTTTCGCTAACATATATAAACTATATGATGATTGTCACACTTTATTGCAAACAATTACTTTTTGAGAATATGCTCGCGTTTGACCACCATCTCACCTGATGGTAAGGAATGATGTGGTCGAAATAGAGTACGCTTACCTAAAAGTAACTTATTCACTCTTAATTTAAAGACTAGGTTGTAGCTATCGGGAAACACATACTCCGGCAGGGAATAATGAGTAAAATAACCTTTATATTAATAAAGTAATAATACCTTTAGATTTTTAGTAAGAATTATTTACAGTAGGAACTGAAGCCGAAAAAACTGCAAGGCTAAATTTTCGCAAAAACCGGTCAACTGGGGATCTTCTAGCGTATGCCATTCATATCTGGAGTGAGGCCATTGAGAGGCAAGGGGAAGCACTTGCTGTTTCCCTTGACATCTCTAAGGCTTTTGACAGGGTCTGGCACGATAGCCTTATTGCTAAGCTTCCTTCTTTCGGTTTACCCACTCAACTTTGCGTTTGGATTGAAGACTTCCTGAGGGATCGGTCCATTCGAGTGGTCATTGATGGCTGCTCGTCTGGCCAATTGGCAATGAATGCCGGGGTCCCTCAGGGGTCTGTTCTCTCAGCAACTTTATTCTTGCTGCACATTAACGATCTGCTAATGCCCGGTACCTTTGGGTATGCAGACGACAGCACAGTTTCTGAGAGATATGTGTCCAGCGCGCGAGCTGGTGGGTTACAGGTCGTACTTGTTCGTCGCTGGCTAATACTTATGCATATTTTTTCGACTTTCGAGATTTTTTTGTGAAAATTTAAAGTGGACTATCCATCAACATCAGGCGATTATAAAAATACCACTAATATTCTGAAAAAAGCCGTGGTGACTCATGTTTTGTACCGATGTGTCCAACTACTTCAACAAAGTTTCCAAATAAATTGTTTGTGACTGGACCTTCTGACCCAAAACTGAGAAAGAAAAGTGGTTTCAAGCTACAAAGAGAAATGACAATTATTGGAGAATAATTGTGACCACCATTCGATGCTGTGAAGATCATTTTGATGTAAGTCGGCGAATATACTTGTTATATTTTGTAGTTAATCTGCTTGTACGCAAAAACACATTAGTTACCTACTTACAAAACTTATCTATAACATCATTTTAATTTTACAGTTGGAGAACGACGTCGAAAATTGGATAAAGTTTAAAATGTGTGCAGGAAAACTTCCTGAAAAAAGGTGTGGTACCTCATATTTTTGAATGCCAAAACAGAATGATGCCACTGAAACCTAGATCAGTAATAATGAAAAAGAAAAAACGTGAAATTCTTGAA
The DNA here is from genome assembly GCA_943138885.2 of Tholera decimalis. Classification (NCBI taxonomy): domain Eukaryota; kingdom Metazoa; phylum Arthropoda; class Insecta; order Lepidoptera; family Noctuidae; genus Tholera; species Tholera decimalis. The sequence continues at coordinate 4,249,548 of OW964553.2, read as the reverse complement.
AGCATTGAAAATAAACCGGGTATAATTTTGATTTATTCATTCAGATTTATTCTTATACTAGAGACAAATAAACATTCAAACTTTCAAATTTATAATAATATAAGGATAATGCTTTTTAATGAAGAACTAAGTATATTATTATGTCTTTCATGTTTTAGATCCATCTTCAGTGTTCATTAATCACAGAAACACATGGTTCTCAAAATATTAAAATATCCAATGATAAAGGTGTACAGGTGTCTATATATCCTTATAAACGAACGATCGAAATAACTGATATATGTCGAAGCCGCTGAATAAAATACAAAGTTAAACAACTATGATTTTATACATATCGTAGTAATTTAGTCCCTTTCATTTCTACACTTGAAAACTCTGCACTTTCGACAAAAAAGTTAAGACCATGTCAACACTAACTTTTGGTAAATAACTTAACTTAAATAACTTAATAACTTTCCTAGATTCCTGGAGTCTGCTTTGATAAACCCAACTTCCATTTTTATTAAAAAAACGCAATTAGTATTCCCGTAAAATAATATTCACTTTTACAACCATAACCTCAAATAAGTTGTTATAACAGGAGTGACGTCACTAAACGCTGATTGGTGTTTTGAAATACGCTTCGTTTCAAGTCATTTTTAATTCGTAATTATTGTTAAAAATCAACATTATGTAAAATAAAAATATTACAGGGGCCCTTCTTTTCTATTTTTTTAACATTTCAATCATAAAATTTTCATAAATATTATATTTGCATCTTCCCTATTACCATTCACTGACTGACTCACTCATTGACATAATTGTTCTCCCAGATGGTGGATGGGGAGGTGGGTATATTTTAACAGATTCGTAAACAAGTAATTCTCAAACCTACGGGAAAAGTGCCAAACCTCTCCTTTTACCCCCCCTTCTCCCCCCCCCTATCGTATCTCGGAAACTACGAGACCCGTATTTTTTTCTTTTTACGGATTCGTATAGAGGAGGCTCGGTAAAGTAAAAACCATTTTTCAAAGTCCCCCCCCGCCCCCCTTCTCTCCCCCCTTTAGGCGGATCTCGGAATCTAAGAGACTTGGAACATTTTTTTTTTCATATTCATTTAGAGGGGCAATGCTTTAGTCAAAATACTTCTGCAACCCCCCCCCATCCCCCCCCCCCTTTTTTTTTTCTTTTTACAAGCACGCGAGGTGCTTGCACCTCGCGCAACACGCAAATACTAAACCCCCCCATCTCCCCCCTTCACCCCCCCCCCTTTTTTTTTCACTAGCACGCGAGTTGCTTGCACCTCGCGCAACACGCAAATACTTGATTTAGAGGGGCAATGCTTTAGTTTTTTTCACAAGCACGTGAGGTGCTTGCACCTCGCGCAACACGCAAATACTAAACCCCCCCATCACAACCCCATATTTTTTTTCACAAGCACGCGAGGTGCTTGTACCTCGCGCAACACGCAAAAGCTAAACCCCCCATCTCCCCCATCACCCCCCCCTTTTTTTATTCACAAGCACGCGAGGTGCTTGCACCTCGCGCAACACGCAAATACTAAACCCCCCCCATCTCCCCCCCCCCTTTTTCTTTCACAAGCACACGAGGTGCTTGCACCTCGCGCAACACGCAAATACTAGTTATTATTATACTATATAAAGCTAGATTACCACTGACTGACTCACTCACTCACTCATTGACATAATTGTTCTCCCAGATGGTGGATGGGGAGGTGGGTATATTTTGACAGATTCGTAAACAAGTAACTCTCAAACCTACGGGAAAAGTGCCAAACCTCCCCTTTTCCCCCCCCTTCTCCCACCTCCCTATCGTATCTCGGAAACTACGAGACCAGTATTTTTTGTTTTTTACGGATTCGTATAGAGGAGGCTCGGTAAAGTAAAAACCATTTTTCAAAGTCCCCCCCCCGCCCTCCATCTCCCCCCCTTTAGGCGGATCTCGGAATCTAAGAGACTTGAAACATTTTTTTTTTCAGATTCATTTAGAGGGGCAATGCTTTAGTCGAAATACTTGTGCAACCCCCCCCCCCCATCACCCCCCCCCCTCTTTTTTTTTTTTTTTCACAAGCACGCGAGGTGCTTGCACCTCGCGCGACACGCAAATACTAAACCCCCCCATCACCCCCCCCCTTTTTTTTTTTTTTTTTTTTTTTTTTTCACAAGCACGCGAGGTGCTTGCACCTGTCGCAACACGCAAATACTAGTACCATATAAAGCTCGATTACCACTGACTGACTCACTCATTGACATAATTGTTCTCCCAGATGGTGGATGGGGAGGTGGGTATATTTTGAGAGATTCGTAAACAAGTAACTCTCAAACCTACGGGAAAAGTGCCAAACCTCCCCTTTCTCCCCCCCCCCCCTTCTCCCCCCTTCCTATAGTATCTCGGAAACTACGAGACCCGTATTTTTTTAACGTATTCGTATAGAGGAGGCTTGGTAAAGTAAAAACCATTTATCAAAGTCGCCCCCCCACCCCCCTTCTCACCCCCTTTAGGCGGATCTCTGAAATTAAGAGACTTGGAACATTTTTTTTTCAGATTCATTAGAGGGGCAATGCTTTAGGCAAAATAATTGTGCAATCTCCCCCCCATCACCCCCCCCATTTTTTTTTTTTTTAAGTGAACCACCACGCGAGGTGCTTGCACCTCGCGCAACACGCAAATACTAGTTATACCATATAAAGCTCGATTACCACTGACTGACTCACTCATTGACATAATTGTTCTCCCAGATGGTGGATGGGGAGGTGGGTATATTTTGAGAGATTCGTAAACAAGTAACTCTCAAACCTACGGGAAAAGTGCCAAATCTCCCCTTTCCCCCCCCCCCCCCCCTTCTCCCCCCTTCCTATAGTATCTCGGAAACTACGAGACCCGTATTTTTTTTTACGTATTCGTATAGAGGAGGCTTGGTAAAGTAAAAACCATTTATCAAAGTCGCCCCCCCCACCCCCCTTCTCACCCCCTTTAGGCTGATCTCGGAAATTAAGAGACTAGGAACATTTTTTTTTTCAGATTCATTTAGAGGGGCAATGCTTTAGTCCAAATAATTGTGCAACCCCCCCATCACACCCCCCTTTTTTTTTTTTTAAATAAGCACGCGGGGTGCTTGCACCTCGCGCAACACGCAAATACTAGTTATACTATATAAAGCTAAATTACCACTCACTCACTCACTCACTCATTGACATAATTGTTCTCCCAGATGGTGGATGGGGAGGTGGGTATATTTTGACAGATTCGTAAACAACTAACTCTCAAACCTACGGGAAAAGTGCCAAACCTCCCCTTTTCACCCCCCTTCTCCCCCCTCCCTATCGTATCTCGGAAACTACGAGACCCGTATTTTTTTTTTACGGATTCGTATAGAGGAGGCTCGGTAAAGTAAAAACCATTTTTCAAAGTGGCGACTTTGAAAAATGGTTGTAATGGCGCCCCTTGCCCCCTTCTCACCTCCTTTAGGCTGATCTCGGAAATTAAGAGACTAGGAACATTTTTTTTTCAGATTCATTTAGAGGGGCAATGCTTTAGTCAAAAATTGAAAAGTTTAATTTGGAGCTGCTGCTCTGATAGGGTTATGTTTGACATTTTACTACATTTAGGGGTTTTAAAAGTGAACAATCCACCACCACAAGCACGCGAGGTGCTTGCACCTCGCGCAACACGCAAATACTAGTTTAATTATAATATTCTAATGCATTCATATGAATTGAATTGAAAATGTCGTACTATTATTGAATTCTATTATTAATATTACTAATACATAATAAACACAAACAAAACAGACAATAAAATTATGGTTTAAGAATTGTTTAAATGTAGCATATCCACCTGATGCTACATTTAAACAATTCTAGTCGATAAAAATTCAGCAACAAAGTAATAACAATTTTCCACAAGCAGTTGAGACAATTTATGTTTAAACACATGAATATTGCTACATTCTTTTATGTTATTAGGGATCTTATTTTAGATCTTTGTGGCCATAGCAAACACACTTTTTCCAAAGAGCGTAGTTTTATACTGACTGGTAAGTTTATTATATAACTGACTTCTATTTCCTGATCTAATCTCCAAAGTAAATAGTGATGGATGATGTCTTATAAACAAAGCTATTTCAAAAATATATAAAGATGGCAGGGTAAGTATCTTTAATTTTTTAAAGTAATCCTTGCAACTATCAGTTTTTTTTGAGACCACACAAAGCTCGCACGCACCTTTTTTGGCATTTAAAAACTTTGTCCCAGTTGGTAGCAACACCCCAGAATATGATTGCATATCTTAACAGCATTACCACGATAAGCTACGAGTAATGTGCTAAGACTTACTTTTTCGCTAACATATATAAACTATATGATGATTGTCACACTTTATTGCAAACAATTACTTTTTGAGAATATGCTCGCGTTTGACCACCATCTCACCTGATGGTAAGGAATGATGTGGTCGAAATAGAGTACGCTTACCTAAAAGTAACTTATTCACTCTTAATTTAAAGACTAGGTTGTAGCTATCGGGAAACACATACTCCGGCAGGGAATAATGAGTAAAATAACCTTTATATTAATAAAGTAATAATACCTTTAGATTTTTAGTAAGAATTATTTACAGTAGGAACTGAAGCCGAAAAAACTGCAAGGCTAAATTTTCGCAAAAACCGGTCAACTGGGGATCTTCTAGCGTATGCCATTCATATCTGGAGTGAGGCCATTGAGAGGCAAGGGGAAGCACTTGCTGTTTCCCTTGACATCTCTAAGGCTTTTGACAGGGTCTGGCACGATAGCCTTATTGCTAAGCTTCCTTCTTTCGGTTTACCCACTCAACTTTGCGTTTGGATTGAAGACTTCCTGAGGGATCGGTCCATTCGAGTGGTCATTGATGGCTGCTCGTCTGGCCAATTGGCAATGAATGCCGGGGTCCCTCAGGGGTCTGTTCTCTCAGCAACTTTATTCTTGCTGCACATTAACGATCTGCTAATGCCCGGTACCTTTGGGTATGCAGACGACAGCACAGTTTCTGAGAGATATGTGTCCAGCGCGCGAGCTGGTGGGTTACAGATCCAGTCTCTCCGTGAAGACATGGTTGGACGCTTGAACTTGACCTTGAAGGCTGTCTCCGAATGGGGCGATGCCAACCTGGTCAAGTTTAATGCGGCTAAGACCCAGGCGTGTCTCTTCTCCGCAAAAAGGAGCCAATTCGAACCGGCTCCTACTTTCCGTGGTGTAACCGTGCCGATAACCGATCATATTGAGCTTCTTGGGGTGACTTTAATTTCCACACTCAATTTTGGCCCGTTTATCGAGGCTAAGGCTCAACTAGCATCAAAAAAGTTGAGAATCCTAGCCAAGGTGAGACGGTACTTCACACCGGAACAGCTGCTTAATTTGTATCAAGCCCAGGTTCGGTCATGTATGGAATACTGCTCTCACGTTTGAGATGGATCTGCGAAATACCAACTGGACGCGCTTGAATCTATCGAGAACTTGGCCAAGAGACTCATTGGCAACGATGCACTGGTCGAGTCAAAGCTCCAGAGCCTTGAACACCGACGACGAGTTGCAAGTCTATCGGTTTTCTATCGGTTACATTTCGGGGAGTGTGCGATGGAATTACACAATCTAATTCCGCCGAGCGCCGAGCCCGTTCCATCATCGGACTACGAGACAAACGGCGAAGCGCCATCGTTACATGGTGGACATCCCACCCATACGCACAAAACGTTTTGAGAATACCTTCATTGTGCGTACGGCTAAGGAGTGGAATTCCCTGCCGGAGTCTGTGTTTCCCGACAGCTACAACCTAGGAGTCTTTAAGTCCAGAGTGAATAGGTTACTTTTAGGTAAGCGTGCTTCATCTTCGATCACATCATCACTTACCATCAGGTGAGATAGTGGTCAAACGCGAACATATTTTCAATAAAAAAAATAAAAAATAATCTTGTGTTGTTTTGCCTTTTCAAATTCTTTCTTTTTCAAATTGTTCTAACGAGATCCCGCGGCCCTGGACCACAAGGGCAACAGAAGGAACGGGGTGGGTTTACACGACGAACGAGGCGGTACATAGACCGACCGGGAAGACTCATTTGATGAGTTTTCCATCGGAAAAAATGACGCGGTATTATATATTATTATATTTGGTATTGACAAAATGAATATCATTTATCAATTACATATTCAGACTTATAAAAGATTTTGTTTTTATTAAACAAAATATTTAAAAAAAGTAACAGTTTATTAACTTTCTAAAACAATTTGAAAAAAGATTAGACTTCCAATCGCCATGTGTTGAACGAGCCACTCAAAAAGTCAGCGGTGCGAGTATTTCTTTAAACAGAGGGGCTCAGAGGGGCTCGGGATTAAATACGGAACATACTCAATTATCGACGAATAAACACTCGAGTGTGAACAATAAGGGGACACATGGCAGCTTGGGGGATTCGGGGGATTTCACGGTTTTTAGTTTATAGACTTTACAGGCAAATAAATAGTAACGAAGAGTTTTACAGTCAAATATAATACCTAATACAGTTTCAAGTCTTTCACTGGAAATCTTTCTTAAAGATAAGACTTACAAAAAGAGTTGTAAAATATGTAGTAACACAGTAATTTATTTATTTACTTAGTGTTTATACAACACAAAAGTAGAATAGCGAACTTAATGCATTAGGTATTCTCTACAGTCAACTGAGTCAACTATGGTTCAAATGCATGAATTGAGTAGAAATAAAATAGGCCAAATAAGTAAAAGTAAAAGTCAAGTAAAATATTTATTAAATCGGAACAAATAAAATATAGAAATAGAAACGAGGTTAGTACAAAAAATATTTGTACAAGTTTTTTTAACCTCGGTTACGTCTGATGGTTTTTTTTTTTATTACTGATGAGCCCACTCTTGACCTCGACCTCGCCTGATGGTAAGCGATAGATGAGGTCTACGATGGAACGAGCGAGCCCAGAAGATGCCTGTTTACTCGTGCTTTGAAGGCTGGCGGGTCATATGCGGAAGGGAACACAGAAACTGGCAGTGTTCCAAACCTTGGTATATCATTGTTCCTAGCAATTTCTAATAATAATAATATTCCACAACTTTCACAGAACGCCATCTAGTCCCAAACTAAGCAGAGCTTGTGGTATGGGTACTAGACAACTGATAAACATACATTTATACGTATATTTCTAAATACACACATATTATAGATAAATTACACCCAGACAAAGAACAAATGATCGTGCTCATCACACAAACATTTGTCCTGGGTGGGAATCGAACCCACGACCTTACGCATAGCAATCAGGGCCACTGACCACTAGACCAACAGGCCAAAATACCTACTTTATAAAAAATCATAGCTCGTATAATACGTCGTACTCTTATGTCATTAGTAGACAGCGACCTAAGTATGTAAATGCCTCTGTGTATCATCTGCAAGATTTTATTCAACTAGATATTAAAAAAGAATCTATAACCACCTCGACCCTATAAAAAAAGCTCCCTAAAAATTAAATCACAGAAAAACCGTTTATACGCAATCGATGTGAGATAGAGCGGACATTTAAGTTATCGGCAATTAATATTTTATTCATGTACAATAAAAAGACAATAATCACAGTTTATGTATCGGCCCGGGGGCGATTAGAGGCGCGATGGCGGCGGGGCGGCCCCCGTGGTGCTACTGGTAGTAGAGTGACTATACCACAGGCGGTAAAGGGAAAGTTTAATTCCCAATTTTTTTTGTACTTTTACGTATTAATTCTTTACAATAATGATTTATTAATTAATTTATAATAATGTTAAGATCACATATTTCCACACAATGTAAAAATTTGTGATTGGCACTGTGAAATGAGAATTCACGACTTTTTATAATTATACTAACATCCATCCATATCCATACTAATATTATAAATGCGAAAATCTGTCTGTCTCCTATGCTTTCACGGGTAAACCACAGCACCGATATTGATGAAATTTGAAATGACAATAGTTGAAGAGGTCAAATGTAGGCTACTTGATTTTTCACAAATAATCCCCTAAATAGTTGAAATAGAGGATTAAAGTGACGCGAGCGAAGTCGCGGGCAACAGCTAGTAGTTTATTAGAATTAGTTGTTACCAACTATTATGGATTTATCAGCTATCTAATAAATAAATTTTAATTATAGTCAAAATTCAACCACCGGGCCACCACTGGTAACACTCAATAGGACATCATATGTTACATATTTCTGATGAAGATACAGAAGTATAAAAACAGGTAACATAATATATCTATTGTTTATCTATTGATCTTTCAAACAAAAATAAGTTCCGAACTTATCCCATTTTCCACAAAACCATGGCCACCCGCAACTCCACAAACAAATACCCTTTAGCAGCTAATTGCGGAGGTGGCGCGATCTCTATTACATCCACCATAAATCCATAGCTTTGCAGATCACCCGCTCGCAGATTTGTGGTAGATGCGCTTACGTCGTTTTATTGTTCACTCAATTATGGCGCTTCACAGTTATTGGCATTTTAAGATAAGATTGGTACATAGCGTATTTTTTTAGGTCTTTTTGTATAGAAGATGATACTTGCTTTTGATGTTTTATAAGTAGGTTTTTTATTGTTTATTAATGAAAACATGGCTCAATTCTGTAGTACAAATAAAATATGCTAGTATGTTATGCGGCAACTCGATGCCACACTATCATTTTAAGATACACATTCTAAGTAATTGTCTCTTTAGATCTTTTGAGCAGTTTTTTACATTAATACTATTATAAATGTTTACAGACGTATGTAGAAAGGTTTGTTCTTGACGTTACAGTGTTAAAGAGATTCGCTGATATTTTTATTTACGGGTGATATCCTGTCTGTAATTTTTTTGATTACAGTACTGATTATAGTTCAGACAGACAGTAGCTGCATGCGGTTAGACTTTAGACTGAAAGCCGACCCAACCTAGTTGAAAAATGGCTAAGCAGGTAATGCTTATAATTTTTCTTAATGATGATTCACTGTCTAGTTTGTATACTAAACTTACTCCGTTTGAAATTATTGATATACATTTTTTACGTTTATTACTGACCTGGCTGATATTATTTTTATCATATTTTATCAAGTATTTTCATACCCGTAAAATATGAGTAACACTCTTCTTCTTCCTATCTTGGACTATGCTGATGCCAGCTATCTTGATTTGACCCAAGACCAATTTGACAAGCTAGAGCGACTTCAAAATCTCTGTATTAGGTTTATATTTGGCTTGCGCAAATATGACCATGTTTCTGAATTTCGTACTAAGCTCAAATGGCTTCCTATTAGGTTTCGCCGGAATGTTCATTTACTTTCTCTGCTTTATAATGTCTTATTTAATCCTTTAACTCCTTTTTATCTTAAAGACCGCTTTCGGTTTCTCTGTGACACACATTCAAGGTCCTTGAGATCATCGGAAAATTTAGAGTTAAGTATCCGTATGCATTCCACTTCTTTCTTCGATAAATCTTTCACTATCCAAGCAGCCCGTTTATGGAATGCATTGCCCATAGATGTGAGGCGTGCTCAAACATTACCTACTTTCAAAAAAATGGTGAAAGAGCATTACCTCTCACTATAATTTAATTTTTCCCCTCCTTTCTCTATTATGATTTTGATATGTATTAGTATATATTATATTCATATATATGGTATGTATTTTATATTATTATGTTTGATTAGTATGATGTTGTACACTGACAGCCCTAAATCTGTCTCCTTTCATTTCTGTCCATCCAAAGGTTGTCTGTAAGAGATTGCCCTGTGCGATAAGACCGCCGATTGTACACTAGTTTTATTATTTGTATCTTTAAATGTATTGTAAGGTGTACAATAAAGTATATAATAAATAAATAAATAAATAACAGTATCATTTCAAGAACTTAAACTCTCGCACTGTTGGAAGCGAGTATCGAACAATGAGGAAAAGAGAAGACCGATTCGTTTGCTTGTAAACGTCATAAAAGTGCCGAAATATCGGAAACTTGGAACAATAAATACACATGGCAAATGTCCTGTTTTAAGTTCTAATGATACCGCAAGTGATCATGTTAGCTTAAAAACTTTTAACTGTAATATAACCATTAATTAATCTAAATATATATAACTCAAAGGTGACTGACTGACTGACATAGTGATCTATCAACGCACAGCCCAAATCACTGGACGGATCGGGCTGAAATTTGGCATGCAGTTAGATGTTATGACGTAGGCATCCGCTAAGAAAGGATTTTGCTAAATTCCCACGGGATCGGGATTTACACGGGAAAAACTTCCCACGCGGGCGAAGCCGCTGGCACAAGCTAGTTACCCATATTTACAACGAAATATGATAACTATGTTATATAAGGAATGCAAAAGAATCCTACCAAAATGGCCTTAAAAAGAACTTGCCGAATGAACTAGACATAACTCGTTGTACGATACTGTTATAAGATAAATATGTTGAAATCTGTTTAAACTGGAGAGATTAAAAATAAAACTAGAAGAAAAATGCAATTTGCCGGCGGCCACAGACGGACAGATTGAAAATTATAATGAGGGGAAATTTTATCAAGTAATAATCTATGACTCGGGTTTACCAACCCACACTGGGCACTCGTGGTGGATTACGGCCGTGTCATAGAGAAGAGGCCTGACTCCCAGCGGTGGGAACATTATCGACTGCTTATTTTGGGTTTGCAGACCTGGTTATACAAGGTGTAACAAATTAAGCGCAATACCTCAGACACCCCATTTAGAATATTTAATTACAAGTCTAAAACAACATCCGCAACTAAATAAATTGAAACCAAACCTAGTCATTTTTATAAAATAGTTATCCTTAATAAACGCAAAATCCATAGAAATATTGTGAGGTGTACAATAAAGTATATAATAAAATAAATAATAAATAAATGTATGTGCGTCATACAATATTCTTACGCAGACGAATACCTACACTCATGCTATGCTAGCGGCCGACACGCACACGAGCGCATTTCTTTGAATTAAGGATTGTATTAATTTGTCATGATACTGTGTTTCCATTGTCAAAATGTAACACCTATTTTTTATGACGGAAATCGATTCTGAACCAACTACTTTCAGGAATTGCGTTTATTCTGTTACACGTTGTAATATATTGTCCCGTAATTACTGTAGACACTGTCATCATCGTCATCTGCATAGCCTTTACTCTTTTCCTGTTTGTACATGGAGTGACTGCTCCACAACCCAGTTACTGGGTAACACGATAGCCATTGGCTAGACCAGTGTCAGATTCACTAGATTCAGACTACTTGTAAAGACCTTCAAACATGTTCAAATGACAGCCGGGACCACCACTACTGAGAAATTCCTTACAAAAAAACCCAATAACACTTTTTAATAACGAACCCGAGGCCTCGTGCTCAGCAGTCATACTTGCGACCACTCGACCAACGAGTCAGTTACTGTAGACACTGTGAACCGCCTATTTTAATTTATTCCACTATTCTTATGTACAATGGCAATTTGTACTAACATAGTCTGTCCACAGTATGGCTCGTGTGAAAAGTTGTATTTTCAGCAAAAATAAAGAAGCTTATGTCATTCTCCAGCTTTTCAACTATCTCCACACCAAAAATGTAATAGATCTGTTGCTCTTTTTTTACTTGAAAGTAGGACAAACAAACACTCTTTCGCATTTATAATGTTATAATTATACAGGATGGATGGATGAATGTATACAAAAGCGCGTTTCTGCACTGTCAAACTAGACCAGATAGTTCAAGCTTCTGGTACTTTTTTCCAAGAGCCAGTCTGTATAACATTGTAAATTATACGTATTTTCCAATTCATCCAGTAAGATCGTTCATAAGTTTACCTATATACAACACAGGTATCCAGACTATCCGTAATATTATAAATACGCAAATGTATTTTGTTTGTTCCTCCGTCTTTCACGTCAAAACAGAGCCGCGGATTGTTGTGTATTTTAGTGTGAGGAAAGTTGACAGGCTGAAAAGTGATAGAAGCTATATTTTCCGCTGAAAAAAAAACCTTTCACGCTAACGCACGCCGCGAGTAGAATCTTCGTTTTAAATAATCAAAAGACAATTAACTAACTGAAAAAATAAACTAACTCACTTTATACTACTTCGACTAGCAGTCCCGCGGGACTTTAGCACGATAGAAACATAACCTTCCTTTTTTACTCATACTTCATATCTCAAAAATATTAGTCCTTATGACCGAACATTTCAACAATAATAAGTCGTTCAACACGCAACAAGGCAACATAAATCTTATCTATAGGTACTAATATTATAAAACAGAAAAGTTTGAGAAAGGCGATAGACTACTTTTTACCTCACTGAGAAGCCTATAACCTAGGTTGCAATGTACAGAAATTACAAGAGTGTGTGCAAAAATTAAAACCGAACGAACGTATGTGTCAGGGTTCACACAAGTTACACAACAACAAATGATTTTATTTGCAGACGATAGCACTGCTATAGTGAAATGTAAGGACCCAAATACTTATCAACTTGACATTAATAATACACTTTCTGACATAATTAATTGGCTTAATATGAATAATTTGATAATAAACCTCAAGAAAACTAAAGTGATGCATTTCCACCAGAAAATTGAAACACCAAAAATTTGTATCAGCTACAATCGCACTGAGATAGAAGAAGCAAAAGTAAGTGTGTTTTTAGGTTTACATATTGACAATAACCTTAATTGGAAGGCTCATATAGAACAGCTATGTAAAAGAGTAAATAAATCTGCATATGCGCTTTTTCAACTGGCCAGAAAAGTTAATATAGACGCGTTACTTGTTTCTTACCATGGTTTAGTAGCCTCACTTCTCAGGTACGGAATAATTTTTTGGGGTAATTCCCCAGATAGGGAATTAATATTTAAGGCACAAAAAAGGTGCATCAGAGCCATGTGTGGTCTGAAAACAGATGACAGTTGTGTACCATACTTTAAAGCATTAAAGATACTTACGCTACCGGCGATATACATATTGGAAACCAGTCTTCGTCAAATCAAATCCTAACCTCTTTGAAATCATTACAACGGTACGAAATGTTCCAATTCGTAAACAATACAAAAATTGTTTGAGTAATTATAAGTGCAGGACTGCATTATTAAGGAAAAGTGTCTTGGGTATGGCTCCACGCATTTATAACAAAATTCCAGATTCCATAAAGGAATTAAATTTGACACAATTTAAGAAAAAAATGCAATTACTCTTAATTAACAAATGCTATTATACCATTGACGAATACTTAAATGACGAATTAATTTAGTACCAAAATTATTAATACTGTAATTTTTATTATTTGACGTTTTAATTAATTATCATTTTGATTAATTGATATGTTAATTCCGTTGACTTTCAATTATTTTACGTATTAATTATTTGGCATTTTGATTATTTGACATTTATTGGCACTTTAATTATTTTGACATATTTTTTTTTCTTAGATATAAATAATTCCTCAATTAGATCTGACATAATTATTGGTTAGTGTTTAATTTATTAAAATGTAATACTAAAATAATGCATGATATTTTTACAATATTTGGAATAATGATACTCGCAAGGATTTGCGCATTTGTACGCCTCCTGGCATAACATAGCGCTCTTCCAATCCACCAAGAACTTTCTAAGATTAGCGCGTTCAAAGAAACCAACAAACCTTTCTGCTTTATAATATCAGTACTTATAGATATAACTAGCAAGCCTCTAACACATCCCTAATTCGTCTCTCCTCTCCATTCTCAACCCAATAACGACAGCCCACACTCGTAAGTCCTCCTACAATGGTGCCAATGACAGTCATTTGTCAGTTCACAGCCACCCAGACCGTTTACTGACAGACTGACATTCAGATCAACCTGAACGACGGCCATTCATGTTCCATTCATGTGGGTCTTTGGTACTTAAGTGGTAGATGCGATTTCAAACGGATTATGGGCGTAGAGAAATTGGTGGTGTAGAAGTTGAAATCAAATCTATATTTGACATGAATCAGGTTTTTTGTAGTGTTGTTATGCTTTTAGAAATGGTATTTATGACGAGTTAATTTGGGTGAGAATGTACTATTAATATTAGCAGTCTTATTCAGAGAAAATGATCTAAACTTTTAATCAGATCATAAATCCATTTCATGAAATTTTGGTAATCAATTACCTATTTAACGAATGAATTCAGTTTTTTTTGTTGTAATACTGAAATATTAACGAAGGTAATTTAAAAATTAAAAAAAAAAACTGTATGTTGTGTAAATCTTCATACTGAAATGCATGCTATGATTCTTTATCTACAACGCGTAACGGAAACCCCATATCTATCCAAAAGGATTGAAGACAACATCTGGTATGGAGTCTCTATGCAAAGTTTCAGCTCAAAATAAGTGATTCACAGAAGTGACCCCAAATTGTTGATTTCGTATGTTTCTTGAATACCAATAATAACAAACGTGTCACATCATTATGAGGGTCATCACTTTCCACGTCACTTGCCAATAAAACGATAATTCTCTTCGTTCTTCTTAATTTAAAAAATTCGATCTCTGGTATCAATGTATTGAAATTTCTAATAAGTTCCACACATGTACACATAGGATTAGAAAACCCTTGCCATATCGTTTATTATCATCCAAAGAAGCCGTGCACTTGTTATGTTATGTTACCCTTTAAATTACACGTTGTATATCTGTGATGCAATTTCTATCTCTAGAAAGCAACATTATTGTGCGTGCTACTAACATTTTTATTACCTGTGATTAAAAAAAATCTCTTAGCACTTAATTCTACTTCGAAGACTTACAGCAACTGCCGGGGTCGTGGGAATATTCTGTTGCGATACCGCGGCCCCAGAACGCAATGGCAGCTGAAGGAATAGGGTGAGTGTTTAGTCAGTAGAAGTCTGAATGTCCACTCCACCACCAGAGCGGAAGAAGTCATTCGATGATTTTCCCAACCGGGGTAAAAAAAGACTTACAGCAAAATTTAATTCCTTTCTTAAAATGTCTAACCTATTTATAAATTGATTCTGCATTCTAAACTTCGCTACACCATAGAAAACATCATACAATTCAAATTATAAAAAGTATCCAATAAAGAACAACACCGTAAAAGGTTCAGGTAAATTAAGTTAATACTACATTCTATAATCGCAACACCATAGACAACATCGCACAATTCACATTATAAACAAACAATAAAAAGTATTCAAAAAAAGAACAACGCCGAAAAAAAAGTTCCGTCAGTGGGTGTCATGGCGTCCGCATCGGGGGCGCATAATAGCAATTTTTCGTATACACAGCGTCAATGCGATGAATGCGAGATGTCGCGTAAACGGCCGCCGACGTGCAAATTTGACGCCTTTGTGTCCAACGGCCGAGTGCGTGACCTGCATTTTAGCTGGAGGTTGGGTTGCGTGTTGAGATGGGAAGTAATGGCTTTTGATAGACTCAAAATCATGAACCTTGCTTCCTATTTTTAAAAGAAAACGTCAATTAAACATTCGTAAATTTATTTCGACGTGTGGTGCTCATTGACATGTGGTGAGGTGATCAGGTGACATTATCATTATACGATTGGCAACTCCATATACCTATAAGAGGGCAAAATAATTTGTAACAGGATAATTGTTAAATACACGATATTTATTTGAAGGAGTCTACTCATTATTATGCAACCCATATGGATACGGCAAACTTACAGAGGTAGAAAATTCCGACGGATGAAAATTGAGGTCATATTTTACCCCGCAAAACAGTTGCATTACTTGACTTAACAGTTAATTATATTCTCCTTATTATTTAAGAGCTATCTTCAATTATGTAGCAAGAAAACTTAGCAGATGCCAATAGTCCAAAAAATACAAGGCCTCGGAAAAACAGCAAACAACTATGGTCTATCATGACACGTAATGGACACTCGCTTTCAATCATAGCGATTTCTGTAGTCACTTTGTCGGGTTATTTGTTTGTGCCCCGAGCGGCCCATACCCACGGCATGCGAATCAAAGAGTTCGGGGTTCGACTCCCAAATGTTGCATTATTTGATGTTTTATGTGTTTAGGATAACTTTGAGTTCAGTTGGAAAAGTTGTGGTAAGGATTTCAAAATGCTACATTACTTATTTTATGAGTAAAATTAAATGGAATGGAAAACAATAGTGTCAATATAATGTAGTTTAAACAAAAGAAACCCTACTAGCCTACTATTTGGTGTAAACTGTTAGCTTATATGTATTTGATAAATAAATGTATATGAATAGCAGCCGCGCGTAGCGTTTCGCTCCCGTAGACTTAATCTCGATAAATACATAACCTCCTTCTTTTGCTGTCGGGTAAAAGTAGGCTTCTTCCATACCAAATTTCATCCAAATCCACTTAGTATTTTCTAAGATTAGCGCATTCAAACAAACAAACTTTTCCGCTTCATAATATTGGTATAGATTAGGTACATAACTTATAATGAATTTAGAACATGGATTATAAGATTTATTTCAGCAAATATACATCATTATGTACTAAAATACTTAAAACACAAACTAGAATAAAGCATCAAAAAATTGATCCCCAACGCTGTCGGCTGGCAACGTACCCAAGATACTGGCGGCATTGCCTCGTTGTATGGCAATGCTTAGCCGTTGACCAAAGAAATAGCCAGCCCTTGGGTCGCGGGAAGCGTCAACGAGCCTTTTCGATATGTCTTTAAAAAGGCTGTGAGCACACGGGCCCCATGTTCCGAGAGTTTCAACCCCAAAAGGCTCGAAAATATAGTTATCACCGTGATGACTATATTTACGACGCTTGAGGTTTTCCGCAGCCGCAGTGGGAGCGCCAGCACAACATGATGAACTGGGAAGATGGGATGGCGCGACAGTATCGACACAAGTTGCGTCCCACACTAAAGGTCTACCCATCTTCCAAGGAAACAATGACATGCCGTCCGGTCTTTTGCCATCGTCACGCGCCAATCCATTGGGTTCCAATACGGCTGGAACGCCGACGGTGAATAACGAACTTATAATCATACATATATGCAACCTGCTCGACGTCCGTAAGTACGGCTACTGGGATCCAGAAGAATACCAGCCTCAGGCATATTTGCCAAGCACTTACTGAGCTGGACTCTAATTTGGTGCAATTTGGAGACACACACCTCACCGATTTTCCAAGTTACATTTCTAAAGGTTGTTTCTTTTTTCGTTGATAATATTTTTGATTGTATGTATACGTTTGTTCTGTTCTTTTTTTTCTATAATTTATGTGTTATATGTTAATGTACTTTTGTGTGTGGTCTTCGGTTGACCAATAAAAGTTTTATCTATCTATCATATAATCAGCCTGTAACGTTTCCACTGCTGCTGCAACATTTTCTCTGTGAGGGGGAATGGGTGGGCCGTAAATCCAAAATCCACCAAGCGGGCACAGTGCTGCTTGGTTGCATAATTTCGGACTTCCGGTCCTGGAACACGCCGGTTTCCTCAAGATGTTTTCTTTTACCGTTTTGAGGACAGTGGTGGATGAAGAAAATTACACAAAGTAATATGTCAGACTGGGATCGAAGCCACAGCCAAAAAATTTACAAATAAAACAATAATAGTAAACTTACTTCAATACATCCAGTAATATAATACACTGAAGTTTATGCAAGGTGTATCAGATTAAGCACAATAAGTACCTCAGACACCTCAACTAGAATATTAAATTATAAGTCTAAAACAATATCCGTAACTAAATAAATTGAAACCAAACCTAGACATTCTTTATAAAATGGTTATCCTTACTAATCGCAAAACGTATGTGCGTCATACAATATTCTTACTCAGACGCATACACGCATGCAATATTAGCGGGCGACACGCACACGAGCGCATTTCCTTGATTTAAGGATTGTATTAATTTGTCATGATACTGTGTTTCCATTTTAAGTTAAATGAAAGATTTTTCCGTCAAAATTTAACACCTATTTTTTATGACGAATATCGATTCAAAAGCCGATTCTAAACCAACTACTTTCAGGAATTGCGTTTATTCTGTTACACGTTGTATACAATAAAAAAGTCACTTTAATAATTACCTTATTAAACTAGTTCCACGAAAATGCATACTCGAAGAACTGCACATCATACAGCGCCCATCAGCCCAAGTACAAACTCGCATCCTCAAGTTCTTCGGACACGTCCCTAGGCGGTACAATGATTCCATCAAACGCCTTGTTGTTCGAAGTTAAGTCGAAGGCACTAGGCCACGTGGTAGATCGCCCATGCGCTGGACTGACCAAATTAAGTCTGCTGTGAGCAACCCATTGCGTGAGTGCACCAAAATGACCCGCTAACAAGGAAAAATGTCGAAAAATTATGGCGATGATCACAAATGCCCGGAAAATGTAAAGTACATGACGATCACGTCTGCTCTGCCAAGAAAGTACCGACTGAGAAAAAGAGAAATAGATAAGTATTAAATGTTAAATTTTATGGATTGAAATTCCCTGCAGGAGTCAGTGTTTCCTGATAGCTAGAACCTGGTGAATTAGTTACTTCTAGGTAAGCGTGGTAAAGTGACATGGTGGTCAAACGTGAGCCTATTAACAATAAAAAAATCTTACAATAACGAATACATTCCAATAATCCAGCAAAATCTGATAAGAGAAGATTACAGAAGAAGAAGATTACATACTGTTAAACTAGCATCGCGCGGGTCTTCGCTCTCGTAGGCTTTAGCTCGATAAAAACATAACCGTCCTTCTTTTGTAACCTTCCTCAGGGTTCCAGCTACTTACCATACCAATTTTTTTTTTTATTGAAAATAGGTTCGCGTTTGACCAATATCTCACCTGCAAGTAAGTGATGATGTGATCGAAGATGGAGCACGCTTACCTAAAAGTAATCTATTCACTCTGGACTTAAAGAAGGTTGTAGCTATCGGGAAACACAGACTCCGGCAGGGAATTCCACTCCTTAGCCGTACGCACAATGAAGGTATTCCCAAAACGTTTTGTGCGTATGGGTGGGATGTCCACCATGTAACGATAGCGCTTCGCCGTTTGTCTCGTAGTCCGATGATGGAACGGGCTTGGCGGAATCTGATTGTGTAATTCCATCGCACACTCCCCGAAATGTAACCGATAGAAAACCGACAGACTTGGAACTTCATCCAAATCAACCCAGTAATTTCGAATATTACCGCTTACAAACAAACTTTTAAGCTTTATAATATTAGTATAGATAGGGCTATCCATAAATTACATCATACGTTGAAAAGTAGGACAAGGGTGACACGTCCTATATTTCGTGACGCCACAATAAGGTTTCAAATTCTAATATATCTAAATATTAAGACACGACATTTTAACTAAACTAACTAACTAAACTAAAGTAAAAACATAAAAAATCCGACTTTTTGAAGAGGGATTAAAAGAACTAATACTAATTTCGGAACTGCTGTTTTAATTTAATAATTTCTAGGTGTATAATTCTAAAATATGTAGGTATCTTCTCACTAGGGATGAGCTGTGACAAGGACGGTAAAAAAATCATAATATTTAATTTATAATTTACCTATTGTGGATTAGCAACACTGATTATATTTAGGTATGAAAAAGAAACACATGAAAATCTATCTACGCGCAACCCACGGATCAGAGGACCCAAAATACACTAGTAGGTATTCAGAATAATCTATAACACATCCTAGAACCCTTCTATAATGTGAGAATATCAAATCAATCCCTCTATCAACTTCATGTACTTTACAATCTCCAAAAACTCGAAGACAACAATCCTCCGCCCCAGCTGTACATACAAAAGAAAACACCTAACATGTAACTAAAAAAAACTAATATTCAAACATTGGCCGATAACTTTTATTTGCTCTGGCGTCTACAATAATCTTCAGAAAGGAAGCGGTTGACGACGCGATACGATAGTGTCGTACAAAGAAGCTTATTTCCGTTGCAACTCTGCCTATAAAAAACCTTATAACAACAACATTTCTTCAACAGAACCCTACGGTAAAATCAACCTTATAGACTTGACCTCAAGAGCTATATACCCCCGTTGTAAGTGCACTATAAAGTTTGTAAAGGTGTATATATCGCACTGAAAATAAAAACTGAACAAATGTCGCGATAAGTTTTTGTAAGGGCGTTAGGTTGACAATCAATGACGGCTCTGAATGGAAGACAGAATGGAAAAGGTTTTATAGGTTTATGCCTATATTGTTGTAACTTTTGTGAGGAAGAGTAGGCAATAGTAACCTATAAATAACTCTGCTGGACACACACGCTCCTTTGTAAGTGAGGGACATAAACCTCCGGTTCCTGCAAACTTCAGGTCCTCCCACTTTGGGTAAATCTAAGGGAATGTCACTAGAACCTACGTATCTCAAACGATAGAACGTACCCACAATCCCGGCAGGCAATGACCATATCGGGCCCCATCGTTACTGATGACTGCTGCGCTCGTGGAACACGACGGCCTCTCGACCCCGGTCAGGTTCTTAACGGACAGTGAGTTACTACTTTTAGTTTCAGAAAACACGTAACAAAAATATTTTGTTTTATATCTATTTCAAATGCCAAACGGAGAACCAACATATTATTTCTAGCTAATCGCAAGAACATACTATAAACTTATAAGTATAACACACATCACAAAACTTTAAAGCGATTAAGTAAGTAATCTACCTACTGCCACATCTCTCCAAACCCTAACTAAACGGAAGAGAGACGGCAAAAACCGACTCCGAGCGATAACACAGACAATGGCACCAAGTGTCCCAACAATACTTCGTTTGTGACGATTCTTCACACAATGGCGGGGTGCAAAACGCTCTGTAATTCGATAAAGGCTCTTTTATCGTGAATTGTGGGCGGGTAATTGAGTTACTGCCTACACTGTTCTGTCAACTCTGTTTGTTTTGTTGGTATGTGGTTAATTAGCTGTTTGTGGTGTTTAAAGTTTTGGGAAATATGTTAACAGAATTTTAAATGGGGTTTAAAGTTGCGAGCGCACGTTACTAACGTACAAACAGAATTGGGTGTATAAACTGTACATCCTATTGTAAATACTTATTGTTATTAATTCATTTCAATAATTCAATATTTTTATTTATTATTCTAAATTTTAATATAAGTACTGACATGTTAAATTACCTGTTTTTTATGTTTTTTTTTTATTTCGAATTTTATTTTAATTTTTAGCTTTTATTTTCATTTTGTATAACTGCCAGTTTGTTTTTATTTTTCTGTACGGTACTTTATTGAGCGGAATGCACTGGCTCCTGTCATACAGTTTACAACTAGTTCAGTAGTCAGGGAATTTCAATTCGAATGAGTATATAATCTTTCTGGTAATAAAGAATGTTATGTTTTATTATTAGGTGAATCCTTATTACCAGTTCAGAGGTACTCAGCTCAGCATATGAAAATGAATAAATACCCAGTTACTGGGTTGTGGAGGTCAGATAGGCATTAGCTCCATGTAAAACACTAATACTCAGCTTCAACCAACACAGTTAGGGAAAGGCTAAACAAACGGTGATGATGATGAAATGAATATACAAGGCGTAACAGATTAAGCGCAATACCTCAGACACCCCAATTAGAATATTAAATTATTATAAGTCTAAAACAACATCCGTAACTAAATAAATTAAAACCAAACCTAGACATGTTTTATAAAATAGCTACCCTTACTGAACGCAAAACGTATGTGCGACATACCTACAATATTCTTACGCAGACGCATACACTCATGCAATGTTAGCGGCCAACACGCACACGCGCGCATTTCCTTGAATTAAGGATTGTATTAATTTGTTATGATACTGTGTTTCCATTTTAAGTTAAATGAAAGATTTTTCTGTCCTTACCTATTTTTTATTACGGAAATAAATTCAGAAGCCGATTCTGAACCAACTACTTTCAGGAATTGTGTATTTTCCGTTACACGTTGTATAACCATTTGTCTATAGAGACAAAAAGTTTAAAATTTCCAGAACTTCTTAAATCAAAATGTTTTTTATAGATAGTTTGATAAAATATACTTTATTGAACACCAGTTACAATGGCGGTCTAATCCGTGATAGCGATATCTTCCAGACAACATTTGGTCAATCCAAATGTTGTCTGGAAGATATCGAATATACCAAATGTTGTCTTTACGAACTTAAAAGAAAGAATTCTATGAGCACAATATTTTTAAAGCCTGAAAAATAAAACGGCAGATCCCTACGTCTGTCAGGTCTCCTTTTAAGTCACATGAAGTAGGTAAGTACCTACTAAACACCTGGTTGGCTGTAATTGTTAAAACTATTTTAGATTTGTATTTTACTGAATGACTTTGCAGCAATCAGTCATCTTAATCGCCATAAACAGCCAAAAAAACATCTACTGCTGGCTGTAGAATTGTACATGAAGATAGACAAATCGTTAATTCGGCTTCTGTGTCGTAGCAAGAAACTATTTAATAAAATCTTTAGATGAACAATTATTCAGGCTGTCTTTGAACCACAATCTACGTAGTAATATATTCGCAGCAGTATCTACCTACATTGGTAAAGTCCAACAACAAACACCACTCCAGCTTTTATTAATCCTACAAGCGACATCTCAATCTTTCTTACGCCACATTTTTCTTCGACAAATTCCTCCAATTCATATTCATCCTCTGACGTCACACCGAACATCCAAACATCCCGATACATAATAACAAACAACATAAAGTACGCATTGTGTCTGTGCTTTGAGGACTCGTAAGCGTTCTCACTCGGTTGCGCACGAGTGCTGCGATTAACTGCGATCACAAAAACGCACGACAAAGAACTCATAAGCATATACGACAGTCTAATCGGATGAGCGTATAAAAGTCTCGTGTTCATAGTCCTATTTGTGTATCCCATTGCTTGTGGACGCAGATGTAGAGAATTCTAGAAGGTTCTATTAAAGAGGTTATAGAAAGTCTTGTAAAAAAATCGAATGATACACTTAGAACATACAACCTCCATATTCTTCCCCCTGATCCTAAGAAGTACAAAAGGCTATACGATATTTCACCATTTTGCCCAGGGTGTTTATTTATAATAAAAAAAATTACAAACCAAAACATCGAAGAATGAAGTAAATAAATATTTTTTTCTTTTAGCACATACCAATGACTTGCACGTGTGATGAAGTATTTAGAATTGAGATTCTTTCCCATGTGAACTCGTTTAAAATAATTGTACTATATAGCACAAAACTGGCTTATTACTATTAAAAAGTAGTAACTATGGAGTTTCTTCTCCGTTCTTCTTCATAAAAATTTATTTTTATGGATGGACGTTACAGACACTCTCTTATTTCAGATATCCTTCTTCTTCTTCTTCTTTATGGTTTGGATGCCGTACTTGGTCCCTGCACAGGACCATTGTGCGTGGGCCATGACGGCCATCACTCCATCCAGCCTCGACGGGGGTTGGCTGGTTGGAGTGACCAAAAGTAGGTCAGATCTCTTGGTCTATTCAGGATGTCTTTAAGGGAATTCAATGAGCCGTAGGTTTGTTTCCGTATGTAGGTGATTCCCGTGCACTTTAGGGGTACGGGTTCCACCTTTTCCTCCGTCTCCTTGCATGCCCCGCACAAACGCTTTGTTAGTGAGCAGTGACGGACATGGTCTCCGCCAAAATTCGCAGGTTAATATTAGTATCAGATATCTTTTTAACTATAATGACGACATTCAAAAATGTTCCCATTAGTTCCATCTCCATGAGTTTATCCGTAATCATAGCGCTTGCAACAGTGCCGAAATATCATCGGAAACTCGAAACAATTCTATATACTCATGATAAATGTCCCGTTTTAAGTTCTAATAAAACTTCGACTTTACTTCCCTGAATTATACGTCGTGAATCGACCACCCTCAATACACTGCAAATATTCATACCTATTTAGGGTAAACTTGCTTAATTCGTACTTGCGCCTAACTCGTACCTCGCTTATATCTCGGTTTTGGTAATAGTTACGCCGCTTCTAGTGATCAAATATGTTTATAACAGTCGGCCATATTGCTAGGTAACAAAGAACACCTGTTACTCTGCTCTCGACAAAAATATTGAAAAAGTAAGTTTTTTCCAACTTCATTTATATTTTTTTTTCATATTTCATAAGAACTGCCTTCGAAGTATATCATTCTTAACTTGTTTAATCATTTGTGTCGTATTTATGTGTATAATTGTGAAACTATTTGACGCAGTAAAACCTGCATGCTGGTTGTCATTATTTTTAGAGGCAAATTTGAAATTCGTTCGGCAATTGTGCCTATTTCGTACTCGAAGCAAGTTCTTAAAACGTACCGGTACGATTTAGGACGACAATACGAAAACTATTTATAATTACAAATAACTTTTATTATCATTTATTTATTTTTATATAATTATCAGTTTTAGGACAACATGTCAGAAAGAAAATGTAATTCCTGTAGGAATGATCTTATGGAAGCAGTTCTGGAGTATATTATATACTTAAACCAACATTTAGACGACATTTAAAAGGACTAAACAAACACGTAAGAATAGATACCTAGTTGGTAATGTTAAATATGTCAAGAAGATATACAAGAAAATATGATCAAATGCAGTGAATGTGAAATGAAAATGTGGGTACATGAATTGTGAGCAGGAACCAGTAAAAAAACACAATGTTGCCACTGCGATAACTGCCAAGAATTAGCGAAGACCATCCGCCGAATTATTGAGAATAAAACATGCGTATTTAATCATTTAATTGTGAATATTGTGATTATTAAGACTGAACCAATGATAGGATCTGAAAGTACGAATTAAGAATATATCAGTACGATTTAAGATTAATAGTCCTAAATCGTAATATTTCAGTTTTTTTTTTAATTGTTTATTTCTCAGAAGTTTGTAAGATTTTTGTTATTTCTTGTTATAATGATAATAAAATATTAACTAAATAAAAAGTATTTTTATTAAAATATAAAAATTTCTTTTTAATTTCCAAAATATTTGAGGTTTTCCTTAAGGGGTACGAATTACGCAAGTTTACCCTAGTCATATACCACTGACCACGCTCATGCCTCATCTAGGATCCACGCCTCAACAAAGTGACCACCTCACGCCGCAATGGATGTGAAAAGAGCCATTCTGTCCGAATAAAAACGTACCGACCAGTTTGGGGACGCAACTTAGCTTTTTAAATCTCTATGCGATTACGTATCATGAATGGCAAGGGAATCTTTTGGTGTATCTAGTTGACAGATGTTTGTATGTAGATCTGTATTTAGTTGATACTAAGGGTAGTTATAGGTACTTATGGTTAAAAGTATTGATAAAAAACCGGCTAAGTGTAGGGCAGTGTAGGATTCCATAGTTTTACTCTATTACTATGACGTTTGAATTGCTACCTACAACCAATGGTTGTAGCCTTGTAGGTAAAAAAAGTGTCCCGACCCCCTACCAACTAAGTAATTGGTCGGGGGTCGGGACACTTGAGTGTAACGAAAATAAGCCATTTAAAGCTTAAAATTTAGAAAACGGAACAGTGAATTGAAAATTAGTTTTCCCAATTATTAGATTTTTCTGATTACCATTTTTTTCTTTCAAAAAGTCACCAGGTTACTCCTGCTCGTATGGAACGGAAGATCCATCCCGTTACTTTAGTTGCCCTTGCGACCGGGGACACTTTATCTAGTTAAAAAAAACACCCCTTTTACCAATCCATGGTACTTTCCCCATGGATTGGTAAAAGATTTAAATTGCACTTTCACATAATTTAGCTAACAGAACAGCTACAAAATAAATCCACTGTAACATCGGAATAACGATATCTATAAAAAAGACCCATTATACGATGAAACGGAACTCAACAGCATTCTATCTATTTTCAGTAAAACTGGAACGAAGTTACACGAAAACAGACTTCTCGCCCCAAACAAAAATATCACAGGTCAAACACAAACAAAACATACAGGACTCAATGATAGAAAACCAACAACAGACAATATAGACGGTCGGTTTCCCTCACCGAAGAATGGCGCACATAAATAATAGCGGTAAATAAGAGTAAAAATATTGAAAAGTGTCATGGCGGGCAGAAAGGCGCGCGAAACTTTATATCCTTGGGTTTCCGGCCGCCCGCGCGCCAAAATGGCAGAACGGATATTCATGTATCGGGATACGGAACGCGATCGGTGCGCTACGAATAAAAGAAAACGCTATAGACAATGTTTTGTTTGTTATATTATAAGGCAAGAAAATTTACTCCTTGTGAGTTTTGAGTACTTTCTTTATGGAAATGTGCAAATGTTTTGGCGTCCAGCATTGGACTCGGCCTAAGTTATTTTATCAACTTAAATTTTTTCTTAAACCTATTTTAGAAAATATAAACTATTTTAGAAAATATGACATAATAAAAACTTTCAGTTAGTATCAGCACTAATGACATTTTTTTTTATTTCTTATTTGTAAGTTCTTATTGCTTAAACTCAACTGCCATTAACTATATTTCTGATACACCCAATTAGGCACAAAATCAAAATCGGAGAAAGGTCGCGCAAAAGTGCCTACGTTCAATCTCAGTTCCAAAATAACTTGTGTATCAGTACGACGAAGAGCTCGCGGCTTACCCGTCTCTGTTTCGGCCATATTGATTTCTTTCATTTTCTTTTTCCACCCAAAGCGAACCATTTTTATTATTCCTATTTGTCCGCCATTCACATACTGCAGTCCATCCAAATTTCGTTTGGATAAAACTCCTATGCAAGCGGTTTATGTTTCAAACTTTGATCAGAACACTGTTTTAATTAAAAACCTAGTTCGCAAAGCGGAATATAAACCCGAAACATTTCTTAATCTAATATCCGGTACTGGCCGAAAAAACATTCAAACTTATAAAACAAAACGCTATTATCTATGCCCCGTTCGTGTCCGGAACCGCAGGGGAGCGCGGGAGATTTGAAATTGGAACCAAATAGGCGTTAAATGGCGGCGTGCGCTGTCATAACGTCATTTGGCGTTCATCAGCGAGCGAAACAGCATCTCAGTTTGGTGCACGTTTTATTAGCGTAAGGAATAGCGGGGCACACTGACTCGGAAATTGAGATTTGCATCGGGGAATATACCGGGGCGGTGATTGCATTTTCTTTGCGAATGCAGCGTCATTTAATTTCGCTAGAGGCAGCCGCTTGGTCTTGCTAAATTGTGTCCTGTCTGCTAGTAATTCTGTCGTCTTTGGGTGACATGGTTTAGTTTGTACCAGTCTCAGCTTATGAAACGCAATTAAGAAAAATATATTTAATTTCGAAATATGTTTATTTATTTAACATTTTATTTAATTAAATAACACCTTAAGTCTTATTTTATCATTTATTGTAGACACTTTATCTAAGTAGGTAAGAATATCAGAAGATAGAAATGGATGGATAAAACTAGAGACGATGCAGCGGTGTTCCGCAGGGTTCGAGACAACCCGAAAGAAAATTCTTAACTTTACAGATATTAATTCTAATACTCCTGAACCCTCTCGTAACAGAAACTAATTTAATAAGCCCCTTACGGAAACTGCAGGATATATTGTACATACGTCAGTAAGTTTAAAACAAAATATGCAAGTAAAGTGAAAATGTGTCAAAAATATTAAATTCAATTCATGAAGTATTCTCGGTTATGAATTGCGGCGTTCAGTGTAACATTGAAATGAATCGTGTGCAAAATAGAACCACAATTGTGGTGATAAAGACGATTTCTGTCTGATCCAACACACCTCGTTACCATAGTACAAGAAGATACAGAAGTAATACTATTCCGCCATTGTAGTGTAGAATTAAGCAATATTGTTAAATAGGTGTGTTTATATTTTGGTGTATAATAAAGTATGTTCTATCGATTTACCTTTGCTACAAACTGGTGGGCTGTCTTGCCAGTCAGTACCGCCTTAGGCCATTTTCACGCACGCTCAGGGAAATTTATTTGAGATTTTTACAATTAAGCTGTTTTATTTTGGTAATTCTGCTGTTCAGTTGCCTCTGTTGTGGAATAAATGTTGTTTATTTTTCTATAGATATACCTACCTCAAAGTTATAAGTCAATGTCGTTTGACTGAAATCACATATTATACACACCAGTGGCGAAGGGTGAATTTTCATAAAAGGGAAGCCGGACCCTAAAATACTTACCTTGCTCAAGTGTGATGAGTGAATTCCAGTAACTGTGGCCCTGTGGCTGACTTCGAAATCTTGTAACTTCGTAAATAATTATTTGTTTAATTGAAAATAATAGATTACTATTTATATATTCATATATAAAATAATAGACTAATATTTGCCATATTTCAAAAGGGAAGCCGGTAGGAATCGAGTTGCATGGAGCCTTCGCCACTGATACACAGTCTTCTCCAAATCTGGATAGAACAATACCGCGTAGAACAATAATAAAAAATTGGCTAAGTGCGAGTCGGACTCGCCCATGAAGGGTTCCGTAGTAACTATAATAATATAATATACTTAATATACTTATTTGAAAAAAAAAAAAAAAAACAAAAAACCTTACAAATTTCTTAAAACTAGCTTATTTACAATTTTTACAACTACGCCAAATAACTTTGTTTTTCATAGTATTTATATGAATTACAAAGTTATATTTGCGGTTTTAGAAAATATACTGTATCTCAAAAACTGCTGACTGGATCTCGTTCAAACTAATTTTGGTTGAAAGTTTACATTAAGATCTACAACATATGGCTTTTTTAGATTTTTCACTTCATTATTATAGAAGTTAGAGGGGGGGACACACATTTTACCACTTTGGAAGCGTATATCTTTTAAACGATTAACTTTATGAAAAAGTCACTTAGTTTAGAAACCTTAATGTCATTTTTAAGGACCTGTCTATAGATACCACACACGTATAGTTTATAAATATTTTCAGTTTCAGTTCCATGTATGGGAGCCCCCTTTATTTTAAATATTTATTAAATTTTCTCTTAAAATCGTAAAGCGGTTCACAGAATACATCTACCTACCAAGTTTTACATGTATAGTCCTAATGGTTTCGGAATAAAATGGCTGTGACATACGGACGGACGGACAGACAGACAGACGGACAGACATGTCGAAACTATAAGGGTTCCGTTTTTTGCCATTTGGCTACGGAACCCTAAAAAAAAGTACTCACTTTGCAAACGAGCGTTGTGAAATGTTTACTAGCATCCTTTCGTGTATATAATGTGAAGTCCTGCTCAGAGGGAGACAGGGAGGGCAGTGTTGGCCTGTGGTACAGCCTACTTACGTAAGTAGCGCCTACATACGAGCTTATAGGGTTCGAATCCAGGCAAGCATATTACTTTTTGTAATTGTCATTATCACGACGGTTCTGAGGTTCTCAAATCCGTTAAGGAAAACATCGTGCAGAAACCGGCGTGTCCAAAGCAGGCGTGATCCGAAGCGGGGGGTCACAGGGGACATGACTCCCCCAAAATTTGATTTATAATGTGTGTAATAAAATTTGTATTGGGCAATAAAACAAACTCTTTTACTCGACATATTTTATTGTAAGTGACTCCTCCCCCCCCAACATTCCAGGCTGTGACCGTACCTGGTCCTTTTTTTTTCTGTGTGGGAATATCATCAAATGACCCCTACCGCTGTGGGTAGAGCGGAAAGGAGTGTCAGACTTCGATTGACTAAAAACGGTGGTTTTTCTGCTCCTTCCGTTGCCTTTGCGTTCCGGGGCCGCGGTAACTCGTTAGAACAATCCCGCAACCCCGTAAGGCGTTAGCCCTATTGGGCCCCGTCAATGACTGTACCTGGTCCTAGGACTGTAAAATTCGAAAACGCACTGGGACCGCATGGTGGATTACCCCATGTCGCAGCGGTGGAAACATCCTGGTTATGTTTCACAATAATGGAAGGCTGAGTGTCGAATGAAGTGGACCTTCTAGTTTTATCTATAGTGTCATTACTTTTCGCATAAAACGGTGAGACGCCGAGGTTTTCTTATAAATTACATTACGTTCCGATCGATTCGCTGTCTCGTGTGTGAATCTGGATGTTTTCGCACCAGCTTCAGTAAATGGAGATTATTATTGACTGCTCTACTAAGGAGTTGCAAGTTGGCTCTATTGTTAGACGACTTGTTGCAGAAGAAGAATGGAAAGTTCATCTATTCCTTTATTTACTTTCGTGATATATAGCAATTTTTAGAAATAAATTACGTTACCTGTATTGATGTTCGACTCTTCTATTTTGATATTTTATTGCTATAAACTTATCTATGTGGCGGCAATCGTTTTTTTTATAGATTTCTAGCAATGTGAGTAGCCAACTAAGATAAATATGCTTGTGACGGGAGTGGGTTAACGTCAATAGTGTAATGGTTGGGGTTCGAACCTGCGACCTCTCGATCCCAAGTCCGACTCCTTAGCCATTAGGGTATTGACACTTGATTATTTAAGAATTACAATAGGTACTCTGTGAACACGGAAAAAGAAAAAGTACTAATTGTCACAGAAACTACAAAGCTATTACGGTTCATGAGATGAAGTAGATAGAGTAAAGGTGGTTAATGGTTCCACTAGTTAATCTTTAGGGAATTAAAAACACGCAAAACTGACTTTTAATATGCGTACCTATTTTTGCACAAGATGAAGTGCCACATTTTAAATTTATTATCATATGAACCATTGTAGAATTTATATTATAATAAACAAAAGAGAACGAATCTACAAGACTATGGTTAAACGGACAGAAAATTTTCTTTGCTATACCTACATGTACTTTACACCTGATCTGCCCATAGGTACCAATGACAATTGAATGATACGCTTTCAAGAGGGCTCCTGCGATATCAAATAAATTTTCTTATATAGAAAAAAGATTAAATAAAAAACAGACACCCCAGAGATTGAGCAGACGGGAGGTGTTCCATTTTGTATAAATTAAATTGTGTTCAATCTGACACTTCGCCTGAAACCAAATGCCTACCGTGAACAAGCCCGTCGCACATTATTTATTTCATCTTAGGGCTTTTATCTGCAAGACTGTTCTATTCTACGTATCTAAAACGACCTACCTTGTAAATTTACTTTCCTTTTTGCTAATTCAATCTTATATCAGTTACCATGTACAAAAAAATAAATATTATATTTAGGATCGCGTTTGACCACAATCTCTGATGCTAAGCAATAATGAGGTCGAAGATCAAGCACGCTTGCCTACAAGTAACCTATTCACTCTTGTGTTAAAGACCCCAATAGACTCCGGATGTCCACCATGTAAAGATGGCGCATCACCGTTCGTCTTAACAAATAGATAGATAGATATAGTCTTTATTGTACACATAACAGTAAAACAATAAGGACTTTACAACTAAAAAGGGTGATACAATGGTCTTATCGCTAAAAGCGATCTCTTACAGACAACCTTTGGATGGATTTGACACATAGGAGAAAATAAATACGTGGGTAGTCCACGGTGTACTATTTATCTATATAAAATATAAAAACAATAAATAACATTCTCAAAACATATATACATATACATTAATATAAAAAAAGAAACAAAGACATACACAATTTAAGAAGAGAGATAAAGATCCTTTACCAAGTTTTTGAAAGACGATAGGGCTTGTGCTTGTCTTACTGGCACTGGTAGATCATTCCACAGCCGTACTGCTTGAGCTGCGAACGACTTACTCTCTTCTCTTGCTTCGCTTCTCTTTGTGAGTAGCTAGAGAGAAACCCTAACACCCAAACATTCAAGGTACAGGATATGTCCTACTTTGGGTGCTTAATTCTATAGAGTATAGTTAGACTGGAAGACCCCACACCCCACATAGTTGAGAAAAGGCTAAGCAGATAATGTTGATATTTTAAATACTTTGTTTGATAAATTTGCTGTATTATAACTCCCCCTGTAGTATTATTTTATATTACTTAAGGCTTAACAAATAAAATGATAGTACATTTCTTTTGGTCTTTTTTTATTGCCTTGAAATTGTACCATATCGTCACTTACCGAACAATTGACCACCCAAAAAAAAACAGATTAGTTAAAGATGAACATTGCATAAAATATCATCCTTACAAAAAAAAAGTCTAGAAATTAATAATCAAATAGTTTTTTACTTCTCTATAAAGTGACTACAAATGAATTGGACGGTCTAAGATGAAACGTGATATTGTGGTGAGTATTACAGACCGAAGAATGACGGCTGTCAGGCCATAGGCGTTTTGAGAATAACCTAAAAGGATTTAATATGCCATGTTATGAATTACGAAATCACTGGAACATAAAAGCATAATAAAGCTGTAAACATTATCAACACTTCCTTCCAATTCAATCAATCAAAAACACACCATATAATTTAAACCACGACGATAAAACATGAGTATCAAACAAAATCCAAGGTAACGACATTAAAAGGTAGATTATATACGACGATCGGCGGCAAACGTCGCGTCTACGCCTCTAATGAGGCGGTCGTGTCAACAGGCTGCTGTATGAACGCCAAGTAATGGAACTTCCAATGATTGCCTTGGTACTGTGGAGGTCTAGTAGAGTAAATGCTTCATAAGGGGAGTGTTCGCTAGAGTAACGGGAAGGTAGTGTTAGCGCTTATGGGAGTAGTGGATTGGTAGAAGTAGGTTAGTTGGTATGATCAACTGGTGTTATCATGATAATGTGGAGGTCTGCTTATGCGGGCGGCGCATACTGATCAATTTCAAAAATTTAGGGGGACGAAATTATTAAATGCTCAAATCGTAAAATAAAGGTATATTTATAACATTAAATAGTATAGAAAAATCGTTTTCACATAATTTAACTTGGTTATTAATATTTTATGTACTTTGTTACATCACTCCTCAGTCCTCATCTAACACAACTTCTGGTTCTTGTAAAAGATGAAGTACCTCAATTGGCATTATATGTTTTTGTTTTGTTTTACAGTGGCTTCACTGGTCGATGTAATGACAAAATATTGAATAAATCAATATTTTTTATTGAGGCACCATTACCTAAGAAAACACTTTTTACTATAGAAACCGGCAATCAGCGGAAAATAAATGTATATTTTTGTATAGCCAATAGTCCCTGCTATATAATGGAATCGAAATGATAATGTACTAATTTGTAAAATTTTAAACGTAACACAGTTCAAACTTAGAAAAGTTAGTAAATATCAGTACATTATTAAATATATATTTTTTATAATATAAATTGATCTATTTTATTTTTTGTTTATATACCAATAAAAAGTACAGACCGTCCTTATAATGTGCACCATTTTTTTCAATTTACAATTTACACTGATAACTTAGCTAACTTAACTTGAATAGGAGCGCAAAACAACGATAAATCAGTCTTTTTATAATAATTTAGCTTTCGAGATAACTTTGAAATAGTATATCTATTAAACTACTGTCTGTATAACGGTGATGTTTTAGTATAATGTAAACAACTTACCTTCAAGTCTTAATAAAATGATTTTTCGAACTACCGACACATTGACCAAAAATAATTATGAGACGCTCACTTTTATAATCAGTGTGCGGCGTCCCAAGCCGTTCTCTCTCTTGTTAAAAAACAATTTCTTAAATATAATGTGGAGGTCTGCTATGCGAGCGGTCAGCCTACCGCACTGGCTGGCATAGTTTGAAATGTTTGAATTTAGATCGCAATGTTGGACATGCGAAGAAATTGTGAACGGCTTGGGACGCCGCCGCATAAGCAGACCTCCATAGTATTGTAAAGTGGTTGATAAAACTGGTTTACCATGTCGCTTTTTTTTCAGGGGGAAAACCATCTAATGTGACCTCCTGCTTTGGGTGGAGTGGAAGGGAGCGTGAGAGAGACTTCTACTGACTAACAACCCAACCAGCTCCTTCAGTTACCTTTGTGGTCCGCTACCGCGGTTTTAGTCTGTCTTGGATTACAAAAAAAGTCACTTAATTTTTTATGTAATCAACAAATGACAATGAGTGGAAATTTCCACCCTGTGCCTTCAGTTGCGTTCCCGGGCTGCGGTAACACACTAGAACGTTTCCGATATCCCAGCAAGTAATGGCCCTATCAGGCAACGTAATTACTGTTGACGGTTCTTTGAGACGCGCGTGGAACACGACGCGCCGCCGCCGTCGACTCGGGCCTGGTCCTTACTGGACGGTGAGTTAGCCCTGGAAGAGAGTTATCTCTTCCTCACGCATTTAGCCTCCTCCTTCACTAGCATCACTGCTTCGCAGAAATATTTTCATGCTTCTGAAAGTCTGAGAATTAGAATATCTACATACATAATGTCTATACATAATATATAAAAAAGTTGAAGGTTTGTGATTTCAGAATAACTGACGTGTTTTCTCAAATGCTTATAGTTATCTACACGATACTAAAACACAAAATAACTTTTTTTTAATAATTTATGCTCTAGAACAGCTGAATGGATTTCAATGGGACTTTCTCAAAAAACAATATGTAGGCTACGGAAATACATTTTTTAGGGAAATTAAGGTCGTACCGACTCCCATGAATGAAATCGCAGACACAGCAAGTAATGAAATAAAACAGAAAACTACACAACAACTAATTTTCACCAACGGCCCCATCACTAGCCCGCAACAAACACAATTACGCCACCCGTCATCACTTAGCTGAACAAACTTAAAAATCGACCACAAAATCAAGCGTAAGCCCCTCGTTATAACATTAACAAAGCATATAATTTAACCGTCTGTTTGTATAACCGCACGGTCTCAGATTAAGTGGGCGATAAATAAATACTTAACGTTTTAATCCATTTGCGAGACCGATCTAATTCACTGATATAAGAAATGCGAAGAATGGCGCGACAATGGAAACGGAGAGGCGGGATGATAGGTGCGAGAGATCTTGGTACTTGTGAGAAAAATTAGACGAATTTGAATTGAGAAAGTGAATTAGATGCTTCAGAAGTTTAAGGAGAAATATTTTAACTCCTAGTAATAGCCGAAGCGTTAATAGTGTAATGAGTCGCGGGTTCGAACCCCACCCATTACACTATCGCCGTGAACCCACTCCAGGCACAAGCATCTTTAGCTTAGTTGGAGGGGTTAATATGATTGCTAGTAATGTAAAGTCTACCCAAATTGCTAGTTCTCTTTAAAAAAAAAGAAACATAATTGCTAGGCATCTATTTTTTACTATATATGTGTATCATCTCAGTAATGAGTATGCATAGATTGAAACCGCAAATCTGGATGTTGTAATTAAGTATCAAATTGTAATCAAAATTATTTCGTCTTCTGTAAAAGATTATATTTTAATTTAGGTTATTATGCTTGTGTAAAACTTAACTTTTTCGTTAAGTTTTCCAGCAGTGGGAACAGATGATTGTGTTATGTAATATCATTATGTTATGTTTGTGTCTTTAAGTCTACATCTGATCGTTTCCTCGATTTGGCGGGAATAATCACAACGCAGCAAGAAATATAAAGCATGGGAAGAAGGTATTGAGGAGGACAACAATAAAAGAAAGAAAAACATTTATTTGGTTTCAGTTTATTATTGATAAATATAATTTAATTAGCAAATTGTAGAAACGGTTACAACAAGAAAGTTCTCAAAGTACCAAGACTGTGCCATCTCCTTAACCATTGTTCGAATACCACAAAAGTGTCAGCGATCAATTAATTCGGTTTATTGAGAACAGAGCCAACATCCCAATGAGATGAGACAAAGCTATTGGAAATAATTATCTGTTGTCACAGAAAATAAGGCTTTCAATGTTGATTTAACAGACAAACAGAGAGAAGAATAATACCTACTTGAAAGAAGCAAGAATAGTAAGTTGATTTTAACTGTACTATACTGTAGTTATAATAATGTGCAAGCTACGTATTAATATTGTACATAGTTGTATAAATATACTATTAAAGTAATTACCTAATGTTTTAAAATTTAAGAAACAAACAAACCTTTCTACTATTTATTTTGGGACTGATATCTTCACGTCAAAGAGCCAAATAATTTATAACTAGCCAGAAGAATAAACTATACCTACGTATATAAACGTTTCGCGTAATGTTCTATACAGAAACGGTGCAAAATAGCCGTTATGAATCTTGAAATAAAATTTCGGCCTTGTTATGTAAGTAAAGATATTAAGTATTACTCTATTGATTTCTGTTTTTGAAAATAGATGTCCCGTTAACGTCCAGAGTTCTTAATCATATCTTTAAAATATGTATGCATTTAAAGATATCACAGTATAACAGGCAAAATATATTATCAATTAACTAAATAATATAAGTAAGTAGGTACATATTATTATCAAATCCCAGTTAAGTAGCTACCACACTAATTACGAAATTAGGCGCAAACAACAAAAATACGAAAGCGAAGTCAATGAGAACGGAACTCTAAAGACCCACTTGACGTTTACCAGATTAAAAAAAAAGAAAAATTTGCCAAACCAGCCAGCAAGAATAAGAAGTAATAAGCAGTTTTCTTTCGCGCCAAAATTGTCTTCCATAATAGCGTCGGCGGGAAGATAGCGTTCCCGCCATAAAAAGAGATAAACGACCGTTCTCTCTATTATTTTTGCTCTTTAACAAAGGCAATGTGTGCACCTGCTGTTGTCTCGCTCTTGCACACAGTCTCACCATTATCGCTGTCTCTAACGCGAGTGAAAAACAAAAATTTGTCCCAGTACCCACCCCCGGCGCTAATGTTCCCGGAGTGGCGAAGGAAAGCGGCCACTCTGCCTCCTTTATAATTTACTCGAAAACCTAATACGTGTCAATTAAAATTTTATTAAAAGCACAAATTAAACGCCCTTCAATGTGTATGTTACGGTTTATTAATATTTTAATAATGTTTGCGTTATTATGAGAAGATTGTACTGCTTCCAAGAAATCGACGACATTGCGGTGATTTAAAATGTTTTATATAATGTTTTAAAAACAGGTTTATCGGTCTGTTTAAGAGCTCATAATGTTATAATATTAATTATTACTCTTGTAGGAAAATAATAATTTCACTCGAAGGCTAAGCGAGTCTTATGAGAATTGCGTTATTGTCAGTCCTACGCAACCAACATTTTTCAAGCTACGTTTTAAACAGCCTTCCTGTTTTTTTCAGACAATGACATGATACACGCCTAGCCTACTTTTTATTTCATTTAATTTTATCCAATAATTAAGTTGGATTTATCAGGAACTTCTTGATTTTTTCAAACAGAAACATCACTTACGAAGGTATACCTACTGGCACATCATATGGGCATTATTTATTTTAATGCTAATTGGGCTTCTTCAAAGCTCTTCAAAGCCACGTTCCCCTGAAAAAAAAAGATAGATGACATTCAACCATAGATTGAGACTGTAGTCTGTGGCCACATGTTTTCCTCAAGAATTAGCACCATCCAGTACTCTATAACCATAAACCTCACATAGACGACCCGAAAAATCAACCTAAACCTATAAAAACGGCATATAAACCTGAATAGACTACAAAAAAATTATTACAAGACTGTGTGAGTACGATGCTTTGTGTAGCGAAGTGGCTTTTGTGTCGCTATTCTGTGTCAACAATGGCGCCCTGTTTTGGCGGGAGAAAAAGGCGGGAGCGCCGTTATCAGCGGCGGCCATTATGGCGGCTTATCAGCGACACTTCCGCCAAGACTTCGCCCCTTTTTCTTTTACGGTCACGTCTGGCTCAGGTGAAGATAGTGGCTTCAGTTTCACGTTTTCTTCGTTTAATTTTTACTGTTTTGTTTACTTTTCGGGTTTGTCAGGAAGGTGGCGATGGTTTTCATAGACTTGGATGAATGTTATCTGTTTACGTTCACTGAAATAAATCGTTACTGAAGTTAATAGAAAGTAAGACGGACAAACAAATCACAGTTAGGTTTAGCCTTTTTCCTACTATTTTGGGGTCTACTAGTGATTTACTTGAAGCGACTGCCTTTCTGACCACAACCAGTAGCTGCGACTGATGTTAAGCCTGCAATACATGTTGGCCGAGCGTTGTCGAGTGAAGGCCAATACCAACATGTAGACGGTATATTTGCCTTGTCTTACAATCGCTCGTTGTCAATTGTCTAGTTGGCCGAGTGGAGGCCAGCGCCAACGTGTATAGAGTTCATTTGGTACAACTGGTCTTCGCTCGCCGTTGCTCGTGATCACTTGCCTCACTTCGGATCGGTGTCGGTTTTTGGTCACAAATCAAAGGCGCTCGCCTGCGCTCGGCCAACGTGTGGACAGCTCTACAGACCCTCTTCTACATTGATCGTCTGCATTGGCGTTCGACGAACTTGTCGAACGTGTGGACATTATTTCTTGCCTTATACCTATTTGACAACGCTCGCGTTGGCCTACGCTCGGCCAACATGTATTGCAGGTTTGATTTTCGGGCTCCTGACTATCCGTAAAGACTGTCAAAAATTTACAAACCACAGCCGGTACCAACGGCTTAGAGTGCTTTCCCACGAACGCAGGAATCTCGATATATTAACATGGTAACCCATCTACGGATCGACTTCATTAACCTTGAAAATCTACTCATGCGGATGGTATAATTTAGACTTACTCCTACTGACTAAAAACCAACCCCGTTACGAGGACGCGGTATCTTTTTTTGGGAAAATCATCGTCAATCATGACTTCTCCCGCTCTTTGTGGAGCGGACGGGAGTGTCAGACTTGTACTGACTAAAAACTCACCCTGTTCCTTCAGCTGCTCTTGCGTTCCGGGGCGGCGGTATCTTGGTAGAACATTCCCACAACCCAGGCAGATCAGACTCATAGAGACAAAAAAGAAATTTACATATACCATTGCAAAGACTCATTCAGCGACAATAGAAAAATATATATGTTTGACCGTCTTCCTATAGCTCCTGAATAGAAAGTAATATGAACAAATAAATGATCATAGTATGATTTATTAAAGGCTGAATGCTATTCCCAAAACAAGCTCAGTCATTGAAAAGTCAAGACCAAGCAGGTGCAATTATTATCACATCATTATCGTGTAGTTTTCACCTCTTAAGCCTGCAATACATGTTGGTCGAGCGTGGGCCAACGCGAGCGTTGGCATATAGGTAGAAGGCAAAAAATAATGTCCACACGTTCGACAAGTTCGTCGAACGCCAATGCAGACGACCAATGTAGAAAAGGGTCTGTAGAGCTGCCCACACGTTGGCAGAGCGCAGGCGAGCGCCTCGCGCCTTTGATTTGTGAGCAGAAGCGACACCGATCTGAAGTGAGGCAAGTGATCACGAGCAACGGCGAGCGAAGACAAGTTGCACCAAATGAGCTCTATACACGTTGGCGCTGGCCTCCACTCGGCCAAGTAGGCAAGTGACACCGAGCGATAGCAAGACAAGGCAAATATACCATCTACATGTTGGTATTGGCCTTCACTCGACAACGCTCGACCAACATGTATTGCAGGCTATACGGTATTACTGACTAGACGAGATAGGGCCATTCAGCAAATGGGACATACGAAATCTGACAGCGTGCTGAAATCTTATACGAATACTATAAATGCGAAAGTTCAGATGTATGGGTTGATGTAAAGATGTTTGTTACAAACGCCTGATGGATGAAATGGGGCACAGAGATAAATTAGTCCTATAGAATTTTCCCGCTAAAATATAAAGTAACAGCTAGTGTACTCATAATTATACAATACATACCTAATGGTACATCTACCCGGCCTCATCTAGTTTAAGTATATTTACGAAAAAAATTACGTGTTTTTTGACTCACTGTTTCTGAGAATATTTAGGTAGATATTCTTAGAAAACTTATGTACAGTCACAGGACTTACAGACATAGCTATCTATTATACTAATATTATAAAGCGGAAAAGATTGTTTGTTTGTTTGCTTGAACGCGCTAATCTTCGAACGTACTGGGTGGATTTGGATGCAATTTGGTATGGAAGTAGCTTGAAGCTTTAGGAAGGTTATAGGCTACTTTTTACGCGACTGCAAAAAAGGAGAGTTATGTTTTTACCGTGATAGAATCCACGGGAGCGAAGCCCCGCGTGAGTACTAGTAAAATTATAAACATAAACTCGAACTCCTTAAGATCTTAGCGTACGGTACTATAACTATATTACGATATTTGCTATAGCTTATATTTACACGCCGCTCCATCTAATTTTTACAATACAACATTTAATGACAGATACTACGCATTTTAAGCCCCAACCTCCAAATAAAACCCAGATACGTAACGCAAACGTAACGCAAACTGAAAACCAATAAATATTTGATTATTCAAAAAATATATCTATGAATAAAGTTCATTGCCCCAGTCAATAAAATATCACCTCATTCGCCTTACAGGGGCAACACCGTTCCTTAAATGCTCACTAAATACTCCATTCGGGTTGTCAAAATGTAATATAAAAGTGCTTTCAATAAATAAGATAATTTAGGGGGTGCGGTGGGGGGGCGCGGGAAGGGGCCACTGAATGAGCTAATTAAGGCACGAAACGAAAGAAAACGCGAAGAAAAGCTGAGAAAACTCGAGGAAAACAAGAATATTCCGGGCAATGAACAGGGACGGACTTGAGGAGCGGTAGTTTGATATTTTTCTACAATTTAGTACAGAGCATTCGAAATTTGAAATGCGTAAATAATTAAACATAGATAAATCTTTTTTTAAGTCGGCTTAGTACATACAAGGTGGGGAAGACAATACGATCATAAATTTACCATAACCTAAATGATGATCTCCTTAGTCTGTAAAAAAAAAAAACATTCTGGAGATTTTTTCTATTTTCATATTTTCCACAGGCTCTATTTAGCTTTAACGCAGTGTTCTGCGTTTAAGCACAAATAACTATTACCTGTATTATTTAGATTATTTGAAACCAGCATTTTTATTTCACCCTTTTTTTTTCTCAATATGGTTTCCTCGGGATTAGTATAGTCGGTGTTTTCATTTATTGTCGTATCATCTTCCCCACCTAGTATATAAATCATTATAACACAACATTTCATAATCAGTCTATAACGTACCTGCTGCTTGGACCACGGGGCCTAGTCCGATGAAGTTGTTGTTGATTACTTCTTGGTAAGGCGGGAATTTAAATTGTTATTGTTCTTTTTCGCTGTTTTTCCTGATAAATATCGTTGCGGAATCCAGGAAATTAGTAATGCTTCTCCGGAACTCGGCGTGTTAAGGTGGTTGTGGCTGTCAAAAGTTCCAGTGTATTTTCTGTTGTGATGTTAAAATCCTTTTCACATCCGTTTGCCACTTCAACACTAGTTTCAGTTGAAAACTAGCGTCAGGCAGTCGTCTGGCGTTATACTTAACCGGGCCTTTTTGACGCAGCCTCGAGGTACTCGGCCATATGTATGTATTTTTGTGTGAATTAAGTTCTTTTGTTTTATTTTTATCTGGTTTGTGGCATGCGCCAAATAAACAATTCTTCTTTCATTATTTCAGTGGTTGGAAATAATGTGGGAGGCTGTAGTACACATTCCTAAAGTCATATTTATTTACTTGCACTTCATGCACATAGATACAAAGGCGGTCTTAATGCAATAAGCATTCTCTACCAGTCAACTAAGGGTGGTAAAGAAATAGCGATTTAGGTGCAATAATTAAACATGAGAAGCGATTATTAAAAAATAACTGCTTATTTCAGTTAAGCAAATAAAAACCGAAATTTCCTCTTAAATTCATAGCGACTGTTAGCCCTCCTGATCTCAAGAAGAAACGCATTTCAGAAGAGAATTGACTGAATGTGAAATGAAGAATTAATTAAGTCAGAAGAATGAGAAAGGCAGAAGAAGAAAGTAGATTCCCATCGTGTGAAGAACAAAGATATTAAAAGTCAGAGATAAGAAGGAGGACTGGTAGAGTTAAGTAGAGAGCAAAACGTGACCAAAGCGTGCAAACTTCTTTTCTGTCGACTGAGCATCCATTTAAGCTTAGATTTCGAACAAGATACATGGTCATACTTATTTCAATAAATTAAATGAACCGCATGCAGTTTTTAAGGATTCGTACAAGGCTATCCAACAAGACCGCATTCAGGTCAAAGTAGCACACGTCACCATAGTCGAACAAAGGGAAAATTAAACTCTGCACAAGCATAGGCTTCATCTTAACAGGCAAAAAGTTTCTCAGACAATACAAGGAACGCAAAGTGCCATTGGCTCTTTGACCAACACTAGAAACTTTACTTTGCAAGTCAATTATGTCGAGTCAGGATACAATCTGAAATCGTTTACGTCAGGACTGATGAGGATGGTGGCACTAATAAAAATAATAAGAGGAAGTGAGCTAGCCGCTATTCCACCCATCATGCGTGAGCTACTAATAACGGTGCATATTGTGGAGATCGTGGCTAAATAATTAGGGTCAGGCCGTTGCGCCCCCATTCCGGGGAGCCCTCGTCCGTGGAGCCCTCTCATTTCAAAAAATGACATTCTGACGAGCCCTCAGCCAGGACGCGGCCATTTTTATTTGGTTTCAAGACATATCAGTAAGTAATGTTGAAAACAAAAATGTTAAAGACAGGTTTGTTCCATTAAATTAATACTCACTACGAAATACCTTAAAAATTTAATAACCATACATAATCATATATTAAACAAAATAAAAAACATAGTGAAAATAAATTACAGTTTTTGCTTAAGCACAACAAATGGGCGAATCATTTCTAAAAACGAAATCATTGTTATCTTGTTTTTTTTTGTAATTTTCCGTCAATCCAGCAATAGCTTTATCAATATTTTTACTTTTGATGCTCCTCTTCGTTATTGATCTTTGTTTGATTTATTTATTTATTATTAGGGATACTATTTTAAAATAGGAACTTATCTATAATTAAATGATTAGTCAATAACAGTTATCCACAAAAGATACTTAAGGTTAATTTTAAAAATATAATACGAAACAGGTAAAACTCTTAGTTTTTCATATATTGTACGGTAAGATTATTCAATAGAGCTAAGTTATGTTGTGTTCAATAGTACATACAAAAGCGTTTTGTCAAAAAAATAAAATAAACGCCGACTGAGGGCATGCCGGAATGTAATTTTTTGAAATTTGAGGGCTCCCCGGAATAGGGGCGCAACGGCCTGACCCAATAATTACAGCCACATGGGGTGATCTGTAAGGCTAAATAACGCTTGACGAAGTCGGTCTGTAGACGGATCTTAACAGAACGAGATTCCTCAGTGCTTCGGAAAGCACGTTAAGCGGTTGGTCCCGGCTGTCATTTGAGCATCATTGACGACTGTCAATGATGCTCAAATGACAGCCGACTGTTACAAGTAATCAAAAGCCATCAAATGTTACACACTAGTCTTGCCAAGGGGTATCATGTTACTCATCTACTAGTTTGTGGAGGTCAGACAAGCAGTCGGTCCAGGTACAACACTAGAACTCACCTGTATCCGGTTAGATTAGAAGCCGACTCCGAAATAGTTATGAAAAGGCTAAACAGATGATGACATACATATTATTATTTATAAGACCATTTTAATTTTAACGTTTAATGGAAGAAAAATTTGATTGAGATCTCTAAATAATATAAATATTATATATGTTTTTAAAGCCAGTATTAATTCAAGAAATATAACATCTTTCATTGAAGTCAATAGTTTATCGTATTTACATGCTACGTCGAAGGCCTACGCTCGTAGCGGCGTCTACGACAGTGTGCTACGTATAATATGTGTATAATGCATTGGTATAATGACTCTGTAGACTCTGTCATATTATGACAAACAAACATTACGCTGAAAACAATCTCAAAACAATGAATTTCGTATATTGTACAGTCAGTTTGTTTTATAAAAAGCTTCTGTCCGTGACTTCGTCCGAATAAAAATGAACTTTTTGTTAATAGGTATTTGAATGCACGAGTAATGATAAAATGTATTTTCGTAATACAAGCATTCAGCCCCAGAAACAGGGTAACTTTCGCACGTACCACATAAACAATATGGATTCACTATGCCCTTAGTCTACATCGCTAAAAAGAAAACTACATACAACACTAAAAACTATTTTACGAAAAAGAGTGACAAAAATTAAATCCCATTTCCTCGCCGTCCCAAATCCGTCCCTCCATCAAGAAAGCGTCCGTGTCCTCGGCTCTGAATGGTCCGCTAACAAACTCTTTCACAAAAACACAATAATTACTTTAGAACGAATAAAAACTGCTTTCTTTGGTCCAACAAGGGCCCTAATTTCACCTTGCCACCTCTCCCGGCTTGATGTGGACCTTGCCTACAAAGACGCTTTATTTTCCTTTATTTATGAAGTGATTCTCCCTGAATTTAGATGAGATGACGTCGGTTATACGGATGTAGGGTTGATTTTTGTGACAGTTTTTCATAAAATCCATCAAAATCTTTTTTACAGTGCGTTTCAACTGCTATTAGGAAAAACTTAGCGCCATATTGTAAAGTCTTAACTGTCAAATCGAACCATTTGGGTAGAGTGAACAAAACTAGGATTTATTAAATTATTTATTTACAAATATTGAGCGAAACAAAACTAGTCCCTTTTCCATATTTTGGAAAATATGGAATACTACATACTATCATCAAAAATAAAATAAAGTTATAATAATTTGGAAACACGGGCGTATTGGTGCCAAAAATGAAAATAAGAAGGAAAAGTATGTTTAAAAAAAAACTAATTATGACTTTAAATAATTAATGTGTTGTTGAATGATGTGGGACTCTTTTAAACCAATTAAAATAAAGCGTTATTATTTTTCGCCATTAAGTTTTTTTTGCAAATCGTACTTTTTAAGTGACATTTGATAAATATCATTGTAATTCCTAACA
Organism: Tholera decimalis; assembly: GCA_943138885.2. NCBI lineage: Eukaryota > Metazoa > Arthropoda > Insecta > Lepidoptera > Noctuidae > Tholera > Tholera decimalis. The sequence goes on along the minus strand of OW964553.2, from coordinate 4,204,726 downwards.
ACATTTGAAACACATTAGTATATTGATTTGATGTTGAATGATTCATTTGCAAAGACAATAAGAATTATGAAAATTGTCATGGTTAATAATTGCGCTAAAAATGATTTGGTGATCTTTGTATCTATAATTTCGTAGTCATTGGTTCAACCATATTCAATAGGTTTAAAAGGTGTTGAATGAGTGTGTGAACCAATCCGTTGAGATCTTTTTCATCAAAAAAACTTTATTAGTCGAGGAATTTTTATATTTCGAGGAAATATAAATAAACTCTGGGTTAAATGCGTAGTAGGTTCGAACCCAGACAGGGACATTACATTTTGTTATTTTAATCATCATCACTGCTTTCAGAAAGGTACAGAAAAACATCGTGAGGAAACAACGACATGGCCTAGGACCAACAATCCAAAGATGTGTAGGTAATCTACTGGACTACTGGACCCGCGTAGTGGCTTACAGCCCAATAAATTCCCTCTCATAGAGAAGCCTGTATCCTAGCAGTGCGGTGGGAAAGTTATTTTCTTGTACACCTACCACAATGTGTTTTTTTAACCCAAAGTTTGACTGTTAGGGAATGCCCTGCTGCATTAAGTCCACCCATGAAACACTATTGTACATAAAGTTTAAATAAATAAATTAACGTTAACAGCTGATTATATTATGTTATGTTATATCTTTGTTACAACAGTCACCTTTGGCAGAATAAGGAAACCCCATAAATGTAAGCAAGTACAGCGGAAATTACTTTAAACCCAGGATATAAGTAGGCACTTATTTACAAGATCACTTATCTGAAACCGCGGCGTATGCAAGTGAAATATACCCGTGTTGGCGAAGCAGTTAATACAGATTTAATTCATTAACCAACTCGTTACAAGCGCGTGTTAAGCTATTAACCAAGGCTCAAAGTTTACAAGACGGTGGCATAAAGATGTAGAATGTGGAGCGCGGTTTATGCTGGATGAGACAAGCTATGTGAATACTAATGCCGAAACCTAATACTGGTGTTCTAACGAGATACCGCGTTCTCGGAACGCTAGGGTAACTGAAACAATAGGGTGGTATTTTTTTTATTTTTTATTCTGGACTAGTTGACCCGCCGAACTTCGTACCGCCATATTTTTTTTATTATCCATATTTTCTCATCTAAATTTAAACTTAAACTTTCTATCTATATCTATAATCTAAATTTAAACTTTCCCTGTTTTTGAGAGAACATAATACAAAAAGCATTAATAAATAAAATAATAAAATTGTTTATTTGGAACAAAAACAATAGACAAGCAAACAATTCAACGATGGTAGCTGCAAAAGTTAAAACTGTGGCGCAGCTACCAACGCCCAACTCCTAATGAGTAGCGTTGTTCCAGCAATAGCAAAATACAAAATTTATTAAATTAAAATAAATCAAAATCTAATAAATTAAAATATAAAATACGTCCAAATTAGAATAAATCCAAATACAATAAAATTAAAATAAGTAAAATTAAAATTCAAAGAAAATTATTCCTGTTCAAAATTATACAATAATAATATTATATTATACATTATTATAACGATAATATTACGTGCCGTGATTATGTGAGCGTGTTTGTGTATGTGTTCGAGTGTGTATGTGTGTGTATATGAGTTGCTTGGAAATCGTGAGAGTGTAAGAATTAATGAAATCGGTGAAGCCGTTTTCGAGTTTTAGCGAGACTAACGAACAGCTATTGATTTTTGTATAACATGCGCCTATTCTTACCTCGATCTCGCCTATAGATGAGGTCTACAGTGGAATCCAGAAGATGCCTGTTCACTCTTGCTTTAAAGGTTGAAAGGTCATAAGTTTCAGTATCAGTTTTTAGTCAGCGGAAGTCTGTAACTCGTTTTGAAAAATATGTACATATATTATTATTATTTTAAAAATGCGTTAAGCGTTATGATACATACCCAAATCAGAGATAATGTTCGTCAAAGGTTTTTTGGGTAGATACCATTTTGATGCAACGTGAGACTTTAGTAAGTATTCTATGGTTTTTTATTTTTTTAGCAATGTGGGTAAAATTGACATTACTAGCAATCTTGTTAACCCCTCCAACTAAGCTCAATATGATTGTATCTGGAGTGGGTTCACGGCAATAGTGTAATGGGTGGGATTCGAACCCACGGCCTCTCCATTAGACTATTGTCGCTTTATTTGCTCACCTTATTTGGTTACACAATAGGTAATACATTTTTTATCAATCAGCATTTGTTCTGTTTAAGGTAATAGGTATAGCTACGGGTAAATGATGTGATTTGATGTGATATCAAAACGAATAATATTTATCCAGTCCAATTTTAATTGTTTATACATTCGAATTCCAACTAGCAAATAATTTTAACACTTTAACAGGTTCTTTTAGAGCCTTACTAATTTTGCTTGTCTCTAACATCAGCACCTGTAGAGTCACAAAAGAAAGCTCGTATATAATATACGCTCGTATACAGGCGTAAGATAAATGAATTTGTTAGAATCTTATTACATGTAACCACTCTGGGTTACATGTAAATACCATTCTACGTCGGGGTTATAAGTTATAAGCAAATAAAAAAAAATACATGCATGTTAGCTTCACGCATGTATTTTTTTTTATTTGCTTAATAAGTAACTCATTAGGTCTAGTGAGTGATTACGAAATAATTTTAAAATATCTTCATCTCTGACTAAGTTATAGAGGAACATTAGAATGAGAAGTCTATAACGCTCATAGAGCTGCTATAGAAAAAAGCGTTTTCGCGAAAGTGATAGAAATATTCGTTTAATATTGTTATAACTGGTTGGATCGATTTCCATTCTGTTTTCACTGTATTATGTTTATGTATAGATATTTCATGGTAAACATGAAATATTATAATATGGTGGGTGGTTTGGATGGTGGTGGTATGGGTAATATTGTAACATGAAATATAAATAACATGGTAAAGTCGCATAATAAATTTGTCGCATTTTTGTCATACGTAGATATGCTCTGTTCAGATACGATCAAACACAATAAGAAGAGAAAAGTAGGTAGAAAAGAACCTTCCATTCGTACCAAATCTAGCAAAATAATTAGGGATCTGTGTACCGCGAAATTTCGCGCCATTCCGCGAGCGTCGCGTTCCAAATCACCGCTCAATCTAAATTATTGTGCAAGTTACGAACTAATCTTAATCAAAACTGCTCCAGCGGGTAAGTTTTTCAATAAAGCACGCTTATCTCCTGCTCCAGTGCAAGTAAACAGCTAATTACAGTGATGGAAAGGTTTTTAGAAAATAATTTTGAAAACTTTATAGGAATGAAAATTGTTTACATAAAATCTTGCAAGCTATAATGTTGCGGGCTGGTCCAGCGTGCCCTCACTACAACAAGAATTCAGTAGCGTAGTAGCGCCATCTATTGACAACTCTTATAACTAGTACTGGGTTTCATTCTCAAGAAGTAGTGCCAAGGTTTTCCTGCTTTCTTTTATCTCATTAAGTTTTAATTCTGAATACAACTGATAACTAACTGTGGTCAACACAAATTTTGTTTCAGTTCAAACACTGTTTTTTATCCAAATAACTATGCATAACGAGTATAATATTATAAGTATAAAATCTGGCGCTAATAGTAAAATAATTATAAATCAATCTTCGAAACATTAATTAATTTTTGGAGACCTATAATTAGGAATCATGATGATCATGATTCCGACTTCAGCCATGTGAGTAGATACCTAGCCCTTATTTTTAACGGAATTAGACATCCAATAAAACAATATCTCTCTTTGTAGTGAGTCTTTTTTAACCGACTTCAAAAAAAGGAGGTTCTCAATTCGTCTAGAACATTTTTTTTTAAATGTATGTTACCTCATATCTCGGAGACGGCTGGACCGATTTGGAAAATTCTTTTTGCGTTTGAAAGGGTATACTTTCTAGTTGGTCCCGTTGTTACGAAATCAGGATCTGATGATGGGATCCTGCAGAAATCGAGGGAACTCTCCAAATATTATAGGCACACCTATAGCGTTTTGGGTATTTCTTATAGTACTTTGAGCAGTTGCTTTCAAAAAGTACCATTTGGGGAAGTTGAACTGATGATGAAGACCACAGATGGCCACTAAAACTACTCAATAATAAGTATTTCGTGGATTGCGATTCGATTACTTGAGTACGGATGTTAAACACTTTATGCTCGTCGCAATACATACGAGTATGGTGATATAGAGCTGATGGTCAAGTACCAGGAGAACTCCTCAAAAATTAACGGCTATGCATCGGGAAAAGAAACATTTTATAAAAGGTGATAAGTTGTTGACATTATGGCTTTTGTAACTAGATAAATTACAAACCGACCCACTAAAAAGCTTGAAAAAAATTTTTAAACAAAAAATAGAACCGACTTCCATATCAAAACACTACAAAGCTAAAAATAACTTTAATTTCGGAAGGCGGTGTGAAAAAAAAAAAGAAAATCCAAAACCAATAACACCGACTACCGAAATTAAAGTTATTTTTAGCTTTGTAGTGTTTTGATATGGAAGTCGGTTCTATTTCTTGTTAAAAAAATTTTTTTTGTAAGTTTTGAAGTAGGTTAAATTTTTTGTAAAAAAGTTTTTTTTGTATGGAGCCGATTATGGATAAACCATCCGAAGAAGTTATAAAGCTTTTTAATGAGCCCGATCACGCCTCATGACAACCAATAGTTGAGTTCTACGATGGAACGAGAGAGCACAGAAGATGCCTGTCCACTCTTACTTTAAAGGCTGACGGGTCATATGTGGTAGAGAACACAGAAGCCGGCAGAGTTCCACACCTTAGCTGTACCTATGCACAAAAAAAAGATGTACTATCTATGCAAAAATATCCAACCCCAGCCTGCTAAATCACTACAGACCTATCTCCATTCTTCCTTTCCTATCTAAGATTCTGGAAGCAGTTGTTCTTTAGAAAATATCTTCCTTTGCGTTTGGGAATAATCTGTTATCCCCTTTCCAATCAGGTTTTCGGCCTGGCCACAGCACAGCCACAGCTTTGCTTAAGGTTACACAAGATGTAAGGAATGGTCTGGAGAATTCGAGATTAACGGTATTAGTTTTAATTGATTTCTCCAATGCTTTCAATACCGTTGATCACGATATCCTCCTGGCCATTCTGTCACACATTGGGGTATCTTCACTGGCACAAGATTGGTTCTCATTTTATCATAGTGGTCGCCAGCAAGCGGTTCCTGCTGATCAGATTTTTTCTGAGTGGTGCACCCTGAAATCTGGCGTCCCACAAGGCGGCATACTCTCTCCACTTTTATTTTCTCTTTTCATAAACTCTATTATCAGTATCCTCAAATGCTCTTACCATTCGTACGCTAATGACGTAACGTCAGCTTGCTCGTAGAGCTGTAGAGCTCTACGCGTTGACAACCTGGACAACTGCATCTCATTGCTGATTACCTTCTAGCTATCAGTGATTGGTCAAGCAGGTTTGGGGTTACTGTCAATGTCAGTAAGTGTCAGGCTATCCTGATCGGTAGCTCATATTTTCTGCGAAACTTGGACACCAGCCAACTTCTCCCGCTTAACTTCAACAATACTGTCATCCCTCTCTCGCCGCACGTAAAAGACTTAGGCCTATATATTGACGACAGGTTAAGTTGGAATAAGCAGATTGCACAGGTTAGCCAGAGGGTAACATTCACACTACGATCTCTCTACAGATTCAAGCATTTCCTTCCTTGTAGCACTAAAACCACATTGGTCCAATCATTTGTGCTTCCTATCATTGATTATGCTGATGTTTGCTACTCTGATCTATCCCAAGAACTTCTTAACAAACTGGATCGACTTCTCAACAACTGTATTTGTTTCATTTTTGGCCTTCGAAAATATGATCACATATCTTCCTTCCGTTCTCAGCTTAAATGGTTGCCTATCCGTCAAAGGAGATTCCTCAGATCCCTCTGTATGCTCTTCACTATTATGAACAATCCTTGTGCTCCTGTTTACTTAAAACAAAATTTTAAATTGTTGAGCAGTTCTCATGATTTTAACCTTCGGGCATCCAAAAACTTACTTCTTCACATTCCTTCTCACCGCACCGGATTTCTATCTAATCTTACGCTATTTCTACTATTAAACTCTGGAATTTGCTACCCCTTGACATCAAGAAGGCTGAGTCAACATTTTCTTTTAAGCATAAAATTAAAAACCACTACTTAAGAGGCTGTTATTCTTAGTTTGGTCTTCGTCATAATTATTATGAGCTCTCTAAATCAGAAAGAATATTATAAAGCACCGTATTTATTAGTTTGTAATTTTAGCATATATATGTGTATTTTATTAGTATTATTATATATTAGTATTATATTTATTAGTATTAAATATATTATTTAATTCCATTTTCTCGTACACCTACGACAATGTGTTTTTTTTTAACCTTTTCGCCGCCAACGTACACAAAACGCAATGCCTCGCCGAGCGCCAAGCTATAAATGTATAACTAAATATACAGTAAACAGTAGTGATGGGGATATCGTCATATCGATGAATAAGATTTGTACGCGTAAAGTTAAGATTTAAAGTTGATTTTACGAATATAAATAAAAACTGATTAAATATTTCCAGATTTGTTTTATTTCACAGTATCCTTAATAAGAAAAAACTGTATAAATTATGAGTATCAAAGAAACTAATACATAACTCAATTAGACCTATAAGGAAAGGGGTACATCTCTATTTGTTTCATGATCTCATTCTTTAACTTCATATTAAGTTATTGGCACTGAGGGCACGTTGAATTCGACTCTGATCAGGGATGGGGTATATGGTCTTTCTTTCTTCTATTTTTGTTTATTCCTCTGTTTTTTTAATAACTTTAGTCAACGTTTTTTACCGTAGGTATCTAAGTGGCAGAATTTTTAATTGTTTTTAAAGTGTTTTTTGAAATGGAAAGTAAGTATATATTTAAATTCTATCAGGCTTGTAGCCGTGTACTTATCAAAGCATTGTTTTTTAAGTGTTGTTTCTGTTCTTTTCTTAACTCATGTATCGGTAGCGTTTACCCATCTGCGCGCGGGGGATCCCGCGCACAGATTGCGTTTCTCTATTTACCCACGACGGAACGGAGCAGGTATATGCGTTTAGGGTGAGCGATGTTTGTGTGTTTGTGTGTGAAGTTCGTCCGAATCAAGTTCTTCACTCATTTTTCTATTTGTTATCAAGTGAAAGAAAGAAAGATGCGTGCGCGCGAATCCGATTGTGTTCTGCACTATGCCAAAGTGACCTTGACAGCCGCACGCCTATGACGTCACTGACCAACTTCTATAGTAGTTCGTGGCACTCGGTGGCGCACAGGGGCATAGACGACCAATTGTTTTGTAGAGATGGGAAAATAACTATCGACAAGAATTGGTAACAACTTTATAATTACGTATCGGCATCTACCTGAAGGTCGAAATTCATCTACTATCCTTTGTAATGAAGTAGATAACTAAGTTCATATTTTATTGACCTCAAATTGTTTTCGATATTCGTAAATTTCTGTATTTATAAATATTTCAATTGTTAAATCAACCTTTCACGGCACATCACTGGCCAACTTGATATGAAGTGATTGGCGTTCTGAGGAAAGTAACAAAATTCGGAGTTTCTGTTTTTGCCGATTTTAGGACAAAATAGGGCTTATTTTGTGTAGAAAAATAAAAAACAGGGTAGTAGACAGTGCTATCTTAAATAATAAAATGAAACAAAGCTTTTAATCACAGTAAATTTATTTTAATAAGATAGTTAAAATGAACAACTTCTATAGAAGTTGTGGCGCTGGTGGCACGAAAATCCCGAACTTCTATAGAAGTGCTTGGCGGTGAAAAGGTTAACCCAAAGGTTGACTGGTAGAGAATGCCTTGCTGCATTAAGTCCGCCCATGTCACAATTGTACATAAAGTTTAAATAAATAAATGTACCAAGTGTTACGAGTAAATGTCGGGACTCTTCCTTAATTCGGACTTGTCCTGGCTATCACTGGCTAACCAAACATGACAAGAGATCTTAAAGAATCTTAGGTTTTCTTGATCGATAAATGTGGAAGAGAAGCGCTTAGTACGACCAGACGACATAATATAACTACCTCAATATATCCAACATTTCAGCGAAGCACTAATACCACGATACGGTTGCACTTTGCAAATCGCTCAGCAATCAATTAGATATTATCAATATTCAATCTCCTGCTAGTCGTCGGAGCTAATTAACAGCCGCTTCAAGCGCTGTTTAGCTGAAGTAGCTCTGATAAAAGTTTAGCGATCAACTGGGAACATTATCGGCTGGTAGGTATTACTTCGCGAAACTAAGGGAATGAGACTTGAGATCTGGCAAGTTGTATTAGACAAGAGACGTTTAAGATATAATCAGTGTATACCGTATAAGCTCGGTCGATTAAATCTTTAAATTTTCCTGCATTATCTAAAATTTCCTAGTTTCTGTTAAAATTCGCCTGTTAATTTTTGCCTGCTCAGTTATGAGTACTTGATTCGGAATTCTGCTGGCTCTCAACTGATACACCATAGGATTTGACACGAGAATATAGATATCTTTTATTTTTTATTGATGATACCTAACACGCGTTTGGCCATCTCACCTGATGGTAAACGATGATCTGGTTGACAATGACGCACGCTTACCTCTTACAAGCGTTACGGGTAAAGGTTGGAACTCTTCCTAAATTCGGACTTCTCCTGATTCTCACTGACTTACTAAACATGCCATAAGTTTCTTAAAGAATCTTAGGTTTTTTTGTTTTATTGGTAATAGGCTCGCGTTTGACCACCATCTCACCTGATGGTAAGTGACGATGTGGTCGAAGATGGAGCACGCTTGCCTAGAAGTAACCTACACCACCAAAAACATCCTGTAAAAAATTAGCCAAGTCTCGCCTAAGCTGCTTGTTTCTCTATAAAAAGTAATGAAATCTCTAAGCAAAGCGAAGCCAAGTCTTATCTTTACTGCGATTTCTTTATTAATATAGTTAGATTTTATGTAACCGGCCGTTAAACATACTCTATGCACTTTTAGTAGTTAATACATCGAATTCAACGGCCAAGTCACATAAAATCTAACTATATTAATAAAGAAATCGCAGTAAAGATCCTCAGACTTGGCTTCACTTTGCTTAGAGATTTCATTACTTTTTATAGAGAAACAAGCAGCTTATGCGAGAGTTGGTTAATTTTTTACAGGATGTTTTTGGTGGGATTTCACTTCTTTTTGCAGAAAGCTATTTTTTACTTGATTAGTTTCTTAATTTTTCAGACTCTAGTTTCATATTCATTTATAAGAAGGGGCTCCTCACATTGAATAACTTTTGTCAAGGCGCATTTCCATATCTCCCATAGTTCAGCTGAGCTCTAAGGGTTCTTCATCAGATACTTCAGACCTTCAATTTTTTATATACACCAGTAGAAGGGACTCGTCACTCTGAATAACTTTTGTCAAGGCGCATTTCAATATCTCCCATAGTTCAGCTGAGCTCTTAGGGTTCTTCATCAGATACTTCAGACCTTCAATTTTTTATACACATCAGTAGTAGGGGCTTGTCACACTGAATAACTTTTTTCAAGGCGCATTTCCATATCTCCCATAGTTCAGCTGAGCTCTTAGGGTTCTTCATCAGATACTTCAGACCTTCAATTTTTTATAGACATCAGTAGTAAGGGCTCGTCACACTGAATAACTTTTGTCAAGTCGCATTTCCATATCTCCCATAGTTCAGCTGAGCTCTTAGGGTTCTTCATCAGATACTTCAAACCTTCAATTTTTTATATACATCAGTAGAAGGGACTCGTCACTCTGAATAACTTTTGTCAAGGCGCATTTCCATATCTCCCATAGTTCAGCTGAGCTCTTAGGGTTCTTCATCAGATACTTTAGACCTTCAATTTTTTATATTCATCAGTAGAAGGGACTCGTCACTCTGAATAACTTTTGTCAAGGCGGCGCATTTCAATATCTCCCATAGTTCAGCTGAGCTCTTAGGGTTATTCATCAGATACTTCAGACCTTCAATTTTTTATATACATCAGTAGAAGGGACTCGTCACTCTGAATAACTTTTGTCAAGGCGCATTTCCATATCTCCCATAGTTCAGCTGAGCTCTTAGGGTTCTTCATCAGATACTTCAGACCTTTAATTTTTTATACACATCAGTAGTAAGGGCTCGTCACACTGAATAACTTTTGTCAAGTCGCATTTCCATATCTCCCATAGTTCAGCTGAGCTCTTAGGGTTCTTCATCAGATACTTCAGACCTTCAATTTTTTATATACATCAGTAGAAGGGACTCGTCACCCTGAATAACTTTTGTCAAGGCGCATTTCCATATCTCCCATAGTTCAGCTGAGCTCTTAGGGTTCTTCATCAGATACTTCAGACCTTCAATTTTTTATACACATCAGTAGTAAGGGCTCGTCACACTGAATAACTTTTGTCAAGTCGCATTTCCATATCTCCCATAGTTCAGCTGAGCTCTTAGGGTTCTTCATCAGATACTTCAGACCTTCAATTTTTTATATACATCAGTAGAAGGGACTCGTCACTCTGAATAACTTTTGTCAATGCGCATTTCCATATCTCCCATAGTTCAGCTGAGCTCTTAGGGTTCTTCATCAGATACTTTAGACCTTAATTTTTTTATAGACATTAGTAGTAAGGGCTCGTCACACTGAATAACTTTTGTCAAGTCGCATTTCCATATCTCCCATAGTTCAGCTGAGCTCTTAGGGTTCTTCATCAGATACTTCAGACCTTCAATTTTTTATATACATCAGTAGAAGGGACTCGTCACTCTGAATAACTTTTGTCAAGGCGCATTTCAATATCTCCTATGGGAGATATTGAAATGCGCCTTGACAAAAGTTATTAGCTTGACAAAAATTGAAGGTCTGAAGTATCTGATGAAGAACCCTAAGAGCTCAGCTGAACTATGGTTCAGCTGAGCTCTTAGGGTTCTTCATCAGATACTTCAGACCTTCAATTTTTTATACACATCAGTAGTAAGGGCTTGTCACACTGAATAACTTTTGTCAAGTCGCATTTCCATATTTCCCATAGTTCAGCTGAGCTCTTAGGGTTCTTCATCAGATACTTCAAACCTTCAATTTTTTAATTTCAAAAGAAAGGGCTAATCACGTTCAATAAACTTTGTGAACATAGCATGTCGATAATTTCAATAGTTTGGCTGGTCTGTTACGGTTTCTCCTCAGGGTCGTAAGGTACTCCAGATCTTCCATGATCCTAGTTTTGATAGTTTTCCCTTCATATAGGCACTAAACCCTACCTCTATGCCAAATTTCAGCTCTCTAAGTTTATGGGAAGTACTAGTTCTATTTTGATGATCAGTGAGTCAGTGAGTCTATACAGGGTGTCCCGTAAATAATGGATCAAACGTAACGGGTAGGTAGCTTACCTAATTTCCAACAACTAATTTGAATATAAAAAAAAAACCGTTACAGTAACCAAGATATTATTTTTTTTTTCGAATTTTACCATTTTGTCTTCCAGAATTAAGTTTTTTTAATGCTGTTGCTGCAAAAGATGACATTTTTAGGTATGATTTTATATAACATTTCTGAATAGCTTACTAATGTTATAAGATACCATTTTTTTGAATACCGTTTTATTTGCCTTAGAAAAAAAAATCTTGAGTTGAAAAGTTTTTTCTTTACGATGTTAGGACCAAAATTGAAAAATTTCTCTTGTAAAAAAAATATATGACACCGAAGACGACCATTATTTTAAAAACTTGTACTTTTAATAAGGTTTGCAAATTCGTATAAAACTTACGTCTAGTCCTTATCGTTACAAAGATATTGCTATGAATGTGATAAAGAAGACAGAAAATAAATTAAATTGGTACTATTCCATTTTTTCCTTTTCGTTATGGCTTATGCTTGAATGCTTGTAATCGAGGCAGGTAGTTAAGCGGCTAGCATAATTCCGACCCGATGACTTCATCTGTCCGGAATTTGGGACCGCTACCAGTGGCGGAGTTGCACCTCAGTCAGTGTGAAGGGGATAGATAGCGCCGCTTTTGTATTTTTGGTAAATTGGTATGAAGTTGTACATTCTAGTCCTTGTCGTTACAAAGATAATTGCTATGAATCTGAGAGGTGATCCAAATCAACGTTAATAAAAAAAATAAAAAAGTGTGTACATTTAAACTTTTTTCTTTAAAATGTGTAACTGTAGTATTTCAGAGGCAATGTTCATTGAATTATTGAGGCGTATGAAAAGAATTAGGAGGCCGTACTAAAAAAAAACAGTTCAAATAAATCGTTTTATTTGGGTTTTACAATAAATGTTCGAATTGCCTTCCCCCTACAAGAATGCAAAGTCTGCATCTCCTAATAAAGGAAGCTCTTATCCGACGGAGAAAACGGCTTTGGTTTATTTCTGATGCAGCAGATTGGATGCGCTATCGTAATTCTTCTTCCGACGTTATTGGTTTCTTGTAGACCCTGTCTTTTAAACATCCCCAGTAAAAAAAAATCTAGGGGATTTAAATCCGGAGATCGCGGAGGCCACAAAACTGGTCCTAATCGGCCGATCCATCTGTCCGGATAACTTTCATCAAGGTGCGCCCTTACTGCCGTCGCATAGTGAGCGGGGCACCCATCATTTTTCAACCACATTGCTTGCCGTACGTCTTCTGGAACGTTTTCTAATAACCTTGGCAACTCATTCCTTAAAAAATGGAGATAATATTCGGCGTTTAGAGTAGCTGGTAGTTCAAAGGGCCCTATTATTTGCCCATTGATTATTCCCGCCCATAAATTTATTTTAAATTGATATTGGCTCCTATCCTCTCGCATCAAATGTGGGTTTATCAGCTGCCAACTGTGCAAATTATGCAAATTTAAATATCCATCTCGGCGGCATGAAGACTCGTCACTCCATAAAATCTTGTTAAAAAACTGCGGGTCCGCCCGCATCATTCTAAGCATCCTTTGGCAAAATTCTATTCTTGGCTGGTAATCACGCGACGTCAGCGTTTGAACACGTTGCACGTGATATGGGTGCAATCGGCACCGTTGTAGCACTCGATGCACCGTCGATCTAGAAATTCCTACGCGTCGCGCTATGACGCGAACGGAGACTGACGGATCTTCCCCGATTTCTCGAAGAATGACTTCGTCATTAACTTGTCGCGGTCGTCCTTCACTGGTACCACCAACTCCGGTGCCAAGAATTCTGCCCTCAAGAAGCGCGTTATGCACTCTAATAAAGACGCGATAATCGGGATAACGAACCAGGTTCGGGTATCTTTCACGGTTCAATCTTGCAGCCGCCCTGGCATTACCTCTTGCTTCTCCGTAGATAAAATGCATTTCGGCGTATTGCCGTGGCGTGTACTCATAACGAGGCATTGGGCTGAATAATGTTTCAGCGCTACTGCACACACATACAAGCACACACAAACGAATGTTTTCGGAGTCCGTAGGATCGCCAAGTCGTTTGTCCAATACGCAAAGAGTTGCAAATCGATAGGCAAATAAAAGTCCAAATACACAACACAAGTCAAATTTTACAGAAGAAAACACCGAGCCACTGAGCGGGAGCGAAAGTTGTCTGACGTAGAAACTCGAAGAGAGACTAGTTAGAACTAAACTAATAAAATCAAGCAACAATGAAGCCTGTACGAGTGAAGGGCGCAGGAAAGAACAAAAGAACCTGCGCAACTTCATACCGATTTACCAAAAAGCGGCGCTATCTATCCCTTTCACACTGACTGAGGTGCAACTCCGCCACAGGTAGCGATCCCAAATTCCGGACAGATGACGTCATCGGGTCGGAATTATGCTAGCCGCTTAACTACCCGCCTCGATTACAAGCATTCAAGCATAAGCCATAACGAAAAGGATAAAATGGAATAGTACCAATTTAATTTATTTTCTGTCTTCTTCATCACATTCATAGCAATATCTTTGTAACGATAAGGACTAGACGTAAGTTTTATACGAATTTGCAAACCTTATTAAATGTACAAGTTTTTAAAATAATGGTCGTCTTCGGTGTCATACATTTTTTTACAGGAGAATTTTTTCAATTTTGGTCCTAATATCGTAAAGAAAAATCTTTTTAACTCAAGATTTTTTTTCTAAGGCAAATAAAACGGTATTCAAAAAAATGGTATCTTATAACATTAGTAAGCTATTCAGAAATGTTAAATAAAAATCATACCTAAAAATGTCATCATTTGCAGCAAGAGCATAAAAAAAACTTAATTCTGGAAGACAAAATGGTAAAATTCGAAAAAAAATTAATATCTTGGTTACTGTAACGGTTTTTTTTTTTAATATTCAAATTAGTTGTTGGAAATTAGGTAAGCTACCTACCCGTTACGTTTGATCCATTATTTACGGGACACCCTGTATATGTCGAAATAGTACAAATTTACTTTTGCATAACTTTGGAAATAAAAAAGTTACAAACATGAAATTTTGTGGTTTAAGTGTAGATAGTACTAGATAACGATAATTTCAGCGTTCTAAATCTATCCAGAGGTCCCCAAATAGGGGAAAATACGCCGAAATGGTTCCAGAAAAGGATGGTACGGCAGTGTTTGCTTTGCGCTCGACTTGGCGGCCCCCAGATTCACTCTTGACTTAAAGACTCCCAGGTTATGGCGATCAGGAAACACAGACTCCGACAGGAAATTCCACTCCTTAGCCGAACGCACAATGAGAGTATTCCCAAAACGTTTTGTGCGTATGAGTGGGATGTCCACCATGTAACGAAGGCGCATCGCCGTTTGTCTTGTAATTCGATGATGGAACGGGCTTGGCGGAATTAGATTGTGCAATTCCATCGCACACTCCCCGAAATGTAACCGATAGACTTGCAACTCGTCGTCGATGTTCAAGGCTCTGGAGCTTTGAATCGTTGCCAATGAGTCTCTTGGCCCTTTTCTCGATAGACTCAAGCGCGTCCAGTTGGTATTTGGCAGATCCATCCCAAAGATGAGATGATTGATAAATCCTAGGATTACCTTCCAATACTCCGGGATTTTACGTAGGTACTTACAGAATTACATGACGAGCCTATATGGTGCCCACGGCTGGGACAAAGGCCTCCTCTCTTCTGAGAGGGAAAGGGCCCTAACAGTAACTCTCCTCATCTAAAATCCGAATAAGACGTCCGATTTATATGAAGTGTTTGTCACGTTCCTTCGATCGCATTATACGGATTTGACTGCACATACCTATTTGACTAGGGTCCAAATAAAATCAAAATGCCGTTTATGGAAGAGAAGTGTGATTGTATTTTGCTAGGTAACTAAAGAGAACTTGAGCTGATAGACTATTAGATGTGTAATTCGTCGAGTATGGATGCATTTGTACGGAACGCGATCCATGATACTCCAAAAATCCAGAAAATTCTTCTCCATTACACACATTTTGAAGGTTCGTATTTTTTTTTTTTTTTTTTTTTTTTTTTTTTCTCTTTATTTTTTATAGAGGGTTTGATAACAATGACCATGCCACCCTCGTAGGGTCTTTCTTTACATTTACCTACGCTTAATACCTAGATTAACAATTTTATAAAGATCTTTGGCGCTCTCTGATAATGGAAACGCCAGACTACTAGTGTAAATTCCCATATTATTGGGACACAAACATCTTTTTTGTAAATAATCGTTTCTTTCAGCTTCGTTCCGGACACATTCCGCCAAAATATGAGTGACATCTTCTACGTTATCACATTCTGAGCAGTTGGGTGACTCAGTCTTCCTCATTAAGAAAGCAAAGCTATTTAAAGGAATGTGTCCAGAACGAAGTCTAAAAGCGGTTACAATTTCATGTCGGGACATCTCTGTGCCACCAAACCATGGACTGCGGGTAAGGCTGGGCTGAATGATCTTGTACCAAATCCCTTTAAACAGTGACCTCTCATCATGGTATTCTTTCCACAGTACCATACACTGGTCTCGTACTCTAAACAAGAGGTCACTAAATAAGGGCTGGCACTCCACGAAGATACCGTCTGTAATCGCCTCTTTCGCTAACCGATCAACTTGCTCATTTCCATACAAGCCAATATGGGATGGTATCCATTGTAAAGTAATTTTGTTCTTATTTTGGATCCTGGAAATGGATTCTAAAATTTTGTAGGCTATCGGTGTCCCTCGACAATTCGAGGTGCATCGAGCCAGGTGTTGCAGAGCACTTCTGGAATCGGTCAAAATTAAATAATTTCCTGATTCGAATGACTCGATGTATGAAATAGCTTCTGCGATTGCTAAAAGTTCCACATACATAATCGAAACTTTAGCACATGTTCTGAACTTAATGGAACATTTCATTTGAGGATCATAAACAGCCCAACCCGACCCGCTACCTTCCTGTGAACCATCAGTATAGATACAGTAATAATACAAATAATTAGTTGTTAAATATTGCTCACAAACTTGCTGTATGTGGGTAGATCTATACTGATGTTTTGGTTTATCAATTAAATCTACACAAGGTTTTACTACATTGGATAGGTCCACACTGCTGGCCCACGTGCTCATGGAAAACCTTTCTAATTGCACCGATGTTTGTATAGGGTTATTTATAAGAAACTCATGTACTGTCACCAATAGTGGTTTCTTTTTATGTTGCCAGTAACTCCGCTGGCATGAGCCGACAAGATTGTTAATAGCAGGAAATATATTATTACCTCGGAACGAATTAATTTTTAACCAATATTTGCCAGCTAGGTAGTATCGGCGTATAAATAAAGGTTGAATACAAAGTTCACATTCCATTACATGAATTGATGTCGTCCTCACAAAACCACCAATAATGCGCATGCACTGATTTTGTACAC
Organism: Tholera decimalis; assembly: GCA_943138885.2. Taxonomy (NCBI): domain Eukaryota; kingdom Metazoa; phylum Arthropoda; class Insecta; order Lepidoptera; family Noctuidae; genus Tholera; species Tholera decimalis. Next base: position 4,187,885 of record OW964553.2, on the reverse strand, counting down.
GGTCTAATTTTAATAAACTACCCTTGTGTCCATTGTCATAAAGAAAATTGCCATATTCTAGTCTTGAACGTATGATAGATATGTACAATTGTCTCAAGTAATATGGATGTACACCCCAGGCCGACCCAGCAAGCACTTGAAAGACTTTCATAGATTTTAAACATTTTTCTGCCACTTCACCAATATGTTTTTTCCATCTGAGTGAACGGTCTAGCCATAACCCTAAATACTTTATATTATCTACTACTTCTAACGAGGTTTCATTAATTAAAATATTTACATTTTCTCTCTTATATCCTCTCTTAAAAACGCAAACTTTACTTTTTGAAGACGAGATTTCTAAACCTATGTTTGAAAGTAATCTGACTAAAATATCCATTGAGTTTTGTAAGCGATTAACACTTTCTCTTATGTTATTATTAACCGAATAAATTACAAAGTCATCGGCGTATTGTGATATCATTACTCCGCTGCTCATTATACTTGTACAGATATTTGAAGTTAATATGTTAAAAAGTAACGGCGACAAAGGGTCACCTTGGGCTAAACCGCGACCAGTAGTGCGACAGATGTAACCATTATTTATTAAAACCTTCAGCCTTCTTTCTTTTAAAAAGTGCCATAAATATTGACATATTTTAGATCCCACCCCAATCAAATCCATTGTTTGCATTAGTGAAATAATATTAACATTATTATAGGCATTTTCCAAATCTAAAAAGCATCCGATCGTTATTTTGCTATCTGTAAAACCCGATTGTATATTAGATACTAAATTAACCAAATTATCCATTGTAGAATGACTTTTTCTAAATCCCGTAGTATATGGTGACAATATGTTATTTTTTTCGATGAACCATTCTATTCGGCTGTTTAAAATACTATGGAAAATTTTACACAGACACGACAACATTGATATTGGTCTGAGTGAGGAGTAAGACTGCGGATCGCGTCCAGGCTTAGGTATTGGTACGATCCTGACGTCACGCCATTGAGTAGGCACAAAGCCGGTTGACAGTGAGCCATTGTACAACGATAACAATATATGTTTACCATTATCCGGAAGATTTTTAATCATTGAGTATGAGATATTGTCACAACCGGGTGAAGTATCCTTAGAACGAATACAGTTTTTGAGTTCTTGTATTTTAATTGGTGATTCTAATTTGAGATTACTAGAAAAAAAAGATAGATCATGCGGTGATGTATAATCGGGAGTTAGGCTACGAAGTAACTTATTAGCTCGCCCGCTATCTACATATTGCCTAGTACTACTGCGTCCTTTAAACCATCTCATCTTTTGCCATACTTGACTTTGGGAAGTTGTACCGTCTAGTGATGTACAAAAATCCTGCCAACCTTTATTTTTAGCATTGCGTATTAATTTTTGTGACTCATATATTTTTGTTTTTAAACGTGCTAGATTACTGGGTATCGGATTGCGTCTAAAAGCTGAAAGGGCGAGTCTACGTTCAGCCACTGATTTGGAAAGGTCTGCATTCCAGTAAGGTTTGGGGACAAAGACGTTAGTAGGGTTCAAGTTAAATTTTGTTTGCGGAATATGAACGTCCGCTGCTAAATTGATGTAATCAATAAATTTATCGTAATCACTTTGAAGATTACCTGACATGTGAAAGTCAGAAAATATTGTCTTTAGCATTTTTTCGTAATTATCCCAATCAGCTCTCTTGAAATTACGTCTATAAATGTTTTTTGGTACAGCATTGAGATTTGTAGTGATTTTAATCATTAGATGGTCGCTTCCAAGAGATTCGTTCATTACGCTCCAGTTAAATGACATTGCCAAATCCGAAGAAACTAACGTAATATCAGGCGCGGACTGTTGTAGTTGGTTATTCACTAGCCTAACCCGAGTGTACTTACCATCATTTAGTGTGACAAAACTGCTATCTAAAATTGCATCACAGATTTGCGATCCTCTTACATCGGTTTTGTAGGACCAATTGGTGTGGTGCCCATTAAAATCTCCCATAACAAGACATTTCTTTTGATGCACAGAAAAAATTGAGTCCCAGTCCCGCCGATTAGTACGCACAGACGGAGCACAGTACCCAGAAACAACATATTCGATATCACAACAATTTTCTACTTTGACACAGATAAGTTCGATACCCGGGTTTACACTTTGAACTGTAGAGAGGTGAGCTTGTATCGACTTATGCGTGAAAATAGCAACCCCACCATACCCATCATCCCTATCCTTGCGGAATATGTTATAACTTGACAGCCTAAGATAACTATCTGGTTCTAACCAAGTTTCACTTATGGCTGCAATGTGGACCTTTCCCTGTAGTAATAAGTTTTCAAATGTCATCAACTTAGATCTTAAACTCTGTGCGTTCCATTGGAGTATACTTAATTGAATTTTTTTGCTGTTATTATCCATTTATTAACATAAAAAAGTCGAATGTCTGTTTTATAATGGGCCAGTCAGAGATATTTTCAAAAGTTGTTAATACACACATCAAAAGTGTCTAGGGATCAAGCATTTTTATGCGGATTTCTTGAGATTGAGATGTGGCTTTGTAATAAATTTATGATTTTATAAATTTATATGGATCCTTTTTGGTGCATTTCATAATTTGAAACAGAAACTGTTAATCAAATTCGAGTAAAAGATGAAAATCAGCTGTCAATATTTTCCCTATAAAAACATACAACGCATTGAAGACATTATTAGTGCTACTGTTTCCCTACTACTGATTAAAACCAACGTTATTATGGAGCGGCGACGTCATTTAAGCAGGGAAGAAATGCTCAGAGCCGTGGGAATGATAGAAGCTGGTTCCCGGCAACGTACTGTGGCTTTAGCTCTGAATACAAGTCAGAGTGTTATCAGTCGACTTTGGACACGTTACCGAAGCACTGGTACCGTGGCTGAGCGCCATGGAGGACGGTATCGCTGCACCACACGGAGACAAGACCGATACATTCAAATCTTAACTCGAAGAGCTCCAACAATAACCGCCATGATGTTAGCCGTGAGGCTTCATCACTCTTCAGGGAACTTAATTAGCGACCAAACAGTCAGAAACCGCTTGCATGAAGTGAACCTTCATTCCCGAAGACCGCTACGGGTACCACCTATAGCAATGCACAATCGTAGGATTCGATATCAATGGGCTCTTGAACACAGAAATTGGGCAGAAGAACAATGGCGTTTCGTGTGCTTTTCTGATGAGTCTCGTTTTGATATGAGACCGGATACAAGACGTATACGACACTGGAGAACCCCTGGACGCCAACAGCGATTAAAATCCTGCCAGGAAGTCCATCCTTATAGTGGTGGAACCATCATGGTATGGGCGGGTATTTGGATCGGCGGAAGAACTGAGTTGATTTGGATCAGAGGCAACCTCAACGCTCAAATTTATGCTGAGACGATTGTATCTGACGTCATCGTTCCTCTACAAGTGCAAATTGGTCCCTTATTTCAGTTAATGCATGATAATGCACGACCGCACACCGCAAGAGTTGTAAGACAGACTCTCGCCGCAGCTAACATCAATGTCCTGCTCTGGCCTGCTCAGTCGCCAGACTTGAACCCGATTGAGCATGCATGGGATATACTACAGAGAAGAGCTCTGCCGAATATGGAGGGTATCCAGTCGCAAGAAGACCTTTTTTTGTTGTTGCAACGAACATGGGCGGCCATTCCACAGCGTGATTTGGATGAACTCATTTTGAGTATGCCAAACCGATGTTCTTGTGTTGTTAGTGTTCGCGGTAGAAACACGGATTATTCATTGTTTAAGTTACCCAATAAAATTTTAAAGAAAACTGTTATTTCAGTCTTTTTTTCGAACTTTAATGTTAGTGGTTCAAATGTCAAAAATCCCTTTATTAGGAAAATGGCAAATTTCTTTATTAATGCAAAGGTGACTTGGTTTATCGTTACTGTGACAAACGAAAACACTTTATTTGATGAATCCTTAAAGAAAATTTTAATTAATATCAATCAGGAGAAAAGTTATTGCAAAAATATATGTTGATCCCTAGACACTTTTGATGTGTGTATTATCCAATCAATGCAACATCTTATCATACTGGTAATCTTTTCTAAAATTGAAGTATTCTTAAAAAAAAATATTTCCTTCAGTTTTTTCATTAGTTCTCCGAATGTTTTCCTGTTTGTAGTATCATTATATCTTTCGGGTTCTTCCTCTTCTTCTTTGTTGCTTTTATCACAATCAGAGTCTAGACACAAACTTTCCCAGTCAAAGTAGGTATTGTTGTAATACTGATTATGTGTTTTTTTCTTCGACTTTTGTGTCCTCGATTTATAAGTAGTAGAACTGGCGTGGCCTGCAGAATCTGCTAGATTTTTTGTCGCTTCAGTTGTTTTAGAGTTGCCCCTACCCATGCAGACAGAGGAATATAGTGGCCGCGGTGTTTTCTGTACAGAAGTTGAATATGTTTGTTCAGTTATAGGTTGAGGTACAGAATTTACTATATCAAAGCTCTCCGGAATTGGAGTCGAAGATGGGACGTAAATTATAAGGGCTTTTTTGTATGTGCAGTTAAATTGGGACATTATGCTTCTAAGTTTTTTCTCCTTTTCATACATAGGGCAACTTTTACTCAATGCAAGATGATCGCCTTTACAATTGACGCACCTATATGAGGTTGTGTCACAGCATTCATGGTTTTGGCTACATTTGGGACAAACAATTTTCTTGTTTGGACAAATCTTCTTGTAATGGCCGAATTTCCAACAATTGGAACATTGCGTAACAGGGTATACATATGGCTCCACATTTATACGAACTCCATACATATATATATATGCCGGTAGTGAGGATCCTTTGAAACATACTCTTAAAGTCTCACTGTCAGTCCATCCAGAACCATCTGACACTCTGCGACTTAACCGTTTTATTGATATTATTTCAGTATCAGATGTCAAACTATCTTTTAATTCTCCCTCGTTACAATCTAGATCTATGTTTTTGATTATACCGTAACTTCTTTCAACCTCCATCGTTTTAGAGATAACCCATTTCATTTCTTTAAATTCAGTGCAGTTAATTAACTTTTGTAAGTCTAAATCACTTTCCAATTGTAAAATCACTTTAAAATTATTCACATATCTAATGCGTAAAACGCGATTGATATTATTGACTTGTAATAGTTTGGCTAATTTAAACTGTTTAGGAAGGGCTTCCTTGCAGGTTATTGTAACTTCTGTTTTTTCTTCAGAATCTTGAAGCGTAATATTTCCTAAACTTTTATAACGTTTACCGTTGTTATTAACAACCGTCCAGTTATCATCGGTTTCTGCTATCGACCTTTTTTTCCTTATTCGTGAACTGTCACTTGTTTGTTGGTCTACAAGGTTTGTCTCCATCTCGTCTAATTGTGTATATTCTTCCGTTTCTTGTGCAATCATCACCGTGGTAGTTGTATTGGTATCATTAGCTAATTGGTTAGAAATCGACATTGTTTACACTTCACGACCTCACAGGTAGCCGCTGTCGCGACGCTGCGCCGCGCCAGCGCCGACCCTAGCACGGGCGGCGCAGGTGACGCGAACAACAATATTTTTTAACGACAAGTAATTAGCTTGTTATTGTGCACGTCTGTCTCGACCGTAGGACGACAGCACACTCCTTGTTTAGTGTTGTAGATATGACTACTGTCTAAGGTTCGTATTTATTTCTAAACAATATACCTGAGAAAAAAATCTAAGTTGATTTTACTAACAACGAATACTTAATACGGCATCTGCTTTGCACTTCATACAAAATACAGTAATTCTCATTAATTTAATAATCAAATAATTCTACTGTTAGTGTATGGCTTGTAAATAAATAACGTTACAAAGGGATTTTTTTTTAAATAAAACCACCGCACTTTAAAATACCGATTTATCCATAACAATTAATAAATTAAATACAAAATTCGCAACAAAATATACAAACAAACCAACGTTTAAGTATGTGCGCTTATTTCTAAAGCCCTATCACCTACTTATTGCTAGCTTTTACATCACAGTTTGAAGCTTATAGCTCTAAAAACATTTATTCTCACTGTCCATTATACAGGCTGACTTTAAACCTAATTTCAGGAGATGAAAGTACTCACGAATATAACAACTTCGCAATAATATTTTGGCAAGTTACAACATAAATGTACAGACCGATTTTTTCATTAATAGGTATATTGAAGTTGATCCCACCGTGTAAGATGTAATCCTACGTTTTTTTTTTTATTGATAATAGGCTCGCGTTTGACCACCATCTCACCTGATGGTAACTGATGATGTGGTCGAAGATGAAGCACGCTTGCCTAGAAGTTACCTATTCACTCTTGACTTGAAGACCCTCAGGTTATAGCATCTATTTTAAACAGACAAAAACGGATGACAGTAAAAGTGTTTTTAACATTTTGAGAAAACTAATATCTTTTACATAACATAACATACCGTAAAACGGGGTCAATAAAAACGCAGGGGTGAATAGACACAAAACCAAAAATGTTTTTCTACAGAAAATAGCCAAACATTTTGAAAGAAAAAAGTTCTTAAATTTATATTAATTCTTAAATTTTATTTTCTTAAAACTGTAGTATTTTGTTTTTTGAAATAGCAATACTGAATTGACGTAAGGTATGGCCAACATAATAAAAAAAATCTTGAAGTTAGCTCCTTGAATGGTTGAAAGGTTAAACAAGGTCCTGTAAACTTTAGTGTTGTCACTGTGAAGGAAAGTGTTTTGTGCTATCACAACTTGCCAATATATTCGTTGGTTTCTTGTGACCTAGATTAATAAAAAGGTAAGTGCAATTGTAATGTAAATTTGGAAATATTTGTAAAATTGTAAACCAAGTCATTTTTTATTTTCGATTGAGGTTAATAGACACGGGGAAGGGGCGAATAGATACGTAGTATGGAGTGAATAGATACGTAGTATGGGTTCAATAGACATGTGAAAGGGTTCAATAGAAACGAGTAAGGGGTGATTAGAAAGATGTCTGTTAGGGCTGCTACCTATTGAAATATTTTTTTTTGTTAGAAAATTTTAGAATTCTTTTGAGTTTTATGATTTGAAGACGATATTGATTATCTACAAGTACTGTTTAAAGATTTAGGTCTAGGTCCCTGTCATATGTACATATACCTAGGTCAATGTCCGAGATAGTAGGTATTATTAAATTTCAAACTTCAAAATCAGGATTACATTCCAATTTTACGTACAGTGTTACTAATTATGCGGGTATAATATAAAATATTTTCAACGCCTACATATTTTTTTTGGTATAGGTACAATTCATTATGCCGCGTATATATAAACCTGATCCTAGGGGGAAAAGGGGGGAATTTTTTTTATTAATCCGTTATCGTTTTCCATTCAATATGTTATTGATTAATCCGTGGACAATAATGTGGGTTATGTGTTTACCTACATATCTTAAGAACATTAATGTAATATCATAACATGTAACTGTTTTTTTTCCGTAATAAATAAATAAAAAAGGGTATAGACAGTACGATGAAAACATTATAAATGAAGCTGTTGCCGCATATGCGAATGGCAATTTCTCTTTAAAGGAGATAGCTGAGAAATATGATATCGATAAATCTGTACTTTATAGACACAGTGTCAAAACTATGAAAAAACAAAGAGGGCAAACTATTTTAACAGACTAAACTGAAGAGTGCATGATAAAGTATATTAATATATATGTGCGGAATGGGGATGCCCTTTAGATGCATTGGATTTGAGGTATATTGTTAAGGCTTATCTTGACCAAGTGGGCCGGACAGTGCTAAAATTAAAAAATAATTTACCAGGACCCAACTTCAGCGCGGGTTTCCTAAAACGTCATAAAACCAAATTTCCCAAAGATATAGCCAAAATATTAAGAAAAAAGGGCAAAGTTTCACCAAATACGATCAAAGAGTATTTCAAGGAGTTAGGAGAGTCATTGGCAGGCATAAATCCAAGCAATATAATAAACTACGACGAAACTAATTTGACCGACGTATCCATGGGTAGAAGTATCCAGAGAGGGTAATGAATAGCTCAAAGTCTTCAGTTTCATTGATGATAGCCGCTACAGCCGACGGCGTTTTACTGCCACCGTATGTGGTGTACAAGGCTCAGAATTTGTATGACACATGGACTCAAAACGGACCACCAGGAGCAAGATATATTCGCACGAAATCCGGTTGGTTTAATGCAACTATATTTGAAGATTGGATTAAGACGATCATTATACCTCATTTCAAAAATAACGTTGGAGAAAAAGTCCTAATAGGCGATAACCTATCATCGCATTTATCTATGGAGACAATAAAACTATGCCACGAGCAAAATACATATATCGTTTGCTTTTTTACCGGCGAATAGCACACATCTTACACAGCCTCTCGATGTGGCGTTCTTCAGACCTATGAAGATTTTCCAATTTAAGAAGAACGAAGAGAATTATCGTTTTATTGGCAAGTGACGTGGAAAGTGATGACCCTCATAGTGCTGTGACACGTTTGTTATTACTGGTATTCAAGAAACATAATATGAAACCAATAATTTGGGGTCAATTCTGTGAGTCACTTATTTTGAGCTGAAACTTTGCATAGAGACTCCATACCAGATGTTGTCTTCAGTCCTTTTGGATAGATATGGGGTTTCCGTTACACGTTGTAAAAAATAAAATAACCTTTCCTTTTGCCTTTGAACAGAAATCTATGTACCATTTGAACTTAAAACGAGATTAATACCATGTGTATTTATTGTTTCGCCGAGTTCATCCGTGATAATGGTGCTTGCAACAATGCTGTAATATTGGAAACTCGACTCAATAAATACACTGCTGTTGGCCATGTTAACTTTAAAAAAATCTGTGTACAGTGTAATTGGCATGTTGGAGACAATACAGTATAACTTATCATTGTTAATACATGTTATCCTCATCAAAATTGTATTTTTAAGCACATTATTTTAAAATTGCCTCTTCATTCATTTGAAAGCCGTAGCGCGGTATCGCGACAAGCTTATATACAGTCAACGCGTCTTAGCTTGGCAATAGCGGTCATTACCTTTTCCAAAGTAAATCTTAAAAATCCAAACAATCAACTATGCATAGTTTATTTATACTTTGGTATAATAATAAATTACTTTTTACAGATGTTTTTTTTAATTTGTGATTGCGATGAGGCGGTCGAAGATTAATCACGCTTACCTAGACGTAACCTATTCACTCTTAACTTATAGACACCCAGGTTATATCTATCAGGAAACAGACTACGGCAAAAATTTCACTTCTTAGCTGTACGCACGGGTGGGACTTCCACCATGTAACGATGGCGCATCGCTTTTCGATGATGGAACGACCGTGGTGGAATTAAATTGAAGGGTACAGGGGCAAAACAAGGAATGTCACTTCATTCAAATCCAAAAGTTAACTAATGATGGCAACATTCTCATTTTTCTGCGTTAGTTTTATTTGGCATTAAACAAAAACCGTAAAAACAAGCATAGTCAGATGATTTATTTGAATTTGACAAGTACGTATAGGAACCAAACAGGGAAGGTCCATGCTGTAACGGAACGTAAGAAGGAATGTCCAAGCAGGGATGTCAGACGTACCAACTTCTTGGTATACATACTAGCTGTTTTCAGTGTCACGTACCATGTACCAAGACTACCCGGTCCTTGTATGCAAAAATACCAAGATTGGCCGTTGACCGACAAAAATACACCGACAAAGAGCAATGCCAAGTGTCCATAGTAACTTTGGCTTAAAATAAAATTCTCACGGCCAGCGATGAAAATAATTTTATTTTGTGTAGATGAATACTGAGAACTGTATCTTAGCATTAAATATTGTATAGAACTTCTAACAAAAAAATACTAGCATAAATATAAATATGGAATTTTGAGGTTATTACAATTTGACGATCTCTGTGCTCGACTGGCCTATGGTCATGGTATGGACATGGTCACAATAATCGATGTACTTTAACACTTCGAAAAGCAAAAGAGTCTCAACAAACAGAGAAGGAAACGTAAACGCATGCACTTCGCAAAATCACCGACAACAACAACTGTTTGTGTTTGTAATGTCAATCAATTCCCTTTATGTCAATTTTGACACTTGTTCGAGTTTCTATTTGGCAGAATAGTCGATAACGCCTTTACTCGCCATGTATACAAATAGAATAGAGTTTTTATTCTCAATAATTAAAATATTATTTCGGATTTTTTATCTGATCAAATGCGATTATTGTTCACTACATATTGTTACTATTTTAGTATAGAAAAGAATGCAGAAAAAAATAAAGGATTTGAAATAAAAAACTGATTAATAAGTTTAATTGCAGCATACTGACAACTCAACTTATTTTCGACAACTTCCGGTCAGCTATTTGTTTATTAATAAATCAATTCTATTGGAGAAGTTCTTGAAAGAAATTAAATATGATTTTATAGTTTAGATTTTTTTTTGTATAGATTCTTATACATTAAATATAAATGGCCGAGCCATTTTAAATTTAAAAGTTGTGTAGGCCAGAATCTGTCTTTATTCTTTGATGGAAGAATTTTTTCTGAACATGAAGTCAAATCTTCAAATATAACATAGATAAAAATCGCAGTCAGTTGTTAGTATTTTTCTACTGTACTACAGTTGGTAAAACTGCTTGGCTATGGTTAGTCCATGGTCTAAAAAAACAAAATCTCGCATGTCCGGGAGTGACACATTTCTACGTCACTATCCAGTTGCCACTTTATTGCAACAAAACACAAAATTACGGAAACATTTTCAGTCACTATTCTGTTTTATTAAATATCTATAGCATTAAATTGGGGTTTCATTTTTCAAATCAAACGAAACTATTAGATTTAAACATATACCAACGTAATTGTTAGTTAAAACTTCATTGTTTTAATGGATTCGCACAGGTAATAAAGGTTGTTGGGCAGTTATTATTACACACTTGCATTGCTGCACTTAGGTTAGGTAACACAGAAACGGGCTGTCTCATTGACAATCCGCCATTTTGTCGTGTATCGCTATTCTTGTTCAACGCGTAAGCCTGTCTCGCTCAGTGCCAGTGTACCTGTGATTCCCAAACATTTATTTGTGGACGTCTATTATCAAGTTTGTCTGGTTGTTTTTTCTTTGACCTCAATATCAAAATGGTTGGTTGTTTTATTCGGAACTGTAAGAGTAGAAGTTTAAAAGGTGGTACAATAAGATTTTTTCCATTTCCTATAAAAGAATCTGTAGCCAATGAATGGCTACGCTATTGTGGTTAGGTCCACACAACCACTAAACTGGACAACCACTAAAATAGTAAGTATGTAAAATTACTAATGTATTTAAATTGCAATTGGTGGTGATCTGTGCGGTATTCTCTAATGCTAAATCGCGGTAAGATTTGATAACTTTATAGATTACTGCAGAGATTTGACAGCTTGGCCTGCCATAGACTATAAGAGTGACGTGAGCCTGTTGTTTTGCATGTATCATTTTTGTATGAGCCACTTTTATTTTTTAGGGAGAGTATGTTCAAAACATTTTATACCTTCTAATTATTTCAAACCGTTGCGTGTCAGATGGTCCGCGGAAGATATTTCTGCAGCTATTTCACTAAGAAGTATAAGTCCAAAGGGCTATCGACACTTGAGAGCCACCGTAGGGATTCCTTTGCCGGCTATTTCCACCCTCCGCAAATGGGCGTCTAAGTTTGAGATCAAAGAAGGGCTTTTGGATAACGTTATTACTTTGATGAAATTCAAAGCTAAGAGTTATAATGCGCTCGAAAAACTTGTAACGCTGTCGTTTGATGAGATATATCTCTCAAATAAAATTGAAATCGACAAAAAGTATGAGCAAAAAGTTGGACCTCGTAGCAACTGTCAATGTGGAACCGTCTCACGGCACCCCCCGCCGCGCTCAGATCACTTTTAAGCCGCTCCGCGCTCGAAAAATCGGAAAAATAGTCTTTTTCGCGAAAAAGTGCAAGTGTTATACATCATTTTAAGTGCCGCGCCGAGTTCATCCGTGATAATGGTGCTTGCAACAATGCTGTAATATTGGAAACTCGACTCAATAAATACACTGCTGTTGGCCATGTTAACTTTAAAAAAATCTGTGTACAGTGTAATTGGCATGTTGGAGACAATACAGTATAACTTATCATTGTTAATACATGTTATCCTCATCAAAATTGTATTTTTAAGCACATTATTTTAAAATTGCCTCTTCATTCATTTGAAAGCCGTAGCGCGGTATCGCGACAAGCTTATATACAGTCAACGCGTCTTAGCTTGGCAATAGCGGTCATTACCTTTTCCAAAGTAAATCTTAAAAATCCAAACAATCAACTATGCATAGTTTATTTATACTTTGGTATAATAATAAATTACTTTTTACAGATGTTTTTTTTAATTTGTGATTGCGATGAGGCGGTCGAAGATTAATCACGCTTACCTAGACGTAACCTATTCACTCTTAACTTATAGACACCCAGGTTATATCTATCAGGAAACAGACTACGGCAAAAATTTCACTTCTTAGCTGTACGCACGGGTGGGACTTCCACCATGTAACGATGGCGCATCGCTTTTCGATGATGGAACGACCGTGGTGGAATTAAATTGAAGGGTACAGGGGCAAAACAAGGAATGTCACTTCATTCAAATCCAAAAGTTAACTAATGATGGCAACATTCTCATTTTTCTGCGTTAGTTTTATTTGGCATTAAACAAAAACCGTAAAAACAAGCATAGTCAGATGATTTATTTGAATTTGACAAGTACGTATAGGGACCAAACAGGGAAGGTCCATGCTGTAACGGAACGTAAGAAGGAATGTCCAAGCAGGGATGTCAGACGTACCAACTTCTTGGTATACATACTAGCTGTTTTCAGTGTCACGTACCATGTACCAAGACTACCCGGTCCTTGTATGCAAAAATACCAAGATTGGCCGTTGACCGACAAAAATACACCGACAAAGAGCAATGCCAAGTGTCCATAGTAACTTTGGCTTAAAATAAAATTCTCACGGCCAGCGATGAAAATAATTTTATTTTGTGTAGATGAATACTGAGAACTGTATCTTAGCATTAAATATTGTATAGAACTTCTAACAAAAAAATACTAGCATAAATATAAATATGGAATTTTGAGGTTATTACAATTTGACGATCTCTGTGCTCGACTGGCCTATGGTCATGGTATGGACATGGTCACAATAATCGATGTACTTTAACACTTCGAAAAGCAAAAGAGTCTCAACAAACAGAGAAGGAAACGTAAACGCATGCACTTCGCAAAATCACCGACAACAACAACTGTTTGTGTTTGTAATGTCAATCAATTCCCTTTATGTCAATTTTGACACTTGTTCGAGTTTCTATTTGGCAGAATAGTCGATAACGCCTTTACTCGCCATGTATACAAATAGAATAGAGTTTTTATTCTCAATAATTAAAATATTATTTCGGATTTTTTATCTGATCAAATGCGATTATTGTTCACTACATATTGTTACTATTTTAGTATAGAAAAGAATGCAGAAAAAAATAAAGGATTTGAAATAAAAAACTGATTAATAAGTTTAATTGCAGCATACTGACAACTCAACTTATTTTCGACAACTTCCGGTCAGCTATTTGTTTATTAATAAATCAATTCTATTGGAGAAGTTCTTGAAAGAAATTAAATATGATTTTATAGTTTAGATTTTTTTTTGTATAGATTCTTATACATTAAATATAAATGGCCGAGCCATTTTAAATTTAAAAGTTGTGTAGGCCAGAATCTGTCTTTATTCTTTGATGGAAGAATTTTTTCTGAACATGAAGTCAAATCTTCAAATATAACATAGATAAAAATCGCAGTCAGTTGTTAGTATTTTTCTACTGTACTACAGTTGGTAAAACTGCTTGGCTATGGTTAGTCCATGGTCTAAAAAAACAAAATCTCGCATGTCCGGGAGTGACACATTTCTACGTCACTATCCAGTTGCCACTTTATTGCAACAAAACACAAAATTACGGAAACATTTTCAGTCACTATTCTGTTTTATTAAATATCTATAGCATTAAATTGGGGTTTCATTTTTCAAATCAAACGAAACTATTAGATTTAAACATATACCAACGTAATTGTTAGTTAAAACTTCATTGTTTTAATGGATTCGCACAGGTAATAAAGGTTGTTGGGCAGTTATTATTACACACTTGCATTGCTGCACTTAGGTTAGGTAACACAGAAACGGGCTGTCTCATTGACAATCCGCCATTTTGTCGTGTATCGCTATTCTTGTTCAACGCGTAAGCCTGTCTCGCTCAGTGCCAGTGTACCTGTGATTCCCAAACATTTATTTGTGGACGTCTATTATCAAGTTTGTCTGGTTGTTTTTTCTTTGACCTCAATATCAAAATGGTTGGTTGTTTTATTCGGAACTGTAAGAGTAGAAGTTTAAAAGGTGGTACAATAAGATTTTTTCCATTTCCTATAAAAGAATCTGTAGCCAATGAATGGCTACGCTATTGTGGTTAGGTCCACACAACCACTAAACTGGACAACCACTAAAATAGTAAGTATGTAAAATTACTAATGTATTTAAATTGCAATTGGTGGTGATCTGTGCGGTATTCTCTAATGCTAAATCGCGGTAAGATTTGATAACTTTATAGATTACTGCAGAGATTTGACAGCTTGGCCTGCCATAGACTATAAGAGTGACGTGAGCCTGTTGTTTTGCATGTATCATTTTTGTATGAGCCACTTTTATTTTTTAGGGAGAGTATGTTCAAAACATTTTATACCTTCTAATTATTTCAAACCGTTGCGTGTCAGATGGTCCGCGGAAGATATTTCTGCAGCTATTTCACTAAGAAGTATAAGTCCAAAGGGCTATCGACACTTGAGAGCCACCGTAGGGATTCCTTTGCCGGCTATTTCCACCCTCCGCAAATGGGCGTCTAAGTTTGAGATCAAAGAAGGGCTTTTGGATAACGTTATTACTTTGATGAAATTCAAAGCTAAGAGTTATAATGCGCTCGAAAAACTTGTAACGCTGTCGTTTGATGAGATATATCTCTCAAATAAAATTGAAATCGACAAAAAGTATGAGCAAAAAGTTGGACCTCGTAGCAACTGTCAATGTGGAACCGTCTCACGGCACCCCCCGCCGCGCTCAGATCACTTTTAAGCCGCTCCGCGCTCGAAAAATCGGAAAAATAGTCTTTTTCGCGAAAAAGTGCAAGTGTTATACATCATTTTAAGTGCGCAGCAAAGACGCACGTGAAAGTGAAATTTTCGTTGTGAAAATTGGAAAATTGTGGCCGAAAACGGCAAAAAACCATTTGGAAAAAGTTTCAAAACGTGATCCTGCTCGATTTTCAGCGGACACTTTAAAATCGGCAACTGCAGTCAGGTGCGCTGCAAGAAGACCTATCTCTGGACACCTCACTCGGGTTATTCCGACCAGGGGTGACAGAGATAGCGAAGAAAACAATCAGCCGCGTGGAACGCGGTCAGGGTTCCCGAGGGTTCACACGGAATCCGGGACCGTAACTCGCAAGCGACACGGACGAGGAGCCGGGTGACGAAGAAAAACGGGAAACTTCATCGCGGAAGACCCCCTAAACAAAGGTGGAAAGATTCCAATATTTTTAAAAATCTTTTTCCGGGAATCCGGGAAAGATCACACGTTTTTCACGGACTCTAAAAATTAGGTTACCTTAGTTTTATTTAGATTTTAAATTTCATAACTGTAGCATCAGTCGTTTTTAAGATATTTGAGTTTTAAGTTTAAAAAAATCGGGGTTTGGTAAATACTACCCCAATATTTATTTAAAGTTTCTATCTATAAACGTTAAGGGTACTGCCGCGTGAATAATCCTATTTCGTATTTTTATTGTATTGATTAGCTCTAAAAACCACAAATATAGGGAAAGCATAGACTTAAAAATTTTTGTAATCGTACATTGGGGGTTGAAGGAGGGGTGGTCTACACCCAGATTTTTGAGAGGACGCAGAAACGGGGCAGACCTACATCCAGGCCGAGTCTCGGATTTTTCGGTGCAGGGGAAGTTTAAAAACCACAGCTTTTGCGGTGGCGAAACTGTAAACAACCCCTTTTGACGCTTCCTCACAAGCGAACCCCTCAGCCGAAAAATCCGGAACACGGGTCAGGGGAAAGGGGAACTCCCCCCGCTTCAGCCGAAACCTCAAAAACCCACGCGTTCCAATTAGAACCCAAGATATTGACCCTCGAAGTAGAGGAAGCGCTCGGCAAAAACCGCAAAAATAACTTTGTTGACACATAATATCTAGGTCACCAAGCCACGCTACCCTCAACCTCTTTTCCGTAAATGAAGAATCTTCTAGATCAAAATTTCACAACAATACTCCACAATTGACAACCTGTTTAAGACCAAAACGACACTAACATATAAAGTTGAAAAAAAAAAAAAATTTTGCCTCAGTTTTGGAAATTTCACCAACCGGGAATCGAACCCGGGACTAAAAAATTGCATATCTCCGGAACCAGAGGAGATAGGAGGTTTTAGACCGCAAATTCGGCCTTTGTGGTGCACACCACGGTGAAAACCGCCACCGAGATATCGATCCCCCCCCCATTTTTCCTTTTTCCTTAACTTTCCCCTCCCCTACCTCTTAACGGGCCATATCTCGGGAACGAGAAGAGACAGAGCCGATCCGACTTCAAAATCAGCCTTTGTGGTGGGCACCACGGCTAAAGTCGCACAAGAGGTAACCTCTCCCCCCCATTTTTTCCTTTTTCCTCAACTTTCCCCTTCCCTACCCCTTAGCGGGCCATATCTCGGAAACGAGAGGAGATAGAGCCGATCCGACTTCGAAATCAGCCTTTGTAGTGTCGACACCACGGCTAAAGTCGCACAAGAGGTACCCTCTCCCCCCTGTTTGGACCCCCCCCCCCCCCCACCCCTCACATAACAAATACCGATATCTCGGAAACTAAGGGGCATAAAAAGATCGTGACTGCGGATTTTGACTATTGTTTATATTTTTATTCTATTTTATTTTCTTTTGTTTATTAGACTTTACCCCCATTTACAGGGTCAAACGTTACTTTAGATTATAGTGTAGTTTTTACTTTGACCAACTTTTATCCCCCTATACAGGGACAGACCACTGACCTATTTGACTGCAATAGCATATTTTATTTTATTTTATTTTTACACACAATTTGACAATTTTCCCCGTTCCTTGCTGTGCCCTTTACACACAAGCCACCACAAAATGATGTCCGGGATCCGCACCCCAGTAAAAGGGAGAGGATTGGGAGCTGGCGCCAGTGGACAAGGGCCCGCGTCGCCTACCCATCCGGGAAATGAGGAACCCTCTGGAGCGCGCGAAGCGCCGAAGGGGATATCCCTGACATTCGGCAGGAAAGGCGCTCCCGCCACTACTCCCAGCCCTGTGGGCCCGCCTGGACAGACGCTGGACGCCGCCAGGACATTCATCCGGAGACCAGAGCGGAAGAGAAGATCCGTAGACTTAATGGAGTCGTACGAGAGGCAGACCGACACCTACGCCGCAGTGCCCAACGACAAACTCTTCCAGGAGGTCATGAAGACTTTCGAGGACATTCCAGCCAGAGTCAAAGACTACCCTCAGATGCGTAAAGATATAAAGGCCTTCCTGGAGACTCAGTCGGATAAGGGCCTGCGGATCCTGTTCGAGCTGAGCAGGCGAGTGAGGAGCCTGGAAACAGCGCCGAATAAAGCTCCATCCGCGGGGACAAACACCACGCCTACATCACCCGAACTCCAGGAGGAAATCATGGAAAGGCTGGGAAAGGTGGAGGCTAACCTAAGCACGCGGCTCAACGACCTCGAGGAGAGGGTGTCAAAAGGTCTGAAAGATATGAGCGACGAGTATAACGAGTGCGGCGCCGACATCATCGACAAGGTCATTGATAGGGTTGACGAGGTCGGTCAAAAGATCGACGCCGTGCAAGCGAGCGTGGACCACACGACGGAGGGGGTGAAGACCTTCGGTCGGGTCATGGTCAATCTTGAGGACCAGATCAATGGCGTTGCCGGTGAGGTCGCCGCCAGGACCGACAGGATTAAGGAGGTCATACGGGAAGCAGCACTCGAGCCAAAGACAGACCCGCAGTCATACGCCAGCGTCACGGCAGCCAAACCTTGGCACCGACCGGCACTTCACTCGATGGCGGTCACTTTTGAGGGCAGCCAGGAGACTGCGGACGAGGTGCTCGCCAGGGTGAAGGAGGCGGTCGATGCCAGGGGAACTGGCCTAAAAATAAATAAGGTCCGAAATGCGAAAAATCAGACGGTTATACTGGGGTGCGACACAGAAGAGGAACTCAAAAGAGTAAAAGATAGGATTGAAAGCTGAGGCGGAGGGCTGACAGTAGCGCCCATGAAGAACAAAAACCCGCTCGTCGTCCTAAAAGACGTCTTTTTGGACAGTAACGACGACGAGCTGGTAAAGGCGTTCTACTCCCAAAACCAAAACATTTTCAGGGACTTAAACCAAGAAGAAAAAGAAATAGTAATAAAATACAAGAAGAGGACTAGGAACCCCAAGACAGCGCACGTTGTCGTCCAAGTCAGACCCAAGGTATGGCAGAGGATGACGGAGGCTGGGGCAGAGTCGAGGACCAGTCTCCGCTCATCCAATGCACGAAGTGTCTGGCATTTGGACACGGCCGGAAATTTTGCACTGAGAGTGCAGACAAGTGCAGCCACTGCGGAGGACCGCACCTACGCGAGAAGTGCGCGGAGTTTCTTGCGGGCAACGAACCGCAGTGCTGCAACTGCCTGCACTCAAAGTTACAGAGGACCGACCACAAAGAAAGAAATGCGCAAGAAATGGGATTACCTGGCTCGGACGACGACGGCATATGCCTAAACTGTTCCTTGGGGTGTACACCACACACGGAACACACATAACACACACAGGAACACACCAATACAGCAACACAAACCGGGAGTACATGACAAAGGAGGACTACAACCACAAAACAAACAAATACATAGAAACCAGGACAAAACAACAAACACAAATATATAAAATATATAGTAAGTATATAAGAATATATCGAAACACGCACGAAACACAAAACACGCACTACATACTACCTCTAAAAACACAACACAGATATATAAGATAAATAATAAATATATACTTATATATCAAAACACGCACGAAACATCAAACATGCACCATACACAACCTCGAAAACACAGAGAAAAACAATAAATCAGAACAAGAAATGACAATAAATATGTATATGTATACAGGCTTAATTGTAAAACACCGAAAACCTCTCGGGACTATGTTACTAACATCATAATCAACAAATTTTTAAAAGTCATAGATCAAAAGTTGTTGATTATGATGTTAGTAACATAGTCCCGAGAGGTTTTTGGTGTTTTACAATTAACCCTGTATATATGTATATGTTATTGCCACAACATCAAAGGAGATAAATAAATGCAAAATGTTAATGATTCACGTGGTATGTACCCTAAGTAAAACCAACTAATTAATTGTACTGTTATTACTATTTCGTATTTAGTTTGCTGTTTAATGGTACTTGTAATCTTGGGTACAAATTGAATAGGTAAATTATGTTTTAAAAACCGGAAAATACAGTACCGTATAGTAAATTACCGATTAACACCTTCAGCGCCAAGCATGATTTCCAAAATCACACTGCTTTTTGTATTTTTGTGTTTTTTGTCTATATGGTTTTATTTATTGTATTAATGTGTTTTAAGCATTCATCTTCCTTTTCCGTTCTTTTTTCAGGTTTTTCAGAGTGTGTATCATAAATGATACACTGGCCTACCAAATAGTTTTGTGTGTTCTCATATCTCCAGGGCCATGTGTATCATTTATGATACATCTAACATTTAAGCTGTTTTAGATACATTTCTCACGAAATCCACGGAGGAGCTTAGGAAAAACAATAACAAGAATATTGTAATTGTTTTTCCTAAATTACATTTTGATTTGTTACAGAATCCATACTAATATTATAAATGCGAAAGTAACTCTGTCTGTCTGTCTGTCTGTCTGTCTGTCTGTCTGTTACCTTTTCACGCCTAAACCGCTGAACCGATTTAGATGAAATTTGGCATAGGAATGGTTTAGGACCCTGGGAAGGACATAGGATAACTTTTATCCCTTAGATTATAGATACCCTTAGATTAACGCGGGAAAACCTCCCACGGGAACGAAGTCGCGGGCAAAAGTTAGTATTTAATAAAAATAAATACAGTGCAACTTAACTATAAAACATGTACTTCGATAGTGACGATTCCCAGTATGATTCAGACTATTATCCGGATAATGAAGATGGTAAAGTGACAGTGCTGATAAGATTTCCAATTGGAATCCACCTCTTTCTTCTTGACGAGTCTCAACTCTTTCCGAGAGTGAGATTCCTCTATTACCAGAACTACAGAGGCGCACTTCTGCACGAAGGATGAATAGTAATATACAATTGGATAACAACAGTAGGCCAAGTACATCAGCTCCTGATAATGCTCCAAGTACATCTGGTACCACATCTTCTGAAATAAGTGAATCTGAATGGCTAAAGCAGAAACTAGACTCTATTGAATGGGAAATGCCAACTCAAGAAGGTCCAACGCATATTGAAGTTCCCTTTTCAGACATGAAAGACATGTACTCTGGAATTTTTTGTTGTACGAAATGGTACTGAAAACCGGCATTTGAAATCATATGGGGCACAAGTCTAGTAAACGCACATTTCTTGTATAACGAGTACTCTACTAAAAAGAAATTGACAATAATCGAGTTTCGTGAACAAGTATGTCAAGATTTATTGGAGAGAAATTCTTTAACAGATAATGCCAACCTTCAAGCTTCCACATCAAGACAAATAGATAATAAACATCATTTGATTCAAAAAATTGTAGACGGAAAGAAGGTTCGTGGACGTTGCACCGAATGTTATAAAATTTACGGGAGAAAGGGTACAAAAATAGCGGGAAAAAATAAAATGGCACTTCAAATCTATACCATATGTTCAACCTGTACGACTTTCTTGTGTCGCAAGTGCTTCAACAATACACATTGACGTCTGTTTTTTTTTCTTTTTTGAATATTTACTATAGTAAAATGTCATAAAAAGTAGTTATTTGTTTTATTTTTAGTTTCATTTAGACTCAATGGCTTAATTTTCTAAAGCATAAGTCATACCCCAAACCCAAGTACACCAAAAGATTCGTCCAGGCCAGCGTTTGATTTTTCCTGAAAGAAATGTATGAAAAACGTGTGCATTAGTGATACACAACGCCTTGAACGCGATGGGCCAAGTGTATCATTTTTGATACACATTGTATTAACAAGTGTGTGCAAAAATGATACACTGGCGCCAAAGGTGTTAAAACCCTTCCTGTATATATACTGTTGTGCTAGAAAATAAAAAGATAAATAGAGTAGTAAGATAAATGTTGTATTACATAGATATAGTACAAGGAAATAGATATGTAAAAAACACGATAGCAATTTTAACTAGAAAATAAAATGTATTAAAATAGGAAAACACTTGTATAGATATAATATAGAAATAAAAAGTTAAGTTTATATAAAAATAGCACATAAAAACATAGTTAGATAAGAAATAGGTAAAAGGAACAATGTAAATAAAACAATGATGTGTACGTAAATATCCCTGAAATAAAGAGAAATTAAAAACAAGAGTAGATAGAATAGCGGGAGTCCCACCCGGCTAAGAATGAAAGGATGTATGAAAGAAAGATATAGTATGAAGAATGAAAGTACGAGAGGAATAAATGATAGAACTGGAACGAATGAGAAATATAGATATTGTTAGATGACAACGATGACAGCTGATCACGTGACGTCCCCATGACAGCCGTCGCTTGTATAAAAGACAGAAGTCTGCGTGCACTCGTATGTTCGGCAAGCCAATCCCTTGGGAGAAGCGAGCCAAATACTTAGGTGTGATCCTCGACCAGTTCCTTAATTTCAGTGAGCACATAAAGTCGGTTCGCTCGCGAGCCGCTTTCGCTCTCGGTAGGCTCCACGCCCTGCTGAATAAACACAGCAAGCTCTCCCTTAAATGTAAAATCCGAATATACACGACATGCATACGTCCTATCATGACGTATGCCTGTCCGGTGTTTGCTCATGCCAGTCCCAATCAGATCCATAGGATGCAAGTCATTCAGAACCGTTTTCTCCGAAAGGCCACGGGCGCGCCCTGGTTCTGTAGGAACGAGGATCTCCACGTAGACCTCAAACTCCCGACCATAAAGCAAGTGTTGAAACGCATGTCAGTGCGTTACTTCACCTCTGCTGAGACCCACACTAACCCCCTGATCGTATCGGCCGCCCGATACAGACCCTCCAAGATTTCTCGGGTTCGTCGCCCGCGTAACATCCTAGACGAGCCTGACGACCCCACCACCATCCGACAAGAGAGCAGTAGGGAAACCAGCACTCTTAGAAAACACAAATACAGAACGCGTTCCTTATTCCGGCCTCGCCGACGAGGCCCATCGCGACGTCCGCGTACTTGTAATGAAAATCCTCCCCGACCTTTGCCAAACGAGCCAGCCCGCGATGCTGAGCCAGTAGCAATAAATACTCCCGTAAATAATATGACCCAGCCTGTCCCTTTGCTGCCCTCCCAAAATGACCCCGCTATGCCGAGGCCCGTACTCCACAGGGAGTGCCCTTAGCGTGCGGTCATTAGTTTTTAAGTATATATTAGTTTGTAAGCCCTGGCTGGGGGCCTTTAATTTATTAGAGGTCACCACAGGAAAGTCCGGTTAAGTAGACTCACAGCCTTAGTGTGCTGATCTACAAGTGGCCCTACCTAAAAAAAAAAAAAAAAAAAAAAAAAAAAAAAAAAAAAAATGCACTCGTCCCTCATTCTGCTCCGACGCTCGCCCGCGACAGTCGTGCCGCTCCGCGCTCTCGATCGTTCCGTGCCTGAGTCATCGCTCCGTTCGTCACGCCCGCCGTGACGTCACTCGTAGTCGCCGACTACGACGCCTGGTCCGGATCCGCCTTTTTCGAGGCGGTGAAGGATATCGTGTTTCTCTAACAGAGATTGTCAAAACAATTTGGTTTGGCCCCTTCAGGGTAAAACCACAGTTTAGTGGTCCTTGGTTGGAAACCTCACGGTGTCAACAATACCAAGGGGGTGCTGACCCGACGCACCCGCTGATCCCCTTCAGGGTGAAGCAGTCAATTGGAGTCGAGTGCTAGGTTTTGGCCTTGGGGGATCTCCTAGTCAAACCTAGTTACTGAGTTCTCTTCACAGCATACACACCTAGTGTCGGTTGGGTGTATCTACCCCTTCGCACTAGACCCAATAGGGCCCGGTTCGCACATTGAGACTGGCGACCGGTTACAAGCTTAGGGCACACCATTAGGCACACACCTCCCTGCTATCCCCGCAGGGAGCGAACTCACCTCCGGGTCATTCCCGCCCGGAGGGTTAGGCAAATAGGGCCCCTCAGGCCACATCAGACGGCAACACAGCTACCGAGTTTGTCTGGGTTTCTCTTCTCGGTAGCGAAGTGTTAGGAGAAACTCCGGGGCAGGGCTCTTTGGGGACCGTCTGCTCGGGGAGCTCACGTTTGACGTGTCTCCTCGAGGCGCTTATGTTAGGGTTAGGAGATTAGGATGCCCACCATTGTCGCCTCCAATATGGAGGACATAGTGGAGGATCTCATGACCAAAGTAGAGTCCCTAACGGTTCGGTTAAATCTAACAACCGAGATATTAGGAAAGATCCTAATTAAAAACCCCGCCCTACAAAGGGAGTATAAGGATGAGATTGAAAAAATACCCCCCGCGGTGTTTCCCACCCCACAGCCAGATTTAGGTCCCACCCCCGCGCCCATCGCAGATAGGTCCCCCTCCCCCCCAGACGTCGAAATGGACTCTGAGGAGGAGGAACAAGAAAAAGAGGGCTCGGATGGCGAGCGCTCGGAGCGCGCAGAGAGCATACACTCTGAGCGCTCAGAGCGAGCGGAGTCCGAGCACTCCTCCGACCAAACCTCTTCCTCCGACGAGTTTATCCTCGTCGAGGGAAAGAGGAAGAAGAGGTCGCAGGCCTCGTCCTCCACTCAGGCCCCTAAGGCCAAGAAACCCTCCCCTCCCGAGCCAGCACGCTTAGTGCAGAGCCAGCCCTCCACTTCCTCGGCCACTAGGCCCAGCCCTACCCAAACCCCAGTCGTCAGCGCCTCAGTGCGCAAGACCATCCCTCCCCCACCCATCTTCATCCATGACAAGGGGGCTTGGACAAACGTGTCCAAGCGTGTGGCGAGCAACGCATCGCCTACACGAATGCCCGCGCCGTTCAGAACGGCATAAAAGTAGGGTTAGCGACAGCTAACGACCACCGCGCGCTTTCGAAGCTACTCAAGGCTCGAAATATCCCCCACCACACTTATACGCTCCATGAGAGCAAGCCCGTTCGGGTGGTCCTCTGCCGGATCCCCAGTGAGATCCCCACCACCGAGATCGTCTGCGACTTAGAGTCGCAGAACATCCCGGTGATTGAGGTGCACCGTATGCACGGCAGAGGTGGCAGGGCGTCTAACAACGTCCTCGTCATCTGCCACCCCGTCTCCGAAGGTCCCCACCCCATCTTTGCGCTGAAGACTGTATGCAGTCTTTCAGGAATTCTCATTGAGAAGCCACACAAGAGTGGCACGGTAGGCCAATGCCACCGTTGCCAGTTGTATGGGCACGCGCAACGGAATTGCTTCGGCAAACCCCGGTGCGTAAAGTGCCTGGGCGATCACGGCACCGCGGAGTGCAGTCGCCCAAAAGATAGGTCCCAGTGCCCAGACCCGCCCAGCTGCGTGCTGTGCGGGCAATCCGGCCACCCCGCCAACTACCGAGGCTGTCCGAAAGCCCCGAAAACCTCCGCCCCTAAACTGGCAACGCGCGCTAGCGCACGCCAGGGACGAGAGTGTCCTACACTCTCGTCTGAGCTCCCCCAGACCCTCAGTCCCCAGCGTCCAACTCCTTGGACGGCGGCGAATCACGCCCAAAACTTCCCGGCACTAAGGCCGAAAGTCCCTGGGCTGATGGATCAACCCATCATGCCCTCCGCTCCGGTTGTTGTGGCTTCTCAGCCCCCACCTCCTCCCCAGTCACTCCCTCGCTCGGATGAGCCGGAACTCGATGCGTTCCTCATCCTTGGGAATACTTTCAGTTTCTTCCAGTCCCCCCGCGCCATCCAAATGGCAAAGGAGGTCGTGGCCTGCACTAGCATCAACTCCCTGATTCGGGTATACTCTAAGTATCCCGATGTAAAAAGTCATTTTGATAACCTTTTTAAACAGCCATAATGTATAACACGGCTAGTAAGAGATTAAAGCCCCGATCCCTAAAGCTAGGTTACTTCAATGCCAATGGCATCACCAATCAACGGGACGAGATCGCGACTTTCCTTCGCGATCATAGTCTCGACATCCTTCTGGTCCAAGAGACCTTCCTCAAACCCCACCTTAGGGATCCCAAGGTAGCCAACTACCGGCTAGTTAGGAACGATAGGACTAGATGCCACAGAGGTGGCACTCTAATATATTATAGGAACTCCCTGCACTGCATCCCTATGGATCCGCCGCCTCTTGCCCACTTAGAGGTATCCGTTTGCCGGCTAGGCATGACGGGCCATCCCTCTATCACAATAGTATCCGCGTATCTCCCACCGTACAACGACGTAGATTCAAATTCTTCGATAAACGCCTCACTACGAAGCGACCTTACAGCCCTTCTTGACATGAGTGACTCCGTCCTTATAGCGGGGGATCTCAATGCCAAACATCCCGCATGGTGTAGTCGTATTACCAACCCCCGTGGGAAGGTACTATACGACCTTTGCACACCTCTCCACATAGATATCATAGGTCCTATGCGGCCTACTCATTACCCGTTCGAGCCATCCCACTTGCCCGACGTACTCGACATTGCCCTCCTGAAGAATGTGAACTTACGTTTGCACTCTTTAGAGACGGTAGACGAACTTGACTCTGACCATAGACCGGTGATCTTGGAGTTAACTCCGAGATCGGGTCCCTATGACCCTAACCGCCCCCCTCCCACACAGGTGATCACTGACTGGAGGAAAGTAGGCGAATTGCTGAAATCCAACACGTCTCCTCACCTGGACAAGATCCCCGACCACATCCAGTCCGCCGCCGACACGACGGCTGCGATCGACTCACTCACGGAGCACGTGCAATCTGTCTTGAACGACTGTTCAAAGGAGATTCCGGTGTCAGAGCACTGGCGCCGGAAACTCCCGGACGATGTACGGGCCCTGCTGACTGAGAAGAACGCAGCAGTCCGTGCCTACAGAGCTTTCCCCTGCCAGAATAACAAAACTTTCATGCGGTACTTACAGCGCAAAGTAAGTAACAGCATCAGAGAGTGGCGTGAAGCCGGCTGGGACAAGACCCTGAGCGAACTGGAACCCACCCACCATGCCTTCTGGCAACTTCAGCGGAATATGCGCGCCACTGAGGTTGCCTCAATGCCTCCCCTTATCCGCCCGGACAAAAGCATTGCCTTCGACGACGAAGACAAAGCCGAATGCCTAGCCGACAGCCTGGAGGCACAGTGCTCTCCCAGCTCCCAACCAGTCGACCCAGCCCACCTTGCCCACGTGGATGCTGAGGTCGAACGTAGATCTGCCCTACCCCCTGTCGAGGACCCTGATGCTCCCCTCCCCCCCGTCACGGAAGACGAGGTGGAGGAGATCATCAAGAAACTCAAACCCAGGAAAGCTCCCGGGACTGACAGACTGACCACTAGGGCACTTAAACTCCTCCCACGTACGATCATAGTCCTACTGGCTGCCATCTTCAATGGCGCCTTGTCCAACAACTTGTTTCCACAAGCTTGGAAAGAGGCTATAGTGATAGGTATCCCAAAACCCAAAAAGCCCAAAAACCTCCCGACTAGCTATAGACCCATTAGTCTGCTCAGCGCCCTCGGCAAGGTCTACGAGCGGATTATTCTTAATCGGCTCAAGGACTTTGTCGAGGCCAAGAGCCTAATCCCTTACGAACAGTTTGGCTTTAGAGCCCATCATTCCAGTGTCCACCAAGCCCACCGCATCGTAGAGCACATTAGCGGCCGTTTTCAACGCGGTCTGGTGACGGGGGCCCTATTCTTTGATATAGCGAAGGCTTTCGACAAAGTCTGGCACAATGGCTTAATTTATAAGCTTTACCAACTAGGTGTGCCGGACCGTCTCGTGCTCATCATTCGAGACTTCCTGTCGAACCGCTCCTTCAGATATCGTATCGAAGGAGCGCTTTCCACTCCCCGCCCTATCAGAGCCGGCGTCCCTCAGGGCGCCGTGCTCTCCCCCCCACTCTTCACGCTATTCACTAGCGATATCCCCAAAAAGCCCCCAGTAGAGTTATCCCTATTTGCCGACGACACGGCCATCTACTACTCGGGACATAATCCCGTTAGCATCGCTCATACCCTCCAGACCTCAGCCAACGCACTAGGCGATTGGTTTAGGAAATGGAGGATTGAGGTAAATCCCGACAAAAGTCAAGCAGTCCTGTTTCGCAGGGCTCGCCAGCATAAACAATTCACCCCCCCTCGCCCGATCACTATGTTCGGCAAGCCAATCCCTTGGGAGAAGCGAGCCAAATACTTAGGTGTGATCCTCGACCAGTTCCTAAACTTCAGTGAGCACATAAAGTCGGTTCGCTCGCGAGCCGCTTTCGCTCTCGGTAGGCTCCACGCCCTGCTGAATAAACACAGCAAGCTCTCCCTTAAATGTAAAATCCGAATATACACGACATGCATACGTCCTATCATGACGTATGCCTGTCCGGTGTTTGCTCATGCCAGTCCCAATCAGATCCATAGGATGCAAGTCATTCAGAACCGTTTTCTCCGAAAGGCCACGGGCGCGCCCTGGTTCTGTAGGAATGAGGATCTCCACGTAGACCTCAAACTCCCGACCATAAAGCAAGTGTTGAAACGCATGTCAGTGCGTTACTTCACCTCTGCTGATACCCACACTAACCCCCTGATCGTATCGGCCGCCCGATACAGACCCTCCAAGATTTCTCGGGTTCGTCGCCCGCGTAACATCCTAGACGAGCCTGACGACCCCACCACCATCCGACAAGAGAGCAGTAGGGAAACCAGCACTCTTAGAAAACACAAATACAGAACGCGTTCCTTATTCCGGCCTCGCCGACGAGGCCCATCGCGACGTCCGCGTACTTGTAATGAAAATCCTCCCCGACCTTTGCCAAACGAGCCAGCCCGCGATGCTGAGCCAGCAGCAATAAATACTCCCGTAAATAATATGACCCAGCCTGTCCCTTTGCTGCCCTCCCAAAATGACCCCGCTATGCCGAGGCCCGTACTCCACAGGGAGTGCCCTTAGCGTGCGGTCATTAGCTTTAAGTAAACTTTAGTTTGTAAGCCCTGGCTGGGGGCCTTTAATTTATTAGAGGTCACCACAGGAAAGTCCGGTTAAGTAGACTCACAGCCTTAGTGTGCTGATCTACAAGTGGCCCTACCTAAAAAAAAAAAAAAAAAAAAAAAAAAAAAAAAAGTGCACTCGTCCATTTTGTCGGTTGTCGTAGACTCGTCAACATTGTTTCTCTGCCTACTTTGTGTTAAACTTAATTTTTATTTTAAATAAATCGTGTAATTTGCAGTTTCCTATTAAAGTTATTTTTTTTATGGTTTTAAATGTTTTATTTATAAGATCAGAAGTGGGATCTGAAGGCCTTATCCGCTTGAATACCATCTCTGATTCTATAAATTTGAAGTGCATAGCTTTGTTAAACGCGTTGTATCGTCAGTATTTTGAGGTTAAGTTGGGCAGAGACACAATGCCGTCTGATAACAAGAGGAAAGGGAGACGTCATGCACGAAATCCCTCGCCTCCTAACCGACTAGACGAGATTCTGAAGAGGCTTCAAGAACTGGAAGAACGAACACGTGGGAACGAGTTGCGGCCCGTTTTGCCGGCGAGCCCGGGGTCCTGCCGCGCTTTGGCCATGCCGAGCACGCCACTGCCAGGCGTGGAGCCCGCCACAACACCTACCTGCGTACCTCCTGCTTCTACCGTCCCGATGCAAGAAGCTGCTGCCACACCCTTGCCGACAGAGATCGACGCCAAAAGCGTAGCTGAACGCTTTCTAGACGCCATGATGACATTCCCGGTGAGATCAAACCAATATTTTGTCTCTGATTTTGATCCGAGTGTTCATGATGTCGACACGTGGTGCGAAGAAGTTGATAAAGCTCGATCGCTTAATCATTGGGAGGATGGTGAATGTCTTGCTCGCGTAGGTCGTTGCCTTAAGGGGGAAGCTCGTACCTGGCTTAGTGAATGGACTAGCACCACGCGTACTTGGTCTAGTTTCAAATCCGAGTTAAAATCGTTGTGCCCACGGTCTGTCGACACCGCGAACATTCTATATGATGTCATGTGTACTGAGTCGGACAAGTATTCTACCTATGCTGAATATGCGCGTAAATCCTTATTGAAATTAAGAATCGTTAAAGGATTAAGCACTGAATTATTAACGGCAATTATTATACGCGGTATCACCGACCCTCAAGTTCGTGCGTCTGCCCGGAACGCTAAATTAACCCCGGAAAACATAGTGGATTACTTGTCAAGCTTTGTAAAATATACTGCTCCTAATTCTAATAAGAAACTTAATACTCATAGTGCTTCTAATCGTAACGGTAGTAGCCAGTTCAAACGTAAGCCTTTCGATTTTTCCAAGGTACGTTGTTTTCAGTGTAACGAAGAGGGTCATAAACGCGAATCTTGTCCCAAAAGGTCTAAATCGGATTCACAAAGCCATAATTCTGAAAATAACTCTTCAGCAAAACCTCGTCCAGACGTGAAAAAGTGCAGTTTTTGCAAAAAAGTAGGTCATTTGGAAAGTCATTGTTTTGCTAAGGAACGCGTAAGAAATAATAGTTCCGTTAATTTTTGTCACGAAAATGAGGGTGAACGTAAAAACTTTGATGTTACTACGGCTGTTATATCGAATATTCCGGTCGATGTACTTATTGACAGCGGTTCAAGTGTCTCTTTAATAATCTCTGATCTAATTAAGTACTTTTCCTGTCGAGTAAAACCGGCACACCAATTATTACGTGGGTTAGGCGGAATGGAAGTTATTTCAAAGTCTATGGTTACATTGCCAATACAATTAAATAACATTACTTTAGAGGTTGATTTTTATGTTGTTGACAAAAGACATTTAAACGTACCCATAATTATTGGTACCGATGTTTTGAATAGGAAAGGCGTTGCATACATTCGTACCGGTGATTCACAATGTATCGTTCATAGTAGTGAGTTCGTGAATAATATTACGCAGATAGATCCATCATTGGCGTTCGAAAATATATTGACGCATGCTACTGGACAAGATAGGGAACGATTGTTAATAGTTTTGAAGAAATATTTTGATTACTTTTTAACTGGTACTGCTACCACTACAGTTAAGGATAGCGAAATGCAGATTAAGTTGACCAGTGATACTCCGATTTATTACCGACCATACAAATTATCTTATGACGAGAAAATACGCGTTCGTGCTATAGTTAAGGATTTATTAGACAAGGGTATTATCCGTGAATCTGAGTCTGAATATGCCAGCCCAATCTTGCTCGTGAAAAAGAAAGACGGTTCAGATAGGATGGTAGTTGATTATAGAGCCCTAAATCAAATCACAGTTAAAGTCAGACACCCTCTCCCGTTGATTAATGGTCATGTAGATATGCTTGGTAAGGCTAAGTGGTTCAGTGCTCTTGATATGGTCTCAGGCTTCCACCAACTGAGGGTCAGTGAAGACTCCATTCACAAAACAGCCTTTATCACCCCTGAAGGGCATTACGAATACTGTAAAATGCCTTACGGTTTGGCCAATGCTCCTGTAATTTATCAGAAAACCATCAGTAAAACCTTGAAACCCTTCATTGAATCAGGTAAAGTACTCGTATACGTCGACGATGTACTTTTACTCACAGATACAATCAGCGAGAACCTTATTTTGCTAGACGCAGTACTAAAAACCCTAACAGAAGCTGGGTTTTCTATAAACTTGAAGAAGTGTAGTTTCCTTACTAGTGAAATAGAATACTTAGGGAGAATAATCAGTCAGGGTCAGGTTAGACCGAGCAAACATAAGGTTGAAGCCCTGATTAGATCGCCACAACCAAGTAACGTTAAACAAGTACGCCAATTCCTGGGTCTGGCTGGCTATAAAAACCGGTTACGCAATTAAAACCGCCTGCATGGCTGCTTTAACTCGAAAGGGCGTTGCATTTAATTGGGACAATGAACATGAGAAAGCTAGGCAGGAAATTATTTCTTATTTAACTAACGAGCCGTTATTAGTGATATTCGATCCCGATCTACCTACGGAGTTACACACTGACGCAAGTGCGATAGGCTACGGCGGTATTCTGATGCAAAAACACAAAGACGGCCGTAAGCGTGTCGTCGCGTATTTTAGTAAAGTGACGGTAGGCGCGGAATCGAAGTACCATAGTTACGAGCTCGAAACTTTAGCAGTTGTAAAATCATTGCAGTACTTTCGCCAATACCTCGTTGGTAATAGTTTTACGGTAGTAACCGACTGTAACGCGTTAAAAATGACCCAACGAAAGAAAGATCTTCAGCCAAGAGTAGCACGATGGTGGATCTACATGCAAGACTTTGATTTCACTTTAGAGTACCGCAAGGGTTGTTTAATGTCTCACGTAGATTATTTGAGCCGAAATCCGGTTAATATCATAAATGCCGTCCAGAAGCCTCTTAATTGGGCACAGGTAGCTCAGGCGGGAGACGAAGACACTTTGTTACTATTAGATAAATTAAATAATGGTGAGTTAGATTCAAGTCGCTATGTAAAACGTAACGATCTTTTATATTACAAGTACAGTATACAGGGCGAACAAGAACGTTACCTATGTTATGTTCCCAAAGCGTTTCGTTTAAGCTTGTTACGTGTGTTCCACGACGAACATGAACACTTGGGTATAGACAAAACTATTGATTTGATTCTCAAACATTTTTGGTTCCCGGGTTTGAGAAGATTTGTCACTAAGTACATAACACACTGCGTCGTATGTATATCGCATAAACAAGTACCCCGTGCCCCTTTGCAGCCAATATCCTCTTGGCAAAAGAACCCAATACCGTTTGAAACAGTACATACTGATGTACTCGGTCCGCTTAGGGAGTGTAACGGATTTAAGTACGTACTCATAATAGTTGACGCGTATACAAAGTACTGTATGTTGTATAGTTTGTACAGACAAGATTGTGACGAGCTTAAGCGAGCAATAACTCAAACTATATCTTTGTTTGGCACTTTTAAGCGTTTGGTGTGTGACCGCAGTCGTATGTTTGATAACCACAATTTTATACGCTGGCTAACAGATTTTGGTATCGAAGTACACTTCATTACGCCTGAGATGCATCAAGAGAATGGTCAGGTTGAACGATATTGCCGTACTGTGCTGAACATGATCAGGATCGAAGTTAATAACAAAGAAAACGAATGGCCGACCGTTCTATGGAAATTGCAGCTCATATTAAACATTACCAAACATAAAACGACACAATATTCAGCGTTAAATTTATTAATCGGCACGGAATCCACTACGCCAGTAATTAACTCTTTAATTAGAGATGTTACGCTTGAGGGCTCAAATCCTAATCGTGAGGCGATCCGTGAGCTACGTAGGCAACGCGCAGATGAGTTAATAAACAGAAATAAATCTAAACAAGACGAGTATGTCAATAAAAACAGAAACCCTCCTAAAAAGTTCAATCTTAATGACCGAGTATTTGTTATTAAGAAGTCACAAAGTACTAGCAAGTTAGACTGTGGCATGCGAGGCCCCTATAGGGTTGTGAGTATCCTACCTAACGATAGGTATGAACTAAAATTGCTAGCTGGTTCATATGGCAAAACCAGTCAAGCAGCTGCTGGGTTCATGGTGTTGTGGCGTGGCGAGTGGACGCCTGACACATGCGCTGGTTTTTTTGAAAGTTAGTTGATAACTTTCGTTTGTTTTATGCACCTAGCTTTTGCTTACAATATGTAGACTATATGTACCAAACAATCGCTGGTTCCATTTTTGTGAATTTGTAAAATGCCGAGGCTCATGTAAATCCTTAGTGCACATGGTTTTGAGTGGCACAGACTACGGACTGTACTATTGAGAGTACAGTTCATAGTGAAGGTATCGAAGTTGATGTCGGTGGGGCCCATGCTGACTATAGACAAGTGTAAATCCTGAAGTAGGTCTCATAGTTGACCTGCTGTAACCGATGTAAATCCTGATGCGCGCATGGTATTTGGTGTGGGAATATGACCTGAGTAAATCCTACTTGTGATGCGAAAAGTCGTTGCGTGCGACTGTGTTCAGTTTTTGTACAGCGTTTGTGTTGTTCGGTACATAGAGTCACTGCTATTTGAATTAAACCCTTCTGCTATCTTGTGTAAAAACTTCGAATATGTGAACTTAACGTGTGTCCACTGTGATTACAGGTTGTGATGAAGATCAAGCATTCATCCATGAGGATGATGGTGAAGGACCATCATCAATAGCTGACGAGGGCTGCGAGGACGCTGCCATGTCAGGAGAGGCCGTGTTAGATGACAACGATGACAGCTGATCACGTGACGTCCCCATGACAGCCGTCGCTTGTATAAAAGACAAAAGTCTGCGTGCACTCGTCCATTTTGTCGGTTGTCGTAGACTCGTCAACATTGTTTCTCTGCCTACTTTGTGTTAAACTTAATTTTTATTTTAAATAAATCGTGTAATTTGCAGTTTCCTATTAAAGTTATTTTTTTTATGGTTTTAAATGTTTTATTTATAAGAATATATTAGGTCCCGGTGGTACCGTGACTGGGGAAAAGCTAAAAAAAAAAAAAAAAGAAAAAAAAAAAGCGGTAAGTAGCGGCAGCCTATGTATTTTAAATGCGACCAGAAAATGACCAGACATATTATTTGATATAAAAAAAAACATATATGAGGCTGGTCTGACGGTGATTTCAGTAACGTCTGATATGGGTCCTGGGAATCAGGGATTGATAAAATCGTTAAATATGGGCGTTGAAGATGGCAAACAAACCTATTTTAATCATCTTAGTCACAGCGATTTGAAAGGCCACGTTTTTTTTTTGACGTCCCTCATCTACTAAAACTGTCGAGGAATCATTTTATAGACCATGGATTTGTATATAACTGCATAGTTTTGTTTGACAAAACAGACGATAGAAAAAATACTGGTTTTGTCTCACAACGATCTTAAATTGGCTCACAAAATCACGTCATATCATCTCAATGTTGAAGGTTCGCAAAGGCAAAAAGTACGCCCAGCTGCCCAACTATTTTCAAACACAGTAGCTCAGGCAATAAAATGGTGTGGCATAAAAAACTTTCTACCGGACGATAGTTGGTTAGAGCTGTCATACATTTTCAAAGTATTCAATGATTGGTTCGATGTGTTGAACGCCCTTATAAAATTTGAAGGTAACAAAAATGCTTATGGCATTAATTTGGATGCTCATAATTTAGTTCTGGACGAAATGAACCACTTGATGGGAAATATAAAAACCGGTAAAAAGACATCCACCGCTCCATTCCAAAAAGGCATTTTAATATCAAACAAATCTCTTGTACATTTATTTTCTGATTTGAAAGGAAGAACAAATATTAATTTGGAGTACATATTAACCTCTCGATTAAACCAAGACGTTTTAGAGAATTTCTTCTCATATCTAAGAGGTATGGGTGCAAGACAAATGACCACCACACAGCGCTTTCTCTCAAACATCGTCTGAAATGGTATATTTTAGGGAAGCATTCCGCGGACGTTTTTAAATGCTCTACCAATAGGGTAAAAGCCGGATAGTTGCCTCGGACGGATACATGCCTCAGTTTCAAATGCTCTATGTTAGACGTATTGACAGTGTTTCTTTTCGGTTATAATTGAAAGCGCCCCCCGCGCAGGCCTCAGTGCTGCGTAAGCCGTTGAAGTAGGCGCACGTGTTTTGTCCGTGTGAGTAAAAATCTTCCGCGGCGATACTTCGACGAGCGTCAGAATTATATTGGTAAGTAATCTCTGTTAAATATTTTTATAACTGATTGCGATTTTCGTAAAAAAAATATTTCTTTGAATGCATTAGAGTTCAAATTGCACTGTTTATTACGTTTTATTGTTAAATATTTTTTATTTATTTCGTAAATAAAAAGGGCAAGTATCCGTATCAAAAAGGATAGTTGCCTATCTGTCTTTTGCGGATAGTTGCCCTAGGGCAACTATCCGTAACTATACATTTTTAACGAGCAAAGACAGATTTTTTTCTTAGTTATTTTTTCATTTGGTTTTACTATTTTTCTTGGTGATTTTTTTTTATTTGTTTTCATTAAAGTTTATATTAAATAAAATAAATATTCAACAGCAAAATGCCTCGCAAGTATAAACGAAAGTCAGGCGTGGTGCCGCGCCACATCAACTGGACAGAAGATAGTTTAGCACTTGCGTTCGAAGAACTAAATAAAAAACAAAAAAGTATCAACGAAATATCCCGGATTTATGGCATATCCTCTCGAACCTTAAGAAGACGGTATGAAAAGAGAAACCAGCTACTGGTAACCCAAGGTATGTCAAGGATTTAAAATTCTATATTTAGCTTATAAATAAAATAATCTATTTACATACCTACCTACTTATCTAATTGTATTTTTAACATTTCTAGGAAAATACCCGGTCCTTGGCTTTGAAAATGAAAAAAGACTAGTACCCCATATACTGAAGCTCGGAGACGCAGGATTTCCTCCTGAAAGGTGTTTAATTCGCCAATTAGCCTATCAGTTTGCCGAAAAACTAGGATTGAAGCACAATTTTAATACTGAAACTAAGATGGCTGGACCGCAATGGTTGAAAAGTTTCCTTGAAAGAAATCCCGAAATAGTTGTGAGGCAAGCTGAGGGCTTATCAATTCAAAGAGCGAAGGGTCTAAGCAGGGCCGAAGTAGCCAAATTTTTTGATCTGCTCATAACCGTCTTAACTAATAATGATTTACTGGATAAGCCGGAGCGAATTTTCAATATGGATGAATCCGGTGTCCAACTCAACAATAAACCTGGCAAGGTATTAGCCAAGAAAGGTACTAGAGCAGTGAAATCACTTACTTCCGGTGAAAAAGGTGAAACAATTACCGTTATTGCTTGTTGCAACGCTATCGGCAATTTTCTCCCACCTGTTCTGATTATCAAGGGGGTAAATAAAAAGCCAGAATTTGAAGAAGGACTTCCTCTTGGTTCCAAAGTTTATATGCAAAAGAAATCAGCATATATTTCCTCAGAACTTTTTTACAAGTGGCTGACTGAACATTTTATACCCCACAAGCCTCCAGGAAAGGTATTACTAATTTTAGATGGTCATTCATCACATTCCAGTGCTGTCAATATGCTAGAAACTTCTCGTGACAATGATGTGATACTGCTTTGTTTACCTAGTCATACTACTTCTGCTTTACAACCTTTAGACGTATCTGTATTCGGACCGTTTAAAAAATACTATTATGCCGAGACAAACAATTTTATTCGCACCAATCCACAAAAAAAAACTGAACCGGTACAATTCTGGTCAACTGATAGCAAGGGCGTGGATTCGAGCAACTACACCTGCCAATGCAATAAGTGGTTTTCGCGGCAGCGGAATCTATCCAGTCAATCCAAATGCTCTGTCTGATGCTGAATTTGCTATATCAGATATTGCATTGGAGGAGCTTACGCAGGAACAAGAGTCTGAAACTATAAATGATCAATTACCAGGCTCTTCTGGAGAACTAGCGTTACGTGAGCGCATACAGGAATCTGAATATGACCGAGGTAATGTACTAAGTCGACAGAACGAAGTGACTCTACAAGACGATCAAGTCCCAAGCTACTGTGATAAACATAATCCAGGAACTATCGTAAATGAAACTGAGAAGAATAGCGTGAACCAAAATTACACGCCACCTAGGCCGTCCTCGAGTCTTTTGGCTCTTTCTCATGATTGTTTAGCCCTAGGAGATGGCGAAATTGAAAATTACATTTTAGATAATACTGAACTATCATTACCATCGCTGATATCTTTAAATGAGTCACAGAACAAAGATCTACAAAAAGAAACACCATCGAAATTTTTACATCAATCATCTCCTATACCAAAAATTCCGCTGAGTATGTCTAAAAGGGCTAAACAATCAGCAGAAATTTTAAACTCGAATGATAAAATAATCGAGAAGAAGAATAAAACTGAAAAAGCAAAGGAAAGAAGCATAATGAAACAAACGAAAGAAACTAAAACCAAACCAGTTGGTATCAAAGAAAGGATTACGAAGAAAAGAGGGCGACCACAAAAAGATAAAAAATCAAAACAATATAGAGATATTACCAGCAGTGAATCAGAATCAGATAGCACAGATTTTATTGATCTAACTAAAGGACGGGCTTTAAAGAAAAGAAAAATTCGTATCTACAGTTCTAACAGTGAAAATGAAGAAAATGTTACAAGTTCAAAAACATCTAAAGGAAAAGCAACTAAAGGGCTACCAATCAAAGGCAAAAAAAACAAAACGTCTATTAGAGACACTGAAAATATATTAAAAGTAAAAAATGCTAATTCAAAAATAGAAAATACCAATAAAGAAGTTTCAGTTGATAATTATTGTGCAGAATGTTTTGAAAATTATAAATTAACTAAATCGAAATCAGATTGGATTAAATGTGACATGTGTCGAATGTGGTTGCATGAAACTTGTACAACATTCAAAAACCATTGCCTGAGATGTGGCAAGTTGAAAACCTTGGCTTCTGGTGATAATCAATGCTAAGGCCAAAGTTGATTACCATATTTTTAATATTTAAGATAAAAAAACCTTAGTATTTTTAAGTATTGATTAGGTAATAATTTAACTTCTCTTAGTACTTAATAAAGGATCTCAGTAAGTAATAAGGACTGAATACTTACTTAACAGATGCTAATGCCAAAGTTAATTCTTATTTTGTTTATTGTTCTATCTTTAAAATAAATAATAATGTTTCAATATTATTTTGGATACCTAATTACCATTTTGGAGTCTATTTTTGTTGTAATTTTATGTTATAATTTAACTTTAATTAATACTTAATAAAAGATTGTATTCAATAATAAAAACTGATTACTTAAATTAATATAAGTTCATTTCTATTTCAAAAAAAAAAACAAATAGGCAACTATCCTCACATTAGGCAAGTATCCCCCGAACCATTTTTAACGTTAGGCTACTATCCGCCATAGTAGACAACTATACCCTTTTTTAGAGGTCTCATAAAACAGGATTTACTCAAAACTAATAATATTTATATTTGACAAAATAGGCTATGTTAGAAGATTAATAAACTATGTTTAAGAATACACTTTGAATAAAAAAATTATTGGTACACATTTTTAATAAAAGAGCTTTTTTAAAAAGTGTGGCAACTATCCGGCTTTTACCCTACCCGTGAAGATCCAAGTGTCTCTTGTCTGATAGCACCATTAGAAAAGCCCGAAACATCCGCATGTAATCCACCTGATCAAATAAGTGTAAACGAAAATGCCATTTTGACCAGTATACTAAATACCTATGTCGAATCAGGTAATTATGGCAATGATGATAAGAACTGTTCACTGATTAATGTACTAGAAAGTGACGTGTTGGAACCTGAGAAAAACGTTTACAATTACGACTTGGCTATGTATTTTCCAACTGACGAAGAAGAGCAGTTATTGAACGTTTTTGAAACGCAGATGGCTAGTAATGAAATCAACGAACAGGGCCTTCAATACATTGTTGGCTATGTTGCTTCGAGATATTTAGGTAAGTATCCATGTCTTGGGAACCAAACACGAGCTCTAAATCCTGAAGGTGGTTCCTGTGAGTGGATAAACTTTATATCAAGGGGAAAGCTGATTTATTCATTTAGCTCATAAGCACTGCTCAAATAATGGGGACCGAGTTTGAAAAATTTCATGAGAAATCGCTGTCCACAGATAAATTCATTGGCACACGTTGTGCACAATGATGTAAAAGATCGTTATCCTCAAATATATTACTCTGTAATACTTTGCTTAGTTAGAACAAGAACCTACATACGACTGAGAAAGTTAAATAGAAATATTGTATGCAATCAACTGGAAAAAAAGCGCAAAAAAAATCTAAAGTATCAAACACTGTGTATTAAATACTACAATAAAAACTTCGTAAGGTGACTGTTTAAAATGTGTTTGAGTATTATTTTAGTAAACCCTACAATCCACTACTATTATTATGAATGCTAAAGTAGATTTGTTTGTATAGCCAGCTTGAACAGGCAAAAGCAAGTAGGAATTTAATATCAAGACATCAAGTCAATTTCCTATGAGATTGAATTTCCCCAAACAATAAAGTTTGACAACCATCGACTGCGATGATGACGTAGGCTTGTATCACCCATGTGACCACTGTGTCTCGGAGTGCTATACCTGGCGTAGTTATATTATTATACCATGGGTTAGTCGACTACTGCGCCATCTTCGCATAGTATTTCTTGTTTACCTTTTTAAACACTTAGCTATATCGCTCTCGGCTTATGTACGATTTTGAACCACGAAGAAAAAGGGACGCATTGCAGTTTCTTCATAAAAAAAAACCGAGCCCAGAGGCCATGAATCGTGACTTTTTCCTTCGAAAACGTTTTTTTTTAAGTTGTAAACAACACTTTGAACCTAAGACGATTAGACGATTAAAGTGTCAGTGTGTAACCGAAGTTCTCCGCTTTGTTGTTTCTCATTCTTCGTCCTTACCGTAAGTATAATGCTCCTAAACTATTTATTTTACCTTTGATTTACCCTCAATTTCTTCGTTATATTACCAAGTTTTTTTGCATGTGCTGTGACATATTCTTGCGTTTTCACGATTGCAAGAACCGTGGTGATGGTAATGGTGGTGGTAAACTTATGAATTTTGGTGCAGGTAATCATGTCATCTGCAAGTGAGGCCGAGAATGATGAGAACAACTCTGGAAACGGGCCCCCTACCCCAAAAAAAATACGATTGGCTCGTGGTGACGCAAAACTCAAAAAACAGAAGCATCGGATCCAAAAATATCGCGTCCAATGGGAAAGAGATCCGCAATGTTCGCCCTGGCTCGGATCGGATCCGGCTTCAAATACAAAAGCCAAATGCAAATGGTGCAATGTCCTTCTTGTCGCCGATATCAGTTTGATCAAAACCCACGAACAAACCAAAAAGCACTAAAAAAACGCTGCAGCTTACGAGTGCAGCTCTTCAAAAGTATTGATCAAATTTTTTAAACCTCAAGCTACATTCAATACTCCAGATAAAAATATAACGAATGCGGAGATCAACATTTGTGGTTTAATGGCTGCTCACAACATTCTTTATGCCGTGGTCAATGATCTTATTCAATGCATGAAATCGGCACTCCCAGACTCGAAAATCTTGGACGGAATATGCATGAAAAGAGAGAAGGCAACAAAAATCGTCACCAACGTCATCGGAGCTTCTCATAAAGAGAAAATCGCCAACCATCTGAAGAAACAGAAGTTTTCTATTTTAACCGATGACTACAATGAAGACCTTGGACGAATCACAAGTATGTTTTGGGAATTGTCAAGTGTTTTTCCCGAAGACGATGCTAGAGCAGCTCAGGAAGGAGCTGGTGGTCGACACTTATATAATTTTTTCATCAAGTCGTTTGAAGAAAAAGACGTTCCCTTAACGAATGTATTGCAGTTTGGTTGTGACGGTGCAAGTGTCAACATTGGTGCGCGAAACTCGATTGCAAGTCGCCTAAAAGAGTCATGCCCTGGTATAATCATCATGAGGTGTATATGTCATTCTCTTCATTTAGCAGCAAGCAAAGCATGTGAACAGAACATCCCTCGGACCTGTGAAGACCTCGCCAGGAATGTACACAACTACGTACAGCATAGCGCGAAGCGCATTGCTAGTCACGCTGTGTTTAAAAAAAAATTACTCTCGGTTGTGGATCGTATGTTGGAGCAATGGGAGCCACTCCGTCCCTATTTCATTGAACGACACATGGAAGAACGAACACTAGCAACAGAATCCATTTGCATGTGGCTAAGAGACCTGTTCGTGAAGCTCTTTTATCATTTTCTCTCGTGGGATTTACCCAAAGTTGTCACGATGAATAGAATAGAATAGAATAGAATTGGTGGTCATAGAATCTCTCGATGAGAAAATGGAGCATCCTTTCAAAGAACTTCTCACGACGTATATGACCCAAAAGTACGTAGCAACGACACTACTCAGCAAGGTCAATACGGAGAATAAAACTGAATTTACTCCACTTCAGAATGTATGTTGAGTGTGCAAGTGTTGGAAGAACTGAAAAAAACCCGAAGTATCGATAAGACCGGACTTGGTAGAAGATTTTCGAGCAAGATGTCATAATTTCCTGATAAAACTGCAAGGGAATTCAAGAGCGATTCGATTTCAACTATCCTCTATTTAGTATGCTTCCCTTGCTTCATCCATCTAAAGCTGAGTCAAGAAATACGCGAACCAAACATCAGTCGCTCGTCGAGCTTTGGAGCATCGTTCCAAGAGCCAAGCCCGAGAACTTGCCAGCTCTCCAGCGCTTGGATGATGAATGGCGTCGTCTTCCACTCGACGAAATTCCCGAAGACGTGGTCAAGGAAAAAGAACCCGATATTTTTTAGCGCAAAATTGCACAACTCACCGATTCTGAGGGCTACAAAAAATATATCGAACTACCATCTTTTGCATTGGCAGTTCTCTGTACTCCTCACGCGAATGCAGATTGTGAAAGAGTTTTTAGCAAATATAATTTAGTAAAAACAAAAAGTAGGAATAGGCTGACGGTACAGAACATTGAAGGCGCTATGCTGGCTTCACAAGCAACGAAACTAAATGCCGAGTGTTATGCCGCGTTTGAGCCGACGAAAAACATGCATAGCCCAATGACGTCTGCAATTTTGTATGATGCTCCAAACAAACAAACGGCGGGTGCAGAAGAGGATCACCGGACTGTCAACGATTTGGACGTGATATTCGAAGAAATCTAACCGAGGCCCTAAACATAAAGAAAATGCATAAGTTATACTTGGATGCATACCCTGAGTTACAAAATCATGTATCTTATGAAACTTACAGAACCATCTTTAACACAATATAGCATTTGGTTACCCACCGACTGATACCTGCAGTACTTGTGATGAATTCACAAATAAAAGAGAAGGCATTGAAAGCTGAAGGAAATATTGTTGAATTTAACCGATTAACTATTCTGAACAAGTTGCACAAGAAAAAGGCTCAAACATTTTATGATCGTAAGAAGA
Organism: Tholera decimalis; assembly: GCA_943138885.2. Taxonomy (NCBI): domain Eukaryota; kingdom Metazoa; phylum Arthropoda; class Insecta; order Lepidoptera; family Noctuidae; genus Tholera; species Tholera decimalis. The sequence goes on along the minus strand of OW964553.2, from coordinate 4,145,426 downwards.
ATGCTAGAATCAAAAAACTTTTTAACAAAAAATTAAACCGACTTCCAAAAAACACTGCAAAGTGAAAAATAACTTTAATTTCGGTAGTCGGTGTCTTTAGTTTTGTTTTTTCGTTTTTGGCACCGACTTCCGAAATTAAAGTTATTTTTCACTTTGCAGTGTTTTTTGGAAGTCGGTTTAATTTTTTGTTAAAAAGTTTTTATTTCACTCTTTTTAGTTGGATGATTTTTAATTTACCTAGTTACAAGAGCCTAAATGTCAACTACTTATAACCTTTTACAAAATATTGCTTTTCCCAATGCTGGGCCGTTAATTGTTGAGGAGTTCTCCTGGTACTTCACCATCAGCTCTACATCACCATATGCATTGTGACGAGCATAAAGTGCTTAACATCCATATTCAAGTAATTGAATCGCAATCCACTCAATACTTATTATTGAGTAGTTTCGGCGGCCATATGTGGTCTTCATCATCAGTTCCACTTCCCCAAATGGTACTTTTTGAGAGCAACTGCACAAGTTACTGTAAGAAATACCCAAAACGCCATAGGTGTGCCTATAATATTTGAAGAGTTCCCTCGATTTCTCCAGGATCCCATCATCAGATCCTGACTTTGGTGATAATGGTACCAATTTCGAAGTATACCCATTCGAACAAAAAAAGAATTTTCCAAATCGGTTCAGCCGTCTTCGAGTACTCGATGATCATACATAAAAAAAAAAAAAAAAAAAATATACGCGTCGAATTGATAACCTCCTCTTTTTGTCGTCGGTTGAAAAGTAAAACAGATGTGGAATTTCAAGCAACTGCCATGGGCTACTAAAAGAATGTGTCATTGCCACGAACGATGTGTATTATAAAAGTCAGTTATCAATGTACTCTTGTAGTCAGTTATAATGTGATGCTAGCTCCTTCTTTTATACCTATCCGGAAACATGTGGACGCAAAGGTTCAGATGAAGTGGTTTCATTTCTGTTTCACTATTTAACAAACCACTTGGATAGTTGTGTGAAGCATTTAGAAATATATTGTGAGTCAACAAGAACTACATGGTGATGTAGCGACTTCTATCTCGCTACATACAAACTAAAACAAAAACTAAAGAAATCCTGTATCGCGCAAGCAAAGTTTACCGCTCAACCAGCCTACATACGAATCATCCGATCACAAACATCGGGCAGTTGCCCACTAGACAAAACACCTGTCTGGTCGGAGGATCCTCCCTTTTCAATGGGAATGCGGGACTTTACACCCTGTTCCGCATATTCCCAAAGTGATAAGGTTTATTCATTTTGTTGTCCATAAAATGAAACTTTTGGATTCTATCAAAATCACATATCCAATAAGACGACATTCATATTTAGAATGTGATAATATGAGCCTAATCAATCTAAAAACTCATATGGAAGTTACCACCAGGTACCAGTGGTATGATTTGTTGAGAGTTAGTCGCCAAAGACCCAAACCCTTTGAGGTAATTGAGATAGGAAAATGTGAACATATCAGAAAATTTTCAGATTTTCTTCAAAAACAATACATGAAAAAGTGCTCTTTTCTAATCAAACTTCACTTGCTCAAACTTGCGTAATTATTACCTCAAAAGAACACCACAGACATGAACCTACATGCTTCTCATATACAAATACAAATTGTATGGACTTTAAAAGAGACTATGACCTCTGAGTTTGTTTCGGTTTTTCATCTAGCTAAACTAAACTTACACGCAAAAAACATGACGTGTAAAAGTGTTATTTATAACCAATTTACAAAATAAATATTTCATTTCATTTCATATTTCATTTCAATCAAGTCCCAAAGACAAATAATGTGTGTACGAGAACATCCTAGAGTTATCTTCCACAGAAGTAACTATAATGGTATATGGGAGAAATCACCTGTTGTGGCAAAAAAAGGAACTGGATATCAGACATATTAAACGAATTTGAATTGCTAGAATTTGCCTATCAAAATTTCTTACCTATTAGTGCAGGGATACAAGGACTTAATGGATTAAAAAAAAATTGTCCTGAGGGAGCCCAATCCTACTTTGAAGGTATTCCTCATGTATAATGATCAGAGGTCGGAATTAGGTAGAGTTATTTACGTACTTACACTAATTTCATACAACGAAAGAACAAAGTGGATATGCCCTAAATCCCGGGATTAATTTTGAAGAGCAGAAAAATCCCGTGATTTATAAAATAAAAAGTTATTTACTTTTACACAATTTAAATAAACCACTGCACGCGCGACGTTGCCAAATTCACATAATATTGTTAAATAACTTTACCAAATTCCGACCTCTGATAATGAGTAAGGCATTAAGTTAGGTTAGACATTCCTTGTAAGGGACACGGTGGATATTCCCAGTTTTTATATGTTCCAAAAGTGAACTACATAATTTTAATTATTATTTCATACTTTTTAATTGTCATGAAAGTATTTTTTGTTACTAAAATGAAAACTTTAGAAGGTAAACTAAAGTTCCTATTAGCAGTTTGTAAGTCTAAGTGCTACCTAAGAAAATTATTAACTTTGCAATATTAAAATGTTGATAACAAAACTTTTTGTGACGTTCCTTTGTTTGCTCCTGTACCCTTCAATTGTTCAATTCCATCGCACACTCCCCGAAATGTAACCGATAGTAATTACTGATTACTTGAATATTATGACACTAATTAATATCATGATATAGCGGTAGCCTGGTACCTGAGCTAAATAGCCTGTATTTCAAGTCACCTGGTTTCCTCCCAGATTAAAAAATGTCCTGGCCTACAATACGCAATACATCATAGCGATTACTGAATTGAGTCTATGAAGCTTTCTAAGCACCCTGTATAAGTGAGGTCAAGGACCGCTACTACCATTCCATATTAAAATGCAAAACTATTTCTACTTCTATTATTTAGAAGCAGAGGTCACATTTATCATTAAGCTTCGAAAACATTTATAAAGTGCAGTACCTACTAGTCTATTGCAATCTACGTTATTAAGGCGTATAATTCACTAATTACTTTAATGAGCACATTTTCTAAGCAAGCGTGACTCTCTGTTTCTGCTGGTAACTCGATATCATCTTCTGTTCAGGAGTCAAACTCTCGCCACGGAATCTTTTGTATCTGAAAAATAATTCGAATCACCAAAATTGACGAAATTATAAATTATACATACAAAAAAAATATACAGGGTTAATTGTAAAACACCGAAAACCTCTCGGGACTATGTTACTAACATCATAACCAACAACTTTTGTTCTATGACTTTTAAAAATTCGTCATATTTTAGTTCACCAGATATTCATACCAAAAATGAAAATATTTAAATTGAACGCCCTAAATGTAGTAACATAGTCCCGAGAGGTATTCGGTGTTTTACAATTAAACTTGTCTAATCAAGTTGAGAACCCGCACCTTGTTTTGAAGTCTGTTAATAATTTTACGTGTTGCAATCAGAAGCAGTTATTTGTTAGACGTGAGTAACATTTTAAACTGTTAGATTGTATTACAGGTATAGAAATAAATAAAGAAACATTACATTATGTCCCTCTAACCACAAAATTTTAAACAGTAGTAATGCTAAATCATAAAAATCGTTACCTCCTTATTGGATAACTGAATAATTGGACAATAACAAGAAAACCTTGAAACGTATTTCTGAGTTAGATAGACATATAGATAGAGATAGTATACGGTAGCGGAAATAACAGACTTTTACAAACATGGCTTACTTTTATAATATCATATTTATTTATTAAAACTTTATGCAACACAAAAATATAAAGAGGGACTTAATGCCTTAGGCTTTCTCTACCAGTCAACTATGTGTGGTGAAGAGATAATATGGCAAGTACATAAAAAAGTAACTATAGTTCGTTCACGTTAATAAAATAGTGACGTCATCGTTGTCCGCGCCTCTCGACCAATCAGGTCGCAACAAATTAGAAAGCTAAGTTCACAGTGACCAGTTGACTGGAGATCTTTTGGCGAAACGGTTGTCTTTTATATGTTACCTACCTACATTAAATAATTTAATTAAATTCAATCCTATTGAATTGGTGTGGGCCCACATAAAAGAAATATGTTAGTGCCAATAACTCAACATTCAAGATGAGTGATGTAAAAAAAATATTTTGTGAAGCAATAACTTTAATAGATGCTAATCGATGGAAGAAATGCTGCGACCACAGCAGGTCTTGTGATACAAGAAGAAAATTTTATATGAAATTTGGAAGACGTCATGGAGAACGCAGAACAAATTTCTTTCATAAAAAATTCAAATGAAGATTCTAGTGACACTATTTAAAAAATGTTTCTAATTTAAGACAATTCATTTAATTTTTTCCATTAAACTTAATCTTGTGAAATATACATTTAATTTTGATATTTTACTCCATTGTGAAATCACTTTTACCCTGCAGTTGCATTGATGACGTCACTACTTTCTTAACGTGAACCAACTATAAGTTAATAATATATTTAAGTTCAATGACTTATTAAAAATACATATATGTATATACATATATGTTATACTCACATCATATCGTAGAACAGTCTCTGTTGTAAGGAAAGCGAAGGCTTGGTCTCCGCTAAGGCACTCTCTATATCTTCCTTATACACCACAACAGACTCCATTGTCTTATCCTCGTTAGCCAACTAAGTGAAACAAAAAAATGTTACAGTATACCATGAAACCTTCTTGTGAAAATCTTTTTAGTAAGTTTTGTGGTAATGTGAATAAAAATACATGTGCATCAACATTAAGAGCCCAATGTAAAAAAAAAAAAAAGAATTACCTATGCTAGCAGATTCTTAAATTCTAAAAATTTTAATCATGAATCTGGTAATCAGCATTAAAACTTACCGTATAATTTCATTGTTTTTATGAATAAGCCTGTATATTTGTTTATGGACCGACTACGACTTATCAATAATTCAATAAGTTTTACCTAAGGAATGAATATATATATAGCTGTTATGTTATGCGGATTTTATATAGAAAATATGTCAAACAAACATTATTTTATTTTTAAGAAGAAGTTACAGTATTCTGACTATTGTAAACATCAACCCTACCAGAACGGTTGCATATTTAAACCAATGAATAAAGAATATATTTTATAGAAAAATAAATATGAAAAATTAAATAATAATAAAATACAAATGTGTACTGATCTAATGATACCGTTAGTGATCATGTTAGCTTAAAAACTGATGTTAATGCTATTCTTAATTTCTTACCAATTGCGCTTCTAGTCGAGTAAGCTGCGCTGTGACCAATATGGACTTGAGATCAGCGGGCGAGTAGCCTTCGGTCTGGTCTGCCAACTCTTGAAGGTCTACTGCCTCGTCTACTGGCACGCTCTTCGTCAACGTGCGGAGGACTTCGTAGCGGCCTTGCTGTGGGAGGAAAATGGAGGATTTTTATATATTTTAGTATTCAGTTTTTATTTTATAATTTTTATTGTTGTTATTGTGGGTACTTGTGGTATGTGCGTTCAAACGTTTTTTTATGTCTGTCTTCTTTGCTTCTTATTCGGATATCAATAGATCCAATGATTTTTATACAATTCACATAAGTCAAGTCAACTTTGACCTTAACTGGTCTATAGTTACTAGAATTCTGAAACTACAGGTTTTGTCAGCAGCCTTATTGGTATGTATCTGTTCTAATTTTTGAAACCGTGGAGTTTTTTCCGGTAAGGGGCCGTCCATTAATCACGTGATGTTTATTTTGCATTTTTTAACCCCCCCTCCCCCTTGGTGATACATGGTGAGGTTTAAGGTTACCCCCCTCCCCTCTCCCCTATATCACGTGTATTTTTTCGTACCAGCAAGGAATCTATTTTTTTTTATATTTTTAAAATACTTTTTTGTTGTTTTATTAACCGACTTCTAAAAAAGGAGGAGGTTCTCAATTCGGATGTTAGTATTTTTTTTTTTTTTTGTCCACGCATTACTCCGTCGTTTGCCAACCGATTTGAAAAATTCTGATCTTGTTAGAAAGGGTATACTTCCCAAATGGTCCCATGAAAATTATATCGAAATCGGATAAGCCGTTTCTGAAAAATAAACAAAAGTCTAAAAAAATGTTTACGTTGATGATCTTTTCGTTTACGCTGCATTGCGTTTTTTGTTCGCGCATAACTCCGTCATTTACGAACCGATTTGGAAAATTCACTGACCCACTAAAAAGCAAGAAAATAAAAACTTTTTTGCAAAAAATAAAACCGACTTCCATATCAAAACACTACAAAGCCAAAAATAATTTTAATTTCGGAAGGCGGTGTGAAAAAAAATGAAAATACAAATCCAATAACACCGACTACCGAAATTAAAATTATTTTTGGCTTTGTAGTGTTTTGATATGGAAGTCGGTTTTATTTTTTGCAAAAAAGTTTTTTGATATAAGTATCATCTGATATTATTATAGAAAAATAAAGACTACTATAATAACGTTCAGAGGTAGACAGAAAGGTTGCAGTTTGTTTTTGACTGACATAAAAATAATGAAAGAAATGCGAAAACCTTTTTTGTACTAATACATGAACATTATTTAATGTATAGTATTTTCGGACCACGGATTAGCAAGACTTTTTCAACACGAATTACTCGATAAGCATCTTGCAAGTAACTGACTTGGCACAGTGCTTTGTTGAAGATCAACATCGGTTTCATCAAGTCACTCGGCGTCATCATTTCGCCCACTTCATAAATTCTTCATTTTAACCGACTTCAAAAAAGGAGGAGGTTCTCAGTTCATCTTGAACTTTTTTATTATTATTTATGTTACCTCATAACTCGAAGACAGCTGGACTGATCTGGAATTTTTTTTTCGTTTGACAGGGTATACTTTCTAGTTGGTCCCATTGTTATGAAATCAGATAATGAAGACCACAGATGGCCACCGAAACTACTCAATCATAAGTATTTCGTGGATTGTGATTCGATTACTTGAATTTGCATGTTAAGCACTTTATGCTCGACACAATGCATATGGTGATGTAGAGAAGATGGTGAAGTACCAGGAGAACTCCTCAAAAATTAACGGCTATGCATCGGGAAGGGCAATATTTTGTAAAAGGTGATAAGAAGTTCACATTTTGGCTTTTGTAACTAGATAAATTACAAACCGACCCACTAATAAAACTTTTTTGCAAAAAATAAAACCGACTTCCATATTAAAAAAACTACAAAGCCAAAAATAACTTTAATTTATTTAGTGTCAAAAAAAAATTTAAAATACAAAACCAATAACACCGATTACCGAAATTAAAATTTATTTTTGGCTTTGCAGTGTTTTGATAAGGAAGTCGGTTTTTTTTTTTTTTTGTAGTATATTTTTGTTTCGCATTAGCCTACAATTCATTAAATTCTTTTTGAGCCACACTAGGTTTTTTACCTTTCTTATCCTCTGCAAATAGGTCTTTACACAGATCACCTAGTTTAGACATGTTTTAATTCAAAACGTACGAGGTTAAATAATTTACGCATGTGTATTCAGTGTTAAAACAACAGAATACCTGGCACTGACAAGCTGAGTCCGGTGGACGGTTGTTGCGGCTCGCGGGAACTTTACTTCGTTCGTTGCCTGGCAACGGCGAATCAAGGTCATACTACAAGTCGTTTTCGATTTTGTACGCGTTTGATGAATAAAAACTTTTTACCAAAATATTAAACCGACTCCCAAAAAACACTGCAAAGTGAAAAATAACTTTAATTTCGGAAGTCGGTGTCTTTAGTTTTGTATTTTCGTTTTTGGCACCGACTTCCGAAATTAAAGTTATTTTTCACTTTGCAGTGCTTTTTGGGAGTCGGTTTAATTTTTTGGTAAAAAGTTTTTATTTCACTCTTTTTAGTTGGTCTATTTTTAATTTACCTAGTTACAAGAGCCTAAATGTCAACTACTTATAACCTTTTACAAAATATTGCTTTCCCCAATGCTGGGCCGTTAATTGTTGAGGAGTTCTCCTGGTACTTCACCATCAGCTCTACATCACCATATGCATTGTGACGAGCATAAAGTGCTTAACATCCGTATTCAAGTACTCGAATCGCAATCCACTCAATACTTATTATTGAGTAGTTTCGGCGGCCATCTGTGGTCTTCATCATCAGTTCCACTTCCTCAAATGGTACTTTTTGAGAGCAAATGCACAATTTACTATAATAAATACCCAGAACGTCATAGGTGTGCCTATAATATTTGAAGAGTTCCTTCGATTTCTCCAGGATCCCATCATCAGATCTTGACGTTTATGAAAATGGGACCAATTTCGAAGTATACCCTTTCAATCAAAAAAAGAATTTTCCAAATCGGTTCAGCCGTCTTTGAGTAATCGATGATCTGATCATACATAAAAAAAATATTCGCGTCGAATTGATAACCTCCTCTTTTTGTCGTCGGTTGAAAAATAAATACATGTAACGCCGCTTTTCAGTTGAGTATCGCTCTCTTGCCGAAAAAATAAATACACGTGATATATTACTTTACCCCCCCTCCCCCCTTGTGATATTTCGTGATTTTTTATGGACCCCCTCCCCCCTTTCGAGCCTCACGTGATTAATGGATAGCCCCTAAAGGACTAACATAATATCAAGATTCCTCGGAGTTTTGATATTTGAGATATTTTGCTCTAATACTATCTGATCATGGAACGTGAGTTTGCTATCAAAAGTAACACCCAGATCCTTCATCGCGCTTGTCCTGATAATGGTTATATCGTTAATTTTTACAGAATGTCATGCGCGAGTAAAAGTCGCGACAAAACATTTGGCAGAGTTAAATTCCATTATTTTTCTTAAAGCTTCATAAACAAATTTAGGTCGCGCTGTAGCGCCCAGCAATCGGTTTCAGACTGAATTTCAGAAACAAGCTTTAAATCATCTGCATATAGAAGACTTTTGGCGTTAAGAATAACTGATGGAAGGTTGTTGACCATTATTAAAAACAGAAGTGGCCCCAGGATTGATCCTTAACTGACTCCGGTATGTGTATAAAGCTTGGAGTGGCTGGATGCATAAAGCCCCAATCTGAGAAACTGTTGACGATCGCGGAGGTGGTCAGCGAAAAGCCGCAAGAGATCTGGTGGAATGCCGATAGTGCAAAGCTTCACATGCAAAATATAATTATTGAACCTATCAAACGCTTTCTGGAAATCAAAGTGTACATCTACCTGGCATCCATGGAAAAGCCTAAAAGATAGATCTGACTAAAAGAGTGTTGGGTTTGAACGTTGATGGATGGAGAAATAGAGAAAGGCCAAAAAAAGATGGATGAATTGTGTGAAGAATGATATGAAATAAAAAGGAGTAAATGATACAGTGACGTCTGACTGGGGAGAATGGCGCCACCCTTCGCCCCGTCCAGCCGAGTTCCCCTCCTCCTTGCGTCGTTTTCCTCATAACTGAGGGTCGTGACCACCCTTCTGCATCACCGGGGTCGGGGTCCACGAGGTCGGGGCGCGGCGTGGCCACCAGCACGGGGCCCCGCGCGCCGCCCTCAGCCCCGTCCAGCCGAGCTAGCAGCTGGTTCACTAAGCAGGTGATGGCGTAATGTGACTTACTGTGTCGGGCAGTGCGCAGTAGATGTGTCTCTGCAGGCGGCCGGCTCGCAGCAGCGCGGGGTCCACGAGGTCGGGGCCGACGTGGCCACCAGCACGGGGCCCCGCGCGCCGCCCTCAGCCCCGTCCAGCCGAGCTAGCAGCTGGTTCACTAAGCAGGTGATGGCGTAATGTGACTTACTGTGTCGGGCAGTGCGCAGTAGATGTGTCTCTGCAGGCGGCCGGCTCGCAGCAGCGCGGGGTCCACGAGGTCGGGGCGCGACGTGGCCACCAGCACGGGGCCCCGCGCGCCGTCCTCAGCCCCGTCCAGCCGAGCTAGCAGCTGGTTTACTAAGCAGGTGATGGCGTAATGTGACTTACTGTGTCGGGCAGTGCGCAGTAGATGTGTCTCTGCAGGCGGCCGGCTCGCAGCAGCGCGGGGTCCACGAGGTCGGGGCGCGACGTGGCCACCAGCACGGGGCCCCGCGCGCCGCCCTCAGCCCCGTCCAGCCGAGCTAGCAGCTGGTTCACTAAGCAGGTGATGGCGTAATGTGACTTACTGTGTCGGGTAGTGCGCAGTAGATGTGTCTCTGCAGGCGGCCGGCTCGCAGCAGCGCGGGGTCCACGAGGTCGGGGCGCGACGTGGCCACCAGCACGGGGCCCCGCGCGCCGCCCTCAGCCCCATCCAGCCGAGCTAGCAGCTGGTTCACTACCCTATCCGTCACGCCAGTCGAGTCGTGTCCTCGTCTAGAGAAGAGAGTAAATAGCAAGGTCTTAACACTGAAATGCGGGTAATAATCCCATGATTTAAAAATATTTTATGTGATTGTGACATCTTACTGACAACTTCTTACTAATCTTTCTAATATTATAAATGCGAAAGTTTGCGATGTACTAATGGATTTTTTTTTTACTCATTAGAGCAAAAACTACTGAAGATGATCTTTTACAGTAATATAGCTTACTAGCTTCCGCACGCGACTTCGTCCGCGTGGAAAAAAAATCCCCCGATTTTGAAACATTCTTCATTAGTGCTCCGCTCTTATTGGTCTTAGCCTGATGATATATAGCCTATAGCCTTCCTCGATAAATGGGCTATCTAACACTGAAAGAATTTTTCAAATCAGAACCGTAGTTCCTGAGATTAGCGCGTTCAAGCAAGCAAACAAACAAACTCTTCAGCTTTATAATATTAGTATAGATACATCGTAATCACAGAGTACATTTTTATATAGATCGTAATAACACATGGGCTAGAACAATTTACAAATATTTTGTGTAATTTGGCCATATTTACGATACGTATCAAATGAGTCGAATAACTTACTGTCCTTCGAGAGCCATCTTGGCGTACGCTGCCTAAACCGTTGAAGTTACACGAAGATACTATAACGTAAGATTGTATGTCATAAACAGTTCTAAAAAAATCGCGACAGCATATATCTATCTTTTAATTTTGACTGGTAATCAAATTTGTTCTATAATAATGCATTATTCGCGAAGGTATTTTAATAACATGATATTAATCCTTATTGAAATTAATATGTTATTAATAGGTAACACAGCTGCTTAAAGAAATGCACTAAATAGTCTAGTAGTTTAGTGTACTAAGTGTATCTTAAAGTACCTATTGGAATATATAATTTTATCGGGTTTTCCTCATATTAACGCGGGTGTAACCGCAGGCTGCTAGCAATCTAAATTATGGATGTTGGTTACTCTTTAAACCAAAAACTACTGAACGGATCTGAATTAAATTTGGTATGCAGATAGCTGAAATCCTAGAATAATACTAGGCTATAGAGATTTGCATGATGAAAGACGCAGTAAGCTACAATTCTACTAATTATTATATGAAATGTTAATTACCTATTCTGCCAAAAACCCTGCAGGATTTTCAGTCATAAAAACGAACAGTGGCACTTTACAAAAAACAATGCGTAATGAATATGAAACGAGGACACTTACAATAAAACTTACTTGGGCGCGAGACTGTCGAATTCGTCGAAAAACAAAATGCAAGGCCGCTTCATGTCCGCTCTGCAAAACAAACGTACAAATAAAAAACGTAACCAATCTATTTTGCTCTGACTACTGGCTTCCAGGCCTTTTGTTTATGAGAGGGAATGGAATTGCAGTAGTTTTTTTTCGGTTTTAGGAAGATCGACTTGGTCAGTTTTTTTTATAGTTGATAGGCTTACGTTTGACCACCATCTCACCTGATGGTAAGTGATGATGTGGTCGAAGATGGAGCACGCTTACCTAAAAGTAACCTTTTCACTCTTGACTTAAAGACCCCTAGGTTATAGTTATCGGGAAACAGACACTCCGGCAGGGAATTTCACTCCTTAGCCGTACGCACAGTGAAAGTATTCCCAAAACGTTTAGTGCGTATGGGTGGGATATTCACCATGTAACGATGGCGCATCGGTGCTTTTCTTGTAGTCCGATGATGGAATACGTGTTATATCTCAAAAACTACTAACCCTATCTCGTTTAAACTAATTTTAGTTGAAAGTTTTCATTATGATCTACAGCAAATTTTTTTCCCTATATTATTATAAAAGTTAGAGGGGGCGGGCACATTTAACCACTTTGAAAGCGTATATCTTTTAAATGGTTGACTTTAAGAAAAAGTGGATTGAGATACTTCAATGTAATTTTTAAGAACCTGTCTATAGACACCATACACGTATAGGTATGATGAAAAAAATTTTTTCAGGTTCACAGAATACATACCTAACAAGTTTCCCATGAGTGGACCTAATAGTTTCGGAATAAAATGGCTGTAACATACGGACGGACAGACAGACATGACGAAACTATAAGGGTTCCGTATTTTTGCCATTCGGCGACGGAACCCTAAAAACAGTTCAAAAACTAAAACACTTACTGAAAAATCACAGGGAAAATATTCTTATCTGAAAAAGTTATGTACTGTAAACTCATCATCTGCTTAGACTTAGCCAACTATTTTAGAGGCGGCTACCAGTCTAACAGGATGCAGCTGAGTACTGGTGTTTTACATTGAGGGATTGCCTGTCTGACCCATAGAGATATAAGAACAGAGTGCAGAAACGGTTAAATACAGGGTGGCCCGTTTACAGTGGTCCAAAGATTTTTTTCAGCTTGAGAGCATAATAAGTGATCATTTAAAACATACTTTAGTTAAGCGAAAACTTATGGAATAGAAATTATATTTTTTTAAATTACCCGAAATTTCAATATTTTTGACACAAAACCACTCTGTTATGAAAGTACTGGACGGAATCGAATGAAATTTGGTATAAGCATAATGCAATAATCTACCTATCGCGCTATAAGCTTATCTAGTGTAAATAAGTAGACTAGATTATTAAAAAAAAACATTATTTCGTAACCATAAGTTTTCGCGTAACTAAAGTATGTTTTAAATGATCACTTATGATGCTCTCAAGCTGAAAAAAAATCTTTGGACCACTGTAAATGGGCCACCCTGTATAACGATAGAGGCGAAGAGAGAGACAGACGCTGACTATTCATCTGTCTCTCTCTTGCAAAGTACTGTGATTGGCTAATGAGCAGTGTTTGCTAGCAAATCCTATCGCTTGTATAAAAATCGTGTATACGTACGTATACCGTATATAGTAACTATATAGGCACCTTTTTGTTTTCATTTGTAAACGAGTTAGTAAATAAAGGTATGTGAGTAATTGACAATGCAAACACAGTTACTGTTAAAACTCCCACTTCACCATCTTCAGTAGGGCCAATCACAACGCTCTGCAAGAGAGAGATGGATGAATAGTCGGCGTCTGTCTCTCTCCTCGCTTCTATCGTTCCCACTTACAGGCTAGTGTAGCACTTCTGCAGTCTATTCTTATATTTCTATGGTCTGACCTCCACAAACCAATTTACAAAATAAAATTTCAATAGAAATGATAGCCGGGACCAACTTTCAAACTCCGGACACCTACTGAAAATATTTTTAATAGAAAAATCCAAGAACATTTTTTGCTCGACCCGGAAATTCCTAAAGACCTGTTGCTCAGCAGTCGAGCTAAGACTAAGGCTCAATTTACACCGCCGCGGAATGGAATGGAAGCGACTTTTTGCAACGAAATTGTACATAGCATAATGAACTTTATGTCAATTGTATAGCATACAAACTAAATAGGAGCCAAAAAAAGGTGGCGCGTCTTCCGGGGAATCCTCGCGCATTCTCGAGAATTCCCCTAGCTACTGTCGGCGCCGTCTGTGGAATCCGCGGGAAGTGGCGCGAACGGGGAGTCGGTTGTCGGTCACAGCAGTGCGGGGCCAAGCAAGCAAGGCGCAGTCGCGCGAATTCATTATAGTTGATAGGCTTGCGTTTTACCATAATCTCACCTGATGTTAAGCGATGATGTGGTCGAAGATGAAGCACGCTTGCCGAGAAGTAACCTATTCACTCTTGACTTAAAGACTCCCAGGTTATAGCGATCAGGAAATACAGACTCCGGCAGGGAATTCCACTCCTTAGCCGTACGCACAATGAAAGTATTCCCAAAACGTTTCGTGCGCATGGGTAGGATGTGCACCATGTAACGATGGCGCATCGCCGTTTGTCTTGTAGTCCGATGATGGAACGGGCTTGGTGAAATAAGACTGTGCAATTCCATCGCACACTCCCCGAAATGTAACCGATAGAAAACTAATAGGCTTGCAACACGTCGCCGATGTTTTAGGCTCTGGAGCCTTGTCTCGACCAGTTTCTCGTTGCCGATGAGCCTTTTGGCCCGTTTCTCTATAGACTCAAGTTCAATTCGCTGGAATTCGCGAGAATACTCGAGCATTCCAGCTCATTCGCGCGACTTCTCGCGTCATGAGGCGAAATTGAAGCTTCTATTCCACGGCGGTGTAAATTGAGCCTATGACTAGAATGCTGCACTAACTTGTCAAATACATCGCGGACCGCCTTCTCGCTCTGTCCGATGTACTTGGAGAGCAGTTCAGGGCCCTTCACGGTGATGATGTTCATGTTTGTGAGGCGCGCCAGGCACGAGCCGATGTGGGACTTGCCGGTGCCCGGGGGGCCGTACAGCAGCACGCCGCATGACTGAGAGGGAAAGAGGGCTGGGTACTGGGGGAGAAAGGCAGATGGTTAATTATTATTAATTAAAGTTCAATATATTATCTGACAAATTCTTGCTCGGTCTGGCCCCACTCAAATCTGTATGTCTTCCCTCAAAAGTTTATTTATTTACACTTTATGCACATAGGTACAAAGGCGGACTTAATGCCGTAGGCATTCTCTACCAGTCAACCATGAGTGGTGAAGAGATAGAGTGGGAGGTGCAATACGTATGTGAAAAGTGAAATTAATAAAAAATAAAATAACACCAGAAATCCTAGTATCGTAAAATAGAAATCTACAACCTAAATCTATACTAATATTATAAAGCGGAAAAGTTTGTTTGTTTGTTTGCTTGAACGCGCTAATCTTCGAAAGTACAGGGTGGATTTGGATAAAATTTGGTATGGAAGTAGCTTGAAGCTTGAGGAAGGTTACAGGCTACTTTTTACGCGACTGCAAAAAAAGAGAGTTATGTTTTTACCGTGATAGAATCCACGGGAGCGAAACCCCGCGTGAGTACTTAATATATATAAATAAATACTATAAATAATTAAATATATGGTTCATAGAACGCTTGTAATATTCTTAACAACTATTTATTGTACCTCTGTTAACAAATTAATTAAATGACTTGACTTAATGACAGCTTAGGCTAAATAAACTGCACATGAATCGCCTTTACCTTTTTAAATTTGGATTCGCTAGCCGCATCCGAATACACGCCATGAAATAGCTAGAGTCGCCATCGTTGGACACGACGCGCGACGCGGACGATATCATTAAAAACTCTATACAACGTGTAACATAAAGGGTATATAGATAGCAAATAATATGGAAAGGTTTTTGTAATCCTATGTCTACATGTGTGGAACTTATTACAAATTTCAATAGATTGATAACAGAGGCCGATTTTTTCAAATGAAGAAGAACGAAGAGAATTATCGTGTTATTGGCAAGTGACGTGGAAAGTTATTGACCCTCGTAGTGCTGTGACACATTTGTTATGTATGGTATTGAAGAAACATGTGAAACCGATAATTTGGTATCAATTCTTTGAGTCAGTTATTTTGTGCTGAAACTGTGCATAGAGACTCCATACCAGATGTTGTCTTCAGTCCTTTTGGATAGATATGGTGTTTCTGTTACACGTTGTATATTACCACATCAATACATACAAATGAAGTAGTAAATTATCTGTCACTAGCAGTCGCGTGGGGCTAAAACCATAACTTACTTCTTTTGCAGTCGGGTAAAAACCAAATTTCATTTACAAACAAAATTTTCCGTTTTATTATATTAGTATTTAATTAGTATAAGTACCACTCACCATGATAGGCCAAAATATACATTCCGTAAGTTCTTGCTTGACCTCCTCCAGACCTCCCACGGGTCCCCAGATATCAAACTCGTTGGCTTTCTCTTCGTCCTTCGTTATATCTTCCACCAGCCGCGGCTTCGGATCGTTAGGATTGGATTCTGTGAGAGAAGAACTGAAGATTATTACTGGTGGAGAAACAAGGCCAGATGAGATATTATTTTTTATTTATTTCAGTCTAAAATATCCATATAAGATTAACACAATACAAATGACATACAAACAAACACAAATTACACATAATACGCACACTCTATCATCCATGCCTTGAAAACGGGGCAAAACTGGCCTGCCAATGCCGCAAAACTGGCCCGTCCAACCTGTCGGCAACGACGGTAAAGAGACCATTACCGCTGTCTCGCACTGTACCCGCTATCGAGGTCGCCCCGTTCCGCATTATTGTAAAGAAACAATTCACGCGCACCTTTGCGAACATTCCCGACACGCTGTAAAAGCGAGGCAGACGCAACAGTGCCCTCAACGCATTATTGTACTGAACGCGGAGAGCGCTATACGATTTTTGCGAGTATGACACCCATAGGCTTCCCGTACAAAATTATGTGCAGTAGGCTCGAAACAAGGTGATTTTGACTTCCTTGGAAGAATGAGCAAACTCACGGGCTATCATATTTGCCCGCACCGACAGCGCCCTCCTTTTTCGCTCAATATCAGCGTTGTCCTTCAAATCGGACGTCACAATATGGCCCAAGCATTTAAAGGTACGGCGGTACGCCGCAATACTTGACCAGTGGTACTTCCGTCAGACATTTGGTTCCTGCTCTGAAGACCATAAGCTTGCTCTTTTAAACGTTATATTTAAGTCCATGCGAGTGGGCGTACGTTTCGCAAATGCTTATGAGCTCCCTGAGTCCACCTATCAACGCTCTCAGCAGAACCATATCATCACCGTAGCTGGTGTAAAACAAACATCATCAACGTGGCGTCCTACATGGCGACTGTTGAGCGCTGATAATATGTAGGATGGCATTTTTTTGCGATAAGACCGCTCATTGTAACTGTTATGGTGTGCATACAATCCTACTTCCAGTTCCAACTAATATTATAATTGCGAAAGTTTGGGAGCATGGGTGGAGTTTTGTTAGGTACTCTTTCACGTAATTACTACTGAACTGATTTACATAAATATTATATGTAACTTTACAGTAATATAGTTTATTGATCAGAATAACACATAGGTTATCACTGAGTGACATACGCATACCTACACAGATTTTGACTGAAAAAAAAATTCATGCTAAAGAAGCCGAGAGCAGAAGCTAGTTAAGAGTATATCTATTAGACATGCGAAATGTAGCTCACTGAAAAGAAAAGAGAGATATAGCTCTTTTGATCAAAAGAGCTATATCACTCTTTTAGCTCTTTAGCTCACCGAATAACTCTTTTAACTCTTGAGCTCAGTTGATTCACTTGCGAGCTACTGAACTAATTGAGCCGCGCTATTTTACTCGAGTCAAACGAGACAATTAGCTCAGTGGCTCTATACAATCTTTGAAGTTCTTTAGTTCTTTTAACTCAGTTGCGAGCTAAAGATAAAATTAGATTCATTAGATTGTTTTATTACAAATAAATATTAAAATTATGTCTTTTTTCTTTGAAGTTAATATTATTTAGCTTATAACACTTGTTTAACACTACCTATTACTTACTAATTCTAACTAACTACAAGCAACTAAAACTAAACTGCGCAACGCAAAGCTGGCAACGTGCGACACGATATTCCGCCGAAACAATTTGAGTACATGGCGTAAGACACTAAGAGCGCCTTCACACTGGCGTTTTGCGCCGCGACTACGCAGCGTACGCGTCACGTTGTCGCGGCGTCAGTGCAAGGGTACATGAATACGCTGTGACGACGCGTGCGCCGCGTTACTGCGTTACTTTTTAAAAGCAAAGCTAACAACAGAGTTTCCTCGTCAGAATCCATTTTGTTAATGATATTTCCGAAACGACAACGCAACCCTGACTGCTATGCGCAAGGTCGTGGGTTCGATTCCCTCCTAGGACAAATGTTTGTGTGATGAGCACGGTCATTTGTTCTTTGTCTGGGTGTAATTTATCTATAATATGTACGTATTTAGAAATATATATGTATGTTTATCAGTTGTCTAGTACCCATACCACAAGCTCTGCTTAGTTTGGGACTACCACAAGCTCTGCTTAGTTTGGGACTAGATGGCGTTGTGTGAAAAAGTTGTGGAATATTATATTATTATTTTAATTGTGTGACGTCTGCGCCGCGTTGGCGCAGCGTTTAATTGACTCCAGAGGAAACGCCGCAACAACGCGACGTCTGCGCCGCGTTGTTGCGGCATCTGCGCTGCGCATACCTTTATCGAACGCCTACGCTGGACAAACGCTAGTGTGAAGGCGCTCTAAGACAGCATTGGCTTCATAGGAAGAATTATGTTGTACTTACTTTTCTTCTTCACTGCTTTAAATATTTTCTTATTCAAATAGTCAATGATATCTCTGACGCTACTCCCGGCGGTGTCCGTCGCCAGTTTGATCACGTCATCGTCTTCTATTTCAAACTCTTGACGAATCTTGTCGTTCAGTAAATGCTTAAACAGCTCTGTTCTTTCTGCCTGAAAATAATGTGAAGATTTAGAATAACGTATAGATTACACAAAAATATCGATAAGTATAAAGAAGCAATCTGTAGCAGGCGTACTTGAAGGACGGCAACGTCGCAATTTATTTATGACTGCGTACGCGTGTACAGAGTGTTTATTTACGTATCAGTTTAACATTTTTAGAGAATATTTTAATATTAAAAAATAATAAAAACATTTTGTTTTCAAATGGTAATATTTTTAGCATGTATGGATACTATACTATTGCGGGTTAACGGGAACGCCCTCTGTTAGTTAACATACTGTATAATAAATTACGCAGTCGGGGAATTATGGAATTAAAGATTATATTGAGAAGAAGTGTTATGTAATAACTAATAAGGCATTTGAAATAATTTAAATTGCGTCCAAATTTCGGCCACCGAGCGAACACTAGTATTTATTAATGGACGCACTTTATAACACACTAAAACATTGGCCGTGGCTCAAAAAACTTCAAGTTTAAGAAATGCTTACCGAGGTCAGACTGTCGATGGGTGACCATTTTGACATATCGAGATTTAAAGCACGTTAAGTCGTAGGTCTCGGCTGTCAATTGTACATCTTAGACAATCTTTACGGGTAGTCAGAAGCCAGTCTGACACTGGTCTTACCAAGCGCTATATCTAGGGCTTTCAATCCCGCAGCCCGAATTCAATCTCGGTATTTGCGGGTATACGAATTTTCAATCCCGCGGGATCTCGGTATTTGCGGGATCCCGCATATTTAAAATATTCACATTAATATAAGGCAAATAAAATAATGAATGAATCAACTAACTCCACATTTATTTATGTATTACTATTAGTATGAGATCAATCAAATAACACTGTTTTTTTCTTCACAAAAACAGTAACATATACTGAATAAAAAAATGTTGCTGATATTTTAGGCTACATACTCAGGCTACCACTGACTGAAATTCGGCTATATTAGGATACTTAAGCTGTGAAAAACGGGCGACATCGGCCCCCGCGTTGTTTGCAACACTGCCGGCCGCCAGTCACCGAGCGATCGCGATCGCGCTCGCGAGAGGTCGCATGCATGCTTTTTTCAGTCCTGCAAATCCCGCGGATCCCGCGCCCGTAATCCCGCATCACGCGGGATCCCTCAATACCGAGATCTCGGTATTCCGAGATTGGAAGCCCTAGCTATATCCCCAGCACAACCCACTATAGTGTTACCAGGCGTGGTTCTCCCCCTCAAATCGTACACCGCGAGTAGAAAATCTTCTAGCAAAATAAGACATTCCAAATATTATCACCCGATTTGTCAATAAAAATAGAACACTTCCATTTGTTTTGTAATGTGTGCGATAAAATTTGTATTGTGCAACAAAGAAAACTCATTTACTCGACATATTTTATTGTTAGTGACCCCCCCCCCCCTCCCCCAATTCCAGGGTCAGATAGGCAGTCGTTTAATTAAGACAAGGTTAAGCAGATTGCCCTACACTAGGAATTTCTCCAGTTACACATATTACATTTGCATCATTATTTCAGTCTGTATCGTTCACCGACAAAAAGACCCGACTCTGGAGATAGACCACGGAAATCCGCGCACCAAGCTAACAATAAGCAAGGTCGCGGGAATGTTCTAATGGGATACCGCGGCCCCGGATCGAAAGAGCAACTGAAGGAGTGGGGTGGGTTTTTAGTCAGTAGAAGTCTGACACTCCCTTCCGCTCCACCCAGAGCGAAACAAGGAGTCATTTGGTAATTTTCCCACCCACCCCCACCATATAGTAACTAACCTTTTCCAACTCCGGCACATCAAACTGCGCAGTGAACAGCGGTTTCCCGCTGAACTGCCGCAAAGTAGGGTGGAGGTCCTTCATGCTGAGTGACGTCATAAGCACGCAGACGCCTGCACAAGTCTGTAGTAGATGCTTTATTACTACTGCTAGTCTGCAAGAAACATATAATACAACTATAGTACGGCCAATGAGAAGCGATACCAAATGTAAACAATCGGACTGTCTTACAGTCTTACGTCAGTGAGGTATGTACATTGCGATAGCAAGCGATTTTATCTCCTATTTATGGCTGATTCATCCTTTTCTGTCGAATCATCTTCCTCTAATATAGATGTAGTAAGTTAAATGAAAATATAAAGCGAAAAAGTTTGTTCGTTTCAACGCGCTAATTTTGAAAAGTACTGAGTGGATTTGGATGAAATTTGGTATGCTAAAGCTTGAAGAAAGGTAATATGCTACTTTATACCCGACTGCAAAAAAGGAGGGTTATGTTTTATCGTGATAAAGTCGAAGGAAGCGAAGCCCTGACCGATTGTTAGTTGTATATAATTTCTCCAAATAAAAAGGTTATGAACCCCTGATCTTATTTATTTGGTTTCGCTTCTCACGAACTTTATACGTTTCTATTTGACGGTAACATCTCACCTATACGCACAAAACGTTTTGGGAATACTTTCATTGTGCGTACGGCTAAGGAGTGGAATTCCCTGCCGAAGTCTATGTTTCCTGATTAGTGTTGCCCAAACGAGAGTCTCGCAAGAGTCTTGCAATTAGCGATTATCCTGTTGCTATTTATTAAACGGTAGTTGAGATCTCAGAACAATGTAACAGACTCTGTTGTCTGTGGTCTGTTGTTGTGTGTAGCAATAGGATAATCGCTAATTGCAAGACTTGCGAGACTCTCGTTTGGGCAACACTATTCCTGATAGCTATAACTTAAAGGGCCTGTGAGTCAAGTGTGGATAAGTTACTTCTAAGTAAGCCTGATTCGTTTTCGACCAACGCTTACAATCAGATGAAATAGTGGTTAAACGCGAGCCTATAATCAATATTTAAAAAATAAACTAATATTTCGCTGGAAATCTAATGGGGAGCTTCATATCTTGTTATGTATAAAACGCTTCCGTTACTGACTGACTGACAGACAACGCACATCCGAAACTACTGGGCACAAGAAGCTAAAATTTGGCTATATGTTCCTTGGAGTGCGTAGGGGAGCACTAAGAAAGGATTTCTGGACATTCCCACGGGATCGGGATTTACACGGGAAAACCAACGCGAAGTCGCGAGTTACAGCTAGTCTTGTTATGGTAATTTCTAAGTTGTTTATTTGGCAGTGGTCAAATTCTAAGAGGTCTAGGTTTGAACCCACGTAAAAATGCATTCTGTTAAAACCTTTCTCAAGAATCGCTTTATCCATTGGTAAAAATCGCATTAATCTACACTATTAAAAAGCGAAAAAGTTTGTTTGTTTAAACAAGTAATAGCTGAAGCTTGAGAAAGGTTATAAGATTTTTTTTACCCGACTGCATAATAAGGAGGGTTATGTTTTTATCGTGATAAAGAAGTGTACAGGAGACTGCTAGTATGAAGAATAGACACATTGACGCGGCGGCAAGCAACAATAAATCCACAGCATTTTCCAACACTTTTTAGAAACTGAAACTAATGAAGTCTTCGATCAACAATACCAACTAGATACCGGGTCACGTACAAAATCAAAGCTAAATGCTGTCCGCGTGTACTTATACGGCTACTAAAGCAATAAATTACTCCTGTTACTTAGAAATACTGATGGGTAGTGGAAAAATTTCGGACGGAAAAGAAAAGAAAAAAATATATTCTTCCAATATTGACAGGCCCGTTGGTATAGTGGTCAGTGGCCCTGAATGCTATGCGCAAGGTCGTGGGTTCGATTCCCACCTAGGACAAATGTTTGTGTGATGAGCACGGTCATTTGTTCTTTGTCTGGGTGTAATTTATCTATAATATGTATGTATTTAGAAATATATATGTATGTTTATCAGTTGTCTAGTACCCATACCACAAGCTCTGCTTAGTTTGGAACTAGATGGCGTTGTGTGAAAAAGTTGTGGAATATTATTATATATATATATATATTATTATTTATTTTTCAAATTTTTCCAATATTTTTCCGATGTTTTTCAATTTCAAAAAAGCTCATTTTTCTACATAAACAAATTAATTTTGTTTCACTAAAACAATATCAATATACAGGGTGAAATTGAATAGACGCGACAAATTTAAATATTCAATAATACGTGTTGTCAAGAAAATTTAGAACATATCAAATGTAAAATTAAAAAATAATTTATCAGTGTTACGAAAAACGTTAAAATAATTAAAGTATCAAAGAATTTCGCGTACTACCGTTTTCGTGTAGTGGGCATGATTTAGGTACATTCTCGCTATGAATGAATCGCGCCGAGCGCCCCCGTCCGGCACCTCTTTCGCGCGCGCACGATTAATAAAAATTTTGTGAAACCAAATTTCCCTTCATACTTTTGTCGGTTTAGGACGATCAAAAATAAAATAAAAGTAAAATAGTAAAACAATGTTTTAGTATGAGGTATAACCTGAATAATGTTTATTACAACAACAAATCAATTATTGTATTTTTGGCGTATTTAAAAAGTTGGAATCACAGTATTTACAATAATTATTAAGTATTTACAATAAATGAAATAGGTACACTTACGTGTATTTTATTAATTGTTCAAAATGTCCACTTCCGTTTCGTAAACACAATTGAGCACGGCGCCGCAAATTGTCCTTAAGTTTTATTAATACAAAAGTTTGTGATTTTACAGTTTCGAATGCACTCCCGATTTTGTTTTTAGTTCGTCTAAAGTTTCGGACTCGCGTCCAGCATGTTCTGAGTTATTCTTAGAATTCTTCATGGTAAGTGATGATGTGATCTAAGAGGGATATTTTAGCCGAAATCTTTACTGCGTTTCACGTAGATTTCTTACGGTGTTGTACCACACGACAATATCGAGATACTGTACGTTTGTTAACGGTTCACGACTATTTCGTCTCGTCCTAGGCATTGTTATGATACAAACACAAGACAATACAAATTATTCGCAATACGTAAAGTAGGATTGGCGGAATGCGCGCGCGACCGTGACCTACAAACGTTTTAGGACGACTAATGAACGAAGGAAGGGTCAAGGGTAGGCGGCGGGGCGGTCGCCGTCGTCGTCTGCGCTGGCGATCATGCGAGGTTTGGCAACGTCGCGCGATACTTACACTAGAAAATAGGCAAAATTAGGTAAATGACCGCTATGAACGGCAACGTTTAATAACATGAGTACTCCACGACTATTATTGACACTGCGATGAGTCGGACGAGATTTTATGATACTTTAATTTTTCTTATTTATTTTGCCAATTAATTATTTTGCTCGAATACCGACAATTCGTAGTTAAATAAAGATAATAACATCAATGGACCATTTTAAAACAATAATCACGTAAATTATTTTAACGATTTAGGTTGTTGAAAAAACAGTTTATAATTACTATGTTACTGTAACTGAAGCTCCCATTTCTTTTTGTCGCATTTGTTCAGAGTCAGGCTGTATATAATCTGCTGGTAATAACATGTTAAATTAGCAGGACGAAACGAAAAACAAGTTTTTATCTATTTTTATATTAAATATCTAGGTATAATTCTTGATTAAAACCTCAACTTCAAAGCTCATATCACCCACCTAACTGGCAGACTTCGGAAATTGATTTATCTTTTCAAAACCCTTAGAGACGTGGCCAATGCCTCCATATTACGAACTGTATACCTCTCCCTGTGTCAGTCGGTAATATCCTACTGCATTACGAGTTGGGGTGGTGCTGCTAAAACTACACTTAAACAACTGGAGGTGGCTCAGAGAGCCATCCTTAAAGTAGCCACATTTCGACCTAGACTTTACCCAACATTTGACTTATACCAGAAATGTCAAGTCCTTACGGTTCGTCAATTATTTATAATCAACACCATATTACACCAACACGCAAGAACACCTCTCACACATAACCGACCGTTATCTAGACGTAAGGACAACATATGCCATGTTCCATTTCCACGCTTTACCTTCACAAAACCCTTTTTCTACTATTTGGGCCCCTTTTTGTTTAACAGAATTAGTATATCTATCCCTCTGTATCAATCTTCTTACCAAATATGCAAAAAGGAAATAATTTTTTTTCTGTTAAATAAAAATTATGATGACACCGAATCTCTCCTTGTATCACTTTCTTAGTGACATTTTTATTACTCTTTCCGCTCCGTTAACATACTATAGTTCAGCTAACGCCCAATCATACTTCACATTCACTACTACATACATCACACTCACGCTCAGAACATACATCACACTCCATAATATAAACATACACACATATCACACTTCACATTTTAATTATAAAGTAGAATAGGTAATACCTAGCCTAGCTAGGCCACCGGAGCCACTTATAATTGTTACTTATTTATAATTGTTCCTCATTTAATTGTAAATTATATTATGTAACAGACTGTAACAACCTTATGAAATAAATACATTGATTGATTGATTTTTACAACACCAATGTAATTCGCATCCAGGGTATTCCCCGTTTGAGTTATTAAATGCCAGCTAGGTGCTTTTTAATTTAATACCAGTACTACTTCTTAAGGGTATAGGTTAGAAATAGGTTGTAATAAGGATTAAGTCGTATGGAATCTGTGCGAAAAACAAAATAATAGTGTATCTTATAAATAATGTAACAAAACATTTCGTTTTTTTATTGATATAGGTTCGCGTTTGACTACCATCTCACCTGATGGTAAGTGATGAAGTGGTCGAAGATGGAGCACGCTTACCTAGAAGTTACCTATTCACTCTTGACTTGAACACCCCTAGATTATAGCCATCGGGAAATACCGGCTTCGGCAGTGAATTCCACTCCTTAGCCGTACGCATAATGAAAGTATGTATGTGTGGGATGTCCACCATGTAACGATGGCGCATCGCCGTTTGTCTTGTAGTCCGATGATGGAACGGGCTCGGCGGAATAATAATATATTGTGTAATTCCATCGCATACTCTGCGAAATATAACCGACGGAAAACCGATAGACTAGCAACTCTTCGTCGATGGTCAAGCGCTCTAGAGCTTTGACTAGACTAGGGCATCGTTGCCATAGAGTCTTTTGGCCCGTTTCTCGATTGACTCAAGTGCTCCATACACGACCGACCCTAGGCTTGATACAGATTGAGCAGCTGTTCCGGTGTGAAGTACCGTTTCACCTTATGCTATAGTCGGTAAATATAGTAGGTGCAGTCCATGGTGTAACCGTGCCGACAACTGATCTTATTGAGCTTCTTGGTGTAACATTGACCCTCAATTTATGTTCGTTCATCGAGGCTAAGGCTCAATTAGTAGCAAAAAGTTGAGAATCCTAGCAAGGGTAAGACAGTACTGCACAACAGAACAATTTCTCAAGCTCAAGCTAAATCGTAAATGGAGTATGTACACTCATCTTTGGTACGGATCTGCCAAATATCAACTGGATGCGCTTGAGTCTAACAAAAAACGGGCCATGAGACTAATTGCCAACGATGCACGGGTTCATTCAAAGCTTCAAAACCTTGAACATCAGCGACGTGTTGCAAGCCTATCGGTTACATTCTGTGGAGTGTGAGACAGAATTGCACAATCTAATTCCACCAAGCCCGTTACATTATCGAACTACAAGACAAACGGTAATGCGCCATCGTTACATGGTTGTCATCCCACCATATACATATATTTAAGGGTGAATAGGTTACTTCTAGGTAAGCGTGGTACATCTTCGACCACATCATTACTTACCATGATGATGGTAAGACGCTTAACCAACGCGAGCTTATTATCAATAAAAACAAGAAAGTTCGATAAATGAGAAGGTTTTGTTTTTAATTACGGGGAGTCCATTTTGATCTAGATCTCGTCTGATGGTAAACAATAGATGGGATGGGTCTTTACTCTTGCTTTAAAGGGTAAAAGGTTATAAGTGGCAGGGAACACAGAAGCCGGCAGAGAGATCCACAGCTTGGCTTGTGCGCACAATAAATTTGGAGGAGAAGCGCTTGGTACGACAAGACGGTATATCAATCAAGTGCGCCTGGTAGACCTGTAATGAAAGGGAGATGGAGAGATCGGGTAATGGAGCTCCTGCACACACTCCCCGAAATACAATCTGTAGAAAACCGAGAGACAAGCAACTTTTCGTCGATGAGCCAGGCTATATGAAGCTTGTCCACTAGCGCCTCGTCGCCTATAAACCTTGAAGGATATTGATAAATTGATTGCTTTAGCAACCGCAGCATCCGGAGCCCTGATAAGTTTTGGGGAGAGCATCCACTATGGAAAAAAGTTTTCGTGCTTTTGCACTATCGTATCAGTTACTAAAACTTATGAAGAACGATCTGCTCATATCATTGAGGATATTTATGGTTTGTAGATACAGATGCAGGAGGAAATGTTAACCATGATTCCCTTTTTACAAATAACGATTCGGATTCATCTTCAACTGAATAGATGTGATTTTTCCTATTCATTTTTAATTTATCATTATATGTGATGTACATGTTTGTTGTATATTTTCATTGAAAATTAAAATAAAACAATAAACCATTTAATTCATAATTTGATTAACTTGGTAATTTATTTTGTTTATTTTGAGTTACCACTAACGTCGAAGCACTGCTAAGACTAGCAGCATTTTCACGTTGTATGGCAATGCTTATTCTTAGGGCAAAGAACGAGCCAGCCCTCTAGTCACGCAAGGAATCGATCAGCCGGCGAGACGCGCACTTGGGCTCTATGTCTCAAGCCTTTTGACCCCTATTCAATGTAAAATTATACATTAAACAATATTTTTCCATTATTTTTCCGTATTTATATTTTTCCGAAAAATAAATAGAAAAATTTCCAAGTTTTGAAAAAGGAGAAGGGGACTTCTGGGCCCAGCTAGTTAACTAGTTGAAATGTGTATTAAAAAAAACCGTTGTATTTTTCTAAAGGAAATCACAAAGTACGGTAACATGTTTCTACCCAGAAAGCGAGAACTTAAATTAAGTTAATGAAACTAAATAATCGATTAAATAATGCCTGAATCGATTATGAATAAATCTGTAAAATCTGAGAATATATATGAAAATCGAGTAACAAGCACATATCAAGCTTTCGTGGAATCAATTGAATCGATTCATAGTGATTTTTTTTGTTCTGACAACACTTGTGTCTGGCATCCGTCAGTCACTGACTGACAGATGCACTCGTTCGTTTTCTTTCGTTCTGAGTGCGCACGTATTTTCCTTGTTTTATTGTTTAATCCCACCACCTTGGCTTTGCATATTATAACGGACTATTTGACGGATCTTGCTACTCTAAATTACTTGGCTCTCTATTTTGGACAACTGTTTACGCCTATAGATTGGATATTGACGACATGAATCGCTGTGTAAATAATTGTACGATTGCGACTGATCGCAGTAACTCTATCGGTAGAAGAGTCTTGGAAGATGAGGCAATTTTATCAGTTACTAGTACTCTCGCGGGGCTTCGCTCCCGTGGATTCTATCACGGTAAAAACATAACTCTCCTTTTTTGCAGTCGAGTAAAAAGTAGCCTATAACCTTCCTCAAGCTTCAAGCTACTTCCATACCAAATTTCACCCAAATCCACCCATTACTTTCGAAGATTAGCGCGTTCAAGCAAACAAACAAACAAACTAACAAACTTTTCCGCTTTATAATATTAGTATAGATTCGTCAGTGGCGTGCATCTCAGCCTGTAAGTTTTTACACATTTTTTACCTATTCAAGTCGTGTTTTTAGCCTATCAAGCCATGTTGGTGTAATGTCTGTCGGTTGTCTTTTTATTGGACATCATAATATATTAAATCAATACTTATTTAATTGCCAATTAGTTTTAAATAGATATAATATTCAATCTATAGAATGTGCCGTTTGACCGTTTCACTCATAAAAAAGGTGTAAGGTAACCCTCGAGTCCTGATGAGACCATTTCGATCTCAGCTGGGAGATCGCGTCTGTCCAGGGCGTGGGAGAGCCAAACGTGTCAGATCTTCGACACGTCACACGCTCCATGCATAAAACCATTACACAACCAGAACCATTCAAATTTTTCGTAAATAACATAAAAAATCTACAATGTGCACAGACAGAACCTCACTTTTACTATAATTCATATAACTTGGTTCCTGGGTAGCCAAATTTCACAAAATTTTCAGTGAGGCCTTGTTATTATATCCTCTTACAAATAAGGCTAGTTTGATTCAGTTAACACCTGGGCCCAGAAATCTATGGAGTCATTCCCTTCTCCTTTCCGAAAATTACCCATCATTACTTAAAAATGAAAAGACATAAAATAAATATCATTTAGTGTGAAATCAACCTTAAAGGGCAACAGATAAAGTACATTTTCCCGTTATTGCCTTGCGAGTTACATCGTTTTGTTTCATTTCAAATGTTTGCGCGTGTCTTGGCCAACCTTGGCCAAACATTTGTAGCGGTGGTTTAAAGTTGGTAAATTGCTTCAAAATCTGATATTATTTGTTGGTTACTTACCGAAAGTAAGACACTCCGGCCGTTAAATTGCTTTTTCGGGCATTATTTTTGCAACTTTTGAATACACATTGCGGCATTGTGAAACGTGTTTACATTGGCTGTGTGTCAAGCGAACTAAACAAAATAAGAGCTCACTTCTCAAGTGCGCTGTTATTTACCGAGACGTATTTTTTGCGCTGACCCGATATCTAGTTGGTATTGTTGATCGAAGTCTTACCTCTGATAATAAGCCATATCCTGGGGCGAAGCACCTTCCACATTTGGCGGGACCAGGGAGTCCACATCATCACAGATCAGCACAGCAGGGCTATGTTCCTGACACATCAAAATAGCCTTGCCTAACACTTCGGGAATGTCCTTACGACCTCTGAGGGACCGACAATGAAGGATGTGGGACCAAACAGTTAGCTCCTTCTGGACTATTTGGCAGAATGAGGATTTTCCTGTGCCACTTAGACCTGTGAAAAGAGAATTTTGTCTTTAATCTGACTGATATTAGAGGAACAAAATAGAGACGATACAATTATATTATTTATAATTTTTGTTTTTTTTTTGTCGAAAACCTTGAACAAAAAAAATAATTACTCTTAAAATAAATGCATAAAATGCTACTTACCTGTAATTAAAACATTACTCTTAATTTCAGAAGCACCTTTAAAAGTCGCTTCTCTATGTATCTCAAAGTACACATGCGACAAAACTTTCTCAACCAACAACTCCATAGATTTCATAGTCCTACAATAATTCTTGTAGTCATAATCCAACTTAGACATGACTGCTTTTGGTAAAGACATATCTGAGTCATTCAAGCATTTAGCAGCTATGGTACAGTTTCTAAATGATTCTGAATTCAACATTGTGAATTTCAATTTTTCGGGTTTCAAATTAAATTGTATAAAACCAGCAGTAATTGCAGTATTCTGTTTAATCAGTCCGTTATTAATTAGGAACTTTTTGCCGGAATGTGTGCTACATATAACACAGTTTTTGAAGCTTTCAATTACATCCTGGTCAGACTGCTTTTGGTCAGAATATGTCACTATATCTATGTGGTCAGGTTGGTCTATGCTATCTCCTATAAGAGTGAAAATTATTCTCATTCCATTGTCAATATTAATTATGGCATTCAAAGATTTTGGTATAAGTACTGTTGGTATGTTTCTGTTGTGGACTTCTCGGCATAAGCTTCTATAAATCACAGAGTCTATCGGTACTATTTCTACACAAACATCATTGATGGCTATATTATTATTTTCACTGTCATCGTCACTTTCATTTAGAATAGACGGTATATTTGTCATTGTAGACAAAATTATGGTCAAATCCTTATACTTTTCTTCGATTAGGTCTTCATGAATAAATACTGTATAGGGATGTATTAGGTTCTTTTTGCCATCGCTGTCAATAGGTAATGCTCGTAGAACTAACTTCGTAGGTATGTTTAAGTAAGGGGCCAGCATTCCTTTGTTAATAGAGCCAATGTTTTTGAAATGTTCAGTTTCTTTAGGGACAGCAATAGTAGGAGCAGGGTAGTTATGTAGGCTGTTGAAAGCGTCGATTTTGACAATGATCTGGCTATGATTGACTAGAATGCCTGTCTGTTTAGGAGTAAATACTATTGGTAGTGATGATGATATCCATACTACAGTCTTTTGGTGGGCCACGACAAGACGTAGCTGATCCAGTATCCGCATTTGAAGAAGTTCTACATTGTGTTCCTGAAAAGAATTATATAAGTAACATTATTTATTAGATTAACCTCTCAAGGACCGCCATTATTTACGTCAACCATCCGTCAAGCACCGCGAGCGAGCTCTTAACGTATGCCAGCGGGGCTCAACTAATACTTGTTTACTGGCACGTTTTTGTGCCGCTGGGACTCTAGAGGTTAAGGATTCAGCAACACATTTTAATACCTTAATCAAATAGATTACGCAGCTACAAACGCGCGTGGGAGGCTTGTACCGCGTAAATCCCGATCCTGTGGGAATTGTGGCTAGCCTATATGTTGCTCTATAACTTCCCCTATCTTTCAGCAAAAGTCCAATTTAAATCGGTTCAGCCGTTCCAGTAATTAGCCCAGACAAACAGACAGAAATTTTAAGTTTAAGTATTGTGTGAGATCTCAAACAGACATTTCAATTTTATTTATGTATAGAGATAGACAGCAAACAGTGACACATTACATTATATACAAGAAGAAAATACAAAAGAAAACATTCAAATGTAAAAGCAAAAATATAAGAAATAATAATAATATTTGTTTTTATTTATTTGTGTAATATCTTTGTTACTAACTATTAAGTAATTATGTTAACTAGCACTATGGATGCATGTCTGACTTAAATAAATTAAAAAAAATACTTGCAATTGATTAATACAAACATTACTTTATCCTGCTTTGTGCTTAATAGAAAGTCTAAAGCAATTTAGATAGAAAAATAGTTGGTATTATTGACTCAGTGGCTTGAGGACATTATTAAAAATAAATGTTATGAAATGTGTTCTAATAATAGTCTGAGTAAAAAAAAAATATATTAGCGAAAAACATTCCCTTTTGTTAACCCATGCAAATATATAAACGCAATTCCTGAAAGTAGTTGGTTCAGAATCGGCTTCTGAATCGATTTCCGTCATAAAAAATAGGTGTTAAATTTAAAAGGAAAAATCTTTTATCTATACTACTTAATATTATAAAGCTGAAGAGTTTGTTTGTTTGTTTGTTTGCTTGAACGCGCTAATCTCAGGAACTACGGTTCTGATTTGAAAAATTCTTTCAGTGTTAGATAGCCCATTTATCGAGAAAGGCTATAGGCTATATATCATCACGCTAAGACCAATAGGAGCGGAGCACTAATGAAGAATATTTCAAAATCGGGGGATTTTTTTCCACGCGGACGAAGTCGCTGGCGGAAGCTAGTTTAACTTAAAATGGAAACACAGCATCATGACAAATTAATACAATCCTTAATTCATGGAAATGCGCTCGTGTGCGTGTCGGCTGCTAAAATTGCATGAGTGTGTGCGTCTGCGTAAGGATATTGTATGACGCACATACGTTTTGCGTTTAGTAAGGATAACTATTTTATAAAAATGTCTAGGTTTGGTTTCAATTTATTTAGTTACGGATGTTGTTTTAGACTTATAATTTAATATTATAATTGGGGCGTCTGAGGTATTGCGCTTAATTTGTTACACCTTGTATATCACGCCTAAGATACACACACACAATTCGTTTCTACAAAAATGTTAACTATACAAGCTTCCCTCGAGGGTTTTTCGAATCCGTATCCTGTGAGAATTCCCAGATACAAAGTAGCCTATATGTTATTCCAGGATGTCCACTATCTACTCACCAAATATTCAGATTCATTCAGTAGTTTTTGCGTGAAAGAGTAACAAACATCCATACATCTACACATCCATCTTCACAAAATTTCTCATTTACAATATTAGTAAGAAGTAAGCTTTACAATCCCAAACTTGACTTCCTTCTTTCAAAACCATGGTACGCGTAAAAGATCTCTATCTCTCTGTTACTATTTTTACGTCTCATCTTTTTTAGGGTTCCGTACCCAAAGGGTACCCTATAACTAAGACTTCGCTGTCTGTCCGTCCGTCTGTTTGTCATCAGGCTGTATCTCAAGAACTGCAATATCTAGACAGTTGAAATTTTCTCAAATTATGTATTTCTGTTGCCGCTATAACAACAAATACTAAAAATAAAATAAATATTTAAGGGGGGCTCCCATACAACAGACATGATTTTTGGCTGTTTAAATAGAAAATGGTATGGAACCCTTCGTGGGCACTCGCCCACAAGTGCGAGTCAAAGCACTCGCTGACTTGCACTTGTCTGGTTCTTATGTATATTATATAATATGTATTGAGTATATAGTTTACTTACAACACTGTCATCATCATCATCTGATCCTTCCTTCTTTCAAAACATAGTAAAAGATCTCTATCTCTCTCTTTAATTTGTTACTATTTTTTATATATCTCAGGTTTGTTTTTTATGTATATATATGTATATGTGTATTGAGTATGTAGGTTATTACTTATGTATTGTATATAAGTGAATAGTACACCATGGACTACCCGCATGTTTATTTTCTCCTGCTGTCTCAAATCCATCCAAATGTTGTCTAAAAGATCGCTTTTAGGTATAAGACTGCCCATTGTAACACTCGTAGTAGTCCTTGTTTAATTCTGGTATGGTGTACAATAAAGAGTATATCTATCTATCTTAACAACTTCCCAAGCAACAGCTTCACTTACCAAGATCTCCTGATCATCAGGACTATCAGTCTCCACATACAGCTCATCCAGAACTTTGACATCAGCATAAGGAGACACAAACACATCTGCTCCTTCCTCCAGCCCCACCATCCGACTGTATATGGGGTTGCAGGCTATGTGACCTTCTGGGACACCGCTGTTGAATACCACCCATAGAAGTATCTGTTTGTCTCGGCAGAGGACTTGGACGCATTGGGTCTGGAAAGTCACAAATTACAATGATATAATAAATGTTTAAGTTTGAATGTTAGTCAGGTCGTTAAATGCATCAACATCATTAATTACATGTTCTTGAGTAATCTATGTTATGAAAAATTAAGATATATTCATACATATTGGTGGTGAGATTTATGTGAGAGGATAAGCATGTAAGATCGCGACGATAAGCAACAAAAAAATAAATGTTTAGGAGAGCCATTCAAAGTTTAGAATTTTAGAAAATCTGATGTATTTTTTTATTAAAACATCAGACAGCTGAATAAGTGTTATAGTAAAAGAAGGATAAGATACTTTTCACAGTGGTTGTATAAAAGATAATAGAACACAAGAAACAGTTGGATTTCAAAACAATACCAGTCCAAAATGTCGCTTATACCCAAATAGGGTATTAAAACTCCTTTAAAACATCGAAATGTTTTTTGGATTTTTTATCAACTTCCCTCTTATGATTTCTCTGCTGATTATTTTATGGGAATGTGTTATGTAATGAACAATATTTTGAGTAGATTACAAGAAATATCAATTATATGGTTTTTTGGTAGTAAATGTAATATTGCAGAACTCACTGATGATAATATGTGTTGTATTGAACTACAAGATGCAGTACTATTGTATTTAAACCCGCGCGTTGGTCTGTGAGACCGACGGAATGATTTTTCGAATTTATTTAATATCACAGAAACGCTAGCGAGTCGCATCTTTTGCTAGCTGCCGGATTTGTAGCGAGCTTCATGTAAGTGATCGCCACGCGCTTGTGGGGAACGCACGTGTGTGCGTATTTGGCGCCAATCGGTCCGTGAGACCGACGCGGGTATAGGTGTAACTTTTTATGTAAGTATAAAATTATTGTTAATCAGGTTCTTTTACTGTGTATGTAACTGTTTATTATGTATGTAATTGTGTATGTATATTTTGACCAATCCAATAAGAGCGAATCCGGTCACTGTTGTGGTGAACGCAGACCTAGCCGCACCGCAGTCTCTACAGTCCCCGCAGTCATCGCTTTTTGTTAATGGCCTCGCACATCTCTCCGCGCCGCAGTCGCTGCAGTCGTTCCCGTCAGTGTTGCCAGATTTTTGAAAGCATTATCTATCCGAAGATTTAAAAAATCTGTATAAAATCTGTATTTGGTATTGGTATTTTGCTCTTTTGTGCAATTTTATCTGTAGTTGCTATAATAGGGAATAAGCAAGTAATTATTTATACGAGAATAAGTAATTTTATTATAAACCGTTGACAGAGATTCTTTGTCTACTTTATAACTCTGGCAACACTGCGCGCCGTGGATGCGAATGACGTCATCCGCGCTGAGTGCGGGTGACGTCATCAGCTGCGGCTAGGGGAGTTCGGTCGTTTCAGGGACTGCGGCGACTGCGGCGCGGGTAGGTGTGCGAGGTTGCATAGAACTTCATATAAAGAATTCGAATGCAAAGACTGCGGCGCGCGCGGTGCGGCTAGGTCTGCGTTCACCATAAGAAGAAGAAAGTTCTGACACTGATTATGACGGAAATGACAGCGAGGTGGAAGACGCAGTTGAGACACAAGAGGAAGCCTATCACACAGAGCAAGAAGATGATGAAGAAGACGAGATTGAAGTTTTGGCTGAGGAGGAAGACCGTCAAAGTTCCAGAGATTTTTACGTCGGAAAAGATGGACGGACTAGATGGAACAAAACTCTTGCCTCAAATCATGTGTGGAGTACTGCTCTCATCTTTGGGATGGATCTGCTAAATACCAACTGGACGCGCTTGAGTCTATCGAGAAGCGGGCCAAAAGACTCATTGGCAACGATGCACTGGTCGAATCAAAGCTCCAGAGCCTTGAACATCGACGACGAGTTGCAAGTCTATCGGTTTTTTATCGGTTACATTTCGGGGAGTGTGCGATGGAATTACACAATTTAATTCCAACAAGCCCGTTCCATCATCGGACTACGAGACAAACGGCGAAGCGCCATCGTTACATGGTGGACATCCCACCCATACGCACCAAACGTTTTGGGAATACCTTCATTGTGCGTACGGCTAAGGAGTGGAATTCCCTGCCGGAGTCTGTGTTTCCCGATAGCTATAACCTAGGAGTCTTTAAGTCAAGAGTGAATAGGTTACTTTTAGGTAAGCGTGCTCCATCTTCGACCACATCATCACTTACCATCAGGTGAGATGGTGGTCAAACGCGAACCTATTCTAAATAAAAAAATAATATAAAAAAAAAATAAAAATGTAAGACGACGAGCTCGAAATATAGTTACACAACTGCCAGGACCTAGAAAAGAAGCTAAAAATTTAAAGGATTCAGGTGAGATTTGGAAGTCGTTTTTTCCGGAGAATGTTATAAAACATATAGTAAAATGCACTAATTAACAAATTAGTCGGATAAAACCTAATTTTACACGAGAAAGAGTTTTTGAGAGTCTGTTAAATGGTCTGTTAGATGGTCCCGAGTCTTCAGCGACATCTAATAATAATAAAATTGGTTGTTGTGGATATTGTTCATCCAAAAAAAAAACCGCTAAACACGATACAATTGTGCAACTTGCAAAAAATATTTTTGTTTGGAACATGCTGTTATGGTATGTCCTGATTGTTATGGTGAGACTGAAAACTAAGTCAACCTGTGATTTTTTATTAGTATATTAAGTGTTTTTTAAAATGTAAAAGTATATTTTTGTCTTTTTAGAAGAAAAAAAATGTTTTAGTTGTGTTTTTGTAGTACCTAAGAAAAAACTCTGTACTTAGAAGACTGTTTTTATAAGACTGATAGTCTATTAAATAATTAATAATAAAGTGATTATATGATATATTTCTTTTCATTATATCCTTTACTTTTAAGGTCTAACTTTATTTATATAGGTCTTCTAAGGAAAATCATGTAAAACGGCGTTCCAAACTTTCGGTCTGTGAGACCGTACGCGGGTATAGGTGCCACAGAAATTGGCGCGGGTATAGGAAGGTTAAGAAAGGTACAAAATGTTATCAAACCACATGTTGACTTTTTAATTAAATAATTTTTGAAAGATATATTTTTTTTGCAACTCTTACATTGCTTTGGTTAAATTGAAACATGATTATTTTACACTAAAAGTTTTAATGTTTTGTTTGTTTGTAATAGATTAAACTATTAAAAAGTAATGAACTGATTACAAAAAAATCACCATATAAAGCTATTTTATCAGCAAGTATTAAAGGCGAACGAAGCCGCAGATCAAAGCTAGTATTCTGTATACAAGGCCAGTGTTATGAAGGCACTGCTGATATTTGAGCATAAAGAAAAATACAGAAATCATTGCTGCACAGAGGTCAAATGCGAGGTAAAACGAATAAATAAATGAACCACTGGAATATGTTTTCCTTCTGGTACAGAACAAAAACAAAGAGAACAAAAGAAATATTTTTCAAAAAAGTAAACAACATTCTAACCTCAATGTTTAGCATAATTTAATCAGAATATTTAGTTTCAACACTATCAATCAAAGGTCAAGGCTTTTAAATCTAATTATTAATTTGCCAAAACGCTCACCTGTTCGTTATTTGTGCTGTACTTTGGACTGATATAAGCAAAGCAAGTCTTTTCATGTGTAAATGTTACTTTTAGCTTGACTCCACCCAACATGTTTATTTCAAGCAATGTAATACTTTCATGAGGTATTCCTAGTTGACAATAAATCCTTTTGGTTATCACTTTATTAATATTTGTGTTAAAAACTCAAAACAGAGAGTACAATGACCACAACTTATCAATCGCGTTACGATACTCATCAATGTTGAAGAAACGAGCATAACAGAATTGATATTTATAGTATTGTTGTAAGCAAAACTGTTGGAGAAGATAAAGACCGAAACCCTATGAAGTAATAAATTTGCAATTGATAATATACAGTAAATTACTAAATAATTACATTTAATCATAAAGATTTTGAAAACACAATTGCAGCTTCATGCTACAAATAAATACTTAGTGGCTTTGGAACGTTACGGTCTTACGGAAACTTGACTGCCTGACTAGGGATGGCGATCTGAAATCGATTAATCGAAGAATCGATTTTTGAAGCCAAAAAGATCGATTTTTTCATTGATATGTAGTATTGAATCGATTCGGTGAATCGATATTTCACCCTTGAAAATCGACGTTTGATTTTTTTTTAACCATTAAGCTATTTACAATTAATTGAATGTACTCGTATTATAAAAGTGCTGCCGGTTAAAGAATTAATTATTCAAAAACTCGCGAGATGACTGTATGTTTAGATTCGCGTCTCTTGAATAAAAATAGTTACGTTTGTACTCTTTGACTTTCTGTATCTGCGTCTGGACTGAAATTACTTACGTCATACCGACATTTATTTTTGGTATTTCATTTGTTTATTGTTGATTGATTGAGTAAAGCGAAACAAATACAGATTTTTATGTAGTATTTGTTGCGGAATAATAACTAATTGAGACTAAATAGGTAAGTACAGCGCTTTATTTTGTTTTTTACTTTCGTGCTATTATTTTCTGTTTGATATTAGTTGTGATCATTAAATCTAATCATATATATAATTCATTTAAATTTACGTTTAGATACGAATAATCAATATTATAATAATATATTAAGCATTGGGAACTATAAGCTACATTATCTATTAACTTTGTAAACCATCTTTCTTAACCATTTTCTTAACTTTGTAAAACTTCTAAATGTAGAAAATAAATGTCTTGTTTTATACTTGATCTTTAGTTTGATATGGTAATAAAAATATTTTTTATTATCGAATTACCTGATTTGACTGATAAGAGATCGTTAAATTATAATATGTATCTTGTTTTTAATCAAATAGATTTATATTACGTTATAAACGATAATTTGAAAAAAGATCGATTTTTCGGAATCGATCTTATAGTCCTCGATTTTTTTGTGAATCGATTCATTAGGTCACGAGTTGAATCGATTTACAAATTGATCTTTTTCGGAAGGAATCGCCATCCCTATGCCTGACATTAACGTTCCATTTTCCGTAAGATAATTGATCTTTCTAACTTTAAAATATTTTCAAGATTAGACTTCATTTATCTGAGTTTTATTTTTTAATATTTATTCAAATAATATAGGTATTTACAAAACTCTAAAAAATCTACCTGAGAGAATATTTATAGTAAAATATTGCTTATAACTGAGAATAGGGCAACTAGATGATGATGAGTAATTTTATTTCTATATTAACGATGGAAAAATATAAATCATCAGACGTGTGAGACGTGCTATGTAAACTTAAAGTACCTTCTTAAAAAATATTGCAAATGCTAAGTGGCTCCGAAGTCAAAATTAGTAATTAGTATTGCCTCTCAAAAACCTTGGGGCATTGCCGCGTTGTATGAGTGAGAATCGAACCCAATATACATTTGCTTGTAGAACATGACAAAATAAATATAAAATCCGCCAGTTGCATTGTAAAAAAAAATGTACCTGCTCTGCAACTGTGTCCACAACATTGATTAAAACGCAAGCGCGTGAAATGAAACGTTAATTTGCATTCTCCCTCCCCATTGGTTTTCCGTTGGACGAATAAAATTTCAAAGTAGTTCAACGGTTTTTGAAGACGTTTCATCAGTCCGGTGTCTTGTTGAATTTATCTGGGAATTGAGATGAAATTATCATTTTGGAACTAATATCAGGCCGTGTAACTTCTAAAGTAACCAAAATACAGTCAAAAC
Source organism: Tholera decimalis (assembly GCA_943138885.2). Classification (NCBI taxonomy): domain Eukaryota; kingdom Metazoa; phylum Arthropoda; class Insecta; order Lepidoptera; family Noctuidae; genus Tholera; species Tholera decimalis. The sequence continues at coordinate 4,106,183 of OW964553.2, read as the reverse complement.
GGCCACAGCCGTTTAAAAAATGTAAGTACAAAAATAACGTTAGATAACCGTTTGACGCTGTGTCGATGTTCGCTTGTTTTGCCTCCATTTTCAGTCGTTAGATGTGACGGTTTTGAAACGCTTGTTTGTTTACGTTTACACGATAATTATCTATGAGAGACCGTTAAATAATTGTAATACCGTGTGATTTTATCTTGTAAGTGAGTGCACGTGATAATTGTGAGATTGTTTCAGTACCTCCACAATGGCGCCAACTAGGTTGGCATCGAAGCCGATCGGCGTCAATGAGAACTTGAATGGTTTACTGGGGCATGGTATTACGACCAGGAGTAAGCAGTTGGCTTCTCTGAAGACTCACAAGGATATTTTGAAAGTGCCAAATAAGAGGAAAGCTGATAGCCCTTTAAAAGATGTTACGGCAAAGCGGGCGGCGTTTGGGGACATCACAAATGCTTTCAACAAGTCTACTGCACTTCAGGACAAGGACAAAGTCATGGGGCTCAAGAAGGTTACTGTGGAAAGCAAAATGCTTCCAACCGTGAAGGTACTCATTTTCTTTAATAATCATAGTCGAGGGTACTTCTGCCTGCCTGTCTTAAAATTACATGAGCGTTTATGACAGGCCCAAGCTGGCGTTATCCATGTGGTTTAATCTACTAATAATAACAACTAAATTTGCAAGTGTAATATGGTTCAATGAACTTTTCCCTCAAAACTATGTGCCATATAATGTGTGATTTTTAACTAGCTATATTCACTTGGTGTTTTCTTTACACTCAACTTTTAAAGCAAATAGATGCTCTTCCCACAATTGGAGCAAATTTTTTGTGTACTAACTTGGAGAATGGGGCCAAGGTCAACAATCAACCAAATGTGCAGAGATAACAAAGCAATATTTTATCATCTGTAAACTTTACACATCTCTTTTAGAGTGCTTTATTTTTATCGAAATCAAAGCTTATTATTACTTTGTTTTTTTAATGAAAAAAAAAAACAATAATAAGCTTTTGATAAATGCTAAATGTTTGTAAACTTTAGTTTTTGTGGTACATCCTTGTATCTTTTACACTTCATTCACCAGAACCCTTCATTTTTAGAGCATCAAACCTCAGGCAACTATATTGAATGGTAAGACTTCCAAGGCAAAGACACTACACAAAGTGGCCACAAATGCCATTGATGCCGTTCAGAAGCACTTTGCCAAGGATCCTCCGAAGCCAGTGGCTACTCGGGCACACAATGGTATCCTCAAGAACATTGTGGAGAAGAAAGAGAAGAGTCAGAATCAGAGCCAGAATTCTGCAAGGTCTGCAAGGAGTGATGTGTCTGAACCATCACTGTATATGACAGCTCTAGAAACTACGTAAGTTACTATTTGTTTACTTTATTTTCTTTGAAAATACCAATTGTCTATTACAGGGAAATTCATAGCTAGCAATATGTTGTGAACATTGTAGCCTATCTGGGAATACAGACATGGTTTGAAATAGTAGAATTTATGTCTAGCTATTTACAAGATAGTGCCCAGTGCCCCTGGCCCAGTGGTTACAAGCACAACTTACAAGTTGTAGGTGGTGGATTTGAACCCTGGCAGGCAGGCATATTACTTTTTGTAGTTTTCATTATCACTACTGCTCTCAAAACTGAAAATTCTAAGACATGAAACATGTAACAACCTGCACCCAGCTTGCATGGTGGACTGCAGCTAATTCCCTCTCATAGACAGGAAGCCTGAGTCCCAGCAATGGAAACATTAGTTTGAGTCCTTATGTGAGCATTTTCAGATGACCTATGTTCTAAATTAGATGCACACACAAACAAACAGTAACTACTGTGTGTATCATGTATCAGTTTATAGTCATTGTGTTCTGTAACTTACAACTGAAAAGCTAAACAGCTCTAGATTTAAATAATCCATGAAAGTCCTAGAAATTAACTGTTTTTGCATATATCCCGTGTACCATTTTTATTTCAAAGTAATCATTCAATCTATACTAATATTATAAAGCTGAAGAGTTTGTTTGTTTGTTTGTTTGTTTGTTTGTTTGCTTGAACGCGCTAATCTCAGGAACTACAGTTCTGATTTGAAAAATTCTTTCAGTGTTAGATAGCCCATTTATCGAGGAAGGCTATAGGCTATATATCATCACGCTAAGACCAATAGGAGCGGAGCAATAATGAAGAATGTTTCAAAATCGGGGGATTTTTTTTTCCACGCGGACGAAGTCGCGGGCGGAAGCTAGTATGTTATAAACTGTAAGCTTACATTGCACTTTGTAATGAGTCTATGATTTTCAGTTGAAATATCCAAGTGTGAAATTTAGAGTAATATGATTAATTATGATAAATTCCAAAATTTCCATTTTGGAATTTAGCAATCAAAATTTAAAGTATCCAATTATCCATATTTTTGTGGTATTGGAATTTGTAAACAGTTGATTTCAAATTCAATGAAGAGAACAGGACATACTCTTTAAAAAATGTATAGTGAATACTTTGAAATAAAATGGTACAAACTCATGAAATATGCCAAACCAGTTCCAGGACTTAGGCAACATATATAGTTGTTTATAAAATAATAATGGTTTCAGCTGCATCAAAATGACATATTTTGTAAGGCTTTATTGAGGGATGTCTGGGACTTTAACAAGCTTGAATGGATATTGGCATGTTAATTATTTGTATCTAGTGTCCCAAATATTCTTTGATCTTAATTGAATGACCCATTTGCTGACAATATTCAATCACTACTTAGCTCTCAATACCCATTGATACCGGTTGAGCCCATTTTTGTTAACATCATGATAATATTCTACAAAGATTCTGTTACTATATTTTTTAGAAGGATCAGGCTATTATAAATTATCAGATCAAAGGAATAGTTGCAATTCAAATTATTAGCAATCGTGTTAAACCCTCCAACGAAGCTAAATATGCTTATGTCTGAAGTGGGTTCACAGCAATAGTGTAATGGTTGTGATTTAAACCCGAGACCTCTCAATCACAAGTCTGACACCTTAGCCATTAAACTATTGACTCCTAAATATGTTTTACTAACTTTTGCCCGCGGCTTCGCTCGCGTTAATTTACACTTCTTCAATAATTCTCTGTAAGGTTTTTGTCGGCGTCATCACAAAAATCTTTCACCGCCTATTTTTACCCCCTTTAGGGTAATTTTTTTACAAACTTTGAATGTCGTATTTATTAATATCTAATCAAGTCTAAAAAATACGTTTCAAGCTTCTAGCTTTAAAAGTTACGTAATTAATTAAGTAACCACTTACAGCCCTTTTTTTCGCATTAAAAAGTAGCCTATGTCCTTTCTCAGGCTCTAGAGCTAGACTATGTCCATACCAAATTTCATTTAAATCAGTTCAGTAGTTTAGGCGTGATTGCGTAACACACAGACAGACAGAGTTACTTTCGCATTTATAATATTAAGGACGCATTTACGTTTTCTCGCAAATTTCAATGTTTTTCTGGTCCCATTTTGATACATAAGGAGTTAAAATTTTGACAATGTTATGGTATTAATTTCAAGATAATTTATTCATCTCCACATTGAATGCATTATAATTACACAGTCCCATACATCTTTTTCACACAAATACGTTTTTATCGCCGCAATAATCGTAGAAAATTACAAAAAATGGGGTCTGAATATGTACCTGTAAGCCAAATCTGGAGCATATTCTTAACTTCAAAATAACAAGAAATTATAGCCTATGTATTTATCTATACGTTAAGCTAATTATTTTGAACATACATAAAAAACTTTATGATTTATGAGAAAAATAAAATCGGTCTCAAATTTCTTCATACATTTTTCTACCGAACGCACGACTCCGACCGTCATTCTGCGCTCAGACGCGCTCGTGAACGCAGGGGTGTATCGCTTTCCTCCAAAAAATAAATACGTCGAAACCTATAATAAAGACAGTGGCGTCTTGTATACTGTGACTATAATACGTTGATACTTTTTCGTACCGAAACAAAAGTAAGAACGAGAACCATACTTATTTTTAGAATTGGATGGATATTGGTTACTGAACCTAGCATGAAACAACAATTTTTTTTAACCGACTTCAAATAAGGAGGTTTCGCAATTCGACCATATAAATGTTTTTTTTTTCAGTAAGTATCTTAAAGTAATACAAATTAAAGAAGGTCTAGAGTTGATCTGATAATGGAGCCTTTCATCAGATTGACTCCTGACAGTCGAGGGAACTCCTCGACGATTTACAGCAGTAACCTTTTGTTTGGGCTTGATTAATTTGAATTGACCAGAACTTTACACCTAGATAGTTTGTGACTGTCATTAGAGGTCTGATGATGAAGACGAAGGACAGTTAAGGGAACTCCTCAACGGTTTTACGGTTTGTAGCTACCTTGTGTTTGGACTTAATTCATTTATATTGATGAGAACTTTGCACCCATATGGGTTATAAGTGCCATTACAGGTCTGATGATGGAGACCATAGACAGTCGAGGGAATTCCTCAACGATATACAACAGTTACCTTTTGTTGGGCTTACTTCATACGGTTCAATAGGCCAAAATGTTCAGTTCGTACAAAAACTAAAAAATTGGCCAAGTGCGAGTCAGACTCGCCCATGAAGCGTTCCGTAGTAAATACGCCAAATAACTTTGTTTTTGATAGTGTTTGTGTGAATTACAAATTTTTATTTGCGGTTTTAGAAAAAATGCTGTATCTCAAAAACTACCAACCCGATCTCGTTCAAACCAATTTTGGTTGAAAGTTTACATTAAGGATCATAGCATATATTTTTGTATAATTTTTCACTCCATTATTATAGAAGTAAGAGGGGGGGACACATTTTACCACTTTGGAAGTGTATATCTTTTAAACGATTAACTTTATGAAAAAGTGGTTTTAAAAAGTTTAGAAAGCCGTATGCCATTTTTAAAGACCTCTCTATTAATACATACATACACGCATAAGATTCATGAAAAAATATATATTTTCAGTTTCAGTTCCATGTGGAGTACATGGAACTCGGAGAGTAAAAGAGCTTATAGGCCGATTTCTTTGAAGAACACAACTCACCAATACGGGTTGGGAGGCGACGAAAAAATGCGCTACTGCAATTGGTCAGTTCAAGGTCAAGCTTCATAGATATGCCGAGTTAGGGATTGCTCTACTTGATTGAGGGAAAGTTATCGATATCGATAAAATGAAGTTTAACATTATAAAAATACTCAATAAAATCACATAATAATATTTAATCATTATCAGTCTCAATTACAAAAAGAAAAACAAGTATGCTGTTATTATTGATTTTTAAAATGAATTAATTTGGTAAATGTTTTTCGAATTAAAGTTTTAGGGTCCTGATTGTTTCTGCTAAAAAATGATAAACGAGCGTCTATATATTTCTGAATTATGCATCTTGCTAATTCAATCAAATGATTAGTAGTTTCTATTTCATATTGATGAAAATTAATATCCGGGAATAAATTATACCCAATCAGTGATTTTAAAACCTATCTCATAAAATAATTGGAATTATATTTCTGAGACAGCACTTTCGAACCACTCTCGTTGATCGCCCTTTTAACATAAATTTCACAACGACGACAAATTTCTATTACTGTGGTGGATCCGAACAATAACTTGTTTTAGTGTCTTTTTTAAATTGTAAGGCGTTTTGATTTGTAACACCAATCAACGCTCCAATACAAGTTAGGCATTTTATTTGCTTTATCAGAGCATGGACAATGTAGCCGGCCATATATTATTTTTATATTTTTCTTTTTTTATATTTATTTTATATTCCATAATAAATATATTTTCATTAAAATCAGTTGTGTCAACAACTGTAGCTTCAGCAGGCACTCGGTAATCATTATTTTTTTGGTGGTGAGTCATTAGATGATTTATCTAATGCTTAGACTTAACTCGTGGACTCGACATCGAAACCAAGTAACCTGTTTCTTTTTCCTGGGTGGAAAAATCATCGAATGACTTCTCCCGCTCTGGGTAAAGTGGAAGGGAGTGTCAGACTTCTACTGACTAAAAACCCACCCTGTTCCTTCAGCTGCCCTTAAGTTCCGGGGCCGCGGTATCTCATTAGAACATTACCGCAACCCCGGAACCAAAATAACTTACGAGGGCGATATTGTAATGCATAGGTCCAAGTTAATTAATATTAGACTCCGTCATACTATTTGAAGCCTAGAAAGATTGGATATAGGTATCTTATATTATTTTGACTTTTCTCAACATTATATCAATAAAAACCAAACTAGAAACCAATATTCCCTAGTAACCTTATCCATCCACTTTTCTTTTTAATCTGGAATCTTGGAAAATTTAAAATAAAAACATGCATGTCACACAGAAGAAAAAATATCAGAACTTTCTCCTTTTTTTTGAAGTCGGTTAATGTAGATAGGTATTTTATGACAACTATCTGAATTGAATTTAAAAAAATAAGTTTAATTTTATAATTATCGATATCGTATTCAGCCGTTATAGGTAACAGCACAGATTTTTACGATAAAAATACAGATGAAAAGACAGGAATAAAAGAATTAGAATTTCTTCATGTAAGTAAGAGACATTTCCAAAAGACATCAACGCGCGACACAATTTTGTCCTTGACCACCCAAACCACCACTTTAAATGGACCTCTGCGGTAGCTTATAATCTGATTAAATAATAAATATTTTTCATATTATTTCATTACTGATGAATAGTTATGTCATCCATTTGGTATCTAGATGTCTGGGAATGTTTTCCACATCACTTCAACGTGCATGAAAGCATTATTATGCGTTATAAATTGGATACAAAAATTTAAAATTTGCAATTGTTTAGCATGCACACAGGCCTAATACTTGGTCACAACTAAAATGGTTCGTGTATCGTAGCCAATATATAAGAGCAAAAACTCGCATAGTTTTCGTGCGTCGGGGCAACGTATGCGCGATCAAGTGGTTTTCAAATCAGTGATGGAACTGAAACTGAAAATATTTTTTAAATATTAACTTACTAAAATATTACTTTTTTTCTTAAAATCGGAAAGCGGTACACAGAATACATCTACCTACCAAGTTTCACATGTATCATTCTAATTGTTTCAGAATATAAAAACTTTTACCAAAAAAATTAAACCGACTTCCAAAAAACACTGCAAAGTGAAAAATAACTTTAATTTCGGTAGGTAGGCGGTGTCCGAATTCCGAAATTAGTTAGAAAGTAGACAAAATATTGCTTTTTCCAATGCTGGGCCGTTAATTGTTGAGGAGTTATCCTGGTACTTCACCGTTAGCTTCACTTCATCATATGCATTGTGACGAGCATATTGTGCTTAATAACCATATTCAAGTAATCGAAGCGGAACCCATGAAATACTTCTTATTCCTACTTATATATTGAGTAGTTCCAGTGGCCATCTGTGGTCTTCATCATCAGATCCACTTCACAAATGGTGCTTTTCAAATGCAACTACACAAGTTACTATAAAAAATTCTCAAATCACTGTAGGTGTGCCTATAATATTTGAAGAGTTTCCTCGATTACTCCTAGATCCCATTATCAGCTCCTGTCTTGGTGAAAATGGGACCAATTGCGAAGTACCCTTTCAAACAAAAAAAGAATTTTCCAAATTGGTTCAGCCGTCTTCGAGTAATCGGTGATCAAACATTAAAAAAAATATACGCGTCGAATTGATAAGCTCCTCCGTTTTTTTCGTCGGTTGAAAATGGCTGTGACATACAGACGGTTGGACAAACAGACAGGCATGACGAAACTTTTTTTATTTCTTATTATTTTTTTTATCACATATGAGTATTTTATTTCCAAAGTCCCCTAGTACTCCTAATCGGGCGTCAAACACATTAATAAACTAACATCTAATCAATAAGCATGTAACCCTTTGTAAACAATAAGTTACAACTTATTATGATCAAACAATATTAAATAAAATATAATATTACCTTCAAGTATCAATATTAGTTAAGTAATGTATAAAATCGGGCGAACAATGGTTTGTAAGTGTGTGTGCGCGCAATGTGTGAGTGATAAACGTAAATGCGTCCTTAATAAGGATTACTACTTCATAGTCCTGTGATTAATGTTAGTTGTTCACCCTTAAGAGCTCTGTTGATTACTTTTCTGCTTTGTTCTTTGCTTTGACCTTTTCTCAACTGCCTCTTCAGCAGCCCCACAGAAACCTCAAAGGAGGAATACAAGACAATTAGTGAGAAGCTAGACAAGGTGAACCTTGATGACACAGTCCGGTCCCTGGACGAAGAGACTGAGGTGCCTCACAAGCCCCCCGCTAATGTTCCAGACTTCGACCTGGAGAACTGGAATGACCCCTTCCAGGTCTCCAACTATGCTATGGATATATTCAACTATTTGAAAATCAGAGAAGTGAGTATGGTATCTGATGAACAAGTTTTTAAAACTAATTCTTCATTTAGTTACGCTTGAGAATACATTCGCGCGTAAGTTTTCCTACATGGTTTTCCCACTTTTTCACATTTTGCACCTGTTAATATTGGTTCTGCTGTTCGAAAAATTAACAAAACAAACAGACAGACATAAATAAATTGTTTTAAACACTTTAGAAATTATTTTGTTATTTTGAAGCGATATGTTCTTGTGTATTTCCCGAATGTGGAGTAAGTTGTCGCTTTGATTCCTACTTAAGTTACAGCGCCGCATTTACGCGCGAAAAATTTATTTAAATCGAGTAAACAGATACACAAATTCCTTACAATATATTATTATTTAGGAAGCACACAAGCGAAACATGAAACAGTTGTTTTTTTGTTAATTATTAAATATTGGGTTGTAGCCCAATATAATAATGTATTAATTAATTGAATCCAAAATCCTTTAAAATTATAAGCTGACATTGAGAACAAGTCTAGGTTTGCAAAGACTGTGTCAACGATTTCTACTATACAACGAAGAAGTAGCCTGACTCAAGGTTCGAGCGGCGAGAAGAAACGACGAAGAGTGGACTTGCGTGCAGCTCTCGTATTATGACAGTCCTCAGTACCATTTAGCTTACTAGTTACGTCTATACATTGAATGTAGTGGAAAAACCAGTAGCTTACATCGCAGTTGTATCGCCTTATCTCGTATTACGTTACCAACAACCAACTAACCTTTCGTTTTAGCGCCTGTTCCCCATCGACGACTACCTCGCCCGGATGAAAGGGATCACATCGTGGATGCGGGCACTGCTGGTGGACTGGATGGTGGAGGTCCAGGAGAGCTTCGAGCTCAACCACGAGACTCTATATCTGGCTGTGAAGCTAGTGGACCTGTTCCTGACGCGGTCTACCAAGACGCAGCCAGAGAAAGACCATCTCTCGAAGGAAGAATTGCAGTTGCTCGGAGCTTCTGCATTGTTTATTGCTTCCAAGTTTGACGTGAGTTAACTCTACTGTTATTTGATTATTTCAATTTCTCTATTTATGTTTCCTGAAAGTTATTCTGTTTGTAAACGCGTCGCATGGTGCATTTAGAACTTGCACCTGCACATCACATTTTCATGATGAAATAGAGTTCATTCAACATCACAAAAGTTGAAAAAAGTTTGTGTTTTAGTATCATGTAAATAACTTGAGAAAACAGAGTTCTTTGACTATAAACACTTGCAATTTTAATTAATACTTAAAGTTCTACCTAATAGCTGCTAATGTTCCAGCTTTTTTTTAATAAGCCTATCTTGTCACACTGCTGGGCAAAGGCCTCCCCCAAAACTTTCCAGACAACCTAGTCTCTAGACCAGGTATTAAAAAATTTAGTTTTCGGCCAATGTTCCAGAAAATTAAATCTAGTCTGTTTGGTTATTGTAATAGATTGTTGTATGGGCCAAGTTGCCTGAAATATATAAAATTGTATTGTAACATGTGTTGTTGTGGTACAGGAGCGTATCCCCCCCCTGGTGGACGACTTCCTGTACATCTGCGACGGCGCCTACACGCTGAGCCAACTGCTCAAGATGGAGATGAACATCCTGCGTGTCGTGGACTTCGACCTCGGCATCCCGCTGTCCTACCGCTTCCTCAGAAGATACGCCAGGGTGAACACTTTAACATAATTATGTTTCCGGATGAATGGAAGATAATACCATCACAATATTGGAATTTTTGTGAGAAGAATTCATGAATGTGCTAAATAAGTTATTGGCTTCGGCCGTTATTGGCTACAATAAGGTATTTTCTTAATAAATTAAAGATTTAGTAGGTAGGTATTTCTAGGTAACTGTCTCTCCATGCCACATCATGCGTACTATTAAGCGAAACGGTGTTCAAACATGAACCCAATAAAAAAAAATCCTAAATTGTGTAAACTGATGGCATTTTCTTCCTTGCTTCTGTAACAGAGATATATGGCTACTTATAGTATTCCAGCCTTCTGTAACAGAGATATATGGGTATTTATATTGTGTGGCAGTGCGCGCGAGTGTCGATGCCGACGCTGACGCTGGCGCGCTTCGTGCTGGAGCAGAGCCTGCTGGAGTACGGCCTGCTGCAGCACGCCGACAGCAAGATGGCCGCCGCCGCGCTCTACCTCGCGCTGCGGATGAAGGCCATCGGACACTGGACGCCCACCTTACAGTATTATACAGGTATACGCGCTTTACACCTTTCACTTATTAAATAGACAGCTAACTGTGCTTGCTGCGGTTAAAGAGAGATTTATATATTCTAAGACGTTCAGTCTTCCAAGGAAATGAACAACTTATTAATGCATTGCATCTCCCCGTTCAGGCCGCGTCGGTCAGTGATGGCCGACAACTAGACTTGCCGTTCGGGCCGCGTCGGTCAGTGCTGCCCGGCGTTTAATATCTCCATAATTCATTAATTAATGACTAAAGTTGACTTTTGTTAATGAAAACATACAATTGGACATTAGATATCCTACTAATATTATAAATGCGAAAGTTTGTGAGGATGGATGGATGGATGTTTGTTCCTCTTTCACGCAAAAACTACTAAATGGATTTGGATGAAACTTTACAATAATATAGGTTATACATCAGAATAACACATAGGCTACAATTTATCATGATTTTTTGTAATTTGGTCATAATATAACGATAAATATAAAGTAATTCGGAAAAAATTCTGCCTTCTGAGAGCTATCTTCGCGTACACTGCTAAAACTATTGGAGATACATAAATATAATGTACCGTAGCATTGTATGTCTTAAATAGTTCTAAATAAAAGTCCAGGACAGCATATATCTACCTTTTATGTGGAAGCCACAATGACCAAAATAGTGAACCTGGATACTTTTTTACAATGCACATTTTAGAATATTTATCAAACTCTTATTAAAATCAATACATTTGTCACTTCAATTATTTTAATATAGATAAACTTTGTCTTTTACACTAAGTAATTTGAACGCATAGTTTATAAGTTATCACGATAAGATTGTCTTGAATGGAGCTCAAGCAAGCGACATAAATACGCGCAGCGGGTAAAGCGGGGGAGCGGGAGGAGGCGATGTGATCCAAGTCATTCCTAAGTGCGCGACCCGAACGCGGGCAGACGCGTGAGGGCAGACGTCGTTGACGGTTGTGTTAATTATGCGTAATTTCTCTACAGCAAATTCGATTTTCGAAGCGATTTATTAAGTCACACAATAGGCATAATTATTTCTTTTAATAAGTATATTTTTAGTAGAAACATTCATTACTTTCTATTTGAATTTCAGTCGTATTAGGATTTTTATTTGTTTTTTTAATTATAGGATTGTAGTTTTAATTATATAAATATAAGGATTTTGTTGGGATCAAGTCAATATATTCTTTTTTGTTTTCATTAACTTATTGTAATTTTTTTAGGTTAAGAATAATAGTTAGTAGTAGTCATAGGTTAGGAATTGTTTTAATAGTTATTTTGATTGTAATTCTTAATAGAAACACAGATTACATTTTTATTTAAATTTCAGTCGTATTAGAATCGTATTTTTTTTGTATTTGTTCAATTATAGGATTGTAGTTTTAGTTTAGATACGTTTTAGATAAGTTTTTTGTTACGGTCAAGTGAATAGAATATTTTTTGTTTTCATTAACTTTTATGTATTTTTTTTAGGTTAAGAATAATAGTTAGTAGTAGTTATAGGTTAGGAATTGTTTTAATAGTTATTTTGATTGTAATTTTTTAATAGAAACACAGATTACTTTTTTTTTTAATTTCAGTCGTATTACAATTGTATTTTTTTGTGTTTGTTCAATTATAGGATTGTAGTTTTAGTTTAGATACCTTTTAGATAAGTTTTTTTGTTAGGATCAAGTGAATAGATTATTTTTTCTTTTCGTTAGATTATTATAATATTGCTAGGTTTGTTTTATTTAGTACCTACCAACTTATAAAAATGCCGCGAAAGCATAAGTCAAATATTTCGCAAAGCTCTAATAAAGCCCGAGCTATGAAAATAGCTAGACGTGATGAGACGTCTCAACAAGCCGAGCTGAGAAGGCTTGAGCAGGCGGTGCGTAGTGCGGCACATAGATCTGCAGAGACTCCAGAACAGTTCCAAGCCCGACGTCGACGACATGCAGAGTATCTGCTGTCTCAACGAGCTGTGGAGACACCTGAACAGTCACAAGCCCGACGTCAACAGCATGCTGACTATTTGATGTCTCAGCGAGCTGCAGAGACACCAGAACAGTCACAAGCCCGACGTCAACAGCATGCTGACTATTTGATGTCTCAGCGAGCTGCAGAGACACCAGAACAGTCACAAGCCCGACGTCAACAGCATACTGACTATTTGATGTCTCAGCGAGCTGCAGAGACACCCGAACAGTCACAAGCTCGACGTCAGCAGCAAGCGACTTATATGGCGTCCCAAAGAGCCACGGAAACATATGAAATGGCTGAATCTCGCACACGCACTGTTGCTGAAAGGGCAGCACAGCGACGTCAAACATTTACAAGAAACACATGGCGGGTGTTTAGTAAAGCTGCATTTGAGTATGATGAAACTCTTGATTATTAAATGACCACTAAGAAAGGAATTTCGATAATTCCACCTCCAAGAGTTTCGCTCTTAATATAATAGGGTTCAAAGATTGTCCATCCATCAGTTTTGAAGTTAGACATCTGAAATTTCGGATACGTGTAGAACTTATGGTTAAAAAAAAAATATTTGTCACGAAATTTTATGTGGTAGAGCAAATTCCACTCGTACGAAGCCGCGGGTAACAGCTAGTAAGTATCTAATTTTTTTTTGAGGTTGTCTTCCCGTCAAACCAACAATAAAAAAACATTAGTCTTTTGGATAGAACTGTGATTTTTGCTTGGCCTAAAGGGAAAGCTCACTGTCGGTCAGCACTGACCGTGTTAGCGTTCAATGTGTTAATAGCCTTCTAGGTAAGCAAGCGTGCTTCATCTTTACAAATCATCACTCAATTCATCACTTATCATCAGTGATCGGAGTAGGTAGATTGAAATGGGGTCATTGATCCGAAACGTATATATTAATATGGACATTCCTCCGGAATTAGTGGATTATTAAAAAAAAACCGGAACTTATGTAGGAATTTTATTCTGCCAGAGTGGAAGGAGTCATTTGATGATTTGCCATCCTCAAAAAAAAAGGTAGGAATTGTAATAAAATGAGCAATATTATTACAGATAAAAATAAAATTACATATAAACAATAAAAATTACAGATAAATAATGAATTAATTTAGTTTTTATACCTTCCTTTAAATTTTGAATTGAGTAGGAATAATATCACTACCAACATTAACAATGTTTAATTGAATCCGGAAATACCGGAATTACTTTCCGGAAAAATGGCTTATCCATGTTATTCTTTCTGTGTGCATTTATGATACAAGTACCAAAAATCAATCTACCTACACCGATCACTGCTTATCATTGAGTGAGATAGTGAAAAAATGCGAGGCTTATCAATCAATAAAAAAAGTCTTGGATGTTCCATGTAATTTTAGCTAAGCCTAAATATCTAGTGACCAAAATATATTAATTTTTGTTACCTAGTTAGAAATTAGACTGTTTTTCGATATATAGCTATTGAAAATAGTTTGATAGGATTAACATAGATAGATATAGTCTTTATTGTACACCATAACAGTAAAACAAAATTATGGACTTAACAACTAAAAAGGGTGATACAATGGGTGGTCAATACAATACAATAAGGTACAACGGGTGATACAAGTGTACTAAAATCCTAAAAACTTAAGCAATGTGTGCTGCATACATAATAATGATCTTATTCTTTGTAGAAAAATACAATCAGAAAGAGAAACAACACAGTTTTTTTATCGTTTTGTCATTGTTGGCGTGGCCCAAATAATATAGGTAGTATTTACTAAGTCCTGATGCAAACTAAGTCTGGTGTAAGAGATTTATCTATGCCTCTGTCACTTACAAACCCTTATTATACAGGATACGCCGTCAAGGACATCCTCCCCATCGCGATCGCACAGAACGCGACACTACACAAGAAGCCAAAATCCGCCATCAGCACAGTCAGGAACAAGTACTCACACACAATCTTTTTTGAAGTAGCCAAGGTACCTCTCATAGAGAACTCTGTGCTCTCCAGCTGAGGGAAACCCTGTGGTGCTTTACATGCTGTACAGACTATTCTAAGGTGGGTCCAAGTTTTTTAATAGATACATTTATAAAGCTGAGTTGTTATTTGGAGGCTAGTGGATAAACAAAGTCTGACCCAAGTTGCAATGTACATAAAATTAACGCTTTTTACTGTGTTCGTATTTATGTAATAATTACATAAATACTTACATAATTATTATTTTTTGTTATTTGTCTAGCTTCACTATTAAAGTTCTTATTTGTTAGCATAACTTTTTCACTTGTATTTTAATGGTAAATCTGGATAAATAGATAACAATTTGATATGCTCAGTGAAAGGTTTATGAATTTATCAGACTAAAACGTCTGTGCCTTTAATATTAATTAATTGAATTTACAAATTATTTAAGAGTTTATAATTACTTATTTTTTGAAAATAATAAATTCTAAAGTGTTCTTGCGTCAGACTGAACTTGGTTCGCGCTGCCGTAGACTAAGAAATCGCAATTGATAACTTGTGTTACTTAATTATAAAGTGCTGTCTAATTTGAGATGTGTGAACGCTTCCAATGTTGCGTGTAGCTCCCTCACGAGATTTGAATATAAACTGACAAAATTCGGACCCTTGAGCGAGCTACTGAGATAGCCATCTAAAAAGACCAGTAAAATGTAAGGTGCCACATTGGCTTATTAGTGCTACGTTTTATTTATAAGTAGTTGACTAAACTAGACAATTTTCCTCAGGTTAACCATCTGAGTAGATAAGAACACTGCCATTAGATGAACGTGTAGGTAGTGGAAAAGTAGATCAATTAAAGATTTGTGTAAGCGCGCGAATTGTTAAGCGTGAAAGACTACGGTATGAGTTGTTTATGCGAAGTTTATTAATTTCGGTAAATTAATTTAATAAAGACTGAAATTTTTTGTTGACATGATTGAAAGAATTATCAGGAGTAACTGGCTAGAATTATTTGTCAAATATGTGCCATATATACTGCTATGGTAAGTGAAACTCGGACCATTTGACTAGAGGATGAAGCCTCAATAAATAACACCAGTTGAACAGAGAAACTAAGTTTCAATAAAACAAAGCGTTTGAATAAATAAATAAAAGACTCAAACCAAAATCTCATCATGTCCTGTCTGACCTCAACATAAATTTTACCAAAAATCAATGCCTAAAATCCACATTCCAATATTGTTTTAGTTCCGCCTCGCTGCTTATTATTTAATTATTACTCTGTCTTCCTATAGTGACATAAAGGTGTTATTTGGCTGATGTATCGATTTTATGTATATTTATCAAACATGTGCAAATATTGTAACACTTTGATATGTAATTTACGGTAATGAGATGAATTCTCAACGCGTGACTTGTTTGAAAGTTGTCAAAGTGTACATTGCGTACATGAGCGCTTTCGCTTTTATGATAAATATGCAATACTTAAGAATATTGTATGACTAGGATTTGTTGAATATAGAAATCGGAAGCCTAGACTGTACAGTTGCGTCATAAGTGTTATAGATAAATCATCATGACTCGTACAAATTTCATTAATATTGATTTAATCATCTCATCATTTTAGATTTTTAGTTATATTTTGTAGTTGCAGTAACACTTGTGTCCCTGACAGTACTGTGTAGGTCTAGGTACAACAAGCGCCGGATGTGAACGTTTTTATACATAATATTATGTATTCTTGGCAAGCTTTGCTAATACTCTTTTAATTATAATGAATGGATTTTTGTAATGTTTTAATATAATTAATTTACATAGTAATTATTGTGAGATTATTCGCATCATTTGTCATAAATATGTTTTGTAATTTATCACATTTTAAAGAGTACAAAATATTGGAATGTTATAATAATGTTGTTCGTTTAATAATAAGTTTTAGAATAATTGTCACTTTGAAAACTGTTTTCTTCTTGATAACATTTGTCGTCTAATTATACAAGATTAATGTAAAACAAACGTGTAAATAAAAGTGATTTTGGTTTGGTAATATGTATTTTAATTAATATTGAGAAAAGAGAAGATCCCGTACGTCGGCATGCAATATTAGGGTCGTAGCTTGGTACACAAATCTGGCGTAAAAGCGACATAAATTTCTTGAAGTCTAATTTTTCGTTCATTTTAAAAGTCGGGAGTATTGAATCTAAGAGCCACAATACGCGAAGCAACCGTATACCGAGGTAATGTAACATTTTTATTGACAATATCACTAATGTTACAAGAATAGCAGCAACCGATAACCACTCGTATGGCCCGATCTCTAAAGCCCGATTTACACTTCAACAAGTACAGTAGCGAGTTAAGAACTCGAGACAGTTAAGTAATAAGTAGTAAGTTGTAAGTAGCGTCCAAATGTAGGCGAGTGAGTAGTCATAGTTGCCCGAGAAGAAGAAAAGAAAATAACACCTGTACGCGGCCGCAACCTACAAATTTATGGACTGTACTAGGGATGTGAAATAATAATCGATTATGGAAATAATCGATTAAAAATCGATTTTTATCAAAAGAAAAATCGATTAATATAACAACATCGATTATTTTCTTAAGAAAAATCGATTATTTATTAATCGATTTTTCATGCTAAATATATTAAAAATCGATTTTTTATGTACAATGTTACATCCCTAGTAGGGATGTGAAATAATAATCGATTATGGAAATAATCGATTAAAAATTGATTTTTATCAAAAGAAAAATCGATTAATATAACAACATCGATTATTTTCTTAAGAAAAATCGATTATTTATTAATCGATTTTTCATGCGAAATATATAATAGTTTAATTAAAAATCGATTTTTTATGTACAATGTCACATCCCTAGACTGTACTAAACTCGCCCGTCTACATGCCAGCCAGTTAAGTTGGAGGGGTGCGGGAGACGCGAGAGAGGGGGCTACTTCGCACTGGACTCGCCGAAAAATAGGATCGCGATCTATTTAGCTCAACTTAATCAACAACTTACTACTTAACTCGCTTTTACCGTTCAAACTACATTAACAACTTAACTCGCCAATGACGCAAGTTAACTCGCTACTGTACTTGTTGAAGTGTAAATCGGGCTTTAAGCCCGATTTACACTTCAACAAGTACAGTAGCGAGTTAACTTGCGTCATTGGCGGTTAAGTTGTTAATGTACTACTACTTAACTCGCTTTTGCCGTTCAAACTACAATAACAACTTAACTCGCCGATGACGCAAGTTAACTCGCTACTGTACTTGTTGAAGTGTAAATCGGGCTTTAGGGCGGCTGCAATGTACAATAATAGGAGACACAATTAAAATATAATACACAGTCCAATAGGAGCCTCCCCGAGTGGCGTTAAACAAATCGTACTGCGATTCCAAACGCCCGGCGCACCCTGTACAGCAAGCGGTAACGCAGACTAACTGACTAATCATTTCGCCACAATGACTCAAACTCATGACTTCATGAGTAATAGACCAAAAGAGCTTCCCAAAAAGGCGTTTGTGCCAGACCTTGCTTTTTTATGCATATTGCATCTGGATTGAGTGCCTAATTTTATTCTTGGGGAATTTAGCTAAGGTTAGTTAAAACTGAAAGCAAAGACCCATTAAGCATTTCTGGACAGATTTCGCTTAGCTTGACAAATTAGATTACGCAGTATGTATCTAGTAATTAATTACATTTATTTAGCAAATTGGTTATACCCAAATAACACATTTATACTTAATTTTTTTTGTAAATATATATCGGATCTTAAATGAATAATTAGGAAGCCGGTAGTGCCTATCCTACAGAGGCTTATCTGATGATGGTTATGACTGACATACTCGTCTCACATCCATCCGGCAAAACAAGCGGCTGCGGGTCACTAGAATCGAATTCGATTCTTATGACAGGAGACAGCCTGGGGCCACAACAATATAGTACCTACTAGCTGCCGAGTATGGAGGTTTACCCTACTATAATAAATGCGAAATGAACTATGTCTGCCTGGTACACGTTCACGTCTGAACTACTTACCGCTTTTAATGTTTTTTTTTTGCAATCGGGGGGAAACCTTCAAAAGGCGCCTGACCTTTTGGGGAAGTGTGGGATTTCTACCTCACTAAAACTACTAGTAATAAGACTACTACTAATACTACTACTACTAATAAAAGCATTATTACATTAAAAATATTAGTTTTCTGCACTCCTCCATACTGCATATTACTTTGACTGTGCCTAATTTAATTCTCTTGCGCCCGCGTAATTTTCGTGACAAAGGTACCTAACGAAAATTATTTTGCGTATTAATATATCTACATATTGATACAACTTTTTTCTACTTGCTATCATTTGTCTTAACGGCCTAGTGGTTACAGGTACCCAGGTAGACACATGATTTTTTGTAAATTTCATAATTGCCACTGTTCTCAAAATAGTGAATGAAAAGATCGCGAGAAAACGGGCTTTAGGGATTGCAATTGCTGTATCCAGGCCGATTTCGATCGCGTTTCGGTAAACGCGATCGAAATCGGATTAGTAGTATCAGTGTTTGAAAGCATATTTCATAAGGAAGGTTTTTCTATATTACACTTAAGGTTCTGATCAATGACGTATTATAATAGACGCGTCATATTCCCACAAAACACCTCTCAAAAACGGCACGAAACACACACATAGAGAATTACTATCTAATACGTGTAAAGAAAGGGACAGAAAATAAATGCCATCTCTAGGTACACCTGATGTTAGAGAGAGATGAATATACATCTTTAGTTAACAACCTCCCCTAACGTCACGTGACTGACTTCATTCATACGCTAGCAGCCATTAGCCGTGTAGAAAAATAAAAATAATAAATGTATTTCTGTTGATATTTACCTATGAAATGACACATTTTGACCTCTCACGGAAGCAGTATAATTAGTGCAACGTCTGAAAACACACAAAGGCATGCTTTTTTCCTAATTTTCTTTTAAAACACATTTTTTCTTAACATATGTAGTGTAGCGATCGCGACACAGGTTCGTGCGTAACTAAACAGACACGAGGCACTTACCTTGATTTCAACTTGCCATTTCAGAGCGCGGACAACGTATCTATAGTTTATTATATATCTTTGGTTCTGATGACGATCTTTGGAGATAAGTGATGGAACTCTTCAATTATAAACAGATCATCTTTTGGGTGGGGTTTGATTTTCATTCTGGGCAACACTTGGTCCAATTCCCATACAAAGACTGTCAATCTCCTTTCGATTCTAAATGGCGATACCCGGCCGCGACTATTATTTTTTACTTTTTATGGGATGTAAGAAATATCCCACCAACGAACTACATCTAAAATACTTAGATGTAGTTTTGCCTGGGGGGTTTTAAAATTTAATTTTTATTTTAAACTTTTCACCTACCATAGTTTTTGTCAATTTGACTAATTAAATGGAATGGACAGTTTTTGTAATATAGTACACGTCGTTTCCTTTCATTTGACAACATTCGATTATTCATCCCCACTTTCACCCCCATATCTAGTAAATGGCTGAACCGATTTTGAAAAAACATATCTAAGAACTACCTTCTCTGTGGAAATCTGCTTTCTAACAAAAAAAAAAGACCGCATCCAAATCGGTTCACCCGCTTAGAAGCTACGGTGCCACAGACACACCTAGCGGTCAAACTTATCAACACACCCCCCTTTTTGCGTCGGGGGTTAATAGATATGTTTTGCGGGAAGGCTGTTATCAACGAACGATTTCTAGAGGATACTGATGGTTTGTAGATACAGGTTCTTACAAAGAGAGATCCGGTACCAGCAGAACTCGAGCAGCCACCCGTCGTGACGACCGATTTATTGTTTCAACTTCCCTACGAAATCGTTTGCTTACGTCAGTAAACTTCAAAATAGAGCTTTTCAAGCTTCAGGACAGTTTAAAAAGCTGTATTTGCGAGAAGTCCTGTGCCCACAACCGTGGCAGCAGCACTAAGAACAGCGATTTCACAAGAATGGAACAATATTCCGCAAGGCCGTTTAATAACCCTAATAAGATCTATGCGGAGAAGATTAGTCTGTAATAAGCAATACACCTTATCAAAACAAAAAACGCTGTTATGAAGTTAACGAACCAAACTATTGGTTTCAATTTAGATTTGTGTAAAAAGTTCTAATACTTGCTTAAGTATGTTTATTTCAAATGCATTTATGCATCTTGAACATTAATGCAGTTTATAAATCTGTGTCAGTGTAGTTTGTGTTTTCGTATCGTTGAAATAAAACAAAGAAAACTATGCATATTGTGATTTAATCACACTTGAAAACAAAATGGTTTTTCCAGCAGTCAAATCTGACCGTCTTGACTATACATAGAAAAAATTACGAAACAATACCTAGTAATTCATCGTTAATCACGCTCGGGACAAAAAGATGTCGTGGGCATATACGTGTCTAACTTATATACATACATAGCACAAACTATACTAACAAAATGCATGTTCGGGTCACGACCGCAACCGTGAGGTAATTCCAAGAGAAATTGATTACCTAGTTTCTGACAGCAGAATTTTGTAGAAGTAAAAAATACAAATTGATACTTCAAATATATTTATCACAAAACTAAATTCCTCTTATGGTGAGAGGGCTCCAAAAATTTAGATACGTATTTACAAAATGTTATTGTAACGTAAATGATGGGAAAAGATACAAGGTTTTGATTAATGGGTCACATTATCAGGTTGGCTTTTGACCAGAATGGACAACTGTTAGAAAATTTTTAGATTAAAACTTTTATTTCACATTTCATTGGTATTTTTTCGCATAAATCTGGAAGAAAACCCAGCCTCACATTAACTTATAATTCATCTATAGTCGAGCGGAATTGATAAATGTTGTAGTTTATATTTACCTCACTCCCTCCTCAAAGTTACAATTCCCATAGATCTAAGTCGTGTAAACAACATTTATGTCATCTACCTAGAGCTAAAATATGTAGATCACATTTCCTAAGATATAAAAAACCAGATAAGGCAAAGGTTTGGGACTGGTATACACGCACGGTATATCGGAGGAGTTAATATGATTTAAAATATTGCACATTTTTACGCACAAGCCAAGGCATGGCGGGAATAGAAGTGTCTACCTTTGACGCAAGATTCAAAAACAGTTTGAATAGAAGGAAATGTAGTTTAGCAACAATGGCGTCACAAGATTATTGGTAGTGTGGAAGTCGATAGGCATTTTCAGTCCTCGTCCTCAACCTGTGATTCTTCAAAACAAACAGCTTTGTAAACAAGACAATCTTGTAATCGATAATATAAAGTCATTAGGAAAACTACTTTACTGCTTTGAGTTTTTCACTACAAGACACTAACGTTCGTCCATCGAAAGTTTCCAGGAAAATTCACTAGTAAGTTGGCCCCACTGAGGCGAGATGACTCTTTGTAAACGTAAACACGACATTGACATCAATTTGACAAGACTGACAGACAACTGACACTTAAATCCAACGCAATATCCCCAGAAATCAAAACTAATGAAAAAAGTTGGCTTCGTCTCCTTGAGTCTTCAATTTTTGAGACCTAAATTAACATACTTTCTTTGTGATTCCTACCTATGGAATCCTAAATATATTTCACAGTTGTCAAAAAACTTAAGCCTTTGACAGGTACCTTGACATGACGCCTCAGTGCTGCCACCTAGTGAACGTTATTTCAGAAAACCCGCGTCCCACGTCAATAAGACACTTCTATAGACCGTAACGTGTAAGTCCACCTTTATACATGTTGTTATTAGTATAATGCCTTATAATTCTTGAGGTGAAACAATTAGTACTTACATGGAAGTCAGTTAAATCATTCACTTCGTCAGTAAAGGTGACTGTTTTGGTTACAACTTAAATTACGATCGGCGGATTAATTTAATTATAAATTTACGGGGCTCGCATGGTTCCAGTTTTGCCTTGTTTTTGAAGTACATGTGTCACAAATCGCACTCCTAGAATCAAAGTGACCTAATTCTAAATTCGTGTAATTGCAGATTTTTATATAAACTGGCCTTAAAAACTCTAAATCCCGTGGCAGCAGGGATCAGAATTACGATTTATAAAGGGAAAGCCTCTATATCTGTCAGTAGAGATATATGCACACTTAAATTGACTCAACAGTTTTTTAGACTTTCCAGATCAAATCCGAAAATAGCAATATATGACTTAGGTCACTTTCATTCAAGTGTGCAAAATGTACAAAAAGAAAATACCAGAAGGTATACTGTTGCTAAAAGCGTTACAAGTATTGATTAATAGTATAATAATAAATACAGTGTACGTAATAGTAAATACAGTGTAAACTCCATGTAACGTCACTCTATTTAACGACAAACTCCCTTAAGCGTCGAAATCAATTGGCTTTGGTTGGTTTAGCTTGTCTTTCATACAATGTTTCACTCTACATAGCATTACACTCACTCTCAATAACGACAACAATCTATACTTATAATAAATCTGTAGAGAGGTCAATTCTGTACATGAAATATATTTACAAAATAACTATCAGGGGGTGATTAGGGATCGATACTGATGCCAAAAATGCAATCAGTAAAATTTTTGTCTGTCTGTCTGTCTGTCTGTCTGTCTGTCTGTATAACCGTTATAGAAACAAAAACTACTCGACGGATTTTAACGAAACTTGGTACAATTATTTTTCATACTCCTGAGCTGGTTATAGTATACTTTTCATCACGCTACAATCAATAGGAGCAGAGCAGTGAAGGGAAATGTTGGAAAAACGGGAGAAGTTACTCCATTTTTTAAGCTTCCGTCGCGAGTGCAACCTTAATGGTTAAAGCTACACAGAAATCATTTATGACGGAAATGTTCTCCTTAAAATTATATAAAAAATATCCCACGACAGGATATATCTATCTTTTATGGTTGACTCACAATAACACGTGTAACTCCCGATAGCTTAGCAGTTCGAAGCTTTCTGATTATTATTCTACTCCGAAATTTAAAACCACCACAACTTTGCAATGGAACTCGGCTAAAAGTAACCCAGTTGCAACAAAATATAATCGAGGCTCAAATTTTAACAGGTTGCGGTGCAGGAGAAACCGTCTTTATTCCCAGAATTCCCATAATACCAAATAATTTTCCATTCCAATTTAAAAGAACGCAATTCTCAGTATCGGTGTGTTATGCAATGACAATTAATAAGGCTCAAGGGTAGACTTTTCGTGTTGCTGGAGTAGATCTCGGTGTCAGTTGTTTCTCGCATGGTCAGTTGTACGTCGCTCTTTCCCGGGTTAGCAGTTCTAGAAATCTTTATGTTCACGTGCCGGACGGGTCAACATTCAACATAGTTTACCCCGAAGCTTTGCGCTGAAGTATTTTCGTTCTATAGGTACTTAAGCCTCATGTGAACGTGACCTAAACAATATTACCGATACATTAACTTAATAACACACAAGGAGTTACCTACACGCTGACGGAGTCGCGGGCACAGCTATTAACAATAATATTGTGCGGTTCGGTATTGTTGCGATATTTTTCACACAACAGTAACAGTATTATAGATTGACATATTATATTTCCCTACTAAATCACGAAAGTTAATCTGTCTGTTACATCAAAATCACTGAACCGTGAGGAAGGACATAGGCTACTTTTTTTTACGAAAAACGACGGAAACGTGGACAAAGTCGCGGGCAACAGCTACCTATACTAATAATATAAGGCTGAAGAGTTTGTTTGTTTGTTTGAACGCGATAATCTCAGGAACTACTGGTTCGAATTAAAAAAATATTTTTTAATTAAATAGTCAATTTATAGAGAAAGGCTATAGGCTATATATCATTACGCTAAGGCCAATAGGAGCGGAGCGCCAATGTAGAATGCTTCAAAATCGGGGTTAAATTTAACGTTAGCCCAAAGTAACTATTCCACGCGGACGAAGTCGCGGGCAAAAGCTAGTACCAAATAATTTTCCATTCCAATTTAAAAGAACGCAATTCCCAGTATCGGTGTGTTATGCAATGACAAATAATAAGGCTCAAGGGCAGACTTTTCGTGTTGCTGGAGTAGATCTCGGTGTCAGTTTTTGAAGTGAAAACTTCTTTAGCGGCGCTGAGCACTTTTTGTATGGGTAAAAACTGTTAAACTCGCGTCAGGGTCACGTGACCGATCGAAAATCGTAAGACTTTTTTTTTAAGGGAAAACTTTAGCATCGTTGTGATTTAAAAGTTAATGAAACGAAAAAGCGTGGGGAGTTCAGGGAGGTGAGGGGTAAGGGGGGTCCCGTGTGGGGGCGGGGTGGGGGGTCTCGTGGGGTGTTGTGGGGGAGTTGAGGGGGTAGTTGAAGGGAGTTGAGGGGGAGTTGATGGGATTTGAGTGGGGAGTTGAGAGGAGAGTTGAGGGGGGAGTTGGGGGGCGAGTTGAGGGCCTGTTGGGGGACGAGTTGGGGGGCAGGTTGAGGGCGAGTTGGGGGGCGCGTTGGGGGATGAGTTGGGAAGCGAGTTGGAGGGCCAGTTGGGGGGCGAGTTGGGGGACGAGTTGGAGGGCCAGTTGGGGTGCGAGTTGGGGGGCGAGTTGGTGGCGAGTTGGGGGGCGAGTTGGGGGCGAGTTGGGAGGCGAGTTGGCTGCGAGTTGGGGGGCCTGTTGGGGGGCGAGTTGCGGTGCGAGTTGGGGGGCGAGTTAGGGGCGAGTTGGGGGGCGAGTTAGGGGCGAGTTGGGGGGGGCGTCATTAAAAAATGTTAAACGGCGTCAGGACACGTGACCTGATCGAAAATTCGTAAGACGGACGGAGAGTAGACAGCCGGCGCGGCGTAAGAGAGGAAGTATCCCCCTCTCTTTCTACGGCGGGGCGAAAATGTATGCCTGCGCCTGCTGTTTCGAGAGATAAACTTTTTAATGTAATATAAAATGTCATGTTTGTGTACGATAGCGCAATAAATAAATATTGTATTCTACCACATAAATGATAGTACTTTTATACTGATAATTAAAGCAATTCGTGCAAAATTATTCCCTAACCATTCCAAAATATCAAAAATGCACAACGTTAATGTTCAAGTTTTCATTTCTGCCGGCACTCCCGGAGTGCAACCCGCATTTTTTTTTCTCGCATGGTCATTTGTACGTCGCTCTTTCCCGGGTTAGCAGTTCTAGAAATCTTTATGTTCACGTGCCGGACGGGTCAACTTTCAACATAGTTTACCCGAAAGCTTTGCGCTGAAGTATTTTCGTTCTATAGGTACTTAAGCCTCATGTGAACGTGGTCTAAACAATATTACCAATACGTTAACTTAATAACACACAAGGAGTTACACGCTGACGGAGTCGCGGGCACAGCTATTAACAATGATATTGTGCGGTTCCGTATTGCGATATTTTTCAACAGTATTATAGATTGACATATTATATTTCCCTACTAAATTACGAAAGTTAATATGTCTGTTACATCAAAATCACTGAACCGTGAGCAAGGACATAGGCAACTTCTTTTTTACGAAAAACGAAGGAAACGCGGACGAAGTCGCGGGCAACGCTAAGGCCAATAGGAGCGGAGCGCCAATGAAGAATGATTCAAAATCGGGGTTAAATTTAACGTTAGCCCAAAGTAACTACTCCACGCGGACGAAGTCGCGGGCAAAAGCTAGTTGAGTAATAAAAAGTACCTTTTAAGTTGCTAAAATTAGTAAAAACTGCGCAGCTGTGTACGATCTATTGTCGCTTTATTATCCTAGCCCGCAATAAACTCGACTGTCGGCATCATGCATACCGAACTTTCTAAGAAATTCGTTCTTTTGTTTACAAATTGGGATTGCTTGTACGTGTAGACTGTTGTTGACCATGACTCATAAGTAGGAGTCATGGATTATCTATACCTTATCATATTCTTAGTTGCTCACAAACTTTCAAACTGTAAACATGGCTAATAAAAGAAAATCACTGTGTATTGACGAAAAAGTTTTACTGATACGCGCAATAGAAACGGGATAGAAGATATTCTAATTCTGATGTTTCTTCTCTCCATTTAATGACAACTCTCTATAACGCCATAAAATGCACAGTCCCTTCAGTATCGCTATATAGAGTTTACACTGTACTTGGAAAATAAATTCATTGGATTTTTTTAAAGTATTACTTTATCTTATATTGTTCCTTATGACAACATAAAAGTTTCTGGATCCATGCACGCAGCTTCACATTACGACAATAAATCTCAAAATCACAGAAATATTCGACTGATCTCCAAAAATTACACAAAAAAAAACAAAACCAGCACTTTTCTTATAAATGTAAAGTGCGAACTTATTGTCGCAACGCGAACGAGATACAATATTTAAATACCAATGACTATAAACAAACCTACACAAAGATATCGCTCCAGCAATAATACCTAGTCGCTTTCGAGTGTTCACTACACTAACTTACAATATAAATTATATACATTACGCGTTCTATACATGTGAACGCTTCTAGTTATATTTACAATAAAGTTTTGGATGCTTTGGCTAACAATAGGGCACTCGCTTAAGTCTGTTTTGTGCAGTACTTGGCACACCGCTAGGTAGATAGGGTTCTGATATGAGAAATTCTGTTACAACTGCAGCCAAGACAACCGTCTTCACTTTCCCAAGATATAAAAGAATTGTCACCGGCTCCAGCCAGCCGCTTGACAAGTCAAACAAAAGTATTTATATAAGCATCGTACTGATATAAGAAATTTAAACAGTGCAACAAGTACCACACGAAACGAGCTTTACATTTAATTCCTACAAAACTACGTTAATAATTTCAAGTTCATTAGGAACCAACGTGGTAGGCTACTGTATCGGAACAAATACACGAATTTGAACCCTATGAGGATTAATACTGGGTTTATAATGGCTCAATATACTTCCACTTACGTAACTAAATATGTGTCAGCATAAAAAAGCCATTACAACCCGTAGTTTTAGAAATATGAGTTGAAAACTTTTGCGTAAAACTTTACACGACGATCTTAATGGTAAATTTTTATAAAAGCTACTATTCTAAACGCTATAAAAAAGAATGTCCATAATAAAGGACTGTAGGTAAATCCGGAGAGGTTGGCAAGAGACTAAGGGGAGTGTTTACGCAAAAGTTCCAACTGTGTCACTGAGCAGACGATATTAGCTGGGATTTGAAGATTTGTGGTTCTGGACATCTGTGGCGTCGTGGGAGCACTCGTTCATGGGCTGAGCTCGGGGTGACACGGGGCGGAAGGTGCACTCCAAGGAGTCGGAGTCAGGAGTGCCCGGGGTGGAGGGGGTCAGCCGGTCCGAGGTGCACATGCGCTTGGAGAGCGGGGAGTCTGCCTCGTCGCAGCGACGCTTACCGGTCAGCAAGGTGGGGCGGCTCACGGGGCTGAAGGAAGACGCTCGGATGGCGATGGGGGACAAGCTCCGCCGCGTCGTGTACTTCCGCGTGGGAGACGGCGACACTACTGGAGAAAATCTGGAAAGAACGAAGAATTACTAATATTATAAACTAGTATTTATTTATTATTTATTTATTAAATACTTTATTGTACACCTTACAATACACTTAAGGATAAAAATTATAAAACTATAAAGTATAAGTATAATTATATAGTATTCACGCGGGGCTTCGCTCCCGTGGATTCTATCACGGTAAAAACATAACTCTCCTTTTTTGCAGTCGCGTAAAAAGTAGCCTATAACCTTCCTCAAGCTTCAAGCTACTTCCATACCAAATTGCATCCAAATCCACCCAGTACTTTCGAAGATTAGCGCGTTCAAGCAAACAAACAAACTTTTCCGTTTTATAATATTAGTATAGATGCAAAAGTTTGTAAGGATGTATGGAAGTTTGTTTATCTTTGCTAAAACTTCTGAACGGATCTTTGGTATGTAGATAACTGAAATAACAAATAGAGTACTTTTGTACCAGAATTCAGAATTGCGTATGAAAAACGTCACACGAAGACGAGCAACTGCTAAACTTCCAAGTCACTCGAGTAATTGATTTATTTATGACCAGCTGTAGACAAATAAATCAATTATTCGTATAACTTGGTCGTTTACAGAATGTTAGTTTAAAGATAAAGTTAGTTACGATGAATTTGCCTCTCACAAGAATCGCTACAGCAAATGATGAGCAGCCTCTAGCTAGATACAGACATCTATCTAGCAGATGCTCATAACTTTCTGGCTGTCAATAAAAATATTATGTTTATATGTCAATTTGCGAATATGGCATTGTGTGCCGAATCCCATCACAACCTCCCTTAATGACAAATAAGTTCCAAACCTCCCTTGCACTACTGTATTTATTATGTATCTCACCTGATAGTAAGTGATGATGTAGTCGAAGATGGAACACGCTTACCTAAAATAACCTATTCACTCTTGACTTAAAGACTCCTAGGTTATAGCTATTAAGCTTGACGAAGTTGGCATCGCCCCATTCCATTCGGAGACAGCCTTCAAGGACAAGTTCAAGCGCCCAACCATGTCCTCACGGAGAGACTGGATCTGTGACCCACCAGCTCGCGCGCTGGATACATATCTCTCAGCAATTGTGCTGTCGTCTGCATACCCAAAGGTACCGGGCATTAGCAGATCATTAATGTGCAGCAAGAATAAAGTTGCTGAGAGTGTAATGCCGAGGGATCGGGGGTCGGTTGACCCCTGATCCCCCGGCATTAATTGCCAGATAAGCCACCTTTTTGCTATCAACGGAAAACCTTAATAAGGCATAATAATTCTGTTTTTAGGGGTACGTAGTCGACAAGGAACCCTTAGTTCCACGGCTCCTACTACACGTAAAGAGGGGATGATATTTTTTTCTATGCCTATCCCATAGTGTGGGGTATCGTTGGATCGGTCGTTCAAACATGATTAAGGACAGACCAATTTTCAAATCAGTGATTCGTTTGCGAAATATTAAGCTTTAAAGTGCTCCTTTTCGTTCGAGTAAAGTACCCCTCCGTACCAAGTAAATGGTTGTAGGTAGAAAATTCAAAAGTCACGGTAGTAGTACCTACATACTACGAAGTTAAAAGGAAAAATATCAGACCTAAGTTGGCTTCACAAATTTACGAGTAATAAGTCACTCGCTTTCGGATAAATTCTATTGAAAAATATTTAGGTAAATTCTTATTTGTGTAAAACAAAGTAGGTACCGTAAAATGCTGTAACTTTGCCCAGATTTTGACGTGTTTTGTTCGTATCTCTGAACCTGTTTATTATTGCGGCTTTTACAGACTTTCAGATGGAAAACAGACCTTATGCCTTGCCAGGTAGAACCCAAATCTATTTAAATCACGCCGTTTTTCAGAATTACAAACACTCAAAGTCGTAGGCAAAGTTAAAGGTAAAAGACACAACTTTGCCTAGAAGGATATCTCAATAAATATATTGTTAATCTTTTTAGTATTTTTTTTTCCGTGTACAAGTGACACGTGCTTGTCCCCGGCAGTTATATTATTGCCATGACGGTATTGAATATTTTTTTACTGCTGATAGGCAATGTTGTAGCAGGTACCACAAACTTTTCATACAAAAATGTCGTTGAAACAAGGGTTGTCCAAAAAAATACGGATTATTTTCTTAAACTTTTATTCACTTTTTTTTCAAAAATAAAATCAAATTCCACTTATGAGTAAAAATCACAAATATATAGCTTTTTTAGCAATACTGACTCGTAATTACTAATAAAAAATTAAAAAATGGCTTTTCCAGAGAATATTTGAGTTTATACAGGAGTCAGTGTCGTCACTATAGATGCTGGCGGGAAACATTCCGAATCATTCCCGTCGAATACTTCGGAAGTATTCTGAAATATTCCGAAACTTTGGGAATATTTCAACTGTAAAAAAAAAACAGGAAAATCGACCTTTGAAGTCTGTTAATATACCAAAACCTGCTCCTAAGTAGGTAAGAACAAATACTTTTCTGAAAACCGCATCAAAACGTGTTTGCTTGCAAGGTTTGCCTTTATTTGCTTTTATTGACTGGGCTATTATACGCGTTAAGTAGGTAGGTAATGATTAATACCTACCTATGCGACTCACGAATACTCGCGATACGTACAGAGCTACATACAAACTAACCAAAAACATGGTAACCCTTTTTCAAATAGCAAATCAAATATGCTTGGCCTGGTTTTTTTATTTCACAACTGACATTTAAGGCTATAATCGCATAGCACGACTTACAACTCGATCGCCTAATGCATGTATTTTGACCAATAGGATGCACGAAGCGTATTTTAGTAGTGTGCGTAATAGTAAGTATTAATATAATGTTACACGCCCCACGCCCTGTACTCACAAAATGCATATTATTTCTAATTGGGCGAAAACAGGAAGGGATGTGGTTTGTCACTAGCTGCGCTTCCGCAGAAATATTTTCTTAAGTGAGTATGCGTATCTTTGGCCGATAGTACCTACCTAAAAACAAAAGAATAAAAATCCTATTAATCGCAGGCTAATAAATCTACCTATAAAAATATCAACATATACTTAATCAATCCCATTTATAATAAAATAAACATTTATATTTTACTCTCGTAGCGTACATACGTACTCTCGCAGTGAACAATAATTAACTCACCCACCACACAACAAGCAAACACATTTATTCCCATTGAATTATTCGGGCGAAATATTCGGAAACATTCGATTGCGGGGTACGAATCTTTCTCGCGCGGGTGAAAACTTCTCCGGGGGCGGCATCCCCTCCCTCTTACCGCACCCCGCACCGCCATCGCCTGCACGCACGACTCGTGGCTGGTGGCAGTCGGGTGCGCGCGTCGCGGTGCCAGCACGGCGGCAGCGGCCGGCGCACAGAGATCGACGATCGATGCAAAATACGATTTTTCAGCAAAAAAAAGTTGAAATCTTAATAAATAATTAAAAGTTTCTTTAAATCAGAATGATTCAAAATGAATTTATCATTTTGAATAATTCCCATTTAAAGAAACTTTCCCCGAAGTATTCCGAAATTATTCGGAATTATTCAGAAGTTTTGCAACTATAGTCGTCACCCGACTTCGGAACATTAACAATTTATGCAATAAAATATCGTAAAACGAAGGGAATTTAGTGCATGCAAGCGCTTACGTGTCGATTTGACCGGGTTCGAAGCTGTGTAAATTTCATGCTAATACAACATTTAGATAGTAAAAATATATCATTATTAAAATCCGACTAGTGACATCCCTAGACCCAGGCAAAGTTGTGTCACTCAAGTTTTCAAAACAGTGCACAACATTGCCTGCTAAGTTATTTTAATAAATCAGTGTCCTTTTAACAAAAATATCGAGTAATACGGAAAGTAGATAGTATTTTCTTACCCTGGAATGTTATAGCTGCACGAAAACACCTTTTCTTTAGCTAAAACTTCAAAAGTTACAAGACACTAAAAATTTTCACTCAGTCGCACCGGTGTTTGTCGTATAACTAACGGAATAACAATGAAGTAACCATTACAAAAAATGAAAAATATCCCAACTAGCACAAATGGGCTGCATTAGAGCTTTGGAGCGTATCCGATTATTACTTATGGTAGTAGACGTAAGCGCTAGAGCGTCTACTACAGACTTAAAGCAGCCGCTTTAGCGCTATTTGGGCGCCATTTTATGCAACCTAAAGTTCCATTTAACCTGCACAACGGTTGCATAAAGGTTCCTTAATAGCTATAACGATTTATTAACGCTATACTAAAGCTCTCATAGCGCTACTTTTGAATGATTTTGAACTACTTTGGACGAATGAATTGATTATAGTTCTTTATTGTATATCTTCAGTTGACATTACTTGTAATATTTTGGTAAAGTGTTTTCGTCGCCATCATGAAAATAAAACAAAAAGAAGTATAAGTTTGTATTCTGTATTAGCAAGATATATAAAGATACTTAAAACGCTGTCCAGTTTACTGTAGATATATAAGATAACTAGTATTTGCGTGTTGCGCGAGGTGCAAGCACCTCGCGTGCTTGTGAAAAAAACTAAACGTTTTGGGAATACCTTCATTGTGCGTACGGCTAAGGAGTGGAATTCCCTGCCGGAGTCTGTGTTTCCCGATAGCTATAACCTAGGAGTCTTTAAGTCAAGAGTGAATAGGTTACTTTTAGGTAAGCGTGCTCCATCTTCGACCACATCATCACTTACCATCAGGTGAGATGGTGGTCAAACGCGAACCTATTCTAAATAAAAAAAAAAAAAATAAAAAAAAAAAAAACTAAAGCATTGCCCCTCTAAATCAAGTATTTGCGTGTCGCGCGAGGTGCAAGCACCTCGCGTGCTTGTGAAAAAAAAAAAAAGGATTTGCGTGTTGCGCGAGGTGCAAGCACATCGCGTGTTAGTGAAAAAAAAAAAAAAGGGGGGGGTGATGGGGGGGAGGTTGCACAATTATTTCGACTAAAGCATTGCCACTCTAAATGAATCTGAAAAAAAAGTTCCAAGTCTCTTAATTTCCGAGATCCGCCTAAAGGGGGGGAGAAGGGGGGCGGGGGGGGGGACTTTGAAAAATGCTTTTTACTTTACCGAGCCTCCTCTATACGAATCCGTAAAAAGAAAAAAATACGGGTCTCGTAGTTTCCGAGATACGATAGGGGGGGGGGGGGAAAAGGGGAGGTTTGGCACTTTTCCCGTAGTTTTGAGAGTTACTTGTTTACGAATCTGTCAAAATATACCCACCTCCTCATCCACCATCTGGGAGAACAATTATGTCAATGAGTCAGTCAGTCAGTCAGTGAGTGGTAATTTAGCTTTATATAATATAATTTTCGAGTAATTTTAACGCGCTTTTATGATATTTCAAAAATTAACAAAAGATATGTGATATTTTTTATTTGTTATACAGAATAAATTTTATTTCCGTATTTTTACGTGTCGATAACTTACTATTTGCAAGTGGTCGATTGTTTACCGGTACATTTAATGCACATTTAACTGAAAAACCAATGTATATCAACTCAATTTTGCAAGTGAATTATAAGTTTTCTTAAAAAATCATGGCGTCATTGTAATGTAGTCATAACCTGCAGTTTTCGCTCTAATAACTCCCTTTTGAGAATCATAGCGCTAATTTTCACCCTTCTAACGCTTCCAGTGATTTTTGTTCCCCTAGTGCAACTCACAGCCACAAAAAGCTCCTATTTTCTTGTTTTTGAGGTTATAAGATGTTGATACGTACTTATTCGTTTAGTATCTATTTTTATTGTTTAGTGTTTTTAAATGTTTTATGATAGTTACAAAAGTGGCTGTAAAATGGCGAATGGATTGAGCCTGCAAGGAATGACTATTGCTACTAAAGGCCTTAGTTACACTGATGATTTTTTTGTAACTATAGTATGCATAAGAGTTTCTATTATTCCTATAATGAAACTTATAGTAGTATAATGGTGGTTACTATAACTATAACCTATAAAAGTTACAATGGAAACCACTGTACAGCTGTGAGTGGCAGAATGACCTTCGTAACTCTCATATAAAGGTGTAAGTGGTAAATGAGTTCTACCGTGGACTACTGTGAAGGCTAGGGTAGTATTTGATTCAGCTTATAGCACCTTAAGTAACTTTTATAGCTATAGACGTTTACGGATGCAGATATGCAACTTTGAACTGCTTTTTGAACCCTTAAAGCGCTATTTTACAGCCGAAAGTAACAAAAAAAAAAAAGGTGTAAGTGGTAAATGAGTTCTACCGTGGACTACTGTGAACGCTAGGGTAGTATTTGATTCCGCTTATAGCACCTTAAGTAACTTTTATAGCTATAGACGTTTACGGATGCAGATATGCAACTTTGAACTGCTTTTTGAACCCTTAAAGCGCTATTTTACAGCCGAAAGTAACAAAATAGGCTGTAATTTCCACTAATGTGCTCGTTGGGATGTTGCCTAATAATATAAAATCACTACCAAATGGTAGAAAATACGAAAAAACGAAGCAAACGCGAAATATCGTTTATTAAACGAAATAGGCAAATTTGGGCTTAGTTGGCAAAGTTGCAGCGTTTTACGGTAGTTTTTGTTAGAGCATGGTACCGAACTCTCGGTGAGCTAAACCGAGTCGCACTTTGCCAGTTTTCTTAGTTACGTACCTAGGTGTCCTAGTGGGCGAGTTGGCGAGGCCGGCGACCAGCGTGAGGTCCTCGCAGGACTGCCCCATCTGCATGGTGGTGTGCACCTCCCGCTCGTGCGCCACCTCGCGCGTGTTGCTCACGTCCGCGCACTCCTCGGCTCGCAGCTGGTCCACTCGCGGGGCCATCCGCGCCCAACAGCTCTGAATACACAAACAATCACCTGTTATAACAGACAATTCTTAGAACATTGTGCCGTTTCATATTGCTTCCATAATACAGTGGATCCAACCTTTATTTGGACGTAGTTACGCAAAAACTTTTTTGCAAAATAATAAAACCGACTTCCATATCAAAACACTACAAAGCCAAAAATAATTTTAATTTCGGTAGTCGGTGTTATTGGTTTGTATTTTCTTTTTTTTCACACCGCCTCCCGAAATTAAAATTATTTTTGGCTTTGTAGTGTTTTGATATGGAAGTCGGTTTTATTTTTTTGCAAAAAAGTTTTTATTTTCGCGCTTTTTAGTGGGTCAATTTGTAATTAATCTAGTTATAAAAGCCAAAATGTCAACTACAAAAAAGTAAAAACGCTCGAACAAAAAACACAATATAGAGTAACCGAAAAGATCATCAATGTAAATATTTTTTTAGACTTTTGTTAATTTTTCAGAAACGGCTTGTTCGATGTCGATAAAATTTTCATGGGACCATTTGGGAAGTATACCCTTTCCAACAAAAAAAGAAAAGTTTCAAATCGGTTGGCGAGCGACGGAGCTATGCCCGAACAAACATAAAAAAAAAAAAAAAAAAAAAAAACAAACAAACATCCGAATTGAGAACCTCCTCCTTTTTCAGAAGTCGGTTAAAAAGGATCCATTCCACACTTTTTACGAAATTGAGTTATATTGATATCTTTAATATATCACCCTGAAGATGCGTTTGGTGTACAACGTGTAACGGAAACCCCATATCTATCCAAAGGGGCTGAAGACAACATCTGGTATGGAGTCTCTATGCACAGTTTAAGCTCAAAATAAGTGACTCAAAGAATTGATACCAAACTATCGGTTTCATGTTTCTTGAATACCAATCATAACAAAACTGTCACAGCACTACGAGGTTCGATAACTTTTCACTTCACTTGCCAATAACACGGTGATTCTCTTCGTTATTCTTAATATGAAAATTCTGCCTCTGGTATCAATGTATTGAAATTTCTATTATACTTCACATGTGTAGACATAGGATTATAAAACCCTTGCCATATCGTTTATTAACATCCAAAAAAACCGTGCACTTGGTATGTATATACCCTTTAAATTACACGTTGTATATAACTCAATTTCGGAAAAGATAGATAGATATACTCTTTATTGTACACCATAACAGAATTAAATAAGGACTTAAAAAACTACAAAGTGTGTTGTTACAATGGGCGGTCTTATGGGCGGTAAAAGTGTGGATTGGATCCTTTTTGCGTAACTACGTCCATTTAATCTAGGAACAAATGGCAAGGACCAGAAGCACAGATTACTAATAAGTTACTAACGTAACCAGAAGTCTTAAAGAAAATTTAATTATGTAGATCCGGGAATCGAACCCAAGATCTTGTGCTCAGAAGTCTCGCTTGCGAGAACTCGACCAACGAGGCAGTCGTAAAGTGTGGTTATCTTAAGGTCGTAAAATCTAAACAAATATAATCAATGTTTTTATATGAATCCTGTATGCGTTTTAAAATCACCGATCAGATTGTGATGAAACTTTGGCAAGATGTTAGTGAATCAAATATCCTCTGCCGTATGTGCGAAAATTACACCCGAGCGAAGTCGCAGGCATCAGCTAGTGGTACATAGATATAGACTTCTAAGTAATAAGAAATTTATAAACTTCTTTGTAATTCGCAGTAAAATTCAGCGATGTTTGCATCAAGTCGGTTCTTTCACAAAAAAGAAAGAATGTTATTGTAATGTACAAAGTGTTCTTAGTGCCACAATGAGGCACTTTAACCTTTGAATTGAACTCGCATCAATCTTCGTCAATATAACATTATGTAAGTATATTTTTTCAAGTGCCAAGAATTACAGAGATATAAGTTTTTATTATGTTGCATTAGAACTTAAAACGGGTTATTGGAAACTTGAAACAATAAATATAACTGGTAAATATCCGTTTTGAGTTCGAATTATACAATTATGTTGTTCTAATTATACAATGAAAGTGTCAATAGCCTAGTGGCTAAAGTGATGGACTTGTGATCCAGAGATCGTGGGTTCGAACCCTACCCATTACTCTATAGCCGTGAACCCACTCCAGACACAAGCATATTTAGCTTAGTTGGAGGGGTTAACAAGATTGCTAGTAATGTCAACTCCACCCACATTGCTAGTACTTTAAAAAAAAATGTAGAGATACTTACGGCGACATTGATCGGGGAGGTGACAGGTCCGAAGGTACCACTATGTCTGCGCGTGCGCGTGAGGTTGTTGTTCG
The DNA here is from genome assembly GCA_943138885.2 of Tholera decimalis. Lineage (NCBI taxonomy): Eukaryota > Metazoa > Arthropoda > Insecta > Lepidoptera > Noctuidae > Tholera > Tholera decimalis. Next base: position 4,069,092 of record OW964553.2, on the reverse strand, counting down.
AAAACATGCTGAAGATAGATGTGTTCCTGAAACAATATGGTTAACTAGGTTAGACCACAAGTAGATCTTCAGGCAGGCCGTACAAGAGTACTCTCCTGTACATGCTATTCATCACCGAGTAGATAGGTTGATTATTTATTGTACATCATAACAATGAAACAATAAGGACTTTACAACTAAAAAGGATGATACAATGGGCGGTCTTATCGCCAAAAGCGATCTTTTACAGACAACCTTTGGATGGATTTGACACAGGAGAAAATAAATACGTTGGTAGTCTACGGTGTACTATTTATATACATAAAATATAAAAATAATAAATAGCATTCTCAAAACATCATCACACATATAAACCAAGACATACATAATAACAACTATTTAAGAAGAGAGGTAAAGATCCTTTACCAAGTTTTTGAAAGACGATAGGGTTTGTGCTTGTCTTACTGTCACTGGTAGATCATTCCACAGCCGTAATGCTTGAGCTGCGAACGATTTACCATAGTAATTCGTAGTAATTAGTATTATATACAATAATAATAATTCAGTCTGATTACGTTCCCAGTTCCCAGTGTTGGGATACAAGTCTCCTCTATGAGAGGGATTATGACGTATTCCATCACGCGGATTAAGTGTAGGTTGGTGAAAGTCACGTCTTCGACTCTTTGGTCCTAACTCCTAGGACATGCCAATTTCCTCACGATGTTCCTTCTCTAATTTGAGAGCAGTTGATGATGACATAAATACACAAAGGTATATGCCTAACTGCATTCGAACCCATGAACTGGAACTCGCAAGTCAGGCCCGTAAACATACGGCGACCACAATACACTGGGCACATAACACGTGTTAAAAGTTAAACGATACAATCAGCTAGAATTTGTGAGCATGCGCATTAACAAGCTGGGCCTTAATTTTACACCGTAACCATATTAACACTATAGCTTTATTTAATAATCAGTTACAGAAATACTCTAGCTCCAAAATAATCCGTCCCCGTAATACTGTCAACCACAAATGGGCGAGGTTTAACCGACCACACATACTACCCACCACAACGAATATATAACATTCCAGAGGCGTGTTAACTTCATGGTAATTTTGTGCAATCTTGCACGCTACCACTATCCAAGCGAATTGGCATCAATTGAGAGCTAGTAGCAACGCATTGGTGACGTCTGACGGCACTCAATTGGACTATAAAGCCGAGACTTCCCGAATATTACTCAGAGCTGGCGAATACATATTGCAATAAGAAAGATACATAGGCAGGCTAGTTTAGTACAATTTGAGCATATCAACTAGGTTGGCCTCCCCTCTTTCTCATGCACTTACGTTCCAAATGACAGGTCCACGTTATGTTTCCTCTAAATTATGTCTGTGTTATGGCGCGTGGATTTGTCTCCCATGGGAAACGATCAACTCGTATCACTTATAATAAGTAGGCGCAATAAAATACGAGCTTGTAAGATTGTTAGGAGTGGTTATTTCTGCCCAAAGCGACTGCCCGAGGGCCATGCGGTTTAAAAGTTAAATACCCACAGTTAGTACCAAGTGTTCCCACACCACACTTAACCAGACACAATAGTAGCTTTTCTTACATTTTACCTGCTTTATCACAGCATGAGTAGAATATTAACTGTACTACACTCGCTTACTTCACCCTTTAACCAGGCGACAAACTATATTCCATAAACGTAAATGAGACCTAATGCACTACAACTTTAACTATTAACTTACTAATGATAATGTTAAGTAACTGGATCCTAACCACGTCAGGCTACCTCAAAACCACAAAACACTGTTAGCCTAAGAACATAGTCAGAGTTACTTGCAACTGTTTGGCAATCAACCAAGCAGGCTATCCAACAATAGGATTACTTAAAGTATCTGCCGCATGTAAAGTCCTACTGTTTTCGTTTCCACAGATATTGAAGCCGAAGACCTAGCCAAAATCGTTATTATAGAAGCTTGAAGACGTAACTTTGCCAAATATCCATGTCTTAAAACTGTTATGACTCGGCTTCTCAGATATAAAATTTTTACGATATTCGATTAAGATTTTTTTTACGACCCCAAGGGCAATATAAAGTCACAACAGCGAAACAATGAAGTTCCTCCATAAAATAAAAATCTTCGAATTTTCTTTTTATGGTGTAACTTGTTCTACGAAATATACCTATAACCTAAATAGCTGTGGTGGAGTGTCTGCTTCCAAATCGGAGTTTGATTCGAATCGAATATATCGAGGTTCGCAACACATTTAGAAGACCATGGCAAGTTTTCCTATAAGTCTTACATGACATTTACCATTAATGTTGGCTTTTGCGTTTCCTCAATCTTTAGAAGCGCTTATAAACATTAAATGTAATTAAATAAATTTATTGTAATAGTCCACTATTATCACGTCCTTTAAATTATGTATCAGGGAAGATAGCCAAATCTGTCTAAACTCGCCAGAAATATCGGTTCCTGGCAACTCTCCTGCAAAATATGCGCTCATAAGTTGTATTTGAGGAATCTCCAACCATTAAAACGTTAACAGCGGATTCCCCTATATGAGAAATACTGATAATTTATTGCAATGCCTTTGGTGATAAGTAGTTTTTAGGGTTTCGTAGCCGTGTGGCAAATAACGGAGCCCTTATAGATTCGTCATTTCTGTCCGTCAACCACTTTATTCTTCGAACTACAGAGTTCGGAGGTAAATATAGTTTGTAATGTGGTCCACGTAATCGTGTACAATTACAACTGTAGTACAAAAATTTAAAAAATAAGAGGCTCTTCATACATGGAACATTTTTTTTTTCATCAAACCTATACATGTGTGGTCTTCAGATAAGTCTATAAAAATGACATTGACTTTCTCAGTCAATCGTTTGAAAGATAGGCACTTCCAAAGTGATAAAATATGTCCCCCCCCCCCCTATAACTTAAAAAAGAGATTGAAAAGTAACAAAAAATTATGTTGTAGATCCTAATGAAGACTTTCAAAGACAATTAGTTTTAACGAGATACAGTCAACAGTTTTTGAGATATGGCACATTTTTAAAAACCCCAAATATAACTATGCATTTTATGGAAACACTATGAAAAACAAAGTATGTTTTCGCTAATCTATGTTTGCTACTACGGAACCTTTCATGGGCGAGTCTGACAAGCACTTGGTCGGTTTTTATTTTATGATAGTTAAGCGAGTATTTTTCAAAGGCCCAAGGATGTTTACCCAGTTATGAAACGCTAAAACGAACCTATTGCCAGTAACTACTGTGAAACTTCCACACAGACTCATCATCTGCTGCTGCTTACCCTTTACTCAACTGTGCTGCGGTCAGCTTACAGTCTAACTGAATGCAACCGAGTACTAGTGCTGACCTCGACAGCCCAGTAGCTGGGTAACACGATACTAGGGCTCTCGGTATTGCGGGATCCCGCGTAATTTTCCAAACCCGCGTGATGCGGGATTACGGGCGCGGGATCCGCGGGATTTGCGGGACTGAAAAAAGCATGAATGCGACCTCTCGCGAGCGCACCCATGTTTCACAGCTTAAGTAGCCGAATTTCAGTCAGTGGTAGCCTAAAATATCAGATAAGTTTTTTATTCAGTATTTGTTACTATTTTTTGTGAAGAAAAACGCTGTAATTTGATTGATCTCATACTAATAGTAATCTATACTTATAATAAATCTGTAGAGAGGTCAATTCTGTACATGAAATATATTTAAAAAATAACTATCAGGGGGTGATTAGGGATCGATACTGATGCCAAAAATGCAATCAGTAAAATTATTGTCTGTCTGTCTGTCTGTATAACCGTTATAGAAACAAAAACTACTCGACGGATTTTAACGAAACTTGGTACAATTATTTTTCATACTCCTGAGCTGGTTATAGTATACTTTTCATCACGCTACAATCAATAGGAGCAGAGCAGTGAAGGGAAATGTTGGGAAAACGGGAGAAGTTACACCATTTTTTAAGCTTCCGTCGCGTGTGCAACCTTAATGGTTAAAGCTACATAGAAATCATTTATGACGGAAATGTTCTCCTTAAAATTATATAAAAAATATCCCACGACAGCATATATGTATCTTTTATGGTTAACTCACAATAACACGTGTAACTCCCGATAGCTTAGCAGTTCGAAGCTTTCTGATTATTATTCTGCTCCGAAATTTAAAACCACCACAACTTTGCAATGGAACTCGGCTAAAAGTAACCCCGTTGCAACAAAATATAATCGAGGCTCAAATTTTAACAGGTTGCGGTGCAGGAGAAACCGTCTTTATTCCCAGAATTCCCATAATCTATACTTATAATATATCTGTAGAGAGGTCAATTCTGTACATGAAATATATTTCCAAAATAACTATCAGGGGGTGATTAAGGATCGATACTCATGCCAAAAATGCAATCAGTTAAATTTTTGTCTGTTTGTCTGTCTGTCTGTCTGTCTGTATAACCGTTATAGAAACAAAAACTACTCGACGGATTTTAACGAAACTTGGTACAATTATTTTTCATACTCCTGAGCGGGTTATAGTATACTTTTCATCACGCTACAATCAATAGGAGCAGAGCAGTGAAGGGAAATGTTGGGAAAACGGGAGAAGTTACTCCATTTTTTAAGCTTCGGTCGCGTGTGCAACCTTAATGGTTAAAGCTACACAAATCATTTCATGACGGAAATGTTCTCCTTAAAATTATATAAAAAATATCCCACGACAGCATGTCTATCTTTTATGGTTGACTCACAATAACACGTGTAACTCCCGATAGCTTAGCAGTTCGAAGCTTTCTGATTATAATATTTGTCTACTCTTACGTTTATAACACTCTCAGTCACCCCTAATTGAAAAAGTTAAAATTATTAACTACTCCATAAAAAAATTGGCCAAGTGCAAGTCAGACTCGCCCATGAAGGGTTCCGTAGTAACTATAATAATATAATATGCATATTTATTTGACGAAAAAAAACCTTACAAATTTCTTAAAACTAGCTTATTTACATTTTTTACAACTGCGCCAAATAAATTTGTTTTGAAAAAAAAAACCTTACAAATTTCTTAAAACTGGCTTTTTTACATTTTTTACAACTGCGCCGAATAAATTTGTTTTTCATAATGTTTGTATGAATTACAAAGTTATATTTGCGGTTTTAGAAAATATGCTGTATCTCAAAAACTGCTGAACTGATTTCGTTCAAACTAATTTTGGTTGAAAGTTTACATTAAGATCTACAGATATATATATTTTTTTAGATTTTTCACTCCATTATTATAGAAGTTAGAGGTTGTGTCCGCCACACACACATTTTACCACTTTGGAAGCTTATATCTTTTAAACGATTGACTTTATAGAAAAGTGGTTTTGGAAACCCCGATGTCGTTTTTAAAGAACTGTCTATAGATACCACACATGCATCGATTTCATGAAAAAAAAATATTTTCAGTTTTAGTTCCATGTATGGGGAGCCCCCCTTTATTTTAAGTTTTTTTAAATTTTTTTCTCAAAATCGGAAAGCGGTTCACAGAATACATCTACCTATCAAGTTTCACATGTATAGTCCTAATAGTTTTGGAATAAAATTGCTGTGACAGACGGACGGACGGACAGACAGACAGACAGACAGTCGGACAGACATGTCGAAACTATAAAGATTCCGTTTTTTGCCATTCGGCTACGAAACCCTAAAAAGAATCATATAAATCGGTATAGAAACATCAAAGTTATACATGAAATACGCTTATAATAATAAGCCATCGCGCGTGAATACTGAATCATGCTATAAGGATTATTTTTGAGAATCGGTCGCCGCGCTCGACGCGTCTCGCTGTCGAAGCGTTCTCTAGGTACTTAAGCCTCATGTGAACGTGATCTAAACAATATTACCAATACATTAACTTACGCTGACGGAGTCGCGGGCACAGCTATATTGTATCATTACGCTAAGGCCAATAGGACCGGAGCACCAATGAAGAATGCTTCAAAATCGGGGTTAAATTTAACGTTAGCCCAAAGTAACTATTCCACGCGGACGAAGTCGCGGGCAAAAGCTAGTACGTAAATAAATGTGGAGTTAGTTGATCAATTCATTGTTTTATTTGCCTTATATAAATACCGAGATCCCGCGGGATTGAAAATTCGTAATCCCGCAAATAACGAGATTGAATTCAGGCTGTGGGATTGGAAGCCCTACACGATACCCTTTGGCACGACTGACGTCAAATTTAATTTTCTAGCATCTGACTACCCGTAACGACTGGCAAAAATGTACAAATAATAGCCAACTCCAACGGCTCAACGTGCCTTCCGAAGTACGGAGTAGCCTCGATACGATAGATGTTACGAACAGACTATCCAAACCAAACTAGACTTGTATGAACAGCAAGATGCAAACAGACTTGCTTATAAAACACGTATATTTCGATGCCATAACATTATGCACATATTATGGATCGCCGTGAGACAATAATAACATGGACAGTGTTGCGTGATTCAATAACAATTACTCAGTGTTTATAGAACTATTTCGTTTCAACTATTATCGTCGAGTGTGCTATCTATCACGATCTTCGAATGACAGATGTGTACTTGCATGAAATTACAGTAATATATAATTAGCAAGATGGTTGTCGCAGCACGACTGGCCGTCTCGACGAGTTAGGTCCGATTTCAATTCAAAGGAACTGACACAGCAAAATGTTGCACTGGGCATCGCTGCTGCACCATTTCCCGTGAAATGGGACAGCTGCAGTAAAGCATTGGACAGTTTTGCCTCGTATACCATATTTTTAATAGTTTTGATATAGATAAAATTATTTTAATTACTAACATAGGCGGGCACTGCTCACTAAACAAGTATTACCACCCGAATGGTATAACGGATAGCCTTTTGTGTAGGGCATCCATGGGAAACAGTGGGACACGACACGTACTCCTAGAGTGCACGGGAATCACCGACATACGGAAACAAACCTTCGGGTCATTGAATTCCCTTAAAAATATCCTGAATAGACCGAGAGATCTGCTTCTGGAGGGAGGTTGGCTGGATGGAGTGACGGCCGACATGGTCCACGCACAATGGTCCCGTGCAGGGACTAAGTGCGGAAACCAAAACACAAAGAAGAAGATTACTACCTACATAAGAAAAGTTTGACTAAAAAATGAGTCATGGTTACTCGAAATTAAAAAATAATACCAATTGTTATATACTACGGGACCTCTGGCATAACCCGATTACCCATAGTATTGAAGAGTAGGTATTCATTCAATTTAACTGCTGAACTTGCCTCCAACGTTACCTTGAAGTTTCGAGCTCGCTATCGTCTCTTGTGATTACTGCATGGTGTGTACACCATATTCACACCGATGTCGGATATCGATTTATGTATATTGTACTTTTTATCGCCCTTGCATTACTGCGAGTAAATATAACTGGAGAAAAACGAATGACTTACGTGCCATTATAATTTGCAATTTCGCATGGGATTAACACGTTGGCAGCACATCAAAGATGGTCATCTGCGCAGTATTATGCGTACATAATTGTAGCCTATTTTTGTAAGGAGGCACCTACGTTTTAGGCACTATACCTACACATGTCAGACTCAGGTAGAATCGTGCTCAAACGGTACGACAGAGCTTTAAAACACGATAACTTATTCATTGTATTATGCAATGAAAGGTCATCGGATATAAACGAACCACTTTGGAATGACGGTTCGTCCGTGCCATTGCACTAGAAATTATATGCACAGGCAAAGACTAAAGGAAACAATAGATCTCTCAATCGAAAGACCAGATGTCGTGTGTAACTAAATGGTAACGTCCAGTATGTATCCCTTACCAACGGAGTATTTCTATAATCAGGAGATACTCTGATTATACCATGACAATGTGAAGATTATCAGGCGAGGCCTACAGTGTAGTTTTATGGTCGAATCCAAATCTATTGTATCAGTCATCAATTCTTCATACACTACAGGCCTCAAGTTTGGGACCATTTGTAAAGAGCAAAACTGCACAACAGCCCATCCTTATAATATTTAAGAATATCTAAAAAGCCATCTTTTTGTTCATTATTCAGTAAAATATATTAAAAAGGTGTTACCGTTTAAACACATCAATGAGTGCCGCGCTAGAACAAGGCGGTAGAGCTATTGTTTTGTTTTCTTACAACGATCATTACTAACTATTCTTGTTTTCTTCATCTCTGAAATGAATTTATGACACTTATTTCATAAAAATGTTTTATCTGAGTTTACGTAGAATTAATTTTAATTAAACTTTTAATTACCAAATATGGCTTGTGCAAAAAAGGCGTTTTAAAAATAGGAAAACTGCGTGAAATTAGCTTTGAAATTCGTTCGGCAAATGTTAGTTTGCATAATGAAGGACACTAATTTTTTTGTGTGTGTGGCATCTCGCAGGTCTACCTCTGAGGTTGTCAGCTGCTTAACCGAGCTTGCCTATGGTTGCCTTCATTAATAAATTAATTAAAGCCTCCAGCCAGGGCTTTATTATAAAACTTACAATCTAGGCGACTACACGCTAAGGGTCTGTCGTCTCATCCCCTGTGTGGTACGGACCTCAGCTTAGGCCGTCGCAGGGAGAGGGCAGCTAGGGACAGTCTGGATCATATCATTATTAATATTAATAAGAGAATTTAAAGGTGGTGGGAGGGGAGGTGTCTATCGAGGACCACGCTTAAGTATTTGGCTTGCTGTTCCCAAGGGATCGGCTTGCCGTACATGGTAATCGGACGGGGGCAGGGTGGATTTACTCGTGGTTTGGAAAAGAGGACCACCTGGCTTTTGTCTGGATTGACTTCGATTCTCTACTTCCGGAACCATTTGCCCAGAATGTTTGCGGAAGCTTAGAGAGTGCGAGCGATGGCATCAGGTTTCTGACCGGTATAGTAGATAGCCATATCGTCGGCGAATAGGGCTATCTGGGTATTTTTATGTTTGGGGATATCGCTAGTGAACAGCGTGAAAACAAGGAGGGGTAGTACGGAGTCTTGAGGAACTCCTGCGTGAATGGGATGGGGGGAGGAAAGCTCCCCCTCAATTCGATAACGGAAGGTGCGATTCGACAAGTCCCGTAAGATGTGCACGAGACGGTCAGGCACGCCGAGTTGGTATAGCTTATAGATTAAGCCATTGTGCCAGAGCCAGACTTTGTCGAACGCTTTCGCAATGTCGAAGAATAAGGCTCCCATCATTGCACCCCGTTGGAAGCCGGCGCTGAGGTGTTCTACGATGCGGTGGACTTGTTGGATGCATGAGTGTACGGTTCTAAATTCAAACTGCTCCTTGGGTATTAGGCTCTTTGCTTCGGCAAAATCTTTGAGCCGCTTATATATAAGCCTTTCATAGATTTTACCGAGGACGTTGAGTAAACTAATGGGACGGTAGCTAGACGGGATACCTATGACGGTGGCCTGTTTCCAGGTTGCGGGGCACATATTATTGCTCAATGCGCCATTGAAGATGGCAGTCATTAGCACTATAAGCTGGACGAGGAAAAGTTTGAAAACCCTATTGGTGATGCCGTCGGAGCCAGGGGCTTTTCGCGGTTGGAGTCTTTTGATGATATCCTGGACCTCATCAGGAGTGATAGAGGCCAGTGGATTGTCAGGATCTTCTACGGGCGGAAGAGAAGTTCTACGTTTGACTTCAGCGTTCACCATATCGAGGTGGGCTTGGTCTACTGGTTGAGAACTGGGAGAACACTGAGACTTTAGGCTGTCGGCTAGGCATTCTGCTTTCTCAGAGTTATTGAAGGCGACACTCTTATCGGGACGAATGAGAGGAGGCATTGTGGCCTCTTCAGTGGATCGTAACTTCCTCTAAAACTGCCAGAAGGCAAGTTCGCTCAGCATCTTGTCCCAGCTCGCATTACGCTGCTCGGCAATGCGTTTCTTTACAGCACGCTGTAAGTTGCGCATGTGAGCTTTGTTTGCGGCGCAGGGAAAAGCGCTGTACGCACGGACAGCTGCGTTCTTCTCGGATATCAGATTCCGTACATCGTCCGGGAGTTTCCAACGGTGGTCTTCCACGACTGGAACTTTCCTTGAACAATCGTTCAGGACGGATTGTACGTGATCTATAAGCGAGCCGATCGCCGCCGTCGTGTCAGCGACTGAGACTATGTAGTCAGGAATGAATGAAAAAAAAAAATGAGAAGTGTCCAAGTGAGGCGACGTGGTTGATTTCAGTTTTCCACTTACTTTCCTCCAGTCGGTGATCAATTGGGTTGGGGATGTAGGCAACCAAACAGGCCTCTCAAGTTATGTATGTTGTCACCAAGATTTTCAGCGCTCGAGTAGGTCGAGAGGGAGACTTCTAGCGAGGATATATTCATCTTCGTCACTTGCAAGCGGAATAGACGCCATACAATATCAGAAATATGCACTGAAATGGACAAATCTTAGTATGTACTGTATCTATACTAATATTATAAAGCGGAAAAGTTTGTTTGTTTGCTTGTTTGAACGCGCTAATCTTCGAAAGTACTGGGTGGATTTGGATGCAATTTGGTATGGAAGTAGCTTGAAGCTTGAGGAAGGTTATAGGCTACTTTTTACGCGACTGCAAAAAAGGAAAGTTATGTTTTTACCGTGATAGAATCCACGGGAGCGAAGCCTCACGTGAGTACTAGTTTAATAATGAAACAGCATACATACTTTGAATACTTAAATTATTTTGAGTTTTATTAAATTTGTCTACTTAATTTATTCAAGATGGTCTCGAAATTTTTGGCCGGCAGTATACCTTGGTAGGCATTACATGGGAATTCTACAGTATGGGCAAAAAGGTGGAACTACATTTAGCAGTTGCCATTTTCAGTACTGTGGAGATCAATTAAACACATAAAACCACTATGAAATGCAATTTTACACCATGTTTAATGCAAATTAATGATTATTTTTATTTTTTGAATAGGTGCTGATGTTGTGTAAGCTATTCAATCATCAACAACAAATCTCTGTTTGATTGATGGTAATCGCTTCACCAAGTATTACACCAAATATAATAGAATTAGCCTAATATGGATAGAAAATCATTCCTCTGCCAGATCTTTTCCAATTCCAAATGTGATGTTATGTATGTGTGATCATAAAAATGTTTTTATTTGAAGTACAAACAATGTCCAATTAAATTTTATACCTGCTGGATAAAGGAAAACTAAATATTTTGTAGTTTACAATGTATAAGATACAGAGCTTTTAGCAATGTAATTTATACAAGCAAAAAAGCAAGCATAGGGATTTTTGTAGGTTTTATCTAAATCAATTATAACATTGCAGCAGACAGCCATAATATTTTTTAAATTGCTGTCAATTAAGATATTTGGCTTGCTAAGTAAATGGATTGTAAATAGTGCAAATTTTTGCAGTAGACAAACTCGCTAGCAGGTGCACGAGTATAGAGGTGTTGGGACCTAAACCCATCATGAAATGGTTAGAAAAACTAGGGCATTGCCTGCCTTTCTTGAAGAACTGGGGAATTGAATTATCTATTTTCCTACCTACTAAATGTGCACTTGTTTGTTTAGAAACAAACACCTAACATACATACAAAGTAATATTACAAAGAGTTACAACTGTTTGTTTTTAAGTGTTTGCTTGTACAAGTACTTATGCCTGCCTTTCTTGAAGAACTGGGGAATTTAATTATCTATTTTCCTACCTACTAAATGTGCACTTGTTTGTTTAGAAACAAACACCTAACATACATACAAAGTAATATTACAAAGAGTTACAACTGTTTGTTTTTAAGTGTTTGCTTGTACAAGTACTTACTAGACCGATGCAGAAAATTCTCTCACAGATAGAATGCCATCCTACTGAGTACCATCAGGTTGTTATATGTTTCTCATCCTGAGTGCATGGCAACTATCGGTCAAGAGAGAGAGAGAGAGAGTGGGGCTGAAGTGAAAAGCTAGACTCAATGAATCTCATGCATCTTAAAATATTACAATGCTTAAAAATTATTTAAGTATGCATCAATAAACCATGAAATTGAATTTATTTTGATCATATATTTTTGGTCACAAAGCCATTTTTAACCTGAAAAGTATCTTTGGTGTAATAATAAATATTGACCCGGTCTTTGTATCAAAAGTGAATAGGTTAATTCTAGGTAAGCGTGCCTGATTTTCGTCCACATTATTGCTTGCCATCCGATGAGAAAAAAAACATGATAAACACAGAGAAAGATATTTATATCAGTTGGACATTTTAAGTCTATTTGGGAGTCAAAAGCAGCATTGCCGATGGATGTAAAACTGTACTTACAGAACACACCTATCTCCAGTCTAATGTACATTTCATAAAACTTTTGCCACTTCAGAATTTATTTTTGTGCAATTTAGTATGTCCAAAACAATATCTAATATCATTTTTCAAAGAAAATACTAAAGGCAATGATAAATAAACACACTTTAACATTATAGCAAATAATTTATCAGTCCATCTGATATTTATCAAAAGAAATTTATTCTGATAGCATACTCAGATACACATTCACAGAATAAATCATGACTACAATATTACTAGCAATTTCAAATAATTTCAATGAAAATTAAGGCCTGAGGTACATGTTTGATGGGTCTTCATCATCATTGGTAGAGTTGTTTTGGAGATTACAGGTTAATGAGTGCAAAAACTATGCACATATTTTGTTTGTGTTATGTATAAACTAACTGCAAGATCATAGTGCCAAGTCTTTAACTTCAAGGTCTATTTTTTAATAGGTACCTATCAAAAATCTTAGAAAACTTCAAAAGGAGCTTAGTTACTTGTTTACATTAAACAAAAAACAGCAAATCTGTGGTGATCAATGTAGGTAGAGTTAAAATGCATTTTAATTAACATCTTAAATGGCAGATGGTATGAGCAATTTATTATATTGTGAATCACTGTTGAGTTTTCACAATCAATCTATAGAGTGAATGTGTCTAGTAATTATGTGGTTATTTTATGCACATTACCTATTCTTATATTTATAACTTACCTATTTTATAACTTAGCAATACATTAACAATAAAATCAGTACTTAGCACTTTAATCACCAAATAAAATTTAATTAAAAATCATGATAACTAATATAGATGGAAAATTATTTTTCTGAATAAAAATAAAACCATGAAACACACAAATGTATGACCATATCAAGTTGATAGCTTAGCACTAACTGCAGTACTTACACATTGTCAACACACTGTAACTCAACACTGAAAAATGACGCCAAGCTATTGCACTTTTACCATATACAATATACAACTAACCAGTAACAATAATATTATAGTATACACTGTGAATAATGCACAAACATCGCTAAATACGGGCACAGCACCCACTGGCGACCTCAGCAGCTGTCAAAAATAGGTAAGCAGCATAGCAACAATCACATCACAGCCGTAGGAGGCGTGCTCTACGCGTATTACTTTACCTGGGCGCTACGTTCGTAGTGGGCGATGTGGCCGTCGTAGACGCAGCCTCATTGATCAACGGTGCACTGCTGCACCTTTTTAATATGTTAGGAGCATCCACATCCATTATCTTAATGCCACCATTCGTTCACTGACGTACTATGTAGTTATATGCATCGGAATTGCCGAAACGATTAGCCCTCTATAGTTTATGTAACACTGTAAGTGCACTTACAAATAGTCTTATAAACTAATCACACTACTTTTACAACTACATGCATGTTATCTATTACGCGTAAATGAAAGGATAACATAAAATAAAATGAAAATACGCTACTCGGAAAGCTAAAAAGTGGCTCGAAGCTGACCTGTCAAATCGCCGCAATAGAGAAGCGTTCATGTTTATTTTTTTTAATGAAGCCTTCAGTTTCTATGGTGAGAACAAGTGAAATACGAAATAAAATTAATATCGATTGCATATTTAGCAGATTTGTAAAATCAATTAGGTGTTCAAGCGCAATTTCAGTTGCTATAATATGATATTATCTACAAACTGTATTAAGTCTATTATTTTTCTCCGTAATTCTGAACGCACTTTATCTAATGTCAACAATCGTTTGTCTTCAACGTTCCTTTTCTGCTGTGTTTTGTATCACCCACTTTAGAATAACTTTTGTTAAATTACAGTATCACTTGGTAATAAAAATATTTAATAACTAGCTGACAGAAAATTCAACATGTAATTTGTCTTTTATTATGTTTTGCTCTACATTTTAAGTAACTTTAAAATTTAGATCACTCTTATCTTATCGTAATTGTGATTTGTTATACTCCGTAAAATGAAGTCTCAAATATTGTTTTGACTTTTGAGTTCAATATTTTCAATTTTTGAGATGGAGTAGAACTCCTAGAAGTACTTATTTTAATTTAATTATAGAATGAACAAACGACCCTCTTAAAGAATAATGTACTTAAGGCGAAGGTGAAAATTTTACAATGAGAGAAATAATACTCTGAAACTACTTACAAGTAATTCACACTTGGTTGATTTTATGACTTTATCATTCTAGCACGACTGTAAAATACGTCTTAGCGGCGTTCTTCGGGGCTGTTGTTTACTGCGAATGGTTTATTTACCTCGTTCAACAGCAGTACTGGACTGAACTGAAGTGCAGTGATCGTGATGCGACTTGTACCAAGATATTGTTTATAGCCGACCCTCAAATACAAGGGGATGAAGCCGTCCCGCCTCCTTGGAGCTACATCATTAATTGGGATAGCGACCGGTATGTATCAATCAATCAATCAAATATATTTATTAGCAATAAAAATATTTTTTTTTACATATAATGAAGCTCTGTTTCCTGAACTAGGCTTAGCCAGTATCTCAGGAAAACAGTGACTTCCCAAGTCTTATAGTCTAGTTCTTATGTTACAAAAATTATTTAACGTTAAATTAAAAAAAAAAATAGTGGTAAAATGATTAAAAAAGGTAAGTAACTTAGTAATCATAAGGAAAGTATACATTTTTTAGGATGTATGGGAATAAACTATATAATTATTATGATATCAGTATGTGTGTTTAGGTATGTTTAAGTGTGTATGGATCAGAATGTGTGTGCACATCTATAAAAAATATTTGATAGAAATTTTAGACAGATATTATAACATACTTTCTTATCTAATTTATTGGTGTCAGTTATCAATAAAAAGTAAGATAAAATAGTGTATTGACCAACTGCTTATCTATAAACACAAAATCTATAGTACTAATATATTTAAGAGAATGAATTTTCTTAGTGGTCTCACTCTCATCAAAGTAAAAACACCTTTTTGATTAGATAAAGAAATATAAGTATCAATGTTGACAATAAAACAAATAAATTCTTAGTCATAAAAAGGCCGAATCTGACACCACTTTTGCACCGGGGTATTGTGTTACTTAGCTACGGGTTGTGCAGGTCAAATAGGCAGTTGCTCCATGTAAAACACTAGTACTCCGCTGCATCCTGTTAGAAGCCAACCCTGACATAGTATGGAAAAGCTAAGCGTAATAATATTACGATGATCAAAACTTTAATCAATATTTTGTACATTTTCCAGTTACTTAAAGTCAACATTCAGTGTAGTAGCAGACTATTTCGAACCTGATGTCCTGGTGTACTTAGGTGATCTCATGGATGAGGGCTCCATTGCCACATTCCCGCAGTTCCATGGCTATGTGAAGAGACTGGCTGACATATTTGATTGGGATTATCCTGCTGTGGTAAGCCATGCATTGCTACTGGGTACTCACCCATGCATTTCTATACACCCCATATAGAAATGCATGGGTGAGTAGACCAAAAATTTGTTTGAAATAATTTGAGTGTAAACAATAATGATATTAATTTTGCGAATTGGTTTATATGTAATTTAAAAAAAAAACTAATTGATGCTGGTGTTTCTTAACTAACCACCTTGAGAAGAAACAACAAAACAAACTCGGAGATCAACATCTCTTTTAAGTCCATACAATCTGTAATTCCATACTGATTAAATCATATGAGAATCATCAATGTAGGTTTGCTTTGATGTCTATGATGCTTTTTTGAGGATAGAAAGCAAACCCATCCAAACTTTCGAAAGTTTTTTGACACCCTGTTTTACCATAATTATTTTCCTCTTGCAAACTTGAGAAAGCCTATTTTAACTTGCACTAAGTGTAACACAAATGAATTCTAAAATAAAACAGCTCGATTGGATTTGCTATAATTAGCTGAACACCATGAGTCCACCAGTGATTAATCAGTGTGTTGTTGGAAAAGACTTTCTTCCCTACCTAAAAACTAACCTAGATTAGAGCTTTTAATATTTAAAACTGGCTCCTATCCCACTAACTTAACTTTAACTTTAATGTTAACTTTTTTTTATATGCAGTGGCATATAGCATAAACTTAACTCTTAAGTTTGGAAATAAGCACTGGACTGCCCCCACCTATGTGATTATGAGAAAAGGAAGTGAATCAATTCAAGCCCCATTTTTACCCGACTGGAAAGGAAGGGTTATGTTTTTAAGTTCACTAAACATATTTTTTCAAAAATCTGATTGATTTTTTTTTCGAGTAGAAGTGATGCAGTGTCATTGGATACATAAGAGTATTTGTCATTGCAGTCAAGGCAGAATGGTGGAGTTCCAGTAAACCAGACCCTATTGCATCAAAAAAATATGATTGACTGGATTATAAATGGATTTGCACTAGGCCTTCCAATCCCGCAGCCTGAATTCAATCTCGGTATTTGCGGGACTACGAATTTTCAATCCCGCGGGATCTCGGTATTTGCGGGATCCCGTATATTGAAAATATTCACATTTATATAAGGCAAATAAAACAATGAATTAATCAACTAACTCCACATTTATTTACGTACTAGCTTCTACCCGCGACTTCGTACGCGTAGGAAGGTTTTCCCGCGTAAATCCCGATCCCGTGGGAATTTCGGGATAAAAAGTAGCCTATGTGTTATTCCAGAATGTGAACTATCTACTTACCAAATTTCATTCAGATCCGTTCAGTAGTTTTTGCGTGAAAGAGTAACAAACATCCATCCATCCTCACAAACTTTCGCATTTATAATATTATAGTAGGAAGGATTACTATTAGTATGAGATCAATTAAATTACACCGTTTTGTCTTCACAAAAAACAGTAACAAATACTGAATAAAAAACTTTACTGATATTTTAGATAGATTAGGCTACCACTCACTGAAATTCGGCTATATTAGGCTACTTAAGCTGTGAAAAACGGGCAACATCGGCTCCCGCGTTGTTAGCAACACTGCCGGCCGCCAGTCACGGAGCGATCGTGCTCGCGAGAGGTCGCATGCATGCTTTTTTTCAGTCCCGCAAGTCCCGCAGATTCCGCGCTCGTAATCCCGCATCACGCGGGATTGGAAATTGATGCGGGATACCGCAAAACCGAGATCTCGGTATTCCGAGATTGGAAGCCCTAATTTGCACTAACATAACTTTAACTAGCCTATAAAATTCTTACTACAGGGACATATCTTGATGAGAAGGAATGAGTCGTAATCGACCCAGTGTCGGTTGGTGTATGTCACATGTCTGCTTTAGACTTTCCATCCTAGGCAGTGCCGGTTTTCAATAAATTTTTTCCTCCACCTTTTTAAGAGCATTGATGTACATTATACAAAGTAATTTGCCTTCCTGGGTTTGAGTCACTACTGCTCTCTGGAATTACCCTACTCTTTAATTATTATTTGATTCGTAATAATGAATAAAACTGCAAGTGTGTTCCAAAGTGCATGCTGATATATGCTGCACACTAAAATGATCTATTCGTTAACACATTTCAGCAAGTCTGGATACCAGGTGACAACGATATTGGTGGAGAAAATGAACCGATCCATCGCCACAAGTTAGAAGAGTTTCACAAGGTCTTCTCACAGCAGAATGTGATAACTTATTCCAACGTATCGTTTTACGCAGTGAACGCCATTACATACACATTCCCGCAGAAGAGTGACGAACCGCCGGGAACTGAGAATAACTTCAAGATTGCTGTCTCTCACTATCCTGTTACAATGAGAGTAATGTTTAGCCAAAAGGTGAGATAATTTTTATTTAATTTTAATAATTTCCTTCACCTTCTTCAGTCGGTCCCTACATTGGGGTCGAGGAAGCACTGCAATAGACCTCTCCATCTACTATGGTCTTCAGCTTGATGGAGAGCCTGGGACATTAGCATAACTATACTGGTTAGGGCTCGTGGCTAACTCACTGGATGGAGTCCTCCATACATACAAATGCTTATACAAAGTAATTACTAAACTATTAACTTAAAAAACGTTTTAGACTGAAATGCCAGTAACATTATTTTGCTTAACTTGGAAAAGCAATTTAACAGGATAAAATCAATACATATAGAAAGAAAGAAAAGGCGTTTATTTATTTGTTTATTTTACACCATAAAACAACATAAATAATTATAACAAAAAGAAGGGTATAAGGGTCTACAAGACAAACAGCGACATAGGCGTACCCAGGGGGGGGCAGGGAGGGGCAGCTGCCCCCCCCCTGGAAATCTAGCAGAACATGTATGAACTCGCCTAATTACTAATCAAAGTGTAAACGGGGCCTTATGCTCCAACTTTTAAATAAACCGCGCAGTAGACACTCGAAATGCACGGTGCAATTGCCAAAAAACCGTACGCGACGATGGTGGACGAAGATTACCGAATCTAGCCGAGCGTGTGAATCTTCGGTAGGGAGTTGCGAGCTGAGGTTGCGAGCAATAATAAAGATAGATATGGACATTCGAAATTTTTTTTGTAAGTATTTTTTCTGTTATTATTTTTAACAGTTTACCTATTCGTAAAATTTTGCGAAAACACTTAGAAAAAGACCATAAAAATGCACAATATACGTCCCCAAAAATACAAAATGAGATTTTAAATATATGTGGAGTTCTAATTAGAGAAAAATTGATCGATGATGTTAAGGCTGCAAGTGCCTACAGCATTTTGGCTGATGAAACAGCTGATATTGCAGGAAAGGAACAACTATCAATAGGCCTTAGATATTACGATCAAAGGAAAAAAATGTTAAGGAAGAATTTATCGGTTTTGTCGAGTTACAAAAAATGGATGCTCAAACAATAGCTACTGAAATTAATGGATTCATCAATGCCTTAAACATTGATGTTAACAAATGCGTGGGACAGGGCTACGACGGATTTGCTACAATGGCGGGAAAAGATGGCGGTGTCCAAAATATATTGAGAGAAACGTTTAAAAAGGGTTTATATTTTCACTGCGCCTGCCACAAGCTAAACCTAGTAGTAAACGATTTAAATAATGTTCCTGAGATCCGAAACTGCATCGGAACTGTAAAAGATACGATTAATTTTTTCAGGGAATCAGTTTTGCGTCAAAAATATGCACCAAAAATACCATTGCTGTGTGAAACAAGGTGGTCGCATAAATACAAAAGTATTTCGATGCTTAAAAACCATTTTGTGGAAATTGTGGAAGGTTTGGAAAAGCTTTCACAGGAAGGTAATTCTGGGACAAGAAAAGTAGCTTTCCAATTGTTATCCGCAGTTGGACAAACCACATTCATATAGTCTTTATGTATTATAGACAAATACAATTCGCTGCTGCAACCCGTCGCAAACACATTGCAGTCTAAAATCTTAGACGTAATTAAGTGTGCAGAGCACATTCAAACCATAAAAACAGCAATTATGGAACATAGGCTTTCTGCCGAAGAAGGCACTGAAGAATTATTGAAATCAGCTAATGAAATTGTTAAGGTTTTGAATCTTGAGCTGCGTCTTCCAAGGACAGCAAGCCGCCAACAATATAGGGCAAATCATCCAGCTGGTTCGTTAAGCGAATATTTTCGCCGATCGTTGTACGTGCCCTATTTGGATTCATTATCATCCTCATTAGAGGTGAGATTCGGTAAAGAACATTCACCAGCGTTTGCTCTTTCATTGTTACACCCTGCTCAAATAATAAAAATGACAGCTCCAAAATTAAGAAAATGTATGGACGAAGTATCTAAATTTCATGAATTAGAAGGGATCACATCTGAAGCTGAACTATGGCGCACTTTTTGGGTTAACAAGCAGGAGGACTTCGAAGATTTGGAGATAATGGAATTAATCCAACAAGCAGAGTGTTTTTATCCCAAAGTGAAAACAGCCCTAGAAATTTTACTGGCAATGCCTAAAAAATCTGACTTGCCCCCCCCCCTAGGTCAGAAGCTGGGTACGCCCATGAACAGCGATGCGCCATCGTTACATGGTGGACATCCCACCCACAAGCACAAAATGTTTTGGGAATTCTTTCATTGTGCGTACGGCTAAAGAATGTAATTCCCTGCCGGAGTCTGTGTTTCCCGATAGCTATAATCTAGGGCTCTTTAAGTCAAGAGTGAATAGGTTACTTTTAGGTAAGCGTGCTCCATCTTCGACCACATCGCGTCAAACGCGAGCCTATTGTCAATAAAAAAAAACAATAAACTTAATATTGACACGATTAATATTATTGTGTGACTCACATAATTATAATAATTAAATATAAAACTAATACATCATCTGCTCCCGGTGCTTTGGTTCCGGGGGCTCCATCCGGCTGGAGTCCCGTGGGATTTGTCCGTCTTGCCGCCTTATTGTTACGCCACTGGCCTGGGATATCGGCATCTGAAGTTCTTCGGACACCTGATCAGGTCATCGTCTGGAATTGCGACCTCTTGATCGTTTGCCATCCACATTACCGGTTTTATAAGCGTTTCCAAGTTGTCTGTTCTTCGGTCCTACATGATCAAAGTACTGTCCAAGGGTATGAAGCATTCTTTGCCAAGACCGCATTTCGAAAATAATTACCTATAATGTTAGCTAATTTTTAGGGTTCCGTAGCCGAATGGCAAAAAACGGAACCCTTAAGTTTCGACATGTCTGTCCGTCTGTCTGTCTGTCCGTCCGTCCGTATGTCACAGCCATTTTATTCCGAAGCTATTAGGACTATACATGTAAAACTTGGTAGATAGATGTATTCTGTGAAGCGCTTTCCGATTTTGAGAGAAAATTTAAAAAACATTTAAAATAAAGGGGGCTCCCCATACATGGAACTGAAAATGAAAATATTTTTTTTTCATGAAACCTATACGTGTGTGGTATCTATAGACAGGTCTTTAAAAATGACATTAAGTTTTCTAAAATGACTTTTTCATAAAGTTAATCGTTCAAAAGATATACGCTTCCAAAGTGGTAAAATGTGTGTCCCCCCTCTAACTTCTATAATAATGAAGTGAAAAATCTAAAAAATACATAAGGTGCTATAAAAATATCTGCCACGGCTGTAATGGGAGACAGTATTGTGTTTATAGATTACAATAGTAAAGATAAATCATTGATTATTTTTCATTTTTTTTCCATACAAAAAATTGTACGTATGAATTTGAATTGAATTATTGATATAAAACCATCCCGTAGACTTAATACGCTGTTGCCGTACCGCACCGAATTCCATTCATTCATTTCGCAAAAAGGCCGGCGCCGTTCATACACTGTTGCCACTCTTATCAAACAATGCCGCCGCCGCGCCGGTGCGCGGAGGCCATTCGGTCATCAAAGCGCAGCCCCGCGCACCCCGCCCCAGCCCCCTCACCCGCACTACCCCGTTTGTCGCACGCGCCAGCCGACCGCCCGCTCCGCTCGCCAAGTCGCCAGTCGCTCCCCGCCTCCCCGCCCGCTCGGAAGTTAGGTTTAGCGGTCAGCGAAGGGAATATCGCGCGCGCTTTCGTTAAAAATGCCTCCCAGACGACGGTATTCCAATTAACAATAATTATGTTGAAATGGTATTATGTTATCGCGAGTATAACTCCATAACTGCGCATGCAGTAAACTTATATCAGCAGAAGTTTGGTGTGCAAGTTTGTCACCATACCATTCTGGATGCCGTGTACAGACGGTCGCTTTGATCCGCCTCCGGTTGACGCAGGCAGGCCTCCATACTCTGCCGAACTCGAAGAGGAAATGTTGGACTTCTTCCGGCGTCATCCTCTTGCGAGCACCAGGGATGCTGCTCGAGTCTTCGACGTGAGCGATAACTACGTGTGGCGACTTTTAATTCGAGAAGGGCTCCATCCTTACCACTTCACAAGAGTACAAGAATTGCATCCATATGACTACGCGGCTCGCCTCGCGTTTTATAATTGGATTCGAGAAGAACGCCGCAACATTCTGTGGACTGACGAGTCCACATTCACACGGGTTGGTATGTTCAACATACACAATGCGCATTATTGGACTGAGGCGAATCCTCGTGTTGTGCGGCCTGACCACTTTCAGACTCGGTTTAGTGTTAATGTGTGGGCCGGAATACTCGGCAACAGAATTCTAGGACCGGTGTTCTTGGACAGACTGAACGGAGACACGTATCTGCGCTTACTACGAACCCGTGTCAGAAGAATTTTGGAACGTATTCCTCTTGAAGAGATAAGAGGGCTGTGCTTTCAACATGATGGAGCACCACCTCATTTCTTGAACTAAAAAGGCGCGTCAAACGCGTATTTAATCAAGTAAAAAGTGAAACGGACACATTAAATAAAGTGAAGAGATACGTGCCTACATTTTTGTGCAACGCGAAGGCGGACTTGTGCAACAGTTTTGTAGTTAAGTAGGTAGGGAGTGTGTAAATAACTGTAAATACGGTGCAATTGTTGTAAATAAGACGATTGATGATTTATTTACGTCAGTTTTTTGGAAGAATGCGGTAGCAGGTAAGTAATTGAACTTTTAAAACACTTGTATGCCTGCGTATTATTGCGTACGAATAGTGACGAACTTGTCAGCTGATTTCAGTTTTCATTCACAGAACAGATGGAAAGAGATAGCAGTTGTTTTCATTGACGCACACATCGCGCGTAATTCGTGAACAACGTTATGCAGAGTAGAGTCAATGTTTATTTAACTACTTTATTTTCTCAAATTGAATTAACTATTCCGGGGTACGAAATTTCTTCACTATTGTAATCTATAAACACAATACTACCTTCCATTAAAGCCGTGGCAGATATTTTTATAGCACCTTATATATTTTAGATCTTAATGTAAACTTTCAACCAAAATTGGTTTGAACGAGATCGAGTCGGCAGTTTTTGAGATACAGTATATTTTCTAAAACCGCAAATATAACTTTGTAATTCATACAAATACTATGAAAAACAAAGTTATTTGGCGTAGTTGTAAAAATTGTAAATAAGCTAGTTTTAAGAAAATTTTAAGGTTTTTTTTTTTTTTTCAATTAAATATATTATATTTATTATAGTTACCACGGAACCCTTCATGGGCGAGTCCGACTCGCACTTGGCCAATTTTTTCAATATTATTTCGAATTGATGTCAATATGCCAGACAAAGCTAGTTAACTTCTAGAAAGATAAAAATATGAGAGTCGTTTTTAGGGTTCCGTAGCTGAATAGCAAAAAACGGAACCCTTATATATTCTTCTTTTGTCTGTCCGTCCGTCCGTATGTATGTCACGGCCATTTTATTCAGAAACTATTAGAACTACACATGTGAAACTTGATAAGTAGATATATCCTGTGAACCGCTTTCCGATTTTTATACAAAAATAAATAATTAAGGGGGGGCTACCTATACATGGAACTGAAACAAAAATATATTTTTGTCATCAAACCTACATGTGTGTGGTGACTATAGACAGGTCTTAAAAAACACAGACATTGAGGTTTCTAAAAAACCATTATTTCTTAAAGCCAGTCGTTTTAAAGATAGACACTTCCAAAGTGGTAAAATGTGTGTGTGTGTCCCTCTAACTTCTATAATAATAAAGTGAAAAATGTAAGAAAATTATTTGCTGTAGATTTGAATGAAAACTTTCAACGAACATTTTTTTAAGCAAGATAGTGTCAGCGGTTTTTGAGTTACAGCACATTTCTAAAAGCAAATATAATTTGGTATCTCATACAAACACTATGAAAAACATGGTTAATTTGCGTAATTACTACGGAATGGGCGAGTCTGACTTGCACTGGACCAATTTTTTTTAAATTTTAATAAAAATTTCAAAATACATTTCATATATACCTATAATTATATGGGCAGCTCTTTAATTTATTTTTAATTTCCCCAGATTATGAATACAATAAATCCACAAATATTCTTCTGCGCGCACGACCACGAGTCTAAGTACGTGAAGCAGCACAAAGACCTAACGCACAAGGTGACCACTTGGTTCAACGCACCAAAGTCTACTCTCAGCATCACATTCGATGATGACTCGCTGTATGAGATCTATGTGCCAACCTGCTCTTATAGAATGGGGACGAGTTATATTGGGTTTGGAGCTGCAGTTCTTGGTAAGAAAACCTGTTTTTTTTATTATTATTACTAGATACTGTCACGGTTTTGTGCCTCATCGTTCCAATTCTTAAGGAAGGCGTCCAGCCGGATAAAATGAAGGGAAGCCTTTGCTCAGCAGTGTGACAGGCTAATTTTATTTTATTATTTAAGGAAACCTTACAGCTAGGATACAGATAGTTGAAAATTATTGAAAGGCCTCTCGTTTTTCCTTCCAAACTTTGGGCAATTTCGGACCATGTTTGCCCCGCGAACATACTCAGTATTAGAAATAGATATTATATAATAACTAACATGGATTATGATAACAGTATTAGATAATAACTAGATGCACTGAGACCGTAATCTTACATGGAGAAAGCATGTTGAACAAAAATTGTAAACAAAAAAAAGTAAAAAGTTACAAGCATCTCTATTGTCTACTTGACCTAACTCTAAATATCTATGATTAATCAAAGAGAATGTAATAAATACACTATGTTTTAAGAGACGGGACTTAGTACAAAAAAAATAAAAACACGTAACATGTCACTTCAATACCAACTGAATGAACATCCACGGGGAACAAGACGTCATACAACAGTACTACCAACCTATCAGACTAAATAGTGCTGAGCGATGGCAGTAGCCTCTTTATCGATAAAGTATACGGGTCGAAAAACAGGCTTACTTTTAACTTTTTTAAATCTAAGTGCGGATTTGTGTTGAAATATAGCAAGGATTGTAGTTTTTAAGAAAACAAATAGTATATTGTTAATTATTAAAACTGGTACAGATCATTAGACTTAATAATATATGTCAAGGATTGCGTTAAATTTATTCCCAACGTTCTTCTGGACGCCAACCCATAGCAGTCATAAACATTTCATATTTCATTCGATGGAGCCTCGTCGTCAGAACATCAGCGTCCATGTCTTCTGTATTCTTGTATTTGATAAATATTTCATTGACCTTCTTTCTGATGAAATGATTTCGGACATCTACGCTTACTTCGGGCGTGATAACTTTCATTACCTGAAAGACTAATGTCAGTGTGAATTGGCTTAAATAGGCTCTGTACACGAAAGCTTGGGAAAGGTTGTCTAAAGCCAACTAACGTCTTTAATTTCTTGTCATATTATTGAAAACACTAGATATTACGGGAATGTTCTAAAGAGATACCGCGGCCCCGAAACGTAAGGGCAGTGAAGGAACAGGGTGGGTTTTTAGTCAGTAGAAGTCTGACACACCCTTCCCCTCTACCCACAGCAGGAGAGGTCATTTGATGATTTTCCCAACCAGAAAAAAAGTGGTCTGATTTTTGGTGTATAGCCTGAAAATTATACATAAAGTAAACGTGGTTTCATTTAATACCTCTCGCTTTAATCAACGTTGTTTATAAACAATTAAAAACAGACACACCATTTATCGATAATTGATAAGAGCCGTTGCGTTACAGCACATCAATAAAAAATAAAATTGAAATTTAAAAGATCGATTAAGGCTTTTAGTACCATGTTTTAATTAAAATATATAATCAAATATCTAATTTAATACCTACAGAGCCTCATCTAATGGAAATTTTGCCATAAACTTCCTTTTTAGGGTTCCGTAGCCGAATGGCAAAAAACGGAACCCTTATAGTTTCGATATGTCTGTCCGTCTGTCTGTCTATCCGTCCGTCCGTATGTCACAGCCATTTTATTCCGAAACTATTAAGACTATACATGTGAAACTTAGTAAGTAGATGTATTCTGTGAACCGCTTTCCGATTTTAAGAAAAAAATTAAAAAATATTTAAAATAAAGAGGGGTCCCCATACATGGAACTGAAACTGAAAATTTTTTTTTTCATGAAACCTATGTGTGTGTGGTATCTATAGACAGGTCTTTAAAATGATATCAGGGTTTCTAAAACCACATTTTCTTAAAATCAATCGTTTAAAAGATGTAAGCTTCCAAAGTGGTAAAATGTGTGTGTCCCCCCTCTAACTTCTATAATAATGGAGTGAAAAATCTAAAAAAAAAATATGTCTGTAGATCTTAATGTAAACTTTCAACCAAAATTGGTTTGAACGAAATCGGGTCAGCAGTTTTTGAGATATAGCATATTTTCTAAAACCGCAAATATAACTTTGTAATTCATACAAACACTATGAAAAACAAAGTTATCTGGCGTAGTTGTAAAAAATGTAAATAAGTTAGTTTTAAGAAATTTGTAAGGTTTTTTTTTCGTCAAATAAATATACATATTATATTATTATAGTTACTTCGGAACACTTCATAGGCGAGTCTGACTCGCACTTGGCCAATTTTTTTCATTACCTTTACGACTTGCGCGATCTCCACATACTTCACAAGTTATAAATCGGTTTTTGGGTGGCATTATGGTACAATCACTGAACAATAACCGATAATTTTTTACAAATTATGATGTAAAATGAACCGTAAATTAATTTAATTACTGCCAGAAAATAATAAGCACAAACTTACAATAAACAAGAAGACAGGACAAGTAAACATATATGGCCGACCATATATTAAAAAGTGGCTGACTGTTATGAAAGAAAGAGAAAGCGCACTGAACAGGTGAGACAGCAAAATCTACCATTATTTACCCCTCAAAGTCCATACAATTTTTTCCCCTTGAAGTTGCAGTAGCCTGTGATTAATGTCGGGGGGCTCTGTCAACACCACCAAGAAATCATTAATTTAGAGAATACAAAACTTCGTAACCGCGTATGATTTATTACAATTTTTGTTTACCGCGAGTCATACGGGAGCGAGTGACTTTTTAGTAGAAAAACATAAGTACCTAAAGCTTTGATTTGATTGAGATTTGCCTATATGCGAATTTGCCCATAAGAAAATTTTCCGTTTTGAGAATTTTACTTTTAGCAAACAAAGGGTGGAATTTCGTAAATCCATGATTTGCTCCGTCTGCTTAGCCTTTTCTTCCAGTCTAGCCGGATCTCCATGATGGGAAAGAAATAAATACTTACGCAGCCAAAAATAGTCTAAGACTGTCAACGCACCTAAAAAACCCCACTCTGTTCCTTCAACTGCTACAGTTAATGCAACTGATACCGAACGTTGAAAAAGCGGCGACACATCATTGATGATTGGAGTCCAGTCAATGATAAAGGAAGAGCAAGGTTCCAGTGAGAGAGTGGCCCTAGAAATCTTTTATTTATAAGAATACTAGCTTCGGCCCGCGACTTCGTTCGCGTGGAAGGGTTTTCCCGTGTAAATCCTGATCCCGTGGGAATTCCGGGATAAAAATTAGCTTATGTGTTTTTCTAGAATGTCAACTGTCTCTTTATCAAACATTGAGATCCGTTTAGTAGTTTTTGCGTGAAATAGCAACAAAGATACAATTCGAAACCTATCATCCCACAGGAACCTTATATTGGGTATAAAACTATCCTATGTCCTTCCCAGGGTCCTAAACTATTCCCATGCCAAATTTTATGTAAATGGGTTCAGCGATTAAGGCGTGAAAAGGCAACATACAGACAGACAGACAGAAAAACAGACAGAGTTACTTTCGCATTTATAATATTAAGTATGGATATGGATTAGTATGGATTCCCAACCGTAGAAAATGTGCCATTATGTTAATAAGACATTTAGAGAATTGTTCATTCAAATAATTAGCCTATTAGGGAATTTGCCATTTTGAGAACTAGTGCTTTTGGGACTCGGTTACCATTTTGAGTATTAGGCCTTCTGCGCTTTCTACCGAGTTACCGCGGCCCCGGAAATTTAGGGCAGCTGAAGGAACAGGGTGGGTTTTTAGTCAGTAGAAATTTGACACACCCTTCCGCTTGACCCAGAGCGGAAGAAGTCATTTGATGATTTTCCCACCCAAAAAAAAAAGGCCTTCTGCGCTTAAAGCTTGGTTTTCTGTTAATTAACAGAATTAGACGTTCGAAGCCGGGCCGAATCGCTAGTTTTTAATAAACAGCTTTATGAGAATTTTCTGTGTAACTACATGAGATTATAAATTTTTACTTTTTTGTCTTTCATACTACAATAATAATTCGTTATTTACTTTCGCTCTTATTGATGGTGAAAACCGTATCAAAGTCCGTTCCGTGGGTTAAGAGAAGTAAACAGATACACACATCAAAAGTGTCTAGGGATCAACATATATTTTTGCAATAACTTTTCTCCTGATTGATATTAATTAAAATTTTCTTTAAGGATTCATCAAATAAAGTGTTTTCGTTTGTCACAGTAACGATAAACCAAGTCACCTTTGCATTAATAAAGAAATTTGCCATTTTCCTAATAAAGGGATTTTTGACATTTGAACCACTAACATTAAAGTTCGAAAAAAAGACTGAAATAACAGTTTTCTTTAAAATTTTATTGGGTAACTTAAACAATTAATAATCCGTATTTCTACCGCGAACACTAACAACACAAGAACATCGGTTTGGCATACTCAAAATGAGTTCATCCAAATCACGCTGTGGAATGGCCGCCCATGTTCGTTGCAACAACAAAAAAAGGTCTTCTTGCGACTGGATACCCTCCATATTCGGCAGAGCTCTTCTCTGTAGCATATCCTATGCATGCTCAATCGGGTTCAAGTCTGGCGACTGAGCAGGCCAGAGCAGGACATTGATGTTAGCTGCGGCGAGAGTCTGTCTTACAACTCTTGCGGTGTGCGGTCGTGCATTATCATGCATTAACTGAAATAAGGGACCGATTTGCACTTGTAGAGGAACGATGACGTCAGATACAATCGTCTCAGCATAAATTTGAGCGTTGAGGTTGCCTCTGATCCAAATCAACTCAGTTCTTCCGCCGATCCAAATACCCGCCCATACCATGATGGTTTCACCACTATAAGGATGGACTTCCTGGCAGGATTTTAATCGCTGTTGGCGTCCAGGGGTTCTCCAGTGTCGTATACGTCTTGTATCCGGTCTCATACCAAAACGAGACTCATCAGAAAAGCACACGAAACGCCATTGTTCTTCTGCCCAATTTCTGTGTTCAAGAGCCCATTGATATCGAATCCTACGATTGTGCATTGCTATAGGTGGTACCCGTAGCGGTCTTCGGGAATGAAGGTTCACTTCATACAAGCGGTTTCTGACTGTTTGGTCGCTAATTAAGTTCCCTGAAGAGTGATGAAGCCTCACGGCTAACATCATGGCGGTTATTGTTGGAGCTCTTCGAGTTAAGATTTGAATGTATCGGTCTTGTCTCCGTGTGGTGCAGCGATACCGTCCTCCATGGCGCTCAGCCACGGTACCAGTGCTTCGGTAACGTGTCCAAAGTCGACTGATAACACTCTGACTTGTATTCAGAGCTAAAGCCACAGTACGTTGCCGGGAACCAGCTTCTATCATTCCCACGGCTCTGAGCATTTCTTCCCTGCTTAAATGATGTCGCCGCTCCATAATAACGTTGGTTTTAATCAGTAGTAGGGAAACAGTAGCACTAATAATGTCTTCAATGCGTTGTATGTTTTTATAGGGAAAATATTGACAGCTGATTTTCATCTTTTACTCGAATTTGATTAACAGTTCCTGTTTCAAATTATGAAATGCACCAAAAAGGATCCATATAAATTTATAAAATCATAAATTTATTACAAAGCCACATCTCAATCTCAAGAAATCCGCATAAAAATGCTTGATCCCTAGACACTTTTGATGTGTGTATATGGGTCAAACAAAACAGCAACTATCTTTTACTACAAAACTATTACTATTCTGTTTTGTCTATCTTGATGGAGAGACCAGCCTTTGTTCAGCTGCAAATAGGTATAAAAAGCTAATTAAAGGAGGAGTTAATTGACTTAATTCCACTCAAGGTGCCCTGTTAAATTATGACTGTGAATAAGGTCATGTAGGTACACACATGACTAATTAATATCAGTTGTGAGCTTCAACGCTACTTACAGAGATTCTTCTTTTATATTTTGTAGTTATATAGCAATTTATAATTACTAATAGATATCTACTTATACAGTATATTAGTTTAAACGAGGGACATATTCAAACCTATAATAGTGTATGCTTACATGATACTAATAAAAATATGAAAAAAAAAACACTGATAAATAACAGACAGAACCATACCAAAAGTCCTCGAGGGGACTCCCGCGGGAGCGGAGTTCACACACGAGCTTCCTTTTATG
Source organism: Tholera decimalis (assembly GCA_943138885.2). Lineage (NCBI taxonomy): Eukaryota > Metazoa > Arthropoda > Insecta > Lepidoptera > Noctuidae > Tholera > Tholera decimalis. The sequence goes on along the minus strand of OW964553.2, from coordinate 4,038,624 downwards.
GCAGGATCGGGCCGTGTTTTGCCACGTGATTACTTTAGGTACTGTTTACAAGTTCATTCACCACTTGCGGCTCAGTTTACATGATAAGTGTATTATATTGGACAATTACGTCAAAAATTTAAGTTATAGGTTTTTCACATATTTGGGACAAGAATCGAATACTGAATACCCTCCCTCAATAAGTCCCTCGTTTAACCTGACACACTGTATAAAATACTAGCTCTCCTGTGGGGCTTCGCTCCCGTGGACATTATCACGGTAACAACATAACCTCCTTTTGCAGTCAAGTTAAAAGTAGCCTATAGGTAACCTTCATCAAACTTCAAGGCTACTTTCATACCAAATTTCATACAAATCCACCCAGTACTTTCAAAGATTTGCGCGTTTAAACAAACAAACAAACTTTTCCGCTTTATAATATTAGTACAGTCGAAACCGAATATAACGACGTCACTTATAACGACGGATCGGTTATTACGACTTAATGGCAAGGTTCCGGCCTAAACCCTATACAAAATACTTAAGTAAACATACCGCCTATACCGCCTACCGTCTTTTTAAGCGATATGTCGCTATATATAGCGACATATCGCTTAAAAAGACGAAACTATCGAAATGCGTCGGCTTTAGCGACCAACTGTCACATTTTTGTTCCAGCAAAACAAAACATATAAGGATTATTTTGACTTGTCACTGCAATTTTTTAAAGATAATTTTCTTTTCCGATATTTTATTTGAAAGCAAATTCATACGCCGAATACTGAAATCCTACATATCTGTACATTAAAAACATATTAAAGAACCACACATACATGTTTGTCTACTTGTATATAGAAGAATGTAAGATTATAAAGCCCTGGATTACCCCGGGCTTGTTAAAATGCATTAAAAACAAGGATATGCTCCATAAAAGATCCAAAAAATCACCTAATAACCTAACATTAAAAGTAACATATACACGCTATCGAAACTTTTGTAATTATTTGCTCCGGAAACTTAAAGTAACCTTTGAAAAAACTGAACTAGAAAAATCAAAAAAATAATCCCAAAGCTCTTTGGAAAACCATACAAGATATCACTCATACACGCAAAGAACGAACCAGTCCTGATGAGTTGTTAAAACTATGTGATAGTCCTCACTCTTCCGTAAACTAAGTATGCTCTTTCTTTAGTAACATTGGCAAAAATTTAGCGGCAAAGAACAATGACCACGTTCCATACATGCAATGACCTGTCAATAAAAATTTTATCAGATGATGTATAGTGATGTGAATCATACCAAATTATAGAATGAGTCTTAAATATGCAACTGTAAAAACGTGGTTTAATTTGACAATCAGGTAAAAATGTTACAATGAAAACAATATTTGAGGTTATGTACCTACTTAACTATCAAACGAACATTAGTACAAACTATCAGATTTACAACTATCCCATAATACCTAAGTATCTTCATGAATTAAGTACTTTTATTATTGGTTGAAGAAGTGGTTATTATTGGTTGTTATTACTCGTTGAAAAACAATAGGAAAAAGTTGGGAAATTAAATAAAATTAAAACAGCACATTTATTCATTTCATTATTTTATTCTTCACACTGACAGCACGAAAAAAAGGTTCGTTTCACAATTATAACTTCACTTAATAACTTCACGACCGCGGAAATATTGACAACCTTAGAATATGCTTACTAAGTAACCTTATAACGAATTTAAATTAAATTAATTGTAAAACGATGCACGAAATACAAAATCAATAAATGGTAACAGTGCTAACACTGCGTCTAAATGTCAAACTCACCATAAAACGGAACGGTACTTCAATGCATTTGAAATGGCTGCGTTCTATTAAAAACAACGCTTTATTTAGTGGTCGTTTTAAAATTATTATTTCTTTTTTTTCACATTACTAATTCTGAATTAAGTTAGTATTACGTAAATTGCAAAAAAATAGTTATTTAATACGCTAAATAACATCACTATACATACAATCTTGTGTCAAAATGTTTGACAGGTCAATTCTGGACATGATTCTTTAATAAATTGCCCTGCTCCAAATAGGACACCCGCAGACAGTGATCCATGCGTGGAGTCAATGTCATCTCCTCCAACAAACTCCCTGGTTTTACTTGACACTGATGAAAGTGAAGAAGAAACATTAATTTTACAATTACTTAATGACTGTGCTGTAGGTTGGGACGGTATATCATCCAATCTACTGAAAACTTGTCGCCACATACTAGTGCCACTAATAACCTATATCTGCAATCGTTGCTTACAAACAAGAACATTCCCTGCCGGACTAAAAAAAGCTATAGTTCATCCAATATATAAGAGCGGGAACAGAACCTGTGTCAACAATTACAGACCCATATCCATCCTCCCTTCACTTTCAAAAGTTGTTGAAAAGATTCTTAACAAACGACTTAAGAGCTTTTTACAAAAACATAGTTCTATTGCTGAGAACCAATACGGTTTCAAGACCGGGGTTTCGACGGAAGATGCTGTGCTGGATCTTACGCAATTTGTAGCAAGAAAACTTGACAATGGGGAAAAGTGTTTAGGTATATTTCTTGATCTGTCGAAGGCTTTTGACACAGTTTCTGTTCCCAAACTTATCTCGAAGCTTGAGTTGTTGGGTGTACGTGACATTGCACTCAACATCTTCAAAGATTACCTCAAGGATCGCTCCCAGCAGGTCAAAATAGATTCGTACCTCAGCAAAGAGGAATTTGTGACTTACGGTGTGCCCCAGGCAGGGGCGTAGCTACCGCCGTATTTGCCGTATCAATTATACGGGGCCCCCGGGCCACGGGGGCCCCCAAAGTGTGTAAGGAAAAAGAATAAAAACTTTCTAATTTATTTTATTTTACAAATGACAAAATTCTATAAAGCAATTCCTTTTTTTCCCGCCTTAAGCGTGCGTTCAAAAGTTGGCAACACTACATCGTTATGGCGGGCTGCGGGACTTCCCCGTTTTACTTACTTCATCTCAAGAATATTATTCTTGCTTCATCTTCAACTCAGCGGGGAATCCCCGGGAATCCTTCACCGATATCGCGATGTACGTGTACGTTGTTGTACTTTGCATTGGATGTTAAACCACGGAGTGCAGTGCACTGTTTATTTACGCGCTTTATATAAATGTGCATTACATTGTAATTCAGTACAAACAATATTGTTCTTCTGGTTTAGCAGTACTAGTAACGATTTGTAAAAGAAATGAGTGAAAGGAAAAGAGATTATCCCAGCGGCGCTGAGAAAAGAAAAATTAAACAGAAAAGGGACGAGTGTTCGGTCCGACGTGAAACAGAACGCACCCTTTTGACATAAAGAATTTGATTTTGACATTACTCTAACTTGACAGATAGACTTGTCTTGCTTGGAAAAAATGTCGTCCGCGGCGGACCTGTTGAGTTAATATATAATTGGTAAAATATCGTTGGATTCGCCTGTTGAGACCGATAATTGGGTCGCGAATTATCTAATTGTTGAAGTGTATTCCCCATTTGCCGAAAACCCCGGGATATTGTTGAATCATACGCCGCCTTGTCGTCGGTCGGGCTGGCACGCGGAATTTGTTGGAAATCGAATTGGATCTCACGAGATATGAACAGATTAATTGTGTTCAGTGATTGATTGAACTTTGTAATCTCGGATTAACAAGAATCCAGTGATATTTCTCGGAACACATCGCCTTATTGCCTACCACGCGTAGCGCGCGCTTGCTGGAAACGAGTTAGGTGTGATGCTGGTCAGGACCGCGCCATCTGGAGATCGACGCCTTGTGACCGTCCTAGAACCCGTAACTTACATCACACGTTACAATTACTCACCTCATATCACATACATACACACTTTGGACGTGATCAAACAGATCCGGGTTGCCGTCTACAGCTCAGGTGAGTGTTATTTGTAATTTTTGGATCAAATGGTTGTAGGCCGAAGCCTAGTAGAGGTAGGCCTTTGTGTAACCTTGTTTATAGTTTTGAAAGCAACGTTTATGACTCCACGTATCGTGGAAAAGTTCCGGACACGTCCAGTTATCGTTGGCTGGCCTATTGCAGTCTTGAACAAATTGGTAGCAGAAGCGTGGTCTTATAAGATCCACTGGTTTAATTGGAAGTTTTGAATATTGTTGAAAACTTAAAACTTGAGTTTAATTACTTAACACAACTTATAACTTAATAAGTTTTGAATATATTACCATGTCATCCGGGCTATCTAATTGAAGTTGAATCAATTGAAGTTGTATTTGTAATTTGTACTGTAGCCCTTTATTGCATTGACAGGTAAGATTTATTTGTGAAATTGGGAAGTATTAGGAATTATTGGTATAATTTGGTACATAATTTGGTATTTGTTGCAATTAATAATTGAATGTCATTGATCTGAATTTGAAAGGTTATCTAAATAATAATTACACATAGTCTAACATAATAGGACTTGAATTGTGTGTATTGGTTATTGCATTTATAGTAATTATTGGAGTGTTGATAGAGATTCTCCGGCTCAATATTATGCAGACAATTGTTGTGCTTATTGATGTTTAATTTGAGGTTGATCCAGTATTGTATTATACATTCAATTGTTATTTATTTTGTAACTAGCCATCCTTAGCAAGCTAGATTCATACTTGGAATAAGTGCAGGGTCGGATTTGGGCTTGAAATAATTGAATTGAATTTTTATTTTGTTGAGATTACTTGGCCGGCTAACGGGTCGTTGCTGTTTGTTTAATATTTGATTGTTGGTTGTTGATTGGTGTTTTGTATTAATATTTGATTGTTGCAATGGCCTCATTAAGGGCAGTCAGGGAGGCTGCTGCGGGATTGACCTCACAGTTGAGATGGTTCACATCGGCAGCTGCAACTGTTGAGCGTGTGGAATTGGAAGAGCTCACCCTTGCTCGGTATGGGCAAGTGATTGAGAGGATCAAGTCAGCTGATGCTGCGCTCACGCGCTTCAACGAGTACATCATGGATGTGGATTTGGGGGTGATGGATCAGACAGCCCGCGATAAGATTTTGGGTGACTATGACCAGATTATCCACCTGGGGGATGTCATATGTCTTCGAGCGCGGAAAATTTTGAAGAGCCGGGTGCCTGATGCGGCCAAGCCGCAGACCCCTGTTGTTGCAGGCCCTGGACTATTGAGTAGGCTGCCCACCCTGGAGCTGCCACATTTTGACGGTCGCTTGGACCACTGGCTGGGCTTCCTAGATCTCTTTGAGAGTCTTGTCGATGCACGCTCGGACCTCGGACCTGCCCAGAAGCTGGCCTATTTATTGTCTGTCCTGGAGGGCGAAGCCAGAGCCTTGGTGCAGCACTTGCCGGTGGCGGATTCCTCCTATCCGACCGCTCTGGAGCTTCTCCCCCGACGGTATCAGAACAAGCGCTGCCTGGCTGATGTGCACATCGACCAGATTTTGGGACTACCGGCCATTGCCAGCACGTCGACGTTGCGCACTGACTTGCTGAACCCGTTGGTCTCAGCGACCAACGCTTTGAGACGCCTGGAGTTACCGGTAGAACATTGGTCCTACTTGTTGGTGCACATAGTGCTGCAGTTGCTCCCCGCGGAGTTGAGGTCACGTTTTGAGCAGGAGTATGGTGGGGATAGTGCCACCCATCTTCCCCCCTTTGACGACCTCCTCAAATTTTTGGAAGACGAGTGTCGGTTTGCGGATAACACTCGTGGCGCTACGGGGTCGCCCCCACTACCTTCTCAGCCCAGAGACCAGGAACGGACTAGGGCCCGGGGGCCTGTTGATGTTCCCCCCGCCCCCCGTTTTGCTGGCGCCCGGAGTCCTCGGGCTAGGGGGCCTGTTGATGATCGCCCCGCCCCTCGTTTTGCTGGCGCCCGGAGTCCTCGGGCTAGGGGGCCTGTTGATGATCGCCCCGCCCCCCGTTTTGCTGGCGCCCGGAGTCCTCGGGCTAGGGGGCCTGTTGATGATCGCCCCGCCCCCCGTTTGGCTGGCGCCCGGAGTCCTCGGGCTAGGGGGCCTGTTGATGATCGCCCCGCCCCCCGTTTTGCTGGCGCCCGGAGTCCTCGGGCTAGGGGGCCTGTTGATGATCGCCCCGCCCCCCGTTTGGCTGGCGCCCGGAGTCCTCGGGCTAGGGGGCCTGTTGATGTTCGCCCCGCCCCCCGTTTTGATGGTGCCCGGAGTCCTCATCATTGTGACTTTTGTAAGGCAACGGGGCATGTCATGGCGCGTTGCCCGGATTTTTTGAATTTGCACGTAAGTGCCCGCCGCCGTATTGTCAACGCACGTCGTTTGTGCTTTTCGTGCTTGGGGGCCCACTTCCATCGGGACTGCCCCGACCCCCGCCCGTGTAGAATTTGTGAAGGGTCCCACTTGGAGATTTTGTGCGCCAACGCGAACCGCTCCAGCAGACCAGCTTCTGAGGGGGGTTCGCGCAAGGGGGGGTACCCCGGAGACGAGCACCGGGCTGAGACCCGCGATTCTGTACGCCGCACTCCACCCCCCGCGCAAGTTGAACGGGAGCCCCACGAGCGCCATTTGGTCTTCCCTCGTCAGGGAGAACGCGCATTGGCTGCTAGGCAGCAGTGGCCGGGTCGGCGCCGCTGCCTTTCCCCTCCGTTGGCGGAACGTCCCCGGCTGGAGTCGCGCCCTCCGCCATTCGGGCATCCGGTGGGATATGCCCCTCCAGTGATGGCGAGCGGCTCGGGACACCACGCGGATGAATGTTTTGATTGTTGGCCTCGTCGTGAACGAAGGCAGCCTGGATGCGGCGATCGGTCGCCGCCCAGGCATCACTAAGAGATTGACGCCTGCCCCGCTAAAGGACCCCCCCGATCAAGACGGTTTTGTTGCCAACGGCCTCGGTCACGGTCTGGGGACCCTTGGGTGACTCGATTGTGGTCTGTGCCATTTTGGAGACGGGAGTCCGGGGTTGCCTTTTGTCTTCTTGGTTAGCGGGACAGGTTGGCCTGAAGGTGAACGACCTTTCAGGCAAGATTTGGGGAATTGGCGAACCGGCTGACACCACTGTTGAGGGAAGGACCTGGTTTGAAATCACCCTTGTGAGTTGTCCTTACCCTAAAATTGGTGCTCCTGCCCTTGTTATAACTGAACTTGGTTCAATTGTTGGTGACTGATCGTCACACTAAGAACTCGCATGCCGGTTGCAATGCGCTGTTGGCCATTCTGCAGCGAGAATTTTGGATTTTGTCGGCTGATCGCGTCAATGAGACGAGTCCCTTTGCTGGCGTCGTAACGGACTTGTTGGTCCCCTTTTTTTGAAGACGTCCACCCTTCGTAATAGTAAGATTGTTAAGGCTTATTTGTGTGTTTGTCTGCCTGTCAAGCAAGGCAGTACATTTGGAGCTGGTAACCTCCCTCTCGACAGAGGCCTTTGAGGCGACTTTGGAAAGATTTGTGTCTCGCCGTGGGTTACCTTCGTTGATTAGGTCTGATTGCGGTACGAATTACAAGGGTACAAGTAACTATTTGAAGGAGGTATACGCCTTCCTTAATGAGAACCAGGTTGACATTGGTAATAGTTTGGCCCGCCGAGGGGTCACTTGGTTGTTTGACCCGCCAGCCTGCCCCCCATTGGGGGGTATTTTGGGGGCCGCGGTGAAAGCGGCAAAGGGACGCTGGCGGAGATTGTTGGGAGACACCGTTCTCACCTTTAATGAACTAGCTACGGTATTTGGCCGCATTGAAGCTGTGTTGAATTTGCAACCTTGTCAAGACTTCCAATTGATTAGCGGACGGGTAGGCCCGTCCGGGGGGGGTAGATGTTCGGTCCGACGTGAAACAGAACGCACCCTTTTGACATAAAGAATTTGATTTTGACATTACTCTAACTTGACAGATAGACTTGTCTTGCTTGGAAAAAATGTCGTCCGCGGCGGACCTGTTGAGTTAATATATAATTGGTAAAATATCGTTGGATTCGCCTGTTGAGACCGATAATTGGGTCGCGAATTATCTAATTGTTGAAGTGTATTCCCCATTTGCCGAAAACCCCGGGATATTGTTGAATCATACGCCGCCTTGTCGTCGGTCGGGCTGGCACGCGGAATTTGTTGGAAATCGAATTGGATCTCACGAGATATGAACAGATTAATTGTGTTCAGTGATTGATTGAACTTTGTAATCTCGGATTAACAAGAATCCAGTGATATTTCTCGGAACACATCGCCTTATTGCCTACCACGCGTAGCGCGCGCTTGCTGGAAACGAGTTAGGTGTGATGCTGGTCAGGACCGCGCCATCTGGAGATCGACGCCTTGTGACCGTCCTAGAACCCGTAACTTACATCACACGTTACAATTACTCACCTCATATCACATACATACACACTTTGGACGTGATCAAACAGATCCGGGTTGCCGTCTACAGCTCAGGTGAGTGTTATTTGTAATTTTTGGATCAAATGGTTGTAGGCCGAAGCCTAGTAGAGGTAGGCCTTTGTGTAACCTTGTTTATAGTTTTGAAAGCAACGTTTATGACTCCACGTATCGTGGAAAAGTTCCGGACACGTCCAGTTATCGTTGGCTGGCCTATTGCAGTCTTGAACAACGAGGTTATAAAAAAAGTGCCCAAAATTTCTTCATTTTTTCAGAGACAAGATACTGTGAGTGATTTAGATTGGAAAGGTAAGTACTACACTACTACCCAACCCATTTATTAGGGGCCCGTAGTGATAAACAAGGAAATCTTTTAATTTCGGTCTGTCCATCTGTCCGTCACAAAAAGTTGTCTCCCCCCTCGATTTTCACAATTATACTGTTTTTAGGGTTCCGTGCCTTGATTAAAAAAAACAAAATTCTAACTTATCTATAGGATCGATTTGTTTTGTTGTTTGTTTATCAGTCCGTATCGTATCGTTAATTGCGTGTTGAGAACTTCAGATGTGCAGACTCGCTTTCGGGTTCTCGTTTTGTATGGCCACTACACTACGCGCTGCGTTTAAATAGCACGCAGGTGTATAGTAATGCACGGACGGGCTGCAGGTGATTTTGTATCTACTAATAGGTACGAGCACAATCCGCGTAGAATCTGTGTGCGTCTGAACTGAACACTCTCTAACTGTGACCCTTAGTAACGTTATTTATTTATATATAACTCTTTTTAGTTTAGTATCAAAGCATTCGTATTTATTTTTTAACAATTACTCGTTTATTTTTAGATTCTTCTGAAGCATGTTCTTCGTCACATATCCATCCGGAAATAGAAGAAAGCCAAGCACATACTTTATCGGATGTCCATCCAGAAATCGAGGAACCCCAAGTCAACGATTCTGATATATCTGCAGATAATGCAGATTGTAATATAATTTCATCAGATAGAGGAAATTTTGGTGACAATTTAACTGAATGCGAACGAAAAATAATTTTTAAATTGGGTCCATTTAAACCACAAGGACCATTTCCAAAAGTTTCAGAAAATAACCGACCTTTTTCAGCTTATTATTATTCATATTTCAATCAGGCAGGCATAAAAATTATAAGACCATGGTTATGTGATTCTAACGTTTTAAACAAACCGTACTGTCACTTCTGTTGGTTATTAGCAGATCGTCAAAACAAATCGTACTCCTCTGCTTGGGTTAACGGTGTTTCGGTTAGAAGCAATTTCACACAAACTATTCTTGACCATGAAAAGTCACAGCAGCATATTAGTGCCTCACTCTCTTATAATAATTGGTTGCAAGGAAATACCATCAATACTCTATTGAAAAGTGAAATCGATAGTAAAATTACATTCTGGAGAGATGTACTGCATCGTATAATTAATGTTATAATTACTTTAGTATCTTGTAATCTACCTTTGAGGGGGCATGATTCTGATTCTGGCAATTTTATGGCAATTTCACGTCTGCTATCTAACTATGATGCAACTTTAAAAGAACTTTTTCTAAAACCGAAAGGTGAAATAAATTATTTAAGCCCTACGATTCAAAACGAAATTATTAGTTTGCTTGGTACTAACGTTAGGAACAGTATTATCTCAGAAATTAAAAAAGCTCCATTTCTGACAATAATTCTGGATACAACACAAGACTTGTCAAAAATTGACCAACTATCTGTAGTTTTTCGATATATCTCGGTTACAGAAAATGATGATAATGTGCGTAAAGAAATAAAAATCTGTGAGTCCTTTTTAGGATTCATAGCAGTAACCGATTGCAGTGCTGCAGGTCTGAAAACTGTCATTTTAAATTTGACTAAAGAATATGGAATTGATTTGACTAAATGTAGAGGACAGGGATACGATGGAGCAAATGTTATGTCGGGTGTGTATGGAGGATTACAAACCCTAATAAAAGAGCATGCTCCAAATGCCGATTATGTTCATTGTGCTGCGCACGCTTTAAACTTGGTTTTGAACGATGCTGCGAGACATGTTCGTGAAGTATCGACTTTTTTCGATAATTTAGAAAAAATATATACTTTTTTTGGCAATAGTATAAAACGCTGGGCTATGCTAAGTGACGATTCATCTGAAAAATATTTGATTACCCTTAAAAAGGTATGTCCTACCAGATAGTCTTCTAGGAACGACGCTTTATTAGCAGTAAAGAAAAATTTTTTACTAATCATGAAAACTTTGTACCAACTAAATTTAATTTCAAATAAAAAAGATGAACGTGAAGAATGTAAAAGTATAATTAATATTTTAGAGAGTTTTGATTTCTTAGTGCTCGTTACATTTTTTTCTTCACTATTTGAAATTATTAATCCTGTTTCTAAAGCTCTACAGCATGATAATAATGACTTACAGAAATCTAGTATTTTATTAAGTAATCTTTTAAATAGACTGTGCCAATTAAGAAATCAGAATTCATTTAATAGTTTGCTAAATGAATCCAAAGATTTAGCAAAAAAGTGGGGCGTAACAACTGTTTTTAAAAACAGTAGGCGAAAGATAACGAAGTGTTTTTTTGATGAGTTATCACAAGATGAGAGAATTTCCGACCCGGAATCCTATTTCAAAGTCAATGTATACTATTGCTGTTTAGATATATTAATTTCTCAAACTAAAGAAAGATTTCAGAGCCTTTGCAACCTGAGTAGTATATTCGAAATATTACAACCGGAGAAACTCCTATCTTCTTCAAGCGAAGAGATATTAAACGCTTCCGGAAAACTGTCTGCTAAATACAGTAAAGACATCTCACTTAATCTTTGTGACCAATTAAAGGCTCTAAAAACATGCTTAAATTCTGAAATTAAAAAAAATATTCCATTAAAGAACTCATTGAATTATTGCTAGTAAAATTCAATAGTCTTGCATCCAGTTTTCCCGAGGTAATCACAGCATGCTTTTTATTCTTGACCCTTCCAGTTACAACCGCAACGGCAGAAAGAAGTTTTTCAAAATTAAAACTAATAAAAAATTACTTAAGAACTTCGATGGGACAAGAACGGCTGTCAGACATCTCACTATTGTCCATAGAGGCAGAAACTTTAGAAAAACTAAAATCATCATCAGCCATAAATGATTTAATAAATCAGTTTGCCGATAAAAAGGCAAGGAGAGTGAATATTTAAAATTCGATTTTTATTTGTAAAATGGGTAAATTATGTGATAAATAAATATTACTTCTCACAATATTTTTTTTCTTTTGTGAAAAATCTTTACCTCCATATAAGGGCCTCCAAAAAAATTTTTATACGGGGCCCCGACAAGGCACGCTACGCCACTGGCCCCAGGGTAGCATATTAGGTCCGACATTGTTCCTGATCTATGTCAATGAACTTTGCAGGATGATTCTCCCAAACTGTAAGATCTACGCATACGCGGACGATACTGCGATCATTATCTACGGACCAGCTTGGGAGGCGGTTCAAATAAAGGCAGAAAAAGCCCTTCGTAGTATAATGAACTGGTTCTACCAAAATCTACTCACACTAAACGTTAACAAATCTTGTTACGTTACTGTCGCAATTCGTCGAAATACCAAACCATCGCATGACTTTGCCATAACGGCTCACTCTTGCATAAACTCAACATCATGTTCATGCCCAAAATTAGCTAGAAAAGACTGTGTGAAGTATCTAGGTTTGCAAATAGATGACGGCCTAAGATGGGATAAACAGCTTGAAATGATTGACAAGAAGAACAACGCGTCTTATCTATGTTTTTAAATCCCTTAGAGAATCGGCTGATATAGGCATTCTAAAAATGGTTTACTTTGCGCTGTGCCAGTCGATTATTGGATATTGCATCACTGCATGTGGTGGTGCATTTAAAACAAATTTACTTAGGGCAGAGCGGGCTCAACGAACCGTACTTAAAGTTATGTTTAAGAAACCGTACAGATATCCAACCAAACAACTGTACAATGAATGTAAGATATTAACTGTAAGACAGCTGTTTATCTTGCAGTCTGTCCTCGGAATACACCGGGCCATGCCCAGATCCAACCCGGAAAAACGCAGGAACACTCCGCCAGGTATTAGACATAAAACCTCATTTGCGAAACATCAATTTTACGTCATTGGTACACACATATACAATAAACTACACAAAAAATTAAACTTACTTGATTTAAACAGGCACACGCTAAAACATAAAATCACTCAATGGCTATTGCAGCAGGATTACCTCACAACAGAGAATCTCCTGACATATTATATCTCGTAATATTTCACTAAAAAGCAACATTATAACTATATAATCACTACATCAATTAACATAATCACACACTTGCATCATCAGACACATACACACTTCACCACACACATACACACATCATCACACACACACACACACATCATCACACACACACACACACAACATTCTCTCATACGTCTACAGAAAGATACTTTGTTATATGTACTTATTTCATAATAACTTTTGTGTATAAAATCAACACAGTGTTCACTTGTGCATAATACTGTTTTTAAAATGGAAATGGCTGAACCCTATCTCTTAAGATACAGGCCTGACCTAGTTTAAGAGATAGAGTATAAAACTGTGCTTAAAGCGTAACGAATTGTTACATGCTATATGCTATACGTAATGTCAAATATAGAAAGTGCAATGTGTTATCCTGTTTTATGAAATAAATATTTTTATTATTATATATGTATGTATTGCTTATAACAACTACCAATATCGTTTTATCCGGGTTCACGGGGGACATGTCATCGTCCCCCAAAATCGTACACTCCAAATAGAAAATCTTCAAAAATTTTGCAAAATAAGAGATTTGCCAATAAAAATAGAAGTCTTTCATTTGTTTTATTATATACGGTAACCGATTGTATTGAGCTTCTTGGGGTAACACTAACTTCCACCCTCAAGTTTGGACCGTTTATCGAGGCTAAAGCTCAACTAGCATCAAAAAAGGTGGAGATCCTAGCAAAGTTGAGACGGTACTTCACACCGGAACAGCTGCTCAATCTGTATCAAGCCCAGGTTCGGTCGTGTATGGAGTACTGCTCTCATCTTTGGGATAGATCTGCCAAGTACCAGCTGGACGCACTTGAGTCAATCGAGAAACGGGCCAAAACACTTGGCAACGATGCACTGGTCTAGTCTGCACCAGAGCCTTGAACATCGACGACGAGTTGCTAGTCTATCGGTTTTCTATCGGTTACATTTCGGGGAGTGTGTCGATAGAATTACACAATCTAATTCCGCTAAGCCCGTTCCATCATCGAACTACAAGACAAACGGCGATGCGCCATCGTTACATGGTGGACATCCCGCACAAAACGTTTTGAGAATACTTTCATTGTGCGTACGGCTAAGGAGTGGAATTCCCTACCGGAGTCTGTGTTTCCCGATAGCTATAACCTAGGGGTCTTTAAGTCAAGAGTGAATAGGTTACTTTTAGGTAAGCGTGCTCCATCTTTGACCACATCATCACTTACCATCAGGTGAGATGGTGGTTAAACGCGAACCTATGATCAATAAAAAAACCTACGTAAGGCGTCATTTTTGTTCAAGCAGCAGTTTACTTTTGGTTGTTGTAATTTACATATACCGGAAATCCCATATCTATCCAAAAGAACTGAAGACAACATCTGGTATGGAGTCTCTATGCAAAGTTTTAGCTCAAAATAAGTGACTCACAGAATTGACTCCAAATTATTGGTTTCATATGTTTCTTGAATACCAGTAATAACAAACGTCACAGCACTATGAGGGCCATCACTTTCCACGTCACTTGCCAATAAAACGATAATTCTCTTCGTTCTTCTTAATTTGAAAAATTCGGCCTCTGGTATCAATGTATTGAAATTTCTAATATGCTCCACACATGTACACATAAGATTAGAAAACCCTTGCTATATCGTTTGTTATCATCCAAAGAAGCCTTGCACTCGGTATGTATATAGATATACCCTTTAAATTACACGTTGTATATTTATAAAGATACTTTTTTCCCGTTCACTTTGTTTCTTTTTTCTTGAGGTTACTTCTATGTAGGTCACATTATCGCATACCATCTGGTGAGATGATGGCCAAACGGGAGCCTATTATCAATAAAAAAATAAAATAACAACTTTTGTAGCAATCATTTATGCACTAAATCATACCGTGGTTTAGGCTGTGTATTGTCTGTTTGTGGAACAGTGAGTTAATTTAAGGTTTCTCCTTTTTCCAGAAAACAACTACAAAAACATGAGATACACAGTGTTTTGGTCGCCGACGAGGTTTCCATATTTGTGCCTATACCTTGGTATCTTGGTGGCTTTACTAGCGTACTGCCTAATCTTCTGTGTTGCCAGAATATTTCTCAGGAAGTTCAAACCCTCGACAAAGAAGGGAGACCTGTCTCCACTCCTGGAAAGAATTTAGCGCTCACTAGGAAGACATGAAACAGCGGAATTGTCGCTTCATATTGGTTGTATTGACTAGTACTTTTAAAATAGTTATTTATAGTCTCTTTATGACTCAAATCGAGGGAATTGAACAAAATTTTTAATATTTTCGTTCATAGAGCTCAGTACTTAGCCAGTGAATTGATTGATATATTAAACATTGAATTGAATTAACTGTTATCCCATTTGCCCCCATTTTTAAATGTAACCAGCGATGGTTTAAAATATACCCCAAGTAGTAATATTGGCTGTGCTTAGAAAAAAATAACCCCGTCGATGTTAGTTGTAATATTATAGTATCAACTTATTACTTACTAAAATACTTAATTGAACTAATTATAAGGAATTTAATTGAACAATATTGTATGTTATAAATATTGTTATCAAAATACCTAGAATATACTAAATTATTATTGTTTATTGTTAAACGTAAAAATTTTATTTACAAATGCCCTAATTTTAAAGCTTTAATTTACTAACCGTGTACAAATAAGAATTAAACAAATACTTATTTAGTTTTATGTAATTAAGGCGTTCTACATACTGTTTATTTATATTATTTATTGAATGATACGATTATCTAAGAGCAGCATTTAAATTGTCTGATATTTTTTTTATAAAGAAAGAAAATAATAATTCAACCAAATTGACAAAAGCACATTACCTAAATTAAAAATAGGACTATAGCAAAAAAAAAATAATTTAATAACACGTGGTAACATTTTTCAAAAAAGGTCTTGTATTCTATATGAAACATTAATATTAGTTGGCATATTTTTCATACCTAAGTTTTCACACTGCCATTTTATTTTCACAAAGAAGAACTGACTGAACTGACATTATCGACTATTGATTTGGATCGCTTGTCGTCTCATGTAAAACTATACAGGGTTAATTGTAAAACACCGTTAACCTCTCAGGACTATGTTACTAACATCATAAACAACATCTTTTGTTCTATGACTTTTAAAAATTCGTCATATTTTAGTTCACCAGATTTTCATACAAAAATAAAATTGAACGCCCTAAATGTTACGAAGTCTATGCGAAGCAAAAGAAAGCGATTTATACTATCGCTTTCTTTTGCTTCGCATAGACTTGCTGCCCATCCACACATCGACCTCGGCAAGGGTTGCTTAACCTAGAAGATTGAAATCCTGGAAATTACTTAACACTATTGTACTTAAAATCTACAGTATGCAGTACGCCTTATAAAGCAATAATTTGACGTTATGACAGGAATATTGAAATGACAATGTACTTTAATATGTTTATAATATTATAATAATGTTGATTTTTTTCCCACTTGACACGTTGAAATGTTATTTTTTTAATAACTTAAGATTATATTGAACTGTGTTGGGGAACCAAGTCTTCCTTTTTGCCACATCCTGATAAAAATAATATATATATATAGGTATTTATTTTAATTTATATTTTATATTTAAATACAAATGTTTCGTCTTTATAATATTAGTATAGATGTGGGTCCGATTACAAATTAGTAATCTGAATTTGTCAAGCACTGCCTCGCCTCTGTTTTATATGGTACTTGTTATACTTATTTGAGGTAGAGCCAATGTTATAAATATGTATATAATACAACCAGAAAGTGGCCATAGAACTTCCTCGTCCAAAAATAATTAAGTCCAAACTTATTTTACCCACATTGGTCACATTTAGCACTACATAAAGGATTAAAAACTATTTTACTTTACAGCAAAAGAATTATAAAAATAGAATGTGTCTTTTTGTAAAGTAGACCGCTAAAGACGTTTGAAAAGCTGACGAAAAATGTCGTTGTCGTCAATGTGTGGATCACCCTGTATACTGATAAAGAAAATCCTTCTCCTGTTTTTGTTTTCACAAGAATCGTTGCATCTGCAGAATTTCGCTAATTAAATTAATATGACTTGTTTATACAGCATGTAACAAAAACCGTATCGTACTGCGTACACATTATACGGAACCATTTAATGGATTTGAGATTATTATTTTTCTCCAGTGAATATAATTGAATTTAAATAAAAAATAAAAACTGATCAAAGGCAACACTGATCGCTCGACGTTCACATGTTACCTACAGTTTTGTGTCAAAGAAGCCGCCTGAGCGGGTGAAATGTTGTCAACTTATGAAAATTTGCCATATTCAGTGTTAAATTTCGCATGGATTATAAAAATAAAGAATCAATAACTTTTGGTTTTTATGAGTTACATTTTTAAGATTTTTTTTCTAGTACGTATGTTGAACCAGGAATACGCCTTTATTGGATCGGACAGGGTTTTTGTTACATATTGTACATGGTCTAGCCACTGTCGTCCGGATATTTGTGAATTTAATTTTGTACTTAAACATTCCATTTACTTAAATCTTTTGTTTTGTTATTATGTTTTATAACTTGTTACAATGTACTGAAATAATATTTTTTCTCGGGCTCAGACTGATACACTTGGGATTTGAGTGGAGCGGGCTGTTGTACGTTAGATAACATAAAAGCGTTTAAATTAAAGGCGCTATTTGTGGCTTGCTCGCGGAGTCTTCGTAGCGATTTCGCCGGTCAATCGCTGAGAACTCGCGGTGTGCTATAAGGCCTATCGCTCACACGATCAAGTCGAGGTGGAGTTGAGGCACAGGCACACAAGCGGCACTCCGCCACAATTTCTTTACAATATATAGAACTAGTGTGCTCTTATTCAAGAGTAGCGGCACGAGAGAGCCGTCCTCGGCCGTGTCACGATGCAGCGCCGCCATTATCGCCTCGACTTACCAGTGTATTTACCAGTGAGTGTCGTGCCTAAAGTCCTGTTGATTCCATAGTAAAAGTTATTCATAATGAATGGGTAGGTATTGCCAGTGTTCTCATTTACTTTAGCTTTACCTACGCGCGACTTTGTTTCAATATTACATACGCTGTTTTTCGCGCGTAAATCCCGATCCCATGGGAATTCCGGGATAAAAAGATATAGTTTACATTTAGTCGTATAAATATAAAAATCGGTTCAGCCGTTCCAGGGCTTAGCCCGGACGGAGATTTTTTTTTTAATAGTTGTTTTAGTATCTTGAAATAAAATTAAACACAGTACTCTGGTAATAACAGACAAATAATTTTATTTATATGTATAGATGTGCAATACAACATTATCAGGTTGTGGTGGAGCATTTAAAGACAAAGACTGTTTTAACAACATTACATAATATATTGTAAAACAAACATTTTGTGTAGAAAAATAGAAAATAGTATGGAATTAAGTTACATGTGATTTACAATCAATTTAAATTACTTAAGCCATCTAGAAGTTCTTAGATAACTTAAAAATAAATAGGTGCCAGCATTTAAAAACAAACATAACTTCTATGTTACAAATTATTGCATTTATTTATAACAAAAATATATTATATAATTTTTATTTACACTGTAACTACAAAAATATTTGATCTCTATTTAAATCAAATTTGTAATTATTGTAGAATAAAATAACTTATTAATATGATATTATATGGTTTTACTAATATCTAACAATTAAATGCACCATTACTTAATTCACTAATACAGGAATTCAACACTATTTTAGTTGATTTACATATGTAGATACTTATGTTTTATTTTTGTGACAAAAGGGGTCTTTAAGACATTGCAATATAATCGTGGAATATTTATTTCGAAAACAAGTCTATAAAATAGGTAATTGAATAATATTGTAGATTGCAATATTATAAAGGGTGGAATGATGAACTTGAACTTTTATAGGTTGTTTTTTATTGTTGATATAAAAAAAAACCTCTAAAAGTTCAGGCTTGCGTTTGACCACCATCTCACCTGATGTTAAGCAAGGTATAATTAATGCTACCATTTTTATCACATGAAGTTACTTTTATCAAACTTTAATTACTTTATAAATTTCTCTTTTATTTTTATTCTTTTTGCATTGCATTGTTTTATTCTAAATAACAGAGTAATAGTAATAATAATAGTTTATCTGTGTTATGTATGTTGTGTTACATATGTTATGTATACCTTGACTGAAAATGTAACTTCAGCATATTATAATTAATTTCCCTCCAGGGTCATCAACTGTTTATACTTTGTATTCTTGGTTGTAATTTTTTCCTTGTTTAATTTTGTTGCAATAATGCGTTTTTATTGACCTATTTCAATCTTAATCGTCTCACAACATAATCAGGCTGACTTTAGCACTTTCAATGATGAAATTATAGCATGATGCATAAATGCAACAATAATTATAATATTTTTAATAAAAAAGTTTTTTATACTTTGATTTTTGTTTCTTTATGTTTAAAACTGTACCTTGAGACCAAGACTAAGTTATGTTGGTGTAGTCAAAATAATATTTATATTTTTAAACCTAATACTTTTAAATAGATTATTAGCACTAAAGCAACCACCATATAGATATTTAAAACTAAAAAAGTAACAATTCTATGCACAAGTAAAGTTCTGATTGATAGATTGACAGCACCCGTCAACAAGTTAGCTATAAGGAAATACGACAACCCATTAGTATTTATATGGGATAGTATAATAGGAACTCGGAAATGAGTATTTTTATTTTCTACTAATACTGTCACAAAATATAATACAGTTGTCATTGTAATTAAAAGTGTGTCGATATAAATACAATACCCAGCATTTGCTAAAGTCCTTGATGTTGGACGAATTGTATCGACAAAGTAGGTCAAAGACCACATCACCATTGTTCCGAAAATGAGTTTCATTTGGGTCTCACATTTTGTAACATTTCTATCAAGTAATATATTTTTTATTTGAACACCAAATATGTAGATGGATACATATCCTAAGCAGGAAGAGATTCCTTCGCGATTGGCCGACACTAGGGAGTTTCTAGGACTATCGCTAAATACCCAGTCTTGTAGGCCAAAGTATAAGGTGAATTCATGGAATACTAAGGAAAGACCACAAAGTAACAAAATACGGTCCGAAAAATATAAAACAATGGTTGATAAAAGTTTACAAACTGCTATGGTAAAGAAAAAGTTCCAATGTACACCATACTCTGACACATGTTCCTGATAGTCTAACTGTTTCACTGATATAAACCTCCCCACTCCAAGAACAACTAGTATACAAATCATTTTTAAATTCCCTTTTATGATATCCTTCAAACTTTGTTGACGGAGGTCTTTATGAACAAGTCCACTCACTATAACGAAGAGCCCAACTCCAGTGTCCATTAAGCTATATCCATATCTTTCTGTTTTGGCTAAATATCTAGGGAAGTCTTGAAAATCTACAGCTAATATACACAATGCTGTAATGAGATATGTCAGTCCTCGGAGACAAGATATTAGAGCTATTCTATTATTACGGAAGACATTTTTCTGCTGAAACTTTTTCACAATATTTGGATAGTGGAACAAAAGGTTGATTTGCAAAAGAATGAAAATAATAAAGTTCAGTTTGTATATGTATTCTGTTAGTATGGTATGAGCGATGACCATAGGTAGTACAATCACCAGGTATTCGTAAGCATACTGGCAACAGAAGGGAAACCTTGATTTTATGGCGGCATAAATAGCACACTGTACAGTGAACAATATACAGGCGCATGTGTGCACTGCTGTGGAGCCATGGTTGTTCTGCATGAAGGATTCATGGTATTTCTTGTACTCAGTCGCATTCATCGCAATTCTATGATAAACCACTGATAAGTTATTTCGTCGCGAAAATAGTGAGACAAAGACCTAGTAACTTAAAATTCACTGGGAACAAGTTCAGTTCAGTGACATAAATTGTATTTTATTTCAAGTGTTTTTTGACTCATCGTTTTACCAGCAAAAGTAAATAAATTTCAACTTCAAGCTTAATTTGTTTACTTGAATTGTAACCTCAAAACCAAAACAATCTTATGTCAATGTCACTGTCAGATTTTTAGGCCACAGATTTAAAATTTTGTTTTGGCTGCTTCGATGGTCAAGTGGTCGCAGGCACAACTGCTGAACTAAGAGAAGGTCTCGGGTCAAGCAAAAAATGCTATTGGGTTTTTCTGTAAAAAAGTAGGTAGTAGCCCGGAGTTTGGCTGTTCAAATGACATTTGAACAGCTTTGACAGTCATTAAGGGTAGTCAGAACCCTTAAAATCTGACACTGGTCTGGCCAAGGGTTAACGCCCCGCTACTAGGTTGTAGAGATTAGCTATGCAGTTTGCTCCATGTAAAACACTAATACCTAAACAGTTGTTAGACTGCTAATAAAAAATAAAAGCTAATTATGCGGACACCCACAGTGAAGTAATTTGCTTTGGCTTTAATGATTTTGATTCGAAGAACTTAAAGCCTTGAATGAGACCATGTGTTGGGCTATTTACATCATACATAATATATGGGTACTATACGTATACTGATCAAATGCAAACTCATGGTGTCTTGATCTATGGGTACATAGTTCAGAAAATTCTGAAACCTCCTTCTACCCAGTCTTTGGAAAATTATAAGGAGGTTTTCTAACTTCAAGTTGACTGTCCAAAGAGAATGTAATACACTATGTGTTGACTGTCAGACTCTGCAAATATTTGTATAATATTTCAATATTTGTCACAAAAATAGCAGGAATAGCAGGATGGGGTGGAAATAGTAATATGGGCATCATTTAAAAAACTCATTCAAATCAGCAAAATGTTCCAGTAAAGCACTCCATACTAACAGGTTCAAGACAATATTCATGCAACCAAGGAGCAAAAACCGACATACACAGAAATTCGTAGTCAGACACCATAAAAGTGCCAATTCTCTTGGTCTATGTAAGAATTTGGTATTACAAATATTATTAGTGACCTTTGGAGGAGTTTTCATTACATATGTGTAGGTATCATTTTTCCCAACTTTCTTTGGGCACACCTCTATGGTAAAATATATAATAATTTCTGTCTAATGCTTTATTTCAGAACATTTTGTATTTGGAAAGGACTCACAATACTAGAGAGCATTTCAGTAAACTCTGTACAATTTTAATGGTCGACAGCTTGTGTTAGGTAAGGCACTGTAACTTTAATTACATTGAAACGTATCTACTCTTTAAGTTGTTTAGGTTTATTACGCGGATTACAGTCTGTAGGTACTCCGTCAAAAAACGTACAAAGGTCTGTAATTTACAGACCTTTGTACGTTTTGGGTTGCTGGTAAGTACTTAAAACAGAAATAGTATAGGTATACTTACTTTATTTTCCAGTCACGTTATAAAGCAATATGAAGAGGAATACTATGATTTCTGATTCTTATTTTACTGTTAAGCTTAATTATTACGAACAAAAACGGTATTATTATATTAGGTACATACATGTATAACAGACCCACAAAGAAGATTTGAGACCTTTGTCTGATTTCCTTCGGGCCAATGGGCTTGAGTGCGCGAATTCGAACGGTCAGGATACCGACATAGGCATAATATACATAGCTCTAGGTCTAGGTCTAAATAGCGAGAGGTCTATCATAATGGTCGAATTTTTCACGGGGCTAGGCCAGACATTAGACACGGTTCGCTCTCTGTGCAATGCCGTATCTGTCTATAATTATCCATTTAAACATATTTAGACAATTTTTGCTCGGTTAGGTAGGTTTCATTAGGAATAAACGGATGCAACAGTATATACCTTTTAACCGCAAATGAAACTGAGTATAGTTAAGCCCTATTTATCTATCAATAATTCTTGTTGTAAACTTCGGCAACCATGAAATAAAGTGCGAAGCAATCTAATTATATTTAAATATTTCTTAGGACATCAACAAATGAATCAAGCAGGTTCAGAAAACACATGTTTCAAGACAGTTTCATACGAATCTATTCTCAACAATTATAATTTTGACGAAGTATCTAATAATCAAAACAAAGTATGTAAGGATTGGAAGCAAACGGGCAGTTGGTCGGTGTGTGGGAAGCGTTCTCCTAACGTAGTATCTATTCGTAATACGAAACATGTAGTTGATGTTGCGAAAGTATGTTCACGTCAAGCAAAGGGCCAACAACAACAGCAGGCAGGTACCAGTCATATATGCCAACAATCGCTGCTGCAAAACGTGTGGGTACACCTTCAATCAATAATTACTGCTCACATGAGTGGTTGCCCACGTTGTAATGCGAAGTGCCCAACTCACCCAGTCGGTAAATCAGTCAGTCAAAGTTCTGTACAATCGTTTCTTAGCTCACCAGCATCTCCACCAATTCTTAGCTGTAAGCAATCATGTCTGAGTTGTACGACAACCTGCCACACAGCTCCCTGTCTTAACGCTAGACCATCCTGTCAAACAAATGAATCTCCCTATTTCAATGCTAAATCTTTCTGTCCGAAAGCTACATCCTCGTTTCATAAAAGTAGAGCATCTTTTTCAAGCGATTTACCTTCTTGTCCAAATATTACATTACCGAGTTCACACTTTGAAACAATCTCATCTATCGCTGAATCATCAAATCCAAAATTAATATCTATCGGTCGGAACGCTAAGCCGTCCTTTCCATTGGTTAACTGTCCAATCACTAAACCATCATGTGGAAACGCTGAATGTCCTAGCGCTAAGCCATCCTGTCTTAAAGCTGAATATTCTTACGCAAAACCACTAAGCTTATGTGAAAAAACATCCTGTCCTAACGCTAAATCAGTCCATCGTGACGTTGAATGGTCTCACACTAAGCCATTCTTTGAAAACGCGGAGTGTCCTGACACAAAACCAGCCTGCCCACATTCTGAACATCTTAACACTAAATCACTATGTTCTACTTCTATAATATCAAGGCCTAATGCTCAACGATTAGGTTCAAACGCTGTACCGGTTTGTCCAATCTCTAAAACTAAATTATATCACAGTTTTTCTAATGACTCTTTATCAAGTATTTGTAAGGAGGATTTGATAGAACAAATGAAAGCTTACCTCCAAAAAATAACATCATCCCACAAGATAAATTGTCCACGTTGCTCCAAACAAACAAATTTTGTTTCTCCAATTGAAACAATAACTTCTTATTTGCGGAATTTGTTGGAACAAGCGTGGAGTTATCTTAATACTAATAGTGGAAATACTTATCATGCGCAGTGTGCGCTTCCGCACTCAAATACTGCAAAGAAAAGTCATTGTCCTACTAATTCAAGATGTTGTTGCGCTACATCACAACTAAAATGTCAAAAA
Source organism: Tholera decimalis (assembly GCA_943138885.2). Classification (NCBI taxonomy): domain Eukaryota; kingdom Metazoa; phylum Arthropoda; class Insecta; order Lepidoptera; family Noctuidae; genus Tholera; species Tholera decimalis. The sequence continues at coordinate 4,014,659 of OW964553.2, read as the reverse complement.
ACTCAATCATTGGAGTCTCTTTGTTTCCAAAATCCTGGCACTTGCCCCAAACACCTTACTCCAGAAATAGGCACCAAGTCAGCTGCTACTTGCCCCAAAGCTGTAAAATACCCTACATGCTTTAAACCCGCCACTTGCCTTAAACCTGCTTCTTGTATTAAGCGTTTCGAATGTGAAGATACTCCATCATCGGGACGTAAATCTGTAAAACAGGGAACTCATGAACATAAATCTTGTTACACACCCTGTTGTAAACACAACTCACAAGGAGTGCAACGTTCTTTTAACGTTTCTGACACATCTGTTTGGTCGTCCGTAAATTCTAATCCTAGACCACATAAAACTCCTCAGTCGGTTGAAGAGCTCAAGGCCAGTATAACCGGCATAACCAGTTTAGGCAAACATTCTGGAAATTTGCTTGGGTGCGAAATTATGGATTTTCGTAGCACCATAAAATACTTCAAACCCTGTGTCGAAGATACTAAGTTACCGAAAGATACGCTTCATTCAATTGATAAACCTACTTCTTACTTGGGTGTAAGTCTTACTGAGGAACAAAAAGATCATAAGTATGACCTCGAGGATTGTAAGCAATCAAAGGAATCTCTCAATCATTGTGAGAACGCTTTAAGTCCGTGCATTGATACAGAAGAACAGAAAGATGAAGTAGGAAGCCACACAAATTCTGGTGCACATTGTGGAGCCCTAATGGACGAAGAGATTAGCAGTATGCCTACAGAACAACTGCGCATCAAAGCACCAATAAGTACAACTGGTTGCAAATCAATCACCTGTGTTGATACCATTCAGCCTGATTGCAAAGGTAAAGTTTTGTTTTATCTAGGTAGTATTAGCTATACCTGAATATAGTCTAGGTACTATGAGTGGGATTTATACTGTCTGAAAGTTTTAGCTTGATAATACGGTGCAGTTTGGAGCCATTCTCAGTGAATTATATATTCAATGGTTAAAGTAACGAGTTATTTATTTACATAACATTTTTAATAACCATTGGATGCCTTATTTTATTTATAATAATGGATAGGTACCTACACACCTGGTTGAAGTCGGTGACGAGGGTTCTTTGGTATTCCCCGGGATTCCATAATCAGATCTCAACCTATACCTTCCATCATTAGCTCAACAACATGAGATGATGATTACATAAAAATCTAAATGGCGTTAGAAAGTATATGAAAAACAATGTATGTGCCTATAAAATATTTGGGTTTCCCTTGATTTCCCCGGGATTCCATCATCATAACTTGGGGACAATGATACCAACTCAGTAGAATAGGCACCACAAAAAAAAAAACATTGAAAACCAGTCATCTATTGATGGAGAAATCGGTGGACATACTTACATAAAATAAGAACATCATCAATGTAAAATATACGCATTATTAAGGATGACTCAAAAACTACTCAGATCTTGATCAAATTTCAATGAGACCACATGACAAATGCCAGCTTTCGAATATATAAAGAATCACCAAAATCGGTACACCCAGTAAGAAGTCATGAGGTAACATTACATAAAAAACACAGACGAACTGAGAACCTCCCCCTTTTTTTAAAGTCGGTAAAAACAATTTATGAACTGCTGCATCAAGCGAGTCCGCTTAGTTCCAAGTTTGCTCAGTGTGAGACTGCATGAATTAATTTTCTCGCGCGATTATTTTTATTTAGCGATAACTTCTAAGTAATTCATTTAAATTTTATGTTGTAAAGGGTTTTCAGGGCATCCCAAAGTCTTGATCTCTTTTAAGATGAATGTGAAAGAAACTCTAAATGCTTAATAGATGCCGCTGGGCACCAAAAGTGGATGGTTCAGGGTCATAGTGTGCTGACTGTAATCATTGAGCATTTTCGTTTAGAACAACACGTACAAAAAGCTAATATTATGTGCAGATAGGCTCCGTATTGACTTGTCATGACCCAGTTTATAGTGTCCAGAGCCGAAAAGGCAGGAAGTAGAGATAACTACCTCATGTTTTAGTTTTCGTGACAGATCTACGGCGACGGCCGGTCGAATTAGCAGCCTGAAGAGTGTCGTTCCGATTTTATATGGAATTCTTTAAAACATCTAATACCGTCTTTTGTATTGTTGTAGATTGTAACTCGCGGAAAAAAGATGCTTATAGAAAAGACCCTCACAATTACAGATACTACTATTGATCAGAAAATCCACAAAAGAAAATTAAAATATCAAGAGACTAGATTTTACATAGGTATTTAAAATGAACACTGAAGAAAAAATGAGTGAACAAGAGAGCACGCTGTTAAGCAGCCCACTGTGCTCACGTTCTTGTTTTCTGATGCCAGTTTGTGAAAAGCCGGGTGTTATAAAATTGTCCTCGTCCGAGACAGATTGTTACTGCTACAAGATAGTGCCAGAGGGCCAAAAATTTTGTCTGTCATGCTCTCACCCAGCCAATTGCCCTATACCTGGCACATTATCTCTTGAGCTTTGCGAATGCCAAGATATTGTACCAACAGCGCTGGCCCGTAGTTCTATAGATGAGGGTCATGAGAAACACGGAGAGCAGCCTGCATATGCCCCTAATGACAGTGAGTTTTGTTCTAAAAATGACTTACAGCAATCGTCCGAAATCCTGCAGCCACCTATATTGTATCCACCACCACATCTTCAAGATAATACTCCTCAATCGATTGACGAGCTCAAGGCCAGTGTAATCGGTTTAATAGAAAAACCTCGAAAAATGCCTGAGAGTAAATTTATTGAATACCGATTTGAAATAAAGGCTTCAAATACGTCGTTAGAGCGGGATCCATGTGATAGACCTCCAGTTAGGCCAGGTATCAGTCTGACCATGGAAGCTAATGATCACAGGTTTTGCGTTAACCCCAACGATTGTAAACATACGAGGCTTTCAGCCCGTCACACGCCACCGCAGGAATATCCACCACCACCAGAAAGTCTACTACCGCCAGAATGTCCACCACCGCAAGAATATCCACCATCGCCATCGTCGGAGTCATGCCCATATAGACCTCCATGCCAAGGAAGCTGCAAGCAGTAATCTACCATGCTGACTATGAAGCTTTACCAGACGATCAGTTTGGAAGGACCTCATGGAAAGACCGCTACCGGACAAAGACAACATGATATATGAAGCCAGTTGTTGTTGCTTGCGATTACTAAAGTATGTAAGTATTGATTTATTAAAAACTTTTCTAGAAAAAAGCGCTATTTTCTACCAGTATCATCATCTGCTTAGCCTTTTCTCAACTATGTATTGGTATTCTGTATATGGTTAGATTGGAATGATTGGGTTCAGCTTCCAGCCTAACCGGACTAACCGGACTAGTGGTAGTGTTACGAGTGTGACACTAAAAGTTCTTAGAAAATCAAAAATTTAACAAATTAGCTATTATTTTTCTTATATCTTTTCGAAATAGTGTCCATTTACATTAATACATCGCTACATCCAATGGAACCACTGAAAAAGGCACTTTACCCCCTCGTCCTTAGGGGTCTCTTTGACGGCATTTTGAAACGCAGCCACTGCTGCCTTGGCGTCCATAAAACGTTTTCCTCGAAGTTTTTCTTTTATTTTCGGAAATAAATAAAAATCGCAAGCTTCGAGGTCGGGGCTATAGGGTGGGTGACCCAGTAATTCCACGTTTGACTTCCCCAAGAAGTCGATTGTTTGCTTAGCGGTGTGCGTCGAGGCGTTGTCGCGGTGAAGGAGGATCCTACCTACTGCGAGGTCGTTTCTCCCGAACTGCTTCTAAGACAAGTGGCGAACAATTGTTAGTGTATCACTTTGCAGTAACTGTTTTTCGATCCTCTAAAACAATTGTTGCGTATTGCCTTGTCCTTCCGAAGAACGAGGCCGCCATCTTTTTTCCCACGCTTCGACCTCTCTTCATTTTAGTTGGCAACTCCTCAGAAGGAAACATCCAGACAGCAGACTGTCTCTTAGTTTCAGGATCATAACAATAAATCCAGCTTTCATCACCCGTATGTCGAACACAGCATTGGAGTCACCTCCGTTAAATCTTTGAACCATTTCACGACACTATTTAACACGACGGAGTTTTTGGGCTTCCGTCAAATTATGAGGTATCCACCGCTAAATGTTCATGGAGGATTTTGTGCACTTGACTCATACCGATGCCTACGCTTGTCCGAATATGCTGATAAGTCACTCTTTTGTCAGTCACTATCATACCCCGCTCAACACTGATGTTATCTTCAGTCGTCGCTGTAGAAGGCCGTCCCTCACGCAGATCATTGGTGAGATTAGTGCAACCGCGTTTAAACTCATTAAACCAATTGTAAACAGTGGCACAAGATGGGGCTTCATCGTGGTCAATCGAAGTCTATCATAACTTTCTTGTTGACATAAATGACATCGAAAGTCATAAATCATTGTAAATCGAAAATTTTCTCGCGTTAAATTCATGCTGACGTGACACACACAATTTTCAATTTGCCGCCAAATCGTAAACACATGACAAATGAAAAAAAAATATACACAATACTATTGGCAACGAGTTCCATTTTCAAAATTTGAACTTATTTTTTTATTATATCGTTTACAAGTGACCTGTTCTAAAAACTTTCAGTGTCGCCCGTGTAGATGGAACTAATATAAGTCTTATCTGACCACCATAAACCCAGTAGCGGGTTAGCACGATACCCCTCGGCAAGACTGGTGTCAAATTTTCTGGCTTCTACCCGTAACGTCTGCCAAAGACGTACTAATGATAGCCGGGACCAGAACTGTCTGAACCATTCTGGTAGAAGTACCAGAATGGTTAAGCGAAAAAGCTCAAAAGGCAATGTTTTTTAATTATTTACCCTTGCTGTTACTTGGTTAAGTGTAAGTAATCTATTTTCTTATTGTTTCAGATAAATATCTGCGGCAAAGATGTTTTCAGATATCCAAGCAAATACTTATAAGATATTTTAATTAGGAAAGCGAACATAATCCACCCTGTTTCTTTAACAATGAATTCTAATTAAACGAAATATTTATAATTTTTCATTTTCTTTATTACTTAAGTAATTTACGCAAAGACTAGCTTATAACTAATTTGTGACTTATTGTACAGAAACATAAATAAGTTTTAATTAAAATTTAACCTTAAATAGATATTACAATGTGATGGTACAAATCAATCGAGGGTAAATTGAAAAGAGTCAGTTAAACAATAATAATAGCACCTCACGAGTGTCCTCACCGGTTTGTTCATACTAACATGTCAGTGGATCTTAACATGAGTAAAACTACAAGTTACAGTCTTCTAAATACTTGATGAGAAACATTTTTGAGGAAATTAAGTCATCAAACATAAAATCAAAAAATTTTTTGTATGATAAAATATCCTACCTGTCTTTCTGATACTCGATTGGAAAGTCAAGAACCACTGAATAGAAATGACTAAACCAATATTTTAGATTACTGAAATTGGCAGATGAGAGTAGGAGCTTACAGCCAAAGAATGGCGTCTAGATAGGGAGGCGGTTTAGAAGTCGAAGTCGAAGGGGCGGTGTGGGCGCCTCTGGACTAGAGGGATGTTGACTTCTTCGGCGGTGCGGAACACCTGGGGCTGCGGCCGGTGCGGGGGCCGCGCTTGCAGCTGTATGGCCGCTGGTTGGCGACGTGGCTGCTCCTCCTCCTACAAAAAAACACATTTAAGAATACACTTTTACATTAGAACTCAAAATGGTACCTATACAACATGTCACAGATTAAGATTAACCTTTTGACCGCCACGTCAAAAAAGCAAAAGCGTGCCCTCGGCGCCAAGCTGCGAATTCATCCTTTAAACCTACAAAATAGTAGTGAGGTCGAAATTATATCGATAAAGCTCATAGAAAACTGACAATATTTTTTAACACAGGCTTTAATTTGAATAAAGAATACCATCCTTGTGTTGAGTTTCATTTCAACCCGCTTTGTCCTTTATGACATAAATGTAATAATCTGTGTCACATTTACGGCCTTTATTATTATTTAAATCCATAAATAGAATCAACAATCGATAAAACCAAGTCAATACCATCACAGCACTATTGTCCATCATGACGTAATTTTTTGTCACTCTATGGTGACAGTGGCGCAGCTGGCACGGATTTCTTGACATTGCTCGCTTCTGCTCTAGAGTTGCGACACCGATACATATTAATAATATCGAAATATTTATTCTTATTGTTTTGTACTTTCAACAGTGTCGAGTAATAAAATGTAAGTTTCTTTGAAAGAACAATCAATTCAATGTTTTTTTATTTCACCAAGCTCGTTCCATCATCGGACTACAAGACAAACGGCGATGCGCCATCGTTATATGGTGGACATCCCACTCATACGCAAGAAACGTTTTGGGAATACTTTCATTGTGCGTACGGCTATGGAGTGGAATTCCCTGCCGGTGTCTGTGTTTCCTGATAGTTACAACCTGGGAGTCTAAGTCAAGAGTGAATAGGTTACTTCTAGGCAAGCGTGCTTCATATTCGACCACATCATCGCTTAATATCAGGTGAGATTATGGTCAAACGCAAGCCTATCAATTATAAAAAAGTGGCTCTTAATGAACCGCTATTAGGTCCATAATGCAGTGTATTAGAAACGTGAGCTTTTTACTTTACGTTACTGCACTAGTGCTATAACGCTTCAGATAACTATTTACTAGTCGGAGGTCGGAGATGTACGTTTTTTTAACCTCATCAACAAACAACGACTCATCGACTACATATTTTCCATCCAAGTTAATATTTAACAATACAAATCTGTTTTTACCTCGTAAGAGTGTTGAAAAACGTCGTACGAAACGCGTGTGCAATGATCAACATAGCACACATGCATCATAATCATAATGTAGTATAGTGCATCGCCACTAACTGATGACATCAGTGCTGAAGTAATTGCACTGTCTTCTATGATAAATGTGTCATTGTCGACTCCTTGCGTTATATTTAATAAGTCTTCACTACTCATATTATAGTCCTCCATTATTAATACCTAATATTTAATAACAGTAAATGAACTAAATGACTTATTTTTTATTTATCTAATTTTATATTATTTATATTATCTAATTTATGAAAAATCGCGTTTGACGTCATGGGACTGTCAAACATAGACGACTGTGGCGTCCCCGGAACAGACAATTTAACAGAGTGATAGAGATGGGCATTTCAGTCATTACAATTAATTGATAAACTACTAACACTCCACGTTTTAAGAGCGTTAGCGTTCATTACTATAAAATTTTCTTGATTTCTCAATCATAAAAGTTCAGTATAAAATGTTTTATTTATTGGTACAGAATTCAGAGTAAATTAAATATGACGTAGGTTGCCGTCAATGTCGATATTCTTGTTTTATTGACTGGTATCTACATCACTACGTGTCCTGTTATGGTGTCTGTGGCGCCGAGGGCACTAGGTTTTGCGAACTTTATAACTGGTTTTCTTTTTGTCATCTTCTGTTCCTATACATGAAACCTGACGAAAGCAGTTCACTTCAAATAAATAAAGAAGAGATAAGGTATATAAATAACAAGGGAAATGAACAAAACAATGCTGTTTTATGATATTTATTTACGTTTAAAATTCTGTCACGCAGTCGCGACAGTGGCGTGCTGGGCACATTTTGGCTTGTCGTCTATACACGACTGTGGCGGTCAAAAGGTTAAAGCTTTGGTTTCCTAGGATAGCGGTGCCGTCATATAGTGGCCGTAATACAGCGGTGAATGACGTCACTAGAACGTTGTCTATGTAAACAAAATGGCGCGGTTTCCTAGAGAGCGGTAACTGACACCATAACGTCAAAAAGCGGTGCCGCCATTTGCATGACGGCCGTCTTGTCGGTGTCAGATGGTTTCGTGAACGTTTCATTGATAGCGATGAAGCAGACTGTGTTAAAACGGCCGTGGAACTTTCCACATGTCGTCACCGTAAAGACGGCCGCCTTTTTGTGTCCGTAATATTACGGCCGCTATATGACGGCACCGCTTTCCTAGGAAACCAAAGCTTTAGTGCAATACCTCAGACACCCCAAATAGAATATTTTTAGGTCTAAAACAACATCCGTAACTAAATAAATTGAAACCAAACCTAGGCAATTTTTATAAAATAGTTATCCTTACTAAACGCAAAACGTATGTGCGTCATACAATATCCTTACGCAGACGCATACACTCATGCAATGTTAGCGGCCGACACGATACGCACACAATTTCCTTGAATTAAGGATTGTATTAATTTGTCATGATACCGTTTCCATTTTTAGTTAAATGAAAGATTTTTCCATCAATATTTAACACCTATTTTTAATGACGGAAATCGAATCAGAAGCCGATTCTGAACCAACTACTTTCAGGAATTGCGTTTATTCTGATACACGTTGTATTTGTGATAAAATCCAGTTGAAACCCAACGTCAGGCAATTTACAGTTGGATGGCATTTTGCTGAACCTACATGATTTTCATATTATTGGACCAATAAGAATTGTATAGACTTTAAAAGAGACGTTGACCTCTGAGTTTGTTTCGGTGTTTCTTCTCAGAATAGTCAGTTAGGAAATACCGGCCTCATCTAGATAAACATAATTCGCAAAAAAACATGACAAAACATTCATAACCAATTTACGAAATAAATATTTCATCTCATTTCAATTCTGTTCTATTTCATTATGTTTTTGTTTTCATTATATTTTTGTACGTATTTATTGTGTGCATAACATCAGGGTCATAAAAAATATTCTCTTTCTTTATTTATTTTTGTTTCGAGTTTCCGATATTTCGGTACCATTGCAAGCGCCATGATCACAAATAAACTGAAGTTTGTCAGTTTAAAAACATATAACGCTATTACATACCTATCTTTTAAATCGTATTCATAGAATCTAAATCCCCGTGGTAATAGGGATCGCTATTACCTACGTGTAATAAAGGGACAGTCTACAACGGGTAACAGAATATACGCAATTCCTGAAAGAAGTCAGTTCAGAATCAATTTTTGAATCGATTTCCTTCATAAAAAATATGTGTTAAATTTTGACGGAAATATCTTTCATTTAACTTAAAATGGAAACACAGTATCATGACGAATTAATACAATCCTTAATTCAGAAAATGCGCTCGTGTGCATGTCGGCCGCTAACATTGCATGTGTATGCGTCTGCGTAAGGATATTGTATGACGCACATACGTTTTGTGTTTAGTAAGGATAACTATTTTATAAAAAATGTCTAGGTTTGGTTTCAATTTATTTAGTTACGGATGTTGTTTTAGACTTATATGTAATTGAATATTCTAATTGGGGTGTCTGAGGTATTGCGCTTAATCTGTTACACTTTGTATATAAACTCTTTTGCAAAAAAAACGGGCTCTTTAGATTTTTTTTTCTACTTCAATGAAGAAGAACAAGAAATAGGTTTTAGTATTGGCATGTTATTTGAAGCATCCTGGCATGATTCTTTACGTTCCAAATTTAAAATTTGAAATTAATAAAAGAAAAATAATGATTATTGTGGATTATTCTAAAATTGCTTTACTAATGGCGCGAATTGCTGAAACGATTTTTAACTGATTACAATATTTTAAAACTTTTTGGATATTTTCTGCAAATTAAACAATTTAATCTTTCTTTTTACATTAAATACCACTTTTTGATATGAGTGATAAAGCGATAAGGGCCGGTAAAATTATAGCCCTACTTGAAGAAGGTTGTTTGCAAACTTAAGTGTCTCAGCGCCTAAATGTGAGTCGTTCAACTGTCCAGAGGACTTGGCAACGGTATCAAGAGACCGGTTCGGTCAAAAGAAGACCCGGTTCGGGAAGAAAACAATGCACAGAACCAAGAGATGACCGCTTTTTGGTGAGTCAGGCGTTGCGGAATCGTAAAGCGTCAAGTGTGGACCTGAAGAAGAGCCTTGAAGAAGTAAGAGGAGTAGAAGTTAGCTTGTGGACGGTCAGGAGGAGGCTTTTGGCTTCCAATATCAGGAGTTACCGCCCAGCTCGGGGCCCTAAATTACTCCGTGAGCACCGTGTTGCTCGACTTGTTTGCTCGGAACTGTGCTTCGTGGACTCTGGAGGACTGGAATAAAGTATTGTTTTCTGATGAATCTAGAATCTCTTTGTGTGGAGAGGACCGACGCCGGCGAGTGCTGCGAAGACCACGGGAACGCTATGCTGAAGTGTGTTTCGAAGAAATCACTCCTTATGGCGGAGGCTCCGTTATGTTTTGGGCAGCAATTAATTCGACGGAGCGTACGGAGTTAGTTTTCATAGAAAATGGAACATTAAATGCACACCGGTACATAATGGAAGTCCTAATTCCATATGCACAACCCAGATTGACTGCACTTGGGGAAGATTCCATTTTTATGGATGACAATGCTCGCCCGCACCGTTCTGGCGACGTGGAAGCGTACATGCAAGAAGTTAGGATCCGTCGTTTAGATTGGCCAGCTCGAAGTCCTGACCTCAATCCAATTGAGCATGTCTGGGATGTTCTAAAGAGACGGGTAAGATCAGTGCAACCCGCTCCACAAAACATCAGGGAGCTAAAAAGAGTCATTGCAGAAGAGTGGGAACGTATTCCTCAAAACGTTATTAAAAACATCGTGGAAAGCATGCCCAGAAGGATTCAAGCTGTGATTTTGGCAAGAGGAGGTCACACTCGTTATTAGGTTTTTACATTTGTAACTTTATTAATTAACTCAAATCGACCTTAGAACGTAAATTTCCTTAGGTGCCCGTTTTTTTTGCAAAAGAGTGTATATATTAATCAGTCACGGGACAAATAAGTGGTTTATTTAAATTTTCTTAACACTATTTTTATAAAGCTTTTCTTGCTCTTTCGAAATATAAGCAGTTTTTGAGTTAGCTTAGTTTCATTCTAATAATGCGATATGTTCGCTATTATCATCGTCATCGTCGTTGGATTCTCCCAGAAGAGATCTTCAACTCAAGGGTTTTAGGTTGACGGTGATTTGTATGTACGTTAGTTTTTTTTATTGATAATAGGCTCGCGTTTGACCACCATCTCACCTGATGGTAAGTGATGATGTGGTCGAAGATGGAGCACGCTTGCCTAGAAGTAATCTATTCACTCTTGAAAGCCCCCAGGTTATAGTTATATTTATCATGATACATAATCATCGTAAATCGATATCGGGTACAAGTTTCTCAATGAATAGATTGTTTTGTTTCGACAACTTTCTACATCATCTGTTTATTGCCTTTTTTCTTATTATGTCGGGGAGGGCTTCCAGCAGTTCCAGCCTAACCGGAAGCAGTTGAGTACTAGTGTTTTACATGGACCGACCGCATATCTGACCTCTACAACCCAGTAATTGGGGAACACAACAGCTGTTGGTAAGACTGGTGGCAGGTTTTCTGACTTTCGACTACCCGTAGTCGTTACGAGAGTAAAAGATGTAAAAATGACTCTCGGTACCAACGCCTTAACGTGCTTCCCTTATGGAGGAATCTCGATTTATGAATATGGTCACCCACCCACGCACGTAGGGTTGCCAGGCCGTCAAACTTAATAGCCGGACAGACCAGCCAGTTTGGCCGGACATCCTATATTATTAAGGACTAGCTTTAGCCCGCGACTTCGTTCACGTGGGAGGTTTTTCCCCGCGTAAATCCCGATCCTGTGGGTATCTTATGTCCGTCTCCTGGTTCTAAGCTACCTCCCTACGAATTTTCAGCCAAATCGGTTCAGCCATTCTTGAGTTATAAATAGTGTAACCAACACGACTTTCTTTTATTACAACGTGTAACGGAAAGGGTATATACATACCAAGGGCACGGCTTCTTTGGGTGATATCAAACTATATTGGAAGGGTTTTTTTAATCCTATCTCTACATGTTCGGAAGTAATGAGAATTTTTAATACATTGATAGGTACCAGAAACCGAACTTTTAAAATTGGAATAAGCACGTCACAGAAGAGATTTATTGTGATATCAAGTAACGTGGAAAGTTATTGACCTACGTAGTGCGCGTGCGGTGACACGATTGTTATGATTTCAATTTAAGAAACTTACGAAACCGAAAATTTGGTATCGTTTTTTAGAGTATTTTATTTTGAGTTGAAACCTATCCAATATCGATTGTTATCATCCAAAGAAGCCGTGCCCTTGGTATGTATATACCCTTTAAATTACACGTTGTATATACTAGCTTTTGCCCGCGACTTCGTTCGCGTGGGAGGTTTTTCCCGCGTAAAGCTCGATCCCGGATAAAAACTATTCTGTCTGTCTCCTGGTTCTAAGCTACCTCCCTACCAATTTTCAGCCAAATCGGTTCAGCCTTTCTTGAGTTATAAATAGTATAACTAACACGACTTTCTTTTATATATATATATATATATATATAGATTCTATACGACAAAAATTTGTAAATTAACCCAGGCTTGTTTTTTTATTGGCTAAATGTAAAAAAAACCTAACAAAAGCGAGAAACCGTTTATGTTGGCCGGACACGCATTCAAAAAGCCTAACTATGTCCAGCTTTAACCAGACGCCTGGCAACGCTACACGCACGGAATAGATGAATAAGGTCACCTAACCAAACATGGTAACCTCTTTTATCTGTTCTGTGATCTCGGCTAGCGTTGTTTAATCTTGAAAATCGTGACTTTGTGGCTGTTATTAGTTAGCCATGAGCTCCTCGCTTCTACAACGTTCTACATAAGTACTTATCTTCGATTAGCAGTCTTTTTCCTTATTTATAGTTTGAATTTAATTAGTTCTCACCTCTTCTTCCTCTTCCTGGTCGAATCTGTCGTCCCTGTACACCTCCGCGGGGTAGTACCTGTCGGAGTACTTGAGGGACACGTTGGGCTTCCTCTGGACCTCCTCCTCATTCACTGGCCTGTACAGGTAGTCGTTCACGAAGTGGTACTTTGACGACTTCTGGCAGATGTTCTCCTGTGTTGGTGGCATGCAAATTAAGTGGACCTGGAAAAGATCATTGGTCACATTTATGTTTCTGTAAAGAAGAGTTACTAATTGAAACTTAGAATTTTTATCTATACATATAAACATATGAATAAATATTGAAGTGTCTGTCTGTGATTTCAAAATAAGTGTTTTTCAGTCCTTTAAGTTATCTACCTAAAACGCAAATAACGTTTTTCTAAATTGTTATTTGACTTTTTCATCGTCCGGGTTCTGGAATGACCCAACCGATTTTAATAGAGAATGTCATAGGGCATTACATCCTGTAATTATCCAGGGTTCGGGATAAACATCCCTTGCGAACAAAATCAAAGACACAGCATTAAAAAAAAACCGTATACATACAGTTTTGTTCGGTCAGAAATGAAGTCAACTACACGTCCCAAAGCGTAGGTCTCTATCGAGAAGAACGTGCAAGAAACTCTACTGACACTATTTTGAATCACGGTTTTTTGGCATTACAAAAATCATAGTTAACGACTTTATGCTACTTTATTTTTTATTCTTTTTGCAAGTAAATGTGGTAAAAAAGAATAACATAAAAGAGCACATAAAACATTCTAAAAGAACTATTAATACAAGACTACAAATTACACGAGAAACATAGATGTGCGACATCCACCAACCGGAATGCTGAGCCCACGTAGTCAATTAACGCTCATTCCCTCTCATAAGGCCTGTGCTCCAGCCTGTAGTGGATAGTTTATTGGCTGGTTATACTATTAGTTATAGTAAACCTGCTACCTAATGATTTTGAAATTGGTTAAAAAGAAAGCTCTGGCTTCATTTCAGCAATCACGTACCTGGTGGAAAGAGAATCCATCGGGGCAGACCCAGGAGTGTTTCACATTATCCTGGCAGTAGTGGAATACCTCGCAGTTAAGCTCCTCATCAGCATAGTAACCAGTCTGTTTGTTCACACAGTTGAACTTGGATTGCTGAAGTAACTGAGATAGACGATCAGGTTCCTCCTTCTCTTCTTCTTCTAATTCCTCTTCAACTTCCTGGACTGGTCGCTGCTGAAGTCTCAAGGGGCGTTGGTCCGGCTAAAGAAAATATTCTGATTAGTACTAGATTGAAACCGTTTGAGGTGGTTTTATTATAAGTTCGCTAGGTTTTAGTAGCGCTGACTGCCCACTGTGTGACCCCAAGGAGGACTGTGGCAAAGTTTTCACGTGCCATATACAGCGAGGCTCAGATGAGACCTTTTTTACAGTTTCTCCCAGGTTGATGTAACAGGCGTTGTACAGGAGCTCCGGAGCGACCTCCTTAGAGGATCCGGGCGCCCTCCATGTGTTGGTGGTGAACACCAGAATGTTATTAGTGAGGTAAAAAATCCACCCTCCTCGTTCTTATTCCCTAAATCCTTTTGAAGGTTTTCCCCCGATAGCAAAAAAAAGGTTTTAGTAGTGCTACACTGCTAACCTTTCTATGAGGAGCTCTTTGCTGCTGCCTGGGCTCCTCAATGAACTGCTGCTGCTGCTGTTGCGGTTGCTGTTGGTGCTGTTGTTGCTGCTGCTGAGGCCTTTGTTGCATCACATACTGTTCTTCTTGTTGCGGCTCTTGTTGTTGTCTCTGGTAGCCTGCGAGTTCGGCCAACGAGGGCGTAGGCCGGAATCCGCTGGGCAACGCGTTATAGGCTGTGGGTGTGTAAGCACGCGGCCGAAGATTGCGGGACTCCTGGAAATTGAACGTTATAGTTGAATATTTTGAAGTAATAAGTGTATTCGTATTAACAATCAGAAAGTAATATAAAAGTACTCTTTCCAAACTAAACTAACTAATCAGGATTGAATTGAAAGATACAGCGCGAAAATTGAGCGGGAAACCAGTAATGAAAACCTAAATTGATGTTCGTAAGACATTTCAAAACATTGACCATGCCTGTCATTCGTTATGTAGGCAAATTTGGTTAATAAAATGAAAAAAATATTGGTAGCAGACTTGAACTTGTATGATATAACGATAATAATACAAAAAACAATAAAGAAATAGACAGGAAACTTTCTCTTCAATGTTTTAAAAATAGTAATTCCTCAGGGTTTTACACCCAGCCCTATCTTATTTCCAATTCCCAGGAACTATTCACAAAAATGAATGGCTCTTTTAAACGTAACTATCGACATTTTATTGTAGCATAAAACAATAGAAGTTAAGTGGCGATGTATTCACACGTGACTCGCATTAGTAGCAAATTTTTCCGCCCAATTAAATTCGCGCATTATCAGTTTTAGTTCAACTGAAAAAACTGGAAGTAAGTAGTAACAGTTAAATTACATAATTTACGCAATTATCGGCCAATAATTTATATCATAAACAGTTTCAATTGTTGACGACGCGTGCAAAATTTCATTGCCCCGATATTATTGATGGTACGAAAAAGACGAGGTGTGCAGGCGTGCAATCGTGCGGGACGACGGTAATGTGTTGTTATCAAGTATTATATCACTGTTACATGTTGCCAGATCCGGGTGAGAGCACTTTTACTCGACTAATGAGTTTGTGTTATTAATTTTTTTCGAAGCAGTTGCATTTGTTCTGTAATTGCCGCTCATCGCCTTAGGGGAATGTAGCTATTAATATTGACGGGAACATTTTTAATTTTAGTTTCTTTATTTTAGACTTTAACTACTCCATTTTTTTTAATCTTCATTCGTTGCAAATAAATGAAATATTTAATAAGTTATCTCAAAGAACATGGTCAAATGTAACGGTAACATTTTGACAAGCGTTTAATTAATTCAAATGAGATTCAGCGCATGCAATCCGACGATGCTTGTTTCGAAATGAATACAAAAGAATAGGCACCTACATTATAATGGGATGTTTACATTTTTCTCACGCGATTACGCAAATGTGGAACTATCTGTGTATCATAAAATAGATCATTAGGTAAATATTTGTTTCCGGAACGATGAGATAATGATGTTGACGATTATAGTGAGTTTAGGAACGTACGGCATTGTTAAGCCTTCCTCTTTCTATGGTTGAAAGACTTTCCCGCCGAAAACGAGAACATGACGGTGCGAATGACGTTCGGAAAACGTCTAAAAAAGAAGAAAATAAGAAAAAATCGTATAGAGTAGCTTTCGCCTTTCACTCTCAACGGCCTTGCTAGCCGGACATTGACACGGAATGGCGATAGAAAAATTGCATCGTGTAACACGGCTGGATTGTAAGTATTGTAACATTCGATTTCGGTCACGACGCCGGTCAATTTGCCGGGAAAACGAGTGCTGCTGAGTTTTTATGTATAGCTATTTGGTTTTATTTATTTTGTAAGGTAGCATTCAGTTAAAATCTTAAACTTTACTTTTGATTAAATGTGCAAGTAATGCGGTACGGACATAACCAGCCAAAATAAATAAATGATATCGATAGTAGATAATATTTGAGGCTGTCAATACCAAGTTTCAATTATTTTATTCTCAACTCATTACGCAATTTCTGCTTCCTTATTCCAATTTCTGGTTCCCTCATCGGACTATGCGACAAACGGCGAAGTGCCATCGTTACATGGTGGACATCCCACCCATATGCACAAAACGTTTTGGGAACCTTCATTGTGTGCACAGAACAGATAAAAGAGGTTAGAAAGGAAATAGTTTCTGATTTGTATTAGAGCGTGTGTCGCCGCTTGTCTCCCACTCTTTAGCTCCACTACAAGCAAGAGACCCATCCGTATGCGAATTACGCACACAAAAAACTACACACTTAGATCACGAGCTTGCTACTGGTTGTCACACTAACGCAAGCACTGTGCTTGGCGTGCACTCACACACGCGCAACAGCAATTTATTTCTCATATATGTTACGGTAACCAAAAGGTCGATAATCAATACCTATCCATAAAATTATTGTAATTCTTAAAAATTTTGTTACTAAAGTTTTGCAATTTTTTGCTATAAGTTGGGAAGGGGGGGCAGGGGTAGTAATAGTGTGGACCTTCATTTATAAATAATGTTGTAAAATGAAGGGGAATATCCGTTACAGCCACGATATTCGAATTTTCTTTTGTTTTTTGGTAATTGAAGTGCTGTTTTACGTCATAATGTTTTGACATAATATAATTTAATTAATTTCATGTGGCTAATCCTAGCTAAAGCTATATGCTCGGCTCAATACCGAAAGGTCCAAATACCACCCGTGCGAACCTGGGCTGTGTGTTCTCGCGATAAACGTTATTCACGCATAGAAAGCCATGGGTTAAACCTATTACGTAAATAAATTAGATTAGAAGATTAGGGTTTATTAGACGTTTTAAATAACTTTTTTTCAGCCTATTAGTTTAAATATTCATTAACAATTTTTTAGTTTTCCCCGTCGTGTCACATTGGCACCCCACCGGATTCAGATAGTGAAAGAACTGAGTCCATATTTTTAAACTTTCTCATTGTATTATTTTTGTTAGTATTACATTAATGAACATTTTTTGTGGAGAAGCTCCTTTTTTTAAGTACCTATTGCCTGACTTTTTATTTATGTAATCATTTTTTGCAAAATATGCAGAGCAAATTGTACTACATTTAGTAGGTATCCATTCATTTCTACCGGTTGCCTCAATCCAAAATTTTCTTACATCTGGATCTATTGAAAACCTAGCAATAAAACGTACGTTTTCATTATAACAGCTAACCTCAAACAATATTTTTGACGAAAACACAGAAACTAAATTGATAACCAAAATTAACAATAATTGGTGGTAATAAACAAAGGTATTTTCATTAAAATAATACTGATAATAATAATTTAAAAACATTCGTAATATCGACAGTGTTTACAACTTGGTACAACTCTATCGATACGCATGGAATTTCGCGGTATAGCATTGGCTTGGCACACGCGACCCTCGCAACGAACGCATTACATTGCGCGATCGCTCGCGTAGTACAAGATGGTACCCATGTATTGCAAGCAATGTATGATTTTGCATCTGTTCACGATGGTGTCGTTTTTGTCTTTAAATTACATAATACTATTGCATTAATTACAAATATCACTCGTATTTTAAGGTTTTAGGAATTACCGGTGAAAAGAACCTTCTCGAGTTACACTACATACCTGGCTTCTTTTCCGACTCGTTATGATAGCGCAAGACGGCATAATGACTTTTTTTCGCGGAGTTTCGTTCGTCGTGACAATAAAAGCGCGACTATTGGCCGGTTAAGCTAATTTTGGTTGAACTATGAGCGTTCAAAATATGAGCGGCGCGCCTGCCCCGCCCACAAGGCCCTTCTAACCTCTTTTATCTGTTCTGTGGAATTTCACTCCTTACCCGTACCTACGCACAATTGCGCGTACGGCTAAGGAGTGAAATTCCCTGCCGGAGACTGTGTTTCCCGATAGCTATAACCTAGGAGACTTTAAGTCAAGAGACCACATCATCACTTACCATCAAGTGAGATAGTGGTCAAACGCGAACCTATTTTCAATAAAAAAGGTTTATATTATTTATCGTCATATAACGATTGAATTCTTACTTTGCACTTATTCAACTGAATAATCTTTGATAATTATGGAATGCTTCTTTATCAAAAGAACTGCTTTGGGCACCTAGATATGTGTACATGAGTCAACAAGACTGTAAAATGTGCAAGTCCAGCTTATGAATATCTGGATAAAATAAAGATACAATATGAAGCCTAAATGGACAAGTGCAATGAACGGCATATAATATATTAGATAGATAGATAGATAGATATACTCTTTATTGTACACCATAACAGAATTAAATAAGGACTTAAAAACTACAAAGGGTGTTACAATGGGCGGTCTTATCGCTAAAAGCGATCTTTTACAGACAACCTTTCTATATTATTTACTTACATTAATGTAAAACTGCAACCACATAATATTATGTGGTCATTACCGCTATCCATCATTTTGATGGGTCATGTCCGAGTCATATGAAAGTACCAGAAATCATTTCGCAAAACGATAAAAATAGCTACATGGGTTTATCGGATTCTGTTCTCCGGTTACTGTGCCTATTCATCACTCATGTAGGGTTAATTAAAACGAATTAAATCTGATTTACGTCTAGATAAAGAAAGCGACAGAAGCAAGGTTAAATCGTGACTTAGAAATCCGCAAAGGGGCTGTGCACCTATTGATCAAAAGATATGTTCAATCAGCTGTTAATTATATGATATGTTTGCTATCGACGTAGTGATTGATATCTAACAAATTAAGTGATGTAATTCGAGAAACATTCTCTCTACATTCGGACACTGTGTTGTGAACACAGTTAGATATAGGCTTAATTTACAAGCATCTGGTTGGTATATTAGTAAAAATAAATCCTATTAGGAGGGAAAAAGTCAAGAGTTTTTAGTAAGGTTACTCCTTTGTTATGGTAAGCAGGGATGCCACTCCTTAGTTGTACGCACAATGAAGGTATTCCCAAAACATTTTGTGCGTATATGTGGTAGTTGTGTTGTGTCAGTGGATCCACATTGTCGACCATGTAACAATGGCAAATTGCCGTTCATCTTCGCATCTTTGTGGAAATAGCAAACATGGGTGCCAAATATTTTCAGCGTAAAACCCTAACGTCTATTGTTTCCCGGTAACTATAACAAACGAGTATTCAAGTCTGAAATGATAAGTATTTTGCCCTCTACAGCATTTAGTGCACAATCTACCTATTGGTCTACTATTTTACCCGATAGAAGGTAAGCCATAACGCTAATATTCAGGTAGGATAATGCTAACATGGTCAATTTATAAAACGTGAGATTTTCTGGTTTCTCTGTATATAGTTCTTACCTCTTGTTCTAGGGCTATTTCATCGTTTTCCTCTACTTCTGCCTCAGGTACGCCGTCATCTTCTTCTGCTGCAAACGCCACGCCAAGCACGAGTAACGTCAATAAATATCTCCACCTGGAACAAATAACAGTTTGGTTAAAATTATGAACTGCTAAAATAATGTTTAAGAATGTTCATTTGTATGAGCCATCTAAACGTCTATATCTATCGCAAAAAATATTAGTCTTTGGCTTCCTCAAGTCACTTAAAAATGTTTTTTATTTAAACAATTTAAAGTGATTGTCTAAGATCTAGCAGAGAGAGAGAGTCTGTCAAGAAATCGTACCAATGCATCTAGAAAATGTAAAGTCTATTTGCCTTTAGAAATGTATGCTAGTTTCTTTTATTAACAAGTTTAATCGAATGCTTGTGATTCAATTACAGTTTATAGAACGTTACTTCCTGTACCCATCTCTTCATTAGTTACAGCGAAAACAGCCTGACGGAAGAGAGAACTGAATTAAATTTCACTTTCATTCGACGTTAACTTTATAAATCTCTGTAAATATTATGTGTTAAGCATTTACGGTAAGATGGAGTTACGTAATGGTAGCAATTTCTCCAAAATGGACACTGCACTGCGCAGATACAGGGCTGTTGTGTAACTTGCGCTGATTTAATTCGATGTCAGCGGAACTGGTTCGAACGAGACGCGTTAAATGATAAAGCAGGTGTGAGATCGGTACACTGTTGCGTATGCGCCCCAATTCACGGAAGACTTTAATGACTCAGCAGACAAAATAGTAGTCAGCACAATTGCAATTACAGCACTGTCAGAATGCAGGGATGTAGTCCTATACGGTTCACATTTCCAAGAAATTCCAGCAAGGTTCAACAAACTGTAGCTTGTGATTAGGTAATTTATGTGTGAACTTGGCTTCGAACATATACAATGTATAGTATTTGCTGCATGTGTGACATTTTCTGCAATCGAAAGCAAAAAATCGGAAGTTGTACCCAACTTTCGAAAGCTCACATACACCTATGCATAAAGCCACCGCACCGTGCACTAAGTTTTTTGACCTATCTGGGTGACTGGACATATACAATCTGGTTCCGTCTTATACCTTTTTTCTCTCAAACATGTTTAATATTCTGAATTCAAAAATAACGATGTAAAAAGAACACCAACCAGAATGAAATCTGGAAAATTTTTCTTTTTTGGATCGTTCTTTTTGTTTCAAAATGAAACCTGGTAATTTAAGGTTAATTATCCAAAACTATTTTCTTGCATAATATGCCAAAGCAAGAAATTCTATAAGCTTTAACCGGATAAAGAAACGTTGTAGGCCTTACAAGGAACATTATAAGTCCGAACTGTTAGTAGGTCGTCAGATATGTCTTACATACTTATAAACTTAAATGTTGCATTACTTTGGCGTAACTTTTGGGTGCGGTCCTACGGCATTTACTCGTGTAATTAATGTGATGAAAGCTGTTCAGTATTAATGTGTATTCTTTTTGGTGTCAAGCTCAAGACACTGGTAGGACATAAAGTTGCATAATTAGCGGTTTATTTTGTCACATAAATCATAAAAGTCTGGCGACTTAATTTATATATTGGCAAATTTCGCAGCCTGCTCATTTTACTCGCTCTTACGAGCTACTAGTTATTCTTGAAGAGGAGGACAAGAATCAGTTTGATTATAACGAATACTATTTCTTCTTTTTTTATTTGTTTTCTGTAATCTTTGACATCTCGATTTAACCCACTCTTGTTCTTTGTTTGACTTACGGTCCCTAGGACCTCATGCAATCGACCCTATAAGGTCTTCTATACATGACATCAGTACATCTCATCACATGCTTGATATTTGTGAATTAACTATTGATCAACAAGATACCTATTGACAACGGAAATCGTCAATCGACTTCGGCAACTGGTGAATGCTGTGCAGTGGGATGAATGAGAAACTACCGGCACAGCGTAAATATCTTAGAAAGATATTTACGCTGTGCCGGTAGTTTCTCGTCGTAATCACGTATAAAACCTCCTTTAGCCCTAATCTCATGAATAAACCAATAATCCATATCCGAAAACGTATACATATTTCAATATGTCAGTCACTTTATATTATGAAATGGACAGATTACTACTCTCCTAGTTTTGTAGTTTTACAATTTAATCATGTTTTCTTAATTTCGTCTTTAAGAATTAACATCTGTTAACATGAACTTAATTTATCACTCATCGAAATTACTTAATACCAAAAAATTGCTATTATGTTTTTTATTAATTAGTACAAACAAACATAATTCACAAAATTGATAAATTAACATTTCAGTAACCCAATTAATGTCGGCAATAAGGAAGGAATTAAATAAAAACTATCAGTTGAAATGAACTTTCGTATTTAAAAGCTAGAACTTGACCTTTTGTTTATGGCGTAAACGAGTAACAATTGTTTTGTTTTATTTTTCTCAAATATGATTCTTTTTGCGGCCAGGCCTTGAAAGAACATTTCAGATCGGATCATTTCCGGAATCCGGGTTTAAAAATAGTTAACTGGCTATGGTAGTAGCCAGTTAACTATTTTTGTTGTAACCTAAGAATAATCAATGAGAGATAATCCTGTCCAGTTATCGTTATGCGAAAAACCAGTGCAACTGTTTTGGGTTACAGGCAATAGTGGCAATAGCCCTTTTGAAGAAGATAAGATGAGGATGAAATTTATTTAAGTTACTTATTTAAGAGTACTTACTATAGGTAGTTACCTATAAGCAGTTGTAGTTAAGTACTCTGATAGAAAAGAATTATGATAGCGGTGCATTTAAGTCGGCGAGAATTTCAAATATTTATTTCAAAATTGTATAAACCGTAATGAACAATTTCCGCAATCTAGCTTTTAATTCTGATATTACTCAGTACTCTGCAATGTCCATAACAATTAGTTTTTAAATTGCGTAGGAGAGTTTGATGAAATTTTATAATCTTGCCAAATGTCTGTTGTTTATTTATTATTGTTGTTCAAGAAAATACGCGATTTTGTTGAAAATTGCCTAGCGTGTTTTGCTTGTCACTTGCAATATGGTTAGGAAATCATCAATACATTTTATTAGATATTTAATTAAATGAATGTTTGTATGTCAAGGGACGATGTGCGTTCAAGTTTGGAAATATCTAAATGTCATGCGTAGCTTGGTCACTATCTGTATATTAAAAGGTTAAAGGATAGAAATCCTGCGATATAAAACTGAAGTTTGTAGATACCTACTTTCGGGTTACAAAGACCTATAGATACATAATTATAACAAAAAAATTAAAAATATGTTATTATTCACTTCGTTGCACTTGGTATTTGGCGTTTAGTGGCACTTATCCGCGAAAGCGGCGCTATACCACATCCTTTGGCTAAAAGCTTTCTTCCGTCACCTAATGTAGGTAGCATGTCGATATGCGCATTACAGACGCCTTAATGTTGAAGCTGTTATGCGAACACCAGACGTAATCATAACAGGAAGGCGTGTTATTAAATCACACAACCTGTCAACGAATCAGTCAGTCTTATAGACCGTGAAATATCTAAAAACTGTTACCAAACCTGGTAGACCAGAAAAACATCTAGTATATTATCAGCAGGTTTAACGCAGCCGCACAAAATGCGACCTATAAAAATGCTGCTTTCTCTATCAAAATCATTGAGTCGTGAAATGGAAGCTTGCGGATTGGTAACTGCTGGCTCCTTTGAGAGCAGTTGCAGTAATGTAGGTGTTGGTCGGACAATAATAGGTAACGCCTGCGATCTGGTCCGTGACGAGATTTGGCTAATACCTACACTCGTGTTAGCGACTTGGAATTTGCTGAAATACGTTATGTGACTTGAAATGAGCAATTAGTGTTCTAATCTACTGAACAGTTCGTTTCAGTAGAAAGATTCTGGTTCTGGCGTCTCACTGTCCGTGGTGTTAAGTTATCCAAATGTATTTTGTTAACTATCTTTATCTTTTATATACAATAGCTTCACCAAAACTAGAGTGATGTTAATTTCTTTTTGAGGTATTTTTAAAGAAAAGAAAGCAAGCACTTTTGTATTTAGCACATTCCTCAAAACAAAAAAAAAATAGGTAATACCGTGAGCCTCATGGCTGGCTCAAAAAAGTCCGGTTCAGCAAAACGTCGGTACCTGACGCTGCTTTTCAACCGAACTTTTGCTTTTACTGACTATTTCAGCCCATACCAAATCAAATCAAATCTCAGACACATTTCTTATTCTTCCTGTGTCTTTTGATGATTCTCTTAGTTCAATAGTAGGTCTTATAGCCTATCAATTGAGTTTGTTATTCTTTCGTTCCTCGCAGCTATTTGTCAATCATTTTAGGTTACCTACTGAATTAGCCCAGCTTACAATCAAGCGTGTAGTAACAATCAACTCTATCGCTCGTATCCGTCCATCCAAGGTCAGTTCAGCTTCGCTATAAGCTTTTCTAATGCGCTAGCTCACGCTTGACTTACATTGTATTTGAATATATTTAGGGCTGACAGTGCTCTGTGCTTGTATCAGTTAAGTTAGAATAATTAATCGGTGAACTTTTCGAAGTAAATTGCTGACTTGATTTTCTCAATTGCTGATTTGGTTTCTTTTATCTCTTAAGTGCTGTGTCATACATGCTCCATGGATTACTTGTTCTAAATTATCTCCGACCGTTATCAAGGTTGGTTGGAAAATTATTTTCCTTTGAATTTATCTTAGCCGATCTTATCTAAGCATTCTTTCATATCATGATTAACTTGCTGTTTTAATACAAGTATATCAATAAATTAGCAGACGTGGACTCTCGTGGACTTTGTGAACGATAAAAACGTAACCCTCTTTCTTTTGTAGTCGGTTAAAAAGTAGCCTATAACCTTTCTCAAGCTTCTACTTCTACTAATTCGATACCAAATTTCATCTAAATCTTCCCAATTCTTTCGAAAATAAGCGCGTTTTTCTTTTCCACTTTATAACTTTAGCATAGCTTTATTAGTTTTGCTGTGGATAACGACCCATTTCCTCTCATAGAAAAGAGGCTTAATTATTTATAAGTATATTATATAAGTCAGTTAGTCAAAAGTACTTAATTTATTTCATGGCAATATATGTACATTGAAATAGAAAATATTAAAAATAAAAAAAACATTTCAATTAAAGTTGTGCTATATAGTAGCTTTACATATTATATTCTTTACTGTCATCCCTATTTTCGATTCAGAGGCAGCGCGGGAGCATATAGTGCCAATCAGTTTCATTGTCAAGAATAACGCAACGCTCCACAGTTCCGTTTCGTCACTTTTAATTACATTCCGTGACGACAAGCACTTCAATCGACCGGATTCTGGAGTTTTTGCAAATATTTTGAACGTTATGCAAATAAGCAGTTCTTAAAGTGGATTGATTACGATCGAGTCATTCAGATTGTTTTCCAAATCATTGTAGCTGATTATGGTATGAAACCATAATGCCTTGTCATTTACGCAAATGGTTTCTTATTTACCATTATCTGTGCAGTGTAAAGTTAGATACGTGCATAAAGATTAGTTATTTAGTGATGGTGAGATTTATCTTTAACGTCATAGTCTTATACCTATATATATACCTACATAGTTTTACAGATAATAAAGGTTGCGCATATCGCATACTGTAGTCTTAAAACCAGAAAATACGATCTTGTCATTTCTGGTTTTAAGACTACAGTATGCGATATGAGCAACCTTTATTATCTGTAAAACTATGTAGGTACTTATAATCTGCCTATATCTTCCCACTGCTGGGACACAGGCCTCTTCTCTATGAGAGGGACTGGCCGAAAAGTAACCTATTCACTCTTGACTTAAAGACCCCTAGGTTACAGCTATCGGGAAACACAGACTCCGGCAGGGAATTCCACTCCTTAGCCGTACGCACAATGAAAGTATTCCCGAACGTTCTGTGCGTATGGGTGGGATGTCCACCATGTAACGATGGCGCATCGCCGTTTGTCTCGTAGTCCGATGATGAAACGGGCTTGACGGAATTAGATTGTGTAAGACTTTTTCGTTAACCGTTGAGTTAGCAGTGATGATGATGAAAATTACACAAGGTAATGTGCCTGCTGGTGTTCGAACCTACACCTACAACTCGTAAATCTTGCCTGAAACTGAACCACCACTGCTCAAACCTTAGCAAGTATCTAGTTACCTACATAAGTACGGATATTAATAGAAAAACTTAAAGTTCACTGACCGAAAGATCAGCAACACTGCGTAAAATAATCTCAGCAAATTACGCCGAACACGAAATTAAAAATTATGCCGTTTGTCTGGTTTCGTAACACAAATTGGCAGCTTTTAATATCTTGCGGAAATAAGTGTTACAAAGTTACAACACAAAGAAGCGGCGAGTCCCGTTCGTTCTCTTGTTTTGAGGCGTGTACACACTTGTGCAACGAACTTGTTAGACCCGTCAATGAGATGCGAATGCGATTGCACATCGCATCAATGCGTTTGTCGATAAAAATGTGAAGTTTCTAATTAACCTTCTGGGAATAACCGATGTGTTTATCCAAGATTATCACTACTCACGTATCTAATCAGACGCTTTTTCTTACATTTTGACAATGCAATCGTATTCATAGAGGGTTTGGCGTAGTCGCCCAGACGGTGTTTTGAGATAAGCTAGATTTGGCTTGAAACTGGACGAGCTATAATAATGTTGTAAGACCTCGATAAGGGTTTTAGTAAGACCTTAAGAGAAGTTTATTAACTTTCGACCTGACTACGATCTACAACAGAAGTTAATACGATTGGTGTCTTAGTATATAAGCCTGTTCAGTGTAAATCCTAATCGGATTAATTATGTTTGATTTGGCACCTAATGCCTGATTCTACATAAACGACTAAAGACGACGGAACAATTTTAGTTTTCATAACAAAACCAAAAACGGATAGCGTTGGCATTACATAAATCAGACAGCTATAGGTATTACGTACTATTATTGTTTTAGATTAAAATTAATTTTAATGATATGTTGTCTATTGTTTTTATTTTATTTTGGTTTTATAATATCACTTTGATAAAATTTTGTTATTTTGTTTATTATTTCTAGCATAATTATAAATTTTATCTTTGACATTTCATTTTACAATTAGATGACATATTATTACGGACATTTTATAACAATTTGTTTATTATTATTGTTTTACTCTTTTTTATTTATATTTGACATTCTAGTTTTATTATTGACCATTCACAGACAATAAGATGACATATTATTAATCTGTTTTACACAATTTTTATTTATTTTATTTTATTAATTTTTAAAATTAATTGTAATGTATTAATTTTGATTGTTTTTATACACTAATCTGATTTTTGTTTTTCCTTTTTATTTGACTGATTATTTTATTGTAAATACGATTACCTACTTATTGTAAATTGAATGTGGGCTTTATCGTCTTGAATTTGTTATCTTTCTGTTTGTTTTATTTGCATGGTATTGTTTTATTTTACAAAATTTCTACGCGATGTATATTGTTGCGAAATAAATGACTTATGACTTGTTAAAACCCCCATAATTACATATAGTCGCTTGTTTTATTGTACCTATGCCATACAATTTGCCACTTACCACAAATAAGCTCAGTCACCCATGATTACGTTAATTAAACAGAAGCGTGGTCGCGTCGCGTGTTCTTAATTCTTATGACATTCTTACAAGTTTCACTTTCAATTGTGTAATAAGTAAGTAATAACCTTCTTAGTTGTCACTTATTTGCTGTGAGGTAGAAAAAATGGCTGCTAAACACAATCAAGACTGCATGAGGTGTGCGTGATCGAAATAAGAGTAGGGCAAGTCGAAGGGAGACGTATAAATCATACCTTATTTTTTCCGGGTGGGAAAATTATTGAATGACTTCTCCCGCTTTCTTCAGCTGCTCTTAAATTCAGATATTAGGGAACCCTTTTTTGTTACGCAACTTTATGGTATGAGGAAAATAATCATAGATAAGCTAGAGAGTCGACGTGATCTAACTAGTACTAGTTTACTTAGGTACAAATAGTCTTAGTTTACTTATTATTATTTTTTTTAGAAGAGAGACGATATGTTGTGAGAATTGCAAGCTTCCACTAAAATAATGAATATTCTCCGATGATATTATTATTTTCTAATCGTATCAACATCAATTTCAACTGTTACAAGTTAGAGAGTGAAAGTAGTTTGGCAGAAAGAAATTTTTAATCTTTAAAATTAATCATAAATCTATATTTACTGTGTCGCTATATTTACAAACTAATCAAGTGTCTGTCAATTATAATTATTTTCATATTAGGTATATCATGCGACTTTTCTATTTAATCATTATAAATTTAATTATGAAAACAAAGGATCAACCAATATTCACAAACCATTAAAATGACCGACATTTCGATCGAAATTAATAACGGCTAATATCTACCTAATATTAGTCGTCATTAATTTAATCTCCATTATATTTTTATTACACTTTCAGTAATAGCCTTGTCTAAATTATATAATGAAATGACGATCGCGAATTATTACATGAATTAAACCATAAATAAATTTATTTCTTTATCAACCGACGACAAAAAGAGGAGGTTATCAATTCGACGCGTATATAATATATATATATATTTTTTAATGTATGATCACCGATTACTCGAAGACGGCTGAACCGATTTGGAAAATTCTTTTTTTGTTTGAAAGGGTATACTTCGAAATTGGTCCCATTGTCACCAAGTCAGGATCTGATGATGGGATCCTGGAGAAATCGAGGGAACTCTTCAAATATTATAAGCACACCTGTGGCGTTTTGGGTATTTCTTATAGGAACTTGTGCAGTTGCTCTCAAAAAATACCATTTGGGGAAGTGAAACTGATGATGAAGACCACAGATGGCCGCCGAACCTACTCAATAATAAGTATTTCGTGGATTGCGATTCGAATACTTGAATATGGATGTTAAGCACTTTATGTTCGTCACAATGCATATGGTGATATAGAGCTGATGGTGAAGTACCAGGAGAACTCAAAAATTAACGGCCCAGCATTGGGAAAAGCAATATTTTGTAAAAGGTTATAAGTAGTTGACATTTAGGCTCTTTTAACTAGGTAAATTAAAAATCGACCAACTAAAAAGAGTGACAAAAACTTTTTACCAAAAATTTAAACCGACTCCCAAAAACACTGCAAAGTGAAAAATAACTTTAATTTCGGAGGTCGGTGCCAAAAACGAAAATACAAAACTAAAGACACCGACTACCGAAATTAAAGTTATTTTTTTCACTTTGCAGTGTTTTTGGGAGTCGGTTTAATTTTTTGGTAAAATGTTTTTATTGGGAGTCGGTTCAATTTTTTGGTAAAAAGTTATTATTTGCCATTTACACTTGTGTGATCTCGTCTTAACACCATTTCTCGTGTTTTTGTATGTTCGTTTATAACGTAATTGTATGTGAAATTAATTGTCATTCGCACTGAAATTTATGTGTTCCGGTTGTTAGAGTAAAAACCATGATATGAACTTTTTAATAGTTTGTAGTTGAATGCGAAATTAGATAATTATGCATTCGAAAGAGGATTTGTTATGTAAAGACGTAAATATAGTTAGTGTAGAAGATTAATATTTAATTGATCTACATCTGGACAAATTCTTGGATACATAGTAATAGCCGCACAGTTCGAACTTCAAGGGTAGGTAAGCAGCGCTTGCTGAGGTGGGTCCGTTGATGGGTCTTCAGAGTCTTTATACAGTATTTTAACTAACAGAGGGCGTTCTCGTTAACCCGCAATACGAGTAGTATAGCATCCATACATGCTAAAAAATATTACCATTCGAAAACAAAATGTTTTTTTTACTTTTTCAACCGACGACAAAAAGAGGAGGTTATCAGTTCGACGCGTATATTTTTTTTTTTTTTTAATCTATGATCATCGATTACTCGAAGACGGCTGAACCGATTTGGAAAATTCTTTTTTTGATTGAAAGGGTATACTTCGATATTGGTCCCATTTTCATAAACGTCAAGATCTGATGATGGGATCCTGGAGAAATCGAGGGAACTCTTCAAATATTATAGGCACACCTATGTCGTTTTGGGTATTTATTATAGTAACTTGTGCAGTTGCTCTCAAAAAGTACCATTTGAGGAAGTGGAACTGATGATGAAGACCACAGATGGCCGCCGAAACTACTCAATAATAAGTATTGAGTGGATTGCGATTCGATTACTTGAATATGGATGTTACGCACTTTATGCTCGTCACAATGCATATGGTGATGTAGAGCTGATGGTGAAGTACCAGGAGAACTCCTCAACAATTAACGGCCCAGCATTGGGAAAAGCAATATTTTGTAAAAGGTTATAAGTAGTTGATAATTAGGCTCTTGTAACTAGGTAAATTAAAAATAGACCAACTAAAAAGAGTGAAATATAAACTTTTTACCAAAAAATTAAACCGACTCCCAAAAAACACTGCAAAGTGAAAAATAACTTTAATTTCGGAAGTCGGTGCCAAAAACGAAAATACAAAACTAAAGACACCGACTACCGAAATTAAAGTTATTTTTCACTTTGCAGTGTTTTTTGGGAGTCGGTTTAATTTTTTGGTAAAAAGTTTTTTTAACATTAAAATATTCACTAAAAATGTTAAATTGATACGTAAAAGAAACACTCTGTACATGCGTACTTGAAGGACGGCAACGTCACAATTTATTTATGAATGGGCCGCGTGTGCGGCGATCTCATTGAATTTAGTAAATATACTATTGCGGGTTGCGGGTGAACATACTGTATATCGAGAATCCTCTGTGCCTCGGAAACCACGTAAAGCCGTTAGTCCCAGCAGATATTTGTCCACTTTTGATGAACCTTGCGGGAAGCAGAAGCCAGGAAATCTGTCAGCAGTCTTGCCAAGGGCTATCGTGTTACCCAGTTACTGGGTTGTGCAGGTCAGATAGGCAGACGCTCCGTGTAAAACACTAGTAATCGGTTGCATCCGGAAAGCCTACCCTAACCCAAACTAATAGTAAAGAAAGCTAAGAAGATGATTATAATCACTAAATTCTTCGAAGCTTAGCCATCTCATTGCCACACACGACTAAAAAGGTTTCTTATAGTTTCTGTATAATCAAAATTATTTCTATAGCGTACTTAGAGCCATCTCTTACCTGATGGAAGCCCAGGGTATATTGGGATAATACGGTCGGAATGACCTTGACTGAGAACTATTATGATAGAACCTACAAAGATTTGCGTTATAGTTAAATGTATGGAAATTGGAAAGCCCAATTTTTGGGTTTGCGAGTGGTATCATTAGAACTTAAAACGGGGTATTTACTAAGTGTATTTAATGTCTGGAGTTTCTCCTGGAGTTTCGGCACTGCCATGATCACGATTCACGAATGAACTAATGCTACTGCTAATGACCATGTTAGCTTAAAAACTTCTAATAATAAGAAAGTAGGCTAATTTTTTTTTATTACTGGTGGGCCCATTCTTGACCTCGATCTCGCCTGATGGTAAGCGATAGATGAGGTCTAAGATGGGACGAGCGAGCCCAGAAGATGCCTATTTACTAGTGCTTTAAAGGCTGAAAGGTCATAAGTGGCAGGGAACACAGAAGCCGGCAGAGAATTCCACAGCTTGGCTGTGCGCACAATAAATGTGGAGGAGAAGCGCTTGGTACGACAAGACGGTATATCAACCAAGTGTGGGTGGTACCCAGCCGTGCGTCTGGTAGACCGGTAGTGAAAGGGAGATGGAGGAATCAAGTCATGGAGCTCCTGCGCACACTCCCCGAAGTACAATCTGTAGAAAACCGACAGGCAAGCAGCGGTTCGCCGATGAGCCAGGCTATGAAGCTTGTCCACCAGCACCTCGTCGCCTATAAGCCTTTTAGCTCTGCGCTCGATCGAGTCCAATGCAGCAAGTTGGTACTTTGCAGAGCCATCCCACAAGTGGCTGCAATACTCCACGCAGGAACGGACCTGTGCTTTATACATATTTAGAAGCTGTCCAGGCGTGAAGTACCGCCTCACCTTGTGTAGGGTTCCCAGCTTTTTTGCTGCAGTCTGAGCTCTGGACGCGATGGTTGATGATGGTTATCATTTAAATATGTTTATCAGTAAGTAATAAAAATGAATAAGTCTTAGTATCGTTGAGTTATCTGACAGTAATTGCGGGCGTCCTATCGCCCGCGGAGCCCTATACACTTTTCTGAAGACACTGGGAAAGATGAGTATGAAGGTATTATAGAGGGTAACGTGGCTAGATGTTTTACATATATGTACGATCATAAACTGCTAGGCTAGAGCAACAAAGTGACATGCAGCCTTAAAATATTTGATTCAATAACATACCTAGTACAGTAATAACTCTATCGTTATTTAAGATCATTTAAGCCTACGAAAAGTAATTAATAAAAGAATCAGGCGATCTAAAAGGGCGTGAACCAATTAGCTTGTAAGATCACCCATTCAATTCAAATTATGCAATTCCAACTTCGCAGCTTTTAATCTAATCACCGCTAGGTCAATTAATCACATTTATCTCGACACCGAACTACGACAGTCGCATGCAAACAACATAGGTACTCGCACTCTTGCGCAGCTTAAGTTGGTTACACACTAGCAAGCTTTAACAGTAACCGAACGGGGTATTTTAACTTTTAATAGGCATTGAACTCGCACTCTGGCCGCGCTTAATGATCTCTTAGATTCTAATCCAACAAGCGATCTGTTTGCGGATGGATGGATGAAGATTTTATTAGTACCTATGTCAGATGTACTGTGAGAAGAATTCATGAGTGTTGTTAAAACGTTAACCTACTTTTTACTTTGCTTATATTTTAGTATGTGTTATAATTGTCTCTTTTAATTTTAGTTACTGTCATTGGTTGTAAATATAACCGTTGTAATTAAATAAATAAATAAATAAATTGAAACGATTGAATACAATAATGAACTATTGAATCAGCATTTTCTTTCAACGTGGCAATGCAGCCAGTCTTCTGGGCACTTTTTCCATCGAACGCGATGTTAACGAATATTTCCAAGCCCAATAAATTATTTTTATAGTTACGCCTGTAGGTACATCTCTTATTAGGTATTTGTTAATATCACAACAAGCCTTAGTCATGAATAAAAGTAGGTAAGAGCAATAAAAAGGATTGAAAGTTTACATAATTATGCGATTATGCAATGTTAAATTAAACGGGATCATCTGTGAAAATCAGTTCATTATTTCGAAATTTTGAAAGGCCAAATGGACCAGTCAGTATTCAAACATCTGGACATGAACATAGATATATCTGGACATAAACATCTAGATATATTGGATTTGAAGAATAAAAGCTTCTTTAGAAAATCCGTACAACAAGAATGTAACAACCGTCTTATTGTTGTCGCGTCGCCGCGTCGCCGCGTCGCGCATAGTTGTGGAAACCTTACCTAATAGACTAATAACTATTCAACTATAGGTACAGTGTACTAGCTCACGACATGTATGATCCATTTACCACACGTTGTATGCGCGGGCGCACCCATGAGTGCGAACTGTGGTCGCTGCACGTGTAGGGCATTAAGGATGCCCCTGTTTTTGGTTATTATGTAACGGTTGTTACTGTTACCGGTTTTTTTGAAGTGAAGATTTTTATTGCGTGATACACACTGACCTACACTACGAACTTACGTGTCTGTGCAAGAGTTGGTAGCGTAGGTCAGTTTAGACAAACATACATGAAGTTTTTTGGAAGCTCAACAAAATAAAGTGAAATCTGTATATCATCGACAAATTTCATATCGATAGCTGTCATATTTCTAAACTGACGTGAAGAGCTACGTTGTAAAAATCACACCCTGAAAACTTAAGTGAAGTGAGTTACCAATCCGTCTAATCAAGAGGGTATGACGGTCGATACATGAATAGAGATTTGTTAAGCTCACTCCATTTAAGTGTTCTTGGTGAGTAGTTTACAGAATAGATCCATCCAGTATGTGTTTCCTGATAGCTATCACCTGAAGAGTTAATAGATTACCTACTTCTAAATAAGCGTGCTTTATCTTCGACCACATCATTGCTAACCATCAGGTGAGATGGTGGTCAAATGCGAGCCTATCATCCATAAAAAAGCTTTTTAAAGTAACGATCTCATTATGAATGTAACACTTACTTTGCTAACCCTAACTTCAGTTAACATTTAGGTACGTTGTTGATGTAGGTAAAGTAATATTAGCATAATTACCGCGTATTGCACGTGTTCCTAACATCATATTTAAGTGGCTAACTTTAGGTGTGTTTTGTAAATATATTCTTACTGTAACAAGTTAAACTGGTTACAATGTTTATTAGTTAGGTAGAGTTTTTTTTAAGTATGGTTACAATAAAAATTCCGAGTCGATGGCCCATCATGTTCAACGCGCCGCTCGTCAGCATTCAATGCCAATGGTGGAGCCCGATAGATAAGGACTGGCCTGTCGGGGTTGCGCGAATGTTCTAATGAGATACCGCAAGTCTAGAATGCAAGGGAATCTGAAGAAACAGGGTAGGTCTAGTCAGAAGGAATCTGGCGCTTCCTTGTAGTCCAATCAAAGCGGGATATTTGTTGTTTTTTACCCCAGAAAAAAAGGTCCGGTAAAATTGATTTAGCTTCGTTAAGTACTTTGATAAATAATAATAAAACACTTAAATTAAAGTAACTTATTAAGATGTGTGGAGCACTTTTCGATGGTCCTTCCTATCCAAGTTCATATCTGGGATTTCAGAGAACAAGAGAAAAGCGTTGCAATACTTAAATAATTCAATTTTTTCAAAAAAAAAATTATTTCTCCTTTCAAACTTGGAAGTTTTAATTCGAAATATTCAAATTATTTTTGTTGTATTTAGCTTTCATTAAACACTTCATGGTTCATTTAACGTAAGCCCAGGAATGCAGCCTTTTCTCTGCGTTGATTTGTAGTGGCCCCAGGTTACGTAACGTCAGGCTGGCAAAGGAAAACTCGCTGCCATCATATTAGCATTTCACTGCCCCCGATAGCGTGGATATGATTTATAGAATTGCTCAACTTCCATCTGTAACATGCGTGCCTTTAATAACCGAACAGTAAATGTCTTTGCAAAAGATACTGCAAGGTATAAATCTGATGATGCAAAAGCTATGAGAGAAAAAGAAATCAATGATCACAAAGAACAGAAATATAACAATGAAAACAATTATGGAAACCCATTACTTCTTTTATTTGAAAAATATTGTCCAATATACGAAATAATGTGTTTCCATAATTGTTTTTTCCACTTCAACGAGTACCCAATAAGAATTTTCAAACAGTAGGAAAATTGAAAATTACTAAATCACCTACTTGTGACTTAAATGTTGAATCATAAATGAAGTGTCTGTAAAACTTGGAATACTGGACGCCATATTTGAATAAGAGATATGTTACAACAGCCTACATCAAGGTGGTCCTAAGGATACAAGACATGTATCTATAACACAATATGACGCAAGATAAACTTGCATCACGATCAATTAATCGGCATTACTTGAATGCCCACAATCGTATCATAAGCGTTACGAGTGTTACAACAGACGGCACAGATGAAGATCTAGTTGAACCTGCTTAGAGACATGTGGCACATGTGTGTCAGTGTCGTCACGACAGCACTGGTGTCCAGTGCCAGGGTTAACACGCGCATAGTTTTAGACAGATGGGCGTGGACCCAAACCTGAAGAAAGGGATCGTTACGGCTAGCAGGAAGAAGAAGGTAATTCCTTAAGATTATTAGAGGAAATGCTTCTTGTTAATCATTATACTCTTGACGGAGTGGTCTGAGGCACATTCAATCAATCAATCAAAATATTTATTCATGGTGTACTAGGTGTTTTTTCATCGCCTTTATGCTTCTTTTTTATGGTATTAGGATTGCAATGAGAAGAAATTAGTATTGTTTTTTATTGGAACCTATTCTTTGGTCCGAAATCGTTGAAGCTATTTCTGCTTATGAATTCTTAATACTACATAGATGGTTGACTAGCTGAAGTGGATAACGTTCTATACTGTACAAATAACCTATAATACAACGAGATATTTGTGAACGATAGATTTGAAAAGACTAGTCCTGGTATGTCAGCATAATTTATAATCGGTTCAAGCAAACTCAAAAACATGACCCTACAAATTACAATGTAACAAATGCAGCCCTGATTTAGAATAGCACGTGCGCATTGTGCCACCAACCATGAATTGATCGAGCTATTTGTTAATTTAATCACACACGATTTACCTTTGTAAGATCTAGTGCGTGTGCTGCAAATACATCAAAATATCTATGATGCTTGTTAAATTTTGTGCTGCTTGAATGGAGCCTGAGCATGAACAGATTACTCTATGTCATTTAGAATTTTGGTCTCTTTATGGTGGGAGGTATCAATTGCTAGTGCCTTCTACGTACTAGGTTCCTTATCAATTGTACTTTTCTTTTCAACAGAGGTTTAAATAGAATACGTTGGCACATTTGACCTATAATTTCGGATCGAAACCTGAAGGGAAACTGACAGGAAGCAAGCCACATTATCACCTACCTAAATCCTGCTTAGTGGAAACCTCAAGGGTGCTCATTTGATTGTTTTCTCATTACATTAGATCGCGTGTCGCCGCTCCCAGTATCCGTTTCCTCAATTCTCGAGGTTTTTATTATTTTCGGAACTAACTTCCGAGCGTCTTCCCGCCTATTCAGTTTGTAGTTTCTCATCCTATTTCCTTTTTTGCATGAAGGTTTCCATCCCATTATCTTTTAATTGAAGGTTAATATTAAACAAGTAGTTCAATTGGTTGTGTGGGTACTCTAAAATAAGATTAGACATGCACTTCCGATCAATCGATAGAAATCAAGCTTGTACTTGAATATTTTAAAAGTCTTTTTGAGTATTTAACCATCATTATCGTCAATGTATATCGTAAAATTTATTGGTAAATTTTATACTACCCTTCCAAGTATTAAACCTTTGTACCAACGTTTAGCTTGGGTTTCACGACCTAACTTATTGCTAACAAAAACTTCAACGGCGCTGTCTTATTATTTATTAATTTGTTACAATTATTAATTACGATAGGGATATCGGATTTATTATTAGGTTTTAAATTATTAAAAGTTCCACGCAAGTGCGCTCACGCTAGGAAGTCAATGTAATGACTAATTATTAACACACTATCGGTTTTTACGCTAATTAAATGATGATGAAAATGAAAGTGATGCGTTTTCCCAAGAGGAAACAAGAGTACAAGTTGCAAGACTGATTTAGACCGTAGCATCTTGTAAAAGTAATATTTATATATTACAATTGTTTTAACTAAGTATCTAATTATACTATATTTACAATGTTTCACTGGCTAAATCACTATGTTACTCTAACGTTCATTTTATTTTAGGAATATGATCACATCAATCAAAAACATAATCAGAAACATTTTACATCTTATTAACTTAAGTACGCTAATAAACAAAGAAAATTACTTAATTTAACAACTGACATACTAACTTTCTTCCTGATCATCCACCGTTAACTGGCAACAAGGCACTTTACGTATATTATGTCAGTAATAACCATGTATTACCAACATAGCAGAATGTTCATAGACCGTATAAACTATGGCTGCGTCACAGATAGCGGTGAAGCAGTAATACAACGTTATGCAACGAACAGTCTGTGTGAAAATGAAAACCGTCGGGATTTACAACACTGAGAGTAGTTCGACCAGTCTAGATGACAGAGATAAAAATTAACGCGCTTTGAAAGTGCGGCTTTGGATACACAAATAGTTCCGTAAAGGAAAGATGATATTCTAGATTTACTGGTGAATGGTTTTGTAATTATACGATATGACTATTTTTGCCGACATACCATAGGATGTAGTAATCATATGTGGAGAGGGAAGAGTATTGGAAAAGCCTTACAAGACCGTAAAAATTTCAATGAAGCTGCTGAAAACTTTGATATATTTGAGTTAATAAATTGTAAATCCATAATTGGCTATAAGATTAGATATTTAGTACTGTAAATATACTTTGTTTGAGAGCTGTGGATTTTGTTATAAATAAATAAGTATATTAATCCTTTATCAATAGTTGATACGCAACGAGTTCAGGTTAAATCGACCTCTAATATTCGGTCATTAATTGTTGTGTCTACTTCAATCAACGTGCTTAGAATCAGACATTCTAGAGTTTTCAGTCGCCTTGTTAGCTTGAAACTTATTTACCTGAGCAAATCCAATTAGCCACAAATGGTCCGCGTCGGATCGATTTCATCATGGCGTCGATAAGAGCTGCATCTCGGTTCCACTGGTTGGGTAACATCAGTTAATCGTTTATCTTTGGAGGAACTACGCACTACGTACTCACGATAACTCTTTTTAGGTAGGCAGAATTAATGAAGTTAGAGACAGACACAAAACCATGGAATTAATTGGTCGATAGATAACCATTAAGGAAGTGCGTCTAAGCAATCTAGATCGAGAAAACTGTGATGCGCATCTTATAAATTCATCGTTTTCGTCTTTGAAATTTTGAGGAATGACCAAAAAAATGGACAGTGTGAACTCATACCTTTAATAGGAAGAGGATAAGTAATCGCAATCAAAGTCTCTTACTTAACGAACGTCAACTAATTTGCAAGAAGTTACAACAAAGTGGTTGCAAATTGTTTTATTCCGACAAGCCATTAAGATGAGATTATAACAACGTGTATGCAAACAGCCTGCAGACAATGGTTAAACGTGGCCCACATAGGTACTATGTTGGTATCGGCCGTACTCATATGGAGGTATGCTTTAGCAGAAAATAATCACTATTTTCAATTGACAGTTGGCAAGTGTGCAGAAACTAATTAATAATAAGAATTAGAAAAATCTATTTCATACACCTAGGTACAAACATGAGTGTTACCATGTTACTTTTGGTTATGAATCTATGAAGCTCAGAGAATGCCTATGGCATTAAGTCCACCTTTGTACATTTTGTGTTGCATAAAGTTTTAATAAATAAATAAATAATATGATTACTAATAATATAGTGGAATGAACTGAAATTCTGTTGACGATTTCCACTTCTACAATCTTGGTAATCATTACCTGTATCTACTTCAATTTTATCTTGCGATTCGGTATGGCTTCGCTCAGTCTCATTCTACTTATGAAATTATAAATTAAAACCTTCCTCATGAATCACTCTAACCATTGGTGAAAACCGCATGAAAATCTGTTCAGTAGTTATTGAGTGTATGGCAAAGATAAATATCGAAAGAGACAGACGCGGTAGGTGATGGTTGTGTAAGTCGTTCCGGGACCATAAGAGTCAAAGCATGATCCTCAGACACAAAATATTAAGGCAAACTTACTTAAAGCAAAGCGAAGCAATCTGAGCTACATTACAAGTCCGGAGGTATTCAGCCGTCTGCTAATTTATTAAGATACTGTCATTACAAAGTTTCAAGCCATCTTAGACACACGTATTAATTTTAGTAACACAAAGTTACACGTTTTTAGGTACATACTTAAATGATTTGGTCCAGGCGACATTCCAAAAGCAGGCGAAAATAACTAGTAATTACTCAGATTATTCTCTTTGCAGAGAGACGTTTGGAATTGGAGCGGACTTAGTATATTCTATTTGATCAGCTTTGGCATAAGCTTCGTCAGTTTTCCATTCAGTTCTATATTATTGGATTCTAGTAACGATATTATTTCGGGGTTTCTGATAGTCAGCGATAGATGTACTCTACGATAGAATGAGTGAGACCAGAAGATGCCTGTTCACTCAATAATAAAGATTATTATTTCGTCTTATGCGACTGGGAGTTGGGACACTAGGTTTTTAGGGTTCCGTAGCCGAATGGCAAAAAACGGAACCCTTATAGTTTCGACATGTCTGTCCGTCTGTCTGTCTGTCCGTCCGTCCGTATGTCACAGCCATTTTATTCCGAAACTATTAAGACTATACATGTAAAACTTGGTAAGTAGATGTATTCTGTAAACCGCTTTCCGATTTTAAGAGAAAATTTAAAAAATATTTAAAATAAAGGGGGCTCTCCATACATGGAACTGAAACTGAAAATATTTTTTTTCATGAAACCTATACATGTGTAGTATCTATAGACAGGTCTTTAAAAATGACATTAAGGTTTCTAAAATGACTTTTTCATAAAGTTAATCGTTTAAAAGATATACGCTTCCAAAGTGGTAAAATGTGTGTGTCCCCCCTCTAACTTCTATAATAACAAAGTGAAAAATCTAAAAAAATCATATGTTGTAGATCTTAATGTAAACTTTCAACCAAAATTGGTTTGAACGAGATCGAGTCAGCAGTTTTTGAGATACAATATATTTTCTAAAACCGCAAATATAACTTTGTAATTCATACAAATACTATGAAAAACAAAGTTATTTGGCGTAGTTAGCGTACAAATTGTAAATAAGCTTGTTTTAAGAAATTTGTAAGGTTTTTTGTTTTTTTTTTTTAATAAAAATATTAAGTATATTATATTTATTATAGTTACCACGGAACCCTTCATGGGCGAGTCCGACTCGCACTTGGCCAATTTTTTAAACCAATTTTTGATAAATATTCCAATCATTCTCCGTCAATATTCTAATTTTTGCTGTTAGTTAGTCAGTATTACGAAAGGTGTGTAGTCTCCTTCAGAGAGCGTAGGCTCTGAATACAAAACAGATGCAAAGCTGAACTTGTTAGCTGTTAATGGAGTTACGCAAACGCTTTCTTCATTGAAAACATTTAGACAGGCTATTGACTTGTAAATACACATTGCGCTCGAAGCCTTTTTGCATTTGTGGCGTTTTTGTTTTAAATACCACGTTTGGGTAAACAATACAATCTTTGTTTCGAATGTGTATGGTATGGTTGATTACTGTTGAGTAGGATGAAGTCGGAGCGGCTAACTTCTGTAAACGATATTTTTATGAAGATCTACTTAAATCAATTAGCGACCCTTTTCAAACGTGATAAGTATCGATATCCAATAACCATTAAAAGAAACATTATTTTGATGTCAAGTGATTGACAATATACACTTAGAGGGAGTATTGTCAGGTCACTCAACTGGATGTGATACCTGCTCAATACTAAAAGTTATTAACATACCAACACTCAGACTATTATGGAACATGGAGACGACAGCCTGGAAATGTTGATTGGAAAAGTTAAAAACAGAGGGGAATAGACTAAGAGAACGCTCACCAACCAGATGGTCTGACCAACAATCCAGGCTAAACTTGTATGTGACAGGAGTTGACGGAGACAGTTCCTCCGTTTCAGACTTGAATCCCACCGTAACCTCGATCTTCAAATATAAAAACCAGACCAGAGAGAACGAGACACATATTAATAGCTCGGGTTAATTTATACATTTGATTCGCTTTTATTTTTCCTAAAATTTAAGTTTATTCATTAATATTACTTGAGCAGAAATAGAAACACGTGTTTCGAAGCTAACTAGCGTTTATTGAGGCTTGAGTGTTATTAGATTGGTTACGGTTATTGGCTGTTTAACGCATTGGAAAACGCAATTAGTCACCCACGGCTAATTAAAGGCGCCAAATTAAATAAGCTATAGTCCAATACACATTGAAGGAACTCAAGAAAATGGTAAATTGATATATGAACCCATTATAAAAGCGAAAGTAAATCGACCATCTGTCTGTTTGTCGTTATAACATCTTAATGGTTGAAAACTTGGCACACAGGTAAAACATGTGGTAAAAAGCATTAATTTAAAAGTATCTTGTGTTTTATTTTAGGACACTTCTTCTCAAGGGCGAGCCCGTTCGCAGAACCTGGTAGGTTTTGTAAATAATTGTTAATTCAAACCGTGTTATTATATTTTTGCTTTCACTCTAGGTTTATCAAAAAAGTTAATCATTTAAATAAAAGAATATTTATTTAAATGACTAACTTTATCTTGCATCTCAGATCCATCTAATAATTCAAGGCCTAAAACCAACCACGGCCAATGCGAAAAATCGATTAAATACGAGAGCTTCAATATTCTAATGATCAGAGTTTTTTAGTTAAACTCCTTGGTCTAGAATAACACTACAAAATGTCACAAAATCTATGACGCAACGTTTTCCCGCCAATTTGCTATGGTAAGCAAATTGCGCAAACAAAATATAAATCATTGATGCAATATACCTAGTGTTTCCAAATATTTAAAATATTTAATAAATAATACAATAAGTTTTCGGAGAACTTGATCTTGCTATCAATGGCTGACCTACAAAATATATTCAAAAGATAATTGAAAGATTAGTGACGGTAAATACTATGATCTATAATGTCATGTCAGCTATTATATTATTTTTTAATTCAACCTTCGTTGTGCCGCTCTGGGAAATGGCCTTCCAGTCTACTTCGTGTATCTCCATCTCCAGGCAATTGCCTTTTTTTATAAGTAAACACCTATGGCCTTCCAGTCTACTTCGTGTATCTCCATCTCCAGGCAATTGCCTTTTTTTATAAGTAAACAGTAAATTTTCTTGCTGCAGTACCTATCTACCTACCTACCAATACAGACCAAATAACTTTAGATTAGCATAAATTGATAGATAGGTACTTGTAAGCTTCAGCTCAGATTATTTATATACCAAAAGCATCCTCCGGGTTTGGCGTTATTCAAAGTTAGCGTTATTCAGAGTTAGTTAACGGGCGGTGATCAAAAGACCGCGAACAATCCCACGAAGGCTCAAAATAGCACGAGATTATAAACATCGCGCTTCTTGGACCATAAAACGATCCCGAAATACCAATAAAAAGAAGAAAAGAAAAGAAACAGTTTTTTATATTTATTTTCCAATACAATAACCCTTTTCCTTGATCCTTTCGTGAATATAAGTTTGCATTTTAGGCAGCTAAACTTTTTTTCTTTTAGCAAAAAAGGGTTCGCATTTTTCACAATACTTATATAAAGTCCCAACGCTTTTTTTTATGTAGTGGACGAAGGTCATTGATTTATTTGAGTGTTACAATGCATTCGATATGTTCGTGTGAATTTATTTCGGCAATTCATACCGCGTTTATAACGCACTTTATAGCATAAATTTTTCGTAATATATACTAATATAATACAGAGGTAAAATTGGTTTGTAAGTTTGTATGTAGGTGGCAATCTCCAGAACGAATGATCTAATTATACTTTTTATTGTTGATAGGCTCGGGTTTGAGCATATCACACGCTCTCATAGGAAATATAGACTCAGGCAGTGAATTCCACTCCATAGACAGTCATTAATTTATTTTTTATTGGTAGTAAGGTGGATTATTTGAGTGCTATATAATACTGCGAAATCTACGGGAACGAAGTGCTAGTATATTTTTTTTTATTAGAAATTTATTGAACAAATGTTTAATGAAATTTCTTCAATTTCTCTGTACTTATTAATATTTATCTTCAGACATACAAATATTTTAAAATGAGTTTGTAATAGGTATATACTATAAAGATGGTAACAATCTCTACGTCTACAGTTTTATTTAGTCGAGCATATTTAAACAGCAACAAATATCTACGTCTCTATCATCATATGTTAAACAGTATGTCATCTAGCATGTTAATTTATTGGAATTTAAACTTTCAATATGCGAAAAAATAGACAACATGGAAATAATTAGAAAGTGCATTATAAAAAAGCTTTTTGCTGCCTGCTGCTTCTGTGGCACAATCTGCGTAACATAGAAATTTGTGAACGGACCCAATACTGGACTTGTGTGCCCTATATTACCGTCAGCGGAACGTAAAATAGGTAGGTCTCTCAAGTTCAACAACGGCTCAGTACGGAATAAAATTAGTCTATCTAACGTCTTTAACGAATGTGTGGGTAAAATTAGGCAAATAAAACCTAGTTCTGAATCACGGAAATGTTTAACATAGGAGTGGCATTTTTAGAGGTAATGAGGCCCTTT
The DNA here is from genome assembly GCA_943138885.2 of Tholera decimalis. NCBI lineage: Eukaryota > Metazoa > Arthropoda > Insecta > Lepidoptera > Noctuidae > Tholera > Tholera decimalis. Next base: position 3,970,952 of record OW964553.2, on the reverse strand, counting down.
CTATGTGCTGATGGTGACCACCGGGGTGGTTTTAGTTAGGTGAGAAACTCACTTACACTCTTACGGTCTTCTCCCTGAATGTCCAGGCGCATTCTGAATATTTCCCCACGATAAAAAAAGGTCTTCGTTACATCGATATAAGTAATTACTGAAACGTTAAGGACTGATTGGTGAAGGATTTATTGGTATATCGAGCACCGGGATTTAAAATTCTGAAACGTATTTCTTTTCACATAAATCACCAAGCGTCTGAAGCTTGTTATAATTTAGTAACACAACTAATTCATATGTATAATTTACAACTGATTTGCCATTGCTCTTTATCCATTCAAAGTTTGTTGCCATTTTTAGCGCAATCACCCATACTCATTAGTGTATCTCGTACACAATAATTACAAGTCACTATGTTGTATCACGAGACGCATAATGGTTTATAGAAATCACGGTAACCATACGAACATACAGCTCTGCACATATCGCCAATGAGACTAGAAAGCGAACGATTTCTCATGATTACATAGAAATTAAGTGACATGACAAATCTATACAATGTGTGTTTGTAAAAGAAATTCGTACAAAAAGGAAGTGGAAGAGTTCTTAATCGATATTTTTTTGCCATTTGTAATTATTTGTAAATATTACTTTATTTATGCTGTCACAAAGCTTAATCACACTCGTTAAATAGTTGTCAATTTCTAATACAAAAATTATTTAAACTAAAAATATTTACCTCATATCCATTGTGAAACACTAATAAATTAATATCCGCAATAATTTGCAACACTTAAGAGACTTCACGTCAAAAAGGGCGCGAAACGGACGAAACGCAACAATGGCGGACGGGACTCGCGAGACTGTTCGGCCGCTGTGCTTTCTCCGCGCTTTATAACTTGCAGCGAGTAGCTGCAAGGGGGGCCGAAGAAATGAAACTGTTTGGCAATTGTACGCGAAACTAACGAATTCTGTAAAATACGAATTTAATTCGGCCAGAAATAGTTCGGTTATTATTGCCATTTGTTTCGGAAGCGAACTTTATGACGTGACGGTGCGACGACGCTAATCGATTGATTTATTTTACTACGTTTCTAAACAAACCATACTGTGCGTTAAACTTTCGTGATTCATTCATGATTTTTAAATTAATTCAAATTCAACAATTCGGAGAAATACTTGTCCTTCTGCAATTTTCCGAGGATACCGACGATTTCAAGGTAGCTGAAGTAGAAATTGTATCCGTTTCCCGATAGCGGAAGATCATTGTTAGTGCTACAGCTACTTAACTTCTATGACCCCGTGACTAGTTTTACGATTAGCTACAAAAAGCCATCGTTAAAATTTTGTAATCTAAATTATTACAACATGACTCAACTCTTTCACATAAAATTACTGGACTGAAATTCAGAATGTCAAGAATGCTGAGGTCAGCTACTAAACGATATTATCTATGAATAATGGGCCTAAACCTATGTTTGTAGCTTAAACCCCAATACTAGGCGGATAATATAGTTTCGAGCTTTAAATAACTGCGAAATGATAGGGGTCACTTAGTGATCCATGATTTGGAGCACAGTCAATAGGCATAGCTTGTTATAGATACCTATTATGTCTAAAATTATATTGCCGTACTTCTTACTAGGACCCACGCACATTACAGGCTCTCCAGGGATGGGTCCTAATGGTCGTTGCACAGACGGGATTTCGTAGTGGTCTTTATAAAAATAGAGCCCCAGCTCCATGTGTTGATGGTGATCATTGGGGAGGTTTAGGTTTGGCAAAAAGTCTTTTTCCCCAAAAGTAGAGGCATCTATGAAGGTTTTCCTCCGATATAAAGAGAAATGGGACCCACGTAAAGCACATTTCGTATAGTCTCATCGTTCTAAAACTATGTATATCCACCTATACAGCAGGTTAAATTATGAACTATAAGCATGAAAGCATAATGTATATTACAAGCAGTTTATTCCCTCGAAAAGAAAAGAATCTTAACGTACTTCGTGGCATAATTCTTCTTGCTTATCCATTACGTCAGTCTTATTATCACATAATGGCTCCAAAAGTAACTTTTTGCCGTGCAAGGCTTAAATCTCTCGAGTTCCTTTGAGTTCAGATGTCGCCGGCAACCGGTTTCGGATGTAACTTTTGATTATTGATCGTTTTATGGTCGACCCGGTCAGATTGTATGCACTTAAACCATAAAATTTGTTAGTCCCATAATAAATATGGATGAGGAAAGGGACGAGGCCAAATTGTAAAATTTTGGTTAATTACTTCGGTTTGGTACATGCACTTAAAACGTTGCCATTAATATTACCTAATTGTTCTATTTCATTTTTGTGACAGAGGGCAGGGAGATACTTATGAAGCAGTTACCAAATTAAATTGAACATCTCAGTATCTTGCCTCTTAGTAAATTAGCAACAAGGTCAAGCACTAGCGTTGAATTTTTCCTGATCCCAATCCCAACTAATACGAATGCAAAAGTAACTCTATCATTCGGTGTGTTATACTTTCACGTTTAAACCAGTTATGATAGATTTCTATGTAGTATTGTTGGTGTTCCTTTAATTTTATTGTTTTTTTTTTTTCGATAGGCCAAGGCCGGTGACTATAATTACACGTGGTGTCCATATTGCGACAGTTATTTCTCAAAGTTTCACGTCATGCCGGGCAGATAAATCACTTCTCCAGATACCCTCAGGCATATGCATATAGTGGCCCGAACGAAAAGTTTACCTAGATAACGAACTTACTTATCATCATATGAACGATCATATAAAATGAACAAATTATTATTGTTTAAATATTTGTATACCAATAAATGGCGAAACATGAATGATCTATGTAATTCTAATAAGACTATGTACCATGTTTAATTCTTAAGGCCTCCCAACACTCCTTCCATGTCTCGCCAGGCCGCGCGTCCTCCCGCCAGTTCTGACGGAACCTATCCAGTTCGTCCCGCCATCTCCTTCGTTGTCTGCCGCGACCCCGCGTCACTGTCTCAGGGCTCCAGTTTTGTGTTATTTTTGCCCACAATTGGCATGCGGCAGACATGTCCTGCCCAGTCCCACTTGAGTTGGGCAGCCTTTTGAGCTACATCTATACTAATATTATAAAGCTGAAGAGTTTGTTTGTTTGTTTGTTTGCTTGAACGCGCTAATCTCAGGAACTACGGCTCTGATTTGAAAAATTCTTTCAGTGTTAGATAGTCCATTTATCGAGGAAGGCTATAGGCTATATATCATCACGCTAAGACCAATAGGAGCGGAGCACTAATGAAAAATGTTTCAAAATCGGGGGAAATTTTTCCACGCGGACGAAGTCGTGGGCGGAAGCTAGTCAGCTATATTCGTCTTGGAACGCAGTATTGTGTTTCGAACACGGTCCGTTAATTTAACACTTGGTATACTGCGTTCCATTGCTCGTTAGCAAACCTTGAGTTTGGACTTCTGGATGTTAGTCAAAGACCGAGTTTGTGCACCATATGGTCAGAACATAACAACCACAATAAAGATATTTATTGAGACTATTATGCCTATAATTGGGCACCTATCTGGAATTCCCTGATGGAACACTCCAATCAAATTATGTCCAACGCCCACTTGGGAATTGAAAATGATGGAGACAATCGGAGTTGACCCTGAGACCATAAGAGCCATCAACACGGCATCGAAGCAATCATATTTTGCCAGAAATATGGCACACTTTCAGAATTATACAACCCTACAAACGTAGCGTAGTTATAAGAAGTTGGCAATATAATATATTCGTTTACACCTGTTATGTAAGCACAAGTAGTTCGCCTCAGAGCCAACATTGTCGCTTAAGTATTCTCACAGTGACTCCACGAATTAAATCAAGTAAATTTATTACTTACCTACCTAAGCTGGATAACCTAGATCTAGTATAAGCAACATTGTGGTCTCTAGAATTCTAGATCTAGGATGATGTCCATTGAAATTACAAGTGGGCAAACTTTGTAACTGCAGCCAAGGCGGAAGAGATGCCTCCCGAGGCGACGGACGGCGATGATGCGTCGCGTTCGACGCGCGCTCCAAAGAGCAGTCTGCAGTAATGACGGGGCCCGATATTTTTTAACGACATACCGCGGCTCTGAAATGCATGGGCACCTGAAAGAACAGAGTGGGTTTTTAGTCAGTTGAAGTCTGACATACCCCTCCGCTCGACCCAGAGCGTAGGAGTCAGTTGAAAATTTCCCCCCCCAAAAAAAGGCGGAAGACGTGCATTAGCAAAAATCAAATTGGTCAGAAATAACAACGAGTATCAAACGATGTTAGAATATTTAAAGAGGCTCTGTATTATATATGGTCTTGCACTGTAATAATTTTACGATATCGTCTAGCTAATTCTAGGCTTAAAATCTATTTGGTTATAAATGAAAGCTGTAAAAGTATCATATCACCAAAGTGCTTATATTATTATATCAGTTAGCAACTTCTTGGTCTTCAAGTGAAGTTCTTTAGACCTGATCAGCAGTGTCCTATGGTGTAATAATTGACATCGCAAGCATATTCATTGCGTGTTATACGTTGCGGAGCAGACGAATTTTCGAACATGCGATGAATATGCGATTTTATGAGTTACACAATAAGGGTACTGATATAGCCTACTCAATAACTAAGGTTATGGCAAATACATTTGTCGAAAGTGAAAAAAAAATCAAGTAACACTAGTTGGCAATAATTTCACAGTTGTTTGCAATACATCCAATTAAGAAATAGTCTTAAAAAAAACTGCCAGCTCTCTCTTGTCAATCCAATTTTACTACACAAATATTCTGAGTAACTTTCTAAATAATCAACATAGAAAAGTTACCGAAAATTCAAGACAATTTCTTTTGGCACAAATGAAAATTATGCTATAGCTTCAATTGAAATCGGCGACTGATTGAATAACTTTCAACAAGTTAGCTATAATATCAAGTAAATATTAGATAGACGGGTTGATTTAACCAATAGATATGGATTAGGTAGCCAAATCGATAAATTTATTTATTTAATTTTAGTATTATTTAATTTTAAGTTTAATATTTTGTAAATCTGTACTCATTTTTAATTTTAAATTAATTTGATATTCATTTTACAATTCAAATAAGTTAATTTCTGTTAATATAATTCAATATTAATCGTATAATTTTAATTCATAAAATTAAACCCAATCAATTTATATTTATGTAATTATAATTCTGTCTTAATTTGTTAATGTCATTTTTTCTTTACATTTATTTTATAATACTTTTAATTAATATTCACAATTATATTGTAAAACTCGTTTTGTGTAAGATGTGCATGCCTGTAAGTGACTTATTTACACAGGACCCTTAATGTCACAATTTATATTATTATATTTGTAAATAAGTCGTTGATGTGCCTTATAACTAAATAAATTAAAAAAAATTGCCAATTTCATGAACTGGTCGTCCATTTCATATAATGTTTACCAAATTCTTGAAGCCTCATACATAACGCTTCAAACGTAACCTAATCTGGGCCAATGATGAAGTGGCAAATTCTACGATATGGCTACTACAGACTGCTACAGATTGCTGACTGACTGGCTACAGATCCTACAACCTATAACAATTATAATAACATAATCAGCTTAAAACGTTCCGACTGCTGGGAAAAAGGCCTCAACCGTGAACCCAGTGTGCGATGCGTGCACAGAACAGATAAAATTCATCTATTCCGTGGATGCGTGCATGTCGCATGTCTTCGGATTTACGGTCCTGAGATATTACGGTTTTCTCACGCTATTCTCCTTCAACGTTATGAGAGTAGCGGTGAAGCTGAAAATTATACGCACTAATGTGCCCTTCTAGGCTTCTATACACCGTGTTATTTTAGTCGTCTTACAACGGCAGCCCACTTCATGTATCCAGTGACCAGTAAACGTTCATTTAAAAAAAAAAAAACATATTTATGAACATTTGTATAATTTAAAATTGAAAATAATATTTATTATTATGACGTTATTGTGCACTAGGGTGAGTAAACTCTGATAAAGATGTCACCGCTCTTCCATGCCGGCCTTGGAAATCAAGGCTCGGTCCCCGCCCGCAACAGGATGTTTCAAACTACGTATTTTAGCTGTATCCGGTTAGACTAAAAGCCGACCCCAACGCAATTAGGAAAAGTCTAAGTAGACGATGAAGTATTCAGAAAATAACTACAGCTTTATTATGCAATTCATTTCGCTTGACCTTTTCCGACGTTTTATCCGACCGAAAAGTGCAATCAAACAACGCATACATAATAGTAATTACATTTACAGACATAATTAGAATTTTCTAGTGTTTATGTGTTTGACTTTACGCTTTTCCTCATTATAACAAGCAAGCAAATTAATTTAATTGTGTTACATCATAAAATTATAACTACTAATGTTCAATTTTGTCGTTATGTAGGCGGGTACGGTCCAACAGAGGTGTAGGCACATCCACGCTCAGTACGCCAATTATTGCAAAGTCCCATGTCGTATAGACAAGCCTGTTAATCTGACCGGGTCAAAATGATTTTAGCGGTAGCTGTGACAAAGAAAGGCTTTTAATATCATAGTGTAGATACCGAAGTAGAACCTAGATAGAATACCTAAATACAATACTCGCTGTCTCCTCGCCTGTGTCTGTCGCTTGTATAGATATTCGTGATTCATCGAGTGCACTCACTGTTTGCAGGCGAATTAAACTAGTCTAGATTTCTAGTTTTAACCTTGGCCTAGGTTTCAAGAAAGCCTTCTTTCTAAATTACGTAAATAAGTCAAACGGTATTGTCCTGACGATGGGCAAAGGCCTACACTACGTCAGACTTTCGCAATCGTCACAACAATAATCTACAGTGTGAGTAACTGATCATGACTTAAGTGAATGGAGAAGGACCTTGCCCAAAGAAATGATTAAAAAGTTCATTCATTGTTCTATTTTTGCGTGGGTAGGTGAGTAGGTCCAAGACGGGTTGCAATCAAGCCGCCGCTATGCATTCATTCTGATGTGATAATGACTGCTTTGTTTGCTTTTTATTTGCAACTACAGAGAACTCATATAGAGCCAGCTTGTAGTTTTTCTACATTTTCTATCAGTAATGCGCAAGAAGACAAAGTCGCAAAGTTATTACAAAGTCAATAACATAATTGGAGTGGCTTTATGCAAACTAAGTTCGGGTCTAAAAGTTCGGCATTTAAGTACTTGTTTGTTAGCTATATAATACTTACAAGATTTAACAGAGGATAGGATGAATGGTATCCCAGGGGTAGCGGACCTCAATTTTTACCAAATGAAAGTAATACTCAGCAATATTCAGCGGTTCAGCTGACGAATTTGTGATTGTTTTAAAAATCTTGAAAATACAGCGGTCTAAAGTCGTGCTTGTTTTCCTCCTTAGCTAAAAATATAATATAAATATTAGGCCACTATTCAATAGTAGGGCTTTTGTGCCATCCAGTCGATGTAAACCTAGTGCAAGCATGAATAAGAGTTTTGTTCAGAAGTATGGTAGAAAATCATCCAGGGTGCCAGCCTAACTTTTTTTAAGGATGGGAAATTATCCAATGACTGGCTCACGATCTGGGCGAAGCGGGTGGGTGTAAACTTTTACTGTGTGTAATGTAATGTAATGTGCTTTTACTCATATGTCATTTGCCCTTCGTGTTCCGAGGCCGCGGTAAGTCTTTCGAACAATGGGGCGTGCAAGTGAAAGCTAATCGCAGATGGCGCCACCACCGTAAGAACCTTTGTCACTGTCAGTGTTAGTTAGATTGCAAGGAACTTGTACCTAAACTGGAATGCGGACGCGAAGCTGAAATCCGTTCCGAAGAGTATACCCTCGAAGGACCTAGCTATCTCTTTCTAGTAGTGTGTATATCAATTCGTGATAAACGTAAGGACAATTTTATTTGATGCAATATTTGCAGGTTTTTTTAAGACACTTATTATTAACCTTACAAATGATGTATATCTGTTACCGCTATAACAAAAAATACTAAAAATTAATCAAAATAAATATTTAAGGGAGACTCCCATACAACAGTTGTGATTTTTTTGGCGCTTTTTATAGGTAATGGTTCCGTACCATTCATTACCTACCTATAAAAATACCCTTCATGCTCGAGTCCGACTCGTACTTGGCCGGTTTTTTTCTTAACAACCTATTAAATAGAAAGAAAGAAATAAATTCAATTATAAATACAAAGGTCTGTGTCGGTCTGTTACGCTTTCACGGTTAAATCACAGAGCAACTTTCGAAAAAAATTTGGCATGGAGATAGTTTAAAACCCTGGGAACTATATAGGGTTCTTTCTATCTCAGATTTTTGAACAGTTGCTCGTTAACGCGATATAACAGAATTTCACGTGGGCGAAAAGCTAGTTCTCAATATATATCTGAGGAACTTATATTGAGCGCGCTAATTTCTATAATAAACCCTTCCTTATGCGGGTTAAACGCAAAATTGGTTTTGTTAAGCAGACTTTATTGCGTTGAATTATAAACTTCAAAGTGGTTAACACCCGTGATACAAATACAATTATTGCAGATACAGAATTAATAACAGAATCACCAGCTGGCAATTCTTCGAAGGCTTGGCCTTGATAGGCAGTGGTATAGACGTCCAAATAAACGTGCATTAATTGGTAATCTACGTTTATTCGACACTTGTACGGTCAGAACCAGTAGACTAAAAATAAAATGATGCAATCTTTACTTAATATTATAAAGCGGAAAAGTTTGTTTGTTTGCTTGAACGCGCTAATCTTCGAAAGTACTGGGTGGATTTGGATGCAATTTGGTATGGAAGTAGCTTGAAGCTTGAGGAAGGTTATAGGCTACTTTTTACACGACTGCAAAAAAGGAGAGTTATGTTTTTACCGTGATAGAATCCAAGGGAGCGAAGCCCCGCGTGAGTACTAGTGTTTATATATAATTAAAACTACTAAAACCCTTCATGAAAAACGATGATTATAAATAGAAAGAATAACAGAAGAGATATAATTTATTTATGTATATATTTATTTAGGTTTTTTTACACATTGTTTACACTATACATTTGTATGAAACAGACATATTACATTTATAAGTGTAACAATTAATTACAGGCTAACACCATATGTGCTATTTAAGGTTAGAAATCAATATTATTAACATACATAATTCTAAACATAAAGGAGGCAGATGGAATGACAATTATAAGGTTATTATTATTAGGTTGGTTCTATATTTTCTAGATCCTCATATGTTGCAGCTGCAGGTTTGTTACAAGATTGGCTTGACACACAACCCTAAAAATGTATTACACTATTATTAGTTAAAAGTATGGAAATAATCTTTAAATTATGAATTATTATTATTATTTGTCGACATTAACTAACTGCAGTGGATAAAAGTTAAGTAATTAAGTTATATGTAATTATTAATACTATAAACTACACTTGTAAGCAAGTTTGCGTAGCTGAGTTTTTGGCCAAAATGATATAAAATATTTTTGCCATCAATTTGCTAAGCAAAAGTAAATAAATCAACTAAAATGTCGACTTTTATGCTTATTAATTTGACTCCTTTCATAACATTCACTTACCAGATCTTTGAATGTGCCCAGTACAGGTTGTATATTCTTTTCTTTAGTGGGTTTCAATATTATAGTACTTAAAACATTTATTTGTTTCGCTTTAACAGGAATCTAAAATAATAATAGATTGATGAGAACAATATTTTAGTATTTATGGTTAAGATAGATTCAAAATGAAAATTCATCTTGCTATGCTCATATTCTATTTCGAAACGGTGATCTTCATGTCATTTGTAAAGATTGATAACTTACTTTAGGGAAAATGGATGGAATTGCATCATTTGATCTTGTTTCGAAATGCAATATTTCTTCGGGCTTGAAATGGCGGCTACAAATTTTGGAACCGTTTCTGACCTTTTTCTGTGTAGAACACTGAGCCACTGGTCTCGAAGATCATCATTTATAGGAAAGCTTAAAATAACAAAAAATAATAAATAATGAGAAGAAATTAAAAAACGGCGGGTTGCACTCCGGGAGTGCCGGCAGAAGTGAAAACTTGAATTTTAACGTTGTGCATTTTTGATATTTTGGAATGTTTAGGGAATAATTTTGCACGAATTAATTTAATTATCAGAATAAAAGTACTATCATTTATGTGGTAGAATACAATATTTATTTATTGCGCTGTCGTACACAAACATGACAATTTATATTACATTAAAAAGTTTATCTCTTAGACTCTCCGTCCGTCTTACGAATTTTCGATCAGGTCACGTGTCCTGACGCGAGTTTAACATTTTTTACCCATTACAAAAAAAGTGCACAACGCCGCTAAAGAAGTTTTCACTTCAATAATAAATAAGAAGAATAAAGAGAAGAACATCCACTTTTACAATGAAAACATAGTCACCCTAAATGCAATTTGTAAACAAAGTCACAAAACTTACTTAAAAAAGGAAATTCCAGACCCAGGGTACCCTTCACTCTTGCGATTAACCACAAAACACGTTCTTACCATGTGGTTACAGTATCTTGCACTGTAATATTCCGAAAACTCACAAAATTAAATATAATGCAAATTTACAAACATACAGATGTCAAGTAAACGTCAGACAGCAATGTGGTGATTGCCATGTATAGTATAATATATCACTACTAATTGTTACAAATTCCATTTTTTTTTTGTTTTAAACATCTTGTGATTGCATGGTAAAATAACTTTAATTTTCATTAATATGCATACAGTAATAATGGTAATTCATTTTAAAGATAGAATTCCAAAGAAGTTTAAAATTAGGTGTTATTACTACAACAGACAGGTCGAAAAAATTACCATTGAAATAAATATTTTTAATCTGACACACAGAAGAAAGGGACACAGTCCACACACGGCACTGTCTCGCTCGGAACGAATAGTTCCTTCAGTTTTATGCGTGCAAGTTTATACTCTATTGTTTAACAGTTAAGAAAGACTTTCTGTATTCTTTGAATCATTCGTAAGCAATCCAGTTAGTAGGTAAAAGATCCTTGTTAGATTGTGAGATATTATATAGTTATCTGTATCATCTATGGTTATCTGTGGTAATATTTTTTATTTTCATTTCATTGATTTCAATTGATTTCTGTACAATTTTCCGATTAAAGAACATAATACATGTTCTTTAATCGAAATATTCTCAATAACTGTCTCTAATTTAGGAATTCATTACTGTTCCATAGAGAAACTGCTTTGATATTGGTAAGTGTGCTACTAGCGCCACTTTGACAGTTGCACGCCCCATTCCGCAACCCTAGCGGCGGCAGGCAACGGCTTGCTAGTGGGCCCCGCCAAGCCAGCCTGCCCTAAATCACCACTGGTGTTAAGATTGGGCACAAGTGTAACTGTCATAACTTTATTTATCTTTATTATTCTTAAAAAAAAAAGGTAACTTTTAGGTACAGACAGCTTTTTCCTTCGTGGGAGACTGGTATATGTCGTACTAGGAAAACCCGTCCCACTGATTACCAGGCCCTCCTCACAAACGGTAGTTATGTTGAGTCCTATGCACATAATTAATTTGTTTATTTATTTTATTACAACATCAAGGTTGGATATAAAATATGAAATCAATCAGATAAAATTCTTACTTTTCGTCAAATAAGGAAGCCAATCATGTAATTATAAAATTGCCGCGAAAATAAAAATGAAACGCTCACATGCGATGTGTTTTCCGTGAGCCGACTTCACGACTTACCTACATAGGAACTTAAATTGCAATTCAACCGGTTTTTAATTTGTTTTTTTTTTCTGTTTGGACGGTCTATTCTACCTTACTTTTCTAGTCTAACCATATTTTTTTATTCTTACGTTTATCAATGTCACCATCTCTAATGCAGAACAAAGTTTGAATGTTCTTCCAGCCGCCGACAGTTTATTTGATGCTCACAGTTTTAAAAACATACGCCATTTGCTCTGCAAGGCCGTATCAGAATATTGATATTATTAATCTGGCTTAGATCGTGGGCTGGGTTTTAACAAATACCTAGTTTGCTTTATAGCGTCATACAATAATGAAAGTAATTGGTCGCATATACTTTGGTAACCATACCAAAGCATAGTAGGCTAGTTGTCAAAATTTTGGTTTTACGAACCATCATTTGACGGTACTTACGATACGTGACGGTAAGCTTTGTTAGGTCCTACTCCCCGTTTGGTTAGTGTTAAACACTTTTTTTATAGGCTCGCTTTTGACCACCATCTCACCCGATGGTAAGCGAAGATGTGGCCGAAGATAAAGCACACTTACCTAGAAGTAACCTATTCACTAAGATCTATCAAGAACACAGATTCAAGCAACCCTGCTTGAGTCTTTTATTCCACTCCTTAGGGTTACGCTGTTACGCACAATGAAAGTAGGTATTCCCAAAACATTTTGTACGTATTCGTCATACTCATGTAGATGATGGAACGGGCTTAGTAGAATAAGACAAAAAAAAAATTACTTAAGAAATACCTATATATACATAATTATTTAATTCATGATATGCTCTCGTTTGACCACTATCTCACGGTGAGATTCTCACCTGATGATAAGTAATCATGTGGTCGAAAATGAAGCATGCTTGCCTAGAAGAGTAACCCAGTCACTCTTGCCTTAAAGATCCTCAGGTTATAGCTATCAGCAAATTCAGACTCTGGCAGGGAATTCTGAATGAAAGTATTCAAAACGTTTTGTGCGTATGGGTGGGACGTCCACCATGTAACGATCGCGCATTGCCGTTCGTCTTGTAGTCCGATGATGGAACGGGTTTAAAATATATGTATGGAGCGGACTATAAATGAGATATAGACAGGAGTTCCTCTAAATTGGACACGATTAATTTTATTGCGCCTGAAATATTTCCATTAGCAACAAGTAGTTTCGGATGAACTTTTACTCTACGTATATAAACTAATTTACAGGTAGGTACTATTCACTCCAACGGATTGTTCGCATTGCGAATTCATGAAATTCCTTTAGGTAATTCAGATTCGTAACGTAACTATGCAGGGATCAAACACGATGCTTGAAGGAAGGAGACGAATCTCTATAAATATACCTAGTCACCCGACCAATAATCCCATACCGATACCAGTTTCGGTAACGGAATAGCCTTAAAAAGTCTTGTAAGCTATTTCCTGTGCCCTCATGTGACTGGCTAGACCAAGTTTGCTTTTAAAGCTCCGGCCACAACTAAGCACTAGAGCTGACCGACAGAGTTATACTATCGTGTAGGTGACGTCTTGTGTGTTTTCGTCATCTTTATATTATTGGCGCTTTTCTCTTCTCTAACCCATTCAATGAAACGAATTATGCGCTGTGTCAAGAAATGTCATAGTTTTGAGAAACATAACAATATTTTTTATGCACGCATCTAATACCTTTCTATACGTTTTGTAAAATAAACCGAAGGCTCGTCACGCATTTTTTCAAGTCTGTACAGGCAAGTGCAACAGGGACAGAAGTACAGCCGGAGGAACCTGGCCATCTTGGATTTTTTCGTCAGCTTGGAGTATCCTGACTGGCTGTCTTTGGAACTTAATATGTCATTATACTCACGACTGCACCTTGGTTCATATGAAATAAATTCGTGTTTGTAACTTGATACATAATCAATCGGTAGTGCTTTTTCAAGAACTGGTGTGTCTTTTTCAGGCATCTGGTCTGGCTCTTGATCTTGCTCCCGTTCCCAAGACGTCAGTGGCACCAAATACTCTTCAATGTTTAAACTATGTTTTGATGCTGGTTGCGATTGCCGAATTAATGTCGCTAAATTTGTCATTGACGAGCTGTCAGGTTGGTGCAGTCCATCCCCAGGAATTATATTACCAACTTTTTCTTTTAAATCATTACTTAAACATAATTTCATTCTTAGTACAGTTATATCCGAATCGCTCGGCCATGATATAACGTCCGGTAATGGACTCTTATGGCGTTTTGTTCGTAATTTCTTAAACTTCTTCTTAGTGCCGCTGTCGGAAATAGATTTAGATAACCCAGATTCTAAGCTCTTAGCTACATTTGCCGAAACTGTACTTTCTGACTCTGAAGGGAGTTTGAAGGCCACTTGCCGGACATTAAAATTTCCATTTGCTTTTTGTATATCAATGATGTCTTCAATTTTCCTAATATTCTCATTTGGAGAATAAACGTCGAGATCCATTGTTAAAAAATATTTTTAGCCATTTACTATTTTGTAAATTTTTATATTGTTATTATTTCAATCAGGATGGTTTACTTTGACAGAACATAGCTTATATTTTTTAATTTTAAAAAGAAATCGCGCATTTGCCTTGTATTCAATAAACTCTTTCTGACTTATGCCTTGCATTCTTTGGTATAATATTTTGTTAAATAAATTAGATGACAATTAGAAGACTAGATTAGATGGGGTTTCTGGAAATCCATAAGTGGGTATTTACAAAACTAAGTCGCAATAATACTGAAACACATTTCGATCACAATGTTTTCTGTTTAGCATTCTAATTCAAACATTTGCGTAAAATGAAGCGTAGCTGATTTTGACGTTACACTCTACAGACGCGTTCGTAATTTAAGTTATCGTGTGATTAAATAATTTGGCGAACATTCGTCCTAATTATTTAAAATATAGATAATATGTCAATTTTTCTAATAAATTGAATAAATCGTAGTTTGAAATATAAATATTTCATTTAAACGAAATAAAACGCAACAATAGTTTCGCTTTGATTTATGGACGGAGTTTTTGAACAAGACATTTTTCTCAAATGTCATCACATCGCCCTATGGGGAAGGATGGTGTAATGTTTTCACTCGATTAATTTTTAACTTTCTATCATGGAATCTAATAAAATCGACACCGATATTGGTGATAAGTGTAATACTAACGGGGACTGTTCACCGACGCCGAAAAAACAATCTTTCGACTTGAATAACGCTCAAAATATCGATGACATCTCTACGCCTTCTGAGCTTAAATTCGATGAAGGTATTGTAAACAATTATAAAGACAGTTTTATTACTTCCTATTTGTACATATTCTTGGTACATTACTCTGTGATATCAGTCCTAATTTTGTGTTAGTTTCCCGAATGTTATTATGGAAAATTTTGGTGAAAGTGCCAGGTGCCTAGATAATGTCATTGACAATTTTGTTTAGAACCTGATTACGAAGACCCTGAAGTGAAGGAGAAAAAGAAAGATATTGAGAAATGCTTAGAGAACCCGGATTGTGTGAATTTGGAGCAATGGCAGAACTTTGCCAAAGGCAAAGCTGGATTGATCAGTGGTAAGTGTGATTGAACAATTTGTTTACGTCGTAAAGTCATGAACAATGCCTCCCTCTGTCGTCAGCTATATTATCAAGAAAAGATAATGCAGAGGAACAATATGTTTCATTTATAAACAATTTTTTTTACGCAAATGTTTCATAAAATTTATTGAACAACTTCATTATTTATTCTGTTATTCTAATTATGATGTCAAAATGTCAGTGTCAGTTTAGCATTTTTGTAAAGTACTTAGTCTATTATTTTTATTATGTATACTGGTCAAATTATGCTTTGATTATAACAATATTAATCACATGTCTGGGTTCTTGTACTAATACTAGAGTAACTGACTCATAGTTTGGATTCAATTATTAATTTAATTTGGTACTTGTGATAAATAATAATACACTTATTGAGCAGTAAGAGTCCAATGTTTATGCAATTCTCAAGTCTATATAAATGAATATTAAAACATACTTTTTTATGACAGATGACTACAGAAGAAAAATCTGGCCGTTGTTAGTTGGTGTGACACAGGAAGAATTGACAGAGCCTCCATCACTAGATGAATTGTCAACACACATTGAATACAATCAGGTATAGTAACCACCAGTTTTAATAAATAACATAAAAAATCATTGCTTTGCACACAAAACTATTTTGAAGTAAATGTTTCAAAAAGTTCCTTATATACTCAAACTCAAAACTCATTCTCAAAATATTTTATTTCACACATACAAAATGTCAGAAGTTAGGGCACGGTTCGACATTTGTTTTAGTGCCTTAAGTTTTATGTTGAGCTATGTGTTAACTGATAAATGCTTGCATTGTTTGGACCGTCTCCAAAATTGGAGTGTTTCTTCAAAAGAGCATGTCAGACATGAAACAACAGGTTCTCATGTATTTAGATCAGAATGCATTGTTGAGACTTCAAAAAAGATGTTGACCTCTCTGTTTATCTCAGTGTTTCTTCTCAGGTTAGTCCATCTAGATTACACAAAAAATGATATTTAAAAGTGTTATTTATTACCAATTTGCAAAATAAATATCATTTATTCAAGTTGCAAAATTGAGGTTTCAATTTATGGGTGCCATCAGATCAGATCAGAATATATTTTCATGTCTTTAGGGAATCACCCAAAGGATGGTCCAGTATGAATTGGTTTTTTATTTGGTTATTACTATAAATGATTTTGTGTTGTTGCTAAGCAATTACATTATTAATTACTAGAGTCAAGTAATTACCGAGTTGTTTTGTGTAACTTCTAATTGTCAGTGCTAAGGCCAGATTATTTGAGTGTTTTTCCAGCCTCTCATGGTATTTCATTTTGCAATTTTGGATTTCCTCCGTGATGGTATTTCATCTGTAGTTCCTTATGGATTTCAGCATTTGTGATAAACCAGGGAACTTCACTGATTGTGCGCAAGATAGCATTTTGCATTTTGTTATAATTTAAACATTATTCTGTAATACTTACTTAGCATAATGTAGTAGTTAATACCTAAACTGAAATAAAAGTATCTGGTGAATGTAAATGTTCATTTTTTTTGCATTTATTCATTTCCTCGCTGAGGTGGGATGAAAAGTTACGTGTTGCACTCGAGTGCAAAGATTTTTCACCTCGTGCTCTTTTGATTTCCTCGCTAACGCTCAGGATTCTAATGTTTGAATCACTCGCTGCACTCATGATTCAATTTTAGAATCCTTCGCTTGCTTGGTCATCAAAATTGAGCACACGGTTAAAAAGCAACTTTGCAATCTTGTATAACAAATAACTATTAATTATTATTTTTTGTCTGTACATTTTTGTCATTGTAAGCAAAATACTGTTCAGAGTATAGTGTAGTCAGACTCAGTGATAAATTCTTTATTACCAGGTGGTGTTAGACGTAAACCGGTCATTGAAGCGGTTCCCCCCAGGCATTCCGTACGAGCAGCGTGTAGCCCTACAGGATCAGCTCACAGTACTCATACTGCGGGTTATCATGAAGTACCCGCATTTGAAATACTACCAGGTCAGTTCATTGATATTTAATCAAACTAAATAACGACATATTTACTAATTAATTAGGAAAATGTGATATATAAGTCACTAGCTTCTACCCGCGACTTCGTTCGCGTATGAAGATTTTCCCGCGTAAATCCTGATCCCGTGGGAATTTCGGGATAAAAAATCCCTATGTACTTCCCAGGGTCCTAAACTATTCCCATGCCAAATTTCATCTAAATTGATTGAGCGGTTTAGCCGTGAAAAGGTTACAGACAGACAGAGTTACTTTCACATTTATAATGTAAATGGAAGTATGGATGTCTGTCTATCAATATATTATTATGTCAGTGGTAACTACCCCAATATTGTACTACAGGTTTCTGCCTGTGACTCGCGTCAACTAGTTTTGCTAGATTTTTTTGCGAAAATAAAATACCCTATGTCGCTCTCCAGCCCTTAGACTGTCTGCATAAATGGTATGCATATTGATTCATAGTTGTTTTGATGAAAAAGGACATACAAACATACTAGCGCATTTATTTATATATTATTTATAAATCTATATATATCTTATCCAAGATTTTATGAGCAAATCCCAGCTATTGTGTCTCCTTTACATTGTTATAAACTTCTGTCATTCAGTCTTAATTTTTAGGCATGCACTTGTACAAATAATTTTATTTGAATTAAAATTGGTGCGTAATTAGAATCTCTAACATCTACACAATTACATTTACATCATTATTATGTAGATGTTAGACATTCTAGTTATTTTAATGATAGATATGTGCTGTTTACTGGCTCTCAACCATACCTAGCAAGCTCGATATCTATTGTCTACCAACTGTGTCCTAGAAAATAACATTGAAATAAAATTATATATTTAATTAAAACCAATAGCATGTCGTGAGCATTGCCACAATTTATTTTCTAGTCAATATTTCAAATGGTTAAAAACAAGGTTTATTGAAAAACTAAGTGTTCATTATTTAATATGTTACATGGAGAGGTTCAGAAGTATTTAGTTATATTTATTTGTATCAATGAAAGTAAATAGTACTTAACAGTTGCAAAAAAAAATGCTTTTATATTTGTGATTTCAATTCGATATACAATTTTGATACATTATAATCTATCAAAAATAATTCGCTAAACTGCAAGCAGTATGATAGGTACACATCGCAATTCATCGATAGATTACAATCTCGCGAGATACATTATAATTTTATGCAATTTTACGGTGACACATACGTACAACCTGATCTCATATGGGCTAATTTTTGTCCTCGTAAAATGTGCGAAATTTTCATGCGAGAGAAGTCACAGGTAACAACTAGAGTACTAAATAAACCATGCAAATGAGAACTTTCGTAAGCTGGACTTTATGGCTGGAGAGATCTCGATCGACAGGATTCAGTTTTAATCAAACATACTTATAATATGATTACGGACATACAGACAAGTGTAGGTATTGTGTTATTTTTTTCCCGAGGGGAAAATCCTGAAATGATTCCTCTCACTCTGGAGTGTTCCTTCAGTTGCCCTTCAGTTCCGGGGCCGCGATATCTCGTTAGAACATTCTCGCAACCCGGGCGACAAGCCGATCTTAACCATTCATAAGTCGGTAGATTTGAATTTGTCGATTTGTAATGCATACAACATACATTTTGCTAACATGATGTACAAATACCCTCTGAAGAAATGAACGATTATTTATTTGATTATTTAAGATCTGGTCTGGAATACATATAAAAAAAAATACGTCAGAAAAATTATAATGAAAGCCAGATCTTTATTCAAAGATTTCTAAAAAGTAGCACCTTATTTATATTTTTTAAAGAGAAGCTGTAATGTGGGTAGTATCCACATTACTAGCAATCCTTTTAACCCCTCCAACTAAGCTAAATATGCTTGTGTCGCGAGTGGGTTCACGGCAGAGAGTATATAACCACCTGAGAGCGTATAGGCCGATTTCTTTGAAGAACACGACTCACTGTTTTGGGTCGGGCGGGAGAGAGAAATGCAGAGCTGTAATTGGTCAGTTCAAGGTCAAGTTGCGTAGATATGCCTGGTTAGGGATTGGTCTACTTGATTAAGGGAAAGTAGTCGATATCGATAAAATTGATGTTAACATTATGAAGATACCGAGTAAAAATCCCATAGTAAAAACAGTTTAATTAAGGCCCATGTTAATTAGTATTAGAGTCCGCCATACTATTTGAAGCCTAAAAAGATTGAATATAGGTATCTTATTTCACGATTTGACTCTTCTCAACATTATATCAATAAAAAAAACTAGAAACCAATATTTCCTAGTAACCTTATCTATCCACTGTAATTTTAATTCTGGAATCTTCGGAAATCTTAAATGAAAACATGCATGTCACACAGAAGAAAAATCTTTAGAACTTTCTCCTTTTTTTAGTCTGTTAATGTAGATAGGTATTTTCTGACAACTATCTGAATTGAATTAAAAAAAAAAAAAAAGTTTAATTTTGTAATTATAGATATCGTTTTCAGAAGTTAAAGTTAACAGCACAGATTTTTACGATAAAAATACAAAGGGAAAGAAGGGGATAAAATAATTAGAATTCCGAAAGAAAGAGATTTTTCCAAAAGATATCAACGCGCGACTCAACCGTGGGCTTGTTCACCAAAACCACCATTTTAAATAGACTGCGGTGGCTTATAATTTGATTAAATAAAAAATAATTTTCAAAGTATTTCATTACTGATGAATAATTATGTCATCCATTTAGTATCTCGATGTCTGGGAATGTTTTCCACACCAATTCAACGCTCATGAAAGCATTATTATGCGTTATAAATTGGATACAAAAATTTAAAATTTGTGTATATTTAGCATACACATAGGTCTAATACTTGGTCACAACTAAAATGGTTCGTGTACCGTAGCCAATATATAAGAGCAAAAAGGCTCATAGTTTTCGTGCGTCGGGGCACTGTATGCGCGGTCAAGTGGTTTTATAGTCTTTGGTTCACGGCAATAATGTAATGGGGTTGGAAACCGCGACCTCTCGATCACACGACCGACACCTTAGTCATTATCATTAGGCAATTGACGCTTCAAATTTTATATTATATTTATAGGTTTATTTAATAAATACTTTTTTATTAAGAAAGGAACATTTATGTATGTGTTCCTAACCCGCTAAGTAGGTATGTCTACAATCCAAAGGTTTGATTACTCGTGGCGCATAGCATAAAACCACAATCCGACCTGTTTGACTTTGCCACAATATGCTGCGGCTGTGGTTTTGGTCTATACGCAAATAGAAGTTAATTAACAATATAATTCTGGGTAAATATACTTACTAAAAATTGCAAGTGCTTCATCAAGATCTAGCTAGATCCCTTTATATCTGTAAAATTAAATATATTTAAGCCGATACTGTTAACTCCGCCAAAAACGAGTCAAGCGCCGCCAGTGCGGCCATCCTAAAAATTTTCTGTGCAGGTTCGAAACACTTGTCGATTAAAGGTTTGGGTTGCATGTTGCATTATATTTGCGTGCGAAATGACGATACTGCATTCGAGCTTGAATTACTAGTTTTTGTCGGAAGTAGCCTTAAAGATTCTTTATTCTCCATAAAGTTACAAATTGACTAATTTTTCGGTGGGAAAATCATCAAAATGGGAGCGGAAGGGAGTTTCAGACTTCTACTGACTTAACCGTGTCGGCATTCCCTCAACCCCGGCAGGAAATGGCCCCGATCAATGCGGCTGAGGTGTGGGACACTCCGTACCGGACGGTGAGTTGCACCTTCTCGCCGCCCGCAAAAGTAAAGCCTGATGGTATTATGTAGTAATAGTTTTGTAATGTGTATGTTCACGTCACAAATCAAACCAAAGTCAATTCATGCTATTATTTGTCGAAAATTCATTTGGAAAACTACCGCAGCAAATTCAATATTGACAATTTGTCACATTTCAGACACCTCACCACTCACCAGACACGCCTAACTACTGTTTCGGTTATTGAACCTTATTACGCGATACTTAAAATAGGTGTGTGATGTTTATTGAATCCGTATCCGGCATATAGATAGGTATAGAGACCATATAGGTACTATGGTGTTCGAATGTCTATGTGACCTGAATATAAATTATATATCCAATTAGCTAAAAGAACTGTCGCCGGCATGGTACGACACTGTAATATGTTTTTATCGCGTTTAATTGTATGGCTTTTAAAGTAATTTATGTTCCTAATTGTACGAGGTTTCGCTCCTGTAGACTTTATGGTTCCTATTGAACGTTACTCAAGTCCAGTTGGAGCTTAATTCGTCTGATCTTAGTTTATACAGTATGTTAACTAACAGAGGTCGTCCCCGTTAACATGCTAAAAAAAATATTACCATTCGAAAACAAAATGTTTTTATTTTTTTAATATTAAAATATTCACTAAATTTTTTAAATTGATACGTAAAAGAAACACTCTGTACACGCGTACGCATTCATAAATAAATTGCGACGTTGCCGTCCTTCAAGTACCTACCCTTCACATGGAACGCTGAAGTTCTGTTCAAATCGTCGTTGATAAATCATTGTAGTAATCTATTTAAGTTAGGAAACACTGAATTCATCTAGTAATAGCAAAAAGTTACGTGTAAAACTGTTATATACTGTGTTAGGTACAAACCAATTTGCAAAATAAAATGTCATTTCATGATCATTCGAATGGTCATTCAAAAATGACCACTTTTATAACAAATAATAAACTGAAAAGCGAATAAGTAATCGTTAACCGACAAGGAAATCTCTGCTCAAGCGTGTTTTTTTTTTGCAGTCGGTTAACATGGAAAAAATCTTATAACCTTACTCAAGCTTCAAGCTATTTCTATACCAAATTTCATCCAAATCAACCCAGTACTTCGGGTACGCTGCCCGACACAAACCAGACCCGTGTAGATGGCGCGTCGTGGTCCACGCGTGCCTCAATGAATTGCCAGAGCAAGAGCAAAATTGCCAGAGCCCACTAAAGGGCCCTTGCCTGTCGGGGTTGCTTATTGTTCGAAAGATTTACCGCGACCTCGGAACACGAATGGGTTTTAGTTTGACACACCCTCCCACTTCGCCCAGATCGGAAGGCAGTCATTGGATGATTTGCCATCCTAAAATAACATCCTGTAGTTTCGAAGATTAGTGCGTTTAAACAAGCTGACTTTTCCTCTTTACTATATTAGTATAAATGATCGAGATCTAAACTGAATCAGTCGAAAAATTTTGAACTCGTAGTTATTTGTATTCTATCTTCGAATGCTTTGTGACTTACAGGTACGCACCGAACCAACTTCGCAGATTCACGAAAAGATTAATAGACTGAGGTTTTATATCTTGCAACTAAGTTTAAAATAAGTTTTTATGCGAGGATAACTGTAAAATCACACAAATATCTATACATATAGTTAATTAATTAATGCAGACTGAAATGTGCATACTACCGCTTCTGACCTTTGTCTATTATGGTTTTTGAGAAAAGTAATTCTAGTCAAACACGTTATTAATATGAGTCATAAAGAATACCCGCTAGCCGTCGTCTATCTATTTCTAAATAACAGGTGTCTCCGAATCTAAAATTCTAAACACAATATGATAATATTATGCCCGAGTTTCCCCACGCATATATCTACGAGTGACTCTGATGTATTTTTAATAGCATTGATCTTGACACACTATCACCTCTATAGAGAACTATTTTTTTTATAGTTGATAGGCTCATGTTGGACCACTATCTCACCTGATGGTAAGCTATAGTGTGGTCGATTAATATAATTATTAAGTACAGTGGATTTCATTTATTACGTTGGTTGTGGCGACCATTCGTCTATAACGACGTTATATCTAAGCTAAGTCCCTTGAATTTAAAGCATACTTTAGTAGGAAATATATCGCTATAGCGAATTTGGATATAACGCTGAGTTAGGGTGCAGCAACTGTTTTTCATGAATAATTTGTAACAAATTCTTAGAAATCTCATGCAGATATTGCGACCGGAGTCGGCCGGTATTGATACAAAGAGCTTTCTGATCTTTTGTAATTCACACTGATGGTCAGCTACTGTACTTTTAACGTATTGCGTAGGTATGCGTATACGTTTGGGAGTTGAATTTATGGTTCAGTTACAAATTGATAATTATCATAAACCATAAACATGTCTGTATCTCTTTACCTTTGCTTGTAATGACTTCCGGATATAACGTCAAAATTACAGTGGTCTCTTCACCGTCGTTATACCCGAAATAGACTGTATTTAAAATCTGTTGTGTATCTTCTCGAAAATATTTGAAAAATATATTCAAGAGGAATTAACCGGGTTCATAGAAAAAAACAATATATTATGTAATGAGCAAAAGGGATTTCGCAAAAATAAGACTATAAATATGGCGATATATGACTTCCTATACACTGTATTGACAAAAGTGGACAAAAAAATACCTGTATGTACGATCTTCTGCGATATGACTCAAGCATTTGACTACGTAAATCATGATATTCTAATAAAGAAACTAGAAGCATATGGCATTAGAGGTAATGTTCTTAATTTAATTCAATCCTATTTAGACAATAGAAAACAAAAGACTGAAATAATTAGAATTAATATAAAAACTAAAAAGGAAGATATATACTTGTCAGATGAACGTCAAACTACTTTTGGTGTTCCACAAGGCAGTGTATTGGGACCTCCACTTTTTACACTATATATTAACGACTTACCAAAATCAATTCCCCACCCGATGACTTTATTTGCAGACGATAGTACAGTGACAATTTCTAGAAGCAATAATGACTTGATCCAATATAAAATAGACATACATAATACCTTAACATCTATAATAGAATGGCTAAATAATAATAATTTGAAGATTAACTTAGATAAAACTAAAGTCTTCACTTTAGCCAACGATTGATAATTGAAAATATAGACATAAATATAGATAATAAAACTATTGAAATGGTAAATAATACTAAATTTCTTGGACTAACAATTGATAAAAAGCTTGACTGGAAGTCACAAATTGAGAATCTTTGTAAAAAAATATGTAGTTCTGCATTTGCATTACACTCTCTAGCTGCAGTTGTGAATGTGGATACATTAATTACGGCCTACCATGGCTTAGTTGCGTCTCACCTAAGATACGGTATCATATTTTGGGGAAATTCTACCAATGCTAACACGGCATTTAAGGCCCAAAAGAGATGCATTAGAGCGTTGTTTGGACTAAAGTCGGATGATACATGTAAACCATATTTTAAAAAATACAAGCTACTGACTCTTCCTTGTCTCTACATCCTCGAAACCGCAATGTTTGTTAAAACAAACCCCAATTTGTTTCCACGTCTCCAGGACGGGGTACCGCGTAACAGACGGGATATGACCATTCTTCGAGTCTATCCAGCTAAAACGAAACTCATGCGCAAAAGTATCGTCTGCATGGCGCCCACTATATTTAACATTTTGCCTAAACGTTGGAAGGAGCTAAATAGTAAGGCATTCAAGCATCAACTAAAAAGGTTTCTTTCGCAAAAGGCATACTATTGTGTCTCTGAATTTGTAAACGAAAAAGTGTTTTCTTTTGACTGATCGACTTAACTACTGAGACTTTTTCCTGACATTAATATTATTATATTTTTTCTGTTGACATAAATACTATTGAATATGAATGTAATTAATATAGAATCTGGACATTAATACTAAACTATATTTGACATGTAATACTAAATTGACAATGGAAATTTTGGATAAGAATGATTTTAAATTTATATAATTTTCAACTTTGCAGATGCCTATTTGAGTTAATGTTTTGATTATTTGTAATTACTCTCATCAACTATGTGAAATATTTGTACGCCGATACTGACGGCTAAACATGACTGGACTCAAACAAAATAATAACTTGCATGCTCTTGTATGTATACCATGTTTAAACAAATAAAGATCTCTCTCTCTCTCTCTCTCTGTTGATGATGTGGTTGAAGATGAAGCAAACTTACCTAGAAGTAACCTATTCACTCGTGACTTAAAGACCCTTAGTTTATAGCTCGGTTATTTCTAGCTAGGTTTAATTTCTGAGTTTTATAGTAGGTATAGTAATAATCCATGTAACACTGGCCTCATCTAGTTTAAATTGACAAAAAAGACTGTAATTCTTGTTATTGTTACTCAATTACCAAACAAACTTTGAACTTTTAATCGAGTCGAGGTTTCTGTCAATGTCGATTTCGGAGTGTATCTAGTCTAGAAATCTGGGTTGCGGGAATGTTCTAACGAGATACCGCGGCCACGGAATGCAAGGGCAACTGAAAGAACAGGGTGGGTTTTTAATTAGTCTCACACTCGAATCAAAGTCTAAAGTCGAAGTCAAGTGAAACTCGGATTCCGCTCAATCCACGGCGGGAGGGATCATTTGATGATTTTCCCACCCAGAAAAAGAGTCTAGAAATCTATAGTCTAATAAAATCTGTGTCGAGAGTGCGGAAGAAAAAGGATAACAGCACCGACCTTGGTGTGAACTTGTTGCGTTATCACTATCAGTGACACAATAGCTAATATTACGCTCGCCTGGTTACGAGCTCGTGTATCAACGGGCTCATATTGAGTTACCTACCGGTTATTAAGTCAAGTTCTAGGCTTTAATACTAGAAAGATTGAAATAACGACCTGCCTTGAGACTAGCTAGCTAGCTAGAGACGGCTGGGGATCATGTGATCCTTTCTTATGTTAATAAAACATAACGTATGTTAATAAATAGATATTGATATTTTTGTGTGCTCTTAATCTAAATTCAAATCCCATGTACTAACTGTTCTAGCTGGAAAGGGGACTCAAATTAATAATATTAATTTGAGTCCCCTTTTTACACTTATTAATGTATTAATTGTATGATTCTTTTTTTAGAATAAAAAAGAATCATTTTTTTTGTTTCAAATTATCTTTTTGTATTCTATCTTCTGTTTTTAATAATTTTAATGAGTAATGATTGAATTTTAATGTTACAATAAAACTGATTATTTGAATAGCTTATCCAGCGGCATATACTGCTTATATATTTTTCAATGTTAATATGCGGATAATGTAGGCTGCAATATTATTTATAAACTGAATGATTTATTTTTGTTTAGATTGTTTATATTTTCTTATATTGTAGCTGTTTATTGTCCCTAAATAAATAAATAACTTAACCAGACTGCCTGCAACGTTTCCTAACGTTCCCACCGCTGGGATTAGAGCGTAATTCTTCACGTGGGCTCAGTACTGGTTGATGTTGTGGTAAGGTGTTTGGTTTTCGGTCCTAAAACATTGCGGTTTCCTCAAAATGTTTTATTTCATCGTTTTGAGAGCATTTTTTTTAAAGAGAATTAGCAATGTGGTTAGAATTAACATTACTAGCAATTTTATTAACCCCTTTACGGAAATAGTGTAATGGGTGGGGTTCGAACCCGCGATCTCTCGATGACAACTCCGACACCTTCGCCATTACGCTATTTATTAATTATAATGAGCTCACTCTTGACCTCAGTCTCGCCTGATGGTAAGCGATAGATGAGGTCTACGATGGAACGAGCGAGCCCAGAAGATGCCTGTTTACTCTTGCTTTAAAGGCTGAAAGGTCATAAGTGGCAGGGAACACAGAAGCCGGCAGAGAATTCCACAGCTTGGCTGTGCGCACAATAAATGTGGAGGAGAAGCGCTAGGTACGACAAGACGGTATATCACAAGTGTGGATGGTAGCCAGCCGTGCGTCTGGTAGACCGATAGTGAAAGGGAGATGGAGGAATCAGGTCATGGAGTTCCTGCGCACACTCCCCGAAGTACAATCTGTAGAAAACCGACAAGAAAGCAACGGTTCGCCGATGAGCCAGGCTATGAAGCTTGCCTGATAGCGCCTCGTCGCCTATAAGCCTTTTAGCCCTGCGCTCGATCGAGTCCAGTGCAGCAAGTTGGTATTGACACTTTCACAAAGTAATGTGCCTGCCTGAGTTCGAAACCACGACCTACAAATCGTATGTCGTATTTATAACCTCTGGGCTACTATTGCGAATAAGCATTGTTGCACGTAGGTTATTTTTTTTTTATTGTTTACTTTTCCATAAAATTTAACCGACTTCATAACAAACAAACACGATTATACAAAGTATATTAGCTGCTGCCCGCGACTTCGTACAGTCGGCCAAGAAAGTGGTGTACCACCCTAAGGTTGAATATCGCTTGCAGATTCATAGGTGATAAAGATTAGTTTCGCTTGCAGATCGATCTGACAACTTCTATTGCTGTCTTTATCTGATTATTGCAAGGATCTTCTACCTACTAACTGGATTGCTTACGAATGATTCAAAGAATACAGAAAATCTTTCTTAACCGTTAAACAATAGAGTATAAACTTGCACGCATAAAACTGAAGGAACTATTCGTTCCGAGCGAGACAGTGCCGTGTGTGGACTGTGTCCCTTTCTTTTGTGTGGCAGATTAAAAATATTTATTTCAATGGTAATTTTTTCGCCCCTAGTTTTAAACTTCTTTGGAATTCTATCTTTAAAATGAATTACCATTATTACTGTATGCATATTAATGAAAATTAAAGTTATTTTACCATGCAAACACAAGATGTTTAAACCAAAAAAAAATGGAATTTGTAAGAATTAGTAGTGATATATTATACTATACCTGGCAATTACTACATTGCCGTCTGACGTTTACTTGACATCTGTATGTTTGTAAATTTGAATTATATTTAATTTTGTGAGTTTTCGTAATATTAAAGTGCAAGTTATTGTAACCATGGTAAGAACGTGTTTTGTGGTTAATTGCAAGAGTGAAAAGTGTACCCCGGGTCTGGAATTTCCTTTTTTAAGTAAGTTTTGTGACTTTGTTTACAAATTGCATTTAGGGTGACTATGTTTTCAATGTAAAAGTGGGTGTTCTTCTCTTTATTCTTCTTATTTATTATTTTTCTTTCTTCTCATTATATATTATTTTTTGTTATTTTAAGCTTTCCTAAAACTGATGATCTTCGAGACCGGTGGCTCAGTGTTCTACACAGAAAAGGGTCAGAAACGGTTCTAAAATTTGTAGCCGCCATTTCAAGCCCGAAGAAATATTGCATTTCGAAACAAGATCATATGATGCAATTCCATCCATTTTCCCTAAAGTAAGTTATCAATCTTTACAAATGACATGAAGATCACCGTTTTGAAATAGAATATGAGCCTATGCTCATATTCTATTTCAAAACGGTGATCTTCATGAATCTATCTTAAACATAAATACTAAAATTTTGTTCTCATCAATCTATTATTATTTTAGTTTCCTGTTAAAGCGAAACAAATAAATGTTTTAAGTACTATAATATTGAAACCCACTAAAAAAAGAATATACAACCTGTACTGGGCACATTCAAAGATCAGTAAGTGAAAGTTATGAAAGGAGTCAAATTAATAAGCATAAAAGTCGACATTTTTGTTGATTTATTTACTTTTGCTTAGCAAATTGATGGCAAAAATATTTTATATCATTTTGGCCAAAAACTCAGCTAAGCAAACTTGCTTACAAGTGTAGTTTATTATATTAATAATTACTTATAACTTAATTACTTAACTTTTATCCACTGCAGTTAGTTAATGTCGATAAATAATAATAATAATTCATAATTTAAAGATTATTTCCATACTTTTAACTAATAATAGTGTAATACATTTTTTAGGGTTGTGTGTCAAGCCAATCTTGTAACAAACCTGCAGCTGCAACATATGAGGAACTAGAAAATATAGAACCAACCTAATAATAATAACCTTATAATTGTCATTCGATCTGCCTCCTTCATGTTTAGAATTATGTATGTTAATAATATTGATTTCTAACCTTAAATAGCACATGTGGTGTTAGCCTGTAATTAATTGTTACACTTATAAATGTAATATGACTGTTTCATACAAATGTATAGTGTAAACAATTGTAGGTTAACCTAAATAAATATATACATAAATAAATTATATCTCTTCTGTTATTCTTTCTATTTATAATCATCGTTTTTCATGAAGGGTTTTAGTAGTTTTAATTATATATAAACATTGCATCATTTTATTTTTAGTCTACTGGTTCTGACCGTACAAGTGTCGAATAAACGTAGATTACCAATTAATGCACGTTTGTTTGGACGTCTATACCACTGCCTATCAAGGCCAAGCCTTCGAAGAGTTGCCAGCTGGTGATTCTGTTATTAATTCTGTATCTGCAATAATTGTATTTGTATCACGGGTCTTAACCACTGAAAGTTTATAATTCCACGCAATAAAGTCTGCTTAACAAAACCAATTTTGCGTTTAGCCCGTATAAGGAAGGGTTTATTATAGAAATTAGCGCGCTCAATATAAGTTCCTCAGATATATATTGAGAACTAGCTTTTCACCCACATGGAATTCTGTTATATCGCGCTACCGAGCAACTATTCAAAAATCTGAGATAGAAAGAACCCTATATAGTTCCCAGGGTTTTAAACTATCTCCATGCCAAATTTTTCGAAAGCGGCTCTGTGATTTAACCGTGAAAGCGTAACAGACCGATACAGACCTTTGTATTTATAATTGAATTTATTTCTTTCTTTCTATTTAATACGTTATTAAGAAAAAAACCGGCCAAGTACGAGTCGGACTCGCGCATGATGGGTATTTTTATAAGTAGGTAATGAATGGTACGGAACCATTACCTATAAAAAGCGCCAAAAATATCACAACTGTTGTATGGGAGTCTCCCTTAAATATTTATTTTAATTAATTTATAGTATTTTTTGTAATAGCGGTAACAGAAATAGATCATTTGTAAGGTTAATAATAAGTGTCTTAAAAAACCTGCAAATATTGCATCAAATAAAATTGTCCTTAAGTTTATCGCGAATTGATATCCACACTACTAGAAAGAGATAGCTAGGTCCTTCGAGGGTATACTCTTCGGAACGGATTTGAGCTTCGCGTCCGCATTCCAGTTTAGGTACAAGTTCCTTGGATTATTGATAACGACTATTACTGTTTGTAACGTGACAGCTGTTCTTAGTTTGAACTTGATGGAACCAATGACGTCGTAAAATCAACGGCGGGGGGCTGTAGATTTTGATGACAAAATTGTATCTACAAATTCAGAATTGTAATCAACAAGTTACATAAAATTGTAAAGGCACAAGGCGAGTCCACAAACCTACAATTTCTGTAAACTTGTAATTACAATATCAATAAAAAACAAGCTAAAAATAGATTTATCCTTTTATTAAATTTCTACAATCAATTTTAAAATACTTATAACAAACAAAAACATAGCATATATAGTAATATTTAGAAGATATTGAAAATTTTTAAAAATTAGAAACGGGTGTAACCGCCGTTGGCCTCTATAACCTCTAAAAGACGAGACCTCATTGAACCAACAAGCCGTGAGCAAATATCGGTTCCCCGCATTTCCTCCCAGATATAATTACAGTGACTAATAAGAGCTTGTTTGGTTCTTTCATTTTGATGCGACCATCGTTGGACCATAAGGCCCCAAAGATTTTCTATCGGGTTGAGGTCCGGCGATCTTGAGGGCCACTGAATTACCCTTACGTCAGTGTGTGAACGAAACCAGGCTCTTACGATCCTCGCATTATGAATTGAACAATTATCTTGAACAAAATCAAATTGTGGCACTTCGTTCTCCGGGTAAACATTACGGACTGTCGGTAGCATTGCATTCTGAAGCACGTCGATATAATTTACAGCCGTCGCTCGAGGAGGTAGAGAACACAATTCTCCTACACCATCCGTACTCATCCAGCCCCAAATATTTACGGAAATTCGACCTGATTCTCTATTTGGGATTACATGATCATCTTTATACCGTGTTGAATTATATCGCCAAAGGTGAAGACGTCCATGCTGACTGGATTTAAACGTTTTTTCATCACAAAACACTGTATTAGACCAATCAAACTCTAAGTGCTCTCTGGCGAAGTTCAGACGAGCAAGTCTGTGAGCATCCGTCAAATATATTTTCTTGGCGTAATGCCTGTGGTGCAACCCCATGTAATGTAGATGATTCCTTATTGTTTGGGCACTCACATCGAACATCTCCGCAAAATGTTTTGTGGGCTTAAAACCATTGATTTCATATTCCCGTCTCATGAATTCTCTATCGTTATTGGAGAGTGCAGGCCGGCGACCACTTCTTCTGTGATCCAACAAACTTCCCTCCTCTCCTTCAAGACGAATCCAAAAGCGGACAGAACGCCTCGATATATTCAAATTCCGGGATATCGCACTGATACTGCTTCCCTCATTAAATTGGGCAATTATTTGTGCTCTTTCGGCAATGGTCAAGTTGGCAGGCATTGAGATGATTTTATATGCAGTTGATTGAAAAATAACACGGAAAATATATCGATTTTTTGCATATATTTGACAAAATGTCAATTGTCAGTTTTCTTTTTCAAATGGAATTCGGTTGTCTAAATAGTTTTTATTACTTTTGTTTGGAAACATTTCAATTGCTTTGTAGAAACTAATGTCCTTTTCATTTATACTAAAGGTTAAAATGTCATGTACTTATATGTGACATATGACGTATGAATACTAAATACATAGGTTTACGTCATGATAATGTTGTCTCTTTCAGTAATATCTTTTTATAACGAACCTTGTTGTAATTTTCGATGACCGGGAAACTAAATCAAAACTGGTACACCACTTTCTTGGCCGACCGTACGCGTGGGATGGTTTTCCCGCGCAAATCCCGATCCCGTGGGAATTTCGGGACAAAAAGTAGCCTGTGTTATTCCAGAATGACAACTAACTACTTACCAAATTTCATTGAGATCTGTTCAGTAGTTTTTGCGTGAAAGAGTAACAAACATCCATCCATCCTCACAAACTTTCGCATTTATAATATTAGTATAGTATATTAGTAAGAAGTAAGATAAGATTGGCGTGAAAAAAAGTTGCAATGCTGACGTTCCAACACCACACTGCGCTCCAAGACGCAAATTGCTGACGTTGCTAAAGAGGCCGCTAATTTGATGTGAGCCAGGGCTGGACACGTCTGCCGCATGCCCAATAAGTTGTGGCCCAAAATCAACACTTACTTAGAAAGTGTCGCGCTAGACCTCGTAGAAGATGGCAAGATGAGCTGGATGAAACTAACGACCAGTGGACTACATTGGCCCTGGACAGAACCACTTGGAAAACATGTGGGAGGCCATTGCCTATCAGTGGAATGATGCAGGCTAACAGTAACAGTAACTGTTATATTATATTTAAGCTAGCTTACGTGCAAATGGAAACAAACTGCGCGTACCATAACGCTACGCTTCTGTTGTTATCTCGGTCAGTCAACCGGCCGTTTTATGATCCGCATAGAGAAAATGTAAATACTACATGCACTTTCTAACAAGTACTACTTATAATAAAAAAACATTGCAATATTTGATTACGCTTGGCTTATTTACTACTAGCTTCAGCCTGACAGTGACTTCGTCCTTGTGGGAGGGTTTTCCCGCGTAAATCACGATCCCGTGGGAATTTCGGAATAAACAGGTAGTCTACATATGTGTTATTCCAAGATGTCATGAATCATAAATAAATCATAAATCATTTATTCGTGTGACTTTTGGTAAATACAGAATGCGTGATAAAAATTTAATAATATGAATAAAATATCACAAATTGCTCAACTAATACAAAATCAGGAATTAAAACACTGACAAATTACCCAGATTAAAAATATAAATATCTAAGTAAAAAAAGTGATTAAAGATACCAGTGTGAAATTACATTATAAAAAAGTCTTTACCGTTATATTATCAAATGCCACAATCTAATTACCAAATCTTATTCAGATCCGTTCAGTAGTTTTTACGTGAAAGATTAACAAACATTCATACATCTATACATCGGTCCTCACAATCTTTCGCATTTGTAACATTTATAATATGTAGGATATGCGTTTACCGTAGTTATGCTTCTGGGATTTTTCCTCGGGAAATTACCTAGTATTTTCCAGGCTAATACGTAGCTTGTGAAAGTATTTGCATACAACATAAACAGCAATGCCAAGTGTCTATAGTAACTTTGGCTGAATATAAAATTCTCACGGCCAGCGATGAAAATAATTTTATTGTGTGTAGTTCAATACTAAGAACTGTTTCTTAGCATTAAATATTGTGTAGAACTTCTAACAAAGAAATAATAGCATAAATACAAATATGGAATTTTGAGGTTATTACAATTTGACGATCTCTGTGCATGACTGGCCTACACACCGGTCCTCATGGTGTAATAATAGAATAATGGATGTACTTCAACACTTCGAAAAGCAAAAGAGTCTCAAAAAACAGAGAAGGAAAGGTAAACACATGTTTGTACAGTCGCCAGCACATCAAGTTACCATACTTTGACGTTACTTGATACGTTACTTTGACGATATTTGACGTTACTTGAACTATTGTATGGACGTCCAAAAACTTTGACATCTGACTTTATTCAGGTGTTTCTTGTATCAAATATCGGCCCATTTAAATTAACCGATATTCAAAGATTGATTGATTGTCAGATATTCAAAGAACTGCATAAATTGATCGAGCTGAAATTCTACGTGCAGACTATCATGATCAGACCGCTGTCACCTGCGTAATAAATAACCAATTTATTGCTTGCGCATGCTGTAAGCTTCCCGTCTAATTTATATGTAAAAATAGATTTGTCGAAAATACCGATGATGTAGTTTGTGATGCATTGCTGTTTGTAACTAAGATATATCATTTAGTCTAGACTTGAATTAATTCCAGTAAACTATGACGTACTTATGTCGCGTTGGTCTCGAATTCACATGGATGTCTTAAATTTAAACCCCAGGTCGTTCTAAGAACACGCCCAGTGTCGTTATTGTGATGGTCATCACAGTCAAAAAATCTTCGGCGCTTGGACTTTAAGGAAAAGATCAGGGATTGTGGGATTAGGAAAATACTACTGCAGAATTCCCTCTGTGCAGTGCCTATTAGGGCACATACTTGAGGAGACTATAGGGCTTTCCTTCAGTCTCGCTTTGCACGGTGACACGTGATTACTGCGCCACTGTCTTCCTTGGAAGTGGCCTAATGAAAAATATTCTCGTCTTTTCCACAGGGCTATCACGACGTAGCGATCACTCTCCTGCTAGTGTGCGGCGACCGAGCGTCGTTCCCGCTGCTGTGCCGCCTGTCGTACGGGCCCGGGGCTCCGCTGGCGCCCTTCATGCAGACCACCATGCAGCCAACGCAGCATCTGCTGAACTACATGCTACCCGTGGTCAGCAGGGCAGACAGGAAGCTCGCTGAGTGCTTAGATAAGTAAGTTTTTAAATAAGATGTCTGTTTTTTGCCACTACTTCTACTAGATTAAGCTAGACTAGATTTCGTCCATCTACTATACTAATATTATAAATATTAGATACTGAACTCTGTGTACAGTAATAATTGGACTTCAGATTTATGTACTGTGTCTATGTTTGTACTTATTAAAATAAATATTTTGGGAGTGAGTTAAGGAGCTCGTGGCTAAAGCCGCAGACGTTGATTATCAAGGGTAATCAACGCTTGCCGTACTTGGTCCGTCGATGGTCGACCATTGATTGATTGAGTGATTCTTGCGTGCCTCCTAAAGCAGTTTAACAACAAATAAATTAAACACAAAATAAAAATGAACACAATTATCCACACTACAAAACTTGTCACTTAACACTTAAATCGCACTGAAATTCACTTGTAAAGTTTCGATTATATCGCTTCGTTTTTTGTAATAAGACCCGTCTGCGTTCCTCTGCGATCTATTCATACCCCGGTCTATGAGTTCTAGAACATTCTTGTAAAATCGACTCACTGTTTATACTGCCAAGAATATTCCAGAAGCTACTCGAGATACTCAGTACTGCTACTCGCCGCTAGATGGCGTTAGTGTTTCGAACATTCTAGATTTCTGTCGAAGTTTCTCGACGTACTTCGCTATGCGACTGGCGTAACAATAAGTACTCAGCTGCACCAAGTTAGACTGCAAGCACACCCTGACATAGCTGGGAAAAGTCTACCTCTCAGATCTGACTCTGACCTGACCTTCACAACCCAGTTGACTGGGTAACATCATAGTACCCCTTGGCTTGGTCAGGCTAGTGTCAGATTTTCTCGCTTCTGACTACCCGTAAAAACTTTCAAATTCGTTGAAACGACAACGTGGACCAACGGCTTAACTTGCTTTCCGAAAAATCGAATAGCAGTTTTTACTCCACGCTGGAGTCGAACTCGAGACTTAATGTTAAGAAGTCGCGCTTGCGACCACAAAACAGATAAAAGAGGTTAGAAAGGAAATAGTTCCTGATTTGTATGAGAACGCGTGTCGCCGCTTGTCTCCCACTCTATAGCTACACTACAAGCAAGAGGCCCGTTACGTATGCGAATTACGCACACAAATAAATTACACACACTTAAATCGAGAGCTTGCTACTGATTTTAACTCACTATCGATAAACATGCGCCGTGCATCACGGCCAGTCAGGGCAAAGGACAAAACGTCAATGGTTGAAATGTGGCGCATGCAGTACATTGTAAGCGGACTTGGTCATTGCGTTGGTTAAGCGAGTACACATCGGGAAATGTATACTTTTTGTAACTTGTTGCAATAATGTTGTTAATGTTCGGAATTTCATAGTGATCAGAATATTTTTATGTTTTTTACAAATAAAATTGTAATTAAATGTTATTTTCGACTTTCACGATGGAAAGATATACCTCCTCGCTCTATACTTGCGGTCTGACTTTTTTTTTACAGGCTATAATTGCACAATACGGCATTTTAAAACAGAGCTCTGTGTTCTGAAGTAATCCGAAGCGCACTAAACGCGGTGAATGAATTAATCGGTCGAGCTATGATTTTCGTATCATAAATGTGGCGCGCTTGCCACGCCCACATTACCATTCCAACCTTATTCATCTATTCCGTGCTTGCGTCCACTAGACCAACGAGGCAGGTCATATGGAATAAAAAAAGGCTAAGCAGATCTCTTGTTCCTTGGTTCCAGAGCGCAGGTAGGCACGATGTTCGCCTTGCCCTGGTATCCCTGTGCCTTGGAAAGCACGTTAACCCGTCGGTCCCGGCTGTCATTTGAACATGTTTGACAGTCATTACGGGTAGCCAGAAGCCAGTAAATCTGACACTGGTATACCAAAGGGTATACCAATATGACCCTTCTTTATTTTTAATAAATTATTAAATTTAAATCTAATATGCGGAACTGAAGATATAACCAACACGTGTTTGTAGAAAACTAAATATATTGAATGATATGACCAACCAAACCTGTCTTATGTTTTATTTCTACTGTATCCTCATCATGCGCTACAACTCAGCCCATAAGTCTCATCTTCAAGTATCTACCCTTGGTTAGCTGGTGTGTAGAGAAACCTTGCCTTACAATTTGGCGCCCAACGTGGGGCCGGCGTGGCGGTCGCGTAGTGGGTGTTACCCAGCTACTGTATTGTGGAGATCAAAAAGGCAGTTGCTCCATTTAAACCACTAGTACTCAACGGAAAGCAGTTCACAGAATAAATATACCTACCAAGTTTCAGATGTGTAATCCTAATAGTTTCGGAATAAAATGGCTGTGACATACAGACGGATGGACAGACAGACAAACAGACATGACGAATCTATAAGAGCGGTTTCGCACTACGTCCGATTCGATCCCGTGAAAGTATAGTCCGTAGTAGCCGTAGAACTATTTCCATGGTAATTTACGCACTAGATCCGATCTCCGTCATCCGATTTCTTTTCGTCATTCTAGAATCTCCATTCCGGAGAAGATTTTTGATGGACCGAAGTAGCCATAGTATTATTTGTACGAATGCTCGCGCATTGCGTCCGAGTTGAATCCGAGCTGCGTACGAGCAGAAAGGCAGTGGGGCGGGCGGGGTATGCGGCATTGAAAATGTTGAAAATAAGCTCTGTGTTTGGGACAAATCTATAGACGATTACAATTATGATTACATTGAAAGAACTCGTGATCAACGACGTAACCGCTGCTGTGGCTCCGTGTAAAATGACGTAATCCAAAAGATGGCTCCTGAATTGCTTAGATTTGTACCTATCAGAGTTCGGATTAGAGCGTAAGCAATATCGGAATTCGGTCCGAGTTTTCTAGACCCATATTTTCACGGATTCGAATCGGACGTAGTGCAAAACCGCTCTTAGGGTTCCGTTTTTTGCCATTCGGCTACGAAACCCTAAAAACGATAAGCTAATGATGATTTCTCGTTTCCCTGGATCCAGAGCGCAGGTGGGCACGATGTTCGCGTTACCCTGGTACCTGACGTGGTTCGGGCACAGCCTCAACAAGTACACGGACGTGGTGCGGCTGTACGACTACTTCCTGTGCGCGCCGCCGCTGTTCCCCGTCTACGTCACGGCCGCCATCGTGCTGTACCGGGCTGACGCGGTCTACACGTGTGAATGTGATATGGCCATGCTGCATTGCTTGCTGTCTAGGGTGAGTTTTTGTTTGGAATTTGATGTAGAATTTTCTAAAACGAGGATGATTTGAAATTTAGGGCACCTCCCACCACTTCTCACATAATGTCACACTATGTCGAACTTTTTGTATGAAGACATGTTTAAAACTAAGATGCTTTTAATATAATACAATAATTATTATTTACTTATTTATCAGACAAAACATATCCATAAATTTGTTAGTAGGTGCCCTTAGAATTAATGATATTATCTTAAATTTAATTAACACACACAATGCAACAAAAAATATTTTAAACATAATTACTCATAATAATAGGGGCTTTATGCAAACCATGTCCTTCCTTCTCTTGTCAGAAGGAACAGGGTCAAAAGGAAGTGCAGTGTGTTGGAGTAGTACTGTGTTTAAAATAAATAATTGCCGTACTGTAAGCACCTTACATGCTGTGTAGAGCATGCTGCGTAGGAAATCTAAATGGGCGAAAGGTAGCAACCTTCAGAATTGCTCTTTGAGCACGTTCTAATGGGAGTAAAATTGTTTTTGCTGCACCACCCCAGCAAGCTATGCAATATGTAAGAATGGATTGACACAAAGCTATATAGACCTGTTTTATCAATTTAAAGTCGGCTACATTCCGTAAATTTTTAAAAACATATTTTAATTTGCGAACTATTGTACACAGTAAATCGATATGTTTACGGAAATTTAGATTTGTGTCAATGGTGACACCTGATATTTTAAGTGGTCAGCTTTAGCTAAAGTGGGGCAAGAACATGCGATGTCAGCATACGTGCAACAATTGTGTGCGCGAATGCTTAGATTAGTAAGCGGTATTTAGTATTTCTCATTGTAAATAAAATGTAATTGGTTTTATCTGCATTTAATGATAGGAGATAATTACGGAGCCAATTAGACACAATGTTAAAGCCATAGCATGTTCATAGACCTCAACTCTAGATTTAGCTGAAAATAACAGAGCGGTGTCATCCGCATAAGATATTATAACACCATGTTGGAGTGAGAGGCTGCACAGCTCATTAATATAAATTAAAAATAAGGTAGGGCCCAAAATGCTACCTCGTGGAATACCAAAACTACTATTTTTAAGTTCAGAGCTTGTATGCTGACCAATTTTAACACATTGATGACGATCGCTGAGATACTCAGAAAGTAGTAGAAGTTGTTTTCCTCTTATCCCAAGTGTTTCAAGCTTGTGCAAAAGTAAAGTACAAGAAATAGTGTCGAAAGCTTTGGCAAGGTTCTAGAAATATCCCAATTATGTGCATTCCATTATCTAGGTTGGTAGTGACATAGTCAATTCGTGATCTGCTTGGCTAGTTGATCATTTGGCCTTGAAACCAAATTGACTATCTGATAGTAGTCTGTTATCTTCTAGATATTTTATCAATCTACTGTTTATATTTTTTTCTAAAATTGACTCGAATAGCGGTATTGTGGCGAGGCGAGCTTCGAAGGAGCTCACTCAGCAAAAGTATACAATGATGCCACGCATCATCCGTTGTGCTATTTTGTCTGTTTTTGTTTTTATCTTTAAAGTGTCATTTGTGTTCATAAATAAATAAAACATTGAATAGTTTTTCAAAGTTAAAAGTTGTTTATTGTGAGATAATGGACATTAAATAATTGTGTACTATTTATTGATATCGAGCATGTTACTCTATTTTTGTTGTAATTTAATTCTAGACTGTAATTCATTGATGTGTCAAAATTTTGCATGCCCATATGATGCAGATGCCATGCAGAGCATGGAGAACACAAACAAAACATGTACAAAAACTATCCCCTACCCATGTTGGCAAATAAATAAAGAATTTGAATTGGTTACAGGGTTATTATTAGTTTATTGTGTGCGTTCGCTCTGCTCCACCATATTAGGCATACAATAGTTGGAAACAAAGTAACTGTAACATATTAATTTAATAGCATTTCAATTTACAAATAAATACAAATAACATTCCAATTAGCATTATTTGAATATTTTGCATCAAACCATAAAAACATTGGCACTAACTCGTCTCAAATCAGTCGGACAAAAATTCGTGCACAGTATAATGTGGCCTGTTTACTAATAGATTAAATAATTCTTTATAAAAAATTCATGTTGTTTTTCCTATGTACGTTGCAGTTACCCGATGACTTACCGTTCGAAGACATCCTAGTGACCGCCAAGCAGTTGTACGAGGACAACGACCCCACTGATCTCGAACCAGAAGTTGCCGCGCTCGAGAGGAGAGAGTAAGTTCATACTTCTGGAGTAAAGTCTATAATCATGAATTGCCTCGTTGGTCGAGTGGCTGCAAGCACGACTGCTGAGCACGAGGTCTCCGGTTTGATTCCGAATAAGTTTGAAAAAATTGAAACTGCATATACAGTGTGTTAGGTTAAACGAGGGACTTATTGAGGGAGGGTATTCAGTATTCGATTCTCGTCCAAAATATGTGAAAAACCTATAACTTAAATTTTTGACGTAATTGTCCAATATAATACATTTATCATGTACACTGAGGCGCAAGAGGTGAATGAACTTGTAAACAGTACCTAAAGTAATCACGTGGCAAAACACGGCCCGATCCTGACAAAAAAAGGAAGCTTGTGTGTAAACTCCGCCCCCGCGGGAGTCCCCCCCGAAGACTTTTGGTATGGTTCTGTCTGTTATTTATCAGTGTTATTTTTTTTTGTTCAGATTTTTATTAGTATTCATGATAATTTGTTAGTAGCTTCTGCCTGCTGCTTCACTCGCCGAAAAACTTTTTTCCAATGAAATATATGTAGGTAAGTAGGTATACCTGTGTAACTTAGCGATAAAACAGCGTTCTACTGGTTAAAGAATTTCAAAAATCCGATGATTAGTTTAGAGTACACGTTCGTATTTGCGCATCGCACTGAGGCCGACTATAGGTGCTTCATGGCGTTCCAATGAGGTCAATCTTATCGTGAAAACTTTAAACTAATTAAACTTCAAATTACTACGTGTAAACAACAAAGTTCGTCTAAATAAAATACTGCAAGCGAATAATGAATTAATTTTGATAAGAATTTAATTTCTATAATATTTATAAAAAGTGTAAGAATGTCTAAGACCATTCCTTCAAATACGAGGGTGAAAGTTCTTAGAAAATCAAAAACTGAACAAACTAGCAAGTTACTTATTAGTTTTATTATATCTTTTACATCGCTGCATCCGATGGAACCACTAAGAAAAGCACTTTACCCCCTCGTCCTTGGGGTCTCTTCGACGGCATTTTGAAACGCAGCCACTGCTGCCTCGGCGTCCATAAAACGTTTTCCTCGAAGTTTTTCTTTTATTTTCGGAAATAAATAAAAATCGCAAGCGAAGTCGGCCAATAATTCCACGTTTGATGTCGCCAAGTAGTCGATTGTTTGCTTGGTGTGCGATGAGGCGTTGTCGTGGTGAAGGAGGATCCTACTGCGAGGTCGTTTCTCCCGAACTTTTTCCAAGACAAGTGGCAAACAATTGTTAGTGTACCACTCTGCAGTAACTGTTTTTCGATCCTCTAAAACAATTGTTGCGTAATGACTTGTCCTTCCGAAGAACGAGGCCACTATATTTTTTCCCACGCTTCGACCTCTCTTCACTTTAGTTAGCAACTCCTCGGAAGGAAACACCCAGACAGCAGACTGTCTCTTAGTTTCAGGATCATAACAATAAATCCAGCTTTCGTCACCCGTAAGTACTGTATGTGCACACAAACACACACACACACACACACAACACAGCATTTGAGTCACCTCCGTTAAATCTTTGAACCATTTCACGACACCAATCCGCGACGGAGTCGTTGGGCCTCTGTCAAATTATGAGGTATCCACCGGGCACAAAGCTTCCTGACCGCTAAATGTTCTTAGAAGATTTTGTGCACTTGACCCATACCGATGCTTAAGCTTGTCCGAATCTGCTGATAAGTCACTATTTTGTTTTGTTATCTTCAGTCGTCGCCGTAGAAGGCCATCCCTCACGCAGATCATCGGTGAGATTAGTGCGACCACGTTTAAACTAATTAAACCAGTTCTAAACAGTGGCACGAGATGGGGCTTCATCTTTCATCTTGAAAGGCCAATCGAAGTCTATCATATCTTTCTTGTTGACTTAAATGACATCGAAAGTCATAAATAAAATCATTGTACGAAAATTTTTTTATCGCGTTAAATTCATGCTGACGTGACACAGACAATTTTCAATTTGCCGCCAAATCGTAAAAAAATTACAAATTAATAAAATAAATACGCAATAAAATTGGCAGTTCCATTTTTTCAAAGGATAATGCCAGATACTCTATAGTGTGTGTCGTTCATTTCGAACTTTTACCATCATTTGGCAAATCTTAGGATTTACCTCTAGGCACGGTATATGTTGATAAAAACAAGTCGCAACACCACTCGATGTTGTAACAAGTAATTTTTTTTAATTATTATAAAGACAATCGACTGTCTTTTTTCTATTTCTTAGTAAAATACCAAATAATAAGAGAAAAAATATTGATTCAGTTAGATAAAGTTGACTGGTAGAGAATTCCTTGTTGCATTAAGTCCGCCCATGTACAGTCGGCCAAGAAAGTGGTGTACCACCCTAAGGTTGAATATCGCTTGCAGATTCATAGGTGATAAAGATTAGTTTCGCTTGCAGATCGATCTGACAACTTCTATTGCTGTCTTTATCTGATTATTGATAACGACTATTACTGTTTGTAACGTGACAGCTGTTCTTAGTTTGAACTTGATGGAACCAATGACGTCGTAAAATCAACGGCGGGGGGCTGTAGATTTTGATGACAAAATTGTATCTACAAATTCAGAATTGTAATCAACAAGTTACATAAAATTGTAAAGGCACAAGGCGAGTCCACAAACCTACAATTTCTGTAAACTTGTAATTACAATATCAATAAAAAACAAGCTAAAAATAGATTTATCCTTTTATTAAATTTCTACAATCAATTTTAAAATACTTATAACAAACAAAAACATAGCATATATAGTAATATTTAGAAGATATTGAAAATTTTTAAAAATTAGAAACGGGTGTAACCGCCGTTGGCCTCTATAACCTCTAAAAGACGAGACCTCATTGAACCAACAAGCCGTGAGCAAATATCGGTTCCCCGCATTTCCTCCCAGATATAATTACAGTGACTAATAAGAGCTTGTTTGGTTCTTTCATTTTGATGCGACCATCGTTGGACCATA
Source organism: Tholera decimalis (assembly GCA_943138885.2). Taxonomy (NCBI): domain Eukaryota; kingdom Metazoa; phylum Arthropoda; class Insecta; order Lepidoptera; family Noctuidae; genus Tholera; species Tholera decimalis. Next base: position 3,927,911 of record OW964553.2, on the reverse strand, counting down.
AGGCCCCAAAGATTTTCTATCGGGTTGAGGTCCGGCGATCTTGAGGGCCACTGAATTACCCTTACGTCAGTGTGTGAACGAAACCAGGCTCTTACGATCCTCGCATTATGAATTGAACAATTATCTTGAACAAAATCAAATTGTGGCACTTCGTCCTCCGGGTAAACATTACGGACTGTCGGTAGCATTGCATTCTGAAGCACGTCGATATAATTTACAGCCGTCGCTCGAGGAGGTAGAGAACACAATTCTCCTACACCATCCGTACTCATCCAGCCCCAAATATTTACGGAAATTCGACCTGATTCTCTATTTGGGATTACATGATCATCTTTATACCGTGTTGAATTATATCGCCAAAGGTGAAGACGTCCATGCTGACTGGATTTAAACGTTTTTTCATCACAAAACACTGTATTAGACCAATCAAACTCTAAGTGCTCTCTGGCGAAGTTCAGACGAGCAAGTCTGTGAGCATCCGTCAAATATATTTTCTTGGCGTAATGCCTGTGGTGCAACCCCATGTAATGTAGATGATTCCTTATTGTTTGGGCACTCACATCGAACATCTCCGCAAAATGTTTTGTGGGCTTAAAACCATTGATTTCATATTCCCGTCTCATGAATTCTCTATCGTTATTGGAGAGTGCAGGCCGGCGACCACTTCTTCTGTGATCCAACAAACTTCCCTCCTCTCCTTCACGACGAATCCAAAAGCGGACAGAACGCCTCGATATATTCAAATTCCGGGATATCGCACTGATACTGCTTCCCTCATTAAATTGGGCAATTATTTGTGCTCTTTCGGCAATGGTCAAGTTGGCAGGCATTGAGATGATTTTATATGCAGTTGATTGAAAAATAACACGGAAAATATATCGATTTTTTGCATATATTTGACAAAATGTCAATTGTCAGTTTTCTTTTTCAAATGGAATTCGGTTGTCTAAATAGTTTTTATTACTTTTGTTTGGAAACATTTCAATTGCTTTGTAGAAACTAATGTCCTTTTCATTTATACTAAAGGTTAAAATGTCATGTACTTATATGTGACATATGACGTATGAATACTAAATACATAGGTTTACGTCATGATAATGTTGTCTCTTTCAGTAATATCTTTTTATAACGAACCTTGTTGTAATTTTCGATGACCGGGAAACTAAATCAAAACTGGTACACCACTTTCTTGGCCGACCGTACCACTATGTTTAAATAAATAAATAAATTAGCCAGCCAGCGGAATGTTTGTAAAAAAAAAATTTTTATGTGTTACTTTTTTACTTTCAAGACAATAAAAATGAAAGAGAGACAAGAAACTTCAATGTCATAATATTTTTAATTTCAGTTCCGTGTATGGGGAGCCCCCTTAATTTGATATTTTTGTATAATAAGACATCAAATTAAGGGGGACTCCCCATATGACTAGTCTTTACTTTTTTTGATCACATTCTCTTTTTAGAGTTCCGTAGTTGACAACTGTAATTGATGTGTTTGATGCAATTAACGCATACCTGCGTTAATTGCGTTACATGTTGTTTAATCAAATAAAAAAAAATTAGCTCTCATAGGCCTACATGGGCAAAAAACGTCAGAAGCTATTGCATAGTTCTAAATTGGTCGTTTCCTATCAACGAACCGGCAAGAAACGCTACAGTTACTCTATTTTTTTTATTGAAAATAGGTTCGCGTTTGACCACCATCTCACCTGATGGTAAGTGATGATGTGGTCGAAGATGGAGCACGCTTACCTAAAAAGTAACCTATTCACTCTTGACTTAAAGACTTATAAGCAAGAGTGAATAGGCATCTTCTGGTACTCGCTCGTTCCATCGTAGACCTCATCAATCGCTTACCATCAGGCGAGATTGAGTTCAAGAGTGGGCTCGTCTTGAATTTTTTTTTTTTTCACAAATTTCTATTATTTCCTCCCTGTAGAGAGGAACAGCGTCGTCTTGACGAGGAGCGTCTCAAGCGTCGTCAGATAGCGGCTCGAAGCCGTGCTTCAGGGTCTCTAGCGGCGCGTCTCCGGCGGTGCGTGCCGGCGGCCCTGCGGCGCTTGCCAGTGTCGCGGCGCGCCGTGCTGGCCACGGCCACCGTGCTGCTGGGCATCTACGTGTACTACCGCCCCGACCTGCTGTTCACCAGGTAGCGCCACGCCTATCAGTTTGTCTTCTTCCGTCTCTAGTGCTCTAACGTTCGTGGACTTGTTGGAATTACCCCCACGCTTGTTTAATTTTTTAGGGGGATAGTAGTGCTGTTTGGTTACGGCCAGTGAAATGCGTGTAAAACTTTATTTTTGTGTGTTTGAATTGGGTAGTCACAGTTGGCGTAACTGATGCGACGTTCACGTCAATTTGAAAACAGCGTTTGACAGATGTCAACGTGTGACAGATGTCAAATAAGTTAAGCATTTGACAAGTGGCCGGACCTGATGCCTTAGTGCTGGCACTTAGTGACTATTAATTCAAAAAATCTTTTTTAACTGCTGTTAAAACGTAAATATTTCGGTTAAACTTATAACTAACTGAAAATAAACAGCGAACTACTAAAACTTATATTTTAATAATCCAACAATTCCAGAAAAACCGATTCAATCACACAATATAAAATAGTTATACATACATCTACTATTAGCCGTAGCTATATAGTACAATGATCTAATAGTTTACTCTGTAACTATGTTTTTTCTTATACTCAGATTTTTTTGTATTAGTGTTAACTCTTAGTACAAGTTTATACCATGGGTATATAAGATAATAAGAGTTAAGTTAATATTGTAATTTTAAATGTTATGTTCTTATAATGAAATGGTAAAAAGATTTTTTTATAATTATGTTAAGTTGTATTCATTTCAATTTGAGTGAAATTGATTTGAAACACAATTTAAGTTTTAATTAAATTATAATTTCGTTATACATTTTTAAGTGCACTTTCAACTATTACTTTAAATCTTGGTTAGACGTTATTCATCGAATATTTTTACATCGATTCCTCATATTGTATTATTTCGTTTGTGTTACTATTATTGTTGTCGACAATTTAACTAAAATGTCAATTATTTTCGTGAATAAGTTCCTACATTCCTTGATCTCACATTATCTGGGTATATTTCCAACAATTCCAGCGGCTTACGATTGACATCTCACACTTACCCAGAATCATGGTGGCACAATTATACACAATCATTATTGCTTACAGATTTGATCGATATATCGATTGTAGATCGACAATAAAATGTCGTTTAATAGAATCGATCAAGTGTGTAAGACTCATTATAAATAATACCATAATGTTCATTGATTACGCCTTCACAATTGGTCCTACACGGAGAGTCTTTACTGAAAGCACTGTTAAAATTTGCAATTATCTGCTTGACAATATGTATAAATAAATTAGAAATGCTCTCTGGCTTGTCAAATTTCAAATAGTCTATATAGACTATTTGAAATCTTTCATCACACATCATTATTATACTTTGTTTATTCAAAATTTAAATGCACTGTTGACTTGATTAGTGTTGCCAAGACTTGAACAGGCTTGCCAAGGGGTGTTACCCAGTTACTGGGTTTTGGGTGCTACTGGGTACTCAGCTTCATCTGGTCAAACTAGAATTTGATATGAGCAAATCATGGAAAACTTTTAAAATAAAAAACTTTTTTATAAAAGTTTTTTATCGAGTTTCCAAGAAAGATTACAATAATACTTATTCGTGAATAAAATAAAATAAAATAAAATAATCTTTAATTCGGATAAGCAACATCCATATGGGTTAGTAAAAAAAACAAAAAATAATTAAGATATTAGTCATGGAAACTCGATAAAAAACTTTTTTCAATTTTTTAAACAAAAACATGGATTCCTTGTATTTGTCTATGGTAATTCAGTCAAGTCTATGGTACGTTTTTTTCATAAGACACGGTGCTTGGGCAGTGTGGGTGTCATCGCTTATTAGCTAAGACGGCGGACAAACTGATGTTAGAGCAATATGCGCTCTAACTCGTACGGCATAAGGGACAGTATTATGTAACCATTGGGACGCTTGCTAATGTATAGTGTGCGGTAGATATTATGTTGAGATAGTCTGTTTGAAAATCAAATCAGTTGATCTGTAATAAAGGAATGATCCTTTTTATAAATATTTCTTTGCTTACCTAGTGTTCATATTGATATTTCCAATTAACTCAACAGGAGTTTGTTATAAACATTACAAAATATCTTATAAACAATTTGAACAAGGTAATTTATACTTTATCATGTTTTTTGTAAGGTTAATTTTCAAACAGACTACATAATATAACGTTTAGGAACAGAAAATAACCTCTTATGTACTTTTAAAATCTTATTAATTTATTGTCCATTTTTTCTACGCTTCCTCATTTCAAAACAACTTAAATATTTCTATAATAATTTTCTCCTTGCTTTTGCTTTAGGACTTTGTGATCAGTTTTAGATGTATTATCTGTTCCTAAACTTCTTATATTCATAATGTAATAGCCCGTTTGGCTAAATGTGCGTATCTGTGTGCAAAATTGTCGGAAAACAGTCGTGGCCTTTATTGTGAAGTTTCGTCCTAAGTAAATCATTCGAGGGAATCATAGCTTTTATATATGAGTTGGTAAGGGCATCTAAAGGAACTGGATGGGTTTTTAATCAGTAGAAATCTGATATTCCCTTCGATTTGACTCACAGTTGGAGGAGTTTTGGAAAAAAGGTTATCGACAAAATTCGATGTACTAGTGGTGCATATTGTAAAACCGTCTTACAGAGTTGGCGCCTAAAAGGAGCATGTCTGGTAATGCCCTTAGTACATAAACATAACTAAGTCAACAAAATATGAACTGATGTTCTGAATCGATTACCATTTAACCAAACGCGCTAGTTTAGAAACGAAAAGATTGTAGTATGTAAGCCTTCATTTAAAAAAAAATGCCTTACAGATGTGTAAGTGATGAATTAAGTCGAATACTTTTAGATATTATATCTGAAGTACATATGAATTATGTATGAAATTTTAACGTGCCAGTAAAATAATAATGTTTTAAACAAATCCTCTGTAAATATGTCTGCTTTGTACAGTCAGCGTCACAAGTTTGAGACAAAAGGGTATTTGAGCAGTAGTATTTACAAATCTAAACTGACGTCTCTTAAAGGTATTAAATTAATAACCCTCGTTTTACACTCATTGAAGGTTTAATTAAATTAACTGGCAAAACTTCGCAGATATAATGGGAATATAAATCGAATGATGATTATAAAATATCATTAAAAAACTAGTCAAGCGCAAGTCGGAGTCATACGTGGAGGGTTCTGTACCTTGCTTCTTCTGGAAGAACAAGATTCTTGGTGATGAGTTCCATTAAACCGGAATACAGATCAGGGATGAATACGGACTGAAAATGTTAACCAAAAACAAAAATAAAGTGAAAAGCTATTCTGATTCAAGAGAGGCAGGTTGAATAGAGTTCCATTAGGTTCTTTCGAATTCCTCCTCCTTTTCGTGTCGTGTTTCTCATGTCAAAGGCTGATAACCCTATGTCAGTTTCGCTTTATGTTTATTTTTGTTTTGAAAAGAGAACTAACAATGTGGGTATCCCATTACTAGCAATCTTGTTAACCCCTCCAACTAAGCTAAATATGCTTGTGTCTGGAGTGGGTTCACGACAATAGTGTAAAGGATGGGGTTAGCACCCGCGATCTCTCGATCACCTTATCGTCCTCATACCTTAGCCATTAGGTTACTGACGCTTCTTGTCCATTTGTGTCTGTCCTTGGCTACGTGAAGTGCTTCATTCAGTTTGTCATCAAAATTGTGTGGTCAGACCACAGAACAGATAAAAGAGGTTAGAAAGGAAATAGTTCCTGATTTGTATGAGAACGCGTGTCGCCGCTTGTCTCCCACTCGTTAGCTCCACTACAAGCTAGAGGCCCGTTACGTATGCGAATTACGCACACAAACATATTACACACACATAAATCGAGAGCTTGCTACTGATTGTAACTCACTGTCGATAAACATGCGCCGTGCATCACGGCCAATCAGGGCAAAGGACAAAACGTCAATGGTGGAAATGTGGCGCATTCAGTACATTGTAAGCGGACTTAGTCATTGCGTTAATTAAGCGAGTACACATCGGGCAAAGTATACTTTTTGTAACTTGTTGCAATAGTGTTGTTAATGTTCGGAATTTCATAGTGATCACAACATTTTTATGTTTTTTACAAATAAAATTGTAATTAAATGTTATTTTCGACTTACCGATGGAAAGATATACCTCCTCGCTCTATACTTGCGGTCTGACTTTTTGTTTTACGGGTTATAATTGCACAACACGGTATTTTAAAGCAGAGCTCTGTGTTCCGAAGCGCACTAAACGCGGTTTATGAATTAATCGGTTGTGCTATGATTTTCGTATCATAAATGTGGCGCGTTCGCCACGCCCACATTACCATTCCAACCTTATTCATCTATTCCGTGGGTCAGACCACCTAATTGGACTATGTCCTCATGGCTTTATGTGACAGTACCATTAAATGTTCAAGGTTGTGTTCGTCTTCTGTGCTATGTGCCCAAAATTCCAAGACCCTTCGTAGGCAGGTGGTGTAGACCCTGGCATCAAGGGATAGCATCTTAATGATGATAGACACTGAACCCTTCCAGTACGGTACCCTAATAAATGACAAGTTCGATTAACGTCAAGAAAGTTGAATTTTAAAAGATTAGATTCTATTCCTGTCATCATTTGACAGATATCCACCCATCATATGGATATCTATGGGATGCTATTTTTTTAATTTAATTAACCCCAATATGGTGTCTAATACCTTATTTTTTACGCCGACTGTACAGGACAAGTTTTCCTAAAAACTTTTTATATTGCTGTTAACTTAGAGGCGTAATTTTTAATGTTTTGTAACGTTTTAAATGCCAGAATTTATGGTCAGCAAGAAAACACATACGCTTTAAACGCAGTGTAGTTAGAAAGTGCACAGTTTTAAATGTGAGGAGTTTCTTACACGGTGTACTTGAGACACGTTTGTATGGAAACTGTATGAAATAATGTTATTGTAGGAAACGAACAAATATTACAAAGTTATGATAATTAGTATGTTTGTCACAGTGATTGCGGGATGTGTATTTTAGTCTATTTCCAAATTCGGAATTTGTTTTTATGGATAAATATTTATTTTTTTATAAATGCCTCTTCCTATGTTATTTTTATTTTTGGGGTGTTAGAAAAGATTCGTGATTGTTTGTGTATTTCTTGGCAATGGAGTCTTTTATGAGTTAAAATTGCTCGTATATAGTCAGAATTAGTTGAGGCATTTAATTAAAGTAAAACTAAATTATTTTGTTTACCGGATTGAAAACTGTTGATTCAAAATTGTTTGTAAATATATACATTTGTGTGTATATCATGATTTTGGTTAAAAATGTGATATTTCCTTAATTTAAATATAATTAGGTTAACATTGTTCATTCCTCGCTAGTTGGTTTAACCTCACGATTAGTTTCAATGGTGCTGAATCGTGAAGTAAGAGGAATATAAGCATTTACTATTTATTGTTACTGTATGCACTCTAGAACTGAAACACTTAATGTTTGTTAAGGATATGAAAAGGTGAAAACATATATAAATAATTAAATATTGTAAAAAAAACAGAATAAGATGGAACCCTTAAATACTTTCATTTTCCATTGCATAATCTTTATCACATTGCTAGAAAATATTGTGAGAAAAAATTCAAAACAATGTGATAAACGTTTTGTGTCTGACTGTACTTTAATAATTAAGTTTAGTTTTTTATGGTCGTTTAGGTAAAATCTTTTAGCGAAGTGTATGAGTGATAGTTTGATTACAAACAGATATTTTGCTTGGTAAGACCATCGATCATTCGATAAAATGAAAATACAGCTATTCACTTAGCTAAAAGATTTCTCTTAAAATCTGCGCATGTAAATATGTATGTAAAACATCGGAATATAATAATTGTCTTTTGTTGTTTATATTGTTTGCACTGTTGTTAACGTTTGGTTTATAATTATGAGAAAGAAGTGAGATTGATTGAATCTGAATATGATTGTAAAAGTAGGATATAGTTCTCAAGAAGCGAGTCAAAATTGTTCCCAATAAGTGTTTCTAAAAGTAAATTCAGGGATTATGTAATCTCTGTGTTTTCTTTTAGAAAATAGCGGCTGACTGTGTGGTTACGAAGAAAGATATTCAACAAGAGGAAATCAGGTTGATACAAAAAACGCGACACTGTTCCAAAATTGTTCCGGTTTTGAGCACTTTTAATGGTTAGCAGACTCTGGTAAACAGCATTTAAACATAACTAATTAAATGTGGTTGTTCTATCGCATTGCAAGATCAAAAATGAGTCAACTCAATTACATCGGAATGCTCTGTGACTATATGCACCTAACCAACACTGATGTACTAAAATAATATATTTGAGATATTTATCTATAAAAGGTTTAAGTATTTCAAGAATTGTTACAAAAGTCACAATTTTCTGTGGATCTGGATAAACTGAGGTCGATTTGCAACCAAATTTTGAGTTGATTCCCTTTTGATTCAGTTCTCTTCAGAAACAACGAGCGTGGTGAAATATTCCACTAACAAAAGAAGATAGAATCACAAGAATCAATAATATAAGAAGTTATTACTCAAGTAAATGAAGGAACACCACTTTATCATCGGGCCTAATATAACTCAAGACCCTAAGTCAGCCGCTTTTAACCTAGTATTATGTAATAAGCTTTACAAAGGAGCTATGTAAGGTGTATTTATTTAGACCAGCGTTCATTTTTCTATGCAAAACGCTGTTGCGGTGCGTTCACACTTGTACTAAACTTTACTCCAAGACTAAAACTGGCCTTATAACCATCGATAATGGAGTGTTTTGTACAAGTGTGTATACACCCTTAGCATGGTAAATGAATATAATGTAGTCAATACGGATAATTGATGAAATGCAAAGTTAAATACATGTTTATTACTGATTGCTGCGTTTTATTCGTAGAATAGATGATTTCCTCACATAGAAGACTGGTTTCGTGAAATTCTGATCAATTCTTCATTGTGAATACCATATTTTGCACACAAGTACTACCACAAAGGAGCTTTCAGGGATTATCTATGGGTACTATCCACTTCATACATAGACTAACAACTTTTTATTTTGCACCCTTCCTTTTTTGAATTGCATTCAATATTTTGATATTTCTCTTTTGTTTTTCAATATTCCAGAAGGCGGGAAAATAGCTTGGAGTTATGACTGTTAATTATAACAACGGGAACCAGGTACAAAATAGTAAAATAAACTTATTTATTTTGGGTTTCTGTTTATTTCTTTTAACAATCTCCCATGTATTGATGGACAATGCATTGTATCTTAAGTTATTTGTTATTTTTAACCAACACAGTAAGTAAATAAAATTACTAAAATTCAGTATCGTAATGGTTTCATTTAATTAATGAGTTCGCAATCTACAAATATGTCCTGTTTAATATCAACTCTAATTGATTTTTAAGTACCTACTTAACATTTTAAAGGCCTGTTGCGGTCTACCATGTTAATTCATGAGAATTATGAGAAGTCATTCTTAATGTTTTACTTCAATCTGAAATATATTTATTGCCATGTCATCTTGCTTCCTTCCACTTTTCCCTATCCATTGCCACGTCCGACCATCCCCTCCTGGGCCTACCGCGTCGCGGGTTCTTATTATTCGGATCCCAATCAGTCGCCACTTATGCCCAATACTGCTGCGAAAGCACTTGCTCATATTAAAAAGGCCTGTTCTGAATGCTCCGCTCATGGATAGCGTCAATGTCTTTTTGCAGGAATATACAATCTTCGGACCGTTTTGATTTCATAGGCGTAGGAAGAGGGGGAGCCGGGTGGGCCGTGCCCACCCCAGAATGGTCTGGTGCCCGCCCGAGAATTTTTACTAACAAATAATTATGGCTGAAAAATTTAAAAATCTGGCCAATCGCTTCTACTACTGGGGGCCAGGCCCCCCCTGCGAAATATCTCTAGATACGCCAATGTTTTTAGGTTATCAACATAAAGCAGGCATTTTGCGAAGGTAACATTGGAAATAAGATCATTGATTATGATTAGGAAGAGAGGTGTCCCCTAAACATATTCCTGACTCTTTTTCTGAATTTATATTCTTCAACCAATGCAGTTTTGACGTACCTTAGGTAAACAAGTGCGGGATTTTTTGTATTCAATTTGTTTTCATAGTTTATCCCAAACGTACTAACGAATTTAGGTCTGACGAGCTTGCTGGCCTAAAACCTGGATTCCAACCTACGTTAGATACTCCGAAACCACGGCCTGAATGAGGCCGGGCATAATCATGCCCGGCCGGCATTGAATACAAAAAATCCCGCACTTGTTTACCTAAGGTACCTACGTCAAAACTGCATTGATTGAAGAATGTAAATTAATGTCACAAAGTATAATTTAGGTACCTATTTTGAACTTATACCCAGACGGATGCAAGCAGTTTGACAGCAGAAGGAAGAAATATTAAATCACATATCTAGTGTCATCGTCATCCATCGTAGGCAGGTTGATGCGCTTTTTGCATGGTTATGCATTAAGAGAAAATTATCTCCAAATAATCGGGCAAAAGGCATCACAATCTACTCTTAAATGTCTGTTACGCACCTTGCCATCGTCGTCAGTGAACGGTTTTCTACAATGGGTAGCTCCGTACGTGCTATAAAGCAAATATATACGCCCCGTACCATTATTGACTTTCCACCATAAGGTACATATCCAATATGTTACACAGAGCGTATCTTTCTTCATACTTTGACCCTCTTATCATCTAACTTAAGACAGAATCTGGTCTGATCAGTTAAGAGTACTTTTCACCATGTAAGTAAATTTAGGTGCTAAAGAGCAAAGTTTTGCCAGGCCCGTTGGTATAGTGGTCAGTGGTCCTGACTGCTATGCGCAAGGTCGTGGGTTCGATTCCCACCTAGGACAAATGTTTGTGTAATGAGCACGGCCATTTGTTCTTTGTCTGGGTGTAATTTATCTATAATATGTATGTATTTAGAAATATATATGTATGTTTATCAGTTGTCTAGTATCCATATCACAAGCTCTGCTTAGTTTGGGACTAGATGGCGTTGTGTGAAAAGTTGTGGAATATTATTATAAAGTTCGACCTATGGTGAGCTAAGAGACTCTGGCAGGCAAGTACACTCCTATTCCTTAAGTCTTTTCTAATCGTTCTCGTGCCAAAAGTCGAACTTCCTGTAGATTGTTGCGTATCCGGTAGATTTCGATGTGTGTTTAGTGAGGACACTAAGTAGGTACTTACAATATGTCTGCCGTCCCAAACTGTTATTATACTCTTTGTCGGCCTTGTACTTTAATCTTGTATAATCTCCAATCTGCTGATATAGTTTGACATTGCGAAAAATCAAAAAAAGTTACTGCTTTAGGCATCTTCGTCTTCTTCATCTTCAGATCTTTTCGAAAAACTCGTCGTTAATAAGTTCTAACTTTCTTTGTTAAAGTTTCACAAATTTTATACCTTACCATGAAGTTTTCACAATTATTTCCTAAATCCTCTTATAATTTGGTTGGTATTGAAGTTTTCACAATTATTTCCTAAATCCTCTTATAATTTGGTTGGTATTGGAAGAGTTTTTCGAAAAGATCTCTCAATCCACACGCACATTGATATCCGGCATTATTACAAAAACTTAAAAAAAAATAGTTCTCTGCACTCGATACTGACACATTTTTGTAAGAAAGAAAACAAAAATAACGATAGTTTAATTAAATAACTTTTTACCAAAAAATAAAACCGCACGCTTTTTAGTGGGTCGGTTTGTAACTAGATAATTTGGGTTGTAGATAATTTTGGTTTAATTTGGGACATTTTGAGTTTTGTAACTAGATAAATCTAGTTACAAAACCTAAAATGTCAACTGCTTTTACAAACCTTTTACAAAATATTGTTTTCCCGATGCAGAGCCGTTAATTTTTGAGGAGTTCTCCTGGTACTTCACCATCAGCTCTACATCACCATATGCATTGTGACGAGCATAAAGTGCTTAACACCATTGGCGTATCTAGAGATATTTCCCAGGGGGGGCCTGGCCCCCATTAGTAGAAGCGATTGGCCAGATTTTTAAATTTTTCAGCCATAATTATTGTTTGTATTTTTCAGCCATAAAAATTCTCGGGTGGGCACCAGACAATTCTGGGGTGGGCACGGCCCACCCGGCTCCCCCCCTTCCTACGCCTATGCTCAACACCCATATTCAAGTAATCGAATCGCAATCCACCAAAAACTTATTATTGAGTCTTATTATCAGTTCCACTTCCACAAATGGTGCTTTTCGAGAACAACTGCACAAGGCCTGTCAACTGTCTGCCTATAATATTTGAAGAGTTCCCTCGATTACTCCAGGATCCCATCATCAGATCCTGATTTCATAACAATGGGATCAACTAGAAAGTAGGGTATACTTTCTAGTAAAAAAGAATTTTCCAAATTGGTCCAGTCGTCTTCGAGTTATGAGGTAACACACACAGAAAAAAAGTTAAGACGAACTGAGAACCTCCTCCTTTTTTGAAGTCGGTTAAAAACTACAATTATCCGTAATATCTCATACAATTGAATAGTTTAAAAAAAAAACAAATTAAAATCCTGAGTAAAATTTTAAACAACTTCGTTTGTCAAGTTAGGTGCTATTACTACTATGTAGCTACCTAACTAGCATATGTAGCTCACATAGATGGCCAGTACGAAATATGAAAATACACATTGTTATTGTACCATTTTTTTGCGTTCTTCTAAATATGTCCATGAATGTATTAGAAGCTTAGTATTGTTGGATTTTACAATAGATTCAAGTTTACAATGTTATGCAGGTACAAACTTTTGTTCGGGTCTACTATCCGGATATTTGATTATCCGGATATTTGAGTATTCCAGTGAATCGAGTTTCTGCATTATAAGAACGGGATCCAGGTACAAAATAATAGACTAAAATATTTATTTTCTGTTTATTGTTTTTAACAATCTCATATGTATTGATGAACAGTGCAATGTATCATAATGTTTTTTTTAATGAGAGCTAAAATATTTTTATTGTTTGTATTTTCTACATATTTTCACTAGTACAGTATTTTCGATCATAAGTAAATCGCAATAAATTTTAGATACACTGGGTACACAAAACGCTATATCCGAGTTATTTACAAAATAAAAATATTATCCAGTACAGTTGGATAAAGAGTAAAGAATCTTATACCTTTATAATTAAAAAAAAAACGTTTACGTTCACGTAAATTTCGTATTAAAAATAATAAATATCAGGTGTGTTAAACAGTAGTATTTCCTTACAAATATAAGTAATAACATTTCAAAAACAGACATCAGATACAAAACAAACCAATAATGCCCGTATTTTTTTTTACAAACATGGCGTAAGCAGATCTTTACGGGTTTAATTTCAAAAGTTCGAGTATCTTTATGTTTATCTTTACAACTTTATAATATATAAGTGATAGCTGACTTTACGAGATTACATTATTTATATTAGGTAAATTTGCAAGACTAGTGTTACTGTGTGTCTATTGCTTGACAAGTGTGAATATTCAGTCATATACTACGAAGTATTGTAAATAAAACTTTAATATTTATAATTTAATATCTAAGTTACAACCGATACTAATACATAGCAACAAAATGGTAAACAGAAATGTATAAAAGCACTTTTTCGTCGTGAAACGTATCTTGTAATAAAATAAGAAATATTATATTCAAAAAATAAATACGTATGTTAGAAAGTATCACAGCCGTAACAGCTTGGCTTTGTCACTTAAATATATTGAGGCGTGAGGATATAAAACTATAGGAGTATTCACGACATAATCCTTCAATTATTTTACAAACCTTATTACTAAAATGACAAGGTAAATTTTCCTACTTAAAGATTAGTTTTTAAGAGAGCTTAGGGCTAATTTATTTTTATATATTTTTCTGTGGTGAGCAAATGAGTCGATATTATGTGTAGAATAATTAAGTAAATATACAGCTCTGTTTAAAGCATTACAGGCAACTGGCAAGATATATAGCGGAGTTTTTCTTAACACAAATTACATATATCGGTTTCTTGCTACTTAACACTAACTTAAAATACCCGCAACGTTACTCTTAGCTATAAGTATGTTTTATGAAGAATTTGGTTTATATCTGAGGGTGAGTACACTACAGAAGCCATAATGAGTTTATACCTAGAAAGCTTCAGATGATTCGAAACGGAAATTTGCCTTTTTTTTTTAATACAGAAGAGACTATTATACGGTCCTCAGTTATATGGATTCGCGACTATCCGGACTACCAATCTCGATCCAATAACTTTATAGTATGACTTACATTACCGCCACTTATTTATTAAATTTTGAAGTATGCCGCAAATTAGATATATGTTGGGAATGAACTACAAGAAACTGAGTATTGACGGATTTTACAAAAAAAAAAAAACAACTTTGCAATCGAATGTCTCGTACTTTGCTCTGTGAAAAAGTATTATGGAATAAAATGTATAATTTTTTTCTTGATTCGACTATCCGGATATTCGATTATCCGAATACTCAACGACAACAATAAGACGAAAGGTAAATCGGGTTTCCACTGTATTTGAGATTGTGTACAAGAAAATAATAATTGCTTATCTAGCAAGAGAGTTAATGGAGAATCGAGATTGTTAGGCTTATGGCCCCATAACATACCCAAAAATATTAAATGAAATTCTTCACAAACGCCACAAGCACCTTTTTCCTCTAAACGTCAATTCATGGAAGCCTTATCCAACACAACCATAGTACCTTCAATTCTTAAGAACTAGTCCTAAATAGTCTAGCACCCGTTTATCATGAAGTATCTTCAGATGTTCAGCGCCGGGTAACGCAAGAGATTTGACGGAGTTGCCGTTACGGAATCTGCGCTTGCGCCAGTGTTCGCATGCGTTTAGTGAGCGCAAGTTCACAGTGCCGTCTCCGTCGCCCATCGCCAGGGTTGGGTAGCCGTCCAGCCAGGTGCCCGGTTTGTATACTAGTCTGGAATTTAGAGGGATTAATGTAACGACTCTATTTTAAGTCTTCGCAGTAGTAAGTAAAGTTTGGGCGAAATCTTGTATCAATGTAAACTCAACTATGATGTTTTAATTCCACGACAAGATGTGACTAGCCTGTAACTAACGTGGTCTATGTAACATTTTTGGCTTAACCCATCTATGAGCATTTTGGAATATAATAAAGAATAAATAAATTCGGGATAAAGTGGTGTAATATGTGTAATTTATGTCCAAACACTAGAATCAAAGACCACTTTAGTTCCAGTCTAGCCATGTTAAGTCTAATAAGATATCTGAGAAATAGTTCGTAAGTAAGTTTCTTGCCGGTTCTTCTCTATAGAAAACGACCAATTTCAAACCGTGCAATAACTGCTGACGTTTTGTGTGCACATGTAGGTCTATGTGAAATAAAACATTTTGAGTTTGAGTTTGAAATAATAACAGCAGCCAGGGTTAATCTTCAAGATAAATTAATGCTAGTTGAGGTTTCTCGGTGGATGGGTGTCCTCTGTTTTTCGGAAATTGCTTTAGTCCCGACTGTTATCTGTTCTAAGTTGAATCACATTATACGCTTAATTGTGCATGCATCATGGAACTTTCAAAAGCTGAAAAGTCATCCTTAGGAGTCTCGAGTTACCTAGTTACTGGATTGCAAATGTCAGAATGACAGTCGCTCTGCATCCAGGCTAACATAGTTGGATTAGGCAGACTGGAGCAACCGTGATCTGTATTTATTTATTATATACTTTATTGTACACCTTACAGTATTGTAAGTTAAGTGTATACTTAAGGATACAAATAATACAACTAGTGTACAATGGGTGGTCTCAATCTCTTACAGACAACCTTTGGATGGACAGAAATTAAAGGAGATAGATTTAGGGCTGTCAGTGTACAACATCATACATAATACTAACCAAACATCATAATATAAAATACATACCACAATATATAAATATATACTAATACATATCAAATTCATAATAGAGAAAGGAGGCGAAAAAATTATAGTGAGATGTACTGTTCCTTCACCATTCTTTTGAACGTAGGTAATGTTTGAGCACGCCTCACATCTATGGGCAATGCATTCCACAAGCGGGCCGCTTAGATATTGAAAGATTTATCGAAGAAAGAAGTGGAATGCATACGAATACTTAACTCTAAATTAGTGTTGCCCAAACGAGAGTCTCGCAAGAGTCTTGCAATTAGCGATTATCCTATTGCTATTTATTAAACGATAGTTGAGATCTCAGAACAATGTAACTGACTCTGTTACATTGTCCTGAGATCTCAACTACCGTTTAATAAATAGCAATAGGTTGCAAGACTCTTGCGAGACTCTCGTTTGGGCAACACTACTCTACATCCGATGATCGTAACGGCCTTGAAAGTGTGTCACAAAGAAACCGAATGGATGGATTAAATAGCACATTATAAAGCAGAGAAAGTAAATGAACATTCCGGCGAAACCAAATAGGAAGTCATTTGAGCTTAGTACGAAATTCAGAAACATGGTCATATTTTACTCATTTTTTTTGTAGGTACTCATATTTTTTCCTCTACCGGGAGACGGCCTCACTCTGCCTGTTCAAAACAGTACTATGCTAATGTGGCCCAAATTAAATCTAAAGGAAGTAAATTTAATCTATCTACCAGTGTAACTTTTTAGTCACCAATAAAAAGAGCTATTAAATATTTTAATATTAAGACTAAACCAGCTATTAGCCTTTGCCGTATCTAACAATCATATTGATATCATGCAAAAACTACATCCTACCCTACATAATATTTATGTACATATCTTTCCCGTGACCGATATATAGGCTGCGCTTTTACTCGTAATTTTAACCTCTAATACTACTAGGATAAAGTAGGGTTTAGTTTACAACCTAAAGTTACAGGATTTAAGAGCTAGGCCATTACTAATTTAAATTTGCAATATAATTTTCTTACCTTTCCACAGTAGTGATATTGTATCCGTATATGCAGTGAACTTCGACGCCGGGCGCGCTGAAGTCTTTCGTGTACTTCTCCGTGTCTTTGCGCATCTCCCACGCGTCTGGGAGCTCCATGTCACTGTAAAAACAATGGGAAATGCACTTAATTACTAAATACAAATAGAAAATTATTTTTGACTTCTTTTCTAACAAATTACTAACTTATCTATTGTGTTTGGCAACTACTCACATACTACATACATATGTAATAATTTTATGGACCTCTAGGTATGAAATAAAAACAATTTTTATTATTAAATATTAAATTTTGATGTAGGATTCTTGTATGGGTGTCCGAGCTGCAGGCATAACCTATCTCGGCGCCTCGTGTTCCGCGCGCCTCAAAGAGCAGTCAACAGCATTGACGGGGCCCGATAAGGCTACTGCCTTACGGGGTTGCGGGAATGTTCTACCGAGATACCGCGGCCTCGGAACGCAAGGGCAGCTGAAGGCACAAGGTGGGTTTTTAGTCAGTAGAAGTCTGACACACCCTTCCCCTCTACCCACAGCAGGAGGGGTCATTTGATGATTTTCCCAACCAGAAAAAAAGGCATGACCTGTCTCTGCTAACAGTAGGGATAGCTATGCTGGACAAGCCAAATGGCGGCCAGACTAGTTTCTTGTCAAATCTAAACTTTGTTATTTATAATAATAATATATACTACGTACAGACCAAGACGTGTTTTTACAAACACCTTTGTAAAAATAAATTATTTTAACTAGTTACAATATATTGAAGACCGAACCCAGCTTCGCACGGGTTCGGTTTAGGACCTGCATGTCGAATATCCGTATTATTCGAATATTCGCCTCATTTAAATATTGGATTGCGAGCACGACGACTTCCGAATGTATTCGAGTAGAGACGAACATTCACAAGAGCATTTGCACATTAGTTCGGTTATAGAAAACCCTTCTTGGATTCAGCCAATTTATTTTACCTGATAATTTACACAAAACTTGAATTAATTATACACTAAAACCTTCCAATGAATCACTGGTGAAAACCACATGAAAACTAGTTGTTTTCGAGTTTATATTTACTAAAACTAAAACATTTAACTGTTTTATGTCCCAATAAAAAAAATATAGACACACAGCGAGAGACTTTGTGGCAAGGGAGTACAATAAGTGTAGTTTTGACTCACGTGAACAGCTTCTGGAAGTCATTGATAGTGTAGTTGTACTTGTCGGTCTGCACCAGCACCTCGGTCGGCTTCCAGAACAGCGGCGACGGCAGAAGCCACGCCAGCGAAGGGCACGTGATCTGCTGCGTGCGCATTATGCTCTCACGCAGCATTAGGCTGCCTAGATCGTCACCTGGAAGTGAGAAATCCATACTTAATATTATAAATGCGAAAGTAACTCTGTCTGTCTGTGTGTTACCTTTTCACGCCTAAACCGCTGAACCGAATTAGATGAAATTTGGCATGGGAATAGTTTAGGACCCTGGAAAGGACATAGGATAGTATTATCTCGGAATTCACACGGGGTCGGGAATTACGCGGGAAAAACGCTCCCATGCGAATGATGTCGCGGGCAAAAGCTATAGTAGATTATATATATAGTAGATTAAATATAGCTTTATTTCAAATAACCAATAAGGATGGTAAGAGTGTATGTAGAGTACATCTATACTAATAAAATAAAGCGGAATAGTTTGTTTTGTTTGTTTCATCGCCCTAATCCTGGAAAGTACTGGGAGGATTTGGATGAAATTTAGTATGGCTAAGAAGCTTGAAGCTTGTGGAAGGTTATAGACTATATCTTTTTACCCGACTGAAAGAGAAAAATGTTATAATTTATCGTGATAAAGTCCACGAGAGCCTGCGCGACGGCTAGTCTAAAGCATGGTAATAAAAACGAATTGTTTATTATCAGACAAACACAGTCAATAGAAAAGGCACGTAACGTTTGAAAAGTTAGTATTTTGAATGTTTTCTACATTAAAAATACTTTGCAAAAGACGTTTGCTTGAAAAATGCATTTAGGAACATTTTTTGAAAAACGTAAATTTTTAGGGTTCCGTAATCGACAAGTAATCCTTACTGTTTCGCCACGTCCGTCTGTTCGCGGCTTAGCTCAAAAACCTGGTACAAACCGAAAGAGAAAGAAAGTGGTAAAAACCTGGTGGTACCTACTAGAAAACTGAAATTAGGCATGCATAGAGATATTAATCAAGCCGAAAAGTGTTAAAATAAAATAATGAAAAAGCATTCTTTTAGGTTACTTTCGCTACATGCAAAGGGTGAGTTATCGTTGGATAGATTGTTCCAAAATAATGGGAGTGTGGAAAAACCAATTCGATTCAATGATCCGTTTGCAAAATAATAAGCTCTGATGTTATGCTTAATGTTGTAGGTAGCTTAACTCAGTGGTTGTAGGTAGGAATCCAAACGTCACGGCTGTATAGTACCTACATATAACGATATTAAAAGGAAAAATATCAGACCTAAGGTGGCTGTACAAATTTACGAGTAATAGTCGACCAATTGTATTCTACTCGCTTACGGAAAAAATCCACTAAAAATATATAGATCAAGTTCTTATTCGTTAAAAAACAGAGTAGTTTCTTTTTGTTAGAGCATGGTACGGAACTCTGGGTCAGCTAATCCGATTCGCACTAGGCGTTGTAGTAAACTACGGAACCCTATACACTGCGCGTGGCCCGAAACGCATTCGGCCGGTTTGTTGCATTTTAAATTAGCAATTTTTTTTTTCTCTATGATTAGATAAAGAACATCACCCTTAAGTTGTATAATATATAACTAGTATTTGCGTGTTAGGTGCAAGCACCTCGCGTGCTTGTGAAATAAAAAATGGGGGATGATGGGGGGGGTTTAGTATTTGCGTGTTGCGCGAGGTGCAAGCACCTCGCGTGCTTGTGAAAAAAAAAGTGGGGGGGAGATGGGGGGGTTTAGTATTTGCGTGTTGCGCGAGGTGCAAGCAACTCGCGTGCTTGTGAAAAAAAAAAAGTGGGGGGGGGTGATGGGGGGAGATGGGGGGGTTTAGTATTTGCGTGTTGCGCGAGGTGCAAGCACATCGCGTGCTTGTGAAAAAAAAAAAAAAAAAAAAAAAAAAAAGGGGGGAGTGATAGGGGGGGGGGGGGGTTGCAGAAGCATTTCGACTAAAGCATTGCCCCTCTAAACGAATTTGAAAAAAAAAAATTTCCAAGTCTCTTAATTTCCGAGATGCGCCTAAAGGGGGGGAGAAGGGGGGCGGGGGGGGGGACTTTGAAAAATGGTTTTTACTTTACCGAGCCTCCTCTATACGAATCCGTAAAAAGAAAAAAATACGGGTCTCGTAGTTTCCGAGATACAATAGGGGGGGGGGGAGAAGGGGGGGGAAAAGGGAAGGTTTGGCACTTTTCCCGTAGGTTTGAGAGTTACTTGTTTACGAATCTGTCAAAATATACCCACCTCCCCATCCACCATCTGGGAGAACAATTATGTCAATGAGTGAGTGAGTGAGTCAGTCAGTCAGTCAGTGGTAATCTAGCTTTATATAGTATAACTAGTATTTGCGTGTTGCGCGAGGTGCAAGCACCTCGCGTGCTTGTGAAAAAAACTAAAGCATTGCCCCTCTAAATCAAGTATTTGCGTATTGCGCGAGGTGCAGCTTGTGAAAAAAAAAAATGAAAAAATGGGGGGGGGGAGATGGGGGGGGTTTAGTATTTGCGTGTTGCGCGAGGTGCAAGCACCTCGCGTGCTTGTGAAAAAAAAAAAGAAAAGGGGGGGGGGGGTGATGGGGGGGAGATGGGGGGGGTGATGGGGGGGAGATGGGGGGGGGGTTGCACAAGTATTTCGACTAAAGCATTGCCCCTCTAAATGAATCTGAAAAAAAAAATGTTCCAAGTCTCTTAGATTCCGAGATCCGCCTAAAGGGGGGGAGAAGGGGGGCGGGGCGGGGACTTTGAAAAATGGTTTTTACTTTACCGAGCCTCCTCTATACGAATCCGTAAAAAGAAAAAATACGGGTCTCGTAGTTTCCGAGATACGATAGGGAGGGGGGAGAAGGGGGGGGAAAAGGGGAGGTTTGGCACTTTTCCCGTAGGTTTGAGAGTTACTTGTTTACGAATCTGTCAAAATATACCCACCTCCCCATCCACCATCTGGGAGAACAATTATGTCAATGAGTGAGTGAGTCAGTCAGTGGTAATCTAGCTTTATATAGTATAACTAGTATTTGCGTGTTGCGCGAGGTGCAAGCACCTCGCGTGCTTGTGAGAAAAAAAGTGGGGGGGGAGATGGGAGGGTTTAGTATTTGCGTGTTGCGCGAGGTGCAAGCACCTCGCGTGCTTGTGAAAAAAAAAAAAAAAAAAAAGAGGTGGGGGGGTGATGGGGGGGGGGGGTTGCACAAGTATTTCGACTAAAGCATTGCCCCTCTAAATGAATCTGAAAAAAAAAAATGTTCCAAGTCTCTTAGATTCTGAGATCCGCCTAAAGGGGGGGAGAAGGGGGGCGGGGGGGGGGACTTTGAAAAATGGTTTTTACTTTACCGAGCCTCCTCTATACGAATCCGTAAAAACAAAAAATACGGGTCTCGTAGTTTCCGAGATACGATGGGGAGGGGGGAGAAGGGGGGTGAAAAGGGGAGGTTTGGCACTTTTCCCGTAGGTTTGAGAGTTACTTGTTTACGAATCTGTCAAAATATACACACCTCCCCATCCACCATCTGGGAGAACAATTATGTCAATGAGTGAGTCAGTGAGTGGTAATTTAGCTTTATATAGTATAACTAGTATTTTTGTGTTGCGCGAGGTGCAAGCAGCTCGCGTGCTTGTGAAAAAAACTAAAGCATTGCCCCTCTAAATCAAGTATTTGCGTGTTGCGCGAGGTGCAAGCACCTCGCGAGCTTGTGAAAAAAAAAAAAAAAAAAGGGGGGGGGGGGTGATGGGGGGGGGGTTGCACAAGTATTTCGACTAAAGCATTGCCCCTCTAAATGAATCTGAAAAAAAAAATGTTCCAAGTCTCTTAGATTCCGAGATCCGCCTAAAGGGGGGGAGAAGGGGGGCGGGGGGGGGGTACTTTGAAAAATGGTTTTTACTTTACCGAGCCTCCTCTATACGAATCCGTAAAAAGAAAAAAATACGGATCTCGTAGTTTCCGAGATACGATAGGGGGGGGGGAGAAGGGGGGGGAAAAGGGGAGGTTTGGCAC
The DNA here is from genome assembly GCA_943138885.2 of Tholera decimalis. NCBI lineage: Eukaryota > Metazoa > Arthropoda > Insecta > Lepidoptera > Noctuidae > Tholera > Tholera decimalis. The sequence goes on along the minus strand of OW964553.2, from coordinate 3,905,630 downwards.
TTTTTCCCGTAGGTTTGAGAGTTACTTGTTTACGAATCTGTCAAAATATACCCACCTCCCCATCCACCATCTGCGAGAACAATTATGTCAATGAGTGAGTCAGTGAGTGGTAATCTAGCTTTATATAATATAACTAGTATTTGCGTGTTGCGCGAGGTGCAAGCACCTCGCGTGCTTGTGAAAAAAAAAGTAGGGGGGGTGATGGGGGGGGTTTAGTATTTGCGTGTTGCGCGAGGCGCAAGCACCTCGCGAGCTTTTGAAAAAAAAAAAAAAAAAAAGAGGGGGGAGGGGGTGATGGGGGGGGGGGTTGCACAAGTATTTCGACTAAAGCATTGCCCCTCTAAATGAATCTGAAAAAAAAATGTTCCAAGTCTCTTAGATTCCGAGATCCGCCTAAAGGGGGGGAGAAGGGGGGCGGGGGGGGGACTTTGAAAAATGGTTTTTACTTTACCGAGCCTCCTCTATACGAATCCGTAAAAAACAAAAAATATGGGTCTCGTACTTTCCGAGATACGATAGGGGGGGGGGAGAAGGGGGGGGAAAAGGGGAGGTTTGGCACTTTTCCCGTAGGTTTGAGAGTTACTTGTTTACGAATCTGTCAAAATATACCCACCTCCCCATCCACCATCTGGGAGAACAATTATGTCAATGAGTGAGTGAGTCAGTCAGTGGTAATTTAGCTTTATATAGTATAATATGTAGTATTTGCGTGTTGCGCGAGGTGCAAGCACCTCGCGTGCTTGTGAAAAAAACTAAACAATTGCCCCTCTAAATCAAGTATTTGCGTGTTGCGCGAGGTGCAAGCACCTCGCGTGCTTGTGAAAAAAACTAAAGCATTGCCCCTCTAAATCAAGTATTTGCGTGTTGCGCGAGGTGCAAGCACCTCGCGTGCTTGTGAAAAAAAAAAAAGAGTAGTGGGTGATGGGGGGGGGGTTGCACAAGTATTTCAACTAAAGCATTGCCCCTCTAAATCAAGTATTTGCGTGTTGCGCGAGGTGCAAGCACCTCGCGTGCTTGTGAAAAAAAAAAGGGGGGGGGTGATGGGAGGGGGTTTAGTATTTGCGTGTTGCGCGAGGTGCAAGCACCTCGCGTGCTTGTGAAACAAAAACAAAAAAAAAAAAAAAAGAGGGGGGGTGTGATGGGAGGGGGGTTGCACAAGTATTTCGACTAAAGCATTGCCCCTCTAAATGAATCTGAAAAAAACAATGTTCCAAGTCTCTTAATTTCCGAGATCCGCCTAAAGCGGGGGAGAAGGGGGGCGGGGGGGGGACTTTGAAAAATGGTTTTTACTTTACCGAGCCTCCTCTATACGAATCCGTAAAAAACAAAAAATATGGGTCTCGTACTTTCCGAGATACGATAGGGGGGGGGGGAGAAGGGGGGGGAAAAGGGGAGGTTTGGCACTTTTCCCGTAGGTTTGAGAGTTACTTGTTTACGAATCTGTCAAAATATACCCACCTCCCCATCCACCATCTGGGAGAACAATTATGTCAATGAGTGAGTGAGTCAGTCAGTGGTAATTTAGCTTTATATAGTATAATATGTAGTATTTGCGTGTTGCGCGAGGTGCAAGCACCTCGCGTGCTTGTGAAAAAAACTAAACAATTGCCCCTCTAAATCAAGTATTTGCGTGTTGCGCGAGGTGCAAGCACCTCGCGTGCTTGTGAAAAAAACTAAAGCATTGCCCCTCTAAATCAAGTATTTGCGTGTTGCGCGAGGTGCAAGCACCTCGCGTGCTTGTGAAAAAAAAAAAAAAAAAAAAGAGTAGTGGGTGATGGGGGGGGGGTTGCACAAGTATTTCAACTAAAGCATTGCCCCTCTAAATCAAGTATTTGCGTGTTGCGCGAGGTGCAAGCACCTCGCGTGCTTGTGAAAAAAAAAAGGGGGGGGGTGATGGGAGGGGGTTTAGTATTTGCGTGTTGCGCGAGGTGCAAGCACCTCGCGTGCTTGTGAAACAAAAACAAAAAAAAAAAAAAAAGAGGGGGGGTGTGATGGGAGGGGGGTTGCACAAGTATTTCGACTAAAGCATTGCCCCTCTAAATGAATCTGAAAAAAACAATGTTCCAAGTCTCTTAATTTCCGAGATCCGCCTAAAGCGGGGGAGAAGGGGGGCGGGGGGGGGACTTTGAAAAATGGTTTTTAGTTTACCGAGCCTCCTCTATACGAATCCGTAAAAAACAAAAAATACGGGTCTCGTAGTTTCCGAGATACGATAGAGGGGGGGGAGAAGGGGGGGAAAGGGGAGGTTTGGCACTTTTCCCGTAGGTTTGAGAGTTACTTGTTTACGAATCTGTCAAAATATACCCACCTCCCCATCCACCATCTGGGAGAACAATTATGTCAATGAGTGAGTCAGTGAGTGGTAATCTAGCTTTATATAATATAATATTACGGGTACACTCTCATTATCGTAGGCATCTAGGTGTCATTCATCATTTCATCTTAATGGTTCCCGATACTGACGATTACGACAGTTCAGGAAATTTTTGGAAAGACACCTTCATTAACCCAACCTTAGTACCCCACTTTGTTTGAGTTCGACTCCATCATAATCATTAGTAATAAAATATAATGTCACACAACAAAGTAACAATGATTTGAACGTAAGTATATCAGGATATAATTTCTATGATTCATCAGAAAACATTGTAAGCGAGAGTTCCATTCAATTGAAAATATCAATAAAAGGAAGCCGTTCATTGATATTGTAAATATGTTTTGAAATATGAACATTATTTCCTCTGACGCGTTACATTTTAATAATAATAATTGAGTATAAATAATTGACGAACTGCACGTTCTAGAGGAAGTAAGATGGTTTTTGCGGCACCATCCCAAGCAATTGAACAAATGAACGCTACAAGTCACAATTACTGCAATGATGACTGACAAAAATCAATCAATACATCTCATAATTGTCTATATTATTCGATACCTAGACAGGCACATTACTTTGTGTAATTTGAATCATCACCACTGTCTCAAAACACTCTCAAAACGATGATCGTGAAAACACTGGACCCGCCTGGTATATTTCACCCCGTTGCCTCTCATAGAGAGGTCTGTGTGTCCTTGAGGTGTAAACGTCATACGTTATTTTCAACCGACGACAAAAAGAGGAGGTTATCAATTCGACGCGTATTTTTTTTTTTATGTATGATCACCGATTACTCGAAGACGGCTGGACCGATTTGGAAAATTCTTTTTTTGATTGAAAGGGTATACTTCGAAATTGGTCCCATTATCATCAAGTCAGGATCTGATGATGGGATCCTGGAGAAATCGAGGGAACTCTTCAAATATTATAGGCACACTTATGGCGTTTTGGGTATTTCTTATAGTAACTTGTGCAGTTGCTCTCAAAAAGTACCATTTGAGGAAGTGGAACTGATGATGAAGACCAAAGATTGCCGCCGAAACTACTCAATAATAAGTATTGAGTGGATTGCGATTCGATTACTTGAATATGGATGTTAAGCACTTTATGCTCGTCACAATGCGCTGATGTAGAGCTGATGGTGAAGTACCAGGAGAACTCCTCAACAATTAACGGCCCAGCATTGGGAATAGCAATATTTTGTAAAAGGTTATATTATAAGTAGTTGACATTTAGGCTCTTGTAACTAGGTAAATTAAAAATTGACCAACTAAAAAGAGTGAAATAAAAACTTTTATTTTTATTATACCTACAAAGATTATTTTTTCCACCTTTTTACAAATGATTAAAAGTGCGACTAATGATTGACTCCGAATTATAGCGGCAGCATATGCATTATGCATAAAACCGGACAAGTGCGTGTCGGACTTGCCCACCGAGGGTTTCGTACCGGGCGGTATTATTTTTTGTATTTTTTATAAATTAGAATTTATGCGTCGTGAAAAATAAATAAAATATGTTTTGGAATATGCACATCAAACTCCCACATATGATGCCACACATAAACTAGTTTAAATTTCGACCACCTATAAGACTATCTTTTTATGATTTAATTACAAATGTATAGTTGTCTGATTTTTCCTTGAACTTGCTCTACAAAACGATGTTAATTGAGAGTGTGCGTGCATTTTTTGCGGTAAAATGGCCAATTTTTTTGTCAATAAAATGATCTAATAGGCGTTCCATTTTTAGGGGGCCCTAAAAACTGGCTTAGTGCGTGAAGGACGATGCATAGGGTTCCATAATTACTCCTCCCATAAGCCATGACTAAAACAAAGCAAATTTATAGCGGAGCTACCAATGCACTTTGATTTATGAACTCATTTTCTATAGAATCATTACGAATGTTTATGTATCCTTTCATAAGTAGGTCGAGTATTACTCATTACCTTGTTAAGCCTCGCTAGTGTAATAAATTGTGATGGCGAATTAATAAGTCTCTTGATTGAAAAACCTGACAGACGGATTGGCATTTCGAAAATATAAAGGTTCTTAGCGCTACTAAGGAACCCTAAAAACTATAAAATCGTATCGTGGGGGTCGTACGAGCGCAGAGTTATTGGACCCTGCCTTGTTACCCTTGCAACAAAAATTTTATCAGCAAAAAACAACAATATTTATAATTACATAAAAAAATATTTGGGCCATTCTCAATTTCTCTCTTAGATAAAAAATAGATGATTTTAATGAAATTTAAGTTATGATTGATTAGTTTATAAATAATATAATGTAATAAATTCCTACAACTAATATAAGTAGATGTAATCATTGCATCCATTGAAGAAACGGCAATAAAAATGAAAAGGCCGATTAAAGGTTAGTAGTACTGCTGTTCTATGAGATACCTGACTAGATCTAATTTGCTCAAACCGACAAGACTTATATGTACAGGAACTTAATTGTTACACTATCTCATAAGCTGAGTATATGTCTATCAGTTTAAATAATAGTTTATTAATAAATTTTTAAAGGTATGAATCATGCCTGAACAAAACAATGCTATCTTGATTACCTACGGACCAGTAATAAACGATTAATCGGTCAATAACGCAAACTGTACTGTTTATACATTCCAAAATAAATATTATAGGTATAAGAACACCTCTCGCGCCGGTGTCGCTATCAATGGTCCTATATGGGGCACCTGCCTGGTCAAACAGACTGTCAGGTGTACGACGCTGCAGAACCAAAGCGAAATATGGCCTTACGCACGACATCCTGGCGGATATGGACGCAAGGGTCTATTAACGGATTCGCATCATCCGCCAAAGTGGTATTAGTGAGCCAGGAGTTGCTTTAGTAAGGCTGAGGCGGCAGGAGCGCTTTAGCGGTGGCGTGAGCCGTACAGCAGTCTCAATTTCCACGTCAGCGCGTTTTCGAAGCCGTTCTGCCGTTCTTCTAAGCTTGGCTGGGTGCCCTTAACATACAAGCTCATTAAGGTGCTGACCGGACACGGTTGCTTCGGTGATTACCTGAACAGGATCGGGCGAGAGCCACGGTAAATTGACAGGCAATCGAGGCGTGGGTAGGCCGATCCCGCTCGGAGAAGGCATCGTGGAGGCAATGACGAAGCGTGAAGGCTCGAAGCCTAACACGCGGTATTCGTCTTCATGTGAGTCTCCGGGTCACGGGCGCTCAGAGTGTGGACTCTGTTCGCCCATCGAGTGATCCCAAGTAAGACGGTGGCATAGTGATCACGAACACAAAGTAAATTGCCTGCCTGGGCTCGAAACACTGGGCCACCAATGCTGTCTTGAGACACAATGAACAATATTATCTTATTTATTTAGTAATGCTGCTGTTATTGTCTCGGAATGTGACAAGTAATTCCTGACTGTACGTAATATACATCAGTTTCAATTATTGTCCTATCGTGTCGGGTCGAGTTGTCAGGGCCGTAGCGAGAGGGGCACACAGCGCAAATGTTGTTGATCGGGACTTCCGTTGACTCATATGTGTTCGATGCGTTGTTTAGCAAACATGATGCATTGCAACATGGTGCATTGTTTGTTTCACATTACTACGTAGTTTTTTAGAGTTGCACTATTCTTTAAGTTTAGTATTTCGTTAGGTGTATACTCTACCGAATAAAAAATAATGATCAAAATCAAACTACTCAGTAAAAAGTTATGCGTGATTAAACATAAAAGAATATAGGTACGCGTTGGCTAATGAACCTCCTCCGTTTTTTCGGCTTATGCCACAAATACCCCCTGAAAATCTTCCTTAGGGGAAAAAGTGGATACTATAAAAAATCCCCCCGACATTCCCCCTAGGGGGGAAAACTGGAATTAAAAAAAATACTTATTCCACAGATCCCCCTGAAAGTGTCCCTTCGTTGGTTAAACAGCTGACAGTACACTTAGATGTTTTTTAATTAAAAGTACACAATCATGTACACTGAATTACAACGTGCATTTAATTGTAAACAATGGAAATTGTTTACCTGATGAAGTACATTAATTTACATCTTTGTATTGGTATTCATAACAAACTGCGGCTGATTCATAGTTTTTGTTCTTTTTCTGATATGTTGTACATTTTAATGAGATTATTTTAATTTTATTAATTGTAAATGTGAGTTTTACTCTTCATATTTGATTCGTCAATACTCGTATACATACATACATATATAGGAATATATTGTCTCTTTATTAACAATCTCTAATTATATTAAACGCATAATTATTATATTATTATTATTAATTATTTATCCTTAAAAAACTTAAATTAAACTACTCATTTTTATAATTTAATTTTCTAATACGTCGTCTGCAAATAAAAAGACTTAGTTTGAAAATTTCCGACCAAGCCATTTACGCACTTACGCTTCTACATACATCGCATCGTATCTACTCGAAGTCTTACTTAATTGAATAATACATGTTTCAATGTTATTTCCGCGAGTCTGCAGTTCATGACGTCAGAAAGAGGTCAATACGTATTATTATCATTTTAGCTATACGAGAATATTTTAAAAAAATCTTTAGGGATGATGTACGCGGTAACAGTGACGGTGACAAAAATCACTGGTGCGCGCTATTTCTTAGTTATTCCAGGATGTAAACTATATGTACTAAGTTTCGTTTCGGTCTCTTAAAGCCATTTTACGAGATTGAAACACAAACTGTCATATCTAAAATATTAATAGGATATGTACACACTATTTTCATATCAACCGTGAAGTGGTCCAACATTCTCTCTGAGGCTTATCGGTTGGAGTGCGGGATGAGGCAGGGGGGTTGACCTCATCCAGGCTCTTCAACCTTTATGTGAATGACCTCATAGTCGAGCTCAGCAGTATGCGTGTGTTAATATTAACAGCATCAGCTATGCAGACGACATGGTCCTGCTGGGCCCGACTGCATGTTCCATTGGAGAGATGTTGAAAGTTTGTGAGGACTACGCGGCTAGGCATGGGCTCGTGTATAACGTGAAGAAATGTGAGTACATGGTCTTTGCGGTCGCCGGTAAGTGTACAGATTATTCACCTAACTTTACCCTAAATGGCTTGAGCATAAGAAGAGTAAAACAATTCAAATATCTGAGACGTATGCTTACCGACGACCTGAAAGACAATGTGGATATTGAGAGGGAGCGCAGGGCTTTGGCGGTCCGCGGTAATATGTTGGCTCGTAGATACGCCCGCTGCACGGACCAGGTAAAAATAACGCTTTTCAAAGCGTACTGTCAGTGTCTGTACACGGGTGGTCTGTGGATCAACTACACCAAAAGGTCGCATGATGTCCTGCGCGTCCAGTACAACAATGTGTTTAGAATGCTCTTGGGACTGCCCCGGTTCTGTAGTGCGTCAGAGATGTTTACGCAGAACCGTACTGATGGCTTCCACGCAGTTGTGCGGAAGAAAATAGCGTCTGTGGCAGTTAGAACCCGGGCCGGAGGCAACAGCATTCTAAAAAAGTGACTGAGAATGTGTTTTCCCCTTTTATGAGGCATTTTGTGGAGAAGATGACCGGTTGAGAAACTGGTTTTGTATTCTTTACAAAGTGACTCATACCCAAATTGTTATTTTAATTTATGTATATACTAACACTAGGTATAAGGTACTTTACTAACACTACGGATCTCTGTTATCTGATTATTTGAAATAAATTAAATTAAATATATCTCCCTCCAAACAAATAATTGAAGAAACGATTACTAAATAAAGAATCTTCTAAACCGATACTATTTCGGAGATTCTTGAAGGCCAATCTTACTCTGTCACGATTTTGTATCGGGTTCAGCGCAGATGTGGCTTCACCTCGGTACTAAACGACTTACTATAATATCGGCGCTATAGTCTACTTATAGATCAAAATAACGCGCTTTGAATATCTAGACTGCGTTTATTTATGGGTTCCAAATCTACCTCGCTGTCTGGTTTAAAACTATTTTATTTTTTAATTACGATTGAGCTCGCTCTTGACCATTGGCGTATCTAGAAATATTTCCCAGGGGGGGCCTGGCCCCCAGTAGTACAAGCGATGATCGCTTATCAAAGTTGCGTCAACTCTTAACGTACGAAATGAAAATTTTCACATAAATTAATTTAACATGTATCGCATAACGGAACCTTGCATGAGTGAGTCCGACTCGCACTTGGCCAGATTTTTAAATTTTTTAGCCATAATTGTTTGTTAGTAAAAATTCTCGGGTGGGCACCAGACCATTCTGGGGTGGGCACGGCCCACCCGGCTCCCCCCCTTCCTACGCCTATGCTCTTGACCTCGATCACACCTGATGGTAAGTGTAAGATGAGGTCTACGATGGAACGAGCGAGCCCAGAAGATGCCTGTTCACTCTTTCTTAAAAGGCTGAAAGGTCATAAGTGGCAGGGAACACAGAAGCCGGCAGAGTTCCACAACTTGGCTGTGTGCACAATAAATTTGGAAGAGAAGCGCTTGGTGCGACAAGACGGTATATCAACCAAGTGTGGATGGTACCCAGCAGTGCGTCTGGTAGACCACTTCTTTTTGTAAAAACAATTGATGATGGAATAAATTTTATTACACAAAGGAACAAGATCAATAAATTCAACCAACCTATAACAAACAAAATTGTTTTTCTCGAGGAGGAAATTTTCAGTCAGATTCTAAGGGGAAAAACCACCCCTCGCTCAGTTTTCCGGGGGCTGCGGGAACACTGAAGTATTCTGCAATGCGTCCCCCGATTGCACAATTAGTGATGAAATACATAACACAAAGGAAAAACAGTAAAATTCGACATACCTATAGCAAACACCTTCACAGCCTTCATAGAGCCGCCCCAAGGCGTGGACAGCGAGATGAGTCTCTTGATGTACTGGTTCTTCCACTTCTGGGGCTGCAGCCGCAGGAAGTGCATGGCCATCAGCCCGCCCATGCTGTGCACCAGCAGTGTGACCGATGTCTTGTTGTTCGTCGCGTACGAAGTTTCCACTAAGGTCTTGAGATTCGTGAAGAACTGTTCGTTTTCGTCTGTGGATGGTATGGTATTATTTAAGGGTAGAGGATCTACTAGTGTCAATAAGACTAAAAAACCCTTCTCTTCTCCTTAAATTGCTCTTAATAGTTTATGTTTCAGCTTTTATATCAGATACTAATATTATAAAGCGAAAAAGTTTGTTTGTTAAACGCGCTAATCTTGGAAAGTACTGAGTGGATTTGGATGATATATGGTACAGAAGCAACGAATTAGGAATTATATAGAAATATAACTCTCTAACAAAGCCCGCTAAAACATGGTTCCAAACTCATACCACTAAACTGATAATACGAATGCAACACGCGCACAAACAAAACAAAATACTTTGCTAAATTTATTTTCTGCGCATGGACCCGTCAATTCATTCATTTGGGGAGCTATTCTATTTAGTAAGATAATGTTAGAGTGAAACTGAAATACCGAATCAAGCGAGCGCGAACGAAATGGATTGTTTCGTGACATCGAGCGGCGAGGATGGTTTTATGCAGTAGGCAGTAGGAGTCAGTCATTTATTATGAACTCATATATTATAAATTAATATTAAACCTCTTTACATTAAGTTTACAAAAAGTGTAAAGCTTCATAAAAAGGAATGCTCGTCGGCGATATAAAGAAATCCTGAAATGAACAAGAATGAAATATACGCCAAATGTTACTACAAATCGTAGGTAACCCATTACAATTTCAATAATTATCAAAAAACTAGGTAGAAGTCAGTTACAAACCTTTTTCTAAAATATTGGTCGTAATAAGTCTAGGGTTAAGGATGCCACGTCGTCGTTTAGACTAGTTTAGAGGTCGTCCAACCTAAGTCCGCGTTTAAAAATGGGTATCGTGTGCACAACTAAAATCAAAATCTTCGAAAAATGACCGTAGTCGTTGCTATACCATAAAAAAGCAATCCGTACGTAACTCAATTCACAAGCGCTATTGTAGAATCAAGTAAACAAACAATCGAAAATGCAGTAATGTCAAACTGTCAGTCTGTCAGTAGGTAAGGCAAAGGAGATGTGATTCATACACCCTACGATACGTTTTCTATTCAAACAATATTTGATTTTAATTAATATTGACATGCATATATTATTTTTTTAGATTTATGGTACACATAGGTCGAATTATATTAAATTTATAATTACTGTACACTAAATCTGCAAATTAATTCGTTAGGAATTATTTTATGATTCCTGTTTGGCTGAATGCCACTTACTAGTGTCAAATAAACACTGACCTCTAATAAAAATAAGAATGAATTAAACGGATATCAAGTCAAATATTTTAATGATTTCCATGTTTTTATATCCTACTTAAACAAACTTGAAAATTATTTCATTATAGATACATATTTTATTTTAAAAAGAATTAAGGACTATTCGCAGTTTCTGGCCATTTCAAGCATTTGGACAACACCCTTTGGAAACGTAACAGTTATTTTATTACTTACCTAATACCTATTTTAAATGGAAATCATTATTTCCTCAGGATCTACCGAATTTCATATTTATTAATTTCTTAAAGTACATAAATAAGGTAAGAATTCATTAGCTAACCCCCCATCAGAAGAGCGTTAGGCTTATAAGCTGTGAAAATAGATTTATATATATATATATAATGTGCGAGTAGAGTAAATTTAATATACAAGGTGGTTTTTAAAAAATACGAGCCAAAATTTAAGGGTACTCGAGGTACTCAAAACAAAACTTTGTTGTTTAGTAAAATGGACAGAAACATCTAAATATTGGCTCGCTCTATTTATCAGCTCATATACGGAGTGCCGATTTAATGACCTGCATTGTTTCAACGTGGTGTAATACCTACTGATAACATAAAACACATTAGACGTGATTTAAAATTTGTATTCTTAAGCAATCCTTAAATTAATTTATTAGGATTTCCCGAATTTTACACGAAATGCTGTGCAACGGTACTAACCGTACAAATAGGTACAGCTGATTTTTTTAGCATACGATAACCAGTGCGTGACGAATATATGTCTTCGTTACCAAAATGTATGGAGCAAACCCTACTGGCATTAGTTGGTAACCAGTCATCCTCTCTTTTTTCTAAGCGGACTGCTGCAATACACTGTAGTCATCGAATCTCTTTTTTGGGAAAACTAAAATAAGAAACACAGGCAAACCAATCCATCCAATTTATAAAACTCTGTACTTAATATAAAATATATAACACTTAGGTATTAAAAACTGGCTGGCTACCTGTTGCATAATACTGACAACTCGTGGTTGTCTATACGAAAATAAAACGCGAAATTATTTTACTTACGAGTGATAAGCTATCCCAGTTAGTTTTTTACTTCCTTCTTTCCGTCTTTTACACCACCTTACTATGCAGGAGGTCATTTTTATCCCTCAGAAACGAGCTTTTTCTTGGATTTTTCACTAATCAACACGATTCTGGTGTCTGTCACTGAGCGCACGTCAGACTGAGAGGCGCTTTGATTGTATTTTTTTCACCCCGCCTACTTGATTGTGTTTTGCGTGGAACCATTTTTGAGCGGAGTTCGTGTTCTATATCATTCCTAATTCGTTGTATAGAAGTAGCTTGAAGCTTGAGAAAGTTTATAGGTTTTTTACCCGACTGCAAAAGAAAAGAAGGAGGCTATGTTTTTACCGTGATAATGTCCAGAGGAGCGAAGCCCCATGCGACTACTATTGTCTGTCTAAATAAAAAAGAATTGCCGAAACGTATGTACGCGTATATCTTCGGAACGACTGTACCAAATTGGATAATTTTTATTTTTTTGTATTTTTATGTTAGATTAATTGATTATAGTTTTTATGTTAGGTTAATAAGGTGTTTGTTTAATTGTAGGAAAACGACGTACAAACGCAGGCGAAGCCCCGGGCAGAAGGTATTACTGATCGCTATAACCTGGGAGTCTCAGTCAAGAGTGAATAGGTTACTTTTAGGCAAGCGTGCTCCATCTTCGACCACATCATCACTTACCATCAGGTGAGATGGTGGCCAAACGCTAACCTATTATCAATAAAAAAAAAATTCTTTCCTCCATATTGTGCACTGTTTATGACTCGGCTAAAACAATGCTAATTTAATTTTATGTCTAGTATTCATTGAGGTACCGATTGGGTATAGAGACGCAATATTGAACACAAATAAGTCGAGTCCCCAAATTTAGCATAAATACGTTTCCATATTAGTTCAGGTGGTGGAATAATAACTGTTGATAGACTGACTGCACTGAGGAAAGATGAGTAATAGATGTCATTTGAGATTGTGTGAGAGAATGAACGAAAGAGGTTTTATTTTTGTATTCCATTTATATTGTTTTTCTTAATTTCGATAATTTTGTTTCCTTTTATTCTCATTGTAAATATGTCTTGCCTATGCCTTTATTATTATTAATTTCTATTACTGTATGTCACTTGGAATTTTGTGACACGTTGTACTTAGGTACATGTTTCTATCCTACTATCCTACTTCCTACTAATCCGACTAATATTATAAATGCGAAAGTTTGTGAGGATGGATGGATGTTTGTTACTCTTTCACGCAAAAACTACAGAACGGATCTGAATGAAATTTGGTAAGTAGATAGTTGACATCCTGGAATAACACATAGGCTACTTTTTATCCCGAAATTCCCACGGGATCGGGATTTGCGCGGGAAAACCTTCCCACGCGTACGAAGTCGCGGGCAAAAGCTAGTATTATAAATGCGAAAGTTTGTGAGGATGGATGGATGTTTGTTACTCTTTCACGCAAAAACTACGGAACGGATCTCAATGAAATTTGGTACGTAGATAGTTGACATCCTGGAATAACACATAGGCTACTTTTTATCCCGGAATTCCCACGGATCCGGGATTTACGCGGGAAAACCCTCTCACGCGAACGAAGTCGCGGGCAGAAGCTAGTTATAAATAAATAAAGTATGCCATTTATTTAGGTCGTCCAAAAGGGGCAGTAGACTTTAAGATTAGTCAGAATTTATGTAAAGTTGAACTAAATACAAAAACACCTGATTAATCATTTGACATAGTGGTTAGTTTCGGTTAGGTTAGTGTAATTATTCAGCTACTCGTATTGTCTAGAATTCGTTGTAAAATAATATGATTCTGATAAACTTTTTTACATAATAGTAAGATATATAAGAGCAGTTGGCGGTCGTCGGTACGAAACCAGACAGGCACTTTATTTTGAGTAATTGTCATCGCCACCACTGCTTTCAAAACGAAGAAAAAAAGAAAAACATCGCGAGCAAAACGTCATGTTCTGGGACCGAAAATACGGAGACATGAGACACTCTCGCGCTGGGACCGATTTGAACATTACGACCCATTCCATCTTAAAAAAGGAAAAAGAGGCCTATGTCCCACCCAGCACTGGGAACGTAGTAGGCTGATTATACAACAGATATTATATGTATAAACTATGTTATACTCACATACTACTTAAGTGCAAAGTATGAATGGTATGGTATGGCAATTAATTTACAATTTCCAACAGTTATAAAAATAATGCATTAATTATGTTTTTATCTTGGTGCAAGAATGGCAATACAATGTTATGTTCTTATCAGGGTATTTTAACTTTCACGAATTATTATGCATTGTGTAGTTATCTATTATAGTAGGAATATTTCTATGAATAATTGAACATCTATTATGGTAACTTTCAGTGTCTTCTACTGGCTACTATAATAATAATTCTAATCCACTACTAAGTTATAAAAGATACAGTATTATAAAAGTACAGATAAAGTATTATTATGTAAAATTTCTGCCACACATTTTACGTTCATTGCTTTGCGGTTGTTGTAAAAATGGGGTGTTACTCTACCATACAGATCACTTCAGGCATAAACCTACATGGACCTTATTAGTTTTGACCAATACGGATTCTATGAACTCCCAATGAGACTCCGAACTTGCATTGTTTGAGTGTCTTCTCAGAGTCGGCAGGTAGGAAACACCGGCCTCGTCAACTTTACGAAAAACCAATGACATGTGAAAGTGTTATTCAATAACAAATTAGCAATAACCAATATACACCTCGATTTTCCTTCTTTAAAATAAAAATGTCGAAAATAAATTTTTGACATTACGGTCCATAGGTATTATTAGTGATGGATGAATAACAGTTTGAGATTTCATGCTGTGTTAGTGTGCCTAACGAATTCCTTTAGAAAGCCAACACTACCCAGTGTCTTCAAATATTAATCCGTAAAATGTTGGAGACCCTGGAGTTTCTCGCCGATTCTTCTCCATAGGAAACATTTCTAATTTCGAACCGAGCAACTAGAGTTACACGTTTTAGAAGTGCCCATGGTAGGCCTATATGTTTTTTTTTTTTATTGATAATAGGCTTGCGTTTGACCACTATCTCACCTGATGGTAAGTGACGATGTGGTCGAAGATGGAGCACGTTTGCCTAGAAGTAACCTATTCACTCTTGACTTGAAGACTCCCAGGGAGTCTTTAAGTCAAGAGTTTATAGCGATCAGGAAACACAGACTCCGGCAGGGAATTCCACTCCTTAGCAGTACGCACAATGAAAGTATTCCCAAAACGTTTCGTGCGTATGGGTGGGATGTCCACCATGTACAATTGTTTTGTTGTGAAATAACACTTACTTGGAGCCTTCCTGAAATCATATGGAGCACCGAAGATGGATACATTTCTCGTGTATCCCAACTTGACTAGCGAATCCGCGATCGTGTTGAAGTATGCTCCAGAACTCTGATGTGATGGGTCCAGCCATTCCACAGGCTCCGGGTTTCCCCACCCCGGAATCCTGATGTCCACACCTTCGGGAGACTTCGTGGTCCGCGTAACGTTGTCATATTCGAGCTTCAAGTTGTCCACCCAGCAGTCAATGACAATTGGCACGAGGAGTTCGAGATTGAGCCATATGTTAAAGTAATTAGGGGATGTTTTCGCACAGATGTAGTGCACCGCGTTTGTTTTGTTTAATCTCGCCTCGAGCTGGCTTCCTCCGTCGCCAGGGACTGTTGAAAAAAAAAAGCAGTTTATTTTTCACTTCTCTATACAAAATTAGCTGATAGTTATAACCTGGGGCCAAAGTATAAAAAAAAAGTTAAGAGTGAATAGGTTACTTCTAGGCACCGTTAGATGGAGGTCAAACGCAAGGCCGACTCCACCAGCTTTGGTGAGCGGAAGGAAGTGTCAGACTGAAAATCCATTCTGTTACTTTAATTGCCCTAACGTTCTGCGGCCGCGGTATCTCGATAGAACATTCCCGCAACCCCAGCTATTTAATCACTGATTATTTTCGGATGTTGTTCCACGTAGTGCGGCGGGGCCCGCAGGGATAAATACTAGGGCTATCAACAACGCGTGATATGCAGTCGCAGGGTGTATTTCCTAGCTAAGGCGATGTAGTAGCAGTGAACAAGGGTCTTTCTTTGGAAAATTCTTTAAGTTTCCTTAGATATAGAGAGTTCCCATAGATTTTTTTTCTGTTTAATTGTAATGACGAATAACACCAGTTGTTATTCGTCATTACAACTTTAACGTTAACGTTTTATAAGGCGGTTGACATATATCGGGCAAGTCACTGATCGGGAGAATTAATTTGCCACATTATAGAAATAATGTGACAAATTAATTACAATTTGAGCCCAGAAGGGCTCAGCTCAAATTGTCAGGAGGTTGCTCCCTCTGGAGCCCTGGCCGCCTGAAGTAGTTGAGCTGCGATGTTTCTTCTATATAGGTAAATAAATGTTAGTACGTTTGTTCTGTATGCTTTCTTGAACCATGGATAACATTGTGATCATAACATTGGCAAGGTGTTCTGAGGAGGCGGGATAGGATTTCTGGAAAAATATCCATTACTGCATGTGCAAAATTACACGCGACTTTATATGTTAAATTACACGAATTCTAGAATACTGAATGTACAACGATATTAACTGAACATAACGGCTTTAAGTGTATAGCCTATACACGGGATAACTCAATTTAATATTCGTCATTTCTTTAAGACCGCTGCTTTAAACATAATTGTGAAAAAAAAAAACTGTTTTGGTAGTAAACAATTTTTTATGAATGATTTTACGTAAGAAGCGATACGTTGTAGGGTTCAAGTAGTGTGTGTAATGATGTTACAGGATTGTACAGAAACTACTAGAATTTGGCGGGAGTAAACAAACTGAATGACATTATGTGTATTTTTGAATCCGATAATATAGTCAGCTGGGCAGCTAATCCGTTCAGCCCTTCATTGCGCTTGTCCAACTACAGGGTGTTTGGTGCATCCATCGTGTGCAAAATTGAAATGGTCGACTGAAGGGGTCATCTGCTATCCTTTCAGACCCCTTAACACCTCTCATGCCCTGTGGACTTTTTTTATCGACTTTTAATTTTTTAAAAAAAAGACCCAAATTTTACATTCAAATACAAAAGAAAAAAAAGTTTAAGGCGTAGACTCAGAATTTTAATTTTATTTAGATGTGTATTGTTTTAGAGTACTTTTTAATACAAAATTAGTGACATTAATCGTCTAGTTTTTTTTTATTTACTCGTAAAGTTTCGAACTTAAATTAAAGCTGTACATGTTACAGCTGTTTACATGGCTACAAAAAAAAAAAAACCAAAAGCGACCTGGATCTTCCAATTTTTTTGGGGGGAAAATCATCATATTATACCTATCTATGTCTAGTCTAGTTAGAAGCTGTCAGTACTAATTAGGGATCCGGCGGGCGCCGTCATTAGAGCTGACAGCTTTTTAAGGCGTGCCTGAAACACGCCACGCCGACGTGGGATAGCCATTGACCTCCAATTATTATTTCTAGTACTATGCAATTCAAATAAGAATAGGAACATCAATGACCACTGTCAAATGTCACATGAAAATTATGGTTTTCAAAGAAAACTTATTTGTGAAAATTAATAACAATTTATTTTACTTTGTTTAACTGAGTCTCTCATCAAATTTAAATATAATATTTAATTATTTAAAGTCTTACTTATTTTTTTAAACCATACTTTTCATCTTATTTTCATTGTTGGCACCAATTCGCCTGAAAGTAAAGAGGACACATGGTGCAAAGTCCCAGAAGCCATGGCATAATTATTAAAGGTAAATGATAGGCTTGTGCTTGACCACCAAAATAAGGAAAGGGGTCATTTTTTCGGTCATTATCCATAAATACATATTTTTAATATATTCTTGATTTGTTCACTACCCAAATGGTTCAATTTGCCAGCTGTGGCGTCACAATATGACGCTAAGTCGATCCTATTCTTAGTTGAAATGCACTCACTGTTCTTATAGATGAAGAGCAACAATTTTCCATAGGGAATAACACAAGAACTGATAAATGCTTGTAATGTCTGCATAGGTACACTCAAACCTGTTTTTGGTTCTTACCTCAAAGATCATCTCAGTCATTGACCCATATGATTCTCAAAAGATTTAACTACTTAGTATAGATTTTTTTAAAGATGTTAAAAGAATGGAATCAGGTGTTACTTTGCTGAAATAAAGAAATAGGGAGGTCAGCTAGGAAATACTGGCTTTGTCTACTTTAAACTGACAAAATAATATTGATATTACATGTCAATTATTGAATATTATTTTTAACATAGGTAGGTACTTACTTCAAAAATAAATATAATTTAACAAACTTGTTTTAGGCCAGTGTTTCCTAACTGACTGAGAAGAAACACCTCTTTCAAGTCTCTTTTCAAGTCCATATTACTTGTATTAGTCAAATCATAATTATGAGAAGCATTTAGGTTCATGTCTGTGGTGCTCTTTGGAGGACAGAATCACACAGATTTGAGCAGGCCCATCCAAACAAGGTACTAAAGTCAGTACATTATACAGTTCAAGTAAGTTATGTTTTATGGTGACTCATAAGTTAACTTAGTAGACAATATAAGTACATAATATTATGTAAACTAAGTAAACAATCTCCATCTTTGTAATGCATAACCCATGATTACCTAATAAGTCATATCTGACCTTAGGAAACTAAGTACTAATTATTACTTTATGAATTGACACAAGTCATCATTTGGGGCTTATAAACAGCTACAGTGCATTTCAATAGCTATTAGGAAAAACTTAGCACCATATTGTGACATCTTAGCTGTCAAATCGAACCATTCGGGTAGAATGAACAAAACAAGGATTTATTAAATTATTAATTTGCAAATATTGAGAGAAACAAAACTAGTCCCCTTTCCATAATTTGGTGGTAAAATGTAAACCTATCATCAAAAATAAAAAAAGTTATAAAAGTAACATATTGTAAGTAATAATAAAAGTTTTAATAATTTTGACATGACTTCTGGGCCTTTGCGCCATGTGTTCTTTTTACTTTCAGTCGTATTGGTACCAACAATGAAAATAAGAGAGAAAAGTATGTTAAAAAAAACTAATTAAGACTTTAAATAATTAAATATTATATTTAAATTTGACATGAGACTTGATTAAACAAAGTAAAATAAACCATTATATTTTTTGACATTAAGTTTTTTTTGCAAACCATACTTTTTGAGTGACATTTGATAGATAAAGTTCATTGAAATTCCTAATAGCATTTGAAACACATAGTATAAATGAAATGAAATATTTATTCTGTAAATTGGTTATAAATAACACTTTTACACGTCATGTTTTTTGCGTCTTTAGTTTAGCTAGATGAGGCCGGTATTTCCTAACTGACTACTCTGAGAAGAAACACCGAAACAAACTCAGAGGTCAAAAATATAAAAGTAGTATAAAAGTATTACTTCAAGCAAGGAGTTTGATGAATGTAGTCTTAATATAACACAAATAAAATTCTGGTAGTATTTGAATTATTGGCAAACATTATACACAGTTTCAAGTTCCAACTGATATAATATTTGCTGTATAGTACTTATTTAATTAACAAATTTTTTTAATAATTTGAGTATGTATCAGGAAATGAGTGTTCAGAATTGAATTGTTACACACTTTTTATTAATTTAAGAATTACAATTTCGCGCAAATAGAAAAGTTCCTGTATAAATGTAAAGGTAGCAATATTACTAGGCTTAATTCATGTTGTCTTCAATGTAAACAGTTTATTGGTTTTCTTCAGGGCAACCCAGGAAGTCTAGAAGTTTATAAACTATATTACACGATTATTCTAGAATGCTGACTGTAAAACGATACTTACTGAGGATAACAGGCGATAGCCCCAAAGAGTTCCGTGCAAGCAGTCCGTAAGTAAACAGTATGAGAAAACTTAATTTAATACTCGTCATTTCCTTTAACTTGTCCTTAAACAAAACTGGGTAGCGTAAACGTTTTAAATAAATGAATTTACGCAATAAGCGATACGTCTGAACACTGCCGATGTTTTTTATTAACAATTGCCGCAGTCAGTAGAGTTCAAGAGGTGTGCAATGACGTAGCAGGATCGCACGATGATAGCTTGAAATTGGCGGGGGTAAGCTTACGACTGATAACTACAGTTTAAAAACAGCGTAAACAGTCAGCTGGGCCGCAATTATGTCAACAACATTGTTTTGATAACGGTTATAAAGTCAAAACACGACCGTGAACAACGACGATAACACCATAATAAATTAACCCAATCAAAAATCAGGCAAAATGCAATGACAGCAGGGCTGCCAGCACATTAATCTCGTTTATACGGTCGAGTGTCTGCAATTATACGAAATTCGACTGCATTATACATAATTATTTTTATACCCGATTTTTTTATTCCTTGACAATAAAAAAAATACTGGCCTGTATTTAGTCGCCACCGTTCCGTTATATTAAATTTTTATGATTTTTGTTAATTCTTCGAATTAATCAAATCAACCAGGTACCTGTCTATCCTTTGTAGTACTGGTCACACGCAATCATATTTATCATTCGCCGAAATAAACGACAGTTATATTCAAAGTAAACGTCAGAGTGTTGAGAATGTTCCCCGCCGCGTACAGGAATTATTAGCAAACAAGGATTATTTTACTGTGTTGTATAAGTACATTTGTAGTACGGTAGAAAAAATTTAGTTAAAATTAATAATAATGTATATAATTAAATTAGCTATAAGCAATGACATCACAAAAAAAATGTATTGCTCTATTATTGTATTGTGATATAGGTATATAACCATCTATGTATCCGACTGAAAGACTTGCATCTATGGTCAAAAGTAAATTAAAAAAAAAATATTATTTACATTGGTGGTAAAATTTAAATCTGGAATAAAATAAAATAATATGAATCACATTCACATGAATACATACGAAGATTGCGTCGATTTAGACTGCCATCAATCGTTTTACTCCCCTATTCATTTTCAACAATTACTATGTACCTACACTTGACATTTGCGAAGTGCCTTGCAAAAGCAAAAACAAAAGCAACACACAAAAAGAAGGTGGTAAATGAGAAGCACAGGTTAGCATAGTAGGATAGTTAGTTCTGGTCTTACCAATTTCCATTCATGCAACCACAAGAAACCAACCATCATGCAGATTTCTAATATTAATTCTTTTGTAGATTAATTTTTTGTTTAACATAGCGCTAAAAGGCTCAAAAGTAATGCACCTTCCGTGTTTGGCTATGCCATTTTTTGTACTCATAAGAGCAGCTATTATTTCAGTTTTCAAACAGTTCCTATCTTGCGTTTTTATTTTTTTTAAATGACTAAAAGTGCGCTCAACAGATGCATACGAAAATGGCAATATAAGCAAAAGTGCTATGACTAAAGCTTTTGTTACCAAGTCGATCACTAAGTGAAAAAACTTTTTACCAATATTGTGCTGCTGAAAGTTTATTATCCAGACCTAAACTTTCATGGTCTAGGACGCTTTTCGAATGGAAGGAACAAATTTTGTTGTTCGATGTATGTACACATAAAAATCATGAAATATCCAACTTTTCACTTTCAGCCACACAATATGAGTCAGTCAGTCACACAGCTTTAAGTCACATAATATGAGATAATATTCATTAATTGATTAATAACTTGCTTGACGCAGAACGCAAGACTTGAACAATCCAACCAAAGTAACCAAAAGAGGCGCCAAAACACAACACACGACAGTCAACAATTCTACATGGAAAATTTAAAATACAGGAAAAGGAAAACACGTCCCACAGTTGAACAAACACCACACCAAACCAACCAAACGTTCACAGACTAAAAAAAAACCACCAAACCACTATAAATTATATTGTCAAGTTGGTAAGCATACTGATACTGTATATATCTCCATCTCTGTTCATCAGTCGTCGTGACCGAAAAAGGCGAATAAGTACACAACGTTTCTTTTCAAGGTCTCTTTTAGAAATAAATATGCCATTTGCCGTGTTGTTTTTTGTATCCAATTATACTGAATGACTACCTATACGCAATAGATACAATGAACAGTCCGATTATACACGTTTTGTATCCAAATATACAATCTGGCAGCCCTGAATGACAGACTAGTGATGTATCAACTCGAGTTACTAACTCGAGTTGGGCTTAACTCGAGTCAACTCAAGTTGAATTCTCTTTAACTCGATTTAGTCGATTTGAATTCTCCCGCCCAGCGTCAGCGTCAGCCGAATGACAGACACTGAGATGGCGTGAAGTTTACCGATCATTTATAACTATACGGCTCCACTTGCCATTAACAAAAAATAGAATAGAATAGACTATATTCATTCATTTAATTCGCTACAAATGACAATTATGTCAATGTCACAACAACACAACCTTGCATTGTTGCAGATTTGAGGTTATTTTGGAGTGCCGGTTGTTATTGTTGTTAGTTTTTCGAATTATTAGATATTGTATAGAAAAAATGCCGGAACCTAAAAGGAAATCTGTTGTTAGGGATGTATTTGAATCGCCAGTGAATGGACATGCTAAGTGCAAACAGTGTTCAGATTCATCTAAATATAGATTTGTTGTTAATTAATAGAAATACTTACTTTATTTATGTTACGAAAATTTAATCCTAAATACATAAAACATAAATAAATGATAAATAAATACATTTCTTTTTTTTTTATTCTACCTTCTTTAATTATAATGGTCCCCATACATAGTTATACTGAATCTGTTCATTTTTTTTAAATATTGTTACGAAAACAAATCATTTCACTCAGTTTCATTTTACCCAGTTAACTCGAGTTACGTGATTTTCAACTCGAGTTACCTCGAGTTGTGTTTATTCCGACTTGGTACATCACTATGACAGACGACGTTCAAACGAACGATATACATGACATTGTACGAAACGTTTCGTTTCACGCGTAAAATTACATTCTGCAATCAGTTATTCCATTTTAAATACATAAGTGCTCAAACATAGGCTATCTATTCACTACTACGATTATATAAATTTAGTTCAGTTACTCTGTTGTATATTATTTCACAAATCTTTGATTATTTGAATGTAAGTACTGAAAGGAATGTAAAATAACCAGTAAACGTTTCTCAAACTGCGGAACGTCAAAGTCGTGATGTAGATTAGTTCGTTCAGGAAACTCAAACGTACTGGAAATGTTAAAATTGTGCTATTCGTTACAATATAATGAGAGTATTATAATTGCACAGCCAGCAATAAGACTTGATAAAGTTATAGCGTATTCTAAAACTTGATGATGATCACTTTGAGGTATCGGAATAGTATGAAGTAATCTGAACCCTTTTATTTCAATATTTACCATTTCTGATCAAAAATAGTAGTTGCGCAGAGCGCAGGCGCGTATATTTCAAAAATGGACATTTTCACTTCATAATTTTAACATAATATTTATCTTATTTTTAATATATTTAAGTAGGATTTCTATTAGTTAAGTTTTAAAAATGTTAGGAAAACGTTACAGTAAGGGATCAAAAATAAGCGTGTTTCGCTTTTGTGTTAATAACTGAAATGTTTCTGCAGGTAAGTTGAGTGCACTTTCAATCAATAATTAAATTCCAGAATAAGAGTAAAAACCCAAAATGTTTATTTTCAGGGTCGTGTTATAATTGTTTGGTTATCTTGGCTTATAGGAGGTATTTGCGGAGTTGTTATTTTGTTAGTTATAATTTGTTACTGCCGCCTAATGCCGCGACATCAGAAATCGTTTGGTGAGTTTAATATTAGTATTTTAATTAATTATCAAATGTCTTCTTAATCTGCATTCTGCCAGGTATTAATCTCATGTTGTTGGTCTGGTCTTACAGATGAACAATACCTTAAAGAAAACTATGCTATCAAAGAAAATCATGCATATTCTAGTCAGGAAAATTATAGGATGAAACATGCTGAGGTGAGCAAGAATTTCCTGCTAATATTGTATTCTTCTATTTATATAATTTTTTAACCATCCCACTAATCCTGAACAGGATAAAATATTTTGAAGCTCTCAGTTCTTAGAAACATTAATTCTCAATGAAAATCTCCGTAATGAGTTACTCTTTATCTACCTTAATTTTGTCTGAGACTGTGGTAATGGCTGATGAGTTTTATATAGATTCAAGATATTTTTTGTAGAAACATAAGTATACACAAGCAAGCAGTTTGTTCATAAACAAAAGAATTCCATTATGTTTGGCCTTTGTGGCATACAAAATATATTTATGTGAGTATGTAGATTATAACTCTTCTTCACTATTTACAATGCTTTATTTAAATTAAATAATCAACCTAATTATCCGTTCATATACATGGTTAATTGTAAAACACTGAAAGCCTCTCAGGACTATGTTACTATGATCTGGATATTAGATTAGAACATCATTGAATCAGTAGCAGAGTGTGATTTTTATGTTTGATTAAAAACACAAAAATATAAATTGATAAATTTATATTTTTCCGATCTACACCGGATGATATGGAAAAAACAGAAGACTAAAAGCAAACAAGTAACAGACATAAGTCACAATAAAATATGAATAAAAATTACATTCAAAAAAGTTTTCTAATCCTAACACACACATTATGGATAAAAACTGTTTTCTAACACTCCCTCTTAACTTTTATTCATTGAGACCCATGCCTCTCACACACCATTCGAACTTTCCTTTTAATAGGGGCTTCGTTAGCACATCTGCCACCATACGCGACGTCTCCATATACTCAAGCTTGATGTGCCCATCCCCAACCGCTTCTCTCACAAAGTGGTGGCGCACATCAATATGTTTTGTACGCTGATGATGAACAGTATTTTGTGCAATGGCCACAGCAGATTGACTGTCACTGTATAGCTTCAGTGGCATCTCAGGTTTAGACGTGACTTTGGATATAAATCTCTTCATAAAAGTTGCCTCTCTGGCAGCTTCTAACATTGCCACGTACTCAGCTTCTGCTGTTGACAAAGCTATGGTTCGTTGCTTCCTGCTCTCCCAAGAGACAGCTCCCTTTTGCCAAAGAAACACTATACCTGTAAACGACCTTCTGTCGTAACATGAAGCATGACTGGATGATCTGCATAGCCCTCTAAATTAGCCATATTCTTTTCCTTGGTATAATTGAGTCCAAGTCTCTTGGTTCCTTTTAAATATCTTAGGACACGTTTAGCTGCTCTAAAGTGTTCTTCAGTATAGCAGTTGTTAAACTGACTCAGGTGATTCACTGCGTATCCAATGTCCGGCCTCGTGCAGACAGCTAAATACATCAGTGAGCCAATCAAGTTTTGATACGGTCTCTTTCCATCTGGTTTGTGTTCTGGTCCAGGCTTCTCAAGCTTCTGACCAGTTACTGACGCAGTTGACGCAACCTTGCAATCATCCATCCCAAAATTCTTCAAAACTTTGTCGATATACTTCTCCTGATCGAGTTTGATTGCACTCTCCGTTTGGGTAATGCGCATTCCTAAAATAAGCTCTGCCTTCCCAAGGTCCTTCATTTCAAATTTAAACATGAGTTCTTTCTTTATTTTTCTTAACTCTTCATTCCAAAATAGCAGCATATCATCTACGTATACCGCTAGAATCATGATCTTCGCGGCCTTAGACCTGGTATAGACACATGGTTCATTTTTTAACCGTTTGAAACCAAGTTGCAACAACTCTTTGTTCAACTTATTGTTCCACTATCTAGGAGCTTGCTTTAATCCATAAAGCGACTGCTTAAGAAAACAAACGTAATCTTCTTTCCCTTTGACCTCGAATCCAGCAGGTTGCTTCATATAAACTTTCTCTGACAAGTCTCCATTTAAGAATGCAGTTTTTACATCCATATGATCAATTTTTAAATTGATATTTGCCGCTAAAGCCAGCAAAACTTGGAGTGAACTGTGTCGCACAACTGGAGAGAAAGTCTCATCATAATCTATGCCGTACCTACCTCTGGCTGAAACCCCTAGCAACTAGACGAGCTTTATATCTCCTCTTATTTCCCGCCTCCTCTTTGATACAAAATATATATTTTGAATCAATTATGTTGCAATTAGCTGGTGGTTTCACAAGAGTCCATGTCTTGTTTTTCTCCAGTGCGTCCAGTTCCTCTTGAATAGCGCTTCTCCATTTATCTCTATCTGCCCGTGATAGGGCCTCTTGAACCATTGTTGGATCCTGCTGTGACTCTGCTTGATACAGAACAAAATCTGGAAACTGCTTTGGTTGCCAGATACGAAGTGGATATCTCCGTTCATCTTCCGTAGCAGTATTCTCATCCACAGTAGTTACTTCTTCATTGTCTTCTACATTGTTACTTTCTACAGCTGGATTTTCAGTTTTACTAGCTATATCAGACTCTTCAACAACTGAAACATCCTCACAGTCTTCAAAATTTTCCAACTCAACTGGTTCTAAAATTTCAGATTTCTCTTCCGAAAATCTGATGATCTCTTCTGTATTACGTTGCTCTTGACCTGTCTTTGATTCATTGTGTTTCTAGTTTTCAAAAAACACAACATCTCAAGCCTTAAATATTTTGCCAGTTACGGGATCAACAAGTCGATAGGCTTTGGCATCATCACAAACACCTATGTAGGTCAGTTCCTGACTTTTTGAATCCCATTTTCTTATTTTCTGTTTTGGGATGTGCATAAAACTTTTGCATCCAAAAATTTTTAAATTGCTTAGGTCACACTTCTTTCCTGACCATTTTTCTTCTGGCGTCATATTTTTAACAGCAATTGTCGGAGATCTATTCTTTAGGTACACTGCAAGACGTACCGCTTCAGCCCAATAACGCTTCGGTAAACCCGAATCAGCAAGCATGGCCCTCGATTTCTCACAGATGATTCTATTTGCGCGTTCGGCTACGCCATTCTGCTCCGGCGTATAGTCCACTGTTAATTGATGCTGAATACCGCATTTCTTCAAGTAGTTCACAAGATCTTTAGTTTCTTACCACTCTGGTTTTCAGCGAACTGCTTAAATTGTATAAAATTTTCAAAAACTTCATCTTTTGATTTTTTTAAATATACAAAAGTTCGCCGTGTAAAATCGTCAATAAAAATTAAATAATAACGGTATTTGCTATTAGAAGCCACTTCCATTGGACCACAAACATCTGAATATACCAAACCAAGTACTGCCTTAGCTCTTTTAGCACCACTCTTTTTAAAAGGTTGTTTGGTTTGTTTCCCTTTAATGCAGGCTACGCATTCCAGTTTATTAACAGAGTTAGGAAAACTTACCCCTTTGGCCATTTTATCTCTTAATAGTTTAAGGTTTGACAAACCAATATGCCCCATCCTTCGATGCCATAGCATTATTTGGTCATCACCTGCTGTCGCCAGTGCAGAACCCTCTAAACAGCACTTGAGTTTATATATGCCGCGGTCCACCACACCTTTCACAACAGCCTTACCTTTTACCTTGCATTCATCAGCTCGGAAAATCTCACATCCCGATGCTTTGAAAACTACAGTATGTCCTTTCTCAACGATTTTACTAACACTTAATAAATTGTTTGATAAACCAGGCACATACCATACATCACACACCGTTAATTTATGACCATCCATATTGACTGAGCCTAAACTCTCTGCAAATATCTTCTCTCCATTCGCACAAGTAATCTCTGTCCTTGCTCTTTTAGCACCACTCTTTTTAAAAGGTTGTTTGGTTTGTTTCCCTTTAATGCAGGCTACGCATTCCAGTTTATTAACAGAGTTAGGAAAACTTACCCCTTTGGCCATTTTATCCCTTAATAGTTTAAGGTTTGACAAACCAATATGCCCCATCCTTCGATGCCATAGCATTATTTGGTCATCACCTGCTGTCGCCAGTGCAGAACCCTCTAAACAGCACTTGAGTTTATATATGCCGCGGTCCACCACACCTTTCACAACAGCCTTACCTTTAACCTTGCATTCATCAGCTCGGAAAATCTCACATCCCGATGCTTTGAATACTACAGTATGTCCTTTCTCAACGATTTTACTAACACTTAATAAATTGTTTGATAAACCAGGCACATACCATACATCACACACCGTTAATTTATGACCGTCCATATTGACTGAGCCTAAACTCTCTGCAAATATCTTCTCTCCATTCGCACAAGTAATCTCTGTCCTTTTAATTCCTTTCACACCATTCATCCATACGTCACTCCGTCATATGGTTCAAAGCTCCTGAATCAATTATCCAGTCCTGCTCGATAGGCTTCTCACTGGTTGCAAAAACGAATGTATTCAGAGCATCACTCTTCTTGTTAGGGTTCCTAGGGCAATCAAGTGCTTTATGCGCTCCTTCGCATATGTAGCATATTAGCTTCTTCTTCTAGCTCTTCTTGCCTTTACTCTTGTTTGACACTAAAGCAGACAATGGCGGGTTAGCACTAGCACTCGTGCTGGCTTTATAGACATCCTCCATTTGAAAAAGTTTTGTATCTCGAAGTCTGTTGTAACTGTCACATTGCTGCTTTCGATGGCCAGTCGCATTGGTTGGAAATCCGCCGTTAGTCCTTGGAGTATAAGTGCAGCCAATAACTCATCATCGACCTCCTTTCCAAGATCTACCAACTCTTGTGACGTTGCCATCACCGACGAAACATATTCTCGTATGGTTCCAAAATGCTCGAGTTTCATTGCCACGAGCTTTCCTAGAAGCCGGCACCTATTGTTCAGTCCTTTATCCTCAAAAGCATTCTTCAAGGCATCCCACGTCTGCTTAGCAGTTCTAGCCTGACGTACGTGGACAAGACAGTGAGGTTTTATCATTAAGCATATCTTCGCTCGGGCTTTTTGATCTCTCTTTCTACCTAATATGTCCGTTACAGATGCAGTTGCGCTCGTGTACTCCCATAGGTCATCATGTAAAAGATACAATTCCATCAAAAATTTCCACGTAGCATAGTTAGTGTTACCGTCTAACTTCTCTATAGAAGGCAAGCCACTATTGCTGCTGGTTCCACTTCCCGATGCTTAAACATTTTGTGACAAACTGTCACCAGAATCCTGGCCTCTGTCTTGTTCCATTTTTAACCGACTTCTAAAAAAGGAGGAGGTTCTCAATTCGGATGTTTGTATTTTTTTTTATGTGTGTCGGCGCTACTGATGGGTAATTTTCGGAAATTTTTCCAAACTTGGAAATTTTTCCTTTTATTTTTCAGAAAAATAAAAATACGGAAAAATAATGGAAAAATATTATTTAAAGTATAATTTTACTTTGAATAAGGGTCGAAACGTTTGAATCATAGGGCCCAAGTGCGCGTCTCGCCGGCTGATCGATTCCTTGCGTGACTAGAGGGCTGGCTCGTTCTTTGCCCAAAGAATAAGCATTGCCATACAACGTGAAAATGCTGCTAGTCTTGGCAGTGCTTCGACGTTACAGTAAATAGTTAGTTATATTAATGTATTTTGTAGTGGTAACTCAAAATAAACAAAATAAATTATCAAGGGTCAAATTATGAATTAAATGGTTTATTGATTTTTTTTAATTTACATGAAAATATACAACAAACATGTACATTCATCACATATTATGATAAATTAAAAATGAATAGGAATAATTACATCTATTCAGTTGGAAATGAATCCGAATCGTCATTTGTAAAAAGGGAATCATGGTTAACATTTCCTCCTGCATCTGTATATACAAACAATAAATCTCTTCAATAATATGAGCAGATAGTTCTTCATAATTTTTGGTAATTGATACGATGGTGCCAAAGCACGAAAAATTTTTTCCATAGTGGATGCTCTACCCAAAACTTATCAGGGCTCCGGATACTGCGGTTGCTAAAGCAATCAATTTATCAATATCCTTCAAGGCGTATAGGTGACGAGGCGCTAGTGGACAAGCTTTATAGCCTGGCTTATCGACGAAAAGTTGCTTGTCTCTCAGTTTTCTACAGATTGTACTTCGGGCAGTGTGCGCAGGAACTCCATGACCTGATCCCTCCATCTCCCTTTCACTACCAGTCTACCAGACACACTTGATTGATATACCGTCTTGTCGTACCAAGCGTTTCTCCTCCAAATTTATTGTGCGCACAAGCCGGCTTCTGTTTTCCCCGCCACTTATGACCTTTTACCCTTTAAAACAAGAGGAAATAGGCATCTTCTGTGCTAGATGGGATGGGTCTACGATGGGGCAGGTCCCATCGTAGACCCATCCCATCTATTGCTTACCATCAGGCGAGATCTAGGTCAAGAGTGAGCTCCCCGTAATAAAAAAACGTTCTTCTCATTTATTTGAACTATCTTGTTTTTATTGATAATAAGCTCGCGTTGGTTTTGACTTAAAGACCCCCCAATTATAGCCATCAGAAACCACAGACAACTGCGGGGAATTCCACTCCTTAGCCTCACGCACAATGAAAGTACTCCCAAAACGTTTTGTGCGTATGGGTGGGATGACCACCATGTAACGAAGGCGCATTACCCTTTGTCTTGTAGTTCGATGATGGAACGGGCTTGGTGGAATTAGATTGTGTAATTCTATCTCACATTCCACGGAATGTAACTGATAGGATTGCAACACGTTGCTGATTTTGAAGGCTCTGGAGCTTTGAATGAACCCGTGCATTGTTGGCAATCTCTTGGCCCGTTTCTCATTAAACTCAAACGCGTCCAGTTGATATTTGGCAGATCCGTAGCAAAGATGAGGGTACATACTCCATACACGATTTAGCTTGAGCTTGAGAAACTATTCCGTTGTGCAGTACTGTCTTAGCTTTGCTAGGATTCTCAACTTTTTGCTGCTCGTTGAGCCTTAGCCTCGATGAACGAACCAAAATTGAGGGTCAATGTTACCCCAAGAAGCTCAATACTCTAGAATCTGGTCAAATTCAACGCTCTGAAAACACAGGCTTGTCGTTTCAGCGCTATAAGGAGCCCTTTTGAATTGACCCCTACTTTCCGAAGTATATCTGTGCCAGTTACTAATCGCCTGGAGCTTTTTGGCATGGGGTTGACGTCAGACCTCAACTTCGGCTCAACCATCGAGCCCAGAGCAAAAAAACAAAAAACAAAAAAGCTGGGAATCCTATACAAGGTGAGGTGGTACTTCACGCCTGGTCAGCTTCTAGATCTGTATAAAACACAGGTCCGTTCCTGCGTGGAGTATTGCAGCCAGTTGTGGGATGGCTCTGCAAAGTACCAACTTGCTGCATTGGACTCGATTGAGCGCAGAGCTAAAAGGCTTATAGGCGACGGGGTGCTGGTGGACAAGCTTCATAGCCTGGCTCATCGACGAACCGTTGCTTGCCTGTCGGTTTTCTACAGATTGTACTTTGGGGAGTGTGCGCAGGAGCTCCATGACCTGATTCCTCCATCTCCCTTTCACTACCGGTCTACCAAACGCATGGCTGGGTACCACCCACACTTAGTTGATATACCGTCTTGTCGTACCAAGCGCTATTCCTCCACATTTATTCTGCGCACAGCCAAGCTGTGGAATTCTCTGCCGGCTTCTGTGTTCCCTGCCACTTATGACCTTTCAGCCTTTAAAGCACGAGTAAATAGGCAACTTCTGGGCTCGCTCGTCACATCTTAGACCTCATCTATCGCTTACTATCAGGCGAGATCGAGGTGAAGAGTGGGCCCTTCAGTGATAAAAAAAACCGCATTACCTACTATATTTACCGACTATATTAGCATAACGAAATGTTTTGTTACAATATTTATAAGATACACTATTATTTTGTTTTTCGCACAGATTCCACATGAGTTTGCCCGTATTACAACCTATTTCTAACCTATACCTTTAAGAAGTAGTATTGGTATTAAATTAAAAAGCACCTAGCCGGCATTTAATAACTCGAACGGAGAATTCCCTGTATGCGAATTACATTGGTGTTGCAAAAATAGACAAAAACTTGTTTTTCGTTTCATCTTGCTAATTTAACATGTTATTACTAGCAGTAGTAATATTGATATTGTTTTAGTGTACACATAATTAACTAGATTATGTATTAAAATGAGCTTTTTTGAAATGGAAAAATATCGGAAAAATATTGGAAAAATATCTTTTTTTCTTTTCTTTTCCTTCTGAAAATTTTCCACTACCCATCAGTAGTCGGCGCATAGCTCCGTCGCTTGCCAACCGATTTAAAAAATTCTTATCTTGTTAGAAAGGGTGTACTTCCCAAATAGTCCCATGAAAATTTTATCGAAATCGGACAAGCCGTTTTTGAAAAATCAATAAAAGTCTAAAAAAAATATTTACGTTGATTCGTTTACTCTACATTGCATTTTTTGTTCGCGCATAACTCCGTCATTTACGAACCGATTTGGAAAATTCACTGACCCACTAAAAAGCACGAAACTAAAAACTTTTTTGCAAAAAATAAAACCGACTTCCATATCAAAACACTACAAAGCCAAAAATAATTTTAATTTCGGAAGGCGGTGTGAAAAAAAAAGAAAATACAAAACCAATAACACCGACTACCGAAATTAAAATTATTTACGAACCGATTTGGAAAATTCACTGACCCACTAAGAAGCACGAAAATAAAAACTTTTTTGCAAAAAATAAAACCGACTTCCATATAAAAACACTACAAAGCCAAAAATAATTTTAATTTCGGAAGGTGGTGTGAAAAAAAAAGAAAATACAAAACCAATAACACCGACTTTTTGACCTTAAATCTCGTTTCCCAATGGGGTGACGACAATCTGGTCAAATTCAATGCTCTGAAAACACAGGCTTGTCTTTTCAGCGCTAAAAGGAGCCCTTTTGAATTGACCCCTACTTTCCGAAGTACATCTGTGCCAGTTACCAGTCGCCTGGAGCTTTTGGGCATGGAGTTGACGTCAGACCTCAACTTCGGCTCAACCATCGAGTCCAGAGTTCAGACTGCAGCAAAAAAGCTGGGAATCCTACACAAGGTGAGGCGGTACTTCACGCCTGGACAGCTTCTAAATCTGTATAAAGCACAGGTCCGTTCTTGCGTGGAGTATTGCAGCCACTTGTGGGATGGCTCTGCAAAGTACCAGCTTGCTGCATTGGACTCGATCGAGCGCAGAGCTAAAAGGCTTATAGGCGACGAGGTGCTGGTGGACAAGCTTCATAGCCTGGCTCATCGGCGAACCGTTGCTTGCCTGTCGGTTTTCTACAGATTGTACTTCGGGGAGTGTGCGCAGGAGCTCCATAACCTGATTCCTCCATCTCCCTTTCACTACCAGTCTACCAGACGCACGGCTGGGTACCACCCACACTTGGTTAATATACCGTCTTGTCGTACCAAGCGCTTCTCTTCCACATTTATTGTGCGCACAGCCAAGCTGTGGAATTCTCTGCCGGCTTCTGTGTTCCCTGCCACTTATGACCTTTCAGCCTTTAAAGCACGAGTAAATAGGCATCTTCTGGGCTCGTTTTTTCACATGCTGGTACCCATAACCTGATCTGGATATTAGATTAGAACATCACTGAATCAGTAGCAGAGCGTGGTGAGGTGATATGCAACCTCTATAGAACTGGCTGGTTTACTGCCTATGTCTCAAATGGCATCGAACACAAATACTTGTGTCATTACTTATAATTGTACATGTGAAATTTTAAATGAACAAAGCCATAATGTATTACGGAATGGTTTAATTTACTACAATTTATTTGTTTGTTTATTTTTTTTTTATTGGAACGAAGTTCCTTATCGCGCGTTACGAAAGGGGGCTAGACGGAAAAAAATCATACGAAAAGTTGTAACGACACTATCTTACCGACTTCAAAAAAAAGGAGGTTCTCAATTCGTCTTGAAATTTTGAAGTGAAAACCTCTGTAGGAGTTGAGGGGGAGTTGAGGGGGGAATTGAGGGATGATTTGAGGGATGAATTGAGGGATGAGTTGAGGGATGAGTTGCGGGATGAGTTGCGGGATGAGTTGCGGGATGAGTTGCGAGATGAGTTGCGGGATGAGTTGCGGGATGTGTTGCGGGATGAGTTGTGGGATGAGTTGCGGGATGAGTTGCGGGATGAGTTGCGGGATGAGTTGCGGGATGAGTTGCGGGATGAGTTGAGGGATGAGTTGAGGGGGGTCTCGTGGGGAGTTGAGGTAAAGAGAGAGAGAGTGTTTCTTATGTCGTGGAAATTTTATATGCCCAAACGTATACCTGTTGACCCAAACCTAGTAAAGATTTTTAATCCAGGTATAAACTTCTTAGGGCTATTAGCCCCAAATTTAGGGTAAAATAATGCTTATTGGGATTTTTTTTGGGCCCAAATATATGTAGGGCTAGTTTTAGGGGCATACATACATTTACAAGCATCACATAATTGGCCGCGGGGCGCGCGGTGGTCAACGGCCTAGTACTACTACATTACAGATTATCTATGTACTAGTACTAGGAAGTAGTATATCTATGTACTTGGCAGTATTCGGAAGTATTTGATGATTGTGACGCTAGTGGGCATTTAATAAGCGTTTTGAAATATTTCAAAAATTGCACTTGCATTCATGACTGTACCATTTTAAAATTGAACGCGCTTTTTCGATATATCATATACTGAAAAACAAATTACGAAACCGATTGTCCCTTGAAATGCTGTTAAGTTTGATGATGACACGATTAATTTTAAAACGTGATGGTGGATCTTGCGTTACGTTTACTCCATCTGTCTCCATCTCCAAAAATGTTACAGTTATATAATGTAAACATGTAGACTAAGAATTCCGAAATTTCAAATGAAACGCCAAGTCGGGATTTAAGCGATTTATTTACAATAATTGATAATGTGTATATAATAAAACGGGATATGTGTGTATGTAATAAAACGGGAAACTCATTTAAATATTAACCTTGAATAGCAGCAGAAACAGGGTTTTTTGAAGTGAAAACTTCTTTAGCATCGTTGTGATTTGAAATTGAATTTGAAAAGACAGAAACATAAATTCATAAGATTTAACGTGGGAGAAAATGAGATAGGAAGCACATTACACAGTGGTTCTTATGTCGTGGAAATTTTATATGGGCAAACCAGGGCAAACGTATACCTTTGAAATTTCGTAAATTTTTGAAGGATTTTTTTTTGAAGTGAAAACTTCTTTAACGTCTTTGTAATTTGAAATTTTATGAAACGAAAAAGCGACAGTAAAAAGAGATAGACACATAAATTCATAAGATTTAACGTGGGAGAAAATGAGATAGGAAGCATTATACAGTGTTTCTTATGGCGTGGAAATTTTATATGGGCAAACGTATACCTTTGAAATTTCGTAAATTTTTGAAGGTTTCACTTCTACCACGTGTGAATTGCACACATGTTTGTGTGTATGTTTTTACAATTCCTTCACTAATTAATCGAAAGGAACTTCGTTCCATCTGGGTGTCCCTTGACACCTCTCAAGTTTTTTTTTTGTTTATTTACCCCAACCTCTTTTGGATATGCCGATACCTAATGACCGGGCCTCTCTTCGAAGGACCATGGGTGTTTTCGCACACTATTCGAAATGGATCCCAAAATTTTCAGACAAAATAAGTTTACTTGCAAAATCAGATAAATTTCCATTGATGCCCGAAGCTATACAAGCATTTCAATCGCTAAAGGCAGAAATAGCAAAGTCAGCTATCAATGTTATTGACCCTAAAATACAACTCACTGTAGAAACAGACGCATCTGATCACGCCATAGCAGCTGCTCTTACCCAAGAAGGGAGACCAGTAGCGTTTTTCTCCAGAACCCTAAGCATTCATGAACGTAATCATTCAGCAATAGAGAAGGAAGCTGCCCAAGTAGTACAGATAGCTGTATAACTACTCACTTTTAGACCTATTTGAAACTCTATGCGTATTAAGACTCTTTTAAGAGTACACTGGTGATCCTACAGCTGCATAATAGCTGTCAGTGATATCCAAACAGCTTAGGCTGATTAAGAGCTGCATTAATGCTGATTAAGTCCGACAAAACTACCATTAATACGCTTAGAGTGCTATAAAGGTATATTTTCAACGACGCTATTCAGCTTTTAACCTTTTTTAATGCCTTAGCAGTAGTAAGGGCTATTTAGTGGATGAAATTACGCCAAATGCTGTATAAGAAGGTATTTGGGAACTCCTATTACACTGACTTATTATAGGGGCACGTGTGAACTATTAGAACGTTAATAGCTGTATAATGGATGATTTGTGGTCCACATTACAGCTTATTGCTAAATATGTCTACCGCTAATCAGCCTTTATACTGCCATTGATAGTGTCTGCATAGCGGCTGTTTAAACATTCACTAGATGCCTCGCAGCTGCTTAGAGACTCACTAGTGTATCGAATTAACGGCTTTTACTTTATATTGGTTCACATAAGTACCTTTAATCAGACTTTATCTGAATAGAAGTAACATGTGATACTGTAATCAGTCAGTGTAACTTGTAACGTTGATGGCGATTATACTGACGTACAAACTATAAATATACTGATTCATTTTTCAACTTTTAAGATGTTTTGTGTATGAATTAGGAATGTATTGCATTAGTTTTTACTTCCTGATAACATAATAATAACTTTTTATCTTATAATTATTTTCAAAGCACAAAAAATTGTTTATTCAAGTTTTCATCACGGGTTATTTATATCACAAAACTAATTAAAAACAGAATATTTTCGAGGCGCACTAAAATTTTCTTAGACAATATATATATGTATAATGTCAGTGAAATTTTTCTTTTGTTAATACCAGGGAATATGAATATTATCCACCTATAATTCACTCCACGAAACAAGTGTTCAATTGGCAGCTACGGGTTATTATATTTGCTTCTACATGTTTGCTACATCAAATATGTTCACTTTTACACTGGCCGCAAGCAGCCTTTCCCGGTTTAAAACATCTATTAAGAGCGTAGATGTGACATATTTACTGAATAAAGAGTAACTTGTGATCTCTTAGTCAGTCGATATTCAGCGGATAGTACTGTCGTTATCCTTTATAACACTGTTAAATTGCTGCTACATAGCTCCTAAGCAGCTACGTGAACTTAAGGCTGAATAATTTGTGCCCATTTAAGATTTATAAGAGCTGTGTAAGGCCCTATACAGCCCTTATTCAGCTTTTTTATTCAACTTTAAGCATGATGGGAATCCGTTATTCGGCTGATAAGCAGCCTCGTGTGCTACTTGGGTGCAGCTATTGTGGAAAGTATAAAGAAATGGCGGCAGTTTCTAATGGGTAAAACATTTCAACTGATAACTGATCAGAAATCAGTATCCTTTATGTTTGATCAGAAACACAACTCTAAAATAAAAAATGATAATATTCAACGATCGCGCCTGGAACTTTCTAATTATAGATTTGATATTATATATCGTCCAGGCGAGGACAACATAGTAGCTGATGCCTTCTCACGAGCAAATAGATAGATAGATAGATAGATATATTCTTTATTGTACACCATAACAGAATTAAATAAGGACTTAAAAACTACAAAGGGTGTTACAATGGACGGTTTTATCGCTAAAAGCGACCTTTTACAGACAACCTTTAGATGGATTTGACACAGCAGGAGAAAATAAATTCGCGGGTAGTCCATGGTGTACTATTTACTTATATACAATAAATAAGTAATAACCTACATACTCAATACACATATATATATACATAGGTACATAAAAATAACAAAGCTGAGATATATAAAAAAATAGTAACATATTAAAGAGAGAGATAGAGATCTTTTACCATGTTTTTGAAAGAAGGAAGGGTTTGTGCTTGTCTTACTGACACGGGAAGAGTATTCCACAGTCGTACTGCTTGAGCTGCGAACGACTTACCAAAGAAATTGGTGGAGTGACTCGGTACCTCTAGCCTCAAGTTATCCGATGACCTCAGAAATTTGGCATGTGTGTCATGGACGAACTTAAAACGTTCTTTAAGATAAAAGGGGGTCTTAAGATTGAACAGAATACTGTAAAGCAGAGACAATATGTGTAAGTTCCGGCGAAGACGTATAGGAAGCCACTTGAGTTTCGTACGAAATTCAGATACGTGATTATATTTGCGCAAATCAAATATAAATCTTATGCAAAAATTTTGAAGTCGATCAAGTTTATCAAGTTGTGCCTCTGTGAGATCAAGATAACTGACATCAGCGTAGTCTAGGATGGGATGTAAAAGAGACTGTGCTAGCGCAATTTTAGTGGCAAATATAACAGCATCAACTCAATCAATCACCGACAATCTTCTTGAATTACATAAGAAATGGTAGTTTCGAATCGTCACTTAGCGCCGTTGGGAAATACTCGTACTTTATATTCTGACGCTGAAGATCGTGAAACAGGATCTGACTCCAGCTGGCTTTCTGCTGAGTCGGATGAACCAGAATTTCAAAAAAATGATGAACCAACTGGTATTCCGATGAACCAACCAGTAAGTATTACTTTAGATCCTACTAATGTACAAAGCTCTGCACCTCGCCGTTCAGCAAGAGAGCGACACCTTCCATCTTATCTTCAAGACTATGTCACTTCTTAATGGGAGGAGAATGAGGTGATATGCAACCTCTATCGAACTGGCTGGTTTACTACCTATGTCTCAAATGACATCGAAAACAAATACTTGTGTCATTACTTATAATTGTACATGTGAAATTTTAAATGAATAAAGCCATAATGTATTACCTACGGAATGGTTTAATTTACTACACGTGGTTTTTATGTTTGATTAAAAACACAAAAATATAAATTGATAAATTTATATTTTGCCGATCTACACCGGATGACATGGAAAAAACAGAAGACTAAAAGCAAACAAGTAACAGACATAAGTCACAATTAAAATATGAATAAAAATTACATTCGAAAAAGTTTTCTAATCCTAAGACACACGTTATGGATAAAAACTCTTTTCTTACATACTGTCATCATAATCAAAAAGCGATAGTATAAATCGCTTTCTTTTGCTTTGCATAGACTTCGTAACATTTAGGCCGTTCAATTTAAATATTCTTTTTGTATGAAAATGTGGTGAACTAAAATATGATGAATTTTTAAAACTCATAGAAAAAAAGTTGTTGATTATGATGTTAGTAACATAGTCCTGAAAGGTTAACGGTGTTTTACAATTAACCCTGTATTGACATAACTAGGACTCATTTAAAAAAAAAAACATTTTGGGTTTTAGAAATTATTTAATTTAATACAATATAAAAATTACTATTTTAAAATATGCAAATCACTACTGCACCATCCCATGAGAAAATGAAACTGATACACTGCATTAGCCCCAACAGCATCCTGAATGTATTGTTATATGGAGGGCATTCTAAGAATTTTGAGTATATCTAGCCCACAGGATCAAATATACCTACTGTAAATATTGAGCAAATAAACAAATCTTATAAGGCCTGGCTGCAAGTATACATAGATGTGCAGTAAGGTCTCACAAGAGTAACTTTTACATCCCTTGAACATCTTTTAAACCTGTCAGCTGTGTGATGTTGGCTCTCACTGACAAGGCCCTCTCTTCTACCCAAGTCTGCATCATCCTAGAGGTAGGGAGTCATAATATGTTTTATGAATAAAAAAATTATAAACTCCCTTCAACGCAATTTTCCATTAAGGAGGATGGGTGGAACTACTTAAGAGCTTTTACCCCCGGCCTCAAAGACTCTCATTCACCACACGTTTCTACCCCCTATCACAGAATACTTAATAGTTGCCCCTACTAAAAGTAGGCTTGAAAAGTTATTTATTTGTAGAATATTTGTGTAGTTTTTTATCATTCTACATATTACCTACAAAAATTTGGGTATAACTCTGATCCCCAAGATACACATATCTAATTATGAAAAATAAAAATGTATAATTTGGGAATGCCCATTCAACCAAATTGTGTATGTACTAGATTTTTTTTAAATTAGTCAAAGAAAACAGGCTTGATGGAGTTGTGCTGTGTAATTTTCAGGTGCAAATCCAACGGCATGCTCGTCCTGTCAGTTACGCAGGAGATGCAGAGTGCCGGTCCTCTCGGGAGGTTCGTCACCCTCCGCAATGCTATGTCAACCGTGTGCCTGATCCGAGGGAGACATGTGTGCAATATGCCTCAAGCAGTAGTGAGTATTTATTTGCTCTAATTAATCTTATTGATTTCATAACAGGATAGGATGTAAGAAAAAACTAAATGGATACTTTTGCATTGTTTCTTCTTATTTATTCTTATTTCCTTTACTGTATTTAAGTTTAGATTATGGTGAGTCTTTGATATCGTCATGAACTAAGCATTAGATAATACATAAAGATTGAGTCTTCTGCTCTTTGAATTATGTTTGTATTGGAGGGAGTCCCACCAATTATATGTCCGCTTCTTAGTGAATGTGATAGAAAAGGCGACTGATCAAAATTTTCTTGATGATGTACTATACCTGTTACTATAATAATATCATGAAACGATGATCTGCTAACACCCTCTGGTACTATGTTTTTGATGTTCTTCATGTGTTTACACATTCATACTTGCTCAGAAGATTCATAATATGTTTGATATGTTTTTAAAAGGAAACATGGCAATAGCGCTTAATTTTACAAAACTGAAATATAGAGAAATTCGTTTATAGAACGTGGTGTTCCACATGGGGACATTATTGGTCCAATTCTATTTTTAATAGGTAATTGATTAGTCTCGATTTTTTCATATTTATTCCATATTATATTATTTTCAGTGTTAGACGAAATAGACAATGCAGCAAACATAGACGCACTAAAGACGAGGTCGCTACCTGCGTTTCTCAGACCCAAACCACGACCATTATCTACAGAGGACGACCTACAACAACTGTATGCTAAGGTAAATCAATTAATCTGTTCTAAGTTCCCTTTTGTTTTCTGTTCCACAAAAACCCCTGGAATAAGTTTTTTTATTTTATTTTTATAGATAACTAGCAATGTGGGTGGAATCCACATTACTAGCAATCTTGTTAACCCCTCCAACTAAGCTAAATATGCTTGTGTCTGGAGTGGGTTCACGGTAATAGTGTAATGGGTGGGGTTCGAACCTGCGACCTCGCGATCACAAGTCCGACACCTTAGCCATTAGACTATTAACACTAGTTTTAAGTCAGACCCTCACGATTTTGTAACACAGACTCACATCTCCTGACTGTTACACATAATACACAACTCATTTGTCATAATAATTAAAAAAAAAATCTATGACACCCGAAATCCCTAGTTTGCCGATAAGGTGGTTTTATGTGTGTGTGCGGTCAGAAGGTTTGGCAAATTAAAGAGCGTGTTCTCAGTTGAAGGTTTACTGAACGACTGACACAAAGACTACAATAATATAATACAGTGGTTAAGAGCTTAGAGTTAACTTACGACCTACGTCATACATGGCCTAAGACTAAAGATGTATAAGTAATATGCCTACGCTACACTATTATCAAATATTTTGAAACTATTTTGAGTAACCTTGGAGTTTCTTACCAGTTTTTATTCTAATTTCGAACCGAGCACTGGCTTCTGACGTGTTATAAGTGCCCATGTAGGCCTATGTGAAATATTTTGTTTTACTTTTCTTGATTTTGTTTTTACAAAGATTGTTACATCTCAGGTGAATTTAAGCAAGAAATACAAGAACCGCATGCGCAACGAACACGCCGCCATCATCGCTCTAAGTAAGTCACACAGCCAGTTCTTCGACGCCGATGCTGTTATAGTCTATGACCAGAGGACGGCGCTCTAGAGACAACGGCATTACATATTATGTTAATGGTATAATATGTTGTTTAATGCCTTGAAACGAACATTATCGAAGAATAAAATATTTTGTAGGACAAAATTTATCAAATAATAAAAAGTAGCACCTGTTTGGTCTTTAACACAGGTACCAGAATGCGTATGATTTGATAACTAAAAGAAGTTATCATAGTATAGAAAATCATACGAGAAGTTAGGACAATTTTATGATGAATACTGAATTCAATATCATCGACGAGCCAAAAGTATTGGACACACGCCCTAAAATAGAACTCGCTTTTTTAAGAAAACGCTTAGAAAAAAAGGTATTCACACCACTTGAATTAAGACTAATAAGACATTGTACAATAATGAAGAAGCCTAGCTGTAATACACCCGTTCTAAACCTGAACGGGATCAGTAATACTGAAATATGCTTGTAAACATGAATAGGCTAATTTCTCAAACCATTGACGAAATAAAAAAGCTGTCTAAAGATTTCTAGCCAAAAGTTGCACAAACGAACTTATTTCATCTAGAAATGTTCGCTAAAGTGAAAGCTATCTTTTGGCTATCATCAATGCCTGTCCTGTTTAATCTTGAAGATAAAAAGGACCTTAACATGAATTATATTATCACGGATTAGACAAACGGCCCCGAAAATTCCATTCACCAGATTACATTTTGAGCTCAACAGAAAGCCAAATAGTGTCTAAATTGCATTGGACGTAGGTCTAGCGTGAACGTTGCATAGACGCTCAAATACTAAATGTATGTTCTGGTTGGACTAGAGTCGCGTACACGCAGATGGATTGGCGGAAGTGTATAGTGAAGGATTGCAATATTGTGACGAAGCCTCGTTCAAGCCATTCGCTGCATACAAGGGAGCAATTCGATATAATGACAGATCAGCGTCAACTACCACGAGTTTCACTTGTCAGGTCTGCGGCAAATCGTGCCGCATTGGTTTATACGTAGTGTAGGCTTCAAAAATGTCATTGGTTTAACATTGCCATAAAGGTTTGTTCACATCTGACTAACAAAGGTTGAATGTTTTCTCATATAATTGTCAGTTCTGGCGTAACGCGACCGATAATACGCGACGCATCTTCCGTTAGATGTGAACCGACCCAAAATCGTAAATCGTAAAAACTAAATAGTTACATAGCATTGCCGCAACGTCTGTACTGCGTCTACGCTGGACCAAGGCTAGAATGTATGGCATGTAAATATACAAAATACAGATTGAATGGAAGTTTCCGGCTAAATAAACTAGTTTTCTACGCTCTTATATTTCTAAAGTAAATTCCAATACCCCGATCCCCAATCTTACATATCTACATTCTTAGTAAAATAGCAGTATTATAAATGTACCGTTTTAATAGACTTTGTACCGTCGTAGTTTAATGCGCACAGATGTAGTTGTAAAAATAAACGAAAGCGCTTGAAATGTTGCTAGAAAACTGTATTGATGTGAAATGAGAAACAGTGTACGGTCAGCAAAAAATAATTTTAGACACTTCAGTTGGGAAACCATATTTTATTGTGAATATATTTGAAAATGAGACGAATATGTCGGATTCATTTATATTATAAAAAATAAATAAAATTTATTTAATTCAGGTCTGTGCCCTAAATAAAATTAAAACGTTACACATTTAATCTTTTAATTTTATATAGCTCGGCTTTTAATTTAATAATATGCTGAAATACATATGTGTCTATTTAGATCGCTGTGTCACAATTATTCTCCTTCTATATGGAATAGCACACACAAATAGTTTATTGAATAGGTCATAAGGATCATCCTTTTCAACCTGGATACCAAATTTAAATTTTTAAGATTTTTCATGGAGCATTTCAAGCGCTTTTCCGCCATTAGCAGATTGATAAGATCAGAATTGAAAATAAATACATTCAATAGATTTTATACCAGTATTC
Organism: Tholera decimalis; assembly: GCA_943138885.2. Taxonomy (NCBI): domain Eukaryota; kingdom Metazoa; phylum Arthropoda; class Insecta; order Lepidoptera; family Noctuidae; genus Tholera; species Tholera decimalis. Next base: position 3,862,307 of record OW964553.2, on the reverse strand, counting down.
AACACCCTAATTAATTATTTTTGAGTATTGGCAAAATTGTGATGAAAAATTGTGTGATAAGATTATTTTGTAAAACGAAATTGTGGCCTATTTCGAACTTTTTTATAAAGATTTCAGTAGTACAGTCGTCGACAAACGTTTAGAATATTAATTCACATTTCCTACAATATTGTTAGCATAGCTTTTGCATCCCGTAGATTTTTACGTTACCTACTTACATAGTCGAATCAGACCGCTAGAGGCTTATATAAGTCACCGGCAAATTACTACTTGTATGTTACACCGCGGACGTGGCTGTACTTTACTGAAAGTAACAATCTAAAAGTTACATGTATAGATATTTCTGTAGAATAAAATAGCGTTTGTTCACGACTGTACTTTACTTTATAAATGCGTACGCGCATATTATAAGGCTTTGTTGCCTCTGAATTTACAGATTTTAAATATTCGTGATTTGCGACTTGAAGAACCTCCCCACCATTTTATAATTGAAATGGAAGGGGAAGGTACGGATCACGAACAAACCTAGGCGAATTTCTTACGTTTTTCTATAAATGTTGAGCTGTATCGAACTATTAATAATTGAATGTATTTTATCAGTAATTGTAGATTTGTTTATGGAAAATAAAGGGTTTTGTAATCAGCGTTTTATTTTGTCTTGTAATTTGTAGAACCTGAAATGATAGTCTTTAGAACAAAAGGATAGGAAGGAAGTTGCGTAAGTTGACTAACTAGGAAATTTTAAAATAAAGGCATGATTGTTTTTTACATCTTATTAATGAAATCAACTCCTAAAATAAGTACATAAGTAATTACCAAATAACACAATCATAATAATGGAATTTGTAAAAAAATAACCGTCCATGCCACAGATATGCTATAACCACTAAAGTCTGCAATACATGATGGCCGAGCGTAAGCCAACGCAAATAGGTAGGTACAAGGCAACAAATAATGTCCACACGTTCGACAAGTTCCTCGAACGCCAATGGAGACGACCAATGTAGAAGAGGGTCTGTAGAGCTGCCCACACGTTAGCCGAGCGCAGGCGAGCGCCTTTGATTTGTGAACAAAACCCATGTCCGTAAGGATTGAGGAGCCACATCAGAATTTTTTAAATATGATCTCACCATTATTTAGCAGCAATGTAGCTTATTTTGCAGGCCGAATTCTAGATTTAGCAGCAAAATATATCACTAGTTATTTTAATGCAAAAGTGGCTCCTCAATCTAAACGTTTGAATTGAGGAGCCACCTGGAACTCGTTAAGTAATAGATGAATATTTATGAAAATGTTGTATCATTTAGTAGTAATTTTGCATATTACGGTCTAAAAATTTAGCTTCTGTAGCGCTAAAATGAAAGAAATTACAATACTTTTAATATGGCTCCTCAATCTAAACTCAAGAGGTGAATTTCTATCGGATGTGTGCGATCAATTAATATATTCGACATAATGATCATTTAGCAGGTGTTGTGTTTGTTTTTGCAGTATAGGAATAAAATAGTAAAACAGAGTAAATTTTGTATATTAACGCATTTTCTTTGGCTCCTCAATCCTGACGTTCTAATTATATATGTTTGACTGTAGCCACCTGAGATCTCAACGGAATATAAAGCCAGAGATACTAACATTTAGCAGAAATGTCTGCTAAATATATCTGCACAGTTCAGCAATGTATATATTTTGGATTCTGAAAAAACAATACTTAACTATTTTCTTGTAAATTCAGTGTGTAGGGTGACCATATTATACTCGTATTAATGAAACCAGGATAAGTAATTTATTAAATTTATATTTTCATAACAGATTATATGTGTGCGTGTGGATTGAGTGCTCCTTTTTAAAAGTTAAATATATTTTTACGAAATCAAGAAAGAATTTAAGAAATAATTGTGAAAACTTCATGGTGAAGATAAAAAAATTGTGAAACCTATGGTGAGAAAGTCATGGTCAATTATCTAGAACACCAATCTGCTAGTTTGAGAAAATACTGTAACTCATGTTTCAACATATATACTAGATATATGGTTAACATTTTTATGTGGAATAATTGTATTGAATTTTTGAAAACTATTCACAAATATTCAATTTATTTTAGCTATTTATTTGGATTTTATGTAGGTTTATTTAGAACACTCAATCCTCCTATGGTGCAGACGGAGTGTTCCAAAACTCTCCAACTTTGGCTTAAAAAATGATTAAGATTCTTACTCTATTTAACGATTATAATTCAGACTCAGTTTGTGCAACAAAAACCTTGACGTAAAACATAATAGTTCGCATAGCACAACCATTCAGTTTATATGAAACTATGTTTGATAGACTATATTAACACACAGTTTGGTTGTTTTGTTGTTGTTATTTTTATTTTTCAGTTAATTATTTATTTCGTAGATGAACATTATTCATGTACAAACGAGAATACTTCACCTCTGATGAATGTTTTGTTACTAAATAAATATTATTGTGGGTACGTAAGTGAAATATTAATTTGTTGGTACCCCCAAAATGTGGTCACCCTACACACTGAATTTACAAGAAAATAGTCAAGTATTGTTTTTTTAGAATCCAAAATATATACATTACTGAACTGTGCAGATATATTTAGCAGATTTTTTATTCCGTTGAGATCTCAGGTGGCTACAGTCAAACATATATAATTAGAACGTCAGGATTGAGGAGCCAAAGAAAATGCGTTCATATACAAAATTTACTCTGTTTTACTATTTTATTCCTATACTGCAAAAACAAACACAACACCTGCTAAATGATCATTATGTCGAATATATTAACTGATCGCTCACATCCAATAGAAATTCACCTCTTGAGTTTAGATTGAGGAGCCATATTAAAAGTATTGTAATTTCTTTCATTTTAGCGCTACAGAAGCTAAATTTTTAGACGGTAATATGCAAAATGACTACTAAATGATACAAAATTTTCATAAATATTCATCTATTACTTAACGAGTTCCAGGTGGCTCCTCAATTCAGACGTTTAGATTGAGGAGCCACTTTTGCATTAAAATAACTAGTGATCTATTTTGCTGCTAAATCTAGAATTCGGCCTGCAAAATAAGCTACATTGCTGCTAAATAATGGTGAGATCAGATTTAAAAAATCTGATGTGGCTCCTCAATCCTTACGGACATCAAAACCCGACACCGATCCGAAGTGAGGCAAGTGATCACGAGCAACGACGAGCGAAGACAAGTTGCACCAAATGAGCTCTATACACGTTGGCGCTGGCCTCCACTCGGCCAACTAGGCATGTGACACCAAGCGATAGCAAGACAAGGCAAATATACCGTCTACATGTTGGTATTGGCCTTCACTCAACAACACTCGGCCAATATGTATTGCAGGCTTTACATATAAAACCCACACGAGATGCAATGAATATTTGAAATCTCTTTAGAGGGGTGTCTTTAAAAAAATAAGCGCATCTCTCAGTCTAAGGGCTGAAACGATCGTACGTGGTCGTCCGTCGTGTGCCCTCGTGCGCGGGCCCGGGAATCTGTCTTCGAATTTTTGGTTCCATCACATACAGGGTTTTTCAGATATTTTCATTCCCTGTTTTACGAGTTGTAGTGATGAAAACTTTTAAATAGCCTGTGCCAGTTACTCAAACTGAAAGCTACTTCTAAGCCACCACTGCACCATAGAAATAGAAAGAATAAGGAAAAATCTGAATAAAAAGCTGTAAGCTAGTAAGTGCAGAAGCTGGCGAGGGTCGGGTAAGTCTTGAGGCGAAGCAGTTCCAGTTCAGTCTGCAGCATCACAATGGTGGAGTGATTGGCTTGCACTTCTCGGATCAGCCGGCTGCGCATCACCAGTGTCTCCATCCTGAGGGGAAACTTGGGTACATATTCAGGTGCAAGTGGATGTGGAGGAAATTGAACACAGTGTAAAGGTTGATACGGTGTTCCCATTGCAATTGTGCAAGGCGAATACGGGGTGGTTTTAGTCAGTACAGTCTGACAGATCCTTTCGCACGCCACAGGGTGAAGGACATTCATGAAGAAATCCACACTCGACAAAAAAAAAAAATCCGTTATGTAATAGGTCTTTGTGAGACATAGGTGACCCTTTCTCCCCTGGAAGCCTGATTGTCCTTACAAGGCAGCTCTTTAGTTCTAGAGTCATATGAGTTATACTTTCCGGCTTTATCTGTATCTTACAGATAAAGTGGATATTTTTGCAACCACAGGGGAATATAATTATTTATTTATTTTGTTGTACACCTTACAATATTTCTATGGATACAAAAAGTAAAACTAGTGTACAATGGGCAGTCTTATCGTACAGGGCGATCTCTTACAGACAACCTTTGAATGGACAGAACTTAGAGACCGATTTCTGGTAGAGAATGCCTTGCTGCATTAAGTCCGCCCATGTGACACCATTGTACATAAAGTTTAAATAAATAAATAAATTTAGGGCTGTCAGTGTACAAACATCATAAACAATATTAATTGAACATAATAATATAAAATACATAAATACAATAAAGCCTAACGCCATACTTATACTAAAAGTGTGTTTCAATTTTTTGTGTACAATAAAGTATATTCTATCTAACTATCTACCCACTCTAGTGCTATACCTCTTTTTAAAGATGCGTCGCATCCTGATGGGTTCCAGAGCATCCTCTTTCAGTTTCTTGTCAGAGACCTTCACGTTAAGTGTGTTTATAAACTTCTCCATCTTTGTGCGAGCTGCTTCGACTCCTAACAGTTTCACCTGCAAAGCAATCCTGGAATTTAGATAAGCGCAGTGTTTTCTTCGTTAAGTATAGGTATCTTTATAAGCTGCTTTGGCAGTGCGGACTACTGAGATCGGCGGTTTAGACACAGTTTTGATTCGTCGACTGCTGCGCCATGAGTCAACGAGTTAATATCTCCTGAGGATGCTCCGTCTACGGGTGAAATACGTGTCAAGTGTGGTTTGTTTGAATGTGTAGGCACATGTGTATATATTTGCGGGCGGGAGGGTGTTACTGCATACTGTATGCATAATTAATAATCTCGTTTATGGCGGAATTAACACTAGATATATTTTGCTGAAGTATTAGTTTGGTATGGATTTGCGCAAAATAACGCCTGATTCCATTATGTATATGTTTTCTGTTTTTATCATCTTTTACTTGAGGTTTTTCAACTCTTTACTGGTTGTACTAGACGTAGCCGTACTAAAGTTGGTAATTTTTTTTACGTTGCTTTTCAAGTTAGTTTTTACGTCTTACCTCGAGCTCGGCGCACCTGTTGATCTGGTCGTTCAGTATCTTGTCGGCGCCCACCTTGGACGCCTCGTTCTCCTTCTCAACCAGCACGAAGTCTTGCTCGTCTGTGAAGCCTTCCTCTTTTCTCTTCAAGTACCGTTGTAACTCTTTTGGGATCTGGAGAGAGAAAAGCCAGTGCAAGAGACATGTATTTTTCTCATTATGATCTTGTGGTTGATCTCGATACTGCCTGATGGACAGCAATGGATGAGGTTTATGATATTAAGAGCAAGACATGAATGTAGAGGAGAAACAGTTTATATAAGAGTCGGGATATTGACTACCTATGTGTAGATGTTACTGATATCCTACAGTATCTACTGATAGGCTGGTAGTGATAAAAAGATGGTATTTCACTGTAATTATGGAAACTTGGCTATTTACCCCAGATATGTATTTTTGTGGTACTAACAGCTTTCGTCATACAAAAATAGTTACTCTACCAGTCTTCATAAATGAAATAAATTAATTTAATTCAGATAATTTTAAAATAGGGATTCTGAAATGCAGAACGTCTTTCTGCTGTATTGGTGGCAGTACGCAGTAGAGGGTAGATGACACTATGGGGAGAACGCTCCTGCAGCTCCCGATGCTCGTGCCGGAGTTGCGGAACATTCTATCGAGATACCGCAGCCCCGAAAGACAAGGGCAACTAAAGGAATAGGCTGGATTAATATTCAGTAGAAGTCTGACACTCCCTTTCGCTCCACTCAGAGCTGAAGGAGTCTGATTTTCTTGAGGAGTTCCCCCCGAAAAAATACTCCTGACATTGGAGTTCGAGGGGAGAGTTGATGGTTGAGATAAGAGTCTCTCAGATCTCTCCACCCAAACCACGTCATTCAAGATCTCTGTCCTAAGGTCACCTTAAGTCTCCTGTAAGAGTACAGCTCCTGCTTCATGTGTCTGAGTTTCATCTTCATTTGCGAGTGCTCCCACTCCTTGGACAGGATGCCCTTGCGGAACTCCATCTGTTTGCGCATCATACGCAGCTTCATATCACCCACTTTCTGGAATAATATAAGCTTTTATATAAAACGCGGCGTAATTTACACGGAACATATTTAATAAGACATCAATATGATGCATATCCGGCCGGGGTTACGGGAATGTTCTAACGGGGAACCGCAGCCCCGGAACTTAAGGAAAGGTACAAGGGGGGTTTTTAGTCTGTACTTCTGTAGTAGTCTTACAATTCCTTTCACTCCATGCAAACTGTGAGGAGTGATTTGATGATTTTTCCCTGTATAAAATGTGATGCATATACATACAGTTAAGACTCTTTTTAACAATCTATACTTTCCAATACTTCCGTACTAATATTATGAATGCGAAAGTAACTCTGTTTGTCTGTCCGATTTAGATGAAATTAGGCATGGGAATAGTTTAGGACCCTGGGAAAGACAGACATGGGGTAGTTTTTATCCCTGAATTCCCATGGGATTGGGATTTTGCGGGAACGCGAACGAAGTCGCGGGCAGGAGCTAGTTACATATAAGGTCAGGCGGGGCAAGAGCGCCATATTTTTTGCATAGATGATTTCGATGCAAAATATTTTTTTGAATGCTGACTTATGAGTGAACATTTATTAAATTGTCAATATTTGGAATGTTGTAGCTGCAAGAAACGTCAATTCAATCAATTCTATCAATATCTTAACGAGATTTTCTATTAAATTGGAAAACATGGATATAGGCGCACTTGCCCCGTTTCCAGGGGCTATCTATCTAAATAATAACGCTAAAATCGTACGTTACCAGAAAAACCGATAATTTACTTAATAGAATATAAACAAATAAACGTATTACTCTTGGCTTCTTTTTAGTGTACTCGTCCTATAGGCTACTACAGCTTCCATAACAAATTTGGGGCAAGTGCGCCATAGACTAGTAATCAGGGATTCTAAACCTTAATGCTGTTATTTTTAAAAAAAGGTAAATAACTGCTGTATTTAAATAAAAATGTTTGGCTAGAATAATAGATATCTTTAATTAATCAAATCAGACTTATTTTATGCATTACGTAAAATTACAAGAGTAGGTAACAATTTTTCCTTTATGCCTTTCCATCATATGTAGATATTTAGATAAGTCTATTTCAATTTCGGCTGACAAGGCTGGTGGTCTACCTTGTGTGAAAGATTTTTAGCCCCTTCGACCTGTCACATGATCCATGATTGTTTTACGAGGTATACCATAAGTTTTAGCTATTTCATATCCAGATAGGCCTGATCGGAAACATCAACTGCCTGACATAAAGTTTCTCTAGACCAAGGAGGTTTATCGGTTTTTCTTTGATAAGTATGAACCATCTGTAAAAGATAATAATTTTAGGACAATTTGCAGTAACTATCCAACTACTTTTTCTTGTCGAGAGATCTGTGGGCAACCTAGTGTCAGAGTTGTTCAGGAAGCCCAAAGGCCTTTGACATGACTTAAAGACTGATGTTGAATGATAACAGCCGGATCGATCGTTTTCAAAAGGAGCTAGTCTTCGATTATCGCTTCCGATTAGGCACACCTAAGCGTACATAAAATAAGGATGACAAGTACTTGGGTTTTACTGTTAACACTTACGATCAACGACTTATATAATTATAGCGCCCCAAGAGCAAATCTCAAGAAAAAATAAATAAAATTACTTATTTAAAAATAGTTTATAGACTTGATACGAAGCTTTTACTGTAAACCTATCACCCAACACCTTCTCACCACAAGACAGCACAGAGGCCGTCGGGTAATAAAATAACTGAATTATAAAAGTTGACGACTTCTGGCTCGGGGGAAGTGCGCCATACTACTAAAAACGTAGGCGCACTTGCCTCACTTGATTATTTTGTGATTACGATTTTAAATTCTATAAAAAAATATTAATTTCCCTACCTAGGACTAAAATACAGCCATAGATTTAAAGAAAAACAACTAATTTCTGTACTCACTTCATTGGTTTGCCGCAACACATAAAATATTCGAAGATTTAAGGGGATAAATAACACGTCCTCATCTCTGGTAACAGGTTTAAATGACACTAAAACTAAAATGGTGGATACATCAAGTAATGGTGAACAGAGGCATCTGTGATTGTGAAGTGGGACTGTGTTTGAGTATGTTGCATGGATGTAAGATGTCGTTAGTTGTATTATATCTGTAGTTTTCGATATTTTTATGGTCGGCGCACTTGCCCCGCCTGACCTTAAGTATTTTTAACCCCCGATGAAAAGAGAGGGGTGTTATAAGTTTAACGTGTGTATCTGTGTGTCTGTGTATATGTCTGTGGCACCGAAGCTTCTAAGCGGATGAACCGATTTCGATGCGGTTTTTTTTTGTTAGAAAGCAGGTTTCCTGGCGGCGGTGGTTCTTAGATAATTATGTTTTGTCAAAATCGGTAAAGCTATTTACATTCATCCCCACTTTCACCCACCGAAAGGTGGATGAAAGTGGGGATGAATAATCGAATATTGACAAATATATCCAAGTGGGGTGTCAAATGAAAGAACGCGACGACGGGTATATTACAATCAGACCTGTTTTACCAAAATAGGGTCAGCCATTTACTAGATATGGGGAGTGAAAGTGGGGATGAATAATTGAATATTGTCAAATATACCCAAGTGGAGTATCAAATGAAAGAGAGCCACTATATTGCAAAAACTGTCCATTCCATGAAATTGGTTAAAGTGACAAAAACTATTGGTGGCGCGGATTATTAGACTGTATTTGGGACGCGGAACAAAACGATTGACAAACGCTTGGCGATAGGTACATGAGTTGCGAGGGTGTTGGACAGTAGAATACAACCCGAAAATTAAGGATGTGAAAGCACAAACCTTTTACGTGAGGGCGAATCTACTTATCGCCTTCGCGAGGTCTGTGCGGGGAAGGGAAGGGTCTAGGAAGAGGATGTCAATCGAATTCTAAATGTTGGCGCAACCAACTATGGTAGGTGAAAAGTTTAAATATCACAAAATAAAAAATAAATTAAAATATCAAAAAAACCCCTACGCAAAAAAATAATTAGAAAAATTAAAAAAGTAAAGAAATAATAGTCGCAGAGGGGTATCGCCATTTAGAATCGTAATATTTAAAGTTACTTTGTTTGTTTGGATGAACCATCATTCTGGGACTTAGAACGAACTGCGCAAATGGCTGGGATGGAATTCCTGCTAACATCATCAGAGCATCCAGGCAAGTACTAGCTCCCATCATTGCACATGTTTAAATTTGTCTTTTTCCTGTGGTATCTTTCCAAATGTGTTAAAAAAAAACCGGTTGTTCACCCCATCCACAAGGCTGGGAGCAGAGACGATGTAAGCAACTATAGGCCTATTTCCATTCTTTCTGCGATGTCAAAGATCCTGGAGCGAGTGCTTAAGAGTCCCTAACAATTTTACTGCCAAAAAAAAGAGAAATTACCTACTTTTGTAGAACAAATATCTCAATAACGGCATAAAATATCATTTTTCTTTTAAAACAGCGTTAAACATTGTATATTTATCTAGTATGTGGTCAATTTATACACACATCAAAAGTGTCTAGGGATCAAGCATTTTTATGCGGATTTCTTGAGATTGAGATGTGGCTTTGTAATAAATTTATGATTTTATAAATTTATATGGATCCTTTTTGGTGCATTTCATAATTTGAAACAGGAACTGTTAATCAAATTCGAGTAAAAGATGAAAATCAGCTGTCAATATTTTCCCTATAAAAACATACAACGCATTGAAGACATTATTAGTGCTACTGTTTCCCTACTACTGATTAAAACCAACGTTATTATGGAGCGGCGACGTCATTTAAGCAGGGAAGAAATGCTCAGAGCCGTGGGAATGATAGAAGCTGGTTCCCTGCAACGTACTGTGGCTTTAGCTCTGAATACAAGTCAGAGTGTTATCAGTCGACTTTGGACACGTTACCGAAGCACTGGTACCGTGGCTGAGCGCCATGGAGGACGGTATCGCTGCACCACACGGAGACAAGACCGATACATTCAAATCTTAACTCGAAGAGCTCCAACAATAACCGCCATGATGTTAGCCGTGAGGCTTCATCACTCTTCAGGGAACTTAATTAGCGACCAAACAGTCAGAAACCGCTTGCATGAAGTGAACCTTCATTCCCGAAGACCGCTACGGGTACCACCTATAGCAATGCACAATCGTAGGATTCGATATCAATGAGCTCTTGAACACAGAAATTGGGCAGAAGAACAATGGCGTTTCGTGTGCTTTTCTGATGAGTCTCGTTTTGGTATGAGACCGGATACAAGACGTATACGACACTGGAGAACCCCTGGACGCCAACAGCGATTAAAATCCTGCCAGGAAGTCCATCCTTATAGTGGTGGAACCATCATGGTATGGGCGGGTATTTGGATCGGCGGAAGAACTGAGTTGATTTGGATCAGAGGCAACCTCAACGCTCAGATTTATGCTGAGACGATTGTATCTGACGTCATCGTTCCTCTACAAGTGCAAATCGGTCCCTTATTTCAGTTAATGCATGATAATGCACGACCGCACACCGCAAGAGTTGTAAGACAGACTCTCGCCGCAGCTAACATCAATGTCCTGCTCTGGCCTGCTCAGTCGCCAGACTTGAACCCGATTGAGCATGCATGGGATATGCTACAGAGAAGAGCTCTGCCGAATATGGAGGGTATCCAGTCGCAACAAGACCTTTTTTTGTTGTTGCAACGAACATGGGCGGCCATTCCACAGCGTGATTTGGATGAACTCATTTTGAGTATGCCAAACCAATGGTCTTGTGTTGTTAGTGTTCGCGGTAGAAACACGGATTATTAATTGTTTAAGTTACCCAATAAAATTTTAAAGAAAACTGTTATTTCAGTCTTTTTTTCGAACTTTAATGTTAGTGGTTCAAATGTCAAAAATCCCTTTATTAGGAAAATGGCAAATTTCTTTATTAATGCAAAGGTGACTTGGTTTATCGTTACTGTGACAAACGAAAACACTTTATTTGATGAATCCTTAAAGAAAATTTTAATTAATATCAATCAGGAGAAAAGTTATTGCAAAAATATATGTTGATCCCTAGACACTTTTGATGTGTGTAATTTAAATATCGACTCAAAAAAAAAATACAAACACGTGTTTTTACGAAATCACGTAATACCAGGTTTTACAACTGCTTTTTTAGCTTAATGGGGGTGAATAACAATCTAAAAAAAATTCTTGACCATTGGGCATATAGTGCACTAGTAAGTTAACAAATTATTTTTTGAAAAATAATGGGGCGATGTACTTAAAAAAAATAGTAAACTCAGAAAAAACTCAATAAAATCCTTTGCAAAACCGTCACTTTTGAGTAAGAATCCGTTATTGAATAGAAAATTAAAAACTAATTCTGAATAATACAGGTATTTATCTACCAAATTATTTTTTTTATTTTAATTCTGAGCTCATATTTTATTGTAATAACATTTTCAAAGTATGCCTTATAAATCGATGCGCTTGCTCGATTTATTTTGAGTAGATTAATTTGACCACATATTAGATAAATATACAATGTTAAACGCTGTTTTAAAAGAAAAATGATATTTTATAACGTTATTGAGATATTTGTTCTACAAAAGTAGGTAATTTCTCTTTTTCGGCAGTAAAACTGTTAGGGACTCTTAACAACAGCCTCACGGGCTTTCTCAAAAAGTTTAATTTACTCGCCGATAACCAATATGGTTTCAGAACTGGTATTAGTACAGAGGACGCAGTATTGGCACTAACTGATCACGTGGCTAGGATTCTTGACAAGAAGCGGAAGTGCCTAGGTATTTTTTGGACCTCTCCAAGGCCTTTGACACCGTCTCTGCCCCAGCCTTACTGGAAAAAATTGAGTCAATCGGAATAAGAGGAAAAGTTATGGCGATATTCGCAGACTATTTAAGTGGCCGTACACAAACTGTAACTATAGATGGGGAGAAGAGTGTGGAACTTCCTATAGAGTACGGTGTACCACAAGGTAGTATCATGGGGCCCACTCTTTTTCTTATCTATAGCAATGAGTTATGCAGTCTGTCTCTCGGCAACTGTAGAATTTTCACATACGCTGACGATACAGCCCTTATAATCGACGGTGCAGACTGGCCACAGACTCATCGAAACGCAGAGTCTGCGTTGACATGCGTTATGCACTGGCTGGGAAATAATCTCCTCACGCTTAATTTAAGTAAAACCTTATACTAACCTTTTAGCATCAGGTCCAATCAGTGCCCACCAGACTCCCTGTCCCTTGTAGCACATACATGCAATTCTAAACTGCTATGTAACTGCCTTTCCTTGACCAAATCCTCTCACGTCCGGTACCTTGGCATACATATTGACCAGCACTTAAACTGGCATAAGCAGATTGAGGTAGTATCGGCTCGAGTGCGTAAGTTGATTTACGTTTTTAAGAAACTTCGCAAATCGGCTGACAAATCTACGCTCAAACTGGTTTACCTGGCCTTGTGCCAGTCTGTGCTAACGTATTGCTTACCAATCTGGGGAGGAGCCACAAAAAATGCTTTCATTAGACTCGAGAGAGCGCAGAGAGCTGTCTTGAAGGTAATGCTTTCCCTTCCACACCGGTATCCCACCATACGTCTGTATTCAACTGTAAAGTTTTAACGGTTAGGCAGCTCTATGTGCTTCTGTTGGTACTTCGAAGGCATGCTTCTCGACCCACACATCCCCCAAGCGGTAGAGTGAAGCATAGGGTCTTTTCCCAGGAATTGCACAGGACCGCGTTTGCGAAACGCCAGTACTATGTAACAAGCACTAAAGTGTATAACTCTCTTAATAAAAAAATCAATCTCTTCACAAAAAGCAAAATAGAATGTAAAAATAGTCTTGCAGATTACTTAGCATCATTATCATACCGTAATACCGAGGATCTTCTGGCAGGAACTTTATATTTTCTGCACATATACTCCATGCACAAACAACACAGAATCAATCTTACATAATTATACACTATCGCAAACCCCTTATAAAAGCACACATTCCCTAACACACACAGTCTCTACACACACACACACACATTCACTCGCATACTCACACTCCCCTCCCCCTCACATACTCACACACGCACTCATTCTAATTTGTTTGTTATCTTTAAAAATAGTTTTTTTTGTAAACCTTTAATTTTTTGTATTTTTTTTTTCAATCAATCTGTATACTCATAAAATGGTCTGCTTGTGCTTGATGTTTGAAGAACACTGACTCCTAAGATACAGGGACATACCTAGTTTAGGAGTCAGGGTCTCTACTGACACATGTTTCTTTTTTTTTATTGTTCATTTTATGCTTAAATTTTATTTAACCATGTGTTGCTTTGTACCCTTTTTGAGTAATAAAGATTATTTTATTTAATCTACTTCTAATTATTTTTTGCGTAGGGGTTTTTTAAATTTTAAATTTTATTTTATTTTAAGCACGTGTTGGAATTTAAATTGCATTAAAAAGCCAAATTTCTTAATTCAAAAACAGGGCTGAGTACTCTACCAATTTATATAAAACTCTATTAAGGTCAAGAAAGTAAAACACAAAGGACGTGTTACCAGTATAAGGTTATTAATCTTCTCGATGTCGTCTCGTGGGATGAGCGTGGCGTCCTCGAAGTCTTGCATGTGTCCCGTCGTCACGATCTCCACCTGCCCCGCTGGAAGCACCAGCTAGGCGCAAAAGGTAAGATTATGGTTAATTGAGGGTCAGAGAAGAAAGATCACGGTTTGTATATACCTTCAAGTATTGCAGGAGCAATGAAGTATCTGACTGATATATCTATTGTACTTATATGTATGTATAAAATCAATTGATGTTCGTTAAACTCGAGGACGGCTGGACTTTGGTTAATTTTGGGAGGGGAATAGTGCCCCGAGATATCAATCAACACGGGGCCGGGCCGCGTCTGACCGCTAAGGAGATGATGGCACGACTTGGATGGCTTTCTTAAGAATTGGAAGGATGTGGCGCGGATTCGATACTGTTAGAAAGAATGGAGGGTGGCCTTTGTCCAGTAATGGCAGTATTTTGTTTGAACATGGTGGACATCTCACCCACATGCACAAATGGTTTTGGGAATACTTTTATTGCGCGTACATCTAAGGAGTGAAATTCCCTACCGGAGTCTGTGTTTCCTGATAGATATAATCTAGGGATATTGAATGTGTTACTTCTAGGTAATAAGTACTTCATATTCGATCACATCATCGCTTACCATCGGGTGCGATGGTGGTCAAACCCGAACCTATCAACAATACAAAAAAATTTAGCATACTTCGCAACACCATCTTCCAAAAAAAAGCCATCTTTTAAAAAAAAATTGTAGCTATGTTAAAGCTACTATATCACCTTCAGAATTTTAGTTTGTCCCCGTAATTATACCTAATCTGCTGCAACAAAATTCAAAAGGTACCTGAACCGTTTTATTCCTGGCTTCGAGTTCCACTGTCTCCCGATGGCGCAGCATGTTGGTGTGGCAGGAGGCGAGGTAGGCGCGCCGAGCCTGAATGGCCTTGTTCCACACGCCCGTGGCATGCTCCACGTTAGCCAAGTCTTGGACCAGTGCTCTCATCTGTGGAAAACGTTTCCGAAAAATAAGATAACTCATTCTTTTTTCTTTTTTTGATATGTAAAAGATAATAATGGTTATTGTGGGTTATCGTTAGGAGATAAACTAAGTTAGGAGGTAAACTTAGGTATATGTAGATCTTTTTAAGACATAGGTTCCGTAGTACATTATTTTTATCTATCTCGTAAGTTTTAGCAATATAAATGCAGAAAAATACATAGGTAATTATGTTATTTTCGACATCACATTACAAATCTTTGATGCGTAGTTAGGAAGACCTTTAACAGAGGCTGGAAGGGATTTGTTTTATAATACGTAGGTATTAATACTTATACTGTAAAGAGATAAATATGAATGTAAGTTTGATGTATGTAGGGATAAGCCCTGGAAGGAACTAATGATTTCATTCTAAAAATGATTTCATTTCATAGTATTGCTAAGGTACATTATTGGTGAATGCTGTAAATTATTTTTAATTCACGCGGACAAAGTCGCGGGCGACGTGCTACTGTCAAGATAAAGATTCGTATCACAAAGTTTCATCACGTCGTATTTCTCATATTTTTCCATTATTAAATATCTTTTTTCTTTCTTTCTTTTTTATATGACCATTTGTAATTGGTTTTCAGGCAAGTCCTCTAACCACAGACGCGTACTGCAGATGTGTTTTAAAACATCCTAAAGCAAAGTCTCCCAACGCGTCTGTCTGTATGTTGTTCGCAATACACTCGAATACTATTGAACAAATTTTCATGCAGTTTTCACCACTGGATAGAGTGACTAATGAGGAAGGTTTTTGTGTATAATTTATTAAGGGTTTAACCTACTCAGCTTCAAGCTACTTTCATACCGAATTTCATTAAAATCCACCTCGTAATTTTGAAGATTAGCGCGTTAAAACAAAAAAAAAAAAAACGTTTCCGCTTCATAAAATTAGTATAGATTATAGTTACCCCCAAACACAAACCCACACTGAGTCTAGTTGGAGGATTATTACCCATTCCTTCTCATAGAGAGAAGGCATGTTTCCCAGCACTGGGAATGTTAAATGCTGTGTATGTAAGTAGATATATGGTTAAACTTACCCTAATCTCGTTCTCAATCTTGGCTCTTCTCAGCTTGCACATGGTTGCCCATAAATGTTCATCCAACACTGTTGGCATGTTGCTGATCTGGTCCAGCTGGTCTACCCTGTTTCATTAAAACTTAATGAGTGTAGTTTCAATTTTACAGTCAGTAGTGAGGCCGAAAACTATAGTCGTGGTCGCGTTTCTGAAGGCAAGGTATGGATCATAGACTTTCAAGGTTTTATTCTTGGAAATTAAAGAACCTTTAAATGGAAATCTATAAAACTGTCCATAAAACTTACAATAATTGATCTCTCGTTTTTTCTGAACTTTAAAAAAAAAAGTTAGTAACATACTCTGAGGTTGTACTGGTCTCTCATTTAATATAATTAGAGAGTCCTAGAAGCTGCACATTTCTAAAATAATATGTGTAAGTTATGTTTAAGTTCGTAGAAATATGGATAGTTTCAGTTACATCAAGCCGTGGCCTTTAATAAACATTTCTATGTCATCATTGGCGTATCTAGAGATATTTTTCAGGGGGGGCCTGGCCCCCAGTGGTCTCCCCACTGGGAGAAGCGATTCACGGTGGAGCATACGGAGGAGGTGTGCCCAGCTTGGGTGGAGCACCGCTGTGTTCTCGTGGAGGGATAGGTGGCGGAGGCCTCTCACGCCAGGCGCTGGTTCAGACCATTGTGCGGGGCGAGGGGCAATGGGATGCAGTCACTTCCTTCTGCGAAGCAGTCATGCTAGCGAAGGCGGAGGCAGAACGCGTGAGGGAGAGATGACTCTCCTCTTTACGCCCCAGCAGACGCGGGAGTCGACCCGGGCGTCGGGGATCACGAGCCGATATCCGGACACCATAGGCACGGGCTTGTGGATGGCGAACAACGCAGAACGGGAGATGTTATTCGATGATATTTTCATCCGAAAAAAAGTAATAAAGAGTGGTAGAAGCGATAATCTCTCATCTCAAATTCAGTTTTCGTTAACGCTTACTGTACGAGTCAAAAAATTTAACATGAATTGATATACCATGTAGCGCAACAGTAGAGAATCTGAAAAGTGAATCAATCTCGCAAAAAAAATGGCCAATTGCGAGTCGACCTTAAAGGGTTTTGTTGTGGCGAGTACAGATGCAAACGCTATAAAAGTTATTTATCTAGCGATAAAAAAATAAAATAAAATAAATAACTTTGTTGTATGCCTTTGCATAATTGATAAAGTTATATAAGCAAACGCTAGGGGTTAATGTATGAAATTGCTGATTTGTACTGAAACATTAAAACTCGATTTTTTTTTCTAAAATGTGACATATTATTGAATAAAAATATCTCAAGTATACACTAATTATCTATAAATTGTTGGCATGTAATCGGAAGATTATATTTTATGCCTTTGCGATAGAACTCTCAGGATCTAGATTTGAAAATTTGTGTGAAAGCATTTAGTACTTTCTCTTGGGAACAAATTTTTTACTTACTTCGTTGAAAATCACAAAAAAAGACGTCCATTGGAGCAAAGTCTGGCAAGTCCGAAAGATGACGTATGGTTTAACCGCAGCTCCTGCAGAGTTACAACGGTTTCTCGTGCAGTGTGCGATGCCATGCGTTATCATGGAGCAGTAATGGTGAAGATAAATGCAAGAGTTGGGGCTTTTTCAATGCTAGTTTCACCATCATTGTTTGAATTTCGGCTCGGTACATATCTGCTGTTATTGGGTGAATTTCAACAAATGCCATTTTTTATCATATCGGTGAACTTTTTCAATTATATTTTCTTTGTATATTTTCCAGGTTTTATGCAATCTTTAGGATATCAAATATCCCCAAATTTAATATCATCAACGTATCATTTAAGACCAAGGAGAAAATTCAATTTGAATTCTGGTTTCCACTGATATGACAAACCGGCACCGATTATTTTTTCAGTACACTGATATGATAAGTTAATCCACTGAAATGATGTACATATCCAGCGATATGATAATCTATCCACCTTTGAACATAAAAAAGTAAATAGTTAGTAGGTACCTATATATTTTTACAAGGGTGACTTAGAACTGAAGACCTGCAGGCTTAAAAAGGCCACATAGAGCAATTCCGCTAAAAGTGAATCACTTTATGAATTCCCGGCTGATCCTAAGCAATTCCTCTATTATTCGTAAAATGGTTACCAAAATTAGCAGAATCGTACGCAAAGCAGAATCATATTTGGTGTTAATGTTGTCGCAGGAAAAAAGTAAAGATCGTATTTTTACCGGTTATTTTTCCTTTGCAGTTTTTATTAGCCAAGTAAGTTATTTGTGCAGAATTTCTGTAATTAGTACATAATTAAGGTATTGGATGCAAATAATCAACGAAATATGGCAAATAAGCTCTTAGATCTGAGAAATTAACTTGGTAGACTGGCAACATTCTTAATATCGGCAGCTTGTCAATGTCATGCCGTGACGTAACTCTGTATTTAAATCTATACTAATATTATAAAGCTGAAGAGTTTGTTTGTTTGTTTGTTTGTTTGTTTGTTTGTTTGTTTGCTTGAACGCGCTAATCTCAGGAACTACCGTTCTGATTTGAAAAATTCTTTCAGTGTTAGATAGCCCATTTATCGAGGAAGGCTATAGGCTATATATCATCACGCTAACACCAATAGGAGCGGAGCACTAATGAAGAATGATTCAAAATCGGGGGATTTTTTTTTCCACGCGGACGAAGTCGCTGGCGGAAGCTAGTAAATAATAATTAGGTTCCCTTGTCCCTTATTCGTCAACATCAACTTAAATTTAAAGAGTTGTGCAATGTTAATTCAAATTTCAAAACATTTGGCTGAGTCGGAAACTATAAATCATGGTTTCAAGTGGTTTTCTACATATTCAACAACTCAAGAGTTCGTGCTGTTTAAAAAAACTGATTGTGCCTGCACCTCTTGTAAATTTCGTGAATGCATTTCTACAAGGCATTCGATTATTTTCCTAGCGGATTTCGTTAGAGTCGGACTGTTTATAAGAAAGTAAGTGTTAACTAAGTTTACTTTTGATGAATGTTTAATCATCATTATGCAAATCAATTAATTTGTATTTACCCCTTTTGTAGAAAAGGCAAGACGTGTAGCAAGAGTTTCCGAGGCTCAATTTAATATCTTGCTCGATTTTATGGAGCGTAACCCTAACCTGGCTAGGGCTCAGGGTTATAACAACAGCGCCCAAGGAAGAGCAGAATCTTTGCGCTTGTGGACGGAGGTGGCTGAAGTGCTCAATGCTGAGGGGAGTGGGACAACTAGGACTTCAAAAGAATGGTCCATTTTATGTATTTATATAATCATTTACATTGTTCTTTTAATGTCATTCCAATATCACATTTTTATGTTTTAAAATTTGTTTACAGTATGTTAGTAACATATTGGATATAATTAGGTTTGTGGGTTATGTTATTTTGCACTATATTAATGCAGAAAATAAATTATATTCTTAACATTTACCTAGCCAAATAAAACATAAAAATTGATAATAAAGTGAAATAAATGTAATCTAAACCATCATGATGTTGACCAAAGTCGCTGTACAAGATCATCTCTCATTGCTTCACCAACAGCTAGGTGGTGGTTTCTTCGTGATGCAGTTCCAATCTGTGTATTAGTTATCTGAAACATAAATTTCAATGTTAAATCATAGGCTTATTAGTGTTATTATTATCAGAATCTGTCAATAGTTTTGTATGTTCACAATGGTTGAATTTGATTTCTTTGTAAATTACTGACCTGCATATTTGCCTCATGTTGTTCATCTTGAGGTGATAATGTTGTTACCGGAAGCCTAGCAATGTTGGCAATGTTGTGTAACAATACACAAGCATTAGTTATAAAACCAGCCATAGTGGGATGGTAATGTTAAATAATACTGACCTAAAAACCACACTGTTTCATTTTCAGCCTGGTGAAGATCCTCTAAGTGGGACTTGAGTATATGGTGGTTCCATATAAAGGAGCCATGGTCTGCCCCTCCATGGCTA
Source organism: Tholera decimalis (assembly GCA_943138885.2). Classification (NCBI taxonomy): domain Eukaryota; kingdom Metazoa; phylum Arthropoda; class Insecta; order Lepidoptera; family Noctuidae; genus Tholera; species Tholera decimalis. The sequence goes on along the minus strand of OW964553.2, from coordinate 3,842,381 downwards.
GCATCCACACTTAATAATTATATTCAAATCAGAGTCACAAGCCTAGAAGTAAATATGTTACTTTTAAATTATAGTTATATTAAAATGATTGTTAGATTTATGTTATTAAAAATTGATTAATTAATAAATAGTTTTGCCTAAAAATGCCTATTGTTTAATTGAAGTACTTAGCATTCCCTGGTTATATGGTAAGTATAATATTTTAAAGGGACCTAGTAACAGCAAAGTGAACTTAACTATGTTTATGAGAGCAAACACAGTTGTGTTGGGGCAAGTGCCTATGTATATATACTTACTATTTGAGCATTTAAAGAGTGATATCGTTTTCGGTTAAAAAACATCTCTTCATATTCTGAAAATTGTAAACTATTAATGGTCAGGAACAGCATGGTTATATCCATCCATACTAATATTATAAATGCGAAAGTAACTCTGTCTGTATGTTATCTTTTCACGCCTAAACCGCTAAATCGATTTAGATGAAATTTGGCATGGGAAGAGTTTAGGACCCTGGGAAGGATATAGGATAGTTATAAAAACTATCCTATATCCCGGAATTCCCACGGGAACGGGAATTACGCGGGAAAAACCTCCCTGGCGAACGAAGTCGCGGGTAAAAGCTAGTTTGTAATAAATATGTGATGTATGTATGTAACCATTTGCCTCGATGTCCACAGAGAGTGAGATCTTTATTCACTGGGCTGTCCCGCGTATTTTAAATGTAATAAAGGATTTATTTAACTTACCCATTTTTAATGACGCTCCGTTCTTCCCGAATTTGTGGAAAGTGGATTTTTTTTTTTTTTATGAGACAGCTCTCACACAATTAGATACACTCACTTGATGCATCTTATGGTGTGCACTAGCCCCTATGAACCAGAAGCTTAGTGCGCACAACACCTAAAATACAAATAATGGGGGTAAATAAATGGCTATATTATGTTGTTCACCTCTATATTATGTAATGGTACTTAGTAAATAATAACTACCTTCTTAATGATTCCCCTACCTTAGCGACAGCACTTATTCCACCTCCTCGGCTAAGGTACAGTTCCAACTCATGTATGAGGTCACGACACACACTGTTATTTAGCCGATATAGTCCCATAAATTCTGAGACTGGCATTTCAAAAGCCAGTTCCAGTTTCCGAAGAGCTACGTTTCGGCGGCGATATAAAATTATTTCCGTAACGCGCGTGCTCAAGGGTCCTAAATCTGCCATTATATTATTTTTCTTAAAAATATCTGCGAAATGAATCGAAAGATGTTGGTCTTGCGTAACTCCGTATGATTCTGCTAACTGACACTAAATCAATTCATCATTAGTGGACCATTTTACGAATCTCCATACAAAACTGTCAAACAGATGATTTGCGGGACATGAATTGAACGCAGATCATATTATGAATTGCCAATTTGTGACCATTTTACGATCTGCAATATGATTCATATTGTTATCCTAATACGATTCATACAAAGTGGCTATTTTAGGCCCGCTGAACTTAGGGTCTTATGTAAGTAGATCACATCAAAAGAGAACTGAGTTCTTAGAAATCCAATTAAAATATATTTTTTGAAATTATGTACCTATTTTATTATATTTACTACAGGTACTTAGAATTAAAATAAAAGAATGTTTATTTTTATTATCATTGTCTTTATTAAAATGAAGTATAAAAAATCAAAAATCTTATATCTAAGGTTAAAATTGCACAATACACATTTATTACTGTGGACGATCCAGCTAATTACTATGTTTTCTTTTCATCTATTTATTATTTTGTTATAGCACAATACACATTTATTACTGTGGACGATCCAGCTAATTACTATGTTTTCTTTTTTATTATGTTTTCTTTTTATCTATTTATTATTTTGTTATTTATTATTATGTACCTACTTACTATTTTTTTAACTAAAAAATATTTTCTAGAGAAACCTTCAATGCGTTCAATTGCTCCACCTCACCATCATCATCTCAGCCTATAGACGTACATTACCGAATACAGACATCCCCTAATGATACATTTATACAGCTTCTACTACCCAGTGGTATTGTGGTAATGATTTTGGCAGTCTATGTAGGTAAGTATGTCTGTATGTTTGTATGTTCCATTGTAACTTTGTAAACTTAACGAAATGACATGGATGGGATCTACCGATATGATAAAGCAATCCACCGATGTGACAAATCTGTGCGTTGATCATGAATCAAAACACCGATATTAGATATAAGACACAGATAGATTTTTTCTTATCATTTCGGTGTAAATTATCACATCGGTGGTAATAAAGACCACCGATTACAGCGATATGAGAACAGCGACGTGAGAAATAACACACTTTTTGGAAAATTAGAAATAATGCATAATATCTACGATAAATTCAATTACAGACAATGAAGCTAAATCACTTACTACCTCTGTTAGAACCAAACAACAATAATAAAACTACTCATTACACTAGAAAAATGCAACCACCGATAATATAAAATAATTGTCCGGGAGCAACTTAAATGGCGTACTTATGTTATTGGCGGGAATATGCAGCTATTTCACACACGTCCATCCTGACTACGCACTAGCACACACCAACGAGGGAAATACAATTGGGGTGGAGACGCTGTCGGACTCGTCGATGTAAAGTTAGATTTAAATTACTTTTGTCCAGCGATATGAGAACATTTTTCAGGACCAATACGTTTGTGCCTCTCAGTAATAATAATAGTTAATTATGTATTAAAATATGCTATATATTAATAACAAAACTAATATTCTATGAAATAGAATAAGTTATATACTTAACTTACTTATTTTTATTAGTGTATAAGCTGTTTTGTTTGTAAAAAAGTAGAGGCACAGCACCGATTTGAAAAAAATAGAGGTTTATGTATTTATTTCTACCTTTGTAATAGTCCTAGGCAAATTATATTTTTGCCACAACCCAATAACTACCTATTGATTACTAAAAAAAATAAATCAGAACAATATTCTTTTTTTCAAATACAAATTTCACCGAAGACAAAAAAATAAGTCATTTGGGAAATTCACCCTATTGCCAAATCAGACCTGAGAACGCTATAGTAAAAAACATTAAGTATAGACTACTAATCAGTTCAATCAATCAGCCTTTTCTTCCTTTACTTTCCTGCGCTAACTTTTAAGTTTATAGTATGTCTAAGTTCATTGCACCTATTGGCATAGGTCTCTTTTAACATCTTCCACTGCTGTCTATCTTTGGCAACCCTCCTCTAGTTGGGCCCGGTGGTTTGTCTTAACTCATCCGCCCATCTCTTCCCTGGCCTTCCTCTGTTTCTTTTACCATCTCGTGAATACCGGTTAGTTACTATATTTCTCCACTTTCTAGCATATCTGCGACTCTCTTTTGTCTTTCTTGCCTCTTGAAGCTAATTATGCTCCTTTCCATTGTTCTCTGGCAGTACACTAGACTGTCTCTATGATGCAGTCATAGGTGAGGCATAGGAGATATACACATGTATCAAAAACTTTTCCGTTCCTTTTCAGTTGTCTGCTTATTTCAGTGGATTTCATTACCTCCTTTAGAGTCCAATATTTTTTCCAGCGGGTAGTTATTCTGTTCTTGATTTCTTTAGTGGATTGGTCTTTCTATGAAATGATCTGCCCTAGATGAACATATTCTTCCACACACTACAATAAGAGAATGGTTAATAATTTTGATCTCTAGGTTTTCGCTATTGGATAATAGTTTGGTTTGTTTATGTTCATTAGTAAATCAATTTTTTCGCTTTGATGGTTTAGGTCTTCAATAATTTTTCCTAGATTATGTGGATTTTCATTTTCATTTTCACAATGCCATCTTTCGCAGATGGCATGGATGACATGATGCGTAAGCCATTTCGGAATATATTTTGTAGCAGCGCAGAACGAAACAGTTACCACTATTTTTTTATTGGTAAGCTTTGCCTTAGGACAGCGTTTGACCTGGGGTCAGCCATTGTATTTGCACTTTTCTTCATGTCACAATTCAATCCAATATTCCTTCATTTTTGTACGAGTTTACAGAATACGTCTACTCAACAAGTTTCAACTCTGTAGTTCTGCCATTCGCCTACGGAACCTTAAAAAGTGGCCAACTGTGAGTCCGACTCACCCGTGAAGGGTTTTGTAGCAGCAATAAATTACTTGGTTTTTCGTAATCCATACTTTAATATTATAAATGTGAAAGTAACTCTGTCTGTTACCTTTTCACGCCTAAACTGCTGAACCGATTTAGATGAGATTTGGCATGAGAAAAGTTTAGGACCCTGGAAAGGACATAGGATAGTTATTATCCCAAAATTCCCACGGGATCGGGATTTTACGCGGGAAAACCCTTCCACGCGAACGAAGTCGCGGGCAAAAGCTAGTTTTTGTATAAATGACAAAGTAATGTTCGGGGTTTTTGAAAATGTGCTATATCTCTCTAAAACTGCTGACTATAACTTGTTCAAACATTGTTCAAAGTGTTCATCTACAGCACATATTGTTTTTAGATTTCACGCTCTTTTATCTTAAAATTTAGATCTCTCTTTAAAACGATTTACTTTGAGCACTAAGATTTGGAACCTATTTTTTAAGCGATTGACTTCAAGAAAAAATCGGTTTTGGAACCTCAATGTCATTCATTAAATACCTATCTATCTAAGCACACCCCGCACGTATAGGATAGAAAAAAAATCAGCTCCTTGTATTGGGAGCCGCTTGTTTTTAATTAGGGTTCCGTAGCTGAATGGCAAAAAACGGAACCCTTATAGTTTCGTCATGTGTGTTTGTCTGTTTTTTCAACCATAACTGTTTGTTAGCAAAAATTCTGGGGTGGGCCCAGGCGATCCTAGGGTGGGCACGGCCCACCCACCCCCCCCCCCCTTCCTACGCCCATGTATGTCATAAACGGCACACAGGCTCTGTATTGAAGCAGACAACTGATTTGTTCTAAAGCTGCCCGGTGATCGCTGGCAAAGTAGATACTCTGAAAACCTAAGTACCCGCCGTAAAATAGTAACGCTAAGGCAGTTCTAACTTTCCTTAAGATGCTTGAGGACAAATTTGTCCCTCGCATATGAAAGGTAGGTTATTCGCTTAGACGTTGTGTTTCTGGCACCATCCAGACTTGATGATGCTTCAAATAGATCTATGCCCAGCTGCAGACATCTATCGGTTTAACGATGATGATGATGACTCACCCCTTGAAATAGTCTACACAGTCGTAGTGCAGCAGCGGGGGACGCACGCCGGTGGCCACAGCGTTAGCGAGCTCGTACAGCACCACCGGGATCATCGTCACGCGCTGGTGCCACTTCGGACGTTTCCTGGAAATATATTAATAAATTCCACACTTATAAATGGTGTCGGATGCTTGTGATCGAGAGGCACTCATTACACTTAGCAAGATTGCTAGTAATGTGAATTCAACCCACACCGCTAGTTCTCCTTAAAAAATGTCTCTCACTGCTATTCCTGCCCATTCATAATCCTCACAAAAACTATATCAATCAGCTTTAGATTTTCAGCAATCTGCTGACAAAGTCCTAAAATTTCATCGTTTTTGAAAGACGTCAAAACTGGTACCTTATTGCGAAGGCGGCTGACAGACCATTGGCAGAGAGGCATGAGGCAACAAGACCTCATCTATGACAATACTTATTACTTACCATCGACTCTGTCGGTTTCGCTAATAAGATATAAATTATCCTTCAAATTAAGGCGGTGCGTACGAGCGAAAAATAATGTGTTTTAGGGTAGGGTGTTTCCATAGTGAAATCAGTTAGAAACAAATGAAGCTACGTGCTTTTAACGGATCTAGTATGACTTAACCTGTCTACCTAATACAGTAATAAAAGATATAAATATAAATTTTAAACCCCAATCCAAACTTACTTGAAGAACTTATAAGCCTGCTCAATTATGATCGGTGATAGATCAGCGAAGTGGTTCTTAAAGGTCTTGTCCATCTGTCTATCCTTGGAGTTGAGGGCGTCGTATGCACTCTGGCACTCCACACTTTGGGCCTGTATCTCTGCGTACTCAGCGTTCAGCTCTTCAACTTGGCGCTCGTAGAGAGCTATATCGTCTCTAGGGGTGTTAGAATTTATATTATTTTTTATTAATTAGTCATTGAGGTCTGCAGCACGCAAAGTAATAAACACGGCTTGAGAAGTTAACACTCCGTTCCTAAATTTAGAATTTTGAGCTAGTTTTTTGTAGTTTTAGCGAGTTTTTTGTAGAATAAGGTTTCCAAGGTTTACTGAGCAATGTCCAACAAGTACCCACAAAGTTACAGATGTTACTGTGTTGCTCCACAAAAGTTAACTGGAGTGTGGTAAATGTTTCAAACAAGAATCTTTTAAGCTCTGAAAGTGACAAAGTTAGAGAGGTTCTCTTTTAAATATTTAACACTTTAATTCATAATTCAGGAACGGGGTTTAAACAAGCACACTTTAAAGTTTATAATCAAACCTCATTAGCTCTATTTTCTCCGACATTTCAATTCGGTCCAGATTTATCCGGCGCAAGCGCATAAGATTGAGATTTTCTTGACCAATAATGGAATCCACCTTGATCTTCAAAAGCCAGGTGTCTCTCACCTACAAAATAGCAAAATTTGTATCAGTACTAGACAAGTACTACTACAGATTATATTATTAAAAAAAAAACTCCTAATAGTGTTTCTTTTATTTTTTATTTCGTCGTTAACGTTCAACTGCTGGGCAAAGGCTTTCCCCAAATCAATCCAGGTTCTATTTTCGAGCGCCACTTCGGACCACCGCAGTATGCGTCCAGCCTCCAGGTCATCTCGTCTTCTCTTTCTGGGCTGGATTCGGCAGCGTTGTCCATCCTCAAGCACACGTTGCGTGGATATCTTTGCCCAACGTTTTCATGCATGCGGCTTACATGATCCACCCAATTCCATTTGAGCCTGGGAATCTTTTTAACTATGTCGATTATATCTGTTACTTATAGAGCATTGCGTGGTGTTCCGATTCTGTGTGATATTCTTACACGAAAATAACCTTATAAATAATTCTTGAAACCAATTACACAAACAAAAGTTTAGTGTACATATTGAGAATACCATTGAGGCAACTTTTACAAAGCTTCTGTCACCCAGTCCAGTGTTACCTTCTGGTTGAACTTGATGATGCCTTCGTTGAGCGTCTGCGACAGCTTGGCGTACTCCGCGTGCAGCATCTTGCGATACTTGTCCCTCTCCTCGTTTCGGAAGGCGACCTTGGCTTCGTACTCGAACACCAGGCGGAGATCGTCTTCATTGAAGTGCTCTTCTTCTTTCTCCAGCTGTGTACAGGGTAATAATAAACCTTTTTGGTCAGATTAAGGCTACCGGTGTCATGAAATGTGTAATTTTGGCTGGCACATGATAACCTCAATGAAGAGTATCATAGAAATAGCTGAGCCATTAAGGCGAGTGTCATGATGAGGTCATGTTAGTTTTTCCCGTAATATTGTGGTCATACCGCTTTCCAATTAAATTAAGGCTTTAGTGGTGTTTATAGGCTAAGAATGTGTGATATTGAGTCGAGTTTTGGTACCAGCTTTTGTACATCTTTGTCAGTGGTTACGGATACCCCTTGCCAGGGGGTATCGTATTACCCAGCTACGTAAGACACTAGTACTCGGCAGCATCCGGTTAGACAAGAAGCCGACCCATATATGAGAAAAGGCTAAGTAGATATTGATGTAGGCCAAGATGCTAAACACACCTGTTCTGTGTAAATTAAGAACTAATCAAGATTAATGTTCATGAACAGCCTGATGACACAACATGTTCACCAAAAGATTTCAAACTGGTCCAAATTCTAGAAACCCAAGGAATAAAATCAAGATATTTGTAGAGATAGGTGTAGTGAGTATTATCAGACCATGCAGAGCGGCTTCGGGATGGGTTTCTTGATCTCCTCGTGCCACAGTTTCTCCAGCACGCCATCCATCATATCAATGAGCGCCCTCTCGCGGAAATTGTCCTTGGGTCCCGGATCAGGTGGAATGATCACGATCTGACTCGGGCTGATGTACGGCTCTATGGAGCACTGTTGAAGGAACATTACATTATTTATTTAAACTTTTTTTATTATTTTAAGATAACTTACAGCTAATTTATAGAAAGGTAGTTAAATACTAGCATCTGCCCACGACTTCCTCTGTGTTTGAAATTTGAATATGATTTCGTACAATTTTTCAAACGTTTTCTAGAATTCAAACTTTATCCTGACAATAACGCACACAGCAATAAGCATCACTCTATTCTAAGTTATACGCATACGTACATACATTTCATTTATAGATTGAATGAAAGTCAATCACAAGTATTCAAAGACAGTATTAGAACAATAGAAAGTAGACAATTAAAAGAAAGCAACAAATAAAAGCTCGGAGTATAATTAATAAATAGAATAATATAAAACAAGTACAATTTAACTGCTAACAGTTTTATTCAATACAAATAGAACTTAATGGAAATACTAAACGGACTTAATGCCTGAGACACTCTCTACCAGGTAACCATGAGTGGTGGAGAGACAATATGTCATTATCATCTGGCCTATTACAGCAAGAATAAACTTAAAACGTATCAAACTGGTCCTCCGTTCAAACGAACGCAAAATACTAGATAAAAAGGTAAATATAATATATATGTTTGTCAATCTGCTGTAAAAGCAGATTTCTTCTGCTTTATCAGCTAGAACAAAATCAGTCATTTAGTTCAGTCTCATTTCGCTGGAGCTAGAGTGTACGTCTTTGTGCTTTCTTAAAATTGGCGCGACAAAATCTTAAATCGCCTTACTTGCTATTGCTATTGCTAGACAAACTTAAAAAAAAAAAAAAAACTCAGCATTGAATTGACGCTTTAAATTGAAATACCAACTCGACTACTACGAATACCAGAGTAGAACCTACCTCCTCAGGCTCGACTTTGATAAGCTTGTTCACATGTTCCTCTTGCTTCCACTCCGGGTCCTTGATCGATATCGTTAGATGATGAAAGCTGCCTCGTAAGTCGGACAACTTGTTAAGTTCTGAAAGATGAAAGATTATATTTACAGGTAGGTAAGTATCTATAGCTACCTATGTGTACCTATTGTTTCAAGACATTTTTTGGATTTCATTTGACATGGCAATGCATCGTAGTGATGGAATTCTGGACCTATTTCCTAAATCAATGCCCAGTGATCACTTTTTCTGACCCCTTTCCATATGGTTGACTCAGCGTGCGTGTATGACCGACGTGATTATATGTACAAACGAAGGAGGCATATTGAATCTTGGAATAGTAGAGTTTTATAGTTTCAGCTCCTGCGCCGCTTCTGGTTGCGATAAAAAACTCCCGAACAGTTTTTCATGTTGTTTTCACCAATGTATAGAGTGATTCATGAGGAACGTTTAAGTGTATAATTACTTAGGGTTTTGTGTGAATTACCAGAACAAGGTCGTGCAAAGCCGGGCTGGGTCGCTTGACTATCTATACTTATAATAAATCTGTAGAGAGGTCAATTCTGTTACACATGAAATATATTTACAAAATAACTATCACGGGGTGATTAGGGATCGATACTGATGCCAAAAATGCAATCACAAAAATTTTTGTCTGTCTGTCTGTCTGTCTGTCTGTATAACCGTTATAGAAACAAAAACTACTCGACGGATTTTAACGAAACTTGGTACAATTATTTTTCATACTCCTGAGCTGGTTATAGTATACTTTTCATCACGCTACAATCAATAGGAGCAGAGCAGTGAAGGGAAATGTTGGGAAAACGGGAGAAGTTACTCCATTTTTTAAGCTTCCGTCGCGTGTGCAACCTTAATGGTTAAAGCTACACAGAAATAATTTCATGACGGAAATGTTCTCCTTAAAATTATATAAAAAATATCCCACGACTATCTTTTATGTCTATCTTTTATGGTTGACTCACAATAACATGTGTAACTCCCGATAGCTTAGCAGTTCGAAGCTTTCTGATTATTATTTTGCTCCGAAATTTAAAACCACCACAACTTTGCAATGGAACTCGGCTAAAAGTAACCCAGTTGCAACAAAATATAATCGAGGCTCAAATTTTAACAGGTTGCGGTGCAGGAGAAACCGTCTTTATTCCCAGAATTCCCATAATACCAAATAATTATCCATTCCAATTTAAAAGAACGCGATTCCCAGTATCGGTGTGTTATGCAATGACAATTAATAAGGCTCAAGGGCAGACTTTTCGTGTTGCTGGAGTAGATCTCGGTGTCAGTTGTTTCTCGCATGGTCAGTTGTACGTTGCTCTTTCCCGGGTTAGCAGTTCTAGAAATCTTTATGTTCACGTGCCGGACGGGTCAACTTTCAACATAGTTTACTCGGAAGCTTTGCGCTGAAGTATTGTCGTTCTATAGGTACTTAAGCCTCATGTGAACGTGATCTAAACAATATTACCAATACATTAACTTAATAACACACAAGGAGTTACACGCTGACGTAGTCGCGGGCACAGCTATTAACAATAATATTGTGCGGTTCGGTATTGCGATATTTTTCAACAGTATTATAGATTGACATATTATATTTCCCTACTAAATTACGAAAGTTAATCTGTGTGTTACATCAAAATCACTGAACCATGAGGAAGGACATAGGCTACTTTTTTTTTACGAAAAACGACGGAAACGTGGACGAAGTCGCGGGCAACAGCTATCTATGCTAATATATAAGGCTGAAGAGTTTGTTTGTTTGTTTGAACGCGATAATCTCAGGAACTACTGGTTCAAATTGAAAAAAATATTTTTAATTAAATAGTCAATTTATAAAGAAAGGCTATAGGCTATATATCATTACGCTAAGGCCAATAGGAGCGTAGCACCAATGAAGAATGCTTCAAAATCGGGGTTAAATTTAACGTTAGCCCAAAGTAACTATTCCACGCGGACGAAGTCGCGGGCAAAAGCTAGTGTATATATAAAAAAATATCCTCGAAACGTCGCGCAGAACTACGAAACGCCTGCACAAAATTGGTTGATTCTGTTTTTTGTTGTGTTTGTTTGTCATATTTTCTTGAATATAAACTTTGTGTTTGTATTCAAGAAAATGTTAGAACGTGAGTACGGAATCTAAGTACGAACGCAGATGAAGTTGCGGGCAGAGGCTAGGTTATGATAAAAATAAACAAAGTACCTTCAACGATGAAGCGAAGCCGGTCGTTCCTCTCGGACACGAGGCCCACCTCCCTCTTCTTCAACACAAACAGCTCGTCGAATTGCTTGTTGAACCACAAACGCATGTTTTGGGTGTTCAGCTGGAAACAGACTCAGTCTCATCGGTGCAGAACTCTTAACTCTACCAGTATTTGTGTTCCCTATCACTTAGGATCCGTCGTCAGCCTACAAATTAAAAGCAAAATTGAACACGTCGCTCGCCTCATCATAGTTTTAATTTATCGCTTAACATAAGGCGAGTTGCCTGTCTAGCACGAGGTCTCGGATTCGATTCCCGGGTCAAGCAAAAAGTACTATCGGATTTTTCTGTAAGGAATTTCTCAGTAGTAGACCGGAGTTTGGAAGTTCGCGGTAAGATACCATGCCATGGAAAGCACGATAAGCCGTTGCTCCAACATGTTTGACAGTCGTTACGGGTAGTCAGAAGTCAGTAAATCTGACACTGGTCTAGCCAAGGGGTATCGTGTTACCCAGTTACTGGGTTGTGGAGGTCAGATAGTCAGTCATTCCATGTATAAACACTAATGCTCAGTTGCAACCGTTTAGACTGGAAGCCCAAAATATGTAGGTAGATTAGATTAGATTAGATTAGATTCATTTATTTGCCAGAAATATGGTATTTTACAGATATTATAACAGATACACATTTAGTTCTACATATTTCGCCTACTAAATTCGGCATGCAAATTTTGTAACAATATCAGTTTAATATAATTAAACAAAACAATAAAATTACAATGTCAAAAAGTCTAAATATAAGTTAACTTAGTAAATTTCAAAATATAAATGTCAAATAAATAAGTACAAATTTGATAAATGTCTTCTATTTAAATTACAACCAAAGAAATTTAAAAATAAAAATTAGGAAAAGGCTAAGCAAATAATGATGATAAAGTGAGTTGCAACCAAGTCGTCTATACATCTTTACTAATATTATAAGTGCTGTCTGTATGTGTGTTACGCGATTTTAATGAAATTTGGTACGGACATAGTCTAGAGCCTGAGAAAGGACATAGGCTACTTATTAATGCGAAAATAGGGCTGCAAGTGGTTGAAATAGGGGATGAAAGTTTGTATGGAAATTGCGCCATTTTTAAAGCTAGAATCTTGAAACTTATTTTTTAGACCTTTGATTAGATATTAATAAATACGACATTCAAATTATGTACTTATGAGTTTTGTATTCAAAATAATTTGCCTAAAAAATTAAAAATGCTGCCGAAAGTCACTATTCCGTGCGGACAAAGTCGCGGGCACAGCTAGTCTTCTATAAGTATGTAAGTAAATAAAGTTCAAGTATCTGTCTGTGATTTCAAGTAACTGTGTTTCTTACATGCCTATATAAGGTATATCTATTCAATATTCTTACATGAAATATTTTAAGGGAAATACCTATAGCTGGTAAAGAAACCATAGCAACAAAAAACATATCTAGGTGTATTATTAAAAAAAAAAAAATATTACTTGACACATAGTAAATACTGGTTCCTTCTTATTTTTTGACATCCAACACGCCAGATAACGCGAGCGCCAGCGGTCTTTGAGACGGTGCGCGGCTTTTATGATGATTTAAAGAGAGTTTTTCTCTTTGATTGAATATGAAATTTATAATAATTCCGTAAAATAAAAAACATTTCGATTCATTTTCTTTTTCGTGTTCATAGTTTCTTTACCAGCTATAGGTATGTCTCTTAAAATATTTCGTGTATGAATAGATACATCTTATATACACGAATCGAAATCAACTATCATGACTTTTTTTTTCTTTTTGCTTGTCCGAGTTAATCTCTAGATCGGCTCAACTGATTTGAATGAGACTTTCACAAGAAGATAAAGAAGGTTATATATTATATATATATGCATTTTATCCTGTAATTCCCATGGAATCGTGATTTACGCAGGAACGACTGCGTAGGTAATATCGAGTCCCATAGTTAGTTAAGTGCCTACTTAACTTGAAAATATCAATCGAAAGCTAGAAGACACCGTTCAGATAAGATACCTTAGAAATTTAAGCGGACTGTAAGTGGAACTTACTTTAACAATTTCGTAAAGCCAGTTCATCTGCAAAAAGCTGTAGGCCTCCATCTGCGGGATCATGTACTTGGGGATGGACACGAAGCGATACGCGCTGGAGCCCGACAGCACGTAGGGCTCCGCCACCACGGCCAAGGACGACTCCTCGTCGTCCTGCGCCATGCTGATGCGGCGCGGCTCGCGGATAGACGCAGTCGATGGAGTCTCCACGTTCATGCCGCTTGCTATCCTGAGTTACCATAAATGGGAAATGATATATTTATTTTTCCACAGAGGCCGGCCTAGGAAAAGATTATGAGATGACCGGGATGCACACTTCGTTGGCTCGTCCGAAGTGGCACTCGAAAAGAGAACTTGGCAGTATTTTGGGGGAACGCTTTAACTAAGAACGCCTTCTAAATAAATGCTAGCAATTTTTATGATAAATGTAGATATGCAGGTACTGTTGGATTATCAATGTACGCCATTGAGTAGCACTACTCTCATCTGATGGCTGGTGAAGTGTATGGTGATCTAAGAAAATTATCATAGGTGCATTGCCTATAAGTTTTATCTCATGGTTGATAAGCCTAAAATTCATGAAGAAACGGTCAACACTAGTTGACGCAGAAAGATTTCATTACTTTTTTTGATGATTCTCGAGATTCTCCACTATCTCGAGATTTTGCACTATCTCACCTGATGGTAAGCGATGATGTGGTCGAAGATGAAGCACGCTTACCTAGAAGTAAACTATTCAATCATCAAGTTTTAGACTCCCATATAATAGCTATCAGGAAATACAGACTCCAGCTTGGAATTCCACTCCTTTACTGTACGCACAATGAATGTAATCCCAAAATGTTTTGTGCGTATGGATGGATATGCAGCATGTAACGATGACGCATCACTGTTTGCCTTGTAGTCCGATGATGAAACGGGCTTAGTGGAATTAGTTTGTGAATTCCATCGCACACTTCTCGAAATGTACCTAACCGATAGACTTGCAACACGTCAGCGATGTTCAAGGCTCTGGAGCTTTGATATATATATAAAATAAAAGAAACGAGCGAAAAGAAAATAAGTTCTGTCAAGTTTTGTTTGGCGTAGGCTTAGGCTAAATGGCAAATCAGCACTATTAGCTATCATATCTACGTAACAATGTTACAAATTCGTTACTTATGTTTGATAAATTAGAAAAATTGACATATTGTCCAGAGTGAAATCAAACTCAAAATCAGAAAAATATCTGAGGAAACCAACTTAGAAGCGCCTTCTCCACCGGAAGAGGCTTTAATTCGTTCCTCTGTAGAGATTTCCAGCCAGGGTTGGAACAGGTCATCGTCGTTTTCCATCTCGATGGAGCGCAGAGCTTCAATCTGCTGCAGTTCTGGCCACGTGTCGCGGTGCGTCGGTAGCATCGCGAAACTTTCCACCTATAGAATGTATAAGCATCAATAGCCTAACTGCTAAGATGAACCCCACCCATTACTCTATTGACGTGAACCCACTCCAGACACAAGCATATTTAGCTTAGTTGGATGGGTTAACAGGATTGCTAGAAATGTGAATTTTACGAATCTTTTAAAACAATCTTTTTAAAAAAGCTTTTTTATTAAAAGACTATTAGAAATTCACTTTACAACGTAAGTATAGCTGCATTAAAAAACAGTAAACATAACATAATTTACCCATTTAGGCTCCAACTACTAGGACACTGTACACTGCTCACTGCTTCCTCTCTATAAAAGGGTATGAGCACCACCATTTGGGTCCAATGCGGGTTAGCGAACGACGCATGTCTCCGAATTTTTTAGTCTCAGGATAAATGCTGTTTTCCGATATTTTCCTTCACCCTTTTGAGAGAACTTAAGACCTACAACTTGTAAGTCCTGTCTATCATTGGGCTACTACTAGTTCACTACCACTGAGTATGTTATCTAACTATACTGTACTTACAGCTAGGTTTTTATTAGATTAATACAACGGAATAGATGAATAAGGTTTGAATGGTAATCTGGGCGTGGCGAGCGCGAAACATTTATGATACGACAATCATAGCGCGACCAAAGATATATAATAAACTATAGATACGTTGTCCGCGCTCTAAAATGGCAAGTTGAAATCAAGGTAAGTGCCTCGTGTCTGTTTAGTTACGCACGAACCTGCGTCGCGATCGCTACACTACACAACTTAAGAAAAAATGTGTTTTAAAAGAAAATTAGGAAAAAAGCATGCCTTTGTGTTTTCAGACGTTGCACTAATTATACTGCTTCCGCGAGAGGTCAAAATGTGTCATTTCATAGGTAAATATCAACAGAAATACATTTTTTATTTTTATTTTTCTACACGGCTAATGGCGGCTAGCGTATGAATGAAGTCAGTCACGTGACGTTAGGGGAGGTTGTTAACTAAAGATGTATATTCATCTCTCTCTAACATCAGGTGTACCTAAAGATGGCATTTATTTTCTGTCCCTTTCTTTACACGTATTAGATAGTAATTCTCTATGTGTGTGTTTCGTGCCGTTTTGAGAGGTGTTTTGTGGGAATATGACGCGTCTATTATAATACGTCATTGAGCGCGACCGATTAATTCATTTACCGCGTTTAGTGCGCTTCGGATTACAGATCTCTGCTTTAAAATGCCGTGTTGTGCAATTATAACCTGTAAAACAAAAAGTCAAAGAGCAAGTATAGAGCGAGGAGGTATATCTTTCTATAGGTAAATCGAAAATAACATTTAATTACAGTTTTTTTTTTTGTAAAAAACAAAAATATTCTGATCACTATGAAATTCCAAACATTAACAACATTATTGCAACAAGTTACTAAAAATATACATTGCCCGATGTGTACTCGCTCAATCAACGCAATAACTAAGTCCGCTTACAATGTACTGCATGCGTCGCGTCCTCAACACTTCAACCATTGACGATTCGTCCTTTGCACTGATTGGCCGTGATGCACGGGGCATGTTTATCGACAGTGAGTTACAATCAGTAGTCTCGATTTAAGTGTGTGTGGTTTATTTGTGTGCGTAATTCGCATACGTAACGGGCCTCTTGCTTGTAGTGGAGCTAAATAGTGGGAAATAAGCGGCGACACGCGTGCTCATACAAATCAGGAACTATTTTCTTTCTAACCTCTTTTATCTGTTCTGTGATTAATACACTGTCATCTGCTAGGCTTTTTCCCAACTAAGTCAACTAGTACTAGTCTAACCGGATACAGCTGAGTGCTAATGGCTTACACTGCATACTTGCGACTGCATATCTGACCTCCAACCAATAGCTGGGTAACACGATACCCTTTGGCAAGACGTCAGATTGTCTAGCTTTAGTCTACCTGTAACGACTGTCAAATATGTACAAATGACTACTGGGACCAACGGCCTTAGCACACTTTCCCAGGCGCGGCAGAAACTTGATGTGTAAAGATGATGGTGATGTGGATGGGTTCCACGGACTGATATATATTACATGATAATGGCTGTGTATGGCGAAGAGCTTGATCCTGGGGGCCAGCATGGTGTCCCAGCAAGTCTTCTTGATCCACGCGGTCACCTTGTCCTGCGCGCGGATGCGAGCCTCCGTGGTCTGGCGGATCTCCTCGCGCTCTCTCTCCGCCTGGTGAGAGCAAAGTTTGTTCTTAAGGACGCATTTACGTTTACCACTCGCTCAATTTTAGGTATCCTAGTAGCAACACAACAACATTCCGCGCACACACACTTACAAACCATTGTTCGCTCGATTTTATACATTACTTAACTAATCTTGATACTTGAAGGTAATATTATATTTTCTTTAATATTATTTGACCATAATAAGTTGTAAACTATTGTTTAAAAAGGGTTTGTATAAAACATGAATCCCCTGGTCCCTAAACTAGTGTGTAATGTATCATAGGGACCAGTGGCAAATGCATACCGGATTTTGTCTTCTTGGTTAAATCCAACGCATTCTTTTATATTATTTCATTTACCCTAGTCCGTGTGTCACCGGTGGATGCTAACTAAAAACCAGCGCTGGGTGTCTTTACATGCTTATTGATTAGATGTTTTTTTTTTTTTTTTTTTTAACGTGGTAAAATTATCAAATAAGTCCTCCCACCCCGGGCAGGGTGGGAGGGACTGTCAGACTTTTACTGACTAAAATCCACGGTGTTCCTTCAATAACCCTTTACATACCGGGGCCACGGTAACGGGATGAGTCCCACGACCCCGGCAGGCTTCGGCCCTCTGCAGAGGGGGCCTCGTCATGTTGCTGACGCTCTTTGAGGCGCGCGTGGAACACGACGCGCCGTCGACCCGGGCATGGTCCATGGTCGGACAGCGAGTTGCCCTTTACTCGCTGTCCGCATGCCCGCGCCTACGGTGGCCGGAGATCGTCGGCCGACGTCCGACGCCGTGGGCGTCTACCACTGCGGCTGGGCTGGAGGGAGGACGCCATCCTCTCCCTCACGCGGCCCGCCTCCTCCTTCGAAAGCATGACTGCTTCGCAGAAGGAGGCGACCGCTTCCCACTCCCTCTCGCCCCGCAGCATGGCCTCGATCAAGGCCGGGCGCGAGAGGTCTCCGCCTATTGTCGCCGTGAGGACACGTCGGTGCTCTGCCCAAGCTGGGCAGTCCTGCACCGTGTGCTCGACTGTGTCCTCAGGGCGACCCTCGCAGTGCTGACACCCAGGCGTCTCTTCCTTACCCATCAGACACAGGTACCTCCCGAAACTTCCGTGTCCGGTGAGGACCTGCGTCATGCGGTAGGTCAGGACGCCGTGACGCCGATCTAGCCACTCCTCAAAGAGGGGTCTTACCGCCGCAATTGCGGCGTGCCCGATTGATTAGATGTTAGTTTCAATTTTGTATTAATGTGTTTGACACCCGATTAGGAGTACTAGGGGACTTGGGAAATAAAATACTCATATGTGATAAAAAAATTAATAAGAAATAAAGAAAAGTTTCGTCATGCCTGTCTGTCAGTTTGTCCATCCGTCCGTATGTCACAGCCATTTTCAACCGACGAAAATAACGGAGGAGGTTATCAATTCGACGCGTATATTTTTTTATGTATGATCACCGATTACTCGAAGACGGCTGAACCGATTTGGAAAATTCTTTTTTGTTTGAAAGGGTATACTTCGAAATTGGTCCCATTGTCACCAAGTCAGGATCTGATGATGGGATCCTGGAGAAATTGAGGGTACTCTTCAAATGTTATAGGCACACCTATAGTGATTTGAGTATTTTTTATAGAAACTTGTGTAGTTGCATTCGAAAAGCACCATTTGTGAAGTGGATCTGATGATAAAGACCACAAATGGCCACTGGAACTACTCAATATATAAGTAGGAATAAGAACTATTTCATGGGTTCCGCTTCGATTACTTGCATATGGGTTATTAAGCACAATATGCTCGTCACAATGCATATGGTGAAGTGAAGCTGATGGTGACTTACCAGGAGAACTGTTCAACAATTAACGGCCCAGCATTGGGAAAAGTAATATTTTGTAAAAGGTTGTAGTAAGTAAGTAGTTGAAATTTAGGACTTTGTAACTAGGTAAATTAAACCAACTTCCAAAAAACACTGCAAAGTGAAAAATATCTTTAACTAGCTTTTGCCCGCGACTTCGTTCGCGTGGGAGGTTTTCCCGCGTAATTCCCAAACCCGTGGGAATTCTGGATAAAAACCTATGTCCGTCTCCTGGTTCTAAGCTACCTCCCTACCAATTCTCAGCCAAATCGGTTCAGCAGTTCGTGAGTTATAAACAGTGTAACTAACACGACTTTCTTTTATATACACTTGAGAGCAATAAAATCGCACACCTTGACTTTTCTTTGTTAAGGCAGTTTTTTTTTATGAATCTGAATAAATATTTTAAAAAACACACACACTAATTGAAAGTCTACCTCATTACCTTTCTAATGATATCAAATACAGTGTAAAAAATACCCATAAGAGGTTTTACGGTACAAAACCCAACAAACGGGTAAAATTACCCAATTTCGATTAAGAAATAATGAAAATCAAACTCAAAATTCTTGATCAAATTGTTTATTAATAAGGTGTATTCCCTCCCCTAGCCTTAATTACAGCTCTTAATCGGTTTTTCATGGACCGTATTAATTTTACCATGAAATCTTGTGGTTTAGCGTTCCACTCCTCTTCAATGGCAAGTTGAAGCTCTCGGAGGCGCGTAGGAGCAGGGCTTCTTGCTCGAACTCTTCTTTTTAGCTCATCCCAGACATGCTCAATCGGATTGAGATCAGGACTACGAGCTGGCCACTCCATCGCGGTGATTCCAACGTCTTCCATGTATTCGCAAACTGTTCTAGCGACATGCGGTCTCGCGTTGTCGTGCATTAGGAGAAAATCTTCTCCCATAAGCCACGCAAGCGGCCTCACATGTCCTTCGAGCACTTCTTCGACGTATCGTGCAGCCGTCAAACCTCTCGATCTCGGGCCGGTTTTCGCTCCAGTGATGAATACAATGTCAGTTTTAGTGTCCAACATTATGCCACCCCAAAACATACACGATCCACCGCCAAAAGCCACACGTTCGCTTATGCAGCATTGTGACAATCGCTCTGATGACCTTCTGTAGACTCTAGAGCGTCCATCATGACCATGTAATGTCATTCTGCACTCATCAGAGAACATAACAGACCGCCATTGGTCATACGTCCAATTTAAATGTTCCCTGGCAAATTGTAGTCGGGCTTGTCGGTGAGCTATGGTCAATTTGGGACCATTTGCTGGGCGATGTGAAGTCAGTCCTGCTTCACCAAGTCTTCTTCTGATTGTCCACCGACTTATACTGACATTGCGAACTTCTCGAAGCTCTTGTCCCAGTTGAACCGCATACAGTTGCCGATTTCTTAAAGACCTCGACACAAGAAAGCGGTCATCACGCTCTGATGTTCTTCGTCGCCAGCCAGATCCTGGTCGCCGAATGTAGCCACCGGTCTCTTGAAACCTCTGGTACACACGACGAACAGAGTAGCGGCTCAAATTTAGTCGTCGAGCAACTTCACTTTGATTAAGGCCTGCTTCGAGCAAGGCAACAACTTGAGCGGCTTCTGCGGGCGTGGTATCCATATTTTTCCGTATGCTTTCAGTAGAGATGTTATCACGTTGACCTTTGGTATGCAACTGATTAGAATTCCTTTTTTTTTTTTTTTGTGTGTGTGGCATCTCGCAGGTCAACCTCTGAGGTTGTCGGCTGCTTAACCGGACTTGCCTGTCGTTGCCTTAATTAATAAATTAATTAAAGCCTCCAGCCAGGGCTTATTAAAAAACTTACAAACTAGGCGACTACACGCTAAGGGCACCCCCTGTAGGGTACGGACCTCGGCTTAGGGCGTCGCAGGGGAGGGCAGCTAGGGAAAGGCTGGATCATATCATTATTATTATTAATAAGGGAATTTAAAGCTACTGGCTCAGCGTCGCGGGCTGGCTCTGGCAAGGGTCGGGGTGGACTATTACGGGGACGTCGCGGCGGGCCTCGGCGGCGAGGACGGAAGGACGGTCGGTTTTTGTGTTTGTGTGCCACTGTACTTGTTTCCCTACGGCTCTCTTGGAGCAGGATGATTGCGTCATCGGGAGTGACTAGGGTATGCCTTGGTCGGCGAATCTTAGAGATACGCGAGGGTTCGTATTGGGCGGCCGATACGATAAGGGGATTCCTATGTTGGATTGAAGTTTCAAAGAAACGCTTGGAGACACGTTTCATGAACTGCTGGATGGTGGGCATCTTGAGATCTACGTGAAGAAGCTCATTTCGAACAAAAAAGGGGGCTCCCGTGACTCTACGGAGGAATCGGTTTTGGAGGGTCTGCATCTTGTGGAGGAGGTAGGGCTTTGCGTGTGCGAAAACAACGCAGGCGTAGGTCATGATGGGACGGATGACCGCGGTGAAAATACGCAGCTTGCACCTGAGTGATAACTTGCTGCGAGAGCTAAGAATGAAGTGGAGCCTACCTAGAGCGAAAGCGGCGCGCGAACGTGCCTGCTTTATGTGCTCAGCGAAGAAGAGGTGTCTATCGAGGACAACGCCTAAGTATTTGGCTTGCTTTTCCCAAGGGATCGGCTTGCCGTACATGGTAATCGGACGGGGGGAGGGTGGGTTTATCCGCGGTTTAGAAAAGAGGACTGCCTGGCTTTTATCTGGATTGACTTCGATTCTCCATTTCCGGAACCACTTGGCCAGAGTGTTTGCGGAAGTTTGGAGAGTGCGAGCGATGGCATCGGGTTTAAGACCGGTATAATAGATAGCCGTATCGTCGGCGAATAGGGCTAGCTGGGTATTTTTATGCTTGGAAATATCACTAGTGAATAGCGTGAAAACGAGGGGGGATAGTTCGGAGCCTTGAGGAACTCCTGCGCGAATGGGATGGGGGGAGGAAAGCTCCCCCTCAATTCGATAACGAAAGGTGCGATTCGATAAAAAGTCCCGTAGGATGAGCACGAGACGGTCAGGCACGCCGAGTTGGTATAGCTTATAAATTAAGCCATTGTGCCAGACTTTGTCGAACGCTTTCGCTATGTCGAAGAATAAGGCTCCCGTTATTGCGCCCCGTTGGAAGCCGGCGCTGACGTGTTCTACGATGCGGTGGACTTGTTGGATACATGAGTGTTCGGTTCTAAATCCGAACTGCTCATTGGGTATTAGACTCTTTGCTTCGGCAAAATCTTTGAGCCGCTTATATATAAGCCTTTCATAGATTTTACCGAGGACGTTGAGTAAGCTAATGGGACGGTAGCTAGAATTAGAATTCCAAAAAAAAACGACCCTTTTATACCTGCGGGTAAGGGGTGCAAGTATAGTGACAATGCTAACGGGTGAATTTGGGAAATTTAGGGAATTTGGTGTACGGCTGGTTTCTGTGAGTTACGTGAGGTCAATGATTTTAATTTTGAGTTTTTTTAAAGCTAAGCTTGTATTCTTTATTTTGCCTAATATATATAATTTGTACCCAATATCTTTAGATTTAAGAAAAAAAACAGTTATAAACCAAATTACAAGAGGTGTGCGATTTTATTGCTCTTAGTATCTATTGTATATAGATTTCTTCTATTTCTTCCGAAATTAAAGTTATTTTTCACTTTGCAGTGTTTTTTGGAAGTCGGTTTAATTTTTTGGTAAAATGTTTTTATATTCCGTAACTATTAGGACTATACATGTGAAACTTGGTAGGTAGATGTATTTTATGAACAGCTTTTCGATTTTAAGAAAAAAATTAAAAAAGATTTAAAATAAAGGGGGGGGGGGGGGTACATGGAACTGAACCTGAAAATATTTTTGTTCATGAAACTTATGCGTGTGTGGTATTAATAGACAGGTCTATAAAAATTACATTGAGGTTTCTAAAACCACTTTTTCATAAAGTTAATGGTTTAAAAGATATACGCTTCCAAAGTGGTAACATGTGTGTCCCCCCTCTTACTTCTATAATAATGGAGTGAAAAATTATACAAAAAATATATGTAAACTTAATGTAAACTTTCAACCTCTGTCTACTCAAATCTGTTTGGTCTTTCCTCAAAAGGCCATTTCAGACTAATCTACATAATCCTCATAAACGATTGTGAATATGTGCACTATGTAGGTTTTTTTTATTTTTATTTATTCGAGTTAAACATAATAAATTGTCTGGCAGTTTGAGTGCTTTTTGTGGCCTACCTAAAGGTCCTTACCTTGGTATTGTTCGTCAAATCGTTAAGCTCCTTGTTCTAAGTTGAGCTATACGTCATTTGACAAATGCTTGCACTGTATAGACAGGCCCACTCAAATCTGTGAGCATCTTTCTTCAAAAGACCGCCTCAGACTGAAACCTACAAGGTTCCCATATAATTAATTCAGTGTAGATTGTATGGACTTTAAAAGAGACGGACCCCTGAGTTTGTTTCGGTGTTTCTTCTCAGGGTAGTCAGTTAGGAAAAAAATGACGTGTAAAAGTGTTATTTAATAACCAATTTGCAAAATAAAGATCATTTATCATTTAACCAAAATTAGTTTGAACGAGATCGGGTTAGCAGTTTTTGAGATACAGCATATTTTCTAAAACCGCAAATAAAACTTGTAATTCATACAAACACTATGAAAAACAAAGTTACTTGGCGTAGTTACTACGGAACCCTTCAAGAGCGAGTCTGACTCGAACTTGGCCAATTTTTTAGTTTTTGTACGAACTGAACATTTTGGCATATTGAACCGTATGAAGTAAGCCCAACAAAAGGTCACTGTTGTATATCGTTGAGCAATTCCCTCGACTATCTATGGTCTCCATCATCAGATGTGTAATGGCACTTATAACCCATATGGGTGCAAAGTTCTCATCAATATAAATTAATTAAGTCCAAACACAAGGTAGCTACTGTAAACCGTTGAGGAGTTCCCTTAACTGTCCTTCGTCTTCATCATCAGACCTCTAATGACAGTCACAAACTATCTAGGTATAAAGTTCTCGTTAATTCAAATTAATCAAACCCAAACAAAAGGTTACTGCTGTAAATCGTTGAGGAGTTCCCTCGACTGTCAGGAGTCGACCAACTCCAGACCTTCCTTAATTTGTAGTACTTTAAAATACTTAATGAAAAAATCATTTATACGGTCGAATTGCGAAACCTCCTTATTTGAAGTCGGTTAAAAATAATTGTTGTGTCATACTAGGTTCAGTAACCAATATCCATCCAATTCTAAAAATATGTATGGTTCTCGTTCTTACTTTTGTTTCGGTACGAAAAAGTATCAATGTATTCTAGTCACAGTATACAAGACGCCACTATCTTTATTATAGGTTTCGACGTATTTATTTTTTCGAGGAAAGCGATACACCCCTGCGTTCACGAGCGCGCCTGAGCGCAGAATGATGGTCGGAGCCGTGCATTCGGTAGAAAAATGTATGAAGAAATTTGATACCGATTTTATTTTTCTCATAAATCATAAAGTTTTTTACGTATGTTCAAAATAATTAGCTTAACGTATAGATAAATATATTCTGTAATTTCTTGTTATTTTGAAGTTAAGAATATACTCCAGATTTGGCTTACACGTACTTATTCAGACCCCATTTTTTGTAATTTTCTACGATTATTGCGGCGCTAAAAACGTATTTGTGTGAAAAAGATGTACAGGACTGTGTAATTATAATGCATTAAATGTGGAGATGAATTAATTATCTTGAAATTGATACTATAATATTGTCAAAATTTTAACTCCTTCTGTATCAAAATGGGACCAGAAAAACATTGATATTTGCGAGAAAACGTAAATGCGTCCTTAATGATGGTTAGTCTAGCATAATGATAGAAAAGTGGTAAGATATGAAGATTTTACAACAATACAAATCGTACCTACGTAGTCTGAAACGAATCAAGATAATATATATGATAGATATGTCCATAGTATCCGTACCTACCATTATCTGCTTAGATATTTCTCAACTTAAAAATCGACCATGATTTAAATTCAGACCGGACCTGGGTAACACGATACAAAAAAAACGGGCGTCTTCAACGAACACTTTAAACTTGTAACAACTCTCAAAGATGATGTCTGAAATTATGTCCAGGACAGGCTTTACGCGCTTTACAAGACACGATGGAATCTTATGGTATATCAATGCTTCGGTCGTGATCGGTCGATGAATATGTCCACGGACCGAAGTCTACAAACGTTGATTAACATGAAAGACCGAGCCACGAATATGTAATAAAAAGTGAAATTCTTCATATAGATCTATCATAGTGCTATAGTTCGTTCGACAACATTTTCTAAGTATCAATAACATACTAATTTTTCTCACTATTTTAAACCTTTTTCCTTTATATTTTTAGCTTTTTCGTGCAAATTGAACTCAGACAGCGCAAACTTATACAGGGGTGGCTGATCATGGTTTCTCCTTCAGAAACTCGACCAGCGTCATCTGTAGCCGCAAGTATCTACTGTCTCTCTTATTTCTACGACCGTCTTACCGCTTTGAGCCTCTCTTTTCTAGCTTCTTGGTGCAAATTGAACTCCGACAGCGAGAGCTGATGCAAGGGTGGCTCGTTGATGTTCTCTTCGAGTAGCGCGACTAGCCTCGTCTGCAACGACTCGAACATCTTCTTGACCTCATCACGTTGGAACTTGTAAAATGTAGCCTCCTCGAGGACTTTCTTATCTTCTTGTAACTGGAGGTAGTTTTCTGCGGATTATGAGCTAGCTGTAAACAATTTTAGTGGACAGAATGGAGCGATCATTGCCGTTTATGTTTTGATAAAAAAATAACAACAAAATTACGTATTTTGCACTTTCTTGCTTTATTTTAACTTTTGTTTTTTTTTTGATTGAATAGTTGATAATTTATCACCTAGCCATGTGTAGATTCTATGGTCTCCTGTAATGCAAGGACCACATGCAAATGTAGCCCACTTCTATGTAATTGCTACCAATGTGGAGAATTTTAATGGAGATTAAATAGAGTTTCCTACAGCTGAGACACCAAGCTTCCTCGGAGTCTTCAGTCCTAGATCTTGTCGGTTTCTTCACGATGTTTGTTTACTTAGTCGTCTTAAGAGCAGTGGTGAATGGTGATGATGAAAATTTGCCGGCCTGGGCTCGAATACACGACGAAGACTCTTAAGTCGTAACTGTAACTAGTGAACCACCACTACTCACTTAGGAGATCCAAATAATTCAATAAAACTGATAGGTCATTGTTATAGTAAATTTTTATGAGGCAATTTATTGTTAGTAAAAGATATCTCAAACTCAATTTGTCTTTAGGGTCTATAGGCACACAACCAAAGCACTTACTATCATTATGGGCAATAATGTTGAAGGTGTTAATATTAGCTTCCTGGTCGATCACGTAGAGGTCCTTGGCTGGGGACTGATGAACCAGTTCCTCCGGTGGGTACTCGCTCTTCTTCAGGAAGACGCAAGATATCATGCCGTTGGCGGCGAGGTGCACCACGTACCTCTTGTGACCGTCTATCATTCCGCTTTTGATGCCTTGTTCGTAGCGATGTGTCACTGTCAGCTTGAACACTTGAGATACAGTAAAATTGTGTATTGGGTTCGAGAAAATGTTAGCAACGCTATGGATTTGCAGTTTGAAATGTAGGTACTTTTGTACTGAGCCCCTTACTCCTCATATCCCCTCATATTACAGAAGCATTGATATAATTCTTCAAGGTTAAGCAACGCTTTCAGAGGTCAGCCCGAGGATGGGTGACCATCTTAACATAAAGATATTTCTCCGTGAATTGGAAAATACGTTAAGTAGTTTGTCCCGGCTGTCATTTGATGGCTAGACATATTTGACGGTCGTTACAGATAGGAAAAACCTATAAATTGACAGAGCCAAGGAGTGTTTCAATATCCCATGGGTTGTGGCACCAGATAGGCAGTGGGCCTATGTAAAATGCAAACTTAGTCAGCTGCATACGGCTAGACTGTAAGGGCTTTTCATCGGCAGCGGCCCATCCCAGCGGAAATTTACCATCTACGCAGGAGATATTATGGTGCATTTTCTGTTCCTTTACTCTCATAGCCCGATGGGACGGCAATCCGACATGACCGGAGAGAAGTCAAGCGCAGGACCAACAGCTTAATATGTTTCCCACCGCCAACTTCCATACTCCGGGGTACTTCTGAGATATTTCTAATAAAAAAAGCCAATAGCATTTTTTGCCCGATCCGGGTTTCGAAATACATAAATAGTATGCATTCTGACTTACAATATTCTTCCGGACAGTCAGGCGCCCTAAGTATGGCAGAGCCGTCGAAGCCAAATGTCAGCAGCGCATTATCGTTCCGAAAACCATCGAACTGCTTGATCTCGTGCCCCGACTGCAATATGGGGCCCATTTTCACTGATATCGTCGCCCCTTTCTGAAAAAAGTTATGTTTATTGAATGCAGGCTCGAGTTTGACCACTATCTCATATGATGTTAAGCGATAATGTGGTCGAAGATGAAGTAACCTATTCGTTCTCGGCTTAAATATCCCAGGGTTATATAGCTATCTAGTTCTTCTTATCGTGTGGGGGTAGTAAGGTCTAACGACCCCATACACCCCAGTGTCAGAGTTTTATAGACCGCCTCAAGGGCCTCTGACGTGGTTTATTTTGACGACCGCCATTTGGCGACCGGAACCATCGGATTATACGTGCCTTTCGAAGCACAGAACCATCTTTTTATCAGACAATCAGGTGATTCAGGCCTACAATGTCCCGGAACCATCGGATTATACGTGCCTTTCGAAGCACAGAACCATCTTTTTATCAGACAATCAGGTGATTCAGGCCTACAATGTCCTAGCTAAACTGGAAACAACTTTACAAATTATGCTTCCCGCGGAAATCGAACCTAAGGCAAATGCAAGGCAAATGCCTAAATCACTCGACCACGGAGGCAGTTATAGTTATCAGGAAAACAAAAACAGGCCTTCTCTCTATGAGAGGGAATTTTAATCTGCCACGTCGTGTCACACCCACCAGTCGGGGTCCAGTACCGACTAGTGGGTGTCGCATGGCTTCAGTTTATCTGTTCTAGGACATTTCAGTTTCCAGACGATGTTTTCGTTCATCGTTTTGAGAGCAGTAGTGATGATGGAAATGACACAAAGTAACTTGCCTACATGGGTTCGAACCCACGATCCGTAAGTCGTGCCTATAACCACTGGCCACTGTTCCTCTTAAACCAACTTAGGTAATTACAACTCGATTCATATTAAAGACTGTATTGGGTTATTATCTGCTAAATACCAACTGGACGCGCTTGAGTCTATCGAGAAGCGGGCCAAGAGACTCATTGGCAACGATGCACTGGTCGAGTCAAAGCTCCAGAGCCTTGAACATCGACGACGAGTTGCAAGTCTATCGGTTTTCTATCGGTTACATTTCGGGGAGTGTGCGATGGAATAACACAATCTAATTCCACCAAGCCCGTTCCATCATCGGACTACGAGACAAACGGCGAAGCGCCATCGTTACATGGTGGACATCCCACCCATACCCAAAAAACGTTTTGGGAATACCTTCATTGTGCATACGGCTAAGGAGTGGAATTCCCTGCCGGAGTCTGTGTTTCCCGATAGCTATAACCTATGAGTCTTTAAGTCAAGAGTGAATAGGTTACTTTTAGGTAAGGGTGCTCCATCTTCGACCACATCATCACTTACCATCAGGTGAGATGGTGGTCAAACGCGAACCTATTCTTAACAAAAAAAAAAAAATATTTTGATTAAATTCTGTCGGTGAAAGCTAAATGACCTTAAGTCCATTTTTTGACATTTTTATATTTTAAATGATAAAATAAATAAATATAAAATAAAAAGCCTTTTATTTCCTAAAATTAAGTTTACAATATTACACTGAAATATTTGATTATTATTATATTAGGAACCCCTCTCAGGTGAAGGCCTCTTTCAAAGATTGCCACATTTTTCGGTCCTGTGCTATTTGTTGCCATTGTGGTCCAGCTATTTTCTTGATGTCATCTTCCCAACGCGCATGAGGTCTACCTTTATGACGTTTGCCCAGAGGTCCATGCCATAATGTTACGGTTTTTGTCCATCTCTGATCTTTGAGTCGCGCTACATGTGCGGCCCATTTCCATTTAAGTTTTCTTGCATGGTTAAGAGCATCAGTCGTTTTTGTTTTTACTCTTATGTCTATGTGCCTTATTTTTTGTATTTTTTTAATGTTCATCATGCTGCGTTCCATACCTCTTTGGCAAGTGGTTATTTTATGTTTATTTTTGTAGTAAACTTCCAGGTTTGGCACGCATATGTAAGACATGGAATGAGGCATGAGTCCATAACTTTCTTTTTTAATCTTGTGGGCATATTACTTTTAAATATTTCTTTAAAACTCCAGTATTTAGACCATGTATTTTTGACTCTCCTCTCTACTTCAAGCTCGTTGTTGTCACTATTAAATCCTATTTGCTTGCCTAAATAAATGTATTTTTCAACATATTCTAGTTTTCCACTGTCTATTATTATGTTAGTTTTTATGTGATTAGACATAGTTTTTGTTTTCTCAATATTCATTTCAAGACCAACTTGCCTGCTGTGTCTGTGTAGAGCTTCTATCATGTGTTGTAGTTGAGAGCTTGTTTCAGATAACAAAACCAGAACGTCTGCAAATCTGAGGTGACTTAGGTACTTGCCTTTAATGTATAATCCTTTATTTGTCCAGTCTAGTGCTTGTATTATTGATTCTAGTATGGTAATAAATATTCTGGGTGACAGAGGGTTGCCTTGCCTCACACCTCTCTCGATAGGAAAGCTCGGTCCAATAGTTTCCAGCCTCACTCTACCAGCGCATTTGCTATATATATTTTTAGTATCATAATATTATATTCTTCTTCTACATTTTGATCTTTCAGAGTTCTCCATATGCTTTCGTGTGAAACCGTGTCAAACGCTTTTTGATAGTCAATAAAAGCGAGATATAATGGTCTTTGATATTCTTGGTATTTTTCTATTATTAACTCTAAAGTATGAATATGATCAACAGTTGAAAACTCTTTTCTAAACCCCGCTTGTTCAATAGGTTGCTTTTGTTCTAGTGTCGTGCTTATTCTTTGATTTATGATCGAAGTGAAAAGTCTATATACTGTAGACAGTAGGCTTATGGGTCTGTAGTTAGCTATATCTTTATTCTTCTTCTGATCGGATCTTCGGATCTCCTTTCTTGTAAATCAAAGTGATGTTGGATTCCGACCACTGAAAAGGCGTTTCATACGTTTCTATAATTTTGTTAAATAATTTCGCTAACGGAGCGGCTAGTACGGCGTGTGCTGTCTTTAAGGCATCGTTAGTAATTTTGTCCGATCCTGGGCTTTTGTCAGGTTTGAGCTTTTTTATGATCTCTATTATTTCACTACACTCAATTGGATCTATGTAGCGTTGTGGCGGTATGTGTGTCGTATTATCATGATATGCTATGTTAGAATTATTTGCGCCGCCGTATAGTTTTTTATAGAACTCAGTGGCAATATTTATAATATCGGTACGCTTATATGCTGTTTTACCCTCGGCTTTTAATCCCTCAATCCATGATTTTTTATATTTTAATTCTTTGTACCCTTTTTTCAGGCTTCCTTTCAGTTCCAGATATTGTGTAATGAGTTTGGTTCTGTGGTTCTTATAGTCGGTTTTTATATATTTACTTATTAGTTTGTATAGAGCCTTAAGTTCATTTTTCATGGCACGAGTTTTATTACTAGTTCTTTGTAATTATTGTCTTCTTTTTATGAGGTTTCTTGTGCGTTCTGCTAGTACATTGCACTTCTCCGTTGGTAGTTTTGTATTTCGTGCTCTGTGCAAGCTAATTTGGATGGAGTTTATCAGTTTATCATAATATTTTTGTACTGTGTCTTCCAAGTTTGTTTCTAGTAGAGCATGTACATAATTTTTCAGCGACTGCATGTATAATGATATTTCTTCTTCAGTTTTGAGTGAGCTATATTTGCTATTATTATTATAACTTGCTCTACTTTTTATGGGCTTCGTGAGTTTTATTACCGTTCTAAGTGGCCTGTGATCTGATGGGTAGTTGATACTGAAGGTTTCAATATTTTGAGTCATTTGTGGTCGGTTGGTCAGTATGAAATCGATTTCGTTTTTGAATTTGCCATTCGGGGATCGCCACGTCCATCTTTTTTTCAGGTTCTTCTTGTAAAAAGTGTTAATAATCGCTAATTTGTTCTCTAAGGCAAAATCTATAAGTATTTGACCTCTGGCGTTTCTCTCTCCGTAGCCGTTCTGTTTCATTACCAAATACTCATCTTGCTGTGGTTGACCTATTTTTGCGTTAAAGTCTCCCATTATAATGTAATTATTATATGATATATCCATAGCCTTGTAAATGTTTTCATAAAAGACAATGACCTCCTCTTCCTTCGCTGACTCTGTAGGGGCGTATACTTGAATTATAGTAAGTTTCTTACAGGGTAGGTCCAGGTGCAATAGTGCTACTCGTTCAGATATGGCCGATATAACTTGCCAGATATTGTTTAAGATATTTTTTTATGATAAAGCCAAACCCATACAAGCCTGGTGTTTCCCCTGTGTGACATAGAATAAAATCATCGTATTCTTCTATATTGTTGCCAAGGCGTCGCATTTCAGATATTCCAATGACATCATATTTAATATTTGATAGAGCTT
Organism: Tholera decimalis; assembly: GCA_943138885.2. NCBI lineage: Eukaryota > Metazoa > Arthropoda > Insecta > Lepidoptera > Noctuidae > Tholera > Tholera decimalis. The sequence continues at coordinate 3,810,978 of OW964553.2, read as the reverse complement.
CAGTGAGTTCAATTAACCTTTCGTGTGATGATAGAGTTCTAACGTTGTAGGTGCATATGTAGAGCTGATTTCGTTCCGTGGTTTTTGAGTGCGTAATTTTCTGAAGGTTGTGGTCGTAATCTTCTTCGGTGACCAGCCGGCTTTTTTTTCGTTTTTTCTATCTTTTGGGAGAGGTGTTGTTGGTTGCTATATGATATTGGTGTTATTTTCTTCGTGTTGATTTTTTCCATTTTTGTTAACTAGGTAGTTGAGTATCCCCGGTTTAATCATCCCTTCTGAAAAGCTGGAAGACCTCTGGGGCGGGGTGCGCGTTAGAAAGGTTTTATTTTTCTTAGCTGCTTGATAACTACCTGGGTTTCTATTCTCATTATTTGTGTTGTGTTGTGGTGAAATAGAAAGATTTCTTTTCCTGTGGTCTGTCCATTCAGGTCTTGATTTATCTTTCAAAATGATAATTTTGTCGTATTTAATGACTGCATTATTTCCGTTTTCTCTCTCAATTTTTATTTGCTCTTGGAGCATCTTTCTTTTTTCTAATACGTGCTGAGGATAATCTTGTTTTATATAGTAAGTAGTGTCCTTTAAAGTCTCTTTCTGTTTCATTATCTTGATTTTACTGCCTAGGGTGGTAAGTGTTACAATTATTGGTCGTGGTTTTTCAGACTTTCTACCTATTCTTCTAGCTTCTTGTAGATCACTGCAATATAGTTTTAATGAGAAATATTTGTTGATAAATGTTATTATATTTTTCTCCAGATCAAAATAACATTTTTCCATTTCTTCAATTCCGAAGAAAACAATATTTCTTTGTCTTGCATGTTTTTCCAACATATTTAGCCTTTGTTCTTGGTTTTCCACTCTTACTTTGAGCTTTTCTTGATTCTCTCCCCAGCTTCTAAATTTGTCATCTAATATTTTGTTTACATTTTCTATTACTTTTTCTGAAATATTTCCAGCGCTCTCTGTTATAGCCTTTTTTTGTTCATCAAGATCTTTTTGGAACTTGCGAAGTGCAGCCATAACTTCTTCCATTTTTAATAGTATTTATTGGCTTTTTCTGGTCGTTTGTACCACTATTCGTCGCTAGATGGCGCTTCGTACCGAGGTTACGATGTGTCCTATAGTAACCAGTATAGCCCTCTGGTAGTAAGTAGCGGTATCAGCTGATTTAATTATAAATGTTGTGGTTAGATGGCGCTGTTTTAAAGATAGTTTCACGTTCTGTTATTTTTTTGAGGTTATATTGTGAATTTTATTTCCTATTATTGACTAACCTTTCCTTAAACAATGATGTAACATGCGTGGTGCCATGAGAAGTCCTTTCGGTAAAGCTTGACTGTATTTGTTCCACCACTGTTTGCCTTAGCTATCCAGAAACAGGTTGTTGTTTTCGATAGTGTCTTCGCTTTATATCAGTAACAAATATTCACTTTTCACCAAAACTTCACTTCGACGTACTACTTAGTTACTATAATTGTCTTTCCAACGAATTACTTTTCCAAGATACGTATTATTTATATTTTATTAGACAGATTTACGTGGACAACGATGTTGACAGTGACACTACAGCGCCCTCTCTCCATTTTAAATGATACTTATTCAGAATACTCCAATTGATCAAATGGTAAAAGCCATAAAGTCCTACAGCCGCTAATTTCGCAAATGTAAAATTATAAATAACAAGTCCCTAGACGTGAAAAAGTAAATTCAATCGTATGGTTATTTAATATTGTTCACTATTTAAACAATAAATATAGATAAATGTTAAATGATTGTATGTGGGACTTACTGTTCCTTACCATTACGCTCGTGGGTTAGATTTGCGCGGGTGCATCGTACCTACGATTCCCGCCGCGCCCCCGCGCATGCTCTCCCTCCGTTTAGTTTGATTTGTGTTTCGTGCAATACTAGACGTACTCGAAGACGTACTCGCGGCTGCAATCCCTCTCTCTCAAAGTGCGCCTCAGCAATATCCGGGGTCTGCAAATCTCGTTGCAGTCTACCACCACCTCGAGACTGAAAAACCTGCTCTTTTGCTTCTTTCGGAGACGGGGTTCACCTTAGAGCACAATTTTAAACCACGTGAGGGTGTATGCATGTACGCCCGCGACGATATCTGCTATCGGCGTCTCCTTAACCTTGAGGACTCCAGGTTCTCGACGCTTTGGGCTCTGGTGGACAGGGGCATGGACAAAATTATTTATGCCTGTGTCTACCGCTCGCACAGTAGAGATCAGGAGACAACCAGGCTCACACAGTAGATCAGTGAGGCGGCAGATGCGGCCCAGCAGCGGTACCCTTCAGCTCAGTTCGTGTTACTGGGGGACTTTAATGCCCATCACCAGGAGTGGCTCTTCCCGTACCAGTGCACGGATCATGCTGGGCGAGAGATGCACAATCTTGCGCTTGCATTAAATCTCACTCAGCTGGTCCAAGGAGCAACGAGGGTACTGGATGTTGAGTCGCACACAGCCAATTGCTTGGACCTTCTGCTGACTACAGATCCAAACCGCTACTCGGTAACAACATCTTCACCGTTAGGTAGTTCCGACCACTGTCTGGTGAAGTCTGTATCCGTCTACTCCCCGCCCGATCCCAGCCTTAATGGCACACGGCGGGTATGGCGATACAAGTCAGCAGATTGGGATGTCATGCGATCTTTCTTTGCATGTTATCCTTGGCAGCCTACTTGCTTCTCTTCAAATGATTCAACGTCGTGCGCAGACGCCGTGGCGGATGTTTTGCGACAGGGGATGAAGTACTACATTCCGTTCTCTGATCTAACAATGTCCGGCAAAGCTCGATCGAAAGCTTGGTTTGGCGCCGAATGTGATAACGCTGAAGCGCTTAAACACGCGGCGTACCTAGCATGGGTCGATGCTAGAAACTGCAAAGCAAATGACATGATTCAGAAGAAGAGAGCTTTCAACAGGGCTGCCAGGTCCTGTAAAAAGGTTTTGCGGAGGGCTCGGTTTGACAACGTTAGCCGAATCGGGAACAAACTTGCTTCATACCATGCTGGCAGCAAAGCTTTTTGGTCCCTGGCAAAGCCGGTCGAATCGAACTTCTGTCGCCCCTCACTACCACCACTGCTTAAACCTGACGGGTCTCTGCTCTGGCCCACTCCGCTGAGGAAAAAGCAAACTTGTTTGCCGCTCTTTTTGCGGAGTCTTCACGTCTGGATAGTAGTGGCGCTCACCCTCCTGATGCTCCTATTGGATGCGGGACGTTTATGTCGGACATTCGCATCCATCAGAAGGACGTCCGTAGAGTGCTGTGTAATCTTGACGTGAACAAAGTTAGTGGCCCCGACGGGATACCAGCAATTGTTCTTAGAACCCGTGCGCCTGAACTGTCTCTAATTTTGACGCGCCTGTTTCGCCTTTCGCTTGAGACTGGAAAGGTGCCGAAAGCATGGAAGCTGGCTAACGTGCAGCCTGTGCCCAAAAAGGGCAGTTGTGCTGACCCGGCCAACTACAGACCTATTTCAGTCACGTCCATACTCTGTAAGAGTATGGATCGTGTACTCAATAGTAAGCTCCTGGCATACCTAAAAGCTAACGACATCCTCAGGGACCGACAATACGGCTTCCGAAAAACCGATCTACTGGGGATCTTCTAGCGTATGCTATTCATATCTGGAGTGAGGCCATTGAGAAGCACGGGCAAGCACTTGCTGTCTCCCTTGACATCTAAGGCCTTTGACAGGGTCTGACACGATAGCCTTATTGCTAAGCTACCTTCTTTCGGTTTACCCACCCAACTTTGCGTTTGGATTGAAGACTTCCTGAGAGATCGGTCCATTCGAGTGGTCATTGATGGCTGCTCATCTGGCCAATTGGCAATTAATGCCGGGTTCCTCAGGGGTCTGTTCTCTCAGCAACTTTATTCTTGCTGCACATTAATGATCTGCTTATGCCCGGTACCTTTGGGTATGCAGACGACAGCACAGTTACTGAGAGATATGTGTCCAACGCGCGTGCTGGTGGATCACAGATCCAGTCTCTCCGTGAGGACATGGTTGGGCGCTTGAACTTGTCCTTGAAGGCTGTCTCCGAATAGGGTGATGCCAACTTGGTCAAGTTTAATGCAGCTAAGACCCAGGCGTGTCTCTTCTCCACAAAAAGGAGTCAATTCAAACCGGCTCCTACTTTCCAAGGTGTAACCGAGCCGATAACCGCTTCTAAGCTCCGCTTCAGCTTCTGGGGGTAACACTAACTTCTACCCTCAATTTTGGCCCGTTTATCGAGGCTACGGCTCAACTAGCATCAAAAAGTTGGGAATCCTAGCAAAGGTGAGACGGTACTTCACACCCGAACAGCTGCTAAATCTCTATCAAGCCCAGGTTCGGTCGTGTATGAAGTAATGCTCTCATCTTTGGGATGGATCTGCCAAGTACCAACTAGATGGGCTTGAGTCTATTGAGAAACGAGCCAAAAGACTAATTGGCAACGATACACTGGTCGAATCAAAGCTCCAGAGCCTTGAACATCGGCGATGAGTTACTAGTTTATCGGTTTTCTATCGGTTACATTTCGGGGAGCGTGCGATGGAATTACACAATCTAATTCCGTCAAGACCGTTCCATCATCGGACTACAATACAAACGGCGATGCGCCATCGTTACATGGTGGACATCCCACCTATAAGCACTAAACGTTGTGCCGGAATTCCCTGCCGGAGTCTGTGTTTACCATCAGGTGAGATGGTGGTCAAACGCGAGCCTATTATAAATAAAAAATAAAAACAATAAATGAAATTTGAAAAAGAAGAGTATGGCACAATGAGTTACAAAACATCTTTTAATCAACAAGAATTCGAAAAGGTATCCTTAATAAGAAATAGAAGGAGATCCCTAGAAGACTTTGCCATGCCTATATTGCAGCCTATTCGATTAGGCCACAAATCTATAAGCACTAAAAAATTTCAGGATTCACAGAAAGCTCTGTAATGGATTCCACCCATTTTTTCATAATTTTTATAATACATTAGCCCACGAGGGTACAGCGTGTGACTTACCAGAATAACATTAAGTGTTTTGTTTAATTTCATTTATTTTATTAGATTTTAAAATACAAAGATTTTAATTTTTATTAAATAAAACATATTATGTATAATGTTGTTTCATTTTTAATGTCATTAAAACTTTTTAATATATTTTTCTATGATGTTGTATCGTATCTAACTTATAAAATAATAAAATTTACTATACATTATTGATATACAGGAGAGACGTAAGTACCGTCATACTATAAGATATCTAGTAAAGCTTCAAAGTTAAAGAACCTTAAGTCCGATAATACAGCCTTAAGGAACTATATTTGTTAAAAAAATATCTCAATAAATAGCTTAAGTACCTACCCATCATAATCCTACTTTTTATTCGACAATGATACGATAGTTACTTTTTATACTCTGTCGATTTTAATGTCAAATTTCGGGTATCGAAATCTTTAATGAGCTCTACTGAATACTTTATAAAATGTGACTTAAGGCCCTTCACTTTTCACCTACAGAATTTGAAAATAAAGTTTTGAAATAAAGTGCATTGGAACAAAAATCTTCGCTTTTATGCGCTCCTAATAATTTTAGATGGAACAATAACCAATACAAGTTCAGGCGCTTTTCATGAATCTTTCTTTTCTTCTTCATTTCACCCGAAGCTGCTAAAACTATGTTTATATTATTAAAATAAAATGTAATTCATAATTTGTAATTGCACTGCAAGTTAAGTTAGGATAAAAATCCTCAAAGAAACAGAAAGTGTCTTACGTCTCCGCTCAGCTTGAGGATGTGTATCTGCCTGCTGAGGTGCGGGATGGCCAGAATGGTGTCCTTGGCACTGAGCGGCAGCAGCCTGCTGTACGGGCCCTGCATCTTGCCCGCGAACTTGTTGTCTTTGCCTGTCTCGGCATTAATGCAGATAATGCGCTCGCCTGTACAATGTAATTGAGTTTACTACGAGCTGAAGCATTTCTACAGTGTGCTTAGGCTTATAAATAAAATAATGAAAATAAAAATGCCTTTTATTTCTTACAAGAATACGTGATATACCTACTGGTAGGTACATAGAAAAGAAGTTACTTATCCTAATGTTTTGCTTATGCTTATTTATTATTACGTTTAAGATTTACTTATTTGTGCTTATTTAATTATCTCCGATTTAGTTTTAGTTATATAGATTTGCAAGAACCCCTCTGCGGGTGAAGGCCTCCTCCAAAGAAACCAATTTTATGCTTATGCTTACATAATCTTTATTTCTTAAAAGAACATTTGATTTTTTAAACTTAGAGGTCAAAGTCACTTTTGAAGCCTATACAATCGATACCAGGACTAAATTTTACATGAGGACCATGTAGATGTGGTCTCAATACCCTTTCATTCTCGTTTCATAAACTATACATACAGCTATATTATGAGCCAAATAAAAATTGCATGCAGTGTTACCGATGCTATACTTCTCAGAGAAGAGGACGAGACTGAAGCAGCGCATGTCTTTGCCGACCTTCATGAGGAAGCAGTCTGCCAGGCCGCGGCCCAACTCCGCGTAGCGCATCAGCGTCAGCTGGTAGTCTGCGCTCACCTGCTCAAAACATGCCATGGATCAGACCCACGGAATAGATGAATAAGGTTGGAATGCTAATGTGGGCGTGGCGAGCGCACCACATTTATGATACGAAAATCATAGCTCAACCAATTAATTCATTCACCGCGTTTTGTGCGCTTCGGATTACTTTGGAATACAGAGCTCTGCTTTAAAAAGCCGTGTTGTGCAATTATAATCTGTAAAACAAACAAAGAGGAGGTATATCTTTCCATCGGTAAGTCGAAAATAACATTTAATTACAATTTTATTTGTAAAAAACATAAAAATATTCTGATCACTATGAAATTCCAAATATTAACAACATTATTGCAACAAGTTACAAAAAATATACATTGCCCGATGTGTACTCGCTTAATCAACGCAATGACCAAGTCTGCTTACAATGTACTGCATGCGTCGCGTCCTCAACACTTCAACCATTGACGATTCACGAGTACAGCAGGTATTACAAGTTGTTATCAGTCCGTTAAAATAATAAAATAAATAATTTTACTAAAATTAAGAAAATGCAATTTTCAAACAAAATAAATGACGTTCTTGGTAAAAAAAAAATCCTTTATAATATTAATTTACTGACCTGTAAAAGCGACAACGCCGCGGCGCCGGCGCCGGCGGAGCACGTGCCGAGTGATTGGTCAACCTATTACGTTTATGCAATACATGATGTTGTGAAATATTAAAATGGAAAAATTGGCCAAGTGCGAGTCAGACTCGCCCATGAAGGGTTCCGTAGTAACTATAATATAATATAATAATTATGTATATTTATTTGAGGAATAAAAAAAACCTTAAAAAATTCTTGAAACTCTACATTTTTACAACTACGCTAAATAACTTTGTTTTTCATAGTGTTTGTATGAATTACAAAGTTATATTTGCGGTTTTAGAAAATATACTGTATCTCAAAAACTGCTGACCCGATTTCGTTCAAACCAATTTTGCTTGAAAGTTTACATTAAAAAAATATGTCTATAGATCTTAATGAAATGAAATGAAATGAAATATTTACAGAATAAATATTTCATTTCATTTCATTTCATTAAGATCTATAGACATATTTTTTTTAGATTTTTCACTCTATTATTATAGAAGTTACACATATTTTACCAGTTTGGAAGCTTATATCTTTTAAACGATTGACTTTATGAAAAAGTGGTTTTAGAAACCCTTATATCATTTTTAAAGACCTATCTATAAATACCACACACGCATAGGTGTCATGAAAAAAAATATTTTCAGTTCTAGTTCCATGTATGGGGACCCCCTTTATTTTAAATATTTTTTAATTTTTTTCTTAAATTAATGTGATAACTAAATCGCCCCGCTGTATTTGACCATCCGAGTAGTTGGATTAGGAGGGTAACACGTTACCTTGGCAAGATTGGTGTCAGATTTCTGATTTCTGACTATCTGTAACGACTGTCAAAGATGTACTAATGGTAGCTGGGATCAACAGCTGTACGTGTTTCTGAGGTCCGGAAGAATCTAGATATTTTAAGATGTTCACCCATCTAGGGATCGACCCTGACAAGCGTTTCGTAACCTTGAAGATCTGTGCGGCTGTTATTATATAGCCTAACTAGCTTCCGCCCGCGACTTCGTCCGCGTGGAAAAAAACCCCCGATCTTGAAACATTCTTCATTAATGCTCCGCTCCTATTGGTCTTAGCGTAATGATATATAGCCTATTGCCTTCCTCGATAAATGGGCTATCTAACAATGAAAGAATTTTTCAAATCAGAACCGTAGTTCCTGAGATTAGCGCGTTCAAGCAAACAAACAAACTCTTCAGCTTTATAATATTAGTATTAGTATAGGTAGCGTCAAACCGCAATCATCTCATATTTGGTTCTCATTCTTATTGAAACCAACCTGAAAAATGAAGATATGTCCCGCAGACATTGCGGCTGCCACCAAATACCGGCCATCAGGTGCAAAGTATGCCAGTGACACTATCTGATGCGTCAGGCTCATGCGATCCTTTCGCGTCAGCTCCGGCGGGTCAGGGCGGAACAGCCGGAGAACCAAGCCGTAGTTGCCGTTCACTTCGCCAAAGACAGCCAGAACTGGATCCACGGGACTGGCTTCAAACGAAGCGTCGTAACCTTTTGCGAATTTCATTAGAACCTGAAAAAAAAAAAAGAAATCGAACGGTTAAAAAGCATGTTACGGATAAGTAACAAGTGTCGGGATGTTCATCTTAAGAACCTGGTAATGTAAGGATTTACATAACAAGCTGTCTGATGAAAATATAGTTATCTATTCGAGCATTGCAAATTGTCTGTTCAGCAAGTATTTGCCGAAATTTAAAATTAAATTGAAATATATACGTATAAATATATGGTTTATTTATTGGTTAAACATATTGTTACGCCAGTCGCTTAGTGAAGTACGTCGAGAAACTTCGACAGAAGTCTAGAATGTTCGAGACTCTAACGCCTGCATCTAGCGACGAGTAGCAGTACTGAGTATATCGTGTCGAGACACTAACGCCATCTAGCGGCGAGTAGCAGTACTGTGTATCTCAAGTAGCTTCTGGAGTATTCTTGGCAGTTTAAACAGTGAGTCGATTTTACAAGAATGTTCTAGAGCTCATAGACCGGGGTATAAATAGATCGCAAAGGGACGCAGAGAGTCAGTCTTATTACGAGGCGAATACGCGATATAATCGAAGCTTTACAAGTGAATTTCAGTGCGATTTAAGTGTTAAGTGACAAGTGTTGTGGTGCGAATAATTGTGTTAAATTTTTATTTTGTTAAAGTGTTAATTTTGGTTTAATTGGCGTTAATTATTTCTATCCCGAACCCCAGCTCGTAACAATATTATGGCTTCGTAAGCCTAGTCATCATCTGTTTAGCCTTTTTCTACCTACGTTGTGGTCGGCTTTCAGTCTAACTGGATGTAACTGAGTACTAGTATTTTACATGGAGCGACTGCTTATCTGACCTCTACAACCCAGTAGCTGGGTAACACGATACCGCTTGCCAAGAGTAGTATCAGATTTTCTGGTTTCTGACTACCTACCGGTAACGACTGTAATATGTACAAATTACAGCCGGAACCAACAGCTTTACGCGCTTTCCGAGGCATGGGCACATCACGTTATGTTAAGATGGATCTGCCAAATACCAACTGGAAGCGCTTAAGTTTATCGAGAAATAGGCCAAGAGACTCATTGGCAACGATGCACTGGTCGAGTCAAAGCTCCAGAGCCTTCAGATGGAATTACACAATCTAATTCCGCCAAGCCCGTTCCATCATCGGACTACAAGACCAACGACGATGCGCCATCCTTTCATGGTGGATATCCCACACATACACACAAAACGCTTTGGTAAAATTTTCATTGTGCCTACGGCTAATGAGTGGAATTCCCTGCCGGAGTCTGTGTTTCCAGATAGCTACAACCTAGGGGCCCTTAAGTCAAGAGTGAATAGGTTACTTCTAGGTAAGCGTGCTCCATCTTCGACCACATCATCGCTTACCATCAGGTGAGATGGTGGTCAAACGCGAGCCTATTCTGAATAAAAATCGTTTGACCACTATCTCTCCTGATGCTAAGCAATGATGATCGAGGATGAAATAAGTACGCTTATCTAGCTAGAAGTAGCCTTCTCACTCTCACTCTTGACTTAAAAACCCCGAGGTTATAGCTATCAGGAAACAGAGACGCCTTTGAATTCCACTCAAAATGCTGGAAACTGACTACGACCGATTCAGTGGGACCGCGATTACCGGGTTATCAGTCCATCTCAAGGCAGCCGGCCACTACCACAACTTTTGATACGCGTTCGCCAATCCAAAACCTTTTCGACTATCTGTTCTGCGAGCAAATTAACACTATGCTGAGTAAAAAAAATAAGCTGTGTAGTGTATACTCACAAGTTGTTGACTAACGACGTCGTATATGCTCAAAACTCCGGAAGTATTCATCAGGGCTATGTAGTTGAAATCAGGCGCAATTAGCTGGATCTTCAGTATGTTCCTGAAGCAGAAATGTGAAATTTGTGTAAAATGTAATAATAAAATAATAATTTTTAAATTATTGTTTTATTTGTGTGCTTCTGTGTGTATTCGTTTAGTTGTGGAAAACGCGTCTAAAGATCGTTATGGCGTGGTAAACGGTTAGACCCAAAAAGAAACTTCGATTTAAACTATTTAGGCATGTATGTATAATTGTGTATGTTATTATAGTTAATTATGTTGTAATAAATTACCTATATAAAAAGCTAATTTTGAAATTTTGTTAACGGAACTCTAACCTATCAAGGCTCTGCCTTCTATTATGTTGTGGGACCTCCCACAATACTTCTCCTAGTGTGGGATCCAGGGCCTCAACCAATATTTTTTAGACCGTAAATATTTTTCAAATAGAAAAGTGTGAATTCCTCCTTTCCTTACCTCTGTTTAAGGGTAAACAGGTTAACCTCAATCTTTTCCTCGGCTTGGTCAGCGGTGATCTTGTAAACGAAGCCGGTGTTGGTCCACATAGTGGCCATGTCGCAGTAGGAGTTGCTAACCAGACGAGCTACTTCGTCTTCGGGAATGTACGTCCACTCCACTTTCCATGTCTTGCCCTCCGGTTGTTTCCGGAGATACTGGATAATCAAAGAAATTGTGTCAACTGATTCCAGCCTTAGTAGAGACTTGGATACGTCTAGATAGTTTTACAGATCTTTATGGAACTGCTGCACTTAATATAGTTATTCAATCTGCTGGGATACCAGCTTCCTTTCTATGAGAAGGAACGGGTTATACTCCACCACACGAGACACGTGAATGTTGCATGTCTTCGGACTTTTAGGTGCTAGAAAATGCGATTGACATTCGATTTCGATTCGATTAATCGGTTCCATCGCGATGTTTTGCTTAATAAATTACACAAAGTAATGTGACTTGTTGTGTTGACTAGGTTCAAACCGACCACCTGCAACTCGCAAGTCGGGCTCGTAACCACTGTGCACCAATGCTCCGTATTAAAGGAGAAACAAAATTTACAATTTAAAAAAAAAATGCGTGTAATAATCCGAAAGTCTGTAATTAGGCACTTGATATTAAGTAGTCGAAGTCCATAGCCTCTTTTTCAATTGAAATTCCTTCTAAACAAAGCCAGTTCAAAGTCAAAGTTTCACCTCCGACGTGCCGTCAGACATCACGGTATAAAAATTATTATTATTCTCTTCAACTTACTCGAGGAGTTAGTGGCTACATAATAAAAGCCGCACCGTGCACTGGATTAATTTTCAATTAAACATGTTCAATCAATTTGATCTTGATGTAATCACGATAAGCTGTTGGTCCTGGCTGGCATTTGTACATCTTGCCAAAGATGTGCTAGAAGCTAGAACTTTGCCCTAGTCTTGCAAAGAAGTATCGTGTTACCCAGTTACTGGGTTGAGGCGGTCAGATACCCAATCGCTACATACAAAACACTTGTACTCAGCTGCATCCAGTTAGGCTGGAAATTGACGCCAATATATTTGGGAAAAGAAGATGAGGAACTTACCCGTAAATACTCATCGGGTCCGTAGATAAGTATGCCAGTGAGGAAGGAACACACGCTGGTCGGTCGTTTTCCTTCTATTTTCTCGTCTGTCCATTCCAGTACTTTGTTTAACTTGATGCCGTCGGAAGTCATCTGCATTAGAAATCAAAGCAAGGAGTTTCAGTAGTCTCACTGTTTCAAAACCATAGAAAATATAACCACTTCAAAACGGTAAAAAAGAGCAGTGTAGGGTCATGGTGAAATGATACAGTGGCATTTTGACAGCTGTCTCTGAGGCCCAATTGATGTAATAAAGGACAGTGAGTAAAATTTAGGCTGCTGCACTACTTTTGAAAAATTACCGACAGCATAACCTAAAAACACAATGACTTGACTTGGGAATCGAACCATGGTTTCGAACAACGAGATGGTTGGTAGACATATAAATCATAGGTTCTTACACTGTATAAGTTGGCTTTATTGTCGATAGCATACAGCTGTCCCTCCAGGCTCCAGCAGATGCCAGTGAGCCCAGACTGCGAGACCTCCCACCCAGTGGCTTCCACCCTAGGCCTCTTGAGCACGAAGCACTTCTTGTAACAGCGTGCCACCTCCCACACGTTGAGGCCATCGCCCCAACACTGGGCTATTAACATGTGCGTACGGCTGGCCCTGGGTAATTATTAAAAAAACATTAGTACTAAAACGCGACTACGAAAACATTGCTTTTGAAAGTGTGAAACAAGATTGAAATGTCTTTCATTCTCATCTACCTATAGCTGTACCCAGCATGCGTTGCATTGCCACGTGATGCATAGTGTTTGGGTTTTTCTAACTTCAAATTCTTTCCCTTTTTACTGAATTCTCTATCTTCTCTTTCAGGGTTTCTAGTAACTCTCTCGATAACACCCTGACAAAGTTTCATCACAATCTGATCTACAGTTAAAAAACGCAACGCATAAAAAACATTGATTTTGATTTATAAAGATTGATGGATCAACAGAACGCATGTCACACATACTAAGTGAACATTAGCGGAACATGAATAGAAGAAACACAGGATATACTGTTACGAGCTGGGGTTCGAGATAGAAATAATTAACGCTAAATAAACCAAAATTAACATATTAATTAATTAAACACAAAATAAAAATTTAACACAATTATTCGCACCACAACACTTGTCACTTCACACTTAAATCGCACTGAAATTCACTTGTAAAGCTTCGATTATATAGCGTATTCGCCTCGTAATAAGACTACTCTCTGCGTTCCTCTGCGATCTATTTATACCCCGGTCTATGAGTTCTAGAACATTCTTATAAAATCGACTCACCGCCTACACTGCTAAGAATATTCTCGAAGCTACTCGAGATACTCAGTAATGCTACTCGCCGCTAGATGGCGTTAGTGTCTCGACTAGATCACGGAATAGAAAATACAGTGGAAGTGCCGCTTAGATATCGCGCGCGTGTCAACATTAGGCAAAGATGCGCAACATCGCTGTCAGATTCATGTCGCGATTGGTTGTCTCTAAAATACACGAAATATATTAGAAATTATGCATTGTTGTGCGGTTTTGACCTGCAAAGACGAAAGCAGAAAAAAGTATGTATCTTGTGGAGTGGTATCGTATCATCGGTAAGTATTAAACTTTGTTAATTTTAAATATATTTGATTTTAATGACAATACCACATTTCATAACTTCAATGCAAACTATAAACAACCTTATTTTCATTTGCACAACGTTTAAATCTACTTGGTCGTTATCTGGAGCATCATACTATAAATTCTAGTAACTTCGACGCTACTCAATTAGGGATGCGACACATTCGTAAAGTAGGTCCGTATCGATATTATTTATTTATTTCTAACTCTTCATTTCATAGCTGGCACCATTATTCAGAAAATTGATTTCGAACGGTTTATGTGTGTAATTCATAAATGTTTAACTAAGATTGCACAGAAATGTCGACGTTTTAACCACACGTAGCCTGCATCCGTCTGTAATAGATACGGGTCGCTAAACACACCGCCTATTGTACACTTATTTTTATAAATGATTGTCCTGTGTTAAGTTAAGGTGTACAATAAAGTATACAATAATAATAATAATCACACTCGTGAAAGCTGAGATAGATAAAAAAAATAAGTATCTTGACCTGGCGCGCGAGGTTGTCGACATGTGGGATGTGGAGACAGCAATCATTGTGCCGATAGTCGTCTCAGCCAATGGCATAATAGCCAAGAGCCTCGACCAACATCTAAGGAGGCTCTCGTTGGGCAGCTGGATCAAGGGCTTGATACAGAAAGCAGTACTCCTGGAAACGGCGCGTATTGTGAGGAGGTTCCTCTCTATGGAGCCCTGACCGCCGGTAGCTTGGACCCTGTTCCCGATACCGGTGGGCTACTATTTTTTATATTTTTAAATGTTTTTATTTTTTATATTAATATTTAAAAATGTAATTTATATGTACATAGATTTAATAAATGGAATAATAATCACACTAATATTATAAGCCAAAAGTTTGTGTTTGTTACTTCTTCACGCTCGAAAGGCTGAACGGTTTTTAACGAAACTTGGTACACGGGTAGACCATGTCCTGAAATAGCACATATGATTTTTTCCCGAGACTATGTTCCCTTGGGATAACTTTCTACTTTCACGCGGGCAAAGCCGCTGGCAGCAGCTTGTTGTTAAAAAGCTAACATCACATAATGTAAACTAGGGCTTCCAATCCCGGAAAACGGAGATCTCGGTATTGCGGGATCCCGCGTCATTTTCCAAACCCGCGTGACACGGGATTACGGGCGCGGGATTTGCGGGACTTAAAAAAAGCATGCATGTGACCTCTAACGAGTGCGATCGTGAGAGCCGATGTCACCCGTTTTTCACAGCCTAAGTAGCCTAATATAGCCGTATTTCAGTCAGTGGTAGCCTAAGTATGTAGCCTAAAATATCAGTAAAGTTTTTTATTCAGTATTTGTTACTGTTTTTTTTTTTTTTGTGAAGAAAAAACGTTGTCGTTTAATTGATCTCATACTAATAGTAATATAACCCCACCCATTACAATATTGCCGTGAACCCACTCCAGACACAAGCATATTTAGCTTAGTTGGAGGGGTTAACAAGATTGCTAGTAATGTGAAATCTACCCATACTGCTGCATATTGCAATCTTATTTAAAAAAAAAACTTAAATAAATGTGGAGTTAGTTGCTTCATTCATTGTTTTTTATGATAAATAAATGGTTTAATTTGATTGATCTCATACTAATAGTAATACGTAAATAAATGTGGAGTTATCTATTATCGTTTAATTTATCACTAGCTTGTGCAAGCGGCTTTGCCCGCGTGAAATTAATACTTTATTATATGAAAATAATTTATAGCCTATCTATAGCACTCAAGAATAATGCAGCTACATATAAAGGAAAGAATTTTCAGAATCGGTTCAATAGTTTCAGAGATTACCCCTACATATAAACTTACTAATTTTACCTCTTTAATATTAACATAGATTCTATTTTTTGAAGATGATCAACCTTTTTCCATTACTGAGCATTTGTATAATGTCGATAAATTATTACATTGCTCACAGGAATAAAATACGTAACATCGATATTAAAATATCGATGATGTAGATCTACATCTATATTTGAGTAGCAAAAGACATTACATGGGCATGCAAATATGACATCTATTTCAAAGTACTTAGCGTTCCGAATAGAATAAATTGGTTTCAGCGCCATCTAGCGTTGAGTAGCTGATAATACCCCCATCAAAATTAAAGTTACACAGCACGAGCCCTCTTGTGACATCCATTAAAATATACAATAAACTACCGAATGACATGAAATCCGAGCAAAACGACAAAATATTTATAAAACGCGTTAAAAAACTACTCATCGAAAAATGCTATTATACATTGAATGATTTTTTTACTCTGACTTTACAACGTAGTACCGAAAGACATTTGCATTTTATTATATTTTTTGTGCGTAATGTAATAATTTGACCCTAATATATAGGTACTGATATTGCTATTTTAATTTGGCATTTATTTAAAATACCTATTTTAATTTGACTGATGAATTATTACATTTAGAGCTTTGCAACGTTAATTATTGTGATTATTTTTATTTTGATTTTCGAGTTTGTATAAAGCCACTCTAATCTATACAATATGTAAAATTGCTGTGCCCCACAGGGTTCATGTGAGCTATTACCTATATATTATTAAGACCTTGTTAACACATGTTATTGCAATAAAGAATGAATTGAATTGAATTGAAGTTGTTATAAATTGTTCGATATAAGTTTTTAAACGATAAACGAATAACATCTTTCGGTCGTTGTAATAAGACTCAATTTTTAACAGTATTAAGAAGATGATTTGTTAAAGTTGCGTTTCAACTTTGTAGCCAATTATATCAATGTTTTTTATCTGTGTAATGGACAATTTGATTTGCAAATGTGTGAGTTTGGCGACACTGGTTCTCGTTTTGAGAGAGTGTAAGGGCGCTTCTACTTAATTTTCTGTTCTGTGGACTAGATATACTCAGTACTGCTACTCGCCGCTAGATGGCGTTAGTGTCTCGAACATTCTAGATTTATGTCGAAGTTTCTCGACGTACTTCACTAAGCGACTGGCGTAACAATACTTTATTGTACACTTTACAATATACTTAAGGATACAAATAATAAAACTAGTGTACGATGGGTGGTCTTATTGCACAGCTCACAGAGCAATCTCTTACAGACAACATTTGGATTGACAGAAATTAAAGGAGATAGATATAGGGCTGTCAGTGTACAACATCATACATAATACTAATTAAACATAATATTATTATTTTTTAAATTTAGAATAGGTTCGCGTTTGACCACCATCTCACCTGATGGTAAGTGATGATGTGGTCGAAGATGGAGCACGCTTACCTAAAAGTAACCTATTCACTCTTGACTTAAAGACTCCTAGGTTATAGCTATCGGGAAACACAGACTCCGGCAGGGAATTCCACTCCTTAGCCGTACGCACAATGAAGGTATGCCCAAAACGTTTGGTGCGTATGGGTGGGATGTCCACCATGTAACGATGGCGCTTCGCCGTTTGTCTCGTAGTCCGATGATGGAACGGGCTTGGTGGAATTAGATTGTGTAATTCCATCGCACACTCCCCGAAATGTAACCGATAGAAAACCGATAGACTTGCAACTGATCGTCGATGTTCAAGGTTCTGGAGCTTTGATTCGACCAGTGCATCGTTGCCAATGAGTCTTTTGGCCCGCTTCTCGATAGACTCAAGCGCGTCCAGTTGGTATTTAGCAGATCCATCCCAAAGATGAGAGCAGTACTCCATACACGACCGAACCTGGGCTTGATAGAGATTGAGCAACTGTTCGGGTGTGAAGTACCGTCTCACCTTTGCTAGGATTCCCAACTTTTTTGATGCTAGTTGAGCCTCAGCCTCGATAAACGGGCCAAAATTGAGGGTAGAAGTTAATGTTACCCCCAGAAGCTCGATACGGTCGGTTAACGGCACAGTTACACCTCGGAAAGTAGGAGCCGGTTCAAATTGGCTCCTTTTTGCGGAGAAGAGACACGCCTGGGTCTTAGCTGCATTAAACTTGACCAGGTTGGCATCGCCCCATTCGGAGACAGCCTTCAAGGTCAAGTTCAAGCGCCCGACCATGTCCTCACGGAGAGACCGGATCTGTGACCCACCAGCTCGCGCGCTGGACACATATCTTTCAGAAACTGTGCTGTCGTCTGCATACCCAAAGGTACCGGGCATTAGCAGATCGTTAATGTGCAACAAGAATAAAGTTGCTGAGAGAACAGACCCCTGAGGGACCCCGGCATTAATTGCCAATTGGCCAAACGAGCAGCCATCAATGACCACTCGAATGGACCGATCCCTCAGGAAGTCTTCAATCCAAACGCAAAGTTGAGTGGGTAACCCGAAAGAAGGAAGCTTAGCAATAAGGCTATCGTGCCAGACCACAAAATACATACCACAAAATATAATATACAAATATATACTAATACGTATCAAAATAGAGAAAGTTATTGTGATCAGCGGAAGATCTAGAAATGGTCTAAATGAACAATGTATGTGCATGTATACATAGATGTTGCATGTTGTTACATATTACACAAAACCGAATGCAAATTTTAGAAATCCTGAAATAAAAATTGATAATGTTTATTATATTATTAATATGGTGATGTAGTAGAGAAGCCAGTACAAGTATCAATCATGTGTCTCTTTACATGAGGAGTAGCTCGTGGCTAAAGGTAAATAGCTTGTAACAGCCGCACGGGTCGATCTTCAAAGTTAAGCATCGCTTGCCGAGGTCGGTCCGTTAATGGGTGAATATCTTAACATAATATCGAGATTCCTCTGTGCCTCGGAAAGCACGTAAAGCCGTTAGTCCTGTCTGTCATTTGTACATCTCTGACACTCGTTACGAGTAGTCAGATGCCAGAAAATCTGACACGACCACAGAACTGTCACTTATGCGTAAGAAGGTCCCACACAGCATTGATGCATAAAAGTGTATTTTGTATGGCTCCAATCATATACAACCATGTACCCAATCCGATTAAAGAATTAAATATAAGCTTATTTAAAACGAGACTGAAATCGATACTTTTGAAAAAAGCATATTACAGCATTTCAGAATTTCCGACAGATAAAAACATTATGACAGAATGTTGACATTTTGTGGACTAATTGATTTTTTTTTTTTGGACTAGTTATTATTAAGTCTTCTTTTTTTTGTTATATTTCTTTGACATTATTTTTTAAATTATTTTTATTGACATTATTCTTATATTCTTTTCTTTTGACATGTTTTATTTCAATTTTTGTCTGCAATGTTTATATATATATATATATATTTTTTGCTTTAATGTATGTAATGAAATCTATTGACATTAGTACACCTTTTTGGTATAACATAGAGCGCTTGTAATTTTTTTTTTCATAACATCTATAAATTGTACCTACCTTTGTTAACAAATGAATAAATGACTTATGACTTACGACCACTCTTGCCATCGGGTATCGCTACTGGTTTGTGAAGCTCATATAGACAGTCGCTCCATGTGAAATACTACTAATATACTAATACTCAGCTGCATCCGGTTAGACTGGAAATCGACCCCATCATAGTTATGAAAAGGCTAATTCGTGTAATAATTGTACAACATTTTTGCCGCCGATATTAGGCCGTGCGCGCACTGCCTTGCGGTTGCCGCAATGGGGCGTGCAAGTGAAAGCTGATCGCAGATGGCGCCACCACCGTAAGAACCTTTGTCACTGTCAGTGTTAGAGTGTGAGATAATTTAGTTATCTGTATCATCTATGGTTATCTGTGGTGAGCTAAACATTTACACGCTTCGTATTTTTTATTTTCATTTCATTGATTTCAATTGATTTCTTTACAATTTTATGATTAAGGAACATAATACATGTTCTTTAATCGGAAAATTCTCAATAACTGTCTCTAATTTAGGAATTCACTACAATTTCCATAGTGTTCCATAGAGAAACTGCTTTGTTATTGGTAAGTGTGCTACTAGCGCCACTTTGACAGTTGCACGCCCCATTGCGGTAGTTCTACCGCACCGGTAGAATGACCGGGGCCACCGGTGACTCTACCGCACGCGTTTATTCCACCGCAGTGCGCGCACTTCTATGACACTCCATACTTCACAGATTTTGCGTTTCCAAAACGCAACGCAGTGCGCGCACGGCCTTAGAGGCAAAATAAGAGATTCTTTAAAATTCTGCTCCATGTCCACCACATCATCACTTACCATCAAATGAGATGGCAACTTTCTGTATCTTATTTCAGCATTTTTTTTTCAAATTTGACTTTTAGATGCTGTATCTACTCACATGAAGATCTGCTTACGCCGGCTGGCTCCGGTCTCGACGCGGTACAGACACTGGTTAGTTCGCCAACACCATACTGTCAACAGATACGTGGGGAAGCTAGTGAAGCCCGCGATCAGGTCGCATTCCATCATGCAAACAGCCTTGAATCTTTTTGCATCGGCATCTGAGATTAATTAAATCTGCAATTATATAGGTACCTACAAATATGCTTTAATAACCATATTAATAAATTAAAATATTTGTCTGCGACTTCAATAAAACTGTTTTCTATTGTTATTTTTTGTTTTCTGTTTGGTGCTTATTTAGTTATTTACACGATACTAAAACATTTTTCTATCTGCTTGTCTGGGCTAATCTCTAGAACGGCTGAACCAGTTTTGAATGGGGATTCCACTGGACGATAGAGGAGGTTTTGGGCTTTGAGCAACAAAAATAGGCTACTAATGCTTTAATATGATATCGACCACGTGGATGAAGTCGCGGGCACAGCTTAGTATGTATATAACTACTAAATTCACTTGTGGTATATATTTCGGCAAATGATGGGCGGAAGACCAGTCTTCTCCTCGCATTTACATTTACAGTGGAATTCCCTGCCGGAGTCGGTGTTTCCCGATAGCTATAACCTAAGGCTCTTTAAGTCAAGAGTGAATAGGTTACTTTTAGGTAAGGGTGCTCCATCTTCGACCACATCATCACTTACCATCAGGTGAGATGGTGGTCAAGCGCTAGCCTATTATCATTTAAAAAAATTTTTAATAGAAATTAATTTATTACGGTGTGTCAGAATACACATCAAATTACATAAAACCGTTAATTCAATAAGACACAGTATAATAGTACCTACTGCTACGCTATACAGGGTTAATTGTAAAACACCGAAAACCTCTCAGGACTATGTTACTAACATCATAATCAACAACTTTTGTTCTATGACTTTTAAAAATTCGTCATATTTTAGTTCACCAGATTTTCATACAAAAATAAAAATATTTAAATTGAACGCCCTTAACGTTACGGAGTCTATGCGAAATAAAAGAAAGTGATAGTATAAATCGTTTTCTTTTGCTTCGCATAGACTTCGTAACATTTAGGGCGTTCAATTTAAATATTTTATTTTTGTATGAAATTCTGATGAACTAAAATATGACGAATTTTTAAAAGTCATAAAACAAAAGTTGTTGATTATGATGTTAGTAACATAGTCCTGAGAGGTTTTCGGTGTTTTACAATTAACCCTGTATATAGAACCAATCTATACCAATATTATAAAGCGGAAAAGTTTGTTTGTTTGCTTGAATGCGCTAATCTTCGAAAGTACAGGGTGGATTTGGATGAAATTTGGTATGGAAGTAGCTTGAAGCTTGAGGAAGGTTATAGACTACTTTTTACGCGACTGCAAAAAAGGAGAGTTATCTTTTTACCGTGATAGAATCTACGGGAGCGAAGCCCCGCGTGAGTACTAGTATGTAGATATAGTAAGTATCGATAAAACAAAACTGAAAGACTCACCCTTGAGTTCAGCCATAATTCTGAATGACGGATACATTACAATAAATATTTTAGCATTCTGCGCTTTCTCGGCAAAGGCAAACATGTGAGAGCGGTGACCTGAAATAAGAATTTCTCCTGTATTGTGGGTGCATTTTTAACAACACCCAGACCAGAAACAACTATTTGTAAGCCATAAAAACATTTTCTCTGGTTTGAAAATTGCACCTGCGACCAGCAAAGCAGCAGCTAATCACTAAATCATTGCTCCAACCGCGACGTCATGAAAATATCATCATCAACGTCATTTTAGCCGAAATATTTAGATATTTGGACATAAGCCTCCCCAAGCGTCTCAAAATCGAAGAGTCCCAAAGAACATGGACACACAATATACATGCTCATGATACCAGAGAAATTGACTTTTAGACTCTTACTGAAAATTACGTATCTAATGCCTAGCCGCCATTAATTAATTACCAGCTAAAGCATCCACTCCATCTCCTTTCTTCTCGGAATTGGCGATGTAGACGGTTTCAATGTTCGTTTTGTAGTTGAAGAAAATTATGTATATGTCGTGGGCAATGGCGAATATATCCTTGCCCAAAAACGTCATCAAGTCCAGGCAGTGAGGGTTGCACCATCTGGAAATGTAAAGAAGTGGTATTAGGAATTTATTTTTTGTTTCTAAATCATGGGTGTGATGGCACGAACCAGGCAGTCACTAAACCACGCGTGATAGAGTCATACTAGTAGAGAGGAAACATCCGCAAAACTCCAGCATCTATTATAAATATCATCTCATCTGCTTCATCTGCTTAGCCTCTAACCAACCATGTTAGACTCGACTTCCAGTCTAACAGATGCAGCTGAGTACTTGTGTCTTTCATGGAGCGCATGCATATCTGAGCTCTACAAATCAGTAGCTGGGTATCACGGTATTTGTCGGTGACCTGTAACGAAGGTCGAAATGTACAAATTCAGGTCGGGACCATTGCCTTATCGTGCTTCCTGAGGCACGGTGGAATCTCGACAACATGTCAAGATGGTTACCTAACCACGGAGGGAGCTAACTCGGCAACCGTTGCAATGGTTGCCAAGTTAGCTCCCTCCGTGGTTAGGTAACCGTTGCTTTGAAGATCGACTGTTTGAGCTCCTGTATGTGAACCTGAACGTGGTGTGATAAATCTATCATGTAATTAGAAAAATATGTACCTATTAGTTTATTGTTACTTCTTATGTATGTATATTTTGTATGGGCCTTAGAAGCCCGAATAAATAAATAAATTATTTGCGTGATAAATAAGCGGATAGTACGACTTGTTTTTTTACAAATAGGAATATTGGTAAAGACAGTTCTTTTACAGCCTGCGTTCCTGACTGTACCCGAAGTAAGGGTAAGCTACGCATACCTTCATTTGAGTCACGGTCCCTGTGGGGTAGGTACCTATCTATGATATAACTCCCCTTTAGGCTTTACCGCAGCTGGGTAAAGTTTTATGTAGGTAACTGCTTGGTTAAGATTTGGTCTACTTGACTTTGCCCTCGTTGTTGACTGTTATACATAAGTTTACATTCATCACCGGCAGCCATTCACAGATGGCGCCGGTTGGCTATGCAATTACTTATGTGGACCACTAAGTAGGTAAGTATCAGTATCTATTTTAAAGATTATCGTATGTAAGTATACTTAATTTGTTGAATAGATATAGGTAGAGCTTATAACAATAATAAAACAATGAAACTCAACTGCCTAGTTTTACTTGGGCTTTTTACATAAGTTGGAACCTATGTAGCGTTTGTCTTATCTATTTTGAACTGGTGGTTCGAAGCATTTTGATTTTGATTTGTTCTAGTTATCGTCCTTATCATTTTTTATTAGTCCTAATAGGATGACTCACAATGATCCTACTGCACAGTGAACATTTGGTTGCCCCAACTGCAACGTTCCGTTACCGTCCTCGCAATATAATCTAAATATTGGGCGATAGTGATTTATGACCGCGTACTACTTACCTACGAAACCTTTTCACAATAATAGAAATCTGAAATAATTCACACACAACAAACTAAGATAGGCTGTCGAAAATACCTGACTCTAGGGTTAAATTTGTGTTCTTGAATATTTATAGTTTCTTCTGCCATTTTCTTTGAAAATTAACGTCTCCGCCTAAATATACTTTTTTATACAGATTGCTGTGAAATTCTGGGATTTATATGTATCATCTATGATTCTGGGGAATCATTCGAATCTCAGTATTTATATGTATCATCTATGCATTCGAATAACAAAATGTTAGTTTCATAGCAACCATTATATTATGTATATTGTTTTTGGTATTTTACGTCAACATAATATTGAGAAAATAAGATTTATCAGAAACTTGGGAATAATAGTTATTTTATAGTAATTATTTTGTAAATATATGTATTTTTTAAAGCATGATAAAATATTTAGGCTGAAATAATTTTTGCTAAATCCTTTGACTCTATGAAACTAAGTCATGAGCTCCGGTGGAGTTTCGACGAAACGGAACGTAATCTTATCTGTCAAAGTTCTGAACCACGGATGGGCAGTGATATATGATTTTGATAAGAAAGACAGAAAAATAGTGTTAGAAATGTGTATAGTGTATGATTTTCTAGGACAGTTTAATTGTATAAAATGTGAAAAGTGTCAGTATAGTAATTAAACCACCATCATGTAAGTTATGGCGATTTGCGTAGCCTTGCAATTGGGTGATGTTTATTTTCGCATTTAGACTTATTTAGGGAGGTTTTATTATTGTTTGAGTGTTCTTACGTGTTATGGTTGTGTTTAGGGAGAACTTCACCGGGTCTATGGACGATCCGGTGGCGCAAAGATGGAATTCTTCGTCGATAGACTTCGCGGAAATAACAATGGACAGGAACTTTGCCCTACTGCTAGTGTCGCTAATATCTGCGATACTATGGATCGTTTACATAACGTACTACAACAGCCGCGTGCTGGGCTACATCCTCACCAGGCTCATCAACAAGTTCTACTTCCAAGATGACAATTTCAAAATAGGTGAGTGACCCATTTATTTATGTTTCCTAGTTCATGTTCATGAACAACCTAAATTTGGTTACTAGGTCAATAGTCACATAGTAGCTCTAACACATTTATTCTTATTGCTGTATATGTTATTTCTGAAACAAAAATAGATTTCTATTTTCAAACAATATATTCAAACAACTCACTATAAAGATTAATATTATTCAATAAGCTTGTATCAAAGCCATTTTTGCATGTTTCTATTACTATTGGCATTGAAGCACTAAAGTGATGTGTACAATTGTACATGATTAAATATTTGAATGTTTTGATCAGCATTTGAGATTATCTAATAGATTATAAATCATGAGAAATATTATGAGTAACAGTGACTAGCTAACAAAACTTTATCACAATGTTGATCCAATTCTTTGACAATAAATAGATAGATATTAGTTAGAATATACTTTATTGTACACAAAAATTTAAACACACCTATTTAACAATAATAGGTACTTAATGTATGTATGTGAGAAGAAGACAGTAAATGGAACATGTTGTATGTGATATAACTTCATTAGGCACTTGTCCAAAAGTGGTAATAAAATAAATAATAAACCTATAACATGCACATCTTAGCTAAACTGGCATTTCTGATATATAATAATGTGTTCTTGTTTCTGTTATAGTTATCTCAAGAGTAAAATTTTGTTTTCATATGTTTGTATAATGGAATCTTTCGAAGTAATAATTTGATTACTTACTATCTTATTCAAAAATAATAAAACATAGTCATTGTGGTAGACTAGCTAGGGAACTGGCTACCACAATGTGAGAGTGTCATATATTTTTCTATCTACCATATCTACATTATTTGTATATTAAATTAATATGTGAAATAAACGAAAACACGGTTGGGGCAGTGGTTGAGTGATTGAGTGGCTGCTGTGCAGCGTGTTGTAGGTTTGATTCCTTCAAACCTGTTTGGTACATGTTTGTATGCCCTTTAAATAGTTGTACTGGATCTGGGTGTTTGTTAAAATTAACTCACTATAAAGAGAAATACCTAGTAAGGCAATGGTTATTAAAAAAACTATTCCTTTTCTTCTTTTCTATAATCTTCTTTAAATATTTCTTCCATGTAATTTAGGTAAAAATAACATGTTTATTTTTAAAAGTTTTATCAAAAAGTGCACAAAGTTTGATATCTTATATTTAGCATTCATGCCACTTACATAAGTAATTTATGGTTGTTTTTGGACAAATGGGTGACCAAGACCATCACTATTAATAACATTGAAATAGGCCTACAATTTTCTGTATTTTATATACCTAATACACCTTTCTTTCTTTAGCCGGCTCTACACGTTGGCGAATAGGCATTGGCCACTACATTCGCCACTGTGTTGGCCAACGTGTAGAGCCGGCTTTTCATAGGCTTAACTTCATAACATAACAATTACAATGTTTTACTGAGAGAAAGCTAGGCTATAGTCCAGTAGTGAGAAAAAGGCATGAGTTAATGTTTAGTTATACATTATTAGTATTGTTTTGTACACAAACATTGTATAACTGAATGTATGATCACATTGTCACCTATTTATATCTAACAGATGTTATGTTTATCAACAGAACAAAATATTGTTTTCTGTTTTATATGATAAGTAACATTTTAATAAGTAATTGTGTACACTACACATGTACAGACAACATGAAACACACTTCTTCGAGATTACATTTTTGGCACCATTTTGTTGAATAGATAATGCATGTGGAAAGTTTACAATTTGAAATGAAACCAACATACAGTCTGTTCGAAAATAGTGCAAGAGAAAAACGTAATAAGAATTACATTCTTATACATTATTTCGCATTTTGAAATAATATGGTGACTATTTTGTACTTGACTATTTTTAGAGCAGTGGTGGCCCAGTGGTTACAGGTCCGACTTATAAAATGCAGGTTGTGAGTTCGAGCCCCGTCAGGCACATTACTTTGTGTAATTTATTTCATCACCACTGCTCTCAAATCGGTGAAGGAAAACATCGTGAGGAAACCGGTAGGTCCTAGGAACTAAAGGTCCAAGCCATGCGACATCCACCAACCCGTCCTGGGCCAGCGTGCTGGATTATGGTTCATTACATCTAATTAGAGGGGAGGCCTGTGTCCCAGCAGTGGGAACGTAATAGCCTGAATTATTATAATTGTATTCATTATTATTATTTTGTGACTGCCTCCATGGTCGAGTGGTTTAGGCGTTTGCCTTGTGACCCAGTGGTCGTAGGTTCGATTCCAGCGGGAAGCATACTTTGTAAAAGTTGTTTCCAGTTTGGCTAGGACTTTGCAGGCCTGAATCACCTGATTGTCTGATAAAAAGATGGTTCCGTGCTTCGGAAGGCACGTATAAGCCGGTAGTCCCGGTCGCGTCTGATAAAAAGATGGTTCCGTGCTTCGGAAGGCACGTATAAGCCGGTAGTCCCGGTCGCCAAATGGCGGTCGTCAAAACAGACCACGTCAGAGGCCCTTGAGGTGGTCTAGAAAATTCTTCTTCTTCTTATCCTGTGGGTAGTAGTACCCACGCGATAAGATGAAGAAGAATTATTTTGTACTTCAAAGATATCTATTTCGTTTTGAAATAAAGTGACTATTACATAATACACTGATGTCTCTATTATCAAATTCAATAAGCTTTGTCCACAGATTTATCTAGTGGTCTATCTTGCCGGACCCATAAGTTTCTTATTTAAGGTAAAAAGTTGCTATTAGGGCTCAGTAACACACTACCTTCCCATCCTTTCATACTTACTTCAATAGTGTACTTCCCACATCTGGTCTGAATGTAATAATATGGCCCAGTGCACATACAGACCAGAACAGGCTACCTAACTATTTCCTATCTAAAGTTACATAGACGATGCTGTCATATTAGTCGGGCAGAAAGCTTTGTGGAGATATCTGTTATCTTCATTAGCATAATATTTATGGGTAAATCTGTCCAGTTCTATGTCAGTCGGTATTTTATGGTTGAACTTGAATTGATTCGTATCACTTTATGGTTAATTTTTTACAAAGTAAAATGTTACCTGACGATTGAAAAAGCAGTTCTTAGATTTGCAGAAATATGAATTGAAATGAAATATTTATTTTTTCAAATGGTTAGTAATCTTTTGCCATTTTAGTTTAGCTAGATGACGCCAGTTTTTCTACTGACTAACTGACTACTCTACTACGCTCATAAATTAATTGCTTATTAATATAGGATAAAATAGTTTGAAAAATACCCTAAAATTGTTATAATCAGTAATCGGAAAACGCAGTATATTTAGAACATGCAGTCTCTACCTATCGGAGTCAAACAATGTTATCATAACATTATTCCAACTGAGAAATATTATGAATATTGATGAATGAATCTTATGAGTCATACAAGAGATGCATAAAGAGCTTTCATGAGTAATACTATAATAATAATAGACCCAGCTGTCTTCCTACTTCACTTCATAAATCTTATCATATTCCAGTAATATTATAAATGAGTTTACCTGTAAGAGTATCTACTTACACAATGGGATAGAAACGTATTACTTTTTAAAAACAAATCTGTGAAACTTTTTAATAAGCACTAAGGCTTAATAACAAAACATTAGTTCATTGCACTCATCAAGCTAGGTGACACAGTTTAGGCGACATGCAATCTGGTTTTGGGTACTGTTGGCACCGCTCACACATAATACATATCAAAAGCAATATACATGCATATTCCCGCTGTACCGCAGAACCGTGGCAGCCCCATTTTACATGCTTGTTATTCTGAATGAAGAACCATCTTTGTGTACATCTACGACAGGCCTTCCACCTCCACATCTTTGCCTTACTCTCTGCATCATTTATACTGTAACTAGCCGCGCCCGCAACTTCATTCGCGAAAATCCCGATTCTGTGGCAATTCTCGGATAAAATGTAGCCTATATGTTGCCCGATAACTTATTCTATCTTCTACCAATTAAATTGGTTAACCCATCCCAGAGATAAGGCTGGACGAACAAACAGACAAATTTTTGAAAGCATTTGTTTGTGTTATAGTATCATGTAAACAACTATAAGTACTTAATTAAACAGATATTTTGAAATCGCAGACTGATCCATTAATCTTATTTATATGTATAGGTGTACTCACACACTCTCACTCTAAATTTCAGGTTCCTTCACACTCAATGCCCTGTCGGGTAAGATAATGTTCCGAGACATAGTGTACATCAACTATGATTACACGCTCCGTATACAAGATGGCTACCTGATATTTAGATGGTGGCGGTCTTATGTGCCTAAGGATGTTTCGGAAGGTAAGTGCAGGAGTTATGTTACTACGTTCATAGATAGATAGAACATACTGTATTACAATATTGTTTAACCTATGATTAAATTGGCGGTCGTATCGTTGATACCGATATGTTCCAGACAACCTTCGCATGGACATAATACGAACTTAAAATATAGAGGGGAGGGAGTTTTGTTTATTGACTTTGACCATCATCTCACCTGATAGTAAGTGATGATGTGGTCGAAGAGGGAGCACGCTTACCTAGAAGTAACCTATTCACTCTTGAGTTAAAGATCCCAGGTTATAGCGTTTGAGTTCATTTTAAGTAATGATTGAATTAAGCTCATGAAATCGCTTTGTTAAATAAGATGAAAAGAAAAATAGATTACAGAAAGGTTTGTTAACTTGTCATCTTCCAAACTGTTGCAACAAAACATCTTTATTTTCTGACCATAATAATATGTTTTATGCTAATTGACACTTTAAAAGGTTTCATCTAATTAGCATTGTTACAAGGCAACCTAATGGGCTTAACAATATTATTTAATGTGACTCATTTACTGTGCCTGAACTCAAAAATAGATACTTGTTAATATTATGATCGTCAATCATCCTTGTTCTACCAGGAAAATGTATTATAGCTACTAATGATTCAAGTCTTGTATTATTTTTCGCAGACTTGTCACACTCCGACACTCGGCTGTCAATCATGCTAAATGGCTTCGAGTTACATTTCTATAATCGGTGCGACTTGTACAACGAACTTGAGAAGATATTTGGTCTCGAACCAGTTATCAAGCAACAGAACGATGACGATTATACAGACAGAGATAAAGCTATGAACGATGCGAACGAGAAGCGACGGCGCGCGCAGGAGGCTGTACGGTCAGAAGCAGCCATGGCACGCACATGGCGAGACCTCATCCCTGTCATAAAAATCGATATCTGCTCAGGCAGGGTCGTCTTCGGTAACAGATTAGTCCCAACAACATTGTCGATAAGCGTAGAAGAGTCCCACTTAGTGTATAGTACAAAACCCCCCGCCTCTAGCCTGGACCACCTGATGCATTTCGTAAAAGCTAAAGCAGAGAACTGCAAGGTGATGCTCGCTCCCAGTCCTAACTACACTTCCATGGTGGATGAACCACCCAGGTATATGGGAGAAGGGTTCGTAGTCATGAGCTCTAATTATATCGAAGTGTACTTCTACATGGATGAACCAGGTTTAGTGCCGGAACAGCCAGTTCTCCTCCAACTAGCCAATGGAGATATCGTCGAGTCAGCTCCACCGATCTGGGGAGTCGACATCAAATGTGGTAAAGGTACAGACTTCAGCTACGGGCCCTGGGCCGACAGGCAGAGAGATCATCTATTCAAATTCTTCTTCCCACCGAATTATAAAAATTTAGAAGTAACGCCACAGCCCAAACCAGGCGACATTAGACAAACACAGTCGTTTGATATTAGACTATCAACTTTAAATGAAGCTACCATAGATATTCTTTTTACGAAAAATAAAGAAACTAACGCGGTGCACATAAATATTGGTGCTGGTTCATACCTCGAAGTTACACTCCCATGGATTGTGTTACAAGATGGATATACAACTAAAATTACAGGGCAGCTTTTACATTTAGAAGCCACGACAAGTCTTCAATACCGAAGCTTGGCTGAGAGTGAAACGTTGGAGTACACAGTCAAGTGCCACTACCCTCTCGTGTGGAACCACAACCAATGCTGGCAGTTAAGTTTAACAGGATGTAAAGCTACAACACATCTGGTCTATACGCACATCGACTTCTTCCAAGATCTCATAAATGATTGGTCAACGAAAGCGCGGCCTGATATATTGCACTTTGTACCTTATACCTGGAAAATATCACTGCTACTCAAGGAATGTGAAGTAGTGACGGTAAGCAACCAATACAACTGGATAGACTGCAGTTCTACTAATCAGGAGAATAACCACGTTGCGTTCTGCGGGGACCTCCTCGATGTCTCTTTCGATTTGCCATTCGTTGATTTCTTGCCAGACTTCATCCCGCTCAAGATCTGGGTCCAAGGCGAAGCTGTAGACATGAGCCTCTACCTGCCTGAAGTAAACACGTCAAAGTTACTTCTGCTATCTCTGGACAAGAATATGAAGTTAGTACCCTGTAGACTAAAAGCTTCCAAATGGAGAAGAAAATGCGTTAAGTCACAGGGTTGGGTGGACTGCTGGTCTGTCCCTATTGTAGCCCTAAGCGTAAGATATAATTATCATCCCATTCCGCCTTTGGGTCCGGAGCCTCAAGCCGACATTACTACACCAGAAAAAGAAGAAATCCTGCTATCGCCAATGAGAATACCAAGGATGAGGAAACAGCCTCAATTAAACTGGACCATGGACGGGAACAAATTTGACAGAACAACGCTCCCACCCGATAAAGTAAGCGTAGAACTCGAAGTAGGACCATCCATCCTACTAGCCTATGGAACTATCATTACAAGCTTTATGAATTTATTAGAAAATATATTTGGTGAAGATCAAACATTTACTGACATGCAGAAATCTCCTAGTGCCGAAACTTTTCACTGGTCCAGTGAAAATGCGACGAAGTTGAACGATAAAAGTAGTGTTAATCAACATACTGAGATATCTATGGATGATTCGACAGATTCAAGCAAGGGGCCTTTTGATCCGCGACACTACAGACCCCTGGATGT
The DNA here is from genome assembly GCA_943138885.2 of Tholera decimalis. Classification (NCBI taxonomy): domain Eukaryota; kingdom Metazoa; phylum Arthropoda; class Insecta; order Lepidoptera; family Noctuidae; genus Tholera; species Tholera decimalis. Next base: position 3,779,439 of record OW964553.2, on the reverse strand, counting down.
TACAGTATCGATTATAATCCACGACATACAGGCACACTTAGTTAAAAATTGTAGTGAAAGTGAACCGCCGTGCCCAGTCGTGCTGATCGAGAGATTTGGTTTTGAAATGGACAAAAGTTTTAGAGAGACCAAATTACAACTTCTACTGAGCCCTTCAATACTAGTGTCTGCTAACAACTTGTCGCGATCCAACCCTACCAACTCAGGGGCCTTGTATCAAGGCCACTTGATGCTCTCGTCCTTCCAACTACGAGGGAATGGCTTCTTCAGCGATACCAACCGAACTGTCGAAGAAGACACAGTAGAGTACGCGTGGATGATGGAACTACAACTAGGCCAGCTAACTGGCCGACTGACCCTACCCCAGCTGTACCAAATAATATCGTCTTTAGAAACGTTCTTGCTTCTCATTTGCGATAGCGAGAACGAATTAGTGCCGCCTAACCCCGCTAGACAGTGTCATCACGGAATGAACAATGTTTTGTGTCAAGAAACGGACCTGGCTCTGAAGTACAGGTGTCCAACAGCCAACGAAATTAAGTACAAGATGATTCGGGTTGCGATCGATCTCATTGATATTTATATCGCAGATTCAAACACTACACTACAGTCATGGATATCTCCTGTCAGGCTCAGCTATTGTAACTTACACGGTTCGGGCTTCGGAACTGGCGTGACTGGTTTGCTTCCAAATATAAAACTAGCTCTCTACACACAAACAAACATGCACACGAACACGCACCATCATTCGAATGGTAGTAACACTAGCCAGAACAAACCGCCTGAAAGTGATAACTGGGTTGGAGTCGGATCTGTCGCCTTAGGGCCGCTTTTAATCGAAGCTGCGTCATCACTGCCCCAAACGCCGAAAAACCTCCACTTAGTGCAACAGAAGTTCTTAAAACTTCACGACGATAAGACTAAAAGACTGTGGTTCTTATGGCCAGTCGAAGGAAAGAGTTCACAGTGCGGTTGTACTGGAGGCTGCGCCTTCTTCGGATCCAATAGAAACGGACCTAACTTCTTGAAGCCGAATCCCAACGACCTGAATGAAGGAATAAACGTGGCTATGTTTAATATTATAGAGACGACGCCTGGGGAGTATGGGTACGGACAGAGTTTACTGCATTCAGGACAGCTGGTGTTCCATACGCCACCATACAACAGTCTGAACGTGTGCCTGCAGCCAACTAACGTGGCTACCTTAATACCATCGCCATTACCGCAAACCTTGAACAAGTCTCCACAAAGTGCTGAACGTCGCAGCCTTACGAGAAGGTTCTCATACACAAGTATGAGCAAAGGGAGCAATAATCTATTAGTATCGAGTACTAAGAGCGACGTTCCATATGCTCGCTTAGTAGATTCATCCGTGCCTTTGGGAAGCTCTAAAATTGACAGTGATTCAAAACTCAACAAGAGTATTCTGAACGTTCCTCAGATGGAAAGTAGTGTTTCAGATTCAAAGTTAGCTTTAAGTTGTGGAGTTAAAGACAATGCTAATGTGTCTGGAAAGAAAGCAGGTCCTGGAGACGCAGAATCTTTCATTGTTCCAAAAGTGCCTGTGAGGAGTGTAGCTGTTTCAGAATCGCATTATTCACTAAATTCTCAAGTACCACCAGAAGAGACTTTGAGCCAAGAAGTCCAAAGAACGATGTCTATAACTAGCGAAAATCATTCCGAAGCTTTCTTTTCGGCTGATGAAGACATGTTCCCCAGCCGATCCTCTAGCTTAAAGCATTCATTTGGTAGTCGCCATAGCAACCCTAGAGACAAAAGTTCCTTTGGCATCAACGATATATCCAATGACAAATGGAATAATTCCGCGCCTAAATCTGAAACTGTAGACATTCCCGATACGATAAGCAACTTGAGCACAGGCGTCCAGCCGGACTCAGAAAGTGGTTCCGTATCATCAACCTCCTTCATTTCCGCTATCTCTTCGCAAGAGGATATGACGCTGGTGAACCTTCATATGCAGACCAACAAGCCTATCGTAGATTCGCCTCTCCTGATGGCCAGTTACATGCATAACTTGCCGCAGTACAAGTGCCCCAACTGGTCGTCTTGCTCGCTGCCTAGCGGCAGTGATGTCTTCACGTTGCCTTTGTTCAAACGCGCTGATGATGGCACTTTAGTTTACGTCGGACAGAAGTATTTACCGAGTTTTGAACCACTCGGAAAGATAAATGTCCTTAGATTGGTCTCAAAGAAAGATCTTAATAATCAGAACCAGCATGGGCCTTATTCCAATTTGCCTCCGCATTTTAACTCCCAAGTGAAAGCCCACCCTTATCCTCAAGGATGGTGGGATGTTCAGCAAACCGTGCAGGATAGTCAAGAAAACGCTACAGAAAAGAGCAGCGCATCGACAATAACTACCACAAGTGATTCTAAAAGCGGTTTATTCGTCAAATTACGAGGAGAAATCGATATAATGTTGACTCCTTTAGTTTTGGAAAGTACTCAGAAATTCGTCGAGTCTTTAACTCCAGTATTGGCAAACATACATCCAATAACTGTGATAAATCACTTGCGTCTGCTCTGTATATCTTCGGTATCCAGTGCCAATGTGTTGAAACAGAAGCAGTATGTCCAGAACTGGCTACCACAGATGCAAGACCGCAACCAGTCGAACTTGGTCACCGATAAAGACGACAAATGTAAACTAGCAACTATACCCCATTCCAACGTCTACGAAGAGAGCATTCTGGAGTCTTTACAAGCGACGGTAACCATTCCGAAGGTCAACATGATATTCATACAATCTTCAGTGGTGGAAGACATGATATCTTTCTCAGCCTTAGACAATATCCAGGACTTGACTTGCGTCTCTCTATTCGGTGTATCAGTGGAGAACATCATCGCTAAATACGTCAGCAACAGGAAGAATTTGGAGTCTGTTCAGCTGTATTATAGGCCTACGTTAAGGGCTTTGGGGAGTAAGAAATCGTTTGGTATAATGAAAGGGCCTCGCGCGTTGATTTCGGCGCAGACTTCTGGGAAGAGACGAGGACCTGAAAGAGGGGAGCCGGTGTATATTGAGACTTCGCAGCAACAGTGTGAGGATACTACCATTACGCTAAATGTTGGTGAGTAGATAACTGTGAAAATACCGGCTGGCTTTGGTTGCATTAACTCTTATAATGTAACTTTTTGCTGTTCCTTTCAATCTCTACTAATATTATAAACATGAAAGTTGTCCTGTCTGTCTGTTACACATTCACGTCTAAACCGCTTAAATTTTGATAAAATTTGATACAGTGATAAATTAATTATTGGATAAGGACAGATGCCAGTTTGTTCACTGGAAAAAATAAGTAGAAAGAGGACAAAAGTAGAGTAAAAAAAGTAGTAGCTAGTAAAAATTAAATAATACTAAACACTGTTTGGGGATTAATATAACTTAGATTGTGTAGAAAATTATAAGTTTAATTTAGTTTGTACTGTTGTTGCAGTCATATACCCTTTATATGCTAATACTACAAGTCAGCCGGTCTAATCGAATGTTTTTCGTAACATTATCTTCACTATACCAATTTATTCGTGATTTAAGGCAAAGTCCACGGGCAACTGCGTCGCATACGCAACGAGTCGTCACAACTGAAGGACGTGACGATCACAGGCATACCGTGTCAGCATTCCAAAGTGTCTTTCAAGTTCATTCGAGTTGACTCTTGTGCTAAAGGATGCGAGTCTATGGTAAGTTCACTGTAATTTTAGCCCTATTGGCGTAGCTGTAAGGTTTATATTTGAATAATTAATGCATGTTTGGTGGTAATTATAGTTAAAAATATGCTTACTTTTGAGGGAGCACAACTTTACGATAACATGGGCTCACTCGTCCCATCGTAGACCTCATCTATCGCTTACCACCAGGCGAGATCGAGGTCAAGAGTGGGATCATCTGTAATTAATAAAAACACGTCACGTCTCAGGAACATATATTTTTAAATGTATCCAAAACTCAACTTACCCATGTATACTGGCGTACTTGACTATTATAAATATACCACTTCTGGAGAACTGAATGCATTGAAGGGGTAACTCGTTTATATCAAACTACTTTTCACGCAAGCTAAGCTGCGGGCAGACCTTAGTTTAATATTGCGCTGCGGCGACTCAGTGATAACGTAGCATTCTACTGGTGAAAGAATTTTTTAAATATGATGAATAGTAACTATTTTTTTATTACTGACTAGTACTCACGCGGGGCTTCGCTCCCGTGGATTCTATCACGGTAAAAACATAACTCTCCTTTTTTGCAGTCGGGTAAAAAGTAGCCTATAACCTTCCTCAAGCTTCAAGCTACTTCCATACCAAATTGCATCCAAATCCACCTAGTACTTTCGAAGATTAGCACGTTCAAGCAAACAAACAAACAAACTTTTCCGCTTTATAATATTAGTATAGATGGGCCCACTCTTGACCTCGATCTCGCCTGATGGTAAGCGATAGATGAGGTCTACGATGTGACGAGCGAGCCCAGAAGATGCCTATTTACTCGTGCTTTAAAGGCTGAAAGGTCATAAGTGGCAGGGAACACAGAAGCCGGCAGAGAATTCCACAGCTTGGCTGTGCGCACAATAAATGTAGAGAAGCGCTTGAAATGAAATGAAATGAAATGAAATGAAATCGCGATCCCGTGGTAATTCCGGTATTAACATTGTATTTAAGTTGCCCTATAACCTTTTCTATCGTCCAGTGCAATTCCCATTAAAATCGGTTTAGCCCGGACCAACAAAAGGACATGGATCGACAAAACTAGAAAAATCGCAGACAGATACACATTTTATTCGTATGTATAGATAATGTAGATAGATAGATAAAACGTCTATTTGATACAACACAAGACAAAATACAATTCACATAAAAAAAAAACAATAATAACAAAAAAATCGTCAAACCTAAACCTTATGATTAAAATACGTTATTATTTTCAGTGTTGCCAAAGTGGAACACCAGCGGAGGCTCAGAAAGACAATCCAATCGGGTTCATTATGTTCGAGTGCGGTCTTGAAGGCATATCTATAAAAGTCTCCAAGCATTCTCAATCTCACAAGCCACAATCACAGGCTGAAGAAAAGAAACCTCTTAGACCTGACAACGAAAGCTGTAGAGAATCTGTCAAGTCTGCTGAAGAGACTAAACCAGATAAGGAGAAGAGTACTAAAAGCACATGGGATAAAAGGACTTCAGGGATTGAAGACTTGTTCCGGAAAAGAGATTCCAGCTCCAAGCCCAGCACTCCGAACCTCGGGAACGCCCAGCCGCCTCCCGTGCCGCCTCCCGTGCCACCTCCTCCAGAACCTTCCACTCCTGGGCCTGATGAACCTTCGAACAATGACAGCACAACTACCATGGTGCCTCTGAAGGATAACGGCAACACATCGTCTTGTGCAATCGATTTGAAAATAGTGTGGTTCAATTTTGCTGCGCCTCCAAGAACTCCTATCACGAAGAAGATTGATTATACCAGGTACAGTAGTCAATTGTTTTATGAGACCATCGAGAAACACATAATTATGGTAGTAGACTTTCTCCACGATCTATTATAGAAACCTAGATATAGTTTGTTCAGAATAGGTAACTGAATAGATTCCAATTTTTTTATACCATGCCATATTTCATATATTTTGCCACAAAAATATTTAAAAAAGTTTACAAGCTGGACACCGGTCAATGCTGCCGGTGGAATTAGGTCAAATTATCAATGAAGACGACGTGCCGCTTGGTGACTGTTGCTCATGTTTTTGTACGGACAACCAGGTAACATTTCATTCAAGATTCCGGCAGGGAATTCCACTCCTTACTCACAATGAAAGTATTCCCAAAACGTTTTGCTCTACTTTAGGCAGTTTCTTCACCATTACAGGCTGGACTGGAACCTGCTGAGCACGGCGTCCCCGGCCATCAACGCGTGGATGAACCCGTGCAACCGGCTGGGCATCCGCGTGGTGGCGCTGTACCGCGCGCACGCCCGGCGCCTGTCCGCCACGGCCGCCAGCCTCATGGCCGCCGCGCTGGACCTGGCCCCGCACCACACCCTGCCCAAGGTACACATACATCCGCGTGGTGGCGCTGTACCGCGCGCACGCCCGGCGCCTGTCCGCCACGGCCGCCAGCCTCATGGCCGCCGCGCTGGACCTGGCCCCGCACCACACCCTGCCCAAGGTACACATACATCCGCGTGGTGGCGCTGTACCGCGCGCACGCCCGGCGCCTGTCCGCCACGGCCGCCAGCCTCATGGCCGCCGCGCTGGACCTGGCCCCGCACCACACCCTGCCCAAGGTACACATACATCCGCGTGGTGGCGCTGTACCGCGCGCACGCCCGGCGCCTGTCCGCCACGGCCGCCAGCCTCATGGCCGCCGCGCTGGACCTGGCCCCGCACCACACCCTGCCCAAGGTACACATACATCCGCGTGGTGGCGCTGTACCGCGCGCACGCCCGGCGCCTGTCCGCCACGGCCGCCAGCCTCATGGCCGCCGCGCTGGACCTGGCCCCGCACCACACCCTGCCCAAGGTACACATACATCCGCGTGGTGGCGCTGTACCGCGCGCACGCCCGGCGCCTGTCCGCCACGGCCGCCAGCCTCATGGACGCCGCGCTGGACCTGGCCCCGCACCACACCCTGCCCAAGGTACACATACATCCGCGTGGTGGCGCTGTACCGCGCGCACGCCCGGCGCCTGTCCGCCACGGCCGCCAGCCTCATGGACGCCGCGCTGGACCTGGCCCCGCACCACACCCTGCCCAAGGTACACATACATCCGCGTGGTGGCGCTGTACCGCGCGCACGCCCGGCGCCTGTCCGCCACGGCCGCCAGCCTCATGGCCGCCGCGCTGGACCTGGCCCCGCACCACACCCTGCCCAAGGTACACATACATCCGCGTGGTGGCGCTGTACCGCGCGCACGCCCGGCGCCTGTCCGCCACGGCCGCCAGCCTCATGGCCGCCGCGCTGGACCTGGCCCCGCACCACACCCTGCCCAAGGTACACATACATCCGCGTGGTGGCGCTGTACCGCGCGCACGCCCGGCGCCTGTCCGCCACGGCCGCCAGCCTCATGGACGCCGCGCTGGACCTGGCCCCGCACCACACCCTGCCCAAGGTACACATACATCCGCGTGGTGGCGCTGTACCGCGCGCACGCCCGGCGCCTGTCCGCCACGGCCGCCAGCCTCATGGCCGCCGCGCTGGACCTGGCCCCGCACCACACCCTGCCCAAGGTACACATACATCCGCGTGGTGGCGCTGTACCGCGCGCACGCCCGGCGCCTGTCCGCCACGGCCGCCAGCCTCATGGCCGCCGCGCTGGACCTGGCCCCGCACCACACCCTGCCCAAGGTACACATACATCCGCGTGGTGGCGCTGTACCGCGCGCACGCCCGGCGCCTGTCCGCCACGGCCGCCAGCCTCATGGCCGCCGCGCTGGACCTGGCCCCGCACCACACCCTGCCCAAGGTACACATACATCCGCGTGGTGGCGCTGTACCGCGCGCACGCCCGGCGCCTGTCCGCCACGGCCGCCAGCCTCATGGACGCCGCGCTGGACCTGGCCCCGCACCACACCCTGCCCAAGGTACACATACATCCGCGTGGTGGCGCTGTACCGCGCGCACGCCCGGCGCCTGTCCGCCACGGCCGCCAGCCTCATGGACGCCGCGCTGGACCTGGCCCCGCACCACACCCTGCCCAAGGTACACATACATCCGCGTGGTGGCGCTGTACCGCGCGCACGCCCGGCGCCTGTCCGCCACGGCCGCCAGCCTCATGGCCGCCGCGCTGGACCTGGCCCCGCACCACACCCTGCCCAAGGTACACATACATCCGCGTGGTGGCGCTGTACCGCGCGCACGCCCGGCGCCTGTCCGCCACGGCCGCCAGCCTCATGGACGCCGCGCTGGACCTGGCCCCGCACCACACCCTGCCCAAGGTACACATACATCCGCGTGGTGGCGCTGTACCGCGCGCACGCCCGGCGCCTGTCCGCCACGGCCGCCAGCCTCATGGCCGCCGCGCTGGACCTGGCCCCGCACCACACCCTGCCCAAGGTACACATACATCCGCGTGGTGGCGCTGTACCGCGCGCACGCCCGGCGCCTGTCCGCCACGGCCGCCAGCCTCATGGACGCCGCGCTGGACCTGGCCCCGCACCACACCCTGCCCAAGGTACACATACATCCGCGTGGTGGCGCTGTACCGCGCGCACGCCCGGCGCCTGTCCGCCACGGCCGCCAGCCTCATGGACGCCGCGCTGGACCTGGCCCCGCACCACACCCTGCCCTTGGGCAATTGGCGGAATGTGTGTGTACCTTGGTACACACACATTTTTGTATTAAAATTGTTACACTCGAGTTTTTGTCCCTCTAGTTGTCATGGAACAAAAGCCCAGATGCAAGGTGGGTTGGTATTGAAAGAACAAACTGTTTCAAACTACAAAAGTTTATTCAAACAAGGTAAAGTAAAATATACAAAAAAGGGTTATTGCCAGCCAGCTTTATATTCAGTCGGTGGAACTACAAGTGGTGGGGGGTTGGAGATAATCCCAGTACTGTTCTATTCTTTTAAAGTTTAAATTAAATTTTTTCTAATTTTCTTTACTAAAATATCAAGGTGTGAGTGGATTATTACTAAATGGACGCCAGGGACTCTAATAGTCCCGGATGAAGATGTTCAGTATTCTTCCAGGTAAGCGTAGGTGTCGACCCCGGGCCCTTTATTTAAATTTATTGTAGACCTGCTTCTAAATTCTAAACCAGACAGGTGATAAACTGGTTCCTTCATGAAACGGTAGAATATAAATAAAAGGGGTAAATTTATCCATATAAAAAATAATAAAAAGAAAAACCGTCCCGCCTGCGCTATAACGCTAGGCGGAACACTGCCACTGCACAGTCGTCACCACAGGAGGCCTTGAGAGGTCTCGAGGAACGGGTCTCGCGTCCAGGCTCCAGAGGCGCCTCTAGATCCTGGCGGCGAGACGAATCTCTCGAGCTGCCTCACGGTTGATTAATGGTGAAAACACATGGCTGCAGGATTCGACTGGCCGGAGGACGGGTCCGCCAACCTTTTCGGCGAATCCTTTTAAAACGTGGCGTCCTCTTAAAACATGGGATTAAGTTTGTACTTTATTTTAAGCGTGGTGAGGCGCAAATGGCTGCTCCTCGCCTTACATTATCCGGTCCTTGACAAAAAACCACAGACTAAATATCGATTGTGTTCCCTTCGAAACTTCTAGACTAATGTCTATAATGTAAAAATAATTTCACTTCCGTTGATTAAGTATTATAACCAAAAGCTGAAAACTATCAAGGATTGGTCTTTTCGGTATTAGTTCGATGGCTTCCAATCAATTTGCTAAAATTAACTAATATCGATTCAAAACTAAAACTGCGAATCGGCAACCGCCAGATGACGCCTCCAACTGTCAGAAACTGACGTACAACTGAATGACATTCGGAATGGAAACAACCACAACTTAATTACGATATAATGGCTCTAATTTATTGTGAAAGCTAGTTTAATAGGGTTTTGAAAAGTGATTCAACGTCAGAAAGTGTTACCAAAGAGTCCAGTGGCGAAGTACAGATGAAGGGTGTTCCTTTTCTATAAATCGCAAGCCAAAGTCCTTTGCACAAGCTACTTTGAACATTTCACTTGGAATCCAACGAGATCAATTTTGGTAACCTCACAACTCACAACGCATGTCCACAGGTAAGTCAGGATAAAAAAAAAACAACGTAACAAAATAAATGATCTTCATTTTTAAGTTGGTTATAATAACACTATTACACGTCATTTTTCCATAAATTTAAACTAGATGAAGCCGGTGTTTCCTAACTGACTACCCTGAGAAGAAACACCGAAACAAACTCAAAGGTCAGAGTACAAAAAGTAGGCTAATAAATTACTTTCTGATTCTGATTCCCAAGGTTACTGTACAACATACGATGCATAGGAGATACTGCTTCGTCTCATCAGATTTTTTTATAAAAAACAAAAATGAAATGGGATAGTAATAACATTACTTGTGGTGGTGCTGTGCTACATACAAGTAAATTTAAACTTTATCTACGTTGAAATAAAGTCTAAAATTAAGAACGGAGGCGATTATCAGCCTCCGTTCTGTAAGGCCAACCCTTTGGAGATATCGCTGGCTTTACAGATTCCAGAAATCTCCAGTTTCTATGGGATGATTTTGGCTACCATTTGTTCAATATCTTACTCCAGCTACGACTTATTATTTATTTACACTGCATGTGCATAGGCGAAGCCTCAACGAGACAACTAAGAGTGGTGAAGAGATAATGTAGGTATAATAGATGTAAAGTGAATGTAAACCTGTGGTATTGGTTTGGAGGTACAATCGACAAATTTGAATCATGACTTACCTTACGCTTATTTCTTACAGACATTTAAATACAATTAGGTAGACATTCGCGTAAACGTAAATTTCCATGACCTTGTTATCTGTCATTTAATTACACAGAGAATCATCTATCAATATTTAAAACATCCTAAGTGTGGTGTGCAAAGGAGGCAATTCTTTGTTATTTTGACGGTTTCAGACGATTTATTTTCCAAGTAGGTCATGAATATGATTAAAATTTTTCGACAAGAATAATCGAAAACGATTATTAACCTCTCAAGGACCGCCATTATTTACTTCAACCATCCGTCAAGCACCGCGGGCGGACTCTTATCGTAAGCGTAATCTGACCTTGGTCACAAACGGACGGATTTTAGGACTTATCTTTAATACAAATACAGTTTTAAATCGGTCGGGGTTTCGTGGCACAAATTTGTGCCAGCGGGGCTCAACTAATACTTGTTTACTGTCACGTTTTTCTGCCGTTGGGGCTCTAGAGGTTAAACAATAATCTATCTCCGTTCCGCTATTAATTCTTCCGTTTTCTTGCCGGGTAACCGTTTCTCGGTTAAAATTTAACAGCATCTCGTCGCTGTAGAATGAATACCTTGTATATCAAAAAACATTTTTTTTTTTGTAAAAATCGTAAGGAAACCACGTGTTTTATAATACGGTGAAATTGTGAACCCAGTATATGACTACAATTGCCATCTATGGAGTAAAACGAAAACCTCTTATTTAGAGAGACATGGGCGTTTAAACAAAAACTATATATAAGTATACTATATCATTTCTCTGGCATAATCCAGTTAAGTAACGCATTGGTTAATAACATAAATAAGTCCTTTTTATCATTCAAAACATGAGACAAAAGCACATAAAAATATTTTAAACATTGACAAAATTAACCGTTTTTTTCGTTTCCTGTATAGTTTAGATTTCTGGACATACGAGGTTATGATTAGTTGTGAAAGCATAGTTATTCGGTACAGAGTCGTTACGGGCGGCACACGCCGATGGCGAAGCAGTTGCGCGAGGAGCCGTCCCTGCAGCTGTGCGCCGTGCTGCTGCGGTACGCGCTGCAGGCGGACGCGGCCGCCGTGCAGGCGGACCTGGCCGACAGGCACCTGCCCTCCCTGTCCACACTGCGACAGGTAACTCATTATAACTTCAAACAGAAGAAGAGTGAATAGGTTACTTCTAGGCTAGAGTGCTCCATCTTTTACTTTACATCTTTTACTTAATTACAGGCGGATAGAGAAAAAATATCGTGTGTTATTATTATTACTGTGTTGTTTGTTGTGTTTTCACCGTTTTCACTCGCAATCAGGGGCTTCATTGAAGAATATTTAAGATAACAAGACTCGAAATATTTTATTTCACATAGAACTCGGCCCGACTTTGCATCTTTTTCTGCTAATTCTCACATAACTTTAATAAATATTGCTAAAACCTTCCTCATAAAACATTCTAATTTTTTATCTATACTAATATTATAAAGCGGAAAAGTTTGTTTGTTTGTTTGCTTGAACGCGCTAATCTCCGAAAGTACTGGGTGGATTTGAATGAAATTTGGTATGGAAGAAGCATGAAGCTTGAGGAAGGTAGGCTACTTTTTACCCGACTGCAAAAAAGGAGAGTTATGTTTTTACCGTGATAGAATCCACGGGAGCGAAGCCCCGCATGAGTACTAGTATTATATATACAACGTGTAATTTAAAGGGCATATACATACCAAGTGCATGGCTTCTTTGGATGATAACAAACGATATGGCAAGGGTTTTGTAATCCCAAGTCTACGTGTGTAGAACTTATTACAAATTCTAATACACTGATACCAGAGACCGAATTTTTTTAAATTAAGAAGAACGAACAGAATAGTCGTGTTATTGGCAAGTGACGTGGAAAGTTATTGACCCTCGTAGTGCTGTAACACATTTGTTATGATTGGTATTCAAGAAATATATGAAACCAATAATTTGGTATCAATTCTTTGAGTCAGTTATTTTATGCTGAAACTGTGTATAGAGACTCCATACCAGATGTTGTCTTCAGCCCTTTTGGTTAGATATGGGGTTTCCGTTACACGTTGTATAAAAGAAAGTCGTATTAGTTACGGCTGAACCGATTTGGCTGAAAATTGGTAGGGAGGTAGCTTAGAACCAGGAGACATGGGATACTTTATCCCGGAATTCCCACGAGATCGGGAATTACGCGGGAAAAACCTCCCACGTGAAAGAAGTCGGGGGCAAAAGCTAGTAAATATATAATTATATCAATGTATACACCGTGTAACGGAAACCCCATATCTATCCAAAAGGACTGAAGACAACATCTGGTATGGACTCTCTATGCAAAGTTTCAGCTCAAAATAAGTGACTCACAGAATTGGCACCAAATTATCGGCTTCATATGTTTCTTGAATACCAATCATAGCAAACGTGTCACAGCACTACAAGGGTCAATAACTTTCACGTCACTTGCCAATAAAACGATAATTCTCTTTGTTCTTCTTAATTTGAAAAATTCGGTCTCTGGTATCAATGTATTGAAGTTTCTAATAAGTTCCACACATGTAGACATGGGATTACAAAACCCTTGCTATATCGTTTGTTATCATCCAAAGAAGCCGTGAAATTACACGTTGTATAAATGAAGTGTCAATAGCCTAATGGCTAAGGTGTCGGACTTGTGATCGAGAGGTCGCTGGTTCGAACCCCACCCATTACACTATAGCCGTGAGCCCACTCCAGACACAAGCATATTTAGCTCAGTTGGAGGGGTTAACAAGATTACTAGTAATGTGAAGAACTAATACCGATCTGTTTTATTCCAGGGTGTGATAGTCCTGAGCCGTCAATGGAAGAACATCCTGTACACCCCACTTCTGCTGGAACATAACTACAAGAGCAAAGTGATGAAGCCTCTTAATGTCACATTTGCATTGCCTGATCTGTTAGAGGTGAGAATTTCTCCAGTTAATTTCTTCGTTAATTGTGGAGCTCTCAAAACATAAAGGAAATGATAAAAAAAACAAATGCGACACCCACCAACTTCGTGGTGCAATACGGGCCACTCCCTATCTTAGAGAGTGGGCCTGTGTCCCAGCAGTGGACACATTATAGTCTGATTATGTTACGTTAGTAGGCAGATTATCCCCAATCACCATTCAATGTCACCAGCTGTTTGAAATTTCTCACTTTTCTCACAGGGTACTCGAATTAAAGACGTTTTAAAAGTAATATCCACTTACATACTAAACTTTCATTGCAGTAACAGAGACAACATGAGTCTAAACGATGATTTAAATTTAGTTGTGTCTAAGAACGGTTAGAAATAGTTGATAAGCTTCGGACTAATACTTACACACAAAATCATAGGTTTTACCTCATAGACATAATTATACATATTCAAAATTAGTTATATCTAGCGTGCTTCGTCTTCGCCCACATTACCGATTATCATCAGGTCAGATGGTGGTCAAAAACAAAAAAAAAATTATGACACTTTATAATATTTGACGTAATGTACAATTTGAATATCTTCTTCAGGATTCCGTGGAAGGATGGCAAGAGTATCCTTTGGAGACTGAAGCATTGGACGAGAACTGTCTCCTACTCAACATGGATGTCGATAAAGCCAATTTGCCTAGTAAGTACACAGACTTGATATCATATATAGTAAAATGTACTTAATTATGAAAGGAATAAGGTCTTATTTCTAATAATTGTAGTTGGAAGCAGCGATATTTGAATTCGGAATGATCTTTTAGTAAGAGCAGTGTTTACATATGAAATAATTACTAATAAAAGTTCTTTAAAATAAGATCTCATATCTTTTATTTAAAATAACACAACAGTATTGCTTTTTATTTATTAAAAGTCTTGTAATATATTTTTTTTATAATTCCCACAATGAAGCCAATAATAATATAAATCAATCACAGTATTTTCACAATTGGCTTACAAGTAAATTGTTAATCTTATTTTAATAGGAAATTATAGTTATACGGATTATATTGTTATATCAAATGTATTTGTTATGCCTTCTGCTATTGCATGTTCATATACAAGTCTTGCAGTTTCAAAGAGTGTTTTTGGGCATAGCGGGGCGTATAAGTTACATTGTTATTGTACTTGTTCGAAGAAAATTGCGCGGGCGCCGCTTTTGGTTTATTTCTAAATCTTATCGAACGAGTATCTCCTTGCCTAGAACACCTACGTGCTCTGATGTTATTATCTACAAAATAATCCGTAAAACTAAGCCTATATTATAATTTGTCGTGAATACTTGACATTAATAGTGGTTGTTTGTGAAGCGACCGGCGTGGAGGCTAGTCCGCGGCCGCACTCGATCCCATCCACGCCGCCCTCCGGTTCGTACACCACCAACTTTGTGTTGTGCTGCTGGACTTGTGAACCTTATGCTTATAAAAATAAAGTTCAAATCTATCGGGCTTATCCACAAACACTTAAGGGCATATACTACCTCAAATGGCTTAGCATGATCCTCAGTTATGTCGAAAATTCTGCAGCCATAATTTTGAAATAAATATATGGTAAAGCTGAGAATTAATGTTAGGTACTATGTTTGACGAAAACACGATTCCATAAAATTTTCTTGATAGAAAAAAATTCCAAAGTTACCTCCAAACTGAACAATAAACCGCTGGTATTCAAAAATAACTTCAAATTAGATAATGAAACTTTGCATATTAATTGAACTAACTATAAAGCAGGTCTTATGTTATTTACTTTTTTTAAATTACCATTATTTTCACCGTAAAAAGAAATAAACTAAATTATCGGTGTCTTGGAGTCTTTTCCCTGCCACCCTGTCTCGCTTGCTCGCGTGACCGCGGCCAGTAGTGTGCGAACGAGATAAAGAGTGAGAAGCCCTGAGGTAGTATAGGCCCTTAAAATATAATTCGGTTAGCCGATTCGGTATCCAAATTTTCCTGTAGAGTAGGTATTTGAATTTCGAATTTGCTAATCAAATGATTCAGATTTTTTAATGAATAAGCCTGTAAAAAAATCTCTTATTCGGAACAAAAAAAAGGTTACCATCATTCGATGGGAGTAAGCAAAAATAGTTTAAAAATATTTTTGTCTATGGTATGGTTCACAAGTCCTAAAGGTAGAGGTTGTTTGTTATGTCAAACTCCTTATATAACGGTGTTATTTGTGATATATCTTTATTAGTGTTTAAGTAGTCTGGCAGTATAGTCCACACTGCCGGAATGCTCAAACACCTCCAAGTTCTCTAATTCGGATAATAGAAATCCATTATTCTGGAATTTTCGGCGATTTTTGCCTTAATGTCATAACAAACGACTTCCTAGCGAGTGTTATGCGTTTTTGTTTGTTATGTTGTTTTTTGTCTTGCTGTTTTTGATAAAAGCATGAAGTGATCATATACATCAAATTGAGACCATTTCACTGTCTTTATATATTAACCATATTACTCCTTAAGACCAGGCACTCTAAAATACCACCAATCACCATGTTCGGATTCTAAACTGCCGTTGTGTACTAAACCCTAGCGCAGCAATAATAAAGTCGAATATCGCGTGCGTTCTTTTACCATGTTCTGGTTCGAAACTAAATGTTTGATTTTATTGATCTAGAGAAAATATATCCTATATTTGGATAATTAACTGTATTTTCTTACTGTAAATATTAATTTTAGACATAAAAGCCGAGTAATCTTGATTAAATTTTGAATGATCTTTAAAAAAGACATGCTTTTCGATTAAAACATGAATCCAGTGAAAATGTTCCAATTACGTAACTGGTCTAGACATGTAAAGAAAAAGATCCAATAAACCATATACTAAAGTTCCATTTAGATTGTATGCGTGATTGTTTCAGAATATTAATGCAAAGTTACATACAATTTAGGGAGCCTCCTCTTAATGTTTAGTATTCGTATATAACTTTCTTCTTTCTTTGCTCTTATCTATAACCTTAACTATTTGCCCGCTCATTCAAATATATAGTCCAGTTTCTGCACAGTTTTTTTTTTCATTTATTTGTACACAATATAACTGTTGTACATTTCATTGTGTCTGTGATAATTTCAGTTTATAAGAAATGTTTGAATTTTTGGAGTGTTGTTTTCCTTGTTTTGTTTTTGCTTTGGTTTATTAGTTTAATAATCATGTTTCCTACGTCATATCTATTTAGTCATTCCACTATTTACTAAGGATTGGTTGACGCATCGCTTAACTAACTGCTCGAGATGATAAATAACATATTTTATTGCTAAGAAAATAAATATTTAAAGCGCCAGTGTTAAGAGCTTAATAATACGCACTGTATATCAACATTATCTTACGCAATATACAAATATTTAACGATATTGTTCAATTGCTAAATGAATGGTTTATGTATTTCTGCTGTCGCTAGTTGGTGCACCTCTTCTTGCATAACTGTTATTGATAACAACTATATTCATCTCAAATTCTATGTTCCATAGCAACCATCAATTCTCATTTATATTACAGAATATCTTGTGATATGCACTTTAAACTCTCATTAAATATTCTAAGTAAAAATCTCACAAATATACAAGAAACGCCGAGCTCATCCCAGTTCTTTCTGAAAATCCTTTTTCAACATTGAAAACCAATTACTACTACAAAGATTTGCACTTCATTTTTAGTGACGTAAAAACTCACAAGTTTTTGAAGAGTTTTGAACCAATAAATCGCTGCATATCTCTCTTCTACCGTATTTCTGTAAGGGTGCCATCATATTTAAAATTTGAATTGAGTTATTTTGTGTGAAATCAAGACTACATTATTTTCTAAACAGTACATTTTATTGTAGCATTTGTAGCTGTCTGAATTTAAATAATTGTTTAACTAATTTTAAATCCTCCTGTACCTATATAAAAATTAATCACTGAAATGTAGGCGCATAACTTACGAATGCAGTCGCATAACTTACGAATGCAGTCGCATAACTTACGAATGCAGTCGCATAACTTACGAATGCAGTCGCATAACTTACGAATGCAGTCGCATAACTTACGAATGCAGTCGCATAACTTACGAATGCAGTCGCATAACTTACGAATGCAGTCGCATAACTTACGAATGCAGTCGCATAACTTACGAATGCAGTCAGCATCAAAGTTTTTATTCCGGATGAGCCCACTCTTGACCTCGATCTCGCCAAATGGTACGCGATAGATGAGGCCTGCGATGAATAGAGGGAGCTCAGAACCTGTTCACTCTTGCTTTAAAGGCTAAAAGGTCATAAGTGGCAAGAAACACAGAAGCCGGCAGAGTTCCACAACTTGAAATTGTGATGATGGTACCTTAACTCTCCACCCATCAACATTGCCACCTTCCAGTCATGATTGTAGCACATGGTTCAACTCCTGTAAGCCGTAACACTAGCAGTGCTAATCCCGTGTGCATCACAGTGCGGGGCGCTCAGAGCAGCCGCGCCAGCCTGGTGTTCCCCTCGCTGCCATTCTCCACCAGGAAGCCCACCTTCCATGACGACGCGATTGCCAGTAAGTACACGCATTGCTAGTTTACTTATAACTTTAGCAGGAGTATCGCATTATTGCAAACACCGGAAGATTGTAATCAATGTAGATTATAATATAAACTCTCTATATATTGTTAAAAAGATCAATGCAAATAAAATAAATGACATCGAAACTTGAAAGTTTACAGTACGAATGTGTCTTTTCGAAAATACAGTCTACAATGCAATTTATTAAATAATCTAAACCTTATGTAAACGAATTAATGTTTGAGGCATTCGTTGTCCATCAACCAACCATGGGCGGCGAAGAGACAACAGGGCTGGCGCTTAAAAATAAAATAAGTAGAAAATAAAAATAAACCTACATACATATTTATACATATTGTAGCGTAAATAAGATTAAGTGCACAGTAAAACACAACCGCTACTTAACACGTATAATTTTGATTAAAAGGAAAAAGATAGAAAACAAGTACTTAATTAAAAAAAATAAAAAAGTTAAATATTAGTTATTATTGGGAACCTTTCAGTGATGGCGTGGGTTAACTTAGCGGAGAGAAAAAGAATGTTATCGAAAGTATTATGCAAATATTTTTAACTTACCTAACAAAAAATCGATTGCAATCGGTTATAGCTAGGCGAATACGCAATATTAGTAATTTTAGTTATCCAAAAAAAAAAACACTAAGAGCATCCAACGCGTCTTGATAGGCCTTAGGTTAGAAAGAGTTTTTGACGTGATAATTTTTAGATTAGAAATATACAAATTAGGTGCACTATTTAAAATAAAACTCCTGCTGCGAAAACTCGGTAACTCCTGGACGGCTGGACACGACTGTGGGAAGTAACGTAGTAATCACGGAGTCACTGCGCTGCGGGGTCCGCATCTACCTCGTACCCTCTTCAGGCCTTTGAGATGGACGTCTCAGGCACAGGATGTGCTCGGATACCGGGCGAGAGCGCCCCGACCTCCGTCGTCGATAACCGACGTCGCTTGCCCGTAGGGTGGAGCCAAAAATTGGCTTGTAACGGGATCTAAACAAAAAGGTAACTTCAGACCACCGATGCAAGCTGAATCTTTGATTAATTATGAAACTAGTGCGAAATGGATCGAAAAGAAAAAAAGGCGACAATACATACCAAATTAACCAGAAAATCACTCACAGACTATCCTTTTGCTAGGACACTTTATATTTTTTATTGGCTTAACACCAACAGAAAAAAACTTTCACTTCATAATTTCGATATGAATCAAAAAATAAGGTCGACCATCACATATCGGGTCCCAAAAATGTAATGACGCCGTCAAAAGGCAAAACATCCGAGGATATTTTTCACGATTCCTTGTTCAAATGTGAATAACAGCTATGAAGAAAAAATTTTATTGAAAAGTTTGGATTAGAATTGGAGGAAGTTTTAACCGTAGCGGTTTTACGCTACAGTACCCCATTTCCAGTAAAAAAAAAAAAAATGAGAGTAGCGACCCTAAAGGTGAGTGGCATCCCTAAAGGAAAGGTGAGTGACAACCCTAAAAGAAAGGTGGTTGACAACCCTAAAAAAAAGGTGGTTGACAACCCTAAAAGAAAGGTGGTTGACAACCCTAAAAGAAAGGTGGTTGACAACCCTAAAAGAAAAGTGGTTGACAACCCTAAAAGAAAGGTGAGAGATCAACCCAAGTGAATGTATCAACCCAGTGAGAGGGTGACAACGCTATAACAGATTGACATCACAACAACAGATTGAAAACACAACAACAGATTGAAAACACAATAACAGATTGAAAACACAATAACAGATTGACAACACAAAAGGGATAGCATCAACCAAGAGTGAAAACCATAATATATACAAATTAAATAAACTAGCCTAACTAACTTTAAACTAAATACATCAAATCAACGACATCGAAGTGCAGCTGATACTGAATAAAATTGAAAGCCGGCCTCCAGTTTAGACGTTAACAGTGCGAGCTTCAGATGCGTCTCCTAAACCTACATTAGAATAGAAAAACAAACGATAGAACTAGAATAATATTCTTAAATATATAGGAACAAAGAACAATATTCAAGACGAAACAAATAAGAGTTGAGATTAAGAAATAACCTAAAAATAACTTCAAAGGAAGTCAAACAAAAACTCGAAGTCGAACACAAAAGCTCGAAGTCAGATAATAACTCGAAGTGAGACACGACACAAAGTCCAACACGACTCAAAGTCAAACACGACTCAAAGTCAAACACGACTCAAAGTGAAACACGACTCAAAGTCTAACACGACTCAAAGTCAAGAGCTTAAGTTATAGAGGGATAAGTTAGAAGGTTAAGTTAAAGAGAGAGGGTTAAGTTGAAGAGGGTGGACCTTAAATCAAAATCAAAAATACGACGCTTAATGAGAGGAAATGGTTATGAATAAATATTAACTCCAGGGAGGAATGAGGGTCGAAATAATAAAAGAGGTGTCGTTAATTGAAAACTAATGGCCTAACATAAGTAATACTGATTAAGTTAAGAATATGGAACAAATTAATTCATTTAAGTATGTCTTTTATATGATATTGTCCAATATGATGAGAATCACAGTCTTGTAGGACATATGTAGTCATGGAGATGACTCTGATCACACGACATTTAATGAAACGAGGAGCAAGCTTTCCTGTAAAGTATTCAGCAGCTGACGATTTTGAAAAATTACGCCTCCATACAATGTCGCCGGCATTGAGTGTAATAGCCGTGCGGTTCGTATTGTAATTTCGTGAATTACGGAGAAAAGCAGAAGAAAGATTGTCCGCTACTTTTGCGTAAATCTCGGCGAGCGAAGTCAGATTACTCGCGTGTTGTTCCCGACTTTCAGCTAAATTAGTGCTTAGAGTCTGGATATTCGCACGCGATGAATCCATACAGACTTCTCTACCGAATATGAGAAAGTTTGGCGTAAACCCTGTGGCTAAATTAATACATTAATTGAGGTAAAGTTTGACCTTGGGTAACAATTTAGCCCAATTCCTTTGGTTCTCGCCAACCAATATGCTCAAACAAGTAACGACGCTTTGGTTATAACGTTCTACCGTGTTTGCTTGTGGAGTGTAATAAGGGGTATATGTAGGGGATTCAATGCGAAACGATCTAAGAAAGTTTAAAAACTGATTACTACGAAAAACGGTAGCATTATCACAGAGAATAGACCGTGGTATCTCCAGTATAATTTATGTTCCATTTTCTTAGCGAAAATCGTTTTAGAAGGTAACCGGGACAGTCCTCGGATTTCATCGGAGAAGGTAAGTTAGAACGACTAGTACCCGGAGTGGGCCTAGGCGGAATGGGAGGAGGTCTAGAAATAATAATACTTCCGTGTAAAGGAGTCTCAACGATAGAACCTTCTTCGGACATTTTTAAACACAAAATAGAAATAGGTTAAATGAAAGAGCGGGACTTAGCAGGAAATCGTTAGATATCGTGCCGTAATATCGATGCGGGAAGAAGACAACAACATGAACGTCAAAGGAATCGGCTGGGCTAAGAATCCAACAAAACAGATACTAGCAAATAGCAGACAAGCAAACAGACGGGCTAAAAAAAATAAGAAAGGTAGACACTAGCATACGACCATTCAAAAAGCTTACCTTTGGTCACGATGCCTAACCATCCACACATCAAACACACTCTACGGGAAACTAACTACCGCTACCTACTGGGATAAAATAAAACTCGGGATAGATACGTATATTTTGGGAGAAAATAAAAGAATTGGAAATTGGGTATAGTTACAAAGTTAATCTTTAAAATTGAATTTCACAAACATCACACAATTTAGCAAAGAACATAAATTCAGTTAGCAATTCTGTAGTCCAGTCGTATGAATCGGGAAAACATTCAAGACAGGTAATCCTTTTAACTTCCATACGGGTATTTGACCAATTCTAAAACCTGAAATTCACAATAAGAAAGATGAAAATTAAAGATTGCTCTCAAGAGCAACCACACACGAGATAACAAAAAAAAAGGTATTTTAGTAACAATTAATATGCAAACTTACTTTAATTCGGGCGCCATATTGTAGCGTAAATAAAATTAAGTGCACAGTAAAACACAACCGCTACTTAACACGTATAATTTTGATTAAAAGGAAAAAGATAGAAAACAAGTACTTAATTAAAAAAAATAAAAAAGTTAAATATTAGTTATTATTGGGAACCTTTCAGTGATGGCGTGGGTTAACTTAGCGGAGAGAAAAAGAATGTTATCGAAAGTATTATGCAAATATTTTTAACTTACCTAACAAAAAATCGATTGCAATCGGTTATAGCTAGGCGAATACGCAATATTAGTAATTTTAGTTATCCAAAAAAAAAAACACTAAGAGCATCCAACGCGTCTTGATAGGCCTTAGGTTAGAAAGAGTTTTTGACGTGATAATTTTTAGATTAGAAATATACAAATTAGGTGCACTATTTAAAATAAAACTCCTGCTGCGAAAACTCGGTAACTCCTGGACGGCTGGACACGACTGTGGGAAGTAACGTAGTAATCACGGAGTCACTGCGCTGCGGGGTCCGCATCTACCTCGTACCCTCTTCAGGCCTTTGAGATGGACGTCTCAGGCACAGGATGTGCTCGGATACCGGGCGAGAGCGCCCCGACCTCCGTCGTCGATAACCGACGTCGCTTGCCCGTAGGGTGGAGCCAAAAATTGGCTTGTAACGGGATCTAAACAAAAAGGTAACTTCAGACCACCGATGCAAGCTGAATCTTTGATTAATTATGAAACTAGTGCGAAATGGATCGAAAAGAAAAAAAGGCGACAATACATACCAAATTAACCAGAAAATCACTCACAGACTATCCTTTTGCTAGGACACTTTATATTTTTTATTGGCTTAACACCAACAGAAAAAAACTTTCACTTCATAATTTCGATATGAATCAAAAAATAAGGTCGACCATCACATATCGGGTCCCAAAAATGTAATGACGCCGTCAAAAGGCAAAACATCCGAGGATATTTTTCACGATTCCTTGTTCAAATGTGAATAACAGCTATGAAGAAAAAATTTTATTGAAAAGTTTGGATTAGAATTGGAGGAAGTTTTAACCGTAGCGGTTTTACGCTACAATATATTAATTAAAAACATATAAAAGGGTTTGTTAGACAAATCTGCTGCTTTCTATTTGTTCAGAAAATAATTCCAAACTTTCACTTAAATGCATAATGTCTGTTGGCTGTCCTGATATTCAGAGGAAGAGCATTCCACAGAAGAATATAATATAATATAATAATATATATACAATAAATTGTATGTAATAATGTAAACGGAAGAACAAACAAATGTACACAATCGATAAAATCTTAATCAATCTTTCACATTTTATTATAATCTTACGAGGTTTGCAATAATCCGATGACGTTTTCACTCACGTAGCACAAAAAACATGTAAGCTTGCTATCCTACCTGTAGTATCATAAATACTATACGACTGCCATTGTTAACTTTCATAAGATTGAAAAAAGTAAGTTTTTGATTAAAGAGACTTTCTGCCAATTAGTAATTTTCATGTAAACTACCAGACGGTAAAAGTAGCTTTTTTCAACAGTCTATCCGGATGTATCTAAGTACTAGTGTTTAGTAACTGGGTATCATTACCCCTTAGTAAAGCCGGTATCAGATTTTCTAGTTTCTGACCAGCAGAAACTGTCTAAAGTTGTACAAATAATATCATACTTTCCGTAGCTCGGAATAGTCTCAGTATGAAAGGGAGGTTTTCTATTCACGGATCGACCCCAGCAGGTTTTGCTTAATCTGAACATCGACCGTAATCGATTGATTTAGAAGAAACTGTGTTTGTATTCTGTATCATTTCAGGATAAAAATAATCGCCATTACATTTGCTACATAAAAAAAAAAAACAGATAGTGATTTGTTTCTGAATTTTCTAATCAACTGTAAGTAATATTCTACAAATATACTGAATTATCTTAACTGCGGCTTCAGTTGACTACGGAACCCTGAAGGAAGACCTGCCTACTGTCGGATCCAACCCATCATTATACTCGCCCCACGGCAGTGATGAAAACATCAAGAACGATCGCGCTCGGGAAGACTTGTACCAATGGATGGCCAAACAGGAGCCCATCAAAGTGGTAAGCCGTAGAAGATATGTAGGTGAATGGTACTCTAAGGACTAGAGCATGTTGATTTAGATGGTAAATCATTTAGGTACTCCAGTCACATTGGAGATCACTTTGAACAATACACAAAATCCCAAAAACACATTAGTTCCTTCCCATTCGTCACAGCTGCAATATATGTTCTGACATATAGAAAGAAAGAAAAGAAAGCAAAGAAAAACGAAAGAAAAATATTGATTTGGCCTATGCCACAAAACACACCCGCTGTGTGTTTTGTGGCATGGGCTAAATAAATATTTAGAGAAAAATAAAAAAACCTCAAAACACAGAAAAAGAACGGATATAAAGTCGTGTGTCTCACGGCTGCGCCAAACGGGCCCGGTTTTTATACAACATGTTAAAATTAATACACATCCTGAAACTTTACTTAATCAATTTTATTATTTTTTTAATATATAGGCAATTTTTACATCTAAATTACTTTTCATTAGACTTCATTATTGAAATCTACAGAAATTGCAATACCATTATTGCTGTACACCCAAAAAAAACCAAAATGGACCGTACAGCACTGTAATAACTATTTTGCAGTTTTATACTAATTCCGTCATTTAATAAAAATTACAGAATACTGAAACTTATTTTAAGGAAGTTTTAAGTCTTTAAAAACCGTTAATGCCAGTAAAACAAAAAATGTAGTTTGATTACAACATAATTTTCTAATTGGTGTATTTGAGGGTGTGCGTTAATTACAATACATTACATTGTACGAGTATATTGCAGCTGTGACGGAATAGCACAACAAAAAACTTTGCAGCAACAAGTTTGCCGTTCCTTGCAAATTGTGATAGTCGTAAAACTTTAACCTGCATTAAAGTACAGTTAAAATGATAACAATAGGTGCATGTTCGTGAAATGTATATAAAACTAGCTCCTGTCCGCGGCTTTGCTCTCGTGTACAGGTTTTTATTCTGCGAAATTAAAGTAGCCTATGTTACTGATAATGTAGCTTTATATTGGTGAAATAATGTTTGTAATCGGTCCAGGAGTTTTTGATTTTAAATTCTGCATACAAAGAAAAATTCAAAAACAATGGTCGAATTATATGTTCGCGTATAACTTCGAAACGCCTGCACCAAATTGTATTATTTTTTGTTGTGTTTTTAATTGTCAAGAAAAAGTTTGTATTCAAGAAAATATTGGAAACAATATAGGGGATCTAAGTACGAACGAAGACGAAGTTGCAGGCAGAAGCTAGTGTATAATATTAGTGTAGACAAAATTTTAGTGGCCTTCTTGATTGCTTTATTAGCAATCGATCAATTGAATTTGGCTTTTTATAATAAAGATTGTTA
This sequence comes from Tholera decimalis, assembly GCA_943138885.2. Taxonomy (NCBI): domain Eukaryota; kingdom Metazoa; phylum Arthropoda; class Insecta; order Lepidoptera; family Noctuidae; genus Tholera; species Tholera decimalis. The sequence continues at coordinate 3,754,079 of OW964553.2, read as the reverse complement.
TGATTATGAATCTCAATCACACTAGGTCTACAAATACTGCATGGCGTAGCTACCATCCCACAAGCATGCACTCATCAACGGGGTTAAACACTAACCGATTTATCCACCCATGTATCACGACAATGTAAACTAGGTATAAAACACGATCACGTAATTCCACTAACCCAGGAGCCAAAAAGCAAGAAGCCAATAATCCCTCCTTCAAAGATGAACCCTCGTGCTGTGGCCGCGGCCATGCCAGCCTGTAGCCTGTACCCGCTGCAGGGCTCCCTGATGCTGCTGGATGCTCATCTGGTGTTCCAGCCCTTCTTGGCAGCGCTTGGGGTGTCTCCGCATCAGGTTACTCAGGGTATGTTGGGTTTTGTATTATTTTTTAACTGAAAACAGCTTGCACTGACGAGATAGGTCGACTGAAACCTGTGTAGTTATTTCCTCAAAAGGCCATTTCTGACACTTATCTGCATCATGCTTTGGGAATGTTTCAAATATGAGTTTCTTGGTGAGAGGTGTTTCTTGTCAGGGTACTTGTTAGGAAACACCGGCCTCATCTAGTTTAAATTTACGGGAAAAATGGCGTGTAAAAGTTTTGCTTAATAACTTTTTTTGCAAAAACAAATATAATTGATGAATTATATTTATTTTGAATATAAATACAATAAAATGTATTAAGAAAAATCATGATTTAAATTCATTAAAGCGAGATAACATTTAGGTCTAACTGTAATTTAGCAATCTTGATAAATATTGTATATCAGGTAAATAGTGACCTACGTTTCAGACCATTACTTTACAACAAACATTTAAAAAGATGACTGTAATAAATTAATAACAAGCTAAAAAATACATTAAAATATAATATTTCTTTTCGCGTTTCAGTATTCGGCCGTAACGGCCGAATACTGAAACGCCACTCAAATATTTAAGGGCTGCTTAAACGTTTGAGCAGCTCCTAAACTTTAAATTCGTATACCCAAACGTCTTTTTTGAGCATCTGTTAAAATAATATAAGTGTTACTTAAAATAAGTACTGCTCAAACACCACTCAGTTTAAAAGTTGTATACAGAAACGCTACTCAACGTTTTTATCTGTCAAATCAACTGTCAAACTGATTTGAGCAGCCCTTAGATCTGAGAGTGGTCGCGAGGTCCCTCAAATTAAGTTAAAGTTAAGCTATTGAAAGTTTTCAAATACTGATAAAAATGTACTTAGGATCTGTGAAATGTTCGGCTGAGTATGTGTAGACATGCATTATCTGGCCGTATTTATACTTGTAGGAATAAAAGTACTTGTACATAGACATAAATCTTGTTTTTATTCTGAGCCTTTCACAAATTTCAGTGGGTAAGTAAGTGCTTGATACAGACAACGATTGCCCTGGCCACCCCTGACTATGTACGAGTATGTTATAAGCATGTATTGTATACTAACAATTCAAACTATTACATGCACCAGGCTCCTCTTACGGTTAAATAAGTATAAAGCACAGTATTTCATTATTTATGTAGGTACTTCTTTATCAGTCCAAGAGCATATCTTTCTCAGCAGGTGTATAATTGCATCCACGTTTCTTCTTCTCCTCCATCGTGAATCAATTAACGTATGTACAACGAAATTACTTTATGCAATAAATAATCCCGCGTAAAATGTCAAGTGTGACGTTCCAATCTACGAAAATTATTTTAAGAAATTTTCTTTTCTTATGACGTCTTCTTTTGATATTTAAGTAATTAAATTTAAGTACTTTATATAAATAAACACATAATTTAAACCATAATTCAAACCAAACTTACATTACGCTGTTATATTTCAACTGATTAATAATTATAGAAAAAAATTGTTCAAAGAAGACTGCGTAAGACGAATACGAAACGTAAACTAAATTATTTTGTAACTGAGAACATGCTGATATCAATTTTTGAGCAGGATGTTGCCATGATGTAAACATTTGAGGATTGCTTGGATAATCAGGGTTTCGAATTGCTTGAGTGGCGTTTGTGTATACCATTTAAATTTGAGGGATGCTTATATTTAAGTAGCTTTTAGATGATTATGAGATTTGAGTGGCGTTTCAGTATTCGGCCGATAGTGGCCCATAGTGTCTTTGTAGTCTTACAAATTATTTAAAAACTATGTAAGTAAAAACACTTAGGGAAACAAAAATTAAGTGCATGTTGTCTACAACATACACGTAATTTTTATTTACTCAATCAATAAGGAATTAGGTTTAGTGATTCATTAATTTTTTTTTTAATAAATTCGTCACTGACGAAGTAAGAACGCTTTAAAGTTTATCATTAGAACGAGAAGTCCGACATAGACATTGATATCAAACTCTATAACGCTCATACAGCTGCTGTTGAAAAAAGCTTTTTCGCGAGAGAGACAGATATATTCGTTTAAAATTGTTATAACTGGTTGGCTTTTCAATCGGATTTTATTGTTTTCATTGTTAGTATAATGTTTATATACCTATACAATGTTGAAAAAAGCGAGGCATTAAATGAAACCACATCTGCTATGTAACATTTTCAGGCTACAACCAAAAATCGGATCACAAATTTTTTAAGATTTTTCGTAATTAATTTTTTTTTTTGCATAAAATAGAACCGACTTCCATATAAAAACACTAAAAAGGCAAAAATAACTTTAATTTCGGTTGTCGGTGTCATTTGTTTTATACTTTCTTTTTTTTGACACCGCCTTCCGAAATTAAAGTTATTTTTGCCTTCGTAGTGTTTTTATATGGAAGTCGGTTCTATTTTTTGCAAAAAATTTTTTTTTTCACGCTTTTTAGTGGGTCGGTTTGTAATTTATCTAGTTACAAAATCCATAATGACAACAACTTATCACCTTTTACAAAATATTGCTTTTCCCGATGCATAGCCGTTAATTTTTGAGGAGTTCTCCTGGTACTTGACCATCAGCTCTACATCACCATATGTATTGTGACGAGCATAATAGTTTCGAATTAACCGTAAGCCGTAAGTTTCGCACAGCCAAGTTGTGGAATTCTCAGCCGGCTTCTGTGTTCCCTGCCACTTATGACCTTTCAGCCTTTAAATCACGAGTAAATAGGCATCTTCTGGGCTCGCTCGTCACATCGTAGACCTCATCTATCGCTTACCATCAGGCGAGCTCGAGGTCTAGAGTGGGCTCATCCGTAATAAAAAAAAAAACACGTATAGTATATTGTGGTTTAATTTAATGCCTCTCGCTTTTTTTCAAAGTTGTAATAAGTAATAATAATATAATACATTTATTTTCTCTACAAACTTATAAAGTAAGTATACTGTGGTAAACTGATTGCATAATGAATATTTGAGTCATAGATAAACTAACATTTTCAGAAACTGGAAAATATTATCTAATAGTTGGAACTTCTACAAATTTGTACAACTTTCTAGGCGAATCCAAGAACAAGAGCGGTTCAGGCGACGGCGTGAATAGCGGCAGCGGAGGCCCGCCCGCGCTGGACTCGCTGGGCTCCAAGCTGTCCCTCATCGCCTGGATGGACATGTTCCGCATCGACATCGTCGTCAGCGACCTGGCTACGAGGGACCGGCGACACGCTGCCAAGGGAAAGGGTGAGTCGAGGAGCCGATTGAAGAGGAAAAAGAAAACATTTATTTCAGGTGCATGACCCTTAAAAAATTAAATTAAATAACACATAAGTCACTGTCCAAAAATAAGGACTGTCCTATGAGATCATGACTTGTTTGATGTGCAACCATCTGTGTTATTCGATTTTGAAAGTACAAAACGAGGCGAGAAGTGAGTGCTGTCTTAAGAGATCAAGACTGGCTTGAAGTTCATCATCTGTAGTCCTAGATTTTGAAAATACAATATGGTCGTAAAGATAAATGATTCATCATTATCTGCGTAGTCCATCTTAATTATTTTGGGCTCGGCTTCCAGTCTAACTGATTCATCCGAGTAATAGTGTTTGACCTGTTTAGGGATTGCCTATCTGACTTCCACGACTAAGTAGCTAGGTAACACAATACCCCGGCTAAAGCAGTGTCTCGATAAGTATTGTTACGAGCTGGGGTTCGGGATAGAAATAATTAACGCCAATTAGACCAACATTAACACTTTAATTAAATAAACACAAAACAAAAATTAACACAGTTATTCACAGTTATTCACAGTACAATACTTGTCACTTAACACTTAAATCGCACCGAAATTCATTTTTAAAGCTTCGATTATATCGCCTCGTATCTTGAAATAAGACTGCCTCTCTGCGTCCCTTTGCGATCTATTTATACCCCGTTCTGCGTTCTAGAACATTCTTGTACAATCGACTCACTGCCTACACTACCAAGAATATTTCAGAAGCTACTTGAGATACACAGTACTGCTACTCGCCGCTAGATGGCGTTGGTGTCTCGAACATTCTAGATGTCGGTTGAAGTTTCTCGACGTACTTAGCTCAGCGACTGGCGTAACACTATGTTAACATAGTATCCCATCCAAAAACCCACCGAAGCAAGTATTGCTTTACCTTGAAGATCGACCCATGCGGGTTTATTATTTACTTAGTTGAGATAATAAACCAATCAATTTTCTTATAATTATATCGAGGAGAATCTTAATTGGATAAATCTAAAATTTGGTTGTGTTTGGCGGCATCAGTGACGCTTCTAATCCCTGTTACTTAATCAATAAATTTATTTAGGCTTTTTAACTTTTAACACAGGCAATATCAAGACATGTTGCATAAAGTTTTAATTAATAAATATACATACAAACTTTTAACCATGTACTTAGTTTGCTCATAGCAGATACTTTATTACAATTTTTTATGGTGAAGTTGAATTTAGAACCTGCTATACGGTTAGATTTATTTTTATGAATATACGTGATAATCTTTAACTTTGTTATTCTGCCTACTTGCTCAAATTTGATTATGCTTACCTTAAATTTCTATTTAAATGCTACTTACTATAACCCAGTAAAACACTCACCAACACTAACCAAATTACCTTGGCAAGAAGCATGTAACCATTTTAAGATCTCTCATATATCAATATGTCTGTATGCCTGCCTGTCACAGACATATGTTATGTGTATGACCTAGGCTGTATACTATCTTAAATCTAGCTTTTCCACCGCTAAGAGCAATGAGCCGGAAATGGCAAAGTGGACCGGACTTTGTTTTCATGAAATAGGCTTTTTCGTGTCCACCAAGAATGAGTTTAGTCGTCCGATTCCCACAGCAACAGAGAAATTCAGGGTCCATATTGATCTAAATTGTATGTAACCACCCATGTAACACATATGGAATGCAATAAATGATTGAGTATTGAAATAAAACAGAAGAAAGGATGAAGCAACAGCGAGCGATTCATTAAAAAACTATTCATATATCGATGGTGAGTCCGCGACGCAGCGGACTCATTTTATATATATTTAGTTATTTGGATCACTCAGCTTAACTCTTTCTCTGTGGAGACATTATTATGTAATTTTTAATTACGAGATAAAAGGAATCATTACTGACTGTGCCCTGCTCTCTAGAAATAAGCGAGCTCTTCTTCTTCTTCTTTGGTCAGGTTTCCGCACTTAGTCTCTGCACGAGACCATTGTGCGTGAGCCGTGTCCGCCGTCACTCCATCCAGCCAACCTCCCTTCAGAAGCAGATCAGGTCTCTCGGTCTTTTCAGGATGTCTGTAAGAGAATTCAATGACCCGAGGGTTTGCTTTCGTATGTCGGTGATTTCCGTGCACTCTAGGAGTACGTGTGCCACCGTTTCCTCCGTCCCCATGCATGCTCTGCATAGGGGACTGTCCGTTATACCTATTTTGTGGTAGTGTTTGTTCAGTGAGCAGTGCCCGGTGATGTAATAAGCGAGCTCTTTTTTGCTCTTTTTGCCCGCTAAGTCATTTCCACTCAACACTTTCCTGTGTGCTTAACACATGTAAGCAGTTTTCTCTTGTCCGGTAAAAGAAATATTAAATGGGTCCGCTCTCGCGGTGGGAACCGGGCTTAAGGCCATAGTTTAATCAGTTTTTGTTAAATATCATTTCACATCATCCCATAACGTATTATGTAAGTGCCACTAACTATAACCCCAGTGAAACACTCACCAACACTAACCAGGTTCCCAACCCCACGCTGCGATCCCATCAGAGACGCCGGCGTTCCTCTGCGAGAAGGTGTCCATCGACGTGGATCTGAAGAAGGTGGCAGACATGGCCGTGGACGACCTCATACAGCGGCAGAATGTGCTCTACATATCCCGGGGACAACTCAAGAAACACATCAGCACTATGCTGAACTTCAATATCAGTATACGGTTTATTTCGCAGCAGGTTAGTAGAGCAATATTGAATATTATATTCTATCATATTTTGGGTTACTACTGAGAGCTTTCTTATAGAAAAACCCAATAACACTTGTTGCCCGACCCGGGAATCGAACCCGAGACCTCATGCTTAACAGACGCACTCACGACCACTTGACCAACAAGGCAGTTTAAATCATTTGTCTGTTTTTATACGCTAATCTCCGCAAGAGGTAGACGGATTTGAATATAACTTTTTTGTTAAGTCTAGGCAACATTATATGCTATAATATTTATTTCGGAAACTGAAACACCTGATGCAAACTTTACTTGCGAGCGGAGCTGCAGGCAGAAGCTGGTTAGTGAATATTTTAGGACTATCTATACATATAAATAAAATTGAAGTGTCTGTCTTTAATTTCAAAAAACTGTGTACGATAGGGTTGATTTGTCGTTGTGGATAAAAACTACCAATTTAATAATTAAGATAAAAACAAATAAATTGGTTTTCTGAAGTGCTTAACTCATCACATTATATTTTTTAAAGTATTTTTGCCTATCAATATTTCTGTTTGTCCGGGCCAATCTTTGAAAGAAAGGCTACATGTAAACTCCATTGAAGCGTGAACGAAATTTTACCAGAATTAACACTAAATATTCTTGTAAGATTTTCTTCTGATTCTTTAGAATCTGTAATAATAACGAATATATACGCTACAAATTACTAAGCGCTGGTATTTAAAAAAAAACATGTTTGGAAAGGTTAGGTATGTTTATTAGCGTGTTATTCCAGTAACTTCCTTTTCTTTTTATTAAAGAAGAGAACTAGCAATGCGGGTAGAATTCAAATTAGTAGCAATCTTGCTAACCCCTCCAACTAAGCTAAATATACTTGTGTCTGGAGTGGGTTCACGGTAATCTCTGGATCACAAAGCAGACAGTGAGTGATGCGTGGTGTCCAGGTGAACATGCCGCTGCTCCGGCTGCTGCACCAGATCAGCAACATGTACCAGAACGTGAAGGACACGCAGCTCGAACTGCGCACTCAGACCAACACATCGCATCGACAGAACAAACACACCTCATCATCTGGTGAGCTACTCCTATTCAATCTATTTGTACTAATAACATGAAGCGGAAAAGTTTGGTCGTTTAAACGCTCTAATATTCGAATGTGCTGGTTGAATTTGGATGAAATTTGGTATGGAAGAAGCCTACAAAGAAGGAGGTTATGTTTTTATCGTGAAAAAGTTCACAGAAGAGAAACCCGTGGCCTGCTAGTTTCAAATAAGTTGAACATGATTTATTGTCTTCATATGAATTCTGATCAATCAAATTATCTGGTGGAAATACCTTTTACTGTTATATTCAAAATATAATTAAAGATAAGCCGATTTCATGTCCCAAGCCAAAAATGTGTAGTGAGTAAACTCCTTTAACTTGATTAATTTGTAAATTGTTTATATAAATGTTAGGAGAAACCTGGATTTGTAATCTGTTTACATAAAATCGAAGAAAAAAAAATCTATCTCTCTTTCACTACCGGTCTACCAGACGGAATATCAACCAAGTATACCGTAGTAGGTACCGTGCATTAGGTACCAATCATACTTGGTTGATATTCCGTCTTGTCATACGGACCGCTTCTCCTCCAAATTTTTTTAACCCAAAGGTTGACTGGTAGAGAATGCCTTGCTGCATTAAGTCCGCCCATGTAACACCATTGTACATAGAGTTTAAATAAATATTGTGCGCACAGCCAAGGTGTGGAACTTTCTACCGGTTTCTATGTTCCCTACCACATGACCCGTCGAGCTTATAAAGTATCGCTTACCATCCTAATACTAATATTATAAAACGGAGAAGTTTGTTTGTCTAAAGGCGCTAATCTTCGAAAGTACTGGATGGATTTGGATCAAATTTGGTATGTAGATAGCTTGAAAAGTTGAGTAGGGTTATAGGCTACATTTTACCTGATTCAATCATCATTTTACTCGATCGTGATAAAGTCCACAGAAGACAAGCCCCGAGCCACTGCAAGTCCGTAATAGAAAAATAATTCCAACAAAAGAAATTCCTTTCCAGTATCAGACTTCAGAGAAAACCTAGTAAGCGTGACATCCCTTGAGAAGGAAGTCCAATACGCCAGCTTAGAGCCTAAGTGGGAGCTGATGGGGGGCGCCGCCCTGCCGCCCGAGCTGGTGGGCGTGCAGCACAAGCTGGCCCAGCCGGCCGCCAGGCCCAGGCCGCAGAGCTTCGCGCAGAAGTTGAGGTCCACTGGGAAGAGCGTCAAGGGGAAGTTGGGTGAGTGGTTTCTTTTATTTTAATTATCGTCTATTTGTTCCTCACGAACTCACTATCTATTACTAATATTATAAAGCCGAAAAACATGTTTTTTTGTTTGTGTAAACGCGCTAATCTTCGATATTACTGGGTAGATTTGGATGAAATTTGATAAGGAAGGTTTGGTTTACCGTGATAAAGATTACGGAAGCGAAGTCCTGCGTGTCTGCTAGTATATTACATTTATGTTAAGAATTGTAGTTACACACTGCTGTATAGAGGAAAATTTCTTCCCATTACACAGAGTACTCTAGCTTTAAAGTTAGCAGACTCACCTGTATCATATTTTACACTGCCAACATTTAATGTGTAACCTATTGTTTTCTTTGAAATTTTGTATGTTGTTTTCTGTAGTAATAACTTGTGGCTCTCATATTTAATTCTGCTGATAAGTAAAACGTCTTGTATCATCGTCATTTTTACTAATAGCTATTTGTTTAACAACTTTTTATTTAAAACAACTTTATCTAAGAAAGCAAAAATCTACAGACTTACATTAATAAGTTCACCAACATTGTCGTAAAAAAAAAATTAAATGCATCAGTCATTGCAAAAATACGAGTATTAAGAGGGTGTCGAGCCTACGAGACGCGCGGAAAATAGGTATTTACTGCAGCGGGCTAGTCGTGTGCGTTGTCACACACACAATGACAAGTTCGCTCGAGGCCCGCTTGCCGTTGCACGACGAAGTTTGCTAACTTTGCATTTTTTAATTTTTTGTCGTTATGTTGAATAAACTTGAAAAACGAATATTAATTATTTAGATGGTTTTATTTATCACACTATTATTATAAAGGCGAAAGTTTGTGAATGAATGTGTCTGTTTGCATGTTTGTTACTTCTTCACGCTCAAACGGCTGGATGGATCTAAATGAAGCAAGTAGGTACATAAATACATCACAAAAATAAATTTAATAAATTATACCTATTATATAAAAATTAACGTTTGTTTTTACATTATCCGTTCCCTCACTATTCATCCTATTGCAATAAAACTTTGATTTTATATATTAAACTCCTCAGATTTTTTTTAAAGAATACTAGCAATGTGGGTACATTTCACATTACTAGCAATCTTGTTAACCCCTCCAACTAAGCTAAATATGCTTGTGTCTGGAGTGGGTTCACGTCAATAGTGTAATGGGTGGGGTTCGGACCTGCGACCTCTCGATCACAAGTCCGACACCTTATCCATTAGGCTATTGACGCTTCGAAACTGGGTAAGTAGCAAGTTAGGGTAGATGGGTATGCAGTACTTATTTGAATAATAAAACCAGTATGAAATAAAAAAAATATAATTATGTAATGTCATAATAAAACCAGACTGAAATAAGTTTTGTTTATTAAAATTTCATTTAGTGCTCGTTTAAATTCTGATGTACTGTCATATTTTTAATAACATTCGGTACTTTATTATATATACGTAGGGCCATACCAAAAAAACATTTTTTCATTAATGCTGTCTAGCGAACTTACTTCGCAGAAAATATAAGCGTAATTTATTTCATAACAATATATGTATCAAGTGTAACTTAATTTAAAAGAAAAAAATAATAAAAGAAATCTATAAATCTAATGTTATATTGCTTATTATAACATTTTACAAAAATTGGCCAAGTGCGAGTCAGACTCGCCCATGAAGGGTTCCGTAGTACCTAACTATAATAATATAATATAATATGTATATTTACTTGACAAAAAACTAAAACTTACAAATTTCTTAAAACTAGCTTATTTACATTTTTTGCAACTACGCCAAATAACTTTGTTTTTCATAGTATTTGTATGAATTACAAAGTTATATTTGCGGTTTTAGAAAATATGCTGTATCTCAAAAACTGCTGACTCAATCTCTTTAAAACCAATTTTGATTGAAAGTTTACATTAAGATCTATAGATATATATATACAACGTGTAATTTAAAGGGTATATACATACCAAGTGCATGGCTTCTTTGGATGATAACAAACGATATGGCAAGGGTTTTGTAATAAAGTAAAGTCTACATGTGTAGAACTTATTACAAATTCCAGTACACTGATACCAGAGGCCGAATTTTTCAAATTAAGAAGAACGAAAAGAATTATCGTGTTATTGGCAAGTGACGTGGAAAGTTATTGACCCTCGTAGTGCTGTGACACGTTTGTTATGATTGGTATTCAAAAAATATGTGAAACCAATAATTTGGTATCAATTCTTTAAGTCAGTTATTTTGTGCTGAAACTGTGCATAGAGACTCCATACCAAATGTTGTCTTCAGCCCTTTTGGTTAGATATGGGGTTTCCGTTACACGTTGTATATATATATTTATATTTTTCACTCCATTATTATAGAAATTAGAGGGGGGCACACATTTTACCACATTGGAAGCGTATATCTTTTAAACGATTAATTTTATGACAAAGTGGTTTTAGTAACCTCAATCTCATTTTAAAGACCTGTATATAGATACCACACATGCATAGGTTTCATGAAAAAAAAAATATTTTCAGTTTTAGTTCCATGTATGGCTCCTCATACATGGAACTAAAACTGAAAATATTTTTTAATTTAATTTAAATATATTTTAATTTTTTCTTAAAATCGGAAAGCGGTTCACAGAATACATCAATCTACCAAGTTTTATATGTATAGTCCTAATAGTTTCGGAATAAAATGGCTGTAACATACGGACGGACGGATGGACAGACAGACAGACTAGTAGTTGTAGTAGTTATACATATTATATTATTATAGTTACTACGGAACCCTTCGTGGGCAAGTCTGACTCGCACTTGGCCAATTTTTCTTTGGCTAATTCCCGTAGTAGACAGACCTTGTTATGGCACTTGGCGTATAATTTGTCGGACATAGAGGGAATGTCAAAGGAAGCTGAAACTTGTTCTAAACCAGATAACCCGGCTCCTATCGACATAAAACTGCTTACAGAATTATCGTTCAGATTGAGGTCTGTAGGGCTATCTATCTGATTCTTTACAATTTATTAATTCTATTTTTTTTCGACACATTTGGCAACTAAAATAGAATTTCGATAGAAATCCTTTCTTAATTGCAACTAGAGAATACAATCCCGAGCATGTTTTTCAATCCCGGGATTACGTGATTCTTGATGCTGAATCCTGGGACCCTGGGGCTATCCCCGGATTAGACTATGTGGTTTCTAATTGGTCTCAAATGTAAAAAAATTGGCCAAGTGCGAGTCAGACACGCGCATGAAGGGTTCCGTGTGTAACTATAATAATATAATATATGTCGAAGTTGAAACGGCAGTTATGTTTTTAAAATACACAGAACCGCCGACCTTATTCTGGTCTTCGGTTCTGCTATAGCCACAATTCACTATACACTGAATCTATCAAGCACACTTAAGGAAATCAGTAAAATAAAAACAAGTAAACTACTTAATGCAATATCTTTTTAATCAAACAGACATAGATTTTACTCACAATGTTTATTCCTTGAAAGCGGCAGCAAAAGTGAGCTCCACACTCAAATCGCGCCTTTCATTAACTCGGTTGACAAGTCACCAAAGACAATCACAAGATATTTTACCGCCAAATAAACAGATGATGTTCTTTCGTTACATTTTAAAAAGTAAGTAAGTTTTAGGTACTCATAATTACAAAACAATATTTCAAAATTACAATTATTCAAAAACTAACAGAATTCAATTTAAGTAGCATTACCACATTTAATTAGTTATGAACTTGAGTGAATTCTAGGTTATTTAGCATAAACAAACATAGAACTTCTCTAAATATTGATAGGTGTTGCCATAACACAAAATCAAATCGTTAAACATCTTTAACCGTAAAATCGACTAAGTTAACGGTCAAATAATCTCCGCGATGACAAGCATAGACAAACATAAAACTTCTCTAAATATTGATAGGTGTTGCCATAACACAAAATCAACTTATTACATTAATAATCGTAAAACATCTTTAACTGTAGAATCGACTAAATTATCGGACGAATAATCTCCGCGGCGACACGGCCATACTGATGCGCGATGCGTGCTCTGCATCGCTCTTGGTTTCTTCTGTAATAGAGAAATAAATATTTTGAGGCCAGGCACTTCCACAGTACACACAAGCCTATTTGTAAAGGTTACAGCGAAAATGTTTACTGTTCACTCCACGTGGCTACAGTTCAAGAAAATATTTTTATTATGATAACACATAACAGGTGTCTATTACTCATCTCACATGAGAATAGTAGCTAAGCTCAGCTATCTATGGGTATAGTAGATTTAGATATCATTCTTTACAGTGTTTCTGCTCATTCCACATGACAACAGTAACATATTTCCATTTATTCGTTAAAGGAAAGGATAGGTGAATGAAAGGTCGATGCTGTATAGAACAGAGGCTCTAAGGATGATGGGATAGGTCGATGCTGTGCTCTGGGCGGTCTCGTACGCCGTGGTACACAGGGGACTTTTAATTCTTTTAGGATAGGATTATTAGTGTGGCTTATTGGACGGCTCCACACGCCAATAGCATCTTTTCTTTCCATTTATTCGTTAAAGGAAAGGATAGGTGAATGAAAGGTCGATGCTGTATAGAACAGAGGCTCTAAGCAGTGGCGTGCCTAGGGTTTCAAAATAACGCAAGCCCAATAAAATTTTAACCGATTTCAAAAAAAGAAAGTTCAGTTTTCGACTGAGTATGTAGGTACCTACGTATGTACCATCGCAATTTTCTCATAAATTACTGGTTAGGTACAATAAATTAAAAGTTAATTCATCCATCTTCTTCTTTCCTCTTCTTTCTTCAATTTCACTCTTGCTTGTCGTGCGCGGTGAATGAGGTAACCAAAGCACACTGAAGGCATGCTAGTGCTAGATTGAATATAATAAACATATCAGCAATTGCATACCTCCGGTGGCTTTGAAAAAAGCCGTTTGGTTTGGTTTGCTTCATTGCTTGAGGGAACAAAGTTATGGTAAGTAGTTGCTTCCTTCGTAACAGAACCCAGGTTACAGACAAAAAAAAAAAAAACAAAACAAAAAGTTACAAAACGAAAGTTAAAAAATAGCCAGATAGAATGTAATAAGGAATTTAAATAAATTATTTATATTCTAATTGGAATCGTCTATCTTTCTTAAGAAATGATTTAATTACATCAGAGTAAAATGTTGGTGATCGTTTTAATTCTACCAACAACTGTTTTTCAATAGCTATCATTGATAATTCGGAAAGACGCTTTTGACCTTGTGTATTTCTCAGATAGGTATGGATACGTTTAAGAGACGAAAAAGCACGTTCCGCGGAAGAACTTGTAGCCGGAATAGTTACAACAAGATACGCTAACTTTAACAGCTCGGGAAAGGCATCTTCGTGGTTATTTATTCTCATGAATGAAATCAATTAATTCGAAAACATTACGATCTTTCAGATCAGGACTAGAATACAAGCAAATCAATTGGCTTTTTAATATTTGTTTGTCGAAATAGTTTGCATAAATGTCAAATAATGAATCTAATTCCTCTGTAGGAAAATGTGAGTGATAATTGTCAAATTTTTTGTTGTTGAGCAGTTGGAAGATCTTTAATTTATAAATTTCAGAATATCGGTCAGTAATTTCGGTATTAATGTTATCACTTACTTCTACAAAAAGTCGTCTGTATTCCGTTTTTGCACAGCGTACGTTGCGTCTCAAACGAGGAGCCGAGTTATTTTACAACGTGTTACAACTAGTTTTATACACTGATCTATTAAATTTTCGTTTATGCGATTTACTAGTCTGAGAAATACACAGATTAGGCGTCGGTTTTAATGAAGAAATTAACTGTTTTTTCTGAGCAAAGTTTAAAGATTTTACCTTATCTTCGCCAATCAAAACTTGAACGCATTTTAAATCCTCACAAGGTACAATTACCTCCATTGTTGTAGGTAAATCACCAAAACAATTGTATCACTGAGAAAATCTTAGAAAACACAGAAAACTTTAACAGCTTTTTTCTTTAACTCAAGCAAATGAAACTGAAGTGAAGTTAGTTGCACTCTAAGATGTCGGGAAGTACTCAAGTGTTGTCATTTAGGCAAAAAAAGTCGCCAGGTATATGAAAAATCTACCTAATTTTTTTTTATTTTTAAGATATTGCTTGAATACAGTCAAAATCTGTTATAACAACATCCAAGGGACCACTCATATTTGGTTGTAAAAACCGATAGTCGTAATAACCGGTGATGTTTTCAAGGTACAAAGTATTTTGTACCTATGATTTTGGTCTATATAACCGGTATGTTGTTCTAAATGATGTTGTTGTAAACGGTTTTGACTGTATTTAATTTCGTTATTTTAAAAGTCGCTAGTTTTTATTGTTGATAAATGTTAAAAAAGTTTCCAAACACGTTAAAAATCTCCAAGATCTTTCAACGTGTGGCTAAAACGGCAACACTGCAGAGTTGGCAAGCTGACAAGGTCACGCATACGCATGCAACTTCATACGAATGCCCTGCTTATATCTGCCATAGTGATTGATTTGTTCTATGCCTAAGGCCTAACTCGTTATACGGCACATCGCTATAAGTGCGAAAGTGACAGATATAGTATTTGAAAGCCCGGTAAAAGCCGGTGCGTGTAAGCGAGATAGCAATATGTAGATCATTAGATGCTACAAATGTGAAACTCTGCGCGCGAACAATCGCGATGCGTAGTAGTTTAGTAGATTCATTGTGTTATTTTGATAAGAATTAAGCGCGCGAACTTTTAAATAGTTCGGGTTTGACATTGATTCTCTATCGAGCATTTTTTAGTAAGGCATGCCGGGCTTTTGGGCTTATATGAAGGTACCGCCACTGGCTCTAAGGATGATGGGATAGGTCGATGCTGTGCTCTGGGCGGTCTCGTACGCCGTGGTACACAGGGGACTTTTAATTCTTTTAGGATAGGATTATTAGTGGCTTATTGGACGGCTCCACACGCCAATAGCATCTTTTCGGTTAAAATAAATAAGTTGGCTTATTGGACGGCTCCACGCACCAATAGCATCTTTTGATTTTTTTTTTTTGTTTTTTTTTTTTGTATTTTTTTTTTGTATTTTTTTTTGGATTTTTTTTTTGTATTTTTTTTTTGTATTTTTTTTTTTGTAATTGATTAGACAACAATCACAGTAGTTATTAGGAAATAATATGGAAGGCTCTCACCATTTTTCTTTCATCGTTTTTCGTCTGCGGGCGGCAACGTATCTGATATGTCTGGCGGTTGCAAGACTGCCCCGATGCTGGAAGGCCCGGCTTGTTGATCATCTGGAGGCGACACGGCCGCCTGGGTGGTCCCTCCAGGTAGTGGGGCGCGCCGCAGTTGATCGTGTGCAACCTTGCGGGGTCGCCCATGGTGTCCCACTACCTTCTTCACAAGGTAGCGGTCATTTTCTAGAACCCTGTGAACTTCATAAGGAGCGCTAAACTTAAGGTCAAGAGAAGTCTGATTCCTGGGGTTGTTTTTTATCAGAACAAAATCACCTCTTTGAAACCGGTGAATTTTAGCTCGGCCTTTGTAAAACCTTGCTTTGTCTTTATTAGCTACCTGCGTCATTTTTTGTTGCACATGGCGTTCAAGGGCCTCAATGTTGACTGATGCATTGTCCAGGTTAACTAGGTTTAGTAACTCTGGCGGGACACAGTTTTGACGGCGAGTCAGCAGTGTAAGTGGAGCTACACCTGTGGTTCTATGGAAAGTGCAGTTGAGGGCTAATTGAAAGCTTTCTAGCGCTGTGTGCCAGTCTGGAGTCTCGTAGTTTTTTATCATTATGAGACCATTCTTCAGTGTTGCCATCACCCGCTCTACTTGTCCATTGGCTCTGCTAACGCCTGGTGCTATGGAGTGTATTTCAATATTAAACACATCACAGTAGTTTTTGTACTCTTCTAGAAACTCACGACCGCCGTCGACGATTATTTGCCGTGGAGCTCCAAAAAGGTGGATGACCTGCTTCAGAGCCGCCAAAGTGCTGTGTTGACTCTTGTCATTAGTGTAGCGCAGCAACACATATTTACTGTAGGCGTCTACCGTAACCACGACGTATTCTTGCTCATTAGGGGTTCCTAATTTACCCGTGATGTCCATGTGTATTACTTCAAATGGAACTACAGGTTTGGCAATAGGATGCAATTGTACCTGCGTAGCTCCAGACGTTTGTTTTGAAGTTCTGCACACAATGCAGTTGTCGACAAAATCTCGGACAGTGGTGCTCATTTTGTCAAAATAATAAGTTTCCCTTATTTTGTGAAGGGTCTTCTCCCAGCCTGGGTGTTTCAGAGCACTATGGAAAGTATTAATTAAGCTCCACTGGAAAGACTTTGGTACAACGATAAGTTTTTGTGAGCCTAAGATAGTATCTAGCCTCTCATATTTAAGGACATTGTCTTCAAGGAGGTATCCGGGGACACCTTCACCATTATGCAGGGCATCTATGATGGGTCGCAAGTGGTTATCACGTCTTTGTTCAATATTTACCCAATCCAGATTATTGGTCAAGACGTTGACAGTCAAAGGATCCGGATTTCTGCTTAGATAGTCTGCATGCTGCATCCGCTCGCCCTTCCTGTATTCTATCTCAAATTCGAAATTTTGAAGATAAGCCCACCATCTATGAATGCGGGGTAGTAAGTCCTTCTTGTGCTTTGAAGCTTTCAGTGCATTGCAGTCGGTAATTACCTTAAACTGGCGTCCATAGAGAAAGTGCCGGAAATGCTTGATTGCTCGAACTACGGCCAGTGTCTCAAGCTCGTAGGAGTGGTATCTACTTTCTATGTCCGTCGTACGCATACTGAAGTACGCTACCACGTGCTGCCGTCCGTTAATAATCTGCACGAGTATCGCTCCAAAACCAAGGCTACTAGCGTCGGTAAATAGTTCAATAGGTTTCCCTTCTTGGAATATTGTAAGGACCGGTGTAGAAGTTAGGTGACGTATTATCTTTTGACGTGCCTCTTCATGAAAATGAGTCCATTGCCACCTAGCGCCTTGTTTAGTTAATTCGTAAAGGGGAGCCATGGTTCGAGCGAAATCGGGTATAAAGCGACGGAAATATCCCGCAAGACCGTTAAATTGGCGAACCTGTTTAACATTAGTCGGTACTGGGGCCTTCAGTAAAGCTTCGACCTTTTTAGGACTGGGACGAACCAGGCCGTTTTCTATCACGTTACCAAGATATTCGATGGACCGTTTAAAGAACAAACATTTATCAATGTTAATCGAAAATCCTGATTCACGAAGTGCTATAAAGACTTTTTCCAAGTATCCGAGACCGGATGAAAAATTGCGGCATTTACAGATAACGTCATCTATATAAACCTGAGCTATGCTGTCATTATGGGCTTTGTCTGCACTACCAGGACTCAAAAGAGGACCTAAAGCACGGTTAATACATCTCTGATACACTGACGGTGCGTTACACAACCCGAATGGCATGGTTTTGTACTCAAAAAGACCATCTGGGGTAACAAAGGCTGTTTTCTCTATCGAGTCAGCAGCGACAGGAATTTGGTGGAATCCAGATGCCATATCTAGGGTTGTGTAGTACTGACCACCAGCCAACTGATCAATTTGGTCTGCGATTAAAGGAAGAGGATAATGATCACGGACCGTGTTAGAATTTAATTCCCTGTAGTCTACACACATGCGGTCGTCACCGTTTTTCTTTTTAACTAAAATAATTGGGCTCGAATATGGGGACTTGCTCTCTTGCACAATGTTATTATCTATTAATTCCCTTACAATTTCTTTAACCTTTTCACGCACGACTGGGCTTAACCTATAAGGTCTGCGTTCCACAAACTTATTTGGATTTTTTAAACGAATCTCTAATTGACCTGTATTAACACGAGTTTGTGAATAACCACGAGTGAAAATAGCAGAATATTTATTGAGAAGAGTTAGTAATTGATCAACTTCAGATGTATTGCTCAAATCATGATTAATATTATCAAATAATCCGGATGTCGATCGCATGTGATAGACGCGAGGCTGAGAGCACAAAGTCGCGCTATTTTGGGTAACGATTACTGTTAATCCAGTTTCGCTTAAAATATTTGCACCTATCAAGACGCCTGACGTCATTTCATAATCGGCCAGGATATGAAATTCAATCTCTACATTTATATTGTCGATAACACAGACCGTTGTTAATATACTCGTGGACACGACAGGAAACGGGCCTATTCCTCGTAAATAGTTAACTACTTGTCGTCGTTTTCCGGGCAACTTATTTGCAATAGATTCGCGCATCACTGAGCACTCCGCGCCAGTATCGAACACCGTATCAATAGTTACATCACCTACTCGCATACGCATAGTATTTAAACTCTGTTTATTCTTTATAAATGAATTCACATTAGAGGTTATCTGTTTCTCCCGACGATAACAAGTATCAAATGTATGACCAGATTTTGAGCAAAATGAACAATGTCTATTGTCACTCTGTTTAGGTAATGACACTGAGGCACCAACTGTTTTCTCAGTTGTTTGTTTTTCTAAAACTGCTGGCGTATTTTTATAACGACAGTCACGAGAAGTGTGCCCCGACTTCTTACAAAAGCTACAATAAGGGATGTTCCGATTGTCAATAGAGTATTTTACACGTTTGGATGGTAGTTGGTTAGTATTTTGATGGATATTGGATGGTGGACGCTTAACACGAATAGAGGAGGCAACGGAAATTAATTCTGGCACGGAAGTTGCTCTGGCATTCATGAGTTCAATCCGAAGGCGTTCGTCACTAATTGTTCCTATCACCGCTTCCACCGCATCATTATCATCAAGATTATCTTTAGTAACCCGTCTCCACAAAATCCACGATCGGGATAGAAACTCGGCAATGTCTTTGGTAGGATCGTAATTGTGTTCTTTAAACCTTAGCACGTCCCTTGAATAGCGATTTTCGGGTTCAAAGGTAGTGATAATACTTTGACGCAGTTCGTCCCACGTGGAAGTTGTGACGAGCCAGTTATCAGCCCACATTTTAGCCCGGCCTTTCAGTAAGCTAGTCACTTTCATGCGAATATCATAATCACTGAGCTCATAATTAGTCTTAGCCGAAGAAATATGATTACACCACTCGCGGACCCCCACGTTGCCATCCGGGTCATATGAAGGCAAAAATACGTCAGTAATTTTAACTTTATCACGTTGGTTTGACAGCCTTTCACTCATATTCTTCATCATCGTTATCATATGTAAGAAAAACTCAGGGGGTACGTTACCGCCATGTTGTTGTAGCGGCGCCACGTTATCGGATGTAGTTGATCCACCATCGCTGGCGTCTGGTCTGGACACGTTGCATGTTGGTACGCCCGGAGCCGTTGTACCGTTCTGGTCTGGTGTATCCATTGTATCACGCAGGATGACTTGTTCAATGTAGACAAACTGAAAAATAAAATAAAACGAACAGAAAGAGCAGGTAAGTTATCCCACTTCTGATGTCGAAGTTGAAACGGCAGTTATGTTTTTAAAATACACAGAACCGCCGACCTTATTCTGGTCTTCGGTTCTGCTATAGCCACAATTCACTATACACTGAATCTATCAAGCACACTTAAGGAAATCAGTAAAATAAAAGCAAGTAAACTACTTAATGCAATATCTTTTTAATCAAACAGACATAGATTTTACTCACAATGTTTATTCCTTGAAAGCGGCAGCAAAAGTGAGCTCCACACTCAAATCGCGCCTTTCATTAACTCGGTTGACAAGTCACCAAAGACAATCACAAGATATTTTACCGCCAAATAAACAGATGATGTTCTTTCGTTACATTTTAAAAAGTAAGTAAGTTTTAGGTACTCATAATTACAAAACAATATTTCAAAATTACAATTATTCAAAAACTAACAGAATTCAATTTAAGAAGCATTACCACATTTAATTAGTTATGAACTTGAGTGAATTCTAGGTTATTTAGCATAAACAAACATAGAACTTCTCTAAATATTGATAGGTGTAGCCATAACACAAAATCAAATCGTTAAACATCTTTAACCGTAAAATCGACTAAGTTAACGGTCAAATAATCTCCGCGATGACAAGCATAAACAAACATAAAACTTCTCTAAATATTGATAGGTGTTGCCATAACACAAAATCAACTTATTACATTAATAATCGTAAAACATCTTTAACTGTAGAATCGACTAAATTATCGGACGAATAATCTCCGCGGCGACATATAATCTTTATATTTATTTGACGAAAAAAACCTTACGAATTTCTTAAAACTAGCTTATTTACATTTTTTACAACTACGCTAGATAACTTTGTTTTTCAGTGTTTGTATGAATTACAAAGTTATATTTGCGGTTTTAGAAAATATGCCGTATCTCAAAAACTGTTAACTCGATATTATTCAAACCAATTTTGATTGAAAGTTTACATTAAGATCTACAGATACATATTTTTTTTTAGATTTTTCACTCCACTATTATAGAAGTTAGAGGGAGGGATACACATTTGACCACTTTGGAAGCTTATATCTTTGAAACGATTGACTTTATGAAAAAGTGGTATCAGAAACCCCCATGTCATTTTTAAATACATCTACTTACCAAGTTTCACATGTATAGTCTTAATAGTTTTGGAATAAAATAGCTGTGATATACGGACGGACGGACAGACAGACAGACAGACAGTCGGACAGATATGACGAAACTATAAGGGTTCCGTTTTTTGCCATTCGGCAACTGAACTCTAAAAAACGAGTAATTTCTTAAAATATATATTTTTAATTTTGGTACACTACACATATCACAGTATAGTAAGAAAAGAAAAAATGACAAAAAGATACTATACTTTGTAAGAAATAAAAAGACAATAAAACATATTTCGAATTTTGAAAATACAATCGTAGAAATATCAATGCATCCAAGGTTTGACTTCCAAGCCTGCTTCGTTTATTACCAACATAAGCAGCAGCTGAAAACGCTCGTTTAGGTTTTACACTGGTTGGAGGAATACACAATAGATACTTATATGCTGTTTCTAAGTGATATCCACTAATTCCTCCATTTTCAAACAGTCTTATTTCACGTCTAATACTATATTTTGCCAACCCCGATTAATTTTGTATTTGTACTTCACGATCTGGGGATTTCATACTCTTATCAATTTCCAGCTATAACTTTTCCTTTAGTGTCAATTGGGGTTGGGATTGGGAGGTTTGTGGCCTTAACTCATCATCTGTTTGTGATCCTGATCTTCCTTCTTCTTCTTCCGTGTCATCTTGACTTTTAAGTTTTTTAACAATAAACTTTATTTGCTTCCAAACTAAAGCCTGTGTAGAAACTGGAAATAAGTCATGCCATTCCAAATCCGATAATAACTGATTTTCATCATCTTTTCATGGATTTTGTAATTAATTCAACACACCAGTCAAATCATCACTTCGTCGTTGCTTCATACGTTCCACTAAGGATGTTTTCATTTTTTGGCAAGTGTCAGCACTTGCCAAAAAATGATTATGCTAGATAGCTGTTTTATAAGAAATTTCAAAGCGGAATCAGCTGTGCATAAATTAGCATCTCGCCGACAGATTGCTTCTACTGTCAATTTAATTGGGGTCAGCACATCAACAATTTTATTTACCAATTCAAAATCAACTTCTTCCAAACGAATTGGATGATTGAGATTTATAAGAGCTTTTTGAATGAAGGTTTTTAAAAGATAAAATCGCTCCAGCATTGTTAAAAGATTATTCCACCTGGTTTTACAGTCCAAAAGAAGTGACAGCTCTTTTCCATGTTCAATTTTCATTTATTTTTGAAGTACTGTTTCATTTTTCAATGGTGATCTTTTGAAATACACTCTACAACTTTGCGGATTTTCTTTATCAGCTCATTAATGTTTTCATCTTGTGTGTAGCGACATCTATCTCGCAACATACAAACTATTCGGTATCGCGCAAGCAGAGTTTACCGCAAAACTAGCATACATACAAATCACCCGATCACAAACATCGGGCAGTTGCCCACCAGGCAAAACACCTGTCTGGTCGGAGGATCCTCCCTTTTCAATGGGAATGCGGGACTTTACACCCTGTTACGCATTTCCCCAAACTGGTGACCCCGGGCATGAACATCAGCGCAGCCTTCGTGCAGAGCTAGTTCAGCGTGACGTCATCATCACTTCCTTCAAGCTTTTGAGCATCGAGTCATACAGCCAGCCAGTACCCTCGGCTTCTACGGGTATCCTGACCACCAGCATGCAGCGGACGCGCATACCTGGTTATCACCCTCAGCCTCTTCAGCAACCTTGGCATGGCACCCTGCACTTCGGCCGGTCAGCAAGCAGAGACGCACTTCTCTCCTGGTCGACGCAGCAGCCAGCCACTACGCAGCACTGAACCACTCCGACCCACTGGAGACTATGCAGCATCACTCCGACCCACTGGAGTATCATCCCGACTCACTGGGATATCACCCCGACTACTCCGACCCACTGGAGTATCATCCCGACTCACTGGAGTATCATCCCGACTCACTGGGATATCACCCCGACTCAAAGAGGGCAGCACCGCAGACAGTTCCGACTCACCGTGAACTATGCGACTTCCGGTTCCGACTCACTGGAACCTACCTTCCACTGGCCCGGCAAGCATCACAAGATGTATGGACGACTCATCCTGCTACGACCTCCGGTCTCGGAGGGGAGTGATGTAGCGACATCTATCTCGCAACATACAAACTATATATATATATATATCGCGCAAGCAGAGTTTACCGCACAACTAGCATACATACAAATCACCCGATCACAAACATCGGGCAGTTGCCCACCAGGCAAAACACCTGTCTGGTCGGAGGATCCTCCCTTTTCAATGGGAATGCGGGACTTTACACCCTGTTACGCATTTCCCCAAATGTGTTAACTCTGGTATGTGTTATAGCGCAAGGTCATTTTGTGACATTAAGATTAAGTCTGATTCTGGACTGTCTAAGTCTTCTAAATGTTCATCATCATGGATGTCGTCCATATGATCAACAGCCACAGGTGGTTCATTTATAGTATCATCTGAGGTAGAGCTGTCTTGCAAATAATTATGTTTTTCATAAAGCCAGTATCCAGGGAAATATCAAATATACTTAGACGCTCTTTCAATATACGAAGACAATTTTCAGCCATACTTTCATACTTCCATAAATAGGAACAAGTCCTAAATTCCAATTTTTTTTAATATGAATGAACGTTGACAGCCGTTTATTGGATGTTGAAGTCCAGTTGTCGAAAGAAAGACTAAATCTTTCACCTGCACTTTTCAAATGTTTCAATTCTGCAGTTACTTGGTTTCTGATTTTTTCACTGTAATTGAATGGTGACGGCTGACTTTGGTAAATCCGTGTATTTTGCAAAGACAAATTTTCTCGAATCATCTGAAGTTATGAATATACTGAATGGAAATCCATCTAATGCAATCATTCTTGCCAAAACATCATCGAGGCTATCGTCGGCACTTTTAGTAAAATAATCATTTAACTTTCGCTTGGCTGGCGGCGGTGCTGTGTTCAGATTATCAGAATCTAGACTTGTTGAAGCTGATATAAGCTTGATGTTATGTTTTGATGACAAATGTGTATGTAATCCCTTAGTCGATCCATCCAAAGTCTTGAGAATAGCTGAGCATCGGTTACATTTGGCACTATTCCTATCCTTCGCAACTAAAAAATAGCTCCACATTGACGTCGTATCACTGTGTTTTTTATGTTTAACAAAGTCTCCCGCCATTTGAAATACTTAATTTCAGATAACTGACTTAAATTTAAATGACGTAGGTCGTGGGTTTAAATTTAGAAAATATCTTGTAATGACCAAAGTTTTCAATATAATTAAGCATATCTTAAAACTGGAAACATTTCTTACAACTATACAATAATATAGGTTATCCATCAGAATTCAGACAGGCTTTAATGTCCTCTCATACCTAATTAACCTGTATTATAGATACATTGTAAGAATGATATTTTAAAAGAGTAACTGTGGAGTTTCTTGCCGGATCTTCTCCATAGAAAACGACCAATTTCGAACCGTGCCCTGCGCCAAACTGCTGACGTTTTATAAGTGCCCATGTAGGCCTATGTGAAATAAAACATTTTGAGTTTGAATTAATTTTTTTCTTAAAATTCAAACGCGAGCCAAAAATAAAAAAAATCAGAAGAAACAGTAGTAGGTATCTCTACTACTATTTTTTAAGAGATAACATAGAGCAATCATGCCAGTAGCGTGCAACCAGCGCACCACGCACCATGAGACCATAAGTCTAGTTTAAGCATATACTAACGGGAACCCGTGTGAAATTAGTACTTCCCACAATATGATTATAAATTAAAGCCTGTCTGAATTCTGATGGATAACCTATATTATTATATAGTTGTAAGATATGTTTCCAGTTCTAAGATATGCTTAATTATATTTAAAACTTTGGTCTATACTAGGGCTTTCATCCCGGGAGTCTCGGTCTCGATAATTTCGAGAGTCTCGACGATTTTTTTGTATTTTCGAGACTCGAGACTAACATCTTCGGTCACGGGAATAACGAGACTTTTGAGACTTCAGTAACATAAAACTGTATTAAATAATTTATTAAACCAACAGTCCCATGGATATGGCAATGGCAGTACGCTCGAGCATAGAGTAAAGCTTAGTATTATCTGTGGAGGCTGAATAACCTTATTGACAAATAACACACATTTTGTCTACATATTATAAATGTAAATTGCTGTGCCCGAAAGGGCCCATGTGAGCTACTACTTATATTAAGATCTTGTTAACACATAATTATGATTGCAATAAAGATTGAATTATGGAATTATTCTGATTAAATTGAAAGGGGTTCGAACTTTTTTGTATGAAGACTGGAATGTCGACCCACCGCCATATGGTTTTTTTTAGAAATCGTGGTGCATACTGAAAGTGGCATGTATGTAACAAAAAATATCAGTAACATGCTACCCCAAAATGTCACATTACTGAGATATTTG
Organism: Tholera decimalis; assembly: GCA_943138885.2. Taxonomy (NCBI): domain Eukaryota; kingdom Metazoa; phylum Arthropoda; class Insecta; order Lepidoptera; family Noctuidae; genus Tholera; species Tholera decimalis. The sequence continues at coordinate 3,728,472 of OW964553.2, read as the reverse complement.
AAGGTAAACATCGACATGACTACAACGACAATCATTAAAGTAGACTTACTCGTATTACGTGTCTATAAGCATCAGATTGTATTTAAATAATCGTTCACAGGTTGATTATGATTACTAATGTTTATTGAAAGAGAGTAGGTACATTACGCGCTACTAGTAGCACGAGAATACTACTACAAATAATTATTTATCCACTAAATCGCATCGCAATGAAACGCAGTTGACATGTCACTATCGCGTAGCAGATTATGTGACATGTTACTCAGCTTGAAAACGTTTTTAAGCAGTAGTTAATAATAATAAGTGAATATTAATACTAAGATGTGACATTTTAAAAGATTTATAATATATCTAACACGTATCATAAATACTACTATACTACATAATCCATAAATTCAGTGGGAGGTCGGATAGGGGTTCTTGATGCCGAGCCTAATCCATGTACCAAAGAAATACATGTACCAAAACACTTATTGTTCATTTTATAATACGGTGGAATGAAAGAAAGCCAACACGCACGTGTGGAATTCTTTGACATGCGTTTTATTACAATGCGATGCGATTTAGTAGGCAAATAATTAATTATAGTAGCGGTTTTGTCGTACTGCTAGACTTATAAACTAAATACTAATAAGCGTATGGACGCGTAATAAGTCTATTTTTAATGATTTTCGTTGAAGTTATATGTCGATGTTTACCTTCAAACGTTTACGTGACACTTTGGGGTACCGTGTTACTGGACATTTTTTGTTCCTCTAGCCATTCATACCACACTTTCATCATGCACCACGATTAAAAAAAAACAAAATGGGGACGTTGATAGGTAGGTTCTATCCCCTTTCATTGTGAAAGCGCGAAGTGGTACTAAGTAGTATCCCTCTAGCGTACAAGCAGAAAGAGCTTTTTCTAACGCGGGTTACTTTTGTAACAAAATTAGGGTTAAATGCCCTTTGTTTTTTACGTGCTCACTACAAAAATAAAAAAAAACTGTAGCAAATGGTTTTTTTTAAATTTACATTTGTTTATGAAAGTAACTACTTGATTAAAATATCTTGATTTGACTCTAATTGCATAGCTTATAAATAAGAAACCTAGTTTTGAAATAGTCTCGAAGGTCTCGTTTTTCCCGGGAATTTCGAGACCACACCTAGTATCGTTTTTTTTTCCCGGGACTCAGTAATGCATCGAGACTGAAAGCCCTAGTCTATACTGTCGTATAGACCAATTAATACAGCACAATGGAATTACAAATAAAAAATATCCGATAAGTTGGTCATCATGTATGTCATTGATATCTTATCTTACTTCTTAATATCTTAATAATATTATAAATGCGAAAGTTTGTGAGGATGGATGGATGTTTGTTACTCTTTCACGCAAAAACTACTGAACGGATCTGAATGAAATTTGGAAAATAGATAGTTGATAATCTGGAATAACACATAGGCTACTTTTTATCCCGAAATTCCCACGGGATCGGGATTTGCGCGGGAAAACCTTCCCACGCGTACGAAGTCGCGGGCAGAAGCTAGTACACTATAAAAAGGAAAGGGCCAAGAATTGAAACTTGCGGAGCACTCATCTTGGCTAGGGATCCTGCAGATGTCGCTCCATTAACAATAACTTTTTGTTGCCTGTTTGATAAATATGAAAGAACAAGGTCAGCAGAACACGAATCCACGAACTCCGTAATGGTGTAATTTACAGATCAGTGTTTTGTGGTCAACGCAATCAAAAGCTTTGGAGAGGTCACAAAATATGCCAATTGCATCCTGAGATTTCTCCCAAGATTCCAGAATGTGACGGATGAGCGCTACTCCTGCGTCTGTTGTTGACCTACCTTTCGTGAAACCAAACTGCCGACTATGCAGAATTCCATTTGAGTTAAAATATGATAGCATCTGGTCCAGCATGATTTTTTCGTATATTTTGCTTAATGCTGGAAGCACATATATCGGTCTATAGTTAGAGGGATCACTCTTACAACCCGACTTAAAAATTAGTACTACTTTACTATGTTTCATTAAATCGGGAAAATTACCGCTGTCTATACATTAATTAAATGTGCCTGTTAGGATAGCAGCAATTGAGTCAATAATATTACCAAGAACCCTAACAGATGCACTCCATAAGTCATCAGTGTTTGTTATGTTAAGACTTTGGAATGCTTTTTAATTACATCAATAGAAATGGGCTTAAATGAAAATGTTGGTATATCCTTATTGAAGTTTTCCTTTAAAAAAGATTCTGCTAATAATGGCGAAGAATTTAGAGATTTAGTAACCTCTACTGGAATATTGGTAAAGTAATTTTCCAACTTCTCAGCCACTTTTGACTTATCTGAGATGACCTGATCATCGATGTTCAAAGTCAAATCATTCTAACCCTATTGGTTTGTGTTTCCAGTTTCTTTGTTTATCACCTTCAACACAGTTTTTATTTTATTGTTAGAAATGCTAATTTTATTACTTTCTGATTTAGATTTAGCTTAGGGCGCATACTCTTAAATATCTTTGAGTAGTTTCTTACATAATTATGGAAGGCTTCATCGGAAGTCAATGATTTTTCATGGTATAAGTTGTATACATTGTCTCAGCTTATTCTTATTCCAGCAGTGGCCCGTTCATTAAATTTAGATTTATTACTCATTTGAAATTTTTTAACAAGACATGTCTTACTAAATTCGTGGCATAGTGAAGAAAATAATATCCTGTAATTTTCATTGGGGTCATGGGAGTCAAAATTGGCCATTGAAAGATTACTTAACATGTTATCATTAAAAACATTAATTTCTTTTTAGTTAGCGGCCTAAATTTAATAGTCTTATTTAATTGCCGCTTTTTAACCAACTCAAAGGATACTAGTTGACCTGTATGGTCAGACCTAACTCCACTAATTTGAGACGAGTATTTTATGGCACAATTAGTATAAATATTATCTATGCATTGAGCTGATGTTGCTGTTATTCTTGTTGCTTCCTTGTATGTGCATTTTAAGTTAAATGAACCAAACAATGAAGTAAGCTTGCAGTGTTCAGGTGAATTTACTAACAAATCAATATTTAGGTGACCACAAACGAAAACTAATTTATTATCTCTTATAAGCTTAGGTACTTAAAATTTCTCCCATTATCATTAAGAATGATGACAAGTTTGATGCTGGTGGTCTATAAACACTTAAGAAAGTTTGGCCTTCAACTTCTGTACATGCTACCTCACACAAGCAATCAACAGAGCAAGCGGTGATATATTTTTGTTCCTCATATCTAAGAGAATTACTACGTAATATTAAAGTACCACCTCCTACTGAGGACCTGTTGTATGCACTAGTAACAGAAAAATATTAATTTTAAACAACATTCTATCTGGTTTTAGCCAGGTTTCACAAAAACATAAGATATCTATATCATATTTATCTATTAACATTTCCTCATCTAATATTTTGCCGGAAAAACGATTTATATTCTGATGATATAGTAAAATTGTGTTATTATACCTCTCCTTTGTCACATCTAAGGGTTTAAACAATTAATTTCAGTATTATTAGATACCCTAGATAATACTGAATAGTCACTTAACCTAGGATCAGTTAAATTGTCAATAACCCAGTGTAAATTGTAAGCTAACAAAGTAGCCAATGAACTTTCGTCGTAAATTCTAAAATGAATGTCAGGATTGCAATCGGTATGCCCAAAAACCTATTACACGATGTGTGATGCAATATTTTGCAATCGACCACGTTTGCTGAGCAAGCGATATAATGCGGTCGCACTAAGTTCGCCGCGAGCTTAGTGTATTTCGAGCAGCAACCGGGTGCACTCATTTTCATCATATAGCGATAATTTTAGCCCTTACGTTACTTTGTTAATTATACTTAGCAATAAACCCTTGAAGGTTATCAGTGTATTTAACTTAGTAGACACACACGATATCTATATTGAATGTTGGAGAAAAAGTTGCATCCACCAAGGATGCAACTTTTTCTCCAACATTCAATATGGATATCGTATGTGTTTTAAATTGGATTTCAAAATGAAAGCCAGATTTGCAATCACCACCCCCAAAAACCCATTACACGATACCCATATCGAATGTGTGAGAAAAAGTTGCATTCGCCATCTTGGATTTTAAAATGAATGCCAGATTTGCAATCACCACCCCCAAAAACCCATTACACGGTACCCATATCAAATGTTTGAGAAAAAGTTGCATCCGCCATCTTGGATTTTAAAATGAATGCCAGATTTGCAATCACCACCCCCAAACACCCATTACACGATACCCATATCGAATGTTTGAGAAAAAGTTGCATCCGCCATCTTGGATTTTAAAATGAATGCCAGATTTGCAATCACCACCCCCAAAAACCCATTACACGATAAGTTGCATCCGCCATCTTGGATTTTAAAATGAATGCCAGATTTGCAATCACCAACCCCAAAAACCCATTACACGATACCCATATCGAATGTTTGAGAAAAAGTTGCATCCGCCATCTTGGATTTTAAAATGAATGCCAGATTTGCAATCACCACCCCCAAAAACCCATTACACGATACCTATATCGAATGTTTGAGAAAAAGTTGCATCCGCCATCTTGGATTTTAAAATGAATGCCAGATTTGCAATCACTACCCCCAAAAACCCATTACACGATACCCATATCGAATGTTTGAGAAAAAGTTGCATCCGCCATCTTGGATTTTAAAATGAATGCCAGATTTGCAATCACCACCCCCAAAAACCCATTACACGATACCTATATCGAATGTTTGAGAAAAAGTTGCATCCGCCATCTTGGATTTTAAAATGAATGCCAGATTTGCAATCACCACCCCCAAAAACCCATTACACGATACCCATATCGAATGTTTGAGAAAAAGTTGCATCCGCCATCTTGGATTTTAAAATGAATGTCAGATTTGCAATCACCACCCCCAAAAACCCATTACACGGTACCCATATCGAATTTGTGAGAAAAAGTTGCATACGCCATCTTGAATTTAAAAATAAATTCCAGATTTGCAATCACCACCCCCAAAAACCCATTACACGGTACCCATATCGAATTTGTGAGAAAATGTTGCATACGCCATCTTGAATTTAAAAATAAATTCCAGATTTGCAATCACCACCCCCAAAAACCCATTACACGATACCCATATCGAATGTTTGAAAAAAGTCTTCATCATCACTTTCACTTCCTCAAATGGTGCTTTTCGGGAGCAACTGCACAAGGTACTATTAGAAATACCCAAAACGCTATAGGTGTGCCTATAATATTTAAAAAAAAAAAAAAAAAAAATATTATTTCAGACCTCAAGATCCATAGTTTTGTTAGTATTATACATGACTTATAAACTATGTTAATAACAAACGCCTATACATTTAAATATTGTTAGTAGGTATACAATACTTACATACTATGTTAGTAACAATAAAATACACATCACTTCCTATACCGGCCGCGCTCACCTGTCACCCCGGGCACATGCACGTGTACATGCACCCAGTGAGCCATGATGTCGCAGCACGGCTTATCACTGATGACCCTCAGAATGCTGTTAGCGCTCCCACGCACTCTACGCATCATGGACGCCATCCGTTTTCGTAGGATGGTGTTGAAACCATCCACACGTGCTTCGGCAAACATCCCTGAGGCGCTACAGTAACGTGGGAGCCCCAACAACATCCTGAAGGTGTTATTGTACTGAACTCTGAGGGCGTTGTATGCCCTTTGCGTATACCGAACCCACAGAGTGCACGTGTACACCGATTGACAAAAAGCCTTAAAAAGAGTTAATTTCACCTCTGGTGTACAACGCGCAAACCTGCGGGCCAGCATATTGCATCGGACAGCCAACGCCCTCCGTTCTCTTTCCATATCAGCATCATCTTTCAAATCCTCAGTTACAATGTGCCCAAGGTATTTAAAATCTGATACACGTTCAAGGGCCACCCCACTTAACATAACCGGGGGTACATGTACCGGTTTTTTTTGGTTTACCCTAAAAACAAGTAGTTTGCTCTTTTGAACGTTATACCCAAGACCATGTTCCTCCCCATACGCCTCGCAGACGGCCAACAACCTTCTGAGTGCACTAACTGACGGACTGAGCAGGACCATATCGTCCGCATAGCTGATGCTATTGACATAGAGACCGTCAATAGAACAGCCAACCTGTGTGCTACTAAGCCCGACAATCAGCTGGTTTATATACAGGTCCCTCGCTTTCTCCAGGATCCCATCATCAGATCCTGATTTCATAACAATGGAACCAACTAGAAAGTATACCCTTTCAAACGAAAAATAATTCCAAATTGGTCCAGCTGTCTTCGAGTTTGAGGTTACATACATAAAAAAAAGTTTAAGACGAACTGAGAACCTTCTCCTTTGTTTTGAAGTCGGTTAAAAAGCAATAATAACATCACAAAATAGAAATACGTACTTTTTATGAGAATGGCTTTTTTTTTCGAAAATTTGCGCCAACTTTCTTCTAATAATATTTTTTTTACATTTTCCCATAATAAAACAAATATTAAAAAAAAAAAATGTTAAAGAAATATATATTGAACAATAAAAAGTAATTGTTGGGTATGCACAATAAATCGTACTCAAAAAAACAAAAAATATGACTTATGTTATTCAACGGATTGCTGCAATACATACGTACACAATAGATCGCGAATTATCGTTACCGGCGAAACGCTCCACGATGAGACGTGACCCCTCTCTGAGCTCCCGTGGACGACTGAATTTTCGACCGGTGTACGTCGCGTATGGTTCAAAATAGCGCGCAAATTACAAGAAAAAATTAAAATTAAAACAACCAAGCGACATTTTTGAAATGTTAAAGCTGTAAATGATAGTATGATAATTAGAGAATAATATGAATTGAAGCTTATGAAAAAAATCAACAGTTTACTATCAAAATTCAGCGACGCACGAGCATGTTTTGTAAGGATTTTTGTCCAACTTTATGTATTTTTGTTTAATAAACTATAAAATATTTTTAAATTTTGCCAACTATGTTTGCTAACACATTTATTCTAGTGTTCATTACATATTTTTGTATGGTAATTAAAGTACTATTATAGATTATATTCCTTTAGTTGTGAAGACCGTTTTGAGTTATTTTACTCGGCGCAGGCTTAAGTTTTTTGCGGTGCCAAGTCTATACATAGCAAAGTACTAACTTAACAGACATATTAAGAATTTTTATTAGTTACTTTTTCCGCTCCCCAGGCTACAGCTCCCTGAACGAAGGCGCACACACCCCGATGTACGCGGCAGCAGCGGGAGCAACGGGCCCCGCGTCCCCGGGCCCCGCGTCCCCGGGTCCCGCGTCCCCGGGCCCGGGGCCGCACGCGTCGCTGAGCTCCCCGTCCGCGGACGCGGCGGACGGCAAGCTAGCCCCGCGTTGTTGGCGCACCGTGTACTTACTGCTGGACCTGTACGCCAACATGCCTGACGCTGAGACTATCACGCACAGGTAACCCTCATCATCTCTTTAGCCTATAGGTTCCCAACCTGTGCTCCATGGACAACTGGTGGTCCTCTAACGACGTTTTGGGAATAGTTTCATTGTGCATACGGCTAAGGAGTGGAATTCCCTGCCGGAGTCTGTGTTTCCTGATAGCTATAGCCTGGGAGTCTTTAAGTCAAGAGTGAATAGGTTACTGCTAGGTAAGCTTGCTTCATCTTCCACCACATCATCATTTATCATCAGGTGATATGGTGGTCAAACGCAAGCCTATTATTGATTTAAAAAATTATATATGGTGTGCAAAAGGTAAAAATATTGTCTCCGAAAGATTTTAATTTTTATTTTAACTTATCAACTAAAAAGTGACAATGATGCACTAATTTAAGTTTCTATAGGCAAACTAGCATTTTTACGTTTCTATCCTTAGTTACTTCTTGCTGGTTCTTCCCCATAGAAAACGACTAATTTCAGACCGTGCTAGCTTCTGACGTTTTGTAAATGCCCTTGTTGGCCTGTGCGAAAATAGTACATTGTTCATCGAGGGGAGAAAGTGACCGATTACTAACGAAGGCGTAGTTTGAGTCTTATACACACGAGTTGGGAATCGCACCTTCTTCCGAGTGATACATAGTACTTTACTATGCTGCTTTATACTTTATACCTTATACTATGCCTATGTGGAAAATAAGAAAGAATAATAATAATAATAATCCGTCTCTTGTCTTTTGGCGTTATTTCAGTTACCTACTGAATTGGTCTAAATTAAAAAAAAAACAGCGCGTGAGTAATGGATTTCCATACACTTCTCTCCCTCTCCAGTGTCTCCAGCACGTTAGTAATGAATTCTCATACAGTTTTGCGACCCGCACATTTGTACTACAGTAATGACGTCTTTTCTGTCAAACTTTTTAAAAAGTAATAAGGCATTTTCCGAGCAGGTATAGTATAAAAAATATTTTTTAATCTGAACGTCCTTCTCAATTGAATCTTGGTATTGTTCGTCAAACGTTGATGTCCTTAAAGTTCTAAGTTGAGCTACACGAAATGTTTTGAGTAGATTTAAAATTTTATTTACAGACTTGCTTCAATATTTTGCTTTTCTTATTAAAGAATCCATCATAAAATACTTAGGTATTTATTATTTCTCACTTTAACATAAATGTAAGCTTGTATAATGCTAAATTCAGTCATTCTTTTCAACACTGATTTGTATCCGTATAGCCAACGTAAGGTTCAGTTAATAAGCGTTAGAGTGGGATATTTTGCTGAACTAGATATGTTTGACGTGGCTGCTGATATTAAATCTCCTCTTAATTTTTATATCTTTTCTTTCTTAATTTATTTTAAATAATGTCTTCTGTTTTTTAGATACTTATTACAGTCCTTATCAAATGATTAAATCTACAAATTACTGCTAGAACGAACGATATAGCATACTGTCCAGTAACCTTAACACAGATTGACCCCGCCTATTAAATAATAAATTTATGTGATGAACGCTTGCCACTACTTTTTTTTTTATTACCGATGAGCCCGCTCTTGACCTCGATCTCTCCTGATGGTAAGCGATAGATGAGGTCTACGATGTGACGAGCGAGCCCAGAAGATGCCTATTCACTCGTGCTTTAAAGGCTGAAAGGTCATAAGTGGCAGGGAACACAGAAGCCGGCTGAGAATTCCACAGCTTGGCTGTGCGCACAATAAATGTGGAGGAGAAGCGCTTGGTACGACAAGGCGGTATATTTCCTAGATGAGCTCCTTTAAAGATGTATGTTCAGTTGATAGTAATCAGAACATTGGTTGTTCCTCCCAGGTTTTCAGTGACAACCGACATCCCGGAGCAGTACCGGCACAGCCGCCCGGCGCAGCGGCCCAGCTCCCGGGAACAGAACACCAGCAACTCCTCATCCAGTGCCGCCAACATGGCCATGGTCGTTGTTGGAGTCGCCAGGTAACATACCCTTCCTATGACGTTTAACGACATAATATACAGTCGCCAGCACATCAAGCTATCCGAATCTGTCAAATTTACCCAATTGAGTTTGAACCTTACCATGTTGTAATAAAGTTATTTAAATTATTTTGAAAGATTGGAGTAGGTTGATGTACTGGCCACTGCATAATTTAGACCACTTGCTACAGTAGTACCCAACTGACATAGCTTACCGATGTAACTGCGCAGAAAATGAATTTTCAAAGCGCGGGAAATGCTATTGACCAATCGGCACACTCCACGCACCGCGCTTCTTTTTCCTTTACCGCTATTGGTTGGCAGCTGCCGTCATAGTAGCGCGCGACGCGTGATGCACGAGTGAGATGGAACTAACAGCTGCAGTGTATTATGAACCTTATAGTGGTGATCTAAGGTTGATTGTAAGTTAAGCATTCTTTCGCTAATCTTCGGGGCCGTACTTTCTTTTCTGTGCGAACGAAGATTCACGACGCGCCTTATCAGTTGGGTACTGAACAGGCTTAGGGATGTTTTCCTTCCATTCCTTATTGAAATTCTAATCTAAATAAACTATCAGAGTTTCCCTACATACATAAACAATTTTATTTTTATTTTTTATTTTATTTTTTATTTTATTAAATAGGAACAACAAACAGCTACAAAATGCAAAATTACAAATAGAAAAACTTAAACAACTTAAGTAATAATGTAGCCCACAACGCCGTTCACAGATTACCAGTAATGAATAAGACCTTACAGCCACTAGGAGGTGAGCTGTTCATGCATGACTGTTACATTAGTATTCTAAAAACAACAATGCAAAAAGAAAAAAGAAAATTAGGTAAATAAAAACAAAAAAACAACAATAAACGACTAGGTAGTCTTATGTTTAAGTGCCTCATACAAAAGGCTACGAAACCTTTTCAATGAACACGTAAAAATATCTATATGTTCGAATGCTTCATTGTAGGTTGCTGCCATTCGCCGAACTGGTGAACGTAAACCAGTGTTGGATCGGCAGGTACCTACTGCAAAGAGCTTTCCCGCACGTACTTGCCGTCTATGTACAGTTCTGGGGACTGCATAGCACAATACATTATTTAAGTCTATGCAGTCAAAATTGCCATTAACAATGTTAAACAATGTCATTGCCTCTAATTGTTTGCGTCTAGAGCTGAGCGTCAAAAGCCTGTATTTACTGAGTAACTGGTTGTACTGTAAATAACTTTTGTGACACCTATAGTGCATTGCACGAAGAAACCTACGTTGTACGTTTTCTATCATGTTAGTGTACTTGCCATAGTAAGGGTTCCAGATGGATACGGCATATTCGAGCTGGGAACGGACTAATGTTTTATACAGGCAGAGGTACGAAGAGGTCCGCTTAAAGTCATGAGTGGATCTCATTATAAATCCATACATCTTATATGCCTTATTTACGATTTGTTCAATATGAAAATCTAAACAAAGTTTTGAGTCAAACAATATGCCAAGATCACGAACTGAGTTTACTTTATTTAATAAAGCATTACATAAAGAGTATGAAAACCTGATGATGTTTTTGTTTTTGGTAAAATTTATGTAGTTGCATTTAGGAATACTCAGATGGAGCTTACTAGTGTAACAATAGTCCGTCAGTCGATCCAAGTCCTCTTGAAGAAGATAGCAATCCTGAATGCTATGAATAGGTCTGTACACTTTAAGGTCATCGGCATATAACAAAAATTTGGAATGATGAAAACAGTTACCAATATTATTTATAAAGATAATAAATAAAAGAGGACCGAGAATAGAACCTTGTGGGACACCTGATGTAACACAAGTAGCATGAGAGTGGTATCCGTTAATAACAACCCGTTGACACCGGTTAGTGATGTACGAGATGAACCATCGCAACAAGTTACCACGAATACCATTAAAAGCTATTCGATTCAGCAACAACTCATGGTCCACCTTGTCAAAAGCTTTCTTAAAGTCTGTGTACACTGCATCTACTTGTATACGATTGTCGATATTATTAAATAGGTCAGTAGAAAACAGCAATAAATTAGTTGTCGTGGACCGCTTTTTCACAAAACCGTGCTGTTGCTGTATGATAGTATTATGTAGGATAGGGTAAATTTCGTTGTGTACCAGTCTCTCAAAAAGCTTCGACAAGGTAGATAAAATAGAAATAGGTCGGTATTGTTCAACACTACGCTTAGATCCACTCTTGTGTACAGGTGTGATATTAGCCTGCTTCCAGATCGTTGGCATAACACCTTCTGTGATACATTTATTGTAGATTATAGCAAGGGGTCTACAGATAAAAGTAGCAGTATTCTTAAGAAAGAATGCAGACAACCCATCAGGGCCTGGTCCTTTTGACGGATCAAGCGATTTCAGTTCAACCAAAACCGATTCTTCGCTAAAGTGTAAGTTAGAAACAACAATGTCGTTAAACACTGTTTCAGGAGGTAACTGCCATTGAGAAAGAGCAGGCGAAGCAGGCTCATACACGGAAGAAAAGAAATCAGAGAACATGTTGCATATCGATTGAGGATCGTTAGATACATCGCTTTTATATTGAACTTTTGCCGGTATACCGGGTTTATCTTTGCGGTTGGAAATGTATTTCCAGAAATCCTTTATGTTTTTATGTATACTATCCTCAACCGACTGAATGTATTTAGAGAAGCATTTATCACAATTCTCTTTAAAGAAGGCTCTATGCTGTGAAAACTTTTCGTAGTCAGCAATGTTGCCGTACTTCTTCCATTTAACCCACGCCTTTTGTTTTTTATTGAGTGTACTAATTAATGTTTTAGAAAACCAGACCGGATAACCAGCGGCCTTCGATGTTGATAGTGGTGTATGCTGTTTAATTATATCATCAATCTTATTGTAAAACGTGCTTAGTGCCTCTTCGGATGCCAAAGGGGCAAGGAGGTCCAACCAGTCAATATCCTGAATCTTGCGGTTAATGTGCTCATAATCAGACTTGTAAAAGTTGTATTTTTGTAGCGATCGCTTTTTCATAGGTTGAACATCTACATTTAGACTTATGTCACAGATAAAAGGTGGGTGATACGTGTCGATTGGAAGCAGAGGAAACAATGCAGCCGATACCCTACATGGGTGGTTGGATATAACTAGGTCAAGAATATTGCCATTAGAGTTTGCCACTACATTATATTGTAAAGCATCAAGTAAGGATAATAAGTTATTTAACTGGCTACAAATTATGGAAGTACCTGTACCCTGCCCACCACCGATAAGAGGTCCAGCTGGGTCCAGTATGGCCCAATTTATTTCTGGTAGGTTATAGTCGCCTATTATGTAGAAACAGTCAACACTAGGGTCACATAGTACCTGCTCTAAGACTTCAAAATGTTGCTCATATACAGAGGTAGCCATTCTGGGAGGTACATAAGCGGCACTGATGACATAACGCTTGGACGGTAGTGCACTTGGCACTTCAATGAGGATGTGTTCAATAAGATTACTAGATATTGAATTGGTAAGAATAACAGAAATATCAAGTTCAGATGATTTAAGCGTCCGCAGTAACGCCACCAACACTCCACCGCCATCTAATTTTTTAGTGGAAATACGGTTGCGATCACACCTGTACACAATATAGCGCTGGTCTATAAACTCATTACTGCTAATTTCTGGAACTAACCAAGTTTCTGTAAGTACGATGATATCGTGGTTACCATTCAGTATATTCATGTAAAGCGTGTGTAATTTTGTACGAATGCCTCTACAGTTTTGGTAGTATATGGATAGATGCTTATTACTCATCACTAGGTACTATGTTTACTATAAATATTACCAATGATATAGGTTCAAACAACAGGTATTTGTACGTGTAATGCATAATATAAAATATAACAGTTTGGCAAAAATAATGTTTATCAAATAATAAAATAAAAATGACACCAGGTATACAGCAACACTGAACTCTGACGGTACAACAATAGACGCAATCATAATATAACCCTGTAAGAAGACTACTAACAGGTTTAACAGGCAACATAATATTCGCAAGTTGCAGTAGAAATAGTTTAAAGAATATATTTACACCTATACTAAGCAAAGCACACATAAAATACAGTTTATTAAATACATTTATTTTACATTTATGGAAACTATTAGGCAGCCTACTAAAACTTAGATCCAGAAATAATACAAATGAAGTGCACAGAGTATAATTATGTCTATGCATTTTTAAGTACGAAGCATGGCTCGGTTTTGATAGTTGAACAAAAATCTGAATTACTATAATACAATTTAATTTAATAACATTTGAGGTTTCTACCAACATTTGAGGTTTTATATCCAACCGTATTTTATGTTTGTGATATTTGTCACCATCAGAAACTACAATAACAGACAATCGGGCATACATTTTAAGCAGACAGCAATTCGAAAAAAAGCATTCACGCAAAGCAGAGTAACTTATCGAAGCAAATACCATACATATTAATACATTACAGGTTAAAAAAATATCGAATAAGAGAAATATATGCAGGTACAAAAACACATTGTTATTATAGTTTTTTGGGGTTGGAACCACCATCAATATTGGTATGTGGCGGACTGCTTTTAATCTTATGAATATCGTCGGCTGTATGTATTGCAAAAGCAGTCTCGCCATCCCGTTCGCGTACGAGAATTGTGGCGTTTCGAACCCAGACGTACTTAAACTGGTGTAATGTAGCGACATCCTTAACCTTCCGAAATAAGTGTTTCTTTTTGAGTGTCAGATGCTCATTCATGTAAATACTCGTCGGTGTACATTTGAAACCCAGTTGGTCAGACTTCATGTTTTTGACCTTGCGAAAAGCAGCGAGTAGGTTGTCCCGCTGGATACGCGATGATAATTTAACAACTATGTTTTTCGGCCTGTTTGTTTGCTGGTGAGCATGTGGAACTCTGTGAATAGATATGATATCTCTTTGAGTAACGGGAAAGTTAATAGTAGTACCAATCGACTCCAATAGATGTATTAGGTTTTCACTGCGCGTTTCAGGTACATTTAAGATTTCCACATTGCACTGTCGTGCTTGCTGCTCGAGATTATCAAGTTTGGTCTCAAGGAGACTAATAGATAAGTTATATTGCTCAGAACTTTGTCGACTTATTTCATCCATACGTTTCTTGATTTCAACCTGTTCTCCCGATTGGAATTGCACAGAAGTTTGCAATTGTGTCACTTCATGGGATAAGTCAGATACATTCTGTTTCAAAGTATGGTGCTCAGTACTAAGATTGCTCATCTCGTCTCTTATTTCACACAGGGCTGATCTTAATTCGCTATTCAGTTTATTCAAACTTGTGTCCATGTCGTCACGCCAGCCGTTTAATGTACTCTTAATATCGTCCTTGAAACCTTCAAGCGTATTATTTATGTCGCTTCTCCACCCCTGCAGCGTTATGAGTAGGTTATTTGTAATTTTAGGCATTTTTACGAAATAATTTCCTCCTAATACTAAAGTAATGTCCTGTCATTGAATTATCGTTAACACGGCCGTAGGTACAATACCTAATGCAGTAATACCTACAGGTAGATAGGTAGAGCTGACGAATCATAATTTTACTTTCTAGAAAACTATCAATAATTACACGGTAAACTCAATTATCAACAGTTATTCATATCAGTCTGTGATTAGGTACCTACTACCTAACCTTAACGTAGGCTACGTTAAATTCGTTCATTGAATCAACGCACAGCTATGGTCAGCTGGGCGCTCGTGTATGTGTTTGTCGTGTCCGCCGCTAACATTGCATGAGTGTATTCGTCTGCGTAAGAATATTGTATGACGCACATACGTTTTGCGTTTAGTAAGGATAACTAATTTATAAAAAATGTCTAGGTTTCAATTTATTTTGTTACGTATTTTGTTTTAGACTATAATTTAATATTCTAATTGGGCTGTCTGAGGTATTGCACTTAATCTGTTACACTTTGTATAGCACACTGATTCCCAAACTGAGACAAACTCGTATTTCGAGATTCGGTGGCTCTTTAATCTAGTGTCATTACAATAATTATGGTCAATGTAATTATGACAAATGACATTAGAATAAAATAAGCTCTAACTATGTCGATCGCCATGAATGATCTGATGATTTACATTATTCTTCACCCAATGTTTGTAGGGCTTCTCCATTTTTTGCGGTCAGTAGTTATTTTGACCACTTCCTCAAACCTACAGGACCTGCTCTGCTTCAGTTAGTCCGACCATCATAATAGGGATATCTCTTTAGCTGTCTTGACCTCTATGTTGGCAAAGCTAAGCCAATGTAGAAGTCACACTATCTCTAATGTATGTAGTAAGTATATGAAAGATAATTTGACCGAAATAACGGTGGTTACGGCTTCGGCATATTGTTCAGGTTACGTTATAGGTTACTTTTAGGTAAGCGTGTTCCATTTTCGACCACATCATCACTTACCATCAGATGAGATGGTGGTCAACGCGAACCAATTATCAATAAAAATAAAACTTTTTTGATAACGAACACCTGTAGTATAGACACATTTGTGCAGAACGCAGTCTATAATATTCGGAGGAAGCGTCGCCAGCAAAACTTTTTTTTATCAGCCGTTCATGTCCCACTGCTGGGCAAATACATCTCCCAAATTCTCGTGTATGCGTTGTTGAAACTATGATGTTTCCCCCAGGATTCACCGCACGCGGCTGCTAGCCTCTCTGTCAGGCCTGAAGTTGGAAGCTGAGATCACATCTCTGCAGGCGTCCCTCTCCGCGTCCCGCTCGCGCCAGTGGTCGCTCACCGGGAACCTCGGCCGGACCATGATAGTTCTGCTGGAGGGAGTGGCTCCCAACCACCAGTAAGTACACACTACCCTACATCTACCAGTGTTCCAGGAATGTTCTAAGGAGATCAACGCAAGGGCAGCTGAAGGAACAGGGTGGGTTTTTATTCAGTAGAAGTCTGTCACTCCCTTCCGCTCCACTCAGAGCAGGAGAAGTCATTCGATGATGTTCTCACCCGGAAAAAAAACAAGGTGTAATGATTTTGTGCAATTGAATTGGGTTATCGTGAATTATAGGTAATCAAAGTGTTTGTCATAATATTTGATTGGAATACCGTCACACAATCTTGTTAACTCCTCCAAGTAAGCTTAATAATACGCTTGTGTCTGGATTTGGCTCACGGCAAAAGTATAGCTAGTAAGGTGGCTTCTACCTACATTGCTAGTTCTCTTTAAAAAAACGTCCCGTTAAAATCGGTTCAGCCGTTACAGAGAGCCCATCAAACAGAAAGAGAGACATTTTCTTTTAAATAGTTTGTGTCTTAGTCTCATATTAGTATCGATAAGTTAATTATATAAGTTAATTAAATATTTCTGAAGTGAGAAAACACAATTATTTTGAAATCTAACAGAGAAGACAGAAAATAAATATATTTACGCTATCACATGATGCATAACAATATGAGAAAAAGACAAACTCCCACAAATTTCCTTGAAAGTCTTTAATGCCCCCCTGATAATACTCCTTATGGGGAAAAACTGGAATCTGAAAATACCAACGACCAGAAATCCCCACTGAGGTTCTTAAAATTTAACGAGTGCTTCTGTTACTGGCGCTGGGCGCCGATATGTTCACTCGTGCTGGTTGCTAAAATATTTACCGCGAGCGCCGGCAGATATTTTACTTAGATAACCTAGAATGTAGGAACGAGCGAAACGAGCATGGGGATAATTATTAAATATTTTACTTAGATAACCTAGAATGTAGGAACGAGCGAAACGAGCATGGGGATAATTATTAACCATTCAAACACTAATAGGAGCACCGCCAAGCGGGCCTTCGTCGACCTGGTCAATAAAGCTAATAAAAATGTATACTGATTGTTTTATGTTATTCGAGTTTAAATACTTTAAAGATGCGGACATGTTCTTGCAGTTTATTTATTAAATAACTAGCTGTTTTTGTTAAATACGTTGTATCTAATCACAATTTATTTATTTATTTTAAGAGCGTAGAAATAACAACAGAACTCTGGGAAAAAAGACTGATTAATAAGTATATATTATAGTTTTTTGTTAATTACATTGTACCTAATCACTACTTTTTTATTTACATTAAGAGCGTAGAAATCAAAACTAAAAATAAGGGGGAAAAGTGGAATAATCCAAAATGATAAGGGGAATTTGTGTTTTTTTTTTACATTAGAGTCCAGTTTTTCCCCTTGAGGCAAATTCCCTCAGGGGGAAAAGTGGAATAACTTAAACTGAAAAGGAGACTTTCTGGATTCTTTTACATTAGGGTCCAGTTTTGCCCCCTGAGGGAGATTCTCTCAGGGGGGGAATAGTGCAATAAGCCAAAAAGAAATACAAAAATAATTTAATGTAGAGGGAAAATTAACGCGAAGGTTTATAATAAAAATGAACCTATCCGTGGTTTTCAGAACGGTGGTTCGAGTAAGCGTGGGTAAATCCCAGGCGCTGTACGGCTGGGAGGCAGGGCGCCAGGGAGCCACCGCGCTGCTCAGCGTGGGGGGCGTGCGCGTGGACCTGCCGCAGCACCCCGTGGCGCTGCACGGCGTCATGACGCGCTCCAGCAGGCAGCTGTCTTCTACCTTGCAAGTAAGTTATACAAGTAAGCGTGGGTAAATCCCAGGCGCTGTACGGCTGGGAGGCAGGGCGCCAGGGAGCCACCGCGCTGCTCAGCGTGGGGGGCGTGCGCGTGGACCTGCCGCAGCACCCCGTGGCGCTGCACGGCGTCATGACGCGCTCCAGCAGGCAGCTGTCTTCTACCTTGCAAGTAAGTTATACAAGTAAGCGTGGGTAAATCCCAGGCGCTGTACGGCTGGGAGGCAGGGCGCCAGGGAGCCACCGCGCTGCTCAGCGTGGGGGGCGTGCGCGTGGACCTGCCGCAGCACCCCGTGGCGCTGCACGGCGTCATGACGCGCTCCAGCAGGCAGCTGTCTTCTACCTTGCAAGTAAGTTATACAAGTAAGCGTGGGTAAATCCCAGGCGCTGTACGGCTGGGAGGCAGGGCGCCAGGGAGCCACCGCGCTGCTCAGCGTGGGGGGCGTGCGCGTGGACCTGCCGCAGCACCCCGTGGCGCTGCACGGCGTCATGACGCGCTCCAGCAGGCAGCTGTCTTCTACCTTGCAAGTAAGTTATACAAGTAAGCGTGGGTAAATCCCAGGCGCTGTACGGCTGGGAGGCAGGGCGCCAGGGAGCCACCGCGCTGCTCAGCGTGGGGGGCGTGCGCGTGGACCTGCCGCAGCACCCCGTGGCGCTGCACGGCGTCATGACGCGCTCCAGCAGGCAGCTGTCTTCTACCTTGCAAGTAAGTTATACAAGTAAGCGTGGGTAAATCCCAGGCGCTGTACGGCTGGGAGGCAGGGCGCCAGGGAGCCACCGCGCTGCTCAGCGTGGGGGGCGTGCGCGTGGACCTGCCGCAGCACCCCGTGGCGCTGCACGGCGTCATGACGCGCTCCAGCAGGCAGCTGTCTTCTACCTTGCAAGTAAGTTATACAAGTAAGCGTGGGTAAATCCCAGGCGCTGTACGGCTGGGAGGCAGGGCGCCAGGGAGCCACCGCGCTGCTCAGCGTGGGGGGCGTGCGCGTGGACCTGCCGCAGCACCCCGTGGCGCTGCACGGCGTCATGACGCGCTCCAGCAGGCAGCTGTCTTCTACCTTGCAAGTAAGTTATACAAGTAAGCGTGGGTAAATCCCAGGCGCTGTACGGCTGGGAGGCAGGGCGCCAGGGAGCCACCGCGCTGCTCAGCGTGGGGGGCGTGCGCGTGGACCTGCCGCAGCACCCCGTGGCGCTGCACGGCGTCATGACGCGCTCCAGCAGGCAGCTGTCTTCTACCTTGCAAGTAAGTTATACAAGTAAGCGTGGGTAAATCCCAGGCGCTGTACGGCTGGGAGGCAGGGCGCCAGGGAGCCACCGCGCTGCTCAGCGTGGGGGGCGTGCGCGTGGACCTGCCGCAGCACCCCGTGGCGCTGCACGGCGTCATGACGCGCTCCAGCAGGCAGCTGTCTTCTACCTTGCAAGTAAGTTATACAAGTAAGCGTTGGTAAATCCCAGGCGCTGTACGGCTGGGAGGCAGGGCGCCAGGGAGCCACCGCGCTGCTCAGCGTGGGGGGCGTGCGCGTGGACCTGCCGCAGCACCCCGTGGCGCTGCACGGCGTCATGACGCGCTCCAGCAGGCAGCTGTCTTCTACCTTGCAAGTAAGTTATACAAGTAAGCGTGGGTAAATCCCAGGCGCTGTACGGCTGGGAGGCAGGGCGCCAGGGAGCCACCGCGCTGCTCAGCGTGGGGGGCGTGCGCGTGGACCTGCCGCAGCACCCCGTGGCGCTGCACGGCGTCATGACGCGCTCCAGCAGGCAGCTGTCTTCTACCTTGCAAGTAAGTTATACAAGTAAGCGTGGGTAAATCCCAGGCGCTGTACGGCTGGGAGGCAGGGCGCCAGGGAGCCACCGCGCTGCTCAGCGTGGGGGGCGTGCGCGTGGACCTGCCGCAGCACCCCGTGGCGCTGCACGGCGTCATGACGCGCTCCAGCAGGCAGCTGTCTTCTACCTTGCAAGTAAGTTATACAAGTAAGCGTGGGTAAATCCCAGGCGCTGTACGGCTGGGAGGCAGGGCGCCAGGGAGCCACCGCGCTGCTCAGCGTGGGGGGCGTGCGCGTGGACCTGCCGCAGCACCCCGTGGCGCTGCACGGCGTCATGACGCGCTCCAGCAGGCAGCTGTCTTCTACCTTGCAAGTAAGTTATACAAGTAAGCGTGGGTAAATCCCAGGCGCTGTACGGCTGGGAGGCAGGGCGCCAGGGAGCCACCGCGCTGCTCAGCGTGGGGGGCGTGCGCGTGGACCTGCCGCAGCACCCCGTGGCGCTGCACGGCGTCATGACGCGCTCCAGCAGGCAGCTGTCTTCTACCTTGCAAGTAAGTTATACAAGTAAGCGTGGGTAAATCCCAGGCGCTGTACGGCTGGGAGGCAGGGCGCCAGGGAGCCACCGCGCTGCTCAGCGTGGGGGGCGTGCGCGTGGACCTGCCGCAGCACCCCGTGGCGCTGCACGGCGTCATGACGCGCTCCAGCAGGCAGCTGTCTTCTACCTTGCAAGTAAGTTATACAAGTAAGCGTGGGTAAATCCCAGGCGCTGTACGGCTGGGAGGCAGGGCGCCAGGGAGCCACCGCGCTGCTCAGCGTGGGGGGCGTGCGCGTGGACCTGCCGCAGCACCCCGTGGCGCTGCACGGCGTCATGACGCGCTCCAGCAGGCAGCTGTCTTCTACCTTGCAAGTAAGTTATACAAGTAAGCGTGGGTAAATCCCAGGCGCTGTACGGCTGGGAGGCAGGGCGCCAGGGAGCCACCGCGCTGCTCAGCGTGGGGGGCGTGCGCGTGGACCTGCCGCAGCACCCCGTGGCGCTGCACGGCGTCATGACGCGCTCCAGCAGGCAGCTGTCTTCTACCTTGCAAGTAAGTTATACAAGTAAGCGTGGGTAAATCCCAGGCGCTGTACGGCTGGGAGGCAGGGCGCCAGGGAGCCACCGCGCTGCTCAGCGTGGGGGGCGTGCGCGTGGACCTGCCGCAGCACCCCGTGGCGCTGCACGGCGTCATGACGCGCTCCAGCAGGCAGCTGTCTTCTACCTTGCAAGTAAGTTATACAAGTAAGCGTGGGTAAATCCCAGGCGCTGTACGGCTGGGAGGCAGGGCGCCAGGGAGCCACCGCGCTGCTCAGCGTGGGGGGCGTGCGCGTGGACCTGCCGCAGCACCCCGTGGCGCTGCACGGCGTCATGACGCGCTCCAGCAGGCAGCTGTCTTCTACCTTGCAAGTAAGTTATACAAGTAAGCGTGGGTAAATCCCAGGCGCTGTACGGCTGGGAGGCAGGGCGCCAGGGAGCCACCGCGCTGCTCAGCGTGGGGGGCGTGCGCGTGGACCTGCCGCAGCACCCCGTGGCGCTGCACGGCGTCATGACGCGCTCCAGCAGGCAGCTGTCTTCTACCTTGCAAGTAAGTTATACAAGTAAGCGTGGGTAAATCCCAGGCGCTGTACGGCTGGGAGGCAGGGCGCCAGGGAGCCACCGCGCTGCTCAGCGTGGGGGGCGTGCGCGTGGACCTGCCGCAGCACCCCGTGGCGCTGCACGGCGTCATGACGCGCTCCAGCAGGCAGCTGTCTTCTACCTTGCAAGTAAGTTATACAAGTAAGCGTGGGTAAATCCCAGGCGCTGTACGGCTGGGAGGCAGGGTGCCAGGGAGCCACCGCGCTGCTCAGCGTGGGGGGCGTGCGCGTGGACCTGCCGCAGCACCCCGTGGCGCTGCACGGCGTCATGACGCGCTCCAGCAGGCAGCTGTCTTCTACCTTGCAAGTAAGTTATACAAGTAAGCGTGGGTAAATCCCAGGCGCTGTACGGCTGGGAGGCAGGGCGCCAGGGAGCCACCGCGCTGCTCAGCGTGGGGGGCGTGCGCGTGGACCTGCCGCAGCACCCCGTGGCGCTGCACGGCGTCATGACGCGCTCCAGCAGGCAGCTGTCCTCTACCTTGCAAGTAAGTTATACAAGTTCAACTTAAGGAATGAGCTGGCTTCTTACTCAGTGACATTTTGACTTTCCGTTCTATTCCATCCACAGCGGGTGGCGACATTTGATATTATTGTACTCTGAAAGGTCATTGTGTTTTTGTTTCTGATCTTAGATTTAGGAATAATAGATTTTTAATGTGTGTTACATATATTAAAAAAAAAAAATGAAAAAAAGTAGCAAAATTAAAGAAATGGCTATGTTGCTGAAAAGAAAAATCATATGTTCGTGCATTGATGTAATAATGATGAACAGTTTTAAATAAAAAAATAATAATTAGTATATTTCGTACAGCGGTTTTGCCATGTTATTACAGACGAACATACAGGGTGACTTTCACATGTGTTTCATTGTTCATACAAAAATAAAAAGATGTTTTTGTCGATAGGAATTGGGAGTAACTCGCACGTCGTCCCGACTGTCCCGAACGGCGCCGACGCCCGCCGGAGGGGCGGCTGCGGCGGCTACGGGCGCCGGGGTTGCGGGCGCGGGGGGCTCGGGGTCGTCGTCGGAGGGCTCGCCCGCGCCCGCGCCCCGCCCGCCCCGCCCGCCGCGCCCGCCGCCCCCCAACCCGCTCTTCAACCCTCTGCATCTGCACTTCAGTATATTGCTGCAGGTAAATAATATATGATAATGAATGATATGTGTGTGGTTTTGTTGTGCTTCTATCTTCAACAATACCAACTAGATAACGGGTCACGTACAAAATCAACGCTAAATGCTGTCCTCGTGAATATGTACTTATACGGCTACTAAAGCAATAAATTACTCCTGTTACTTAGAAATGAAAAGACATAAAATAAATATCATTTAGTGTGAAATCAACCTTAATTGGCAACAGATAAAGTACATTTTCCCGTTATTGTCTTGCGAGCTACTTAGTTTTGTTACATTTCAAAAGTTTGCGCGTGTATTGGCCAACCTTGGTCAAACATTTGTAGCGGTTAGTGATGGGATTCTACCCGGGTAAATTCCCAAAATGGGAAAATTCCCGGGAATATTCCCATTGAACCCACCCAATGGGTATTTATATTTTCATGATCAAAGAACAATTTTTTATCAAAATACATCTTAAAATAGCGCCGCATTTTGCGAAAAACTAAGAAAATTTGAATTTAGCACCAGCACTGAAGCTTTGTTTGAACGTATGCGCCGGCGGCGGTGCGTGGTGTTTTTTGATTGGTGCATTTCATCTACCTGGTAAAGGTAGGTAAAGGTGGCCATGTTTAGTATTCACTCAAGTATCGGATTTTGCGGACGTGTCTTATGTATTATACTAAAACAATTCTGGTGTTTTGTGTTGAAACTTGTTTGCTGTGTTTATGAAAATTGAACTTGACAATTTTGGCAACGAATAATGGATTCTGAGTGAATTATTTAATTATTGTTGTGAGTGAGACGATCTAATCGAATTTACGTAAGTACTTAATTTATTCCTTTAAAATATATTTTATTGGTTTTATCTATCCCATATGATTCTCTTTTCCTCTGATAGAAAAGCCTTCCAGTAGTATGTCAATGTGTAACAGAAATAACTAACTTTCTCAAACACTATGTATTAGTTTATTCAGTTTGTACATTTCATTAGAAATCCCGGTAAAGAGTAGTTTTTTGGACGGAAATTGATAAAACATTGCTTAATTTACAGTGTATTTCAAAATCGAATCTTAAAGATGAGTTTTATGAATCGGGCATACATCCTTAAACTTATTTTAACCTACCTACGTAGAATAATTTTCGATTTTAGGCGGAAATTGAAAAAATACTACATAATTTATAGTAGATGAGTTTTATGAATCGGGCATATATCCTTAAACTGATTTTAACCTATTTATTGTTATAGATATCATCATGCCGAAAAAGAAAAAACAAAAAGTGTGGAGACATTACCACAGCTTACCCGACAAATCAGTCAAATGCATATTTTGTTCAAAAATGTACCGAGTATCCAATGTAACCAAAATGGGTAAGCACTTGATAAAGTGTCCTAAATGTCCGCTGGTTATAAGAAATGAGTTAGTGGAAAGATGTGAAGAAACATCATTAATAGCATTAAATACAACGAACTCATCAATTACCGGAGGAGAAGTATTTGAAACCTCAACACCGAGTGACGCTACTCCGTTGCTCGAATTTACAGAAGAAAAAAAGCGACGACTTACAAAGTTGCCTTCAAAGGCAATTTATGTTACTGGCACGCCTCTGTCTATGGTAGAACATCCTCTGTGGAGAGAGTTTTTTGAGGAACTATAGTCACTGTTCGAACTGCCAACACGAAAAGCTGTGTCCCCAACACATTTAGAAACGATTTACAATGAAATGGAACGAGAAATAACTGAAGAATTGCAGTCGACTAACAATTTACATCTTCAGTGCGATGGATGGAGCAACTGACGGAACGAGGGTATTATTAATTTTGTTATTTCAAAACCTGAACCCGTTTTTGTGAAAAGTTTAGCTACAAGTAGCCACCGTTACACTGCCGAATACCTAAGTGAAGAAATTGAACAAGTAATGAGAACTTACGGGACGTATAAATTTGTGACATTAATATAATACGATAACGCAAGAAACCTACAAAAAGCTTTTAATTTAGTTAAACTGCAACCTCCGAACGTAATCACACTTAACTGCGTAGCACACACATTGAATTTACTGTGTCGTGACATAATAAAAGAAGATGCTATACAAGCCTTCATTTCAGTTGCCGTCGACGTAATCAAATCTATAAAAAAAGTCAAATACTGAGCGCGTTATTCAAACAGATAATTGTAGAAAAAGGTTCTGGTGAGCAACTAAAATTGCCCAGCAAGACGCGTTGGGGCAGTTACTTTCATGCTGTGCGTGGTTTTGAAAATAGCAAAGCGTCTCTGCAATGCTTGGCAGTACATGAAGATGCAATAATGATCCCAGCTGATATTAAAGCAAATTTACTAGATGAAGAATTTTGGAAAATGATCGACGAATCTACAGCTATTACAGATTACATATTTAAACTAGAAGGAAACGAATCGTACATTAATGACGTGTGTACATGGTATTCAAAGATATTAAATCACGTCTGGTCTTTCTGCCACCTGGTTTTTCTTCTTTGGTTGACAATAATATTAGGGACAGGATTTTGAATGCAATTGGTAAACGCAGAGGGAACTGCATAAAGCCTATTCATCTAGCAGCCTATATGTTAGATCCAAAATGTCAAGGCATCGAACTGAACGAGGATGAAGAAATCATTGCCATGGATTTCATTCATGAGAAAGGAAGGCAGTTAAATTTGGAAGTAATGACAGATTTAGCCAATTATAGATCAAGAGAAGGCTTGTGGGCAAAATCTTTTGTCTGGACCAGCATCCAGAACATGAAACCATTAACTTGGTGGAAAGGAATTTGCAAAAACAAGGATCTAAGCAAAGTTGCAGCTTGTATTTTAACTGCTCCCTGTACTTCGGCTGCAACAGAACGAACCTTCAGCATTCATGGCAATATCCACAGCCTTAAACGGAATAGGTTAGCTTTTATTATGTAACTGGAATTAATTACATAATCAAAAAGACGAAGAAGTAGATGAAGAAGAAGAGGAACCTATTTCAAGCCCTTTTATGATTAGCCCATTAACCATAAACAACATTGAACCTCAACCATCAACTTCTGGAATAAATACAAGACAAATAGAGTTTTGCGTTAAAACAAAAACATTCTCTGATAACAGTGACTTAGACAGTGACTAAATTAGTCTCGATAACATGTTACCATAGAAGAGTATTTAAACTTGATGTGCTAACTATATTTTTTGTTACCCATATCCTTGTATTTAAATAAACAATCATTTTAATATTTACCTGTTGTTGATTAAATGATTTTAGAGTTGATGTTTTTGTTTTTAACCGACTTGAAAAAAAGGAGGTTTACAATTCGTCTTGAACTTTTTTTTTTATGTATGTTACCTCATAACTCGGAGATGGCTGGACCGATTTGGAATTTTTTTTTTTTGTTCTAATTGGTATACTTTCTAGTTGGTCCCATTGTAAGGAAATCAGGATCTGACGATGGGATCCTGGAGAAATCGAGGGAACTCTTCAAATATTATAGGCACACCTATAGCGTTTTGGGTATTTCTTATAGTACCTTGAGCAGTTGCTTTCGAAATGTACCATTTGGGGAAGTTGAACTGATGATGAAGACCACAGATGGCCACTGAAACTACTCAATAATAAGTATTTCGTGGATTGCGATTCGATTACTTGAATATGGATGTAAAGCACTTTATGCTCGTCACAATGCATATGGTGATGTAGAGCTGATGGTCAAGTTCCAGGAGAACTCCTCAAAAATTAACAGATATGCATCGGGAAAAGAAACATTTTGTAAAAGGTGATAAGTTGTTGACATTATGGCTTTTGTAACTAGATAAATTACAAACCGACCCACTAAAAAGCGTGAAAAAAAATTTTTTAACAAAAAATAGAACCGACTTCCATATCAATACACTACAAAGCTAAAAATAACTTTAATTTCGGAAGGCGGTGTGAAAAAAACAGAAAATCCAAAACCAATAA
Organism: Tholera decimalis; assembly: GCA_943138885.2. Lineage (NCBI taxonomy): Eukaryota > Metazoa > Arthropoda > Insecta > Lepidoptera > Noctuidae > Tholera > Tholera decimalis. The sequence continues at coordinate 3,701,926 of OW964553.2, read as the reverse complement.
CACCGACTACCGAAATTATAGTTATTTTTAGCTTTGTAGTGTATTGATATGGAAGTCGGTTCTATTTTTTGTTAAAAATTTTTTATTCTGTACTTACCAATTTAATGATCATAGAAATTAATTTACCCGCCATTTGGAAACTTTCCCGGGTAAATACCCATTTTGGGAATATTCCCAGGAATATTCCGGGTGGAATGATGGAAACTTTCCGAGTCGCCCATCAATAGTAGCGGTGGTTTAAAGTCGGTAAATTTCTTCAAAATTTGATATTATTTGTTGGTTTAAAGCTTAAAATGTAACTTATTCTACATGTACTTACCGAAAGTAAGACACTCCGGCCGTTAAATTGCTTTTTCGGGCATTATTTTTGCAACTTTTGAATACACATTGCGGCATTGTGAAACGAAACGTGTTTACATTGGCTGTGTGTCAAGCGAACTAAACAAAATAAGAGCTTACTTGTATTTTTTGCTTCGACCCGATATATCTAGTTGGTATTATTGATCGAATAGTTCTACATTTAGATTATTCCGCGGACATTGGTGTGGGTTACATGTTTACCTCTATTACTATTTACTAAAATTGTAACGTGTAACTGTTTTATGTCCCAATAAAATGAAATAAAAATAAATAATCATTCGTCGTCGACATTAAACAACATTCACTCAAGAAACATGAAGTCTTTCGACAATTTTCCGAGGTATTCTCCATGTTCAAGTAGGCGTGAATTATATGGAGGGCAGATGGTATTTCAATCAAAATGACAATCACTTCGCTTATAATTCACGATAACCCAATTCAATTGTACAAAATAATTACAGCTTGCTTAGATTAATCATAATCATCAACTTCTGCTTAGCCCTTTCCCAAATATTTTGGCATGGAGATGGGGAAGTTAACAGTACTTGCATTACTAGACTTTAGTAATGCGTTTAATACAGTTGACTTCGACATTTTGCTCGTCATTCTATGCTCTTTTAACATATCTCCATTGGTAGTTGACTGGTTTCGTAGCTACCTGTTTAGTCGCCGGCAGCGTATTTCCATTGAGGACTCTTTTTCTTCTTGAAATGAAATGAAATATTTATTTTGTAAATTGGTTATAAATAACACTTTTACACGTCATGTTTTTTTGCGTGTTAAGTTTAGCTAGATGAGGCCGGTGTGATACCTCTGCTGGTGTACCGCAGGGTGGCGTTTTATCTCCTTTACTTTTCGTACTTTTTATAAATGCTATCACTCAACGACTATCTTCTTTCTACCACTTGTATGCTGATGATCTTCAAATTTACACCCAAGCTCCACTTGTAGAGTTAGCTGATGCCATTGAAGCTATTAATTTGGACCTCGCTCGAATTGGTGACTGTAGCGCTGAGTTTGGGCTGAAAATCAATCCTGGTAAGACTCAGGTTATTGTTGTTGGTAGCTCTCACATTGACGACACCCTTTCTTGGACTAAATTAAAAGTTACAGGAAGTTAGTCGTAAAGTATTTGTTTATGCAGGCTCCTTGAGACGCCTTCGTAATTTTCTTCCCATCTCTACTAAAATTGCAATTGCACAAACTCTCCTTCTCCCTATTCTGGACTATGCTGATGCCAGCTATCTCGACTTGACCCAAGACCAATTAGACAAGCTAGAGCGACTTCGAAATCTCTGTATCAGGTTTATATTTGGCTTGCGCAAGTATGACCACGTTTCTGATTTCCGCGCTCAGCTCAAATGGCTTCCTATTAGGTTTCGCCGGAATCCTCACTTACTTTCTCTGCCTTATAATGTGCTCTTTCATCCTTTTTATCCTAAGGAACGCTTTCAGTTCCTCTGTGACTAGTGTTGCCAGGTGTCCCGATTTTCGCGGGACGTCCCGATTATTAGGGGTTTGGGGACGCGTCCCGATTTGCCACTGATCGGGACGCCAAATGTCCCGATAAATAAAAAAATTAACAATAAGCATTATTGTTAGAAAAAATAAATCAAATTACGCATCACATTGTCATGTTGGTTGTAACAATACGCTCAAAATAACACGCATCAGATCATTAGTGCTATATTTTGTTACTTTACTCGCTCCAGAGCTGAGGCCTTAGCCAAGTAACAAAATTTTCTATTCTACAGCATCAGAGACACGATCGTGTGCGTTTACACTTTGGCTTTGCTCAGTCAATCGATTTTTATTTTCTCTATCAGAGACACGCCTGTGGGCGCATACAATTTGGCTTTACTCAATCATTGATCTTCGTTCGTCCATTCATTCAGTATCCGTCAGATCATAATAATTATAACTGTTCATCGTACGGGTTTTGCAATTTTAATAGCAGATAAAATATAAATTGTTTGCAGATAAGCATTAAATTTTAAGGTCTTACAAGATGCAGTATCATGTCTTGAATACGAAAAATTGCTGTGTGCATCAGCAATTGCTTACTTAATATTACCATTATTTTGTGACCTTTTGAAGGTCACAAAATTATATTATATATTATATTAAGTAAACAATTGAGCCGAAGTCTGAGGATTGAAAATGAGTTTGTGGTATTCACATGCAGCAACTTATTAAAAAAATTGTCTGATGAGAAGGTTACGAAAATAAAAAACGACATGTTTTGAAAGACATTTTTGTACGATGTTGGGCATGTTACAAAAATGTCTCATTACACCAAAGACCAAATATGAACTCAACGATAGCAAATTAGGTTTATTTTAAAAAATGAACGAGTTCTTCAACATGGATCAATTTTATAAAGAAGTGTGTACAGTCAAAGACTTGGTGAAAGTGTAGCAGTGCAGAACAAAGACCTGACGCCGCGCCGCTACAAAAATGGGAAATCATTTGTAAGGAGAATCAAGACTTAGCAAATCTTCAAACGTTATTTTCTTTTTAACCGACTTCAAAAAAAGGAGAAGTTTCTCAGTTCGTCCTGAACTTTTTTTTTATGTATGTACCTCATAACTCGAAGACGGCTGAACCGATTTGGAATATTTTTTTTTTCGTTTGAAAGGGTATAGTTTCTAGTTGGTTCCATTGTTATGACATCAGGATCTGATGATGGGATCCTGGAGTAATCGAGGGAACTCTTCAAATATTATAGGCACACCTATAGCGTTTTGGGTATTTCTAATAGTACCTTGTGCAGTTGCTCTTGAAATGCACCATTTGGGGAAGTGGAACTGATTATGAAGACCACAGATGGCCACTGAAACTACTCAATAATAAGTATTCCGTGGATTGCGATTCGATTACTTGAATATGGATGTTAAGCACTTAATGCTCGTCACAATGCACATGGAAGAGCTGATGGTGAAGTACCAGGAGAACTCCTCAAAAATTAACGGCTCTGTATCGGGAAAAGCAATATTTTGTAAAAGGTGATAAGTACTTCACATTTTGGCTTTTGTAACTGAGTAAGTTACAAACCGACCCACTAAAAATCGTAAAAATAACTTTTTAGCAAAAAAAAAAAACCGAATTCCATATCAAAACACTACAAAGCCAATTTTTTTTATTGATAATAGACTCGCGTTTGACCACCATCTACTTATAAACTTATAATAATACTTAAAATAACTTTAATTTCAGAAGGCGGTGTCAAAAAAACAAAATACAAAAAAACCGACTATCGAAATTAAAGTTATTTTTAGCTTTGTAGCGTTATGATATAAAAGTTGGTTTTATTTTTTGATAAAAAGTTTTTTTATGACGTCAATTCCACGAGTGTCGAACGCGGCAACGGAAAGAGTATTTTCACAAACAAACTCTTAATTTTATCTGTGAGGCGAAACCATTTGACACCGGAGCATGTCAAAGCCGAGATTCAAATATAGATTAAATAAAAAGTTAACTATCTGTAAACTACTTTTATACTTAACTTTGTTGATTTTCACTAATATATCAATAATTTTCAGTTATCAGATTATTTTATTTGTATACACCTATAGGTCATTTTATGGAAGTGGGTAATGTTTTTTATTTAGGCCTCCTCAAATGGAGTGGTATCCTGGAGCCAGGATCCTGGAGATACCGCGCAGAAACCGACTTAAATGACGGTAATAAAAGGTGAACGCAGACTTGGACGCACCGCACGCGCCGCAGTCTTCGCATTCGAATTCTTTATATGAAGTTCTATGCAACATCGCACACCCACCCGCGTCGCAGTCACCGCAGTTCCTAAAACGACCGAACTCCCCAAGCCGCAGCTGATGACGTCACCCGCACGCAGCGGACGCTGCTGCGGCTAGCGCAGCGCGGATGACGTCATTCGCATCCACGGCGCGAGCCTGAATGAAAGAAATCAAGTGCGATGCGTGCGGCGACGGGAACGACTGCAGTGACTGCGGTGCGGATAGATGTGCGAGGCTATTAACAAAAAGCGATGACTGTGGGGACTGCGGAGACTGCGGTGCGGCCAAGTCTGCGTTCATCTTAAGAGTGTAACTGTTACCCAAGGTGATACCTGCCTGGACCCCGCTCCATTTAGTTCTGTTCCTTAAACTTGGTTGGACACGCTTCCACGTGTTTAGAGTAGTCTATCAAGCAAGTCTGACTATAACATTTTCTTAGAATAAAGATTCATCGTTTTATATACGACGAAAACGACTAAAATAACATTACTTGAAAAAAAAAACCTCTTTTTTTTTGTTTGTCCCGATCTACAACCCTGAATCCCGATTTTCTTTAACTTCTGTCCCGATTTAAATCAAATCGGACCTGGCAACACTATCTGTGACACACATTCTAGATCCCTGAGATCATCGGAAAATTTAGAGTTAAGTATTCGTATGCATTCCACTTCTTTCTTTGATAAATCTTTCACTATTCAAGCAGCTCGTTTGTGGAATGCATTACCCATAGAAGTAACCCAACGAGCACATTCGTGGAAATAGCAGCCTATTTTGTTACTTTGGGCTGTAAAATAGCGGTTTAAGGGTTCAAAAAGCAGTTCAATGTTGCATATCTGCATCCGTAAACGTCTATAGCTATAAAAGTTACTTAAGGTGCTATAAGCTGAATCAAATACTACCCTAGCCTTCACAGTAGTCCACGGTAGAACTCATTTACCACTTACACCTTTATATGAGAGTTACGAAGGTCATTCTGGCACTCACAGCTGCACAGTGGTTTCCATTGTAACTTTTATAGGTTATAGTTATAGTAACCACTATTATACTACTATAAGTTTCATTATAGAAATAATAGAAACTCTTATGCATACTATAGTTACAAAAAAATCATCAGTGTAACTAAGGCCTTTAGTAGCAATAGTCATTCCTTGCAGGCTCAATCCATTCGCCATTTTACAGCCGCTTTTGTAACTATTATAAAACATTTAATAAAAATGGATGCTAAACGAATAAGTAGGTAACTAGATATTATAACCTCAAAAACAGGAAAATAGGAGCTTTTTGTGGCTGTGAGTTCCACTAGCGGAACAAAAATCACTGGAAGCGTTAGAAGAGTGAAAATTAGCGCTATGATTCTCAAAAGAGAGTTATTAGAGCTAAAACTGCAGGTTATGACTACATTACAATGACGCCATGATTTTTTAAGAAAACTTATAATTAACTTGCAAAATTGAGTTGATATACATTGGTTTTTCAGTTAAATGTGCATTAAATGTACCGGTAAACAATCGGCCACTTGCGAATAGTAAGTTATCGACGCCTAAAAATACGGAAATAAAATTTATTCTGTATAACAAATAAAAAATATCACATATCTTTTGTTAATTTTTTAAATATCATAAAAGCGCGTTAAAATTACTCGAAAATTATCTTATATATCTACAGTAAACTGGACAGTGTTTTTAGTATCTTTATATATCTTGCTAATACAGAATACAAACTTTTACTTCTTTTTGTTTTATTTTCATGATGGCGACGAAAACACTTTACCAAAATATTACAAATAATGTCAACTGAAGATATACAATAAAGAACTATAATCAATTCATTCGTTCAAAGTAGTTCAAAATCATTCAATAGTAGTGCTACGAGAGCTTTAGTATAGCGTTTATAAATCGTTATAGCTATTAAGGAACCTTTATGCAACCGTTGTGCAGGTTAAATGGAACTTTAGGTTGCATAAAATGGCGCCCAAGTAGCGCTAAAGCGGCTGCTTTAAGTCTGTAGTAGACGCTCTAGCGCTTACGTCTATTACCATAAGTAATAATCGGATACGCTCCAAAGCCCTAATGCAGCCCATTTGTGCTAGTTGGGAAGGCGTGCTCAAACACTACCAGCGTTCAAAAGAATGGTTTATCCCCTTCTTTCTCAATTATAGATACACTAGTACTCACGCGGGGCTTCGCTCCCGTGGACTCTATCACGGTAAAAACATAACTCTCCTTTTTTTGCAGTCGCGTAAAACGTAGTCTATAACCTTCCTCAAGCTTCAAGCTACTTCCATACCAAATTTCATCCAAATCCACCCAGTACTTTCGAAGATTAGCGCGTTCAAGCAAACAAACAAACAAACTTTTCCGCTTTATAATATTAGTATAGATGTAATATTTATTAGTATATGATTTTTGTATTGTATGTATGTATTTTATATTATTATGTTCAATTAATATTATTTATGTTGTTTGTACACTGACAGCCCTTAATCTGTCTCCTTTAATTTTTGTCTATCCAAAGGTTGTCTGTAAGAGATCGCCCTGTGCGATAAGACCGCCCATTGTACACTAGTTTAAATTTTTGTATCCATAGAAATATTGTGAGGTGTACAATAAAGTATATAATAAATAATAATTAATAATAACAACGAATATTATGAATAGATTACCGCACTGTCTGGCAGTTTGAGTGTTTTATACGGCCCACCCAAATGTCCTTACTTTGGTATTGTTCGTCAAATCGTTCGAGCTCCTTAAGGTTTTAAGTTGAGCTACGCGATATTTGACAAATGCTTGCACTGTTTGGACGGGCCTGCTCAGATCTGTGTGATTCTTTTCTCTAAAGGGCGCCACAGACATTAACCTACATGGCTCTCATATGATTTGATCACTACAGTTTGTATGGACTTTAAAAGAGACGTTGACCTCTGAGTTGTTTTCAGTGTTTCTTCTCAGAGTAGTCAGTTAGGAAACACTGGCCTCACCTAGTTTACATTTACAAAAAAAATGACGTGTGAAAGCGTTATTTATAACCTATTTGCAAAATAAATATCATTATTTCATTACTACCTTTCTAACCTCCACAACCCAGTAACTGGGTAACACGATACCCCTTGGCTAGACCAGTATACATTTTTCTAACTTCTGATTACCTTTAATAACTGTTAAAGATGTATCAATGACAGTCGGGGGACCAACGACTTGACGTGTTTTCCGAATCACGAAGGAATCTAGGTTGCTTAGATTAAGTTGGATGAAAATACAGGGTGGCCCGTTTACAGTGGTCCAAAGATATTTTTCAGCTTGAGAGCATTATAAAAATAAAATAAAAATAAAAATCATTTAATTCAGATGTCCAAAGATCCATATACCTACATTGTTTAAAATTACAAATTAGAAAAATGTCAAAACTATAAGTGATCATTTAAAACATACTTTAGTTAAGCGAAAACTTATGGTTTAGAAATTATGTTTTTTTAAATTACCCGAAATTTCAATATTTTTGACACAAAACCATTCTGTTATGAAAAGTACTCGACCGAATCGAATGAAATTTAGTATAAGCATAGTGCAATAATCTACCTATCGCGCTATAGGCTCATCTAGTGTAAATAACTAGATTAGATTATTTAAAAAAATCATTCCGAAACCATAAGTTTTCGCTTAACTAAAGTATATTTTAAATGATCACTTACGATGCTCTCAAGCTGAAAAAAATCTTTGGACCACTGTAAACGGGCCACCCTGTATAACTAACTGTTTTACAATATGGCCGCCTCACCATCGATGCATCGTCACGTTTCCGTCGGTACTCAATTGACAGCCCAGAGAACCGGATGTATGTAAATTGATGTTATTTCTTTTCTTCCAGAGTCTCAGCATAACGGCGGCCTTGCTGCCATCGTTACAAGCCCAGTACAAAATGGAGCAAGTGCAAAGTTCCGGAGTGACGGGCAATAAGGCGCAATTTACTGTAGATCTACAACAGCACTCGCTCAGCTTCGTCACCAAGCTACAGGTAACTTTTGTTGTCTGTGGAAAACTTTCAAAATGCGCCTGGTCTTTTGGAGAAAATACCATCATGAATTTAGTACACCATCAGCAATTGAAGAGCCTCGTTACCTATGAAATAACCACTTTGACACATCCCTGGGGATATTATGCTACTTTCTACTCACTACTTCTTTCTTAGGGTTATCCTGCTGGTGAACGGAGATCCCACTCTGAACGCTCGCGTGTTGTGGGTTTAATTCTTGCGTTTAGCGTTTAATGTCTTATTCTCAAAATGGCGCCGAGACTTCTTAGGACTTATTGACGAAAAAAATAAATAGTACTACTCGTAGGACTAAATGGTAAAATGCCCGTGTACACACCGGGACCAACCTTTCAATACGGTCGAGTCCAAGTGCGTACAGTGATGGCTATGTTCCAGACTGTTGAGCCTGGTACCTAGTAATTACCTAAGCCCTACTGACTATCAACCTAGCCCTACACCACTACCTATCACCCTAGTTACCCTAAACCCCTATCCTACCACACAAACCAGACCAAGCGCAGGCTGCGTTGGTTTTATATACGGGAAGTCTGTTACAGGGAGACCCACGGTAACAGACGGAGTTTGGGTAGGAATAAGGGTTGTGTACGTCGTGCAATGTACACAGGGAATGATTTTCTTACTGCCGATCCCACAGACTCATAGGACCGATGATGGCTAAAGGTGTCTTGGCCACAGTAAGAGGAAGTATAGGGTATGAATCACACGCAACTCAAGCTTGATGACTGATTTATTATATAAATTAACTATATTATATACAAATATTATGGTCAATATACATTGATGTCTATTTACATGTGTGCTGTATGTGTATTGAGCCGATGAAGTGAAGATCTCATTAGGTCACTTCTTAGTGCTGATGGTGTGCCGGTGACTCCGGTGCGTGTGTCGAATGTGTGTTGCTGACGCTGTGATGCTGAGGCTCGTGTACTCAGTTATGTTCTAGTTTGAACAGCCCGAAAATAGTAACTGTCACGTATGTACGGCTTTAAAATTACGCCATTGTAACACAAAAATCCAATCCTACCAACCTGTTTCAATCATCGCACTACACAACGAATGCCGATGTGCCATCGTTACATGGTGGACATCCCACTCATACGCACAAAGCGTACTTGCATTGTGCGTACAGCTAAGGATTATATTTCTCTGCCGGAGACTGTGTTTCCCAGCGATCATACAGCCCCTAGAAGCCTGATGTCTGTCAACACATCAGACTTTTAGATCTTATATACATAGTTCGCCATTCAACAATTGTGTCGCTTAACTTCAAACTCGGATAAATCCAATTTTGAACATTTTTAAGATTTTGGTATCAAAAAAAAAAGGAAAAAAAAAATGTTTTTAAACAATTTTATCAGTTGAGTATAAATTCGCATGGTTCATGAGAAATAAACAATTAAAATCATAATATTTTATCTAAATCAGATAGATCCATGAGACAGTTTTTTTCAAATGTAGTTAAGTCCATGAAAGCCAATCAGCCAATTGCATTTGTCAACATGGCCGTCAGTCGACGTAAACATTGCGATAGTAGCACGGTACCCTCCTGCATTATTATTGTTTCTTTTTGTTATTTAGCCAATTCCCATGGATAATTCTATTTAAATTGTGTCACCAAGTAAAGCCCGCAAGCGGCCTAATATGAAATTTCGCCGTAAGAAAGAGGAAAGAGCGAAAATTCGGTAGTTTTGAAATATCTGTACCTAAGCGTCGTTTGGAATCCCGGGTTAGCACTAGTGTTGTGCTAACTATTATCGATTATTATTATTTTGTTGTTGTAGGTACTGTTACAGAATAATTTGGACATAAAAAGTATGTAAGGATATAATATTCAGTACATATTAGAACTGTCCGGTCAAATTTATTTACAGGATCAAAATTTGATCAAATAAAGGTTCATGAAGCAAAACAAATTGTAGTTAATTATAAAAAAGTGCTTAACAGTGAAAATGTGATAGGGCGACCAATGCACAAAGAAGAAATTGAAGAAACTGACTCAGAAGAAATATTGAATTTTGTTTAAAATAATTTAAATCGGTTACCTCTTATTTTTGTAAAATAAAACTAGATTTCCTTATCTTGTTTGTATTATTCAGTTAGCTAACAAAATTTGACTATCGATGGTATACCATGATTTCGCCACTACCACATCCCTAGTTCTGATCGTATATTTTCAAATCCAGATAAATCCAGATCTATTAAATCAAAATGTTATAAATCCACACTGAGTTTTTTCAAAGATAGATAAATTGCGTTCCATTATATCAAATGAAGGTAAATCCAATCTAAATATTGCATTTTTGAAAGAATGAATGGGTTAAATACTGAATTTACTAAACAGGATCGTTTTATTCAATACCTGTTACCATAATAACAAAATACTGCATTTTAATTCATGAAATTGAGACTATTATCACTTTTTTGTAAATATCTCCTAAGAGGCTAGAGTGGATTTATCCGAGTTTGAAGTTAAGCGACACAATTTCGGATTAGTTTTGACCAGTACCAGCACTATTATGGCCCGGTGTAAAATACGTTAGTATGGTAACAACAGCCTAACTTCGAGCTTCAAGAAAGATGGGATTACATTTCACAGATATGTCAATATTTACAATATTGTTACGCCAGTCGCTTAGTGAAGTACGTCGGGAAACTTCGACATAAATCTAGAATGTTCGAGACACTAATGCCATCTGGCGGTGAATAGCGGTAATGTGTATATCTAGTCGAGACACTAACGCCATCTAGCGTCGAATAGCGGTACTATGATTTTCGAGTATTTTCTAGGCAGTAACAGTGAGTCGATTTTATAAGAATGTTCTCGAACTCATAGACCGGGGTATAAATAGAGCGCAAAGGGTCGCAGAGAGTCAGTACAGTTTACAAAAACAAAAATCGACCGTAATTCCGTCCTCGCCGCCGAGGCCCGCCGCGACGTCCCCGTAATTGTCCGCCCCGACCCTTGCCAGATCCAGCCCGCGACGCTGAGCCAGTAGCTTTAAATTCCCTTATTAATAATAATAATGATATGATCCAGCCTGTCCCTAGCTGCTCTCCCCCTGCGACAAGTGTTGTGGTGCGAATATTTGTGTAAAATTTTTATTTTGTGTTTAATTAATTAAAGTGTTAATTTTGGTTTAATTGGCGTTAATTATTCTATCCCAAACCCCAGCTCGTAACAATTTGGTGTCAGAAGTGGGATAGAAAAATGCCGGTTTTACCGAAAGACGATATTTTTTTTTTAATTTAAAATAGGCTCGCGTTTGACCACCATCTCACCTGATGGCAAGTGATGATGTGGTCGAAGATGGAGCACGCTTACCTAAAAGTAACCTATTCACTCTTGACGTAAAGACTCCTAGGTTATAGCTATCGGGAAACACAGACTCCGGCAGGGAATTCCACTCCTTAGCCGTACGCACAATGAAGGTATTCCCAAAACGTTTTGTGCGTATGGGTAGGATGTCCACCATGTAACGATGGCGCTTCGCCGTTTGTCTCGTAGTCCGATGATGGAATGGGCTTGGTGGAATTAGATTGTGTAATTCCATCGCACACTCCCCGAAATGTAACCGATAGAAAACCGACAGACTTGCAACTCGTCGTCGATGTTCAAGCCTCTGGAGCTTTGACTCGACCAGTGCATCGTTGCCAATAAGTCTCGTGGCCCGCTTCTCGATAGACTCAAGCGCGTCCAGTTGGTATTTAGCAGATCCATCCCAAAGATGAGAGCAGTACTCCATATACGACCGAACCTGGGCTTGATAAAGATTGAGCAACTGTTCGGGTGTGAAGTACCGTCTCACCTTTGCTAGGATTCCCAACTTTTTTGATGCTAGTTGAGCCTTATCCTCGATAAACGGGCCAAAATTGAGGGTAGAAGTTAGTGTTACCCCCAGAAGCTGCTGAAGAAGAAGAAGCTGGAAGGTGTAAGGACCAGAAATCAACGCCAGCAGGAGATCGACCAGAGACGGTTTGAAGGCTCACCATCGCCAGCACCAGGTGGAAATCAGCAGACGATGGAGGCGTCTGCGAGTACTTCCGGAGTTGCTCCATTGACTACGTCTCCGGCTGCATTTGACATGGCTGCATTGATGGCTATGCTGCAGGAACAAGCCCGCCGCCAGGAAGAACAAGCTGCTCGCCTCCAGGAAGAACAAGCCCGCCGCCAGGAAGAGCAGGCTGCTCGCCGTCAGGAAGAGCTGATGCACCTCATGAGGGAAATGAATGCGAATTTCTGCAAGGACCTTAGTGCAGTAAAAGAACGAGTGCACCAGCAAGAGGAACGGATTACGGGAGCTGAGAACCGTATCTCCGGAGCTGAGAATCGTATCTCCGGAGCTGAAATCGAGATCGCTGACATGAAAAAAGCTCTGGGTGTACTGAAGTCTGGAGATTTGACTACAGTTTCTGTGGCCGCTGCTCCTTCGGTGCGAGGCTTCAAGGTACTTCCGTTTGATGGAAGCTCTTCATGGTCGGCCTATAAGATCCAGTTTGAAGCTGTTGTCAAGGCGAACGGATGGAGCAAAGCGCAGGATATGACGGCGCTTACACTGGGCCTTCGTGACCAGGCCTTAACCATTTTAGAGGCCCTCGGGAAGGAGGTCACCTACGAACAGTTGCTAGAGGCGTTAGAGTCTCGCTATGGTGACGCACATCTGGAACACGTATTCCGTGCTCAGTTGAAAGACCGGCCCTCGAAATAGAAAAGCTGGTCCGAAAAGCTTACTAATCATCGCCTGCACTCATCGACGGTAATTTGGTCCAGGCGTTTGTCGATGGGATTCGTGACTTGGAAGTGAGGGCTGCTGTGAGACTCGGGCACCATGAGTCTCTGACGAATGCCCTGGCCCATGCTTTAGAGGTGGAAGCCGCACGACAGGAACATCGAGCATACCGCATCAGGAAAGTGGTGTCATCACTCACCCGTGGCATTCGACCAACGTTTAGCCCTAGATGCTACGAGTGTGGAGAAAAGGGCCATCTGAGATCCAGTTGCCCGAGGCGAAACTTTAGAAAGGAAGACAGTCGCACCAGGAAAATGGTGTCATCATCCACCTGTAGTAATCGACCAAAGTTCAGCCCTAGATGCTACGAGTGTGGAGAAAAGGGCCATCTGAGATCCAGTTGCCCGAGGCGAAACTTTAGAAAGGAAGACAGTCGCACCAGGAAAATGGTGTCATCATCCACCTGTAGTAGTCGACCAAAGTTCAGCCCTAGATGCTATGAGTGTGGAGAGAAGGGCCATGTGAGATCCAGTTGCCCGAAGCGAAATATATGAAGATGTCATGATAACGTGAATGTGCTTTCAAGAAAATTTTAACCGGAATAACGTAAGCACTGTGTCATACAAGAGGAAAAAGTAATAGTACCCGTCAAGATGCTGAGAACAGACCTTAGCGATGAGTGGAAAGAAGTGCTACAGCGTGCTCAGCAGGATGACTTAGACGTCAAACCCATTCTTGAATGGAAGAAAGCCGCTGCTCCAAAGCCTAGTTGACATGACGTCGCTGGAATGAGCACTACAACAAAAAGTTATTGGGCACAGTGGGACAGTTTGGTGATTTACGAGGGAGTATTGTGCCGCAAATGGGAAAATACTCGAGGAGACCATTGTCACCTACAAATGGTCGTACCAAAAGCGAAGGTACCTGAAGTTCTACGGCTTTACCACGATGGATGTTCAGGAGGTCATATGAGAGTAAAACGGACTCTGTTAAAGATACGAGAGAGGTTTTACTGGAACCACTGCCGAGAAGACGTAGAAGACTGGTGCCGCAAATGCACTAGTTGTGCAGCAGTTAAGGGACCTCAAACACGCAGTAGAGGAGCTTTAAAGATCTATAATGTGGGAGCCCCATGGGAACGGATAGCGCTGGATGTTGCGGGACCATTTCCTGAGAGCGAGAGTGGGAACAGGTACTTTATGGTCGTAATGGATTATTTCACAAAGTGGCCAGAAGTTTTTGCCATTCCTAATCAGGAAGCTACCACAGTGGCAGATAAATTGCTTAACGAAGTATTTTGTCGCTACGGAGTACCCTTGGAAATTCACAGCGATCAAGGAAGGAATTTTGAGTCACAGGTATTTCAGGAGATATGTCGAGTAATGGGTACTCATAAAACCAGGACCACTTCGTATCACCCACAATCTGATGGAATGGTGGAACGTTTCAACCAGACATTGGAGAGATATCTGGCTAAAGTTGTGAAAAGCAGGCAAAAGGATTGGGACAAACACATTCAGCCGTTCCTTCTGTCATACCGAAGTGCAGTTCATGAGAGTACAGCTGTTACACCTGCTTTCGTGAACTTCGGACGAGAGCTTAGGTTGCCTGCAGATCTAATCACTGGAATACCGCCGGATGGACCTTGTAGTGTAACAGACTACGCGAGTGAATTTCGAAACAGAATGAACGACATATACGAGCATGTCAGACAATCCGGTCAACAAATGTCTCAGAAGGTGAAGACTCGTTACGACCGAAAGATGCACAATCAAGGATTTGATGAAGGCTCATTCGTCTGGTTGCATAATCCGGTGCGCAGCAAAGGAAAGTCACCGAAATTACAGGCAAAATGGGATGGACCATATCGCGTTGTGACTAAGATTAATGACGTCACTTATCGGATCCAGAAAGGCCCACGAGCTGCGCCAAAGATTGTTCATGTTGCTCGACTGGCGCGTTACTACGGGTCTAATGATGCTCGGGTCGAGCATGTCTTAGGAGGGGGCAGTGTTACGCCAGTCGCTTAGTGAAGTACGTCGAGAAACTTCGACATAAATCTAGAATGTTCGAGACACTAATGCCATCTGGCGGCGAATAGCGGTAATGTGTATATCTAGTCGAGACACTAACGCCATCTAGCGTCGAATAGCGGTACTATGTTTTTCGAGTATTTTCTAGGCAGTATAAACAGTGAGTCGATTTTATAAGAATGTTCTCGAACTCATAGACCGGGGTATGAATAGAGCGCAAAGGGGCGCAGAGAGTCAGTCTTATTACGAGGCGAATACGAGATATAATCGAAGCTTTACCAGTGAATTTCAGTGCGATTTAAGTGTGATTTAAGTGACAAGTGTTGTGGTGCGAATATTTGTGTTAAATTTTTATTTTGTGTTTAAAGTGTTAATTTTGGTTTAATTGGCGTTAATTATTCTATCCCGAACCCCAGCTCGTAACAATATCATAATCGGCGGAGTTCATCTTAGACTGATTATAGATGTAGGTGCACCCGTGCAAAGCTACAATTAATGGTATACGTAATCCTATGACCAAATCTGTTATCGATAAAACTAAAACAACTACAATATCTTGAATTTATACGTTTCATAATCTTTTTTATTTCTAACTACTATAAACAAGACATTCTAACAATTAGAAACGATTATCTATTTTATCCTGATTTAAAAATACCGAAAGAAGTGGTTCACATCAATATATCGTTCGTAATAACCCGCATTGGGCTTGCGTAGTAAGTACAGCGCTTATCCGTAGGGAAGTTATATGTCTCAGTGAAAATATTAATAGGAGTAGTATGCTAAACAGTACATAGATATACGAGGGCAGCAATCGTGGGAGATTAGCTGTTTTTAATTGAAGAGTTCCACCACTTATCTCCGAAGACCTTCATTAGAACTTGATGTGTTATATGTATACCTTCCTTGTAAAATATTCTTTCAAACAACGAACGAAATTGGATTAGAAGTTTTTGAGAAAATCGCGGATATACAAACATACATACATACATACTGGTCGAATACAGAACCTCCTTTTTTGCAGTCGGTTAAAAAGAGTGAATTAATAAATAATGTTTTATATCGTTGATGAATATGATAAAAAGTATGGGACCTAAAATGGATCCTTGAGGAACTCCAGATTCAACAGTTATAAAATGAGATTCAAAATAATGAATACCGACTTATTGAATTGTACTAAATATATATGGTACAAAACATCAGAGTAAATTACCGCATATTCCATTAAAGGCATTTTTAGACCAAAGTAGCGAGTGGTCATCCTTATCGAAAGCCTTTCGAAAAACAATTTAACTGCTACAGCGAACCTTTAGAAGTTTCACATCAAAAATAGGGTCGAGGGAATCTGGGCGTGTAGTGAAGGGTAATGCATGTGGTTACAGTACTGGGGGCCGGTGGCGGAGGCCAACCTGCCGGCGGAGGCGGCCGTGTGGCTGCCCGGCGTGCACGTGGCGGGCCGCGTGCTGGAGCAGCGGGGCGCCGCGCGCCGGGACGGGGCCCTGCTGCGGCCCGGCCGGTACGTGGCCGCCAGCGCCGACATCGGCCTGTTCGAGCACACGCTCTCCACCGACCTGCTCAACCACCTCGTCTTCGTGCAGAAGGTCTTCATGAAGGTCACTATCTCTTTCCATCTCTACATACTATATCCCGTCTTTGGCATTGTTCGTCAGGTCGTTGAGCTCCTTACTAGTCCAAAGTTGAGCTTACAGACCAACTGACAAAAGCTTGCACTGGCGGGACGTGTCTAATCAAATCTGTGTGGTCTTTCCTCATTTTATTCGAGTTAAAAATAATTGCCTGGCAGTTTGAGTGCTATTTGCGGCCTAACCAAACGTACCTTGGTATTGTTCGTCAAATCGTTAAGCTCCTTGTTCTAAGTTGAGCTATACATCATTAGACAATTAATGCTTGCACTGTATGGACAGGCCCACTCAAATCTGTGAGCGTCTTTCTTCAAAAGACCGCCTCAGACTAAAACCTACAAGGTTCCCATATAATTAAACCAGTGTAGATTGTATGGACTTTAACCTTTTGAACGCCATTGTCACATATATGTGACAAACAAATCTTACCCTGAACGCCAACGTCACAAATATATGACAAAATACACGTCGCACCATATTATGAAATAAACAATTTAACCATTACTTTTGTGTTTTTATTTATATAATTTAAAAGTTTAAGCTTCCGTCTATATTGTATTGCATGAAATTAATATAAATAAACCACCAATATCGTGAAAATTTGTTGTTTTAAAAGTAGATGTTAAACGCTTATAAAAGAAGTGTCTCACACGCCGTAGTTTGCTATATGTGACAGCTAGTGTTGTGACGTAGGATTGTAAAATCAATAAAAACTTAAGAAGATGAATATGAAATTTTAGTCCAGAGTATATTATTTGTGTATCAGTTGGTATCAGGAGAAATAAAACGATTTTTAAAACAACTCGGCCTTATACAACCATGCCTCTAGCTACACAATCAAAAATGAAATATGCAAATGTCTAATATCGACACTTGTTAACCTCATCTCTTGCGCATCCCTAGCGCAAACCAATATTATCGGTCCCT
The DNA here is from genome assembly GCA_943138885.2 of Tholera decimalis. Lineage (NCBI taxonomy): Eukaryota > Metazoa > Arthropoda > Insecta > Lepidoptera > Noctuidae > Tholera > Tholera decimalis. The sequence continues at coordinate 3,684,428 of OW964553.2, read as the reverse complement.
TGTACGCCATAGTCATAAATCTATGACAAACGGTGACGTCGTAAGCGCAGGCGATTAAGTTTAGTGAAGAGCTTTAATTTGTTTTGTATTTATTTATTATTAAAATATCGTGTAAGTTAGTTATATTATAAACTGCGATCATGTGTGTATTGACTACCGAAGAACTTCTTCGAATATTAGAAGGAATTGGAAATGACGAAGAGTTCTCGGAAGCGTAATCAATACAAGAAGATGATTTAGAGGTGAGTTATTTTCAACGACGACAAAAAGAGGAGGTTATCAATTCGACGCGTATATATATATATATATATTTTTTTTTTAATGTATGATCATCGATTGTAAGCACACCTATGATGTTTTGGGTATTTATTATAGTAACTTGTGCAGTTGCTCTCAAAAAGTACCATTTGAGGAAGTGGAGCTGATGATGAAGACCACAGATGGCCGCCGAAACTACTCAATAATAAGTATTGAGTGGATTGCGATTCGATTACTTGAATATGGACTTTAAGCACTTTATGCTCGTCACAATGCATATGGTGATGTAGAGCTGATGGTGAAGTACCAGGAGAACTCCTGAACAATTAACGGCCCAGCATTGGGAAAAGCAATATTTTGTAAAAGGTTATAAGTAGTTGACATTTAGGCTCTTGTAACTAGGTAAATTAAAAATAGGCCAACTAAAAAGAGCGAAATAAAAACATTTTACCAAAAAATTAAACCGACTCCCAAAAAACACTGCAAAGTGAAAAAATAACTTTAATTTCGGAAGTCGGTGCCAAAAACGAAAATACAAAACTAAAGACACCGACTACCGAAATTAAAGTTATTTTTCACTTTGCAGTGTTTTTGGGAGTCGGTTTAATTTTTTGGTAAAATGTTTTTATTATTACTACATTAAAATCCTTGCGTATTTTTAGATACGGATAGGTATAATATTAGATAAGAATACTTATTAGAATCGATAACCAACGTGTACACACACTGCTAAATCCCTAATTCAGATGCGAGAATGTCATAAAATTGACTGGCAAGCAACGCCATTGTCACAATACCAAGACAAGTCGTGTTGTAACCATATTGTAATAAATATATTTTTTTAGTTTTCTAATATCTGTTTTTCATTGATAAAGTCTCTGTTAAATGCTGTGTAAAGATTACTATATTGGAATATAGTGGCAGGTTAAATAAAATTTCAGTGTCGTGAGTACGGTTTGTTAGAAAATTAAAGACGAAAATAAAAACTCAGTTGTATATCGATATAAGTTTTGGAATCCCTATTTTTATGAAGGTCACTTGACAGAAAAAGTGGCCTGGCGTCAGGGGTACGGCGATACGTTTATACTCTGGCGTTCAAAAGGTTAAAAGAGACGGTCCCCTGAGTTTGTTTCGGTGTTCCTTCTCAGGGTAATTAATTAGAAAACACCGGCCTCATCTAGTTAATATTTACGAAATAAATGACTTGTAAAAGTGTTATTTAATAACCAATTTACAAAATAAAGACCATTTATCAGTGTCTCTTCCCCCCGTTTGTTCTGATCTTTCAAACTTCTCAACTAAATAAATGAAAACCGCAATATTATCATAGTATTGCTCTTAACCAAAGTCTTACAAGACTTATCCGAGGAGCTCGTGACTAAATAATAACAACCGTACAGGTGTACCTTCTAGCTTAAATATTGTTACCGATGTCCTTCCGCGGACGAGTGACCATCTTACTTATCGAAATTCTTCCGTGCATCGACAACGACGTTGAACTGATAGTCCTGGTTGTCATTTCTACAGTCATTACGGAAGGAGCCAGAAAATTTGATAACAGTCTTGCCAAGGGTTATTGTGTTTTCCAGCTTCTGGGTTTTGAAGATCAGATAGACAGCTCCCTTAAGCCTGCAATACATGTTGGCCGAGCGTTGTCGAGTGAAGGCCAATACCAACATGTAGACGGTATATTTGCCTTGTCTCGCTATCGCTCGGTGTCACTTGCCTAGTTGGCCGAGTGGAGGCCAGCGCCAACGTGTATGAGCTCATTTGGTGCAACTTGTCTTCGCTCGCCGTTGCTCGTGATCACTTGCCTCACTTCGGATCGGTGTCGGTTTTTGGTCACAAACCAAAGGCGCTCGCCTGCGCTCGGCCAACGTGTGGGCAGCTCTACAGACCCTCTTCTACATTGGTCGTCTGCATTGGCGTTCGACGAACTTGTCGAACGTGTGGACATTATTTGTTGTCTTGTACCTATTTGCCAACACTCGCGTTAGGCTACGCTCGGCCAACATGTATTGCAGGCTTTAGTAAAACACCAGTACTCAGCTAGCAGAATCAAATCGCGAGCGCAACTTGTCATTATATGATACATAAATACTAAAGGTATTGTCATGTCGTTTTCAGGAAGTCAACGAGGTTGTACAAAAAGTATACGGAGGTGAGAAGCCAGTACCACTGTGGAATGAAGAAGAAGCATCCACTTCTGCACTCAGCAGGATATTGTTCTCACTCACCATCAGGATCAAGGTATATTTCTGAAAAATATTGAATTATAATCGAACAACTCGATTATTTTATGTTTAATTACTCTCTACATCTTTTAAACATAGAAATACAATTGAGCGAGGTTCTGCTGTGATATCATAATAATTGTGGTATAATAAATTAGACTTAGTTTAATGCTTAAGTTTATTTTTGTTTATAAATTATATTTTTTTGTGTGAAATTTGTTTGTACATGCTAAATAAACATATATTTAGTATAGGTAACGCCAAATAACATGGCAAGAGTCGTTCAATGCGCAGAAGTCGATTTTTAGGTGTCAGCGGTTGTCAGCGGGACGCGGGGTATGACGTAGCGCCGCTCCGAGCGCGCGATTGGTGCGTCAGTAGTTCTCGTTCAATTTGCTCCCGAATACACTTGCGTACACGAAAGTTGTACCCTTTGTTTTTGTTACGAGTTGTTGTTTTAAATTTATTTTTTGTTACCTGGATTACAATGCCAGGACCAAATACCGTTTTACGCAGACTATTAAAACGTCAGAAAGAACAGTTTGACACTATAGTTAAGGAAGGTTGAAATTCCGAATTCGTCACTGTCTTTAGGACACCGGGAAAAAAGAAGAATAAAAGGGGTAGCAGTTTCATTAACTAATTGTGCCGACGAGAACATATTATTTTAAATGTTTTTTTTTTTAATACATGTTTTTCACTTTTAAATGTATTTATGTATTATATCTATTTTATATATAATACCGAATTAACGAATGAATTCCTCTTCTTTCTTTAACATTCTTCTGAACAGATAAGATTTAAAATAAATGATGGCAATAACCATAGAATAATGACAAGCAGTAAAAGTGACCACTTTTTTCTTCCACTAAGTGCACGATGCGCGAACTTACCCTCACTACGCCAAAACCTTGCCAAGTTATTTGGCGTCATCTATAATTGCAGTAAGAATTTATTAGCATCGAAATTTCTCCGTGACTCGGAAAGCACGTATAGTGTCAGGTAGGCAGCCGTTTCATGTAAAACACTGCTGCATCCGGTTAGACTGAAAGCCGACCACAATGTAATTGGAAAAGGCTAAGTGGATATGATGATGATGATGTAAGCCTAGATGAAATAAAATATTTTTAATATCTTTTCCCACGCGAATGAAGTCGCCGGTTCAGCATATTTCAAGTTTTGCACATCTACATAAGTTGTTCCGTCACTTAAAATTTTTAACCCCCGACGCAAAAAAGGGGTGTTATAAGTTTGACGTCTCTGTCAGTGGCATTGTACGTCCTAAACAAATGGACCGATTGAGATGCGGTTTTTTTGTTAGAATGCTGACGTGATCGAGATGGTTCTTAGCTACTATTGATCAAGATCTGTTTAGGGTTTTCAGGGTTATCGGTCGTTAATTTTTTTTATTCATTTAAGAAGTATGGAGAGCTAAAGCTTTGGTTTCCTAGGAAAGCGGTGCCGTCATTTAGCGGCCGTAATATTACGGACGCAAAATGGCGGTCGTCTTTACGGTGACGACATGTGGAAAGTTCCACGGCCGTTTTAACACAGTTTGCTTCATCGCTATCAATGAAACGTTCACGAAACCATCTGTCACCGACAAGACGGGCGTCATGCAAATGGCGGCACCGCTTTTTGACGTTACGGTGTCAGTTACCGCGCCATTTTGTTTACATAGACAACGTTCTAGTGACATCATTCACCGCTGTATTACGGCTGTTATATGACGGCACCGCTATCCTAGGAAAACAAAGCTTAACAGAAAATATGGAGGTAGTATAGTAGATAGTGAGCCAATTAAAAGTCCTCATGTTTAGAGGCAGGAAAATCTTAAATTGAACACTTAAAAGGTAGTCTTAATATAACCATCATAAATACAATATTCAAAATGACTAAATAGATAGCAGATATAAGTAACACATACAACACAGTAACTACAGATATTAATTATTTAAAAAAAAATCAAGGCTTAGGCGTATTCTGGCTATAATCACACTTGTTTTAAACGGGTCAAAATCGTGCTGCTTACACCGGTTATTAAAGCTTCTGCTTGCACGCACAATAAATGAATTTTGCCTGTACTTGGTTGAGCTGAAAGGTACCCGTAAAGGTGGATTATACTGAGTTTTAGTCGGAATGTTTAAATTAACTTTAGATAAGATATCGGGACTATCAATATTATTGTTTACAATTTACTGAATCAAGTGACATAACTAATACAAGATAAAGTTATGAATGTGTCGACATGCTGATGTCTGGCCCTAGTGGTCGTCACACGTTGGTTGTGGTTCCAGCGCATCCAGCTGACGGCGACGACGCCCAGCAGCTCGGCCGTGCGGCTGGAGACGGGCGCCGTGGAGTTCGAGGTCTCCAACCGCGTGCAGAACGTGCCGCAGCCCACCGAGCCGCATCAAGTGCGACTCTTTGCTAGGGCACAGGTAAACGACTACTAAACTCCTGTTATATTTCACAAACGTCATCACTGACGGCCATTTAATGTCTCCTTTAAGTTCTATCCATCCAAAGGTTGTCTCTAAGAAATCGCCCTGTGCGATAAGACCGCCCATTGGACACTAGTTTTATTTTCTGTATCCTTCAAAATATTGTAAAGAGTATAATAAACTAATAACAAATGTCCATCCTATTATACCATGAGTCCCTGGTCTGTAAGTCTCGTTCAGTTACTTCGTCAAACGAGCATGTGTTGCCATAACTTCCTACAACACATAATTCAATTGGGCGTTCTCCAAAAAATCCATGTTATACAAAAAAAAATGTTGTTTGAGCTAGAGTGCTATACCATCTCCCTCCAGCCATGACTTCTCTGAGAATAGAAGTAAAACCTGTTAAGAAGTAAAACCCCTTTCAAGCATAAATTTGAGTTGCATATTACATTACTTCACCTTGTGCACGTGTATATTATTTCAGACGGTGTAGTCGTTTGCAGCTGAATTATTTCTAAATATGATTATAAATTTTTATAACACAATAAACTTGTTTTTTAAAGGTGGATGTGAACCTCAGCTTAGGACAGTTGATACGAAATGCTATGTTTGAAGAAGCGGAACCAGAGTTCCAGCAATACGCGTTTTTCAACACGAGGATATGTAAGTACACTTTTTCTTAGCTTAGGTAGAATAATTCATACTTACGTAGTGGAAAATATGCCCCCTAAAATGATTGATGTTATTTTATATTTCATTGATAGAGATAAAATTGAAATAAAATGATATTCAGTTTGCAAATTAAAATAAAATAAAATTAAAACGTTTATTTACACAGAACATTTATATTTACTATAGATTTTAATTCTACCTCTTAAGTTAGGAATTATCCTGTATCTAAAGATGTAAGTAATTGGTTATAAAACATATTTTCACACATCACTTTCTTTTAAGTTTAACCTAGATGTGGCCGATCTTAAGAGAGGTTGGTCTTCAGTATTTTTTATTATTGTGAATTTATTTCAAGTTCTTTTCGTGTTAGGTTTAAATAAATAAATCGTTAAATACTTCAACTGGACGCGCTTGAGTCCATTGAGAAACGGGCCAAGAGACTCATTGGCAACGATGCACTTGTCGAGTCAAAGCTCCAGAACTTTGAACATCGACGACGAGTTGCAAGTCTATTGGTTTTCTATCGGTTACATTTCGGAGAGTGTGCGATGGAATTACACAATCTAATTCTGCCAAGCCCGTTTCATCATCGGACTACGAGATAAACGGCGATGCGCTATCGTTACATGGTGGACATTCCACCCATACGCACAAAACGTTTTGGGAATAGTTTCATTGTGCGTACGGCTAAGGAGTGGAATTCCCTGCCGGAGTCTGTTTCCCGATAGCTATAACCTAGGGGTCTGTAAGTCAAGAGTGAATAGGTTACTTTTAGGTAAGCGTGCTCCATCTTCGACCACATCATCACTTACCATCAGGTGAGATGGTGGTCAAACGCGAGCCTATTATCAATAAAAAGAAAAGGGTATTTGTGCATAAAGTTGGTATTTATGTTGGTGTTGTTGCAAGTCAACGAATGTCTGGGTGAGCGGCTGTTCTTCTAGCTTTCACTTATTGTAGCTTACTTTTATTATGCATTGTTGTTAATTTCCCAGCAATGCGCAACGCCTTCCAAGACGAGATGGTATGCGGTGATGACAAGGAAGTGGTGCTGATCACCCTGAAGCGGCCTCTCATCTACATCCAGCCGGTGGCCGTGGACAAGGCCATCCTCGTGTGGCTCAACTACAAGAACGCCTACGAGTACTGGAACGAGAAGCGACTCAACCTCAATAAGGAGGTCTTGACAGCCACGCAGCAGGTCTTTGAGAAGGTATACTGGCGATTAGAATAGAATTTTATTTATTTAATCAACGCAAATCACAGAAAAGGTAATTGACCGAAGGTATAGACACGGTTTAGATGTAATTTGTGGGATACTGGTGCTCAAAACTAAGTTTTTATTTAAAAGAGTTGAAAAATCCAATACATGCGATATATAAACCAACTCACATTGGGCTCGTGTGGTGCATTATAGCCCATTTTTTCTCAAAGAGAGAAGATAGATATACTCTTTATTGTACACCATAACAAAATTAAATAAAGACTTAAAAACTACAAAGGGTTTGAAGTTTGAAGGTTCGTGTCCCAGGCGTGGAAGCTTTATAGGCTAATTATGTATGAGTTTGTTTCGGTGTAACTCTTACGCAATTCAATAAATACATCTCCTTTTCTAATACGGATGTGATTATGCTGGCCATTTGATGTCTTCCAAATAATGATTCATATTATGTTATAGGTGCAACTGACGTCACAAATCACAACTCCAAATCTAAGCACGCTGTTCTTACAACTAAACGTGGACGACATCGGAATATGTCTGCCACTGAACCAACCTCCTATGGTGAGTCTTTGTTATTTTACTGGAAAAAAGTTATAAATATTTACGCTACAACAAATATTTAAGGCCCAGAAGCGCTGCATAAGAACAATATGTGGCTTAAAAATTACAGATAGTTGCGTTCCTATGTTTAAGTCCCTAAAATTATTAACTTTTCCTTCATTGTACATATTTAAAATGGCAGTTTTTGTCTAAGAAAATAAACATTACTTCCTTACAATTCCAAATACTAGAAAAAGACCTCTTAGAAGCCAGTATAAAAACTTTTTACATGTTGGTGGTCACAAAACTGCTTTACTTAGAATGACGTGACGTGTATTTACAATAAAATATCACAAATGTTTCAAAGGAAACTGACTGAATTTTTGATACGTTTTAAGTTTTTGTGACATTACCCATTTAATAATTCAACTTAATTATCTTTAATTTTTTTCTGTAATTTAAATCAATTGATTGTATTCTACATATCCAATTTAAAAAAGATCACTAGTTCAAGGCTGCATTGTCACTGAGTCACATACAAAATATATTCGCTGAAAAAAAAATCACGCGTGCGAAGCTGCGAGCAAAATCTAGGTAGTACATTTATAAAACGAAATAAATCTATTCATATAGAAAAATCAATAGCTGTTTGTCAATCTCGCTAAAACTCGAGTTCAGATGAACCAATGTCATTCATTTTGAAAAGAGGGGATACAATACCAAAGTATTATCCCAGCAAATGGTGAGTTGGTAACCCTTTCGATGTGGACATGCTCAGCTAATTTTAATTTTTATATTGTTTGTAATTTTGTATTGTTTATAATGTGTGTATTTATTTGAATCATTTTTTTTTTCAATTCAATGCAATATTATATAATCTGGCCACAAGTCATATTACGTTCTTTATCGTTCAGGGAAGGAACAATGTCGGTCGGGTTAGCTAATCAGTAATGAATTTTGTGTCCAGGCTCGCTGGGGGCTCGGTCGCGGCGCATGGGGCGCGTGGTGCGGCGAGAGCGAAGCCCGGGGCGCCGTCGTGGTCACCCTGGAGTCCACCAACATCGGCGCCTGCTCCAGCGGCGCGCTGGTGTCCAAGGGCCGCTTCGTGGGCCTCTGCCTGCGCTTCGCGGATGACTTCGAAGCGTCGCTGGATGACTGGAAGCCCCGCGCTGACGAGCCCAGCTTGAACGTGTGCTGCGTGTCCGAGGGGACCTATGAAGTGTGCAGTAGGACTACGGCTGCCAAACATAACGGTGAGATAAAATATACTGATTTTTCTGTCAGATAGGATAAATTTTTGTTGCGCTAGATATGATAGTTGTTTGTTGCGATATCTTGAAAAAGAAACGCTAGTTAATCAAGCAGTAAAATATGCGTGGCTCGGAAATAACATGTAACAACATATGAAGCTGTTTCACTAATGCATCGACAATTTAATCTTTATAAACAATCTTTTGATGAGTATTCCCATAGTCTAAGCAGTCGAGCAACAAAAAAAAATCATATTTCTGCTCACCGCACTATCGAATGTTCGAATTAGAATTAAATTTATTTGTAAAACATTGTTAAATGCAAGTATAGACATCACATGACAAGTAATCCGCTGTTGTATTTATACTTACAAATATTACAACCATAACTAACTAGATCAACAAAATTAGACATTTATGATATGTCTAAGTTTTCCTTCTTAAATAGTAATAAATTTAACAGTCAAATTGTTGATTTAATCAGCTATAGATATCATCGATTCCTCTAAAGTCTTGCCATATTTTGAACCTAAATGAAAAACCCACTTTTTAGGGTTCCGTAGCCGAATGGCAAAAAACGGAACCCTTATAGTTTCGATATGTCTGTCCATCTGTCTGTCTGTCCGTCCGTATGTCACAGCCATTTTATTTTGAAACTATTAAGACTATACATGTAAAACTTGGTAGATAGATGTATTCTGTGAACCGCTTTCCGATTTTAAGAGAAAATTTAAAAAACATTTAATATAAAGGGGGCTCCCCATACCTGGAACTGAAACTGAAAATATTTTTTTTTCAAGAAACCTATGCGTGTGTAGTATCTATAGACAGGTCTTTAAAAATGACACTGAGGTTTCTAAAACCACTTTTTCATAAAGTCAATCGTTTAAGAGATATAAGCTTCCAAAGTGGTAAAATGTGTATCCCCCCTCTAACTTCTACAGCGTGTAACGGAGGGGTTATATACATACCAAGAGCACGGCTTCTTTGGGTGATATCAAATGATATTGGAAGGGTTTCAACTCAAAATAAAATACTCTAAAAATTGATACCAAATATTCGGTTTCGTATGTTTCTTAAATTGAAATCATAACAAACGTGTCACCGCACTACGTAGGTCAATAACTTTCCACGTCACTTACAAATATCACGATAAATCTCTTCCGTAATTCTGTGCGCCTAGTAGTTGTAGCCTGCAAGGCGGTGTTCTTTTGTCGGCGCGAACTGACGAAATAAAAAGACGCCGCCGGGCCGCCGCCGGCCGCCGCGCCGCCAAAGCGCGCGCGCAATATACCATACCTACTACCTACTTTGTTTACTGTGATGTAAAAATTAATGCGTAATTATTGATTTACAGTTTACTCGTTAATATCAAGCCAGAAATTGCACGTAAACACTGAGATAACAAAACTTACGTAAAAAATCGAATCAAAGTTTAGGTAGGTTAACTAGTTTCATCCCTTATTATTACTTATTACCGAGTAAACAGTAAAATCTTAAAGCTTTGCTTAATTTAGTAAACTGACTTACATTTTTAAAGATGGGGTTCGATGTGGTGACCTTGGTATTGTATGCACAAGGCCGCTCGTTTGTTGACAGATACCTGAACATTGCGTAGCATTTCTGGTGTTATTGTCCTGATTTCCTGAAAGCGGCCTCAATCCGCACTTTCATTAGGGCCATCGTATCACACTGCACTGCACACACACACCCCTGAGACGAACCACTGACCCGACATTTTGCAAACACAACAAAAAAAAAACAATTAGGTGTAGCCGTACTGAACTGATATGCGTATCACAAGGATAAACACGAGTGCAATAGCTAAACGCGGTATGTCGACTGACTAGCAAACCAATAATGCTAAATAAATAAAGCTCTGCTATCCTGGTACCTAAATATTATTTCGTTGTAGGGTAGCTGTCCCAGTTGATGTCCATCCACTACTATTAAAAAATATTGTTCCAGAATTCAAGATTATTTTACATAATAACAGTAATTTCAACTAAACTCCTTTAAACTGTTAAGTAAATCTAACACACCAGAGCAAACTGATTACGCAATTCAAATTCAAAATTGAAAAATCATTCATTTTTTTTGGGTGGAAAAATTATCAATGACTCTGCTCCCGTCCTGGGTGGGGCAGAAGGAAGTGTTAGACTCTTACTGACTAAAAACCACCCTGTTTATTTAGTTGCCCTTGCATTCCGGGGCTGCGGTATCTCGTTAGAAGTCTGAATTAGAAGTTGAATTTACCAGGAATAAATAATTGAAACTACATGACCAGCAATTGTTTCACATAGCCGAAGATCCTAACCCATTAGGTTTACACACACTATGATGTACATTGTGTGTGTAATAACGTAATCAGGGTTCTGTGAGCAAAGGATTTTCAATTCGGCATTAACAATTCCTGTTACTCATGCGGTCTTAGTACTTTTTATTAATTTCTTTTCACAGTTAGATGCAGTTTTGCGACATTTTTTATTGACTTAATTTTGAATTAAATAAAGACTAAACTAATGCTCAAACCAATAAAACCCATTTACCACTCAAATAGTACCGACAAAAATCATCCTACAGACAAAAATCATGCGTGCTTGCTATTATTTTGTAATAAAAAAAACTATTAACTTGTTGTTAATAATTTTCGTCATAATTATAAAAATAACTTTATTTTAAAAATTACGAACGGAACCCACTGTAATTTTATTTGCCTACCAGGAGAGGAATAAATTCCGAAGAGGTGTATTGAAATGATATTTTGGGTTCAGTTGAACATTAATAATTGTTACTAAATCCTTTTTCTATTTTAAGTTCTAATGGCAAATAATAATGTTTATTTAAGCAATTTGTGGTAGGAGGATGCACGTAAGGATTCCATTTTCAACCGACGACCAAAAGAGGAGGTTATCAATTCGACGCGTATTTTTTTTTTTTTTTTATGTATGATCATCGAGTACTCGAAGACGGCTGAACCGATTTGGAAAATTCTTTTTTGTTCGAATGGGTATACTTCGAAATTGGTACCATTATCACCAAAGTCAGGATCTGATGATGGGATCTTGGAGAAATCGAGGGAACTCTTCAAATATTATAGGCACACCAATGGCGTTTTGGGTATTTCTTATAGCAACTTGTGCAGTTGCTCTCAAAAAGTACCATTTGGGGAAGTGGAACTGATGATGAAGACCACAGATGGCCGCCGAAACTACTCAATAATAAGTATTGAGTGGATTGCGATTCGATTACTTGAATATGGATGTTAAGCACTTTATGCTCGTCACAATGCATATGGTGATGTAGAGCTGATGGTGAAGTACCAGGAGAACTCCTCAACAATTAACGGCCCAGCATTGGGAAAAGCAATATTTTGTAAAAGCTTATAAGTAGTTGACATTTAGGCTCTTGTAACTAGGTAAATTAAAAATCATCCAACTAAAAAGACTGAAATAAAAACTTTTTACCAAAAAATTAAACCGACTCCCAAAAAACACTGCAAAGTGAAAAATAACTTTAATTTCGAAAGTCGGTGCCAAAAACGAAAAAACAAAACTAAAGACACCGACTACCGAAATTAAAGTTATTTTTCACTTTGCAGTGTTTTTTGGGAGTCGGTTTAATTTTTTGGTAAAAAGTTTTTTATTATCGATTCAATGGTACGAGCTGACGATTTTTCGAAACAGTAAGCAACTCGATTCAATAGTAAGGTGAATCGAATCTCCTGGATCGTATGTGTAAAAATTATTATGATAAGGGCATATAAATAAGTTCATATTTGCCCAAAGTATTGTGCTGACAATCATAAACAGCGAATAGGTAGGTTTATCTATTTCAAACAAGATTAATTACATAATATGCCGACACTTTTTAACTTGTCCGCATTGTTTATGTTAGCACTAAGGCCGTGCGCGCACTGCCTTGCGGTGGCCGCAATTCCGGTAGTTCTACCGCAACGCAAAATTTGTGAAGTATGGACATAGTATGGAGTGTCATAGAAGTGCGCGCACTGCGGTCAGTCTACCGGTGCGGTAGAACTACCGGAATTGCGGCCACCGCAAGGCAGTGCGCGCACGGCCTAAGCAAAGATTGAAACATTTTACGGTCGGTCGTATTCTGTATTAGTTTGGTTAGTATTGTTATGTTAACCGACTACATCTGTAGCTGTACCATCTGTATGAAAGTCATTAAATTACACCGGAATGGTTATCAATTATTATTTATTAAAAGTTTAGACGTACCTACCTACCTGACTGGCAACTGTAAGGTGTGTTAAATGTTATTTACGTAAAAATCCAACAAGTGTGTAAATGATACACGTGACAATGCAAGCAGGTTTATTTAGATAAATTTGATACCTAGACTAATTAATTGTATTGTAGCTAGTTCCCAAAAATAATCAAAGTTTAGGAAAAGTCAGTAATAATATTTTGTAAACAAAAAATAAAACATGCGGAACCTTTTATTCAGAAATACCAGGAGTAAGAGGTTTATTTTTATTTACAAATAGTTCACTGACACCGATCAGCTGATTTAGTGCTAGTGATGTGTTTATTTCAATTTGAAAAGTTCGGTTTCTGGTATCAATGTATTAAAAATTCTCATTACTTCCGAACATGTAGAGATAGGATTAAAAAACCCTTCCAATATCGTTTGATATCACCCAAAGAAGCCGTGTCTTTCGCATGTGCATAGTGCATTGGTTACACGCTGTATAATAATGGAGTAAAAAATCTAATAAAAATATATGTCTGTAGATCTTAATGTAAACTTTCAACCAAAATTGGTTTGAACGAGATCGAGTCGGCAGTTTTTGAGATACAGTATATTTTCTAAAACCGCAAATGTAACTTTGTAATTTATACAAATACTATGAAAAACAAAGTTATTTGGCGTAGTTGTAAAAATTGTAAATAAGCTAGTTTTAAGAAATTTGTAAGGTTTTTTGTTTTTTCTTTTTTCAATTAAATATATTATATTTATTATAGTTACCACGGAACCCTTCATGGGCGAGTCCGACTCGCACTTGGCCAATTTTTCTCCTAAGCCCACTAGCCCACAGCCTCAAATGTTAACAAATCTTCCAGAGAACGCGAAATGGTTCCTGAACGTGTCGTGGCAGATGGAAGGCGTAGACATCCACCTGGACGTGAACGTGGGCAAGCAGCTGTCGGCGCTGGGCCACACCCTCACCATGCTCACGGGCTATGAGGAGGAGGACCCGCTGAGGATGGACTACGACAGCGACCTGGATGACGAGGCGGATAACAGCAAGGACTCGCAGGTACCCCGTCACGTGCAGATACCACATACATCATGTATACCTTAAAAAGGCGTGTAAAAATGTTATTTATAACCTACTGGCTTTTGCTCGCGACTTCGTTTGCGTGGGAGATTTTTCCCGCGTAATTCTCGATCTCATAGGAATTCCGGGATAAAAACTCCTATGTCCTTCCCAGGATCCTAAACTATTCCCATGCCAAATTTCATCTAAATCAGTTCAGCGGTTTAAGCGTGAAAAGGTAACAAACAGAGTTACTTTTGCATTTATAATATTAGTATGGATATGGATTTGCTAAATAAACATCATTATTTTAAAATTTAGTTGACTAGTTTTAAGGCATTTCCTGAACTGGGCCTATTGCCATAACAGTGAGGCACACTCTATGCCGTTATTGCTCTTTGCCATTAAGTATTCTCTCTAATTACTATTTTGTTCAATAAAATCGGCTCTATTTTTTCCTGGTGATGATGCATAATTATTTTACGTCTTGTTTCATGCAACGCATAGCTGGATCACGTGAATTATAGCTGTCAGAGTACATAAATACGATTTTCTAAACATTCAAATTCGTCCAGTTATAAATTTTATTAATATACTACGACGGCTATAATACGCTCTAGTTAAGGCAATCAATACTGCTTAAAATAAAATTACAAATTGGAAAAAAAAATACCCCTTTTACATCTCATTTTCTTTCATTTTATGTTTAAAGTAGGCTGGTATATTCTAAGTGACGACCCTGATACAATTTCAGGGGTTAGTCTCTGTCGTAGTAAGTCTATACACGGACTGGTCAAATCATAAAGCCGGGTCCGCTGCGACGTGTTTTCGTGTTTGCAAACAGTGTAACATTGTTTGCTAACCGAATATAGGCGTGGCCTAACAGTTTGGTTAGCAAAAACACAATAACATGTTTGCTGAGACGAAAGGATAACATCCTCCGCGTTTGCCTGCGGGGCGGGAAAGTGACGCATTTTGTGTTCGCGCTCACTAGAGGAAGACGGAATCGTCCGAAGAGTGTGTTGATTGTGTACGACAATTCTCTTTGGTTTGTTATGGAGTGGATTAAAGAAAATACTTTGTCTTTTATTTAATACTTTGTTTTTTTCTCTATATCTGGTAATATTAACGATAACAGCTCTTGATAATCACTTTCTGAACATCTAAAACAATTTTTATACCGAACCTATCATCAATTTTCAGTTTTTGCTACTATATTATATTGAACGAACGAGGTTGCAGGTAGGGTCGGACCCGGAATCTATTTCTGTTTCTTCTTTGGAGAACTAAATCTCCTATTGCTATAACAGCTTCCACGTCTTCGTCGGAACTCATTTTTTAAATTAAACAAAAACATTACAACAATTGGCGCAGCGGACGGGCGGTTTTACTAACATGTTTTGTTAGAAAATTGGCGCAGCGGACCCGGCTTTAGGGAATCATGTTAGTTTATGTCGGTGCTCTTTGAAGGCACGAAGATATGAGCTCTTTTGAGAATAATGACTTCATTACGGCAGGTTCTTCAGATTCTCCAGGTTTGCTTTGAAGAGCATTGTTTTACTGTTGCATTCGTTTTAATGGTATATTTACGTAAAACTTTATATGCCGTATTAAAGGTACACCTCACCTTGACTTTTATTATAATACGTTGTAGATCATCGAAGTAATAATTTGTCTTGTTTTCTTCCACAGGAAAGCATAATCCTCCGTCGCAAGTACACGGACCACCTGCCCGCGTTCGTGTTCGACACCAGCATCGACGCCAAGAAGCGCTCCAAGCTGATCGAGAAGGAGATGAACGAGCAGGCCAAGATCATCAACGACCTGCGCACCCTGGGCGCCAGCCACGCCACCATCGAGCACGAGATGAAGAGGCTGCACGACCTGGAGGCGCTCGTCTTCAAGGACTTCAGAAGGTAATGCATCTCACATCATCTTCTTCATCTGCTCTCTCAGACTGGTGGAAAATTTACTGGTTTATTACGGCTTTTTTTTTTACGTGGTAAAATCATCAAATAAGTCCTCCCACCCCGGGCAGGGCCGGAGGGACTGTCAGACTTGTACTGACTAAAATCCACGGTGTTCCTTCAATAGCCCTTTACGTTCCGGGGTCACGGTAATGGGATAAGGGGGGGCCTCGTCATGTTGCTGACGCTCTTTGAGGCGCGCGTGGAACACGACGCGCCGTCGACCCGGGCATGGTCCATGGTCGGACAGCGAGTTGCCCTTTACTCGCTGTCCGCATGCCCGCGCCTACGGTGGCCGGAGATCGTCGGCCGACGTCCGACGCCGTGGGCGTCTGCCACTGCGGCTGGGCTGGAGGGAGGACGCCATCCTCTCCCTCACGCGGCCCGCCTCCTCCTTCGATAGCATGACTGTTTATTACGGCTTAGAATGCTTTCCAAGGCACCGATGAGACTCCATATATTACAAAGATTACCCATCCACGGAAGAACCTCATTCAGTGTTGCTTAACCTTGAAGATCAGCCTATGTGGCTGTTATTATTTAGTTACGAGCTTTTAGAGATAAAAAGTAGGTCGAGGAAATCCATTCAGTAGTTTTTGCGTAAAAGAGTAACAAATAATCATATAATTATACATCCATCCTCACAAAATTTCGCATTTATAATGTTTTATTATTTCCATAAACTTGTTACTACATTTTTATATTTTTTCCCAGGGACATGATACAGAAGCTTCGTCGTCAAAGTGTTCGTGCCAGTTCCATCACCAAAGGAAAGTTGGGACTCGGTTCTAATAGGAGCAAGTCGTTCGTGGTGCCCACTCCGCCGCAAGAGAAGAAGGACTTTGAAGGGTACGTATTGTAACAGTACAAATGTTTACCGAAACATAATACTTAAGATTCTTAGCTGGAGTTGGAAATTAAAGTGTGGACTGTATAACAGGTTTATTAATAATAATTAATAATAATTTACTTCAAGCAATTGCGATATGTAGTTTATAAGTTAAAGCGCTCGATCGCTTACCGTTACGCTAGTGGTGTCGCGAGTCGAGTATGTAATATACGGCTTTTACGCCGTGGCTGCAGATTGACATTTGTTTATACCGGAACACGTCATTTTTACAGACAAAAATAAAATTCTTGTTAGAATGTATTGAACTCATAATTATAATTGTTGTCTGTTGTGTGACATTTCAATATTAAAAACATACATAGTGGAGACCAGGAGTTTTTAATTAGGTAATTGTTTGATGACACGGTTGGAGGAGTGGTTGAGTGATTGACTGCTGCGTTGTCTTTTGCGGGCTCGATTCCCGCGCTAGAAAAATATTCGTATCGCCTGCAAATAGTTGTACCAGGAGTTACAGGAGAAAATCCTAAGCTGGCACAATGTTAAAAAAAATGAATCTGTTTTATTTTTTAAACATGTAACAATACTTATACATTCTATATTTACAATATTCCAGCTCTCAACATTATCCAATGTTAGTATTCAAATTAGATAATGAGCCTCTAGATAGGTATTAATCAAGCTTTTAAAAGGAAATATTCTCAAAATACGTAAAAATACAATAAAATTGATTAATTATTTTAAAAAGGACTAGAAAGTGGGAGATTATTAATTTATCTTAGAAATATAGGGTTATTCTAACTATGAAATATAAGAAACAAGAATAAAATATAGAAGTACATTTTGCTATTAAAATAAAATACATTCCTAAAACTTCATAATTTAAAAATATAGTGAAGTAAAAGTGAGACTATTTATGACTTACTAGCGACCCGCGCCGGCTTCGCACGGGTGCAATGTTAATATTAAATATACTATAGACTGTCTTTATATGTACATCGCTGACAGCCTTTTTGTCATTCGACATACATGTTCTCTTTAGTAATTACTCTTGAAAGTGCGACACATAATTTACCATGGGAAAAACATTCAACGCTCAAATCTAAGCAACATAGGCACGCGCGCCGTGCCTCCGCCGGCACCGCGCCGCAACCGCTATGTCCTTGCATTTTAAATCTGTAATATCTTCGAAACCATTTATTTAAATTATATTCTGTGAAGGGCAATATTGATTTATATTAAACGCACAATGTATTTATGGATAAGGATTAATGCTGTATTGCTTAAAATCGCTTCGTAAAATATGCTCGTATTTCTCGTAAAAAGAAAAGGATAAAAAATGGTTGTTGTGGGTTATCTATAAGAGATAGACAGATGCCATCGAGGAGATTTTTGTTGACCTTTTTAAGGTGTACAATACTGTAGTACATTATTTTGATCTATCTCGTAGGGTTCAGCCAGCGTTTGCAAAGCAAGCGCAAAAAATGTGTTTATTTGCGACATCACATTAAAAAACCTCAAAAATTATCAGTGTTCCTCTACTATATTATGCATGTTATATACTTAAAAACCTTCCTATTGAATCACTCTTTCTATTGAAAGAAACTGCATCAAAATCCGTTGCGTAGTTTTAAAGATTTAAGCATACATAGGGACAGACACAGGGAAGCGACTTTGCTTTACACTATGTTAAGATGACTCGGCTGATTTACTAGTGGTTTGGCAGATTTCTATAACAAAGTATCCACGTTACAGTATCGTGGAGCCCAATCTGTCGATGTCCCCCGGTGTAGGGGACTCTGGGGAGACACTCCTCTTGGGGGATGAGGACAACAGGCTCGCTGATATTATTGAAGGAGGAAGCTGGAGTTCCATGGAGAGCGAAACGCTAACTGGTGAGTTATAGAACATATTTATTTATTATATACTTTATTGTACACCTTACAATATTTATATGGATACAAAAAAATTAAACTAGTGTACAATGGGCGGTCTTATCACACAAGGCGATCTCTTACAGACAGCCTTTGGATGGACAAACTTAAAGGAGACAGATTAAGGGCTGTCATTCCAAACATCATAATATTAATTGAACATAATAATATAAAACACATACAATACCAAAATCATATACTAATAAATATTAAAAACATCTCAAAGGCCTTTGACAGGGTCTAGCACGCTAGTTTGCTGAGCAAGCTTCCCGCATTCGGTGTTCCCGCTGGCTTATGTAACTGGATTTCCGACTTGTTGAGTGAGCGGTTGATCCGAGTGGTCATCGATGGCTGCTCATCGGATCTTATGGCAATTAATGCCTGTGTTGCTCAAGGGTCTGTTCTTTCTGCGATTCTTTTTCTGCTACATATCAATGACCTACTTCAGCTGGGAGCAGTTGGGTACGCGGATGACAGCACAGTCTCAGAGAGATACTTATTCAGTTCTAGAGCTGACAGGGACGAAATTGCCACTCTCAGAAAGGCCATGTTAGAGCGCATGAATTTGACCTTAAATCTCGTTTCCCAATGGGGTGACGACAATCTGGTCAAATTCAACGCTCTGAAAAAACAGGCTTGTCTTTTCAGCGCTAAAAGGAGCCCTTTTGAATTGACCTCTACTTTCCGAAATACATCTGTGCCAGTTACTCAACTTCGGCTCAACCATCGAGTCCAGAGCTCAGACTGCAGCAAAAAAAGCTGGGAATCCTACACAAGGTGAGGCGGTACTTCACGCCTGGACAGCTTCTAAATCTGTATAAAGCACAGGACCGTTCCTGCGTGGAGTATTGCAGCCACTTGTGGGATGGCTCTGCAAAGTACCAACTTGCTGCATTGGATTCGATCGAGCGCAGAGCTAAAAGGCTTACAGGCGACGAGGTGCTGGTGGACAAGCTTCATAGCCTGGCTCATCGGCGAACCGTTGCTTGCCTGTCGGTTTTCTACAGATTGTACTTCGGGGAGTGTGCACAGAAGCTCCATGACCTGATTCCTCCATCTCTCTTTCACTATTGGTCAACCAGACGCACGGCTGGGTACCACCCACACTTGGTTGATATACCATCTTGTCGTGACTTATGACCTTTCAGCCTTTAAAGCACGAGGAAATAGGCATCTTCTGGGCTCGCTCGTCACATCTTAGACCTCATCTATCGCTTACCATCAGGCGAGATCGAGGTCAAGAGTGAGCCCAGCAGGTGGCAGGTGGTAATTCTTTTGAACGCTGGCAGCGTTTGAGCACGCCTCACTTCTATGGGTAATGCATTCCACAAACGAGCTGCTTTTATAGTAAATGATTTGTCAAAGAAAGAAGTGGAATGTATACGAATACTAACTCTAGATTTTCTGTTGCCCGCTTTGCCGCTACTTCGTCGTCGTGTATATTTCGCATATTTTTCCGGGATAAAAATTAGCGTTTTTCACTCTACAGACTCAAGAAATTACATCAATCCGTTGCTTCGTCTCGACGTGAAAGAAGGAAAAACAAACAAATAGATGTTTGCATTATCCACCACCATCTCACTTGACGATAAATGATGATGTGGTTTTACTGTTTAATTTATTTTTGACCTTTGCACATCATTAGCCTAATTGAGGTAAAAGCATGACTTCTAATTTGCCATTCAAAATGTAAGTTTTATAAAGTACTAGCTTCTACCCGCGACTTCGTACGCGTAGGAAGGTTGTCCCGTGCAAATCCCGATCCCGTGGGAATTTCGGGATAAAAAGTAGCCTATGTGTTATTCCAGAATGTCAACTATCTACTTACCAAATTTTATTCAGATCCGTTCTGTAGTTTTTGCGTGAAAGAGTAACAAGCATCCATCCATCCTCACAAACTTTCGCATTTATAATGTTAGTAAGAAGAAGTAAGATGTGGTTCCCCCAGGTCCATCACGTTCAGCATCGCTGCGAGGCCCGCGGCCCGGCACCGGGTGCTCCCGGGCCCCGCAGACCCCGGGGGTACAGCGCCAGAGCTCGCTGCCGGCTCACCCGGACCACTGGCCTGACGACCTGGACGGGGTGGAGCTAAGGAGGAAACCTGAACACAGGTCAGGCAACTATTTGTAACACACGCCTTTACACTTTGGAGCCAAATAGGATACCAATCGCATTTTTTGTTATGGGAGGGAATATCATCGAATGTATCCTCCCGCTGAGGGTGGAGCGGAAGGGAGTGTCAGGCTTCTACTGGGTTAAAACCTACCCTCCTTCAGTTGCCATTGCGTTCCAGGGCCGTGGTATTTCATTAGAACATTCCCGCAACCCCGTAAGGCAGTAGCCGTATCGGGCCCCGTCAATGCAGTTGACGACTCTTCTTTTTGAGGCGCGCGTGGAACACTGGGCGCCGCTGACCCGGGCCTCGTCCTTACCGGTCCGTGAGCTAACCAAGCTCGCGTCACCAATCGCATATAGTCTGGCAAACGAAAGTAGAGACTAAAAAGAGCGGCAAATTTAAAAATATCAGCATAGCAACCCCAAAACTACTATGAAATACCTGGAATAACCTTATTTGATACTTTAAAATTATCTATTTTATTTCATCGGAATAAAAATACAAGAGGTATTTTAGGTAGGTAATAGTTTAGATATTGTGTCTTAATTCGAATTAAAAAAAAACAACAGCATTCTAAAATAGTTCTGATTTATTCACTATAATCAAAATCTGAATGTAAGACTTCCATGTGAAAAGTTTCACTTACTAGAATTACAGTCACTGGAATCATTGTTTCCTATGATCCATTACATGATCAGTCATTTTCTTTCACTCCTCGGGAGTTATATATTCAAACGACTCTTTTATAACTTTTTCCAACCCCACTGCAGGCAGAGTAATATTTTTACTTGCACTTTACGTTTAGCCAAACTCCATACTATCTCAATAGGGGTAGGGGGGAAGTCGCAATACCTCGTGCCCATTCTGCTTCAGAATTTCATCAGCTTCATATACTGGTTCTGGTGTGTTTCGTTTTAAACTTGTTTTCCAGCGATATAATATTCGTTGATTTTGTTACGAATAGCATCTATGTAGAAACTATCTAAGTCGGACACTGTGGGTTTATATGGCCTTTACGCGCACCTTCCTGTTTAATTCTTTTTAATATAGTAATGCTCACTTCTGTAAAGAATGGTAAAACAGAATGATTAGGTTCTGCAAATCATGAATTCAATTACATGTGTATAAAAGTTATGTACTCCTGAAAAAGTTACCAGTGATTGAAGCTATTTCATCCAAGTGGTTCTGGGTTCTTATCCTATCTTTCTGCTCTAAATCCGTAAGTTTTTCAGTAGTTTTCACTATCTCGCATCAACCCCTGCTACATTCACCAGATTTTCTATAAAAGAAAAATAAATTGTTAAAAACCATGCAACATATAATAGTATGTTAAATAACCATAATGCATTGTTATAAAGGTGTTTAACATACTATAAAATGAATGTGAATCAAAATAGATAAACATTTTTCCTCGCTAAAAGATAAATATAAATTACGACAAAGTATCAACTTAGTAGCGTCATACTAACTTATGAAATCGAACACCACACGTAAACAATCTTGTTTTTGTTTGAATTCGGCGTCTTTCTCCTGTTGTTTTTCTTGATATTTAGACATCATGCGAAACAACATCTCCCGTACTCCACTTTTAATAGTTTTGTTAATTTTTCGCTGAATAAAGAAGAGAAAAGAAGATCACAACAAATCCCCAACAACACGCCATCTTGTTTTGGAAAATTGAGTTTGACATTAGTATAGCATTGCCATATAAAAAGTTCGCAAATAATTCGAGTGTCTACTTTCGATTGCCAGACTCTCTGTTTATATGCCACTGTGGCATATAGTATTCAGTTATTTTGTTTTTTCGGTTGTCGTACACATTTAGCTTAGTTGGAGGGGGTGTTAACAAGATTGCTCGTAATGTGAATTCTTCACTTTATTCCACACACCGTTTACCACATTTTACCAAAATCATTTAATAAAAGCATCAGTTTAGTTATTTTCCTCAACTTTTCTTTAACAGTGGCATACCATCTGAAGGGCCAAGCTCTGAGAACAAGACTAGCAAATCCAAGACCACGGAGCCGAACATCGACTTCGAGCTGGACGTGAAAGTGCACATCAACAGCGGCAAGTGTGTGCTGCACACCAAGGAACCCAGCAAGGAGGACGAAAGTATTAAGATGTGAGTATAGAATATCTGCTTAATATTATAAAACGAGAAGTTAGTTTGAATGCTTAATACACTACACCTATGACCTTTCAACCTTTAAATCAAGAGTGAATAGGCATCTTCTGGGCGTCGTCGTCGGCTCGTCCCCTCGTAAACCTCATCTTTCGGGTACCATCAGGCTGTAAGGCTTGGTTTCCCTACACACCAGCTAACCAAGGGTAGATACTTGAAGATGAGACTTATGGGCTGAGTTCTAGCGCATGATGAAGATACAGTAGAAATAAAATATAAGACAGCTTTGTTTGGTCATATCCTTAAATTTATTTAGTTTTCATCTTCAGTTCCGTCTTTTACATTCTTTAAAATAAATTATAAAATATACGTACATTACCGGGTTTATTAATAACCCTTAATATTAGTTTCAGTTCATTGAACCTTGGTACGGGTTCCGCCAGCAGTATCGCATTTAAGTGGTATGCATAATCAAACCCGCGTGGCGCTTCCTTTCCCGAAACCGAATCGCTAGTGCATTAGTAACAACATTCTAGTTACACTGGCGGACAAAATAGATGGGCCATTTGTCAGGCACTGGGCTGGTAGGCATGTGCGCACAGGCGTGCATGTCGCCAATTAAATTGATGTTGTTTTAATTTATTGTACTAACAATAGGTTAAGTTTTTTACTAACACTCTATGGATCAATGGTCTGAGACAAATAAATAAATAAATAAAATAAATAAATTATTCGTTCAACGACGTACCTAGTGAATATCTCCTTTAGTATATCTTCATAATATGACCATTTCTTCTTTAATTTATATTATTGAAGAATTAAGTCTAATATAGACCCTAAAACAAGACAGAGAATTGTCGCGTTAGCACAAAATGGACGCTGGTAAAATCTATCACTTGACCTAATAAATTTCAATAGCGAGAAACTCTTTCGGTCTTCCGGTCGTTCCAACATGGTTTTTATATTTCACACTTGTACCACAGTATAAAGATCGTACAGTAGGTTGACGCCTTTGATCTTGTGGTAAATGCCGACAACGTCTAGACAGTCTCGCAGCGGCCAGGGTTGTCACAAGTAAACAATATTTATGAAATATTTTTTTATAGCAGATCGACATCGTTAGCAATATTATTACTTAATATAATAATGAAAACAATTTTAAACTGCTCTTTACTGCACGTATTATTTAGGAGTTCAGGCTGAACATAAAAATGCAGATGAGGCGTATACAAAGAGATTTAAAATTTGAACTGATGCACGTGATAATTAGGTACTGTAATATAATGTTGTTACTGTACTGTAATGTTGTTTAAGTGAAGGTTTTTTAAATAAATAAATTATAAAAAAATGATGTCCGCCATTTTGGATTTCAAAAAGGATGGCATTTTCCTAACAAGCACCCCAATCAACCTCAAAATTGACACCCATATCAAATTATTAAAAAAAATGACGTCCGCCATCTTGGATTTCAAAAACGATGGCATTTTCGTAACAAGCACCCTAATTAACCTCAAAATTGACACCCATATGAAATTATTACAAAAAATGACGTCCGCCATATTGGATTTAAAAAAGGATGGCATTTTCGTAATAAGCACCCCAATTAACCTCAAAATTGACACCCATATCAAATTATTACAAAAAATGACGTCCGCCATCTTGGATTTCAAAAAGAATGGCATTTTCGTAACAAGCACCCCAATTAACCTCAAAAGTGACACCCATATCAAATTATTAAAAAAAATGACGTCCGCCATCTTGGATTTCAAAAAGGATGGCATTTTCATAACAAACACCCCAATTAAACTCTAAATTAATACCAATATTTTATTTTAAAAAAAGATACGTACACCATCCCGAAATTCACCTTTTTTAAATAATAAATAAGTTCACCATCTTCAATTTGAAATTACTATTTTTCGTTATCAGTATTCGAATAAAGCTTGAAAGTATCGTTATCATTTTGAATAAAAATAGAACACCTAATAATAGGTATATATACATCTAATAGTAGGTATAAAAATATATAAAATGTCCAAACCCTCACGGCCCTGTGCGATTACCTATTAGATATTATTTTTTACCGTCCGCCGTTCGGCTATTTTGTTAGCGTTATCAACGCGGCACAACATTACAAATAAAACGATAACAAAACATTATTAATTATTTATCTTTCTTCTGTGCGTGGAAGCTGATGAAACCGGAGATCTTTATTTAAACAAGATGAAGACTTGCAATCTCTCACAGCACACGTCGTTTGTACCATTTTAAATAAATAATTAAAAAACAAACACGCGCTAGCCCCGAATGATGTCTCCCAAGCTACTAACATAGTTTTGTTCGCAGCTTGGGATCGGCATTCCCGCGTCTCACCCCTCACACCCCGCACGATTGCCCTGTCTAGACGTCTTCGTCGGACGACTGTATGATCTTTAGACTGTGCTTGTACCTTTCCTTTCTCTCGTCATCAGTTGGCTATTACGCCAAAATTTCCAATTCTAGTCTTAAACGCTCCCGATCTCTTCGTTATCTTAGACCAAAAATAAAGTCATTGACAGCTAACTATCTATAATTGTCCATGACAAAAGACAATTACTAATTGGATTCCCTCAGCATAGAATTTTATTAAATTGTTTGCACATATTCTATGCATAAGGAGATTACCTTATTTTAACTTTTCTTTACAATTATATTTAATCATTATTATTTACCTAGACTTGAACATAAGTTCTAACACTAGATTTATATATATCACGCCATCTATGATATCTTGTAAGAATTACTATCTTGTCTCCAGCGATAGTCTATAATTGAGAACAATGATCTAACTACATATCGAAGACGAGGCAGTAGTTTATCATCGCATCTGTAGATGGCACTGGTACAGAGTATTGTTTTTCTCTAATCCAATTTTATAAATGTTAAAAGGCGAGATTGAGGTCAAGACTGGGCTCATGCTGAGTTAAAAAAAAAACTCGCTAATCTTCGAAAGTACTGGGTGGATTTGGTTGAAATTTGGTATAGAAATAGCTTGAAGCTTGAGGAGAGTTTAGGCAACTTTTTATCCAACTGCAAAAAAGGATGTTTTTATCGTGAAAGTCCGTGAGAGCGAAGCTCCGCGCTAGTTAGTTATAACGTTACTGGGAAGGAACGACAAAGGCATTAGCTGAAGTGTCTAAGAAATTCTAGATGGAATGTCGTCGCATGTAAACTTTACCTAGATGAGGCTATGTAATTCTTTCCGGTGGCAATATCATCAAATGAGTCTAGAAAAAACTTAATTCACGAATATAATAAACCCGTCCAAATTTAAATAGCCACAAAATAAGGTAAAGTATTTTTTTTTAATAAATTTAAGGACGCATTTACGTTTTCTTGCAAATATCAATGTTTTTCTGGTACCATTTTGATACATAAGGAGTTAAAATTTTGACAATGTTATGGTATTAATTTCAAGATAATTTATTCATCTCCACATTGAATGCATTATAATTACACAGTCCTATACATCTTTTTCACATAAATACGTTTTTATCGCCGCAATAATCGAAGAAAATTACAAAAAATGGGGTCTGAATACGTACCTGTAAGCCAAATCTGGAGCATATTCTTAACTTCAAAATAACAAGAAATTATAGCCTATGTATTTATCTATACGTTAAGCTAATTATTTTGAACATACATAAAAACACTTTATGATTTATGAGAAAAATAAAATCAGTCTCAAATTTCTTCATACATTTTTCTACCGAACGCACGGCTCCGACCGCCATTCCGCGCTTAGACGCGCTCGTGAACGCAGGGGTGTATCGCTTTCCTCGAAAAAATATATACGTTGAAACCTATAATAAAGACAGTGGCGTCTTGTATACTGTGACTAGAATACGTTGATACTTTTTCGTACCGAAACAAAAGTAAGAACGAGAACCATACTTATTTTTAGAATTGGATGGATATTGGTTACGGAACCTAGCATGAAACAACATTTTTTAACACACAATTTTTTAACCGACTTCAAATAAGGAGGTTTCGCAATTCGACCGTATAAATGTTTTTTTTTTTTCATTAAGTATCTTAAAGTACTACAAATTAAGGAAGGTCTAGAGTTGATCTGATGATGGAGCCTTTCATCAGATTGACTCCTGACAGTCGAGGGAACTCCTCAACGATTTACAGCAGTAACCTTTTGTTTGGGATTGATTAATTTGAATTGACCAGAACTTTATACCTAGATAGTTTGTGACTGTCATTAGAGGTCTGATGATGAAGACGAAGGACAGTTAAGGGAACTCCTCAACGGTTTACAGTTCCTACCTTGTGTTTGGACTTAATTCATTAATATTGATGAGAACTTTGCACCCATATGGGTTATAAGTGCCATTACAGGTCTGATGATGGAGACCATAGACAGTCGAGGGAATTCCTCAACGATATACAACAGTTACCTTTTGTTGGGCTTACTTCATACGGTTCAATATGCCAAAATGTTCAGTTCGTACAAAAACTAAAAAATTGGCCAAGTGCGAGTCAGACTCGCCCATGAAGCGTTCCATAGTAACTACGCCAAATAACTTTGTTTTTCATAGTGTTTGTATGAATTACAAAGTTTTATTTGCGGTTTTAGAAAATATGCTGTATCTCAAAAACTGCCAACCCGATCTCGTTCAAACCAATTTTGGTTGAAAGTTTACATTAAGGATCATAGCAAATATTTTTTGTATAATTTTTCACTCCAATATTATAGAAGTAAGAGGGGGGACACATTTTACCACTTTGGAAGTGTATATCTTTTAAACGATTAACTTTATGAAAAAGTGGTTTTAGAAACCCGTATGTCATTTTTAAAGACCTCTCTATTAATACCACACACGCATAAGATTCATGGAAAAATATATATTTTCAGTTCCATGTGGGGTACATGGAACTGAAACTGATTTTTTTTTTTTACTTTTTTTCTTAAAATCTGAAAGTGGTTCACAGAATACATCTACCTACCAAGTTTCACATGTATCATTCTAATAGTTTCGGAATATAAAAACTTTTACCAAAAAAATTAAACCGACTTCCAAAAAACACTGCGAAGTGAAAAATAACTTTAATTTCAGTAGGTAGGCGGTGTCCGACTTCCGAAATTAGTTAGAAAGTAGACAAAATATTGCTTTTCCCAATGCTGGGCCGTTAATTGTTGAGGAGTTCTCCTGGTACTTCACCATCAGCTTCACTTCATCATATGCATTGTTACGAGCATATTGTGCTTAATAACCATATTCAAGTAATCGAAGCGGAACCCATGAAATATTTCTTATTCCTACTTATATATTGAGTAGTTCCAGTGGCCATCTGTGGTCTTCATCATCAGATCCACTTCACAAATGGTGCTTTTCAAATGCAACTACACAAGTTACTATAAAAAAAACTCGAATCACTGTAGGTGTGCCTATAATATTTGAAGAGTTTCCTCGATTACTCCAAGATCCCATTATCAGCTCCTGACTTGGTGACAATGAGACCAATTTCGAAGTATACCCTTTCAAACAAAAAAAGAATTTTCGAAATTGGTTCAGCCGTCTTCGAGTAATCGGTGATCAAACATTAAAAAAATTTACGCGTCGAATTGATAACCTCCTCCGTTTTTTTTCGTCGGTTGAAAATGGCTGTGACATACAGACGGATGGACAGACAGACAGACAGGCATGATGAAGCTTTTCTTTATTTCTTATTAATTTTTTTATCACATATGAGTATTTTATTTCCAAAGTCCCGTAGTACTCCTAATCGGGCGTCAAACACATTAATAAACTAACATCTAATCAATAAGCATGTAACCCTTTGTAAGCAATAAGTTACAACTTATTATGATCAAACAATATTAAAGAAAATATAATATTACCTTCAAGTACCAATATTAGTTAAGTAATGTATAAAATCGGGCGAACAATGGTTTGTAAGTGTGTGTGCGCGCAATGTTGTTGTGTTGCTACTAGAATACCTAAAATTGAGCGAGTGATAAACGTAAATGCGTCCTTAAGAAAAGGATAACAAATATTTTATACCTATCCAAATCTTATGATTATTCGTTTAGGTTATTATAAAAAATGATATACAAACGTAACTGATAAACGTTAGATATAACTAAAACAACATTGAATTTCTTTAAGCTTTTATATAAAGTAGAAATATCAATATTGACTTAATTCGATATAATATACACCGATATTATTTATTATATATTATTATATTATACCTTCCTGGCTTCGTTATGAGTTTATCTAACTATTTATATAATTAAATAAGCAAATCAAATTGACCTTATCTCGCAGTGATGTGATATTTTTTCACTTTTATAATTTTCACTCACATTCGAAGTCTGTATACACGTGTATATACACGAAAAAACACATATTCACGAAAAAAGACACATGATAACACAATAATGTGTAGGCAATGTTAACACAAATTATTCCAATTAGACACTGTAAAAAGTAATAAAAACTATTTTATAACACAACGAAAAAGTCTGCGGCGTCACAACAAAAACCATAGATGCATTTAGTAAACATTTTTTTCTTTCGTTTTAGCGGTGCTCCATTTAAAATGTTACTAAAGCCGGTTAAGTATGAATCGATTAGTCGAATCATACAGCCACATCGTGTTACTTGCAACATAAACATACAATACTATCTGTATTGTTGTCCAATGCGAGCCGTGACGTTATGTACAAACGGTGTACCGTTGACACTTGAGGGGTTAATGCAACAAGGCATTCTCTACCAGTTAACCTTTGGGTTAAAAAGATCACAATTTGGTAGGTGAAAAAAATAGAATAAAAGCTTGCATCCCTATACGACGACTGATGCGCCATACGTCGTGAGGTAGCAGGCGGCGGAACCTTGGAGACCTGCGGGTGCGCATGGTACGAGCGAGTCCCACTAGCACGGTGCTAGTAAGTGCCCGGCCGCCCGGGCCGTATCAAAGGCCAAGGTTACTTCGATTAAATTGATCTGAATGAAGCTTAAACATACTGGCACTATTTTAGTGATTTACAAACTTAGAACTTAAAACGGGATATTTACCATGTGTATTTATTGTTTTGAGTTTCCGATATTTCGGCACTGTTGCAAGCGCCATGATCACGGATGATACACATGGTAAATATCCCGTTTTAAGTTTTAATAATACTGTTAGTGACCATATTAGCTTAAAAACTTATATTTACAAACTTGATACAAAAATTAAATTAAAATTAAAATAATTTTTATTTCACACAGGCCTATATGGCCACTAATACACAAAATAAAAATAAATAAAATATATCCTATGGCAAGAAACTCCGTGGTTACTCTTTTTAAAAAAATTGTATTTCACCATCTTTGCATAATACAGTTTTTAGGGTTCCGTAGTCAACAAGGAACCCTTATAGTTTCGCCATGTCCGTCTGTCTGTCCGCGGTTTAGCTCAAAAACTATTGGTACTAGAAATTTGTAATTTAGCATGAGTATTAATTAATTTTACGTTACGTACGTACGTACGTTAATGATGCCAAAAAAGTGGTAAAATAAAATTTTGAAAAAATCAATTATTTAGGGTACCTCCCCTACATGTAAAGTGAGATGATAATTTTTTTTTTCGTCCTTCTTCATTTCAAAAATATTAGGGGTTTAGGAAGACCGTTTTCTGATTAAGTAAACCGCTCGTGACTTATCAAGCTTTAAAGTACCAATTTTCGTTAGAGTCAAGTGTCCCCCCCCACTATCAACTAAACGATTGTAGTTAGAAATTCAAATGTCATGGTAGTAGTACCTATATATAACGAAGTTTAAAGGAAAACTATCACACATGAGTGGGCTTTACAAGTTTACGAGTAATAGTCGACCGATTGTATTTGACTCGAAAATTTCGAACAACTCCATAGAAATGTCGATAGATGGCGCTAAGCGTCCGTTGTATCGCGCTAGTTTCATATTTAAATAAGTTTTAAACAAAACTTTTTAACAAAAAATACCGACTTCCAAAAAACCACTAGGTACAATGTGAAAATAACTTTAATTTCAGAAGATGGTGTCTTTGGATCTGTTTATAATTTATCTAAGTTACAATAGCCTAATGTCAACTTGCTCATCACCTTTTACAAAATATTGCTTTTCCCGATGCAGGGGCGTTAATTGTTGAGGAGTTCTACTGGTTTTTTTTTTTATTTAGAATAGGTTCGCGTTTGACCACCATCTCACCTGATGGTAAGTGATGATGTGGTCGAAGATGGAGCACGCTTACCTAAAAGTAACCACCATGGTATTTCACCATCAGCTCCATTTCACCATTCACATTGTGACGACCATAAATTGCTTAGCAACCATTTTAAAGTAATCGAACCGCAACTCGTGAAATACTTATTATTGAGTAGTTCCGGTGGCCATCTGTGATCTTCTTCTGAGAGCAAATGCACAAGTTACTACAAAAAATACCAAAATCGCTATACGATTGCCTTTAAAATTTGAGGATTTCCTTCGATTTCCATGAGATCCCTTCATCAAATTCTAATTTGGTCACAATGGTACTACCTCGAGAGCATGCCATTTCAAACGAAAAAATAATTTTCTAAATCGATCCACAATTGATGGAGTAATCGGTGCACATACATAAAAAAATATATATTATATATACGTGACGAATTACTAAACCTACTCCTTCTTTAGAAGTCGGTTAAAAAACAGTTTCTGTCAAGTAAAATTATAGTTAGTTGTGTTTAAGTAATTAAATTAGCCGAGGATTGTGTCAAACCAGTCTCATTTTTCAGTTTTGTGTAACAATTAGTACTTCTTTTCTAACTAGATGGCGTTGTCGTCGAATTATATCTCACAATGGTTTCGTTACCGCCAAAACTATAAGTAGGTAGTTATGAAAATGACTAAGTTTTTGCCCCGACCATAAAGCAAGTGCTGAAACGCCATTCAGTGCGTTACTTCACCTCTGCTGAAAACCACACAAACCCCCTGATCGTATCGGCCGCCCGATACAGACCCTCCAATATTTCTCGGGTTCGTCGCATTCATAATCAAGTCTCGTTGAGTGTAGGAATTTGGACATTGACATTAGAGGTGGGTTGTAACAGGTCAAACTCGATACCTGTTACCACTGTTACGGTTGCATAAAAATAACAGTTCCAAATATCTGTTAATAAATAACAGGCTGTTATTTTTATACGGACGATAAATACGTATTTAAATCTCAATTGAAAATCTTCTTTGTTTATTCCTCTTTAAAGTCGAAAATCGTATAGAAAATAGGTATAGAAGAATATTTATTTATATTTTTGTCGCCCAGTTACAGCTAAAATACTAGAAAAGTGCTGTCACTGTCTAATTTGAATAAATGAATTTTTATTTTTGTCACCTCAACCCTAACATCATTTAAAAACAAATTAAAAATGTAAATTAAATTTAAATTAGTCACAGAGGCTTTAAAAGATAATTTTGCTTTGCATATTTTGCAAGTCGCGTAGTGACCACCTATATCTACAAAATGGTCCCACACAACACTCACTTTTCTATTTATATTGGACATTGTTGTGAAAAATCAACCTAAATACAAAAAAATACTTATTCGCTACAACCTACACTAAGTACCTATCTAAATTATGAAAAGAATAAACTAAACTAAAAAACTACGCTTATTTTAAATACAAAAATATACCTTTTTACAACCTACACTAAGTACCTACCAAACTATAAAACGAACCTAAACTAAAAACAACTAAAAAACTAATCTTATACCTACATAAACCAAATATGAAATGAACACTAAACACTAGTAAGCCGCAAACAAAAACTAAGAAACAGAGAAATCTTTACGAAAATGATCACAGAACAACTTGAATTCACTCACCACCTGTACTGCTCACCACTTTCGTTCTAATCATAGATGATAAATGAAAGAAAGAAGAAATATTAAAAATTCAAATTTTCGAATTTTTAAAAATATAACAAACAAATCAGCCAAAGAAACTTTCAATGGAATGTCATCTTTATTTATACTTAGATAAAGTCGTAAATACATGAAAAATTTTGCAACCAATCCCATCAAATGTCAAACCAAAGACAATAAGGAGACCTGAGACAATCAATAAAATTGTTTTTGGTTGCCTCGCAAATAAAAAAAATATTATTAAATAAATAAGACTATTTCTATCAAAACATACCAACTATGAATTACTCTCAATATACTTAATTAATATACTGGTTGGTCAAAAAAATCGTGAATCCCTGGAAAGTTTTATTAATTATGTTAAACCAAAGATAATCAATTACATACTATTAAAGATAGATACGATTATATGATCAAAATTTCACTTATTTAAAACTATTTCAATTCAATTCTTCATTGCGATCGCGTTGCGTTTTCGTTGGCAGGCTTAAAACTATTTACTATAATATGGACCTATTTTTTTAAACTGAATCTCAAATTGCCATGAAGAAAATAAATTATATTTTTTTTTACAATGGTCACTGGTCAGTAACAGGCCATATACGGCTAAATTTAGGAGTCACGTTTACGTAACTTATTGTTCTTGTAAGACCACCAACTATATTTTAGGGGTAATAAATACTAGCTGCTTCTCTTTTTAGCGTAGTTAAGCCGCCTTAGTAAGAGTGAGAAGTAAAAATATAAATAATAGGTGTGTCTCTTTTTAGCATATGTCATTCTGTAATGAAGAAAAGAGACACACCTATTATTTATTTT
Organism: Tholera decimalis; assembly: GCA_943138885.2. NCBI lineage: Eukaryota > Metazoa > Arthropoda > Insecta > Lepidoptera > Noctuidae > Tholera > Tholera decimalis. The sequence continues at coordinate 3,650,795 of OW964553.2, read as the reverse complement.
CAAGGTACACTTAATTACAGTCGTCAATACGGCTAAATTTAGGAGTCACTTTTTCGTAACTTAATGTTCTTGAAAGACCACCAACTATATTTTAGGGTTAATAAATACTAGCTGCTTCTCTTTTTAGCGTAGTTTAACCGCTTTAGTAAGAGTGAGAAGTAAAAATATGTAGAAATAAATAATAGGTGTGTCTCTTTTTAGCAAATGTCATTCTGTAATAAAGAAAAGAGACACACCTATTATTTTAAATAATAGGTGTGTCTCTTTTTAGCAAATGTCATTCTGTAATGAAGAAAAGAGACACACCTATTATTTATTTTCAAGGTATACTTAATAACAGTTGTCAGTCAGTAACAACTAACAGCCGTGATAACAGACAACAGTGTTTGACTGTTCTTAACACATAACAGTCTGTTATTAAAGTAACAGATAAAATAAGTTGTAGGGAACAATTGTTATTTGTTATTTGTAAATATCTGTTAGTTCTATCTGTTACGATAAATACGCCTCACTCCTAATTGACATAGTAATAATAGAATATATTTAAATTCAAAACACCGGCTATGACAAGTTTTATTTATACAAATCTCTAAAAAAAATTAAAACTTTCCGTGCAAAATTGTCGGATCTGGTGAGGATTTATATAGGAAATCAAATTAGTTAGGTAGTCATGTTTGGCTTTTAGTTAGAGCATGGTACGAAACGATCAGTCAGCGAATACGAAACGCACTTGGCTGTTATAAAAACTACGGAACCCTTCACTGCGCGTGGCCCGACACGCACTTGACCGGTTTTTTTTTATCTCACCTGATGTTAAGTGATGATATGGTCGAAGATAAAGCTTGGTTATCTAGAAGTATTCGCAAAACGATCTGTTACACTCGCCGAAATGTAATAGATAAAAAAAATATAGTTTGCATCTCGTCGGCGATGTTGAAGGCTCTGGATCTTTGGCTCGTCCAGTGCATCGTTGCCAATGAGTCTTCCGTTTCTCGATAGACTCAAGCGCGTTCAGCATTCTCATAAAGTGCGAGATTATTAGCTACAAACCATTTCAAGAGAACAGAAATGATTTGTAAAACATCCGTATCCTTTCTATTGTCAGCGACGAAAACAATTATATCACATAAGTTGGACATAATGTGAGCTAGGTCAATAATGTGTACAAGGAAGAGAAAAGGACCTAGAATCGAACCTTGTGGAACGCCCGTCTTGACTAGAGACGCTTAAGATGTCGCTTCATTTACAAAAACTTTTTGTTGCCTTTCCGATAACTAGGAAAAAACAAGATCAGCAGCTAGTCCACGAAATCCGTAATGGTGTAATTTACAGATCAGTGCTGTGTGGTCAATACAGTCAAAAGCTTTGGAGAAGTCATAGAATATGCCAATTGCATTATGGGATTAAGATTCAAAAATTTCACGGATGAGAGAAACTACTTTACATGTCTAGCGATAAGTATATGTTTTATTTTCAACAAACAGAACGTAACGTAATTATTATTTGCACAGCGGCCGCATGCGCGTGGGACGTTCAGCATCGGGTGGACTGTCCGAAGGTGCTACGGGCGGCAGCAGCTCCCCCACAGCCGGCAGGAGGAAGGCGGCGCATGCGCGACACCTGCCTGTGCTGGACCTCACCGTGTTCAGGGTGCCGGGGCTGGACCTCAAGGTAACTAGCTGTTCGTATAGCGGGCGGCAGCAGCTCTCCCACAGCCGGCAGGAGGAAGGCGGCGCATGCGCGACACCTGCCTGTGCTGGACCTCACCGTGTTCAGGGTGCCGGGGCTGGACCTCAAGGTAACTAGCTGTTCGTATAGCGGGCGGCAGCAGCTCCCCCACAGCCGGCAGGAGGAAGGCGGCGCATGCGCGACACCTGCCTGTGCTGGACCTCACCGTGTTCAGGGTGCCGGGGCTGGACCTCAAGGTAACTAGCTGTTCGTATAGCGGGCGGCAGCAGCTCCCCCACAGCCGGCAGGAGGAAGGCGGCGCATGCGCGACACCTGCCTGTGCTGGACCTCACCGTGTTCAGGGTGCCGGGGCTGGACCTCAAGGTAACTAGCTGTTCGTATAGCGGGCGGCAGCAGCTCCCCCACAGCCGGCAGGAGGAAGGCGGCGCATGCGCGACACCTGCCTGTGCTGGACCTCACCGTGTTCAGGGTGCCGGGGCTGGACCTCAAGGTAACTAGCTGTTCGTATAGCGGGCGGCAGCAGCTCCCCCACAGCCGGCAGGAGGAAGGCGGCGCATGCGCGACACCTGCCTGTGCTGGACCTCACCGTGTTCAGGGTGCCGGGGCTGGACCTCAAGGTAACTAGCTGCTAGCTAGCTTATAAACGCGAATATTTCTGAGTATGGATGAATGTATGTTAAAATTTGTGTACCTATATTGAATCCACACTGGACAGAGAATCGCTAAGTAAAGATAGTTGTTAATTATATAATTGTTAAGAATAGATTTAGAGTACAGTATTACCCAACTGGTATGGCTTACCGATGTACCTGCGCAAAAAATGTATGAAGAAAAATGAAATGCTTTTGACCAATCGGCACGCTCCACGCATCGCGCTTCTTTTTCCTTTATCGCTATTGGTCGGCAGGTGCCGCCATGTTAGCGCGCGATACGTGACACGTTAGTGAGACGGAACTAACAGCTGCAGTGTATTATGAACCTTATAGTAGTGATCTAAGGTTGATTGTAAGTTAAGCATTCTTTCGTTAATTTTCGGGGCCGTACTTTCTTTTCTGCGCGAACTAAGATTCACGACGCGCCTTATCAGTTGGGTACCACTGCATTTTAATAAATCTATAGTAAAAAGTAATTTAAAAAATCTAATAAACTCGACTGCTCAACTGAAATGCAAGCTGGCGGGACCCATCTCATTTTTAGGGTCCAGTCTGCTTGTAGATTTTTTAAATAAAAATGTGTTTTTTATTTTTATTATCAGTAGTATCAGTTATTATTTTTTATACTACACCTGCTTGGAAAGTACCTTGATACTTTATCAAATTTACGGTAGAAAGTACGTCATTGCATATCGAACAAATATGCGGGGAGAAAACGCATCTGAGCGGGAGAGAAAAGTGTATGAAAATCCATTTCTTACGTGGATTTTCTTTTTTAATTTTGGGTAAGACTATGCGCCGGTAACCTAAATATCAGTTTTTATAGTGAGTTTTTATCTCCAAGTTCGCAAAATGACACTGGCCACTAGCTGTGTGTTGGATGGTGTCGGGCTGGCAGTGCGACCCTGCGGCGGCAGGATAAACAATTTGAAAAAAGAACATGTGAAAATTGCAGACGCCATTGGCGCCATTTTCAATTTGTGTTTTTCAATTTGTGTTTGTGTGGATTTTTCTTTTTTATTTTCCTCGTAGGTGTAGTATAAACCACTATGTATCACTCGAGAGAAAGTGCGATTCCCGATCTCGGGTGTTTTAAAGCCCTCGCCTACGGCTCGGGCTTCAAACGACACCCTCGACGGTCATCGGTCACTTTCTCCTCTCGGTGAACAATGTACTATTATTTTCAGTCCTTTTATACGATTTTATATTTATATTTAATTTAAAACATATAAATCACTTATTTATTTGTGATCTCCTCATGAAGTCCTCTATTTTGATACGTCACTCAATGGGTTTGAAAGAAAAAAGAGCCGTACCCCTGAATAAGGCCCTCCAAATTAGTTATATTCCCATTTACATAAAAAGCAGTTTAATGTGTAAATACAAATTTACCATCACATTTTTCCCAACCAGGTCCATTACGAATCAAAAACCCTGCCGGAGGAGGCGATCTCCCCACAAAGCGTGCCTCCCCTGGCGGCCCTGCCGGCCCGCAAGGTGGGCGTGAAGAAGGCGGCGCTGTTCGCCTGGATCACGCTGCAGAGCATCCCCGAGGAGACCATCATCTCGCCGCACATCCTCGAGTTCCTGGAGCAGACACTAGAACCTATACCTGCTAAGGCCTCGTTCTCGACTCCTACACCCGGTGAGTTTGTTTGTTTTATAATAGCCCAACGAGCACATTAGTGGAAATAGCAGCCTATTTTGTTACTTTCGGCCGTAAAATAGCGGTTTAAGGGTTCAACAAGCAGTTCAAAGTTGCATATCTGCATCCGTAAACGTCTATAGCTATAAAAGTTACTTAAAGTGCTACAAGCTGAATCAAATACTACCCTAGCCTTCACAGTAGTTCACTGTAGAACTCATTTACCACTTACACCTTTATATGAGAATTACGAAGGTCATTCTGCCACTTACAGCTGTACAGTGGTTTCCATTGTAACTTTTATAGATTACTTTACTACAAAAAGGAGTTAATTGTAGACTGTTTGCAGCACCTGTACAGGAGTTATAGTAACCACTATTATACTACTACAAGTTTTATTATAGAAATAATAGATGCTCTTATGCATACTACCCAACGAGCACATTAGTGGAAATAGCAGCCTATTTTGTTACTTTCGGCTGTAAAATAGCGGTTTAATGGTTCAAAAAGCAGTTCAAAGTTGCATATCTGCATCCGTAAACGTCTATAGCTATAAAAGTTACTTAAAGTGCTATAAGCTGAATCAAATACTACCCTAGCCTTCACAGTAGTTCACGGTAGAATTCATTTACCACTTACACCTTTATATGAGAATTACGAAGGTCATTCTGCCACTCACAGCTGTACAGTGGTTTCCATTGTAACTTTTATAGGTTATAGTTATAGTAACCACTATTATACTACTATAAGTTTCATTATAGAAATAATAGATACTCTTATGCATACTATAGTTACAAAAAATTAATCAGTGTAACTAAAAACTACTACTGCCTTTAGTAGCAATAGTCATTCTTTGCAGGCTCAATCCATTCGCCATTTTACAGCCGCTTTTGTAACTATTATAAAACATTTAATAAAAATGGATACTAAACGATGGAAATTAATAAAGAAAAGTGAAGGAAAGTACGCAAGGTTTATGAAAACCTGCTAAAATCGTCAAACATTGCTGAACATTCCAGTGAATCGGCTAATCATCTAACACTAAAGTATTTGAATTTGTAAGCTTTTAATTTTAAAGAATATTAATCTCAACATTTCACAAATCACAAACTTAATAAAAAAAGCCTATTCTTGGGTTCTTATAGTATAAAGATAGCAGTCTGAACATTTGGATTTGGCGCAGTACCATCACAGGATCCAATAACCTCTTTAGCCAAATTACGGTTTTTTTTTGTGCAACGTTCTCATCATCATTAGGCAATATCTTTTCAATCGGAATATTGTCTTCGTTTGACAAATTTTCTTTATTCTGATCTAGCGATATTTCCTATCCTGAAGGGAAGATTGACAGCTCTTCCGTTCTTGTCTGCATTTATAGTTTTAACTATTTTAAAAGGCATTCTGTAATAAAACAATAATAGATAGTTAATTGAAATGTTTAAACTTCATGTTATAGTATAAGTAGGTATAACTAAACCATAAAGTAACCGGATCTTATTTCTACCGACAACAAAATAATGTAAACTATTATTGAGACGTTTGATGATTATCTATTTGAAAAATAACCTGTATCATGTTTATGTAGAAATATCGGGTGTAAAGTCAAGTATCGTAATTAAAACACCGTAATCTTGGATTTGTTTTTAAAGTTGAGAAGCGTCTATGTTAAGTGAACGTTTTTAAGGGTAGACCACGGATCTCCAAAATGGAAACCATTCGAATAAGTACGTAACTAGATCTTATAACCTCGAAAACAGGAAAATAGGAGCTTTTTGTGGCTGTGAGTTGCACTAGGGGAACAAAAATCACTGGAAGCATTAGAAAGGTGAAAATTAGCGCTATCATTCTCAAAAAGGAGTTATTAGAGCTAAAACCGCAGGTTCTGACTACATTACAATGACGCCATGATTTTTTAAGAAAACTTATAATTTACTTGCAAAATTGAGTTGATATACATTGGTTTTTCAGTTAAATGTGCATTAAATGTACCGGTAAACGATCGGCCACTTGCGAATAGTAAGTTATCGACACGTAAAAATACGGAAATAAAATTTATTCTGTATCTATACTAATATACTAATACTAATCTATACTAATATTATAAAGCTGAAGAGTTTGTTTGTTTGTTTGTTTGCTTGAACGCGCTAATCTCAGGAACTACGGTTCTGATTTGAAAAATTCTTTCAGTGTTAGATAGCCCATTTATCGAGGAAGGCTATAGGCTATATATCATCACGCTAAGACTAATAGGAGCGGAGCACTAATGAAGAATGTTTCAAAATCGGGGGATTTTTTTTCCACGCGGATGAAGTCGCGGGCGGAAGCTAGTAATAATATTATAAAGCGGAAAAGTTTGCTTGTTTGTTTGTTTGCTTGAACGCGCTAATCTTCGAAAGTACTGGGTGGATTTGGATGCAATTTGGTATGGAAGTAGCTTGAAGCTTGAGGAAGGTTATAGGCTACTTTTTACGCGACTGCAAAAAAGGAGAGTTATGTTTTTACCGTGATAGAATCCACGGGAGCGAAGCCCCGCGTGAGTACTAGTAACAAATAAAAATATCACATATCTTTTGTTAATTTTTTAAATATCATAAAAGCGCGTTAAAATTACTCGAAAATTATCTTATATATCGTCAGTAAACTGGACAGCGTTTTAAGTATCTTTATATATCTTGCTAATACAGAATACTAACTTTTACTTAAGTACTTTTGTTTTATTTTCATGATGGCGACGAAAACACTACCAAAATATTACAAACTAGTACTCACGCGGGGCTTCGCTCCCGTGGATTCTATCACGGTAAAAACATAACTCTCATTTTTTTCAGTCGCGTAAAGAGTAGCCTATAACCTTCCTCAAGCTTCAAGCTACTTCCATACCAAATTGCATACAAATCTACCCAGTACTTTCGAAGATTAGCGCGTTCAAGCAAACAAACACACAAACTTTTCCGCTTTATAATATTAGTATAGATAATGTCAACTGAAGATATACAATAAAGAACTATAATCAATTCATTCGTTCAAAGTAGTTCAAAATCATTCAAAAGTAGCGCTACGAGAGCTTTAGTATTGCGTTAATAAATCGTTATAGCTATTAAGGAACCTTTATGCAACCGTTGTGCGGGTTAAATGGAACTTTAGGCTGCATAAAATGGCTTCCAAATAGCGCTAAAGCGGCTGCTTTAAGTCTGTAGTAGACGCTCTAGCGCTTACGTCTAATACCATAAGTAATAATCGGATACGCTCCAAAGCCCTAATGCAGCCCATTTGTGCTAGTTGGGTATAGTTACAAAAAATTCATCAGTGTAACTAAAAACTACATTACATATCCTAAAAAGACACAAAAACTGCTAATCATCTAATACTAAAGTTTTTTAATCTTTTAATTTTGAAGAAGTTTAATCTCAACATTTCACAAATCACAAACTTAATAAATAAAGCCTATTCTTGGGTTCTTATTGTATAAAGATATCAGTCTCAACATTTGGATTTGGCGCAGTACCATCACAGGATCCATTATCCTCTTTAGCCAAATTACGGTTTTTTTTGAGCAACGTTCTCATCATCATTAGGCAATGTCTTTTCAATCGGAATATCAAGTTCAAGTTCAAGTATTTATTTCAAATAGTGCTTACATAATTTTTCTATCTTTGACAAACACTGATAATTTCTTTCTTAACGTATAAATTAAGTACAGATAGAGTAAACGACGGTGTCTGAGCTAGTATTAACTGTGTGACAGACACCGGCGCCTTCCTCCAACACAATATACAAGTACCTACAGAACAATGTTTCTTAGAGTTAATAAATTATGTGCTTGAGATCTGTCGAAGTATAAACTATGTTAGTATGTACACTTAAAATTATAATAATATAAAAAGAAAACGTGTATAAAATTGTAATAATATATGTGTGTGAGTGTGGGTGGGTGTGTTAGTGTGTGCGTTGTGTTGGTGATTTGTAGGGGGAGAGTGGTGTGAGTGAGTGAATGTGTGTGTGTAATTGTAATTATGATAATCTCGTGAACAAGCCTTCAGTCTCATCATAAGATAAATTCTGTAAAAATTTTGTTACTACACATATACATTTACGTTTGTTTAAATGGAACACATTACAGAGCCCATTAATTTTATTATAAAGAAAAGGGCCTAGCGTGAAGTATTGACGTCTTGCCAAAACTGTTTTGCATTGGACGCTTGGGCATACAAAATCTTTCCGCCGTTTGTTCAGTAGCCGTTTCGGATCATAGTGTAGTGATGAGTGCGTACGTAAAATTATGTGGAGCACACTGAGCTGTCTCACTGTTAGAACGGGAATATCTTTGTATAACTGGCTAGTATGATAGCGATATGGTTTGTTAATCATTACTTTCAAGACAGCTCTTTGAGCTCTCTCTAACCGAAGCATGGAATTCTTAAAAGTGCCACCCCAAACCGCTATACAATAAGCTACAAGAGATTGGACAAGTGCAAAGTATATAGTTTTTAAAAGCGGTAGGTCTACCACCCTCCTCAATTTCTTCATCGGAAACATGAGCTTACGAACACGCGATATAGTTTTATCAATATGCTCGCGCCAGCTCAAGGTATTATCAATATAGATTCCCAAGTATCTGATGCAAGACGTTTTTTGTATATGAGGACAGTGGCAGGAATCGCGTGGAGCGAAGTTACAGCCGTAGCTATGTACCCTGATATTTGATAAGGATGGCTGTGTCGCATTGTTTGCTGAGAAGGGGATGTAGTGGGTTTTTGTTACATTTAGCGTAAGTAAACTAGAAGCCAACCAGTCCAAAACAATTGTGAGAGCCTTTTCAGCACGAAGGTGAGCTGAGTCCCACGTCTCACCGCTGACAAGAAGTGCCGTGTCATCTGCGTAGACAAGAATTTTGCAGTTTGGTATTGACAGTTGGCAGAGCTGATTAATATATATGAGGAAAAGCGTGGGACCCAGCACACTGCCCTGTGGCACCCCAAATGTGAGGCTCTCATCACAGCTAATGTAACTCCCTACTTTTACACATTGGCTTCTATTCGTAAGGTAATCCTGAAATATTTTTAGTGCAACTCCTCTTATTCCAAGCTTCTCCATTCTCTGTAAAAGGATGGGAACAGATACCGTGTCGAAGGCTTTGGCTAGATCCAGGAAAATGCCAGTAGTTTTTGTTTTGTTATCAAGGTTCCTAACAACATAGTTTGCTAATTCCATTACAGCATCTTCTGTTGATTTTCCAGACTTGAAACCGAACTGATTTTGGGATAGTAGTTTGTTTTTCTCTAGATAACTGAGCAGCCTTCTTTCTATTCATAACTTTTTCCAGTATTTTGGATAGAATAGTCAACACAGATATAGGCCTATAGTCCTCGACACGAGCTCTGTCCCCAGCTTTGAAAATTGGAGTTACTAACGCTTTTTTGAAAGCTTCTGGGAATACTCCACTTGTTACGCAGATATTACATAGGTGTGTGACGGCGGGAACCAATACGTGCCGAGCTGATTTGACTACAGATACGGGAATTCCATCGTACCCCAAGGCGCAGCTAGTTTTAAGATCCATAATTATAGAATTTATTTCGGTATGGTGAGTTTCTAACAGGACAAGCGAATTACCTTTCGGATTTGTAACATCGTCATTACAACCAATCCGACTAGCATGTTGGCAAGATTGTATTTTTACCGCCAAATTCATGCCAACATTTGCAAAATATTTATTGACGGCATCAACCGAGGCGTTGGGTTCATCGCGTAAGCTAAGAAGGGCAGTAGAATCGCTTTGTGATACACTGTTTCTATAACTGATTGATTTTATAATATCCCACGTAGCTTTTGGATTACCCCTGACTCTCTGAAGTTCTTTTTTATCGTATTCAATTTTCATGTTCTTAAGGAGGTTATTGCAGTAATTTCTGTACCTCGTATAAGTGACTTTTGCAATCATGTTATCAGGCTCTTTTTTGATTTTAGGTGAAGATGGTCACGATTTCGAATACATCTTAGAAGGCCAGGAGTAATCCACGGTCTAATAATTTTCTTTATAGACAACAATATTATATTATAATATAATATTATATAATTACAAATATTGTCTTCATTTGACAAATTTTCTTTATTCTGATCTAGCGATATTTCCAATGGCAGATTGACAGCTCTTCCTTGTCTGCATTTATAGTTTTAACTATTTTAAAAGGCATTCTGTAATAAAACAATAATAGGTAGTTAATTGAAATGTTTAAACTTCATATTATGGTATAGGTATAACTAAACCATAAAATAACTGGATCTTATTTCTACCGACAACAAAATAATGTAAACTATTATTGAGACGTTTGATGATTATCTATTTAAAAAATAACCTGTATCATGTTTACGTAGAAATATCGGGTGTAAATTCAAGTATTGCAATTAAAATACCGTAATCTTGGATTTGTTTTTAAAGTTGAGAAGCGTACATTTTCTAAGTGAACGTTTTTAAGGGTAGACCACGGATCTCCAAAATGGAAACTATTCGAATAAGTACGTAAATAGATCTTATAACCTCGAAAACAGGAAAATAGGAGCTTTTTGTGGCTGTGAGTTGCACTAGGGGAACAAAAATCACTGGAAGCATTAGAAGGGTGAAAATTTGCGCTATGATTCTCAAAAGGGAGTTATTAGAGCTAAAACCGCAGGTTATGACTACATTACAATGACGCCATGATTTTTTAAGAAAACTTATAATTCACTTGCAAAATTGAGTTAATATACATTGGTTTTTCAGTTAAATGTGCATTAAATGTACCTGTAAACAATCGGCCACTTGCGAATAGTAAGTTATCGACACGTAAAAATACGGAAATAAAATTTATTCTGTATAACAAATAAAAATATCACATATCTTTTGTTAATTTTTTAAGTATCATAAAAGCGCGTTAAAATTACTCGAAAATTATCTTATATATCTACAGTAAACTGAACAGCGTTTTAAGTATCTTTATATATCTTGCTAATACAGAATACAAACTTTTACTTAAGTAATTTTGTTTTATTTTCATGATGGCGACGAAAACACTACCAAAGTATTACAAATAATGTCAACTGAAGATATACAATAAAGAACTATAATCAATTCATTCGTTCAAAGTAGTTCAAAATCATTCAAAAGTGGCGCTACGAGAGCTTTAGTATAGCGTTAATAAATCGTTATAGCTATTAAGGAAACTTTTATGCAACCGTTGTGCAGATTAAATAGAACTTTAGGCTGCATAAAATGGCGTCCAAATGGCGCTAAAGCAGCTGCTTTAATTCTGTAGTAGAAGCTCTAGCGCTTACGTCTAATACTATAAGTAATAATCGGATACGCTCCAAAGCACTAATGCAGCCCATTTGTGCTAGTTGGGAGGTCTTTTCTACCTATGAAATTGCCGTTTTGTCGTACAAATTTCAAATCGAGTTTAAATCAATACATTTTTTTTACTAAGAATTCAGGTTTCAAATTAGTTTTAATTAAAAACATGGAATTCTATTTTCAAAATTAGTCATTGTACGAATGGTTAGTGTTCTGCTTTTTTCGCATTTGAAATTCGTCATACCAGAAAAGTTAAAAATTCGAGTAATTATGCAATATGAGTACCGTCATGGCAGCGTAAACGTCGTTGATGTTGCATGCCGCTTGTGCAGCTACAATAGGCATGCAACATCAATGACGTTTACGGAAGGGATACTAAAAATGAACGCACTACCCGTTATTGGTTTTCCTGTTTCCGTTCTGGACATTTCAACATGAAATCATTTTTGGTTCCCGAGGTCGCCTGAAAACTTTGGTCGACAATGACGAATTAAAGACGAATTAAAAGCTGATGATACTCAATCTATGTCTGAATTAGCAGCAGCTTTCGACGTTAGCATCAAAACAATATTGGTCAATTTGCGTCAAATTGGCAAGGTAAAAAAGCTTGATAAATGCGAGCTCCACGCACTCAATGATCACCAACGCGAAGCCCGTGTCGATATGTGCTTTGCACTGCTCAACACGTATACAAATGAAGAATTTTGAACCGCATTGTTACCTGCGGCGAAAAATGGATGTCGTTCGACAATCGCAAGTGCTCAGTAAGTTGATTGGATCTTGGTTCAGCACCTAAACAATTCCCTAAACAAACAATAACCCCTACAAATGTAATGGTCACTGTTTGGGGATCTAACGCCAGTGTAATAATACATCACAGCTCATTACCAAACAGGAGGAGTATTACTGCAGATGTGTACTGCGAAGAACTGAACACAATTATGAAGCATGTGTCCAACCAGCTTTGGTCAATCGCTCGGCTCCGCTGCACGACAACGCGCAACCTGTCTCGTTGGTGCTTGCCTTTGTCGGTTAATTTGCTAGCTCAACTAAGGACAACTAAGGAGCTGAGCGACTAACCTTTTAATAAGCCAGTCTGCCGCCGACCCTCTTTCGTTGTCGTTACAATGATAACGATGTTTTTGTCAACTGTCATTAAAACTGCATGTTCTTTCTCCAGAAGCAGAAAGCGGCTCCCGGTCCCGGTCGGTGGAGGGCGCGTCGTACGGACAGTACGTGTACGCGTCGTTCCCGGTGGACGTGATCGTGCACTTCCACATGCAGCCCAGCACCTTCCGCTTCAGCTGCCTGCCCGCGTCCCGCGTGGAGTGCCTGCTGCAGCTGCCCAGCCTGCAGATCGTGTTCAGCTCCAAGCGGGCCAGTGACGAGTGAGTACCACACACACACACTGACTGTGCCTGCTGCAGCTGCCCAGCCTGCAGATCGTGTTCAGCTCCAAGCGGGCCAGTGACGAGTGAGTACCACACACACACACTGACTGTGCCTGCTGCAGCTGCCCAGCCTGCAGATCGTGTTCAGCTCCAAGCGGGCCAGTGACGAGTGAGTACCACACACACACACTGACTGTGCCTGCTGCAGCTGCCCAGCCTGCAGATCGTGTTCAGCTCCAAGCGGGCCAGTGACGAGTGAGTACCACACACACACACTGACTGTGCCTGCTGCAGCTGCCCAGCCTGCAGATCGTGTTCAGCTCCAAGCGGGCCAGTGACGAGTGAGTACCACACACACACACACACTGACTGTGCCTGCTGCAGCTGCCCAGCCTGCAGATCGTGTTCAGCTCCAAGCGGGCCAGTGACGAGTGAGTACCACACACACACACTGACTGTGCCTGCTGCAGCTGCCCAGCCTGCAGATCGTGTTCAGCTCCAAGCGGGCCAGTGACGAGTGAGTACCACACACACACACTGACTGTGCCTGCTGCAGCTGCCCAGCCTGCAGATCGTGTTCAGCTCCAAGCGGGCCAGTGACGAGTGAGTACCACACACACACACACACTGACTGTGCCTGCTGCAGCTGCCCAGCCTGCAGATCGTGTTCAGCTCCAAGCGGGCCAGTGACGAGTGAGTACCACACACACACACTGACTGTGCCTGCTGCAGCTGCCCAGCCTGCAGATCGTGTTCAGCTCCAAGCGGGCCAGTGACGAGTGAGTACCACACACACACACTGACTGTGCCTGCTGCAGCTGCCCAGCCTGCAGATCGTGTTCAGCTCCAAGCGGGCCAGTGACGAGTGAGTACCACACACACACACTGACTGTGCCTGCTGCAGCTGCCCAGCCTGCAGATCGTGTTCAGCTCCAAGCGGGCCAGTGACGAGTGAGTACCACACACACACACTGACTGTGCCTGCTGCAGCTGCCCAGCCTGCAGATCGTGTTCAGCTCCAAGCGGGCCAGTGACGAGTGAGTACCACACACACACACACACTGACTGTGCCTGCTGCAGCTGCCCAGCCTGCAGATCGTGTTCAGCTCCAAGCGGGCCAGTGACGAGTGAGTACTACACACACACACTGACTGTGCCTGCTGCAGCTGCCCAGCCTGCAGATCGTGTTCAGCTCCAAGCGGGCCAGTGACGAGTGAGTACCACACACACACACTGACTGTGCCTGCTGCAGCTGCCCAGCCTGCAGATCGTGTTCAGCTCCAAGCGGGCCAGTGACGAGTGAGTACCACACACACACACACACTGACTGTGCCTGCTGCAGCTGCCCAGCCTGCAGATCGTGTTCAGCTCCAAGCGGGCCAGTGACGAGTGAGTACCACACACACACACTGACTGTGCCTGCTGCAGCTGCCCAGCCTGCAGATCGTGTTCAGCTCCAAGCGGGCCAGTGACGAGTGAGTACCACACACACACACTGACTGTGCCTGCTGCAGCTGCCCAGCCTGCAGATCGTGTTCAGCTCCAAGCGGGCCAGTGACGAGTGAGTACCACACACACACACACACTGACTGTGCCTGCTGCAGCTGCCCAGCCTGCAGATCGTGTTCAGCTCCAAGCGGGCCAGTGACGAGTGAGTACCACACACACACACTGACTGTGCCTGCTGCAGCTGCCCAGCCTGCAGATCGTGTTCAGCTCCAAGCGGGCCAGTGACGAGTGAGTACCACACACACACACTGACTGTGCCTGCTGCAGCTGCCCAGCCTGCAGATCGTGTTCAGCTCCAAGCGGGCCAGTGACGAGTGAGTACCACACACACACACTGACTGTGCCTGCTGCAGCTGCCCAGCCTGCAGATCGTGTTCAGCTCCAAGCGGGCCAGTGACGAGTGAGTACCACACACACACACTGACTGTGCCTGCTGCAGCTGCCCAGCCTGCAGATCGTGTTCAGCTCCAAGCGGGCCAGTGACGAGTGAGTACCACACACACACACTGACTGTGCCTGCTGCAGCTGCCCAGCCTGCAGATCGTGTTCAGCTCCAAGCGGGCCAGTGACGAGTGAGTACCACACACACACACTGACTGTGCCTGCTGCAGCTGCCCAGCCTGCAGATCGTGTTCAGCTCCAAGCGGGCCAGTGACGAGTGAGTACCACACACACACACACACTGACTGTGCCTGCTGCAGCTGCCCAGCCTGCAGATCGTGTTCAGCTCCAAGCGGGCCAGTGACGAGTGAGTACCACACACACACACTGACTGTGCCTGCTGCAGCTGCCCAGCCTGCAGATCGTGTTCAGCTCCAAGCGGGCCAGTGACGAGTGAGTACCACACACACACACTGACTGTGCCTGCTGCAGCTGCCCAGCCTGCAGATCGTGTTCAGCTCCAAGCGGGCCAGTGACGAGTGAGTACCACACACACACACTGACTGTGCCTGCTGCAGCTGCCCAGCCTGCAGATCGTGTTCAGCTCCAAGCGGGCCAGTGACGAGTGAGTACCACACACACACACTGACTGTGCCTGCTGCAGCTGCCCAGCCTGCAGATCGTGTTCAGCTCCAAGCGGGCCAGTGACGAGTGAGTACCACACACACACACTGACTGTGCCTGCTGCAGCTGCCCAGCCTGCAGATCGTGTTCAGCTCCAAGCGGGCCAGTGACGAGTGAGTACCACACACACACACTGACTGTGCCTGCTGCAGCTGCCCAGCCTGCAGATCGTGTTCAGCTCCAAGCGGGCCAGTGACGAGTGAGTACCACACACACACACTGACTGTGCCTGCTGCAGCTGCCCAGCCTGCAGATCGTGTTCAGCTCCAAGCGGGCCAGTGACGAGTGAGTACCACACACACACACTGACTGTGCCTGCTGCAGCTGCCCAGCCTGCAGATCGTGTTCAGCTCCAAGCGGGCCAGTGACGAGTGAGTACCACACACACACACTGACTGTGCCTGCTGCAGCTGCCCAGCCTGCAGATCGTGTTCAGCTCCAAGCGGGCCAGTGACGAGTGAGTACCACACACACACACTGACTGTGCCTGCTGCAGCTGCCCAGCCTGCAGATCGTGTTCAGCTCCAAGCGGGCCAGTGACGAGTGAGTACCACACACACACACTGACTGTGCCTGCTGCAGCTGCCCAGCCTGCAGATCGTGTTCAGCTCCAAGCGGGCCAGTGACGAGTGAGTACCACACACACACACACACACTGACTGTGCCTGCTGCAGCTGCCCAGCCTGCAGATCGTGTTCAGCTCCAAGCGGGCCAGTGACGAGTGAGTACCACACACACACACTCACTGTCTGAATTTTGTCATCACCTGCTTAGCCTTTTCGATAGGGTCGGCTTTCAGCCAAATCGGATGCAGCTTAGTACTTGTGTTTTAAATGGACCGACTGCCTATATAATCGAACGATACCCCTTGGTAAACTGACAGTACCGTCGCTGCATGTATATCTATGAGGTTCTGATGTTTGTAAAAACCAATATATACTTGTTTATTCATGTAGAAAGTCACGTCACTCAGATAAGTTTAAAACAACAATCACCAAAACTGCTTTTGTTTATAAAAGCATCTATGCAATGGCACCTAAATTGTATAATAAATTATCTTGTCATATTAGAAACAGTAAAAATAATAATGAATTTAAAAGTAACATCTTTATGCTACTATTTATTTATATTTATTTATTTGACAAAGTATATTATTCTTTCAATGAGTATTTGGATGACAAATTTTGATCAATTTTTATAAATTATTTTTTTGTATTGTGTTTTTTATTTTGCAATCATTTGACATTGTGTATTATTATTCTTTCCTATTTTCATGACATTTTCCCTATTTTATTGAGACAATTTTATAATTTGACGTGCATGTACTCGTATCTTTGACATTCTTTTATATCAAATATACTAACTTCGTAAGACTGATTTTGTATGCCTATCGGCGGAACATGGCTTGTACAATTGAAGTTTGAAATATTGAAAAACACCTGTAATCTCCTATGTTCACAAAATGAATTTGAATTTAAAACTGTTGCTCGTTTTCTTGACTGCTGACAAGCCGTAATTTCTGAGAAAGATGTACAAAGGCCAGCCGGGACCAACGACTTAACGTGCTTGCGTTCGAAGCGAGGAGGAGTCTCCATATGTTAAGATCCACCCATCCAAATAGCGACCGCAGCAAGCGTTGCTTAACATTGAAAATTAACTTGTGCGGCTTTTGCTTTTTAGCCACAAGCTCTTATTATGATAGTGTACATTTTTAAATTCCTACAATACTTCATCAAAAACAAGGAAATCTGTTACCGACATTAGACACCTTTCCGTATTTTGGATCCCATCTTTACCAAAGTAAACCGTTGCCTTCACAGAGAAATGGCAGAGCCCGCAGTAGCCATGGGCGGGCTGAGCGTGACGGGCTGTCTAGCTGACTTCTCCGTGAACATGTTCCACCCGTACGGCGGCAAGAAGTCCAGCCTCAAGGAGGCGCAGTGGTCCCCGCTCTCCGACACCGAGCGGAAGGACTCCCTGAGCATCAACGTGGAGTTCGTCAAGTTCCACCTGTCCAGGTCCAGGAAACTGGACTTCCAGACGGAGCAGGATCAGTCCAAGGCTACTGTCAGGTTTTCAAGTGAGTGTTACTTGAATTAAACATTCAAGATATTTTACACAAATAATCATTTGTTTACTGTAAGTCTGTGTATTTTAAATTGATTAATAAGTCACTATTTATAAAGAAATGATTTCTGTTAAGAAAAAAAAAATAAATAAAAAATTAAAATAAATAATGTTGATAAAAACGAGAGGCATTAAATTAGACCACATGTATTATACGTGCTTATGGTTAATCTGAATCTTTTCAAAAAGTTTACGAGAAATATACGAAAAAACTTTTTACATAGAACTTAAATAGCTGGATTATCAAAGTAAAACCCTTTGTAAAAATTTCCACTGACTTCCGTAACTGAATGGCAACGTCGCCTGCGATAAAATGAACTTGCTGTTATTTATAACAAATTATTTAGACCTGTTGCCTTGAAAATAAATTCAAATATAATAGTTAAAGTTTTGGTTATGGTAAAAAATAGCCGTTTCATTATGATGCCCTATAATTTTTGTCTTTACTTTTTCATCTGATTTATTTTAATCTGATTTACTTTCTTATTTACATGTTATATTCATGACAACAAGTCCAAATAACTTGTTTTAAATAAGAACTACTGAAAAAAAACTCATTTTGCCTTTATGTGTGGAGGATCGCGCCATTATTTAGTAATGTTTTGCTAAAAATAATATAAGCATCACTTCTAGTTATGATTTTTTTATTAATTCTTGTTTCAGTATCTAAAAATCTAAAACTATAACAATAATTGTAGTAATACATCATAATATATAACACTAGCAGTTGCTCGCGACTTCGTTCGTGTGGGAAGTATTTCCCGTGTAAATCTCGATCCCGTGGGAATTTCACAAAATCCCGTCTACGTAAAAGGAACCTCCATGCAAAATTTGAGAGCCCTACTACTTGTAGTTTCTGAGATTTCGTGATTTAATCAGTGAGGGTTATTTTGCTTTTATTAACACGCTTTTATTAGGTCGACCTGTATGTAACTAACTATGTAATGGAATCTAAGGTAATTAATTTAACCATCTTCCAAAGGTCGTAGCGTAACGAAAATTGGTAGCTGTATGTAGTTCTGATGACAATACAATAATATGGTACTGTCAAACTGATCTGATAATGGAGCTGGAAGATATGAACTGGAACTTCAAGATTGAAAATCGTATCATAGCTGTTTTGGATTTCTTAGAAAAGTCTTAATGTAACGTAACGTAATGAACTTTGACCACGATTAGGTTACAAGGTCTGATGATGAAGCCGAAAGATAGGCACTGGCATTCCATGATGAAATATCGTATCATAGTCATGTTGGCACTTGTGAGAAAGGCCACGTAATGGACTTTGAACACGATCAGGTTTCGAGGTTACACCAACCTAAAGAAAATCCGTATCGGTTTTCTTAACCTTTTTGAATTACCGCGTAATTCATAGATTTATTTTTTATAGATGTCAATTTTAAATCCTCTGGGGGATCGAACGTTTAATTGTTCACTACTCGTGGGAATAATGTGGCAAAAACTACAAAAAAGAAACAGCAACATTTGTTTTTACGTGCATATATAAAAGCGTGTTTTTCTAGTGTTTTTAAACTAGTAATTTATATTTATATATATTAATAGGCAAGAGTTAGCATAGATACTGCGAAACACTAGATAGCAAAATAATAATTGATATAATGCAGAAACAGGCTGCCATACACGCTGTAACGATTGTAAGCAAAGTGCTAGGTGACAGTGTTTTTGTAACGAGGAACCCTGATCCTCCCCTACCCTGAAGGTTTGTAGAAAACCGATGAAAGTCGAGAAGTTGTAAACTAACAAACTTATTATATAAGATATTTCTTCCTCCAGCGATTGTGGACGTGGGATCAGCGTGGTTCAAGTACGACATGCGGCGGCTGGGCGAGATCCTCGCCTTCCCCAAGGCGTGGTACAGGCGCACCATCGTGCGCCGCATGTTCTTGGGGGACCTCAGCTTACACGACACGCGCGATCATGGGTACAGACTTCAACTTTTTGAATACATTATCATAATCAGACTGTACTGTTCCCGGTGCTGGGACACAGGATTCTTTCCGGTTTCCTTACGATGTTTTCCTTTACGTTACATATTACGCGAGATTGAGTAACAAAGACCTAACGAATAGTCTAAACTTTCGCATTTATATTCCTACTTCCTACTTAATGTTATAAATTTGTCAGTTTGTATATTTGTGTCTCAATACTGGCTTCTAGGAATTTGGCCAAAACTTGGCACACATATAGGTCATAAATTGAAATTACCCAATTTTCATTTAAATATATTATTGTTCTCAGTACATCAAGCAGTAACGCACCAGTGTCCCCCGTATTACCACAGAGAGAGAAAACAAAGACTGTTCCGGAGCACCAAAAATCTAAAGGTAAACATTAATATAGGGAAGCAAGTATAAGTACTTCTACTTTTGAGCAAGGTTAAGCAACGCTAACCGAGGTCGGTCTGTGGGTGACTATCTTAACATATAAAAAATTCCCCGTGCTTCAGAAAACGCGTGAAGCCGTGGGTCCCGGTTGTCATTTGTACCTCTATCAGATAGTGGTTATTTTGAGATGACTGAGTTACTGGTTTATCTATTATAGGAGGTCTGATAGGTTGTCTATTAATGTAAAACACTAGTACTGGTTGGGAAAGGCTAAATAGAAATTCCAATATCAATATTTTATCCTTAATTTTTAACCGACTTCAAAAAAGGAGGTTTACAATTCGTCTTGAACCTTTTTTTTTATTTTTTATATATGTTACCTCATAACTCGGAGACGGCTGGACCGATTTAAAAAATTCTTTTTGTGTTTGAATGGGTATACATTCTAGTTGGTTCCATTGTTACGAAATCAGGATCTGATGATGGGATCCTGGAGAAATCGAGGGAACTCTTCAAATATTATAGGCACATCTATAGCGTTTTGGGTATTTCTTATAATACCTAGAGCAGTTGCTTCCGAAAAGTACCATTTGGGGAAGTTGAACTGATGATGAAGACCACAGATGGCCACTGAAACTCCTCAATAATAAGTATTTCGTGGATTGCGATTCAATTACTTGAGTACGGATGTTAAACACTTTATGCTCGTCACAATACATATGGTGATGTAGAACTGATGGTCAAGTACCAGGAGAACTCAAAAATTAACGGCTATGCACAGGGAAAAGCAATATTTTGTAAAAGGTGATAAGTTGTTGACATTATGGCTTTTGTAACTAGATAAATTATAAACCAACCCACTAAAAAGCGTGAAAAAATTTTTTTTTTGCAAAATATAGAACCGACTTCCATATCAAAACGCTACAAAGCCAAAAATAACTTTAATTTCGGAAGGCGGTGTGAAAAAAAAAGGAAAATCCAAAACCAATAACACCGACTTCCGAAATTAAAGTTATTTTTGGCTTTGTAGCGTTTTGATATGGAAGTCGGTTCTATTTTTTGCTAAAATTTTTTTTTGTTATCAAGGTTATCAAGTTGAAGTGACTTAACTAGGTTAACGGTCGGACCACTATTAACGGCACCTCGTGTATTTTGGAAAACGCTGGGCATATTAATTTTGTTGCTAAGATTTTATTGAACTATTGAATTTTTATTTTATTGAGCCATTGATTTTATTGAGCTACTAATTTGAGGCGCTATGGTGCTGTGTACAGATAGCAGTAAAGCGGCTGCGGCGGGTGTGGGCGCGGCGTGGGAGACGCTGGTGCTGTTCGCCGTCAACTTCACCAAGCTCAACGTGCACATGAACATGGGCAACGTTATGGGCAATGTCAGGTACATACACTAGTCTCATGCAAACGAAAATGTATTTTTTTAAAATCGTAATAGCTTTGCTAATGAGCCGAAGTCAGTAGTGCCCATTATTACACTATTTGACATTTTAGGTTTTCATTAAATATACTTTTGACACTATTTATATACAGGTCCGACATCTAGAGTCTAACAAGCCTAGCAATTTTGTGTTATATATGGGTCATGGACATGAAATAAATGACATTTTTCTTATGTTTTAAGTTTTCTCATAAATCGAAATAAAATATCTTTCCACCACCATATCATCATTGTATCACAGGCACATTAATGCGACCAGAAAGTAAATAAGTTTACTTGTGGTGTAATATGGAGCATAAGAAAAGAAAAAAATAATAATACGAGACAATGAACAGCGCTGGTTTTCAACTCTGATGTGATGTCGTCAACTAGTGTTTATATAAAGGGTATTTCAACAAGAACTTTGTTTTTCAATAGGAGCAACACCAAGAACGTGATAGTTTTGACATTTAGTTTTTGGCGGTATTCGTAGTAGGTGCTTTGGCAATTGTTACAATGAATTCAATTTCGCTCAAAAACGCATTAAAATAATTCAAATCCACTATAAAAATGGTCGTTCTGTTAAAGTTACATTTCGTAAAATTCGTGATATTTTCGGACAACATAATCGTACTTCTGAGACCGCTGTTAAGAATTTGGTCGCGAAATTTGAGTCGACAGACTCGGTACAAAATGTGCCAACACCAACACGTGTTCGACCGGGTCGTTCAACAGAAAACATCGCCGCCGCGAGCCACAGTGTTGAGGAAGATCAAAATTTGTCAATTTTACGACGTTCAACAATTGGAGTTATCCAAAAGCACAACATGGCGAATTCTGCGAAAGGATTTGGCTTTAAAGCCTTACAAGATTCAACTGGTGCAGGAATTGAAGCTGACCGACCATTCAAATCGCCGTAGATTCGCTCAGTTCATTCAGGAACAACCAAAACCAAAGGTTTTTCTGAAAAAAAAAAAAATTTTTTTTCTGACGAAGCACATTTTCATATGTCAGGGTACGTCAATAAGCAAAATTGCCGCTTTTGGGCTTATGAAAATCCTAAAGCAATTATTGAGAAGCCTTTGCATGCTCAACGTGTCACTGTGTGGTGCGCTATGTGGTCTGGAGGCGTGATTGGGCCGTTTTTTTTTTTCGAAGATGAGGATGGAAATGCGGTAACAGTCAATGGATCACGCTATCGCGAGATGTTATCCCACTAAATTCTGGCCTATGATTGATGACATGGATATCACTGAAATGTGGTTTCAACAGGACGGTGCCACATGTCACACAGCCAATGAAACGATCAATATAATTGTTCAAGACTGCAATAGGCCAGCCAACGGTAACTGGACGTGTCCGGAACCTTCCACGATACGTGGAGCGTACCGTTGCTTTTCAAACAATAAACAAGGTTATACAATAATGGTACCACTAACCTGAGTGCTGGGGACGCCAACTTCGACCTTCCAAGGTCACGCCCCAAGTGTGGTTTGTATGTAATATGAGATGAGTAATTGAAAAGTGTGATGTAAGTCAAGTATGTGGACGTTCACAAGGCGCCGGTCTCCAGATGGCGCGGTTCCAACTCAGCATCACACCCGACTCGTTTCCACCAAGCGCGTGCCACGAGGTGACGCAATAAGGCGATATGTTCCGACAATATCCCGGGGTTTTCGACAAAATGGGGATTTCAACTTCAAACAACAAATAATTCGCGACCCAATTATCGGTCTCAACAGGCGAATCCAACGATATTTTACCAATTATAATTAACTCAAGAGGGTCCCGATGACCGGCATTTTTTCCAAACAAGCAAAGTCTATCTGTCAAAGTCAAGAAATGTCAAAATCAAATTCTTTATGTCAAAAGGGTGCGTTCTGTTTCACGAAGGACCGAACATCTACCCCCCCCCCGGACGGGCCTACCCGTCCGCTAATCAATTGGAAGTCTTGACAAGGTTGCAAATTCAACACAGCTTCAATGCGGCCAAATACCGTAGCTAGTTCATTAAAGGTGAGAACGGTGTCTCCCAACAATCTCCGCCAGCGTCCCTTTGCCGCTTTCACCGCGGCCCCAAAAATACCCCCCCAATGGGGGGCAGGCTGGCGGGTCAAACAACCAAGTGACCCCTCGGCGGGCCAAACTATTACCAATATCAACCTGGTTCTCATTAAGGAAGGCGTATACCTCCTTCAAATAGTTACTTGTACCCTTGTAATTCGTACCGCAATAAGACCTAATCAAAAAAGGTAACCCACGGCGAGACACAAATCTTTCCAAAGTCGCCTCAAAGGCCTCTGTCGAGAGGGAGGTTACCAGCTCCAAATGTACTGCCTTGGTTGACAGGCAGACAAACACACAAATAAGCCCTAACCATCTTGCTATTACGAAGGGTGGACGTCTTCAACAAAGGGGGACCAACAAAATCCGTTACGACGCCAGCAAAGGGCCTCGTCTCATTGACGCGATCAGCCGACAAAATCCAAAACTCTCGCTGCAGAATGGCCAACAGCGCATTGCAACTGGCATGCGAGTTCTTAGTGTGACGATCAGTCACCAACAATTGTACCAAGTTCAGTTACAACAAGGGCAGGAGCACCAATTTTAGGGTAAGGACAACTCACAAGGGTGACCTCAAACCAGGTCCTTCCCTCAACAGTGGTGTCAGCCGGTTCGCCAATTCCCCAAATCTTGCCTGAAAGGTCGTTCACCTTCAGGCCAACCTGTCCCGCTAACCAAGAAGACAAAAGGCAACCCCGGACTCCCGTCTCCAAAATGGCACAGACCACAATCGAGTCACCCAAGGGTCCCCAGACCGTGACCGAGGCCGTTGGCAACAAACCGTCTTGATCGGGGGGTTCCTTTAGCGGGGCAGGCGTCAATCTCTTAGTGATGCCTGGGCGGCGACCGATCGCCGCTTCCAGGCTGCCTTCGTTCACGACGAGGCCAACAATCAAACCATTCGTCCGCGCGGTGTCCCAAGCCGCTCGCCATCACTGGAGGAGCATATCCCACCGAATGCCCGAATGGCGGAGGGCGCGACTCCAGCCGGGGACGTTCCGCCAACGGAGGGGAAAGGCAGCGGCGCCGACCCGGCCACTGCTGCCTAGCAGCCAATGCGCGTTCTCCCTGACGAGGGGAGACCAAATGGCGCTCGTGGGGCTCCCGTTCAACTTGCGCGGGGGGTGGAGAGCGGCGTACGGAATCGCGGGTCTCAGCCCGGTGCTCGTCTCCGGGGTACCCCCCCCTGCGCGAACCCCCCTCAGAAGCTGGTCTGCTGGAGCGGTTCGCGTTGGCGCACAAAATCTCCAAGTGGGACCCTTCACAAATTCTACACGGGCGGGGGTCGGGGCAGTCCCGATGGAAGTGGGCCCCCAAGCACGAAAAGCACAAACGGCGTGCGTTGACAATACGGCGGCGGGCACTTACATGCAAATTCAAAAAATCCGGGCAACGCGCCATGACATGCCCCGTTGCCTTACAAAAGTCACAATGATGAGGACTCCGGGCACCATCAAAACGGGGGGCGGGGCGAACATCAACAGGCCCCCTAGCCCGAGGACTCCGGGCGCCAGCCAAACGGGGGGCGGGGCGATCATCAACAGGCCCCCTAGCCCGAGGACTCCGGGCGCCAGCAAAACGGGGGGCGGGGCGATCATCAACAGGCCCCCTAGCCCGAGGACTCCGGGCGCCAGCAAAACGGGGGGCGGGGGGTACATCAACAGGCCCCCGGGCCCTAGTCCGTCCCTGGTCTCTGGGCTGAGAAGGTAGTGGGGGTGACCCCGTGGCGCCACGAGTGTTATCCGCAAACCGACACTCGTCTTCCAAAAATTTGAGGAGGTCGTCAAAGGGGGGAAGATGGGTGGCACTATCCCTACCATACTTCTGCTCAAAACGTGACCTCAACTCCGCGGGGAGCAACTGCAGCACTATGTGCACCAACAAGTAGGACCAATGTTCTACCGGTAACTCCAAGCGTCTCAAAGCGTTGGTCGCTGAGACCAACGGGTTCAGCAAGTCAGTGCGCAACGTCGACGTGCTGACAATGGCCGGTAGTCCCAAAATCTGGTCGATGTGCACATCAGCCAGGCAGCGCTTGTTCTGATACCGTCGGGAGAGAAGCTCCAGAGCGGTCGGGTAAGAGGAATCCGTCACCGGCAAGTGCTGCACCAAGGCTCTGGCTTCGCCCTCCAGGACAGACAATAAATAGGCCAGCTTCTGGGCAGGTCCGAGGTCCAAGCGTGCATCGACAAGACTCTCAAAGAGATTTAGGAAGCCCAGCCAGTGGTCCAAGCGACCGTCAAAATGTGGCAGCTCCAGGGTGGGCAGCCTACTCAATAGTCCAGGGCCTGCAACAGGGGTCTGCGGCTTGGCCGCATCAGGCACCCGGCTCTTCAAAATTTCCCGCGCTCGTAGACATATGACATCCCCCAGGTGGATAATCTGGTCATAGTCACCCAAAATCTTATCGCGGGCTGTCTGATCCATCACCCCCAAATCCACATCCATGATGTACTCGTTGAAGCGTATGAGCGCAGCATCAGCTGACTTGATCCTCTCAATCACTTGCCCATACCGAGCAAGGGTGAGCTCTTCCAATTCTACACGCTCAACCGTTGCAGCTGCCGATGTGAACCATCTCAACTGTGAGGTCAATCCCGCAGCAGCCTCCCTGACTGCCCTTAATGAGGCCATTGCAACAATCAAATATTAATACAAAACACCAATCAACAACCAACAATCAAATATTAAACAAACATCAATGACTTGTTAGCCGACCAAATAATTTCAACAAATAAAAATTCAAATTCAATTATTTCAAGTCCAAATCCGACCCTGTACTTATTCCAAGTATGAATCTAGCTTGGTACAGATGGCTAGTTACAAAATAAATAACAATTCAATGTATAATACAATGCTGGATCAACCTCAAATAAATATCAAGAAGCACAACAATTGACTGTATAATATTGAGCCGGAGAATCTCTAACAACACAGTCCAATAAGTACCACAAATGCAATAACCAATACACACAATTCAAGTCCTATTATGTTAGACTATGTGTAATTATTATTTAGATAACCTTTTAAATTCAGATCCATGACATTCAATTATTAATTGCAACAAATACCAAATTATGTACCAAATTATGTACCAAATTATGTACCAAATTATACCAATAATTCCTAATTTCACAAATAAATCCTACCTGTCAATGCAATGAAAGGGGCTACAGTACAAATTACAAATACAACTTCAATTGATTCAACTTCAATTAGATAGCCCGGATGACATGGTAATATATTCAAAACTTATTAAGTTATAAGTTGTGTTAAGTAATCAAACCAAAGTTACTTTCAAAACTTCCAATTAAACCAGTGGATCTTACATTATAAGAGCCACGCCTGCTACCAATTTGTTCAAGACTGCAATAGGCCAGCCAACGGTAACTGGACGTGTCCGGAACCTTCCACGATACGTGGAGCGTACCGTTGCTTTTCAAACAATAAACAAGGTTATACAATAATGGTACCACTAACCTGAGTGCTGGGGACGCCAACTTCGACCTTCCAAGGTCACGCCCCAAGTGTGGTTTGTATGTAATATGAGATGAGTAATTGAAAAGTATGATGTAAGTCAAGTATGTGGACGTTCACAAGGCGCCGGTCTCCAGATGGCGCGGTTCCAACTCAGCATCACACCCGACTCGTTTCCACCAAGCGCGTGCCACGAGGTGACGGAATAAGGCGATATGTTCCGACAATATCCCGGGGTTTTCGACAAAATGGGGATTTCAACTTCAAACAACAAATAATTCGCGACCCAATTATCGGTCTCAACAGGCGAATCCAACGATATTTTACCAATTATAATTAACTCAAGAGGGTCCCGATGACCGGCATTTTTTCCAAGCAAGCAAAGTCTATCTGTCAAAGTCAAGAAATGTCAAAATCAAATTCTTTATGTCAAAAGGGTGCGTTCTGTTTCACGTCGGACCGAACAATAATATTGCAAACCAAATTTCCCGATCGCATAATTTCGCGAAATTTAGCTGTTAAGAGTCCCTAACAATTTTACTGCCATAAAAGAGAAATTACCTACTTTTGTAGAACAAATATCTCAATAACGGCATAAAATATAAATTTTTCTTTTAAAACAGCGTTAATATGTGGTCAAATTAGAATTTAAATATCTACTCAAAATAAATCGAGCAAGCGCATCGATTTATAAGGCATACTTTGAAAATGTTATTACAATAAAATATGAGCTCCGAATTAAAATAAAAAATAATAATTTGGTAGATAAATACCTGTATTATTCAGAATTAGTTTTCAATTTTCTTGTCAATAACGAATTCTTACTCAAAAGCGACGGTTTTGCAAAGGATTTTATTGAGTTTTCTCTGAGTTTACTATTTTTTTTTAAGTACATCACCCCATTATTTTTTTCAAAAAATAATTTGTTAACTTACTAGTGCACTATATGCCCAATGGTCAGATTTTTTTTTTAGATTGTTATTCACCCCCATTTAGTTAAAAAATCAGTTGTAAAACCTGGTATTACGTGATTTCGTAAAAACACGTGTGCTTGCGCAAGTTTTATTTAATTTATAATTTTCTATCATCATATTTCCGAACGCATCTTACATATTAGAATACAGATTCCTATTTGACCGCAGTTTTTGAGCCAACCATATGTCTTCCCTCCTGTCCAATTCCCACAAATCAGAGAAGAAATGCTCACCGGACTCGCCACTGATTGGCGCATTCAATGCCAGCCAATCACCGTACAGATGCTGTGGTTTGAGAAAGTATAATTACTTCCGCCATGTTTGTGTCTCTTCGTCTTCGTAAAAAAAACCGCCGTGAAGTTACCACGCCAAGACAAGTCCCCGCGCCGCGCCGAGATAATTAATTGCTAATATATCTATAAATCTAAAACTATCAACTATCCGTGTTGACCATACACGTGTGACGAAATAAAGACCAAAGTGAAAGTGTTCAACAACTAAGAAGGAGAGATTCAATCCACGTGCATCTTCTTCTCAAGCTAACCAGCTCAAGATATCCAAGTAAGTCCTGCAACACCTATTTTCCTACCCCTGGTCGGCTCATTACTGTGTGGTCAATATTTCACCGCCAAAATTATTTTCCCGCCACGGTCCTTCGAGAAACTTCCGCTACATCATAATTTTGGTCCAAACGAGCCGGATTCAAAGAATCAGCGATCTTCTATACTTTTTATAAGTTTACCGCAACATAATTATAGGTCTCATACCTAGGATTTAGGTCAAATACCTAAAATACAAAGTTCGTAAGAACGCCATATTGGACGCGTACATACCGTTCGGTGATTCGTACCTACTTCCCCGCTGTTCACGCATGATGTTGACGACGTGCTTATTGCCATCGCTAAACAGTAGGCGCCCGTCGTTTGAGACACCTTCCTACACGTCATGAATTCATGACTCAAAACTGGCACATCATCCTCGGATTGTCGGACAGCCAATGAGAGGAACCCTAGGGACGCCAAAGAAGAAGCACCAATAGCAGCAGTCTACGAAGACTTCCGAACTCCTCTCCGTGAAACGGGAACCGCTCGGCGTGTCTGCAATACTAACCACATTCAAATCTCATCCTTGCTCTGTATAGCTTCATCTTTAAAACATTTAAAATCAAGAACGGTTTTTTCCTGTTAACATACTAACTCTCAATGCAATTAACCATTTTATGTTGGAGAAACCAAGAAGTATCATTTCTTCTGATCCACAACCACATATTGAAGAGGAAGACGCCTAACGCAGAAACACCCGCTAATTACATAATTCATTGAGAATTACTGTATCAACTTAATGTTTCTCCTATTGCATTGAAATAGCATAGGTAAATATTCTAACCGCTTATTATCGTGAGTTATCTCGGCTAACTTAACTACAACTTATATAACCGCATTCCTTTGGTTATACCCGCTTAAAATAATATTTTTCTAATCTACTCGCTATATTTAATATTAATCTCCAATATTTTCTGTTAATATTCTAACATGGAAGATCTTAAAATAAAAGTCAAATTACTTCAAGCTAAAAATCAAGCAATCTTTGAACGTTTATCGTCATTATATGAAACTTCTAAGAAAGTAAATACGTCTTATATTGAGCTTCGTTCCGCGGAAATATTCATGGCAGACACAGAGATTCTCTCAGTAACCCGTCAAGAATTTAGTTCCAATTTATATAAAATAAATACCTATTCTTTACAATTAAATCCTGATTATAAAATTTATTATAACAGTCTTACATCTTTCGACGGTGTTTACACGCGCGTAGAACGAGTGCGTTCTCTCATTGCCACGCAATATTCAAGGTCATCGACCGAGTCAGCGTCGCATGATATCGTAAAACAATATAAGGGTGCGGTCAAGCTCCCCCTGATTCAAATTCCGTCCTTTGATGGTAGGATTGATAACTGGCCTGTTTTCTATGAATCATTTAAATCAAATATCCATAGTAATTTAAACCTTACAGATTCTCAACGTGTGCAGTATCTGATCGGTAATCTAAAGGGAAATGCATTGCAAATTACCGCCGGAATTATTCCGTCAGGTGATAATTATACCGCTATCTGGGACAGTTTAGTTAAAAAGTATCAGGATAAACGAGCATTAGGCTCACATTACATGTCTAACATATTAAATATTAAACCCGCAATAGGAAAAAAAAATTCATTTATTTTTAACAACACAATAAAGTTTAAACATATGACTACGAATATTCCAAATCACAGATAAAATAGTATGACTATAAGTAAAAAATTTCCTCCATAGAGATGGAGGAAGGAAGCGATCCCATAATACTGATCGCATTGCCACGTTGGATGGCTAGAGAGATACGTTGATATAGTGTTTTGAACGCACATCTCCACTTCGCTGAATGAGTTGAGCTCCTATTGCATTTACTAACTGACTAGCTTCGGTTGACCATGGGCCCATTGTTTCGACAGCGAAAGGCACGAAATGATTATTGTTCATAAGAGATTGGTATTTGATGAATTTTCTTTTGCTCGCCGCCATCGCTGCTGCTCCTATTTCCTTCGAACTGGACTCAATATAGCTTGCCGCAAAAGTGTCAATACAAGTAGCATCCCAAATGAGACATTTTCCTTTTGACCATGGACAAAGAGTCATTCCATCTGGCCGTTTACCGTCATCTCGGTATAGACCAACAGGTTCTAAAGTTGAAGGAATTTCAATGCTGGACATTGATTGCTGAAGAATTTTATTGAGCTCAGTGTGTCTTGAGAATCTTCCTGCGCTCTTCTTACAACTCAATCTATGTCTACCTTTCTCATCAACCAAAACTCCACACTTGCACGTGTGCGCCTTACAAATGTTGCATCCAAGTCGGAGAGCAACACACACGCGGAGCTTCTAATTGTCCAAGAAAGTGCCTATGTTAGGTGATGGAATAGCTTGGAGCCAGCATCCAGATTCTTTGGTTTGTATAGCTAAGAGACGTGCCGATTCATATATGTCTTCATAGTTATATTAATGTTCAAGTATGCGTTGCACGTTGATCAAATCCCAATTCTTTTGAAATTCTGGAACAGTGGGGTAGTTTGAGCCGTTTTGTCTTTCCCAACATTTCTTAGCCTCATCCATACAGCATAATTGGAGCTCATTGTCAGAATTGTGTAAGATTTTAGAAACGAGGTCCTTGACGCTGTATAGAGATGATAAGAAAGCAGGAAGACATACATCTTCGACTCGACGAATCCCCAGACCTCCGTTAATTATAGGGAGGGAAGCTTGAACTGCTTGCGAAAGATCAAGTTGGATATTGAAAATTTTCTCCATGGCTGATCTAATCGAATGGTCAATAAATTTAATGATGTCAGAGAATTTCCATAAAGGGAATGTTCTCAGAATATAAGTAAGTTTGGGGATTGCAAAGCAGTTTTTAAGTAGATGATAAGCATAATGGGCTTGAAGTGATGATAATCGGGTAAACATTGTAGTCAATTTGTGTAGATGATTTTCAATTTGGGATTGCAATCCTTTCTCTAGGATTGGTGCTCCAAGTAAATTCAGATCCTTGTCATCAACTACACGTATACCAGGTGCAACGTCTCGAAATTTTGATAAAACATTAAAATCTACTTTCCCTGAGCAGAAAAAGAGCTCACATTTGTCCGCATTGACTTCAAGTCCAATCTCTTTTGCTTTTTTCATGAGGTTAATAAAATCATTCAAAACTATGTCAGGCGAATCACATAACGTTCCATCATCCAAGTACCATATGTTGAATGTAGATAATAAGCTCTCAATAATAGGATGAATAGTTAAACTGAAGCTCATGGGCCCAGTTGGATCACCTTGCTGTGCTCCGACTTGCGAAGAAATGATTTTATCTCCAAACAGAAGTATGGATGGTTCACGATAGCATTGATACAAGAAAGGATATAAAAGCGGTGTTTCGTGCTTAATTTGGTTCAACATTGCATCTCATTCAATAGAGTTAAAAGCGTTCCGAAAATCGATTTTAAGGAGAACATTGTTGCTGTTACTTTTGGAGATGACTTCATGTCGCGTTGCATGAATTGCTGCTTCGCATCCACCTTTTGAAGCGAAACCGACTTGTTTTGGTTGGAAATAGTCGGAAAGTTGTTCACGAACAGAGAAACATGCAAGCTTCGAAACTGGTCTTCTGAATACATTGCCGACTGCTATTGGACGGAGACCTCCGTCTTTTTTCGTTAGTGCACATAAAGAAGCTCCATACAGTAATGAACAAATGGTAGGGTCTACGGATCCGGCTAACATGACGTTACAGAGATTAGTGATAGAATTTAGTAAACGCTGTCCTGCTTCCCCTGCACTGTTAGATACGAGATCCTTTAAGTGCTGTGGCGTTAGTCCATCGATGCCACCAGAAGAGCCGCACGGAAACTTGAAAATTGCAAATTTGACTTCACTGCGACCCACCTTTAAGCAATCAAAATCTTCAGGAGGATCAGGGAAAGCCAGTGTACGGGATGGACAAGGATGCTTGTCTGTAAGTTTCTTATGGTTTGCTTCATCAACTGGTGCAAGAGTATCGTTAGAGGATAAAATTTTAACAGCATTCCGGGTATCGAAGTCAGCAACTTTAGCTTCTACACGTTTTTCCAATATCATCATTTTATTTTTGGTAACGGATTTAGCTGGAAACGAATTGTTGTTGACGTTTTTCTTGACAGCGGTAGTTAGTGAAATTGACTTTGATTTGGTTGGAACGTGTAGTGACATTGTTGCGAAACAAAAAAGGTTTCTCCATGAGATTTCATCATTTTTGTTTGTGCAGCTGTCGATTATGGTAGTTAGTTTCTCTGCAACTGCCATTCGAGCGCCTTTTGGTATCCGTTTCAAGATTTTTATATTTGATTTAGAAGTAGAGAGAGTGGTAGCCAAAACTTCGAAATTCACAGCTGGCGGAGTGGCTTGAGACAGTGGAAACATTGGAGCGTCTTCAATTTTTGAGAAACCGACCATGTGCATAATAGAAAAATGTCTTTTGGTTCCAATAAGTCCTTTTAGGCCTGACTTATTACATATTGGGCATGTAAGTAGCTCCGTAGGATTTGAATTAAAATTAAAAAGAGCATCACACATGTTGCAAAGCCAAGGTTTCTTTTCAGCTGCCAAAATAGAAACCTCTTCATCCGAAAGACCTGCACAAGAAGAGTGAAACCAATCTGTACAGAAATTGCATCTGATGCTTCTTTTGGATGTAAAATGTTGGTCATCAGTTTGTCCACAAGTGCAATAGCTGGGTTTCATTGATTTCCTGATGACGGTTAGATTGTTTGAGACAGATTTCTTCTTCCCAGGACGTGGCAAATCGCTCAGGTCTTCGATGGAATTCAGCTTTCGAGTCGTCATTTCCACGTTAAACGTATTCACTACGCGATACAATAGCTATGACGTCGCAATGTCGCAAAGCGACAATTACTTCCATGTTTTCTCAAATTATTTTACTTTCTTATGGAATTGAAGACAAATTCTTGATGCAAATCACGGGATAATAAATAATCACGGAGTAAAAGTTGAAACTTGAAACTGATTTTTATTAATTTTCTCTATTATCTGTCATCAATGGCCGCGAGCGGAATTCTGTTGAGCGCAATTTGTAATTCGCTTATCTCTTGGAAAAACTTTCTTACGGTTATTTATTTACAAAGAAGATATATGACTAGTGCTAGTTATTGGAAATTAGGTAACGGTAATAATTAACCCGCAATTAATAATTCTGCATCTTTAAATAGTTTCATAGAAAGTTTTCACGCGTCTGTTTCTGCTTTAGAACAATTACAAATTAACGATTTAAAGGATTTCATTTTGTTAAATTTAGCTTTGAGAAAGTTGGACCCCGCTACCGTACATTTACCGTACATTATTCGAAATGCATAAAAGAAATGAGGAAATTCCTACTTATACGGATTTCGTGGAATTTATAAAATCGCAAGTTAAGATATTAGATCGAACTGTATCATCTCGCACCGCGTTAGTGAGTAACAACCCTAATAAAAATAATAACTCTTCTCGCAATCAGTCACGTAATAGTACAGTACATACTTTTGTTGCTTGTGATAATAACCAAACTTGTTTGTATTGCAATAAAGGTGATCATTGTAAACTTTACACTTGTCCAACCTTTCAATCACTCTCAGCAAATTCGCGTTTGGACTTTATTAAAAACAAACGTGGATGTGTAAACTGCCTTAGTTTAACGCACACTGCTTCACAGTGTAAATCTATTCACAATGTAACATGTAGGGCATTTAACAAGCGACATCATTCTCTGTTACATCTAGAAAACATCTGTCAGCCGCCTAAGACGGTCTCAAATGACGCTGTCTTTAGCTCCGCGAATTCGCAACAGGTGGCGCTGTGTGCGTGCTCTCGCATAGGTACAAACACGCAACGTACTACAGTACTTCTATCAACGGCGAGAGTCTACGTTGATAACAAATATTGTAAACACGTTTCTGTGAGATGTTTAATAGATAACGCTTCGCAAAATAATATAATTACTTCCGCCTGTTGTAAAAAACTACAATTAAACATTATACCACTTTCGAACTCATTTATAAAGGGTGTCGGAACTTCTTCACGGCCTATCATAGGTTACGTTGAGATTACAGTTACTGCTAACAATAAAATTAATTCTTTTAAAATTACCGCTCTTGTTGTCGATTGTATCACGGACAACTTGCCATCTCACCTTGTTGACACTTCTGCAGTGCAACATATGTTTGATTTACCGCTCGCAGACCCACTATGGCATGTACCTGGTGAGGTCGAATTGCTTCTAGGGGCAAAACTGTTCCCGTATACTTACGTGTTACTTCACAATAAAATTATCTCACCTACCGCTCCGTCCGCTATTGAAACCGTGTTTGGTTACATTCTTATGGGTGAGGTACCCGCTAGTTTATCTAATAATAATTATAGTCCCGCTGAATTAAATACCGCTTCATATTTTTCTACCGCGCTAAATATAGATAATTCTCATTGTTTTCTGTCTTTAGACGAATCTTTACACAAATTTTGGAATATTGGAGAAATACCTTCAAAATCTTTTATGAGCCCTGCGGAACTGGAGTGTGAACAGCTGTACGCTTCTACTGTGTCACGTGACTCCAGTGGTAGGTATTGTACCGCGTTACCATTCTGTAAAAATCCAGATTCAATTGGAAATTCTTATGCTGTCGCTTATCGACGTCTAATCAGTTTGGAAAAAACTAAGCTTCGCGACTCTGCTTTGCGCGCTAGTTATAATGAAATAATCCAAGAGTATATCGATCAAAATTGTTTAACTGAAATTACGCCTAGTTCTGTTGATCAGACTGTAGGTTATTACATACCGCATCAGCCTGTTATTAGGAATGATAAACAAACCACTAAAGTTCGCATCGTTCTTGACGCGAGCCCTAAGTCTCATAATGGCGTGTCATTGAATGACTTGTTACACATAGGGCCGAATTTACAGGCCGACATATTTTTATTACTTTTAAAATTCCGTTTGTTCCCTATTGCAGTTACAACTGACATAAAACAGATGTATCTTCGAATTGCTGTTATTGATGAGCATCGAAAATACCAAAAAATATTTTTTCAATTCAATATCGCTGAACCTATTCGCGAATTTCAATTTAACCGAGTTGCATTTGGTCTCAAGTCCAGTCCCTTTCTAGCCATGCGCACTGTGCGCCAGCTATCATTAAATAAAATATTGCGCATAATTGTATACATTCTGAGATTTTTGCGGATTATTCTTTATGATAAATTACACAAAACAAAATTACCTCGTCATGTAGCCGTTTCTATGGGTTGCGTGACAAATATAGTAGGTTTTGCTGATGCCAGCTTGAATGCATATGGCTGCGTCATATACTTACATGTCACTGATACAAACGGTAACACACACGTAAATTTGGTGTGTGCTAAATCCAAAGTTGCACCTGTTAAGGTCGTATCTCTAGCTTATCTAGAGCTCTGTGCCGCTGTTCTTTTATCTAAATTAATTAAACTAGTTTATGACACTTACCGCTCTCGTACCGCTATTAATAATATATTTGCCTTTTCCGATTCTACAATTACGCTTTCATGGATTCATTCCTCACCACACAAGTGGAACATTTTTGTTAGTAACCACGTCGCTAAATGTCAAGAAAATCTTGATCCTAAGCATTTTTATCATATTAACGGAAAGGAAAATCCTAGTGATTGTCTGTCTCGAGGTCTCCTACCCGAACAGTTACTAAACCACGATTTATGGTGGCATGGCCCTGAGTGGCTTCTGCGCCCAACTGCTGAGTGGCCTATCACTCCTTTTGTTTCTTCATGCAACGAATACTTGCCTGAATTTAATAATAAATCAAATATTAAATCTATTAAAACGCATTTATACCGTGTTATCGGTTCTCAACTCTTTACCTATGAGGAGCTTTTGACTGTTCTCACTGAAATTGAGGCAGCTCTAAATTCCAGACCGCTTTGTGTCCTGAATGAGGATCCGTACCCAGAACCGCTTACTCCCGCTCATTTTATAATGGCTTCTCCGTTGACTTCGTTGCCTGTCATGAATGTTCCCGAAACGACGAAGTCTCTAACTTGCCGCAAAAAATTGCTTGACCAGATGATTTGTAGTTTCTGGAGGAGATGGCGTATAGAATATTTACATAATCTTCAAGTTAGACAAAAATGGTTGAATGCCGCAGACAATATTAAGATTGGTACAGTGGTTCTCATACATCAGGATGATGTCCCTACTTTACGTTGGCCAATGGGTGTAATCACCGAAGTATTTCCCGGCAAGGATGGGACAACCCGCGTTGCTATGGTAAAGACATGCAGTGGCTCTTTCAAGAGACCCGTTGTCAAACTATGTCCTTTACCTTCTCAATAACATCACCGCGTAACAACCCAAATTTAGCTTTAGTTAACATATTTAAAATATTATTTTCTTAGTACGCTTTAATATTATATATTATTATATTTCTCTCCTTTTGAGAATATTACATATCCTCAAAGCCGGGCATTATGCTTGCGCAAGTTTTATTTAATTTATAATTTTCTATCATCATATTTCCGAACGCATCTTACATATTAGAATACAGATTCCTATTTGACCGCAGTTTTTGAGCCAACCATGTGTCTTCCCTCCTATCCAATTCCCACAAATCAGAGAAGAAATGCTCACCGCACGCGCCACTGATTGGCGCATTCAATGTCAGCCAATCACCGTACAGATGCTGTGGTTTGAGAAAGTATAATTACTTCCGCCATGTTTGTGTCTCTTCGTCTTCGTAAAAAAACCGCCGTGAAGTAATAATTAATTAATTAATTAATTGCTAATATATCTATAAATCTAAAACTATCAACTATCCGTGTTGACCATACACGTGTGACGAAATAAAGACCAAAGTGAAAGTGTTCAACAACTAAGAAGGAGAGATTCAATCCACGTGCATCTTCTTCTCAAGCTAACCAGCTCAAGATATCCAAGTAAGTCCTGCAACACCTATTTTCCTACCCCTGGTTGGCTCATTACTGTGTGGTCACTATTTCACCGCCAAAATTATTTTCCCGCCACGGTCCTTCGAGAATCTTCCGCAACAACGTGTTTGAATTTTTTTTTTTTTTTTTTGAGTAGATATTTAAATTCTAATTTGACCACATATTAGACAAATATACAATGTTTAACGCTGATTATAAGAAAAATGATATTTATGCCGTTATTGAGATATTTGTTCTACAAAAGTAGGTAATTTCTCTTTTTTGGCAGTAAAATTGTTAGGGACTCTTAAGTGGCCAGCAACGAATTAGGAATGATATAGAATCATAACTCTCCAACGAAGCCCGCTAAAACATGGTTCCAAACTCATACCACTAAACTGATAATACGAATGCAACACGCGCACAAACAAAACAAAATACTTTGCTAAATTTATTTTCTGCGCATGGATCCGTCAATTCATTCATTTGGGGCGCTATTTTATTTAGTAAGATAATGTTAGAGTGAAACTGAAATATCGAATCAAGCGAGTGCGAACGAGATAGATTGTTTCGTGACATCGAGCGGCGAGGATGGTGTTATGCAGTATGCAGTAGGAGTCAGTCATTTATTATGAACTCAATACCTATTATAAATTAATATTAAACCTCTTTACCTTAAGTTTACAAAAAGTGTAAAGCTTCATAAAAGGGAATTAAGGGTAATCGAGGTACTCAAAACAAAACTTTGTTGTTTAGTAAAATGGACAGAAACGTCTCCTAAATATTGGCTCGCTCTATTTATCAGCTCATAATAATATACGGAGCGCCGATTTAATTACCTGCATTGTTTCAACGTGGTGTAATACCTTCTGATAACATAAAACACATTAGAAGTGATTTAAAATTTGTATTCTTAAGCAATCCTTAAATAAAGTTATTAGGATTTACCCGAATTTTTCACGAAATACTGTGCAACAGCACTAACCGTACAAATAGGTACAGCTGATTTTTTAGCATACGATAGCCAGTGCGTGACGAATATATGTCTTCGTTACCAAAATGTATGGAGCAAACCCTACTGGCATTATTTGGTAACCAGTCATCCTCTCTTCTTTCTAAAAGGACTGCTGCAATCCACTGTAGTCGTCGAATCTCTTTTTTGGGGAAACTAAAATAAGAAACACACAGGCAAACCAATCCATCCAATTTATAAAACTCTGTGCCTAATATAAAATATATAATAGTTAGGTATTAAAAACTGGCTGGCTACCTGTTGCATAATACTGACAACTCGTGATTGTCTATACGAAAATAAAACACGAAATTATTTTACTTACGAGTGATAAGTTATCCCAGTTAGTTTTTTACTTCCTTCTTTCCGTCTTTTACACCACCTTACTACGCAGGAAGTAATTTTTATCCCTCAGAAACGAGCTTTTTCTTGGATTTTTCACTAATAAACACGATTCTAGCGTCTGTCACTGAGCGCACGTCAGACTGAGAGGCGCTTTGATTGTATTTTTTTCACCCCGCCTACTTGATTGTATTTTGCATGGAACCATTTTTGAGCGGAGTTCGTGTTCTATATCATTCCTAATTCGTTGGTGGCCAGCCAGATCGTGTGATTTAACACCACTGCATTATTTTTTGTGAGGCTATGTTAAAGCCAGAGTCTATACGAAGCCAATGGAATCGATTGCAGCGTTAAAATCTAAAATCTGTGATGTCATTAACGAAGTAGACCCTCCATTTTGCCAAAAAGTGATTAAAAATTTTGATGAAAGAATCAACATATGTCACCGTGGTCGTGGTGGACTTTTGCCAGATATCATTTTTTATTCATAATTGCCAAACTTTTCTCTTTGTAATACAATAAAAGTTTTATTCATTTTCCTCTAAATTCTTTGGTTTATTTTGTTTTATAAAACAAAGTTCTTGTTGAAAACCCCTGTAGAACAAGCGTAGCTCACTTTTTGCTACGAGAGACAGACAGACACGGGGGGCAAAGTTGGGGAGACAGGAAGAATGTTAAATATTCGTCAAGATTAGCTGGAAAGGGGAACCTTTTTACTCGTAATCTTGTGAATCCCTCCAACTAAGCTAAATATGCTTGTATCTGGACTGGGTGTGCAATAGCGACTTCTCGATCCGACACTTTAGCCTAGGCTTTGTTGAGACTGTTGGTGTGGTAATGTTCGCGGTCGGTGCAGCTGGCAGTCGCGCGCCTTCAACTGCTCGGGGCGGCTCAGCATCGGCAGCACGGGCCACCGCAACATGCTGCTGGGCGTGGCGCTCGCCGGCTCCGAGCTGGACGCGCGCGGCGGCATCGTCGGCGGCGCCATCTCGCTCTCCTCCATCGACACATACGGTACAACACTATTATTCATCTATTTATTGCCCCAATAGACGATGGGCTGACCAGGTATCCGAAGTACTGCAGATGCTAATGTCCCAGACTCTCCATCAAGCTGAAGATCGTTGTAGATGGAGGAGCCCGTTGCAATGTTTCCATCGCAGCCATGATCCTCAGCACTGAGAGACCGACTTGACGAGGATGAGGATTTATTGCCCCACGGTGTCACTCGCGTTAAGAACAGGAAAAAATGTACAAAAATATGTTCTATTTGTACGGTGTTTTCACCGAACATCTTACTTGGCAATATCGGCGTGTCGGTTTGACCTTTTTTTTCTTCTTTTTTTATCAATATAAAATAACTTCGAAACTATGGTTATTCATATTTCGTAATGTGGGCGGATTGTAGTGAAATGTTTTGATGGACACTTTAAAATAAAATTATCTGTTAAGTCGTTCTGGACTATCAATGTTATTGTAGAAATTACGTTCGGCTGAAGTCGAGGATGCAAATAAGACTGACACAGTTTACTTAATGAAATTTAATTAACCTCTCAAGGACCGCCATTATTACGTCAACCATCCGTCAAGCACCGCGGGCGGGCTCTTATCGTAAGAAAGCGGGGCTCAACTAATACTTGTTTACTGGCACGTTTTTGTACCGCTGAGGCTCTAGAGGTTAATATAAAAGTTACATTTAACTTGCTAAAACTAAGTTGCGTGACAGTTGTTCGATGTGAGAAA
Organism: Tholera decimalis; assembly: GCA_943138885.2. Taxonomy (NCBI): domain Eukaryota; kingdom Metazoa; phylum Arthropoda; class Insecta; order Lepidoptera; family Noctuidae; genus Tholera; species Tholera decimalis. The sequence goes on along the minus strand of OW964553.2, from coordinate 3,610,477 downwards.
CAAGAGTGAAGTACTAAACACAAAATTCACATTAATCGCTGCTATTGAACAGTCTTCGATCCCACGCTATCGGAATGCTGAGAAGGCGAATCTCACGGTGCACAGCGTGGTGTTAGTAATTTTCTTAAGAATATGGGGCGTCGTAAGTAGCAACATAACATAGAGGATATTTAGCAACAACAAACAGTCTGCAATTTTACAATATTTTTATTTATCAGTGGCATTAGATGGTACTGCTAAGGAGAGAAAGATATTTCATTAAACGTTTTTGTTTGTTTTCTATGCGGTCAATGTATTTATGATAATAATAATCGTGAATTCCATATCTGAGACGCATAAGTATGCGTCCGAGCTGACTTCCAACAAACGTAGTTAAAATATAATATTTTGAGTGTTTTAGCATCTGTAAAGCACTTAGAGAGAGACGATGCTTTTTTGCCAGTGGCGTTAATGAGTGAGTCAAAAAAGTTACTTATACTATCTTGATAAACACCCAAGTCACGAATAATTGCATCTTGGCAATATTTAGCCCTCCAAAGTATAAGTAGTGTCTAGGGCCTCTCGTTTCTAAATGTGATTAGGGAACATTTAGATGGGTTGAGATCTAGTTTATTAGGCCGACAATACTCTTCAAGCCGATATAAGTTAGTCTGGAGTGATAAGATATGATCAATGTCATCGACAAAGCAGTAGTTTGAATAAATGGAGACACAAATCAATGTCGTTTACATAAGTTCTACTGGTCCCTTAGAGACTACAGTAAGGAGTCCCCCGGACCCAAGTACTAGACTAGTGCACTGCTGAATTAATGAAATGTAACGACAACCTTAGATTGTATCATTTAAAAGATAGCAGCATAGACTGCAAATAAGAAAGGACCGAGCAATGTCGGCTGAGGTACTCCACTGGGCACATTTAACCAGATAGACATATAATTATTGATTACTACCGCTTGTGATCTGTTATCCAATGTAACAAGAGAATCACCTTAGCAGATCTCCACGAATGCCTATATGTCTGAGTTTCTTTATCAGGGAATTGTGAACGATCCAATCAAAGGCCTTACTAAATGTCCGTGGAAACAACATTGATCTGAGAATAAGACAAAATCTGTTTCTCATTAGTCCACATCGAAGAAGAAGCGGGTTGCAACCCCGGGCATGTATGCGGCGTTCGCCTGGCAGCGCTGGAGCTGCGGCTGGAGTACATGGGCACGCCCGTGCTGATGTCGCGCGTGTCGCGCCTGCAGGCCGCGCTGCGCGACGAGTGGCTCGCGCGCAACCGCCAGCACCCGCACCACCCGCACCGCCCCACATCCAGGTAATCACTCGTGGAGTACATGGGCACGCCCGTGCTGATGTCGCGCGTGTCGCGCCTGCAGGCCGCGCTGCGCGACGAGTGGCTCGCGCGCAACCGCCAGCACCCGCACCACCCGCACCGCCCCACATCCAGGTAATCACTCGTGGAGTACATGGGCACGCCCGTGCTGATGTCGCGCGTGTCGCGCCTGCAGGCCGCGCTGCGCGACGAGTGGCTCGCGCGCAACCGCCAGCACCCGCACCACCCGCACCGCCCCACATCCAGGTAATCACTCGTGGAGTACATGGGCACGCCCGTGCTGATGTCGCGCGTGTCGCGCCTGCAGGCCGCGCTGCGCGACGAGTGGCTCGCGCGCAACCGCCAGCACCCGCACCACCCGCACCGCCCCACATCCAGGTAATCACTCGTGGAGTACATGGGCACGCCCGTGCTGATGTCGCGCCTGCAGGCCGCGCTGCGCGACGAGTGGCTCGCGCGCAACCGCCAGCACCCGCACCACCCGCACTGCCCCACATCCAGGTAATCACTCGTGGAGTACATGGGCACGCCCGTGCTGAAGTCGCGCGTGTCGCGCCTGCAGGCCGCGCTGCGCGACGAGTGGCTCGCGCGCAACCGCCAGCACCCGCACCACCCGCACCGCCCCACATCCAGGTAATCACTCGTGGAGTACATGGGCACGCCCGTGCTGATGTCGCGCGTGTCGCGCCTGCAGGCCGCGCTGCGCGACGAGTGGCTCGCGCGCAACCGCCAGCACCCGCACCACCCGCACCGCCCCACATCCAGGTAATCACTCGTGGAGTACATGGGCACGCCCGTGCTGATGTCGCGCGTGTCGCGCCTGCAGGCCGCGCTGCGCGACGAGTGGCTCGCGCGCAACCGCCAGCACCCGCACCACCCGCACCGCCCCACATCCAGGTAATCACTCGTGGAGTACATGGGCACGTCCGTGCTGATGTCGCGCGTGTCGCGCCTGCAGGCCGCGCTGCGCGACGAGTGGCTCGCGCGCAACCGCCAGCACCCGCACCACCCGCACCGCCCCACATCCAGGTAATCACTCGTGGAGTACATGGGCACGCCCGTGCTGATGTCGCGCGTGTCGCGCCTGCAGGCCGCGCTGCGCGACGAGTGGCTCGCGCGCAACCGCCAGCACCCGCACCACCCGCACCGCCCCACATCCAGGTAATCACTCGTGGAGTACATGGGCACGCCCGTGCTGATGTCGCGCGTGTCGCGCCTGCAGGCCGCGCTGCGCGACGAGTGGCTCGCGTGCAACCGCCAGCACCCGCACCACCCGCACCGCCCCACATCCAGGTAATCACTCGTGGAGTACATGGGCACGCCCGTGCTGATGTCGCGCGTGTCGCACCTGCAGGCCGCGCTGCGCGACGAGTGGCTCGCTCGCAACCGCCAGCACCCGCACCACCCGCACCGCCCCACATCCAGGTAATCACTCGTGGAGTACATGGGCACGCCCGTGCTGATGCCGCGCGTGTCGCGCCTGCAGGCCGCGCTGCGCGACGAGTGGCTCGCGCGCAACCGCCAGCACCCGCACCACCCGCACCGCCCCACATCCAGGTAATCACTCGTTTGTTTCCGTATCCCGCCTGTACGCTGCTCTCTTTACAAAACCTAGTAAGAGACACATGCAATAAAAAATTTTTTTGCAAAAAATAAAACCGACTTCCATGTCAAAACACTACAAAGCCAAAAATAATTTTAATTTCGGTAGTCGGTGTTATTGGTTTTGTATTTCCTTTTTTTTTTTCACACCGCCTTCCGAAATTAAAATTATTTTTGGCTTTGTATTGTTTTGACATGGAAGTCGGTTTTATTTTTTGCAAAAAAGTTTTTATTTTCGCGCTTTTTAGTGGGTCCGTTTGTAATTAATCTAGTTACAAAAGCCAAAATGTCAACTACTTATCACCTTCACCAGCAGAGTAAACGAAAAGATCGTCAATGTAAATATTTTTTTCAGACTTTTGTCTATTTTTCAGAAACGGCTTGTCCGATTTCGATAAATCGATTTTCATGGGACCATTTGGAAAGTATACCCTTTCCAATAAAAAAAGATTTTTTCCAGTCGGTTGACCAGCGACGAAACTATGCCCGAACAAACATAAAAAAAAAAAACAAACAAACATCCGAATTGAGAGCCTCCTCCTTTTTTAGAAGTTGGTTAAAAAAGATAATTACTTAATCTTTTACACCTAGTAATAAGTGTCAATAGACAATGGCTAAGTCTGTCGGACTTGTAATTGGGAGGTCGCGGGTTTGATCCCCCCCATTACACTATTGCTATGAACCCACTCCAAATACAAGTATATTATTTAGCTTTGTTGGAGAGGTTAATAAGATTGCTAGTAATCTGAATTATATTTACATTGCTAGTTTTCTTTTGAAATTACAATTACGTACCAAATACGCTACGGTTTAAACACACTTAAAAGCAGATATATTTAAGCATCGATACCTAGTAATTGTCCCATTCACTCCCTCGTGACTACCTTAAAACCTATCAAGTCACTTTACTAATTCAAATTTCTTCTACAGGGTGACAGGGACATCGACACGCAACCGCTTACCATGGATTCAGTACATGATTCTGGACCCCCCCCTATGTTGAAATTTTTCGTCGGGTTTTTCTTAATTTAATAAAATTAAGAATAATCGATGCAAAAAAATACAGTAAATTCACTAGTTTCACTTAAAACAGCAATGTAAATAAAACTCGAAAGGGCTACCTGAACCCTCGCAAATGAACTCTAGCAAAACAGCTGATCAGGTAGCCCTTTCGAGTTTTATTTACATTGCTGTTTAAGTGAATTTTAATTTTAAATTAAAATCTCTTGGGTTAGATAGAAAAAATGATTTTAAACAGTTTTCAGTAAAAAAAATTGCAGAAAAAACCCGAAAAATTTAGATAAAGCCGACGAAAAATTTCAACGCAGGGGGATCCAGAATCATGTACTGAATCCATGATGAGCGTTTGTGCGTCGATGTCCGTGCCACCCTGTATAATACATCCAGTAACTATTTTGAAAAATCTAGTTTTTAAGTCCTTACTAGGTTTAGGAATGGGTCCGCCGTGCCGGTCTGGTCCGACCCGCTCCCGCTCCACCTCAGGTTTGGCTCATACTTCTTCGCTCACGCTTCTGTGTGGACCTTTGTTGTCTTTCTTTGATTAAGGCTTTCTCCTCGCTTCTCCTGTAACTTAGTATATGTGTGTGACATTTGGTCGTAGAAATATTTGTTTAACTATTCTAATGTCTATAACTTACTCTTTCCTTGTTTGTTGAACAAACTTTAATTTAGTATTTAAATTTGTCAATTAAAATATGTCGCTATTTTCTATTCTTTTTCCTTAACCGAAACCGGGTATTGTCTAGTTTTGTTAAAGTTAAAAAAAGCTAGAAAACTTGCTAATAACTGACAGTATATGAGTGTGGTTAAATGAGTTAGTTAGGAACGCACCGTGCACAGATGTAATATTGCAGCTATGATGAAACTAACTCGCACGATCTCTCACTAGCTTCCAAGAAGATCAAGAACCGGAGGACGGGTAAGCTATAAGGCCCTATTTTATTTAACATGGTCCTTTTACCATGAGAATACCAACGTTTTCCTAAGAAACATTAGCTGCCTTACTATAAATATGTCATTTAAAATTATTGAAACACAAGTCATAAACTTATACTCATTGCATAATTTAATTTGACATTTAATTTCATAATATTTGACATTTTCTAATTAATATTTGGATATTATAACTTAATTTGTCATTTTATATACTTTTGACATCTAGCAAGCCAAGCGATGTATTATATATTTATATATTATGTATTTTTTTATTTTTATTATATATTTTTATTTTATGGAGGAACTTCATTGTTTCGCTGTTGTGACTTTATGGGCATTTTTCAAAACAAATGTACATGTGACGAACTGGAACTGATTTTTGTGTTATATAAATTTTACAGTAAATTTTTATCTCATTTGATAAAATATATTCCTAAATAAGTTAAAAATAAAAAAGTACATTAGTATTATGAAAAACAACGCGATAATCTTAGTTTTTATGGAAGACTTCACAGGAACATGCTCCGGTTCGTCACAAAAGAAAAATGTAAATAAAATGAAAAATATGAGTTGATATGTTAATTTGTTTTTAATATATATTAAATTACCTTCATAACTTTGAATAAAAAACATCTAAATATAAATATAACACTATAATCATCGCTTAGCAATAAAGAACAATGGCGAATCCTCTAACAAATTTTTGTTGGCATAATTTTGTAGCGTCTATTAATGGAAAATATACAAGAGTATAGAGTTTCAATTCATGATCATTTTTGCCTTAAGATCCACTATTAAAGGAACTCTTGAAAAAAAGATATTCGTTGAAGAAGTTTTAGAGGTTATGTCTGGCCATTCTTACGTAAACCGATTTATTGGAAGCAGACTGGTACCGCAGACTTGATTATATCCATAGTCAACGCTAGTGTGGAAAACATAGACCTAGTAGTGAGCCATTGTCAGTTGGCCAAGGGTCTCCCGCCCACGATCTCACGGCAGCATGGAAAAAGTGGCTGTCGCAACCGAAGGCTGGGCACGCCGCAATCGCGGCGATAAGTCCCGTCTTTGAGAAGTGGCTGGAGAGACGCCACGGCGTCCTCACCTTCCACCTGACGCAGTGCTTACTTGACACGGATGTTTTGAGAGGTACCTATTTCGGATTCAGTGGGAGGACACGCCCGGGTGTCGACATTGCGTGGTCAACCCAGAAAACACGGTGGAGCATACGGTGGAGGTGTGCCCCGCTTGGGCAGAGCTTCGCCGTTTCCTCGTTGAGGCTATCGGCAGCGGTGACCTCTCGCGCCCGGCCCTGGAGCGGAGCGAGTGGGAATAGAATGCAGTCGCCTCCTTCTGTGAAGCAGTAATGCTAGCGAAAGAGAAGGCCGAACGCGCGAAGGAGAGGCAACTCTCTTCCTCATGCCCCAGCCGCCGCGGAAGACGCCCCGTGCGTCGGGGATCGCGAGCCGATCTCCGGCCACCGTAGGCGCGTGCTTGCGGACGGTGAGCAGGGGTATCTCACCGTCCGGTAAGGACCAGGCCCGGGTCAACGGCGCATCGTGTTCCACTTGCGCCTCAAAGAGCTGTCAGCACCAGTGACGGCGCCCCATATGGCCATTGCCTGCCGGGGCACAACCCCGGTAATGTTGTAACGAGATACCACGGCCCCGGAACTTAAGGGCAGCTGAAGGAACAGGGTGAGTTTTTAGTCAGTAGTAGTCTGATACCGCTCTGGGTAAAGCGGAAGGGATTCCGTTTTACCCAGAGCGGGAGAAGTCATTCGATGATTTACCCACCCAGGAAAAAATGGGTCCCCCGCCACTTCCAAGGTTATTAGAAGTTGATTATATTGAAAATCTGTTTTAAACATATAACTATGCGTTATAAAAGCTATAATTACAGGCATTAAGTATTACAAGTTAATTGCGGCTCTGTCTCTAGGATGGCAACGCATGTACAAAGGCCTTTTGTAATACAGATCCATATAGGCCGCGGCGATCACTTTCCATCAGTCGGAACATCTGTTTGCCATCCTCTAATATGGATCTTAGTCGAATTAAATAAATAAATACTATAAAAGTAGGTAATAGGTAGTTATAAAAATTAAACAATTTGTTTTATATATGTATGTATTTATTCTTCATCTTCTCTTATGATAATATCGTCCAAAAAACCTGCTGGTGTATTAATAGTTTTCTGATGTCTGGCCCATCCGAGATACCAAACTGCCGTCATGGTATGCGCGCAACATCCGACAGTTCGTCTTCCCACTAAGCAACTGCAACAGTACTCTATTATTCCTGCACGGCCGGGCACATTATTTTCTATTAATATAATTATACATATTGCCTTCTAGAGACGTGGCGTGATTTAATTTTGCCTCTAATAAGGGTTGTATCACTACTGCCTCTAAGATTGTATTCAGATGAATTTACTCACTCACTGCATACCTCAATCCTGTATCCGCCGTGGAAACGTACATGTTCACCATAATATGAACGTGCTTGTCGTATTTGGTACGTTCCCAGGGCGAATAGAATGAGGTCTCTATATTCTAAGATAGGAAAGTAAACATTATTTCTGTTTGTTGATACGTTTTGGAAATTAGAAGTTGTTCTATTCATATTGACAGCCTCAACCATACTAGCCAGATTATTTTCTAAATTCATATTTTGCCTAATTATGTTTAATATTTCTTTGGCATGTTCACTGTCTTGCAGGCGAGCACCAAACTTATTTAGTAAAGCTGCTGCTATCTGGAAGTTTTGCATCATGTGGGGAAGTGATCTATGGAAATATTCTTGCCTCAGTAATTTAAAATCTCTTTTAAATTATCCATTGACCACTTCCACATATGCGGCAGTTAACACACATTATGCGAGTATGCATTACATGACTTCCGATTGTGATATACAAATGGATGCACAAACAACAAAGTCCAAAGTATCAGGTAGAATCGTAGTCCAAAAAAGTCAAAGCAAAACGTCGACGGCGTAAATAGCAGCTGACCGGAATCCTTAGGCAAGCACTAGTCACACGGAAAAACTGAGTTTATACACAGAAGCAGTTAATAATTTCAAAAGTACGGAAACACAACCGACATTACACGAGATAGCAGCAGTTGTCAATACACCTTACGCAGATGTCAATGTCATGTCGTATTGTTGCCATACTTTGCTTGCAGTATGACTTTATTTTAGTATTTATTCAGCAGAATTCTTAACAAAAATCTGCAATTATATTTATTATGGTTTATCAATACGCTTATAAAGTATACTATGCAATAAGGGAAAAACACTTTAAATAAATTGGAGTAGATTTACTAATACATGGCAGAGAAACCAGCAGAGAACTTTCAACTGAGACAATATTGGCTAAAAGACATGAAGTCAAATTGTAAAGGAAAAAAATAATCTAATCCCTTGTGATCATATTAGTCAATTGTATTTCCAAAAAAATAAATATTTTTTCTTAGAGTGGGTCTGTTCATAAGCATATCTTGAAAAAAACTTAGAAATTATTTTATTACCATTTGCAAACATGACATTTATAGACGCTCAAATATTCTATTAACAAATTTTTCGCCTTTGTTCTTTTCTTTCGAGATCGTCACAGTAGGAACTTTTGACCACTAAAACTTTAAATTTCTACCTTCTACTTAAAATTAAGTTGGACGAGATTACAAATAATATAAATAGCAAACTGAGGGTTAACTACAATAACATAAATATTATTAAATAACGAATTATTTCTTAAATAGGATTAGTTTTTGTCTCAGTAAAAATATGGGACAGTGACTATCTGGAATTCTAAGTGACTAATTGGAAAAAAAAACCTAAGTTTACACAGTAATATTTTTGGTCGAACATTTTAACTTTAATTGTTTTTTTTTTATTAATAATATACCTAAAGTAAAAACAGGTTATTACCAAAACCAGTTTTAACTTTATCTTGAATATAATTATGTTGGTATCAGTATATCAGTTAGGTACATATGTTGAACTCAACTTTTACATTTTATTAATATTTTTTTTACTTATTTTTAAATAATACTTATTACAAACACCAAATACATTCCAAATAGCAGTTGCTCTCACAACTAACCAAATATAAATATTAAATTGATGCAAAGAAAATCATTCTATTGTTAAGAAAATGATTCAGTTATATTTATTATTATAAGAAGTAAATAAAGAAACATTATTCATTATTTAAATTAGGTTTTGTTCATTGCTATTTGGAATGTATTAAGTTACGTATCGCTTAAGGTTCTAATCAGTCTTCGAAACATCGGTCGCAAATATAGTCAATAGCTGGTTGATTGCAACATGATCTGCATACCCAGTTTTTACAAGCAATACATCGCGTCATGTCGGTAATCACATGATTAGTTTATGCAGTTTACACATATGGCATGTAAAGTTTCTATTGATTATAGTTTTTAGTGACGTTGATCTGTATTTTTCTGCTTTTATTGGTAAAATTACTTTTAGCTTTTTCTTTGATTATTTTCTAAAGCTCTTCGATAACTCCTACATATTTTTTGTAACGAATTTTTAAGACTGGAGCTGCGGTGTTTTGAGCACAGGTTTTGCGACTGAGACTTCGACGAACTTAGGGTAGCTCTTTGATCTTCGTTTTCTTTTTTGTTCTTTTACAGTTTCTGTTTTTTCTTTTCTTCACTCCATTATTTTCTTCTACATTCTATGTCTTCTTCTGTTAAGTAACTATTTTTTTTTAATTCTTTTTAAGTCTTTTTAACTGACAAAGATTAGCGGTAACAAACATCCAATCTTTCACATTTCTAATGTTAGAAGGATTATTTATTTTAATACCAATCATCCAAATGTAGCGTCAGCCTAATAGTTCCAGTTCGTCACAAAATAATTCCGGCTATACAATACGTTACGAACCGGATGTGACGAATTCATAACATCAAAACTTTAAAAAATAATTCAACCTGTTGTGTCCATTTTATAACTAGTTTCGGCTTGTTTTACGAATATTTATAAACCAAAATGTGATTTTGTTACGGCAAATAACTTAATAAACTGCTACATACCTCAAAAAATCCTGTTACTATCTGGAACGTCAATTCTGGACCACCGTAACGCGCCTACTTTCGTCACAGGTTTAGTTGACACTGAGGTTTGCTTCAAACAAGCGGTTAAATTACAGACAAGATAAATGTTTCAGGAAATGAAAAACAACCGTGACTATTGCCGGAATTCCGGTTCGGTCATATTCTTGGGACAACAATAAAATTGTATTATGAGCTATTTTAAGCCCATATTCGAAATAAAGGGCTCTAAATTATATTTATGAGTTCAAATTACGTCTACAGACCCTAAAATAGTGATGCCATTTAATTTGTATAATATTACCTGAGACTTGAAAGTGCCAGACAAACAGGTGGGACATCAATATTTTACACATTTTTTGTTGTTAATACTATGTTCAAGACTACAAGAAGCCAGCCAACGGTAACTGGATGGTCCGAACTGTCTACGGTTCGTGGAGCCCTACCGTTGCTTGCAAACAAACAACAGGCTCTCCGGCCTTACCAATAAATAGTTAACTTTACACAATTTGACTTACCTGAGCTGTAGAGACGACAAGTTACGACCCTTCCTGAGGCCACGTCCGTGTGTGTGTGTGTATGTAGATGTAGGTAATGAGTAATTGAAACGTATAGTTAGGTAGAGTGTGGATGGACGAAGGTTCTCAAAGATGCAGGTCCTCCCAACGCGGTCCGGCAGCAATCACAGCACAAACTTCGCACCAGACTGAAGCAGCTATTTATCACTTATGCACAATTACTTTCAACAAACTCGCGGGCCAGTCAGTCTGACTTCAATACGGCGTTATGTTCCAAAATATCCCAGGTTTTTCGTCAATTCGGGATTACAATTTCAACTTATCGTTAATCGTGACCCAATTATCGGTTACAACGGGCGATTGAACACGATATTTCCAAAACCAATTAAATCAAAAGGGTCCCAACGACCGACATTTTTTCAACGGAAGCCAAAGTCATCTGTCAAGTCAAAAGTTATGTCAAGTGTCAACGTCAAAGACAATAGAATGTTGCCACACCAAAAATATGCGTTCAAATACGTTTTGGATGCAACATACTATGATATTTTAATATCCGTGATACTTGGGTTGCATATTACAGCTAATTTTAAAACTTAAATATGATACTATTAAATAAATATGCAGTTTATTTGAGTGCGGTCCATACAAAAATTATTAAAAATAGCTAATAATAATAATAGTCTTGGACACCTCGAATTCGCAAATGTACATCTTTTTTGAAAAACGCCCATAAACTTTAAATAAATGAATTTTATTTATTTTATTACACTTCATTTCAATTTTGTAGTTGTGTATCTTAAAATCGCAATCCACCTAGCTTTTTAGGGTTCCGTAGCCGAATGGCAAAAAACGGAACCCTTATAGTTTCGACATGTCTGTCCGTCTGTCTGTCTGTCCGTCCGTCCGTATGTCACAGCCATTTATTCCGAAACTATTAGGACTATACATGTGAAACTTGGTAGGTAGATGTATTCTGTGAACCGCTTTCCGATTTTAAGAGAAAATTTAAAAAAAATATTTAAAATAAAGGGGGCGAAACTGAAAATATTTTTTTTCATGAAACCTATACCTGTGTGGTATCTATAGACAGGTCTTTAAAAATCACATTAAGGTTTCAAAAATGACTTTTTCATAAAGTTAATTGTTTCAAAGATATACGCTTCCAAAGTGGTAAAATGTGTGTGTGTCCCCCCTCTAACTTCTATAATAATGAAGTGAAAAATCTAAAAAAACCATATGTTATAGAACTGAATGTAAACTTTCAACCAAAATTAATTTGAACGAGATCGAGTCAGCAGTTTTTGAGATACAGTATATTTTCAAAAACCGCAAATATAACTTTGTAATTCATACAAATACTATAAAAAAAAAGTTATTTGGCGTAGTTGTAAAAATTGTAAATAAGCTAGTTTTTGTTTTTTTTTTCAAATAAATATAATAAGTATATTATATTTATTATAGTTACTACGGAACCCTTCATGGGCGAGTCCGACTCGCACTTGGCCAATTTTTTCTAGCTGATGTGGTTGGCTTCTAGTCCACCTTACGTGAATGACTATCAGACCTTTTCAACCCAGTTACTGAGTAGCACGATACCCTTTGGTACGAATAGCTTTCAGACTATCAGACGTTTTCTTATTGTTTCTAAGATCTCGTTTGGCCACCATCTCACCTGATGGAAAACAATGATGTGGTCGATGATATTGATGATGAGAATTCCACTCCCTAGCTGAACACACTATGAAAGTATTCGTAAAACGCTTTACGCATAACGTAATGAGACATCTTTTAAAGCTACGCTGGTCCAATAAAGTTGAGTCATCTTATGAACCCCTTGCTATAAATATATTTATATATTGGTATTTAGTATAATAAATATTCATGTAAATTTATCAACCATTTACTTTAATATAAACCGAAATATTTATATTTTCTACTAAGTTTTAAGCACCTGCCATGTTATAATTAATTCCGCCTTTGTACTTTTTGTGCTGCATGAAGTTTTTATTGAAATAATACATTTTTAAGTGACTTCTCGTCAGCGACAAAAAGTTAAATAAAACAGGGTCTTATATACTGCGCTATGAGTGCTAAATGCTTCACTTTTTCTAACTCCATATTCTTCCCCCCCAGGCCAGCAATAATCCTGACACATGGAACTCTTAGCTGGCACCAGCTGCAGATCCTGATGTCCCGGAGTACCACACCCGACCTGCTGAAGATGCAGCTAAAACTCGAAGAGTTCTTCACGCAGCAGTTCAAGTCCAGCAAGCGAGTGTTCAGTTCTTTGCATCCGAATTATACGAATTCCAGGAGAGATAGACGGGAACGTGAGTATCATCATCATAATGTTAGTCTAGGACTCTGGGTACATTGGTTGCGGTTAAATAATAATAATATTTTATTAACACGCTTTTATTAGGTCGACCTGTATGTAACTAACTATGTAATGGAATCTAAGAAAGGAGATATTTCATTTTTATATGGGGCTCCGGCCATAACATGTACATTTCAGTAAAGCTGGGAAACTTACCCCTAAATAGAATAAAGTAACATTTTTTTCATAATATCAAATGGTTTTTAACCGACTTCTAAAAAAGGAGGAAGTTCTCAATTCGAATGTTTGTATTTTTTTTTATGTTTGTCCAGGCATAACTCCGTCCAACGAATTAGGAATGATATAGAAATATAACTCTTTAACGAAGCCCGCTAAAACATGGTTCCAAACCACTAAACTGATAATACGAATGCAACACGCGCACAAACAAAACAAAATACTTTGCTAAATTTATTTTCTGCGCATGGATCCGTCAATTCAGTCATTTGGGCGCTATTTTATTTAGTAAGATTAGTTAGAGTGAAACTGAAATATCGAATCAAGCGAGTGCGAACGAGATGGATTGTTTTGTGACATCGAGCGGCGAGGATGGTGTTATGCAGTATGCAGTAGGAGTCAGTCATTTATTATGAACTCAAATATTATAAATTAATATTAAACCCTTTACATTAAGTTTACAAAAAGTGTAAAGCTTCATAACAGAGAATGCCCGTCGGCCATATAAAAAAATCCTGAAATGAACAAGAGTGAAATATACACCAAATGTTACTACAAATCGTAGGTAACCCATTACAATTTCAATAATTATCAAAAAAAAACTAGGTAGAATTCAGTTACAAACCTTTTGCTGAAATATTGGTCGTAATAAGTCTAGGGTTAAGGATGCCAAGTCGTCGTTTAGGCGGATCCAACCTAAGTCCGTGTTTAAAAATGGGTATCGTGTGCACAACTAAAATCAAAATCTTCGAAAAATTACCATAGTCGTTGCTATACCATAAAAAAGCAATCCGTACGTAACTCAATTCGCAAGCGCTATTGTATAATCAAGTAAACAAAGAATCGAAAATGCAGTAATGTCAAACTGTTAGTCTGTCAGTAGGTAAGGCAAAGGAGACGTGATTCATACAGCCTACGATACGTTTTCTATTCAAAAAATATTTAATTTTAATTAATATTGACATGCATATATTATTTTTTAGATTTATGGTACACATAGGTCGAATTATATTAAATTAATAATTACTGTGCATTAAATCTGCAAAATAATTCGTAACGAATTATTTTACGATTCCTGTTTGGCTGAATGCCACTTACCAGTGTCAAATAAACACTGACCTCCAATAAAAATAAGAATGAATTAAACGGATATCAGGTTAAATATTTTAATGATTTCCATATTTTTATATTCTACTTAAACAAACTTGAAAATTATTTCATTATACATATTTTATTTTAAAAAGAATTAAGGACTATTTGCAGTTTCTGTCCATTTCAAGCATTTGGACAGCACCCTTTAGAAACGAAATAGTTATTTTATTACTTACCTAATACCTATTTTTAACGGAAATCATTATTTCCTCATTATCATTATTATTTCATATTTATTAATTTCTTAAAGTACATAAATAAGGTAAGAATTCATTAGCTAACCCCCCATCAGAAGAGCGTTAGGCTTATAAGTTGTGAAACTAGATTTATATATAAATATATAATGTGAAAGTAGAGTAAATTTAAGCCTGCGCCGAGTAAAATAACTCAAAACGGTCTTCACAACTAAAGGAATATAACCTATAATAGTACTTTAATTACCATACAAAAATATGTAATGAACACTAGAATAAATGTGTTAGCAAACATAGTTGGCAAAATTTAAAAATATTTTATAGTTTATTAAACAAAAATACATAAAGTTGGACAAAAATCCTTACAAAACATGCTCGTGCGTCGCTGAATTTTGATAGTAAACTGTTGAATTTTTTCATAAACTTCAATTCATATTATTCTCTAATTATCATACTATCATTTACAGCTTTAACATTTCAAAAATGTCGCTTGGTGGTTTTAATTTTAATTTTTTCTTCTGATTTGCGCGCTATTTTGAACCATACGCAACGTACACCGGTCGAAAATTCAGTCATCCACGGGAGCTCAGAGAGGGGTCGCGTCTCATCGTGGAGCGTTTCGCCGGTAACGATAATTCGCGATCTATTGTGTACGTATGTATTGCAGCAATCCGTTGAATAACATAAGTCATATTTTTTGTTTTTTTGAGTACGATTTATTATGCATACCCAACAATTACTTTTTATTGTTCAATATATATTTCTTTCTTCTTTTTTCAATATTTGTTTTATTATGGGAAAATGTAAAAAAAAAATTATTAGAAGAAAGTTGGCGCAAATTTTCGAAAAAAAGCCATTCTCATAAAAAGTACGTATTTCTATTTTGTGATGTTATTATTGCTTTTTAACCGACTTCAAAAAAAAGGAGATGGTTCTCAGTTCGTCTTAAACTTTTTTTTATGTATGTAACCTCAAACTCGAAGACGGCTGGACCGATTTGGAATTTTTTTTTTCGTTTGAAAGGGTATACTTTCTAGTTGGTTCCATTGTTATGAAATCAGGATCTGATGATGGGATCCTGGAGAAAGCGAGGGAACTCTTTAAATATTATAGGCACACCTATAGCGTTTTGGGTATTTCTAATAGTACCTTGTGCAGTTGCTCCCGAAAAGCACCATTTGAGGAAGTGAAAGTGATGATGAAGACTTTTTTCAAACATTCGATATGGGTATCGTGTAATGGGTTTTTGGGGGTGGTGATTGCAAATCTGGAAATTATTTTTAAATTCAAGATGGCGTATGCAATTTTTTCTCACAAATTCGATATGGGTACCGTGTAATGGGTTTTTGGGGGTGGTGATTGCAAATCTGACATTCATTTTAAAATCCAAGATGGCGGATGCAACTTTTTCTCAAACATTCGATATGGGTATCGTGTAATGGGTTTTTGGGGGTGGTGATTGCAAATCTGGCATTCATTTTAAAATCCAAGATGGCGGATGCAACTTTTTCTCAAACATTCGATATAGGTATCGTGTAATGGGTTTTTGGGGGTGGTGATTGCAAATCTGGCATTCATTTTAAAATCCAAGATGGCGGATGCAACTTTTTCTCAAACATTCGATATGGGTATCGTGTAATGGGTTTTTGGGGGTGGTGATTGCAAATCTGGCATTCATTTTAAAATCCAAGATGGCGGATGCAACTTTTTCTCAAACTTTTGATATGGGTACCGTGTAATGGGTTTTTGGGGGTGGTGATTGCAAATCTGGCATTCATTTTAAAATCCAAGATGGCGGATGCAACTTTTTCTCACACATTCGATATGGGTATCATGTAATGGGTTTTTGGGGGTGGTGATTGCAAATCTGGCTTTCATTTTGAAATCCAATTTAAAACACATACGATATCCATATTGAATGTTGGAGAAAAAGTTGCATCCTTGGTGGATGCAACTTTTTCTCCGACATTCAATATGGACATCGTGTGTGTCTACTAAGTTAAATACACTGATAACCTTCAAGGGTTTATTGCTAAGTATAATTAACAAAGTAACGTAAGGGCTAAAATTATCGCCAAATGATGAAAATGAGAGCACCCGGTTGCTGTTCGAAATGCACTAAGCTCGCGGCGAACTTAGTGCGACCGCATTATATCGCTTGCTCAGCAAACGTGGTCGATTGCAAAATATTGCATCAAACATCGTATAATAGGTTTTTGGGCATACCGATTGCAATCCTGACATTCATTTTAGAATTTACGACGAAAGTTCATTGGCTACTTTGTTAGCTTACAATTTACACTGGGTTATTGACAATTTAACTGATCCTAGGTTAAGTGACTATTCAGTATTATCTAGGGTATCTAATAATACTGAAATTAATTGTTTAAACCCTTAGATGTGACAAAGGAGAGTTATAATAACACAATTTTACTATATCATCAGAATATAAATCGTTTCTCCGGCAAAATATTAGATAAGGAAATGTTAATTGATAAATATGATATAGATATCTTATGTTTTTGTGAACCCTGGCTAAAACCAGATAGAATGTTGTTTAAAATTAATATTTTTCTGTTACTAGTGCATACAACAGGTCCTCAGTAGGAGGTGGTACTTTAATATTACGAAGTAATTCTCTTAGATATAAGGAACAAAAATATATCACCGCTTGCTCTGTTGATTGCTTGTGTGAGGTAGCATGTACAGAAGTTGAAGGCCAAACTTTCTTAAGTGTTTATAGACCACCAGCATCAAACTTGTCATCATTCTTAATGATAATGGGAGAAATTTT
Organism: Tholera decimalis; assembly: GCA_943138885.2. Classification (NCBI taxonomy): domain Eukaryota; kingdom Metazoa; phylum Arthropoda; class Insecta; order Lepidoptera; family Noctuidae; genus Tholera; species Tholera decimalis. Next base: position 3,593,292 of record OW964553.2, on the reverse strand, counting down.
AAGTACCTAAGCTTATAAGAGATAATAAATCAGTTTTCGTTTGTGGTCACCTAAATATTAATTTGTTAGTAAATTCACCTGAACACTGCAAGCTTACTTCATTGTTTGGTTCATTTAACTTAAAATGCACATACAAGGAAGCAACAAGAATAACAGCAACATCAGCTCAATGCATAGATAATATTTATACTAATTGTGCCATAAAATACTCGTCTCAAATTAGTGGAGTTAGGTCTGACCATACAGGTCAACTAGTATCCTTTGAGTTGGTTAAAAAGCGGCAATTAAATAAGACTATTAAGTTTAGGCCACTAACTAAAAAGAAATTAATGTTTTTAATGATAACATGTTAAGTAATATTTCAATGGCCAATTTTGACTCCCATGACCCCAATTAAAATTACAGGATATTATTTTCTTTACTATGCCACGAATTTAGTAAGGCATGTCCAGTTAAAAAAATTCAAATGAGTAATAAATCTAAATTTGAATGGGCCACTGCTGGAATAAGAATAAACTGAGACAATTTATACAACTTATACCATGAAAAATCATTGACTTCCGATGAAGCCTTCCATAATTATGTAAGAAACTACTCAAAGATATTTAAAAGAGTATGCGCCCAAGCTAAATCTAAATCAGAAAGTAATAAAATTAGAATTTCTAACAATAAAATAAAAACTGTGTTGAAGGTGATAAACAAAGAAACTGGAAACACAAACCAACAGGGTTAGAATGATTTGACTTTGAACATCGATGATCAGGTCATCTCAGATAAGTCAAAAGTGGCTGAGAAGTTGGAAAATTACTTTACCAATATTCCAGTAGAGGTTACTAAATCTCTACATTCTTCGCCATTATTGGCAGAATCTTTTTTAAAGGAAAACTTCAATAAGGATATACCAACATTTTCATTTAAGCCCATTTCTATTGATGTAATTAAAAAGCATTCCAAAGTCTTAACATAACAAACACTGATGACTTATGGAGTGCATCTGTTAGGATTCTTGGTAATATTATTGACTCAATTGCTGCTATCATAACAGGCACATTTAATTAATGTATAGACAGCGGTAATTTTCCCGATTTAATGAAACATAGTAAAGTAGTACTAATTTTTAAGTCGGGTTGTAAGAGTGATCCCTCTAACTATAGACCGATATATGTGCTTCCAGCATTAAGCAAAATATACGAAAAAATCATGCTGGACCAGATGCTATCATATTTTAACTCAAATGGAGTTCTGCATAGTCGGCAGTTTGGTTTCACGAAAGGTAAGTCAACAACAGACGCAGGAGTAGCGCTCATCCGTCACATTCTGGAATCTTTGGAGAAATATCAGGATGCAATTGGCATATTTTGTGACCTCTCCAAAGCTTTTGATTGCGTTGACCACAAAACACTAATCTGTAAATTACACCATTACGGAGTTCGTGGATTCGTGTTCTGCTGACCTTGTTCTTTCATATTTATCAAACAGGCAACAAAAAGTTATTGTTAATGAAGCGACATCTGCAGGATCCCTAGCCAAGATGAGTGCTCCGCAAGGTTCAACTCTTGGCCCTTTCCTTTTTATAGTGTGTTTCAATGACATACATGATGACCAACTTATCGGATATTTTTTATTTGTAATTCCATTGTGCTGTATTAATTGGTCTATACGACAGTATAGACCAAAGTTTTAAATATAATTAAGCATATCTTAGAACTGGAAACATATCTTACAACTATATAATAATATAGGTTATCCATCAGAATTCAGACAGGCTTTAATTTATAATCATATTGTGGGAAGTACTAATTTCACACGGGTTCCCGTTAGTATATGCTTAAACTAGACTTATGGTCTTATGGTGCGTGGTGCGCTGGTTGCACGTGACAGATACTAGATTTTGCTTAAGATATTAACAATAGTTAAAACTGTTCTTTCACTGTTGTCTTGTATAACAGCATATTTAAACGTTATTTAAAAAATAACGTTGCTTGTTTACTAATTCTGTCATCGTAAGACTGATATGTAATTGAACTAATTAATTTCAACATATCTACTGTATTTTTATATCATTTAATCATAGTTTAATGTTAAAATACAAAGGTTAACAAATCTGTTTTAAAATCGTAAGATATGACGTCACTTGTTTACCACTGTGTATAAAAGCCGCCGCTCAGTCGTTCTAGACAGTCAGTCACTCAGTCGCTCTGGAGCAGTCACACCGAACGGACCTAAGTTAAGTGAACTTGTGTTGTTTCTAACTTTTATTAATATTTTTATGTGTAGAATTGGTATAAAACTCCTATTGTATTGCTATTGTATTTGAATATAAATTAATTATTTTGTATTTGTTACTTTAATGTGACAGTGTTATTAATTGATAATTGTGTGATAATTTAATGAACATTTGGTATTAATTCTATAAATAACTTGACTTATATAATATGTAATGGAGTAATGAAATAGTAGATACACAAGTAAATAAAGCTAAAGTTATAACGATAGTAATCACATTGTGGTAATATTGTAAAGTACATATAGTGAATTGATGTTTATGTGAAAATGAATTATGTTTTGAAAAGAGTAACTGTGGAGTTTCTTGCCGGCTCTTCTCCATAGATAACTACTTTCCGAACCGGTGGTAAATTAATAAACTGATATTGCTATACAGACTACTAATTATTTCTATAAAACACCTAGTAATCATGGTAATAGCGATTAATAGGTAATTAATCGGTAAATACGTAATAAATAGATATTGATAATTAATTAATTCTAGAAATAACAACATTCTCTATATATCTTTATATCTATATATCTTCCATTTCTGACACACGCTACTGGCATGATTGCTCTATGTTATCTCTTAAAAAGTAGTAGTAGAGATACCTACTACTGTTTCTTGTGATTTTTTTTTATTTTTGGCTCGCGTTTGAATTTTAAGAAAAAAATTAATTCAAACTCAAAATGTTTTATTTCACATAGGCTTACATGGGCACTTATAAAACGTCAGCAGTTTGGCGCAGGGCACGGTTCCAAATTGGTCGTTTTCTATGGAGAAGATCCAGCAAGAAACTCCACAGTTACTCTTTTAAAATATCATTCTTACAATGTATCTATAATACAGGTTAATTAGGTATGAGAGGACATTAAAGCCTGTCTGAATTCTGATGGATAACCTATATTATTGTATAGTTGTAAGATATGTTTCCAGTTTTAAGATATGCTTAATTATATTGAAAACTTTGGTCATTACAAGATATTTTCTAAATTTAAACCCACGACCTACGTCATTTAAATTTAAAAGTCAATTATCTGAAATTAAGTATTTCAAATGGCGGGAGACTTTGTTAAACATAAAAAACACAGTGATACGACGTCAATGTGGAGCTATTTTTAGTTGCGAAGGATAGGAATAGTGCCAAATGTAACCGATGCTCAGCCATTCTCAAGACTTTGGATGGATCGACTAAGGGATTACATACAGATTTGTCATCAAAACATTACATCAAGCTTATATCAGCTTCAACAAGTCTAGATTCTGATAATCTGAACACAGCACCGCCGCCAGCCAAGCGAAAGTTAAATGATTATTTTACTAAACGTGCCGACGATAGCCTCGATGATGTTTTGGCAAGAATGATTGCATTAGATGGATTTCCATTCAGTATATTCATAACTTCAGATGATTCGAGAAAATTTGTCTTTGCAAAATACACGGATTTACCAAAGTCAGCCGTCACCATTCAAAAACGTGTCATGAATTACAGTGACAAAATCAGAAAGCAAGTAACTGCAGAATTGAAACATTTGAAAAGTGCAGGTGAAAGATTTAGTCTTTCTTTCGACAAGTGGTCTTCAACATCCAATAAACCATACATGGCTGTCAACGTTCATTCATATAAAAAAAAATTGGAATTTAGGACTTGTTCCTATTTATGGAGGTATGAAAGTATGGCTGAAAATTGTCTTCGTATATTGAAAGAGCGTCTAAGTATATTTGATATTTCCCTGGATACTGGCTTTATGAAAAACATAATTATTTGCAAGACAGCTCTACCTCAGATGATACTATAAATGAACCACCTGTGGCTATTGATCATATGGACGACATCCATGATGATGAACATTTAGAAGACTTAGACAGTCCAGAATCAGACTTAATCTTAATTTCACAAAATGACCTTGCGCTATAACACATACCAGAGTTAACACAAGATGAAAACATTAATGAGCTGATAAAGAAAATCCGCAAAGTTGTAGAGTGTATTTCAAAAGATCATCATTGAAAAATGAAACAGTACTTCAAAAATAAATGAAAATTAAACATGGAAAAGAGCTGTCACTAATTTTGGACTGTAAAACCAGGTGGAATAGTCTTTTAACAATGCTGGAGCGATTTTATCTTTTAAAAACCTTCATTCAAAAAGCTCTTATAGATCTCAATCATCCAATTCGTTTGGAAGAAGTTGATTTTGAATTGGTAAATAAAATTGTTGATGTGCTGACCCCAATTAAATTGACAGTAGAAGCAATCTGTCGGCGAGATGCTAATTTATGCACAGCTGATTCCGCTTTGAAATTTCTTATAAAACAGCTATCTAGCATAATCATTTTTTGGCAAGTGCTGACACTTGCCAAAAAATGAAAACATCCTTAGTGGAACGTATGAAGCAACGACGAAGTGATGATTTGACTGGTGTGTTGAATTAATTACAAAATCCATGAAAAGATGATGAAAATCAGTTATTATCGGATTTGGAATGGCATGACTTATTTCCAGTTTCTACACAGGCTTTAGTTTGGAAGCAAATAAAGTGTATTGTTAAAAAACTTAGTCGAGATGACACGGAAGAAGAAGAAGGAAGATCAGGATCACAAACAGATGATGAGTTAAGCCCAGACACCTCCCAATCCCAACCCCAATTGACACTAAAGGAAAAGTTATAGCTGGAAATTGATAATAGTATGAAATCCCCAGATCGTGAAGTACAAATACAAAATTAATCGGGGTTGGCAAAATATAGTATTAGACGTGAAATAAGCCTGTTTGAAAATGGAGGAATTAGTGGATATCACTTAGAAACAGCATATAAGTATCTATTGTCTATTCCTCCAACCAGTGTAAAACCTAAACGAGCGTTTTCAGCTGCTGCTTATGTTGGTAATAAACGAAGCAGGCTTGGAAGTCAAACCTTGGATGCATTGATATTTCTACGATTGTATTTTCAAAATTCGAAATAAGTTTTATTGTCTTTTTATTTCTTACAAAGTATAGTATCTTTTTGACATTTTTTCTTTTCTTACTATACTGTGATATGTGTAGTGTACCAAAATTAAAAATATATATTTTAAGAAATTACTCGTTTTTTAGAGTTCAGTTGCCGAATTGCAAAAAACGGAACCCTTATAGTTTAGTCATGTCTGTCCGTCTGTCTGTCTGTCTGTCCGTCTGTCCGTATGTCACAGCTATTTTATTCCAAAACTATTAAGACTATACATGTGAAACTTGGTAAGTAGATGTATTCTATGAAACGCTTTCCGATATTGAGAAAAAAATTAAAATCATTTAAAATAAAGGAACATACTACTACCCCATACATGGAACTAAAACTGAAAATATATTTTTTTTTCATGAAACCTATGCGTGTGTGGTATTTATAGACAGGTCTTTAAAAATGACATGGGGGTTTCTGAAACCACTTTTTCATAAAGTCAATCGTTTAAAAGATATAAGCTTCCAAAGTGGTCAAATGTGTATCCCTCCCTCTAACTTCTATAATAGTGGAGTGACAAATCAAAAAAAACATGTATCTGTAGATCTTAATGCAAACGTTCAACCAAAATTGGTTTGAATGATATCGAGTTAACAGTTTTTGAGATAGGTACGGCATATTTTCTAAAACCGCAAATATAACTTTGTAATTCATACAAACACTATGAAAAACAAAGTTATCTAGCATAGTTGTAAAAAATGTAAATAAGCTAGTTTTAAGAAATTTGTAAGGTTTTTTTCGTCAAATAAATATACATATTATATTATATTATTATAGTTACACACGGAACCCTTTATGCGCGAGTCTGACTCGCACTTGGCCAATTTTTTACATTTGAGACCAATTAGAAACCACATAGTCTAATCCGGGGATAGCCCCAGGGTCCCAGGATTCAGCATCAAGAATCACGTAATCCCGGGATTGAAAAACATGCTCGGGATTGTATTCTCTAGTTGCAACTAAGAAAAAAAAAATAGAATTAATAAATTGTAAAGAACCAGATAGATAGCCCTACAGACCTCAATCTGAACGATAATTCTGTAAGCAGTTTTATGTCGATAGGAGCCGGGTTTTCTGGTTTAGAACAAGTTTTAGCTTCCTTTGACATTCCCTCTATGTCCGACAAATTATACGCCAAGTGCCATAACAAGGTCTGTCTACTACGGGAATCAGCCAAAGAAAAATTGGCCAAGTGCGAGTCAGACTTGCCCATGAAGGGTTCCGTAGTAACTATAATAATATAATATGTATAACTACTACAACTACTAGTCTGTCTGTCTGTCCATCCTATTAGGACTATTAGGACTATACATATAAAACTTGGTAGATTGATGTATTCTGTGAACCGCTTTCCGATTTTAAGAAAAAATTAAAATATATTTAAATTAAATTAAAAAATATTTTCAGTTTTAGTTCCATGTATGGGGAGCCCCCCCATACATGGAACTAAAACTGATAATATTTTTTTTTCATGAAACCTATGCATGTGTGGTATCTATATACAGGTCTTAAAATGAGATTGAGATTTCTAAAACCACTTTTTCATAAAATTAATCGTTTAAAAGATATACGCTTCCAAAGTGGTAAAATGTGTGCTCCGCTCTAATTTCTATAATAAGGGAGTGAAAAATATAAATATATATATACATATATATATCTATAGATCTTAATGTAAACTTTCAATCAAAATTGGTTTTAAAGAGATCGAGTCAGCAGTTTTTGAGATACAGCATATTTTCTAAAACCGCAAATATAACTTTGTAATTCATACAAATACTATGAAAAACAAAGTTATTTGGCGTAGTTGCAAAAAATGTAAATAAGCTAGTTTTAAGAAATTTGTAAGTTTTAGTTTTTTGTCAAGTAAATATACATATTATATTATATTATTATAACTACGGAACCCTTCATGGGCGAGTCTGACTCGCACTTGGCCAATTTTTGTAAAATGTTATAATAAGCAATATAACATTAGATTTATAGTTTTCTTTTATTTTTTTTTCTTTTTAATTAAGTTACACTTGATACATATATTGTTATGAAATAAATTACGCTTATATTTTCTGCGAAGTAAGTTCGCTAGACAGCATTAATGAAAAATTTTTTTTTGGTATGGCCCCACGTATATAATAAAGTACCGAATGTTATCACATCACAATTACAAATTAATTAATTAATGTACATCAGAATTTAAACGAGCACTTTCAAATAAGTACTGCATACTCATCTAGCCTAACTTGCTACTTACCCAGTTTCGAAGCGTCAATAGCCTAATGGATAAGGTGTCGGACTTGTGATCGAGAGGTCACGGGTTCGAACCCCACCCATTACACTATTGACGTGAACCCACTCCAGACACAAGCATATTTAGCTTAGTTGGAGGGGTTAACAAGATTGCTAGTAATGTGAAATGTACCCACATTGCTAGTATTCATTAAAAAAAAATATGAGGAGTTTAATATATAAAATCAAAGTTTACGTTAATTTTTATATAATAGGTATAATTTATTAAATTTATATTTGTGATTTATTTACGTACCTACTTGCTTCATTTAGATCCATCCAGCCGTTTAAGCGTGAAGAAGTAACAAACATGCAAACAGACACATTCATTCACAAACTTTCGCCTTTATAATATTAGTGTGATAAATAAAACCATCTAAATAATTAATATTCGTTTTTCAAGTTTATTCAACATAACGACAAAAAATTAAAAAATGCAAAGTTAGCAAACTTCGTCGTGCAACGGCAAGCGGGCCTCGAGCGAACTTGTCATTGTGTGTGTGACAACGCACACGACTAGCCCGCTGCAGTAAATACCTATTTTCCGCGCGTCTCTTATGCTCGACACCCTCTTAATATACAAGGTGGTTTTTAAAAAGTACGAGCCAAAATTTAAGGGTACTCGAGGTATTCAAAACAAAACTTTGTTGTTTAGTAAAATGGACAGAAACATCTCCTAAATATTGGCTCGCTCTATTTATCAGCTCATATACGGAGTGCCGATTTAATGACCTGCATTGTTTCAACGTGGTGTAATACCTACTGATAACATAAAACACATTAGACGTGATTTAAAATGTGTATTCTTAAGCAATCCTTAAATTAAGTTATTAGGATTTACCCGAATTTTTCACGAAATGCTGTGCAATAGTACTAACCGTACAAATAGGTACAGATTATTTTTTTAGCATACGATAGCCAGTGCGTGACGAATATACAGCTTGACCACAAACAGTTGACAAAAATGGGGGCGCTACTATCGGTTACATGGCAACATCTATACTAGGAACTGAATAAATTTGATACTTCTAATCTATATATATATAACTCAAAGGTGACTGACTGACTGACTGACTGACATAGTGATCTATCAACGCACAGCCCAAACCACTGGACGGATTGGGCTGAAATTTGACATGCATGTAGATGTTATGATGTAAGCATCCGCTAAGAAAGGATTTTGCGAAATTCCCACGGGATCGGGATTTACACGGGAAAGACTTCCCATGCGGGCGAAGCCGCTGGCACAAGCTAGTTTTATATAATTCTAAATTAAGGTCTTTTAATTTTTGACAACTGCAATACAAAATATGTAATACAAAACTTTTATATATTTAATAATGTTGCATTTTGATATCTTTTATTATTAGAATAACAAATGAATAAAGAAAACAAACAAGCTTAGAACAATAACAAAATCTTTATTTACAAATCAATTCTAGTCTAAGTCACTGTCCAAATACTCGACACCAGACATATCATTATCTTGATCATCTTCAGTATTTGAGCTAGTGTCACTACTTTCCTCTCCAACATGAATCACTAGTCTGTCTATATCTTCATAGAGTGTTCTTCCCCGGTCAAAATACTCTTGTTCGATTTTCTTCACATGTTCAACACATTTATTCCACGTTTCAGGAGTAATGTCATTAAAGGATTCCTCAGTTGCTTTTTTAATGTCAATTATTCCAATGTTACATGCAGCTACTTTTTGCTTTGCTATGCCCCAGATGAGTTCTATAGGGTTAAGGTCACAGTGATAAGGCGGAAGCCTTACCACTTCGTGACCATGTTCTCCCAACAGCTCATCTATTTCATAGACCGGTTCTGGCTTGTGCTTTTTACCTAGCATTAATAATCCAGGTTTTCTTGTAGCTGGATCGAATGGGATGTTGTTTTCTAACAACCACAGTTTTATATCATCTACCCGGGATGCTGATGTTGGAGCCTTATTCCGAACCACAATATGGTATGGCGCATTGTCCATGACAATTATGGAAGCTTCATTTAGGTTTGGGATCAATTTTTCTGTCACCCACTTGGTAAAAATGTGAGAATTCATTTCGGAATGATAATCTTCTAATTTGTTTTTGCCACTAAATATAAGTGAAGCATTAGGTACAAATCCGTTAGCGGTTCCAGCATGGACAATAATCCAACGTTTTCCTTTTGAAACATCATGCTTTATGTCTTTGATGTTTATGGATTGCCAACATTTTCTTAATTTATAAGAAGTGTGAATATAACTTTCAACCAAGTAAACTATTTGTTTTTGGAGCTCCACAGGTAAATCCCTATTTTGTTTAATTGTTTGCAAATATTTTTCCCTCTTTGCTGCTATATTTGTTTTTTCTACTAGTGTTGCTCTATTGTTACTGCATGTTTTATATGAAAAACCTATAGCATGTAAAATTTGTCGTAATTTTTCACGCCCTCCTTGAAAATCTAATTCATCTCATACGACAAAGTAGCGTTTTTTAAACATAGCATAAATAACCACATTAAGGACTCCGTAATGCTCTGGAAAAATTTAAAAACTACGCTGCTCCCTCCTAAAAATGACGTTGACCTTCCTCCACATTTTAAGAATCCAGATGAAATATGTGACCATTTTTTGAATGTACCCGGTAATGACGCAGTCTGTACTTCCAGTTTAGCGTACTTTGAGTCCGAAAGATTTAACGACTCCACTTTCTCTTTACAACCGATAACACCGAGTGCAATACTTAAAGTTATAAGTGGTATAAAAACTAAGGCTGAAGGCTGTGATGGTGTCAGCATTGATATGGTACTTATGACGCTCCCAATAACGTACCAATACCATAACAGCTATCATAAATTTGTCTATCGAGACATCGACCTGCCCCGAGCTGTGGAAAATCGCCAAAGTTCGTCCGTTACCGAAGAAGTCGGACGCTACACAAATTAAAGACCTGAGGCCCATCAGTATACTACCAGTATTGTCCAAAGTTCTGGAAAAGACAGTGTGCGCTCAGTTAACTGCATATCTAGAAAACAACAATATCTTGCCTGATGTACAGTCAGGGTTCAGGAGGGCGCGTGGTACTGCCACAGCCCTTTTGGATATGACTGACAATATTCTCGCTGCTCAAGATGCTGGTATGTGCACTCTTCTGGTTCTGTTGGATTATTCACGTGCGTTTGACTGTATAAATCTGCCTCTTTTACTGGCAAAAATGGCATTTTATGGTTTTGACAGTCGGACGATTGAATGGTTCCGCAGCTACTTGGACAAGCGTACGCAGTACATTGAAATCCATAGAACGGACGGGTCTACGATAACTTCCAGTTATCGTTCAGTATGCAGAGGAGTTCCACAGGGCTCGATTTTGGGGCCGGTGTTATTTATTATGTATTGCGCTGACATTATTAATTCGATTAAAAAGTGCAAATATCACATTTAAGCAGATGACACCCAAATTTATATTTCTTTTAAGCCTCAGGACTATGTAAATGCATTAAAAGACCTAAATTAGGATCTTCAAGCTATTGTACAATGGTCAGAGTACAATTCATTGGTATTGAACCCCTCAAAAACCAAATATATGCTCTTCGGTACTAAGGCTCAGTTACAGGCAATTAGTGCTACTGGTGACGTAATAGTAATGGGTGAACCACTTGAGCGGGTTTACGAGGCTCGTAATCTTGGCCTTATTATGGATTCAGAGCTTCGCTATGAAAAACATGTGGCTGAGTCGATTCGGAATTGTTTCTACAAACTAAAGGTTTTGTACAAAGCTCGTCCATATCTCAGTGAGGAACTGCGTATTATGTTGGTGGATTCTTTGGTGCTATCTAAACTGAATTACGCGGATGTCATTTATGGTGAGCGTCTTCTGTCCAAAACCGACAAAATGATTCAGAGGCACGCATGCGCACGTTTTTGTTTCAATATTCCATTTAGAAGTCATGTTACACCCTATTTAAATAAGCATAAAATGTTGAAAATGAAAGCACGGCGTAAATTACATTTAGCAAATCTTTTATTTGGCTTAATTAAAACTCAAAAACCATTATATTTATACAATAAGCTTGAGTGGACAAGAGGTCATAGGAATCGGCAGGGAAGACAATGTGCTCAGAGTCTTTTGACACCACATCACAATTCGGCAGCGTTTAGAGGTAGCTTTCGATACGCGGCCAGTAAATGTTGGAATAATATTCCCCCACCTATAAAATACTGTGGGAATAGGCTAACATTTAAGCTTAAGCTGAAAGAGTTTTTACTCGAACACCAAAAACAGTATGAGACCATTCAAGTCAATTCATCCGCGATTTGAATATCTACTGCTGTCTCCGTGTTGTGGAACATGTGAATCATTTATTTAATTATTCCATTTTATTTATTTTAATTATTCAATTTTATTTATTTTTTCAATTCTTTAATGAGACATATTCCAAATTATTATGTATATTATTACGGCATAATTCAGTTATATCTCTAACTTTTGACTAGAAGGTTTACGCGTGTGTATTGCACATTCGAGCGTGTGGCACCCGTGGGCTGCAGCTGAAAACCAGCGTTAGGTGGTGATACTTAGGGTTGCCACCTGACATTATGCTGAGCTGAGGCCCTTTTGGCACAATATTGTTTTTTTTTTATTTTTAATGTTGTATATAATGTGTATTTCTTAATTTTATGTGCCAATAAACGCAATTTTCTTTCTTTCTTTCTTTCTTTCTTGCTACCGCTAACAAATTTCGCAAAGTTGGTGCTATTTTTTGTACTGTGTATGAAAATTGGACTTTCTGACGAATCGCACAGATAGTGAAGTCATCTAATTCTATTTTCGGGCGGCCTTTTCTATGCTTTGCAGGTGTTGAAAACTTGCCATCGTTTTTAGACCCTTCATCAATTATGCGTCGAACAGTGCTTTCCGATTTTCCTGTAATCAAAATAAAACATTGTTTGTTAAGTGTGTAACGACCAAAATTATGCAGTCGCGCTATACAAACATCTATATAAATCTAATTCTTCCGAATCTAAACATAACCTCTCAAATTAGATTAAATCTGTAAAAATATCGATGTAGTGATTTCTCTTACTCATTTAACTAATAATTATTGTAATATATATCGTAAACTACGTATATCATATAAAATAAGAGTGTATAAATACCTGTCATAGAGGCAACTCGCTTGTAAAGGTCATCCAATTCCGTAAGAAGTTTTTCAGCATGATATTCCGCCAAACATCTCTTAAAAACATTAAATATCACTTTCCTGGCGCCACTTTTTATTGTTTTACCCATTTCAAACAACGATTCACTGAGAAAAACGGATATTTATTCCAAAAATCACAAATAAACGTCGAACAAGCCGAAATTTATTGACTATGACTGACGTTTGACAACTGCTGTAGTGTTGTCAGTTACGGAAACATTTTAGTTCCACTTTAATTAATTTCTACTCTTTCTGGTCAACCTATGTCTTCGTTACCAAAATGTATGGAGCAAACTAGCATTAGTTGGTAACCAGTCATCCTCTCTTTTTTCTAAGCGGACTGCTGCAATCCACTATAGTCGTTGAATCTCTTTTTTCACACACACAGGCAAACCAATCCATCCAATTTATAAAACTCTGTTCTTAATATAAAATATATAATAGTTAGGTATGGTTATTAAACTGGCTGGCTACCTGTTGCATAATACTGACAACTCGTAGTTGTCTATACGAAAATGAAACACGAAATTATTTTACTTACGAGTGATAAGCTATCCCAGTTAGTATTTTCCTTCCTTCTTTCCGTCTTTTACACCACCTTACTACGCAGGAGGTCATGTTTATCCCTCAGAAACGAGCTTTTTCTTAGATTTTTCACTAATCAACACGATTCTGGCGTCTGTCACTGAGCGCTCATCAGACTGAGAGGCGCTTTGATTGTATTTTTTTCACCCCGCCTACTTGATTGTATTTTGCGTGGAACCATTTTTGAGCGGAGTTCGTGTTCTATATCATTCCTAATTCGTTGACTCTGTCGCTTGCTTTTTATTGGAAAGGGTATACTTAAGGTTATACATTAATTTTTGTTGGAAAGGGTATACTTTCCAAATGGTCCCATGAAAGTTTATCGAAATCGGACAAGCCGTTTCTGAAAAAACATTAAGAAAAAACATTAACACAAGTCTAAAAAAATCTACATTGATGATCTTTTCGTTTACTCTGCATTGCGTTTTTTGTTCGCGCATAACTCCGTCATTTACGAACCGATTTGGAAGTCCTTTTTTAACCGACTTCAAAAAAGGAGGAGGTTCTCAGTTCGTCTTGAACCCTTTTTTTTTAATGCATGTTAACTCATATCTCAAAGACGGCTGGACCGATTTGGAAAATTCGTTTTTAGTTTGAAAGGGTATATATACTTTCTAGTTGGTCCCATTGTCATCACGTTAGGATCTGATGATGGAATCATGGAGAAATTGAGGGAACTCTTTAAATATAGGCACACCCATAGCGTTTTGGGTATTTCTTATAGTAACTTGTGCAGTTGCTCTCGAAAAGCACCATTTGGGGAAGTGGAACTGATGATGAAAACCACAGATAGCCACCGAAACTACTCAATAATAAGTATTTTGTGGATTGCGATTCGATTACTTGAATATGGATGTTAAGCACTTTATGCTCGTCACAATGCATATATGGTGAAGTAGAGCTGATGGTGAAATACCAGAACTCCTCAAAAATTAACGGCTCTGCATTGGGAAAAGCAATATTTTGTAAAAGGTGATAAGTAGTTGACATTTTGGCTTTTGTAACTAGATTAATTACAAACTGACCCACTAAAAAGCGCGAAAATAAAAACTTTTTTGCAAAAAATAAAACCGACTTCCATATCAAAACACTACAAAGCGAAAAATAATTTTAATTTCGGAAGGCGGTGTGAAAAAAAGAGAAACTACAAATCGATGACAGCCATGACAGGTTGTAGAAATGACGTTTATACTACACCTGCTTGGAAAGTACCTTGATACTTTATCAAATTTACGGTAGAAAGTACGTCATTGCATATCGAACAAATATGCGGGGAGAAAACGCATCTGAGCGGGAGAGAAGAGTGTATGAAAATCCATTTCTTACGTGGTTTTTCTTTTTTAATTTTGTGTAAGACTATGCGCCGGTAACCTAAATATCACAAGCCAAAAAGTTTTTACAGTGAGTTTTTATCTCCAAGTTCGCAAAATGACACTGGCCACTAGCTGTGTGTTGGATGGTGTCGGGCTGGCAGTGCGACCCTGCGGCGGCAGGATAAACAATTTGAAAAAAGAACATGTGAAAATTGCAGACGCCATTGGCGCCATTTTCAATTTGTGTGTTGTTTGAGGATTCAGTTTTCGTATAATTTATTTTCCTCGTAGGTGTACTATAAAGCACTATGTATCACTCGAGAGAAAGTGCGATTCCCGATCTCGGGTGTTTTAAAGCCCTCGCCTACGGCTCGGGCTTCAAACGACACCCTCGACGGTAATCGGTCACTTTCTCCTCTCGGTGAACAATGTACTATTACATAACCTTGTTTTGTTTTTGTTCATCAGAACTAACCCACAAAACACAAGTACCCTAGCGGAGACCTTACTGACTGATAGAGTTTCAACTTTCAAGACAACAAGCGGTTATTTTGAATTCGTTCACAAACACATTTCAAAAATGGAGACTAAAGATTTTTGTAACGATGAAATCGTCACACTTAATTATGTTTACTCAAAAATATGTACAAGAGAATAATAGTAATTTATTTTTAACACTACAAGAATACACACATTTTTTAATTACCTTCTACGTAACATTGATTTGATGAGTGAATGAAGTTTGCAAGCAAACGAGACGCCATGTTGAATAAAACATGCCAATAATTGAAAAACTATTATTTTTTGTACACAACAAATCAGGCTCAAATTCACCAGAGAATATTTTTCCCTAATTTGTAGTATTTTTTCCTCTTTTTCGATAAATGTACATCTGATGGCCGAAAATGAAACATCTCCTTTAACCATCTACCAAGGGTCGTAGCGTAATGAAAATTGGCAGCTGTATGTAGTGCTGATGACAATACAATAATATGGTGCTGTCAAACTGATCTGATGATGGAGCCGGAAGATATGAACTGGAAGTTTATGATGGAAAATCGTATCATAGCTGTTTTGGATTTCTTAGAAAAGTCTTGTAATGAACTTTGACCACGATTAGGTTTCAAGGTCTGATGATGAAGCCGGAAGATATATACTCAAATCTTATTTGAGTTGTTTCACATTTTCGGATGTTTTTGAATCTAATAATCCTAATATAGCATACAATACATTTACACAAATATTTTTGTGTCTGAAATGAAATTAATGAAAGTGGGTATCGCGTGGTATTAAAATATGTAGTGCATAAAAACGAAATTTATTATGGCAGTATCATTCAAAATCTACGCAACGAAAGAAAAGTATTTTCAAGAATTATTGTAATAAATTTAAACGGGTAATGCTATTTGACGAAAAAAGCACAGAATACTTATAAAATACAAATGTCTAGTAATCAATCAAAAACGACTTGACAAATTATGAATGAAAATAAACTAAATACTCCTAAGAATAACATTAATCAAATTCGTATCAACAATACAATTATATCAGATCCTAAACATATTACAAATATCAAAATAAAATCAATCCAAACTGCAGGGACAAACGTCACTAACTATATACTGAACAGAAAAGATTCCATGTTTATTGCTCCCAACTTGACAAATCATTTTAGCCCTTTGAAACACGAATCGTGTAGGTTATGATTGTGTTAATACAAAGATTACTAAAACTGTCGCTGACATTGTATGTGGGCCACTGTGTCATATTATGAACTTATGTATTTGTGAAGGAATTTTTGGAAACTTGGCATTACTTAAATGGCAAGAAAAATACCTGATGCAAAATTACAGACCAATAACATTAATATCCATTTTCTCTAAGATATTTGTAATCTATATGTGCTTGCGCAAGTTTTATTTAATTTATAATTTTCTACTGTCACATTTCTGAACGCACCTCTAATGGTATAATTATGTTGTTATCATCATATTTCCGAACGCATCTTACATATTAGAATACAGATTCTTACTTGACCGCAGTTTTTTGAGCTAACCATATCTCCTTCCCTCCTATCTAATTCCCATAAATCAGAGAGAGAAGAAATGTTCACCGCACGCGCCACTGATTGGCGCATTCACCGCCAGCTAATCACGGCACAGACGCTGTGATTCGAAAGAAAAATTCGCTATATTGTGTCTTCGTCTTCGTTAGAACACCACCGCATAAGTTTCTTCCCCGCGCCGCGCCGATTTAATAAACCCGCTAATATATCTATAAATCTAATGATGATCAGTGTGAATAAAAATAACCATCTGTGCAATTTTCTGCGATATGTCGCAGGCTTCTGATTATGTAAAGCATAATATTCTATTAAAATACTCTAAGCGTATGGTGTCAAAGGAAATGTTCGAAACCTCTTACAAGCATATTTACAAGGAAGCAAGCAAACTACAGAAATAACGCGAACAATAAAAAAAAAAAAAAAAAAAAAAAAAAAAGTTGTGGAAAAGTTGTGGAATATTAAACCAGAAGTTATTTTTACACCTAGGGAGCGTAACGTCAATTATGGCATACCGCAAGGAAGCGTATTAGGGCCACCGCTTTTTACCTATTATATCAACGATTTTCCTAAATGACACAGTATGACACTGCAGATGTCAGCACAATAACCATTCCTTGTGGCAGTTTGGGTCTATGTTGGTTAAAACCAGTGTTTCTTTTTTGCTATTGATGGAAAACCTTCAAAAGATGCCTGGAATTTAGGGAAAATGACCAGGAAGTGTGGAATTTTAACTGAATAAACCCACCCCGGCGATCATCATCAGCACATAGGAGCCCATTTAAAGTGTGTATGGTTAATTTCTTGTGGTGTAACAGCAGCGGCAGCTGCGCCCGCGCCGCCGGAGGGTCAGGCAGCGCCGGCTGAGCTGCGCCACCACCGCCACTGGCAGAAGGTGCTGCAGTTGGTTTCCGGCATGCAGCTCTCCACGCTGCCCACGCCGCTGCCGGCCAACGGTAACATACCTCCACCATCCAGGGTCTCCCGAGCTGGAGCTGCGCCACCACCGCCACTGGCAGAAGGTGCTGCAGCTGGTGTCCGGCATGCAGCTCTCCACGCTGCCCACCAACGGTAACATACCTCCACCATCCAGGGTCTCCCGAGCTGGAGCTGCGCCACCACCGCCACTGGCAGAAGGTGCTGCAGCTGGTGTCCGGCATGCAGCTCTCCACGCTGCCCACGCCGCTGCCGGCCAACGGTAACATACCTCCACCATCCAGGGTCTCCCGAGCTGGAGCTGCGCCACCATCGCCACTGGCAGAAGGTGCTGCAGCTGGTGTCCGGCATGCAGCTCTCCACGCTGCCCACGCCGCTGCCGGCCAACGGTAACATACCTCCACCACCCAGGGTCTCCCGAGCTGGAGCTGCGCCACCACCGCCACTGGCAGAAGGTGCTGCAGCTGGTGTCCGGCATGCAGCTCTCCACGCTGCCCACCAACGGTAACATACCTCCACCATCCAGGGTCTCCCGAGCTGGAGCTGCGCCACCACCGCCACTGGCAGAAGGTGCTGCAGCTGGTGTCCGGCATGCAGCTCTCCACGCTGCCCACCAACGGTAACATATCTCCACCATCCAGGGTCTCCCGAGCTGGAGCTGCGCCACCACCGCCACTGGCAGAAGGTGCTGCAGCTGGTGTCCGGCATGCAGCTCTCCACGCTGCCCACCAACGGTAACATACCTCCACCACCCAGGGTCTCCCGAGCTGGAGCTGCGCCACCACCGCCACTGGCAGAAGGTGCTGCAGCTGGTGTCCGGCATGCAGCTCTCCACGCTGCCCACCAACGGTAACATACCTCCACCACCCAGGGTCTCCCGAGCTGGAGCTGCGCCACCACCGCCACTGGCAGAAGGTGCTGCAGCTGGTGTCCGGCATGCAGCTCTCCACGCTGCCCACCAACGGTAACATACCTCCACCATCCAGGGTCTCCCGAGCTGGAGCTGCGCCACCACCGCCACTGGCAGAAGGTGCTGCAGCTGGTGTCCGGCATGCAGCTCTCCACGCTGCCCACCAACGGTAACATACCTCCACCACCCAGGGTCTCCCGAGCTGGAGCTGCGCCACCACCGCCACTGGCAGAAGGTGCTGCAGCTGGTGTCCGGCATGCAGCTCTCCACGCTGCCCACCAACGGTAACATACCTCCACCACCCAGGGTCTCCCGAGCTGGAGCTGCGCCACCACCGCCACTGGCAGAAGGTGCTGCAGCTGGTGTCCGGCATGCAGCTCTCCACGCTGCCCACCAACGGTAACATACCTCCACCACCCAGGGTCTCCCGAGCTGGAGCTGCGCCACCACCGCCACTGGCAGAAGGTGCTGCAGCTGGTGTCCGGCATGCAGCTCTCCACGCTGCCCACCAACGGTAACATACCTCCACCATCCAGGGTCTCCCGAGCTGGAGCTGCGCCACCACCGCCACTGGCAGAAGGTGCTGCAGCTGGTGTCCGGCATGCAGCTCTCCACGCTGCCCACCAACGGTAACATACCTCCACCACCCAGGGTCTCCCGAGCTGGAGCTGCGCCACCACCGCCACTGGCAGAAGGTGCTGCAGCTGGTGTCCGGCATGCAGCTCTCCACGCTGCCCACCAACGGTAACATACCTCCACCATCCAGGGTCTCCCGAGCTGGAGCTGCGCCACCACCGCCACTGGCAGAAGGTGCTGCAGCTGGTGTCCGGCATGCAGCTCTCCACGCTGCCCACCAACGGTAACATACCTCCACCATCCAGGGTCTCCCGAGCTGGAGCTGCGCCACCACCGCCACTGGCAGAAGGTGCTGCAGCTGGTGTCCGGCATGCAGCTCTCCACGCTGCCCACCAACGGTAACATACCTCCACCATCCAGGGTCTCCCGAGCTGGAGCTGCGCCACCACCGCCACTGGCAGAAGGTGCTGCAGCTGGTGTCCGGCATGCAGCTCTCCACGCTGCCCACGCCGCTGCCGGCCAACGGTAACATACCTCCACCACCCAGGGTCTCCCGAGCTGGAGCTGCGCCACCACCGCCACTGGCAGAAGGTGCTGCAGCTGGTGTCCGGCATGCAGCTCTCCACGCTGCCCACCAACGGTAACATACCTCCACCATCCAGGGTCTCCCGAGCTGGAGCTGCGCCACCACCGCCACTGGCAGAAGGTGCTGCAGCTGGTGTCCGGCATGCAGCTCTCCACGCTGCCCACCAACGGTAACATACCTCCACCACCCAGGGTCTCCCGAGCTGGAGCTGCGCCACCACCGCCACTGGCAGAAGGTGCTGCAGCTGGTGTCCGGCATGCAGCTCTCCACGCTGCCCACCAACGGTAACATACCTCCACCATCCAGGGTCTCCCGAGCTGGAGCTGCGCCACCACCGCCACTGGCAGAAGGTGCTGCAGCTGGTGTCCGGCATGCAGCTCTCCACGCTGCCCACCAACGGTAACATACCTCCACCACCCAGGGTCTCCCGAGCTGGAGCTGCGCCACCACCGCCACTGGCAGAAGGTGCTGCAGCTGGTGTCCGGCATGCAGCTCTCCACGCTGCCCACCAACGGTAACATACCTCCACCATCCAGGGTCTCCCGAGCTGGAGCTGCGCCACCACCGCCACTGGCAGAAGGTGCTGCAGCTGGTGTCCGGCATGCAGCTCTCCACGCTGCCCACCAACGGTAACATACCTCCACCATCCAGGGTCTCCCGAGCTGGAGCTGCGCCACCACCGCCACTGGCAGAAGGTGCTGCAGCTGGTGTCCGGCATGCAGCTCTCCACGCTGCCCACCAACGGTAACATACCTCCACCACCCAGGGTCTCCCGAGCTGGAGCTGCGCCACCACCGCCACTGGCAGAAGGTGCTGCAGCTGATTTTCTGGCTACTGACTACCCATAATGACTGTCAAAGATGTACAAATGATAGCTAGAACCAAGTTTGTTATCCATTCACGAACTGACCTTGCTAAGCGTTGCTTAACCTTGAAGATCCACGAGCTCCACCTAATAGAACCTTATGAAATATTTCGATCCTATTGTGCTTAAAAATCTAAATTTCTCTATAAAACAACTGATATTTCCCCTCAAAAATGGTGTTCCTGAGTTATTTCTCGCAAAATTATTTCTTGAAAAATCAATAAGTATGACAAAAAATCTAGCCACATATTTAGACATCAATGCAAAGTCCTTCAAGGCTGTAAAAACGCAAGCTCATGGACCTTGACAACAAGTCCTAATTCCAGATAGAGGGGAATTACGTAATGGAGAAATTCCCGCTGCATGACATAGACCAAGAGACCTCATCTGCTCATAGTTCTAGGACTGATTGCACGATCTAAACATAAAAATTCTAATTTAGACTTTTTTTATTCTGTAGGCACTGTTCTCGGTGGCACGATGGAGCTCCACGGCACGAACATATCGCTGGCGTGCTTCCACGGGAACAGCTTCAAGTCTAAGTCCTGGGCACTGTTCAGTCTCAAGGACCCCTGCATCAGCTTCGCGACCGAGGCGCAACAAGTCGCCAGTGAAGAAGGTAAGTCATCCTTAATGTTTTCTCTAGGAGTGGAATTCTCCGTCCGTGTTATGATAGCTTTAACCTGGGAGTCTTTAAGTCAAAAGTGAATAGGTTACTTCTAGGTAAGCGTGCTTCATCTTCGACCACATCATCGCTTAACATCAGGTGAGATTGTAGTCAAACGTAAGCCTATTAATAATAAAATAAAATAAAAACCTAACAAACCACATCCTCCAACAAATGTTTTATTTGTAACCTAGATCTAAGATTTTCTTTAATGTATTATAGGTTAATTTAAATGTTACACAATATGTGCTAACCTAAACAGGCGAAGACACTGCTCCCTATGATGCAGTAAGCACTAGTTTAGGGATCAGGGAATTCATTTTTGATATAATAATCTATGTCAATAAACATTTATTATTAATAGAGGAAGTAGACAATTGTTAAGTTTAGGCTTGTATATTGATGACAAAATGACCTGGAAACCGCATATTCAGCAACTATGCAAGCGAGTTAGCAAATCTGCCTATGCCTTACATACACGTGCAAACAAAATAAACTCCAGTGCCCTTTTAATTGCGTATCATGTGCTAGTGGCATCTATTCTCAGATATGGCATCATTTTTTGGGGAAATTCCACCGACAAAGACCTCGCCTTTAAGGCACAGAAACGATGCATTCGGGCTATGTTTGGTTTAAAATCAACGCGCTGTTCATCAAGAGCTGTGTGCCTTTCTTTAAAAAGCATGGTATCCTTCCATTACCATCCCTATACATATTTGAAGTAGCGGTTTTCGTTAAACAAAATCCTCATTTATTTACTTTAGCATCTATAAACTTTTAATCGGACCCAAAGGGATGTATAAAAGTGACTTTCACATGGCACCAGATGTATATAATAAATTGCCAAAAGAACAAAAACTGAGAAGTATGCTGTGTCAAAAATGTCATTATAGTGTATCAGATTTTTTATTAAATAAATTTTGACATTTTGTAATTGTAATGTTTGTAATGTTATGTAATTTGCTTCCTTGACTATATTGTCATCACAAGTCATAATAATTTATTTAAATCTGAATTAATTTTGCCATTTAACAAATTATTTTGACTACTTGACTTAATTGTACTTATAATAATGAAATTGTGTAATCATTTATGTAGTTAATTACCTAGAAAAGACCTTGCATGTAAAAATTATAATGTATTCTTTTTGTATGCCTTTAATAGGCTGATCATAGCGCACTGTATCTTAATACATGACCAACTACTGTACCTATGTATCACAAAGAAATAATTCTGATTTCTGATAGCCTTTATCATAGAGATTTGCTTAGCCATTATCATAATGGATCCAGGAACGGTAGACTTGGGAACGTCCGCCACCCCCATATAACAAGAGACCCAAGGTGGAGAAGGAATTGTTCCACTCGCTACCCCCGACCCTCGTTAGACCTAAGACGGCACCAGCCGCAGCCGCGTTGAAAAATATTGCGTGATGGGGATGATAAGTGCGGGAGCACCTGTGCCTTATACTTTTACCGACTTCAAAAAGGAAGAGGTACTATATTCGGCTGTATGTATTTTTTTTATATATGTTCACCGATTTGTCCCCCAATTGTGGATCGATTATCAAAATTATTTTTCTATTCGGAAGCCTATATTCCTGAGATTACATTCCAAGCCTATATTTGAGGTTCCATAGTCACCAATCATCCCATGATTGGTGACAATGGAACCTACAACACCTAACAACACCTGTTTCTAAAAGCGTAATCTCAAAAAGTATTGGTCCAATATAGACAGGGCTTTCACTATTGAAATTCTTATGTAGGCGGCACCTTCAATTGGTCTGCGCAAGGTGGTACTTAACTTTAGAATCAGTATTATCTAACTACAGTAAAAATGGATAAATAAATAAAATATTTACCAAAAATATAACCGACTTCAAAACAAACTAAAACAATACTGCACTAAAAAGCAAAAAAAAAATTGGATGTCTAATCTCGTTTATAATAAGGGCTTTGCACATAGAGTAACTTAAGTTGAGGCAACTATGAACTTTTTAAAAGTTTCCTGTAAAAATTTGATAGTTGCTATAACGTTTATGGTTGCCGCAATTTTATAGCAATTTATGAGCCACTTTCATAGCCGAGTTACTCAATCCGGCATTGCCGGGCGGGCACAGGGAAAGGGAGGGAGGGTGTGCAATCAGCCGACGCGTCGGCAACTTTAAAAACCGGTATAATATTTAACAGTTGCTAGTTGCGGCAATTAGGAACTAACTTAGTCATCGATTACAGCAACTGAAAAATGTTGACAATCACCGGAACTCGAAACTCGAGTTGCTATGTGTGCGCAGTTCAACTGAAATGTATGTAAACAACTAGTTGCTAGCTAGTTGCCAGTTGCTGCAATAGTTGCTCCATGTGCAAAGCGCCTTAGCCATTAGGTTATTAAATCATTCATCCATTCATCATTTATTCGTGTGTCTTTTGGTAAATACAAAATGTCAGCTAAAAATATGAAAATGCTCAAAACTCTACCCATTGGACTTAATATTATTATGAGACTAAATTATTAACAAAAAATCACAATTTATTCAACTAATACAAAAAAAAAGGATTAAAACAATGTCAAATTATCTATATTAAAAATATGAAAGACAAAAACCAGCTTGTAATCGAATTTGAATTCACATACATAAGTATTGTCGCTTAAAGATAATTACGTTTATTAAACTAGCTGCTGCCCGCGACTTCGTTAACGTGGCCCTCCCACGCCATCCCATTTTCCTGCGTAAAATCCCGATCCCGTGGGAATTCCGGGATAAAAAGTAGCCTATGTGTTATTCCAGGATGTAAACTATCTACTTGCTAAATTTCATTTGGATCTGTTCAGTAGTTTCTGCGTGAAAGAGTAACAAACATCCATCCATCCTCATAAACTTTCGCATCACTACATCACTACATAGTATAAAACAAAGTCGCTTTCTCTGTCCCTGCACATGTATGTATGCTTAAATCTTTAAAACTACGCAACGGATTTTGATGCAGTTTCTTTCAATAGAAAGAGTGATTCAATAGGAAGGTTTTTAAGTATATAACATGCATAATATAGTAGAAGAACACTAATAATTTTTGAGGATTCTAATGTGATGTCGCAAATAAACACATTTTTTGCGCTTGCTTTACAAACGCTGGCTGAACCCTACGATATAGATCAAAATAATGTAATAATGTATTGTACACCTTAAAAAAGTTAACAAAAATGTCCTCGATAGCATCTATCTTTTATAGATAACCCACAACAACCATTTTTTATCCTTTACTTTTTACGAGAAATACGAGCATATTTTACGAAGCGATTTTAAGCAATACAGCATTAATCCTTATCCGATTAAGTACCATAAATACATTGCGCATTTAATATAAATCAATATTGCCCTTTACAGAATATAATTTAAATAAATAGTTTCGAAGATATTACAGATTTAAAATGCAAGGACATAGCGGTTGCGGCGCGGTGCCGGCGGAGGCAAGGCGCGCGTGCTTATGTTGCTTAGTTTTGAGCGTTGAATGTTTTTCCCATGGTAAATTATGTGTCGCACTTTCAAGAGTAATTACTAAAGAGAACATGTATGTCGAATGGCAAAAAGGCTGTCAACGATGTATATAAAGACATTCTATAGTATATTTAATCTAAACATTGCACCCGTGCGAAGCCGGGGCGGGTCGCTAGTTTATAATATTATAAAGCTTTTGCCCGCGGCTTCGCCCGCGTTAATTTACACTTTGTCAATAATTCTTGTTGCCAAAAAGGTGTACCGTATCTTTTTGGGTGGTTAAAAAACGCATATAATATTTAAAAAACCATCACCAGGGTCCATCCATCCCCAAAAACAGACAGACATTTAGTATTTAAAATGTATCTTTTTAAAACCAAAAACGTGGTTTACAATACATTTTTGTAAACTACGTTTCTGGTTTTCCCGTCCTTGGCGTGTTGATTTTGTACGTTTGATACTCGTGAGCACGCCACATACAATTGCCCATGGGAAAAGCAGTCTTTTTCTAAATGTACACCTGCGACTTTCAGTGTCTATCCTTGAGCTTTGTTTATGGTCATTGCGATTGCCGCTTTTAGGGAAAATTTGAGTTTTTCAAACTGAATGTGAGGAATAAATACGTTTCACCGCTTGCTGTTCCTGTCATAATTATTGCTTGAAAACATTGCATCCAAGGTGTGTAATTTGTAGTCGCATGCCATTACAGAGCCTTGGTGCGCCCTGATTACGCATCAACAGTACTGGGACACCAAGTTTAAGCCTCAAATAATGTGATGGGGTACCCTGACAATTTCAGAGAGTTGATAAACTCTACAGAAAATGACGTCCCTTGCTTTGTATCCATGACATTGTCGACGGACAGATACTCAACAACATCACAATCCACATGAGACATAATCTTTTCGTTGATCTGCCCTACAATTTCGTTAGTTAGTGCCAAAATTACTCTTTCACGCAGCCATTCTTTATCCCTCATATTTGTTTTCAAATCAGAATAAACGTGGTTTATTGAATTATCTGTATCTTGGACTACGTTAACTATGTATGTTACTTCAGTTTCAGCTTCAGTTACAGCTTCAGTTTCAATTTCAGTTTCAATTTCAGCTTCAGTTTGGTTTCAGCGTCAGTTTCAGCTACAGTTCCAGTTTCAGCTTCAGTTTCAGCTTCAGTTTCAGCTTCAGCTTCAGTTTTGGTTTCAGCTTTAGTTCAGATTCAGCTTTAGCTTCAGCTTCAGTTTTGGTTTCAGCTTTAGTTTCAGATTCAGCTTCAGCTTCAGTTTCATCTTCAGCTTCAGCTTCAGTTTTGGTTTCAGTTTCACTTTCAGCTTCAGTTTTGGTTTCAGCTTTAGTTTCAGTTTCAGATTCAGCTTCAGCTTCAGCTTCAGTTTCAGCTTCAGTTTGGTATTAGCTTCAGCTACAGTTTCAGCTTCAGTTTCAGCTTCAGCTTCAGTTTCAGATTCAGTTCAGCTCAAATAAATCATCCCGTTGATATCTGTTGCCACACGATCTTCTCCTATTTTCAAAAGGGCAAACGCATATTGCCCCCATTTTGAAATAGAAATGATTCGTATATTAACTTGATTGGTTAAAATTTAAGCGACACGGTTGGCGTAACTGTTAACTGGTGCATGACGTGGATTCGACCCCAGCCCTAAACAAAGATTTGTATAGCCTACATGCAGTTGTGTAGTTTAAAAAAAATGTTATGAGTGGTTCTTGAATACGCGATTTGAATGAATTGAGAGGGGGGAATACAAAGTCCCAACACTCCTTTACATCCTTAAGGGATGATTTCCAGGATAAAAACTATCCTATGTCTTTTCGAGGGTCTAAAACTATCTCCATACCAAATTTTGCGGTCAAGTGTATTATGTGGGTGGGGAGGGCGGGGACATCATTGATTCCCTATACAAAATTCCATCACCATTTTTACATCCTTTAGGAAAAATTTCCGGGAATAAAACTATACTATGTCTTTTCCAGCGTCTAAAACTATCTCCATACCAAATTTCATCCAAATCGGTTTAGCGGTCTAAGTGTATTATGTGTGTGGAGAGTGCGGGGACATTATTGATTCCCTATACGAAATTCCAACACCCCTTTTACATCCTTTAGGAATGATTTCCGGGACGAAACCTATGCTATGTCTTTCCCAGGGTCCTAAACTATTCCCATGCCAAATTTCATCTAAATTGGTTCAGCGGTTTAGGCGTGAAAAGGTAACAGACAGACAGACAGACAGTTACTTTCGTATTATTATAATATTAGTGTGGAAGTATGGATGGATATGGAAGTATGGATAGTATGGATATGGATATGGAAGTATGGAGTTATATTATTAGTATTAAAGTATGGATAGCTTTTGTCCGCGACTTCGTTCGAGTGGGAGGTTTTCCCCGCGTTAATCCCGAATCCGTGGGAATTCCGGGATAAAAAGTAGCTTATGTGTTTTTACAGGATGTCAACCGTCTCCTTACCAAATTTCATTGAGATTCATTTAGTAGTTTTTGCTTGAAAGAGCAACAAATATACAATTCGAAAACTATCCTGCGGGAACCTTACATCGGGATAAAAACTATCCTATGTCCTTCCCAGGGTCCTCAACTATTCCCATGCCAAATTTCATGTAAATCGGTTCAGCGGTTAAGGCGTGAAAAGGTAACAGACAGACAGACAGACGGACAGACAGACAGACAGACGGACAGACAAACAGACAGACGGAGTTACTTTCGCATTTATAATATTAGTATGGATAAGTATATTAAGTAAGATAAGTAAGATGGGTGATGTGTGTGTGGTGCAGGGCCGATGGAGGTGCACGTGGTGCAGAGCCTGACGGCGAGCCTGGGGGGCGCGGGGGCGGGCGGGCCGGCGGCGCGCGCGCACGTGTCCATGGCCACCGTGTGCCGCATGACGCGCGCGCTGCTCTTCCCGCCGCAGTTCAAGACGCTGCGCGAGTGGTTCCACTACGCGTTCGCCAACAGCGAGATCGACGGTCAGTTTTTTTAACAATTTTTTATAATCTATAAATGTTGATAGAATTCACATTACTAGCAATCTTGTTAACCCCTCCAAGCTAAATATACTTGTGTCTGGAGTGGGATCACGGCTATAGTGTAATAGTTGAGGTTAGAACCCGCAGCCTCTTGATCACAAGGCCCACACCTTAGCCATTAGGCGATTGACGCTCAATTTATGATGTATTCCAGCGATCGAGCTGTTCCCGTCGCTGGAGCGCGAGGCGACGGGCACAACGTCGTCCAGCACCAGCTCCAGCAACAACACGAACAGCGCCGAGCGGCACAAGGCGGCCGCCGACAAGCACGTGCGGGAGGTGATCTTCGCGCTGCCCTCGCTGCAGCTGCACCTGCGCACGCACCACCTGCAACAGCACACGCCGCCTACAGAGACCGGTCAGTAACACCTACAACAACACGAACAGCGCCGAGCGGCACAAGGCGGCCGCCGACAAGCACGTGCGGGAGGTGATCTTCGCGCTGCCCTCGCTGCAGCTGCACCTGCGCACGCACCACCTGCAACAGCACACGCCGCCTACAGAGACCGGTCAGTAACACCTACAACAACACGAACAGCGCCGAGCGGCACAAGGCGGCCGCCGACAAGCACGTGCGGGAGGTGATCTTCGCGCTGCCCTCGCTGCAGCTGCACCTGCGCACGCACCACCTGCAACAGCACACGCCGCCTACAGAGACCGGTCAGTAACACCTACAACAACACGAACAGCGCCGAGCGGCACAAGGCGGCCGCCGACAAGCACGTGCGGGAGGTGATCTTCGCGCTGCCCTCGCTGCAGCTGCACCTGCGCACGCACCACCTGCAACAGCACACGCCGCCTACAGAGACCGGTCAGTTACACCAATAACATTACAATCGATTATAAATATATATAAAGTCTTCCATTACTGACTGACTGGCTGACAGAAAATGCACAGCCGAAACTAACGTTCAATTTACACCGCGAAATGAAATGGAATGGAAGCGTCAATTTCGCGTCATGACGCAAGAAGTCGCGCGTATTCGCTGGAATGCTCGAGTATTCTCGCGCATTCTAGCGAATTCGCGCGAGTACGCCTTGCTTGCTTGGCCCGGTACTGCTGTGACCGACAACCGACTCCCTGTTCGCGCCACTTCCCGCGGATTCCACAGACGGCGCCGACAGTGGCTAGGAGAATTCTCGAGAATGCGCGAGGATTCCCCGGAAAACGCGCGACCTTTTTTAGCTCCTTTTTAATCCCAACTAGCAAAAAATAATCTTACAAATATCCCAAGAATATATTTTTTTCAGTCTTATATCACACTTATACATATATATAAGTGTGGATTTGGGCGCACTTAATAAGTATATATACCTTTACAAGTGCCTTGTAATGGTCTCGCGAAGTGTATTTTCAAACTTACAAAACTCTTGCTGATACTTTTATAAGGAAAAACAAATTTATAATTAACTTACAAGGGCATGCTTTAAGGGCAAATAACCTTAGAGTCCTCTTACTAATGCTATTTTAAGTGTAATATCGCTAGTAGTCTTCTTTGTGATCTCCTAATAAGAGTAAATACAAACCGCCGCGAGCTAAAGATAAACTTTGCAAAAATAATAAAAAGTTGCGTAAAAACTTAAGAATTATATTTTATTATTCATTTTCCTGTAAAACGCTAGTGTGTAAACTTAGTTTGTCACGCACTTTATTCGTTTATTAGGTTGCGAAGTACTTTTTCTGGATTATTTTGGAATAACAGTAATTTCACAGGCCTTTTCAAAAATGTGTCTTATTATATACTATTTTAATTATTTGTAAAATGATATCGAAATGTCGCCATTACGACCAAAATCACGACTCATAAGTGCTTTATCAGAACAATATATGTCCAGTATTCTTGTGTAAGGTTTATATCGCACTCGTAAATGTCAAATTAAACCTAAAACCATTGTCTACACGGCCATACTGCTCACAATTTTAGGGTTCCTTAATAAGTAAAAGCAAGCTAAACAACGAAGTCATTGTAGGTATAAGTAAAGTAGAGAATTGTTTAAGACACTTGTAAGACTTTTAAAGCACTACTACTCTTTAATAAGTCTTAGTCACACTTTTAAAACACTAGTTACAGAAGTCTAAAAAACACTTAGTATAGTCACTTCTAAGATTGAATGTACTTACAAAATGTATTTATAAGTTTTAATTAAGAATCAAAGGCAATTAGACTTGTAAAAGATGCTTATAATGCCACTGCTCTTATTAATATTATATAACGTTTTCTTATATACGTCTTCAAGAATAATTTTACAAGTATGAATGCTCTTAAAACTTAAATAGACTTATAAAATAACACTATTAGAGTTTCTGGCTTAATCAAAACACATATAAACCTTATATGAAACCATAGCTCTTACAAGCTTTTGTTTGTTAGGATACTGAGGATGTCTGGCTTAATCAGAACACGTATAAACCTTGTATGAAACCATAGCTCTTACAAGCTTTTGTTTGTTAGGATACTAAGGATGTCTGACTTAATCAGAACACGTATAAACCTTGTATGAAACCATAGCTCTTACAAGCTTTTGTTTGTAAGGATACTAAGGATGTCTGGCTTAATCACAACACGTATAAACCTTGTATGAAACCATAGCTCTTACAAGCTTTTGTTTGTAAGGATACTAAGGATGTTTGGCTTAATTAGAACACGTATAAACCTTGTATGAAACCATAGCTCTTACAAGCTTTTGTTTGTAAAGATACTAAGGATGTCTGGCTTAATCAGAACACGTATAAACCTTGTATGAAACCATAGCTCTTACAAGCTTTTGTTTGTAAGGGTATTTTTATTTTTTTATTTTTTTGTATGTTATACAATTCACATAAAGTTCAATATGCTATGTACAATTTCGTTGCAAAAAGTCGCTTCCATTCCATTCGCGGCGGTGTAAATTGAGCCTGAAGGGTGCAAGAAGCTGACATTTCGCAGGTATCTCGGGGAATGTAGAGGAGCACTAGGGTTAAGGAATGGAGTCCAAGTTTGTATGAAACTTTTAATTTCTTCAATGTATTCTTGAAACTTTGTATATAGGTACTTCAGGTGACAGATGACACAGGCCTTCTCTCTATGAAAGGAAATAGATCGTTTTCAACACACGTTGATGAATGCACATATTTTCAGATTTTCGGGCCTAGGATACACGAAGCATTATACTTGTCTAGGTTTGAACCTATGTAACGATGTTGAGCTAATCAAGTCCCCTCATCTTTGTCTGAACATTGGCCAGAAACTTCAGTTATGACTTACGTATAAATGATTATTACGAAGATAATGGATGTAACGCGTTTTTTTCTGTTACAGATGAAAAGCCGGTAGTGGAATGCAGCTTCATCACAGAGTTTGAAGATCACATATTTGTATCAGTGGACGCCGAGGCGTTCCTATTCTTGCACGACCTCATATCTTCTTATATCAAGGAGAAAGATAGACTGGTGAGTTATGGTTACACTGCAATCCTTCCATTTTATAAATTTGACTCACGATCACTCTGATCCACGGTAGACTGGTAGAGAATGCCAAAGGCATTAAGTCTGCCTTTGTACCATTTATGTTGCATTCAGTTTTAATAAACAGATAAACACCAAATGTATAGTTACGAGAGATTATAGATCGTTGTAGCAGAATTTCTGTTTCTTTGTGGCTTTACGAAGAACATTTAGAGAACTTGGTCTTTGTTTCCTGTTAGCTATAACCTGGTGATCTTTGAATCTGGAGTGAATGGGTTACTTTTAGGCAAGCGTCCTTCATCTTTGACCACATCATCGCTTACCATCAGATAGGACGGTGGTCAAACGCGAGCCTATAATCAGTCAAAAAAAGACCTTGGGGATCTTCCCAGAGTTTCAAGCATATTCCCTGATTATTATAATTAGTAATGTGTTTGCGTTTGTGTTAAGATGCCGGGCGGCGCTCGCGCGGGCTGGGCGGAGGGCGGGGCGGGCCCCCCGCAGGACTACCGAGACTACCGCTGCGTCACATGGCATCTGGAGCCCACCGTCAGGTACCCTCGCTCGCTTGCCACAGCCCTACTCACTAGATACCCACGCGAATATACACTTCTGGACACATCTATTGGCCCACCTTAGAGTTTAGGTTTCGATGGCCCCTACCGAAATATGATTGCTAGATTGAACAAAAACTGTTGATGCAGTTTTAAACCTGATACATTTTACCATCTTTTTCGATCGTATAGTTTTAAATTTGAATTCAGAATACCATACGACATGGACCTACGCCTAACAAGTCGGATATGCGCCTTGTTAAAGGCAATTAATTTTTGAATAAAAAACATGTTTTATCAAATAAAGGTTTAATTTAATAACGCGTGTTGCCTCCATGGGCATCTACCACAGCTCTCATACGATTAGGCATAGAGTTTATCAACCGCTCTATGAAATTTTGAGGGATCATCTCCCATTCCTCTTCTATGGCAGTTTTCAACTCCTGCATCGTCTGGGCAACTGACTGACAAGCCCTAACACGCCTTTTTAGCTCGTCCCACATGTGCTCAATGGGGTTCATGTCTGGGCTTCTGGCTGGCCAGTCCATAACTGTGATGTTCACATCCCGAAGATATTCCCTGACGATGCCGGCCGCATGGGCTCTTGCATTATCATGCATAAAAAGGAAATTTGGGCCCACATAGTCCGCGTATGGTATCACGTGAGGTTCTAAGCACTCACGAATGTATCTTTCAGCATTTAATGTTGGCAGCCGTGGTCCTGTAACAACCTCAAGTTGAGTTTTGCCGCTCGCGGATATACCGCCCCAGACAGTCCATGAGCCACCGCCATAAGCAACCCTCTCTTCAAAGCAGCATTGTGCGAAACGCTCTCCCTTACGCCGGTAGACCTTCTTCCTTCCATCATTGCCATGTAACACAATTTTAGACTCATCAGAAAAGAGTACACGGCTCCAATCTTGCTGTGTCCAATTTAAATGACTGCGTGCGAAATGAAGGCGCGCTGTTCGGTGGGCTCGCTTTAGTTTGGGCCCATTAGCTGGCTTGTGTGGTACCATATCGCGTTCTTTTAACCTTCTCCGAACAGTTCGAGCGCTCACAGATACTCCGTGGAAGTCGCGAAGTTGGTTTTGTATCTCAATGGAGGTAAGGTGACGATTTCTCAAGCTGGTCGTCACGATGAATCGATCCTGCCTTTCAGTTGTGACCCGAGATCGTGGCCTTCCTTGGCGACGAACAAAGCCGCCAGTCTCTAGGTACCTCCGATAAACATTTTGGACCGCAGATCGACTTAAATTAAGTTGAGCACTCACGTTTCTTTGGCTGTGTCCGGCCTGAATAAGTGCCACAGCTTGGGCGGCGACTTCAGGTGAAGTATCCATAGATTATTGATAGAACCTCACCTTAATGTTAAGAATAAGTAATGTTTGTTGCAAAAGCAAAGATATCAATCACTTTTTCAAGAATTAAATCCAAGTAAACCAATAAAACCAAGTTTTCTTAGTATTCGATTGTTTGATATCAACAAACAGGCTCCAAATTGTCTTTTGTTTCTTTAAATTCTGTGTTCGAAATTCAAAAAAAGACTATTGAATGAAATTGTGAATGTGCCAGGTTCAAAACTGCATAAAAACTTTTTGCTCGACCTAATATAAAATTTTAGCTAGGACCAAACGAAACTGAAAATACAAGGTGGGCCAATAGATGTGTCCAGAAGTGTATTAGGGAAGGCAATCATTGCTCTAAAGGTGTGTCCAAACATCGAGCGGCAATCGAGCCCGCCCTGTGATTAGACGACTGCCGCGCACGAACATTCTTAGTAAACATTCGGCAGTATTTGTGTTTGGACGTATTTCTGTGCACAAACATGGACAGCGAAACATCGATTCGTTTAATTGTAAAGTCTGGATCTTTTAAGGAGTTATGGGATCCTCGACAAAAAGAATACCATAATAAAAACAAACGTGAAGACTTGTGGAATGAAATAGCCAACAATTTTGATGCCAAATGAAGGGCGCGGCGTATCTTGGTTGTGTTGCGCAGTACTGCCGCGCAAACATTAATCGGCTTTGTCCTAACTAGAGGGTGGCAGAAATGTGTTCAAGAAATTCCGCGTGTTGCTGCCGCGCTCTTGCTGCTCAATGTTTGGACACACCTTTATACTACAATGTCTTGTCGTACTAAGCGCTTCTCCTCTACGTTTATTGTTAAACACTGCCGGCTTCTGTACTGGGATACCACATCTAACACGTCAGTCTTGTAAGCAACAGTGAACAGGTATCTACTGGGCTTGCTCGTTCCATTGTAGACCTCCTCATCTAACGCTTGCCATCAGGTGTGATGATGCCAAGAGCGAACTCATCTGTAATAATAAAATATCTAATACCCATTCCGCCAAAAACCAGTTATTCTATCTTGCATGCTGTATGCAGCACTGATTAATTAACAGCACACCTCTTGAGGATGCTCCATGGAGGGGCGTAACAAGTGTCGGACGTGGTTTGCTTACATGTGGTATTTTTTTTTGCATCACTTTCTGTATGTGAAAATATTTGAGGTTAAGAAGGGCGATGCTGCATACTGTGCAAGATTGAACAACTGGTTAATTTTTATTTGATTTCATTTGATCTTTCTACTTAAAAAGTTCTGCAGCCGAAGATATTATGGTGGTCTTTTTTTTAATATTTATGATTTTGAGAGGTTGTCCTTTTAACAATTTCCAGATTAATCTTTGAAGACCATATGATCTTCACTGTCGTTCGTCCGCGCAACTATGCTCTATTTAATAATTTTCTGAATTAATTTATTTTATTCTCTCATCTTCTAACAAATATTTATTTTTATATTGACTAGATAAAATAACCCATAAGTTTATAAAAAAGTAGAAATAGAGTAAGGTGTAAAAAAAATAACACTTTTATGATTACCTCATACAGTAAACGCCAGTTTACTTCTTTTGAGGTACAAACTACGAAATGTGTTTACCTATACGTTTTTCCTTTTTGTCTATTAATGGACTGTAGTTTGTTTACAACAGTTTTGATTAACGTGAACTTAATTGTTTTTACAGACTGCTATCCTGGGCCGGCAAGTCCATCGAACCATACGGAGTAGACTACATCCTGCAGAAGCTTGGCTTCAGCCACGCGCGCACCACCATCCCCAAGTGGCTGCAGCGAGGAACCCTGGATCCCTTGGACAAGCTACTTTCCCTGGTACTCCTCAGGCTGGTCGCCCTCGTACCACACAAGTGATATTAAACCCAACACTGCAAAAAATAAGGTTGAAATTACAACACACGACAAGGTAACATAGTTACTTATTTTAAGAATGGCAATTCGAAATATTGGTTTGGTTACTTTATGTATTCCGCTAATGTATACCCGGATTGACACGTGGTTTTAGAATACTGAGATCTATAGACGATCGAGCGAATTATTGAACGAATGAATGAACTAATGAAGCGCTTTAGGCTTGAACACCTAGCGCTAACGACATTAATATATAATTTTGTAAATATTGGTATCAGTTTGTCCAAAGAATCAATTATACAATTCGATATTTCAAACATTCCTCAACTTATAACGGACTATAATAATCAGACGATAAAGTCGAAAATTGAATGAATTTTGCTGTGGTTTAGGGAACGAAACTGAAAAGAAATAGTTATATTGAAACAAAGATGGCCTTTGGTGTGTATTTGTAGTTTACGTAGAGAATTACTGTTTTTACTACACGTACATACATATAAATGTAAACTTAGTCGAAATTAAAACAAAGAGTATATTATTCTTCAATGTATAGTAGGTAAATTGTAGACGAGTTTAAAAACTCAAATATGAATGAGTGTGAGATTATTTTTATTACTAAAATTGTATCATGTATGTGCGTGCATACACAGTTTGAATTATGTATGTGTGAACATAATCAAAATATAAATGTTATTATTGTATTTTGAGATTTCCGTGCTGCCTAGTAATTGTTCTTCGACACTTCTTAGACCCAGAGAGTAGCTAGGAAATTAAATTTTATGAAAATGATTAAAATACGATATACTCCATAGAAAATATGATATTAACCCGTAAACTATATTGTCTCTAGCATTCCCTTATCTTATAATGCAGAAAAAAGTAACTATCTATTCAATTGTAATCGAATTTTAACAAAAAGTACAATTTAATGTGAATTAACAGACACCAAAAAGTTATCGCATTTTACTAACATGTAAATAATTAGCAAAATTATTTATTTCATAACTTCATAGAAGTAAAACCGTTATTGTGATCATAGTGGTACATCTTTACTTTACACTTTGGATAAACATTAATTTTATATCAAGAATTTTCAATTACAGGAACAATTCAATAAAAATCAGTTAGCCAGTTAGACTTTTTATCTCCTAATTATAAAGTAAGATGCTGTGAGGGTATTTCAATTGATATACAAGAGTGTGGATAGTGAAGGTTTCTAGGAAAATTCACACAACCAGATGGTGCTACTAAAGCAAACGTGAACATGACATTGACGTTAATTTGACAGATGTCAAAAAAGTTTGACAGATGGCTGAACCTGACGCCTAAGTGCTGCCACCTAGCAAACATTTTTTCAGAAAACTTTCAATAAACAATAACGCCCTGCGGATTCCACCCCTTCTAGAAAAACATCCGTGTTCAGATATCAGTTCAAATTCCTTCAGTAGCTATATTATTATTCTTAGTTTTAATTTGCGACCAAATCATTTTCCATCACAGTTTAGTTAGCTTAATGTTTAAGGTGGGAATATTCTGTGATTATTTTGAATGCAGTAGGTATTAAGTTGTGGCGTGTACGTTGCCTCTGTTTAATTTTTAATTTAGGATCGGTAGCGCCATTAGCGTACCTGAGAGTTTTTATTTCATGATTGGAATTTTCTTATTATAAGTGGTTTTACAGAATCGAACCAACCCTGTACTTTGTGGAAATCCATACAAAAACAAACTTCAGAAAAATATCTGGTTTTAGCGGAATTAAACCTAGATATTTTTCAGGAGTATTAGTTTGATATGTAGTTTTGTTCGAGAATTCCTTGACTTTATTTCGGTTAACTAAAAGAATTCTTCCCGCCATAAATATCTTTGGTTAGAGGTTGGTTTTGACAACTTGTTTTAAAATAGTTCAAGCATTCTTGAAGAAAATCACGTTTGATGTCAGTTATTTACTGTAACTTGTTATTTTCCCAAAAAACTATACATATTTACATATAAATACTTTTTATATTAAGTTCATGTTTATATGTATAATGTATCATACTTTAAAAAAATGTATCCCGATATTATGTTTTAATATTTAAATTGTAAAATGGGGCTGATTAGGAACTTTCAAATAAATTAACTGGGGCATTTTTTAATACAGCCAGTGCTATTTTAATCTTGATGATTGATTTTGATTTATAAGAGAACTTTGAGTGATCAGAGTTTAACGAAAAATGAAATGATCAATAGGTAGTTGATTTTATCAGTTGAGAGTAAATGCTTTTATATTTTATTATTCATATACTTTGTATGAAGATATTAATGTTATTTTTGCAATAAGAAAAAATATTAGGTAACTTTATACAAGCAACAAAGTTTAGTTAGATAAAAAGTGAAAAAACTTAGTATTCCAATGAATATAACTCTATTTTTAAATGCACTTATTGTGTTCTGCCAGAATACCTTAGCTATATTGCGAAGGATATTTTTCCTGCGCCAAGGATTGGTATCGTACCGGTCAACCACATCAGACGATTATAAAGCTCGTCAGACGAATATAAGCTTATAGCAGCTATAACTCGTATATTCAATATTTTTCCAAATTTGTAAGCTCCTGATTAGTCCTATTTCATTAAATTCTTACGTTGAAAAAATCCTTGATATATAGAGAATGTATATATTAACTTAATTTTTGATTTATAATCTAATTAATTCGTATGAACTGTTAAATCGGCGACTATAGGTAAAATGTCACATTATGTTAAGATTTCTATCAGTCACTTGGCTTTTTCAGTTCCTGGAAGAAAATAGAACATCGAGATAAAAAATATTTTAGTAGAGAGAAAAAAGAGATGGAGAATGGACTGAGCTTTCACTATACAGTAGTCTTAATTCGAGTTTGACGTTTCCCTAAACGTCGGTTTGTACTATGTATTACCAGTATGATCATACTACTTTGACCCTGGGGTATAACTTTGACCCAAACATTAACCAATAGGAAAAACAAAAGACAATAACCTCTCGCAAACTTTTTTTAACATGCGATTTCAAATTAAAGAATTTTTACTATAACGCGATTGAGTAAGTATTCGCACTAGACTAAAAAGCTATGAAGTGCAGTGCCGAAAACTGTGTCATGACTTAGTATAATTGTGATTGTACCAAGTTGTGACGTGATCGTTAAAAATTAAGTAACCAAACCTTAAGTCTAGGGTGAAGAGGTAGATGGATAGATAGATATATTCTTTATTATACACCATAACAGTAAAACAAAATTATGGACTTAACAATTAAAAAGGGTGATACAATGGGCGGTCTTATCGCTAAAAGCGATCTTTTACAGACAACCTTTGGATGGGAGTACCTAACTTCTAAACGATTGAGTTCGAACATCGTCATCATTATCTTTTTTAATCAGGTGAGATGTTGGTTAAACTCGAGCCAGCAATAATAATAAAAAATACAAGCTACCAGAACAGATGGTTTTGGTCGCTATACTAATATTACTCAGTTCATTCTCCAGGTATATGAGTGAAAGTATTTTTCAATCTCGATGTGACATTAGGGGGTACTTTAAATACAAAGTAAGTTAATTTGCGGATGGAGTTGTATTATTTTGTATAATAGCGGTAGAGGTTAGGTTTGAAGGGCTACGTTGCATAGTACTGATTATATATTTTATTAAAGCATGGTGATTTGTACATAATGTATGTGATAGATATCAATAAATTATTATTAGAATTTATTTTGGTGGTTTATTTTGTATACCCCTCCCTTGCGAGAAATTATCTTTAAGATTGGTTTATCGGATGTTTACTTTTTTTATTTTTTACGAATGAGCCCGCTGTTGACCTCGATCACACCTGATGGTAAGTGTAAGATGAGGTCTACGATCGAACGAGCGAGCCCAGAAGATGTCTATTCACTCTTGCTTAATAAGTAAATTAAATATCTCGGTCACTGATAATTTTAAAAAAGAGAAAGCAATTTTATTTGCCTCCCTCTTCGCGGAAAATTCGCGTCTAGACACAGGGTCTAACTTACCACCTAATATACCTCACTGCGACTCCGTAATGCCGGAAATCGCAATTCACATTAAAGGGGTCCGTAAAGCCCTTTGTAGTCTGGACGTGAACAAGGCCAGTGGGCCGGACGGAATACCTGCCAGAGTCCTAAAAAGGTTGTGCTCCAGAGTTGTCATCTGTACTGACTCGCCTGTATCGCCTTTCCCTCAAAACCGGAGTGGTGCCAGTGTCCTGGAAGCTTGCTAATGTGCAACCAGTACCCAAAAAGGGGAGCCGTGCCGATCCTGCCAATTATAGACCAATCGCCTTAACTTCCATACTGTGTAAAGTAATGGAAAGGGTACTCAACAACAAGTTGCTGGCATACCTTGAAGACAATGAGCTCCTCAGTGACCACCAGTATGGCTTTCGCCGTGGTCGGTCCACCGGAGTTCTTCTTGTGTATGTCACGCACTGTTGGGGCGAGGCCATTGAGAAACACGGTGAAGCCCTTGCGGTATCCCTCGACATCTCAAAGGCCTTTGACAGGGTCTGGCACGCTAGCCTGCTAAGCAAGCTTCCCGCGTTCGGTGCCCCTGCTGGCTTATGCAACTGGATTTCCGACTTCTTGAGTGAGCGGTTGATCCGAGTGGTCATCGATGGCTGCTCATCGGATCTTATGGCAATTAATGCCGGTGTTCCTCAAGGGTCTGTTCTTTCTGCGACTCTTTTTCTGCTGCATATCAATGACCTACTTCAGCTGGGAGCAGTTGGGTACGCGGATGACAGCACAGTCTCAGAGAGATACTTATCCAGTTCTAGAGCTGACAGGGACGAAATTGCCACTCTCAGAAAGGCCATGGTAGAGCGCATAAATTTGACCTTAAATCTCGTTTCCAATGGGGTGACGACAATCTGGTCAAATTCAATGCTCTGAAAACAGGCTTGTCTTTTCAGCGCTAAAAGGAGCCCTTTTGAATTGACCCCTACTTTCCGAGGTACATCTGTGCCAGTTACCAATCGCCTGGAGCTTTTGGGCATGGAGTTGACGTCAGACCTCAACTTCGGCTCAACCATCGAGTCCAGAGCTCAGACTGCAGCAAAAAAGCTGGGAATCCTACACAAGGTGAGGCGGTACTTCACGCCTGGACAGCTTCTAAATCTGTATAAAGCACAGGTCCGTTCTTGCGTGGAGTATTGCAGCCACTTGTGGGATGGCTCTGCAAAGTACCAGCTTGCTGCATTGGACTCGATCGAGCGCAGAGCTAAAAGGCTTATAGGCGACGAGGTGCTGGTGGACAAGCTTCATAGCCTGGCTCATCGGCGAACCGTTGCTTGCCTGTCGGTTTTCTACAGATTGTACTTCGGGGAGTGTGCGCAGGAGCTCCATGACCTGATTCCTCCATCTCCCTTTCACTACCGGTCTACCAGACGCACGGCTGGGTACCACCCACACTTGGTTAATATACCGTCTTGTCGTACCAAGCGCTTCTCCTCCACATTTATTGTACGCACAGCCAAGCTGTGGAATTCTCTGCCGGCTTCTGTGTTCCCTGCCACTTATGCCCTTTCAGCCTTTAAAGCACGAGTAAATAGGCATCTTCTGGGCTCGCTCGTCCCATCTTAGACCTCATCTATCGCTTACCATCAGGCGAGATCGAGGTCAAGAGTGGGCCCATAGGTAATAAAAAAAAAATAAGAAATAATATATGATCTTGAGAGACAAAGACGTAGTACAGCGTGTAGAAACAATATGCTAAATAGATGTTTATTACATTGCACAACACAAGTCAAAGTGACTCTGTTCCAGTCTTACTGCCAGTTGTTCTACACTAGTCAACTTTGGTAAAAGTACTACCAAAGAACTTGCAAAGAGTGAACTGTTTTCCGAGCCATGCTTAACTTTGCCCTGGCGGTGTAGTGCGACAGACATGTTCGCTGAGAGCACAGTTACTGGTTCCTTTGCGCTCATGAACAAGCTCAGTGGGTCAGGGCCGGATTAACCATTAGGCGGAGTAGGCAACTGCCTAGGGGCCCCGCATCAACTAGGGGCCCAGCCCCAATGCACGCACCAAGAAAACATGTTTCTTCGAACGAGAATTTGATGTGCGTGAGAACTTAGGGACCTCACTGTTATCTCACAAAATACAAATCGTTAGATTTAGTAGTAGAATTAAAACAATTTTAGAACAAATTTGGTAATAAGTAAACAAATATATGTAAACCTACAAACAGTTGCCTGAACTCTCACTCTCTGGGTCTCCTTTGGGTCAGGTTTCAAAATTTAAATATTTGGGTCACTGGGTCACTGATGACTTAAAAGACAATGTAGATATAGACAGGGAGCGCAGGTCGCTGGCTGTCCGCTGCAACATGCTGGCCCGCAGGTTTGCACGCTGTACTGACGCTGTGAAGATAACGCTTTTTAAGGCCTTCTGCCAGTCGTTTTACACGTGCACCCTGTGGACCAAGTATACCCAGCGGGCATACAGCGACCTGCGTGTACAGTATAACAACGCATTCAGGGTGCTTTTGGGGTTGCCGTGGCGATGTAGCGCGTCTGGGATGTTTGCTGAAGCGTGTGTCGATGGGTTCGCTGCGATCATGCGGAAGCGATGTGCTTCCTGATGGCGCGCTTGCGCTCCGCCTCCAATAGAATCATGAATGTGTTTGCAGATCGGTGGGACTCTCCCCTTTTACGAAGGTGGGTAAGTGTTCAGACACACTTACCCAAGTAGACTAGTTCATTACTTGATTATAATTATAAATTTAATGTAATACTAACATTAGGCTAAGTTTTATTACTACTAAGTACTAACATAATATGGATTTTTTATCTGAATTAAAATATTTGAATTTGAATTTGAATTAAAAACCACAGCCCTTAATGTCCGTTTCCTTAGTTCACACACGATTTGGTCAGTCAAAGAAGAAAAGGGGCCCCGAGAATGCCATTGCCTTAGGGCCTCTGACAGGGTTAATCCGGCTCTGCAGTGGGTGTAACTATAGAAGTGATGTGATGAGATAATAATAATAATAAATAATAAAAAATCTTTATTTATCTCCACAAATTACATATCAACGTGAGTATAAATTACAGTCAGACACAGAAAGTTTGGCAAAGTGTGTAATTTGTGGGAGATCTGGAGTCTAAACTAAGCCTAGGCCTGTATTTTAGAACTCCAGGCCCCCCATTAAATTATGTTGTTCAGACTGTTGACGTCGTGAGTAAGCAGATATGTGTGTGGATGGGTGTGTGTGTGTGTGTGTGTGCATGTGTGTGTGAGTGTGTGTGTGTGTGAACGTGCGTGCGTCAGTTTGAAATACATTACTACATTATACCTGCGTGTGTGTATGTTTATATATATATATATATATAAATGTATGCTTGTATGTATGCAAAAAAAAAAAATATTACTAAAATGCAAAAATCAAGAAACCATCTCAATCAATTTTTCAGTGTCCGTGTAGCTCAGTTCTAGTAACCTTTTCCTAAGTTTATTCTTACATTCAGTTTTGCAACAGTTAGATATATCAATTTCTTTATTGAGTTTATTAAACAATACTTCTAATATAATTATAATGTGTGTGTATATTATAATGTGTCTTGCTACCAGGGAGAAGAACCACTTGTGAATTTTTCATCGAAACAATTGAGAAAGATAGTAAAAAATATGAGTACAGATAAATCTCTCGGGTACGATGGACTCAATATCGAGAATTTTAAGAATGCGGGAATACACTTGCCGATGCTACTGTCTCTGTTTTACACTATATTCATGAGTCATTCATACTTACCTGCCGCACATACGGAAACAATTGTTGTGCCGACAGTTAAACAGGACTAGAGATATAACTGATAAAGATGATTCGTGCTTGACAAAATATCTTTGCTTGCACGCAGCACGACGCGCATATCGACGGAAACAGCTATGGTTACCCTTAAAAACACTGTCCAATATTATACAGATCGAAAACCTGTGTATGCATGTTTCTTTGATCTCTCTAGAGCTTGATGGTGATGAGATGGTCTAAAATGCCATCTAATTTATATGGGTTGGAGTCAAGGGCGGATCCAGGGGGGGGGCGTCATGGGGGTCATGATCCCCCCCTGGGCTGGGTCCAGGACTAGGTGGACCGCTAATTAAAATTGTTGAACATAATGTTTTTATATATATACTAGCTGACCCGCCACGACTTCGTTCGCGTGGTATCCTACCCCTACCCAACCGATACCCTACCCCTATCCTACCCCTACCCTACCCTACCCCTACTCTACCCCTACCCTACCCTAACCCTACCCTACCCCTACCCTACCCCTACCCTACCCCTACCCTACCCCTACCCTAACCCTACCCTACCCCTAGCCCTACCTTACCCCTACCCCTACCCTACCCCTACCCTACCCTACCCCTACCCCTACCCTACCCCTACACTACACCAACCCTACTCCTACCCTACTCTCCATTTCTTCTTCGTTCGCGTGGGATGTTTTTCCCGCTTAAATCCCGATCCCGTGGGAATATAAAAAATATCCTATATCCGTCTCCTGGTTTTAAGCTACTTCCCTACCAATTTTCAGCCGTTCTCGAGTCTTTTTTTTTTTTTTTTTTTTATTGAAAATAGGTTCGCGTTTGACCACTATCTCACCTGATGGTAAGTGATGATGTGATTGAAGATGGAGCACGCTTACCTAAAAGTAACCTATTCACTCTGGACTTAAAGACTCCTAGGTTATAGCTATCGGGAAACACAGACTCCGGCAGGGAATTCCACTCCTTAGCCGTACGCACAATGAAGGTATTCCGATTCCGAAAACGTTTTGTGCGTATGGGTGGGATGTCCACCATGTAACGATGGCGCTTCGCCGTTTGTCTCGCAGTTCGATGATGGAATGGGCTTGGCGGAATTAGATTGTGTAATTCCATCGCACACTCCCCGAAATGTAACCGATAGAAAACCGATAGACTTGCAACTCGCCGTCGGTGTTCAAGGCTCTGGAGCTTTGACTCGACCAGTGCATCGTTGCCAATGAGTCTCTTGGCCCGCTTCTCAATAGACTCAAGCGCGTCCAGTTGGTATTTCGCAGATCCATCCCAAAGATGAGAGCAGTATTCCATACACGACCGAACCTGGGCTTGATACAATTTGAGCATCTGTTCCGGTGTGAAGTACCGTCTCACCTTGGCTAGGATTCCCAACTTTTTTGATGCTAACTGAGCCTTAGCCTCGATATACGGGCCAAAATTGAGTGTGGACGTTAAAGTCACCCCAAGAAGCTCAATATGATCGGTTATCGGCACGGTTACACCACGGAAAGTAGGAGCCGGTTCGAATTGGCTCCTTTTTGCGGAGAAGAGACACGCCTGGGTCTTAGCTGCATTAAACTTGACCAGGTTGGCATCGCCCCATTCGGAGACAGCCTTCAAGGTCAAGTTCAAGCGCCCAACCATGTCCTCACGTAGAGACTGGATCTGTGACCCACCAGCTCGCGCGCACATATCTCTCAGAAACTGTGCTGTCGTCTGCATACCCAAAGGTACCGGGCATTAGCAGATCGTTAATGTGCAGCAAGAATAAAGTTGCTGAGAGAACAGACCCCTGAGGGACCCCGGCATTAATTGCCAATTGGCCAGACGAGCAGCCATCAATGACTACTCGAATGGACCGATCCCTCAGGAAGTCTTCAATCCAAACGCAAAGTTGAGTGGGTAAACCGAAAGAAGGAAGCTTAGCAATAAGGCTATCATGCCAGACCCTGTCAAA
Source organism: Tholera decimalis (assembly GCA_943138885.2). NCBI lineage: Eukaryota > Metazoa > Arthropoda > Insecta > Lepidoptera > Noctuidae > Tholera > Tholera decimalis. The sequence continues at coordinate 3,548,542 of OW964553.2, read as the reverse complement.
AGCCTTGGAGATGTCAAGGGAAACAGCAAGTGCTTCCCCTTGCCTCTCCATGGCCTCACTCCAGATATGAATGGCATACGCTAGAAGATCCCCAGTTGACCGGTTTTTGCTAACTAACACGACTTTTTATATATATATATAGATTTTTGTCACAATATAGATTTTATTTAAGTAGGTACTTTCAATATTTCATTGATTTAATATAATACTTTGTTCGACGGCAAACGCATAATTCGAGAAGAAATGCATGGAAAATTTGAATTTTACTGCGCCACCGCCATGTATATCACAGACTTTTTAAGTGATACCTGTCAAGAGCGCGAATGTGCTTACGGTACAGGAGCCATTTTTCGGACGGATGCAAAAAATTTGGGAGCACAATGGCCATAAGATATACTTTTATTTTGGTGGATAGCTTGATGTCATGCGACTGAAAAACTTAAGATCGCAGTTTACCAAAAGCAGCAGCAGCAGCTCCTATTCTGTTTACCTCTGCGTCTAAGTCACACTTTGACATAATAGTGCTTCCAAGATATTTGAATCTATCGACTTGGCTTAAGGACGCATTTACGTTTTCTCGCAAATATCAATGTTTTTCTGGTACCATTTTGATACATAAGGAGTTAAAATTTTGACAGTGTTATGGTATTAATTTCAAGATAATTTATTCATCTCCACATGGAATGCATTATAATTACACAGTCCTATACATCTTTTTCACACAAATACGTTTTTATCGCCGCAATAATCGTAGAAAATTACAAAAAGTGGGGTCTGAATACGTACCTGTAAGCCAAATCTGGAGCATATTCTTAACTTCAAAATAACAAGAAATTATAGCCTATGTATTTATCTATACGTTAAGCTAATTATTTTGAACATACATAAAAAACTTTATGATTTATGAGAAAAATAAAATCGGTCTCAAATTTCTTCATACATTTTTCTACCGAACGCACGGCTCCGACCGTCATTCCGCGCTAAGACGCGCTCGTGAATGCAGGGGTGTATCGCTTTCCTCGAAAAAATAAATACGTCGAAACCTATAATAAAGACAGTGGCGTCTTGTATACTGTGACTAGAATACGTTGATACTTTTTCGTACCGAAACAAAAGTAAGAACGAGAACCATACTTATTTTTAGAATTGGATGGATATTGGTTACTGAACCTAGCATGAAAGAACAATTTTTTTTTAACCGACTTTATATAAGAAGGTTTCGCAATTCGACCGTATAAATGTTTTTTTTTTTCATTAAGTATCTTAAAGTACTACAAATTAAGGAAGGTCTAGAGTTGATCTGATGATGGAGCCTTGCATCAGATTGACTCCTGACAGTCGAGGGAACTCCTCAACGATTTACAGCAGTAACCTTTTGTTTGGGCTTGATTAATTTGAATTGACCAGAACTTTACACCTAGATAGTTTGTGACTGTCATTAGAGGTCTGATGATGAAGACGAAGGACAGTTAAGGGAACTCCTCATCGGTTTACAGTAGCTACCTTGTGTTTGGACTTAATTCATTTATATTAATGAGAACTTTGCACCCATATGGGTTATAAGTGCCATTACAGGTCTGATGATGGAGACCATAGACAGTCGAGGGAATTCCTCAACGATATATAACAGTTACTTTTTGTTGGGCTTACTTCATACGGTTCAATATACCAAAATGTTCAGTACGCACGTAAACTAAAAAATTGGCCAAGTGCGAGTCAGACTCGCCCATGAAGCGTTCCGTAGTAACTACGCCAAATAACTTTGTTTTTCATAGTGTTTGTATGAATTACAAAGTTTTATTTGCGGTTTTAGAAAATATGCTGTATCTCAAAAACTGCCAACCCGATCTCATTTAAACCAATTTTGGTTGAAAGTTTACATTAAGGATCATAGCATATATTTTTGTACAATTTTTCACTCTATTATTATAGAAGTAAGGGGGGGGACACATTTTACCACTTTGGAAGTGTATATTTTTTTAACGATTAACTTTATGAAAGAGTGGTTTTAGAATCCCGTATGTCATTTTTAAAAACCTCTCTACTAAATACCACACACGTATAAGATTCATGAAAAAATATATATTTTCAGTTTCAGTTCCATGTGGGGTACATGGAACTGAAACTGAAAATATATTTTTTTTATTTTTTTTTTTAAATCGGAAAGCAACTCACAGAATACATCTATCTACCAAGTTTCACATGTATAGTCTTAATAGTTTCGGAATATAAAAACTTACCAAAAAAATTAAACCGACTTCCAAAAAACACTGCAAAGTGAAAAATAACTTTAATTTCGGTAGGTAGGCGGTGTCCGACTTCCGAAATTAGTTAGAAAGTAGACAAAATATTGCTTTTCCCAATGCTGGACCGTTAATTGTTGAGGAGTTCTCCTGGACTTCACCATCAGCTTCACTTCATCATATGCATTGTGACGAGCATATTGTGCTTAATAACCATATTCAAGTAATCGAAGCGGAACCCATGAAATAATTCTTATTCCTACTTATATATTGAGTAGTTCCAGTGGCCATCTGTGGTCTTCCTCATCAGGTCCACTTCACAAATGGTGCTTTTCAAATGCAACTACACAAGTTACTATAAAAAATACTCAAATCACTGTAGGTGTGCATATAATATTTGAAGAGTTTCCTCGATTACTCCAAGATCCCATTATCAGCTCCTGACTTGGTGACAATGGGACCAATTTCGAAGTATACCCTTTCAAACAAAAAAAGAATTTTCCAAATTGGTTCAGCTGTCTTCGAGTAATCGGTGATCAAATATTAAAAAAAATATATGCGTCGAATTGATAACCTCCTCCGTTTTTTTCGTCGGCTGTGACATACAGACGGATGGACAAACAGACAGACAGACAGACAGGCATGACGAAACTTTTCTTTATTTCTTATTAATTTTTTTATCACATATGAGTATTTTATTTCCTAAGTCCCCTAGTACTCCTAATCGGGCGTCAAACAAATTAATACAAAATTGAAACTAACATCTAATCAATAAGCATGTAACCCTTTGTAAACAATAAGTTACAACTTATTATAATCAAATAATATTAAAGAAAATATAATATTACCTTCAAGTATCAATATTAGTTAAGTAATGTATAAAATCGGGCGAACAAGTGTAACGGTTTGTAAGTGTGTGCAATGTTGTTGTGTTGCTACTAGAATACCTAAAATTGAGCGAGTGATAAACGTAAATGCGTCCTTAATATACTGTCTCCAAGAGACACATTAAGTGTGTACTATCATGTAGCCCTCCTGTTGCCATCACTTCGGTTTTTTTGACATTTATTTTAAGCCCAAACTTAGTGCATGCCTCATTTAAATTGGTTATAAGATTTTGAAGGCCACTTGCGGAGTCTGTGACGAAACATAGACAGATAGATAGAATATACTTTATTATACACCAAAATGTAAACATACCTATTTAACAATATTTCTTATGCTATGGCTTATTTACTTGCTTATTTTAACGTAAATCGTCGGCGTACATAATCTCAGTTATAAGTGTATTTTCGTAGTCGCTTTTAGTCTCGCAGGGTTGAAAAGACTTCGGCAGGTACCTGTTTCGGATACAGCGGGAGGATACGCCCGGGTGTCGTCATTGTGAGGACCATCCGGAGGACACGGTGGAGCATACAGTGCAGGTGTGTCCTGCTTGGGCGGAGCTCCGCTGTGTCCTCGTGAAGGCGATCAACGGCGGCGACCTCACGGGCCCGGCCTTGGTTCAGACCATGGTGCGGAGCGAGAGGGAATGGGATGCGGTCGCCTCCTTCTGCGAAGCAGTCATGCTAGCGAAGGAGGAGGCCGAACGCGCGAGGGAGAGGCAACTCCCTTCCTCCCGCCCCAGCCGCCGCGGTAGACGCCCTGGGCGTCGGGGATCGCGGGCCGATCGCCGGCCACCGTTGGCGTGGGCTTACGGACGGTGAGCAGGGGTAGCTCACCGTCCGGTAAGGAATCAGGCCCGGATCGGCGGCGCGTCGTGTTCCACGCGCGCCTCAAGGAGCTGTCAGCATTAGTGACGGGGCTTCATAAGGCCATTGCCCGCCGGGGTTGCGAAAATGTATTAACAAGATACCGCGGCTCCGGCACTTACGGGCTGCTGAAGGGACAGGGTGGGTTTTTAGTTAGTAGAAGTCTGACACTCTTGCTCACCCTCTCGCTTAACCCAGAGCGGGAGAAGTTATTCGATGATTTTCCCACCCAGAGAAACAAAAAGGGTTGAAAAGACCACCATACGTGACAAACTTAAGGTATCTTCAGTAAGATCCCTTAAGGCTTCACGCACAGTAACAAAAAATATAATGCGAACAAAGTTGGTGCCAATACACATCACTGTTTAACTCCACAGGTGACTGAGAAAGATTCTGATTGTTCACCATTGACTGTAACGCAACATGACATGTTATCATGTAAAAGCCGTAAAAGCCTAACAAATTTATCCGGAAAACCCAGTTTATACTGAACCAACCATAGAGCTCCACGAGGAACGCTGTCAAAGGCCACTTCAAGGTCAACAAAACACAGAAACATTGGTCAACCTAGCAAGGTAGCAGGGAGCACCCTGCTCTTCTCAATAAGCTGTTGGATTGAGATGCAGGGGCGGATCCAGCCCTCCAAAAAGGTTGTGGGCACAACCACCCGAAAATCGGTCAAGTGCGAGTCGGAGTACAAATTGTTCGTCGCGACTTTTGAATTTGTTTAAGTATTTCCTTTTTTACGCGCATCAGGACTTTGGCCTTAGGTATGAAAATAATCAATAGAGGAAGTCAGACAGTTTCGATTTCGTCCAATTTTAATCAATAATTATTTTTCGTCCTAACGAAATGGAAAAGCTCAAAGTCGAAAGATCTATGGAATATAACCAGGTTATCTACTACGGCACAGACAATAAAAAAAGGGGTGGCAATACTCTTAGACAACAACTTTAAGTCTCGCATTAGTCGCATCACAAATATCACACGGAAAAGCGACCGTTTAATTTTCGTTAAACATGCTCTGGATGATCTACAACTAACCAACATCATATCAGCCTATACACCTTAAAGAGGATGCACAGAAATAAAAAAGGCACAATTCTGGGAAGACATGGACGACCTCATCCAGAGCATTTCAGCAAACGATTACAAGATTATAGGGTGGGACCTGAATGGACACATGGGAATACCAGGGATATCACAGAAGATAATGTACATGGTGAGTTTGCGATAGGCAACTTAAACAAACAACGAGAAGAAATACCTACTAGAATTTGCAGAAAGACGCACTTACACTAATAAAGACGAATTTTAAAAGAAACCAGAATACTTAATCACTTATAAATGTGCGGGTAGAGCGTCAAGATTGACTATCATGTCCGACAAGACCGTCAAACAAAAGTTTAAAGGCTGTAAAATAATACCTGGTGATGATCTTACATTACAGTATCGCATACTCGTGTCTGTGTACAAGCAGACAAAAACCTATAAAAATTATAGTAGATAGAACACCAAAAACTAAGTGGAGAGAGCTGGATGGTCCAGGGGAGACACTAATGAGCGTGATAAAAAATTATCTGGAGACCGATTTGGAAGTAAGTTATGACAACGCAAATGATATCTGGTCTAAGTTTGAAACCTGATACAGGACAAAAGCGGCAGGGATCTTAGGAGTCTCCAAATGTCAGAATCAAAGAGAAATGTCCTGTGTTTATCCTAGCGAATAAAAAGATCTAAGCTAGCGAAAGATAAGGACCGATATAAAGTGGCGAAGCAGGATGCTAAAAGATGCACAAGAGATCACGAGTGCTCAAAATGCGGACGAAGTACTGAAATTAGCAAAACGCAAACATAGAGCATCCATGAACATAAAAGTAAATTAACGAGAGATGGTTGAATAGGGTTCCTTCTATATGGCAGAATCTTGATACTCCGACATTTATTTGGCATAACACACTTGGCATAATATTCTTTAATCGAATATTTTTAAGGCAAAAAAATTCATGCCTTGCTTGCATGCTGCATGTTGCATGCCTGCCTCCAAGCTAAATATATAAAAAGATGTACCTATGCCATAAGAAGATTCTAACTGCAACTTTTCTGCGATATGATGGTTCTGCTTTTCAATTATAATGGACATGAAATTTATGCCTAAAGATGATTCTGACTAACAAAATTATGTATTTCGAATTTATGATAAATGAGTGTTTGCCAAACAACTTTCTGCGAAATGAAGATTATGCTATCCATTGTTATGCAAAATAATGTTATGACGTAAAAAGTTCTGCTATAAAAGGTAGACCCGGTTGAATACTATAGTAAGCTATTGAAGGAAGAATTTCCAAACGAAGATCCACCGCCATGTGCACCCACACATGGTCCAATACCAACTATAAATGAGGACGAGGTGAGAAACACATTAGGTAAAATGAAAAGCCGCAAAGCCATAGGTCTAGACGAATTCACCGCAGATCGGTGGAAAAGACTAGACCCAGTAACTGAAGCTTGGTTAGCAAAGCTATGCAATATCGTCATGATTACAAATCGTATTCTAGAATCTTGGCGCCCGAGCTATCTAATGCCGTTCTACAAAAACAAGGGTGATGCTGCGCAGTGTGAAAACTATAGATATATAAAATGGACCGCTTACACACTCAAAATATGGGAACGAATCAACAACCGTCACAACAAAATCTGTGTAATGTTCCCAAACCAGTTTGACTTCACAGCATCTAAGTCAACCACGGATGCTATACACTATACATATGGAAAAGTACGGCCTGAGAGTTAGCAAGAGTAAAACGGAGTATCTAAAATATCCTTTCAGCGGAAATACTACTCCAGAGACTATTCTCATTGATACGATACCCATACCCACAGTAAACCAATTTTAATGTCTAGTTTTTATGTTAACGAGAGATGCAAACGTGGACGCTGACGTCACTCACAGAGTCAGCGCCGCATGGCTGAAGTGATGCTCACTAACCAGCGTGCTTTGTGATTCCCGTATCCCAATAAAAACCAAGGGGAAAGTATACATACCGGCAATTAGCCCGGCGTTACTCTATGGTACCCAGTGCTAGACAGTCAAAAAGACACATAAATAAAAAGTTCATACCAACGAAATGAAGTGAATGAAGTGTGACTAGACACGATAAAATACGAAAAGAGTATATACGAGGGATTTTAGTCGCACCAATCGCTGACAAAATTAACGAGAATCGCTTACGGTGGTATGGTCACATCAAAAGACGCCAAGAGGACCACGTTGTAAATATTGCCCTAAAATTCCCGGAACAAAAACGTGGCAGGGGGGCCACCCGCCATTGATCTAGTGGTCACTGATAAAGAGAGACCTTGAGAAAGCCCAATTGCCTGAAACGACAACCTACAGACTGTCCTGGTGCAGGAAAGTAAGACCCGACCCCCAAATGAACTTTTCTAGTAGCCAGTAAGCCAATATAGGTACACTAGAGTAGCAAATAGATACCTATCTTGACGTTGTCTCAGGAGTCGTAACTATGACACGCAAGTGAGAAGTACCAGGCGAGACTTAATTCGCTAATAGACTCACTTTGGCGTTGTAGTAAACTACGGAACCTTACACTGCGCGTCAGCCGATACGCGCATAGCCGGTTTTTTTAAGGCTTGTCATCAGCCTATGAATCTCAATAGACCGTGAAAGTATGACGTCACAAGTCTATTAGGGTTGTGGGCATGCCCATCATGCCCACAACGGTGGATCCGCCCTTGTTGAGATGTTGGCCTCGTAGGTTACTCTCTCCAGTCTGAAACCTAACTGAGATTCTGACAGTATTTCGTCGTCGGTAAATAATAATAATAAAGTGTTTATTTCTCACCACAAGTGGACATTGAGAGGGAGCGTAGGACATTAATAGTCAGAGGTTGACGCGCAGATTCTTCCACTATACGGACCAGGTCAAAATAACTCTTTTTAAGGCTTATTTTCTGGGCCTGTACATGGGTCGTTTGTGGGTCAGCTACATCAAAGGATCTCTAGATGCCCTACGGGTTACGTGTCAAGTAACAAATCCGTTGCGCAGTACCAAATCGATAGGTTTCAAGCCGTCTTACTCAAAAAAACCGGCATCTCTCGTTTTGCGGGTTGCGGATCAGTAATACCAGCATTCTGAAAACTGTTGCCGAGAATTTTTACTCCCCTATTTTGAGACATTTTGTATGGGTGATGAAATACTTGCCTGTTCATCCCTCATACAAGATGTATTCAACTTGGCAAATTGTTTTACTTGTATGTTTTTCATACTAACATTAGTTTTAAGCATGTACACTTACACAATCATAGATTTATGCTGTCCAAATTATAAATTACACCTAAAAGCATTATTTTACCTCTGCATTTGAGACACATTTTTAAGCTTTCCTATTAGATAAGCGTCTCAATAAGTTAGTAGTTTTTTCACTTATTAGGTTTTATCTCTTTTTATAATTTACTAGCGACCCGCCTCGGCTTCGCACGTGTGCAATGTTTATATTAAATATAGGCAGCGTTCGCGAGAATCGTTAACGTACGGCAGTTTTTTCGACGCCTTACTCCAAAATTTTCACTACCACGAAAAATCCTATCTATTTTCCGGGATAAAATATAGCCTATACGGATTCGGAAGAATCCCTCTAAGTAATGGTAAAAGAAATTTTGAAATCGGTCCAGTAGTTTTTGAGTCTATTCAATACAAACATACAAAAATACAAAGGTTTCCTCTTTATACACTTCTGGACACATCTATTGGCCCACCTTGTATTTTCAGTTTCGTTTGGTCCTAGCTAAAATTTTATATTAGGTCGAGCAAAAAGTTTTTATGCAGTTTTGAACCTGGCACATTCACAATTTCATTCAATAGTCTTTTTTTGAATTTCGAACACAGAATTTAAAGAAACAATCTGGCTGTATGGGCTTGACTCTTTGCCTGTCCTAACGGACGAAGGGAAAAAAAAAAATTAAAGAAACAAAAGACAATTTGGAGCCTGTTTGTTGATATCAAACAATCGAATACTAAGAAAACTTGGTTTTATTGGTTTACTTGGATTTAATTCTTGAAAAAGTGATTGATATCTTTGCTTTTGCAACAAACATTACTTATTCTTAACATTAAGGTGAGGTTCTATCAATAATCTATGGATACTTCACCTGAAGTCGCCGCCCAAGCTGTGGCACTTATTCAGGCCGGACACAGCCAAAGAAACGTGAGTGCTCAACTTAATTTAAGTCGATCTGCGGTCCGAAATGTTTATCGGAGGTACCTAGAGACTGGCGGCTTTGTTCGTCGCCAAGGAAGGCCACGATCTCGGGTCACAACTGAAAGGCAGGATCGATTCATCGTGACGACCAGCTTGAGAAATCGTCACCTTACCTCCATTGAGATACAAAACCAACTTCGCGACTTCCACGGAGTATCTGTGAGCGCTCGAACTGTTCGGAGAAGGTTAAAAGAACGCGATATGGTAGCTAATGGGCCCAAACTAAAGCGAGCCCACCGAACAGCGCGCCTTCATTTCGCACGCAGTCATTTAAATTGGACACAGCAAGATTGGAGCCGTGTACTCTTTTCTGATGAGTCTAAAATTGTGTTACATGGCAATGATGGAAGGAAGAAGGTCTACCGGCGCACGGTGGGCTGAAAATCGGCTTTCATAGACTTAGGCATTTTATTTTGCAAGTGCGAGTTTTTTTGCCGGATATCACTTCTATTAGTTATAACAATATACAAAAATGACACCAGAATTGATTCTGCACAGAAACGAAGGAATTATAATTTTTTTACGAAAATGTTGTATGGAGCTAGTATGAAAAATCGAAATATCTCTAAAACGGCAGCGATAACCGTAATATCCTTATAGGAGGTTTTAGTACTAATTATTTATGATTTTTTGACATACGTTACATAATGGTTGTAGATGCCTTTTTTTTAAAAAAAATCGTCAAAATATTTTTATTTATTTTTACATATTTAAACGTTCCTTTTAGTGTTTAAGTTGAAGAATTCAGAGCTTTAACAACTCTTATCATAAAATAGCATCACCCCTATAGACCTGAAGGACTAGACAGAGGTGTGTAGTGTCTTGTTGATCTTGTAAGATTTCCAACAATACCAAATAGTTGAATATCAGTGTCAAAGTGCCCATGCTGTCGCTTCTTTTTGAAAGATAGGGGAATGAAATTGTTAATTGATCATACCCTAAAAGTATGATTACAACATAACCGGACACATAATAATAATAATATCCTTATAGGGGATTATAGTACTAACATTATTTATTTTAACATATGAAACTGTTCAAAACGATCCATGAACTGTGTCAAAGTTAAGAACATCGTTAGGAAGCATGCTTTTTCCCCAAATATTAAGAATATGTGAAAAAAAAGACTGTATATAAACTTTTTATTGATAGGTAATTTAAATAAAACAGAAGTAACAAAAATAATATCTAATAAATTCAATTATACAAAATACATATTTGAAACTATAATTTATGAAATTATTAACTAAACATATTGGTACAATAAACTAACATAAATAACAAAAGAACATAAAGAAAAATAATTAAATTTTACAAATTTTCTTTACAACTTTCGTTGTCGGGCTCCAATTCCGAGTCAGAATCCAGATCGGATATACCTACAAACTCGAACTCAGTTTCCGGAAACTGTATTAGGTCGAGAGTTTCAGCAAAAAAGGTTGTCTTCCTTTTGGCATCTAACTTCGGCCTTTGTGCACTTAGAAAAGGATCCGAAGAAACAACAAGCATATTTAGGATATCTTGATTAGAATCTTGCCTGCTTCTTTTCCGCGAATGATGTTCCCGGAACCTCCTAAAATCTTTGTTTCGAGACTCTGAGGCTTCTTCCGAGAGAGTCCCAATCGGGACAATATCATTTTTTTCGATTATGTCAGCTCCGTGTATTAATAGTTTATGTACGGTTGATGACATGTAGTACCAGTCGTATAATTCCACGTACTTTTCTGCTGTTTTGCGAGCAAAATCTTTAAATTTGATGACATCGATCTTCTCATCAGATGTTATTGCTTGCAAAATAACAGCAAATCTTTTTATCAGGTTTTGATCCAACCCAGTAATAGCTGCAGTTTTATTGGGAAACTCGAAAAACTTCCTTGCGGTATTCCCGTCATTGGTAGTTCCCGAGCCTTGTTTTACTATATCAATTAACAGATTGAGCTCCTCTTTAAATTTATTTTGAATGTTTTTTTTTCTGTTTTGTAACATATCTTTATGCTCATTACTTCTTGCTGCCCACTGTTTGAAGTCAAGTCTGTACGCAATGTGTAACAGACATTCCATGCAATTTATACGGGCATGTAGGGATGATAGGCCAAATTCATATATGTCAGAACACACAGTTTTTGATGTTACAGCATCTAAGTGGTTCATTTCTGTTGGTTTTGCTAAGCACAGGTAGCATGATGCATTTGATCTAGCTTCAGAAAGGTACGTGCAGACTTTTGCGTCGATCATTGTCATCATTAGTTTATGAGTCACCCTGTTACTATTAATGCACTCTGTGGGGTTAAGGGCCTCAATTTCCTCATCCATTTTTCTTTTGTTATCAATGACAACTGCATGGCTTTCTTTTACAAAAGTGAACTGAACCGGACGACAATAAAAAGTTGAGCATGGTTTCGGGTTTGTCCATATAGTATTATCTCCATCTGTCAGTTTCAGTGGCACCAAGGAGGTCATGAAAATGCTTGAATCATCATGCTCGCCGTCCATTTTCTGCTTGTATCGGCTTTGATTGGAAGCACCATCAAATCCCCACTTCGATATCAGCTTTAACTGCTTATTTTCCACATTATCAGAAAGACTTTGAAGAATCCGCTTCACCGTGATGTCAAGTAAAGCTTGAAGTGTAATTCTAGCTGATGAATCCGTAACTGATACTGATTGATTAGGAGGGTAGCATGCAAGCTTAGTTTGTTGCAGTTTATAGTAGGATGGGTAAATATCCTTAGCACCTTCCCGAATGGCAGTCTCTCGCAACGTAATATATTGCCACTTTGAAAGCTTAAGTGAAAGAAGCAATCCAAGTGCTTTCTCTGGTGTAAATATTACTGTTTTCTTAATGCTTTCCTTGATTTTAACGGCAGCTTCTGGATTTTTGATCATATAATTGATTACAGATGCGATATCTTCATAACCTTCTTCTTTTAAACGTGCTGCAGCTGCATATGCCAATTCACAGGAATCCTCGCCTATGTGCTCACTAGATCTTCTCTTTTTCTGTTTGCTTCCCAGATCTTTGAATGGTTTTCGGGACCTTTTTGTCATTGTTCCAACAGTCGATGATGTCGAAGGTTCTGGAGAGACTGAGCGTGCTCTTGGTATCTCATCAACAGTTGGTTCTTGATTTATTAAAGTTTGCACGCAACTCGGCCAATCAATATTTGCTTGCAACCACTCTCCGTACGTATTTCTAAACTTATCAAAGAATCGTTTAGATTTCTGCCACCTGTTTAAAGCAGCTCGCGTGAATCTCCGGCAAAATTCTTTGAAAGTTACTTGATCTTCGGCAGAAAGGCAATCGCCTATGCGGGACACAATTGCACTAAACAATACTTCATGATTAAATGAAGGACACTCACTTTTTAGAAGAACAAACAAATCTAAGTTGGTGATTAAACTTTCCATTCTAAGATTTTGTAGTCGCAAAGCAAATAGTTTTAGTGTTAGCAGTTACACGGTTGTGAACAATCTAAATTATGGAACAAAATTATAGCCCTTTTATTGTATAAAGTCAATAATTAGTTAACTACCCTCATTAAAGTTATAAAAGATATGATAATAAAAATTTATAATCGTCAAAAACATTTCGTAGAACTCATAGTAGAACTAATCAACATTAGCAAATCACATTAGCTCACTAATTATAAAAAGGTGAATGCAGTTCTTAGTTGGTATTGTTGCGAGATATTTCAAATCATTTAATCACTTAATAGGCTCATTAGAATCAGAAGACTACAACCATCATTCTAATTACTTAATTACTTGTCATCAGACTCATTAGATGACTACACAATATGTTATTTTGTATTTTGAACGTATGCAAGGTTTTAAAATTCCTTTTGTGTCGATATTATTATGTGTCCGGTTATGTTGTAATCATACTTTTAGGGTATGATCAATTAACAATTTCATTCCCCTATCTTTCTAAAAGAAGCGACAGCATGGGCACTTTGACACTGATATTCAACTATTTGGTATTGTTGGAAATCTTACAAGATCAACAAGATACTACACACCTCTGTCTAGTCCTTCAGGTCTATAGGGGTGATGCTATTTTATGTTAAGAGTTGTTAAAGCTCTGAATTCTTCAACTTAAACACTAAAAGGAACGTTTAATATGTAAAAATAAATAAAAATATTTTGACGATTTTTTAAAAAAAAAAGGCATCTACAACCATTATGTAACGTATGTCAAAAAATCATAAATAATTAGTACTAAAACCTCCTATAAGGATATTACGGTTATCGCTGCCGTTTCAGAGATATTTCGATTTTTCATACTAGCTCCATACAAAATTTTCGTAAAAAAATTATAATTCCTTCGTTTTTGTGCAGAATCAATTCTGGTGTCATTTTTGTATATTGTTATAACAAATAGAAGTGATATCCGGCACAAAAACTGGCACTTGCAAAATAAAATGCCTAAGTCTATGAAAGCCGTTTTTCAGCCCACCGTGCGGCGTAAGGGAGAGCGTTTCGCACAATGCTGCTTTGAAGAGAGGGTTGCTTATGGCGGTGGCTCATGGACTGTCTGGGGCGGTATATCCGCGAGCGGCAAAACTCAACTTGAGGTTGTTACAGGACCACGGCTGCCAACATTAAATGCTGAAAGATACATTCGTGAGTGCTTAGAACCTCACGTGATACCATACGCGGACTATGTGGGCCCAAATTTCCTTTTTATGCATGATAATGCAAGAGCCCATGCGGCCGGCATCGTCAGGGAATATCTTCGGGATGCGAACATCACAGTTATGGACTGGCCAGCCAGAAGCCCAGACATGAACCCCATTGAGCACATGTGGGACGAGCTAAAAAGGCGTGTTAGGGCTCGTCAGCCAGTTGCCCAGACGATGCAGGAGTTGAAAACTGCCATAGAAGAGGAATGGGAGATGATCCCTCAAAATTTCATAGAGCGGTTGATAAACTCTATGCCTAATCGTATGAGAGCTGTGGTAGATGCCCATGGAGGCAACACGCGTTATTAAATTAAACCTTTATTTGATAAAACATGTTTTTTATTCAAAAATTAATTGACTTTAACAAGGCGCATATCCGACTTGTTAGGCGTAGGTCCATGTCGTATGGTATTCTGAATTCAAATTTAAAACTATACGATCGAAAAAGATGGTAAAATGTATCAGGTTTAAAACTGCATCAACAGTTTTTGTTCAATCTAGCAATCATATTTCGGTAGGGGCCATCGAAACCTAAACTCTAAGGTGGGGCAATAGTTGTGTCCAGAAGTGTAATATTAGTATAGACTAGCACTTAATATTATGTTAATGTTGTGAACTTATTTTACTTTTTTCTCTAGACTGTTATTTTTTTTAATAACGATCTAGAGAAAATATATGAATTGATTTGACTCCTATACAGTCTCCCTAAAGATGTGTCTTAACAGGAATAGTGCAGGAGGGGCTCCGGAGTGGTTTTTTGAGAGGTAACTGGGCCCCTTTTACGAGCTGATGGTGATCACCAGGGTGGTTTTAATGAGGTAAAGATCCTACACAGCCTGATCTTTGTCCCAAAAGCTCCAAGTGCATTTTGAAGGTTTCCTCCCGATAAGTGACTACCCTGAGAAGAAACACCGGAACTACATCTAAGTTTTCGCTTAGTAAGTAAAATAAAAAAAGTTCATGGGCAAAATATTTTATATTATATAAAAATAAACCAAACAGTGCACATATTTATATTAGAAATAACATAAGAGTATTTATATAACCATGCCATGTACTTATCTAGAACTTAATTTTACAAAAAACACTTTTATATAAATAAAAAATACAATATTTGATTAAATAACATAATATAAGTCTGCAAATTATTATTGTTTTAAAATTGCTACATATATTTATATATTTAATTTGTATTCATGGTTGCTTTACCTAAGTAATTTAAAAGTATTTTGCTATCAATAAAAAGTCTAATAAGTTTTGGTATTCTTGCTTGAACTATTTCTAACGGTTACATGAATTTACAATTAGTCCCAGACTTCGGCAAAACGAAACGATGAATGATGATGAAAATGCCAAACAAAGATGCATATCTTGTAATGCTTAACAGTGAGGTTCCATACGGCGTACAATGGATGTTGAGATGGACGATATCACACACAGATTATTGCGCTCTGACATTCCGACTTATTAGAAAACTTAGCTTTTTTAATTCTTTATTACGGACTAGCTGTTGCCCGCGACTTCGTTCGCGTGGGAGGTTTTTCCAAAAATCCTTCTTAGTGCTCCCCTACGCACCCCAAGGAACATGCCAAATTTCAGCTGCTTGTGGCCAGTAGTTTCGGCTGTCCGTTGTCTGTCAGTCAGTCAGTCACGGAAGCGTTTTATATATATTGATGAGCCCGCTCTTGACCACTTGGTAAGCATTAGATGAGGTAAGTAAATGCATGGTCTTTGCGGCAGGTGGTGCTAAGTGCCCTGAAACAGTGCCTCCAATCTATCTGTATGGCTTACCTCTGAATAGAGTAGAACAATTTAAGTACCTAGGGCATTTGCTTGTGTCTGATCTCAGGGACTATGCTGACATCAAACGGGAGCGGAGGGCTTTGTCGAGAAGTGCAAACATGCTCGCCCGCAGGTTTGCACGTTGTTCTAACTCAGTTAAGATACAATGCCCTCCGCGTCCAGTATAACAATGCGTTCAGAGCAGTGTTGGGGCTGCCTCGTTCCTGCAGCGCCTCGGGCATGTTTGACCGACTGTTTCCACGCCACCATGCGCGAGCGGTGCGCAGGGAGCGAGCCAGCTCCGACGCTGTGCTGGTAATGATTGCGGGTAGAGTTGACTGTCTCTACATAAGGCACTGTTGTGGCCGGCACGTTGCTGTTGTTTGACGACTAATCTCATACTCTGACATACAATTAATTTGACATTCTGACATTATTAATTTTTATTTTGACATTTAATTTGATAGTTTGACATTTTATAACAGGATAAGTTGTTCTCACTCAATCACCTTTGAATTTTTCTTTTAACTCTGTTTACTCGTATAGTTATGTTATTTTGACATTTGGAATTTATGACTGTAAGCAATAGTAACATGATTATTTTAATTTAATTTTATATGGGTCATGGACCTGCAATAAATGAATTTTATTTTTAATTTTATTTATTTATTTATGAAACGAGCGAGCCCAGAAGATACCCGTTTACCCTTGCTTTAAAAGGCTGACGGATCAGTGCTCGATGGATGCTGCTTTCATATTCGTCTCTGCTGTCAATCACCGCATTTTGCTGACGATGATGACGGAATAGAGCTATATCCATAGAGGTATTATAGAGCAGGAAAGCCAAGCGTCGAGATGTCCCTGTCACAAAGGAAATGGCGACGTGGCTTAAAGCGTGCCTATAATAGGGTACCGCCAACTTCCCTCTTTTTCTATCAGACGTTTTCTATAATACCTCTAAGGCCTTCTCTCTCTCCTACCGAACCGTCAACACAACAACAACGTCGTAACTGAAGCTAAGCGGAAACCAGATGTATAAATGAATAAAATTACAGCCGTGGCCGCCCATTGCATTGTACCACCGGCAATTCAATACAAGTGGCCCCATTTTGCCTTTTTTTGCAGGGAGTTTCCTTAACTCATTTCATCAACGAGTAGCCTGGCTGTAAAAGGAAAACCTGCGGAGCGCAAAGGAAGGGGGAAGGGGGGAGGGGGGAGGCCCAACACGGCGTCTGCGGACGTACGAAGCTTGCGTACGCGCATCTCTTGACAAAAATAAATACATTAAACATCAAGAGTCTTTTCTTTGTCTCATCGTCCGTTTTTGAGATTACATAATTAGTTTTTCGCTTTTATACATATAAATTTACATCTCTTTTCTCATCCTCTCGGCTCCGCTTTGGTGAAGTTTCAGGGCTTATGGAGTAAGAAGTCAAGAATACTTGCTCGAGCAGTGATAAGTAAGAAGCCTCATTAATATCATCACATAATTTTTCTATCAAGTCGGATTATTGGATAGCTACTATCATGAATTACATTTTTCATACAGATACCTGAATAAGTAAATATGGGTCGTTGTTCAACATAATTATAACCATACTATATTTGACAAATACCTCTAAATGAATTTATGGCGCTAACTTAGGAATGTTACCAACGTAATCTTACTGGAAAATATTATGTATTTTGTACAAACTAAAACGATTTGTGCCGGCAACTTAAATGTATTGGGAATATGGAGGTTTCAAGTGGCGATTTTGTGTGATGATTATATCTTAAGAATATTTGATCGAATCTATGGTGGTTATTAATAACAAAATCATTTTGCCACAATAAAATTGTTTCCAATTTAATTTACTTATTAAAAAAAATATTTAGGTTGAAATTCGAATCTTGGTACAAAACATTTTTAAAGTTTCAATTGTGTGGCATTATAAGTTACAGGCAAGGAATCAATGGCAAATTGTACTTAAACATAATTGTAAGCAAAGAAATGCTGATATTAAAGCTATTAATAAAAACATTTAATTGGCATTGCACTGACTCACTTAAAATTTCACCTTCACATTGTTTAATATACAAATATTTGATTAAAAACATCACCTCCAATTTATACATTCAATATGATTTTCCACATCGATAAAATTGAATTGCAAAACATCCACAAAACATAGTCTGGCCTACACTACGATAATATACAATATAATAAATAGACGCGGCGGGTGTTGCTTTTTTTAAGGATAGTACAAGCCTATGGCAAATTCGACATTGTCAAAAATAGACAAGAATATCTTACCTACATTAAGATTTCAGAGCTCTTGAAAATCATTTTGCTGAATAGTCGTCCATTATAATTGTTCCAAACTATATACGGATTTTCTATAGTAGACGTAGCCATGCATAAGATCCCGATATGTGTAAGGTTGTTTATCGAATCCATTCTAAGTAATTTGCACATCTTTGGTAGTCGTTACCGTTATTCAGAAGGTAAAAAATCTAACACCACTCATGCCAAGGGGTACAATGTTACCCAGCTACTCGTTGTACAGATGATTCCACGTACTTACATTCTATTACTTCGACTTACAAACAGTGATTCTAATACCAAGATATGACGATCCTTTTACAAGTTAAATGTATAGCCGAGGCGTTCGCCGCGCCTTATAAAAAAGCTACACAATATCGACAAGCCTGTCTAATTGATGGCGAAGTTTTGCGTGAAGTCGTATTCGATGGTGGGTATGACGGTCTGTACGAACTTGAGGAACACTATCAGGTAGGAGTGCACGCCCAGCTCGCCGCCGCTTTCCGTCACCGTCTCTATAATCTTCTTCATTACTTCTGCGTGCCTGTGGACAAACACAATGGACATTTTAGTGGTTAATAATGTGTTTCCTGATAGCTATAACCTGGGGGCCTTTAAGTTAATAGGTTACTTCTAGGTAAGCGTGCTTCATCTTCGACCACATCATCGCTTACCATTAGGTGAGATGGTGGTGGATGGTGGACCAATAAAAAATAAATAAAGATACACTCCCGCCTCGATATAGCAAAGCTTAAGAGATTAATAAAAATTGTTATAACATATTAAGTAGTTTATTAAAATGATGAGCTTGTTGCCCAGAAATAACAGCCGTGCAGGTCGAACTTGAAATGATGAAAAACAGTTTAGTAACTCAATTTCTGAAAATTATCTTAAAGTTTATCACTATGAATATTTTTAGAAAACGTTCAACTTATACGTTTTTTTTTTTGTAAGCAATTAATCAGCTATTGCTCCACGCGTTCCTCTCATATGTTGCGGGGGGGGGGGGGGGTCGAACACCTCACTCCCTCTGCACCAAACGCCACCAGTCAATGACCGCATTGAAGAATACTTAAGCATTCCCGCAGCCTCTAGGACAAGTATGTGGGGGAACACGGGGTACTTTTAGTCAGTCTGACAGACCCTACATCTCCTCATCCATTTCAGGATTACAACCTCGAGAATAAGAAAAGGGGGGAAGTAAATAATCTTCTCTTACTCCCCAACTAGCACAAATGGGCTGCATTAGTGCTTTGGAGCGTATCCGATTATTACTCATAAGTAATAGACGTAAGCGCTACAGGTTCTACTACAGAATAAAAGCAGCTGCTTTAGCGCCATTTGGACGCCATTTTATGCAGCCTAAAGTTCTATTTAACCTGCACAACGGTTGCATAAAGGTTCCTCAATAGCTATAACGATTTATTAACGCTATACTAAAGCTCTCGTAGCGCTGCTTTTGAATGATTTTGAACTACTTTGAACGAATGAATTGATTACAGTTCTTTATTGTATCTACAATTGACATTATTTGCAATATTTTGGTAAAGTGTTTTCGTCGCCATCATGAAAATAAAACAAAAGTAAGTAAGTAAAAGTTTGTATTCTGTATTAGCAAGATATATAAAGATACTTAAAACGATGTCCAGTTTACTGTAGATATATAAGATAATTTTCGAGTATTTTAACGCGCTTTTATCATTTAAAAAAAAATAAAGTTATTTGATATTGTTTATTGGTTGTACAGAATAAAATTTTATTTCCGTATTTTTACGTGTCGATAACTTACTATTCGCAAGTGGCCGTTTGTTTACCGGTACATTTA
Organism: Tholera decimalis; assembly: GCA_943138885.2. Classification (NCBI taxonomy): domain Eukaryota; kingdom Metazoa; phylum Arthropoda; class Insecta; order Lepidoptera; family Noctuidae; genus Tholera; species Tholera decimalis. Next base: position 3,528,674 of record OW964553.2, on the reverse strand, counting down.
ATGCAAATTTAACTGAAAAACGATGTATATCAACTCAATTTTGCAAGTGAATTATAAGTTTTCTTAAAAAATCATAGCGTCATTGTCATGTAGTCATAACCTGCAGTTTTCACTTTAATAATTCCCTTTTGGCAATTAGAGCGCTAATTTTCACCCTTCTAATGCTTCCAGTGATTTTTGTTCCCCTAGTGCAATTCACAGTCACAAAAAGCTCCTATTTTCCTGTTTTTGTGGTTATAAGATCTAATTATGGATATGAATCGGCAGAATGTTCCGGAAGTTTAGTTTTTATATCATTTTTGTTTGGTTATTTTATATTAGTTTCAATAATAATAATTAGTTATTTCTAAATCGCATTATCAGATTGTTTTGTTAGTAAACATACACAACTACACACACATACACAAAATAAGAAACTATTGTTAGTACAATGGCTTAAATTTTATGTATTAGGCTAAGGCTTGTTTATTGTAATAATTAATAGCGTGGTTGAACAATTCTGCAAATGTCTGCTCACAGATTGATTTAAATGTTTACAGTAATCTCAGGAAAATGTTGTGGGTTGTGTATTAGATAAGTTTATAGTTTAAGACAATTTTTGTTATTTATTAATACGCAACTTTAAATATCCCTACATTAATAAATAAATAAAAATTACGTACTTATTCGAATGGTTTCCGTTTTGGAGATACGTGGTCTGCCCTTAAAAACGTTCACTAAACATAGAAATTGTACGCTTCTCAACTTTAAAAACAAATCCAAGATTACGGTGTTTTAATTGCGATACTTGAATTTACACCCGATATTTCTACATAAACATGATGCAGGTTATTTTTCAAATAGATAATCTTCAAACGTCTCAATAATAGTTTACATTATTTTGTTGTCGGTAGAAATAAGATCCAGTGATTTTATGGTTTAGTTACTTATACCTATACCATAATATGAAGTTTAAACATTTCAATTAACTACCTATTATTGTTGTATTACAGAATGCTTTTTAAAATAATTATAAGTATAAATGCAGACAAGGAAAAGCTGTAAATCTGCCCTTCAGGATGGGAAATATCGCTAGATCAGAATAAAGAAAATTTATCAAACAAAGACAATATTCCGATTAAAAAGACATTGCCTAATAAGGATGAGAACGTTGCACAAAAAAACCGTAATTTGGCTAAAGAGGATAATGGATCCTGTGATGGTACTGCGCCAAATCCAAATGTTGAGACTGATATCTTTATACAATAAGAACCCAAGAATAGGCTTTTTTTATTAAGTTTGTGATTTGTGAAATGTTGAGATTAATCTTCTTTAAAATTAAAAGATTAAAAATTAAAATACTTTAGTATTACGAATATAGACGTTTACGGATGCAGATATGCAACTTTGAACTGCTTGTTGAACCCTTAAATCGCTATTTTACGGCCGAAAGTAACAAAATTGGCTGCTATTTACACTAATGTGCTCGTTGGGTCTGTCCTTCTCATACTTCTGATTTTATTTATTCCTCCTTTTATATACTGTCTATTCTTCTGTGAAATGAACTACCTCTTGATATCAGGACGGCCACCAGTCAATATGCGTTTAAGAGAAAGTTGCGGCATTATTTTCAAAAAAAATAGTGGAAGCAAAGTTTTCATAACCTCCTTTCTATGGATTTTTATTAATATATATTATATATATTTGGTATGTATTATGATAAATATGTGTGTATGTTTATTTTAGTTATTTATGTATATACACAGTGAAATTTTAATGGTTGTTTTCCCAGAGCGTAATGGCTTTGTCTTGGTAATACAATCGTTTTATAAACAAATAAAATATTAGAAACAAAAAATGGCGTAGTGTAGTTAATGCATTATCACCATGCGTGAGAGCTTATTTTGCTCTGAACATTTATTTATCACTTTGTTGGCAGCGCGCGGCGGTGCATGTTACGTGTAGGTTCCTACGTTACGTCTACTGAACTACTAATGATTCTCGCGCTTTCGAGTTTATGAAAAATTGAAAAAAAAACATACGTTTTTTGTTAAGTTTAACTGTATGTTTCGATACTACTACTGATGGGTAACCGTCCTGCCGCGGGAAAACAACTATTTAAATTTCACGCTGTATATACTTGTAATAAGAATTTTACTTTACATAATTATATTGTCTACTTAGTCTTTTATGCACCTGTCATGTTATCTCTTCACCTTCCATTGTTGACTGGTAGAGAATGCCTTTGGCATTAAGTCCACCTTTGTACTTTTTGTGTTTTTTTTTTTTTTTTTTTAACGTGGTAAAATTATCAAATAAGTCCTCCCACTCCGGGCAGGGTGGGAGGGACTGTCAGACTTTTACTGACTAAAATCCACGGTGTTCCTTCAATAGCCCTTTACGTACCGGGGCCACGGTAACGGGATGAGTCCCACGACCCCGGCAGGCTTCGGCCCTCTGCAGAGGGGGCCTCGTCATGCTGCTGACGCTCTTTGAGGCGCGCGTGGAACACGACGCGCCGTCGACCCGGGCATGGTCCATGGTCGGACAGCGAGTTGCCCTTTACTCGCTGTCCGCATGCCCGCGCCTACGGTGGCCGGAGATCGTCGGCCGACGTCCGACGCCGTGGGCGTCTACCACTGCGGCTGGGCTGGAGGGAGGACGCCATCCTCTCCCTCGCGCGGCCCGCCTCCTCCTTCGGAAGCATGACTGCTTCGCAGAAGGAGGCGACCGCTTCCCACTCCCTCTCGCCCCGCAGCATGGCCTCGACCAAGGCCGGGCGCGAGAGGCCTCCGCCTATTGTCGCCGTGAGGACACGTCGGTGCTCTGCCCAAGCTGGGCAGTCCTGCACCGTGTGCTCGACTGTGTCCTCAGGGCGACCCTCGCAGTGGTGACACCCAGGCGTTTCCTCCTTTCCCATCAGACACAGGTACCTCCCGAAACTTCCGTGTCCGGTGAGGACCTGCGTCATGCGGTAGGTCAGGACGCCGTGACGCCGATCTAGCCACTCCTCAAAGAAGGGTCTTACCGCCGCAATTGCGGCGTGCCCGGCCGTCGGTTGCGACAGTCGTTCCCTCCATACTGCCCTGAGATCGCGCCGGAGCTCTTCCCGCCGTGCCTCGACTTCTCGAGGCAGCGGGGATACGCCCCGGCGCTGCGCCTCCACGCGCCATTCATAGACGCGCTGGAGGGCAGTCGCCTCCAGATCCCAGGGCAGCAATCCGGCAAGGAGGTTGGCCGATTCGCCGGCGATCGTGCGGTATCCCCGGATCATTCGGATGTACTTTTTGTGTTGCATAAAGTTTGAATAAATAAATAAATAATAAATGTGTAACTGACCGACAGGGGTGCACGGAGGCCGTGCTGGGCCCCGAGACGTGCGGGTGCTGCTCCATGGTGACCGTCTTCTTGGCGTGGTCCTGCGACACGTCCTCGTACATCTGCTCCACGCTCAGCAGCGACCGGTCCTGCACACAAAACCATTACGATAACATTGCATTATTTTTATATGAATAAAAATTAGAGACATGATTTTGACCGGTATTGTATGTATCGTCATCTGTTCCCTCATAATTTCTCAAATCTTTAAGTCAAGAGTGATTAGGTTACTTCTCGGCAAGCGTGCTCCATCTTCGACCATATCATCTCTTACCATCAGGTGAGATAGTGGTCAAACGCGAACCTATTATCAATAAAAAAAAATTAAGCAATGCTTGCTGAACTTGTTTCGTGGGTCGAGATCCCTCCGTGCCTCGGGAAGCACACCGTTGTAAACAAACCGTCGATCCCAGCTATCATTTCTACATGTTTAACAGCCGTTGCTGGTAGTCAGAAGCCATTAAATCTGACTCTGGTCTTACCAAGTGGTGTCGTGTTACCCAGCTACTGGGCTGTGGAAGTCAGATAGGCAGTCGCTACATGTAAAACACTAATACTCAGTTACATCCAGTAAAGACCAGCAGATTGTATATTATGCTTCCAAATACTTTGAGCCAGATGGAAGTAACAACACTTGTGTTTGGTTTTAGGAAATATTTGTTTCACCGCATTTATTGACGCCTTCTCGAAGTCAGTAATTACTATGTTAGGTTGCAAATTGACTCCAAATTGAGATGCTCGCGACTTGAGAAGCTCAAAAAATAAACAATAAATGCTCACATTTTTGTTGGACAGGAGCCCAAACACCAACCCAAATACCTTTTGCACGGTATCATGCACTCCAATTAATCCAAATACCGTATAAATCTGATAAAAAACAGTTGGACAGGTACGAAATGGACCATCTAGGATCCAAAATGGTGAAAGCTGGAGAAGTCTTATGTTTTCTGATGTACCAAACAATAAAATATAATCTTCTTCAGTAGTATATTGAGCCAACAGAAAATTACCGTATTTATCTGGAATGACTAGATCATTGAACTTTTGTGGAGTTGTAGGAACACCAGTCATCCTTGCTCTATTTATAACCATTCTCATTGCATTTATACTAGGTAAGTATGGGCAGGCGTCCGTCACTCGCTCAAGGCCACGCGTTATATGCCTACCGCTTCGCGTATCGCCGTCGGTACATCCGACAGTGGGCTGCCGCACGCCTGCCTGAGCCTTTTAAAATAATTTTGACAATGTCATAATGGATCGACCTAAAAACAATTGATTTTCCTCCGCTTTGCTCCTGTTTTCCTTTTGATTATTTATTTGCGCGGAATTTTATTAAAATTAAAATTATTTACGCGGTTTCGGATATTTTCGACACTAAAATTTAATGATTGGGAGTTCAGGGAAGGAAAAATGCATCTATCATTTTATTAAACTGAAACAATTATTTTTATTTGTTGATCAAATATGATAAATAAATAAATAAATGATCAACAAATAAAAATAATTGTTTTTCTATATTCGGTATATTACCAATATCATCATATACAACCCTAGGACATTCGCTCGATGACGTGGGTCACGCGGCGGGCAAAACAATCTCAACTCTCTGTGTGCGTACTTATGGTACATTTCTTCTCGCTGCAAACAGCTGATATTATTATTGAGATTTTGTAGGCTATTATAGCGGAGGTATTTTCACTTTTGTATGAGAGTGATGTATCTGTTACAAAGTAACTATTTAGTAATCTGTGGTATGGGGCACTTCCGCTAGGAATATCTTGAATCGTCGCCTGTATTATCTGTGCCAGTCCATCCATACTATGATTTGCTCGTCTTTTCAATCTAGTTCTCAATTCTAAATCTTCTTTAACTTCTGGTTCAGGAACAGTCCTGAACCAGAAGTTAAAGAAGATTTAGAATTATAATAATGAGCACTGTCACAGGACAATGCTCATTATTATATTTTGTTATAACCTCAACCCCGCTGTTGTTTTCCTTGCAATTAATCACCAATATTAGTACAATTATAATAGATTACAAAACACTGATAATTTATCATTAACTAGCTTCCCTCGCGCTAATTTAGAATTTAACAATCAATTCGGGTTTTATTCTGCTCGTAACAATATTATTCAATCATGATTCAAAAGACGCGTGGCGCCATCTATTATCGTAAGAACGTTTTCCTTGGGAACAGTACTAGTTATAGGATAGAGTTAGGATAAGTCTATATATCTCTATATTTCAATAGTAAAATTTATGTAGTAAAAACATATAATTATGCAATTTGTATGTAACTATACAATACTTAATAAACACTTCTTACCCATGTATTCTTACCTGAGTTATTATTCGTGATCCACAAGTGTATGCCCACTTTTTTACACACTGCCAATAACATTTTGTATTTATACGTCTGTCTAAAGTAAACAAATATCCTTCGTGTAGCAATAGTCTTTTACTCTTTTTAGATAATACAAATTGCAAGTAAGCCATAATCACTGACCACAAATTCCCGCAACAATGACAAGAATATTATGAAATATATGTTTTTTTTTTTTCAATAAATAATGTTAGTTTTTTTTTTATTGTTATTGTTTCATTTGGTTGATTGTTAAATTAATAAAGACTTTTTACGAATATTTACGATGATTTTCGAGGTTTAGTTATTCGAGATCGCATGGCTACGGTGTCCGGTTATTCTTGGTAGTGCGCATTCGTTGTTAAGTGTTTCGAATAGGCGAAATTAGAGATTTAGTTATTCGAGATCCCATAGCTACGGCGCACAGTGGGTCGAAACGATGATTTTAGTGACTTACGGATCAACTTTGTTTTTTTTTAATTTTTTCTTTATGCGGATCGATAGAGCTCATTAACTTCAATAATAATTGTTCTGATAATTTTTTTCCTAAACTTGCTCCTTTGGGTGGAAAAATGCATTTTGATATTTTTTTGTATGGAGCGGACCAAATTAAATTAAATTTCCGCCAAGTGGCGTGTGATCCCGCTTTGAAACTATATTTTTCTTAGGGGTTGTCCAGTCTACTATCATTTGATGATTTGTACATTTGCATAAAGTTGCGACACTGCTAAATAAATGGATCAAAAAAAAGGAAAAAAATACTTCGAATAAAAAGCTTCATTTTTTTATTTCGGATGTTCTTTTAAGTTATAATTGATATGGAATAGTAAGTAAAAGCACTTAATAATTCACATAATTACTTAAAGACTAACGACAATACATTTAAAGGTCCATGATTTGCTTGAATTTACTAAGTACGTATTATTTAAAAATGTGGATCTATTAATTTCTATTTGTTTATTTAATAAACTTATAAAATCTTTTAAATTAGATTTAATACTGAATGAATAGTAAGTAAATATACATGCAAATACAAATTTACTAAAGGTAAAAACTTAAAACTAACTATATACAACAACAAATTTACTATTTCCTTTCAGTCATGACATACAAACTAATAAAAAAAACCAAGAAACTTACAATCTATCAATAATGTTATTCACTATCTTGTAAATTATCTACATCAATAAAATCTAAATCGGATTCTGAAGGAAAACTCAGCAGAAGCTCTTTGACTTTTGGAGAGGGAACCATTCTATTTTGTTTCGCCAATCGAGGCCGTAGACTTGTGATCTTTGGATCAGACGACAAAAGAAGATTGTGTAAAACATCCTCATTTGTCGCCGTTCTACTTACCTTTCTAGAATGTCTCTCTCTATATTTCCTAAAATCTTTATTACGAGCTTCCGCTGCCTCTTCCGACAGTTTCCCTATAGGTATGACACCAAAGTTCTTTATTATGTCACTCCCATGTACCAACAATGTATGTACACTGGAAGGCATATAATACCAGGGATACAAGGTAACATACAATTCTGCCGTACCTTTACAAAATTCGGAAAATTTTGAAAGGTCCACGCGCTCACCAGGTGCAACGGTTTGAAGAATCACGTGAAACCTTTCTATCAAATCTTCACGAATCCCAGTTATGCGGGCTGTTGTCGCTGCATCCCTGAAAAATCTTCTGGCAGTATTGCCATCATTGGATATGCCTACTCCTTGTAAAGTAAGAGTTGAGTGAACTAACTAACTAACTAACTAAACCGCATTCCCTCTTAAATGCTTGCTGTATAGCACTCTTTCTAAGGGACAGTTTTTCTTTGTCGTCGCCTCTGCAACTCCATTTTTTGAAGTCCAAACGATAAGCTGCAAAAAAAGAAATATCACTTAAAAATAATCTCACACGAAACTACAAACATGAAAAAATATGAAGTATAAAATTATATTTACCGATATGAAGTAAGCACTCCATGCATTTTATCCAGGCATGTAAGGATAACATACCATACTGGTACATTTCCTCGTTTTTTTCTCTTTGAGAAAATGCTTCTAAATTGTTCATCTCTGACGGTTTTGCCTTGCAAATATCACAGACAGCTGCAGATGTATCCGACAAATATGATGTTATTTTGCCGTCTATCATCGTCAGGTACAATTGATGCTTAACTTCTACTTGGTGGATTCTTGTTGGCAGACGTCTTTCTATTTCTTCTGTTATGTTACCCTTTATAGTTGACACTGTTGTCTGGGTTTCTTTGGTAAATTTAAACATTATCGGACGACAATAGAAAGTCGATTATGGTCGGTCGTTTTCCCAAACAATTGTTCCATCAAATTGTTGAAGCCTTATAGGCACTAGACTGGCCATCAATATAGTAGAGTCATCAAACTCTTTCTCAGTCTTTTTTTTGTAATTGCTTTGACCTGAGGCTCCATCAAAGCCCCATTTGCTTATAAGTAGTAACTCTGTTCGAGTCCAAATCCAAAGCAATTACATCTAAAAGCCTAGAAACCGTCAAGTTGAGTAATGCTTGCAGTTTAATAGCAGCTCCTTCTTCAGTTATGGTTATGTCTTCTTTCCCTGGATCACATTTTGACTTTGCTTGCTTAATTTTATAATAAGAAGAGTATAAATCAGACCTATTTTCACTGGCTGCTTCTCTTAGGCTTATATATTGCCACTTACTTAATTTAAGTGAAACTAATAAAGCCAGTGCCTTTTTGGGTGAATATGTACTACTGTTTGCTTTATTTGCACTTTAACACTGCTTAACTTTTTCTAGATCTTCGGGGTGATTTAGCAAATGGTTCATTATTTTTCCTACATCCTCAATTCCAGTGTTTCTTAAACTAGCAATTGTAGTAGCTTTCAGTTCATCCGGAGATAACGAAAGCGATTGGTTTATTTGATCAACGCGTCTTAGTTTTTGCCTGGAGCTCAATTCTTCGAAAGGTTTTCGAGGTGTAAATGTAGATGTTGAACCTTCTGTAGCAGATGGTGGTAGATTTTCAACATCTTCAATATCATAAATCTCGAGCTTTTCCTGTTCAGTGTTCACAGTATTAATACCTGAAGTATTACTCCTTCGGGCCAGTTTATCGCACTTTCTAACCAATCACCATTTCTTCTTAAAAACGGTGCTAACGTGCGACTACTTCGTTCCCATCTTGCACTTAAATTTGAACAAAAGCGCGTACAGATTTTTTGGAGCTTAGCACTGTTCTCTTGCGTCACGTTTATTTTATTTTGTACGTATTGGAAGAGTTTTTTACTATCTCACAGCGACTTAAGCTGCACTCTTAAAATCATAAAATAATCTAAATTGTTAACTAATTTTTCCATTATAACGAAAAGGGACGATCACAATCACAATAGATGTTAATAGTAGTACGAATAAACGAACACTAGTAAATATTTATTTATTTATATATTTTAAATATGGTAATTTTATACTTCCAGTGACAATCAAATGTTTACTAATATTTCTACTACCCTCATTAACATTAAAGTAATGACTAAAAGTGAAAAACATTGTTTTTTATAAAGTAAAAAGTCAAGCTAATCCAGTCAGTAGAAATTTATAGATAAATGATATCTACATTTTTAAGTAATACGTAATTAGTAAATTTAAGCTAATAACGAACCTTAATATATTGTCGTTAGTTGTTAATTAATTATGTGAATTATTAAGTGCTTTTACTTACTATTCCACATCAATTTTAATTTAAAAGAATTTGAGAAAATAAAATTTATTCAATGTATTTTTCATTTTTTTCGATTCATTTATTTGGCAGTGTTGCAACTTTATGCAAATGTTCATAGCATCAAATGATAGTAGACTGGGCAAGCTTTAAGAAAAATATAGTTTCAAAGCGGGATCACTCGCCACTTAGCAGGAATTTAATTTAATTTGATCCGCTTCATACAAAAATATTACAAAATGCATTTTTCCACCTAAAGGAGCATGTTTAGGAAAAAAAGCATCAGAACAATTATTATTGAGGTTAATGAGTTCTATCGATCCGCATAAATAAAAATGTAAAAAAACAAAGTTGATCCCTAAGTCACTAAAATCATCGTTTCGACCCACTGTGAGGCGTAAGGTTTTTCGAGGTAGCGTGCATTCGTTGCTAAGTGTTTCGTATTCGTGAACTTATGGGGACGTGTTCTTCGGTGCTTCATTTTCGAAATCACGTATATCTATCTATACGATATCACCCTTTCTCTGGTAAGTGTCATGTGTGTATATAGATAAATAAATTATGTTTACATCAACAAAGTTTTAATGAGCATGTATTTTGGCATTTAAATATAAATTCACAGAACAGAATCTTATTAAATCATCCTTGTGGTTCGATTGATTGGGATGATTGGCATAAGAAGACCGCCCATTGTACACTAGTTTTATTATTTGTATCCCTAAGTGTATTGTAATATGTACAATAAAGAATATAATAATAATAATGTGTTCATCTTATTCGTAATTAGCAAACAATGTAATTAACATCACCGAGGTACTTTGTGAGAATCTTAACCAACAATTAATTGTTCATTAGAAGACTTCCGATTATGACTTCATGTATGTGTTTTTTTTTTCTTTTTATTGCACATTAGTGACTTAAAACATTTACAGGCATGTCATTTAAGAATGATGGTAGCATGCATTCCCACGTCCTTGCACCATACACATTATTGTGACTTGGTATTTTATACGTGGGTAAGTAGGACAAACAACGTAACGACTGCAACCTTTCGTATTTCTGGATATTACTAATACTGTAGAAGTTATCGTTAATGACGCGTAAACTTATCTTGTCGAAGACATTTACAACTTGACAGTGCTTAAATAAACCCTTTTCGTTATTTTTAAATTGTTTTTTTATGTAACTGGGAACAATAGTTTTCAAAATTAGTGGGAAAAGAGTCAGTCTGTGATTTCATAATAACTGACCGTGTTCGTAAAAAACTATAACCTCTTAGTATTTATAAAAATTAGTATACTTTTTACACTATAATCAATCTCAAAAAAACCTTTATTTATGTTTTTGTCAGGTCTGTCCGTTTTTCGGAGCTAATATCTGATATTAATATACAGCAGTGGCGAAGGCTCCATACAACTCGATTCCTACCGGCTTCCCTTTTGAAATATGGCAAATATTAGTCTATTATTTTATATATGAATATATCGTAAAAAACTATAACCTCTTAGTATTTATAAAAATTAGTATACTTTTTACACTATAATCAATCTCAAAAAAACCTTTATTTATGTTTTTGTCAGGTCTGTCCGTTTTTCGGAGCTAATATCTGATATTAATATACAGCAGTGGCGAAGGCTCCATACAACTCGATTCCTACCGGCTTCCCTTTTGAAATATGGCAAATATTAGTCTATTATTTTATATATGAATATATAAATAGTAATCTATTATTTTCAATTAAACAAATAATTATTTACGAAGTTACAAGATTTCGAAGTCAGCCACAGGGCCACAGTTACTGGAATTCAATTCAGTCCGGATTCCCTTTTATGAAAATTCACCCTTCGCCACTGATATACAGTATGTTAACTAACAGAGGGCGTTCCCGTTAACCCGCAATAGTATAGCATCCATACATGCTAAAAAAATATTACCATTCGAAAACAAAATGTTTTTATTTTTTTTAATATTAAAATATTCACTAAAAATGTTAAATTGATACGTAAAAGAAACACTCTGTACACGCGTACTTGAAGGACGGCAACGTCGCAATTTATATAAATGACGGGCAGCGTGTGCGGCGATCTAATTGATGTGCTTATATACATAGGACATACAATAATATACAATAGGACTTTCATTGGCAGATAGAGAAGGATACTTTACTCATGCGTACAGCTAAGAAGTAGAATTCCCTACAGGAGTGTAGAGTTTCATAAACATATAGATTAATGTATTCCGGAATTCGGATCCCAGCTTTACTCCAGAAAACTTACCACGCGAACGAAGTAAATTAAATATGATAGATTAACAGAGACTTTATCACGATAAAAACATAATTTTCCTCTTTCTTTAACAGTCGGGTAACCTTTTCCGTTTTATAATATTAGTATAGATAACTCACCTCGTCGTACCCGATGAGCCATAGCCTCGGGGTCTGGTAGTACTTGTCGTAAGTAATGTGTAAGTCGTAAGTCCTCGTGCGGATGATGTCGTCGCCGTCCGACTTCGACTTTTTCTCTGACTTCGGTTTGGGCTCCTTGCGCTGCGCGAGGTCTGTTGACTGGAGAAGGGGTTTGGTTAGTATGCGTTTGGTTTTTGTAAGTGATGAATTTTGAGTGAGTAGACGAAATTATATAGATATGTCCATTTCGAAAAGTATCATTATTATTTACGGTGGCACGAGATTTTTGAGTGAGTAGAGGAATCACGAAATTATATATCTATATAATTTCGTCTACTCACCCAAAAATCTCGTGCCACAGTGTTTTTTATCCAACTAATGACATATGGGTAAATGACAATAGTACTTTTCGAAAGCAACTGCACAAGTTACTAAAAAAATACTCAAATCGCTATAGGTGTGGTTCTAAACTTCGGGCTATCACTGAGAAATTTGTAAGGAAAAACTCAGCAGCAGAAGTCTTATTAACATAAATAAACGATAGACAGAATTTAAGAATCATGTATATTCCCTATATCAGATTTATTCATTCCCAGACATGATTTCAAAACATCAATTATTGCCCGACACACAAACAGAATCATTGTTTGGCTACTTTATACAAGTGGCCTACTTATCATACTGTCATGGCCTCTATCTCTCACATATTCATCACAGTTTGTGACCTTGATTGCATGTATCACTGTTGACATATAATGTAGTTTCACCTTTATTTCTTTCTTTATCAGTACCTCTGATATTTTTGTACAAAGTGCTTTCGTTTCAGTTTGTATTTGATTGGTTTTACCATAAAATATTCTACAAGTCCACTAGCAGGGCAGTTTACTATAACCTGACTCACAGAATCGTCTGAAGAGGAAATTCTTGAACTGGGATAGCCTACAATGAGCTACCGAGCACAAAAAAACAATACCATTAAGAAATTGTCTGTATTTGACAATTGATCTGGCAACATATTATCATTGGCTCATAGACAAAGGGGATCGAAGAGTAAAATTAAAAAAAAACAGTATGGCTAAAATAGGACACATCAGAAATATAGTTCAGAGGGCGGCCAAATTCACATTTTACAGACGTATGGACAACTCATCATTTACTTAACTTTGACCACAGAATAATATAATAATAGTATGTACAAGTACAGCACTCTTGTTTTACTGTGGATCTATCAACTCGACCGATACCCAGGGGTACATGGTTTTAGTGTTTGGGTACAGCACACGGACCACGTGACCGGGTGCAGCGAGAGCGCGGGCTGGGACGCGCTGCACGAACATTATTATTCACGAGGTGCGTAGAGCGATATCAAAATAAAGTGTACCCTGCTGTAAAATTTGATTATATTTTAATATATTTTTTCTTTTTTATTTGACCAAAATGTAATAGGAAATATAGTTTATTATGCAGGAAAACAAAAAGGAATGCGGAATTCGAGGCATGTTTCCTATAATATCGAAACAAAACTAAATTTGTGGCGGAACTGGTTCCGTTGTGATATTTAAAAGCAAAATTTACGGAAAGTATGAAACAAATAATCCATATTCATATTTATTTAAACAACAAAGAGAATGTAATACACTATGTTTTATTAAACAATTAATAAATGCACTTAATTGATAAATCAATTTCATATTGTTTTTTATTCTGTTTCGTGTCACTGTCGCTTTTTTCTTGGCATTTTTTAAATTTTACTCGAAAACATAATATTTTACTCAATATGCGTACCTTTTCGAAAAGTAATACATAATTGCGCTGTACATATTTGTGGTTGCACACAGGGCCGAGCCGTCTCTAGTGCGAAGTGTGCGGCGCACACAGGCGCCAAGGCAGAAGGGGCGCCGGATATAATGCCAGCATTCATTATTGAAATTCTTTTTGTAAAACTACAACATATTATTCTTTATAATTGAGTAGGTACACAACACTCACGCCTGTGGAAAAAGTCATAGGCGCTTCATAGATTTTGCACACAGGCGCCGTCTTAGGTCAGCGCGGCCCTGGCTTGCACAGAAATAAAAGGTAAAAATTCATCTGATTTCATAGATTTAATTTCATCAATTTGAAGGAACAGTGACAAAATGAAAGTCTTAAAATCAAAATGTGACTCAGGCTGGCTGAACAAATCTTCAAAATAGCTCGCATTTAACTAGGTCACTAGAGCACTTTATGTCACCGCTTAACACCTTTATTTCAGAATTTGTGACGCTACAATCTTAGATAATCGATCGAAAACGTTTCCAGCCAGATTGAAAAACCACTTTTCGCTGGTCTCTCAATCTCAGCAACGGAAGTAATTGTCACGGACTTTTTGCATATCAACGGGCGTCACATAAATTTGTGACAGGCATCGAGCTGAAAGTTTTGTGATACGTACAGCGGTTTAGTAGAAAAATGCAAAAATCTGTGTCCAGCCAGCTTGAATTTACGTATAAAACTTCTGGCTGGCACTTCCGAATCTCAATAACAGTAGCGTTTTCAAATATGGTTCCTTTACTAACATTTAATGACGCAATGTGTGACAGTAACGTTTGATTTATGGCGTCACATGTAAGTGTTTACGAGAAATCAATAAAAACTTAATGTCCAGATAGCATAAGGTCAAGCTGGCTGGACACATGTATCTCCGCTGCCTGATGATCTACGGCCTTCGAAATATGTTCAAATTTTTGTGACGGGGACGATAATGATAACCTGAATTTGTGACGGAGAATCTTTGAGTAGTTTCAAAGATATTGATCATTTAAATTTTCCCTTAAGATTTTATTCTTGCCCGTTCCATTGCACTACTTAATGGATGGTCTGCTGAAAACTTTGCAAAAAATGAGACTAAATCCAATGGAATATTGGATAAAAGAGGCTGAAAAGGTTGCTTAAAAAAAGTGGTGTTGACCCTATTTTACAAAACAAACGAATTCCGAAACGTAAAAACATTTTGATGAGATCTAAGAAGACGAATTCATTCATTCATTCATTTATTCAAAAACAATTTACATTGTGTGCGAATATAAAAGCTTAACAACTAGGTACACATGCAGTAAAAACTAATAATTGAATTGCTTATAATGGGACTGATAACAATAAAAATATAAGAAAATAATGGTAATAGTAATGTAAAAAAAAAAAAAAAAATAGAATTATACAACAAGAATTTAAAATAAAAATACTGAAATCTTGAAAACAAACAATGTCAATACATTTCAAAAAATTAAAATAATTATTATTAATTACAAACACACCAACCTGTTCAAATGTTTTCTAAAGAAATAATGATGGTATTTGATCGAATCATATCAGAAATTATAAAGTTTGATTGTGCTACCATGCTGAATTTAAATTTTGCGTTTCTTAATTGTAGGTACAAATATTTTAAAAATGACAATTGAATAACTGCAAAAGTATGGAGCAAATCTGGCTCGAAAATACGAGCGAGATTTAGCGCCGTTGAATTCTGCCAGCAACTGACCACGACTGAACATGCTGACCTTAGAATCTAGACGTATGCTTCTTGACACAATGACCCTCTTCAGTGTATGCCGCAATAAATTTGATTGCCCTGATTTAATTAATCGCTTGAGCTACCTGATCCCTCGCTCAGTGCAGGGGCGAGCAGTGCGCACGAGACATCTATTTGCTACCAGCCTTCGCAGAACAAATTCTGGTGATCGCTCGCCGCTGCATCGTTTGGTTTATATTATACATACAATGAACATTTTAGTGCAATCGACATTTTACATCTCAGTAAAACTAGTTATAAAAATAGTATCATTAAAATACTTAAGGATCGGCAGAATGTTCCGGAAGTTTAGTTTTTATATCAGTTTTGTTTGGTTATTTTATATTAGTCTCAATAATAATAATTAGTTATTTCATACACAAAATAAGAAACTATTGTTAGTACAATGGCTTAAATTTTATGTATTAGGCTAAGGTTTGTTTATCGTAATAATTAATAGCGTGGTTGAACAATTCTGCAAATGTCTGCTCACAGGTTGATTAAAATTTTTACAGTAATCTGAGGAAAATGTTGTGGGTTGTGTATTAGATAAGTTTATAGTTTAAGACATTTTTGTTATTTTTTAATATGCAACTGTTAATTTTCCCTACATTAATAAATAAATAAATAAACTCGACGTTTTTAAAGAGCAAGCTCCGCTTTTATTTGGTGATATAGAAAAAGCTAACGACTTCTATCTCTTGCAACAGATCTATTATCATGATTTGCGGGATGCTTTTCCAAATATGTGTATTGCCCTGCGAATTTACTCTACGCTTCCTACTACATCCGCAAGCTGTGAGCGAAATTTTAGCAAACTAAAACTAATTAAAAATTATTTGCGATCTTCTATGAGCCAGGAACGCCTATCGAGTCTTGCAATCTTAGCGATATAAAATCGAATGTCACAAGAGTTAAATTATGACAAGGCCATAGACTTATTCGCTGAACAAAAAGCTCGACGAATAAAATTGTAATTTTAATTCACAAATGCCATATATATATTTTATTGTTATTTTAAATCCTATCATGTGCTGTTTAAAATATATAGTCTACACATTCATGTCTTTACATGTGTAAAGAAATAGGTTTAACACGGAAAGAACAGCAATGGATGCATTATTTCCAGAAGACCTATGTCCAAATGACAATCAATTAGTGGACATCTGATAGCTGGTATTATAAATATGATAAAGGTAAACATAAATATAAAGGGGTGGGGGCGGCATTTTCCAGTTTTTGCCCCGCCTAAAAAAAAAAATTGAAGATCTGGGGCTGCCTCTCAATCACAAGCAATTAGGTTATTAAGGACATTCCACATGTGAGATATCCAAAATATATCTATATCTAAGAAAGTACAAGAAAAACTCGTATAACTCTTACCGGGTCCACCTCATCCAGCAGGCCGGACTCCTGGAACTGCTCCATGTCGACGGCCTCTCCGTCTTCATCGTCCTCCTCATCATCATCGTCTCGGTGGCCGGCCGCGCCTTCTCCATCACTGTCGCCGGTGTCGGCCGCTTCTAATGTCATCTCACACACCTATATGAGCAGAGCAACTGTTTCAGTAAATATGTGGTGAAAAAAGAAAAAAAACAAAGGACAAAATGTACGAATACTTCTTCTAAAGCAGTGGTTCCCAACCTTTATATAATCTAGGACCAATTTAAACCGTCAATAGCCTAATGGCTAAGGTGTCGGACTTTTAATCGACAGGTCCCGAGTTCGAACCCCACCCATTACACTATTGCCGTGAACCCACTCCAGACACAAGCATATTTATCTTAGTTGGAGGGGTTAACAAGATTGCTAGTAATGTGAATTATACCATAAAGCTATCTTTAAAAAAAATTGATTCCAATATTAATGGCAGGCATCAGAAAATTGAAGAAAATTTAAATATGGATAACATTTATGATAGAAACTTAGATAAGTTTGTGTACCTTTCAGTTGTTAAGTTTGATATTTTAAATTGTTTGTTGACAATATTTTCCTTTTATGGACCACATTTTACCTTAAGAGGGACCACCAGTGGTACACGGACCACAAGTTTGGGGTCACAAGAGACACCAAAAACGCTTAACAGAAAGTTCTATAATCTAAATATCAGGGATGGGCCGAAATTCGGTTCACATTAGGTTCAACCGAACTTCGGCAGCTTGAACCGAACTTCGGCATTCGGCCGAAATTCGGTTCAGATGCCGAACATTCGGCACAAGAAAAATAATACTTACTTGCACTATTTTGACTAAAATTTTATAGAATTAGAATAGCATTACTGTTATAAAATTATGTCTTTTACTCACTCATGGTCATTTATTTTAGTTACGAACATTGTAAATTTAAATCTTAAAAAAAATTAATGCCTAATTAATTTGACATAATAATTAGACATACTATTACAAAAATATAAAACTTATTATTCTTCTAACAAACATCTGGATTACAATTCGTAAATTTAATTAAAAAATCACGTTTTTTATTCACAAACTAAACATTCAGTAACTAAAGGGTACTTATTTTTCAAATTAACAAACTTTTCTCATCTATCTACTCACTCGTATTTAAAATTTACTAGAGGCAGGCTATGGTGCAAAAACTCCAAAAACTGCCTTATCTGGCAGAAGTTTGTTACGTTTTCTTTTTCGTATACGTTTCCTGCCTCTGATAAAAGTTGCTCAGAACATACAGAGCTTCCAGGAGACGATAAAAATATTCGAGATTGAAGTAAATGTGTAAACAAGTCACGACGTGTCGCTCTCAAGAAAGCGCGCGAAATTACTTCGGCCGAACTTTTCATTTTAACCGAATGTTCGGCCGAAGTTCGGATTCGGTTCAAACCACATTCGGCCCATCTCTACTAAATATTGTCTGATTTCTTATTAAAGACTTTAATTCGTTATTTTTTTATAGATGTAACCTATTCATTCTCAACTTAAATTTAAGCTTAATTTAGGTAAAAGCAAAGTTAGACTCCTGCAGAGAATTTCACTCCTTAGTGTATGCACAATGAAAGTATTCCCAAAAAATTATGTGCATATGGGTGGGCTGTCCACCTTGTAACAATAGTGCATCACCATTCATCTCATAGTCCAATGTTGGAATGGGCTTGATTGAATTAATTCTTATCGAATCTAGGTATAAGGCTTGAGGTATATATACTTGAATATTTGTCAGTAAATGGAAGCATACAAGAACAATTATATACAAAATACAATAACTATTTCATGTTTTTAATCCACATGAGCCTGCTCTTGAGTTCAATCACACCTGATGGTAAACAATAGACGAGGTCTATGAGTGAACCCAGCCTGTTCATTCTAGCTTTAAAGCCTAACATGTCATATTTGTTAAGGAACACAGAAGCCAACAGTTAATTCTACACCCTGGTATCTAAACTGCACAGCAATGGTTTTTACCTTTTCTTCCACCGTAGGTGAGCCTGCATTGTCATAGTGATGTGTGTCTACCCAGCCACCGTCTTCGTCTTGTTCATCCTCTATTATCTTCTCCTTATCTTCACAGTATTCTATCTACAAACAGAATATTTGTGCTAATCAATACCAAACCTATCATTCTTTCTAGTCTTCATTTAACCATTTGATGAGTTGATTCTTAGAATGATAGAACTGCGATTCATGCAAAACTAAGACCTAAACTGTTTATTGTAAAGCTCTGAACTGCCATATCTGCACCGCAAGCATTAAAAATTATTCTTGCGGGGATCTGTCAATTATCTGTGTGCCATATGAACAGTTTCTTACAGACTGACAGAACACTGGGTTCTGAATAGTTTATTTTAACACTGAAAACTTCCCTTATTTTAATTTAAATGCTTTGAGTTAAAGTTAGGTAACTTTTTTTGTAAATTTACTGGAAAATATAAAAAATAACAGTCGATGATGTCAGTCAGTGATGTAAGGAAATATTCTAAAAATATCTATACTAATATTATAAATGTGAAAATGTGTTTATTTGTCTTTCTTTCACATCAAAACGAGCAACTGATGATCTGATTTTTGGTTTGGAGGATACTTTAAAGCCTGGAGAGTGATAAAGGCTACTTTATTTTTGCTGAAAAACCTTTACATGTGAGCAAAGCTGCTGGCAAAAGTTAGTAACAACTATGTAGGTAAAATAAAATTCGAAACAGCTTTTGTCATCACTTTTGCAATTTTGATTGTTCATTTATCTACATTTGTTTCAAGAACATTTAAATCACATTTAAAAATAAACTGTGATATGACTCACAACTAGTTTTATTGCATAAACAAAGTGAGAATTATAAACAACAGTAACATAACAAAGATATGAAAAGAAATCATATTTATTACCTGCTTGCACCTCCTATAGCACGGCACATTCCTAGTGATAAGAAACTGCTTATCGGCTGGCAGGTATGGTCTGATCTTGGCTTCCTCACCTTTAGCCCACTGCCAGGTGGGGCAATGGTGAACTAAGTGGTCTCCGGCCGCTACAAACTCCTCAGGAGTTATGACTCCTGTTTCTTGGAATTTCGATTCCTGGTAAAGTACAAGTATATACAATAACACAATCAGCCAATAACATTTCCAATCTTAGGACACAGGCCTCTGCTCAGTGATCAGGAATGGACCATAGATAGATAGATATAGATAGATATAATCTTTATTGTACACCATAACAGTAAAATAAAATTATGGACTTAACAATTAAAAAGGGTGATACAAGGGGCTGTCTTATCGCTAAAAGCGATCTTTTAATAATAATTCAACATGCAAGCCCAGCGAAGGTAGGAAAAGAGAACAATACAAGTTGTTTTAATCTTTAGTTTCATTAATTAGTCTTTGACGAAAAGAATAATATTCACACTGTTGCATATGCTACTTATTATTTATTGGATATATTTGAACTACATTTTATTGTTTACTTTTATACAGACATTGAATAATTAGTTAAACAAAGATAAGACATTAGACTACATCGACACAATTGTGGAACATGTATTCAGCTGAAAATTTATATTCAAAATTAATGAATACTTAAAATATTTAAAACAATAACAAGAGTTTTGCAGTAAACATGATAAATAACGAATATAAAAGCATATCGATCGTTTTAATGTATTGTACACGCTATCACCTTACAATAAACAATGATAACTTAATAATTACGAAGATAATAGTACCTTGAGTACCGGCGTCAAATACCCGGCGACTCCAAGGGCTGTGCCCTTTACCGTGTTTATCATACTCTGCATTTTAGCAGCAGTTTGGTAACAGGCTTCCAAAAAAATGCGCTGCAGCAGCAATTCAAATAGTTTTTATTTTCAAATTGACGATGAGCTCCACAAAAGAATGAGCCTGCCTTGCATGAGCGTGATCCAGTTGATTTTTAGCACAGACTACATAGATTTTTAGTATGACATAAGACATTGACAATTTGACTAGAGATGGGCGTTGAATCAATAAACTGTTTTTTGTTTAACGACTTCGTTGAAAATATTAGCTGTTTTTTTTCGTCAACGCACTCAACGTCTTTACACATTATTCATTTACGAAAACAGGTTGAAAATGTAAGTTGTTAATTTCCGTCAACGCGCTCAACGTCTTTGCACATTATTCATTTCCGAAAACAGGTTGACAATATGAGCTGTTAATTTTCTTCAACGCATGCGAAGGCCGATTTTTGACATTTAAATAGAACTAAATTTAAAAAAAATAACAATAAGGAAAAAAAAGAAAAAACTGCTTGCATTTTTTAAAAACCTGTTAATAATTTAACAGTTTTTTCAACCTATTGATCATGGAAGATTAACAGTTAAATTACATTAACTAAAAATCCGCACATACCTAATTGACGTCAACATGGCGCATAAACATTGCTTGAATGCTATGACACCACGCTTGTCAATTCGCTCTGAAAAGAGCGGTTTTTATGCTCGGCTGATACCGTGTGAAACATCTTCGAAGCAGCAGAGTTAAAATGCCGAACGCCACACTAGGCAGACACACATGTCTCTCCAAGACACTCAGAGCGAAAAGACCGGGCGCGTTTTTTTTTTTGTATGTGGCATCTCGCAGGTCAACCTCTGAGCACTGAGGTAATATGTACTACTATAGTACATATTACCTCAATGCCTCTGAGGTTGTCGGCTGCTTAACCGGGCTTGGCTGTGGTTGCCTTAATTAATAAATTAATTAAAGCCTCCAGCCAGGGCTTATTATAAAACTTTAAAACTAGGCGACTACACGCTAAGGGCACCCCCTGTGGGGTACGGACCTCGACTTAAGGCGTCGCAGGGGGAATTCTTATAATGAATCAACAAATGGTTAATAAATATGGTATTGCCCGTATGTGTACCAACGCCAGTGAAAAAATAGTCCAAAATTTTCTGTACCACACTTATAATAAAAAATATTCGGAAAAAGTTGTAAAAAGTTATGAAAAGAGCAGATCCTCTCACAGCCTCTAGTCACGAGCATTGTTGTGTAGATCATTTCGACGTAAGTTTTGTCTTCATTATGTCTACATCTAAAAGTGTTTTAAAAAGCAATAGACACCAAATCTAAAACTGTATTTGATTGTGCAGTCTAAACTCGCGGGTGGCGAAGGACAGGCGGGCTCCCTGGGTTGAGTTGGCGTAGGCGATGACTTTGAATAAGAATAAGAATAAGAATATTTATTTGCATAAAACATGGTACATTATAGGTCTTAATATAATTACATAGATCATTCATGTTTCGCCATTTATTGGCATACAAATATTTAAACAATAATTTGTTCATTTTATATGTTATTCTTATTATACACATGCTTACTTAATATAAATTCTATAATTAATAATTTTTGTATTTTTTATGAATGGTAAATAATATTATTAGTCTATAATTAGGTAATCAGTAATAACTTAAAAAAATCAGTAGCGATATTTATCTGTTACCTTCTTATCAAAAAATTCCTTTACACTATAAAAACAATTATCTCTTAGCCATTTTTTTGTGTTAAAAAACCAACCCATGTTTATTAAATCTGTAGCATACGTAGCATACCCTTCACTTTGATAACCAACCGCTCATACAATGCACAAAGGAATATTATTATAAATACTATAAATTAAATATAATGTAAACAGACATACGAGACTCGTGCCCTGAGAGCGCGCTCACACAGTGACCACTGTTTAACTTGTGTAAACACTACTAACTACTATTATATACACATAATTCTATTTCAATAAACAACATTCTTTCCAAATTCATTACTGCGACTTCACGCCTTGTCATTGCTCTTCCTAACTTATTCTCCAAAGTGCTGTGTATTAAATCTCTGCTACCTTAAATATAATCTCAAAAAATAGTGCTCAAACATAGCACTAAAAATCGAATCACAAATGGCTTCAAATGTTAGTTATAAGTACCTATTACGTACCTAGCCAAGTAGTCACACAAGATTACAGTTGTAGATACTTAAAAATAGTAGGTTATGTATGTATGGTAATAGTCAGGAGTAAAAACCAAGTTAGTACTAGGTTTTTGTAATATTATTTTAAAAGTATGATTACCAAGATCACACCTGGTACGGTCGGCCAAGAAAGTGGTGTACCAGTTTTGATTTAGTTTCCCGGTCATCGAAAATTACAACAAGGTTCGTTATAAAAAGATATTACTGAAAGAGACAACATTATCATGACGTAAACCTATGTATTTAGTATTCATACGTCATATGTCACATATAAGTACATGACATTTTAACCTTTAGTATAAATGAAAAGGACATTAGTTTCTACAAAGCAATTGAAATGTTTCCAAACAAAAGTAATAAAAACTATTTAGACAACCGAATTCCATTTGAAAAAGAAAACTGACAATTGACATTTTGTCAAATATATGCAAAAAATCGATATATTTTCCGTGTTATTTTTCAATCAACTGCATATAAAATCATCTCAATGCCTGCCAACTTGACCATTGCCGAAAGAGCACAAATAATTGCCCAATTTAATGAGGGAAGCAGTATCAGTGCGATATCCCGGAATTTGAAAATATCGAGGCGTTCTGTCCGCTTTTGGATTCGTCGTGAAGGAGAGGAGGGAAGTTTGTTGGATCACAGAAGAAGTGGTCGCCGGCCTGCACTCTCCAATAACGATAGAGAATTCATGAGACGGGAATATGAAATCAATGGTTTTAAGCCCACAAAACATTTTGCGGAGATTTCGATGTGAGTGCCCAAACAATAAGGAATCATCTACATTACATGGGGTTGCACCACAGGCATTACGCCAAGAAAATATATTTGACGGATGCTCACAGACTTGCTCGTCTGAACTTCGCCAGAGAGCACTTAGAGTTTGATTGGTCTAATACAGTGTTTTGTGATGAAAAAACGTTTAAATCCAGTCAGCATGGACGTCTTCACCTTTGGCGATATAATTCAACACGGTATAAAGATGATCATGTAATCCCAAATAGAGAATCAGGTCGAATTTCCGTAAATATTTGGGGCTGGATGAGTACGGATGGTGTAGGAGAATTGTGTTCTCTACCTCCTCGAGCGACGGCTGTAAATTATATCGACGTGCTTCAGTATGCAATGCTACCGACAGTCCGTAATGTTTACCCGGAGAACGAAGTGCCACAATTTGATTTTGTTCAAGATAATTGTTCAATTCATAATGCGAGGATCGTAAGAGCCTGGTTTCGTTCACACACTGACGTAAGGGTAATTCAGTGGCCCTCAAGATCGCCGGACCTCAACCCGATAGAAAATCTTTGGGGCCTTATGGTCCAACGATGGTCGCATCAAAATGAAAGAACCAAACAAGCTCTTATTAGTCACTGTAATTATATCTGGGAGGAAATGCGGGGAACCGATATTTGCTCACGGCTTGTTGGTTCAATGAGGTCTCGTCTTTTAGAGGTTATAGAGGCCAACGGCGGTTACACCCGTTTCTAATTTTTAAAAATTTTCAATATCTTCTAAATATTACTATATATGCTATGTTTTTGTTTGTTATAAGTATTTTAAAATTGATTGTAGAAATTTAATAAAAGGATAAATCTATTTTTAGCTTGTTTTTTATTGATATTGTAATTACAAGTTTACAGAAATTGTAGGTTTGTGGACTCGCCTTGTGCCTTTACAATTTTATGTAACTTGTTGATTACAATTCTGAATTTGTAGATACAATTTTGTCATCAAAATCTACAGCCCCCCGCCGTTGATTTTACGACGTCATTGGTTCCATCAAGTTCAAACTAAGAACAGCTGTCACGTTACAAACAGTAATAGTCGTTATCAATAATCAGATAAAGACAGCAATAGAAGTTGTCAGATCGATCTGCAAGCGAAACTAATCTTTATCACCTATGAATCTGCAAGCGATATTCAACCTTAGGGTGGTACACCACTTTCTTGGCCGACTGTACCTATAACACTGACTGTAAAGTCAGGGGTAACAAACTTTTAAGTTTATTGATACTTAAGAAAATAACAAAAAAGAAGTAAATAATATGATTTATGTATTATTACTGATTATTTACTATATTGTTGTCGACTTCATTGCATTTTGAAGTTATATGATAGGGTTTTTTTTTTCTGTGTGTGGGGAAATCATCAAATGACTCCTCCCGCTATGGGTGGGGCGGAAGAAAATGTCAGACTTCTACTGGCTAAAAACTCACCCTGCTCCTTCAGTTGCCCTTGCGTTCCGGGGCCGCGGTATCTCGTTAGAATTTTCCCGCAAACCCATAAGACAGTTTGCCCTATCAAGCCCCATCAATGCTGCTGACTGCTCATTGAGGCGCGCGGAACACGGTGCGTCGCCGACGCGGGCCAGGTCCTTACCGGACGGTCAGCTACTCCTGCTCATCTTCCGCAGGCCCGTGTTTACGGTGGCCGGAGATCGTGCCGATCTCCGGCCACCGTAAACGCTTGGGGGGTCTCCCACGGTGGCTGGGGCGTGAGGAAGAAAGTAATCTCTCGCGTGAGCGTTCACTAGCGTGACTGCTTTGCAGAAGGAGGCGACTGCATCCCATCCCCCCTCGCTCCGCACCATGGCCTGAACCAAGGCCGGACGCGAGAGGTCACCGCCGCCGATCGCCTCCACGAGGAGACGGTGGTGCTCCGCCCAAGCAGGTCACACCTCCACTGTACGCTCCACCGTGTCCTGCGAATAGTCCTCACAATGACGACACCCGAGCTTGTCCTCCCTCTGTATCCGAAACAGCCATGTCCGGTCAGTACCTGCGTCAGGTAGAAGGTGAGGAAGCCGTGGCGTCTCTCTAGCCACTCCTCAAAGAGGGGACTTATCGCCGCGATTGCGGCGTGCCCAGCTATGATAGCCCTTAACAAGCACGCGATGCTCCAGAGTAATACGGCATTTCACAGTGCATACAACACCTTCCAACAACAACACTATGTTAATTTTACAAACGTAAACATTCCGTATCACCCGCAATCGGACATGACACTCACAGCCTGACGTCATCGTAGTAGCGCGTGAAGGAACGAAATAAAAAAAACGATGAAACTTTATTTATTATAAACTTTATTGTACACGTTACAATACACTTAAGAATACAAATAATAAAACTAGTGTACAATGGAATCTCTTACAGACAACCTATGGATGGACAGGAATTTGAAGGAGATAGATTTAGGACTGTCAGTGTGCAATGTCACATACAACGTGTAATTTAAAGGGTATACCAAGTGCATAGCTTCTTTGGATGATAACAAACGATATGGCAAGGGTTTTGTAATCCTAAGTCTACGTGTGTAGAACTTATTACAAATTCCAATACACTGATACCAGAGACCGAATTTTTCAAATTAAGAAGAAAGAAAAGAATTATCGTGTTATTGGCAAGTGACGTGGAAAGTTATTGACCCTCGTAGTGCTGTGACACGTTTGTTATGATTGGTATTCAAGAAATATATGAAACCAATAATTTGGTATCAATTCTTTGAGTCAGTTATTTTGTGCTGAAACTGTGTAGAGAGACTGCATACCAGATGTTGTCTTCAGCCCTTTTGGA
The DNA here is from genome assembly GCA_943138885.2 of Tholera decimalis. Classification (NCBI taxonomy): domain Eukaryota; kingdom Metazoa; phylum Arthropoda; class Insecta; order Lepidoptera; family Noctuidae; genus Tholera; species Tholera decimalis. The sequence continues at coordinate 3,502,278 of OW964553.2, read as the reverse complement.
TAGATATGGGGTTTCCGTTACAGGTATATAATACTACACTAGTATACTATAATATTTATTATGATGAAATACATAACACAATATATAGTATACATTAATACATATCAAATTCATAATAGAGAAAAGATGGGAAAAAAAATTTAGTGACAGGCTCCTTCACCATTATTTTGAACGTAGGTAATGTTTGAGCACGCCTGACATCTATGGGTAATATATTTCACAAATGGGCCGCTTGCATAGTGAAAGATTTATCGAAAAAAGAAGTCCGATGATCTCAAGGACTTTGCATGTGTGTCACAGAGAAACCGATAGCAGTCTTTAAGATAAAAAGGAGTGAAAGGATTAAATAGCACATTATAAAGCAAAGAAAGTAAATGAACGTTATGGCGAAACCTAATAGGAAGCCATTTGAGCTTAGTACGAAATTCAGAAACATGGTCATACTTGCGCAAGCCAAATATGAACCTAATACAGAAATTTTGAAGTCGCTCTAGCTTGTCGAATTGGTCTTGGGTCAAATCAAAATAGTTAGCATAAGCATATTCCAAGATAGGAAGAAGAAGTGATTTTGCATTTGTAATTTTAGTGGTGATGGGAAGAAAATTACGAAGGCGTCTCAGGGAGCCTGCAGAAGCAAACAGTTTACGACTGACTTCCTGCAGTTGCTTCGTCCAAGACAGAGTTTTGTCGATCTATAACCCCAAGCTTTTCACGGCGCGCGTGACGGAACGGAATGACGGTGTTATAATCCCGATATAAACTATTATATGCACAAGTGTAGTTGTCGCCAAATAACTTGGCAAGAGTCGTTCAATGCGCAGAAGTCGATTTTTAGGTGTCAGCGGTTGTCAGCGGGACGCGGGGTATGACGTAGCGCCGCTCCAAACGCGCGATTGGTGCGTCAGTAGTTCTCGTTCAATTTGCTCCCGAATACACTTGCGTACACGAAAGTTGTACCCTTTGTTTTTGTTACGAGTTGTTGTTTTAAATATAGTTTTTGTTACGTTGATTACAATGCCAGGACCAAATATCGTTTTACGCAGACTATTAAAACGTTAGAAAGAACAGTTAGACACTATATAGTTAAGGAAGGTTGAAATTCCGAATTCGTCACTGTCTTTAGGACATCGGGAAAAAAGAAGAATAAAAGGCGTAGCAGTTTTAGGGGCGTGCAACTGTCAAAGTGGCGCTAGTAGCACACTTACCAATATCGAAGCAGTTTCTCTATGGAACAGTAATGAATTCCTAAATTAGAGACAGTTATTGAGAATTTTTCGATTAAAGAACATGTATTATGTTCTTTAATCGGAAAATTGTACAGAAATCAATTGAAATCAATGAAATGAAAATAAAAAATATTACCACAGATAACCATAGATGATACAGATAACTATATAATATCTCACAATCTAACTAACACTGACAGTGACAAAGGTTCTTACGGTGGTGGCGCCATCTGCGATTAGCTTTCACTTGCACGCCCCATTGTGACGACGAGAACATATTATTTTTAATATTTTTTTAAATTTTTTTGTCACTTTTAAATGTATTTATGTTTTATATATCTATTTTATTTATAATACCAAATTAACGAATGAATTCCTCTTCTTTCTTTAACATTCTTCTGAACAGATATTATTAAAAATAATTGATAGCAATAACCATAGAATAATGATAAGCAATAAAAGTGACTAATTTTTTCTTCCTATAAGTGCACGATGCGCGTACTTACCCCTACTACGCCAAAACCTTGCCAACTTACGTGGCGATTACTGTACGCGCATTAAACGCAGTACAGTACGACCGTTCTAACTTGGCGAGTGTGAAGTTAGGCTCTGCGAACTTTAACGCTTGTGAACTCGTACAAAAATAAGGCCGTGCGCGCACTGCCTTGCGGTGGCCGCAATTCCGGAAGTTCTACCGCACCGGTAGACTGACCGCAGTGCGCGCTATTCTATGACACTCCATACTTTACGTTTCCAAAACGCAACGCAGTGCGTGCACGGCCTAAAGGTTTAAAAAAAAATGCCAATAACACAGGATTTTCGGCATATGAGTCAGACTCAAACATAATGGGCACCTATCCAAATTCAATGGCTATTTTGGAAACTGATAACGAGGAAATTGAAAGAGTTATTCTTAGCCTAAAGTCTACGAGTGCGGTTGGATGTGACGGTATTTCTACCCTACTTATTAAAAATGCAAGACATGTTCTCATCCCCATATTGTGCCATATCTTCAATCTTGTTTTCACTACTGGAGTTTTCCCCTCGGCGTTCAAGACAGGTCTGGTTCACCCTATATATAAGAGTGGAGATAGAGACCGTGTCGATAACTATAGGCCAATTTCTGTCCTAACTGTTTTATCCAAAATTTTAGAAAAAATAATTAATAGTAGGCTCCTCGGTTACTTACAAGCCCATAATATTATTGCTGATAACCAATATGGTTTTAGATCCGGTAAAAGTACTGAAGATGCAGTCTTGGAATTAACTAATAATATTGCTAAAAACATAAAGAATAAATTAAAAACTTTAGCAATTTTCCTAGATCTCTCTAAAGCTTTTGACACGGTCTCCGTCCCACTCTTACTAAACAAACTAGAACGACTTGGAATCACATGTTTAGCCCTCAGCATTTTCACAAGCTACCTAACAGGTCGTTCTCAGGCTACTAGAATAGGAAACTATACAAGTGCACCCAAAAATATCACACCATACTCCATCCATCCATACTTGGACCTACCTTATTTTTAATTTATATCAATGACCTCTGCAACCTTCCCTTAGTAAACTCTAAAATCATAACGTACGCAGATGATACTGCAATAGTGGTGCATGGTAATGATTGGTCCGATACGTGTTCTCATGCTGAGTCCGCGCTAAAGACCACTATGACCTGGCTAAGAAACAATCTGCTGACCCTTAACTTAAATAAATCTAAATTTAAGACCTTTTCACCTCGTATATCTTCACAACCGACCGCTGCCTATACACTAACAGCTCACAAATGTAACCATAGCTCAAGCCAGGACTGTAATTGTACTCAAATTGTCCGTAATACTCATTGCATGAAGTATCTTGGCATCTATATTGAGAGTACATTGTCATGGAATGAACATGTAAACACACTGGTGGGCAGAGTACGGAAATTAATATATGTGTTTAAAAACTTGAGGATTTCTGCTGACTTCTCTACAATAAAAACTGTTTACTATGCTTTGGCTCACTCAATCCTAACTTATTGTATAGTAGCCTGGGGCAGTTCAAGTAAATCCTCGTTATTACGAGTGGAAAGGGCGCAGAGGGCAATTTTAAAAGTCATGGCCCGTAAACCAATCCGCTTTCCCACGAGTGAACTCTATGCTCTATGTGAGGTACCGCGAGTGAGACACTCATTTGTACTTAGTGCCATACTTCGCAAGCACTCCGAACTGCCGTTCGACCCCGACATAAGACATGAACATAGATGAAGACCTGTTAGAGTCTGTTCAATTGAGCCAGTCAGCACCGAAGCAGTTAGAAGACAGTATAAATACCTAAGCCCTATTTTGTATAACCGAGTCAATGAAGTTTGTGACATTTATTCACTCAATCTAAGAGATTGTCGAGTCACTGTTGACAAATGGCTGAATGGTTTAATCTACGAAAAACTTGAAGACCTTGTTAAAACGTAAAATTCAACTTCTTAAATCTCAACGCATACTTAAATACGCACTCACACGCTAACACCTGCATATATCACAACACCAGTATCACGCACTCACACGTACAACACACCACACGCACAACACACCACACGCACAACACATCACACACACGTACAACACATCACACACCCATAGAACTCATGCCACATACACGAACACACACACTTACATGCACGCGCGCACAGTATAGGTAACTTTATGCATGTTAATTACGTATTTTGTTTTATATTCTTTTCTTCCATCTTTAATCTTTGTTTAAACTTACCTAGAAAATTTTGTTTACGATGGAACGCTGACGCGTAAACTACTTGTATGAGCGTTAATGGCTGCAACACAGTTTATAACTAATGCAGTCATTATCGTACTCTAATTTATTGTATTTGTGTTTTTAGTTCCAATAAATCTTTTGTTATTATTATTATTTATTTACAGATTGCACTTGAACAGGTGGGGTTGCCACCTATCGTGTGAACAGGTATAGAAGAAGAAGGTTCAAGACTCGTCAGGGCCCAGGTCTGTTTTTTCTTAACAAAAACTACTTTAAAATCTTGTTTACGCTGATTATGAACACACTGATGTTTGTTTATTTTTGATAATAAATTTCAATAATCGACTAAATATTACGTACAATTAGTTTTTAAATGTATAATCTATGGTACAATTCGTCAATCAACTCTAGTCTCTACTCCGTTCTAGTGTTACCAACATAGTGGATTTTCCACTAAAACTGGTGGTTTCGACCCCCCTTTTAGTGGCGTAATATTGCTTTTAGTGGCTGGTGGTTTTTTCCAGTGGTTAAGTAGAATTCAGTTTCAATTACTGAAAATAATATCACTAAACTACTAAGCCACTAAAACTTTATGAAATAGATTACTTTTACTTCATTTAATTTACAGTAGTATTTGATTTACTTTTTAGTAGTATAAATGTAATAAAAACAAGCAGAGGAACAGAATGAAGTTGAATCTTTTAACTGCAACATTAAAAACACGCTGTGGTTTAAGATTTGAAGGAAAATGCTGCAATGATCATGAAATTTCAATAAAAGTTATAGAACAAATCGGTAGCAAAGAATCATATAAATGTGAAACCGACGATGATGGTACAGACAAAAATTCTAATGCTAATGTTGATTTACTGATTTAATATATTTTATTACGTTATATTAAAGAACATTTTTTACTAATACAAGTGTATACTGTTTTCTTTAGGAAAAAACTAAAAAAAATGTGTATATTTTAGTGATTTTTAGAGTAGGGCCGATTTTTGTTAGTGGTTTTCTGGTGGTTTAAGAAGTTGAATCTGGTGGAGAGCTGGTTGAACTGTTGGCACCACTGCTCCGTTCATTCTCATTGTTGTCGCTGTCAAACGTCAAAGTGGTCAAAACTTTGATTTTTCAGTTTTCATTGATAACCCAAAATAATGATCAATTTCGTTTTCGGGATATAAATTGTAATATTATTGAAGTCTATATAACATTTTTATATCGAAATCACCATGGAAGACGTTCTTGATGAAATAGTATCTTCGGAAGACTTGCAAGTAATGTGAAAACTTGTGCAACGTTGTAATCGTGAGTCATTGAATGTTAAACTGATTATTCTTTATATTTGTGATTTAGAAGTTCGAGAAAGTGTTCCACGAGCAGCTACACCAAGGAAACGTGACGCACAAGGCGCAGTTCGAGTACGCGTGGTGTCTGGTACGAAGCAAATACCCCACAGACATTCGAAAGGTACTGCACAGTTTTACGACTTATTATTATTTTAATATTGAGATTTTTGACGTCTCTTATTGCCTTTGTTCTACATAATATTAGTTTTATTTTTATTTGCGCCTCATTATTTTTTTTTACTATTGAAATAATAAAAACAAAAGTCATTCATGCTATTTTAAGCTACACAACTCGTTCATAATAATTTCTCCACAAATTAATGTTTGCCAAATTAGATGTCCCAAGGTCTTAGAGGACTTTCAGTTCAAGTCTTCCTTGTTCTAAAAATACTTGGGTATGCACACTGAGCACAAGAATAAAGGTCATAAAACAAAAACAAAGCCTGTTTTGAACAGCACTATGTTAATGTACCTACTTAGTGTATATATCTATATGAGCATAGGTAAACAAATATTGTTAAACACAAATAAGTGAGGCTATTTTAACATCTATTGTTGTTTTTAATAAAATTTTAATATGATTTTTGTGTTTAGCCTGTGTTAAGCAGTGAATAGTTATGACAGTGGTAGTTTCTGCCCCATGCTAACAGTCACATGTTTTTCAATTATTTATTTAAACATTTATTTCAGATAATGTATCCATAAAATTGTTAGTAATGCTTACAACAATTTATTTATGTACACATATATGATACTTAAAAGAGAAATAGAAAGATGTTAAGTGTGAAAAGGTGCTGTTTATTTCACAAGAAATTTCTTCCAGTGGACTTGCTATACTATGTTTATTTTTAACAATGTTAGTAAGTGCACATAAAAACATTACACACACAGTCTACTAGTCTATATTCATTTAAGCAAAATAATGGAATAATTAAAAATGAAGCAAAGCTTTACTTATTTAACCATAGTTCTATAAGTTATTATTAATATACATATATTGGTTGCATCTCAGATTAGAAAACAAAAGGCAGATGGAGCGTACCGAACTCACAAGTGGCCCCACTTCTATAGTTATGTGTGCGTGACAACGAGCCGCTGCACTGTGCGTACACGTGTATCTGTGTTACCTCATTATTTACCTCATATCTCATATTAGTTACCTCATTGTTTCTAATAAATTTTTGTAATATTGGTAACATTCTTTTGTAACATAAAATACTAAAGTAATATATGGACAAAATAACGGTTATTAATCACTAAATAAATTACAATAAATAAAAAAGGCATAGGTAAATATATCACAGCTAATTGTTAATTTATTTATTGTTATTTTTTTAATTGTATCCTATGTTTCTAATTATTGTATATGCGAAAGTTTGTGAGAATGGAAGTATATAATTATGTATCTATGGATTTTTATTTTTCTTTCACGGAAAAACTACTGTACTGATTTGGGTACAATTTGGCACACAGGTACTTTTTAATTAGATTATCATACACAAGATTTTATTTTTATCATCTCGATCTTGAAGTTGAAAGGGTCATCCCTTTCAACTTCAAGATCGTCGCGGGGTTAAACTAGTGTGATATAGGCTATATAAAAGTGATTTTAGAAACTTTTATGTAATTTTCAAAGACCTATCTATAGATACCAGACATGTATAGGTTTGATGAAAAAAATATTTTCAGTTTCAGTTCCATGTATGAAGAGCCCCCCTTAATTTTATATTTTTTGTATAAGATTCGGTAAGCGGTTCTTATAATACATCTACCTACCAAGTTTCACATGTGTAGTCTTAATAGTTTCGGAATAAAATGGCTGTGACATACGTACGGACGGACAGACAGACAAACAGACATGAAAAAACTATAAGGGTTCCGTTTTTTGCCATTCAGCTACGGAACCCTAAAAAACCTGACATAAAAAGTATTTTCTATGAAAAGCAGTCTTGAGTTTTTTTTTTTTTTTTTAAACCGTGCTATCGAGACTAACATTCACATTCGCGTTTGCGATTTTGAAAAATTCAACTTTCGTTACATCACTAACCCCAACTGTAGTTTTACCACTAAAAAAGGCAAACTCATCTTAATAAATACTGACAACACTGGCGAATGACTGTCGAGGTTTTGTGTTCCGAGTCACATGTAAAATTATTATGTGGATAAAAAAATAAATAAGCCAAATAATCAATTGTTACCTGTGAAAGGATATTCCATCTTCGTTTTTTTGTTTTTGAGAACAATTTTTACAGTGTTTAATAACCAGTGATCGGAGTAGGTAGATTGATTTTTGGTACTTGTATCATAAATGCACACAGAAAGAATAACATGGATAAGCCATTTTCCCGGAAAGTAATTCCGGTATTTCCGGATTCAATTAAACATTGTTAATGTTGGTAGTGATATTATTCCTACTCAATTCAAAATTTAAAGGAAGGTATAAAAACTAAATTAATTCATTATTTATCTGTTGAATAATAAAAACAATCTAATTCCGATCGAAGCATTAATTTTTATTTTTTTATTTTTAGCCTTTTATGGCTAGAACTTTTATAGATAGACATAAATTGTTGCACTTAAATTTAAATATTTTCATAGTGGTCATGGTAATTTGCATTAAGGGTAGAATAAAGAATAATATTGCTCATTTTATTACAATTCCTACCTTTTTTTGAGGATGGCAAATCATCAAATGACTCCTTCCACTCTGGCAGAATAAAATTCCTACATAAGTTCCGGTTTTTTTTTTAATAATCCACCAATTCCGGAGGAATGACCCCATTTCAATCTACCTACTCCGATCACTGTTAATAACACAATACGGCATTTTTTTAACTAAAATTACGAATCTGTCGTTACGAGTAGCGTCGGACAAGTCGTGTCTAGCACTGGCGCGGATTTGTATTTGCTTTTGAATTTGTATTAGGTTTGGTGGGGCCACTCGCGAGTTCGGCATGCACCATCTGCCTTTTGTTTTATAATCTGAGGCTTGCATATTTTTCTATGCACCTGCCATTTTATCTTTTCACTGCCCATGGTTGTATCACTAGTAGCGAATGTTTAAATATAATTTTAATAAATAAATAACCTATTGTTTTATACAAAAAAGGACCCATCAGAACATTCCACATTTATTTTATTCTGTTTTAAGATGTCTACTATTACATTATTGTTGATAGGAGAAAAAACGAAACCTTAAAACACTGTTAGGAAGATGACAAGGTATTTATGAGTAATTGGCTGGTAAAGGCAAGGCAAGAAACTAATACAAAGTAATAATAATGAACTACTTATTTTTAGGTTACAAAAATACACAGATATATACTTTAACCTAAGTTTACGAATAATAACAAAACAACTGTGTTAGTAAATATAATTTCAAAACGGGCTGTCTGTAACTCCTTTGACAGAAAGGTGTTAATTAAATGGGCCTTGACTTGTAATGGCAGCTGTGATCATCTTCAGTTTTGGTTTCCATAATCTTGCCTGTGTTTTACAACGGCCATCAATTGGGGGTAGAGCATCCTTAACCTCTCATTTTTAAATTCAACTTATGATTATGTTTTTCAGGGTATCCTGCTTCTCAAAGAGTTGTTCAACTCACATCCTGATGGCAAACGAGACTACCTGTTCTACCTTGCCATAGGCAATGCCAGAATCAAGGAGTATAACAAAGCCCTACATTATGTCAAGTCCTTCCTAGAAATTGAGCCCGCCAACCAACAAGTTCTGGCATTAGAGGTTGGTATTATTGTTTCATCATTTGTAAGTATCATATCCATGTCCATAATTATGTTTATACATGTGAATAAAATTGATGTGTTTGTCTGATTTCAAAATAACTGTTTTCTACATTGCTTATAGTTAGTTATTTTCACAATATTTAAACACAAAAATCTTTATTTTATTTTTGTCTGTCTGGCTTTCTGTTTGTCCATGCTTATCTTTTGAAAGGCAAGACTGATTTTTTTTCAACATATAGGCTATCTCTCTGAATTCTCACAGGATCGAGAATTATGCTGGTTAGCAATTAAGATTATCTAATAGCCACTGAAATGAATTTGTATGTCTGGTGCAGCGGGCCCGCCCCTGCTGCAAATCTTTGAATTTCTCGGCTTTTCTCTACTATAAAATACATGTATTGTACATATAATCTACCTCTTAAATCACTATATAACGGGTCTTCCAATAGGCACGTCCGAACTTTGACAGTTAGTAGCGGCCATCTTGTTGAAGCTACGTCTGTCAAATTGGTTGTCATTTATTCATTCTGTTTGCCAAATCATCATGGATAGCTATAGCATTCAACAAGACGTGCAAATGATAAAATTGTTTTATCAAAATGAGTGTTCTGTTCGGGCAACGCACCGCGCGCTTCGCCCATTTTACGGTCGCCATCATCGTCCTACCGAGAGGACTATTCGTCGTGTGGTGGATAAATTTGAGTCCACTGGTTCGGTAAATGATCGACCAACGCCCGTACGTCAACGAAACGCAAGGTCTGCCGAAAACATCGCCGCTGTCCGTAAGAGTGTGCAGGAGAATCCGAGGCAGTCGATTTCGCATCGCTCACAAGAACTCGGCCTTTCACAGACCACAACTTGACGAATTTTGCGTTGTGACTTGGGCCTGCACCCGTATAAAATTCAACTCACCCAGGAATTGAAGGTAAACGACCATAGACAAAGACAACGACGTGTGTTCGCTGAATGGGCACTGGAGCAGTTAGCAACTGACCGTAATTTTCACAGAAAAATTATCGCCACCGAGATCTTGTGACTTAACCCCGCTAGACTTTTTCTTGTGGGGTTTTCTTAAGTCGCAGGTCTATGCGAATAAACCACAAACCACAGTGGCCCTCAAAGCCAATATAACCTATGCCATAGGTCGAATTCAGCCTGATTTATGCGCAAAAGTCATGGAAAATTGGATATCTCGCATGCGCTCCACCCAGAGAAGCCGTGGCGGACACTTGAATGATGTCATATTCCACACATAATGGCATCACTACATCTTTCAAATAAATAAATAATTTCGATAATATCTCACACACACTTTGTATCATTTAAATTTAAAGATAGGACACGCTTAATGAAAGACCCTGTACATATATTGCTGGAAACTGCATTAAAATCCGATACGTAGTTTAAAAGATCTAAGCGTACAGACTGGGAGTTCAAGTCAATCTATACTAATATTATAAAGCGGAAAAGTTTGTTTGTTTGCTTGAACGCGCTAATCTTCGAAAGTACTGGGTGGATTTGGATAAAATTTGGTATGGAAGTAGCTTGAAGCTTGAGGAAGGTTATAGGCTACTTTTTACGCGACTTCAAAATTATGTTTTTACCTTGATAGAATCCAAGGGAGCGAAGCCCCGCGTGAGTACTAGTAATCTATATATAGATTTAATTTAATTATTGATAAATTTTTTTTTTATAATAATAATAATAATATTCCACAACTTTTCACACAACGCCATCTAGTCCCAAACTAAGCAGAGCTTGTGGTATGGGTACTAGACAACTGATAAACATACATATATATTTCTAAATACATACATATTATAGATAAATTACACCCAGACAAAAAACAAATGACCGTGCTCATCACACAAACATTTGTCCTAGGTGGGAATCGAACCCACGACCTTGCGCATAGCAGTCAGGGCCACTGACCACTATACCAACGGGCCTGTCAAAAAAAATGTTACTAACATAGTCTTTAAGTTATCTTTAAACACATTATGGATTTAATATTTGATTTGAATAAATAATAATTATTAAAATTTATGACAAACATAGGAACAGTAATATATTTACTCTTTGTATAATGCTTTAGGTAACTTCATATTGTGTCACCAATAGCTTTTCGAACATCCATCCGATTAGGCTTCTTTCTTTCTTTCAATCAGCGTTTCCAGATTTTCTTGAAGCCTTTTCTTTTTATAATTCACGAAAAAGATGAATACAGGTCGTGATTAATCAACCCCGACGCATCAGAGCTTTTATTTCTTTCTTTCTTTGCGTGGTCTCAGAAATATCTATCGTTTCTTTTTGGTGTCAATTAGTCAATGCTGACGTTGGAAATCATAATTCGCGTATTGGTTTTGTATTTTTCTTTTCGTTTCTTTCACGTCGCATGGCAAAAGTAATGTTAGCTTTTTTTATCCATTTTTTTTATTATTAAAAATAGGTTCGCGTTTGACCACCATCTCACCTGATGGTAAGTGATGATGTGATCGAAGATGGAGCACGCTTACCTAAAAGTAACCTATTCACTCTTGACTTAAAGACTCCTAGGTTATAGCTACCGAGAAACACAGACTCCGGCAGGGAATTCCACTCCTTAGCCGTACGCACAATGAAGGTATTTCCAAAACGTTTTGTGCGTATGGGTGGGATGTCCATCCACCATGTAACGATGGCGCTTCGCCGTTTGTCTTGTAGTCCGATGATGGAACGGGCTTGGCGGAATTAGATTGTGTAATTCCACCGCATCTTTTTTTTTTAATTGATAATAGGCTCGCATTTGACCACCATCTCACCTGATGCAATTCGCCAATTTCAGCGCCAGATCAATAAGCGTATGGAGAAGGAAGGTCTCATTGGCATCGCGGTCGCGAGCGGCGCCGTGCTGGCTATCGGTGGCATCGTCGGACTCGGCATAGCGCTCGCTAGCAGGAAATAGCATTTGGCCTTTCTGTAAGTATATCAAGTATAGTATAAAAACGTTGCGACCTTTTGGATGTTGAATTATATGAGAATGTAGCATCCACACTTGATCGATGTACAATCTTGTCGTACTAAGCTTTTTCTCTTTACGTATAGTAGTTGTTGTCCGCGACTTCGTTCGCGTGGGAGGTTTTTCCCGTGTAAATCCCGATCCCGTGGAATATTCCAAAAATCCTTTCTTAGTGCTCCCCTACACACCCCAAGGAACATACATGCCAAATTTCAGCTTCTTGCGTCCAGAAGTTTCGGCTGTCCGTTGTCTGTCAGTCAGTCAGTAACAGAAGCGTTTTATATAATATATTTATAATATAGTAAACTAAAACACGCTAAAAGTCTGCGCTCTTCCAATAATCTTCTCTTACTCTGTCCTTCTCATACTTTTGACTTTATTAATTCTTGCTTTTATATACAGTCTATTCTTCTGTGGAATGCACTAGCTCTTGATATCGGCGGGCCTAGACAAAATCCATTTTCTGTAAGCGTTAACGCCAACGGAAAAATTAAATTGTATGGAGTTGACATTTACTAACACGTGACAATCACGTGACATGTGGTTAGCAAATGTCAACTCCATACAATTTAATTTTTCCGTTGGCGTTAACGCTTACAGAAAATGGATTTTGTCTAGGCCCGCAGGACGGCCACCAGCCAATATGCATTTAAGAGAAAGTTGCGGGATTACTTTCAAAACAAATAGTGGAAGCAGAGTTTTCATAGCCCCCTTCTATGACTTTTTATTAATAAATTAATAATATATATTATATATATTTGGTATGTATTATGATAAATATGTATGTAAGTTTATTTTAGTTATTTATGTATATATTTGTAATAAGACTTTTACTTTGAATACATTGTCAACTTAGTTTATTTTTTTATGCACCTGCCATGTTATCTCTTCACCACCCATGGTTGACTGGTAGAGAATGCCTATGGCATTAAGTCCGCCTTTGTACTTTTTGTGTTGCATAAAGTTTTAATAAATAAATAAACTAGTTAGATATGCATTCAAATCTTTGGAGCTTTTAAATTATGAATATGTAGATTTTTATGTAAATTACGAGATGAGATTGCTTGATAAATCTAAAATTCTATACTATCCTACTTCCTACTAATATTAGAAATGCAAAGATTATGTGGATGGATGGATGTTGATTAACATTCTTTCACGCAAAAAATAATCTACTGAACTCGGGCAAATTTCAAAGCGAACTAAGTTGCAGGGTACAGCTAGTAATAGTATAAATGCCTAAGTTAAGATTTATGTTTTTAACTTAATCACGCCAAAATAGCTGAACAGATCTATGTGAAATTTGGCACAAAGATAGATTATAGTTTTGAATAGCACATAGGCTACTTTTTGTGCCAGGAAAATATATGATTCCCATAGGATATATATATTTATAAAATTTTCTCCTAGTAATAAAATAAATTCATGACAGAGGTTATACTATACACCTTCCTTATTATTTATTGTGTACCCTATTTTTGTTTAGTTTGGTCAAATGTATATGTGGTAAACATATTGGCAATATCAATCAATGTTGGTGGTGTGATAAGGTTTGATAAGCCATGGTTATTGAATGTGTTTGGGTATAGTTTCCTGATAAGGCGTAACCTAAATACCGATGGTTTGAACAATAGTTGCCTGCAAGTCCTTATGTAATTTTAAACAGACTGCCTAAAATTGAGGAAGAATTTCTCTGTATTTTTGGCGACTTTAATTTATTAAACAAAATGAAATTTTTAAGTAACTTATTCATTCTTGACTTAAATTTATAGCTATCACGAAACAAACACCGGCAGGGAATTCCACTCCTTAGCTGTACACACAATGAAAGTATTCCCAATACGTTTTGTACGCTTAATTCAGGCAAAACCTTGACTTAATATATTTTAATTGTTTATGAAAGTGATAATACTATTCATTCTCAATGGTAGAGCCCTAAACTTTTAACAGTTAACTGTGGGAGCTTACTCTAGCCGCTCAGACGTTACGACTTTAAAAGTTTATTGCTTGCTAACACGCGACGCAGTAATACACTTGGCGCTTATCGCCTTTTCATCATTGTAAACTGTGTACTTGGGGAAAAGTTAGCTTTAATAAATAACACAATACGGCTTTATTTTTGGAAAAATCGATATGCATTCGTTTACTTTGTGATGGAGAGAGACTCGAGTTTAGTTTTCGTGGTATTACGAACGCAACAAGATGTGAAGTTGGTGAAAAATACACTTTCGTGCTTAAAAGTTAGGCCACCCTGAAAATCGACTTTACGGATTTTTTAATATATCTACTAGCTTTTGACCGCGATTCTGTCTGCGTTTGTAATTCGATTCTGTACAATGTTTTTTTTTTTTAATAAACACCTTGCCCTGACAATAAAGAACTCAACAAACAAAAATTTCGTGCTGACGTTCCGAAGCTATGATTGCGCATACACACATTTTGTCGATTCATTTTTAATTTATATAGATTGTACATCTTACCAGATTATAAGGATACAAATAATAAAATGGTATTCATAATAATCTGGATATCTTACTTTATAATATGAAAGCGTGCTTCATGTTAGACCACATCATCGCTTACCATCAGGTAGTGCCATACCGTACCAGTGTCATACAGTGGTCAAACAAGCCTATCAACAATAATTAAAAAGGAAAAATTAAAATTGATGTCCGTTTACCTTAAGGCTCAATTTACACCGCCGCGGAGTGGAATGGAAGTGACTTTTTGCAACGAAATTGTATATAGCATAATGAACTTTATCTCAATTATATAACATACAAACTAAATAGGAGCCAAAAAAGGTCGCGCGTCTTCCGGGAAATCCTCGCGCATTCTCGGGAATTCCCCTAGCTGCTGTCGGCGCCGTCTGTGGAATCCGCGGGAAGTGGCGCGAACGGGGAGTCGGTTGTCGGTTACAGCAGTGCGGTGTCTCAAGGCGCAGTCGCGCGAAGTCGCTGGAATGCGCGAGAATACTCGAGCACATTCCAGCTCATACGCGCGACTTGAAGCGAAATTGACGCTTCCATTCCGCGGCGGTGTAAATTGAGCCTTAGCATACAATGTAGAGAATTCTAAGTGGTGCAAGATAACAGTTCCACCTAGGCAAAGTCTCCGGATTGGCTAGTTTAATCATTATTTGCTGAAATGAACCGTCTCATCTCCGAACACTATTACTGTATCCAGAAATCGAATTCGAGATTAAAAATGTAAACAATGAAATGTTTTTTTTTTAATTTAGTGTTTTTGGAAGCAGCGTCTCAAAATTAAAAGTATGGTAGCCTAAGGTAAGACGTAACATAATGGGTAAGGTAAAAGAAATGAAAATAAAAGATTTATGTTGTTATGAACAAGTTGCTAATGTTTTTTCACCGATTTGGCAGATTTCTTTTTTGTTCCGTTTATAATTTTCAGGACAAGGTTTGTGTGCAAGAAATTCTCATATATTTCATTAGTAAAAAGCACCCTTATGAAGCCGAGGTGGTTCCATGGTTGAAAACACTAAATGAAGTAACATAAAAATATTTTGTATGATTTTATTTCAAACAGTTATATTTTATTCTTGGATCGTAGTTTACGTTACTTTAAAGTTGAAAACTGTGTGCAATATTATATTTTGACTGTTTGATAATATGCCTACAATTTTAGCACTATGTTTTAGTACTTTTCGGAAACTACACAATTGAGGTTATTATTTAAAATTGGCAACACCTTTGTTTATATTCTTGGTCTCGAATTCGATATCTGAGTATACTCTCTCATTTCTTATCTCCTTGTTTCCCTCTTTGTAGGACGAGCTTCTGACGTTTTATTAGTGTCCATCTATAGTTTCTTTGCTTCAATAACTTGGCAGGTCCGAAATTACCTTTTTTTGAACCCTATGCACTTTTTAAGCTATATTTATTTTATCATCTTAATAATTATTCAGGCTATTACGTTTCCTGGCTTAGACACAGGCCTCCTTTTGGTGTATGTCACATGTCTTCGAATTTTTGGTCCTAGGAAATACTGGTTTCTTCACGATGTTTTCCGATGTTGAAATTACACTAAGTAATGTGCCCGACTCGGTTCGAACCTCACAAATCTGGCCCGTTGGGTCACCAGTGCTCTCTTATAATTTCAGAAAGCTTTATCGTTAGACTACGAACTTAATCTGAAGTAGTAACTCAATTATTGTAGATATACATTTTTAAGAACTTAAAAAGAAATCGCCGTCTGTAAAATTGTGTTTTTAAGATAGACGTTATTGAAGCTAATAAGCCGTAAGTATGTTTCCACAATCATCTAAAATGCATTTTTATTGTTCCAGAGTGAACGCACTGTTAGGCGCTCATTACCTCTTTAAGAAGAAGCAGATAAAAGAAGACTAAAGGACCGGTTCTCAATGCTATCCTTTTAAAAAAAAAACTAACGCGGCTTAGAATTATTTTTATTTATTATCTGTGTACAAATTCATTCATGATAATTTATTTTTGCTTCCAAAATTAAAATTTTAAAACGCTTTTAGATTTTAAACAAGAATATTGAGTGGTTTTTGATTAAGTACCTAGCATAGTTTTTTTTAAGAGTAAAATAACAAGTAGTTAATATTAAATGTGTGGAAATAATGTTATGTGTACTATATTTATTTTTCTAGTTTTAGGCATTATTGTATATGTAAGAGATGTTTATAGTATTGAAGGAGTAAATATTTGTCAAAGATTCCATTAAATAAATACACTTTTCTGTTTTGGTTAAATATCGTATGTTGTAAGCCCCTTCCTCAAGTATGTAAAGTATCTGTGTATTTAATATGGTTTTCGAAGTGATTCGTAATGGTGAGTTTTTTATGTATATGACACATTTAGTAGATATAGTTGATTGACAGTGACTCATATATACATACATCTTCAGTATGTACGTGCAATCTTAGAACGAAAGTGAACTAACTTAATTCCTATATTTTCTGATATTTATACAACGTTGATCAAAGCGAGAGGCATTAAATAAAACCACAATACGTACGTGCTTACGGTTAATCCGAAACTATTAAAAAAGAGTACGAGAAAAAATACGAAAATTCTTTTTTTCAAAGTATTTAAACAGCTGAATAATCAAAGTAAAACGTAAACAGACTAAAAATTTTTGATGCAGAGCGGCATTGTAGCTTGAATTTGGTCGTTTTAAGACGTACGACCCTAAACTATGCGTAAGTACTTAATCAGCTGCTCGGGACGATAAATCGTGTTTTTACTAAGACCTTTGAAAAATTTCCTGTGACTGACTAAACTATTGCTTCTATTGATCAGATTTTTGGTGATACTATAAAGGTCTGTCCCCACACATCAGTGCCGTGTCAGGGACGGGGCAGGAACGGGCCGTGGCAAGACCAAGCGTCCGTGTCCCATCAGGAGCTGTCTGTTCACACAAGTCAGTGCCGTGACAGTGCTGTGAACAGACGAGGCCTTCCCTTCCACCTATACCCGCTTCTTACTTCATTCTATTTCATTATCCGAGTATAGCCTCAATGTTGTATGGTGAAATAGATAACAAGTAAAGTGATACTTACACGTCATGGCTTTATTTAATACAGAGGAGTTAATTGCGATTGCTATTGCTCTAGATGAAGAATCTCTAGATCTCGAGTTAGACAAGTCGTACAATACGCTATATTCGCGTACAGTCTCTATTAATAACTCATCCTTCATGTTTACCAACAAAAAAAGTCAACAAATTGCAAAGAAAAAATATCAACACGTGCACGCCACGGAATGGAATCGGAACACTTGCACACGTTACAGCGTCGGCCCTGACACTGAAGCTTCGTTGCCGGCACGCAACAAAGCATGTGTGATCGAGTTCATAGACAATGTATGCAATGACTAGTACTCACGCGCGGCTACGCTCCCGTGGATTCTATCATGGTAAAAACATAACTCTCCTTTTTTGCAGTCGCGTAAAAAGTAGCCTATAACCTTCCTCAAACTTCAAGCTACTTCCATACCAAATTGCATCCAAATCCACCCAGTACTTTCGAAGATTAGCGCGTTCAAGCAAACAAACAAACTTTTCCGCTTTATAATATTAGTATAGATTTTTTTAGACTTCTGACGAAACACGTCCCTGCCCCGTACCTGGCACGGCACTGATGTGTGGGGATAGACCTTAATGCGTCTCGCTTTTATCAACGTTGTATAAATTGACCCTGTACAGTGTACACTTCTCTAAATCCCTGAGGTAACAGGGGTTTCATTTACGAATAATAATGTGCAGTCTATACATTTGTCACGGGTGAGCGATTGAGGCGTCAGTAGTCTAATGGATAAGATGTCGGACTTGTGATCGAGAGGTTGCTGGTTCAACCCGTGAACCCACTCCAGACAAACATATTTAGCTTAGTTGGAGGGGTTAACACGATTGCTAGTAATGTGAATTCTTCACACGTAGCTATATTAAAATTCACTCAAAACTGCTTTTTGCAAAAAAAACTTGCTTATCCCCAAAAATAGTAATTTTTGACTTACGTCACTTTCATGATGATCACTTTCATTCTAAGACTGCGATATATAAATTACTTTGGAGAATACATGTTTTTAATTATGTATTCAGTTTTCAGTTGCTCGAATGACGCAAATATAAAATTAGTTGATAACTTCATTATAAAGTAATAAAACAACACGTTCAAAACAATTATTTTATTATTCTTGTATATAGTAATGTAATGAAGCAGCGTACAACTAGTACTCTAATGTACAATGGCTCAGGCGTGGTTTCCAACTAGAAAAATATACATAAAATAATATCTGCTGTCTCAATTAGGTATATCTCCGTCAAAATTATAACAATACTGAATGTCCATCGTCTGAGATGACATCATCATACAATATGGCGGCTTGTATCGTCATCTCATTCGTACCTTAATTAATTATTGCATAAATACTTAACCATTTATGTAAGTCCAATGATTTTCAAAAATACACCTAATTAGTACAGTAATGGAGTCGAAAATAACTTGAATGAAACGGTGGCTGCGCTTATTGCAGCAGTCGTATACAGTAGCGCCACCAGAAAACAAAAGAGATGAAAAATAATTAATGGGGACGTTGCGAGATCATCTGAACTAGATTTTGAATGTTTTGTGATGAAGTATCGTAGAAATTACAACTATAGAATCAATAAATGGGTGTATGTCCTAGTGCCTTCATGGTAAATAAGGCTGATAATAGCTCGAAATGTCAACGTCTGATACATACATCCCATTCATTGATCCAATCGACTTCAAAATGTAGTCCTAACAAAAATTAGGCATTAAAATTGTAATATCAACCGGAGGTCTCTTGAAACAAACTTCTTTCTACTGAAACATCGTAAACAAACTTAATATCTTGTGCTCTCTTAACATAATCTAGGTCCGTTCGAGACACGCCATTCACGACAACATACACATCTATTAACATTGAAACATTTTGCAAGAATATTTAACATCTGTACTACATCAATTCATTATTTTGTACTCTGTGATTCTGGCGTTATTATTCTCTACGGTTACCGTAAATCGCGTTACACCCGAACAGACAAAAAATCAACATTATACTGTGCGTTTAACTAATCAAAAATGTTTTTCATGATAGGTCATGCTAATGAGGTATATTAGTATAACCAAACAAATAAAGAAAAAAAAAACTAATGTCGAACTTGCAGTTCAGAAGGTAACTAAACGTAAGTATTTAGAGAGCGTATCAATGACTTATAGTCCTAAATATTTATTATTTCTTCACTGGTATATAATATTCTGCATTATTAACAAATTTACAGTGCTAGAGGGGTTCGCTTCGTTTAATTAGTTTCAGACTGCGTAGTCTAGTAAGGGGTCCTACACATTGTGGCAGCGTTTGTGCTAGAATATCAGGCCAAATCTCTGCTTGCAAGCAACTTGTATGCAGTGTTCTTTATATTGCGGGATAGAATGTAATCAATCGTTAGATCTTGCCAAGCAATATAATTAAAATTGCATGCAAGTTGCTTGCTGGTAGAAACCCGGCTATTTTAGTATAAAGTAATCTCAGAGACTTACCACGTCCATGTGTAGAGCCCCTTAGATAACGATGTAAACCCCCCTTTATTAGTTATCTGTATTTTAAGTGGCATGTGTTGAAAAAATATATATACTTTCCTTAATCACAATCTGGTAACTGACTATTGTTTAATGTTAAATACAGCGTGCATCAACTCTATTTATTTATCTAAAAGAACTATAATGAGTAGAATGTAGTCAGAGTAATCTAAATAAAAGATACTTGCATCTATACCGTAATAATCAAACATTAAGCACTCATTTTCCTAAACAAACAAAACTTATTTTATATACAGTCGAAAATTATTACTCACTATGGCAACACTGTTAAATGTCAACAAGGTTATATTTGCGCAAACCAAACTGACTTAATCATCAATTCTCACTAACACACTAAACAAAAAATATTTCAATCAACCCGTAGAACTTATTCTAGTTATATAATAATATCTATGAATGTCCTTTCTATGGCCACACTCAACTGTCAAAATGACAGCTTTACAAGCCCCGGTGGCAAAGTGAGATATCTCAATAAATTCATAAATGTAATATCTCATATAAAAGGTTAAATGCTTTTACCTATTGCTCTAATACTTAAATAACGTGAATCCTAACGTTCAGGGGCGGGAAGTAAATATAATTTTGTGACTCGCTTACGAATATCTTATATTTAATATACTAAATAACTATAACATTGTACTCTAAAAAATATGTATAAGTATTGAAGGCTAACATGAGATTGTAATCACAGTAATTGTTATTTAAGTAACGAGCCCACATCATTACTACAAAATAAACCTTCACTTGTACACTATAAGGTTCATATTACCACAATACCAACGCAAACCGTTCACTACCCACGTATTTACACAAATTCGAAGGCAACGTCAAGGTATACTTTATTTATTGCTTTTTGTTACTATTTATTTATTTATGTACTTTACATATCACCTCAATTTATATACATGCATAATATCGTCTTAATATAATATATTGTTATGTGTCAATTTGAACTTTTGACGAATCGCACGCCGTGATGACGCGGTGACTGTTCATCCCTAGGATGATATCAGTCAGGTGGATGACGTCATTACTACCTGTAACCTTCAGGGCAGAACACTCGCGAGTAACTCAGCATCCGTCGTCTCCTGCAGACTAGCTGATAAAGTTGCTATGTACATGCATCTTGCCGAGATTTCATGTGATCCTTAAATGTTTTAATCGTTATACATCATGTTCTTATCGCTTTACAACTTTGCCGTCCGCGATTCAGTATACGCACATATGTATATGTATATTTATTTTAATAAATGTATGTTTTAAGCTCTGTTATATTTGTTCGTATACAATGTTCATCGTATAAAGTTAGTGTGCTCATTGATATCTGAGGTTAATGCTCTTTACTCGCTACGTCGTGAGTCTATGTTCCTCTAGTGAGTGCGTTCTATAACAAAACGGTTAAAACGAGTTCCTACGGGCAGCACTAACAATGACCTAATGACTTGCATATATTTACCTACGATATACTCTATATAGTATATATATAAATGCAATCTGCAAAATGCATAAAACAACAGTTATTTATATCTATAAATTGTATAAAATATTAAATAAAATCTATTGAAGTGAGGTAGATGGATGGAATTTCACAATTTGTGTGGATATCTTTTTTTTTACTTTATAACGTTTGCCGCATTGGCCCAAATTCTGAGGTAGATGGATGGAATTACTATGTAAGAGGCCCTACTACGTGACCGGGTCCTTTACATACACAATACAAAAAACACTACTCACTAGTCTCATTAACTACTAAAACAATCTCACAATTATGTGGCGAGTCGATCTGAACTAATGTGTCAGGTAAATGCTACAGTGAATTATGGCTGTGTTATCACATCGGGTATAAAAATAATGTCTCACTAACAGGTTTATATTAAACGTACAGTAACGCGGCTAACCACGCACGAACGCGGTTCAACGCGCACAGATGAACGGATCTGTCCGTTCACAAGTCAGCTATACAGATTCGTGATATCTATGCAAAGTAACCAGACTCGACCTAGCTGCAACCGATTTAATCCTAAAACTTTAAATATACATTAATATCGGAAATGGCACCAACGACATTCCACGGGTCAACAATTAAAACCGTTATTACAAAAACGAATCAAGCTAATGACCACAAAACATAACACTCAAGCACCTTTTGATAATTTCAACAAAACATTGTCCTATCGGTGTTACACGTAGTCTATGTGACTATTTTAACACACGTGTCTTAACACGCCTTCATTTCATGAGTTTTTGTTGTGTTCATCTTCTGAGTAGTCTCCGTCGTCTTGTCCGTTGTTCTCCGGGTCCTCGGAGTTCACTCTCCTATCATCCTCATTATAATCCTTGTAGTAATCTTTGACGTTGTCCTTGTCTGTTATATCGTGTTTGTCAGTATCTGTCTCGCTTATACTCTCATTCCTTTGCCGTTCTTTCCCAAGATCCAATGGCTCATCGGAGTCTCGCATGATGTCCGGTTTGCTCATGTTTTCAGTGTACTGGCGCTGCATCTGTTTAAGAAAGCGCTGGTGTGCTAGGTTTGTCGGAGGTGGTGGTAGCGATCCCATTTGTGGAGACGGTTCCTCGTATGATTTCCTGTCGATGTGCATTGCGCTCATTTGTGCCAGTTTCGCGTTCATTCCTGTTGAAGAAAAAGACAATGTAGAAATAGCCAAGTAAAAAGCTTTTACTCAGTAGTAGTCTGAAACTCCCGCTCCACCCAGGGCGGGAGAAGTCATTACATGATTTTCCCAACTGGTAACATAAGAAAAAAAGAAACAAAATGGTTCGAACCCCAATAGGCACATTTCTTTGTGTAATTTTCATCAACTCCGGTGCTGTCATAACGGTGAGGAAACCGGGAAATGTTTTAGGCCGAAAATACGATGACTTGTGACATCTCAAATCCTCTCTTGAACAGGAGGCGTGTCTCTGAGTAGTGGGAAGGTTATAGGCTGCTAATGTCTTATGGTATCTATGTTGATTTGAACGTACCAAACATGTTCTCTCCGATGTACTGCAGGTAGGTATCGAGTAGAGCGGAGCTGCCTCCGTAGCCTGGTGGGTAGTCATCATGTTTCAATCCGGCAGTCAGTCCATGGGGAAGGTTCTCCATCGTCTTAGCTGTTACCGCTCGCACGGCCGGTACTTTGGTGATCGTCGTGTTCGCCAAGTTGTTTATATCTAAGGAAGAAATCGGTATTTACGTCCTGGAAAGTTTTTATCGGGTACTAAGTTTCGGGGCCCCGAATTTAAATATGTATTTCAATACAATTAATAAGTAATTCGTAGATAAACAGGAACAGATTCACGGGTCAATTTCCAAGTACCTTTACCAACATAATTGGAAAAGGGCCTAGCAGATGATGACCCAGTTCTTCGTCAACTTACGTGGTGGTGAGACCGGTATGCTGTCCTGGTATCGTGACTGGCTGAGGTCGTCGTTATCATTGTCCCCGCAGATGGAACTGCTCTCTGATGCTGCAGACTTCGCGTCCAGCTTGATGTCCGAGCGGCGAGGTCCGGTGGGGGAGGCGCGCGCTCGAAGCTGTTCTGGTGATACTTTCACACCGGCTTTTGCTAGTAACCTGATGGGATAGAGGATTATGTTTTAGATATCTTGGAATTAATTTTTTCTTCTTCATTGTCACCAAGAGAGGGGTTGGCTAATCTCTTGGCTGAGGATAAATTCAGCTTAAATTTGAAAGGAAATTATAAAAGAACAAATGTCCTTAACAATGTAAAAGTCAAACAATCTCCTGCTTCCTTTATAGACTAGCTTCTTCCCGAGGAATGTTTTAACAGATACATTAATATGACCTGTTTTACAAGCTGATAATGTAGGTTCATACTGATTATTTTTTTAATCGGTCCAGTAGTTTTTATGCTCTTCCAGTACAAACAAACAAAAAATCGAAAATTTCCAAACCCTTTTTGATATTACATTTATTATTCTCCTTCGAGCCGACGGTATATCGGTGGTTTAAAAGTTATGTTGAGCTTCGTATTTGAGCACTTTGGATGGTTTGATCAGTGCACCGCATTCTCACGAGGTGGCAGAATGGTCGTATGACCCATTTCGCTAATTTGTGATTGCAGCGGCTATATTTATTCTGAACTAGCTCTCACGGGGCTTCGCTCTTGTGGTCTTTATCGTGATAAAAACACAATCATCCTTTGCTTCAAGCTACGTCCATACCGAATTTCATCGAAATCCACTTAGTACTTTCGAAGATGAGCTTTCAAACAAACAAATTTTTCCGGTTTATAATAATATTAGTATTGATAATACTTACTGGCTGGCGAGTTCAGGGTCGAATCTGGTTGGCATCTGCAGCACGGGCAAGTCCTTAGTGGAGATGCCGCGGTGCTGCCGAGACATGTGGGAGTGTAGGGAGTTGCGCGACTTGGCCACCGTGCCGCAGAGCACGCAACTGTGGAATTAAGAATTTTATGTTAAGTATCTTGTTTACTTTTATTGGCATTGTAAGTATGCCTTGCCTTTTGCCTATAATTAACTTCTTTTACTGTGTGACATTTTGGAATCTTCTGTTATAAATAACTTGTAACTCTTGTGGCTTATGCTGCCTTAATATAAAATGGAGTTGCTGGGTAGGCATGTTTTATTTATCCTTAGAATTTAGGTACCTATTTTTTATATTATTTTCATTAATTCCAATACCAAAAAAATCTAATTGAAATGTTTAGCAAGGCTTGTAGGATGTAAATACATAATGTAGGTACTAACCGGTATCCAGGGCAGACAGTGTGCTTGTCTTCGAGATGCGTCCTCAGCGTGTGCGCAGATCTATAGATCTTGCCGCACTTGGGACAGGGCCGCGGGTCTGTCGCTCTCACGCGCAGCAGGTCCTGTGTCCTCCGGCACCCGCCTGTAACAGAACATACACTTTATGCTCTAAGGTTTATGGTTCATAGTCCTTTAACGTTAAATGTAATCCTTACCTTATTCTCATCGTAATAGAGGTTAGGTTTATGAATTAGTGTGTTAGTACTTAAAGTTAGTTTCAGTAGTTCGCCCTCGCATAAATGTAGAGTTAATTATCTTGTTCCAAGGTTTGATGAAATAAAAGAAACATTTCTACTTGGTAGTTTTATTGTTTATGTATTTATATAAGCAGACACTTTCTTCTGGTAAAAATTAAGTTATTACGTATATATCGTATCACTAATACATTCGCAACTAGAATCGTTTACTCACATTGAACATTTGGTTATTGAGTGACTAAGTTTACACTTAAAAATATTTTTTTATTATTTTTATTTTTTATAGTTATTAAGATATACGACGTTGCCTCTCAGGCGTCAGGAACAATTTCATCTACTCGCTAATTTAACCAATATTATTTTTTATTCGTTCTGGAGATCTATGAAATGTATCCGTTTCCATCGCATATATTTTGAAGGCATCTTCTTCATATTTACACGAGCTTACGAAATGGACTTGAGACGTTCCTAAATACTTTATTATTATAATGCTAAGGCAACGGATGTCTTCGTGGGTAAAGTATAAAATTTGCGAGTCTATCTGTAGGCCTATTGTTTAACATGGGAGTACCATTATATTTATTGCTTTCTTAAGGCTAAGTGTTCCGTGTAGGAGCG
This sequence comes from Tholera decimalis, assembly GCA_943138885.2. Classification (NCBI taxonomy): domain Eukaryota; kingdom Metazoa; phylum Arthropoda; class Insecta; order Lepidoptera; family Noctuidae; genus Tholera; species Tholera decimalis. The sequence goes on along the minus strand of OW964553.2, from coordinate 3,476,488 downwards.
AAATATTCGTCTTTGCCAGATAGCTGGGACGCGCTATCTCGCGGTAGGTTCGCGTGTAGCTATCGGTAATACTAACAAAGGCATGTTTCGTTCAGGAGCTATGCGCTTCAATACTTGCGCTATATAATATGTCAACAACATTCAATAACAGAATAAGTATTATTTTTGGTGTATTTCCCCTTTATCTTTACAAAAATATATGCGAATGGAATCGTCGATTACTATGTACATTTTAAAATAAATCCTCCGGTTGTCTACACTGACTAGATATGTTTTAGATTGTGCACGACTCACGTACAGAGCATCACGAACAAACATCATTTAGAAAATAAATCCTCTATGACTTGGATCAAAACTTATTCTTAACTATTGCATTCAAAGGCATTAGATTCATTTTCGTTACAATCTATTTCGTATTGTCTTATCTATGGTCAAAAGTATTCATGTAAGGAGTAGCACACACTAGTGCAATCGTTTATCACAAACCATAAATGTTGTATAGAAGTCATTTGACACACACCTAAGTACTATTTGTATATAGTCCTTTAAAAATAAAATTTTCAACTTAAAATATAATACAGTATGTTAACTAACAGAGGGCGTTCCCGTTAACCCGCGGCCCGTCATTCATAAATAAATTGCGACGTTGCAGTCCTTCAAGTACGCATGTACAGAGCGTTTCTTTTACGTATCAGTTTAATATTTTTAGTGAATATTTTAATATAAAAAAAAAATAAAAACAATTTGTTTTCGAACGGTAATATTTTTTTAGCATGCATGGATGCTATACTATTGCGGGTTAACGGGAACGCCCTCTGTTAGTTAACATACTGTATAATAAAAATAACAAATGTAAAAAAATAAAACTTCCAAGTAGTTAAACTATTGCACCAGTTATGTATGAGAAAAAAGTGGTATGGCAGAATGATGTCCCGTCTAAGGGGTACATGAACCCTTCGCGAATCGAACCAACTAATGCTACGCTTATTACCAGGACACCCGAGCCTAAGACAAACAGCTAATCGAGGAGTACTAGCACCAATCGCTTATAAGCGGCGTCTGGACTAGCGAATCGCACATTCGTACTTGAGCTTTGTTACAAAGCTAGATTCAGCATTCTACAGGGTTGCATTTGAATAGGATCAATAGTCTTGAAACGTCCACACTCTACTCTTTAACAGCAAAAGTGAAATTGTGGACTTTTGGGGACTCTTGTCAGTAACTACAAGTAAGCAATACCAGACGACGCTTATAATAGAGAAGGTAAAACCATAGAAGCAACAATGGAAGTTACAGGCGTTCAGGAAGTCATCAGAATGATCAACATTCGTTAGTTGCACTTCGTATTCTATCAATGGCACCAATCATCACATGTCATAATGCGCTTATAATTTATAATATAAACCTTACTTAAATAATATCAGTCTATTCTACTACAAAAATAATTTTCAGTCGATTTATACCTACTGCTTTATACAATGTTTTATGAACATGACAGCGTTATATGAAAAAAATGCATCCAGGAGATCATTATATTCTCTGGTTTAATTGCGAGCCCCACTCGACTTAGTTCCGTTTCACAGCCGTTGAAATTTTAACTTTAGAAAGCCGAAAATCAAACGAGTCGCGTTCCCGATCGGTGCGCGCGGTCTCAGTTGGCCCAGCCACAACTCCACTTGAGTGTTTTCATCTTTTCCCACTGGCGGCGGTGCTTGATGCGCATGTGGTTCCGCACGGAGTTGGGGTGCGCGAAGTAGCGCGCGCACGAGGACACGGGGCACACGGGGCTGTCGCGCGGGTAGTGCGCCTCCAGGTGGCGCCGCGCCTGCGCCAGCGACGCCAGCGCCACGTGGCACAGCGGACACGCCAGGCGCGCCGGCGCGGGCCCCCGCCACCCCGGCCACCCCGGCCCCCGCTCCTCGCCCTCACTCGCCACGGTATCGCATACCGCCGGGTTTGCCAACGCGCCCCGCGCCGCGGCATCTGCAATGCCGACAGCACCATGTTACACAAACTATCTACGGGCAAAGCGGTTGGCAAACCCAGCCCTAATCTCGACATCCCGAACCGTCCGAACGCAATAAACTCTCTAAAAATATTACGTCATATTAATATACAATATAGATACGATAAACATCCCGATCCGTTTCGTTTCACGTGGGTCCTTGGCACATCTGTTCGTATTGCATACGCCGGCGATCACCACCACGCGCTGAGCCCGGGCAGGGCCGCCGAGCCGGGCGGCGGCGGCACCGCGGCCGGCCCCAGCTCGGCGTCGCGCCGTCTCTAAGAGTTCTGCCGCTGCCGGATGCCGTGCGCTTGCAGCTGGTGGTTGATGAGGTAGTGCTTGGTTTTGCACTTCTTGCCGCAGTGCTGGCAAGGGAACCACTGGTCGCGGTCGGTCTGCGAGTGCACATTGAGCATATGCTGGCGCAGGTTGGAGGTGGAGGAGTACACGCGGCCGCACAGCGGACACTGCGGCCGGTATCCCATCGCCGCCCCGCCCGCGAGAGCCGCCCCTGTAACACAGAGGCGGCGGTTAGACACAGATCCGAACGACATCGTTAAGCGCTATGGAGAGTGTATCGGTCGCAGCGGTCCGCGGACGGGGCGGGGTCGCGCCTCCTCTGTTTGACGCCGTGTATCGAGTTCATGTGTATCTGCATGTACTGGCGGGTCTTGAACGCCTTGCCGCAGACGGGGCACGAGTGCGCGAGCTCGTGCGCCGCGTGCACGTTGAGGATGTGCTGCTTGAGGTTGCTATTGTTGCTGTACAGCTTGCCGCACTCGGGGCACGCGGGCCTGCAGGCCTCCCCGGGCCGCTCGCTCGTGGCTCCTGGGGCAGGGAGGTCTTCGTCAGTGGCGCTCCTACAGCTCTGACTCGACGGCACGTCTAGGACGATCGGTCGCTACGTAACTTCCACGGTTTCCAACATTTTTCTAACTGCCTTTATGCGTATTATGTTTTGGGGGCGAAGTGCGTATTTATCGAAACGATTATAATAGAGTAATTAAGCGCTTCGGTGTCGTTCTCGTTATTTAATTGTTAGTGTTATTATATTACATGCAATAGGTACATGACTCAATAATGTACAATTAATGATTTGATTTGCTTCCTTTGTTCTTTTGGGCGTCATTAATTTTATAGATTGGAAATGGAAATTATTCTAATAGATTTTAATTGTTCGGAGCAATTCGACGGTGATTGTGACGTGGTATTGAGTCATATATCATTAGATAGGGTTATTAGTGTGAGTTTGGAATGCACTTACCGTAATTGTCGGGTATTCCTGATGGTCCTGGTAGGCCGGGGAAGCCTAGAAATCAAGAAGTTCATATTAATTTAAATTAAATTGATACATTAAAACCAAAAAGCAATCTTATTCGAAAGAATGCGGTAATTATGTTGTCCAGTTAACCTGATCCAGTATTTATACCTGGCAGATTGAGTAGTCCGGGGAAGTTGTGGGGCAGGGTTCCGTTGGTGTTGGCCATGGTGGCTGGGTCGTCGTAGTCGATGGGCTCCTGCTTGGCGCGGGTCTCGCCCTCCGTGTCGCTGGCGCCGGCGTCAGACGACGACTCCTCGCCGTCACCAGACTGCTCACAAAAACAGAAAATGATAAAGTTTACCACATTTTGGAATCACTGCAAAACTATATGATCCGATTTGGAAGTTCTTTTATAGTTTTTAAATGCAGCTACGTTCATTTTTTTAGTAGCCTTACTTTAGATCGTAAATTTATTGACCAGAAAATAAATCCTGAAGACTTCTACTTACCAGATTGTTAGAGACGCCAGAAAGATGCGGATTCTGCGAGGTGTCCATAGCCTGGGCAAAGAGCCCGAGTTCGTGGCCGTTACTGCCCAGGCGCTCGGGGCTCGCTCCTTGTACCGACAGCAGCTGTTCCGTCCTACACCAATAATTTTAAACACTCATAAATACCACTGACTCCATTCACATTTTAAATAAAATAAAGAGCAATTTTTCAGTTGTAAACTTAACGGCAATGATTTGTATAGAAGAGAATAAGAACTCGATAAAAAATGTCAAGACTGCATATTTTACTATACTCAGGTAACTAAATATTACAAAGTTTGTCAGAATTTAACAGCGGGAACGCAATATAACTCTCAAACGCAGATGAAAAGAATAAGTCTGAATTTGTTTACTAACTGAATTTGTAAGTAGGTACATATTATTAAAATATGTATATTAGTTTGTTAGGTCTAAGGTGTAAGATCTATCTATGGGCCTTAGAAGGCTGTTAATTAACTTATTATGATGATTACCTCTTGATTTCTCAAATATTTACATTTTTATTATTTATTTATTTATTATATACTTTATTGTACACCTTACAATATTTCATTGGATACAAAAATTAAAACTTATGTACAACGGGCGGTCTTTTCGCTCAGGGCGATCTCTTACAGACAACCTTTGGATGGACAAAACTAAAGGAGATTTATTATTACTATTATTAAACTTGGAATCCACTTCTAAAAATCAAAAGATGTGAGTGAGTTACGTAATCTTGGAATGCTCAGTAATACCTGGACTTCAGCTGTGCCTGGTACAGGTCCGAGGACCTGGCTCGCTTGGGTGGTGGAGTGTTGGCTGCGCCGTCATCTGGTTTCCGTGGCCTCCTGCCTTCGCGCTGCTGCCCTCCCTCACGACCCTCGCGTGATCCACCACTTCCAGTTTCAGTCCATGAAGATGCTGACTGTTGAAATATTTTGACTTTTAGTAATCATTTTGTTATATAACTGCCGTTCATTACGGTGATATGTACCTATGTTAATATTTATACTTTTCCCTTGTTTTAGTTTTCATAATCCTGCATGGGACTCAGTATTACTGACAGGTTTTTCCCATTAGACTCATTTGATCTTTAGTCTAATTGGAACTCCACTCTCTATTTCGTCGATTTGGACTTCCTTTCTTACGTAATAATAAAGATTGTAGTTTTCTTATAAAGTAACATTGGGTACTCTAAGGTAAAACTATTGTATTTCCTTTTTTTAATATTTTCGTGAAATTATCCTGCGCTGAGCGGCAAAGTCGTACTGGAGCTCAGCAAGGGACTCCTGTACACTTAAAGACTTACTAGATAACCTTTCTGATCTAAAGTGACCATTTTATGGAACAGCATTTACAATTAATTGGTTCAAGAAATTGTACTAGGTTGGGCGCCATTAAGAGGTTTTGGCGCCCAACGTGGTACAAAAGGTGGAAAAATAATTACTAGCGATACATGAGACCCATATAGGAAGTTTGAACAAGAGGCTTTTTAGCTTAAGTGTTACCGGTGAAGCCTTCTGGTCTAAGGTGGCCATCGGAGCTGGTGCTGGAACGTCTGTCAGTCCTCGCACTTGTAGCAATTGTGCTGCTCTCAGAAACTCTTTCAGCTGCTCTTGTCCGATGTGCACCTCTCCTTGATACATGAATCTAAACAGGACAAACACGATATCTATTAATTCCGCTGGGTTTGATTCGAATAGTAAGAGGGCAATTTTGTGATAAGCCTGCTCTAGAGCTCGATCACACCTGACAGGAAGCGATTGATGAGCCCTAAGAAGAAATGAGCGAGCCTAGAAGTTGCCTGTTCATTCTTGCTACACAGAAGCCGGCAGAGAGTTAGATACCATGGCTGTGCACACTACATTCTTTGTAATGGGTGATTTTCAAAACAATAGCACGAACTTACCTCAGAAGACTCTCCATATCTTTGTCGTGGACGTCACGCAGAATCACAATAGGATGCTGACAAGGATTCGCCTTCAGTAGCCTCCGGAAATAAGGACTGCACGCTGATAGCACCACCTGGTGGACAATATACAATAAGCTCAAGAATTCCAAGTATCCTCGTGTGAAAGTTGTACCAAACAAAATAAATCTGGCGAATGTCTTAGTACAACCGTGGGTCTTAAGTTCGTGATGTACATTCTTGATATTTCTCAGTAAACTGCAAGAAAGTATCAAGACCGATTCCCATGCAATATTGACAAGCGATATTGTTGGCTCGCACTTCCAAGATTTAAATATGCAAATAATTTATTGGAAATAGTGCAGTGTTGTAAATCGATTTTATGTCAAACTTTCACGGAATTGCGTTGATAATTGCGTCACAATACTTTATTAATTGTGTTAGATTTGTGATGCTTTTTTTTGTTTTAGTTTATATTATAAAATATAGATAAACGCTTCAATTCACGAACCAACATTGTAATTAGTTTAAGTACTAAAATGGGATTCAGGATCTTTTTTTACAATCCAAATGAGTCTTGATACTATTTGAATAAAATTGATTGATTGATAAACAAAATCTTTATAATCTTACCTTGTGCGCGGTAAATGTAGCGCCCGCGCACGCAAGCGTGACATCGACAAAATCCTCCTCATCGCGCAGGCGCCTGAATGAGGACACCATAGACGAATGGAAATCATTCCACCGCAGCGAGTATTGCTGCTCGCCGCCGGCCGCGGCGCCGCCTGCGCCATACAGAGCAGTCAGTGTACCTTACAAATTTATTTTAGTCGTAAAATAACTGTATATGGAAATGTGCCATTTTCATAGAATGCTGAAAAGCCCTCGTACGGCCTTGACTTTTCGAAGGCTTTTTAGCATTCGTGTTGATAAATATAGTGAACAATCTTAGAATACTAAACGACATTTTATTTATTTATTTATACTTAAATGGGGAAGACAGGAAGGAGGATTCAGTTTAAAAAACTGCGTGTTATCCGTCAACAAATGACCATATAGTATCAGATTTCGCCAAGTTACTTGAAAGCTATCTTTATTAAAATGTTTTATTTTATCAAAAAGGTGTCATTTTTAATTTTCACTAAAGTAATTAAAATTTTAGCTATAATTCATTTCCTAATCGCCGGATGATTGCTAGGTTAGCCAGTTTTTGAAAAGGTTATGGAGTCTCTTATTTATTTGCATAATCTAGGCGTAAGAATATTCTGCCTTTCACTGGATTCAAATTATCAAGCTTTAAAATCTTTCACCTAAAAGATATCGGAAAGTTAATGAACTTGTAATTGTTTACCAAACCTAGGCTCCACAACTAGATAATACCTAGGTACGTATAACGTACCTAGGTATTATCTAGTTGTGGATTTCTCGTAAAGATCATCATTATTTCCCAATTTAATGTGTTGTGTTAAATGTAAATATTATTAACTTCCCCAATTATGTTGGATATACAGTTTCACCGAATGCAGCTATAATTATAGCATGTCTATCACGTCTATAAAGTCACCCAGCAACGGTAACTGGGTCTCTACCCAGTTACCGTTACTGGGTGAGATCTGTCTTGCCAAGAAGAATCTTGGCAAGACAGATGTCAGATTATCTAGCTTCTGACATTCGTAACAACTGTCAAAGTTGACAGCCGAGACCAACGTACGAGACACGGAGCTATATCGATATGATGAGACCCATCAATGGCCCGACCTTGGTAAGAATTGCTTTGCTTTGCGGATGTTATTATAGCCACGAGCTACTCTACTCTATTCGACCTAATGCTAGCGAAACTTTGGTGCCAGAAAATCGGTACTATATAGCAAAGCTGATATTTCTTTGTAATAGGTATACTTAATTTAAACCTTAAGTGAAAACGTTCGATGTCAAAGATTCCATTAAGCACGTTTCACAACCACAGGTCACGTGGTTCGTGGAAGAAACGTAAGATTTAATTTAATGTATTACTTATGATAAATATCTTTGAGCCGTTGTGTAATATCTAAGAGCAATAAAAAGTGCCATATGATCGCCGACAATTTATAATCTCCTATCCATGTTTTAGGAATCACAACGAGCTTTTAATTGCACGAGTAGGTATTTCTAATTTATTGTTTTGTTTTTAAAGATATACTTTTTTATGACCACTTCTGGCCTCGCAAAAAGTTTTAAATGTCACATACGCCTTAGATTTTAACAATACTTATACAGGTGTACGAATGGCGTTGGTTTTGACTACAATAATAGTTTATATTATTAAAATTAGAAAACTAGTTTTAAATTTTGGCGTAGAATTTGGAAAAACGCATTGCATAGATAAACCAAAGAGTGTTAGGTTATATCAATGGATGGCGTGGCGTGCACCAACATCGAAACTCGGGAATACAGCACTAGCACTACAAGTCTGACTAATCGGTAGCAAGATAGTTACATGTATAGGATCCCAGTAGTACCTACCTTACCTTCTTTTTAACCGACTTCTAAAAAAGGAGGAGGTTCTCAATTCGGATGTTTGTATTTTTTTTTAATGATTGTCCGCGCATAACTCCGTCGCTTGCCAACCGATTTGAATGGTCCCATGAAAATTTTATCGAAATCGGACAAGCCGTTTCTGAAAAATCAACAAAAGTCTAAAAAAAATATTTACGTTGATGATCTTTTCGTTTATTCTGCATTGCGTTTTTTGTTCGCGCATAACTCCGTCATTTACGATCCGATTTGGAAAATCCACTGACCCACTAAAAAGCACGAAAATAAAAACTTTTTTGCAAAAAATAAATCCTACTTCCATATCAAAACACTACAAAGCCAAAAATAATTTTAATTTCGGAAGGCGGTGTGAAAAAAAAAAGAAAATACAAAACCAATAGCACCGACTACCGAAATTAAAATTATTTTTGGCTTTGTAGTGTTTTGATATGGAAGTCGGTTTTATTATTTGCAAAAAGGTTTTTTATGTTGCTATTTCATAGAACAGGTAACGCATAAACACACATCAAATGTTCTTCTTTTATTTATTGAAGTAAAAACTTCTTTAGCATCGTTCTGATTTGAAAGTTTATGAAACGAAAAAGCGACAGTAAAAAGAGACAGACATAAATTTTTTGAAGGTTCACTTCTACCACGTGTGAATTGCACACGTGTTTTTTTATTGATAATAGGTTCGCGTTTGATCACCATTTCACCTGATGGTAAGTGATGATATGGTCGAAGATGAAGCACGCTTACCTAGAAGTAACCTATTCACTCTTGACTCAAAGACTCCCTTTCTTCGTTTTATCAAATAAAATTCGAATATCAATCTATAGGTATATCTTGATAAACATAATTTGATGTTATGATACGTTCACCTTATGATAAATGTTTCCATTAACCATATCACTTTGAGGAAACTTTGACTAACGGGTACTGAGAAGCTTTCCTGGTAAGTTTGCAACTTTGCAGAGTTCTAATGGCACAAACGAAATAACAAAATAAAATTTAAACATAAAACGAGATAGGTACCTATAACCTGTAATATTGATTTTAAAACACATTATTTTTAAGATTCGACTGCACCCAAAACTGTTTGTGGATCGAAAGACCGTAGATATTATTTAAATGTGCTGATTAAGAGAACTCTTAAAAATAATGTTATTTCAATGACTAATAAATTGTGTGTTTTTATAATAAAGGCAAGTAATATTTAAAAACAAGGTTTGATGATATTTATAATAGATGAGCACTCGCTGGTAATAATAGAGGGAAATGTCAAGGATTTTAGTACAAGATGTGACTAATAGTGCTAAATGCTTCTTACGCGGTGAATTCAGAAAATATTACACTAAATATTTTCCTCAATGTTTTGGTAGCGGATGATTTTATCTGGGTTTTACTTATGCATATTTTTTTGGGAATTTTCTGATCAACTTTTTATTTGAGGTAGGTACGTGTCAGTTTACGCTGATTGCGTGATGCAGGATTCGATAAAAGTACACTCGAATTAGTTTTCAATATTTTGTGGTATTGTAATTATTACCTATAAATTGATGTATTTTGTTAGTTGTGCCACGGATTTAAATGTTGCAGTTACTATCGTTTACTTATTGTATTCTGCTTTGTTCCAAATAAACGATTTTATTTTCGCCATCATACACAAAACTTTGGCGAGTTTAAATGTAAATCTTCATATTGTAATAACATTTACGAAAAATTTTTGATTCCAAATAAACTCAATATACTTATTTATCATTTATACCTATATTTGATTCAATAATTAATTATTTATAGACAAGGGATTTATTTAAATTGAAAAGCTTTGAGAGACATTCAATGGCAGACTAATCTGAAATAATAATTTTAAATACATTAAATATTAAAGATCAATTTAAATAACATTTTTTTATTAAAAAAAATCAGATGTTCCAAGTTCTTTGTGTTATAATTCCACACATTAGAAATTTGCGCACGGTCGGGCACATTCACATCTTGGAAACAACGGGAGAGTTTTTTAAAATGGCGTCTTTTACGAGTGTCCCGGTCGACATAAATAATGTATGTATGTACTTACTATTAATGCTAACCGTTTTGCATGAGTCAATAACATCGGTATTTCCTTTGCCAAGATCATGTCTTTTTTTCAATATTGTTTAATCTTTCTTTCAGAAAATATGTTGGTGTTTTATGCATTCAATTAGTCTTTGATCAAATTGAATGGAATTTCATCAAAATTGACCGTAAAACAAATTTCAAATCAACTGCAAAATCAAAATATGGTTCTCAACAATATCAACAAATTAGTGATCCTGTTTATCTTTAGATTGCGTGTCATCAATAAAACCTTGGAACGATTTTTTTACTACCTATTGTATTAAAATTCATTGGTTTTCTGTTGTCCATTCATAATCTGATAAGCTCTGATCGATCTTGTTAAGCAGCTTTTGCATTCAGACCCATTTGTTTTCAATATGATTCATAAAGATCTTGTAAAATAAGAACTTTTTTAATATGAAATTCTTCAGGACTATCAGTAAAGTTTAAAATTTTAATGGAAGTTTATAACTCAGCGATTTAAGATTGTCGTGGTCCTGTTACAAAGATTTAAGGATCTAATTAATCTCAGAATGCCCGGTCGAGTCACAGTGAAGGATTGAATTTATTGCTAAGTTAGAGCGCAATTTTTAGACGGAAATAAAATGGCGCAATGTAAGATACTCGTGATTAGTGAATTGGTATGTTGCATTTTGGATTCATAAAGGAAAGCTCCCCGAAAGCGGATTTTCCTCTTACAGAAACCCGCTTTGCAATTTTCATTGATGAGAAATGTTTAAAAGGAAAAATAAAGCGTCTTTTTTAAATAATGCGCAATATGATTCACAGAAACAATTAAGACCGTTATAAGAGATATTCATGAATATAACGGTTTGCAAATCAACCTACTAAATAAGAATTCCTAGAATCTTATTTTTTTTCTGTAGATTCAACGGTCTTAATGTCTTTGAAGCATCGCCTAGCAAAATCGATACACTTTAACAGTGTCCCTAAATACCCATTCACACTGTTCATAAAAGGTTCATATCAAAAAGGTCATGATATATTTTGAGTGTGAATGCACGGTTTTCGCTCCCCTGTCCCTGCCACCCCTCGGGAAGGGTGAGACTCTGAAGGCGGCGGAGTGAGCGTTTTTATAACGCGTATATCTGTAGCCAACGTAGTATTAACTCTATAGTATGATTCGTTTCGAAATCGCGTTTACTGCAGTAAAATGGATACATTAGTGCGGTCCATTGGTTTATGTGTTGTTGGTCTCTAATTGGATTTTGTGCTTTATGGTTCTTATTAGCCGCTTAAATACAAGACAACCGATGGTGTTTGCAAAGAGTTTTTTCAAAATTCGCAACAGTCTTACTCGAACACTCAACAAAAGCAAAAACGTAGTAAACACGCCATTTGCTCAGTAAAACGCCATTTATACTCCGAAACAAGCATCTAAAAATAAATATAGAACCAATATAGAACACCAAAAATATTTTATCACGAACAATTATTTGTAAATGCATTTGGCGAAAATAAAAGAAAAACTCGGGTCTAGAGTGAAGCGACGTCATTAAACAAGACCGGCCACCCCATCCCACGGATCCTTCGGGGGATCCTGGGGAAGGACGGCCGGCGGGTGGCGAATATCAACGAACTCATACGTTCGTGTGACGTAGCCACGCGTACGTACCTTCGTATACATTCTGTTGGTAAACAATTGCGTCTCATTGCAATTGGCGTTTTGCGTTCATTTGTTTTTTTTTTTGGATTGCTCAGACTTTTGATTCTATGCACATGTATGAATCGCTAGCATTATAAAGACTTATTTGTTGGGACAAATATTTATTTTACGGAATAAAATTGAGTCAATTCCATTGGAAATGACTTAAAAAAGTTTGTTAGATTGAAATTTTAATCGAGTGCTCTATTTGAAATCTAAATCGATTAAAACGTATGGAAATTTCGTTCAATATAATAATAATATGTTAGGTTCAACTTTTTATGATGCTTTACAAGTAACTTGGCGTAAGACAGATTTAAAATTTAATGTAAATTAAATTCTGAAGCGTTTTAAATTTAAGTTTTGATTCTAAATTCATAGAGATGGAAGACTTCTGACATGTTGGAAATCTATTTAGAAACATATTTCTTTTACTATTGGTATGAATTAGATAAATCATTGTTGGTTTGCAGAAGTGTTTCTAAATAGATTAGCTTTACCATAATTTTTACTTCTAATTTAAAAGACTTATGAAGAGCGCTACATATCTTCCGATTCATGACGATGTTTGTTTTGTTTTGCTAATTATGATCGTCGGAATAGAATCGGATGCTGTGTATCGCTCTTGGGATGCTGTGCCGAGTACTCACCGGTGTCGGTCGCCATGGCCGGGTGCTCTGAAGGCGGCACCGTGTCGGGGCGTGCGCGCGCGCTAAACGTGTCCAATCCCGCGCATTCCAACCGGGCGCCGAGTGCCGCCGCCACCGTAATGCCTTCCGCACAGCTTCGCACCAAAACTATCTGTCATCAACTTCGTGCACCCAGCACGAGTTGCACCCCTTCGCTTTTCTTGATCAAACTTTTCCGTCAGTTAAAAAAAATTGGAAGTTTACTTTTAAAGCTTGATTGTGGTTTTTTTGAGTATTGCGTATTATTTTGATGTTTTTGTTCTGAAAATTAGTTGTATGTTAGTTTTATGCGTACAAATATACAATTAAATTTCACGCTTTGCCGGCAGGATCGAGCGGTGACATCTCCGTGTTTAATTATTGTGATTCGTAGTTAATTTATGGTTGTGTGCGACGAGAAGGGTGGAGGAGCGGTAGTAAATATTTATAATTTACGTTAGCGGAAGGTTCGCTTCGCGGTTCAAATTTAATTTAAATTGACAAAGTTCTACAACTTAATTAACTGAAGAAAGTGTTGTTGCAATAATAATGATTATTTATTTTTCATAAAATATTTCTAGGATAATCAAACTGTAATGCGTAATAACAACACGTTTAATTAAGTAGTAAATGTGACTGAGTAGATCTTCAATGCACTCTAAGAATCAATTAACTTCTAACATAAATTTGTTAAACTGTAAATATATTACAGTTAATATCCATTTCAATTAAAATGTAATTAGCATTAATTGCAATTTACTAAATAACTCACGTACTGGCATCCACGTGACGCAATAAATCGTAAAACTCAATTCACACTAGGTTCACGCACACGACACTGCAACGTTGTACAATAAAGTCCAAATATCGTGTGTCCAGCCGAATCGCGGGGTGTTAATTTAAAGGGCTGGTGCAACGATCGATGGCGCGCCCTGCACCGCCACAATAAGGGAGGAGCGGGCAGATAGAAATCAATACGATGTCCATCATCGCATGCACCCACCCCCCGGCCCGCACCGCCTGCGCCTTGCACACGGGAAATGCATTTTCCGCGACACTACCGTTCTACACCCTTCTCGCGTTTCGGTCACCGTACTAACTCGAATTTATCCGAAAATGTTGACAACTGTATTTTTTTGTGATGTACGGTGTAGGATGCACCGCTCGGTCCGTTCGTGGCGGAGGAGTACCTGACGCACGCGTGCGTTCGGTTGCGCGTCACGCGGTCGACTGTCGCGCGCCCCGCCACCGGGGCCGAGAATAAACAGCGTGGGGGGGGGGCGGGGCGGTGCAGCGCCTGCACGCCCACAGCGGCCGCCCACGGCTGCCGGACGTGGCCGGACGGCGCCCGACGCCGGACGCGCGCCGGACACGCCACCGGACACCGATCAAACATGGATGTTCCAGGACGTCATCGCACTGCGACGCGTGTCATCTCGCCCCCCAATAACGCGTGCGCCAACTATTTATTGCGGGCTTCTCTCGTGGCAGGACTTTCGCTTGCACTATCCCCGTCGCATACTCACCTCGAAATAGAAATACCAAACGAGTCCCCAACAGGAAATTAGTTCAATCGTTTATTACATCTTTAGTAGCATTAAAATAAATGATGTAAAAAGATTAGTGAATAAATTGGATAGGCTCAATAAAATCTCATATTCACTGAGAACATCTTAGTAATTAATTTGGTCGACAAGTGATCATTTTGTAATCGTATTAATGAAATCCGGTTTTATTCTAAATTCGTGATTAGGAGATCATATTCGTATGATATTTTATGTTAGACTAACAATTGTAACACGTTTCCTGTTTTGGTACCTATCTATCGTTAATATTATTGATAGTATTTTTATTTTAATAAGCTGATATTTCTCCACCCCTAAAGTCAAATCAAGGGGTGTTGAAACTTCACATCATTCTTTCGCGGAAGTAACTGTCACAAAGTAACATTCACGTCTACCAAACAGATTTTGATGAAATTTCTTACACATATATACTAGAATTAGGAGAATTATATAGACTATCTATATATACTATCTTCGCTGAAAAATTTTCACGTAAGCGAAGCCGCGGCCCGATGCTAGTTGGTTTTAAAATCAATTCTCTATATAGAACTAAGTCTTGTTAAGATTTTTTAAGCAAATGTTGAAGCTGTTTCCGAATTTGCATAACACGGACTCACAGACGGATCGTTACGGCTGTGATCACAGATACCTGCTTAGCTCCAGTTAAGTGCACCATCTGACGTCAGTAAATTCTATATTATACTGTAGTCGGGTTAGAAATAACTATGAACCAGTTTGATGTCGCTACGTTGGGTAATGCATCAATAAAATGTCGTAGAGATGCAAGATTTTGTAGTTTCGTATTATTTCTTTTTTTTATTTGAATATTCTTTATTATAAGTAAGTATTGTAGGGTTTCTATGGAAGAGTCGAAATGTTAATTTTTACATATATATTGAGTAAAATTCTCGAATTCGTGAGAATGAAAGAGAGAGTCCTCTTATAAGTAAGGTTTATTCGATACAAGCTGTGGCCGCGACTTCGTTCGCGTGGGATATTTTTCTCGTATAAATTGGCGCATGATGCTGTAGCCTATATGTTGCCTTTTTTAGAGGAGGTTTCCTCTATTTTCCAGTGAAAGTCCCATTAAAATCGGTTCAGGCTTTCCAGAGATTAGCCCTTGCCCGCGCATAACTCCGTGGCTTGCTAACCGATTTGAAAAATTCTTATCTTGTTAAAAAGGGTATATGTACTTCCCAAATGGTCCCATGAAAATTTTATCGAAATCGAACAAACCGTTTCTGAAAAATCAACAAAAGTAAACAAATATTTACGTTGATGATCTTTTCGTTTACTCTGCATTGCGTTTTATGTTCGCGCATAACTCCGTCATTTACGAACCGATTTGGAAAAAGCACGAAAATAAAAACTTTTTGCAAAAAATAAAACCGACTTCCATATCAAAACACTACAAAGCCAAAAATAATTTTAATTTCGGAAGGCGGTTTGAAAAAAAAAAGGAAATACAAAACCAATAACACCAACTCAACTACCTACCGAAATTAAAATTATTTTTGGCTTTGTAGTGTTTTGATATGGAAATCGGTTTTATTTTTTGCAAAAAAGTTTTATACTATCGTGTAAATGAGCACTTGAACACGGTTGTTTTGAAATCACCGATAAGCATTTCAAATTTATTATTGTATAGAAGATGTATAAAAGATATGTATTATTATTGACATACATTTATACATTCTAATCTATCTATATAATATATATAATTATTCTAATCAATAAACTCTTTTTTCCAATGGGAAAATCATATAATTTCTCCTCCCGCTCAGAGTGGAGCGGAAGGGAGTGTCAGTCTACTGATTAAAAACCCACCCTATTCCTTCAACTGCCCTCACGTTCCGGGGCCGCGGTATCCCGTTAGAAAATTACTGCAACCCCGGCAGAAGAAGAAGAAGTAAGAATAACCTAATTCCTTAACCCCTTTTCATACAACGACCAAACAATTACCAATACACAATACTTATTATCGTCCGAAATTGGGACTCCGATTAATAGATGGTCCGTTCCCCTACCACTGGGGACTTGCCGTCTGCATCGGACTATAGGTAATACGTGTACTTTTACCACCTATACCAGTGGTTCTGAACCTTTATTTAATGTAGGACCAATTTGGTTTCAATAGTGATAGCAGGGACTGGAAGACATGTATATATGTCACCGTAAAATTGCAAAAACCGTTAGATTATAATATATCTTGCGAGATTGTGATCTATCGATAAATTGTGATCTGTACCGTATTGCTTGCAATTTAACGTGGACAGTTGGCAATTTAACGAGTGACAAAATGTAATCAAATGGTTTCAGTTCGATAGATCTATCTTAAAAAAATGCTTTAACTTGCAAGCAGTATGGAACAAATGACAATTTATCGATAGATTAAAATGTCGTGAGATATATTATAATCTGTTCTTGCAATTTTACGATGACATACAGAAATAAAAATTCTAGCCTGACTAATGTTTGAAATCAATAAAAACACAATATTTATGGTACAAACTTAAATTAGTTTACATCAATGTTACTTTTCAACCGACGACAAAAAGAGGAGGTTATCAATTCGACGCGTATATATATTTTTTTTTTTATGTATGGTCACCGATTACTCGAAGACGGCTGAACCGATTTGGAAAATTCTTTTTTTGATTGAAAGGGTATACTTTGAAATTGGTCCCATTTTCATAAAAGTCAGGATCTGATGATGGAATCTTGGAGAAATCGAGGGAACTCTTCAAAAATTATAGGCAAACCTATGACGTTTTGGGTATTTATTATAGTAACTTGTGCAGTTGCTCTCAAAAAGTACCATTTGAGGAAGTGGAACTGATGATGAAGACCACAGATGGCCGCCGAAACTACTCAATAATAAGTATTTCGTGGATTGCGATTCGATTACTTGAATATGGATGTTAAGCACTTTATGCTCGTCACACTGCATATGGTGATGTAGAGCTGATGGTGAAGTACCAGGAGAACTCCTCAACAATTAACGGCCCAGAATTGGGAAAAGCAATATTTTGTAAAAGGTTATAAGTAGTTGACATTTAGGCTCTTGTAACTAGGTAAATTAAAAATAGACCAACTAAAAAGAGTGAAATAAAAACTTTTTACCAAAAAATTAAACCGACTTCCAAAAACACTGCAAAGTGAAAAATAACTTTAATTTCGGAAGTCGGTGCCAAAAACGAAAATACAAAACTAAAGACACCGACTACCGAAATTAAAGTTATTTTTCACTTTGCAGTGTTTTTGGGAGTCGGTTTAATTTTTTGGTAAAAAGTTTTTATTAGTTGGCAAGTTTGATATTTTAAATCCTTCTCAGACCATATTTGATCTGTATCGGACCACCAGTGGTCCACGGACCACAGATTGGGAACCAATGATCTATAAGATACACTACCTACCTATATATCTGCCTACCTCCGAGGGTAGGCGAGACGAGTACTATCTCTAATATCACTTGTGTTTATAGTCTTTTGTTCTATGGAGCGCTCAAATAGCTGTCTTGTACAGTACTAGTGTGTGCATTGACATCGAATAGGTGTTTATTTTGTATTGTTTGCTGTAGAGTATTTAGTTGTAGGTTTATTTAACTCTGTCTTTGTAAGAAGATGGTGATAGGGACTAAGATTTTGTGGCAAACCTACTGTAAACAGTTTCCGCCAGTTTCTATGCAGTGATGTTGTTCAAAACAATCTATCTCATCTGTGTCTGTACAGACAGTCAACTGCATACAACTACTGATCTTTGAGCTATTCATGTGTCGCAGGTTCTCAAAATGGGTGCTTTTTAGGCATTGGCGTATCTAGAGATATTTCCCAGGGGGGGCCTGGCCCCCAGTAGTAGAAGCGATGATCGTTTATCAAAGTTGCGTCAACTCTTAACGTACGAAATGAAAATTTTCACATAAATTAATTTAACATGTATCGCATAACGGAACCTTGCATGAGTGAGTCCGACTCGTACTTGGCCAGATTTTTTAATTTTTTAGCCATAATTGATTGTAAGTAAAAATTCTCGGGTGGGCACCAGACCATTCTGGGGTGGGCACGGCCCACCCGGCTCCCCCCCTTCCTACGCCTATGTTTTTAGGGTTCCGTAGCCGAATGGCAAAAAACGGAACCCTTATAGTTTCAACATGTCTGTCCGTCTGTCTGTCTGTCTGTCTGTCCGTCCGTCCGTATGTCACAGCCATTTTATTCCGAAACTATTAGGACTATACATTTGAAACTTGGTAGGTAGACTGATGTATTCTGTGAACCGCTTTCCGATTTTAAGAACAAAATTAAAAATTATTTAAAATAAAGGGGGCTCCCCATACATGGAAGTAAAACTGAATTTTTTTTTCATGAATCCTATGCATGTGGTATCTATAGACAGGTCTTTAAAAATGACATAGGGGTTTCTAAAACCACTTTTACATAAAGTCAATCGTTTAAAAGATACGCTTCCAAAGTGGTAAAATGTGTCCCCCCCTCTAACTTCTATAATAATGGAGTGAAAAATCTAAAAAAAATATATCTCTGTAGATCTTAATGTAAACTTTCAACCAAAATTAGTTTGAACGAGATCGGGTCAGCAGTTTTTGTGATGCAGCATATTTTCTAAAACCGCAAATATAACTTTGTAATTCATACAAACACTATGAAAAACAAAATTATTTGGCGTAGTTGTACAAAATGTAAATAACCTAGTTTTAAGAAATTTTTAACGTATTTTTTCCTTAAATAAATATAAATATTATATTATATTATTATAGTTACTACGGAACCCTTCATGGGCGAGTCTGGCTCGCACTTGGCCAATTTTTATGTAAGTGAAGACTATAGTTGCAAAACTTCTGAATAATTCCGGAATACTTCGGGGAAAGTTTCTTTAAATGGGAATTATTCAAAATGATAAATTCATTTTGAATCATTCTGATTTAAAGAAACTTTTAATTATTTATTAAGATTTCAACTTTTTTTGCTGAAAAATCGTATTTTGCATCGATCGTCGATCTCTGTGCGCCGGCCGCTGCCGCCGCGCTGGCACCGCGACGCGCGCACCCGACTGCCACCGGCCACGAGTCGTGCGTGCAGGCGATGGCGGTGCGGGGTGCGGTAAGAGGGAGGGGATGCTGCTCCCCGTAGAAGTTTTCACCCGCGCGAGAAAGATTCGTACCCCGCAATCGAATGTTTCCGAATATTTCGCCCGAATAATTCAATGGGAATAAATGTGTTTGCTTCTTGTGTGGTGGGTGAGTTAATTATTGTTCACTGCGAGAGTACGTATGTACGCTACGAGAGTAAAATATAAATGTTAATTTTATTATAAATGGGATTGATTAAGTATATGTTGATATTTTTATAGGTAGATTTATTAGCCTGCGATTAACAGGATTTTTATTCTTTTGTTTTTAGGTAGGTACTATCGGCCAAAGATACGCATACTCACTTAAGAAAATATTTCTGCGGAAGCGCAGCTAGTGACAAACCACATCCCTTCCTGTTTTCGCCCAATTAGAAATAATATGCATTTTGTGAGTACAGGGCGTGTAACATTATATTAATACTTACTATTACGAACACTACTAAAATACGCTTCGTGCATCCTATTGGTCAAAATACATGCATTAGGCGATCGAGTTGTAAGTCGTGCTATGCGATTATAGCCTTAAATGTCAGTTGTGAAATAAAAAACCAGGCCAAGCATATTTGATTTGCTATTTGAAAAAGGGTTACCTATGTTTTTGGTTAGTTTGTATGTAGCTCTGTACGCATCGCGAGTATTCGCGAGTCGCATAGGTAGGTATTAATCATTACCTACCTACTTAACGCGTATAATAGCCCAGTCAATAAAAGCAAATAAAGGCAAACCTTGCAAGCAAACACGTTTTGATGCGGTTTTCAGAAAAGTATTTGTTCTTACCTACTTAGGAGCAGGTTTTGGTATATTAACAGACTTCAAAGGTCGATTTTCCTGTTTTTTTTTTGACAGTTGAAATATTCCCAAAGTTTCGGAATATTTCAGAATACTTCCGAAGTATTCGACGGGAATGATTCGGAATGTTTCCCGCCAGCATCTATAGTGAAGACAGCATTTTTTTTGGTGCGAGAATTATCAAATTATGCCTTCTGCTCTGAGTGGAGCGAGAGAGTCAGACTTCTTCTACTTTTGGGTTTGGTTCACTTAGTCACTGCACGGGACCATTGAGCGTGAGCCATGACGGCTATCAGTCCAGCCTACCAACCACCTCCTGCCAGATGCAAATAAGGTCTCTCAGTTTATCTAGGAGTCACGGAATTTGAGGTCCCAAAGGTTTGTCTTGGTACGAAAGTGATTCCTGTGCACTAGAGATATATTTGTCCTATCGTTTCCTCCGTCTTCATGCATGCCTTGCATAAGGAACTATCCATTGTACCTATTGTGTGTTTGACTTCTACTATATAATATCCCATCCTTCATCAGTTGCCCTTATATTACGGGCCGCGGTATCTCGTAAGAAGTTTCCCGTAACCTCCGGTATGTCAATTGAATTCATTCAATGAAATTTCATTCTGCATTCAGCTCAACTGGATGTATTTTCAGCATAAGGCCTTAATATGGCACGATTAGACTTGGGTTGTTTACTTAGATTGTAAAAAAATATAAATAGACACTCAATGTGGCTTCACACACCTATACTCGTAAAGACACAGAAGCACCTCGCACCCAGCGTCTATCGGCAAACGATCGTATCTACGTAATCCTTGCGTAACAATAGTGGACTTGTTTCGTATTGCCACCTTAATGGGTCGCTGTTGATTGACAACCGATCGACTGATCCCTAACGCGTTAAGAACGGCAACTGATCTTTAATATAAATATTTTGTACAAGTTGTACTAAGTGTTTTTACTATGAAAAACAATTTGGCGCGAGACGAGATTAAAATAGAATACCCTTCGCGTGGGCGTCGGTTTTAGGGAGATATTGAGGATTCTTTTAAAGGTTCAGGTCGTTGGGCAAGTGTCAGAAACCAAGGGCCAAAAATATCTTGGCATTATAAGGTCAGCCTTGAAGGTGGTGAAATTTGAGAACTTAATACTTCATAGTAATGCAAATGTTGTATTTTGTTTTTGAGAGCCCGAGGTTACGGTCCCAACTTGTGAGTTACAGGTGGGTGGGTGGGTTCGAGTCCAGACAGGCACATTAAATGGCGTAAGTAATCAATTAAAAAAATGTAAGAATATAGTACAATAGACGTTACAATTATTGGTTCCAGCATATCCAGCTGCCTTATTATGGCGTAAAAATATTTGTTTAAAAACCACGGCATATATTATTATCACATTAATAATAATTATAATTAGGGATGACGAATTAGAGAGTAAAATATTAATTTATAATAATAAATTAATAATATTGAAATTTTACTGTAGAAATAATAATGACTAGTAATTAATATTGTAATTATTTTATGTATTAGAACAGATGCTATTATTTTTTAATTATTTTATTAAAAACAGGTTCGCGTTTGACCACCATCTCACCTGATGGTAAGTGATGATGTGGTCGAAGATGGAGTACAATTATCTAAAAGCAATACATTAACTCTTGACTTAAAGACCCCTAGGTTATAGCTATCGGGAAACACAGACTCCGGAAGGGAATTCCACTCCTTAGCCGTACGCACAAAACGTTTTGTGCGTACGTGTGGGATGTCCACCATGTAACGATGGCGCATCGCCGTTTGTCTTGTAGTCCGATGATGGAAAGGGCTTGGCGGAATTAGATTGTGTAATGCCATCGCACACTCTTCGAAATGTAACCGATAGAAAACCGATAGACTAGCAACTCTTCGTCGATGTGCAAGGCGCTGAAGTTTTGACTCGACCAGTGCATCGTTGCCTATTGCATTTTGGCCCGTTTCTCGATTGACTCAAGTTTATTACCACTGTGTTCCAGATATGTCGTTACCACTGCAGCTCTCAATCGGTGAAGGACAACATCGTGAAGAAACCAAATGTCTTTAGTTCAAAAAATCCGAAGACACACGACTGTTGAGCTGATTTGGCTAAGTATATTAAACACTATACCAATAAGTCGCTTTCATGCTTTTACGCGACCCCGCAATAGCTTCGTTCAATTGTTTTTTTTTCGCATTTTCAAGCTTCTTAGCTCACAACGTTACTAATACACAAATTTTTGCTAGTAGTGGAGATAGAGTAACTTTTAGGTATTTTTCGATTCGTTATCCGTGCACTGGATTATTAAAAATGATTTTTTATTGCATCCTCTCTCGTAAGTAATAATTTAAATAAAATAATTATAAAATGGAATTGAAAAAATGCAATTCAAATTCAATATAATAATTTAAAAGTAATAATATTATGATTACAGTGAAGTGAATACCCACGTAAAGGGCTGAACCGATTTTGATATAAAATGTCTAAGAATCAACCCCGGAAAACATGCTTTCTAACAAAAAACCGCATCTAAATTTGTTCATCCGTTCAGGTGCTATGATGCCTCAGACAGACACACAGCGGTCAAACTTATAACAGCCCTTTTTTGTATCGTGGGTTAAAAATGTATTTATATTATGAGAAGTAACGGCTATTTTTTTAAAGAGGACTAGCAATGTTGGTGTAGTTCACATTATCTTATTAACCCTTCCAAATATAATATCTTGTGTGTGGAGTGGGTTCAGGTCAATAGTGTAATGGGTGGGTTTCGAACCCGTGACCTCTCGATCACAATGCGACAACTTAGCCATTACGTTATTCACGCTTAAATTTGTATACAGGATGTAACTTTGTTTATTACACAACAGTACGTTTTCTAAATTTCCTGCTTCTTGGAATCTAGATTCTGCGACAAATATAAGACTAACGACGATGCACAATCCTTACATGGTGGACATCTCACCCATACGCACGAAACCTTTGGGAATAGGTACATTCATTACAATGAATGTACCTATTCCCAAAGGTTAGGTTTGGTTTACTCCGAGGTTGTAGCACCACTCTCTACGCTACAACCTCGGAGTCGTTACGTCAAGAGTAATTAGCTTATTTCTAGGTAATCGTGCTCCGTCTTAAACCGCTTCATCGCTTACCATCAGGTGAGATGATAAGCAATGATCAAGCGTGATCTATCATGAATAATAAAAAAGGCACAATTCTTTTGTTCTTACCCCCCTCTTCCATAATATGTTTTCTACTTCCAATCCAATACATTGAACGTTTAGTTGGCGTCACTCCACCTGTCATCATTACTCCTTGGATGGTGACCCGCCTTCCACTGTTTAATTTTATTACCATCCCATTAATATATTGCTTGCAAGCACGAATGGCTCTATCAAAGTTATTATAAGTATTGCAATTTATAAGAATTATCCTCCTGGCTACCACTTTTTTTTCTGAGTGAGTAAATCATCAAAACCCACCCTGCTTCAGCTGCCCTTAAGTGCCGGGGCCGCGGAATCTCGTTAGAACATTCCCGCCACCCCGGTCCTGACTACCACTGGGAAACTAAGTCGACTTAGTTACCCAGTTGTTCCTATTACATTGCAACTGCCAAATGTTTGCACTTTCACCTAAAAACTCTGTGCTTCTTTTCTCAAAAGGGTTCCACAGACATTAATCATGGTTCTCATACTGGTCAAGTCTTTGACCAGCACGATTTTTTTTTTAAGAGAACTATGAAGCAATAATGAAATGAAATGAAATATTTATTTTGTAAATTGGTTATAAAAAACGCTTTTACACGTCATGTTTTTTTGCGTGTAAAGTTTAGTTTAGCTAGATGAGGCCGGTGTTTCCTAACTGACTACTCTGAGAAGACACACCGAAACAAACTCAGAGGTCAACGTCTCTTATAAAGTCCATACAATTTGTGTTGGTCCAATCATATGAAAAACATGTAGGTTCATGTCTTTGGTGCTCTTTGAGGAAATAACCACACAGATTTGAGTGGACCTGTCCAGACAGTGCAAGCATTTGTCAGTTATCGTGTAGCTCAACTTAGAACTTAAGGAACTCAACGATCTGACGAACAATACCAAAGTAAGGACATATGTTTAGAAATGTTAGATTTCACATTACTAGCATCTTGTTAGCACCTCCAAGCTGTTTTTGGAGTGGGTTACTTAAAAAAATTTTTGGAAAAAAATAAAACCGACTTCCATATCAAAACACTACAAAGCAAAAAATAATTTTAATTTCGGTAGTCGGTGTTATTGGTTTTGTATTTTCTTTTTTTTCACACCGCCTTCCGAAATTAAAATTATTTTTGGCTTTGTAGTGTTTTGATATGGAAGTCGGTTTTATTTTTTTGCAAAAAAGTTTTTATTTTCGCGCTTTTTAGTGGGTCAATTTGTAATTAATCTAGTTATAAAAGCCAAAATGTCAACTACAAAAAACTAAAAACGCGCGAACAAATAACACAATATAGAGTAAACGAAAAGATCATCAATGTAAATATTTTTTTTAGACTTTTGTTTATTTTTCAGAAACGGCTTGTTCGATGTCGATAAATTTTTTATGGGACCATTTGGGAAGTATACCCTTTCCAACAAAAAAAGAATTTTTCAAATCGGTTGGCGAGCGACGGAGCTATGCCAGAAAAAACATAAAAAAAAACAAACAAACATCCGAATTGAGAACCTCCTCCTTTTTCAGAAGTCGGTTAAAAACAGCAAAAAATACATGTAATAGTGTCATCTATAATCTATTTGAAAAATAAAATTTCATGTCATTTCAATATCATTGGTCTACTCTATTCATTTTTTTTAATTCATGATGAGCCCTCTCTAGACCTCAATCTAGCTTGATGGTACGCGATAGATCAGGTCTACGATGTGACAGTGAGCCCAGAAGATCTATGCCTATTCACTCTTGCTTTGAAGGCTGAAAGGTCATAAGTGGCAGGGAACACAGAAGCCGGCAGAGAGTTACACAGCTTGGCTGTATTTTCAGTAATTAAATGCCGTATTATTGGTGTTATTTTAAAGACCGTTACGTTACTTTTTCATGGTTGATAAGCTCGTATTTGACCGCCATCACCTGATGGTAAGCGATGATGTGGTCGAAGATGAAGCACGCTTATCTAGAAGTAACCTATATTTACTCTTGACTCAAATCCTCCCAGATCAAAGCTATTAAAGTACTTTCCTAGGTAAGGTTCAAGATCAATTTAAGAATCTATTGCAAATAACATATCTCTTCATATAACATAGTTTAGTGCGCAGTTCTGCGTTAAAATTTGTCTTTGATTCCTGTAGTTTTGTTTGTTATCAAACTAGCACATTCACAAGTTAATACTTTCTAAATGATATACGCACTCAACCCTACGCACGAAGCCGGCTATAAACGGACTTATCCTCACGCCCGGCCTTATTCAGGGGAGGGCAGAATTTAAGCTTATCAATGTGTCTACGTTTATCTGAGAATAGACGTAACAAAATCGACCAATATTGGAAACTAGTTGATCCGGTTAAGTTCGTGCCGCCATGTTTGTTTAATTTGGGCTTTACACAAACCTTGTCCTGACAATAACGATCACACAAAAAGAATTCACTAATTTGATGCAGTGGTTCCGAAGTGATGCGCGTACATACGTTTCGGCGATTCAGTTTTATTTATTAGATATCGAAGAATCTGAAGCCGTAGACAAAATATTCTATTAGCGATTACCTACGATTGTAGAAATGCTAAAAGGGACTTCTTAATTCCATGCATTTTGGAATTTTATTAATCGCTAACGTCACGCTATCGATGATTGAATATCATTCAGGGAAATGGCATTATTACTTTCTAAGTTTTCAATGGAGCTTTTTTGAAAATAGCTATTGGTAAGTAAGTCTTTATTTACTTCATGACATTGTGATGAGTACGTGTACAGCTAACAAGCACCACAGATAACCCGGAGCTTGTTTACGAAAACTCAACAATTCGCTAAACAAACTTAGTCCCCAGACTCTTGATATTTATACATATCCGTGGCCGAAAAACAAAACAATCCGTAAAGCCTTCCTGTACAAGCGACCGGCCGGCCAATCATTCGTCAAACGCTACCCAGCCGGTTGTAAATCTTTGCAGGGGAGGCGCGGGGAGGGCGCGCCCCGCTGCCCGTGAAGGGGGGAGGGAGGTTACGTAACATCCGGAAGTGCGGATTAGGAATCAATAGTGCGCTTGTAATGATAGTTGTAGTGTAATCGTAAATGCGCTGAGCTGCGCGGATCCGCCATGGTTTCGGATCCAACGCGGTTTTGTAGGGTTGGCTTTAGTCATGAGCTAGTGTTGGGTTAATGGGTACTGTATTTACGGATTCTGTCGTTAATTATTTTGCCGACAATTTAATGAAATGAATAATGTTACTAAGTAAATGTTACTATAGCGTTAATGACGATAACATACAATTATTTGCATAAGTTAGATGAAGAAGATTGTAAGAGGCAATTAGTCATCTCAAGTACAATTTAAGAGGATACTTAAATTGTACTTGCCGTGCCCGACAGCGTCCACATTTGCAACTTTAAAAATATTTACTTGCCACCTAAGCGAACATTGTGGAATTTAATAAACATAATAGTAATGAACTACTTTTTTCAGTAAATATTCTTTTCTTTTTCAGGGATAAATCTATATGAAGCAAAACTTTGTACCCATTTTTTATGACTATGAATTTGGCACAATTGTAGTTTATATGGAGAGGTAGTGCAGAAAGCTAATATTTTTGATAATTTAGATTATGATTGATTACGACCACTGGTTGATCACTATTACTAATTATAGTTTCCATCAATAAATCCAATGTTTGAAATCCTGATTGATGTGACGATTTAGTACAGTACATAATTAAATGGACAGCATTTTTTGGGGAAGGGATAAAAAGAATTCCTATCGGGCTGTATTTTCCATTACCACCCCCTCAATTGTTACGCAAATTGTAAGTCAAGTGAGGGTAAATGTAACACTCGGAGGGTATTGTATGGCACCCTTGTACGGTGCAGTTTTGTTATGTTTATAACCCCGTAAGTGTCATTTTGTTAACCGTTTGAGTTTAAATTATCATCTTGCTGAAAGAAATCCGCAAAAAAAGTGCTAATACCTAACTTATATGATCTTTTTGTTTTATGCATCGCTCGTCAAAGCTAAGGTTTAGCTGACGCGGTTGCACTGCATTACACGTACTCTTAGCGTGGATAAGACTTACCCCCCTTTCCCCTTCTCATCCCCTTTGCCCCTACCATCCCACCGGGCCGTCATCGCCGGCTCATCCGTCACGGTGACTGCTGCTGTTGACAAATGCTTTACTTCATTCGGGGGACATATTAAAATTGGTATTTTTTTGGCGGCGATTCCATGTTTCGCCTTAATGATGTTATGTCCGCTTTTTGTGGGGTGCGAATTACTCTGCGGCAAATTATTTGCTTTTTACTTAATGCATTTTTACCGAGGATTACGTTCAAAAATGTTATATTTGCGTGTTTTTAGATTGGGTGCTTGTTCAGTGCGCGCTACGTTCTTCAAATGTTATTGCTAAGTTAGAAGTGTCTTTAGACACCTACTCACATCAATGCGAGAGTAAAGCGTAATTCGATCGAAAGTTTCATCCAATCGTTTCCTCGTTCATCCACATCACATTAAAAATTCTTTCCGTCTCAGAACTTTCTCTGACTCCGAAAATAAAGCCACAATCCGAAAATAAATATCTAAACGTACAACACTGCACATAAAGTCTCAAAGTGGCGGAGAAAAGTCCGAGCTTATTACAGCTTACTATTGCGTCTGGGGGCACCGCTTACCCCACTGCCTGCCTCCCCATGTCACGTATGAGGGGGACGGGGGGCTAATGATGTTTTTTAACAAAAGATTACTCCACCACATCATTGCTTTCCTTGTAGTCTGGATGTTTGTGTGTAAGAATGATACGCAGTTATATTGAAGGTGGGTGGATGATTATGTTGTAGCGATGAACTGGGGAGGTTTTTAATTCGATGTTAAATTTTATACTCTATTTGAATTTCCTCTGTAGTTAAAATTTGAAGGAGCGCTGTCTAAATTCCACTAATGATTATGCACTCGCAAATTGGCGCATGATTATTAAGATCCTCTTGTCTACCAGATTTAATGAATCTTTTTTCAATATAGCATAATTTTATAAAATCTATAAAATTACTAACCAACCATTTAAAGATCAAGCATATTCTACACTTTATGCATAAGCTGTCCGTTGATCGCAAACGTAAAGTTTAGTGTGAAGAAATGTCAATATTATGCAGCCGCTGTTCCAACTCGTCTTGTACAAGCGTCGAGTTGACCTATTTCCCTCGCTCGGCCCTCGCAGACCCTCACATATCGCAAGACAAATGGCTGGGTCAGAGGCACATCCTTCTTATTATTGCGCTCGGATTTGAGCCATGTCCACTGTCCATCTTTGAGAAATCTGCCAACTATAGAAGGATTTGGCGGTTTAGTTTGATGTTCCTACATATTTTCTTTTGTCTTCTGGCTGGTATGACGCGGTGAGAGAAAAGAGTGTATTGAAGGAATTGTTGAAGGCGCGTGCCCAGCAGTGGGACAGTGCATGCTAAAAAAAAAGCAATACAAATGACTTATTATTGTTACCAATCCCTGAGAAAACTTCAGAATTTCCTAGTGAAAAACTTTGTATTTTTTTTTAAGAAATTTAAAAATGTGGGTTGTGTACACATTACTGGCAATCTTGTTAACCCCTCCAACAAAGCTAAATATGCTTGTGTCTGGAGTGGGATCACAGCAATAGAGTAATGGGTGAGGTTCGAACCCGTGTCCGATTAGGCTATTGACAATTGAAATAACTATATTAAATCGAAAATTAACCCAATATTAATACATATTAAAACACTACCACCAATAATAGACGGTTACAAATACAATTAAATTACGTAATACGGGTTACAATAACACCAGCCAAAGACTAACAGACATCGCTTAACCTACACATAGAAAGTGCGAGTTATAACAAACGCGGAAGTACCCTCCAATGTTTACTGGAAACCTTTTGATTTGAACCGTTGTGCGCACTTGTGGGGTTAGGAGGGGGGGAGGGCTTGTTGTGGTAGGAGGAGGTCCGGTCCTGTGCAAATGTTATTGATGTGTAGTGGTTATGATGAGATAGTATTGTTCATATCGCTCGTTTATTTTGCGGGTAGAAGGAGATAGATTTTTTTGAGATCCTTGCAGTGAGAGGTATGGATGAAGTATGTTCGTAGCTGCTTGTTAGATGGTTTTATACTGAGATCTCGATGGTCTAGTGGTCGCAAGCACGATTGCTGAGCATGAAGCCTCGGGTTCGATTTCCGGCTCGGGCTAAAAGTGTATTTGTGTTTTTCTTAAAATCAGTAGTATTGATAAATAGTACGATAAGCCGTTGGTCGTGTTAAACAACGTTCAGCATCAGATAAGATTATGTTCAAGCAACAGCCTGTAAAAGAATATCCGTGACATAATTATATGAACAAAATATGCCTTTGCCCTGCATCGTAGTCGAGTCAAAATAGACATTTGTAATAGTAATAATTCGTATTTTAGTGAGCTTACAAATTGGTGGAAGTCTTAGGTAACGGTGACATTTCGATTTTAATTGTGTATTTAAGACTTCCACCAATTTTCCAAGAATTATTGTTATATAACCTTTTCATGGTTATTTTGAATGGACTATTTACCGCCAGTTGTTGAATACTATTTCAATTGAATAAAAAAAAGTTTCTTTTGAAAAACCATAAGAATGACGTCGGTACATTTTGTAACCTCTACGTCACAGCCACCCTAAAATAGAAAACACAGAAGTGTTCATTTTCCAATGATCGCACTCTGAATTTTAGAACAAACGATATTAAGGCCGCATATTCTACAACATTATTAAGACCATTTAACATGCAACTGGCAATAAGGAAAACTAACAACATTCTTTATTAAAAATACCGTTTCTAAGATAAACTATCTTTTATTATAAATTAAAATCATACGATAAAATGTGCGGTTTACCTCGTATTTTTAAGAAACAATTACTCATAAGCAAACAATTTGCATATTAATTTTTCCCCAATTATAAGATTTGCTGACGTCACTTGCAAGTAAATTCATGCCGTTTTCGTAAGGCAGTGGTACTAACTACGGTCATGTAAGTATGTTTCGTGAATCATTCGCAGGTTGTAATAACCCGAATTGTGAGTCATAGGATTCTCATTGCTATCGAGGTTTTTATTTCATTTTACCTATAACGCCTTGAACTGTATTTGTATGTGATTTCACTATTTGGTGAGCTGTGTTTGTGGTTCCGGTTCCAAAATAATGATGTGCCACCGATCGAGACTACTACATACATGTATGCTTGGTTTACTCTATATACTTATTTATGTATTGTATTGTATATATACTTATATTAACTACTTTAGTTACTTTTTGTGTATGCTATATACTTGAAGTAGGTACACTGACTTTCCCCTCCCCTCTTTGTTTTATGTTCTTAAAGTCCGTCCAAAGGTTGTCTGGAAGATTTCGCTATCAGGGATAAGACCGCCATTGTAACCATATTTTGCAGCATTGTAAATCAAGTGTGTGTTTAAATTATTGGTGTACAATAAAAAGTATTCTATAAATCTATCTATCTAGACATTTTTTATAAAATAGTTGTTCTTATTAAACGCAAAACGTATCTGCGTCATACAATATCCTTACGCAGACGCATACACTCATGCAATGTTAGAGACCGACACGCACACGAGCGCATCCCCTTGAATTAAGGATTGTATTATTTTGTAATGATACTGTTTTCATTTTAAGTTAATTGAAAGATTTTTCCGTCAAAATTTGACATTTATATTTTATGACGGATATTGATTCAGAAGCCGATTCTGAACCAATAACTTTCAGGAATTGCGTTTATTCTGTTACACGTTGTATATATTGATTTATTTACTTAATCTTTATGCAACATAGGTAGTACAAAGGCGGACTTAATGCCTTAGGCATTCTCAACCAGGGCACGCAGCAATCGCGGTGATAAGTCCCCTCTTTCAGGAGTGGCTGGAGAGACGCCACGGCGTCTTTACCTTCCGCCTGACGCAGGTACTTACCGGACACGGGTGTTTCGGGAAGTACCTGCTTCGGATTCAGCGGGAGGACACGCCCGGGTATCGACATTGCGTGGACTACCCGGAGGACACGGTGGAGCATACGGTGGAGGTGTGCCCGGCTTGGGCAGAGCTTCGCCGTGTCCTCGTTGAGGCGATCGTCTGCGGTGACCTCTCGCGCCCGACCCTGGTTCAGACCACGGTGCGGAGCGAGAGGGAATGGGATGCAATCGCCTCTTTTTTGCGAAGCAGTCATGCTAGCGAAGGAGGAGGCCAAACACGCGAGGAAGAGACAACTCTCTTCCTCACGCCCCAGCCGCCGCGGGAGATGCCCCAGGCGTCGGGGATCACGAGCCGATCTCCGGCGACCATAGGCACGGGCTTGCGGACGGCGAGCAGGGGTGGCTCACCGTCCGGTAAGGACCAGGCCCGGGTCAGGGTACAGTAAGGGAACAGGGTATGTTTTTAGTCAGTAGAAGTCTGACACTCCCTTCCGCTTTACACAGAGCGGGAGAAGTCATTCAATGATTTTTCCATCCAGGAAAAAAAAGGCATTCTCAACCAGTCAACCATATGTGGTGTAGAAATTACATGACAGATAATCATCTGCTTAGCT
Source organism: Tholera decimalis (assembly GCA_943138885.2). Taxonomy (NCBI): domain Eukaryota; kingdom Metazoa; phylum Arthropoda; class Insecta; order Lepidoptera; family Noctuidae; genus Tholera; species Tholera decimalis. The sequence goes on along the minus strand of OW964553.2, from coordinate 3,444,555 downwards.
TTTTCGAAACTATGTCGGGGTCGACTTATATGAAGCAACCGCCTATATGACCCCAACCCAGTAGCTGGGTAAAACGATATGTCCCCCTGACCCTGCGTGGAGTATTGCAGCCACTTGTGGGATGGTCTGCAAAGTACCAACTTGCTGCATTGGACTCAGTCGAGCGCAGGGCTAAAAGGCTTATAAGCAACGAGGTGCTGGTGGACAAGCTTCATAGCCTGGCTCATCGGCGAACCGTTGCTTGCTTGTCGGTTTTCTCTGTAGAAAACCCGAAGTACAATCTGTATTGTACTTCGGGGAGTGTGCGCAGGAGCTCCATGACCTGATCCCTCCATCTCCCTTTCACTACCGGTCTACCAGACGCACGGCTGGGTACCATCCACACTTGGTTAATATACCGTCTTGTCGTACCAAGCGCTTCTCCTCCACATTTAAAGTGCGCACAGCCAAGCTGTGGAATTCTCTGCCGGTTTCTGTGTTCTCTGCCACTTATGACCTTTCAGCCTTTAAAGCACGAGTAAATAGGCATCTTCTGGGCTCGCTCGTCCCATCTTAGACCTCATCTATCGCTTACCATCAGGCGAGATCTAGGTCAAGAGTGAGCTCATCAGTAATTTAAAAATATACCCCTGGTATGAATTCCAACTACTGAATACCAGTAACGTGTGTAAATTATTTACAAAAGACAGCCGGGACCAAAGAATTAACGTTATTTCCAAAGAATGGAGGACTCTCGATGTTTTATGATGGACACCCACCCTTGAACCGATCTGGGTAATTTAATTGTTGTTTAACCTTGAAAAATGACCCGTATGGCAATTATTATTTAGCTCCTCATCGAAAAGTTTTGTTTGTTGCCCGATATACAGTATGTTAACTAACCGAGGGCGTTCCCGTTAACCCGCAATAGTATAGCATCCACACATGCTAAAAAAGCTTACCATTCGAAAACAAAATGTTTTTATTATTTTAATATTAAAATATTAAATTGATACGTAAAAGAAACACACTCTGTACACGCGTACTTGAAGGACGGCAACGTCGCAATTTATTTATGAATGACGGGCCGCGTGTGCGGCGATCTAATGGATGTGCTTATACTGTTAGGGGAACGCCCGCTATTAGTTAAGATACTGTATATTTCGGATAGCAGGTTCGTTATCTGGACTAATATTTTAAGTGCTTCAACGTCATTTTAGGTAAGCTTCGGCCTAATGCACGAACATCTTGGAAACGCTGTCCTAATGTTCTATTTTATTTTAACACATTGTGCAGAATGTAGCTGCATTTACTCGCATAAATTAGCAATGCAAGTGAAGTATTAATCTTTAGTGTGATAGTTTGTTTATACCAGCAAATTGGTGCAGTGTCATCATAATTAGTTAGTTAAAGTTTTGAAAGTCCTTCTAAAGGTTGTCTGGAAGATATCGCTTTTAGCGAAAAGACCGCCATTGTAACCATAGAATTAAGAAATAATGTTAAATAGGTGTGTTTAAATTTTGGTGTACAATAAAGTGTATTATATCTATCTATCTATCTCTTGCCGGGGTTCCAGAGATGTTCTAGCCATATACAGCAGCCCCGGAAAGCAACTACTGGACAACTAAAGGAACAGGGCGAGATTTTATTCAGTAGAATTCTGGCATTAACGCTCCGCCCCGAAATGCGAGCCTATTGTGCATAAAAAAAAGCCGTGATGTGTAATTCCCTCTCATAAAGACGAGGCCTGTGTTCCAGCACTGGAAATGTTACAGACCATTACAGACTGGTTATGCTATGTTAATATGTACTCCAATAAATCTTGGAAGCCATTGTCCATGCAAGTAAAGAATCGATCTTTAATAATCTATACTATCTATACTAATATTATAAAGCGGAAAAGTTTGTTAGTTTGTTTGTTTGTTTGTTTGTTTGCTTGAACGCGCTAATCTTCGAAAGTACTGGGTGGATTTGGATGCAATTTGGTATGGAAGTTTGGTATTGAAGCTTGAGGAAGGTTATAGGCTACTTTTTACCCGACTGCAAAAAAGGAGAGTTATGTTTTTACCGTGATAGAATCCACGGGAGCAAAGCCCCGCGTGAGTACTAGTATTGTATAAAGATGAACGCGACTCGCTGCTGAACGACTTTAAGTTAAACATACTGGATGTAGGACTAGTCCAAAGCATTTTGGCAAACCCAAAATCGAAGGAAGCAAAACGGCTATGTAGTTTAGTTTTAATCGTTCAGCTGTGAGGAGCTAGTATTTTAGTGTTGCATTTTATTATATTACTTAGCGAATTAATTTTGTTATAAGGTACGATGGGGTTGACAAGGATACGAGGACAAGGATAAGGATACTTATTGGACAAAAACCCCAAATTAAAAAATATAAAAATATTAAAAAATATATTATAGTTTGTTTAATTCATTATTGCCGCAGCCTTATCGAAACTATTCGTTTCATCTAGAGATAGGACTCCTAAACAATGCTATCTACAAAACCATCAAACTGAAAACTTTCCGAATCCTAATTTTAAATATTTATGAAGTTAGACAAAGGTTTATCGGCATTCAATCGGCATCGAAGGAGCCATGGCATTCTTTAGGGGATCCATCTGTAGAGTGCGCGTTCTATCGAGAGATGAATCGAGTGTATCGATAAAAATGTCCGTTACGATAAATGTTCGCCGAAGAGCCGGAGCATTTGTAAATTGAGTTTTGTGTGCTGTGTTCTATAGTAGTCTATGGGTTAGGCGTGTATGTTGATCGAGATTATGTGATTTTTTTGTGAGATTTAACGATCTTTGTTGTTCTCACAAAAAGAGAAAAACATGGCGTAGTCTTTTTAGGGTTCCGTAGCCGAATGGCAAAAAACGGAACCCTTATAGTTTCATAATGTCTGTCTATCTGTGTCTGCCCATCCGTCCGTATGTAACAGCCGTTTTGTTCCGAAACTATTAGGACTATACATGTGAAACTTGGTAGATAGATGTATTCTGTAAACCGCTTTCCGATTTTAAGAAAAAAAATAAAACATTATTTAAAATTAAGGGGGGCTATACATGGTACTGAAACTGAAAATAATTTTTTTTCATGAAATCTAGCATGTGTGGTATTTATAGACAGGTCTTTAAAAAATGACATTGACTTTTTTAAAACCACTTTATCATAAAGTCAATCGTTTAAAAGATATACGCTTCCAAAGAGGTAAAACGTACCCCACCCCCTTAACTTCTATAATAATGGAGCGAATATTGTTAAAAAAAAATATGCTGTAGATTTTAATGTAAACTTTCAGCCTATTTTCTAAAAACGCAAATATAATAATAAACTGTGTGGCTATGTGTATTCGTCTTTATAATAAATTACCTAACATGTTTAAAACATTAAATAGTAAATTATTTAAATTACAACTGTTTAAATGGCTCTGTAATCATAATTTCTATTCCATTAATGACTATTTAAAATGAATTTCAATTTAACATACCTATTAATTTTAATTCAATGTAATATTGTATCTTAGTAAGTTTGCATGCTTTAGTTGTAAGCAAGACATGTCGATCCTATATTTATTTATAACACCTTGTATACCATGTTTTAAGCAAATAAATACATCTTATCTTATCTTATCTTATCTGTTCAGTCCTACAATAGGCCAGCCAACGGTAACTGGACGGTCTGAACTTGTCCACGGTTCGTGGAGCCCTACCGTTGCTTTCAATGAACAAAAGTACTTACACAATAATCTACAGGCTCTCCGGCCGACAACAATCTATAGCCTCTGAGGCTTTATAAATACCTTATTACCACTAACCTTCTGTGCTGGGTTCGCCAAGCTTCGACCTTCCTAGGTCACGCCCAAGTGTGGTATGTATGTAAATATGAGGTGAGTAATTGAAAAGTGTGATGTAAGTCACGTGTTCTGAACGGTCACAAGGCGTCAGTCTCCAGATGGCGCGGTTCAGATCAGCATCACAGCCCAAACTCACACCGGATTGAAGCTATTTATCACTACTTATTTCCAACAAATGCGCGTGCCACGCGGTGGCATCAACCCGGCGATAAATCCAAAAATATCCCAGGGTTTTCGTCAAATGGGGATTACAACTTCAAACAATAGTTAATCGCGACCCAATTATCGGTTGTAAACGGCGATTCCAAACGATATTTTACCAATTACAATTAAATCAATAGGTCCGACGGACATTTTTCAACAAGGAAGCAAAATCAATCTGTCAAGAGAAAAAGTTATGTCAAGTGTCAACATCAAAAAGACAATAGAATGTTGCCACACCAAAGATCGTTCAAAACTACATTTGGGACGCAACATCTACCCCCCCCCCGGACGGGCCTACCCGTCCGCTAATCAATTGGAAGTCTTGACCAGGTTGCGAATTTAACACAGCTTCAATGCGGCCAAATACCGTAGCTAGTTCCTCAAAGGTGAGAACGGTGTCTCCCAACAATCTCCGCCAGCGTCCCTTTGCCGCTTTCACCGCGGCCCCAAAAATACCCCCCCAATGGGGGCAGGCTGGCGGGTCAAACAACCAAGTGACCCCTCGGCGGGCCAAACTATTACCAATGACAACCTGGCTCTCATTAAGGAAGGCGTATACCTCCTTCAAATAGTTACTTGTACCCTTGTAATTCGTACCGCAATCAGACCTAATTAAAGAAGGTAACCCACGGCGAGACACAAATCTTTCCAACGTCGCCTCAAAGGCCTCTGTCGAGAGGAAGGTTACTAGCTCCAAATGTACTGCCTTGGTTGACAGGCAGACAAACACACAAATAAGCCGTAACAATCTTACTATTACGAAGGGTGGACGTCTTCAACAAAAGGGGACCAACAAGTCCGTTACGACGCTAGCAAAGGGCCTCGCCTCATTGACGCGATCAGCCGACAAAATCCAAAATTCTCGCTGCAGAATGGCCAATAGCGCATTGCAACCGGCATGCGAGTTCTTAACGTGACGATCAGTCACCACCAATTGAACCAAGTGGCCCACCTTGGGCAACAAAAGGGGGTGACGGGCCCCATAAGGAAGGCTAGAGTGCCTCAACCGTCCTCCAACAGGGTTTCCCGAAGTGGCTCGTCCCAACCAAGTTCAGTTATAACAAGGGCAGGAGCACCAATTTTAGGGTACGGACAACTCACAAGGGTGATTTCAAACCAGGTCCTTCCCTCAACAGTGGTGTCAGCCGGTTCGCCAATTCCCCAAATCTTGCCTGAAAGGTCATTCACCTTCAGGCCAACCTGTCCCGCTAACCAAGACGACAAAAGGCAACCCTGGACTCCCGTGTCCAAAATGGCACAGACCACAATCGAGTCACCCAAGGGTCCCCAGACCTTGACCAAGGCCGTTGGCAACAAACCGTCTTGATCGGGGGGGTCCTTTAGCGGGGCAGGCGTCAATCTCTTAGTGATGCCTGGGCGGCGACCGATCGCCGCATCCAGGCTGCCTTCGTTCACGACGAGGCCAACAATCAAAATATTCGTCTGCGCGGTGTCCCGAGCCGCTCGCCATCACTGGAGGGGCATATCCCACCGGATGCCCGAATGGCGGAGGGCGCGACTCCAGCCGGGGACGTTCCGCCAACAGAGGGGAAAGGCAGCGGCGCCGACCCGGCCACTGCTGCCTAGCAGCCAATGCGCGTTCTCCCTGACGAGGGGAGACCAAATGGCGCTCGCGGGGCTCCCGTTCAACTTGCGCGGGGGGTGGAGTGCGGCGTACAGAATTGCGGGTCTCAGCCCGGTGCTCGTCTCCAGGGTACCCCCCCTTGCGCGAACCCCCCTCAGAAGCTGGTCTGCTGGAGCGGTTCGCGCTGGCGCACAAAATCTCCAAGTGGGACCCTTCACAAATTCTACACGGGCGGGGGTCGGGGCAGTCCCGATGGAAGTGGGCCCCCAAGCACGAAAAGCACAAACGGCGTGCGTTGACAATGCGGCGGCGGGCACTTACGTGCAAATTCAAAAAGTCCGGGCAACGCGCCATGACATGCCCCGTTGCCTTACAAAAGTCACAATGATGCGGACTCCGGGCGCCAGCAAAACGGGGGGCGGGGCGAACATCAACAGGCCCCCTAGCCCGAGGACTCTGGGCGCCAGCAAAACGGGGGGCGGGGCGAACATCAACAGGCCCCCTAGCCCGAGGACTCCGGGCGCCAGCAAAACGGGGGGCGGGGCGATCATCAACAGGCCCCCTAGCCCGTGGACTCCGGGCGCCAGCAAAACGGGGGGCGGGGCGAACATCAACAGGCCCCCGAGCCCTAGTCCGTCCCTGGTCTCTAGGCCGAGAAGGTAGTGGGGGTGACCCCGTGGCGCCACGAGTGTTATCCGAAAACCGACACTCGTCTTCCAAAAATTTGAGGAGGTCGTCAAAGGGGGGAAGATGGGTGGCACTATCCCCACCATACTTCTGCTCAAAACGTGACCTCAACTCCGCGGGGAGCAACTGCAGCACTATGTGCACCAACAAGTAGGACCAATGTTCTACCGGTAACTCCAAACGTCTCAAAGCGTTGGTCGCTGAGACCAACGGGTTCAGCAAGTCAGTGCGCAACGTCGACGTGCTGACAATGGCCGGTAGCCCCAAAATCTGGTCGATGTGCACATCAGCCAGGCAGCGCTTGTTCTGATACCGTCGGGAGAGAAGCTCCAGAGCGGTCGGGTAAGAGGAATCCGTCACCGGCAAGTGCTGCACCAAGGCTCTGGCTTCGCCCTCCAGGACAGACAATAAATAGGCCAGCTTCTGGGCAGGTCCGAGGTCCGAGCGTGCATCGACAAGACTCTCAAAGAGATTTAGGAAGCCCAGCCAGTGGTCCAAGCGACCGTCAAAATGTGGCAGCTCCAGGGTGGGCAGCCTACTCAATAGTCCAGGGCCTGCAACAACGGGGGTCTGCGGCTTGGCCGCATCAGGCACCCGACTCTTCAAAATTTCCGGCGCTCGTAGACATATGATATCCCCCAGGTGGACAATCTGGTCATAGTCACCCAAAATCTTATCGCGGGCTGTCTGATCCATCACCCCCAAATCCACGTCCATGATGTACTCGTTGAAGCGTGTGAACGCAGCATCAGCTGACTTGATCCTCTCAATCACTTGCCCATACCGAGCAAGGGTGAGCTCTTCCAATTCTACACGCTCAACCGTTGCAGCTGCCGATGTGAACCATCTCAACTGTGAGGTCAATCCGGCAGCAGCCTCCCTGACTGCCCTTAATGAGGCCATTGCAACAACAAATATTAATACAACAGGCTAAAATTAACTAAACAAACAACAATAACTTGTTAGCCGACCAAATAATTTCACCAAAATAACAACTTAAATTCAATTATTTCAAGTCCAAATCCGACCCTGTACCCATTCCAAGTATGAATCTAGCTTGGTACAGATGGCTAGTTACAAAATAAATAACAATTCAATGTATATACCATGCTGGATCAATACCAACCAAACACAACAATTGAAGTATAATATTGTTCCGGACAATCTCTAACAACAATCCAATAAATACAAAGCAATAAGTCAATCCACACCATTCAATTCCTGTTATGTTAACAAATGTGTGATTATTATTTAGATAACCTTTTAAATTCAGATCAGTGACATTCAATTATTAATTGCAACAAATACCAAACAACTTTTACAACAATATACCAAATTATGTACCAAATACAACCTAATAATTCCTAATTTCACAAACAATCTTACTTGTCTGTACAATACCAAGGGGCTAGCACTACAAATTACAGTACAAACTACAAGTGCTATTTGAGCCCGGCTGACAAAGCAATATTCAAACTTATTAAGTTATTTTCAACAATATTCAAAACTTCCAATTAAACCAGTGGATCTTATAAGACCACGCTTCTGCTACCAAATTTGTTCAGGACTACAAAAGGCCAGCCAACGGTAACTGGACGGTCTGAACTTGTCCACGGTTCGTGGAGCCCTACCGTTGCTTTCAATGAACAAAAGTACTTACACAATAATCTACAGGCTCTCCGGCCGACAACAATCTATAGCCTCTGAGGCTTTATGAATACCTTATTACCACTAACCTTCTGTGCTGGCTTCGCCAAGCTTCGACCTTCCTAGGTCACGCCCAAGTGTGGTATGTATGTAAATATGAGGTGAGTAATTGAAAAGTGTGATGTAAGTCACGTGTTCTGAACGGTCACAAGGCGTCAGTCTTCAGATGGCGCGGTTCAGATCAGCATCACAGCCCAAACTCACACCGGATTGAAGCTATTTATCACTACTTATTTCCAACAAATGCGCGTGCCACGCGGTGGCATCAACCCGGCGATGAATCCAAAAATATCCCAGGGTTTTCGTCAAATGGGGATTACAACTTCAAACAATAGTTAATCGCGACCCAATTATCGGTTGCAAACGGCGATTCCAAACGATATTTTACCAATTACAATTAAATCAACAAGTCCGACGGACATTTTTCAACAAGGAAGCAAAATCAATCTGTCAAGAGAAAAAGTTATGTCAAGTGTCAACATCAAAAAGACAATAGAATGTTGCCACACCAAAGATCGTTCAAAAATACATTTGGGACGCAACATTATCTTATAACTTTGTAATTCATATGATCACTATGAAAAACAAAGTTATTTGGCGTAGTTACTACGGAACTCTTCATGGGCGAGTCTGACTCGCACTTGGCAAATTTTTTTTTATAATAGGCTTGCTTTTGACCACCGTCTCACCTGATGGTAAGCAATGATGACATCGAAGATGAAGCACGCTTATCTAGAAGTAACTTTAGTCAATTTTACTCCTTAGCTGTACGCACAGTGAAAGTATTCCCAAAACGTTTTGTGATTATGGGTGAGATTTTTCGCAGAATGTAGACCATCATATAAGGCCTTCTGCCTGAGAGACTGATGTGGAGAGTACTTAAAGATATTTCTTAGATACGAAGGTGCATCAGAAGAACGTGAGAACGAGAAAGCGAGTCCTGCAGGTAGGAAGGGTCGACAAGAAAGTGAAATTCAATAGCCCAGTGTCTGCAAAGTCAGAAAGAATCTATCATCTTGAATACCTTGCTTGAAACCTAAAAGATTATTTTAAGTATATTTTTTGAACACAAAACTATTTTAGGAAAATAAATTAGAGCTTCTTGTCACCAGAATCAGAATTATTTATTTATGAAACATAGGTAGGCATGCAAGTCAATAGATTAGTAACCGATAGCTTTTGCCATTATTGGCATACAAATGTATGCCAAAGTAATTTTAAAATTACGCATTTGGCATAGGTAGTATTTATAAATAATATTTACATTAAATTGTTTTGGGCGTTTAGGAACTTGTCTATATTAATTAAACAATTATTTTATCAAATTACGTGTGGTATTATGCACGTAATATTATCAATAAAGATTATCTATCTATACTTATAATAAATCTGTAGAGAGGTCAATTCTGTACATGAAATATATTTACAAAATAACTATCAGGGTATGATTAGGGATCGATACTGATGCCAAAAATGCAATCAGTAAAATTTTTGTCTGTCTGTCTGTCTGTCTGTCTGTCTGTATAACCGTTATAGAAACAAAAACTACTCGACGGATTTTAACGAAACTTGGTACAATTATTTTTCATACTCCTGAGCTGGTTATAGTATACTTTTCATCACGCTACAATCAATAGGAGCAGAGCAGTGAAGGGAAATGTTGGGAAAACGGGAGAAGTTACTCCATTTTTTAAGCTTCCGTCGCAAGTGCAACCTTAATGATTAAAGCTACACAGAAATCATTTATGACGGAAATGTTCTCCTTAAAATTATATAAAAAATATCCCACGACAGCATATGCACACGTGTAACTCCCGATAGCTTAGCAGTTCGAAGCTTTCTGATTATTATTCTGCTCCGAAATTTAAAACCACCACAACTTTGCAATGGAACTCGGCTAAAAGTAACCCAGTTGCAACAAAATATAATCGAGGCTCAAATTTTAACAGGTTGCGGTGCAGGCGAAACCGTATTTATTCCCAGAATTCCCATAATACCAAATAATTTTCCATTCCAATTTAAAAGAACGCAATTCCCAGTATCGGTGTGTTATGCAATGACAATTAATAAGGCTCAAGGGCAGACTTAGCGTGTTGCTGGAGTAGATCTCGGTGTCAGTTGTTTTTTTGCATGGTCAGTTGTACGTCGCTCTTTCCCGGGTTAGCAGTTCTAGAAATCTTTATGTTCACGTGCCGGACGGGTCAACTTTCAACATAGTTTACCCGGAAGCTTTGCGCTGAAGTATTTTCGTTCTATAGGTACTTAAGCCTCATGTGAACGTGATCTAAACAATATTACCGATACATTAACTTAATAACACACAAGGAGTTACACGCTGACGGAGTCGCGGGCACAGCTATTAACAATAATATTGTGCGGTTCGGTATTGCGATATTTTTCAACAGTATTATAGATTGACATATTATATTTCCCTACTAAATTACGAAAGTTAATCTGTCTGTTACATCAAAATCACTGAACCGTGAGGAAGGACATAGGCTACTTTTTTTTTTTACGAAAAACGACGGTAACGTGGACGAAGTCGCGGGCAACAGCTATCTATACTAATAATATAAAGCTGAAGAGTTTGTTTGTTTGTTTGAACGCGATAATCTCAGGAAACTGGTTCGAATTGAAAAATTATTTTTTAATTAAATAGTCAATTTATAGTGAATGGCTATAGGCTATATATCATTACGCTAAGGCCAATAGGAGCGGAGCGCCAATGAAGAATGCTTCAAAATCGGGGTTAAATTTAACGTTAGCCCAAAGTAACTATTCCACGCGGACGAAGTCGCGGGCAAAAGCTAGTTGATAATATTACGTGCTTATACCACAAAAATCAAATTAATCAAAATCAAGTCAAATCATCATATCTAATGCGTTATTTTGTAAAACTAGAAAATAAATTTGGTCGATAGGAAGATAGACAGGCTTATCTCTTGTCAGTGTGTTTAATAAAAGCAAATTTATTTTTCAGAAAAAAAAAACGTTCTCATATTCGTTCACCTTTATTTTAAACAACCCTTTACTGCAAAACCCAGGAAATGAAAACTTTCCCAATATTTTCAAATGTACAGACACAGAAACAAAACCGCTCCTATATGAATAGGAAGCAAGAAGGCTGAACGGGTACTTCCGGTGCGTGAGTGCGCCCCCCAGGCATGTTAGGGCGGGCGGCGATGCCGGGGCGGGCGGCCCTGGGCGGCTGACGGACGCACGTACAACTACAACTTTTTGATATTAGATTTATTAAATATTTTGGTGGGTTCAAATGGTTTGAGTAGTTTTGGGTGGTACGTTTATAGATTTGGTTGTGCAGATATCTCTATTTTGGTGTTCTTTGTTCTCTTTTTTTCGATTTTTTGGGATTGGGTAGTTCGTGACGCAGAGCATCTTTTATTTCATCGCTTTTTTAGAAATATCTCTGTTGTGTTGTATTTTTGCTTGTTGACCTTAAGCGTTTATTCAATAAGTTGAATTCACTTAACAGACATGAATGGGGAATAGGGGTCTGTATTAAAGTCTTTCGGTATTAGATCTAATTAAATTATATCAGAGATAAAGTTTGTAAAAAGTTAACTATTATATTATTGACCTTTGACCGTTCAATAATGGGTTCGTTTGAAAACCACCGTCAGGCACTAGCTGTCTGGTATTTTGCTGAACCGGGCTTTTAGAAGTACGTTTTTTTGTTGTTTTTTTAAGGCTTGTGTTTGTGTGTTTGACCAGCATCTCACCTGATGGCAAGTGGTCGAAGATGAAGCACGTTTACCTAGAAGTAAACTATTCAATCTTGACTTAAAGACCCCCAGGTTATAGCTTTCAGGAAACTTACTCCTTGTGAGTTTTAATGGCATGTGCCGAATAAATATTTTTATTTTTTTCTTGTTTGTCATTCTGATAGTGCATAATATCAATCTTATATTTCTGTTTTTTCTATTGTTAGCACCTACGTCCAATTTCTAACCTGTTCTTTTTTTGTGGTGGGAATATCATCGAATCTTCTCCCGCTCTAGGTGAAAAGATAGGGAGAGCCAACTTCTACTGACTAAAAACACACTCTTGTTATTTCAGCTGCCCTTGAGTTCCGGGGTTCCGGTATCTCGTTAGAGCATTCCCGCAACCCCGGAATTCTAACCCGTCCTAAGATTTTCATAGAACGATTATTTCCTGTCCACTTAAACTTCAAAATACAAATGCAAGTTAAATTTAATTCTGATAAATAGTTAGTGGAAAAATATGATAGCCCTCGTGTATTAGTTCCTCAGATCGATAGTAGTTGTATACTAATAATGCATGTCTGACGGCAGCCGGCCTCATCCTTCATGCAATTGCAAACAAACCATCATTGGATCAAAATAGACATTACCTAGAAAATATTATAAGTAAAGCTGCAGTCTGATCGGTGAAGCGTTGGCGATCTGTGGGTGAATTATACGAAAAATTGGCCAAGTGCGAGTCAGACCCGCCCATGAAGGGTTCCGTAGTAACTATAATAATATAACATAATATGTATATTTATTTGACGAATAAAAAAACCTTAAAAAATCTTAAAACTAGCTTATTTACATTTTCACAACTACGCTAAATAACTTTGTTTTTCATAGTGTTTCTATGAATTACAAAGTTATATTTGCGGTTTTAGAAAATATGCTGTATCTCAAAAATTGCTGACCCGATTTCGTTCAAACCAATTTTGGTTGAAAGTTTACATTAAGATCTACAGACATGTATTTTTTATAGATTTTTGACTCTATTATTATAGAAGTTAGAGGGGGACACACACACATTTTACCACTTTGGAAGCTTATATATTTTAAACGAGTGACTTTATGAAAAAGTGGTTTTAGAAACCCTTATATCATTTTAAAGACCTGTCTATAGATACCACACACGAATAGGTTTAATGAAAAAAAATATTTTCAGTTCTAGTTCCATGTATGGGGACCCCCCTTTATTTTAAATATTTTTTAATTTTTTTCTTAAAATCGGAAAGCGGTTCATAGAATACATCTACCTACTAAGTTTCACATGTATAGTCCTAATAGTTTCGGAATAAAATGGCTGTGATATACGGACGGACGGACAGACAGACAGACAGACAGACGGACAGACATATCGAAACTATAAGGGTTCCGTTTTTTGCCATTCGGCTACGGAACCCTAAAAAGCAGTACAGCGCTCTAGGCGTCCAAAACAATAATGAATTTAGGATGCTGTTGGGGCTGCCTCGCTTCTGCAGCGCCTCAGGGATGTTCGCTGAAGCGCGCGTGGATTGTTTTTATACAAGCATGCGCAAGCGGTGCACATCCCTGGTGTGCAGGGTGCGGGGCAGCCCCAACAGTATCCTGAGAGCTTTCGTCGAGCGTTTTGACTGCCAGTACATGTATCACTGTAACATGGTTTATGTACGGGCTAATATGCAAATATTATTTTAATTATTTTATGTTCTGTCAAATTAAGTATTAATTTTTTGTGTGTGTCATAATTTGAAATTGGTCCATATGTTGACTTTTGAATAAATGAATTGATAAGGGGGAGTATTGCTTCTTCTTCACCGTGTCGATGGCCCGACGTTTTACTTCAAGAGAACTGGCAATACAGGTAGCATTGACATTACTAGCAATCTTGTTAACCTCTCTAACTAAGCTAAATATGCTTGTGTTTTCAGTAGGTTGACGGCAATAGGTGGGGTTCGAACCTGCGACCTCTGGATCATAAGTCCGACACATTAGCCTTAGGGCTACTGTTCTAGTTTAAAAATTATTTGGACCCACCGAAAATTCTATTATTGTTTTGTTATGGTCTAACAAAACAATAATAGAATTTTCGGTGGGACTTCGCCACTTCCAAGGTGCTATCGGGGGTGGCACATAGATGTCTTTGGCTGTAAGTTGCTGGACTATGGCTTGGAGGACGAGCATAGTTTGCAGTGAAAGAAAGAAAGAAAGAAAATAAAATTTATTTGACCCAGATGTAAAGGCACGCAATAAATACAAAAAAATAAATAAAACTAAAACTAAAAAAAAGTAATTCAATAAAACTAAAACAACAACTTAATTAAATAAAACAGCGTTGCGTGTGCCTCACGGCTGTGCCAAATAGGCCCAGTTCAGCAAAATGCCAGACAAATGCAAATTGCCTGACGCTGGTTTTCAACTGGACCTTATGTAGTGAGGACGTGCTATAGATGTAAATCAGCTTTAAAGTGACGTAAGAGTGTGTGTGTGTGTGTGTGTGTGTGTGTGTGTGTGTGCAGTGCAGCTCCATATGCACACCTTTTTTTTTTTTTTTTTTTTTTATCGTGGTAAAATTATCAAATAAGTCCTCCCACTCCGGGCAGGGTGGGAGGGACTGTCAGACTTTTACTGACTAAAATCCACGGTGTTCCTTCAATAACCCTTTACGTACCGGGGTCACGGTAACGGGATGAGTCCCACGACCCCGGCAGGCTTCGGCCCTCTATGGGGGGGCCTCGTCATATTGCTGACGCTCTTTGAGGCGCGCGTGGAACACGACGCGCCGTCGACCCGGGCATGGTCCATGGTCGGACAGCGAGTTGCCCTTTACTCGCTGTCCGCATGCCCGCGCCTACGGTGGCCGGAGATCGTCGGCCGACGTCCGACGCCGTGGGCGTCTACCACTGCGGCTGGGCTGGAGGGAGGACGCCATCCTCTCCCTCACGCGGCCCGCCTCCTCCTTCGGAAGCATGACTGCTTCGCAGAAGGAGGCGACCGCTTCCCACTCCCTCTCGCCCCGCAGCATGGCCTCGACCAATGCCGGGCGCGAGAGGTCTCCGCCTATCGCCGCCGTGAGGACACGTCGGTGCTCTGCCCAGGCGGGGCAGTCTTGCACCGTGTGCTCTACGGTGTCCTCAGGGCGACCCTCGCAGTGGTGACACCCAGGCGTTTCCTCCTTTCCCATCAGACACAGGTACCTCCCGAAACTTCCGTGTCCGGTGAGGACCTGCGTCATGCGGTAGGTCAGGACGCCGTGACGCCGATCTAGCCACTCCTCAAAGAGGGGTCTTACCGCCGCAATTGCGGCGTGCCCGTCCATATGCACACCTTGCTGCTGTTTGTTTAGGTAGCCCCACTTGACGAGTTTGGAGTTGCATATTCCTACTTATCTCCGCAGTAAGACAGAATACAGTAGGTACTATTTAAGCTATGAACTCATCTATTAGCTAAACTTAGAAGGTTTATACATTCTACTAGCTGTGTTAATTTGAGGAAAAAACCTACTTAAATATATTATAGTCTTACTTTAAGAGTATTACTTGAGATTATGACTTAATACATTACTTAAAGAAGCTTGCGGTGGCCGCTCAGCGCCCTCCCACCTCATCGACGCCCCTTGCACATCATAAATGCGCGCGTGGTATTTGATCATTATTGTAGCGAAGTTATTTTACAACTATGATATTTATTGAAATCAAATGATGACATGTGCAATTTTATTCATATTAATAAATACTTGTGATGAATAACGTATTTATTTGGATAAGAATTAATATCATGTTTATAAAAACAACTTCGCAAATAATGCATTTTGATTATTATATAAAAGTTATTATGAGACAATCTTAATATAAATGTTTCGCCATTTTATCTTTAGAAATTTTAAAGCGGAACAATTACGTTGCACATAATATTTGCAACTTTAATCGTTTACGCAGCGCACGCAACAGAAACTCTCAAAAATAATAATTTTCCCTAATTCACATTATTTTTTAAATGCTCTGGTCCTATTGATCTTACCTTGATGTTTAATAGCCTATAGCTTTCCTCGATAAACTAAACATTCAAAAAGATTTTTTTTTCATTTCGAACCAATAGTTCCTGAGATTGGCGCGTTCAACCAGTCACACAAACAAACTCTTCAGCTATGTAATATTAAGTAGATCTAGAAGACCTCTGCTCGCTGTTTCGCGTCATGTTGTCCGATACCTTACCCTGCAAGGAAAGATAATATGTAGGTGATGTGGACTCGCCCCCTGCCTCGTGGGAACTTATGAGGAAATACAAATTGTTGGGTGTAAAACAATACACCTATGGTGGACTCTTGGGAACAGGGACGTGACCATTGTTATAAGTCGATGTTTAGAACAAATTGCATTTACGTTGCTCACAAAAATACAGGTTCATTATTGATGTTTTTTATATTTAATTCTGTATGAGCCCACTCTTGATCTCGATCTCGCCTGAAGGTAAGCGATTGATGAGGTCTACAATGGGACGAGCGAGCCTAGAAAATGCCTGATCACTCTTGCTTTAAAGGTTGAAAGTGGCAGGGAACACAGAAGCTGTTCGCACAATAAATGTGGAGGAGAAGCGCTTGGTACGACAAGACGGTATATCAACCAAGTGTGGATGGGACCCAGCAGTGCGTCTGGTAGACCGGTAGTGAAAGGGAGATGGAGGATTATATTATTTCGGATTACTTGTCCATACATTTAAAAATAATATATTTGCAAATTAAATTACTACACCTACTAAATCTTATTAACACGTTCGCTGACAGTGAGCACTTACCCTGACACCACATTACGACAGTAGAATTTTCCACGACGTACTCTTACGAGTAAAAATAAGTGGCCCGTCCCTCGACGTACTGTCATAACGCACTATTTTAATTTCCCGTCTAACGACGTACTGTCAGCGAACGTGTTAACTATGTTATTCCACAGCCATCACAACACTCATCCTGGATTGGGCTACTTTCTACGAAGGCTACTTTCTTCCGAACCATTGCATGAAAGCTGTCCGTTCGGGCCGCTACAAACAGTCCAGACGCGTTTCAATAGCGAGGAATTCGCATCAGCATCCTGATGATGTTATTGTATTGGATACGTAGAGCACTAGCCACCCGACGAGTCTAGTTTATCCACAAGCTACTTGAGTAAAACGATTGACACTTCACAGAACGATTTGAAAAAAAAAAAAATTTCTTTCTCTCTAGCACCGAGCAAACCTATGTCATTAGGCAGTTACCATGAGTACCTGTCTAGTCTCTCCAACTCCACCATTAAATGATATTCAATTTAAAAATGTAATAACACTTTTACACGTTATTTATATTCGAATATTCAGTCAGAATATTAATCTCAGATCACCAGTAGAGAGTAGTATTACACGTATCATACCACTAATTACCAAACTTCAGCGGTGCCATTGTGAAATTCAACCGCTGAAATTAATACATCATATTGAAATGTATATAAATGATTATATAATTGAAAATATAAACAATTTTTCGCTGTCCAAACATAATAAATTAAAAATAGATAGATATACTCTTTATTGTACACCATAACAGAATTAAATAAGGACTTAAAAACTACAAAGGTGTTACAATGGGCGGACTTATCGCTAAAAGCGATCTTTTACAGACAACCTTTAGATGGATTTGACACAGCAGGAGAAATAAATTCGCGGGTAGTTCATGGTGTACTATTTACTTATATACAATAAATAAATAATAACCTACATACTCAATACACATATACATATATATACATAAAAATAACAAAGCTGAGATATATAAAAATAGTAACATATTAAAGAGAGAGATAGAGATCTTTTACCATGTTTTTGAAAGAAGGAAGGGTTTGTGCTCGTCTAACTGACACGGGAAGAGTATTCCACAGTCGTACTGCTTGAGCTGCGAACGACTTACCAAAGAAATTGGTGGAGTGACTCGGTACCTCTAGCCTCAAGTTTTCCGATGACCTCCGAAATTTGGCATTTGTGTCATGGAGGAACTTAAAACGTTCTTTAAGATAAAAGGGGGTCTTAGGATTGAACAGAATACTGTAAAGCAGAGACAATATGTGTATGTTCCGGCGAAGACGTATAGGAAGCCACTTGAGTTTCGTACGAAATTCAGAAACGTGATCATATTTGCGCAAACCAAATATAAATCTTTTGCAAAAATTTTGAAGTCGCTCAAGTTTATCAAGTTGTGCCTCTGTGAGATCATGATAACTGACATCAGCGTAGTCTAGGATGGGATGTAAAAGAGACTGTGCCAGCGCAATATAATACTGATTATTGGTGTAGCTCACTGACCGTCTCAAAATACGACAAATAAAGAAAAGTAACACACATTTTCATCAAAGATAAAAAGTTAAGAAAACATAATAAATAAAACTACCGAACTCAGTTGAATCTATTACCGATATATTGTTAATTTTGGCGCGAAAACAAATAAAATGGCGTCGCTTGTGCACATTAGACGGTGTTTACAACAGCGCGACAAATCGCTTTGTTTACGCGTTCAGAATAGATGTAAACAACATCCGTGGTTCAAGGAATCAGAGAATGTCACGGGGTTAGTCCTGGGATAAGCGTGACTAGTCATACATTTTGTTATTTTACATAAGACGAATGAGTGGAGAAGTGGTAGCACCGATGTTCTATTTTTTTATTGATGATAAGCTCGCGTTTCGCCACCTGATGGTAAGTGATAATATAGATAAAGCACGCTTTTCTAGAAGTAACCTATTGGTTCTTCCCTTAAATACTGCCGGGTTATAGCTTCAGGAAACACGACCAACCCAGACTAAACGAGTATTTGAGGACCTACACATTAAGAGTCTCATACAAGGACTCGCTTCTTTGCATTGCGCTCGTAAAGATAAATTTCTCTGTAGATACTTAGTTACAATTAATTAGTTGACCTTTAAACCATAACCTTATAGAGCCCAGTTAAATTATGCCAAGGTCTAGATCTGTTAACATCATCATGATCACCTGCTTAGTCGTATCCCAACTTTTTTTTATTGTTGCGTTAATAAATATTTGCCTTGCGTTTGACTACCATCTCACCTGATATTAAGCGAAGATGTGGTCGAAGATGAAGCACGCTTGCCGAGAAGTAACCTCAAGTACTAGTAAGTAACTCAACTGTCTTGGGTTTGGCTTTCAGTGTAACTGGAAGCAACAGAGTTTCTGACTACCTGACTAAACTACTGACTATTGTTACGCCAGTCGCTTAGCGAAGTACGTCGAGAAACTTCGACAGAAATCTAGAATGTTCGAGACACTAACGCCACCTGGCGGCGAGTAGCAGTACTGAGTATCTCGAGTAGCTTCTAGAATATTCTTGGCAGTATATGCAGTGAGTCGATTGTATAAGAATGTTCTAGAACACATAGTTCGGGGTATAAATAGATCGCAAAGGAACGCAGTCGCCAGTCTTATTACAAGATACGAAGCGATATAATTGAAACTCTACAAGTGAATTTCGTGTTAAGTGACAAGTATTGTAGTGTGAATAATTTATTAATTTTTATTTTGTGTTAATTTTGGTTTAATTGGCGTTAATTACTTTTATCCCGAACCCCAGTTTGTAACACTATGTAATCAGCTTATAACGTTCTGGGCAACATGAACACCGTGTAACTGGGGAAGAGGGAATTGGGCGTTATTGTATGACGTCGTTTACCAGGACCCAGCGTTGTTTGGTTGGTGTATGCCGCATCTCTTCGAGTTTTTGAGCCTAGAACATGCTGGTTTCTACAACGATTTCTTTCACCTCGAGAGCAGTAATGATGGTGAAAACTACACTGAGTAATGCGCCTGTCTGTGTTCGAACCAACGTTGTCGATTCGTAAGTTGTGCCTGAAACCACTGGGCAATAACTTCTCCTATCTAAACTACTACTAATGACTAGCTCTGTAAACACTGTCGGTAAAAATCTGCCCTTCATTATTTATCGAAATATCACTGCCGTCGCCAGTTTACGTCTCCGTGGTAACACTTACTATTACCGCGGTAATTACGAACCGTAATAATGTAAATTGGTTCGTGTTTACGATAACTAGGGGTAGTTTGCTTTGGGGTTCCGACCTGGCTTGATTAAATCTAATTGTAAGTAGTTCTTTTGAGTTGAGTAAACTTGGTCTTGGTAAAGGCGTAGTGGGAGATTAGCACTTCTAGCGTAACCTTATTGTACTAGTCATTATTATTTTCATTTATTTCGGCCCATAATCGAGGAAATCGTGGCTAAGGAATTTCAACCGTACGGATCGATCTTCAAAGTTAAGCAACACTTGGCGAGGTAGGTCTTGCGATGGGTAACCATTTTAACATATCGAAATTTCTTCGTGTCTCAGAAAGTGCGTTAAGCCGTGGGAGCCGCCTGCGGAATGTTCTAACGAGATACCGCGGCCCCGGAATGCAAGGGCACCAGAAGGAGCAGGCTGGGTTTTTAGTCAGTAGAAGTCTGAAACTCCCTTCCACTCCACACACAGTGGGAGGCGTCATTTGATGATTTTGCCACCAGAAAAAAAATGTGCCGCCTGTTACTCGGCCCTGCACTAACTAAAAGGCCGTTAAGCCACAAATAGTAGATTATTAACCAAGGGGATAAAGCAGTGTCTTCTGTCGCGGGTGACGATTTAAATCGCGAGAGTAACGAAGGACTTGAGGTTTACTCCCGAGCGTAGCGAGGGTGTTAAAAACTTAAATCACGAGCGAAGCGAGGGATCTAAGACGAGTCCTGAGTGTAGCCAGGGATTTAAGTTCACCCAAGACTAAGACAGCTTTATCACCGAGGAAAATACTCTACTTTTCGTACCATTTGCGAAAAAATTATATATATTAATATATAAATAAACTTAACGTTTATGTATTTGAAGAAAACAAAAATGCGGCAAATTCCTAGACTAATATTTTTTTGGTCGGAAAAGCAAAGGTATCAAGCTCATACGGCCTCGTCGGTTTTAGTAATTTTATTTAATAATCATAACTACATAATAAATGTGTATTCCTTTTTCAAAAAGATGTATAATGCTTTATATATAAACTCAATGGTGTAAACACAGATGTAGTTCCGTATAAATTTCGGTAAATATTCCAAATTTAAATCACATTCTACCCCTAGAGGATGAATGAAATTCAGTACAATTTTCTTTCCCTGTTTTTAACAGATTAAAAATTACTATTGTTATGTTCGCTTTTTGTGGCATAGATTGACACTTTTTTGAGCAAGTGGTACGAAAAGGTCATTTTTCACTTTTTAATGTATACTTAAACTACTTTCGATTCTCTATCTTTTGGTATAAGAATCATTTTCCTACGATTAATACTTTTCGAGATATAGCAATTTTGCTGAGCAGAATTTTTTTTTTTTTTTCACTTCCTTTGTTACAAAGTGACTAAACCACGATACTTGTGTATACAATACTAAAATATAATACAATACTAAAAGATACTTTTATTTACTTTAAAAACCTTACATATATTATGCACAGAAACTATGCCTACAATAGTACATTGTTCACCGAGAGGAGAAAGTGACCGATTACCGTCGAGGGTGTCTTTTAAAACACCCGAGATCGGGAATCGCACTTTCTCTCGAGTGATACATAGTGCTTTATACTACACCTACGAGGAAAATAAACAGTACTTTTCAACATTGAGTACATAGACCATAACGTACTTGGTTTGTATTTTTGCGCTTTTTCACTGAAATAAGCTAGCAAAACAGTTTCAGAAAAAGATGCCGCATTTTTTTCACTTTTCCATTGCAAAAAATCGTCATAAGTTTTATTATATTTTTTAATTGATTTCTATGGTAAAAGGTTTTCAATCAGTATTTTTGCTGTTTCCTTCAACTGCGGCGGAGTTAAAAAATCTTCATCATCACTATCACTACTTATCATTTTGATAGTTTTATTTTACTTTCTACGAAAACTGAATCCTCAAACAACACACAAATTGAAAATGGCGCCAATGGCGTCTGCAATTTTCACATGTTCTTTTTTCAAATTGTTTATCCTGCCGCCGCAGGGTCGCACTGCCAGCCCGACACCATCCAACACACAGCTAGTGGCCAGTGTCATTTTGCGAACTTGGAGGTAAAAACTCACTGTAAAAACATTTTGGCTTTTGATATTTAGGTTACCGGCGCATAGTCTTACCCAAAATTAAAAAGGAAAAACCACGTAAGAAATGGATTTTCATACACTTTTCTCTCCCGCTCAGATGCGTTTTCTCCCCGCATATTTGTTCGATATGCAATGACGTACTTTCTACCGTAAATTTGATAAAGTATCAAGGTACTTTCCAAGCAGTACGTCGATTCTGTAAAATTCGAATAACAACTCGCATCTCACATAGCTATTCACTGTCACTTCGCTTATGGTTCAAAGTGACCTTGATTTTGCATTCTGTAAACAGCGTCGAAGTGACGGAGGAATTACCTTACCGAATGCCACTTCTCACGTCATCTCATACTTTATCTGTCAAAATCTTTAGTTCAACTCGCTGACACGCTCGCAAGGGTAGCGCTAGTGTACATTCGAATTAACAACCGAGTTTTTAGAATGCCAATCAATAAACTCACAGCGGATTCAGATTCGAAGTTTAGAATGAGGTGTTACAGAATAACACAGCTGGTGTAGTATAATAGTACATTGTTCACCGAGAGGAGAAAGTG
Source organism: Tholera decimalis (assembly GCA_943138885.2). NCBI lineage: Eukaryota > Metazoa > Arthropoda > Insecta > Lepidoptera > Noctuidae > Tholera > Tholera decimalis. The sequence continues at coordinate 3,422,089 of OW964553.2, read as the reverse complement.
ACCGATTACCGTCGAGGGTGTCGTTTGAAGCCCGAGCCGTAGGCGAGGTCTTTAAAACACCCTAGATCGGGAATCGCACTTTCTCTCGAGTGATACATAGTGCTTTATACTACACCTACGAGGAAAATAAAAAACTAAATCTTTACTAATTGAAATTTATATTGAAATTGTTGCAGTTAGTGAAGCTTAATGTAACACTTTTTCCATTAATGTTTGTTTGAGATGTTTGCGACAATGTAGGAGGAATAACTGGCTGTGCTATTGGCACTGCGCTCGTAGAAGGCTGTGGTGCCAAAGGGGCAACTGGCTGCTGAGGGGCATTTGGCATCGCCGCGCTCGTTGATGGTTGAGGAGATGAGTCTTGATGCACATTAATCGATCCCGATATTTGGTTATTTATTCGTGTTTTGTTTTCTACGGAATTCTCTATGTAACCTTCTGCAACAGCGGACGATTTCCAACCACCGTGGCGTTTTATTGTGGTTAAATCAGCACCAGTATCGGCAAGAATAGTCGCTGAAGTTCTGCGAAAGCAGTGGCCAGTGTATTCTAGTGGATTGAGTAAATTAAGGTAGGAAGCTATTTCTCTTGGCACAGTACTTATTTTGTTTTTCCCAGTTACTTGTTTCGTACATTTTTTGTTTTTATATTGTAGTAAAAACCGATTGGTTTTGGGGTCAATGGGGCGAATTTCGTTATATTTCTTCATTAGCTCATAAAATAAGCCCGATATAACAAATGATCGCTGAATTTTGGTTTTTGTGTTAGGAATATTGACAATTATTCCATTTTCGAGGATTTCTATATCGTCTGTTGTCACATCCACAAGTTCTTGCGAACGACAGGCCCCATTTACTCCTAAAATCAAAATAACCTGTAAACAAAAATATCAAACATGAAAACCTAGTAGATTTCTACTCATAAATAGGTACGTAATAAATCATAAACTAGTGCATTTTGTTCATAAACTTACCTTCATCAACAAATATTTGTCATCTGGAGCATTCTGCAAAAAGGAATAAACATCCTTTGTAGTAAGCACTTTTGATTTCTTACTACGGAATCCCTCCGACTTTCTTTTCATAAATGCTGTAAGTTTTTTGTATTCTTGAATATTTATGTCGTTTCTTGTCAATATAGTACTTTTCAACATTGAGTACATAGACCATAACGTACTTGGTTTGTATTTTTGCGCTTTTTCACTGAAATAAGCTAGCAAAACAGTTTCAGAAAAAGATGCCGCATTTTTTTTCACTTTTCCATTGCAAAAAATCGTCATAAGTTTTATTATATTTTTTAATTGATTTCTGTGGTAAAAGGTTATCAATCAGTATTTTTGCTGTTTCCTTCAACTGCGGCGGAGTTAAAAAATCTTCATCATCACTATCACTACTTATAATTTTGATAGTTTTATTTTACTTTCTACGAAAACTGAATCCTCAAACAACACACAAATTGAAAATGGCGCCAATGGCGTCTGCAATTTTCACATGTTCTTTTTTCAAATTGTTTATCCGGCCGCCGCAGGGTCGCACTGCCAGCCCGACACCATCCAACACACAGCTAGTGGCCAGTGTCATTTTGCGAACTTGGAGATAAAAACTCACTGTAAAAACTTTTTGGCTTTTGATATTTAGGTTACCGGCGCATAGTCTTACCCAAAATTAAAAAAAGATAAACCACGTAAGAAATGGATTTTCATACACTTTTCTCTCCCGCTCAGATGCGTTTTCTCCCCGCATATTTGTTCGATATGCAATGACGTACTTTCTACCGTAAATTTGATAAAGTATCAAGGTACTTTCCAAGCAGGTGTAGTATAAAAATAATTTACCATCTTCCTAGCTAGCGTAGTTTTGTAGAAAAAATATTTCCCACTTATTTCTATGTTTACTCGGGAAATTCTTTTTGGGGTTAGTGGCCGTTTAGTTAGTGTAGGGCAGTATTGGTACATCTTTGGCAATTCTAATGGGGAGTCGGAAGCCAGAAAATCTTACACCAATCTTGCTAAGGGATATCGTATTATCTGGCTATTTGGATGTGAAGTTGTTGTGTGTTACTTGGCTCTCAGCTGAGTATTACTGTTTTACTAGAGTTTTGTTTGAAAAAAAATAAAACCCTAGTATAACACTGCCGCATTCTGCAAGCAAGACTGATTATCTTATTCTTGGCGGAATTAACACTAGGTATTTTTCCTAGGTATAAGTTTGGTATGGACTTCCGCAAAGTAACGTCTGATTCCATTCTGTATAAGCCTAATTGTATTACGATCAAACAGTTGCATTCAGTCCCCCCATGGTTCTACACATACAGAACCCATTCAAAATATTCCATTGATTACAAATTATGAAAGTAACAAGCATATCGGTACATAGCTTGCGCCGCGGCTTCGCTCGCGTGACGCCCGACATGACTCCTGCTTACTTCCGCAACTAAATTACACGGAGAATTACAACGATAGAAATAGATTTAGAAGGCGTGTGAGTGTGTGTGAGTTGATGGTTTGGGGCGGTTTAACGGTCTTTGATTTTAGTTTTTGGAATTGATTTTATGATCTTTTTTGCAGGGCAGACAAGTCGATTGTTGTTGCGGGAGCGTTCTATATGGCGGTCCCAGAACACAAAGGAAAAGGGTGGGTTTATAGTCAGTAGAAGTCTGATACTCCCTTTCACTCCACCCAGAGTGGGGGCAGTAATTTGATGATTATCCCACAGAAAAAATCAGGCAAGTAGATTTATAGTTTTATTAGCAGTGGCTCGCGACGTCGTTCGCGTGGGAAGTTTTTCCCGTGTAAATCCCGATCCCGTGGAAATTTCGCAAAATCCCGTCTTAGCGAGCATCTACGTACTAAAAGGAACCACCATGCAAAATTTGAGAGCCCTACTACTTGTAGTTTCTGGAATTTCGTGATTAATCAGTGCATCTTCCTGTTCTTCCCATTTACTTAGTCGGCGCAGAACATTTTCCCCTTTTAGACGTCACAGCATCATTTACTCTTTTCTCTTTCATATTATTCGACACACAATGCATCAATCTTTTTGGCCTTCCTTTAAATCTCCATATTTATAGTTTTATTAACCAACGCAATTTTTTTTAACAGGTGCATCGTTCAAGGAGTAAACGGGAAAAGAGCACGGGGCTAATAGCCAATAAGCTGGAAATCATAAAAAAGGCCATGGAAACCAAAATAGTCCAGTGCTCCCAGACCAGACCAGTCAGGCATTCGTTGTTTGGATTTTGCTGCACTGGGCTTATTTGGCACAATACACCCAATTTTGTTTTATATCATTTCACGATAAGAGGAAACAAAGATTAAAGCAAGAGTAAATAGGCATCTTCTGGGCTCACTCGGTCCATCGTAGACCTCATCTATCGCTTATCATCAGGCGAGATTGAGGTCTAGAGTGGGCTCATAACGAAAAAAAAAAGAGTAATTTTTTTTTTTTTTAATCCGGATGAGCCCACTCGGCGCCACATAGCAAAAGCTACGACCTTTGGCAAAGAGTACAAAAATGATAGTACACAATTACACATACACTATGAATATGGCCACGAACTCTCTTCCAATGTATGCCTGAGGAGAAGAAGAATTAATCCTATAATTGTAACTGGCGATGACAAGCTATTAAACACTAGCTATTAAACGCCAGCAACAATTTAGATATAGCTGTATAAACATTAAGTTATGTACATATGATATCCGTGATGATATGATAGAGTTCACAAGAAAATGATGTTACGAGGTTTTACTCCGAAAACCAGCAAATAAAAAAATACGTGAAAATATGTTCTTATTTTATGAGCTCAAAGTTATTGGTACTGGTAAAACACTAAACTATAATCTTCAATGTGTCTTGTGTAGAACGTAGGATAGATTTAATCAAATTTTAAGACACTATACATATATCTAAAAGCTAATTTCAGTACACAACTATGTTTTTAACCTTAAATCCTCAATGCTATGGTTGAGAAATTTTAAACCTGAATAAAGTTTGTGTTTCATTCATTTTAAAGATATCAATTTGCAAGTACTTCCTGCCCATCTGTAATTACGAATTATGTGCCCATCTGCCCATCTGTAATTAATAATTATGCCCAAACTAGGAAAATGAGTTCCTAGATTCATGAACAGAACTTGGACCGTAGCCGCACTATCCTTGGAAAATAATCAGGTAAAAGGACTATCCGCATCAATGATCCCTGTTTATTCAGTGGATCCCATTTGTTTACGGAGGCATAGAACGGTGCAAGTTTATACTAACAAAACAAGGACTCGTACCTCCTAATTATCGTCATCCAAATCCGCCCCAATAAAGCAAATTACCATTCCGGACATCCGCCGCTATATCTATGTTTACGTCGACGCCTGTACCTCACGCACACAGGCACGGCTACTCAACACACATACACAACTCTCACGCACACTATCTCTACAAAAGTACATTCGAGCAATAAAGTGCGTACAATTACTCTAGGTGTCCGCGGGATGAGCCCTGATTAGTGACGGTCAGGTGGGCGCAGCGGAGGGCGGTCGATAACTCACCCCGTACCCCCTGCGCCCCTAACTACTCCCCCACTGTTTATTGCAGGGGGGGCGATCGCCTGAACTTAAGTATTGATTCGCGCGAAACGTGATTTGTACGCACTCATCTAGAGGTTAGCTTGCGGCTTACCGAAAGTTCATTGACTGTTGTTTGGGACTTTTCGATATCCATTGCCGGGCGGGGGTTGTTCGGAAGCGAGAAATCAATTTTGTATAGCCGATGGATGTTGCGTAACGCGAAAGGTTTTGGCGAGTGTATTCGGTGGGTGGTTCATGGTCCGTGGTGGTGTTTACGCGCAAACCGCGGTCAATAGGCCTCGGGCCGCACCTACCGTTGTCTTCGGCGGTAATGTCGACCCGTCACGGCATCTACCGACTTATTGCCGAGTGATGCCGCGATGTTTTATTTGCTAAGTGCTTTGATATAGTTCGGGCGGGGGTGACTTAATTGACGTCGTCATGTTATACAAATGATATTTACGATTCGCTGTTTTGGTTTCTGTATTTTCTTAATAAAATCTTGGTTGTGTTTCTGGTTCGTAGTTAAGGTCCTTGATGATGGTCGGCTGTGTCCTCATATGACTCAAATAACCAATTTTAGACCTACATGTGAGGACTCAGTAATAAAAGGAGATGTTAGGCGGCGGATTATTATTGCGACGATCTCGCTTAGCGTCCAGTTTTCGCCGTCTTCAATTTACAAACTGCTTAACATTGGGTTGCGTATTGCCATTTTTGCCAATCTATCACATTCCACCGTGACAGGTCGAAAGTCAATCCTTCCGCATCAAGAAAAACAATCGCTTTCAACCAATTGATGTTTACAACGTGTGCGGTCCGATGAGCTTCTGATAATACAGCGTTCTTCGCCGGGTTAGCGTGGGAGTTCCTAATAATAAATTATTAATTTAAGGACAAGAGAAGACTAAACTGTCTATTATTATCTTCCCGCCCTTTATTAATAAGTGCCGAAACAAACGAGGTTTATTATGTGTCCTTGCGTTAGCGTAGCCTTGAATGAGTCGTTTGGGAAAGATAAATGAAATGTGGGAGTATTTGTTTTAACGCCTCTTTAATAACTGCTTCGCTGTGACCAGTCATAATAGCAGTATTATTAGATAGTGTGACACCCCATTTACTGGCCAGTTTTTTAGGATGGGAAATAATCCAATGACTACCTCCCGATCTGGGCGAAGCGGGAGGGTGTGTCAGACTTTTACTGACTAAAACCCATCCGTGTTCAATCATATGCCCTTCGTGTTCCGAGGCCGCGGTAACTGTTTCGAACAATTCCGCAACCCCGGCAGGCAACGGCCCTCGTATGGGACCCGACAATTTGCTGACTCTCTTTAAGGCGCACGTGGAACACAACGCGCCGTCTACACGGGCCTGGTTTCAGTAGGGCGGTGAGCGTCCCATTGCTCGCAGCCTGCAGGCCCGCGCCTAAGGTTGCTGGGAGTCACCCTGTGACTCCCGATGCCCGGAGCGTCTCCTGCGGTGGCTAGGGTGCGAGGGCTGTGAGGGCCTTGAGACCCGCCTCTCCCTCGCGCGCCCCGCCACCTCCTTCGCTTGCATAACTGCTTCGCAGAAAGAGGTAGCTGCTTCCCATGCCTCCTCGCTCCGAACCATGGATTGAAACAGGGCCGGGAGCGAGAGGCCACCGCCTATCGCCCATACGAGGACACGGCGGAGCTCTGCCCAAGCGGAGCGAATCTCCACTGAGTGTTCCACCGTGTCATCCCTTCTAAACTCATACATACACACCTCAATCACATAATAATGGCATACCTTCACTTTTTTGATTTGTAAAAGTATAACCTTCATTTTTTTTGCGAAGTTTAGTTTAAGTTTTTGTTTAAATTGTCCTAGAGCTGTAAAAAATCTGGCTTGTACTATTGTTGCGGAGGGACGCTCATCTTCTAAGATACAGGTTCTAACCTAGTTTACAGGTCTGGGTTTCAATGTATTGCCACCTAGTATAAGCCTCTCAATGTATGTACTTCCATTGTTCCATTTTTAAGGCTTTACTTCAACAAAGATTTATGTATTTATTTTTAACGCATTCGTTCCACCAGCTGAGAATCTACCACCTAGCGTGAACTGCTATGGCTGTGCTGGAAGTCTTAAATAGACTCCGGAACAAGGTTGGTCCTAGCAAAACAATCTGTTTAGGTGGAGATTTATTGATGGCTCTACATTGAAGTGTGTATGTGGTTCTGCTCCAAACCACGGCGCACTTAATTTTCTGTCCTGCGTGTCTTGTAGTTGACAGTGTCAACTTGACACTGTCCTGTTGTTCACTGCACGACTTGATGCAAGTTTCGACGGTGACAAACTTGTTGCCCAGTTCTTGGAAGACTCTATTTAGCCATTTGCCAGAAGAAGAAGATGAAGATAATATAAAACTAGCTTTTTCCCGCGACTTCGTTCGCGTGGGAGGTTTTTTCCACGTAAATCCAAATTCCGGGATAAAAAGTAGCCTATGTGTTATTCCAGGATGTCAACTATCTACTTACCAAACTTCATTGAGATCTGTTCAGGTTTTTTTGCGTGAAAGAGCAACAAACATACATACATCCTCACAACCTTTCGCATTTATTATATTAGTAAGACTTAACTATGCGGTATGCCTATCACGGTCTACGGTTGGGCGTATCCCTATCTCAAGATACGCTACAAAACCCGATCCTCCTCCTTCCGTATGCACTCTGTCTCAACTATCTTTTAAAAGTTCGATACTGCTATCTTAGGTTTTCGTATTAGGAAATGGAAGTCTAGAATGTTAACAATACACATGTAAATCAATTGCTGCAAACATACCGAAACAAACTCAGAGATCAAGGGCTCTTTTGAAGTCCGTACATTGTGTCTAGTTTAAATCAATTAAGAAAACCATATAGTTTAAGGGCTGAGGTGACCTTTTGAAGAAAAATACACACAGATTTGAGTGGGGCAGTCGAGACAGTGCAACCATTTGTCAGATATCGTGTAGCTCAACTTAGAACATTAATGAGCTCAACGATTTGACGAGTAAACCAAAGTAAGGATGTTTGGGTAGGCCGCACAAAGTACTCGTTTACCCCGAATATAACAACAGACATAGTCACACATTCACATTAAGTTATAAAGATTTTGTGTAGGTCATGAAGCTCTAAGTAAGTTCACTTCTATTACTTAAAAAGTCTTATAAATTAAAATAATTTGGTTATGGAAACAATAAAGTCTGCAAAATAAAATGGATAGGGAGCGGTGATTGCCCCCCGGTTGTGAAAGTCGTAAGGGCAGTGCTCCCTCTTGTAACTTAACTTTATTCGGTGTACATCGCTGTTTGGTCTGCGAATGATAGTAATAATAATTGTTAATGTTTTTATCATGGTAATAACGGACTGAAAAGTTTACAACTGATCGTTGGGCTGTCCTAAAACCCTATTACAGCTTTGTAGTTTCTGCTAGCGACTGGGCCCAGATGAATGTTGGAGATGATCCCAAGTGTATAAAAGTACGGGGGTAAAAATATCATTTTAACTAGTTGTTCAGTGCGGCTTTTTTTCGCATAAAACCCGATTTCATGAGAATGCGGATACACAAAGTAGATATTATATAAGGCCTATATATTGCCTTAAAATCTCTTCAATCCAGTCTCATTAAAATCGTCATTGTTCCAGAGATAAGTTTGGGCGAACAAAAGGACTGACTAAAATTAAAAAAGGTTGTTTGTGTTTTAGTATAGTGTAATTAACTATACCTAAGCACTCGTGAAAATTTAGTTATTTTGAAATTACAGACCGACACTCCAATTTTATTTACAGATACCGATGTTTAGATATAGATAAAGGGCATTGTCTAGCCGTGTTCCTCGTTTCATGCAAATCCATTGAACGAGACGTTGAAAGATATTATTGTTTTACGATCTTCTGTACTTACTTGCACATGCATAATACGAAGATATTAGGAAGCTAGGAAGTTTTTATCGAGCTGTATTTTGTCAAAATATTTCTACGGAATTGGGAATTAGGATGAAGAGCAAGGGAAGCCAGACCTGATAAAAAATTATACAAAATTGTATAAAAATATTCTAGTGTGTCATAAAACGGGCACGCCGCAATTGCCGCGGTAAGACCCCTCTTTGAGGAGTGACTAGATCGGCGTCACGGCGTCCTGACCTACCGCATGGCACAGGTCCTCACCGGACACGGAAGTTTCGGGAGGTACCTGTGTCTGATGGGAAAGGAAGAAACGCCTGGGTGTCACCACTGCGAGGGTCGCCCTGAGGACACAGTAGAGCATACGGTGCAGGACTGCCCCGCTTGGGCAGAGCACCGACGTGTCCTCACGGCGGCGATAGGCGCAGACCTCTCGCGCCCGGCATTGGTCGAGGCCATGCTGCGGGGCGAGAGGGAGTGGGAAGCGGTCGCCTCCTTCTGCGAAGCAGTCATGCTTCCGAAGGAGGAGGCGGGCCGCGTGAGGGAGAGGATGGCGTCCTCCCTCCAGCCCAGCCGCAGTGTTACACGCCCACGGCGTCGGACGTCGGCCGACGATCTCCGGCCACCGTAGGCGCGGGCATGCGGACAGCGAGTAAAGGGCAACTCGCTGTCCGACCATGGACCATGCCCGGGTCGACGGCGCGTCGTGTTCCACGCGCGCCTCAAAGAGCGTCAGCAATATGACGAGGGCCCCCCTGTAGAGGGCCGATGCCTGCCGGGGTCGTGGGACTTATCCCATTACCGTGACCCCGGTACGTAAAGGGTTATTTGAAGGAACACCGTGGATTTTAGTCAGTAAAAGTCTGACCGTCCCTCCCACCCTGCCCGGGGTGGGAGGACTTATTTGATAATTTTACCACGTTAAAAAAAAACTGTGTCATAAAAAATATTTGGTCTGTTTTTGACTTCTTTTTTACACGCTTACATCAACTTAATGATCTAATGGTGACTAAGACTACAAAGGGCCAATATAGAGTTTGTGATTTATTTTTCCTTTTATTCAGTCTATAGAAGAAGAAGAAGAATATAACGCGATAATAACGCGAATGAAGCCACAGGCAGAAGCATGTGTTAAATAAATGTATCTCTCTTTTTAATATGTTATCTCGTTGTTTTTTTATGTGTATTTATGTAGGTTATTACTTATGTATTGTATACAACGTGTAACGGAAACCCCATATCTATCCAAACGGACTGAAGACAACATCCGGTATGGAGTCTCTATGGAAAGTTTTAGCTCAAAATAAGTGACTTACAGAATTGACCCCAAATTGTTGATTTCGTATGTTTATTGAATACCAATAATAACAAACGTGTCACATCACTATGAGGGTCATCACTTTTCACGTCACTTGCCAATAAAACGATAATTCTCTTGGTACTTCTTAATTTGAAAAATTCGGTCTCTGGTATCAATGTATTGAAATTTCTAATATGCTCCACACATGTACACATAGGAGTAGAAAACCCTTGCCATATCGTTTGTTATCATCCAAAGAAGCCGTGCACTTGGTATGTCTATACCCTTTAAATTACACGTTGTATAAGTGAATAGTACACCATGGACTACCCGCGTATTTATTATCTCCTGCGCCCATTATAACACCCTTTGTAGTTTTTAAGTCCTCATTTAATTCTGTTATGGTGTACAATAAAGAGTATATCTATCTATCTATGTTTTAGGCGATCCTTCGGGTATACACTATTAAATCCGTATAACCAGAACGAGGGTAGAAACAGGAGCGAGTGATAGATATCACGACGATTGGTGTGGCGGAATAATGCGGGCAGTGACTGTTGTGTGTTATGTTGTTGGCTTCCTTTTTCCCATTCATTCAATTGACTATAGAGAAGAACCGTGTACCAATATTTCCCTTTTGATTATAAGACCATTAAGATTTATTTATACTTTATACATATAGGTACATATAAAGGCGGACTTAATGCCGTTGCAAGCCTATTGATTTTTTATTGGTTACATTTCGGGGAGTGTGCGATAGAATTCTATAATCAAATAGCACCAAGCCCGTTCCATCATCGGACTACAAGACGAACGACGATGCACCATCGTTACATGGTGGATATCTCACCCATATGCACAAAACCTTTTTGAAATATTTTTATTGTGTTTCCTGATAGCTATAACCTGGGAATCTTTAAGTCAAGAGTGAATAGGTTACTTCTAAAGCGTGCTTCATCATCACTCACCATTAGGTGAGATGGTGGTCAAACGCGAGCCTATAATCATCAATAGAAATAAAAAAAGGTATTCGCTACTAGTCAACCAAAGGTGCTGAAGAGGAAGCGTGACAGGTGCAATAATTGTACCTGAGAAACTATAATTAAATTGTATAAAAGATTTATTTATTTAATTTGAGAAAGAATACAATTTTAATTTAAATAAAAACCCTAAACTACATATACACACCTAAAAATAAACTAAAATATTGAATCCAGAAATTCGTGCGCATCGCTGTCCACCGGTAATGTGCCCAAAAGACTGGCGGCATTGCCACGTTGTATGGCAATGCTTAACCTCTGTCCAAGGTAAAAGCCAGCCCTTGGGTCACGCGAAGTGTCAACTAGGCGTCTGGACAGATCTTTAAATAATTTGTGAGCACTCGGACCCCACGACCCCAAGGCTTCAACCCCAAACGGCTCGAAAATATAACTACCAACAAGGTTATTATATTTCCGCCGCTTGAGGTTCTCAGCAGCCGCAGCGGCAGCACCAGCACAACAAGCTGAGCTAGGAAGATGGGATGGCGCAAGAGTATCGACACAAGTTGCGTCCCACACTAAAGGCCTACCCATCTTCCAAGGAAATAAAGACATACCGTCCGGTCTTTTGCCATCGTCGCGTGCCAGGCCATTGAGTTCTATAATGTATAATGTCGTTATATAATGTCGTTAATATTCGCGTGCCGTGCTATGCGACCCGCGCTGCGGCCGCATGAAAGGCCGTGGTGACCGAGGCTGTTGACAACTTCGCCACAGTGGCAGCGATGAGCAGAACAGCAGGGAGCACCTACACGAAGGGAAGCAGCGAGGCGGAAAGTAGTATCATCGAACAAGGTGCCTATGTTCGATGACGGAAGTGCATGGAGCCAGAGACCCGACTCCCATTCACCCACAGCCAGCAGGCGCGCACGCTCTGCACCCGAAGCAGATGTGGCAATAAGGTCACTCTGAACTGCTCTACAGAGCGGCTCATCCCACCGCCTCTGAGATGATGGATTGTCGGGTGGACGAGCACGACTCATTTAAAAAACTAATAATAACATAAAGGCGAAGCCACACAAAGCACAGATAAATAGAACTAAATATACTGATATATCAAAAGAAAGGAACTCGGATCGGTTCACACCCGATTAATATTCATAGTATGCATGTAAGTCGCAGGAGAATAAACTTATTGACGGCATTACAATGTTAAGAGTCATCGAAGTGAGGGCACATATATGGAGCATATAGCTTAATTCATGCTCAAATTGACTAGTTTGTGAAGACTAGAAGCTGCATGCTTTAGAGATAGATTTATGACTAAAACCATTCCAATGACTTGACAATTACTATTGGCGAAAAATTAGGTCTAAAGATTGTTGTTTTTTTTTAAGGTTAACGTCCATAAAAAAAGTTACTTATAAAATCTGGAATATAACTTTGTTTATAATTAAATTGAAAAAATTGAGGCGTAGTTGTAAGGAGTTTTTGGTTAACTGGACCCACTCGAAATGGACTTGTGGGATCAGCACTCCACCCAATATAATTTTGAATAAGTCTACTGGATCATAGGGTCCAGTTCGCTACTCGTGCTAACCCAACAAAAAATTCTAAGAAGTCTTCTTCTTATCATGTCGGCTGTAAGGTCTAACGATCCCATACACCCTAGTGTCAGAGTTTCTACACCGCCTCAAGGGCCTCTGAAGTGGTCTATTTTGACGACCGCCATTTGGCGACCGGGACCACCGGCTTATACGTGCCTTCCGAAGCACGGAACCATCTTTTTATCAGACAATCAGGTGATTCAGGCCTGCAATGTCCTAGCCAAACTGGAAACAACTTTACAATGTATGCTTTCCGCGGGAATCGAACCCACCACCACTGGGTCACAAGGCAAACGCCTAAACCACTCGACCACGGAGGCAGTTCTAAGAAGTAAAACACACCCACATAGCGTATCAAGCGTCAAATCACAGAAATCAATTATAATGTTCTCGAACATAATCACAAATAAAACTAATTAACGTATCGTATTAATTTTCGTTATCTTCGTACAAATTGCAATGCAACTCATTCGCGACCGGTTTTCTTGCGGGCTTGATAATTTGCAAGCAATTACAACTTGTTATTTTAGTAATAATTTTAATTTTGATTGTCGTTTTGTCTGACCTCTTAACCGACACGTGTGTCCGGCGCGTAGGTACCTAGTTCACGATTTTCCAATACAAGGAGGAAAGGAAACATATTTGGTACTTCGTTTGAGTGGAAGGTTTTTTGTTTTAGTAGAAGTCATTATTTCTGTGTGAGAGAGCAGCTCGCACAAACAGATGGACATATAGAAAGACTAACATTAAAGAAATGTTAGTTTCTGTTTTATGATAATGTAAGTTAATAACTATCCTCGTGATTCCCATTGAGAAATTATCTTTTTTTGACGATTTTTTTCCATTGGTCGCCCTATCTTTAGCGATGTGGAGTGCACTTTGCAGTTTGGTGTTTAGTGCTGAGTGGATTTGGTCAGACCATCTAGTTGGGCTGCGAGCTCTCAGCCGTTTGCCATCGATAGATAGATAGATATATTCTTTATTGTACACCGTAACAAAACAGCAAATAAGGACTTAACAACTAAAATTGGCCAAGTTCGAGTCAGACTCGCCAATGAAGGGTTCCGTAGTAACTACGCCAAATTACTTTGTTTTTCATAGTGGTATGGAAAGGACCATGAAAATGAATCCGGAAATTTACCAAATTATAAGGCGAATTGAAAAGGTGGTTTTATTTTTAAGTGGACTGTATTCTAAGGATGGTGGTGTTTGCCTTGAAAGAACTGGATAGTGAACGGGCGTCTTGCGACACGTACTCCGGGACTTGGCGGCGACACGGCTTTCCTGCTTCGAAGCAGCTGCTGCTGACCCGATCTCGTTCAAATCAATTTTCGTTGAAAGTTTACATTAAGATCTACAGCATATATTTTTTTAGATTTTTCCCTCCATTATTATAGAAGTTAGAGGGGGCGGGACATACATTTTACTAGTTTGGAAGCGTATATCTTTTAAACGATTGACTTTATGAAAAAGTAGTTTTAGAAACCTCAATGTAATTTGTAAAGACCTTTCTATAGATACTACACAAGCATAGGTTTCATGAAAAAAGAAATATCGGAAAGTGATTCACAGAATACATCTACCTACTAAGTTTCATGTGTATAGTCTTAATAGTTTCGGAATAAAGGACGGATAGACAGATAGACATGATGAAACTATAAGGGTTCCGTTTTTTGCCATTCGGCTACGGAACCCTAACAAGCGTGATACAATGGGTGGTCTCGACCTTGCCAGTAACCGGGAGCTGTTCCAGTTTATGTCCATCTTGCCAAGCGATGAAGCTAAATAATTTTAGTATCCTTCGGAGGCAGGTACTGAAAAGCCTGGTTATAATGATGAGCTCACGAAGAATACAGACATTTGTAAACACATTTAAATAACTATAAGCACTTTAGAAATCACACATAGATACTTCAATTATATTTATATTTGTTACTAACTTCTATCCGCGACTTCGTTCGCGTAGGAGGATTTTGGGAATACTTTCATTATGCGTACGGCTAAGGAGTGGAATTCCCTGCCGGAGTCTGTGTTTCCCGATAGCTATAACCTAGGGGTCTTCAAGTCAAGAGTGAATAGGTTACTAATTCTAGGTAACCGTGCTCCATCTTCGACCACCATTCACCATCAGGTGAGATGGTGGTCAAACGCGAACCTATTATCAATAAAAAAACCCGAACCCGTGGGAATTCCGGGATTAAAAGTAGCCTGTATATTATGCCATTATGTCAACTATCTACTTACAAAATTTCTTTTAATCCGTTCGTTAGTTTTTGCGTGAAAGAGTAACCAATATCCATATATCTATTCATCCATCTTCACAAGCTTTCGCATTTATAATATTAGTAATTATAGTAAGGTAAGAAGTAAGACATAGTATAGATCAGCTGTTATTTAGATTTCTACTTCATTAGCTCACAATAAGATAAATGGGCACTTGCCTAACTTGGGCAACAGAATGTACGGTCTACATTTGTTTCTAGTGATAGATTTTCTACTTACGTTTCTTGTCCAAAAGAAAATAACCTAACAGACTTTTCTCAGGATTACTAAATCAATCTACATAGATAGATAAAACTTTTATTGGTCAACAGAAGACACAACACACAAAAGTACATTAACATACAGCATGCAGTTAACTAACAGAGGGCGTTCCCGTTAACTCGCAATACATGCTAAAAAAATATTACCATTCAAAAACAAAATGTTTTTATTTTTTTTAATATTTAAATATTCACTAAAGATGTTACGATAAAACTGATACGTAAAAAACACTCTGTATACGCGTAGGTACGAATTCAAAAATAAATTGCCGTCCTTCAAGTACGCGTGTTCAGAGTGTGCTTGCGACAGTGCCGAAATATCGGAAAAACAAAAAAACATCCCGTTTTAAGTTCTAATGATTCTTTCTGATTTATTGGTAAACTAGCTGTGTTCGCGACTTTGCTCGTGAGTGAAAGCCCCATTAAAATTGGTTCAGCCGTTCCAGAAATTAGCCCGGACAAAAAAAAAATACAGTCAAACAGTCAACAAAATGCAGTTATTTTGAAACATCAATCATGGACTGATATTACAACTTTTTCAAAGGTTCCTACTTAAGTAAGGTCTTTGTTACTTCTAAACCAGAATCGTACATACTTTTGCGTCTTTGGAACTATCTAAATTTATTTAATTTATGTACACACATGACACTTACAAAAGAAAAAAAACATATAAATACAGACAAAAGAGCACAAAGGTGCTGCTTATTTCCTAAGAAATTTCTTCCAGCAGACCTGCGACAGGAGAGTTGAAAAGGAGATGATAGACAACATGATGATAGAAAACATACTTAGCTAATAAATTAAACTATAATGATATATATAAACAAATATACATACATACAGTTAAAATACATATTTATATTAATGCTATAAAAATATATAGAATCAATATATTTATAACTATATCTATCTGATAGATATAGTTTAGGAGTTTTTTCAAGCAAACACACTGGTTCTATACAATATAGTTAATACTAATTTAGGGGCCAGGATATTAACATTTCGGGTCGTCGAGGAGTCAACATTCAGTAGCATTGACTTTTATTCAGTAGAAATCTTATTGGGTTTATAAGGGTTCCGTAGCCGAATGGCAAAAACGGAACCCTTATAGTTTCGTTATGTCTGTCTGTCTGTCCGTCCGTCCGTATGTCACAGCCATTTTATTCCGAAACTATTAGGACTACACACATGAAACTTGGTAGGTATTCTGTGAACTGCTTTCCGATTTTAAGAAAAAAAAAAGTATTTAAAATTAAGGGGGGCTCCTCATAGATGGAACTGAAACTAAAAATATTTTTTTCATCAAACCTTTACGTGTTTGATGTCCATAGATAGATCTTTGAAAATGACATTAAGGTTTCTCATATCATTTTTTCCTCAAAGTGGTAATATGAGCGTCTCCCCCTCTCTAACTTCTATAATAATAGTAAAAAATCGAAATAAAATAAATGCTGTAGTGTAGATCTTATTGTAAACTTTCAACGAGAATTAGTTTGAACGAGATAGAGTCAGTGCTTTCTGAGATATAGCACATTTTTTAAAACCGCAAATATAACTTTGTTTTACTTAAAAAAAAAAAACTAAGAAAAACGAAGCTATTTTGCGTAGTTACTACGGAACCCTTCATAGGCGAGCTTGACTCGCGCTTGGTCAATTTTTCAGTCAGTAGAAATCGGACACTATTCTGCTCCACCCAGGGCTGGAAGAGTCAATAGATGATTCCCCAAAAGGGTATTAAAATTCCTTGGCTTTTTAAACTTTATATTAATACGATATTTTCTTGACTTGAATAAAAACCTGACCACCTCTCAATGCGATGTTAGTAGAATAGGGACCTCACTGTTAGTGCAAACGCCATCTGTTGCCTGGGGCGTGAACTATCGCAATTTTGGCGTGACACGGAAGCAAGCTGAACTAGAGCTATCGCTGTATAGAACACTGTAAGAACAACATAATTCAGGAAACTTCAGAAATGTTTAACTAATAAAATAAAGATTTTAAATAAGCCTTTTATTTCTTGCAAGAAATGTTGCTCAAAACACGCCTGCCATATCAAAAAGTGAACTAAATTTAAGAATAAGTTACACGATATTAGTGTTGAATGGCCACAAAGTATTAAATATATTATAATATGTACTGTGCAATTAAAACACGATTGTGCCCAAAAGTGGAAAACTGAAAAACAATCTTTTAATTTTTATTGGCGTTATAAAAAAATATTGGCGCTGTGGCACTGCCTAGTTCGGTTACAGATTTAGATTATTTTGTTAGTACATAAAATTGCCAAATAAAATAAAAAAAAATAACCTAGTGCTATGATTTTTTGGAATCATTAAATTAAAAATTAAAAAAATATCTTTAAATTGCAGTCAGGGTACGGTTCATTTGAATAGTTATTTATAGGTCCACGAACTTCGATAAAAATATTGGTTTTCAGTTTCCCATTTATTTTTATTTATTTTTTTTTGTTTTTTTTTGTACGTATTATTTTTTGGGCACAATGGAGTTTTAATTACACAGTTGCACAGGAAGAACCTTAAGTGGAATACAATCTAAATAAGGTATCATAATGACACGGTTGGCGCAGTGGTGAGCGATTGGCTGCTGCATTGCGTGTAGCGAGTTTGATTTCCGGACCGAGACAAATATTTGTGTGCCTACAAATAGATGTCCCAGAAGAAGACGCTTTTTTATTGATGTTGCTCGCGTTTGGCCACCATCTCACCCGATGGTTAGCGATAATGTGGTTGAAGATTATGCAGCGAATAGTCCATAGGATACTTCTGGATAAAAGTAACCTTTTCACCCTTACTTAAAGATCTCCAGGTTATAGCTATCTGGAAACACAGTCTCCAGCAAGAAATTTCAAAATTTTGCTGTACAGACAGTGAAAGTATTCTCAAAACGTTTTGTTCGTAAAGGTAAGAATTATGAAGAAAACAAGAAGAAATAGAGAGTTTCACTAAATCCAAAATCAAAATATGCGCGTTAACTTCCGCTTGACGTGTCGCCATCGCATAAAAATGTAAATACACAAGAAACTGGTACGTCTCTAGTTATGTTATGACCATTGAACCGTTATTTACCAGCGCGCGCAATATTGGAAAGTTACCGTGACATCTCGCGTAGCAGACAACAAACTTACGTAGGTATGTGATTAGATAGCTTATCATATTTTATAATTATTAGGTGAACAGTCTACTTCTAAACAGCTTAGCTGAAGTGAGAGATCGCAGCCCCGGAAAAGATTGACAGGAAGAAAGGAATAGGGTGCGTTTTTGGATTTTCCTCTTGCAAAAAAGAACAAATTATATCACATTATTTATTGTTAAGTCCAATCCCTTCGAATCTATCACATAAGAAAAAAAAATGTGGTATTAGGTTTTTCAGGGGACAAACACCCACCCGGTTTCTACCTTTACTGTTTTTCCGGGGCTGCGGCCATTGTTAGAACATTTCCACAACCCAGGTAGACAATTGCCCTAGCGGTCAGCATCAATGCGTTCGACTGATCTTTGAGGCGCGCTTGAAACACGACTTGGGTATGCATTTGAAAAATAATGTGTTGATTTGGTTGTAGCCCTTAGCTCAATTATTTTCTTATGTCCAAGTAATTAAAAAGAAAAGCATAGTAAGAACTTAACTGAAAAGCCTACTCAAACGGTTAATTTTGAAAAAAGTGTCACTTAGAATCATCAAAAGATAATGTTCAATGAACCGGTAAGTCTATTGGAAAGTGAATACCTCTCGACACTGGCCTCGTGCTCTAAGAGACAGTCGTATAGGCTCGGAGCCAGGGTGCAATGTTATTATGACTTCCGAATTAGTTAAAGCTATACTAGGTTGGCTTTCTCAAATTTATAACACAAAGAAATAACGACAATTTTTTTGTGTTTCAGGAGACAAAATCATCAAATTACTCCTCCCTCTCCGAGTGCACCGGAATAGAATGTCGAACAGGGGTCTACTGAATAAAAACCCATCCAGATCCTTCATTTTGCCTTGCAGTTGGGTCCACGATAGCTCGTAAGAACATTCCCACAAACCCGGCCGACAGCTTTATTAATATAACCAGTTATTCATGCATATTTCGGCAATTTTAGGCAGAAATGTTGTGCTGACAAATATAAAATATAATATAAAGTAAATATAAAATATAATATAATATAAAGGCAAAACAATAAAACAGGTCAATAACACAAAGTTTCTAGGGATCCATATAGACTCTGAACTAAACTGGAAATTGCACGTGGATGATGTCTGCAAAAAACTTAACCAGTATTCATATGCTCTCCATGTACTACGAAAAGTTATAAATGAAAATGTTTTACTGAATGTTTATCATGCATATGTAGGTTCCACACTTAAATATTGTGTGGTGTGATAGGGTAATTCTACTAACAAAGAATTTGCATTCAAAGCCCAAAAAAAATGCATCAGAAGTATATGTGGGCTTAAACAGACCGATTTATGCAGACCGGAATTTAGAAGGTTAAAAATCTTAACCCTAGCGTCAATATATAAATTGGAAGCAGCATCAATTACAAAGCGAGATATCAGTATTTACGAGACAATGAGAAGTACTAGATATAAAAATGAACTTAGGGTAGTAAAGTGCAGAACAGTTAAGTTTAAATCAAGCATATTTGGTATGGGTGTTAAAATTTATAACCTGACTCTATTAAAAATATTGAAACATTGCCTACTTTTAAATACAAGCTCAAACAATTACTGATACAGAAAGTATATTACACAATCAATGAATTCTTAAATGACAAATATTTAGACTAAAATTTATTTAATATTATAATAATGCTTAACTGTGACAAACGACAATCGATGCATGTATAATGAACCTATTTTTTCAATTAATGTTATTTTTCCTTGTTTATTTTTTTTATTATTTTTTGACATAATTACATAATTGTAAATGTAGATATTGTACACTTGACATAAAATTGTAAATTTAAATAATGTACACATGAAATGTAATTGTAATTTTAAAATATTGTACACCTTATGTGTATGTTACAGTGATAATTGTCATAATAATAATTTTAAGAGCTGATTTTCTACCTGTGACAAACAATATAATAAATCTGAATGTGAATCTAAAAGATCAATTTATTTATTTGTAGTTTACCGATAAACGTTTTCAGGTCTAAAACTGAAGAAACAGAGTGGGTTTTTAGTCAGTTTTTAGTAAAAACTACTGAACGGATCTGAATAAAATTTGATAGATAGATAGTTAACATCCTGAAATAAAACATAAGCTTTTACTTTTTTCCCGGAATTCCCATGGGCTTGGGATTTTCGCGGGAAAACCCCTCCACACGAACGAAGTCGCGGGCAGAAGCTTGTATGAAATAAACCTTAAAATGCATAATTTAAATTATGTAATGATGTTACCACACCTCGTAAGCTCGCTATCTCCTGGCCTATGGCTAGTGTGACCAATTAGATACTAACATTAAACTTTGAGATATGTATCCGGTGCGATATGTTTGGCGGCCACTTCACATTCATTAACATTATTTTATTTTAATGACATTACTTTATATTGATGTAGGTGCGTTGAAGCCGGACCAATAATTGTTAAGTATCTCATCTATTTAAAATTATCTTCATATCTATGCTATATATACGTCAGAAAGCTGCGTGTAACAGATTTATCGTGTCTTGGCCATTATTTAAGTACGTTTCCGAAGTTTTGAATATGTAAATTGATTTTTTTTCGTTTTAGCGGTATTTTTTTATGAATGTACTTAAATATACAATAGTACTTTTTTTTTTAACGTGCTGAAATTATCAAATAAGTCCTCCCACCCCGGGCAGGGCCGGAGGGACTGCCAGACTTGTACTGACTAAAATCCAGGGTGTTCCTTCAATAGCCCTTTACGTCACGGGGTCACGGTAATGGGATAAGTCCCACGACCCCGGCAGGCACCGGCCCTCTACAGGGGGGGCCTCGTCATATTGCTGACGCTCTTTGAGGTGCGCGTGGAACACAACGCGCCGTCGACCCGGGCATGGTCCATGGTCGGACAGCGAGTTGCCCTTTACTCGCTGTCCGCATGCCCGCGCCTACGGTGGCCGGAGATCGTCGGCCGACGTCCGACGCCGTGGGCGTCTACCACTGCGGCTGGGCTGGAGGGAGGACGCCATCCTCTCCCTCACGCGGCCCGCCTCCTCCTTCAATAGCATGACTGCTTCGCAGAAGGAGGCGACCGCTTCCCATTCCGTCTCGCCCCGCAGCATGGCCTCGACCAGTGCCAAGCGCGAGAGGTCTCCGCCTATCGCCGCCCTGAGGACACGTCGGTGCTCTGCCCAAGCGGGGCAGTCTTGCACCGTATGCTCGACTGTGTCCTCAGGGCGATCCTCGCAGTGGTGACACCCAGGCGTTTCGTCCTTCCCCATCAGACACAGGTACCTCCCGAAACTTCCGTGTCCGGTGAGGACCTGCGTCATGCGGTAGGTCAGGACGCCGTGACGCCGATTCTTTACCATGGTTTTCTTAAACACTGCTCCACGATAAGATTTTCCATAGTACCATGTGTGCATTTAAAAAAAAATTAGACGCGAAACAATAATTTGCACAGGAATCGAACCATCGACTCAGCTATCAATTGCTGAACCACTGCGCTAACCATGTTGTATGGGTTTAAAAAGCGTTCCTTTTGTTTAGCTGTAGGTAAGGGTAGGTTTTTTAGGATATTAAAAAACAAAATTTTCATGCTTGTATGCCTTCTGGTCTTCTGGTCGAAAGCACAACTGTGTGATGTTCTATTCCTGGATTTTTCTATAACAAATTTTTAAATAAATGTAATTCTAGTTGCACAAAATTGGAATTTGTAGAAAAATTTAAATACTTGGGTCTAACAATAGACAAGAACTTTAACTGGAGAGTACATGTAAATGATATTTGTAAGTATAAGTCTAAGTATTTGGTACCTCAAGTATTTAACAAAACAGAATTATTAAGAGA
Organism: Tholera decimalis; assembly: GCA_943138885.2. NCBI lineage: Eukaryota > Metazoa > Arthropoda > Insecta > Lepidoptera > Noctuidae > Tholera > Tholera decimalis. The sequence continues at coordinate 3,400,208 of OW964553.2, read as the reverse complement.
ACAAATAAAAGTAAGTAAAGGAACACTAAAGAAAAAACTAAACAATATATTGGAATGCTAATCATATAGGTAATGAATACCTTGCTACTGTGAGATTATAGATAGGATTATATTGCAACATATTGTGTAGAAGTAATTGGAATGGTTCATTAATGTTAATGTATAAAGAGCGCCTCTCGCCATCAAACGTAAAAGTTTGGCGAGTCTAGATTTAAGTGATACCCTTGTATGTAAATTAATTAACTAAAAAAAAAGTAGTAGTGCGGAGTTTGGAAGATGACGGTGTCCCCCGTGCTACGAATGCACGCAAACCCGTTGGGAACGGCTGTCCTTTGGGCATCTTTGACAGTTGTTACAGGTTGTCAGAAGCCAGTAATCTGACACTGGTCTGACCAAGGGCTATCGTGTTACCCAGTTACTGGGTTATGGAGGTCAGATAGGCAGACGTTCCATGTACAACACTAGTAATCGGTTGCTTCCGGATAGACTGAAAGCCGGCCCTAACATGGATAGGAAAAGGTTATGAAATAAAATGAAATATTTATTTTGTAAATTGGTTATAAATAGCACTTTTACACGTCATGTTTTTTAGCTAGATGAGGCCGGTATTTCCTGACTACTCTGAAAAGAAACACCGAAACAAACTCAGAGGTCAAAGTCTCTTTTAAAGTCCAGACAATTTGTATTTGTATATGAGAAGCATGTAGGTTCATGTCTGTGGTATCCTTTTGAGGAAATAACCATGCAAGTTTGAGCGGACCTGTCCAGACAGTGCAAGTATTTGTCAGTTCGTGTAGCTCAACGTAGAACTTAAGGAGCTCAACTATTTGACGAACAATACCAAAGTAAGGACATTTGGGTAGGTCACACAAGTACTCAAATTGCTTGAGCAGATGATGCATGACCTGTGTGGAAATAGCGTCAAAATTTGCCATTTCTATCTCCTAATTTGTACTGTCCCACTCCATTGACTTCATCAGTGACCAGTTTATTGGCAACTACCTCCACTCCTTCTCCATTGCTGGACTGCTCAAAGCTATGCCGTGCTATCATATACAACTGATCTGCGATATGCGGTACTCCTCGACTGTCATCGACATACATATTCTAAATTCCTTTGTTAACACCATTTTCTTAAAACGATCCAATATAAAACACTATTTTCTTTGAGAACCGTTACAATTTTTTTAATTAGACCATCAAAAGCAAAAATTCACAAAATGAATTACAGTGGTTTAGCAGTGATAGTTGACAATGACATGAAACGAAAGATTCGATATTTTTTTTCAAATAACGGTTTACAGTCTCAGTCATTCACAAATCGTAATTAAAACATAGACGTCATGGAGATTGGAGGTGTCTAGCTGGCTGTCGTTTTTAATACTCGGATCAATATGGACATGCAAAAATGATAATGTCCAAGTCAACTTAGCTACCTATTCACATCATTCTGTTTGGAATTGAGTGACACAATTATACGAAGCTGAATTCATTAACATATTTTGTTGGTCACTCATCTCTGATGCGGAAAACATTTTAATATATCGTTTAACAGTGTTTGTGACTTAATGAAATAATAGATTTTTTTCGTCGGCTCAAAAGACCCGTTTACATTTTGATTAGAAAAAAAAACAGTGGCTTTTTCTTGCCCAAATTATGCGTGTGCCCAGTTGCGATGATTAGTCTTCGTATTAAAAAATATATTTGAAAAATGGCTTTAATCGCGAAGTGAAGTTTTACAAAGTGTTTTAAAAGTAACCAATAACAACTACGCATGTAATTTCATTAATTTTACAATCAAATAATACAACTTAATTGCTAACTTGGTCGTGGGTTTAATAAATATCAAATTACACACTTAAATTTAGTCTTATGTCAAGTTATAAAGCTCTTGCGTTCGGTTCCAACTCGGGCACACTGCACCAAAGTGTTGTAGGTTGCTTATTTATATTGCAAATCAGCCCAAACCCATTCAATGAGATGTGTCCGAATCGGAATCACATTTTTGTTATTAATAATCGTTTATGTATCTATACTATGTAGGTTACTTCAAGGTAAGCGTTATCTTCGACCACATCATCGTTTACCATCAGAGTGGCCAAACACGAGCATATCATAAATAAAAAAAAACTTCAGCAAACCAAAGAATCCTTGGTGGCTCAGACTGAATTCTGAATTCAAATGAAAAAAAATATCTTAGTATTTAAAGGTAATCGATGTAAAAACACCTGCATCTAGTTTTTAGGCTGAAAAATACTTTTATCAAATTTGAAAATAGTGTTCGTATAAACGCACTTATCTTCAAAAGTATTGAATGGATTTGGACGGAATTCGGTATGAAAGTAGTTTGTAGCACATTTTACCCGACTGGAACAAAAGGAGGGTTATGTTTTTCTCATGATAAAGTTGACGGAAAAGAAGCCCAGTGCGAGTGCTTGTCCACTATGATAATGGTTATTACATAAAAAAAATTACGCGTAGTTTTTTCGTAAATTTAAACTAGTTGAGGCCGATATAGAACAACATATCTCTGACCAACCCTAATCGCCAAAGCTCATCAGCGTATCAATCCAACAGCCTTCCATTTCACGCATCCATTTAGTAAACACGCAGTAGCCAAGAATAGCCAAGTCTGGTCACGGGGCGGACCGCCCCACCCCCCCGTAGGGCAGCGGGAGAGGGGGCGGAAGGGCCGCAAATGAAAAATGGCGCAATTAGCTCCACAGACAGTGAAAAACAAGTGCACTCGATCTGCCCGCCGACTCGACGGAGCGCTAACTCATCGATAACGCACCGATGTGCTAGGGATGCGATTAGGCGAGTTTTTTTGTTTTGATTTTGTTTTGTTTTTGTTTTGTTATGGCACGTTTTGATTTTTGTCTCCTTTCCTTTGTTCTGTAGTGTCTCGGTGTGTCAAAGTACGGATGTTGCAAGGGGATGTTGTTGAGTTTTCATTGGCTGGATTTTTTAAAGTTTACTACAGTAAGAATTTTTTTAAAGCTCTCCTTTTCTGTAACTCCTGAAAAATTGAGTATGAAACGGTACGGTTAACTGCGACACCATCATCTGTTACTTAAACAAATATGATAAAGGGTAAAATTGTTGTCTGGCCAACAAGGTTGTGCAGTGGTTGAGTGATTGAGATTCGATTCCTGCGCTGCGCGTCGAGGGTTTGATTCCTGCACCTAAACAAATGTTTGTATGGTGTATAAATATTTGTTCCAAGTCTTGTTTTAAAAAATGCGCTCATAATACAGGAGAAATTACTAGTGCGTAGTGCTTTTTTCCACATTTTAAATTTTTCCTGGCCTTCCATAAATGTTCTGAAATCAATATAAGACAAATTGGTTCAACAGTTCACGCGTAGCGAAACTTACTAAGAAAATTTATTTATATACATACATAGACAGAAGAAGGATATGATAGAATATACATTATTGATACATATTGGATACTAGTCATCACCTTTAACAAAAACAAAACCAAAGACAAAATATACGCGTCCACTAGAGAACCACCTCCGTTTCCTTTTCTTCCTTTCGTCGGTTAAAAGACGAAAACACAGAGACATCCTCTTTTATTTTACGTTCAAGTTTGGTATTTGGTTCTTTTATACACACACTGTCGTTCCACAGGAACCTCTGTAAACTTCCGGGTACAACTTTTAATTAGTTAAATTCCTTATTAACAAAAAAGTAAACGAACATCCATCTACATTAATGATCAAGTTCTGGAGCTGTGAGGGGGGTTACTTACTTGGCAATTAAGCTGCTGTTACATTATTTTTTATTTTATTTTTTATTTTTATTAGGGATAACAAACAAAAGAGTATTTAAAAATTAACAAAGATACTTAAGGGTTAGATGTAACAAATACACTGCTCACAACGTTATCCACAGATTGTTACATAAACTAACTAGTTGCTAGACATCAGTTTTACAGAAAAAAATAGAAACTAAAAACTAGGGCAAACTGAATAAAATTAAACTTATAGATATAAACACATTCACATACATTATAGAGTAAGCTAATTATGCATCATTAGCTTTATTATAGAAGACAATACGATATTAAACTTAGACTTGCAATAGAGACCTAGATTGAACGTCTTTATTTCCGGGTAAGTAAATCATTGAATTACTTCTCCCGCTGTGGGTGGAGCGGGAGGGAGTGTCAGACTTCTACTGACTAAAAACCCACCCTGCTCCTTCTGGTGCCCTTGCATTCCGGGGCCGCGGTATCTCGTTAGAACATTCCTGTAACCCGGGCAGGTAATGACCCTATGAGGCCCCGTCACTGGTGCTGACAGCTCTTTGAGACGAGCGTGGAACACAACGTACCGCCGCCGGCCTGGTCCTTACCGGACGGTGAGCTACCCCTGCTCGCCATCCGCAAGCCTGCGCCTACGGTGGCCGGAGATCGGCTCGCGATCCCAGATTGAGCGTCTAGATTAGTCAGTTGAATCAACAATAAGAGTTTATAGTTGGTTGTAAACCAGCGTAGAGCGGTATTGGCTAAAATTCGTTTTTCAACCGACGACAAAAAGAGGAGGTTATCAATTCGACGCGTATATATATATATTTTTTAATGTGTGATCATCGATTACTCGAAGACGGCTGAACTGATTTGGAAAATTCTTTTTTTGATTGAAAGGGTATACTTCGAAATTGGTCCCATTTTTATAAACGTCAGGATCTGATGATGGGATCCTGGAGAAATCGAGGGAACTCTTCAAATATTATAGGCACACCTATGACGTTTTGGGTATTTATTATAGTAATTTGTGCAGTTGCTCTCAAAAAGTACCATTTGAGGAAGTGGAACTGATGATGAAGACCACAGATGACCGCCAAAACTACTCAATAATAAGTATTGAGTGGATTGCGATTCGATTACTGCAAAGTGAAAAATAACTTTAATTTCGGAAGTCGGTGCCAAAAACGAAAATACAAAACTAAAGACACCGACTACCGAAATTAAAGTTATTTTTCACTTTGCAGTGTTTTTTGGGAGTCGGTTTAATTTTTTGGTAAAAAGTTTTTATTATGTAACACAGGCCTCCGCTAAACGAGAGAATGGTTTGTAATCGCGGTTTTATTACGGGTTGGTGGTGGATGCCGCATGTCTTTGGTTTGAGGTCGTAGGACAGTCGGGGCCGGTTCAGTCGTGATAATTTCCTTCACCGCTCTGAGGGTAGTAGTGATGAGTTAAATTACACAAAGTATGTAGATAGATAGATAGATATACTCTTTATTGTACACCATAACAGAATTAAATGAGGACTTAAAAACTACAAGGGTGTTACAATGGGCAGTCATGTCGCAAAAGCGATCTTTTACAGACAACCTCTGGATGGATTTGACACAGCAGGAGAAAATAAATACGCGTGTAGTCCATGGTGTACTATTCACTTATATACAATACATAAGTAATAACCTACATACACAATACAAATATATGTATATACATAAACAAATTAATAGTTTAAAAAACCAAAAACACGCTTTTAAGACTAATGTAATGAGCAGAAATTAGAAATGTATACTAGTAGGCAGTCCAAAGTTCCATCAGCCACCTTCCAATTCTATCGTCAGACCAGCTCGATGGTACCATAATATTGTATTGTCGTCTAATCTACACATAACTGCCAAGTTTCATGATTATACAACAATTAGAAGTACGTTTAATTCAGATTCTTAGATTTTATTGCATATTTAGTTCGTTACAGATCGACCTAATAATAAATCTATGGATTACGCGGTAATTCAAAAAGGTTAAGAAAACCGATAACAGATTTTCTTTAGGTTTGTTATAATCTTGAAACCTGATCGTGTTCAAAGTCCATTACGTGGCCTTTCTCACAAGTGCAAACACGACTATGATACGATGTTCCATCATGGAATGCCAGTGCCTATCTTCCGGCTTCATCATCAGATCTTGAAACCTAATCGTGGTCAAAGTTAATTACAAGATTTTTCTGTGAAATCCAAAACAGCTATGATACGATTTTCCATCATGAAGTTCCAGTTCATATCTTCCGGCTTCATCATCAGATCAGTTTGACAGTACCGTATTATTGTATTGTCATCAGTACTACATACAGCTGCAAATTTTTATTACGCTACGACCCTTGGAAGATGGTTAAATTAGTTACCTTAGATTCCATTACATAGTTAGTTACATACAGGTCGACCTAATAAAAGCGTGTTAAAACACTGGGATAATAAAAAATAGTAACAAATTAAAGATAAATTAAAATAAATGAAGCTGTCTGAGTTTGAACCTATGATCTACAACTCCGAAGTTGTATCTATTATCACTAGGCCACCACTGCTGTTAGTTTGATTCTTCATTCAAAATCCAAAATCATCTGCTTAGACTTTTCCCAGCGATATTGGAGTCGGTTTCCAGTCTAACCTTGATGCAGCTGAGTGCTGGTGTTACATGAAGCGACTGCCTATCTGAACTCCAAAACCCAGTAACTGGGTAACACCAGACCAGTGTTAAATTCTCTAGCTTGTGACTACCCGAACGGACTGTCAACGATGTTCAAACAACGGCTGGAATCAAAGGCTTAAGGACACCGCCAAATTCCAAACTCCGGGCTATTTCTGAGAAATTTCTTACAGAAAAACTCAATAGTGGTTTATGCCAGACCCAGGAATCGAACCCGGGACCTCATTGCTCAGCAGTCTTGTTTGCGGCCACTAGACCAACGAGGAAATTGATTCAAAATCCAAAATCTGATGAAAAATATCGGAGATAGGCCTACAAAAATGTTCGGGGCCCACTAGGGGGCCGTTGCCTGCTTGGGTTGTGGAATTGTTCGAAAGATAACTCTTTCGAACATTCTTGGCAACAGCTGTCAGGAAAGACGGAACTCAACCAAAATACATAGCATGATTTGAAGTAAAATAAATGGAAGGTATTGATCCAACACCGTAATTCATAGAACAGTAAAACTTTCAGAGATTCTGGCTTAATAATTACGGCCACGAGGATAGCTTTCTTCTTGCCGAGATCAGTCCATGAATCGGTAACAGTGTTAAGATATCAAGAGTTCTCCACGCCTCGGAAAACAGGAGGTGGCAGGACGCGCGAGGGAGAGGCGAGTCTCAAGGCCCTCACAGCTCTCCAGCCACCGTACGCGCGGGCCTGCGGGCTGCGAGCAATGGGTCAAAAGCCGCCCTACTGAAACCAGGCCCATGTAGACGACGTAAAGAGTGTCAGCAAATTGTCGGGGCACAAATTGCAAAGCAAATTGTTCGAAAGAGTTACCGCGGCCTCGAAACACGAAGGGCATATGATGGAACACGGATGGGTTTTAGTCAGTAAAAGTCTGACACACCCTCCCGCTTTGCCCAGATCTGGAGGCAGTCATTGGATGATTTTCCATCCTTAAAAAAAATACAACATGTAACGGTCTATAATGTTTTGTTGCAAGTGAAACAATAATTGTTTCACAATTAGCTGACTCGGCGAACTTCGTACCGCCAAATTTTTCTATTCCATATTTAAAATCTATGATTTCCCATAACTGAAATAGAACTGAGATATGATTTGAATTTTAATCGATGTTTTTTCATACAATAGAGCTTTAGGAACTTCTATGTAAAAAGCTATCAATATTTCAATCTTCCATATTTCCGCAACGGAAAACCATAAAGACTTGAGTAAAAGTCAATTGAAAAGAGCAGGACCCATACATTAAAACATATTTATTTATGTGTATTTTTTTTTGTTTATTAATAGATCTTGGTGATTATTGCCCATTTGTGCGTAGTTATTTGTAATGTTATATGAGTACGAGGTCTCGGGTTCGATTCCCAGTTGGTAGTGTGATAAGCCGTTGGTTCCAGCTGTCATTAGAACATCTTTGACAGTTGACAGTTTTACACATATGATTTGTTTACTTATTTTCAAAAACTAACTTGTTGTCTTGTTTTAAAATTATGTTCATAGACTTATTTTATGCTAGAATAGCATTCGGATCTGCTGCTTTCACTTAATGCTTGCATTTAATATACATTTTTTGACAAGTAAATTTAAAATTTATGCAACATCGCATCGTAGTAAAAACAAGAATAATAAAGCTCATTAATAATATTGAGCTTTATTAAAAGTGTTAATGGAAACCGATTTTATTCTCGCGCTAAGCTTATCTATACCTCAGAGATAATGAGCGAACTGATCATTATCAGTGTAGGTATCAATATGCCCGCAACACTTAAGTGACATGTGTTTAGCTAGAACCAGATTAATCGTTATCAGACGTGGCAAACTCACTTAACCAATCAATCTTTAATTTCGCTTGCAATAAATCAATAAATTTGCCATTAATTTTCGCGTACCGCACAGTCTTGGAGGCTGCTAAATAATGGATGGCCATCAGCTTTCATTAGTGCCGAGAGGGGGCGCCACCGGCGACCGGCGTCCGGGCGCCGGCCGACAACCGCGATCAATACCGCCCGACAGCCTCCGAACCGACCCGACAACAGCCGAACATGCCCGACGAACCCCGAAGACCGCCGAGCGCGCGCCGCACATGACAAGTGTCACTGTGATACGGCTCTGCAGCCTTCAGGCCTCCCTGAAAACTGTGAAAATTCATTAGAAAAGTGCATATTAATCATACGTGTGTAGTACTGTATTGTGCATCCGTTGTACTAAGTGAATATTGTTTGTGAAAACTGCGCCTAACTTTGTGTGCTGTGTGAGTATTTGACAGTTTGTACTTCAGGATACCCAATCCATATTTTGGTTTCAATGCACCAGTTTTGAGCTGTCCTGAGCTTCAATTGTCCTGTCCTTTTGGAAGCCAACCTCTGATGCATTGATTCTGCCAGCTTTCCACAAGTTTTCATGACAGAGTGCTTGACACTTGACGACTTTTTGCGCAGACCCTCGAAGTTCACATTGTCAATGAAATATTTTCATCAATGGATGACAGATGACATAATTGGATCACGGGGTGTGGCGTGTCGACTTAAGTGTGTGTTTTTTATAGAAAAAGGCCAACGATGTCCAAGAAAAGAAAATTAATACGATTACAGGGAGGTAGCTGGGGCGCATGCTCCGTGCTCTGCGTCATACGTGTTATTATCTATAATTTTCGGTTTTACTGCAACTATTACAAACACGGAAATTAATTCCATGATTTGAGTAAGTTTCCTGTAAACATTATAATCGTTAATAATTACATTTTCCCGAGTATTGGTCTTTTGACAGCGGTAATTAATTGAACATGCATTTATGGATGTTTTTATCGGATGCAGCGTTAAAGATTAATTAGTAACATGTAGCGACATTATAAAAAACAAAAAGCTATGCGTTTTTAGTTCAATTGTCACGTAACCATGGCCATTGTTTTAAACCGTTAGCTTCTCTAACTCCTCTTAGGATTTTTTTCCTCCCTGATTAATCCCTCACCTTTAAGAGCATCTATTTTAAAACACCTTACCGACCTTGACCAATTTACATAAAAGCCTGCGGGAGGCGCTGCAGTAGCGGCAAACATGGCCGCCTCATTTAGACCCCTTTAAATCTTCGCTTCATCTCTTCCGCCACCGTATTTACTTAGCTCACAGAGGGGCGAGGGAGGCCTTTCATCACTGGCCGACAGTAGCTGTCAAAGTGACAGTTGAAAGCTCGCAGCAGGTGTGAAAAGGATGGACTTGAAAATAGAACGATCATTTTTGAATATTTAATTATAGAATCGATTTGTTTTAAATTTCAAGAATGGAATGCGGGTGGTCTTTGCATAAAGCCTTTGTCCAACTGATACCTCTTTGTGGTTCATAATTAAATATTCAAATACATGACACTTTGACATTTGGAATGTTTTTGTGGATAAACAAACTGGTTGTTTTGCATGCGCACCGCGCTGTTGGCTATTAACGAGGCTATGGCTACTATTCCCATTTATAACCGAAACGCTAATAGAAAAAATAATGTACGTAATTAATTCCTGTGAAGGGCTTTAAGGGCCGTTATCAATGGACGTCTGATATTAATCAAGTGGGGACACTGGCGTGGATTTGTCGTGAATTCTTTGACCTGTGATTGTGGGGGCCGCGGATTGGTTAGCGGACAAACAACTTTCGAACGTAGTTCGTCTCTGACCTCTGTCCCGTATGTAATACGCACAGTGGACATTATGCTTAGGACAGAGGGGACAGTTGTCAGCCCAGCTTGAGGCCGATCAAGACAGCAAGCTTGGTGCCGGGTCGTTGACTGCGTTTGAATTTTTTCTAAGAAACGCTAGTCTTGGGTGGTCTTCGACTCTTCGCGTTGACTATTGGATCTGGTCGACGATTTAGTTAATAAGTAATGTTAATGACTTATTTCATATAAATAGTTGAGATATAGATTCGGATTTGCAAAACATTATTGGCAATCAAGTTTATTTTAAACTGGCTCAAATAGAAATTTATTTCGCAAATTTTTCTGCTGTAAAAAATAGCCAATTCTATTATTTAATAAAATTTTCATTAGTCTCTTAATAATAAGGTAAAATAATTGTTTGATTGTGTATTAAGGCCTCGTACAGCTTATGCAACTTCGTAAATCCTGATCCGTATACAATTAGAATTAGTTCAATTGTAAACAACTATGTGAAACTTAGTCATAAATAAAGACCTTCGACAATCAATCAAATAAGTCAGTTTTTTATTCTAGATTATAATCTATCTATGTACCAATTGTCATCCCATTCTCCTATAAATATACCCAAACTTTCGCATTTATAATATTAAAGTATAGATGCATAGACGCATCTTTAGCATTACAGACTCATTTCCAAAATTATTGAAATAAAAAGCAAATAAAAATATTCTATCAAAAATCAATAAACTTTGGAGAAAACAAATAATTTTTCATTATGATAATAAAAGTTTATCAATAGCCAATGTCCGACAATTGGTATTCTCACCGTCCTCCTAAAAGAATTACGTTCAATAAATTATTTCCTCCGTATTTCAAATGTTTACTTTCTTTTATTAAAGTTACCGATAGAGTGGGTGCGACGAGAAAGTTCGTCCCAGCGATCCACACCAGTAGTTGCTTGATAGGCATTCAGACACAATTTATTAGACCGAATGGACTAATATAACACAATTTACATATTAATAATAGTTTTTCTTACGATTTTTGGGATTAGAATTTTTTTGTGTCATCTTTTTGAATGATTAATTAGTATCCAATCAGAATTGGCTAACTGTTTCTCGAACAGAAATACATTTGATAGGAATAAATCACCGTGGACTCGTTTAAATAGCATGAATGGACATGAAAATGTAAACTAAAACTTAACATACATAATCATTAATCACTCTATAACGTTGCCAATGCTGGGACTTATGCCTCCACTCTACGAGATGTCGCATGCTTTTCTTCATCGTTTTGAGGGCAGTGGTGATAATGAAAATTACTCAACGTAATTTGCGTGCCTGAGTTCGAATCCACGACACGATAAGATAGTTAGCTCTTTATTGTACAGACGCCAGCACATCAAGCTACAACAATCTGTCAAATTTATTTAATAGATTTTCAACTTTATTGTTAAAGAAATTAGGTTCAAGGTTGATTGTGAAAATTTGACAGTTTCGGGTAGCTTCATGTGCAGGCGTCTGTACACCAAAAACTGATCCAAATAACGTTTAAAATTCGTATAACGGAATCAGAGGTGACCTTTTGCGGTGGTTTACATCTTACATAACTAACAGAACTAAAAAAGTGGTGGTTGATGGCTTCGAGTCCAGCGCTATTCAGGTCACATCTGGCGTTCCTCAAGGTTCCATCCTGGGTCCCTTATTATTTATCTTATTCATTAATGATATAAAAATCTGTTTCCAACATTCTAAATTTCTTTTATATGCGGACGATTTGAAGGTTTATAAAAAAATATCAAATCAACAAGATTGTATTGATTTCCAGCAAGATCTGGACCGTTTTTCTGACTATTGTTCTTCTAATAAGCTATATCTTAGTATTCCAAAGTGTCACGTTATAACATTTACCAAAAAGAAAAATAAAACAGAGTTCAACTACTGACTTCCTAATAAACTTTTAGATAAAGTTACTTCCCTCCGTGATCTTGGGGTTCAGCTTGATTCGAAGCTGCATCTAGATGCTCATATAGACAAAATAGTTAGTAAGGCTTACCAAATGTTTGGTTTCGTAATGAGAGCATCTAGGGAATTTCGTCGCCCTTCCACCTTTTTGCATTTATACAAATCTATAATAAGGCCACAATTAGAGTTTGCGGTACCTATATGGAACCCACTGTACAAGAAATATAATGAGACTTTGGAGTTGGTACAACGTAAATACCTTCGTGCTGTAAACTACAGATGTTTTCGAAAGAGAGTCTCATACAGCCTACTTCTCAAAAAATACGATCTCCTTACCTTGCAGTCGAGACGGAAGCTCCTGGATGTTATGACTCTGTTTAATGTGTGCCGGAATAAATTTGATTGTCCTGACCTAGTGAAGAATTTAAGTTACCTTGTTCCCCGAACAGTACATGTACGTGAGGTACACACACGACACTTATTTGCTACTAGCCGTTGTAAATCCAATGCTGGTTCACGCTCACCTCTTCATCGTTAAGTTGAGACTTACAATAATGAGTTTGGCACAGTCGACATATTTTTCCTCAGCAAAAATTTATTCAGGAAACAAATTCGAGCAATTATTAAGGATCGGCAGTTGACTTTGTGATTAACGTGTAATTTCGTCTGCCCTGTTTATGAAATCATTTGTATTTTACATTTTCTGCACCGCACTTTATTAACTGTTGCTTTTCTTTTAGTTTATAAAGTAAATCACACCGTATTATAATTATGTCGCTCTAGTTTTTATATAGTAATCCGTGGAAAACGTTGTGGGTAGCATATTTACCATATTTTTGTATGTAAGCCTATGTATAACTATGTAATATGTTACTGTTTGTTTTTCCCTGAAATAAATAAATAAAAAAAAACCGGTCAAGTGCGTGTCGGGCCACGCGCAGTGTAGGGTTCCGTAGTTTTTATAACAGCCAAGTGCGTGTCGTATTCGCTGACTGATCGTTTCGTACCATGCTCTAACTAAAAGCCAAACATGACTACCTAACTAATTTGACTTCCTATACAAATCCTCACCTGATCCGACAATTTTGCACGGAAAGTTTTATTTTTTTAAGAGATTTGTATAAAACTTGTCATAGCTGGTGTTTTGAATTTAAATACGGACACAGAGTTACACTACTCAATCGCCACAAGAAACTAGCACGATACAACTGGCGCTTAGCGCCATCTATCGACATTTCTATAGAGTTGTTCGAATTTTTCGAGTCAAATACAATTGGTCGACTATTACTCGTAAACTTGTAAAGCCCACTTATGTGTGATAGTTTTCCTTTAAATTTCGTTATATATAGGTACTACTGCCGTGACATTTGAATTTCTAACTAAAACCGTTTAGTTGATAAAGGGGGGAGACACTTGACTCTAACGAAAATTGGTACTTTAAAGCTTGATAAGTCACGAACGGTTTACTTAATCAAAAAACGGTCTTACCAAACCCCTAATATTTTTGAAAGACCTATCCAACGATATCCCACACTATGGGAAGAACGACAAAAAAAAATTATCATTACACTTTACATGTATGGGAGGTACCCTAAATAATTGTTTTTTTCAAAATTTTATTTTACCACTTTTTCGGCGTCTTTAACGTGTATACTCATGCCAAAGTACAACTTTCTAGTACCAATAGTTTTTGAGCTAAACCGCGGATAGACAGACGGACATGGCGAAACTATAAGGGTTCCTTGTTGACTACGGAACCCTAAAAATGGGTTGTTTTATCGCTAAAAGCTCTTTTACAGCCTTTGGATGCATTTGACACAGTCGGCCGTGCCTACCACCAGGCAAAAACTACTCCTTTTTAAAAAAAAGTAAAAGTCTTTAGCAAAATTTTGTAAATAGCAACAGATAAATATTTAAAAGGAAAAGTGCTTGGAAGCGCCACTTATCACCACCCGCAAGTTTCACAGTCTATTCAGTGTTAATTAACACTTGCCAGTTAGATATCTCTTTATGACCTTGTTAGAAAGCACAGGTTCTACGACAGTAAAAGCTGCGACATAACAACTTAAGTTAGCCTATGTTATCAGCTTGACACGTTGCATTTTCAATCGACACAATACCTAGATATAACATTGGTCTTTTTTTTTTTTTTTTTTTTTAACGTGGTAAAATTATCAAATAAGTCCTCCCACTCCGGGCAGGGTGGGAGGGACTGTCAGACTTTTACTGACTAAAATCCACGGTGTTCCTTCAGTAACCCTTTACATACCGGGGCCACGGTAACGGGATGAGTCCCACGACCCCGGCGGGCTTCGGCCCTCTGCAGAGGGGGCCTCGTCATGTTGCTGACGCTCTTTGAGGCGCGCGTGGAACACGACGCGCCGTCGACCCGGGCATGGTCCATGGTCGGACAGCGAGTTGCCCTTTACTCGCTGTCCGCATGCCCGCGCCTACGGTGGCCGGAGATCGTCGGCCGACATCCGACGCCGTGGGCGTCTATCACTGCGGCTGGGCTGGAGGGAGGACGCCATCCTCTCCCTCGCGCGGCCCGCCTCCTCCTTCGGAAGCATGACTGCTTCGCAGAAGGAGGCGACCGCTTCCCACTCCCTCTCGCCCCGCAGCATGGCCTCGACCAATGCCGGGCGCGAGAGGTCTCCGCCTATCGCCGCCGTGAGGACACGTCGGTGCTCTGCCCAGGCGGGGCAGTCTTGCACCGTGTGCTCTACGGTGTCCTCAGGGCGACCCTCGCAGTGGTGACACCCAGGCGTTTCCTCCTTTCCCATCAGACACAGGTACCTCCCGAAACTTCCGTGTCCGGTGAGGACCTGCGTCATGCGGTAGGTCAGGACGCCGTGACAACGATCTAGCCACTCCTCAAAGAGGGGTCTTACCGCCGCAATTGCGGCATGCCCGGCCGTCGGTTGCGACAGTCGTGCCCTCCATACTGCCCTGAGATCGCGCCGGAGCTCTTCCCGCCGCGCCTTGACTTCTCGAGGCAGCGGGGATACGCCCCGGCGCTGCGCCTCCACGCGCCATTCATAGACGCGCTGGAGGGCAGTCGCCTCCAGATCCCAGGGCAGCAATCCGGCAAGGAGGTTGGCCGATTCGCCGGCGATCGTGCGGTATCCTCGGATCATTCGGATAGCCATGACCTCTGCATGCGACCAACTTTAGTGGTCGCGTCCGGATGCACAGGGCCCACACTGGGGACCCGTAGAGGGCCATGGACCGCACGACGCCGGCGTACAGCCTTCGGCAGGAGGCGTTTGGCCCGCTGAGATTAGGCAGGAGTCGCCTGAAGGCGGCTGCTGCCCGGTTCAGCTTTGGGGCCAAACTCAGGAAGTTCTCCCTGAAGTTCCACCGGCTGTCGAGGACGAGTCCCAGGTACTTCATCGTCCTCCCGACGCCGATGCGAACCCCCTCCACCGTTATGTGGGACTCGGACCGTGGCGCGTTCCGACCGCCATGAAAGCACATGGCCTCGGTCTTGTGCAGCGCCACGTCGAGTCCCAAGTGCCGGATCCTATGAACGACTGTCGCAACCGCTTGCGTCGCCAGGTCGGCCGCCGCCTGGTGCGACTCTCCCTGCGCCAGGACGAGCGTGTCGTCAGCGTAACATACTACGCTGACGCCGTCAGGGAGGTCGCCGCGCAGCACCCAGTCGTATCCGATGTTCCACAGGGGCGGCCTCAAGACCGATCCCTGTGGGACACCGTACGACATCTCTCGCCGGTTCCACTCTCCCCGGTGACCGGGGTAGATGACGGCTCTGTCCGTCAGGTAGTCCTCGACTATGCGACGGAGGTAGGTCGGCACCCGGTGATACCGGAGTGCCTCCCTGATGCAATTCCAGGACAGGGTGTTAAAGGCGTTGGTGATGTCCAAAGACACCGCCAAGACGACCCTGCCCCGGGATACCGCGTCCCCCGTCGTGAGGGCTCTCACGCGCATGATGGCATCCACCGTCGAGCGCCCCCTGCGGAAGCCAAACTGGCACTCCGCAAGATCCGGGCCCACCCGATTCAGGTGCCCGAAGAGGCGGTCTGCAATTACTCTTTCCAAGAGCTTGCCCGCCTCGTCGAGCAGCACGATGGGCCGGAATGCGGACGGAGAGTCCGCAGGGCGCCCGGCTTTCTGGATCAGGACCAGCTTTCCCGTCTTCCAGCGAAGCGGAAACTGGCCCCTCTCCAGAATGTCTATGCTGCACCACGAATTAAGGAGATCCTTATGAGTACCATCTTGATCTTAAATCATTAATGAGTTCTTGATTTATTCTGTTTTTCTAAACATATTGTAATTTAATATAATTGCAATGTATGATGCTTATTTTATTATATGTTTCAACAAAATGTTTACGCATTAATGTTATGAAATAAATTACTTATGATTTATAATATTAAATTCATGCCAACCCTCGAAACACCTACACCTTATAGTTCGCGCCTTTTTCTTAAAGGGTTATGCAGAAATTACGGAACGCCACGTGGGACGATCAAAGAACTAAACAACAGAAGAGTCAATGATCGAGACCTCGAACCCCACCGATCACACTATATACCGTGAACCCATTCCAGCCGCAAGCACATTTAGCTTAGTTGGAGGGGTTAACAAGATTGCTAGTAATGTCAAATGTACCCACGTTGCTGGTTATCTTTATAAAAAAACTGGACTTTTTATAAAATTGTTGTACTGTTTACATGTGTCAACTGATAGCGAGATATCGGCTCCCTGATTTACACACCACACGCGCGTCCGTACCGCTCCGTATGATATACAACGTGTAATTTAAAGGGTATATACATACCAAGTGCATGGCTTCTTTGGATGATAACAAACGATATGGCAAGGGTTTTGTAATCCTAAGTCTATGTATGTAGAACTTATTACAAATTCTAATACACTGATACCAGAGACCGAATTTTTCAAATTAAGAAGAACGAAAAGAATTATCGTGTTATTGGCAAGTGACGTGGAAACTTGGAAAGTTATTGACCCTCGTAGTGCTATGACACGTTTGTTATGATTGCTATTCAAGAAATATATGAAACCAATAATTTGGTATCAATTCTTTGAGTCAGTTATTTTGTGTTGAATCTGTACATAGAGACTCCATACCAGATGTTGTCTTCAGGCCTTTTGGATAGATATCGGGTTTCCGACAGGTCTTCTATATTGTTATGTTCACATAGACTACAACTGTACTACCAATATGTCAATATGTAACAAAGGTTATGTTACAGAGCGGCGGCGGTGCCGTGGAGGGCATGCGCCGGCGGCGCTGAGGCATGAGCGCGGCGCGCGCGCCGGACCCCCGCGACCCTCCGCGACACCACCGACAACAACCTCAGGTAACTTTATCATACTGTTTATTGTTATCATCTCTAACGGGTTACTAATCAGCCCCAAGTTTCTGAATGCCGAAACAGATCTCTATCTCTCTGCCGGCTGCTGTGTTTAATAACACGCATGACCCGACAGCCTTTAAAGCGAGAGCGAAAAGGCATGTTTTAGGCTCGCTTATCTATGAAAGTACCAGCAGAATTCATCCAGGTCAAGAGCAGACTCATCCAAATAAAAGTAACGTCAACAGAATTTAGACTTAACCACCGTAAAGACAAACCTTTTTACCACATTGATGGCCTGGCGAAAGGGTTTGTCACACTCATAATTGGTAATTCAGTCTTCTTAAAACAGTACCCAACTGATGCTGGCCATCCAAGTCGAGCTATTCTAATTAAGATCTTGAGTCTCTTGTTGAATATACTTCTTCTGCAAAAGACATCAGTATTTGACTAGGTTGCACGCTGTTTCAATGGTTTTCTGTAAAGGCATTCAGAAACTGAGGGTTTTGAGTTGCCATTGCAGCTCAATATTATTTAGAAATAATAAAAGACCTTGAACTTTAACTTTAGTGTCAAGGTCGATGTCTATGTAAGCTCTTTTTGAGTGATAACTGATAAGACAAAAGATAGTAAGTGGTGGGTATAATTATTTACTCTACTAGGCCTAATAAAGACATATTTGTGTAGTCTTCTCATTAAGAGAGTGCCGCTATGCAATGTAGATAAAGCCAATTTATAACGCAAAGAGTACGAAGTACTGTTTAGGGATTCCAGAAATTATAATTTTACGTAGGTACACGAAAGCTTTCTGACTTGGTCAAACCAAAGGTGTAAAGGTCGAAATGTTTGATGTAGAACTAGGTATCCCACCAAAAATATCCTGTAAAAAACTAGCCAAGTCTCAATGGAGCTACTTCTCTATAAAAAGTAATAAAATCTCTAAGAAAAGCCAAGCTAAGTCTAAGGTTCTTTACAACGATTTTTTTGTTAATATACATAGTTAGATTTTATGTGACTTGGCCGTTGACTTGGATGTGTCGACAAATAAATGTGCATAAAAAATGTTCAACGGCCGGCGGCGGCGGGGGCACTGCGTACCCCAGATATGCTAGATTACTAAAGTTAGCACCATTGTTATATCACTTCTATTGCTATTTAAACACTGATCTGTGTAAACGTCAGAACCAAAGGTAATTGGACTATAGGATATACCTTCGTAGTACGATATTAAAGGCGCTCGAAATTTTGGGAAAAAGAACAGGGAGTGTGGGATTTCTACCTCACTAAAATCACCCTAGTGATCAGCATCGACAAATAGAAGGGGCCCCGTTACCTCTTAAAACACAACTCTAGAGCCCGCTCTGTGCAACGCCTATTAGGGCTCATCCCTAAGAAGACTGTAAAAGTCGAACCCATAACCTACATCTCGTAAGTCAGGACGACCCACCACTAGTAATTAACCATTACTTAAACGATCTGTAAGCAAGATATTAAATGATGGTACCTACTCGACTTCTTATAACTGTTTATTTTTTGTACGTACCATGTCTATTATGTGAGCTCTACCATAGTTAGGCTGTCAAGCACAGGATATAACACTATATATTAGTGATTACTTAATTTGACATACATACTTGTACGTACTATAAAAACTAGACATTATGAACATTGCTTTTTATATGATGTACGTGAAATACCGCCCACTGCTCGATAGAAGCTGTTTACACTTGTATACGGACCCTTAATGATATAAAGCTCCAAAAATGTCAGCCTCTAAAACGTGCCACTTTAAAGCTAAACCTACTCAGTCCACATGTAAATACATTACTGGGAACATTGTGAGTTACGAAGGCTAGACACAAAATAAGACCGTTGCTAAAGGCCTCAGGTGATGTCAGTCGAAACGATTTGAATCAAATCTCTTGTCTGACCTCTGACCATACCATAATAGTCTTTCAGTAATGCGATTACAATTAATTGCTCTATAACCATTAATCTCCTCAATTCTCTGGACCCATAACCTTAAATTAGATAGCCTTTTACAATTTAAGAGTTACGAGTAAAATAAGTAAGTCCTATTTAAAACTTACTAAACAGGTAAAATACTATAATAAAATAAATAAACCCAAACTTAATACCCGAATAGCGAACAATTAATATAAATAAAATGCAATTACACCATTTTTGCACTGTCCATTGTTTAAGTAACTACATCTATTATACTACGGTTTCTCGGAATTGGCACGAGCGCCGAAATAGCAAGTCTAAATTGCGTCGACGCACGCGATATCAATCCGTTCCGTTTGTTTTTAATTGACAAACGGATTTACAATTAGAATTATACGCGTCTATAAAATTCCGGTGTTATTTAGTGGCCATTCCGCGACACCCACACTGCTTTAAGGCGATGGCGATTTCTTTAGGCTTGATTGGTTAAGTATTGATTAATTGTTAATGTGTATGTTTGTCCCACAAATGTTTTTTTTGTTTTGTTAAAGCTACAATTCTGCTTTTATGGGGTAACTGTGATATTACACATTCTTAAAACATGGCCATAAGAACTTATTGCTAACGTCATATTTAGATTGATATTGAATTGAATGCGTTTCAAATTGGTTTTCGTATCCTCAGGGCTTTTCATAACATTTAAGCATCAGTAACTTACGCTATTCAATTCTAATAAAATTAATTAATTTAATGACATATTGAAGATGGACCAAAAATATTGGCCTTCTATAAAACTCTCATTCAAAATGATACATTGTGGATTCTGCTTCCGACGCTCGCCCGCGACAGTCGTGCCGCTCCGCGCTCTCGATCGTTCCGTGCCTGAGTCATCGCTCCGTTCGTCACGCCCGCCGTGACGTCACTCGTAGTCGCCGACTACGACGCCTGGTCCGGATCCGCCTTTTTCGAGGCGGTGAAGGATATCGTGCTTCTCTAACAGAGATTGTCAAAAACAATTTGGTTTGGCCCCTTCAGGGTAAAACCACAGTTTCGTGGTCCTTGGTTGGAAACCTCACGGTGTCAACAATACCAAGGGGGTGCTGACCCGACGCACCCGCTGATCCCCTTCAGGGTGAAGCAGTCAATTGGAGTCGAGTGCTAGGTTTTGGCCTTGGGGGATCTCCTAGTCAAACCTAGTTACTGAGTTCTCTTCACAGCATACACACCTAGTGTCGGTTGGGTGTATCTACCCCTTCGCACTAGACCCAATAGGGCCCGGTACGCACATTAAGATTGGCGACCGGATTACAAGCTTAGGGCACACCATTAGGCACACACCTCCCTGCTATCCCCGCAGGGAGCGAACTCACCTCCGGGTCATTCCCGCCCGGAGGGTTAGGCAAATAGGGCCCCTCAGGCCACATCAGACGGCAACACAGCTACCGAGTTTGTCTGGGTTTCTCTTCTCGGTAGCGAAGTGTTAGGAGAAACTCCGGGGCAGGGCTCTTTGGGGACCGTCTGCTCGGGGAGCTCACGTTTGACGTGTCTCCTCGAGGCGCTTATGTTAGGTTTAGGAGAATAGGATCCCCACTTTTACGCCTCCAACATGGAGACCTTAGAGACTCTATCCGCTCAGGTAAAGTACCTATCCGATAGGCTACTTAAAACCACCGAGGTTTTAGGGCTTATTATATTTAAAAACCCCGACTTAAAAAAGGAGTTTGAGGAGGAGATTGACTCCATCAAAATCAATCCCATGCTCAAACACCACCCCGCGTTGCCACCCATCCCGCAGCCGGAGATAGATCCCACCCCCGCGCCCATCGCAGATAGGTCCCCCTCCCCCCCAGACGTCGAAATGGACTCTGAGGAGGAGGAAAAAGAAAAAGAGAGCTCGGAAGGCGAGCGCTCGGAGCGCGCAGAGAGCATGCACTCTGGGCGCTCGGAGCGAGCGGAGTCCGAGCACTCCTCCTCCGATCAAACCTCTTCCTCCGACGATTTTATCCTCGTCGAGGGAAAGAGGAAGAAGAGGTCGCAGGCCTCGTCCTCCACTCAGGCCCCTAAGGCCAAGAAACCCTCCCCTCCCGAGCCAGCACGCTTAGTGCAGAGCCAGCCCTCCACTTCCTCGGCCACTAGGCCCAGCCCTACCCAAACCCCAGTCGTCAGCGCCTCAGTGCGCAAGACCATCCCTCCCCCACCCATATTCATCCACGATAAGGGGGCTTGGACAAACGTGTCCAAAGCGTGTGGCGAGCAACGTATCGCCTACACGAATGCCCGCGCCGTTCAGAACGGCATAAAAGTAGGGTTAGCGACAGCTAACGACCACCGCGCGCTTTCGAAGCTTCTCAAGGCTCGAAATATCCCCCACCACACTTATACGCTCCATGAGAGCAAGCCCGTTCGGGTGGTCCTCTGCCGGATCCCCAGTGAGATCCCCACCACCGAGATCGTCTGCGACTTAGAGTCACAGAACATCCCGGTGATTGAGGTGCACCGTATGCACGGCAGAGGTGGCAGGGCGTCTAACAACGTCCTCGTCATCTGCCACCCCGTCTCCGAAGGTCCCCACCCCATCTTTGCGCTGAAGACTGTATGCAGTCTCTCAGGAATACTCATTGAGAAGCCACACAAAAGTGGCACAGTAGGCCAATGCCACCGTTGCCAGTTGTATGGGCACGCGCAACGGAATTGCTTCGGCAAACCCCGGTGCGTAAAGTGCCTGGGCGATCACGGCACTGCGGAGTGCAGTCGCCCAAAAGATAGGTCCCAATGCCCAGACCCGCCCAGCTGCGTGCTGTGCGGGCAATCGGGCCACCCCGCCAATTACCGAGGCTGTCCGAAAGCCCCGAAAACCTCCGCCCCTAAACTGGCAACGCGCGCTAGCGCACGCCAGGGACGAGAGTGTCCTACACTCTCGTCTGAACTCCCCCAGACCCTCAGTCCCCAGCGTCCAACTCCTTGGACGGCGGCGAATCACGCCCAAAACTTCCCGGCACTAAGGCCGAAAGTCCCTGGGCTGATGGATCAACCCATCATGCCCTCCGCCCCGGTTGTTGTGGCTTCTCAGCCCCCACCCCCTCCCCAGTCACTCCCTCGCTCGGATGAGCCGGAACTCGATGCGTTCCTCATCCTTGGGAATACTTTCAGTTTCTTTCAGTCCCCCCGCGCCATCCAAATGGCAAAGGAGGTCGTGGCCTGCAGAAGTGTTGAATCCCTGATTCAGGTATACTATAAGTATCCTGATGTAAAAAGCCATTTTAACAACCTTTTTAAACAGCCATAATGTATAACACGGCTAGTAAAAGATTAAAGCCCCGATCCCTAAAGCTAGGTTACTTCAATGCCAATGGCATCACTAATCAACGGGACGAGATCGCGACTTTCCTTCGCGATCATAGTCTCGACATCCTTCTGGTCCAAGAGACCTTCCTCAAACCCCACCTTAGGGATCCCAAGGTAGCCAACTACCGGCTAGTTAGGAACGATAGGACTAGATGCCACAGAGGTGGCACTCTAATATATTATAGGAACTCCCTGCACTGCATCCCTATGGATCCGCCGCCCCTTGCCCACTTAGAGGTATCCGTTTGCCGGCTAGGCATGACGGGCCATCCCTCTATCACAATAGTATCCGCGTATCTCCCACCGTACAACGACGCAGATTCAAATTCTTCGATAAACGCCTCACTTCGAAGCGACCTTACAGCCCTTCTAGACATGAGTGACTCCGTCCTTATGGCGGGGGATCTCAATGCCAAACATCCCGCATGGTGTAGTCGTATTACCAACCCCCGTGGGAAGGTACTATACGACCTTTGCACACCTCTCCACATAGATATCATAGGTCCTATGCGGCCTACTCATTACCCGTTCGAGCCAACCCATTTGCCCGACGTACTCGACATTGCCCTCCTGAAGAATGTGAACTTACGTTTGCACTCTTTAGAGACGGTAGACGAACTTGACTCTGACCATAGACCGGTGATCATGGAGTTAACTCCAAGATCGGGTCCCTATGACCCTAACCGCCCCCCTCCCACACAGGTGATCACTGACTGGAGGAAAGTAGGCGAATTGCTGAAATCCAACACGTCTCCTCACCTGGACAAGATCCCCGACCACATCCAGTCCGCCGCCGACACGACGACTGCGATCGACTCACTCACAGAGCACGTACAATCTGTCCTGAACGACTGTTCAAGGGAGATTCCGGTGTCAGAGCACTGGCGCCGGAAGCTCCCGGACGATGTACGGGCCCTGCTGACTGAGAAGAACGCAGCAGTCCGTGCCTACAGAGCCTTCCCCTGCCAGAATAACAAAACTTTCATGCGGTACTTACAGCGCAAAGTAAGTAACAGCATCAGAGAGTGGCGTGAAGCCGGCTGGGATAAGACCCTGAGCGAACTGGAACCCACCCACCTTGCCTTCTGGCAACTTCAGAGGAGAATGCGCGCCACTGAGGTTACCACAATGCCTCCCCTTATCCGCCCGGATCAAAGCATTGCCTTCGACGACGAAGACAAAGCTGAATGCCTAGCCGACAGCCTAGAGGCCCAGTGCTCTCCCAGCTCCCAACCAGTCGACCCAGCCCACCTTGCCCACGTGGATGCTGAGGTAGAACGTAGATCTGCCCTACCCCCTGTCGAGGACCCTGATGCTCCCCTCCCCCCCGTCACGGAAGACGAGGTGGAGGAGATCATCAGGAAACTCAAACCTAGGAAAGCTCCCGGGACTGACAGACTGACCACTAGGGCACTTAAACTCCTCCCACGTACGATCATAGTCCTACTGGTTGCCATCTTCAATGGCGCCATGTCCAACAACTTGTTTCCGCAAGCTTGGAAAGAGGCTATAGTGATAGGTATCCCAAAACCCGGAAAGCCCAAGTCCCTCCCGACTAGTTATAGACCCATAAGTCTGCTCAGCGCCCTCAGCAAGATCTACGAGCGGATTATTCTTAATCGGCTCAAGGACTTTGTCGAGGCAAAGAGCCTAATCCCTAACGAGCAGTTTGGCTTTAGAGCCCATCATTCCAGTGTCCACCAAGCCCACCGCATCGTAGAGCACATTAGCGGCCGCTTTCAACGCGGTCTGATGACGGGGGCCCTATTCTTCGACATAGCGAAGGCCTTCGACAAAGTCTGGCACAATGGCTTAATTTATAAGCTATACCAACTAGGTGTGCCGGATCGTCTCGTGCTCATCATTCGAGACTTTCTGTCGAACCGCTCCTTCAGATATCGTATCGAAGGAGCGCTTTCCACTCCCCGCCCTATCAGAGCCGGCGTCCCTCAGGGCGCCGTGCTCTCTCCCCCACTCTTCACGCTATTCTCTAGCGACATCCCAAAAAGCCCTCCAGTAGAGTTAGCCCTATTTGCCGATGACACGGCCATCTACTACTCGGGAAAAAGTCCCGATAGCATCGCTCATACCCTCCAGACCTCAGCCAACGCACTAGGCGATTGGTTTAGGAAATGGAGGATTGAGGTAAACCCTGACAAAAGTCAAGCAGTCCTGTTTCGCAGGGCTCGCTATAGACAACCCACCCTCCCCAGCCCGATCACTATGTTTGGCAAGCCGATCCCCTGGGAGAAGCGAGCCAAATACCTAGGTGTAATCTTAGACCAGTTCCTCAAATTCACTGAGCACATAAAGAAGGTTCGCTCGCGAGCCGCTTTCGCTCTCGGTAGGCTTCACTCCTTGCTGAATAAGCACAGTAAGCTCTCCCTTAGGTGTAAAATCCGAATTTACACGACATGCATACGTCCTATCATGACGTACGCCTGTCCGGTGTTTGCCCATGCCAGTCCGGCTCAGATCCATAGGATGCAGGTCCTTCAGAACCGTTTTCTCCGAAAGGCCACGGGCGCGCCCTGGTACTTGAGGAATGAGGATCTCCACGTAGACCTCAAACTCCCTACCATAAAGCAAGTGTTGAAACGCATGTCAGTGCGTTACTTCACCTCTGCTGATACCCACACCAACCCCCTGATCGTATCGGCCGCCCGATACAGACCCTCCCAAATTTCTCGGGTTCGTCGCCCGCGCCACGTCCTAGACGAGCCCGACGACCCCATCACCATCCGACAAGAGAGCAGTAGGGAAACTAGCACTCTTAGAAAACACAAACACAAAACGCGTTCTGTATTCCGGCCTCGCCGACGAGGCCCATCGCGACGTCCGCGTACTTGTAATAGAAATCCTCCCCGACCTTTGCCAAACGAGCCAGCCCGCGATGCTGAGCCAGTAGCAATAAATACTCCCCTAAACACGACCCAGCCTGTCCCTTTGCTGCCCTCCCAAAATGACCCCGCTATGCCGAGGCCCGTACTCCGCAGGGAGTGCCCTTAGCGTGCGGTCATTAGTAGTAAGTAAAATTTTAGTTTGTAAGCCCTGGCTGGGGGCCTTTAATTTAATTATTAGAGGTCACCACAGGAAAGTCCGGTTAAGTAGACTCACAGCCTTAGTGTGCTGATCTACAAGTGGCCCTACCTAAAAAAAAAAAAAAAAAAAAAAAAAAAAAAAAAAAAGATACATTGTGAAGAAATTATCATAATTAAATGTTTATATGGAAATTGTTGCGTTTCAGTGACAGTTAAACTATTGAATAATAAATTGAATATTATAAATATTAGCTATAAATCACTGGCACCTAGTTAGGTTTGCTTTTAGCAAATATTAAAACGAGTTACTGTTTGCACGTTCACCAATAACTCTTTCGGATGGTATGTAAATGCAATATTTTATTTTTGTGTTCATTGACAGCTGTCATTGTGCTGGTAAATAATATACATATATAAAATTGTAGATTGTTATTTCAAAATAACTGAGTACTTTCAGGTTCCTTATAGTTAGTTACATGATAACAAAATCCAAACAAATTGTTTTGATATTTCTTTAAATATTGTTGGTCAGTCTCATAATCGAGCTCTGGAAGATAAAGGAGGCTATAGGGCATTATAACAGCTACTTTTAATTCCGAAATTACAACTGGATTAGGATCCAGGATTAGGAGGATAGGAGGAAAAAGTAGTAAAACCGTGTACGAAATCGTGGGCGCAGCTTGTAAATTAATATTAAATCGTGGGCGCAGCTTGTCAATTAATATTAAATCACGGGCGCAGCTTGTTAATTAATATTAAATCGCGGGCGCACCTTGTTAATAAAATTCCCAAGCTCCCAAGCTGTAGTTTGATGGAGTTACTGACTGAGTATGATTTCATATAATATTATACTAGCTTCTGCCCGCGACTTCTTTCGCGTGGGAGGATTTTCCCGTGTAAATCCCGACCCTGTAGGAATTCCAGGATAAAAAGTATGCAGTAGCATATGTACTATTCCAGGATGTCAACTATCGACCTACCAAATTTCATTGAAATCCGTAGTTTTTGCGTGAAAGAGCAACAAACATACATATATCCTCACAAAATTTCGCATTTATAATATTAATATTAGGATTACGCTTTTGTTAGACAGGATAAGCAGTGGTGTACCTATGAAACCTAGAGTATGCTTTTCTATTAACCAGGGATATATCTAAATTCCATAGGGAATAACGTAAATACATTTTGTTGCGAGTTTGGAATCGAACCTCATTAAAATCAATATCAATTAATGTATTTCTATTAAACAAGACATCACTTTAGAACGTAATCATTTACAGTTAAAACGACTTTTTTACTCTAGTTGTTTATTTGAAAATTTGCAATCGTTTGATGAATGCTTGACGGTAGCGCGTGTGAATGCTTCATCTCATGAAGTTAATTAGAAATTGGCATCTGCTTAGACTTTTATCAACTATGTCTGGTACGGTTTCCAGTCTAACGTGGAGCATTTGCCTATTTGACTGCCACATCCTAGTAGGTGGATGATACGATATCCCTTGCACAGACGTAGCCGAGACTTCATGTGCAATAGTCGCGCCCATAACCACTACACCTACGAAGCAGTCGAGGACGTTGTCTGCCTTACCCCTTGGCAAGAATGGTGTCTGATATTCTGGCTTCTGATTTTCCGTAATAATTGTGAAATAATGAATGTTCAAAGCTCCAGAGCCTTGAACATCGACGACGAGTTGCAAGTCTATCGGTTTTCTATCGGTTACATTTCGGGGAGTGTGCGATAGAATTACACAATCTAATTCCGCCAAGCCCGTTCCACCATCGGACTACAAGACAAAAAGCGATTCGCCATCGTTTCATGGTGGATATCCCACCCATACGCACGAAACGTTTTGGGAATACTTTCATTGTGCGTACGGCTTGGGTGTAGGCTAGGAGTGGAATTCCCTGCCGGAGTCTATGTTTCCTGATAGCTATAACCTGGGGGTCTTTAAGTCAAGAGTGAATAGGTTACTTCTAGGTGAGCGTGCTCCATCTTCGACCACATCATCGCTTACCATCAGGTGAAATGGTGACCAAGCGCGAGGTGGTCAAAGGTGATCAATAAAAAAAAAAAATTAGAAATGACAGCAGCGATCAAAGACTTCACGAGTTTTCCGAGGCCCAGAGGAATCTCGGTGTGTTACAATGGTTACCCATCCATGCACTGACCTCGGCATGAAAGTCAACCCTCGGGGCCGTCATTATTTAGCCACAATCTCTGAAAGTTTTGCTGTTTTATGAATAGCAGTGTTGGACCCTTCCATTTCTTTTACTTCAAATCATGCTATGTATTTTGGTTGAGTTCCGTCTTTCTTGACAACTGTTGCTTTTTTTTTTATCGTGGTAAAATTATCAAATAAGTCCTCCCACCCCGGGCAGGGCGGGAGGGACTGTCAGACTTTTACTGACTAAAATCCACGGTGTTCCTTCAATAACCCTGTACGTTCCGGGGTCACGGTAATGGGATAAGTCCCACGACCCCGGCAGGCTTCGGCCCTCTACAGGGGGGGCCTCGTCATGTTGTTGACGCTCTTTAAGGCGCGCGTGGAACACGACGCGCCGTCGACCCGGGCATGGTCCATGGTCGGCCAGCGAGTTGCCCTTTACTCGCTGTCCGCATGCCCGCGCCTACGGTGGCCGGAGATCGTCGGCCGACGTCCGACGCCGTGGGCGTCTACCACTGCGGCTGGGCTGGAGGGAGGACGCCATCCTCTCCCTCACACGGCCCGCCTCCTCCTTCGGCAGCATGACTGCTTCCCAGAAGGAGGCGACCGCTTCCCACTCCCTCTCGCCCCGCAGCATAGCCTCGACCAATGCCGGGCGCGAGAGGTCTCCGCCTATCGCCGCCGTGAGGACACGTCGGTGCTCTGCCCAAGCGGGGCAGTCTTGCACCGTATGCTCTACTGTGTCCTCAGGGCGGCCCTCGCAGTGGTGACACCCAGGCGTTTCTTCCTTCCCCATCAGACACAGGTACCTCCCGAAACTTCCGTGTCCGGTGAGGACCTGTGTCATGCGGTAGGTCAGGACACCGTGACGCCGATCTAGCCACTCCTCAAAGAGGGATCTTACCGCCGCAATTACGGCGTGCCCGTGACAACTGTTGCTAAGAAAGAATTTTATTGGGAAAAAACATCATATTGGTTTAAATCGACATCTTAAACAATATTTTTTTCAGGCAGCTCTTCCCCTTAAACAACTCGTCATATTTCTGCGCAAGAGCAATTAACTGAAAGCCATGCTCGGCGCAGATTTTAGGTAATTGCTCAAGTACTTATAACACAGTTTTGCTCGGTATTAGTGATTGTCTCTTCATTAATAGCATTTCTTAGAATCAATTTTCTTCTAGATTTTAGTTTTATTGGGATTCGTAGATTCTTATGAATACGGAAGTAGCGTCAGATTTTTTGTGGATACTGTAATCGAAGTTTAATATTGTCATTGACATAAAAAATCAACCACTATTAGATTTTGTAGGTTCAAGGGTCAAACGTATTGTTTTCTATCATATACAAAAATGACATGTGGAAGTGTTATTTAAACTTAAACAATTTAAATCCATGTATACTAAAAGTGTATTTGTTTGTCTTTCATACTTTATCTGACATGCCGTATTTCCCAAAAGTCACGCGAATAAATAATTTATGATTCTTTTATGTAAAAACGGAGCACCGGGATAATGTGAGTGACAAAAAGGGTGGAGTATATTGGAGGGCTTGAAAGTGATATAGACAACTCTTTTTTACTGAAAACAAAACTTTTTACGCGATGGAAGCCGCGCCGCTATTGATGTATTTCTTTTTTCATTTAAACGATTAGTCATATAAAAATACCACATATTTGATAATTTAAGAAATATATTATGAAAAGTAAATATTAACTATCCCCTTTTCTTGTTGGCAGTACTATGAAAATATGCCTTATACACCCTTAATTCTTTATACATCGAGAAAACTTGTAATTGTCTACACAAATTTTTCAAGTCTATTAATCTCACAGATGACACCTTAGTAGTTGCGACAGAGATGGTCTAAGTAGCTCTCATCTCTATTGCAATTTATTCAATTGCCTCATGCGCCATCAGACGTATCATTACTCAATTTAAAATGTCCATCTCGATGTAAAGGTCGCGAATTTGTTTTAAAATATTTTGTTAAAGACTTGTGTAGTGGTCAATATTCAATTCTTTTCAATGCAAGGATGTATAGTGTGGAAAAGATTGAATAAATGCAGGCTTCGTGGAGGAACCAGATATGTAAGCAGTATTCTTTTTTTATTTCATTTTGACTATTGTTTGACCACCATCTCACCTGATGGTAAGCATTGATGTGGTCGAAGATGAAGCACGCTGACCTAGAACTAACCTTTTCACTGTTGATTTAAAGTCTCCCAGGTTATGGCTATCAGGAAACACAGACTCCGTCCGGCAGGGAATTATACTCCTAAGCTGTTCGCACAATGAAAGTATTTTCCAAAACGTTTTGTGCGTATGGATGGGATGTGACATGTAACGATGGCGCATCGCCGTTTGTCTTGTAGTCTGAGTATGATGATGTACTAACAAAATCTGCTTATTTTGTTAGTCTTTTGTTTGAATTAATTGTTATGTGAGCTTCATTCCTTTCAATATTGATTAGGAAGGTGTCATAATTGATAATCTATATAATAAAAATGAATCGCTAAATGTGTTGCTAAGCGCAAAACACGAAAACGGCTGGACTGATTTGGCTGATTGTTTTTTTGTTGTGTTTGGTTTTGTCAAGAGAAGGTTTTTATGAGAAAAAAAATAATAAAAGTAGGAAAGGTCTCAAGGGTAGGGTACGGTACGGTAGGGTAGGGTAGGTTATTGGTAGGGTAGGGTAGGGTTAGTGTAGGGTTTGGGTAGGGTAGGGGTAGAGTAAGGTATGGGTAGGGTATCGGTAGGATAGGCGTAGTGGTATCGGTTGGGTAGGGGTAGGATACCACTCGAACGAAGTCGTGGCGGGTCAGCTCGATAATAATAATAATTTAAATTTTCATAATCATTTCCGGGATTACTATTTATTTATTTTTGACCGATTTTGAACTTAATAATTTGTAATCTAATAGTTAAAAGTCAAGTTTTTAAAGTATGTAAACATAAAACGGCAGGTTTATTAGATTCATTTTCCATATAACATTTTAAATTATTCTCAATTTTTTTTGCCGTTCAATTATCTAATCTTCAAACATAGACGTGCAAACATCAAGTTTCAATTACTTTTTGGTATACACATGTTAATTAACGTCCCCCTCCCCCTCTGCCCGGCGGGTGCGCGGTGGGCGGGGCAAGACATGCGCGTGCGCCGTTCCGTGAATCGCACAAGGCCGTCTGACCTACTGATATAATTTCTTTGCTGTTTTGTGTGTGTGCGACGTCTGTGGTCAAAACTTTATAGTGGAGACTTGTTAAATCCGTTGTTATCGAACACACATACGTAGGTTTCGCTTGTTTGAATTTAGAAGAGTGACTGAAGCGGGATGTGTACTAAGATTTTGTATGTGTTAGTAAGCTGGGTATGTTGAAGGAAGCAGAAGTGCATTGTATTTGTAGTCCTGTCTGCTTGTCTATGTGTGCGTGTGCTGCCTGCAGAAACCGCTAAGGAAATGTATGAACATGAATGTTGCCTAATTTTCCGTTGGCTGCTCTCAGGTAATAGGTGTTCTATATTGTTTTAGATCGAAACATCGCTACGGGATTTTAGGTTTTATTTTGTTTTTTTTAGCGAATGCGCTCTATAGTCGTGTGAGCGATTTTTTTCAGTTCCTATAAGGTTACAAATGGGTCGACTACCAAGGCCAGTCTGTTTGCTTATTTTTTGTTTCGAATGCATTTAATTGGGAGGTCTAACTTAAAATCTAATACGAGCATTGTTCTATTAATCATGTTACCCATCTACATTTTCTGAGAAGTGGTTTCAGCTATTTCTAACTTGGACGTTCCGTAAATATCACGACCGAAGTTCGAGCACATAATAACCCAATTAGATAGCCGATACTTTGTCAAAGTTTTTCTCCGTCTTACGTAAGAATATCGTACATAACTGTGCCGGGAATCGAAGGCGCATACCTCGGCACCGCGCCGCTCGCGAATAATTCAGTAGTTTCTGAGAAGCCGTGGCGGCGGCGTAATAAATTTGGGGCTTCGGTCCCTCATTATGCGGTACAGCCTACATTCCGAAGGCATACAGTTTGCCGAATAAAAAGTTACGAATCCCACTATTGTTTAGATTCATTGGACTTTTAAGGTATAGATAGGGCTTTGTGTATTTTGCTTGAACCTCAGAGGCTGTTGAGATTGGGCGGTATACGAGAACTTGTATTCCTTAATTTTTATTATCTTTATTTGTGTGAACCATTTCACCTTGTAATGATGATCAAATTAAACAATACTGGTAGAGAATGCCTTGTTGCATTAAGTTCGCTCATGTACCACTATTGTACATAAAGTTTAAATAAATAAATATTTTATTTTTACATAGTGCTTACATGGGCACTCATAAAATGTCAGAGGTTAGTGCTCAGTTCGAATTAGTCGTTTGCTATAGAGAAGAACCGGCAAAAAACTCCACGGTTACTCTTTTCAAAGTTGTTATAATTTGTGACCAATATGGACCGTTTAGCCTCCTTATGATGATTCTATACCCCATTCTGAACAGCCTCTTCGAAGCAATTCAAAATCACAGTGTTTCGTTACGTATAGCTTCTCATGCACATAAAATAAGGAAGTTCCTTTGCATATCTAAATTTAACTATAGCTATATCTTAACATATTAAGTCAATATACAGTTTATTTTATTTATAATTTCTATTTTTTGTGTAAAATGTTATACCTGTACTATGGCATTGTAATTAGTTGGTAAAAGCCGTTATTACAAAAAAAAGAAGAGCGCTTTTCTCGCTTCATTACATCGCTGAAAGCGCACTCATCGTGAAGTTTCCTGTGGAGGGAGCGACAACCTGACCATTCGTACAGTTCCAGTTATACGAACGGTCAGCTTGTCAATCCGTCTGACGGACAATCGTCGGTAGCTTCGCAACAGTCAATAGGAGCTAAGTATTCATCGTGCAACTGCTTCGGAAAACATCGGGTAATGTCGCCGCTTTTTGTGTAACTCTCTTTAGAAATTATGACACTTTATATAGCAATGCAGCATATATATAATTGTGTTTGTCAAAAACATGTACTTTGGTTGTGCTACTGAGGCTTTAGGTAAATGATATTATCAAACCGTCAAAAATGTGTGCGTTTGGTTAACGCTGTCAAAATTATTGACAATCGTATTCGCTTATAGCATACCATTTAATCTTGAGCCTCGATTGTCGTGAATCCACTCCAGACACAGCATACTTGCTTAGCTGGAGGGGTTAACAAGATTGCAAGATTAATAAGATTGTAATGTGGATTCTACCCCTATTGTTACTTTTTTTTTAAACAAAAATATAGTTAAAAACACCTACCTATATGGTCTGTGCATACTTATACCTGTTTCCCGGTAACTTAATTGATTTGGTAGATTGTTAATTGCAGTCATTAGAGCTGATTAACAACGCTTTACTAACACCTACGTTATTGTGCCGCCATCATCAATGTACTATACTATAATGTGCTCTTACTACATTATACGATCAGTCAGATCAATAATGCATCTTGAAATGGGCTTGTTTACCGAGTTAGACTTATACAACGTGTAATTTAAAGGGTATATATACATACCAAGTGCATGGCTTCTTTGGATGACAACAAACGATATGACAAGAGTTTGGTAATACTATGTCTTCATGTGTGGAACTAATTAGAAATTTCAATACATTGATTACAGAGACTGAATTTTTCAAATTAAGAAGATTGAAGAGAATTATCGTGTTATAGGCATGTGATGTGGAAAGTTTTTGAACCTCGTAGTGCTGTGACACGTTTGTTATGATTGATATTCAAGAAACATATGAAACCGATTATTTCGTATCAATTCTTTGAGTCACTTATTTTAAGCTGAAACTGTGCATAGAGACTCCATACCAGATGTTGTCTTCAGCCCTTTTGGATAGATATGGGGTTTCCGTTACACGTTGTATAATAATGAATAGCATTATTTTATTTCGGACACAAGTCACACAATCCATTTGATTGGTGGAATCCAGAGAAATAATAACAACGAATTATTATTAGATAAGAGTAGGATCTAGATAGTGTATCCAGTGCCTAACTATGGGACCGTATTTCCTGTCCCCTACAGTGCTATTGGGACTGACGCGTACCCAGCGCATGATGAAACGAAAGCCATCCATCCATCCAAGTGGGCACTTTGCAAATATGCCAGAGGCACTGCAGCAACGTGCCGACCACACCATCACCCTGAAAGCATTTTTTTAAAGAGTACTATCCATGTGGGAAGTTTTCACAATACTAGCATTCTTGTTAACCTCTCCAACTAAGCTAAATATTTTTGTGTCTGAAGTGGGTTTCGAATGTTATTGTGTAATGAGTGGGGTTCGAACTTGCGACCTCTCGATCTCAAGTCCGATTCGTTAGTTGTTAGGTGATTGATGTTTCATTGTTGTATTATTGTTTATAATAAGTCTTACTCTAAACCTTCCTAACTCTTTATTTATACATTTAACCGAGTCTAAAGTTAGAAGCCCTTTAAATAAGACGCGGAAACAAAGCGCTTCAAATGGACACTGGCGAGTGGATACAACAAAACGATACGAGCATTATTCCAGGCATTTTTCTAAGTCAATTAAATACGACCCAAGATGGCGGACAAACTGTTGATTTTTTGGCCTCTGAGGTGCAGGCAACAGTTATCGGAAAGACGAATTTATAAATAAGGAGGTGGGTTTAGGCTTGCATTGATTAAGCGATTTTATCTTGTCTATTGTTAACTGTATTGTTTATTTAATTAAATAAGTCCATTGGATCAAGTTGACAACCAACATCTTGTCCTATTTAGTGCACTAGTCATGTTAGTATTATTTTTTATTTTAATATATTTTTTATGTTGTTATTGTGTGTACAGTACATACCTACTTGTGGCAAGTACCGATACACGTTTTTACTTTGTTACTTTCAAATTAATCCCTTCATTATTTTATACATCAACAAAATTAAGAAACTGTTTATAATTACTTTGAAAGTCTTTCAACACTGCTCGAAGACGCTATGATTTTTAATATGATCGTAAAATATCTAATACAGATAGTTAAAAGTAATACCATAATCATCAAATTTTACTTGCTACTCGCTGCTTCAACTTTTATCATGTGTAAGTAATCTAATACTGTTTGGCAATGTGTGTAGAATTCAAATTACTGGCCATCTAGGGGTTACCCTCCCACTAATCTAAATGTCCTAGTGTCTGGAGTGGGTTCACGGCTTATTGTAACGGGTGGGGTTCGAACCCACTACCTCTCGTTCATAAGTCCGACCCCATAGCCTAATGGCTATTCACGTTTCAACTTCGTGCGTTCTTAACTTTTTATTCTGGAATCTGTGCTGTACTTGGTTTAATTAAGTAAAAACCTGGCTCAAATATTCACAGAATCTATTCTTCTATGGCCATGTCCGATAATTGTCTAATGTCCCCAAATATCTAACAGTTATTATGATACTATGTAGCGGGATATTCGCGATTCCTTATCCAAAAGAAATACTTGTTCGGTTAATCGCAGAGCCAAAACGGGCTCGCATTGTTTTCTATTTCGGACTTTTTGTGCAAAAAATATTTGAATATTCTAATGGTTCGAAAGCAAAAAGTTTAAATTCGCAGTAATTTGAAGAGGGCAACATTTTTGGGCACAGAGTGAATGTGTTTGGCTGTATGTGATGCGTCATGCCCAGAGTGAATAAGGAACATATGATGTATGTGAATTTAGTAAGTTAACCTATCACTCTACTGGAGATTACTTGTTAGTAATTTGATATCTCTTTGCCTTTAAGGGCGAGTACTTAAAGTATAAGAAAGATCAAAGTCTAGACGGGAGATAAGATTGGGAACCTCCATTTATCCATATAAAGAAGAAACAAAAATGACACAGAATTGACATTATAATATTATGCAATATGCATTTATAATTACAAATTGGACAGATAATAAGACCAAACTTTAAACTTTGGCCTTTTTGGCATAGTGTAGACGCATCATTCACCAGCAATAGGTACACAGCTCTTGCATTGTGTATTAGAGCTATTTCAGAGTGCGATCAACATATCTTTGGTTCATT
Source organism: Tholera decimalis (assembly GCA_943138885.2). NCBI lineage: Eukaryota > Metazoa > Arthropoda > Insecta > Lepidoptera > Noctuidae > Tholera > Tholera decimalis. The sequence continues at coordinate 3,364,223 of OW964553.2, read as the reverse complement.
AATAGACATACAAAACTTCAAATATATATAGGTATTATAGATAGATAGATATATTCTTTATTGTACACCATAACAGTAAAACAAAATTATGGACTTAACAATTAAAAAGGGTGATACAATGGGCGGTTTTATCGCTAAAAGCGATCTTTTACAGACAACCTTTGGATGGATTTGATACAGAAGGAGAAAATAAATACGCGGGTAGTCCACGGTGTACTATTTATCTATATAAAATACAAAACAATAAATAACGTTCTCAAAACATATATATACATATAAAAATTAAAATAAAAAGAAAGAAACAAAGAGATACATAATAACAACAATTTAAAGAGAGAGATCTGGGGGCACGGCAGTGCCCCCGCCAAGTCGAGGAAAAAAGCGGCACGGCCGTACCATTCTTTTCTCGAAGCAATTCAGGCCATTTTCGATCCCCTATAACTTCGTTGTGGATAAAACTAGAAGCCTGACAGGCATTGTATAAACACGGTATATTTCAAATTTCATTCAATTTGAACCAGTAGTTTAAGAATTATAACGAGTCAAAGTTCCTTAATTTTGTAAATTTTGTCACTCACTGACTGACCGATCATCAGAAGTCTAAAGCACTTCTAGCAGACATAGAAGCTTCAAATTTAGAATACAATTAGTGTTTAGTATATGAATCAAGGAAAAACTATAATATTTTTCAATTTCGTTCCAGTTTTCTAGATACATCAACTGCATAAATAACTTTGTAATCCCATATAAATATATAGGATTACAAAGTTACATTTGCAGTTAATTAATCAGTGTACCTGTATAATATAATGAAATAATAGATGTAGATGGGTACTTTTTTTTTCTTGGTGAAAAATATCATCGAATGACTTCTTCCGCTCGGGTGTATCAGAATTCTACTGACTAAAAACCCACCCTGTTCCTTCGAAAGCCCTAAAGTTCCGGGGCCGCGGTATCTCGATGGAACTTTCCCGCAAACCCCGACAGGTAATGGCCCTATGAGGCCCCGTCACTGGTATTAACAGCTTTTTGAGGCGCGCGTGGAACACAACGCGCCGCCGACCCGGGCCTGGTCCTTACCGGACGGTGAGCGACCCCTGCTCGCCATCCGCAGGCCTGCGCCTACGGTGGCCCGAAATCGACTCGCGATCCACGACGCCCGGGGCGTCTCCCCCGGCGGCTGGGGCGCGAGGAAGAGAGTTGCCTCTCCCTCGCACGTTAGGCCTCCTCCTTCGCTAGCATGACTGCTTCGCAGCAGGAGGTAACTGCATCCCATTCCCTCTCGCTTCGCACCATGGTCTAAACCAGAGCAGGGCGCGAGAAGTCGCCGCCGCCGATCGCCTCTATGAGGATACGACGGTGCTCCACCCATGCAGGGCACACCTCGACCATATGCTCCACCGTGTCTTCCAGTGTGGATAGGTACCTAGATATAATAATGCTCAAAGGTAACTTGTTAAATGTTTAACGGAATAAAAAAGCAAGAAGTATTAAGAGTATTAGGGAGTATTAAGTAGAGTAAATTGCCCGAAATTGCATAATTACTTACTTATGGATTAACTTTAACCGAGACGTTTGACGAGTGCGGCATTAATTATTACTAACTAATGCAAAAGACGTACGTGCGTATTCATATGTGCGTATCAAAGCCTCCGAAAAAAACCCATAGAGACAGGGAGTGGGCTTTGAAAAAAACTTTAGCTGAAGTTCAAGAAGTAATACCGGAAAATAAAAAAAGGAAGGCTACCTACAAAAATGAGAAAAGCTCATAAGACAGAGAGAGGGCTTTAAGAAAACTCGTTATTGGTATACAAGAAGTAGAAGGTACCGGAAAGGAAAAAAGTAAGATTTTCTTCAAAAAGCAATGAGATCCCATAAAAAACAATACTTGTCAAAAACCCAAGTCTCGCAACTTAGTTGTTGTACCGTAAAAAGTTGTTAGATCCATGTAATACCAAGTCGGTTATTAATTTATTCAGTCCCTACTTAAGGGACCTTCTGTCTTAAGTTGTTACGTAATTATCTAACCTAACGACATCTTATAGTGACCATATCAATATTAAAAATCTTTTCCGTTTTAAATAAATAGATTGACTTGGCAATCGCAATAAACAATTTAATTTATATATGTATTACTTGTGAGATATATTGTGTTTTCATGCGATGGCCGAGTCAATCTATTTATTTAAAACGGTAAAGATTTTTAATATTGATATGGTCACTATAAGATGTCGTTAGGTTAGATAATTACGTAACAACTTAAGACAGAAGGTCCCTTAAGTAGGGACTGAATAAATTAATAACCGACTTGGTATTACTTGGATCTAACAACTTTTTACGGTAGAACAACTAAGTTGCGAGACTTGGGTTTTTGACAAGTATTGTTTTTTATGGGATAAAGATCTTTTACTAAGTTTTTGAAAGAAGATAGGGTATTATATATATTTAAAAAAATATTGTTCCCCAATTTCCACTGTATCGTGAGTACATTTTTACAAACACCGAGATCCGGAACAACAAACATGTTCTCTAGTGCGGGTATACTTATTTTGAGTACCAATGAATATATTGCTCTTAAATTTTAATTATATGGCTGATAAACCACTGAGATATCGTATAAAGAGAAGTAGACACGCTGCAATGACCCCAAATAAATTAAGAGAACGCTGATTGACCTTAGATTTTCCGATAGGATAGTTTATTTACCCGTGTACAGAGTACAGTCGTACTAACAAATAAATATAAAATGTAAACAGCTCATCGAGCGAGCCATAAAGGTGCCCACACGCGGGCTAATGAGCCCCCGCAGATTTATGGGCCATAAATAATGTTACTTACGCGTAATGACCATATGGCTGCACATTCAGCCGGCTAGTAGAGAGTTTAGACATGGACTACAACTGGATTCTTTTATGGTTTTGGGAGACTAAGACTTTCGTTATGTTCGTTACCACTTTAAAAGCCTGCTGTTGTAATTTCAACGCCAACGAATGTGTTTTTGAAGATACTTCGTTACTCTTCATCAACTGATTAGAAGCCAATAAAACAGACGCTAGTTCTGCTAAGGGGTATTGCGTTAGGAAAAGACTACGCAAACGATTATGACAGTTTATGTTCTAGAAATAGTTATTATGTGAGATTATACATACTTGGGTATCTGATCATTTCATAAGTATATCGGTATCATATCATAAGTAGAAGACGAATTATTGGTTATAATTTCGTCTTCTACTTATGAATATTTGGGCAAACCTTTGTTGGTTTCACATGGCATGGCAGCTGGTGTTAGCCTCTCGCCATTAAAGGACTACAAGCTTTCCCCTGGTTTCTATTCTTTATAATGCACGATAATATCTTCCAATTTACTGACAGGATATAAACGTTTCACTTCGAATTAGGCTCTGAAGATGCAAGACTGTTGATGAAGTCGTTACTAGGTACTGACTGTGTAAGAGCTGGTAGATCCCAAGTTGTCGCTTGTCGTGGTTGGATCAACTATGGATGTCCGAGATTTCTTCATGGCTCAGAAAAGATGATCTATAGATCATGGATATATGATATGGGTTATGGATGGAACTGAAGCTTTATATTCAGTGGTGGAAGTCCTCATAGATGGGGGTCTGTCAAACTTGTACTGACTAAATCAGGGAACGGAAGCCTTTTTTTTCTATATTTCGAAATACTCATAATTATTTATGAATATTTCCAACAGATCTGGGGGTCTTTCAGACTCATACTGTCTAAATCCACCCTTTGATCTCTAGCACAATTGAACTGGGGACTGCGATGAGGGGATCTCTAACATAATCGAAAACCTTTCGTGATAATGGATAGTGTTACCCTGCTTATCCAACCAGGAGGTCAGATGGGCGGATATGGTTACCCCGTCAATACTTCTAAACCAAAATTAAAAGAGGTGTTACTTGTGAGAGCCTTTGGACTTAGAAGATTATCATCAAAACTGATCTGATTTATGAAATTCTTTCATTTGTCTGGTTTTAATGAGTGATATAGGCACACTACACATACATTATGCCTAAATAAAGGTTTTCATGTGAGTGCAGCCGCGAGCAGAAGCTAGTTTAAAATATTGGTATGCAGCTCCTTTATTTATCGATAATAGGCTCGCCTTTGACCACCATCTCACCTGATGGTAAGTGATGATGTGGTCGAAGATGGAGCACGCTTACCTAGAAGTAACCTATTCACTTTTGACTAAAAGACCCCCAGGTTATAGCCATCACGAAAAACAGACTCCGGCAGAGAATTACAACTCCTTAGCTGTACGCATAATGAAATTATTCGTACTTCGTTTTGTGTGTACTTTCGGTTAGTTTAAAGATTGACTTGAACTTGGTTGGGAAAAAGCTGAGTATTTCAAGTCTCGAAAACAAAATTAATTTCATTGCAATCCTTCTTAGAATGGCCATTTCGACCTTATGGTTCAACGGATAATTTACAAGACACAGTAAATTTTGCCATTTATTTCGCGTCTCTTTGCACTTGGTTTTTATAATATAGTTTTATTACTGTCTGTATAGTCGTAAACACGATTTATTGGTATCTACTAATAATTTTGCTAGGTTTTATTTTTCATGTAAGTATTCGCTTTTTTTTGCTTGCATGTCTTGATGTTGTAAATCGCTGTTCGATTTACTAATTGCTTGTATACCTACAATAGTATTGATGTCAGTGATTAAATAAATTAAAAAATAGAGTTGGGCACAGACGACTTTGCTACAAACGAAAGACATGAAAATTTTCATTGAAAAGCTTTTAATGCAACGATCTTCAAGGTAGCTTAACCTTGAAAATTGTTGTGTACAGCTGTTATTACTTAGCCACGAGATTTCCATCCAACGCTTGTATCCAATTAAAAGTAATTATCCCATGAATTACTATGCAAGTCTGTGTATAGCAGGTCTTCGAACTCCGTATCAATAGCTTTACGATTCATGTCCAAGTGCGAATGAGTGTGACTCATACTTGTTTTGTCAAACGTTTCCTCTATTCTAATGATTTGGTTTTGTACCGTCACTTTATATTGTAATGTCTTATTTGGGAGTCGTGATTGGTGAATGATTTTGGTGCTACGTTAGATCGATTTGAATGATGGATTTTGTTGGTAGGCAAAATTCTAATGCAGGGGTTGTGGGAATTTTCTAACGAGATACCGCGGCCCCGGAACTTAAGGGCACCTGAAAGAACAGGGTGGGTTTTTAGTTAGTAGAACTCTGACACTCCCTTCCGCTCCACCGAGAGCGAGAAAAGTTATTCGATGATTTTCCTCCCGGAAAAAAAGAGTTCTAAAAGTACCTAATATCTTTAGTATAATGTTCTACTGTTATAAGTTCTTCTGTTCTTTTATCTTTTATTATTATGATTAGCTTTGCTCGCGACTTCGTTCGCGTTCGAGGTCTTCCCGAGTAGGTAAATCCTGATTCCGTGAGAGTTCTAAGATTAAAAGCGAGCCTATTTTGCCCTATAACCTTCTGTATTTTCCAGTGAAACTCTCATTGAAATCGGTTCTTCTGATAAGATAAGCCCGTACTAACAGAAAGACAGTCAGACAACCTAGTTTTAGAAATGTGATTCAGTTGTGTTTTAGTATCGTGTAAATACTAATATACAACGTGTAATTTAAAGGGTATATCGTCCCCGTAGAGTGAAAAGTCATCAAGTCGAAAAATCATGTTTTGAGATAATGAATTTTAAAGTTTTTTAAAATAAGATTCCTTATAACTTTGGCTAGCCATTACATATCTTTATGTTTTTAGTTGTTATTTGAAGGAAAAGAAAAATAAAGTTTATATTAATAGAGCTATAATGCATAAAAATCTTTGTATAATTAAGCAAAAACTAAAAACATCAAACTAGTTAATTATTCATCAGACAATCTTTGACTTAGTTTTGACTTAGTTAATTGTCGACCGCAGTTAGTGATTTTTTACTTAGTTTCAAATTATTATGAAGAAAAATAACCCGAGTTAAGTAAAATGGAACTAACTGTTACATATACCAAATGTGTTTTTTAAATATTACCTATCTAAAGTTTGGAAGCTTGTGTGGCAAGTTTTGTTTAATGTAATCAAACTATTGTAATAAATTTACTTAGTGTTTATTAAAGGAAATAATGCGAAAAAATCAACAGAACACTATCAGTTTTTAAAAAAAACAAAAAAGTGCAACAATCTCATGTGCACAAACAGAAAAAATATAAAAAAAATATTAAAAGAAGGAAATTAGAATTTAGTCCACTAATTCTTCTTCTCCCGCCTCTAGCTGGCTACGTGTGGCTCCAATATTTGATCAATCACATCTTTGTTTATTGGTAAAGATTGATACCACAAGTGGAGCTCTCTTTTTTATTACGGATGAGCCCGCTCTTAACCTCGATCTCGCCTGATGGTAAGCGATAGGTGAGGTCTACGATGGGACGAGCGAGCCTAGAATATGCCTATTTACTCGTGCTTTAAAGGCTGAAAGGTCATAAGTGGCAGGGAACACAGAAGCCGGCAGAGAATTCCACAACATGGCTGTGCGCACAATAAATGTGGAGGAGAAGCGCTTGGTTCGACAAGACGGTATATCAACCAAGTGTGGATGGTACCCAGCCGTGCGTCTGGTAGACCGGTAGTGAAATAGAGATGGAAGAATCAGGTCATGGAGCTCCTGCGCACACTCCCCGGAGGACAATCTATAGAAAACCGACAGGCAAGCAACGGTTCGCCGATGAGCCAGACTATGAAGCTTGCCCGATAGCACCTCGTCGCCTATAAGCCTTTTAGCCCTGCGCTCGATCGAGTCCAGTGCAGTAAGTTGGTGTTTTGCAGAGCCAACCCACAAGTGGCTGCAATACTCCACGGAGGAACGGACCTGTGCTTTATATAGATTCAGAAGCTGACCAGGCGTGAAGTACCGCCTCACTTTGTGTAGGATTCTCAGCTTTTTTGCTGCAGCTCTTGTGGGATTATTCCTTTTGCACATAAACTCATAAGATCCTTCTTTTTTGCCTCTGAAATGGGCAGAGGTGAGGGATAACCTAGTGGAATTTTATAATTTTTCAACTCTTGGATCTGTTCTTCTGTATCTCTTCCATTTGCATCATGCTTTTCGTCTTTCTAGTAGTAAATGAAGTTTTAGTTGGGCATTCTAATATGTTGAATTCTAGATATTAGCACGATGGTTCCTCAATGTGCTGATATTAAAACTTACCAGGGTATTTTCTCTCAACACGTAGACACTTCATTTTCAACTATTTAATTTTATTGCCTTCTGTACCCCACGATCCCAAGGTCTCCACCCCAAACGGCTCAAAAATATAAACTCCAACAAGGTTATTATATTTCCGCCACTTGAGGTTCTCAGCGGCTGCAGCAGCAGGGATATTTTTCTTCCACTTGATAGGATCGCTTTTTTTTCCTACGCGTAGGTTCGACGGTATTGGTTGAAGTGACAGCGTTTGGAAATGGCTGTTCAGTAGAATCTTGACTGTCTACAGTGACATTACTAGTTGAATTTGAGTTAAAAGATGGAGAATTTGTTTTTTGAGGTACTGAATGTTGTTGATTCCTTGATTGAATATTTCCATTGTTGATGTGAATATTTTGAGAACATTTCCTTAAATAGCCCCTTACTATATGATGTACTTGCATCACTATCGCTGTCACTAGAAGATTTTGCAACATACACTCGTCTTTTATTTTTGCGACGTCTATCCTCTTCACTGTCTGGGAACCATGAAATACTTGAATCTGAGAATACTTGACGAGGAGAAGAACTTAACTCTTCAATACCGCTTATCTCCGAGTGTTGACTTTCACGAAACTTTTGGGCTTCAATGCTGTTTTGATGTATTTCACATGAAATATTTTCTTCGTTGTAGCAAATTCTCAATGGAAATAACATAATTAGTGGTGTCATCTAACATTGGAGCAGAATATGGTGGATTTAGTAGAGGATCTCTTTTCAAAGTTAATGTTGACGCGGATGGAGGAACAGATTCAACACAACTATCTATCAATAAATTATTGTTTTGGAACCGATCCAATTTCCTCTCGTCGAGCAGTTCTGTTTCCCGAAATAATAACGAGAATGTTAAGTATATTGAATACTAGGTAGGCACTAAAAAGGATGCAATCTAGCTCGAGCTGTTAGGTATACGAGCAATATAACATAACATTATTCACACGTCCCACACCACCACCCCACCACTACATGCAGCATTTTGTATAATTTGGAAAAATATGAATGGTAAAAGGAGCATTGAGAAGATGATAGGACATAGAACTAATGGATTAGTCAGAATTCAACTATATTAAATACCTAAGTCATTGCTATCGCAAGGTATTTTTGATTAATTCTCAGATTTAATGATACAGTCATTGGATGATTTCCCATCCATAAATAAAAAAAAAGTAATTAAAAAAATTAAAAAACCCGACTGCAACCTAATACTAAAACTAACTGAAAAGCTAATAAAAACAAGCCCATTTTAAATTAAATAAAAGTTGGAAGCAGGCGGGGCCCATACCATTATTATAGTTTCAAACTCAAATGGGTCCCGCCTGCTTCCAACTTTTATTTAATTTAAAATGGGCTTGTTTATATTAGCTTTTCAGTTAGTTTTAGTATAAGGTTGCAGTCCGGTTTTTTAATTTTTTTAATTACTTTTTTTTATTTCCAGCTTTTTAGTTTACAAATGTGAAAGATTTCGCAGACGATTTAGTTCTTGATACGTGTTTTTTACAATTTGTCACTTTGAATTACTTTTAACCATATAAGTTGTATATATGTTTGTAATCACCTTTTAAAACACTTTATTTTGATACCCCAATCGATAGGTTTTGAGAAAAAAAAAAAAACTTTTTGTAGGCCTAATATGGCGCCAAAAATCCACCATTTTGGTTTTTTTATTTTGATATACCCAGTGTCACTTTCACAGTCAATACGAATCTAACGATATCTCTCAAGCTAAAATCCGTCGAGCCGTTCAGGCCACAGAGCGTGCCAAACAATTATACATACATACATACTCTCGAAAAACATAACCCTCCTTCCGGCGCAGTCGGGTAAATAAGTTGGAAAGTACTTAGGTACTAAAAAGCTTTAGCTTTCAAACGTAATACATAAAGTAATACAACTAATTATAGGATCATTACGTAATATGATGTTCCAAGCAAATCAACTCTGTCGATCGTAATTATTTTTCACCAGCAAATACCCCAAAGTATCTTAATAAATACAATAGGTACCAAGTGCCACAATTACCTCTATTACAAGGTACGATACCAATGAGTGTATTATCCATATACTTTTTAAGTCAAGCAATATTAAAAAAAAACACACATACAACATGGTTAATAATCGAAGCGTTAAATGTACAGGTAAGCATCACCCAAATAATACGTATCTTAATATATAATTACTTTCCCTATAGATCCTGTGAAGTCATCAACTGAGGAGATTCCTATAAAATAACATTTCTTACTATTTATGTATATTCCTAAATAACGGACATTAACAAAAGTAAAAAAAACTGTTTAAAATACAATACCTTAACATATAAAATAATACCTATACAAATAAATTAAAATAATAAATTTATCATACTTACCTCTAAATTTGTTTTTTCTTTTTGATTCAACAAATCAAGTATAAATTTAGCACGGCTAATTTTTACGCAGTACGTACGTAATGATTACGTTAATTTTAACATAAGCGGATCGCGTGTATATCAGTCGACGTCAACCTCGCGAATGAATCTCCCCACGCGACACGTTCGTAAGTCGTCATAATAATAGCGACAAAATCACTAACTCGAGGCCCTCGCGAGCGAAATGTACCTTAATTGTAACAATGTATGTCGAAGTTGTATAAATAATAATTAAAAGACTTTAATTATTATTCACTATAGATCTCATGTTTCACTTTTAAAAGAAAAAAATATGTTTAAAATGGGTTGATGATTTTTCGCTTTTGCAGTGCAGTACAAATCATTTAAAAATCAAGAGTGAGTATTCACTACGTCGAGTTAGTTAATTTTCGCTTTCGTACGTTTTAGCAAACTATTGATTTTAAATATTCACTAAATCATTGTAGTGATTTTTAAATTACCTATAGTTATATGTATGCATTCATAATTTAATAGGAAAGTAATCAAGTCGACTTAATTTCGATTTGTGCAAATTTTTGGTAAATGTATAAATAACTAATTAAGTTAGTTATTTCTCCTATTACGATGTTGCATCCAAAGAGTAGGCTTATTTACTATTCGCATTTCGTAAAATAAAAACGAAGGCAGCTACAAAAATACCGGTTAGACCGATATATAGAGAAAAAAATGATGATATTAATGATAGTGATAACTCATTTTGGTCATTTTTGGACTTAGTTAATTTTCGCTCTACGGGGACGATATACATACCGAGTGCACGGCTTCTTTGGATGATAACAAACGATATGGCAAGGGTTTTCTAATACTATGTCTACATGTGTGGAGCATATTAGAAATTTCAATAGATTGATACCAGAGGCCGAATTTTTCAAATTAAGAAGAACGAAGAGAATTATCGTTTTATTGGCGAGTGACGTGGAAAGTGATGACCCTCATAGTGCTGTGACACGTTTGTCATTACTGGTATTTAAGAAACATATGAAACCGATAATTTGGGGTCAATTCTGTGAGTCACTTATTTTGAGCTGAAACTTTGCATAGAGACTCCATACTAGATGTTGTCTTCAGTCCTTTTGGATAGATATGGGGTTTCCGTTACACGTTGTATAAGCGTATGAGAAAACACAATTATTTTGAAATCACAGAGAGACATTTCAATTATATATATATGATAATATTTATATCTATAGAAGATATATAATAAACATATGTGGTTCCGTATCAACTCCTTTCGTTGTTTTATTATTTTTCATGTTTGGTAGGCATGAGTTAGCTCTGTTATCTTTATTATCGTTTCTAAGCGACAGTACTGTGTAAAGTATAGTGATTGGCTGATCTCTTTTTTACACGTTACTATAGGTCTGAACTACAACTGTAAATCTCTTTCGGTCCCATTCCAAAATTAAAAAAAAAATATCTGCTCACATAAAGATCGCAGTTGTTATTTTTCTTTTTTGTTTTGATAGGCTCGCGTTCGACCACCATCTCACCTGATGGTAAGCGATTATGTGGTCGAAGGTGCAGCATGCTACATATAGACTAATCACTCTTGACTTAAAGGCCCACAGGCCACAAGCAGGAAACACAGAGCCGAATCCAGGACGCTTAAGTAGTGAATTCCGCTCCTTAAGTGTCCGCACAATGAAAGTATTCCCAAAACGTTTTGTCCGTATGGGTGGGATGTCCACCATGTAACGATGGCGTATCGCCGTTCATCTTGTAGTCTGATGATGGAACAGACTTGATGATGTCAAAATCAGGTTGTATTGTTAATTGAAAGGCATTGATTCCATCGTGTCTAACCATTCCCATATTATTTTCATTTATTCACACACCACTTTATTCACTCAATGACCTAAACTTATAATGCCAGCTTTAAGTTCTCGTCATATTAAAACCTTCGAATATTATGTTAGCTTTTTAAACTAACATAAAATTCTTGTTTTGCTAAACCCGTGACATTTTTGACCGCAGTCCGCACATGTGCGTAATTGCAACGACTTATTAACTTTGAAGCTTTGAAGTTAATTGGATCCAACGCTAAGTCGCCATTTTAATGAACACGCTATTTATACTTTGGAGCGCTTTCGGACGCCATAACTTTATGTACACGCTTACGTGATTATTTTTAGTTCAGAATACCGAGGGCGGACTTATCAGTGTTGACTTGAGTTTCGGTAAATTTATAAGAAACTAGCGGTCACACGGAGCTTCAGTCACCTTATTATGATAAAAACACAACCCCCCGTTTTTGCAGTCGGGTAAAAAGTAGCCCATAAAGCTTCAAGCTACTTCCATACGAAATGGCAACTAAATCCATACAGTAATTTCGAAGAATAGCGCGTTCAAACAAACAAGCGTACTTTTTCGCTTTATAATATTAAATGATCGTTATTTCGCAAATTGGTTATTAAATAACACTTTTACAAGTCACTTTTTTTCGTAAATAAACTAGATGAGGCCGGTGTTTCCTAACTGACTACCCTGAGAAGAAACACCGAAACAAACTCAGAGGTCAGTCTCTTTTAAAGTCCAGACAATCTATACTTGTTTAATTATATGTGAACTTTGTAGGATTCAGTCTGAGGCAATCTTTTGAAGAAAGATGCTCACAGATTTGAGTGGGCCTGTCCATACAGTGCAAGCATTTGTCAAATGACGTATAGCTCAACTTAGAACAAGGAGCTTAACGATTTGACGAACAATACCAAAGTAAGGACGTTTGGGTAGGCCGTAAAAAGCACTTAAACTGCACGACAATCATGTTTAACTCGAATAAAATAACCTAAATAGTTCACATATTCACAATCGTTTATGAGGATTATGTAGATTAGTCTGAAATGGCCTTTTGAGGAAAGAACCACACAGATTTGAGTAGACCCGTCCTGTCAGTGCAAGCCTTTGTCAGTTTATAGTCTGTAAGCTCAACTTTAGACGACTAAGAAGCTCAACGACCTGACGAACAATGCCAAAGGTGGGACATTTGAGTAGGTCGCGAAAGTACTCAAACTGCCAGACATCGTCGTAAAAAAGAGAGAGAATACTAAAAAAAAAATAGTAAATGGAAATAAAAAAATAAAAAAAGCCACATAATCCTCGCATTTAAGTACATAATTATTTAATAATTAAAAAAGAAATATTATACTTTACAAAGTCATTCATGTCAAAATAAATATTAAATAAATAATGTCAATTTGTATAAAAATAAAATACAAGAAATAGTGATTGTAAAGAACACTAATGCTCCCTGTATATCATTGGAGCAGCTCAATCCCTATTAGTATACAACGTGTAATTTAAAGGGTATATACATACCAAGGGCATGGCTTCTTTGGATGATAACTTCATCTTCGACCACATCATGAGATTATGGTCAAACGCAAGCCTATCAACTATAAGAAAAAGCAAACGATATGGCAAGGGATTTGTAATCCTAAGTCTAGGTGTGTAGAACTTATTACAAATTGCAATACACTGATACCAGAGACCGAATTTTTCAAATTAAGAAGAACGAAAAGAATTTATTTATTTATTTATTTATGGCACTTCAACGACGTATTCACTACAGCATTAAAAAAAAAAACAAAAGAATAGATTATTATACATTGTGAATAAGTCCCTTACAGAAGTGCACAGCACTGCCAGATACGATAAAAAAAAGCTCAAAACAAAATTAATAGCAATCAATGGTAAGTAAATAATTACATGAAAGTTATCAAAATTACAAAATCAATTATTAAACAACAATTATATCGCCAAAATGCACAATTATAAAATATAGAGTTATTAAGGTAAACAATTATTATAAAAATATACAATTCTTAAAGTAAACAATTATTAAGATATACAATTATTAAACTAAACAATTATTAAAATATAAAATTATTAAAGCTACAATGATTGAGTGAGTACTACAATTGCTTATTCTAATCAGTCCTGGGACTCAAAGTTAGTCAAAAGTATCGAACGAAACTGACGGAAAGAGTTGGAGTAGATGTCGATGCTGCTAGTGCGACTGGCGATTTTATTATAGCTTCCCATTAGCCGGTTCATGGGTGCGGCTCTACCAAGGTTGGTACGAGTCGCATTTGTAGCAAAGGTGATAGTATCGCGGCTAGACCTTAAAGCTATCTGTCGAGGTACAGCAATCCTTATTTCCGCTAAAAGGTCTGGAACATTTAGCAAACCATTCACGATTTTGTATAGCAAAATCTGGTCCGTAACGTCTCTGCGATGTTCTAGTGAGCACATTTTAAAATGATGGAGTCTCTCTTTGTATGTGGAAACCGGTGGACAGGTAGGGCATTTGTAGCGAAGATATCGGGTGAAACTTCTTTGGATGCGTTCAATTCGGTTTATGTGAACGCGGTATTTTGGGTTCCAAACTGGAGATGCATAGACCAGTATGCTTCTTACAAGGGTATTAAAGAGCACCTTTAAGGTGGAGATGGACTGGAAATTCCGACATATTCGTTTTATAAAACCGGTCATTTTAGCAGCTTTGGCAGTGATCATGTCAATATGGCCAGCAAATGTGAGGTTAGAATCGAGGGAGATGCCTAAGTCACGAATCGTGTTTACCCTTTGCAAGGTAATCCCGTTAATTGAGTAAGATGTCGGCAATAGGTTCCGATTTTTGCTAAATGTCATATGGTAACACTTGTTCACATTGAGGGTCATGTGGTTTTTCAGACACCAATCATGAACTGCATTAATATCTGCTTGAAGTAATTGAGCGTCTCTGGATGATCTGATCTCTTTATAGATCTTTAAATCATCAGCAAAAATAGAGCAATTGCTGTGTTTTACTGAGATAACTATGTCATTGACAAACATAAGAAAGAGAATTGGACCCAGATGCGATCCTTGAGGAACTCCGGATGTAGAGATATAGAGCGGCGACTCATATCCCTTTACAACAACTCTTTGTCTCCTGCCTTCTAGGTATGACTTAAACCATAGAAGCAACTGACCAAAGATGCCGAAACCCTCTAGTTTCTTTAACAGGATGTTATGGTCAACCTTGTCGAAGGCGCTGCTGAAATCAGTATAGATAGAATCGATTTGGGCACGAGAGTCCATCAATCTAGAGATATTATTGACGTAATGTACCAAATTAGTAGTCGTAGACTTACGAACACAGAAACCATGTTGTTGGGGAACTAATTGGGAATTAATGTGTGATGTGAGTATAGGACAAAGCAGCGATTCAAAGAGTTTGGCAAAAACTGAGAGAAGTGAAATTGGGCGGTAATTCTGCACATCATTAGACTCGCCTTTTTTAAATATAGGGACAACATTTGCCATTTTCCATTGCGTCGGAAACCGTGATGTTGTAATCGAATAATTGAAAATTATTGCTAATGGTAGAGATAGTAATTATCGTGTTATTAGCAAGTGACGTGGAAAGTTATTGACCCGCGTAGTGCTGTGACACGTTTGTTATGATTGGTATTCAAGACATATATGAAACCAATAATTTGGTATCAATTCTTTGAGTCAGTTATTTTGTGCTGAAACTGTCTTCGGCCCTTTTCGATAGATATGGGGTTTCCGTTACACGTTGTAGATAGATAAGATATTGTAATTATTTGAGGAGCTGGTGGCTAAATAATAACAGAGCCACAGGTAGATTTTCAAGGTTAAGCAAAGCTTGCCTAGGTCTGGTCCATGAATGTGTGACCACCTTAACATATCAATTTATTTATTTATTAAATCTTTATGCAACACAAAAGGTACAATGGCGGACTCCTGCCTAACGCATTCTCGACCAGTCAACCATGGCTGGTGAAGAGATAACATGTTAGATCCATATCGAGATTTCTGCGTGTTTCGGAAAGAAAGAAAAGAAAGAAAGAAAAAGTATTTATTGCCAACAACAAACGACATGCTAACAATATTAAAAACTTATTTAGTTCCTTAAGACTAGAGTTAGTAATTGGTACTTATAATTATATTAGTAGGTAAAGGACAAATATTTAGATATTAACAATTTATGAAGAAAAAGGAAACAACAAATAAACAAGGCAAATGCACGTTGTGGTCGTGGCAACAAGGCTCCCACTCAGCATAATGCTATGCCAATATAATTTTATATAGCTTAATATTACTTAGTTAATTTTATTTATTTATTTTTACTTTAATGTAATTCCAATTGTGTAACTTAAAATCATATTCTCATTGTATAATAATTATCTGTTTTCGACATTTTATTCAATTTAATTTTATATTGTTATTTTTTTAATATTTATTAATGTTTTTGACATGATTACTTTTGACATTATTATTTAGTTTTGCTTAGTAAGTGATATATTTGCACTGTATCTCAAACCTCTGTATATCTTTATCCATTTGATTGTAAATATATCGTTGGTGTGCCTTGCATAAATAAATAAAAATAAATAAATGCTATGGGCATGCCCACAGGACGGCGCTGGTTTTCAGTGGTTGCCTTAAAAATATGACGTACGAAAGCATGTTACGCTGTTAGGCCCAGCAGTCATTTTTACATCACTGGCAGTCGTTACGGGTAGACAGAATCCGTAAAATCTGTCACCAGTAAGGGGTAAGGGACGTTACCCGTATACTGAGTTGTGGAAGTCAGATGAGCAGTCGTTATATGTAAAATATTAGTACACAGCAACATTTGGTTAGACTAAAAGCCGACTTCATAATACTTAGTTAGAAAACGCTACGCAGCTGGTGAATTGTGAACGTGACAAATTGTCAAACGTGCGTGCTCGGTTGAATTAATTTACAACATTTAATTATATCAGTTGTATTTTTGTCAGACATCGATTGCGTATGTGATTTATTAAATTATATTTATTTTGCATATTACCTCGTTTTGATATAGCTTTTACATGATTTTTTTTTTTGCTATCTACACTGAGAATAGACATCTTTTCAAATCCATACAACCGTATCGTACTGGTCAAATCATATGAGAACCGTTAAACCGTAATTTCATAACCAAAGTCCTACTTAGAGTTGTAAAAAAACGGTTTTTTTTCTGAGATGAAAAAAAACGTTTAAAAAAAACATGAAAAGAAACGGTTTTTTTTCTGGAGTAGGTTTTTTTTCATGAGTAGGAAAATAAAAATATGGTAAGGCGGTTGTCATATGTGAGTTGATATTATTTTTTTTTTTGTTCAATAAGAAAATACCATTTGTTTTTTGTTAAATAATACATGACTTAACATAATTGGCTACACCAAGTGTAAACTACATTTACGGACGGGGATTTCCCTAATCCTCGTTTGGTTTAGGTTTTGGTTGATTTGCGTGCAGACTGCAGAAACATTTAGTACGTACAGTGACATTCATACCAAGAAACGTAATAGACTGACAAATGACTAAAAGGGCTAAGAAAATAGTGTACAAGCAGAATGTAATAGAGTCCCTGATAGTATAGTCGTTGATTCAGAATCAGATGAAACAAATACAGACACAACATTATTCCGAAGCTGATGAAACAAGCGTAGCCGTAGCTACTGATACTGATGATTGTAACACATTAAGTATTTTTTAAGTTCATAATAATAGTTACCCATTGATTTAAACATTATTTGACTTGAATAAAAAGAAAACAATCAAATTTAGTGTCTTATTCCACTATAGTTATAGAGTTTCACTTTTTCTGAAAAAAAACCAAATGTAGAAAAAAAACAACGGTGCCAAGATTTTTTTCATGTTTTTTTTCAAGATTGTGAAAAAAAACATTTTGTTTTTTTTCAATTTACATCTCTAGTCCTACTGATACATTATAAAACAAAGTACAAAGTACTACTGGAACATTTATTGTGCGCACAGCCAAGCTGTGGAATTCTCTGCCGGCTTCTGTGTTCCCTGCCACTTATGAACTTTCAGCCTTTAAAGCAAGAGTAAATAGGCATCTTCTGGGCTAGCTCGTCACATCGTAGACCTCATCTATCGCTTACCATCAGGCGAGATCGAGGTAAAAAAAGATCTGTAGTAAAAAAAAGCAATGTTTTTTTTATTTTGAGAAGATTATATTTAGGTTCCACATACGACCACATCATCGCTTATCAGTATGTGAGATGGTGGTCAAATGTGAGCCTATAATCAATAAATAAAAATAAAATAAAATTTTGCCTATACTCTCACTACTTGGCCAAGGCCTCTCCGAATTCCTTCCATGAACTCATTTCTCGCACCACTTCAAACTTGCCTTCGTGGTACGGGCATAGTGGATGTTGGCAAGAAGATTGGCTGCTAGGCTAAAATGGGATGGTATAGAGTCACGTCAGCCGCATGCACGAAGACTGCTGGGTGAAAGTTTCCACACAATGGGTGGACTGAGACGACTTTAAACAATCAATCCCTACTTATCTACTACAATATTAAATGCAAAAATAACTATATATGTGTTCAAGCCCTCGACGCTGAGCCAGAAGCGTTAAATTTATCGCGTAATAAAAATAATAATGTGATCCAGCCTGTCCCTAACTGCCCTCCCCAGCGACGCCCTAAGCCGATGTCCGTACCCTTCAGCGGGTGCCTTTTGCGTGTAGTTGCCTAGTTTGTAAGTTTTTAATAAGCTCTGGCTGGAGGCTTTAATTATAAATAATTAAGGCAGCCACAGGCAAGTCCAGTTAAGCGGCCGACAACCATAAAGGTTGATTTGGGAGATGTCACACACAAAAAAACTGTCAGTTACACAAATTTGATACAGAGATAGGTTAGAGCTTGGAGAAGTATAAAGGCGTTACGCAAGGGAAACTGCGGTCAAAAGCTAGTACAAAATAAGAACTTTTTACCACCAAAATTATATGAATTCATGTTGACACAAGTAAACAATATGACAAAACATGTCACTATTTTTATAGTAGTTTCGTTAATAAATTTATCTGTTTTACGTGGGTGCAGTCACGGGCTAGACATATGTGCTAATATTATCCCTAGTGGGGTGGGTAGAGTGTGGGCAGACTTATCTTAAGAACAATGTTTGTAATAGTGCTAATATAAGTGACTTTTGCGTTTGGTTATTCCGGATGTATTACCTATTTTTTGCTTTGCAAGTTCACTGCAAGTAGGGTTGCCATACGACAAGAATTTTCCGGACATGTCCGGTAATATGGGTCTCTGTCCGGAATGCGGAGGGAATCCTAAACCGTCCGGAATTTCTACAATTGAATGAAAGAGTGAAACATAAAAAAAATATAGGTAATGTTTTTATTTCAAATTAAAGAAAGTTAGGAATTTTCATCAAATGTCCGGAATTTACTCCGGATTTTCGATTATTGATCTGGTAACCCTAACTGCAAGACACGGCAAGGGAATCGTCGCCTACATTTACTTCTTTAATTAGCTTATTTATAAATTTATTTTAAGAGCAGCTTATTTTTAACTTATTTAGCAAAGTTAGGTACACATTTGTCGCATACGTATACCTGCTAACCTTAGCAGAATAGAGTGTAAAATCTATTAACCGGACTAATAGTGTCGTTAAGAATTCGGATAATTAAATATCCGGATAGTCAAATAGATAATACTGTTTCACAGCTCGAAGTCCGAGATATCGGTCGCAAAATTGATGGTTTTGTAAATACCAACAATACTGAGCTTCCATAAAAAGTTAATTTTTTGTTTTGTTCATCACTTTTTGATGGTTACTCGTATGAATTATTTAATTTGCAGGCATACTTCAATATTAAATTTGTAAGTGAAGGGTATTGTATTCTTGACCCGTCCATGATATCATACGTATATGCGACTTGTGTAAAGTTATTAGGTCGAGACTAGTAGTCCGGATGATCGCGAATTTTTGAGGTCCATATATTCATATAATCAGAAGGAGACACTAGCTTCCATTATACAGATCATGTACCTAGTTCAGAAGTCAAGCCTTCACTATATTTAATAATTCTTTGGCCAATAAAGATTTATACTATTCATTTCATCCAAAACTTTAAATTTCTTTGACACATATAAAACCCAGGCATCCAAATTCCAATTTCATAATTTATTTAATTTACCTTTACTACGAGGCGATGTTAATCAAACAATAACAAACAAAAATTAACCCAGTTTTCCACGATAACATTCGAAACCTGTCTCCGCTATACAAAGGTATACGTTTATTGGTTTGTGCGTAGCCTGCGCCTGCGCCGATCCCGGCATCCCGCTACGCAACGGGATCCTGCGTGAACCAGTTCTCGTTTTTTGTAGAAAGCTTTTCTTTGAACGGTAGTGGGATGATAATGGCAAGGTGCGTGCCGGTGCGTGTGTACAGTGTATTGAGGCCTTTATTTTTATGGTAATGATTTATTTTTGAATTGCGTTTTGATTTTGTTTTGCTTTTTTTTGTTTGCACTTGTTTTTGGTGTATTGTTTTTTTTAGGTTGTGTACAAAAGAGTTTGTGTTAGACCACCCATCGTTTATGACTGCAAGGATATGTCTTTGAAGAGACCTTTGTCCATGCTTTTAATGGCAAATAGGTACTTGGAGGTTGTCAAAATTGATACTTTAATATTACTAACCATACTTACTTACCATAATTATATGAGTCAGATTAAACTCGAAATTAAGATTTTGAACATTCAACAAAAATCAATACGAATCTTATATTGTTTCTATTAGTCATAAAATCTTAGTAAATCTATAAAACAATAATAAAATGGTCCAAGTTTTTTCTAATACAATAAAGCTATTTCACCGTTATTGTTTATCGCGGGGGACTTCGGTCTAAGTCTAGACCAGAGAAACTATCAATATCATAGCTGCCATATATGTTATATTAAATATATTTAAATACATAAACTATAAACAAAGGCGAGAAGCAGACTCAAGTAATTTATGATAATTTTTTTATTTTATTATTATTGAAATTTTTGCCTATATTCGATGGGCAGGTGCGTTCGACGCGTAGGATATATTTTAAAATAATATTAAGAGTGTTTTGTTTGTTTGTTTGTATGTTTTTTTTTATTATCTCTGTAAGTACCTACTGGGTCTGATTACGACAATTCTTGCTTTTATATTAAGTTTCACTTTTGTCAAATGTCTTTCAATTAGTTGTAGAATTGAGAATTTTGTGTAACAAACCCTCTCTTTAATCATACCAAAGTTTTGAGAATAAAGTAGTGTTAGACAAATAATCATCTTTAAATTATTTTTTCAGTAGCTGTGTAATAAATAATAATAGGATATAATTTATACTGTAAGTACGTATGGTTAATGGGTTAGATTCCAGGGGCGAAGCCGAGAGAAAAGCTTGTTTCTAAAAAAATAAACAAGATTAAACATAAGATTTGTGAGTTTCGCGTTACATGAATAATTCAAGAGTGCTATTGAAACCAATTGATGGGTATTGGTCTGTTGGCTGTTGACCATCTGCGTGTGACCAACAACCAATATTTGTTACCAACGTCTGAGGTGTTGAGGACATAAAACTCGTAAAAGTAGAGCATTTGATGAGCGGTTTAGTAATATTATTTTGCAATACAACTATCACTAGAACGTCGATTGCGTAAAAAGCCTTTTAGATTTTAATAATTTATTTTGAAGTTAAAGTATTTGTGATTTATGAAATGTCTGTGAGTTACACGTGATTTCACAATATGATGTATGTGATTTACAGCATGTTTTTAAGTAGGTTTCTTTGTAGGCTATCCTTGAATTAGGCCCCGCTTTTCTACAGGGTACGTTCCCTAGTTGCTGCCAAATCATCAAACGATCTTGTTCTTATCGTGTCCATGGAAAGAATATTTTAAATAAAGGCCCAAATATTAGCTACGCGAACTCGTCTCACTGATGTAGACATAAAATCGTTAAGTGTACAGGTGAAAGGGTATGCGGAGCAAGACAGAAGGTGGGCCATTGTTTGTGGAGAGTTGGAGACACGCCGCATAGACAACGTGTAACGGAAACCCCATATCTATCCAAAGGGGCTGAAGACAACATCTGGTATGGAGTCTCTATGCACAGTTTCAGCACAAAATAAGTGACACAATTGATACCAAATTATCGGTTTCATATGTTTCTTGAATACCAATCATAAAAAACCTGTCACATTACTACGAGGGTCAATAACTTTCCACGTCACTTGCCAATAACACGGTGATTCTCTTCGTTCTTCTTAATTTGAAAATTCTGCCTCTGGTATCAAAGTATTGATATTTCTATTATACTTCACACATGTAGACATAGGATTATAAAACCCTTGCCATATCGTTTATTATCATCGAAAGAAACCGTGCACTTGGTATGTATATACCCTTTAAATTACACTTGAGATCTGAACCGTCAGTCCAACGATAACCGATGTTTACTTCTGAAAAACATATTTATCTCCAAATTAAACGATAATGGCCGACTGTAATACTTTAATCAGCTTTTGCAAGCGTGAATCTGATCTAGTCTCGTCCCAAAATCCGACATCCCGATTTCAGTATGTTTGTCTATCGCGAATCTTTGACTGTTCTATCTAAATATTGATCTTAGATCTATCACAGTTATATGGGCCGGATTTTTGTATTGTGCCTAAAGTCTTCAATAGGTATAAGATGATTGATTATACCGTTAAGGACTATTTAGAAGACAAATCAATAGAATCTGTAATCTGCAAGTTATAGTAATTGCCAACACTGACTGTGAATACATTTGCACGTCATGTTATGGCAGGAGATGCTGAAACAAATTTATTGTAACACCTTATGTACCATATTCTAGCAAATAAATATTTTGATTGATTGATTGATGGTCCTGCCTCATATAGGTACATATAACATGATCCTTCTTTCTATGAGAAGGAATGGGCCCAGGCCCAATGCGACCAGATGTATGTCGCATTTTTTCGGATTTTATGGTCCTAGGACCGTAAAACACTTCAATTCCTTCTAATGTGCTACGAGTTTTTCCGTTTTTTTTTCGAGGAACTAGAACTGGGTAGAATTCATATTACTGGCAATCTTGTTAAGCCATTGCTCTCATATACCTCTGCCTAATATATGGGATATTGGCAAAAAACTATACAGCCTATTAATTTCCCATAGCTGAGCTAAACTTCTCTCCATATATTTTCCTGTAATGGTGATAAGATGACCAGACTAGATAATACAATGGCTGCGGAAATTGAAACACTGAAATATTATTTTATTCTACTTTAACAAAACAGCTAAATGATGTCAAAAAGAAGTTTACTGCCCATATTGGCCAACGTTGGCTCCATTCCATACGTCATGGAGATGTTCAAATTAAATAAATTATCGAAGCACAATAGAAAGTCGCACACCGAACAGGAAACATATTATATATTATAATATAAATAGTTCCATCACTATGGCCGTAGTTTGGTACTGTTTTTTATTCAAATGAAGTAAATATGGAGCTATAAAAACAGCGATACAAATAAGCGAGTACGGGTAATACGGTCGTTACCGTTGATAAACAATTTTACACAATCTAACATATGTATAAGCTTAGCTAAAGCATCTTTATTGAAAAATATTGTTTTTGATTCGGAATTCTAATGAAAAGTAGAAACTCTTTTCTGAGTAAATTGTGATGAGATGACTAATTTCTTATAAATGTCAAAGTTATACGGGCTGAATTAATTTATTGTGCCTAGAGCCGGGCATGAATTAAACACTTAGGTCTATGAACTAAATTATTATTTGTTCTTCATTATTTTTGTAATTTTCCTGGAGGCACAAGAAATCAACGATTTGCAAAAGTTACAAAGTTATATTTTTCTACCTACAATACTCAATATATTAATATAAATTAAAAAATGCTTTTTTTATTGATGATAGGTTCGCATTTGATCATCGCCTCACTGATGGTAAGTAATGATGTGGTCGAAGATGAAGCACGCTTACCTAGAATTAACCTATTCACTCTTGACTTAAATACCCCAAGTTGTTTCCATCTTTCACAGCTTTTCATCTGGTGAGATTGTAGTAAAACGGGAGCGAAATAGAAAAAAGGAAATTCAATGAGCTACCTATATTTATTACATATAGCCACAAGCTTCATTCGAATGAAAGTGATCAGTATTTTTCAGCAATTAATACAAAAGGTAAAAAAAAAAATAGAATCTTAGTTGCCCGCTATTCTACTGGCCCCACCGTAAACCTATTGGGACGATCACACTTATTGGTTTCACCGTTACATGGAATTGTAATTTATGAATTTTTGAAATCAATACCGATAATGGACGTCGTGTAAATTTCATCTGTGACATTTATTTACTGTATGTAACAATTTAGTATAAGCGGATTAAATCTGTGGTGCGCAAACAGTTATGCAACATGTTTTAGTAGATTACTGTTAGAATTCTTGATTATTTAATCTTTAAGTTCTCTGGGTTTTTATAGGTTTTCGTAAATGAGGTTCTGTGTGTGTCCAATGCGGATATTAAAATAAATTATCGCGATATTTTCGATGGTTGTGATGTATTCAATTATGTTCGCACCAGGGTTTCGTAAGCGTAGGTTTTAGATATGCTTATGTGGATATTGGTAAGAATATCTACAATTTTTGATTGTCTCATATTAGTCATTGTCTTTTGGATACCTTTTTATTATAATCATTAATAATTTTCAGATCTATATAGCATAAATAGAACTATTTAGTTTTGAATGTGACTGTCTTTCGAAACTAAATCCAACTCTAAAACACGTATCAAGTTCATTCAAAACTAGTTGTGCCCGCAACTTCACATCGGATTCGATGTAGTTATTATGGTGTTTATTTATTTATAAAACTTTATGCAACACAAAATACAAAGGTGAACTTAATACCATAGGTATTCTGTACCAGTCAACTAAGTAATCAGTCAATTTTATTGTTTCGTTATTCCAGCATAAATCCCGTAGGTATATGTGGCCCTATTTTCTATTTTCCATTGAAATTGGTCCAGCTGATCCAGACTAGCCCGGGATAATAAAAACAAAGACAGATAGACAAAAAAATGGGTGTAAATATATATAAGCACTTGACAAAACACAGTTGTTTTGAAATCACAGACCTGCAGACAGTTCAATTTCATTTATATGTATGTATGTATAGATTACAAAATCTTAGTTCGAAGCTTTAATCACAGCTAATTGCGAAACACCATTACTGTAAGATTTTTTGTAGATATTTATATGTTTATGGCCCGAGTACGTGGTTAATCTCATGAGAAAGGCATTACACCATCTATAGCCCCGCCATGTCGGTTTATATGTGTGTTATATGGCTGTGTTAAAATTTTTATTGTCTCCGTAGGTGTGATTGGTTACCTCTCTTGTATAAGTAAGGCTTGTACGCTAAAAGGGCTATGGGTCTTGTTTTCATGGTTTTTAGGGATATTGCTATGTGTGCTAGTTTATTTTGGTCTGTATTTTAAATCTTGGCCGTTAGGAGATTAGATTATTTCCATTTTTGGGTTTATTGTTTTTGTTAACAAGATTTTATTTTCTGGAAATGAAGGCAATGTCAGGAAAAAGTTCATTGACCTATCTACTTGTTTTAAGCAATTTGCCATTACATTTAAACTTTTGGACTTAAGTAAGGATAAGTGTATTGCATAATTTTGTTTAACTGCTTAGAAACAGGGATGGTTCTAAACAATGTATAGTTTAGATCCTGTTGTTTTCAAAATTATAATCCAAGCCATTATCATAATACCAGTCATCTATATTCTGGATTCGCCAAAAACATATTTTTTCTTTTACCAAAATTATCATACTCACATTTTCAGCACCTGTCGTTCGATCCCTATCAAATAAAATGATTTTAAAAACAAACAAGTGTAGCATCTGCTCCCGACACGTGCTTGCGCGGCGAAGGCTGCGCAGGAAGTGGGTCAGCGTGCCCTTGACTCTGCGCGGGCGCATGTGCGAGAAACAAAAAGACCGCAGACCGGCTGCGCCTGCGTTCCCCTGCGTGGCCTTGGCAATGGGCGTTGTGGAACAATTGCGAATTTTTGATGGGTTGCCAGATGCGGTTAGCAACGGTTGAGTTTGGATGTTTTTAAAAGGATCGGTTAGTAGCTACTATTTTTCGAGGAGTTGATGCCCGTTCGGATATATTGTGATAATAAAGAACTAAAATGACAGGTAGGTGAGTGCAGTAAAAAAATACAAACTTATTTTCTTTTTGTTTAAGTTAAAACATGAGAATTTTCTCATTTTGAAGTCATCAATTCGCTTCAAATTGATGAATCTAATTCGAAATTATCCCACTTTTAAAATTGTCAATGCCTTTTTAATTCTAGAAACTATTTTACCCATTCATTAAACCAGGGACTCTTCTAATCTGATTCTTCCATAGTCTCCTTTATTTATATTGAAAGACATTTTGTTCACCTCCGTCCTGGCAACACCGTCTCGCCGGGGGTCACCTTCCGGCGCGGCGCGGGCGCACGCGATAATTGTTATTATTAACGATCAAAGCTGCGCCGGCGGCAGGTGAACTGAACAATTCTTGCGTTTGCGCATCTTTGATTTTGCCTGTATTGACATTGGCGTGGAGGAGTGAAAGTAGTTTGAAAGGAATAAAGGATTAGAGATGTGTGGTATATTTTTATTTCACCGTTTTTTCCTTTTTTTATTCTTATAAATTGTTTTGTACATGCAATAAGTACTAATGTATATTAACTTTCGTATATATGTAGTTCTTTATTTGTTGTAGGTTGGGGATTTGTCTTGGTTATATTTGTAAAAAAACTTTAATTACCTAATTTAATTGCTAGAAATCCAATTATATCCAAGTAAGGGGCGGGCACTGCTTCTCCTAAATACAGGTTGTATCGCAGGTTACCTAGGAGAGCAGAACCACACCCACAGATTTGTAAAATATTACCTATACTACTTACATGTCCAAGATATAATAATATAATAGAAATATCTTTTAAAACAAAAATATTATATTGGATTGTAGCAATAGTAGTCCAGTCAGGCACAGGCACGACTAACGAGTAGGTTGTGAGTTCGAACTCAGACAGGCTCATTACTTTGTGTAATTTACATCGTCACCTGATTGCTCAAAGCAGTGAAGGAAAACTTCCTGAGGAAACTGACAAGTCCCAGGATCGAAACATCCGAAGATCCATGCGACATCCACCACCCCTATAAAGTTCCCAGCAGTGTGAACTTTATATACTGGGGTTTTAATAGTTTTGGTATCTTCCAGAACTTACAATAACGAAATAATTGCAAGCAAAAAAATTGTAATAAGAACTGCTTAGTAAGTGATTTGTTTGGACTTTTTTTGACAGTTTTTGGAGAGGGGTTTAATAGTACATTGTTCACCGAGAGGAGAAAGTGGCCGATTACCGTCGAGGGTGTCGTTTGATGCCCGAGCCGCAGGCGAGGGCTTTAAAACACCCGAGATCGGGAATCGCACTTTCTCTCGAGTGATACATAGTGCTTTATACTACACCTACGAGGAAAATAAAAAACTAAATCTTTACTAATTGAAATTTATATTGAAATTGTTGCAGTTAGTGAAGCTTAATGTAACACTGTTTTCACAAATGGCGCCATAGGCGTCTGCAATTTTCACATGTTCTTTTTTCAAATAGTTTATCCTGCCGCCGCAGGGTCGCACTGCCAGCCCGACACCATCCAACACACAGCTAGTGGCCAGTGTCATTTTGCGAACTTGGAGATAAAAACTCACTGTAAAAACTTTT
This sequence comes from Tholera decimalis, assembly GCA_943138885.2. Lineage (NCBI taxonomy): Eukaryota > Metazoa > Arthropoda > Insecta > Lepidoptera > Noctuidae > Tholera > Tholera decimalis. Next base: position 3,336,902 of record OW964553.2, on the reverse strand, counting down.
TGGCTTTTGATATTTAGGTTACCGGCGCATAGTCTTACCCAAAATTAAAAAAGAAAAACCACTTAAGAAATGGATTTTCATACACTTTTCTCTCCCGCTCAGATGCGTTTTCTCCCCGCATATTTGTTCGATATGCAATGACGTACTTTCTACCGTAAATTTGATAAAGTATCAAGGTACTTTCCAAGCAGGTGTAGTATAAAAAAATTGTATGCTTCGTAATAGTTTTTTTAGTGTCAGAACTTCACTTAGATATCTTTACATTCTTTTGAAACATCTTGTTTAAAATGGCGCTGTGAGTACACTGTGTAGCAGTGGCGAAGGCTCCATACAACTCGATTCTTACCGGCTTCCCTTTTGAAATATGGCAAATATTAGTCTATTATTTTATATATGAATATATAAATAGTAATCTATTATTTTCAATTAAACAAATAATTATTTACGAATTTACAAGATTTCGAAGTCAGCCACAGGGCCACAGTTACTGGAATTCACGCATCACACTTGAGCAAGGTAAGCATTTTTTGGTCCGGCTTCCCTTTTATGAAAATTCACCCTCCGCCTCTGCTGTTTAGTGTGTAAATGTTTACGAGTAGAGATTGATTGAAAGAATCGTGATGATGATAAAGGCTTTAAGTAGATAGATGGATAGATAGAATACTCTTTATTGTACACCAATAATTTAAACACACACTTGATTTACAATACTGCGAAATATCGTTACAATGGCTACCGCCATATATTTAATATATTTAATTATTTATAAAATAAAAATATTATCCTCAATGCAGTTCAAGTATTTTTTTAATCATTAGATCATATTAAGGCAGTACTTCTGTTATTTTGTAGGTAAAAACAAAACTTGTCTGGAAATATTACGAATCATAAGGAAAATCTGTATTTTAGGGATTTTCCTGTACTTAAAGATCTTGTTTTAAAGTAATAATGATAATTATATTATCTTCATAAAAATGTAGAATTGAGCTGATTTAATAATAAATTCTATAAGTCAAGAGTGAATAGGTAATTTCTAGACAAGCGTGCACCATCGCTATGCTTTATCGCTTACCATTAGATTAGATTCTGGTCAAACGCAAAACTATTAACAATTATAATTTTAAAAATTACTTTCAGAATAGTTTATAGTTTTTAAGCTGAGAAATAAACTATGGTTTGTAGTCAAATCTAAAGCTTACTCGCCATGTTTAAAGTATTTGACATCGCCCACTTATACTGGTACCCGACCAATACAACTTACATGTGTAATGCATTAAGTAGGTATTTATTGAGTAGGTAAGCATACAAAAGTTAGTCAGGTACATAAAAAACAAAAAATAAAAACACAAATAATCCGCAAAAGATATTTATTCAGAAAACAGAGAAACAAAAACATAATCAGTAACTTATCTGTCCCTAAACGGAACCACATTCCCACACACACTTAGCGATAACCAATAAAAGTAATATGTGTACTAGCAACACTTTGAAACTCATAAATGACGTCATGCCTTCAAAATATCCATTTGCGCGCGCATTTGATACTTCAAAGCACTTTGAAAAAAGAACACGAATGCTTTTAATAAGTTAATCTCAAAGCTCTAATGAAACGTCACGCTGCGACAAAGATGAAGTTCTGTACTTGCATTACAAAATTAGCTTGCAATTGATAGAACCTTAGTCATATTAATATAATGGTGATTTTGGCGTGGTGTTGCAAGTGTTGTTATTTGGTATAAGTCAGAAGGAAATAAACAATAAGAGTGGAAAGATGGCGCGATAAGAGGTACCTGAGTCGTCGTAGGGTTGTGCCTGTGGGTTGCTTTGTGGAAAATGGTTCGGTAATGGATTTTTGTAACTTGTCGAGTTATGGATGATTCGTTTGGGGTTGTATGATTGTAATCAGCAAGCCGTTTTCGATCCCTAACTGATTTTTACGAACGCGATAGTATGCGTTTCGTGTCACATTTTTATAAGTACCGAACTTACGTCGATTAATCTTTTGATATCTTATTTTAATCATCGGTGTCATATTTATTTATACGTCTATATGATGCGATTTCGTAACTAGGCTCAGACCTTAGGTATTTTTGAAAGGTTCTCTGAACTTGTGTATTTTCTTTTTTTTTCATTTGCAAATAAAGAACAACGTAGTCTCAAATGGCACCCAACTTTAGAGCCTTCACTTGTTTTCAGTATAGCCAGTTCAAGGGACGATTTATCGGGTAAGAATAACGTGACCATACGTCCCGCTTTGGGCGGGATTGTCCCGCTTTCAGGCTATCTGTCCCGCTGTCCCCAACGAGAACAAAAATGTCCCGATTTTACAAACAAACCTTTATATACCGACTTACTTGTCTAAATTAAAATATCACTAAAATCGCGCGGACGACGGCAGCATAGACGCGGGGTTGAGAGTCAGGAACAAGCGAGAGTGAGCGGCTGACATGCGCTACTGAATACTTACTAATCCTAACTCCTTACTATATTGTAAATACAAAAGTAACATTCCGTCGTAAAAAGCAGCGACGATGTGAACAAAGCCACGGGCACTGCTGGTGCAAAATAATATCAAAGCTAGGTTTATAAAAACGATGAAAACCAAACTATTTTTAGATGCATTCAGTTTATCCCAGCCCTACACATCCGCAAATTTGAAGCGTGTTGAACGCAGCGAAATTGATATTATATTAAGATTCCGTACATGCGCCGGCGTCACCCGACGCGCTCCTCTCTTGCGTTATGGTTTGTTTGAATACAACCATTCTGCAATGATTTGGATTTAGCAGAAAGATTAGACTTAATATATTTCGAGAAACAAGGACTAGGAATATAAGTTATTAAACTGTCATAGTCTCTAACATTATCAATATTTATCATGTGTGAATCATTGGTAGTATATCCCGTTTTAAGTTCTAATATTTTAGGTCTAAGAATGATTTCGGCAAATTTCATGAATTTTATAGTTATTTTTTAATCAGATAATTCAAGCGGTGGCCTCGCAAGATACTGAATTGGGGTCCTGAGACTGCAACACGGGGTCGGTCGCGGCAAATCCGCGATGGAGATGGCGTGGCAGGATGACCTGGATGGCTTTCTAACGAATTTTAAGGATGAGTCGTAGAACCGTGACCCCTGGAAGAAATGAAGGGAGGCCTAGCCATGGAACAGTACTGGCTGATAATAATAGAATTAAAAAACTTTTTAACAAAAAATTAAACCGACTCCCAAAAAACACTGCAAAGTGAAAAATAACTTTAATTTCGGTAGTCGGTGTCTTTAGTTTTGTTTTTTCGTTTTTGGCACCGACTTCCGAAATTAAAGTTATTTTTCACTTAGCAGTGTTTTTTGGGAGTCGGTTTAATTTTTTGTTAAAAAGTTTTTTTTTCAGTCTTTTTAGTTGGATGATTTTTAATTTACCTAGTTACAAGAGCCTAAATGTCAACTACTTATAACCTTTTACAAAATATTGCTTTTCCCAATGCTGGGCCGTTAATTGTTGAGGAGTTCTCCTGGTACTTCACCATCAGCTCTACATCACCATATGCATTGTGACGAGCATAAAGTGCTTAACATCCATATTCAAGTAATCGAATCGCAATCCACTTAATACTTATTATTGAGTAGTTTCGGCGGCCATCTGTGGTCTTCATCATCAGTTCCACTTCCCCAAATGGTACTTTTTGAGAGCAACTGCACAAGTTACTTTAAGAAATACCCAAAACGCCATAGGTGTGCCTATAATATTTGAAGAGTTCCCTCGATTTCTCCAGGATCCCATCATCAGATCCTGACTTTGGTGATAATGGTACCAATTTCGAAGTATACCCATTCGAACAAAAAAAGAATTTTCCAAATCGGCTCAGCCGTCTTCGAGTACTCGATGATCATACATAAAAAAAAAAAAAATATATGTACGCGTCGAATTGATAACCTCCTCTTTTGGTCGTCGGTTGAAAAGGCAGAAGCTCTACTAGATACTATAGGTACCTAGGTAGTTCTTGCGCTTATAATAACCTACCCACTGCAGACTGCATTTTTTCTGGGCCTCTTGCGCAAGTTAGCATTGTAACACAAACAAACGAATCAATCCTAGCGCTTTAGTGTGAATTTACGCAGACCATTGACTGCAAACACCACTTCAAAACAAAACATTTGACAATCGAAGGACGAACATAACATATATTTTTTCGACCAACATCTCTATCTATACTTATAATAAATCTGTAGAGAGGTCAATTCTGTACATGAAATATATTTACAAAATAACTATCAGGGGGTGATTAGGGATCGATACTGATGCCAAAAATGCAATCAGTAAAATTTTTGTCTGTCTGTCTGTCTGTCTGTCTGTCTGTCTGTCTGTCTGTCTGTATAACCGTTATAGAAACAAAAACTACTCGACGGATTTTAACGAAACTTGGTACAATTATTTTTCATACTCCTGAGCTGGTTATAGTATACTTTTCATCACGCTACAATCAATAGGAGCAGTGCAGTGAAGGGAAATGTTGGGAAAACGGGAGAAGTTACTCCATTTTTTAAGCTTCCGTCGCGAGTGCAACCTTAATGGTTAAAGCTACACAGATATAATTTATGACGGAAATGTTCTCCTTAAAATTATACAACAAATATCCCACGACAGCATATATCTATCTTTTATGGTTGACTCACAATAACTCGTGTAACTCCCGATAGCTTAGCAGTTCGAAGCTTTCTGATTATTATTCTGCTCCGAAATTTAAAACCACCACAACTTTGCAATGGAACTCGGCTAAAAGTAACCCAGTTGCAACAAAATAAAATCGAGGCTCAAATTTTAACAGGTTGCGGTGCAGGAGAAACCGTCTTTATTCCCAGAATTCCCATAATACCAAATAATTTTCCATTCCAATTTAAAAGAACGCGATTCCCAGTATCAGTGTGTTATGCAATGACAATTAATAAGGCTCAAGGGCAGACTTTTCGTGTTGCTGGAGTAGATCTCGGTGTCAGTTGTTTCTCGCATGGTCAGTTGTACGTCGCTCTTTCCCGGGTTAGCAGTTCTAGAAATCTTTATGTTCACGTGCCGGACGGGTCAACTTTCAACATAGTTTACCCGGAAGCTTTGCGCTGAAGTATTTTCGTTCTATAGGTACTTAAGCCTCATGTGAACGTGATCTAAACAATATTACCAATACATTAACTTAATAACACACAAGGAGTTACACGCTGACGGAGTCGCGGGCACAGCTATTAACAATAATATTGTGCGGTTCGGTATTGCGATATTTTTCAACAGTATTGACATATTATATTTCCGTACTAAATTACGAAAGTTAATCTGTGTGTTACATCAAAATCACTGAACCGTGAGGAAGGACATAGGCTACTTCTTTTTTACGAAAAACGACGGAAACGTGGACGAAGTCGAGGGCAACAGCTATCTATGCTAATAATATAAGGATGAAGAGTTTGTTTGTTTTTTTGAACGCGATAATCTCAGGAACAACTGGTTCGAATTGAAAAAATATTTTTAATTAAATAGTTAATTTATAGAGAAAGGCTATAGGCTATATATCATTACGCTAAGGCCAATAGGAGCGGAGCACCAATGAAGAATGCTTCAAAATCGGGGTTAAATTAAACGTTAGCCCAAAGTAACTATTCCACGCGGACGAAGTCGCGGGCAAAAGCTAGTTATATAATAAAATTATAGAAGTGTCAATTCTGAATGTTGTAAATTGTTGGTCTGTCTGTCTATTTATTCAAGCATCACGCAAAAACTATCGGTTCGATTACGATGAAACTTGGTATAATTATACTTTAATATCTTCGACACAACACTGGATACTTTTTTCCCGGAAAATTATATACAATCAAAAACAAACAAAATTTTGTGGTGATCCCTATACACGATACGAATTTACTACAAATAACTTACAGAGCGCGAGCGAAGCCGCGGGCAAAAGCTACTACCTAATAAAATCACATAACACTTGGAACCACAGTAAACTTAGTACCCGCACCTAACTAAACATCTCAATATGGGGACCATGGGACCGAGATTCTCACGTTTACCTCACCCTTCATAAATTATCGTATGCCGCGATAAGTTAACAATACGACAATGCGTTGCGAAGTGGAATCCACCTGACTGTACCGTCCGCCCCCCCGCGCACTGCGGCGCACCCCCGGCCACCCCCGAGAAGGGACACAAAAAAATAATATCATATCTCGTTACTGGATCTACCTTTTGTTGGGTTATAGACGACGTTGGTTAGTTTGGATGCGGTAAAATTTTGTAAAAAATCGGCTAATATTGAGTGAGATTTTTATTTATTTATTTATCACCATACACTTAATGTCTTTACAGGTTTGTCACCTAATGCGATTATCTAGTCAACTATTATTACTAACTAAGCTTTCGATCCTAGGACTTATTGCAACTACTTTGTTGTGTGCAAATTGTTTAGTGTAGTGGATTTTTTATTTAACGATAGGCTAGTGACCTGACCACTATCTCACCTGATACGAGGGATGATGTGGTCGATGATGAAGCACGCTTACCTAGAAGTAACCTATTCACCCTTGATATAAAGACTCCCAGGTTATAGCTATCAGGAAACACAAGTATGGATATTTGTGTAATAACTACATAGTTTATGATTCGCCTGAATCATCTCAAAAATGTCCATTGTAGAATTTGCACTTAGGTATCATTTTGTGTGGGTCCTTGTCAAAATAATAAAAAAAAACTCTAAAAAGTGAGATAAGGAAAAATTAAAAAAAAAACATAATTAGGTAATGTTCATTCAATAAAACATATGAGTAAATTCAATGTTATTTATTCTTGTCCTAAAATTCTTACATAAAAACTGATTCAAAATTTGTAATATTTTTTAAGAACTTCCAAATCAATTTTGACAGAAATACCGTATCCAAGTTCCTACCATATCCTTGTTCCACACAACAATAATATACCTGTATGCACTTTCGTTTTTATAAAACCCTCTGTATCCACTTTAAATTGGACATCACGGACCTTTTTTTCAGCTCATATTCCATTTATCTCTAAAGTCATGATTCGTTGCATTGTCCTCGGCGTAAATATAGCGGCAAAAAAAAAAACTTACGGATGATACTCTCGTAGTGACGTGAAAACGTTTGAAATTAAAAATGGAATCGGTTTTGATTTGTGACGTGAAGTAGGACTGTTTTTTTTGTGTCATTTCTGCGTGGCCATTTTGAATTTTGAATTTTCGAAGCGTAGAGATGGTTTTTAATCTTTTTATTTTTTAACTGCCGCCTTGTTCTAGTGGTGTAAGTGCGACTGCTGAGCGCGAGGTCTTGGGCCCGTTTCCCAGGTTGGGCAAAAAGTGCTACTGGATTTTTCTGTAAGGAATTTCTCAGTAGTAGCCCAGAGTTTGGAAGTTCGCGGTAAGATATTCCCGTGCCTCGGAAAGCACATTAAGCCGTTGGTCTTGGCTATCATTTTCATCTTTGACAGTCGTCACGGGTAGTCAGAATCCAGTATAATAAATAAATTGTTTTATTTTTTAATATCTTTCTAGAATGCTATGATAGTGTTACACCAGTCGCTTAGTGAAGTACGTCGAGAAACTTCGACATAAATCTAGAATGTTCGAGACATTAACGGCATCTAGCGGCGAGTAGCAGTACTGAGTATATCTAGTCGAGCCACGAACGCCATCTAGCGATGAGTAGCAGTACTAAGTATCTCGAGTAACTTCTGGAATATTCTTGGCAGTGTAAGCGGTGAGTCGATTTTACAAGAATGTTCTAGAACTCATAGTAAAAAAAGTATCAATAGTAAAAAAAAGTATTTGTTACCATATCATAATTGAGGTGAGAACACTTTCAGTATTTCTAACAGCATCGAAAAACCATGAGACCGTTTAAAACCTTTATGTAAATTTAATTACTTTTAATACAAATGATCCGCCAGAGGCACGTCGGGTAGCCAATTTGATATTCTTTAAACACATTCTTTAAAACTCTGTATAAGCCCTTTTACCTTATTAAATTAGTATCATTTATTTATAAAACAACCGACATACCGGGTTTTGTACCTGCATAGCATCCAAGTGTACTTCCGTTACAAATACATCTTTAATATATAAACTTCTAACCCTTTCTAGATTACCTCATTAAAAACTTTAAATGATAAATGATCTTTATTTTGCAAATTGCTTATTAAATAACACTTTTACACGTAATTTTTTTCGTAAATTTAAATTAGATGGCCGGTGTTTCCTAACTGACTACCCTGAGTAGAAACACCGAAACAAACTCAGGGGTCCGTCTCTTTTGAAATCCATACAATCTATACTGGTCAAATTATATGAAAACCTTGTAGGTTACAGTGTGAGGCAATATCTTTGGCTGCAAGTTGTATCGTAAATCTTTCTAATCCCAAAATCATAAATTTGGTAAATAAACCGCGAAATTACTAAGCAACGTAAAATGCAATGCGTACAATAGCTTAGTCATCCGCATTTTTCCTTAAGTTTAAATAATCCGACCTTCATCATTGCAACCTCATCCGTTTTTAACAAGTGACAGTTTAGAGTACGGCATGAGTAAGTTTTTATGATCGATCGTGCATGATCTTTCGTGCACTTGCGTCTCCCTAGCTTGCAAAAAACATACTTAAAAAGTCATTAGAAAACCTTATTTATTTATTTATGTACACACATGACACTTATAAAGGAAAAAATTAAATACAGACAAAAAAGCACAAAGCTGCTTATTTCCTAAGAAATTTCTTCCAGCAGACCTGCGACAGGAGAGTTGAAGAGGAGATGATAGACACAGTGTGTATAAATACTAATTACGATATAAAACATACTTAGCTATAAAATTAAACTAAAATGAAATATTTAATAAATATATACAGACATAGAATTAAAATACATGCTATAAAAATATAACCAAGTTGGTAGCTTTTTACTTAGTTACTTAATTACCTATGCACATAAAATATGCACTATTAAAAAAAGTATTACTGCAAACATGCTGGGATGCAGTGGCAGATTATAATTGAGACATTGGTGCTAAAGATGTACTTCCAATAAATAATAAAATAGTAAAACATGGACTACCCGCGTATTTTTTTTCCTGATGTGTCAAATCCATCCAAAGGTTGTTTATAAAAGATTGCTTTTAGCGATAAGACCGCCCATTGTAACACCCTTTATAGTTATTAAGTCCTTGTTTAATTCTGTTATAGTGTACAATAAAGACTGTATCTATTTAACCCTACTAGAATCCGTAATTTCTTCCTAATGTTTTTCCTTCTCCGTTTTCTCATCCGCTGCCTCGATATTTTCTTCCGGGCTACCTATAACACTCAGCGACTGGATAGTTTTAAGTGAAAGATATTTTATAATTGGTTGCGGGAATGTTTTAACATGATATCGCGGCCATGGAACGCAAGGGCGATTGAAGGAGCAGCACTCCTTTCCGCTTCTCCCATAGCGGGAGAAATTATTTGATGATTTTCCTACCGAAAAAAGATGTTTCCCAACTACATAATTAAACACTATCGGTGCAGTTTTGGATGGAATCAAATGTTATTTCCCAATTTTAATTCGTCGAATATAGCGGAACTGATATCAAACACACGTAACACCTTCAGTAATAAACGTTTGATTAAGTGAAGCTTAAGGCAATGTTCGTCTAGACTTGTAGGAGGCGTTTGACCTAAGAGTTTGTGTTGGATGTTTCTTCTTAGAATTCGTAAGATGGGAGACGCTGCTGATTTACAAAATGGAAACAAAATTTTTGCTTAGCCTTTTCTCATCTCAACTATCTTGTAGTCGGCTTTTTTTATTTATTGATAATAGGTTCGCGTTTGACCACCATCTCACCTGATGGTAAGTGATGATGTGGTCGAAGATGGTGCACGCTTACCTAAAACTAGCCTATTCACTCTTGACTTAAAGACCCCTAGGTTCCAGGCTACCAGTCTAACTGGCAGATGAGTAATATTGTTTAATATGGAACGACCGTCTGTCTGATAAAAATCCAGTAACTGGATAACACGATACTTACCTCTTGCAAGGACTGGCTTCTAACTACCAGTAACGAGTGTGAAGATGTAAAAATGAAATCCGGAATCTACATCTTAACGTGTTTCCGAGATACGCGACATGTTAATATGGTCCCATACACGGATTAGTCTCAGTAAACGTTGCTTACTGTAGGACCCATGGGTCCTTCAGGTAAGAACACTAACTGTCACTGGCTCGCTAATACCTATAAGAGCGCAGGCGCCGTCCGACTCGTACCGCGTTCGTCACCAGACTGACATTTGACAGCTAGCCCCCTCTAGAGTGGTACGTGAGACAATGATTGTATAGTATCTACTGTATAGGTACAAACACTACACTTACCCTTGCAGATAGACATTTGAGGCTGTTTTTATTGCTACCAGCTTCTCAAACAGCACTCAACAGTAAAGAAAGTTAACAGTACTTAATCCTATTCATAAAAATGGCCTTATTAATAAATCAATAAATTCTCACAGAAACAGTCAGAGCCTCACTAAATAACACAATCGAATAGATACTCTTATAACCAGTAAAAACAATCGATATCACAACTCTATCTGCTAACAAACAACTCTAATTCAATGTGGGAAAAAACGGAAAGTTCCAAACATTTTTGTAATAAGCACGAATCGACTTATACTTAAACTGACTAGTACCGGTTTACGTAAAAAATGTCGTAGAATGTCGCAGTCTGCAATGGGTGTACAGTTAGAAAAAGTACATAAATGTCTTCTATAAAGTGTTGCCATATACGCCTCACCTACGGACGGACGCTATATGTTTATGTATGTGTGCTCAAGTGAATGTTATGTTAATGAGGACAAAATGTTTATAATAAAGGTGGTGATTTTGATAGGCTGGTAGCGGGTTTGGTTACGTTTTCAATTTGGTGTCGTTGAAGGTTAGGTATAGCGCGAATATCACTCCACGAGCCATTTTATGACAGGTCTTATATGTATGGGGAAAATCATCAAAAGCCTCCTCCTGCTCTGAATGGAGAGGAAGGCAGTGTCAGACTTCTACTGACTAAAAACTCACCCTGTTCTTTTAGTTGCCCTTGCGTTCTGAGCTGTGGTATTTCATCAAAAAATCCGCGACTCCGGTAGGCAATAGCCTTATGACCCCGTCAAGGCCAAATAACAACTGGACGCGCTTGAGTCTATCGAGAAACGGGCCATTCACTGGTCGAATCACAGCTCCAGAGCCTTGAACATCGACGACGAGTTGCAAGTCTATCGGTTTTCTATCGGTTACATTTCGGGGAGTGTGCGATGGAATTACACAATCTAATACCGCCAAGCCCGTTCCGTCATCGGACTACAAGACAAACGGCGATGCGCCATCGTTACATGGTGGAAATCCCACCCATATGCACAAAACGTTTTGGGAATAGTTTCATTGTGCGTACGGCTAAGGAGTGGAATTCCCTGCCGGAGTTTGTGTTTCCTGATCGCTATAACCTGGGAGTCTTTAAGTCAAGAGTGAATAGGTTACTTCTAGGCAAGCGTGCTCCATCTTCGACCACATCATCGCTTACCGTCGGGTGAGATGGTGGTCAAACGCGAGCTTAATCTGAATAAAAAATGGCAAACATGGCGCGCGTAGAACAAGACGCGCCGCACCGCCCGCCGCGCCTCATCCGGCCCTGGTCCTTACCGGACGGTGAGCTACCCTTGCTTACCGTCCGCCATCCCGTACTCCTCTTATTACTTGTTAATTGGATTTTGGCCCAAAATATAAAGACTCCAAATCTTTTGATCACAATATATATTTTCTTTTCATCTGCGTCTGAAGTCTTTAGCTGAACTGAAATTATGACACAGAATACAAGTCATAATTTTAGTTCTTTTGTGAATTTTCATAACATGATTATTTTTCTGAAGTTTTGTTTTGTTTTGCAATGCTGATTTTTAGGTATTTATAAGTTTAATTTTAAATGTAATTTCGATCGTGCCGGTCGAGAGCGTCACTTGTTTCTTGTGAAAGTCCCAGTGACGTCACTTTCACAAGAAACAAGTCGATAGGGTGAGTCACAATTTGATGAAATTGTTCACCGGTGTGTTTTGAGAATTATCGACTTGAACTTTTTGAGTGTGCAATTATTCTAAGCTTGATTCTCAGTAATTTAGGAATTGGAGGCACAAATATATAGGGAAATTTGGCACAGCCGAAGTTTATAAGGAGAAAAAGTGGAAAAAGCTCCTATTTTTATATTGTAGACCATATATGTAATATCAAATTATTATATTGCTTACTTAATAAAACCCTCAAGAATAATGGCCATCCAGTGTACGCGTCGTATAATATAAACCCAAAGAAATCAGTTTGAAAAATTGTTTAAATTAAATAAGCTTCTGATAATTTACCTTCTTTGCTTTACCTCGTCATATCTGTCGTCATCTGCCTAATATTTTCACAACATATTCGGTTGGTTTAACTACATGAAACTATGTACCTGTATTTTACATGGAAGTACTACCTGCCTGGTAGCAACGAGGTAATACGATACTCTATGGCAAGACTGGTCTTAGATATTTTCTCCTCAATGACTGCGGGAGCTACAATTGACAGCCGTTATGAACGTGTTACCGTGCTTTCCAAGACACAGAGAGCAATCTTAATGTGTTAAGATGGTTACCCTTTAAGTATCGACCCTTATTATTAAATCCCTGTACTGTTTACGCGTGTTATCGCTGATAGCGAGATACCGGCTCCCTGCTTTACACACCGCACGCGCGTCCGTTCCGCTCCGTAGTTGTAAGTGAACTAGGGATGGTACGTATTTACGCGACCAGGTATTTACACCAGGTATTTACTTCCAAGTACGTACACCAGGTACCGATCCGAAATACTTGCAAGACTTCAAAGTATTTTATACGGCTACTCGGAGTCGGACTCGCTCCGGTGGGGGCTTGACGATCGCCCGACTATGCGATTATGCTCCTTATCTGTAAGAGACTACGTAACAATTTCGTATGCAAGTCTATTCTAGTATATGGATTGTCTTTGCAAGTATTTATATGTAAACGCGATTGTGCTTCTTATTTATAAGAACTCACGGGTCAATTTCCTATGCAAGTATTTTTTCATTCAACAGGGCTTGGATTGAGTAAAAGTAGAAACGTTCGTCTCTATGCAGGTATTTATTTGTAAACGCGATTGTGCTCCTTATTCTTAGGAAGTCACGGTTCAATTTCCTATACAGATAGAAAATACTTTTAATTTCGTATGCAAGTCTATTCTAGTATACGGTTTTTCTTTGCAAGTATTTATATGTAAACGCGATTGTGCTTCTTATTTATAAGAAATCACGGGTCAATTTCCTATGCAAGTATTTTTTCTACCAACAGGGCTTGGATTGATGTGAAAATACTTGCATAGGAAATTGATTCGTTTTGCTTCAGCAAAAAGGAGCATAATCGTATCAGAAAAAAAAATACTTGCAAGGTTCAAAGTATTTTTCATTTGCAAATGCGATTGTGTAGTATTTCTCTAAATATTCCAAAGTTGTCTGAGTACATAAACCGAAATCTGTGTAGGTGTGTGCATCAGGGAACTTTTTCTTTTCTTTTGAGTAGTTTGCGGCGCCATTCACCCTAATGACTATTAATAAAAGACACATTATTGCGTGAACGAAAGTATTTTAGAAAATATTTTGTTATGTTTACGTTTTTTATTTTTCTTTCGTCAGTTGTCGTTTGAGTGAGTGCATAGATGATACATATAAATACTGAGAAGTGAGTGCGAGCTTGTTATGCAATTTACCAACTGACCGTGACTTTCTTATTTCGCGAGTTTATTGAATTTAAACTATTAACAGTTAGTGTGTAAATAAACAAAACTGCTTTTTTATGTGTACGTGACTTTGTTTATTAGTTAGGAATGTAAATATTTAAATAGGTAAAAGACGATTTTTGAACGTAGTTGAATGTAGTTAAGTGTTTTCTTTTAAAATTGATAAGACTTACTAGTTGTAAATAAAAATACAGTTACAAACCATGGCTCCTAAGAAAAGTTTGGCTAAAATAAAGCTGAATGTAAAATGTGCAAAGCATTAATATCATACAAATCGGGAGTGTCAAACCTTATGCCTTATGCTTGCATGTGCAAAGAAAACATATTTCCGTGAATTTTAAGTGAGTGAATTATCAACCGACGACCAAAAGAGGAGGTTATCAATTCGACGCGTATATTTTTTTTTTTTTTTTTTTTTTTTATGTATGATCATCGAGTACTCGAAGACGGCTGAACCGATTTGGAAAATTCTTTTTTTGTTCGAATGGGTATACTTCGAAATTGGTACCATTATCACCAAAGTCAGGATCTGATGATGGGATCTTGGAGAAATCGAGGGAACTCTTCAAATATTATAGGCACACCTATGGCGTTTTGGGTATTTCTTATAGTAACTTGTGCAGTTGCTCTCAAAAAGTACCATTTGGGGAAGTGGAACTGATGATGAAGACCACAGATGGCCGCCGAAACTACTCAATAATAAGTATTGAGTGGATTGCGATTCGATTACTTGAATATGGGTGTTAAGCACTTTATGCTCGTCACAATCCATATGGTGATGTAGAGCTGATGGTGAAGTACCAGGAGAACTCCTCAACAATTAACGGCCCAGCATTGGGAAAAGCAATATTTTGTAAAAGGTTATAAGTAGTTGACATTTAGGCTCTTGTAACTAGGTAAATTAAAAATCATCCAACTAAAAAGAGTGAAATAAAAACTTTTTACCAAAAAATTAAACCGACTCCCAAAAAACACTGCAAAGTGAAAAATAACTTTAATTTCGGAAGTCGGTGCCAAAAACGAAAAAACAAAACTAAAGACACCGACTACCGAAATTAAAGTTATTTTTCACTTTGCAGTGTTTTTTGGGAGTCGGTTTAATTTTTTGGTAAAAAGTTTTTTTAATTTCTGTAAATTAAGTAGGAAGGAAAGATTTCATCTACAAAAGCCGTACTAGATTGTGGCATGGTACGACCGGACTAGTAGACTGAAATCCGAAGTGGCTCAAAATACTTTCTAGTATTTTAATACCTGGTTTCCAACCCAGGTATTTTTACAGACTCGTACTTGCAAGCCCTGGTATTGATATTTGCAAGTATATCTCATCTCTAAAGTGAACTGCCAAGCAGAGGGGATGTGTGCCTCAATCCACTACCCCCCACTCTCACATTGTGCGGAGAGAAAACATGAGACGACAGTTCTTCTATATTATTATATTCACATACACTACAACCCCTTTTTTTTTTCTCTGGGTGGGAAAATCATCGAATAACTTCTCCCGGTCTGGGTTAAGCGAAAGGGAGTGTAAGATTCTACTGACTAAAAACCCACCTTGTCCCTTCAGCTGCCCGTAAGTGCCGGGGCTGCGGTATCTTGTTAGTACATTTCCGCAACCCCGGCGGGCAATGGCCTTATGACGCCCCATCACTAATGCTGACAGCTCCTTGAGGCGCGCGTGGAAAACAACGCGCCTTACCGGACGGTGAGCTACCCCTGCTCACCGTCCGTAAGCCCGCGCCTACGGTGGCCGGAGGTCGGCCCGCGATCTCCGACGCCCAGGGCGTCTACCGCGGCAGCTGGGGCGGGAGGAAGAGAGACACTACAACATAACCGCTAAATTCTGAATATCTCGTTATGCTTATCTGATTCAACATAATCAGCTACGAGAGGGAATGAGTCAAAATCCACTAGATGTCACGTCCTATAATTTTTGGTCCTCTCAGTTTCCTCAGAGTGTCTTCCTTCACAATTTTAAGAGCACTAGTGATTATATTGATAATCCAAACGACATCCCGATACAAAAGTTTCGAAAAAGTTATCTTGCACAACAGCAAGAAATTTTATTCAGAATCTTTATCAAAATAATATCTTAACCAACAAGGTATTAAACTTTAACAATGTCGTGGGTTTAAACACGAAAGAGTAGTCGAAGTCGAACGAGTTTTGTATATTTTCTAGCCATTATTTAACATTGAGACACAAAATAACATTAAAATGGTCATCGCTCTCATAATAAGTTTTATTTTAATTGGCGACTGGTTGTTTATTATTTTTATTAATAAAGCAGGTGACTGTAAGTACCCACATACTTACAGTTAATATTGTTAGTTATTTAAGTTTTTTTTTTGTTATTTTTATTTAGGCTTGCTTTTAACCTCCGTCTCATCCGATGGTAAGCGAAGATGTGGTCGAAGATTAAGCACGCTCACCTAGGAGTAACCTATTCACTCTTGACTTAAAGACTCCCAGGTTATAGCTATTAGGAAACATAGACTCCAGCAGGGAATTCCACTCCTTAGCTGTTCGCACAAAGAAAGTATTCCCAAAACTTTTTCTGAGTTTGGGTGTATTTTCTTCAAATCCAGTACGATTTGAGTAATCATTTGTTTATATGACATCATAGGTATGTAAATGTCGCATGATTCACTGGAAATACTTAACGTTAGCTGGATACTAACTTCCTATATACTTCTGATCTATGCATTTACACTGAATTTGAATATAATACTATTTTTCTGTTAGCCAAAAACGGACCTTATATGCTTGCTAATCTTATAAACTCCCTATATGTTATTCTTTCAATGCCCGTTCTGCCATAAATAAAGCAAAGAAACCTCTTCATTGTCATATACGCCAATAAAATTGTCCCAAAGAATAATCAGCTTGGTAAAGCAGGCCCCACCTAGATCGGACATAATAACAAATATTCAAATAGCATAGCATATGGTCGGATTGCCAACATAATGTATGCGAGTGTTAACATACATCGCACCGAGATGATTCTCGGTTGCCTCGCTGCCATAAATTACGGATATTCAAATGATTCTGATACGAATTTGGTACCGCAATTAACGCGCGAACTGGTTTCGATATAGTGATGGGCAGTTGTTGTTAAGTGCATTTGTGTCGATAGTCTTTGTTACTCGGACTGTTAATGACCAAAGCTCACGAAAATTTAGATGAGACACAACTTTTTATTTATTAGCTAAAGCTTGCTAATTCAGTTTCGTAGAGAAAGAAAATATTTCTTTTTTTACAATTACTTGCGCTGCCACATGACGCATGAGAAAGTGAGAAAATACAGAAATAAATTGAACAAGAGGAAAGATATGCGTCACCATACACGCAAAATGGTCATCACTCATCATAATTCTGCGCTACCTTACAAGACAATAACACAGCGCTGGTTTTCAACATCATGTATATGTATAGGTATCGTATACAGATATTTTATATAACAAAGTGCCGCTAAATCCGTACATTTTACACGGATCGACTGCTTGACCCAGTAACTGGGTTGGGTCAGTTTTGTCTTTTATTCTGACCTACGTATTTAATCGTAGCCTGATTATGTGTTACAAACTCGGAAATTCTCTCGTAAGAACTCTTATCGAGCCTTGAGTTTGATCGGTCGGACTATCGATATAATTACTGATTTTCATCGACATCGACCATAACACTAGATCGCTACAAAAATGGTTTTATTCATTCTCTAGCTAATAAGTGTGTAATGAATCTCATGAGTACCTATGGAATGAGATAATAACCAATTCAGCTAAGTGTGGGCACGGCCCGTCTTTTTTCAAATAAAATTTATGTATTACATACCGGTTTCGTCCGATGTCGCCACAGTGCTATCTTCTCAAATTTCGATGTACCTACAAAAGTAATTGTCAAGTATTTTTTATGGGATTACATCACTATTTTTATTACAATGATGGAGATTGCTAAATTCCATACGTATACATATGATTTGTTCGCGTATCAAACGGTTATACAACTTGAATATTTTATGATTATTGGTTAAGTTTCGTATGTTAGAAGAAAACTTGTATGTTTTGCTATTAAGTATTATTAAAAAATACTTTTGAGAAATTTTCACTATTAATTGATATTAATTGTTTTTAAACGCTAACTATACATTTCAATTAATTTTAGTATTTCTTCTATATGAGATATTGAGGAGCCTTCTTTAAAAAGTAATAGAAAGGGGTTGAAAACTGATTGATGTAATAATAAATGATTGTTAAATGTAATTATATATTTTAACATTATGCCCTCATTCTCAAGTTTCTTAAATAATAATAGATAATTTATAATTAATTAATTAAATAACAATAATTGTCATAGTTTGTATACTTAACAAATAGATGCTGTCCGAAATAAGTGAATTTTATTTGTTTATTAATTGAAAACAGATTCTTAAAGATTCTAAGTAAGCAAAAATGTACATAACATTTTTAGAAACTTAATTCTGTAAGAATAACGTGTTGAGGTAAATATAGCATTTGTGTATTAAAGTTGTCATGTAGTGTGTTTTGGGGAAAACCAGTCTATCTCCGTATTGGGCAAGCATTACTTTATGTATATCATTCGACATTATTATAATGTATGATGTCATTGAACACAATAATGTGACGGTTTTGGTATACTGCCTTGGAATGTGAAATGATATGATTTACTTTATTTCTTTGTAGAACAAAATGAGAACATAAAATTAGGTATTAAAATTATAAAAAAAAAATATTTTCTTTTTTTAGTACCTTATGGCTCTTTTAACTATCTCGAGGTGTGTTTTTGCGGCCGTTTTTGGAGGACAGTCTTTACGTAAACTATTTTCGTTCAAAAAGTGCTAGCATTCAGCGTTATTTACATTAGTAGTAAATTAACACGATTCGTAGAAAATAATCGAGAGGCTAATTAAGAAGTTCACTTTTTCTTCACTGCACTATAAATTCAAGCATTGTGTTGCATTGGTTAGGACCAGACCCGGGTCGGCGGCCCGTCTTGTTCCACGCGCGCCTCAAAGAACAGAAAGCCTTAGCCCAATGGCTAAGGTATTATCCATGTGATCGAAAGGTCGCGGATTCAAACCCAACCTACACTATTGCGTCAAACCCATTCCAGACACAAGCATAGTTAGCTTAGCTGGAGAGACAAGACAAGAGTGGAGGATTGGAGGGACATGATTACTATGATGTAAATTCTACCCATATTGCTAGTTTTCTTTAAAAATATAGTATATATATTAATATATCTACGGTTAGCAAACCTTTCTTTAACTGCGCACACCCTGCTGCATCCATCTATTAACGGTATAAGCTGGTATCTCGCCGCCGCAGCGTCCACCAGACCGTAAGATGACGCGTCTTGCAAATCAATGAGTCGCTTCTATGATCGTATCTCATCAGATTTGGCAAGTTTCATTGATAGTCCCATGAAACCGGTCGCTCGCGTCAGAATGCTTATGGTTTGGTGATTAAAGCTGTGTGTGTAGATTTGTGATTTATTAGTTTTGCGTAGGTGTAGGATTAGGGTTTTTTAAATGATTGTAAACTCGTGATGTTCTTGTTGGTGTGAATCAGGTCGGGCTCATTCAATTTATTCTATTGGTGCTCACATCTTAGTTACCACAGTCATAAACAACACAGGGCATCCTAGTGTGGGGTTCAGTGCAAAATTTTGATTTACGGAAATCTTTTTTGGAGTAATATAAATAAATAATAATAAAGGGCACCAATTTAAGTAGTAACAAAAATGTGAGCAGTATTCAGTTCTTTTCGAGTCGTGACCTAGTCCTAGGAGGCTGCATGTGCCGTCATGACTAGCAGCGTTAGGGGCGTAAGGTTCTTAACAGTGTTCGAGTAAAGCACACTGTTATTCATGGTTATCTAGGCGAAGAGGGACAATCCTGGCAAATGATCAGGGAGAGTCAAAGACGGTAGACACATCCTGACAGGGTTGCGATGTGTTCTAACGAGGTATTGCGGCTTCGGTCGCAAGGGCAACTGTAAGAATAGGATGCGTTTTTACAATACAATACAATAATAATACAATAATTTATTCATTCAAATTTGGTACATACAGCTAAAAATATAACACACTATAATTAAAGCTTACACTAGGATCAGAATGAGGAACATCTGTGTCTGAACTAGATAAGGAATATCTGTATTTCAGACATCAGCGCTCCTCCTTTAGCACCACTTCACTATAAACTAAGTTTCACCACTGTACCTACAGTAAAATTTTGATAATAGCAAACAGTAACTAAATACAATTAATAAAAATGAGGAAATTTAATGGAAAAAGAATCAAAATATACGACCATTCTTATTAAAAATAATAAATTTGAATTATGTAGTAATAGAGTAATGGCCTGGTGGGACTTTTGGTCTTTTGCGCTCCACACAAAGTGCGAGGACAGCAGAACTTCTTTGATGATTGAAGGATGCTTGACGCATGCTATAAAAGTAAATATGTTTAATTAATTTATTAATTAAGGCAACCACAGAGAAGTCCGGTTAACTACCTCAAAGGTTGACCTGCAAGAATAAATAAAAACAAACACACGAATAAAAACCTACTTATTGGAGCAAGTCATTCAAATCTGGCTGCTAGTTTTGTTTCTAATCGAATTTTAAATAATACACTCTAACTATACAGGGTATTCGGGCTTTTATTTATTTTATAATAATTAAACTCCTTTATAAATTGCTATTGTAACGGGGGAGGGGGATAAAATATAGCGGTTACTGAGGGTGGCTGAATAACAAGATCGGGTTCTGACTTTTACAGGCCAAACGTAGGATAAAATTAGATGTGGTGAGAGGTTAGGAGAGTATCGATAGAGTTTCTATTCTAATCCTACAAACGCTGCCTATGTTTTACCCATTAAAATTAACCCATCAAAAAAACCGCGCCAATATCCATTACAGTACAGTTCTTCACACAAATAGCGTAAAACTTCGATGTTAAAGAGCTAGTGGTAGATTTACAACGCCATTACACTACGAATGGACGTTTTAGTGCAATAGTCGATGTTTACTACCCTCGTATTGTCTTAAACGATCTTGTTACTTATGCGATTTGGGTGGTATGCTTTAGTTCGTATTTTTACCCGACTGCAAAGGAAGGGTTATGTTTTTCGCGCGTATCTTGTATGTATGTATGTATGTTTGTAATATTATTTATTACCTCATATATCCAGAACCGCTGAACGGATTCACATAATTGAGGTATCGATAGATTCGTCTTAGCAGCCCAAGTGTTCTTAGATAGCTCAAATTTGAAAAAATCAAACATGGCGGCTGTGCGAAGCCATTATACAGAAAGAAAAAAAAATTTTTTTTTCTAATATGCAATACGGCTATGAAAT
Organism: Tholera decimalis; assembly: GCA_943138885.2. Lineage (NCBI taxonomy): Eukaryota > Metazoa > Arthropoda > Insecta > Lepidoptera > Noctuidae > Tholera > Tholera decimalis. The sequence continues at coordinate 3,315,674 of OW964553.2, read as the reverse complement.
TAAAGGGCTTAACACAACAATTTCAAAAAGGTATATCATGATTATCATTAGTGTAATACTAGCAAAAATAATACAAGGAGAAAGTTTAAAAACATGGACTTAGCTCTTTCACTTTCTGAATCCGGTGGGGTGCCATTGTGATACGACCGGGAAAACTATAAAAAATGTTAATTAATATTTTAACTAAAAAGTAGAAAAAAAAAGTTATTTAAAAAATCAAAAACCCGACTACTTTTTTCGATAAATTTCTGCTGATTTTTTAAATATTTTTTTTTTAAACATATTAGCTGTCCAAGCGATATGGTGACTATATTTTGACTGCCATGATGGTGTAGTAGTTGCAAGCGCGACTTCTGAACAATAGATCTCAGGTTCGATTCCCTGGTTGGGTAGAATGTTTTGTATTCCGGAGTTTTGAACAATTACAATTTAGTACAATTTAATCAAAACGAACCTAAGCATCAGCGTCGTCGTAATCACACCTAAAACGATATACTACTTAACTTATAAAATGGTAAGATGTGTTTTCACTTGTCGTTGTTAGTAATGTTGGTCTTTTAATGTTGATCCCAAATAAGTGACATAACTATTTACTACTACTCTTTCGTAACTATTCCAGATCAGTTGATTCTGGAATAATCCAGTTTTCAGTAAAAAATATATAAATTGCTGACCTTTAAATGTTCCTGTTTAGCCTTTGGCTGACTAGTCACCTAATTGCCCCAGATCAAATGTACCTAAAATGGAATCAGGGCAACTAACTGAAATATATTGCTCTAGATTCTATGAATAAGTCCAATTTGCACTGTTCATTGGTCGACAAGCTGGAATCTATTTTGACACCGAATGATTACGTTTTGTGGTCCTCCTGCAAGTTAGCGATAATATATGTTAGATTTATTTATTTTATAGATTGCACAATGTTAACACAGTTACACATTTGGCTTATAACTTAAGAGTTAATAATCAAATTAAAGCAACTTAAAACTATGTGTCTTGAAGTAATTCATTAAATTTAGTCTGCAATATATAGGTAATGAAATTACAATATATTTATGGAACTAAAATAATATTATATACTAACGATGATAGCGAATATACAGATAATATGTGAATCGCTGCTATGCAAGTTATCACGCGTGCAGCAGTGATTTGCGTATTTTAAAGTATTTATTATTATTTTAGTCTATAATTATTTTATTTTATTAATTTATTGATATATTTAAATGAATCTTAGTTTCTTAAATAAATGAATGATTAATTATCTCCAAAACATCCAAAATATACCTTGTAATAACGATAACAAAATAATATGCATTTATGTACATCTGATAAATTCATAATAATAAAACTTTATCTACTAAAACATGTTTCACTAATACATATGTAAATATAGACAAAACTAATTATCTTTTTATTTTGCTTAAAATACTGCAGTTATGTAAACGACTAACACAATTTCTGACATTATGTCAGAAATCACTTTATATAAGAATAGGTATCAATATGATAATACATGACTTATGTAATTTTCGGTAACTTTCCGAACATTATTTGGCAGTTTTCATACAAAGTATTAAAAAGGTAACCTAATGGCTAAAGGCTAAAGTGTCGGACTTGTGATCAAAAGGTCGCAGGTTCGAACCCCACTCATTACACTATTGCCGTGAACCCACTCCAGACACAAACATATTTAGCTTAGTTGGAGAGGTAACAAGATTGCTAGTAATGTTAAATCTATTCGCATTGCTAATTCTCTTCAAAAACAGTGGTCAAAATAGCTTTTAACAAACTTTCGGATCAAATGAAGCATTACTTTATTAAAAAGCGATTTTAGACAGAATCTATTTTTAACACGCTTTTATTAGGTCGACCTGTATGTAACTAACTATGCAATGAAATCTAAGGTAACTAATTTAACCATCTTCCAAGGGTCGTAGCGTAATGAAAATTGGCAACTGTATGTAGTTCTGATGACAATACAATAATATGGTACTGTCGAACTGATCTGATGATGGAGCCAGAAGATATGAACTGGAACTTCATGATGGAAAATCGTATAATAGCTGTTTTGGATTTCTTAGAAAAGTCTTGTAATGAATTTTGACCACGATTAGGTTTCAAGGTCTGATGATGAAGCCGGAAGATAGGCACTGGCATTCCATGATGGAATATCGTATCATAGTCGTGTTTGCACTTGTGAGAAAGGCCACGTAATGGACTTTGAACACGATCAGGTTTCAAGGTTATAACAAACCTAAAGAAAATTCGTTATCGGTTTTCTTAACAATTTTTTTTTGTTTTTACGTGCATTTATAAAAGCGTGTTTTTCTAGTCTTTTTTAAACTATTAATTTATTGTATTGAAGAAAGTGAGATATTTATAGATTTTATTATGTTATTGATCTGTATATCGATGGACATCACTGTTATATATTTACTGTATCTTCAGAAATATGCTATTTAGTGCAGACGAAACGGTTTAATTTATCAATTGACAAATTTTCTAAAAAATTGAGTATTTCACGTTACTGGGATCAATTCTGTAAAATGCAAGTGGGGTTAAAAGTAATTATAGTTACAATTATTTCAATAAAGACACGGTTAGTGCAGCGGTTGATTTATCGACTGCTGCCTGTGTGTCGCGGTTTTAATCCCCGCACCCAAACAAACGTTTGTATTGTCTACAAATACTTGTTCCAGGTGTTTGTAAAAATTCAACCACAATACAAGGGACATGTGTAGTGGGGGCAATGTCATTTATATAAAAAAAGAAAATAATAGACTTTAGAACATCTTTGTAATAGCTATTGACCGTCTACTGATATAAACTTAATGCAATCTTATCGGCCAGTTATCTAATCGTGAATAGTGTCGCAAATCACGTTTTATTTAATTTTAAACGTGAATTTACATAATCCGTCTCGTCTGCACATATGTTTAGTCTATAATAGATGCTTCTTAGCCGCAACACGATCACACATTTCAATGCTTCCCACTGGGCACTGGGCGTACTCTCTTCCTTCAACTTTATTCTTCATCATGACTTCTGCATGTACCACTGTCCATATACGGCTTCATAGTACCTAAATTTTATTATAATATGTTGTTTATATAACATAACTTCTAGCGAGAGCTGTTGAGATTGGATTCAAAATAAATATGGGCAATTTAAAAAAAGAGATTATGGAATTTTAGAATAATAGTCAGGTCTTGTTGTTCGACCTGTAAAATCGGTTTAAATTATGAGTAAATAAAATATGCATTCTCAAGAGTTTAATGAATAATTAATTAATTTAATTATAAAGTATTATTGTGTTCTGAATAACAAATGATCCAGTCTGAACGGTGATTGTGCTCTAATAGATGATACTATAATTATTATACAATTTTTTTTTTTAAGTTTTTTATTTTTTGTACAAATCAATAGCGTTATATTGTTTATTCCGTTGTATTATACGTATATAAATATTAATTTATAAGATATATTTTTATTCGTTAATAACCTCCAATCCGTGTGTCTCGGAAGCCGAGTTAGAATTCCCACGACTCACACAGCCTTCATACTACAATCTAAAGGACGAATCCGTGAGTCTGGTATACATACAAACAAACCTTAGTGTATTTAGATAGACGTAGCCCTAGATGCGACATCCCAGCAGCCAGTCCAGGTACAGAATGGTCCTTTTAGCCCCAATCTAGTAGTAAGGTTAAGTACCCTAGTAGTAGTACCTTACCTTAGGTACCCTAGTGGTAGTAGTACCTTGCCTTAGGTACCCTAGTGGTAGTAATACCTTGCCTTCGGTACCCTAGTAGTAGTACCTTAGCTTAGGAACCCTAGTAGTAGTACCTTGCCTTAGGTACTTTAGTATCCAGGCTACCCGGGGTCCATTGAAGTGTGTGGTCTCGGTGCGAGGTATGACCGTGGTCGTGCACAGGGTGGTGGCGAGGCGAGCGGGGGCCGGAGCAAGAGGTACTCAGCGTCATCGACGGGATCTCTCGGCCGCGGTGCTCTCTCCGATCCGGACCTCCAGAGCAGACTGCGGCCGAACCTTCCAGCGTTTTGGGTTCGTATCTCTGTGTTGGTGAACGTGGACCCTGCTTGCTGCCTACTGTCTGTGCATTGTTTTTATATAGCGTTCTGCTTTGATGCTAAGGTAAGTTCGGCTTGATACTGAAAGAGATATTTGCGCTGCTTCCGATGACGGCGTGGTAATGGCGAAGTTTTGGTCTACCGAAAGATGTAGCTGTCATGCCATCGAAAAAAGAAGGAAAAGAATAAGTACTGAAATAACTTACTTCTAGTCTTCAGTGGATATGATTCATAAAGTATCCAAGGTACTATTTTATTAAATACCTAAAATTTTAAAGGCGTTTCACTAATTTGCATTGCATTGCACATTGGCTTTGATTCGCAGATTTTGTGTATTGGTTTTATTTTAAATGAACTTATAAATATATTCTCATATATGTTTTAAACAGACCTGGTCACTATTGGTATTATTAAAACGGGATATTTACAATGTTTGTATTGTTTTGTGTTTCCGATATGTCGGCACTGATGCAAGCGCCATGATCACGGTTGGACTAAAATAAAACACTCGAACCAATAAATATACATGGAAGATATCCCGTTTTAAGTTCTAATGATATTTATGTTTAACCTAGCCTTACACGTTAACAGCATTGCAGAGACATATCAAAGAGAATATAGAACATTCAATGTGTAATTTAAAGGGTATATACATACCGAGTGCACGGCTTCTTTAGATGATAACAAACGATTTAGCAAGGGTTTTGTAATCCTATCCTATGTCTACATGTGTAGAGACAGAGCTTATTAGAAATTTCAATACATTGATACCAGAGACCGAATTTTTCAAATTAAGAAGAACGAAGAGAATTATCGTGTTATTGGCAAGTGACGTGAAGAGTGATGACCCTCATAGTGCTGGGACACGTTTGTTATTACTGGTATTCAAGAAACATATGAAACCAATAATTTGGGTTCAATTCTGTGAGTCACTTATTTTGAGCTGAAACTTTGCATAGAGGCTCCAAGCCAGATGTTGTCTTTAGCCCTTTTGGATAGATATGGGATTTCCGTTACACGTTGTAGATGGAGCGACAATAGCGTAATGGCTAAGCTGTCGGATTTGTGATCGAGAGGTCGTGGTTTCGAATCCCACCCATTACACTATTACCGTGAACCCACTCCAGACACAAGCATATTTAGCTTAGTTGGAGGGGTTAACAAGATTGTTAGTAATACGAATTCTATTCACTTTTGCAAAAAAAATTACACACTACGTTTATACATATTACAACTATGAAGTCTCAAATAGAAATGAGTTCATAAAAGTGTATGAGTATACTTCATTTGAAAATGATTATTTATTTTTAACCCGCGAACAAACTAGAAAATCAAACTTATTTAAGTAAGAAAAATATATCAGATTTCTTTGAAACTATTTATAGTTCTATGGTTTTGTATATCATGTGATTTGTAATTTTGTATTTTTTTACTATAATTTGTGGATCAAAACATATTAAATATTTAATTTATTAAAGTTTCGCCATTATTCAGCTTATTGCGCATAAAAATCACTTTTATTAAAAGTAAAACATGTTTTCAAACGGTTTACTTAAAAATTTCAACATGATTTGGAAGATACTTATCTAATCTTTTAGAATCAAATACAGCAACATTCCAGTTCTCACGTTAATACTTTGATAAGGTCATAATGATAACTTATTAATTAATTCATTATTAAATTAAATGACACACAGAGGAATTTGTAACATTTTCATTGAAGAGAAAATAACATATTTTTGTGGTTTTGGTATTTAAAAACATATCAATTCATTTTTAAATAAATTCATTAAGAGAATTAATTTCAAAAGTGTGAGAAAAACCACTACTTAAGTAAATATATTGTACAGTATTATCTAAAGAAATTTTTTACAACATACGGCTAATATAGCTTCGTGAAAATCAAGGCTTTTAAACTAATATTACAATGAGGTTAAAATATTTGTTTATTAAAACGGCTATCTCTGGAAATGCTGTTCCTATTTATATTTTTTTAATGAAAGCTGCATTATCCATTAGAAGGTACCCAGGCTTCCCATTTTAAGACTAATGTAATGACTCCCGGTCTGGCGGAACAGAAGGAGTGCTAGACTTGTACCTTCTATAAACGCACTCTTTCCGGTGAACAACCCCGCAATACTGTGACTTCTTCAATTAGAGTGCAGTGAAGACGCAGAAAAAAGATATTAAAAAAAAATGAAACAATAAAAACATAAAAAAATATATATCGAAGTATTTACGTAAAACAAGGCTCCCAGAATCTAAATTGTTGAATACAAAACTCTATCCCATTGAGTGAAAACACATAGTCGCTTACACCACAGTCTTTCAACAAGTCATATCCTTAAATTATCGCTTACCTTAACTTTTAAAAACTACATTCGCTTATAATTCTAGATCAAGTTTATTATGTCCTTAAACTTTGATTGTATCGGATGCATCTTACCAAATACTAACAGTTTTTATAATAGGCATCCTCCGAACGAATTTGAACCATATTTTAATGTATATAAGAGTTAAATAACTTTTTGTTGGTTGATGTCTTCGTTTTATTTATTGCACATTGCGTAGATTTCCCAGACGTTATTCTAATATAAATCGTATATCTAAATGCCGGTCGATTTAATAGAAATCATTGACATTGTTTATGTTGAGTACCGCTGAGCTGCGGTGCTCAAAGTTTATGGGTTTATGTTAATTGCTATTTTGGTTTTTTTTATTGACAACGAATATTTGTAAGTTCAAGCTTCTTAAAATTTTAAGTTGAGCTGATACCTGACAAATGCTTGTACTGTTTGGACGGACTTGCTCAAATTTGTATGTTTTTGTGCTCAAAAGAGCACCACGGACATAAACTACAATAATTTCATCTGATTTGATCAATACGGAAATATTGGCCTCATATAGTTTATATTTACGAAACAAAATGATGAGTAAATGTGTTATTTATAACTTATTTGCAAAATAAACATAATTAATTTTCATCATCATTAATATTTATTTTTTCATTATCTGTCTTTTATTTACTATTTTTATCGACAAGTGTTGCCCAACCTTCACAATCGAACCGTATAACGGTGGTAATTCTTTTAGCCACAATATTTTAAGCTAACTTTTAATTAGTTTGTTACTACATAAAACTAGTTTTAAAAGCCCTCGAATGCATGACAATAATAAGAATTGTTCGTATTGGATCGTCACTGGGCGCGGTACCTAAATGACAAACAGGTAAATTTGCCTATTAATCATCAAAACGTCACGATTAATCATTAGTTATTTATGAACATGCATTGTTAAAGTACCGCTAGTAGCATACAGATAGACAGATATAGTTTTCACAATATTACAAGGTTTTCGCTTGCATGAAAATATTAGCTGCTACGGTGACTGCTACGCCGCTACGAGAGTGCTACGCCGCGTAGCTCGTGAACACTTTGAGAACCGACGCCCGCTCACCAACGCTCTCGTGTTTTATGGCGCATTATACTTTAATAATATTTTTTACTTAGCACATTTTTGTTTATACCTGCACTATGAGTGAATTTGTGAGTGTGTGAGTGAGCGAGTGAATGTGTGCGCGTTCGAAATATAAAAATGTCGTTTGCTCGTCGTACGGCGCGGAATCTAATAGCCAACCGAATTTTATGTTCTTTCGCGGTACCAGATTGTGTTACACGGTGGGCCCACAGGTTTTTTTAACCTCTTTGCTGGGAGAATTGACTTTTGTTACGAATGCGGCCGGTTTATGGTGACGCCCAATTAGCGATGGGCTCGCAATCCGTGTACCGTACAGCTTTTGTTACAAATGATTTATGTCTATGAACGTCGGAGCGGCCTCGCAATGGCAATTTAGTTTTTGAGGATTAATTATATGGTAAATATTAAATTTCGAGGTTAGAACTATAAAGCGGCGAGCTTTTGTTGGCTTCTCTGTTAAATCTTTGTTTCTGACATTAAGTAGTCCATTTGCTTGCTTAAACAGTGAAACTGTTATGCAGTGGTGAGTCTGAATAATATTTAGTAGTCTTAAAACTATTTACGAGTATTCTTTCGGAGTAAACAATCATATTTCTGGGTATTGGTCGTTGCTGTAAGCGTTGGCATTGATGTATTTGCGTCACTCACAGCACATGGCACTGCGAATGGCTAATAAACTTGTGATACTACTCATGAACACTTACATGCATAACTGCCCGTAAACTTTCAGTGCTTTAATGGGCCATCCTCGTAATTCACTATAGTAAATAAACTATCTGAATTATAATATGATATAAGATCTGAATAATATCGTTATATTAATTATTCTTTAGATATAAACTGAACTACAAACTGAAATAAAGCATCAATAAATTTGACCTAAGCGCTGTTTAAAGTACACAAGACAGAGTTAAATAAATAAATATAAAACTAGGTGTAAAAGTCTGCCCTTTGGTCATACGAAGTAACAACCAGTCTTTTCGAAATTTCTCTCAGAAGGCTGTTAGTACTAAAAAAACATAGGTACTTATTTTCAATAAGAAACGTACTATACAACGTGTAATTTAAAGGGTATATACATACCAAGTGCATGGATTCTTTGGATGATAACAAACGATATGGCAAGGTTTTTGTAATCCTAAGTTTACGTATGTAGAACTTATTACAAATACCAATACACTGATACCAGAGACCGATTTTTTCAAATTAAGAAGAACGAAGTGAATTATCGTGTTATTGGCAAGTGACGTGGAAAGTTATTGACCCTCGTTGTGCTGTGACACGTTTGTTATGATTGGTATTCAAGAAATATATGAAACCGATAATTTGGTATAAATTCTTTGAGTCAGTTATTTTGAGCTGAAACTGTGCATAGAGACTCCATACTAGATGTTGTCTTCAGCCCTTTTGGATAGATATGGGGTTTCCGTTATATTGTATATATTTTTAAGAGTTTAATAAATATGTATTTTGAAGCGATTCCTTCAAATAACATTCTTGTTGTTATTCCCTTAGTATCTTCGTTATTTTTTTAAAAAGATTATTAGCAACGTGGTAAAAATTCACGTTACTAGCAATCTTGTTAACCCCTCCAACTAAGCTAAATATGCTTTTGTCTGGAGTAGGTGCATGGTAATAGCGTAATGGGTGGGATTCAAACCCGTGACCTCTCGATTACAAGTCCTACACCTTAGCCACTAGACGATTGACGTTTCGCTTACGTTGCTTTCATTTTAAATATTCAGAATTGTATCCCGCCGGTATCGGGAACAGGCTCAAGCTACCGGCAGTCAGGGTTCCAGAGTATGGAACCTCCTAACGATAAGAGCCGTGTCCAGAAATACCACTCGTGTGCGAGCGTGTGACATGTGAAGAAACACAGGGTGTTTTAAGTCATTCAGTGTCTGAGAGACTTTTTCGGTCGACCCATGGTAGAGGACATCTGTAAGAATATCCATTTAAAAAAAAAACTGCCTTACAGCTGACACTTAACGTGATGGTCGATGGTCGTGCCTATAAAACCATTAGCTGACACGACTATTAGTACAACGATAGCTGAATTCCCACCTCACATTAATATATTTACTGTGATAGTCATAGAATCTCAAAAACCCATAAAAACTTAGCGAAAATCCCCATATACAACAATAAACTTTTACCCAACCATACACGATTCGCTTACCACAAAAACTCGTATCACAAAGTTAACCAAAACTTTAATAACTTCATAAAATAGAAAACGTATGCGCTCTAGATAAATTACGGAGATAGGGACAGGGGACAGACGGACGTACGCGCTTGTATGTATGCATGTGTGGAGTGAGCTCATTAATTGCTGGACCACACACGATAGCGGTATTGTACGATAGTAATGTAACTGTTTATCATTCACAATTAAACTTTGTTAATGGGCATTGGTAATGAAGCGGGAATCATGTTGAAGGATTCCGTATGGATCGGGATTTGGTTGAGATTAAAGAGAGATTGTATTATTATATTTTGTTTCGTTCTGATAAAATTTTCATTGGTTATTCATGATATTAATTGAAGTTATGAATGCAAACGTATTTTCGACTTGTATTATTGAGTAACTAAAATATAATAATTATGTAATGGGCGATATTATGTATATTGCGACATAATTAGTGAAGCATTCGTTGCCCAGTAGCTACAGGCATGACTCAGTTGTAGGTAGTGGGTTCGAACCCAGCTAGGTTTACGCTAAGATTACATAAAGTAAATTCTTTGTATAATTTTCTTCGTCACCACTGCTCTCTAAATGGTAAAGTAAACACACTGCTGGGTACCATCAACACTTTTTTTTTTTTTTTTAGCGTGGTAAAATTATCAAATAAGTCCTCCCACCCCGGGCAGGGTGGGAGGGACTGTCAGACTTGTACTGACTAAAATCCACGGTGTTCCTTCAATAACCCTTTACGTACCGGGGTCACGGTAACGGGATGAGTCCCACGACCCCGGCAGGCTTCGGCCCTCTACGGGGGGGCCTCGTCATATTGCTGACGCTCTTAGAGGCGCGCGTGGAACACGACGCGCCGTCGACCCGGGCATGGTCCATGGTCGGACAGCGAGTTGCCCTTTACTCGCTGTCCGCATGCCCGCGCCTACGGTGGCCGGAGATCGTCGGCCGACGTCCGACGCCGTGGGCGTCTACCACTGCGTACCATCAACACTTGGTTGAAATACCGTCTTGTCGTACCAAGCGTTTCTCCTCCACATTTAATGTGCACACAGCCAAGTTGTGGAACTCTCTGCTGGCTTCTGTGTTCCCTGCCACATATGACCTCTCAGCTTTTATACCAAGAATAAACAGGCATCTGCTAGGCTCGCTCGTCCCGCCGTAGACCTCATCTATCGCTTATCATTACGCTAGATCGAGGTTCAGAGAGGGTAAATCCGTAATTTAAAAAAAATCGTGATAAAACCATAATGTCTCAGGATTAAAAATCATCCGAGGACTTATGACACCCACCAACTCCCATTGTCCCCACGTGGTAGATTGCCGCCCATTTCTACTAATAGAGAACACGCTTGTATTCATGCAATGAGAATGTTATAGTCTAGTAATGTTTTTTTATATGATAAAGACATACATTGTAAAAATTATATTTTGATTTGAAAAGAGTAACTGTGCAGTTTCTTGCTGGTTTTTCTCCATAGAAAACGACCAATTTCGAACCGTGCACTAACTTCTGACGTTTTGTAACTTTGTCTACGTAGGCCTATGTGAAACAAAATATTTTGAGTTTGAGATTGCATAATTCGCTTTGTGGCAACTTAAGAACTTAACTTACAACCTGTTAAGTTAGACACGGCAAAAACGACCTGTACTTGACTCATAGAACCAGTGTTCTATAGTGAAAGGCCGGTCGTATTTTAGAACACATTTTAGAATCTGAAACACATACTAATGTTTTTCAGGATCTACTGATTTGCTGAATGACTGAATCATTGTTTTCAACCAAAACTTGTGCTAGACTGTTTTATAACGCTCAAAAGACGGGAAAGAGTTAAATTCACATTAATTCCTGAAATGAACTTTATTTCTTCACACTAGTTTAGGTCGCTAGACGTAAAAGAACAAAAATACTTTCCAACTTTTTTACACACGCCCTATAACTTTCTTGTCTACAATTAATATGACATCTTCCATATCATTAAGTATCACTGTCTCACTATTAACAAACTTTTGCAGGTATCTGTAAGTTAAAACTACCCTCTTTTTACAGTCACAATAAAACTTTGTAACTTGTAGATATTAATGTCGAATTTATGACTATTTTGTTCGGGAGTATTATTTTTATTGAAGTTTTTAACGAGTTGAGCAGGTTAATGAGTTGGGCCTATTAAATTAGTAGTTAATAGATACTTTGTAACAGTATAGATCGTTAATGTTTGGCGGGTACGCATTTATGTGCACTGGTGGCGGTGAGATAGGTATTATGTAAGAGCGTTCGAGATTAAACAATTTGAGGGTAGTTGGTAATTATAATTGGAAAGCAACATCTGTTTGTCGATTTTGTTCTTTATCACAGCCTAATTGACTGATTTAACGTCAATGTGTTCTAAAATGATTATGAAATTTAAGTTTCACGAGATCTTTAAAAGTGAGCCTTGTGCAGATGAAATTGATAATTTACGTGTAGTAGCGAATAGTAGTAGCGAAGTGTAGTATTTTATGAGGAATACGGGTTGGATTCCGGAGTATTGCAGATTTAATGTGTTTTTGAAAGAAGCAGAAGCATATAAAATTATTTGCACTGTCACATGACGCAGAAGAAAACCCAGGAAAAAAGTCATAACAAATTGGTATTTTTATGATATTTTTCCTGGGTTTTCTTATGCGTCATATAGTATAATAACGCTTTGGGAATAATTTCACTGTGTTTCCTGATAGCTATAACCTGTGAGTCTTTAAGTCAAGAGTGAATAGCTTACTTCTAGGTAAACGTGCTTTATCTTCGACCACATCATCGCTTACCATCAGATGAGATGGTGGTCAAAAGTGAGCTTATCAACAATTAAAAAAAAAAATAACTAGGTCATCGCTCTACGTAATGCTTTTTGTTCGTTTCAATATTTATAGCTGCCTGGAGTTTAGATTAGTCCCCGTTTGATGGCACATTTACTTTCTGTAACTCGGGGAATTCAAAGTTATTGGCAAATTAAGCTTGAAAGACAATAACACAATCAGTCTCATTATTAACCTCTAACATAACTCCTTAATTACCGAACCATACATTAATAATTTTATAGACTCACGTTTACGGGTAAACAATTTTTATTCGTCAACCTATTTATCAGATGTTAGTTGCGGCATCCTCTGGTCCCATAAACAGTTCATCCCTGTTTTATAGAAGTATAATAACTGGTATAAAAGTACACTTTTATATGATTCCGATGAGATAGATGTTTATCTTAGAATAGCTGAGTTTATAGTTTGTGTGAAGTGTATTGCCGGTATTTACGTATTGTTTAATGACTTATCGGTTCTTGTTTGTTTCGTTATTGCTTAGGTGAGTGGTACGAAGTGTGTTGTAATAGGTGATAAAAGAACTTTCCTGGTAATTTACTTTTGAAGCCCCGTTTACGTTTTGGGAATACTTTCATTGTGCGTACGGCTAAGGAATGGAATTCCCTGCCGGATTCTGTGATTCCCGATAGCTATAACCTGGGGTTCATGTCAAGAGTGAAAAGGTTACTTCTAGGTAAGCGTGCTCCATCTTCGACCACATCATCACTTACCATCAGGTAAGATGGTGGTCAAACGCGAAACTATTATAAATAAAAAAAACAAGTCTCTGTCTTCTGCTCCCTCAAATTACTAAGAATCTCTGGTAGTCTCGGCGTAAAAAAATATTCAGACTATAACGTTTCGCATTTCTGGGATTCAGGCTTCTTCTTTATGAGAGGGAGTTGGCCGTATTTCCCCCACGCAGGCCACTAGTATGAGTTGGTGGATGAGTTTTATTTCACCGTTTTAGATCCACACGAACTACTTATTGTAAGTGGTGTCTGTAGCTACCGGTCTACCACTGTTCACGCTCATAGATATTAACTGTTGTTATAATCGGGGTAATGCCGCCATTCTTTTGAGCACAATACTTATTCTATACTATAATTTGATATTGAATATTTCTACCTATTCGCAGAACTTGTTTCAATAACGGAATCACAATAATGACAAGAATACTAGCAGATTAAACATTTATACTATTTTCGTAGATAGATCTGTGGAATTCTACCAAACTTATACCTAACATTATTTTAATTATTTCGGTATTCGACGTGATTTACATTAATTACTTTACATGTCATTAGAACTCGTTTCGAAGATAATAGTACGGGTATGACGTCCATGTTTAAGTGTGTGCTTATATTGTGTGTCATTGTGATTTATACTAACCTATTATTAAGGTGACTACCAAAATAGAGTTGGAAAGATATCTTAATATAAAATATCTATGTATCTTTTTATCATATTCGAAAAGCTCTTTACGAAATCACTGCTATAAGATTATTTTGTTATTGTATTTATAAAGACTTTTTTTCATGAACATTATTTATATTCATGAACACAACTCAGCTGTCATTTCGACATCTTAACAGTCGTTACGCGTTAATCCAATCGCGTATTCTAATGAAATGAAATGAAGTGAATTGAAATGAAATGAAATGAAATGAAATGAAATGAAATGAAATGAAATGAAATGAAATGTAATGTAATGTAATGTAATGTAATGTAATGAAATGAAATGACAAGTAATATTTATTTTGTAAATTGGTTATAAATAACACTTTTACACGTCATGTTTTTTTTTGCGTGTTAAGTTTAGTTTAGCTAGATGAGGCCGGTATTTCCTAACTGACTACTCTGAGAAGAAAAACCGAAAAAAAATTACGAGGTCATAGAGAATGAACATTGTTATATTAATTAAATAATTCTGTTTTTGGCTAGTGATCCCAATTAAATGCACGTAAGTCTATAAATTGCATGAATGATGTAGGTGTTAATATAATTTCGTCATGACTAAATTAAGCTCAAGTAATTTTAATAGGATTTTTAACAATAGTTTGCAGCAATTAATACATTTAATGCTGAAATTAGAGCTATCTGCGAGTTCTATGATCTTTGATAGAGGGGTGAACGACCTATTGACAACCTGTTAACAATTAAATAATTAAGGGTATGTCCTGTCAACTTAAAGTTTTAAAAACAACGTTGAAAACAACAAAGAATATATTTGGGACACAATTATAACACAATAGTATTTTTGTTTACCAGTTATCACTGGGTCAGTGATTTAAAAGATAAATCACTCTGATTTATCTTTTGAAAGCATGTAACGTATATGTATGAATATTTTAATATAAAACTGTATTTTTTATCACATGCTTGCATATTTAACTTAAAATGTAAATAATGTATTTAGGCATAGACAACATGTATACGACATCGCGCGGTTTTGTGATTGATCAAAAAATTTAAATTAAAGAACATAACCCTTCCTTTGCAGTCGGGTAAAAATAGCTTTTGATTCAGTTTTCACCATTCACCATGTGAACTCAGCCTAAACTCCGCTATAGGATTAAAAATGGCATAAATGTCGAACATTCCGCCTAGTCGTTAACTATGTGTCTACATACACACATATGTATGTATGTCTGTATGTATGTCGGCTGGTTTCGGGACATCTCGTTATTTCTGTTTTATTGTATGAATAAATAATGACTTGCTTGCGACACACCAATTGCTGATCTTAGCGCTTACTACGGTAAAATTAACATAGATTAAGTTTTTTTTTGGATGTAAGCGATAAGAGTTTAGGCAGCGGTCTTTGTGGTCTAAAGAAGCGATTACCTACAGTGTTACTGCCGATATTTTTTGTTTAATTGTTGAGAGATAACAAATAATGTCACTTGATTGAACAAGTATCATTAAAGTAGGAAATCTAATCTAATTTATTTCTTCAATCGCTTCTGTGTGATAATCGGGATTTTTCTGTGGTATTCGAAATGTTTTTATAATCGAATCTGACACAAACACGTACCTATAATTTCCGCACATTTTGTCAATTTTATGAATTAACGGTTCACATAACGTACGGCAATGTTCCACCGTTACTTGGTAGACATCTCACCAATACACAAATAGTGTTTCAGGAATACTTTCATTGTGCGCACAGCTAAGGACTAGAATTCCCTGCCGGAGTCTGTGTTTCCTGTCAGCTATAACCAAGGGGTCTCAAAGTCAAGAGTAGATAGGTTACTTCAACGCAAGTTTGCTCCATTGTCGACCACATCATCACTTTCTCTGCGAGGCTATCAATAATGAATACAGAATAGGCTGTTTATCTCATCGATTACATTCTATTAACGAATCTAAGCCTCTCAGAGGCTTTCACAAGCTATCCACAAATCAATGAGCTCAATACCGATGTATCCATTTAGTTGGTCGATTCTCTATCGCAACCAGAATTTGGAGATAAGTAGGTATGTAGCATATGCTTGTTTACGAGTATTCACTATCTTTATTATTTAAATCTTACCAAACCGGTCGCAGTTAACTGATTGCGTTGGTGTATCCACATTACAAATGTTAGATTTTAGAGAACAAGTATGAATATTTTTCTAATTAATAAAATGTTCGTCTGCTTTGTAAATATGTGGTGTCGGTTTTTGGTTCATTTGTAGGAGGAAATGAAAGATAAGATCAGTAGAAGATGCATAGTTATTTAATTATTCGAGTCATAAAATATATCTTTCTGCCAGTGGCTTTGCCTGCGTGATAGTCGGTTAGTACCTAAAGAAAACATATTAGGTACTCCCATGGTATATGGTTATATCCATGTTGGTAACGTAACATAACAAGCCTACAAAATTCCATTGCTTGGAGTCAGATCTTCTCAATATAAAAGGGGTCCATTGCGGTTTGGTGGTTTTTACATAGGAAATACTGGTTTCCTCGTGATGTTTTCCTTTACTGTTCTGAGAACAATATATATATGTATACAATGTGTAATTTAAAGGGTATATACATATCAAATGCACGGCTTCTTTGGATGATAATAAGCGATATGGCAAGGGTTTTCTAATCCTATGTGTGGAGCATATTAGAAATTTCAATACATTGATACCAGAGATAGAATTTTTCAAATTAAGAAGAACGAAGAGAATTATCGTTTTATTGGCAAGTGACGTGGAAAGTGATGACCCTCATAGTGCTGTGACACGTTTGTTATAACTGGTATTCCAGAAACATATGAAACCAATAATTTGGGGTCAATTCTGTGAGTCACTTATTTTGTGCTGAAACTTTGCACAGAGACTCCATACCAGATATTGTTTTCGGCCCTTTTGGATAGATATGGGGTTTCCGTTACACGTAGTATATAAAAGTAAAAGGTCACTGATTCACTCACTCATCACGAAATCTCAGAAACTACAAGAGCTAGGGGTCTCAAATTTTGCATGAGGATTTATTTTAGGACGCAGGTTTTTTTTTTTAAAGAAAGTTTTCATTGTGGGTAGAATTCACATTGCTAGCAATCTTGTTAACCCCTTCCAACTAAGCTAAATATGCTTGTGTCTGGAGTGGGTTCACGGCAATAGTGTAATGGGTGGGGTTCGAACCCGCGACCTCTCGATCACAAGTCCGACTCCTTATCCGTTATGCTATAGACGCTTCAAAACTATTGATATAAGTATTGGTTTAAAATGATTAACACACAAGAACATCATGCCTTTATACGCTAAAGGATAAGCCAGAGTTAGGGGTAGTAGTTCACACTCACTTCGCAAAAGTTCAATATACGGTTAAAGATGTTTTGATGTAATCATCGAATGACTTCTCCCGCTCTGGGTTAAATGGAAGGGAGTGTCAGACTTCTACTGAATAAAAACCCACCCTGTTCAGCTTCACTGGCGCTCAGCTGCTCTTAAGTTCCGGGGCCGCGGTATCTAGAACTTTCCCGTAAACCCTGGTAACTACATTGTAATATGGTTATTAGTCTATATCCTCGCATACCTATAAAAACCCGTGTACGGAAACAAAGTGAAAATTAATTAAATCTTTTAAAGAATAATGGCGAAGTTTTTAGTTCTTCTCATTTCGAACCAATTCGAACTGTGCATTAGCTTCAGATTTTTTATAATTAGTAGGTAGTAAGTTATAATATCAAATAAAACATTTGTGATTTTGTAAATCTTCCTGAAAGTTTCCCTGGAGAAGATGCAAGAATAATGTTTAGAATTTTAAAGATACCGTTAAAAGATCTCCCATAATTTAAAACACTAATTAGAAGGCGATCAATCGTCAATACAAATACATAATAACAATTTTTACCGCACAAAATAAAGAATGGTCAGTCGTAATCGGAAACAGGAAACGGCTATTAGTAAGCAGGTTACAGTACCCAGCAATAGATGAACCTTTCACCCAGTAATAATTGTAATTTATTGTGATTGGCTAGTGTTTTGTTTCTCACGGTAATCGAAACTTTGTAATTATGAAGTGTGATGGAACATTGCTTCTAAATCAAGCACTGCCTGCGAAGATTTTGATGGCAATTTATAAATGTTATGTAGCGTTTTTTTAGGTGCGTTTGCGCAGCTTTAACTGGGGTTTGCGCTTAATTAACTAGTTTTACCGCAAGTATAATAATAATACAGGAATTAATTTTAACGAGAGGGAAAAATAGAGATATATATATGATGAATACCCTTATTTTTTTTTTCATAAAGGAATCCAGAAATTTATTAAGATAACTCGTAGAGTTTTCAAACACAGTTATGAAATTTATTATATTCGTGAATATCGATTTTATATTTTTAGATAAATGTGAAGAGAGAGAAAAACTCAAATAAAAAAGTACGTTGACGAAAGCCAAGCATTCAATCAAATTAATAGAGAATTTTAATATTACAGAGCATACAAGTATGAAAAATTAGATGTTCGTCCTACTCAGACATAATTTAGATCTCTTAAATACTCTGTTTTGATACATTACATGACTATAAGTTTTTGATTTGTAAATGGGAGTCCACGATCGGTTTCAATAACATCCGATGCCCTCGAGCGATCTTTTAGCAACATATAATTGCAGTTTTGCGAATAAACGAAGCGCATTAGCCGTCTATTAATGCGCAGATTGGCGCATACCATTACGTGGGCGAGTCGAATGGCTTCTTAAAAGAAATTGCTTATAAATGTGAGTTATTAAGTAATAAAAAAGGTAATATGTCTGGGGTATTGATGATACATTTGGTGCGGTACAAACAGGTACCCACATACTTTACGTATCGGGGACAAACTTGAATAATTATCGAACGGAATTGTTGGTGAATGGTATATCTAATGTATAATGTATCTATCCATTATAATTTTATTTCTTCTCTATTCATTGATCTTTCTGAATCCTTTGGCCTTTGGCTTATTCGAGTGTATTTACGTAAACCGCTCCTTAACGCCAGAGATATGCGTTAACCTTTAAACGTAGGCTATGATAGTTTATAAGGATACGTTTCAGCAGTTTTAGGGGACTCTGTCTGTCTGTGTATTACGCAATCACGCCTAAACTACTGAACCAATTGTAATAAAATTTGGTACCGACACAGTCTAGAGCCTGAGAAAGAACATAGGCTACTTTATAATGCAAAAAAAGGGCTGTAAAGGGTTGAAATAGGGGATGAAAATTTGTATAGAAATTGCGTCATTTTTAACCCTAGAGTGGGCGCGCTATAAGCATTTTGCCGCCCGCGCTAAGAAAATGGTTATAATTTTTAAAACAACTGCCCGTTAGGTTTGCGCTTTTTAGTAGCTGCCCCCACTCTCGCTTGCAACGCGTGCCGAAAGGCTGGACGCCGTCAGTGCACGGGGGACCGTTTGAGGAGCAAGTTGTTACAATCGGGTGTCACCGGACGGCGAATCGCTCACCGCGCGCCCACTCACGTAAGTAATATTGTGTTATGTATTTTTTGCGATATTGAAGGGTAGACATATTTTATGGTGCATTTATAATAATAAAAAAAAACATTTTTGTTTTAGGATTTAAAAGTATCTATTAATAATAATAAATATGAATAACAAAATGGACTCTCAAATTGTGTCTTGGCTAGAGGAAATATCTGATTTTGAAGATGCTAGTACACAGATTGTTGATGAATATACGTCAGATAGTGATCGATCTAGTCATCATAGTGAGCACAACACGGAAACAGAACAGTTAGCAGAAAGCGACACTTCTAACAAGAAAGTACCTTCTCCAATTGTTGTGCCTTCCGAAATACCACATAATAGTACTAAAGGTGGTGTTGACGTCGTTGATCAAATGAAAGAAGAATATTCTGTTGGGAGAATAACTAGCTGATGGCCAATGAGGTTGTTTTCTTCGATGATGAATATTGCTGGTATAAACAGTTAAATTATATATAAAGCCAATACTGAACAATTGATGCTACGCCGAGAGTATTTGAAAGAAATTGCCATGGTACTTGTCAAGCAATATATGATCACAAGGTCTTCTATAGACACTTTAAATATTCCTCTGAGGAACTAAATTTCTCGCTTTGTACCAGGAGAACAAGCATCTTCTTCAAAGAAGGAGGGCAAATGCAGTATATGTCCCTCAAAGAAAAACAGGCGCACGAAAAAAGAGTGTTCCAGGTGCCCAACGTTACTGTGCAACGAACATTGCATATACCTTTGTGAAGACTGTTTTGATAAAGCATATCCTGTGGATTTAGAAAATATATAGTTTTGTTCTTTTTTCTTCATTTTTTAAGTATTAAAGAGTATTTATATAGGATAAGAGAAAAAAAGTCAATTTAAATATTGAGTTTCCTAAAGTTTTTTGTAAACCAAAGTTCTTAAAACAGAGTTTAATAAATATGTTGATTTATCATTACTTATTATTGTATTATTTAAATCCTGAGAAAATAAATTAAATAAATTGCTGTATTTCTAGTTAAAATTGTCAAAGTAAATGGTCGGCGAAATGCTCCTCACGCGCCCACTGACGTTTCGCAAAAAGACGCGCCCACTCTAGGGTTAAAGCTAGAAGCTTGAAACTAATTTTTTAGACTTTTGATTAGATACTAATAAATATGACATTCAAATTATGTATGAGTTTTGTTTTCAAAATAATTAGCCTAAAAAATTAAAAATGCTCCCGAAAGTCACTATTCCGCGCGGACGAAGTCGCGGGCACTTCTAGTTATTAACATATATCGAGTTTCCTCCTTATTACCATATTCTAGCAAATAAATATTTTGATTGATTGATTGTCTTGAAAACCACGTTAAGTCGTTGACCTTCTATGAGAGTCGTTAAGGGCAGTCAGTAGCCAGCAAATCTGACACCGGTCTTCCTAAAGGGATTCGTGTTGCCCAGCTACTGGACTGTGAAAGTCAGATAGGCAGCACATTAAGCTACAACAATCTGTCAAATTACTTTAATAGATTTTCAACTTTATTGTTAAAGAAATTAGGTTCAAGGTTGATTGGGAAAATTTGACAGTTTCGGGTAGCTTCATGTGCTGTTGTCTGTACATAGCTGCATCCGGTGAAACTGGTTGCCGAACCCAATATAGTTGAGAAAAAGCTAAACAAATAATGATGGATGGCGGTTTCAGTAGTGCGATTTTCAGTTTCAGTAGTTACTTAAGACATGTTTAGTATCAAATATATAATAAAGTAACAATAAACAAACTTTAAAGAAAAACTGACTTCAAAACAAATAAACAAAAAAAGCAAAAAATTGGTCAAGTGCGAATCAGACTCGCCCATGAAGGGTTCCGTAGTAACTATAATAATATAACATGTATATTTATTTGACGAAAAAATAAACCTTACAAATTTCTTAAAACTAGCTTATTTACATTTTTACAACTACGCCAAATAACTTTTCATAGTGTTTGTATGACAAAATTTGTATGTGCTGTATCACAAAAACTGCAGACCCAATCTCATTCAAACTAATTTTGGTTGAAAGTTTACATTAAGATCTACATTATATATTTTTTTAGATTTTTCCCTCCATTATTATAGAAGTTAGAGGGGAGGACACATTTTACCACTTTGGAAGCGTATGTCTTTTAAAAGATTGAGTTTATGAAAAAGTGGTTTTAGAAACCTCAATTTCATTTTTAAAGACCTTTCTATAAATACTACACATGCATAGGTTTCATGAAAAAAAAAAACAAAATGGACGGACGGACAGACAGACAGAGATGACGAAACTATAAGCGTTCCGTTTTTTTGCCATTCGGCTACGGAACCCTAAAAACCGTAATCAAACCGAAGACCATACTCAGCCAGACATACCACGCTCAGCCTTCGCTCTAACTACAATTAGGCCAACGATGCCCCCATATAAACTTGAAACGTAATAGTCCACATAATTATAATTTGTACATCATAAATGTACTAATGATTCTTCTTCATTTTGACACAGCTTTAATTAAAATCAAGTTCATAAACGTCACTAAGTGATTTTTATTGCCCGCCATAATTAATCTGACATCCCATAGAATATAATAAATTACATATTGCTATATAATTTCAAATGTTTGATGCGAGAAACTAGGTATCTATACATTAGGTAATGCGTGAACTATAGTATGTTGTCTTCATTCGTGTGGTAACATCTAATTATGAAATATGTTCGTTATTTTTAAATATATATCAAAAGTGCCATCTGTGCCATCAAATGATGTATACTGGTGCAGTGTCCACTAATCTTAGAGAAAGTTTTATTGCCTAATTTTGATATAGAATAATGTTAACTATTTATAAAAATATAGCCATTTGTTTCGTTATCATGCAACAATAATATAATATGTATATTTTTTATTTCTTAGGTTTCTGTTTCTGTAAGAAAAAATTGAGCTGTTTCAGATTCAGTTTTTTCGACGTTCAAAAGGTGCTGATTTTCACGCAAGTAAAAATGGATAATTTTGCTTGTGGTACAAACTCTTTTGTGTTTTTTTGGGACCATGATCATATATCATGTAACTCCTTCCCCTCAGTGAGGAGCGAATGCAGTATCAGGCTCTTACTGACTAAAAACGCACCCCTTTTAACCGACTTCTAAAAAAGGAGGAGGTTCTCAATTCGGATGTTTGTATTTTTTTATGTTTGTTCGTGCATAACTCCGTCGCTTGCCAACCGATTTGAAAAATCGTATATTGTTGGAAAGGGTATATTTTCTGAAATGGTCCCATGAGAATTTTTGCCGTTTCTGAAAAATCAACAAAAATCTAAAAAAATATCTACATTGATGATCTTTTCGTTTACTCTGCATTGCGTTGAACTCCGTCATTTACGAACCGATTTGGAAAATTCTTTTTTGTTCCAAAGCCTATGCTTTCCAATTGGTCCCATAGTCACCAAGTCGGGATCTGATAATAGAATCTTGGCGAAATCGAAGAAACTTTTAAAATTTCAACTTGCTGCACTGGACTCGATCGAGCGCAGTGCTGAAAGGCTTATAGGCGACGAGGCGCTATCGGGCAAGCTTCATAGCCTGGCTCATCGGCGAACCGTTGCTTGCCTGTCGGTTTCCTACAGATTGTACTCCGGGGAGGGTGCGCAGGAGCTCCATGACCTGATCCCTCCATTTCCCTTTCACTACCAGTCTACCAGACGCATGACTGGATACCATCCACACTTGGTTGATATACCGTCTTGTCGTGCCAAGCGCTTCTCCTCCACATTTATTGTGCGCACTTCCAAGCTGTGGAATTCTCTGCTGGCTTCTGCCCCTGCCACTTATGACCTTTCAACCTTTAAAGCAAGAGAGAACGACTCCAAAAATTTTTTAAATTTTACTATAGGTTAATCGCAGGTTAGGTTAGGTACTTTAATATAGGTAGGTTATAGTATTATTTTCAACTTTTTAGTGCTTTTATGGTTTTTGAAGTCGGTTATTTTTGCATTTTTTTTTCTGTTGTCCTCGGCCGGTTCCGAGGCCGTGCTATTTTGTTTGGAACATTCTCGGCAGGCATTGTCCCTATCGGGGCCGGTCATTGGTGCTGACTACTTTGAGGCATGCAAGATTTAAGATACGCAATTATCTATATAATAAAAATAAATCGCTAAATGTGTTGCTAAGCGCAAAACACGAAAACGGCTGGTCCGATTTGGCTGATTCTTTTTGTTGTATTTGGTTTTGTCAGGAGAAGGTTCTTATGAAAAAAAAATAAAAAAGTAGGAAAGGTCTCAAGGGTAGGGGTAGGGTATGGTAGAAGTAAGGTAGGGGTAGGGGTCGGGTACGGTACGGTAGGGTAGGGTAGGGGTAGGGTATTGGTAGGGTAGGGTAGGGTAGGGATAGTGTAGGGTTTCGGTAGGGTAGGGGGTACAGTAAGGTATGGGTAGGGTGTCGGTAGGATAGGGGTAGTGGTATCGGTTGGGTAGGGGTAGGATAACACGCGAACGAAGTCATGGCGGGTCAGCTAGTTTCTAATAAATATTGCTCGTAAAGCTTATCATTACTCAATAGGCCAATAAACCAAAAACTAACAGCAGACGCTTAAAAATGTAATTACGGAAATGATATTAATCTAAGTATCACAGGTTCATAATGAAATATGTATGAGACGTACTTAAAATATTAATGTGATTACGTAAATCGACATTTAGTGTTAAGACAGAAAGAAATAGTTAAACTTTTGACTTGTGAATAAATTTGTTACTTACTAATATTGTCGTTTGCTTCCAAGAAATAACGTGAATATAATAAACATTCAAATAACTTTGTTTGAAAATTGTTTTTAAAGTTATTATGGTTACAGGCACGACTGACGAGAAAGTACTTGTGTTCGAACACAGTCTGGCACAGCACTTTGTGTAATTTTCATTACTCACCATTCTCTCAAAATGGTGATGGAAATTATCGTGATTCTAGGACCGAAACTCCGAAGACAGGCAGGATCCACCAACCTGCAGTAGCCCCACGTGTTGGGTAACAGTTAACTCCCTGTATTAAAGAGGAACCCTGTGTTCCTTTGGGAACCAACTGGTCCAATAGGAACTTTATAAGCTGATTATTTGTTACGTTATGTTCGTGGAAAAGGGGAGCAGATAGTTAAATAATAACATCCGCATGAGCTGATCTTGAAGGTTAAGCAACACTTTCTGAGGATGGTTTTTGGATGGGTAATCATCTTAACATCTGTTTCGCCGTACCTCGGCGAGCACGCTAAGGTCCCAGCTGTCATTTTTCATTTTTTGACAGTCGTTACGGGTAAACAGAAGCCAGAAAATCTGCGACCAATCTTGCCAAGGGTTTATCGTGCTACCCAGTTACTGGGTTGTGAAGGTCAGACAGGCAGTCGCTTCATATAAAACACTAGTACTCAGCTAAATCCGATTAGATTGGAAGACGAACCCAAGATTGGAAGAAAGAAGTGGAATGCATACGAATACTTGACTCTAGATTTGCAGATGATCTCAAGGATCTAGAATGTGTGTCATAGAGGAACTGAAAACTTTCCTTAAGATAAAAAGGATTAAATAGAACATTATAAAGTAAATAAAGTAAGTGTAGATTCCGACGAAACCTAATAGGAAGCTATTTGAGCTGAGCACGGAAATCAGACACGGGTCATACTTGCGCAAGCCAAATATACCTGATACAGAGATTTTGAAGTCGCTCTAGCTTGTCCCAAGTCAGTCAAGTCGAGATAGCTGGCATCAGCATAGTCTAGAACAGGGAGCAGGAGAGTTTGTGCAATTGCAATTTTAGTGGAGATGGGAAGCAAATTACGAAGGCGTCTCAAGGAGCCTGCAGAAGCAAATATTTTACGACTTACTACACTAGTTATCCAAGAAAGGGTGTCGTCTATGTGTATTCCCAGGTTCTACACAGTGTGACTTAAAGTTATGAAGGTGTTATTGAAAGAAACCTGGGGAAGTGCCGTCCAATCAATCCTGGAGATAGTACGAGAACTACCAACAACAATAACCCGAGTCTTAGCAATCATGATCTATCAGCTACTCAATCTCAGATGATGATTCAGAGGGTTAAAAAGGCATTTTTTTTTCATTTTATGGGCACGTTCTTATCCATGACAATAAATTACTGATAAGGAGTTAGTTGAATATATAATTGACACAGTGAAAACAGGATGGATCACACTTTTGAATAACACCAAAATTTGATGCGTCTTAGGATTGCAATCTTCAGAAGCGATCGGAATATGAAAAGCGTGAGTGTGATCTGGATAGAAACTGCAACAAAAAAATATATATTTTGATTTGCCGTTGAGCTTAAATATACGATTCACATTTCGTATTTTTTAAAAGTGGCAGTAGGGAAATAGAGTAAGTAATTTGGAAAATTAATATTGATTTAGCTGCTATTAAGCTTTATTAAGTCAATTTTACGCTAAATCAAAACAATAATAGCCACTGTGTCAATCGTTGACACAGTGGCTGACCGTTAGACCGCTGAGTCGCGTGTCGCTGGATTGATTCCCGAATTGAACCAATATTTGTATGGTGTACATAAAATTGCTTCTTATATGGCTGTTTGTGTATGAGTTTTATATATTTATGCACCCACGATAGAATAGTGATTGGATAGTTAGTAGATCAACAAAAGCTTTAAAAAAACAACTCGTGACAAAATAAGACCAATACCTTGAATACATTCTCACACAATCTGAGCTCGCTATAAATTTTAACGACATTACCGTTAGAAACCCAAATCTTTGAAAACTGTCTCACAAGTAAAAGCACGAAGAATTACCGCCTTGTGACGTCATCGCTCATCATTGTGCAACAAAAGAGTATATTCAGGGACAATTGGAGCGCTCGTGGGCAGAGCGATTATGTGAATACTAATATATGATGGTATTAGTAATATGAGGTTATATGGATGGTATGAGCGGAATATTTTATGATAGTTTAGGCTTTTGAAGTAAACTTATGAAATGCGTGTAGAACGGGGCTATGAGATGTGTTGGTCGCAATAGTTGAAGTTGTAATAATCTGCATTGGAGCTACCATTTGACTTGCTGATTTATCATAACTTAAATTATTTTGTTCTCGTTTAAAGTATCTATCTCTACATAACATAGATTCAGGGGGTGGATGGGGTGTTTAAACATATTTTTTTTCTTTCACTTCAATACTCAATACTCAATCATTTATTGCATTCCATATGTGTAACATGGGTGGTTTCATACAATTTAGATCAATATGGACTCTGTCGGGCACAACAAAAATTTGAAGAAAGGAAGAGCGCTAACACAACACAAACGATGTCAGATTACAAATGTCACAAACAAAAATATGTATATTGTATATTTTGATGTCACTTGGCAGGATGTCTTAAGGTTCGGCGCGTCTAGTTCCGCGCGCGCCTCAAGGAGCTGTCAGCACCGGTGACGGGGCCCCATGGGACCATTGCCTGCCGGGGTCGCGGGAATATTCTAACGAGATACCGCAGCCCCGGAACTTAAGGGCAGCTGAAGGAACAGGGTGGGTTTTTAGTCAGTAGAAGTCTGACACACCTTTCCACTTAACCCAGAGCGAGAGAAGTCATTCAAGCTCAAACTGAAACTTAAAATGTTTTATTCCACATAGGCCTACATGCACTTACAAAACGTCAGAAGTTAGTGCACGGTTCGAAATTGGCCGTTTTCTATGGAGAAGAACCGTCAAGAAACTCTACAGTTACTCTTTTAAAATCAAAATATAATTTTTACAATGTATCCATAATACAGGTTAATTAGGTATGAGAGGATAGTATAGACCAATTAATACAACACAATGGAATTACAAATGAAAAATTTTAAAACAAAACTAAGAGTCCACAGTGTTAAAAAGCTTTATAAACTTGAGAACTGACAACATTAGACTTCAATAATGAATGATAAATTAATAATAAAAATGAAACAAAAAGAAAATCCGTCAAATCGGATGGATTATCGTAGGGAAAAATAAAAAGACACACTCACGAAAGTGCAGTTGTTAATACACTAAATGATTATTTCATTCGATGATTGTAGCAATGAGTACCGGGCAAAAAAAAAGGATGTCTTAAGATTCTTAAGTCATTTGCTTAGCCTTAAAAAAATAATAATAATACAAACACACACACACTTAAGTCACTTTAAAGCTGATTTACATTTCTAGCACGTCCTCACTACCTAAGTCCAGTTGAAAATCAGCGTCAGGCAATTTGCAGTTGTCTGGCATCTTGCTGAACTGGGCCTATTTGGTGCAGCCGTGAGGCACACGCAACGCGGTTTTTATTTAATTAAGTGTTTATTTTAGTTTTATTTAATTCTTTTTTTAAGTTTTAGTTTTAGTTTTATTTTTTATATTTCATTGTGTGCCTTTACATCTGGGCCAAATAAATTTGATTTTCTTTCTTTCTTTTCCCAAATATGTTAGGGTCAGCTTCCAGTCTGGAACTGGATTCAGCTGTGTGTTGGTGTTTTACATGGAGCGACTTTCTATATGATCTCCACAACCCAGTAGCTGCTGGTCAGATTTTTTGTGTTCTGACTACTGAGATTTTTTTATAGAAAAACCCGACCGCACTTTTTGCCAGTACTCGCAATTGCGACCACTTGAGATTGTGACGAATATTTAAAAAACAAACGTTTTAAATAATGAGGCGCACATATATTTTTTTTTTCTGGCAGAATTTATAATCTGCTTATCAATATTTAAAAATCAAGTTAGTTAACAAAGTTTTGTAAATTAGGTTGCATAATAAATAGTCAATGTAATTCTTTGAGAAAAATCTGAATGCCTTAGTGGAATAGTATATCTAAACATACTTTACGTATTGTATTTTTTGTAGAAGTAATAGAAGCAATTCTGTTTTATATTAACTGAAAAATATCCTGTAATGTTGCCTGTAATCAATAAAAATAGACAGAGGTCTAGCATTTCTTTAGCTAAACTATCAGCATTGGCATTAAAAGTGGCAATGTTGCCAGTGTTTTTGACTTAATTTCCACTGACAACGATGCCGACTAATTTTTAATGCCACCAAATAGGTTCATCCGCACTCCTATTATGAGGCTTGTTAATTCTTTTGTACTAGCTTGTTTATATTCTTAATTTAACAGTGAAAACATGTCTCGTTTTCTGATAGGTACATTGCGTGACTAAAAGGCTGGCTTGTTCTTTACGCAAAGAATATGCTTTGCCATTTAACGGGGCAATGCTGCCGGCTGGTTTTTTTTGTGTATTTATGTACATAGTTAAGTTTAGTAGAGGTAATTAGGCCTACCTAATTTTAATTAATAATTTTAAGTCCTAACTTAAAATTATTAAAAAAAAAATTAATTGATAATAGGCTCGCGTTTGACCACCATCTCACCTGATGGTAAGTGATGATGTGGTCGAAGATGGAGCACGCTTACCTAAAAGTAACCTATTCACTATTGACTGAAAGAAAGGTTATAGCTATCGGGAAACACAGACTCCGGCAGGGAATTCCACTCCTTAGCCGTACGCATAATGAAGGTATTCCCAAAACGTTTAGTGCGTATAGGTGGGATGTCCACCATGTAACGATGGCGCATCGCCGTTTCTCTTGTAGTCCAATGATAGAACGGGCTTGACGGAATTAGATTGTGTAATGAAGTGTCGCACACTCCCCGAAATGTAACTGATAGAAAACCGATAGACTAGCAAAAGAAAATAAAATAAATAAAGTATAATTAAACAAAACTCATACATTTAAAGGTATATTTATCTGTAAATAGATATATAGACTTGCACGATTTTAATTCATAAATCAATTGGACATAGCAATATTTTTTATAGGAAAACCCGTTACACCAATATTGCTTTTCGGTGTCTTACCGTCTTATTGCGTCATTGCATTAAATTCACTGGACATCTCAGTTATTTACGACTGTTATCCGGAAATAAGCAGCTGTAAGCGGTTGTAACCGGACCGAACCGGTTTCTATTACAATTAATATCGTCGCCGACTTTACATTTGTTGTGCATTGCTTGAGGCTGAGTTTAATTTATTGTGTTGTAATGAGATTTTAGTAGGGAACATTTTTTTGGCTGTCAGAGTTTAGCTCGGTTGTAAAAATGTGGCGTAGAAGAAATAGTTTGTCTTCCCTGACATTTAGAAGTTTGCACATAAAGAGTCAGTTTTCTATCTTCTTTGCGTGTCGATGGAAAAAATATTTTAAACTAGCTGTGCCTGCGACTTCGTCCGAGCGGAATTGTGACATTCGGCAGTATTTTTAATTTTTTAAACTAATTATTTTTTAAATGAAACTCTTACATAAATAAGCTGTTTACAATATAATACTGGTGATAGCTTATTTAAGTACATTTTTATAATCAAAAGTCTAATAATAAGTTTCAAGCTTCTAGTTTTAAAAATGACGTAATTTCCATACAAACTTTCATCCCATATTTCAACCCCTTACAGCCCTTTTTTGCAATAAAAAGCAGCCTATGTCCTTTCTTAGGCTCTAGACTATGTCCGTACCAAATTTCATTTAAATCGGTTCAGTAGTTTAGGCGTGATTGCGTAACACACAGACAGACAGAGTTACTTTCGCATTTACAATATTAGTAAGGATAAAGGCTCAATAATCAGCTACGCGAATTTCGCTCACTGATGCTAGTATTAAATCATCACGTGTACAGGTGACAGGGCATGTGGAGCAAAGTAGAAGGTGGGCCATTATCTGTGGAGATACCCTACATATTTACTTGAAAGTATTTCCACTTTAACTACAGTTAAGCTATTACATAGCATTTATCGCGGCGACCGAATCAAGAAATTCCGTAACGAAAATAAACCTAACACCCCCCACTCCAACCGGCACAGCGGTGCAGCGTTGAAAGCCGTGGGTCGTCTAACGTTGATTCAGTTCGGCAGACTTCGGCACGGTGTTTGTGTGCGTGCGACTAGACGTATGCGTGTAGACTATAATTGCATAAGTTGATAAAAAATGCTATGCAATACCTTTACCGCGGCAGTCCCCGAGTCACACTCATTTTTTTTTCTCTAATAAAGCAAGCAAGAGAACTAGAAATGTGGTAGAATTCTTATTACTGGCAATCTTGTTAACCACTGCAACTGAGCTAAATATGCTCGTGTCTGCTTTCACGGCAGTAATGAATTGGTTGGAGTTCGAACCCGCGACCTTTCGATCACAAGGTTGAAAACTTAGCTTAGGTCTATATGATTGAAGTCATTCTCTCTTTAGTCCTTACCCTCCCAGTTGAGAATCGTGACTTCTTCTGACTCTGTCAACCTTTTGTCTCCATCGGTTGCAGTCCACTAGTTTAGGAAGAGCATAAATGTGGATCACCAGCTCCTCTGATATTTTTCCTTGGCCATCAGCCTCTAAGTCTTCTTCCAGTAAAACCTAAAGTTATATCAAATTTGAAGTTTGCTGTTATTAATCCAATCTTATAATGAATAGATTGGATTAAAAACTTACAAAATTTCAAAAAAGTTCTTTAAATTATCAGTCATAATTTAAAGAACTTTAAATTTGAATAAAATGTAACACAGCATTAATAAAAAAATGCTTTTTGGTATGGCCCCGAGTATACAGGGTTAATTGTAAAACACTAAAAACCTCTCAGGACTATGTTACTAACATCATAATCAACAAATTTTGTTCTATGACTTTTAAAAATTCGTCATATTTTAGTTCACCAGATTTTCATATAAAAATAAAAATATTTAAATTGAACGCCCTAAACGCATGTAGCGTCTATGCAAAGCAAAAGAAAGCGATAGTATAAATTGCTTTCTTTTACTTCGCACAGACTTCGTAACATTTAGGGCGTTCAATTTAAATATTTTTATTTTTGTATGAAAATCTGGTGAACTAAAATATGACGAATTCTTAAAAGTCATAGAACAAAAGTTGTTGATTATGATGTTAGTAACATAGTCCTGAGAGGTTTTCAGTGTTTTACATTTAACCCTGTATAATACAAGGTGTAACAGATTAAGCGCAATACCTTAGATACCCCAATTAGAATATTAAATTATAATTCTAAAACAACATCCGTAACTAAATAAATTGAAACCAAACCTAGACATTTTTTATAAAATAGTTTTTTTATAGATTACAAGTTCCTTATAAATATACTTAAACGAAGCACACAATTAGACCTCTGGGGTCTGTCGTAGCATGCCATGAACTGAGATTTGATCAACGTGCCATTAATAGCTATGTTATAATTGAGTTGATGTAATGTTCTTTCAGCTTACGCTTTATGTTTTTACTATTCATTGAGTCTCTAATGTCTACAGGTATTTGGTTTAGTAAATTGGGTATTGTAAAAGAAGCGGTACGTCTACCATAAAAGTTAGTTTTGCGTGGCACTTGAAGTGATTTTAATTTGGCTTGTCGTGTATTAACGTCGTATTGAACTGGGATTAGAATCTCACTGTTATCAAAATGTACTATGAGGAACAAATACTCAGCGCGCGCTAGAACAGGTAAAACATTGCAATGTTAAAATAACCCTGTGTAATTGTCTTGGTATTTATATTTTACATAGTTTGGTACTACAAGTTTTAGCAAAAACGTGTTTGCAAATTATCTATTTTATCTAGGTAAGTTTTAAATGTGCATCCATAACTGGTGAGTCCATAGGAGATTATGGACTCAGCAAGTGTACATTTGAAGGAGGGTTCTATACAGTATATTACGCTTTATAATGGAAAACTTGGTGAGTATCGCACGTAAATTGCCGCAAACAGATTCCACCTGGTAGGTTATCCTTACTAAACGCAAAACATATGTGCGTCATACAATATCCTTACGCAGACGCATACATTCATGCAATGTTAGCGGCCGATACGCACACGAGCACATTTCCTTGAATTAAGGATTGTATTAATTTGTCATGATACTGTGTTTCCATTTTAAGTTAAATGAAAGATTTTTCCTTCAAAATTTAACATCTATTTTTTATGACGGAAATCGATTCAGAAGCCGATTCTGAACCAACTACTTGCAGGAATTGCGTTTAGTCGTTACACGTTGTATAATAAAGTACCGAATGTTATCAAAAATATGACAGTATCAAATTTTAAACGGGCAGTAAACGAAATTTTAATAAACAAAACTTATGACAGTATTGATGATTTTCTTAATGATGTTTCACTGACTGATTGATATGTTGACCTGTATGCCATTGTGATTGACAATTCTAATGCATTTTTATAAAATCTTTATTTTCAATTATACTGACCTTAATTCATTTGACATTAATGGTACGATTATTATTTCTCTTATTTGTGACTTGGCTAACATTTTTAATTATATTACTTTTTTTTAATGTAACTCAAATTTCACTCCAATTTCAAGTATTTAAAACAAAATGTGATTGCAAAAGTATCTGAATACCCAAGTGAGGGTAAAATATGGAGATCTGTACTGTCTGTGCGATATTTAGTAATATTGGCATTTAAATATTGTGACGTTTAAATTATTTTGACAAATTTAATTATTTAATTTTTTTTCGACAGCTATGTTGATGAATTTTTCGATGCCCTATAATTTCCCTTTTATTTTTGCCTGTATTATATTTGTTTTTATAATTATGTTATTTACTGTAAATATGATAGTGAAAATACGAAATTTAACATTTTTATTCTTTTGAAAATTTGGCAAGCGCAAATTTGACGTTTTTAATAATTCCTCATTTATTTCTGACATCAGTTATTATTCATTTTTTTTTTTAATATAACACCTATACATAACTTTACCTATCTTAAGAAATAAATAAATTTGATTAGATTTAATTTGAATAAAAATATAGATTTTTGTTTTAGCTTTGAAAAGTATACATGCAATTTATAGTGTAAAGTTGTGTAAAGTATTTAAAATTACAGACTATCCTGTTATGGTGGTTTGACATGTTATTTGACATAATTTCGTATTGTCACACCTCTTTCTTGGAAAAACATCGATATATACAAATATTATATTATCACAAGATTTTTTATTGCTTTCTTCTAGATATTTTTATGCTTATAAATACCCACAGTGACTTGATTAAATACAAATATATTGTGTTTCAAATCCAAGACAATATATCTCAACGACCTTTCACTAAACTTTCCTATTTTACCGTCTTGTACGAGCCTCCATAACATGACCATAAACTAAATCGTAAAATATTGAAACCAGTTTAGTCTGATCTTTGTGTTTAATTTTATTGAACGATTTTCAACCTTATTGCTAAGGAGTTAAGAATGGTACGCCAAATGATACAGCTAAAATGGTTGATCTATAAATTAATCACCCGCTTGTTCGTGATTTATTGTTTTTTAACACTTCAATAGCTGCCGATGTCCATTTGGAGGCATTTTTCAGTATATGGATCTGACAGCGATGATCCGCGCACTTATTTACCTTGACACCTCCGTTTCAATAATAAACACCTTGCTCCCATAGCTTCAAGGTTGAAATTCGTGTACTGGACTCTATTCGATCGGTAAAGTTAACTTGGTTTCAAGTAGGTAGTGTTTTTACCTATCTGTCACTTGATTTTCTTGAATATTCAACAGGCTCACTCTAAATTCGATCGGGTCGGTGTTTTATGCTATTAAATAAAAAATCGGTGCAATACATCACAGTAATTGACGGAAAACTGCCTTTCTATCTAATTAGCGCTACATTAACAACTATGCGATCCTGTAAGTGACTGTTTTTTTAATTATTAAATATTTATAACTCGTGTTTTGGTGCTAAATGAATCTATAAATAACTTTCCTTATTTGCCGGTTTTGATACAGTTACATACCTACATTAC
This sequence comes from Tholera decimalis, assembly GCA_943138885.2. NCBI lineage: Eukaryota > Metazoa > Arthropoda > Insecta > Lepidoptera > Noctuidae > Tholera > Tholera decimalis. Next base: position 3,281,306 of record OW964553.2, on the reverse strand, counting down.
TTTTAGTCTCTTGTTTTTAAGTTATTTTAATCTATCTATGAGAAGTGATGGTGATAGAAATGGGCACACATTTCTATCACAGATCACTATCACTTCTTATAAATGATGTTTTTTAAAACATTGCTTTGTAAGTGTTGTTCTTTTTTATTTCTTTTTGTATTTCTTTATGTTTATTTTTTTATATGGGCCTGCGTGCCTGCAATAAAGGAATTTTATTTTATTTTTATTTTATAATAGTAATTTCTCCAGTGTCAGTGTATTTTTACAAACACTCAGACCCAAAACAACTATCCAATGCGCCAACCGTATCGTCAATAAATTAATAGTTTAAAAGTCACTAGAAAAACACGGTTTTATAAATGCACGTAAAAACAAAAAATTTGTTCGCACTTTTCCTTTTGTTTAGTCTCCGTTTTCTTTGTGTTGCTGTTTCTTTTTTGTAGTTTTTGCCATATTATTCCCACGAGTAGTGAACAATTAAACGGTTGATTACCCCAGAGGATTTGAAAGTGACATCTATACAAAAATAAATCTATGGATTACCCGGTAATTCAAAAAGGTTAAGATGACCGATAACGGATTTTCTTTAGGTTTGTTATAACCTTGAAACCTGATCATGTTCAAAGTCCATTACGTGGCTTTTCTCACAAGTGCAAACACGACTATGATACGATATTCCATCATGGAATGCCAGTGCCTATCTTCCGGCTTCATCATCAGACCTTGAAACCTAATTGTGGTCAAAGTTCATTACAAGACTTTTCTGAGAAATCCAAAACAGCAATGATACGATTTTCCAACATGAAGTTCCAGTTCATATCTTCCGGCTCCATCATCAGATCAGTTCGACAGTACCATATTATTGTATTGTCATCAGAACTACATACAGCTGCCAATTTTCATTACGCTACGATCCTTGGAAGATGGTTAAATTAGTTACCTTAGATTCTATTACATAGATAGTTACATACAGGTCGACCTAATAAAAGCGTGTTAATAATCAGTTTTTTTATTCCTGATAGGCTCGCGTTTGACCACAATCTCACCTGATGGTAAGCGATGATGTGGTCGAAGATGAAGCACGCTTACCTAGAAGTAACCTATTCACTCGTGATTTAAAGACCCCTAGGTTGTAGAAAAGTCAGTTACACAAAAATTATGACTATTTCCGTAAAGATCTATTCAATAGTCAAATGGTAGTTGGGATCAACAGTTTTACGTGCTAGAATCTTTATATGTTAAGATGGTCACGCTATCCACGGGTAGAACTCGATAACCGTTGTCCTTGTCGTTGACCTTGAAGATCCAACCATACGGTTTTAACCGTGAATACCTCACTCACTTCATTGCTTTAATGCATTAATTAATCGGGAAAATAGATCGATGTTAATCAAATGTAGTTTTTTTTTTCTGCTCATCGCTGCAACTGCGGCGAAGTTGTCAACAGCCTCGGTCACCACGGCCTTTCATGCGGCCGCAGCGCGGGTCGCATAGCACGGCACGCGAATATTAACGATATTATCCGACGAGCTCTTGTCACTGTCGGCGTTCCAGCTGTATTAGAACCCAATGGCCTGGCACGCGACGATGGCAAAAGACCGGACAGCATGTCTTTATTTCCTTGGAAGATGGGTAGGCCTTTAGTGTGGGACGCAACTTGTGTCGATACTCTTGCGCCATCCCATCTTCCTAGATCGTCTTGCTGTGCTGGCGCTGCCGCTGCGGCTGCTGAGAACCTCAAGCGGCGGAAATATAATAACCTTGTTGGTAGTTATATTTTCGAGCCGTTTGGGGTTGAAACCTTGGGGCCGTGGGGTCCGAGTGCTCACAAATTATTTAAAGATTTATCCAGACGCCTAGTTGACACTTCGCGTGACCCAAGGGCTGGCTTTTACCTTGGACAAAGGTTAAGCATTGCCATACAACGTGGCAATGCCGCCAGTCTTTTGGGCACATCACCAGTCGACAGCGATGCGCACGAATTTCTGGATGCCATATTTTAGTTTATTTTTAGATGTATATATGTAGTTTAGGGTTTTTATTTAAGTGTTAGTGTTAAAAATTTAACGTTAAAAACTAATAAATATTTAGTAAATGTAGTATTTAGTTCTGCAACATACTAATACCTTTCTAACTCACCGAAATATGGTAATTAATACCATTATGTTATTCATGAAGGGGCCGTACATTTCGCTCAACCTAAAAACTACCGCCCGAGGCAAAATCCATAACACCCGACTCTTCGTTAAATCTATAAATAAATTAAAATTTCCTACTAATTGCGTAAAGCAGTAGGTATGATGATGATTCCGGTCTAATATGGTACTTTCGAATTTGATGATATTATGTACGTTTTTCATTTATATGTTGATTTGTAGAATGTGGCGGAAACATTTGGTTTTTACGAAGACGACTGGGACGACATGTCGCGATAGAAGCACACGGGAGATTTTTGTGAGCGGGCGCACAATGTTATATTAATTAAAAATATTTTTTTAATTAATAATTTCTTACTACGTACAATTTAGAATTCATTATTTACAATTATTGTGCTTACACGTTTACTGCTGAAATTTGATAATAACAATGTCAGTTATGTATGGACACAGTATAACAATTGGCAGAAATTGAATCCATGTGACAGAAATCGAAGAAAATTATTCTAGTTAATTAGTCTAGACTAATAGTGCGTAGCTCTTTCACTTTAAGAAACCACGTTTAGTTTCTAGCATGAATACTGTTTCATGCTAGAAACTAAACTTGGTTTCTGACGCTGGTTTTCAACTGGACGAGTGATTGTTGCTATCTCAAGTAATGTAGGTATCATCGTTATTTTACGACAAGACATTTATTCCTAGAATTTACCTCATATAATCATATATTTTTGATACAATGTATTCAAATCTATTTCGTAATATTAATTTCAACAGATTTTAATAGTATTTTTATTTATTTATAGGAAAACGATCTCTTACCTGGTACCTACAAAAGGGACTAAAAGTAAAGAATTTTAAGTCAACAATCTCTATTCTCCATAGTAAGTGTCTGGCTGTGTCGCTTGCAGGGTAAAAGGTATTTCCTGACGCCATAAAAGGTAAATAAAAGTGTTTAAGGCAAATTGAATTCGGAACGTGGTACGATCTTCCGTTACAGATGAGTTCCTATTGTGAATTTTGTATACGGATGATAAGAAGTGGAATTATCTATTTCTGTTTCCTTTCTTATTTAACACCAGTTTCTGCCTGCGGCTTCGCTCGCGTGTAAAGTTCTGTAGCAGGTGTTCCAGTTTCAGAACTAAGTTATAGCCTATATTGTTGCTAAGACTTATAGCTATACAATAAAAAAGTTTTATTCAAATCCATGTAGTACTTTCAGAGATTAGCGTCTACAAACAAATAAACAGACATACATTTTATTTTAAATTCTTGCTTTTCGGTTTCTAAACCGTCCTCAATATTTTTTTTGTAAATACATTTTGTATATACTCAATGTACAGATACACTTTTTTACTGTTGTATTACATATAAAATAATTATTATTATAAAATTATAATCATGTATTTATTTAAAACAATCACTTCACCAACAGTGAAAGGTTTTCTTTATGTGTCTCTACCTGGGTAGTGTGTTTCCAGATAATTATGACCTGGATAATTTTAAGTCCGGTTCCTTTGACGCAAATGTGCTCCATCATCTTACCATAATATTATGAGAAATTGGTTAAACACAATTTTACACTAAAATTATAAATGCGAAAGTGTGTTTGTTTTCACGTTCAAACGGGGCTACGGATCAATGTGGTTTTTGGTGAGAAGATATTTGAAAGGTTGGAGAGTGATACAGGCTACTATTTTTTATAAAAGGAGGGAATTTTCATGCTGGCGTGCAGAGACTAGGTTATCAATAAGCTCAGTTTCAATATGGTTTAAACTTATTTTTTTATAATATAAACATTTAAACTAATCGGCGACTGCGCAGGAAATTACCGCCCGTGTGTACACATTACTGTGGTTTATTGGCACCGTGTTGCCATAAATATTCCGAATGCAGATTAAATGATTTTAATGAAGCAACACAGATATATTGATATTATTTTAATCAGTCTTTTTCTCCTAAACATTAACTGTAATTTTCCCTATAATTTGGTTGAATCGGTCAATGGGGCCATCCGCGGTCACAACATACCTACATATTATATTTGCTAATTTATTTTTAATTTAAACGAGCCTAATTTTACGCTTTAGAAAATATTACTTACATATTTATTTATTTAAACTTGATCATCGTAACTGGTTTGACACAGTTTGTGAAATGTTCAGGTTATGTTAATTTTCGTCATTTTTAACTTAAATTGTTGTTTTATAGATATGATTGATCGTTTTCTAGAAGTAGCGGTTTCATTAGGATCATTTGCTATAAATAATAGTATTATAATTATGGCGGACGTGGGCCTGAGATTGATCTTTGGTTATTAGAGGCGTACAATAGAAAGTCTTGTCTTGTTACGGAAAAGCTTGCTTACGGTTTCGGTCAAGCGTAATGGGAAGCGATAGATGAGGTCTAGGCAGAAGATGCCTGTTCACTTTTGCTTTACAATGCACATAGAAGCCGGCATAGTTCAACACCTTGGTTGTGCGCACAATTAATGACGAGGAGAAGCGTTAGTACAACACGACGAAGAAGTCTTGTCCTGCAAGAAGTCTTAAAGAAAACTTAGTTTATGGATACGATTGGTAATTAAAATACCTAAATCCTATTTTTTTTAAGTTGAAACTTTTCAAATTTACCATCAGGTGATATGGTAGCCAAATGGTCGCCATTCGTCAATAAAAAAAAGATTCGTATTGCCCTAGAAGGTATTGAGATTTCGGTCCGACACGACAAACTGGTTCAGATGGAAATAAGAGCAACTTTAGATGGATTTATTCTAATGTTTACTCACTCCGAATAGGCCGAACTTAGAAATCACTTCGATCAGTGCATGTTGTGCGTAATTACTCTAATAAAATATCTGCCTGACCAATAACATAAGCTGGAGAAGCTGGCTAAATAGTAACAGCAGATCTTTAAGGTTCCGGGTCGGTCCTCAAAGAGCTGTCAACATCAGTGACGGGGCCTCATAGGGCCATTGCCTGCCGGGGTTTGCGGGAAAGTTCTATCGAGATACCGCGGCCCCGGAACTTTAGGGCAATCGAAGGAACAGGGTGGGTTTTTAGTCAGTAGAAGTCTGACGCTCCCTTCCGTTTAACCCAGAGCGAAAGAAGTCATTCGATGATTTTCCCACCCAGAACAAAAAAATTGGCCAAGTGCGAGTCGGACTCGCTCATGAAGGGTTCCGTAGTAACTATAATAAATATAATATACTTAATATATTTATTTGAAAAAAAAAAGAAAACCTTACAAATTTCTTAAAACTAGCTTATTTACAATTTTTACAACTACGCCAAATAACTTTGTTTTTCATAGTATTTGTATGAATTACAAAGTTATATTTGCGGTTTTATAAAATATACTGTATCTCAAAAACTACTGACTCGATCTCGTTCAAACCAATTTTGGTTGAAAGTTCACATTAAGATCTACAACATATGGTTTTTTTAGATTTTTCACTTCATTATTATAGAAGTTAGAGGGGGGGGGGGGACACACATTTTACCACTTTGGAAGCGTATATCTTTTAAACGATTGACTTTATGAAAAAGTCATTTTAAAAACCTTAATGTCATTTTTAAAGACCTGTCTATAGATACCACACACGCATAGGTTTCATGAAAAAATATCAGTTCCATGTATGGGGAGCCAAAGGGGGCTCCCCATACATGGAACTAAATATTTTTTAAATTTTCTCTTAAAATCGAAAAGCGGTTCATAGAATACATCTACCTACCAAGTTGTATATGTATAGTCCTAATAGTTTCGGAATAAAATGGCTGTGACATACGGACGGACGGACAGACAGACAGACGGACAGACATGTCGAAACTATAAGGGTTCCGTTTTTTGCCGTTCGGCTACGGAACCCTAAAAAAGATCTCTGAGGTTAAGCAGCGCTTGCCGATGTCAGTCTATGGGTGACCGTCTTAACATACCAAGATTCCTTTGTGCTTCGGAAAGCACGTTATGCCATTTCCTGGATGTTATTTGTACATCTTTGATCGTCGTTACGAGTAATCAGAAGCCAGAAAATCTAACTCCAGTCTTGCTAACGCATATCGTGTCACCCAGTAACTGGGTTATGGAGATCATACAGGCAGTCGCTCCATGTAAAACCTTAGTACTTTGCGTACGGTTAGATGGAAGCCGGCACCGACATAGTTCGGAAAAAATACTCGCCGCCGCCGATAGCTTGTGTAACATGGTATAAGGATTGGTTAAGTAATACCTTTGTATTCGCTTATTTATTTTTATTATATTTATTGTAAACTTTATTGTACACCTTACAATATTTCTATAAGTAAAACTAGTGTACAACGGATTATAATAGGATGTATTTTATTTGTACGGGCCTAGTTGCCTGAATTATATAAATCGATTGATTGAAAAGTCCAACCAGATAGATAGATAGATAGATAGATATATTCTTTATTGTACACACCTGTACTGTACCAGCTAACCTGTACCACATAACAGTAAAACAAAATTATGGACCCAACTGTGAGGTGTGCGGAGTTGTAGAAGATATGCATCATTTGCTAATGGAATGTGTTCAGTATGAGGCTGATAGGAGTAAGTTGTTCGGGGCTTTGAAGTTGAACAAGAACAATATAGGTACATTCCACCAAATACTAAGTAAGCCGACTTCCGATGAAGCGAGAAAGTTGTTCAACTTTATTGCCTTGATCCATTGATCTCGCTTGCTAGGTAATAATTGTCTTAGGGTAAGATGGGACTGACATACGCTGTGCGTTATAAAAGTCTCTAAATTTTTAAAGAAATAAAAAAAAAAAATTATGGACTTTACAACTAAAAAGGGTGATCAGTGGGTGATCTTACCGCTAAAAGACAAATCTAAGAAGAGCAGATGAAGGTAATGACCAGTGTCAAATGTTGATAGTTAAGCTCCAACCTTTAGAACAACGAAGTAGGTAGGTAGCTAATATTTTTTGTGACAGACAGATGGACGGCATTGCGCCGCGCATGTGCACGAATGTTCCGCACATGCAGTGTGTATGTGCGTCTTTACATATTGCAACGTCTTGGGGTTCCGTAAACAAAGGACTAATTTTGAATTTTATCATATCGTTCGCGTGGTATACTACCCCTACCCAACCGATACCACTACCGCTATCCTACTGACTACCCATACCTTACTCTACCCCTACCCTACCCAAACCTTACACTACGCCTACCCTACCCTACCAATACCCTACCCCTACCCTACCCTACCCTACCGTACCTTACCATACCCTACCCTTACCCCTACCCTACCTCTACCCTACCCTACCCCTAACCTTGAGACCTTTTCTACTTTTTTTTTTCATAAGAACCGTCTCCTGACAAAACCAAACACAACTAAAAAAGAATCAGCCAAATCGGTCCAGCCGTTTTCGTGTTTTGCGCTTAGCAACACATTTAGCGATTCATTTTTATTATATACTAGCTTTTGCCCGCGACTTCGTCCGCGTGGAATAGTTACTTTGGGCTAACGTTAAATTTAACCCCGATTTTGAAGCATTCTTCATTGGCGCTCCGCTCCTATTGGCCTTAGCGTAATGATACAATATAGCTGTGCCCGCGACTCCGTCAGTGAAGTTAATGTATTGGTAATATTGTTTAGATCACGTTCACATGAGGCTTAAGTACCTAGAGAACGCTTCGACCGCGAGACGCGTCGAGCGCGGCGACCGATTCTCAAAAATAATCCTTATAGCATGATTCAGTATTCACGCGCGAACGGCGCGATGGCTTATTATTATAAGCATAACTTTGGTGTTTCTATACCGATTTATATGATTCTTTTTACGGTTTCGTAGCCGAATGGCAAAAAACGGAATCTTTATAGTTTCGACATGTCTATCCGTCTGTCTGTCTGTCTGTCTGTCCGTCCGTCCGTCTGTCACAGCAATTTTATTCCGAAACTATTAGGACTATACGTGTGAAACTTGATAGGTAGATGTATTCTGTGAACCGCTTTCCGATTTTGAGAAAAAAATTAAAAAATATTTAAAATAAAGGGGGGCTATACATGGAACTAAACCTGAAAATATATTTTTTCATGAAATCGATGCATGTGTGGTATCTATAGACAGTTCTTTAAAAACGACATCGGGGTTTCTAAAACCACTTTTCCATAAAGTCAATCGTTTAAAAGATATAATCTTCCAAAGTGGTAAAATGTGTGTGTGGCGGACACAACCTCTAACTTCTATAATAATGGAGTGAAAAATCTAAAAAAAATATATGTCTGTAGATCTTAATATAAACTTTCAACCAAAATTAGTTTGAATGAAATCAGTTCAGCAGTTTTTGTGATACAGCATATTTTCTAAAACCGCAAATATAACTTTGTAATTCATACAAACACTATGAAAAACAAATTTATTCGGCGCAGTTGTAAAAAATGTAAAAAAGCCAGTTTTAAGAAATTTGTAAGGTTTTTTTTTAAAACAAATTTATTTGGCGCAGTTGTAAAAAATGTAAATAAGCTAGTTTTAAGAAATTTGTAAGGTTTTTTTTTTCGTCAAATAAATTTGCATATTATATTATAGTTACTACGGAACCCTTCATGGGCGAGTCTGACTCGCACCTGGCCAATTTTTTTATGGAATAGTTAATAATGTAAACTTTTTCAATTAGGGGTGACTGAGAGTGTTATAAACGTAAGAGTAGACAAATATTATAATCAGAAAGCTTCGAACTGCTAAGCTATCGGGAGTTACACGTGTTATTGTGAGTCAACCATAAAAGTTATACATATGCTGTCGTGGGATATTTATTATATAATTTTAAGGAGAACATTTCCGTCATGAAATGATTTGTGTAGCTTTAACCATTAAGGTTGCACACGCGACGGAAGCTTAAAAAATGGAGTAACTTCTCCCGTTTTCCCAACATTTCCCTTCACTGCTCTGCTCCTATTGATTGTAGCGTGATGAAAAGTATACTATAACCCGCTCAGGAGTATGAAAAATAATTGTACCAAGTTTCGTTAAAATCCGTCGAGTAGTTTTTGTTTCTATAACGGTTATACAGACAGACAGACAGACAGACAGACAGACAGACAAAAATTTAACTGATTGCATTTTTGGCATGAGTATCGATCCTTAATCACCCCCTGATAGTTATTTTGGAAATATATTTCATGTACAGAATTGACCTCTCTACAGATTTATTATAAGTATAGATATAGATATTTGCACATTCGATGTGCAAATTTAAATCAACTACGGAAGGCTTCCAGTCTTACACATAGATCATCTGAATTTAGGGCCTACATCACTCCAATAACTGTCAGTGTGCTTAGCTCTTTTTTCTGGGTAAAATCATTAAATAACTTCTCTCGCAATGACCGAAGCAGAAGGAGTTATCAGACCCCTGTTGATTTAAAACCCAAGCTGTTCTTTCAGTAGCTCTTGTGTTTTCGGGCCGCGGTATCTAGTTAGAACATTAACGCAACTAGAGCGTCCAATCCCGGAATACCTAGATCTGGGTATTGCGGGATCCCGCGTCATTTTCCAATCCCGCGTGATGCAGGATTACGGGCGCGGGATCCGCGGGATTCGCGGGTCTGAAAAAAAGCATGCATACGACATCTTGCGAGCGCAATCGCTCGGTGACTGGCGGCCGGCAGTGTTACAAACAGTGTTGCCAACCCTAATTTTAGAAAATTAGTAGAATATGTACCAAAAATCGGTAGAAATTGGTAGAATCCAAAATTAAAAATCGGTAGATCTACCACCTTAATTTAGTAGGTTTTTTAAATTAAAAAACGAACTATTCGCATGTTTATTTAGAATAAATCTTCCACCAGCGCATTTTAGATCACACCTGTATGCTTTACAATAGAAATATCCATCCCCCTTCGTACTACCTTTGTAGCCAACCTGCATATTCCTTTTTCTTTTTCCCATGAATTAATATATTTTTAATCATAGTGCCTTTTTCTGGCCTGTCGTCGCGGAGTTTCTGACCTTTGACTCCGCGTACCTTCTCCTAGCGCGAGTAGCGATGTATCATGTGCATTGCTGCTATCAAAATCCATTGCTCTTTGTCCTAGACTCTAGCTTGCTAGAAGCAGAAGCAGGTCACAACTCACAACTCTGTAGTAACTAACAAAATTAGACAAAAACAAATAAAATCACAATTACTACAACAAATTCAACGATGGTACGAAAGTGTCAATATCAGAATTGTCAGATGTCAATCAATGTCCATTGTCAATTGTAAGCTTTTGTTTATTCGCCGTTGAGCTAAGTCACAAATCCATACCGCCTCATCCTTCAGTAAGAAAAAAATGTTTTCAATAATGGCGTTGAAAATTTTGAAAAATATGTTGATTTGAGGCTTAGGTTGGTAGACAGGTAGACTGAGGGCAAAGTAGGTAGATCTACCTAAAAGTTGGTAGATATGGCAACACTGGTTACAAACAACACAGGGCCGATGTCGCCCGTTTTTCACAGCTTAAGTAGCCTAATATAGCCGAATTTCAGTCAGTGGTAGCCTAAGTATGTAGCCTAAAATATCAGTTAAGTTTTTATTCAGTATTTGTTACTGTTTTTTGTGAAGAAAACACGGTGTAATTACACCGTGTTTTCTTTACTATTAAGTACTTTGTTTACTATTAAGTAATACGTAAATAAATGTGGAGTTAGTTGATTAATTCATTGTTTTATTTGCCTTATATAAATGTGAATATTTTCAATATGCGGGATCCCGCAAATACCGAGAACCCGCGGGATTGAAAATTCGTAGTCCCGCAAATACCGAGATTGAATTCAGGCTGCGGGATTGGAAGCCCTAAACGCAACCTTGAAACTAAAAGCTCCTTTACGTCAAATTATTGCCTTACCATTAGTTCACCTGATAAAAATAGATGATTTGTTCATTGATAGAGTAGCTAGACATGTTAGCAGTAACCCTTTCACTCTTGGCTTAAAGATACTCAAGTTGTAGTCGGTAGGCAATTTCTCTACTTAGCTCTTTGCAGAACAGCAGTACTCGTATTACCAAACACTCTGCGCGTATGTCGAAAATCTTCATCATCAATAGAACGTATGTACGACCAATACAATTATTGGCTATAAAACAATTAAATGAAGTTACATGTATCTTAGACTCATTACTAAACATATTTTAATTGGTGATTTATTACTTTAAAATACCTCCGTAAGATGAATGATATATTCAGATATCCAGCGGATAATTAATTACCTAATTGGCTATGACGTGAAACTTTGATTCTTTAAATTACAAACTTGCGTATGTGAGGTTTTCGGATGCCAAGGTTATATAACACTAACTTCTAGCCAAGGCTTCTCTCGCGTAGGATGTTTTTTACGCATTAAACTGGTCAGAATTCCAGGATAGAATGTACGTGCATTACAGCCTACACGTTGCTCAATAACCTCCTCTATCTTCTAATTAAAGTCCCATTACAATCGGTTCAGCCGTTCCAGATACAGCCCTGTAAGCCCAGAGAAACAGAAAGACAACCAAACAATATAAAAATAAATGTTTGTTTGTGTTTTAGTAACGTTTAAATAACTATACACAATTGAGATGATTTTATTTATATGTATATTTATACTATTTTTCCTAATTTTTAAGTGTGTTAAAGTGTTCAAAATGAAATTTCTAGTAAGTTCTGTTCTTATCCGTGAGCCTATGCTTCATTTTTTGGACTGACTTATTATTAGGTATGTAGTTAAAAAGTGCTCTCTAACTCTAACCATCGCAACACTAATTATATTGCTCTATACGGATCCCTTCGCTATAAACAGCGTACCATACATAGCATCTTCATTTTTTGCGTCAGTCTTAAGCATCCTTTTTTTGTGAATTTGTCGGAAGTGCGGAGCGTGCCATATGTCGGCTCGATTTACACTATATGCTCATACCGCGACCCAGCTCAACCACCGGGTCGCAATGTGATGTGTCATGGACGAATTGGTTACTATTTATTTTAAAAATAGGAATGTAAGTGAGGATTGAATTCATAATTATATACAGCCGTCATTATTCCGTTCCCTATCACCACCAAAATTTAAACATACCTGTTTAACAATATAGTCCTACTTAACTTATGGTTACACGGAACAAGTCTGATTTCCGTATTATGGTGCTTTTATTTTCTTACGTTCTGGGGCTGCGGTATCTCCCTAGAACAATCCCGCAACCCGGAATCGGACCCCGTCAATACTTCTGACTGCTCTTTGAGGTAATAAAGTAATAAAACGTATAGGGTTTGACCCTGTAAAATCTATTTAGTCCAAAAACATATCAGACAATTAGAATTTTTTACATTTACTCAAGTAAAGGAAACAATTGTTGCAATCTGTAAAAAAAATATACAGCGTGAGAAAATTTTGAGATTGTTAGGTCCCAACCTCAGTGCTTGCATTTACTCGGCTTTAAAACTTTATTTCTCAGTTTTACAAACCAGCTCAGTTAATATGAAAAAAACCTGCAATGATTTCAATGCTTTTCATCCTGTTTACTGATACTGATTAATAACTAAGTAATCAAAACAATGACGTTATATGAATCTTGAATTATATTTCCTCGATACTAAAATAATGTAACCTTTACCAAAATGTAATGACTGAAGATAATTGTGGCAAAAAATCTAGATATAATTGTACCCGAAACATGTTGAACTTTAAATTGATACTCATGTCATAAACTTAGTTTTTGTTTTACCCACAGAGCATGGCGACGCTTTTCTGGTCTTGATACGGACAGAATTCCTAAAAAAATTTTTGTCACTGTGTCAGTAAGTATCTCCCGTTTAGGTACTTATAGTAATTGCCAGCTTAGTAGGATATGCTACTACTATAAAAATACTTATGTATTATAAAGATACCTATATAAATATTTGTCTTAAAAATCTTCCTAAAATAGTAAAGGTTGTGAAAAAATAATGTTTATTTATAGAAAATAATGGACGCTTTTTGAAGTTATGCTTTTATCCTTGTCCCGCAAACCATAGTTTGTATTGGATGACGCAAATTCATTATGGCGTGATGACGACACATGCAATAAAAATAAATAAAATAATTGATTTTACCATCAATTTGCTTCTATGAATTCACAAATGTTATAAGACCAGTAAAATGCCCTATACTAAATTTGGCAGTGACAAAAACAATTCCAAGTCAACGTTACAAATTTTTAACAAGACGCGATTATAAGTTTTTAAACTGAGATGGTCACTAATAGTTTCATTAGAATTTAAACAAAAAATAAAATTAAAACAGTATATTTACACTAGCATTTCGGCCGCAACTTCATCAGTTAAGTGGTTTAGATCTCATACAAACTTTGATCCCCCATTTCAACAATTCAGAGGCCGATTTTTTTTAAAGTTTGACCCTGGGTCATCAAATATTTTCATTCCAATTTTCATCCAAATTGGATGGTTTAGCTGTAAAAGCGTAACAGACAGAAAGACAAACAGACTTTCGTATTTATAATTGTTTAGTACCGATCGTTTCCGAACGTACTCTTTTGACATAAAGAAATTTGATCTTGACATTACTCTGACTTGACAGATAGACTTTGCTTCCCCGTTGAAAATGTCGGTCATGGGACCCTGTTGAGTTAATTATAATTGGTAAAATATCGTTTGGAATCGCCTGTTGCAACCGATAATTGGGTCGCGATTATCAATTGTTTGAAATTGTAATCCCCATTTGACGAAAACCCCGGGATATTTTTGGATCTAACGCCGGTTGTGGCCATCCGCGTGGCACGCGCTCGAGTTGGAAAAAAGTAGTGATAAATAGCTACCACAGTGTTTAATTGAACTTTGTAATCCCTGATTGACGAGAATCCAGGGATATTTCTCGGAACACATCGCCTTATTGCCTCATCCGCGTAGCACGCGCTTGCTGGAAACGAGTTAGGCTGTGATGCTCTTGGAACCGCGCCATCTGGAGACTGGCGCCTTGTGAACGTCCACAAACTTGACTTGCATCACACTTTCAATTACTCACCTCATATTACATACATACCACACTTGGGGCGTGGCCTTGGGAAGGTCGAAGCTTGGCGAACCCAGCACAGAAGGTTAGTGGTAATAATGTATTCATAAAGCCTCAGAGGCTATAGGCCTTTTGTTTATTGTTGATTGTAAGCAACGTTTATAGCTCCACGTACCGTGGACAGTTCAGACCATCCAGTTACCGTTGCACTGGCCAATTGTGGGACTGAACAATAATATTAGTATGGATAGCGCTCACCATGCACCTCACTACCGATGAAAAAAAATATGATTGGATCAATACTTCCAAAAATAATTTTATTATACACAAATTATTTAATACGAACAAAAATTAAAAATTATTATATAAAAAAAATAAAAATTATTAAATACAAACTTACAGAACAAATTTATGTATTAGGTTTTTATAATATTAGTATGGGTGTGTATATCGTTAACTCAAAACAGTAAATACACGTCATGGTAAATATCCCGTTTTAAGTTTTATGACGTCATTGTTAAAAATTTGCCTTTGCAATATAATAATAGCATTCCATGCTCTGTGGTTCTACTGGTTAACTATGTGTGCAAGTATTTTAGGTGCGGTTATCTAAATGTGATGATTTTTGCTTAAACTATTTTTGCAAGGTTATTAATCTTCATAAAATAGTTTTATATATTTCCAATTAGGTGTTGTTAGATATTGATTGCAATTAGACTCGGATTGAAAATGGCAACTCAGAAGTTAAAAAAAAATCGCTCTTATAAGTGAAAAACTTGGGGTTGCAGGAATGTTCTAACGAGATACCACAGCCCCGGAACGCAAGGATAACTGAACGAAAAGCGTGGGTTTTTGTCAGTAGAAAACTGACACTCGCTTCTAATTCACCCAGAGAGATAGGAATAATTTGATGATTTTCCCCCGAAAAAACAAAGGAATTTTCCCATGTAAATGGTAAATGCAAAAATAAATATATTGAACATAAAAACATAGACAGAGTTTACATAAAACAAGTCCATATTGTCTATGGGCCATTAGCATTCGGCTTTGGTAATCACAATAACAACAGGCCGCCATCGTTCGTACAGATTGTAAAATTTTACAATCCTCGTCTGCCTGTAATTCAGGGCCGGATTAACCATCAGGCGGAGTAAGCAACTGCCTAGGGGCTCCGCATCAACTAGGGGCCCAGCCCCAGTGCACGCACCAAGAAAACATGTTACTTCGAACGAGAATTTGATATGCGTGTGACCTTAGGGACCTCACTGTTATCTCACAAAATACAAATCGTTAGATTTAGTAGTAGAATTAAAACAATTTTAGAACAAATCTGGGAATAAGTAAACAAATATATTAAAAACCACAGCCCTTAATGTGCGTTTCCTCAGTTCACAGACCATTTGGTCAGTCAAAGTAAGAAAAGGGGCCCCAAGAATGCCATTGCCTTAGGGCCTCTGACAGAGTTAATCCGGCTCTGCTGTAATTGTCCGACTTTATACCCCAAAGCTTATTGGAACCACTTTTTATTTACATGTTCGTTATGCGTTCTATACTCGGTATTTTATAGGGAGTTTTTTTTAGGAGTCTGCAGCTATTTTGATCCCGGTACGAGTGGTTTTTATTTTGTTGTTTTATTATTTTTTTGTCTTTAGCGTGAATTCATTATGTTACAAGTAGTGTAGGCAAGTGTGCAAGTTCCGTTTAGAAGCAACTATGACCGTCACAATTTTAGTTGCTTCTGAAATAAATTGAGCAACTGCTCCGGTACTTCACACCGGAACAGTTACTCAATTTATATCAAGCCCAGGTTCGGTCGTGTATGGAGTACTGCTCTCATCTTTGGGATGGATATGCCAAATACCAACTGGACGCGCTTGAATCTATCGAGAGACGGGCCAAGAAACTCATAGGCAACGATGCACTGGTCGAGTCAAAGCTCCAGAGCCTTGAACATTGACGAAGAGTTGCAAGTCTATCGGTTTTCTATCGGTTACATTTCGGGGAGTGTGCAATGGAATTACACAATCTAATTCCACCAAGCCCGTTCCATCATCGGACTACAAGACAAACGGCGATGCGCCATCGTTTCATGGTGGACATCCCACCCGTTCGCACAAAATATTTTGGGAATACTTTCATTGTGCGTACGGCTAAGGAGTGGAATTCCCTGCCGGAGTCTGTGTTTCCGGATCGCTATAACCTGGGGATCTTTAAGTCAAGAGTGAATAGGTTACTTCTAGGCAAGCGTGCTCCATCTTTGACCACATCAGCACTTACCATCAGGTGAGATGGTGGTCAAACGCGAGCCTATTATCAATAAAAAAAAAATATTATTTCATTTAGAACCATGCATAGCACGTATAAACTTTCATCAAACTATATGTCTATCTAATCTAGATTTTGAGTAATCTTTTGAAAAAGTCATATTATTTCATTGGTGTTGCTTATTTCATGACTGTCTACAAAGTGATCTATTTTATATAAACAATTTTAAATAAATATGTTGCAAAGAATAAGTCCTACTCTCTCTATTGCACTTTTAATCTAGTCTTCATTTTTTCTGTTACTGAAATTTATTAAGACTTAAATTTAAAACTTAGAACTTAAAGCTCTTTTGTATGGATAAAACTATTAACATTCAAAATATTTATGTTTGAGACATGAGAAATCAGAGTTGATTTAACGTGCAAAAATGAGAACAGGATATATTGTACTTAACATTTTTATTTCAATAAAGGTATCCATTTAGTTTTAAGTCATGAAATATGCAAAAGCTACGAAATTCTAGGATCTTACAACATTATTAATTTATTAATTATTAATTTATTACTCAAAATCTATAGTTGATAGACATATAACTTCATATATATACCTGATGGCGCTATTTGCCGTCGATACCACAGAATAGATAAAAGAGGTTAGAAAGGAAATAATTCCTGATTTGTGTGAGAACGCGTGTCACCGCTTGTCTCCCACGCTTTAGCTCCACTACAAGCAAGAGACCCGTTACGTATGCGAATTACGCACACAAATAAATTACACACACTTAAATCGAGACCTTGCTACTGATTGTAACTCACCGTCGATAAACATGCGCCGTTAATCACGGCCAATCAGGGCAAAGGACGAAACGTCAATGTTTGAAGTGTTGAGGACGCAACGCATGCAGTACATTGTAAGCGGACTTGGTCATTGCGTTGATTAAGCGTGTATATATCGGGCAATGTATATTTTTTATAACTTGTTGCAATAATGTTGTTAATGTTCGGAATTTCATAGTGATTAGAATATTTTTATGTTTTTTACAAATAAAATTGTAATTAAATGTTATTTTCGACTTACCGATGGAAAGATATACCTCCACGCTCTATACTTTATACAGCATTTTAAAGCAGAGCCCTGTGTTCCGTTGTATTCCGAAGCGCACTGAACGCGGTGAATGAATTAATCGGTCGAGCTATGATTGTCGTATCATAAATGTGGCGCGCTCGCCACGCCCACATTATCATTCCAACCTTATTTATGTATTCCGTGATCGAAACGCTAAGAAGAAGAAGACACATGCTCGAAGTTTTTTAAAAGATTTAATACACGTCATGCGTAGTTCTTTTTTTCTTCTAACACAGGTACAAAATCACGTATATTTAAATCAAACAAGCCGCATTCCTTTTTTTCTTTATTGTTCTGTTAATTAAACGTTAATACTAGTTTTTTCACCTGTAGTTGTTCGCAATGCCGCAATGTTATTTTCTATAGCCAATTATCATAATTAAACTTGATTGGCTATCATTACCGCATGTTGCAGTTTAGTTTTTTTTTACCAAAAATCATATTCTTTATTGTAGAATGTTAGCGTTTAAGAAAATTGGTCCTTTCGCATTGCGGTATCGTAATGTGCATTGATTTATTTCGTTTATTCACGGTTTGTTAATTAAAAATGCAATTACCGAGCGATTAATCTGGACCTGTCCATTTTGCTTAAATTCATGGGCAGCCAAAATTGATTTGGAATTGATTTGAACTGTTTGTTTAATTCGTTGTGCCTTGATCTAGTATAGAGGTAGTATGAATACTTGCAAACTTTTCATAAAATAACTGAAATGGAAACTGCATCTCTTTAGTTATTTGAGTATAAAAACATTACAATGTTTCAGACTTATTACGCTAGTTTGTTGGCATACATTAATTGTTCACTTATCAAACCTTCTCCTGACAATATCGAAGACGGCAAAAAAAGAATGATCTAATTTGGTGCAGTCGTTCGGAAGATATACGCGCTACATACATTTTGGCATCGTTTTATTCGTAGGTTTATCTTCTTCTTCTCAGTCGGTACGCTCTTGTCAGTACGATCGTGGTCGTCATATCATGTTCCAGTTTTCCGGGCCGTTGTGATCATCTTCACAATTTTGCGCCACTTTTGCCTGTTCGCGGTCATTTTGGTACACTCATGCAATGGGCTGCCTACAGCACACTTGATTTGTTCACTCCATCGCATGGGTGATATACCGCGAGGCCGGGTGCCTTCGACTTTGACTTGAACAACGAGGTATATCTGTAAAGAGATATAGGAATATAGATCTGTACATTTTTTATTTATTTAGGATTAACCTGTTTAAAATAGTGTTTCTTAAAAGGTTTTAATTGTGCCTACTAACAAATTTATAGATATTTTTTGTCTGATGAATAATTAATTTATTAATTAATCCCTGAAGCAAAAACTTTGTGCTCCTTTTTAAAAGAAATTGCGCGGACGGAGGAGTATGAAACTTTGCATAATTAAAGTTTATATGGAGAAGGAGAGCAGAAAGCTTATATTTACTTGTGTTTTCGAGCTAATTAAAATTATGGTCGAATTTTAAACACAAGCTATAGTAAATTATCTTCTAATTGAACTTATTTTCGATTAAGAGTTGCGATTTCAGGGTTGATACCAAAAGTGAGAGTGTTCACAATACATGAGCAGGTACTTTACCCTCGAAAGTTAGAATGAATTTAAAAGCAGACCTTGTATTAATTACAAAAAACCATGACCAAGATATACACCCTGTTCTGTGTCGCGAGGACAATGGCTAAAAAATTGCCACTACCCTGTACCTGAGCTCGAATTATTTAATTTCCTACGTCATTAATCATATTTTTTTCACCCCAGTTGGGTAAGGGCAGTTTAAAGCTTTTTTGTACTAAAAGCTTTTATTGAAAATTTTGGAGTTGAAAAAAAATGACTTTATCTGTATAAATTCCGTGTTGCGTTTTAAAATATTTGCGTGGGAGTTTCGGGCCAAGTTTGACATCTGTGAAGTTTTTTTCCTAGATAATTGTTTTATTTTGTCCTGTGGGTCAAGAGAAGCACGGTAGGACTAAGTTCATTCTAGTCCAAGCTTTTAAATGAGATAACTCTTTACTATCGGTCTACCAGACGTACTGCAGGATGGCGGGCAGGGGCAACTCACTGTCCCGTCCAGTAAGGACCAGACCCGGGTTGACGACGCGTCGTGTTCTACGCGCGCTTCAAAGGGCATCAGCAGCAATATCGGGACTTGACAGAGCCCGTTTGGGTTGCGGGATTGTGTTAACAAGATAAGAAGAAACAGGATGGGATTTTAGTCAGTAGAAGTCTGACACTCCCTTCCGCTCCGAGCGGGAGGCGTCATTGGATGTTCTTTTTTTTTTTTTTTTTTTCCCATCGAATAAAAAAATAAAAAAGAAGGGTACCATCCACACCTGGTTTATATACTGTTTTGCCGTATTAGGCACTTCTCTACATTTATTGCGCGCACAGCCAAAGTTTGGAACTCTCTGCCGGCTGCCTCTCTCTGCTTCCTTACGAACTATGACAGCTTTGAAAGCAAGAGTTAAGACCGAAGAGGTATCTTCTTGCCTTGCTCATTTCATCGCAGAGTGCAAGTTTCAACCGAAATAAAAAAAACAAGCTTCAAATGTGTTGGATTGATTTATTTCTAAACGTCACTTAGGTATCTATAAAAAGATATTAAAAACTGAATAGAGATAACAAAGCTTTTTGAATTGATCGTGTGCACAATATTGGGTTACAGTCTCAAACGGTTTATATCAAGCCACTGTCTGGCCAGTAATCTTATTGGTAAGCGAAAATAAATCCTATTCCCTTTGCATAAACATAATTTTTATAAATCATCAACGTTCCAATTTACAATTGCATCGGACGTCTAACCTTTTTATCCAACGCTTAGATGCATTTTGTAAGGCAATTGAATGAAAACGTAACTAAACTCTATGAGTCTATGGTCTAATTTCGATTGTTAGTAGTTTTTGCGATAGACAAATAGTTTTATGTCGTATCAAAGTTACAGGTAGTGATTTTTTTAATATATTTAACGACTCAGCACGGGTCGTTGCAAGATGCCTGTATTATTTCAAATTCATAACACTGTTTGAACAAAGCAGGTAGAGATTATACTGTTTTGGTAGTTTTTACGACTATCTACCATGTGCTGTTATATTTATATTTTGATTTACTTCGTTGATTTTATTTTGATGTTGATAATAGGTTCGCGTTTGACGACAATCTTGTCTGATAGCAGCGATGATATGGTCGAAGATTTCACGCTTTCCTAGGAGTAATCTTTTCACTCTTGACCTAAAGACGCCCGGATTATAAGCTATCATAAAATACAGATTCCGGTATGGAATTCCACACCTTAGCTGTAGGTACAATTAATTTTTTCCTTAAATGTAGTGCTAACTAGCGCGAATTATGAATTTTATGAATATGTAATTTTATGAACTGTCTTGGGTTAGGTACGTTGAGGCAATTAGGTATTTCTCCCTCATTGTTCGGTCCTTTATAACTGAAGGCCGTAGTCAAGGTGGGATGTAAGTCTGGAACGGAGGAACTATCTCCTGTCAGATGCAAGTTTAGCGACAGTGTAGAATTTCGACGATCCTGGTTTGTTAATTTGGTCAGACCATCTGGATCTAGGGACACGAAAAAAGTATCGATACTTTGTGGTATCGAGTACATTTCGTTTCGATACCGATACTTTGTATTTGATACTTTTACTCATTGAGTACTTTTTGACAGGTATCGTATTGAATAAATCTTGGACGGCAACGCCATCTGGTTCAATTAAACTAAACTTTCTAAATCATTACATTGAGCTCCAAATCGCTCCTTCAGTCTTTCTGTTCACAGTTCAGATCCTTTCCTTCACTAATCAATCACTCAATCGTTCGCCGTTAGAAAATTGTTTTGTTATTATTATTTATTTATTGTTTATAAGGTATAATATAGTTCTTATAATATACCTACAACGATATCCCATAAAACCGTATTATTTGTATTATTCTTCGTGTCCGTCTCGCGATTTGTTTTTCTCCGGTTGATCGTTAATGTGCTTGACTATTATTTGACTTATTAAATGTGAATGCGTGCCATCTAAAAGAACTTATTGTTCCATGCTGTATATCTATAAGCGATTGTATGGAGGAGGAATGGGCACTATAATATGTTGCTAAAGGATTAAATAATATAATATTGTTTAAATAATTTGTAAAGTCACAGTTGTCTTTTTATAGTACTATTACTACACTAGTGTACCAATACCATTAGTGTTGATGTTCTGTTCTTCTGTCCTACTGTACTGACTGAAACTAAATTGACGTTACTGACTGACATTGACGCCCCTAAGAAAAGCACTCGATACTTTGAAGTATCGATACTTTTGTTTCGATACATTTATGAGTACGATACTTTTTTTTCGATATTACTCATGAGTACAATATCGTTACTTTCTTATCGATACCGTGTCACTATCTGGATGATGAGCGGCCTCTGGGTCTTTTACCCTCTGTGACCCCAACGACACATAACTTATATAGAAACTAGGCTTATTTTGCAAAAATAAGTTTAAGAATGTGATCTGAAAAACTAATAAAACGTGATTAGTTTATTTTCTAAACAACAATAATAATCCGGTCATTGATTTGAGCATTGAGAAACCACCAACATTGTAAAATTTTTGATCATATATGCAGACATTATTTTTGTTGTAATGAAAGAACTAAATTAATGTCGACGTCAAAGTTCGCTGTACGCTTGACATTAACAATAATTTAAAGAGGATTACAGTAAACAAATAGCGTAAAACACTCTACAAAACCGCAATATTCTGTACTTTAATATTCAAACTTATAATTCTCCTTGTACTTTAAAAAAAAAACTGCTTGTAAAAGTTCTGTTTAAAGCAAAAAGGTTATTTACATGAAGAGTGAATAGGTTACTTCTAGGTAAACGTGCTTCTTCTTCGATCATGTCATCGCTTACCATCAGGTGAGACGGTAGGCGTCCAACTCAAGCCTAAAAGGCTGTATATAATCTTATTTACTCCTAAACTTTAAAATACTATTTTTTAATTCCAGCTGCGTAATATTTACATACGATTTTTTATTAATATGACTAACGACTTAAATAAAAGTAATGATTTAAAATATTTCGAAGATTTTGTAGGGGTATCATTTAGCTAGTGATGAACTCCTTTCATGACTTCTAATATTTTGGTTCAGGACTGCCAAATCCATACACGGATACATAGACAAATAAAAACGTTACCATAATGAGCCTAATATTCGAAGACGCAATAAAAGTCGTAAAATCTAAATCGAATCAATAGAATTAATCAACCAATTCATTTTGTAGGTACCTACGATCTTAAGCAGTCGCTTACGCATTAAAATACAGCTTTCTATATTTGCGTAACATAGGTATATATGTATATGTTTTTTTCAAACATATAATTCAAACGCAGTTCATTGGTCTGTTTATGTATCTCGGATTGCGAGTTCAGAAGTCAATACACTGTTTATATTTGTTAATAAAACTAGACGCCGGCTGTGGATAAACATGAACCTATGTGTCTTTAGATTAATTTACCATATTAAGTACTTTGGTGTTTATTTGAATTCACGTCTTAATTCTCTTGTGTGTCTATGATTAATTACTTGTAAAAACTGATACTGACATAACATGATAAACTGGTAATATGAAATTGGCCAAAATTATCAACTTACATTGCGTCCTATGCAAGAAGCCCGCCCATTTTCCACGGAGACAATTACATACTGTTCGATCTTTTGAATTCAGGTACTACAGGCATTCACCATACACACACCAATATAGCTCACACACCGACACACTCATTTATTACTCCCCATGCACGCTTGCTGTATTAATAATGTTAACTTTTATTATTTCCTAATACTCACCTACAACTTGGTTTCTATCTAGTCAATAAATTGTAATTTCATAGTTGGCTATAAGATTAGTAAATACGTATTGTAAAAATGTTGTTATAAATAAATGAATGTGCCCACTTTAGGTTCCGATGACGAGCGATGGATCTTTGCTATGGAGCAAGCGTTCCTAAAGCCTGTAATACATGTTGGCCGAGCGTAGGCCAACGCGAGCGTTGGCAAATAGGTACAAGGCAAGAAATAATGTCCACACGTTCGACAAGTTCGTCGAACGCCAATGCAGACGACCAATGTAGAAGAAGGTCTGTAGAGCTGCCCACACGTTGGCCGAGCGCAGGCGAGCGCCTTTGACTTGTGACCAAAAACCGACACCGATCCGAAGTGAGGCAAGTGATCACGAGCAACGGCGAGCGAAGACAACTTGCACCAAATGAGCTCTATACACGTTGGCGCTGGCCTTCACTCGGCCAACTAGGCAAGTGACACCGAGCGATAGCAAGACAAGGCAAATAAACCGTCTACATGTTGGTATTGGCCTTCACTCGACAACGCTCGGCCAACATGTATTGCAGGCTTAAGAGATATCTGTCAATTCTGGGTCATAGTTGATACAGATCACACACACAATGATGATCTTCAATTTAAAAATCTTGCCTTTACTCTTTATTTCTTTCACTCGCGTAACAAAGTCTGCATGCTAAATTCTCCCACGACTAAAACGACAATGTGACATAACACCAACATAAAATGGTATAAAAACATTAAAGATTACACTGTCAAAAATCCATACAAAACCAGCAGAATTTATTGCAAATAGTAATACTTTTATCAAACGATTATGATTCTTACGCTACCTACATAATTTTCTTGTTTGAAAAACAACATCTCTTTGCCACTGTATTTTAAACCTTAGTTTTTACGTGCTGAGTTTGAGATTGCATCGGTGTTGGAACAAGGAAAGTGACCTGCGGTGTTAGTCGCGACAATGCGATTACGATTATAATATGCATTTATTTTTTTGTGCGACAAAATGCGAGGGTGGAGCACAGGTAGTGTCGCTGATGTCGTTGCGTTTGACAGCGATTGATAAATGTATGTGAAATCAGGAAGATATGTAGTTTGATAATTCTTTAAAAAACAATATAGGTACTAAATGCAAAACTTCCAAAAGCATATGTAACTGTTAACGCTTTTAGGTTCACGTGGGACGTTTTCCCGCATAAATACTAATTCCATGGGTATTCTGTGATAAAAAGAAGTCTATGTGTTGTTCCAAGATTTCAGCTATCTACGAAAGCTTCAGAGCCTTGAACATCGGCGTCGTGTTGCAAGCCTATCAGTTTTCTATCGGTTATATTTCGGGGAGGGTGCGATGGAATTGCACAGTCTAATTCCACCAAGCCCGTTCCATCATCGGACTACCAGACAAACGTTGCGCCATCGTTACATGGTGGACATCCCACCCATACGCACAAAACGTTTTGGGACTAGTTTCCTTGTGTGTACGGCTAAGGAGTGGAATTCTCTGCTGGATTCTGTGTTTCCTGATAGCTATATCCTGGGAGTCTTTAAGTCAAGAGTGAATAGGTTGCTTCTAGGCAAGCGTGCTTCATTTCCGACCACATCATCGCTTAACATCAGGTGAGATGGTGGTCAAACACAAACATATCAATAACAAAAATGAGTGTGGCTCTCAGGGACTGCCGCGGTAAAGCTATTGCATAGCATTTTTTATCAACTTATGCAATAAATGCACTTTGTTTATTCATATTTAAAATACTTTATACACTAATTTTACGCGTACCGCTATTTTGTACATAGATGTACGTTGTACATAGATAATAGATACCTATACATCTATATACTTTCTCACAAACAGCTGCTTACGTATTCAGAGCAGTCCGATTTCGGAGCAGCTCGTCTCGATCCGTGCGAGCTTCGTACAGCCATACCATATACATACACGTTAAGGTTCAACTAGTCGCGGGCTTGAATTCACTCGTGGACTCAGTTGTGAGCAGTTAGCAGCTAGTCTACACGCATACGTCTAGTCGCACGCACCCAAACACCGTGCCGAAGTCTGCCGAACTGACACGACGTTAGACAATGCACGGCTTTCAACGCTGCACCGCTGTGCCGGTCGGAGTGTTAGGTTTATTTTCGTAACGGAATTTCTTGATTCGGTAGCCATGCTCAAAGCCCGCGATAAAAGCTATGCAATAGCTTAAAAAGATTCAAGGAAAGTGCTATAAAGTATGTGAACTTTATGTCTATAGAAAATACATTTGTTAACTGCCTTGGTGGCCTAGTGGTGGTAAGCATGACTGCTGAGCAAGAGGTCTCGGGTTCAATTCCCGGGTCGGGCAATACGTGCTATTGGATTTTTCCAAGAGAAGGCACATAATTATGGAAGGGAAATAAGCAGCACCTTTGTGCTCTTTTGTCTGTATTTGTTTTTTTTGTTTTTTTTTTTTTATTGATAATAGGCTTGCGTTTGACCACCATCTCACCTGATGGTAAGTGATGATGTGGTCAAAGCTGGAGCACGCTTGCTTAGAAGTAACCTATTCACTCTTGACTTAAAGACTCCCAGGTTATAGCGATCAGGAAACACAGACTCCGGCAGGGAATTCCACTCCTTAGCAGTACGCACAATGAAAGTATTCCCAAAACGTTTCATGCGTTTGGGTGGGATGACCACCATGTACCGATGGCGTATCGCCGTTTGTCTTGTAGTCCGATGATGGAACGTGCTTGGCGGAATTAGATTGTGTGATTCCATCGCACACTCCCCGAAATGTAACCGATAGAAAACCGATAGACTTGCAACTCGTCGTCGCACGGTGGGCTGAAAAACGGCTTTCATAGACTTAGGCATTTTATTTTGCAAGTGCCAGTTTTTGTGCCGGATATCACTTCTATTTGTTATAACAATATACAAAAATGACACCAGAATTGATTCTGCACAAAAACGAAGGAATTATAATTTTTTTACGAAAATTTTGTATGGAGCTAGTATGAAAAATCGAAATATCTCTGAAACGGCAGCGATAACCGTAATATCCTTATAGGAGGTTTTAGTACTAATTATTTATGATTTTTTGACATACATTACATAATGGTTGTAGATGCCTTTTTTTTTTTTAAATCGTCAAAATATTTTTATTTATTTTTACATATTAAACGTTCCTTTTAGTGTTTAAGTTGAAGAATTCAGAGCTTTAACAACTCTTAACATAAAATAGCATCACCCCTATAGACCTGAAGGACTAGACAGAGGTGTGTAGTATCTTGTTGATCTTGTAAGATTTCCAACAATACCAAATAGTTGAATATCAGTGTCAAAGTGCCCATGCTGTCGCTTCTTTTAGAAAGATAGGGGAATGAAATTGTTAATTGATCATACCCTAAAAGTATGATTACAACATAACCGGACACATAATAATATCGACACAAAAGGAATTTTAAAACCTTGCATACGTTCAAAATACAAAATAACATATTGTGTAGTCATCTAATGAGTCTGATGACAAGTAATTAAGTAATTAGAATGATGGTTGTAGTCTTCTGATTCTAATGAGCCTATTAAGTGATTAAATGATTTGAAATATCTCGCAACAATACCAACTAAGAATTGCATTCACCTTTTTATAATTAGTGAGCTAATGTGATTTGCTAATGTTGATTAGTTCTACTATGAGTTCTACGAAATGTTTTTGACGATTATAAATTTTTATTATCATATCTTTTATAACTTTAATGAGGGTAGTTAACTAATTATTGACTTTATACAATAAAAGGGCTATAATTTTGTTCCATAATTTAGATTGTTCACAACCGTGTAACTGCTAACACTAAAACTATTTGCTTTGCGACTACAAAATCTTAGAATGGAAAGTTTAATCACCAACTTAGATTTGTTTGTTCTTCTAAAAAGTGAGTGTCCTTCATTTAATCATGAAGTATTGTTTAGTGCAATTGTGTCCCGCATAGGCGATTGCCTTTCTGCCGAAGATCAAGTAACTCTCAAAGAATTTTGCCGGAGATTCACGCGAGCTGCTTTAAACAGGTGGCAGAAATCTAAACGATTCTTTGATAAGTTTAGAAATACGTACGGAGAGTGGTTGCAAGCAAATATTGATTGGCCGAGTTGCGTGCAAACTTTAATAAATCAAGAACCAACTGTTGATGAGATACCAAGAGCACGCTCAGTCTCTCCAGAACCTTCGACATCATCGACTGTTGGAACAATGACAAAAAGGTCCCGAAAACCATTCAAAGATCTGGTAAGCAAACAGAAAAAGAGAAGATCTAGTGAGCACATAGGCGAGGATTCCTGTGAATTGGCATATGCAGCTGCAGCACGTTTAAAAGAAGAAGGTTATGAAGATATCGCATCTGTAATCAATTATATGATCAAAAATCCAGAAGCTGCCGTTAAAATCAAGGAAAGCATTAAGAAAACAGTAATATTTACACCAGAGAAAGCACTTGGATTGCTTCTTTCACTTAAGCTTTCAAAGTGGCAATATATTACGTTGCGAGAGACTGCCATTCGGGAAGGTGCTAAGGATATTTACCCATCCTACTATAAACTGCAACAAACTAAGCTTGCATGCTACCCTCCTAATCAATCAGTATCAGTTACGGATTCATCAGCTAGAATTACACTTCAAGCTTTACTTGACATCACGGTGAAGCGGATTCTTCAAAGTCTTTCTGATAATGTGGAAAATAAGCAGTTAAAGCTGATATCGAAGTGGGGATTTGATGGTGCTTCCAATCAAAGCCGATACAAGCAGAAAATGGACGGCGAGCATGATGATTCAAGCATTTTCATGACCTCCTTGGTGCCACTGAAACTGACAGATGGAGATAATACTATATGGACAAACCCGAAACCATGCTCAACTTTTTATTGTCGTCCGGTTCAGTTCACTTTTGTAAAAGAAAGCCATGCAGTTGTCATTGATAACAAAAGAAAAATGGATGAGGAAATTGAGGCCCTTAACCCCACAGAGTGCATTAATAGTAACAGGGTGACTCATAAACTAATGATGACAATGATCGACGCAAAAGTCTGCACGTACCTTTCTGAAGCTAGATCAAATGCATCATGCTACCTGTGCTTAGCAAAACCAACAGAAATGAACCACTTAGATGCTGTAACATCAAAAACTGTGTGTTCTGACATATATGAATTTGGCCTATCATCCCTACATGCCCGTATAAATTGCATGGAATGTCTGTTACACATTGCGTACAGACTTGACTTCAAACAGTGGGCAGCAAGAAGTAATGAGCATAAAGATATGTTACAAAACAGAAAAAAAACATTCAAAATAAATTTAAAGAGGAGCTCAATCTGTTAATTGATATAGTAAAACAAGGCTCGGGAACTACCAATGACGGGAATACCGCAAGGAAGTTTTTCGAGTTTCCCAATAAAATTGCAGCTATTACTGGGTTGGATCAAAACCTGATAAAAAGATTTGCTGTTATTTTGCAAGCAATAACATCTGGTGAGAAGATCGATGTCATCAAATTTAAAGATTTTGCTCGCAAAACAGCAGAAAAGTACGTGGAATTATACGACTGGTACTACATGTCATCAACCGTACATAAACTATTAATACACGGAGCTGACATAATCGAAAAAAATGATATTGTCCCGATTGGGACTCTCTCGGAAGAAGCCTCAGAGTCTCGAAACAAAGATTTTAGGAGGTTCCGGGAACATCATTCGCGGAAAAGAAGCAGGCAAGATTCTAATCAAGATATCCTAAATATGCTTGTTGTTTCTTCGGATCCTTTTCTAAGTGCACAAAGGCCGAAGTTAGATGCCAAAAGGAAGACAACCTTTTTTGCTGAAACTCTCGACCTAATACAGTTTCCGGAAACTGAGTTCGAGTTTGTAGGTATATCCGATCTGGATTCTGACTCGGAATTGGAGTCCGACAACGAAAGTTGTAAAGAAAATTTGTAAAATTTAATTATTTTTCTTTATGTTCTTTTGTTATTTATGTTAGTTTATTGTACCAATATGTTTAGTTAATAATTTCATAAATTATAGTTTCAAATATGTATTTTGTATAATTGAATTTATTAGATATTATTTTTGTTACTTCTGTTTTATTTAAATTACCTATCAATAAAAAGTTTATATACAGTCTTTTTTTTTCACATATTCTTAATATTTGGGGAAAAAGCATGCTTCCTAACGATGTTCTTAACTTTGACACAGTTCATGGATCGTTTTGAACAGTTTCATATGTTAAAATAAATAATGTTAGTACTATAATCCCCTATAAGGATATTATTATTATTATGTATCCGGTTATGTTGTAATCATACTTTTAGGGTATGATCAATTAACAATTTCATTCCCCTATCTTTCAAAAAGAAGCGACAGCATGGGCACTTTGACACTGATATTCAACTATTTGGTATTGTTGGAAATCTTACAAGATCAACAAGACACTACACACCTCTGTCTAGTCCTTCAGGTCTATAGGGGTGATGCTATTTTATGTTAAGAGTTGTTAAAGCTCTGAATTCTTCAACTTAAACACTAAAAGGAACGTTTAAATATGTAAAAATAAATAAAAATATTTTGACGATTTTTTTTAAAAAAAGGCATCTACAACCATTATGTAACGTATGTCAAAAAATCATAAATTATTAGTACTATAACCCCCTATAAGGATATTACGGTTATCGCTGCCGTTTTAGAGATATTTCGATTTTTCATACTAGCTCCGTACAAAATTTTCGTAAAAAAATTATAATTCCTTCGTTTCTGTGCAGAATCAATTCTGGTGTCATTTTTGTATATTGTTATAACTAATAGAAGTGATATCCGGCAAAAAAACTCGCACTTGCAAAATAAAATGCCTAAGTCTATGAAAGCCGATTTTCAGCCCACCGTGCGTCGGTGTTCAAGGCTCTGGAGCTTTGATTCGACCAGTGAATCGTTGCCAATGAGTCTCTTGGCCCGTTTTTCGATAGACTCAATATCAATCATAAATCAATAAATAAATAAGGCTCCTGAAAGAGGATATTTTCTTTCTTCTTTTATAAGCAAGATGCGGCTTAAACATTCATCTTAAACTGAGAACTCTCAATCTTAGGCTAATCTTATATGGATCTCATTGAAATATACCTACTTATTTCTCTTATTAATTAAAATGTAGTAAAAAGGCAATGTATGTATATGTATTTCTGTTACGTATTCAAAATTAAACTATAGAACCAATTTAGCATGGAGATAGTTGAGTTTTGAATTATATACATTGAAACAATGAAATACATTTTATGTATTGTATGAAAACAGATTCTTACTGTTTCAAAATGCGTCAGTTAGACTCGAGTTGACTAAAGTTTTTGAATATATGTTTAAATGGGACCAGTTATAATAGAATAACAAATCAAAAGGTCAAATCCTCCATATTGTGATTATTCTCGGTAACTAAATAATAAAAACGGAATCTTTTGTGGCACAGCTGCAAAAGTACTAGAAACAAATTGTGTTTTTTACCTAAAACATGCTGCTTATGTAAATTTCAGTGATTTTAAAGTTTTGTTACCAACATAATTATGAAAAATCATATTTAAACTATAGTTTATGTTACCCCTAGCCTGTGCCCGTGACTTCGTTCGCGAGGAATGGTTTTCCCGCGTAAATCCCGATCCCGTGGGGGGAGTTCCGGAATAAGAAAATTCTGTGAGAAGAAAAGGATGTGAAATCATCCACTGCCTACCTCCCGATCTGGGTGAAGCGGGAGGATGTGTCAGACTTTCAAACATCCATCCATCCATCCTCACAAATTTTCGCATTTATAATATTACTAAGATGTATTATTAAGATTCTATAAGAATATTTATTTATTTATTAAAACTTTATGCAACACAAAATATACAAAGGCGGACTTAATGCCATAGGCATTTTCTACCAGTCAACCATGGGTGGTGAAGAGACAACAATAATAGAATATAACTATGATTATATTAAAACAGCGGAATCCGGTGTTACAGATACACCGGATTCCGTAGTAGATAGCTGACATCCTGGAATAACAAAAAGGTTACTTTCTGTCCCGGAACTGCCACAGAGTCGCGTCGGGATTTACGCGGGAAAACCCTCTCATGCGAAAAAAGTCCCAGGCAGAGAAACTAGTGAAAAAATAAACTTAAAGAAAATCTTGCAAAAAAATCATCACTAGCAACATCCACAATTCAATTGCAGCTCCCCCGCTCTCCACATCCTAAGGGTGGTAGACGAGTGAGCGAGGGTGTCGATTCGTTCGTCGATAAATCACGTTCCACTTTTTGTTAGATTCGCTACAGACGTGAGACTACGACGCACTTGGCGATCGAATGTATTGCACGTGTGACATGCACGTACAATGTGTGGACATGCGACTTTGTGTTGCGATTTTTTGCGCAACGCATTGTTGTTGCAGAAGTTTTAGAGTAACTAAATGAAATATTCAGAATATTTTTATATCAGACTAGCACTTCGCCCGCATTAGCCAGCCCTTTTTTTTGGGGGTGGGAAAATCTTCGAATGACTTCTCGTGCTCTGTGTGGAGCGGAAGGGAGTGTCAGACTTCTACTGACTAAAAACCCACCCTGTTCCTTCAGCTGCCCTTAAGTTCCGGGGCCGCGGTATCTCGTTAGAACATTCCCGAAACGCCGACAGGCAATGGCTCTATGGGGCCCCGTCACTAGGCGTCTCCTGGCATAAGCCCGCCCTAGTATTTTGAACTAATCTATAGCACTCACCAATAATGTACCTTACTACCAAAGAAAGATTTTTAGAATTGGATAATTAGTTCCGAAGATTATCCCCTGCATACAAACATACAAACAAATTTTACCTTTTTTAACCGACTTCAAAAATGGAGGTTCTGTATTCGACCTGTATGTATGTATGTTTGTTTGTATATCCGCGATTTTCTCAGAAACTACTGATCCGATTTCAATCGCGTTTTCGTTGTTTGAAACATGGCTGAAGTCGGTGCCAAGATAAATGAATAGGTTTGATCACCTCGGGCGTGCCTCAGGAAGTCAGGATGCGGTGTAGGTACTTTGCCTATCAAAACTATTCATTGCTTTGGCGCCGACTTCAGCCATGTGAGTAGATACCTAGCCCTTATTTTAAACGGAATTAGACATCCAATAAAACAATCTTTAAGGTTATTTCTCTCTTTGTAGTGCAAGTCTTTTTTGTACGTTTTGAAGTCGTTTCAATTTTTTGTGAAAAGTTTTTTGTAATATTAGTATAGAAGTATAGATAAGCAACATCTATTGTTAGTTAGTGATATAACTAAACACCTAATATCGTAAGAGTTAATTCATTATACTATACTTTTTTATCATACCTATATTTTACTAAGTATTCGCTTATCCACCCAAATTATATAAACAAACAAATTCTTAAACAACAGTCGAGCCGTTTCAGAGTAGTGCGACCACAAACATCGTAACACAGGTATTTTATATATTATTTATGTAATAAATAATAGATAATATACGTTAGTGTACATCAAAACAATTAACCCCTGTTTAACAATATTCCTTAAACTATGGTATAACTGATAGCCACACATTTTAAGATTATTTCATAATTTGTTGCCAACTGTTTATGTTTTATGACAGATATTAACCTAAGTTATTTTAAAGTGATGAAGTTATCTAAGTAGCATACTTAAGTCTCTTGGATCACAACTGCACTAACAAATTATGAAATGTCAAACATAAGACTGTTCGGGAAAATGGCTCGTACCACTTAGATTACTTTCTGCCCTAAGTTTAGTCCAACGGAGAGCAAAAAGTGACTTAACTCTGTTTTGACCAAAAGGTCAGGATTACTTTTGCTCTCAACTAGCTAAACAAATGGTTACAATCAATGATATTATAAGTAAATTTTACTTATAATATCATTGGTTACAATGGCGTTCTTATAGCTGACAGCGATATCTTCCAGACAATCTTTGGATGGACTTAGTAGGTGTCTACACACCTACTTGGTTCAATGTGACCCAATACCTATTGGGTTTTGATAGTATCTAATAATTACCCGGGAATAGTAATAATATTAATTTATTATTATTCCCGGGTTTGGTAAAAAAAGTCCAAATATCTTGCTGCATTTTAAAGTAAGGTGAGAGTTACGTTCATGCATTTTGTTCATGAAAATAAAAATATAGTACTTATTGTTAAAAAAAAATTAGCTCGGAAGCTGTTATGAAGCAAACTGCGAAAGTTTATTTTTAGTGCAGTCGCCGTCCATGAAATCGATTAAACCGAATTTTAATACAGATTAAACCATTGTAATATGATACCACTAAAAGTAGGCTTAAAGCTTCTAATTTTAACATAATTATTTAAAATAACAAAAACGCATCGTACACCCAGTTCTACCCACGCATACCCCGGTGTCAGGGGGTAGGTACCCCCGTTGTTTGCTTAGGACTACGCTGATATTTGGCGTATTTACCCCAATTATGGGCCGCTGTTACACTATTATGCGATAATGTATGGGAGACAAAAAAACAATGTTTTCGTAGCCATGTTGAGGGTATGTGTCACATTTGTTCGTGATGTGCGAGCCAGGTAGAACTTTAAATTAAGTTACTTTGTTATGCGCATCGCTGCTGCAAGCTCTTCAAGTCAGTGTTGAGCTTTTGGCTTCGATTCACGAACCAACTTTGTAATAACGTTGAGTTCAAATTCATACAAAATGTTAATAACTAAATAAGTCTTGATTAATTCGAATAAATAAATTGATTGATTAAATGATGGTTCTTTTAAAAGAAAATCTTAATTTCGAATTGTCTTTTCTTTAAACAGTTATTATTACAGGATAGTTTTGATGAATAGACTAAACTTTCTTAAAGCGATAATGATTATCAAGGTCCTAAATGTTCTGCTGGGGTTACCGGGGTATACTGCGACCCCGAAACTTAAGGAACAGGGTGGATTTTGCGTCAGTAGAATTCTGACACTCCCTTCTGCTCCATCTAGAGCAGGAGAACTCATATGATAGTCCCCCTAAAAACATCCAAAATATTTTGGATAGACTCCGTGACTTTTCGGTAGCCGATTTATTTTTATCGCTTTTACCGCGGCATTTCGTCAGGAATACAATCAAGGACCATAATACTAAATACTTGCTTAAATAAAAAAGAATCTAATTTTTTTTAACAATGATTGTTCGACACTTTGTCTAAAAGCCTTTGAAATAGAAACCAAGACCTAAAGATACCTTCTGAAAGACTTGCTTAAACAAAAAAGTATGAAATAAATCCTCTCTCACTCGGGTTGATCGATAAAAAAACTGAAAAACTGACTCTCGTTCCATAAACTCCTCGATTATACCTAATAGAGACACTTAATTAAAACTCGCTTACGAGCGGCCATTGAGTGTGACGTCTTAAGAGTACACAGAGGCTATGATTCTATGACGTAAGCGTACGCTGGAGTAGCACTGTGCAGCGACCCAGTTATGGACAAAAGCGGCACGGTGCATGTCAGCGGCGCGAGTAGGTCTTATTGATGCCACGAAATTGAGAGCAGCGGGATATGTGACCTGGCTGGCTAGATTTATAAGTGCTTATTGCTTGTTTTTCTTTCTTTTATAAGTGGTTCCATTTAAAGTCCTTTGATTAGCTGGTTGAGCCAAAATGGGAGAATTTCGTGAAGTTTACGGTAGTTTGTGTTTAGTGGCCCAGTGTCACTAAATATTTTTTTTAATATAGCCGACGTAACGCCTAAATCTATTCTGTGTATAAGAGTAGAGTAAGAAATTTAAAATGTTTAGAAGTTTCTTTTACACGGGTTTTGGAGTGCCCTTTAATTAAGTAGCTTTTATTGATGCCACGTATTGAGAACAGCGGGATATGTGACCTAGCTGGCTAGACTGATAAGTGTTTATTACTTCATTTTTCTTTCTTTTGTTAATGGTTTCAATTTAAATTTGTCCTTTAATTAGCTGGCTATTTTTGTGACGTTTTCATAAAAGATTTATTGAGCCAACGTATCACCTAAATCTATTATGTATTAAAGGGATTTGAAATGTTTAGGATTATGAAGTAATCTTTTGGTTAGCTGGTATAGACAAAATTGGACAATTTCAATGTCTATGGTAGTTTTTAGTTTAAAAGTGGCGCAATATTACTTAATATTGTCTTGAAATATTAATATATCCGCAACATGATGTCTAAATATATTGTTAAAAATTTAAAAGCTTTAGGACGATTTAGTATTCTCTTTGCACGACTTTTGGAGCCTCCTTTCTTATTGATGCCAACGAATTGAGAGCAGCGGGATATGTGACCTGGCTGGCTAGATCAATGTGTTTATGACTTGTTTTTTTCCTTTTGCTTATAGATTCAATTTAAATGTGTTCTTTGAATAGCTGGTTGAGCCAAAATGGGACAATTTTGTGTCGTTTATGGTAGTTTGTAGTTATTGTTAGTATTCATTTTGTACCTAATGTTAGAGTCGCG
This sequence comes from Tholera decimalis, assembly GCA_943138885.2. Lineage (NCBI taxonomy): Eukaryota > Metazoa > Arthropoda > Insecta > Lepidoptera > Noctuidae > Tholera > Tholera decimalis. Next base: position 3,245,423 of record OW964553.2, on the reverse strand, counting down.
AATTAGCACAGCATTTGGCTTAAAATTATTTGTATTAATATTTGGATATTTCAATTAAATTTGATCTGTAATAAGCTTAATTTTCTATGTCATTTTTGTCAAAATATAGGTACGATCATTGAGGACCATTTCGGGACAATAGGTAGTATATTATGGAGAGGTATGTTTTATCAGTGACGTTTAAAGTCAGGAAACAGTACCTACCCTATATCAATAGCCCTTTAAGCCCAATTTACACTTCAATAAGTACAGTAGCGAGTTAACTTGCGTCATCGGCGAGTTAAGTTGTTATTGTAGTTTGAGTTTTTTTTTTTTTTTTTGTTTTTTTGTGAGTGGCATCTCGCAGGTCAACCTCTGAGGTTGGCGGCTGCTTAACCGGGCTTGCCTGTGGTTGCCTTAATTAATAAATTTATTAAAGCCTCCAGCCAGGGCTTATTAAAAACTTACAAACTAGGCGACTACACGCTAAGGGCACCCCCTGTGGGGTACGGACCTCGGCTTAGGGCGTCGCAGGGGGAGGGCAGCTAGGGACAGGCTGGATCATATCATTAGTATTATTAATAAGGGAATTTAAAGCTACTGGCTCAGCGTCGCGGGCTGGCTCTGGCAAGGGTCGGGGCGGACTATTACGGGGACGTCGCGGCGGGCCTCGGCGGCGAGGACGGAAAGATGGTCGATTTTTGTTTTTGTAAACTGTGCTGGTTTCCTTACGGCTCTCTTGGAGCAGGGTGAGTGCGTCATCGGGAGTGACTAGGGTATGCCTTGGTCGGCGAATCTTAGAGATACGCGAGGGTTCGTATTGGGCGGCCGATACGATAAGGGGATTCCTATGTTGGATTGCAGTATCAAAGAAACGCTTGGAGATACGTTTCATGAACTGCTGGATGGTGGGCATCTTGAGGTCTACGTGAAGAAGCTCATTTCGAACATAAAAGGGGGCTCCCGTGACTCTACGGAGGAATCGGTTTTGAAGGGTCTGCATCTTATGGAGGAGGTAGGGCTTTGCGTGTGCGAAAACAACGCAGGCGTAGGTCATGATGGGTCGGATGACCGCGGTGAAAATACGCAACTTGCACCTGAGTGATAACTTGCTGCGGGAGCTAAGAATGAAGTGGAGCCTACCTAGAGCGAAAGCGGCGCGCGAACGTGCCTGCTTTATGTGCTCAGCGAAGGAAAGGTGTTTATCGAGGACCACGCCTAAGTATTTGGCTTGCTTTTCCCAGGGGATCGGCTTGCCGTACATGGTAATCGGACGGGAGGAGGGTGGGTTTATCCGCGGCTTAGAAAAGAGGACTGCCTGGCTTTTGTCTGGATTGACTTCGATTCTCCATTTCCGGAACCACTTGGCCAGAGTGTTTGCGGAAGTTTGGAGAGTGCGAGCGTTAGCATCGGGTTTAAGACCGGTATAATAGATAGCCATATCGTCGGCAAATAGGGCTAGCTGAGTATTTTTATGCTTGGGGATATCGCTAGTGAATAGCGTGAAAACGAGGGGGGATAGTACGGAGCCTTGAGGAACTCCTGCGCGAATGGAATGGGGGGAGGAAAGCTCCCCCTCAATTCGGTAACGAAAGGTGCGATTCGATAAAAAGTCCCGTAGGATGAGCACGAGACGGTCAGGCACGCCGAGTTGGTATAGCTTATAGATTAAGCCATTGACTTTGTCGAACGCTTTCGCTATGTCGAAGAATAAGGCTCCCGTTATTGCGCCCCGTTGGAAGCCGGCGCTGACGTGTTCTATGATGCGGTGGACTTGTTGGATACATGAGTGTTCGGTTCTAAATCCAAACTGCTCATTGGGTATAAGACTCTTTGCTTCGGCAAAATCTTTGAGCCGCTTATATATAAGCCTTTCATAGATTTTACCGAGGACGTTGAGTAAGCTAATGGGACGGTAGCTAGACGGGTCAGACTTGGGCTTGCCTGGTTTGGGAATACCTATGACGGTGGCCTGTTTCCAGGTTGCGGGGAACATATTATTGCTCAATGCGCCATTGAAGATGGCAGTCATTAGCACTATAAGCTGGGCGGGGAAAAGTTTGAAAACCCTATTGGTGATGCCGTCGGAGCCAGGGGCTTTTCGCGGTTGGAGACTTTTAATGATATCCTGGACCTCATCAGGAGTGATGGGGGCCAATGGATTATCGGGATCTTCGACGGGCGGAAGGGAATTTCTACGTTCGACTTCGGCGTTCACCATATCGAGGTGGGCTTGGTCTACTGGTTGAGAGCTGGGAGAACACTGGGACTCTAGGCTGTCGGCTAGGCATTCTGCTTTTTCAGAGTTATCGAAGGCGACACTCTTATCGGGACGAATGAGAGGAGGCATTGTGGCCTCTTCAGTGGATCGTAACTTCCTCTGAAGCTGCCAGAAGGCAAGATGGGTGGGCTCAAGTTCGCTCAGCATCTTGTCCCAGCTCGCATTACGCTGCTCGGCAATGCGTTTCCTTACAGCACGCTGTAAGTTGCGCATGTGAGCTTTGTTTGCGGCGCAGGGAAAAGCGCTGTATGCACGGATGGCTGCGTTCTTCTCGGTTATCAGATTCCGTACATCGTCTGGGAGTTTCCAGCGGTGGTCTACCGCTACTGGAACTTCCCTTGAACAATCGTTCAGGACGGATTGTACGTGATCTGTAAGCGAGTCGATCACCGCCGTCGTGTCAGCGACTGAGACTATGTGGTCAGGAATGGTGTCCAAGTGAGGCGACGTGGTGGATTTCAGTTTTTCACTTACTTTCCTCCAGTCGGTGATCAATTGGGTCGGAGGAGGTTGGGTAGGATCATGGTTACCCGAGCGGGAACCTAGGTGTATGATAACGGGACGGTGATCCGAGTTGAGTTCGTGAAGCGCTTCTATGGAGTGTAAATGGAGGTTTAAATTCTTTAGGAGCGCCACATCGAGGACATCGGGCCTATGGTTGTGGTCGTGTGGGTAGTGGGTGGGAGTCATCGGAGCGATGACGTCATAGTTTAAGGTCGCGCCTAGGTTATACACGATTCTGCCTCTGGCATTTGTCGTGTTGCTGTTCCAAGCGGGGTGTTTGGCGTTGAAATCGCCCGCTAGTAAGACGGAGTCACTCAGGCCAAAGAGAGTCGTGAGATCGCTGGTGAGCGGAAATAGGATCGTCTGAAGCAAGAGACGCGACCGATGGTGGGGGATGGTAGGCAGAGATGATAGTTATCGGAGGATGACCAGTCATGCCTAGTCGACAGGCAGAGTACTCTAGGTGAGAGAGAGGCGCGGGTGGGGTCAGAGGGATGCAGTATAACTCCTTCCTATAATAAATAAGGGTACCGCCGCCGTGGCAGCGTGTTCTGTCATTGCGAACTAGACGGTAATTCGCAATTTTGGGGTCAGCGCGGTGGGGTTTCAAAAGAGTCTCCTGTATAAGGAGGACGTCTAATTGGTGGTCGCGGAGGAATTTAGTTATTTCGGCGCGTTGGTTGAAAATGCCATTGGCGTTGAAAAAACCTAATTTGAGGGATCGAGGCCTAGTGTGGTTTGTGCGTTGGGAATCCATTGGATCAGTCCATCGCATCCATCTGGTCGAGGCCTAGCACGACATCACTGTGTGTGCTGAATATTTGGCTGTACATTGCCGTCGTAATTTTGCCGTTATTCTGCTGCTCGGCAGCCAGAAGGGCATCGCGGAGAGACCTGGCTTGGCGGGTCATAAATATTCTATAGTGGCGCAGTAGAGTCTGGCCGCAAGACTCGCCGTGCGCGACGGGTGAGGGATGGGCGGTTGTTTGGCTGCAAGAGCAGCAGTGGTTTGAGGCTCGGGTTGGGGACTGGCTGTGGCCTCTGGAGCCACGTCTATAGGCAGGATCTGCGCTGCGATGGGTATATCCATCAGTGCCTGCAAAGGTTTGGCAGTGGCCAAGGAGGGAAAGGCTTTTTCGTGGTTTAGCCTGTTCCACGGGGATGGTCTCTGAGGAGCGAGACGTTGGGGAATTTGAGAGGAAGGTGCCTCTCTTTGTTGGTGGGCGTTGGCGCGCTTCGCTAATTTAGGAGCGAGTTTGGGGGCTTTGGGACAGCCGCGGTAGTTTGCCGGGTGACCGGTCTGGCCGCAGAGAACGCAGCTGGGTGGTTCCGAACAGAGGGTTCGGTCTTTGGGCCGAGGGCAGTCCGCAGTGCTGTGCTCGCCCAGACACTTCACGCATCTGGGAGTCGCATAGCAGTTGCTCTGCGCATGGCCATACAGTTGGCAACGGTGGCATTGTCCCACTGTTGCGGTTTTGTAGGGCTTTTCAATTGAGATACCGGATAGGGAGCAAATGGACTTAATCTTGAAAATCGGGTGATGACCTTCGGTTGGTTCACAAATGACAAGAACCATGTCGTACAATTCACCGCCTCTCGCTTTATGTAAGCGATGGACGGCGATCACTGGTATACCTTGATCGGCAAGTTATAGTAATTGACAACACTGATTGTGAACACATTTGCACGCCATATTATGGCAGGATATGCTGAAACAAATTTAATGTAACACCTTATGTACCATATTCTGGCAAATAAATATTTTGATTGATTGATTGATTGAAGGTCGTCTTTAATATCCTGTACTAGGATTTCTTTAGGGACACGTTTAATAATAACACGAGTGGGCGTGTCCTCGGGGAAGGAGAAAGTGTGAAAGGAAATATTCCTTTCACGGAGGGCGCGATATAGTTCCCTATAGTCGTTTGACGTAGGGACGGTGACTTTAATGCTATTTTGGCAGGCACGGGCGTTTGTGTAGTTGATCTTTCGATCAACACACATCTTGGACACATCAGTCCATTTACCCTTGTCCTGGATGTAAAAGGGGGGCGGAGGGCGTTGCTTCCTTTGGGCTGAGGAAGTTTGGGCTATCGGGCTAGGGGGACGACTATTCTGCGCGCGAGCAGAGGTAGTTGGGACGGGGCTAGCGGGTCGAACGGGCGTTTGAGTTGGGGACGGGGGCGACGCGGTAGTCTTTTTGGCCTTGCTGGCCTGGGAGGTTTTCCCTTTCTTCCTCTTGCCACCGGTGACGACTTGAAAGTCGTCTTCCGAGGACGAGGGGCATGATGACAAATCATTGTCGGAGTTGTTATTGGATACAGGTTCGGTGGTGTCCATTTCACGGAATTCAACTGCAGCGCACACCTGCGCGGCGTCCATTGTTTCATGAACAATGGGATTAGTAGGTGGAATTGTAGTTTGAACGGCAAAAGCGAGTTAAGTAGTAAGTTGTTGATTAAGTTGAGTTAAATAGATCGCGATCCTATTTTTCGGCGAGTCCAGTGCGAAGTAGCCCCCTCTCTCGCGTCTCCCGCACCCCTCCAACTTAAATGGCTGGCATGTAGACGGGCGAGTTTAGTACAGTCCATAAATTTGTAGGTTGCGGTCGCGAACACGTGTTATTTTCTTTTTTCTTCTCGGGCAACTTATGACTACTCACTCGCCTACGTTTGGACGCTACTTACAACTTACTACTTATTACTTAACTGTCTGAGTTCTTAACTGGCTACTGTACTTGTTGAAGTGTAAATCGGGCTTTAGGTCAAGGTTACATGTTGTATAATTGCTGCGGGCATTATCTTACGAGACACCGCGGCGTCAGAATGCAAGGGCAACTGAAGGGAACAGGATGGGTTTTAGTCTGACACTCCCTTCCACTCCAACCAGAGTGGGTAGTCATTAGATGATCCCCCCCCCAATGGTGGAATCACAGCGGGCACATTCATTTAAGTGATATTACACACTTCATAAGTAGGCAATATTTCTACTTAAGTATATACAACGTGTAACAGATTAAGCGCAATACCTCAGACACCCCAATTAGAATATTAAATTATAAGTCTAAAACAACATCCGTAACTAAAGAAATTGAAACCAAACCTAGGCATTTTTTTATAAAATAGTTATCCTTACTAAACGCAAAACGTATGTGCGTCATACAATATCCTTTCGCAGACGCATACACTCATGCAATGTTAGCGGCCGACGCGACATGCGTACAATTTCCTTGGATTAAGGATTGTATTAATTTGTCATGATACTGTGTTTCCATTTCAAGTTAAATGAAAGATTTTTCCATCAAAATTTAACACCTATCTTTTATGATGAAAACGAGTCAGAAGCCGATTCTGAACCAACTGCTTTCAGGAATTGCGTTTATTCTGTTACACGTTGTTACCTTCGCAAAGATGTAGAACATTTGTTCTTTATGTTAACTAACAGTGCTTACGCTCAGAGCTTAGATTTTTTTTAAGGTGCAACAAAGCAATGTGGGTAGAATTCACATTACTAGCAATCCTGTTAACCCCTCCAACTAAGCTAAATATACTTGTGTCTGGAGTGGGTTCACGGCCATCGTGTAATGGGTGGGATTCGACAATGAAATAATAATTATGTTTATTTAGCAAATAGTTTATAAATAACACTTCTACACGTAATTTTTTTTCGTAACTGTAAACTAGATGAGGCCGGTGTTTCCTAACTGACTAATCTTAGAAGAAACAACGAGACAAACTCAGAGGTCAATGTCTCTTTTGAAGTCCATACAATCTGTAGTGAAATCATATGAGAAGCATGTAGGTTTATGTATGTGGTGCTCTTTTGAGAAAAGAAACATTTTTTTTTTTTTTTTTTTTTATTTAGAATAGGTTCGCGTTTGACCACCATCTCACCTGATGGTAAGTGATGATGTGGTCGAAGATGGAGCACGCTTACCTAAAAGTAACCTATTCACTCTTGACTTAAAGACTCCTAGGTTATAGCTATCGGGAAACACAGACTCCGGCAGGGAATTCCACTCCTTAGCCGTACGCACAATGAAGGTATTCCCAAAACGTTTGGTGCGTATGGGTGGGATGTCCACCATGTAACGATGGCGCTTCGCCGTTTGTCTCGTAGTCCGATGATGGAACGGGCTTGTTGGAATTAAATTGTGTAATTCCATCGCACACTCCCCGAAATGTAACCGATAGAAAACCGATAGACTTGCAACTCGTCGTCGATGTTCAAGGCTCTGGAGCTTTGATTCGACCAGTGCATCGTAAACATACAGATTTTAGCGACCCGTCCAAACAGTGCCATCATTTTTCAGTTTTCACGTAGCTCAACTTAGAACTTAGAGGAGCTCGAACGATTAGACGAACAACACTAAAGCAAGGACATTTTGGAAGGCCGTATAAAGTACTCAAACTGCCAGACAAAGCGGTAATCTACTCATAATATTCGTTCTCATAATGTTTTCCCACATTGTCCTCACATTCACAATTTACCTTTTGAGAAGCATGCAAATTGTGTCTGAGATGGTCTTTTAAAGAAAGAACCAGACAGGTTGGAGGGAGCCTGTCCCGTCAATGTAAGCCTATGATAGCAATCGCGTAGCTCAACTTGGGACTACTACGGAGCTCAGCGATTCGACGAACAGCGCTATAGGAGTAACTAAACGCTGGAAGCCGCCTAGCAATTACAAATATACCCAATAATATGCAAATATTTAAACCACTTACTGAAATTAAGTTAAAAAAAAACGGCAACATTTCCTTAATTAAAGTTTCATACATTTGACCTCATGCAATGCAAAATGATGTGAACCCGTTCGCTATTGTAATTCTTGCTAAATATTCACTATGCCAGATCATGCGTTTTGCGCATAAGATAAATATATCAGAATCTTAATGTTTTAATGATAGGGTCTTGTACTTTTTGTGTTAAAAGGCAAGGGATTGAAATTTCAGAAATATTTTAAGAAGATTTTTTAAAATAATAATGCCTAAGTCAATTATGTTAACGTGGGTCAATGACATTCTACTTGCATTTTAATTTTAAAATGTCGTCTAAAACGTTGACGTCAATTTTTAATGTGTAATTTAAAATATATTTTTTTTGCTGACACAATTTTAGGAAGGTTTGTTTTGTAAAATGTTATCTCAGACCAATAAAAAAGTAATGTAATTTAGTTTTTAATTTCTGTGTTAGATTTGATTTAGCCAAAACTAAGAAGTATAGTAATCGACTGAACCCTACCTTTTCTTGTTATTGGGAAGAAACCTTCAAATTCCAATCGGTCTTTGAGGATAAGATTGATACGTGTGGGACTTTTAAAATCCCTAAAACCACCTCTGTGGTGACCATTCGTACATGCAGGGAAGTCCTGGCTCCTCTTAAGACACCAATCTAGAACTGCCTGTGCGCCTGTTAGGGCATTTCCCTAGGGAGACTGTAAAGGGGTCTGAACCTGAACCTCGCTGTGCATTATACAATGTAATTACTAATCAGAAACGAATCTAAAAGTCTATATGTATCAATATTATTTTCTTTAATTTTGCTATTTGTATTCTTTTTCAAGTATATTGATATTTATTTATATCTTTCCTTTTGCCAAACGTCGCAGGCGCAGCCCTGCCAATATTATAAACATGTTATGTTTAAACGCATTAATGTCTTATTTTTTCAAGTCTCATTACAATTCGATAAGGCCCCATTTCCATACGGCCACAAATATGGGAGCAATATCCAGAACTTTCTACAGACTATGAGCTGTATGTTCAATGACCTTATACAGAGCTTGGACTCGAGTCATGCTTTGAATTGGAGTTAGTGACGTCTTGATTTAGTATCGATATATTTTGATAGCTATAAATGATTCCTTCTCCTTGCATCGTTTTCCTCAGAGAAATTGAGGGTCGTGACCTGCCTTCTGGATCACTTTCTCGCGAATTATCTTTCCCCAGTGGTTTCTGTCTCTGATGGTGTGGAATGCGTTGGGAACTGTAAAGTCGAGAGTGGTGCGCGACCTACAGCTGGTAATACGTAGGTACCGGTTACCAATAGGCCATTAAATTGCTTATTGAAATAAGTAGCGTGCAAACGAGAAACGAAGTAATTTGGAAAAAAATAAAATTATTTTTTATTCTTTTGATTCTGTGATAAATTAACTTAATAGAGTCTAACAATCTTTTGTAAATGATCATAACCGTTTTTTACATTTCCGGGAGTGTGCGATGGAATTACACAATCCATCATCGGACTACAAGACAAATGGCGATGCGCCATCGTTACATGGTGGACCTCCCACCCATACGCACAAAATGTTTTGGGAATACCTTCATTGTGTGTACGGCTAAGGAGTGGAGTTCCCTGCCGGAGTCTATGTTTCCCGATAGCTATAACCTAGGGGTCTTTAAGTTAAGAGTGAATAGGTTACTTTTAGGTAAGCGTGCTCCATCTTCGACCACATCATCACTTACCATCAGGTGAGATGGCGGTCAAACGCGATTCTATTATCAATAAAAAAAATCACTTAATCGATTTTATTTAATAGTAGATGCCGCCAAAGTAAACGATATACGATCATCTATATCTATCGTCTACAACTGTGATTGTCTGAATTTACTTGACCCTATTTTTTTTCACAAACATCGATACTCCTTTAAAACATTCATGGCCATGGGCTACGGAATACGAAATTCGCGGTGAACGTACTGAGCACATTTTAAATTTAAAAACAAACTAATCTCAATACTTTGGACAGCTGGTAATGGCGATTTTGAATAGTACGAAATTTGTACATGATTCCAATTTATAACACAGACAAGCTTATTGAAACTTGCAAATGTTATCAATTATCGGAATAAAGATAAATAAATTCAAATAAAGCATTTTGAAAACGCTATCTGATCTATATTTACCACTCGCTGAATTTGAATAATTTTAAAAATATCTTGGTGCGTCAGACAATACCCTGTCACTAGAACTTGAGAGGATTATGTTTCATAACTGTGTATTTTATTTACCCCCTTAAGTGTTACTAACAAGTCAGCTTCCATAGCATCGATAAATAACTGAATTATAAATATCTTCTTATCATGTTTTTCTATAAAAAAATGCTTTTCGTTAGTGTCGCTATGACTCGAGAACAGGTGGACCGATTTCATTAATAAATTTTGTATTATGTTCCCTTTCATGGAGGGAAGGTTTAAGAGATCAGGAAGTCTGTCAGGTGAGCTAATTATATAAATATAAAAGCCCGCAGAAGCTCATGTTGATGAATTTTATGTCATCATCAAGAGCTTTTTTTGCGTGTGGAACTTCACATGTATGTCTCGCCTTGGGCTAAACTGTTAACTGTTAGACTCTATTGACTAAAACAACAAGGTGTTTCTCCTCGTCACTCCATGCTGGGGTTTTCCACAATCACCCCAGCAGAGACAATTTGCGGTCTTTTATAAGACTGAGAGGACTCGAGTCTCTCAGAAATTGCTTCTTCTCGGGCCTACATGATTGGCTTACGGAGTTCCCCAAGTTCCTCATCGGCAAGTCACATATTCAAAGAGCTGCGTAATTTAAGGTAGGGTGGAAATCCCGGGGCTTGCTTTTACTTTGTACAGTGGCTAAGCATTGCCATACACCGTGGCAATGCCGCCAGTTTTTAAGCATATTACCGATTAGCTGACAGCGCTGAGGTCATTTTTTGAAGCTTAACTTTAGTTTGTTGCTCTTAGTTATGTATAATAATTTTGATTAAATCTACATGACTTCCTCAAATTACGCCTATAGCGTAGCTATATAATTACTCGATGTAAAGCCAAGACAGTACTGTAATTAGCCAATCTTAATGATTTTATTTTGTTTCAAGAAAATACAAAGTCACGACATCAAAAAAGGCTAAAAATAAATATAAAAAGGTGGACTACATTTTCGAAAAATTAAAAATTTTAAATAAAAAATAACTACTTAATAACTTCACTATTCCTTGCGTGACCAGATGGCTGGCTCGTTCTGTGCCCAAAGAATAAGCATTGCTATACAACGTGGCAATGCTGCCAGCCTTCTGGGCACGTTTCCAGACGACAGCGATGTAAAGGAGTACTGCGACGCCTAAGTCTATTTTTGTTTTTATTTTTGTGTACATAGTTAGGCTGAGCAGTGTTTTTAAAATGACATTTAAAAGAGGCCAATAAATAATTCCGTTGTAATATATTCTAAAAATCACCTAACCCACTATAATTTACAGTTGTATGAAATTTTGTTGTTGAGTATACCAATATTTTAGTGGATAAAAAATAACAAAAATTCTATCAATATATACATACGTTTAACCATCGAGTACATTCACATACAAAACATATAGTATGTAAAAAAAATTTAAAAACCTTTACAATGAATGCAACCATCTCACTTGATCGAGCTGAACGCAAAAACGTACAATCGGTAACACATTACACCGCAAGCTTCATACTCGATTTAACAGCTAAACACAGCTTACAGCTCTTCTTTTTGTGTCTGACTGTACTTATTATTAGTTTGTTGTAGACTGCACCGTTTTTTTTTTACTGAAGTAATTTACACTTCATTGGTAGATTAAGTATTTTTTATCGAAGTCCTCTGTCTATTTGGTACCTTCTCTCAAAAGTAGGTGGTACTAGTTCGGTTCTCAATGTAGTAAAAAATAATATTATGGATAATATTTCCTAAATTCAGATATTATTCTTGAGCCATCATGTTTTATTAGTTCGTATACAGTTAATTATTCCGGATCTGTCACGGAAAACTTCAAAGGCTCCTCGTTTCATTTTCTTATAAATGTAAACAATATCTTTTTGTGCTTAAGCACAGACGCAATTTTGAAGAATGTTCAGAAAGTTCAGACTCATAAATACTTACAGACGAATACACAATCTTTTTCTTTCTGGTGTCGGTTAAAGTTTGATTTCAAATTTTTTGCGTTCACTACAGATCTTTTGCAGATTTTTTTGTTTATGATATGGGTACGCTTATTTGGCGTGAATTGTTGGAATTCTTGCTATAATGAAATTAATTGAAATATATAATTATTAAAGGGCTCCATGATTTCATGTTTGTCTTTCAATAATGTGAAAAGTATTTTTGTATGCTCTTTCATCGTCAAACACTATATTTACGTGTACGTATAATTTACACCTATAACAGGTCTCCAAGATCTCCTTCCAATCTTCAAAAATGTATTTATCGTCTCTAAATTTCACTTGCGGAACTCTGAAAACATTTTACTTTTTGCAAAGTTCATAATAGCATAACAAAATTAGCAGTAATCCCTATTGTCAGCCATGAATGGCTAAACAGTATTGAGGTTTATGTCGGTTTGTGCAACGTGCGTCTACCGTGCTAGTTGGTAACACTGGCTTGTATTATGGCGTGCGTTTTTTTTCTATAGGATTATAGTCTATGGTTGTAATATCGTTCGTTTTTTAAAGTAGTTCCATTCTCCTTGAAGAATTATTTGAAGCTAAGGCTTTACAAGCGTCTGATTTTTTTATTGTGATTTTGAGATGGTTGATGTTAAATTAGTAGCCATATTTTTCTGATGAGGATAAAAGCTATGGTAATACTACAGTATATTTACTTATTATATACCTATGACTTTAATGAGAATGTTAAAAAATCGTTTGTCCTGTATGCGTTCAGAAACCATTGATCTGATTGTGATGACAATTTGGCTGGGTATTCTGAGGGCGTGCGAGAATCGAAAAAAAAAACGGCTGTCTCCCACATGCTCACAAATTTATTTATTTATTTATTTATCACAAACACAACTATCATTACAGGCAATAATCCTAATGCGGTAGCGTGGTCTTTAGTTACATTATAAATTAATAAAATTGATTTGGTTGGTAGACAAAATCAAATCTTTATTGCTTTAAGTGGCATTGCAACGCACATACAGCATACAGCCAGTATCCTATAAAACTTGGGATAATTGTAATTCAGTTCACGTGACCTGAATAGATTGCTGCTTACGTAAAATTAAAACCTCCTTCAAAACCATTTCTCCATCTTCCAAATCATTGAACACCATCAACTAGAGATCTGAAACTATTCTGCCACAAACGAATAGCTAGATTTTCCGGCTGGTACACACCGTCTGTCTCAGCTTTAACATCAAAGGCTGGGTGCAGATGCACTGCTTTGCGCTGCAATTTGTGCTCTCAACTCAATGGAGACTTCGCTTTGATCGTTGTTGGGATTATCTTTATTATTACTAATGTATGTGTCTGTGTTAGCGGTAGTCATTTCTTCTTGATAATCAAAATAATTTCAGATGCTGAACTGCCTCGTTGGTGTAGTTGTAGCAAGTGCGACTGCTGAGGGTCTCGGGTTGATTTCCGGGGAAAGAGCGATATTGGGTTTTTTTTAATAAGAAATTTTCAGTAGTAACTCGGAGTTTGGAAGTTTACGGTGTGATACCCCAGTGTCTCACAAACCACGTTAAGCCGTCCATCCCGACTATCATTTAGACATCAATGACAGTCGTCACGAATAGCCAGAAGTCAGAAAATTTAACAAGAGTCTGACCAAGGGTATCTTGTTACCCAGCCACTGGATTGAGCAGCTGCATCTGGTTAGACTGGAAGCCGACCCATCATAGTTGGGCAAAGGCTAAGTAGATGATGATTCAGAAGAACAAAATGTTGCTCTCCTGTCGGTTTTCTATGGATTGTACAGACTACAGCACATGAAGCTACTGTCAAATTTTCCAAATCAACCTTGGACCTAATTTCTTTAACAATAAAGTTGAAAATCTATTAAAGAAATTTGACAGATTGTTGTAGCTTGATGTGCTGGTCTGTACTTCGGGGAGTGTGCGCAGGAGCTCCATGACCTGATTCCTCCATCTCCCTTTCACTACCGGTCTACCAGACGCACGGCTGGGTACCACCCACACTTGTGATATATCGTCTTGTCGTACCAAGCGCTTCTCCTCCACATTTATTGTGCGCACAGCCAAGCTGTGGAATTTTCTGCCGGCTTCTGTGTTCCCTGCCACTTATGACCTTTCAGCCTTTAAAGCACGAGTAAACAGGCATCTTCTGGGCTCGCTCGTCACATCGTAGACCTCATCTATCGCTTACCATCAGGCGAGATCGAGGTTAAGAGTGGGCTCATCAGTAATTAAAAGAAAAGTGGTTTACCTTTTTTCTATTAATGATAAATAGTATTTAGCAGTAGGTACTCAATAAAGCAACACAATCGTTATTGTAGGTTAGTCAAAAACATAATCTTTGCCTTGCAGTCGGGTACTAAAAAGCAGGGCTGCTCTAGAAATGTTAACCTTAAAGTCTGAGGTGGAACCGAATGTCACAGACATACCTACTTGGTAATGTACCACAGTACGTGCTTTGACGCATGCGCAAACCCGACGCGTGATTACACTCACGCGCAACTCCACAAACCTGTATCTTTCCCCGATTAATCGCGTTCGTCTGAATCATAAGGGCTTACTTTCCCACAGTCGAATAATTGGAGTAAAAATAAAAAAGTAGACTTGCAAGTTTACTCAGAAACTTACTATCACTTATCAATACCATCCTACCGTAAATCTACTCCATAGACAAAAGAAACTCAACCTTAAATTTGAAATTTTAAGATTGATTTTCAATTGTCTTCGATTTGGTTGGTAAGACGTTTTGGAACATTTGGGTGGTTTGGACGAGGAAAACACTTGCAATGAATGGAAGGGTGTCCAGGAGCAACCAGTTACTGTTGTAAGAATGCAGCGAGCCGACCCACTGCCCAAATGAGTCATATTTTGAGGTTTTATAATATATTGGAATTGATTGAAGAAGGCGGTAGCGGTCAGCAAGGGTTCTGTAGGAAAAAAGCAAAATGAAGTCGACCAGAGGACTGATGAATTTCCTAGAAAGAAAATTTTGAAAACTAAAAAAGTTGGCACGAAGTATAGAATAAAAGAAATAATTAAAGAAAAAGTATTTATTGCCACTAAAATAAAAACTTATCAATTAATACATTAGTAATAGGTACTTTAATTGTGTTAGTAAAGACAAATGTTTAAAGATTAAACAAAGATTTAACAAAAGAGGGAATAAACATAAACAAGGCAGATGTAAGTCGTGTCCGTGGCAACAAGACTCCCACTCAGCATTATGCTGCATTATGCTATGCCACGGACGTACTCACAGCACGGCGCTGTTTTGCATTGGTTGCCTAAAAATATGGCTTACGGAAACCAAATCTGATCAGAAATAATTTCTTTTTAATCAAAATATTTGCGTTGTTTCAATTTTAGATACAAACTGCTAGAAACCTAAAAATATAGTCGTATGTCACTAAATATATCTATGTTTGCTGATTACCTGGAATAATTATGTAAATCGGGGCGTTATCCCATAAGTCATTAACAATCATCACTCAAGTGCCGAACCTCAATCACAATGGGTTAACATGTTGTAAATACTTTTCGCGGAACCCAAAATTAAAACAAACTAAACCTTTTTAAGAACGTTTTGTTTCTATCATTCAATTTATACTTAATGACGTTAATGAGTAACTATCATAGTTTGTCTAATTTATTATGTATTAACAAAATAGGTATTGATGAATAGAAGAGAATCTTTTTATTTTCTCACCACAAATTACAGGAAAGGTAACTGTCCAGTTAACACACTCGTTTTAGGATAACTTTGTGGAAGACTGTTAAATTTAGCTTATTTTCAAAACCACCAAAACTAATTCAGGTCAGCAGTGCCCGTGAGGGATCTGAGGAATTTTACATTTATGTAAAATTCTGTGATTGAATGTAATTCTGTCATTGACTTATCATTGTTATTGAATGTTAGTTTTCAGAGACTTTCTGACAACCTCTTAATGCAGTGATGACGTTGTGGTTACAGGTACGACGTAAGTTTTAGTTCGTCGGTTTGGACCTGTAATTTGCAGCATAATCAATTCTTTCAAAAAAACTTCGGTTTAATTTTTTGGTAAAAAGTTTTTATTTCACTCTTTTTAGTTGGTCGATTTTTTTAATTTACCTAGTTACAAAAGCCTAAATGCCTACTTATAACCTTTTACAAAATATTGCTCTTCCCAAAGCTGGGCCGTTAATTGTTGAGGAGTTCTCCTGGTACTTCACCATCAGCTTCACTTCACCATATGCATTGTGACGAGCATATTGTGCTTAATAACCTCTGTGGTCTTCATCATCAGGTCCACTTCACAAATGGTGCTTTTCGAATGCAACTACACAAGTTACTATAAAAAATACTCAAATTACTATAGGTGTGCCTATAATATTTAGAGAGTTCCCTCGATTTCTCCAAGATCCCATCATCAGATCCAAACGTGATGACAATGGGACCAACTTCAAAGTATACCCTTTCAAACAAAAAAGAATTTTCCATATCGGTTCAGCCGAGCTTCGAGTAATCGGTGATCATACATAAAAAATATATACGCGTCGACTTGATAACCTCCTCCGTTTTTTTCGTCGGTTAAAAAGGAGAACATAATGAGAATACTTAGTTAATACTAGTCTCAAATAATTATATTCTCGGCATTTGATTTGATTAACGCCATTCTATAAATTGGTTTTAATATTCAAATCACAGTAATAGATAATAAATCAAACCGTTAAAAGGAATCACCCGTCCATTTGCAACATCGCCATTTAAATTTTTAATATTAAATACATTTAAAAAATTATACCCGTCGTACTGCGCCAATCCCTGTAGAATAAATGTAACAATTACTCAATCAATTCTCATCTTCACAGCCTCTAAACCCCTTCAGTAGTGCATTGTCTTCCACATCCTTCAAACTGAAGTGGGTAATAATTGAACGGAGGCATGACCTTGCTCCAGAAGTAACTAGGTCAAGGATGTTCACTGAGAAGTGTTCGTTTTTCACTGCATTGAGATATTAAGGTATCTAGAGATATCTATGCAGATTGAATTGGTAAGAACCATTCAATAAATTAACTATTTAGTAAAACTTCGACTATTTCTTTAGCCAAAGGGTATACGACATGGCCGCGTCTTATGGGTACGTTACCAGCCGACAACGTTGAGGATGAATGAATTTGATGTCTTATTTTAGTTTGTAGTTTATGTATTTTAGTTCAATATATTGTGTTGTATCAACTAAACCGAATATAATAAAATTGGTTGATTTTGATCATTGTTGCGGTTGATGTTTCGATATGACTTCATTCCAAGTCATGTCGCTCTTACCTCGAGTATTAAGTTAAGTAGATAAGTTATTAAGGTAAGTTAATCTCACTCCCGATCAAATATTGCAAGTTACTGTCATGTCCAAGCAAGCGTCAGTTACCATGAAGCTGAAAAAGGACTCTATGGAACTTAAACAAAAAATATTTGGACCTTTTATCTTAAACGTTGATGCTAGGATACAAGTAAGGACTTCATTAATACATAATTATGTTATATTTTCAGAATCAAATCAAACATCCCTCGGAGTCTGTTCAAAATAAACACCATGCGTGGTTTCGTGAGCTTAATTCGTAATAAGTAGTGTACGACATTATAATGTATCTATAGTCGAAAATTAAACCTTTGGTCGGCGTTATTTGGCCGAAAAATAACAAATAAAAGATGGACATTAATACAGGTCGGTTTCTTTACCCTTTTCAATCACTATTGCCTCTAATCGCGCTCGATTTAGTTTACAAGTACGCTGTGGTTCGACTGGAAGCGGGTAGCGGGGGCTAGGAATATTTATCTGTATATTTATTTATGCGCAAGATACTTCGAAAAATAAACGAGCATATAGAAATACAAGGGCACAAAGGTGCTTCTTATTTAAAAAAAAGAATATAAGAGTATTCTAGCCACGTGTCGTGCGACTGGAGAGTTGGAGAAGAGATGCATATACAGTGTGTATAAATATAAAATTATAATAAATTCTCATTCATTTCATCCAAACTATACTAATATTATAAAGCGGAAAAGTTTGTTTGTTTGTTTGTTTGCTTGAACGCGCTAATTTTCGAAAGCACTGGGTGGATTTAGATGCAATTTGGTATGGAAGTAGCTTGAAGCTTGAGGAAGGTTATAGGCTACTTTTTACGCGACTGCAAAAAAGGAGAGTTATGTTTTTACCGTGATAGAATCCACGGCAGCGAAGCCCCGCGTGAGTACTAGTCACTAATAAAATTGGTATATCAAGTAACAATGAATAAATTAACTCATGACATAATACTTTAAAAAAAATAAGATTAGAGATGGTAGAGGGATAATTTTTTATGTGTTTTTTTTTAGATTTATTTATGTTATTGCTGAGTATTTTGCCAAACCTCTTTAAGGGTTTGTTGAGATCAGACAGTCAGTCGATCCATATTAAGCACTGGTTTTCAATAGCTAATGGTAATTTATTTGGCTAGGAGCGATACAATTAGTAATGGGTGGTTATTGTACGAATAGGTGAAAGATTTTCCACCCCGCCAAACCGGGATGAAAATATTTTCTCAAGAAAGGTTACGATGCAATCTCAAGGAATAATTGTAAATAAAATTCATGCGTGCTTATTCAGTACCGAATAAGCACGCATAAGCACAGTACGCATTTCGCTCGCAAAAAATAGATCGTCAACCTTTTTACGATTCCATAGAGCTATATTTATAAAATAATTATTTTGTTTGCGATGAAGACGTGTGCAATTTGCAATGACCAGTTTAACGATGGGGTGCAATGTGGAAGTTGCAAGAAATTCTTGGACTTTTCTTGTGCAAGTGTGTCAGAATTGAGCTGGAGAAAACTCGGCTCTGATCGAAGAGTACAATGGAAATGTTCTGTGTGTAAATCATCGCCAACTTTGCTTTCACCGCAACCTCCTGCTTCGCTGGATATTGTGCTGAGTGAAATTCGTGAAATGAAACAACAATTGCTGAGCTTACCAACTTTAGCCGACGACATAAGATCCATAAAAGATGAGATGATTGAGCTCAAGAAAAGTTGTGATTTCTCTAGTGGTCGACTCGATGACTTCGACATTAGACTTATTGAGCTAGAAGCTAAAGCCTCCGCATTTGAAAAGCTCCAGGACACTGTTTCTTCGCTGCAAACAGAACTAGCCTCTACAAAGTTCGAGCTTTCCTCCAGTGATCAGCGCTCACGGCTAAATAATGTGGAGATTAAGGGCGTACCTCTAAAAAGGGATGAACATTTATTCACAATCGTGGATGCTATCTGCCGCAAAATAAACTATAATTGTTCGAAGGCCCAAATCAATTATATCACGAGGGTGCCTATACATAATTCCAAGGAGAAATTAGTGATAGTGAGCTTCCTTAACCGGTATATAAAAGAAGACTTTATAGCAGCTGCACGTGCTGATAAGGATCTGTCAACCTCGGATATAAGCCTCAAAGGAGCACCGCATCGTATTTATGTTAACGACCATCTAAGCGTTGAGTCTAAAAAACTGTTGAGTAAAACTAAAATAATTGCCAAAGAAAAACATTATGAATTTGTATGGGTGAAACACGGCAAAATTCATGTACGTAAGGATGCTAATTGCAACACTTTCATAGTAAGAAAAGAACTGGATTTAAACAAGATAGTATAAACAGCTTCTATTTGCATCCTATGTTAATTTTTTGTTTTTTTACCTTTAAAATGTATCGAATCTTACGTATCAAAATTTATTTGTTATATTTTTGTAAAAGGTTTAGCACCTCGGCACCACTAATTAGTCTCTATTGTGTTCCATATCGCGCTGATTGTTTTCTAGTTCTAATACTTTACAATATACTTATCTCGCTTACGCATGCATTCATGATATACTGCTGCTTGCCTGCTCGCACTCGCATGTCCTGTCCAACAACGGATGACTTACGCTTTTATGCAAATTACGTTAATTTTTACCCACTTTTCAAATATCTAAATCTTTTATGCGCAATTAGTGTTCATTTTGTAGTTCATTTGCTGACATTATTATGTTATTTTGTTGTCGATGCTTATCCGATCATTATTGTAGTTATCTGTAATGGCTAATAACGGTGAACACTGTCTTACTGTGTACTATCAGAATGTGCGAGGATTAAGAACAAAGACAGACTCGTTCTATCGTCAGGTTTTAATGAATTCATACGATATTATTGTTTTAACGGAGACATGGCTAATTGATGGTATGTTAAACTCAGAGTTCTTTGATGACCGATATTTAGTGTGGCGTCGTGACCGGGATTATACTGTTACTGGACAAACTAGGGGTGGTGGTGTACTCATTGCGACGCGTAGGGAGTTACCCGTCACTCCGCAACCGCTCCTTCACTCTACAGCGGAGGATATCTGGATCACCATACGGCTTAAAAAAATGAAATCACGTGAGTACGTTAACTTACATATTTGCGGTGTCTATTTGTGTAAACAGAACAGGGGCTTCTCGTTCTCGGAACAACTTAGTAATTTCTTGTCTAAATTGAACCATACAGCATTGAATGAAACTTCTGATGTATTTTTAGTTGTGGGTGATTTTAATATGAGTGGAATCTCGTGGGCTCCATCCAATAATCTTTCGCTGGTCCCAGTGAACCCAGCCACTAGTGATGAATGTATGCTGGCGGATGAGTTGTGTACGTTGGACTTTGGCCAGTATAACAGGGTAGTTAATAGGTACGGGAAACTATTGGACTTAGTCATTTCAAGTAGGTTTGCCTGTGTTAGTGAGTGTTCTGATCCTCTAGTGCCTATTGATCTCTATCATCCGGCTTTGTTAATTAATATTGATACCTTTGAACTTCCTTCTCTCGACCATGCGCCGCGATTGCGATATATCTATAGTAAAGGTGATTTTGAGTCTATAAATAACGAGATATATGCTATTAACTGGGAGCGTGAGTTCTCAGCCAGATCATTGGATGACTCCGTTGCGTACTTTATAGACAATATCAAACAGTTTCAAAACAAGTATATACCGCAAAAGCTAGCACGTAATAAATCATACCCAATCTGGTACAGCACATCCCTTATTAAAACAATTAAGGAAAAATATAAATACCTGAAAAAATTCAAAACTTATGGCAACAAGTCTGATGAGTTTACTTTTAAATATTTGCGTGAAAGAGTGAAGACTATGGAAGCCTCATGTTATAAGTGTTATCTCAATCAAACTGAAAGCTCAATTAAAAACAACCCTAAATATTTTTGGACCTTTGTTAAAAATCGCTACAACTCGAATGCTATTCCCAATACATTAAAGTATAATGATGAAACATTGCTTACAGGAGAATCTATTTGTGAGGCTTTTTCTTCTTACTTCTTATCGACTTTTCTCGATAACACTTCAGCTAATACTCCCCCCAGCTCAGCCTCTTTCCTCCCTTTCGACAGTGATGAAATGTCTTCTGACATTTGTCACATAGAAATAAATTTCGATGCTGTTGCCGGTATACTTCGCAACTTGGATCCATCTAAAGGAGCCGGGCCTGATAACTTGACATCTACATTTCTTATTAAATGTGCGCCTTCCATTGCCGTTCCTATCTCAATATTATTCACTAAGTCTTTGTCTCAAGGTGTCGTCCCTAAACTATGGAAATCTGCATTTATTACACCCGTGCATAAGAAGGGTTCAAAGACTGAGATTACCAATTATAGACCTATATCCAAACTGTGCATTATTGCCAAAATATTTGAGAGGATAATATATAACCAGTTATACCCCGCCCTTGCAAACTCATTGAGCACCTTCCAGCATGGATTTCTAAAGGGACGGTCTACGAGTTCTAACTTGATCCTATTTAACGATTTTATTACAGATGCTATGGAAAATGGTAAGCAGGTTGATGTGGTTTACACGGACTACAGTAAGGCATTTGATCGGATCGACCATGATTCCCTATTAATGAAGCTGAGACGCATAGGCATTCGTGGAGACCTGCTGAGGTGGTTCGCTTCGTACATTGATAACAGGTCACAAGCGGTAGTAATTAATAACTATATGTCTAGCTGGGTGAATGTGCCCAGTGGGGTGCCTCAGGGATCGCTGCTCGGTCCTTTCTTATTTGTGGTCTATGTGAACGACATTGATCTGTGCCTCCATGCATCCAAACTATTATGTTTTGCTGATGACATGAAAATTTTTGCCACTATTGAATCGGCTGATGATATGCTGGCACTTCAAACTGACTTATGTCGGCTTGAAGAGTATTGTCAGGTCAATAAATTGGATCTCAATCCATCAAAGTGTTCCGTTATCACTTTCACTAGGAAACGTGCGGTCCTGGTCACCACTTATACTTTGGCGGGCCAAAACTTGCCAAGGTGCAATACTATCCGTGACTTGGGCGTTTTTCAAGATAGTAAGTTAGTTTTTGATACACACATTGACGCCATAGTCAAAAAAGCATCGAAACTGCTGGGATTTATAATGCGTCTTTCTAAATGCTTTACAGATGCTAAAACGCTCAAAATATTGTATTGCACTTTTGTAAGAAGTCAGCTCGAGTATGCGTCTCAGATATGGAATCCCAGGTATAATAAATACATCGACCGGATTGAAAATATACAGAAACGGTTCATCAAATATCTTTGTTTCCATCAAAAGATTCCATATCATTCAGCAGGTTATCATCAACTCTGTAAGAAGTACCATCTGTTGCCACTGGTAGATCGGCGTAATATTGCAGACTGTTTGTATTTATTGAAAATCCTTCACAATAATATTGATAGTCCAGAACTACTTTCTAAATTTTATTTTAACGTACCTAACAAAATATTGCGCTTTAATCCTCCTATATGTATACCTCATTCATCATCTAATTATAGGCAAAATAGCTATATTGTGCGCGCAAGCAGAACTTTTAATGAGATATGCAAGCAGTATGATTTGGATCCTTTCACAACTAGTGTGAACTCAGCCAGAAGGTGCTTAAGCTTAAACTTTTTCAAGCGGTAGTGGTTATGTTATGCTGTTGACTCATTGCAAGCAAATCTTTATATATTATGTATTCTTACAGTGTAAATTGTATCTTTAATTTATAATTAGATTTATTATTGCTTGTTTATTGCTTATAACTTTATTTTAGTATAAGTCTAAACGTGAGGACTTGTTATTGGCTCTCTGGCGACTATGTATTCCTTTTTTTATGGTTTTATTAGCTGTAAGTCCTCCATAAAGTAAATAAATAAATAAATAAATAAAAATAATTATTAATTTATTCAAAATTAATTAATAATTTAAAAGTTATACTAATAATAATGAGTTATAATTTATTCATTTACGACAGTTTACAAACAAATAACAAGAAGTATTGCCAGGAAGGTACGTAAAACATCAGAAAAAAACATATGTATATCCCATCTTACCACAGTGCATTCCGCCGCCACCGGCACCGCGCGTCAGATCGCCCTGCGCCATATGTAAATGTACCGCCAGACCTTCCGAGAACACGCCATCTTCGTTCCTTAATTATTTTTAATTGCCGCAAGCACTGACACGACGCGTACGGCCTTCTACAATTTAGCTTTTTGAATTTTTTTCGCGTCTAGCGCTTGAATCATGTCGATTACATTATAAATGACTCATGTAAGAAACCATGCGATAATTTTGAAGCTTTAAAACAAGTAGAGTTTTTTATCGGCAACCTTTGTTCTTCTTAGAACGCGTTCGCTCATAAATCAGTAATGGCGCCCTATTATTTGTAGTTCGCATAAATTCGGAGGATTGGTAATTGGCTGTATCGTTGGGTGCACGCCGCGGGTGGTTTGCAGAATAATCACACTTGTCTGCATCAATTCGCTTGTGAAACTGAATACTGTCATTTCGGATGACGCATTTTTAAAGTGGTAAAGATACATAAATTAGGTGCAGATATGTATTTTCTAGCCCTATGGTTACTGACGAGTTGTAAGTCGAGAGTTCGAAACCAGACATGCACTTTACTTTGTGTTATTTATACCATCATCTCTACTCTCTGAACTGTGAAGCAACATCATGAGGAACTCGGCTTGTTCTAGGACCGAAAATCTGGAGACATGCGACATTCACTAACCCGCTCTGAGTCCGTGATATAGTTTACGGCTCAATCTTTCTCATAGAGTGGAGCTAACTTCCAGTTGATTGTTTATCTTTATATTATGAACCTGTATTACCATTATATTAAGGTTGCGATCGTGACGCAATTAAGAAAGCTGTTGGAGACATTGTTTGACAATGTTTTCTCTCTGCAGAAGACTTTGCAACTTGGACTAGGAGCTATGTCGTCAGTCGGGGCCGCATTGAAGAGTATTTAACTACTCCTGCAACAAACGGCGTAGTGTGCGAGGGAATACGGGAAGGTTTTAGTCATTAAGAGTCTGACCGACCACTTCGCTTACCCCAGGGTGGACGACATCCTCGATGATCCCTCCTCCTCGCTTCGAGTTTCTCGATGCTGAGGGCTGTGAAACCCCCGTGGAAATAGCTTCTCTCTGATAGTGTTCCGCCATCTGTACCTGTTATTGTTCTTGGCATCGTGTAGAGCGACGTGTTGTTGGATGTCCAGGGTAGAAAAGACCTGATCAACCCTACTTGTTGGCCACTAAGTCATTTGCCGTCAACCTTGCCAGTAATTCAGAGTGGTTCAAGTAATCGGCCTTTTAACACGCTTTTATTAGGTCGACCTGTATGTAACTAACTATGTAATGGAAACTAAGGTAACTAATTTCGGGCACGCCGCAATTGCGGCGGTAAGACCCCTCTTTGAGGAGTGGCTAGATCGGCGTCACGGCGTCCTGACCTACCGCATGACGCAGGTCCTCACCGGACACGGATGTTTCGGGAGGTACCTGTGTCTGATGGGAAAGGAACAAACGCCTGGGTGTCACCACTGCGAGGGTCGCCCTGAGGACACAGTCGAGCACACGGTGCAGGACTGCCCCGCTTGGGCAGAGCACCGACGTGTCCTCACGGCGGCAATAGGCGGAGACCTCTCGCGCCCGGCATTGGTCGAGGCCATGCTGCGGGGCGAGAGGGAGTGGGAAGCGGTCGCCTCCTTCTGCGAAGCAGTCATGCTTCCGAAGGAGGAGGCGGGCCGCGTGAGGGAGAGAATGGCGTCCTCCCTCCAGCCCAGCCGCAGTGGTCGAGACGCCCACGGCGTCGGACGTCGGCCGACGATCTCCGGCCACCGTAGGCGCGGGCATGCGGACAGCGAGTAAAGGGCAACTCGCTGTCCGACCATGGACCATGCCCGGGTCGACGGCGCGTTGTGTTCCACGCGCGCCTCAAAGAGCGTCAGCAATATAACGAGGCCCCCCCCGTAGAGGGCCGAAGCCTGCCGGGGTCGTGGGACTCATCCCATTACCGTGATCCCGGTACGTAAAGGGTTATTGAAGGAGCACCGTGGATTTTAGTCAGTAAAAGTCTGACAGTCCCTCCCACCCTGCCCGGGGTGGGAGGACTTATTTGATAATTTTACCATGATAAAAAAAAGGTAACTAATTTAACCATCTTCTAAGGGTCGTAGGATAATGAAAATTGGCAGCTGTACGTATTTCTGATGACAATACAATAATATGGTACTGTCGAACTGATCTGATGATGGAGCCGGAAGATATGAACTGGAACTTCATGATGGAAAATCGTATCATAGCTGTTTTGGATTTCTTAGAAAAGTCTTGTAATGAAATTTCGCACTTGATGAAATTGATTTGTGCGTTGCCCTATACCTTTAGGCTAGTTATTGCTAAAACTTAAATGATATTCGCTTTAACTGGATTACTATCATCATTTTACTAATTTGTTGCTATATTAAGAGAATCACGAGAGACTTATTCTACATTAAAAAAATAAAAATGAATGTTTGTATGTTTATCCTCTATGAATTCTTAAGCCATCGATCAGATTGTGATGAAATTTGGGAGAAGAAAAAAAAATGGTTTCTGGACCAAAAAATCTAGTAAAAAAATAATAACTTTATAACTTTACGCATGCACATTGTAATGGTAACTGTATGTTACAGCAAGTATTATATATATATATATATATATATATAAATTTGGTTGATGATTCGATCCGATTTTAGAATCTCTTTATTATACGTTCAAATACTTATTTTAGTCATTAACTATCGCTGTTTTTCCCAACCAAAGAATCTATATTGATAGCAACTAATAGTTTTTTATCTAGTGTAAGTAACCAACGTCCTCTCTACAAATTTCTTCATAATTGGGGAGATTTGATCTCTGAAATCTGGAATGAGTCTGCAAAAATTAAGCTGTTTGTTAACAGTTATTCAGCAATGAATGTAATGTAAAATGTGAATCAAATAATCAATCATGTACCTCTCACTCTAACACTCACACTCTCATTCTCTAACGTTCTCAACATACAATGATACGTATTATACCTATTTTAAAGCCAAGTTTATTGCATGAATTCTTGTCTGTTTGTATATACATCATTAGTTACCCCCAATTGTATTGAACGGCTATCCAAAATGGCGTTTGCCAATAACATGTGACTTCCGGCCAGTAATAACCGTCGCGTCGCCACGGTAGATCATTTTAAATATTCCTACCACATGCCGTCGAACAATGCGTTTAAATCGTCTTTTGTTTTTGCCGGAACAACTTGTAGCTCTTGCGTCGCTTATAAGAAGGATGCCGTAAAAGATAATTGACTGAAGAGTAAAGACGAATGTACACAAGTTTGAAAGATTAATTTTTCAAGATAGAGAATCTCAAATCCATCTATACAACGTGTAACAGAATAAACGCAATTCCTGAAAGTAGTTGGTTCAGAATCGGCTTGTGAATCGATTTCCGTCAAAAAATAGGTGTTAAATTTTGACGGAAAAATCTTTAATTTAACTTAAAGTGGAAACAAAGTATCATGATAAATTAATACAATCCTTATTCATCAATCAAATCAAGGAAATGCGCTTGTGTTCATGTTAGCCGCTAAAATTGCAGGAGTGTATGCGTCTGCGTAAGGATATTATATGACACACACGTTTTGCGTTTAGTAAGGATAACTATTATATAAAAAATGTCTAGTTTAGGTTTCAATTTATTTAGTTACGGATGTTGTTTTAGACTAATATAATTTAATATTTTAATTAGGGTGTCTGGGGTATTGCGCTTAATCTATGTTACACATTGTATAGATGGTTATATGGATGGATTTAAGATAAAGAAGAAGAAGAAATTGTGGAATGAGAAGAAATTAAACAATCAGATGACGTCTGATAGAGGTTGAAATAGAATACGTGATGAAAACAGATATACATCTATATATAAATATGTGAAGCATAAACCTTGCATCATTTGTGTTGACCGGAAAATTATACTTACTTCAAAAAAAAATGTTTGTGTTCATATCCACACGTTCAATAGATAACGTTTTTAGGATTCCGTAACCGAATGGCAAAAAACGGAACCCTTATAGTTTCGATATGTCTGTCCGTCTGTCTGTCTGTCTGTCCGTCCGTCCGTATGTCACAGCCATTTTATTCCGAGACTGTTAAGACTATACATGTGAAACTTAGTAGGTAGATGTATTCTGTGAACTGCTTTACGATATTAAGAAAAAAATTAAAAATAATTTAAAATAAAGGGGGTATATGCCCCATACATGGAACTAGAACTGAAAAATTTTTTTTTTCATGAAACCTATGTGTGTGTGGTATCTATAGACAGATCTTTAAAAATGATATAAGGGTATCTAAAACCACTTTATCTTAAAGTCAATCGTTTAAAAGATATAAGCTTCCAAAGTTGTAAAATGTGTGTCTCCTCCCTCTAACTTCTATAATAATGGAGTGAAAAATCTAAAAGAAATATATGACGCCTAGTTGACACTTGGCGTGACCCAAGGGCTGGCTTTTACCTTGGACAGAGGTTAAGCATTGCCATACAACGTGGCAATGCCGCCAGTCTTTTGGGCACATTACCAGTGGACACCGATGCGCACGAATTTCTGGCTATATTTTAGTTTATTTTTAGGTGTGTATATATAGTTTAGGGTTTTTATTTAAAGATATATATGTGTGTAGATCTTAATGTAAACTTTCAACCAAAACTGGTTTGAACGAAATCGGGTTAGCAGTTCTTGAGATACAGCATATTTTATAAAACCGCAAATATAACTTTGTAATTTATACAAACACTATGAAAAACAAAGTTATTTAGCGTAGTTGTAAAAATGTAATAAGCTAGTTTTAAGAAATTTTTAAGGTTTTTTTTATTCGTCAAATAAAGATACATATTATATTATATTATTATAGTTACTACGGAACCCTTCATGGGCGAGTCTGACTCGCACTTGGCCAATTTTTTTTTTAATTACTGATGAGCCCACTCTTGACCTCGATCTCGCCTGATGGTAAGCGATAGATGAGGTCTACGATGGGACGAGCGGGCACAGAAGATGCCTATTTACTACGATAATTTAATTGGATCTTAAGAGAAGCACTGAAAATGTTTGAATAAAATTTTCATTTATATTAGCTATGTGCGTAATTGTGTTAACTTTATGAGTCATAGGTACTCGAATTAATTATCATAACCAGTCTTTAAGGGCCTATACCAAATGGCTTAGCATGATCCTCTGGTATGTCGAAAATACTGCAGCAGTAATTTTGAAATAAATATATAGTAAAGTTGAGGATTAATGTTAGGTACTGTGTCTAACGAAAACACGATTCCATAAAATTTTCTTGATAGAAAAAAAATCCAAAGTTACCTCCAAACCGAACAATAAACCGCTGGTATTCAAAAATACCTTCAAATTAGATAATGAAACTTTGCATATTAATTGAACTAACTATCAAAATCATTTATTTGCTCAAATAAGGTACAGAAAGTTCTTACAGGGTTAATAAAGAATCTCTTATTTTGCCTCTAATGTCGGCGTGCAAAAATGTTTACAAGATGATAACACAAGCTTACAAATGTCATACAAATTAATTGATAATATAATTAGATTAATGAAATGCTTCTAAATTATTAAAATTACAAATGTCATAAAATTATAATTAATAAAATGATTACAAATGTCATAAAATATGTTATCATAATGTCAAAAAATATGTCATAAAATAATTAACAAATGGTCTTATCACAGGAAAAAATATGCATGCACCCAGTCACATTTAAAAACAAAAATACCATACCTCTACAACTTATAATCTAAAAATTCAAGTACACTATAAAAACATTTGTCAATGAGTAGATTTGTCAAACTGCGTTTAAATTTAAGAAACGGTAGTGCTGTTATGGTACTTGGAACTTTATTAAATAATTTAATGCACATAATATAACTATTATTGGATGTGAGTGTAAGTTTTGTTTTTGGTCGATGCAGTTTATTAATATTATATGACCGAGGAGCGTAATAACTTGTCGCATCCTGAAAGAGTCCTCTATGCTTGTAAACAAATATACATGATTCCAAAATATAGATGGATGGTAAAGTTAGAAGCCTGTATTTTCTAAAGAAAGGGCGACAAGACTCTATTTGTTTCATCCCGAATATGGCTCTTAAACACTTTTCCTGCATTATAAATGCTTGATCAGTTTCAACGCAGCGACCCCAAATAATGACACCATACCGTAGAATGGACGAAATATAGCCGTGATATGCAGTAATTGCAGCGCTTCTGGATATTTCACAGCTAATACGTACGCTATAAAGCAGGTCTTATGTTATTTACTTTTTTTAAGTTACCAATATTTTCACCGTAAATAGAAATAAACTAAATTATCGGTGTCTTGGAGTTTGGTCTTAGGACACACCAATTTATTTCCTCACAGTTTTCCTTTACCGTTTTGTAAGGAGTGGTGACGAAGAAAATAAAAGAAATGAAATATTTATTTTGTAAATTGGTTATAAATAACACTTTTACACGTAATGTTTTTTTACGTGTTAAGTTTAGTTTAGCTAGATGAGGCCGGTATTTCCTAACTGACAACTCTGAGAAGAAAAACCGAAACAAACTCAGAGGTCATAGTCTCTTTTAAAGTCCATACAATTTGTATTTGTATACGAGAAGCATGTAGTTTCATGCTCAGACCAATAAACTGAGGTTTCATGTATGTGGTGTTCTTTTGAGGAAATAACCACGCAAAGAGCGGACCTGTCCAACAATTTGACGAACAATACCAAAGTAAGGAAAGAAAGTATTGTACCTGTCTAGGTTCAAACCCATGCCTTACTCGTCATGCCTGTAACTACTCGAAATTTTATTTTATTTTACCTAAGAAAGAATTCCCAAACACCAGATATTCAAACCTCATTATATTTTTTCTGACTACTTCTCTCAAGATTTAAACGAACGAACTGACCAGCACACATGGTTTACATTTTTTTTTTGGGATTTCAGACCAAGGAGCCCATTTTTTGCAACCGTCTATTGTATCGAAGTGAGAGCACTTTCGTTCGGTCAATTTAACTGATCCTTGAAACTGATTTTGTTTTGTATTTCAAATAGATTTGGTTGCTGTGTTTGTGATTATGTTTAGTCATGGCGTTAGAGCGTGTTTTAATTTGGGTTTACTTCTCGTAAATATGGCTTTGATCCTGACGATATTCATAATTTGCGCTTTAAACCAACTTTATAGCCGACTATGTTACTGCAGATTAACAGATGTTTCTTATTTACCATATGTTTTACACACTTTAAGTTCAAAAAGATGGCTATTGAGTCTTTAGAATAGCCCTTTTATACTAACTATATAAAAATACGCACGAGTAGATACTTCTTACTTTTTTGTAATAACAACGCACGCATTAATTTATCCTTATACCATTATTCCGCGGACATTGATGTGGGTTACACGTTTACTTATTTATACATTTTTATTTCTACACACTTATATTGTAATGTGTAACTGTTTTATGTTCCAATAAAGTAAAATAAAATAAAATAAAATAATAAAATGTTTATTTTGTTTTATTAGTCTATGTTTCCTGATAGCTATCACCTGAGGGTATTTAAGTCAAGAGTTACCATGCTATTACTTCTAGGTAAGCGTACTACATCTTCGACCAAATCATTGCTTACCATCAGTTGAAATGGTGGTCAAACGCAAGCCTATTAACAACAAAAAATAATCTTGTTTTTATATATATTTTTGTATATTGTAACTGCTATTATATCTTCAATTCTCGTTACTTATAGTCATCAAAACAGTCTCCCAGAACAAGAAAATCCATCCAAAATCGGTACCTCATCCTTCAAATACTCGGCACACCCTGAACAACTAGTACTAAATACCGCATAGTCTAGGAGACTAATCCTTATGCCGCAATCAAAGAGAATGTGATACACTATGTTTTAAGAGTCGGGACTTAGTACTAAAAAAATAAAAACAGTTTACATGTTGTTGTTTACAATACCAACTGAACAAACATACATGGGGAACAAGACGTTATACAATACTACTACCAACCTATCAGACTAAATAGTGCTGAGCGATGGTAGTAACTTCTTTATCGATATCGATAAAGTATACAGGTCGGAAACGGGCTTACTTTTAACTTTTTAAAATTTAAGTGTGGATTTGTGTTGAAATAAAGCAAGGATTGTAGTTTTTAAGAAAAACAGTTTATTTTTAATTATTAAAACTAGTACAGATTATTAGACTAATGTCAAGGATTGCATATTCCCAATCTTCTTCTGGACGCAAACCCATAGCGGTCATAAACATTTTATATTTCATTCGATGGAGCTCCGTTATCAGAACGTCAGTGACCATGTCTTCTTTATTATTCTTGTATTTGATAATCATTGACTGCAACGTTATTGAAATGAAAATATACCAAATAACTTTATATGATATTAGACGCACCCTACATAGTCAGGTGCTCGGGAAGAAACTTTGTGTTTTAACTAAGAAAAAACTTCAAAAATGTCCTGTGACTAAACTAGTGATCTGATTTTTGGTGTGTAGCCTGAAAATTATACATAAAGTAAATGCGGTTTCATTTAATGCCTGTCGCTTTTATCAACGTTGTTTATAAACAATTAAAAACAGACGCACTATTTATCGATCATTGGTAAGAGCCATTTGCGTTACAGCACATCACTTTCACAAAATAAAATTGATAATTAAAAGATCGATTAAGCCTTAAAAGGCTTAATCGATCTTTAATAAAAATATATAATCAAATATCTAATTTAATACTTACCAAGCCTCATCTAATGAAAATTTTGCCATAAACTTTCTTTTTTCATTACCTTTACGACTTCACAAGTACGATACTTCACAAGTTATAAATCGGCTATTAGGTGGCATTATGGTACAATTGTGTTTACTGAACAAGAACCGATCACTTTTTACAAATTAAGATAAAAAATGAACCGTAAAATCATTTTTTTACATTATTAACATTTCGGGGAGTGTGCGATGGAATTAAACAATCTAATTCCGCCAAGTCCATTCCAACATCGGACTACAAGACAAACAGCGATGTGCCATCGTTACATGGTGAACGTCCCACCCATACGCACAAAACGTTTTGGGAATACTTTCATACTTACATACATTCATTTTCAAAAAAAGTAAACATACATATATGTTTACTGTAAAGCTGTAAAGTGGCTGACTGTCATGAAAGAAAGAGAAAGTGCACTGAACAGATGAGACAGCAAAATCTACCATTATTTACCCCTCAAACTCCATACTATTTTTTCCTCTTGAAGTTGCAGCAGCCTGGCTGCGATGACACAAAATTTTAAATTTTAATGTATTTAAACAAAAATATTATAAATGAGCTTAAATATCTCCTCCAAAATGCACAGTAAAGGAGGCTGCAATACCTGAAACGAAACACCGCTAATTAATTTTAAATCCGAATAACACCTAAACTAAACCCTACAAGATTCCTTTTCTCCTCTTGTCTCGGAAACTACAATTGGTACGTATTTAATATAACTTAAAAACAAATTCAACCCGAACATAAATTCCGAATGCCATTAAACCACACCGATTTATCTTTAGAACCCCGTAAAGGCGTTACACCCCCATGTTTGCGCAAGTGTTGCGCGCGCGCACACATGCGGCAGACATGCGCGTACGCACGTATGCAGACTACACAACATAAGAAAATGGAGAAGATCCACTTTCGACAGAAAATAATTATACTAAACGCCTAATTTTGGATAACAAAAACGAAATCTTTCCTGGCTTTCGTGAGAGTTTGTATCAGATAGTTTTGGGAATACTTTCATTTTGCATAGAGCTGAAGAGTGAAATTTTCTGACAGAGTCTTTAGTTCCTGATGGCTAAAGACAAGGGGGTCTTTAAGTCAAGAGTGAATAGGTTACATCTAGGTGAGTGTGCTTCATCTACAATCACAACACTATCGCTTACCATTAGATGAGATGGTAGTCTAAAGCAAGTCTTTTATATGTGATTTGTTAGAAATAGATATCACATCATATCTAAAAAAAGTTATTAAAAAAGATTCTTTTTCAGTAGGGTTTTCTGAATCTAACATGTTTTAGAGAGCCTTATATTGATGTAAATATATGGAGTTCTTAATTGAAAAATCTCACATTTTTAAATCTGTTGCGCAAAGTGTGCAATGATCCTTCGATTCTTTCCTGCCTTTTGTAATCCTAAAGATGCATGTGTGCGTGCGAGCAGGTACCGAAAGTTAATTGCCTTCGTATGTTCAATGTTCATTTTTCTACCTGATCTGAGTTCAGAGTTAGGTCGAGCCGGGATTACTTACAAAAAACATTTTTTGATACTTTACGTTTGCGCATTGTTGAGCTACTTTTGTTTTTGTTGTTCGTCTTGGATTCTAAATAACTCTGCTTGGTAATAAAACTGGAGCAGAATCGTTGATTAGGTCATAAACTTGTATGATTTGTTATTGTTGCTTTCTTGTGGTCGAACTCATTATCTATAATTTCGTTCAAATGTTCTGGATTTCTTGTTCTTGAGTTTTAAGGTCTAAAGTTCTATATTTTTTGAGATGTAGTATTGCAGCGTACAAAATAATGTATCTGTTGAAGATATGAATTAAATAATGCGTAAATATATTCAACATTCATTCATTTCTTTATCGAGGTGGGAATTCTCATGGAAGGAGTCTATAAGACCAAGACTAAGTTTAACAGCATAATATGAAAACAGGGGGTGAAAGGGAACAAGGGTCTGTTCTCTTGCACACTTGCGGTTGCAAATGTATCTATTCTGCCCCAATCCCAACTCAAAGTCAAAAACCCGCTTATCTACCATCTGTTTACGTCGCATACTCTCCTAGTTTAGCCACATAATGCGTAGAGGTGATGACAGTCTACAAAAGCTGGTCGTTGTAGGTGGAGTAGAAGGCATGAGAGCCCGAGGGTCGTTCGCCTACCAGCTGGTCGGACCAAGTCACGGATGTATCATTCTCAAATATATGTCACTAGGTAGTGAGAGCAACGATGGAGAGGGACCGACGGAGAACCTTCATTTAAGCAGCAAAACCTGGTGATCACTATCCTCAGTAATGAAGGAATCATTAGAGAGAGAGGACCATTCTGATTACGCAAGTAATAATATAATTATGTCAATGATTCTGATAAAGTTCAGTTCAGTTCGACAATTTTTATTCTAAAGAGTTTACCTATTCCACATTTTTTAAAAATTGTAATTCCTATAGTTATTCTCATTAGACTGATTATCTTTTCTACGAGGTTCCATCAAAAGCATCTCCAACGATATCTATCAACAATATAACTCGGGCCAGTAAAATGTAAATCGTGGCATACTCGTTTAGCGGCACGGGTACGGCCGCATTACCGCGTAGGTACCTGCGTTTAGACCCCACTGTAATTTTTAATTGACAAAAAAACAGACCCAACCGAATTTATATGTGGAATTTATTTTATTACTTATCGGTAGACGTGTGTGCGTGGGTTCACTTGTGTTATTCTTTGTGTCTTTCTGGCGGCACTTGTGTCTATTTGGGATGGGGTTGTAAGTGTATCGAAGGTTTGGAATAGTATGGTATAGTCTATAGTATATAATACATATGTTTGAAGTATGTATGTGTAGAAGTTTTGTGACTAACTTTCAACGATTCAAATGTCTATCTTATACTCAAAGAAGTGTCCTTGCAAAGTAGGTAGAAGGTACGCTTACATCATGGAAAATTTTGTATTGCACATTGAAGCATCATCCTGCTTGACATAACTACAATGTACCAATGGCTTTCAAGGCCTATCGAGGCGATGACAGTCTACAAAAGCTGGTTGTTGTTGGTGGAGTAGATGGAAATAAACTGAAATGAACTCTAGTTTGTATTTAAAGTATTTTAGTTTTGCATAATTGTTGTAAATAAATAAATTTGAAACATAAGATCAAAAGTGTTACGGTCGTCGTTATACATTGCACATTGAAGCATCATCCTGCTTGACATAACTACAACGTACCAATGGCTTTCAAGGCCTATCGAGGCGATGACAGTCTACAAAAGCTGGTTGTTGTTGGTGGAGTAGATGGAAATAAACTGAAATGAACTCTAGTTTGTATTTAAAATATTTTAGTTTTGCATAATTGTTGTAAATAAATAAATTTGAAACATAAGATCAAAAGTGTTACGGTCGTCGTTATACAGGGTCTTTCATTAAGCGTGTCCTATCTTTAAGTTTAAATAAAACAAAGTGTGTGTGAGATATTATCGAAATTATTTATTTATTTTAAAGATGTATTGATGCCATTATGTATGGAATATGACATCATTCAAGTGTCCGCCACGGCTTCTCTGGGTGGAGCGCATGCGAGATATCCAATTTTCCATGACTTGCGCATAAATCAGGCTGAATTCGACCTATGGCATAGGTTATGTTGGCTGTGAGGGCCGCTGTGGTTTGTGGTTTATTCGCATAGACCTGCGACTTAAGAAAACCCCACAAGAAAAAGTCTAGCGGGGTTAGTCACAAGATCTCGGTGGCGATAATTTTTCTGTGAAAATTACGGTCAGTTGCTAACTGCTCCAGTGCCCATTCAGCGAACACACGTCGTTGTCTATGGTCGTTTATCTTCAATTCCTGGGTGAGTTGAATTTTATACGGGTGCAAGCCCAAGTCACAATGCAAAATTCGCCAAGTTGTCGTCTGTGAAAGGCCGAGTTCTTGTGAGCGACGCGAAATCCACTGCCTCGGATTCTCCTGCACACTCTCACGGACAGCGGCGATGTTTTCGGCAGACCTTGCGTTTCGTTGACGTACGGGTGTTGGTCGATCATTTACCGAACCAGTGGACTCAAATTTATCCACCACACGACGAATAGTCCTCTCGGTAGGACGATTATGGCGGCCGCAAAATGGGCGAAGCGCGCGGTGCGTTGCCCGAACAGAACACTCATTTTGATAAAACAATTTTATCATTTGCACGTGTTGTTGAATGCTATAGCTATCCATGATGATTTGGCAAAACAGAATGAATAAATGACAACCAATTTGACAGATGTAGCTTCAACAAGATGGCAGCTACTAACTGTCAAAGTTCGGACGTGCCTATGGAAGACCCTTTATTAGAACAGCAGACTACGGAAGTACCAAAACTATCACCCACAAAAAGTAGAAAATAAATCATTCCCCTATGCATTTCTCCTGCCAAACTCTCAATACCAAACAATGCATACGAAAATCATTACGAGCGATGTACCGATAGCACAGGTAGACGCTCACAAACAATACACTGCGGTACCGTCAGCAAAAACGGTAATGAGTGCACTGTCACGAATAATGGCGCCCATTGTCTATGCGGCGCGCGATGCTTCTGAAAAAAAAAAAACAGCTTAAATTTTTTTGTGTTCTGTGCAATAATGGTTGTTTTTTTAAATGTGATTTGGCGCCAGTCGAGTTCGATTTTTGATGGTGATCTTTTTTAAGGGTCAGTGACAGAATGGTCTAAGGAAACAACTTTCTCGATAGTAGCTTGCACTGACTGGACAGTTCTATTCAAATCTGTGTGGTTATTTCCTCAAAAGACCATCTTAGACACGAAATCAGTTTTACTACTTTATGCGGCCTAACCAAATGTTTTTACTTTCCTATTTTTGCTCAAATCGTTCGACCTGCTTAAAGTTCTAAAAGCTACACGATTGCTGAATAAAGCTTGCTCTGTCCGAACAGGTTCATTCAAATATATGTGTTTCTTAGCTCAAAACAGCTCCACAGACGTAAAATTACATAGTTCCCATGCAATTTTACCAGTACAGTTTGTATGGAATTCAAGCCCGTTGACCTTTTGAGTTTGTTTCGGTGTTACTTCTCAGGGTAGTAAGTTATGAAACAACGGCCTCATCTGGTTTAAATTTACGAAAACAACGTAACAAGAATAATAACATAGAGTAGTGTCGGTGTAAATACGACTCAAAGACAGAAAACTATTTTTTTTTTTTTTGAGGACTATAAATGTTTGTGGAATTCACATTACTAGCAATCTTGTTAACCCCTCCAACTAGGCTAAATATAGGCTATAAGGCTATTGGGTTCATGTCAGTAGTGTGTTAGGTGGGGTTCAAACTCGTGACCTCTCGAGCAGAAGTCCGACACCTTTATCCATTGGGCTATTACTGCTTAAAAATATTTAACAAATAAATTACCCAGTTAATGAGGCAGACATCACAAAAATCTTACATAACACTATAAATCGTAATAAGGATGCTTACCTCACCTTGCTTCATTAGAAAAAAAACCAATTGATTTACCAAAACCAACCAAATCACCGTATCATCTAATAACATTTTATTTTCAATCTGATTTACATAAAATTAAAATTATTTGTAACAAGAATAAAATTGACGAACGTCGTAAACGATTACAAGATGATAAATGTACGACATTAAAGTTTGACCATGGATAAGTAATAAATACATATACGCAAAGACGATACTTACCTAACTTGTGTCGCGTTACGAAAAGGAATTGGATGTATAATTATTATGTTAAGCTGTTTTTACTGGAATGAAGGCAATGCGTAGGGGGGGCGCGATCTTTTTTAATATACTAGCGCCGCGCGAGGTTTCGCTCGCGTGAACTTTATCACGATAAAGACCTATCACTTCTTCTTTGCAGTCAGGTAAAAGCCTATAATCTTCTTGAAAGTTCAAGCCAAATTTCATCCAAATACGCCAAGTACTTTCGAAGATTAGACCGTTTAATCAAACAAACAAACTTTTCCGCTTTATAATAATAGTCGCTAAATAATTCTACTAGCTGTGCCCCGCAGTTTCACCCGCGTTAAAAATAAAATATTCCATTACTTTAAGATTTACTACTTAGTACATGACTTTAAGAAGCTGTGTTTTGTCGTGTCCTGTGTGCTTGTGTGTGTGTTTTGTTTGTGTGTACTTGAGCATTATTTTGTTGCAGAGTTATGTAAAAACTAAGATATATCTCTTATGATATTAATTGAAATCAAATGATGCTACCGGCACTTTTGTTCAAATTAACAGGCCAAAAAACTCATTGGCAACGATTCACTCGGCCAATGGTCGAATCAAAGCTCCAGAGCCTTGAAAATCGATGACGAGTTGCTAGTCTATTGGTAACATTTCGGGGAATATGCGATGGAATATGCGATGGATACACAATCTAATTCCGCCAAGCTCGTTCCATCATCGGACTACAAGACAAACAGCGATGCGCCATCGTTACATGGCGGACATCCCGCCCATACGCACTAAACGTTTTGGGAATACTTTCATTGTGCGTACGGCTAAGGAGTGGAATTCTTTGCTGGAGTCAGTGTCCTGTTTCCCGATAGCTATAACCTAGGGGTCTTTAAGTCAAGAGTGAATGGGTTACTTTTAGGTAAACATGCTCCATCTTTGACCAAATCATCACTTACCATCAGGTGAGATGGTGGTCAAACGCGAGCATATTATCAATAAAAACAAATAAAAAAAATTGAAATGCTTATATGTTGAGTAACGTATTTATTTAGATAAGGATTAATATCATGTAATTTATTAAAAGACTCGTCTCAGCAACTCGTCGCCGATGTTTTAGTGTCTGTAGCTTTGACTCGACCAGTGCATCGTTCACCCGTGATAAAAAGTATAAATTATAGGTATAATAGACTATAGTCTACCTCTGCGCCAAATTTCAGCCAGATCCGTTCTCAAACATCTAAACTTTCGTATTATAATAACATAAAGTATCGAAAGTACCAGTTTTGGTTCTACTCACGTCATAGTACATGCTTACCTCTATGGCATAGAAATCTGTTCACACAAAAAGAGAAAACGCTCATCAAAATACAAACTCGTTCATCAATTTCTTTGTCTCAAACTAGGCAAGTGAATCCCATTAACAGCAATCAGAATCATGTAATCTACAAAAACACCGCATAACATTAACAATCTATAATGTTCTTACTGCTAGGTCAACAGGCCTTTACACCATGAGAGCGAATGGATTATGAATCCACATGTTGGTAGGGATAAGTAGATGACACTTTTTTATAAATAAAGATTATATTATTATATCATATGATCTGATTTTCGGTTCCTTCGTATTGATGAAAATTACACAGAGTAAAGCCTACTTTTTTCAGGATGGGAAAATCATCGAATGATTTCTCTCGCTCTGGGTAGAGCGAAAGGGAGTGTCAGACTTCTACTGAATAAAAACCTACCCATTTCCTTCAGCTGCCCTTAAGTTCCGGGGCCGCAGTGTCTTGTTAGAACATTCCCGTAACCCCGGCGAGTAAGGCCTAGCTGGGTTCGAACACATGACCAACAAGCCATACCTGCAACCGGCTACTACATTTCAACTTCTTGCCATTATCGTATTTACTTGGGGTTAGCACAACACGTTTTCTTCTTCAGTTCTCCCCAAGGAATCACTTACTCCGTTTTATTTCTTACCATTCCTCACACAATCTATTCATCTTAACCTTCCTACCTTTCCATTCATCAACATTCAACTCACCACTCTTCTTACACATAGTTTTTTTTTTAAACCCAATACTGCTTTGCGTACGAAATTACGATACAGGTATCTATAAAGCACAAAACGTGTTTCTTGAACAGGTCTTATGTAAAGTGCACTCAATATTGTACGGACCGGATCACCGGACCGGTATGCTAACGAGTCCGCTGATACATTTAATTAAAATGATCCACCGGAAACGAGCCGGCCAGTCAACACAGATTTATGAAACGACATAAATGTGTCGCTCTGAGGTGAAACTTGCGTTATGATTGTAGATAAGCTCGCTGATAAGAAGAGACGTGGGCTGCAAATGTTTGAGCGCACGCGAATGGGATTTGTTTTGATTTCTTTGATTTATTGACTGTGTATTTCATCTTTTCCGGTATTTTGTACGTTATGGCAACTAGTGTCGAAGTTAAAAATGTAAAAAAGAACATGTTATTACCTGTTTTGATGTCAATATATAGGTTCGCGTTTAACTGCACTATCTTACCGATGGTAAGCGATGATGTGGTACAAACTGAAGCACGCTTATCTAAAAGTAACCTATTCACACTTGGACACACACCTATTCCTGTATGGAGTATTGCAGTCACTTGTGGGATGGCTCAGCCAAATACCAGCTAGCCGCACTTGACTCGATCGAACGCAGAGCAAAAAAGCTCATAGGTGACGAGGTTCTGGCAGGCAAGCTTCACAGCCTAGCTCACCGGCGAAACGTTGCTTGCCTGTCTATCTTCTACAGAGTACTTCGGAGAGTGAGCGCAGGAGCTTCACGACCTAATCCCTTCATCCCCCTTTTACTACCGATCCACGAGACGTACCGCAGGATACCATCCACACTTGGTCGATATACCGTCTTGTCGTACGAAGCGCTTCTCGTCTACATTTATTGTACGCACAGCCAAGGTGTGGAACTCTCTGCCGGCTTCTGTGTTCCGTGCCACATATGATCCGTCAGCCTTTAAAGCAAGTGTAAATAGGCATTTTCTGGGCTCGCTCGTTCAATCGTAGACCTCATTTTACACTTACCATCAGGTGTAATAGAGGCCTAGAGCGGGCTCATTCGTAATATTTTTTTTAATAAAAAAACACATCCTCGCTTAACATCAGGTGAGATGGTGGTCAAACGTAAGTTACTAACCATTAAAAATAAATGTTACCTGTAGTAAACCGATAGGCTTGCAGTAGTTGCAACTCGTTGATGATATAGAAAATAT
The DNA here is from genome assembly GCA_943138885.2 of Tholera decimalis. Taxonomy (NCBI): domain Eukaryota; kingdom Metazoa; phylum Arthropoda; class Insecta; order Lepidoptera; family Noctuidae; genus Tholera; species Tholera decimalis. The sequence continues at coordinate 3,204,568 of OW964553.2, read as the reverse complement.
TGTTGCAGGTTCTTTTCATTTTTATATGCATTTATAAAATGAATGTCCACAAATTATAAATCAATCAAAGTTATAAATGTAACGTTAAAATCTGTTGTTGACGCTTAAGTTGAGCTCATAAAGTACTTTAATGCAAAAGCTAAGAACATTTTCTGTTTAAAATACGAGTAATTCTTCCTAGTTCTTTGAAAATTTGTGGGAATTTTCTCTACAAATATTGAGTTCGAGTATGTGCGATAAAAGCATGGCGACTTTCACCCATTAACACTATTGTAGGTATATTTATGACTTATGAACGGAATAGCGTGATTATGGGTGATTTAATTATAACATTCAAATAATATGTAAATTGTTTACCGACACTTTTAATATGTTCGATAGAGATTACATATTGATCTCCAGTTTCATAAATTATACAGAACATAGTGCCGAATTGTGGACAAAATAATAAAAAAATAAATTACTATTTTTTATACGCACATTATTTTATAAAATGTGGCTCTAATTTAATTTTCTCTAAGATTTGCATATTACTGCAAAGGTATTTGGAATAAAGTTTTGGAAAGAATCGAGTAATCACTACTTAATTCGTTGACCAATAAACTTTGAGATGACTCGTTTTATTATTATAAAAAACATTTTTATTAGTATTAAAACGTCAGTATTTAAATGTTACTTTATTCATTTGCATATCATTCACAAGAGAATAAGTGATCTGGGTTATCAAGTTATTTCAAAATATTTACTGCCGTCAAAATTGGATCATCGGTTTTCGATATTGTCGTTCACAGACAGACTGACGCGCGTTACGTAATCTAAATGCTGAGGTGGTTTTGAAATGTAAAATATACTTATTTGAATAATATAAGCATAAAAGTTTTGATATAAAACTTCCGATATCCATATGATATAGAATAGAAAAATTTTGGAGATGTCACGATTTTTTTAAGCTAAGTACATAGATACATTGAAAACTATTGGCAAATATACCTAGCAGCCTTAGTTTTTTTCTTAGATCACTAATAACTTTATAAGACAAAGCCATGTTTTACATCAAAAACAACATTTAAATAAGTAATTAAGACAATCATAAAAGGATGACATCACTACATTTGATATCCGTTACACAATTATTTATAATAAAACCCGTATTAAGTTCTATGAACAAATAACATGTATCAGACACATTTCCATACGGGGCCATTTTGATTGCGATGTGGCGATGTCACAGCAATTGTACGAATATTATATTTATTTTATGCTAATTTCAACATTTCAAACGTTGAGTTCATTATAAATTATACTTATGTGACTCCGGCGCAGATTCAGTAGATATTATTTCTCCAAAGTATAATTATCTTTAACGGTCGCGCGATATATCTTGGTTTATGTCTATGTGCTCTATTTGATATCTTGTTACTTGGTCGCATTAAAATATTTTAATAGAAATGGTATTTTTAATGGTTTTGGCGCAATCTGCTGTGGGTGTGAGATTCTGGTTGCATCTCGGTCTCATTCACCTTTGACATTTGATTCAATCTCTAGTTTTATCTTTGTGCTTAAAACATGCTGGCCAGTACCTACCTATTCAAAAATATTTTCCATCAGATTTTCCAATTAAGTACCTACATAATACAGATATCTGATCCAAAATATTAAGGCTACTTAAAAATAAATCCTTTTGCATTATGGCAGTAACATAAAGTACATTGCTGTCAGACGTAGGCGTTATTCCTAATTCAAAATTCCGACCCAAGACAATGAAGCATACAGCCTCATCTGTCAAATCTGTTCAATGTTTTTAAAAGGTTTTTAAGATCGACCCGAGCCGACTTGTTATTGTTATTTATATTAACTTAAGAATTGCCGGGCCCTTCGCACTTGGCGTTTGAAAAAAAAAAATTAACATTCCCGCTGGTGGATTTAATTTGACACTTGAGCATGCAAAGATAGAGTTTAGTTTTCCTTATTCCTGTAAGCATGGGTCAGTAATGGCGAAGGGTATGGAATGCAACGGATTGCGTTCGGCATTAGGTACTTATTTTTTGTCAGTGTGTGAAAGGGACAGATGTATTTTAGGATCTTTCGCGAAGTGCACTAATGGGTATTATATGGGATTGCTTGCACCATCACGTCATTTCTTACGCTACATTAGATTCGACGCTTTATTTTTTACTCCATCTTTATTTATCACGGACCTTGTAGAATAGCTAAGGCTGCGTTGTTGTTCTAAGGTTAAGGCATTGTGTAGCCTGTGAAAGTTAACAATTAAGTTTACGACGCAATTTTGCAAAATTGCTAGGATTGATTGTGTTCTAGGTCAATTTGTTAGTCGTGTGTTTATTGAGAAATCTCCAATTGTAACGGATTTAGAATGGAAGCGTTTAATCAACATGGTCTCACTGTTTTATTTTTTAAAGAATGTTTTAATGGCTTCATCGTATCCTACAGTTCATTGTTCTAATTTTTAATCTCTGCTTATCTTTTGGCACAAAAAAGTTTAAATAACATTTTTTTTATTCCAAATTCAAATCCGAACAACATTTCGAATTTGGCTCGCTGGCACAAAAAGCCAACTAACCCAATGGGTACGATGCAGCGTACGTACTCGATATATGTAGCACATTGGGTCACATTGGGCACCGGGCGTCCTTCGCGGTGCCGCCTGTATACCAGTATAACTTATGATGCCATGCCGCCGTGAACCTAACCCACTGTTGCTAATTTTTCGGGATACGAAATTAGAAATAACTTTCTTGTTTCTTTTTTCTTTGTGTTGAAGGGCTTTTTTATGTTTTCAGGGACTTCTGATTGCAGATGATATCTTACTTCTTTGATCTTAATACAATTTGTTAGCTTCAATTGAAATAAAGACTGATTCCAGCTACTTAAAACTGGTCGTAAAGATAGATAAATTAATCATAATTTCGAAATCTTTAGCTACAGATGTTCAAATTTTATTTCCTGCTTCCGTATTAATACTAATACTTTAATCTATGCTTATTGTTTAAAAAGCATACTGTTTCTTCGTCTACGATGTCGTTCTTCCGAAATGTTGTCTTTATATCTATCCAGCCCTTTTGTCGGTTCAAAACGCACGTTATTTAATTCATCATATAAAACATCCGTAATAACTCCCCCTGTTTCACCCTCATCCATAAAACTATCACCACCATGCGCAACATTACTGTAGCCACCATATTTTATACTTACAATAACAAAATCTTTATACTTACGTATGGCAGTTTTTATACTTTTTTATCGTCGCTTGCACCTCGTTCTTTTATAAGGCTGTAAACATTTAATAGGGTAAGTTTACGATGCACGGGGGAGAGGAACGAGGGGGTTGGGGTACACACAAATTGTTTCACAAAGACAATTTATTTGGTGTTTTGTGGCATTGCTGTGATGTTTTGAGAATCTAAAGGAGAATGCCAAGACTTCCTTCAAGACTCGGCCAGAACCGACAAAGATGAACTATATATCATAAAAAAGAAAATAATTATACAATTTGACTGTATAGTTAGTTTTCTATAAGAAGTACACCAAAAAAAGTTATAGTTCTTTGAAGTTGACCACTTAATACCTACTTCTTATTTTAACGACAACTAACAAATTAAAAAAAACATAAGACACTTCTTCGCTCGTCATAAAACGCGGGAGAAGTAAAACTTTTGACAATTATCAGTGACAACTACAAGATTAAGTGTTACCAGCATTGAATAACTATTCTAAACTGTAGGTATCGATAATTGAATTAAATTACTTTAAATTATTTTAAGATATTAAAAAATATAACTAAACATTATTAATTATTATAAGAATTACGAATTATGACTTTAGTAAGTAATAAATTCACTTACGTAGGTTCATAATGATATTAATGTAATCGATTTGCAAGTGCAATTTCGTATCGATATTATTTTATTTTGGTATTGGCAACATTTCTAATTGAAATTTTAGATAGAAAACGTGTTGATAAATTGAATAACTATTTAAAATGACTTTTAAACGGTGTACTTCTACAGTTTTTATTTATACTGTATAATTCTTACAGTTTTATATAATGAATTATCATTAATTTAGAAATTCTGTCGGACGCTACATGATTCAAGCCGAAACTAACATACTCCTTTGAGTTGGTAAAGGGGAAAGTATTGAAAATTGGTTACAAAACGCTAGTAAATGAACTGTTGTTTATTATTAATTGGTGGTGTAGGGCATGGTTGAAGCGCGGGCGATCCCCGATTCATTATGGTCGATTTTCAGTCTCACCGGATGCAACTAAGTACTAGTGTTCTGCTTAACGTGACGGCCGGTCTGACTTCCTCAACCCAGAAGCTGGGTAGCATGATACCAAGACGCAAGACCAGTAACAGATTTTCTCACATCTGACCACCCGTAACGACCGTCAAAGATGTAGAATTGACATCCGAGACCAAAAGCTTAAAGATGTGTCCAAACATTGAGCGGCAATCGAGCGTGGCTGCCGCGCGCGGCCCGCCGCCCTGTGTTTATACGACTGCCGCGCAAACATTAGTCGGCTTTGTCCTAACTGGAGCGCGGCAGAAATGTGTCCTAGAAATGCCCCGCTCTTGCTGCTCAATGTTTGGACACACCTTAACATGTTTTACGAGACACAGAAGATTCTAGATGTGTTGAAATGGTCACCCATCCACGGACCATCCTTGGTAGCGTTGCTTAACGTTAAATATCAACCCGTGCGGTTGTTATTATATAGCTACGACCTCCTCCAATCCTCTCTAGGCTTCATAGACAAAAAGAATACATTATTACGGACTCGGAATTCAAATAGTTTCAATGGAATGTCTGACGTAAGTCATAAACAATGATGCACACATGACCTACAAAATTAAATAATTATACCACACAAAGTTCAAACATTCAACAAGCAAAAACCATATAATTTTCCAAATCAATAAACAAATGGTTACCGGTTTTGAACCATTGATAATTAAATAATTCGTGTGTATATAAAACTTTAAGTATTAATTACATATAGGTACGTACATAAATATAACACTTTTGGTACAAAAAGTGAGACCAGTTCGTAGATACCCAACAATTACTGCCGGCCTCCAAAACTAACAGACAGAATTTGTACGCAGATTTATATGCGTATGTTCAATTATATAGGAAATTCTTTAAACTAATATATTACAAATTTGATAGGTATGGGAATATCGTGATATTAAATCGACTTTATGAGGATCTTCCTCCTCGTCGCGTCGTTTTCCTCAATACTGAGGGTCGTGATTCCCTATTTGTAGAATAGTACGTTAAAACTAAAAGTTTTGGGAGTACTTTCATTATGCGTACAGCTAAGGAGTGGAATTCCATACCGGAGTCTGTGTTTCCTGATAGCAATAACTTGAGACTCTTTAAGTCAAGAGTGAATGGTTTACTTCTATGAAAGCGTGCTTTATCGTCGACCATATCATCGTTTACTATCAGGTGAGATGGTGATCAAACGCGAGCCATTTTACAATAAAAATAAAATCTGCCAGACGGTTTCTCACCATTGTTCCTGTCTTTGGCAGAATGGATGAGGATAACTATTCACAAAATACTGAGGTTTTATAAAATTGTTTGAAGACCAGGTCAGCAGAATGATATGGCTGAAAGTTTTTAGAATTAAAGACCTTACCAATATACTAATAAATGGAGATTGGGCAATTCTGCCCAACATTTAATAGCGTTATAAATATAATAATTCTCAGAATGCAAAATTACTCACTTAACTTAAAGAGGAAAATGAACAAAAAGGTCTAATTTAAAATATACTTAGTCAACTTTTGAAAATTTTAAACACGCTTTACTTTTCCTTCAGTCCTTTCCGTGGATAGTGAGACAAGAGATACGTATGAGATTGAATTGATCACACCAATTCGAATTTTATTGGTTATGATGATTTCTCTGGAATGTTGTGTGCCAAGAGCTACAGAGCTTTATATATATAACAACAAACAACTGACTAAAATCGTGTAAGAAACAAAGATTTTCATCGACATAATTTCTAACTCTTATAGTAGTACCTAAAAACCATATTCCTATAGTTATATGCCCATAGCCCTTTACGTATTTGAACTTACAACAAGCAGCTGAAGACAAATTACTCCTTAATCCCGAAATCAGCACCGAAATAACATTGTACGGTCTGCAAAAAATGATTTATACACCACACCGAGGCGCCAACACCTGCCCTGCTGTCCGTACTTGGCATGTGCGGACTTAATTTGAGCTATTAAGTTTATTTAAGTATCAATAAATTGCTCGAATCAGGGCATGTATGTTATTACCAAGTTATTGCTATAGGGTGATAATATCCAAGGCTGGGGAATACTAATTGAGGATTTGGTTGTAAACCGTATTTCGATTATTGTTTAGATTTTGGGGGAATTCACACGTAGTAACTAGTAACACGTCGGCCAAAATTCATAGTTCGATTGACACGGATCATATTTTGCCGCCAAATTCAAAAATAAGGTCCATATATCGTCCATGTCCGTTTTTGTTTTTCAAGCATGTTTTTAAAGCATTTAGTAACATAAAGGCGAAAGTATCTATACATATACATACCTAACCACTGTTACACCACTTCTTTTTAGTGTTGTTGTGTGATTGAATAAAAATTTAGCAGATAATGAAAATACTGCTTTCATTTTGTTCTTCCTAAGTTTAAAGAATTACTAGCGCCATCTAGTTCCTTCGATATGAACTGTCGGGAAAAGTTTGTGCAATTAGTTTAGTAAAAATATACTTCCGTTTATCACTTCCCCTTTAGATGGTGCGAGCGTTTTAAGTAATTATTGTAACAATAGGTTTCGCTAGAAAAATTATTTCTGGTTTCTAATAAGGTTGTCAGCTTTATTCGACAGAAAACTGTAAATTACGGCTTAGTGACTCTGAAGAGAAAATAACTATATTACAAATCATTATCAATTGCTTAGTCGTAGATAAATGATCTTTATTTTGCAAATTGGTTATTAAATAACACTTTTACACGTCATTTTTTTCGTAAATGTTAACTACTATTAAAGATGAGGCCAGTGTTTCCTAACTGACTACCCTGAGAAGAAACACCGAAACAAACTCAGGGGTCCGTCTCTTTTAAAGTCCATACAATCCATACTTATATACATACATAATTACATGGGAACCTTGTAGGTTTCAGTCTGAGGCGATCTTTTGAAGAAGGATGCTCACAGATTTGAGTGGGCCTGTCCATACAGTGCAAGCATTTGTCAGATGACGTATAGCTCAACTTAGAACGAGGAGCTTAACGATTTGACGAACAATACCAAGATAAGGATCATGTTTAACTCGAATAAAATAACCTACATAGTTCACATATTCACAATAGTTTATGAGGTTTATGTATATTAGTCTGAAATGGCCTTTTGAGGAAAGACCACAAAGATTTGAGTAGACCCGTCCTGTCAATGCAAGCCTTTGTCAGTTAGTCTGTAAGCTCAACTTTGGACTACTAAGGACCTCAACGACCTGGCGAACAATGCCAAGGAAGGGACATTTGAATAGGTCGCGAAAGTACTCAAACTGCCAGACATCGTCGTAAGAAAGAGAGCGAAAATTTAAGAAAATCTTTTCTTTACTATTTCGGGATCGGCGTCCGGTCATACCGAATACAACCGAGTATTAATGTTTTAAATGGAACAATTGCTTATAATTATTAATTGCTGGCTAGCTTGGCAAGTCTGGTGTCAGACTTTCTGACTTCTGACTCTCCGTAACGACTGTCAAAGATGTACCTACAAATTACAGCCGGGTCCAACGGCTTAACTTGCTTTCCAAGGCATGGACGAATCTCAATAAGTTATGATGATCTTGAACGGGGCGACCTTGACAAGCGGTGCTAAACTTTGAAAATCGATCCATGCCCATGGGGAGGATTGAATTTGACCGCCATCTTAACCATTTTTTGCAGTTTTGTATATCAAGTGTGTTTAAATTATTGGTGTACAATAAAGAATATTCTATCTATATATCTAAGCCTACAAATGTACGTCATTTTTGTAAAAATAGGTGCCCCGTAGAGTTTTTCTGTTTTCTAATAAGATTTCTAGCTTTATTCAAAGAAAGCTATAATTATGATGGAGTATCGTAGGATTCGTAAGATACATAAACACAATTTTACCTTTTACCCACCAATAATTTAACCAAAACACAAATGTTACCTGAAAAACAAATATCCGTCCTTTTATTTAAAACTAATTACTGCAACAAACGGGAATTTAAATTACACTGTCGTTGGTTTTCACTAGTTTCAGCTTTGAGTGAAAGGGCGGAAGCGAGCTTCCAAAACTGGGTCAGCAGAGCTGTCAGTGCCACCCCCCTTTCTCATCCCCCATTCACTTGTCACTCCATCCCCCCATTCACGGGTTAATAGTGAAAAATTAAGTGCAGCAGGGAGGGAGTTGTTTAGTTTCCGCTTTCGTTAATTCCGTTGTTCTGAGTTTTCGGTTGCCATTTTTATTTGGCATAGACAGTATCATATTTTTTGTTTATTTGACGCGGATGGAGGAAAATGTGGTTAGTATTGGCACTGGGGAATGACAATTGGTGTGTTTTCTTAATAATGCTTTTCGGCAGAATATTTATTTCGTCGTTTTTTGTCGGTTTTTCGTTTTTATTAAAACTTGCAAATCAGTAGGTTAAATTTATTGAGCAACAAGGATAAGGCAAGTAATTTGATCAGCTTCATTTTCGATGAATACAATTTATTATTCAAATTACTAAAACTGCGTCCCAAAGCATACTGTAACAAAACAACTCATCATTTACATAATTGAATCTCGAATATTCTAAATACTATCAAAACTTGCAAAACATTGCACAACGTATTACGTTCGTAAATCATCGGCAATGATCGGAATAGTTCGGAGCAATTGATTTGCATACATTGCTCATTATCCGCCATTACGGTCTGAAGCGTGTAAAATAGTTTTATATCTTAAAATGCTGGCAACACCCACGCTTGCCTTTCCTCAGAATTATCGATGTGAATGGTTTTTATTATAATCGTTATACTCGTATATTTTACTTAATAAATTCAGAGCATCATATTTTTATAATGTTTTTGTGATGTATTATGTTTCTTCCGCTGTGTACCTATGGATTTCCAAATCAAAACCCAATGTGACAATTTTTGACTAGCAATGGAGCCAGACTTGGAAGCCCAATGGTTGTATGCACGTCATGTGCACGACTTAAATAGGTGTGTTTAAATTTTGGTGTTTAATAAAGTATATTCTATCTGTCTGTCACCACTACTCTCAAAACGGTGACAGAAAACATCATGAGGAAACGGTTATGTACTAGGACCAAAAACCCACACTAGGCTTACGTGGTGGATTACGGCCCACTCTATTATCTAAAGGAGGCCATTAAAGGCTGAATATGTAACAGCGCGAGACGCTACTATTTGTATCCTTGTCTTAACCTTATAACAGACACACTTGAGTAACAGCAAATCCCAGTAGCTGGGTAAGTCAAGACTCATTGGCAATACTGGTATCGGATTTTCTGGCTTCTGATATGCGTAAGGACTGTCAAAGCTGGGACCGAGAAATCTTAATATGTTTTAACTCATCAGTGGATCGAGCGCGGCAAAATTGCTTAACATTTAAGATCGAACAATGCGGCTATTATTATTTAGCGACGAGCTCCTGCAAAAAGACTTTAATTTTGACACAATCGTTAACAGTTTCTCTGTCATATTTTCTTCAACCATATCCCACCCAGTAAATGTGATGCTATGATCTCTTCTTTATATTATCTTCTTAGTGTTGGGCACAATTAGTTCGGCAAGGTTCGCGTTTGTTCGGGATCACTCGGCGTCGGCGTCAACACCTGTCGCTGCGAGCTTCGTTTGTCTGGCTTCGACTTTTGGCAAGTGTTTAGAGATGGGGTCGTAGTAGAAAGGCTTGTTTATCGATGTATCTTCATACTCTTGGATAGTCGATTAACGCCTGCTTTTACTAGTTTACGGTAAAGTATTTTTTATTAATTTTGTCTTGGGCTAACACTACACAATGGTGGGATCAGTATCGATCTTAAAATAGAAGAACTGCCTCGTACACCTGTTACTCGCTTTCAAAGATCCGAATTTAGTTTTAGGATTAAAATATAGTATACAGTACAAATAGCTTCTTTTAGAGTTCCCTACCACTGACGAAAAATACTGAACCCTTTTAAGATTATTCAATAGTTTGTCTTCCAAGACAATTACATGAACTGAGTAGAAATTAATATAAATATTTCATTCCATTTTCTCGTACACCTACTCGTACCACAATGTGTTTTTTTTTAACCCAAAGGTTGACTGGTAGAGAATGCATTGCTGCATTAAGTCCGCCCATGTAACACGATTGTATATAACGTTTAAATAAATAAATAAATAAGTCTATGGTCCCTTTAAGTTCTAAAAAATGTTATAGATCTACACAATATAGCAATGCAGCATATAATATGAGTTGAAAACTAATAAAAAGGTAGCAACAAGTAAGTCTCTGAGCACATTTATAGAAAAAGTTCGTAAAACGTTACCTATTTTATAGTTTTATCACCAAAATGTTTTTGCTATTACAAAGTTATTTTTGCCGTTAGAGACATAAAGGTTCATTCGGTACCTTCATATGTAATGAACTTCTACCTATAGAACCCTACACACGCACTTGACTGGGAGTCATGATTTTAAGTCGTTGTTAACACGAATCCATTCTGAGATCGCTGTCGCTAAGTTTTTCAATTTCCTAAAGCCAAATTCGACAAAAGACTTATAGTTATTCTGTCTATAAAAATGGAAAGACCTCGATCTCGGTTTAGTTTTTGCCATAGATTTTTATCTAAACTAAAATTGATCTATGAAGTTTTTGTAATCACCGTTCGCATGCAAATGGTCATAAGCTAGTCTAGTGCTCGACTTATTGGTACAAATTGAAATAAATGAAAACTTAAATCTGGCGTCTAAATACTCGTCAGTTGAAATTAGATCAATCTTGAAGTTCAATGACATATGCTTTTTTAGGTTTCCGTAGCCGAATGGCAAAAAACGGAACCCTTATAGTTTCGTCTTATCTGTCCGTCTAACTGTCTGTCTGTCTGTCTGTCCGTCCGTCCGTATGTCACAGCCATTTTATTCCGAAACTACTAATAGTTTCGGAATAAAATGGCTTAAAACCGATAAAACCGATTTTGGTTGAAAGTTTAGTGTATAGTCCTAAGACTATACACTAAACTTTCAACCAAAATCGGTTTGAACGAGATCGGATCAGCAGTTTTTGTGATACAGCATATTTTCTAAAACCGCAAATATAACTTTGTAATTCATACAAACACTATGAAAAACAAAGTTATTTGGCGTAGTTGTAAAAAGTGTAAATAACCTAGTTTTAAGAAATTTTTAAGGTTTTTTTTTCGTCAAATAAATATACATATTATATTATATTATTATAGTTACTACGGAACCCGTACTTGGCCAATTTTTTAAAATTTTTCTTCTGCATCATTAATTGTGTCATGAGACTTGAAGAAGGGTCGAGGTGACGAGAATGTTCTAATGAGATACCACGGCAAGGACTACTGAAGGAATAAGTGAGTATCAGACTCATATTAACTACAAACTCACCCGTTTATAGTTAACAGGAGTCTGGCACTCCCTTTCACTCAAACCAGAGCAGGAGGAGTTATGATTTACTCTTCGAAAAAAGACTTGAAGTTTCTTGAAATGTCGTATTTCTTCCACATTTATTGTACGTACAGCCAAGTTGTGGAACTCTCTGCCGGCTTCTGTGTTCCTTGCCACTTATGAGCTTTCAACCTTTAAAGCAAGAGTAAATAGGCATCTTCTGGGCTCGCCCGTTCCATCGTAGACCTCATCTATCGCTTACCATCAGGCGAGATTGAGGTCAAGTGTGGGCTCATCCCGAATAAATAAATAAATAACATGTAACAGCACAGAGCAGTCTGCTATTGTAAAAAAATAACAACCATAATTTTATTCTGCTTATAAAAATATTGCCGGGCAGGCTTATAGAGCTTTATTTTATTGTGCACATAATAATATAATTTACGGTGGCAATCATGCAACGTTTGAGTGACCTTTTATGATAATATCTCCATTATCATCGTTTCAATAAAGTGTATACAGCGTCAAACAACTGCCTGCTACCCTTACATAGATTTTAAAACCGTATTACATAATAGATTTGTTTCTCCTGAAAAAAACAAAAAAATTCTATCGATCAACAAACCCATATCTAAATCTCTAATTACCACTATCGATATTTCTCCCACCCCTATCTCATAATGGTCATTTCGGTAATGGCGTGTCGGGCCCCTGGGATCGCCGGGAGGGGGCCGCGCTGCCCTTGCGGGCCCCTGCCCTTGCGCAGGTCACCTTGGGTACCCACAGGTACGCGCATGAGCTTATTGCGCTCAGTCAACCTTTATACTTCGCCAATCGAAATCAAACCTTATCTTCTACTTTTAAGGTGGTATTTTGAATGGTTGCGCGTCTTGTTAGGGCGGCACACACAGTTCCGGTATTGTACGGTTACTGATTTCGAAGTTAAATCTAGGTATCAGATTTCTTTTTTGTTATATCGATTCAATAATGTAAAAGTATCCATTAAGGTTTGATTTATTCATAGGAATTTGATTCGGTTTTGGGGAAAGGATTTTTTTTTAAGCTTACTTGCGTACGCCTCAGATCGGTTCGAAGAGGAGGTATAATCTCAGTAGGTAGTATTAATAAGGAACTTTGTTTTCTTAATATGTTAAATAATATATTTATGCTTTAGGGATCTAATTCTCATCCAATAACTCTTACTTTGTCCTCAAACATCCATGTCCTGCTAGCAGCTTACAAGAAAAATCTAACACCTTAACCTCACGGTGCATTTCGCATTAAAAAAAATTGCGCATAAAGTTCGCTAGTGTGAACAGACCTTTTTCTAACGAGTCCGAATTCAGTTTTTTTAAGCCAATTGCATTTTATAGGCGAGCGTGACAGGATAATTTAGGAAAGAGTGGATTTATCTTTTTTGTTTAGTGCCTTGCGCATGCGATTTCCAACAGTCTGCCATTGTTTTTGCAGATTTTTTGCTCACCGTTGTACTACGATATGTTTAATAGGTATTGAAGTAATAAATATTAACGTTTACCATTCGTTTCTGGTATAATTACGTCGTGTTTTTGTTAAACGAGGATCAACGTGCAATAGTTTTGTTTATAGTCTATGTGTCCGTTTTTTATGGCGTCAGGATAAAACCTTGTAATCATATTTTGTTATGTAATTTGCTCAGGTGTTTGTAGTAAAAAATCACTACGATTGGTAATAAATATTGCAATTACATTTTACTATCCGATTTAATCTATCATTCAATGTTGTCAACAAAAAATACAATTGGCGTGTTGCAAAAAAATGGCGGCAAAGATTTGAATATAGAACGACCATAGATAACGATTCTTAAATATTTATCAAATTCAAATTCTGCCATTCGTGAACCAAAAAGTTTTGTAACGACTTACCTATGCGTTGTTCGAATGACTTCTGAATTTTTCTCACGAATTGGGCCTTCTTATTATAAGGCAAGGAATAAAAAGGCTTTCAGTACTGGGAACAGAAGGATGACGTGTTTGGAAGGATTTTTCCTCCTGTTTGTATCTGTAATTTCTAAAGCTTTCTTCTTAGAAATATAGTGAGTAAGTTGTGAATCATAAGTGAGGTACAGAGTCTTATTTAAACCTAGGTTTAATAAACTTTGCCATTCTATGTCGTCAGATTGTATGTACACATACACTCACACCAAAGAAATCTAAACTAATCTTAGGAAATGTGTCTGGCTGGAATTACTAAGTTCTAATAAGACTGGAAGTCTTTCTACTTTCGACTGGTGGAAATATTCAGTGATATTTTATGTATGTAATTACTAATAGATACAAAATTCTGACATTATATTATTCTGATAGTTAGAGGCATTTTAATGTTTTAAAATTAATTTAGTTTTATTAATTAGTTTAATAGAATAATTGAAACAACCATCTCCCCACCTGAAAAGGTTTTTTTGATTATTTATGTTATTATTTTATTTTTTCTAAAAAAAAAAAATCAAAATTGGGCAATTAAAGCAGGATATTTATTGTTTCTTTCACAGGAATCATCGCCAACATTGACGCTTTTTTCGTCAAAGGTGAGTATTTTAAAAATCGAACATTGGCATCATCCATTGTCATTGCTTGACCAGAAACAAATAATATCCTGCGTTTTATTTTGTTGTGTTTTATTTTATGTATTATTCTGTGTATTATTTTGTTTGTGTATTATTTTCGGGGTGGGTTGTGTTGCATGGTCGTAGATGCCAATCATTATCATCATTGCTGTGTATGCTAATTTGATGTATTTCGATGTATGAGTGTTAGTTGTATTCTATTAAGTTTTTAAGTGAAATATTTAATATATTTTTAGTCGAAGTAAGTACATTCCTAGATGTGACTGGTTTTGGGCCGAATGAGATGCTAATCATAGATTTATGTAGTGAATAATCAAATTAGTAGTGTTAGTATGTAGCGTTTATACCAGATTTGATTTAAATAGTAGTTTTTCTAGACGTAAGTAAATTATCGCCAGTATTTTACGTTTTCCAGTACTTTAGTATAGATACCCATCGAAATATCATTGCTTTACTTATAATACGTGGTACGTGTGAACTATGACGGTTTGTTTATAGACTCATCCAACACCACCGTAATAGTGATGTGACGAATATATCTCTCTATCTCTATATCTATTATATACTTACGTGAAATTCATATAATACGCTATCTGAATGCTAGTCAAATATTAAGTTCCTCGAAAATCCTGTCGCGTTGATATGTTACTATGTAACTCAATAGCGAATATTAGCGAACTTGAAAAATACAGAATAGTAAGATGAATCGCATGCTACTCGGTAACGCGGTGCCGATTTCTGTGTATGAGCGAACGATTAATATGAATGAATATTGAAAGATATTAATAATTCGAATAATATCTAGTAATAGGTCAGGTTCCATATCTGATAACATATTCTTATATCAGATATGATTTGATAATATGATTTTCTATTAAAGAGAATTAGCATTGTGGTTAGAATTAAAATTACTGGCTATCTTGTTAACCTTCACCTCCAACTAAGCTAAATATGCTTGTGTCTCGAGTGGGTTCACGGCAATAGTGTAATGGTTGGGGTTCGAACCCGCGATCTCTCGATCATAAGTCATTGTCAAGTTATCATACCTTAGACATTAGAATATTGACGCTTCAATATTAGTAAAATCTGGGTTGTTCCTGAATGTCGATATTGCGGGAATATTCTAACGAGAAACCGCGACTTGGGGTCGCAATAGCAACTGAAGTAACAGAGTGGGTTTCTAGTCAGTAGAAGTCTGACACTCCCTTCTACTCCACCTACAGCTGGAGCAGTCATTTAATGATTCTCCCTACCAGAAAAAAAAGGTTAGATCCTAAAATTACACCTCTAGTTTTTAAAAACAGTGCAAGCACTATCGGTACAAATTGGTAGGAAGCAGTACCAAGCTTTTTATTAAATTTGTCATTTCAGAGAGAGGGCAAGACATCTACAGGTACTTTATTTATCATTGCATACTGATTTTAATAACAATGTCGGGAATAAATGTCAGCATGTACTTAGCCTTTGCCCAACCACGTATTTTTTTTTTATTACGGACTAGCTTTTACCCGCGACTCCGTCCGCGTGGAATAGTTACTTTGGGCTAGCGTTAAATTTAACCCCGATTTTGAAGCATTCTTCATTGGCGCTCTGCTCCTATTGGCCTTAGCGTAATGATATATAGCCTTTCTCTATAAATTGACTATTTAATTAAAAAATATTTTTTCAATTTGAACCAGTAGTTCCTGAGATTATCGCATTCAAACAAACAAACAAACTCTTCAGCCTTATATTATTAGTATAGATAGCTGTTGCCCGCGACTTCGTCCACGTTTCCGTCATTTTTCGTAAAAAAAAAGTAGCCTATGTCCTTCCTCACCGTTCAGTGATTTTGATGTAACAGACAGATTAACTTTCGTAATTTAGTAGGGAAATATAATATGTCAATCTATAATACTGTTGAAAAATATCGCAATACCGAACCGCACAATATTATTGTTAATAGCTGTGCCCGCGACTCCGTCAGTGTGTAACTCCTTGTGTGTTATTAAGTTAATGTATTGGTAATATTGTTTAGATCACGTTCACATGAGGCTTAAGTACCTATAGAACGAAAATACTTCAGCGCAAAGCTTCCGGGTAAACTATGTTGAAAATTGACCCGTCCGGCACGTGAACATAAAGATTTCTAGAACTGCTAACCCGGGAAAGAGCGACGTACAACTGACCATGCGAGAAACAACTGACACCGAGATCTACTCCAGCAACAGGAAAAGTCTGCCCTTGAGCCTTATTAATTGTCATTGCATAACACACCGATACTGGGAATTGCGTTCTTTTAAATTGGAATGGAAAATTATTTGGTATTCCGTATTATGGGAATTCTGGGAATAAAGACGGTTTCTCCTGCACCGCAACCTGTTAAAATTTGAGCCTCGATTATATTTTTTTGCGACTGGGTTACTTTTAGCCGAGTTCCATTGCAAAGTTGTGGTGGTTTTAAATTTCGGAGCAGAATAATAATCAGAAAGTTTCGAACTGCTAACCTATCGGGAGTTACACGTGTTATTGTGAGTCAACCATAAAAGATAGATATATGCTGTCGTGGGATATTTTTTATATAATTTTAAGGAGAACATTTCCGTCATAAATGATTTCTGTGTAGCTTTAACCATTAAGGTTGCACTCGCGACGGAACCTTAAAATTGGAGTAACTTCTCCCGTTTTCCCAACATTTCCTTCACTGCTCTGCTCCTATTGATTGTAGCGTGATGAAAAGTATACTATAACCAGCTCAGGAGTATGAAAAATAATTGTACCAAGTTTCGTTAAAATCCGTCGAGTAGTTTTTGTTTCTATGACGGTTATACAGACAGACAGACAGACAGACAGACCAAAATTTTACTGATTGCATTTTTTGCATCAGTATCGATCCCTAATCACCCCCTGATAGTTATTTTGTAAATATATTTCATGTACAGAATTGACCTCTCTACAGATTTATTATAAGTATAGATTAGCCCACTCTTGACCTCGATCTCGCCTGATGGTAAGCGATAGATGAGGTCTACGATGGGATGAGTGAGCCCAGAAGACGCCTATGTACTCTTGCTTTAAAGGCTGAAAGGTCATAAGTAGCAGGGAACACAGAAGCGGAGATTTCCATAACTTGGCTGTGCGCACAATAAATGTGGAGGAAAAGCGCTTGGTACGATAAGACGGTATATCAACCAAGTGTGGGTGGTACCCAGCCGTGCGTCTGGTAGACCGGTGGTGAAAAGGAGATGGAGGAATCAGGTGATGGAGCTCCTGCGCACATTCCCCGAAGCACAATCTGTAGAAAACCGACAGGCAAGCAACGGTTCGCCGATGAGCCAGGCTATGAAGCTTGTCCACTAGCGCCTCGCCACCTGTAGGCCTTTTAGCTCTGCGCTGTTGGTACCGGCTTCAAGTCTAGATGCTGCTGAGTAGGTACTAGTATTTTACATGAAGCGACTGCCTATCTGAACCCTAAAGCTAGGTATCGCGATACTTCTGTGTCTGATCTATATATTGATAGCAAAATTAACAAAATCCTGTCGATATTTCAACTCAAGAAGACAAAGTGCAAAATGAAAGTTAAGAGTTAAGTTACTACGATACAGAGGAACTGTTTGCTGTACTGGTATAGGCCTCTGACTCGTTCAAACACACACACACACACACACACACACACACACACACACACACACATTCACTCTAATCCACGCACACACACACACACAATCTAATGCACACATCTTTTTTCAATTTTTATTTTTTTAATAGTTTTATTGTTATTTTATTTTCTTTTCTGTGTTGTATAATTTTCGCCCAAAAACTACTGTACATTATTCTATGCACAAATTTGTAAATTTTAATTAACTAAGGAAGAGGCCTGGTATCCTGAAATACAAGCCGTGAGCCTTGTCCACCAGTCTCTCAAAATATGTTTTTATATTATCTATACTTATAATAAATCTGTAGAGAGGTCAATTCTGTACATGAAATATATTTCCAAAATAACTATCAGGGGGTGATTAGGGATCGATACCGATGTCAAAAATGCAATCAGTAAAATTTTTGTCTGTCTGTCTGTATAACCGTTATAGAAACATAAACTACTCGACGGATTTTAACGAAACTTGGTACAATTATTTTTCATACTCCTGAGCTGGTTATATTATACTTTTCATCATGCTACAATCAATAGAAGCAGAGCAGTGAAGGGAAATGTTGAGAAAATGGGAGAAGTTACTCCATGTTTTAAGCTTCCGTCGCGTGTGCAACCTTAATGGTTAAAGCTACACAGAAATCATTTCATGACGGAAATGTTCTCCTTAAAATTATATAAAAAAATATCCCACGACAGCAAATGTCTATTTTTATGGTTGACTCACAATAACACGTGTAACTCCGGATAGCGTAGCAGTTCGAAGCTTTCTGATTATAATATTTGTCTACTCACACTCTCAGTCACCCCTAATTGAAAAAGTTAACATTATTAACTATTCCATAAAAAAGAATCATATAAATCGGTATAGAAACACCAAAGTTCACATCGCGCGTGAATACTGCCACGCTCGACGCGTCTCGCGGCCGTAGGTATAAAATTCCGTTCTATAGGTACTTAAGCCTCATGTGAACGTGATTTAAACAATATTACCAATACATTAACTTACGCTGACGGAGTCGCGGGCACAGCTATTAACAATAATATTGTGCGGTTCCGTATTGCGATAGTTTTCAACAGTATTATAGATTGACATATTATATTTCCCTACTAAATTACGAAAGTTAATCTGTCTGTTACATCAAAATCACTGAACCGTGAGGAAGGACATAGGCTACTTTTTTTTACGAAAAACGACGGAAACGCGGATGAAGTCGCGGGCAACAGCTATCTATACTAATAATATAAGGCTGAAGTTTGTTTGAACGCGATAATCTCAGGAACTACTGGTTCGAATTGAATAAATATTTTTTATTAAATAGTCAATTTATAGAGAAAGGCTATAGGCTATATATCATTACGCTAAGGCCAATAGGAGCGGAGCGCCAATGAAGAATGCTTCAAAATCGGGGTTAAATTTAACGTTAGCCCAAAGTAACTACTCCACGCGGACGAAGTCGCGGGAAAAAGCTAGTTTGTATTGTTAATGTATAAAACCATTGTATTGTGGCGAGAAATAAACCATTTACCTACTTACTTACTTTTTGGCAAGATTAGTGTCAGAATTTCTGGTTTCTCGACTACCTACAAATGACACTCGGGACCGACGCGATGGTTTAGCGTGATTTCCGAGTCGGTCACCGATCCACGGTCCTACCTCCGCAAGTGTTAAGCAACACTTGAAGATACCCATCCGTCTGTTGTATTTAGCCACGAGCTCCTTGAAGGGGTTGGAATACGAGTAATAGCTTAAAAATCGAAATAAAGTAAGTAGAAATTGGTTATTATATCGAAAAAGAAAAACAAAAACGTGATTTAAACCAAACGACATGTTAAGCATTCCCATTAAATACACATCTTGCAAGTTCTCAATACCGTATCCAACAAGAGATACGATATAGAGAAACACTAAAAAATTATTTATATATTAATAAATCCATTCAAAAACAGAAAATAAGAATTAAATATTAACAAAAGCGAGCCACGTGTCACGACGCATCAACCTGGGCACGGAAACGAGTGCAGGCTTTAGCATAGCTAACACCTGCACTGTCGAACATATTATCGTAAAAATATGCGATTTTGAAATGTCAATTTAATAATAATGGCAATCTAATCAACCAAGCCTGTTCCATCGTCGGACTACAAGACGAACGGCGATGCGCCATCGTTACATGGTGGACATCCCACCAATACGTACAAAACGTTTAGGGGAAGACTGTCATTGTACGTACAACTAAGGAGTGGAATTCCCTGCCAGAGTCTGTTTCCCGTTAGCTATAACCTGTGGGTGTTTAAGTCAAGTGTGAATAGATTACGTCTGGGTAAGCGTGCTTCATCTTCGACCACATCATCGCTTACCATCAGTTGAGACGATGGTGAAACGTGAGCTTATCATCAATAAAAAAGTCACCAAGCGAATAATTGGTTCGTCAATATAAATGAAGCCAATAATTAATGGATTCAGCTGTTTTAATGCAAATTAATGGCACTATGCCCGCAAAACATGACACATACGGTTTCATCTAAATTATAGTACAAATAAACTCACGCACCATTTTACAAAACCAACATTAAAACACTATCAATCCAAAAATAACTCTCTTAACATAATCGCGTAAATCACATGCTTTATTTGTTTCATAAATTAATAAGTAGGTATCTGTACCGTTTTCACGCAGTTTTGTCACAATAAAAGTGTTAATAAACATGAAATTTTATAGCCCGTAATCTGTAGGTGACATTGAACTCAAATATTTTGTTATCATAGACAGTCTACTCAAATAGAAAGGTTTGTCAAACTACATACGAATCGTTAATTAAATATTAATACATAATTTGACAGATCAAAGCAAAGATAACCGATTTTTATTACGAACTTTTGTAGATATTATCTGTGAAATATCTAAAAAATCTGATAGTTTCTCTAGTCTATGGTTTTTTTATTCATATTTTAATACTAGATATCGCCTGCGGTTTCGCTTGCGTTTAAAATTTTGCATCAGGTGGTCCAGTTTCCGAAATCAACTATAGCATATATGTGTCACCCAGACTTAATATCATAAATAATAATAATGCACAATATCACTAAAAAGTTTCATTGAAATCACTCTAGTAGTTCCGTTGATTAGAGCACAAACAAAACACAGATAAACAGACAGATAATTTTTTTTGTTATATTATGTAGGTACTGTTTCTTAACCCACTCAATATTTTTTTCGTAAATATATAGATATACCTATATCGAATGTACACGCTCTCTTTTTTACTATTTTTTATATGTATAGATTTACGAGTACAAATACATAATTTCACACAAGAAGAAAATATCGAAGAAGTCATTTTAAATCGTGACTTACTTATTTTATTGATATTAAACATATATGTATTAAGTATGTTAAACCTAACAGGCTCGCACAGATAAATGTCTAGACATGACGTCTTTTGTTTTTATGAGAACATTAAACGGTGATTTTCGCTCAATTATTTATTCATTTTAAAACAAAAATAATAAGAAAGAAAGTTGCAGATCAAGCAACAATGCAACATTTAAAAAAAAACATCTAATTCAAAACGCCAGATTCATAAATCCTACGATTTACAATCAAGACTTTCCGTAAATGCAAAACATTATATACAAATACACAATATGTCTACTATTATAAATAGAATTTGGTCTTAATGATTAGATCGGTTGATTCTGTACAGTACTGTTAGCATACTGTTATGTGAGGCAGGTTTGTTTACATGTGACACAGTCAAGTGGCAGTAGGACCAGTTTGCGCTGTCCATGAGTGATGATTGCTGGAATAAAAGTTGTTTCCATTTCATAAATGTCAGAGTAATTTAAAAAAAAATGGGCAAATACGAGTCAAACTCGCACACGAAGAGTTCCGTACTACTATAAAAATACCATCGTCTATAAAAACAAAACAAAAATATCACATCTGTTGCATGGGTGCTCCCCTTAAATATTTATTTTTTTTGTATTTTTTGTTATAGAGGCAACAGAAACACATCATCTGTGAAAATTTCAACTGTCTAGCTATTACCTGGTGACAGACAGAGAGCCTTAGTAATAGGGTCCCGTTTTTATCCTTTGGGTACAGAACCCTAAAAATATTCAATATTATGAATACTTTGTGAACAACAGCGTGATAAATATTATTGGGTAAATATAAAATAAAATTAGAAACCATAAATATTTGAAACAAAACGGGCAATGGGCAATGAAAAGAAAAATATACATATTCAAATAGCGGTTTTTTACATCACTTTTAAATATTTGTTACAGCTATAAGTATTTCATAGATTCGGAGAAGACGAGTTTCATAATCTTTTTGTAATAACAGACTACAAGCAACATAATATGAAATATCTGGCAGACCGCTTCTAATCTTTATAGTAAGTACATACATAATACGACCAACGGAATTTGACAGATTCGTTTAACAAAATGTTAGCTTGATCAACACCCGAAAAAGGGTTCGTTATACTATGGACTCCATACACTCATTCCGCGGATCCCTTCGGAAATTAATAATAACAGCCTTTATTTAATAACTTTACATAACTATTCATAACATACACTCATATACAAGGTGGGGAAGATGATACGACCATAAGTGAAAACACCGACTATACTAATCTCGAGGAAACCATAGTGAGGATAAAATAAGATATGACATCAAAATAAATAAAAAATTATATTTTCAAATAATCGCAATAATACGAGTAAAAGTAAGAAATTGCCGTTTTGTAGTGAAAGATGCTTTGAATATACTTAAAACCTTCATGTTGTGAGAGTTTTTAACACGCTTTTATTAGGTCGACCTGTATGTAACTAACTATGTAATGAAATCTAAGGTAACTAATTTAACCATCTTCCAAGGGTCGTAGCGTAATGAAAATTGGCAGCTGTATGTAGTTCTGATGACAATACAATAATATGGTATTGTCGAACTGATCTGATGATGGAGCCGGAAGATATGAACTGGAACTTCATGATGTAAAATCGTATTATAGCTGTTTTGGATTTCTTAGAAAAGTCTTATAATGAACTTTGACCACGATTAGGTTTCAAGGTCTGATAATGAAGCCAGAAGATAGGCACTGGCATTCCATGATAGAATATCGTATCATAGTCGTGTTTGCACTTGTGAGAAAGGCCACGTAATGGACTTTAACCACGATTAGGTTTCAAGGTCTGATGATGAAGCCGGAAGATAGGCACTGGCATTCCATGATAGAATATCGTATCATAGTCGTGTTTGCACTTACGAGAAAGGCCACGTAATGGACTTTGAACAAGCCAAGTCAAGTCAAGAACAACAAAAATCCGTTATCGGTTTTCTTAACATTTTTTTTTGTTTATACGTGCGTAAAGCGTGTTTTTCTAGTGTCTTTTAAACTATTAATTTATTTGTACTTAAACGCAGGATATTTGACCCTCCTTTGAAGCACAGTGGTAATAGAGCCTGCGGAAAAATATGAAAATAGAAAAAAAACTGGTTTTTTTTTGTACATACTAAGCAGATTATCATTTAGGTTATGGTAAATTTGTGCTCGTGTTGTCTTCTCCACTTTGTATACATAATCAATCAAGAACGTTCTCACTGCTGGGACGCAGACCTCTACAATAGGAAATAGGCCGGCCACCACGCGTGCGCAGGAATGTTTGGTAACATACAGTATGTTAACTAACAGAGGGCGTTCCCGTTAACCCGCAATAGTATAGCATCAATACATGCTAAAAAAATATAACCATTCGAAAACAAAATGTTTTTTTTTTTATATTAAAATATTCACTAAAAATGTTAAATTGATACGTAAAAGAAACACTCTATACACGCGTACGCATTCATAAATAAATTGCGACGTTGCCGTCCTTCAACTACGCGTGTATATATTTTAATATAAAAAAAAAGAATCATTTTGTTTTCGAATGGTATATATATATTGGTTTTAGCATGTATGGATGCTATACTATTGCGGGTTAACGGGAACGCTCTCTGTTAGTTAACATACTGTATATTATAATAATTATTGCGACATACGAGTATGTGTAGATATACTTGTTTTCTAGCATATGCTTCCCCGAGAGTTTGCCACAGTGTATGGTTCAGTGCATTTCACTCTTTCTTTACTCTCTTTACTCTTTTTGTATTATCTTGGACATCACTATTCTACATCTCTAGACCATGTTTACTTTTTATTCCTGATCATAATGATAAAAAGTAAAGTACCAAGAAATTAACATACTGATTAATCTCGACAGTGACCGATCTCGCAGCAAGCTCGCGTATTAATATATTTTAATTAAAACAACTTGAGCGGAGTATTTAAAACACGGCGGGCGGCAACCAAACTATTGGTGATTATTTTGCTAATACGTAGTTTTCATATTAATTAGTGAAATTGTCGAAAACCAGGCCACAGTTGTCCCACGAATGTGATATCGTTAAAAAAAACACTTAACGAATGTTTTAATGGAATTGTGTGATTTGCCGATCATTTTATCAACAATATTGTCTTGGCCTACTAGGCCGCTATGCCTATCGCTGTTTAGAAAGTATACCTACCTTGTAGGCTTTCAAATTATGTTTGGATATTGTAATATTTGTTTTAAATGAATTATTTAAACATTTTTCTGTGATTTAAAATTTAATGTGTGTAATTTACTTGTATAGGCTTAAGTGAAAACCGGATGATTTATTTCGAAATTTTATTAAATATTAAGTAATGGAAAACTGTTGTCGTAGCATTTAATACGGTAATAAGTTAAAATGTTAAAATGCATTCACGATACAGGAGAGATTCCTAGTATGGGGCAATGTGTTAAAAATAAAAAATATATAGATAGTACCTACTTATAAGATCTTAAATGATCTTGTATGTGACATATCAGGTAGTTGGTGATTTTAACAAAATTTACTTTAAAATCAAACATCCAATAAATAGATCGAAGAGACACACAGATAAAGAAGATCAAATACTGATCTCAGTTGCCAGATAAACCGTCCATTGCTTAACCAACATTAATAACTTGAAGATCTTTTAACTACCGTAGTTATTCAGTACAGCCATAAACATGTCGGGCCTAAATTATTTCCAATAATGAGCCATCAAACCTGTATTAAAATTAGTACGTTAATTAGTTTTTTAATGTTTAAATTATCTAAACGATAAAATGTTTTTTGTGATTATTATAAAATTATAGCCAATTTATTTTTTCCTATGCTTTTTTGGTTTATTCTTGTAAGTCTCATTGAAGGTTTAGCTGGACAGTTAGTTACTCAAGGTTTTAATCTTGTAAAGGTGTTGTTTAGATCTCTCTATAGCAGAAGGACAGATTTGCATAAAGGCAGATATTGTACTATCGTCGTCAAAAAAGATACGAATTTAATTTTCATAAATAGTCAACAAAATGTATTTATACTACACCTGCTTGGAAAGTACCTTGATACTTTATCAAATTTACGGTAGAAAGTACGTCATTGCATATCGAACAAATATGCGGGGAGAAAACGCATCTGAGCAGGAGAGAAAAGTGTATGAAAATCCATTTCTTACGTGGTTTTTCTTTTTTCATTTTGGGTAAGACTATGCGCCGGTAACCTAAATATCAAAAGCCCAAAAGTTTTTACAGTGAGTTTTTATCTCCAAGTTCGCAAAATGACACTGGCCACTAGCTGTGTGTTGGATGGTGTCGGGCTGGCAGTGCGACCCTGCGGCGGCAGGATAAACTATTTGAAAAAAAGCATGTGAAAATTGCAGACGCCATTGGCGCCATTTTCAATTTGTGTGTTGTTTGAGGATTCAGTTTTCGTAGAAAGTAAAATAAAACTATCAAAATGATAAGTAGTGATAGTGATGATGAAGATTTTTTAACTCCGCCGCAGTTGAAGGAAACAGCAAAAATACTGATTGATAACCTTTTACCACAGAAATCAATTAAAAAATATAATAAAACTTATGACGATTTTTTGCAATGGAAAAGTGAAAAAAATGCGACATCTTTTTCTGAAACTGTTTTGCTAGCTTATTTCAGTGAAAAAGCGCAAAAATACAAACCAAGTACGTTATGGTCTATGTACTCAATGTTGAAAAGTACTATTTATTTTCCTCGTAGGTGTAGTATAAAGCACTATGTATCACTCGAGAGAAAGTGCGATTCCCGATCTCGGGTGTTTTAAAGCCCTCGCCTACGGCTCGGGCTTCAAACGACTTCCTCGACGGTAATCGGTCACTTTCTCCTCTCGGTGAACAATGTACTATTATTACCTATAATTCAATATGACAGGCATTTGTTTTTTGTTATAAATAAGACATTTACAAATAAAATTTAATGAATTGTTACTATTCCTTTTTATTTTTGTTTTCTGTGTGGATCTTTCTTTTCATTGATAATTAATAGGCTTGCGTTGGAACACCATCTCACCTGATGGTAAGTGATGATGTGGTCGAAGATGAAGCACGCTTACCTTGAAGTAAATCGTAGTAGTAGTTTTTACCTACTTCTGCCTTTATGCAAATCTGTTCTTCTGCTAATCTGGGATCTTGATATTCTGGGATTATTCTTATCTGTCCTTCTGTTGCAGTGAAATTTTGTTCTTTGTCCTGCTTTAGGATGACTGTTATTATATATATCTCGTCGTATAATGTATCTGTGGTAAGCCCATCGTCCACATTAACGACCCATTTTCCCCTCTTGAATGTTACTACTCTCTTACGTAAGATATACATAAACAGATCGTAAACCTCATGTTTTTCGTATTCCTGGACACGGAACATAATAAAAATAAATTAAAACTTAATGCAATAACTATAAATTGTTAATCGCATAAAACCATTCTAATTTTTAAAAGCTTAACTATTTGTAAAACATTATAGGTACTCGAAATCTGTAGATTCTGAATATTCATTTAATATTTAAATGACACGTAGGAAGATCTCTCGATGAAATAATAACATTGATCATCAATTTAAGGAAGACATGCCGATGTACCTTCGTATATAAACCAACTGACTATCTACAAATATCGAAATTATTCCATGCCTCGGAAACCAAGTTCAACGACAACAGTCGCTACGGGTAGTCAGAGGTCAGCATATCTGACACCAATCTTACCAAAATGTCTTACCCAACTACTGTGTTTTAGAGGCCAGGCAGATGCTCCATGTAAAATACATACCGAGCTGTATCCGTTGGCGTTCACAGACATGCTAGATGCGACAATGCGTACCAATGCAACGACCATTTTTAGGGTTCCGTAGCCGAATGGCAAAAAACGGAACCCGTCATGTCTGTCTGTCTGTCCATCCGTCCGTATGTCTCAGCCATTTTATTCCGAAACTATTAGGACTATACATGTGAAACTTGGTAGGTAGATGAATCCTGTGAACCGCTTTCCGATTTTAAGAAAAAAATTTAAAATATTTAAAATAAAGGGGGTTCCCCATACATGAAACTGAAACTGAATTTTTTTCATGAAATCTATGCGTGTGTGGTCAGACAGACAGGTCTTTAAAAATGACATTGAGGTTTCTTGAGAACCACTTTTTCATAAATTTAATCGTTTAAAAGATATATGCTTCCAAAGTGGTCAAATTTGTCCCCCCCTCTAACTTCTATAATAATGGAATGAAAAACTAAAAAAAAAAATATATGCTGTAGATCTTAAGGCTTGTATTCATGCCAATAACCTTGACCATTTGGGCGGAGCTAACGACCCCTCTCCGCGCGTCACTCCGCGCAGCTCCGATACCTGCATGCAACAGAAAAGAGAGGCGCGCTCGGCCCGCGCTTGCGCCGCCAGCATGCGTCGTCGCTTCGCCTAGTCTCGGCACAGAGTATCGAAATCACAGAAGGTCAAGTCATCGTGAAAGTTAAATTCATTTTTATTTGTACCGCATCAAAAGTGGTCAAATTTTGTTTTTATTTATTATCTATTGATATAGATGCACTTTGAGTATGTACTATAGAAACTATACCTCTATTATAGATCAGCCTGGCTCGAAACATGAGGTAAACAACTTGATGTATCTTTTTAACTTAATTATATATAAATAAAAATTAATGGCTAAATGTGTTGCTAAGCGCAAAACTCAGGCGTGGCTGGACCAATACGGATTTTTTTTCGAATATTCGTTATAGTCTGAGGAAGGTTTCTATTAAGAGGAAAATGGTAGGTAGGTAGGTAAGGTAGGTATGTAGGTAGGAACTTAGAGTAAGGTAGATAGGTAGTATAATTATTACTAGTGTATGTCATATTATTTGTTACATTTTTTATAAACAAATAGATTATAACTAAAATTCACTGAAATTTAACTTTCTTTCACCAAGTATTTTTATTCTTTTGGTTGGTTGAACTTCTTCATCGTCATTTATTTCTCCGTGTTCACATATATTTATTTTTAGAAATTTTGATAGCCATATAAAATCTTGTTCTATGTTTTCTTTTCGTCCTTCTTCGTTCTCGTTTTCTTCATTTTTCTCATCAATCTATTTTTCTTTCCTTAGTTCTATTTCCTTCTCTTTGTCGTTTTCTTCTTTCTCTTGTACATTATCTTAACTCTATCTCTCTATCTCAACTGGCGGCTTCGTCCGTACGAAGATAAACCGGTGCATATCGGCTCAAGCCAGGCCTCGCTCAGACGAAGCGCACACACGCGCCTTGCTTGTAGAAGTGTACCTATCATAGCGCAGTTGTATGAAGCTTACCCTCTGTCCGTTTACTCTGTGCTATCTACTTTTATGCGAGGTAAGTAAAGCGATAGTTTATAATGAAATATGTAGATAAAACTTTAAACTTACCTTGATAATAAATGTATACCCTTTTGTTTGTAATATTTTTTTAGACCTCTCTTCATTCGTTTCTGCTTATTCCCATGTTTTACAAACTAAATTTAAACACTACTAAAACTGTAAAATACTATGAGTTTATAACACTAACACTACTTATAGATACATAGAATACTCTTTGACTTATAAACAAGAATCAGAAATAAAACTTTTTGACGAATCGAATGTCGGTTCTATTTTTTAATAATAAGTTTTAATTCACGCTTTTTAGTGGGTCGGTTTGTAATTTATCTAGTTACAAAAGCCAAAATGTCAACTACTTATCACCTTTTACAAAATATTGCTTTTCTCGGTGCAGAGCCGTTAATTTTTGAGGAGTTCTCCTGGTACATCACTATCAGCTCTACTTCACCATATGCATTGTGACGAGCATAAAGTGCTTAACATCTATATTCAAGTAATCTAATCGCAATTCACTAAATACTTATTATTGAGTAGTTTCGATGGCCATCTGGGGTCTTCGTCATCAGTTCCACTTCCTCAAATGGTGCTTTTCGAGAGAAACTGAACAAGGTACTATAAGAAATACCCAAAACGCTATAGTTATGCCTATAATATTTGAAGAGTTCCCTCGATTTCTACATGATTTCATCATCAGATCCAAACGTGACGACAATAGAACTAACTAGAATGTATATTCTTTCAAACAAAAAAAGAATTTTCCAAATCGGTCAAGCCATCTGCGAGTAATGAAGTAACATCATAAAAAAAAAGTTCAAGATGAATTGAGAACCTCCTCCTTTTTCTAAAGTCGGTTAAAAGGCTATTCCACTATTTACAAAATTAATTTTTGCAGTAATATTTTACGATATTATTTCGTAGTGCTTGAGCTCTCGCAACGCGACGTACGTCCACCTAGCAACACGATGCGCCCCGCACTGAATTTGTGGACGAGTGCGGGGGTGATGTAAACGCAGTCTTTAATTGGACGCATTTTTAATTTATTGTAATAAAAATAATACATATTTGTAAAAAGTAACAAAACCAAATTATTTTCATTTGTATTGCAAAGCAGTAGTATATTTTTTTATACTCTTTAGATAAGAAATTAAGGAGTAAAATGGTTTCATCTCAATGATCTGGAGGTGATTTGGCATTTTTTTTTCTTATTATGTGATACCGATAGAAAAATTGTGGCTAAACCAAATTACGGTTCATATCATGTAGATTACTAACAATTTTTTTCAGATGTAATTTCTCTATAATTGCCGACGAAAAGTTGCTTCATCTGAATGCTTTTTTCAAGCTTTTTTCGAGAGAGCAGCCTTAATGTAAACTTTCAACCAAAATTGGTTTGAACGATGGGTCGGCAGTTTTTGAGATACAGCATATTTTCTAAAACCCCTAATATAACTTTGTAATTCATACAAATACTATAAAAAAAACAAAGTTATTTGGCGTAGTTACGACGGAACCCTCCATGGGCGAGTCTGACTCACACTGGGCCAATTTTTTTTAAAATCTATCGTTGCATAAATATTGTGTTCGCATCGCGGCTGTCTGGGGGAGTTCTTAACATTCACACATTGAAATGCCTTGAACAAAATAGTCACCGTCCTTAGTAAAATTCTGGTAAATCCCAAAAATAAACTTAAAAAAAGCTGTCGTACCACTCATTGTACAGTAATTTCCTGTATTTAAAAGTAACTAAATGAATCGGTTAGTAAGACATATGTACAGTCATCCTGAGCTTAGGTACTGCGAAATTATTATAGCATGTGAATAATATGTAGAAATGTCTTAGATGAGTCGTCATTTGAGAACGAGGATAATATAATAATCCTTGCCGGTGTATTTTATTTATATAATGAAATGAAATGAAATGAAATGAAATGAAATATTTATTCTGTAAATTGGTTATAAGTAACACTTTTACACGTCATGTTTTTTTGCGTGTTTAGTTTAGCTAGATGAGGCCGGTATTTCCTAACTGACTACTCTGAGAAGAAACACCGAAAAAAACTCAGAGGTCAAAGTCTCTTTTAAAGTCCAGACAATTTGTATTTGTATATAAGAAGCATGTAGGTTCATGTCTGTGGTATTCTTTTGAGGAAATAACCACGCAAATTTGAGCGGACCTGTCCAGACAGTGCAAGCATTTGTCAGTTATCGTGTAGCTCAACTTAGAACCTAAGGAGCTCAACAATTTGACGAACAATACCAAAGTAAGGACCTTTGGGGTTTAATAAATTCAGCATAAAAAATATATGCTTTTTTATTGGTGGTAAGCCATGATGTGGTCGAAGATGAAGCACGCTTACCTAAAAATAACCTATTCACTCTTGACTTAAAGACCCCTAGGTATAAGTATAGCTATCAGAAAACAGACTCCGGCAGCAAATTCCACTCCGTAGCCGTACGCATAATGAAAGTATTCCCAAAACGTTTTGTGCGTATGGGTGGGATGTCCACCATATAACGACGGCGCATCGCATCGCGCATCCGTGTTTCTTCGGTGTTACTCTACATTATAATAAAGATATTAAAAGTAGTCGTTTTAGCTAACATAACTATGTGTTTTAGTGAAATGATACACGATGACTTCTGTGTTCCCTGCTACATATGACCCGTCAGCCTTTAAAGCAAGAGTGAATAGGCATTTTCTGAACTCGCTCATTCGATCGTAGACCTCATCTTACACTTACCATCAGGTGTGATCCGGAGAAGGCTGGTTTAATGTTTTATACACAAACTATGCAAACAAATCCAATACGGTGCAAACACCTCGAAATCTGTTTATTAATATATGTAAATAAAACAGATAAAGATCTAATCATACATAAAAAGCCCATCAAAATATGTACCCAAATACTGACGCTATAAAAAAATCTAAATGTCTAAGTGTTCCCAACCGCGACCTTCTGCGTATCGCAATTATATCTCGAACAATTAGTCATCTTAACAAGATTTCACTAAAACAATGTTTCATTGCATCCGGATGATATTACTCATAGCAATTGACGCAGTTGGGATATGAGTAATAACATTGAATATTAGTTAATGGAGTGTTCATATTACGGCAAAAAGGTTTCATAGATTATTAGCACTTCGTCCGCAACTTCTGCGTGGCTTTCGTAATAATTTATAGCCTACAGCACTCACCTTACTACGAATGTTTTTTTTTTAAATTGGGTCATTAGTTCCCTACATATGTACAATCTGACAAACTTTCACCTCTTTACAATATTATAGTATAGACAAGAACAGAAAGGGGGAAAATGTTTATTTGCCGGAAACAAATACACCTCAAATTTTATTTGAAAAAAAAGACAGTAAATATCTCTTCTGGATATTTATTTAGCTAATATTATTTTAGCCACATACTAATCGCTTCTTCTTTTTAGCGTGTCGATCGAAATAATATTTTACATAAGTTTGGCCCAAAACTCACATTTCTAAGCCGGCCACGGTATGTGCCCAGGAGGAAGGCTCTCAGACTCCTCGCTGTATTAACATTTGAGAGTAAAGCGATCAGCAAACATAGACCGTATATGACTCTTCCTATGAAAGAGACACACAAATGTGAAAAGAGTAATTGCCATCACAAAGGCTAACATTAAATGGTAATGATAAATGATCTTTATTTTGTGAATTGGTTATATTATTAAATAATACTTTTACACTTCATTTTTTTCCGTAAATTTAAACTAGATGCTACCTTGAGAAGAAACACTGAAACAAACTCAGAGGTCTCTTTTAAAGTCCGTATAATCTGAATTTACCCTTGAGACCCTGAGAGAACCTTGTAGGTTAATGGCTGAGGAGATCTTTTGAGGAAATATGTATACAGATTTGAGTGGGCCTGTCTAAACAGTGCAAGCATTTGTCAGTTAACGTATAACTCAACTTAGAACTTTAAGGAGCTCAACGATTTGACGAACAATACCGAGGTAAGCAAGTTTGGGTAGGCCGCAAAAAGTACTCACACTGCCAGACATTAAGTTGTAAGTCCATTTCCTCTTATTCCTAGTTCAAGTACGCAGATCTTCGTCATTACTTCATCTCATTGCGATTGTCAATAGAGGTGCGAAGGTGAAATTACCTCGCGGTAATGTTTGTCTGTTTGTAGCTGATGTGTAGGCGTCATTGTGTGACGTCATAATGGCTTTCGTAATCATTGTACATCTCCGTACCTACTTTTAAGTAACTTACGAGTTATTTGTTGAATTAATTGTCCTGTATCCAAGGTCACAAAGCTTAAACATTCAATGGACGTTCTATTTTAAAACATTTTGTCACTTGCAAAAAATAAAGGCCAGTAGAGTACAATCCTGAATTGTAAAGTAGATTTTTATTTAATTTTTTCATTATCATATTTTTTATTGAATTAAAATTGGTTCAGATAAACTCGTCACAAAAAAATCTTAAATAATTAGTATTTAATGCAAGAACTGTAGCGCAATCGGTTATAATGAAAGAACAGTTGCGGACATGTCCTAACGAGATATCGCAGCCCCGGAACGGAAGACTAATTGAATGAACAGGGTACGTTTCTAGTCTGTAGTAGCCTGACATTCCCTTTTGCTTCACCCGGAGTGGTAGCAGTCAATTGTTAATGTTCCCAAAACAAAGAAAATGGTGCCTTTAAGCTAGGCCAGAGACCTGAGTTTCTGGTCACCAGGTCTCCATTTCAATTTTCTCAGGTTAGAGACAATTCAAGAATACTGTGGGTGTAAAATATTTTTAAGGTAGTTATGAAGAGGTGTGTTTATGACTCTTAGAGTAAGAATAAGTATTTGTTGTGTTAAGTGTAAAGTTGTGTGTTATTTAATTATTGTTTTTATTGAGAAAAATGTAAGGTGGGTGTACTTTATAATATCATTGGGTGGATGTCATAAGCCAAAAATATCTTCATGGTTTCGAACTAAGTAGGTACCCAAAAACTAAACCACAATACACTACTAAATAAATATTGGTATCTTATATTCTTGTTGGCTCTACACATTCTTGCATCGATCATATTGTGTCAAAGCTTTGGCACGGTGTTTAAACGGTCATGCGAGAGCGAAACGGTTTCTGGACCAAAAAATCCAGCGAAAAAGCATCCGAAAATTGCCACATCCTGCACACATTTCGATTAGGTTAATTGAAAAATCCAAACACTATTCGGTGACTTTGCAGCGCCACTTAGGTACAGCTAGTTAATATAAATAAAAATGTATGTTTGCGCATAATTTCGTATCGCCTGCACCGAATTAGACGATTCTTTTTTTTGTACGTAATTGCTAGGATAAGGTTTGTATTTAAAAAATATTAGAAAAACATTACAGTATCTAATCTATCAGTACGACCACAGACGAAATCGCAGGCAGATGCTAGTAGTTAATAAAACCCTTAACAAAACATAAGGAATCAAAGCAACAATTAATAGCAACATGAAGTTAAAACCGAAGAACATGAGTCAGTGGAGTGAGCGGCAGCGCGTGCGCCGTTGTTTTCTTACGACGCGCGCCGCGCCGTCCGGATGCGTGCATGCCGATGTCACAGACTTATGAAGCAGACAAGTTAGCTATATTTTAATTGATCTACACCTTCTAGATATCCGTATTTTTTTTTATAAAGGTAACTTACAATGTGGGTAGTATTCACATTACTAGCAATCTTGTTAACCCCTCCAACTAAGCTAAATATGCTTGTGTCTAGAGTGGGTTCACGGCCATCGTGTAATGGGTGGGATTCGAACTCGGGACCTCTCGATCACAAGTCCGACACCTTATCCATTAGGCTATTGACGTTTATTTTAATCCATTAACAAACTTCGGCTTCGCTTAGGCTCGTTCGGAAGTGATGGTGTAGTCGAAGATGAAGCACGCTTACCTAGAAGTAACCTATTCACTCTTGACTTAAAGATTATAGCTATCAGAAAACACAGACTCAGTGAGTTTATAAAATGGTTTTCCTTGCATTTGCCCATATGCACATAACGTTTTGGAAATACTTTAAGTAATAGTTTCAATAAATAGTCCTTCTCTTATAATGAAACAAGCATAAATGGTACTTATAATTTAAAAAAAAACATAAATTACTATTGAATTATTTATTATTGAAAAAAATAAATAAAACCTCTTACAAGCTAACTGTACAATATTCTTATGAGAAATAAAGATTCTATAAACCAATTTGCTGCACCAA
This sequence comes from Tholera decimalis, assembly GCA_943138885.2. NCBI lineage: Eukaryota > Metazoa > Arthropoda > Insecta > Lepidoptera > Noctuidae > Tholera > Tholera decimalis. The sequence continues at coordinate 3,169,668 of OW964553.2, read as the reverse complement.
AACTTCATAGGATTAAACAATTTATTAAAATTCTGCTAGAGACCAGTGGATTTTTTATAGAATTTTAAAGCCTCCGCAAAAAGAATCAATTGCAGTTTCACAAACAAAAGCATTTTTCATACCGTTATATACTACTTGTCAAATTAATTTTACCTGTTATTGCAGCAAATTACTTTCAAATTCTTCCCTAAATAACGTTCATTTTAGACACATGTCCATTTCAACTGCATAAAATAAAACAAATAAAAATTGAACTCAAAAATTAGTTTTAAAATAACATTACATAGATTATTTATTCTTAGAATTAAACTGGAATACGAGTACATCAATATGCCAACCAAGCTAGCCAACCGATCATATTATTGAGTATTATAAAAAATATTCTTGCCCGCTCTAATCCTTTCACAACTCTATGCCAAGAAAAGTCACATCGAGATATTCAGTAAAGTACAAGAAGTGAAGTGTCTCTGCTACTAGAAATAGCTGCTACTACAGCGGGGGGCGAGAGGGGGGTAACGATGTACTTGCGGGGAAGAACAGGGGGTAGAGGGGGGAACATATACGTTTCCGTCGCGGGAGCACGTGGCGATTGCGTTGATTTTTTTGTTTTTATGAGGTTGGTACCAAATGAGTAATTTTAAGATTATTAGTTATGGATATTAGTTTGGTATGCATATCCTTTTTATGTGTGGTCTATGGTCAGCTGTGGTTTGAAATGAATGGATGGAATTGATTTTTGAGTAATGTTGTCTTTTGTTGCATGAATGGATTATTTGAACCAATTTGGTGTAGTGGTCCATTCTTTTCTTTCTTTCTTTTCTTTTTTTTCTTTCTATTTCTTTTCATTTTTTTTCTTTTTCTATTCTATTTGGCAATGATTTCATTTGACTTAATATGTGGCTTGAACTTAAAATGGATTTTACATAAAATATTTTAAAACCATGTCTTGAATATGTTTAATTTTCCTTACTTTTATAAATTTCAAGCTGATTTTGGAGATGGTCAAGAATTTTTAGACTAGGCATTGTGAAGTTAATATACTTAATATTTCGGACTATTACATTCCCAGTGCTGGGACATACATAGACTAAGGCTCCGGGAGGGAATTCCGCACCTGGATGAGTGACCAATAACCATGCTAAAATATCGAGATTCCCGTCCCGATCCCGGCTGCCATACATCTTTAACGGTCGTCGCGAGAAAATCTAACACCGGTCTTGCCAAGGGCTATTGTGTTACTCAGCTTCTGGGTTGTAGAGGTCAGATAGTAAAATGTAAAATGGTTGGACTGGTAGCCGACCCCAACAGGCTAAGCTAGGGTTGCCATCACCAAATTTGCCGGCCCCAGACAAAAACATCGGACATTTGGGTAAAATTACAGTATTTCCCCGGGCACCGTAGAAAAATACATTTTTGAACTTGAAACTAAAAACAACTATGTTTAATTATGGTTTTTATGTACTGATAAAGTAATAACCTTGTAGATCTTTAGAACTTTTTTTAATAAGTCTCTTCCTTTTCATTTAATCAACGTAACATAAACAATGAGATGAAATACCATAGGAAAATAATAATAGAGATCGTGCTTTTTGGTACCCGTAAGACCAATATGTGTCCGGGTTTTACCTGGACGCTTATTGGGAAAATCCCCCCGGACGCCCCCGGATGCTCTCCAAATTAGGACAGATCCGGGAAAACCCGGACGGATGGCAACCCTAGGCTAAGCAGATACTGATTATACCTCGGTGAATCCGCAAATCAGGCCCGTAACTCAGGCCACTACAGCAAAAATACATAATTCTTTTTTTACATTGTGCTGGGATTCCTGCAATATTCGGAATATTTTGAATCCTTTTCTAATAATATATTTAGCCAGAGAAAGCTCCTGTACCTATGAATATAAATCAATTTTATTGCACATTTAAATCCCGGAACAGATTGATATATCTTTATGACCCAGTAAACGATATCAATTTCAGTGACTAAAAAAGGAAAAGATCGATCAGATGTAGGTAAGTAAAATACATATATGACAATTATTTTGTCTAGAAAAGTTGCCATCTTCGTTTTTTATATTCGTAAATTTTGATGCGACTAATTGGACATATTAATTGGAATGATTTATAGGTATTAACCATAATAATAACTATATTGATTTTTAATATACTTACATAGGTAATATACTAGTTGCTCCGGCAAACATTGTTTTGCCATATAAATTACTTCTAGGGGAAAAAATAGTCTACGATCTATCGTATCGTAGGTTCTCAGACCTACCAAATATACCTACACAAAAAATCAAAAAGATCGGTCAAGCCGTTTCAGAGGAATTCTATAACAAATACTGTGACAAGAGATTTTTATATATGAGAAGATAATTCGTGTTACTTTGTGGCTAACCTATGAGCCCTATCTTTACACATTTAATCTAAATGCTTATAAAATTATGAATAGACTGAAACCTATTTAAATGAGACCAGAAAATTAGAAACCTGTGTTACTGATATATATTTTTTTTTTTTAATAGTAATAGTTTCAACGTTTACTTACATCTATAATTGAGACTTTATTGGTCAATTGCCTGTTTAGATACGTAAGACAATTAATGAGGCTTAAACTAGTTATTTATATTTATACGCTGGAATTTCTTAGCAGGACCCTGTATTGAGATAACTGACATTTTAAACCTGTCTATTTGCGAACCTAGGTAAATTATAAGCTTCTATACCTAACTGATAAAACTTACAACTAGAAATCCATTGAGATTCCAGTTACACAGGATACACTTGATTTATCTTTCCAGAGAGCGTTCTCCTGAAAAATATATTTTAGCAATTGAAACATGTTTTTAGATCAGTAAGTACACCATCCATAACCAACCCACACCTCCAACTATCGACATAATCTCTTAGATTAATACCAGTACATCTACAGCGCATGTAACTCCTAAGTACATACAGTACTTTGGAATCCCATCGATTTATCGCCAGCATTACCAAGGCAACAGGGGCCCGTAAATCTAGCCCGTACGGTCATAATGGTGGCATAATCTTTATAAATTCTTACTGACCAGCAATGCTTTGGTACTAGGAGTGTAGAAAAGACGGAGAGGTGTTATTTTTTTATTTGTAGATAGAGGTTTGGAGTAAGAGATTGGGTGTTACTGGTGTATTTAGTTTTTAACATAAAAACACTAGTTTTATTAATTGTTTTGTATATATCGAAATAAATAACTAAAATAAAATATTTTTATTTTTGTATTCTTCTTTCTTTATAACACAATTCGTTTTTTTGTGTAACTATAGTATATAATTAAATAGAACGATACAACTTTGTATATTCAACTAACTTCTGGCCGCGACTTTGTAGGTACGCGTGGGAAGGTTATCCCGCGTAAATCCCGATCTCGTGTGAATAGTAAAAAAAATTTAAATAAAAGTATTAAGGATTTCAACAATCTACGTATCTACCAAATTTCATTCGGTTCCGTTCAGTACTTTTTGCGTGAAACTTTAGCATTTAGGTACAATATTAGTAAGATTCTTCGAAGTTTACTTATGGTACACCCCACCACCTTTAAGTCTTTCAATCTTTGGGAATAAGATCGAGGAGTGGAATTTCACCTCACTAAAACCACCTCAGTGATTACCACTACCATGAACACATAGAAAGAAATCCCGGGTCTTCTATTAGACCGCTTCGCAGCTGATAAATTACTTCTTAATGATTTTAATCTCCTGGTAACTTAACTAACTTAACTTATCCAGATCAGGAAGCAATTTGTGTGCTTAATTTCATTCAAATCCATTCCACCGTTTTGTATGATTGAAACGTAACCATAATAAACATACAATCCTTATTATTTTTAAGTCGATAGACAGAAATAGAATATTTTTTATTGTACACCAATAATTTAAACACACTTTTTCACAATATTGTTTAACCTATGGTAAAAATGGTGGTCTTATCGCGATAATAGCGATATCTTCCAGACACCTTACGAGTAATACGATTTAATTTACGAGTAGTACTTACTAGAATTGTGAGTGATTCTGAGTTTCGAGCTCTGTATTTAATAATTGAATATCTCTTACGCTTTTTAGAAGTTTCTGACGTTGACTGACCGTTTAGCAAAGTTAGGTATAGATGAGGGTAGAGAAACATATATTAAATCAGATTATATAGAATTATTGCCTAAATATAAAAATAAATGTCACGAAATTTGGAAAGAATATTTCAATAAAAGATCAAGAGAAAAGGGAATATGGTACAAGTCTATAGTTTCGGAGCCTCCTCATATACCGTGGTTTTGTCATACTAGGCTTAGCAGAAAGTTTATTGCAACAGCTCACAGACTCAGATCTGGACACATGCCGCTCAATAAGTTTGGATTTTTAATGAAAAAAACGAATTCACTAAATTGTGAGGAATGTGGCATAATAGAAGATATAATACATCTATTGACGGAATGTGTCAGATTTGAGTCTGCAAGAAAAGAATTGTTAAAAGAGCTCGAGACAAATAGGTATGATGTTGGGATGTTCCATCATATTTTATCAACACCTAACTCCAGAGGTGCTCATAGTTTAATTAAATTTGTTTTGTTGCGATTTACTGTATAAGGTCCGATGGGACTGATATGTACAATTGTATAAAAGTCCCCAAATTAAAATAAAGAGAAAAAAAAAAAAAAAAGTTTCTCCTTTTTCTTTTATTGATAATAGGTTCGCATTTGACCTAGAAGTAACCTATTCACTCTTGACTTAAATACCCCTAAGTTATAGCTATCGGGAAACAGACTTCGGCAGGGAATTACACTCATTAGCCGTACCTACGCACAATGAAAGTATTCTCAAAACGTTTAGTGCATATGGGTGGGAGGTCCACCATGTAACGATGGCGCAACGCCGTTTGTCTTGTAGTCCGATGATGGAAATCTAGAGTTAACGCCATTGTTTCTTTGCCACGACTCTTCAAACGGAAATTTACTTCACCTTCACCGATAAAACATACAATAAAGTAACATAATCAGCCAATATCGTTCCCTCAGCTGGGGACACAGGCCTCCTTTGTAATCCACCACGAGGAACCAGTGCCACTTGGTGGGTACTATTAATTTATTTGCATAGTAAAGTGAAAACATATATCTACATTGAAATACCATGGAGTTACATCGTTTTGTTAGTCTCCAAATATACTTACTGTAAGTAAGTATATTTACTGTAAGTATATTTGGAGACTAGCACCCTTGCTAAGTTGACAAGACAACTTGTATTAAAGGTGCTAGGCCCGACACTTTTGTGGATGCCTTGTTTCAAATTTAGCTTAGCAATTCGAGAAGTCGCTTATATTTTTAAAGAAGTTAGGTAGAAACAAATTATACATGATTATAACTTATTTAACAAAAATAAAAAATGGTAAAAACGAAAGTTGTAGAGTGTAAGGTCGCATGTCTTCAGATCTTTCGGTCCTTCACATGCCGGTTTCCTTCACCGTATTAAGCAGTGGTGATGATCATAGTAGTAATCAGTAATATCATTTCAGACAATATTTTCTCAAATACCATATTCTTTCTCACAAATTTCTTAGATGCAAGGTACTAACATATATGAATCGTTGAGCAAGTAGACCGCTGGTACATATTTCACGACGATGTGGCAACGCGGCGTCGCCAACCGAAATAATACAGAAACGTGTGGGTGGGATGCACTCGCTGTGACATGGAGCCATGAAGATTAGTTACAAAGAAAGAGAAAAACTTTTCTTTACTATACAGAAACGTGCTTTTAAGAAAGTAAACTTGGACTTAGTTCACTCCACTTAAGAATCCACGTAATTGAATTTTATACAATTATTCTTGAAGATGGTGATCATTGTCAGGGTCGATTTCTAATCAAACCGGATGTATTTATTTATTTATTTCAGGCTACCAAAGGTCCATAGAAAACTATACATACATAATAAGTGACTATAAACTAATACATATTTTATAGTTACACAAAACTACTATTTACTATTATCAATAAACTAATACATATAACATAAACACGATTAGTCTGTAACGGCGTCGTGTGTCGCGCAGCATCGGGTATCTGTCCACGGAATCGCCGGAACACAACACCTTTCGGCCAAAACTCTTCCTTCATCAAGGTCGACAGATGTTCAGTAGGAACCCTCACTACAAAAGAATTAAAATTCGTATTGTGACGAGAATCCAACCGTTCGGCCCTCAGCGAAAACTTGGTCTCGATTTTGATGTACTCTACAATCTCCTCGACTTTTGTAGAGTAATGCAGCACACGTATAGCGGCGTCACTGGTACTGCTGAACGCAACATATAGTTCGGTCCTGTCGGTGCTGAACCGCACTTATTACGACAGGAATGCTTCCTTTTCCTCGTCTGTACCTTTACGAAACCATCACTGTCTTTCAGATCCTTCTTAGGATCTTGGTTCTGTTTCACCCCTCCTGCATTTTGCTGCTTAACTTGCGATACAGCTGATTTGCCGGTGGTAACAATAGCAGCGTAGGCACGATTTGGGGTCGTTGTACCAACGCGTAACGTTTCCGCAGCCAATGCTGTAGTACAGGCGACGGCGGAGTGGTAGGCGGGCGCGGGCAGGCTCCCAGCTGTAGCTGGGTTAATTAAACACTTGCCAAGACCGGTGTCCGATTTATTGACCTCTGACAACCCGTTACGACTGTCAAAGATGTACAAATAAATAAATAATAATTTATTGAACATTAAAATATTACATCTTTCAAGTGAAGCCCCTGACTACTGTGCTAGGCGAGCCTGTGTTACAGGAATCAGTGTCCTACGCTATACATTAATACACATTTTAATTTTTATGTAATAAATTACAAACAAAAAGTAACATTAGAAGGTATAGAGAATAACTGAAAGAGAAGCGAAACGTGTATGTGTGTGTAAGTTTGAGTGTATGTGCGTAATAGGTTGTGTGTGTGTGTCTGAACGCGTGTGCGTTAATATGAGTGTGTGTTTTGAATAGCTTAATTTACTGTACTGACGAAATTAATTTTTCAGTGTCGTCATAGCTTAAAGACTGAAGCCATGGTTTCAAAATTTGTTTGACCTTATGTAACGTAAGCTTATAAATTGGAATAGTTTTATTTGCTCTATTGTAGATCCTAGAACTTAATGCCCAATAGTGTCTAGACGAAAGTTTAGTGCGACATTTGGGAACTTAACAAACGAAAAACCCAGTGCGTTTGCTTATTAAATCTGCTTATTAAATGACAACCGGGACCAACTGCTTACCGTGTTTTTCGAGACACATAGGAATCTCAATATGATAAGATACAATACAATACAATACAATACAATACAATACAATACAATACAATACAATACAATACAATACAATACAATACAATACAATAAAATACAATACAACACAATACATAAAAATAATTTATTTGCAATAAAATGGTTCACACAATACACCATATTTTTATAAAAAATATGTAACAAAACTGTGAACATAATAATGGTGTGGTACCACTAGCACCCTTATTAAGTTGTTACGAACAACTTGTGTTAAAGATGCTAGGCCCCAACTTACATCCTTATTGCTTAGCTCATAGTTTTTAGTAGTATACAATAATGATAGTGGCGCAAATGTTTGGTTTCACATCGTAAAAAAAAAATAAGAAAACAAGTTTAAATTAAATTTTTAACTATGATATCTGTATGTATTTCGATGTATCTGTATGTATTTTGTTGATAAAAATAGAATTATGTGCATTGTGCGTAGGTACGTGTTGTGGATATATGAGTTGTTTGTGTGTGAGAGTGTATGTGTCACCCATTCATATTTTTTTTAAAGAGAAATAGCTATGTGAGTAGATTTCACATTTATAGCAATGTTGTTAACCTTTCCAACTGAGCTAAAGCTTGTGTCTAGAGTTGGTTCTCGGCAAAAGTGTAATGAGTAGGGTTCGAAGTTTCGAACCCATGACCTTTCGGTCACAAGCCCAACACCGTAGCCGTTAGAAAAATAACACGAAAAAACTAGAGTACAAAGTACATAATCTCACTATGTCTCTACTATAAATGATTGAAACTCGATGCCAACCCAAGTACTTCCCGTGAACCGTGACAAACTCCGCCGCCTCCGCCCCGGAGCCCTACGTCGGCCATCATTGAAGTATTTTTATAATGTCTCTGTAAGTATAATCCGGTCTGCGGCATTATTCACTAGTCGCTGAGCGATATACGCTCGGCCCTCGATGGGACAACACTATGCTCTCCTTTGATTTAGTTGTGGCGCCTCGTTATGAGAATAAAAATGTTTTTTACTGGGAATTTATTAATGAGAGTTATGTAATTGGGACGTGTAGTAATTTGGGTTTCTTTTTTGGTGTTGTCGTTAGAAATGAGTAGTTTCTTTCTAAGGTTGATGCCATCTGCACTAAATAAAATAATAATAATAAAGTCTGTTATCCTGAATCAATTCAGTGTGCCTTTTAGCATAAGCCACCTCTAGCGTCCACTGATCTCTATCCCGGGCCACTCTCCTCCAATGAGGATCGGCTAAGTTTGAGCTCGTCCACCCATCTCCTTATTTGTTTCCCTCTGCACTGAATACATAGATTGATTGAATAAATGGAATAATAATAATAATATTGCACAACTTTCACACAGCGCCATCTAGTCCCAAACCAAGCAGAGCTTGTGGTATGAGTACTAGACAACTGATAAACATACATATATATTTCTAAATCCATACATATTATAGATAAATTACACCCAGACAAAGAACAAATGATCTCATCACACAAACATTTGTCCTTTTGTCCTAAGGTGGGAATATCGTGGGCATGCGGACAGCGAGTAAAGGGCAACTCGCTGTCCGACCACGGAACATGCCCGGGTCGACGGCGCGTTGTGTTCCACGCGCGCCTCAAAGAGCGTCAGCAACATGACGAGGCCCCCCCTGCAGAGGGCCGAAGCCTGCCGGGGTCGTGGGACTTATCCCATTACCGTGACCCCGGTACGTAAAGGGTTATTGAAGGAACACCGTGGATTTTAGTCAGTAAAAGCCTGACAGTCCCTCCCACCCTGCCCGGGGTGAGAGGACTTATTTGATAATTTTACCACGCTAAAAAAAAAAAGGTGGGAATATCGTAACTAAAATATTAAGTCATGTGACATCCACCAATCTGCATTAAGCTCGCGTGGTGGTTAACTTTCAATAATATTCCGTCTCATAGGAAGGAGGCCTGTCCCAACAGTGGGATCCTTAGAGGCTGATTATAATTAGTTTTTTATTTATTAAAACTTTATGCAACACAAAATGTACAGAGGTTATTCAGTATTCTTTCTCCATTATTGGTATTCTCTCGTTCCTATTTTTTTTTATTTATTGATTATAGGTTCGCGTTTGACCACCATCTCACCTGATGGTAAGTGATAATGTGGTCGAAGATGGAGCACGCTTACCTAGAAGTAACCTATTCACACTTGACTTGAAGACCCCTAGATTATAGCTATCGGGAAACACAGACTCCGGCAGGGAATTCCACTCCTTAGCCGTACGCACAATGAAAGTATTCCCAAAACGTTTTGTGCGTATGTGTTGGATGACCACCATGTAACGATGGCGCATCACCGTTTCTCTTGTAGTCCGATGATGGAACGGGCTTGGCGGAATTAGATTGTGTAATGCCATTGCACACTCTCCGAAATGTAACCGATAGAAAACCGATAGACTAGCAATTCTTTATCTTAGTTTTATGTTATATTTAACTAACTTTTTATGTAATATAAGAAGTCACTCAGTGACAATTATCTATGACGATAACCTACTACCTACATACAAATTCACTCACAAACAGTACCTTTGTGTAATAAAATATATAAAAAGAAAAAAACTGTCAACGGTATATTACTTGTCATTGTCGCTCTGGAAATAAATAAAAATTCTATCGCGAAAAGTGTACTAACAAGGAGACATTTGTGTTTTAATTGGAAGTTAAGTGCCCGATGGAACTTGTAAGCTATAAATATCTGAATGAACAGTGAATTGATATCAGAATAAATAGCATTGAAAATCGTGTTTAACAAATGTCATTTTTTCAAAATTGAATTGAACTACCCACAATTTTTCTTATAATTCATGCTGTCATTATTGTCACAAGTGACACTGAAAAAGTGTTGCCAGTGTGAGATATTTTCTACTACACTGGTAGTGGTACATAACTACGAGCTTTGCGAACTAACAAAAAATTGTGCCTTGAAATTGGATATTGTACACCAGTAAGCTTACTACACTTTTGCAATGTCTGAACCATCTTCACCAAGCAAGTCCTGTGGTACACAATCGCAGAAAATTGCAGCACCGTCTAGGAGTAACAAAAGACCAGCCCTTTCGCACCACCTCAAACAAGTTCTGAGCAAATATTGACCCAAGAAAACGTACGACAAAAAGTTCAAGATGTTATGAAAAGGGAGCTCGAGAAGATGTTTTCCAAGTTCAGTGCAAATATTAATGATACTCTTAATCGAGAACTACAACCTATCAGACAGAAAATGGAAACGATGAACGATTCTATGACATGCATGAATGGTCAGTACGAGGATCTACTTAAGGAGCAAACAACCGCTCGGGAACATATGAAGGAGTTGCAAAGAGAGAATTTAGACATGAAAAGTACAATCGGGAACGTAATTGGGCGATTAATCCATCTGGAACAACAAACCCGTTCAAATAATATCGAAATCCAATGTCTGCCTGAAAAAAAACAGGAAAACTTTATCCAACTTGTGACCGATCTATCGAAAGTAGTAGGATGCAATATTATGAATCGAGATATCCTTCATTGCACCAGAGTTGCCAAACTTAATACCAACATAAATCGTCCACGGTCAGTAGTAGTGCAGCTTAGTTCTCCGCGAATCCGTGACGAATTCCTAGCAGCCACTATTAGCTACAATAAATCCAACCCCAACAATAAGTTAAATAGTACCCACTTAGGTTACTCGGGGCCTAAGTTACCTATCTTTGTAACTGAACATCTATCTGCAGCCAACAAGGCACTGCATGCTGCAGCAAGAATAAAGGCTAAAGAAATCGGTTATCAATATATCTGGGTCCGATCTTTTCGGTCGTATTTTTATGCGTAAGGCACAAGAGGCCGAGCATATTTTGGTGAGGAATGTGGAGATATTGAATAAGTTAGTTTAGTAACTCCTTTTTACTTTTTTTTCTCTTTGTTCTGTGTTAATGTTATGGCTTTTTAAACATATATTAAATTCGTAGATTTAAGAATATACTACCAGAATACGCGAGGCTTACGCACAAAGACTCACAACTTTTATCGTAACTTATCTTGTGAATCTTACGATATTGTAATTTTAACTGAGACATGGTTGAATGATTCTGTCATGAGCTCGGAGCTGTTTGACAATAGATACATTGTCTATAGACGAGACAGAAATGGTAAGAAAAAAGAAGGCGGAGGGGTGTTAATTGCCGTTTTAAAGAAAATCAACTCAAAACGTATGTTCAACTGGGAAAGCCAGTGTGAGGACCTATGGATCTCCGTTGAAGTACCTCTGACTAAATCTATTCGTCGAATAGCTCTGTGTGCCGTATACCTGCCGCCACCTGTTACTCGACTAACATTGGAATATTTTTTAGACTCTTGTAGCACTGTTTTGGAAAAGTCGGGCTTGTATACCTGTATCGTAGGTGATTTCAACCTAGGTACTATCAACTGGAGCTTGGTAAATGATTCAGCTATTGTTTACGTACTACCTGGCTTCAGTTATGTATTGATGGACTTCACACATGTAAATAAACTCGTTCAGCTTAACAACATCTGTAACAGTTCTGGCAGAGTATTAGATCTTGCTCTATGTAACTTGCCTCCCGGTAGCGTGAGTTCTGCATTAAACCCTTTAAGCAAAATTGATCCTCTACATCCACCTTTAGAAATTTTACTCACATATTAATAATCTTATTAATGAAATTGATTGGGCGTTGCTATTGGATGGTAAGGAGGACGTTAATGAAATGCTTGCAGTTTTTACGATAGACTATTGACTATTATAAAAACTCATGTACCTATCAAGAGAGATCATAAAAGAAAATATCCACCTTGGTTTGACAGAAATTTAATAAGAATTGTTAAAGAGAAGGAAAGGGTCAGAAGGCGTTTTAAAACATATAGAAATCCTATGGATCAAATAGAACTTAAACTATTAGGTAAACGATGCTCACACTTAGCAACCATAAGTTATAATAAGTATATTGCTAACATCGAAACTGAAATCGCTGAAAATCCAAAGCAATTTTGGGCATACAGTAAGAACAAACGGCCACCCCGTTTGTCGGTGCCAGCGATAATGTAGTTAATTGTAGGCCAATTTCTATCCTGTACATTCTGGCTAAGGTTTTTGAATCTTTGATTTGTCCCATCATTCAGTCACATTTAAAACTTTATCTGAGTGTCTCGCAGCATGGTTTTGTGAGTGCTAGGTCCACTTGCACAAATTTAGTGACTTTTACCGAGTCCTTAGTGGAAGCTATTGACTCAGGTAAACAAGTTGACGTTATTTATACCGACTTTAGCAAAGCTTTTGACCGTGTGTCACACGATATCCTCATGAGAAAGTTAAAGGCATACGGCATAACGGGTAGTTTGCTAGCCTGGTTAAAATCTTTTCTAGAAAATCGCTTCTTCTTTGTCGCAGTTAATGGATTTCAATCTGATATTTATTCGATTTCATCAGGCGTCCCTCAGGGCTCTCATATCGGCCCGATATTATTTATTGTCTTCGTCAACGACTTACCTGAATGCTTCCGTTTCAGCACATGTTTCATGTATGCTGATGATTTAAAGTTCAGTAGAGTAATTGATTCAAATGAAGATACTAGTTTACTACAACATGACATTGATATGCTAATCGAGTGGTGTGTTAAAAATGACATGGACCTTAACATAAAAAAATGATTCCATATTAAATTTTCTAAAAAAAAAATATTGGTGCCGTCTGTGTATTCCATTGGTGCTCACGTCATTCAGGAAGTAAATCAAATCAAAGACCTTGGTGTATTGTATGATCAGAAGCTCACTTTTATACCTCACTTGGAAAACGTCATCAAAAGAGCCTCTCGAATGTTGGGTTTTGTTATAAGAAACATAGTCAGGTTTCGGCAACCTAAAACCAAAATACTCTTATACAACTCCCACGTTCGCAGCATCTTGGAATACTGTAGCACTGTTTGGAGACCACATTATGCTACACATAAGCTAAGACTTGAGCGAATACAGAAGAGATTCCTTTGGCATTTAGCGTATTCGTCTGGAATTGCCAAAGGAAAACGATCTTATTTAGCTAGATTATCGCATTTTAAGGTTAAAGGTCTAGAAAAACGTAGAGACATAATAGATTTCACTTTCCTTGTTAAGATTTTACAAAACAAAATATACTGCCCTCAGTTATTAGGTAAGATTAATTTCCGAGCTCCAGCTAGATACCCTCGTGCTACCATAACTCCCTTGTATCCTCCGCCCCGTAGGACTGTTCTCGGCGCCAACTCAACCATTCCTCGACTGTGTAAACTTTTAAACAGTTGCAGCGATCTTGTGGATGTCCATGCAGACTCTTTTACCAGGCTCCTCAAAGTAATGCACAATAATATGTAATAGCTCGTCTTTTGAAGGTTATTTTAGTTTATTTTATTTTATGTTGTACATTTAGATATTTATTGTTTTTGTTTAGTTCTAAGTTAGAGAGTTAAGAATAATTGTATTGTATTGTTTTGTACACAATGGCATATGTGGTGCTTACCTGTAAAAATTGTGACACTAGGAAATATAGTTAGGAATTATAATTGTAAAAATTTTGGTGTCAACAATTGTTGGTGAGCCAAATAAATAAATAAATATGTATAATACGTGAAGCAAAGATTTATACCCCTTTTTACGAAAATTGGAGGAGGAGTATGAAACTAGGCACAGTTAAAGTTCATAATTATGAGAAGGGGTGCAAATGGCAATCGTATCTTACTAATATTATAAATGAGAAAGTTTGCGAGGATTTTTGGATGATTGTATGTGTGGATGTTTGTTACTCTTTCATGCTAAAACGGATCTGAATGAAATTTTGGTAAGTAGATAGATGACATCCCAGAATTCCCACAAGATTGAAATTTTCGCGGGAAAACAGAACAAAAGCTAGTTTTAATAATGCAATCGAATTTGATTATTTTTTTTTTATTGATAATAGGCTCGCGTTTGACCACCATCTCACCTGATGGTAAGTGACGATGTGGTCGAAGATGGAGCACGCTTGCCTAGAAGTAACCTATTCACTCTTTACTTAAAGACTCCCAGGTTAATGGTAGAGTTTAGATATACTTGCTTTTAACCACTATTACTAACCTAGCACTATTCTCTCTTACCTAAAAGATACCATAACATTTGAAATCAAGACTAACAGATCCAATTATAACATTACATGATATCAATTGATACTTCCAATTCTAAAAACACCTGAATATAATCCCACACCATATCGCTACGTGATCGGCGCGGGGACAGGCAGATTACGAGGTACTCACCGAAATAGCCCGTCTGTATGTATGTACGTACGTAATTGTAAAAATAAAATGTTTGTTTTGACGCGGCAAAGTGCTGTCTCCTATGCGAGATGGCTTCCTTATGTTGGTGGAGTGATACTATGTGTTAGCTTGTGAGGAAAAGGAAAAGGACCACTGTCATGCAGTTGTCGATTATTATGTATGGGTTATCAATTTTTGTAATGTTCCTGGCAAGTTCTGATGGGTAATTGAAAATCTCTAGGACGTGTACTAAGTTTACTTTATGCTAATATTCAACTAGTACCATTCAAGTAAGCCTGTTCCATCATCGGATTATAAGATGAGCGGTGATAAGCAATCGTAAAAAGGTTGACAACCCACCCATACTCAAAAAACATTTTGGGAATACTTTCATTGTGCGTACGGTTAATAATTGGAGTTTATGTTTCCTGATAGCTATAACCTAGGTGTTTTTTGTTTTTTTTTTTAAGTCAAGAGTGAAAAATAATTGGCCTAGTGTGAGTCAGACTCGCACATGAAGGTTTCCATAGTAACTACGCCAAATAAGTTTGTTTTTCATAGTGTTTGTATGAATTACAAAGTTATATTTGCGGTTTTAGAAAATATGCTGTATCTCAAAAACTGCTGACCTGATCTCGTTCAAACCAATTTTGGTTGAAAGTTTACATTAAGATATACAGCATATGTTTTTTTAAATTTTTCACTCCATTATTATAGATATAGAGAGGGGGACACACATTAACGATTAACTTTATGAAAAAGTGGTTTTAGAAACCTCAAACCAAATGTCATTTTTAAAGACCTGACTATAGATACCATACACGCATAGATTTCATGAAAAAGAAATATTTTCAGTTTCAGTTCCATGTATTTTTTATTATTATTTTTTTCTTAAAATCGGAAAGCGGTTTACAGAATACATCTACCTACCAAGTTTCACATGTATAGTCCTAATAGTTTTGAAATAAAATGGCTGTGACATACCGACGGACGGACAGACAGACAGACGGACAGACATGACGAAACTATAAGGGTTCCGTTTTTTGACATTCGGCTACGGAACCCTAAAAACCGGCCAAGTGCGAGTCTGACTCGCGCACGAAGAGTTCCGTACATTCTCTATAAAACACGGCAAAAAATCACGTTTGTTGTATGGGAGCCCCCCTTAAATGTTTATTTTATTCTGTGTTTAGTATTTGTTGTTATAACGGCAACAGAAATACATCATCTGTGAAAATTTCAAATGTCTAGCTATCACAGTTCATAAAATATAGCCTGGTGACGGATAGACAGACAGCGGAGTCTTCATTGCTCCCTCAAGTTACTTTTTGGAGTTCCGTACCCAAAGTTTTTACCCTTTGGGTACGGAACTCTAAAAAGTAACTTGAGGGAGCAAAGACCAAAGTGGATCTGTGTTAACCGATAGCTATAACCTGAGCCTTTAAGTCAATAGTGAACAGGTTACTTCTAAGTAAGCGTGCTCCATCTTCGACCACATCATCACTTATCATCAGGTGAGATGGTAGTCAAACGCGGGCCTATTATCAATAAAAAAAAGTGGACGCTTCTTTTAAGACCTTGTAAAGTCAACTGCCAACATTAACACTTGATCAAATTATGACTCTAAGTTATAGTCAATATTTTGAAGTCTTCTAGTTATTGGTCTATACGTACAACCAACACAGCACGCCTAATTTTTCAATCACCACCAACATTAATTTTCAACGTACGCCAAACCGCTAAATAACTTCAAACCGCGAAAGAATTATACTCAAATATTACCAATAACACTTGCGAACGCAATAATATTCGTTTTCGCACTCAATCATAGCAACTTTTAATAATGGTACGATGTGCGCGAGCGCTGTTCCCGGAAATACTTCTGGGGATATTCAGAAGATTCACTTTTGTACTAGATCAAAGCGGAGCTATGGTGATTTAGAATGCTAAAGACCTAGCCATTGCCTTTTATGTTATGGCCTATATTTGGTTTGGTTTGTTGGATAAAACAAAATCTTGTATGAATTATTTTTTCACGAATATAATTAGTAAGAAGTCAATCTACCTAGTTTGTTATTCAAATTTAAACAAACTCTTACTTTAAATTTTTCAACCGATGAAAAAAACAGAGGAGTTTTTTGTTGTATGTATGATCACCGATTACTCAAAGACGGGTGAACCGATTTGGAAAAGTCTTTTTTGTTTGAAGTTGGTCCCATTGTCACCACATCAGGACCTGATGATGGGATCCTGGAGAAATCGAGGGAACTCTTCAAATATTATAGGCACACCTATAGTGATTTGAGTATTTTTTATAGTAACTTGTGTAGTTTCATTCGAAAAGCACCATTTGTGAAGTGGTCCTGATGATGAAGACCACAGATGGCCACTGGAACTAGTCAATATAATATAAATAGGAATAATAAGTATTTCATGTGTTCCGCTTCGATTACTTGAATGTGGTTATTAAGCACAATATGCTTGTCACAATGCATATGGTGAAGTGAAGCTGATGGTGAAGTACCAGGAGAACTCCTCAACAATTAACGGCCCAACATTGGGAAAAGTTGCCTTGAGTCTAAATAACAATAATCGCACAGTTCAATCTTTAAGGCTAAGGCTACGCTTGCCGACCATCCCTTCTTTGGACTCCTTTAGCAGTTTAGCTGTTGGTCCTAGTAATCATTAATTTCTATCATTAAATGGTATAGTAAATCACAGGTGCTATTCAGTGATTAGAAATATTTAGAAGCCTGAAATTCAAACATCTGGAGATAGCCAATTAACACTCGTCGGGCTATGAAAAATACTCATCCTGGGTTGTATTCAGTTAGCCTGGAAACCAACCCAATATAGTGGGGACAAGGCTATGTAGATTTAGCAAGGGGAGTCAAACACCTCACTTCCTCCGTTTTGTGGTTGACCAGACGGAGCCCGGCTGGATCACCTATCGGGGTTGCATTGAAGAGTGTTTAAGTGCTCTCACACAGAGATGTTGCGAATTTTCGCATCCGCATCCGCAATAATCAATGTGGATTTTCATGCGGATGCGAATGTAAGACAAGTTGCAACTGCAACCAGAAAGAAATTAAGCGTTTTTAACGGTAAAGGATGCTCTAAGTCCTTACATCAATGATAATGAGATTAACCCTATTTTGCCAGAAGAAGGGAAAATTATTGAACTTTTTGTTAATGAGACTTTTTGAGGAAGCCACACGGGAACTGAGCAGCACTCACGCCCTTACTTCAACGGTAATTCCAATAATTCAAATACTTGAAAAAAAAAGTTGACGACTATTTTAACCAGATCACAAAAGTTTGATCCGATTCAACAGGCCGTTACGACTCTGAAAAGTGAACTGTCAACAAAGTTTTTCAGCTTGGGAGAGAACAATTTATTGTATATCATCGCCACCTACTTAGATCCTTGCTATAAGCACAATTTTATCCAAACATCCGCAGCTTTCAGAAATCCGCATCCGCATTCACATCCGCGGATATGAAAAAACCGGCATCCACAACATCCCTGCTCTCACAGACCGCAATTAAAGACTGACAGTCTTTTCCATCTGCCCCAAGGCGGAGGAAATCCATGAGAGTACTCATGGATGTCCTCCGTCCACTTTGAGAAAAGAGGCTATGTAGATTGACTTTTTTTAAACAAATAAGTAAATATCAATCAAGATTAGTTGAAATAAACAACTAAATTACAATCAAGATTGATTTATTCATTGTTCATACAGGCTACATACTAATACAGTTCCTTATAAAACTGGTTTGGCAGTTTAACTGTGGTCAGTGAGTTGTAAGTAATATTATATTTACGCATTATGTATCTAATAAAATCTGTTATACTTACATTACAAAATATCCTAAGGTTAAGAACCACCTGAATCTTCTGCGACTATCTCCATTGTGAAGCACACCGCGTAATTGAACAAAAATGTGACAAATGTTTGAATTACAAGAAATGTGCGCAAACGCCGTATTTATAGATCGGTACACACGTTCCTTATAACTCGCGCTATAAAAATTACTCTAAATTATGTGTAGTGACTTTAGTGTCTCGTTACTGCGAACGACTTTATTTTCGGCTAAAAATACACTTGATTTCGTGGTAATGTGTTCATGTACTACGGTATAACTGAAATGTCTTTGATACTCACTTTCATGGTATTAACT
Organism: Tholera decimalis; assembly: GCA_943138885.2. Classification (NCBI taxonomy): domain Eukaryota; kingdom Metazoa; phylum Arthropoda; class Insecta; order Lepidoptera; family Noctuidae; genus Tholera; species Tholera decimalis. The sequence goes on along the minus strand of OW964553.2, from coordinate 3,150,892 downwards.
TTTGACCTTAAGGTCGAACTTTGTTTGATACTTCGTTACGGACTACTTGTAGACGTGATAGTTTTTTGTTTACAATTTGTGGTAAGAAAGCTACAAGTATTATTAGGAATTTCAGCCTTATTAGATTATTAAGAGACTTTAAAAAATATATCTGAAGACACAAAGTTTTAACTTATTGCACTCCAATAATTGCAGGAGGCCCAATCTTGCGTTTGCGATCGTAAGAGTATAATACAAAATACCTACCAACCATATAAGTTTGATCTAGCACAATGGATAGGGATTGCGCAGGCAAAGGTTTTTTCAGGATTGATCCTGTTAGATTCTTGAATTAATTTATACACCTGATATTTTTAGTATTTGCATTGGCATACGTGACAATACCGCTAGTAATTTGGCCTCATTACCAAATATTTTCTGGACTATTGTAATTATAAATACAAACTACTAAGGACTTTATATGCCTTCATTTGAGACTGGAATTATTTCCTTTCTGAAGTCTTAATAGCTTAGAAAGTAAAACATGTGTAACACAAAATTCAAATCTTAATAATATTATAAATACGAAAGATCGTGAGGATGCATGTCTGTATGGAAGGTCGTTACTCTTTCACGCAAAAACTACTGAACTGATCTGAATGAAATTTGGTGCATAAATAGTTGAACTCTTGGAAAAATACATAGACTTCTTTTAATCTTGGAATTCTCACGGAAACGGGATTTTTGCGGATAGAACCCTCCCACCCGAACAAAGTCACGGGTAGAAGCTTTATTTTTATTTTTTTTATTTATAATAGGCTCGTGACAACCATCTCACTTGATGGTAAGTGATGATGTGGTCAAAGATGATGCACACGTTATGTAGAAGTAACCTATTCACTCTTCACTTAAAGCTAGTTAAATATAATGGTTCCCAGAAACCTTCACCCCTTTGGCGTCCACCATTACTTTTAGTCATAACCATTCACATAGTACGCAAATTGGCAAACGTATAAAAATTGCGAGTAGGTATCTCTGTTATGTACCGTCAGCAAACGATTAAACTGGCCATGTTTCTATCAATCAAGTTTTTGCTTTATGGTCCCAATTAACTTGCTAACGGTACTCGCACTAAAACTTGCGTTAAATGTACAATGTTTTATTATTATTTTTATAACGCTAGTTATAACACGTGGATCTATCTGCGGCTAAAATTCAAAGAAGTAGTTGAAATATAATTAGGGAAAATAATGTCGCTGAAACAAAGGATTTTTTTTTTCAATGGACGTCCTTGCACGTCTGTAGATTTATTATAGGCTAAATTAGTATTATTTAATTTATCAGAAAGTTAAAGATTCACGAGAAGGGTGATTAGTTAACCCTACCATACATTTTTCAAGTAAACTAGCATTTTTAGGCAATGATTTCAAGTGCAGTTTGTTACTGTTTTCTACTTCCTCATTGGTGTATAAAAGTGTGTCAAGCTCTACAATGCCATATTAGAGTCGACTGTAACGAAAGAGTGCCCAAAATCATCAAAATGTTCAATTTCTGGGTCTTCTACACTTTTAGGTACATATAAGTCAGAAAATCTTGCCCCGGAAACGACAAAGGATTCGAGATGTGGTACTGTAAATTGATGTTATGAATGCCTCGGACGGCAAAACGCCGATCAATACATCAACTCTGAAACAGCTCCAGATTAAGACCAGATTAAGACTTCTCATCATATTCACAGACATTTCGTCCACACAGTGCGCAGAAGCGATGACAGTTTAGATAACCTGGTTCTGATTGAGAACACCAAAATTACAGCGGAAAGTTGTTTCTCTTTTGATATTGTTTACTTTTTTGACATGCTGAAATAAAGACAGACAAAATACATAAATTCGACTTACACACAAAAGTCGTAATAAGCGAAATTTACACAATTTGTTTCGGTATTTTCGCGAAGTGTTGGCGCAATTCGCTAAAATAATGATATCAATCAACAGAGCGTTAATGGCTCATACACAGTCTTCAATAAAATACGTTGGGTTCAAGAGCCGTTAGAAAACTATTATTTATTCACTTATTTTTGTCAGTTATTTAATAGCTTGAGGGATTGTTATAAAAACTTGCGAAATTGTTGTGTTGATTGGCTTGTATCAATTAATTGTAACGTTAATTATTAAGTAATACGTTTAACGTTTTATATTTGTGTGATTCCTGTTTATGGATAACTTAATTTGTAGTAACGGTACATAACTATGCCTGTAACTACTTTTTCTGCTTACCTTAAATATCGTTTTCTCCAGAACCCAGAATGCAATTAACTTAGTCGCTTTAGTTGATTGCAAAAATGTAACATTACTTAGTAACAATAATAACAGGCTATTGTGCCAAATAGTCGTGGTGGCCAATGGAACGGATGTCCAAAGTTTCCTCAAAATGTAGAAATAGGTATCTACTCCTGAACATGGTACATACTGACAGGAGTTTCCTCTCTTGGGAGCGTTTACCGCCAGTAGCTTGGACACTGGTCCCAATACCTGTGGTAAAAACAGGTTCAGTTACTTGTCATAAATGATATTTTAATTATCAATAAACGAATACGGTCTTAGTACCTATGATTTGATGTACTTATGATTTCGCAAATATTTATAAATTATGAATTAAATAAAAATCGGTCAAAAAGCGGAAATACGGGGTCTCTAAACGCTTGCCATGACGTTTCTAAATTCACAATTAATATATTTGTTACCGATTCCCGTTTGTCTTGCAGTAGTCGATACGACCAAATCTTTCTAATTCCAAATTCACTGTTAACAATAGATTTTTGTATCTCAGCCAATATTCAAAAGAATCACTTATTTAGACTGCATGTAAATAGTGTCGAGAACGCCATAAAGATTAATGAAAAATCCCCTAGTACCTACTTGACACATGTAAACGCGACACGGCGACGTCGGTACCTCGCGTGCCTCCCTAATTGCCTAACTTTGTACACAAGTTACCTACGCACTGTGCTGCGTTTACACGTAAGTGGCAAGTGGAGGTGCTACTGGTGTTTTGTGTTTATTGTTTTTTTATGGCTTTAATATAGAAGAAGCGAAATTATGATATGAAATATTTAATTTTAGAGAGACCTAGCAATGTAGGTATAATTTACATTACTTGCAATCTTGTTAACCCCTCCAACTTAACATCCTCGTGTCTAGGGTGAGCTCATGGCAATAATGTAATGGGTACAGTTCGAACTCGTGACCTCTCGATCACAAGTCCGACACCCGAGCCAATAGACTACTGAAATATGTGAGGTGTATTCGTGAGTCAGGCTAATGCCAGTCGCATTAGATGATAATGTGGTCTCGGGCGTCCCTAAATCTGGGGTCGCTCACCATCCTCCAAGGACCACCCGGGTCGGCAGCGCGTCGTGTTCCACGCGCGCCTCAAAGAGCTGTCAACACCAGTTTCGGGGCTTCATAGGGCCATTGCCTGCCGGGGTTTGCGAGAAAGTTTTAGCGAGATACCGCGGCCCCGGAACTTTAGGGCAGCCGAAGGAACAGGGTGGGTTTTTAGTCAGTAGAAGTCTGACACACCCTTCCGCTTGACCCAGAGCGGAAGAAGTCAATCGATGATTTTCCCACCGCAAAAAAAAGAAAAAAAAGGGGCGTCCCTAAATGCTATATTTTGGCTGACTTTGTGTTAATTGTCACTTTCACTATACTATTGTATTTTGTTGTTCCGGTTACCACAGTGGCTGATCGATTGACTGCTACACTGCGTGTAGCGAGTTCAATTCTCGTAGGGAGCAAATATATGTATGGCCTACATAGTTTTGTTCCGGGTCTGACTGTTCGTATATGTAGATTTATATATTTATACACAAAACCACAACAGACGAGTGGAGAAAAGTTTTCTTTTTTAAATAAAATCTTTAACTTGGATAAAATTCGCACCTTACATCAACAGAAAATCTCTATAACCATATTTAGCCTAAGTATCTCTTCCATATCTATTTATATTAGAATCCTACCTACTGAACTAAACAAGAAGTAAAAGTATATTACACATAAGAAACAACAATCAGACAAAAATATATTTTCGTTCCTTCCATTTCAATAATACTTCGCTTTGTTTTTCCATACAATTATTAAGTAGACGATCTAATCTCGTTGCTCGTCTCGGTAACAGTTGGCAACTCCTCCAATTCTTTAGTAAACAAATGCACGATTCGAAGTGTTCAAAATATGTGGGACACAGAAAAATTCTTAAATACGTTTGCAACATAAGATTAATAGGGCTTTCTCTTTGTATATTTCATTTTTTTTAATGCGTTCTGAGATTGATTTGTTTAAGTTAGCGCCATTTTTACTGTAAGTATTTTTCATAATAGTGTTGAGAAGTTTTCCAAATAGAAACATTATCAGGATACTTTAAATCTAACATGATTTAATTAAGACTTAGTTCTCAAGACAAAGTATAACAAAATGATTTTTTACGAGAAACCCATTCTGTATTTATTTAATAACTTGGAGTGCTTATTGTTTTTCTATACGAAACCATATTTGCAGATAAAAAGTCAGTTGAAAGACCTCTCTCAAATATCTCATCGTTAGATTATGCGCTGCGCTTACAGTACCATGTCTAAGTATAAGTATAAGAATGTATTCCAAAAATGTGAGTGAAAAATACTATCAAAAGATTTCGCGATGGTCCAGTAACTGGCTCCAGTTACTAGAACATACTAAGCGGGTCTATTGCAAGTGCGTGCGCCCAATACTTACCCGACTTATACGAGGGAAATGCGAATTGTGTGAAATAGACACAGGGTAGCACCTCTTATTACCTAGTAAAGGTTATGTAGATAGTAATGGTGATATTATGGCTTTGTTTAAATGGTTGATTAGCTCATCATATTTTGGTACTGGCTTATGATTACTGGCTTATCTATACGTTATGAACGTCGTAGTCTGCTTAGCTTATTCGGAACTCTGTTGGGGTTGGCTTCCAGACTAATTCTCATAAAGCTCTTCACATTGGCCAACATAGTGGCGAATGTAGTGGCCAATGCCTATTGGCCAACGTGTAGAGGGGAAGTTTGTGCATCTTGGGTTGTATTGGAATGATGGCCGACAAGTTGGCGCAAGATCCGTGTGGTGTCGGTTTTTTGCAAAAGATCAAAGGGTTTTGGCGAAGTGTTGGCCGCCGCATTCACACGTTGGGCGCGCGTTTAGTTTGCTTCAAGCTCCCAGAACGATCGCATGCACTTGATTCAAATTTTATAGTCACGCGTCGGTAACAACTAGTGTAAACAAAATGTCAGTAATGAGTCACGAAGAAACTTTCCGATTTATAGAGCTCTACCAAGCCAAAAATTGTTTGTGGAACCCAAGAAGCAGCAGTTAGCGCCTCCATATCCATTTTAATAAATACGTCCGCACATTGGCGTGAACCGAAGTAAACTGAATGATCGTCCAACGTGTGGACGCCATCACGAACTCTTGGCCAATATCCTCTTGGCCAATGACCACCACATTCGCCACTATGTTGGCCAACGTGAAGAGCCACCGGATGCAGCTGAGTATTAGTGTTATACATGGAGTGACTGCCTATCTGACCTCCACAACCCAGTAACTGGGTAACATGATACCCATTGGCTAGACCTGTCAGATTTACTGGCTTCGGACTACCCGTAATTACTGTCAACAAAGATAGCCAAATGATGGCCTATGTGAAATAAAACATGTTGAGTTTGAGTTTGAATGAATGTTGTGAATTTTGGATGACTTTAATCATAATCATCGTTTGCTTAGCCTTTTCCAACTGTGTTGGAGTCAGCTTTCAGTCTAACTGAATGCAGCTGAATTTTTTTTTTACATTGAGCTACGAACTATCTGACCTTTACAGTCCAGGAGCTGTACAGTACGATGCGCTTTGACCTTTTTGAATTTTCTGACTGCTGACTACCATCCGATGACAGCCGGGAGCAACGACTTAACGTGCATTCAGAGACACGGGGAATGGATGGGTCTCACGCCGCCAACTTCCAAACTCCGGTCTACTACTGAGAAATTTCTTATAGAAAACCCAAGAGCACAAGACCACAAGACCAACGAGGCGGTTGAAATGTGTCTCAATAATTAAATTTAACTATTCATATCTTTTTTTTTAAACTGAAATACAGAATGTAGGTGCGCTACTTAGGTTGGTATGTGGCTAACAAGAATGATATTGAAACAAATACTATAGAAAAAGTCTAGTGTTAATGTTGCCAATGTTGTCAGTTTGCCACCAAAACAGTATGCAACAAAGATTGATAACTGGTTTTTGACGGAATTAACCGTATATATCTGTATTATTATGTTATTTTCGTACGTATTTCCGCAAAGTAGCTTCTGATTTCATTCTGTATAGAATGCTATTTTGAATCTATTCTAAACTCTAAAGTAATTGATCATAATGTTCTATCGAAATGATCATAGCATCAGCCCAAATCGACAGTAAAAGCTTTACTTTAGTTTTACAAGGGCCCCCTAAAGGCTTCAATACCACAAGGGCCCCAAAAACAATCAGAAATAGAAACATTACGCTCTATAACGAAAACAGTTGGAAACTCTTGATGACTGGCAATTATTTAGAGGAAATAAGTTCCACGCTGCGGTCACACTGCTATGCCTTGCGTGCTGGTGGTGTACAGTCGGCAGCAAAGGTCGTTCTTTAGATAGATGGGTAGATAATTTTATACCTAAACTGTGGTAAGGATATCGAAATGTTGTATTCTTTTAATTGTATGGTTGCAGCCGTCTTTGTTTCTGGAGGGAAAATAATCATATAACTCCTCTCGCTCTGGGTAGAAAAGAAGGGAATGTCAAACTCTTACTGATCCACTGACTAATAATTCACGTTGTTCCTTCCTTTTCTGTTGATTCAGGGCCGTGGCATCTCGTCTGAGCATTTCCGCAACTCCGGAAAATTGTTTACAGTAGACTTAGGTCTTATTGCTAATAACAGCGCCTACCTGACAAACTTTGAATGGTCTAGACGAATTTAAAATAAAAAGAGGGTAGTCAGAGTTAATAATTAATGGTCATTACAACGGAAGCAAATTTTAAAGAATTGCTGAACAACAGTACTTGTTATAACTACTGAATCTTTTCGTGTCAATTTATATGATAGGAAGTGTAGCCGTGTCAGTCGACCTGTATGTCTGACCGTACCTCTGCTTGCGTGCTGCGTACCACGCGAACACAGCGACATACTTCCTACAAACCGCAACACTGCTAGCTTTCTTTTGCAACTCGCGTTTTCACCATCAATCCAAGTGGCAATGTATGTTAAAGACTATAATAGCTTCAGTTATAGGGGTTTACCTACTTAGAATATTATAAGCGTGACAGTTTGGATGTCTGTTTGATACTGATAACAGGTGAACATGACCAAGCAGGTATTTTTTTATTATGAATGAGCTCGCTTTTGACCGTGGTAACGCCTGATGGTAAGCGGTTGATGGGGTCTACGATGGAAGGAGTGAGTCCAGAAAGCGCCTCTCACTTTCACTATGTATACAACTAAGGAGTGGAACTCCCTTCCGGAGTCTGCGTTTACCGTTTACTAATAGCTAAAACCTGGGGGTCTTTAAGTCAAGAGTGAATAGGTTACTCTTATACTTCTAGGTAACCGTGCTTTATCTTCGAATGGTGCAATGGATGATTGAATGATATAATATTTATTTGCAAGAATATAGTTAAATAGCAAAGTTCTCATTTTTTACAGAGTTTCACTATATTCGGCAATTCAGCCGTAGAAATATATAGATTTCAGAACTCGGTTATTGTAGCATGCAGTATGTATATTCGACCACATTACCATCAGGTGAGGTGGTAGTCAAACGCACTCGGTCCTAGTTCCCTTTGCCTTATTAAGGGATAGAGGCTCGGGTAGAATATGATTTTTGGATTATTTTCGCAGAAAACTGTGCTCCCAGGCGCAACCGCAAACAGAAGCTAGCGAAAGTAATAAAGAATAGTTTTGACAGTCAGACAGGTGTTAAATTTATAAGTTGGCGTGTTTATATCTCAGATGTTATCGCTCTAAGTATCGTGGAAGCGCCTCGTCGGCTGTTCAGTGTTGTTCGGCATTTTATTACCTTCATAAATGTTAATTTTATGTAAAGTTCTCTGGATTCTTCCACTTTTTGTTCGGCGTGTTGGGGTGTAAGCGCGACTCGCTATTACCGCACGATATCTGTTCTAAATTGTAATTGTATTGGTTTTATCGGGTACTTTCTTTGACATTTAATTTTTATGACCCTGTCCCGAACTTGATATAGTATGTCAACGTGTCCTGAAATTGATTTAGGTTTAATAAGGGTCTGTTTTTTCTGCGACTCTTTTTCTGTTGCATATCAATAAACTACTTCAACTGGGAGCAGTTGGGTCCGCGGATGACAGCACAGTCTCAGAGAGATACTTACTAGTATCCAGTGCTAGAGCTGGCAAGGACGAAATTGCCACTCCCAGAAAGGCCATGGTAGAGCGAATGAATTCGACCTTAAATCTCGTTTCCCAATGGGGCGACGACAATCTAGTCAAATTCAACGCTCTGAAAACAGTGGCTTGTCTTTTCAACGCTAAAAGGAACCCATATCAAATATAATCCCTATTTTCCGAAGTGCATCTTTGCTAGTTACCAACCGACTGGAGCTTTTGGGCATGGAGTTGACGTCAGACCTCAACTTTGGCTCAACCAACGAGTCCAGAGCTCAGACTACAGCAAAAAAGCTAGGAATCCTATACAGAATGAGGAGATACTTCACACCTGGACAGCTTTTGAATCTATATAAAGCACAGGTCCGTTCAGGGATGGCTCTGCAAATTACCAACTTGCTGCACTGGACTCGATCGAGCGCAGAGCTAAAAGGCTTATAGGCGACGAGGCCCTATCGGGTAAGCTTCATAGCATGACTCATCGGCGAACTGTTGCTTGCCTGTCGGTTTTCTACAGATTGTACTTCGGGGAGTTTGCGCAGGAGCTCCATGACCTGATTCCTCCATCTCCCTTTCACTACCGGTCTACCAGCACGGCTGGGTACCACCCACACTTGGTTGATATACCGTCTTGTCGTCTCCTCCACATTTATTGTGCGCACTTCCAAGCTGTAGAATGGTCTGCCGGCTTCTGTGTTCCCTGCCACTTATAACCTTTCAACCTTTAAAAGTGAACAGGCATCTTCTGGGCTCGCTCGTCCCATCGTAGACCTCATCTATCGCTTACCATCAGGCGAGGTCGAGGTCAAGTGTGGGCTCTTCCTGATTAAAAAAAAGCAAAGGTTGGTCCTTGGATGGGTAACCAAGACTCCTCCGTGCCTAGGAAAGCACGTGAATGGTCGAGGCTGTCATTTACACATTTTTGACAGACGTCAGAAGCCAGAAAATCTGACACCTTTCTTGACAGGAGTTATCGTGTTACCCAGTTACTGGGTTGTGGAGGTCAGATCGTCAGACGCTCCGTGTAGAACACTAGCACTCAGCTGCGTCCGGTTAGACTGGAAGGTGACTCTAACATCATACGACCTCCTCAACATCAAACACTCAGCATCATACGACCTTCGCGAAGCACCAGTTTTATATTCTCAGTAGGTTCTAATATTTATGCCAAAATTAATAAAGTCTTAAATACTCATTAAAGACTCATTGGCAACGATTCACTGGTCGAGTCAAAGCTCCAGAGCCTTGAACACCGACGACGAGTTGCAAGTCTATCGGTTTTCTATCGGTTACATTTCGGGGAGTGTGCGATGGAATTACACAATCTGATTCCGCCAAGCCCGCCATCGTTACATGGTGGACATCCCACCCATACGTAGGAAACGTTTTGGGAATACCTTCATTGTGCGTACTGCTAAGGAGTGAAATTCCCTGCCGGAGTCTGTGTTTCCTGATCGCTATAACCTGGGAGTCTTTAAGTCAAGAGTGAATAGGTTACTAGTAGGCAAGCGTGCTCCATCTTCGACCACATCATCACTTACCATCAGGTGAGATGGTGGTCAAACGCAAGCCTATTATCAATAAAAAAGAAACCCTAAATACACATGCTCTTAAAACAAAGTTAACTGAGTGGCTTCTACAGAAGGACTACTCTTACACGGAGTCTTTACTTACTTATCAAACCTAATGCACAAGCAAACCCGCACACGATTACACGCTCGCACGTACACATTCACACACACATACACACTCTCATACATATACTCATTGTTAATAATTAGTTCTTAAAAACTAAATTCTCTTTAATATTTAATTTAGATTTATATTTCAACTATTTTAATTGGTTTCTGTTAATAGCATTATTTATATCCGATAACATAATTATTATGTATTTGGCTGACTGACACAGTCCACTTGAGCCAGGTTATTGCTGTATATTTTGTATTATACCTCTTAATATAGGATAACTCCTAGTTTAAGAGGTAGAATTAAAATGATTTGTTTTAAATGATCTGTGTAAATAAACGTCTTATTATATTTCCTTTATTTCCAATACATACTGATAAATTACATTTTTAAATATTCTCTAAAAAATACATTTAAAAATATAAAAAATAATAGCCCACCGGTATCGGGAACAGGGTCCAAGCTACCGGCGGTCAGGGCTCCATAGAGAGGAACCTCCTGACGATACGCGCCGTGTCGAGGAGTACCGCTTTCTGAAGCAAGCCCTTGATCCAACCGCCTAACGAGATTCTCCCGAAGTGTTGGTCGAGGCTCTTGGCTATTAAGCCTGAGCTGACTATCGGTACAATGATTGCCGAGTTCACATCCCACATGTCGACAATCTCGTGTGCCAAGTTGATTTGCTTATCTTTCTCAGCTTTGACGAGGTTCTCGTCATGCGGGATGGTTATGTCGACAATCATGGCACGCCTCTCGATTCGGTCCACCACCACTATATCAGGTTTATTAGCTACATAGTTGGGACACCGTGAGGACATGTTATTGGCTCTCTGGCGACTATGTATTCTTCTTTTAGTACTTTTATTAGCGGTAAGTTTTCCATAAACTAAATAAATAAATAAAAGGTGAAGCAGATAATAATGATGATGGGTCCACTGGATCAGAACTGTTATTGAAGATATTTAAATATCTATTTCGTACTGTATTTTCTATTTAAATAGAAGCAAGGGGTTCTAGTACTAAAATACTTGTTTCACTTGACAAGCTTCATAATCCCCTTCTATAAACTCCTAGAATAGATTGATACATACAGATAAATAGAGCATAAGAATCACGCGCACCACATAATTTATCATCCATTTTCCAGCAGAGCAACATATTAAAAACAAAAACAGAAAATAAACACGTACACTGAAAGTAAACAGAAATAAAATCAAAATCTTCCACTCGTATGAAAGAAAAACCGAAACACGGAAACGTCCCGTTCCTGTTTCCAAAAACGCATGCATTTACTCCACTTGAGGTGAACGCACTCTCATTAAAGGGCCACTGGTTTTAAATCTACTACGTTATCCAACGACACTTCAGTTCCCGTTTCCTTATTTCCATGACGCAGTGGGCCGTCGATGTACACAAAACAGAGTGTCACATTACGCCGCCAACGCGGGCCCTTCTTATTTTTATTTTGTCAAATTGTAACTGAAATAAACTAGAGTGAGTAATAAAAATACCATCGGTACTGTTATTGCAGCGTGCTCAAAATAGAGGTGTCATGGCGTCCCCTCCGAGGCACTTGTCGTGAGGAAATGTTAATAGATAGGATGTAACCGGCGGATAAGAACATGGGCTTGTTTTGTTTTTCAGACGCGTTTAGATTTCAATGTAGGTACCTACTTATGTTGTTTAGGGCACACCGTTTTTGTAGATGTTTGGACTTTGACTGTTGGGTCTGAAATTTTCTTTAGATTTTCCGTTTACCGGTTAACATTTATTTTTGTTTTAATATCCGTATTTGAATGAATTGCGTTTGATGAGTTACCTTACCTTATTTCGGGGGAATGCTCAATCATCAAGTGACTTTTCCAGCGCTAGGTGGATCGGTCTGTTTCTTCAGTTGCCCACGCGTTCCGGGGTCGTGGTATCACGTTAGAGCATTCCCCAGATCACTACCTCACCTGATCGTATCCAAGCATTTATCTGTTCAAAAATTATTATTTTATAAATACAATAAAATATTCCTATTATTCTGGAGGTGTGATAAAGCTTTCAGTCCTTCACCAAACTTTGCACTCAGGTTGATACCCGAGATCAAAAGATGTGACCGAAATCTTTTCGTCTCCAAGGCGATCCCATAATGTACGTAGATATCATTTGCGCAATCATACACGTCACGTATTATTCCCACGGATGACGCAAATATGTGGGGCAAAGTGACCGGCTGAGAGGTATGTCCTGGATATGTATCAACTACTCTTATGATTTAGTAGTCAGCGGAAAATTCTTTTTAATAAAGGTAGAATAGTTCATGAAAATCAGATCAAATTAGATGAGATTAATTCTGAACGGATTGAAAATATTGTGTTGTTTGCGTAATTTATAGGATTTTATATTTATTTTTGTTGTGAATACATAATTATGTAAGAATCACAAATATATTATTTGCAAATAATATTTATTAGTTTGGATCGTCAATAAAGGGAACGAATAACAATCATACAGTGTGGTAACACTAGAAATCCAATATAGAAATACAATCCATAGACAATAACGTATTGGTTTACTAACCGCTAGCATAGAATAATGGAAACAAATTAATAATTACACTTAATAAATCTCCCTAAAGAATCCTCTTTCATGTATTACTTGAAAACTGTTGTAGTTTTTACGATAAAATTTTACAATGTACTTAATAATTGGCGCCCACGCAACAGCCCGCGCTAGCCATGCGTGTGCGCAGCGCGTTGTGTTATCTCACACACCATACTACTATCATAATCGTATATTTGTTAAAGGTGCTTTTTGTTGTCAACGTACAGTGTAAATTTTGAAATTCAATTTCGTTCGAATTAGTCTTATCTTCGAGTGGGAAAGGCTTACAAAATAAATAGCATACAAAAATAAAATCACATTCATTTGGAACATGAACTCCTCTTACGTGTCTGAGAAAAGGGCTTAGTCATGCGGGTCAGGTATGCGCATGTCTGCGCATGCCTGTGCGTAATATAGAACATAGTTTTATTATATTTAATTAACCAGCAATAGAATAGAATAGTATATTATTTATTTGCAAGAATACGAGTACAGAAAGTTGATAGGATACATTAAAGAGTCCATTATATTCTACCAGGTAACTGATGTGCAAATATTTGAGATATTATTGAAAAGTTAGTTACATTAGGAAATGAATTTCCTTGAACTAAATTAATTAATTATTCTAAAGAGCTAAACATTAAATTATACAAAATCAAAAGAAAGTATACATCAAATTACTATTAATCTAAACGAATATAATTATAATATATAAAAAAAAAAACGTAACTATAAAAAACATATAAAATATAACTTAAAACAAAACAATTTGCTGTAAGGTTCTATAGAACCTTACAGCAAAGCTTTATCAGTATGAAACTCGGAAATATTATAATAGCATTTTTTTATAAGAATGTTTTTAAGTTCTTTCTTAAATAATTTTAAATTTATATAATATTTTAAATATGAGCTAAACACATTTTTCATAAGTATTACCTAAATCTGTCCCATGCAATTAAGATTAAATTGAACCACAGCGATTCTATTTTTACTCGACTGCAAAGGAAGGGTTATGTTTTTCATAATCTGTATTTTTGAGCAGTGCATTTTTAATCTGAATGATAGTGTATTTATTCTATTATCATCTATTATTGTAATTCTGATTTGTATATCTTCTCTTTTTAAGATATTAGTGGCGATGAATCCGCATCGATCCATACGAAAACACTCAAGCACAATATTGAACCCATTCACAAGTGCGACGGACGCAAAGACACCTCGTTCCTTTTGCCGTATATATAATTATTAACTTCTGAAATAGACGGGAGTCGTTCACCCGCCGACATATTTGGTTAACTTGCCGGTTATATATAACTGGCTTATTTCATATAGTCGCTACGTACCTACTAAGTGGTGACACGGGAATCGGAGACTGAGTAATATTTGGGACTTAAGGAGCGATGGGCTTTTATTTAGCTAGTCTATGTTTGAAGTTAAATGGTGGATATCCCACCCATACTCACACTCATAGACAGTTTATCGATAAACGACAACTGGGTACTGGTCGAGTCAAAGCTCCAGAGCCTGGTTTTCTATTGGTTACATTTCAGTGAGTGCGATGGAACTGCACAATCTAATTCCACCAAGCCCGTTCCATTATTGGACTACAAGACAAACGGTGATATGCCATCGTTACATGGTGGACATCCCACGTATAGGTACTTACACACAAAAGGTGATATGGTGGTCAAATGTGAACCTAACATAACATAACATGTTTACAAAAAAGTACAGATAGTTCAGAAAATAAATATATATAGTCAGCAATATTTATTTATTAATTTAAATAGAACGGCTGCAACCAATTACACTATTTAATATCATTTATTTAATACATTCATGCATTCTTTAACTGCATTTTTCTCACAAAAATTGACAGTATTATCTTCCATTCATCCGCAAACATTTCTGAATCTGTGGTTGAGTCCAAGAGAGCGAGAGTTCGAGTAATAGGCGACTTGGAGTGTGCAACTGTACGGCGAGTTGGAACAGCCAATAGGCGGTGTTTTCTATGACCATAGTAATTGTCTGGGACAAACAGATTGCAGACCTCATTATGAAGATCAGGTGCATCAATAATTCCCCTGAGAATTTTAAATACGTTTCAAACTATACTGGTTCCTATGCGTAAAGTAATGTTCAGATTTGGTGAGGATGGAACTTAATAGTTGACTTCCTCACATCATCAGCATTTTTTGCACAAATACTCCACAGCACATTTAACAAATAAAAACTAACTAGAGACGACTTGGATTCGTACACTGAGGGTTCCGTAAGTTATACGAGTTCAGAGACGTTTTCCACAACATTCTCGCGCGCAGTAACAACTCATGATAACTCCAACATTTTCCCGAGGATACCGTATTTCCTCAAGTAAAAGCAGTACCTATGTACCTATTCTTTTTTTATTAATTAAGGAAAGACAGATCCTATGTTATGCCAGGAGGTATACAAACAATTATGCTCACACACAAATCTACGTGAGGATTACAAATTAAAAATATTTAAAAATCCCGCATAATTATGGTATTCAATTAGAACATAAATGGAACAATTACTAATTATGTAAGACCTAAATGAGGAATACATATTTTTTAATGTATTTCACAATAAAGTAAATGATAACGTTAATAACTATACCTATTGACTTCATTTATAAATTAACTATGTTTTATTGGATTTCCAAAACTACTTTGAAAGCAAGCAACAAAAACACATTCATCAAAACATTTCTGCCAGCAATCGTTACAAATAATTTCATACTCGTTTCTTTGCTGATTTTCGTCGAAATTTAACGCTCTTCTTTTCCGATCATCAATCTTGTTTCAGTCGCAACACGTAAGCCCGTAACCGCAGGCGCCAGCGGTATAGGGCACAATATAACAGATATCAAACAATAAACGCAAAACTATCCATAAAATTCAACTTCAATTTAATGAACAGCCAACGCGTAAACAACATAAAATATTACAGGAAAATATCATAAAAAATATTCGTAAAAAATGGGTCATAGAAATAATGTCCCGGATTCAATCAACGTTGCAATTCAGACGCCATTCTACGTAGTTTGGGCGATACGCCAGCAGCTAAAATGTGTAAAAAAAAACTATTTTGTTTTGCTGCTTATTATTTAATTTCATGTTACCATTGCGCAAATGTTACCAACGACAGATCGCCTACTGTTTCGTTTGAGTGAACACTTTATAATATTCTGGCGATCATCCAATAGAAATAACTTCTTAATACTTTCAGTTCATTCATTAATGATCTACAGAATTTTATTGATGGACTTTGAAACAGGCTTTTTTTTTTTTTTTTTTTTTTAACGTGGTAAAATTATCAAATAAGTCCTCCAACTCCGGGCAGGGTGGGAGGGACTGTCAGACTTTTACTGACTAAAATCCACGGTGTTCCTTCAATAACCCTTTACATACCGGGGCCACGGTAACGGGATGAGTCCCACGACCCCGGCAGGCTTCGGCCCTCTGCAGAGGGGGCCTCGTCATGTTGCTGACGCTCTTTGAGGCGCGCGTGGAACACGACGCGCCGTCGACCCGGGCATGGTCCATGGTCGGACAGCGAGTTGCCCTTTACTCACTGTCCGCATGCCCGCGCCTACGGTGGCCGGAGATCGTCGGCCGACGTCCGACGCCGTGGGCGTCTACCACTGCGGCTGGGCTGGAGGGAGGACGCCATCCTCTCCCTCTCGCGGCCCGCCTCCTCCTTCGGAAGCATGACTGCTTCGCAGAAGGAGGCGACCGCTTCCCACTCCCTCTCGCCCCGCAGCATGGCCTCGACCAATGCCGGGCGCGAGAGGTCTCCGCCTATCGCCGCCGTGAGGACACGTCGGTGCTCTGCCCAGGCGGGGCAGTCTTGCACCGTGTGCTCTACGGTGTCCTCAGGGCGACCCTCGCAGTGGTGACACCCAGACGTTTCCTCCTTTCCCATCAGACACAGGTACCTCCCGAAACTTCCGTGTCCGGTGAGGACCTGCGTCATGCGGTAGGTCAGGACGCCGTGACGCCGATCTAGCCACTCCTCAAAGAGGGGTCTTACCGCCGCAATTCAAATCAAAGCTTTATAATTTCATCTTAAAACAAATAATATCTTGTCATTAATTGCTTTATTTATCAGTTGAATAATTAATTTAAAATGTAAATAACACTGTGTTAATTTATTATATTTTTAAAATATATTATGTGTTCTTAATAACATTTTCAGTTTCCAGTATTCTGTTATGCTACCATTAGCGCCATCTACGTGTCTTGCATTGAACTAGAGACCACATTGATTGAGCATAGCGCCATCTAGTACGAGCTTTGAGAAGCTTGGCTCAAGCTTTCAAACTAAAGAACCAACGTGGGCCGAAACTTAAGAATACCTTTCTCGTTCACTAGTTCTGGTTAGTTTCTGTAGAGGACGCCTTTGTGTTAGTTAAGTACTTCAATATCATTCAGTAACAAGAAGAACTCAGTTTCATAGATAACTAACTAGCTGTCCCGGGCTCCCGACAGACCTTGTTCTGCCTTATTTCTCTAAGGTTATTCAAGGTTGGTCCCATTGTCATCAAGTCAGGATCTGATGATGGAATCCTGGAAATTCGAGGGAAAACTACAAATATAAGCACCGGTTGGTGAAGTGGTACTAATGATGAAGACCACAGATAGCTACCGGAACTACTAAGTATTGCATGGGTTGCGATTCGATTACTTAAAAGTAATTTAACGAATCGGGGATTCCACCAACGTGCATGAAGTACCCTCCGGCCTTTCACACAACGCCATCTAGTCCCAAACTAAGCAGAGCTTGTGCTATGAGTACTAGACAACTGATAAACATACATATATATTTCTAAATACATACATATTATAGATAAATTACACCCAGACAAAGAACAAATGATCGTGCTCATCACACAAACATTTGTCCTGGGTGGGAATCGAACCCACAACCTTGAGCATAGCAGTCCCTCAGTTCACACGCAATTCTAAATTCTCGTTCGATGAGTCATTTTTTTTTCTTGGTGCGTGCAGTGGGCCCCTTGTGGACGCGGGGCCCCTAGGCAGTTGCCTACTCTGCCTAATGGTTAATCCGGCCCTGGTCTTGTTATATTATTTTCATTAATGAAATGTAACCACTGATCAACTTGAAGGCACACCAAAGATAATCTTAACTATTCTTAACACGCCTTTGTTTTGCTTCGTCAAATGTTTGACAGCTGGGGACAGAGTGGTTTGTATGGGAAAAGAAAATTGATGTTTTTACTATTTGTCTCGTTTTTTACTTTTGTTTTTTCTCCATAAAATCCTTCCTCAGACTTCATCAAACACAAAAAAAAAATCAGCCAAATCGGTTCAGCCGTTCTCGAGTTTTGCGCTTAGCAACACATTTAGCGATTCATTTTTATATAATAAATTGTTTACTATTTTGTTGTTTTTACCCGACTGCGCCAGAAGGAGGGTTATGTTTTTCGAGAGTATGTATGTATGTATAATTGTTTGGCACGCTCTGTGGCCTGAACGGCTCAACGGATTTTAGCTTGAGAGGTATCGTTAGATTTGTATTGACTGTGGAAGTGACACTGGGTATATCAAAATAAAAAAAAAAAAACAAAATGGCGGATTTTTGGCGCCATATTATGCCTTCAAAAAAGTTTTTTTTTCTCAAAACCTATCGAGTGGGGTATCAAAATAAAGGGTTTTAAAAGGTGATTACAAACATATACACAACTTATATGGTTAAAAGTAATTCAAAGTGAGAAATCGTAAAAAATACGTAACAAAAACTAAATCGTCTGCGAAATCTTTCACATTTGTAAACTAAAAAGCTAGAAATAAAAAAAGTAATTAAAAAAATTAAAAAACCCGACTGCAACCGTATACTAAAACTAACTGAAAAGCTAATAAAAACAAGCCCATTTTAAATCCTATCCTATCCTACTATCCTACTAATCCTATCCTACTATCCTACTAATATTATAAATGCGAAAGTTTGTGAGGATGGATGGATGTTTGTTACTCTTTCACGCAAAAATTAATGAATGGATGTGAATGATATTTGGTAAGTAGATAGTTGGCAGCCTGGAATAACACATAGGCTACTTTTTATCCCGAAATTCCCACGGGATCGGGATTTACGCGGGAAAACCTTCCTACGCGTACGAAGTCGCGGGTAGAAGCTAGTTAAATAAAAGTTGGAAGCAGGCGGGACCCATTGGACCCATGAGTTTGAAACTATAATAATGGTATGGGCCCCGCCTGCTTTCAACTTTTATTTAATTTAAAATGGGCTTGTTTTTATTAGCTTTTCAGTTAGTTTTAGTATACGGTTGAAGTCGGGTTTTTTAATTTTTTTAATTACTTTTTTTTTATTCTGTGAACAGCTTTCGGTTTCAAGGAAATATTGGCCTACGTTCATTGAAGTTGTTTGTAGTTACGTGCTTGTTTACTTTTACAAACAATTACATGTTTGTTTATAAAAGTAAACAAGCACGTAACTACAAATAACTTAAACAAAGTACGTAGGTACCTAATCCTTTAGAAATAGCGATATTTTGTTTCAAATAGTTATGTATGACAGATGGTATATAATTGGTGGTAGGTATGATAGGTTGAAGGTACTAGTTAAATACCAAAACTCAAAAAGTTGGTTATTCTAAGTATACTAGTACCAAAACATCGGCAACTGTTTTATAATTACATGTATAATTAAATAATAAGACAATGGCATCCGTTGCCAACCACTCTTGACAGATCAATGCCGATGAAGCGGAACCACTGGCTTCACGAATCTCATCCATAATTACCAAGTAACAACCACCAACTCTTCAAACAAATCTAGTCTTTATGCGCATTTATTAAGGTGGTGATGGACTGTAGGAGTAATGTTGTTGGGGTGTATTCGGGTAATATGAAAATACTTTTGGCAGTTTGTAAATATTGTTATGTTTCGTATCCACCGTGCGTTTTGTCACAGATAATATGGAAAAGAAAAATAAAGAAGAGTTCTCATAATTAAGTAGATGTGAGTTTATTGGTATCACGGGTAGGTATCTACAAACCTGTGGTTAATTACGTTTAAAGAATCTTTATTTCTCAAAAGAACATTGTACAGTTCACTTGAATGAGATTTTAAGTTTGAACAATTTTTTTTTTTGTTGTCTAATGATGCAGCTTTTTTAACAATTTATCCTAGTATTAAGAACCTCCTTCTTCTTTTAAACATTACGATAATTGATACGGATATTAAATATTATTTATGACACGGTATTCAGCTATGATAAAACTATGCGATGACATAGCTTTCTTAGATAGGTACTTCTTATATACTTACTTCACACCCGAACAGCTGCTCAATCTCTATCAAGCCCAGGTTCGGTCGTTTATGGGGTACTGCTCTCATCTTTGGGATGGATCTGCCAAGTAACAGCTGGATGCGCTTGAGTCTATTGAGAAACGGGCCAAAAGACTCATTGGCAACGATACACTGGTCGAATCAAAGCTCCAGAGCCTTGAATATCGACGACGAGTTGCTAGTCTATCGGTTTTCTATCGGTTACATTTCGGGGAGTGTGCGATGGAATTACACAATCTAATTCCGCCAAGCCCGTTCCATCATCGGACTACAAGACAAACGGCGATGCGCCATCGTTACATGGTGGACATCCCACCTATACGCACTAAACGTTTTGGGAATACCTTCATTGTGCGTACGGCTAAGGAGTGGAATTCCCTGCCGGAGTCTGTGTTTCCCGATAGCTATAACCTAGGGGTCTTTAAGTCAAGAGTGAATAGGTTACTTTTAGGTAAGCGTGCTCCATCTTCGGCCACATCATCACTTACCATCAGGTGAGATGGTGGTCAAACGCGAGCCTATTATCAATAAAAAAAAAATGTCCTTAGGAACATAGAGGTGACGATGATACATGCGGTGACACACGAAAAGTGGACCTCGGAGGCTTAGGAGTGACGCCATACAGGCCATACCAACAGAAAAACCTCGTAAAGGAATTTTCTTAAGTGCTTTCTTTCTATATATACTTAATACTTTTAACGCATTCCGCGTATGTATTCCTAGATGGCAACTTATAATTAGATCATTTATGAACCCTGTCAGACACAAACAAATCTAAGTGACTTAGTTATCTAAGTGCGTTACCTTAGTTTGTGAGTGAATTTTCGAAATTTGAAATGTCAACGTCTGTAAAGGTGGAAAGCTCTTGAGCGTCCCTAGCCACATATCTCTTTAGGATCTCTCCGAAATGCTGTGATCCATCAGATGAACTTTCTGTAGGAGTAGGTAGAGAGCAAATCTTAATAAGCAGAGATAAAAAGTTTACAAGCAGCTATTTAGGTTTTAAATAAAAAATATAAATAACATATTGATAAAATTTCACATATTTTGAAAAGAGAATCGTTACATTTAATTTAAAAAATGTCTACAAAATACAGGTTAGGTAGTTACAAAACGCAAAATTCTCCGAAGCCAACACCGAAGACTTTAAGTACATTCACCTTGAACAAATTATGTATGCATAGATCGATAGTGGTGGTGGTGATTTCTCGGAATGGTAAGTTACGTTTTCGGCACACCCGGTACCTAGTACCCACATTCTAGATAAACTTATTCCACTTAACATACTCGTGACGGTGCGTAGAAAAGGATTAAAATGAGAATAGGGAATAAGATGAAGTTACTACGAATAAATGTACAGTTGTAAGCGGTGTTTTTACGTGTGGAAATTCTCATAGATGTCCTCCGCTTTGACCCTAAGGAGCCTGACAGAGGCGTCTGTCAGACTCCTACTAACTAAAACCACACGATCTTCTCTTTGTCAATTCTTGTTGGGATACGAGGTTATTAATTTTTCGGGGAATATTAACAAACAACTCCTCCAGCTCTGAGTGAAAATGAAGTGAGTGTCCTGTGTCAGAATCCTTACCCTTGCGTTCCGAGGCTGCGATAACTCTCGAGAACATTCCAGCAATTGCCAGTATTGCTGGAATGTTCTTGAGGCATAGCTCTATCAGGTCCTGACGGATATCAAGAAATAACTAGATATCGCGTTATGAATATAAGCAGTCATTTAAATTAGGTTTTATGCCGTTTGTGGATAAAGGTATCTGGCAAACATGCTAGTAATTGAGCAGGGATCCCCATAAAATAATGACTACACATGCCTACTTACACAAAGGCTCATCAGCTCTAATTTATTTTTAATAACAGACAAACAGCCTAAGCATTCATATTTTCAAACGAGCCCCATAAAATTGTGCTAAATGGATCTGCTTACAAAAAGACTGGATCAGCTTAAATTGAAGTTTAATCAAAAGAACCAGTTAATCCGCGATGGTGCAGACAGACAAACAGACATAGCATTGATATTTTCGATAGACAAATCAATGTACATCACCCATCTGATTCCTTCACACGCATCCCGCGTCTCTCTCAATACGCGCCATTATTTTTAGCGCACAGCCGCGCGCTCCCGCGGCCGTGGACATCACAATATTATGCATCACGCTTAGCTAGTGTAATAGTGATAGTGTTAAGTGTATACAGTGAAATGTGCGTCTTATGACGAAGGCTTAACCACTATGGATCACTTTAGACGACGACCTCGGTATAAACTGCGAAGGGTAAGCCATCAAAGAAATTTTTCTAACAAAAAATTTGAGGTTATGTTACGTTTTTTTACTTTTCTAATCCATCGTAACATCTTACTTTGTTTATGACTTAAAAATGATTTCATTTTAGTAATTATTAACAGGATTTTGTACAAATTATTCTCTTAAATAGTCTGTGTACGTGTCAGTACAATGTTGCCAGGTTTTAGTTGTGTGTTGCCAATTTTGTAAACGTTAATTATTGTGAGTAGTACGAGAGCATTACGTCGTTTTAATTTTAAAATAAGACACTAAACAGTAACGGTATGCCGGTAGATATATGGCTTTGGCTAATGGTGGATTAATGAGATTTGTTTAACAAGTATCGGATTTAGTTTATTTGCTATACAACTAACTACGTATGTAAACTGTTGAACCGTGAATGAACTTGAACTAGGTCATTCCTTTCTAGAATATATTTAAAACTCATTCATGTTTCTAAGTTACTATAAGTAGGTAGGCTGAATGAAAATAGACCTACGTTTTGGTAAATGAGGGTAGGTAAGATTAGGTCAGTATCAGTAATGCATCACAAGTATTGTTTTCGTTTGCGCAGGTACGTCATATCAACACTTGAATTTGTATGTCTGTTGCACTCCTTCTCGAAGCGAGAAATCAAACACTGCCGTAATACTAAGACAGTCTTCACAAGGTTATCATGTTACCCAGTAACTGGATTGTGAAATTCAAACGCCTCCGAAACCCAACATAATTAGAAGATTGATTTCCTTATCTACTTAAACGTCTATGATTATTATAATTTAGGGTTCCTAAGTATTTCTCTAAATAGACTCAGGCCAATTTTATTGATGACGAACAGTCGATACTATAGCAATAGGAATCATTTAAAAATAGAAACTGCAGAAGAACAAATGAGCATCTGCTTTGTACCTATTCCTCTTAGCCTTCTAAGCTTCTAAGTCTTTTTATGGTATGTTATATGTATGTAGGACTGTAGGTATATTAATTGTTTAATAAGAACAATCGCTGCTTTCAAAACCGCGTGTGGATTACGGCCTTGAGAGGAGGTTTGTGTCTCAGCAGTAGAAATGAAAACTTCGCGTTAAGAACAATCCTAAGAGTTGAATGAACTTTATCCAGCAGAATAAAAGCCCTTTTCATGTAAAAGTTCGATATTATCACAGTTGCCATGCGTGCGTAATGTACACTTACGCAAACACGACTTTTAAGTAAAACTGTACCGGTAGCGTGTGACTAGTAATTCTGAATTCATGAATGGCGCATGAGTCACCATCGTACGAGGTTGAACGTACACAAGTCACACCGCGCTGAACATTAACGTGTTCAATGAGAGATTTGTTGTGAGTTAACATTTTTGAAGGTTTCATGTATGTACTTTGGAAATTGAACTTTGTCGTGGGATTTAATTCATCGGACTTCGTACTTATCACAGTTTTCTCTTAATGTTGATTTTACCTTGAGGCATTCTGGTAGCTAATCGTATCTCTGGGCATCTTAAGTTCATCATCATTCGTGAGGTTAGCGACTGTCATTCGATCAATTCTTTGTAAAATGATAAATTATATTTGTTTAGGTTAAAAATAGACCCAGCAGTTAGATTTTTACTATGTTGCATCGATATATTCTGTTTCTGCACCGCCATAAGGAACACTGGTAGAAATTACTTAAGGAAATAAGTGCGACTTTGTGCAAAATGCACAAAAAATTTAATCAATAATCCATTAATAACTTAATCTAGAATTTTCGAATGTAAGACATTTGTTATAACTATTAATAATAGGTAGGTACTCCTCTCCATTTCTGCAACACTAGGCCTTGTCCATGTTTTGAATAGCCCTTAGCTGCCCGTATCGTTGGCCACGGTCGGAGTAGCCCCTCGAACAAGATGGGCCTCTTATAAAACCTTGGAGTCAGTGGTTTCTAGTTGTAGGGCTCCAGTGATAGCAATATTGGTTATTAAATATTGGTAAAGTTAGAATTGCAAAGTCAAGAAACAAAGTTAACCCACTATCACATATTGTCAGGTGTACATTAAAGTATATAGAATAGAATATAATACAATTATTTCAGACTTAAAAAGGTCTTGAAAACTATGTATGTCATTGTGTGTGTCAACTATCTATGTCAGTCATTCTCGACAATAACATACAAATAAAATAAAAACATTTATTGAAATAAGTTTATTTCAGCAAATATACATAATTATGTAGGTACTAAAATACTTGAAATACATACTAGAATAAAGCATCAAAAAATTGATCCTTAAAATTGTTTCTTTGGTCAACGGCTAAGCATTGCCATACAACGAGGCAATGCCGCCAGTATCTTGGGTACGTTGCCAGCGTTGCGTTGAAGATCAATTTTTTGATGCTTCATTCTAGTTTGTAAATAAAAACCAATTATTAATATCAATGTATTGCAAAATGTCACTCACTCACACAACTCACTTACAATACATTAAAAAAAAGAAACATTGATTTTCTTTTCCAAATTTTATCTTTGCTCACAATCTATTAATTAATAATGTATAACATAATCTTAGTTAGTAAATACTATTAATAACATAATCTTAGTTAGTACATAATTTAATTTTGTAAAACACCAACCGGGGAGGCAAACTGTCTCTCCTTAATACAGGTTGCACAGCAACCTAGCTAGGAGAACAGCTGGTCACCCAAAATTTGTCGATTTGTAATACATACAACATAAATTTTGCTAACATCTGCAGTCCTCTATTAATGTTAATACTAGGTATACCTCCAGAATGCTAAGACCTTTTTCACTTCTGGTATATAGAAATAACACCTCTTACTACAACCCTATCGTTAGAATGTGTCGCCTTTCCAACAAACCAACCAAAGACATGAACCTACATGTTTGTCATATGATTGGACCAACACAAATTGTATGGACTTTAAAAGAGACGGTGACCTCTGAGTTTGTTTCGGTGTTTCTTCTCAGAGTAGTCAGTTAGGAAACACCGGCCTCATCTAGCTAAACTAAACTAAACTTAACACGCAAAAACCATGACGAGTAAAAGCGTTATTTATAACCAATTTAGAAAATAAATATTTCATTTCATTTATAATGAAATATCGAAAGATACCAGTATTAGTATTGACATCTTCGATGCTCGTACCATAGCTTTTATAAGACTTGTAAGTGCTCTTACTCTCTGTTAATGTTTTATTATATATACCTACTTAACACTGTTTTACAGTAATTTAGTTTTTAAACACTATTTCTGTAACCTATTGTTTGTAGTTAAAATTATATTTATTTTTTGTTGTTGTCATGTTGTGCAATTACGCTCTGGGTCTCAATCAGCCCAAAACATATTATGTGTATTTGGTATAATAAGTCGATTGTAACCTGTTGTAATTGCCTTGTGAATAAATAAGAAATAACATCATATACACATACCAACAAATACCCTTTTATGTAATAAACAATTTTGTTTTTATTATTGCAAAATTTTATAAATTTTAGGGCGTAAGTTCAAACAAATGGCACTTTTTTGTGTATTTTTTGGCATCACCATTCACACTTCTGAAAACGATGAACCATGCTGGTTTTCTGTCAATATTTCCAGCATGCTCTTAGTCTAAATAAAATCCACAGAATTGTGACATCAACCAACCCTTCCCTAGAGAGTAGACCTGATTCCCAGCAGTAGAAACATTAAAAGGCTGATTACATTCTGATATTAGTTCACGCTCCTCTGTTCTTCACAACTTATTATTGTTCAAAAATTTAAATTTAGCTAAACACTCACCTGCTTCTTCATGCCAAATGATTGTTGTATTCAAAAATGTGTGAATCAGTTACTAAATGCTGGAAATGTGTTCTCATCGGATTTCCAATATAGGGAAGAGGTTTGCCAAAGAACGGATGTCAAAAGTAGGCTATAAGCTTGATGATCAAATAAGAATTGCCCAGCAATCTTATATTCTATTACATAAAGAAACCTGTAACAACTATTCCATTTTTTAAGAGACCTATCAATGTGGGTAGATTTATATTTGCATCTGCAAACATTCTACACGCACTATAACGCCATGGCAGCCTCAGCAGTACTCTCAACGCATTATTATATTGGACCCGTAAATCGCTGAATATACGCTGAGTATAATAAGATTGACTGAATATAATAAGACTTATAGTAAGCTTTGAACAACGTCTCTTTAACTGAGTTCGTGCATCGTGCAACTTTTAACTTCATCACGATACATCCTACCCAACGAGCACATTAGTGGAAATTGCAGCCTATTTTGTTACTTTCGGCTGTAAAATAGCGCTTTAAGGGTTCAAAAAGCAGTTCAAAGTTGCATATCTGCATCCGTAAACGTCTATAGCTATAAAAGTTACTTAAGGTGCTATAAGCTGAATCAAATACTACCCTAGCCTTCACAGTAGTCCCCTGTAGAACTCATTTACCACTTACACCTTTATATGAGAGTTACGAAGGTCATTCTGCCACTCACAGCTGTACAGTGGTTTCCATTGTAACTTTTATAGGTTATAGTTATAGTAACCACTATTATACTACTATAAGTTTCATTATAGAAATAATAGAAACTCTTATGCATACTATAGTTACAAAAAAATCATCAGTGTAACTAAGGCCTTTAGTAGCAATAGTCATTCCTTGCAGGCTCAATCCTTTCGCCATTTTACAGCCGCTTTTGTAACTATCATAAAACATTTAAAAACACTAAACACTAAATAATAAAAATGGATATTAAACGAATAAGTACGTAACTACATCTTATAACCTCAAAAACAAGAAAATAGGAGCTTTTTGTGGCAGTGAGTTGCATTAGGGGAACAAAAATCACTGGAAGCGTTAGAAGGGTGAAAATTAGCGCTATGATTCTCTAAAGGGAGTTATTAGAGCTTAAACTGCAGGTTATGACTACATTACAATGACGCCATGATTTTTTAAGAAAACTTATAATTCACTTGCAAAATTGAGTTGATATACATTGGTTTTTCAGTTAAATGTGCATTAAATGTACCGGTAAACAATCGGCCACTTGCAAATAGGAAGTTATCGACACGTAAAAATACGGAAATAAAATTTATTCTGTATAACAAATAAAAAATATCACATATCTTTTGTTAATTTTTGAACTATAATCAATTCATTCGTTCAAAGTAGTTCAAAATCATTCAAAAGTAGCGCTATGAGAGCTTTAGTATAGCGTTAATAAATCGTTATAGCTATTAAGGAACCTTTATGCAACCGTTGTGCAGGTTAAATGGAACTTTAGGTTGCATAAAATGGCGCCCAAATAGCGCTAAAGCGGCTGCTTTAAGTCTGTAGTAGACGCTCTAGCGCTTACGTCTGTTACCATAAGTAATAATCGGATACGCTCCAAAGCCCTTATGCAGCCCATTTGTGCTAGTTGGGTATTACTTTTGTTCATTGCAAGCACAACTCTTGTGACTCGTACGGTGAACAAATTCATTCCCCGCTCAGCTTATGCTCATAAGCCCGCTACAAATAGCACCCCACGGATGCACAATACCCTCCTTCACTCCCATAGCCACTTGATCACGCCTCACTACAATACTATTTCCTTACCCCCTATATTTTTAATGATCTTGTTTTTTTCGGTTCGGCCATATGTATTGATACCCGTGAAATTTGGCAGTCTTTGTTTGTGAAGTATTTGAGGAAAATAATACACTTCTCATCAGAAAAATCAAGACTCTTCTGTTTTTATGGTATCTGTCCTAATTTAACATAAAAGAGTCTTCATTCCATGAAAAAAATCAGATGATTGTATAGCTGGCAGTTTGGCCATTACAGTTGTTTAGTCCCGTACGTGTTTCCGAACGCATCTTTTTTGACATAAGGAATTGTCTATTGACTTTTGACACTTGACATAACCTTTCTTCTTGTTAGCGGATGATCCGCGTTTTTGATTGATTGATTTTCTTAATAATTGAGTGAAATCGTGAATCCGGGTTAATCCCTTTTGTTATCGACAAGTTGGTCGCGATTCATGATTTGTTGGACTTTGGAATCCAGTGTGGATAAAACCCTGGGATAATTTTGTGTCTTGGAACAATAATGCCGAATTGAGGTTAGATTTAGCCGGCACGTTTGGTGAAGTAGCTGCTGGAATCTAGTGCGAATTGGTGCTACCACTACGGCCTGTAACACGCTGTGAAAACCTGCGTCCTTTGTGACTGCCGTGCACACCACTTGACAACATCACTCACTCAATTTACACTGACATACACACACCACGGACGTGATCTGAGAACAGGTCGGCGCCGCCGTCCCCAGCGTTGCTAAGTGCATATTATAATCTATAAGTATTAAAACAGCAACGTAAGTTAGGGCTCCGCGTAATTGCGGACAGTTCGACAAACCAGTTTCGTTGCACTGGGATCGGGATCGAACAACAGTGATAAGCGAAAATTCAAAATTAGAATTTCATTTGTTTATCCTATAAATGAAATGAATCACTGTTTTGATACAAATCTGTGTTTATAATTTGAGTATATTTCACCTTTGAAAACTAAAAATTAGCGCTCCTCTAAAACTTTTTGTTCTTTATTTGTTTACTATGACTTTGGGACGTCTGAAAAAGTTTTTTTTTTCTAAAACATATGGATACTTCGCCCGCAGAAGCCGCCCAAGTGGTGGCATTACTGGATTCTAGACTTAGTCAGCGTATTGTGGCTGAAAGATTGCATCTAAGCCTGTCGTCTGTTCATAGAGTCTACAAACGCTATCGGGAGACTGGTTAGTTCACGCGCCGCGCCGTTCAGGGTCTGGCAGGAATCAAGTCACTTCTGAGCTTCTGAGCGAGATGATTGATTTATTGTAACAACTTCTTTATGAAATCGATGCCTTTATGCTTTTCAACTGCAGTAGCAGCTTCATGTTGTACGTGTTCGGACAGAGACAGAGCTTGTCTTTGTGTCTGGGCCACGTCTGCCTGCACTAAACAGTCATCTGTAAATCGAACAGTGTCTTGATCCTCACGTGATGCCCTATGAGTATTTTATTGGCAACGGTTTCATATTCATGCACGACAATGCTAGGGCTCGTGCAAGAGATCCTGCCACAGAAACACTTAGCCAGCTGCAAAATGCAATCCAAGAAGAATGGAATAGAATGCCACAACATTTGATCGTGACTCTCAATCCGATCGATCGATGAAGAACCGTATGGAAGCATTAATAAGAGCTCGGGGAGGTTATAAGAGCTCATTTACGTGTGTTGTTTTATCAACTTCCTTCATACTCCATACAGGGTAAAAATGACTTGTTAAACAAAATAGGAAACCTATGAAAATTTAATTTGAATTTAGAACATTAACATTAGGATTTGAAAACCTAATATTATTCACTATTAAACGACATTTGACATGTATTCCTAAATATACACATTTTTCTGATAATCCTCACAAAACATAAACTTGCAAGGTGTTTTGATTTTTCTGATGAGAAGTGTAGATCGCGGCTCTGAGTTATCCTTTTTGGTTTGGTAAAGTTTATTGTCTTGTGTTTAGATAAGCTAAGCCAAATGTGTAACATACCTCGGTATGAAGGTGGATGAGAACTTTTCGTGGGCAAATCATGTAGAGTATTTGTGTAAAAAACTTAGGATATTACTAGGTAAGTTCTACCATCTTAGTTTTAAGGTGCCAACCTGCACTCTCAAGTCCCTTTATCTACAATTAGTCGACCCCATACTAAGTTACGCTCTTGACTGCTATGGACTCACATTTAAAAGTTATTTAGATTTATTAGAAGCTCAGCAAATTAGATTTTTGAAGCTATTAGTTAGCAATAAAACAAAAAACTCATGCAAAGACAATTATTATAAGCTCTTCAAAATTTGTAAAATTCTTCCTGTTAGAGTAAAGCATAAATATCTCCTCCTGGTAAACAGTTATGGCAGTTGGGAGCGTCACTCGCTAGTTACTCATAACCACGCAACGAGGACAGTATTTGCAGGTAAATTTAATGTACCTAGAGTAAATAATTACTTTGGTGATAGAACAAAAGATAAGCGAGTACCTTACCTACTCAATACATTGCCTGCAGATATCTTAAATCAGAATAAAAAGAGTAGATTTGCAAAAGCACTCAAGAAGTGGTATATTAGTAATTTATAATTTTGTTTTCATTCAATATTTTCAAGTATTTTTTATTTTTATTTTCTACAGTTATTTTTACTCGCCAGTCTTTACAGTTTGGCGAGAATACATAATTAATGTTCTCTCTTTTACGTTTATGTTATAGTTATTTTAGAAATGTATATCTAGTTTTTTAAATATCTGTACTCACAGACAAACCGTGTAAACGGTTTTGTGGGACATTGGCTTATTTTTAAGATGCTAATGTAACATGTTTTTAATAATAACAAATAAATAATAAAGCGTTTAAGCGTTACTTTGCGGAATTACATGACATAATATATTTATAATTATTTCCGTAATTATACTAGCGTCCCTCCACGGTTTCGCGCGGTCCCTTACACTAAGATCTTCCTAGAAAAAAAAATAAGAAAGAACTGTTATTTATTTGTTACATAGAACAGTCGGCATATAACAATCTATTCTTAATATTATAAAGCGGAAAAGTTTATTTGTTCAAACGCGTTAATCTTCAAAAATACTGTGTGGATTTGGATGAAATTTCTTATGGAAAGTAGCTTTTTACTCAACTGCAAAAGATTTTAGGGTAATGTTTTTATCGTGATAAAGTCAAGGGGAGCAAAGCCCCACGCGATATTATAATTATTAATAAAACTTCATTCTACACATTTTTGTTTTCCTCACGGCTGCGCCAAATAGACCCAGTTCGGCAATAATGCCAGCCCACACACTATGCGCTGCAGGAGCAGCATTCCTCAAAAATCCCTCTATCCATGCATTGGAATAAACCGCATGAAAATCAGTTCAGAAGTTTTTGCGTTTTCTTTTATATTTGAAAGGCTTGCGTTTGACCATAATCTCACCTGATGTGGTCGAAAATGAAACACGCTTGCCTAGAAGTAACCTATTCACTCTTGACTTAAAAACTCCCAGGTTATAGCGATCAGGAAACAGACTCCGGCAGGGAATTCCACTCCTTAGCTGTAGGCACGATGAAAGTATTCCCAAAAGTTTCGTGGCGTATGGGTGGGATGTCCACCATGTAACGATGGCACATCGCCGTTTGTCTTGTAGTCCGATGATGGAACGGGCTTGGTGGAATAAGACTGTGCAATTCCATCGCACACTCGCCGAAATGTAACCGATAGAAAACTGATAGGCTTGCAACACATCGCCGATGTTCTAGGCTCTGGAGCCTTGCCTCGACCAGTTTCTCGTTGCCGATGAGCCTTTTGGCCCGTTTCTCTATAGACTCAAGTGCATCAAGCTGGTATTTGGCAGATCCATCCCAGAAATGAGAGCAGTACTCCATACACGACCGAACTTGCGCTTGATAGAGGTTGAGCAACTGTTCCGGTGTGAAGTACCGTCTCACCTTTGCTAGGATTCCCAACTTTTTGGCAGCCAATTGAGCCTAAGCCTCGATAAACGGACCAAAATTAAAGGTGGATGTCAACATAACCCCAAGAAGCTCGATGCGATCAGTTATCGGCACGGTTACACCACAGAAAGAAGGAGGCGGTTGAAATTGGCTCCTTTTTGCGGAGAAAAGACACGCCTGAGTCTTGGCAGCATTAAACTTGACCAAGTTGGCGTCGCCCCACTCGGAGACTTATGTTTATCGCAAACAGACGGACAGATGTAGCGGGAAACATTGTTTTATAGTTTGTATAAAGGATTCTTCATTTTCTACTTATTCTGTCTTCTTCATTATTCAATAACCTGTGAAAGCAGGCTCATAAACCTTATTAGACCTGAATGTACCAACTAAGTTACGTTCGATAATGTTGTACCTACTACATGAACTTCGCTTCTGCCTCCGCCTGCATTTTAATTGCTTTATAGCTTCTTATTACTAGCATAGGCAGCTAATAGACATTATGTTCTACATACCCAATTTCAATAGGCAACACGGTAGGCTTAGTTGTTGAGCAATAGGCTACTACGCTGCGTGTCGTGGGATTGATTCCCGGATCGAATGTTTGTAAGGTATACCGATCAGGGTGGGTTTAAAGTCATTAAAAGTCTGATACTCTTTTCCGTTCCACCCAGAGCGGCAAGAATCATGCCATGTTTTTTTTTTCGGTATGAAAAACAATATAGCCTACAAATAGTTTAGGCGGAGACCTCTCGCGCCCGGCATTGATCGAGGCCATGCTGCGGGGCGAGAGGGAGTGGGAAGCGGTCGCCTCCTTCTGTGAAGCAGTCATGCTTCCGAAGGAGGAGGCGCGCCGCGTGAGGGAGAGGATGGCGTCCTCCCTCCAGCCCAGCCGCAGTGGTAGACGCCCACGGCTTCGGACGTCGGCCGACGATCTCCGGCCACCGTAGGCGCGGGCATGCGGACAGCGAGTAAAGGGCAACTTGCTGTCCGACCATGGACCATGCACGGGTCGACGGCGCGTCGTGTTCCACGCGCGCCTCAAAGAGCGTCAGCAATATGACGAGGCCCCCCCGTAGAGGGCCGAAGCCTGCCCGGGTCGTGGGACTCATCCCGTTACCGTGACCCCGGTACGTAAAGGGTTATTGAAGGAACACCGTGGATTTTAGTCAGTAAAAGTCTGACAGTCCCTCCCACCCTGCCCGGGGTGGGAGGACTTATTTGATAATTTTACCACGCTAAAAAAAAAAGCCTACAAATAGTTGTTCCGGGTCTGTGTTTCAAAATGTTTGTAAACGCACCCCTGATACAGGGAAAATTCCTAGTGTGGGACAACTTGTAAGATGTACAATAAAGTATACATAGATGGAGTTTATTGACGGTTGTTTTCCATGGGACTAGTGAAGAGACTAGAAAAGCTAGTGCGTGGTTCGATATATTTATAAGTGCCCATAGGCCTTTATTAAATAAATAAAAAAAAACTTTTTATTTCGGACCATATAAAATCCATAGTGTTTATAACTTATAACTCTAATAGCGTATTATCTAGTGTTAGTACAGGTTAGTACCCATCACACTCCGCATAAACTGCTTCATAATCGGAGAGGACATACTCTCACCTAAAGTTCTCAGGATGCTGTTGCGACTGTCTCTCCTCAGAAACTAAGCTGTTTTCTTGCGTAAATAAAATAAATAGGATTTTTTTGTTAAAAAACAAATAACATGTCAATTTTCTTCGTACATTTAAACTAGGTGAGAATAGAAATTTGCCATGGGAATAGTTTAGGACCCTGGAAAAGACATAGGATAGTTTTTATCCCGGAATTCCCACGGGATCAGGAATTACGCGGGCAAAACTTCCCACACGAACGAAGTCACGGGCAAAAGTTAGTAGTGTATATGTGTAGCTGGTGTTAGACAACAATTACAATCTCACACACACGTGCTCCCGGAACAGAGTTCGGGTATGTGTTGGAACCCATAATGTTTGTGTTACACACGTAATATTGTCTCCTCATCTTCAAGACATTCTTTTTACGCCATATCGATAAGCCTAGAATATGAAAACTCGTTATATTTACATATCAGGTATCGACAAGTCCATAACATCTTATATCCCTTCCTTCCTGCTAATAAAAAATAACCTATCAGGCTTTAACGCTTTTCCTTCAATACTATACGGAAAGAAGTACACCTGTGTATGCATGCTTTCTTGACCTCTCCAAAGCATTTGACCTTGTGTCATATGACGTATTATGGGAGAAACTCAAGATGACTGGCGTGCATACACAGGTTCAACGGATTTTTCAATTCTGGTACCAAAACCAGAAAAATTATGTTAGATGGGCAAACAGCTTCTCCGACATGTACAGGTTAGATTGCGGGGTAAGACAAGGTGGATTGAGTTCTCCAAAACTCTTCAACTTGTATGTGAATGAACTTATAGTTGGGCTTAGCAGCACACGTGTAGGATGCTGGGTTGATAATGTATGTATGAACAACTTTAGTTATGCGGATGACATGGTGCTGCTGACCCCAACAGTAAGCGCAATGAGACAGTTGTTAGCTATATGTGAAACATATAGCCATAAGCATGGTTTAATATATAATTGTAAGAAGAGTGAGTACATGGTTTTCAAGGCCTCCGGCAAGTGTCCGTCAAATGTACCTGTGATAAAACTGAATGGTACTGAACTGAAGCGGGTACAACAGTTCAAATACCTCGGACATTATGTTGCTGAGGGCCTTGATGACCAATATGACATAGAAAGGGAACGTAGGGCATTGGCAGTCAGAAGTAATATGCTGGCCCGCAGGTTTGCGCGTTGTAGCGACCAAGTTAAAGTCACACTATTTAGAGCCTACTGTCAGACTTTCTACACGTGCAACCTGTGGTTCAGGTATACGCAGAGGACGCTTAATGCCCTGCGTGTCCAATATAACAATGGATTTAGGATGTTGTTAGGGCTGCCCCGCTTTTGTAGTGCCTCCGGTATGTTTGCGGACGCCAGGGTAGACAGCTTCCATGCCATCATACGCAAGCGGCTCGCATCATTATTAAGCAGAGTCCGGGCTAGCACTAACAGCATCCTACAGGTCATTGCGGATAAACAGGACTCAAATATCCTGAAACAATTTATTCGTATTCAGATGCTATAAAAAATATTGTAATAATTATGGATAATGGTCTGAAATAAAGATTTATTTATTTATTTATTTATTTAACAATAAAGATCAATGTTTCTTGCACATGTTGAAGATATTAATTGCTCCCTCTTGTGTGATCATATGTGGATATATGAAAATCTTTTGATACATAGTCATATCACTACACGAATATTTTATTGACCATAATATGTATGTTATTATTATAAAGAAATAATGGGTGTTTATCATGATAAAAAAGACCATACCTGATTAGGAATTGCTAATCACCTCACCTCGTTCACCTTAGTGGTCGAAATGTATAGAGTGGGTTTGGGTTACATGTTGTATCGTAACACCTTCTGCGTATATATGTATGTACCCATTTATAGGCGAGAGTGCACTGTTGCATTTCATTTCATTTCATTCCAATCATCACTAAATATTATCTTAACCATATGTCATAGATTTCTGCTGAGAGCTTTTTAGAATATTCCAAAAGGTGGCTTTTAAGATATTCTAAAAAGCTACTTTACCTTGCTTTAACTTTTTTTTATTTTTCCCATTTTGTCTAGTTTAATTAAACTATAACCTCTTCTTCATTTCTACAAATAATCATCACTGTTTGTTTCTTTGCTCTGTATGTGTTCAAAATTTATTGTTCACATTATGTGCGAAGATTTCGGGTCCAAAACATTTTTACGGTTTTAATACTCATTTTTACTTTAATAGTTAAACTTTTACACTTCTTATCATTCTCAAAAATAAAATAAGCTTTGGAGAAGGAACACACTTCATGGAATCACAACTTGGAATGGTTAAAAGTTGTGGTAAACTCAAAACAAAATAAAGGATCTCGGATTCGTGGTACAAGACGTATTGTTTTCCTCCCATGGCTCATGCGAGAAACTATTTATGTGTGAAAAGTGTGATAGGAATAATAAAAGGCGGATATCGGATTTAACTTGCGGAGAAGGTAGAAAGATCTTTATCTTTATCTTCGTATCTTTATTTTGTTGTCGTTTTCAGCAGCATCAAAAGAATGAATTTATTCCACTTTTTGTAGAATCAACACTCACGTCATTGTATGAGTGCCTATCTCCATGATGCCTAGTGCAATAGTGGCCCAGTACTTACACACACATCTAACTAACTGTAGATAGTGGGGTCTCCCCACGGAAGTGCCCTAATGTACGTTGTACAGAGGGGGCTCCAGAGTGATCTTTTAAGAAATAACGGGGCCCCTTCTATGTGATGATGGAGAACACCGGAGTGGTTTTAGTAAGGCAGAAATCCCACACTCCCTGTTCTTCTTCTCCAAAAGTTCAGGCGCCTTTTGAAGGTTTGCCCCCGATAACGAAAACGGTCACGGGTACGAAACAAGCAAGCTCGTTACTTGGTGCAATTTTCAAAGTTCATGCGACATCCACCAATAATTCCGGAGCCAATTCTCTCTCATATAGAGAAGGCCTGCATTCCAGAAGTGGGGATGTTTTAGGCTGACCTGATTCCTCCATCTCCCTTTCACTACCAGACGCACTGCTGGGTACCATCCACACTTGGTTGATATACGGTCTTGTCGTACCAAGCGCTTCTCCCCCACATTTATTGTGCGCACAGCCAAGTTGTGGAATTCTCTGCCGGCTTCTGTGTTCCCTGCCACTTATGACCTTTCAGCCTTTAAAGCACGAGTAAACTTTTGGGCTCGCTCGTCCCAAGAGCGGACTCATCCGTAATAAAAAAAAACACAATAGGTTGTAGGTAGTGTAGGTACCTACGAACTTTTTTGAAATCAAGTAGCTGATGGCTAACGGTTTGGGTTATAGTTTTTATTTTTTCGGAGGGAAAATAATTTTTCCTTTCTTTCCTCTCGCTCTGGGTGGAGCGGGAGGGAGTGTCAGACTTCTACTGACTATAAACACATCCTGTTCCTTCAGTTGCCTTTGGGGTCCGGGGCCACGGTATCTCTTAGATTCCCACAGCCCCAGCAAGACATGGTTATCCTGGATTAGGATTTTCTACCCTGGTGGTAAGGTTGTTTGGACGATATCGCTCTCAGCGATAAGACCGCCATTGTATCCAAATTTTTAGCAATATTGTTATTTAAATGTGTTTAAATTTTTGGTGTACAATAAAGTATATTCTATCTATCAACGTTTCTGTAGCATAATTATCGACTTTTACTCGGATAAAGCTGAATACTACGAACAATTAAAACAGACAATTACTCCTGAAATTCAATATACACCAGCAACAGTTACATGGCTGGCTGAATGTGAACGTGCGGGTTGTCGACCTTAACACGGCGCGTAATGGAGAGCGCGCGAGTTTGTGTCATTGCGGAAGTAGTACAGACGCGCAGTTAGGGTGCGAGCTTTTATTAGGGAGTTGAGTTGGATTGAAGATAGTACTTTGTTGAAATAATATCGTATTTGTCACGTTAATTTTGGTAATTTTATTTAAAATAAAATATTCTGGTATTACTATAAAGTATCTTTTGACAAAATTATGGATGACACGAAAGATATAGGTAGGTATGATGATATTATAAGATTTTAAACTGACATGGTTATTAACAGTATCATTAGAACATCCACCTGCAATAATCTCTTGCAACAGTGTCGAAATATTGGAAACTCGAAACAATGATTATGTTATTAACACACTATCACCTTACTACCCACTATCAGGGTACGCATATTTCTCCGGTTACGTTAAAATCCCATGGAATTAGAGATAAAACTAATGCCATTAACCTCTTACATCCAGTAAGTGAGGGCCTGGGTTCGATTCTCGACCCAGGCCCTCACTTACTCAGCAATAGTTCTTGTTAAATATCACTTTACCAACGAGGTAAAGGATGCAATATTTTTTATATTTACACGTAACATTTAGGTGACATTACTACGAATGTTCACACATAGAAAATACAGTGGAATTGAGAACTTCCTCCTTTTTTTAAGTCGGTTAAAAGAAAAGAAAGATGCACCATAGTTTAGCTCGCGTACTACTCGAGTTGTTCTCGCGTCTGCCACAAGTAGGTCAAACGTCGCCGGCGCGGCGGACATCGATCCGATCCCCGCGCATGCGCCACACGCCACAAACAAACAACAACCTTATTACCATCACAACAAGACCCAATTTCCATTGTCGCAAACATAATGTTTTACCGCATGCCAACTCTGAACTTACACCGCAAAATTATCATAACCCCTTCTGATATGGACTTAGAGTTCATTTTCCTTTAACATTTCCGAGGTTAAGTTTGGTGATGCAAACAGTGTTGCGGTCGTTTTGGGTCTTATTACAGGGGTGTAAGTTTGGAAATTGATGGTT
Source organism: Tholera decimalis (assembly GCA_943138885.2). NCBI lineage: Eukaryota > Metazoa > Arthropoda > Insecta > Lepidoptera > Noctuidae > Tholera > Tholera decimalis. The sequence goes on along the minus strand of OW964553.2, from coordinate 3,112,539 downwards.
GTAGTGTGATGTTGGTACGGAATTATGACCAGCCGATGTAGTTTTTGAAGATAATTATGTAAAAAGGAAAGTTTCTGTCGATAGCTGTTTGTAATACGTTGTTTGTGTATATGGTTTTGTTCATGTTTTTGATAGCTTTAGAAGGCTTCGTGATACCATTGTTATACAAGTGTGGAGTTATTTTAGTGGTTTAGTAAGCTTAAAGAGTTTATTATATGTTTATTCTTTTCGAATACGAACTATTTCAATACTTACGTGACCACCGATTTCTTACACCACGGATTAACAACGCTTAAAAAAAATTGTTTATTTATATTAAGCATATTTATTCCAGCACACAGAAGCTAAGAACTCGAATCATTCTAAATTCTGATTTTGTAATGAAAATCTAATAAGTAATAAATAAATAAAGTAAATTTATTCAGTATACATAATAAGTAGATGACACGTAGGTCACAGGGTCATCTTGTCTATACTTACTTCTTCAAGTCTATACATTATTCAAATAATAGAATGTCAAATTAATAATAGACAGTATGATGGTCCCTTCAAGAAAACCCACGTAGACGCGGGTCTACGAGGTCTACGCCACTGCGCCAGTGCTACGGTCGCTACGAGAGCGTAGCCGCTACGTAGCTGTGTGGGAATTTGCGTATTTACTTACAAAATTATTTTATCGCTGGAATGGGTACTGTTGTAACTACTGGTTTTTGTAGAAATGAAAAGTAGTATATTTTTTACATTTTGGGTTCCATTTAGGTTCAATGACCGCAGTTTTAACTTTGACTGTTTTCATTCTAGATTTTTAATAACTTCGTTACAAAATCTATGTTACGTTAAATACAATACGTCGACGAACGAAGTCCCAGTCACCTACCCGAAATCAAACATCCATTAAATCGATCAAAAATATTTCATTTCACACATGCTTACCATATTATCAGAAGTTGAACGAAAGAAGAGCATGGTTCAAATTGTTCGTTTCTTATAGAAAAGAACCGGCAAGAATTTCAACAGTTACTGTATACAACGTGTAATTTAATATATCAAGTGTACGGCTTCTTTGGAGGACAACAAACGATACAGCAAGGGTTTTGTAATCCTATGTCTACATGTGTGGAACTTATTAGAAATTTCAATACATTGATACCAGAGACCGAATTTTTCAAATTAAGAAGAACGAAGAGAATTATCGTTTTATTGGCAAGTGACGTGGAAAGTGATGACCCTCATAGTGCTGTGACACGTTTGTTATTATTGGTATTCAAGAAACATATGAAACCGATAATTTGGTGCCAATTCTGTGAGTCACTTATTTTGAACTGAAACTTTGCATAGAGACTCCATACCCGATGTTGTCTTCAGTCCTTTTGGATAGATATGGGGTTTCCGTTACACGTTGTATAAGAGGACTGCATTGACCAAAATTAACATAGTACATTGTAATTACTAATCAAAAATGAATCTAAGAGTACACAGAGTTCTCGCATTCACATTAAAAATGAACTATACAAAATTGTATGATTCGATTTCACCGTTACCTTCGTACATGTTACCTACGTAAAAATATAAAAATTTAATCGTAAAAATTCTTTAGCCACATATATCAAAACCAAAATCGTGAATGAAATAAAACCGTATCCACTAATCATAAAGCGCGTAGTATTAAAACGAAAGCTGTTGCGTACGACGCCGCCGACGTACGGTACGCGGCGTGAGTCACTGCCCGTATGCGGAACTCTCGCATACCGGCCTTGTGTCCATCATTACTAGGCCAGAATATTCCTAACGAACTGCAGATGGGCGATAGTTGGCCGACTGTGGCTCAAGTGTTGATCTATTATGCAATGCAATTTCAGTTGAAAAATGATTTTCAATTTTCGAGTTGCTTCGAGTTTGTTAAATAACACTTTTACACGTAATTTTTTTCAGTTTTAAACTAGATGAGGTCGGTGCTTCCTAACTGACTACCCTGAGAAGAGACATCGAATAAATCTCATGATGTGATAAGTGATTGTGTCTATGCCAATGTCTGATGCTGCTACAACTTTTGTTAGATTCGTAAGTTTTTGTCTTAGTCAGAATAACTTGAATTAGTTTCTATACGTGCTACTATATTAAAGTAAGATGGGACTGGCATGTACAACAGTACATGCCAGTAACAATATAAAGGTGCCTAATTTAAAGAAAGAGAAAAATCTCGCGCCTCATCATAATATATTTAGGTACCTATTACTATTTATATATTGATATTGTTCCGCTGATAAGTAAGTATACAAACATCATAAAACCGGTTTATTTCTCAACCAGGTCCAGTTGAAAACTAGCGATACACACCCAATTATTTGGCATTAAGTATTGCTGAACTGGGCCTATTTGGCGCCGCCGTGAGATTCACAATAATGTAGGACCAGTGTCCCAGGCAGAAAGGATCATTGTGCATGACGGCGATACTTAGAAATTATGTATGTTATTCACATATCTGTAATTTAATAAATATCAGTCTTGTTGAAGTTTCTTCAACATAGAATTTGAAGGCTCCAAGACTTTGTAGTAAGACTCCTAGCTACTAATTTAATACCTAGGCTAGGCCCTGGCTAAACCTCTCAAGAAGTTTAAATTCACATAACTTTCTTTAATGTTTGTATGGTAATTCCTTATCCCACGCCACAATTTGTTGCCCAAAATAGTCCATACCTACATAATGGTGGCGACAGATGAGTAACACTAACGGTTGATTGACTGAGGTGGTTCATTGCTGCATCTCAACATAACATCTAGTGTGTAGAATTCACATTAACTACCTTGTTTACCCCTCCATTGAAACTAAATATGTTTGTGTCTGGAATAGAATATGTGCATGAGTCTAGGTCATAATAGGCCATAATATTCCCACTAAAACAGCGCTTTGGCTGGAAGTTTTTGGCACTGAATTAAATTATGTTGGTACTTGAACGATTGTCGCAGACTGTGCCACTGCGGTTGAGTGGTTTCAGGAGTCATCTATTTTGTCAAATTTGCCACTGTAAATTTGAGGATAATATGATCTACTGACATAAGCATAGCAAAGGGAATCTATTTTATATGACAGTGTATTTATTATATACTTTATTGTACACCTTACAATATGTCTATGGAAATAAACAGTAAAACACACATATCTTTTTGTGAACTAATTATAAATGTACTTATTTGTATTGTATTTTATAAAAGTCTTTGGAGTTCTTGGGAGTGTTTCACAATGTGGTCATTTCTGTCCCCCTCTAGGCTGCAATAGAACGCAAGAGAATCTACTAAAAAAGCATTATTATGCTTAGTTTTTAAACTCGTAATCTTACTAATAATTTTTACCTCTCATTCATGTGAATTAACATTAAATGATTATGTAATTATTGTGACCTTTGAACACGCACCCGTATCTTGATTTTACACGCAAACAGTTACCTAAGTGAAATATTTTACTCGTTCATGGCAGTAAATGAACTTGTTACGGGACTTAAAGAAGTTTATTCTTACCGTAATTCGTCAAGGCTACTATTTGGGTTCCGTACCGGAAAGCTAACCAATTTTATCCTCTTGCTAAGCCCTCGACGGGGCTGTCCGTTTGTCTATCAACGGGGTATTTGTTTCGGTTTTTCATCTCAGGGTAGTTAGTTACAAAACACCGGCCTCATCTAGTTCAAATTTACAAAAAAAAATGTGTTATTTAATAACTCATTTGCAAAATAAATCTTTGTATTTCGAAATATCATTTATTCATTTATATCTCACGAATCGTAAAAGTTAGACTGTTGATATTATACAAGTGTGTACTTCTATTGCCACTGTAACATCTTCTCTTTAATGTATTATTAAATAATATCACAAATATTACAAAATAATACATTATAGGGAAGAGGACAGGTCAATCTGGATAGTTTCCTTAAAAATTGGAATTTAAAAGCGCAGACTCGACACAGTTGGAAAATTAAATGAAGCTTTGGTCCAGCAGTAGAACAGTACTTTTAATAATAATAATTTAACTAACTTCAAAAGTGCACTAAAAAACGAAAAATAACCATAAATACAAAAAATAAATTTGAAAACTTACAAGCATAATATCGATCAAACATTTTGTTGTCTCGTCTGAACTCAAGTTTAATTGAAGGCACATTGATTGGCCTTAAACATGAGTTAAGGGCCTGTAAATATAACTTCAGGGCCATAATATGCATTTTACGATATTGCGTGATGATAAAATTAATTGCTTTTGCCTATCCCTAATAACATTAATTTTTCTTCGGACTATAAAGTTACGACAGAATGTGTCATCGTACGTGTAGAATTAATTGGCTATAATTATGAATTATCTATACTAAAATTATAAGGAGGCTGGCTCGTTCTTTGGCCAAAGAATAAGCATTGCCATACAACGTGGCAAAGCTGCCAGTGTTCTGGGCACGTTTCCGGACGACAGCGATTTGGAGGAGTACTTCGACGCCTAAGTCTATTTTTGTTTTTATATACATAGTTAGGTTTATACCAAATCAATCAATCTCCTGGCTCATTCTTTATTCGGGGTCGGACCTCCTGATACCTTTACGCCATTTCTGGCGATTTTGTGTCATATCGACAGTTAAGTCTAGAGTTTTAAAGTCATTAAGTATTGTCCTCATCCAGGTGGTTGGGGGGCGGCCTCTGCCGCGTACTCCTTCTTCTATATTCATCACCCGCCTCGTCATGTGCTCTTCGCCTCTGCGCATCACATGTCCATACCAGCGTAGACGGCTCTCTCGCATTTTGTGTGTTTGTAACTTTGAAGGACCCGCGTATTTATTATTATAGTATATTTAGTAGTATATGTGTACATATAACTAAATAAAAAGGTAAAGTCTGTAACTTTGTATATTTGTAAGTTTGTATGTAGGGGTAATCTCTGGAACGAATGATTCAATTCAGAAAAAAAATCTTTGGTAGTACCTAAGGTGCATTATTAATGAGTGTTAGGTATTTCGAAATTAACGCAGACGAAGTCGCCATCGAAATGCTGGTTATTACTATGTTGCTCTCACGCAACAGAGTTGTAGATCCTGGGTTCCAACCAATTTCTTTCATCACCACAGCTCTTAAAACGATGAAGTAAAAAATCGTGAAGAAACCAGCATGTCCAACGACTGAAAAATCTGAAGACATGCAATACGCGCCACCCATAACCACCGTGTGGAGGATTACGGCCTGTTCTCTCCAACAGAGAGGAGGCCTTTTGTCGCAATGGGTATGTTGTAGACTGGTTATGTGATATCACAGCAAGCAGTTTTAATTATTTATTGACATGACATGTCAAAGTACTCTAAATTTGAAACTCCGGGTAGCTTGGACAAAATCGCGGAATACGATAAGGCTGTCCATTGCATGTATCTATGGGTTCTTTTCTATGAAATATTTACTGTTACCCCCGATTAGTAGCAGTAGTTTCAACTACTCAGTCACTCAGAACAATAACATGAAAACTCACATTCACATTTGTAATATCGATTTTGAAAGAATTAAGTAAAAAATACATTGATAATTATTGTAAGTACCTTTATTCATTAAATCATCAAACCACTCCTACCGCTGGGGGTGGAATGGAAGGGAGTGTTAGACTTTTACTGACCAAAAACCCACCCTGATTCTTCAGTTGCTGTTGCGTTCCGAGGCCGTTTTTCGTTAGAATATTCCCACAACCCCTCAAAGATGCTGCCTGCTCTCTACATTATTCGCATGTGACTACATAGTTATATTTGTATCCCACATACGTAATACTTTATATGTGTAACGGGTAATGGTGCTTATCCAGCATTTTACACAACAAATTTATGTTAATTGGCGTGTTTATATGCGAGGGCGAATTTAGATTATGGGATTATAATTGACTGTGTGAATTTTCAGTTAGTTATGTTCTCTCAGATGTCTATAGCCGCAGATCTAAATAGAAAAAGTCATGCTAAATCAAAAGCATCAGCCTTTTCTATCTTTAATTTACCTAATTTTATCGGTATTGACAATAGAGATGATCTCTTAAACATGAACCTGTCCAGTCCGGTACTAATTACCTTAGATCCAGCCCTTTGACTGTGCTTGGCTTCATAACTCCATTCAAGCTTTCACAGCGACCGTCGACGCTGCAAACAATTGGCCCTCCATTATCTGAGTTGACCCACTTGCCGTAATTCCTAATCTTTCTCCCAACACGGTTCGTCAACCGGAGTGGATTCGTGCGCGCGCACCCATTCACCTAACAGCGGGGGAAAGTCCGCCAAACCGAGGGGGGCTGGAGACGAGTTCGGAGGTGTTCGGGCTCACTCGCTCGCGACCGTCGCGCTGGTCGGTAGTGCGGCAGCTCCGATGTGCCGCCACCACGGCCGACCCAGACGCGATTCCACTGGTGGTCCGCAGTGGCCACCACCTGCCACCATGTCGTAACATGATGGGGTACAACAACCAAGGGCACGGGTACAACAAGTTGTTCACACAGGTGCGCGCGCAAGTGTTCCGTTGTTGCCTAACAGTGTTGATTTGTGGCTTGTTGATGATAAGGGTCGCCATGTCGTACTGTTTACGTAATGCTGATAATGTTTGTTTGTTTGTTTACACACGTCTTTGTTGGCTGGATGGTCAGAACTTGCGATCTGCCCGGCCGCCAACCTGACGGCGATGACCTATAACGTGCGAAGGCGGGACAGCCGACCAATGCAATTCGTGCCAGTGCTTTTGCTGCCCTGTTGCGATCGTTGGTTGTAAAGCCATATTAAGATGTGTTTCTACGTTATGACGTCTAAATATACGCGGTATTGTGCTTTGAACTTCCCGTTAGTGTTTTCGCAGCTCTAAATCATGTCAGTGGTAAGATTTTTCACTATCCGCTGATAAATATGGTCAAGACTCATTAACTGGCGTTTGATGTTATCCAGGTATGTTACAATATGTTCCGCAGCATCAGAATGTGTTTAATTCCCGCGTCTGTTCTCCAAACGGGCTCTATTTCCGACTCGTGTGCTGTTGGTTTGTTTGTTTGTTTGTTATTACTGCTAATATGTCTATTATAGTTAAATCTACGTGCACGTGCTATTCGTCCGTTCTATTTCAACTAAACGATTAAAAACTAATAATTGGTTAGTTTCAGTTGTCTACGTTCACTTTCAATGGGTAGTAAATCAATCTTTGTTAACATTGTAGTTTGTTGAAAAGCAGATTTTCATGTTATTGTATTCAAGAATAGTTTGGCTAATAGTGCCAAGATTCCCAGAACTTTAATTTTAATCCACCAAAGGACTTACACAGTAATTAAATTATGTGATAGCAAAATTATTCAATGATTAGCTTATCTTAGTAAAACAAAATCCATAACAGAATTAAATGAGGACTTAAGAACTACAAAGGGTGTTACAATGGGCGGTCTTATCGCTAAAAGCGATCTTTTACAGACAACCTTTGGATGGATTTGACACAGCAGGAGAAAATAAATACGCGGGTAGTCTATGGTGTACTATTCACTTATATACAATAAATAAGTAATAAACTACATACTCAATAAAGCTGAGATATATAAAAAAGTAACAAATTAAACAGAGAGAGATAGAGATCTTTAGGAGCTACGATGCCACAGACAGACACACAGATACACAGACACGTCAAACTTATAACATCCCTCTTCTTGCGTCGGGGGTTAAAAAACAGAAGAGTATGTATTTTATTTAATATCTTTTTATATTGCGAACCCAGCATATTCGGAAAAGACTAAGCAAATAATGGTGATTAATAGACTCACGTTTGATCACTATCTGTCCTGATGTAAAGCGATAATGTAATCACATATCAATTACAGTGTAATCATAAAGACTCATTGGCAACGATGCACTGGTCGAATCAAAGCTCCAGAGCCTTGAACATCGACGACGAGTTGCAAGTCTATCGGTTTTCTATCGGTTACATTTCGGGAAGTGTGCGATGGAATTACACAATCTAATTCCGTCAAGCCTGTTCCATCATCGAACTACAAGACAAACGGCGATGCGCCATCGTTACATGGTGGACATCCCACCCATACGCACTAAACGTTTTGGGGATAGGTACCTTCATTGTGCGTACGGCTAACGAGTGGAATTCCCTGTCGGAGTGTGTGTTTTCCGATAGCCATAACCTAGGGCTCTTTAATTCAAGAGTGAATAAGTTACTTTTAGGTAAGCGTGCTCTATCTTCGACCACATCATCACTTACCATCAGATGAGATGGTGGTCAAACGCGAGCCTATTATCAATAAAAAAAAATCTTCAATTATATACATATGTAAGGGATTACAGGTACTATTTCATATCCTCCCAAGTAACTAATTATTAAATATAAACCAGAAATTATTTCCTCCTGACTATCTTTTAGTATTTAAAACTTTAGTATTTAAAGTTTATGAACTTAGCTATTTACGAGTAAATAACTAAGTTCCTAAACTGACAGCAAGTTGGAAATCAGCAGACAATCATTTTGTATGTCTCCCGCCGCGTCTGTTTGTCTGTATGTTCGCGATATACGCAAAAAATACTGACCAGATTTTCATGTGTAATTTTCGTGTCTAGTGGATAGAGTAATTCATGAGGAAGTTTTTAATATATAATTTATCAATGTTTTGTGTGAATTTGCAGAATTATATCGCGCAAAGCCGGGCTGGGTCACTAGTATTTACATGAAGAGACTTTTACTATACCCCGCAAAAGGCCCCCAAAGAAAGTACAATATACATGTCGTTTATAGGTATACCTACTAGCCCTACCACATCCCTCACCAGAATAACTTGTGTAGCTTTTCTGAATAACAGTGTAGTTTTTATAACATAAATATTAGATTTGGCCGCGGCTTCGCATGCGAGAAAACTTTGTTTCGCTTCCAAAGTGGCAAAATGTGTGTCCCCCCCCCCCCCCCCCCTCTAACTTCTATAATAATAATGGAGTAAAAAATCAAAAAAGCGAATCAAAAAATAGATTTTAATGTAAACTTTCAACGTAAATTAGTTTGAACGAGATTGGGTCAGCAGTTTTTGAGATACAGCATATTTTATAAAACCGCAAATATAACTTTGTAATTCATACAAATACTATGAAAAACAAAGTTGTTTGGCGTAGTTACTACGGAGCCCTTCATGGGCGAGTCTGACTCGCACTTGGCCAATTTTTTAATGAAGACAATTATCATAGTAGTTGCCTAAACCCATCAAAGTTGACAGAGTAACTTTCGCATTTATAACGTAAGTAGGTATACACAATGATATGACCACGCCAGAGTTAAAAAAAGCAAACAAATGACGTAAACAAACATCTATACATACATACATCTAACTTATTCTGTCCCTGAATAGCATCCAACCATGTAATTCAAAGGATTTATCCTCAACATTGTTCACGACATGACAAGATGTCAATGGCATTACCTCCGTTTACGACGATATCCTGTGGTTTTGATAAACAGGGTAAATACTTAGATATAACATTAGTGATATAAGTTTTTAAGTTAACATGGTCACTAACAATACCTATCATTAGAACTTAAAACGTGATATTAACATCGTGTATTTACTGTTTTGAATCAATAAATACACAAATATACATGACATGATAGTACAAAGTAAATGTGAATTAGTTTTTATTATATGCATTAGACATAATTTTATAACTTAGTTGTGCAGTTCATAAGTTATATACTTCTTTAAGAAATCTTAGATAATATTTATGTCAGAACTAGAATGAGTTACCTGAGATATAGGTTTATTTTAACCTGGTTCCGTTAGAAAATATCTATCATATACCTTTAGTTCTGAGGCCCTAATATAAATACTTTGTACATAAATTACCTATTTCAATAAACAATTTAAATTTCAATAGTAAATATCTAGTTTTAAGTTTTAAAAACATAAGTGGCCCACTGGGTACGACCTGTAGCTCGTTCATAGTATCGGAATGGTCTTCTAAGAGGTAACGGGGTAACCCCTTCTATGTGTCTAGTGATCATCGGAGTCAGATCAGAGTTGCCAATGAGTCTTTTGGCCCATTTCTCAATAGACTCAAGCGCATCCAGTTGGTACTTGGCAGATCCGTCCCAAAGATGAGAGCAGTACTCCATACAAGACCGAACCTGGGCTTGATAGAGATTGAGCAGCTATTTGGGTGTGAAGTACCGTCTCACCTTTTTTAGGATTCCCAACGTTTTTATGCTAGTTGAGCCTTAGCCTCGATAAACGAGCCAAAATTGTGGGTAGAAGTTAGTGTTACCCCCAGAAGCTCGATACGATCGATTATCGGCACGGTTACACCTCGGCAAGTAGGAGCCGGTTCGAATTGACTCCTTTTTGCGGAGAAGAGACACGCCTGGGTCTTAGCTGCATTAAACTTGACCAAGTTGGCATCGCCCCATTCGGAGACAGCCTTCAAAGACAAGTTCAAGCGCCCAACCACTAGCAGGCGCGCTGGACACATATCTCTCAGCAACTGTGCTGTCGTCTGCATACCCAAAGGTACCGGGCATTAGCAGATCGTTAATGTGCAGCAAGAATAAAGTTGCTGAGAGAACAGACCCCTGCATTAATTGCCAATTGGCCAGATGAGCAGCCATTAATGACCACTCGAATGGACTGATCTCTCAGGAAGTCTTCAATCCAAAGGCAAAGCTGGGTGGGTAAACCGAATAGTATTATAAGGCTATCGTGCCAGACCCTGTCAAAAGCCTTAGAGATGTCAAGGGAGACAGCAAGTGCTTTCCCGTGCTTCTCGATGGCCTCACTCCAGATATTAATAGCATACGCTAGTCGCTATATACTGTCAAAGATGTACATATTGTGTTATTATGCAGTTTGAGTGCTTTTTGTCGCTTACCCAAACGTCCTTACCTTGGTATTGTTCATCAAATCGTTAAGGAACAAGGAGCTTGTTCTAAGTTGAGCTATACCTCATCTGGCAAATGCTTGCACTGTATGGACAGGCCCACTCAAATCTGTGAGCATCTTTCTTCAAAAAACCGCCTCAGACTGAAACCTACCAGGTTCACATATAATTAAACCAGTGTAGATTGTATGGACTTTAAAAGAGACGGACCCCTGAGTTTGTTTCGGTGTTTCTTCTCAGGGTAGTCAGTTAGGAAACACCGGCCTTACCCACAAGTAATCAGGCTTCTATACACCACCCTGGTGCGTAGTAAGCTTGAGACTAGCACCTGTGTTTGGAACCCCTACACTGCAAACCAAATCTTGATGCTTGAAAAAGTACAAAAGACCTTTCTCAGATTCCTATTTAAAAAACTGTACCAGTATTACCCTTATATGTACCCTACTAATTATCTCTTGGGAATGTTGGGATTTAATTCTCTTGAGGTAAGAAGAGGCTTCGATCAGCTCACAGTAGCCTTTAAAACTCTACGTGGACAAATTGACTGCCCAGAGCTCCACAATCGTTTCTGTATACTGAATGTCCCCGGTAACTATCTTGGTCGTCGGAGTCAACGTCACAAATTATTCGCGCGGCCACTATGTCATACAGTCGCCAGAGCCCAGTCCCCAATCTGTCGCACCCTTGAGGTGCTCAACGCCCTCCTGATTGAATATCCTGAATGTGATGTGTTTGTTGATGGATGGAGAGAAATTATACGAGTGTGTTTGATGTTTTGCGAGAGAAAGTATGCGAGAGTGTCCACTGTTCCGTGTTAGTTCGGTTCCGTGTTAGTTTCAAAATAATTTGTAATAGTTTGTAATGTATATACTAGTTTATGTGTTTGTTATATGTACCTTTTATTTCTAAGTTAATTAATGTAATTGGTTTTAATCGTTTTAATTAACTATAAATAAATAAATAACATTTACGAAAAAAATCACCAATTTGCAAAATAAAGATCATTTATCATTTGACAGTTGGGACGAACAGCTTTATTTGCTTTCCTAGGCAAGGAGGCATCTCAATATGTTTAAATGGTTACTCATCCACACACAGACCACGGTAAGTGTTACTTAACTTTGAAAATCAACCCGTGCGCTGTTATTATTTTACAAGTTCCTCCCACAGACTCACTGTAAATGCATTATAATCCTCGATGCTGATAAGGTTGATAAATTTAGAGCACTATCTTAATTATCAATCTTAATTTATTATCTTAGTCAATGGAATGTGTTTGATCCATCACATAAGATGTCTGGAAGCTGAACATATGGCCCACATAATGCACGGAATTTGTTCAATGTTTTGGTTTTCGCAAAGCATGGTCGGACGGACGTCATCGTAATTTTCCAAGATGGTCCGATAACTGTTTAGAATAAAGATATGCACTTGCGTCCTGAGCCGTCTTTGAACGGGCATAAACAAAAATTTTCTTTTATTCGTTTAGAATAGAACCTAATCTATATATACACTCTTTTGCAAAAAAAACGGGCACCTAAGGAAATTTACGTTCTAAGGTCGATTTGAGTTAATTAAATGAAATTTATTGCTTTGACGTAGTCTGTATACTTATAATCGTGTAAATTCATGCGCGTGAAGTGAATTCGGGCAATTAAAAGAAAAAAAAACGACGGATTCTTTAAAACCGATGTACACGCCCAAACAATAAGAAGTGGTCGGCAATAAAGACAAAACTGCCCAAAACATAACGGAGCCTCCACCATAAGGAGTGACTTCTTCGAAACACACTTCCGCATAGCGTTCCCGTGGTCTTCGCAGCACTCGCCGGTGTCGGTCCTCTCCACACAAAGAGATTCTAGCTTCATCAGAAAACAATACTTTATTCCAATCCCCCAGAGTCCATGAAGCACAGTTCCGAGCAAATTGAAGTCGAGCAACACGGTGCTCACGGAGTAATTTAGGGCCCGAGCTGGGCGGTAACTCCTGATATTGGCAGCCAAAAGCCTCCTCCTGACCGTCCACAAGCTAACTTCTACTCCTCTTACTTCTTCAAGGCTCTTCTTCAGGTCCCCACTTGACGCTTTACGATTCCGCAACGCCTGACTCACCAAAAAGCGGTCATCTCTTGGTTCTGTGCATCGTTTTCTTCCTGAACCGGGTCTTCTTTTGACCGAACCGGTCTCTTGATACCGTTGCCAAGTCCTCTGGACAGTTGAACGACTCTCATTTAGCCGCTGAGACACGTAAGTTTGCGAACAACCTTTTTCCTTTTTCAAGTAGGGCTATAATTTTATCGGCCCTTATCGCTTTATCACTCATATCAAAAAGTGGTATTTAATGTAAAAAGAAAGATTAAATTGTTTAATTTGCAGAAAATATCCAAAAAGTTTTAAAATATCGTAATCAGTTAAAAATCGTTTCAGCAATTCGCGCCATTAGTAAAGCAATTTTAGAATAATCCACAATAATCATTATTTTTCTTTTATTAATTTTAAATTTTACATTTGGAACGTAAAGAATCATGCCAGGATGCTTCAAATAACATGCCAATACATCGTCAAATTAATAAAACCTATTTCTTGTTCTTCTTCATTGAAGTGGAGAAAAAAATCTAAAGTGCCCGTTTTTTTTGCAAAAGAGTTTATATATAAAAGCGAAACACCACTCACTGATTAATCACATCTCAAAAACTACAAGTAGTAGGGTTCTCAAATTTGCATGAGAGCTGCTCGCTAAGACGGGATTTCGCGAAATTCCCACGGGATCGGGTTTTACACGGGAAAAACTTCCTACGTGAACAAAGTCGCGGGCAACTGCTAGTATAATGTAAAGGCTGTCATACGTACAGTAACAATAGTGAGCAAGGTGCTGGGTGACAGTGTTTTGTGTCAAGGAACCCTGATCCTCCCCTACCCTGAGGGTCCCGGACCGGGAGGTTCAGTAGAACACTGACGCAATACCTCAGACACCCCAATTAGAATATTAAATTATAAGTCTAAAACAACATCCATAACTAAATAAATTGAATCCGTAATAAAAAAAATCCTAGGTTTGGCCTAGAATTTTTTTTAAATAAAATAGTTATCCTTACTAAACGCAAAATGTATGTGCTTCATACAATATCCTTACGCAGACACATACTCTCATGCAATGTTAGCGCCCGACCATGGACGTAATATACACACATCAAAAGTGTCTAGGGATCAAGCTTTTTTATGCGGATTTCTTGAGATTGAGATGTGGCTTTGTAATAAATTTATGATTTTATAAATTTATATGGATCCTTTTTGGTGCATTTCATAATTTAAAACAGGAACTGTTAATCAAATTCGAGTAAAAGATGAAAATCAGCTGTCAATATTTTCCCTATAAAAACATACAACGCATTGAAGACATTATTAGTGCTACTGTTTCCCTACTACTGATTAAAACCAACGTTATTATGGAGCGGCGACGTCATTTAAGCAGGGAAGAAATGCTCAGAGCCGTGGGAATGATAGAAGCTGGTTCCCGGCAACGTACTGTGGCTTTAGCTCTGAATACAAGTCAGAGTATTATCAGTCGACTTTGGACACGTTACCGAAGCACTGGTACCGTGGCTGAGCGCCATGGAGGACGGTATCGCTGCACCACACGGAGACAAGACCGATACATTCAAATCTTAACTCGAAGAGCTCCAACAATAACCGCCATGATGTTAGCCGTGAGGCTTCATCACTCTTCAGGGAACTTAATTAGCGACCAAACAGTCAGAAACCGCTTGCATGAAGTGAACCTTCATTCCCGAAGACCGCTACGGGTACCACCTATAGCAATGCACAATCGTAGGATTCGATATCAATGGGCTCTTGAACACAGAAATTGGGCAGAAGAACAATGGCGTTTCGTGTGCTTTTCTGATGAGTCTCGTTTTGGTATGAGACCGGATACAAGACGTATACGACACTGGAGAACCCCTGGACGCCAACAGCGATTAAAATTCTGCCAGGAAGTCCATCCTTATAGTGGTGGAACCATCATGGTATGGGCGGGTATTTGGATCGGCGGAAGAACTGAGTTGATTTGGATCAGAGGCAACCTCAACGCTCAAATTTATGCTGAGACGATTGTATCTGACGTCATCGTTCCTCTACAAGTGCAAATCGGTCCCTTATTTCAGTTAATGCATGATAATGCACGACCGCACACCGCAAGAGTTGTAAGACAGACTCTCGCCGCAGCTAACATCAATGTCCTGCTCTGGCCTGCTCAGTCGCCAGACTTGAACCCGATTGAGCATGCATGGGATATGCTACAGAGAAGAGCTCTGCCGAATATGGAGGGTATCCAGTCGCAAGAAGACCTTTTTTTGTTGTTGCAACGAACATGGGCGGCCATTCCACAGCGTGATTTGGATGAACTCATTTTGAGTATGCCAAACCGATGTTCTTGTGTTGTTAGTGTTCGCGGTAGAAACACGGATTATTAATTGTTTAAGTTACCCAATAAAATTTTAAAGAAAACTGTTATTTCAGTCTTTTTTTCGAACTTTAATGTTAGTGGTTCAAATGTCAAAAATCCCTTTATTAGGAAAATGGCAAATTTCTTTATTAATGCAAAGGTGACTTGGTTTATCGTTACTGTGACAAACGAAAACACTTTATTTGATGAATCCTTAAAGAAAATTTTAATTAATATCAATCAGGACAAAAGTTATTGCAAAAACTTTTTAACAAAAAATTAAACCGACTCCCAAAAAACACTGCAAAGTGAAAAATAACTTTAATTTCGGTAGTCGGTGTCTTTAGTTTTGTTTTTTCGTTTTTGGCACCGACTTCCGAAATTAAAGTTATTTTTCACTTTGCAGTGTTTTTTGGGAGCCGGTTTAATTTTTTGTTAAAAAGTTTTTTTTTCACTCTTTTTAGTTGGATGATTTTTAATTTACCTAGTTACAAGAGCCTAAATGTCAACTACTTATAACCTTTTACAAAATATTGCTTTTCCCAATGCTGGGCCGTTAATTGTTGAGGAGTTCTCCTGGTACTTCACCATCAGCTCTACATCACCATATGCATTGTGACGAGCATAAAGTGCTTAACATCCATATTTAAGTAATCGAATCGCAATCCACTTAATACTTATTATTGAGTAGTTTCGGCGGCCATCTGTGGTCTTCATCATCAGTTCCACTTCCCCAAATGGTACTTTTTGAGAGCAACTGCACAAGTTACTATAAGAAATACCCAAAACGCCATAGGTGTGCCTATAATATTTGAAGAGTTCCCTCGATTTCTCCAGGATCCCATCATCAGATCCTGACTTTGGTGATAGTGGTACCAATTTCAAAGTATACCCATTCGAACAAAAAAAGAATTTTCCAAATTGGTTCAGCCGTCTTCGAGTACTCGATGATCATACATAAAAAAAAAAATATACGCGTCGAATTGATAACCTCCTCTTTTTGTCGTCGGTTGAAAATATATGTTGATCCCTAGACACTTTTGATGTGTGTATTACGTCCATGCGCCCGACACGCACACGAGCACATATCCCTGAATTAAGGATTGTATTAATTCGTCATGATACTGTGTTTCCATTTTAAGTTATGAAAGATTTTTCCGTCAAAATTTAACACCTATTTTTTATGACGGAAATCAATTCAGAAGCCGATTCTCAACCACCTACTTTCAGGAATTGCGTTTATTCTGTTACACGTTATATAATAAATATAATGCAATTGTTGTAAAACACGAGTACATATCAAATAATAAGTGTAAGGTTTTAAAATAAACAGATAGATCTAATTTATTAATATTCGTTATTAAAAACGTTGTCTAACAGGTAACAGCCCTGCAGTCAGTTATTTTCATACTTTTCAGAATTGTAATGGCAAGAATTCAAAAATTATGAATGACATACGTGTAAACAAAACCTAATTAAACAAGCAAAACAGGAAACAAACCCATGAACGAAATAATTATAAAGTTGACCTTCATTGTGGTTCTCAGAAAAATCGCGATTTGGGTAGAACACACATTACCACCACATTACCAGCAATCTTGAGCAATCTTGTTTACCCCTTCAACTAAGCGAAATATGTTTGTCTCGTGTGGGTTCACGGCAGCAGTATAATTGGTGGGGTTTGAACCCGCGACCTTTCAAGCACAAGACCGTCACCTAAACAATTGGGCTATTGACGCTTCTAAAAACTAATTATTATTGTTATAACGTTCCCAATCCCTTTACCCTATGTGAGGGAATGGGGCGTAACAGTCACATATCTTGGAATTTTTGGTCTTAGAGTTTCCTCACGATGCTTTCCTTTTTTATGCCTGAACAAGTTCGAACCCACGATCTACAAGTGCCAAGTTGGGCCTGTAACCACTGGGCCACCATTGCCAACATACATCATCATCATAGATAGATATATATGCTCTTTATAATACACCATAACAGAATTAAATGAGGACTAAAAAACTAAAGGTGTTACAATGGGCGGTCATATCATTAAAAAAGTTATTTAAAAAATCTAAAAAACCCGACTGCCCAACTGAAATGCAAGAAACAAGCACGTTTTTATTTTAATAAAAACTTTTTACCAAAAAATTAAACCGACTCCCAAAAAACACTGCAAAGTGAAAAATAACTTTAATTTCGGTAGTCGGTGTCTTTAGTTTTGTATTTTCGTTTTTGGCACCGACTTCCGAAATTAAAGTTATTTTTCACTTTGCAGTGTTTTTTGGGAGTCGGTTTAATTTTTTGGTAAAAAGTTTTTATTTCACTCTTTTTAGTTGCTTGATTTTTAATTTACCTAGTTACAAGAGCCTAAATGTCAACTAATTATAACATTTTACAAAATATTGCTTTTCCCAATACTGGGCCGTTAATTTTTGAGGAGTTCTCCTGGTACTTCACCATCAGCTATACATCACCATATGCATTGTGACGAGCACCAAGTGCTTAATATCCATATTCAAGTAATCGAATCGCAATCCACGAAATACTTATTATTGAGTAGTTTCGGCGGCCATCTGTGGTCTTCATCATCAGTTCCACTTCCCCAAATGGTACTTTTTGAGAGCAACTGCACAAGTTACTATAAGAAATACCCAAAACGCCATAGGTGTGCATATAATATTTGAAGAGTTCCCTCGATTTCTCCAAGATCCCATCATCAGATCCTGACTTGGTGACAAATGGTACCAATTTCAAAGTATACCCTATCAAACAAAAAAAGAATTTTCCAAATCGGTTCAGCCGTCTTCGAGTACTCGGTGACCATACATTAAAAAAAAAAAGAAAAAAAAAATATATACGCGTCGAATTGATAACCTCCTCTTTTGGTCGTCGGTTGAAAAGTGACAAGCAGGTGAGACCCAATTGAACATATTTTTTTTATTTATTTTATTTTATTTTATTTGGGAAAACCAACAATTGTACAATGTGTCTTACATCTAAATAGGTACATAAAAAAATAGGTTAAAGTACAATTCACTACGTTTCCACAGGTTTTAATGGGATGCGTCCGCCTGCTTGTCACTTTTTAAAATAAAAATGTGCTTGTTTCTTGCATTTCAGTTGAGCACTCAGGTTTTTAGATTTTTTAAATAACTTTATTTTCAACTTTTTGCTTAAAATATTAATTTTCAATTTTTTAGTTTTCCCGGTCGTGTCACATTGGCACCCCACCGGATTCAGAAAGTGCAAAAGCTAAGTCCATATTTTTAAACTTTCTCTCTGTATTATTTTTGCTAGTATTACACTAATGATAAACATAATATACATTTTTGAAATCCTTGTACCCTTTAATTTGATACCAATATTGTAGAATTCGAATTTTCGCCATGTATAATGGCTTCACACAGCCGCTATGTTTAATTTTTTCAAATGTCACCTATCTAAGAACACTTGGGCTGCTAAGACAAATCTAACGATACCTCAATTGTGTAAATCCGTTCAGCGATTCTGGAGATATGAGGTAATAAAGAATATTACAAACATACATACGCGCGAAAACATAACCCTTCCTTTGCAGTCGGGTAAAAAAAAACAAGCTGGGATACATAAAAATAGTCACAAATTAAAGAGAGAGATATAGATCTTTTACCATGTTTTGAAAGAAGAAAGGGTTTGTGCTTGTCTTAAGCTTTGTTTTCCTAGGATAGCGGTGCCATCATATAGCGGCCATAATACAGCGGTGAATGACGTCACTAGAACGTTGTCTATGTAAACAAAATGGCGCGGTTTCCTAGAGAGCGGTAACTGACACCGTAACGTCAAAAAGCGGTACCGCCATTTGCATGACGGCCGTCTTGTCGGTGACAGATGGTTTCGTGAACGTTTCATTGATAGCGATGAAGCAGACTGTGTTAAAACGGCAGTGGAACTTTCCACATGTCGTCACCGTAAAGACGGCCGCCTTTTTGCGTCCGTAATATTACGGCCGCTATATGACGGCACCGCTTTCCTAGGAAACCAAAGCTTTACTGACACGGGAAGAGTATCCCACAGTCGTACTGCTTGAGCTGCGAACGACATCCGCCGCCTATTCCTTACTGTGTTGGAGTTCCATTCTAACAGGATGCAGCTCAATATTAGTATATTACATGGAACGTCTGCCTATCTGAGCTCCACAACCCTGGGTAACATGATACTCCTTGGCTAGACCAGTGTCAGATTTACTGACTTCTGACTATCCGTCAAAGATGTCAAAATTACAGCCGAGACCAAGGGTTTAACGTGCTTTCCGAGGCACACGCGCCAATTTTCCAACTCCGATCTACTACTGAGAAATTCCTTTCAGAGAAACCTTCCTTGTAGCACTAAAACCACATTGGTCCAATCACTTGTGCTTCCTGTAATTGATTATGCTGATGTTTGCTACTCTGATCTTTCTTTTCTTCTTAACAAACTGGATCGACTTCTTAACAACTGCATTCGTTTCATTTTTGGCCTTCGAAAATATGATCACATTTCTTCCTTCCGTTCTCAGCTTAAATGGTTGCCTATCCGTCAAAGGAGATCCCTCAGATCCCTCTGTATGCTCTTCACTATTACGAATGATCCTTGTGCGCTTGTTTTAAAACAAATTTTTAAATTGTTGGGCTGTTCTCATGATCTTAACCTTCGCGCATCCAAATACTTACTTCTTCACATTCCTTCTCACCGCACCGGGTTTCTATCTAATCTTATGCTATTTCTACTATTAAACTCTGGAATTTGCTACCCCTTGACATCAAGAAGGCTGAGTCAAAATTTTGTTTTAAGCGTAAAATTAAAAACCGCTACTTAAGGGGCTGTTATTCTTAGTTTAGTCTTCGCCATAATTATTTTGAGCTCACTTAATTAGAAAGAATATTATAAAGCACCGTATTTATTAACTAATAAATATGGTGCTTTATAATATTCTGTAATTTTAGCATATATGTGTATTTTATTAGTATTAATATATATTAGTATTATATTTACTAGTATGAAATATATTATTTCATTCCATTTTCTCGTACACCTACCACAATGTGTTTTTTTTTTAACCCAAAGGTTGACTGGTAGAGAATGCCTTGCTGCATTAAGTCCGCTCATGTAACACCATTGTACATAAAGTTTAAACAAATAAATAAATAGCGCTTTTTGATGGACCTGGGAATTGAACCCGAGACCTCGTGCTCCACTGTCGCGCTGACCATCTCCATTGCCAACATACACATTACTCATATCGAAATGTTGATGTTGGCACCACGTGGCTCTATTACTGACTTGGAACAATCTTAGCTTAAAGGCAGTTAAATTGGAACAGGCGATGGTTTACGTTCGGATAGCACAATTAAATTCCCTCGATCTTGACAAAATACACCAGTTGGCGTAGTGGTTGGACTGGCTGCTGCGCTGCGTGTCACAGGTTTGATTCCCGCACTTGAAATATTTACTTATGCCTTTTTTCGGAGACAATATTATCATCAAATGACTCTTCTCTTTAGATGGGGTGAAAGGGAGTGTCATATTTTAACTGACCAAAAACCTATCCGGTTCCTCCAGTTGGTCCTGCGTTCCGCACCGAGGTAACTTGTTAGAACATTTTAAAAAGAGAACTAGTGATGTGGGAAGAATTCACCTTACTAGTAATCTTGTTGACCTCTCCAACTAAGCTTAATATGCTTGTATCTGGAATGGGTTCACGGCAATCATGGTTGGGGTGCGAACCAACCACCTCTCGACCACAAAACGGACACTAGGCTATTGCTGCTTCCCATTCACATTGCCGCAAATGTTTGTATTGCTTACAGATAGTTGTTCCGAGGGTCCCGATATTTATTTAAACGTACTTATGTATTTTAAGTGAACTTAAATGTTTTTGAAATGAAAGAAATATCTAGTGTATGGTAAGGTTACTTTTTTAAGAAGAAAGAAGAATAATTATGTCGTCACATACAACTTAACCGAATTCTTGCCTCTAAATTAATTTGTCGTATTTTTATGAAACCATTGAATGCCCAAGCGCAGGAATATAGTGTCAGATATTACAGAAATCGGCATCGATCGGCTGAAATAATATTTATTGCTCACACATTTATTTCAAATCGTTGTTGTTGGCAACACTTTGCACTATCAGTAACTTGCAACTTAATTTCGCGCTCTTCAAACTTATACAAGTCTTTTCCAAGGTCTAATGAAGAATAACTTACGCGTTTTGGTCCATAAAACCTAATTGAATTCTTCTGGATCGTGCATATGACGTCATATGCAAGTTAACCGCACATTTAGCTTGAAAGTATTTTTATTGTATTTTTATATTGCCATGTTTTATAGCGTGGGCTAAGTAATTTTGCTGCAATGCCATTGATATCAAGATCCGTTTTGGCTCGGGTTCTATAGTTTAGCAGCGGTAATGATTTTCTTTGAAGTTATTATATTGAACTGTTGATGTTGCAGTATTAGTAATTTGGACCATCGTGCATCGAAGTTGAATTGAGAAACCATTTAACGATACAATTTAATGACTTAAAGATGTTTATATTTATTATGAACAATTACGTATCTAAACATATAAAAAAAATTGTACCTACAGTTCGATATTGAGATGAACTCATGATAGCACATGTTTATACCTTAGTAATATATTAGTGGTTTTTGGTTGGTATTTAATATGAATAATTCTGTATTTTTCGTATAAGTGTTAAATAAACTAAACAAAGCCAAATTGACATAAGCTTCAACCATTATGATCTTTTAATAGGACACGAGTTTCTATCAATACTATGTACGATGTCCATAATATCTATGTAGGTATTAATACGTGAAGAAAAACTTTGTACTGTTTTTTATAAAAATTACGCAAACGGAGAAGTATGAAATTAGGATTGTTTAGAAGCAGTACAGAAAGCTAATATTTTTTTATTGATTATATGCTCGCCTTTGACCACCATCTCACCTGATGGTAAGCGATGATGTGGTCGAAGTTGAAGCGTGCTTACCGAGAAATAATATATTCACTCTTGACTTAAAGACCCCCATGTAAAATGAGTTCGTATGTCGGTGAGTTACGTTTTGGTATTCGAAGAAACTTTGCCCAAGGATAGAATAGTAGGTTAGATGTTACTTGTCGTTTCGGTAGTTTTAAACCCTTGGAGTAATTAAAACGTGTATGCTCGTTCAAAGCCGGGGACAGAAGTTAGTATTTAGTCACTGTTCTCTTTGAAGATCTTTTATACATAGCTAAAGGCGAGTATTTTATGATAGCTATTATGTTAGAAATCTCGTATTGGCATGTCCGTTTGTTTGTGCTCAATTTGTCTAATAGTATTGTAATATCTTGTTATTACAATGGTTTAAAATAGCCGATTACATAAACTGTATTTTTAATTATGAATCCGGATTCTCTCAGCTGTCCATTTTGTGTAGAAATGACCAGCATCGTCTTTAGATAGCTGTGCCTGCTAATTCATCTGACCCCACGGGAATTTCAAGATAAGTCCAGCCCATAAGCTGCCCTAGAACCGCCTCTGTCTTCCAGTAAAAGTCCCATTATAGTCAGCTCAGCCGTTTCAGAGATTAATAGAAAGAAAGACAGACATACAAAAATGTAAAGAAAGACAAAAGTGTGGTAGCATAGGGTAAACTACTAAGCACACAGTCATTTTGGAATCACAGACAGACACTTACATAAATTTTATTCATATGTATGGATGGTATCAAATCTGTGATTGATCTGACATTAATGCAACCAACTGTATTTGTCTTGTTGTTTGCGATCGCGTTGTATGAAAAACGTCACTTTTGAAATATTTTCGCAATTGCTTATTTTCTGTTTATCAAATACAGAACTCACTCTTAAATATATTATAGACAAAAAAATCATTATTTTTTTATTTCACATAGGTAGGCCTAACCAATTAATTTAGTTATTAGTTAGTTATACAATTTCGTAGTCGTCATTATCTGACAACTCAGAAACTGTCAGTCTACTGCATCGAATTGATAAGTTCGGGTATATAATATGAGCACGTATAAAACGTCAGATTCTAGCGCACGTTTCGAATTGGTGGTTTCCGATGGAGAAGAGTCGGCAAGAAACTGTACGGTCCCTCGGTCACTCTTTTGAAATCGTTATTCATGCATAGGTACCAGTGGCGGAGGGTGAATTTTCATAAAAGGGAAGCCGGACCAAAAAATGTTTACCTTGCTCAAGTGTGATGCGTGAATTCCAGTAACTGTGGCCCTGTGGCTGACTACAAAATCTTGTAACTTCGTAAATAATTATTTGTTTCATTGAAAATAATAGATTACTATTTATATAAAATAATAGACAAATATTTGCCATATTTCAAAAGGGAAGCCGGTAGGAATCGAGTTGTATGGAGCCTTCGCCACTGATAGGTACGTATAAGGACCCTAAATAGAATATTTAAAAGAAAACCGTTTAAGAATTATAAAGTAAGTACCTACTCTCGTCATTAATTCTTCATTAAACATATCAGCCCAAGGATTCTGTGAAACTAACCTTAAAAACATACCGTTATAGCTCACTTCACTCGAGTTTTTTTTTTAAGAGAACTACACATTGCTGATTGGGTATTACTAGCAATCTTGTTTACCCCTCCAACTAAGCTAAATATGCTTGTGTCAGGAGTGGGTTTACGGCATAGTTCTCACGGTAGGATTTCTGCAGAACATACTGGTTGTTGCTGTTTTTCATTGAGTGCGCCTGTTTCTCTCCTAAGCGGTTTGGTGCCGAATTGGTCCATTCTCAACAAAAATAGACTAATAAAAACACGCTTCTATAATCGCGTGGACGTCATCATATCGTCGAGAATATCAGCCTGTTATATTGACGAATTTGTCTAGGCAGCTTGTGTGAATAGGCATTCCATTATACCATACACTTTTTATATCGTAAAGTGAGTTTATTTATTTAAACTTGTTAACGTCAATGTTAAATTGTTTAGCTGCTTGGTTTAGCTGTTATAAAAAACAAACATAGCTGTCTATTCTTTATAATGCTTGACAGGTTCTCAATTTGAAAATTTTAAATGTTCTCTCTTGAATTGTGGTCGCTCATATTTTACAGAAAATCGACTAAATTGTTTTGAAACGACAATGCATTACTCAATACTTTATGCCTTTTCTTTTCGAAACCTGACGAAATCAGGATAAGGATAAGGTTATATAAAGTTAAGTTTCAGTTTCATAAACTCAATAACAATTAATTTGCTCATTTTTTACTACAATAATATTGCGAAAGACTTGCCAGAAGTCCTTGAATCTTTGGTATAGAGGTTATATCTACCCCATACCCTGTAACATTTAGAGCCAAGCCAAACACGAAAAATCCGCATAATAAAAATAACTTACCAACCCACGCAACGCGAAAAACATAGTAACGCTAGCCAAAACAGTGGTTGATAAATAAAAAATCCTCTACTGGCGTTGCCCCAAAAACAGGGGCGTAAAGTATGCACAGTGGGGGTTATCGAGCCATTGCTGGGGGGTTGGGGGAGGCTCTGACGTCACTACTTCGACCCGCCAGACTGCCGCCGAAACTGTCGTGCCAGTGTTGTTCAAGCCTTGATCAATCGCGGCCAGATAAAGCCTCCTGAATCCGAACCCGGGCTGAATGAGTTCATACCTAAGCCCTTAGTCTGTGAATGAAAAAATTATTGCGTGGACGTTTAATCACTATTCTAATTTTAAAATCGTTCGAAACAGATTATAATGGATTAAATTCCTTTTTCAAAAGTACTGGTCGATTCGTCTTGTAGTTTGTATGTAAAATGTTTGTAAGTGTGAAGACGATTTTTTTGTTTTATTTAAATATTTTTGGAAGCTTTGGCTAAGGTGAGCGTCGTCTGTAGTTTTTTAGTTTGTGTGGTTTGACTTAGATGCTTTTAATTAGTTCATTATGATGCTATAGTTTGGTAGTTTCATCTCATTTGCTGTTAGAGTACCCACATACATTCTCAGTTACATCACAAAAATGTTTTTTTAATAATTTTAATATGATTTTTTGTAGAGTAATATATTAATTTATCATGACCCCATTTATGATTTATTTATATCTAATTGTATTTATGTTAAAACATTAAATTGGCCTAATTCAAAATTGTGATGAAAATTGTTTGAAAATATTTGATATTAATGTATAATCAAAAGAAATTCCAAATTACTATTAAATTCTGAGATGATACTAACATAATACAAATCCACAGTAAATGATTAAAGCATGAACTAATTGTTTTGTTTTTAGATTATCTGCCGGTATTACTTTGTGTACGGTCAGCCACAAGTCTAATAAATGGTATGACTTCGATTGAATAATAACTCTATTTTGATTGATTAATAAAAAATACCATAATAAATACAGTAACGAATGTATGAAAAAAAACGATATTATATATTACGATATATTAGAACGATATATATTTATTTTTAAACATGGAACCGACGAGTCTATTTTACGATTTCCATTTTTGAATTATACTTAGACATAAATCTGAAATATCGAATTATTCAAAAATGATTACAGAATTTTCTAGATTTTCGTTTTTTTTTTCGAGTTATTATTGAATCTGTGGCGTTCTGTACTAGCTCCAAGCATGTCTGTCTGATTTCCGTCTGTTTGTGTCTCGCATTGCATGCAGTCGGCACCACTGAACACCGACCAATGACAAACTACAAGCCCTTGGTAAGACACCTGTATTTATTTTTAAATTTTTAATCCGTGTGGTTTTCATCTTTGTGGCGTTGTTTTTTATGATAAGTGTGAGAACTTCTTCCTTAAAACTGTAGATGGAGAAAGTCTAAGACGATGTGGCTTAAAGAATGGGTGACGAACAATAAAAGTATGAGAGAATCAAATCTGTTTGGCCAACCCTAAATAAATTGGGATAGAGGCAAGAAAAGCAGCAAAAACTTCATTACTTAAATTGATATTTTTTTTTAAATTAATTATCGGGGTTTCGCGTATTATAAAATTACTTTCAGCCTTTCTTTTCCCATTGATAGCGATGTTGACGAATTTTTCGATGCCCTATAATTTCTTTTTATTTTCGCTTGTCGACCGCTTTTCTTTTGACTGTACGAAGACGTGTAGTTACTTCCCTATACGACTGGTTTTTACTTTCACCGTACCGTCTTACCAGTCTCTCGTGTGGCAACAGTCAGGATTCGGAACAACACAGAAATAAAAAATATAACAAAACAATGAATTGAACATCATTATTTAGGTCCCCATAACACATTCTGTTTATGCTAATTATCATTGATATATTAACACAGCTTTTAATTGGCCATCTTGTAAATGTGTGTACTCGAATGTAATAAATAAAAATTTTCATTAAATCAATACGATAATATAAAAGATTTCGTCTTACAAGAAAATAATGAAAATAAGAAAAATAGGGATATTATGGATTTTATGGTAAAATCTCAGATTCGAGACAGTTAAATAAGTATCATTAGAACTGAAAACGGGATATTTAGAATACGTATTTATTGTTTTGATAACGATGGCGCTTGCAACAGTGCCGAAATATCGGAAACTCGAAACATTAAATACGCATGATTGATATCCCGTTATAAGTTCTAATGATACTGTTAGAGACAGTCTTACTTTAAAAATGTATACCTAAATAAGTGACCTAAATATCGAAAAATGACGTAATATAATATTCAAAGTATGCCATGAGTATTAGTTCTCCATACAGTCTTTGGTAAAAACTGTACGATAGCTGCAATGCTCTGCGGGTGTGCGCGCGCCGGTCGAGGATCGTGCCAAAATATTTGCACTACTTATGGACCGTTGGTTCAACTATAACCGACAGTTTTATTTCAGTAAACATTTGTTTAAATGTTTTGTAAACGTGGTATTTATGGGAAGAAATAGAATGTGGAGTTTCTAGTCGGTTCTTCTCTATAGGAAACGTGCTATTCACACCGTGTACTAACTTCTAAATTCTTATAAGTGCATTTTATAGTTTTTATTCAATTATAAAATAATGATCTTTATTTTTCACGTACGTCTCTTTTTTTTTTCATAAATTTAAACTAGATTTTTGTAGGCTCGCGTTTGACCATGATCTCACCTAATGGTAAGCGATGATGTGGTCGAAGATGAAGCACGCTTGCCCAGAAGTAAACTATTCACTCTTGAATATCAGGAAACACAGACTCGGGTAGGGAATTCCACTCCTTAGCTGTATTCAAAATGAAGCTACTCCCAAAAGGTTTTGTGCATATGGGTGGGATGCCCACCATGTAACGATGGCGCATCGCCGTTTGATTTAATAGATGTTAATTTCCGGATATGTTACTGGACTGGGAACTCCTTTGTTAACCCATTTTTTGGTTAATGTGTTGAAAGCTTTTTGGTGAGTCAAGGATGAGACGTTATTTATATGAAGCATTTTCTGATGATAATCCAGTGATGGCCCAGTGGTTTTTTATTTTCTCTTTATTTTTTATATATTTAGAGGGTTTGAAAACAATGACCATGCCACCCTCGTAGGGTCTTTCTTTACATTTACCTACGCTTAATACCTACATTAACAATTTTATAACGATCTTTGGCGCTCTCTGACAGTGGAAACGCCAGACTTCTAATGTAAATTCCCATATTATTGGGACACAAACATCTTCTTTGTAAATACTCGTTTCTTTCAGCTTTATTCCGGACACATTCCGCCAAAATATGGGTGACATCTTCTACGTTATCACATTCTGAACAGTTGGGTGACTCAGTCTTCCTCATTAAGAAAGCAAAGCTATTTAAAGGAATTTGTCCAGAATGAAGTCTGAACGCGGTTACAATTTCATGTTGGGACATCTCTGTGCCACCAAACCATGGACTGCGGGTAAGGCTGGGCTGAATGATCTTGTACCAAATCCCTTTAAACCGTGACTCCCATGGCCCAGTGGTTACAGGCACGACTTGCGAATTGTAGGTCATGAGTTCAGAAATTTGTACTAATGTAGGTAAAACTCTATCTGTGTGTAAATTAATAAATTTTAATTATGACTATTAAATTATTAAGACTACACAGTTAAAACTTGGTAGGTCTAGTCTAGATTTATTCTGTTAACCGCTTTACGATTTTCAGATATGAAAAATTCTCTCTAAATGTTTTTTTTTTTTTTAATTTTTTTTTTAGTAGGTTAGATGAAATTTTTAATTCCAGGATCCAATTTAAGGATAGGTATTAAAATATTAAGTATTGAGGTTCTTATAACCATTTTTTTCATAAAGTCGAGCGTTTGAATGATAAACTCTTCCAAAGTGGTAAAATGTGTCTCCCCTTCTAACTTTTAATAAACTAAAATAATATATATGCTGTCAATTTCAATGCAAACTTTCAACAAGAATTAGTTTGAATTACAAAATAAAAATTGGCCAAGTGCGAGTCAGACTCGCCCATGAAGAGTTCCGTAGTAACTATAATAATAAAATATAATATGTATATTTATTGGACGAATAAAAAAAAAAAACCTTAAATATGTCTTAAAACTAGCCTATTTACATTTTTACAACCACGCTAAATAACTTTGTTTTTCATAGTGTTTGTATGAATTACAAAGTTATATTTGCGGTTTTGGAAAATATACTGTATCTCAAAAACTGCTGACCCGATTACGTTCAAACCAATTTTGGTTGAAATTTTACATTATGATCTACAGACATGTATTTTTTTAGATTTTCCACTCCATTA
The DNA here is from genome assembly GCA_943138885.2 of Tholera decimalis. Lineage (NCBI taxonomy): Eukaryota > Metazoa > Arthropoda > Insecta > Lepidoptera > Noctuidae > Tholera > Tholera decimalis. The sequence goes on along the minus strand of OW964553.2, from coordinate 3,083,474 downwards.
TTATAGAAGTTAGAGGGGGGGCGGACACACATTTTACCACTTTGGAAGCTTATATCTTTAAACGATTGACTTTATGAAAAAGCGGTTTCAGAAACCGTTATATCATTTTTAAAGACCTGTCTATAGATACCACACACGCATAGGTTTCATGAAAAAAATATTTTCAGTTCTAGTTCCATGTATGGGGACCCCCCTTTATTTTAAATATTTTTCAATTTTTTTCTAAAAATCGGAAAGCGGTTCACAGAATACATCTACCTACTAAGTTTCACATGTATAATCTTAATAGTTTTGGAATAAAATGGCTGTGACATACGGACGGCCGGACAGACAGACAGACAGACAGACAGACAGACAGACATATCGAAACTATAAGGGTTCCGTTTTTTGCCATTCGGCTACGGAACCCTAAAAAATAAAAAAACAGGCCAAGTGCGACTCGGACTCGCGCACGAAGGATTTCGTACCATTATCTATAAAAAAAACAACGTTTTTTGTATGGAAGCCCCCTTAAATATTTAATTTATTCTGTTTTTTAGTATTTGTTGTTATAGCGGCAAGAGAAACACATCATCTGTGAAAATTTCAACTTAAGCGTCAATAGATGGTATCGGACTTGTGATCGAGAGGTCACGAGTTCGAACCCCACCCATTACACTATTGCCGTGAACCCACTCCAGACACAAGTATATTTAGCTTAGTTGGAGGGGTTAACAAGATTGCTAGTAATGTGAATTCTACCCACATTGCTAGTTACCTTTTTAAAGAAAAAAGAAAACTCTAACTATCACGGTTCATGAGATACAGCCTGGTGACAGACGGACAGACGGACGGACAGCGGAGTCTTAGTAATAGGGTCCCGTTTTACCCCTTGGTTACGGAATCCTAAAAACCGTAAATATAACTTTCATTTATACAAACCCAATGAAAAGCAACGTTATGTTACGTAACCACAGTACAGAACCCTTTACCCAGAGTCGGACTCGCCCTTTTTTGCGACTCGCGCTGGCGATTTTTTTGGAATGTTCTCGTCCCATCCTGGTCTCGAAGATACAGGCGCCACGCCGGCTAGTTTGGCATTTTAATAAAACATAGTTTTGTTATAGACAAGAATATACTGTTAATGTTAATTGTTTAAGTTATGAAAATTACTGTAAAACTGGTCCATTAAATTATTCTTATTCTAGTAAGACCGCTAGATCTCACATACTGGCTTCCTTTCAGTTGAGATGGAACACACCTTGTCTACTCACAACATAAAACAGATTTACGACTGCGTCTACTCACATTTCAGACAATGACTCACCGCTCTAAAGAACGTCAAGAAAAAATCCAAACGATTTGAATCGTGAAATTTTATGGACAGAATGTTCTATTCTGACATTGTAGATAGTACAATAATCTGATGTGAATCTTATAAGCATTTGCATATGGTTCAATAGAGTTCTTCGGTCTCGCGTTCTGTTTCGAATCTAGTATTTTAAAATGAAATCCATTCAACTATAACTTGCTTAAACTTTTCTCAACCATGTTGGCGTCTTCAAACAGTTATTGAGTTGAATCTGGTGTAACTTAGCCCTACGTAACTGAATGGATTTAGGTTAAAATTTATATTCCGAGGTTGCGGGAGTGTTAAACAAGGTACTGCACTTCGGAACGCAACGGTAACTAAAGGAACGTGAATAAAATGGTGATGATTATGAAAGGGTAACTAAGTCTGACACAGAATGTCAGACTTCCTCTCCATCCAGAGCCGTCATTTGACGATTTTCTCTCGAAAAAAAAAGGTTAAAACGGTAAAAATTTATATTAGACCTCACGGATCAGAAAGATTTTATGGTATCTATCGAGTCATATTCTTTTTTTTTTGTACGTTGCATACGGTTGAATCCAACATCAAGAAGATAGATTATTCACAATCATCATCAAGTAAAATAACATTAGATAATCTAAAACAAATATTTCTAAACATGATTATAAAATTAGCAATAAATGTCAAACAACGATTGAAACACGCAATAAACTTGAGTTAACGGTTGGTTAAAATGTCAACCTGTCATAAAGTAGTGGAACTGTTCCAAAAATTGTGAATAATCTATCTTCTTGATGTTGGATTCAATCCAACATCAAGAAGATAGATTATTCACAATCATCATCAAGTAAAATAACATTAGATAATCTAAAACAAATATTTCTAAACATGATTATAAAATTAGCAATAAATGTCAAACAACGATTGAAACACGCAATAAACTTGAGTTAACGGTTGGTTAAAATGTCAACCTGTCATAAAGTAGTGGAACTGTTCCAAAAATGTCAAGGAATTGAACCTTGAACTATTTGACTCCTAACTATGTCGTGTCGTGACGTGATCAAGTGCAGATATGAGGGATGCAGATAGAAATCCTGCATTGAATATTTAACTAGGTTGCTGTCCTGGTGACCTCATTTTTATTATTAACTAGCTTTTTCCCGCGACTTCGTTAGCGTGGAGGTATTTCTCGCGTAAATCTCGATCCCGTGGGAATTTCGGGATAAAAACTATTCTATATCCTTCCCACGGCCCTAAACTATTCCCATGCCAAATTTCAACTAAATCAGTTCAGCGGTTTAGCCGTGAAAAGGTAACACACAGACAGAGACAATTACTTTCGCATTTATAATATTAGTATGGATTCCTATATGGGAATTTATAATTTCAACAATAATTTAAAACAACAACCTTTGTATTCCTTTTATATACAACGTGTAATGGAAACCCCATATCTATCCAAAAGGGCTGAAGACAACATCTGGTATGGAGTCTCTATGCACAGTTTCAGCACAAAATAACTGACTCAAAGAATTGATACCTAATTATTGGTTTCATATATTTCTTGAATACCAATCATAACGAACGTGTCACAGCACTACGAGGGTCAATAACTTTCCACGTCACTTGCCAATAACACGATAAGTCTTTTCGTTCTTCTTAATTTGAAAAATTCGGGCTCTGGTATCAGTGTATTGGAATTTGTAATAAGTTCTACACACGTAGACTTAGGATTACAAAACCCTTGCCATATCGTTTGTTATCATCCAAAGAAGCCATGCACTTGGTATGTATATACCCTTTAAATTACACGTTGTATATATATTTTTAAAAGAGAATCTTGTAGATATGAGTTATGTAGAATGTGGGTAGAATTCACATTACCAGCAATCTGGTCTTGCCCTTTAAGCTAAATATGCTTGTGTCTGAAGTGGGTTCACGACAAAAGTGTAATGGGTGGGGTTTGAACTCGCGACCTCTCGATCACAAGTCCTTACCTTACCCATTGGGCTATAGACGCTTAACGTTTGACATTTATTATATTCATCTCAGAAAACCCATTCATTTGATATCCTGATTGTGCATTAAATTGACCACCATCTTTGGGAAATCGCAATATTGAATTAAGAATTATGTCCCTACATATTAAATGACAAACAAAGCAATTTTAATAAAAGCTAGTAATAAATACGAAAAAGCACAGTGAGCCTCCATAGGTTTTTGGAACACTGTATTACAATTTTGTTTACACGTTTAAATATTATCTCCTTTAAGACTAGATCCCTTCTTACCACGTTTAAATATAGTCGTAGCTAATGATGGAAGGGTACCCTTTCTAGCTATGTTGGGGTCGGTTAGTGCTTTTTTAGGGTTCCGTAGTCAACAAGGAACCCTTATAGTTTCGCCATGTCCGTCTGTCTGTCCGTCTGTCCGCGGTTTAGCTCAAAAACTATTAGTACTAGAAAGTTGTACTTTGGCATAAGTATACACGTTAAAGACGCCGAAAAAGTGGTAAAATAAAATTTTGAAAAAAAACAATTATTTAGGGTACCTCCCATACATGTAAAGTGGGATGATAATTTTTTTTTTTTCGTTCTTCCCATAGTGTGGGATATCGTTGGATAGGTCTTTCAAAAATATTAGGGGTTTGGTAAGACCGTTTTTTGATTAAGTAAACCGTTCGTGACTTATCAAGCTTTAAATTACCAATTTTCGTTAGAGTCAAGTGTCCCCCCCCCCCTCTATCAACTAAACGGTTATAGTTAGAAATTTAAATGTCACGGCAGTAGTACCTATAGATAACGAAATTTAAAGGAAAACTATCACACATAAGTGGGCTTTACAAGTTTACGAGTAATAGTCGACCAATTCTATTTGACTCGAAAATTTCGAATTACTCTATAGAAATGTCGATAGATGGCGCTAAGCGCCAGTTGTATCGTGCTAGCTTCTTGTGACGATTGAGTAGTGTAGCTCTGTGTCCTTATTTAAATTCAAAACACCGGCTATGACAAGTTGTATACAAATCTCTAAAAAAAAATTTAAACTTTTCGTGCAAAATTGTCGGATCAGGTGAGGATTTGTATAGGAAGTCAAATTAGTTAGGTAGTCATGTTTGGCTTTTAGTTAGAGCATGGTACGAAACGATCAGTCAGCGAATACGACACGCACTTGGCTGTTATAAAAACTACGGACCCCTACACTGCGCGTGGCCCGACACGCACTTGACCGGTTTTTTTTTTATTGATAATAGGCTCGCGTTTGACCACCATCTCACCTGATGGGAAGTGATGATGTGGTCGAAGATGGAGCACGCTTGCCTAGAAGTAACCTATTCACTCTTGACTTAAAGACTCCCAGGTTATAGCGATCAGGAAACACAGACTCCGGCAGGGAATTCCACTTCTAAGTAACAACTCCTCAACTCCTTAATAGGGAGGAAAGCGCAACCTTTTTACTGGGTAACACGGTATTTCTTGGCAAAACTGGCTTCGGTACTCGTAACCACTGTCTAAGATGTAGTCATGTAGCCAAATGAATGCCCGGACAAACAGCTTATCGTTTTTTATAAACACGGAGGACTTTGGATATATTAAAATAGTCACCCATCCAAAATCTGGCCTTAGCAAGCCTTGCTTAACTTTTAAAATCGACTCGTGCGTTTCTTATTATTTAGCCACAAGCTCCTACTACTAGCTGTCCTTTGTTTTCTATAATTTACGAATTTTGTAAATTTCAATCTCCTTTTATTACTCGTACGTACACTATTCAGACTTTATTTCCACGTTGCTAACTAATGTCTTCTAATTTTTCCAGGGCTCAGCAGATTCAAACTATTCCCAACCATCATCGGAACTGTCGCTTGACGAAGACAAGGAGGCGCTGCGCCGCGAAAAGGAAGCGCAGGCTATCAAACAGCTGGACAAGGCACGGGTGAGTTTATACTTTGTTTGAAGGCACTATACACCAGTATGAACATATTCAACCAGTGAACAATGCCACACTATCATCCAACCTCCTAAATTTATTCATCCGCCCGACGCCCGTGGCGTCTCCCGCGATGGCTGGGGTGTGAGGAATAGAATTGTCTTTCCAACACGCGTTCAGCCATTCTCAGTTCCCATTCCCGCTCGCTCCGCACCATGATCTGAACCAGGGTCGGACGCAAAGGCTGTTACCAAGTTAGTTATATGTACCAGTACTAGTAAGAATTTGACTGGTTAACAACCTACGCTATTGTTACGAGCTGGGGTTCGGGATAGAAATAATGAACGCCAATTAAACAAAAATTAACACTTTAATTAATTAAACATAAAATAAAATTTAACACAATTATTCGCACCACAATACTTGTCACTTAACACTTAAATCGCACTGAAATTCACTTGTGAAGCTTCGATTATATCGCGTATTCGCCTCGTACTAAGACTGCCTCTCTGCGTCCCTTTGCGATCTATTTATACCCCAGTCTATGAGCTCTAGAACATTCTTGTAAGATAGACTCACTGTTTATACTGCTAAGAATAATTCAGAAGCTACTTGAGATACATAGTACTGCTACTCGCCGCTAGATGGCGATAGTGTCTCGAACATTCTAGATTTCTGCCGAAGTTTCTCGACATACTTCACTAAGCAACTGGCGTAACACTATCATAGGATAATGATGAGTGGTGACAAAACTTCACCTATAAAACTATGTCCAACCTGCGACTAATCCCAACTTACATATACAATTCTACTGCTACGATTTGAAAAGAGTAAAAGTTTTTACAGAACGTGGCTCTTAAATTATATTCTTAATCTGATCGTCACTTCATCCAACGTCTTCCTTTAAAGCACAATTACAACATTGGACCATGCTGCCAGATTTTGCAGAGCCATGACCATGTTTATATATATCGATCGAGATTCCTCTGTGCCTTTGAAAGCTCACGAAGCCGTTGGTACTGGCTGTCATTAGTATATCTTTGGTAGTCACGGCCGTCGGGGAGTCAGAACCCAGAATATCCGACACCAGTCTTGCTTTACTGACTTGTGGAGGTCAGATCGGCAAGGCTAAGCAAATTATGATCTGGTCGCCATTGCAACCAACATATTCTGCCCAGGCACAAGAACAATATTGGACCATTCTTCCATATTTTCCAGGAGAAGCCAGTAGCATTCGCGGTGCGTACCAATGTGTCGTACGATGGCACCGTGGATGACGACTCGCCGGTGCACGGCAGCGCGATCTCCTTCGAGGTGCGCGATTTTCTCCACATCAAGGTTAGTTCTGCTGTTATTTGTTAGTTTTTTTTAGGGTTCCGTAGCCGAATGGCAAAAAATGGAACCCTTATAGTTTCGACATGTCTGTCCGTCTGTCTGTCTGTCTGTCTGTCCGTCCGTCCGTATGTCACAGCCATTTTATTCCGAAACTATTAGGACTATACATGTAAAACTTGGTATGTAGATGTATTATGTGAACCGCTTTCCGATTTTAAGGAAAAAATTAAAAAATATTTAAAATAAAGGGCTCCACATACATAGAACTAAAACTGAAAATTTATTTTTTCATGAAACCTATGCGTGTGTGGTATTTATCGACAGGTCTTTAAAAATGACACTGGAGTTTTTAAAACCACTTTTTCATAAAGTTAATCGTTTAAAAGATATAAGCTTCCAAAGTGGTAAAATGTGTCCCTCCCCCTCTAACTTCTATAATAATGGAGTGAAAAATCTAAAAAAAATATATTTATGTAGATCTTAATATAAACTTTCAACCAAAATTGGTTTGAACGAAATCGGGTCAGCAGTTTTTGAGATACAGCATATTTTCTAAAACCGCAAATATAACTTTGTAATTCATACAAATACTATGAAAAACAAAGTTATTTAGCGTAGTTGTAAAAAATGTAAATAAGCTAGCTTTAAGAAATTTGTAAGGTTTTTTTTGTCAAATATATATATACTTATTATATTATATTATTATAGTTACTTCGGAATCCTTCATGGGCGAGTCTGACTCGCACTTGGCCAATTTTTGTTTCTAATTACTGGCTGTTTCTGAGGGCCATTGCTGCCTTACAGGGTAGCTTATACATCGTAATTTGGAAATGGACGGCTATAATGTGTTATTGATGAGGAAATTATGACATTAACAGAATAAGCTGATACGAAGTCTAATAAATCGAACTGTTTTTCGAGGACGACGTCCTCATAATTGTCCTCGGCCTGACCCAGAGCAGAGGATAATCATGAGCGTCTTTCAGACTCTAACTGAATTAAGCCACCTCGTGTTCCCTGGCACCTTTGCGCCGAGGGCTGCAGGAGCATTTAAACACTCTTTAACACGACTGCGACTGGTGCTGGCCCACCTCTGCAGCTTAATTGCGTTGATGTCTAAGAAACCTTTTTCCTCGAACCTTCAGTCGGACCAATACAGATTTTGGAGTAACAATAGCATCCATAAGAATGTCCAGTACTAGAATAACGAGACTCTTAATGCAAAACATTCCAGGAGAAGTACGACAACAACTGGTGGATCGGGCGCCTCGTGAAGGAAGGCAGCGATGTGGGCTTCATCCCGTCTCCGGTGAAGCTCGAGGCGGTGCGCTCGGGCATGACGGCGCGCCGCTACCCGCGCCCCCCCTCCGCCGCGCCGCACGGCCCCCACCCGCCCCTCTCCCGAGGTAGCACCCCACCCACGCCCGGTACGTCATGCATACCTCATGCCGCAGTGCACGCAACACGTGGTCTACTTACGAATACTTAAGACAGGGCTATCGATTTTTTTGATGTCTGACATATAAAAACAAATCATTAAACGAATTCATTTCTTTTTTTTGAGGCGTGGTCGATGATTGTCAAGAGCAAAAAATTTAATAAATATAAAAAAATATGATTTATCAATGTCTTTTTTAAAATTACATTACTATACATACAAGATTTTAAATATTAAAAGTCCAATTTAAATTGTTGTGATGTTTTTTCGAATAAATATTCTGAAATCAGATAACATTATTCGATTATTTAGTCGATTTTAAATCGATAGTCGCGGCCTTGAGAAAATGTTGCTACAATGAAAACTAAAACAATGTTTTATTTTTCATTGTTCTTGTAAAATATCCCAGTTATCTTTTTAACTAGAGATGTACGAAAATTAAAGATTTTTTTAAAATAAGTTCATTAAATAATTGGGATATTATGTAGAAGCAAGAGTGACCACTTGCCTACAGCTTAATCATGCACAAGATAAAAAGACATACAGTCTAATTATTTACTATATTTAAGTTTCTTGTGGCTCAATGTACGTTGCTAATGGTTTGATCTCAAGAATTACAAGGTAGTAGGTAAATTTATTTTCTAGGGCTAGGTGGAATATAACGAATACTATGAGTAGATTATGGCACTGTCTGGCAGTTCGAGTACTTTATGAGGCATTCATAAATGTCCTTGTGTATGTTCGCCAAATTTTTCCAGCTCCTTAAAGATATAAGTGAATCTACGTAATAACTGACAAATTGTGTTGCTGTTATTTGTAGCCAATTTTCAAAATAAATATAATTTATCAAATTATCATTGACTAATGTATTATTAAATCATCAACTAGTGGCTAGTAGTGGTCCGCAACCTTTATTTTATATGCAGGGATCTGAAATCCTACAGAAAGTTTTCCTATGCTTAGAGATATGAATAATATGATAACTTGCCTGTTCTTTGAAATTAGTAGAAACACAGTTTTATGATAGAAACTTCAATTAGTTTTATTATCCAGTGTCACTTTCCTGTTGGAAATTTTGATTATATTTTTACCTTTCGCGAGCTATATTCTACCAGTAGCAGACCATTAGAGGTTCGCGGACCACAGGCTGGGAAACAATGGTTTACAACGATTAAGTTTATTGTCAGACGGCTTATATCAATGGTTATGGGGCATATTAAATACATTTATGCCCTAGAGCCATTTGTGGGCTATTGTTTGTTCCTTCCAAGATATTAAGGTTTTGTGACTGCGTTATTTCCAAAGTTTACCTTGAAGTGGAACTAATTATGTTACTTAATGTTGGTACCATTTCGAACACCAAAAATACTATTCGAATTATGTTATTTCTGTTGTATGTGTGTCGTTTTATCTTGTGCCTGTAACGTACAACGCAGTTTTTGTCTCTCTTTTTATATCGTCTTGCTCTTTCTAACCCTCTGGACTCGCTACAATAATAATGGCCTTTAACCAAATTTCTTCTAAATTAACAAAATTATTAATATTAAAAAGCAAGACGGTTCTAATTTACTGTAGTTCGTGATTCGGTGTTACAATTGGCATCTTACTATTATTTTGTAAATATTTTACTAAACAAAATTTAACTTACTTGCACCTCGGCAGCGCGGAGTATGTTTATCTTATATTATTTTGTTTATTGTTTATAAATATACCAATATTTTTTATAAAACTCTACACAAACGTTAGTTATCTTCAATTGTAGCTTAGCGTTATTCTTCAAAATTATTATCTTCTTGCACTAAATTCAATTTATATAGCAAAAAAATTGTTTCTCTCGTCACAATATAAATATGTATTACTATACTATAATAATATGGTATGTATAACTGCTTTGTACTAGCCATTCATGATCACTCATCAATTTGGTGAAATTTGCCGGAATTTCCTGGTTATAGAGATGTACCGATTATTGACTAATATCGCCTTTTAGTCGACTACCACAATTTAAATCAGTAATTAGTCAATTCGTTCGCAGAAAAACAAAGCAAGTATATTACCTGTACTTATAATAAATAAGCTACGACAATATATTATTTTAAAATTTAACTATGAGCAATTTGTAAAATGAATATTTTATTCTTTTAAATGTTTTTAAATTTTAACGATCGAATCGACTAATCTGTTGAAGTTTTAAAGCTCTCGAGCGACAAATCATCCAGCACAATAGTCGATACATCGAATAATGTATACTTAGCACTCACGTTTGCCACATTTTCAGATGTGCCATCGTTTGATCGAGGTAAGCTTCACGCATTCATCGCCCGACACCAGGAAATGTCGTAAATTTACACCTTTTAATTTTTACTAGATGTTTACCCGTGGATACGTTCGAATAAGTGTTTTATTATTTTGATGGAACCTCCCGTTTAAATATACAATTGATTTTCACCCCTATGTAATAATTTTTTATACCCATGTGAATAATGCTATTAACTATTACCTAATTGAGAAATAAACTTAATTGACTGACTAAATAAATTAATAATGATTATCTTCAGATATAAGGTATCCAAAGTACATAATACCTACCTTATTATTTAATGTTTATATTTGCTACTTTAATACCAATAATAGACGTACAGTTAAATAAATAATAAAATGTTTAAGTTTTCTTTTGCTCGAGACTGTACACCGTTGCCATCCCACATTTTCCATTAATGCATGAATCCTCTATTATTAATTTATCTATTTTTTACTTATTAATATTTTCTTTAATATATCTTGATGTTTCACAGGAACGTTTTAGCTATCTTAAGTATATTTTATTAATTAATTTATAAAATATGTATTTCTGGTATGGTTGGTTATATTTTTGGGCAGAATGGTTGTACTTGAGATAATGCTTTTGAATGTTGTCGAAGGGTCTTGAGGTTATGCGAATTTATTATCTGTGTAAAATATAACTACACAGTAGAGGAAAATAAATTGGACTCGATTTACTATCCTGTCAGTTGACTAAATTACTGTCAGAATTATTAATGACTAAATTTTTACGCTCTGACTAATATTGTGAAATGACTAGTTTATGAGGGAACATTTTTACGTCCCATTCCCTATCATAAATGGGAGGCCTGTGTCCTAACAGTGGAAAAGTAATAGGTTGAACTATTAGTAGTAGTTAATAATAATAATGTTAATAATTAAAAATAATTATTATTAATAATAAGTAACATGATAAGCTGATTTATTTGACACAAAATTATGCATACACAGGATGAAAAATACAATAAACAAAATGTTTCTATGATTATGTTTTCCTACTTTTGACCTATTCTTCTTATTCGTATTGAGTTTTTCCTCTGCTCTGTACCCTGGGATGTCTTCACAAAGTCTTGGTGTTGTCTATGTGTATCGTAGCAGATATTTATCAAAGTTTGTGTTTTTTATATTGAATGAAAACTTTAATTTGCTCCTTATTGCTCAAGTCCAAAAAAATATGTACATTTTTTGTATACAAGATAGCATGTTAGTTTTAAACTGTCTGTGAGGCTACAAGAAATAAAAGTGAGTATCTTAATGGTTATTTTATTTTGGATCTTATCCTTATCTATTCAGGTTAGGCTATGCATGAATGCTAAAAAATCACTCGATGGTTATTATTAAAAATACACGCAGAGAATGAGCAAAAAGATAGGGTGTACCAAGTATACAAAGCGTGACACCAACTTTCTAGTGTCTCCTATCTCCCAGGTGAGGAGTCGGACGGGGCGGGTCGAGGCCGCGGTGGAGGGGCGGCGGGGGGCAAGGAGAAGCGCAAACCGTTCTTCAAAAAGGCAGAGACCAGCACTCCCTACGACGTGGTGCCGTCTATGAGGCCCGTCGTCATCGTAGGACCCAGCCTCAAGGGCTACGAAGTCACAGATATGATGCAGAAGGCTTTATTTGATTTTCTCAAAAGACGCTTTGAAGGCAGGTGAGGGTGGTATCTTAGCGTTGAAAGTCTCCTCCGTTACTTATTATTTTATCAAGTACTGTTCCACAGGTTCCACTATAGGTATCAGGAGGCCTAAAATTTTGCTTGCCGGGGAAATTGGCTTGATTAATTAATTAAGTGACTGAAATATGTCCTATTTATTAAATTATGTACAAAACAGTCCCAAAATTAACTCACTGAATTGGCAATAACCTTCTAAAACAACGAATTGGCTTCGAAACCCGGTTCAATACTCCTGCAGAGGCCACAAAAAGAGCCCAAAGCCAATTAACAGTTTCTTCCAGAGCCCGGCGCCCACCAAAGCTAACTCACTAACAACTAACAGTTTACCACACGGGGCTAACATTGCAGGATAATAATAACGCGCGTCATGGCCGACATATCTCTCGCGAAGCGCTCGCTCCTCAACAACCCATCGAAACGTGCCATCATGGAGCGTTCCAACTCGCGCTCCACTTGCCTCGCTGAAGTTCAGGTATGACGTGTTGCAGGATCATCATCACGAGGGTCCAGTCCGATATATCGTTGGCCAAACGAACGCAAAACGCGCCTAAGAAACCGTTCGTAGAGAGAGGTGGTAACAGGACCAACTGTTTAGCCGAGGTCCAGGTGCGATTTAATTAGTAGGTCTTAGCTGTGGTGTTGTTGTTTGAGGCACGTGATCTGTCGTGGGCGTGTTTGGAATGAGTGGATCTAGAGCGGAGACGTGACAGACCTGTAGGAGTGAGGACCGAGCACCTAGAGTTCTAGTGGACCTTCGCGGGATTATAAGATCGTAAAATTAGATTTTGTAGTTCGGAGCAAAATCCCTTGATATTTTAGAAGTCAATTTTTTTCAAACACACACCGTTTGAGTAGGGTTGCCATCCGTCCGGGTTTCCCCGGATTTGTCCTAGTTTGGAGAGCGTCCGGGGGCGTCCGGGGGGATTTTCCCAATAAGCGTCCAGGTGAAACCCGGACACACATTGGTCTTACGAGTACCAAAAAGCACGATCTCTATTTATTATTTTCCTATGGTATTTCATCTCATTGTTTATGTTACGTTGATTAAATGAAAAGGAAGAGACTGTTATTAAAAAAGTTCTAAAGCTCTACAATGTTATCACTTTATCAGTAATTAAAAACCATAATTAAACATCTTTGTTTTTAATTTCAAGTTCAAAAATATATTTTCTACGGTGTCCGGGGAAAAACAGTGATTTTATCCAAATGTCCGGGGTTTTTATAAGTCTTTGTCTAGGGCCGGCAAATTTGGTGATGGCAACCCTAAGTTTGAGTCCTTTGTCGGTTTTTCACAAACTACATATTTTCATAGTTTTCGCCAACTGACATGGTTTGGACAAAAGACACCTCTGATAAAGTCCTGCAAAACGAAAAATAGAGTTTTCGATCAATTTAGACTAGTCTTTGCACATTTTATCGCCAGTTTAGTCTAGTGCATTAAAATCTTGCTTTTCTACATGAAAAAATGCAAAATTAAGCTTCAATAATATTCTTCCATTTCTTTAGATTTAGACACACTTAGAGCTTAGCAAATTTTTAGTACTACACTCGCTCGATCCAAACATGCTCATTTGGTATATATAACATAATGATTATATTAACTAACATAGAATACCAAGACATCCTTTCCGACATTTCCTTTGCAAATGGTATTTTAATTCCTGGTTCAATGAAATAGAAATCCTGGGAATGTGTCTAAATTCGTAGATACCAAATTCAAGGACCCATACCTATACAGTATACAGCTTTAGTGTATTATCTACATATTATATAATATTGTCTGCAGTATCAGACGATATTGAAGTTTTTTTGACAAAAGTATAATATTACTATAAAAACACACAAAAACATTTTTGAATACAACTTTAATAAAACTCATATTACATACTTTTATACACTTATACATATTTTACAGGCCGACAGGCCATTGCAAATAATATTGCATTACCATTTTGTAAAAATAACAATATCATATTGTGTTATCATTATATATTACCACATGTAATATTCGTATTAATATTACCTACATTAATACTGTCGTAGAAAATAACAGAAATAGTACTGACACACCTGTATTGAGTTTAGGCTATGATAGAATATGGTAAAAGTTGATAGTGATTAATTAGACTCCACCGAACCCATTAACTCCTCTCCTTACTAATATAGATGACGGTAGTGTGTACTTTATGAAGAGTGAATTTGCATGAACGATTGCAATTACAGTTGCTAGAAATGTATTAATTTGCATCGCCTTACCTCTGCACTTTGACAGTAGCTTCGTAAACATACAGGTCAAAGTACGGAGGTACCATCACTAGCAAGAGTATATTATTGTCGTCAAAATTTTTGTCTATTACGGCAATAGGATATTTTCCTTATATGTATATTCTTTTAAGTTCGTCACTAAGAGTACCAACAAGTTTGATACGTATTTTTTATTATTGACACGAAATTAAACATTAAGACCAATTCACCGTAATTGACATTTCACTTGACGTCACTGCAGCCCCCCGCTAAACCTTGTGGCTTTTGATTTTTGTCAATATAAAAGGAAAAAAATACGTGTTTAATAATTTTTAAAATCTAACTGACGGACCTAATAAAAATTTAGAACATAGGAAAATACCCTATTGTGCCAGTATCAGAGCGCATTCGACAATTTGTCAAACGAAATTGAAACTAACGTAAAGCAATTAAATGTCATATTTGCATTGGTTATTTAAGAGCGTTTACACTTTCGCACGATGTTTCATTCAGACTTGGTGCTAGGTGCACAAAATTAAGATAATGGACCAAATTAAATAAAATTTGACACACAAACACTAGATAAAAGGCACTAAATGGAATGAGATTTGTACACAAACACAAGATAACTGGGACTAAAGAATAAGGGACAGCGACTAATGGTTTAAAATTTTATGAAAACACACAGGTAAGGTAAAGACTCTTAAATTTCATACAAGTCTGACATTTAATCAGTTCGTTCTTCGCCTTCAATTCAACTCCTTGAAAATATACGCTTTAGCTCGAGCTATGCGGTGAATCTGGATAATTTTGTATATTTTTAACCTGGATAATTTGACATTGTTTTAATTCCTCATTTTGTATTAGTTGAGCAATTTGTGATTTTTTATTAATAATTTAGAAACATTATTAACCTGTGTACCTAAGCCCAAGGGGTAGACTTTTGAGCACTTTCATATTTTTATCTGACATTCTGTATTTATCAAAAGTCACACGAATAAATGATTTTTGATTTATTTATGATTTATGAAAGTACATACTCGCATAATATTGCTTGTGATTTTGCTGAAAATTAATTTTTGATTAAACTCACAAGGCGTTTGAACGACCCTTAATATTGTTATATTAAATTTGTTTATTGTTAAGTATTATTTATTAGTTTGAATTACAAAATGTTCAGTTTAATTATGTCGTAGTTTGATGATAATAATTTAGAGAAGACGTGGTCTAAGTGTATAATAGGAGTGAAACCTCCAAACAATTGAGCTCTAACATTATTTTTATGCCTTGATTAGTTTGAACCTGAATAAATAAAAAGGAAATAAGTAGTGATCCATAAATACAACAATAACCTTTTAAGTTGGTTTGTTAGTATTTCGTTAATTTTAGGAGATTAGGTATAATATAAGAATATATTCTTACCGAGAGCTTCATGATTTTCGCTTTGTGGTATAGTGATAAAATCTTAATAATTATTTATTGGCTATTTGTAATAACTGTTGCGCTTCTTGTGCATTATCTTAAAGCAAGATGCCAAAGCCACCTATGAAAGCACATCAAGCTTGTTCCTCTATTGGGTAACTGATAACTCGACATAAGAATATGAATTGCAGGACGTAAGGTCAAAATACAAGACATTAACCTCTAGAGCCCCAGCGGCACAAAAACGCGCCAGTAAACAAGTATTAGTTGAGCCCCGCTGGCACAAATTTGTGCCACCAAACCCCGACCGATTTAACACTGTATTTGTAGTATAGATAAGTCTTAAAATCGTTTGTGACCGGGGTTAGATTACGCTTACGATAAGAGCTCGCCCGCGGTGCTTGACGGATAGTTGACGTAAATAATGGCGGTCCTTGAGAGGTTAAGCCCCAAATGTTGTACCGAAGCTCAGTAGTTTTTGAGTTACTTAGAATTTTGAGGTAGTTAGATTTAAAAAAAAACCCTAGATTAAATCATTTGAAACGATTTACGGCAAGACTACTGAGATTTAATTTTTTATCATAGTTGATGCCGCACATCCTTTTTAATAACGAATAGTTTAAAAATGACTAAAACTTTGGCGAAGATCACTAATCAAAAATTTTTTATGTATTGTTGGCTATTGCTTCATAAAAAATATTGTCTAGTGCAAGTACTACGCCTGATTTACAAATTAATAGTAAAATATCATATGACATCCTGCAAGAAATGCGTCAAGTTACCAGTAACCCTGTATTTTATCATGATTATAACATCACATTTTAAGGTTTTCTAATAAAACATGTGCTTTCATAGTTGAGTCAATCTTAAGTCCGTCTTGCAACACAAATCACTAATTAATTTAGCGCTAATCATATTTAACTCTTGAATTCTCATGTCGAAATTAATAAAAATGTTTGCTGTTTTGTTGCTGAGTTAGTTTAAATACTAAATGAAATTAATCTATCAATAATAAAATAATTCTTCAAAATTATGCGCGATACAACTGATTGAATTTGACATACGTATAATATTTAACTTGCGTTGTCAGAAAATAAATATGTAAAGACACACTAATAACCTCTGTGAACAAATTTTTTTTTTTATGTTAGAATGAGTAATTTAAGCGGCAAAAGCCTAATGCCTAATTTAGCTTAATTAGATGGGTACCTAAACAAGATTGCTATTAATGTCAATTGCTTGTAATAAGGGCTGTTACATGTAGGTTGACACTGAGAATTTAAAAGTTAAAACATGTCTCTGTCTCTGAGATCTCCAAATATTTGACAGAAATAGACCAACAATTTAAATACGAACAGCGCTAAAAATATTTAGTCATTTGCGATGCAAGCGGGTCCACAACATTGAATAACACTATTAATTCAATCGCACCAGGCTGAAATCGAGAGGATATTCGAGCTGGCTCGAACCCTGCAGCTGGTGGTACTTGACTGCGACACCATCAACCACCCGTCGCAGCTGGCGAAGACCTCCCTGGCGCCAACCATCGTGTACTTGAAGATCTCCAGTCCCAAGGTGGTATTACAAGTGCCTTTCCAACATTAGAGTCATCTAAGAATAAAACTAAGGCCCCTCTAAAAGCCACAAAGAAAGTATACTTAGGTTCAAGTACAAAAGCAGATGCGTTGGATAAGATCACAGTATGATGCTGGCAACATCCTTTAGTCACCTGAGAAGCTGTTAAGAGGTGCATAAAGGAAGGTCTAAGGCAGCAAAATTTGGCGTTTCGAGACGTTGGAAGTTGTTCACTAATTTTGAATCCTCAGTTCTACAAACAAAAACTTAAGTAGTTAAAAACTTCTTTTTAGGGAACAGTGAAGTCCTAATAAAACTTATTAAGATAGTGACTATTGTAATCATAACAAGTTTTAACGATGATTGAAACCTGGACCCATAAAGTAGTAAGTCAAGTTTTTGGTAAAAGAATCGCTGTTGTATCTGCAGTTAGCTTTGATGTTTTGAATGTTAGTTAGCTACTTGTACCTCTATCCACTTCTTCTTCTGCCTGGTGTTAACTGTCCCACCGCTTCCTCTCAGCCCTGGCTACAATGTTCGTTGTTTTGCTCCTAGGTTCTGCAACGGCTGATCAAGTCCCGCGGGAAGGGACAGACCAAGAACCTATCGGTGCAGATGGTGGCGGCTGAGAAGCTGTCCCAGTGTCCCACAGACATGTTCGATGTCATCCTCGATGAGAACCAGCTGGAGGACGCTTGTGAACACATTGCTGAATATTTAGAGGTTAGTTAACTCTTAGTTTTTGTTTTTAATGTTGCGATGGACAGGGGAACTGACATATCAGAGACTCTTTCAAAGTCCCTCTCATTGCGAAAACATGGTCGAGAGCTGGTTAAGATGTTTGCCTATGTTATGAGGCCAGAAGAAAGTCATGCAGTAAAGAAGGCACTGGCTATATCAGAGAGGAGAAAGGATAGAGGAAGACCGCTAGCTACGTGGTGGACAACCGCTAAGAAGGATGTAGAGCAAGCTCAGCTGAAAGGATAGATAAACCAGGACAGAGTGTTCTGGTACCTTACAATGAGGAGAGTCCAATTAAAGGGAGCAGGCATGAAAGAAGAAGAGTTAACTCTTAGGTTTTACATCACTTTATGTGTGGTAACACAGTCATGAGTGTGATGCCACGCCATAGCCAACATGTTGATTTCTGATCATTTTATTCGACGAGTAGCTGTGCCAGCTACTTCTTTCGCATTCGAGCTATTTACCGCGTATTTCCCGATCCCGTAAGGATTCCCTTCCGACCTTCCAGTAAAACTCCCATTAAAAGCGATTCATCCGTTCAACGTATTAGCCTGGACAAACAGAAAGGCAGTACAAGACAATATTTAGATAAAAGTTGTTTGTGTTTAGTGTCTATGTAGATAACTTCAAGCACTTGATTTTCTCAAGTGCTTGAAGTTATTACAGTATACAGTAATTTTTCAATCATACATAGCCAGTTCAATTTTATTCATGTAGTTTATTTGACAGGTTTCTAAATAGAGTCATTTTAGGAGATTCCATTTAGATTTCCTGGAAATGTTTCTGCCAGGATTACAGGAACGTTCTAACAAGATATCAAAGCCCCGAAATGTAAGGTTAACTGAAGGAAAAAGTTGGGTTCTTAGTTACATTACATTAGTTTTAGTTAAGCAACATGTATTCGTTTATTTATAGTCAAGTATTTTATTTGTATGGGCCAAGGTTACCTGAATTAAATAGATTTTTTTTTATGATTGATTAGTTAGTAAAAGTCTGTCACTACACTCCCTTCCGCTCCACACCAACAGCGGGGGAATAATTAGATGGTCTTCCCACCGAAAAAAGATATAGCCCGCTAATATCCGATTTATTTATTTATTTAACAAGTATGGAGAAGTAACAACTATTATACACAGGTTATATACACCAAAATTTAAACACACCTATTCAACAATATATTGCCCATTCTATGGTTACAATGGCGGTATTATCGCTGAAAGCGGTATCTTCCAGACAACCTTTGGAAGGACTTTTTAAAAACTTTAATTAAAGTGGGGAGGGCTAAATCAGTGTACTACATATACTTACTCATAAAATCAGAAAAAATATATTAAAATATATACAGTATGTTAACTTACGTTCCCGTTAACCCGCAATATATAAAATATTCACAATTTTTTTTTTATTTATACATAAAAGAAACACTCTATACACGCATACGCATTCATAAATAAATTGCGACGTTGCCGTCCTTCAAGTACGCGTGTACAGAGTGTTTCTTTTAAACATAAATGAAAAAAAATTGTCAATATTTTAATATAAAAAAAAAAACATTTTGTTTTCGCATGGTAATATTTTTTTTATCATGTATGGATGCTATACTATTGCGAGTTAACGGGAACGTCCTCTGTTAGTTAACATACTGTATATAATATACAGCATAGTAGAATATTAATTTTAGTGATCGGGCGATGAAAGTATCAGATTCAGATTCATTTATTTGCATAAACATGTGTATACATACAAGAATAAAAAACGTGCATGCAAGGTAACATAATAAAAATTAGATTCAATCATGTTTGCTAAATATGGCGTGCAAATATATTATTAAGAATTTAAGTTATGCATTAATTATAATATTAAAATGTGACAATAGTATACAAAGCAAAATAAATTAATACAAATAAAAAAATAGTTAAGTTACATAAATGTTCAACTCTAAGTTAAATATAAAATAAATAAAAATAATAATATTGTCAAAATCAATGTCAGATATATGTATATATGTTCTGCCAAGAAGCGTACATTGACATTGTCGACGTAAGGTATCTATGCAAACTTTTACGGTATTAGTTCTAGTACATGCATATTAATAAATTATAAGTTAAGTCAATTCAAATAGATTATTTTACATGTCATAATTATAATGTCTAAAATACAAAGTCGTCTAAGGTGATGTACAATTTTTACAGTCAACAAGTCAATATTTTTATAGAAACATGTATAGCAATACAAAAAATTATAATCACTTTCAATAAATGTCAAATAAATTTGATTACATATCATATTAATGCTAATGTCAAATAAATCAAAATCGTCTAAGTTGATGTACAATTTACTGAAGCAGTAATTATAGAATTATCGTCCAAATATTCCTTTACTGAGTAATAGCATTTGTTTATCAAAATTCGTAATAATTCTTTTTTAAAATTGTCCAGATTTAATGTCTTTATCTTTTCAGGTAGTTTGTTAAATATTTTTTGAGCGATGCAAAAGATACTTTTATTCATTAGTACAGTTTTGCCATTATTGAATTCGAGCTCTGACTTATTTTTGTCTCGTAGTTTTCTGTAGTAACTTTTAGGTGCTATTTTGTATAGTGAGGGGTTAGATTTGACAAATATATTTGTTTTGTATATGTACAGCGATGGCAAGGTAAGAATTTTTAGGCAAATAAAGAACGGCTTTGACTTGGTTCCTACAAAATGCACAAATGTTATGATCTTTTAATGCAGTCGTGTGTAAGCCCTGTTCCACCGTGTTGCAGGCGTACTGGCGCGCGACGCACCCGCCCGTGCCGGAGGAGGCGGCGCCCACGCGGACCATGCAGCGCACGCACAATGCGCACGCGCAGCCTGGTGAGTACACACACACACACAAACTCACACTCACCCACACCACTCACACTATCACATATCGATGGTCTAAATATCAGAATTCGTAACTCCATTTGAGTGAAATTTACAGGAGCCAGAAAAAAATTGGCCAAGTGCGAGTCAGACTCGCCCATGAAGGGTTCCATAGTAACTATAATAATATAATCATAACATGTATATTTATTTCACGAAAAAGAAAACACCTTAAAAATTTCTGAAAACTAGCTTATTTACATTTTCTACTACTACGGCAAATGATTTTGTTTTACATAGTGTTTGTATGAATTACAAAGTTGTATTTGCGGTTTTAGAAAATATGCTGTATCCCTAAAACTGCTGACTCGATCTCGTTCAAACCAATTTTAGTTGAAAGTTTACATTAAGATCAACAGAAGTTTATTTTTTTTTTAGATTTTTCACACCATTATTATAGAAGTTAGAGGGGTGGACACATTTTACCACTTTGGAAGCGTATATCTTTTATACGATTAACTTTATGAAAAAGTGGTTTTAGAAACATCAATGTCATTTTTAAATACAGATACTACACACGTATAGGTTTCATGAAAAAAAAATATTTCAGTTTTAGTTCCATGTATGGCCCCCCTTATTTTAAATATTTTTCTTAAAATCGGAAAGCGGTTTACAGAATACATCTACTTACTAAGTTTCACATATATAGTCCTAATAGTTTCGGAATAAAATAGCTGTGACATACGGACGGACGGACGGACGGACAGATAGACAGACAGACATGACGAAACTATAAGGGTTCAGTTTTTTTACATTCGGCTACGGAACCCTAAAAACTGATTATTTTGTACATTTATTGCAATATTTCAATGAGTTGCTGAATTTAAGGAAAATTTAAAGATCAATAAATTGTAATACCCTGAAATTCATCAACACATTGAAATATTGCAAAAAATTAATAAAATCAATGATATTAAAATAATCAGTTTTTTCTTACTCCTGTGAAATTCACTCAAATGGAGTTACGAATTCTGATTTTTATAACGTCGATGTGCTAAACGCTGCACTACACTTAATATTGTTGTTGTAACCTTTAACAGACAAATCGAACTACTAACGGATTTATAATGTCGATTAGTAACAGTCATACTGCAGTAGAAAAACTAAAAAAAAAACTGGCGTACCAAACACAGCCACCACAAGTTAAAGTTTTTTTATAGGAAGGACTTACTTACGTCTCACTGACCCTTATTCTATATTATAGCTAAGTGCGTACGCACTTGATCCATTTAACTCGTTAATTAAAATAGAACTTGGAATTGAAGCAATTACAGTATAAAAATTGTGGTTGTCTGAATTCTAAATATTCTTAACTTTAAATTAAGTTGATGTTTTAACAATATTAATATTGCTTTAATATCTATAGTTAAACTTTACACATGCAACTACCAATATAATACTTATCTACGATTCTATCTAAACAAAGAGTTAGACAGAGTTTTTCTACTGGTTTAACACCGCAGCCTCATTGCAGGGCGAATTCATAGGTTTTAACAAAATAAACGCAAACGTTGTAACTTAAAAAATAACCAACAATCTAAATACTTCTTTAATTATGATCAATTTTTTATATGCTGAATCAAGTAGGTACTGTTCTACTTTATTTTTATGACATACACATCTTATTATCTATTGTAATAAATATTATTGCAAATCATATATGTAACCGTTTACTGCTATATTTTGAACCCCCTGCTAACACTGGAGGGCACCGTGAGAGGTCCGACTCGTATAGCTACGAGAGGGAAAGAGGTAACTAACAAAATATATCTAATATATATCCATATTGAAAAAGAATGACTATTGTAAACCACTGATTAAAGTAGGAATTGAAACCTAATAACGTAGCTATCTGTCGCTATATAAAATGGTTAAATGTATATTTTTTTAAAGAGTACTAAAATGTGTTTGGAGCTTGTGTCTGGGGTGGGTTTACGGAGATAGTTTAAGACCAGGCAGTCCAAAATAATTTTCATGCAAGCTCCACCCCCATGCACTCCGGTTAGGCCGTTGTATACTAAACGCTAACGCAGCAGTAATAAAGTTGAATATCGCGTGCGCTCTTTAACCATGTTCGGTTTCGAAACTTAATGTTGTAAGTCTCAATTCTTATTTCGTTTATAACTAAAATAATAATTGATCTAGAGAAAAAAATGTCCTATATTAGGATAATAAACTATATTTTCTTACTGTCAATACTAATTAATCTTTAAAAAAGACATGATTTTTGATTAAAAAATGAATCGAGCGAAAATGTTCCAATTACAAAACTGGTAAAGAAGAAGATCCAATAAATCATATACTAAAGTTCCATTTTGATTGTATGCGTGATTGTTTCAAAATATTAATGCAAAGTTACATACAATTTAGAGAGCCTCCTCTTAATGGGTGGAGTTCGAACCCGCGACCTTTCGATCATAAGTCCGACACCTTAGTCGGCTATTGACGCTTCAAATTAAGTACCTGTACTGTGTACGTGTGTCACCTGATAGCGAAATATCGGCTCCCTGATTTACACACCGCACGCGCGTCCGTACCGCTCCGTAGTCGTAAGCGAATTGCCAAGCAGAGCCTCAATCCACTACCTCTCCATTCTCGCATTGTGCGGAGCGTAATTATGAGACGACAGATCTTCTACAAAGTGTAACAGATTAAGCGCCAAACCTCAGACACCCTAATGTCTAAAACAACATCCGAAACTAAATAAATTGAAACCAAACCTAGACATTTTTTATAAAATAGTTATCCCTACTAAACGCAAAACGTATGTGCGTCATACAATATCTTTACGCATGCGCATACACTCATGCAATTTTAGCGGCCGACACGAACACGAACGCATTTCCTTGAATTAAGGATTGCATTAATTTGTCATGATACTGTTTCCGTTTTAAGTTAAATAAAGAATTATTCCGTCAAAATTTAACACCAATTTTTTATGACGGAAATCGATTCAGAAGCCGATTCTGAACCAACTACTTTCAGGAATTGTGTTTATTCTGTTACACGTTGTATACAGGGTTAATTGTAAAACACCAAAAACCTCTCAGGACTATGTTACTAACATCATAATCAACAACTTTTGTTCTATGACTTTTAAAAATTCGTCATATTTTAGTTCACCAAATTTTCATATAAAAATAAAAATATTTAAATTGAACGCCCTAAACGCATCTAGCGTCTATGTAAAGCAAAAGAAAGCGATAGCATAAATTGCTTTCTTTTGCTTCGCATAGAGTTCGTAACATTTAGGGCGTTCAATTTAAATATTTTTTTTGTTGTATTTTCATGTTTATTGTTAAAGAAATTAGGTTCAAGGTTGATTGGGAAAATTTGACAGTTTCATGTGCGCGTCTGTACATCTTTGACAGTCCTTATGGGTAGTATCAAGCTACAACAATCTGTCAAGTTTCTTTAATAGATTTTCAACTTTATTGTTAAAGAAATTAGGTTCAAAGTTGATTGGGAAAATTTGACATTTTCGGGTATCTTCATGTGTGTCTGTACATCTATGACATTCCTTACGGGTAGTAGCATTAGAACTGCCTTAACTGCCTCCGTGGTCGAGTGGTTTAGGCATTTGCCTTGTGACCCGGTAGTCCTGGGTTTGATTTAGAAGCATACTTTGTAAGGTTATTTCCAGTTTGGCTAGGATATTGCAGGCCTGAATCACCTGATTGTCTGATAAAAAGATAGTTCCGTGCTTCGGAAGGCACGTATAAGCCGGTGGTCCCGGTCGCCAAATGGCGGTCGTCAAAATAGACCACGTCATTCAGAGGCCCTTGAGGCGGTCTAGAAACTCTGACACTAAGGGTCGTTAGACCTTACTACCCACACGATAAGAAGAAGATTAGAACTTAAAACGGGATAGAACGGGATATTTACCATGTGTACGTATTGTTTCGAGTTTCCGATATTTAAGCACTGTTGCAAGCGTCATGATCACGGATGAACTGAAGTAATTGCGTGTGGACGTTTATGAGCAGACAAATCGGTCTACCCTCTTTCTCGTTCGTTTTTTGTGATCGCCACCGCTACTAATAATGATAGTTATATAGGTTAGTGACCATGTTAGCTTAAAAACTTATGTTCTTACGGGTAGTCTGAAGCCAGAATATCTAACACTAGTCTTGCCAAAGGGTCCAAGTGTTACTCAGTTACTGGGTTGTGTAGATCAGATGACGGCCGGTCTATTTAAAATATAGTAACTTATGTCTGTTTATTTATTTATTTACACTTCATGCACATAGGTAAAAAACCAACAATCTGTTTAATGCTTCAGTAATACACTCTCTTTGTATAAGTATAAAATGTATTTATGTATTTTATATAGCATAGAATATATTATATTTTATAGTTTTATTTATAGTTCATATTCATCACATGTATCCATTCTCAGTCTATTTTCAATGTCTACTAATATCTAAGGTACAGTCACGTACAGCACTCATAACTCAAGCTTACTACTCGCAAAAAAGCTACTTTTGGGAGCATTGATATACTAAATTTAGTATATCTATATGTTTGGGAGCTTCTTTTTAAATACACTTGTATGCGTTCGTTACTGTACCTCATAGTATTAACGAAGTTGGCATACCATTGCTAAGTACCTAAGACGGATATTTCACGACAGTATTTTTAAAAAAATATTAAAATATTTTGTGACGTCATTTGATATTATGCTGAGCTGAAGCCTGTTTGGCACTAAAAGCTTTGTTCATTTATTTAGGTTTCAATGCGTTTTAATGCCAATTTTTTTTTCTATCTTTCGATGGTATGTTAACAATTTGAGACATAGATGTTGTAAGTAGTAGATGTTGTCCCTCCCCGCCAGAGGACGCCATGTGCATCGACTGACCTTCCCGTTCATTTCAGTACAAGCGTCGGGGCAGGCCCACTAACATCCGAGCCGAAGACATAATTCCAGGTGTTTATTGTCAGACGCACCGGCCCCCGTCCAGGTTGCAAACAATTTCTAGCGGCCCCTATCCTTCTAACCGCTTGATCGCTTCAGGGTGGCGCTTCACTAACCCTTCAGAATCTAACAGCTGAATAAAGCAGCTGGATTGCGCCTGCTAACACGTAACAGCGGTTCCGAATGACGCTAACTGTGGTGCGTTTTAATAAGTTTTGGGCCTTGGGGAGTTGAATTCAGGGGTGTGATGAAGATGGCTCTGGACGTTGATTACAAAAGGAACTGAGTTCTATGACGTCTGGAGCTTCAGATACAATGTTTGATATTTAAAAAGTAATGGTTTTTTGACTGATTCTGACTGCTTTCGATACACAATCCCTGTTTATCCCTGGTTACATGGCCATCTCATATAATTTCTGTCCTCTCATACTCGTTCCGCCGTAACAAGTCGCTTTGTTCGACCCATCAAGCAAAAAGCAGGACATGTTCCATCAGCAGGATATCTTCAGGCTTCGACAGGCTATAAGTCTGCAGCATCTCTAATACACTGTTCCGCAGCGTCGCCGGTGGTGGCGGCCGCGCAGGTAGTGATACCCGTGCCAGGCAAAGTGCGCACCCTCGGTGGGACCAGCATGTAGCGTGTTGAGTCCGTCGCAGCCGTAAGTCTGGGTGCCCCCCTCCCAGCTCGTCCCCAAAATCGGTCCCACTCCTCCCGCCCCGTGTGATGTGTGTGCTCTTTGGCCCCTGAAACCCTGGTCGATGCAAAGGCTGGATGGATTTCCAGGGCCGTGGTCGTCCTGATACTTTTGAGTTTTCTGTGTTCGAGTGCGTTTGATTTTGAAGGATTTTATTTTAGTGACAATACTACTGCGAAATTCGTTTATGACTGAATGTGGTCGACAGGCGGCAGGTCCCGCGCGGCGCGGCCGGAGCGGCTGGAGGAGGAGTACTACCCGCGCGGCGGCGAGCGCTACGAGCGCGGCTACCCGCGCGAGTACCACGACTACGGGCCCGAGTACACGCGCGAGCGCGCGCACGCCGCGCACGCGCCGGCGCCGCACGACGCGTACGGGCACGACTACACGCGCGACGCGTACGCGCGCGACGAGTACGGGCGCGAGTACGCGCGCGATGAGCGGGAGCGGCGCCGCGACCGCGACCCGCCCGACGACTATGGGCCGTCGCGCCGCGCGCTTAACGCTGTCTAGCCGCACCGCTCCGCGCTTGTCCCGCGCGCGTCCCCCGCCCCCCGCGCCCGGACCGCACGCCCCGCTGCGTCCCGCTGTGCCGCCGCTGCGCTCGCGGCGATTGTATAAATTTTACATACTGAACGAAGGAGGAGCTAAGTTTAGTACCGTTAGATATTATCCGTTTCCCATTTTTTGAACATACTCTGTAATTATATTGCATCGTCTGTACTTCATTGTTGCAATCATTTGTAAATAAAATACTTTATATCGATGACTGAAGTTTTATTATTTTTTTACAGGTTTCCTATAAGTAAGTATGTAAATCCTTTCATTCAATTACATTGTAGGCGTATGTTTTCTTTTCTCAATAATTTCCCACAGATCCTATTAGCTGGTTATTCTTGAGATGCCTAAAAATCTTTTAGGTTGAAGTACAGCCACGTACAGCGTCAGTCACATGTCAGTCCAGGGGTGGTCGACTCTTACTGACGAATTGGGGCCAATTTGAAATACCTATTGGGGCCAATTTTATGTTGCCAGAAATATACTAAATATTTTTTTATGTTTTGTGGCAACATCCAAATAAAATCTGCACAACTTAAGTGTTGCTATAATTTCAACGTTTACCTCAATCCTAGGTAAAACTATAGTTTAACTCCTTTGGTAAAAACGTTGGTAACAATAGTTATAGGGGCGGGGCACCTTTCAAGTAATATTTTTTTTTTTAATTGACATAATGATTTAAAAAACTCATAACTCCCATTGTATATGTATTAAAAATAAAATACATTGTTTTGTATTGATTTGAAGTAAATTATGGAAAGATTTTGAGGAAGGTTAAAACGTGTCATAGCATAAAAAATAATTAATATTAATGACTACGACTGAAGGACTTGTATCCATGGTTATGAATAAATAAAAATAAAAAAAATAATAAAATCAAAAATGTCTTCCTGTTTGGCTCGTGTTTGCTTATTTCAGCTATTTTAATTTGTCTAATTTCATTGTTGTTCGGTACTTTCTGGTTACCAATGAAAGACCACAAAAGGAAGTGCTTCATGTGTGGCAGTTCAAGTGAGAATCCAGATATAACTCTACATCGGTTTCCTAAACCGGGAAGTAAGAATCTCCGGTACGTAGCTTCATAAATTTGGCAAACTGTAGCCCTTACATAATTATTTATCTACAATTTTACACACTAAACTCAGATTTTTAATTTGCTACATCAAAATAACCTGTGACCGACCTTTTTCATCAGTCAGTTTAATTCTATACAGCTGCGAACTATGGGCGAAATTCTGTTTCCCTCATGGACAGTGGTCTTCGCCTGATTCCCAAATGAAGCTCTATAATGAGCATCGAATGCTGTGCCACACATATTTTAAAGTATCTTCTTATGTGGACTTCACTACCAAGAAACTACATAGGCATGCTGCTCCTGAAGAAAACTTTGTACAGGTTAGA
Source organism: Tholera decimalis (assembly GCA_943138885.2). Lineage (NCBI taxonomy): Eukaryota > Metazoa > Arthropoda > Insecta > Lepidoptera > Noctuidae > Tholera > Tholera decimalis. The sequence goes on along the minus strand of OW964553.2, from coordinate 3,055,002 downwards.
ACTTTATTGTTAAAGTTCTGTATCCAAAGTGTAAATTTAAAGGTTAATTTTTGTTAGAATATCATGTTCCACCAGCTAAAACTATAGGTATAAAGCATCATTAGTTCAGAAGTATAGGAAAATTGATTAATTTAAATAACTGTGTACTTCCTAGGAAGTTAAAGAACCCTCAGTGTATGAGTCAAAACGGTTTTTATTTTTATAATGTGGCATATGGTGTTAATAAATTGAAGAAGGATAAATTAATAATAGTTCATTTGATTCAGAGAATATTCCAATACTTAATTCAAGTTGTCACTGTTTTAACAAATAATTATTTTCAGATAACACAAACTCTTCCACAACATTGCAATGAACCTGTTGCGGGTCTCGCACATCAATGGGCACTGTCAGATAAAACTAACCAGGCACAATCAACCAGAAAAAGTACTGAAGGAGACTATGAGAAGGTAAATTAATATTTTAATAGGGTTCCATACTGAAAGGGTGTCAATGGAATTATTACTAACCCTATTATGTTGGTTCATCTGTCACACAAGGCTTTATCGCATTAATGGTAAGAGATAGCCAGGTGAATTTTTTTTTTTTTTCAGATAGCTCTTCCAAAATATTCCAATGAACCTGTTGTGAGTCTTGCACGTCAATGGGCACTGTCAGATGACACAAACCAGGTACAATCAATCAGAAAAAGTAATGATGGAGACTATGATAAGATAAATTAATATTTTAATAGGGTTCCATACTGAAAGGGTGTTAATGGAATTATTACTAAGTCTATTATGTTGGTTCATCTGTCACACACAAGGCTTTATCGCATTATAAATTTAAATCTGTAAAAATGAAGACATTTTATTGTTAACAATTGATAAATGTTATTATAATTTACATGAATATTTGAGTAATCCCATTTTGTAATCATTATTAGTTTGTAAAGATGTACTGCTAATTACGATGTTTATTTTATAACATACTTCTTTGACATAATTTTCTCATTATTTGACAATATATACCTACAATTCTAATTTTTACTCTTTATTTGTGGTTGTAAATGTTATTTACCTTTTATTCAAATTCTCTGATATTATGTGAATGTGAGAACTTTGTAGGTCTTGTAGACTAATCTAAAATCTAAATCTAAAATAATTTGTGCAAAAGACAAATTTTATCAAAAAAAAAAAAAAACCAAAAAAAATGTTTATGTGGCGGGAATTTCGAATATTATTTTTTATATTCGAAATTCCCGCCACATAAACTTATTTGGGGATAACAAGAGATGGCGCCTCAATTTTTGTCCACGAATTTTTTGTACTGAGTTGACATTCTTCTCCGGAGTATATGTGTTCTGTGTGTCAGTCACAATCTTGAACCAAAGAGAAATGTAATACATGTCTGGAACTACGAAGTATTTAATTTTATAACTTGTGAACAGCGCCATCTATGGAATATTCTTATTACCTCCTATAATAAGTAAGTAAGGAGGAGGTAGTGTAAATATTTCATAGATGGCGCTGTTTGCTACAGAATTGCATTCATAGTTAAAATGTTACATTCAACGTTTTGGGAAAACTTCCATTGTGCGTACAGCTTAAGAGTCCACTGTTTTCCCCGCCGGAGTCTGTTTACTGATACCTATTAGGGTCTTTAAGTTTAGAGGGAATAGGTTACTTTTAGGTAAGCGAGCTTTATTTTCGACCACATCTTCGCCTACTATCACTTCTATCAGGTGAAATGGTGTTCAAATACAAACCTATTACCAATTTTTAAAATAAGACACTAAGATTTTAAATTTTGCTCTGAACGCAATTCTGTAGCTGCGGACAGAAGTTGGTTGGTTTGGTTGGAAAAGGGGAGGGAAGAGAATTTAGGATAAGATATTTCCTTATTGATCTTCGAACTAGTGATCGAGCTAATGAATCGAACCAGTGAGAACAAAATGGATTTTTAACTAGGAAGGTGGCTATTTATATCTAGTAGTGTGATTTAGTTACTGTGCATTCAAAGAAAACTTCACATATCAAAAACATATCGCAGTTTATTACAGACGTGTTTGAAGTAAATTCGATGACGTTCAACATGTCAAGATGGCGTCCACGATGGTTGCCATATTTAATAAATTAAACATTAAATCGCGTAACAGTTATTAAATAAATCTAATTCATCATAATATTATCGCTCGCGTGCCTCTTTGGTGTCTACTAGCTAAATAATACAATAATTATATACATTCTCATAGAATTACATTTTAATAGTTGCAACATTTTTATGTAGATTAATAATAGAGTAATTATCCTTCACCTTCCAATATATCACCAAAAGAAAAATCTTGATTCCTTACTTATTCCCAAATATAATTTGATATGCACTTATACTTATTTGTGACAATACATTGGAAGGAGATGTATAGGACTAAGTTATGCGTCTAGTGCTATTACAAATAGCGTTCTACAATCTTCATTATTTTGCTTCGGACACTATGTAGGTACCACACAATTTACATAAGGCTATATACCATTTATTTTTAGTAGTGCTTTAGGTACTACAATGGCAAAAGCTATGACAATCTTAGACAATATCAATTTACTTCTTACAATGTATTAGAATTGCTTCCAGCCTAAATTGTTCTTATAGATACCAGGTTTCCTTTTTCAGAATCATCAACTTCTGAATATATTTTGGGTCTTTCTGTGACTTACAATTAGTTTTAACTGCCTCTTTTTGTTAATTACAAGCATTATTGCAACAACAACTCTTTGGTTTCACACTCACTGAGAACCCTAGCCGATTGAGAACACTCCTTGGAGATTCGTACAAAAATATTAATCGTTTTCAACATTATGGTAATCCTAGAAGACATATGGTCAGACACAAGTTCAAAAGGACCATTTTATAACCAATGTTTACAACGATCACTCCGTTCCATCAGGCTGGGCCCAAAGCTTACACCAAACAATCCAAAATCCGTATTTACACTTTACACAAATCTGTACCGTATTTACACTTCACAAGAGTCGCTTTCTCACTGTCCCATCGAGGTGCTTACGACCTTTGGTGCGGCACCGTAATCGTCTGAACCTGGCTAAGTACACGGTTAGTCAGATATATAGATAGTCATTCTTCGTTTCCCTACAATAGCTGATGCTGGGAAACTTGTAGACGGGGCTGTATCTTCTCTTCTCACCTTCAGCTTCGAGGGAGAGAGCTGATAGTGCTCTGGAAGGTTCCTCGTCTTCGGAGACAGGCTCCTCAGGGGGAGGCAGACTGCGAGGCGGCAGGGGCGGCGCCCGAGGATTCCTGCGCACTCTGAAGTGGCAGTCGCTCTCTACGGGCCAGGAGCGCTGCACCATTAAGGGTAGGTCATCAGGGTGCAATTTTCTCTCGTACTCCTGCGAGGGACTGACCTGAAATTGAATAATGTTCTTTGGTTAAATTTCGCTGTTGAAGCTTTCTGATAATGGTGAAATTACAGTTTTTTCAGCAGTTGGTATCTACTTATCAAGGGCAACTGAAGCAAAAGGGTTGGATTTTAGTCAGTAGAAGTCAGACACTCCTTTCAACTCCAACCAGAGCAAGTGGACTCATTTGATGATTTTCGCACCAAAAAATAAAAGGCTAAGTATATTGACAAAATAATGAGTCATTTTTTTATTTTAAGTAGAACAAGCTTTTGGATACTAGTTAGAGGTAAAAACCTTTTTGAAAAATTAGCCATTTTCTGGTGCTGAGCTGTAGAAGTACTTGCACGTAGACTGTACTTTCGCTTTATACAATTTAAATTAAGATAGGATCATACGCACCTCATAGAGCGAGAACCTCTCCACACCCTCATTAGAATCATAACAATGGAGCAGGATGGCCAACACCTCGTCTGCCGTTGTCCTCTCGCTCGTCAGCAAGCACTTGTACTGCGACGAGGACATCAGCGCCGAGTCGTAGATCTTGATCAGACCACCTGGCCGCATCTGCAGGGAGAACCTGGAAAAAGATTGAAGAATTTATTAGAAATGTCCAGGTACCAGCTCGCTTGGTGACGAGCGACATTAATATGGCTCTGAGGCCGAGCGTATGGCGCATGTTATTTAAAACTTCACGAGTTAAAATTGTCAGCGGTTTGAAGAGAGATTATGTGTGACAGAATATCGGTCTAGTAATGTATTATAATCTTAGGAAAAATAGAACATTATCAGGAATTCTAATGAAAGTATTTCTAGTCTCGTATCAAGATTCTATTGTGTGAAGGAAATGGAAATAAATAAGTCCATCATGCTAGTCCACCGTGTGTTGAAGAATTTTAAAGACAGATTGCTGGTGTTAATAATTTCTTTGCAAATCTACTACCACAGTTCACATAGTGAATTGCAATAAACTAAAGATTATTTTAGCTAGGCAATGACTTGAGGGACGTTTATATGACTGAAACCGCTACTAAATCTTTGTTTCTATACGGTATTTACAGTAAACCATCTAATCCATTTAACAAGTATAGATTACTTGTATCAAATACTAAGGACTTCAAATTCTTATTTTTATCCAAGTTCTACAAAAGCACCGTTACATTTTCGCTGGCGAATGCAATTTTGAAAACTATTTCTCAAATCTACTGAATTTTACTCAAATCACTTTAATAACTAAAATTCTCAGCATTGCCCATTCAATTCACACAGTTGGTCTGCAAAGCCTTGCTTACTGAATAGATAATTCTCACGGCTTGTCTTAGCTAACGAGCAATACACATTTTTTCTCAGTCTCCAAGGTAACGCAAAAGATAACTTTAATTTATTGTATATGCTAATTGTTTGAGATAGTAATTTTAATGAAATATTAAAATGAGAACGGCTCAGCTAATGATATTTTTAAACAATGTTCACGAAGTATAATTTGGAATATGTAGAACAGTGTGTGTGCCTTTAAAAATATAATGTACTAGCGACCCGCCCCGGCTTCGCACGGGTGCAATGTTTATATTAAATATAGGCAGCGTTCGCGAGAATCGTTAACGTACGGCAGTTTTTTCGACGCCTTACTCCACAATTTTCACTACCACGAAAAATCCTACCTATTTTCCGGGATAAAATATAGCCTATACGGATTCGGAAGAATCCCTCTAAGTAATGGTAAAAGAAATTTTGAAATCGGTCCAGTAGTTTTTGAGCCTATTCAATACAAACATACAAAAATACAAAGGTTTCCTCTTTATAATATTAGTATAGAAGTATAGATATAAATGAACAGCAGTGCTGGCCCAGTGGTTACAGGTATGACATTTATGAGTTGTATGTTGTGGGCTTGAAAACAGTGAAGGAAAACATTGTTAGGAAATCGACGTGTCCTAAAACCGAAATCGCACTGGGTTCGCGTTGTGGAGTATGCCCCCCTCCCTCTTACTGAGAGGAAGCCTGAACTCCAACAGCGGGAACATAATCTGGTAATAAATTACTACCTATTGTTGTTTTTCGAACCCCTATTTATTAATTACACTTTCCCTACCGATATCATAAACTGTGTATATTTTAAACACTCATAAACCTAGTAATACATTCAACAACCGTAATAACGGCCCATTTAATACTTCACTTAATCCTTTTACCATTATACTCTAAACTGTCAACACAGAGTAACACGATACATATGGTCAATAAAGACTGAGAGGACTCTTTTAAAAGTTTTTATAATTTTTATCGCCACCGTGTTTACTATACGAGAATAGCTCGTGCCGGAAGAAGGGACAAAAGTAGATCTTTTTCGGTATACCGGCCGGTGGTCCCGAGTTCCCAACGCTGCAGTATTGAAGGGTATTTCGTTGACCGATGGTGGGTTAAAAATAAAATTCCAAAGAAAAGGGGTTTCGCTGATTTTGTTGTGTATTTAAGAAGTGTGATTCAATTGTGACACAACTGTGCCGCAATCTTGTTTTTGCTGTGGTTCTATTGTGGTGATTGAAAAAGGAAAATTGTTATAAGACATTCATCGTATACCTAGTTATAAACGAAAATGACCTCACGGAAGACGAATGGGTTTCTTATAGAGCAAAAAAATTCAAAAAGTAATCTGCTAAGATGATAAGAAGACAAGCAGCGAGATCGATAGTATGTCTAACTCAGGAAGTTAATTAACAACTAATTGTGACGTGAATTCAATTGCGTTCGAGGTTTTACCCGCGTAAATCCCGATCCGTGATTAATTCAGGAGATAGTCCTATGAACTCCTCTTTCTTCCAGTGAAAGTCCCGTTTCATAGATCGACACACAAACTAACAAAAAATTTAATAAGTTTGTCTGTGTTTTAGTATCGCGTAAATAACTATAAGTACTTGAGGAATCACACTTATTTTGAAATCACACAATATCCACAATTCAATTTTATTCATCTTTATATTAAACCCGAAGCAAAAATATTTGTACCCCCTGTGAAAATTAAGCGGACAGAGGAGTATGTTAAAGTTTATAAAATTAAGAGTAGGAATGTAAAAAGCTAATATTTTCACACAATAGTGCATTCAAAATGTAGTTAAAATTATTGTCAAATTTCGACTAAAGGGCGACCACTATTATGTATAGATTTTAGTATAACACGGAACCATTAATACAATACTCACTTAGAATAACCCTTCGGATGGCACGCCTGCAGCGCAGCAGGCCTGGCATCATCATCCAATACCAGCGTGGTCCTCAGCCCAGCAGTCCTCACGCGGACCTCCATGCTCAGGTAGAACAGCCTCGGATCCCGATGGCGCATGCGGAACTTGCCCAGGAGTGTGGAGACCACTTCCTGCGCCCTAGTGCCCCAGGTCACGGAGAGAGTTTTGTACTCGATATCCGGCCGGAGGCGACGGGCGTATACTTTTATTGTCGTCTGTGGACAAGGGAATATATTTATTAGTACCACATCAAGTACTTAATTATCTTCTGTATTCATAAAAACTACTCAACGAAATGTATTTACAAGCATAAATTCGTAACGCCTTAATCAAATGATATTTTTTTGTTATGTAAGTACGTTATGGTCAAGACAAGGATTGTTTTTAAGAACATGTTAGAAAAATTGAACGGAATCTGTGTAGTAGTAGAGTAGAGTGTGTAGTAGAGTAAAGTAGATGAAGATAGATTAGTGCATAAGCGCATGTTTTGACAAATAAAACGAATATAGAGATATCGAGGGGTGAAAGGCTATTTGGTTTAAGCGACATCTTGGGCGATATTGAGTTATATACATATTCGGAATCAGCGAATTTTTCTCCGTCGAATGATGCCGGATTCATTAAAATCAGAGCACTTTTTTGGCGTTTGAAACAATACTATTTTTGGGTTGTTTCCAAAGTGGCAGTGTATTAACCGACGTGGATTTTGCATTTTTTTTAAATTATGTACTTGAACCATACAATCATATTAAAAACCGAGACATAAACCAGTTATCCTTTCCCAGATAAATAATTCAATAAGGGTTAAAGCGTTTTTCCTGTTTCTAATTTTTATTAAGACGTTATTTGAATCATTTTGACTTCCACCAATTACACGGTGTGATGTCACTTAAACTATTTGTCCGTCACCCAAATACGACATGGAGCGTCGCTTAAGCTCTTTCAGCTGCATCTATTTTCCACGCAGGGTGCTACTTAAACCAAGTAGTACATTTATTATACGTTAACAACACAGGAACTTGGTATGTCGAAAAAAGATGGAAGAGGTCATACAAATTATTGCGAGACCTAGAGCTATCAATCGTAGATATAATTCAAGTTTACCGATTACAAAACAAAATACATGCAAAGCCAAATACATGGACCTAAAGAAATTGTGCGACACTGGGTTATACCCAAGATATTTCATAAAGAATATTTAAATCTGCAACACTATAATTCAAAAGATGTTTTACTGGAAACTGATGTAAAGGATACAGTCGAAGAAAATGATAAGTAAATACGTTCTTTCTTATTGCATTAGGTATGAATATTATCAGCATTGGCTGTGTTTTATAATTACTGCAAGTTTTCTTTGTTCATTTGATTTTTTTTATTTTGTTTTTATTAGTTTAAATATAATTGATGTTCCCATTGAGACTGTTCTATATAATTATTATTCTAAATAAATACTTTAATTGATGTTGTGTTGTGAGTATTTATTTATTTATTCAATATAAGCACCTGAGATTGTTGGTGATTGCGATATATCCAGGTTGTTTTAACAGCCATTGATAGTATTAGATAAAAAAAAATGTAACATCAAACGTTACATTTTCAATATATAAGTCACATAAGTAAATTAGCCTGCCAGTCATTTTAGTCTAAATTGGTAGTTGAGATAAATAGCTTGCTACTATTAATTTTGGGCTACGGCACTTCATTCTTTTTGGCTTACTCTGAAAATATACTGCGTCGTCGCTTAATTTTTTTTCCCTGTAGCCAATTGTAGTTATGAAGTCACTTAAATCTTTTTTCCATACTCTAAAAAATAAGGGCTTAAGGCATTTCGTATTAAGCGACATTTATCTTTGTAATTAAAGATCCATTTTATTTGGTATTAGCATCAACAAGTCGATGTTTTTAATTGAATTTCAATAAAATTTACCCCATTCAAATAGCTGAAGAAGATTTATTGTTATGATTTTTTTTCCAAAATTTCAAACTTTAAATGGCTCTCCTGTAAAGTTGCAAAAATGTCGCTTAAACCAAATAGCCTTTCACCCCTCGATATGTATATTTCACTCTGAGAGTACCAAAACATCTTCGATCGAGAAATAAACAGTCGGTAGTAAAGCCCAAGGTTCATAAAGCTTATTACAAAGGACCCAATTTGCGAATGGAAATAACTCTGTAACGAGTTCCAGATATTATTTAAGTTTATTTGCATACAATGTTGAATTATGTTTGATGTTATCGTTTGTCGGAATTAAAAGCGGAAGAATTCCACTCTTGAATGGCCTCCCTCATGTGTGTAGGGTAAAACAGGTGGATGTCGCTAAGGTTGGCTGACAGGGAGGGTGGTTATTACAATATCCTGACTTTAATAGGTGACTATATTACAATGCCACCAACGAAATAATGACCTGCTACAGTGCTACTCTTTCATCTCTTCAATTTGAAAGATTCAAATTAAATCAGAAATCTGTTGATCAGTTAGGCTGTAATATTGCCGAAATAGACCTATTTTCTGCAGCTTTATTTTCAGGATAGATACCACTACGCCTGTGACATTATCGGTTTATAAGACGAACGTAGATGCGCCACAGTTACATGGTGGATATCCCATCGATACGCAAAAAATATTATGAATACTTTCATGTGCGTAAACTTAAGGACTGGAATTCCCTGCCAGAGTCTGTGTTTCCTGATAGTTATAAACTGGGGGTCTTTTAAATCAAGAATGAATAGATTACTTCTAGGCATGCGTGTTTTGATTTTTGACTACGTAATCGCTGACTGTCAGATAAGTTGGTAGTCAAACTTGAGCCTATCATCAATAAAAAAGATATATTTTTTATTAATGAAAGGCATTAGCAAGAAATCAAATTAAATATTAGACATTATTCGCCCAGTTCAATAAATTAATTGCAAATTTTACCAAAACCGTATTACATAACTAATCGTTTTGAGCACAAATCCTGGGCGATAAAGTTAAAATTTTTAGGTCGTACATGTAATTTCAAACTGTAATTGATAAGCAGAGCAAATATATCAAACTTCCGTTTTTAGGGAGAAGTGAAGTGAGGTTCCAGCTAACACTATCGGGGTGCAAACACGAGATAAAAACATGTCAAATTATTTGGCAAACAGAGATAGATAAAGTCCGATGTTAGAGATTTCAGAGCCAAATCGGTAAAGAAACATAACCGATTATTGATTAAATATGATAAAGGTTTAATTCTACTAAGGTTTGTTGCAAAATTTACTAGTAACACACACAATACAGCTGCAACAACCAAAGAAAAACCGCGTCACTAAAACAATAAGCAATTTCGAATGGTGCTGAACTCTCAAACCCGGATAGAGTTGAAAGAACTCGCATTCAACACCAATCCTTTCAAAACTCCACAGAACCGCTAAGCAAATCGCGACTCACAAAACAAGATAGTCAAGTACAGTAACTAACAACCAATAATGTTATTATTCTGTGTAACAGAATGCAAAGATTGCAGAATATCCAGTTCCCACGCGAGTTGTTCTCACCGCACAAATAACACAAAAATAATGAATAAGTCACATCGCAATAAAATGATAATGGAGGATTTTTGCCTATAAAGTTACATGACTCACGTGAATGTTATGGGGGTGCAGCGCTAGGCGCATGCGTGGAGCCGGGACTGGCGCGAACGTGGCCATTACACGTGCGTATGCGACGACGCGCGAGTGACACTGAGCCCGAGAGCCTTGAGCAGTGGGCTGAACACTCGTGCTCTACAGGGGGTTGGATTGCAAGCAGCTGTCGTTTACTTCCTCGATTTATTGATGGGAATAGGAGTAGATCCGGGGAATGTCGAGATTTGTACAGATTCAGGATGTTGGCAAGGTGCACTGCGTGTTTAGCGAGATGCCAGGTCCAAGAATAAACGGAAATCTTTCTTAAAACTATCAGATAGAACAGAATAGGTAACTCAAAATTGCAATTAAAAAAGCTAAGTAAAAATAAGGTTATCCCTATACAGACCACAGATGTTAAGCAACGAATTAACCTCTTTGGTAAAACTATGTACGTAGGCGAAAATCAATCACAGAGACGCACAGTAAACTAATTTCCAGTAAAACATTGAACACGATACTGACAGATCGTGTAATTTAAAACATTGGTTTAGCAATAAGTGATGGATCGACGACGGAAGCCCGAGCCCCCACACAAAGGGTAAGCAGACACCTGTCCTGCCACGGAAACGATCCCCGATCGATGGTACCCACAATGTTGAATTATCACATGCGGCCTGTGAATGTTCCAACAATTTGCAAGTGGCCAGGTGCTTCGAGGTCGAAGGACGATGAAATAATGTTAAACGTGGGAAAGTTTGGGAAATGATCTAGGAGACTTTCAAAGGCATGTTTTTTCTGCTTTTTTAGCTTGTTTTAAGGACCTCAAGGACCTTTGCAGTGTAGTTTTGTCCTCATCCTCGCGTCGTACCTTATCGATGAGTGTCGTGATTCCCATTATATTAGGGAAATACATTATTCTTTTAGAATCCATTTCCATCGATGCCTATCCATAGCGTAGTAGAGGGTATCGTGCAGCTTAGTGGTTATTTTATTTTATTTGGTCATACCATCGAGTTGGACTACGACCTTTCAGCCGCTTCCCATCGGCAGTACCAGTCTTGTAACAGCTTCTAATTCAAGAAAGAGTTATTGAACTTCGTTTAGTAACAGTAAATAGAAGACCTTGCAAATTGATATTCATGAAAGAAAAATTCCTGCAAACTAATTCGTTCCAATCGAACTGGAACCGACCGAAAATCCAACGCCTATTGTTCTAACATCACGTTTGGCGTCCTAGGTTCTTGATACCCGCACATTTACATACAATACCATTCAGTACTCATGTGAATCGAAAACCTTACATTCTGAAAGCCAAACGGATTACTCAGACCGGGAAGAAAGCACCGGTAAGAGTGGTCATCTTTCGTCGACAACAACTGAACTTGAACTGGTGACTCGGCGAAGGAAACGCAAAAACTGTCGCCGGACGGCCCAGGAATGCGGTACTCGCAGTCCAACCTGGCCAGCCTAAGTTTACCCGCGGGTAAAACCGAAACTAAGTATGCCCATACCAATTGAAAGGCAATGCTCAACGACTAGCGCTGTGGTCGGTGTCAAGTTGAATTGGCGTGCGACAGGTTAGAAAATGCGGTAATAAAAAGTTTGTACCTTGGATTAGACATCCTTGTCACTAGGCTATCGGTTGTGGCCATTTGTTAGTGCATGCTTGGATTTCAACGAGCATGCCTGTACGACTTGTCCAATCTAATCTCCTGTTCCGTTGACAACACAAGAACATGTCAAAACATCCGTTTTATTTTCCTCTCATCGGATTTAATTATTTCTACTAAGCGGCAATGAGCAGGCAATCCAAATAGAAATGTAAACTTATCCGCATTTTTAATATTCAGTCAGTTCGTTAACCAAAATCACAATTAATATCAAATTTGTGATCTCATAAGATTAGAAATCTAAAATATTTTTAACAACGTTTCGTATTTTAGAACACGACAAAACATAAAACTGATTTCACCATCCTTGTTAACAGTAATAATAACTCCATTGCTCTCACAACGGTCATCAAGTAGCGGATATTATAAAACAATAAGTCCCAAAAGACTAATAATGGTCCTTTGCCTCAAATTGCTCGTAATGTGACCACATCGCCCGCAGCGTCGACTCCCGCGCACATCGCGTCCGGCGCGTGTTTACTACGACATACTACATTGTGCACGTAGTTTGTACGCACAAACATAGATGGCGTTCTGTGGCTATTGTTTAGTTTGTAAAGATTGATGTTATGATGGATGAGCTTGTCTATTGACTGATTTTGATTGACAAGTGAACTATACTGACGAGTTAGGTGAGAGATTTTTTAAGGGCTGTTTACATTCGCAATTGGTATTGCATTCAGAAGTTGAAGTTTACGAGATGAACCCTTTTTTACAGAGGGAAAATCATCTAATTACTCCTCCCATTCTGGGTGCAGCAGAATTGAGTGTCAGACTTCTACTGACTAAATACCCTGTTCTTTCAATTGACCTTTCGATTCGGGGCCGCAGTATCTCGTTAGAACTTTCCCGCCGCCCTGGAAGGACCTATAAGATACCCTGCGGTGAGGGACCAGGTAATTTAGCAAAGTACAAAACAGCTCAGATGCACCATTGTGTGGGCACGTGGTAGACCTCAATCGGCCATTACAAAACACTCGATAACCACCTTAATGATGCCGACTCGTGTCGCTAACGAAACAGTTTGTTCTACCCACGTGCAGGTCTTATAAGCGGTTAACACCTGCGCAGTGGTAGGCGTTTATTGTAACTACAGTTGTTGGCGGAGTTATTGAAGTAGGTGTTATTAATGTAAGTGCTAGGTCTGTATGCTCGTGATCGTGTTATTAGCTTAACTAATGTGTAGGTAGGTCAGTAAGTGCAATACTTATGTACAGACGCCAGCACATAAAGCTACCCGAAACTGTCAAATTTTCCCAATGAACCTTAAACCTAATTTCTTTAATGATAAACTTTAAAATCTATTAAAGAAAGACAGATTGTTGTAGCTTGATGTGCTGGCGTCTGTACTTAAAGACCCAACCAGCCAAAGAAACTTCGTCATCTATTTATCCTTTTTACATCTATTCTGGGGTTAGCTTCCTGTCTAATTGGATACAACTGAGTACTAGTATTTTTCTCGAAGCAACTGCCTACCTGACCTCCACAAACAAATAGCTAAGTAACGCAATACCCCTTGCCAAGACTAAAGTCAGTTTCTCTGACTATCCACAACAACTGTCAAAGGTGTTCAAATCCTCTGCAAAAATTGCTTAACTTTGAAAATTAACCCGTAGTAAGCACCTTAAGTAAACAGAAACTTACGTAAAATACAATTGAGAATTCGAAGGTTGAGAAGTGGGTTAACTCATGCGATGATAAAATATGGAGAACTCACTAAACGCAAAAATCATTATATAATATGTATTTGTAACCCATATTTGCAAATCAAATCAAAAATCAAAATTGTTTTTATTTTACATAGGCCTAAATGGGCACTCATAAAACGTCAGAAGTTAGTGCACGGTTCGAAATTGGTCGTTTCCTATGGAGAAGAACCGGCAAGAAACTCCACGGTCACTCTTTAAAAAATTCTTGATTTTCACAATCTTTGCATAACAGATACAATTTTTATTTATTTTTTTGGTATGAGAGGTCAGTATAGACTAATTGACATAATAAAATGTAATATAACTAAACAGAAATGAATCTCAGTCTATAGTGTTCACACATTTACATTAAAAATTACCTTTACTAAACTCCAAATAAACTAAAGCAAATCACATAAAAATCAAAATTATATACAAGTAAAATAAAATAAAAATAACAAAAAAAAATAAAAAAAAACAAAATAAAAACAAATAATAACAAACACAAAAAAAAAGTGGGGTTGTTAATAGACCTTTATACAATAACGCAGTCCCAATAAGCCAGGGAAGCCACATGTGCAGAAGGAATCATTGCCAAGCAGTCTTATCTTCAACGTAGTCCTTAATCTTATAAAATGCTTTTTTCAAAAGGACACGTTTAATATGGGTTTTAAATTTTCCCTCGCTAAGATCTGTCACATACTTTGGCAACTTGTTATAAAAGCGTATGCTGTTTATAAGGAATGACTTGTTTGTCTTGGCTAATCTCCATTTGGGTATAACAATTTCATGTTTATTGCGCGTGTTTATTGTATGGAAATCGCTTCTAATCTTAAAAAGTCCTATATTTTTGCGTACATACAATATGCTTTCTAATATATAAAGAGAAGGCAGAGTCAGTATATTTACTTCTTTAAATACATTTCTAAGGGATTCGCGGGGACCCATTTTATAAATTGCCCGGATTGCCCTCTTTTGTAATATGAAGATTGAATCTACGTCAGCTGCGGATCCCCACAGTAGTATACAATAAGACATAATACTGTGGAAATAAGCGAAATAAACTAACCGATCTGTCGCTATATCAGTCAAGTGCCTAATTTTTCTTACTGCATATGCAGCTGAGCTTAATTTACCTGAAAGAGTCCTAATGTGAGGGCCCCATTGCAACTTTGAGTCAACAGTTACACCCAAAAATACAGTTTCAGTAATAAGATCAATTTGTTTGCCGTCAAGTATCAAACTGAGTCCAGCTTGTGGTACATTAGGTAGTGAAAACTTGAGACATTTTGTCTTATTCGCATTAAGTGCGAGATTATTAGCTGAGAACCATTTCGAGAGAACAGCCAGACTTTCATTGATTTGTAAAACATCTGTATCTCTTCTAGCTATTTTAAAAATGAGTGAAGTATCATCGGCGAAAAGAATTATATTACATAACTTGGACATCATGAGAGGTAGGTCATTAATGTATACAAGGAAAAGGAAAGGACCTAGAATTGAACCTTGTGGCACGCCCATCTTCACTAAAGATCCTGAAGATATCGCTCCGTTTACATTAACTTTTTGTTGTCTGTCTGATAAATAGGAAAAAACCAGATCAGCAGCTAGTCCACGAATTCCGTAATGGTGTAATTTACATATTAGTGTTTCGTGGTCAACGCAGTCAAAAGCTTTGGCGAGGTCACAGAATATGCCAATTGCATCATGGGATTTCTCCCAAGATTCCAAAATGTGACGGATGAGTGCTACTCCTGCTTCAGTTGTTGACCTACCTTTCGTGAAACCAAACTGCTGACTATGTAAAATTCCATTTGAATTAAAATGTGACAGCATCTGGTCCAACATGATTTTTTCGTAAATTTTACTCAATGCTGGAAGCACAGATATCGGTCTATAATTAGAGGGATCACTCTTACAGCCCGACTTGAAAATTGGTACTACTTTACTATGTTTCATTAAGTCTGGGAAAGTACCGCTGTCTATACATTGGTTAAAAATGCCTGTTAAGACGGGAGCAATTGAGTCTATGATATCTCTAAGAACCCTAACAGATATACCCCATAAGTCTTCAGTATTTTTAATGTTAAGACTTGCGAATGTTTTTTTAATTACATCAATAGAGATACGCTTAAATGCAAATGTTGGTATATCCTTCATAAAGTTTTCTTTCAGAAAAGATTCTGCTAATATTGGAGAAGATTGCAACGGTTTTGTAACCTCTATTGGAATGTTGGTGAAGTAATTTTCCAGCGTCTCAGACACTTTTGACTTATCTGTGATGATATTATCATCAATGTTCAAAATCAATTCATTCCGATCTCGTTGATTTGTGTTTCCAGTTTCTTTGTTTATCACCTTCCACACAGTTTTTATTTTGTTCGCAGAAGTGCAAATTTTATTACTAATAGATTTTGATTTAGCATGGGCGCAGACTCTTTTAAATATTTTTGAATAATTTCTTACATAATCATGGAAGGATTCATTAGAAGTCAACGATTTTTCATGATATAATTTGTATAAATTATCTCTGCTTATTCTAATTCCAGCAGTGGCCCATTCATTAAATTTAGATTTATTATTAACTTGAACTCTCTTAACTGGACAAGCCTTGTTAAATTCAAGGCAAAGTGTAGAAAATAATGTACTATATTTTCATTGGGGTTTTGGGAGTCAAAATTGGCTGTTGAGAGATTACTGAGAATGTTATCATTAAAAGCTTTTAATTTGTTTTTAGTAAGAGGCCTAAAATCAATAGTTTTATTTAAATTTAACTTTTTAATCAACTCAAAAGATACAAGTTGACCTGTATGGTCAGACCTAACACCACTAACCAGGGAAGATTCTTTGACAGTAGTACAATTGGTAAAAATATTATCAATGCATGAAGCTGATGTTGCTGTTATTCTCGTTGCTTCATTGAATATAAATTTTAAATTGAAAGAATTAAACAATGAAATAAGCTTGCATTTTTCAGGCGAATTAACTAACAAATCAATATTAAGGTCACCACAAACAAAAACTAATTTATTATCTCTTATAAGGTTAGTTAGAATTTCTTCCATTATTATTAAGAATGATGAAAAGTTTGATGCTGGTGGTCTATAAACACACAAGAAAATTTGGCCCTCAACCTCTGCACATGCTACCTCACACAAGCGATCAATAGAGCAAGCGGTGATATCTTTACGTTCCTTATATCTAAGATAATTCCTACATAATATCAAAGTACCACCCCCTACTGAGGACCTGTTATATGCACTGGCAACCGAAAAATTATTAATATTAAATAACATTCTATCTGATTTTAACCAGGTTTCACAAAAACATAAGATATCCATATGATATTTATCTATTAACAGTTCCACATCAGGTATTTTGCCAGAGAAGCGATTTATATTTTGATGATAAAGTAAAATGGTATTATTATGCCTCTCTTTTGTCACATCTAAGAGTTTAAAGAATCAATTTCAGTATTATTAGACACCCTAGATAAAACTGAATAGTCACTTAACCTAGGATCAGTCAAATTACCAATAACTGAGTGTATATTGAAAGCTAACAAAGTAGCCAATAGATGTCGACTTTTTTTGGGAAGATAAATATGTTCCCGAGTTAAAACAAAATCTCTAACAAAATTGTTAGCATAAAAATACAATAAACGGTCACTATGACGGCATACTAACATATGCATTAAGTTATTGAGGCTAAAAATGTATTGATTTTGATAAAATGTCAAATTATTAGAATATGGTAAAGCACATAAAATTAATTTGTCTAATTTTAATTTAAGGAGGGTGTCAATACCATTAACTAAGTCCTTTTTAGTTACATTAAAACTGTTGCCAAATAAAAGAATGACTGTGGTGTGCTCATTCAATTTTGATTGTTCAATTTTATGAACAAGCTCAGTGAAATGCAGGTTATGGTAACAATGACTTAGTATAGCGTGATTACAATGAGTATTTAATAGTGAACCAAAACCTGTCCCTAAACTATCTGAATACACTAAAATGTTACTTTGGGCTGGACTTATGGTTTCCAAGGTATGTGGCACACTGGGTGATGCAGGAGTAATATTCGATGAAATGATGGCCGTGGGATTTGGAACACAACTGCAGGTGAGGTTATTTGTCAATGACTCATACCTCTCCGCGTTAAACTTTACCAAGTCCGCCAAGTCACAGGCCTCCTGCATGCGCTCACTTAACATTTTCTGGCTCGACTCATACTTATAAAAAATATCCCTAAGTGTATTTTCCCTACTCAGTAATTCCTGCTCTAGATTTTGTATATCAACATCATACATCTTTTTCTGACTATCTAACTTGCAATTACATTCTCTTAATTGGCTATTTAGGATAACAAAAAGATATACATGATTTGATTTCAATTAAATCTTAAACCAATCATCTCACTAATCCATCGAAAACCAAAACACGGTTAGTACAACAATCCGCATTGTTATAGTGTAACTTAGTAATCAGATATTCCACTTTAGCGTAACAGAAACGGTACAAAATGAAACCCTCGAGGCACAATAAACCTAATTTAAACTAGAATAGCAACAAACACCGAACAGGATAATTCTTTATACCGTTAAAATTATTCGGTAGACGTAACTGGCATACAACATCATTACTGTGAGGTAATAGCTGCTTTTTATATAGTAATGCGTTAAAGAGTTGTCGGATTTAAATAAGATTTCAAGTTCTATACAAAGAATTCGGAGTTAATTCGCTTTTAGAATATGAAGAAATACAATTAGAGAAAAAAGCATCAATAGGCATCGAAATTAGATACGTAGATGACTTCTTTTGCAAAAAACTTTATTGAGTAAGCCAAATGGGCAAAGCCTAAGTAATTTATTGCCAGTAAATAACATTTTTAGATCAAACTGGTAGATGGTCCATTTAAAATACTGCTTACTCAGTTACATAACGAGAAGTTAATTATGCAGAAGACAGTTTTATCATCGTTTCAAACTGTCATGCTAACCTGTGAGAGTAGAGGAACGGAATGTGTGTGAACTTTTTTTATTTATTTATTAAATTTTATGAATATACAGAGGTATCACTAACATCTAAACTCACCAAACGTTTGATAGCAAGAGATGTTCTTTATACAACGTGTAACGGAAACCCCATATCTATCCAAAAGGACTGAAGACAACATCTGGTAAGGAGTCTCTATGCACAGTTTCAGCACAAAATAACTGACTTAAAGAATTGATACCAAATTATTGGTTTCAAATATTTCTTGAATACGAATCATAACAAACGTGCCACAACACTACGAGGGTCAATAACTTTCCACGTCACTTGCCAATAACACGATAATTCTTTTCGTTCTTCTTAATTTGAAAAATTCGGTCTCTGGTATCAGTGTATTGGAATTTGTAATAAGTACACGGAGACTTAGGATTACATAACCCTTGCCATATCGTTTGTTATCATCCAAAGAAGCCATGCACTTGGTATGTATATACACTTTAAATTACACATTGTATAACAATAAATCACTTTATAATAATTCTAAACAATATCATATCGCAATATACCTAAACCTACCTATATCTCACAGTAACAATGTGTTAATTATCTGACCAAAATTGCAATGCATTTTTAATTTTTTATTAAGTGATCCTTTACTCATTTTCAACCGACGACATAAAGAGGAGGTTATCAATTCGACGCGTATATTTTTTTTTTATGTATGATCACCGAGTACTCGAAGATGGCTGAACCGATTTGGAAAATTCTCATTTTGTTTGAAAGGGTATACTTCGAAATTGGTCCCATTGTCACCAAGTCAGGATCTGATGATGGGATTCTGGAGAAATCGAGGGAACTCTTCAAATATTATAGGCAAACCTATAGTGATTTGAGTATTTTTTATAGTAACTTGTGTAGTTGCATTCGAAAAGCACCATTTGTGAAGTGGACCTGATGATGAAGACCACAGATGGCCACTGGGACTACTCAATATATAAGTATTTCATGTGTTCCGCTTCGATTACTTGATATTAAGCACAATGTGCTCGTCACTATGCATATGGTGAAGTGAAGCTGATGGTGAAGTACCAGGTACTCCTCAACAATTAACGGCCCAACATTGGGAAAAGCAATATTTTGTAAATGAATATAAGTAGTTGACATTTAGGCTCTTGTAACTAGGTAAATTGAAATTCGACCAACTAAAAAGAGTGAAATAAAAACTTTTGACCAAAAAATAAACCGACTCCCAAAAAACACTGTAAAGTGAAAAATAACTTTAATTTCGGTAGTCGGTGTCTTTAGTAAAAAGTTTTTACTTTTCGTTAGCACATGTTTGTGCTCTATAATATGTCCATCGCACTTTCCTAGTGTCCGTCAAAAATTTTATACTTAAATTCTACTGATGAATACTTAAACATCAACAAAGTTCATTGACACCTATTAAGTACACCAACTCACCCCATAAGTTACACTCACAAACATTACGGAGCAATTGTCGGGCTACTGTGGTAGCTTGGTAAATTGTAAGTGAGCAAACATCCGCTGCGCAAGCGCAGGCGGGCGCCGAGCACGCGCCGGTGACGCCGCATCAGTCAGACAGAAAGATTATTTTATACTTTTGTATCTTGTATAACTTTGTTTGAAGAATCAAATAACATGTTATTGCGGACGAATTGTTTTGTTAACTATGTGTTTACTGATTTCAGAATGTCCGAGGAGTTTCTATCACATTCTTCTCCATTCCATCCATCCATCGTTTTTAGCGATAAGACTGAACAACCTTTGTAGTTGTTAAATCCTTATTTGATTCTGTTATGGTGTACAATAAAGAGTATATCTATCTATCTATCGTACTCGTAATTAGGTTCATCTTAATGGCTGATCGACCAACTTAAAATTATCTATAAATGAATCCACGGACTGATCTCGCCACGCGTAACTTAATTTCGAAGCTTGACTCTAGCAGCTGTTATTATTTAATAACGAGCGCTGTGTAGGAAACCTTTGGAAGTCCTGGGGCCATATCATAACGTGTTAAAACTTGAGTCGTTCCAGGGAGAAAGAGGGATGAAGCTATCTGATTATTATTAAAAATTTTACTGATCGGAAACTACACTATCTGCAAGTATGACAGACTAAATCATATCCAAAGAGAATACACGATATCTGTGGAAGTGTCCACAGAAGTGAAGCCACAGAAGAAACTAGTAGACATAAAATAAAATCAAAAGCATTCCAATATCATCAGAAAAGTATGCGCCGTACAGTTTTTATGAAAGCTTTTACATTTGGAAATAAAATTATCAAAGAGTTTCCGTTCTCGCTAATGTCGTTTAGCAATTCCGTGAAGAAAATATGCGTGCTTAAATATTAACGACGGTCTAATGTAGAAAATTGGATAAAATGGTTTCCTATCCATTACTCCGTCGGTGTGCTCATAAAGTAAGCGGGCAGACGGCAGACGGTAGAGCACGAACGGCAGACAGCGGACGGCAACTAAATTTCATTGAACACATCACAGTAGCACGCGTTGTGGTGTCGATGTTAGTGGCCAAGAAATAAGCGAATAATAATTATATTCATGTACAAGTGCTATGAAAATAAAATTCGGAAGCTTTATCAAAAGCTGAGGTTCTTTGACACAATACTGCTTATATTTTTATTGTTATTACCACATATTGTTATGTCCACATTTTTTTAAATATTTAATGTTGTTTAAATATGTTTTTCTTATTTTTTGTTCATTGTGCCACCAAGCGTAATTTTCTTTATATTTTTTCATATTAATAATTAGTAGTGCGATTCTTAACTCAATCACCGGCAGTCATTAATTTGATTTGGTTTTTAGGTTCAGTTTTTTGTAAGTACATAGTTCATTAAGGACTTAATGTATGTGTGCACTTTGAACTCGACTGAATTGCTAATCATCTTTGTTTCAAAAACTTTATATCTGAAAGAAAATTTTATGTTTCATAATGAACATGAAAGGATTATATATTTTAAACCGTACTTAGTTAAGCTCATTTCCACCAACGCTGCCCAAAAACGCTCCTCCCGACACCTCGCTAACTTCGTGGCGCTTGCCACAGGACGCCGCTAAATTGGGCTGAATGAGGTGTGACGTTAACAGCAGGAAATTAGGAAATAGGAAGCACGGCCGATCGCGACGGTTTTTGTCCGGCCCGGTTATAGAACGGCACGGCGCGTGCATCCGCCGGACCGATTTTTACCTAATTATACTTGATTACAGCGATTTGAGGATTACCGGTGATGCGGGTGACTTCAGAAATGGTGTGTATATACGTCGATATTAGGACCCTCACTGGCAAGTTACATCCAACCATTACCAATAGGCACGTTAAAGACTTGCAGACAGGCCCGACCCGATAACGAAGTAAAATTCGTGCTAAACAATAGACGAGTTTCTATAAAAAGCATTGTCGCCAGTGAAGTCCTAAGCCAGTGGATGTCCTTAGAATGTAGTCCCTTATGTTGTAAAATTAGGCTTTAATTATGTACAATAATTAAGGTCATCCAGGCAAGTATGATTAACCAGCTAACAACCTCCTAGGTAGACCTGCAATAGCAGACTAATCAACAAGAGGATTCAGTCATTATAACGTCTTGGGGAGACATAAAGTCAGTCATGATCTCACCGCAGTTGTGTAAATCCTTCCCAGTGGCGTAGCGTGCCTTGTCGGGGCCCCGTATAAAAATTTTTTTGGAGGCCCTTATATGGAGGTAAAGATTTTTCACAAAAGAAAAAAAATATTGTGAGAAGTAATATTTATTTATCACATAATTTACCCATTTTACAAATAAAAATCGAATTTTAAATATTCACTCTCCTTGCCTTTTTATCGGCAAACTGATTTATTAAATCATTTATGGCTGATGATGATTTTAGTTTTTCTAAAGTTTCTGCCTCTATGGACAATAGTGAGATGTCTGACAGCCGTTCTTGTCCCATCGAAGTTCTTAAGTAATTTTTTATTAGTTTTAATTTTGAAAACTTCTTTCTGCCGTTGCGGTTGTAACTGGAAGGGTCAAGAATAAAAAGCATGCTGTGATTACCTCGGGAAAACTGGATGCAAGACTATTGAATTTTACTAGCAATAATTCAATGAGTTCTTTAATGGAATAATTTTTTTTAATTTCAGAATTTAAGCATGTTTTTAGAGCCTTTAATTGGTCACAAAGATTAAGTGAGATGTCTTTACAGTATTTAGCAGACAGTTTTCCGGAAGCGTTTAATATCTCTTCGCTTGAAGAAGATAGGAGTTTCTCCGGTTGTAATATTTCGAATATACTACTCAGGTTGCAAAGGCTCTGAAATCTTTCTTTAGTTTGAGAAATTAATATATCTAAACAGCAATAGTATACATTGACTTTGAAATAGGATTCCGGGTCGGAAATTCTCTCATCTTGTGATAACTCATCAAAAAAACGCTTCGTTATCTTTCGCCTACTGTTTTTAAAAACAGTTGTTACCCCCCACTTTTTTGCTAAATCTTTGGATTCATTTAGCAAACTATTAAATGAATTCTGATTTCTTAATTGGCACAGTCTATTTAAAAGATTACTTAATAAAATACTAGATTTCTGTAAGTCATTATTATCATGCTGTAGAGCTTTAGAAACAGGATTAATAATTTCAAATAGTGAAGAAAAAAATGTAACGAGCACTAAGAAATCAAAACTCTCTAAAATATTAATTATACTTTTACATTCTTCACGTTCATCTTTTTTATTTGAAATTAAATTTAGTTGGTACAAAGTTTTCATGATTAGTAAAAAATTTTTCTTTACTGCTAATAAAGCGTCGTTCCTAGAAGACCATCTGGTAGGACATACCTTTTTAAGGGTAATCAAATATTTTTCAGCTGAATCGTCACTTAGCATAGCCCAGCGTTTTATACTATTGCCAAAAACAGTATATATTTTTTCTAAATTATCGAAAAAAGTCGATACTTCACGAACATGTCTCGCAGCATCGTTCAAAACCAAGTTTAAAGCGTGCGCAGCACAATGAACATAATCGGCATTTGGAGCATGCTCTTTTATTAGGGTTTGTAATCCTCCATACACACCCGACATAACATTTGCTCCATCGTATCCCTGTCCTCTACATTTAGTCAAATCAATTCCATATTCTTTATTCAAATTTAAAATGACAGTTTTCAGACCTGCAGCACTGCAATCGGTTACTGCTATGAATCCTAAAAAGGACTCACAGATTTTTATTACTTTAGGCACATTATCATCATTTTCTGTAACCGAGATATATCGAAAAACTACAGATAGTTGGTCAATTTTTGACAAGTCTTGTGTTGTATCCAGAATTATTGTCAGAAATGGAGCTTTTTTAATTTCTGAGATAATACTGTTCCTAACGTTAGTACCAAGCAAACTAATAATTTCGTTTTGAATCGTAGGGCTTAAATAATTTATTTCACCTTTCGGTTTTAGAAAAAGTTCTTTTAAAGTTGCATCATAGTTAGATAGCAGACGTGAAATTGCCATAAAATTGCCAGAATCAGAATCATGCCCCCTCAAAGGTAGATTACAAGATACTAAAGTAATTATAACATTAATTATACGATGCAGTACATCTCTCCAGAATGTAATTTTACTATCGATTTCACTTTTCAATAGAGTATCGATGGTATTTCCTTGCAACCAATTATTATAAGAGAGTGAGGCACTAATATGCTGCTGTGACTTTTCATGGTCAAGAATAGTTTGTGTGAAATTGCTTCTAACCGAAACACCGTTAACCCAAGCAGAGGAGTACGATTTGTTTTGACGATCTGCTAATAACCAACAGAAGTGACAGTACGGTTTGTTTAAAACGTTAGAATAACATAACCATGGTCTTATAATTTTTATGCCTGCCTGATTGAAATATGAGTAATAATAAGCTGAAAAAGGTCGGTTATTTTCTGAAACTTTCTTGTGTCCTTGTGGTTTAAATGGACCCAATTTAAAAATTATTTTTCGTTCGCATTCAGTTAAATTGTCACCAAAATTTCCTCTATCTGATGAAATTATATTACAATCTGCATTATCTGCAGATATATCAGAATCGTTGACTTGGGGTTCCTCGATTTCTGGATGGACATCCGATAAAGTATGTGCTTGGTTTTCTTCTATTTCCGGATGGATATGTGACGAAGAACATGCTTCAGAAGAATCTAAAAATAAACGAGTAATTGTTAAAAAATAAATACGAATGCTTTGATACTAAACTAAAAAGAGTTATATATAAATAAATAACGTTACTAAGGGTCACAGTTAGAGAGTGTTCAGTTCAGACGCACACAGATTCTACGCGGATTGTGCTCGTACCTATTAGTAGATACAAAATCACCTGCAGCCCGTCCGTGCATTACTATACACCTGCGTGGTATTTAAACGCAGCGCGTAGTGTAGTGGCCATACAAAACGAGAACCCGAAAGCGAGTCTGCACATCTGAAGTTCTCAACACGCAATTAACGATACGATACGGACTGATAAACAAACAACAAAACAAATCGATCCTATAGATAAGTTAGAATTTTGTTTTTTTTAATCAAGGCACGGAACCCTAAAAACAGTATAATTGTGAAAATCGAGGGGGGAGACAACTTTTTGTGACGGACAGATGGACAGACCGAAATTAAAAGATTTCCTTGTTTATCACTACGGGCCCCTAATAAATGGGTTGGGTAGTAGTGTAGTACTTACCTTTCCAATCTAAATCACTCACAGTATCTTGTCTCTGAAAAAATGAAGAAATTTTGGGCACTTTTTTATAACCTCGTCCCTTTTCTGTTTAATTTTTCTTTTCTCAGCGCCGCTGGGATAATCTCTTTTCCTTTCACTCATTTCTTTTACAAATCGTTACTAATACTGCTAAACCAGAAGAACAATATTGTTTGTACTGAATTACAATGTAATGCACATTTATATAAAGCGCGTAAATAAACAGTGCACTGCACTCCATGGTTTAACATCCAATGCAAAGTACAACAACGTACACGTACATCGCGATATCGATGAAGGATTCCCGGGGATTCCCCGCTGAGTTGAAGATGAAGTAAGTAAAACGGGGAAGTCCCGCAGCCCGCCATAACGATGTAGTGTTGCCAACTTTTGAACGCACGATTAAGGCGGGAAAAAAAGGAATTGCTTTATAGAATTTTGTCATTTGTAAAATAAAATAAATTAGAAAGTTTTTATTCTTTTTCCTTACACACTTTGGGGGCCCCCGTGGCCCGGGGGCCCCGTATAATTGATACGGCAAATACGGCGGTAGCTACGCCCCTGATCCTTCCAGTGAATCAAAATAATGCCTACATATTTTATCAGAACGATATAACTTGATACCGGTCCCATAACTCGTAAGATTGCTCTCAAAGCCACAGATAGGGCGTGAATTCAACCGTTCAGTTCAAATAATGATAACACTGCAGTGACAGGTTAATGGCCCATCTCACGGTGGTAACTCCTACGCCGCCATAGTTAACCTAGTTCTTGCAATTGAGTTAACACGCAACTTTGGTCTACCAATACCATTCTCCGTTCACCATTTTCAGATCTAAATTCGAACAACGTATATTCTAATACGTTGTTCGAATTTAGATCTGAAAATGGTGAACGGAGAATGGGTGTACAAGTTAGCTATTGAGAGAAATATCGTTCTGAATCCCACAAGACGTAGGTAAAGAAACGAAAATATGTAGGAAGCAATCTTGTCCCGTAGAGGAAGTTTTGATTTTTTAGAGGCAGAAATCTACATGGATGTCCTCCGCCCTGGGTTGGCGATGGGTTAAAACTCTAACAGAGTAAAACCACTCCGTGTTCCCTCGCACACAGTGCCGGGTCTGCGGGAGTAGGTATGTATTTAGATACTCTTCAACGCGAGCCCCGACGGATAACGTCTGGTCAAGCAAGGAAGTGAATGTGTTTGATTCCCCCGCGAAGAGATAGTTTTCATAACACATCTAAATGAATAAACTTCATTGTTTTGATGTTTGCAGCCTGGTAAGAAAGTTACAAAGAACGTACTTTCTGCGCATAATTAAAAATTGCTTGAGCTACCTTATTTAGTTGGGCATGTAACATATACACAATACAGGCATATCTAAGTATGTATTTAAAGTTATTATTCAAACTATGCAAGCCTGCCGAGGTCGCGGTAATGTTCTTATGAGATACCGTGGCCCCTTAAAAAAAAAGAAAAGGAAATAACACGGTGGGCTACTACAAATAGTCTGACACTACGGTCAGTTGGCGATTTCCCCCCAAAGAAAAGGAAACTGTGCATGAGCACGTGACGGTACATTCATATATAAGGAACATCAAACATTTCCATGAAAATTTCTCGTAGTTATGAAACAGTGAAATTATTGATGGATAAAAAGCATTCGTTCAGCACCATCGGTCTCATGCGGAGGAAATGGGCGAGGCCATTATAATTATAACAATACTGTAGAAATTACCGGAAAATGGCGCCGGACGGGAAGGCGGCAATTGTTGTACCAATAATTATAATGTTTTTAGTTCGCGTGACATGTGCAAACGCATAATTGTTGCTATTTTGAGAGTTTTCTCATAATTTCTGTATGGTGTTCTCGGAAAAAACTAAGCATTATATTCTCAAATGCATTCATTTTATATACCGTTTATTATAGTCGCAAAATGTCTAAACATACTACCTACTGAAACCAACTAAAAATCTTTTGTCTTATACATATACATATAAAAATAAATACCTGTTTGTTAGACTCACTTATACTAGAGAACGACTGGACCGATTTCATTAATTATTTTTTATTATTGTGTTCTCTCCCATACAGGGAAAAACCAACAGACATTGTCTTTGTGACATTTTATACCAAAAGGTCAGAAATACAATGTCTGTCGTTTGTTTGTATATAAAATCCAATCACCCAAGTTTGGTTTTATTAGGGTTACGTACCCAAAACCTAAGCCTATCGTGCCTATTACTAAGGCTTCGCGGTCTGTCTGTCTGTCACCAGGCTGTATCTCATGAACCGTGATAGCTAGACAGTTAAACACAGTTTTCACTGATGACGTATTTCTGTTGCCGCTACAACAACAAATACTAAAAAATAAATATTTAAGGGGGGTTCGTTTAAAATATTTATTTTAAACGAACCCTCCTTAAATATTTATTTACGTAACGTATTTTTTTAGCCGTTTTTATAGATAATAGTACGGAACCCTTCGCGCGCTAGTCTGTTGTGCTGTTTTTAAATTCATGATGTAAAAATAAATAATACGCAGAAACCTATAAAACTAGACCGAATATCATAAACCAGATCTCTAACAAAAAATATTTTATTGTTTATCAAGAAAACGGTTCTAAAACTAAACGTAATCTAAAGAGCCATCAGCCGACATTTAACCCTTCAAACTTCGTCCCATCTACAAATTTACAACCTATAATTAACACACCAATATGCACTCTATCCCCTTAATATAAAGGTTAGAGAAACTGCATGCATTACTTGTTTTTTTAATGAAGTGTCACAAGGCAAGCGCGACACAGAAAATGGTCGTGATCAAAAATGTAATGGGATTTGATATGCTCTCGAAGTCTTCAACTAACCCGTGGTAATCCTTGTAATCCTATTAAGCTTAGTTTAAATGACTGCAGGAGTAAAACAATTAAGAGCCTTAATAGTTATCTAAGAAGCTGGGAGTTAGTTTGCTTTGTATGGAGAAATAGAGATAGAGAGAGCAGTGGCGGTTACAAGCACGACTTAAGAATTGTGAGTCCTGGGATTGAAACCAATGAGACACATTACTTTGTGTCATTTTCATCATCACTTCTCTTAAACCCGTCAAAGAAAACATCATGAAGAAACCGGCATGTCCCAGGAACAAAAAAAAATCACAATCATCAGGAGAGATGGTGGTCAAACTTAAGCCTATCAACTTTAGTAGTGGTATCGCTATAGGCTAGGTCATTACCATCATTATGCCATTTAAAAAACATATAATATTTCCTTTATGCATCCTCACAACGAAAGGTCCTATGCATTTTACATCCAGGAGACTCCTACCGCTGCAGAGTAACTGGAACCGAATACTTCTGAAGTTCTGGAAACTTCTTGAAAGAAGCATCGTTGGACACTCAGGGATTCTCACAAGGTTGACCAATGACCTGACATAACCTATTGCCAAAATGGAATCTCACTCATTGACCTGTTCACTAAAGTTACAATTTAGTCCAATTCATTTACTCAATTCAGCGAATAAACACATGAATGCGCTAAAAACATTACCCTCCTTCCGACTACATGGCTAAAACAATCATGAGTTACGAAACTAACGCCCGGACCATAAAAACAATTGAATATAAATTTAAAGCGCCCTGTGACGAAATAAGGGACCGCTTGAGACTTGACCTAATCTAAGATGAGCTTACAGATGCACGCCATAAGACACGATCAGAAGGTTCATATTTTATTCAAATATTTAGGCTATGACAAGTAACCACAACCAAATACTTGATTGATTACCAGTGAAAAAATTCGATCCTCTGTAACCTGAAAGCCAATTTTCTTACTTGAAAGCCATCACTTTTTTCGGGTCTGATTCTTATTTCAGCGACCTACAATTTAAACAAACAAATTATTTACTTTCATAAGACCACATCCTACCATGGCAGATGTGCAAAATATTAAAATAAAATTTAAATATAGATTACGGAATAATTATTTGCAAATTATATTATTAATTAACAAATAATAACTAGGTATACATGAACAGTAGAATTTACGATTTACATTTTATTTATTTAAATTATCGTTGGCAATCATTTACTTGTTATCAAAGGTTCAATTCTCTTTGAATTGACTCCCTGATATAATTTTGCCTCCCTATCCCACAGATTACTAAATAGTTACTTCAAGTGAAGACTAATCCACAAGCCCCCATTCTAGTTTGTTAGAACTGTTTCTTCTGCTCTTTCCACTCCGATTCATTCCTATTTAAGTTTTATAACTCATCAGTCACACCCGCCCGACAACTGGAACAACATTGAGGTGTTAGCCCACCGACACCCGCACAGTTCTCGAAAACGTCGTAAAACATCGCTTTTGATGATAAGTGCTCTAGTAATAAGAGAACATATGGATTGCTAAGAGGAGTCTTACGTAAGGAGCTTAAATAGATCAGAGAACCCTTGAAACTTTAAAGGCGCACTTGAGTTTTTTTTAAGGGTGAAATGATTCTATTCCGAGGGGTTGTTGAGAGAAGGGAATGTATTAAAGAACTTGATTGTATTAACTTGGTAACACAAATCAGAACACGAAAAGATACAGATCACAAAAACATTACAATGTTGATGAATAACACACATACACTACCCATCACCTCTCGCGTCATTTACAAATTTGTCAACAATCTTTAGTCGATTATACTATAAGTGCTAAAACACTATATTACGTTTAGTAACTCATAATCCTGTGTTTTCCGTAGGGTTCAGACCTGGGTTATTTATAATACCTGATTTATACAATTTATATATGTACGGTCGGCCAAGAAAGTGGTGTACCAGTTTTGATTTAGTTTCCCGGTCATCGAAAATTACAACAAGGTTCGTTATAAAAAGATATTATTGAAAGAGACAACATTATCATGACGTAAACCTATGTATTTAGTATTCATACGTCATATGTCACATATAAGTACATGACATTTTAACCTTAAGTATAAATGAAAAGGACATTAGTTTCTACAAAGCAATTGAAATGTTTCCAAACAAAAGTAATAAAAACTATTTAGACAACCGAATTCCATTTGAAAAAGAATACTGACAATTGACATTTTGTCAAATATATGCAAAAAATCGATATATTTTCCGTGTTATTTTTCTATCAACTGCATATAAAATCATCTCAATGCCTGCCAACTTGACCATTGCCGAAAGAGCACAAATAATTGCCCAATTTAATGAGGGAAGCAGTATCAGTGCGATATCCCGGAATTTGAATATATCGAGGCGTTCTGTCCGCTTTTGGATTCGTCGTGAAGGAGAGGAGGGAAGTTTGTTGGATCACAGAAGAAGTGGTCGCCGGCCTGCACTCTCCAATAACGATAGAGAATTCATGAGACGGGAATATGAAATCAATGGTTTTAAGCCCACAAAACATTTTGCGGAGATGTTCGATGTGAGTGCCCAAACAATAAGGAATCATCTACATTACATGGGGTTGCACCACAGGCATTACGCCAAGAAAATATATTTGACGGATGCTCACAGACTTGCTCGTCTGAACTTCGCCAGAGAGCACTTAGAGTTTGATTGGTCTAATACAGTGTTTTGTGATGAAAAAACGTTTAAATCCAGTCAGCATGGACGTCTTCACCTTTGGCGATATAATTCAACACGGTATAAAGATGATCATGTAATCCCAAATAGAGAATCAGGTCGAATTTCCGTAAATATTTGGGGCTGGATGAGTACGGATGGTGTAGGAGAATTGTGTTCTCTACCTCCTCGAGCGACGGCTGTAAATTATATTGACGTGCTTCAGAATGCAATGCTACCGACAGTCCGTAATGTTTACCCGGAGAACGAAGTGCCACAATTTGATTTTGTTCAAGATAATTGTTCAATTCATAATGCGAGGATCGTAAGAGCCTGGTTTCGTTCACACACTGACGTAAGGGTAATTCAGTGGCCCTCAAGATCGCCGGACCTCAACCCGATAGAAAATCTTTGGGGCCTTATGGTCCAACGATGGTCGCATCAAAATGAAAGAACCAAACAAGCTCTTATTAGTCACTGTAATTATATCTGGGAGGAAATGCGGGGAACCGATATTTGCTCACGGCTTGTTGGTTCAATGAGGTCTCGTCTTTTAGAGGTTATAGAGGCCAACGGCGGTTACACCCGTTTCTAATTTTTAAAAATTTTCAATATCTTCTAAATATTACTATATATGCTATGTTTTTGTTTGTTATAAGTATTTTAAAATTGATTGTAGAAATTTAATAAAAGGATAAATCTATTTTTAGCTTGTTTTTTATTGATATTGTAATTACAAGTTTACAGAAATTGTAGGTTTGTGGACTCGCCTTGTGCCTTTACAATTTTATGTAACTTGTTGATTACAATTCTGAATTTGTAGATACAATTTTGTCATCAAAATCTACAGCCCCCCGCCGTTGATTTCACGACGTCATTGGTTCCATCAAGTTCAAACTAAGAACAGCTGTCACGTTACAAACAGTAATAGTCGTTATCAATAATCAGATAAAGACAGCAATAGAAGTTGTCAGATCGATCTGCAAGCGAAACTAATCTTTATCACCTATGAATCTGCAAGCGATATTCAACCTTAGGGTGGTACACCACTTTCTTGGCCGACTGTACCTATGTACATCATGTAAACATCGGCTGCCCTTTCATTCACATTTCTGGACGCAATTTAAATTATATTCGAATTTTTTAATTGCTGATAAGCTTCACCACTACCTCACTTAAAACGATGGTAAGTCCATCAAAACTGCATTGTAATACTAAATTTTCGGTAATAATGTCTGTTTGAAATAAATGGTATAAAAGTTAATAATTATCCCATTGAGTTATTAGTCTATCGCAAGTAACTTATCAAAGACTAAAGACACAAACAATAATCTCGTTGTTACTCCCAATTGAATCACCTCAAGACCACCTGTTCCTACGAAAACAGACACCATTATCAAGATGAACACATTCCCAACCTACTATTCAGGATGTCACTACAACAAACATATCATTATAAAACACTCATCCCTCATACCTAGTTTTAAACAGAACAATAATTACTGGTAAATAAAAGGCCTCATTACCATCAGCTGCGAGTATCACCTGCGTTTACCTTCATATCAGACACCATTATTAAAAGCCATATGTTAACAGCCCTTTGAAAACCACAGAGTTTTTGAGAGCAAAAAGTTGTTCTTCTAAAAGGAAGGGTTGTATGATTGGTGCTCTATTGAGATTGAACTATAAATAGGCGGAGCAGATTTTATGTAAGTTTCTTTATATTTTCAAGGGCAAGGCCCCTTTTTAACCGACTTCGAAAAAAGGAGGTGTTATTTTATTTCAAACAGACACTGTAAACGAAATTAGATATCCAATGAAACATTGATCTTATAATCATTTTTTCTTTGAATTAATATTTATTTTGAGATTATTTGTTTGTTGAAAAGCTACAATTGTAGAGATCTTGGCCCAGCACTTCAGCAGTGTCATAATATCTACGAGTAGGATTTTAAGGACACTATTGGTGCAGAAGTTAAGCAATCGGCTGCTGTGCTGCGTCGCGGTAATGATTCTCGAAACGGCACTAAAGTATTTGTATGGACTATACTCAGATAGTGGTTTAAGTGTTTGTGCAAGCGAAATTAAATGTTTATAAATGCAACCACGATACAAGGCAAATTCGAAGAGCTTCTAAAAGAAACGCTTCCAACGTTAATTTTAGAAAAAAAAATGGTCAAGTGCGAGTTAGACTCGCCCATGAAGGGTTCCGTAGTAACTACGCCAAATGACTTTGTTTTTCACAGTGTTTGTATGAATTACAAAGTTATATTTGCGGTTCTAGAAAATATGCTGTATCTCACAAACTGCTGACCCGATCTCGTTCAAACTAATTTTGATTGAAAGTTTACATTAAGATCTACAGCATATATTTTCTTTTACATTTTTCAGTATATTATTATAGAAGTTAGAGGGGGGGACATTTTACCACTTTGGAAGAGTATATCTTTTAAACGGTTAACTTTATGAAAAAATGGTTTTGAAAACCTCAATGTCATTTTTAAAGACCTGTCTATAGATACCACACACGCATAGTTTTCATGAAAAAAAAATATTTTCAGCTTCAGTTCTATGTATGGAGAGCCTCCCTTTATTTTAAATATTTTTTATTTTTTTTACCTAAAAACGGAAAGCGGTTTACAGAATACATTTACCTACCAAGTTTCACATGTATAGTCTTAATAGATTCCGAATAAAATGGCTGTGACATACGGACGGACGGACAGACAGACAGACATGACGAAACTATAAGGGTTCCGTTTTTTGCCATTCGGCTACGAAACCCTAAAAACATACTAACTACACTTTAAAAAACGATTACTAAGTCATACACGCCAGTAATACATTTCTATTTGCGTAAACAAAATGTTGGTTCTAAATATAACTGTTTATAAGACTAAAATAACTATAAATCTGGCTTCAAACTGCCAATGAATGCTCAAAACTAAAACCAGTTACTCATGAATATAAAAGCTCAACCCTACCCTACTCACTTAAGGACAGCCGCTTAACATCAGCGCAAAAAACGCGTAGCTTGGCATGCGCGTACGCACGTGCGACGAGCCAGGTGCACAGGAAGCCACGCGCAATCACTACCATCTTATGAGCCATGGCTTCTGTAGAGAAATGTTTAACTTGATTTTTTTTACCATGGATAAAATACCCGTTAGTACTACGGTAGTTTTTTAGAGGTTATGCTAGTCACTGGTAATGGAAACTACCTATCATCTGAGGATATCTGAGAATAAATGTTTTTCAATTTCAATTTCAACAATCACAAAACGTTTTGGGAATACTTTCATTGTGCGGCTAAAGAGTGGAATTCCCTGCCGGAGTCTGTGATTCCTGATTGCTATAACCTAGGGGTCTTTAAGTCAAGAGTGAATAAGTTACTTAATTCTAGGCAAGCGTGCTCCATCTTCGACCACATCATTGTTTACCATCAGGTGAGATGGTCAAACGGAGCCTATTATCAACTAAAAAAAAGCACTGGTGAACTGAAGTAATTGCGGGGGATGAATTATTTCGAAAACATATATCAATGGGGTAGATATTAATGAGCAGAGAAATCGGTCTACCCGCGTCCATGTTCGAAACAATAAATATACATAGTAAATATCCCGTTTCAGTAATTTTTATATATGACTTTTAGAGCTTTCTAGGGCTTTCTCAGTCTGATATTATCTCTTTTTTAGTCTTCACCTACTAATATTACAAAGCGGAAAAGTTTGTTTGTTTGTTTAAGCGAGCTTATCTTCTAAAGTACTCGGTTGATTTGGATGAAAGTAGCTTGAAGCTTAAGGAAGGTTAACTTTTTACCTGACTGCAAAAGATTATGTTTTTATCGTGATAAAGTCAACGAAAGCAAAGCCCCGCCTGACTGCTAGAACCCAATAAGATGATGGTCGCATGTTCTTGCTATGAATAACTCTGTACCTTCAATTAATCGCCTTTTATATCGTGAATAGCTGCAAGAGAGAATACAAAAGCAATGCCGTCATCTCTGTGAGGCTACCTCGCTAAAAGTACACAATAGACCTTCAAAAGTTATCTGATTACCCGCCACGTTTTTACATAGATTAAACTTTATTCAGAACGCAATACCGTTTAATTTTTTACCTATAAATAATCCATCTACAACGATTTTATTGAGAAAAACATTATACAATCGTCCTACTTACAGTTCTAGGTGGGAAAAACTTAATAATTTTTGCGACATGAAAATTTTCACAATGCGTGCATCTTCTTGCGACATTTTTTTGCTGTACAGCAATAAATCTTGTGATACGAAAGGCTTGTGTTGGTTAAAAAAATATGGGAAAAAACTACAGCATATAGAGCGAGCATCCATTAACCTGAATACGGGATATCGGTACATTTCTGCGGAGTCAATAAACTTGCTGATGTAAAAATTGCAAAGCCGAATGCAAACCATAAAATCTCGCAAGCATAATAAAGTTATAAGTTAATGTGTAAACTTTAGAGCTTAGTACATAAACATAATACAGTATGTTAACTAACAGAGGGCGTTCTCGTTAACCCGCAATAGTATAAGCCATGTATAAGCACATCAATTAGATCGCCGCACACGCGGCCCGCCATTCATAAATTGCGACGTTGCCGTCCTTCAAGTACGCGTGTACAGAGTGTTTCTTTTACACGCGTATCAATTTAACATTTTTAGTGAATATTTTAATATAAAAAACTACATTTTGTTTTCGAATGGTAATATTTTTTTAGCATGTATGGATGCTATACTATTGCGGGTTAACGAGAACGCCCTCTGTTAGTTAACATACAGTATATTTCATCGACTTGCCATACGGTTCCGCTAATAAAAACACTTATAAGATGTCTTGCTGAGATGATTATTTAATAAAATACAACTATTAGGTCATGCCTAGTTACTGAAAGAACACTATGAAGTAATTCCAACATCGTATCTACATATATTATGTATCTTTTTCGATACAAATAAATTAAATTGAAGTGTCTGTCAGTAGGTAATTTCTAAATAACCACACATATTTTCTCAAGTTCGTATAGTTATTTATACTACTCGTAAAACAGAGTAAACTTTATTAATTAATGTTTTTCATTCTTTCCGTTTGGTTGGGGCAACCTCTGGATTAGCTGAACTGGTTTTAATGAGACTTTCAATAGAATATAGAAGAGGTTATATAACTTCACTAGAAGATAATTTAATCTTTTTGTTACTGTCGCAACATATAGGTAAATGATTTTTAATTCCGGAATTCCCACAGCATCGGGATTTGCACGGAAAAATGGCGTAAGTTATTTCACCATGCGAAGGTATTCGCGGGCAAAGCGTTTTATTTTTTATTACTTAAAGGTTTCATCTATACCCAAATTAACTGGAACCCTCGGGATATTTACAACTTTTTGATATAAATACAATTTTATTTGAGTTACGAAATTTTGTTATCTGGTTTAACCATTATTGTTAAGCGCGTTACCATGCTCTGGACATTATATCTACTTACGACATAATGAATGTTATAGTCGTACAATTTATTGCCATACCATACCCGCAGCGAGCAGCCCATTTATCTATATTGGCATTATTGGCCGATAGAACGCATGCCTGTGCATTTGTAAGATTGTAATTGAGAACCCATTCGTTTCAGCTGTCAAATTTGAATTCAACTGTCAATGAAGAGTGACGTTAAAAGATTCTCAGTTGACTTTTGCTTCTCATGGAGAAATACTATCGTTGATGAAACATTAGTCCATTGAGAGCATATTGAGAGACCTTGTGCTACCTTCAGACAATCTTTGAAATAATGATTTTAATACTTCAAAAAAAATATCTAGTGTCAATTCCGCGAAAAACAAAACTGATTCTATTCTGTATAATAATGAGATTGGTGACTCAGTCAGAAAATAAGCAATAGATAAAAAATTATCATAGTGAATAGGTTACTGCTAGCTAAGCGTGCTTCATCTTCGACCAAACAATCACTTACCATCAGGTGAGATGGTGGTAAAACGCAATCATATCATGAATAAAAAAAGTCCGACAAAGTTGTTGATTTTTAATGTCCTTTAAATTAATTATGTTTTATTCCTTTCATGTTTGTTCTCATTAAACTATTAAACAGTTTGTAGTAAAATCTTTGGCAACACAAATTAAATTAGGTGTAGTTCCATTTAGTCATAATTATAACCGGAATCACGATTTCGTTTTCTCAGAAAAAAAAGATGATAGCGTTAGAAAAACTGAGATGTGACTACCGTAACGGCAGAATGGATATGACGCGTGCCACCTTGAGATCTATACTTAAAACATATTTTTTTTCTTGTAACGTTTTTATTGCTTACAGATAACAGTCTGTTCTTTCAAGCACGGTTCAACGAGTAGACCACTTCAATATTTTTTTAGAACTTACAGACGCGCGGGGTCCGTGCTTGGATTTTATCACGATAAAAACACAACCCACCTTTTTTTCGCAGTCGAGTAAAAAGTAACCTAGCTTCAAGCTAGTTCCAGACCAAATTTCATCCAAAACCTCCCAGTACTTTCGCAGATAACCCGTGCAACAGAAAAACAAAAAACATCTTAAAGCTACCGAAACAGCTTTACATTCCATATTCTTAATTCCCGCATTAGAATACCGAACAATTACGACAGCTGTTTAGCGATTGGTTGCAGTGAACTTGCGCAATTAAGGAAATGAGGAGACAGTTTGTTCGTACGACCACGAGTCTACAACCCAGATGTTTGAAAGCACGACCAATTGCCAATAAACATGTTTCGACGTCTACAGACTTATGATTACTTCCAATTATTTGCACTTCACTGTGTATTAGCACATTATAAAGTAGGTTCATTTTATAATATTGTGACGTAACGTAACGAATATCATTACTTTCTAACTGAATGAAATATATGGAATGGAATAAAAAAATTGAATAGATTTAACAAGATTTAATTGAAATTTGATGCTTTAAATAAAATGCTCCAAACATTCTGACTGTACACAATGTCCCTTCTTCACGCTCGAAGCACAGATATTATACAAAACTAAATAAATAAATCTAAAATCTGAGTTTTCTGAGCAATTACTCGTAAATATAATTTCAGCTCTCGATATTATTATTTTCAGGTTACAAAGATCCATAGATAAATAGACATACTTTCATTTACATTTAATATTTATAATTTAGAAATTATAATTAATTTAAAATTGACATTATTTTATGTTGATGTTTCTCAGAATTATTGTATACACGAAGCATATATTGTAATAACGATTATCATGAATAACGAGGAGTGAAATTCCCTGCCGAAGTCTGTGTTTCCTGATCGCTATAACCTGGGAGTCTTTAAGTCAAGGGTGTAGGTTGCTTCTAGGTAAGCGTGCTCCATCTTCGACCACATCATCACTTACCGTCAGATGAGACGGTGGTCAAACGCGAGCCTATTATCAATAAAAATCTCTATCTTTCAAGATTTTTTTTCTACATTATTTAGATTTTTCACAATGTTAAAATTGTTTGTTAAGTCACAAACAATTTATACAAATCACGATGTTTCTACAACTCAAACCGGCTTGACCAAAGCTACTATAATAGATAATCCTCAACTAAACACATGAATATGCAGCCATATTGTATACTCGACGAGTTGACAGATGTGCGCTAATTGAAGCACGCGCATGCGCACTGAGACCAGTGCGTGCGCATCATTGTACATACGGGTTTTGGACTTCACTAGTGACGGGACCTGTTCGGGTATCCCGGTTTTAAACTGGATATTTTTGGACCAGAGACTTATTGTTTGAGAGCAGTGGTGGCCCAATGATTGAAGGCACTGCTTGCGAGAAATATTTATTTATTTATTATATACTTTATTGTACACCTTACAATATTACTATGGATACAAAAAAAATAAACTACTGTACAATGGGCCGTCTTATCGCACAGGGCGTTCTCTTACAGACAACCTTTGGATGGACAAACTTAAAGAATAATAATAATATTCCACAACTTTTCACACAACGCCATCTAGTCCCAAACAAAGCAGAGCTTGTGGTATGAGTACTAGACAACTGATAAACATACATATATATTTCTAAATACATACATATTATAGATAAATTACACCCAGACAAAGAACAAATGATCGTGCTCATCACACAAACATTTGTCCTAGGTGGGAATCGAACCCACGACCTTGCGCATAGCAGTCAGGGCCATTGACCACTATACCAACGGGCACAGTTTAAGTTTAACAGTTACAGTTAGTTAGTTTG
The DNA here is from genome assembly GCA_943138885.2 of Tholera decimalis. Lineage (NCBI taxonomy): Eukaryota > Metazoa > Arthropoda > Insecta > Lepidoptera > Noctuidae > Tholera > Tholera decimalis. The sequence continues at coordinate 3,015,814 of OW964553.2, read as the reverse complement.
ACAGTTTAAGGGCTGAGTTTGACAGTTTAAGTATGTCTTGAGTTGAAACCCAGGTAAGTCACATTATTATTATTATTATACGCCTGTAGTGTCCCACTGAAGGGCACAGGCCTCCCTTCCTTCCTTCCACTTTTCTCTGTCCACTGCCACGTCTAGCCAATCCTTCATGTGGGAATCTAGAAGATATCTGGAAGATATCGCTTTTAGCGATAAGACCGCCATTGTAACCATTTAATTAAGAAATTGTGTTAAATAGGTGTGTTTAATTTTTGGTGTACAATAAAGTATATTCTATCTATCTATCTAGTTCGTCAAACACAGGCAGTCACATTACTTTGTATAAATTGTCATCATCACCACAGCTCGCAAAATTGTTAAGTTCTAGGGCCGAAAAAACCAAAGACATACATCGAACATACCGCACTGAGCCTGCGTGTTAAATTATGGCCCATTCCCTCATATAGAGAGGAAGCCAGTATCCCAACAGTGGGAAAGTTACAGGCTGATTATGACAATGATAACCTAGAATTTTCAAACCGTAATTCCAATTTTTCGTAACTGTTACCCCGGTATATTGTAGCATCACTAACTCAGTCCGGTTCGTGACCGGTCCCGTCTCGTGAGCCGGATTGTGTTGATTTATAAACAATTAGCGATTGATTAACTCGCTAGCCAGTATTGTAAGAAAGACTTTACTTGCTCACTATTATTAAGAATTTAACACTCCGGGCGATCGCGTGTAGTTGGGTGGTTGTTTCTACAGTGAGATATTGTTTTAACGTAATAGATTTATGTATGGTTCACCAACAGGTGTTACAGCTAAAGATGATTGATATTTGTTAAGATTACAATATTAATAATACTGCACACCTAATTACAGGTAATCACCGCATGCTTCGTGTTTGACAAGTAACAAAAAGAGATTAACAGACTAGTAATTATGAGTGTTAGTAGCTTAGACTAAATGTTAGTACTTTTACTATGTGCAATATGCTATATCGTGACAAATTTCATTAATTGGCCTTACATGAGATAAATTCAGATAGGCCGTTTGTGTGGATGCCTATTAGACCACTGTGCTCATTTATGTGTTTGCATAACCGTGGTATCGGGTAGCTTGCGCCAAATTTAGTTCTACGAAAGGGGGACCAAGGACGTGATTGGTTTTCGGTTCCGAGGCACTCGGAGAGAAAATTTGCTTGGGAGATGCGGGCAGTAAATTTTACTCCTAATTATTTTAAAGAAAAACTTAAGATCTAAAGTGAGCCTTCGTTCCTCAAGTGGAGGAGATGAGGGACTCGTGCTAAATAGCACGTGTCATCCTTCAACGAAATTGTACATAGCTTAATGAACTTTATGTCAATTGTATAACATAGAAACTAAATAGGAGCCAAAAAAAGTCGCGCGTCTTCCGCGGAATCCTCGCACATTCTAGAGAATTCCCCTAACTACTGTCGTTTGTATGTTATATAATTGACATAAAGTTCATTATGCTATGTACAATTTCGTTGCAAAAAGTCGCTTCAATTCTATTCCGCGGCGGTGTAAATTGAGCCTTAGACTGAAAACGCTAAACAGACAATGATGACATACAATTTTTATACTTGTTTTGTCTTTTTTAAGAAGATTTTTTACTTTTGCTTGCCCAAATAACTGAAGCATACCCTATCCAGGGCAAACATTTCGTTACGATTTTTTTAAGTTCACGCGTGATGAGAGAGATGTTGGAATAAGCTTGAGTAGCCACAAAAGCAAAAATGTTTTTATTAGCTTAATTAATGGCTCTCACATGAGTTTAAAAGTCGTTACTAGGAACCTTTCTACATTCAATGTCAGTCAGACAGAACTAAAAGTAATGAGCTTAGTCATTCAGTCAACATTAGGTAAAGGTCACTTTAATAGATACCTAGGTACTTATGACTGGTGAGTATCCATTACGACCAACTTCAATTAGTTCCGATTGGTTGATACTTATTTTTGTTCAGTTGGAATACACACACCCCGCATTAGGAATTTCTTCTACAACGTGTAACGGAAACCCCATATCTATCCAAAAGGGCTGAAGACAACATCTGGTATGGAGTCTCTATGCACAGTTTCAGCACAAAATAACTGACTCAAAGAATTGATACCAAATTATTGGGTTCATATATTTCTTGAATACCAATCATAACAAACGTGTTACAGCACTACGAGAGTCTATAACTTTCCACGTCACTTGCCAATAACACGAAAATTCTCTTCGTTCTTCTTAATTTGAAAAATTCGGTCTCTGGTATCAGTGTATTTGAATTTGTAATAAGTTCTACACACGTAGACTTAGGATTACAAAACCCTTGCCATATCGTTTGTTATCATCCAAAGAAGCCATGCACTTGGTATGTATATACCCTTTAAATTACACGTTGTATATTGTAAGCGCATTTTTATAAAAACCCAGACCTCTTTTTTTCCTTTCTGGGTGGGAAAATCATCAAATGACTCCACCAGCAGTGGTTGGAGCGGAAGGGAGTGTCAGACTTCTACTGACTAAAAACCCACCCTGTTCCTTCAGCTGCCCTTAAGTTCCGGGGCTGCGGTATCTCGAGTATTAATGCAACCCCGGCAGGCAATGGCCCTGACAGGCCCTATCAATGCTACTGCTCTTTATACCTGGATGAACTATTTGTAGACCATAAAAACATTCCAGTTTGGGAATCGAACGCGCAACACGTAGCGTAGCAGCTGATCGCTCAACCACTGCACCAATCGTAACAACAACGTCCTTTAGTTTTGAGATTATCCGTTAGTTTAGATATCGGATATGATTATACGAAATTGATATAAGCATAATGATTCTGTTGATTCTTGGTTCTTAATACTGTGCGCGTGTGAACGCGGCTAGTGTGTCATCTAGGCCGGTTTAAAAAAAATGTAATATGTGACATTTAGACTTAGCCCCTTTCCCAAAATATTTGAAACTTTACGATTCTCGAAATTACCGGTTTCAGATAAAATTTTATTGATCTTTTCCTATTCTTCTCAAAAATTTTTTGTTCTCTTTTCCTATTTATTTTTGGTTAATTCGTGGGCAATGGTGAGAGTTATGAAGATATTTAAATTTAAATAACTATTATTTTTTTTTCAAAATAAGTAACGCAGTTCCATAGCATTTTCCGGGTCCGACATTTAAGTTATACATTATTTATAATGAAATGAAATGAAATTAAATATTTATTATATAAATTGGTCATAAATAACACATTTACACGTCATTTTTTTTGCGTGTTTAATTTCGATGAGGCCGGTATTTCCTAACTGACTACTCTGAGAAGAAACACCGAAACTCAGAGATCAAATTCTTTTTTAAAGTCCAGACAATTTGTATTTGTATATGAGAAGCATGTCGGTTCATGTCTGTGGTATTCTTTTGAGGAAATAACCATGCAAGTTTGAGCGGACCTGTCCAGACAGTGCAAGCATTTGTCAGTTATCATGTAGCTCAACTTATTATTTGTCCGGGTAATGACTTTATACAATACAATCTTTTTATTTCGGACCATAAATCCATAAAATGTTAGTAACTTATACCTAACAGCTTATTATCTAGTGTTAGTGCCATCACCCTCCGCACAAACTGCTTCATAATAGGAGAGGACACACACTCACTCACCGTGCTTAGGATGCTGTTACGACCGTCCCTTACTCTTCTCAGAAGTGAAGCCGTTTTCTTTCGTATAATCGCATGAAACGCATCTGTTCGAGCTAATTGTTATATTTGGTTTATCTCTATAAAACCCCTCTTACAATGTAGTATACCTACTTAGACAATCTAATCTCGCCGTACATTTGAATAAACAATACGTTTTCTTTTTTCAAGTTCTGAGAAGTAAACAATTAGACACTGTTTGTGACATTGAACTTATCATGCGAACAGACCGACTCTTTAATCATTATTTCAATGTAGGTATGTATGTTCAAATTTTAACTAAGGCGGCTTGTTACAAAAGATATCAAGAACACGACCATATTTCTCAATGTACATTATGAATGTGAAAACCATATCAAAATTGGCCCATTCGTTTTCGAGATAAGTCCCAAATTATACAACCATACCTACAGAAGCGGTTTCAATTGCAAATGCAATTTACTTGTTTATTTTTTAATTTAAATTCCAGACAAGTTTCTATATAAAGTATAGCCGCTGCTTTGACCTTCAGGTGACAAAATGCTCGTTATGCGGTTAATACTAAAGGTATACCTATCTAGGTATTTTAATGTTAGGTATGTTTGTTAAAATACTAGAGAATTCAATAATGTATTGAATTATATTATTACTTACAGTATGGATTCTGTTTGAAATAAACTTTAATTGATTGATAAATAAAGTACAGATAATAAAGTATATTTATTTCTTAAATCATGTCATCCTGCTATAACGTTTCCACTGTGGGACACATGCCTTCTCTTCTCTCTATGAGAGGGCCTTTGGATGACCAAAAGACGAATCCAGTACGGGTTTTTAGATGACACAATTTCAGATTTTCAGTCCTAGGACAATCCAGTTTCCTAAAGACGTTTTATTCACCGTTTTGAGAGCAATGGTATTGAAAATTCAAAAAAATTCATTTCATTTCATTTCATTTCATTTCATCGTTACATGGTGGACATCCCACCCATTCGCACAAAACGTTTTGGGATACTACTTATACTTTCACTGCGCGTACGGCTAAGGAGTGGAATTCCCTGCCGGAGTCTGTGTTTCCCGATAGCTATAACCTAGAGATCTTTAAGTCAAGAGTGAATAGGTTACTTTTAGGTAAGCGTCATCAATCTTCGACCACATCATCACTTACATCAGGTGAGATGTTAGTCAAACGCGAACCTGTTGTCGATAAAAAAATAATGTGCCAGTCTGGGATCGAACTCACGACTCGTAAGTCCGATCCATAACCACTGAGCCGCCACTGCACATTTTTACATCTCAAAATCTCACATAAATTAATATGTAACCGATAATTAGCTGAAGAATCCAAATATGGATGGTGTGATAAATAAAAAACAAATATGGCGTCACGGAAGGCCGGCATCGATTGACTGCGCGCGCGCATGCAACATGAAGCTTCGATGCACGGCGCAGGGATCGTTATGAGAGTAATATGAGAACAGTCTTATAGCTCAAAGGCGGGCATTGTTGTTTGAACATCCTTAGGGCTGTCCCATTCCTCCTGTTTATCTATTCCAAAACGTGGTAAAATTGTGATATTGTTTGTCAAAGGTAAACTAGGTATGTATTACCGCCGTGAAAGCATTTTATCCAGATATAATCACAGCTGCTGTGGACAAAGCCATAGGTTAGACGAATATGTATTGTATATAAATGATGAAATTCAAGTTTTGACAGTTTAGTAGTCCCCACCCGTCACCACTTTTTGCAAGCTGAAACACTAAGTAGTGGTGAAGGGAATTAGCTTTACGTCAATGATTTCGATCTCCAAAAGCAAATGGGATCTGAAAGTTTTAACACGACGGTTACCATTATTTATTTTTGAGATAGAATAGCACGATTCGGAAATCAGTTTCCGTTAAAGAGAGCGGTGTTTAATTTTAGTTATTGATTGTATTAAAGATTTAAGCGAGTACGGTTTCTTGATAAATTCAGGCGATGAAGCAACTCAAGACGTTTTAACAAACCTAATATATTGCATATAATTACAGGTCCAGTTGTTTAGGAGGCAGGAAATATAAAGTCGTTACCGGACGCTACATCCCAAAAATATTACCACAAAATGACTGGTATTTTAAATGTCAAAAAATTGCCAAACGGAAACGATTAATTATATTTCTGTAATAGGTATTTCATTTTAGAACTTCTCTTTTATGCAGTTACCCCGTGAGATATTGTTTTTTTTTCGTAACCATAATATAGTTATTTCTTCTTTTCTAATTAATAAACGACCAATTCACACACGCACTAATCGTGTGATATTTTTAGTGGAATTTTAATCTTAATATATTTCTTCAAAATTCATTTTGAAAACCTGCTCGTGCTTACGAACAATTCTATAATAACACTAGTACTCACGCGGGGCTTCGCTCCCGTGGATTCTATCACGGTAAAAACATAACTCTCCTTTTTTGCAGTCGCGTAAAAAGTAGCCTATAACCTTCCTCAAGCTTCAAGCTACTTCCATATCAAATTGCATCCAAATCCGCCCAGTACTTTCGAAGATTGGCACGTTCAAGCAAACAAACAAACAAACTTTTCCGCTTTATAATATTAGTATAGATTTCGGCTAGAAGGTTGGTGCAGTAGTTGAGAGATTGGCAGCTGCACTGTTTCTCATGGGCTCGATTCCCGCAACGAAACAAAGGTTATTATGGGCTACAAATGGATTTTCCGGGTCTGGGTGTTTGAAGAGTGCAAACGATATAGGAGAAATAACTACTGTGATGTTCAAGAAAAATAACTAAGGTACACTGGTGAACGACTTACATAATATACAGGATTTATTTTAATTTTGATAGTATATTTTTTTATCCTCACTGTGTGTGTGTTCCTCGAGATTAGGATAGTCGGTGTATTCATTTAGTTTCATCTACCCCAAACTGTATAAATTTGAAGCTAATAATAACTCTATAACTAACTTTCGGACTACTCTAACACGGCCTTAGTGCATACAACATATAATCTGCTTTTTTTTAACAAATATTTCTCCAAAACAAAGTTTCTACTTCTAAACAAATTATATTTAATATCCTACTTTAGCCAACCCTAGTATACAGCGTGCAGTCAAAGCGGCCGCATGCACCGAAGCGGTGTCACGACCACCGCCTACCGACCTGCCCTCGCGACCTTTCTCGGAATCTATAATTATTGCAGCACCCTGTTAATGATTTATCTCGACATTTAATAATCAAGACTACTTTTTAAGGATGAATGAGAGAGATGAGTAATTATTGTCTTGTAACTTATGATGGTAGGACTTTTTTTCTTTCGAAGTTAAATATGTCGTAATAAGCATATTGAAAGTTTGAAAGTTTTTAAGTTACGCTATCGGAAAGCCTTGGGTCTGTAATATGACGTGCCGATATGCTTGAATGCCGTTGTGAAATGAGTCCTGTCCCTGTCTCTCACGGAACAAAAATAGTTTAAACATAATTTGCTAATCCACTCGCTCCTAAGTCTAAGTCTCATTTGGCAATAACCCTAAATGACAAAACGAACGATCTTTAGCTTTATAATTATTCATTTTCATTTCATTTCATTTCATTTATTTCCAAGTAACAAAACTCAATTGGTTAGTAACAAAATTCCTTAATCCTATGTTAGTACTTAACTTAAATTACAAGGTTGGTTCGCGAATCGAAGCTACAAGCTCAACACTGACGTGGAGAGCTTGCAGCAGCGATTCACGAACACACAGTCGAGCCTGCTCGCCACACAACGAAGGATTATGTTGGGGCTGGCCCGCACCCGGCGCACCAGGGAAGCGCATCGTTTTCGCATCGTCGCATAGAAACAGTCAACGCGAGCTTCAGCAAACATCCCTGATGCGCTACAGAAGCGGGGCAGCCCCATCAACACCCGGAACGCATTATTATACTGAACGCGAAGGGCACTGTACGATTTACGAGTATATGCAGCCCACAGGCTGCACGTGTAGAAAGAACAGCAGAATGCACGGAATATGGTTATTTTTACACCAAGTGAGCAACGTACAAACCTGCGAGCTATCATATTAGCTCTAACCGACAATGCCCTTCGCTCCCTCTCAATGTCGTCATTGTCTTTGAGGTCAGCGGTCAAGAGATGTCCCAGGTATTTAAACTTTAACACTCTCCTGAGAGCTACTCCATACAACCTGACTGGTGGTACAGTCGGCCAAGAAAGTGGTGTACCACCCTAAGGTTGAATATCGCTTGCAGATTCATAGGTGATAAAGATTAGTTTCGCTTGCAGATCGATCTGACAACTTCTATTGCTGTCTTTATCTGATTATTGATAACGACTATTACTGTTTGTAACGTGACAGCTGTTCTTAGTTTGAACTTGATGGAACCAATGACGTCGTAAAATCAACGGCGGGGGGCTGTAGATTTTGATGACAAAATTGTATCTACAAATTCAGAATTGTAATCAACAAGTTACATAAAATTGTAAAGGCACAAGGCGAGTCCACAAACCTACAATTTCTGTAAACTTGTAATTACAATATCAATAAAAAACAAGCTAAAAATAGATTTATCCTTTTATTAAATTTCTACAATCAATTTTAAAATACTTATAACAAACAAAAACATAGTATATATAGTAATATTTAGAAGATATTGAAAATTTTTAAAAATTAGAAACGGGTGTAACCGCCGTTGGCCTCTATAACCTCTAAAAGACGAGACCTCATTGAACCAACAAGCCGTGAGCAAATATCGGTTCCCCGCATTTCCTCCCAGATATAATTACAGTGACTAATAAGAGCTTGTTTGGTTCTTTCATTTTGATGCGACCATCGTTGGACCATAAGGCCCCAAAGATTTTCTATCGGGTTGAGGTCCGGCGATCTTGAGGGCCACTGAATTACCCTTACGTCAGTGTGTGAACGAAACCAGGCTCTTACGATCCTCGCATTATGAATTGAACAATTATCTTGAACAAAATCAAATTGTGGCACTTCGTTCTCCGGGTAAACATTACGGACTGTCGGTAGCATTGCATTCTGAAGCACGTCGATATAATTTACAGCCGTCGCTCGAGGAGGTAGAGAACACAATTCTCCTACACGATCCGTACTCATCCAGCCCCAAATATTTACGGAAATTCGACCTGATTCTCTATTTGGGATTACATGATCATCTTTATACCGTGTTGAATTATATCGCCAAAGGTGAAGACGTCCATGCTGACTGGATTTAAACGTTTTTTCATCACAAAACACTGTATTAGACCAATCAAACTCTAAGTGCTCTCTGGCGAAGTTCAGACGAGCAAGTCTGTGAGCATCCGTCAAATATATTTTCTTGGCGTAATGCCTGTGGTGCAACCCCATGTAATGTAGATGATTCCTTATTGTTTGGGCACTCACATCGAACATCTCCGCAAAATGTTTTGTGGGCTTAAAACCAGGGATGTTGCGGATGCCGATTTTTCCACATCCGCGGATGTGAATGCGGATGCGGATTTCTGAAAGCTCGCAACCGCGGATGCGGATGCGGATGCGGATGTTTGAGCCCATATAAAAAAAGTATATGAATGAAGAATTAAAATAACGATATAGTAATTATATTTTTTTTATTAATTAGAATTAGTATGTGAAGTTAAAGATAGGAGCATTATACTTAATAAAAAGAAATATTGCCGCTTTCTCTGATTCAAGCCGATTATGCAGAGGTTCGTAAATTAAACCCGCGCTACTAAATAGTTGTTCGCTAGGAACACTGCCTGGTGGAGTGGATAAAAATCTTCGTGCTATCGGTGATAATATGTTAAATTCCTCTCGATGAACACTCCACCATTTAAGAGGATTCTCATCCACATTGACTCTTTTTTTAGTGCGATAAGAAAGTAATTCCTTTTTGAGTACAGCTTCAGTGCTACCATTTCCTGGTATTTCTTGGCTCTCATGTTCACTTGAGGAATCTAACATCATGGCAAGATCGTTTTTTAAGCATGGCTTTCTGAGGGAACCTGACGTCCCTGGTCCTAGTTGTCCCATATCCTTTTCCGTGGAATCTGTCATTCTCATTCTTTTAGCCCCTTCGTAATTAGCATTAAGAGAATCGGAAACGTCACTTTTGTAAACACTGTAATAGTAGTGTTTACAAAAGTTTAACAGTGGTCATTGTTTGAGCGCGCTCTCAAGGCACGCGTGTCGTATGTCTGTTTACATTATATTTAATTTATAGTATTTATAATAATATTCCTTTGTGCATTGTATGTACGGTTCTAAGTGCGCGTGTCTCAGACGTTGTTTATGATCGGCATCTTCTCAAAAGCGAAGGGTAGATAGGCTACATATCTATACGATAAGTATCCCACAGCGTAAACAAACACGTAATGATTTATTTACAAGAAACAAATGATGCACCACAACAAACGCATCAGATCTTGTGGGGCCGGCGAACAGCACGTGCCATTCGCCGCTCAATTTCTTTCTGGTTGCAACTTGTCTTACATCCGCATCCGCATGAAAATCCGCATTGATTATTGCGGATGCGGATGCGGATGCAGATGTCCAAATCCATACGGAAGCTCCGCATTTGCGGATGCGGATGCGAATATTCGCAACATCCCTGCTTAAAACCATTGATTTCATATTCCCGTCTCATGAATTCTCTATCGTTATTGGAGAGTGCAGGCCGGCGACCACTTCTTCTGTGATCCAACAAACTTCCCTCCTCTCCTTCACGACGAATCCAAAAGCGGACAGAACGCCTCGATATATTCAAATTCCGGGATATCGCACTGATACTGCTTCCCTCATTAAATTGGGCAATTATTTGTGCTCTTTCGGCAATGGTCAAGTTGGCAGGCATTGAGATGATTTTATATGCAGTTGATTGAAAAATAACACGGAAAATATATCGATTTTTTGCATATATTTGACAAAATGTCAATTGTCAGTTTTCTTTTTCAAATGGAATTCGGTTGTCTAAATAGTTTTTATTACTTTTGTTTGGAAACATTTCAATTGCTTTGTAGAAACTAATGTCCTTTTCATTTATACTAAAGGTTAAAATGTCATGTGACATATGACGTATGAATACTAAATACATAGGTTTACGTCATGATAATGTTGTCTCTTTCAGTAATATCTTTTTATAACGAACCTTGTTGTAATTTTCGATGACCGGGAAACTAAATCAAAACTGGTACACCACTTTCTTGGCCGACCGTACAGTTTCAGGGCTCCGACCACCGGCCTCAAACACCATGATCTCACTTTTTCCTATGTTGTATACCAATCCATGACGCTTAGCATAAGCTTCACAGATGGCAACCAACTTCCGAAGACCGCAGACTGAGGCGCTCAGCAGCGCCATGTCATCAGCGTAACTTATATTATTAAAGCACACCCCGTCAATATAGCAGCCCACTCGCTCTCTGCTGAGCGCCTCGATTAGCTCATTGACGTATAGATTGAAGAGCAAAGGTGAGGCCAACCCACCCTGCCTCACTCCACACTCCAACCTATACGGCTCCGACAATTCTCCAGCCCATCGAACCTGATTGACCTGGTCTCCATACCAGTACCTAAGAGTGCTGACCAACCCTGAAGGGACTCCAGCTTTCCTAAGCTTATTCCAAAGAATACTGTAAGAGACCAGGTCAAACGCCTTGGATAGGTCAAGAAAGCAAGCATAAGTAGGTTTTTTATACTATGTTATTTTTTTTTCTTCATGTATACCATGTATCCTGTTAGGTCTGGCTCTTGTGATACAGGATCTCCTAGCTCAAAGTCAAGGCAAAATGGATTTTTGTACCTTTTCTTTCTTTTTCGTTCCGGATGAACCTCTTGACCTCGATCTGGCTTGATGGTAAGTGATAGGTACCTAATTGGTAACTGTATATTACCAATTAGGTACCTATCCTTACTCGTATTCTTCTTACATCACAAAGAGACACAGACATACCGACAACGCCCTATCAGACACATAATTCCAACCAAAACGTTAATTGCAGCTCCGAATTCAATTTACTGCACCCACAAACCCACAAAGGAGATAAAACAATGGCTCATTGGCGTGGTCTCTTTATGCGTGAGACGCGGCGGGGTGTACCAAAAGCACAGAGCATGGAGATAACTTAGCGGCCACTACTGTACACGGTACACCTTTCGCGCCTTTTACACGCACTAGAACACGAATGACGTAAAGAAACTGGAAGTAAGTATTTTAGTCAATGGTGAATAGGTTTTCATTTCTTGCCATCAAGTGAGATAGTGATCTAACGTAAGCCTATCCATAATAAAAAAAAACAAATGGCTTCGTATAGTGAAAATGACAGTTCTGGTGCGCTTAACGCACTATCGACACCAGAAAGATTACTAATTCTGTAAGAAACAATAATCACTTTTTCTGTAAAATTAAACACACAACAAAAGTCAACAAAAACAAAAGTCCGGAGTCTGTGTTTCCCGCTATAACCTGGGAGTCTTTAAGTCAAGAGTGAATAGGTTACTTCTAGGCAAGCGTGCTCCATCTTCGACCACATCATTGCTTACCATCAGGTGAGATGGTGGTCAAACGCGAGCCTATTCTGAATAAAAAAAATAAAGAAAACATATTAATCTTGCGTCTCGTTGTTTTCTTGCTCTGTGGGCCGCAGCGTTGCGCGTACGCATCCAAACGAGCCGTAGCCAGTGGCCATGTTAATGCGAAACATATGTTACTGGTATCAGCGAAATGATCGCTACTTAAGGTTTCTTAATGCATAACGTTTTGAGATTGTGTTACATTCCAATTTCGGTTATTTATAAAGCTTTTTACATCAGTTGAGATAACTGGGTCAGACTATCAAGTGAAAGATCAGACCTATCTAAACTTCGGAGTTTTTGTGCTAGACTACAATCTGATTACTATTTAGAAGATAAGGAATGAGAGGAAGTCTGCCAAATTATATCAAAACAAAAGCCTTGAGACCGTATCACTGGCCAAAATGAAACACTATTTTTATTTAAAAAAAAGAGAACTAAGAATCGGCGTAGAATTCACATTACTAGCAATCTTGTTGACCCCTCCAACTAAGCTAAATATGCTTGTGTCTGGAGTGGGTTCACGGCAATACTGTAATGGATAGGTTTAGAACCCGCGATCTCTGGATCACAAGACCAAACCAACACCTCAGCCATTAGGCAATTAACGCTTTTAGAGGCTCAAAATAAATTAAAAAATACTCCATAAAGTACTTGATAATACAGATAAAATCTCCACATAAATCGACTCCCCATATAAAACCACGGGGCGTAAAAATCTCGAGTTTGCCATCATAATAACTTGTACCACATTACCATACAATAGTGTTCGCCCCACCGCGGATATAGTTTCATGGATATGGTACTATGCACTTCCGGACTCTGTCGGTAAACACTGAAACTATGACAGACATTTATTTATTCATGAGAGCTGTGTACAGTAGTAATGGGCACTACATGCGAGTTGCAGGTCATGAATTCGGTTATGGAAAACATCCAAAATTCGAAGATGCACGTAACACCCACAAACCCTCACTGGACCCCCGTGGTATATTAAGACTCATTCCCTCTCAGAGAGGAGGCCTCTTCCCAGCTATGGGAACGTGAATGTTATTTGAATTATTTATTTATTTATACACCGACTAGTTTTAAAAATCCCACATTTAAAATGCCCTTGACCATAAAAATTAAGTCTAAAAAGAAAAAGCAAACAATGATATGAGTTCAAAGGATCTGTTTTAAAAAAAGAATAAAGGGGTAATTGGAACCGTCTGGTTTAAATGGAATATTTATTTTGGGATTTACTGGACGGTTTGAAGGATGCTTGGTTCGTAGTCTACAAGAATTATAATGGTATGAGAGATTACTTATCTCCAGAAAAACTAACTAGTTACCTATTTACAGTAAGTAGTTAGCAACCTAGATTGGCTAGATTTTTATCAGACATGGTGGGATAGGCTTCCAATGTATCGCAGGGAGCGTCACACACATCAACCTATGCTTGACCAGTCAGGGCCTACAGAGGTGGGCCGGTACCCGCGGCCCCGGCATGTGTGTAACGGGGTAGATTTATACTGTTAGAGTACATACAGATCACTTCTCACGCCCCAGGATAAAGGACATCAAAGATTTCTACCCCAAAAAGAAAATGGCTTCTGATGTAACTGGATCTGATCTTCTGACTTGTCCAACGGCTTAATGAGGAAAGATTTCATGGAAGATTGACCATCATCATCATTGGGCATGACCGGCCATCTGTGGACCGACCTTGGCAGCCATTGCTTTACCTCGAATATATGTATAATCTATGTTAAAAATCCATGTGAGTATATGCGTAATGTTTTATTATGTGCATAAAGCGTAAATAAATAAATATCGACTTGACTGACGGGGTTTAATTATCTTCGCGAGCTGCTCTTTCAGCTTTAGACTGTACCTTCTTCTTCTCCTAAACGTTTTCCCATTATCTTGGATAGGTTCTCTAGGTCTGACTTTTCCAGCTAACATTCTAACATTCTTCTCTACTTTCATTCCCTTCAGGTCTATTGGACTGTCGTCGACAGTCAGGTTACGGTGGTTTCCATAACGTTGTGTCGTGATCCAAACTTTACCGTTTCCAAATATGGTCCGTTTGTCCGAGCAACCTCGCAGATATTATCAGAAAGATGAAAAGTACACACTCCTTTCCAATTTACTTTATCCAATTACCGCGATGCGAACATGTTATACAAATAACGAGATACAAGCCTTGCGCCCACGGCTCGCCTACGTGCGTAAGCGAGGTCTTATGTGATGTTAAATAACTTTGGATCCTTTGTAAGGATGTGATTATTGGTTGTTGTTACCACTGTCCATAATTTAAGTTATCTATATATTGTTGTATTTTTAACCGACTTAAAGAAAGGAGGAGGTTCTCAGTTCTTCTTAAACTTGGTGAAGTGGAAATGATAATGACGACCACAGATGACCACCGAACTATTCAATAATAAATACTTCATGGGTTGCAATTCGATTACTGGAATATGGTTGTTAAGCACTTTATGCTCATCAATAACCATTTGGTGAAGTGGAGTTGATGGTGAAGTACCAGGCGAAGTTCTCAAAAATTAACGGCTCTGCATCGGGAAAAGCAATATTTTGTAAAAGGTGATAAGTGGTTGTCATTTAGGCTTTTGTAACTAGATAAATTACACTTAAAAGCGTGAAAAAAACTTTTTAACAAAAAATTAAACCGACTTCCATATCAAAATACTACAAATCCATAAATAACTTTAATTTCGGAAGATGGTGTCAAAAAAGAAAATAAGTACTACCTAATAATACAAAAAAAACACCGACTACCGTAATTAAAGTTATTTATGGATTTGTAGCGTTTGTGAGTGACCGATGTCAGTGAGTTGTGAATATGATGGTACTTTGATTAAGTGACGTCTATTACGTCTACACCGTTTCCCAGATTAGCCTATTTGCCCATGTATTATAACAGGATTTCAGCTATCTACATACCAAAGTCTATTCAGGTTCAGCCGCTTCGGCGTGACTAACAAACTAACAAACATTCAAACCTTCATCCAAACTTATAAATATTCCACTGAACTTTACTAAAACCATCTTCAACCAAAAATGCGTGCACGTGCAAAGTCATTTTCTCTTCAATTTACTCAAAGTTGGTAACTTTGAGTAATTTTAATATAGGTAACCGTTTTCCAAAACGACGATTCAAGGACTTTCCTTGCAGTTCATATCTTGAATTCTTGAATATTAAACAAGAGTACTTCACTGCTTTATCCTTATATTTTCTTATCTGGTTTATCCTCAATTGTAAATACACCGCAAAGGTACAAATTAACCGTGAAATAAACATATCCATACTTCCGTACTAATATTATAAATGCGAAAGTAACTCTGTCTGTCTGTTACTTTTTCACGCCTAAACCGCTGAACCGATTTAGATGAAATTTGGCATGGGAATATTTTAGACTTTTATCCCGGAATTCCCATGGGATCGGGAATTACGCGGGAAAAACCTCTCATGCGAACAAAGTCACGGGCAAAAGCTAGTTATCTATAAATCGTGAAGCTCGTACCCCTTTTTACGAAAATTACGCAGACAGAGGAGTATAAATTTGGCAAAGTTTATAGTTTATATGGAGAAGGAGTGTAGACGGCTAATATTTTTTAAAGTAGCTGTGCTCGCGATTGCGTTGGGATTGGAGGTTTTTCCGAGTGAATCCCGATCTCGTTGGAATTACGAGATGAAAAGTATAATAACCTCTATCTTGTAGTGAACGTCTCTTTAAAATCGGTTCTACCGTTTCAGAGCAGAAGCCCGGATAAACAGAATGACATGAAAAAAGTTTAGTATCATGTAAAATACTATTAACACTTGTAAAAACATATAGTTATAATTATATATCACAGACAGACATTTCAATTTTAATAGTTATTTTAAAATTAGGGTTGAATTTAGACGACTTTGCTTTGCGCCTCATTTATTTTTAAGTTACATTAGTTAAGCTGCTAAGTTGCCTTTACGTGCAGTTGTGTTAGTTGATTTAAAGAAACTCCTATCACACTAACATAACCTAATATTACACTAACCTATTATAAGATGCCTAAATTGTTCAAAAGAGACGCAGAATATTTCAAAACAAGCCCTTACAAGCTGGTCCATATACAAGATTGGTACCCGTCGTGTGTGTATCACGGCTGATTGCATCGCGTCCCCTGTAAGCCCTCCACACAGATCGCAGGTGACAGTCCCCCGACAACCAGACCGTTACTACGAACAAAATACTCAGATATTACTGATGAATAATAGTCTTGTATCCGTTCTGCTCACGAAATGTCAACGAGATTATTCGTCTGAGATTGTGTTACAGTTAGTCCAGTGATTAAACAATCTAGGAAGTGGTTCAAGAAATACTTTTTCTGAGGTATTTGTTTATCTCACAGAAATCAAAAATATAGGAGAAGTGGTAAGGGGGCGTATCGGTGTCCGCGCGACATGGCCACAGGGCTCATGTCACAGGCAAGTGGCCGTCTCTGCGAACTAGTGCGCTTTCGACGGCGATCGTGATAACATATATGAATGCCGAGTTTTTCTGTGGTATCTTGTAAAAACCGAAGACAAAATCAAAACTATGTGAATCATGGAATCACTTATCATATGTAAGTACAAGTATTTTACAATATTTGTCTTTAAAATCATGAAAAACAATACATCGTAAAATCTTTCTTGGTTTTACTATGTTATTTTTGTTTTCAAATATCAGAACGACTGTACTACTTTTGCTATAAATACATTGCTCCTTAACCACCACCTGGTTCGTCACTAAGTAACTGGACAAGCAATGTAAAAATAACATACGAAACTGTATTACGCGGATTCATCGCGTAGTGAGGCCGCCACTTCTTGCGACGAATTAGTGATGTGCTTGTGCAGATCCACTAACGTATGCTATCGACAGCAATGTCGATTGACGAATGAAATATTGCTATTATAGTTTAGGGGTTTTTCAACCGACGACAAAAAAAGGAGGAGGTTATCAATTCGACGCGTATATTATTATTATTTTTTTATGTATGATCACCGATTACTCGGAGACGGCTGAACCGATTTGGAAAATTCTTTTTGTGTTTGAAAGGGTATACTTTGAAATTGGTCCCATTGTCACCAAGTCAGGATCTGATGATGGGATCCTAGAGAAATCGAGGGAACTCTTCAAATATTATAGGCACACCTATAGTGATTTGAGTATTTTTATAGTAACTTGTGTAGTTGCATTCGAAAAGCACCATTTGTGAAGTAGACCTGATGATGAAGACCACCGATGGCCACTGGAACTACTCAATATATAAGTAGGAATAATAAGTAGTTCATGTGTTCCGCTTCGATTACTTGAATGTAGTTATTAAGCACAATATGCTCGTCATAATGCATATGGTGAAGTGAAGCCGATGGTGAACTACCAGGAGAACTCCTCAACAAATAACAGCCCAACATTGGGAAAAGCAATATTTTGTAAATGAATATAAGTAGTTGACATTTAGGCTCTTGTAACTAGGTAAATTAAAAATCGACCAACTAAAAAGAGTGAAATAAAAACTTTTTACCAAAAAATTAAACCGACTCCCAAAAAACACTGCAAAGTGAAAAATAACTTTAATTTCGGAAGTCGGTGCCAAAAACGAAAATACAAAACTAAAGACCGGTTAAAAGTTTTTTATAACATACGGAAACCTCTAAGAAAATTGGTTTAACTTTTATTTTACATGAGATGACAGAAATACAAATACGTTGAAATGTCAAGTGTACAAAAAAGTAAAAAAAATAAACAATTTATTTTACGCCCGCAGCATGCGTAAGGAGTTCCGACGTCGCTGTCGCTACAATAGTTTATTTTTCAATCTGTCAACCGTTTTAGCCCGGTGTAATTAATGTTATTTTACTTATTTTGATTTTTTTAGAGAGTACTAGAGAAATGCGTAACCAATATTCGTAAAGTAAGTTACTTTAATTTTAGGTTAATAATCGGTGGTGTTTTTCGGTTTAGAATTATCGTATGTTATGCCTTATCCTATGTTGCTGTTTCTTTATTTTTTTTATGGTTTTTGTATTTTACTTCCGTTGAAGCTTCGAATGCGTTATAATAATCGGCATGGTTCAGATAATATATTAGTGAATTTAGCTTAAAATAAGTCAATATATTCATGCTATTTATTTGTTAGGCATGGATGTGTGTTTGTTTTCATATATTTAACAATTTCTCTACTAACTAGGATTTTTCTTATAACAAAAACCTATTATAACCTACTAAACTATTACCTGCGGGGTAATTGCGTAACACACTTACAGTAGGAATCGGTTTCATTATGCTAAATCAACAACACTCACTGTGGTATTTACGTTGTTGAGCAGACCAATATTTTGAACATATGTAGCAATGGATTAGCAATATACGTCAAAATCATTCAGATCTTGATTTATAGTGTGGTACGTAATTATTGCGATGCTTATTATATGGTGACGTTTAGAAGTAGCTTAGGATGTATGTAAATGATAAATAAGTGGTTTTCGTACTTTTCAGCTTCCCAAAAGATGGTAATATAAAAAAGGAATGGATTGATGCCACAGGCATGCCACCTAACTGGTACCCTACACAAAATAGCACCATAAATGCTCGGTTCACTTCAGCGCAGCCTGAATGGACAATTCCAAAATTAAGAGTACAACTGATTTTTGCAGAAGTGGGTTAAATTTTATTTTATTACTGAAAGATATTCTCATGTTTTAGGACATTCATAAAATCAGTCATTCAACTTTTCAGGATTCTATACAACCTATATGGCTGGTATGTTCCGATCAAGAGCGTAATGTAAGTTAACATCAACTTCTATTTGACCTATCACTATGATAATTAAATATTAAGATTTAAGTCGAAAGCGCCAGGGTAGCCCTTAATACTTAGTAGGTAGTACTTAATAATAATTATGTAATGTTATGTTCTTAATAATATGTTTATTGTTTTTATAATATTTTCTGGACATGCCATTTTTTATTTGGTTCATTTTCAGGTGCCCAAAAAAAATGTACAATAACAAATGGAAGAATCGATAACTTTCCGATTTAGTCAATCACTAGCGTATATGTAAAATAAATTGCTTTTGCACAGCACAACGATAGCGACCGATGTTTTTGTGTGGGTAAATTCTAAGGTGCATGGTAAATACACGCTGTGTTTGACGGAATAAGGTTTATTATTGATTGTATAGTACGTTCTGATTTAGGAAATGCGGGTGTGTGCGCGAGTGCGTATCTATTGATTTTATTAAACTGCATGTGTAGTTGTTGCCCCGCCCAGCGCCTAACTGGAGACACACGGTTTCGATATAATTTCTTCTGTTGACCACATCTAGTTATTTATTTTATCTATGGTTTATCTTATTTAAAGAGATTAATACTCATTGCGCGTACAGCTAAGGAGTGGAATTCCCTGCCGGAATCTGCGCTTCCTGATAGCTATAACCTAGTGAATAGGTTACTTCTAGGCAAGCGTGCTTCATCTTCGACCACATCATCGCTTAACATTAGGTGAGATGGTGGTCAAACGTGGACCTATCAACAACACTGATGGTTGACTGGTAGAGAATGCCTACGCCATTTTAAGTCCACCTATTGACCTTTGTGCATAAAGTGTAAATAAATAAACAAAAAATAAAGTAGTCATGCAATATTCCAGTAATTGAGCAGTCACGGAAATGCATCATAGCTAAAGTTCTGCCGCCATAAATTAAATAAATACTTAACTACACTACTTAATTAGCATACATGTGATCCTTATTTAGTTCTGTCATCCTCATTCATTCGTTTCCTTCAATTAACGTGACAAAACTTTGCATCCAATCTTATTCTCTTCCATATTAGTTAAGAATGTTAGTTTTCTCATGTGTACCGTAAGTATAAAAAATCTTGTTTTTTTTTGTACATGCTAGTAGCTAATTATGTGCAGCTTCCAGATATGAGAAGAAGTGAAGCGTACATCCTTCGGAATTCAGAACCGGTTGCGACGTGGTCTATGCGACTGCAGTAAAGGGTCGACTTGACTTACCCGAATTTTGCATGCAAAATGCTTTAAATTCTGAAGCGTCAATAGTCTAATTGCTATGGTGTCGGATTTGTGATCGAGAGGTCGCAGGTTAAATCCCCGCCCATTACACTATTGCGTTGCCTCTAGATACAAGCATATTTAGTTTAGTTGGTAGGGTTAACAAGATTGCTAGTAATGTGAATTTTACCCATATTACTAGATCTCTTTACAAAAACAAAGAAAAATAATACAACTGTACCACACAATCAGAAAAGTTATCTGGTGGGTATTTGCTTGTATAATCATTTAAACGTCGTAAAATAAATGACTGTTATTCAAAATATACAACCAAAAGTGTGGAAACTCAGTTTGAGTAACTAGTTTTTTTTATAATTTGCAATGATTTGTGTCTCAAGAAAGACCTAATCTGTAAATGATTTGAAATAATAAGAAATAATGCTACGCTACAATGATTTGAATTACAAAGTGACTGTTTATGCTAATTTAGCTAAAGTTCAATGTAGTTAGATAACTAATTTGTATACAAACTGTGCCTTTATTTTTAAACAAAACGGTTAAATTTGAATAAAAGGGTCACATAAGTTTTTAAATGACAATTTACAATATCTATTACAAACATTTTATTACCTATTCCCGTGATTAATAAACACTAAAAGACAGGCCAATATTTATTTCTGCTACAACATGTAATTTTGGTTGACTCGCTGTTAGCTGTATTACACCGAGCGTTCCTCCGATGCACGCGTCATTGGAACTCTTTACCTCAATTACAAGGGCCCATTAGAGTAACATGTTCATCGCGTCAAATTATAGCAATCATCTTCACTAGCTCACTAATCAAGTCGGTAGCGTCTCAATCAGGTACATGGTAGATAGAGTGAATAGTGTGCTGATTAGCTCTGTTAACTTTTGAGTAAGTTAAAACTCTGAAAAAATTTAATCTTTCTTTTTTTCGTGAGGAAAATCATCAAATAACTACTCCTGACTACTGAGACTGCTACTGACTAAAAACCCACAATCAATCTTGTGTATATCTTCTGTTGGAGATCCTAATAAATACATAAAAATAAAATAAATAAATAATCTTTTATTTCAGACTTAGTCCATTAGTGCTGACTGCTCTGTAAGATATGTATGGAAAACGATGCGCTATAGACTCGGGAAAACTACACTCCTCAAATATGTCAGCTATTCTAAAAATATGTTTTGTCATATAGTTTTTTTTCCGGGATCATCGAATGACTTCTACGCTCTGGGTGGAGCGGAAGGGAGTGTCAGACTTCTACTGACTAAAACCCCACCCTGTTTCTTCAGCTGCCCTTAAGTTCCGGGGCCGTGGTACCTCGTAAGAACATTCCCGCAACCCCATATATTTATACCTACAAAATAGATTCGTAATTTATTATTATCTGAATCTGTCGATTGCCAATATCTACTTTATTTATCTCTGCTTTTAGGAATGCACTTTAAAATCCACACACTATGGAGCCCATACCATCGCCCATGCATATTAATGACTAGCTTCTACCCGCGACTTCGTACGCGTGGGAAGGTTTTCCCGCGCAAATCCCGATCCCGTGGAAATTTCGGGATAAAAAGTAGCCTATGTGTTATTCCAGGCTGCCAACTATATACTTACCAAATTTCATTCAGATCCATTCAGTAGTTTTTGCGTGAAAGAGTAACAAACATCCATCCATCCTCACAAACTTTCGCATTTATAATATTAGTAGGAAGTAGGATAGGATTAATATCGTCATTTGAGGTATCTCCAAGAAACCAACAGTTTAGGTATACATAGCACCTATTGGACCACAAATATCTTCAAATCTTTTCCTCGAAAATCATGCCCATACATAGCAATATCGAAATTTAAAGTAATACTCAATATTCTTGGAACAGTTTATTATCATGCGCTCGAAATCCTCTAGAGTAGGTATAGTAGAGGTGAGCGCTTGCGACAGTGTGGTTCCGAGAACTTGTGACGTTTAGAGGTCGCTACTCGCCACTTCACCGGACCGTGAGGTATAGTGGTGACCTCTAGGGTTGCCTGGCCTCCGGATAAAGCCGAATATCGGGAATTCGGATGTGCGCCCAGGCCATTTATTATATTTTTTTAAACTGACATGATCACTAATAGTATATTATACACTACTAATATCTTTATAGCTTACAATGAGATATTAACCTGTTGTTGTTTAAGTTTCCGATATTTCTGGACACGGAAATATTGGGAATTCGATACAATAAATATCCATGGTAAATAACTCGTATTAAATTCTAGTGATAATCAGAATGTACGGTTTTTTAATCATTTTATACGTAACTAACTGTTTATTTATTAACTAAGAATAGCAAAAAAATATTTCAAAAACAAATGTTAGCCTGTTTACTAGTTCATTTTAAGATTAAATACGACACTTAGCAGTTTACTTGAACGAGAAGTTTAGTTAATTTTAACTCGACTTTTTGACTTACCGCGTTTTTAACCCAAAAATCGGACTTATCTGACAGGCAAGTTCAGTTTTTCAGTTTTGGTATCTGCCAACCCTAGCTATTCGGATATTCGTGTTCAACGAGAACGAAATGCAACTGATTAATGTATCGAAATGTCAAACATACGTAATAAATGGGATAGTGGTTGTAAATGAATTCCACTGGTAGTAATAATGTTTAATGATATTGTGTGATTGGCAATGATATTGAATATCAGAGTCAGAGATTGTCAGAGTTTTATCGGTATAAAATCAACGATTTTTAATGGAACGATTTTTAACTGTTGAGTAATTAAGGACTTAAATATTTTAAAATTGTTAAAGTACTTTCTAATGGAGTGAAGGTAAATGTTGTTTCCACATAACAAAGATCAAAATCAAAATAATTTAATTTCACATAGGCCTACGTGGATATTGGGTACTTATATAAAAACTTTTTTGCAAAAAAATAAAACCAACTTCCATATCAAAACACTACAAAGCCAAAAATAATTTTAATTTCGTTAGTCGGTGTTACTGGTTTTGTATTTTCTTTTTTTTTTACACCGCCTTCCGAAATTAAAATTATTTTTGGCTTTGTAGTGTTTTGATATGGAAGTCTGTTTTATTTTTTGCAAAAAAGTTTTTATTTTCGTGCTTTTTAGTGGATCAGTGAATTTTCCAAATCGGTTCGTAAATGACGGAGTTATGCGCGAACAAAAAACGCAATGCAGAGTAAACGAAAAGATCATCAACGTAAATATTTTTTTAGACTTTTGTTGATTTTTCAGAAACGGCTTGTCCGATTTTGATAAAATTTTCATGGGACCATTTGGGAAGTATACCCTTTCTAACAAGATAATTTCAAAGATTTTTCAAATCGGTTGGCAAGCGACGGGGTTATGCGCGGACTAACATTAAAAAAAAAATACAAACATCCGAATTAAGAACCTCCTCCTTTTTTAGAAGTCGGTTAAAAACAGAAGCTAACACACGGTTCGAATTGGTCGTGTCTTATGGAGAAGAACTTGGAAAAATCTCCGCGGACACCTAATCATTTTCAATTTTAATTGTTTTTCAAAATGTCTCCACAACACAGATACAGTATTACCATGTATGAGAGTATAGTCAATCTGCTCCAAATCCTACAATTAATCATACAAAAAGTTATCAGAGCTTAGCCTTTCAGTCTAAACGGATGCAAGTGAGTACTGGGGTTACATGGAGCGACTGCCTATCTGACTTCTACTACCCAGTAACTGGGTAACACAATACCTCTTGGCAAGATAAGCCTCAGATTCTTCTGAATACCCGTAATGACTGACAAATATACAGGGTGGCAGAGACATCGACGCACAAACGCTTACCATGGATTCAATACATGATTCTAGACCCTTCTGCGTTAAAATTTGACGTCGGCTTTTTCTAAAATTTTCAGTTTTTTCAGATTTTTTTTTTACTGAAACCTATATAAAATCATTGTTTCTATCTAACGCAGTGAGATTTTAATTAAAAAATAAAGTTCACTTATTTCGCTTAAAACAGCAATGTAAATAAAACTCGAACGGGCTACCTGATCAGCTGTTTTGCTAAGGTTCATTTGCGAGGTCAACACATCTGATCAGGTAGCCCTTTCGAGTTTTATTTACATTGCTGTTTTAAGTGAAACAAGTGAATTTACCTGTTTCTTTTTTTGCGTCGGCTTTTTCTTAATTTTATGAAATTAAGAAAAAGCCGACGAAAAATTTCAACGTAGGGGGGTCCAGAATCATGTACTGAATCTATGGTAAGCGGTTGCGCGTCAATATCCCTGCCACCCTGTATACAAATGATCATACAAACAGTATAGTACGTTAAACACCGTTCCTACAAATTCGACCTTAGTTCACTCAGTGACCGTACAAGACCGACTAAGTCTACAGACCTACATGACTCAAGTCTCATACTTCCTTATACGTCGATTAGCTAAATAAAGACAAATCGGACTCATGACGTCATTGTTTATGACAATTAAGGTACAAACAATTGAGGAACTTTTGGGAAACGGCTCTTGTGATAGCCATAATGTTTCACTATAACACGACTCAAAATTAATCGCGGTTGTAAAGCTGTTACTATAAGGCTGCTGATGCTGTAAGTCTGTAAGATACCCTACCCAGCTCTCTGTCGCATTAATTTGCTTGTAGATAGGTAGATAGAATGCTGTTTAATGTATACCAATAATTTAAACACACCTGATTTACAATATTCAACTTATGGCTACAATGGCGGTCTTATCGCTGATAGCGATATCTTCCAGACAACCTTTGGATGGACTTTATGTACATAAATCTAAGAGGGAAGGGGAAAGTCTTGTAGGCGACGACTCGCTTTATTTTCGGAGCCGCCATTAAGTTTGATACGTATTATACTTAGTAACATGTGGCTATCGCAAAATCTGCAGCCCAAAAGTAATTTAATTGTTTCATGACTGCACAAGTCTTTGTTTCAGTCGGTTTACTTTTGGTTGGATGGATTATAATAAGTCTTTTGAGTTATTAAATATGATTAATGTTTTGGTTATATCCTGTTACAATGATGTTGTTGGTCGTAAAAGAGTTTATGTTAGGGCCGCTTGTATTATAAGCTTGGTTGGTAGAGTAATTCCCGATTTTGTTTTTAATAGTTTTGAAACAATTCGTGTTTGGTAATTTTATTTATTTATTTATTTACACTTTATACAACACATAGGTACAAACTTACAAAGGCGGACTTAATGCCGTAGGCATTCTCTACCAGTCAACCATGAGTGGTGAAGAGATAGTGTAGGAGGTGCAATATGAACGTGAAAAATAAAATTAGAAAAAATATATATAATAATAGTAATAACACAAAAATCCTAGTATCATAAAAAAAAATAGAAATTGACATAAATAATATATATGAATAAATACTTGTATAAATACACACAAATATATATATATATATATAATGAATAGACAAATGAAAACCAAATGCGGAAGTTCTGCTTATTGGTGTAGAAAATAGATCCGCAATTTCTTTTTAAATGCATAGCGACTGTCAGCCGTTCTGATCTCGAGAGGAAGTGCATTCCAGAGGAGAATCGACTGGATATGAAAAGAAGAATGAACAAAGTCAGAAGTATGAATTTTCTCTCTGTTTTAACAATAAACCGTGCATTGGTCTGCTTCATCATCATAATCCCCTCTATCCGGGGTTGCGGGAATGTTCTGACGAGATACCGCGGCCCCGGAACGCAAGCAAAACTGAGAGTGAGTTTTTAGTCAGTAGAAGTCTGACACTCCCTTCCGCTCCAACCACAGCGAGAGGAGTCATTTGATATTTTTTCCACCCAGAAAGAAAAAGACACAAAAAGGCTTCTAAGGTAACAATAATTCACCATACGGGCCCAGTATAGATTGGTGAATGTCGCAAATCTTGGCCTTTCCGATCATAAGACATTCCGGGTCCTCACAATGATTTTGAAAGCATTGGTATGCGCACCAATCACAAAATCATAATAATCTTCTACTACCTTACTAATATTATAAATCTTATTACTATTACTTTACTTATTAAGTACTAATTTTATAAATGTGAAAGTTTGTGAGGATGTATGGATGTTTATTACTCTTTCACGCAAAAACTGCTGAACGAATCTGAATGAAATTTGGCAAGTAGATAGTTTATATCCTGGAATAACACATAAGCTACTTTTTATCCCGAAATTCCCACGGGATCGGGATTTACGCGGAAAACCTTCCCGCGCGATCGAAGTCGCGGGCAGAAGCTAGGTATTCATATTCAACATAGGTAGGTACTGCCATACTCCACACCTCACGCTTGATTTGTGTAAAACAAAGGAACATGCGTAGTAATAATATTGACGACCGATGACATAGTTACTACCATAACTAACTACTTACTGTTTAATTAGCTCGTAAACTTGCGCCGGCGACGGTAAGCGGTAGGCGCCACACGTGTGCGTTACCCCAGCAAAATAATGTCGAAAATAGTCATTTAAATCTTATAGATAATTAGTTGCCCAGCTTCTGTAATTGTTAAGCACATTTTTAAATTTGTTACACATATAGTTTTTTAGTTATTACACGAAAACATATTCTGCTGGGGTAACGTTTGAAACGTTACCGCAGCAAAACTTTTTTTTAAATAATGGGAATATTGAAATAAATATTAGCTATACATTTAGTTGTCTAGACGAGGTAAATGTTACACGTTATTTTGTTTTTGTTCTTTCTTCGGCTGCGAAGTTATTCGAGATTTTGCTGGAGTAACGTTTGTGGTTTTGCTGGATCTCTGAAAGGGTTAAGCGGATTCTTATCATCTTTTGTACATGACTTCTTAGGAATTAGTTTTAATTTGTTTCACAATAAAAATAACAAAATTATACACCGTTTAAAAGTTATTTAATGAAATATAAAAACACTTCTTTAGGTAATAACACTCTGAATATGAGGTCTAAAGACTTATTTTAAACGTTATTTTGTAGCTTTTAACTACCTTCAAATGTATATGGAGTTTCATTAATATCCTGTAGGTAATTAACAAATTATGATGATATTCAGTTCTCCACGTTCACGGTTTAAATGCGCGCGGAGTTATTTGGCCACCGATAAACCTGTATACGGTTATATAAACTGAATGTTATATCAATATTTAGTTGCTTAATTCAGTTATATACCTGTAAAATTTCAGAGTATTACATACAATAATTAACGAGATAATTAAATAAAAGTCATTAGGAACTTCAAGACTGTGGTAATCCGACCAAGTTTAGATGGTTACAAAAAAGCGACTGCGTAGAACATTATGCTATCTTCTAAAATATGTAGGATAGTCTTACAAGTTTAGTAGAGATGTGAACACAAGTGTTAAAAAAAAAACTACATATTTCTTAAAGAATTTTTATTTACAGGTAAAATAATAAGACCTACTATTTTGTAGACAAATTTCAAATATCACAATATTTTTTCCTAGATATATATTACAGATGGTTCCCCTATGTTGTTTCGAACGCCGCTGTTGCGACACACGCTGTTGCGAATTATTTTTTCACTGCCTTACAGGTTCGAAAGCTCATGGGCTCGAATGAAGTAGTCGCGAAAGACGCTATTTCGAAAAACCTTTTCACTGCCTCATACGCTCGAATGCTTGTGATTTCGATTTATTTAGTCATAAAGTGTACAGAAAAATATTTAAGCAGTAATTAAATAAAATCAACAAATTAGGTGTCAACATCATCATTTAATATTATTATTAACAAAGTAACAATCAAAAATATTAGTACCTAAACTGTACATTTTTTTCTATGAGTACTTAACATAAAATCTAGACTGATCTTTATAAAAAATTGTCTAGGTACCTAAGTGGTATTAATTATTAGTGGTATTTTTCAGAAATTAATCAATTGTACGTGGAAGGAACAAGTAGTTATTTCTTTGTATAGACCATAGGCTCGGTAGAATCTCTCATTCCACGTACTGAAAACAGTGTAGAAGCCTGGCATCGCCGCTGGAATTCTTTGTTAGAAAATAAGAGACTTGGACTGTTTGGATGTATACGAAAACTTATTGAGGAGTAAAGTGTCACGGAACAAAAAATCGAAAAGATTTTGGGTAATTTACCTCTAACACCACCCAAAAAAATAACAAAGAGTTGCAGAGCATGCTATTTCAGCAATTTTGAAAAAAAAAAGTACAATGGGAACGCCTGAATTTATAAGAGCTTTAGCGTTAAGTACTCGTATATACTAACTAATACTAACACATGTGCAATTGATTAATTTCTAAAAAATACCACTAATAATTAAATGTTTATTTTAATGTTTATTTAAATGTTTTTAATAATTAAATTACTCATAGAAAAAAATGTACAGTTGAGGTACTAATATTTTGATTATTACTTTGTTAATAATAATATTAAATGATGATGTTGACACCGAATTTGTTGATTTTATTTAATTACTCCTTAAATATTTCTCTGTACACTTTATGACTAAATAAATCGAAATCACAAGCATTCAAGCGTATGAGGCAGTGAAAATGTTTTTCGAAACAGCGTCTTTCGCGACTACTTCATTCGAGCTCATGAGCTTTCGAACCAGTGAGGCAGTGGAAAAATAATTCGCAACAGCGTGTGTCGCAACAGCGGCGTTCGAAACAACATAGGGGACCCATTACAGATAGTTGTATTCTAGGATTAACTTAAATTATGTAAAAATCACAGATTAAAAATAAAATATTAAACTGCAGTCAAATAATTATGTAAGTCAGAATCATCTTTAGGCATAAATTTCATATCCATAATAATTAAAACGTAGAACCATCATTCTTTCAGAAAGTTTACAGTTAGAACCATCCTTTGGCATACATTAAATAAAACATTTGAATGTGAACAAACTTGGTTTTTATTTCCCTGTAAGAAACATGTAAACATGCAAGCAAGCATGTAGCATGCAGTTATGCTAAACGAAATTATGCAGAATTCTAACTTTAACTTTTGCCAAAAGTAATTTATGCCATTGTGAATTCGAATGTATAAACATTCGGCTAAATAATAATTATACGTACTAAATAATTTTTATGCCTTAAAATATTCGTTTAAGGAAGATTATACCAAGTGTGTTATGCCAAATGAATTTCGGAGTATCAAGATTCTGCCAAATAGAAGGAACCCGTGCAACTGTGCCATTGAACTGGTGCACATAATACAATATATACCTATCTAATAAGTAGCTGAAAGGTAATAATAATAATGTTTATAGTACAGATATTATAATATTGTTATGTATTTAACAGTGTACGCGTCTGTACCGAAATTTTAAGGTGTATTATCCTACATATTTTAGAAGATAGCATAATGTTCTACGCGGTCGCTTTTTTGTAACCACCTAAACTTGGTCGGATACCACGGTCTTGAAGTTCCTAATTACTTTTATTTAATTATCTCGTTAATTATTGTATGTAATACTCTGAAATTTTACAGGTATATAACTGAATGAAGCAACTAAATATTGATATAACATTCAGTTTATATAACCGTATTCAGGTTTATCGGTGGCCAAATAACTCCGCGCGCATTGTGACCGTGAACATGGAGAACTGAATATCATCATAATTTGTTAATTACCTACAGGATACTAATGAAACTTCATATACATTTGCAGGTAGTTAAAAGCTACAAAATAACGTTTAAAGTAAGTCTTTAGAGCTCATATTCAGAGTGTTAGGACCTAAAGAAGTGTTTTTATATTTCATTAAATAACTTTTAAACGGTATATCATTTTATTATTTTTATTGCGAAACAAATTAAAACTAATTCCTACGAAGTTATGTACAAAAGATGATAAGAATCCGCTTAACCCTTTCAGAGATCCAGCAAAACCACAAACGTTACTCCAGCAAAATCTCGAATAACTTCGCAGCCGAAGAAAGAACAAAAACAAAATAACGTGTAACATTTACCTCGTCTAGACAACTAAATGTATAGCTAATATTTATTTCAATATTCCCATTATTTAAAAAAAAGTTTTGCTGCGGTAACGTTTCTAACGTTACCCCAGCAGAATATGTTTTTGTGTAATAACTAAAAAACTATATGTGTAACAAATTTAAAAATGTGCTTAACAATTACAGAAGCTGGGCAACTAATTATCTAGAAGATTTAAATGACTATTTTCGACATTATTTTGCTGGGGTAACGCACACGCGCCACACGACTTGTACAATATTGGCGCAAATATCTTTTGTAATTGATAAATAATCGACAGTATAAGTAAGTACCAAGTTCTTTATTTTGTAATTACGAGTTACACAGTAAATGGTTTTATGTTTATAAACAGGTAATTCACAGCCTTTTACCAAAAGGCACGCAAAAATTACGTAACTAATACACGTAATTATGTTTTAAATGATCATCTAGAATTGTTTTAAATGGTCATCTAGACCAAAACATAATCAACCTATATCGTATGCCTAACTGCTGCGACGCAGCGACGCAGGCGCTTCAAAGAGTACCTACACAATATTTATTGGGATTCTTCTCTCAGTTAGGAATTTTAGTACGTCTATACTTTATAAGCAAACATAATAATCAAAGCTTGATCCAGTCACGTCCCTAAAGAGAAAAGTTCGGTAAATCAAATCCACAACCTCTTAACTCCTCGCGGTCGGTAACTGTGTACAGATGCATCTCTAGAAAGTATGGAATAATTTGGGTAAAAGGCACCTTTTAGCAGGGAAAAGACAAGCCTGTGTTTTTAAAGCGTTTAATTTTCCCTGATTGTCATTGCGATTGTCGAAAACGACATTTAAAGTTATATTAATTCGCTTTTCTAAGTCTTTCTTTAGAGTGGCCATTTCATCCCTCCCAGTTCTAGCACTGGATCTATCTGAGACTATGCTGTCATCCGCATACCCAATAGCTCCCAGCCTAACCTGCTCTAGGCCTTCGAAATACCACTCAGAAAAAAAGACATACGTCTTATGTCGTCTCAACAAATTACACAGAGCTTTGTTTCTGGGCAATTCCCAATTTATTGCCTTACCTTGTCTTAGCTACTTGTAATTCAATTGTAATGCAACCTATAAGTACCTTATTGTGCTGTTACCGACACGGATACACAGACGGACACAAGGTCGACAGCGCGTTTAGTTATTGCACGACTTGACTTACTGCGACACATTACGTCGTGGACTAAAGAAGCCAGGAAGAGAAGTGTACCATTTCCGAGTTATAGGAACAATGACAATTCGCATGAAATTGCGTAATACGGAATCAAAGTGCTTTCAGTATTTATTAGTTCTTGGTAATATTTTTATATAACATGTTATTTCCTTTCTACGTATTTATATTTGATGTAGCTATAGTTAATAAATAAATAAAAATTAATAATCACTGTTTAATATTTTTTACATCATATAAATTTCATTGTTTGTGAACGCTTTCATTTACAGTTTATAATGATAAATTATAGTAATTTTATAATTAAAGACACCTTCTAAGTCTCTAAAGTACCACCCACTGTGTAAGAATTAGAAATATAAAATAAATAAGCTTATCCTATTGGATATAATCAACAGACAATATGACTAGAAATTTCATAATTCATTAACTTTAGCACGCCTATCCTAACAACCTAAGTATGTCGCAATGTTGCATCTGAGACACTATGTAATTGGTTGAGTGACTACGTCATCGTCATCATAGCTGAACAATTTCAATATGCTACATATGTGTAGCTTTTATACACTTCCTGCTTCGGATATTCCAAGTAAATCAACGCGTAGACGTCATAGGCTTATTTTCTTGGAAAAAACCATTTCGTATCGGTATATTTGTAATTAAATTTATTCTAGGTAATCAACGGTAACTTTGTAACCTTTAGCCACAAAATAAACAAGTGATTCAAGTTCAAAGTGGTTGCCCAATTACCGACTATACTTAGAAACTTTAATTCAGTTAATTTATTGTCGAAAATAGTATTTAAGCATATCTGTCAACACCTTCTAGGAAATTCGAACAAATAGCGTACCTACATATCTAAATATTTATTGTTATTAAAATTCGTCATACTACTATTAACGCAAGCAAATCTCTGCTTAAAAGGTAATTCCATTTCTCTTTATAAAAAAAAATCGCGAAATTCGATAACGTCAACAAAAACAGATAAAAATTATGTTAGCATCAAACATCGTACACAACTACACACCAAAACTCAAACGAGTCTTCGGTACTTTCAGCCACAATGCCATTATGCACCTACTATTGTGGACATATAAGTTAATGTCATCGGCGTAGTATAGTACCTAAAGAAAAATGTGTCAATATTATGCGTCGGCATGAGTCACCGGTTTGATGTGAAGTAATGAATGATTTAATAACCGGTGTTTGCACGTGGCTAGTGGTTTAGCCCTTAGTCGTACGGTGCATACGCACGTTGTTGATAACAGTTCTTCGTTATAACTGTAAGCATAACCTACCTATAGAATGTACTGGATGTTCAATAATGTTCAATTTCGCTTAGAATGTATTTATTTTTCAAGGTAGTACCTAATTCTTCTGGGTTTTCTACCCCTTGGGGCGGGCGAAAGGAATAGATCCTTTCGATCGTACTCTGACTAACTGAAGCTAGCCCATGTTCCCTCGCCCAGTTGAATCGGGGGCTGCGGGAGCACATAAGTACTCAACGCGGCCTCCACGGGCTTAGAATTTACACAATTCAGCTTTTAGTAAATTACAAACTTATCCACCAATATCCTTAAGCCATCAATGTCTATAATAATCTTCATGTTCTTCTTCTTCTTATCGTGTGGGTAAGTGAGGTCTAACGACCTCATACACCCTAGTGTCAGAGTTTCTAGACCGCCTCTGACGTGGTCTATTGTGACAACCGACATTTGGCGACCGGGACCAACGGCTTATACGTGCCTTCCGAAGCACGGAACCATGTTTTATCAGGCAGTCAGGTGATTCAGGCCTGCAATGTCCTAGCCAAACTGGAAACAACTTTACAAAGTATGCTTCCCGCGGGAATCGAACCCACGACCACCGGGTCACAAGGCAAACGCCTAAACCACTCGACCACGGAGGCAGTTTATGTTTATTCATTATGATTTAATTGACGTTCTAAACGTTTAATTCGAATATAAAATACTACGTATATCCGTTTACCATTAATATCATGGTCAATAGTAAATTCTCACAAAGCTAAACCAGGTTCGTATTCGTTCCGCAAATCATTACTAACTACCCACCAATAAAAACTCCAATAAATTATAAACACAAAGCTCATAAAACCTATTCACCTAATACCTCCACAAAAGAAACAAAACGGAAACTATATTTGTATAGAAAAACAGCATAATAGCCGCACTCAACATTTCACGCTAGAGTAGCGGAGTTTTATGCGCACGCGCGGATCTACGCTACAAGTGCATATCCGGGAACAATGATTGGCTTCCGGCCGTATATTGGGATCAATTGGCCCTATTAATCCCGGGGAAATGTAGGGCTCCTGCCCTTCGTCCGGAATGAGGGAAGGGACGGTGTCTACATCGTTTTATCGATATCGCAATGGGATGGCAACTAAATAAAAAATTACGTGTGAACCAGACTTTCATAAGCAAGTCACATACTTCTTTTCTGCAATAAAAATAATTGGCGGCAATAGTAAGTAACGTGTTAGAATCACGGAGTTTTCTTACTCTACAAGGATGTTTATAAAAAAGCTAACATCATTAAAACAATACATATTCATTATAACCTTTTTTACAATTTGTTGCTTATCTCACCTCTACAACTAAGCAGAACAAGACACCCTTCGCAAGACTGATCTATCATTCTGTGGCTTCTGAAGTTCTGAGTCTGTCTACCGATATCTACTGCCAAAGAAACAAAGATAACAAAAATATTAAAAAGCCACAAATATTACAAATTATGCAATGGTCAATTAAATCCTTCATACCCATTCATATCGACTGCAGATCCGGCGTGATGGGCCAAGTTGCATTGTCGACAATCACGAACAACACTAGCCCCGTTTACACAATAGGCCATGCATAAACGAGTAAACAACTACTCGACCGACATGCGGTTACTGACCATGAAATTCTGTTAGATAATCTTTTATTAACAATGTCGAATATAATGTTATATAACAATTGGTTACTGTTATTTCGTAAAGTTTATGAGGATTAAATTAAATTTTTCGTGAAATGTCATGTTTAAAATAAAAGTAATAACTTGTTTTTTGAATGATGGGAAGTAGGTGAACACATACAATAAAAAAATGGGACATAGTTATTGTACCATACCATTTCTTAACCGACTTCAAAAAAAGGAGGAGGTTCTCATTTACATATATATTTCGAAGATAGATAGTTAGATAGATACACTCTCTATTGTACCCCGTTACAGATAGATAGATAAGGGGTTTCAAATAAAAAGGCTGTCCTATCGCTAAAATCTATATTTTACAGATAACTTCTATGAAGTCGATTCCAGTTTCCAAGTTCACTATTTATGTCATCATCTATTTAGCCTTTTCCCAACTATGTCGAGGTATGCTTACAGTCTTACCGGTTGTAGCTGAATGCTAGTGTTTTACACGGAGCGACTGCCTAACTGACCTCCACAACCTGACTGGTTTTAGTTTTACACGGAGTGAATGCCTAACTGACCTCCACAACCTGACTAGTTTTAGTTTTACACGGAGCGAATGTCTAACTGACCTCCACAACCTGACTAGTTTTAGTTTTACACGGAGCGAATGTCTAACTGACCTCCACAACCTGACTGGTTTTAGTTTTACACGGAGTGAATGCCTAACTGACCTCCACAACCTGACTAGTTTTAGTTTTACACGGAGCGAATGTCTAACTGACCTCCACAACCTGACTAGTTTTAGTTTTACACGGAGCGAATGTCTAACTGACCTCCACAACCTGACTGGTTTTAGTTTTACACAGAGCGAATGCCTAACTGACCTCCACAACCTGACTAGTTTTAGTTTTACACGGAGCGAATGCCTAACTGACCTCCACAACCTGACTGATTTTAGTTTTACACGGAGCGACTGCCTAACTGACCTCCACAACCTGACTGGTTTTAGTTTTACACGGAGCGAATGCCTAACTGACCTCCACAACCTGACTGGTTTTAGTTTTACACGGAGCGACTGACTAACTGACCTCCACAACCTGACTGGTTTTAGTTTTACATGGAGCAACTGCCTAATTGACCTCCACAACCTGACTGGTTTTAGTTTTACATGGAGCGACTGCCTAACTGACCTCCACAACCTGACTAGTTTTAGTTTTACACGGAGCGAATGTCTAACTGACCTCCACAACCTGACTAGTTTTAGTTTTACACGGAGCGAATGTCTAACTGACCTCCACAACCTGACTGGTTTTAGTTTTACACGGAGTGAATGCCTAACTGACCTCCACAACCTGACTGGTTTTAGTTTTACACGGAGCGAATGCCTAACTGACCTCCACAACCTGACTGGTTTTAGT
This sequence comes from Tholera decimalis, assembly GCA_943138885.2. Taxonomy (NCBI): domain Eukaryota; kingdom Metazoa; phylum Arthropoda; class Insecta; order Lepidoptera; family Noctuidae; genus Tholera; species Tholera decimalis. The sequence continues at coordinate 2,980,019 of OW964553.2, read as the reverse complement.
TTTACACGGAGCGACTGACTAACTGACCTCCACAACCTGACTGGTTTTAGTTTTACACGGAGCAACTGCCTAATTGACCTCCACAACCTGACTGGTTTTAGTATTACACGGAGCGACTGCTTAACTGACCTCCAAAACCTGACTGGTTTTAGTTTTTCTGGCTTCTCATTGCTCGTAACGATTGTTAAAGTAGCAAATGATAGCCAAGTACAACGGTTTAACGTGCATCCCGAGGCACGTGGCACTCTCAATATGTAAAGATGGCCTCTCATCCACGGACTGACCGCGGTAAGCATTGCTTTAAACCTTTAAGATCGACTCGTATGGGTGTTATTATTTAGCATCGATCTCCTATAGGTGTACTGTATACTGTATGTGTTATCAATAAAAGGCTCTATTCATCTATTTATATCCCACTAGTGTCCCGGCCCAGCTTCACTCGGTCTTCATCTGCTAATTCTAACAAAAATTATATACTAAAACCTTCCTCATGAATCACTCTATCCGTTGTTGGAAAAAGGCAAAAAATCTGTTGGGCATTTTATAAGTATATCGCGATCATACAGACAGGCAGACGCAATGAAAGACATTTTTTTATAATACGAGTAAGCAGGGAAATACAACCAACCAACGAAACTATTTTCCTTATGTCGAAATCACCCCGTACCTAGCCCTAGTTACACAGCGTCGTCGGCACTACAATAACTCGATAAAGTATTATATAAACACACTCCCGCGCAAGTCACAGTTATCGATCTACTGCAATTTAATTGAATTATTAATTGGTTACCTATCGCGTGTTAGGTGTGTGGGTCGTGTGGGTTCTAGGTATTCATTGTGTTCAAGTAACTGGTTAGGACAATGAAGAAAATTATTGGGACAGGTCATGGACTAATTTGTAGTTACGTACCTATTGAATGTTCAGTTGTGGTCTTTAGATTGTTTTGTTGTGTGGATTTATATTATTTTATTTTATTTTTATTTTATAATTTTTGGACAACTTACAGCTAGACAGAGAAAATAACAATGATAATGTGTTCTTCTTCTATTTAAATAAATATATTAAATATGAATTTAGACTGTAACTATAACTTCCAAAACGACTGGATAGTTGTTGTAATTTTGATATGTTAGTTATTTAAAAAATAACTTCTTTAGGATAATATTTAGATGAACGAATTGAAAACGGCCAAAGAAAACTCTATATTCTTCACCTAAACGCAGCCGCGGGTAAAATTTTAATGAATAATGATCGAAATTTAACCACTGGATTAGCACAAGTCTCTAAATAACAACCAATAGTCTCCCTAATCTCCTAACGTAAACACAATATCACATTCGCAAAACATAACATATGAAACCAAACCCTCTTTATGTGCGTCTTACAGACGTAGATAAGTCAGTCGTCAAGTTACATTAGCTTATTACATAAACAATAAACAGTAGATCAGCCCTGTCCGGCACGATGAGCTGTATCCACAGTGGCGTAACGTGGACTGATAAAGACGTGGGCGAAGTCATATCAGCGGGGCCCCTTTTATTTTGTTCATCACTCATTCATGATAATTCAATTCATATATTTATTTCGGATGATTCCATATTTGTTTGTTAGTAAGATGTGAACTTATAACCTAGTACTACTACTCACCTGTACTAGGTTAGTCACATAACAACTTATAACTAAATTAAATTATAAATCTAAGCTGTGTGCGACACGCCGACTCTGCGACAGGTTTACTTGACTGCATGCAGTCGTATCCATCGCCCCAAGATCGGAGAGTCCCACCTATCAGCTAGCGTTCTCAGAATGAAATTGAAAAATTTAATTAGGGTGCTGGTGATCACCAGCACCCTAATTAAATTTTTCAATTTCATCAAGTCAGTTCTGACTTACATGTTTTGAAAAAAACTTAGCTTAGGCACCAGTCTCCTACAAATTATTTTAAAAATGTATCGGTTCAAGATTCAAGATTCAAGATTCTTTATTTGTTCCTTTCAACAATTACCTAATGTATTCATTTGTGGTGAGTGAATAAATGAAATCTATTCTACAAAATATAAATGTACTGTTGAAAAAGATTTTGTCATCTATGGTTAAGTTTGGGGCATCGCATTGAAAGGGGCCTCGCGAGGCCCTTTGAAGTGTCAGGTCGTGGGCGAGGGCCCACTTCCCCAAGCCTAACTACGCAACTTTAGTTAGTAGTCATGTTGAGAAGCGGTAACCGGAGTCTGTGCGTAACTCGCAAGTAAGACGAGATACCATCTCAAGTTAGCTTGAGATACGCGTGTCTTGTTGAGAGACTGTGGCTAAGTGGTCAAGTTACACAGACATCATAGGCGTTACTGTAATAATAACTTTTTTATTGTTTATAGGCTTGCGTGTCACCTCCATCTCACCTGATGGTAAGCGATGATGTGGTCGAAGATGAAGCACGCTTACCTAGAAGTAACCTATTCACACTTGAATTAAATAAATACTGCCAAATTATAGCTACCAAAAAACACAGAATCTGGCAGGGAACGTAGGCATAATTAAAATATGTATGAAATAATTTTGTTCTAAGTTGAGCTACACGATAACTGACAAATGCTTGCACTGTGCGGATAGATCCGCTCATATCTGTGTAGTTCTCACCTCAAAAGAGCACCACAGACCTCGGTTACCATATGAATTGACCAGTACCAATTGTTTGGGCTTTAAAAAAGACTTTGACACTGACTTTGTTTCGGTGAAACTAGATGAGGTCGGTGTTTCTTAGCTAACTAGTTAGCTAAGGAACACCGACCTCATCTAGTTTTAAGTGCCTAGAAATAATGACTTGTAAACGTTTAATTTAAATTTATTTCACCTATTCAAACAACCATTGAATAGGCTTACTTTAGTTCATCAGAGCTTCAAAGAAAGTACTGTAGGTATGCGTACACCGATTAGGTACTTACGTATGTTTATTCGATAGCTGTTTTAATACGTAAAGTAAAACATATATCAATCCTAAGCAGCCTATATAGTGTCGATATCTATATCAGAGATAAAACATCATTCTATTCTCCACATGTTATTGTTTAAAGCCATTGACCCCTATTGTGAAACAATCTCCCAACGGATCTAGGAATCACAACGCATTTAACAGTCAGTTTAGACATGGACGCATCCTCGTTATAATCTAGATATGGACTAAAAATATCACAAATTCACAATGAGACTTGCGATGCGCTTGCGCCTGCGAATACGTGACCTTTCTGTATAATATCTGCTTTTATCATGGTATGCGCGCGCAGAATTAGTCGCAGCGACACGGATACGGCAGGTGTTAGTAACTACAAATGTATATGTATAACCTATATGTATTTTCTTTGTGCTTTATCATGTAGAAGATGTAGAAAAAGTCTTTTGTTTGGAACACAGTTGGTTATAGTAATTAGAACGTTAATTCATTACGAACACCTAATCTGTCATTTTAACTTAGGTTGCGCCTTGCGTCTCTATTTTACTCCCGGTAGTTGACATTAAATCAACTGCAGTAGAAGACTGATTATGTAGCCTTTCTTTAATTGATGTGGATGGAATAAATTGGCAATCGACTCCATCCCCTAGGTGGAACGGAGACTTCTACTGACTAAAAACCTACCCTGTTTCTTCAGTTTCTCTTGCGTTTCGGGGCCGATCTCGTAAGAACATTCCAGCAACCTGGCTATAAAAATCATTAATCCTGATCTACAATATGAAACTCATTTTTTGTAACCAGAGTTGAAAATAATGTTATGAACTTAGCGAAAAAAATATTAGTGTCATCCAACAATCTACCCGTTGGTCGCTTTTAAACTTTGGTCACAAGATCTTGGTCAAACCACTTAGAGCTTTAATGAATATTTAGTTCCAGAGTTCCTTGTCCAAATGGATCCAATCACATTAGAGACAATATTACAAGACCCCAGCTGAGTTTAATCAACGCTGACTCACATATCGTCAGCAGTAGCGTCACATGTGCAAGTACTATAAGTCCTTGTGCCGATGGGATGCGCAAGAGTCGCGCAATGATGTCATTTGCGAAGGGCACTGACGCATGCGCTTATTTGCAAATTGGTATGCCAAAGTAAGAAGAAAAGTAATAAGAGTAAATTTACAACAATAACACAATATTTACAAAGCTGTAATGTACCTATATATAGTTTTTTTATTTTTTTAAAGAGCTAAGTGGGTAGAATTCACATTACTAGCAATCTTGGTAACCCCTCCAACTAAGCTAAATATGATTGTGTCTGGATTGGGTTCACGGCAATCGTGTAATGGGTGGGATTCCAATCCGCAACCTCTCGATCACAAGTCTCCTTAGCCGTTAATTGTTTTTAGAATGGGTTAGTTTAGTTAGGTTTGTTTTTAGACAAAATATCAGTGTATCTGTATAGGACGACACTGTTTAGAATGAGTCAGAATGGAAATGTTTCTACTTTAAGACAGTGAATCTGAATCAGCGTCCGGAAGAATTTCACACTGCCCGTAGTTAAATTGTTCATAACGCGAATTATTTTTAGTAGCTAATATCTGTTTAACTAACTACTACATATTTTAACCACTATTAGTTATATCAATCTATGTTAACCTTCGGCATACAAGGTGGGGTTATTTTAACCCCAACACTTTTAAATCGAGTTGATTGTATATTAAAACTCAATCAAATAACTTGACGTTCACAGTAACTGGAGATTAAATATTGCCGCGTCAAACCACAACGTTTGATCAGTATTGCGCACACCAGCATCATGTGTGCAAACACACAAAGTGGCTCCCGGGCGTTTTTAACCCCACGTTGTATGGGGCGTCGTAAAAAAAGTTTGCGCCTACTTTTGTGTTTTTTCGTTAGTTACACTTACAATTTGAATTATATTTCTACTTTTTCATTTTTATTATATGTACGGATAGTGAATACGTCTAATAACCTGCAGGATGATCGTATTGCGGCTATCTTATTAATTATTATAACTAAATAATTATTAAGTAAGAAAATGAACTTTCTTCCTAGTAGTGACGACGAAGCAGATCTCATCAGAGAGGCTTCTGAAGTTCAAAGTGATACAGATGTGGAAGATGCTGAGATAAACCTTGAACCATATTTAGATGATACAATATCAACACCTTAACCATTTTATCTCGGAAACTTGTCGATAGAACATACGATGTATCCCGCAACTGTAAACGCTGGCCTCTATTGGCCTGGTATTTTTTTTCAGGTTGAACCATGCTAGTATAAACGCATTTCTTGTGCATGTTAAATAAAAGCATTGAAAGTAACAAAACTAATCTAAGGAAGAATTTGATCAAGATATTGATCTTTGCTCGAAGACCACATTAGTCAAAAGTCAATTCACATTATACCACGAGATATAAGAAGACGCGTGCCTGAAATATTGCATGAAGAAGATCCAGGATCGCCATATAAACAAGCAAAAAGATCTCAGAGATATTCTTTCTGCCCAAGAAACAAAGATAGGAAGAACTTTTACTGTTGTATCAAATATAATGCCGCGATATGTAAGGAACATGCGAATTTGGTGTGTGAAAATTGTAGTAATTTAGATAACGAATGATCACGCTCAAATAGGTGTACAGTGCTAATAGTGATTATTTTTATGAAGCCAAATCTATCTAGTTTTATATAATAAGTAAAATAATTGTGCTCATTTTACGAAAATATTTTTGTTGATTTTTTATTTTAACTTGATAACACTTTATTGAAGTTACGGAGAAAGTATGTGATTTTAAGTTTTTTTAATAATCAACGTCTAAAAATATAGTCATTCACACTCATTGTACTTGGTGCACACACAGTAGAGACAATCTCTTTTGGGGTTAATTTAACCCCACGTTGTATAGGTGAGGATTTTTTTTCACCTTGTATGCCGAGGGTTAATATTGTTAGTCGGAATTACAAGCGAAAATTCGAGTTGCCATGCGGAAGCGGAGTACATTTCAGTTGAACATATTTAATAGTGGCCAGCAAATATTTATCGACATCGCAATTTACCTTATAGAATGTTGGTCCCTATGAAATTGTATTTTTGTAACTGTTACGCCATATTTTTGTTTACAAATTCCTTTTAATATACGTTTAAACGACCAATCTATACCAGGCCTATGCTGGACGTATGCTGGAGTCAGTTTCCACGCCAGCTCAACAATAGCAGACTGCGCTTAATTCCATTACGAGAAAGTTTTACGATGAGCGAACGAAATGAGCTCACCTGTCATGTGAAGGGTGATAAGCTTACACGTGAGAAGAACGAGCAAAGAGAACCCAAATTCCATGACAAGAAAGCGAAGCGCGATTAATAAGGAGGATTTTGTGCGTCTAAGGTGGACTTTTTAGTGTTTAGAGCGTGTTCGCTTCTCCCGTTCTCCTAGAGTGAGCAACTATGAATGACAAACCTAAAAAATCTCCTTCTGGAAGTCGCGTACCGTAATATTAATATAAAGCTACAATAGCAATAAGAATGTGTTATAATTACACATTTTTTATAACAATTAATTACTCCTAAAGGTTAATTGTAAAACTTATTCACGACAAATCCGGGTTGAAAACTCGCCAAAAACAAGCAACTGCCTCCAAAGGCACATTAATATTGGCAACTCAACCATAGCATCTATTTGTTTTCAAAAGCGATACAGATTCGCATACAAAACGGTTGATAAGTCAAAAACCATTAGCATACAAACATGCTATACATGAGTACGTTTAGTGTAGGTATTAGAACGTTTTTTACACGGCTACGGTAAAGCCAAAAGGTATAACTTTAACAGTCAATGGGATAAAATCTTTGTTTATCAGACCTACAATCTTAATCTATACTAATATTATAAAGCTGAAGAGTTTGTTTGTTTGTTTGTTTGTTTGTTTGCTTGCTTGAACGCGCTAATCTCAGGAACTACGGTTCTGATTTGAAAAATTCTTTCAGTGTTAGATAGCCCATTTATCGAGGAAGGCTATAGGCTATATATCATCACGCTAAGACCAATAGGAGCGGAGCACTAATGAAGAATGTTTCAAAATCGGGGGATTTTTTTTCCACGCGGACGAAGTCGCGGGCGGAAGCTAGTATTTAGATAAAATCATTGCCCCACTCTATGATTTTCTTTTGAATCATGGGTGAGCACCCAGACTCGGAACAATTATAATATACAAAATCCTTTTCTGATGTGAGAATTGACCCTGCGTCACTCAGCGTAGCAGCCAATCATTTAACCACTGCGCCAACCCGCCAACTGTGTGGTCAAAATATTCAATTGACCGTAATATTTATGTGAGGTTACTATTTGTTACATTAGTATTAGGAACAAAACTCTTACTATGGTAAGTCTCTGGCCGAGCAACATAATGTTTTTTTTTTTTTAAATTCCGGACGAGCCCACTCTTGACTTCAATCTTGCCTAATGGTAGGCGATAGATGTAGTTTTTAATAATTTTTCTTCACCATTTCTTCCACTAATTCTCTATATTATATTATTATATTATAGCTCTGCATTCTATCCTACCTAGTCTGCAATGCCTGTCAGTCTGTCCAGTTTCACCGACGACGGGTAGAAAGCCTGTAATGACCGGAAGTGACGGCAACCGTGTGACCTACCGCTGCGCTTGCGCAATACCCACCGGATATCTACCTGATAATACTGGAGTGCAGCGAGTGTGATGTGATTGTTGTAATAAAAAGTGATAGCTTTATTTATTTACTTCAAAATAAAACGGCCGATAGCCGTAGATTACTTGAAGACGTGAAAAAAGAAGCACCAGTCATACACTCATCTCGCAGTACTCCAGGCATATAGACAAGATCTTCTTCCATTCATCTGCAAATACGTTACAATTAGGTTGTGAGTGCGGAGAGTGTGTGAAGAATAGGGCTTGGACTCGAGCGACGGTACGACTCCTGGACAAAGCGAACAATCTGTGTCTCCTATTCAGTGATAGCTTGATCGTGAGTTGGTAAAATTAAAGAAATTATTAATATGGTCGTTGTGAATAATTTTGTTCTTTACATATAAACATACATGTATGTGCCTTCCTTTTCAAACTTACACGTCAGTTAGAAGACATTTTCAGCTTAAAATAAATATATCGAAGGTACGTCACTCTCGGGCAGTCTCGGGCCCTTCCAAAAATCACATCGAATCGTTGCTCCGTTTCAAAGTAATAGGGTAGAAACCAACAAACAAGGATATACGCGCATTTATAAAAGTATGGATATATTGATTATTATGGAATGCTAAATAAGTGGCGGCCCATTTTAAACATTTATCTCGCAGACGCAAACTTTAAAGAAGCAATATTCACAATAAATTGCAAATCCCATATGCATGCCAGAAATTAGGCCAGTCGCACGCAAAATGAAACAAATATGGCTGTCATCAATATCGTGCTAAACACTCCACCAAAAGACGCTAACAAGTCTATTTGTACTTCGTTTAATAACTGCACTAGATAAGGAATCTCAGAAGGCCCAGGTAAATCTAAAATGATATCTATTTATGTAGGAATGAAACGTTATGACAGGATAGTGAAATGAGACGTGAAGATGAATGACAGATGTGAAGCATAAACGAGTGACAGAGATGAATGTACGAAATAGTCAATTAGTGAAAGAGATGGCGAATGAATGTTGAAGATGTAAAATAAGTAAGGGAAAGGGAAGGATATAGAACGAAGACGATACAAAAGACGTGTACTTTTAAAGGAGAAATAAAATACAGTTTTTAAGAAGTAATCGGCCGTTTAATCGAAAAATCATTGAGCTAATCCCACATTTATGACGTAATTTATAATAAAAATAATAGTTTGGCACCCCAAAATTTTCATTTCATTTATCTCGTAAACACAGGTACATAAAATGTTGCAAGAGTCTAGAGATTATTGATATTTTGAGCCCTGCCTCTCAAACTACAATATCTTAAGAGGGATCTCAAATCGGCTGCTTGTTAACTTAAACAGTTTCAAAATATTTGTCGTATATGTCGGTCGGTCCGTATAAAGTAGTAAGTGTCGATGCTGCGTTCTTTCACTGTATCTGAACAACGAAGTGACTGTATTATTTTTATGGTTCTTGCTATGTTGGGATAACTGTTTACGGTCTCCTACAATAGGTACTTCAAAACCTGTCCCAAAAAGCTTTGCTTTAGCTTCAATTGTCTTTTTTTAACAGATTATACTATAGTTGTATGCATTCACGGCAAAAAGAGACGTTGGACCACCATCTCACTTGATGGTAAGCGATGATATGGTCGAAAATGCAGCATGCTTACCCAGAAGTAACTCATTTATTCTTGACTTAAAGACCCCCAGACCTTTATGTAAATTCCTATATTTTAACAAAAAAATGTTTGATTCCGATTTTTAATACACCAAGATCATTAGAGACTGCTATCAAGGACAGTGTCAAGTAGTACTTCTTATCGATGTCTATCTAGCTGTTTAATAACTAAATGATTAGCGGCATCGTGCCAGTGCGCATGAGTTCCCACGGGCCGTTGACATGTGTGGCTCAGTGCAAGTGTGCATTGTCCTGTTCCAAATATGAAGCATTGTTTTATAATGGCGGCCATTTTTTTTACATTTTTTTTTGTTCTTCCTTCGTTAAGAAGGTAAGTCAAGATAAGAGATTTTCCATGTATCATGAAGCAAAAACTTTGTCCCCCTTTTAATGAACATTACGATTACGAATTAGTATGACATTTGGCACATTTAAAGTCAGCTAATATTTTGTATACTAGCGTTCAGACCTAAAATTGAAAAAGCCTCAATAGAGTTGTTGTTGTCTGAGTCAGTTGGAGGGGTGTACAAGATTACTAGTAATGTGAATTCAACCCACATTAGTAGTTCTGTTTATGTAAAAAAGGGTTAATTTTGACCACTTGTAAAAAACAATTACCACCCATTTGTACCACACTAGTTTTTATATGTTTATGCCTTGAATTCATAAATAAATAAAACTGTGAGAAACTGTGAATACTAACTTTATGCCAACAATCTATACTTATAATAAATCTGTAGAGAGGTCAATTCTGTACATGAAATATATTTCCAAAATAACTATCAGGGGGTGATTAAGGATCGATACTCATGCCAAAAATGCAATCAGTTAAATTTTTGTCTGTCTGTCTGTCTGTCTGTCTGTCTGTCTGTATAACCGTTATAGAAACAAAAACTACTCGACGGATTTTAACGAAACTTGGTACAATTATTTTTCATACTCCTGAGCGGGTTATAGTATACTTTTCATCACGCTACAATCAATAGGAGCAGAGCAGTGAAGGGAAATGTTGGGAAAACGGGAGAAGTTACTCCATTTTTTAAGCTTCCGTCGCGTGTGCAACCTTAATGGTTAAAGCTACACAAATCATTTCATGACGGAAATGTTCTCCTTAAAATTATATAAAAAATATCCCACGACAGCATATGTCTAACTTTTATGGTTGACTCACAATAACACGTGTAACTCCCGATAGCTTAGCAGTTCGAAGCTTTCTGATTATAATATTTGTCTACTCTTACGTTTATAACACTCTCAGTCACCCCTAATTGAAAAAGTTAACATTATTAACTATTCCATAAAAAAATTGGCCAAGTGCGAGTCAGACTCGCCCATGAAGGGTTCCGTAGTAACTATAATATAATATGCAAATTTATTTGACGAAAAAAAAAACCTTACAAATTTATTAAAACTAGCTTATTTACATTTTTTACAACTGCGCCAAATAAATTTGTTTTGAAAATAAAACCTTACAAATTTCTTAAAACTGGCTTTTTTACATTTTTTACAACTGCGCCGAATAAATATGTTTTTCATAGTGTTTGTATGAATTACAAAGTTATATTTGCGGTTTTAGAAAATATGCTGTATCTCAAAAACTGCTGAACTGATTTCGTTCAAACTAATTTTGGTTGAAAGTTTATATTAAGATCTACAGACATATATTTTTTTTAGATTTTTCACTCCATTATTATAGAAGTTAGAGGTTGTGTCCGCCACACACACATTTTACCACTTTGGAAGCTTATATCTTTTAAACGATTGACTTTATGGAAAAGTGGTTTTAGAAATCCCGATGTCGTTTTTAAAGAACTGTCTATAGATACCACACATGCATCGATTTCATGAAAAAAATATTTTCAGGTTTAGTTCCATGTATAGCCCCCCTTTATTTTAAATATTTTTTAATTTTTTCTCAAAATCGGAAAGCGGTTCACAGAATACATCTACCTATCAAGTTTCATATGTATAGTCCTAATAGTTTCGGAATAAAATTGCTGTGACAGACGGACGGACGGACAGACAGACAGACAGACAGACGGACAGACATGTCGAAACTATAAAGATTCCGTTTTTTGCCATTCGGCTACGAAACCGTAAAAAGCATCATATAAATCGGTATAGAAACACCAAAGTTATACATGAAATACGCTTATAATAATAAGCCATCGCGCGTGAATACTGAATCATGCTATAAGGATTATTTTTGAGAATCGGTCGCCGCGCTCGACGCGTCTCGCGGTCGAAGCGTTCTCTAGGTACTTAAGCCTCATGTGAACGTGATCTAAACAATATTACCAATACATTAACTTACGCTGACGGAGTCGCGGGCACAGCTATATTGTATCATTACGCTAAGGCCAATAGGAGCGGAGCGCCAATGAAGAATGCTTCAAAATCGGGGTTAAATTTAACGTTAGCCCAAAGTAACTATTCCACGCGGACGAAGTCGCGGGCAAAAGCTAGTAAATCAATAAAATTGAAAATTAAATAACGTACATAAATTCATTAATTATTTAAATTTATAGACACCAAATACAAGGAAAACCACAGCGTCACACCATGTCAAAAATAAACTATGTGACTAATAAACTTCTCACCATAAAATAATTAAAATAAAAGATATTTATGCGTGTACAGACACACAACAACTACAATAGAAAGTAACAAACATTATCAAGGTAACAGCAAAGATTACACTGAACATTATCCAATCGAGCATTTGCTGGGCGAAAATTACCCAGCGCTGGTTGGTACTTCGCAGTGACACACGGACAGAAGTAAATAAAATAATGTGAATTTGTAATGTTTGTAATAAATAAATAATATTAAATGGTGTAAAAAGTATCAAAATGGTGTGCGCGTGCGATGATATCAATCACGCCACCAAATGGCGCGCAGTTGACAGATATCTAGCCTACACGAAAAAAAAATCAGCCGCGCGTGTAGCCTTTACAACGCCACATAGGTACAAACATACATAGAATGATAAACATATTACCCTCCTTTGCATCGCGCAGTCGGGTTAAAATTCTACATACGTGACAAAATACATATACGGTTCCCGTTATAAGTGCATCTATAATCGACAAATAAAAACAAAAGAGAGTGCACGTATAGAGGGCGTGGTTGTCTATTGTGTCTGTATACCTCTACAATTAAACGAGGTTCCCAGCCAATGTATCGGAAATGTCTGTTAGGGAGTGATCATTATGCTTGCTGCAAATGCAAACCCATGTCGGATGTAAACGGTACAATGATACGTATGACAAAAATTGGCCAAGTGCGAGTCAGACTCGCCCATGAAGGGTTCCGTATAGTAACTATGCCAAATAACTTTGTTTTTCAGAGTGTTTGTATGAATTACAAAGTTATATTTGCGGTTTTAGAAAATATGCTATATGTCATAAACTGCTGACTCGATCTCGTCCAAACCAATTTCTTTTGAAAGTTTATATAAAGATCTACAGCATATATTTTGTTTAGATTTTTAACTATATTATTATAGAAGTTAGAAGGGTTAACATATTTTACACCTTTGGAAGCGTATATCTTTTAAAATATGTATTAACTTTATGAAAAAGTGGTTTTAGAAACCTCAATGTCATTTTAAAAGACCTGTATATAAATACCACACACGCATAGGTTTCATGAAAAAAAAAATCAGTTTTAGTTCCATGTATGCCAGCCCCCTTAATTTATAATACATTTTTCTTTTTTTTTTTTCTTAAAATCGGAAAGCGGATCACAGAATACATCTACCTACCAAGTTTCACATGCATAATCCTAATAGTTTCGGAATAAAACGGTTCTGACATATGGGCGTATGGACAGACAGACATGACAAAACTATAAGGGTTCCGTTTTTTGCCATTCGGCTACGGAACCCTAAAAACGCCTAATCGTAACATTAACATAACAAGCTTATAACGTTCTTACGCCTGGGACAACGCCTTGCTTTGAGAGGAATACGCCGTAATTTAGTACGCGAGCCCATTGCGAGCTGGTGTATTTCTCATCTTAACATAGTATAAAGCAAAGTCGCTTCCCTGTCTCTGTCCCTATGTATGCTTAAATCTTTAAAACTACGCAACGGATTTTGATGCAGTTTCTTTCAATAGAAAGTGTGATTCAATAGAAAGGTTTTTAAGTATATAACATGCATAATATAGTAGAGGAACACTGATAATTTTTGAGGTTTCTAATGTGATGTCGCAAATAAACACATTTTTTGCGCTTGCTTTGCAAACGCTGGCTGAACCCTACGAGATAGATCAAAATAATGTACTACAGTATTGTACACCTTAAAAAGGTCAACAAAAAAGTCCTCGATGGCATCTGTCTATCTCTTATAGATAACCCACAACAATCATTTTTTATCCTTTACTTTTTACGAGAAATACGAGCATATTTTATGAAGCGATTTTAAGCAATACAGCATTAATCCTTATCCAATTAAGTACCATAAATATATTGTGCATTTAATATAAATCAATATTGCCCTTTACAGAACATAATTTAATTAAATAGTTTCGAAGATATTACAGATTTAAAATGCAAGGACATAGCGGTTGCGGCGCGGTGCCGGCGGAGGCACGGCGCGCGTGCCTATGTTGCTTAGATTTAAGCGTTGAATGTTTTTCCTATGGTAAATTATGTGTCGCACTTTCAAGAGTAATTACTAAAGAGAACATGGATGTCGAATGACAAAAAGGCTGTCAACATAAACATTGCACCCGTGCGAAGCCGGGGCGGGTCGCTAGTATAATAATAATATAATAATATTCCACAACTTTCACACAACGCCATCTAGTCCCAAACTAAGCAGAGCTTGTGTTGTACATATTATAGATAAATTACACCCAGACAAGGTACAAATGATCGTGCTCATCACACAAACATTTGTCCTGGGTGGGAATCGAACCCACGACCTTGCGCATAGCAGTCAGGGCCACTGACCACTAGACCAACAGGCCTGTCAATATCTTCAGATCTTCGGTGGGAGGAATGTTTACTTTCTCTTCTTCTTTTTTGGGAGTACTCTCTCAAAATGGTGAAATAACGTTTTGGGAATAGTTTCATTGTGCGTGCAGCTAAGGAGCGGAATTCCCTGCCGGAGTCTGTGTTTCCTGATAGCTCTAACCTGGGAGTTTTTAAGTGAATAGGTTACTTGTAGGCAAGCGTGCTTCATCTTCGACCACGTCATGGCTTAACATCAGGTGAGATGGTGGTCAAACGTAAGCCTATTATTATTATTATATACTTTATTGTACACCTTACAATACACTTAAGGATACAAATAATAAAGCTAGTGTACAATGGGCGGTCTTATCGCGAAGGGCAATCTCTTACAGACAACCTTTGGATGGACAGAAATTAAAGGAGATAGATTTAGGGCTGTCAGTGTACAACATCATACATAATACTAATTAAACATAATAATATAAAATACATACCATATATGCAATATATACAAATATAATATATTAATATAATATACTAATACATATCAAAATTATAATTGAGAAAGGAGGGGAAAAAAATATAGTGAAGGTAAATGCTCTTTCACCATTCTTTTGAACGTAGGTAATGTTTGAGCACGCCTCACATCTACGGGCAATTAACAGTAAAAACATTAAAAATCTCCTGGATTCGAACCCATGAACTAACTAACTCGTAGATCGCGTTTTTAGCTACTGAGCCAGAACTGCTCAAATGTTAATGACTATGAGCCTAATAGATTTAGGAAATCGGTCAAGGATGTTTATAAATTACAATGTTAAACCTAGTTTTTAGAACACATCTGTTTAATTAAAACAATATTATGTTAATCACCTTATGATTCATCAATCGATTTACATAAAAGAATCTAAGAAATCTGATGATACATACCAGATCACCAGAAGGATATACATATATACGTATAAATAATACGTAATACATATATCTACTATAAATAAAATTTATGTGTCTATCTGTGATATCAAAATAACTTTGATTTCTCAAGTGTTTAGAGTTATTTTTACTAATAATGCTAAACTTACATAAATAACCTTATTGGAAATTTTTGTATTTCCCTGTCTTTCTTTTCATCTAGGTTCATTGCCGGAAGAGCGTAACCGATTTGAATGTGACTTCCAGTGGAAGATAGAGGAGTTTATAGGGCAACACATAGGCACGATTCTGGAATTCCCACAGAATCGGGATTAACGCAAGAAAAACAAAGGTAATATCGATTCCCACGCGAACAGAGTCGCGGGTAGAACTAGTATAGTATAGAATGTACGATTCAATCCTTTACACATCTTACTGACATATTTATTGACAATGATGCAATAAGCTGTTAACACGGATTTTCTCGCATATGTTAGAAGTAAATTATAACAAAGCATTAAGTGGGTACACTAAAGTAATAAACTAAACAGACTACATATGGTAACCAACCAACTCCTGATGGTGGATCATAAACATTTAAAAAAAAACATTAAATTCATAGACAAGACTGGAATTGAAGTTACAACAATAAACGATAGTTTAATATGAAAATAATCGACTAAAAAGGACTATCAGGTTTTATAATAAATGCTTTGTTCTAAATTTGAAAATGTATAAAAAGAATACCTACAAAAAGTTCTATGGATTCGTAATATTGAAGATAAATTAATTACGCAGGATATAAAAGTAACTATTATAGTGCACACGCATTCGCGCAAACATAGATGCACTTAGTTCCTTTCATCTCGTAGCCCCAAGGGCAGGTGCTACTGAATAATTTCTAATTGAAAACCCCATAAATATTGTTTGCCAACCCGATAATCAAACCTGGGTGCGATGAAATATTTTTGATTTTGATTTCACATGAGCTCACATGGGCACTTAAAAAACGTCAGAAGCGGTTCGGCGTCGGGAACGGTTCGAATTGATCGTTGTATGGAGAAGCACCGGCAAGAAACTCTATGCACTTGTAGTTAATACAATTTTTTTTTATTAATTCAGCAATCGAATAAAAATATTTATATAGTTAGTTGTTGTTAGTTGTTGCAGTAAATTGCAATTACATGAATCGTTAGCCGTCTCCACTCAACGCATGCCTGCATTCACCACAAATACCTCCTCACTAACACATATGAAACTGCACTCAGGTACGTAGATAACATTCCTTATCAGTTATATTTCCGGTCATTATTATTTATATTGGTCGTAGAACACAATATTATTGGGAAATCCGTCACAGCTATTAATTGAATTGGAAAAAAACCCGTGTTAGGAAACGAGTACGATAACGTAAGATGATGACTGTGTGTCTTATCGTGAACATATTTCTTATAAGATGCTATGAAATCATTTCGTTGAGTATTGCATTATTTCTCCAAATGTTATTTGAGAAACTGAAGTTGTACATGCAAAGAAGTACGTCATTTGTGAACTGAGAATGCCTAGCACTAATGAAGGGGGCCAGGAAGGCCATTGCCTACCGTGGTTGCGGGAATTTCTAACGAGATACCTCGTCGCAGGAACGCAAATGAGGGAACAGGGTCGGATTTTAGTTAGTACAAACTGATATTCCCTTCCGCTTCACCCAGAACGGGAAAAAATATATTTTGTCCCCCCGAAAAGAAGGACAAGTTTAAAATTGACCTTTTTCTTCTCAATCGGTATGAAGTCCAAAGCTAAAGAAAGTTACAAAAGCGCAAACAAAACACATTTCTAGATACAGAAGTGAAAAGTATCAGTTTAATTACCTAAACATTATTGTGCTTTTTTCACACAATGATCTAACAAAGTTTAACGACATCGTAAGTCTCATTGCAGACGGTAACGATCACAAATCTCGGTCAGCTAAACTAATTCGGTTGCTCTCACCACTCGAGAACTTTCCTCAACAGAACAATACTTGGCTCCTAATCCTAAGTTCACATGTCGCTAAACAATCGAGAAATCATCTCCTATCTCTATTGGCCATCAAAATGTCAGTGTCGGTCTTAATTAAGAAGTTGTGGAATGTAATGACAACGCAATGTCGAAATTGTCCCATTGTGCACAAATTCCCAAGGATTATGTTGAAAATATTTGGTTTGCTCGCTCAAAACAGTTAGACCTTGATGATGCAGAAATCTGATCTAAGAACAAAAGACCAGACCATCTGTGTGTGTTTGTTTGCAACCGCACCTTGAATAGGACGCAATTTAACGTTGTCGCAAATGAATTTTCTAGATCTGTAAGCAGAGAAGGTCGCAGCAGCTAATTAATGTGGCATCTCGCAACCGACTTCCGTTTGCTCAACTTACTCCACTTGTAAGGGAATTACACGTGATTGCTTATATCAAACTGGATGTCATATAATTGTTACGTAAGCTACGGTATCCTTATAAACATTTTGCCATATTTTGCAATATTGCATGTCTATCATCAGCCATCTGCTAAATATTTTCCAACTTAGTTGGGCTGGCTTCCAGTCTAACTAGATGCAGCTGAGTACAATTAATTTACTTGAAGCGATTGCCTACCTGACCTGCACAACCCAGAAGCTGGGAAAAATTAGACCTCTTGGCAAGATTGATTTCCTGTCTAGGTACTACAAATAACGACTGTTAAAGATGTAAAAATTATAGCCAAGACCAAGCTTGGAGCCAGCTTAAAAGATAAATGATCTTTATTTTGCAAATTGGTTACTAAATAACACTTTTACACGTCATTTTTTTTCGTAAATATTAACTAGATGAGGCCGGTGTTTCCTAACTGACTACCCTAAGAAGAAACACCGAAACAAACTCAGGAGTCCGTCTCTTAAGTCCATACAATATATACTGGTTTAATTATATGAGAACCTTGTAGGTTTTTCAGTCTGAGGCGATCTTTTGAAGAAAGATGCTCACAGATTTGTGTGGGCCTGTCCATACAGTGCAAGCATTTGTCAAATGACGTATAACTCAACTTAGAACAAGGAGCTTAACGATTTGACGAACAATACCAAGGTAAGGACGTTTGGGTAGTTTACATATTCACAATCGTTTATGTGGATTATGTAGATTGGTCTGAAATGGCCTTTTGAGGAAAGAATCACACAGATTTGAGTAGACCCGTCCTGTCAGTTTGTTTGTAAGCTCAACTTAACGTGCTTTTTAAGACACGGGAGATTCTTGAAATATTATGATGGTCCATGACCTCGACAAAGTGTTGCTCAATGATCAACTTGTGTGGCTGTAATTTTTTAACCAACGAACTCCCCTCTTAACACAAAATTATTTACGCATTAAGTTTCAATAAGAAACCAGAAACGCAGAAGCGTTTATTTATACATACATACATATACAAACACAATTACAGATAACCGTATCTTCTAAGTCCACAAAGCATTTCCTGTCGTTATAATATTTCTACGCAGTACAGGGTTCCCATGGTGGTTATTATCTCATGGGAGATATAGGAAATTCTGCCATTAGCTGCCAAGAAAGTGAAATCGAATAATGATGCGCACGCACAGCGATGGGATCTCTGTCACTTTGCATGTTATTAGAAAAATCTTTAGGGAACTCCAAATGATTGATGGTTGTAAACATGTTCAATTCCTGAGATATAAAGACGCGATTAAGCAATGAAAGGGTATGGGATTGAATCTTCCACAGGGAAAATGGAAGCCTATAACCACCCTTAATGAAGAGCGACTGGGATGAATTTGTTCATAGTAACCCTTAGTTGATAAGTTTTGTTCTAACTAATGGATCAATGTTGTCATATTAAATAATATATTCATTCACTAGCTTTTGTCCGTGACTTCGTTCGCGTGGGAGGTTTTTCACGAGTATATCAAGATCCCGTGGGAATTCCGGGATAAAAAGGAGCCTATTCCAGGGTATCAACTATCTACTTATCAAATTGTATTAAGATCCGTTCAGTAGTTTTGCGTGAAAGAGCAACAAACATACATACATCCTCACAAACTTTCGCATTTATAATATTATTATAGTAGGATTTACTGCTAAATTTGGAAATATCAGTCACGTGAGAACACATAATAATTAACAAAAATGTAGTCGCTATGAACTACATTGGCGATAAACCATCAAATCAAATATAGTATGTTTTAATTGCAAGATAAAACACATTGTCTGGCAGTTGGAGTACTTTTTGCGGCCTACCCAAACGTCCTTACGACGTTTGGATCTCCTAAGTCGGTTGCCTATTAAAATTCCCTATATATTGTCAACCAAAAACAAATAATTGTAATTGAAACTAAGCAGTAATAGGTAAATGTACTCACCGTTCTATGCGACAGATCAGTGACGGAGTCGTGGCGATGCTCGAGGCTGCCGAGACTGCAGCAGGAGGCCGAGGACGCGAGGCTCACCGAGTCGGCGCGCGCGCGGTGCGGCGACACCGCCACGTGCTTCAGCATCCCTACCCGGCCCTGGAACAAGCACGAAGAACGCAATTAACAAACAATATATCAGACATGAGTGTGAACAGCTTATGGGGCTTTGTGGGTTCTCAGAACCATCATAATTCGAAGTTTCAATAGCCTAAATGATTGTAAGCTCAACCTTATTGCCTTGAACCCACTCCAGACACAAGCACATTTAGCTTAGTCGGAGCAAAGAGTGTCAGCAAAATTGTCGGGGCCCACTAGGAGGCCGTTGCCTGTCGGTGTTGTGAATTGTTCGAAAGAGTTACCTCGGCGCCGGAACACTAAGAGCAAACGACGGAACATAGATGAGTTTTAGTCAGAAAAAGTCTGACACTTCACCCAGATCGACAGGTAGTCGATTTACCATCTTTAAAAAAAAGCTTAGTCGGAGGGGAATGTGGATTTTATACTACATTGCTCGTTCACTTTAAAAAAAACTGATATCAGCTTATTGGGGTCTCAAGAATAGAATTAGAATAGAATAGAATTTATTTATTTTCTCACCACAAATTAACACATTAGATAATTGACATAAGGTACAGACAATTTAAACATAATTTGTGGGAGACTGGTGCCTAAACTAAGTTTTTTCCAAAACCTGTAAGTCAGGTCACCAGGCCCCTAAATTAGATTTTTTAGAAACTTACTGGAGACGAGTTCATTCTAAAAAAGTGTCAAATTTACAGTAATTAAGTACTTAATTTAAATAATTTATCATTCAAACAATTTAATTTAATAATGCAGGTAAGACGATAAAAAAAAAAAAATTAATATATGTTATAATAAATAGTAGGTATATATAGGAACATGCAAGTGTGTTATGTGTGTTTGTGTTCGGGTGTAAAGCATAGTGTGTGTGAGATGTGTGGTTCGTAAAGAACTTAAGATGCGGTTTTGAACAGATCTTCAATTTCGGCATAATCTAGGCTAAAAAGCCATTCTGTCAATATTTTTTTTTAATTTGTTTTGTTTACGGTGTGGATTGAGACTAAATTATTCAGTTTATTGTTAATATCTCAGAACCTGCAAAAAATTACTTATTCATTCATCATCTTAGCTTTTCCCAATTATTTCTGGGTTGGCTTTTAATCTAACTTGGTTCTGCTGAGTTCTAGTGTTTTACACGGAGAAAATGTCTCAGCCCAGTAGCTGGGCAACACGGGTACCGCGTTGGCGAGACTGTTGTCATATTTCTGGCTTCTAACTACACGTAAAGACTAACAAAAATGTACCAAAGACAGTCAGACACGGAGGAATTTCGATATTTTAACAGAAGTTAAGTCACCCATCCACGGATAAACCTCCCAAACCTTTGCTTAACTTTAAGAAGAGCTCCTATCGCTCAGAACCAAAACCTGAAGAAGAAGTGTCAAAGTACCAACCCGCATTAGATTCTTCTCAATGCAACTACCATAAATAATATAAGTTATGAAACTTAATACGAGTTACTCGAACTATATTGCTGAAAGCGAGAATCGTTATCAAAGCAAAGAATCGATTGTTATGACAATACACGAGTTCTTTAATAAACGACTTCGAAGATTATCACTCAAAAGAATTGAATACATTAAGATAGAAAGATAACATCTTTTAGTTTATTTTCGTCAGCCTATTACGACGCTGTTCCAACTGTTCGGACACAGGCCTTTCTCTATGAGAGGGTATGGTAGGTCTTCGTTTTTTGACCAGTGATTTTGAAAGCAGTGATGTTGATCTAAATTACTGTAATGTATCTTGAATGGGTTCCAAACCACGACCTTCAACTGGGTCACCACTGCTTTTTTTTTTTAACGTGGTAAAATTATCAAATAAGTCAGGGCAGGGTGGGAGGGACTGTCAGACTTTTACTGACTATAATCCACGGTGTTCCTTCAATAACCCTTTACGTACCGGGGTCACTGTAATGGGATAAGTCCCACGACCCCGGCAGGCTTCGGCCCTCTACAGGGGGGGCCTCCTCGTTTTGCTGACGCTCTTTGAGGCAGCAGAATAAAAATCCAATTACAGAAAAAATTAAGCTTTATATCCGAAGCACAAATAGGAGGAACCAAAGACTAAACGAAGGTTCCTCATACAAAAGCATCATCAAATTGAATAATGAACCAATTTGATGGTGATTTTGTTTAAATTTATAAATAATCTATAGCCATCGCTACATGGTGGACATCCCACCCATACGCACAAAACGTTTTGGGAATACCTTCATTGTGCGTACGGCTAAGGAGTGGAATTCCCTGCCGGAGTCTGTGTTTCCCGATAGCTATAACCTAGGGGTCTTTAAGTTAAGAGTGAATAGGTTACTTCTAGGTAAGCGTGCTCCATCTTCGACCACATCATCACTTACCATCAGGTGAGATGGTGGTAAACCGCGAGCCTATTCTGAATTTAAAAAAAAAATTGGCTAAAAGTCAGTGGCAATATTTCTATACTAAACCAAATACAAAACGCAGTACCCTACTACAAAAGCATCATCAAATGGGATCACATGGGCACTTGCGCACGCACATGTCACACAGCATCCCTCATAGCGCCGGATGTATCTTCTAGGAATCGATAAGTACCTGGAGAGCCATTGTAGTGGTGCATTGTTGTGCCCGGAACAGGGGTGTTCTCGATTGTGGTAAAAATTGAAAAAAGGGCAGAATTCTTTTTTGGTGTTTTTTGTATGAATTTGTTTATTGACGTCGATCTAATATTGGAATGCAATATATTTTAGCGAGAAAGAAATGAAAGAAGTTGTTAATCGTAACATTTGTTTTTTTAATAGTATTGTTAGTTTGTAGTGGTATAGTAAAGGTAATAAAAGGTTGGAAATAAAGAAAGGTTGACTGGTAGAGAAAGCCTTGCTGCATTAAGTCCGCCCGTGTAACACAATTGTACATAAAGTTTAAATAAATAAATAAAAATAGCATTTTGAAAAAATCTAAGACACGTCACTGTTCAGTCAGCGTTTTATTTATTGTTTAAAATTTTAAAAATATCTCTACATTTTCCGAGGATTAGTCAAAGAATATTATAATATTTATATTAATATATGTATATAATATATTATTATATTAATTAATGAATACTAAAATATATGTAAATGTATCTAACATTTATACTAAACTAGCGGACTCAGTACACTTCGTCCTGCCTGTTTTCAAACCATGCAGGTCATTGAAATATACACACAAAATGTCAACCAAATTTTCACACGTAGGTACAGAAAAATTATTTCAGTTACATACATTACAGGATTTCACTTAAGAACTACAAATAAGAATAATTGCCTCCGAGGTCGAGTGGTTTAGGCATTTGCCTTGTGACCCGGTGGTCGTGGGTTCGATTCCCGCGGGAAGCATACTTTGTAAAGTTGTTTCCAGTTTGGCTAGGACATTGCAGGCCTGAATCACCTGATTGTCTGATAAAAGATGGTTCCGTGCTTCGGAAGGCACGTATAAGCCGGTGGTCTCGGTCGCCAAATGGCGGTCGTCAAAATAGACCACGTCAGAGGCCCTTGAGGCGCTCTAGAAACTCTGACACTAGGGTGTATGGGGTCACTAGACCTTACTACCCACACGATAAGAAGAAGAAGAATATAACCATACTACTGAGCGTAACAAACCATGCAATAGTTTTATAACTATAGATACGCATACCACTATTATACCGACACAAAATCCAGGAACTTATAAATATTCTCACACTCATAAATTGCAGATAAAGATCTAAACGATTTTAGTAGGTACAGCAGCAGCTTGCGAATATTGCCCGAAGACATGAACAACTTGAACTACTGAATTGGTTCATTTAGCTAAATTACTAGCTCTGTTTGTATTGAATAGATTTGCCTAAAACTAGCTGTGCTCTGCGGCTTCGTTCGCGTGGAAGGTTTTACCCGCGTCAACCCCGATCTTGTAGAAATTCCGAGATAAAACGTTAGTCAATATGTTGCCCTATCGCGGGAATGTTCCAACGAGATATCGCGACCCCGGAACGCAATGGCAGCTGAAAGAACAGGGTGAGTATTTAGTCAATGGAAGTCTGACACTCCCTTCCACTCCAATCAGAGCGGAAGGAGTCATTTGACGATTTTCCCAACCAGCCAAAAAAAAAATATATACAACCCCATATCTATCCAAAAGGACTGAAGACAACATCTGGTATGGAGTCTCTATGCAAAGTTTCAGCTCAAAATAAGTGACTCACAGAATTGACCCCAAATTAATGGTTTCATATGTTTCTTGAAAACCAGTAATAACAAACGTGTCACAGCACTATGAGGGTCATCACTTTCCACGTCACTTGCCAATAAAATGATAATTCTCTTCGTTCTTTTTAATTTGAAAAATTCGGCCTCTGGTATCAATGTATTGAAATTTCTAATATGCTCCACACATTTAGACATAGGATTAGAAAACCCTTGCCATATCGTTTGTTATCATCCAAAGAAGCCGTGCACTCGGTATGTATATACCCTTTAAATTGCACGTTGTATATGTTGCCCTATGACATCTTTCTTTCAGTTAAAGTCCCATTTCAATCGGTTAAGCCATTCCAGATATTAGCTCGTACAAAAAGATTTTTTTTTATTATTGTGCAAATAACTAAAGACACTTAAGAAAACACAGTTTTTTTTTAATCACAGACCGACACTGCCATTTCATTTATATGTATTTGTAGATATAAAGTATAGATACAGATTTGCAACACAGCCATTGACCAGATATTTTGTTTCGTTATATACAGAACTAGATGAGCGTATATCTTTCTAAACCCCTTATCTAAAATCTACTAGTGTAGACAAACTTCCACTGGCCATTCAATATTAAACCAACTACATATAAACAAATTACTAAAATCACAACCGCATATAATAAGCTTTCTTACATGTTCATTGAAAACCATTACTATTTCCGATAATTCGTCAATTACACACATTTGAAATGTTAGCGCATAACGTGAGAGTGCCCTCATCGAACTTGTATATTGGCTGCTAACTCTCTGCTAACCCCAATTTGCTAATGCATGTTTATGGTAGATGTTATAAAGGTCGTGAGATTCAGCACAGACAGCTGCAGTTATAAGAATAAAAGAAGATAATAACGGAAGACAATCACGAGCCTCTTTTTACAGGTATCTGAATCACTTTGATATTATTCTAGAAAGATATTTGAAGCGTAATCGCTGACTTTGTTACCTATTGTATGTAAGGATTACAGTCAATAGTCACTTAGTACAATAAACAAATTCATCATGTGTACATTCTACTTATTATAAACAATCAAATTTTGTTTGTATTTAGGGGAAAATCTCCGGAACTGATGGCCCAATTAAAAGATGTTTTATTGATCGTAAGTTGCATTATTGGTTGAGCTATAAATTATTTCGCAACCCCCGCAGTCGAAGTCGGGGCGAATCGCTAGAGGGCACAAAAACGCTCGCTTGAGTAGTTTTTTATTCAGCGAAAATAAATAGTCCTTTTACAAGGTTTAATCTACCGATAAAATCGAATCTATCGAAAATTTCATCAGATTTGGCTAAGTGATGTAGTTGTGAAAAACCAGTTGTGAGTTACTTTCGCATAACTAGGGATTTCTAAACTATGGCGCGCACTAAATTTATTATTGTGTCGTAAGTGCATATTACAAACATTTAAATTCACTTCCAAAAACACCCAGACCCTGAAGAACTACCTATTTGTTAGTAGGCCATAAAAACATTTGTTCCTTTGCGGGAATCGAACGGTACGCAGCGCAGCGGCCAGTCACGCGCTGACCGTGACATATAACTCGTCTGAACAATGATCAATGTGCATTTTTGCTGGAACTATTGCGGTAAGTAGCACTAAAGTATTTTATGTTTCACGGAGCGGTGGGAACGGATCACAATAAGCTCATAACTTAATAATTTAGCTTAGATACAATTGACTGTAAAGTTTTTATTCGCACATGGATAACGTTAATGTTCTGAGTTGTAAGCGCTTCTGTAAAACATGCACTAAGGCAACGGAATTGCTGCAGAAGCAGAAGGTCCGTTCTAGAATAAACCAAGGTGTACACACCGGGACCAACCTTTCAATACGGCCGAGTCCAAGTGCGTACAGTGATGGCTATGTTCCAGAAAGTTGAGCCTGGTACCTAGTAATTACCTAAGCTCTACTGACTATCAACCTAGCCCTACACCACTGCCTATCACCCTAGCATACACACCAGACCAAGCGCAGGCTGCGTTGGTTTTATATACGGGAAGTCTGTTACAGGGAGACCTACGGTAACAGACGGAGTTTGGGTAGGAATAAGGGTTGTGTACGTCGTGCAATGTACACAGGGAATGGTTTTCTTACTGCCGATCCCACAGACTCATAGGACCGATGATGGCTAAAGGTGTCTTGGCCACAGTAAGAGGAAGTATAGGGACGGAGGGAGGGAGGGAGGAAGTAGAGGAAGTATGGGAGGGAATCACACGCAACTCCAGCTTGATGACTGATTTATTACATAAATTAACTATATTATATACAAATATTATGGTCAATACACATTGATGTCTATTTACATGTGTGCTGTATGTGTATTGAGCCGATGAAGCGAAGATCTCATTAGGTCACTTCTTAGTGCTAACGGTGTGCCGGTGACTCCGGCGCGTGTGTCGAATATGTGTTGCTGACACTGTGATGCTGAGGCTCGTGTTCTCAGTTATGTTCTAGTTTGAACACAAGGTAGCAATGAAATATTCTGATATTTAGAACTTGTAGTAACTGAACTTGAGAGACAAACTTTATAATGCCAATTATTATCATCAACGTTATCAGCTTAGCCATTTTTTTTTAAATAAGAACTAGCATTCTGAGAAGAACATCGTGTATAATATTAAATGACTGGGTTAACTAAATAAATGAAATCTGGTCTTTTATCTTCATGGCTGGGATTTTAATTAATAAAAATTAAAATGACTGGGATGATAACTGATAATTATTTTGCAAATTGGTTATTAAATGACAACTCTAGTGCATTTTTTGTTTAAACTTTACCCAGATGAGGCCAGTAAGTATTGGTTGAATTGGTTTAACGAAACCATTACTGTTTACTAATTAATTGAGTAAGCTAACTCTGTGAAATGGAAGCAAAATGAAGACGAAAGGACTTTCATTAAAACATTTCAGACTTGCACTGCTGTTTAAATCCCTTTCTAAAGCGCAGACGCGAGGCGTGGCCGTCGCGTCGCACGCGCATCCGCCGCGCCATGGCATCTGTCGAACAATAATCGCGAGTTTTTG
Organism: Tholera decimalis; assembly: GCA_943138885.2. Lineage (NCBI taxonomy): Eukaryota > Metazoa > Arthropoda > Insecta > Lepidoptera > Noctuidae > Tholera > Tholera decimalis. The sequence continues at coordinate 2,953,059 of OW964553.2, read as the reverse complement.
CGAGCACCCATTGTTTTTGTCAGCTTCCCAGAAGGCAGGGGAAATCTCGCGCTGTGGGATCTATTTACAGTATGCAGCTTTCTACCTAAGTGCATCTTGTTCGAGAGTGATAAACGCTATCGTTGTATGAGATTAAAAGTAAATGACTTTTAATGTTCCTGATATTAAATTTATTTTTTTACGGATGAACTTGCTAATAGTAAGCGACTGATGAGGTCCCAGAAGATGCCTGTTCTGACACCTCGGCTGTGCGCAAAATAAAATAACGGCATTAACCAATACGTTGTCTACGATGAACATTACTTACGCATATGATTATAATTATAATTTAATAATAATAATTTAATACGAAATACACCATGTTTTTATTAAAAATAAAATGTAACAAAACTGTGAACAGAATAATAGCACCCTTGTTAAGTTGTTAAAAACAACTTGTGTTAAAGATACCCCAAGTTAGATATTAATTACTTAGCTCTTAGTTTTATACAATAATAATTATAGAGGCACAAATATTTGGTTTCACATCATAAATTTAAATAAATTATATAAAGTAACAAATAAAATAAAATAAAAAAAGATTATTATTGTATTACGATTAATATAAATTATTAATTAAATTATTTAGATTAAATTAAATATGTTAACTGCATGATAAAGTTATAATCTTATGCGTACCTACGTAACCAATTTCTATGGTAAGTCGTTCGAAGCTCAAGCGCGGCTGTGGAATGCTAAAAATCCGGGAAGCTAAATCCATTAATATTTTCAAGAAGCTGGTCAAAGATCATTACCTATCTAACATCCCGTAATTTTATATATTTATTATAGGTATATATTTTTATAGCATTAATATAAATATGTATTTTAATTCTATGTATGTATATATTTGTTTATTATATCATTATAGTTTAATTGTATAGCTAAGTATGTTTTATTTATCGTAACTAGTATTTATACACACTGTGTCTATCATCTCCTCTTGAACTCTCCTGTCGCAGGTCTGCTGGAAGAAACTTAGGAAATAAGCAGCACCTTTGTGCTCTTTTGTCTGTATTTAATTTTTTTTTTTGTAAGTGTCATGTGTGTACATAAATAAATAAATAAATAAGACAAGCACAAACACTATCTTCTTTCAAAAACTTAGTAAAAGATCTTTATCTCTCTCCTTAAATTGTTGTTATTATGTATGTCTTTGTTTCTTCCTTTTTTAAATATTTTTATGTATATATATATATATATGTTTTGAGAACGTTATTTATTGTTTTGTATTTTATATAGATAAATAGTACACCGTGGACTACCTGCGTATTTATTTTCTCCTTCTGTGTCAAATCCATCCAAAGGTTGTCTGTAAAAGATCGCTTATAGCGATAAGACCGCCCATTGCATCACCCTTTTTAATTGTTAATTAATTGTCCATAATTTTGTTTTACTGTTATGGTGTACAATAAAGAATATATCTATCTATCTATCTACGTGTATTGGAATGTGTGAGTTGTTTGTATATGTAGTGTGATAATGACCTAAGTGCCCAAATCGGTCCAATTAAATAGAACAAACAATATGAATGCGCAAATTATAATTAAGTCTATCGTGACTGACATGCCTATTAAACGGGGCATTACAATTACGACCGTAATCAATCAATATTATAAAGCAATTCATCAGATTTTAATGAGCCAATCGATTGCTACTTCAGATAATGACTGGCGAATTATAATTTCATGTATATCCTCATATATTGGTAATTGAGGATGCATAGTAAATAAAATATTGTTCGGCTTCATAGATAAGGCGTTCGATTATTAAGAGCAAAGTTTTGTAGTATGAAAAACTGTGACATTACTTCTATTTTAAGTAGGATAATAATACTCAATATTATGTATTTATTGCATACCACAATGTGAAGTTAGGTGATAGACAAGGGCAACCGATCCGACCTTTTATAAATAGAAGACTAGCTGTGCCCGCAACTTCGTCCGCGCGGAATAGTGACTTTCGGCAGCATTTTTAATTTTTTATACTAATTATTTTGAAAACTCATACATAAATAAGCTATTTACAATATTTTACTACTAACAGCTTATTTAAGTACATTTTTCTAATCAAAAGCCTAAAACATAAGTTTCAAGCTTCTAACTTTAAAAATGACGTAATTTCCATACAAACTTTCATCCCTTATTTCAACCCCTTACAGCCCTTTCTTCGCATTAAAAAGCCTTGAAAATGTCCTTTCTTATGTCCGTACCAAATTTCACTTAAATCGGTTCAGTAGTTTAGGCGTGATTGAGTAACACACAGACAGAGTTACTTTCGCATTTATAATATTAGTAAGGATATAAAATCCATTTGTATTAAGTAATTAGAACGTTCATTCATTAGGCACACCAAATGTTTCTTTGTAACTTATTTCGTGAATTGCGTCTCCATTTTAAGCTCTAACAGCCGTATTTTTTGGTTAGTGTTTACCTTTCAATCTGGATAGAGCGGAAGGTATGTTTAGACTTCTACTCACTACCAACCCAACTTGTTCCTTTAGTTGCCCTTTAGTTCCTGGGTTGCAGTATCTCGATAGAATACTCCTCCAAACCCAGCCAGCTACCATAACGTGCCATCATCTTTCATCGTAAAGTTTTAAAACGGCATATCCACTTATTAATGACATCAATCCCAGTAGTTAAAATATGAATAATCTCCGGACTTATATAAATATGAATATACGCGTCACTATTGATATGTCTTTATTTGCTTGTCTCAATCGCTTCCGTTCCGGTTGCTTGTTTGTAATGATTATGAACACTAAAAGATTTGATAGCTGCTTCATTAACATTTTTCTATGAAGCTAGGACAGCTGGTAAATTGGTTCCTCAAGCTAGTTGCGGCTTGCCTTTGCCCGAATGAATTATGATTTAGCACTAAACAATTAGCAACATCCGGCAAACAATCAAGTAGTTAACTTTCTTGATTGATGATTGGTGACGCTGTATTTGTTTGGTGACACGCCTTCGTCATGATTTTAGTATTGTTTGCTGCGAAACCACTCTTCATCTATTTAGCCTTTTCTTAATAATGTTGGGGTCAACTTCCAGACTAACTGGATGTACAGCACGTCAATCTACCCCATTCTGTCAAATTTTACCAATCGAACATTAACCTTCCACTATTGTGATAAGGTTGAAAATCTATTAAAGAAATTTGACAGATTGGGGTAGGTTGATGTGCTGCCGTCTGTACCTCAGCACTTGTGTTTTACACGGAGTGACTGCCTATCTGACCTAAAGCCAACCAACTTGGCAAGAGTCGTCCAAGAAGTCGATTTTTAGGTGTCAGCGCAGCGGTTGTCAGCGGGACGCGGGGTATGACGTAGCGCCGCTCCGAGCGCGTGTGCGGTGCGTCAGTAGTTCTCGTTCAATGTGCTCCCGAATACACTTGCGTACACGAAAGTTGTACCCTTTGTTTTTGTTACGAGTTGTTGTTTTAAATTTATTTTTTGTTACCTTAATTACAATGCCAGGACCAAATACCGTTTTACGCAGACTATTAAAACGTCAGAAAGAACAGTTAGACACTATAGTTAAGGAAGGTTGAAATTCTGAATTCGTCACTGTCTTTAGGACACCGGGAAAAAAGAAGAATAAAAGGGGTAGCAGTTTTATTAACTAATTGTGCCGACGAGAACATATCGACGCTTGAAAGGCAATCATAACTAAGCGACATTGAGTAAACTTTACAGGAGAGCGATTTAAAGTTCAAATATTAACAAAAAAATCATAAAAATTTTCCTAATTGTTCGATTAAAATGATGTTAACACTCCTAGAAATCATTTTTTTATAGCTATCCAAATTGTCAAAATAAGACACCTGACACTTTTAAAAACACCGGTTTGTGTCGGTTAGATAAAATTTACCTGATTTGATAAACAGGTAAAATTATCTAAATCATCATTGTAGTGTGTGCAGTAACATGTAAAAATAAGTAAACTTACTTAGTTTAGAATTTTGAAACATAAAGATTGATCTAAAAAGATCTGACAGTTTAAAATAAAATAAGTAAATTTACCTAAGCATTCTTTAATGGTTTTTGTGATTTTGGAAATTGTATCTTAGTTATTAAAATTACCCCAAACCTCCCTTCATAACCGACATTTAACCAAGAACTGTATAGGTAATTATTATCATGCACAAAAATAAATTAAATCAATTATTATTGAATAAAAGTCTTTATTGAAAATTAAACAAATACGCTATGTAGTGCCGACCAGGAAACTAATTATGACATAGCATTCAGTCTGAGATTAATATATTTTTAATTGAACAATTATTATTGCTGTCGCAATTATAAATTACCTAGCATCTTCATCAATAATCAATAAAATAACAACGTAAAAGAGATACCTTGGTTTTAGACTGAATTTCACCTTTTTTTTTTGATAATAGGCTCGCGTTAGACCACCATCTCACCTGATGGTAAGTGATGATGTGGTCGAAGATGGAGCACGCTTACCTAACAGTAACCTATTCACTCTTGACTTAAAGACCCCTAGGTTATAGCTATCGGGAAACACAGAATCCGTCAGGGAATTCCACTCCTTAGCCGTACACACAATGAAGGTATTCCCAAAACGTTTAGTGCGTATAGGTGGGATATCCACCATGTAACGAAGCCGCATCGTCGTTTGTCTTGTAGTCCGATGATGGAACGGGCTTGGCGGAATTAGATTGTGTAATTCCATCTTACACTCTCCGAAATGTAACCGATAGAAAACCGATTGACTAGCAACTCGTCGTCGATGTTCAAGGCTCTGGAGCTTTGATTCGACCAGTATATCGTTGCCAATGAGTCTTTTAGCCCGTTTCTCAATAGACTCAAGCGCATCCAGCTGGTACTTGGCAGATCCATCCCAAAGATGAGAGCAGTACTCCATACACGACCGAACCTGGGCTTGATAGAGATTGAGCAGCTGTTCGGGTGTGAAGTACCGTCTCACCTTTGCTAGGATTCCCAACGTTTTTTATGCTAATTGAGCCTTAGCCTCGATATACGGGCCAAAATTGAGGGTAGAAGTTAGTGTTACCCCCAGAAGCTCGATACGATCGGTTATTGGCACGGTTACATCTCGGAAAGTAGGAGCCGGTTTGAATTGACTCCTTTTTGCACAGAAGAGACACGCCTGGGTCTTAGCTGCATTAAACTTGACCAAGTTGGCATCGCCCCATTTCCGAATGACAATGAAATGATAAAATGACAGCCTTCAAGGACAAGTTCAAGCGCCCAACCATGTCCTCACGGAGAGACTGGATCTGTGGATCTCTCGATCTGGTGCGTAAACAGTTGTATTCTTCAATCTATTTTCAATAATAGCATGCACTGTATCTACACATAAAATCAATATATTATCTTTCTTGGATTTTCTTTTTCCAACTTTACTTTTAATTGGATTTGATACGGTAGATTCTTTACTTTCATGCCGATGTAGACGGTACATCATGATCGGACGTAAGTGATGTATATTGTGTGTTTTCCTCAACCTGGTGATCATTCAAAGTCGGATTTTCAATGTCTGGTTCAGCAGTTAAAGTCATATTAAATGCGTGATCAACCGATGTACGTGGAGCAGTAATCGATGCAGTCGTTCCAGTGTGATCTGTTGTGATGCATAAACTATCGGCAAGAACCGGAAAAGCTAAGTCTTTCGAAGTGTCAATGCTGATAGAAGCTGACTCTAATGTTTTGTTAAACTGTTTGTGTTGCTATTAATTGACGAAGCCGCAGACTGCAAAAAAAATCAATTCGATTATGTCAGATTTATACCGTGTATTTTTACTAAGTGAAACTACAAGATAAATAACTACTGTTTATTTGTCTTGTAGGTACTCAAACAAATTATAAAAAAGCAACTCATTTTTAACTGCAAAGATAATAAAATTGATTTAAAATGAGTACTTTGTTTCATCTAAAACATAATAGGGTTTAAAAATAATCCGAAACAAAATGCAGTTTTGAAATAGGTACTACCTTTGCATAGTTTTATTGAATACTTACCATGTCTTCATAGAATATGCGCCAAAATGTGAAGTACGTCCTCCCTAAGCGACGGCGGGTGCCTGAATTAGAACCTGTATAGACGTGTCACGATGCGTGTCGCGCATACCTACACGACGTTTTTGAAACTCGTGCGGTTCTTTAGCGACGAGAAAATATAATTTTGCATCTACACGCCATTGTTAGCCATCTAGCAAATCAAGTAAGACTATCTAACCGACATCATTAGTATTAAGCGTTGTCAAATAAAAATATCTAAGAATAAAAAATAAATATTATGATATACAAGTAAAAATATCTAAGCTCTAATATTCTTCCACTTTATTTCAGGCTAACTTATACAAATGACACTGTCACAAAATATATTATCGAGTTAAAATATATAACCACATAAATTACAATTGCTTTATGTAGGTAAAATCTACTAAGTAATTTCAAAGGAAAAATTCTTAACAAGTAAAAATACGTCAATACAAATAAATGAAAAAGTCAATACATGAAAAACCGACTAAGTTCATATTCCTAATTGTTAGAACGTCATAACTGCTAGATATTCAAAAAATCACTATTTTTTGGTCGTTTAGTAAGCACAAAATGTAGATTTTACCGAAATCACGCAATATCTAAGCGACAATAAAACTCGTCGTAGAACTATGAGACCTAGACCAAACGACGCAGAAAAATCTGCCGGTTCGAATGGTATATATAACTCATTTTACGGATTTATGTCGCTTAGTTAGGATTGCCTTTCAAGCGTCGATATTATTTTTAATTATTTTTTAAATACATTTTTTTCACTTTTAAATGTATTTATGTATAATATCAATTTTATTTATAATACCGAATTAATGAATGGATTCCTCTTCTTTCTTTAACATTCTTCTGAACAGATATGATTAAAAATAAATGATGGCAATAACCATAGAATAATGGCAAGCTGTAAAAGTGACCAATTTTGTCTTCCACTAAGTGCACGATGCGCGAACTTACCCCTACTACGCCAAAACCTTGCCAAGTTATTTGGCGTCATCTATACGAATCTCGATATTTTAGGATGGTCACCCATCCTTGGATTGACCTTGATAGCCGTTGCTTAACCTAGAAAGAAGATCGACCCCCAGTGGCTGTTATTATGTAGCCTCAAGCTCCTCCGTGGTGAGAAACCATTCCTGTCATTCCTTAATATTTTGTTATTCGTTGCGTTTGAGCACCATCTCTCCTGATGTATATCCTCGAACTAGACGTGATCCACACAAATTAGTATTGAATGAAGAAGAATGAAGAAGCCAAGACTTACCAAATATAATACAAATGCCTCGCAATGTGCGTACGTATTTATAATAAGTTACCGAGAAATTTAAAAATGTTAAATTCAAGATTATTTAAAATTAAACTGCACCATTGGTTAAAATATTATAATATCTACAGCTTGAAGGAATTTATGGAGATGAAATGTTGGGAAATCACCATTTCACATCCATTAGTTCCTTGCCCGTCGTTTGTCAAAAATTTAATTTTTGCATACTATGTTTTCATACTCGCTAAACATCTTTGGACCATTCTATTATATTGTACACCATTTTATACAATGTTTTATGCACATAAATAATTATGAATAATGAATTATGATGGTACACGTTGATGTGGTCGAAGATAGAGCACGTCTAGGTCTATTTCCTTTGCTCTGATTCGTCATCGAAATGTTTCTAAAAGTATTTCTCAATCCCGAGGTCGTTAAAGAAGAATTTATTTCAAACACCACGGTATAAAACGAAATGATCTCTCTATTTGGACGTTAATATGTAATCTTGCAGCAACCGCTCAGAATAAAATAACGTTAACCGGATGAAAGACAGAGAGCACCATTAACCATGGAATGTGGATCAATTAATTTATCAATAATGGCAATTACTTATTTTCTTTAATTAATCTGGCTAAATGTCACTGGTTTCCGTGTTTATGGGAAATTTTCTGTATTAGGTAATTGCGACTTCAGAAGAAATACAAAGCACAAAATTTAATAACAATATAATCACACAAATTACTCTTGAGATTTCAGAGTTTCTTCATACTTAAAATAGTTTTTTAATACCTACTTAGAAAGATTGCCTCGCGTTGTTAACATTTTATACTAATTCTTTTAAATACTACAAATTGTACAATAAAATTAGATGATGATGGCGACGACATTAAGATAATTTATCGTTTTGGCAATACAACATTATTAGCATACGTTCTTATAACCAAATTGCGAACAATAACACCGCCTACTTGCTCCAATGTTGGTCTCCAAACGTTGGCGCCAACTTCAAAATATATATGTCATATGAACATGTGTGACTTCCCGTCGGTTTTACGGAAGCTACAAATTCTAGCTAAATTACACTTAACGTAAGTACGATTAAATTAGCGAAAACGACTAATATACCTACGTACTAATTTGTACTCCACAGATAACTTTGAAGTACAGATTAAATTACCCAATTTCATATAATTTTTGAAGTAAGATAAAAAAATTATATAGCATGCCGGAGCTCGTGGCTAAATAATTGCAGCCTCATGAGTTCTTCAAGGTTAAAGTTAAGCTAAACTTGTCGAGGCCGACCCGTGGATGGGTCTTGGGATCTTAACATACCAAGATGCCTCGGAAAGGATGTTAACCCTTGGGTCCCGGCTGCCTTTTGTACATCTTTAACAGTCGTAACACTGAGGCAGAAGCCACAAAACCAGACACTAGTCTTGCCAAGATCTATCGTGTTACCCAGCAACTTTTGACAGGCCCGTTGGTATAGTGGTCAGTGGCCCTGACTGCTATGCGCAAGGTCGTGGGTTCGATTCCCACCTAGGACAAATGTTTGTGTGATGAGCACGGTCATTTGTTCTTTGTCTGGGTGTAATTTATCTATAATATGTATGTATTTAGAAATATATATGTATGTTTATCAGTTGTCTAGTATCCATACCACAAGCTATGCTTAGTTTGGGACTAGATGGCGTTGTGTGAAAAGTTGTGGAATATAATATTATTTTTATATTAACTGGGTAGTAAAGTTCAGATAGACAGTAACTCCATGTAAAGTACTCACCAGCATCCGAATAAACTAAAAGCCGACGCCAACATAATTAGTAAAACGATAAGCTAATGACGATTCAGTATGGCATTTTCTATGTGGCAATTTTAAAAGTAGAGTTCACTTTGACAACTATAATTAAATATAGATGTTTATTTTGCAAATGGGTTATAAATACCAATTTTACACGTCATTTTTTTCGTAAATGTAAACTAGATGAGGCCAGTGTTTCCTAACTGACTACTCTGAGAAGAAACACTGAAACAAACTCAGAGGTCAACGTCTCTTTTAAAGTCCATACAATGTGTAGTGATCAAATCATATGAGAGCCATGTAGGTTTATGCCTGTGGCGCCCTTTAAAGGACGGAATCACACAGATTTGAGCAGGCCAGTCCAAACAGTAAAAGCATTTGTCAAATATCGCGTAGCTCAACAACAAATCATATTTTTACGATTTTTTTCAACCTTACATATCTTCCATCTAAGTTTCGTCCATACCTTCCATACCACTGATTAGACTGCAACTACAAAACATTGGCCCAATCTTTTAAGCGTGTTACTTTACAATAGCCGTGGGTTGCTATTATAGTAATCGGCCAGCCAGCACAGCTGGGCACCAACCAAACAAAGGTTGACGTAACCCACACAATGCTGCAAATTACTAAAAAGGTCACAGGTCTATAAAGCTTTGGCTTGAATACGACATAATTGAGAGATGTTGCTGAGAAATTAGTGTAGTTATTTTGTTCTACCATTATTTTTTCGGGAGCAAAATCTTCAGACGAATCTTTCTGCTCTGGGTGGAGCTGAAGGGAATGTCAAATTTGCGGAAGGGAATTTCAGACTTCGGTACCTTCAGTTGGACTTGCGTTTTGGGGCCACGGTATCTCGTTTTTTTTATTATTACTGATGGGCCCACTCTTGATCTCGATCTCGCCTGATGGTTAGCGATAGATGAGGTCTAAGATGGGACCAGCGAGCCCAAAAGATGCCTATTTACTCGTGCTCTAAAGGCTGAAAGGTCATAAGTGGCAGGGAACACAGAAGCCGGCAGAGAATTCCACAGCTTGGCTGTGCGCACAATAAATGTGGAGGAGAAGCGCTTGGTACGACAAGACGGTATATCAACCAAGTGTGGATGGTACCCAGCCGTGCGTCTGGTAGACCGGTAGTGAAAGGGAGGTGGAGGAATCAGGTCATGGATCTGCAATCCCGGCAGGCATTCACCCTATCGGGCCTCGCTAATGCTGCTGAGTACCCTTGGAGGTGCTCATAGAACACGACCGGAGGGACTTCGCTTGACGTCTGCATAGCCGCGTTCACGGTGGCCGAAGCGCCCGTGGCATCTCCTGAGGCGTGAGGCTAAGAGCTGTTTTTCCCTCACGCGTTCTGCCTCCTCCATCCCTAGCTGCTTCGCAGAACTAGGCAACTGCATCCCATTCTTCTTGCCCTTAACCATGGTCTGGACCAAGGCCAGCCGCGATAGCCGATCGCCTTCAACAATTTACCACCATCAGCCCAAATATACGAGTATATTTTTTCTATTAGAAGTCTTTGATCTCATTTAGGTAATTTCCTTTTGTTTAAGCGTTTATTCAAAACTACTTTGAATCTGGCTATAAACAGAAATCATGGCTACACCTTCCAAGAATTATTCAAACGGAAGTTTAAGTATAACCAATTCTAACAAATCTAACTATAAGTACCCACTCCTCAACAATACAGTGTAGATTGGCGTTTTAATCATTTTCCTATAAATCGGAACAGTTCCTATGAAATAGCGTGCACTAGTAAGAACGGTAACCGAAGCAGTATTGTGTAAACATGTCCTATAAATTCGAATCTGACGTGTTCCCAAACAAACCCGGCCAATTTACCATTATAGGAATGAAAGCCGGAATGCGCGCGCGCACGGATAAACTAAACTATTGCTGGAGGTTTGTTGAACAGGATACAAGTACCCACTGCCTATCGAATCAGAATGAAATCAAAGCCAATATTTGGCTTTATTTTTAATTACATGACAAATAAGTACTCGTCCAGTGTGTTTTAGTATTTATCTGCTGGACCAAATAGGTATTTTTCAGGAGAATTAAAAATATAAATTAAATTATACGGTGTAATCTTGAAAAATCTAGTAGTCTAGATTTGATGTTTAATCTATATATTATATCATCAGACTACAAGACAAACGGCGAAGTGCCATCCTTACATGGTGGACATCCCACCCATACGCACAAAACGTTTTGGGAATACTTACATTGTGCGTACGGCTAAGGATTGGAATAAAGACAATGTAATACACTATGTTTTAGAGTGGAATTCCCTGCCGGAGTCTGTGTTTCCTGATAGTTATAACCTGGGAGTCTTTAAGTCAAGAGTGAATAGGTTACTTCTAGGCAAGCGTGCTTCATCTTCGACCACATCATCGCTTAACATCAGGTGAGATTATGGTCAAAGACAAGCCTATCAACTATAATTATAAAAAAATAGAAGTCAGATATTCATGTCATTATCATTAAAGAAAGAGATGAATAAACGATTACGGTATAATAAAGGTATAATTAAAATTATAAGCTTAACTGTCTTTAAGTCAAGAGTGAATAGATTACTTCTAGGCAAGTGTGCTTCACCTTCGACCACATCATCGCTTATCATCAGGTGAGATGCTGGTCAAACGCGAGCTTATCAAACATAATAAAAGAAAAACTTAATGTGTTGTAAGTAACTACACGAATAAGTAGTGTGTCTAATAGTCCGTTTGTCAAAGGTTGTGCGAATGTTATGTTAGAATGTGTGAAAGGGAATTTCGCTCGAACGAATCGCGTGTTCCTTTGTAGTCTAGGTATCGATAAACAATACTGTTTACATTCTCAGTATGCGACTGACTAGAAAGTCATTAGTAACTGTCTGTCCATCATCTAAGCCGTCGTCGAATGTTGCCTTTACTTTGCGTTTTATTTCAATACTAGTTATGCTCGCGACTCTGTTCGCGTAGAGTCAATATTACCTACGGGGTATATCCCGCGTAAATCCGGATCCTATGAGAATTTTGGAATAAAAAGTGTATCCTTCTCTATCTTCCAATGAAAGTCCCATTTAAATCGGATCAGACGTTCCAGAGATTAACAAAAAACAGCCAAAAAATAAACATTTTGACATGTTTGTTTGTGAGTGAGTATCGTGAAAATAAATAAAAACTCTTGGTAAAACTCAAGTTATTATGAAATCAAAGACAGACACTTCAATTTGATTAATATGATAGAAAATATTTAGGTCACCAATATTTTGTCAACAAAATTTCTTAGATTTGAATCATTAATATCTCTTGTCAGAAGACAGAATATTTCCTATGTTAAACAAACCGCTACATATAAAGAGTCAACTAATAAAAATGTCACAAGGAAGTGACAAGACATTAGTCACTATAATGTTATACATGCTTCTGCAGTGTTGCGACCTTTGCACTTAATAAATCCTTAATAACATCAAGTTAATAGACAGGTAATTTAAGTCAATTGTTCTATCATTGATCATTATTACAAGAATATATTCACGATCCTTGGAGGAGTTCTTGGCTAGATAATAATAGCTACACGGGTCGATCAAAATGAAGCAAGGTAAGGCCGATGACCAGATCATCTTAACCAGAGAGTATATAGTCTTTGATCTTAAGAGGAGGCTCTCTAAATTATATGTAACTTTGCATTAATATTCTGAAACAATCACGCATACAATCAAAATGGAACTTTAGTATATGATTTATTGGATCTTTTTCTTTACATGTCCAAGACCAGTTATGTAAATTGAACATTTTCGCTCGATTAATTTTTTAATCGAAAATCATATATTTTTTATAGATTATTCAAAATTTAATCAAGATTACTCGGTTTTTATGTCTAAAATTAGTATTGACAGTAAGAAAATGTAGTTTATTATCCAAATATAAGATATTTTTTCTCTAGATCAATTATTACTTGAATTATAAACGAAATAAGAATTGAGACTATAGCGTATGTTTAGTTTCGAACCCGAACATGGTGAAAGAGCGTACGCGATATTCAACTTTATTACTACTGCGTTAGCGTTTAGCATACAACGGCCTAACCGGGGGTGCATGGGGTCAGAGCTTGCGTGAAAATTATTTTAGAGTGCCTGGTCTTAACATATCATGATTCCTTCGTACAGACGCCAGCACATCAAGCTACAACAATCTGTCAAATTTCTTTAATAGATTTTCAACTTTATTGTTAAATAAATTAGGTTTAAGTTTGATTGGGAAAATTTGACAGTTTCAGGTAGTTTCATGTGCTGGCGTCTGTACCTTGGAAAGCTCGCTAAGCCGTTGGTCCTGGCCGTCATTTGGACATCTTTTATAGTCGTTAAGTAAGTCAGGTATCAGAATATCTGACCCAAATCTTACCAAGGGTTATTAGATAGGCAGCCATATTATATAAAACACTAGTAACCAGCTGCATTCAGTAAGACTGCAGACCCCAACAAAGTTGAGAAAATTCAATTCATTTGTTGCAAGTAACAAAACTCAATTGCTTAGTAACAAAATTCCTTAATCCTATGTTAGTGCTTGACCTAAAATACAAGGTTGGTTCGTGAATAGAGCTTGCAGCAGCGATTCACGAACACACATTCGAGCCTGCTTGCCACACAACGAAGGATTATGTTGGGGCTGGCCCGCACCCGACGCACCAGGGAAGTGCATCGTAACAAGCAAAGGCTAAGCAAATTGTATATTGTATGATAATTGATGATTTTCACCTTTGATTTTGCTTATTTCAAACTTTGCTCCTGGTCCCCAAAAAGTTAACGATAACATACTGACGCTGTGAAGATAACGCTTTTTAAGGCCTTCTGCCAGTCGTTTTACACATGAACCCTGTGGACCGAGTATACCCAGCGGGGCATACAGCGACCTGCGTGTACAATACAATAACGCATTCAGGGTGCTTTTGGGATTGCAGTGGCGATGTAGCGCGTCTGGGATGTTTGCTGAAGCGTATGTCGATGGGCTCGCTGCGATCATGCGGAAGCGATGTGCTTCCATGATGGCGCGCTTGCACTCCTCCTCCAATGGAATCTGAATGTGTTTGCAGATCGGTGGGACTCGTCCCTTTGACGTAGGTGGGTAAGTGTTCAGACACACTTACCCAAATAGACTAGTGTACCATTGAGCGAACCACTCAATGGTTCATTATTTGATTATAATTATATATCTAATTTAATAACATTTTTTTTGCGTTTTAAAATTATCAAATAAGTCCTCCCACCCCGGGCAGGGTGGGAGGGACTGTCAGACTTTTACTGACTAAAATCCACGGTGTTCCTTCAATAACCCTTTACGTACCGGGGTCACGGTAATGGGATAAGTCCCACGACCCCGGCAGGCTTCAGCCCTCTGCAGGGGGGGCCTCGTCATGTTACTGACGCTCTTTGAGGCGCGCGTGGAACACAACGCGCCGTCGACCCGGGCATGGTCCATGGTCGGACAGCGAGTTGCCCTTTACTCGCTGTCCGCATGCCCGCGCCTATGGTGGCCGGAGATCGTCGGCCGACGTCCGACGCCGTGGGCTTCTACCATTGCGGCTGGGCTGGAGGGAGGACACCATCCTCTCCCTCACGCGGCCCGCCTCCTCCTTCGGAAGCATGACTGCTTCGCAGAAGGAGGCGACCGCTTCCCACTCCCTCTCGCCCCGCAGCATGGCCTCGACCAATGCCGGGCGCGAGATTTCTCCGCCTATCGCCGCCGTGAGGACACGTCGGTGCTCTGCCCAAGCGGGGCAGTCCTGCACCGTGTGCTCTGCCGTGTCCTCAGGGCGACCCTCACAGTGGTGACACCCAGGCGTTTCCTCCTTTCCCATCAGACACAGGTACCTCCCGAAACTTCCGTGTCCGGTGAGGACCTGCGTCATGCGGTAGGTCAGGACGCCGTGACGCCGATCTAGCCACTCCTCAAAGAGGGGTCTTACCGCCGCAATTGCGGCGTGCCCGGCCGTCGGTTGCGACAGTCGTTCCCTCCATACTGCCCTGAGATCGCGCCGGAGCTCTTCCCGCCGCGCCTCGACTTCTCGAGGCACCGGGGATACGCCCCGGCGCTGCGCCTCCACGCGCCATTCATAGACGCATTGGAAGGCAGTCGCCTCCAGATCCCAGGGCAGCAATCCGGCAAGGAGGTTGGCCGATTCCCCGGCGATCATGCGGTATCCCCGGATCATTCGGATAGCCATGACCCTCTGGCATGCGACCAACTTCAATGGTCGCGTCCGGATGCTCAGGGCCCACACTGGGGCTCCGTAGAGGGCCATGGACCGCACGACGCCGGCGTTCAGCCTTCGGCAGGAGGCGTTTGGCCCGCTGAGATTAGGCAGGAGTCGCCTGAAGGCGGCTGCTGCCCGGTTCAGCTTTGGGGCCAAACTCAGGAAATGCTCCCTGAAGTTCCACCGGCAATACTAACATTAGGCTAAGTTTTATTACTACTAACATAATATGGATTTTTTATCTGAATTAAAATATTTGAATTTGAATTTGAAAATAACGTTAATCTTTTCCAAATTAATCTCTCTTCCGCGATAGATACATTGAGTACCCACCAAACCAGATGCAGCAACGGTAACTGTCTTCATAATTAGACGTTAAATTCTTATTCAAAAATTACCATATTTTAACACACCATAAAAAGATAGTAACGAAGTCGATTACTAAATTGTTGCGACCGCATCCGGCCTCTCGTTTGAAGCTGATCTATATCTGGTCATTAATTGGGATGGACCGAGGAAGCTGGTAATGGGCGTTTAATGGCTGGTTGGGGTGTTGATATAAACCCTTTTTGGTGCATTTATGAAAGAAATACTTCTCTAAAAGGACTGTTGACAGAAGTGCATAGCTGATGGAATTCGTAGACATTATTTCTGTGATTGTTAAATAAAAATAGGTGAGTTTTTTGAAGTGCTTTAAGCTTTAACCTTAAGTGTATAGAAGTTTCTACGTGATGTGATAAGATCAGCGATCTTAGTGACATAAGTAACTAGGTACCATGAATGAATGGACCGTTTAAACTTTACAGTCTAGTGTATTCTACATTAATCATACTTAATGGAAAAATTGTGAGGATATTTGTTACTTTTTCAAGCAATAACTTGCGAACGAATCTGAATAAAATTTGATATGTAGATAGTTCAAGTGCTGACATAGGACATAAGCTACTTTTTATCTCGGAATTCCCCCGGAATCGGAGTTAAGGCGGGAAAATCCTCCCACGCGAGTTTAACAGCGGGCATTAGCCAGTATTATAAAACGGAAAGATTTGAATATTTGTTTGCAATGGATAAACTCAAAAACTACTAGACAGATTTCAACTAATTTTTCACAAATATAAAGCTACATTATCAACAAGTAATAAACTAGTTTAACTTCACTTTCAAAAAGCCTTTTCAGGCAAGATAAGCTACAAGCAGAAACTGGTCGCTAAATAAAATGACATAAATTCATTCATTAGTTTTCCTTCAATCAGTTGATGACAAAAATAGTCAGAAAATCGCTATTCACTTCGCAATCATCAATTCATCACTGATAACATACTATGTATCTAAATGCGTACGCCTATTACCATAGACTGAGGTGTATACAACCTTGGCACTGAGTTGTGGGGTCGATCACACGCGATACTAAACATTTGTATGCAAGACATGTGTGGAGACTTGTGCGGCGGGAAACTTTGGCCATCATTTCCGGATTACTTAGGTGTATAGTCTATAGTTTTAGTTGATAATCATAAGTAGTGAAAATTTATTGAATATTATTTTTTATATTTTTTTATTTAGAATAGGTTCGCGTTTTATTATTATTTTACAACAAAACCATATTTTCTGTTTAGTTGGCGCAGTGGTTGAGCGATCGACTGCGGCGCTGCGTGTCGTGAGTTCGATCTCCGCACTGGCATAATGTTTGATGGCCTTCAAATAGTTGGTTCGGATCTGGGAGTTTGTAAGTATGGACCTCAGGATCTAGGAGAAATTCCTAGTGTTGGGCAAGATTGTTGATAATAAAAATAGTTAAAAGATATTTTGTGGTAGACGATTCAAAAAAAAATTAGAGATTTACAACAATGTAAAAAGGATGTAATGCAATTTATAAACGTGACATTTACGTGATATGTCCCTATGCCTGAAAAACACGTGACACCAAAGTCACGTGATTTTAACGTTTAATTGTTTATTTTGTTTACAATCGCATAAAAATGCACACAAATGGTAATGTGATGGCAACATCAATCAATATCGGAAACAAAAAGTGTATTTACCGTAACATATCCTTCTATTCTAATCTTCTTATTATGAATGTGAAACCCTGTCAATTACTAAAAAAAAACTTCGTCCCATCAAGTGTTTACATAAATGATTTCCCAGAAGTACCCCTACAACACCAAAAAGTGACATACTCAAATTCCAATCTAAACTTTCTTAACCACAGACCGATCTAACATGGGCTGCGGAAATTTTCTAACAAGATACCGCGATCCCGAACCACAAGGGTAACTGTAGGAACTGGGTGGGTTTTAGTCAGTAGAAGTCTGACACACCCTTCCGCCCCACCCAGAGCGGTAGAAGTCATTCGATGATTTTCCCACCAGAAAATAAAAGACCAATCTAACATAAAGCTCTGCGATCACTGCTGCGGGTCAATGTTCGGTGCTAATCGATACACAACGCGTAAAGCCTTGCTCACACTGGACTGTAACGAAACACCCATTGTGAAGCCAACAGTGTATGAAGGTTGTGGATTGTGTTACTTTGCGATTGAATCTAGACATGTTTTTTTTTAAAGTACATAGGTACTCGTATAATGTAATCTGCACCGTCCAGGACATAAATGAGACAAACGATACTAGCTTCTAGGTCGGGTTTAGTGCGAGTTTTGTAACGTAATCGATCGCGTTTACGTTAACGTTCATTTGTACTTAACTTTATAAACGCCGATAGTTAAACCACTTTGTTTATATACTTTATTATGTGTATCTTTGTTTGACAGTTGTTACAGTCAAAGACAATAAAATAAGGAGGCGGCTTGTACTTTTAGTATACCATGCGTGGAAAGCGCGCCTAAGCTTACTCAAACATTGATAAAATAAATTATATTCGTCTAAAAGCTTTAAGAACTTAGGTATATACATACGTATACAATCAAATATTATAATTATGTTGTCCTATTGTATTTTACTGTGTGTACTTAAATAATAAAATAAATAAAACAATAGTTTAGCTGTTCGAATACAAAGATAGATGAAGCTTAAATCTACCAGTAAAATCCCGTTTCTGGACATGTTAACAAGCAGACGTTATGACCAACAAATTGTTATGACTGATGGTAGACCTGTCAAAAAGTACATTCCAACACAACCCGCAACAGTAAGGCATGGACACGATAGAAATCGATTATGTCCAGTTGACATTTGACAGCTTTCGTAGGAACACAAACATACATTCCTAGGGCCTCCAACCAAACTACCGACAAATGGAATTAATTAGACAATAGCATGCAATTCAACATGTATTTTTAATATGCATAAAACAATAAATAACTTTTGACGTGTTTCAAGTGCACGGTCATATTTCGCGGTAAATTTTCTATTTGATACAAAGAAGTAAAGAAACAAAAACATACTTGTCTTCCAAAGCGTCAACAGCCCTTATGGCTAAGGTTCGAACCTCACCCATTACAATATTGCCGTGAACTCACTTCAGACACAAGCATATTTAGCTTAGTTGAATACTAAGTTTGAATCTATAAGTCGAATACTACCCACATTGGTACTTCTCTTTAAAAAAAGTTACCAATGGCTTTAGCTAGGAAAAAGTGGCGCGTGGCACAACAAAAGCCCCAGCGACACAATTGTCTGTTAAGTTTGAAGAATTCTTATTTATAAAATATGTAGTTCAATTGTTCTTTACACAATTTACTTAAAGTCGATGCAGCATGGTTCTAATTGTAATCTTCAATACGTTTTTCAATGAAAACTACAACAATGTTTTTATATTGAACAAACATTTACCAAAGACAATGCCGATTATAAGGACACACTATTGTATAATCATTTCAACATAAGTCATCGTCAAGGCTCAACTCTAGTGGTTGCGCCAACATTCAAAATATGATTGACATCCGCTATTTCCTATATCCATCTCCTTCCCGCACATACCTCGCGAGTGAGTAAGAAGATTCGCCCGCCATTTTTGTCGAAAAACGACTTCCGAATCGCTCCGCAACAAGTTGACAATGGCGTCGACGCGCTCCGCTTAAAAATATTAATAACTTTGGAATCACCGCATTTTCGCATGTAATAAGACTTATAATCCATAGTTTGTGCTTGTGTTTAACGTGTGAGGACAATAACTTGAAGCCCAACTGCCCTGAACCTGGAAAAGTGAACCGGTGCACCGGCGACGACGCGAGCACGTGGCTCCCGCAAAATGTTTGTGCTTTCCTTCCCTACTTATTTCGGGTTGTATTCCATTGTCCCACACCCACTGCAACTCGAATTACCTAACGCCAAGCGTTTGTCAATCGTTTTAGCTCCGCATCGCAAATACAGTCCACTAAATTAGCCTTTCGCGCCAACATTTTCTTTGGTCCCTCTCACCGGATAGTTAGGTACTTATTTGAATTAGGTACATATTTGTTGTAGTTATCGCATTGGTATTTATTCCATAAGGAATAAACGCACCGCACCGCAGTCTTATACCTAACCCAATTCGTTGTTTGTTCATCTATTACCTACGTACGTGCGTAATACCTACATACCTACGTAGCCATAGATCGCTCGTATTAGTTATTCATTCGGAAGTCTAAAATTATTTGTATATCAGAAACAGAGACACAACCTAGTGGGTAAATTAAGATTGTTTAAAAACTACCTACAGTTCTTTTATTTCACCCGCAGTTCGTTATAACTACCTACCCACTTTAGGTATTTAATATTGTCCGCGTCGCTGTTCTCCATCGCTTATTTGTTAAAATAACTTTATTTGCTTGTTTACCGCATTGATTGTTTGTAATAAATAATTATTATTCACGATGTCTCATAAGGACGTCAAAGTTCAATTGAAACTTTTATATGCTAAAAGAGACATGATATTTTCTCGCGTGCAATCTATTTGTGATAATGCACTTAAAACACTTGATCTAGTTATTAGAGATTCGTTCTTATGTTCTATAGAAAACTTGGATAGTTTGCGCACGGAATTTGAATCCGTAATTCATAATATTAACGTTTTAGAGTTAGAATTAAATCCAGAATACGCTGTGAGTTATCAGGCTTTGGCGTCATTTGATGATTTATTCTGTCGCATCAAACGCGTCGCGAGGAGCTTGGAGAAGCCGTCTGTCCATCAGAGCCAGGCAAATCACACTCGCGATCGACCCAAATTACCGCCCATTCAGATACCTGAATTTAATGGTGATATTCGCAATTGGAATCTATTTATAGATAGTTTTGAAAACACTATAAATGGGAACGTCTCTTTGACAGATCATGAAAAGTTACACTATCTGGTTGAAAAGTTAACTGGTAAAGCTAAAACTGTTTGTGCCGGCATTACTTTTAGTGCCGAAAATTATTCATTAATTTTAAAAACTTTAAAGTCGAAATATGAAGACAAAAGATTAGTTGCTACCGCATATTTAGATCAGCTATTCGAGTTGAAAAATATTACAGTTTGTAATGAACATAATTTAGAGAAGTTTTTAGATATTTTTGCATCATCTGTTCGCGCAGTAAAGAACCTGAAGGTCGATGACCTCTGCGACTTTTTGTTTTTATATTTGGGTTTAAAGAAATTAGATAGTGAAACTGTTCGTTTATTTGAAATAGACCATCGCAGTAGTAAACTGCCAAAATTCAATGATTTGGAATGTTTTGTTCGCGATCATATTAAAATATTGCAACGCACTTCGTCAACCCATGAAGTTACGAAGAAGTCCGACCGTCGAACAGATGCGGCTTCGAAGTCACAAAAGTCGACACATACGTATGTGAATACAGCACCTGCTCCTGTACAATCGAGTTGTTCTTTGTGTAATAGTCAACATTCGCAATTGTACAAGTGTTCTGGTTTCTTAAAATTTACGCCCTATGAACGTTATAAGTTTGTTCGCGAAAAAAATTTGTGCTTTAACTGCCTTAGTGACAAGCATCGGGTTACGTCTTGTAATAGTAGTCAAAGTTGTCGTAAGTGTTCTTCGAAGCACCACACTTTACTTCACATGGAGAAAAGTTGTAATAATGCCGCATCCAATGTGAGCACAGTTAGTTTACCAAGCGGTGACACGTCGTCGCAGTCAGTCGGTGCGAACTCTGCGTCCGCTTCGCAGCCGCAGCCGCAATCAACGCGCGACGTTGCCCGCTCGCAGGCCGCCGTGACTGACGTCACGTTGTGTTCGATGTCCGCCGCAAGCAATACGTGCACTACCGTGGTGCTCGCGACCGCTCACGTTGTTGTTGATGATGCTTTTGGTAATCCGTGTCTTGTTCGAGCGTTGTTAGATTGCGCTTCGCAGAGTAATTTTTTTAACTCAAAATTGTTGTCAACGCCTTGGTTTTAGTATTAATAACCGACCAGCCCGCTCAGTAGTTAAGGGGTTCGGTGGTTTAAAATCAACCATTCATGGTTCGATTAAAATTAAATTTGCATCGCGTTTTAATTCTAATATTTGTTTTGATATGGATTCGCTTGTCGTAGATAAAATTACGGAACAATTGCCTACTGTCCCGGTTGACACGTCTTTATTGACCAAATTTAAAGACCTACCGTTGGCAGATGAATCTTATGGTCTCCCTGGAGACGTCGATATGTTGATCGGCGCATCGATTCTCCCGCACCTTCAGTTATCTCGTAAGATTCAAGGTCATTCGTCATTTCCCGCACCGCACGCCCTAGAAACAGTTCTAGGTTTTGTTATTGTTGGTTCCGCACCCGCACATTTAGATAGTTACTCGACTGTGTCACATTGCTGCACTGTTGAGCCGCCGCTGGAGTCTACCATCCGCAGGTTCTGGGAAATTGAAGAGGTCAATGTCCCGCCTATCCTAAGCCCTGATGATAAGGTGGCTGAGGAGATTTATTGTGGCACGACTACCCGTGATAATGATGGTCGTTATATTGTCGCGCTTCCATTCAAGGGAGATATTTTTTCGCTCGGTGACTCCTACGCTTCCGCGGAAAAACGCTTTTCTTGTTTAGAACGTAAGATGCAAGCATCTCCGAAGTTGAAGCAAGCCTATGATGAGGTGGTTACCGAATACTTAGATAAAGGGTACATCTCACCTGCATCCACCGCCGAGACTGACGAGACTCTTGATCATCCATCTTACATCATCCCGCACCACGGAGTTGTTAGAGAAGACAAGCTTACTACTAAGCTCCGCATGGTTTTGGACGGCAGTGCTAAGACTAGCACTTCCGTATCGCTCAATGATATTTTGTATTGTGGTCAAAACCTTCAAGGTAACTTATTTGACATTATTGTGAATTTCCGCTTGTTTGCTGTCGCGCTTTCCGCCGATATAAGGCAAATGTTTCTTTCTATTGGTATTCGCGAATGCGACCGCAAATTTCAACGTTTTTTGTATAGATTTTCGCCTCAAGAACCTTTGAGAGTTTACGAGTTTAATCGTGTTTGTTTTGGGCTTAAGTCGAGTCCTTTCCATGCGCTTCGCACTATCAAGCAATTAGCCGCTGATGAGGGTGAAAGATTCCCGAAAGCGAAAGACACTATTGAGACTGGGCTATACATGGATGACTTTGTTTATAGTGTAGCCAGCGAGGCGGATGCCGTTGAGACCGCCGCTCAAGTAATAAGTCTTATGAAGGCCGGTCAGTTTGATCTTGTGAAGTGGACTAGTAATTCGCAGACCGCTCTAGATTCGATTCCACTATCGCATCAATTATCTTCGGTGAAGGAATTTGATGGTGATGATACGCACAAGGTTCTAGGTTTAAGTTGGTCACCCGCGTCTGACATGTTCAGTCTTAAAGTTAGTTCGACTCCGCAAATTTGTACTAAGCGCATTATCCTGTCGTGTGTAGCACGTATATGGGATGTTATGGGATTTGTAGCTCCCGTCGTTTTATATGCCAAGTTGCTTATAAAAGAACTTTGGCTTTCCAATAGTGATTGGGACGACCCCGCGCCCGAAAATATTGTTAAATTGTGGGCTCGCTTCCGGACAGAACTTCCATTGCTCAATCAAATAAAAATTCCTCGCCATGTTGGTATATTGTCGAACAGTATAGTTACTGTTGTAGGCTTCGCCGACGCCAGTGCAAAGGCTTACGGGGGGGTAGTTTATTTTCACGTTTTGGATGCTGACAAGGTTTCGGTTAGTCTTATAAGCGCTAAATCCAAAGTCTCCCCTCGCAAGGTCGTTTCTCTGGCGCGCCTGGAGCTGTGCGCTATACTTTTGTTAGTGCAATTAATCAGCTCGATTGTCAATGCTTGTAGGCACCGCATTATTATTGATAGAATTATGGCTTTTTCTGACTCTACTGTAGCTTTGTGTTGGGCACATTCTTCGCCCCATCGCTGGGACACATTCGTCGCCAATAGGGTGGCCAAAATCCAGTCCGAATTACCACCACAAAATCTCTTTCACGTTGCTGGCACAGATAATCCCGCCGATTGTCTCTCCCGTGGGTTGCTCCCTTCGCAAATTTTAGATCATCCGCTGTGGTTCTGCGCTCCGTCTTGGATTCATAGCGTGCTCGAGGAATGGCCGGTTAAGCCCTTTAATCCAGCTGCCGTTTCAGAACCACCCGAGGAGAAGAAGCATTCGCTTGTAGTTTCGGTTCCACGTGAAGAGTCGATTATTTTATCGTTATCTAATCGCGTCTCGTCTTGGTCGAGACTTTTGCGTTGTGTGGTGTATGTATGTCGTTTTCTAAAACTGTTACCCACGCGCGGTGTTATAACCGCCGCTGATCTGGATAAAGCTGAGTCAGTCGTGCTACGTGAATTGCAGAGATTTTATTTCGCATCCGAAATTAGTAGTTTGGAGTCCAACAAACCTTGTAGCCGCGCCTTTCAACATTTGAAACCTTTTTTGCAGAATGGTCTTATTCGAGTAGGTGGTCGTTTGAGAAATTCCGATTTAGGATTTGAGCAAAAGCATCCAGTAGTTTTACCCCGCAAGGACCATATTTTAGATTTGATTGTAGATTATCATCATAGGTTGAATTGTCACGCAGGTCCAGACTTGTTGATGTCTATCCTTAGACAGAAGTATTGGATACTTTCCGCTCGCAATTTGATTCGTGCTAGAGTACACAAATGTGTGCCCTGTTTTAAGCTTTGCCCGCGTTTTATCGCGCCTGAAATGGCCGATCATCGCTCTTGTCGTGTTGTTCAATCCGCTAAACCTTTCGTTCACACCGGTACAGACTTCGCCGGCCCGTTTAGGGTAACTGTTGCCCGTGGTCGCGGAATACGCTCCACGAAAGCTTACGTTTGTCTATTTATTTGCATGACAACTCGTGCGGTTCACATAGAATTGACCGGTGATTTAAGTACGCAAAGTTTTATGTCCGCGTTTAAGCGCTTTTTGTCGCGCCGTGGTCCCGTCAAACGTTTATATTCTGACAACGGTACCAATTATGTTGGAGCTCGCCGTAATATTTCGGAGTTGCACGCGTTCTTACGGTCAAAGTATTATCAGAGTGAATTCGCTCATGTTTTGGCCGAAAATCGTATTGAATGGCATTTTAATACGCCCGCTGCTAGTCACTTTGGTGGTAATTGGGAGGCGAATATTAAGAGCCTCAAGTCGCATCTGTTCCGCGTTGTAGGCGTACAGATTCTCTCTTATGAAGAGCTGAGTACTGTACTCGCTCAGATAGAGGCAGTAATGAATACTCGTCCACTGTGCCGAACTCTATCTAGTGACCCCTCAGAATCTTTAGCTTTAACTCCGGCTCACTTCTTAACCACGACTCCTCTTAAGTATTTGCCCGCTATGGATGTTGATGAAGACAGACTACATCTCCTAAAGCGTCATGCTCTTTTGGATAGATTAGTTCAATCATTTTGGAAGCGTTGGAGAGCAGATTATTTGCACACGCTTCAGTCGCGTCAAAAATGGAATACTCCATCGAATCCAGTCACCGTTGGTACTGTAGTAGTTTTAATGGCCGAGAGTGCGCCTCCTCTACACTGGCCTCTAGGTGTAGTGGAGGAAGTTTTCCCTGATCCAAAGGGAGTAACGCGTATAGTAAAAGTTAAAACCGCGACCGGTTCGTATTTACGTCCGGTTATTCGCCTCTGTCCTCTGCCCAATCAGCAGCAGGCTTCAAATTAGTTTAGTAGTTATGGTAACGCTTTATATTATAGTTTAGGAATAAGGTTAGAAGTTAGATGTTACTCCAGAGTTTAGTTCTTTGATTAGTTTCGCTTATAGTTTTTGAAGGTAACCCTTCAAACCGGGGGGAATGGTTGCGCCAACATTCAAAATATGATTGACATCCGCTATTTCCTATATCCATCTCCTTCCCGCACATACCTCGCGAGTGAGTAAGAAGATTCGCCCGCCATTTTTGTCGAAAAAACGACTTCCGAATCGCTCCGCAACAAGTTGACAATGGCGTCGACGCGCTCCGCTTAAAAATATTAATAACTTTGGAATCACCGCATTTTCGCATGTAATAAGACTTATAATCCATAGTTTGTGCTTGTGTTTAACGTGTGAGGACAATAACTTGAAGCCCAACTGCCCTGAACCTGGAAAAGTGAACCGGTGCACCGGCGACGACGCGAGCACGTGGCTCCCGCAAAAGGTTTGTGCTTTCCTTCCCTACTTATTTCGGGTTGTATTCCATTGTCCCACACCCACTGCAACTCGAATTACCTAACGCCAAGCGTTTGTCAATCGTTTTAGCTCCGCATCGCAAATACAGTCCACTAAATTAGCCTTTCGCGCCAACATCTAGTCAATGAACTTTATCAACAAACAATATCGATATAATGTCACTTTAAGCCATAGATAATTCATGTGGTGGACATAAACGGAAGTCTCGTCGACCCAATGTTACTGCGCAAAAAACTGTCCGTACGTGTGTCATATAGAATGCAGGGAACGGAACTCGAATGCAGGATCAGTGCTTAAGCCATGTCGGTGAGCCATACAGACAGGTATGGGATAGGTTGTTAGAGATATTATGGGTAAACTATTACTAGATTCGGAATAGGCTGCTATCTATTCTGAGTATGGTTGGCGTTTAAGAAGGGATAAGCTCGAATAACGTTAGCTGGCGGCAATAAACTGTGCACTATTCTGTTTATCCTATTGGATAAAGTTATCAACTGAGACGTGGCTGACTGGTAAATAATGCCTAAGAAATTAGGCCCACCTTTGTAATTTTGTATTGCATAAATTTTAATAAATATAAGAATAAAAGTCAGAAACTACACGAAATAATATATTTTCGCATCGGATAGAGAAACCACTGTTTGCTAATATGTATTGATGAGTTCGTGAAAGAAAAACAATTGAATAATTAAAAGGTTATGGCGCATGGCGGAGGAACACGATGTATGTATTAGAAGAAAAACTAACCACTTGAATCTTGTTAACTCTATACAGACTAACAGCACATGTATTTTACCTAAACTAAATAAAAATATTTTTAAAACTACATTCAGTTAAAATCACGGACAAAATAACATCTGATTCGATCATTTCATTTACAAGAAATATAAATTATCAGATAGCTAGGTGAAACAAAGTGTTACGGCATAAGGAAAAAAGTAAATCAATACCTATTTACATAGTAATGCCAACCAAAGCTATGCGATCTTAGTCATTGACACAGATAGAGCTAAGCTAATACTTACAATACAATCTAATCATGATATCAGTATATTTGTTCTAAAGAATGTTTAAAAGACTTACGTGATTTTAGAGCAACCAAATATACCAAAGAACATTATTATTGCAGAAGTCAAAGAGTAGATAGATTACTAGCAGCATTAAAAAAAATACAAACAGATAATTGGTCTCATCCCAGTACCTTATAATAGAATTCAAATTTAAAATCGTGTCGCAGAAAACGTCACATAGAATAAAAAGATATTCAGAACAATAAGTTATAAAACGTACCGTGATATCATCATAGTATTCAATACTATAACCTATGGAATTCTTAAACCTATTAAGAATTCTCCACGCGACTCGTTCACTGTCCCAACAATTATACTAACGCCTACAAACGTTAAATGCATACAAAATGCGTTTCCAATCATGCACAAAGCACTTATCGCTATTCATTGCTGATGCTCTTGACACCTAAATCATTCAGCTGCAACAAAAAAACGCAATGCATAACATCACTTTTGTTACTGTCGTGGCAAAGATAAATATTGGCTTTCAGCTCGCGTGCAAATATCTCCGATCTCACTGTTCAACATTCGAAATAGTTCTCGTAGAAATTTCAACTCATTTCTCTTAGGATTAAATTACATTCTTCATTGTAGATATGCGATTTGATTTTTATAGGGAACGTGGGTCCATTGTCTATGATAAAAAAGTTTTAATATAACTATGAATGTAAACATATCAATAGTTTTATAGCCCATAACCTTTATTTTCCTGGAATCTAGCGGAACGTTAATAAAAAAATAGTGTTTTATAGGCCAGGATAGCGTTATGTAGACAAAAAATTGAATAATGTACGGTCATATAATCTCCTAAATGATGCAATAAAGCAAAATAATAAAATGGAAAATACATCCTAATGACTAGCTGGTAGTAACGAAGGAAATCAAGAATTTGCTCATAGAAAAGCCAATTAAAAATATACGTACAACATTCCCAATAGTAGTTATACTGAAGAATTGCCGTAAATAAATTGCCAATAAAGAAAACAGCGACATCGCAAGAAGTAACAGCTGAGAACTTTATTACGGTAAGTTTCCAATAAAATTATATATATAATTATGTATGTATTTTATCAAAACAGAGCAAAATCCTAAGTACTAACGAAGATATAAAACTGATACACATTGTATAGCATCATATTGATTCCGTAGAACCACACACGAACAAGCTCAAGCACAAGCTTTAAGAACAAAAGCTTCATAACCATGCGGGCTTGTTATCCATCTTGAAAATACGTCATTTTAATTGTATTATTTCTTCTAAGGTGGTTATAGCCTATTTGTTTTCTTTAACCAACCGTTTACGAAACCTACTTAATCCCCCATTATTATTTTATACCCACGTCTATTCCATATGTGGTGCAGAAATACTTGGGCATGAGTTTATGTGACAGGAGTGACTTTTGTGGCGCGAAAAATGTCGTGAGAACATTTTTCTGTCATAGTCTCGTTGCAATATAGCGACGATTTTGAAATTGTCTTATAATTGATCTGCGTGGTTTACGACGGAGAATAGATACGTGGATTTTGAAATAGTTAATCACTGTTTGTTCGCCGCCGTACAAAGTGAATTGAATTAGGGATTAAACACCAGTTTTCCTGACTCCACCTTTTGGTTTTGAAAAAGGGAAAATTAAAAAGCATCAGCTAATTGACGGCAACTTACTTATATTTAAATTTCTACAATAACTGACTGAATCAAGATCATTACTTGCCACAATTCCTACAAAGAAAAAACTGATACGAACCATTCAAAGCTTTATCTTAAAACGATACTCTAATCTAGCAAACTACAAAATTCTCGATGCGTCCATGACACCAACAGTATCTCTACCCGCATATTACAAACAGTCGGACAGCAACATCAATAACACATTTAAAACCGAGCAAGTGACACTTTCACTTATTAAACCACATCTGGTTTGTTTTGGGACATATTAAGTTGTTCAATTTAATTACAAGAACGACCGGATACAATATAAATATTACATGCTTCTGTTTAAAATGTAGGACGCGTTGATTTTGTAGCTATCAATCATGATGAAATATTTGAAGAAAACAGTTTTATAGGAGTAATAAAATTGATTCTGAAGGGCAGTTCCCAGTAAAATTTTATGAGTTGCACATTTCAGAATGTTATTCAAAATCATCATCATCATCATCATCATTTTAGTCGGAGACACCCACTGCTAAGTCTTGGTCCTCACAATGACTGCTATTCTTCTCGCATCTAGTACACTCCTGCAGCCCTCACCATTGGTCATTGGTCTACTTTTTGGGTACTACTTTCGGTACGCGGTCACCGTTTTAGATACTTTCGGCTCCATTGGCTTTTAATAATATAACCTCCACATCTTTGAACAATGTCGATAACAGACAGATTCGCACCACCTGTCGAGAAGTCTTCTTTGAAAATACGAAATTCACGTCAATTTGACAGCTATCAAAGACGAAGAAGAGTGTTTGACTGGTGCCCAGAAATGGTTCTCAGTGCTACCACCTAGTAAACGTTATTTCAGAAAACCCTCATTATTCAAAACTATTCATACTTATCTTCAGAAGTCAAAATGAAACTGTATCTGGCATAATGATAGATCCATTTCAACGTTTAGCACTGTCTAGGTTGCCGCTGTCACTTAACACTGTAAATAGAGCCGCTAATATGTAAATTGGTTCCTGTCTACCCAGTAAGGTTGAAATGCTGTAGAATTCCAGCTTTCTGACTAGTGGATTCTATTAATAGTCAAGCTAATCGAGGGCAATTCAATAAGAGGTACTTAGAATAAGACTCGTATGACATATAAAGCGACCATTTTCAAAGAATTTAATAATAATATAATAATATTCCACAACTTTCCACACAACGCCATCTAGTCCCAAACCTGAATGAGAAATTAAACGAATGTTCTAATTTCTGGTAAAGGAT
This sequence comes from Tholera decimalis, assembly GCA_943138885.2. Classification (NCBI taxonomy): domain Eukaryota; kingdom Metazoa; phylum Arthropoda; class Insecta; order Lepidoptera; family Noctuidae; genus Tholera; species Tholera decimalis. Next base: position 2,923,081 of record OW964553.2, on the reverse strand, counting down.
TTCAATAAAATTATAAAATGCAACCACAGAAGCACTTAAAAATAAAATCCAAAATTCTAAATCACCGTTTACACATGAGCTGCTATTATCTAAAAACTAATAATTAAAGATTACACACATGTTTCCTAACATTTACATAATGACGTATATTTAGCTAAAAGATGTAGATTCAACTAAAACAGTGCAATTTCGGCGTTTAACTTTCTCGCGTTATTATCATTGTGTTGTAACTGGTAGATAATCGTCCGACCTCTGTTGGAGCTGGCACGCGACAATTTTACTCTGAAGCTTAAACAGCATTTGACTCACTATTGTATAAAAACCTAATTTAAATTACATGTCTTACGCCATGTATTAACTGATACTATTATGAAGGGGAATTACGCTTTATCGTGATAGAGAAATGCATTTTCCTTGTTTTCAAGTAGTGGTTAACCAACCTTATGTCATTTACTAGTGTGGTTATTGTTTCATTGTTCAAACTGTTTACTCATCGCAATTCACACTTTTGATGAGCATAATAGCAATACAAGTAAAACATCATCAATATACATCAAAATGATGAAAACAACATGCAAGTTTTTTCTACGAGTATCAAGCAGACGTGCAAGCCAATTAATTAAAGAGTACCATTAATTTTAAAGCCTTTAATTGCTGCGACATCGCGCGATCTCCTGCACTGTTTCCCATGCTCGATAAAAATAAGAAAATAAAATTATCGGCCATCTTTGCTTTGCATTCTTGGGAACTCGTTTCAGGTAAATTACGATGATATTACGAGGTGGAGTTGCAAAGAAATACAACAACCTTCTTTTATTAACTTTCACTGAATACAGATATCGCTTATGTACGTTTAATAGAGGAAATCATTACAATTAGTAAGCAAAAAGGCTTACGCTTAAAATTGAAGATTGTGTACAGAAAGTTCAAATTCTTCAAGTAATCATATAATCAACTAATATGTATCTACAGATTGATATAACCGTTAATGAAGAAGTAAAGGGCTTCCTGCTCTAATAGATGCAATTAATGTCAAACATGCGTTTAATGGACGAGTTAACAGATTCAATTAAAAAACTAGACTGAAATTCGAGTTCTAGTGTCCGATGATACAAAGATTTTTTTTACTCTTGAACCATGTAGTAGAATACAATTATATTACAAAACATAGAAAGCTTGACACCTTTAAAACATATTCATTGAAGTCGAAACTATAAAAGAAGAATTTAACAAAGCAGTGATTCAGCTGAACGACGTCACAGCAAATGTCTTAAAAGACTCAAAGTGAGCGAATTTCGGGCGGACACTAAAACTGTCCAATTCCTTTCAATTAGCGATAACGTTGTTATTATAGAAGTATGTAGCGTTGTTGTCTGGTCTCGAAAGAACTGCTTCAAGTTGGTAATAACGGTCTCGGAGACAATTGGTTGGAGCTATCAAGCTGTGAACGCTTCATTCATGGCTTGTTCAATGAATTTCTGTAAAACCTTGGAGAAACAGCTGGTTTTAATATTATCTTCTAAGTGCTTGTTAGGTTAACGGAGCTATATTCCAGCTTCCAAAAACGGTAAGTGCATTCCATTAATTTCTAAGCTTATGAATCAAGTTTAAGCTACTTGCAAACAGACACTTAAGTTCTACTGAAGCTCTTTACCGCTATCTATAACACAACATCATAGCTTAGGTAATTTTACCTTTACAAATGTCTGTAGATCATGGTTCAAAAATAAAGCTAAGACGTAAAACGAACAAAACAATAAGTAGTAATTTAAAGTGATCGTTGTGCAACGAAGAGCATTGATAAAAATAATTATTTGTTTACCAATTTTCAAATGATAAGATAGGGGACATTGGTGCGACCGATGGTAGGAAAAGTACAACGGTCATAAATTCATCATGATTTAGTGTCACCGTTGGGTGTCACGTACTACTTCACTTCACAAAATATTTTATTATATTTCAATAATTATTATGTTTTATTTAAATCTTTATACAATTCATATAACTATGAAGATATAATTAAATGTCTAGGTGATTTGATTGCAGAGACTTGACTAAGATGGAATTTAATTAAACTTTACGGTTAAATGTCATAAGAACATAGACAAATGCGACCAAAAAATAACTTTAAATTCTCAACTCATAAATTGGAACAAGCACATATTCGGAATTGCTAATGCTAAATCTATTGGTTCAGCATTGGCAACAGTGTTTAAAATCAAAGCCATATATATGCGAAGAACACACATTATTAATTAGAACGCCACGATAGAACACTACGACTATTTACAACACAGTGTTTTACAAATAGATCATTACCTTTTTCGTTCTGCCTGTATTTATGAATACCACTCGAAGTTACATTTATGGCGCAGCTGAAGCTATTTCTATTATCAGTGTAATAACTTTTCATATTTATTGACTGGTGTATTTTTTTTAAATCGTTTTTTCATCGTTTCCTTGAATAAAATTTATTTTTGAGTTCTTTTCAGGTTTAAGTATTTCTTAGCCATGAATGTCGACTCTCTTCAGTGGCCTTAAATTTGCTAAATTGTTCTTTTACGCCATGAATGAGCTAAAATATTTAACTGCGTCTAACTGAATCATTCCAAACGTAATAGACTACTTCCAACCTCCTTAAGCATCGTCATCCACAGCTTGTAACTCAGGTTGACTGTGACACACTCAATTACCAAATGACTAGTGAGTATGAGTACCTCAGAGGAATCTCTCGGCATAGGAAGACGTTGAGTAATGAATCCTTCCTCGGTGGGGTCGGCAGCTGCCACCAATTGAGACAAATGAACTCGGCGCCACGAGATTGCTATCTGGCCCTCTAGTACCATGCTTCACATGAAGTTAGGGATAACTGCGTATTATGTTTGCGCTTTCGGCTGAAAATAATTTGATGTTGCTTGGTGCGGTAGTTTATGATTTGTTGATTGAGGTAGTCATATTAGACTCACCGTATAGAACTTTAGCCTTTTTACTTACTTGTTCTGAATGCCTCTTTGGTGTGATAACATTTCTTGATTTATATAGTTACGCTAAATTTTAATCTGATACAATATATTGTCTTGCGAAATTACGTCATATTTATTCCCTTTACCAACTTTATTTGTTACGTTTGTTATGAATAACTATCTTATTGTCTTATGTATGACCAACAATAAAGTTTATATTCAGGGAATTCCCCAAGGCAAAGTGGGAGAGAATTTAAAACTGACAACTTATTATTTATTTATTTATTTACTTAGCTTACTAGCTGTACAAATGAATGTGGCGCCGCATTGATGACTATCTGTCTTAACACTCACTGGTTAATTACAGATAGCCTTTACTTAGAACTGCGTGTGTAATTACTTTATTTGAAGAGATTATTGTTGAACTATATTTAGCTTGATCTTTTTATGAGGCTACGAAAGATGTAAAGGTTTCAAATATTTTATTCTTTATACGGCACAATTCGCTCGTCAATACATTGCTATATTGCGTACGATTCGCGGGAATACAAATAGCATTCTAAAAGTAAGAGTTGAAAAACAAGAATGTGTTTACCTGAGATATTGGAAGATGACTTTATTATAGTTAATAGTTAAATTACATTAATATTTAAAAGTATTAACATAGACATATAGGATGTTTTACTAACAAATATGTAGGCATTTTGTCCGAAACTAAATGAGTAATAATAATAATACGTAAATCCTTGATTTATTTAAATATATCGCACAATATACACTGGACAGCAAATAAACCGAGCCACCCGCTACCGAGGCACTCTAATTCGATTTTCTCAAAAACTAAAAAACCTACAATTATCAAAGTTGTACCTACAGAAAGTGCGTTTCATGGTGATTACAATGAAAGGAAACTCATTGGGTTTAATCAATATTTCAGTGTTTATTAAGGATTTTACAAAGAAGAGTCGTTTTCCAGTCGTGACAATCGTTAGTAATGATAAAGTGAAAAAAAAAAATTAAAGCCAAAAACAAAGATAAAATCAAAAAAAGTTTTTGATCAATATTCCGTATTCCCTCCCCTTGCTCGGATAACTGCCAGCATCCTTGTATTCATCGACCTTACGAGCCTGACGATAAAATCTTGAGGAATTGTATTCCACTCCTCTTCAATTGCGATTCGCAGCTCTGGAAGCCTTGTTGGAGCAGGTACCCGGGCTCGAACTCGACGTTTCAGCTCATCCCATAAGTGTTCTATCGGATTCAAGTCCGGGCTTCGAGCTGGCCAATCCATCGTACGAATGCTGACGTCGCGTAGATACTGGGTCACCCCATGAGCAACATGAGGCCGTGCATTATCATGCACCAATTGCATATCTTGTCCGATATATCCTGCGTAAGGTACCACATGGTCTGCGAGGATTTCAGTAATGTAGTGATGAGAAGTCAGTCCACGTGTACGGCCCGTCGGTTCGATGAAAACTAGCGCTGTATGTGCTGTTAACGAGATGCCGCCCCAGACCATTACAGATCCTCCTCCATAAGCAACAGTTTCCTCGATGCAACACTGAGAATAACGTTCTCCAGGGCGACGATATACTCTCTGACGTCGATCACTTCCATGTAGACTCACCCTGGTCTCATCAGTGAAGAGTAAATTACTCCACTGCTCTAATGTCCAATCCCTATGCTCTCGAGCAAATTCAAGTCGTGCTCGACGGTGTGCTACCGTTAATGCTGGGCCTGTTGCAGCTCTTTTTGGGGTCAGGTTCCGTTCAGCAAGTCTCCTTCTGACGGTATCTGTACTTATGACCACTTGGCGTTCGTCACGCAGACTTTGTTGGACTTGAACTGCGTTGAGGTGGCGATTTCGCAGAACAGTAAGGTGGATATAACGATCATCTGCTGCTGATGTAGCCCTAGGTCTGCCCGTACCTGGACGGCGATCGAATGCTCCAGTCTCTAGGTATCGTCTGTAAACTCGTTGCACCGAAGATCTGCTGATTCGAAGCCTTCGAGCAACTTCACGTTGCGCAAAGCCTGCTTGAAGTAATGCTACAGCTTGAGCTGCTTCCTGAGGTGTTGTATCCATTATTAATCGAAAAAAGTAGCAAAAACACACGCATCTGAGCAAACGATGGACAAAAACTAAAGAAATAATAAGAAATATCCGATTACCCTCATTGTAGAGAAAAAGAACGCTAAATTCAAACTCTGGTGAAAACAGAGCAAATCGTTAGCATTGTGTTTGTTGCTTGATTACAATGTGAGTTGACGGTACATTCGAATTAATTTGTAGTCATTTTAATCACAATGAAACGCACTTTTTGTAGGTATAACTTTAATAGTTGTAAGTTTTATACTTTTTGAGAAAATCGAATCAGAGTTCCTAGGTAGCGGGTGGCTCGGTTTATTTGCTGACCAGTGTAGATAGCAGTGTGTTTGTCAAATCTATAGGAAACTATATCAGTTTTCTTGCTAATTGGCAGAGGCGGCTGGTCAACCTGCGCAAATTGTGCGACAACTGATTATAATTAATTGGCTACTGTGACTGCAATCTGACGCTGTCCAAAGGTCATAATTGTAATTCAACACTGGTCCTTTGTACCTACTTATAATAAAGGAAAATTCTTATAAACCTTTTATCTTGGCAATCAATAAGCTCTACTTACTCTAAATGAGAGAAGATTCCTTAATTAAAAACATTAACCTGATTCCACAACACATTCACTCAATTAGTCATCCATTAATCCATCACAAACATTTGCAGAAGAAGTCGTGTGTATTAGAGCAGCAATGAATAATGTCCTCGCTGATAATCTACTGGCTTGCATTGTTCCTAGATTTCGAGGGAACGGTGAAAATAAACTAGATCACGAACATTAAACCCACCCACTCAAGTAAAATACAACACACACTGATAAAGGCGCTCGTTTCTTTGAAGATAGCGATCAAATTGGCGGTGATAGCCTTTAAAGGAGATGCTATTTTTAACCAACTTCAAAAAAAGGAGGTTTACAATTCGTCTTGAACTTTTTTCTTTTTTTTTATGTATGTTACCTCAGAACTCGGAGATGGCTGGACCGATTTGGAAAATTCTTTTTTTGTTTGAAAGGGTATACTTTCTAGTTGGTTCCATTGCCGTCACGTTTGGATCTGATGATGGGATAATGGAGAAATCGAGGGAACTCTTCAAATATTATAGGCACACCTATAGCGTTTTGGGTATTTCTTATAGTACCTTGTGCAGTTGCTCTTGAAAAGCACCATTTGAGGAAATGGAACTGATGATGAAGACCCCAGATGGCCACCGAAACTACTCAATAATAAGTATTTCGTTGATTGCGATTAGACTACTTGAATATGAATGTTAAGCACTTTATGCTCGTCACAATGCATATGGTGAAGTAGAGCTGATGGTAATGTACCAGGAGAACTCCTCAAAAATTAACGGCTCTGCACCGGGGAAAGCAATATTTTGTAAAAGGTGATAAGTAGTTGACATTTTGGCTTTTGTAACTACTTAGATAAATTACAAACCGACCCACTAAAAAGCGTGAAAAAAAAAACTTTTTAGCAAAAAATAGAACCGACTTCCATATAAAACACTACAAAGGCAAAAATAACTTTAATTTCGGAAGGCGGTGTCTTTAGTTTTGTATATATTTTCATTTTTGACACCGCCTTCGGAAATTAAAGTTATTTTTGCCTTTGTAGTGTTTTATATGGAAGTCGGTTCTATTTTTTGCTAAAAAGTTTTTTTTGTTAACTATGAAATACAATGAAATTGTACACCTACGTTTGAAGTAGAGCACGTAGTTATCGTTGTTTGTAAACAAATAGATTGAGAACAGGATATAAATCACAATGCATTAATTACGTCATCGGCAAAAACAACGACGATGCAAGTAGGCATACTAACCAACCGCCTGCTTTGTTATTTTTCAACAACTCATCCCAACTCAAGATGTTTGCTGTTTAAAGTAGCAATTCTATTGTATAATCTAACAAGCATAAAAAAGATGATGAAATAACCACGGTCGATTAAGGTTTAAGAACAACGACTGTAAAAAATCTGCTAATCGGTCGAAAATGTCTTCAAACTAAAATTTAATGGTTTCTTTTCGCACGTTTGCCATAATCGATAAGCATTATTTTTTTATTAACCAACTTTATGAACTAAAATGTCGATTTTAGCGACAGAACATTTTTCTTATATTACAAATATTATAATTAGCAATGTCAGTAATTATATTGCGCTGTACTAAATTGGATGACATCCCTACTTACCTACTATATCTTCTTATATTACTAATATTATAAATGCAAAAGTTTGTAAGTATGAATAGATTTTATTACCCTTTCACACAAAAACTCCTAAATGGAACTGAATTAACTTTGGTAAGTAAATAGTTCAAATCCTATAATAAAAAATAAGCTACTTTTAATTCCGGAATTAGAATGATCGGGATTGAATCGGAAATTACGCGGGAGAACATTACATAATATTATATAAAAACTTTTTTGCAAAAAATAAAACCGACTTCCATATCAAAACACTACAAAGCCAAAAATAATTTTAATTTCGGTAGTCGGTGTTATTGGTTTTGTATTTTCTTTTTTTTTCACACCGCCTTCCGAAATTAAAATTATTTTTGGCTTTGTAGTGTTTTGATATGGAAGTCGGTTTTATTTTTTGCAAAAAAGTTTTTATTTTCGCGCTTTTTAGTGGGTCAGTGAATTTTCCAAATCGATTCGTAAATGTCGGAGTTATGCGCGAACAAAAAACGCAATGCAGAGTAAACGAAAAGATCATCAAGGTAAATTATTTTTTTCGACTTTTTTTGATTTTTCAGAAACGGCTCGTCCGATTTCGATAAAATTTTCATGGGACTATTTGGGAAGTATACCCTTTCCAACAAAAAAAGAATTTTTCAAATCGGTTGGCTAGCGACGGAGTTATGCGTGGACAAACATAAAAAAAAAAAAAAAAAAAAAAAAAAAAATACAAACATCCGAATTGAGAACCTCCTCCTTTTTTAGAAGTCGGTTAAAAAGAGAGTAACTCTGTCTGTGTTCCTGCTACACATTCACATCTAACTAAACTGCTTAAATGAATTTTGGTACAGATATAGATTAGGAGAAGGACAAAGTCAACTTTTTTCACTGATAAAACCCTTTCACTCGAGCCTAGCCGTGAACAGAACTTAGAATTAGATAAAATTGGACTTGTCAACCAATTTAAAAATGAATAAATAATTTTCCTAGCTATATGAGAAGTTTCTGTCCCTCCATATAACTTAAATCCTTATCAGCTATCTAAACGGATGCTATCAAAATTTAACTAAAGGGTTTAACCCAATTCGGTGTTTGACCAACGGCGTTTATCTACATTTAACGGGGTAACTAATAATGTGCTGTTATCTGTACGTTTGTTCAGCCTTGACTGAAAACGGATGCTGATACAACGATGTTTAAATAGATAGTTCTAAAAATATTTTTTATTTTGAGTATGATGACAAATGAGTATGATACATATTGAGGAGTAAACAGGATCTGAATTTAAAAAAAAACTCTAATAAATTACCACAATTTAATAAATCAAAAATATTTAGAACACAAAGATGTAATGGTATATAACTATGTTTATGTACTTTATTATTGTAAGTAGGTAACTAGTTATTCTTTGTCTTTTTATGTATACCTCACTGCCTACAGATTATTAATGCACATACCATGCTATATTTCTATCATTATTTATTGACAATGAGCATAAGTCCGTCTATGAAGGTACATGCATCAAGTCTAAATAAGTAAAAGGAGCTACAATAGTTCTAATTCGATCTAATAGAAAAACTTTCAGGGAGTCTTTGTACCTAATGGAAGAATGATTCAGTTTATTGTCCAGCCAAAACGAAAACTAAAAATACACAGTAAAAAATATAATCGTTTTAGAAGCCAATTAGTAAGAAAATGGTAGAATTTCTCAAGGTTTCATTAACCTCCGCACACTATTGTTATTTTATATTCTCTATTTAATTGGTAAATGCAGAGGTTCTCGTCGATATGAAAGCAGAAAACTGAAACTTGAATTGCTCATTCTTTACAATCAGAGAAAGTCTTTCCAACTGAAAGTAATTCCATAGACATTACTGCATTGTGAAACATATCATTCGAATTCCTAGATAACTGCAGTTCTCAACGTTATAATTCGATAAACGAAAAACAAAATAAAAAGTGGTAAATCAAAACTAAACCAAGACCACGTGCATGTAGGAACGGAGAACCTGATGGAACATTTCGACAGGGCAACGTTCAGAATTGGAATGTCTGAACGGAAGAACGGGTGCATAGCCGGCGCCTCCGACATTGACGTAATAAAAAATGTTCAAAGTCATCCATTATTAAATATAGGAGTGATAACAAACGTCCGATGCTACGTCACGGACCGCAGCCACAAGAAATGCGGCTTCCAATATTTACAATGGTCAAACATTTTTTGTGCATTCACGATAAAGCGAGCCATTCGAAATTTGGAATTTAAATTGAATCAAAGTACTTGTAAGGAAGGAATTCAGATTCAATCAATCTAGCAATAAAAGATTTAGACTAAAAGATCTTGAGCATTTCACGCTCTTTTGGGCATGACCATCATTACATCCATTACGTACATAGGTATATAATCATATTAAATAATAGCTTGTAGAATGTTGTTTCATACCATGGCAACGTAAAGGTAACTGTGATTCTGTGTCATAGTTCGTTTACTACCGTCTTACGAATTTGATTGAAGATTGTGCATCATAAGTGTGCCATGAGAATGAATCTCGGTGCCCTGCTGACCTCCGCGGAGTAGGCCTGAGACTTGAGACTTTGCAGCCACACAATTAAGTCAACGCTACCTGCACAGTAATCCATTAAGCCATACTGTCTGCATAGCAGAGAATGGACACGTATAAATTAATAATAAGCAAGCATTCAACGATGAACGAAATTGCGATTTTACATTCCAGAATATTTTATTGACCACACGCTATGTTGCGTGATGGATTATTCGATCAGTGTGCAAATAATGATTTTTATGCCACTTTCCCTTGTCACATTCAGATGTGTGTCTTTCATGAGCTGAAGTGGATAATTGTTCAGACCGGGTTTATGGCTGAATGGCATAGAAATCGACTTACATTGACCAGCTATTAAGACGATTGGTGATTCACTACATGAATCATCGATCAATCTTGATGGTGGCGGGAATTCTCAGAAACTAATAAGTAGATCGTTTTAAAGTTCGCGACCGCATTTGTGTGATAAAATGAAATGTAAAATTTTATAAATAATTCTCAGCCGTTGGAGTGTTTCTGTAACTACGGTGGGTAGCAATCAATCTTCTATCGGGCCGAATACAAGAAGAAGATACATTCTTATCGCATCATATTAACAAAACTAGTCAATAAATTAATAATACCGTCTACTGAATTAGCAATTAAATCAACGATGTCAATCATAATTGATATCTAACGTCAAGGAGCCGAGTTATCAATTAAACAGCTGAAGTAGGTCCAATTTGCTGTGACAATACGAGCTGCTGACAGTCTCTCGAGAACGAAATGTCGCAAGAACCACCCACGAGAGCGTGAGAGCCTTCGCAAAGCCCCATTGTGTCCCAACTGGTTCCCACATAAAGATATATGCAACACCCATCCATACTGGAGCAGAATGCAGAAATTGCGAGAATCGCTGATCTTTGCGCAATGCACAATTTGAACATAATTGATAAAACACCACTTTGGTCTCTATGGTGGACGTGTCAAGGCGATTTCTGAGAAGAGATTATTTTTTTTTTGATGTGAGGCAAGTTTCGGGCAGAAGCGTGACTGCACTGTGGCAGACAAACACGTCGACTGCATTTTAAGCATTAAAATTCTTAGGTGTGCACGTTTTGGTCCTAAGTAAACATCGTCCACATAGCCTGGCAAGCCATGTTGACGAAATTCTATATATCATAGCAGACGGTGTCTGAATTCATAACCGTTATCTTAAGGCTGTTGCTTGCATAAATAATTTTCTGATCAGCGCTTTAATGGCTGATAAAGCTTTGTAAATATTATTTCTACCTGTAAACTGAATTGAGATGGTTATAACTTGCTTTACTAAGCAATGTAAAATGTATATTATACACTTCTTGCAAACTCTGTTTTATATTATTGCGTCAATTTTGAATAGAACATAAAAACTTCTGGGAGTTTAGTACAATTATTTATAATTTGTTAAGTACTAATAATCTAATTCTTCAACAGTTTCACGTTCCAACAATGTATTGCTTATATCATATCAGCGTAGGTATCTGCTATCATTATGTATTATGACACGGGAATTCCAAAGTCATCTGACTTGACATTTCCTAAACATTCGGGCCTTTACCGATTACGATTAACAAGATTTATATTGCAATCGTTCCCATGTTCTTTCTCAAGAACATTTAAATGAGATTAATGGATTAAACAGAAGCATACAATAAATTCACATTAATTATCCTGTGACTTATCGAAACTGCAGCAATTACCCTAAGTACTGGACTGAATAATTCAAACAACTGTGTAATCACTAACACAATTACTGGCTCGTATACTTCATTGCGTCGTTGCGCTTGCAAAAGGCGCTATGTGGTAAATAGTCATTTTCGTTCTTATATGCAGTTTCAATCGTTATTTTAATACACACATGCTGTAAAACAGCTATCTAATAAACGAAATATTTAAAGAGTTACCTTTCAGTATTGCGTTTATCAGATAGCTGTTTTTACAGCATGTGTGTATTAAAATAACGATTGAAACATCATAAAAGAACGAAAATGACTATTTACCACATAGTGCCTTTTGCAAGCGCAACGACGATTGACTCCTTTATAGAGATAATGGGCCATTAGAAAGATTTTCTTTTATTCTAATTACCTACGTCAATTTCGTATGAATCTGGGAACTTTTATATAACTCATTAAAATCCCATGCCGAAATTCGTCTAGATGATAATATACGATGTTCCCGAATTCCATAAGATTAATGAGTACTTTGTAGATACAGGTAATATTGACTTTTAAAGAAACGAGCAGCAAAATAAAGTTAAGATGATTGCTGATAAAATGCCTTGTTGCAACAAAAAGGGGTCACGTAGAAGTAACATAAAAAAATTGGTAGCGTCAGCAAAAAAATACACGACGACGTGCTAAAGGATTAATTGTATACCCAAGGCGTAGGCCTTTCTTGGTATTCACATTCGACGCCTTTTCCATTATCTTCGTAATTGTTATTTACTTGGGATTCCGTAAACAATCGGGTGCACCGGCAAAGGGACGAATACAAATTCCAAAATAGGTTTAAGCAAACTCAAAACGTTTATCTCAACATCTCAACGGATTGTTAATACTATATTTACTGTATTAAAGAAATTAAATCAAGAAATGAGTCATGCAAAAAATGGAAAAAATTGACACAATTTTCGTATGATTCACTACACAATCTTTTAAAAAGCCGAGACTGTCAATAATAACAGAACCCGTAAACATCCGTAAAACTAAATATGATAAAAAAGCATTAGAAAATAAACGCTTCAATAATGACAATCGTGTACAAACACTATTTGTAAACTGAAACGCAACAAGTGTTTGCAGATTTTATGAGTTTAGTAAATACATCTGAATACAAAATAAGTTTACAGTTCCAGTAGAAGACAAAATTAAATTAAAAACTTGTGTAATTCCAAGAGCCTATTTTAAACAAACTCAAAGGCCATCTCACATTCAAGGTATTAAGAATATTTTAAGAAATATTTAAACTTCCTTAACTATTAGTAAATGTAACTGAAGCATCGTGAAATTGGTTGCGGCTTCCCGAACGAATTTTACGCTCAACAACGAAATCACAATAGACCATAAACCTGATGAAATGTTATCGTAGAATATTAAGACTGAAACCTGGAGACTTACTTGATAGTTAATGTCCAAAAAAAGAGTGCACTTATTACAGAGCCCACTTAGGGGCAATCACACAAAAAAAAGCTCCATAGCACATTGCACATAAATAAAAAGTAACGTCACAAGCACAGCGTGTATACCAATGTATCGATCGAACGCGCGCGGTACTGCGAGCGACGCGACACGTGAGTCGCGCGCGGAGGGTCGGCGCGAAATGCTACGGAATGCGGTCTCGCCTCCCGCCGCTACAGTACAGCCTGATGCTGCGCCTGCGCCGCTGTGCGCATGCACTTTCAGCTTAATAGCTGTATCGAAAGTATAATGTTTCCCTTGTTTCCTTTGTAGATATTGATTGTTTAGTGACTGATATTCTGGTTTTAGAAAGTAACTAAACCGATTCATCACTTGATTGAAATTTCTTCATGATCAGCATGATAAAGATTGACCTTGAAACTAACCAAAAATGAAAACTACCAATGGGGATAGAATTTACATTACTAGCTTAGTTGGAGGGGTTAACAAAATTGCTTTGTTAACTCCTCCAACTAAGCTAAATATGCTTGTATCTGTAGTGGGTTCACGGCAATAGTTTAATGGGTACGGTTCGAACTTGCGACCTCTCGATCACAAGCCTGACACCTTAGCCCTAAAGCTAAGAAGAAAAGTTAAAAAACTAACTGCGAAAAGAGTTTGTGATGAAACAAATTAAATACCTACACTGATATGAAACCCAATTCAAATTAAGTTTACATTCAAATAAGGTATTGCAAACGTATTCAACAAAATAACAATATATTTAAATCGATGCTATTGTTAAGGAATTGTTAAACTGGTACCTGTGATTACACAAACTGCAATCACGTGTTACGATAAGATCGACGGCGCGTGCGCATGCCAGTTCCCTTAACAATGAAATTAAATAATTCAACATAAATATTGCTCTCGTTAACTGCAATCAATTGAACTGTACGTCACGTCATACGGTAGCTGGAAACTGTAAACCCTGAGTAGCTTTCGATAAGGTAACCCGTTCCTCATAGGTTATTACTGAGTTCTTTGTTTGAAAATAGTTTTTGTGGATTTCAGTGTAATATCGCTAAATAATTACAAACAAATAGTAAATCACAAAACTAAATCCAATAATCTTATAAAAACTTAAGTAAAAACCCTAAAGTACATATATACATCTCAAAATAAACTAAAATATGGCGTCCAGAAATTCGGGCGCAACGCTGTCCACTGGTAATGTGCCCAAAAGACTGGCGGCATTGCCACGTTGTATGGCAATGCTTAATCTCTGTCCAGGTAAAAGCCAGCCTTTGGGTCACGCGAAGAGTCAACTAGGCGTCTGGCTAGATCTTTAAATAATTTGTGAGCACTCGGACCCCACGAAAATATAACTACCAACAAGATTATTATATTTCCACACAAATTATATCATCTATATAATATTACTATACAGTATTCAATCAAAATGAAAGACTAGTCTCCTATGGCACAGTATTACGTATCGTAATACTGTGCCTATGGGTTGCAATCTTACTCAATCTCATAATATCTAAGGAAAAATCGTTTATTTTGCACAGGATTCGTAACACAAAGGGAACAATATGTTTCATCAAAAGAAGACATTCTCTCCCAAAATAGACCGCAATAAATGCAAGCACAACGCACAACTTGAAAACAGGGCATCATCATTATCTGATATACGTAGATTCTAATTTCTAGCTTATAACACAGCATAAGCTTGCATTGCGAGCTATACGGATTAACGTTAGCTTTTCACACAAAGTTTTTGCTCCAAAAATACATGAGCATGATGGCCGGTCAAACTGTGTTTTTAACGTTTAGTTTATGTATAGTTAAGTTAGCCAAGGTGGCTCTACTCACTATTGATGGCTGCTTTACGAAACAGGCCCTAATACTATCTGAACCACAACTGCGGATGGTCACGGCAGCCTTTACTGGTCACGGGTCTTTAGATAAATACCCTGAATATTATTATGTACTTTCAAAATACGCGCGTATTTATTCTTATTAGATGATTATTTAAGATTTAGCACATATAGCCTGAAAAACTAGTTTACCTAGTTCATGCACACGTATTTTTTACTGTAAGCATGAATTTAGTTGCAAGAAACTTGAATAAAATGATTTCATTTCGTTTGGTACATACATTTATAGTTACGAAACATGAAATGAACAGATTCGTCTGTCTTGACTAGACATACTTTCTTTAAGGATGCGAATTCATCCAATGACTGCCTCAAAAAATGACCGATCTCTGCCCGATCTGAGCGAAGCGGAAGGGTGTGTCAGACTTTTACTGACTAAAACCCATCCGTGTTTCAGCATTTTCCCTTTGTGTTCAGAGGCCGCGGTAACTCTTTCGAAAAACATCTATCGCTTCAACATGCCTCCTCATCCAGTTACACCGAAGTATGTATTGAGCAAGTTGTAGAAACCGATATCCGTGACAGAGTTCACGCTACCAAATACCGCAGCCTGAGTCACTCCAAGTACATAACACGAATTTTCCACCTTCATTTATGGCGGTCACGTAACCGTTTACAATTTTCCGAGGAGTGATTCATATTATATTAGTTCGTGAGCTCATAAGGTAGTCTTTGACCAGTGAAAAGTAAGTCTGCATTTAATTAGGTAAACTATATTTGGCTATTGTGCTTATAATTGTAAAGAAGATTGTTTTATTAAAAACATTAAAATTTATATGAGGAAAGCTATGACAGAAATCAAACCAGTCTTTCACTCCTTTAAAGCACTTTTGTTAGTTTATGGACAATATTATACTTTATATAACATTTAGTTTATATAGTTTCAAAGCAAAAATATAATTTACTAGCTGTGTCTCGTTGTGTTAAAATTTAAGTGTACCTATCTAATTCGGAATAGATAGAAAATCGCGAAGTAAAGATAATTGTTAATTACATTGTTATGAATAAATTTTTTTAATGAAAATTTTGAACATAAAAGTAGTTTTTGTAAGTTAGAGAGAGATACAAGAGATAGAGACATGCTATTACGGACTTTTTGTAGTATTTTTAGTGACCGCGCGACCTCTTCAGCTGTAATTTAATTTCAGAATCATAATCGTTATATTTCAGTCAATTTACATAAAAACGTACCTTCCTCAAGAATTGCACTATCTTTTAGTAATAACCGTACGAAAATCCGTTGAGTAGTTTTTTAGAAAATCTATTACACACAGACAGACACCTTTTGGGGACGTCGTTTTATAACATGTATGTGTAGATATTATTCATTATGGAAAATAACAGTTAGGTACCGAAATAAAAAATCGTTAATGTAAAATAATACCGAGTTCCAAGTTTATTATTTATATTTTATTTTCTTTACCTATAAGGTAAATAGGTAACCACGTTATTATCCCTCATGAACAAAATAAAATAAAATATATTTTTGCTATGAAACTTTTGTATTGGAAATCAAGGCTATGTTATTGAAAGGTAAAAGGGAAAGCTGCACCATCACACGAAACCGCGTTAACACAAAGAAAAACCTAAGATTATACTCAACATTTTCGACAAATGGTCGTGATCATTTTTTTAGGTTTGTATCCAAACTACTAAAGTAGTCCAGATTCCTCGTTTAGACAGTTTTTATGAAAGATCTCATCTTACAACAATCATAACTTGCCAATACAGTTGATTCGGGCGAATTCGCCATGACACAATCGAATATTAATAAGATCAATATCTTATATAAGTAAAATTGAGACAAATTTAATAATAGATTATTAATTTGTAGCCATGAAATTTTAAAACTAGAGACTGCCCGCGGCTTCATTCGCGTGAAAAATGTTTTTTCAGCGGCAAAAAAGTATCCTATGTCTTTCCCCAAAGCTTATTCATCTCTGTACCAAATTTTTCCCAATTCGGTTTCGTAGTTTAGGCGTCAAAATGAAACAGACAGTCAGACAGATTTACTCTCACATTATTTATAATATTAGTAGAGATATTTATTTTTATTTTATTTGGGATAAGCCCACTCTTGACCTCAGTCTCGATGATGATGATAGATGAGGTCTACGATGGGACGAGCGAGCCCAGAAGATGCCTATTTACTCTTGCTTTAAAGGTTGAAAGGTCATAAGTGGCAGGGAACACAGAAGCTGGCAGAGAGTTCCACAACTTGGCTGTACGTACATTGAATTTCTCCAAAATTGGCTTAGTGGTTTAAGCGTGAGAGTGTAACAGACAGGTTCATTAAATTCACATTATTTATAAGATTCGTAGGGACAAGTCGTATAGTATTTCTTTACATACGAAAATTAAATGAAGACGAATATACGTTATAGAGCAAGCAAGCTTGAAGACAAATAACTTATAGTTCCAGTTACAATATATTTCACATGAAACCTATACGGCTGTTCAAATAATTTCATCACCGAGCCCACCCAGGAGTTCTCCTCAAACAATAGCCACCTTCAAACAATACACTGGTATGCTGAAACAGCCACTGAAGCATGCGCGTGCGCCGGAAACGCTCTGTCGGATACACCGCCATCTTGTGACTGAAACTTGAACTTGTAATGCACGGTGTCGTAATCAGGTGTCTGATATCCGATAATTTGGGGATTTGATTTAATTTTATTTTTAGATAGGCTAAAATTAAATTTAATTAAGCGCCAAACAATGTCCTAGTGGTTAATGTGACGGCCTTGTGATCGAGAGGTTGCGGGTTTGAATCCCACCCATTACACTATTGACGTGAATCCACTCCAGACACAAGCATATTTAGCTTAGTTGGAGTGGTTAACAAGATTGTTAGTAATGTCAATTCTACCGACATTGCTAGATATCTTTTTTTTTTAAATAAAGTATGTTGAGTACAGCTTCCAGTCTAACTAGATGCAGTTGAGTGCGATAGACTGCTTATCTGATCTCCACAATTCAGTATCTGGGTAACACTTTGGCAAGACTGGTGTCCGAAATTCTGGCTTCTAATGAATGAAATGACAACCAAAACAATACTTTTGGTAGGTCCACTTGGCGAAAAACTAATGATGAATTATACAACGTGTAACGGAAGCCCCATATCTATCCAAAAGGGCTGAAGACAACATCTGGTATGGAGTCTCTATGCAAAGTTTCAGCTCAAAATAACTGACTCAAAGAATTGATACCAAATTATTGGTTTCATATATTTCTTGAATACCAATTATAACAAACGTGTCACAGTACTACGAGGGCCATCACTTTCCACGTCACTTGCCAATAAAATGATAATTCTCTTCGTTCTTCTTAATTTGAAAAATTCGGCCTCTGGTATCAATGTATTGAAATTTCTAATATGCTCCACACATGTAGACATAGGATTAGAAAACCCTTGCCATATCGTTTGTTATCATCCAAAGAACCCGTGCACTCGGTATGTATATACCCTTTAAATTACACGTTGTACAGATAGATCAAGATTGCAATAAAATTCCAATTGAGCTTTAATACCAACATCTAGTACCGCTAATTTACTTTTACATTTATTTTTACAAAACAAAAGTATACCGTAATTATCGTTTTTCGCATTCCTAATTTAAAGAGAATAATGACGTTATAGTTTCTGCGGTCACCATTTTTTCGTTGACCTCGTCTTAACTTTGAATTTATTTATGTTATGACACACTTCAAATTTTTTAATTTTTTTCAAAGAAAACTAGCAATAAGGGTACTTATTGCTAGTTCTCTTTGAAAAAATACTTTTTTTGTTGGATGAGCCCGCTATAGACCTCAATCACGCCCTATAGTAAACGATAGCTATCTACGATGAAATGAGTGAGCCCAGAAGAAGCCTGTTCACTCTTCCTAAAGGAGTCAGAATCATCATGCAGTTGTATTAAACAACAAATTTAAGCATCTTAAGAATTAGGTTGTGCCAGATTCCTGGCCGTTTAACAGATAATAGGGTGTAGTACGATTCAGGTAAAAATAAGAACATTATTGACGCAGTTTGAGCGATTGGATACTGCGTTTCGTGTCGCTCGTTCGATTCCCGTACTGGAACAAATATTTTTATGACTTACAAATAGTTGGGATCTGGCATGATGATGGCTTTCGGCATTCATAGCTTTGTTTGTTTATTTTATTATAATGTTTAGTTTTAAGGTGTTTTAATTCCAATATAATGTTCTTTCTTTTCTATCTTACTTTATTTGTTTCGAATCTGGGTGTTTGTAAAAAATACACCCACGATACGGGAACAATTTCTAATGTGGGACAACGTTTTAATAAATATATAGGTATAATTAAGGAAGATAAACCTGAACATAACATAATCTTTATTTCTTTTCTCTCAAAAAGGTATAAAATCGTTATATACAACGTGTAACGGAAAGGGTATATACATACCAAGGGCACGGCTTCTTTGGATGATATCAAACGATACTGGAAGGGTTTCAACTCAAAATAAAATACTCTAAAAATTGATACCAAATTTTCGGTTTCGTAAGTTTCTTAAATTGAAATCATAACAATCGTGTCACCGCACTACGTAGGTCAATAACTTACCACGTTACTTGCAAATGCACTGACACTGATCAGCTGACTTAGTGCTAGTGATGTGCTTATTTCAATTTGAATAGTTTGGTTTCTGGTATCAATGTATTAAAAATTCTCATTATTTCCGAACATGTAGAGATAGGATTGAAAAATCCTCCCAATATCGTTTGATATCCCCCAAAGAAGCCTTGCCCTTGGTATGTATATACCCTTTCCGTTACACGTTGTAGAATAGAAGTCACAACAATAAGAACAGGACTACTGCTGAAGCAAATCAAACTGCAGATCAATCAGATTACTGAGGATATCAACATTATAACACAATTCATTCATCACCGATCATTAATTCGCTTTACATCTCCATAAAATCAATCAAACGTACAAACACGTCGGTCTGTCTGTCCACACGCACGACCGCCCGACAGGCGCACGCGCAGATCGCGGGCGACTCTGAGCGTTGACTCACTGCTACGCAAGCATGACGACGCCACGCATGAGATGGAAAGGTAGAATGATCTCCAAAGGTTCGTAGAAGGTTGACGGATATTAGTGTAAGAAATATTGACATCTGACTTTCTTGAAATTCTGACTTTAACTTTGACCTGAACAGGTTGATTGAATTATTTATTTACTAACTAGCAGTCGCACGAGCCTGCGTTCCCGTCAACTTTATCACGATAAAAACATAACCTCCTTCTTTCGCTGTCTATAACATTCCTCAAGCTTCAAGCTACTTCCGTCCCAAATTTCATTAAAATCCATCAAGGAATTTCAAAAATTAGCGCGTTTAAACAAACACACTTTTCTGCTTTATAATATTAGTATAGACTAGCCTGGCTGATTCGGCGAAAATTTTACCAAGGTAATTATTTTTACTATTCATTTGCTTTTAAATTTTCTTCAGTACAAAACTTCACCCGACAATAGACAACATAACAGATTTTTTTTATCGAATTCGATGCAGTCGATCCGAAGTTATGCGCGTACATACATTTCAGCGATTCATTTTTGTGTGTACAGGTTTTAAATGGCTCTTCAATAATGAGAAGCTAAACTATTACATATATTTACATTTCAAACTTAAGCTTAATTGGCACATCACTTGAAGAAGAGCACTACATGCACTATATTATACGCATAAACCACCATACAAAAACAAATGAATTAACACCACATACAAAACATACACGTCTGATAAAATTAGGCAACTGTTCAAATAATTTTTGTTTCTGAATTTCTTTCCCGGTTCTCAGCTTTTTCATCTTCTCAGTACATATCTTTTCATGATTCTGTAAATGAATTAGTTTGATACAGCAGCCGCAGGGAGGCGATTAATAAAACAATTGTAGATCATTTTACAGATCAACAGTTAGGACAAACACAGAGAGATAGAGACAGCCATTTGATGACCTAGGAACTGTCTTATCTTATTAAGTTCGGATTCAATAAATGCATTTGGAAGTATATTGTTGAGGAAAACACTGAACACTTATAAATAGAATGGCAAAAAAGACAGGAAAAACTAGCTTTCCTTGTTTTAAAAATAAATACATAAAGATCGATATGTACTTGAAAAGGTGAGATAAGATTCTATAATATACTCTTAGTGTCGCTATGTGCAACTTTGATGAATAACGCTATCGAGGCAAATAATTCCGTTGGCGCAATGGTTGAGCAATTAGCTACTGTACAGTGTGTTGCAGATTCGATTACCGAACCGGTATAAAACTTTGTATGACTTATAATTAAATAGTTCGGGCTGGGTGTTTGTAAAAATACACTCAAGATACATGAAAAATTCTTAGAACAAGAAAAAACTATTCATATTGGACCCTGCAACTGGAGCCCTGACCTGTAGCTTGGACCCGTTCCTGATACCGATGGCCTACGTTTTTATATTTTTAAATGTTATAGAAATTAAGAAAAATGATTTTTTATGTTTGTATTATAAATAAAGAGAAATAAGAATATAAATTAACTTAGGCTCAATTTACACCGCCGCGGAATGGAATGGAAGTGACTTTTTGCAACAAAATTGTACATAGCATAATGAACTTTATGTCAATTGTACCTATAACATACAAAATAATAGGAGCCAAAAATTATCGAGAATGCGCGAGGATTCCCCGGAAGACGCGCGACCTTTTTTTGGCTCCTATTTAGTTTGTATATTATACAATTGACATAAAGTTCATTATGCTATGTACAGTTAAAGTCGCTTCCATTCCGTTCCGCGGCGGTGTAAATTGAGCCTTATAGTACCTATGTATATTATACTACCGTAATACATGAGCTCACTATGATTCATCGGCATCAGCCAAATCCACGAAGCGTTGCCAAAAACAATCTGTACCTACAAGACAATATCCTCAAACAAAACAGCCATATATACCTTTAGACGGATACGGTTGTTAACTCTCTTACTCGGCACACTGGCGATATTATTATGACGATACACAAAGACACATGTATCCGCGCCAGTCACCACGGTCACATGTGTTACAACGTGCCCTATAAATAACACAATACAACTAAAATAGACGGAAATTACCTACTCACACACTACATCATTTTCCTAGTTACTGTGTTCCGGTGTAGATATGTAGTGTCAGCTGATTCAGAATAATTCAGATTTAACTACATAATATTTTTGTATCAAAACAGAGTATTTTTACCCGACCCGGGAATTGAACTCGAGATCTCGTGCTCAACAATCGCACTTGAGACCACTCGACCAACGTTGAACGGAAGTTAATGAAAAACAGTCTAAACCTTAAAAAAACAGAAACAAAGATGAATATAATGACATTCTTAGTCGTAGAAAAACTTTAGAAAAAAATCAGAAGATTGTCATAACATAAATAAATTCAAAGTCAAGACGAGGTCAACGAAAAAACGGTGACCGCAAAAACTATTACGTTGTAATTCTCTTTGAATTAGGAATGCGAAAAACGATAATTACGGTATACTTTTGTTTTATAAAAATAATCAAATTAGCGGTACTAGATGTTGGTATTAAAGCTCAATTGGAATTTTATTGCAATCTTGATCTATCTATACAACGTGTAATTTAAAGGGTATATACATACCAAGTGCACGGCTTCTTGGGATGATAACAAACGATATAGCAAGGGTATTTGTAATCCTATGTCTACATGTGTGGAACTTATTAGAAATTTCAATACATTGATACCAGAGACTGAATTTTTCAAATTAAAAAGAACGAAGAGAATTATCGTTTTATTGGCAAGTGACGTGGAAAGTGATGACCTTC
Organism: Tholera decimalis; assembly: GCA_943138885.2. Taxonomy (NCBI): domain Eukaryota; kingdom Metazoa; phylum Arthropoda; class Insecta; order Lepidoptera; family Noctuidae; genus Tholera; species Tholera decimalis. The sequence goes on along the minus strand of OW964553.2, from coordinate 2,900,341 downwards.
ATAGTGATGTGACACGTTTGTTATTACTGGTATTCAAGAAACATATGAAACCAATAATTTGGGGTCAATTCTGTGAGTCACTTATTTTGAGCTGAAACTTTGCATAGAGACTCCATACCAGATGTTGTCTTCAGTCCTTTTGGATAGTTATGGGGTTTCCGTTACAGGTTGTATAATTCATCATTAGTTTTACGCCAAGTGGACTTACCAAAATATTGTTTTGGTTGTCATTTCATTCATTAGAAGCCAGAATTTCGGACACCAGTCTTGCCAAAGTGTTACCCAGATACTGGGTTGTGGAGATCAGATAAGCAGTCTATCGCACTCAGCTGCATATATTTAGACTGGAAGCTGTCCTCAATATGACTTTTTTTAAAGAGGACTTTCTGAGAAATATCTTGTTAACCCCTCCCACTTAGCTAAATATGCTGGAGTGGGTTCATGGCAATAGTGTATTGAGTGGGGTTCGATCCCGCGACCTCTCGATCACAAGACTGACAAATTAGCCATTAAGCTATTGACGGTTAGTTGGGAAAAGTGTAAACAGATAGAAGTGTGATAGAAGGCAAAGATTCCTAAAGAAATATTAATAACGGCAGAAGACGAAACTCGAACACCAGATACGAGTGGTTTTAGGGTTCCATACCCAAAGGGTAAAAAACGGGACCCTATTACTAAGTCTCCCCTGTCTGTCTGTCGCCTAGACAGCCAGCTAGACAGTTGAAATTTTCACAGATGATGTATTTCTGTTGCCGCTATAACAACAAACACTAAAAATTTAAAAATATATATTTAAGGGGGATACAAATGTGATATTTTTATTTGATTATTTTTTGCCCTTCCAAGGTAACAAAGTATCTCCAGACGAAATTCTGCCTTCAGGAATCGCTCCAGGATGTACATTGCCATTTGAAGCAGGCACCCAGCGGAGATTATCAGGCTTAACGCATAACACTTCGATGTTCTGCACTGAAATCTCCTTTCCTTCGTAAACTACTGACACAGAAGTTTTGTGTCTCACCGACAGCTTGCCAGGGATTAAGTCTCCGTTGTGCCAGCTGCGAATCACCCAGAGAGGGCTGCCGTCCCAACCTTCGTGCCCCCCAACGACTGCTCGACCAGTCAGAGTATTCGCCATCATGGCAGTAGTGGGGACCCAGTCAAAGTCTCCAGAATATTCCACTACTTGTACTGCGTTACCGTTGTCCGTGACTACCGTCTCTCCATGGTAGATGTAGTTGGTGATGTACCTATTTGGAGTTTGGTTCCTGTGACGGTGGCGGTTGCCCGGGCGGCAAAGGCCTGGGTATCATCATGGTACCCGGAACGTAGTATGGTTGCGGTTACTGAGATAGCGGGTACCCGTAATATGGTGGGGGCGGGTATGTTGGCTGGTATGGGGGAGGCCAGCCACCAGGGGGAGGGGCAGGTGGAGGGGGCCCGTAATGTCCGCTCCAACTCATAATTGCACTGAATTTCAAACGGTTCTTTTTATAGACAATGATATTTTTATAGACAATGGAACGGAACCCTTCGTGCGCGAGTCTGACTCGCACTTACCCGTTTTTAATTCATTAGTAATATCTTCTGTTGCACTGATGCAGTCGACAATAATCGGGAAGGATCAGTAGTTCTGTTGTTCTGTTTACATTAACCTTGCTCCTACGTTTGCTCATTATATCATTCGTCACACCTCAGATATGAGCTAACTAATAAGCGAAACACAGATCTCTGAAGTGTGACGGTTATGAGTTTCCACCACCCACGTGGATAAAAAATATGTTAAATAGTATATTAATAAATTACTTTGTTCCTTTTTTTCTTGGTTGGAAAATCATCGAATGATTCCGCTCTGGGTTAAGTGGACGGGAGTGTCAGACTTCTACTGACTAAAAACACACCCTGTTCCTTTAGCTGCCTTTCAGTTCCGGGGTCGCGGTATCTCCTTAGAACATTCCCGCAACCCCGGCAGGCAATGGCACTATGCCGCCCCGTCACTGGTGCTGACAGCTTAAAGTCAATAATTAATTTAGTGACAGAAATTTAAAAAAGCGTATACCGTTGTATTCTAAATAATCTACCGGCGGACATAAGGTAATTAAAGACACATTTTATAAGTAAATTATGATAACCTAATCTTTTCGTGCGACTCATTGCCTATAGTCAAACCGCTAAACCGGTTTTGTGGGAACTGTAGTTTGTATGTGCAGTAAATAAATAAGAATAATCAAGGAAAATATGTTTATCTACAAGAAATTATATAAAACTAGCTTTGGCCCGTGACTTCGTTCGCGTTGGAGGGTTTTCCCGTGTAAATACCGGTCCCGTGGGATTTCCGGGATAAAAAGCAGCATATATGTTATTCTGACGTATAACCTATGTTACTGTAAATTTTTATCCCAATCTGTTCAGTGGTTTTTGCGTGGAAGAATAACAAACATACATACATCCTCACAAGCTTTCGCCATTTATAATATTATAGTAGGACTATCGTTTGCCCGCAGTTTCGCTCATGTGAGTAGTTTTTTCAGATCAGTAAAAGTAGCCTATGTCTCTCTCCAGCCCTTCAACTTTTGTCGTACCCATAATGACATCAAAGGACAATCAAACCAACACACTTTCGCATTAATATTAAGTCCTTCCAAAAGTTGTCTGGAAGATATCGCTTTCAGCGATAAGACCGCCATTGTAAACATAGAATAAGCAATATTGTTAAAACCTATTTAACAATAGTGTTTAAATTAAATAGTGTTTAAATTCTATCTATCTAAGTATTAGGTTCTTAAGACTAGTTTTGCTAGATAATAACTAGCCGATATTAATACATACACTGCTTTGCCATTAAGATGTGAAGAGGTATGAAACAGACATATAGACAGACAAAGTGATTCATCGCTTTCGCGGAGTTTGGAGCTTCCATTTCTGTATAAAGGGTCAAAAAGGACCTAACCGGAAGAAATGACTGATGCTTCCTTCGCTCCTTAAGCCCCTATCATCACCTTCAAACCTAACCTGTAAGAGATAAGGTGCTCCAAATTCCGGTTTGGTATACATGTTTTTCAGTAAGATTCATCCACACTTTGTCGATATACCGTCTTGCCGTACTTAGCGCTTCTCCTCCACATTTATTGTGCGCACAGCCAAGATGTGGAACTCTGCCGGCTTCTGTTTTCCTTACCATATGTATCGTCAGCCTTTAAAAGAAGAGTGAATCTTCTGCACTCACTCGTTCGTCGCAGACCTCATCTATCGCTAGTCGTGATCTAAGTCATGGACGGGTTCAACAGAAACAAAAATGGTAAGCATTTATCCATTTTGGTGAGCATTCAAATTGTAGCCTTTTAAAACTTCCATAGCACCAAAAAATAGAACCTTGACGTATAGAACTGTGCTCTAGAAGCGCCCCTTAATAAGTACATTGCCATCCGTCAAACAACTATTAATGGAATCTTACTTCACATTCCAGTACCGCTCCGTTGCGCCACTACCGATCGCAAAGCTGGTTTCAATTCATTATAAATTCAACTAGGCCTCATATCCTTTGTATTTCGCTATATTTTCTATATATGCAAATACAATGTCAGTGGATTAAAGTAAAAAATTGAATAACAAAACAATGAATACCTAACAAATCAATGAAGCTTCCGGGATATCCACTTCCCACTTGCTTACTTAATACGCTTAATAGGTATCGAGCGAATTTGAGCCTAAGTTAAAACTTTGAAAACATAAAAATATTTCCATTACACGATGGCCGTAAACCCACTCCAGACACGAGCATATTTAGCTTAGTAACAGAGGTTAACAAGATTGCTGCTAGACTGGCTGGAGGCTTTAATTAATTTATTAATTAAGGCAACCACAGGTAAGCCCGGTTAAACAGCCGACCACCTCAGAGGTTGACCTGCGAGATGCCATTCACTAAAAAAAAAATTAATAAGATTGCTAGTAATGTGACTTTTTCCCATATTGCTAGTTCTCTTTTTAAAATAAAAAAGGACGAAAATTGGTTTCAACGAGATGCAGTCAACACTTTTCGAGATATAGCATTTATATTATACTAGCTTCTGCCCGCGACTTCGTTCACGTGGGAGGATTTTCCCACGTAAATCGATCCCGTGGGAATTCTAGGATAAAAAGCAGCCTATGTGTTATTCCAGAATTTCATCTAAATCGGTTCAGCGGTTTAGGCGTGAAAAGGTAACAGACAGACAGACAGAGTTACTTTCGCATTTATAATATTAGTATGGTTTTTAAAAACCACGAATATAACTTTGTCATTAAGAAACTCTTTGGAAAACAAAGTTATTTTTCGCTAATCTATGTATGCTGTCTACTTCGGAACCCTTCACGGGCGAGTTCAACAAGCACTTAGCCGCTTTTTAGGGTTCCAAAGCCGAATGGCAAGAAACGGAACCCTTATAGTTTCGTCATGTCTGTCCGTCTGTCTGTCCGTCCGTTCATATGTCACAGCATTTTATTCCGAAACTATTAGATTATACACGTGAAACATGGTAGGCAGATGTATTCTATGAACCGCCTTCCGATTTTAAGAAAAACAAAATTAATATTAATGGGGGCTGCCCATACATAGAACTGAAACAGATTTTTTTTTTCCTGAAACCTATGCGTGTGTGGTATCTATAGAGAGGTTTCTAAAACCACCTTTTCATAAAGTTAATCGTTTAAAAGATATACGCTTCCAAAGTGGTAAAAAATGTGTCCCTCCCTCTAACTTCTATAATAATGGAGTGAAAAATTAAAAATAATATATGATATATATAGATCTTAATGTAAACTTTCAACCAAAATTGGTTTGAACGAGATCGGGTCAATAGTTTTTCTTCTAAAACCGCAAATATAACTTTGGAATTCATACAAACACTATGAAAAACAAAGTTATTTGGTGTAGTTGTGAAAAATGTAAATAAGCTAGTTTTAAGAAATTTGTAAGGTTTTTTTTGGCAAATAAATACACATATTATATTATATTATTATAGTTACTACGGAACCCTTCATGGTCGAGTCTGACTCGCACTTGGCCAATTTTTTTAAATTTCCCCTGTGTCGTGAGTTAGTTTAAAAGCAATATAAATATTGCACACGCTAATAGCCAGTACCGAGAGAGGGAACTTTCAGATAATAAGCTGAAAAGAACAGACAGGCAAAAGGTCGACAAGCGATAACGAAAAATGTAAAATGGGGGAGGTCATTCTCCTGCGGTAAATCTAAGGCAGATTTTCTCTCTTTTGACTACCCACGAACGATGAAATCCAGGATCAACACTTTAACGTGATTTCCGAGGCACGAAGTAATCTCGATATGTCTATAGTATATATACAACGTGTAACGGAAACCCCATATCAATCCAAAAGGGCTAAAGACAACATCTGGAGTCTCTATGCCTAGTTTCAGCACAAAATAAGTGACTCACAGAATTGACCCCAAATTATTGGTTTCATATGTTTCTTGAATACCAGTAATAACAAACGTGTCACAGCACTATGCGTCGTCACTTGCCAATAAAACGACAGTTCTCTTCGTACTTCTTAATTTGAAAAATTCGGCCTTTGGTATCAGTGTATTGAAATTTCTAATATGCTCCACACATGTAGACATAGGATTAGAAAACCCTTGCCATATCGTTTGTTATCATCCAAAGAAGCCGTGCACTCGGTATGTATATACCCTTTAAATTACACGTTGTATATATATGTATTTTATTATAATATCTAAATTATTTGTATATTGATAATTTAACATTTTGTGACTCTGACTGCTATGCGCAAGGTCGTGGGTTCGATTCCCACTCAGGACAAAGGTTTGTGTGATGAGCACGATCATTTGTTCTTTGTCTGGGTGTAATTTATCTATAATATTTATGTATTTAGAAATATATATGTATGTTTATCAGTTGTCTAGTACTCATAGCACAAGCTCTGCTTAATTTGGGACTAGATGGCGTTGTGTGAAAGTTGTGGAATATTATATTATATTATTATTTGTACACCTACCAAATTGTGGTCTTTTTAACCCAAAGGTTGACTGGTAGAGAATGCCTTGTTGCATTAAATCTGTCCATGTACCACTATTGTACATAAAGTTTAAATAAATAATAGAAATGGCTGTTTATAAGAATAATATTCGAAGGGCTTGGCGCTGACAATTTAAATATAGACTTTGAATAGTTCGGCTAACGCTGGCGATATAAATATTAACGCAGCCTGTGTAATTTTTGTAGTTTTAGTCTTAGTTTTTTGTCCATAATAAATATATGTTGGCCCTGGAAGTGTAACTATCTTGACATATTTACGTATATGTCACCCATCCAGAGAGCCGATTTTTGCAAGCCTTGCTTTACCTTTAAGATAACCACGAGCTCCTTATACCAAATATTGTAGCCATGATATGTAGCACATGTTTATACTACGTTATTTTTGGGTAATTAGCATCATAATTACAATTTTAACACTACATATTACAGCGAGGTACTCTGCCGCATTATTTGGAAGTCCATCCTTGACGGTCACGGTGGTGGCCGCGATAATTCTATTACGTGTCCATTACCGACACATAAAACTATTTATTGTTATGTACGAACGTATTTATTAACTGTAGGTAAAGTGCTTAGTCATTGTCGTTGTATTTTTTGTAAAACCATTAGTTTAGGTGAGCGAAAAATTGTCTTGTTTAGCAGTCCACAAAAAACATGTCTAAACTGGCAGATCTACAAATTACAACTCTCATTATTTTGTATAATAGCGCAAATAGCAAGCTCAACCTTCAAGTTTAAGGGTGCGTTTCCACCAGAGATGTGCGACGGAAATGTGTCGTGCGAGGATGTCTAGCTGTGCTGTGAAAATGTGTGAGCGTTTCCACCAAAGCTCTGCGATGAAAATGTGCCTACGAGGATGTGTAGCAGAGCTGTGAAAATGCGCATTAATGTGTGGTGCGAGGATGCGCAAACCTCACAACACATCCTTCTCAACACACATTCCTCGCAACACATCCCTCGCAACACATCCCTCGCAACACATCTCTCGCACACATCCCTCGCACACATCCCTCGCTTGTTTTGTATGCGCAAAAATCTAGCTCCGCTGAGCCGTTTCCACCAGAGCTGTGCCGACCGAGGCGAGGTAAATGAAGCGATTCTATTGGTTCTTTACAAACACATCCCTCGCTACGCATCCTCGCACATCTCTGGTGGAAACGCAGCCTAAGCAACGCTTTTAGCGGTTTACAGTCTACGGAGTCACGATCCTCAGCAGTGAGGGAACGACGAAAAATGGAAGAGTGAACGGTGTCCTGGTCGTAGTAGCGAGTTAGTTTGACTGTCTGATTTGAACCAGTATTGCAAGGTTTCAGCATAGTCCGATTTGTTACAGTAGAGGGGTCACAAATAGTTTCTCTTGTTGTACTAACGTCTGTTTGAAGCTTCATCCGCTTGTACTGTGTGTTTTTTTCCGTTGTTGTAGTTTATGTTCAAATAAGATTGATTGATTGATTCATCCAAATTATACATATTTAGTTAAGGAGTGGAATTCCTTGTCTGTGTCTGTGTTTCCTGATAGCCATAACAAAGCAAACTTTAAGTCAGGATTGCTTCTAGATAAGTATGCTTAATCGTCAACCACAACAACCAATCACTTGATTGTAAGCAATGAATTTTTTTAATAAATTTATTGTTTTGTTTTTAATTAAACCAATAAATTCATATTGTATGAACAGCTCCAATATCTATGCCCTATATTTCGACGTATCCACATTCCGGATACATAATGCAATAGTTGCAGATACAGAGAAAGTTCCCTGAAATCATTACAAATGACTGACCTAAAAATTTCTACGCATAATAGTTCTGTGAAAGACTAAATTGATTACCTTGGTATGTCACACTTTCTAGTATAGCTCCTGCTGTGTGTAATATCGATATCAGCCACGGTGGAATATCGGCGGAGATTAACCATCTGCGTAGAAGATACGATAGTTCTGAGGTACATTTGCATTGTCTGTTCCTTTACTGTCATTGTCCGATGGGATGGCAATCCGACACGACCGGAGACAGATCAGGTGCAAACTTTCCAAAGCATGGGGGCTATCACACCACCAAACTTCCAAACTATGGGCTTCTACTAATACTTAGAGAAATTTTGTTACAGAGAAATTTGTACTCTTTAGACGAATTATAATTTTATTTTATTTTCAACTAGCTTTTGCCCGCGACTTCGTCCGCGTGGGATAGTTACTTTGGGCTAACGTTAAATTTAACCCCGATTTTGAAGCATTCTTCATTGGCGCTCCGCTCCTATTGGCTTTAGCGTAATGATAATAGCTTCTCTATAAATTGACTATTTAATTAAAAAATAGTTTTTCAATTCGAACCAGTAGTTCCTGAGATTATCGCGTTCAAACAAACAAACAAACTCTTCAGCCTTATATCATTAGTATAGATAGCTGTTGCCCGCGACTTCGTGCGCGTTTCCGTCGTTTTTTGTAAAAACAAAGTAGCCTATGTCCTTCTTCACGGTTCAGTGATTTTGATGTAACCGACAGATTAACTTTCGTAATTTAGTAGGGAAATATAATATGTCAATCTATAATACTGTTGAAAAATATCGCAATACGGAACCGCACAATAACAATACAAGCGCACAGCTATTAACAATAATAATTGTTAATAGCTGTGCCCGCGACTCCGTCAGCGTGTAACTCCTTGTGTGTTATTAAGTTAATGTATTGGTAATATTGTTTAGATCACGTTCACATGAGGCTTAAGTACCTATAGAACGAAAATACTTCAGCGCAAAGCTTCCAGTTAAACTATGTTGAAAGTTGACCCATCCGGCACGTGAACATAAAGATTTCTAGAACTGCTAACCCGGGAAAGAGCGACGTACAACTGACCATGCGAGAAACAACTGACACCGACACGATAAGTCTGCCCTTGAGCCTTATTAATTGTCATTGCATAACACACCGCTACTGGGAATTGCGTTCTTTTAAATTGGAATGGAAAATTATTTGGTATATCATGTATAACTTTGGTGTTTCTATACCGATTTATATGATTCTTTTTTATGGAATAGTTAATAATGTTAACTTTTTCAATTAGGGGTGACTGAGAGTGTTATAAACGTAAGAGTAGACAAATATTATAATCAGAAAGCTTCGAACTGCTAAGCTATCGGGAGTTACACGTGTTATTGTGAGTCAACCATAAAAGATAGACATATGCTGTCGTGGGATATTTTTTATATAATTTTAAGGAGAACATTTCCGTCATGATATGATTTCTGTGTAGCTTTAACCATTAAGGTTGCACACGCGACGGAAGCTTAAGGACGCATTTACGTTTATCACTCGCTCAATTTTAGGTATCCTAGTAGCAACACAACAACATTGCGCGCACACACACAAACCATTGTTCGCCCGATTTTATACATTACTTAACTCATATTGATACTTGAAGGTAATATTATATTTTCTTTAATATTGTTTGATCATAATAAGTTGTAACTTATTGTTTACAAAGGGTTACATGCTTATTGATTAGATGTTAGTTTCAATTTTTCAACCGACGACAAAAAAAGGAGGAGGTTATCAATTCGACGCGTATATATATATTTCTTTTTTTTTTAATGTATTATCATTGAGTACTCGAAGACACCTGAACCGATTTGAAAAATTCTTTTTTTGTTTGATAGGGTATACTTCGATATTGGTACCATTTGTCACTAAGTCAGGATTTGATGATGGGATCCTGGAAAAATCAAGGGAACTCTTCAAATATTATAGGCACACCTATGGCGTTTTGGGTATTTCTTATAGTAACAGTTGCTCTTAAAAAGTACCATTTGGGGAAGTGGAACTGATGATGAAGACCACAGATTGCCGCCGAAACTACTCAATAATAAGTATTTCGTGGATTGCGATTCGATTCCTTGAATATGGATATTAAGCACTTAATGCTCGACACAATGCATATGGTGATGTATAGCTGATGGTGAAGTACCAAGAGAACTCCTCAAAAATTAACGGCCCAGCATTGGGAAAAGCAATATTTTATAAAATGTTATAAGTAGTTAACATTTGGGCTCTTGTTACTAGGTAAATTAAAAATTGACCAACTAAAAAGAGTGAAAAAAAACTTTTTACCAAAAAATTAAACCGACTCACAAAAAACACTGCAAAGTGAAAAATAACTTTAATTTCGGAAGTCGGTGCCAAAAACTAAAATACAAACTAAAGACACCGACTACCGAAATTAAAGTTATTTTTTACTTTGCAGTGTTTTTTGGGAGTCGATTTAATTTTTTGGTAAAAAGTTTTTGTATTAATGTGTTTGACGCCCGATTAGGAGTACTAGGGGACTTTGGAAACAAAATACTCATATGTGATAAAAAAAATTAATAAGAAATAAAGAAAAGTTTCATCATGCCTGTCTGTCTGTTTGTCCATCCGTTTATATGTCACAGCCATTTTCAACCGACGAAAGAAACGGAGGTGGTTATCAATTCGACGCGTATATTTTTTTAATGTTTGATCACCGATTACTCAAAGACGGCTGAACCAATTTGGAAAAATATTTTTTTGTTTGAAACAGTATACTTCGAAATTGGTCCCATTGTCACCAAGTCAGGAGCTGATAATGGGATCTTGGAGTAATCGAGGGAAATCTTCAAATATTATAGGCACACCTACAGTGATTTGAGTATTTTTTATAGTAACTTGTGTAGTTGCATTTGAAAAGCACCATTTGTGCAGTGGATCTGATGATGAAGACCACAGATGGCCACTGGAACTACTCAATATATAAGTAGGAATAAGAAGTATTTCATGGGTTCCGCTTCGATTACTTGAATATGGTTATTAAGCACAATATGCTCGTCACAATGCATATGATGAAGTGAAGCTGATGGTGAAGTACCAGGAGAACTCCTCAACAATTAACGGCCCAGCATTGGGAAAAGCAATATTGTGTCTACTTTCTAACTAATTTGAGAAGTCGGACACCGCCTACCTACCGAAATTAAAGTTATTTTTCACTTTACAATGTTTTTTGGAAGTCGGTTTAATTTTTTTGGTAAAAAGTTTTTCTATTCCGAAACTATTAGGACTATAGATGTAAAACTTTGTAGGTATTCTGTAAACCCCTTTCCGTTTTTAAGAAAAAAATTAAAAAATTATTAAAAAATATATTTTTTCAGTTTCAGTTCCATGTACCCCACATGGAACTGAAACTGAAAATATTTTTTTTTCATGAATCTTATGCATTCACATGGAACTGAAACTGAAAATATTTTTTTTTTCATGAATCTTATGCGTGTGTGGTATTAATAGACAGGTCTTTAAAAATGACATACTGGTTTCTAAAACCACTTTTTCATAAACTTAATCGTTTAAATCTTTTAAATTGTTTAAATCTTTTTCAATACACTTCCAAAGTGGTAAAATGTGCCCCCTCTCTTACTTCTATAATAATGGAGTGAAAAATTATACAAAAAATATATGCTATGATCCTTAATGTAAACTTTCAATCAAAATTGGTTTGAACGAGATCGGGTTGGCAGTTTTTGAGATACAGCACATTTTCTAAAACCGCAAATAAAACTTTGTAATTCATACAAACACTAAGAAAATCAAAGTTATTTGGCGTAGTTACTACGGAACGCTTTATGGGCGAATCTGACTCGCACTTGGCCAATTTTTTCGTTTTTGTACGAACTGAATATTTTGGAATATTGAACCGTATGAAGTAAGCCCAACAAAAGGTAACTGTTGTATATCGTTGAGGAATTCCCTCGACTGTCGATGGTCTCCATCATCAGATCTGTAATGGCACTTATAACCCATATGCGTACAAAGTTTTCATCAATATAAATTAATTAAGTCCAAACACAAGGTAGCTACTGTAAACCGTTGTGGAGTTCCCTTAACTGTCCTTCGTCTTCATCATCAGACCTCTAATGACAGTCACAAACTATCTAGGTGTAAAGTTCTGGTCAATTCAAATTAATCAAGCCCAAACAAAAGGTTACTGCTGTAAATCGTTGAGGAGTTCCTTCGACTCTCAGGAGTCAATCTGATGAAAGGCTCCATCATCAGATCAACTCTAGACCTTCCTTAATTTGTAGTACTTTAAGATACTTAATGAAAAAAAAAAACATTTATACGGTCGAATTGCGTCACCTCCTTATTTGAAGTCGGTTAAAAAAAAAATGTTGTTTCATGCCAGGTTCAGTAACCAATATCCATCCAATTCTAAAAATAAGTATGGTTCTCGTTCTTACTTTTGTTTCGGTACGAAAAAGTATCAACGTATTCTAGTGACAGTATACAAGACGCCACACTCTTTATTATCGGTTTCGACGTATTTATTTTTTCGAGGAAAGCGATACACCCCTGCGTTCACGAGCGCGTCTGAGCGCAGAATGACTGTCGGAGCCGTGCGTTCGGTAGAAAAATGTATGAAGAAATTTGAGACCGATTTTATTTTTCTCATAAATCATAAAGTTTTTTATGTATGTTCAAAATAATTAGCTAAACGTATAGATAAATACATAGGCTATAATTTCTTGTTATTTTGAAGTTAAGAATATGCTCCAGATTTGGCTTACAGGTACGTATTCAGACCCAATTTTTTGTAATTTTCTACGATTATTGCGGCGATAAAAACGTATTTGTGTGAAAAAGATGTATAGGACTGTGTAATTATAATGCATTCAATGTGGAGATGAATAAATTATCTTGAAATTAAGACCATAACATTGCCAAAATTTTAACTCCTTATGTATAAAAATGGTACCAGAAAAACATTGATATTTGCGAGAAAACGTAAATGCGTCCTTAAAAAATGGAGTAACTTCTTCCGTTTTCCCAACATTTCCCTTCACTGCTCTGCTCCTATTGATTGTAGCGTGATGAAAAGTATACTATAACCAGCTCAGGAAAATGAAAAATAATTGTACCAAGTTTTGTTAAAATCTGTCGAGTAGTTTTTGTTTCTATAACGGTTATACAGACAGACAGACAAAAATTTTACTGATTGCATTTTTGGCATCAGTATCGATCCCTTATCACCCCCTGATAGTTATTTTGGGAATATATTTCATGTACAGAATTGACCTCTCTACAGATTTATTATAAGTATAGATTTTCTATTTCATAAAAATCTGTACTATTTTCGTTTTAAGCACATATTCATGAAAGAAAGAAAGAAAGAAAGAAAGAAATCATTTATTAGCCATAATGTAGGTATACATATAAGTTGGTTAGATTTAGTAGCGTCCCAATACATTTTACCATAACGGTGTGCTAAATATTACAGTGTTATTTAAAACTAAATCAAATTCTAAAAACATATAATTTAATATTTAATGTTTTTATTGTTTTGTTTTTCTTTTCCATATTGCATGTTATTTTTTTTTAATTTTATATTAATATTAATAATGTATCAAATACAATGTAAATTGTTCCTGATAAATAAATAAAAAGAAAATAAAAATAAATAATATTCTGATTTCTAACATAAAAACCCAATAGCACTTTTTGCCCGACCCGGAACCGAACCCGAGACCCCATGTTCAGCAGTCGCGCATGTGACCACTAGACCAACGAGGCACGCCTGATGTATGTATGCAAAGCTTCAAACGATTGAGATCTAAGACACGAAAGCCGAAATGTGAACTTTAGGTAGGTATAGTAACTTAATAATATAGTTTATTCTAGTTGCCAAACCCTTTCTTGTACAAACGGGGCCGTGTCACAACTTTTAAAAATAATGTAATATTTTTCATCATTAGATATGCAGTTAAAGAAGTTTTCTTCGACGGAATGAGTGGAATTCCGTGCCGCAGTCTGTGTTTCCTGATAACTATAACCTGGGGGTCTTTAAGTCAAAAGTGACTAGCTAACTTCAAGGTAAGCGTGTTTCATCTTCGACCACACATCACTTACCATCAGGTGAAATGGTGGTCAAACGCGAGCCTAGCACCAATAAAAATGGGAATAAAGAATAAGTAGTCTGAATTAGAGACGACAAGTGTGAACAGCTCTACCACAAAACTAATTTTGGTTACAAAAAACAATCCTCTAAGAAACTACATATTTTTTACTATTTACAATTCCAAACAAAGTAAACCAGCAAAGCCAAAGCAAACGCAGCCGATGCGCAGCGAAGTGTGAAAATCATTCCTTTAGCGTGCGCCTGCGCATCTGCTTGACCTCCGTATTGTTTTCCTTGCCTCTCTGCTTAATTAGTGTGTTCCTTAATGGTATTGTTACTGTGTTACTTTTAAGTAACTATTTTTAGGGTTCCGTCGCCGAATGGCAAAAAACGGAACCCTTATAGTTTCGTTATGCCTGTCTGTCTGTCTGTCCGTCCGTCTGTATGTCACAGCCATTTTATTCTGAAACTATTAGGACTACACATGTGAAAGTAGGTCGATGTATTCTGTGAACTGCTTTCCGATTTTAAGACAAAAAATTAAAATAAAGGGGGGCTCCCCATATGTACATGGAACTGAAACCGTTTTTTTTTTTTCAATAAACAGTTGCGTGTGTGGTATCTGTAGACAGTCTTTAAAATGACACTGAGGTTTCTAAAACCACTTTTCATATAATTAATCGTTTAAAAGATATACGCTTCCAAAGTGGTAAAATGTGTGTCCCCCTCTCTAACTTCTATAATAATCGAGTGAAAAATCTAAATAAAAAATATATGCAGTATACAATGATATTATAAAGTAAAATATCATTGGCAGTAGATCATAATGTAAATTTTCAATTAAAATTAGTTTGAACGAGAACGGGTCAGCAGTTTTTGAGATACAGCATATTTTTGGCGTAATTACTACGGAACCCTTCATGGTGAGTCTGACTCGCACTTGCCCAATTTTTTTATTATGCATGAGCCCACTCTTGACCTCGATCATACCTGATGGTAAAATGTTAGATGAGGTCTAAGAGAGAACGAGTGGGCCCAGAAGATTCACTCTTGCTTTTAAGGCTGACGGGTCATATGTGGCAGGGAATACAGAAGCCAGCAGAGAGTTCAGTTCAGAATAAAGGGCTTATTATTATTATAGTTAAATATTACATGGCTCACGGATATATTTATGGGCTCGACATTCGACTTTACAGCACTGCGAATATAAGGTGGAAACTGGGTGACCCATTTTGTCTCCCTGCAGCGAAAAACACTCAGAAGACAGTTTTCAAGACGTACCTTGAAATTAAAAACGTCATTGCTGCCCTTTAGTCGCTCGTTTTGTTCACAACTAAGAATTTAAATTGGCTCACATTTTACCAATATCTCACCTGTCATCGAAGATGAAGCACGCTTACCTAGAAGTAACCTATTCAATCTTGACGTAAAGAGCTCTAGGTTATAGCTATCAGGAAGCTGTACGCACAGTGAGAGTATTCCCAAAATGTTTTAGTTAGGTTTGTCTTTTAGGGCTGTATAAAAAATTGTTTATGACCTTACTTCTTTCAGGAAACACTATTCCAAATGAATCCTTACGTAATACTAAATTAAAGCCATAGTTTCAAGCCCTCCTCATTTGTAAACGTTACGATCATTTAAATGAGATGCGCGTGCGCCGGTACGCGGCAATCCTTTTGTGCGCGCGCAGTCGAGTGTGACGCCGCGCCTAGCCTCGCGTCGGGGAATCGGCAGACCTGATGCATATTTATTTGAAAGCATACTGTACACTATCAGGATGAGTGAACTTTCTAGAATGTCCGGTATTCTGTGTCAAGACTCTACTAGCATCTTCGCCTTTTTTTCGGGTGAGAACATCATCGGATGACTTCTCCCGCTTTGGAGAATGTCAGACTTTTACTGACTAAAAACCCACCCTGTTTCTTCGGCTGCCATTGCGTTCCGGAGCAGCGGTATCTCGTTAGAACATTACCGCAACACTGGCCCCTCACTATCTAGAATCTAGATAGATATATGTATTCTTTACTGTACACCATAACAGTAAAACAATAAGGACTTTACAACTAAAAGGGTGATACAATGGGCGGTCTTATCGCTAAAAGCGATCTTTTACAGACAACCTTTGGATGGATTTGACACATAGGAGAAAATAAAAACGCGGATAGTCCACGATGTACTATTTGTCATAATCAAATTAATGACATTGAAAACTTATGGTATTTATTTCTGTAAATTTCTTATTAAATAACATTTTTCATGACATTTTTTCAGTGTTTCCTAACTGACTACTAGCTTACTAGTTGAATATTGGTATAAGATATTCGAGCATAGACTGACATAACTGTGGAGTTTCTTGCCGGTTCTTCTCCATAGAAAACGACCAATTTCGAACCGTGCCCTAACTGCTGACGTTTTGTAAGTGCCCATGTAGGTTTATGTGAAATAAAACATTTTGAGTTTGAGTTTTGAGTTTAGCATAGACGTAATGAACAAGACGATGGAAATAGAATACAAAGCTTTATTGGGATAGGCCATAGGTGCGAAACCGCCATAAAAAAGGCTATTGCTACATTCTGTAGACCAGGCTACATTGTTAGGACTAGGACTCTAGATTCACAATGTTGCCTATGCTCACAAGTAGTAGAACACAATGATCCATTTCCCTCTTATAATGTTGACTCACATAATCGCAATGACAAAGTACTGTAGTTATAGTTGATAATAATATCCTCTTCCTTGTCTTAAGTCAGCGCTGTATAATGGTTCTACCCACTCTTCCTTTTCCTGGACAAGACTCAAATTTTCAACCACCTTCAGCCCATTTCAGCGTTAGGGGTCGGGCTCTTTCATGATTGTAACCTTTTCCAACTGGAACTATCGAAACAGTTTAAAAATATCTTCATCAAAAATTAACACATTAAAAAACTAAAAATTCAGAATCACATAACGTAGTTAAAGGAGCTCGTAGCCAAATTATATCAGCGGCACAAGTCAATCTTCAGATCTGCTGAAGTTCGTCCGTAGCTGAGTGGCCATCGAAACATATCTTCCTTCGTTAAGATATAGATAAATTCCTCCTTACCTCGGAACGCATATAAAGCTATTAGCCCTGACAGTTATTTGTAAAATCTAGTTTATGAAGCTCGGGTAGACAGTCGCTGCATCTCAAACTCTACTGCTGATTAGACTAGAAACCTATCCTAACATAATTGAGAAAAGGCTAACCAGTCATAAATATATATATATATATATATATATATATATTACACGCCTTGAGACAAGCAAATCATAAGCTTTGACTATATCATATTCAGTCAATATAATACTCCAACTAACTGGTGAACTGTGCAATTTTGTAGAGCACTCCGCAAAACATAAAAGTTGTCATCGTTCGTTACGCTGGCATATAATAAACCTTATCAAACACTCCTTATCATCTTGAATGGCAGAAGTGGGAGGGAATTATTATAATAATAATAGTTCTCCTGCGCGATTTCGGCCACGGCCAATATCAGCGGAGATTAACCAGGTGCACTCTCCTCTGTTCCTTTTTTATCATAGTCTAATCAGATTAGACTCTAATGGGATGACAAACCGATACGACCGGAGAGATATCAGGCGCAGCTAGGACTAATGGCGACACACACCCACCGAGGCACGGGGTATCACAGCGCCAACTTCCAAACTCCGTGCTACTACTGCAAAAGTTTTAATAAATAAATAAAATAAAATAGTTTATTTGCACCTATTACATATATGGCAATGTTACAATGTAAATAGGCCTTCATTTAATACATATGTTTATGTAAGAGTTGCAGCCAATACCTAAACTTAGATAACTTAATATCTTGTATTTATAGCTATTAGCGCACGCCCTCGTTAAATTAGTTAGAAAATTGAGCTTTAAGGTTAGTGAACTAAATTAGGTGCAAACTATAATAAAAATAACAAAGAAATAAAAATTGAGATAAAAAATCTTTTTAGCAAAAAATAGAACCGACTTCCATATAAAACACTACAAAGCCAAAAATAACTTTAATTTCGGAAGGTGGTGTCAAAAACGAAAATACATACAAAACTAAAGACACCGCCTTCCGAAATTAAAGTTATTTTTGCCTTTGTAGTGTTTTGTATGGAAGTCGGTTCAATTTTTTGCCAAAAAGTTTTTTTTTCACGCTTTTTAGTCGGTCGGTTTGTAATTTATCTAGTTACAAAAGCCAAAATGTCAACTACTTATCACCTTTTACAAAATATTGCTTTTCCCGGTGCAGAGCCGTTAATTTTTGAGGAGTTCTCCTGGTACATCATCATCAGCTGAAAAAAAAAAAAATATTTCAAGACGAATTGAGAACCTCCTTTTTTTGAAGTCGGTTAAAAAGAGTTACACGGTATCATATGGTGTGTGTGTGTGTATGTTTGTGGGTGTGTGTGTGTGTATGTTTGTGCCTGTGTGTGTCTATGTGTGTGTGGTGTGGAATTGAAGTGAGTGTATGTGATATGGAGTATGTCTGTATGTTTAATAGAAAAATCCAATAGCACATTTTGCCCGATCCCCTCAACTAGACCCACGACGCTGTAAGGGAATTACAAAAGGCACGCATGACTTACCCAGAAAGCTAGAATACTCAATTCTACCGTGAATCAGATCATATCGCAGTGAATCAATTACGCGCCTTTGTGAGGAAGCACGAAGATGATGCTATGATCTAACACGATTATACCGATAAATAGACGAATGCGGTAGTATTGTTATTTATAAGGAGTTCTGCGAAATAATGTAATGAAATGTGATGAAATTTGGCTAAAGGAAAACGGATGATAGTAGGTACCTACGTAGGACTTTAGATAATGTTTGTAGTGTAATTATCTTATAAAGTCGAATAGGAATATACGAATAGTTAGGTATACTTAAACTCTAGGGTGCATGAAAGAAGACTTCCCGAGTAACGTATCTAATGAGCCAATATACCTATGTCTGGTAGACTCTAAGCATTCAACGAGTTCTAACGCTGACCTGCTAATCCTCACTGTAATGACTCAAGAAAAGACGATTAAAAACCCTCAACTGAATTAGTTTTAAAAGAATCTATAATATGGTATCGAGATACCCCACACTGGTAATGTGTCCAAAAGACATTACCAAAAAGATTGCTACATTGGATCACGTGAAGTGTCTACTAGGCGTCTGGAAAGATCTTTAAATAACATGAGCACTCGAACCCCACACTCTGAATATTCAATCCCAAACGGCTCGAAAATATAACATCCAACGAGGTTAATTAATGTACGAAGTTGAAATAGACAAAGCGATCATAATTTTCCGATTCGGTATTAATCAAATCGCGAAATTGTGGTCGCCTTGCCTATAAATAATCGTATTTAGACATCAAAAGAGACTGACCTCAGAGGGCGTTTTGCCGTTTCTTCTCAGAGTAATCAGTTACGAAACACCGGCCTCATCCAGTTAAATATACGTCAAAAAGACGTATAAAAGTGTTATTCAATAACTAATGCAAAATTAATACTATTACATGATAAATTTATCATATTGACTACATAAGTACGGCTCTGAGCAGCACTTACAATCTTGAATTCCCATTCAGGGCATCAATTACAAATCGATTCGCGTATAACGATAGGCTTCCTACATGTATCTCATACAATACGCTCGTGTAATCGATGCAATGAATTTCTCTGAATCAATATCTCCCAGAACACGTTCATTCTTATGACTTGTATGGTGCCAAAGAAACTTAATTCACACGGTAAGCGAATCTTCTAAGAATGCACCAACAACAATGAGTATCAGACTTGGTTCTAGCATTCACTAATCTAGTGATAATACATCATTACCATCTCTCGATCTGTGGTTGCAGTCAATTTGTGGAATGGACGATATTTGGATGAAAGCTATGTTAGCTTGTATATTTTTTTTGTTTTTAATTGAAAACGAGGTTCGCGTTTGACCACCATCTCACGTGATGGTAAGTAATGTGGTGATGTGGTCGAAGATGGAGCACGCTTACCTAAAAGTAACTTATTCACTCTTGACTTAAAGACTCCGAAGTTAGAGCTATCGGGAAATATAGACTCCGGCAGGGAATTCCACTCCTTAACCGTACGTACATTGAAGGTATTCCCAAAATGTTTTGTGCGTATGGGTGGGATGTCCACCATGTAACGATGGCGCATCGCCGTTTGTCTTGTAGTCCGATGATGGAACGGGCTTGGCGGAATTAGATTGTGTAATTCCATCGCACTCTCCCCGAAATGTAACCGATAGAAAACCGATAGACTTGCAACTCGTCGTCGATGTTGAAGGCTCTGGAGCTTTGACTCGACCAATGCATCATTGCTAATGAAATGGCGTAAAAATATAACAAGCTGCCAAGTAAACTCTGCTTCTAAATGGCACATAGAAAATTCCATATTAAATTATCATCTTTATCTATATATATAGCGCATCCTTTGAGAGTTGAATTTGAGTTGGCTTCCAGTCTAACGTAGGCTAACCATATGCAGCACGATACCCTTTGGCAAGATTAATTTTAGATTTTCTGGCTTCTCACTCTCCGTAACGACTTACAAATAACAGTCGGGATCAACAGCTTTTTTTACAACGTTCATGATATTCCTTAAAATTTGCAATTTTATATCATTTATGAATATAAAGCCAAATATAACATTAATGTAATAAAAGAGAAATTATTCTCGTAAATAAATTTATAATTTATCACTTAAATCTCAGCCATTTTATTTAGCGAAAATAACTTTATTCAACAAATCATAAAGATATTGGAACATTATATTTTATGATCGGAATTTCATTATTAATTATAGTAACTATGTCATGTGGGGTTCTGAGGCGTATTATCAAGCCTGCATATTATAAAACTAGAAAATGGAGGAATATGTCGCTTAGAGATTACAGCACAATTTTAACTCAAAGAAAAAGAAAATATAACTACTAATAAACAATATATGAGTATGAATTACACTGGTGAGTATATTACAAAAAAAAACTCGAAAAGATAACTTGGATAACTGGAATATATCCAGGCTTTCAAAATTTTCTATGTATATGCGAGGCAGTCAATTATTATTCATAACAGCATTCTGGCCATAATTGGAACGAGCGGTGTAAAGGTACACTAAATAACTAAACGTGCTTTAAATCTTTATACATTAAGCCTAATCCCGTATCAGCCACTGTAAGCCTTGCTTTATCTTGAAAATTGTTCCGTGGGACTGTTAGGCCGTGTGGCTGGCTGTGTGTTAGTATTATTTAGCCACTAGCTCCCCAGTGATAAATACATAGATATGAATAAATTTCCACACATCCCGTGTCATCGGCCTTACATTTCGGAAAGGGAAATGCCCGTACACGCGTGATTGGTGAACTAAGCGGTGTTAACAACGAGACAAGGAAGTAATTAGTATTAAATAGTAGACGGTGTGAAGTATTGGTGGGAATCGATGGCGGGTAGGTATCTATAAATATTAATGTTTTTGTTATTTTGTAGGATTGGCCAGGTGTTGCTGCTAAAAGCATTTTCTGTAAGGGTTTGATTTCTGTTTGTTTGATTCCTTATTAATAACGGCTCGGTATTCAAAGTTAAGCAACGTTTAGCGAGGTCGTTTCGTGGATGGGTGACTATTTTAATATATCAATATCTATACTAATATTATAAATCTGAAGAGTTTGTTTGTTTGTTTGTTTGTTTGTTTGCTTGAACGCGCTAATCTCAGGAACTACCGTTCTGATTTGAAAAATTCTTTCAGTGTTAGATAGCCCATTTATCGAGGAAGGCTATAGGCTATATATCATCACGCTAACACCAATAGGAGCGGAGCAGTAATGAAGAATGTTTCAAAATCGGGGGATTTTTTTTTCCACGGGGACGAAGTCGCGGGCGGAAGCTAGTTTAACATATAATTAAAGCTCGTTAAGACTTTAGTCCCGGCTGTCATTTGTACATTATTGCCAGACGTTAAACGGTAGTCAGATGCTAGAGAGGCACCAGTCTTCATAAGGTAAGGTAAGGTAAGGTAAGGTAAGGTAAGGCAAGGTAAGGTAAAGTAAGGTAAGGTAAGGCAAGGTAAGGTAAAGTAAGGTAAGTTAAGGTAAGGTAAGGTAAGGTAAGGTAAGGTAAGGTAAGGTAAGGTAAGGTAAGGTAAAGTAAGGTAAGGTAAGGTCTTGATAGTCTTGGTAACAACCAAGCTACTGTGGATGTCAGGTAAGTAGTTGCTCCATGTAAAGCACTAGTACTCAGTGGTATTTAACTGGAAACCAGCCCAAACAGGAAAAGGCTAAACAGACGGTGATGATAATCGTAATCGAATCGCTCGATTTGCTCGAATTGTATCTAATGCTTGTTATTATTGTTTTGAATATCATCCCATTTGATTACGTGTTTGCCCATAAATTAGTGCATGTGGTAAATTGTTACAATTATAAATTAATTTCTTCATGTGTTTATTTAATGTATATTTTTTGTGTAAACACTCGTTGACTAACCTAAATAAATTAATTTTGTGGAGTACTACTTACAACATAATTTTGTGGAGTACTACAACATAATTATGTGGTTATTTATTACCCGTAATTATTTTTGATTCTTCACAAGAATCCTACGACTATAGTTTTGTTTTGCTTAATTTATACAATTTTATAAATGTCGCAATGAAGCTTCACTACGTTCTCTAACAGACGATATTTTAAATATATAATGAGGAACTTATTTATAACCCAAATTAAACAGTGCCCTAATTGCCTTTTAAATTAATACAGATTTATTTCTTATATTGAAAATATACAAAATAGAATCAGGCGTTACTTTGTGAAAATTCGGTACTTTTTTTTTAGAAAGAGAACGCAATTAGCAATGTTTGTAGAATTCACACTACTAGCAATCTTATTAACCCCTCCAACTAAGCTAAATATGCTTGTCTGGAGTGGGTTCACGGCAATAGTCTTAATCACAAGGCCGACACCTTAGCCATTCAGCTGTTGACGCTTTGCAGAAATCCATACCAAACTAATATATTTTTATTGCATCCCTTCTGCATGTGCATATATTTGCGGGCGGGAGAGCTGTGCTGCATACTGCATGCAAGATTGACCATCTAGGTTTTGGCCGAATTAACACTACATATTTTCTTGAAGTATGCGGTTGCAATGTCAATTTTGCATTACGCAACGCAATCACAATCATACACGTAAGTGTGTTCGGAAGTAAATTACATATTCATAATGAATTTATCGCTATCAGTGCATTGGTGAGAAAGTTTTCTATAAAAACATTGCTACCGTACTCATAATTAAAAGCACTTAATATTTCATATAAAAACAGTTTAATAACACGTACGCATATCGGTTTCAGAGAAGGAAGGAAATTGTTTTGCGTTTTGTGTTGCCATAATTTCGCGTGTTGATAAGATCTTAGTAGATTTATTGCAATGATGAAGGAAAAGCCACGCTAACGTACCTATGCACTTATTTTATTATGGAGCATACATGAATCAGCGCTGTGCTGTAGGAACGCCCATGGCATAGCATTATGCTGAGTGATTATTGTTGCCATGGCCACGACGTGCATTTGACTAGTTTTTTTCCTACTTTTTCTTCTTTCTTATAATACTTATTATACTATCCTTAAGGAATTTTGATAAATGATAAATGATCTTTATTTTGCAAATTGGTTATTAAATAACACTTTTACACGTCATTTTTGTTGTAAATTTAAACTAGATGAGGCCGGTGTTTCCTAACTGACTACCCTGAGAAGAAACACCGAAACAAACTCAGGGGTCCGTCTCTTAAAGTCCATACAATTTATACTGGTTAAAAATATATGGGAACCTTGTAGGTTACCGTCTGAGGCGATCTTTTGAGGAAAGATGCTCACAGATTTAACGTATAGCTCAACTTAAAACAAGGAGCTTAACGATTTGACGAACAATACCAAGGTAAGGACGTATTCAAGGATAGGTTTTTAGTTTTAATTAAATTCCAATCCGATGGAAATTCCGCGATAAAAAGTCTATATGCAGCTTAATAACCTCCTCTATCTTCCATTTAAAGTCCAATTTAAAAAAAAAATTACATTCAGTACAGGTAGTACCAGAAAATCTCAGATGATGATATTGATGAGTGAGTCTGCAGTTGTATGTAGGTTTTTGACAGTCAAAGCCGAAATGGCAGATCTTGAGATGCTAAATTACTTCGCTCGACATTTAGTATGCAACCAGATCAGTCGTAATTAGCCGGATAATTAGTGGTTACACTAGTACTGAGTAGCCGCTTAGACTGGAAGGTCACAGCAACAAACCAGCCATAATTAATTGATGTCTACTTGATCTATCTTGTTCCAGTGAGAAAATCATCACATGACTTCTTCGATCAACAATAATTGATCTACGAATGCCTTCTCCTGCTCTGAGTGGAGGGAAAGGAAGAAGGGAAGGAAGTGTCAGACTACTGACTAAACATCCACCTTGTTCTTTCAGTTGCCTTTGCGTTCCAGGACCTCAATATCTCGTTAGAAAATTCCCGCGACCCCGGCAGGCAGTGGCCCTGATGATTGCTGCTGATTGCTCTTCGAATCTACTTGATTTATCAGGGATATCAATCAAAGCTTCTCTAATTTAAGCCCGTCCATTCAAAATCTCAGTTCATGTCTCCATAATAATTATTCTTCGTTCGCTTCACTTTTTTTCTTCTTCTTCTTCGTTTGTCCTTTGTTTCCATCACGTGTCGTGGCTGACGACGCCGGTTTCCTTAACCTTGATTCTGCGGTAAAATGTCTGTAATTTCGCGGCAAAACTGCACGCGTCGCAAAGCCGTATGTCATTACCAATTGCGCAGTGCGCTACTATATAAACTCAGACATATATGATATTTATGTTGTTTGGAAAACTGATCACTTTAAATAACACAATATGGTAAATGAATTGTCGGTGTAAGTCTAGTTCTTTGGCAAATAATTAAGCCTCTAATGTGGTGAATGCAACAAATAAAATGAGGTTCTAGGTGTAGCTATCTACGCATGTTTTCGAGCGTTGACCTTTTTCTCGTGACGAAAGTCCTCATGGTGGATTTCTTCCACTGGGGGGAGGGAGGCATCTGTCGGAATCTTACGGACTGAAATTAGCTTTGTACCCTTGCATGCTTACGTCAGGGGCTGCAGGGGCTCTCAAACACTAGCCTCCGAAGAAAGATCGACAAAATAAATATCTAAGGCGAGTAAATAAATAAGAAAATCTTCTATCTTAAAAAATAGAAGATGTTTTTATTTATTAACTCATTACAAAAATACATGTTTACCTTCACATGTTGACTATAAGCTTCTTATAATTCACTCTTAATGATGAAAACAATTACTTGGGCGTTTGTAATTCATCTCACAGAGCCTCAAGCTCTGGATCTAGGTTTGCAAATAAGAACACTAATCTTATATGTAAATGCGAAAGTTTAGAAAGATGGACAGGTGTAACACATAGGCTACTTTATATCCCGGAATTCCCACGGGATCATGATTTACGCGGGATAACTCTCCCACGCGAACGAAGTCGCAATTTAGCGTGAACGAGTAACAAACACACATCACACATCTATATATATATCCTCACAAACTTTCTCATATACATAACATTAGTAGGTAAGAAAAATTATGAATAGATACTTAGCAAAAATTGGAAGAAGTACACAAATGAAATGAAATATGAAATGAAATATTTATTTTGTAAATTGGTTATAAATAACACTTTTACACGTCATGTTTTTTGCGTGTTAAGTTTAGCTAGATGAGGCCTCAATATATGAGGCTTCAAAATACCTAGCTATACCTATATAAGTTCCATGGTAGCACCATCATCATTACGATGTGCAATACGCGTGAAGAGGAGTGGCGGGGCGCTGCGCTGTACTGTGACGAGGAGAAGCATCTTGTGGACTGTGTCTTATTACTACAATATTTAGGCAGAGAGAGAGGTTAATGGGATGCATTTCGGAAATATAAGTATTCCACCTAGCCAATTTTATCATTGGACTACACACACAAAACCATCTTGCAATTAAATTACGATTCAATCAATGAAAGTATTATTACCTACGCGCTCAGGCATCAAATTAATTAACGAATAACTCAAATTCAGGCAGAAATAGACGTAAATTAAGTGAAGCGTCATTCTGAGCAATGTTATACGTCAGTCAATCCTTAGGTAAACTGACGGACATAAATCGTAACGCAAACATCATCCAAAAAACTGTTGATTTTTAAGTGCGTAACGTCAAATTACAGCATTTATCTACATAACAGTGTAATATCTAGCACGGAAATTAAATAACATAATTAAAATTACTTAAATAGTAATTAATCACTCGATCGAATCCTCCGCGCCACTGCGCTTGCGTGATTGTATCGTAACTTCCAAGATGGCGCCCAAACAATGGCGGGCTGTCATTGAATTATTGTAAAACTGACAGATTTTCCTGAACTGATCTGATCTTAGCTAATTAATTCTCAAGGATTTTGATCTTATATGCTTGCTCATTTTATTTATGTGAAGATAAAATAATAAAGCAGTAAGAAATTGACTAACTAACAGAAGATGTTTTATTAAAGATTACTTACATTACACCACAATGGAGTAATAGGTATACCTAATTAATATAATTATACATAATTAATCCTATGTGTAAAAGTATTTAGGTTTCATTTTACTGAGCCTAAAGTACCCAGATGGACAGGAACGGTTAAATAACCCTGGCCTACAAAATTTCCTACAATTTTCTCGGCAGAACTAAGGTAACTGAACCTTTCTAAACCACATCAGCACGAAGTATAGGTACGTCGTACCTACTTTGTGCTTATGTGGTTACTACTTACTAAGGAGATTAAATAAAAAAATTTCTTCAGTGATATACATATAATCGGATTAAGATTTTTTGAATAAATTTCTATACATATACGCTAAATAAAATTTATGAAACCTATTTGCCGAGCAGAATTGAACCAAATGATTATATAGAGCTATCTTTTTTTTTTTTCTCTGTGTGGGAAAATCATCGAATAACTTCTCCCGCTCTGGGTTAAGCGGAAGGGAGTGTCAGACTTCTACTGACTAAAAACCCACCCTGTCCCTTCAGCTGCCCGTAAGTTCCGGAGCCGCGGTATCTTTTTACTACATTTCCGCGACCCCGGCAGGCATATAGTGCTACCTACTCTGTAAATTATGGAAAACACAAAAAACCTTTTATTTACGGAGGTATTGTTTGACTCAGAAGCAATCACATTTTTATGAGCATTTTTCTCTTATTTACGTCATTCGTTGACGTGTATTGTTCGTTTTTAACTAAAGATACACTCATGTAGTACTAAAACACGTCCTATTTAGTATGATATAACTTTAAGATAACTTTTAATGATTAATTAATTGCGGTCGGCTTCCAGTCTAATCGGATACAGCTGAGTTATACCTACTAGTGTTTTACATGAAGCTACCACTATCTGACCTCCACATCCCAGTAGCTGGGTAACATGATGCAAGACTGTAGTCATATTTTTAGACTTCTAACTACCCGTCAGGTGCGGTCCGAGGGGGGAATCACAGACCCCCCCCCCTCCCCCCCACCCCCCAATAGAAAATCGTCAAAATAAGAGGTTCCAAATATTGTCACCCGATTCAGGCGTCCGTCACTTGCTCAAGGCCACGCGTTATATGCCTACCGCTTCGCGTATCGCCGTCGGTACATCCGACAGTGGGTTGCCGCACGCCTGCCTGAGCCTTATTAAATAATTTTGACAACGCCATAATGGATCGACCTAAAATCAATTGATTTTCCTCCGCTCTGCTCCTGTTTCCCTTTTGATTATTTATTTACCAATATCATCATATTATACAACCCTAGGATATTCGCTCGATGACGTGGGTCGCGTGGCGGGCAAAACAATCTCAACTCTCTGTGTGCGTACTTATGGTACATTTCTTCTCGCTGCAAACAGCTGGTATTATTATTAAGATTTAGCGTAGGTATTTTCGCTTTTGTATGAGAGTGATGTATCTGTTACGAAGTAACTATTTAGTCATCTGTGCCCGATTTGCCAATAAAAATAGAAGACTTCCATTAGTTTTGTAATGTGTGCAATAAAATTTGTACCGTGCAATAAAGAAAACTCATTTACTCGACATATTTTATTGTTAGTGACCCCCTTCCCCCCAAAATTCCAGGCTGCAACCGATGTACCTAGAAATGACAAACAGAAACAACGTCATAACGTGCTTTCCTAGAGAAATCTGACTTTGTTAACATGGTTACCCATCTACGGACAGACCTCGGCAAATGTTCCTTAAGACCAGGCAGTGCAAAATAATTTTCACGCAAGCTCCGCCCCCATCCACCCCGTTTAGGCCGTTGCATACTAAACGCTAACGCAGCAGTAATTAAGTTGAATATCGCGTGCGCTCTTTCACCATGTTCGGTTTCGAAACTGCCGTTGTGTGCTAAACGCTAACGCAGCAGTAATAAAGTTGAATACCGCGTGCGCTCTTTTACCATATTCTGGTTCGAAACTAAATGTCGTAAGTCTCAATTCTTATTTCGTTTATAACTAAAATGATAATTGATCTAGAGAAATAATGTCCTATATATGGATAATAAACTATATTTTCTTACTGTGAATACTAATTTTAGACATAAAAGCCGAGTGATTTTGATTAAATTTTGAATAATCTTTAAAAAAGACATGATTTTCGTTTAAAAAATGAACCGAGTGAAAATGTCCCAATTACGTTCCATTTTGATTGTATGCGTGATTGTTTCAGAATATTAATACAAAATTACATACAATTTACGGAGCCTCCTCTTAATCCTGAAGTACGACTCGTGCGGATGCAATGTCTAAAAAATTGGCCAAGTGCGAGTCAGACTCGCCCTTAAAGGGTTCCGTAAAAACTACGCCAAATCACTTTGTTTTCCATAGTGTTTGTATGAATTACAAAGTTATATTTGCGGTTTTATAAAATATGCTGTATCTCAAAAACTGCTGACCCGATCTCGTTCAAACCAACTTTGGTTGAAAGTTTACATTAAGGTCTATAGTATATATTTTTTCTAGATTTTTCATTCCATTATTATAGAAGTTTTAACCATTCACCATTCGGCTACGGAACCCTAAAAACATGGACGCTGAAATGCATAGTAGGCAGATGAAAAGGTACTGTAATTCAGTAAATCTTAAAATAAATTTTAACATTAAATTACTGTAAGTTTCGGATTATTATGACTGTTTTTTCTTCATTGATTCTAACATCTCGTAATTACTTATCTTTGTTTCTTAGCTTTGAACAAGCCAAGCTTACGATATTTCTATCCGCCCACCATGCTCTTTTGTTTCACCATAAGATAAGAAAAATTATCATTATCTTTATCCCATAATTATCATGTATCAATCATTCAAAGGGCTTTCTACCACCCACGAAAATAAACAAACGTTCATCATACATTGCTGGTTACAACAGCTGTTGCATTTATTTCCGTGGTAGTAAAGAAGCGATGGAATTCGCCAGGAAATTAGATTACGCCTACGTAGGGTTTCATTACTGCATTTATGGCGCCGTTTACACCTACGTTTATTAGTTGAAGAACCTTAGAATCTGGATGGTTTATTGTGTGTATTGTTTTTATTTGTGTTGTAATCTTTATTCTATGGGATTTTTATCTGAGTGTATGACATTAAATACCAAAATAAGTTAATAGGAGTCAGTCAGTTGCTGCAAGTTGTAATCGGAGAAGACGGCGTAGTTTTTATTCTATGTTGTATGTATCTATGTATTTCTTTGTTTTTTTCGGAGAAGAAAACAATATTTGAATATTATACTCAACACTTAGTTTTAACTGGTTTACAACACCTAATTAAAACAATATTTTCTTATTTAAGCTCCACGACCTGACCCTCCATTTCCCTTTCACTACCGGTCTACCAGATGCTACTGCAGGGTACTTATTCTCACTTGGCCAATATACCGTGCGCACTGCCAAGGTGTGGAATTCTCTGCCAGCTTCTGTATCCTCTACCAATATGACCCGTCTGCCTTTGAAGCAAGTCTGAACACTGAACAGGCGTCTTCTGGGCTCGCTCGTTCCATCGAAGACCTCACCTATCACTTACCATCAAGCGTGATCGAGGTAAAGAGAGCGATGGTGTTCAAACGCAAGTCTATCAACAATAAAAGTGCAGGCTCATCGGTAATAAAAAATTGAAGATATAAAAATTAAAAATAAATATACAGAGTTGATACGACCGAGGGGTTTTCCTTTAAACTGTGTATACTAGGTACCATTTTCAAGCTTTGTACCAAAAATCAAATAAATAGGAGAAGTAGTTTAGTCGCAAATGATTTTGATGAGATGCACCTTAAGGCGATACCAAAATAAATTAGGGGTTTTTTCGTCACCATTTATTTCACTATTCCAGCAAGTATGGATTTAATTTTTGGTAATATGTTTATTGACTATTTCATTAATACTTTGACCGAAGGAAAACGCAATTGGGTTAAATTTGCTCCGTCGAATTTGATTCCGAAAAGACCTCTATTCTTTTTTATTATTCACTATAATTCTAAAATCCTAAGGAATTTCATTTCAAAATTGCATTCAAAATGTGCATAATAGGTAATTGAAAACTCTGTCTGAAAATATTTTTTGATACATAGCTTAATTTATTTTTAAACAATTTTTATTTGGTTTGGCGCTTACGTTGTTTTATTTTGGTTCCAGCGTATTGTTGCGCTCTCTTTTTTTCGCACGTGGAAGTAATAGACTCTGTCACTTTCTTATGCCCGCCCAGTTCGCCTGCGGCCTTTGTCAGTGATAGACCTGTGTCGATTCCTCCCACAACCGTGATTATAATTTTTTATCGAAATAGTTATTGTTTAGTCTTGTTTTCTGATTTTATTTATCTATATTTGACAAGTGAACAATGTTTATATAACATTAGTTTACCGATATGGGGAATAAGTATAAAAGACAACGAAAGGTGAAAAAATTGGCCAAGTGCGAGTTGGACTCGCCCATGAAGGGTTCCGTAGTAACTATAATAAATATAATATACTTAATATATTTATTTGAAAAAAAAAAAAACCAAAAACCTTACAAATTTCTTAAAAGTAGCTTATTTACAATTTTTACAACTACGCCAAATAACTTTGTTTTTCATAGTGTTTGTATGAATTACAAAGTTATATTTGCGGTTTTAGAAAATATACTGTATCTCAAAAAATGTTGACTCGATCTCGTTCAAACTAATTTTGGTTGAAAGTTTACATTAAGATAGATAGATAGATAGATAGAATATACTTTATTGTACACCAATAATTGAATCACACTTAAATAACAATATTGTAAAAAAAAAATTGGTTACAATGGCGGTCTTATCGCTGAGAGCGATATCTTCCAGACAACCTTTGGAAGGACTTTATGAGCTTTATTTAAAATGGGGAGGGCTATATTAGTGTACTACTGTACAAATACTCATTAATAACGGAAAAACTAATAAAAATACAACAAAAAAAATATATATATATACAAATACATAAGTACATAAAATAAATTAATTATATAATGTGTTCTTTAACATCGTGTGGAGAAAGCAAAGGAATAATCATAAGTTTGAAATAAAATGATTGGCAACCGAGCTTTTAAAAACAGCAAGTGACTGAGCTTGTCTTACTGACACCGGCAATCCATTCCACAACCGAATGGCCTGCACCGTAAACGACTGGTCGTAAAATTTTGTGGAATGGGTAGGCATCAAAAGTCTCAAATTCTCTGATGATCTCAAATCTCTAACATGTGTGTCATGAAGGAACTTAAAACGTTCTTTGAGGTAAAAGGGAGTCGTTGGATTGAAAAGAATACTGTAGAGTAATGATAAAATATGTGCATTCCGGCGAAGGCAGATAGGCAGCCACTTGAGTTTAGTGCGAAACTCAGAAACATGATCAATATTTGCGCAAACCAAATATGAATCTGATACAAAAATTTTGGAGTCGCTCAAGCTTATCTAGCTGCACTTCAGTTAGATCTGGATAACTTGCATCAGCATAGTCAAGGATAGGGAGTAGAAGAGATTGGGCAAGCGCAGTTTTAGTAGCAGTCGGTAGGAAATTGCGCAATCTGCGTAAAGACCCCGCAGAGGCAAACAGTTTGCGGCTCACTTCCTGCAACTGGGGACCCCAAGACAAATCCTTATCAATATAAATGCCAAGGTCTTTTACTGAGTCACAGTAGGGTATAACAGTTCCATCAAAAATTATTTGGGGAAGGGTCGTCCAGTCAATTTTGGAACGTAGCCTAGGGCTGCCAACAATAATGACTTTAGTCTTCGCAGGATTAACCTTCAAACCATGATACAAACTCCAATCGGAAATACGCGCTAAATCTTTATTCACCGCCTTCACCGCCTCAGATAAATCTTCAACGGGAGCTTGCGAATAAATTTGCAGATCGTCAGCATAAAGGTGGTAGGATGAGAGAAGTTCATTTGAAATAGAATTTATAAATATGGCGAAAAGAAGAGGAGAGAGAACGCCCCCCTGTGGTACGCCAGCAGTAGTATTGCACCAGGAAGACAACGAACCTTCAATGCAAATACGTTGTCGGCGGCCACACAGGTAACTACGAAACCAATCAATAGCTGTTGGAGATATGTTAAGAGAGCATAGTATCCCGAGCAAGACATCAAAATCAACAGTGTTAAAAGCATTACTGAAATCAAGTAAAGAAAGAACCGTCAATTTTCTATTGTCCATACCCAATCTTATATCATCCGTAATGTTAACAAGAGCTGTGGTAGTGCTATGCCCCGGACGAAATGGAATTGTAAAAATTAAGGAATCTGTTTCTACATAGGAAAGCACTAAGCTGACTATGAATAAGGCGTTCAAGGACTTTGGACAGAAACGGTAAAATGGAAATGGGACGGAATTCAGAGAAAGAAACAGGATTACATTTTTTTGGAAGTGGGGTTACATGAGCTTCTTTCCATGCAGATGGAAAAACACCAGAGGATACAGAATGATTAAGGATATGGCAGATGACAGGAAGGATTTCGTCCAAAATAGGGAGTATCATCTTGCGACTTACACAGTCACTACCAACAGCATTTGACGTGATTGATAAAATACTCTTCTTAACATCACAACAAGCAAATTGATTAAAAACAAAAGGAGAATAATCGGGAGTGGGAAGAGACGAAAGATTATCTAAAGTTTTGGTTTTAACAGGCCCATTGAAACTACAAGAGGTGGAAAAATGTTGATTGAGTAATTCAAGATCTATATCTTTAGGAACAGACTCTTGACGTGACTTCCCAATTCCCATTGATCTAAGAAATTTCCAGACTTTAGCTGGATCACCGTTTTCAACGGACTTATGAATGTGGCGGCGTTGGGCATCCCTACAAACCAAGTTGCTGCGATTTCTGATAGCAACGTATTTTTCACGATTTAAGGAGCTAGGTCTGCACTTATACCTAGATTTTGCTGCTGCCTTTTTTTGTAAAATTGCTTTCACGTCATCTGTTAGCCACGGAGCAGGCAGATGCTTCATCTTGACCAACCGAACAGGTGCATGCACATCATACAGCCCGATGAGATTGGAATTAAGGAGGTTAATTTTTTCATCAATCGAGTCTGCATGAACAAGCTCAGACCAGTCAATACTGCTAGCATCTTCCCGAAGACCTTCCAAGTCCATTCCACCAAAACTGCGCTGAAGAATACTTTTAGGTTTAGTCTTAGGAGGGCGAATTTTGTAGGAAAGGAAAATCAAGTCGTGGTAGGAGAAAGCGTCAGCTGAACATTGCCCATGCTTAGCGACGTGTTGTGTGGAGGAAACAAAGATGAGGTCAAGAAGTGAAGGAGTACAGTTTGGAAAATGGTGAGTTGCGCTTAATGGAAGGAGAGATAAATTGCAGGATTGAGAAATAGATTGAAGTGAGGAAGAGCGGGAATCATTTTTAAGGAGACAGGTGTTAAAGTCACCCATAACAATTGTATGCCTGTAAGAGGGCGCAAGGTTGACTATTAGGCTTTCAAATGAGGAGAAGTAATCGATACGCAGAGAGGGACAATAATAGACACCCAGCAAAACTTTCACATGGTTAAGGTCAATTTCTAAAAAGAGATGCTCGCCAGCATTCGACGGTGGTGGCTGCACTGAAATGTTAATAATGGAAAAGGGAATATGTGCACGCAGGTAGATGGCAACACCACCACCGCCGCCGCTTGTGCGGTCATTCCTTATTAGCTTGAACCCAGGGAGGGAATAGGATGTAGACGGAAGACAAGGTTTCAGCCAGGATTCGGAAACAAGAATTGCATGGATGTCCTTACAGTCCAAACTCACAAGCATATCATGATAGTGAGCCGGAATACTTTGAGCATTAATGTGGACTACATTTAGATTTTTGGGAACATCAGAAAACTGAAACTGAAGCGTGTCAGCAAGATTCGGAATACTAGTGAAGCTGTCATTGTCACTGCTTGCAGTTACAAAACTTTCATCATCACTGTTACTATCAATCATTAAAAAAAAAAACACAATAAACAATTAAAAAGGGAATATAAATAAAATATAAATGTATATTATAAAGACGAACGGTACTTAAAAACGTAAAGTCCACCCGCCAGTTATGCGTTAACAGAAAAGAATAACAAAACAAAACCTAAATCAAAAATATCTTATCAAATAATAGTGCATCGTTTGGGCACAAGCTCACCTTACACTTAGAGCAACATATAAAATAAAATATAAACACAAAAAAAAAAGAAATACAAAAAGAATTCCTATGTTGCATATTATTGCGGTATCAAAATATAATGTTTCCATAGATAATCTATGCTCAAAATGTAACAAATTACGAAACAAAAGTAAACGAAACGCGACATTGACATAACTCTTGGCATATGTCAAATGTCAGAAAACCGAAGATACATATAAATGAAAAAGAAAAATTTTATAAACCAAAAAACGTGAGGTAGACGTTAAATATTATAAAATAGCTGTGAAGGTAAACCAGTGATTAAATACTGATGAAAAACTGTTACCCGAACGACGCATTGCGAGAGATAAATCACTTCTTCACCACAGGCTTCCTATATCTTTTTAATGGGGCTGCTGAGGCTAGCTTCCCAGCCTGTGCCTTATGGACATCTAGTTGGCCCTCCGGCTTATCGGAATCGACATCATGCTCAGCCACATTGATAGCAGCGAGCTCTCTGCAGTTGATGACCCGACGCTTACTCCCATCAGCTCCCAGCACAAAGATATTTCCCTGCTTGGTCCAGCAATTCATGACGCCGAACTTCTCACGAGCCTTCAAGAATATCTGATGTCGTGACTTTGTTAAGAATTCTGACAAGGTTATACCAGAACCTTTTAATGCGGTTTTAGCAAACCAAACCTTGTCACGAACATCTACATCCTGTAATTTGACCAGTATAGGTCTAGGCTTTCCAGCACTTCTGTGACTGCCCATTCTGTGGCACCGACGAATAGCAGTGATGGAAAAGTTGTCCAACTTAAGTTTGTCATTGAACAATGAAGCAACCACCAGTGATGTATCCTCGTCACTCACCTCAGCAACACCATGGACAAGCAGCATCTTCCGACGACTTCTCATCTCCAATGCATCAACATCCCTGGCAAGGGCCTCCATCTGATGCTGAAGACAGCCAAGCGACTCCAGAACAAATTTCTTGAAACCTGCATACTCCGCTGCAAGACTGTCTGAACTGTTGCTGTACGAAGTGCTGGGTGTTGACTTGGTCAATTCTGCCTCAAATTTTGACATTCTGTCATGGAATTGTGCCATTAATTCAGACATAGACCCCTTGAGTGAATCCATTTTTCAGTTTTGTTTTTGTGAAAATAAGAGAGTGCAATATAGGAAATCCACACAACTGGCAGGTAGTATTACTAGTAGAAACTGTTATTCATAAAAAATTGTGAAGAAATACTATTAATTTGAATTAAATTACAATTTATTTAACAGAGCAAAATTATATGTGTGTTACTTGTTCAACTACCTCCCACCAAAAGTCTACAACATATGGTTTTTTTTTAGATTTTTCACTTCATTATTATAGAAGTTAGAGGGGGGACACACATTTTACCACTTTGGAAGCGTATATCTTTTAAACGATTAACTTTATGAAAAAGTAATTTTAGAAACCTTAATGTCATTTTTAAAGACCTGTCTATAGATACCACACACGTATAGGTTTCATGAAAAAAAATATTTTCAGTTTCAGTTCCATGTATGAGGAGCCCCCTTTATTTTAAATATTTTTTAAATTTTCTCTTAAAATCGGAAAGCGGTTCACAGAATACATCTATCTATCAAGTTTTACATGTATAGTCTTAATAGTTTCGGAATAAAATGGCAGTGACATACGGACGGACGGACAGACAGACAGACGGACAGACATGTCGAAACTATAAGGGTTCCGTTTTTTGCCATTCGGCTACGGAACCCTAAAAACCAACATTTGGAACGCCTGAGGGATCATGCTCGTAAAATGACGGAAAATAATTGGCCAAGTGCGAGTCAGACTCGCCCATGAAGGGTTTCGTAGTAGGTAACTATTATAATATAATATAACATATGTATATTTATTTGACGAAAAACAAAACCTTACAAATTTCTTAAAACTAAGTTATTTACATTTTTTACAACTACGCCAAATAACTTTGTTTTTCATAGTGTTTGTATGAATTACAAAGTTATATTTGCGGTTTTAGAAAATATGTTGTATCACAAAAATGCTGACCCGATCTCGTTCAAACCAATTTTGGTTGAAAGTATACATTAAGATCTACAGACATATATTTTTTTAGATTTTCATTCCATTATTACAGAAGTTAGAGGGGGGGGGGGAGGTACATATTCTACCACTTTGGGAGTGTATATCTTTTAAACGATTGACTTTATAAAAAGTAGTTTCAGAAACCCCTATGTCATTTTTATAGACCTGTCTATAGATACCACACACACATAGGTTTCATGAAAAAAAAAATTTTTCAGTTTCAGTTCCATGTATGGTGAGCCCCCCTTTATTTTAAATATTTTTTTTATAAAATCTGAAAGCGGTTAACAGAATACATCTACCTACCAAGTTTCACATGTATAGTCCTAATAGCTTCGGAATAAAATGGCCGTGACATACGAACGGACGCACGGACGGACATGACGAACTATGAGGGTTCCCTATTTTTTAATATTTACGTACCAGTTTTATTTTACAGAGACAAAATCACAGCGCCGGAGCAGACCTCGAATATTACATGTGATTCGGAAAACAGAAGATTAGAGTCGCCATTATAATTTTTAAATTTGGATGATCAACAGTGTCTAACTACTAACTTCTTGGAAAAAAATTAGTCAGTAAACAGTTTATTTCCTATTAAGATAGAAAGAAATACATTGGCGCGGATTGTCTTGTTCACAAACTAAAGTTCAGTGCATCTTTTTCTTACTATTTCATTATAAAAGGACAGAAAATATTAGTTTATTTCTGTCAAATTAGTCAGCGCCTGACGTAAATTGACGTATTTTTAGTAACCAATTTTTTAATCGAGTCTAAAATTGTCTATGGAATATCTTAATTTGACAGGACTAAACTAATATTTTTCTTCTGCTTTTTTCTTAATGAAATAGAAAGAAAGTGCGTTGCCAGGGCCAAAATTCGTGGTGGCAAGGCATCTGCCGGAGATTTTTCACTCTTACTTTAAAGGTGGCAGACGGGTCATATGTGGAAAAGAACACAGAAGCCGACAGAGAGTTCCAAACCGATTCGAAGACCGGTCGAAGTCCGACCGAAGTCCGACCGACAAAGTGCGCACAATAAATGTAGAGGAGAATTACATAGTATGACAAAGTGGTATATTGACCAAGTGAGGATGGTGCCCTGTAGTACGTCTGGTATATTAATACTGAAAGTCATTACCAATGATATTGCCGTTATTCATGAAATCAGTCATCGTGTTTTTTTTCTATATATTTTATTTCTATTTATCAAAGTAATCACCCATGCAATCGATGCATCTTTTCCAACGCACTGGTAGCTTATTGATACCCTTCTTGAAGAAATCAGTTGGACGGGAGGCAACAAATTCTGCAAAGGCATTTTTACTGCCTCTATGGTGTTGATTTTTTTCCGAGAAGTTTAGAATTCAGGAAAAAGTAGAAGTCTGTAGGTGCAAGGTCTAGTGAGTACGACAGATGGCGGAGAACTTCCAATACCAGCTCTTGTAACTTGTAGACCGTCTGCTGTGTAGTATGAGGACGCGCGTTGTCGTGCAAGAGCAGCGGAGCCGAGCGATTGACCAAAGCTGGTTGGAGATGTGCGAGCTTCTCCATAATTGTGTTCAGTTCTGCAGTAATGCTCATCCTGTTTGGTAGATAACTCATTACACCAGGGTTCGACCACCAAACAGGGACCATCACTTTTCTAGGGGTCAGTTTTCGTTTAGGAAAACGTTTAGATGCTAATCCAGGATCTAACCAATTTCGCTTACGATTGTCAAACAGGATCCATTTTTCACCGCAGGCAACAAAATTATTTTGTTTGTGTGCCTGTTAAGCAGTGCAAGGTACCTACGTCTCGATGCGTCCTTCGCGGTGATGATCACTGAATTCGTGGGGTAGACGTCAAGCTTTTTTACCTTGCCAATTTGACGCAAGTAAACCAATATTGTTTTGATACTAGCGTTGAAAGCTGCTTCTAATTCAGCCGCAGATTGGGTGTCATCAGCTCCCACAATCGCCTTTAATTCGTCATCGACAACCAAAGGGTTCATTTTTCAGGTCGAAATTTCCAGATCGGACACGAGCAAACTAATAACGGGTGGTGCATTCATTTTTAGAGTTCGTTTTGTAAACGTCGTTGAGGTTGTGGGCCGGGCCCCTTGTACCTAACAAGGGGCACGGTTATGCCAAACTTTGAAACAAGAATTCCAAATTATAAAATAAAATTAATTTGAAATTATAATTATTAGCCAAAACAATATGATTATCGAACTCAAACTCAACATATTTATTTCACATAGGCCCACATGGGCACTTACAATACGTCAGAAGTTAGTGCATGGTTTGAAATTGGTCGTTTTCTAGGGAGAAAAACCGGCAAAAAAACTCCACAGTATCCATGATACAGATTAAGAGGACAATATATGATTTAATATTATAATTTGAAATTGCCAGTACGGCAAAACAGCGAATTCATAGGTAAAGCCCTGTTATTAAATATCAAATATTTATAAATTATTTAAAAATTAAACATAACTGACAACGAGCAGTACTGAAAGTGATGCTCTTTAAACCAAGAGACTTCTCTACTGACCAGCTATATTCTGACGCACAAATCCTCACAGTCAGACAGCTATATATCCTCCGTTCTATCCAGCGAAAACACCGTACTCTTCCTCTAGACAAAAACCTACTTCAAAGGCGCAAAGGTTTTCCAGTATGCAAAGCAATCCCTTGTCGATATGCATTTGCAAGTCGTCAATTTTTAGCACAAAGTTCACGTATTTATAACAAAATTAATAAAATTATTTCCATTTATAGACTCACCACTCACGAATTAAAAAAAACTTAAGAACTGGCTACTTCATTTATCTTATGACGAAGCAGAAAAAATATTGTGTATCGAAACTTAAATTTATTTATACTCCTATGGAATCATACTATCTCTCATTCACACATAATCACACCGTCGCCCACACACGCATATACACACACCTACTCACACACAAACCTTCCAGACACTCATAAACACACACACAACCTTCTTTTGCTGTTGACAACAGAAATATTGTAACAGAAATGTCACGGTCGTGTTATTTATTGCCAATGCCGAAATATCTCCGACTCCTAAGATACAGGTCTGCGTACCTAATTTAGGTGCCGGAAATCTGACACTAATTTTTAGATTTGCTGTACAACCTACTGTTTTTCTTTTATGTATTACGTGTCTTTTCTTATGTACAAATAAATTTCATCTTATCTTATCTTATATTGAAGGAAAATATGCAAAGACTTTACAAACTAGCAGTTGGGTAAAAAGAAGCCTATCACACTTCTCAAGCTTCAACCTACTTCAATACCAAATTTTATCTTAATCCACCCAGTACTTTCAAAGATTAGCGCATTCAAAGAAACAAACTTTACTGCTTTATAATATTAGTGTAGATTTCTTAAATTAGGAGCATTGTAGGATCATATCATAATCAGATTACTTTCAATTATTATAAGTACGATAAGTCACAAATTTGAGCGGACCATCCAGAGTGCAAACATTTGTCAGTTATCGTGTAGCTCAACTTTGAACTTAAGGAGCTCAACGATCTGACGAACAGTATCAAACTAAGGACATTTGGGTAGGTAAGACAAATACTCAAACAGCCATACATCAACTATAAATTATAATGAAAATAACATAAAAATAAATAATAACCTACATATTCCTCACATTCATAATAATAAAAATATAAAAGATCAAAAAACGAAAAAAGAAATAATTAAATACAAAGTAGGTATATACAATACTTTAGAAAGTCAATCATTAACTCAGCAAAATATATTAAAAAAGAGCACATAAGTACGTATATCATTGGAGAAACTAATTCCCAAGCCTTTTAATCCTCAATATAATCTTTGACTGTGTAAATAGCTTCCTGAAATAGCTTACGTTTTATAAATAATTTGAATTTGATTAGAATATGTTACTTATCACTTAATAGCACACTAAATACCCATACTCACACACAGTTGTGACAATTAAACACTAAGTTTGTATTTAGATGACAATAACAAAATTGTGGCGGTACAACCCAACGCAATAGGGTAGTTTCCTGTGTTACAAAATAATTATTTTATTTGGTTCATCAGGTAGAATTTCAAAAAATATTGATCACGTATTTTTTGCCCTTTCAAGTCAAGAAAAATTCACAAAATGGAAAGCTTCAAAGTATAGGAGTGGGGGCTGCTGACGTCACACAGTGCCAAGAATTATACCGGAGTGTGACGTCACGCGAAACTTCAACTCACTGTATCGTCTTAATTTTTCAATTACGTGAAATAAAAAAAAAATACGTATCGAATGTTTTTTGTTAAACTACGTGACGGACTAAATAAAATATTTTAGGAAACTACCCTACGCCCTTCCTAGGGGTATTAAGTATTTTTTAACACTGAATACCCGATCATTATAAGAGACAAGGGAATTCCCTGCTTCGTTCTCGATAGTCGCACATACGGATTGGCCGATTATGGCGTTGCCAAAATTGTGTTTGAATTTTACATATTTTCGATTTATTATATAATATAGATTTAAAAGTATCGTCTATTTTATTAATGAAAACTGGCAGGGGGGCCCTTATATCCATGGGGCCCTGGGCTGCAGCTCAAATAGCCCATAGGTAGATCCACCTCTGATGCAAGCAAGCATGCAACATGCAGCAGGCATAGTTTCTGTCACGGCTCCGGTGCTGCAGGGCTCCGGCGGTCCCATGCAAGCTTATCCTCGCAGATGTGTTTCACGCTCACCACCGCGGCTGCGGCTTGCTGGCTGGCTTCGCCGACCAGCCTCAGCCGCGGCGGCGAGTGTTAAAACCACCTGCGCCTCACCTCGCGGGCCGCCTCGCCCCTCCGCGCCTACGCGATTTT
This sequence comes from Tholera decimalis, assembly GCA_943138885.2. NCBI lineage: Eukaryota > Metazoa > Arthropoda > Insecta > Lepidoptera > Noctuidae > Tholera > Tholera decimalis. The sequence continues at coordinate 2,858,659 of OW964553.2, read as the reverse complement.
AAATAACACTCTAGGGGTAGGACAGACATGGAACATACGTGGAATCGGTTTCGCAGCAATTCGTTTCTGTCACGCCGCTTCCGCAGCACGCTCAATCAAATTACTCGCAATATTATATATTTTAAACGATAGGCTTAATGATTTTCGATTAAATAAACGTTATATCCAATAACGTTATACGAAATAAGTTTTAGAGTATATAAATGTTATGTCTAAAGAAATTACATCAACAGTTGGTATAACTCACTATCTTGTGAACGTTATTGAAATGAAAATATACCAAATAACATTTTATGATATGAGACGCACCCCGCTAAATCAGTACGGATTTGTTTCGAACAGACCAGTTAAAAAACCGTGTTCAATTCAATTGCACACTATTTTGTAAAACCTCTTTTAACGTTGCTTGACCGCAAAAACGTACTCATTTGACGCGAGTTGAGCACGGGTTGGTTGAATTGTGTAGTAATACAAAAGCGTGTGTATTTCGCGAGACCGATGTCGCCAGTTGGACACGGAAAGGGAAATACGCGACGATGATTTGGTGCATTCACTAGAGGTCAGTGAAGATGTTGAGCCTCTATTATATGAAATAGAGATTGAAAATAATGATATGACTGGTAGATCCTCGGTACATGAGAGATCCGTGATCCAGAATATGTAATTAATAAAAATAGGGGCAAGGATACAAACAAAGAAAATAAAACACGCGGGGGAAATGTCTCTGATGAAATATTAAATGAAGGCGAGAGACATGTTTTCCAAGAAAATAGTGTAGTAATTTTTAATTTTTAGTAATTTTTAATTAAATCTCTGACTTTTATTCGTAAGAAAATATCCATCAAAAAATTTAATTGGATGAATAATCTTTAATTAATTAATAATAAATTAATAGTTTAAAAATCACTAGAAAAACACGCTTTTATAAGTGCACGTAAAAACAAAAAATTTGTTCGCGCTTTTCCTTTTTTTTTGTAGCCTCCGTTTTCTTTGTGTTGCTGTTTCTTTTTTTATATTATTCCCACGAGTAGTGAACAATTAAACGGTCAATCACCCCAGAGGATTTGAAAGTGACATCACAAAAAGTTGACAAAAAGGTTAAGAAAACCGATAACGGATTTTCTTTAGGTTTGTTATCCTAAAACCTGATCCTGTTTGAAACCTGATCGTGTTCAAAGTCCATTACGTGGCTTTTCTCACAAGTACAAACACGACTATGATACGATATTCCATCATGGAATGCCACTGCCTATCTTCCGGCTTCATCATCAGACCTTGAAACCTAATCGTGGTCAAAGTTCATTACAAGACTTTTCTAAGAAATCCAAAACAGCTATGATACGATTTTCCATCATGAAGTTCCAGTTCATATCTTCCGGCTCCATCATCAGATCAGTTCGACATTACCATATTATTGTATTGTCATCAGAACTACATACAGTTGCTAATTTTCATTACGCTACGACCCTTGGAAGATGGTTAAAGTAGTTGCCTTAGATTCCATTACATAGTTAGTTACATACAGGTCGACCTAATAAAAGCGTGTTAAAAAGCGTAGTTTTGAAGCAACTTTTTGTTACTACTCATTTTAAGTAAATTAATTAAATAAAATCATAGTAAGAATTTGGTTACTACACTAGTAGTTCTTTTTCTTAGGTCAATATGATCATTTACTGTTACGGTCTGTTCATTTACACACGTTATATTATTTTTTGTCATTCTTAAATAAAGTAAAACACTAAATACCTAACAATATAATGAATAAGTTAGTTTAATTCAGATTAAAAAGAAATGTATTTGATTTTGGCGACTCCGTGCCTTCTCTATTCTAAAACATCAAAACACACAAACTACATCGCAAACGCAGCGCGAGCGTGCGCTCGAGTTTGCAATGTATTCTAGCAGGGGTGCTCCCCGCGTCTTCCGTTAAGCTACGCCCCTCGAGCTATGTCTTATTTTTTACGTATCACCTTAAAGCGATAAATCTGACCAAGACAAGAGATAACACACGCCGCGCTACGTTGTCACTTTGTTACCTAGGTATTTAAGGTCAATTACATTTATTTACAAAGGGTGGTTGCGTTTTACTCTGATTTGTAAGCTATTTAGTTTGTTTGAAAAAAAATTGTTTTTGGCTCTTTTTATTTTTTAACTGTATCAAATTAACACTAAAGACGTATAGTATACGTAGTGTAATTTAATGCCCCTCTGTCGTATCAACTCTGTATGATATGTAATGATGCCGACTACCAGTGTTGCCAGCCAAAAATGGAAACGATTTAGATTAGATCCAATTTAGCAACTACGTATCGTAAATACGTACATTATATCTATATTTGAACCTGTATCTTTATCAGCACCATACCAAAAGGCATTAAGTCCTTTAAGTATTTTTGTGCCCTAATGAATGTACTTAAAGAAATTCAGGGCAACGACTCACTTTAGTTATTGATGACTAACTTTGCCTCCGGCTGTGGTTGCACTAAAGTAGGTACCATGAGCATTAGTAAGTCCAGACGACGGGAAGCTTTAGCAAAACAATCGAACTCAAATAAACTGTTATGTGTAAGGAAACGCACTTCCAGCTTAGTAGAACAAAACATCCTGAAGCTAACTGTTTCTCAACAAGGAATCAGGAGGTACTGGTAAACAGGAAGAGTACTGTTGATGATGACGAATGGGGTCTACTGCGGTGGTGTATAAAGGATAATTTTAAAGTATATTTTTAGGTCGGATTTTATAACAGTATCTAGCCCTCTCCATTGTGGGTGAGACCAGGATGCTGTTCAAAAATTCTAATATAGCTAAGTTAGGTTGCGAGTAAGTTGTATTCAATAACGGGTGTGACATTTTCGTTACAGAAAAAACCTCCTTCTAATGTGTTTTCTTTTTCTATTTTTTATTGATACCTAATAGTTTCGCGTTTGACCACCATCTCACCTAATGGTAAGTGATGATGTGGTCGAAGATGGAGCACGCTTCCCTAAAAGTAACCTCTTCACTCTTGATTTAAAGACCCCTAGGGTTATAGCTATCGAGTAAGATATATAAATGTATATGTACAGTCTTTGTGGCTATATAAACCGATGTGAAGCGGCACGATTTGCCACAGACCCTGGTAAGAGACGTTCGCGGTAGTTGATGCTCATTCGCCTTAACACGTTCGCTGACAGTACGTCGTTAGGCGGGAAATTAAAATAGTGCGTTATGACAGTACGTCGAGGGACGGGCCACTTATTATTAAGAGTACGTCGTGGAAAATTCTACTGTCGTAATGTGGTGTCAGGGTAAGTGCTCACTGTCAGCAAATGCTCTCTTGTCAGCGAGTGTATTGAACTAGGCTTCGTCGCAATGCTTGCTTGCGACCTTCCACTACCCACTTTTCCCAGTCCTGATGATCAGTACCAAATGTGTCCCAACCAACCAGCGCTGGGCCTGCGTGATGGTCGGAACATTCCATCTCATACAGAGGAGGTCTGTGTTCCAGCACTTATTGTCTTACCATTATTTCTAACTAGCTTCTGCCCGCGACTTCGTTCGCGTAGGAAGATGTTCCCGTGTAAATCCCGATCCCGTGGGAATTTCGGGATAAAAAGTAGCCTGCGTGTTCCATGGTGTCAACTATCTACTTACCAAATTTCATCCCAATCTGTTCAGTAGTTTTAGCGTGAAAGAGCAACAAACATACATACATCCTCACACACTTTCGCATTTATAATATTAGTAGGATAGGATGAAGTATGATCAGTATGAAGTATGATTAAATAGATATATTTTAATGTGAAATTCAAAAATAATCTAAAATATAGCGTCCACTGGTAATGTGCCCAAAAGACTGGCTGCATTGCCACGTTGTATGGCAATGCTTATCCTCTGTCCAAGGTAAAAGCCGGCCATTGGGTCACGCGAAGTATATATTTTCTGATTTGAACTAAAATAAAAAATACTAATTAAAAAAAACTAAAAAAAAAGTGTGAAATTTACTTGACTACCTAAAAATAATTCAATCAAAAACTGATTTTTTAAAATTTCTGTTTATACTCTACATCTCTTATTTCGCCTCTCCTTATACAGTTAGGTACCTAATAGGCTGGAACAGGTTTCTGTGAATCATGGAATAAGCATCCCCTTGTATCTATTTTTCATTGGCTTTATCATGTATGTATTATATATGTATATATTTTATTTCACGTATGTATTTTATTTCACAAGGGCACTTATAAAATTTTATAATCTTGTGCATGATTCGAATTGGTCGTTTCATTAATTGTTATTATAGGTATAAATAAATATTGTATCACCTTTCATCTATCTTTAACCTAATTTAACCTGCTAAAGTAACAAATAACATAAATTCCGCAGTTCACCGTTGATACAAACCATAGCGAAGGGAATGTGGTGCTCGGGACTGGGTCAACGAACTCAAATTGGCAATATTTACATTCCACCCTAAGTGATCTTAAATAGAGCCGAGCGCTATATAACAAGCAAATGACTTAAATGGGATATTATATTGTTTAATTTAACAGTTCATTACTGCTCTTGTAACCTTCACCAGGTCATTGGTCCAGCTTGTTGGGACGGAGCTAAGCTTGGTGATGCTCATCCGCAGAAGGCGCACCAGACGTACCTTTACGTTGATAAAAGGGAGGGATAATGCCCTCTGGTGACCCCCTAAATGGGTCCCGAGACAGGACCCATATGACACTAGACACCTCGTTAATCTTTCTTTTTATTTAGTAACCTACCACCACCATTACCAGACGCACTGCTGGGAGCCATCCACACTTGGTTGATATACCGTCTTGTCGCACAAAGCGCTTCTTCCACATTTATTGTACGTACAGCCAAGCTGTAGAACTCTCTGCCGGCTTCTGTGTTCCCTGCCACTTATGACCTTTCAGCCTTTAAAGCAAGAGTAAATAGGCATCTTCTGGGCTCGCTCGTCACATCGTAGACCTCATCTATCGCTTACCATCAGGCGAGAGGTCAAGAGTGGGCTCATCCCAAATAAAAAAACAAGTAAATCTTTTTAAATTTTTCAGTTGTTCATTATGACGTCACTGTCAACGTCTAAGTTCCGTTTACAAAGATGATCTCTCGCGTCTGCGTCAACGCCACCTAATGAATGTGTGATTTTTTAAATCTCATAAGAATATTCAAATGTGAATAATTCATCTTAAAGGTTATAAAACAAGTAGTAACTACTGCAGACAGCAACAATGTTTTCGAGGAAAAATCAAAAGTTGTTTCTCCAAAAGAATCGTGGAATGTAGTCGTATGCAATCAATTAACGCCAGCCTGTAAGCCCGCGTGCCAGATTGTCCAACTAAAAGTGACACAATAATTGGCATGCGCGAACTTTCTTACAATAACTTATTTTTGTTTTACAAACATCTGCGCGAGTGACGCCACGTGTCAAGGTAAACTTGTCGCCACAATACACCATGTTTATTATTACTCGCTTTATACGACACATAGGGTACTGTGAAACGAGTACAGAATTACCAGTCCAGATTTTTCGGGAATATTCTAATAAGATAGGGCCCTAGAATGCAAGGGTAACATAAGGAGTAGAGCAGGTTTTAAATCAGTAGAAGTCAGACAGAGCGGGAAGAGTCATTTGATGATTATCTAACCAAAAAAAAAATTGGCCAAGTGCGAGTCAGACTCGCCCATGAAGGATTCCGAAGTAACTATAATAATATAATATATATATATATTTAATTTTAAAAAAAATCCTTATAAATTTCTTAAAACTAGCTTTTTTTCATTTTTTACAACTACGCAAAATAACTTTATTTTTCATAGTGTTTGTATGAATTACAAAGTTATATTTGCGGTTTTAGAAAATATGCTGCATTAAAACTAATTTTCCTTGAAAGTTTACATTAAGATCTACAGCATATATGTTTTTGAAAATTTTCACTCCATTATTATAGAGTTCCATGTATGGGGAAGTCCGAAATCTTCTTTGCTTGTACTGAAAGAAACGACAAGAATGATTTACTTGACCCAGTTTAGGGCACACAAAAAATATAATATATAAAATCAACAACAGTTTAAATAAAAGTGGCATTGTGTGTGCCTCACGGCTGTGCCGTGTAGGCCTAGTTCAGCCAAATGCCAGACACCCGCAAGTGCCTGAAGCTAGTTTTCTGTACGAGAACCTATCAAAATTTGACAGGATCTACAATAGGAGGGGTGCAAACAGGAGCCTCCCCGAGTGGCGTTAAATACATCGTGTTGAGATTCCAAACGCTAAGTGCACCCTGGACAGTTAGCACTGTGTAACGCAGAGTCTAGCTCACTTATCCTTTCACATGTATGACTCAAACTCAATAAATACAGTAGGAATTGAAACTGAAGTTCATTTGACAAATATTGGGATACTTTAACAGAATAAAATATCCTTTTAATATGACTTTATCCCACTTGCCGTCTGTCTGTAACACTTTCACGTTTGAAACACTACTGATTTTGATAAAATTTGAAACAGAGTTAGATCAGATTTTGAAGAAGGACATCGATATATCACGCGAGTGAAGCCGGGGGGAAGCAAATACATATTATATACCCAACTAGCAAAATACCCTTACAAACAAAAGCTTGTAAGAGCTCTGGTTTCATAAAAGGTTTATACGTGTTCTGATTAAACCAGAAACCCTTAATACCCTTACAAACAAAAGCTTGTAAGAGCTATAATTTCATATAAGGTTTATATATGTTCTGTTTAAGCCAGAAACTCTTATAGTGTTATTTTATAAGTCTATTTAATTTTTAAGAGCATTCATACTTGTAATATTATTCTAATAGACGTATATAAGAAAACGTTATATAATATTAATAAGAGCAGTGGTATTATAAGTACCTTTTACAAGTCTAATTAATTAATTAATACTTATAATTCTTAATTAATACTTATAAATACATTTTGTAAGTGCATTCAATCTTAGAAGTGACTATACTAAGTGTTTTATTAGACTTCTGTGAAACTAGTGTTTTAAGTGCGATTTATCTCACCTAAGACATATTAAAGAGTAAGTCTTACAAGTGTCTTAAACAATTCTTTATTAAGGGTTATTTATTTTCCTTGTTGTGTCTGTCACGAGAAATTATTATAAAATCAGGTACATTGAATTATCGTTGTGGATTAATTATTTACTTGTACCTATAATGACTTCGTTGTTTGGCTTGCTTTTGCTTATTAAGAAACCCTAAAATTATGAGCAGTATGGCCGTGTAGGCTTAATGGTTCTAGGTTTCATTTGACTTTTACGAGTGCGACATAAACCTTACACAAGAATACTGGACTTATATAGTTCTGATAAAGCACTTATTACATTACTTATGAGTCGTGGTTGATAGTAATGGTGACATTTCGATATTATTATACAAATAATTAAAATAATATATAATAAAAGACACATTGTTGAAAAGGCCCGTGAAAATACTGTTATTCAAATTTCAAAATAATCGAGAAAAACTACTTCGCAACCTAATAATCACATAAAGTGCGTGACAAACTAAGCTTACACACTAGCATATTGTATGAAAATAAAATAATATAATACTTAAGATTTTACGCGACTTTTTAATATTTTCGTAATGTTTATCTTTAGCTCACGGCGGTATGTGTTTACACTCTTATTAGGAGATCACAAAGAGGAATACAAGCGATATTACACTTAAATATCATTAGTAAGAGGACTTTAAGGTTATTTGCCCTTAAAGCATGCCCTTGTAAGTCACTTCTAAGTTTGTTTTTCCTTATAAAAGTATCAGCAAGAGTTTTGTAAATTTAAAAATACACTTCGCGAGACCATTACAAGGCAATTGTAAGGGTGAATATACTTATTAAGTGCGCCCAAATCCACACTTATATATGTCTATAAGTGTGATATAAGATTGGAAAAAATATGGTCTTGGGATATTTGTAAGACTATTTTTTGCTAGTTGGGTAGATATTCAATTCTTTGATCTGCCAGTACTAAAATTATTACACTAGTAGCTTTTGGATATCATTTTTATCATTAATGATCTTATGACTGTATATTTCTATAATAAGAGTTTGAAACCTGTTTCCTGTATTTTTTTTATTTACACTACTATTTGACATTTTAACCCCAAATAATCAATTCAGGAATCTAATTTATTTCTAAAATGTATGCTAAGTTTACCTTCTGAACCTATTTAATAACAATTTGTTTCATCTACTTATTTAGACTACCTAGTCGTAAATCTATGTCGAGCTGCTGTAAAGCGGTATTAATATTATATTTATTTTTAAACTTTTATGTCTTCTACGTAAAATTGATCAGGAGAAACGATAAAAAAACATAATTTACGGATGTTAACGTTGGATAACTGCCGCGGTCTGCTAAATTAAAACGAAATTTCAAAAACCGTTGTTAGATATATTAATATCTCACGAGATTGTAATCTCTACCATGTTGATTGCAATTTGACGTATTATTTCTCGATAGATTATAATCTATCGAACTGAAACCATGAAATAGCATACAAAGAAACGTAACTCTCATAATTCGTAACTAAAAATATCACAAAATATCCTACAGCAAAACCGACCAATCAGGGACAGCCTTTGGACGGTTGGCAATTTAACGAGAGGCAGATTGTGAGCAAACGGTTTCATTTTGATAGATCATAACCTCTTCTATCGTTTACCATCAGGCGAGATCAAGGTCAAGAGCGAGCTCGTGCGATTTGTTTTTTATATTCAATTCTAGCGAGAAATCACAAAATAAGGACCCTATCCCACCCAGTATGTATTTGCCTTATCCCAAATAAGGCAAATACATACTGTAATATTATGGTAGTTTTATTTATCACAACAAAATCTCAATCTGTCCAGATCAATGCCACGACGAAACAGATGAACCGCCATGACTATTCTTCATCTTCCGCCTACTTTGGAAAAGGAAAACAAACATGACATAAAAACATTTAAAAACATAGAATGTCAAAGACCGTCAGAATGTTCGATATTGAAATACGAACTCGTTTGAAATCCGAGCCGGTGGAATCCGCGCGCTTTCCTAATTGCTCTGAAAATAGAGCGACGCACGCGCACCGCGAAACTCTTGAAACGCCACCTGGACTAGGGCGGATATACGGTTCATTGATGTCAGGACTTTGACTAATGCGTGCTTTATTGGTTTAAAACGTAATTTAATAATATTCGGGAAGAAGTGCTCGTGACTTAGCATCTTGCCGAGGTCGCCATTCAACCACGACTATAATATAATAAGACTCCTCTATATCACGAAGAAGCATGTTAGAGCGCCTTCACACTAGCGTTTGTCCAGCGTAGGCGTTCGATGAACGTACGCGCAGCGCAGACGCCGCACGACTACGCAGCGCAGGCGTCACGTTGTCGCGGCGTCAGTGCAAGGGTAAATGAATACGCTGTGCTAGCGCCGCAGGTGCGCAACGCGTGCGCCGCGTTACTGCGTTATTTTTTAAAAGCAAAGCCAAGAATAGAGTTTCCTCGTCAGAAACCATTTTGTTAATGATATTTCCGAAACGACAACGCAATTGTGTGACGTCTGCGCCACGTTAGCGCGACGTCTGCGCTGCGCATACGTTTATCTAACGCCTACGCTGGACAAACGCTAGTGTGAAGGCGCTCTTATGACATTGGTCTTGGTTGTAATTTGAAGATAATTTTCTACCGATGTTGCCGATAGTGAGACGTCAGAAAATCTGAAACGAGTCTTGCCAGGGGTTATCGTGTTATGCAGTTACTAGGTTGTGGCGGACAGTAGGGTATTCATTGTAAAATTCTGGTCTACATCTCGCAAACGCTTTGATTTCGCACTAGAAAGACAAGAAAAAATGGATAGATTGTGTAAAGACTGTTTTGTAAGAAAGGTCAGTGATAACATGATTTATTTATTTATTTAAACTTTATGTACAATGGTGTTGCATGGGACTTAATGCAGCAAGGCATTCTCTACCAGTCAACCTTTGGGTTAAAAAAAAAAAACACATTTTAGTAGGTGTACGAGAAAATGGAATGAAATAACATATTTAATACTAATACATTTTTATAACTTAATTTTAATAACTTTCCCTTCCTACAAATTTCATATTTGTAGGAAGGGAAAGTATTATGCTGTCCTAGTTACATAGTTAACAGCTGACTAGTTGTCCCTTTGCGCAGGATGCTAGAATGTTATACTCAACTGCTGTTTGTCATTTACGAGGAATAGGGAACTAGGGACTCACTGTTGGGTACCTACCTTTACCGTTACCGGGGGAAACCTTCAAAAGGCGCCTGGACTTTTGGGGAAAGACCAGGGAGTGTGGGATTTCTACCTCACTAAAACCACCCCGGTGATTACCATCAGCACATAGAGAGGGTCCCGGTACCTCTTAAAAGACCACTCCGGAACCCCCTCTGTGCATCTTTTTTTTATTTATTTTTATTTATTTTTATTGACAATAAGTTTTACATGATAAAATCAGAATCTGTAATATCTACGCTAGTATAAACTGTGTTGCAGGTATTACTGTCTTCCCCTTAATACTAGTGACAAAAATCTTACGTCATACAAAAATAATTTAGAAAACAATAAAATAGAAAATATAATTACAATCAAAAGGAAATAATAGAAACTTACAATTTTAAACTTACGGCTAAAACTCATGCTCTCATGTTATATTCGTGTCTGTTTGCTGGTGTGTTTGTTCATGCGTGTGTGTGCGTGTGTGGGTGTGTATTTTTGTGAGTGAGTGTATGTGTGTTTGTAAGTAGGTGTGCGTGTATTTATTATGTGTAGTGATTATAGTTTTAAGAGATTTTCTACATCAGTATAGTCCATTGTCTTTAGCCACGTAGTTAATACCTTTTTAAATTCGTTGTTACTTATTTTATTTTATTTATTTATTTTATGGATTTTGGTAAGTTTATTGTATATATGCGGAGCTAGAAAACTATAATGCCTTTTTGCTAACGTTGATCTAGTGCGAGGCACAGGGCAGTACTCTACGCGCTTTCGTGATGTGGGCAGGTACGGAACCACTCGTTTGTGGTATCTGCGTAGCATTTCATACACAAATAGTTTTCTCACAGATAGCACTTCTGCCAGTTCATACACAGACGATGTAGGATGACGATATGGTAAGTAAAGAAGTACTTTAAGTACCATACGCTGTGCGCGTTCAACTCCAATCATATGGGTTTTTGCTGCACCACCCCACGCGCAGATACAGTATCGAATAATGCATTCACACAGAGCTCGGTAAGTTTGACGAAGAAGAACACGGTTTGCAACTGCACGCAAGTTTTTGAAAATATACACTAGTTTTCGTATCGCCTATTAGGGCACATCCCTGGGGATACTGTAAAAGGGTCTCCCCTGAACCTCGCTGTGTACGGTGGCACGTGACCACTGTGCCACCTTCTTTCCTGGGTTCACTCTGTGAGTGCTCAGATTCCCCACTCTGAGCACCCGTGACCCAGAGCCCCGACAGCCTTAAAAATGTAGACGGAGATTTCGGCGTGTTAGGCGTCGAGTCGGTTGCCTACACGACGCCTTCTTCTTCGAGCGGGATCGGCCCTCTCACGATCACGCTCAGCGGCCTCTTTCTGGATCATCACGGTTTCACAGAAAGAGGCCATCGCCCTCCAGTTTTCTGTCTCTGCAAGCATAGCCCTCACCACTGCTGGCAGAGACAGGTCTCGTCCCGTTCCTCGCGACCAGGACCTGTCGCTCAGCGGCCCAAGCAGGGCACTCTTCGAGCGTGTGCTGTGCAGAATCCAGGTCACCCCCGCAATGATGACAATTTGTCGTTGCCTCTCGCCCAATCCTATTCAGGTACTCACCAAAGCAACCGTGTCCGGTCAGTACCTGAGTGAGCCTGACCTACCTACATACCTACATCATAATATGTTATCAGTCACCCGAACTAGTTTGTAAGCTACCCGATGGTAAGTGGAGTTTAAGGTGTTGAATTTATTATATTATGGGGTGACATTATCACTGTGTGATAAAATCCCTTTCTATAAATAAAGATTTTTTTAAAGTTACATGGTACAGAAGTTATCCCAGGTCAGCGACATATCGTGTTCCACGTGCGCCTCAAAGAGCAGTTAGTACCATTTAGGGGGCCTAATAGACCTAATGCCTGTCGGGGTAGCGGGAACGTTGTAGCGAAATACGTATCGAGATGTCGTTTTCTGTGACAATAATTCCTTTATATTTCTCTCTTACAGATACCGCGGCCCCGGAATTAAAAGTCGTCTGAAGAAAGGATGGGTCTTAGTAGGAATCTGACACTTTCTTCCACTCCATCCAGATAAGAAGGAGTCACTTCATGATTAACCACAAAAAACCGGTCAAGTGCGTGTCGGGCCACGCGCAGTGTAGGGTTCCGTAGTTTTTATAACAGCCAAGTGCGTGTCGTATTCAATATGAAACTAGCTCAATACAACTGACGCTTAGCGCCATCTATCGACATTTCTATGGAGTTGTTCGAAATTTTCGAGTCAAATACAATTGGTCGACTATTACTCGTAAACTTGTAAAGCCCACTTACGTGTGATAGTTTTCCTTTAAACTTCGTTATATATAGGTACTATGGCCGTGACATTTAAATTTCTAACTACAACCGTTTAGTTGATAGAGGGGGGGGACACTTGACTCTAACGAAAATTGGTACTTTAAAGCTTGATAAGTCACGAACGGTTTACTTAATCAAAAAAACGGTCTTACCAAACCCCTAATATTTTTGAAAGACCTATCCAACGATATCCCACACTATGGGAAGAACGAAAAAGAATAATTATCATACCACTTTACATGTATGGGAGTTACCCTAAATAATAGTTTTTTTCAAAATTTTATTTTACCACTTTTTCGGCGTCATTAACGTGTATACTCATGCCGTCATGTCACAAACGTTTTACTTAATCAAAAAACGATCTTACCAAACCCCTAATATTTTTAAAAGACCTATCCAACGATATCCCACACTATGGGAAGGACGAAAAAAAAAATATTATACCACTTTACATGTAGGGGAGGTACCCTAAATAATTATCTTTTAAAAAAAATTATTTTACCACTTTTTTGGCGTCATTAACGTGTATACTCATGCCAAATTACAACTTTCTAGTACCAATAGTTTTTGAGCTAAACCGCGGACAGACGGACAGACAGACGGACATGGCGAAACTATAAGGGTTCCTTGTTGACTACGGAACCCTAAAAAGGGATATAGGTACCTAGTGATTATAATAATGACTCAATATTTTAATGTGTTCCACGACGTTAACTGCAGTGCATCTTAAAAGTTTTTAAGAAAATATTAAGTGTTATTAACATTTATGTTTTTAATCAGATACTGAAGAAATCACACACAGGTTAGTATATCTGCAGTCTTTATTGTGAGTCACTGTAACACCCGGCTTGCAGATCCAGTCACTCAAAATAAAAGTTTATGTTACGTTTCCGGACCCAGTTTAAAGCCTAGTCGCCCTTCGCACCCTCTAGCGGAAGTGCAGGAAACAATAAACTCGTAATATTTCATACACCGCGCGCCGCTTGCGCGGGCGCAGTCACGTTCAATCAGTGTATTACCATCGTTTAACGCCCCTGTCTCAAAATTTCGTCTATTTTAGGATGGTTTAAAGCTATTTCACACATCTGACCCTTCATAATTTTTAAAATAATTGACTTTTATGTCAGTCTCTCGACTTACTTACCCCCCACGGGGGAACACGTGATGTTATTAAATTGGTCACGCTTTGCCGTTTCCTTGGGTGCGGAGGAACACATTATAGTTAGTTAGGAACGAAATATAGTAATTAATATTTGTCTTACTAATATTTCCTTAATTTGAGTTTAACTCATTTGTGAACTTTAGTAGAATCTTCATTTCAGATTTAGAAACCATTGAGATCCTGTAGTATGTCGAGACTGGAGAATTTATGGAATAGTTAGGAACTTGATAAACACCCGAATCCCTACCCTACGAAACCAATATAATCGCTTAAATTTTAATTTCTAACAAAATAATTGTCATCATTTCATTACAATGAATATCCTAGGAGATATCATAGTTTTATAATATCTCCGCAATAAAATAATAATTAAGTATAACGCGCGCATTTATGATGTGCAAGAGAGGCAGTACGGGTGGAGAGCGCTGATAGTTCTGCAAAGTATAGCAGCTTAAAATAATCATCTTAAAGTAATTGACTATTTTATTTAAGTAGATTTTTTCCTCAAATTAGTGCGGGCGAAACCACGTGGTACAGCTATGTAGTTGTAAATATTTCCAACACGATTAAATACAGGTAATTTAACTTCATAAAACGGCATTAACACCTCTGTATCTAATTTTTATGAACCATTAAACCATGTCGGTATTTTGATATCTTACTCTGGAATTACTCATATGAAATTCAACACTGTCACGTTCATCTTAAAGTCTAAATTAGAATAGTTAGCGTCCCTAATCGGTGTATATTAGAGAGATGCGCAAACGCCGCATTACCGGACGTCACGTACGGAACCACGTGCACGGTTGAGCGCCGTAATAGTTACTGCTGAGTCCAACAATTGAGAAATTGATTGATTTTAGGTTTATCCTGTGGAATTCTATTTCGCGAGTTGCATTATAAAAATATTAGTACTCAACTGCATCTACTCGTAGTAAGACTTGAATCCGACCGTAACATAGGGAAAGGCTAAGGGGTGATGATTTAAATGAATGTAAGATTTTATACAATTATAGGGTGATTTTTCGGTGAAAGAATCTATGTTAAAGTAAAGAAAAAAACGTACTGCAGAGTACTACGTTCACTTGGTCAATATACCGTCTTGTCGTACTTAAGCACTTCTCCTCTACATTTGCGCACAGCCAAGGTATGGAACTCTGCCGGCTTCTAGTGGTGCCATCACATATCAACCGTCTGCCTTTAAATCAAGAGTGAACAGGCATCTTCTGGGCTCGCTCGTTCCATCGTAGATCTCATCTATCGCGTACAGTTATGAAAAAATTGAATAAAACACCTACTAAGCAGGCAAGGACATCAAGACACTAAGTCGAACAACAAAGCGGCACGGCCGTACCATCCTTTTCTCGAAATAGTTCAGGCCATTTTCGACTCCCTATAACTTTTTTATAATAACTAGAAGCCTGACTGAGATTTCCAGTAACCAAACAGGCATTATAATATAAATAGTATATTTCAAATTTCATTCAATTTGAACCAGGTGTTTAAGAATTCTAGTCAGTTTCTTAATTTTGTCACTCACTCACTGACCGATCATAAAAATTTATCCACAAACAAGTTCCTAATTTCTCAACCTCATAACAAAATGTAAACATATTAAGCAACCAAAGCTAAATAAGGCGATAATGACAACAAAGCAACCCATCGTTCTCATATGTATTCTCGTAAACGTAAAATCGATTCCCCACACCTGCGCCCGCGCAAGTAAAAATAACAAGAGTGTGGGAATCGTACGCGTAGGGCTTCGGTATGTGGAGCTGTGGTTTAGAGCTTGAGTGGTGGGTTCAAAAATGGAGTACGGTGTAGCATCGAATTATACAACGTGTAATTTAAAGTGTATATACATACCAAGTGCATGGCTTCTTTGGATGATAACAAACGATATAGACAAGGGTTTGGTAATCCTATGTCTTCATGTGTGGAACTAATTAGAAATTTCAATACATTGATATCAGTGACTGAATTTTTCAAATTAAGATGATTGAAGAGAATTATCATGTTATAGGCAAGTGACGTGGAAAGTTATTGACCCTCGTAGTGCTGTGACACGTTTGTTATGATTGATATTCAAGAAACATATGAAACCGATAATTTCGTATCAATTCTTTGAGTCACTTAATTTGTGCTGAAACTGGGCATAGAGACTCCATACCAGATGTTGTCTTTAGCCCTTTTGGATTGATATGGGGTTTTCGTTACACGTTGTATATACTTATGAAAGATAATAAATATGTTCTACCAAACCTTAATTTTTCAAATACCTCAATAACTACAATCGATTTCAAACAATAGCTGCAAACTCCCTGCTAGCGAAGTAGATCATCGAACTCTAGTGCTTTAAAACTTGGCTCTGAATCATTTAACAACAGAAAAAAAATATATAATAATAGGTGAAACAAATACGCATGTCAATAGCCTAATGCGCCTAGCCTTTTAGCGATAAGACCACCCATTGTAACACCCTTTTAATTGTTAAGTCCTTATTTGTTTCTGTTATGGTGTATAATAAAGAATATATCTTTCTAATGGCTAAGGCGTCGGACTTGTGATTGAGGGGTCGCGGATTCGAATCCCCACCCTTTATACCATTGACGTGGATCCACTCCAGACACAAGCATATCTAACTTAGTTGGGATAATAAGATTGCTAGTAATGTGAATTCAACCCATATTGATAGTTACCTTGTAAAAAAATACCCGTTGTTTAATACATTTTCGTTAAGTCGAGTAAAGGCTGATTCATACATATCAGGACCGTGGTCCGTCAGGAGCTCAAAAATAAATTCTTTGTTCGCATCTTTTACGTACGCTAGATTCTGCTGGCGCGGCGGTTTCGCACATGTGATTTTTTTTTTTTCAGTTAATGAAAAAGTAACCCCTGTTCTTGTCCAAGGTCTATGTACCAAATATTAACTAAATGGGTTAAGTGCTTTAGCCGTGAAAGTGTAACAGACAAACAGACAGATACAATTATCTTCGCATTTATAATATTATTATTAGGAATGAACTCGTTCACAATACGTCATTGTTTGAGCCGTGACCGAGCCATGTGTGAAGTTTTACAAGACTGTAGACCGTCCACATTGCAAACACAGCCTCCCAGTGGACCTACCTTCATACAAACAAAATAAATGAATGGAAATCCTGAAGATTCATCGCGAAAGAAAGTCTTATGAAAATATTGCTAAAGTTAGATGAATGATTTCCAAGCCATCTAAATTGGGGCCTTTATTGAAGAAGCTATTTCTCCTCAGATCAAATCAAATCTGTGTTTTTTCCTCAGACGTTAACCTAAATGATTCAAATAAATCAGTACAATAGTTTATTGCTTTATAAGTAGGCATACATAAAAGTTGGAGTCTTTTGGCGTCTCCCTTTAAGCAAGTAATGCCTGTGTAAAGATTTTATGAACTTCCAAGAAACTTCGTCCTCTGAATTTGTGTCAGTGTTTCTTCTGAGGGTAATCACTTAGAAAACCTGCCTCATCCAGCTTAAATTTACGTCAAACAAAAGGGTTTAAAGTGTTATTTAATTGGTGCCTAAGATATCAATTTGCAGAATAAGTATAATTAATCACTCACTTACGCTTCTTGCGTGGTCTGCGCAACTATGTATTTCTTAATTCAAAATTGCTCTTCTTCTGAGCTATATTCTGAGCTTATTGTTGCAATTTATTCAGATCATCTCATGTGAATACATTGTGAGATAAAGTCGCGTGCTATGACTGTATAAAGTTATGAAGCAACAGAGACATAAAGATACTGGGGCAGGTATATATAGTTCTATTGTGACTGGCACAATGCTGGTTCGCTCCACAGTCACTTTAAATAAGATTATGAATAAAGTTAATTTTAATTATTTTTTAGTTTTCAAAGACAGAGTTCTTCTCGGGTACGGGTAAGGTACATCAAAAGCTGGTTGACACTTCCCGTGACCCACGACCTAGCTATTACTTTGGAAGCATTGCCTTAAAAGTGGCAATGCCGCCAGTCTCTTTGGTAAGTTGCCAACCGACAGCGTTGAGTATAACTTCTTTATGCTTTATTTTAATTTAAAGTATTGCAAACTTAGATTTAATGTCTGTAATAATGTGAAATTTCACGATAAATGATTTCAAAATGTATAAAAATTTCCATTGAGTAATTTGCATCTTTTCTCCATTCGATAAACGCTTTTGTATTTTGTAGTTCTTGATGGAAAACGCTTCAGAAAAAGCTTGGTATTTTTAACCGACTTCTAAAAAAGGAGGAGGTTCTCAATTCGGATGTTGGTTTGTTTTTTTTTTTTATGTTTGTTCGGGCATATCTCCGTCGCTTGCAAACCAATTTGAAAAATTCTTTTTTGTTGAAAAGGGTATACTTTCCAAATGGTCCCATGAAAATTTTATCGAAATCGGACAAGCCGTTTCTGAAAAATAGACAAAAGTCTGAAAAAAATATTTACATAGACGATCTTTTCGTTTACTCTGCTGGTGAAGTAGTCGACATTTTGGCTTTTGTAACTAGATTAATTAAAACTGATCCACTAAAAAGCGCGAAAATAAAAACTTTTTTGAAAAAAAAAATAAAACCGACTTCCATATCTAAACACTACAAAGCCAAAAATAATTTTAATTTCGGAAGGCGGTGTGAAAAAAAAGAAAATACACACCAAATAAACACCGACTACCGAAATTAAAATTATTTTTGGCTTTGTAGTATTTTGATATGGAAGTCGGTTTTATTTTTTAACTGACAAAACTTGGATATTTCATGTCTGTAGCTTGTCTATTTAAAAAAAACTATTGAAGTTAATTGTAATCCGAAGAGCATGATTTAGTCGTGTATTTACCGGTCGGTATTTATTGTATTTTAGGATGATAGGTACAAAATTAAACAGATGCTGACGTAGATATACCTATATGTAAAACTCAGAATCAGAACATGACTCAATCTATAGGAATCTCTACAAATATTTTCTTAGCTCAGGCTACGTAGTGCTGGTGGACAGATTTCATGCTAATCTGCCACTTTTTAACTAATATAACTAAGTAGGTATTGCTCGTCTCCCGGGTCAGCGGCGACGGCGCGCGGCGCGTCGTGTTCCACGCGCCTCAAAGAGTCGTTAGCACTAATGACGGGGCTCCATAGGGCCATTGCTCGCCGGGGTTGCGGAAATGATAAGGGCAGCAGAAGGAACAGGGTGGGTTTTAAGTCAGAAGAAGTCTGACACTTCCTTCCGCTCCACCCAGAGCGAGAGAAGTCATTCAATGATTTTCCCACTCGGACAAAAAAGGTATTGCTCGTCGAATAATTCGAGTTCCTGCAAATTCTAAAATAAGCTACAGTTTAACTTTTTTTTTCATTGAAAATAGAAAATTTTGGATTGACCACCATCTCACCTGATGGTAAGTGATGTTGTGATCGAAGATGGAGCACGCTTACCTAAAAGAAACCTATTCACTCTTGACTTAAAGACTCCTAGGCTATAGCTTTCGGGAAGCACAGACTCCGGCAGGGAATTCCACTTCAATTTTTCAAAATCGGAGACTTCTCCGATTTCCGTCTCTGTTCTTTAAACTTTAGGTAAATATACTCAGCCTATACCGATCACTGCTTATCACAAACCTACCTCACCTTATGATATACACTTGGAAAAGCAAAAACTCAGTGTTAACACACCACTATAAGATCACTATACTCATTGATACAATCATGAAATTCTTATTAAAGGAAATCATTTAGGTAGAGTTATGTACCTACATCATCTCGTGTAAAAATATGTATCATCCTTGTGTAAGCATTAGATGATCCCGTGGGAGCTTATCATCCTGGAGCGACAATTGGGTGCAACCTGCAAGGTGACCGCAGCCGCAACCTGTTCCTGCGACAACCACGTCTGGTGTGTTCCTATTGCGACCTCTAGATTTAACATACCTTAGTAACCTTATATCCATTTCTGAGAACATTCAGGAGTAAAATCTGTATTTCATATAAAGTAAGAATACAAACGGCAATGTTTTTCCAAATAAATAAATATGAATAAAAAAGGATTAAGAAAATTAAAATAACTAACAACTATTAGATCGATAATGCGATAAAATATAGAATTGCGAACTAAACACTCAGCTATGTTACTTCGCAAAGCAGTAACAACACAGCAAAATATTAATCTACAACCTGCAAACCATCTTGGATAGGCACCTTATGTGTGCCTATGCAAGAAATAAAAGGCTTGTTTATTTTATTTTTTACATATTTTATAAGCAAATGCGAAGTTTCTTTACTGTAAATCAGACACAGAATACCATCTTTAAGTATTTATTTATTGAAACTATACTACACAAATAGTACAAAGGAGGACTTAATGCCTTAGACATCCTCTACCGGTCAAATTTGGGTGGCGAAAAGATAACATGGCAGGTGCACTTTAAAAATACCCAATATGAATTGAACACGGAATTTGCGGTATCAAATTTTCATTCAATTACGTGCATATTATATCAATTATAAGCATATGACGCGATGTTTTACGCCACAAAGGTTTTACAACTGCAACTATGTTCGCGTGAAAGGTTTTCCTGAGTAACTCCCGACACCGCGGGTATATTCCGAAATAAGAAGTATCGTATTGTTACGAGCTGGGGTTTGGGATAAAAATAATTAACGCCAATTAAACCAAAAATAACATTTAATTAATTAAACACAAAATAAAAAATTAACACAATTATTCGCACCACAGCACTTGTCACTTAACACTTAAATCGCACTGAAATTCACTTGTAAATCTTCGCTTATATCGCGTATTCGCCTCGTAATAAGACTGCTCTCTGTAAGAGTTCTTCTGCGATCTATTTATACCCCGGTCTATGAGTTCTAGAACATTCTTATTAAATCGACTCACCGCCACTATACTGCTAAGAATATTCTCGAAGCTACTCGAGATAATCAGTACTGCTACTCGCCGCTAGATGGCGTTAGTGTCTCGAACATTCTAGATTTACGTCGAAGTTTCTCGACGTACTTCACTAAGCGACTGGCGTAACAGTATATTATTATGCTGCCCTATCACTACCAATTGAGAAAACACAGTTATTTTGAAATCACAGAAAAACACTTGAATTTTATTTATTTGTGTGTATGTAGATTACATCAAATATTATTTTTGATTCGTAAATAGGAATAGTAGCTATTCAAGAATCAGAAATATAAATATAAAAATTATATCAAAACGGGGACAAATTACTTACCTAACCGTAAAGTTACCTATAATGTTTTGTGACATAAATTCAAGGATCTTCTACCTTACAAGTTCCTTGCATAAATTATAATGTGTGTCAAAAATTAATATAGGTTGTTTTTTTCTCAGAATAGTCAGTTAGGAAACACCGGCCTCATCTAGCTTAATTTAAAACACAAATAAATTACGTGTAAAAGTGTAATTCAAAACCAATTTACAAATAAATATTTCATTTCATTTCATATATAATTATTGACAGGTTTTTATAAGAGCGTCTACTCAATTGGGCCAACACGGAGCAATCGTCTCGGTCTACCACACGTCGCGCGAGGGATACCCGTCTCATCTCGGACACCGGTGGGAATCTCCCTCAGCTGATGACCCATGCTCCGTGCTTACAAGGCCATGACGAAGAATGTGTTACAAAAGCTCTTCATAGATGTGTCGATGAATTAGATTTACTGAGGTGTAGATGTAATCTTCATCAAGGGTATATTCTGTTATTAGAAAGCGATATGCATCGCGAGCCTAACTATCTATAAAAAAAATTAGATTTATTCACAAAGCTAGGGTGTAACTGGTGACGGAGCCGATAGAGCCGTTGTCTGCCAGGGTTGCGGGAGTTTCCTAACGAGATACCACTGCCCCAGAACGGAAGGGCAGTGAAGGAACAGGGTGGATTTGTCAGTAGAAGTCTGACACTCCCTTCCGCTCAACCTGATCAAGATCAATGATTTTCCCCACGAAAAAAAAAGTGTAACTGGTGGCAAGGAGGTTTCAAAGATTTATTTATTGTTGATAGGATACATACATATGTATATAGGGTATTAATTCAGAACGTATAATAAAATTAAGACACTAATTGCATATGAACGAAGCGAAGAGTGAATGAGAGACTAGAGGGAAACGAGCCCAGAGAGTTAAGCCGCAAATACTTTAAATAATTGTAAGAAGTTAATAAAATAAATGAGTATTCTGGAGGTTAAGAGTATTATTTCGGTCTTCCACACCACCTACATGTATGTATAGAGGTTATTTTCCTGAATTTTTCTATTTATTCCGTCACTAAAACAACCAAAACATATAGTCCTCGTATTTTTCTTTTATCCCGTAAGTGCCCAACAAATGTAATATGGCGATGACTCCACTGCTAGCTGGTGTATTATCGAAACAAAACACTACATCAACTTGTCGCTTCATTAACGAGCCCTATGTGGAAATAAACCGTTTGTTGAAAATCGATTTGCATGCTACAAGCGACGAAACTTTCATATTTCAACAGTAATTTTAACGCATCTTAGGGCGTAAATAATAAGTAGTAACCTTTTGGAGTATGAAAATAGTAAACAAATAGTAATAGTTTCCTTTAACGGTTTTTCAATTATTGGTCTGTAAATAGATAACACTGATAGGTATTTTTTTACCAAATTCAAGTAGTTTTTTGTTTAATAAATAAAAAATAAAAAAAATCATTTAATAAGTATATCCATTTAGCAGTTATTTCATAATAAAAAAAAGGTCTCTTCTTGAAATTTTCCAAGCTCGTTCTCGTAACAAATCATCCTAGTTACCCACAAATTCACGACACGGTTGGCCCAGTCGTTAAGCGATTGGCTGTGATACGTGTCGTAGGTTCGTTTCCCGGTCGGAAACAAATGTTTTTATGGCCTACAAATGGTTGTTGTAGGTCTGGCTATTTGCAAAAATGCACTCACGATACAGAAGAAATTACTAATATACTTAATATGATTGTGTGTGAGCACTAACTTTTACAGCTCATCAAAGCGTTTTATAATTTAATTCTCACATGATCTTGGATGAGATAGCATGCATTTAAACCACGACCGTCTACTAGTTCGAACCGCGGATTGGTGTCTACCCTTAAGGGCAAATGGCCATTTTTCTTATCAATGGTGCCGTGACGAAGAATGCGACACATGAAGACTCATGGGAAGAGGTTCGATTTCAAGAGGTCGATAGCCATCGATGTGACAAGTGTAGGTAGCGACACCTGGGTGTAAAATAATCGATTCAACGAAGTGTTTAAGAAGTTTGTTAACTGCTATGTTTACAAGGGCTACTTAAAACTTGTTGTCAAACAGAATCTTCAGAAGATCGTCTTGGGTATCATTCCCTCAATTATTACCTAAAATAATTATCAAAATTCACGGTTAAAATTTGTTAGTTTCCTATGGAGAAGAACTGGTAAGAATTTCCATACTTAGTTGCTCTTTTCAAAACATAATTGATTTTCACCATGTTCCCGTAATTTATTTTTTATAGGTACTAGAGGACAGTGTAGACCAATTAATACTGCACAATGTAATTGTTAATAAAAAACGAATCTAAGAGTCTATAAGGTTCTCACGTTAACATTTTTGTTTTTTTGCGTTTTCACTATTATTATCATTATTTTTTCCTCTATCTCTTCACCACTCATGGTTGACTGGTAGAGATTGCCTACGGCATTAAGTCCGCCTTTGTACCTATGTGCATGAAGTGTAAATAAATAAATATAAAACGCTTCCGTTACTGACTGACTAACAACGCACAGCCGAAACTACTGGGCACAAGATGCTCTTTGGCATGTACTCGTATGTTCCTTGCGGTTTGTAGGGGCTCCCCTACACACCGCAAGGATAATCTTAGGAAAATCCTTTCTTCGTGCTCACGAAGAAAGGATTTTTGGTTTTTTCCACGGGATAGGGATTTACACGGGAAAACCTCCCACGCCAACGAAGTCGCGGGCAACAGCTAGTAAAATTCTAAAATTTGATTATATGAATGCATGGATGGAAACTAAAGTAATGTATAGTAAATCAATGAGAGAAATAAAAATCTCTAATATTTTGTGAGCCTTATAATCTCCAATCTTACTTCTTTCTTACTAATCTTACTCTTACTAATATTATAAATGCGAAAGTTTGTGAGGATGGATGGATGTTTGTTACTCTTTCACGCAAAAACTACTGAACGGATCTGAATGAAATTTGGTAAGTAGATAGTTGACATCCTGGAATAACACATAGGCTACTTTATATCCCGAAATTCCCACGGGATCGGGATTTTACGCGGGAAAACCCTCCCACGCGAACGAAGTCGCGGGCAAAAGCTGGTTAATAATAAATACATTAGGCGTTACATAACAGCCGCCAGCAGAAACTTTTCGTCATCCAAAACTGTCGCCAGAGCTGTATCTCGTATACATCATTAAATAAATAAATAAATGTTTTATTGATATAAAAAGGTATTTACATTTCCAATTGTAACCCTGACTCCTGTGCTAGGTAGTACCTGTGTTACAGGAGCCAGTGTCTTCACCCGTTTGTGTTGCATTAACTTTATTTATATGAATAAAACAGAACAATAATAGAAATCACATAAAGACAAAAAGTAATGGCTGCATGCTCTTATATGGTGTGTGTGTTTTGTGAGAGTTGCGAGTAGTTATTGTGCTTGGTGGTAGTCCTGCTGTCGCTTGCCTATGTTACCTATAATTGTGTTGTTAGCCTATTGTTCTTTCAATAAGTTTTCCGTCTGCGAATAGTTAAGTGTTTGAAGCCATATGTAAAGCTTTATTTTAAGCTTATTTTTTGTTAAAGGGTTTAGATTGAAAGCTGTATTTAATTTATTATAGATGTAGCTAGCTAGGTATGGATGTTGTCTTCGAGCAGCTGCGGTGTTACATCTTTTTATAGAATACCTATATAACGTCCTTCTGTCTGCCAACCATAACCGTGATGTTTTTGTGGATGAATTTTGTAAAGTGATACGTATATGGATGGTGTCCTTTAAAGATGATATATGCGCCTTTAAAGTTCCGTGTTAGTTTAACCCACAATTAAAATAATTGTCAATTCATGTAATTGGTGTGCGTTCTACTAGAGTCGGTTCCTCAGAACTGGGGATCTACGCTACGACGGAAATGTTGCAATCATCTTATCCATGCGGCGTAGTCATCATCTTCACGGACAGCAAGGGATATCGGCATTTGCAACACCTCAGAGACCTGGACTCGTACGTAGGGGACGTCCCCTTGGTCGTTTCCCATCCATATTTCCGGAACTAGTGTTAAACCGTTTTAATTATCCATAAATAAACAAATAACAGTATTTACTAATACTCATATTCTGTGACATAAAATTAATCTAATTCTAGAAATGGTTGAGAAATGTTTTCATAAATTAAGAAGGGCGAGAGTCTGTGAGTTAACTCACAGACTCTCGCCCTTCTTACACCATCAGACCACAAGTACCTAACTTGTTTCACTAAAACGAGATTGGTTACAAAATCGACCAAAATTCTGATGAATAATCAAGGAACAGAAGCATAAGGGAAATGGATAACTTTCTTGGCATTTGGTGGAGTGTGCAATCCCAATACAAAACAATGCTGTTTGAAATGATGAAACAGTTTAAATAAAGGCAAAAATGTATTTATTGATTTAGTTACTTTATTCTATACGTCATAATATGCACACAATTGTGGAACTTAGAATAGTGTGCAGAGTCTTATCGCACAGGCAATCTCATACAAAAAACCTTTGGATAGACAGTATTAAAGCAGATTTAGAGCTGTCTGAGTACAAACAGCATCAATCATATTAATATAAATAATACATACCTACATTACTTCCATTACACACACAATCAAAGAAAAACACCATTACAAAAACAATATACTAATAAATATCAATTATACATAAATAAGAAAGAAGGAGTAATTCAGTGAGAAAGGTACGTAATGCTTCGGCCCCATTTTTTCATCTTAGTATTAAATAAATGGAATATTTATGTGCACAAACATTTTTATGACAATGATGAGTGTCAGTTTCTGCTAACAATTATTCGCTTGACCTTGAATGCAGCAGCTCTCTTTGCACACGAAATCTTTTCAGGCTGTCCTGGAACCGACCTCAGGATGCTCCCTGGAGAAGGAGCAAAGTGAACTGACCTCAACTGGACTGAAACAAACTGCAGACTGCATTCAAGCCACTAACAAAACTCTTGTCTTTGATATCTGCAAAATTGTGCCTGATTCCACACTGTAAATACACACATCAAAAGTGTCTAGGGATCAAGCATCTTTATGCGGATTTCTTGAGATTGAGATGTGGCTTTGTAATAAATTTATGATTTTATAAATTTATATGGATCCTTTTTGGTGCATTTCATAATTTGAAATAGGAACTGTTAATCAAATTCGAGTAAAAGATGAAAATCAGCTGTCAATATTTTCCCTATAAAAACATACAACGCATTGAAGACATTATTAGTGCTACTGTTTCCCTACTACTGATTAAAACCAACGTTATTATGGAGCGGCGACGTCATTTAAGCAGGGAAGAAATGCTCAGAGCCGTGGGAATGATAGAAGCTGGTTCCCGGCAACGTACTGTGGCTTTAGCTCTGAATACAAGTCAGAGTGTTATCAGTCGACTTTGGACACGTTACCGAAGCACTGGTACCGTGGCTGAGCGCCATGGAGGACGGTATCGCTGCACCACACGGAGACAAGACCGATACATTCAAATCTTAACTCGAAGAGCTCCAACAATAACCGCCATGATGTTAGCCGTGAGGCTTCATCACTCTTCAGGGAACTTAATTAGCGACCAAACAGTCAGAAACCGCTTGCATGAAGTGAACCTTCATTCCCGAAGACCGCTACGGGTACCACCTATAGCAATGCATAATCGTAGGATTCGATATCAATGGGCTCTTGAACACAGAAATTGGGCAGAAGAACAATGGCGTTTCGTGTGCTTTTCTGATGAGTCTCGTTTTGGTATGAGACCGGATACAAGACGTATACGACACTGGAGAACCCCTGGACGCCAACAGCGATTAAAATCCTGCCAGGAAGTCCATCCTTATAGTGGTGGAACCATCATGGTATGGGCGGGTATTTGGATCGGCGGAAGAACTGAGTTGATTTGGATCAGAGGCAACCTCAACGCTCAAATTTATGCTGAGACGATTGTATCTGACGTCATCGTTCCTCTACAAGTGCAAATCGGTCCCTTATTTCAGTTAATGCATGATAATGCACGACCGCACACCGCAAGAGTTGTAAGACAGACTCTCGCCGCAGCTAACATCAATGTCCTGCTCTGGCCTGCTCAGTCGCCAGACTTGAACCCGATTATGCATGGGATATGCTACAGAGAAGAGCTCTGCCGAATATGGAGGGTATCCAGTCGCAAGAAGACCTTTTTTTGTTGTTGCAACGAACATGGGCGGCCATTCCACAGCGTGATTTGGATGAACTCATTTTGAGTATGCCAAACCGATGTTCTTGTGTTGTTAGTGTTCGCGGTAGAAACACGGATTATTAATTGTTTAAGTTACCCAATAAAATTTTAAAGAAAACTGTTATTTCAGTCTGTTTTTCGAACTTTAATGTTAGTGGTTCAAATGTCAAAAATCCCTTTATTAGGAAAATGGCAAATTTCTTTATTAATGCAAAGGTGACTTGGTTTATCGTTACTGTGACAAACGAAAACACTTTATTTGATGAATCCTTAAAGAACATTTTAATTAATATCAATCAGGAGAAAAGTTATTGCAAAAATATATGTTGATCCCTAGACATTTTTGATGTGTGTATTATTGTAGTTATTTATAAGAAGGTAATTTTACAAACCATTATCTTATGCCAGCAGTTTTGCTCGCTTAAAAAATAGCCTATTTCCTTCTTCAAGGGCTTAGGCCTTATTTGAATTAAATTAAAATAATCACGACAATGTAACAAACATATAGACAATGCGATTTATTAGAATTTTCCAGCTATATTTCTAGCTATTCTCGATCAAGCTCACAACAACAAAATGCACAATGTCTGCGACTACAACTTAACGTTCAAAAACACCAAAAACTAGGACAGTTAAGTTAAAACTGTCGAACATTCAGTCCGTTTCTCACAAAAACAATGGAAACAGAATTAGCTTCGGACATACAACCGGCAGTACAAGTCGGCAAGGTCGTGGAGCTAACAGATGGCGTTTATAATGCACAACGATGCCATTAGTCGACCATTAATTGACCAAATGGAGCCTCAGAAGATTAGTCAAGGTCTAACATAAAAATAGTAAAAACTAGGTGCAAAAAAGAAACAATATGTCTGTAATAGGTCGATCTTCCATATCAAATTGTTGACTTAACTAAATACAGGATTATTTATATAAGAAGAAAGAATATATAAAACAACACTTCATGTGTTTTGATGGATGTGTGTATGAGGGTGAGTGAAATATACACTCACCCTCATACACTAGTGTCTGTTTTATTTAGTGTATTGTAGTAATGGCTAAGTTCTCACTTTGAGATGTTAGAAAGTTAGTAATCAGCGTTTTTACTTTAAAATCTGCCTCCATAAGTATAGGTACTAAATAGGTTTTAAAAGGGGTTATAACTTAGAGCTTTAGTGTATTCTGTTGGTGCCCAGTAGTGGGCCATCGTTAATGACTTATAAAAATTGAAATTGAAAACCATTTATTCGGTGATAAATACACACAAAAATACACAATAGAAAATTA
Source organism: Tholera decimalis (assembly GCA_943138885.2). Taxonomy (NCBI): domain Eukaryota; kingdom Metazoa; phylum Arthropoda; class Insecta; order Lepidoptera; family Noctuidae; genus Tholera; species Tholera decimalis. Next base: position 2,830,137 of record OW964553.2, on the reverse strand, counting down.
CAAACTTAAAAAAATAACACTAAGTATTTCGCTAAGCATATATTTCACCAAAAGGGTTACCAACTCAGTATTTGCTGGGCTTCTCAAAACTGTGAAGAAATTGACATGTCCCAGGACCAAAAATCCTAAGATAAGCGTCATTAACCAACCCGTAGGTACTGGGCCGGCGTGTTGGATCATGGCCCGTTCCATCTGATAAGATGACCTGAGTCCCAGCAAGACGTTCTAGGCTGATTATTCAAATATTTTAATTCAAAATTCATAGTATGTTAGTAGTAGTAAAACTTAGCCTAATGTTAGTATTAAATTAAATTTATAATTATAATCAACTAATGAACCATTGAGTTGTTCGCTCAATGGTGCACTAGTCTATTTGGGTAAGTGTGTCTGAAAGTTACCCACCTTCGTAAAAGGGGAGAGTTCCACCGATCTGCGCACACATTCAAGATGCCATTGGAGGAGGAGCGCAAGCGCGCCAATATGGAAGCACATCGCTTCCACATGATCGCAGCGAACCCGTCGACACACGCTTCAGCAAACATCCCTAACGCGCTACATCGCCACGGCAACCCTAAAAGTACCCTGAATGTTTATTGTACTGTACACGCAGGTCGCTGTATGCCCGCTGGGTATACTTAGTCCACAGGTGCACGTGTAAAACGACTGGCAGAAACCCTTAAAAGTGTTATCTTCACAGCGTCAGTACAGCGTGCAAACCTGCGAGCTAGCGTGTTGCAGCGGACAGCCAGCGACCTGCGCTCCCTGCCTATGTCTACATTGTCTTTTAAGTCATCAGTGACCCAGTGACCCTAATATTATCAAATAATATTAATTTAATTTATTCAAGCAAAAATAGAATACATATGTATACTTTATTGTCCACGAAAAATAGGTAAAAAATTTGGAGAGTAGTTTGGAGACTACTTATAAGGGTAGGGCCCTTATAAGCAAAGTAGTCTCTAAATTTAATAATATAATTAGCGACAAGTATATATGCAATCAGGACTTACTTATCTTATTTGGACTTACACCTGTATTTATTTACGAAAACATCACCTGCCCCCACAGGTGATCAATAGCCCGTGACCTTCAAAGACACAAAAACAATTGAAATAATTAATAAGTACCGGGTGTCCCACAGTTCTACTAAATTCTCACTAAAATACTGGCCAAGTGAGTGACCGGCTGGCCATGTATAACACAGTGTTCCGTAGGTATGAAAATGATACTTACCCCAGGTATAATTTCATAGGAACTGTGTAAATATTTATATCAGTTGCGCTAAAATGTTTGGTTGATACGATTTCTAGTCCATGCATACTAATACTCCATGTTCAGGACTACAAGAAGCCCAGTGCAACGATAACTGGGGTGTCCGAAACTGTCCACGGTACGTGGAGCTATAAACGTTGCTTACAATAAACAAGGTTACACAATAGCCTCTGAGGCCTACAACCATATATACAAATAACTAATCTAACCACTTACCTTCTGCACTGGGTACACCAACTTCGACCTTCCTAGGCCACGCCCAAGTGTGGTTTGTATGTAATATGAGGTGAGTAATTGAAAAGTGTGATGTAAGTCACGTGTTCTAGAACGTTCACAAGGCGCCAGTCTCCAGATGGCGCGGTCCTGCTCAGCATCACAGCCCAAACTCGCACCGGATTGAAGCTATTTATCACTACTTTTTCCAACAAATGCGCGTGCCACGCGGTGAGGCAATACGGCGATAAATCCAAAATATCCCGGGGTTTTCGTCAAATGGGGATTACAACTTCAAACAATAGTTAACTCGCGACCCAATTATCGGTTTCAACAGGCGATTCCAAACGATATTTTACCAATTACAATTAACTCAACAGGGTCCCATGACCGACATTTTTCAACAAGCAAGCAAAGTCTATCTGTCAAGTGAAAAAGGTTATGTCAAGCCCACAGATAATTGATGTTGCCAGCCAAAGGGTGCGTTCTGTTTCACGTCGGACCGAACACTCCTCCAAACCGATTTCGGCCACAACGGCCAATCTCATAATTGATAAATGATAAATGATCTTTGTTTCGCAAATTGGTTATTAAACAACACTTTTACACGTCATTTTTTCGTAAATATTAACTAGATCCTCTCGCGCCCGGCATTGGTCGAGGCCATGCTGCGGGGCGAGAGGGAGTGGGAAGCGGTCGCCTCCTTCTGCGAAGCAGTCATGCTTCCGAAGGAGGAGGCGGGCCGCGTGAGGGAGAGGATGGCGTCCTCCATCCAGCCCAGCCGCAGTGGTAGACGTCCACGGCGTCGGACGTCGGCCGACGATCTCCGGCCACCACAGAAATCAAAAATATTTTATCTATGCCGGCCACCGTAGGCGCGGGCATGCGGACAGCGAGTAAAGGGCAACTCGCTGTCCGACCATGGAACATGCCCGGGTCGACGGCGCGTTGTGTTCCACGCGCGCCTCAAACAGCGTCAGCAACATGACGAGGCCCCCCTGCAGAGGGCCGAAGCCTGTCGGGGTCGTGGGACTTATCCCATTACCGTGACCCCGGTACGTAAAGGGTTATTGAAGGAACACCGTGGATTTTAGTCAGTAAAAGTCTGACAGTCCCTCCCACCCTGCCCGGGGTGGGAGGACTTATTTGATAATTTTACCACGTTAAAAAAAAAATATTAACTAGATGAGGCCGGTGTTTCCTAACTGACTACCCTGAGAAGAAACACCGAAACAAACTCAGGGGTCCGTCTCTTTTAAAGTCCATACAATCTACACTGGTTTAATTATATGGGATCCTTGTAGGTTTCAGTCTGAGGCGATCTTTTGAGGAAAGATGCTCACAGATTTGAGTGGGCCTGTCCATACAGTGCAAGCATTTGTCAAATGACGTATAGCTCAATTTAGAACAAGGAGCTCAACGATTTGACGAACAATACCAAGGTATCGACGACCAAAACAGGAGGTTATCAATTCGATGCGTATATATATGTATATATATTTTTTTTATGTATGATCACCGATTACTCGAAGACGGCTGAACCGATTTGGAAAATTCTTTTTTTGTTTGAAAGGGTATACTTTGAAATTGGTCCCATTGTCACCAGGTCAGGATCTGATGATGGGATCCTGGAGAAATCGAGGGAACTCTTCAAATATTATAGGCACACCTATGGCGTTTTGGGTATTTCTTAAAGTAACTTGTGCAGTTGCTCTCAAAAAATACCATTTGGGGAAGTGGAACTGATGATGAAGACCACAGATGGCCGCCGAACCTACTCAATAATAAGTATTTCGTGGATTGCGATTCGATTACTTGAATATGGATTTAAGCACTTTATGTTCGTCACAATGCATATGGTGATGTAGAGCTGATGGTGAAGTACCAGGAGAACTCCTCAACAATTAACGGCCCAGCATTGGGAAAAGCAATATTTTGTAAAAGGTTATAAGTAGTTAACATTTAGGCTTTTAACTAGGTAAATTAAAAATCGACCAACTAGAAAGAGTGAAATAAAAACTTTTTACCAAAAAATTAAACTGACTCCCAAAAACACTGCAAAGTGAAAAATAACTTTAATTTCGGAAGTCGGTGCAAAAAACGAAAATACAAAACTAAAGACACCGACTACCGAAATTAAAGTTATTTTTCACTTTGCAGTGTTTCTGGGAGTCGGTTTAATTTTTTGGTAAAAAGTTTTTATTCAAAATAGGTTCGCGTTTGACCACCATCTCACCTGATGGTAAGTGATGATGTGGTCGAAGATGGAGCACGCTTACCTAAAAGTAACCTATTCACTCTTAACTTAAAGACTCCTAGGTTATAGCTATCGGGAAACACAAACTCCGGCAGGGAATCCCACTCCTTAGCCGTATCTAACTAAAATAATGAGGAATCCTTAAAGTATTACTACGGAACACTAAAAATTCCATCTTAGAACACAAGTTGACTCATATGAGCAACAATAAAAGTCAATTCAGTAAACCATGTATTTATTTAAACTTTAAATAGTAGATATAAAGTAATAACACAAATAGTATTAAAACGGGCTTAAAATCTTCTCAGGCATTCTCTACCAGTCGTAGGGGCCACAACAATATAACACGTTTGACATAAATGGAACTCACAATGATTTAGGGACCTTGTTTCAGTGGGATGTACCCAGTATCATAGATCACTTGACAAGAGAAAGAAGAGTCAAGACAGGATGGACAGTTCTGATCTTGTGATGTGTGATCTTCTTTAGAATAGAGGCCCATGAAAAATTGCATCTAGGTATTGGTCAAGCATTCAATCTTATCCTATTACCCCACTTTGGGCGCTAATGATGGCAGCATCAGACTTCGTCGGTCTACCTGTTAGTTGACTGTGTCTCATGGTGGGGTCCATACATTTATCTCGATTACTGCCGGTATTCGCCCTTCTCCCCCCTATGTAAAAATGTTAGAATCCGCAGACCTCCCCAGTGTGTATTTATATACTCGTATGATGAATGAATGAATTTAATGGGAAAAATGAATACACATCAGTTTTTATTCGAATAAACAATAGGATTTTTATTTACAATTTTTTATGCTTTAACAGTAATCAAGTTTGCTTTTATTTTAAAGATTTTAATTATTTTTCAGCTTTATTAGAGTGCGCTTTTGTGAAAAGAAACTGCGTATTTGTTTGTTATTACGTAAAAACTAACAAGACACCCTACTGTAAGAAAAGTAATACAACTGGGTAAAACCTTCATCTCAGCACACCTGGAAAAAACAAAATTTAAAAATCAATCTTTCACACTAACTTATTTATTTCTGTTTTCGTCACGTTCTATCAATACTTATAATAACAACTCCTTTCGCGTGACCACCAACCCACCTGTTTTATATCCATCCACATCTGACATACCAATTAATTTCAAGTCATTCCCACCGCATATTATCAGATAAAAAGTGTACCGCTACCTTAAACTGGTAGAATGTGAGATACAAAAAAAGGTTTGTAGTGAAAAAAGGCGGGAAGGCGGAGCCTTATTCCGGCGGCGGCGGATGCGCGGCCTTGCGAGGTCGGAGGGAGCGCCTCTCACACCGACACATACTAGCGAACTTGCGAACGTGCGATATCTTCTATACTTATAATAAATCTGTAGAGAGGTCAATTCTGTACATGAAATATATTTACAAAATAACTATCAGGAGGTGATTAGGGATCCATACTGATGCCAAAAATGCAATCAGTAAAATTTTTGTCTGTCTGTCTGTCTGTCTGTCTGTCTGTCTGTCTGTCTGTATAACCGTTATAGAAACAAAAACGACTCAACGGATTTTAACGAAACTTGGTACAATTATTGTTCATACTCCTGAGCTGGTTATAGTATACTTTTCATCACGCTACAATCAATAGGAGCAGAGCAGTGAAGGGAAATGTTGGGAAAACGTGAGAAGTTACTCCATTTTTTAAGCTTCCGTCGCGTGTGCAACCTTAATGGTTAAAGCTACACAGAAATCATTTATTACCGAAATGTTCTCCTTAAAATTATATAAAAAATATCCCACGACAGCATATATCTATCTTTTATGGTTGACTCACAATAACACGTGTAACTCCCGATAGCTTAGCAGTTCGAAGCTTTCTGATTATTATTCTGCTCCGAAATTTAAAACCACCACAACTTTGCAATGGAACTCGGCTAAAAGTAACCCAGTTGCAACAAAATATAATCGAGGCTCAAATTTTAACAGGTTGCGGTGCAGGAGAAACCGACTTTATTCCCAGAATTCCCATAATACCAAATAATTTTCCATTCCAATTTAAAAGAACGCGATTCCCAGTATCGGTGTGTTATGCAATGACAATTAATAAGGCTCAAGGGCAGACTTTTTGTGTTGCTGGAGTAGATCTCGGTGTCAGTTGTTTCTCGCATGGTCAGTTGTACGTCGCTCTTTCCCGGGTTAGCAGTTCTAGAAATCTTTATGTTCACGTGCCGGACGGGTCAATTTTCAACATAGTTTACCCGGAAGCTTTGCGCTGAAGTATTGTCGTTCTATAGGTACTTAAGCCTCATGTGAACGTGATCTAAACAATATTACCAATACATTAACTTAATAACACATACGGAGTTACACGCTGACGGAGTCGCGGGCACAGCTATTAACAATAATATTGTGCGGTTCGGTATTGCGATATTTTTCAACAGTATTATAGATTGACATATTATATTTCCCTACTAAATTACGAAAGTTAATCTGTGTGTTACATCAAAATCACTGAACCGTGAGAAAGGACATAGGCTACTTTTTATACGAAAAACGACGGAAACGTGGACGAAGTCGCGGGCAACAGCTATCTATGCTAATATATAAGGCTGAAGAGTTTGTTTGTTTGTTTGAACGCGGTAATCTCAGGAACTACTGGTTCAAATTGAAAAAATATTTTTTAATTAAATAGTCAATTTATAGAAAAAGCTATAGGCTATATATCATTACGCTAAGGCCAATAGGAGCGGAGCACCAATGAAGAATGCTTCAAAATCGGGGTTACATTTAACGTTAGCCCAAAGTAACTATTCCACGCGGACGAAGTCGCGGGCAAAAGCTAGTTTAGAATAAAGTGATCACCAAGAGGTCGAAATTGGACTATTATTTAGAATAGGTATGTAACGAAGTCGCGGGCAGAAGCTAATATTTTTATATAACAACTAGTATTAGTTGTTATATAAAAATATTAGCTTCTGCCCGCGACTTCGCTCGCGTGGGCTCTCCCACTTTCCCGTGTAAATCCCGACCCCGTGGGAATACCGGGAAAAAATAGCCCATGTGTAGTATGTCAACTATTTACTTACCAAATTTCATTCAGATCTGTTTAATACTTTTTGAGTGAAAGGGTAACAACCATCCATACATCTGTAGCTATACGCCAAGCCTCACAAACTCTCGCATATATAAAATTAGTAAGATAAGTTGCATTGTTATTTAAAAATCCCTCTGCTATAGATAACATAATATAATATTCGGGCATTCATTGAAATGTTTCCTTCTATTGTAAATTATTGTATTAAATTGCCATAACTTTCATTGTGGCGAGTGCACGATAACGATAATTGTCTTAGGGGCGACTTTTATCCAACAACGGTGAACTGAAATGATGATAATCATGAAGAGATCAAAAAATTGCTTTGGAGAAAATATTTCAGTTACTAGGAATACAAAAGCTGTGGCATATCACTGCCACAATTTTAGGCGAAATTCTCGTCATTTGAATATCCATGTCGCTTACTTCTCCTTTCGATTTTTTCCGCATCTTGTTACACCACAGTGTAACAGCAGCCTCTCAGGCGCAAGCGCAGACAGTCTCGCGCATAGAACCGGTCGCTCATTGGACTAACTGTGCGCACCTTCCCTTACGTAACACCGTGGAATATCAATATTAAAGTCATCTTCGTCATGCAAACACCGTTACCTTGGTAATCTATCTGAGGCTATAGGGCTTTCTTGGTATGGAGGATGTGATTGACAACTTATTAGGTGCATTTTATGTGGATAATTGAACCAGAATTATTCTCTATTACATCATTATCTACGCGTACAGCAATTAACACCACACAAACACACACGCAGAAATATATACACATGCACACACACATACTTCACTTACACCTAATACACCCCTCATATTACTTACCTCCCACAATACTGAACTTGCCGCAACTAAAGGTGTATATTGCTCTAGTACGACCTGACATTGTTAATCGGGGTGGGGACCTGCTGTCCTATAACACAGGCTATTAGCCTAGCTTAGGCACTAATCTCTCACAATATTGGAGTTTAATATAATCGCTAAACAATATTACCATGTAATCTCTTTAAATATTGTGGTGAGAAATAAATGAATTTATTTATTTAGATAAATTATAAAGACGGAGGTTTTGTTGTGAGTTTGCACCGGCTAACCCCTTCAGTCTTTCTTGTGGTCTGCTAGACTGAGCTTCTCATGTATATCTGATTTATTATGTTTTTACGATTTAGACATCATATACATATACAATATCAGCGCAGATGAGTTTTTACGAGCTGTGCAGAAGATGACGAACATAAAGCTGTAGTGCCGGAGAGCATACCTGCAGATCTTTGGAAGGTACTAGGTCCAATTGCTGTGGAATGGTTAACCAAACTATTTAATCTCATCCACATAGACAAGACGATTCCAAAGATGGCTACATAGCTACCCGGCTACCAAAATTAAATTTTTCATGCAGCAACACTATATTATTAAAAGTTTCATACAATTCGATTATTTTATCATGTGCACATACCATCAGCACATCAAGAAATTTAATCAGATCATAAACAATTACATCATTCATATTGAGAAATACTGCAATAGTTCAATCACTGTACTATCTTATTAGTATGTCTGTCGTATATTCTTACGAGTAAAAATAGGCGAAATTGCACTCAAATTATGACTTGTTAAAGCTTTAAGCATATCCACGTAATGTCCGCTCCACTTGTCAATAAGTAATTGAAGATTTATTATGTAAATTACTTTTAGGGAGCTGCTGTTACAAGAACCATTTCGATTACTTGTTATGTAAAATGTTGTGAAAATAAATTAAGAAGTTTTCTTAACCTAAAAGCTACTGTTAGACTTGTAGACAATGCAACATCCTCCCAAAGAGTATGTAATACACTCCTCTCTGTAACTTCCCAACGATAGCAATTGACAAAACGTCAAGTATGTATGAGCATTGACATGTGTAACGTATCACGTAATCATCATCTATAGTCTATAGATATTATAAAGAGGTAAAACATTTTGTGGGTATGGGTGGGATGACCACCATGCAATGAGGGCGCATCGCCGTTCGTCTTTTAGTCCGATGAGGAAACGGGCTTGGTGAAATTAGATTGTGCAATTCTATCCCACACTCCCTAAAATATAACTGATAATTCTATCAGTCTAGGCTCTGCAGCTTTGTCTCGACCAGTTTCTCGTTGCCGATGAGCCTCTTGGCCCGTTTCTCGATAGATTCAAGTACATCAAGCTGGTATTTGGCAGATCCGTCCCAGAGATGAGAGCAGTACTCCGTACACGACCAAACTTGCGCTTGATAGAGGTTGAGCAGCTGTTCCGGTATGAAGTACTGTCTCACCTTTGCTAGGAACCCCAACTTTTTGGCAGCCAGATTCAATTGTAATTCTTTTTTATTGGTAGGTGCATTATTGATGTCTTGAAAGTCCGATGATGGAACGGGCTTGGTGCAATTAGACTATGCAATTCAGAAAAATTCAAAGAAATAGAAACCAAAACTAATTTACATACCTACAAGAAAACTATAACTGTACTAGACTACAAACAGTAACATAAAATTACACAGAGTAAAAAGAATGGGACTCTTTCTATACGTCTAATTTTTATGAGGGCCCAAATAAAATTTCACAACATTAAACAGTTATGTCAAACCGCATTCGGACCTCTCTACAAATACAACTAAAAAAAAACCATTAGTTACACTATGTACTAGAATCTCCCGCGTATTCGCTCAAGTAAAAAAAATCTGCAAAAATTACCTTCGTCTCCTTCTCAAAGGTCCAATCTATCTCTGTAGGTACTAAACTTCATCTAAATCGGTTTAGTGGTTTATTCGTAGAAGTGTAACAAACAGAACGAGTTACTTAACTATTAGTGAGGTTATTTTGAATTCACAGCCTTGTGTAGTAAATTAAAAAGATATCGGTCATATGTTTGTAACCGCTAGATGGCATCAGATACCAGCACCATTGTTTGGAAGCTACTGGAAGGTCGCAAAAGCAATGCGTGGGAATCACCCGCTTCCGTGACAAGTCGGGTAAAAACAGGCCGATTGAGGCATAAGGCGTAGTCCTACTGCGTCCGGAAGCGGGAAGCAACAGCGACTTTCAATGACGAGCAAATCAGCAGGTTTTTCAACAGACTTTTTATGCGGTTTATCAAGACATGGGTCTATTTGAAAAAAAAATAGACATTTAAAAATAAAAACACCTTTGCACCTACATTCTAATGACACACTCTTGAAATGCTATGAATAAAAAAATGTAATAACAAGTATTGTATCTATAATCAACACTTTAGTGTTCCGTAGCCGAATGGCAAAAAACGGAACCCTTATAGTTTCGTCATGTCTGTCTGTCTGTCCGTCCGTCCGTATGTTACAGCCATTTATTTATGCCTCCCCCCCCCCATAAATAGAACTGAGACAGATTTTTTTTCATGAATCCTTGCGTGTGTGGTATCTATAGACAAGTCTTTAAAAATGACATTGAGGTTTATAAAACCACTTTTTCATAAAGTTAATCGTTTAAAAGATATACGCTTCCAAAGTGGTAAAATGTGTGTGTCCCCACCTCTAACTTCTATAATAATGAAGTGAAAAATCTAAAAAAATATATGCTGTAGACCTTATTGTAAACTTTCAACGAAAATTAGTTTGAACGAGATCGGGTCAGCAGTTTTTGAGATACAGCATATTTTCTAAAACCGCAAATATAACTTTGTAATTCATACAAACACTATGAAAAACAAAGTTATATGGCGTAGTTACTACGGAACCCTTCTTGGGCAAGTCTGACTCGCACTTGGCTAATTTTTTATTGTTGACCGGCTTGCGCTTGATCACGATCTCACCGATGTTAAGCAATGATGCACTTAAGTAAAATTAACTAAATCTCTACATGTTTCTTATTAACACAGGCTAACTTTTGGACTATCTAGGAGACCAGTACTTGACCCTTTGTAGTGAATTATTCAGGGGCGGATCCAGCCCTCCAAAAAGGTTGTGGGCACAACCACCCGAAAATCGGCCAAGTGAGAGAAGGAGTACAAACTCTTTCGACTCGACTTTTGAATTTGTTTATTTCCTTTTTTAAGGCGCATCAGGACTTTGGCCTTAGTTATGGAAATAATCGTTAGAGGAAGTCAGACTCGATTTCGTTCAATTAAATAGTCAGACAGTTTCGATTTCGAACCAATTTTAATCAATCAATAAATAATTATTTTTCTTCCTACCGAAATGGAAAAGCTCAAAGTCGAAAGATCTATGGAATATAACCAGGTTATCTACTACGACACAGACAATAAAAGAAACGGGGTGGCAATACTCTTAGACAACAACTTTAAGTCTCACATCAGTCGCATCATAAATACCGTTTAATTTTCGTTAAACATGCTCTGGATGATCTACAAATAACCAACATCATATCAGCCTATACACCCCAAAGAGGATCCACAGAAATAAAAAAGGCACAATTCTGGGAAGACATGGACGACCTTATCCAGAGCATTCCAGCAAACGAATATAAGATTATAGGGGGTGACCTGAATGGACACATGGGAATACCAGGGATATCACAGAAGATAATGTACATGGTGAGTTTGGGATAGGCAAGTAAACAAATATCGAGAAGAAATACCTATTAGAATTACTAATAAAGACGATTTTTAAAAGAAACCAGACAACTTAATCACTTATAAATGTGCGGGTAGAGCGTCACAGATAGACTTTATCATGTCCGACAAGACCGTCAAACAAAAGTTTAAAGGCTGTAAAGTAATATCTGGTAATGATCTAACATTACAGTATCGCATACTCGTATCTGTGTACGAACTGACAAAACCTATAAAAATTATAGTAGATAGAACACAAAAAACTAAGTGGAGAGAGCTGGATGGTCCAGGGGAGACACTAATGAGCATGATAAAAGACTATCTGGAGACCGATTTGGAAGTAAGTTGTGACAACGCAAATGATATCTGGTCTAAGTTTGAAACCTGGTATAGGGGTGAATTTCCCAAATGACTTATTTTTTTGTCTTCGGTGAAATTTGTATTTGAAAAAAAGAATATTGTTCTGAATTATTTTTTTTAGGAATCAATAGGTAGTTATTGGGTTGTGGCAAAAATATAATTTGCCTAGGACTATTACAAAGGTAGAAATAAATACATAAACCTCTATTTTTTTCAAATCGGTGCTGTCCCTCTACTTTTTTACAAACAAAACAGCTTATACACTAATAAAAATAAGTAAGTTAAGTATATAACTTATTCTATTTCATAGAATATTAGTTTTGTTATTAATATATAGCATATTTTAATACATAATTAACTATTATTATTGCTGAGAGGCACAAACGTATTGGTCCTGAAAAATGTTCTCATATCGCTGGACAAAAGTAATTTAAATCTAACCTTACATCGACGAGTCCGACAGCGTCTCCACCCCAATTGTATTTCCCTCGTTGGTGTGTGCTAGTGCGTAGTCAGGATGGACGTGTGTGAAATAGCTGCATATTCCCGCCAATAACATAAGTACGCCATTTAAGTTGCTCCCGGACAATTATTTTATATTATCGGTGGTTGCATTTTTCTAGTGTAATGAGTAGTTTTATTATTGTTGTTTGGTTCTAACAGAGGTAGTAAGTGAATTAGCTTCATTGTCTGTAATTGAATTTATCGTAGATATTATGCATTTTTTCTAATTTTCCAAAAAGTGTGTTATTTCTCACGTCGCTGTTCTCATATCGCTGTAATCGGTGGTCTTTATTACCACCGATGTGATAATTTACACCGAAATGATAAGAAAAAATCTATCGGTGTCTTATATCTAATATCGGTGTTTTGATTCATGATCAACGCACAGATTTGTCACATCGGTGGATTGCTTTATCATATCGGTAGATCCCATCCATGTCATTTCGTTAAGTTTACAAAGTTACAATGGAACATACAAACATACAGACATACTTACCTACATAGACTGCCAAAATCATTACCACGATACCACTGGGTAGTAGAAGCTGTATAAATGTATCATTAGGGGAGGTCTGTATTCGGTAATGTACGTCTATAGGCTGAGATGATGATGGTGAGGTGGAGCAATTGAACGCATTGAAGGTTTTTCTAGAAAATATTTTTTAGTTAAAAAAATAGTAAGTAGGTACATAATAATAAATAACAAAATAATAAATAGATAAAAAGAAAACATAATAAAAAAGAAAACATAGTAATTAGCTGGATCGTCCACAGTAATAAATATGTATTGTGCTATAACAAAATAATAAATAGATGAAAAGAAAACATAGTAATTAGCTGGATCGTCCACAGTAATAAATGTGTATTGTGCAATTTTAACCTTAGATATAAGACTAGTATTTGCGTGTTGTGCTTGTGAAAAAAAATAAGTATTTGCGTGTTGCGCGAGGTGCAAGCACCTCGTGTGATTGTGAAAAAAAAAAAAAAAAGAGAAGGGGGGGGGGTGATGGGGGGAGTTGGAGGTGTTTAGTTTTTGCGTGTTGCGCGAGGTGCAAGCACCTCGCGTGCTTATGAAAAAAAAAAAAAAAAAAGGGGGTGGGATGGGGGGGGGGGGGGAGCAGAAGTATTTTGACTAAGGCATTGCCCCTCTAAATGAATCTGAAAAATAAAATGTTCCAAGTCTCTTAGATTCCGAGATCCGCCTAAAGGGGGGGAGAAGGGGGGCGGGGGGGGACTTTGAAAAATGGTTTTTACTTTACCGAGCCCCCTTTATACGAATCCGTAAAAAGAAAAAAATACGGGTCTCGTAGTTTCCGAGATACGATAGGGGGGGGAGAAGGGGGGGGGAAAAGGGGGGGTTTGGCACTTTTCCCGTAGGTTTGAGAGTTACTTGTTTACGAATCTGTCAAAATATACCCACCTCCCCATCCACCATCTGGGAGAACAATTATGTCAATGAGTCAGTCAGTCAGTGAGTGAGTGAGTGGTAATCTAGCTTTATATAATATAACTAGTATTTGCGTGTTGCGCGAGGTGCAAGCACCTCGCGTGCTTGTGAAAAAAAAACTGGGGGGGGTGATGGGGGGGGTTTAGTATTTGCGTGTTGCGCGAGGTGCAAGCACCTCGCGTGCTTGTGAAAAAAAAAAGTATTTGCGTGTTGCGCGAGGTGCAAGCACCACGCGTGCTTGTGAAAAAAAAAAAAAAAAAAAAAGAGTGGGGGGGGGTGATGGGGGGGGTTTGCAGAAGTATTTTGACTAAAGCATTGCTCCTCTAAATGAATCTGAAAAAAAAAATGTTCCAAGTCTCTTAGATTCCGAGATCCGCCTAAAGGGGGGAGAAGGGGGGCGGGGGGGGGGACTTTGAAAAATGGTTTTTACTTTACCGAGCCTCCTCTATACGAATCCGTAAAAAGAAAAAAATACGGGTCTCGTAGTTTCCGAGATACGATAGGGGGGGGGGGGAGAAGGGGGGGGAAAAGGGGAGGTTTGGCACTTTTCCCGTAGGTTTGAGAGTTACTTGTTTACGAATCTGTCAAAATATACCCACCTCCCCATCCACCATCTGGGAGAACAATTATGTCAATGAGTGAGTCAGTGAGTGGTAATCTAGCTTTATATAATATAATTTTTGATTTTTTTTTATACTTCATTTTAATAAAGACAATGATAATAAAAATAAACATTCTTTTATTTTAATTCTAAGTACCTGTAGTAAATATAATAAAATAGGTACATAATTTCAAAAAATATATTTTAATTGGATTTCTAAGAACTCAGTTCTCTTTTGATGTGATCTACTTACATAAGACCCTAAGTTCAGGTCTTCAGTTCTAAGTCACCCTTGTAAAAATATATAGGTACCTACTAACTATTTACTTTTTTATGTTCAAAGGTGGATAGATTATCATATCGCTGGATATGTACATCATTTCCGTGGATTAACTTATCATATCAGTGTACTGAAAAAATAATCGGTGCCGGTTTGTCATATCGGTGGAAATCAGAATTCAAATTGAATTTTCTCCTTGGTCTCAAATGATACGTTGATGATATTAAATTTGGGGATATTTGATATCCTAAAGATTGCATAAAACCTGGAAAATATACAAAGAAAATATAATTGAAAAAGTTCACCGATATGATAAAAAAAATGGCATTTGTGACAAAAGCGGCAGGGATCTTAAGAGTCTCCAAATGTCAGAATCAAAGAGCACCCAGCGAATAAAAAGATAAGGTCCGATATAAGTGGCGAAGCAGGATGCTAAAATATGTATAGCACAAGAGGTCATCAAATGCAATCAAACGATCTATGAAAGTCTGGAGAGTGCTCAAAATGCGGACGAAGTACTGAAATGAGCAAAACGCAAACATAGAGCATCCATAAACATACAAGTAAATTGACGAGAGATGGTTGAATAGGGTTCCTTCTATTTGGCAGAAACTTGATACTCTGGCATTTATTTGGAATAACACTGGAACTGAAACTGAAGCTGAAGCTGAAACTGAAACTGAAGCTGAAACTGAAGCTGAAGCTGAAACTGAAGCTGAAACTAAAGCTGAAAATGCAACTGAAACTGAAGCTGAAGCTGAACTGAAGCTGAAACTAAAGGTGAAGCTGAAGTTGAAGCTGAAACTGAAGCTGAAACTGAAGCTAAAGCTGAAACTGAAACTGAAACTGTAGCTGAAACTGAAGCTCAAGCTGAAATTGAAATTGAAACTGAAGCTGAAACTGAAGCTGAAGTTGAAACTGAAGCTGAAACTGAAACCGAAGTTGAAGCTGAAGCTGAAGCTAGAACTGAAACTGAAACTGATGCTGAAACTGATGCTGAAACTGAAGCTGAAACTAAAGGTGAAACTAAAGGTGAAGCTGAAGCTGAAGCTGAAGCTGAAGCTGAAGCTGAAGCTGAAGCTGAAGCTGAAGCTGAAGCTGAAGCTGAAGCTGAAGCTGAAGCTGAAACTGAAGCTGAAACTGAAGCTGAAACTGAAACTGAAACTGTCGCTGAAACTGAAGCTGAAATTAAAACTGAAGCTGAAACTGAAGCTGAAGCTGAAACTGAAGCTGAAACCGAAGTTGAAGCTGAAACTGAAACCGAAACCGAAGCGAAGCTGAAACTGAAACTGAAACTAAAGTTGAAACTGAACCGAAGTTGAAGCTGAAGCTGAAGCTGAAACTAAAACTGAAACTGAAGCTGAAGCTGAAACCGAAACCGAAGCTGAAACTGAAGCTGAAATTAAAGCTGGAACTGAAACTGAAACTGAAGCTGAAGCCAAAGCTGAAACTAAAACTGAAACCGAAGCTGAAACTGAAGCTAAAGCTGAGACTTAAACTGTAGCTGAAACTGAAGCTGAAGCTGAAACTGAAACTGAAGCTGAAGCTAAACCTGAATCTGAAGTTGAAACTGATACTGAAACTGAAACTAAAGCTGAAACTGAAGCTAAAGCTAAAACTAAAACTGTACCTGAAACTGAAACTGAAGCTGAAGCTGAAACTGAAGCTGAAACTGAAGCTGGAACTGAAACCGAAGCTGAGGCTGAAGCACAAACTGAAGCTGAAACTGAAACTGGAACTGAAACTGAAGCTGAGGCTGAAGCTGAAAATGAAGCTGAAGCTGAAGCTGAAACTGAAACCGAAAATGAAGCTGAAGCTGAAACTGAAACTAAAGCTGAAACTGAAATTGAAACCGAAACCGAAGCAAAAGCTTAAACTGAAGCTGAAGTTGAAACTGAAGCTGAAGCTGAAGCTGAAACTGAAACTGAAACCGAAACCGAAACCGAAGCTGAAGCTAAAACTGAAACTGAAGTTGAAGCAGAAACTGAAGCTAAAACTGAAGCTGAAGTTGAAACTGAAACTGAAACTGAGGCTGAAGCTGGAACTGAAGCTGTAGCTGAAACTGAAACCGAAACCGAAGCTGAAGCTGAAACTGAAACTGAAACTAAAGTTGAAACTGAAGCTGAAGCTGAAACTGAAACCGAAGCTGAAGCTGAAACTAAAGCTGAAATTGAAACTGAAGCTGAAGTTGAAACTAAAGCTGAAATTTAAACAGAAGCTGAAGTTGAAACTGATACTGAAACTAAAACAAAAGCTGAAACTGAAGCTAAAGCTGAAACTAAAACTGTAGCTGAAACTGAAACTGTAGCTGAAACTGAAACTGAAGCTGAAACTGAAGCTGAAACTGAAGCTGAAACTGAATCCGAAACCGAAGCTGAAATTGAAGCTGAAGCTGAAGCTGAAACTGAAACCGAAACCGAAGCTGAAACTGAAGTTAAAGCTGTGACTTAAATTGTAGCTGAAGCTGAAACTGAAGCTGAAGCTGAAACTGAAGCTGGAACTGAAACTGAAGCTGAGGCTGAAGCTGAAACTGAAGCTGAAACTGAATCTGAAACTGAAGCTGAGGCTGAAGCTGAAACTGAAGCTGAAGCTGAAACTGAAACTGAAACTAAAGCTGAAATTAAAACCGAAACCGAAGCAAAAGTTTGAAATGAAGCTGAAACTGAAGCTGAAGCTGAAACTGAAACCGAAGCTGAAGCTGAAACTAAAGCTGAAATTGAGCTGAAGATGAAACTGAAACCGAAACCGAAGCTAAAACCGAAACTGAAGCTGAAGCTGAATTTGAAACTGGAGTTGAAGCCGAAACTAAAGCTGGTACTGAAACTGAAGCTGAAGCTGAAACTGAAACCAAAGCTGAAGCAGAAACTGAAACTGAAGCTGAAACTGAAGCTGAAGCTGGATTTGAAACTAAAGCTGAAACTGAAACTAAAGCTGAAGCTGAAGCTGAAACTGAAGTTGAAACTGGAGCTGAAGCTAAAACTGAAGCGGGTACTGAAACTAAAGCTGAAGCTGAAGCTGAAACTGAAGTTGAAACTGGAGCTGAAGCTGAAGCTGAAACTGAAACTGAAGCAGAAACTGAAACTGAAGCTGAAGCAGAAACTGAAGCTGAAACAGAAGCTGAAACTGAAGCTGAAGCCGAAACTGAAGCTGGTACTAAACTGAAGCTGAAGCTGGTACTGACACTGAAGCTGGAGCTGACACTGAAGTTGAAGCTGAAGTTGAAACAAGCTGAAGCTGAAACTGAAGCTGAATTTCAAGCTGAAGCCGAAACTGAAGCTGAAACTGAAGCTGAAGTTGAAACTGAAACTGAAGCTGAGGCTGAAGCTGAAACTGAAGCTGAAGCTGAAACCGAAACCGAAGCTGAAAATGAAGCTGAAACTGAAGCTGAAATTGAAGCTGGAACTGAAACTGAAACTGAAGCTGAAGCTGAAACTAAAACTGAAATCGAAGCTGAAACTGAAGCTAAAGCTGTGACTTAAACTGTAGCTGAAACTGAAGCTGAAGCTGGTACTGACACTGAAGCTGGAGCTGACGCTGAAGTTGAAGCTGAAGTTGAAACAAGCTGAAGCTGAAGCTGTTACTGAAACTGAAACTGAAGCTGAAGCTGAAACTGAAGCTGAATTTGAAGCTGAAGCCGAAACTGAAGCTGAAACTGAAGCTGAAGCCGAAACTGAAACTGAATTATTCAACCCAGAATTATATTAATGCAATCTTTGTAAAACCGCTATGGCTTTATTACAACGAGCCACTTTATATGTTACTTTTGCTAACCCTGTAGATTTTAATCTTAACTCGCTAATCGCTTACAGTGCAACCACCATCTGCAAAGTAGGGTAATGCTCAACGGTAATGAGTTTCAACAAATTAAGTTATCCACAGGTGGGTTAGCAGTGCTACTTAAAGTTAATATCGACACCGAAACAAATGAAGACAGTTACAATGTGCCGACGGCATTCAAGCGTACGAATCAAGTGTACGAATTCAAAAAACATTATCATTGCCTACTTGTACACTTGTAAAATAGTATTAAGTTAGTTTTAAGTTGGTTTACGCAACTTGCTAGGGGGTGGCAACTGTTTATCCTTACGACGGGCTTTTAACAAGCCTAGCTAGGAAAGCAAACATAAGTTAATTGTATTTTCCCGATTGTACTACAACACCTGTTTAGTGAATTTATTTATTTATTATTTTTATTAATTTACTGCAGCTCTTTTGCCAACTATGTCAGGGCCGGCTTCCAATCAGTCTAGTCTTTGACATGGAGCGTCTGCCTATCCGACTTCAACAACCCAGTAGCTGGGTAACGCGATACCCTTCTACTGGCAGTCGGATTTTCCTGACAGCCAGGAATGACAAAGATGTACAAATGACGTGCTTTCCAAAGCACAGAGGAATCTTGATATATAAAGATAGTATTTATTTATTTACATGACGCAAATGAAAAAATATAAATACAGACAAAAGAGCACAAAGGTGCTGCTTATTTCCTAAGAAATTTCTTCCAGCAGACCTGTGACAGGGGAGTTGAAGAGATGATAGACACCGTATGTATAAATACTAATTACGATAAATAAAACATACTCAGGTAATAAATTAAATTATAATGATAAAATAAACAATTATAAACATACATAAATTTAAACTACATATTTATATTAATGCTATAAAAATATATACTTATAATAAATATATAAAATTACGGGATATTAGATAGGTAATTAAGCCTCGTAAGTATAGCGAAAATAATAACTACTCAAAAGCACACAATACAAATTACACAAAACACTACTAAACTACAATTTCCTACACATTATACATAGTATACTAACTAACTAGTAAGTCACCAAACACAGTTTATAATAATGTAAAATAACATATTGTTACTGAATGTATTGTAAAGTAAACTGCGTCCTGAAATACAGGCTCGGCCTCATTTTATTTTAATATTATTCAAATATTGTGCTTAGTTATAACTATTTTGCTGTACAAATTGTTATAAGCACAGTAAAGCGGGTAAGTTACAGTACTTTGTCTACAAGCTAGGAAATACCTAAAAAAATGTTTTGTTGCCCTAAAGTGTGACACAAAGTGCATAAATAGTGTCTCTGGCAAGTTGTATGTAATTAGAATGCAATAAATACAAGCTAAATAATCCTAAAGCAGCTTTAATTATTATATAAATTCTACTATATAAAGCTAAATTACCACTGACTCACTCACTCATTGACATAATTGTTCTCCCAGATGGTGGATGGGGAGGTGGGTATATTTTGACAGATTCGTAATCAAGTATTTTTTTTTACGGATTCGTATAGAGGAGGCTCAGTAAAGTAAAAACCATTTTTCAAAGTCGCCCCCCTTTCCCCCCTTCTCACCCCCTTTAGGCGGATCTCGGAAATTAAGAGACTTGGAACATTTGTTTTTTCAGATTCATTTAGAGGGGCAATGCTTTAGTCAAAATAATTGTGCAACCCCCCGCATCACGCCCCTCCATTTTTTTTTTCACAAGCACGCGAGGTGCTTGCACTTTGCGCAACACGCAAATACTAGTCTCATTATAAAGTTCATCGATATAAATGGTTTGATATAGGTATGTGTATAGTTATAAGTTGGCAAGTTACGCAGTTACCTAATAGTGAATGACATGAAAACAAACCATAACCATTCATGACTGGTTTAAAAACAAATTGGCTTAAAATTTCGTGAATTGGAATTATCCGATCCAAGACAATTTGAACTGTATTTTTTGTACCTATTCCCATAATTTTAATTCCATTTAGACGCTAAGATTTAACTGTTCGCCAGACAGACCTGATTAAGTTTTTATCTCTACTTTAGCATCAATAACCAACTGTTCGGTTCTTGTTACGTTCCGTGTAAGCCTGAGTGTGGGAGCGGTGTCGGGTTCGAGTCCCGCGCAGTACAATTGCTACAGATATTACTCAACCGACACTAACGGAGGTAACTGTAGAGTCATGGGTGGTAAAAGGGACATTATCGTATCATCTTGTTATGATGATTGCGATTTAGATACAACAAATAGATTTTGGGAACAGGTTTCACAGCAGTGGCGTAACTATTTAGCCACGGCTAAATTTTCCAAGTGCCTTTAAATATATTGTAGTTACGCTACTGTACACACGGGACAAATATTTTTTGTTCTTTGAAATCGAAGTTGGTGACAAAAATTCAAACTAAGTAACTGAAGTGTGTGAGCAAAATAATTACGCAACTTTCGCTGTTTCATCGTGAATCTGGACCATGTGTACTAATGTGTAATGTCTGTCCTGATGTTTCTACATGATACCCATGAATAGATTCAGACCTATTCTTGAAAGAAAAAGAAAGAAAAAGTATTTATTGCCAACAAACAAATTAAAAACTTATTTTAGTTCCTTAAGAATATAGTTAGTAATTGGCACTTATAACTATATTTTTTTAGGTATACGATGCTTATTTAGTTAATTAATTTTTAAGCCTTAAAGTTTAAAACCAGGAAAAAATGTCGTTACCTAATATTTATTAGAGTAAGAAACACCGTTATCATGTCTACTGTTACTTTGTACCATATTTTGTATTATTTAATGACTTCGCGTGACGTAGCGTGAAGCATCGGTTTTGCTACCAAGCTCTACTTGATCATTAATGATCATCAGGGGAAACAAAAAGCGTGAGACATTGGTAGAGAAGACTCCTATACCCGCCTGACGAAACGGTGTGTAGCGCAATTGGCTGCTTCGCTGTGTGTTGCAGGTTCAATTCTCGCGTGGAACAAATATTTGTAGATATAGCTTAGAACTAGTTTTATGTGTAAGTATGTGACTTTAAAAGTTTGTTTATAAACCAACGTTACTTCAACTTTTTTTTATTTATAATAGGCTCTCTTTTTTTTAACTCAAAACCATGTCTATGAAAAAAACCATATACAGGGACTTTTGAAATTGGATCGATAATTTACAGAAACGAAGCTAATTGACCGTTTTAAAAGTGTAGTAAGTAGGATGGTGAAGGTGAGACGGTACTTCACACCGGAACAGCTGCTCAATCTGTATCAAGCCCAGGTTCGGTCGTGTATGGAGTACTGTTCTGATCTTTGGGATGGATCTGCCAAATACCAACTGGACGCGCTTGAGTGCATTGAGAAACGGGCCAAGAAACTCATTGGCAACGATGCACTGGTCGAGTCAAAGCTCCAGAGTCTTGAACATTGACGTCGAGTTGCAAGTTTATCGGTTTTCTATCGGTTACATTTCGGGGAGAGTGTGCGATTGAATTACACAATCTAATTCCGCTAAGTCCGTTCCATCATCGGACTACAAGACAAACGGCGATGCGCTATCGTTACATGGTGGACATCCCACCTATACGCACTAAACGTTTTGGGAATACCTTCATTGTGCGTACGGATAAGCAGTGAAATTTCATGCCGGAGTCTGTGTTTCTTGATCGCTATAACCTAGGGGTCTTTAAGTCAAGAGGGAATAGGTTATTTGTAGATAAGCGTGCTCCATCTTCGACCACATCATCACTTACCATCGATGGTGGTCTAACGCGAGCCTATTATAAATTTAAAAAAAGAGGACAACGTGCAAGAAACTCTAGACATCAACAACATAACACAATTAGCCTATAACTCGGTTTTCGGTCCTAGGAGGATGTACCGCTTTCCTCACGATATTTTCCTTTACCGTTTGTAATAACAATGGTGATGAATCATTACAGTTATCACCATTGCTATTGGACAACACAAAGAAATGAGCCTGGCTAGGTTTGAACCTACGACTTACAACTCTTAAGTCGGACCTGCAACAACCGGGCCACCACTGCTCAAGGTAAAAAAAAACATGAAAATAACTGACCGATTGGATTTATCGAATGTATGGCACATTCGTTAATTAATGAAATAATTGCGAAACCCGTTGACATTTCAACGGTATAACCAGCGTCGCCTTGCAGTCAATTACTAACGAACCATAAACAAGTCTGTCCTATAGTAAACATGACCATATGGGCTTCTATGACCAAAAGTGGTAGCTGTAGCTACTCCGCCCCCGCCTTCATTGAATGACCTTGGAGCCCTAGAGCCCTATATATTGTATTGGTGACATTACACAATCTTGTTAACGTATGATAAATTTATAACTATCGTCTTAAGCTTGCTTACAAAGGTTTCAGTATGAAATTCTAGAATTGAGAAAGATAGAAATATGAAGGAAATACAGAGTTAAACATTTTTTATTTATACAAGGTGTAACAGATTAAGCGCAATACCACAGGCACCCCAATTATAATTTTAATTATAAGTCTAAAACAACATCCGGAACTAAATAAATTGAAACCAAACCTAGACATTTTTTTATAAAATAGTTATCCTTACTAAACGCAAAACGTATGTGCGTCATACAATATCCTTACGCAGACGCATACACTCATGCAATGTTAGCGGCCGACACGCACACGAGTGCATTTCCTTGAATTAAGGATTGTATTAAACATTAATTTATCATGATACTGTGTTTCCGTTTTAAGTTAACTGAAAGATATTTTCGTCAAAATTTAACACCTTTTTTATGACGGAAATCGATTCAGAAACCGATTCTGAACCAACTACTTTCAGGAATTGCGTTTATTCTATTACAACACGTTGTATAAGTAGATATTATTATGTTATTCATAATAAAATACATCAGGAGTATAGATGAGATGTAGAGCTTCGTTAAATTTTTTAAACTCAATAAATACTAAACGGTCAAATAGTTGTGGGTATGTAACCCATTCCGGTAACCCTATGCAAATGTTTTTTTTAACCCTTTCGCATTTTGTGACACTTTGATTGGGCTACCGTTAGGTTGCGACTTCCTCATCAACATAATCGTGAATGTAACGCAATCAATAAAATAATATTTTTTAGGCAAAAGTGTTTTAAAACCCTTAAAAGGGATACTATGTGATATTGCCGAAATATGTCAATGTTTCGATTAGGGTAACCAGATTATTAGGCAGGGTTGGGCAGTATTTTAATTACTTGTAATTGAAATACTTAATTGAAATACAAATACGTATTTGGTATTTGTATTTCAATTACTTCTTTGAAATGTAATTTGTAATTCGTATTTCAAATACCTGACGCCGAGGTATTTTGTAATTAGTATTTCAAATACTTGAGACTTTAAAATACATTTTAACATTAAAATACATTTAACCTTCATTCATATAGCGATCGTGAGTGTGAGTGCGAGGCGAGACCGCGAGATTGTAATGATGGTAAAGCAGCCACAAAACGCAAAAAATGGACTTACGTCAAATTGTCAATGTCAAGCTAAGATGTCAATTTGTCAAATCATAACGGTTTGTTTTAGTTTTTTCCAAACACGGAATAAATAAAGCTTCTGTTCTGTGTAGAACGAACGAAAATGTGTTCAAACAATTTAACACAAGTTTGTGCTCATCAGGACCTGTAGAAAAGTTGTTTTTTTAGCAGGTTTTATTCATTCTCCAACAAGAGGCTGTTTGTCTGACAGTACATTTAAAAAGTTAGTGTTCATGAAAGGAAACTCTGGTTTTACTGATTAATTCATGTTGCTTTCCTCTACTTTTCAGCCCGTGCTGGGCCTCAAGTCTGCTATTGCAATAGTGCCACAATAGTCTACCATTGATTTCTTAATTGTCGATCAATGGCATTGTCATTTTGCTAAAAGTTCGTAATCTGTTAAATTCATAATAGTCTCCTAGTAGAATTGTGTTATAAATTGACATAGTTGTATTGCCATTATTATAAAACCTGTTAATAGAAATCACTGGCGTATCTAGAGATATTTTCCAAGGGGGGCCTGGCCTCCTGTGGTAGAAGCGATGGTCACTTAAGTTGCCTTAATGAACGAAATGAAAATTTTCACATTAATTAATTTGACTTGTATCGCAACAGTAGTGTCAACAAGAAGAATCTGAATAGCCAATTGTAATTGTTAGTATTTAAAAAAAAGCGGCCAAGTGCGAGTCGGACTAGCCCATGAAGAGTTCCGTAGTAGCAAACATAGATTACCTTAAATAACTTAATTTCTTATAGCGTTTATATAAATGACAAAGTTATATTAGGGGACAGGGGTTAAAGTATGTCATTGCTGATTTGAAACAAAAACTATGAAAAATCCTTTTTTTCTAAAATGTAACATACTTATTTAATCAACATATTTACCCTCATATTTACATTCACTTTGCAATTAGATGGCAACAATGTACAGATAGTACATTGTTGCCATCTAATTGCAAAGTTATTTATGCCTTAACGATAGACCTTTCGGGATCTAAATTCTACAAACTGTTTGAAAGCATTTCGTACTGCCTCTTGGACAGATTTTTTTTAAATCGTTGAATATTTACCAAATCACAAAAAAATACGTCCGTTGGAGCAAGATCTGGCTTCTCGGTCTGGTACCTAGGATCAGCTATGGTTTAACATAACTGCAGCTTCTGTGCAGAGTAACAACGGTTTCTCGTGAAGTGTGATGCCCCTTGCGTTATCATGGTGAAGATCGATTCACGAGTCGGGGTTATTTTACTTGAAGTGTCGTGGTAAATGAAACACATCCGCTCTGGATTACGGTTCGATTTATTGAGTCTTCACATAAAGCGCACATCAACTTAGTCTTATACTTATTACTTACTTGGCTAATTCTAAATAAGGTGGTTACACACACTACAATATTAACTTACATACACTACACACTACTAGTTTCACCATCATTATTTGAAGTTCGGCACACTAACACTTTTTTTGTATTTTTTGTAAACATTGGCCGTTATTGCCAGATCAGACCTGAGAAATTAGTAAATAACACCACAAACAGTTACCAGTATCTTATTATTGTTAAGCTTTCCAGGCACTGTTGCGGCGTTCTACCTGGGGTCAGCCATTGCATTTTTGCTTCTAGTTTTCGTAGAGAATCCACTTTTCGTCACATGTCATAATTTGATCCAATATTCCTTCATTTCTGTACCGATTCAACAAGGCAACGCAAGTTTCAACACGCGCTTTTTTCTACAAATCAGTCAAATAATGAGACACCCATTTTCGTATTTTTTTTCAACCGACGACCAAAAGAGGAGGTTATCAATTCGACGCGTATATTTATTTTTTTTTTTTTTTTTTTTTTTATGTATGATCACCGATTACTCGAAGACGGCTGAACCGATTTGGGAAATTCTTTTTTTGTTTGAAAGGGTATACTTCGAAATTGGTCCCATTGTCACCAGGTCAGGATCTGATGATGGGATCCTGGAGAAATCGAGGGAACTCTTCAAATATTATAGGCACACCTATGGCGTTTTGGGTATTTCTTATAGTAACTTGTGCAGTTGTTCTCAAAAAATACCATTTGGGGAAGTGGAACTGATGATGAAGACCACAAATGGCCGCCGAACCTACTCAATAATAAGTATTTAGTGGATTGCGATTCGAATACTTGAATATGGATGTTAAGCACTTTATGTTCGTTACAATGCATATGGTGATGTAGAGCTGATGGTGAAGTACCAGGAGAACTCCTCAAAAATTAACGGCCCAGCATTGGGAAAAGCAATGTTTTGTAAAAGGTTATAAGTAGTTGACATTTAGGCTCTTTTAACTAGGTAAATTAAAAATCGACCAACTAAAAAGAGTGAAATAAAAACTTTTTACTTTTTAGTTAACTCCCAAAAACACTGCAAAGTGAAAAATAACTTTAATTTCGGAAGTCGGTGCCAAAAACGAAAATACAAAACTAAAGACACCGACTACCGAAATTAAAGTTATTTTTCACTTTACAGTGTTTTTGGGAGTCGGTTTAATTTTTTGGTAAAAAGTTTTTATATCTTATTCATTTCATGCAAATCAGTGAATGAACGTGAATGTGAATTGTAGGTAAAGTAACGTTACACCATGCCACCAATTCCTGGATAGTTTGACTCGCATCGGCTTCCAGAATCTCCTTTCATACTTTTTCACCTATTATTTACGGTTTTTGAAAATGTGCTTTATCTCAAAAACTGCTGACTGTATCTTGTTCTACTTTTTTATTGAAAGTTTTTATTAAGATCTACAGCATATTTTTTTTTAGATTTTTCTCTCTCTTATTTAAAAATTATAGGGGGTGCTGCCACACATTTTACCACTTTGAAAAAGTTTATCTTTCGAACGATTGAATTGGAGAAAAAATAATTTCAGATACCTCAATATAATTTTTAAAGACCTATCTATTGACCTAACACGTCATATAGGTTTGATAATTTTTTTTTGTCATTGGTCGCAAGCAACTGTATAACATGAGGTCTCGGGTTCGATTACTGGGTCGGGCAAAAAGTGCTACCAGCGTTCAAAAGAATGGTGAAGGAGCATTACCTCTCCCTATAACTTTTCCCCTTCTTTCTCAATTACACATGTAATATTTATTAGTATATGATTTTAGTATTGTATGTATTTTATATTATTATGTTCAATTAATATTATGATGTTTGTACACTGACAGCCCTTAATCTGTCTCCTTTAAGTTTGTCCATCCAAAGGTTGTCTGTAAGAGATCGCCCTGGGCGATAAGACCGCCCATTGTACACTAGTTTATTTTTTTTTTTTTGTATCCATAGAAATATTGTAAGGTGTACAATAAAGTATATAATAAATAAATAAATAAATATGGGTATTCTGTAAGAAAAGTCTCAGTAGTAGCCCAGAGTTTGGAAGTTGGCGGTATGATACCCCTATGCCTTGGAAAGCACGTTTAGTAGTTGGTCCTGGCTATCATTTGGACATCTTCAAAAGTCGTTACGGGTATGATACTGGTCTCGCCAAGGAGTATCGTATTACCCAGCTACTGGGATGAGGAGGCCAGCTAGGCAGACGCTCCATGTAGAACACTAATTTGCAGCTGCATCAGGTTAGACTGACCTCAACATAATTGGGAAAAGGCCATTATATAGTTTATGCGGAGCATTCCACGGACTTTTCCTTTTTTTAATTTTCGCAAAGTTGTTTACAGAATATATCTACTTAACAAGTTTCCACTCTGTAGTCTTAATAGTTTCGGAATAAAGTGGCTGTGATATACGGACGAACAGACTCCTAACGACGAACGAACGGAACCCTAAAAACTGACCAACTGCGAGTGTGACTCGCCCATGAAGGGTGTTTGTATAAATGGCCGAGTAATATTTGCGGTATTCATAAAATGTGTTATATCTCTCAAAAACTGCTGACTATAACTTGTTGAAACTATTTTTTGCTGAAAGTGTTCATTGAGATCTAGATCTAGAAATACTGATGGAGAGACAGGCAAACAGATATGATGAATCTATTAGGGTTCCGGTTTTTTGCTATTCGGCTACAGAACCCTAAAAACCTTTGCACGAAAATATCTGTTTAAACTAAAGTCGAGAATGTTTGGCATTTTTTCGGCGCGCATCCATTTGTGTGGTTACTTGAAAGTGAACGACACTTCGGCGGTCCATCCCCATGAGATGAGACCTCCAATAGCCTGGAGGCAGCCCAGCGGGGTCAGACAAACGCAAAAACATGGGCGAAGGTTATTTTGTTTCTCTGTCCGTATGTCACGGCTACTTTCTTGGTAGATGTATTCTATGAACCGGTTTATGGTTTATATAAAAAAAAATAAGAGCGAAGGAACGAGGTTTCTAAAACCATTTCCTCACAAAGTCAATCGTTTGAAAGATATAAACTTCTAAACTGGTAAAATGTGTGCTCCCTCTCTAACTTTTAAAATAAGAGAGTGCAAAATCTAAAAAAGTATATGCCTAACGAAAACTTACAACGAAAATTAGTTTCAATGAGATAGGTACTGCCAGCTCAGTGCATGTGATTGATATAGAACATTTTGAAAAACCGCAAATATAACTTGGTCATTTATACAAATGGTTGATGAACGAACTTCGTAATTTATGAAAAACCTTTCGTGGGTGGGTCCGACTCACACTTGGCCAGTTTTTAACCGACTTCTAAAAAAGAAGGAGGTTCTCAATTCGGATGTTTGTATTTTTTTTTTTTTTTATGTTTGTCCACGCATAACTCCGTCGCTTGCCAACCGATTTGAAAAATTCTTTTTTTGTTGGAAAGGGTATACTTCCCAAATGGTCCCATGAAAATTTTATCGAAATCGGACGAGCCGTTTCTGAAAAATCAAAAAAAGTCGAAAAAAATAATTTACGGTGATGATCGTTTCGTTTACTCTGCATTGCGTTTTTTGTTCGCGCATAACTCCGTCATTTACGAATCGATTTGGAAAATTCACTGACCCACTAAAAAGCGCGAAAATAAAAACTTTTTTGCAAAAAATAAAACCGACTTCCATATCAAAACACTACAAAGCCAAAAATAATTTTAATTTCGGAAGGCGGTGTGAAAAAAAAGAAAATACAAAACCAATAACACCGACTACCGAAATTAAAATTATTTTTGGCTTTGTAGTGTTTTGATATGGAAGTCGGTTTTTTAATTTTTAACCTTTGTTTGTTAGTAAAAATTCTGGGGTGGGCACCAGACCATTCTAGGGTGGGCACGCCCCCCCCCCCCCCCCTTCCTACGCCCATGATAGAAATGTAGTAAAACTATACAATTCAATTATATTTTAGCTGTCAAAGTCAAATGTGACATTACTGCTTACTGACGTTTTATCTGTTTCAAAATGGTGCTAGTTGACCAAAATTCGGTTGGAACTGTAAAAATTTTAGCAGATAACCGCGTAAATCAGTCATTCATTTGTCATTGTGTACGAGATTACAATTCTAAGCCATTTCTTTCAATGGAGTGTCAGTGGTTGAACATTATAATAATAGATTACCAAACTTCGTCAAAATCTACAAATAAAAAATTGGCCAAGTGCGAGTCAGACTCGCCCATGAAGGGTTCCGTTGTAACTATAATAATATAATATAATACGTATATTTATTTAACGAAAAATAAACCTCACAAATTTCTTAAAACTAGCTTATTTACATTTTTTACAACTACGCCAAATAACTTTATTTTTCAGTGTTTGTATGAATTACAAAGTTATATTTGCGGTTTTAGAAAATATGCTGTATCTCAAAAATTGCTGACCCGATCTCGTTCAAACCAAAAATTGGTTGAAAGATTATATTAAAATCTACGGACATATATTTTTTTAAATATTTTTCACTCCATTATTATACAAGTTAGAGGGGGGACACATTTTACCACTTTGGAAGCTTATATCTTTTAAACGATTGACTTTATGAAAAAGTGGTTTTAGAAACCCCTATATCATTTTTAAAGACCTGTCTATAGATACCACATACGCATAGGTTTCATGAAAAAAAAAATTTTTCAGTTTTAGTTCCATGTATGAGGAGCCTCCCTTTATTTTAAATATTATTTAATTTTTGTCTTACAATCGGAAAGCGGTTTATAGAATACATCTACCTACCAAGTTTCACATGTATAGTCCTAAAAAAACACTTTCTAGAAAGTACTACAATCTAGAAGGTGTTTCGATGCATAGTTAAAGTATTACTTTTAATGATGTATGTATGTGTGGTGTGGCATCGAGTTGCCGCGGCTAGCATACCACAGATAAACCCTCGATGGTTTAGGTGGTATGTTTATATTTCTTAAAAATGTACTCGCATGTTTTAAATAATAAACGATAAAAAAAAATAGTTTCGGAATAAAATGACTGTGACATACGGACCGACGGACGGACAGACAGACAGATGGACAGACATGACGAAACTATAAGGGTTCAGTTTTTTGCCATTCGGCTACGGAACCCTAAAAATCAATGATCCACCATTCCGACACTATTGCAATAGCAGATTCGGCCCCCTGGTCTAGATTACTTATTTTGTATTTTGTAATTTGTATTTCAATTAAAAATAGCTAAAATACTGTATTTTGTATTTTATATTTCAATTACCTTACTTAAAAATATTTTGTATTTCGTATTTTAATTACTTGCGATACAGTATTTTGTAATTTGTATTTCAATTAAAGCAAAGCATGTATTTTGCCCAGCCCTGTTATTAGGTTACCATACAGGTTACACTTAAGTTCCATTGTACGGTCGTTATGTAAAGGGATATTACGTCAAATAAAAAAGACAAAAAAGGAAAACAAGCCCAAAAGAGATAACCCACACAATTAAATTACATAATTTAAATAATAAAAACATAAGTTTTAGTTAAATGTAAAATAAACTGCATATTTATAACATAGTCAATGACAAACTTTGTAAAACATGAGACACTTCCCAAATGTTCCTGTTATGGTCGTATTATAAAATGTCAAATTCGTCTATTTTACCGTATCGGGGACAAAAGTGGGCGCCCCGCCCACTGCTGGGCGTGAGAAGTGATGGTTTGATTGCTAAACAGCTGGTATCCAAATAGTAATTCTTAGAAAATACTAATCAGATTTATCGAGGTATTTTGTTATTGGAATTCACTAACGTAGGAATTATCTAGGTTCATTCAACGATTTTAATAGTTTCTTGGTATTGCAATCAAAGATATTAAGGAATACAATAAATGTAGGTGTACGCTGAGAGACGTATTAAAGATCTCAGTCAGATATTTAATTACATTTAAATATTTCAAATTATAATCTTAAGTTTTTTAAATAATTAAATTTAAGCACAACTGAATTTAAATTATGATTTTTAAATAATTGACGCGAACATCAGACCATTTACAAATATTTTTTCCCTCGCATCTAATGTGAAATTCACGCGAAGTGATAGTGTTTTATTTTTAAACTAGCTTCCTGTCCGAGACTTCATCCGCAAACCTTAATAAATTATACACCTAAACCTTCCTCTTGAATCATTCTATGTATTAAAAAACCGCATCAAATTCTGTCACGTAGTTTTAAAGATCTAAGCATACATAGGGGCAGACAGCGGGAAGCGACTTT
This sequence comes from Tholera decimalis, assembly GCA_943138885.2. Lineage (NCBI taxonomy): Eukaryota > Metazoa > Arthropoda > Insecta > Lepidoptera > Noctuidae > Tholera > Tholera decimalis. Next base: position 2,798,636 of record OW964553.2, on the reverse strand, counting down.
GTTTTATACTATGTAGTGATAAAGGAATAAACATTGGGAATAAATAAAGATCGTTGACTTTAGGAGACATTTTAGCTTAGTAGCCATGGAAGCTGTATGGTACCTAGTGTTCATTACAGCCTTCATGGTGATTATAATTATCGTATGACTGAAATAAAGTAATATTATTGAAACATAAAATTCATATTCCTTAGTAGACCTGCATAATTATGTGTCCAAAATACAGGTACCTATACTTTATATCCCTACTTCCCATAAAATAATGAAATTACCATAATCAAACTAATGATAAATATGTTTTGTCGTGTACGCTTCAAAACTATTAGTATTACATAAAATACTATAAATCCTATTGAATGTAAGTACTTACTAATGTGACCAAAAAGTCCGCGAGACAATATAAATATGTATAATATAATAATTACGTTACAATTAGTTAACGTTTTATTGTATTAATAATACAGCTATAACACGGACACAAACAAGAAGTAATACGTATGAAGATATGACTCCTGATTCAAATCAATTATTAAATCATTTAGGCTGTTTACGTAGCAGTAAGCTACGTATTAGGTATCAAGCCATACGGTTATTATTACGTATTTACCGTATTTACAAACTATTCAGCGCTAAATATTCGTGTCTTGTTATTTGTATGAGTCGTGCTCCATTTTGTGAGTAAATGCACTAGGCAAAATATTAAAATTAAATTACAACAATGCATAATAATGTTATGTATGTACATAGGGTCATAGGGATACAGTATTAAAAATTGGCCAAGTGCGAGTCAGACTCGCCCATGAAGGGTTCCGTAGTAACTAAACGTTCAAACCAATTTTGGTTGAAAGTTTACATTAAGATGTACAGACACATATTTTTTTTAGATTATTCATTCCATTATTATAAAAGTTAGAGGGGGGGACACACATTTTACCACTTTGGAAGCTCTCTTTTGGAAGATCTTTTAAACGATTGACTTTATGAAAAAGTGGTTTTAGAAACCCTTCATTTTTAAAGACCTGTCTATAAATACCACGCACGCATAGGTTTCATGAAAAAAATATTTTCAGTTCTAGTTCCATGTATGGGGACCCCCTTTATTTTAAATATTTTTTAATTTTTTTCTTAAAATCGGAAAGCGGTTCACAGAATACATCTACTTACTAAGTTTCACATGTGTAGTCTTAATAGTTTCGGAATAAAATGGCTGTGACATACGGACGGACGGACAGACAGACAGACAGACAGAAGGACAGACATATCGAAACTATAAGGGTTCCGTTTTTTGCCAATCGGCTACGGAACCCTAATAAAAAAGATGACAACGTGAAAGAGATGCTTTGTGTATAATATTTAAAATAAATCGATGCGAATTTTATAAATGGGCAAGTGCGTTAGTTTGACGTAAATACAGAATAATGTATCAATGTCATTCTTGATGTAAAGATATTTGATGGACTAGAGAGTGACTAAGGTAGGTACTTATTTTTGCTGAAAAAATTTCACGCGAGCGAAGCTGCGGGCAAAACCTAGTATGAATAATATGAACATCTGTATCAAAATAATAAAATGCACGTTCGACAAACGCCATACATAAGGTCGCGTGGGTGATCCTCTATCTAGTATCAATCAACAAATAAATTAATCATGCACTGATCACAACACTACCGCCTACTTAATATTAATTCACGATGTGCCTTAAATTTTAGGCCAAAGGGCTTTATGTAGGCGACAATATTGGTAAATATTCAACACATGTCTACTTATGGCCTTAAAAATCGCCCACCGGCACAATCGGGTGTGGGCTGGATTAATAACCTTTAAAAATAAACAACTTTTGTGTAAATAAATTATAAGAACCTATATTTTACGTCATCAGTAGGCTAAAGCTTCACTCACTGCACTTAATTCTTAATTCATGGATAAGATTACACTGGTCGCCAAAATCTGGGGGCACAGTACAAACACTGTCGCACCATCCTTTTCTGGCACCATTTCGGCGTATTTTCATGCCCCAATTTGAAAACCTCTGGACAGGTTTAGAACGCTGAAATTGTCATCATCTAGTAATCTATAAGCACACACTGGAACCACAAAATTTCACGTGTGTAGCTTATTTATTTCCTAAGTTATGCAAAAACAAATTTGTGCTAATTGGACACTCACTGGCTCACTGACTCAGGGATCATCAAAATAGAACTAGTACTTCAGTACTTCCCATAAACCTAGAGAGCTGAAATTTGGCATAGAGGGAGGGTTTAGTATCCATATAAAGGGAAAATTATCAAAACTAGAATCATGGAAGATCTGGAGTACCTAATGACCCTGAGGAGAAACCGTAACAGACCAGCCAAACTATTAAAGTTATTGACATGCTGTGTTGACAAAATGTGTTAAGTGTGGTTAGCCCTTTCTTTTGAAATTAAAAATGTAAGTAAAATAAAATCTACATACAATTTATGCAAAAATTATGTAATTTAAAGACTTTGACAACAGTTTATGATACGACCGGAATTTTCCAAACATATCCGGTAATATAGGTCTTTGTCCGGAATGCGGAGGGAATCCTAAACCATCCGGAATTTCTACAATTGAATGAAAGAATGCAACATAAAAAATATATGTTATTTTTTTATGGTTGTATAATATTTATTAGTTTTTAACATTAAATCTTTAACACTTTAAACACTTAATTTAAATAAAAACCCTGAACTACATATATACATCTAAAAATAAACTAAAATATGGCATCCATAATGTTATTATCATCTAATGTCCGGAATTTACTCCGGATTTTCGATATTTTGATCTGGCAACCCTAGCCGGGAGCCAACAGTTTAACGTACTTACCGAGCCACTAAGGAACCTCGATGTGTCAAAGTCACCAATCTTCGGATTGAACTCGGCTAGCGATGCTGAACCGTGAAGATTGAGCCCTGTGGATGTTATAATGTAGTCACGAGCTCCTCTTCAAGAACAGACTAGGCAGAAAGTACCTACTTGATGTAATAGGTAGTGAAATGTTGGGGGTCCTAACGTCCTTTAAATTAGACAACCATCTCGATCGAATGTACTTTAATAAATCCTACTATCCTATCCTACTTCCTACTAATATTATAAATGTGAAAGTTTGTGAGGATGGATGGATGTTTGTTACTCTTTCACGCAAAAACTACTAAACGGATCTGAATGAAATTTGGTAAGTTGATAGCTGATATCCTAGAATAACACATAGGCTACTTTCATCCCCTAATTCCCACGGGATCGGGATTTACGAGGGAAAACCCCTTCCACGCGAACAAAGTCGCAGTCAGAATAAATGCGAAAATTTGTGAAAATTGCGAGAGTTTGTATATACCTATATTTGTTGCTCTTTCTTGCAAAAACTACTGAACAGATCGCAATGAAATTTGGTAAGTAGATAGTTGACATCTTGGAATAACACACAGGCTACTTTTTATCCTGGTTTAATTTTAAAGAACTAGCAATCTTGCTACTACGCTAAATATGCTTGTAGTGGAGTGGGTTCACAGTGGGGTGAATAGTGTAATGGGTGGAATTCGAACCTGCGACTTCTCGATCACAAGTCCGACACCTTAGCCATTAGGCTATTGTCGAGATCGGGATTTACGCGGGAAAACCTCCCGCGCACGAAGTCGCGGGCAAAACCTAGTAGACTATAAACAACAAAAACAATCAAGGGCCGAACATCGAAGGGCGTCAACTAAGTGAGCGGTGATCGAAAGGTCTAAGAATCAAGCATATGGCCACATATGGCCTTAGATAGACGCCACGACATGTCGCCCACTGAAACAGTTGTCCCGCATGTCGTAGGCGACCGATACCTTTTCAAAATATTATATAATAGTTGCTGGCCTCGGCTTCGTTCATACGATGTTTTATACAAACTTTAATTCCCTATTTCAGCCTTTATGGTGCGGGGTGAGGGGGAATGGGATGCAGTCGCCTCCTTCAGCAGTCGTGCTAGCGAAGGAGGAGGCTGAACGCGAGAGGGAGATGTAACTCTCTTACTCACGCCCCAGCAGCCGCGGGAGACGCCCCGTGCGTAGGGGATTGCAGGCCGATCTCCGGCCACCGTAGGTCCGGGTATGCGGACGGGGGCCCGGGTTAGCTCACCGTCCGAGAGGGACTAGGCCCGGGTCTGTGGCGCATTGTGTTCCACGCGCGCCTCAAAGATCATTCAGTAGCACTGCAACGGATCACTTGGCAATGATGCGACGGATGAACTGGCCAGGAGGGGATCCGGCACGACGGTTTTCGGACCCGAGCCCATCGTACCGCTCCCCTTCACCCAGCTGCGCATATGGCTAAAAGAACACACACACGACCAAGCCCAGAAATGGTGGTCCTCGGCACCAGGCTGTAGGCAGTCCAAGGAGGCGATGCCAAATCTCAATAAAAAACTAATCAGGCGCCCCCTACACTAGGTCTTCACCTATATCCATGCGAAATTGCATCAATATCGTAACAAACAGAAAAACAGATTTTTGTGTTTATAATATAAGAAACAGTCCAGCTATTGCCTGTGACTTTGTTCGCAATTTATACGTGCCCTTCTAGTCTAGGGCTTCCAGAGTATAATCTATCTCTCTGCTAAATTAATTTTGGATAGGATAATAATAACAATATACATATTTTATGTATTATTTAAATATTTCTAATCTTTTTTACACCTAGTTTAATTTATATTACTTTTTAAAATAGGCACCGGTGACTAGTTTTTACTACAAGTAGCGCGGGGCTTCGCTGCCGTGGACTGTATCTCGACAAAAACATAACCTCTTTTTTTTGCAGTCAGGTAAAATGTAGTTTTTAACCTTCCTCAAGCTTCAAGCTACTTTCATACCAAATTTCATGTAAATCTACCCAGTACTTTCTAAGATTAACGCGTTAAAACAAACAAACTTCTCCGCTGGATTCTATTAGAATGGATGTCAAGAAAACAAAAGATCACTGTCCTCAGTAATCAGGAAACGGTTAGAGAGATAGAGATCAGTATCTATTGCGGAGTGGAGAGGGGGCTGGCATAAATCCTCAGTACCTAGGTGCAATGGAAAGAGGGTGTATAAAAGTGGCTAACAAAACCACACCTGATTAAAGAATGGCTTAAGATCCTACAAAAGGCAAAAGTTCTCAAATGTAACATACATGATAACTATAAGCTTTTTTAAAGGCTCTCGTTTGACCACCATCTCACGTGATGGTAAGCAATGACGTGGTCGCAGATGAAGTTCGCTTACCTAGAAGTAACCTATTCATTCTTGATTTAAAGACTCCCAGGTTAGGAAACACGGATTCCGGCAGAGAATTCCACTCATTAGCTGTACGCACAATGCATAAATATTAATGTGTATGAAATATATATATTTTTCTTTTATTAAAAATAGGTTCGCGTTTGACCACCATCTCACCTGATGGTAAGTGATGATGTGGTTGAAGATGGAGCGCGCTTACCTAAAAGTAACCTATTCACTCTTGACTTAAAGACTCCTAGGTTATAGCTATCGGGAAACACAGACTCCGGCAGGGAATTCCACTACTTAGCCTTATTTTCTCCTTAGCTTATTAATAATTCTTTCATAGATTTGGTATATTAAAAAGATACCAATCCCTAGCCGTATGCACAATGAAAGTACTCCCAAAACGTTTTGTGGTACCTACTTAGGTGTAGCTATTTTTAATACTTTTTAAAAACTTCTTGGGACGAATAACCATTTCCGAGAATCCTATGTGTTTCTGTCTGGGTATGTTGCTTGTTATGGTAAAATAGTGGCTTTCAGCTCCGTTTACGTGAACCAGTGCGCAACACAAGCGCTGCGCGTGCGCATGCGAACTTGACATTGTCTATTCTCGCGCCGGAAGCCGGCCGGACGCGCCGGATACGGCCGCCCTTCAAAGGGGTTACATTGTTTCGTAGAACGTAAGCGACAAACAAACACATTTGAACACGTTAATTTTGTAATGAACTTGGCTTTCTGCTTAAAGTAAACATATACAATGTTGCAGTGGAACGTTAAGCCGAAATGCATTCGTACACAAAAACTTACAGGGAAATTGATGCATCTATATCGGACGAAAATAAAGGATTATTCTAAGGGGAGGAAGGGAGAGTCGCAACAGCATCCTGAGAACGGTAGGTGCTCTTTGATTATGAAGCAGTTTATGCAGAGGGTGATGGTTATAAACACTAGATAATAATCTATTATAAGTTACTAAGACTATGAAGTACCTATATAAGTTACTAAGACTATGAATTCTTTGGTCCGAAATAAAACGTTTTATTATCAAATTCAATTTTTTTTTTTTTTCAAATTCAAAATTATTTATTTGCTCAAATAAGGTGTAGAAAGGTCTTACAGAATTATCAGAGAATCTCTTATTTTTCCTGTAATATCGGCATGCAAAAAGGGTCTACAAATGATTAAACATGCTTGCTTTCATACAAATTAATGAATTAATAATATACTTATATTAATAACATGCTCACAAATTATTGAAAACATTACAATAATGTTATGAAATATTCATTAATAAAATGTTTAGAAATAATTACAAATGTCATAAAAATATGTCACAAAAATGTCATACAATATGTCACAATTATGTCCTAAAATAATATACAAATTACAAGAAAAAGAAAATGCATGTACCAATTAAAACCTAAAATACCTTTACAACTTATAATCTAAGAACTCAAGTACGCTATAAAAACATTTGTCAATTAATAAATCCGTCAAACTACGTTTAAATTTTAAAAATGGTAGTGCTTTTATGGTACTTGGAACTTTATTAAATAATTTGATGCACATAATGTAGCTATTATTGGATGTGAGTGTGAGTTTTGTTTTTGGTCGATGTAACTTATTAATATTATGTGACCGAGGAGTATAATAACTTGCCGCATCCTGCCCTATCATCATTAATTTAATATTAGTAGCCTTTTTTGCAATCGGGGAGTAATCTTCAAAAGAGACTCGGTCATTTGGGAGGAAGATTGAGGAGTGGTCGAGGGGTGGGCGAGGGAGGGGGGGAGCGAAGGAGGGGGGGTTCTTTTATGAGACTGCTCAGGAGCTCCCTGTGCCAGTTAAGGCAACTCCCTGGGGAGGTACTTAAGATACCTTCTATGACTTATAAATCAGATTATTAGTCTCTTTAATTCGGTGGGAAAATTATCTAATGACTCCTCCCGCTGTGGTTGGAGTGGAAGGGAGTGTCAGACTTCTACTGACTAAAAACCCACCCCGTCTTTCAACTGCCCTTACGTTCCGGGCCGCAGTACCGTCAATGTTGTTGACTGTTCTTTTATTCCTAGCTTTGCGTATTTAACTGGTTTCGTTATGCAGATAGATCCCAACTAGCACAAATGGGCTGCATTAGAGCTTTGGAGCGTATCCGATTATTACTTATGGTAATAGACGTAAGCGCTAGAGCGTCTACTGCAGACTTAAAGCAGCCGCTTTAGCGCTATTTGGGCGCCATTTTATGCAACCTAAAGTTCCATTTAACCTGCACAACGGTTGCATAAAGGTTCCTTAATAGCTATAACGATTTATTAACGCTATACTAAAGCTCTCGTAGCGCTACTTTTGAATGATTTTGAACTACTTTGAACGAATGAATTGAGTATAGTTCTTTATTGTATATCTTCAGTTGACATTGTTTGTAATATTTTGGTAAAGTGTTTTCGTCGCCATCATGAAAATAAAACAAAAAGAAGTAAATGTTTGTATTCTGTATTAGCAAGATATATAAAGATACTTAAAACGCTGTCCAGTTTACTGTAGATATATAAGATAATTTTCGAGTAATTTTAACGCGCTTTTATGATATTTAAAAAATTAAGAAAAGATATGTGATATTTTTTATTTGTTATACAGAATAAATTTTATTTCCGTATTTTTACGTGTCGATAACTTACTATTCGCAAGTGGCCGATTGTTTACCGGTACATTTAATGCACATTTAACTGAAAAACCAATGTATATCAACTCAATTTTGCAAGTGAATTATAAGTTTTCTTAAAAAATCATGGCGTCATTGTACTGTAGTCATAACCTGCAGTTTGAGCTCTAATAACTCCCTTTTGAGAATCATAGCGCTAATTTTCACCCTTCTAACGCTTCCAGTGATTTTTGTTCCCCTAGTGCAAGTCACAGCCACAAAAAGCTCCTATTTTCCTGTTTTTGAGGTTATAAGATTAATTATTTGTATCCTTAAGTGTATTGTAAGGTGTACAATAAAGTATATAATAAATAAATAAATAAATAAGATCTAGTTACGTACTTATTCGTTTAGCATCCATTTTATTAAATGTTTTATAATACTTACAAAAGCGGCTGTAAAATGGTGAATGGATTGAGCCTGCAAGGAATGACTATTGCTACTAAAGGCCTTAGTTACACTGATGATTTTTTTGTAACTATAGTATGCATAAGAGTTTCTATTATTTCTATAATGAAACTTATAGTAGTATAATAGTGGTTACTATAACTATAACCTATACAAGTTACAATGGAAACTACTATGCAGCTGTGAGTGGTAGAATGACCTTCGTAACTCTCATATAAAGGTGTAAGTGGTAAATGAGTTCTACCGTGGACTACTGTGAAGGCTAGGGTAGTATTTTATTCAGCTTATAGCACCTTAAGTAACTTTTATAACTATAGACGTTTACGGATGCAGATATGCAACTCTGAACTGCTTTTTGAACCGTTAAAGCGCTATTTTACAGCCCAAAGTAACAAAATAGGCTGCTATTTCCACTAATGTGCTCGTTGGGATATACCTATATAGAATGATCAGCTTAGTTTTTATTTATTAGGATGCCTCTCTACTACGTTGTGTCTCTGAGAAATGCCTATTGGAAGTTTAATAATAATAATAATAATATTCCACAACTTTCACACAACGCCATCTAGTCCCAAACTAAGCAGAGCTTGTGCTATGAGTACTACACAACTGATAAACATACATATATATTGCTAAATACATACATATTATAGATAAATAATAAGTTTATAATCGAGCTATATGTATAACTAGCTTTTGCCTGCAACTTCGTTCGCGTGGGAGGTTTTTCCCACGTAAATCCCGATTCCATGGGAATTCCGGGATAAAAATATCCTATGTCCGTCTCCTGCTTCTAGGCTACCTCCCCACCAATTTTTAGCTAAATCGATTCAGCCGTTCTTGAGTTATAAATAGTATAACTAACACGACTTTCTTTTATATATATAGATTTGTGTGTTTACTTTTTGTTTATGTGTAAATGTGTCTCTATATGGACTTTGGTCTGAAAATAAAGTATTTTATATATGGTAATCGGACGGGGTAGCTGAAGAAGCTCGCGCTCGGACGCCCCGCCTTTTTATACCTTCGGCCGCGAAACGCGTCGAGCGCGGCGACCGATTCTCAAAAATAATCCTTATAGCATGATGGCTTATTATTAGCGTATTTCATGTATAACTTTGGTGTTTCTTTACCGATTTATTTGATTCTTTTTTATGGAATAGTTAATAATGTTAACTTTCTCAATTAGGTGTGACTGAGAGTGTTATAAAGGTAAGAGTAGACAAATACACACATCAAAAGTGTCTAGGGATCAAGCATTTCTTTTCTTGAGATTGAGATGTGGCTTTGTAATAAATTTATGATTTTATAAATTTATATGGATCCTTTTTGGTGCATTTCATAATTTGAAACAGGAATTGTTAATCAAATTCGAGTAAAAGATGAAAATCAGCTGTCAATATTTTCCCTATAAAAACATACAACGCATTGAAGACATTATTAATGCTACTGTTTCCCTACTACTGATTAAAACCAACGTTATTATGGAGCGGCGACGTCATTTAAGCAGGGAAGAAATGCTCAGAGCCGTGGGAATGATAGAAGCTGGTTCCCGGCAACGTACTGTGGCTTTAGCTCTGAATACAAGTCAGAGTGTTATCAGTCTACTTTGGACATGTTACCGAAGCACTGGTACCGTGGCTGAGTGCCATGGAGGACGATATCGCGGCACCACACGGAGACAAGACCGATACATTCAAATCTTAACTCGAAGAGCTCCAACAATAACCGCCATGATGTTAGCCGTGAGGCTTCATCACTCTTCAGGGAACTTACTTAGCGACCAAACAGTCAGAAACCGCTTGCATGAAGTGAACCTTCATTCCCGAAAACCGCTACGGGTACCACCTATAGCAATGCACAATCGTAGGATTCGATATCAATGGGCTCTTGAACACAGAAATTGGGCAGAAGAACAATGGCGTTTCGTGTGCTTTTCTGATGAGTCTCGTTTTGGTATGAGACCGGATACAAGACGTATATGACACTGGAGAACCCCTGGACGCCAACAGCGATTAAAATCCTGCCAGGAAGTCCATCCTTATAGTGGTGAAACCATCATGGTATGGGCGGGTATTTGGATCGGCGGAAGAACTGAGTTGATTTGGATCAGAGGCAACCTCAACGCTCAAATTTATGCTGAGACGATTGTATCTGACGTCATCGTTCCTCTACGAGTGCAAATCGGTCCCTTATTTCAGTTAATGCATGATAATGCACGACCGCACACCGCAAGAGTTGTAAGACAGACTCTCGCCGCAGCTAACATCAATGTCCTGCTCTGCCCTGCTCAGTCGCCAGACTTGAACCCGATTGAGCATGCATGGGATATGCTACAGAGAAGAGCTCTGCCGAATATGGAGGGTATCCAGTCGCAAGAAGACCTTTTTTTGTTGTTGCAACGAACATGGGCGGCCATTCCACAGCGTGATTTGGATGAACTCATTTTGAGTATGTCAAACCGATGTTCTTGTGTTGTTAGTGTTCGCGGTAGAAACACGGATTATTAATTGTTTAAGTTACCCAATAAAATTTTAAAGTAAACTGTTATTTCAGTCCTTTTTTCGAACTTTAATGTTAGTGGTTCAAATGTCAAAAATCCCTTTATTAGGAAAATCGCAAATTTCTTTATTAATGCAAAGGTGACTTGGTTTATCGTTACTGTGACAAACGAAAACACTTTATTTGATGAATCCTTAAAGAAAATTTTAATTAATATCAATCAGGCGAAAAGTAATTGCAAAAATATATGTTGATCCCTAGATACTTTTGATGTGTGTATTATAATCAGAAAGATTCGAACTGCTAAGCTATCGGGAGTTACACGTATTATTGTGAGTCAACCATAAAAGATAGACATATGCTGTCGTGGGATATTATACTATATAAAGCTAAATTACCACTCACTGACTGACTCATTGACATAATTGTTCTCCCAGATGGTGGATGGGGAGGTGGGTATATATTGACAGATTCGTAAATTTATATTATTATAAAGATTCATTTAGAGGGGCAATGCTTTAGTCAAAATACTTCTGCAACCCCCCCCCCCCCCAATCAGCCCCCCCCCTTTTTTTTTTTTTCATTAGCACGCGAGGTGCTTGCACCTCGCGCAACACGCAAATACTAAACCCCCCCATCTCCCCCCCCATTTTTTTTTTTTTGTTTTTTTCACAAGCACGCGAGGTGCTTGCACCTCGCGCGACACGCAAATACTAAACCCCCCCATCTCCCCCATCACCCCCCCCCCATTTTTTTAATTTTTTTTCACAAGCACGCGATGTGCTTGCACCTCGCGCAACACGCAAATACTAAACCCCTCCCATCTCCCCCCATCACCCCCCCCTTTTTTTTTTTTTTCACAAGCACGCAAAGTGCTTGCACCTCGCGCAACACGCAAATACTAGTTTTTTATATAATTTTAAAGAGAACATTTCCGTCATGAAATGATTTCTGTGTAGCTTTAACCATTAAGGTTGCACACGCGACGGAAGCTTAAAAAAACCGGTCAAGTGCGTGTCGGGCCACGCGCAGTGAAGGGTTCCGTAGTTTTTATAACAGCCAAGTGCGTGTCGTATTCGCTGACTGATCGTTTCGTACCATGCTCTAACTAAAAGCCAAACATGACTACCTAACTAATTTGATTTCCTATATAAATCCTCACCTGATCCGACAATTTTGCACGGAAAGTTTTATTTTTTTTAGAGATTTGTATAAATAAAACTTGTCATAGCCGGTGTTTTGAATTTAAATTATATTCTATTATTACTATTTCAATCTCCAAATTCCTACACTCAACGAGACTTGATTATGAATTTCACAATTCAACTATTTCAATTTTATCTCTAGCCTCTACACACAATCTCAAGAACTTATTTTTTTTTTCTACACACAATCTCAAAAACTTTTTTTTTTTTTTTTGTTAGGGCCACTCGTAGTGCAGCACACTAAGGCTGGTCACTACTTAACCGGGCGATCAACTATTAACTCATTTTTTTTCTATAGGGCCACTCGTATTTAAGCACACTAAGGCTGGTCACTACTCAACCGGGCAATCCTGTGGTGACCTCTAAAATTAAAGGCCCCCAGCCAGGGCTTACAAACTAGAATTACATTTTAAACAACCGTACGCTAAGGGCACTCCCTGTGGAGTATGGGCCTCGGCATAATGTGGTCGTTGGTGGAGGGCAGCAAAGGGACAGGCTGGGTCCATATTATTTAAGGGGTTATTTATCGCTACTGGCTCAGCATCGCGGGCTGGCTCGTTTGGCAAAGGTCGGGGAGAGTTTCCGTTACAAGTACGCGGACGTCGAGATGGGCCTCGTCGGCGAGGCCGGAATACGGAACGCGTTTTATTTCTGTATTTTCTAAGAGTGCTAGTTTCCCTACTGCTCTCTTGTCGGATGGTGGTGGGGTCGTCGGGCTCGTCTAGGACGTTACGCGGGCGACGAACCCGAGAAATATTGGGGGGTCTGTATCGGGCGGCCGATACGATCAGGGGGTTTGTGTGGTTTTCAGCAGAGGTGAAGTAACGCACTGAATGGCGTTTCAGCACGTGCTTTATGGTTGGGGCAAAAACTTAATAATTTTCATAACTACCTACTTATAGTTTTGGCGGTAACGAAACCATTGTGAGATATAATTCGACGACAACGCCATCTAGTTAGAAAAGAAGTACTAAATTGTTACACAAAACTGAAAAATGAGACTGGTTTGACACAATCCTCAACTAATTTAATTACTTAAACACAACTAACTATAATTTTACTGGACAGAAACTGTTTTTTAACCGACTTCTAAAGAAGGAGTAGGTTATCAATTCGTCACGTATATATAATATATATATTTTTTATGTATGTGCACCGATTACTCCGTCAATTGTGGATCGATTTAGAAAATTATTTTTTTCGTTTGAAATGGTATGCTCTCGAGGTAGTACCATTGTCACCAAATTAGAATTTGATGAAGGGATCTCATGGAAATCGAAGGAAATCCTCAAATTTTAAAGGCAATCCTATAGCGATTTTGGTATTTTTTATAGTAACTTGTGCATTTGCTCTCAGAAAGCACCATTTGGTGAAGCGGAACTGATGAAGAAGATCACAGATGGCCACTGGAACTACTCAATAATAAGTATTTCACGAGTTGCGGTTCGATTACTTTAAAATGGTTGCTAAGCAATTTATGGTCGTCACAATGTGAATGGTGAAATGGAGCTGATGGTGAAATACCAGGAGAACTCCTCAACAATTAACGCCCCTGCATCGGGAAAAGCAATGTTTTGTAAAAGGTGATGAGCAAGTTGACATTAGGCTATTGTAACTTAGATAAATTATAAACAGATCCAAAGACACCATCTTCTGAAATTAAAGTTATTTTCACATTGTACCTAGTGGTTTTTTGGAAGTCGGTATTTTTTTGTTAAAAAGTTTTTTTATAAAACTTATTTAAATATGAAACTAGCGTGATACAACGGACGCTTAGCGCCATCTATCGACATTTCTATGGAGTTGTTCAAAATTTTCGAGTCAAATACAATTGGTCGACTATTACTCGTAAACTTGTAAAGCCCACTCATGTGTGATAGTTTTCCTTTAAACTTCGTTATATATAGGTACTACTGCCATGTCATTTGAATTTCTAACTACAACCGTTTAGTTGATAGAGGGGGCGGACACTTGACTCTAACGAAAATTGGTACTTTAAAGCTTGATAAGTCACGAGCGGTTTACAGTCTTCCTAAACCCCTAATATTTTTGAAAGACCTATCCAACGATATCCCACACTATGGGAAGGACGAAAAAAAAAATTATCGTCTCACTTTACATGTAGGGGAGGTACCCTAAATAATTGTTTTTTTCAAAATTTTATTTTACCACTTTTTTGGCGTCATTAACGTGTATACTCATGCCAAATTACAAATTGCTAGTACCAATAGTTTTTGAGCTAAACCGCGGACAGACGGACAGACAGACGGACATGGCGAAACTATAAGGGTTCCTTGTTGACTACGGAACCATAAAAATGGAGTAACATCTCCCGTTTTCCCAACATTTCCGTTCACTGCTCTGCTCCTATTGATTGTAGCGTGATGAAAAGTATACTATAACCAGCTCAGGAGTATGAAAAATAATTGCACCAAGTTTCGTTAAAATCCGTTGAGTAGTTTTTATTTCTATAACGGTTATACAGACAGACAGACAGACAGACAGACAAAAATTTTACTGATTGCATTTTTGGCATCAGTATCGATCCCTAATCACCCCCTGATAGTTATTTTGGAAATATATTTCATGTACAGAATTGACCTCTCTACAGATTTATTATAAGTATAGAAGATAATGGCTATTGTGTCTCTCAAACAAAGGAAGAAAGCTCGAAAACGGTTTACCCTCCTACTGGGAGAGTCGGTTAAAACCAACCACCAATTTTACTCCAACTCCCACAATAATTACTAACCACTGTTATAATAAATATCCCAATTAAATTAATAAACTCCTTCCTACTCTTAGCGTGTTGCCGTGAGAGTGGATCAAAATCCCGGCACAGATGATCGCTATTATCTTCAGAGGATTACACAACATAAGGAGGCATAGGGCAGAAGGACTAACTTGAATAACTTACGAAAGATTTGCAGGCAGTTGTGAAGTAAATATGTGGACGTGTCGATATTTTTGAGAAATGTTAATACTACATTTTAGAAAGCTATTAAAATGGTGAACCAAACTTGGAAACTCATGAATGAGAAATTAATTGTTAAACTTTGTTCACGTACAAATATTGCGGTTCCAAGCATCCAATCACAGCCGAGAACATAATGAACTCTATCCTCAATGATTTAAGTTTTTGTACGAGCTTCGTACTCGTACTCCTTTAGCAAATTTCTTGGTTAATTATTGTGATATTTTATATTTATTGTCGATAGGTTTGCGTTTGACTTCTATATCACCTGTTGGTTAGCGATGATGTGGTCGAAGATGAAGCACAATAACCTAGACGTAATTTATTCACTCTTGACTGAAAGAGAAAAGAAAGGTTATAGCTATCAGGAAATACAGACTCCGGCAGGGAATTCCACTGCTTAGAATAGTGTACGCACAATGAATATATTAATGTCTATGAAATATGTTAATAATTCTATCAGAGAATTTTTGATATACTTATTTGTTTAAAAAAAAGTTTGTTTTTTAATCTTAAACACAAAATGTAAAGGAAATTTCATTACTTCAGTAACATATTCTCACCTATATTATATGCATTTTTTCCCGTTTTCACCAAATATTGATCTGTTCTCCTAAATATTAAAGTAATTAGGTAAGCTCGGCTTAGAAAAATCTCAGTATACTAAAAAAGATTTTTGTCATTCGGCTACGGAACCCTAAAATGAAAAAATATAAAAAAATCATGATCCGAGTACCTTTATATAATGTGCATGTCGTTTATCGAAAGCCATGTAGAACTTCTGATGCTTTCCTGCATGCGAGTGCATTGTGCCGACACATGCCGCGGATGCTGCGTACGCGCATCTGTCCGCTATTCCCACACCCCGCCGATTTTTTACATTACGGATGCATTGAAAGATAAGATGTTATTGCTAGGGATTGTTTTATTAAAACTCGGAAGTTGAGAGGAACTTCAATATGGAGGAAGGAAGTGTTTAGTTTTTGCATGTAAGTACTCTAGTACGTACCTACTTACTCCATGTATGTGGTTTGCCATAAACTAAAGCGAAAACCAGCGTCAAGTACCTTTTACCTGTGTGCTGAACTAGAACTGTATGGCCGAGAGTAACACTATGTTATTTATAATCAAGTTTTTTTTCTTAACCACCGACGGAAACAGAGGTGTGTTATAAGTTTAACGTGTGTATCTGAGTATCTGTGTATTTGCGTATCTGTGTATCTGTCTGTGGTACCGTAGCTACGAAGCGGGTGAACCGATTTAGATATGGTTTATTTATTAGAAAGCAGGTTTTCCGGCAGCAGTTTTTAGACATGTTTTGTCAAAATCGGTTCATTCATTTACTAGATATGGGCGGTGAAAGTGGGGACGAATAATTGTATATTGTCAAATATACTCAAGTGGCTTATCAATTGAAAGGGAACGACGCGTACTATATTACAAAAACTGCCCTTTCCATGAAATTGGTCAAATTGACAAAAGGTTAAAATAAAAATTAAATTAAATATTTAAAAAACCCCCTGCGCAAAAAATACTTATACCTAAATAGTTTAAAAATACATCACTTAAAAAAAAATAGAGTCGCGGCAGGATATCGTCAATTCAGAATATATATTCAAAGTTTGTTACATAGTGATATTTTTAAGGGATGTTTCTTATACTACATAAGTATTTTTTGCGTTGGGTTTTTTTTTTAATTTTTATTTAATTTTTTTGATCATTAGCTTGCTTTTGACCACTATCTCACCTGATGGTATGTGGACAGACATATTTAGTGCCGTTATGGTATTCTTTGAGAAGTTCAGCTGAACTTCTACCACATTGCCGATTTTAGGAGACATGCAGCTGCATGTCTCCTAAAATCGGCGATGTGGTCGAAGATGAAGCACGCTTACCTAAAAGCAATCTTGCTCTTGATTTAAAGACCTAAAGCCATCAGGAAATACAGACTCCGGCTACACTATGTGTCTGTGTCTCCAAAAAAACATGATTTATTTCTTTCTTTCAATAGTACCTAGGTATAGTTACCTACATAACTATGTACCTACATTATAAGTCCGAGGTGAGTAAGTACATAGGTTTAAGTATATCGGTCCTAAGATGGTCTCTAAGTTGGTATGTTTCTTATGTGGTAGGTAAGTTCGTAGCCCATGCAAGTAAGAAACAGCTTTTATGCGATGAATAACCGACATTGTCCAAGCGGAAATTCAAATTATAAAGCATGCAATAAAACTTAACAACAAAAACATTTAGATATTTCACAATAAAACGATCCACATAAAAAACTCAGAATGAATGCAATTAAATAAACATTATTTACTATAGCAGGATATAAAAACATTTACACGACTTCAAAGTCAAAATAAATTACCGAACATTGAAAAAATCGCATATTGGCATTTACTATGGGCTTCATTCGATGCGCTTATAGCCCTAAAATCAAATTTATTCGAAATACAAAATACGCGCTCTCTGCACAGGTGGCAAATCTCTATAGTTCCCACAGAGCACAATAGTTTTTTTTAGAGCTGACACAAGTGGCATTATATTATATAAAGCTAAATTACCACTCACTGACTCACTGACATAATTGTTCTCCCAGATGGTGGATGGGGAGGTGGGTATATTTTGACAGATTCGTAAACAAGTAACTCTCAAACCTACGGGAAAAGTGCCAAACCCCCCCTTTTCCCCCCCCTTCTCCCCCCCCCCTATCGTATCTCGGAAACTACGAGACCCGTATTTCTTTTTTTTACGGATTCGTATAGAGGAGGCTCGGTAAAGTAAAAACCATTTTTCAAAGTCCCCCCCCCCGCCCCCCTTCTCCCCCCCTTTAGGCGGATCTCGGAATCTAAGAGACTTGGAACATTTTTTTTTTCAGATTCATTTAGAGGAGCAATGCTTTAGTCGAAATAATTGTGCAACCCCCCCCCCCATTTTCCCCCCCCCCCTTTTTTTTTTTTTTTTTCACAAGCACGCGAGGTGCTTGCACCTCGCGCAACACGCAAATACTAAACCCCCCCATCACCCCCCCCCCTTTTTTTTTTTTTTTTTTTCACAAGCACGCGAGGTGCTTGCACCTCGCGCAACACCCAAATACTTTTTTTTTCACAAGCACGCGAGGTGCTTGCACCTCGCGCAACACGCAAATACTTGATTTAGAGGGGCAATGCTTTAGTTTTTTTCACAAGCACGCGAGGTGCTTGCACCTCGCGCAACACGCAAATACTAGTCTTGCCTATAAGTGTAAAAAAATGAGGTTAGAGTTGGTCTGACGGGAATATCGACAGATGTTTATTTATTGCTAATCAAACTGAGAACTTTTAGTGTGTTTTGGCAAATTGGCAATTAAAATGCCAGTTACAATTGTAAAGGCGAATATTGTGTATATTATTTCCATAGCTTGAACTAAACATGAGTCAATATCCAACTTGAAATTTGCTGATTATGATTATTAACTTTCTATCTCATTATTCTCGACATCCAGTAGGTACCTATCCTAATTACCTACTGCTGGAATTAAAAACTGTACGTATTTATTAGCTTTAATTTAAACATTGCGACCGCGACCGTTGCTATTGCGTGTTTTACACTGTTGAGCAGATCATGCTTTTTACCCGACTGCAAAGGAAGGGTTATGTTTTTCGCACGTATCTTGTATGTATGTATGTTTGTAATATACTTTATTACCACATATCTCCAGAACCACTGAACGGATTCACATAATTGAGGTATCGTTAGATTTGTCTTAGCAGTGTTCTTAGATAGATGACATTTGAAAAAATCAAACATGGCGGCTGTGCTAAGTCATTATACACAGTGAAAAACAATTTTTTTTCGAATACCACAATATGGGTATCAAATTAAAGGGCTTATCACAAGGATTTCAAAAAGGTATATCATATTTATCATTAGTGTAATACTTTTTTTTTTATGTGGTAAGATCATCAAATAAGTCCTCCCACCCCGGGCAGGGTCGGAGGGACTGTCAGACTTGTACTGACTAAAATCCTTCAAAAACAAATGCGTGAATCTATTAGAAAGCTGCCTTCCCACCGCTGGTGCACCCGATAGAAATCACCTTCCTAACCTTTGCATCTACGAGTACGACTGATGTTCATAATTTATCGACACCAATATCGATAACCTACTCAAATATTCTAATCAAGGAGCATCTCTATCTCTATCTATAGTCTATATTCGATACGTAACAAAGTTCCGCGCTCCCATGCATTATGACAGCAATCTAAACGAGAGCATCGCGACACAATGGCGCACGTTAATACACGGAAAACTAGCTAATGAAGTAGGAACACGAACCAGCGGGAAAATATGTACTTATTACTTGCGTAATTATGCGCCTACGCCGCGGTATTGTCTTGTCAGGCTTGTAGACTTTAGCCAAGACTACCTGGTTCTATTTATGGGGACAGATTGAGAGATGCTCTGTCCCTAGTGGCAGTTTTCTTTGTTTGTTTTTTTGATATGGATGTACGGATGTTACCATCCAATGTTTATTGCCGTATTAGTTTTGTGAACAAGTAGGTACTTGAAAGAGAAAAGATGTAGGAAGATCGATGCTGCGGTATGGGAGGTCGGACTTATCAGTTTAATTGTGAGGTGAGACAGTCAATTAATCTACTTATCGTTTCCCTAATCGTTACTCACATCACTACTCAAAAACACACAGACACACATCACCACATCACAACTTAAACACACACGTTCACAAATTTTCAACTTTATAAATTTCTTTTAAGTTCCTTTTACAGTGTTTAATAGTATTATTCTTAATTGTATCTAAGCACTACCTATAATGTTTAGTTTTAGTTATGGAAGAGCGGAGTCTCCTAATACAGACATTATTTGTCTAAAAGGAGGCTCCAATCACTATGGTATGTTGTACGAAAACTGTTTCGTTTTCAATAAATAATTATTTAATATTTAATTTAATTTAACTTATCGTTTAATACTTTCATTGTGCGTACGGCTAAGGAGTGGAATTCCCTGCCAGAGTCTGTGTTTCCTGATCGCTATAACCTGGGGGTCTTTAAGTCAAGAGTGAATTGGTTATTTTTAGGTAAGCGTGCTCCATCTTCGACCACATCATCACTTACCATCAGGTGAGATGGTGGTCAAAGGCGAACCTATTACCTATTTAAAAAAAATTATAATAGGTTCGGCTTCTAGTCTACCTAGGTCTAGGTTTGACCCAGCTGTGGGAAAGTTATGGACTGATTACCCAAAGGCTAATGTTTCGGACTTGTGATCGAGAGGTCACGGGTTCGAACCCCACCCATTAAACTATTGCCGTGAACCCACTCCAGACACAAGCGTATTTAGCTTAGTTGGAGGGTTTAACAAGATTGGTAATAATGTGAATTTTACCCACATTGTTAGTGCTCTTTATAACAAAAACAGAAAAGAAAAAGAAACGTGTAGATTATCAAGTTAACGTGTTCGCCTTGTGTTATTAACGTACTGTACCTTTATGAACCTCTCTGGCATATAATTCAGTTTGAGTCACCCGATATCTTATCGTTGCAGTTTGCACCCAGTTTGTTCTCGAATTGCAACGCGCTGTGAGCGAAGGTGACACCTCTAATGAAACAAACAATCGGTAGGTAATCTTTTTATTACGGACTGACTCACAGTTCACGCGTCATTAACTTGTGAGGTAGGCCAACAGTTGGTATTGTTTGGTAGCATCATCTCAGCCATTCTTGGCCAGGTATGTACGCCATATTACGATTATGATTTGGGTACAGTCGCGTAATTTATGTTGCCCTCCCTACAATAATGTAATTTTTAGTCTGGCAACTATCTTGACTGGAGGCGCGTCTACTTGGGGACAAACGGGACCTTTAACTTCGTAGTAGGGACTATCCTCTATTTCTTTGTAAAGTTGTTAATCATATTTTATTATTTATTTATTTATTGTACACCTTACAATATTTCAATGGATACAAAAAATAATAAACTCAATGGGCGGTATTTTCTTTATGACGTAAGTAAACCAACACATTGATTCCTACAAAATATCGATTATCCGTTGTTTGAGTACCTATACTCAAACATCGGATAACCTTTAGATCATAAAACGTGGATAACAAATTTTAATTCTTAATGGATCATTTATTACAAGCGTAGAGTCATGACTAATTTCATTGATCACGATAAAACATAAAGCTAACGTCTAGCCTAGGTTATTAAGACATTTATTGTTCGTTTGATTCCCTAATAAATGCTGGCTGGCTGACAAAAAAGCCTGGAGAAAAAAAGACCAAGACCGGGATTTTTACGTCACAAAATTGACACGGTGATCTGCATCAGCATATAGAAGGAACCCCGATACCTCTTAAAAGGCCACTCTTCTGTGCAACGCTTAGGTATAAGGATATGTCCCTGGGGAGACTGCAAAGAGAGGTGCCACCGTCTTTCCTGGAATCATTCGATGAATGGACAGAGACTCATGAGTTCATGACTCCAGAGACCCACCTACCTTAAAAATGTAATATGCAAGTAAGATTTCTGCGTTAATTGTCTAGTAGGTTACCTCCATGAGCCTAACCTGAGTGGAATTACCTGCCGGAGTCTATGTTTCCTGACAGCTATAACCTGGGAGCTTTTAAGTCAAGAGTGAATAGGTTACTTCTATGCAAGCCTGCTTCATCTTCGACCACATTATCACTTAACGTTACATGAGATGGTAATCAAACGCGAGACGATAAATAAAATTGGCCAAGTGTGAGTCGGTTTCGCCCATGAAGGGTTCCGTAGTAACTATAATAAATATAACATACTTAATAAAAAAAAATGAAAAAAAAAAACCTTACAAAACTAGCTTATTCACAATTTTTAGAACTACGCCAAATAACTTTGTTTTTCATAGTATTTGTATGAATTACAAAGTTATATTTGAGGTTTTATAAAATATACTGTATCTCAAAAACTGCTGACTCGATCTCGTTCAAACCAATTTTGGTTGAAAGTTTACATTAAGATTTTTTAGATTTTTCACTTCATCAGTATAGAAGTTAGAGGGGGGACACACATTTTACTACTTTGGAAGCGTATATCTTTTAAACGATTACCGTAAAACCGTACAATTTTGCCCGGATTTTTTGTTCCACCTTAAATATTTTTTTAACTAATAATACTTTTCACTTGTGATTGTGCTACATCGTTCATAAATGCGGTGCTCTTTGCATAGAATTATGATAATATCAAGATAATGAATGTTTATGTGCTAAAAATCTCAATTTTTACAGCGGGCCAAATATATAGGTTTTTTTACAAGTTTGCCCAATTTACAGAAACCTCCATTACTTCAGTATTTTCTACCTTAAGAACATAATATTTAAGGATAATTTTAGAAAAATAGTCAATCTGTTATAGGACCTTAATAATAAACGTTTAAACGTTAATATTACTTGTCAAATTTGAGTGGGCAAAGTCAAAACATCTTTTTTGTAATTTTTCAAACAAATAAAACGATGAACTAGGGTTGTCACTTTTTTATTGTTAATACTGGGGTACGCAGGTACGTTATAGTCACGTGGCATGCTCTTAAACACTAATTAAAAAATTTGAATAATCATAATAGTAATATTTTAAAGCAAGTGCTTAGCAGTCTTAAAGTAAACAAAATATAATATAAGATTAATCTATACCCTTAATATAAATAATATGAATATTATAAGTTTTTAAGCTAACATAGTCACTAACAGTATCTGTTTAGTACCAAACGTTTCCGAACGCACCCTTTTGGCATAAAGAAATTTGATCTTGACATTACTTTGACTTTGACAGATAGACTTTTGCTTGTTTGGAAAAAATGTCCGCTTTTTGGGACCTCTTGAGTTAATTATAATTGGTAAAATATCGTTGGATTCGCCTGTTGAGACCGATAATTGGGGCGCGAATTATTTGTTGTTTGAAGTTGAAATCCCCATTTGTCGAAACCCCCGGGATATTGTTGGATTATACGCCGTATTGTCGTCGGTCGGGCTGACACGCGGAATTTGTTGGAAATCGAATTGGATCTCACGAGATATGAGCAGATTGATTGTGAACAGTGTTTAATTGAACTTTGTACTCCCGGATTGACGAGAATCCAGGGATATTTCTCGGAACACATCGCCTTATTGCCTACCATGCGTAGCGCGCGCTTGCTGGAAACGAGTTAGGCTGTGATGCTGTTGGACCCGCGCCATCTGGAGATTGACGCCTTGTGAACGTCCTAGAACACACTTGACTTACATCACACGTTTCAATTACTCACCTCACATTACATACAAACCACTTGGGCGTGACCTTGGGGAAGGTCGAAACTTGGCGAACCCAGCACAGAAGGTTAGTGGTTAGACCTGTAATTTGTATGGTTTGTAGGCCGAAGCCTAGTAGAAGTAGGCCTTTGTTTATTGTAAGCAACGTTAAGCTCCACGTACCGTGGACAAGTTCAGACCGTCCAGTTACCGTTGCACTGGCCAATTGCAGTACTGAACAAATTGGTAAGCAGAGCGTGGGTTTTAATATAAAATCCACATAGTACATTGTGGTAGCAGAGCGCGGCTCTTATAATATAAGATCCACTGGTTTAATTGGAAGTTTTGAATATTGTTGAAAACTTAAAACTTGAGTTTAATTACTTAACACAACTTATAACTTGATAAGTTTGAATATATTGCTTTGTCAGCCGGGCTCAAATAGTACTTGTAGTTTGTACCGTAATTTGTAGTGCTAGCCCCTTGGAATTGAATTGACAAGTAGGATTTATTTGTGAAATTAGGAATTTTTGGTATAATTTGGTACATAATTTGGTATAATTGTTGCAATTAATAATTGAATGTCATTGATCTGAATTTGAAAGGTTATCTACATAATAATTACACATAGTCTAACATAATAGGACTTGAATTGTGTGTATTGGTTATTGCATTTATAGTAATTATTGGATTGTTGTTAGAGATTGTCCGGAGCAATATTATACTTCAATTGTTGTATTTAATTGTTGGTGTGATCCTGCACAATATATGCATTGAGTTGTTATTTGTTTTGTAACTAGCCATCTGTACCAAGCTAGATTCATACTTGGAATAAGTACAGGGTCGGATTTGGACTTGAAATAATTGAATTTGAATTTTTATTTTGTTGAAATTATTTGGTCGGCTAACAAGTCATTGCTGTTTGTTTAATATTTGATTGTTGGTTGTTGATTGGTGTTGTATTAATATTTGATTGTTGCAATGGCCTCATTAAGGGCAGTCAGGGAGGCTGCTGCCGGATTGACCTCACAGTTGAGATGGTTCACATCGGCAGCTGCAACGGTTGAGCGTGTAGAATTGGAAGAGCTCACCCTTGCTCGGTATGGGCAAGTGATTGAGAGGATCAAGTCAGCTGATGCTGCGCTCATACGCTTCAACGAGTACATCATGGACGTGGATTTGGGGGTGATGGATCAGACAGCCCGCGATAAGATTTTGGGTGACTATGACCAGATTATCCACCTGGGGGATGTCATATGTCTACGAGCGCGGGAAATTTTGAAGAGCCGGGTGCCTGATGCGGCCAAGCCGCAGACCCCTGTTGTTGCAGGCCCTGGACTATTGAGTAGGCTGCCCACCCTGGAGCTGCCACATTTTGACGGTCGCTTGGACCACTGGCTGGGCTTCCTAAATCTTTTTGAAAGTCTTGTGGATGCACGCTCGGACCTCGGACCTGCCCAGAAGCTGGCCTATTTATTGTCTGTCCTGGAGGGCGAAGCCAGAGCCTTGGTGCAGCACTTGCCGGTGACGGATTCCTCCTACCCGACCGCTCTGGAGCTTCTCTCCCGACGGTATCAGAAAGAGCGCTGCCTGGCTGATGTGCACATCGACCAGATTTTGGGGCTACCGGCCATTGTCAGCACGTCGACGTTGCGCACTGACTTGCTGAACCCGTTGGTCTCAGCGACCAACGCCTTGAGACGCTTGGAGTTACCGGTAGAACATTGGTCCTACTTGTTGGTGCACATAGTGCTGCAGTTGCTCCCCGCGGAGCTGAGGTCACGTTTTGAGCAGAAGTATGGTGGGGATAGTGCCACCCATCTTCCCCCCTTTGACGACCTCCTCAAATTTTTGGAAGACGAGTGTCGGTTTTCGGATAACACTCGTGGCGCCACGAGGTCACCCCCACTACCTTCTCAACCCAGAGACCAGGGATGGACTAGGGCTCGCGGGCCTGTTGATGTTCCCCCCGCCCCCCGTTTTGCTGGCGCCCGGAGTCCTCGGGCTAGGGGGCCTGTTGATGATCGCCCCGCCCCCCGTTTGGCTGGCGCCCGGAGTTCTCGGGCTAGGGGGCCTGTTGATGTTCGCCCCGCCCCCCGTTTTGCTGGTGCCCGGAGTCCTTATCATTGTGACTTTTGTAAGGCAACGGGGCATGTCATGGCGCGTTGCCCGGATTTTTTGAATTTGCACGTAAGTGCCCGCCGCCGCATTGTCAACGCACGCCGTTTGTGCTTCTCGTGTTTGGGGGCCCACTTCCATAGGGACTGCCCCGACCCCCGCCCGTGTAGAATTTGTGAAGGGTCCCACCTTGAGATTTTGTGCGCCAACGCGAACCGCTCCAGCAGACCAGCTTCTGAGGGGGGTTCGCGCAAGGGGGGGTACCCCGGAGACGAGCACCGGGCTGAGACCCGCAATTCTGTACGCCGCTCTCCACCCCCCGCGCAAGTTGAACGGGAGCCCCACGAGCGCCATTTGGTCTCCCCTCGTCAGGGAGAACGCGCATTGGCTGCTAGGCAGCAATGGCCGGGTCGGCGCCGCTGCCTTTCCCCTCCGTTGGCGGAACGTCCCCGGCTGGAGTCGCGCCCTCCGCCATTCGGGCATTCGGTGGGATATGCCCCTCCAGTGATGGCGAGCGGCTTGGGACACCGCGCGGACGAATGTTTTGATTGTTGGCCTCGTCGTGAACGAAGGCAGCCTGGAAGCGGCGATCGGTCGCCGCCCAGGCATCACTAAGAGATTGACACCTGCCCCGCTAAAGGACCCCCCCGATCAAGACGGTTGTGTTGCCAACGGCCTCGGTCAAGGTCTGGGGACCCTTGGGTGACTCAATTGTGGTCCGTGCCATTTTGGGCACGGGAGTCCGGGGTTGCCCTTTGTCGTCTTGGTTAGCGGGACAGGTTGGCCTGAAGGTGAACGACCTTTCAGGCAAGATTTGGGAATTGGCGAACCGGCTGACACCACTGTTGAGGGAAGGACCTGGTTTGAAATCACCCTTGTGAGTTGTCCTTACCCTAAAATTGGTGCTCCTGCCCTTGTTATAACTGAACTTGGTTGGGACGAGCCACTTCGGGAAACCCTGTTGGAGGACGGTTGAGGCACTCTAGCCTTCCTTATGGGGCCCGTCACCCTCTTTTGTTGCCCAAGGAGGGCCACTTGGTTCAATTGTTGGTGACTGATCGTCACACTAAGAACTCGCATGCCGGTTGCAATGCGCTGTTGGCCATTCTGCAGCGAGAATTTTGGATTTTGTCGGCTGATCGCGTCAATGAGACGAGGCCCTTTGCTGGCGTCGTAACGGATTTTGTTGGTCCCCCTTTGTTGAAGACGTCCACCCTTCGTAATAGTAAGATTGTTAAGGCTTATTTGTGTGTTTGTCTGCCTGTCAACCAAGGCAGTACACTTGGAGCTGGTAACCTCCCTCTCGACAGAGGCCTTTGAGGCGACTTGGAAGGATTTGTGTCTCGCCGTGGGTTACCTTTGATTAGATCTGATTGCGGTACGAATTACAAGGGTGCAAGTAACTATTTGAAGGAGGTATACGCCTTCCTTAATGAGAGCCAGGTTGACATTGGTAATGGTTTGGCCCGCCGAGGGGTCACTTGGTTGTTTGACCCGCCAGCCTGCCCCCATTGGGGGGGGTATTTTTGAGGCCGCGGTGAAAGCGGCAAAGGGACGCTGGCGGAGATTGTTGGGAGACACCGTTCTCACCTTTAATGAACTAGCTACGGTATTTGGCCGCATTGAAGCTGTGTTGAATTTGCAACCTTGTCAAGACTTCCAATTGATTAGCGGACGGGTAGGCCCGTCCGGGGGGGGTAGATGTTTAGTACCAAACGTTTCCGAACGCACCCTTTTGGCATAAAGAAATTTGATCTTGATATTACTTTGACTTTGACAGATAGACTTTTGCTTGTTTGGAAAAAATGTCCGCTTTTTGGGACCTCTTGAGTTAATTATAATTGGTAAAATATCGTTGGATTCGCCTGTTGAGACCGATAATTGGGGCGCGAATTATTTGTTGTTTGAAGTTGAAATCCCCATTTGTCGAAAACCCCGGGATATTGTTGGATTATACGCCGTATTGTCGTCGGTCGGGCTGACACGCGGAATTTGTTGGAAATCGAATTGGATCTCACGAGATATGAGCAGATTGATTGTGAACAGTGTTTAATTGAACTTTGTACTCCCGGATTTACAAGAATCCAGGGATATTTCTCGGAACACATCGCCTTATTGCCTACCACGCGTAGCGCGCGCTTGCTGGAAACGAGTTAGGCTGTGATGCTGTTGGACCCGCGCCATCTGGAGATTGACGCCTTGTGAACGTCCTAGAACACACTTGACTTACATCACACGTTTCAATTACTCACCTCACATTACATACAAACCACTTGGGCGTGACCTTGGGGAAGGTCGAAACTTGGCGAACCCAGCACAGAAGGTTAGTGGTTAGACTGTGTAAAAACCGAAAAAGTTCCGTAAAAAGTTCGCGAGTCGACACGGTGAGTTTTGTGTATCGGGAACAGAATCGAGTGTTTAGTGATACATGTGACAGTGGTAGCGGTGTCGCTAACAAAAAACGAACGAGAAAGAGGATAGACCGATTTGTCAGCTCATAAACTTCCACCCGTAATTACTTTAGTTCATCCGTGATCTTGGCGCTTGTAACAGTGCCGAAATATCGGAAACTCAAAACAAAAAATACACATGGTAAATATCCTGTTTTAAGTTCTAGTGATAATAGGAATATTGACTCTATAGACTCATACCTACAAGTGAATAAAATCTGTATTCAAGATAAAGCTTTCAAAAACTAACGATGTAATACTAAGTATAGATTAACAGCAACCCAACCCAGCAACCTAGCATAACTAAGTACGGGCACGCCGCAATTGCGGCGGTAAGACCCCTCTTTGAGGAGTGGCTAGATCGGCGTCACGGCGTCCTGACCTACCGCATGACGCAGGTCCTCACCGGACACGGAAGTTTCGGGAGGTACCTGTGTCTGATGGGAAAGGAGGAAACGTCTGGGTGTCACCACTGCGAGGGTCGCCCTGAGGACACCGTAGAGCACACGGTGCAAGACTGCCCCGCCTGGGCAGAGCACCGACGTGTCCTCACGGCGGCGATAGGCGGAGACCTCTCGCGCCCGGCATTGGTCGAGGCCATGCTGCGGGGCGAGAGGGAGTGGGAAGCGGTCGCCTCCTTCTGCGAAGCAGTCATGCTTCCGAAGGAGGAGGCGGGCCGCGAGAGGGAGAGGATGGCGTCCTCCCTCCAGCCCAGCCGCAGTGGTAGACGCCCACGGCGTCGGATGTCGGCCGACGATCTCCGGCCACCGTAGGCGCGGGCATGCGGACAGTGAGTAAAGGGCAACTCGCTGTCCGACCATGGACCATGCCCGGGTCGACGGCGCGTCGTGTTCCACGCGCGCCTCAAAGAGCGTCAGCAACATGACGAGGCCCCCTCTGCAGAGGGCCGAAGCCTGCCGGGGTCGTGGGACTCATCCCGTTACCGTGGCCCCGGTATGTAAAGGGTTATTGAAGGAACACCGTGGATTTTAGTCAGTAAAAGTCTGACAGTCCCTCCCACCCTGCCCGGAGTGGGAGGACTTATTTGATAATTTTACCACGTTAAAAAAAAAAAAAAAAAAAGCATAACTAAGTAATCGAACATTTTTAGGCTCATTAAAATAAAATAACTTAATGATACTTTTCCAGCAGCCGGATCAGCACTATAGTTGTGAAACACAGTGCAATCCCAGGTATAGTGCAGGTCTCTGCATAGTAGCTTTGTAGCTACTATGCAAGTGAAAGAAAATAGAGACCTGCACTATTCCTGGGATTGCACTGTGTTTCACAACTATAGTGATAATCTGGCTGCACAACAATATAGTGCTGGTCTATGATTTGAATGACTTCTATAGTAACCTATTTCTATAGTAAAGTATAATGTTGAGTACAGTATCCAGCTGTATTCAACGTTACATTTTTATGACAGTTGTGATACAGTAACAATTAAGTAACATAAACAATGCAATGTAAATCGACTTATAAAACAAACTAGAAAAAATCAACAATAATAGTAGACTTACTTCTTAAGGTTATTATTAAAAAATATAGGAACATTATTACCTGAAGTTATTTATACGGTGGGACAACATTTTGATACAAACAAAAATTAGAATAGAAAAAAAAATTAACATTGAAAATTCTCAGAACATGTTTCGAATCTCTAAATTTCACCTCCATAACAATAACAAACCAATATCTATGGAGGCTCTCGGGAGGCAATAGGTAGTAGATTGCTACTACCTATTGCCGGACTGCTAGTAGGAGGACGGAGTCTTAAGCAGTAGTAGCAGCCTGCTACTGAGGAATTTCTGATGGAAAAAAGAGTAAACATTTTTCATGACCTGGAAATCGAACTTAGGATACCTACTATATTATAAATTAATTTGTTACTGCATGTTGTAGGAAGGATTAAATGTAATATCAAATATTATTTGGCCTCGTCTAGAAATATTTGGTGGAGGTAATACTATTTCCACATCATCACGATTAACTTCACACACATCCTCCATGTTCGGGTACGTGAAAATCATTTTACCATCTTTTGCATTTTTCACTTTTCTTGCAAATTTTACAGTAGGAATATTGTTTTTCATACATAAAATACAACCAACATAGTGTTTTATGCTTTTTTTCGTCGCAAATTTTACAACAACCCAGTCCTCTTTTTTTAACTCTACATCGCTTGTAAAATACCTAATATCACTAAGCCCAAATGTTGCAGTGAAATTTTCTGGCTCACAGTTTTCCTTGTTGTCGATCTCTCGTAAACATGTTGATAAATATTCATTAAATGTCTCATAATCAGAATCATCTGTGTTTGCAATACTTAAAATATCCGATTCAGAACTTGTTTCACAATAATATGATTTCAATTTCTTCCGTTTCGTAAGCTTTGTTTTTCTTCGAATAGTAAAATTTTTACGTTTTCTTTTACTTTTTTCATCTACTGTATTTTCATTGTTCTCTGTCTTCGTAACAATTTTCATTTGTAAAGCTGATTTTCCAATGACTTCAGTTCCTAATTTAATCTTTTTCTTGATGTCCTTCATTTCCTTACGGGTTACTTTAACATCTGAGGTTATTATAACATTAGGTTTAGATGAACTATTCGTCATTGATCTTAAGCACCCTTTTTTTTTTTTTGGGTGTGAAAATCATCGAATGACTTCTTCCGCTCTGGGTCAAGCGGAAGGGTGTGTCAGATTTCTACTGACTAAAAACCCACCCTGTTCCTTCGGCTGCCCTAAATTTCCGGGGCCGCGGTGACTCGGCAGAACTTTCCCGCAAAAACAAATGGCCCTATGAGGCCCCGTCGCTGGTGTTAACAGCTCTTTGAGGCGCGCGTGGAATACGACGCGCCGCCGACACGGGCCTGGTCCTTACCGGACGGTGAGCGACCCCTGCTCGCCGTCCGCAGGCCCGCGCCTTCGGTGGCCGGAAAACGGCTCGCGATCCCCGACGCCCGGGGCGTCTCCCGCGGCGGCTGGGGCGCGAGAAAGAGAGTTGCCTCTCCCTCGCGCGTTCGGCCTCCTCCTTCGCTAGCATGACTGCTTCGCAGAAGGAGGCGACCGCATCCCATTCCCTCTCGCTCCGCACCATAGTCTGAACCAGAGCAGGGCGCGAGAGGTCGCCGCCGCCGACCGCCTCTACGAGGACACGACGTTGCTCCGCCCAAGCAGGGCACACCTCCACCGTATGCTCCACCGTGTCCTCCAGGTCGTCCTCACAATGACGACACCCGGGCGTGTCCTCCCGCTGAATCCGAAACAGGTACCTCCCGAAACAGCCATGTCCGGTCAGCACCTGCGTCAGGCGGAAGGTGAGGACGCCGTGGCCTCTCTCCAGCCACTCCTCAAAGAGGGGACTTATCGCCGCGATTGCGGCGTGCCCAGCCTTCGGTTGCGACAGCCGCTCTTTCCATGCTGCCGTGAGATCGCGCCGGAGTTCTATCCGCTGAGCCGCGACTTGCCGCGGTAACGGAGTTTCACCCCGGCTTAGCACCTCTGCGCGCCAATTATGCACGCGCGCGAGGGCTACCGCCTCCAGATCCCACGGCAGCAATCCGGCAAGGAGGTTTGCCGCCTCCCCAGAGATCGTGCGGTATCCCCGGATCATCCGGATAGCCATGACCCTCTGAGACGCGACCAGCCCGCTAGCTGGTCGCCGCTGCAAATTCAGCGCCCACACAGGGGCCCCATAGAGGGCCATGGACCGCACGATCTCCGCATAGAGCCTCCGGCAGGAGGCGTTTGGCCCCCCTAGATTAGGTAGGAGCCGCTTGAGTGCAGCCCCCGCCCGGTCCAGTCTTGGAGCCAAACGTCGGAAGTGCTCGACGAAGTTCCACCGGCTGTCGAGGACGAGTCCCAGGTACTTCATCGTCGTCTCGACGCCGATGTGAACTCCTCCCACCGTTACTTGGGAACCCGAAGGTGGCGCGTTCCGACGGCCATGGAAACACATGGCCTCGGACTTGTGCAGGGCCACCTCGAGTCCCAGTTGCCGGATCCTCTCTACGACTGTCGCAACCCCTCGCATCGCCAGTTCGGCCGCCGCCTCGTGCGACCCCCCATGCGCCAGGACCAGCGTGTCGTCAGCGTAGCAAACTACACTGACGCCTGTAGGGACAACGCGCGCAACACCCAGTCGTAACCGATGTCCCACAGGGGTGGCCCCAAAACCGATCCCTGTGGGACACCGCACGACATCTCTCGCCGATTCCACTCTCCCTGGTGACCAGGGTAGATGACGGCTCTGTCCGTCAGGTAGGCCTCGACTACACGACAGAGGTAGGTCGGCATCCGGTGATACCGGAGTGCCTCCCGTATGCAACTCCAGGGCAGGGTGTTGAAGGCATTGGCGATGTCCAGAGACACCGCCAAGACGACCCCACCCCGGGACACCGTAGCCTCTGTCGAGAGAGCCCTCACACGCATGATGGCATCCACCGTAGAGCGCCCCTTGCGGAAACCGAACTGGCTATCCGCAAGATCCGGCCCCACCCTCTCCAGGTGCTCGACGAGGCGGTTTGCAATAATTCTTTCAAAGATTTTGCCCACCTCGTCGAGCAACACAATAGGCCGGTATGCGGACGGAGTGTCCGCAGGGCGCCCCGGTTTCTTGATGAGGACCAGTTTTCCCGTCTTCCAACGAAGCGGGAACTGGCCCCTCTCCAAACATGCGTTGAAGAGTCCTAACAGTCGAGGCCCGAGAGCCTCCGAGGCCAGGACCCAGGCTTTGCCAGGTAAGCCGTCGGGTCCCGGGGCGGTATTTTTGGCATTCAGCCTACGTACCGCCACTCTCAGATCTACCTCGGTCACCTCTGGAACGTTGTCGTCGTCGTCACTGTGGCCCGCGTCGGACACTGCAGGTGGCGGAGCCATGGGTGGGGGAGTATGCCCACCTTGTGAGGGGAACAAAGCACTCACCACGTCCTCTACTACCTGGGGCCGGAGACTCTGTGTCAGCGGGGGAGCCCAGGTGCGGAGTTTGTCCCGCACCATTTTATATGGACGTCCCCACGGGTCCCGATTAAGAGTCTCCAGCATCTCCTTGCGGGCCAGATCTTTGGCCCGCCGGATTTCCACTTTGAGGACGGTCTTCGCTGCTCTATACCCCTCGTACAGCTCCGCCTCTCTGGCCTCCGCATTTGCAGGCCGGATGCGGAGCCTGCGGTGTCTGGTGTACCGGCGTCGCGCCACGACGCAAGCACTTTCACCATACGCTACAAAAGGTCGATTCTGGCTTTCACTTTTCAATTTTTTATTTAATACACAGACGTCGGTTAGTTGAGCATTAATATCGTGCGCTAGTAAACCTAAATGTATGTTTATAATTTTGATACTAAGTGCATCAAGTCTATCTGGATTATAGATCACCGGTGAAAATAGGGGTCGTAGTGCTGGTTTTCCAATGATTCCAGATAAGGTCGACGGCATATCAATAGTTTCTTCACTTCCTATCACTTCACCTGTAATTTCATCTAAGTATAGATCATTTTCTCTACCCCACGACGCCATAACCACTTCTGTCTCTTGCTTTCGGTTAGTCTGTGTTGTTTCCTCCTCAATATTTTTCCAACCGATGTTTCCAGATGAGGTCGACGGCATATTGTAATCAATCGTTTCCTCCCTTCCTATCACTTCACCTGTAACTGCATCCAAGTATACATCATTTTCTGTGTCCATCAACGCCATAATCTCTTCTGTCTCTCTTTCTTGGTTAGTCTTTATTGTTTCTTTCCTAGTATATTTTCTTACAGACGGTTGTTTTCGTGCTGTTATTTGACTATTTATTGTGGAAATATCATCAGTACATACTGATTTTCCGGGTTCTGTACGTAATTTTTTACTTCTTTTTACTTGCATTGGCTTAGCAGCCCTTGATTCTTTGAGATAATCCAATAAAGTCATATCAATTCCATATTCTGAGTCGTCGAAATACTCTGGTATTCTCTTAAAAACATTTCGTGGATTTACAGGCCATATTCCTGTAGCTCTGAAGCCACTTATTATGTTATTGCTTTCCTTATGTTTCATGTTTTCTAGTAATTGGGCCAAAAGTTTGGGAAAATGTTTTTTATTCAAAGTGGTCTGTCCTGGATTCTTCAATTTGTAATCCAATAGGATCTTTTTCCATTCTCTTTTTAGTGGGCCAAAGTACGCTACGTCCAATGGTTGTGTCAGGTGAGTGGAGTTTGGTGGTAAAAATACCAACTTTATGTTGTGTTTTTGACACAACTCTACCACTTCAATATTTATGTGGGAAGACAAATTATCACCAATGACTACTTTTGGGCCAGGAATTTGTTTCGCCCACTCAACTACAATAGTTTTGAAATAATCTTCGAATGAAGCCGTATCAAACCAACCTGATTTCGAACAATTGTATCTTGTTCCAGTTGGGCCTCCTTCAAGCCATTCTGAATATAAATTTGAGGATTTATAAACCACATATGTGGGTAGACATGTCCCAGCTGCGCTTGCAGTGAACAAAATGGAAACGCAACTCTTTGTGCTATTTAGAATCCTTTCAGGATGTTTGACGCCCCTTCTAAAAACACATTTAGAAGTGCCTGGATTGTCGGACAAGTTAGTCTCGTCATAGTTCAGTATGTTCATCGGTGGTACACCATTTAGGGTTAAACTTAAATTACTATAAAATTGTTCCATTTCTTCTAATCCTTTCTCTGCCCGTACCTTTTTAATATTTTGAGTCGATCTGATGGTCAATTTCGAACGATGTCTGTTTAAAAATCCTTCCACCCACGTATCACTGGGTAATTTGCCATCGAACAAATCAGTTCGTGAATTTTTTTCTAAATATTTATAGATTAACATTTTTACATCCAATTTCGTCATAGGGCTGCCGTAATCTGCTGAAGCCAACAATACGTTTGTCAGTTTTTCTTCCTCTTCGTTAGTGAGTTTCTTCTGTCCTCCAGCTGGTTTCAAGTGGACTTTTTTAACTTTGTTCAATATCGTCCGTCGAGGAATCCCGAACGTCGTTTCTGCCTCCCGACTTGACATCCTCTTATTCTCTACCATGTCAACCGCTAATTTCAACATATCCTCTGAAAAATTTCTCTAGGCTCGCGATCCTAATATTCTTCTTTTTTTCTTGTGTTTTTAGGTTTAGTATTATTCATCCTGAAATAAATTATAAAAAATTACATCATCAAAATTAACAAAGACCCTTTAGGAACAGTCTCTTCGAGATTTGAAAAAAAAGAAAGAAATTCTCATTCTTAACCGATTATTTTGGAAATACTTTCAATGTAGGTAGGTACTTTTTGCAACAAAATTTACATTTTTAACACATGTATTGGTTAAATATTATTATTGTAATCCTTTGAATACATAGAGTAAGCCTACCTACTACTAGAGTGCCTAGAGTACCTACTTATATCAGATCAATTTAACATATTGAGGTGACAACCCTAACGGTAATATTTTGGTGGGCAAAGTCGTGACAACTGACCTACAAAAACTAATTTAACATTGCCCACCATCATATTTTCGAATTTACGAGAGATTTTGCGTTGTATATTCGATTATTCATGTGTACTTATTACAAACTTACAGTGGTTAAAAACTTACTTACCTGCTGTTATTATAAATAAAGTTTCACAAAAAGTTTTTCACACAACTTTTGGCCCGCAAAATACACCACTAACTTCGACACAGTTTGGTAACCGACTGAAGTGCTGTATATTACTTTACTCTTTGCTGAAGTGACAATAGAAAACATCAGTTACGTAGTGTTGCCAGACACATATTTAAATTTCTTCCATAGATTAAATAATAGACGTAACTAAAAAATGTTACCGGTTATTTCAATATTTGTGAAAAGTACCTTGCAGGGCAAAGTTAGATTAGTTGGGCAATCTTGTAAGGTTTTACGGTAACTTTATGAAAAACTCATTTTAGAAACCTTAATGTCAATTTTAAAGACCTGTTTATAGTTCCAGGACCTAGAACCAGCTGTCAACGTCTCAGCCCAACGACTGTCTGATCAGGTGCGGGTCATCCAGCGTAGCCACAGGCTGGATGACGCAACACTTGAGAGGCTGCGCTCAGAGGTACTGAGCAACCATATCATCTCGTCCCCGACGCAAGCCGTGGTACAAGCGCCCGCTAGTGGCGCAATGACACCGCGGCCCAATAGTCATAATAATGAGCTAGATGATAGGGTTGTCACGGTAAGTAGCCAGTGCAACGATCGACTGAGGAGTGCACTGGAGGATGCGCTTCGTGAGTATAGATCGGCTCCGCCTGAACTTAGACCCCGGTTACCACGATTACCCATGCACAAAAAAAATAGGGCACTGGTGTGTGCTTTGGACTCGCTGCTTGAGAATATTTTTGAGAGCAGCGAAAACCTTGTTGATACGCACTCAATCCTGTATTGCGGGGCTGTTGCGGCATGTCGCTTAGCTAACGTTAAATTTCCAAATAACGACGAAGCTATTCGACCAAAACCTGCTGTACCAGCCTGGCAGTATAGGATCGAGAGGCGTATCGATGAGGCCAGAACACTCATCGGCAAACTATACTGCTTCAAGGAAGGCAATGCACGTCCACGTGTAATGCGTTTTGTGCGGCGGGCTTTCTCAGGGACTGGAATCAGCCCTCGAGAATACACACCCCACATTACGGAGCGCATTGACTTCCTGAAGCAGAAAATTTATGCATGGGCAAGCCGTATCCGACGGTTTAAGCGGCGGGTTGAACGGTACTCACAGAATCGCATGTTCCAGAGCGATGAGAGGTGGGTATACAGAGCTTGGGAGCGACCCAATCAAAATGTGACTGACGTGTGCCGCCCGGATGATACCGCCACGAATTTATTCTGGCGCAACATCTGGTCGGTACCCGTCTGTCATGTTGAGGGTGACTGGATGCGTGAAGTTGAACGCGTATGTGAAGCTATACCACAAATGGATAAAATAACCATCAATAAGTCTGATGTAGCCAAAGCAGTTCATCCGTTACCAAACTGGAAGTCTCCAGGACCGGATGGACTGCACAACTTCTGGCTCAAGTGGTATAGCAGCTCGCACGCGCTTTTGGCTTCTCAATTCCAGGCATCCTTAGAGGCTGGGTCTCTACCAGAGTTTCTTACGACTGGCTGTACCCATCTGCTCAATAAGAGTGGTAGTCCCATGGAACCCAAAAACTATAGACCGATTACTTGTTTGTCTACGGTCTATAAAGTTCTTACGTCCATTCTGAGAGTGAAAATAAATATGCACATTGAATGCAACTCAATTATGTCCGCTTCTCAGAATGGATGTAGGAAAGGGTCCCGTGGCACTAAGGAGCTACTCCTCATTGACATGGCCATTAGCCAACAGGTTCGTCGATCCCGCAAAGATCTATCAACATGCTGGATAGACTACAAAAAAGCCTTTGACTTTGTTCCTCATACCTGGCTCATGAAGGTGCTAGAGCTTTACAAAATAGATCCAACTCTACGCACCTTCCTTGACTCATGTATGAGGCAATGGAAGACGGTACTTCGCTATCCAGGATGTCGACCGATCCGAGGGAATGATGAGCCTATATGGATCAGACGGGGAATATTTCAGGGTGACAGTTTGAGTCCACTTTGGTTTTGCTTGGCCCTGAATCCTCTAAGCACAATGTTAGAGGACTCAGGCCTGGGCTATCGGTTGAGAAGAGGAGGTCAAAGTATATCCCACCTCCTTTACATGGATGATTTGAAACTCTTTGCCCCCAACAACTTGCAACTGATGGAACTACTGAAGGTAACTGAAACTTTCAGTAGCGCCATCAAGATGGAATTTGGTGTAGACAAATGTGCAATCATGCATGTAAAACGAGGAGAGATTATGGAATCTGAGGGAATTCAACTTTCAGACTCCATACATCTTAGATCTCTCTGCTTGACCGAAACTTATAAGTATTTGGGTATGTCGGAAGCTTTGGGCATTAATGTTGCTGACATGAAGCAATCGTTGAGGGAGCGCTTCTTTGGACGCCTGACAAAGGTATTAAACAGCCTTTTGTCGGGAGGAAATAAGGTGCGCGCCTTCAACGGTTGGGTCATGCCGGTGTTGATGTATTCTTTCGGCATACTCAAATGGACTCAAACCGAACTGGACGCCCTGGATAGGAGGGTCCGCACACTGCTAACCGCAAATCGGATGCATCACCCACGATCATCGGTGATGAGACTGTACATCCCGCGGAAGTGTGGAGGTCGAGGCTTTTTAAACGCCAAAACTCTCCACAACCGCGAGATTTGCAGTCTCAGGGAATATTTCCTTCAAGCCGATGTGGGTATGCACCGAGATGTGGTTGCAGTGGACAAGGGACTCACCCCACTGACCATGGCTAAAGAGAACTGGCACAAACCTGTTATACTCACCGCAGATGACCGCAAGGAGGTATGGAAAAGCAAGGAGCTTCATGGTCGCTACTATCGGGCTCTCTATGGGCCCGATGTAGATTTGACAGCTTCCGTCGCCTGGCTACGCTTCGGGGATCTCTTCGGAGAAACTGAAGGTTTTGTCTGTGCAATTATGGACGAAGTTATCTTGACGAATAATTACCGGAGACATATTATGAAGGACGGGACGATTGACGTGTGTCGGGCATGCCATCATCCTGGTGAGTCCATCAGACATATTACAAGTATGTGCCCGACCCAGTTCTCGAAAATGACCAGGTCACGTTGTACTGGGATCGGTCTATCATCACTGACAGGACTATTGTTGCCAATAAGCCTGATATAGTGGTGATAGACCGATTAGTGCGCCGCGCAATGATAATCGATGTTACCATCCCACATGACGAGAATCTCGTGAAAGCTGAGAAAGAGAAACAGATAAAGTATCTCGACTTAGCTCATGAGGTTGTTGACATGTGGAATGTGGACTCGGCTGTCATTGTGCCGATTGTTATGTCAGTCAATGGGCTGATAGCTAAAAGCTTCGACGACCATCTGTCGAAGCTGGCGTTGCACAGCTGGATAAAGGGCCTGATACAGAAGGCAGTTCTCCTCGATATAGCTCGCATTGTGAGGAGGTTCCTTTCTCTGGAGACCTAACCACCGGTAGCTTGGACCCTGCTCCCGACACCGATGGACTGCCATTTTTTATATTTTTAAATGTTTTTTTTTTATGTAGGTTTTTATAGAAAAATATTTAAAAATGTAATTTTTGAGATATATGTTGAATAAATGAAATAATAATAAATAATAAATAAGTTTATTTACCACAAATTTGATGTACATTGCACAGATTTATATGTTAACAAATTAATTACAGATATGTACACTAGTTTCAACCCTGCCCCTTAAACTAGGCAAAGCCTGTATCTTAGGGGGCAGTATCCGACTATAGGGTTACATTAATATAAAATTCACATAGCGGACGTGCAAGTGGAATGTGTCAGCAGTAATGCGTATTTATGTGGCAAACTTGACGAGTGCGAGTGTGTAGTAGTGGCAGTGTTGTGTGTGAGTGTGTGTGTGTGTGTGTATGTTTGTGTGAGTGTGTATGTATTTGTTGTATTATAAATGTGGTGAAGTTAAGTAAGTGAGATGTTAAGTTATTGTTATGTGTAGTTGTTTATTACGTGATGTAGGTTAATAGTGACTCCGTTTCATAATAGTCGAGATTGAGCAGCCATTCTTTTACTGTGCATTTTAGTTTAGACCTAGTAAGACCAAGAATATTTAATTTCTTGTGTGCTTTGTTGTATAAGTGCCTGCTTATTACGTAAAATTGATGTTTTGCAAACGTAGTCCTGTGTTTTGCCGTTGAGATGTTTTGTTTGCGTTTGTTAAGGTCAGGGGGAGGCACACTGCCATGTGTCCTAAGGATTGATTGAAGCACAAAAAGCTGTCTCACAGTTAAAACCTTACAGTCTTCATAAAGTTGAGCTGTAGGATATCTGCGCGGTTTTTTCGTCATCACTTTGAGGACTGCTCTTTGTGCCCTCTCGAGCCTCAGGACACATGTCTTTGCGGCTCCACCCCACACATTAATACAGTACCCCAGTACCGACTGGCATAGAGCAAAATACACCATTTTAAGGGTATGATGGTCAGCTGATCCCCTAAGCGACTTAAAAATGGTAATAAGTCGCATTGTTCGGGTGGAGAGTGTATCTACGTGTTGGTCCCATCTTAAGCCGCTGTCTATTTTGACACCGAGGTATTTTACGCAGTCAGCTCTATTTATTTTTGGACTACTACTACTATGATCCATAACCGTTCCAATTTAGATGAAATACAAAAGTTCCATTATTTACGGTCGGCTCTGAATGGAAGTGCATTACAGGTGATAAGTGCTTTAGAGTTCACTCCTGCCAATTACATTCACGCATGGGAGTTATTAGAAAATCGCTATCATAATGATAGGCTGCTAGTAAAAAATCACGTCAAAGCGTTATATAGTATTCCGTCGTTAAAACAGGAATCACCGTCACAAATTCGAAAGCTAATTGATACTGTTCTACGTAATTTGCGCGCTCTGACGTCACTCGATGAACCCACAGACAATTGGGACACATTAGTTATTTATTTAGTCGTCAATAAGCTTGATCCCTCCACGGAACGGGAGTGGGAGAACAACATAGGAACTATGTCTTTAGGGTCACGCGATAAGGTCAAATTAAATGACTTAATATCATTTCTCAGAAACCGCGCAGATACGTTAGAAATGATCAGCTCAAACCACGTTAAGTCAAAGGAATTGCCTCAAAGTGATAAGCATCAACATACTAGTGACAAACGAAGTTCAAACCGCGTGCATAGTTATTCATCTATCAAAACTACTCCTAGCAACTATCGTAATAATAAAAAGGGTTTACCTAATTGTGTTTTGTGCGATCAAGGTCATGCGTTATATACATGCATACAATGACGTATTATAATAGACGCGTCATATTCCCACAAAACACCTCTCAAAAACGGCACGAAACACACACATAGAGAATTACTATCTAATACGTGTAAAGAAAGGGACAGAAAATAAATGCCATCTTTAGGTACGTACACCTGATGTTAGAGAGAGATGAATATACATCTTTAGTTAACAACCTCTCCTAATGTCACGTGACTGACTTCGTTCATACGCTAGCCACCATTAGCCATGTAGAAAAATAAAAATATAAAATATATAATATTTACCTATGAAATGACACATTTTGACCTCTCACGGAAGCAGAATAATTAGTGCAACGTCTGAAAACACACAAAGGCATGCTTTTTTCCTAATTTTCTTTTAAAACACATTTTTTCTTAAGATGTGTAGTGTACAATGACGTATTTTAATAGACGCGTCATATTCCCACAAAACACCTCTCAAAAACGGCACGAAACACACACATAGAGAATTACTATCTAATACGTGTAAAGAAAGGGACAGAAAATAAATGCCATCTTTAGGTACACCTGATGTTAGAGAGAGATGAATATACATCTTTAGTTAACAACCTCCCCTAACGTCACGTGACTGACTTCATTCATACGCTAGCCGCCATTAGCCGTGTAGAAAAATTAAAATAAAAAATGTATTTCTGTTGATATTTACCTATGAAATGACACATTTTGACCTCTCACGGAAGCAGTATAATTAGTGCAACGTCTGAAAACACACAAAGGCATGCTTTTTTCCTAATTTTCTTTTAAAACACATTTTTTCTTAAGATGTGTAGTGTAGCGATCGCGACACAGGTTCGTGCGTAACTAAACAGACACGAGGCACTTACCTTGATTTCAACTTGCCATTTTAGAGCGCGGACAACGTATCTATAATTATACTATATAAAGCTAAATTACCACTCACTGACTCACTGACAGAATTGTTCTCCCAGATGGTGGATGGGGAGGTGGGTATATTTTGACAGATTCGTAAACAAGTAACTCTCAAACCTACGGGAAAAGTGCCAAACCCCCCCTTTTCCCCCCCCTTCTCCCCCCCCCCTATCGTATCTCGGAAACTACGAGACCCGTATTTTTTCTTTTTACGGATTCGTATAGAGGAGGCTCGGTAAAGTAAAAACCATTTTTCAAAGTCCCCCCTCCCCGCCCCCCTTCTCCCCCCCTTTAGGCGGATCTCGGAATCTAAGAGACTTGGAACATTTTTTTTTTCAGATTCATTTAGAGGGGCAATGCTTAAGTCGAAATACTTGTGCAACCCCCCCCCCATCACCCCCCCCCCCTCTTTTTTTTTTTTTTTTTTTTTCACAAGCTCGCGAGGTGCTTGCACCTCGCGCAACACGCAAATACTAAACCCCTCCATCAACCCCCGCCTTTTTTTTTTTTTTTTTCACAAGCACGCGAGGTGCTTGCACCTCGCGCAACACGCAAATACTAGTTATATTATATAAAGCTAGATTACCACTCACTGACTCACTCATTGACATAATTGTTCTCCCAGATGGTGGATGGGGAGGTGGGTATATTTTGACAGATTCGTAAACAAGTAACTCTCAAACCTACGGGAAAAGTGCCAAACCTCCCCTTTTCACCCCCCTTCTCCCCCCTCCCTATCGTATCTCGGAAACTACGAGACCCGTATTTTTTGTTTTTTACGGATTCGTATAGAGGAAGCTCGGTAAAGTAAAAACCATTTTTCAAAGTCCCCCCCCCGCCCCCCTTCTCCCCCCCTTTAGGCGGATCTCGGAATCTAAGAGACTTGGAACATTTTTTTTTTCAGATTCATTTAGAGGGGCAATGCTTTAGTCGAAATACTTGTGCAACCCCCCCCCCATCACCCCCCCCCCCCCTTTTTTTTTTTTCACAAGCTCGCGAGGTGCTTGCACCTCGCGCAACACGCAAATACCAATTTCTTTTTTCACAAGCACGCGAGGTGCTTGCACCTCGCGCAACACGCAAATACTAGTTATTATACTATATAAAGCTAAATTACCACTCACTGACTCACTGACAGAATTGTTCTCCCAGATGGTGGATGGGGAGGTGGGTATATTTTGACAGATTCGTAAACAAGTAACTCTCAAACCTACGGGAAAAGTGCCAAACCCCCCTTTTCCCCCCCCTTCTCCCCCCCCCCTATCGTATCTCGGAAACTACGAGACCCGTATTTTTTCTTTTTACGGATTCGTATAGAGGAGGCTCGGTAAAGTAAAAACCATTTTTCAAAGTCCCCCCTCCCCGCCCCCCTTCTCCCCCCCTTTAGGCGGATCTCGGAATCTAAGAGACTTGGAACATTTTTTTTTTCAGATTCATTTAGAGGGGCAATGCTTAAGTCGAAATACTTGTGCAACCCCCCCCCCATCACCCCCCCCCCCCTCTTTTTTTTTTTATTTTTTTTTCACAAGCTCGCGAGGTGCTTGCACCTCGCGCAACACGCAAATACTAAACCCCTCCATCAACCCCCGCCTTTTTTTTTTTTTTTTTCACAAGCACGCGAGGTGCTTGCACCTCGCGCAACACGCAAATACTAGTCTTAGTGTTTTAATGGATGAACACAAATTAATTCGGGTTGGTGGAAGATTATTTAATTCGTCTAGTTTTGCTTACGATAAAAAACACCCGGTTTTATTGTGCAGTAAACATCCTTTCACTATTTGTTTATTTAGGTATGAACATATACGATTATTCTATGCCGGTCCTCAACTTCTTTTAGCTACGGTGCGTGATTCATGTTGGTGGCCATTGAACGGTAGAAACTTAGCTAGAAAAATAGTGCATGAGTGCGTGAAGTGTACACGTATTCGAGGTAAGACACTAGCACCTATCATGGG
Source organism: Tholera decimalis (assembly GCA_943138885.2). NCBI lineage: Eukaryota > Metazoa > Arthropoda > Insecta > Lepidoptera > Noctuidae > Tholera > Tholera decimalis. Next base: position 2,755,007 of record OW964553.2, on the reverse strand, counting down.
TAACTTACCGCCTGAGCGCTTGGAGCCTGGCTTCCCGTTTATGCGAACAGGTGTTGATTATGCGGGGCCAGTGCTAGAAAAGGCAGAGGTTCAAGATTGACTAAAGCTTACATATGTTTATTCATATGCTTCACGACGCGAGCTATGCACTTGGAGCTAGGGCATGCATTCCGGAATTCCGGAATTTCGTAATTCCGGAATTCCGTAACAATTTTTCTGGTATTTCAATTCCGGAATTGAGAGGAGTAATATCGGAATTCCGATATTCATAAATCTATACTAATATTATAAAGCGGAAAAGTTTGTTTGTTTGTTTGTTTGTTTGTTTGCTTGAACGCGCTAATCTTCGAAAGTACTGGGTGGATTTGGATGAAATTTGGTATGGAAGTAGCTTGAAGCTTGAGGAAGGTTATAGGCTACTTTTTACCCGACTGCAAAAAAGGAGAGTTATGTTTTTACCGTGATAGAATCCACGGGAGCGAAGCCCCGCGAGAGTACTAGTTTTTGATATTTTGATTATTATTTTTTCTGAACGCAACCAAACTAGTCTGTGGAACTTTCCACAAGCCGCTATCTCCAACCTACCGTACCTACCGACTAGTAAATAGTTAGTTATCTGTGGCGTTATAGCACTAGAGTCTGGCAAACGAAAGTAGACACTCGAATTATTTGCAAACTTTTTATATGGCAATGCTATACTAATGTCAAACTCAATTTTCCAAAACAAGATGGCGTGTTGTTGGTGATTTTTTGTGATCTTGTTAATAGCGTTTATTCAGCGAAAAATGAAGAAAAGTATTAAAAGTGGAGTACGGGAGATGTTGTTTCGCATGATGTCTAAATATCAAGAAAAACAACAGGAGAAAGACGCCGAATTCAAACAAAAATAAGATTGTTTACGTGTGGTGTTCGATTTCATAAGTTAGTATGACGCTACTAAGTTGATACTTTGTCGAAATTCATAATTTATATTTATCTTTTAGCGAGGAAAAATATTTATCTATTTTGATTCACATTCATTTTATAGTATGTTAAACACCTTCATAATAATGCATTATGGTTATTTAACATACTATTAAATGTTGCATGGTTTTTAACATTTTTTTTTGTTTTATAGAAAATCTGGTGGATGTAGCAAGGGTTGATGAGATAGTGAAAACTATTGAAAAACTTACGGATTTAGAGCAGAAAGATAAGAACCCAGAACCAGTACTTGGATGAAATAGCTTCAATCACTGGTAAATTTTTACTAGGAGTACATAACTTTTATAAAGATGTAATTGAATTCATGATTTGCAGAACCTAATCATTCTGTTTTACCATTCTTTACAGAAGTGAGCGTTACTACATTAAAAAATAAATAAAAAGGAAGGTGCGCGTAAAGGCCATATAAACCCACAGTGTCCGACTTAGAAAGTTTCGACATAGATGCTATTCGTAACAAAATTAACGAATTTTATTTTTTAAGTTTAAAACGAAACACACCAAAGCTAGTATATGAAGCTGATGAAATTTTGAAGCAGAATGGGCACGAGGTATTGCGACTTCCCCCCTACCACTGTGAACTAAATGCCATTGAGTTAGTATAGAGTTTGGCTAAACGTAAAGTGGCAAGTAAAAATATTGCTCTGCCTGCAGTGGAGTTAGAGAAAGTTATAAAAGAGTCGTTTGAAAATAAAACTCCCGAGAAGTGAAAGAAAATGACTGATCATGTCATCCATGTTGAAAATAAATATAATGAAAGGGACAAAATTACAGAAAATAATTTAGAAAGTTTTATAATTAACGTAGGAAACAATGATTCCAATGACTCTAATGAAACTTTCCAGATGGACGTCTTACATTCAGATTTTGATTATAGTGAATAAATCAGAACTATTTTAGAATACTGTTGTTTTTTTTTAATTCGAATTAAGACACAATATCTAAACTATTACCTACCCAAAATACCTCTTGTATTTTTATTCCGATGAAATAAAATAGATAATTCTAAAGTATCAAGGTTATTCCAGGTATTTCATAGTAGTTTTGGGGTTGCTATGCTGATATTTTTTAAATTTGCCGCGCTTTTTCAGTCTCTACTTTCGTTTGCCAGACTCTAGTGCAGTAACGTAAAGTAAAAAGCACGCGTTTCTAATACACTGCATTATGGACCTAATAGCGGTTCATAAAGAGTCACTTTTTTATATTTGATAGGCTTTCGTTTGACCATAATCTCACCTGATGATAAGCGATGATATGGTCGAAGATGAAGCACGCTTGCCTAGAAGTAACCTATTCACTCTTGACTTAAAGACTCCCAGGTTGTAACTATCAGGAAACACAGACTCCGGCAGGGAATTCCACTCCTTAGCCGTACGCACAATGAAAGTATTCCCAAAACGTTTCGTGCATATGGGTGGGATGTCCACCATGTAACGATGGCGCATCGCCGTTTGTCTTGTAGTCTGATGATGGAACGGGCTTGGTGGAATAAGACTGCACTTTACGAGCAAATGTGTTGAAAAAACATTAAAGTGATTGTTCTTTCAAAGAAACTTACATTTTATTACTTGACACCAATGCTTGACACTTTTGAAAGTACAAAACAATAAGAATAAATATTTCGATATCATTAATAAGTATCGGTGTCGCACCTCTAGAGCAGAAGCGAGCAATGTCAAGAAATCCGTGCCAGCTGCGCCACTGTCGTCATAGAATGACAAAAAATTACGTCATGATGGACAATAGTGCTGTGATGGTATTGACTTGGTTTTATCGATTGTTGATTCTATTTATGGATTTAAATAGTAATAAAGGCCGTAAATGTGACACAGATTATTACATTTATGTCATAAAGGACAGAGCGGGTTGAAATAAAACTCAACACAAGGATGGTATGGCTTTCGATAGGGTGTGGCACGATAGCCTTATTGCTAAACTTTCTTCTTTCGGTATACCCACTGAACTTTGCGTTTGGATAGAAGACTTCCTGAGAGATCGGTCTATTCGAGTGGTTATTGATGGTTGCTCGTCTGGCCAATTGGCTATTAATGCCGGGGTCCCTCAGGGGTCAGTTCTCTCAGCAACTTTATTCCTGCTGCATATTAACGATCTGCTAATGCCCGGTACCTTTGGGAATGCAGACGACAGCACTGTTGCTGAGAGATATATATCTAGCGCGCGTGCTAGTGGGTCACAAGTCCAGTCTCTCCGAGAGGCAATGGTAGGGCGCTTGAACTTGACTTTGAAGGCTGTCTCTGAGTGGGGCGACGCCAATTTGGTCAAGTTTAATGCTGCCAAGACCCAGGCATGTCATTTCTCCGCAAAAAGGAGCCAATTTCAACCGGCTCCTTCTTTCCGTGGTGTAACCGTGCCGATAACTGATCGCATCGAGCTTCTTGGGGTTACGTTGACATCCACCCTTAATTTTGGTCCGTTTATCGAGGCTAAGGCTCAATTGGCTGCCAATAAGTTGGGAATCCTAGCAAAGGTGAGACGGTACTTCACACCGGAACAGCTGCTCAACCTCTATCAAGCGAAAGTTCGGTCGTGTATGGAGTACTGCTCTCATCTCTGGGACGGATCTGCCAAATGCCAGCTTGATGCACTTGAGTCTATAGAGAAACGGGCCAAAAGGCTCATCGGCAACGAGAAACTGGTCGAAACAAGACTCCAGAGCCTAGAACATCGGCGACGTGTTGCAAGCCTGTCAGTCTTCTATCGGTTACATTTCGGGGAGTGTGCGATGGAATTGCACAGTCTTATCCACCAAGCCCGTTCCATCATCAGACTACAAGACAAACGGCGATGCGCCATCGTTACATGGTGGACATCCCACCCGTACGCACGAAACGTTTTGGGAATACTTTCATTGTGCGTACGGCTAAGGAGTGGAATTCCCTGCCGAAGTCTGTGTTTCCTGATAGTTATAACCTGGGAGTCTTTAAGTCAAGAGTGAATAGGTTACTTCTAGGCAAGCGTGCTTCATCTTCGACCATATCATCGCTTATCATCAGGTGAGATTATGGTCAAACGAAAGCCTATCAAATATAATAAAAAAAATCTTTATTCAAATTAGAGCCTATGTTAAAAAAATATTGTCAGTTTTCCATGAGCTTTAACATAAATACTAATAATAATATTCCACAACTTTATCACACAACGCCATCTAGTCCCAAACTAAGCAGAGCTTGTGGTATGGGTACTAGACAACTGATAAACATACATATATATTTCTAAATACATACATATTATAGATAAATTACAGCCAGACAAAGAACAAATGACCGTGCTCATCACACAAACATTTATCCTAGGTGGGAATCGAACCCACGACCTTGCGCATAGCAGTCAGGGCCACTGACCACTATACCAACGGGCCTTTATCGATATAATTTCGACCTCACTACTATTTTGTAGGTTTAAAAGATGAATTCGAAGCTTGGCGCTGAGGGCACGCTTTTGCTTTTTTGACGTGGTGGTCAAAAGGTTAAAAGACTGATATAATTATAAATCTTGTTTGATTTGAAACAAACTTTAAAAGTTTCCAGAATTCCGGAACTGGTTCCGGAATTCCGGAATCAGATTTCCAGTATTGGAACTCAGTTCCGGAATTGAGAATCTTGCGATATTGCATGCCCTACTTGGAGCTTGTTACAAGTCTCTCTTCAAATGATTATATTCTAGCATTAAAACGTTTTATTAGTAGGCGAGGTAAACCTTGCGTCATTTTTTCGGATAATGGCAAGAATTTCGTAGGTGCAGAGAAAGAATTTCCTTTATTTTTAGCCAAAGAATCAGAGACTATTATTAATTATGCTTCAGATAATAACATTGAATTTCGATTCATTCCTCCTTATTCTCCACATTTTGGCGGTCTATGGGAGAGTGGGGTACGCTCGTGCAAGTATCACCTGAGGCGCATAGTGGGTAACGCGCGATTAACTTACGAAGAATTTTACACAGCTTTGACACAAATCGAAGCCGTCCTAAATTCCCGTCCAATTTCACCTCTTTCCTCAGATCCTTCCGACCTTACTCCTCTAACCCCCTCTCATTTCCTAATTGGCCGACTGTTGACAGCACCACCTTCTGAAGACATCACAGATAAGCCGGCTTCGAGGTTGACACGCTACGAACGAGTCGAACAACTGCGGCAGCACTTCTGGCGACGCTGGTCCACAGAATACGTGTCGGAGCTGCAACTGCGAACCAAGTTCATAAAGGATGATAACCTACCGCCGTTAAAGTGGCGGTTAGGTCGTATTCTACGTATATTTCCCGGAAAAGACGGCGTGGCTCGAGTAGCGGACATACACACCAGTACTGGAACAATAAGACGAGCCTTTTCCAAGATTTGCCCGCTGCCACCGCAATCGGTGAGCGACGACGCTTGACTCCATACTCAGAATCATTTCGAAAGCAGGGCTTTCAAGGCCGGGGGCATGTTCACGCCATCTCTCATCACGACGACGCAGCAACGCACTGTTATACCTTACCCATGCTAGCAGAATGGCTGACCATCCCTTCAATCTGGATGATCAGCATTTAAGCAACTTAGACGTTTCATTCACTGCCTTGCAGCCTCAGTTCGGTCTGAATCTCGGTACGGGTCGGAAGTCTGTTAAAACTCTACTATATCCAATTCCTATTTCTGTGCTAATTCTATATTAATTAATAATATAATAAAACTCTGTTTCCAGTTATAAAATAGTTTTTTTTTTTAAAAAGCAAGTTCCGAACTCTCGTATAATATTTGGTGGCAGCGGTGGGATACGAAAATCCCCTACCCGAATACGTCTTCAGAAGTGCTAAATTCAAATAAAAACTAAAAGCTATAAAAGTGCCAAAAGTATATTAAATTGTGAATACAAGTGCCTGTTCCTGTTTCTGTAATACGTCTTCAGAAGTGCTAAAATCATAAATCTAAAGCTATAAAAGTGCCAAAAGTGTATTAAATTGTGAATACAAGTGCCTGTTCCTGTCTCTGTTCCTGTCTCGTATATTGCAAAGCGAGACCAGCTACTCCAGTGGACCTGCTGTTCCACTACATCCACATCCATCGCTGATATCGCTGATAAAGCGGTCACTATGACGCTGAGCATCCTGATAATTACGACGTTCCTGTGAGTAAAAACTACTATAAACGAATACCAGAATTAACTCAGAGCCGCATTCCATTCCTACTTATCGTCGCCTCTGTATATGTACATACATTGTAATATTGTTTAGACTACGCGTCCCGGACGCGATAACAATAAGTGATTGTCGCCGTTTCATACACTTAAGCCTGTGTTGTAGTCATAGTTTAATTTCGGTATAGTTTTATTTGAACTGTAAATTGTATTTAAATTGAATATTAATTATTATTGTAAAAGTTCATCATGACTTCCAAGGCAGATACTAAGTTCGAAGTCGAAGAAAAAATAGAACTCGGTGTTCTATTCAAATTCATCAAACCATTCGACGGCTCTAGGGATAAATTAAATCCCTTTATCACACATTGTCAGAATGCTTACAATTTAGCTTCCAAAAATCAAAAACCTATTCTTTTTCATTATATCCAAAGCCAATTAACTGACAGAGCTGAAACTACATGTAGCCTCAAAGAGTTCGAATCCTTTGAACAATTTATCGATTTCCTTAAACAACAGTTTGGTGAAAGGAAACATTACGCTCACCTGCTCACTGAACTCCAAGACTGTAAGCAAGGCTTCTCTGAAACAGTTGACCAATTTTCATTAAGAATCGAAACATGCTTAGCGAAACTACTTACGGAAATAAATATTTCGATCCCGACAAGAAAGAAGACGGAACTTGCAGGACGTGTTGCTGCAATGCAAGACCTTGCCCTTCACACTTTTATTATAGGGCTGCAGCCGCGAATATCGCAAGTCGTTAGATGTCGCAATCCAGATTCGCTAAATTCCGCTATAAGCTTTGCAGTCGAAGAACAAAAAATAATTTCCAGCATCAATAGAAAATCAACACCTAATACTTATGATAGATCCAAAAATTTGAACTATCGTCGCGAATTCCAAACAAGTCCACGAAACTATCGCCTCGATCGTCCTAACACAGTAAATACCAATAATATGATATGTCGATATTGCAAAAACATCGGTCACACTATCGAAAATTGCCGCAAAAGGCAATACAACAACAGCAGAAACCAACATAACGCTTCTAATTCATATGGACGTCAACTATATCCTACACAAACACCTCCTACTAATCCAGCCCGGAAGGTTTTTACTATAAACCAGGATGACGAAGGAGTCGATGAAGTCGACCATAACGATTTAAAAGAGTAAAATTTCCCGATCGGCGTCGCCCGGGAAATTATCCCTACTATATCAAAGCCGATGCCCCTGTCCTCACTGTTTCCCCTGAATCACGTAATATATCTACTAAATCTCCTAAATCTACTAAATCTCCTAAATCTACTATATCTACAAAATCAAATACTATATCTACTAAATCTACCATATCTACTAAATCTACTATATCGACAAAACCTCCTACTAAATCTCCTATATCTACTATATCAAAAAAATCAAATAATATACCTACTAAATCTCCTATATCAACAAAATCTCCTAAATCAATCAATCAAAAAACAAAAACAATTACTATATCTACTAAATCTCCTATATCGACTAAATCTCCTAAATCTACTATACTGACAAAATCAAATACTATATCTACTAAATCTACTATATCGACAAAACCTCCTACTAAATCTCCTATATCAACAAAATCTCCTAAATCAATCAATCAAAAAATAAAAACAATTACTATATCTACTAAATCTCCTATGTCTACTAAATCTACTACATCTACAAAATCTCCTATTTCTACTAAATCTCCTACATCAACGAAATCAAATACTATATCCACTAAATCAAATACTGATTCTACAAAACTACATACTAAACCCTGTGAATTTCTAAAATTCAGTACAAAGTAGGTGATTACGTCTATCTAAAAGCACATCATAGGCTTAAAAAGGCACTATCGCCCATCTGGAAGGGGCCCTATAAAATAATTAAGGTCCATGATAACCATACTGCTACGCTCCTTATTAATAGACGTCACGTGGCTCATCATTTTGACCAAATGAAACCCGCTGAAGTCAGTCATCCTATATTATAAAATACATATAGCTCCAGGTTAAAAATAATATCACGCAAACTTCCACAATTTTAATATCTGAAACGCAAATTCATTCACTTTTAGCCAGCCTTGAAAGCTCTTTACTAACATTGTCGTTTCAGCTCGAAGACTTAACTAATGCTATTATAATAAGTAGTCAAAACATTCTACACCCAAACATCCTGAGCCCGGGTCAGTTATATAAAGAGCTCGTTGACAATGACCGTTTCTTACCCGGAAACACTGAAATTCCTATAACACTAAGTCTTGATAATATACATCTAATTTTAAGTATTTCCAAGGTCGCATGTTATTATTATAAGAATAAACTTGTATTTGTTTTACAAATTCCTTTAGTTACTAATGATGAATTCAATTTATATCATAATCTAGCATTACCTATTCCTCACGGATCAAGTAATCCGAATATGTTTAGTTTGATCTTACCCTCTAATTCTTATATTGCTATCTCTAAGGATAAGTTAAGTTTCTGTAACCTAGATAATTTAGATAAGTGTAAAACGATAAGCTCTGAGTTCTTTCTGTGTGAGATACCTATGGTATTATTGACAAACGGAAACCCTACGTGTGAAAGTGAATTATTAACTAAAACAATCAGTGCTATCCCCGTGCAATGTGAGACTAAAACTTTTGGTGGTGAATTAGACATTTGGAAACCACTTGTGAATAACCAATGGATTTTCGTGCAATCCCATTCAAACAAAGTGTCAATTGATTGTGAAAACTCTGAATTACGCGAAATAATAGTATCCGGAACCGGTATCTTACAAATTCCGAAACGGTGTACTGTTTACACTAAAAGTGCGAGACTTGTATCATCTAAGGATGAAATAAATATAGATATTCCTAGCCCTAATTTAGATTTTAGCATCATTAATGATTCATGTTGTAAAATAGCTACTAAAACTATTTCAGATAATAATATACCCTCTGTTCTATTTCAAAACATCGATCTAGACGATTTAACTTTAAGTAAACGTAATGATAAGATGCTTTCGGACTTAAATCAAATTATTGACGAAAAACCGTTCCTAGTAAAATATGGGACACGTTACTCTGTATTAACTTTGTGTATTTTAATAGTTGTAAGTTCTTTTATACTATTTAAGTTATGTAAAGTAATTCTTAAATATAAATCTAAATTTTGTAAAACGACGACCCATACCGATGACGCGATTGATGACGTCAATAACGTCGAACCTGAAAACATTTCAATCCCACTACCTAGATTACGAGAAATTGTATAACTTACTGAAATTTCGCCCTTTCATCCCCGAATTTCAGTCTTCTCGGGGGGGCTGTTATACCTTACCCATGCTAGCAGAATGGCTGACCATCCCTTCAATCTGGATGATCAGCATTTAAGCAACTTAGACGTTTCATTCACTGCCTTGCAGCCTCAGTTCGGTCTGAATCTCGGTACGGGTCGGAAGTCTGTTAAAACTCTACTATATCCAATTCCTATTTCTGTGCTAATTCTATATTAATTAATAATATAATAAAACTCTGTTTCCAGTTATAAAATAGTTTTTTTTTTTAAAAAGCAAGTTCCGAACTCTCGTATAATAGCACGATCAGACGCGGTACAGGGCGCCATCTAGCGACCAAGAGAAGAAGACTACCTACCATCAAACTGAACTCAGTCGTTCCTTCGGTCTCACATTCTCCTTCACTCAAGCCTATAAAACCACTTGTAATGTATTCATTCACCCCTTATTTTTCAACTGCCAACCAGCAAGTACAAACCACTGTAAATACGAATTTTATTATACGAATTGAAAACTAAACGCAAGTCACTTCATTTACGAGGAACAAACCTGATCCTGCACATGCAATGACAATTAATAAGGCTCAAGGGCAGACTTTTCGTGTTGCTGGAGTAGATCTCGGTGTCAGTTGTTTCTCGCATGGTCAGTTGTACGTCGCTCTTTCCCGGGTTAGCAGTTCTAGAAATCTTTATGTTCACGTGCCGGACGGGTCAACTTTCAACATAGTTTACCCGGAAGCTTTGCGCTGAAGTATTGTCGTTCTATAGGTACTTAAGCTTCATGTGAACGTGATCTAAACAATATTACCAATACATTAACTTAATAACACACAAGGAGTTACACGTTGACGGAGTCGCGGGCACAGCTATTAACAATAATATTGTGCGGTTCGGTATTGCGATATTTTTCAACAGTATTATAGATTGACATATTATATTTCCCTACTAAATTACGAAAGTTAATCTGTCTGTTACATCAAACTCACTGAACCGTGAGGAAGGACATAGGCTACTTTTTTTTTACGAAAAACGACGGAAACGTGGACGAAGTCGCGGGCAACAGCTATCTATACTAATAATATAAGGCTGAACAGTTTGTTTGTTTGTTTGAACGCGATAATCTCAGGAACTACTGGTTCGAATTGAAAAAATATTTTTTAATTAAATAGTCAATTTATAGGAAAAGGCTATATATCATTACGCTAAGGCCAATAGGAGCGGAGCGCCAATGAAGAATGCTTCAAAATCGGGGTTAAATTTAACGTTAGCCTAAAGTAACTATTCCACGCGGACGAAGTCGCGGGCAAATGCTAGTTTTAAATATTTTTTAAATTTTCTCTTAAAATCGGAAAGCGGTTTACAGAATACATCTACTTACCAAGTTTTACATGTATAGTCCTAATAGTTTCGGAATAAAATGGCTGTGACATACGGACGGACGGACAGACAGACAGACAGACAGACAGACGGACAGACATGTCGAAACTATAAGGGTTCCGTTTTTTGCCATTCGGCTACGGAACCCTAAAAAACGTCTACCTCTTTCGGGATAATCACTGTCTCACAGTTTTCTATTTCTGCAAGTATAGCTTTCATCAGTGCTGGCAGATACAAGTCTCTTACGATCTTAAGCCTCGCTATAAGTTACCTATATCTAATTATAGCACTGTTTGTGAATTATCGTATTAAATATGAATGTCATCTCCATATAGTTAGGTACTAAGCAAAAATAAATTATTGGTAAGTATTTCTAACGCATATTTCGTAAGCCCTTTTCCTTGTTTTTTTTTTGTGTCAGTTGTTATTTAATGTGTCTATCCGTATCTGCGTTTATTGTAGGTATACATTTTTGGCAGCTGTATTCAATCTATGATTTTGAGTAAATTAGTTGCCAGAATACATAGGCATTCCATGCTCCCAATCACAAACTATAGGCACCGTGCGTAGCGATGATTCTGCCATCTGGTGACTCGTATCCGAAACTTTTACCTCAAGTGTCAAAAATTCTACTGTGAACACGGAAAAATTTTCTGAATTTTCATGTTACATTTTGCTAATTTAAGTTATCAAAATGTATTGTTGTATTTCTGGATGCTGTAATACATCCAAAAACAACTCCTTGTCGATTCATAAGTTTTGTATCTAAATGTTATGGAGGTCGCTCTAGCGACTGTTTCATAACAAATAATTGCGGAGTGATAGATTTATTGGAGCCTGGTGATACTGTTCTTGCTGATAAAGGTTTTCCTGCTATTAAAACATCAGTTGATAAGAAAAAAGCTATTTTAGTTATGCCGCCGTTTCTTCATGAACTTTTCACCAGAGGAAGTAGAAGAAACATATAAAATTGTTTCATTGCGAATCAACATAGAAAGAGTCATACAGAGGGTTAAGCAATTTCATATTTTTTATAAAATACCAATTAGTATTGTAATGTAGGTAGATTCATTATAATCTGTACGCAGGTAGGTTAGGCGCCGGCAGCAGCCGGCAGTCCGCAATAAACGATTTAGCGAATGCCCGTGTTTCCTTGCGTCGCTTCCCAAGTACTTTACCTACTGATATCACAGTGGCGACGAGTGTTAATTAGCTTAGTGAATATCGCGTGCGTACATACAAAGAACAATAGTCGAGATGTCGATTGGGAAGTTGAGTGAATTTGAGGTGAAAACGGGACAGTGGTCATCATATGTGGATAGATTGGACATGTATTTTCTCGTAAATAAAGTGGCGGAGGAATTGAAGTTGCCTACCTTGATTTCTACAATTGGAGATGAAGCATACGAGCTTAGAATAACAACGCATAGAAGAGGCGTATAGAACAAAACACGAGCGATTTCGTGTGTCCACTTTATTTTCTTTGTGTGCGTGAGCCGAATGTGTTTACGTTCTTCAAACGCACACAAATATAGCTTTCAGTGATACCATTACCAGTACCATTACCACAAAAATGGGAAAACGCACTATTGTGTTGCTGGATCAAATCAAGTATTTTATGTTATGAAACTAAATAAGATTATGTTTTTTCATGTAATATGACTTATATGACATATATTTACAGAAGGTAAACGAAATGTGATATCGTTTATTGCGTTTAGAATGTTTGATGTGTAATGTGTTATAATGATATTATAGAAATGTATAAATTGCTTGAAAAATCTTGTTTGATATCAATTAAAAGTATGTGTTGTATTTATGAAATAGAAAAATATTATTGAGAACATTACTTAAATGAAAAAAATCTTAATCAATAAAATTGTCATCTTTATGATGCCACTCTTCGAACTAACAGTAACTTTTAGTTATAAAACAGTGTAGGTAGTAGCTGTAAATAAATATAGTTTAGTTTGACGCATACATAATTGCCGCCAAAACTATATTTTTTTAAACAAAAATAAGCACAAAAGAAATCAATATGGGTATTTTTTTCCTCACGGATAGCAACATTGAATTGTGATAAGTTAGGTTATTGGAATTTTTGTTTGATGGTCGATTTACTTAAATATAATGTATAAAATGTAAGTATTTACTTGTGAAATGTAATTTGATTACACGTTTTTCGTTTTCCTGAAGGACTACGACATCCCTTTACGCTACAAACGGTCGTTTTAAATTATTTACTCGCGAGCTCTGTTCGGCAGAATGTGACCTTGAATACTGACGGCTCGTCGAGCAAAGTTAGCCAAAAATGACTAAGTTTTAGTTGCCTCACTTTTTGCACTCGTACTATCCTTCTATGCGTTGTTATTCTAAGCATACGAGCTACTGGTCAACCTATCGAGTCCAAAGAAACCGTCGGATTTAAAATACAGTGAAGCGGTTAGTTTAATGCGCCAGCACCTACAACCGACGCCATCTTCGTTAGCTGAACGATATCGTTTCCGTCAAAAGAGACAAGGAGCGGATGAAAACGTGGCGACCTACGTCACTGAGTTGAAAAGATTAGCTCGCCATTGTAAATTTGCAGAATATTTAAGCGAGAGCTTGCGTGACCAATTTATATGCGGACTCAGGAGCGACGCCATCAGGCAACGATTGTTTGCGGAGGATGACTCAATAACTTTTATGCAAGCCGTGAAGTTAGCGAACGCTTTGGAGGCGGCAGAAAGAGACGCCGCCGCGGTAGTGGATGGGGAATCTAGATCAAGTCCACAGACGGAAGCGGTGCATTTGGTTACATCGAACAAACGGGACGGCAGTGGTACGAGTCGCGGCAGGAGCGGCGGGGGCAGCATGCGGCCGCGCGGGCGCCGCGGCCCGAGCGGCGCAGGCGGCGGCGGCGGGCCAGCCGCCCACCGCGCAGGGGGAGCGGGACGCAGTAACAACTGCACAGCTTGCGGAGCCACTAACCATAGTGTGGCAAGCTGTCGCTATAAGGAGTTGTGTGCAGCAAGTGCCAACAAACGGGACATTTACGTCGGGTGTGTCCAGAGAATGTGGGTCAATCGTCACGAGGAAGAACTTCATATCGTCGCGATCGGCGAAGTGGGAATATGTTTTCCGCGGAGGCCGTAAGCGAGTCCGACATGGAGGATATCGAAGAGAGTTTGAACCTTATTGGACTCAACAATTATAAGCCAGTGAGTTTACCTATTTTCGTAGAGAATATTGTATTAAATATGGAAGTAGATACAGGAACTGCGATTTCATGTATAAATAATTGCACATACAAACGTTACTTTTCACATTTGTGTCTTAAGAAGGACGATACAATTTTAAAATTTTACGATGGTACTAAAATAAAACCATTGGGTATTATTCGGCCACGGGTTCGATATCAGGGGCAGAAAAAACAGCTTGATTTGTTTGTAATAAAAAATGGTACTACATCTTTGATAGGTAGGCAATGGTTAGCGGAGTTACAAATAAAAATACCTACATTTTCATGTAAAAGTATGAGTGAGATCAATTGTGTGCAGATTAATGAGGAAATTGTAAATATTCTCGACAGATATAAGGAATTATTCAGCGGTGGACTGGGACGGTACAAAGGCGGCAAGGCCTCGCTGCGAGTGCGACCAGGGGCGGCGCCGGTGTTCCAGCGCGCGCGGCCCGTACCTTAAGCCCGATTTACACTTCAACAAGTACAGTAGCGAGTTAACTTGCGTCATCGGCGAGTGAAGTTGTTATTGTAGTTTGAACGGCAAAAGCGAGTTAAGTAGTAGTACATTAACAACTTAACCGCCAATGACGCAAGTTAACTCGCTACTGTACTTGTTGAAGTGTAAATCGGGCTTTACGCGCTGCGCGAGCGCATCGATGCGGAGCTAGACGCCATGCTGCGCGACGGCGTCATCGAGCCCGTCGACTGCTCCGACTGGGCCTCACCTTTGGTGCCGGTGACTAAGGCAGACGGTACGTTGCGAATTTGTGCGGACTATAAAGCGACTCTGAATCCCGCTTTGCTGATCGATCGATACCCGCTTCCTAAGATTGAAGATGTGCTCGTAGGCCTTAATGGGGCACAGTTCTTCAGCAAAATTGACCTATCCCGTGCATACAATCAGGTAGAATTAGATAATTCAAAAAAATATACAGTTATCAACACACATCGAGGTCTATTTCAGTATAACAGGTTAGTTTACGGATTGTCATCAAGCGTGGGTATTTTCCAACGCATAATGTCGAACTTATTAAGTAATATACCGAATGTGCAAGTGTTCCTTGACGACGTAATTATTGGCGGGAAAAGTAAAAGCGAGCATTTATATGCACTCGAACAAGTCTTACAGCGACTATCTGAGAGTGGGTTGAAACTAAAGCGGGAAAAATGCGTTTTTTTGGCGGATGAAGTAACTTATTTAGGTTATGTTGTTTCAAAAGAAGGTGTAAAGGCGGACAAATCAAAAATTAAAGCTATAAGCAAACTAGAAGCTCCAAATAATATTAGTGAATTACGTTCCTTTATAGGTATGGTAAATTTTTTTTCAAAGTTTGTCAAAAATTTTAGTTCCATGTTAGTACCTTTACATAGATTGTTACGAAAAGATGTAGACTGGTACTGGGATGAACAGGGTGAACGTGCGTTTGCACAGATAAAACAAGCTTTAATGAGTAGGTACAGAAGTATTAGCGCACTACGACCCAAACAAGACTCTTATCGTGACGTGTGACGCAAGCGCGCGGGGCGTGGGGGGTGTGCTAGCGCAGCCGGGGCCGGCGGGCGAGCGCCCGATAGCATATGCGTCACGTTCGCTCACGATCGCGGAGAAAAACTACTCACAAATACATCGTGAAGCACTTGCGATTATATTCTGTGTACGGAAATTTCATCAGTATATTTACGGAAGGAAGTTCATTTTACGCACTGATCACAAACCCTTAGTATCAATGTTAGGCCCGCAAGCTGGGATACCTACAATGACGGCTAGTAGGATGCAGCGATGGGCAGTGATATTATCGGCATACAATTACGACATAGAATATATACGCACCCATGAAAATTGCGCTGATGGCTTATCGCGTCTACCGGAAAATAATAGCGTTAAAGATGTAAAGGAGGAATCTATTCCCGAACAAACATACCTGCACTTTGCACAAGACGGGTTGTTGCTTGACTATACCGAAATTAAGAAACAAACGGGGAGAGATCCGTTAATAAGTAGAATTTTAACCTACTTACGTGACGGTTGGCCCGATAGGTGTGAAATCGTGAATTTACAACCGTATTTTAATAGGAAAGCAGAATTGTACGAAGAGTTAGGTTGTGTCATGTGGGGACACCGGGTGGTGATACCAGAAAAATGCCGGTTAAAGGTTTTAAAAATCATCCATGAGCCCCACATGGGTATCGTAAAGTCGAAGGCGTTGGCACGCAGTTATGTGTGGTGGCCGGGCATCGACGAGGCGGTGGAGCGCGAGTGCCGCGCGTGTACCGTGTGCGCCGTGTACGCGGACGACCCACCGCAAGCGGCACCCCGCCCCTGGCCCTGGCCTGCCAAGCCGTGGTCCCGGCTACATCTGGACTTTATGGGCCCTATATATGGGAAAACTTATTTAGTGGTAGTAGACGCAACATCCAAGTGGCTGGAGGTATTTCAAGTTCCCAGTACCGCAGCGAGTCATACGATGGTCAGGTTGCACGAGCTGTGGAGTAGGTGGGGAGTTCCTAGGCAGGTCGTCACGGATAATGGACCGCCGTTCACTAGTAGTGAATTTGCTCAATTCCTAAAAAGCGACGGTATCCAGCATATATTCACAGCTCCTTATCATCCGTCATCAAACGGAGCCGCGGAAAATGCGGTTAAGACCTTAAAAAGAGTTATAAAAAAACCTTATATAGGGGAAAAAAGTGTAGAACAGGCTTTAACCACATTTTTATTATATTATAGAAATACAGAACACTGTACTACAGGAATAAGCCCATCAGTTGCACTTATAGGGAGACGGTTGCGAACAAAGTTAGACGCGCTGAAGCCCAATATGGAAGTTAGAGTACTAAAAGCTCAGCAGGGGCAGGTAGAAAGTGCGGGAGGGACGGTAAGAACGGTGGAGGTAGGAGACGATATTTGGTATCGAAGATATTTAAGGGGGGAAAAATGGTTGCCCGGTACTATAGTTAACTCGTCAGGGCCTAGCAACTATAAAGTACTAGACAGGGACGGCAAACAGGTGCACAGACATATCGATCAGCTTAGGCGTAGGACGAGGAGTTCTTTGGTTGTCCCCACAGAGTTGTCACGTTCGCCGGAAGCTCCGGCTTCTGAGGTAGCACCAGTATCGCCCCTCAGAGGTGGGTCGGAGCAGCCGGAGGCCTCGGTGGTGTCGCCGTCGCCTGCACGGGAGCCTTCGTTGTCACCACTTCAGAAAAACGATCAGACCCACCGAGAGGAAATGGCAGAAGAGTTCTCAACACCACCGTCAATGCTTGTACCGCCCCAGTCTCGCCCCGTTAGGAAGTGTAAATTAAATGTTAATTATAAGATTTAGTTAAGTTGTTTAGTTATATTGTAATTATGTTAAGTATAAGGTTTAATGTAGTTTAATGATATTGTAATTAAGATTAGTCAGCTTGTTGTTAATAATTAGTGGTGGAGGGATGTAATGTAGGTAGATTCATTATAATCTGTACGCAGGTAGGTTAGGCGCCGGCAGCAGCCGGCAGTCCGCAATAAACGATTTAGCGAATGCCCGTGTTTCCTTGCGTCGCTTCCCAAGTACTTTACCTACTGATATCACAAGTATGTTAAAATATAGAGATCAAATAGTTTATGTTGATTGTGCGTTAGTAAATGTTGAAAATCCAATTATTAAACAATAAATGTAATATGTACTGTTTTAAAGCAACATTTTTGTGAAACTCCGCTTATAACGTATTTTTCTACTGATTAACACTATGTAAACTAAACATTATAATTGTACTTGAAATAAATTAATAGTTTAAAAAACACTAGAAAAACACGCTTTTATAAATGCACGTAAAAACAAAAAAGATCGTGTTCAAAGTCCATTCGTGGCCTTTCTCACAAGTGCAAACACGACTATGATACGATATTCCATCATGGAATGCCGGTGCCTATCTTTCGGCTTCATCATCCGACCTTGAAATCTAATCGTAGTCAAAGTTCATTACAATACTTTTCTAAGAATTCCAAAACAGCTATGATACGATTTTCCATCATGAAGTTCCAGTTCATATCTTCCGGCTCCATCATCAGATCAGTTTGACAGTACCATATTATTGTATTGTCATCAGAACTACATAAAGCTGCCAATTTTCATTACGCTACGACCCTTGGAAGATGGTTAAATTAGATACCTTAGATTTCATTACATAGTTAGTTACATACAGGTCGACCTAATAAAAGTGTGTTAAAAATCAACTTGTGTCAGGTCAGGAATCGAACCCGGCGTGCTACACAATCTGTTTAGTAATTTGAAAGTTATAAAACAGAGGAAATAAAAACATTGATAAAAACAAAGATTAAAAAAATATATATTATATATACCTATAAAAACATCAAGATTTGACCCTAATGCAGTATGTAACATCACTACATTGGGTCTGGAAAGTTTCTCTTTTTACTCGCACAGTGCTACTACTGTCGGGATTATAACGCCATCTATAGTTTCTGCACGGAGCGAATACCTAGTTCAAGATTTCAACAAAGTTAAGTTATAGCTCTTGTAGCGCCATCTACTTGAACCTATTCCTTCAAATCAATTTTCGATATTATTCGTTATGCTAATTATATCAGAAATTAAAATCTAATCTATACTCTTAAATAAAAAATCTTAACTAAAACAATCTAAAACACTTATTTATTAGAATTCATACGCAATTCAAGCCAAACTAAGGCCGTGCGCGCACTGCGTTGCGTTTTGGAAACGCAAAATCTGTGAAGTATGGACTAAATGGACTTGTGCTCTAAAGCCTGCAATACATGTTGGCCGAGGGTTGTCGAGTGAAGGCCAATACCAACATGTAGACGGTATATTTGCCTTGTCTTGCTATCGCTCGGTGTCACTTGCCTAGTTGGCCGAGTGGAGGCCAGCGCCAACGTGTATAGAGCTCATTTGGTGCAACTTGTCTTCGCTCGCCGTTGCTCGTAATCACTTGCCTCACTTCGGATCGGTGTCGGTTTTTAGTCACAAATCAAAGGCGCTCGCCTGCGCTCGGCCAACGTGTGGGCAGCTCTACAGACCCTCTTCTACATTGGTCGTCTGCATTGGCGTTCGACGAACTTGTCGAACGTGTGGACATTATTTCTTGCCTTGTACCTATGTGCCAACGCTCGCGTTGGCCTACGCTCGGCCAACATGTATTGCAGGCTTAAGAGTATGGAGTGTCATAGAAGTGCGCGCACTGCGGTGGAATAAACGCGTGCGGTAGAGTCACCGGTGGCCCCTCGCTGCAAAATTGTGGTGAGTCTACCGCAAATATTTTGTATCGCATAGGAATGTATGTAGTACCGCGCACTGCGGTGAAACAAACGCACGTTTTGTCTGATAATGTTGCTATACATACAGATTTCTTCGTATTTATACATATTTTCGGTGTGTGATTCAGATTAGCAGTCGATACAGATTTTTATACAAATTTCACACTGTATTGATAAAATTAACTGTTACAACTAAAGACAGAACTTGGTAAAATAAATTACCTAGATACCGCATTTATTACGTTACACACACCATTGTATGATTCTATTCTTTATAGTTATTTTTATTTTTTTATAAACAGCATTAATTTGCTGTGCTCAGGAAATCCGTCAAAGATTGTTGTGTGCTATCCAAGGCTCTCGCATTCGTAGTGTCGCACATAAATACGTAAAATACGTAAATAATTAATATCATAGGTACAAACTTTTATTTAGTTTAATATTAATCTAAAAAGCCAGAGTGATGCAAAAATTGTCATTCTGGCTATTGGAGCTAGATAAATTACAAAGCAACTTACCTACTAAGTTTTCGTAAGATATATACGTTCTTATCCAAAAAAGGTTTTCATGGGAAAAACCAGCCTTATCTAGTTTACATTTACGAAAAATACTTATGTATGTACTAGCGGCCTGGCCTGGCTTCGCACGGGGTCCTTGACAATTGTTTTCTATGAGAAACGACGTCATTACAAAAAGTACGTTTAGCTATCATTTAATTTCAATTCAATTTATTCAATTCATTCTTTATTGCAATAATATGTGTTAACAAGATCTTAATAATATATATAGGTAATATCTCACATGAACCCTGTGGGGCACAGCAATTTTACATATTATATAGATTAGAGTGGCTTTATACAAACTAGAAAATCAAAATAAAAATAATCACAATAATTAATGTTACAAAGCTCTAAATGGAATAATTCATCAGTCAAATTAAGATAGATATTTTAAATAAATGTCAAATCAAATTAGGAAATTTAAATAAATGTCAAATTAAAATAGCAATGTCAGTATACAGTAGGGTAAAATTATTACATTACGCATGTACTATGTCACAAAAAAATATAATAAAATGCAAATGTCTTTCGGTATTACGTTGTAAAGTCAGAGTCAAAAAAATCATTCAATGTATAATAGCATTTATCTATGAGTAGTTTTTTAACGCGTTTTATAAATATTTTGTCGTTTTGCTCGGATTTCATGTCATTCAGTAGTTTATTGTATATTCAAGGTATATTCTAATGGATGTCACAAGAGGGCTCGTGCTGTGTAACTTTAATTTTGATGGGGGTATTACAAGCGTATGTTTAAATCGTGAACGTTGGGCGTATCGGCGAGGTAGATCTATAGTTTTTTGGTAAAAGTTTGGGTTTTGTCGTACAAATTTACAGTTTTCTAGAATATAGATAGATGCTAGAGTAAGAATTTCTTGTTCCTTGAAATGCGGTCTACAACTTTCATCAGTGTGAATGTTTACGATTATTCTGACACATTTTTTCTGAAGTATAAACAAGTCGTTGTTATCTACACTATTTCCCCAGAGAATTATGCCGTAATTTAGCCACGCGTAAGATTTAAAATACATATATAAAAAAGTTTCATCTTGAATCAGACCTGTGCCAGCCGTTTCGCTGCAATGAATTTCTTGGCTGCGTAATTTTAAATCTGTGATAACTTCTAAACATTTAAATGGAAAAAGTAAAGGACAATTTTTGATCTACATATTAAATAATATACTCATTTGAGTAGTATTTATTAGGAGAAATTACCTTTTGCAAATAGAGTAATATTTTAAATTAATTATTTATAGATAAAAATGGTTACTGTGAGTCAACCATATATGCTATCGCGGACTTTTATGTAGGCCTTTTTATGATATATACATTTCCGTAGTACATTATTTTAACGTAGGTATCTATTGACGTAGTACTTGCAATGTAAGCACTTGAAAATCGTTTTTTTGGCGGCATCATCACAAAATATGGATTTTTTTCTAATAAAAAAAAAAAACTTAATTAGAATGTTGAAATTAACGTTGTATATGAAAAAATAAAAAAATAACCATAAAGAATAGAACCATACAATGGTGTGTGTAACGTAATAAATGCGGTATCTAGGTAATTTACTTTGCTTAGTTCTGTTTTAGTTTTAACAGTCACTTTGATCAATACAGTGTGAAATTTGTATAAAATTGTGTACCTATCGAGTGCTAATCTGTATCACACATCAAAAGTATGTATAAATACCAAATAAATACAAAGAAATCTGTATGTATGGCAACATTATCAGACAAAACGTGCGTTTTTTTCACCGCAGTGCGCGGTGCTACATACATTCCTATGCGATACAAAATATTTGCGGTAGACAGCTCACCGCAACATTGCAGCGAGGGGCTACCGGTGACTCTACCGCACGCGTTTATTCCACCGCAGTGCGCGCAGTTCTATGACACTCCATACTCCACAGATTTTGCGTTTACAAAAAGCAACGCAGTGCGCGCACGGCTTAACATCTAAAATTTACATTGGTAGGTACCTATAGTAACACAAATTAATTAACATCATTCCCCTTTTCCCCCCCTTCTCCCCCCCCCCCCCCCCCTATCGTATCTCGGAAACTAGGAGACCCGTATTTTTTTCTTTTTACGGATTCGTATAGAGGAGGCTCGGTAAAGTAAAAACCATTTTTCAAAGTCCCCCCCCGCCCCCCTTCTCCCCCCTTTAGGCGGATCTCGGAATCTAAGAGACTTGGAACATTTTTTTTTTTCAGATTCATTTAGAGGGGCAATGCTTTAGTCGAAATAATTATGCAACCCCCCCCCCATTTCCCCCCCCCCTTTTTTTTTTTTTTTTCACAAGCACGCGAGGTGCTTTCACCTCGCGCAACACGCAAATACTAAACCCCCCCCATCACCCCCGCCCCCCCCACTTTTTTTTTTTTCACAAGCACGCGAGGTACTTGCACCTCGCGCAACACGCAAATACTTGATTTAGAGGGGCAATGCTTTAGTATTTTTCACCAGCACGCGAGGTGCTTGCACCTCGCGCAACACGCAAATACTAGTTATATCTGTTATACTATATAAAGCTAAATTACCACTGACTGACTGACTGACTCACTCACTCATTGACATAATTGTTCTCCCAGATGGTGGATGGGGAGGTGGGTATATTTTGACAGATTCGTAAACAAGTAACTCTCAAACCTACGGGAAAAGTGCCAAACCTCCCCTTTTCCCCCCCTTCTCCCCCCCCTATCGTATCTCGGAAACTACGGGACCCGTATTTTTTCTTTTTACGGATTCGTATAGAGGAGGCTCGGTAAAGTAAAAACCATTTTTCAAAGTCCCCCCCCCCCGCCCCCCCTCTCCTCCCCTTTAGGCGGATCTCGGAAATTAAGAGACTTGGAACATTTTTTTTTTCAGTTTCATTCAGAGGGGCAATGCTTTAGTCCAAATTATTGTGAAACCCCCCCCCCATCATCCCCCATTTTTTTTTTCTTAAGTGAACCGCGAGGTGCTTGCACCTCGCGCAACACGCAAATACTAGTTATACTATATAAAGCTAAATTACCACTCACTGACTCACTGACTCACTCATTGACATAATTGTTCTCCCAGATGGTGGATGGGGAGGTGGGTATATTTTAACAGATTTGTAAACAAATAACTCTCAAACTTACGGAAAAAGTGCCAAAACTCCCCTTTCCACCCCCCTTCTCCCCCCTCCCTATCGTATCTCGGAAACTACGAGACCCGTATTTTTTTTTTTACGGATTCGTATAGAGGAGGCTCGGTAAAGTAAAAACCATTTTTCAAAGTCACCCCCCTTGCCCCCTTCTCACCCCCTTTAGGCGGATCTCGGAAATTAAGAGACTTGGAACATTTTTTTTTTCAGATTCATTTAGAACGGCAATGCTTTAGTCAAAATAATTGTGCCAACCCCCCCCCCCATCTCCCCCACCACTTTTTTTTTTTTAAGTGAACAATCCACCACCACAAGCACGCGAGGTGCTTGCACCTCGCGCAACACGTAAATACTAGTATTATATAAAGCTAAATTACCACTCACTCACTCACTGGCTCATTGACATAATTGTTCTCCCAGGTGGTGGATGGGGCGGTGGGAGGGGTTCGCATCGGCGTCGAGACGACGATGAAGTACCTGGGACTCGTCCTCGACAGCCGGTGGAACTTCGTCGAGCACTTCCGACGTTTGGCTCCAAGACTGGACCGGGCGGGGGCTGCACTCAAGCGGCTCCTACCCAATCTAGGAGGGCCAAACGCCTCCTGCCGGAGGCTCTATGCGGAGATCGTGCGGTCCATGGCCCTCTATGGGGCCCCTGTGTGGGCGTTGAATTTGCAGCGGCGACCAGCTAGCCGGCTGGTCGCGTCTCAGAGGGTTATGGCTATCCGGATTATCCGGGGATACCGCACGATCTCTGGGGAGGCGGCGAACCTCCTTGCCGGATTACTGCCGTGGGATCTGGAGGCGGTAGCCCTCGCGCGCGTGCATAATTGGCGCGCAGAGGTGCTAAGCCGGGGTGAAACCCCGCTACCGCGGCAAGTCGCGGCTCAGCGGATAGAACTCCGGCTTGATATCACGGCAGCATGGAAAGAGCGGCTATCGCAACCGAAGGCTGGGCACGCCGCAATCGCGGCGATAAGTCCCCTCTTTGAGGAGTGGCTGGAGAGAGGCCACAGCGTCCTCACCTTCCGCCTGACGCAGGTGCTGACCGGACATGGCTGTTTCGGGAGGTACCTGTTTAGGATTCAGCGGGAGGACACGCCCGGGTGTCGTCATTGTGAGGACCACCTGGAGGACACGGTGGAGCATACGGTGGAGGTGTGCCCTGCTTGGGTGGAGCACCGCCGTATCCTCGTAGAGGCGGTCGGCGGCGGCGACCTCTCGCGCCCTGCTCTGGTTCAGAGTATGGTGCGGAGCGAGAGGGAATGGGATGCGGTCGCCTCCTTCTGCGAAGCAGTCATGCTAGCGAAGGAGGAGGCCGAACGTGCGAGGGTGAGGCAACTCTCTTCCTCGCGCCCCAGCCGCCGCGGAAGACGCCCCGGGCGTCGGGGATCACGAGCCGATTTCCGGCCACCGTAGGCGCGGGCCATTGCCTGCCGGGGTTTGCGGGAAAGTTCTACCGAGTTACCGCGGCCCCGGAAATTTAGGGCAGCTGAAGGAACAGGGTGGGTTTTTAGTCAGTAGAAATCTGACACACCCTTCCGCTTGACCCAGAGCGGAAGAAGTCATTTGATGATTTTACCACAAAAAAAAAAAAAAAATGTGGTGGATGGGGAGGTGGGTATATTTTGACAGATTCGTAAACAAGTAACTCTCAAACCTACGGGAAAAGTGCCAAACCTCCCCTTTTCACTCCCCTTCTCGCCCCTCCCTATCGTATCTCGGAAACTACGAGACCCGTATTTTTTTTTTACGGATTCTTATAGAGGAGGCTCGGTAAAGTAAAAACCATTTTTCAAAGTCGCCCCCCTTGCCCCCCTTCTCACCCCCTTTAAGCGGATCTTGGAAATTAAGACTTGGAACATTTTTTCTTCATATTCATTAAGAGGGGCAATGCTTTAGTCAAAATAATTGTGCAACCCCCCCCCCCCCCCCCCCCCATCTCCCCACTCCCCATTTTTTTTTTTTTCAGATTCACACCACAAGCCTGAGAGGTGCTTGCACCTCGCGCAACACGCAAATACTAGTCGCTACTATAAATCTTCATGCTGAGACTGAAAAGCATACCTATTGCACCTACAATTAAATGTGAACTATTTTGGAGCAAGGCTGGTAATATTATTGACAGCCAAAAAATTAAGCCAAAAAGTTTTGTTATATGTTTATTGTGTTTGCCTATTTTTAATGCTCAGTGTGAATGATATTTTTCCCAAGTTAATATAATCAAAACTAAATACAGAATCATGTTTACATCAAATCATACCTACAAGGTTTGACCGACTGTTGTACTTCATTTGATCCAACGACAGACATGCTTAAAGTCAATAAATTTAGTAAATTTGATTTAGAATAAACAGTTTTAACTAAAAAGATGTGTTTTACTTGCAATATATCCAAAATATGAAACAAAAATGCTAGCAGTAATTTGGTATAATTGATTTTTATTTTTTAGCCGATTTCAAAGATTGTGTTGGTAGGTTTATAAAATTAGAAACGGTCACACTGATTCTGATGACAATTACTTCACTTTGACAACAGATTTATTTATTATTAGACTTTGACAGTGTTGTGTAAAACATTGGTTGATAAACTCAAGTTTTCACGAATTCCGTTAATCTTATTTTAAACCGCAGTATTTTAGCATTGTAAGACGACTATATTAAGTGATAAAATTTTAATGGATTTCAAATGAAGTCTATATTGGAAGTTCTCTATAGTCTTTTAAGATTTTTAGGTTTCCTGAATGAACCTGCACCACTGCGGATTAACTTCAAACGCAATAGGTACTTCAGTTTCAATGTTTTACCCATGTTAACTCTGAAAATGTCTTGTTGCCAGTCGTGCGCATTCAACGGAACATCTTAAGGTTCGGCCACTAGAGCCAGAAGCTGGATGTATTCCACAAAAGCCTTAGAATTAAAATGAAGTTTAAATATAAATATCACGCTACTCCTCGGGCTTAATCATACGAGAACTCGTGACTGATGAAGTGGGTTCATTACACAACAATATACCATATTTGCCTTTTAATAAATTCATTATCAATCAAATTGCAGGATATGCGATGATTGCTCATCTGATGAAGACACACCAGCGCTGGGTTACAAGCAGGTGAAGAGATTTCGCCAGTCTGATATTTTATACATTAACGGTAAGTATTTAAATATCATCCTTCTCTGTTTTACTAAAGCATCCTGCTACTAATATTATTTTTTGCAATATAACTTCACTTTTAATTACCAAATTACAATTAAAGAGATATGAGATAAATAAGTTGGTAGTGTCCTAACACTACCAACTTATTAATTTTGTATCTCTTTCAGACAATTACAAAAAAGAGGATAAACATAGCAACAGTATAAGTGAGGTTTCAGAAAAAAGTTCTTCATCTCCCTCTCCAAAAGAGTCTCCTAGGAATCCCAGGTCACTTGATCTAGGATCATCAAGAAACCGGCCAACTACACTTCTGAATCTTGTGTTAGATGCAAAAGAAAAGGAACCAATTGTAAGTAACTCCGAGTCATATTAGTTTCAAATGCTAAACCTACTGTTTTCTAACTTATTCTATCATATATCTGACAACATGCTGTGTGCTTTGGTGAAGACCTGGTGTATAGATTTGGAGCTTTTGTAAGTATTTTAACATGATAATTATACAGACTCTTTCTGTCTCTCAATGGTACCCCAGATCCAGAATCAATACCTCATATGAGGTAACTCACTGGCTCATACACTCACTGGTCTCACAGATAATATTGATTTACTCCACTTTATTCACCTAGGTAATATCACCCAGGTAAACAAAGTAGACCTTTTAGTGTACTCATTTCACCTAGGTGATCCAATACAGAAATTATTCAACATACACAGTTGCCTAAAAAAATATTATTTGATTGTAGAGGTTGCTTAGCCGCGCTCCTATGAATCACAAGTAAAAGTAGTAATAATAAAAATAATCCCATAACTAGAGCTATTGGATTTTAAGGTACTCATCAAAACCATTTTTCGATTCGTGGATTGTTTTCACGCCTTATTGCTTTTAAGAGCTTCATCAAAGTTCTGTGGAACATTCTGAACCAAACTTGATGCGTTGTATAAAATAGGACAGTCATCATAAAACTCATGCTGGAGCGTACTTCGAGACTTCAGAGGGCAGTCGTCCATTTTCTCTGGTATGTAATAATAATCCCTGAAGTCTGAATGAAAGGAGCCCTTTACCTAGGGTGAAAACATCAATCTTTATCCATACACACCTTGGACTGCTATGCTGCATGGGTAAAAGATAAGTTTGAAAACTTTACTTTAAGTATAAATCATACCCTTATTACAAAAACCTACTAAATGCACCAAAATTTTACTAAAATTAATACTATACTATAATTAAAAAGTTTAGCTTATATCTAAGTAAATATTACCCACTAGTATGTATTAATCAATCACAAAATATTCACGTATGGATTATGAAAATAATAATTCGAAAAGGTCCTATACTTTTCCCATAAAACAGAAAATTAACTGTTAAGGGTTACATTTAGTCAGTTTTTCCTGAATATGGAAAATATACCAAAAATCAATGATGCACCTGTCTGGAAGTACATCGACATATTTTATTGAATCACTAGCTGCTGTCAGCGGCTTCGCCCGCATGAAAGTAGAAAATCATTCCAAGGGAACAAAGTCTCGGGAAACAATCATATGTGCTATTCCTTTATTAATCATGGTCTACCCGTGTACCAAGTTTCATTGAAATCCGTTCAGCGCCCGCTTAACGCAGTTTCAGGCCTTAGTGTTATTTTGCGTTTATTTTAATTTTATGTTATCTCTGCAACTCCACAACCAATTGACATACAGTAAAGAGCAAATTTTATCTGCATGATGTCCTTGTGGTGATAAAATATTTTTTTTTGATAAGGGTAAATATTTTCTTGCTTAAATAATCATCCAAACGTATGTTGAAAAAGCTTTTTTTTTAATAAATCCTCCTATATCTGCTAAAATATAAAATAGAATTATTTAAAACGGACCAGATTGCCATACATTGTTTTCAGTTTTATGCAACTGTTTAGGCAGCGCATGCAAATAATTCTACTTTAAGAGGTACAATTTTCAGACTTGCTTGACAAAGATTATAATAGCTCGGCTAATATGAATGATATAAAGATAATTTATAGCCTATAGCACTCAGGGATAATGCAGCTACATGTAAGCGAAAAAAAATTCAAAATCGGTTCGATAGTTTCAGAGATTACCCCATACATACAAACTTACAAATTTTACCTCTTTATAATATTAGTATAGATGAGCATAAATTACTAGTATCCATGAAGAAAGGGATAGATTTGATTAAATTTGGGCCAGTACAGAATAAAAAGAATGTTTTTAACACGCTTTTATTAGGTCGACCTGTATGTAACTAACTATGTAATGAAATCTAAGGTAACTAATTTAACCATATTCCAAGGGTCGTAGCGTAATGAAAATTGGCAGCTGTATGTAGTTCTGATGACAATAAAATAATATGGTATTGTCGAACTGTTCTGATGATGGAGCCGGAAGATATGAACTGGAACTTCATCATGGATAATCGTATGTTATATCCCATGAAAAACAATACTTGTCAAAAAACCAAGTCTCGCAACTCAGTTCTTCTACCGTAAAAAGTTGTGAGATCCATGTAATACCAAGTCGGTTATTCGATTATTCAGTCCCTACTTAAGGGACCTTCTGTCTTAAGTTGTTACGTAATTATCCAACCTAACAACATCTTACAGTGACCGTATCAATATTTAAAATCTTTAACGTTTTAAATAAATAGATTGACTCGGCCATCGCATGAAAACATAATATATCTCACAAGTAATACATACATTTATAAATTAGATTGTTTTTGCGATTGCAAAAACAATCTAATTTATGTGTTTATTATTTATGTGTATGTCGGACATTCGCATCCATCAGAAGGACGTCCGTAGAGTGCTGCGTAATCTTGACGTGAACAAAGCTAGTGGCCCGGACGGGATACCAGCAATTGTTCTTAGAACTTGTGCGCCTGAATTGTCTCCAATCTTGACACGCCTGTTTCGCCTTTCGCTAGAGACTGGAAAGGTGCCGAAAGCATGGAAGCTGGCTAACGTACAGCCTGTACCCAAAAAGGGCAGTCGTGCTGACCCTGCCAACTACAGGCCTATTTCAGTCACGTCCATACTCTGTAAGAGTATGGAGCGTGTACTTAATAGTAAGCTCCTGGCATACCTAGAAGCCAACGACATCCTCAGTGACCGGCAATACGGCTTTCGCAAAAACCGGTCAACTGGGGATCTTCTAGCGTATGCCATTAATATCTGGAGTGAGGCCATTGAGAGGCAAGGGGAAGCACTTGCTGTTTCCCTTGACATCTCCAAGGCTTTTGACAGGGTCTGGCACGACAGCCTTATTGCTAAGCTTCCTTCTTTCGGGTTACCCACTCAACTTTGCGTTTAGATTGAAGACTTCCTGAGGGATCGGTCCATTCGAGTGGTCATTGATGGCTGCTCGTCTGGCCAATTGGCAATTAATGCCGGGGTCCCTCAGGGGTCTGTTCTCTCAGCAACTTTATTCTTGCTGCACATTAACGATCTGCTAATGCCCGGTACCTTTGGGTATGCAGACGACAGCACAGTTTCTGAAAGATATGTGTCCAGCGCGCGAGCTGGTGGGTCACAGATCCAGTCTCTCCGTGAGGACATGGTCGGGCGCTTGAACTTGACCTTGAAGGCTGTCTCCGAATGGGGCGATGCCAACCTGGTCAAGTTTAATGCAGCTAAGACCCAGGCGTGTCTCTTCTCCGCAAAAAGGAGCCAATTTCAACCGGCTCCTACTTTCCGAGGTGTAACTGTGCCGATAACCGACCGTATCGAGCTTCTGGGGGTAACATTAACTTCTACCCTCAATTTTGGCCCGTTTATCGAGGCTAAGGCTCAACTAGCATCAAAAAAGTTGGGAATCCTAGCAAAGGTGAGACGGTACTTCACACCCGAACAGTTGCTCAATCTCTATCAAGCCCAGGTTCGGTCGTGTATGGAGTACTGCTCTCATCTTTGGGATGGATCTGCTAAATACCAACTGGACGCGCTTGAGTCTATCGAGAAGCGGGCCAAAAGACTCATTGGCAACGATGCACTGGTCGAATCAAAGCTCCAGAGCCTTGAACATCGACGACGAGTTGCAAGTCTATCGGTTTTCTATCGGTTACATTTCGGGGAGTGTGCGATGGAATTACACAATTTAATTCCACCAAGCCCGTTCCATCATCGGACTACGAGACAAACGGCGAAGCGCCATCGTTACATGGTGGACATCCCACCCATACGCACCAAACGTTTTGGGAATACCTTCATTGTGCGTACGGCTAAGGAGTGGAATTCCCTGCCGGAGTCTGTTTCCCGATAGCTATAACCTAGGAGTCTTTAAGTCAAGAGTGAATAGGTTACTTTTAGGTAAGCGTGCTCCATCTTCGACCACATCATCACTTACCATCAGGTGAGATGGTGGTCAAACGCGAACCTATTCTAAATAAAAAATAAAAAAACATGGATCTCACAACTTTATACGGTAGAAGAACTGAGTTGCGAGACTTGGTTTTTTGACAAGTATTGTTTTTCATGGGATCTCATTTCTTTTTGTAGATAGTCCTACTTTTTTCCTTTCCGGTACCTTCTACTTCTTGTATACCAACAACGAATTTTCTTAAAGCCCTCTCTCTGGCTTTTTTATTCCGTTGACCATTTTACAAGTTACCTTTGAACATAATTTTTATTTAATATAAAGATTATTAGCAATGTGAGTAGAATTCACATTACTAGCAATCTTGTTAACCCCTCCAACTAAGCTAAATATGCTTTTGTCTGGAGTGGGTTCACGGCAATAGTGTAATGGGTGGGGTTCGAACCTGCGACCTCTCGATCACAAGTCCGACACCTTAGCCTAGACCTAGATACCTATTTACACCTATTATTTCATTATATTATACATAATTATATACATGTACACTGATTAATTAACTTTTTTTTTTTTTTTTTTTTAAATATTTATTTAATCACATTTCATCTTAACTTAACCTTAACATAACATCTGCCAAACTGCTAAGCAGTTTGTCGGCAGTACGTTCTCGTGAATTCGCATGCATTATACATTGTAAAAAAAGGTTATAAACTAATCCTAATTAAAATAAAACTTATATAATTATTATAATTCAGCAAAATACTATTAATTACATAGAATATTATAAAATATAAGAAAATATCGTTTGGTATACATAATAAATACCTCGGCAAGCTCACCAGTCGACTGATAACAGCAGCTATGGACACATAGATAAATAGTGCTTCCTGAGTACATTTTTGAGATGATTTTTATTTTTAATTCGATCCATTAGTCCCTCAGGTAGCTCATTAATGAGTGTGGGCGCAATCCATCGTCTAGTGCGCTTACCGTAGTAATTATTTGCTTTAGGGACGTGCAACTGCTTTTTCCTTGATTGTCGGGTTGGATAGTTATATACTCTTACTTTTTTATGAGTTTTCACATTATATTGTTCAATAATTATTCCTAATTTAACTTTCATATTAATCGGTAATACGTTACATTTATTAAATAATTTTTCATACTGCTTATTTGTACTTTGTTTAGTTTTATTGCTTACAAGAAGTTTAAGAAATCGAATTTGTAGTAATTTAATTCTATCTAGATATGATTTGAAGGTGAGTCCATAACCACACAACCCATAACTAATGATCGAGTCGGCGAGTGCATAGTACAACGAATACAGTATCCCTCTCGTGACTACAGGCTTCAAGGTATATAACTTACCCAGAACTGAGCGTAGTTTCTTACAAACTGTATCTACATGTATGTTCCAAGCAAATTTAGTGTCAATGATCAGTCCTAAGTACCTGTATGTCTCGACCTGTTCTAAATTAGTACACATACACCTAGACTTTTCACTGTGTAAACATTCATAACTATGACCCTTTATGTTCAATGCGATGCATTTGTTGCGTAAATATGGGGAGTTTATTACCATACATTTGGTTTTGCTTATATTTATTATAATACCATTGTCATGTGCCCATTTAATTATATTATCCAAGTCACATTGTATCGCTTCTTGTATGGAGGTTTGGTCTTTACCACTGAACAGGAGACATGTATCGTCAGCATACATATACGTTTTGCATTTTTGTATTACATTACACATGCTGTTTACATGTATAATATAACCAACAGGCCCATATACAGATCCGGTTGGAACACCATACTTCACAACGCCCTCAGTACTCTCAGCATTAGATACTCGAACTTTGATTGTTCTTTGCTGTAAATATTGAGCGAACCATCTATTGATTGGTCCACTTATCCCACACTCGTCCATAGCCCGCAACAAGCCGCCGTGGTCCAGAGTATCAAAAGCTTTCTTAAAGTCTATAAATACGACTACTACTAAGTTTTTATCATTCAGATAATTATTTACATCGTCTGTAAATCTTGCTAGCGCCGTTGCTGTACTTCTGTTAGGTCTGAAACCATGTTGAATATCGGAAATTATATCATTTTTGTCTAAATAAATAGATATTTGTTTGATTATAAATTTTTCTGTTATCTTATTAATTGTATTCAATATGGCTATTGGTCGGTAATTTGTATAATCTAGATGTGAACCTTGTTTATAAATTGGTCTTATTATTGATTCCTTTAATCTATGGGGGTATTTACTTTGTTTTATACATAGGTTTATAAAGTGCGCTATTACAGGACTTATGACATTTTTAATTATCTTTAAATCTTGTACCCGAATACCATCTGAACCCGGCGACTTATTGCAGTCCAGTGAGTCTATTATTCTAGAGATCTGGGTGGGCGTTGCATAATTAAATCTAAAAGAAACATTACATGGTTTAACATAATCACATCGGTTTAAAAAATTCTTGTCACATTTATGCTTAATATTGTCTATTTCCGTTGTAAATGTGTTACAAAAATTGTTACAAATAGTGTGCAAACATTCTTTTTTATGTAAATATCTCTCTATAATGCTATCTACTGTTACTTTGCTTCTACCAAGCCAATTATTAATATTGCCCCATATCTTACGCATGTCTCCCTTACAGTTTTTTATTTCTTCACGTCTATACAAATTTTTAGCCACATTTATCAGTTTTTGTGTTTTATTTCTATATTTCGTGTATTGTAATCTTAAATTGTTATTTCTGGGATCCATTTTCCAGCGCCTGAATAAGTCGTCTTTGTGTCTAATCATATTTTGTAATGTATTATTAACCCAAGCTTGACAATCACGTTTTTTAAACGTTGATAGTTGTTTAGAAGACTCATAAATGTCGCTAAAAATCTTAAATATACTATCATATAATACAATGGGATCCTGAGTGTTCATTAGTTGTTGCCAGTCAACACTACGCAATTTGTTAATTACTAATTTGTTTTGAACGGTCATTGTGTTCAATTGTGTACATTTTTTAATGTTAAAATCAGCTGATAAACCTGTTAGGAAGTGGTCCGCAATCCTAGTTGTTACGGTGTACGCTTCCACAACGCTTGCCTTCTCAGTCCGCACAAATATATGGTCGAGGCACGACGTCACATTTCGCTCGCCCGTGACGACGTCCCGTGTTACGTCTTGTATGCCACATTGTAATCCTCTCTCCGATAGCGCGTTCAAGTACCTAATGGCACTCGAGTCCATGTTATTTTGTAGTATGTTTATGTTACAGTCGCCGACCACAATAATGTTATTTCGGTTTGGTATATTTTGGAGATAGCTTTTACTGTAAACTGTAAACTGTAAATGTAACTTTGTAATCCCATATAAATATATGGGATTACAAAGTTATTTATGCAGTTGATGTATCTAGAAAACTGGACCGAAATTGAAAAAAATTTTAGTTTTTCCTTGATTCGTACATTAAACACTAATGGTATTCTAAATTTGAAGCTTCTATGTCTGCTAGAAGAGCCTTAGGCTTTTGATGATCGGTCAGTCAGTGAGTGACAAAATTAAGGAACTTTGACTCGTTATAATTCTTAAACTACTGGTTCAAATTGAATGAAATTTGAAATATACCGTGTTTATACAATGCCTGCTTGGTTACTGAAAATTCAGGCTTCTAGTTTTATCCACAACGAAGTTATACGGGGTCGAAAATGGCCTGAATTGCTTCGAGAAAAGTATGGTACGGCCGTGCCGCTTTTTACTCGACTTGGCGGGGGCACTGCCGTGCCCCCAGATATCTGTTTTGGATTTCTTAGAAAAGTCTTATAATGAACTTTGACCACGATTAGGTTTCAAGGTCTGATGATGAAGCCAGAAGATAGGCACTGGCATTCCATGATAGAATATCGTATCATAGTCGTGTTTGCACTTGTGAGAAAGGCCACGTAATGGACTTTAACCACGAGTAGGTTTCAAGGTCTGATGATGAAGCCGGAAGATAGGCACTGGCATTCCATGATGGAATATCGTATCATAGTCGTGTTTGCACTTATGAGAAAGGCCACGTAATGGACTTTGAACACGATCAGGTTTCAGGGTTATAACAAACCTGAAAAAAATCCGTTATCGGTTTTCTTAACATTTTTTTTTTTGTTTATACGTGCATAAAGCGTGTTTTTCTAGTGTGTTTTAAACTATTAATTTATTTAGTTAGTTTTTGTTGTATATGAAATTGATTTAATAAGATATTTACTAGTTATCTGCACATTAACTTATTGATATTCTACAAAAAATACTAAATTCGATTATAATAGTTTTTTACTTTGCGCCGTTAAATTAAAACACAATTTTAGGAATTATACTTTATTCAATAAAATAACATACATAATAATCTATACTAATATTATAAAGAGGAAACCTTTGTATTTTTGTATGTTTGTATTGAATAGGCTCAAAAACTACTGGACCGATTACAAAATTTCTTTT
This sequence comes from Tholera decimalis, assembly GCA_943138885.2. Taxonomy (NCBI): domain Eukaryota; kingdom Metazoa; phylum Arthropoda; class Insecta; order Lepidoptera; family Noctuidae; genus Tholera; species Tholera decimalis. The sequence continues at coordinate 2,720,042 of OW964553.2, read as the reverse complement.
ACCATTACTTAGAGGGATTCTTCCGAATCCGTATAGGCTACCTATATTTTATCCCGGAAAATAGATAGGATTTTTCGTGGTAGTGAAAATTGTGGGGTAAGGCGTCGAAAAAACTGCCGTAGGGGAAGGTGGGGCAGCTTCATACAGTTTTTATATTTCATCTTATAGAATGCTCTCGGGTATCGATATCTTTATTGATTCATCAAAAATCAATAGTCTTACTATCTGACTTTATATAAAAAACATGAAATTTGTGTAAATACATTTGTACGACTTTTTGTAACACTTGAAAGAAAAAATTAAAAATGTATGAATGTACCCCACATGCGGGGCACTTACATACAGCCTATGGGGCAGATTCATACATGTGACAAAATACACAAGTTTTGCGTGAAATGTTTATTTATTTATCAAAATCAAAGTATCAAAACACAACGTTCATGAAAACAAAAGCAATATTAGTCTCTATTATCAAATAATACTTACATAATCATATTATAAAAAAGACAAATATAGTTAGTTTTTATTTTTATGGCACCGAGGCAACTAACTTAACCTAACACACACAGCACACAGAGAGATACTTATCCAGTTCTAGCGCTGACAGCGACGAAATTGCCACTCAGAAAGGCCATGGTAGAGCGCATGAACTTGACCTTAAATTTCGTTTCCCAATGGGGTGACGACAATCTGGTCAAAACACAGGCTTGTCTTTTCAGCGCTAAAAGGAGCCCTTTTGAATTGATCCCTACTTTTCGAAGTATATCTGTGCCAGTTACCAATCGCCTGGAGCTTTTGGGCATGGACTTGACGTCAGACCTCAACTTCGGCTCAACCATCGAGTCCAGAGCTCAGACTGCAACAAAAGAACTTGGAATCCTACACAAGGTGAGGCAGTACTTCACGGCTGGACAGCTTCTAATTCTGTATAAAGCACAGGTCCGTTCCTGCGTGGAGTATTGCAGCCACTTGTGGGATGGCTCCGCAAAGTACCAACTTGCTACATTGGACTCGATCGAGCGCAGAGCTAAAAGGCTTATAGGTGACGAGGTGCTGGTGGACAAGCTTCATAGCCTGGCTCATCGGCGAACCGTTGCTTGCCTGTCGGTTTTCTACAGATTGTACTTCGGGGAGTGTGCGCAGGAGCTCCATGACCTGATTCCTCCATATCCCTTTCACTACCGGACTACCAGACGCATGGCTGGGTACTACCCACACTTGGTTGATATACCGTCTTGTCGTACAAAGCGCTTCTCCTCCACATTTATTGTGCGCACAGCCAAGCTGTGGAAATCTCTGCCGGCTTCTGTGTTCCCTGCCACTTATGACCCTTCAGCCTTTAAAGCACGAGTAAATAGGCATCTTTTGGGCTCGCTCGTCCCATCTTAGACCTCATCTATCACTTACCATCAGGCGAGATCGAGATCAAGAAGTGGGCCCACCAGTTATAAAAAAAAAACAGTCTTTCTGATCAGTCACATCACTTTTTAAATATCTACATCCTATTGCTAAATTCTTATTTATTAATACTCCATATTTGGCTGCTGATTTCCGAAATGAGAGTTTGTTTTCCAAAACTTTATCGATAGCTTTAAAAATTGCCTCTTTGTCCACCACTCCACTCCTAGTTCCCTTTTTCTTGTAATTTCTGAACATAATCGTTCTGCAAAACAAAATTATGGTATAATTTTATAAACAAACAAAAAATGGGGCACATTCATACAGTATGAATGTGCCCCGTACACTCCTGTATGAATCTACCCCATCACAAGAAAATGAAATCAAAATATTTCTAGAAAAAAAGCAAGCATATATAAAATTACTCACAGATTAATTCACAAACTTGACCCTATTATCTTTTAAATAAATTAGAACTGAATAATCTAGAGGGCAGCTTTTATTAAAAAAAAAAGACGTTAAAGTGAGCTTATAAAAATACTTATGCCTGGCCGAATCACGTTCTGTGTCACACCGACGCGCGTTTCACACCGACTGCTTTCAAACTCCGTGAGCAACCATACACAAAAGTAAGCTACGCATACACGCATAAGTCATTCTGTTGATGTGCGCCTAACATCAGATATGTTTGGTGTATGACGGTGCCCCTTGTATGAATCTACCCCACTTTCCCCTACGTTAACGGTTCTCGCGAACGCTGCCTATATTGCACCCGTGCCGGGGCGGGTCGCTCGCTAGTATGTAATAATTATAAACGTTGTTATTCTTCTGAGCTGAGAGTTGCGTGAGAAAGAGAGAGCTATCACATGGATAGTAAGCCGAAGCTTATTATTCAATTTGCCTTGCGAAGCTTCAGGAAAAAAAGTAAGCTAGCGACAAATGCTTGCACTGTCTGGACAGGTCCGCTCAAATTTGCGTGGTTATTTCCTCAAAAGAATACCACAGACATGAACCTACATGCTTCTCATATAAAAATACAAATTGTCTGGACTTTAAAAGAGACTATGACCTCTGAGTTTGTTTCGGTGTTTCTTCTCAGAGTAGTCAGTTAGGAAATACCGGCCTCATCTAGCTAAACTTAACACGCAACAAAACATGACGTGTAAAAGTGTTATTTATAACCAATTTACAAAATAAATATTTCAATTCATTTCAAGTGTAAATATCTTACTTTGGCTGATGAAATGTATTAAAACTAGTGTCAAAAGTTACCTATAATCACGTAATTTCTTTTACTTGTAATGCCTATGAGCGAGTACAGTTTTTTTATATCCTGCGAAAAATAACTGAATTGGTTTAGTTTGTTTTACGAGAAGAAGTTTCCTCAATTTTCAAGTAAGTAAAGCCAAAACCAATTGAACCACCAATTGGAAGAAGGGAATAAACGCCACTTTTTGACAAATTCAGTTTTCTACATTTTTACATTATTTAGACGCAGCGCTAAATATTTTTTTTTTATTTATTTATTGTGAGTTCGAAGACAGGAACAAAAACCACTCGCTTCGTATAGATTCATGAGGTCATAAAAATGGTTAGTTGGAAGAAGGAAACAAATTCTTCCTTTATTCCCTTCTTCCAACTATCAACTGTACGAGTATAGAAATAGTGTTTCATTTTCCGTTTTTTTTTTCGATACACAAAACTGCGTTTCCATTGGTGGGGGACACGATACTAGCGATCTAATAGCCGCCATTTTAGATGTGTTTGAAACTGCATTCGTTTAGCGAAGAAGAAGAGGAAAAGGAAAACTTAGCTTCTTCTTATATAGAAGCTTTGAATATAGTTCAAGTCATAAAGGTTACTTGACACGTTCCGAATTTATCGATGGCTTCATGAAAACTACATTTTTGCTCCAAAAACCTTCTACAAACCTGAAAACACCAGAAACTGAATGTGTGTGAAAATTTTACTAAAATATCCATATTTATGGGTATTTTAGTAAAAGTAGTTTTATTTGTATTGTGTATGTCGTTCATTTGAACGACATACACAATACAAATAATCGAGTGTTCTTACGTTTTTTCCTTTGACTATTGTTTTTTATAATAATCAAAAAGCTCTTGTCATTATATCGTGTATTATTCCAAATCATTTTGTATATAGTATATGATAAATTGGAAGAAGGGAATAAATCACATCTAAAATGGCGGCTATTAGATAGCCGCCATTTTAGATGTGTTTGAAACTGCATTCGTTTAGCGAAGAAGAAGAGGAAAAGGAAAAGTTAGCTTCTTCTTATATAGAAGCTTTGAATATAGTTCAAGTCATAAAGGTTACTTGACACGTTCCGAATTTATCGATGGCTTCATGAAAACTACATTTTTGCTCCAAAAACCTTCTACAAACCTGAAAACACCAGAAACTGAATGTGTGTGAAAATTTTACTAAAATATCTATATTTATGGGTATTTTAGTAAAAGTAGTTTTATTTGTATTGTGTATGTCGTTCATTTGAACGACATACACAATACAAATAATCGAGTGTTCTTACGTTTTTTCCTTTGACTATTGTTTTTTATAATAATCAAAAAGTTCTTGTCATTATATCGTGTATTATTCCAAATCATTTTGTATATAGTATATGATAAATTGGAAGAAGGGAATAAATCACATCTAAAATGGCGGCTATTAGATAGCCGCCATTTTAGATGTGTTTGAAACTGCATTCGTTTAGCGAAGAAGAAGAGGAAAGGGAAAACTTAGCTTCTTCTTATATAGAAGCTTTGAATATAGTTCAAGTCATAAAGGTTACTTGACACGTTCCGAATTTATCGATGGCTTCATGAAAACTACATTTTTGCTCCAAAAACCTTCTACAAACCTGAAAACACCAGAAACTGAATGTGTGTGAAAATTTTACTAAAATATCCATATTTATGGGTATTTTAGTAAAAGTAGTTTTATTTGTATTGTGTATGTCGTTCATTTGAACGACATACACAATACAAATAATCGAGTGTTCTTACGTTTTTTCCTTTGACTATTGTTTTTTATAATAATCAAAAAGTTCTAGTCATTATATCGTGTATTATTCCAAATAATTTTGTATATAGTATATGATAAATTGGAAGAAGGGAATAAATCCAACACATTTACATGTACAAATTATATAAATAAGTATTTTATATTTCAGCCAGCTTTATTAGAAAATAAATCAGAATTTGTATTTTCTTCATTAACATTGATATTACATGAGCCTATAAGTTAAAAGTAAAAAATTATAGGGTTTTTTTAATTAACTCCATTCTTATTTTTTGGAATTATTCCCTTCTTCCAATTGGTGGTTCAATTACTGTCGTTCATTATGTTATTGGCTGAATGGTCTAGACGTATTTATACTCTAAGCAACTATATCTAAAACTTTTTAAAGTACAAAATTTGGTTTTTGAAGGATAAAATTTTCAACTCATACCAATGAAGTAGGTATTTTTTCCTGAAGACTATTCGATCAAAACTGTAGGTTATTTACTTTTTGCCGAAGCTTTCTTCCTAAATAAGCGTCGTAGCTAAAAACCGGTTTTACTTGTAGATTCGTCTTGATGAGACGAATCGATCGCTATATTTAACTTATTTTTATTAAAAAATTGCAGATAATTGGTTTTTGCAATAAGCGTACGAAATTATCCCCCTGATTGAAATTGTTAAATACCCTTAAGTTGTATCTTCAATATATTTCAGAGGGGATCACAGTCAGAAAAAACACAAAAGAAGCCATCCTTAGTGCAAGTGTATTTAAATGAAACTGACAGTGAAGATAAGGTTGAGGATGATGTTGTGAAAAAGGTCACCACCCTCACTCAACACTTGCATAAACATTGCCTCACAAAAAACGTAAATTCAGAAGATCTCAATGATAAAGTGCTAATAAAAATATTAGAAACATTACACTCAGATGAAAATCTTGACTATCAGAATCTGCTCCGGCGAATTTCTATATCAGGAAAACCAATGTCTAAAAGGAAACCTATTGGTGATGGAAAATTTGTTGATGCAACATCATTTAGGTCACCCCAAAAAATACAAGTAAATATATTGAATGGAATCAAATTGGACGGTGAATTAAATGATGGAAGACAACAATATACGCCTAAAAAGGATGATCCCGTTAGAGTATCCTCATCAGATTCCAGTGATTCTGACATAGAGATAGTTCCACCAGAATCTTCGACAAATTCTTTAATAATGAAAGATATGAACGATATAGTAAGTAAGTCAGGAAAATGGCTACTAGAATTGGATTCTAAATATAATAAAGTGCAAAAAACTCAAGATAAGATTAACAATGCGCGGCAACTATCAGAATTTACATATAAAGTGAATGGTAATCAAAATATAGCCAGCACGTCAAGAACTGACACATCAGAAGTATTGCTGCCGAAATTGAATTCTGAGTACAACACGAAACAGTTGCATAAAAAACCAGAGACACGAAAAATACAAGAAAACCGAAATTCGTCCCGAAGGATGTCAGACTTCACACAAAATGGGAATAGTGATCGCAATGATGTTCATCCGTCTAGTCCTGAGAGTATAGATGATTGGCTGCGGAAACTAGATGCAAAATATTGCAAGCGAAAAGAAAGAATTCATGATGTACAACCTAGTGGCAGTCATTCCACCAGGCAGCATATTACTAAAAATTGGCAGTCGAAATCAGAAACCAAATATAAAATTAACCAGATTGAGCCACAAGAAATGTTAAGTTATGAAGTGCAAGAGTCTGATATTTTATCAAAAGTTAATGAGGAACTCGATACCACAAGTAAATGGCTAGCAAGTTTAGAAGCAGAATATTGTTCATCTAAAAAATCTCAAGATAACGTTGATGATGATCAAAATGATGTTTTGATAGTAGAAACAAAATTTGAAAGAGACCTGGGCAAGAGTAAAGACCAGCTTGACGGTGCAATTCAGGACTCTGACGCTCCAAAACAGAATAGTGAAACTAACAAGGCTCGCTCGTATCTTCCCGCTGATGCCCGGGATTGGTTGTCAAAATTAGATGCAGAATATAAAACAGCACCCAATAATCAAGAAGATCTTAATAAAGCTAGGCAAACATTGACGAATCCAACAAACCTTAATGTTGATGCAACTGAATGCCTCGCAGAACTAAAACCTAGGCATAATACGAGGCGACGAGAGAGTGTTAATATAATTAGAGACTTAGAAACAGTATCTAAAATTAATAGTGATAAATGTGTAACTCGATCTCACGGTTTAGAATCTGCAAGAAAAAAACTAGCGGAATTACAAGCTAAACATAAAACTGAGCAGTCACAGACCCAAATAATCCTTGACGATACCCACCAAGAGTTGAACAACTCATCGAATGTGAGCGGTGGACAAAATGAAGCTCGTTCATTGAAGTTTAATACCTCGGAAGATTTAATGATGAAATTAGGTTCTCTCTGTAAAAACTATCAGCAAGAAACAAGGGGAAACGGTTATAGGAGTAATCAACCAGATCATGAACATAGAAAGTCGAAATACGAACATTGTGATGTGGAAATCCAGTCGAATGTGAACTTTGAGCTGCCTTCCTTGACCCCCGAACAAGAAAAGATGGTGGAAATTGGTATAGCTCCGGAGCCAGAAGATGAACTGCTTGTTGAAAAGTTCAATATGACGATACATAGGTGAGTAAAAGTTGTAGTTAAAATTACGAAGGGCTAACCCGATTCGTTTCGAATTCGTTGACAGTTTGAAACTAAATAATGTAGCCTAGCCACAAGAATAATATGCGGATTAATGAAAATATTTGGGAATAACATTGCTTAAAATACTTTTATCTCAAATAAATATTGGTTTAATAGTTCTAGACAGACACAATATTACACTAATATTATTAGAACAAAAAACGAATATCGTTCCGTTCCTCCGTTTTGAAGTAAAATAAGATAAAAAACAAACGTACTTTCGCATTTAACTATAGCCGTGTACGCACGTACGAACTTGTTGCGTTGCATGATACGCAATAACTTGGTTCGCACGTGCGTATCACTAAGCCGCAGGCCACGCTAGAGCTACTGCGGTGAGCGGGGGCGACCAGCGGGAGTGGGAGGAGTAAAGACGCTGCGCCTTGCCGCTGTAGTGTGCCACGTTGAAGCGGCCGCGTGACGCGTGGTTTTTATCTGCTATTATTGCGCGGGGTTTAAAATGAGTTTGTCTAAATTGGAACTTTCATGTTTAAAAGGAAGTAGTTTTTTTGCACAGGATATATTACAAATAAAAAAGGAAGTAGTTTTCTTGCACAGGATATATTACAAAAAAATGCGGGTTCATGATTTAAACAAAAAATTTTGTCTTATTTCATCCCATTTTTTTTATTACATATTTATTTTTATATTGATCATCCTTACTGCACCAGATTGATGGCTGAGACATTATTTCGCTAATAAACTCCTCCGTATTTATGTTTTGCATCGCGGATAATTCAACAAAATTGATAAATACGCAAGACGCGCGAACTCGTACTATCCCTCCATTGGTCGCGGTCGCTAGACGCGCACGCAAGTCGCGCCAACATGGCGCCCCCCGTTCGACCCGTATTATTGCTTTTCCCGCTCATCGCAGACGCAAGACGCGTCGCGCCAGCGTGGCCTGCGGCTAACAAACATCGAACACTCTGTTCGTTGAACATGTTTGCGGCGATCCTATTAGTATGTACTGTATGGACAGCTTTTAACTAAAAACAAAACTATTCACATAGAACTTGGCGGGGAACAGGCGGGGCGGCAGAGGAGTAGCTAATCCTATCCGTACTTCAGTTCCTTATTGTGCGCGAACTCGATTCGAACTATGTTCGCGTTCATGTTCGAAAATGCCGTCCATACGTACGAACCAAATGTTCAAGTTTGATGTTTGTGTTCGTACGTGCGTACACGGCTTATGAATTATTTATATTCTAGGCGGGACCTGCGAACTTTATCCGACGAAGACTGGCTTAATGATGCAATAATAAACTTCTACATGAACCTTATTATGCAGAGAAGTGAAGAGAGGAAAGACTTGCCTAAAGTGTATGCCACAAATACCTTCTTCTATCCCAAGCTCATGCAAAGTGGCCAGGCTGGACTCCGGAGGTGGACGAGAAAGGTATAATTAAACTTAAACTTATAGATACATATAAACACATTCACATACATTATAGTGATGCGATACCGGAGTTAAGTTACAAACAATAGTTGATTTAACTTATTTGATTAATTATCATTTAAAAAAAAATTACTGACATAATATGAGGAATCTTTAAGAAGTCTTTCAAGTCAAGAGTGAATAGGTTACTTTTAGGTAAGCATGCTCCATCTTCGACCACATCATCACTTACCATCAGGTGAGATGGTGGTCAAACGCGAACCTATTTTCAATAAAAAAAAGGAATATAGGCGTGAAGGTGAATTACCACCTGTTCCTATGTCGTAATTCTTATATTAATTACTAGCTGTGCCCCACGACGTCGTTCACACGATTCACTTTGTTAAAATTTTCATTCGCGCTTTCAGCCCCTAAGAGGTTAACTTTTGAAAAAGTAGTAGAAACTGAGTTTTCAACCATATATTTTCATCCATTTTCCAGGTTGACATTTTCGCGTATGACCTGTTCATGGTGCCTGTGAATATCGAGCGACACTGGTGTCTTATAATCGTTGATTTCCGCGCACGCGTCATTAATTACCTGGACAGTCGAGGAAGTCCCAACGAAGACTGTCTGGACGATGTACTGCAGTATCTGAAAGATGAACATCAAGAAAAAAAGGGAGCTTCCTTTAATGACAGGGGCTGGAAAACCATTTGCCGCACGGTAAGTAATATTTGCAAGGTTTTTACTGGCTCCTTAAAGAGATAACGTAGGTCGGTGGCTGTCTGTTGTAACATGCTGGCTCGAAGACTTTTTTTATTGATAATAGGCTCGCCTTTGACCACCATCTCGCCTGATGGTAAGTGATGATGTGGTAGAGGATGAAGCATGCTTGCCTAGTTTTGCACGTTGGAACAACTCGGTTAAAGTGAGGCTATTTAAAACTCACTGTCAGTCCTTCTACACGTGTATGGTTCGCGTCACAGAACAGAATATTAAGTAGAAGTGCCCCTACACTCTCTCAAAACGAGAACCAGTGTCGCCAAACTCATTTTTCAAACATTTGCAAATCAAATTGTCCATTACACACATAAAAAACAGTGATATAATTGGCTACAAAGTTGAAACGCAACTTGAACAAATCATCTTCTTAATGCTGTCAAAAATTGAGTCTTATTACAACGACCGAAAATTTGACATGACAATAAAAGCGTTTATCGTTTAAAAAACTTAAATCGAACAATTTACGAGTTCAGCTACTCAACGCTAGATGGCGCTGTAACCAATTTAATCTATTCTTTGAAATAGATGTCATATTTGCATGCACATGTAATGTCTTTTGCCACTCAGATAGAGATGTAGACAAATAACGATATTTTAATATCGATGTTACGTATTTTATTCGTGTGAACAATGTAAAAATCAATCAAATTTATCAACATCATACAAATGCTCAGTAATGGAAAAAGGTTGATTATCTTCAAAAAAATAGAATCTATGTTAATATTAAAGAGGTAAAATTTGTAAGTTTGTATGTAGGGGTAATATCTGAAACTACTGAACCAATTCTGAAAATCTTTCCCGTATATGTAGCTGCCATTATTCTTGAGTGCTATAGATAGGCTATAAATTATTTTCATACAGTAAAGTATGAATGTCCCGCGGGTGAAGCCGCTGGCACAAGCTAGTGTTCAATGAAACGATAATATATAGTATTAAAAATATTTATTGACCTTGAAATAATACATAATTGTTTAATAATTGCCGTTTTGATAGTTTTATGTTTAATTTTAATAGGTGATGAAAGCGTATATTCATATATTTTGCCGTGATGGCTTTCATTAAGCCGGTAGGTAATATGATTAGACGTAGAAAATTCCCTTCACTGATGATAGATTATGTTTTGGAATATTGACGACCAATAAACATCCATTTTCCTTAATGAAAGGATCTTGGGCAAAACTGAAATATTTAATAGTAGATTATTAACCAAGGGCTGTATGACATCAATTGCATACGAGGTTTTTGGCGCCTGAGCGAAGCGAAGGCGCTAATTAACCCGAGTATGCAATTGATGCTTACGCCCGAGATAAATACTCTGCTTTACATATCGATTGTGAGGTAAGTAAACAACAAGACAGCAGGTTTCAATGAACATTTATTAAGAAGAAAAAAATGTGTATTTAATTAAAATTAATAGTAAAATTATTACAATTTGTAAGAGATATGGTCACGTTCTTTTTAGGTATATTTATAGTTTGAATATGAGTTTGTGATGATAAGACTTGAGTTTGAGTGACTTGAGGTTCTTGCATCGTAAATGGCGGCAGTTGACTGGTACTATTTTCTTCATTAAAAAATGGCTCAGATGATGTGCTTTGACGTGGTGATTTTAAGTTTATATTTTCTGTTATTTTAGAAGTAATTTTGCTTTTGTTTGCCATCGAATCTTCGATATAACCTTCGGCCACTTTGCTGGACTTCCAGCCGCCGTGCCTTTTTAACAGAGTGAGGTTGGCTCCCGAATCAGCCAATAGAGTCGCTGATGTTCTGCGAAAGCAATGCCCGGTGTATAACTCTACGTTACTCAGTTTTAAATATGTGGCTATTTGCTTTGGCATGCCTGTAAATTTGTTTTTTCCTATTACTTGTCTGTGGCATTTTCCTTTACTGTAATTAAGAAAAAAACGATTTGTATCCACGTTTTCAGGCCGAAGAGCTTGATATTTTTCAACATAATTTGCAAATTCTTCATGCACAACAAATGACCGGTCAATTTTAGTTTTCGTGTTAGGCAGTTTTATGAGTAGTAATTTGTTATGTTTTTCTACATTTTCTATTGTCAAGTTTGTCAATTCCACGGTTCTGCAGGCTCCCGATATCCCAAAAATTAGAACAACCTGTAAAAAAGACATAAGTTGTATAAAAGGCACCAAATTCGCATAGTATTTCTGTGAAATATTTTGGTAACTTATTAAAAAGGGCAAGTAAATACGTAGGTACCTTTATTGCTAAATAAATTTCATCCGGAGCTTCATTTAAGAATTTCTGTACTTCTTCTGCAGTAAATACCTTCGATTTCTTGCTTTTAAAGCCGTCAGACTGCCTTTTCAAGAAAGCAGTAAGTTTAGAAAAATCTTTCAAATTCACGTCATGTTTTGTCATCATTGTAGATTTTAGCATGGAATAAAAGCACCATAAACTGGAAGGTTGTAGCCTCTTAGATAATTCATCAAAATATGATATAAAAACACTTTCAGAAAGAGATTTCACTTTTTTTTCTGACCGCCATTTCATAAATTCGTCGTATGCCTTTACATATCTTTCTTTCGAGTTCGGCGGTAATATATTTTCGACAACTGTTTTTGCCCTTTCTTTAATAAAATCGGGCGTTAGATCTATGTCTTCGTCACTAGACATGTTTAAAACTTTTGAAAAAGAACTCAAACAAGGAAATTAATTATTTTCGCGATGCTTTCGCGCCTACTAATAGACTGCCTTTTTTTTTCACGCACGCAAGCGCGTCAAATCTTGCTGGCCAGTTTGATTTTTAAATCGATTCCATCTAACATACGATGTGGAAACAAATAGTTCCATATTTAAAATAAAATCTTTATAAAATAAATTGTCTAGATTCCGATTCGAGTAATTAATCGATACCGAGAAAAAAAAATTAACTTTTTAAAAATATTCTTCGTGCAGTATGAGTATGACAGTTCTTTTTTCAAATTCCAAAACCTATGCTGTAATGATAGTCATACACCCCGGCATTCAGGGGTGTAAGGGTGTACTTACAGAGCAAGAGATATGTAATAGTAGATTATTAACCAAGGGCTGTATGACATCAATTGCATACGAGGTTTTTGGCGCCTGAGCGAAGCGAAGGCGCTAATTAACCCGAGTATGCAATTGATGCTTACGCCCGAGATAAATACTCTGCTTTACATATCGATTGTGAGGTAAGTAAACAACAAGACAGCAGGTTTCAATGAACATTTATTAAGAAGAAAAAAATGTGTATTTAATTAAAATTAATAGTAAAATTATTACAATTTGTAAGAGATATGGTCACGTTCTTTTTAGGTATATTTATAGTTTGAATATGAGTTTGTGATGATAAGACTTGAGTTTGAGTGACTTGAGGTTCTTGCATCGTAAATGGCGGCAGTTGACTGGTACTATTTTCTTCATTAAAAAATGGCTCAGATGATGTGCTTTGACGTGGTGATTTTAAGTTTATATTTTCTGTTATTTTAGAAGTAATTTTGCTTTTGTTTGCCATCGAATCTTCGATATAACCTTCGGCCACTTTGCTGGACTTCCAGCCGCCGTGCCTTTTTAACAGAGTGAGGTTGGCTCCCGAATCAGCCAATAGAGTCGCTGATGTTCTGCGAAAGCAATGCCCGGTGTATAACTCTACGTTACTCAGTTTTAAATATGTGGCTATTTGCTTTGGCATGCCTGTAAATTTGTTTTTTCCTATTACTTGTCTGTGGCATTTTCCTTTACTGTAATTAAGAAAAAAACGATTTGTATCCACGTTTTCAGGCCGAAGAGCTTGATATTTTTCAACATAATTTGCAAATTCTTCATGCACAACAAATGACCGGTCAATTTTAGTTTTCGTGTTAGGCAGTTTTATGAGTAGTAATTTGTTATGTTTTTCTACATTTTCTATTGTCAAGTTTGTCAATTCCACGGTTCTGCAGGCTCCCGATATCCCAAAAATTAGAACAACCTGTAAAAAAGACATAAGTTGTATTAAAGGCACCAAATTCGCATAGTATTTCTGTGAAATATTTTGGTAACTTATTAAAAAGGGCAAGTAAATACGTAGGTACCTTTATTGCTAAATAAATTTCATCCGGAGCTTCATTTAAGAATTTCTGTACTTCTTCTGCAGTAAATACCTTCGATTTCTTGCTTTTAAAGCCGTCAGACTGCCTTTTCAAGAAAGCAGTAAGTTTAGAAAAATCTTTCAAATTCACGTCATGTTTTGTCATCATTGTAGATTTTAGCATGGAATAAAAGCACCATAAACTGGAAGGTTGTAGCCTCTTAGATAATTCATCAAAATATGATATAAAAACACTTTCAGAAAGAGATTTCACTTTTTTTTCTGACCGCCATTTCATAAATTCGTCGTATGCCTTTACATATCTTTCTTTCGAGTTCGGCGGTAATATATTTTCGACAACTGTTTTTGCCCTTTCTTTAATAAAATCGGGCGTTAGATCTATGTCTTCGTCACTAGACATGTTTAAAACTTTTGAAAAAGAACTCAAACAAGAAAATTAATTATTTTCGCGATGCTTTCGCGCCTACTAATAGACTGCCTTTTTTTTTCACGCACGCAAGCGCGTCAAATCTTGCTGGCCAGTTTGATTTTTAAATCGATTCCATCTAACATACGATGTGGAAACAAATAGTTCCATATTTAAAATAAAATCTTTATAAAATAAATTGTCTAGATTCCGATTCGAGTAATTAATCGATACCGAGAAAAAAAAAATTAACTTTTTAAAAATATTCTTCGTGCAGTATGAGTATGACAGTTCTTTTTTCAAATTCCAAAACCTATGCTGTAATGATAGTCATACACCCCGGCATTCAGGGGTGTAAGGGTGTACTTACAGAGCAAGAGATATGTAAAATAATTTTTTACTTTCGTTTGAGGTCAATATCCAAAAATTGATGTGTTACGGCTTACATTATGTGATGTTATCTTTATTAAATACTAGCTGCTGCCAGCGGCTAGTATATTAAGTGTACAATTTATAGGCGGTGTGATTAGCGACCCGTATCTACTATAGATGGATATGATACAAGCTACGTGTGGTTAAAACGTCGACATTTCTGTGCAATCTTAGTTAAACATTTATGAATTATACACATAAACCGTCCGAAATCAATTTTCTGAATGATGGTGCCAGCTATTAAATGAAGAGATAGAAATAAATAAAAATTATCGATATGGAACTACTTGTTACCTACGTGTTTCCTGATAGTTATAACCTGGGAGTCTTTAAGTCAAGAGTGAATAGGTTACTTCTAGGCAAGCGTACTTCATCTTCGACCACATGTTCGCGTCAAGCAACTTTGCCGCTCTAAAGTTAGGTATTCGCGACAGCCGCGCAGGTGCAGTTGCATAAAAAAAGGGTTACGTTTGTAGAATATTTTTATTTTATACGTATTCATGTCTGTTCTTGTAAAGTGTGTTTTTATCTCACTTGAATAAAGTTGTAGAAGCAGTTTGTGATTGTAAGATAAGTAGTAAATCTAAATATGCATAATAAAAATAAGTGAAATGATATAAAGATATTGTGTTCACACCACATAAATGGAAGCTAAATGTACAAGTGCGTGTCTTCTTCTGCATGTAATGAACCATATTGTGGATAATTTTTCACGCCTGATGGCGTAAAACGGTACTGCTTTTAGGCATATCTCACAAAAACAACGAATCTAAGATTAATAGTTTTGTTTACAACAACGAATGAACTATAGCTGTATGTATTGGTCAATATTATACTCAGCGTATATTCAGCGACCTGTGGGTCCAATTTAATAATGCGCTGAGAGTACTGCTGAGGCTACCGTGGCGTTGTAGTGTGTCAGAGGGATATTTGCAGATGAGAGATGATGAGAGGGATGTTGATGGTTTTACTGTCATCACCCGCAAAAATATGCCTTCCTGATGGCACGAGTCCGCGACAGTACCAACACTATGCTCAGTGTATTCGCAAATTGGTGTACTGAAGAGGTGGATGCAGGTCCGCTTATGTCTGTACTTGCTAATACTAGATATTAAGTATGGACTCTGTTTGAAATAAACGATATAATAATAGTTATCAATAAAGGACAAGACCAAACAATGATCCATCTGTTAGTGTCCAAATTGCCAAAACATGTGTACATTAGACCTAATAAACGCCACTGAAAACGCGACCAGCGTGTCTGCCTACTGGACCCAGCATCTATCATCTATAGGTTCTAATACTAGCAGTAGCGCGAGGCTTTGCTCCTGTATACTTTATCACGATAATAACATAACTTGCTTCTTTTGCAGTCTGATGCAAACCTAGCTACTTCATCCAAATCCACACAGTAATACAGTTTAAATAAATAAACAAACTTTTCCGTTTCATAATATGCATATAAATTATAAAACAAAAGTGTGTTTTTAAACGCGCTAATCTTATTTTTCCACCAGTCTGCAAAAAGGGAGGGTTGTTTTTATGGTGATAAGGTCTACGGGAGCGAATCCCCGCGCGACTGCTTCTACGTACGATCGATACGAAGAAGAAGAATAAAGAACATTTTTTGGGCACATTGCAGGACATTCCGCAGCAGATGAACGGCAGCGACTGCGGCATGTTCGCGTGCACGTTCGCGGAGTTCTCGGCGCGCGACGCGGCGTACAGCTTCACGCAGGCGCACATGCCCTACCTGCGCCGCAAGGCCGCGCTCGAGATCCTCTCGGCCAGGCTGCTGCTGTAGCCGAGCCTGCTACTACTACTAGCTTACAAAACTCATCTTTTTGAGGTTATAACCAGTGGTGTAATAGCTTAAGTGTTAATAGCTAAGTTGTCGGACTTGTTGTTTGTTGTTGCAGGTTCTAACCCCACCCATTACACTTTTTTTTAACACGTTGAACGCCAAGAAAAAAAAATGCATCTTCCCGTTCAGGCCGCGTCGGTCAGTGATGGCCGACAACTAGACTTGCCGTTCGGGCCGCGTCGGTCAGTGCTGCCCGGCGTTTAATATCTCCATAATTAATTAATTAATGACTAAAGTTGACTTTTGTTAATGAAAACATACATTTGGACATTAGATATAAGTATCTAATTCTTTTTTGAGGCTGGCTTCCCGTCAAACCAACAATTACAAAAATATTTGGTTTAAATTTGGATAGAACTGTGATTTTTGCTTGGCCTAAAGGAAAAACTCACTGTCGGTCAGCACTGACCGCGTTGGCGTTCAACGTGTTAAAGATAACTAGTAATGTGGGTAGAATTCCTATTACTAGCAATCTTGTTAACCCCTCTAAGCTAAAATATAATTGAGTGGGTTTACGAACTTATCCACATTGCTATTTGTATTTAAAAAAAATATGGGTAACTTTCAACTACATAACTATTCCAGTTATTTATCCTACTTAAAGTTTGGATGTTTGTATTTTATGTTTCAATAATACAATCATGGCTTAGGGGAATTCAACAAATCTTGTCGCACATATAGTTAACAACTTGGAATAATAGACTACGTACTTTTTATCCCATGACAATGTGCGTACGAAGTCGGGGGTAACAGCTAATATCTTTAAGTATATTTTTATTTCGTATAAGTAATAGTATATTTTGACAATTATTGTCTGTGAGATAGATAACGTTAATAACTAGTCCATTAATAAAAGATAATTTAAACAAAGGCGCGAATAGTCACGTGACTTCTACATTGTTAAAATAATCGAAATATCTATACCCAGAAATCGATTTCGAGATCAAAAATGTAAGCAAAGGTGTTGCCAATTTTAAATAACAACCTCAATTGTATTATATTTTTTAAAATATCCCTACAATTACAACACCTACAAACTACAGTTGAAATGTAATATTGCACGCATTTTTCAACTATAAAGTGACGTAAACTACGATACAACAATAAAATATAACTGAAATAAAATCGTACAAATTATTTTTATGCTACTGGCAATAAGGCAGTGGTCCTAAACATTTGGATTTCATTTAGTGTTTTCAAGATATGCCTTTGCATTGCATGAGTGCTTATTACTAATGAAATAAATGAGAATTTCCTTACACGTAAACCTTGTCCTAACAAATATGAACAGAACAAAAAGAAATCAGCCAAATCGGTGAAAAAACTTGAGCAACTTCTTCATAACAATATTAATCTTTTATTTTCATTACGTATATCTTACTTATTATATTAGGACTTACCTTAGGCTATTATATTTTTTAATTTTGACACGCTGCTTTCGCGTTCTTCCAAAAACCCTAAATTTAAAAAAATACGTACGTAATTGAATTACTTGGGAAATGTTGACTAACCCTGAACTGTCACTTTGGCAATGACATTTCTTTGTTTACATGTTTGATCTCGAATTCGATTTCCGGATATAGAATAGATCTATCACTTACTATGGGGCGTGATGGAAGTCAAGAGCGGGTTCATCCGTAATTTGAAATTGGACAGGACACCTAGGAAGGCGCGGTGATTGTAGGTGCAGTAAAGCTCTGACCGAGTGGCGTGCAAGGTCTGGTAAGAGCGTTGATCGTCCGCCAGTGAGATGGGAAAGCGCGACATTGTTGCCTTCGCGGGTATACCCTCGATGAGACTGACACGTGAACGTGCTTGGCACAAGCGAAGGGAGGCCTACACCCAGCAGTGCGTGAAGTCAGGCTGTGGATGATGAAGATGATGTTGACTGAAACTTCTGGTGTATTAGTAGTGCAATTGTATTATATATTCTATTTTTGTATTTATAATACTAAATATTTGTGTTTACCTCCTTAAAGAGAGACAAAGATTACCTGGGTTAGGCTTATAAAAATGGAAGCCAGTGTACTCAGATGTAGCTTTAATAGCTTTCAATAATGTTGTTATTATGTTGATATTCATACGATTTAATTACATTAATAATAAATCGTATTTGCGGGTCTCCCTTGTTTGACCGAAACGAATTTGACAAATTTTCACTTCCCAAAAAATTTTTCGCATAATCTCATGTCCCAAATTATTACTTAGCAAAAAATCTATTCACAAAAAATTGTAACGCAAACCTAATGTTGGGGAAATGAACGTTATAACTTGTTTACCAACTAGTACTTTCAACATTTTTTATATAGTCAAATATTTCAGTTGGAATAACAGTTTTTACGCAAAATCAAATCAGATAGTTCAGTTCCGGGTAACCTACTAAAAACAATCTCTTTTATCTATTAACGCAAGTCGTTACTGGCACTCGCCGGCCGCTGCCGCGGCACCGCTCGGCTCGTGCGTAGGAGGTCACAGTTTTGACGTTTTTTTTTTCGAGGTTTAAATCCTCATGGATGTCCTCCGCCCTGGGGCGGGCGAAGGGGTCTGTCAGACTCTACTGACTAATACCACCCCGTGTTCCTTCGTACACATGCGCCGAGGGTGCGGGAACACATAAGCATTCTTCAACGCGACCCTTGACCTAACCTAACCTACCCATTTCATTTCCCCAAACGTTTATTGTCTGAAGATCGTTTGCTGTAATAAATCATTTGATTAAAGACCAAATGCCATAATGACATTATACTTGGTAATATTTTGCCAAGTAAAAATTTGCCCAAACAAAAATATGCGTACTAAAATCATTCGAAATATTGCAATGGTATAAAAAAAGGTTGCTAAAATTTGTTTGGGTAATGAAATTTTGTCAAAATCTTTTCGGCAAAACGTCAGGATCCCCGTATTTGCACTAGTTCTAAGACCACCGATTTATTGACACAATATGAATAACATTATAGTTTACGAATATTATTTCATTTATCTTTTGTTCCTCTCAATATTCGATAATAAGTACACAATTTTCGTCGCGCGGGATTAAAATCATCCAAAATGTATATCAACTCTGTATGTAGCAAACTATCATGGACATCAGATCATGTGTAACAACTTGATAATAAATAAACCTGTCTATAACGAAAAAGGTACCTATTTTATGTGGAAAGTATATAGGTACATTAGATAACTTTAGAGATACCATGGGCAAATACGAAGCTTTTTTGTGTACCTGTTATAACTGTTACTTACCTAATACTCAGGATCTCGCATCTTTGCGCTGAAATATATAGGAATCCTGACTAAGAAGAAGAAATGTTTGTCAGATTAGAATTTAGTGCCTCAAAGCTTCCTGGCGCAAACTCCGTAGAAACTAGTGTAATTAATATTATGTGAATTGATGGATTACGTTTCAGTTTCCCGATTTTAAGGTATACAATTACAATTGTTATAAAATAACAAATTTGTTTATTTTTAAATTGCAATTTTACTTTATTTTATTTCCTTTAAGGTTTTGACATATTACACATATAATTATGTTCTGGATAGGCCCATTGCCTCACATAAGGAGGCAAACTTGACCCGCGTAGTGGATTACGGCCTATTCCCTGACATAAGGAGGAGGCTTGTGTCATAGCAGTGGAAGCGTTAGTTATGTATAGGTACATAATATATGTGTCTCAGGCTGGCTGGACAAATCTTCAAAATAACTCGCATTTTTGCTTATCAACGGGCGTCACATAAACTTGTGACAGGCATCGAGCTAAAAGTTTTGTGATACGTACAGCGATTTAGTAGAAAAATGCAAAAATCTGTGTCCAGCCAGCTTGAATTTACGTATAAAACTTCTGGCTGGCACTTCCGAATGTCAATAACGGGAGAGTTTTCGAATATGGTTCCTTTACTAACATTTAGTGACGCAATGTGTGACAATAAGAACGTTTGATTTATGGCGTCACATGTAAGGGTTTACGAGCAGGCTGGCTGTATCTCCCCTGCCTGATGATCTACGGCCTTCGAAATGTGTTCAAAATTTTGTGACGGGGACGATAATGATAACCTGAATTTGTGACGGAGAAACTTTGAGTAGTTTCAAAGATATTGATAATTTAAATTTTCCCATACAACCATTCATTAATATTGTGAGGTGACCATAATTTTTACATAAATAATTCTCTTTGATAAATAGGTAATGAAGAATATTTTAGTATATTCAGCTATATACAGTGGTGGTCATATAATTAAGAACGATTTGTAGTACCAGACACTTAAAAAAAAAACAATGTCATAATATGTACTTTTATGATCCTTCTCAAAAGTAATTAATTATGTTACGAAATAGCTACATGGATAGAGTAAACGGGATTAAGCTTAAATATTAAAATCACTTACTATTTACCTTACAAATTTAATTTATTATCGACAGTTACAATTTCAAATATTAATAAAGTTGGACAAATAATTAATAACGATTCTTAAACTGCTCGAGAGTTGTTTCAGTAGATACTTAGATTTTAAAAATCTCATTAAATAAGACGGTGACAATGTTAAAAATTGCAATTTAATACATTGTATTCATTATGTCCACGGCTTTTGATGACTGCCTTACGCCGGCGAGGAGGGGAGACTCGAAGCGGGAGGCAATGACTCTATCAATTTTTGACATTTTTCAAGAGAAATAGAGCACCATTCTTCTAAAAAAACGTTGTATAACTCACTTAGGTTACCACACCGTCGATTTGAAACCTTTTTCTTAACTTCGCACCAAAGATGCTGTATGGGTTTTAAATCTGGACTGTTTGGTGGCCATTGAAAGACGGAAACTGATTGAGATGTGAGGAATTCTTTAATTGTACGTGCAGTGTGCTTGGGATCATTGTCGTGTTGAAATGTCCCAATAATCGGAAGCACGTCTTCTATCAATCTAACAGGTCTAACACCATGACCAGAGAAGCAACCCCAAATTTTCACATTTCCACCACCATGCTTTAATGTCACTTTTGTATACTTGGGGTCGAAAGCTGTATTGGGAGGGCGTCGAACATATCGTTTCCCAGCAGAACATACTCTGTTAATTTTTGTCTCGTCAGAGAAAAGAACATTTTGCCACTGTCTTACTGTCCAAGTGTCTAGATTTCATACCCTATCAAATATCTTCCCTAAAAAATGCAAGCCGGACTTGCGTATGACACCGTTTCAACATGGGTACCTTTCTTGCTATCCTTCCGTTCAACTTAGCTTCTACCAAACGCCTTCGGATAATGCGCGCTGAGATCGCTGAAGAGTTGTTTTCACCAAAATATTCTTTTCTCAACTCGTTAGATAGACGGTTTTAGCGACATATAAGTTCACGCAAGAAATACTTAACATTTTAAACAATAAAAAATACGCTATTGGTATCTTGCTTGACATGACCAAAGCATACGATAAAGTTCAGTATAAGATACTACTAGACAAACCAGTGGCGTAGCGTGCCTTGTCGGGGCCCCGTATAAAAATTTTTTTGGAGGCCCTTATATGGAGGTAAAGATTTTTCACAAAAGAAAAAAAATATTGTGAGAAGTAATATTTATTTATCACATAATTTACCCATTTTACAAATAAAAATCGAATTTTAAATATTCACTCTCCTTGCCTTTTTATCGGCAAACTGATTTATTAAATCATTTATGGCTGATGATGATTTTAGTTTTTCTAAAGTTTCTGCCTCTATGGACAATAGTGAGATGTCTGACAGCCGTTCTTGTCCCATCGAAGTTCTCAAGTAATTTTTTATTAGTTTTAATTTTGAAAAACTTCTTTCTGCCGTTGCGGTTGTAACTGGAAGGGTCAAGAATAAAAAGCATGCTGTGTTTACCTCGGGAAAACTGGATGCAAGACTATTGAATTTTACTAGCAATAATTCAATGAGTTCTTTAATGGAATATTTTTTTTTAATTTCAGAATTTAAGCATGTTTTTAGAGCCTTTAATTGGTCACAAAGATTAAGTGAGATGTCTTTACTGTATTTAGCAGACAGTTTTCCGGAAGCGTTTAATATCTCTTCGCTTGAAGAAGATAGGAGTTTCTCCGGTTGTAATATTTCGAATATACTACTCAGGTTGCAAAGGCTCTGAAATCTTTCTTTAGTTTGAGAAATTAATATATCTAAACAGCAATAGTATACATTGACTTTGAAATAGGATTCCGGGTCGGAAATTCTCTCATCTTATCAAAAAAACGCTTCGTTATCTTTCGCCTACTGTTTTTAAAAACAGTTGTTACCCCCCACTTTTTTGCTAAATCTTTGGATTAATTTAGCAAACTATTAAATGAATTCTGATTTCTTAATTGGCACAGTCTATTTAAAAGATTACTTAATAAAATACTAGATTTCTGTAAGTCATTATTATCATGCTGTAGAGCTTTAGAAACAGGATTAATAATTTCAAATAGTGAAGAAAAAAATGTAACGAGCACTAAGAAATCAAAACTCTAAAATATTAATTATACTTTTACATTCTTCACGTTCATCTTTTTTATTTGAAATTAAATTTAGTTGGTACAAAGTTTTCATGATTAGTAAAAAATTTTTCTTTACTGCTAATAAAGCGTCGTTCCTAGAAGACCATCTGGTAGGACATACCTTTTTAAGGGTAATCAAATATTTTTCAGATGAATCGTCACTTAGCATAGCCCAGCGTTTTATACTATTGCCAAAAAAAGTATGTATTTTTTCTAAATTATCGAAAAAAGTCGATACTTCACGAACATGTCTCGCAGCATCGTTCAAAACCAAGTTTAAAGCGTGCGCAGCACAATGAACATAATCGGCATTTGGAGCATGCTCTTTTATTAGGGTTTGTAATCCTCCATACACACCCGACATAACATTTGTTCCATCGTATCCCTGTCCTCTACATTTAGTCAAATCAATTCCATATTCTTTAGTCAAATTTAAAATGACAGTTTTCAGACCTGCAGCACTGCAATCGGTTACTGCTATGAATCCTAAAAATTATTTTTCGTTCGCATTCAGTTAAATTGTCACCAAAATTTCCTCTATCTGATGAAATTATATTACAATCTGCATTATCTGCAGATATATCAGAATCGTTGACTTGGGGTTCCTCGATTTCTGGATGGACATCCGATAAAGTATGTGCTTGGCTTTCTTCTATTTCCGGATGGATATGTGACGAAGAACATGCTTCAGAAGAATCTAAAAATAAACGAGTAATTGTTAAAAAATAAATACGAATGCTTTGATACTAAACTAAAAAGAGTTATATATAAATAAATAACGTTACTAAGGGTCACAGTTAGAGAGTGTTCAGTTCAGACGCACACAGATTCTACGCGGATTGTGCTCGTACCTATTAGTAGATACAAAATCACCTGCAGCCCGTCCGTGCATTACTATACACCTGCGTGCTATTTAAACGCAGCGCGTAGTGTAGTGGCCATACAAAACGAGAACCCGAAAGCGAGTCTGCACATCTGAAGTTCTCAACACGCAATTAACGATACGATACGGACTGATAAACAAACAACAAAACAAATAAGTTAGAATTTTGTTTTTTTTAATCAAGGCACGGAACCCTAAAAACAGTATAATTGTGAAAATCGAGGGGGGAGACAACTTTTTGTGACGGACAGATGGACAGACCGAAATTAAAAGATTTCCTTGTTTATCACTACGGGCCCCTAATAAATGGGTTGGGTAGTAGTGTAGTACTTACCTACCTTTCCAATCTAAATCACTCACAGTATCTTGTCTCTGAAAAAATGAAGAAATTTTGGGCACTTTTTTTATAACCTCGTCCCTTTTCTGTTTAATTTTTCTTTTCTCAGCGCCGCTGGGATAATCTCTTTTCCTTTCACTCATTTCTTTTACAAATCGTTACTAATACTGCTAAACCAGAAGAACAATATTGTTTGTACTGAATTACAATGTAATGCACATTTATATAAAGCGCGTAAATAAACAGTGCACTGCAGTCCGTGGTTTAACATCCAATGCAAAGTACAACAACGTACACGTACATCGCGATATCGATGAAGGATTCCCGGGGATTCCCCGCTGAGTTGAAGATGAAGTAAGTAAAACGGGGAAGTCCCGCAGCCCGCCATAACGATGTAGTGTTGCCAACTTTTGAACGCACGCTTAAGGCGGGAAAAAAAGGAATTGCTTTATAGAATTTTGTCATTTGTAAAATAAAATAAATTAGAAAGTTTTTATTCTTTTTCCTTACACACTTTGGGGGCCCCCGTGGCCCGGGGGCCCCGTATAATTGATACGGCAAATACGGCGGTAGCTACGCCCCTGAGACAAACTATACGGTATCGGTATAAGAGGTACAGCACATAAGTGGTTCACATCTTACCTACACGACCGACAGCAGTTTATAGAAATTGAACATTTCAATGAAAACTCTGGCGAACTTAACCTAATACGTTCGAATGGAATTAGGATTAGACATTCTATCCCGCAAGGTAGTGTAGTCGGATGTTTACTGTTCTTGATTTATATTAATGACCTCCCAAAAGTTATGACTGATTCGTGTGTACTGTTTGCTGATGACATATCTTTGATTACTTCCTGTACTGACTCTCAAAATCTAAATGCAAATCTAACAAATATATTACAAAAATATACAACATTGGATGAAGGACCATAATTTAGAAATTAACTTTTCAAAAACCAAACTAATGCAATTTAGACCTCGTCAAAAAAGTCCTTTACATATCAATTTTACGTTTAACAGTATTCAACTGGGATGCGCTGACACGTTTACTTTGCTTGGTCTGGATTTAGACATTCACATGACCTGGAAAGCACACATAAATAAAATCAAGTTAAAACTATCTAGTTTTATTTACGCGTTACGTGAACTTAAAAAAAACCGGTCAAGTGCGTGTCGGGCCACGCGCAGTGTAGGGTTCCGTAGTTTTTATAACAGCCAAGTGCGTGTCGTATTCGCTGACTGATTGTTTCGTACCATGCTGTAACTAAAAGCCAAACATGACTACCTAACTAATTTGACTTCCTATACAAATCCTCACCTGAACCGACAATTTTGCACGAAAAGTTTTAATTTTTTTTAGAGATTTGTATAAAACTTGTCATAGCCGGTGTTTTGAATTTAAATACGGACACAAAGCTACACTACTCAATCGTCACAAGAAGCTAGCACGATACAACTGGCGCTTAGCGCCATCTATCGACATTTCTGTAGAGTTGTTCGAAATTTTCGAGTCAAATACAATTGGTCGACTATTACTCGTAAACTTGTAAAGCCCACTTACGTGTGATAGTTTTCCTTTAAATTTCGTTATATATAGGTACTACTGCCGTGACATTTGAATTTCTATCTACAACCGTTTAGTTGATACAGGGGGGGACACTTGACTCTAACAAAAATTGGTACTTTAAAACTTGATAAGTCACGAACGGTTTACTTAATCAAAAAACGGTCTTACCAAACCCCTAATATTTTTGAAAGACCTATCCAACGATATCCCACACTATGGGAAGAACGAAAAAAAATAATTATCATCCCACTTTACATGTATGGGAGGTACCCTAAATAATTGTTTTTTTCAAAATTTTATTTTACCACTTTTTTGGCGTCATTAACGTTTATACTCATGCCAAAGTACAACTTTCTAGTACCAATAGTTTTTGAGCTAAACCGCGGACAGACGGACAGACAGACGGACATGGCGAAACTATAAGGGTTCCTTGTTGACTACGGAACCCTAAAAACGACCGATATTAAAACAGCGCTATCTGCTTATTATGCATATGCTTACGCGTGGCTAAATTACGGCATAATGCTCTGGGGAAATAGTGTAGATAGCAACGACTTGTTTATACTTCAGTGTGTCAGAATAATCGTAAACATTCACACTGACGAAAGTTGTAGACCGCATTTCAAGGAACAAGAAATTCTTACTCTAGCATCTATCTCTATTCTAGAAAACTGTGTACGACAGAACCCAAACTTTTACCAAAAAACTATCTATATATCTACCTCTATAATATCTATAGATCTACCTCGCCGATACGCACAACGTTCACGATTTAAACATACGCTTGTAATACCCCCATCAAAATTAAAGTTACACAGCACGAGCCCTCTTGTGACATCCATTAAAATATACAATAAACTACCGAATGACATGAAATCTGAGCAAAACGACAAAATATTTATAAAACGCGTTAAAAAACTACTCATCGATAAATGCTATTATACATTGAATGAATTTTTTGACTCTGACTTTACAACGTAATACCGAAAGACATTTGCATTGTATTATATTTTTTTGTGACATAGTACATGCGTAATGTAATAATTTGACCCTACTGACATTGCTATTTTAATTTGACATTTATTTAAATTTCCTAATTTGATTTGACATTTATTTAAAATACCTATTTTAATTTGACTGATGAATTATTCCATTTAGAGCTTTGCAACATTAATTATTGTGATTATTTTTATTTTGATTTTCTAGTTTGTATAAAGCCACTCTAATCTATACAATATGTAAAATTGCTGTGCCCCACAGGGTTCATGTGAGCTATTACCTATATATTATTAAGATCTTGTTAACACATGTTATTGCAATAAAGAATGAATTGAATTGAATTGAATAGATCCCATAAAAGGGTATTATTTTGCCAAACGCACGATATTTCTATCGTCTCGCCGAGGTGAATTTCTCTGTTTAGGTACACGTGGAATATTTGAAGTTGTTTGATACGTGTTAAAATGCTTCACAGCGTGGAATATCATCGTTTTTGAGCACTGCAGATAATCGGCTATTTTTTTATATGACCAATTCTTATCGCGAAGTTTTATTATCACTTCTCTTGTAGATTCATCGCAACTTTTATTTTTCTCCATTGTTTTTATGTGAAATAATCAACTTTTTTACTTTTACAGCACTAAATGGCGCCTAAATTACGCGAATAATGGCTTAGTTACAGAATGTTCTCTATTTAATTTTGAATAAAAAAATGAAGTGGTCAATAATTCATAATTATGTGGCCAGCTAGTACGTTTGCAATAATATCGATACCTCTGGGCTCAAAGGTCGTAAAGGACATTTGGGCGAATATGACTTTTTGATACTGTTTTACTCAGTTTTAAATTTTCTATCGATCTGTATATTCCGTTTTACGAAATTCGCTAAAAAAATGCCTTTACGACCCACATAACTTGAGACGTTAAATAAAGTTTACCGTGAAATTTTGGAAGTAAATAACACTTAGTTACCAAAGTTTACTCATTTTGGTAATAAAGCAAAATATGCAACAAAAATGTCAATTGCCCTGTACCACCTTAGGTGGTTAATATAAGTCACCTCAAAAATTTGTATGTAAAGGACATCGTCTTTGCAAATTGTCCTGTACACCCTAAAATTTTAAAATAAAAAATGCAAGTGTCCTTTACTACCTAGTTTTAAATTAATTATATGCTTCCACTAAATCCTAGAATATTCAAAAAACAACGATTTTAATCTAAATTTACTACCTAAATTAAAAAAAAAACACACAAAACTATTTACTCATAATTTTGTGAAATGTATTATAAATCGATTATCGAAATTAAAAGATGTTCAAGTTTAAGTGTCCACTTCATAACTATCGTAGTGTCGCCATGGCTCAAGAAGATTTTCGAAAACCTAACGTACTTAAAAATATACCGAATAAGCAAAAATGTTTACAAAGAACTTTATTGAGAAGCTGCCAGCAGTTCCATCGTAGGTACTACAATAGAAAAAAAACTAATAGAACTTATCTTCTTTAGGAAATGAAAAACATATATACCTTATATTATATCAAATGTATTTAAAATATTGTACTGAACAGGAAAAGCAGGTATCAAGTGAGAACGCATATCGAACTATATTTAAAGAGTATAATAATAAGCTTTCACATACCTAAAAAAGACAAATGCCTAACTTGCGTCAAAGCAGAGAATAATAAAGACGAATTAAACGACAAGGACAAAGAGCTGCTGAACTCTCATTTCAAAGAGAAGATACCTACTTATAAGAGATTTAATATTCATGAAACCCTTAATTCACCCAACAATGAAACGGTCACCCGCAGCTTTGAACTACAAAAAGTCTTGAATACGCCACATAGACAAAGTACACACATCAAAAGTGTCTAGGGATCAACATATATTTTTGCAATAACTTTTCTCCTGATTGATATTAATTAAAATTTTCTTTAAGGATTCATCAAATAAAGTGTTTTCGTTTGTCACAGTAACGGTAAACCAAGTCACCTTTGCATTAATAAAGAAATTTGCCATTTTCCTAATAAAGGGATTTTTGACATTTGAACCACTAACATTAAAGTTCGAAAAAAGACTGAAATAACAGTTTTCTTAAAATTTTATTGGGTAACTTAAACAACTAATAATCCGTGTTTCTACCGCGAACACTAACAACACATGAACATCGGTTTGGCATACTCAAAATGAGTTCATCCAAATCACGCTGTGGAATGGCCGCCCATGTTCGTTGCAACAACAAAAAAAGGTCTTCTTGCGACTGGATACCCTCCATATTCGGCAGAGCTCTTCTCTGTAGCATATCCCATGCATGCTCAATCGGGTTCAAGTCTGGCGACTGAGCAGGCCAGAGCAGGACATTGATGTTAGCTGCGGCGAGAGTCTGTCTTACAACTCTTGCGGTGTGCGGTCGTGCATTATCATGCATTAACTGAAATAAGGGACCGATTTGCACTTGTAGAGGAACGATGACGTCAGATACAATCGTCTCAGCATAAATTTGAGCGTTGAGGTTGCCTCTGATCCAAATCAACTCAGTTCTTCCGCCGATCCAAATACCCGCCCATACCATGATGGTTCCACCACTATAAGGATGGACTTCCTGGCAGGATTTTAATCGCTGTTGGCGTCCAGGGGTTCTCCAGTGTCGTATACGTCTTGTATCCGGTCTCATACCAAAACGAGACTCATCAGAAAAGCACACGAAACGCCATTGTTCTTCTGCCCAATTTCTGTGTTCAAGAGCCCATTGATATCGAATCCTACGATTGTGCATTGCTATAGGTGGTAGGTACCCGTAGCGGTCTTCGGGAATGAAGGTTCACTTCATGCAAGCGGTTTCTGACTGTTTGGTCGCTAATTAAGTTCCCTGAAGAGTGATGAAGCCTCACGGCTAACATCATGGCGGTTATTGTTGGAGCTCTTCGAGTTAAGATTTTAATGTATCGGTCTTGTCTCCGTGTGGTGCAGCGATACCGTCCTCCATGACGCTCAGCCACGGTACCAGTGCTTCGGTAACGTGTCCAAAGTCGACTGATAACACTCTGACTTGTATTCAGAGCTAAAGCCACAGTACGTTGCCGGGAACCAGCTTCTATCATTCCCACGGCTCTGAGCATTTCTTCCCTGCTTAAATGACGTCGCCGCTCCATAATAACGTTGGTTTTAATCAGTAGTAGGGAAACAGTAGCACTAATAATGTCTTCAATGCGTTGTATGTTTTTATAGGGAAAATATTGACAGCTGATTTTCATCTTTTACTCGAATTTGATTAACAGTTCCTGTTTCAAATTATGAAATGCACCAAAAAGGATCCATATAAATTTATAAAATCATAAATTTATTACAAAGCCACATCTCAATCTCAAGAAATCCGCATAAAAATGCTTGATCCCTAGACACTTTTGATGTGTGTATGATATTGTACTATTCTAGAAAATATTCGGTGTTTAATTTCGCCATTTATGAAAGTCGCACACAGGATGTTAATTGTTATACATGGGGGGAATGTGATGGAAAAAAGAGGGAGTAACGAAATTGCAACTTGCTTAGTGAAATATCTTGAGGAAAAGGACAAAATGGGCGTAAAACATCTTCTGATGTACTATGATTCGTATTGTAGTCAAAATAAAAATAAAACCGTATTGGCTGCCATGAACCAATTCCTAAGATCAGCAGTGAATATCGAGGCCATTCAAATTAACTATTTACTCCCAGGCCATACATACATGCCTGTCGATACAGTTCATGCTGTTATCGAAAGGGAAGTGCGAAAAGTTATTATTTGGAGTCCCTCACAATGATTAACATATTTTGAATCGGCCCGCAAAAGACCAAGACCTTACAAAGTTAATGCTATGGAATATACGGACTTTTTAAAATTTGATCAATTAGCTTTAAATATATACATTCACGCCAATGACATTAAAAATATTAAATTCAAAAACATCAGAGTCGACACATTAAAAAAAAAACAACGTCAAAATGTTTGTCAAATGCTCCATGGAAGACAAAGCAGAAACTCATTCTTTAACATTATGCGAAAAATCCCAGATCAAGGAAAAACAAAAGGAAATGGAAAGGGAAAGTCCAAAAGGAAAAAAAGCCAGATTAAGAATGAACCTGTGATTGGTATGGATGCAGTGAAACAGTTATGCAATAGTAGATTACCAATAGCCACTGCTAAATATAAAGATCTGATAAACCTGTGTAAAAATGGATCAATACCTAAAAGATTTCATAAAGAATATAGGGAGCTTCCATGCAATTCTGAGCTACGCGAGACTGAATGAAACAGACGAAGAGGACGATGAAAAAAGTGAGAAAGAAGATGAGTAAATAAATTAGATATCAGATGATGATTTATTTACTCATCTTCTCATCAAACAGATTCTGATTATAAAGTTGAAAGAAAAGAAAACAAAAGAAGAAAGTTAAGTAAAGAAGAACTTAGTTAAGTTGAAGTTGATTAAAGAAGTTAAACTAATTAATAGACTAAAGAGAGTGAAGAAAAGGCAACCAAAAAAAAGTTCGTTAATTACTAAAATATTAATTTGTAATTTAAAGATTTAAAACTTTGTGTTCAATTACAAAATAATAAACGATCTCAATTTGATTACGCAAATGTACGTTTTATTTGTATAATTATGTTATTTCATGATTATTTGTAAAGAAAATACTGTACTATTTGTAAAGAAATTACTATATCCTTTTAGAATATCTTAGTGGATGACCCTTAAGAACCTAAAAATTATCACCCTTGTCGTTTATTTCCTTATTTTGTTTTATTTTGTGCAGTAAAGTAGATTTACGCCCTTAGGTAAAATCATAAGATGAAAATGTTAAGGGTGGAAAGGACTTTTATTTTTAAATTTATGGTCGTAAAGGAAATCTATCTCTGTAAATCCAGCACTAGGGTAATTTTTTAACACTGCCTTAGAGAGCACTATAAATTCTAAACACTTTTCCTAGGTTTCATTTAAATAGCTCAACAAACAAAAATGTTAGAGCAAAAATATATAATATTTTTTAGTTTTTTGTTTGTCCTGGAAAGTCGCATTTTGTCCTTTACGACCTTTGAGCCCAGAGGTATCGATATGTTAAGGTTTAATGTAAAACGTTTATCTATATATTATACAATTAATCATGTTATAACTGTGTGGCGTGTGCTACGACAATGTGGAACAATTTTGCGATACCGAGAGAGATACAAAAAGACATGCAAAAAGTGTAATTCTCGTAAGCTTGAAAAAAGCTTGTTTTTAAATAGTCGTTCCTAATTATATGACCACCAACTGTATATGATTAAAATGACGACTATTTAACTATTTTGAAGATTTGTCCAACCAGCCTGAGTCACATCATAACTGGACCCGGGAATCGAACAGCAGTCGCGCTTGCGAGCACTCGACCAACAAAGCAGTCGGTAGTACTAGAAAGTACTCCTCGATATAGCTCGAATTCTAAGGAGGTTCATTTCTCAAGCAACCTCAACACTGGTAGTTTAGACCCTGCTCCATATACCAGTAGACTATATTAATTCTAAGTTTTTAATGTCACTTTTTTGGATAAAACATTTAATAATAAATTTTAGAACATAGTGAGAGAAAAAAAGATAATAAATAACAAATACAAACAAACATGTAAGGAATTAAAATCAACATTAAATAAATAGCATAGCTCAAAATGAAATGTTACAACATAAAGTTACACCTGTATCTTTATGGTACTTTTATCTACTTATAAAAACTATACTTACACAATCTACATACACATAGCTATATTTCTGTAGTCACTAGTCTTTACAATTGGAATTGATAATGAATTGATTGAACTAATAAAATTAACATCATATTTGATGTTTATACATGTCATACAAAACTGAGCAGAGCCTAAACAGGGGCAGCCCAACTACAGTGAAGTAGTCTCCTTCCACTCGCTCTACAAATGTACCTCCAACTCCTTGAATACCATAGCCTCCAGCCTTGTCCCTAGAAAGAAAATCTGGGTTACTAATGTTAATATCCTATACATAACGCCATGTAGTTTTGTGTGTAT
The DNA here is from genome assembly GCA_943138885.2 of Tholera decimalis. Taxonomy (NCBI): domain Eukaryota; kingdom Metazoa; phylum Arthropoda; class Insecta; order Lepidoptera; family Noctuidae; genus Tholera; species Tholera decimalis. The sequence goes on along the minus strand of OW964553.2, from coordinate 2,687,604 downwards.
GTAAAATCCATGCTGCATGTCAAGCCTAGCAAAGATGGCTCCAACAATAATTCCACAACCAGAATCCAAGTCATTGTTAGATGTCAATGATTTTTGTTCATACTTAGAACCCTAATGACAAGGCCATTTCTAAGTAAGCTTTAAGGGTTGTTGAAAATAAATAATAATATGAAATTATTTGTTCTTGCTAGCCAAAAGTGTTAATAAAATGCACTGCCTACATATACATGTTTTATTGGTAACCAACATTTAGCCACCAGTATGTTTAAACATAATGAATGTTTCTTATAGCTATAACCTGGGGGTCTTTAAGTCAAGAGTGAATAGGTTACTTCTAAGTAAGCATGCTCCATCTTCAACCACATCATTACTTACCATCAAGTGAGATGGTGGTCAAACATGAGCGTAATATCAATAAAAAAATAAAAAAGAATTCTTCAATAAAATATACTTGAATCAAATTCAGGAACTTACATGGGTTCTCCTGTAGCAATATAGCCTTTTATTTGCTGCTCATCCATTTTGCCAAAGTACACATCAGTTTTCTCAGTAAACTTGACCACTTTGTCCAGTACTTTAACAACTACTCCTGTATATACAGTGTGGCCCCTGCCTGATAAGCTGAAATAAGACAAACTTTATTTGAAGTATAGTGTTTTAATTTTTATTTTACCAATACCAGGAGAATAGTGGCTAAACAATAACAGCCTCAAGGGTTGTTCTTCAAGGTTACACTAAGCTTGTGAGGTCAGTCCGAGGTCAATGCATTTTTTGTAATAGGTTAGTGTCTAGTTTTAAGAATAATACTGTTGATTATGTAGTATCTGTTACTGTTATGTTTTATTTACTCATATTATACATGTTTTACATACTTTAGCTTTTCTGAACATTGTTGTGATATCTTAAGCCGGGTCCGCTGCGCTAATTTTCTAACAAAACATGTTATCAAAACATGTTAGTAAAACCGCCCGTCCGCTGCGCCTGTTGTAATGTTTTTGTTTAGTTTTAGATGTTCAGAAAGTGATTATCAAGAGATGCTATCATTAATTTTACCAGATATAGAGAAGAAAACAACGTGGAGGAACGATGTGATTCCTCCTGACATGAGATTAGGTGTGGCAATTCTGTTTCTGAGATTAAAAAATAGGGATAGTGAGCGCGAACACAAAATGCGTCACTTTCCCCCTCCCCGCAGGCGAACGCGGGGCATGTTATCCATTCGTCTCGGCAAACATGTTATTGTGTTTTTGCTAACAAAACTGTTAGGCCACGCCTATATTCTGTTAGCAAACAATGTTATACTGTTTGCAAACACATCAACACAAAAACACGTCGCAGCGGACCCGGCTTTAGACATAACTGAAAAGCAAAAAATAAATAATCACCGTGAAAGCATTTCAAATGCCTCGCCTTCTGAGGTAGGTTTGCCGAACATCTCTTTTCCCAAAGTGACCATTGTATCAGCTCCAATTACGACATCAGGTTTATTTCCATCCAAAATTAACCTTTTCTCCACTTCTAGTACCTTTTGTAATGCTGTTTCTTCTACAAAATCAGAAAAGCTGGTAAAACTTTTTGGATCTAGATTCTCTTCAAATAACGATGGGCAAAGGCCAACCTTGAGACCCTGAAAAAAACGCAAGATTGCAATTTATCTATGAGAATCAAGATTGCAAGTTACTAGTTTTTTGCAATTTTCTTTTGGCTTGTATCGGTTTATCCTTTATCCTCACTAACAATATTTTCTATAAGCTCTTTCCGTCTTGGTGATCCACTTGCTAAAATTATTTTCTTTTGTTTCAAGATATGCATTACAGGTTGCAACATAATGAATTATTATAAACCGCCTAACAGATAAATTTTGGACTTATTCTGTGGTTTTTCCAATAAACACTGAAAATCATAGATGATACATATAAAGCTGAAAATTGGATAACATTCAAATTTCACATGGATAAATGAGGGATAAACAAAACAATAACACCGTAACACGTCTTTTTTTGACAGAATCGTTTACACGGCACGTAAACTTAGAACAAAAATTTTCAACCGTATACTCTATGGTTGGAAGAATCGAACATGACAGGTTTCTTCGCCCCCTTCTGTCCTTCTTCACCCTTCTTACGCCAGGTGCCAAAACCATAGACAATTTACAAATGTTTTTATTTAATTGACTTTAATTTTTACGCCGCCCGCCATGGCTTTTTGGAAATGGATCTCTGACTTATTTAAAGTTATCTGTGACATGGATTTTGGAAGTCTGTCTGCGTCAAGGAACTTGTACCTAAACTGGAATGCGGACGCAAAGCTCAAATCCGTTCCGAAGAGTATACCCTCGAAGGACCTAGCTATCTCTTTCTAGTAGTGTGTATATCAATTCGTGATAAACGTAAGGACAATTTTATTTGAACCTTACAAATGATGTATTTCTGTTACCGCTATAACAAAAAATACTAAAAATTAATTAAAATAAATATTTAAGGGAGACTCCCATACAACAGTTTTGATTTTTTTGGCGCTTTTTATAGGTAATGGTTCCGTACCATTCATTACCTACCTATAAAAATACCCTTCATGCGCGAGTCCGACTCATACTTGGCCGGTTTTTTTCTTAACAACCTATTAAATAGAAATTAAGAAATAAATTCTATTATAAATACAAAGGTCTGTGTCGGTCTCTTACGCTTTCACGGTTAAACCACAGAGCCGCTTTCGAAAAAATTTGGCTTGGAGATAGTTTAAAACCCTGGGAACTATATAGGGTTCTTTCTATCTCAGATTTTGAACAGTTGCTCGGTAGCGCGATATAACAGAATTCCACGTGGGCGAAAAGCTAGTTCTCAATATATATCCGAGGAACTTATATTGAGCGCGCTAATTTCTATAATAAACCCTTCCTTATGCGGGCTAAATGCAAAATTGGTTTTGTTAAGCAGACTTTATTGCGTTGAATTATAAACTTTCAAAGTGGTTAAGACCCGTAATACAAATACAATTATTGCAGATACAGAATTAATAACAGAATCACCAGCTGGCAATTCTTCGAAGGCTTGGCCTTGATAGGCAGTGGTATAGACGTCCAAATAAACGTGCATTAATTGGTAATCTACGTTTATTCGACACTTGTACGGTCAGAACCAGTAGACTAAAAATAAAATGATGCAATCTATACTAATATTATAAAGCGGAAAAGTTTGTTTGTTTGTTTGTTTGCTTGAACGCGCTAATCTTCGAAAGTACTGGGTGGATTTGGATGCAATTTAGTACGGAAGTAGCTTGAAGCTTGAGGAAGGTTATATGCTACTTTTTACGCGACTGCAAAAAAGGAGAGTTATGTTTTTACCGTGACAGAATCCACGAGAGCGAAGTCCCGCGTGAGTACTAGTGTTTATATATAATTAAAACTACTAAAACCCTTCATGAAAAACAATGATTATAAATAGAAAGAATAACAGAAGAGATATAATTTATTTATGTATCTATTTATTTAGGTTCACCTACAATTGTTCAAGCTATACATTTGTATGAAACAGTCATATTACATTTATAAGTGTAATAATTAATTACAGACTAACACCACATGTGCTATTTAAGGTTAGAAATCAATATTATTAACAAACATAATTCTAAATATAAAGGAGGCAGATCGAATGACAATTATAAGGTTATTATTATTAGGTTGGTTCTATATTTTCTAGTTCCACATATCTTGCAGCTGCAGGTTTGTTACAAGATTGGCTTGACACACAACCCTAAAAAATGTGTTACACTATTATTAGTTAAAAGTATGGAAATCATCTTTAAATTATTAATTATTATTATTATTTGTCGACATTAACTAACTGCAGTGGATAAAAGTTAAGTTATAAGTAATTATTAATATGATAAACTACACTTGTAAGCAAGTTTGCGTAGCTAGAGTTTTTGGCCAAAATGATATAAAATATTTTTGCCATCAATTTGCTAAGCAAACGTAAATAAATCAACTAAAATGTCGACTTTTATGCTTATTAATTTGACTCCTTTCATAACTTTCACTTACCAGATCTTTAAATGTGCCCAGTACAGGTTGTATATTCTTTTCTTTAGTGGGTTTCAATATTATAGTACTTAAAACATTTATTTGTTTCGCTTTAACAGGAATCTAAAATAATAATAGATTGATGAGAACAATATTTTAGTATTTATGGTTAAGATAGATTCAAAATGAAAATTTATCTTGCTACGCTCATATTCTATTTCGAAACGGTGATCTTCATGTCATTTGTAAAGATTGATAACTTACTTTAGGAAAAATGGATGGAATTGCATCATTTGATCTTGTTTCGAAATGCAATATTTCTTCGGGCTTGAAATGGCGGCTACAAATTTTGGAACCGTTTCTGACCTTTCTCTGTGTAGAACACTGAGCCACCGGTCTGGATCATCATTTATAGGAAAGCTTAAAATAACAAAAAATAATAAATAATGAGAAGAAAGAAAAAAAAAACGACGGGTTGCACTCCGGGAGTGCCGGCAGAAGTGAAAACCTGAATATTAACGTTGTGCATTTTTGATATTTTGGAATGTTTAGGGAATAATTTTGCACGAATTGCTTTAATTATCAGTATAAAAGTACTATCATTTATGTGGTAGAATACAATATTTATTTGCGCTGTCGTACACAAACATAACAATTTATATTACATTAAAAAGTTTATCTCTGAGACTCTCCGTCCGCCTTACGAATTTTCGATCAGGTCACGTGTCCTGACGCGAGTTTAACATTTTTTACCCATTACAAAAAAGTGCACAACGCCGCTAAAGAAGTTTTCACTTCAATAATAAATAAGAAGAATAAAGAGAAGAACATCCACTTTTACAATGAAAACATAGTCACCCTAAATGCAATTTGTAAACAAAGTCACAAAACTTACTTAAAAAAGGAAATTCCAGACCCGGGGTACCCGTCACTCTTGCGATTAACCACAAAACACGTTCTTACCATGGTTACAGTATCTTGCACTTTAATATTACGAAAACTCACAAAATTAAATATAATGCAAATTTACAAACATACAGATGTCAAGTAAACGTCAGACAGCAACGTAGTAATTGCCATGTATAGTATAATATATCACTACTAATTGTTCCAAATTCCATTTTTTTTTGTTTTAAACATCTTGTGATTGCATGGTAAAATAACTTTAATTTTCATTAATATGCATACAGTAATAATGGCAATTCATTTTAAAGATAGAATTCCAAAGAAGTTTAAAACTAGGTGTTATTACTACAACAGACAGGTCGAAAAAATTACCATTGAAATAAATATTTTTAATCTGACACACAGAAGAAAGGGACACAGTCCTCACACGGCACTGTCTCGCTCGGAACGAATAGTTCCTTCAGTTTTATGCGTGCAAGTTTATACTCTATAGTTTAACAGCTAAGAAAGACTTTCTATATTCTTTGAATCATTCGTAAGCAATCCAGTTAGTAGGTAGAAGATCCTTGGTCTGCGTTGATTAATTTCCGTACCGTCTTATCCCCTCAGTGATTAAAGTTAAACTGTAATATTTTGCATTGATACAACAATGTTGTATCGAACATTGTGGTGCTAAACGAAAGGACGTTTTAGTGCATTCATTTCCAGTTTGTGAGTTAAGACTCAAAAAGTGGCTTCTGTGCCATAATAGTGACTATTTGCGCAGCTTAAGCCCGCAAGAACTTCGAAAACTATGTGTGTGCCATAAACACTGAAAAAAGGTTCATCAGTGTGAAGTATCGGCTCAAACTTGGTGGTTAACCATCATTGTTTTCGGCCTATGAAATTACTTCTGGAATACCCAAAAAAGTTCACGAAGGTTCGTACGTAACCTACATAAATATCTGCTAATCTTGTAAAACCAAAAGTTTTGTAACCAGCTTGCTTTTTATATTGCCTTCAAACAGGCTGGCCAACTTTATTAAGTATGAGGTACTATTTGCAAATTTAATTAGGCAACCTGCAAAACTAATGCGTTTAAAGCTAAAGTAAAATCCTATCTTTGTTCAAAGGCATACTATTCTACAAACAATAAGAATAGTTGGTCGCTGTAACTCAAGACAATGTTTATGTTCTTTCTCCAGAATTACCTTACCTACTGACAGGTTATATGAGGTCAAATAATTGTTTATTTTATTTGAATATATATGTAAATTTATTTAATTTTAATTTGACTTAATCTACTCATTACTATGTTCTTTTAATGAGTTCTATTGCAATATGTGGATAGCTAGCGACCTCAACAATTTTGTCATATTTGCGCCAGTTTAATATAATAAAATCAAGCAATTTTTGTTTTGACATATACCAGTCATTAATCTCATCATCTTGAATTTTAATATTTCTGATAATTATATTTTTCTATAACTCAAACTTTAACTTATTTCAATTTACTTACCATATTATACCAAGTTTAATAAAAGTGTAATTTGTTTCAGCTAAATATGCTGAGGAAGAAGTGTTAGCTCCACCCTTGAAAATACTGCTGAAACAGTTTAATTTTTTAACGATCTGTTCAACTCAGTCAATGGTGCAAGCTTAAACAGTAAAACAACAAGAGGGAAACCTTTACGCGCAGCCTGTACATCAGGGTCACCACACCAACGATTTTGGCAAGAAGCCATACAAAAATTAAAAGAAATATGTTTTGTGGATGTTAAAGGCAGGGAGACAACTGTGCCTTCATTAAAAAATTGGTTTGTAAGTCCTCAAAGTTATTTAAGGCTGTGGCTATTCTTCCAAAAGAAAAATGTGAAAATAATGCGCCTGCGCTATTTTTTGGACTAGAGCAGGCATATAATTTTAAAAATAATAACCTGAATTGATTCATACTAATAACCAGATTTATAAAATTTCACTTGGATACTTTTAATTGTGAAAATGATTCAGCAGACCAGCTGGTTAAACTGAAACAGCTATTTATATCTTCCGAAAATGTGATGTTCAGTATCCGGGTGAAATTAATGTGGGACCCCATATGTCAGGAGCGGTGCCACGACCTGCTGCTTAGGAATGCCTTAATGTACATGTAAGAGCGTATACAGCAGGGTGGGTCACAAGATTTTTTTTTTTTTCAAAAATAATATGTGTCGATTGCGTTGCCGATTTGACAATGGGCAAAGTTAGTACTATACACAATTAGGTGCAAAAAAAAAAAAGAATATGAAACTGAAGAAAATGAAATTTACCTACCCTTCTGAAAATGCAGTGCGAGCGCTCGGAGTAGTCACAGAGGAAGCAAATGAGTACTTAGAACATTCTCCAGCAAAAAACAACATTTCGAAAATAATAAAAATTCAAATTATGTGTCTAAGTACTTATTTGACTTCCTGTCTTGTGATACACAAAAAAGATATTGAAAAGGCCTTCCTTGACCATGGGTTAAAGTTAGTAATTTTTAATTGGTGTTGTTTAATAAATAAAATAATGAAAGGCACATATGTATCCAGATTAATTGAAAAATCTCTTCCCAGAACGCAATATAAGGCTTATAAATTTATATATAATAAATATAAATATAAAAAAATTTTTAGCAAAAAATAGAACCGACTTCCATATCAAAACACTACAAAGGCAAAAATAACTTCAATTTCGGAAGGCGGTGTCAAAAACGAAAATATATTCAATACTAAAGACACCGCCTTCCGAAATTGAAGTTATTTTTGCCTTTGTAGTGTTTTGATATGGAAGTCGGTTCTATTTTTTGCTAAAAATTTTTTTTTCACGCTTTTTAGTGGGTCGGTTTGTAATTTATCTAGTTACAAAAGCCATAATGTCGACAACTTATCACCTTTTACAAAATTTTGCTTTTCCTGATGCATAGCCGTTAATTTTTGAGGAGTTCTCCTGGTACTTGACCATCAGCTCACATCACCATATGTATTGTGACGAGCATAAAGTGTTTAACATCCGTACTCAAGTAATCGAATCGCAATCCACGAAATACTTATTATTGAGGAGTTTCAGTGGCCATCTGTGGTCTTCATCATCAGTTCACCTTCCCCAAATGGTACTTTTCGGAAGCAACTGCTCAAGGTACTATAAGAAATACCCAAAACGCTATAGGTGTGCCTATAATATTTGAAGAGTTCCCTCGATTTCTCCAAGATTCCATCATCAGATCCTGATTTCGGAACAATGGGACCAACTAGAAACTATACCCATTCGAACGCAAAAAGAATTTTTCAAATCGGTCCAGCCGTCTCCGAGTTACGAGGTAACATACATTAAAAAAAAAAAAAAAAAAAAAAAAAAAAAAAAGTTCAAGACGAATTGTAAACCTCCTTTTTTTGAAGTCGGTTAAAAATGAAATTAAGAAATAAAAACTTGAATAAGTATTTGTTGTGTTTCATTTACATATTTCTCAGTAGTTCCCTGTAATTATTTTTACCGCCGAGTTCTTTCATAGGAGCTCATTGGAATTTTGCTGCAAACAGCAAAAAGAATATTGAGGTCTGAATACAATGCAATTGGGTAATTGAGGCTTTATGTGTCTGCCTTTGCTCAAAACTCAACAAATAAATTAAAAAAAAAAGAACTGTCATGTTCAATTCTTCCAACTTTTGACAATCTATAACGACCATTTTCTTTCTATGGGAGTGGGTCTTAGAGTATAGAAATAATATAGAGACGCTGTAATTGTCTATATCTTACTTGCTTATACAAATATCTATTGAATCGATACAGAAATATGAAACTACACTTTGTCTCTTTTTAACCAATGATTAATCTCATTTGAAGAAAGAGACGTCATGCTATTTGTTTATTCTCTGCCTGGCAACATTTTAACATTTCCGTCAAAGTACCTACCTCGCGTGCCATCCGCCATCTTTTGGACGCGTGGTTTTGTGGTACATCAGCTGTCAAATGAACAACAACATTGGATTTGGATTGTGATTTTTAGGAATAAAAACGCTCCTTACTAAATTGTTTTGTGCTGTGAGTGTCTAGTGGTGCAAATTGAATATGCCTACTTGTTCAATAATTCTGTGTGGTGCAAGGAAAAACCACAATCAACCTCATTTGACCATGCACAGGTTAGTAGCCGTATTTTAAGAAAAACTTTATCATGCTGTTATTTTTTTGTATAAGTATCCTTGTTTTATTTATAGAATAAAAGCTCCCAAATGTACATACCAATTATATCTGATATTTAACTCTATTTGCTAAATTTATATCATGTTTTGTTTACAATACAAATGACAATTCAAAATAGTGATGTCTTTTATTTAATAAGCTATCGATAAAAACTAACATTTTTTTAGTTTGTACATTGTAGAGATCAGTAGAGTAGGGTTTCAAAATGAAGAGCTTGAAGAGATGGTTTTGAAAATAAAACTAACAATAGAAATAAAAATAGCGATAGTACTAAAACACAACAATGTCACTTCGTCATGCAGTAGTTGGTGGTTATTTAGTTCAGTCTCTGATATGTTCCATGAACTGCATCAAACTGAAATCATTTTGTATGTTTTTTATTTGCACAGGTTCCCTAAAAATGCAGTGCTGTGCCAGAAGTGGCTTGAAGTCATTGGGATGGAAAATATCAAACCTGGACTTAAAGTACCACGTGTCTGTTCATTACACTGCAGAATCAATCTTCAATAAAACCCTTGATGTAATACGGCTGCGTGACAGCGTGATGATGCAGTACCGTCAATCCACCCTGTAGTAAGTTAAAACAAATAATTAACTTCATATTGTTTAAATTTCCCTACGAACCTGTCGGTTCATCCAATACTTTAGTATTAATGTTTCTCAATTTTAATATTATTAAATACCTGTTCATACTGTTATGTTTAGCGCTAGTGATAAAAAAGATGAGATTATTCAAGATATAAAAAATACTTTCAGTGTTAAAAAAAACACACGGGCTGGTTCTGCGTGAAATCATAAATGTCGAACAGGCGTTCTCCATGATGACTCAACCACCCTTATCAGTGAAACACCTAGATGAGATATATAAAAAGTATTTTTTATTATTATTATTATTTTTTTTATTTAAAATAGGTTCGCGTTTGACCACCATCTAAATAAAATAAACTTTAATTTGTCGTTTGAAAAGTGTTGTTACATACAACTAACATTTGCATATATCTTTAACTTTAACTTCTCTTTTAATTTGCTTTTTCAGATTTAACCCGAATCGTTTACTTCTGAGAATGCGTTACCGAGCACATCTGGGTCATAAATAAATTTCAAGGCCACTTTTAGTTTCTATAAAATTAAGCTCAATTTGAATGGGCAGTTTACAATGATTAGTAACGGTTTTGACTTTCAAAAGTGCCTAATAATTATCTAAATAAAATTGAGCATTTTACTTTGACCTGGTGATTTATTATGGTGAATAAAGGTACATTTTTCAAAATACTTTGTTGTTTTATTTCTTGTAATAACCTCAGATTTAGTATATTTCTACAATATTTATTATTGTTGTAAACAAATATCTCTATGGGCCGAAACTACGTAAAGCGATCGCCCACGCGGTCCCATACAAAAGTGCTCCGTTGCGGGAACCCGCACGTCGCGGCGAATCAGACCCCGCGCCCCCTTTTTGCTACGTAATAAATATTAAGTTTTCGTTCGACTCGACGACATGTAATAAGGTAATAATCCGGTTTCCGAAACACACGACACACGCTCTTTACGCAGTTTCGGCCCTATAATATCATTATTTGCCTAACCTTTTTCAAACTATATATTCGGGTAAGATTCCAGTCTATCAACTGATGCAGCTGAATACCAATATTTTAAATGCCTGAGACTGCCTATCTGACCTCCATAGTACTGGGTAATACGATACCCTTGGTAAGGCAACCAGTTACCAAGGGTATCGTATTAATCAGACTCGGGCCACTGACTAAAAACGACTGTCAAAGATTTACAAATGACAGTTAGTTCGATACTAAGCCAAAAGCGGGTCAGAGTGATCTTTATGAACAACTTTAAATGTGGAACAAACCCTGAAATCGCAAAAAACCTCAGTAGTCCTCATTGATTTATATAATAGTACGCAGTAATATATATGTCAATGGTTGTCCTTCAAGAAAGTCACTCACAAGAAAAAAATAAAGTCAGTCAGTCACTCATAAAATGTAGCCCAACCAACAGTGCTTCTAACCCCTTGTATGTTAATATGAATGTAATGCACTATAATTAAAAATTCAGGAAAAGAACTAAAGGACTTGTTACAGTTATTCCAAAAGTATAATCTAATTATCCAAAGTTTAAAAGTATTGTTACATAAGTAACCAATGAACCCGAAGAAATGTTAGAAACTCTGGTATCGATATCGATACTTTTTGGTTTTGATTACTTATGTGCTTCCCTAGCAATGGCAGCCATCTTTTGGCCGCAGTTGACAGTAGGTATGCACGCGTATTTTGTAGGTATTTCTCGTCCATATTATAGAAGGTCATTGGAGTGGGTCGTCTGATCTATGTAGTCTGTGATCGTTTAGGAGTTTATGTTCTGTGGAATAGAGGTGGGCAGAGTGTATCATTTTTGGGATTGGAACATTTGCATCTCGATCACTGAAATGATCCGAAACACTGATATGGCTCATTTGGATCATTTGGATCATCGGCTCAAAGGATATAAGATACAGAATGTTACATTACGCATTACGTCGCGGTCGTTTACTAATGAGTCAGAGAAATGTTATGTGGCAACAATACTGAATGTTTAATATGTAATTTTTTTATTGTAATAAGTTGGATTATAAATAAAATCGTTCTTCCTTCATACTTTATTAGGCAAAAGTCACTTATCTAGTAAACTATACCTATAATTGACGTAATATAATGTAGATACCTATATTTACACAAAATTTTCACGTAAAGTCTTTTAATTCTAAATTAGGAAGAAAGTAAGTCACAATAATCACTACAGTATGCAAACAAATCGTATATACTATACAGAGAGAACTAAAATGTTTTTATAAATTGGCGCGAGCGAACATAAACAAAATTTGTTAGTGTAAACATTATATGCAAAAATCGACCGTATAGTATTTGCTACGTAAGTTCCTTAATGGTCATTTTTACGTGCATCTTTAACGACAACGAAAATCTGTGATAGTATGAGTGATACATATCATTTTATTTGTATCTCTTTCTAACTTGCAAAAATCTACCGTATAGTATTTGCAACGTAAGTTCCTTAATGGTCATTTTACGTGCATCTTTAACGACAACGAAAATTTGTGAGAGTATGAGTGATACATATCATTTTGTATCTCTTTCTAACTTGTACAGATTGTAATAATGTAGCGCGCTCACTCGCGAAGTTGCGACTCCGTAGCAAGGAACTTTTGCTCCAAAGTGACTCAGTGTATCACTATCAGACTTCCTCTCTCGCTCGCTCAATACTCAGTCGCCTCGCGAGCGACGCGTCGCGTGGAATGAGCTACAGCAAAGTAATGTTTCAGATCCAAATGACACGTTTGAAACATTGTTACTGAGCCAATCTTTTGAATCATTTCAATGATTCGAATCAGTGAGTCGTAGAGATGAGATATACTTGCAAATATCAATACCAGGGCTTGCAAGTACGAGTCTGTAAAAATACCAGGGTCGGAAACCAGGTATTAAAATACTAGAAAGTATTTTGAGCCACTTCGGATTTCAGTCTACTAGTCCAGGTCGTACCATGCCACAATCTAGTACGGCTTTTGTAGATGAAATCTTTTCTTCCTACTTAATTTACAGAAATTAATAATTCACTTAATTAAATTCACGGAAATATGTTTTCTTTGCACATGCAAGCATAAGGCATAAGGTTTGACACTCCCGATTTGTATGATATTAATGCTTTGCACATTTTACATTCAGCTTTATTTTAGCCAAACTTTTCTTAGGAGCCATGGTTTGTAACTGTATTTTTATTTACAACTAGTAAGTCTTATCAATTTTAAAAAGTAAACACTTAACTACAGTTCAAAAATCGTCTTTTACCTATTTAAATATTTACATTCCTTATTAATAAACAGTCACGTACACATAAAAAAGCAGTTTTGTTTATTTACACACTAACTGTTAATAGTTTAAATTCAATAAACTCGCTAAATAAGAAAGTCACGGTCAGTTGGTAAATTGCATAACAAGCTCGCACTCACTTCTCAGTATTTATATGTATCATCTATGCACCCACTCAATCGACAACTGACGAAAGAAAAATAAATGACGAAAGAAAAATAAAAAAACGTAAACATAACAAAATATTTTCTTAGGGTCATTGGCGGAGGTCAGGCTGGACCATACTATTATTAATGGGGTTATTTATTGCTACTGGCTCAGCATCGCGGGCTGGCTTGTTTGGCAAAGGTCGGGGAGGACTGAAATCAGTGTACTTTCCTCTAGAGATGAGATATACTTGCAAATATCAATACCAGGGCTTGCAAGTACGAGTCTGTAAAAATACCAGGGTTGGAAACCAGGTATTAAAATACTAGAAAGTTGAGCCACTTCGGATTTCAGTCTACTAGTCCGGTCGTACCATGCCACAATCTAGTACGGCTTTTGTAGATGAAATCTTTCCTTCCTACTTAATTTACAGAAATTAATAATTGACTCACTTAAAATTCACGGAAATATGTTTTCTTTGCACATGCAAGCATAAGGCATAAGGTTTGACACTCCCGATTTGTATGATATTAATGCTTTGCACATTTTACATTCAGCTTTATTTTAGCCAAACTTTTCTTAGGAGCCATGGTTTGTAACTGTATTTTTATTTACAACTAGTAAGTCTTATCAATTTTAAAAGAAAACACTTAACTACATTCAACTACGTTCAAAAATCGTCTTTTACCTATTTAAATATTTACATTCCTAACTAATAAACAAAGTCACGTACACATAAAAAAGCAGTTTTGTTTATTTACACACTAACTGTTAATAGTTTAAATCAGGGACCGAAAGGTTAACCCGTATGAGGGTTTTAACCGGGTTAATTTTTAGGGTTAGGTTCAAAAACCCTCAATAAAGGTTAACCCGTATTATAGGGTTAATCAGCCTATAAGAACCGGTTTCGACATAAGGTGCATTTTAGCACATAAAACATCTGCAAGAAAGTGACAGAGATAACTACCACGCGGTGTTTGATCGTGTACCGACATGATTCTCGTAGTCACCGCGCAGAATGCATTGAACTTTGAGCCCTATTAATGTTGCACAATACTGTTTTTAATATTGACTAATGTTCGACGCTAAAATATTAAAAATAATATTTCAATTCTAGCGCATTTCACCGACCGACACGGTTGAATTGTGAGTGTGTTTGTACTTGTACATATCGTCGTTTGTCGTAGGTACTTAGTAGAACTTTGTTATTTTTAACCGACTTCAAAGAAAGGAGGTTTACAATTCGTCTTGAACTTTTGTTTTTTTTTTATGTATGTTATCTCATAACTCGGAGATGGCTGGACCGATTTGGAAAATTCTTTTTTTGTTTGAAAGGGTATACTTTCTAGTTGGTCCCATTGTCGTCACGTTTGGATCTGATGATGGGATCATGGAGAAATCGAGGGAATTCTTCAAATATTATAGGCACACCTATAGCGTTTTGGGTATTTCTTATAGTACCTTGTGCAGTTGCTCTCGAAAAGCACCATTTGAGGAAGTGGAACTGATGATGAAGACCCCAGATGGCCACCGAAACTACTCAATAATAAGTATTTCGTTGATTACGATTAGATTACTTGAATATAGATGTTAAGCACTTTATGCTCGTCACAATGCATATGGTGAAGTAGAACTGATGGTGATGTACCAGGAGAAGTCCTCAAAAATTAACGGCTCTGCACCGGGAAAAGCAATATTTTGTAAAAGGTGATAAGTAGTTGACATTTTTGCTTTTGTAACTAGATAAATTACAAACCGACCCACTAAAAAGCGTGAAAAAAAAATTTAGAAAAATATAGAACCGACTTCCATATAAAAACACTACAAAGGCAACAATAACTTTAATTTCGGAAGGCGGTGTCTTTAGTTTTGTATATTTTTTCGTTTTTGACACCGCCTTCCGAAATTAAAGTTATTTTTGCCTTTGTAGTGCTTTTATATGGAAGTCGGTTCTATTTTTTGCTAAAAAAATTTTTATTATCTCATAATTAGCACATACATAAGTAGCGTTATTACCAACCTGTTTTGAAGTCAAAACTTCTTTAGCATCGTTATGATTTGAAAGTTTATGAAACGAAAAAGAGACAGACACATAAATTCATAAGAAAAAAGCCAACATTTTTGAAGGTTTCACTTCTACCACGTGTGAATTGCACACATGTTTTTTTTTATTTTTATACCTATGTGAACTTATAGTGATCTGATTAAGTATGCCTAAAACCAGGCGTCCGTCACTCGCTCAAGGCCACGCGTTATATGCCTACCACTTCGCGTATCGCCGTCGGTACATCCGACAGTGGGCTGCTGCACGCCTGCCTGAACCTTTTTAAATAATTTTGACAATGTCATAATGGATCGACCTACAAACAATTGATTTTACTCCGCTTTGCTACTGTTTCCATTTTGATTACTTATTTATTACAATTATTTACGCGGTTTCGGATATTTTAGATATTAAAATTTAATAATCGGGAAATCAGGGAAGGAAAAAAATGCATCTATCATTTTTTTAAACTGAAACATATTTGATCAACAAATAAAAAAAAAATTATTTTCTACAACATTCGTTTTTTTACCGATATCATCATAGGTACAACCATAGAAATATAATATTATATTTATGGGTACAACCCTAACACATTCGTGGGTCGCGCGGCGGGCAAAACAATCTCAACTCTCTGTGTACGGAATTATGGTACATTTCTTCTCGCTGCAAACAGCTGGTATTATTATTATCAGGTACCCGCGCTCGCATTGAGCTGCATTGCGCCAAGATATCATCTCCGTGAGCGGTGTCTATGTGTGCGTTGCTCGAGCGCGCTTTTTATGTTGATCGACTTCTGTACCTATCTATTTTGTGGCTGCACAGTGGCACGGCACCGCGTGCCTATCAATTATTGGCCGTTAGCTTAGATGTAGCGCTCGGCGGCTATGTTGCTTACTGGTTTTGCATTACAAGATAAGGACCAAGCTAATACAATCAATGTACAAAATATAAAATCCCACCAAAACATCCTGTAAAAAATTTGCGAAGCCTCGCCTAAGCTGCTTGTTTCTCTATAAAAAGTAACGAAATCTCTAAGCAAAGCGAAGCCAAGTCTAAGGATCTTTACTGCGATTTCCTTATTAATATAGTTAGATTTTATGTAACCGGCCGTTGAACATACTCTATGCACTTTTACTAGTTAATACATCGAAGTCAACGGCCAAGTCACATAAAATCTAACTATATTAATAAGGAAATCGCAGTAAAGATCCTTAGACTTGGCTTCGCTTTGTTTAGAGATTTCATTACTTTTTATAGAGAAACAAGCAGCTTAGGTGAGGCTTTTATTTTTTTTACGTGGTAAAATCATCAAATAAGTCCTCCCACCCCGGGCAGGACCGGAGGGACTGTCAGACTTGTACTAACTAAAATCCACGGTGTTCCGTCAATAGCCCTTTACGTTCCGGGGTCACGGCAATGGGATAAGTCCCACGACCCAGGCAGGCTTCGGCCCTCTACAGGGGGGCCTCGTCATATTGCTGACGCTCTTTGAGGCGCGCGTGGAACACAACGCGCCGTCGACCCGGGCATGGTCCATGGTCGGAGAGCGAGTTGCCCTTTACTCGCTGTCCGCATGTCCGCGCCTACGGTGGCCGGAGATCGTCGGCCGACGTCCGACGCCGTGGGCGTCTACCACTGCGGCTAGGCTGGAGGGAGGACGCCATCCTCTCCCTCACGCGGCCCGCCTCCTCCTTCGATAACATGACTGCTTCGCAGAAGGAGGCGACCGCTTCCCACTCCGTCTCGCCCCGCAGCATGGCCTCGACCAATGCTGGGCGCGAGAGGTCTCCGCCTATCGCCGCCGTGAGGACACGTCGGTGCTCTGCCCAAGCGGGACAGTCTTGCACCGTATGCTTTACTGTGTCCTCAGGGCGATCCTCGCAGTGGTGACACCCAGGCGTTTCTTCCTTCCCCATCAGACACAGGTACCTCCCGAAACTTCCGTGTCCGGTGAGGACCTGCGTCATGCGGTAGGTCAGGACGCCGTGACACCGATCTAGCCACTCCTCAAAGAGGGGTCTTACCGCCGCAATTGCGGCGTGCCCGAGCTTAGGTAAGGCTTGGCTAATTTTTTACAGGATGTTTTGGTGGGATTTCACTTCTTTTTGCAGTAAGCTATTTTTTACTTGATTAGTTTCTTAATTATTCAGACTCCAGTTTCATATTCATTTATAAGAAGGGGCTCGTCACATTGAATAACTTTTGTCAAGGCGCATTTCCATATCTCCCATAGTTCAGCTGAGCTCTAAGGGTTCTTCATCAGATACTTCAGACCTTTAATTTTTTATACACATCAGTAGAAGGGACTCGTCACTCTGAATAACTTTTGTCAAGGCGCATTTCCATATCTCTCATAGTTCAGCTGAGCTCTTAGGGATTATATATATCAGATACTTCAGACCTTCAATTTTTTAATTTCAAAAGAAAGGGCTAACCACGCTTAATAAACTTTGTGAACATAGCATGTCGATAATTTCAATAGTTTGGCTGGTCTGTTACGGTTTCTACTCAGGGTCGTAAGGTACTTCAGATCTTCCATTTTGATAGTTTTCCCTTCATATAGGCACTAAACCCTACCTCTATGCCAAATTTCAGCTCTCTGGTTTATGGGAAGTACTAGTTCTATTTTGATGATCAGTTAGTCTATACATGTCGAAATAGTACAACTTTGCTTTTGCATAACTTAGGAAATAAACAAGCTACAAACATGAAATTTTCTGGTTTAAGTGTGTGTTGGTAGCTTACTAGATAACGATAATTTCAGCGTTCTAAATCTATCCAGAGGTCCCCAAATAGGGGCCTGAAAATACGCCGAAATGGTTCCAGAAAAGGATGGTACGGCAGTGTTTGCTTTGCGCTCGACTTGGCGGGGGCACTGCCGTGCCCCCAGATCTATGATTGCTGACAAACCATACGAAATTTAACAGAGAATTTCAAAAGAATTACGAAAAAAGCTTATATGTTTGAAATTTGATTCAGCGACCTATTTAGACCGTGCATTTATGGGCATAAATGTACAATATATTAAAAACGGCATTATAATCATACGCACTTTAGCGACAGAGGAAGTCTACAGGAGTCAAGCAAATTCAGCGTATATTCACCAAACTTTACTGCGTTAACAGAAAATTCTGATGACATAGTTTGCAGAATTATGTATAATCTCTTGATCAACTCTTCATCGATACCCGTGATTTCTGCAGAACATTGATAGGTTTGGAAGAATCTCCTTGCCGTATTTCCGTCATTGCTGTTTCCAGAATCTTGACGAGGTTTATCAATGTGTAAACCAAGCAATTTCCGGAAGCGAGTTTGAACGTGCTTCTTTTTCTCTTCTTTAATCTTTTATTCTCTGGAGTCGATTCAGCCCACTTTTCAAATCCTAGGTTATAAGAAATATGCAGAATCATTTCCATACATCTTATCCAAGCATCTAAGGTAGACAGCCCGTATTTAAACGTATCTTCATTCTCAATTCTTGCAGTTACTTTTGTTAGATTGTTAATCTGTCTAGGAGTTGCTCCACAAACAGTACATGAAGCACTCGATGGAGTCTGCGTTAACACTTGAGCAACTTTCCCGTCGATCATTGTCACAGCTCATGTCTTACTTATGTTACCTTCTTTTGCTGCAGGCGTTCGCGTTAATTAATTAACACGCTTTTATTAGGTCGACCTGTATGTAACTAACTATGTAATGAAATCTAAGGTAACTAATTTAACCATCTTCCAAGGGTGGTCGCGTAATGAAAATTGGCAGCTGTATGTAGTTCTGATGACAATACAATAATATGGTACTGTCAAACTGATCTGATGATGGAGCCGGAAGATATGAACTGGAACTTCATGATGGAAAATCGTATCATAACTGTTTTGGATTTCTTAGAAAAGTCTTGTAATGAATTTTTACCACGATTAGGTTTCAAGGTCTGATGATGAAGCTGGAAGATAGGCACTGGTATTCCATGATGGAATATCGTATCATAGTCGTGTTTGCACTTGTTAGAAAGGCCATATAATGGAATTTGAACACGATCAGGTTTCAAGGTTACCTATAACAAACCTAAAAAACCTAGAAAATCTGTTATCGGTTTTCTTAATCTTTTTGAATTACCGCTTAATCACTCACACATGTCACTTTCAAATCCTCTGGGGGATCGACCGTTTAATTGTTCACTACTCGTTCTGTTTTTACGTGCATTTATAAAAGCGTGTTTTTCTAGTGTTTTTTAAACTATTAATTTATTTTTGCTTCAAGTTCACTTACAACAGCTGTAGTTTTTTCAGGAGTTTCTTTTGCTAATTCCAGAGAAATGGGTTTGCAATATCTAACTGAAGAACATGTTGGATTTTGCGATATAACTACTTTACTTTATTCATCCACTAGTCTCAATGGTACAAGTGAAACTATAAACATATTAGCATCCGATATTTGTTCATTTTCTTCCGGTAAAACTTGTTTATACTCACTTTGTCCCGAGGATCCATCGCAACCCCATTTGCTATACAGTTTGAGACGGGTGAACTTTTTCGAAACCGAGTCTATTTTTAAAATACGACAGGCAGTATGATCTAAGAGTTCTTGAAGGTTCACTTTAGCACTTATATTCGTTACGGATATGCTTGACGCAAGAGGATAGCAATCCTTCTTTGCTTCAGCCAAAATTTTGTATGATGGAAATACCGAAAATAAGTTTTTCTCAACAAGTCTCAGCCTCAGGTAGGAATATTGAGCTTTGTATAGATCGGTTTCAATATATATACATAATGCTTCTTCTTTGGTATGGGAAGGTACACCATCTGGACTTCGTAAAATGTTTCGTAAAATGACTTTTTCTCCTCCTTTTCTGTATTTCTCGTAATACTCACAATTGAAGCTTCATAATTTTCACCCATAGATCGTAAACCTTGAACATAAGCGTAATGCACATGCTCTATTCCATACTCCTGGAGTAATTCCAAGTTTTTACGTTTTTTTCGTACTCTCCGAACACGTCAGGATTTTATTTTTTTTCACGTACTCTAAACTCGCCATTTAACCAATTTGTGTTTTAGCTCTCGAAGCGATCTTGTTTTCTTTGAGCTTTCACCCATTTTTGGTTACAAATCGTAATCAAATTTCTTTGAATACTTTGCACAACCGTGCTCAAATCTGTTGTTGATAAATGGAAATTGTCCAACAAATATTTTTCAATATCTTAAGTACTTTTACCGCTTATTATCTGAGCACATATATCGCGTCGAAAACACACAAATTCACTCATTTTAAACTTTTTTCAGCAAATTCACAGTTACCGAAGGAAGGTATCCGGACACTTTGATGAACACGCTGCAAACCCGAGTATTTATAGGACCCTAGTTTCAGTAACTTGTGCAAAACCAATAAGAAAATTGATAAAAACAGTTTTCACACTAATACTTATTATAATTATAACAACAGATAAGAACTATGCAACATGATTTTTATCATACGAGTGGTTAAAATGGTCACCGCAAAAAAAATATCGTGTAAAAATATATTTTTGCTTCTAGTTCGAAATGGCGCAGCAATGACGCAGGTTTTTTTTTATTTCCTTGTATTACTGAATAGGTAAGTCTAAACAGTCTAAATCTAAACATGTCATTAACTTGACATCGGGAGCCATCGGTAACAAGGAAACCTCAACTTGAAAATTAAATAGACGTAAAATTTCCTTATGACAATTAAAAATTATATTTAAAATTCGAAAAAAATTTTTATCACAAAATAACGTAGTTATGAACTAGAAATCTTGAGCAATCTAAAAATGTATAATACTTATACATTCCCTTGTAGAACATAGAAAATATCTTAAGTCGAACTTCCATAACGAGTAGTCTAGTTAATATCAAATTATCAAAGTATAAAGTTTGGGTGTAATTTTATGTACCTAAAATTTTTTTGTATTTTTTTTACTATTATATCGGATGGCTTTATCATCTTAGAATGTAAAACAATCAAAACAGTTTCAGTAACACGACTTTTGTCCCAACTAATTTTGAGATGGAAAATACCGGTTGGTCCCATAGTGCGTCGCGCCGTGCGCGTCTAGTGGCGTGCTGCGTGACCTGTGTTGCGCGCCGTATCATTGCGTATATTATATGCTACTAAGTGTCCAACTTGTAACTTGTTTTTAAATATTTTTGGGGCAAAAACAAAAAAGGGTTATAAAATATTAGATTCGATTTAGTTACTTATTCCGAACGAACTATATTCACATTTCGCATATACTAAACATAATGTTGTATACTTACGCGTAAAACATTCCCACCTCGGAACACCTTTCAGGTGTGAAATATACAGAACAAAGTAAACCAATAAATATAGTAAAATAAATAAAAAAAGATACCTAACCTGTTCTACCGTCTAACTATCTACTTACTAAAAAAAGACACCTACCTACTTAACTGCCTACATTTCTCAATTTGCTTTTGTCATTGAATTTTTAATGTTCACCATACACTTACCTACCAAACATTTTCATTCCACTGTGCGTGGTTACGCACATAATTTTGAATAAGTGCAAAATTCAACAAAAGAGCGACAAATAAACCCGAGCAAACAGCCGCGTGTGACGTAAGATACCGCGACGCAGCCGAGATTGTGCAACTTACAGGTTCTGTCTCTTTCATTCAGATTAATCAGCAATATTTTATAGATTAACCTTAATAGTATACAGGTTAACCCGTATAAAGGTTAATCAAACAAATGGGTTAAACGTCTAACCGGTTAACCTTTTAATCCGATTAATGGGTAAACTCGCGAAATAAGAAAGTCACAGTCAGTTGGTAAATTGCATAACAAGCTCGCACTCACTTCTCAGTATTTATATGTATCATCTATGCACTCACTCAAACGACAACTGACGAAAGAAAAATAAAAAACGTAAACATAACAAAATATTTTCTAAAATACTTTCGTTCACGCAATAATGTGTCTTTTATTAATAGTCATTAGGGTGAATGGCGCCGCAAACTACTCAAAAGAAAAGAAAAAGTTCCCTGATGCACACACCTACACAGATTTCGGTTTATGTACTCAGACAACTTAGAGAACTACTACACAATCGCATTTGCAAATGAAAAATACTTTGAACCTTGCAAGTATTTTTTTTCTGATACGATTATGCTCCTTTTTGCTGAGGCAAAACGAATCAATTTCCTATGCAAGTATTTTCACATCAGACGCTCAAGGTACTAGACATGGGTCATACTTGCAAAATCGAGTACCAGGGCTTTCAAGTAAGTCTATCATAAGAAACCAGGTCCTAAAAGCAGGGCTCGGAATACTTTCAAGTATTTTCTATCTGTATAGGAAATTGAACCGTGAGTTCCTATGTATAAGGAGCACAATCGCGTTTACAAATAAATACCAGCATAAAGACGAAAATTTCTACTTTTATTCAATCCAAGCCCTGTTGGAAGAAAAAATACTTGCATAGGAAATTGACCCGTGAGTATTTATGAATAAGAAGCACAATCGCGTTTACATATAAATACTTGCAAAGACAAACCATATACTAGAAAAGACTTGCATACGAAATTGTTCCGTAATCTCTTACAGATAAGGAGCATAATCGCATAGTCGGGCGAGCGTCAAGCTCCGACTGGAGCGAGTCCGAGTAGCCGTATAAAATACTTTGAAGTCTTGCAAGTATTTCGGATCAGCACCTGGTGTACGTACTTGGAAGTAAATACCTGGTGTAAAAACCTGGTCGCGTAAATACGTACCATCCCTAGTGAGTCGGTTCCGTAAAGAGTTACACACGCATACTGTGGAATCGTCGGCGTGAGTTGAGTTTGACAAATGAGAGAGAGAGAGAATTTATTACTATATTAGGCCGGCCACAGACGTTCGGTTTCCGTATTAGGTTTCCTAATCAGGAATTCAGATTCGGAAACCTGAATGCTCGCGCATTCCGTTGTTCACTTTTAAAAACGACATTTTAATTAAAACGGGTTATCGTGAACTGCTTAAATTGCTTACTTTGCTTTTTACGTTTAATAGCGTTTTCTCCATCCGATTAAAAGCGTCATGTTTTGTGTATTTCCGAAACAATTTGTTTTTGAAGTTATGACTTGGACTTGTTTACGTAAACATAAATAGTGTAAAACATTTTTTCATGTGGTGAATTGTTTCGTAGGTACCAAGGAAATAATTCTGAGACTTTTGGACTTGTATATAATATAGTTTTTAGGTGTAGTTAATTGTGTTATTAATAGTGTAAATAGTTTATAGTGTAAGTAATTGTGTTAATTTTGGCGTCTTTTGAAGTGAAAACTTCTTTAGCATCGTGGTGATCTGAAAGCTTATGAAACGAAAAAGCGACAGTAAAAAGAGACAGAAACATAAATTGCCGAATTTTGGAATTCTGTTGGGGTCAAGGGGTAGAGCTTTTGATGCCCTTTAAAATGAGCCCAAACTCGGCTATCTTGCGACCACGGGAACGAAGTTAGGTCGCGGGGGGGGTGAGTAGCCCTGAGAGGGGGCGGGGAGGGGGAAGGGTCTCGTGGGGTGTTCGGGGGGGGGGGGTTGAGGGTAAAGGGGGAAGGGGGGACACACAAATTATTTGGAGATTTTTTTTGAAGGTTTCACTTCTACCACGTGTGAATTGCACACAAGTTTTTTTTTTCTATAAAAACAAATTAGTGAGCTAATAAAACTGATCGGCAAAGTACGAAGGAAAGTTCATTGATGTCGTTTAAAAACCAATAGGTACAACTTAAACGTAACCAACTAAAAAAGCAAAATACATAATTTCGTTATTTTTAATGTAAGCAAGTAAATAAGCAGATAAGCAATTAAGCACTTAACGTAAGTGACTTTTTATAAAAAATAAACGAATAAGTTCGTTAAAAGTTTTAAGTCGTTTATCACATCTCTGATTGGAGTCACGTAAGTTGGCAAGGTTTTGGCGTAGTGGAGGTAAGTTCGCACATCGTGCACTTAGTGAAAGAAAAAAGTGGTCTCTTTTACTGCTTGCCATTATTCTACGGTTATTGCCATCATTTATTTTTAATCATGTCTGTTCAGAAGAATGTTAAAGAAAGAAGAGGAATTCATTCGTTAATTCAGTATTATAAACAAAATAGATATAATACATAAATACATTTATAAGTGAAAAAAATGTATTTAAAAAAAAATAAGACTAATATGTTCTCGTCGTCACAATTAGTTAATAAAACTGCTAGAACCCTTTTATTCTTATTTATTATTATTCTTATTATACCCCTTTTATTCTTATTTTTTCCCGGTGTCCTAAAGACAGTGACGAATTCGGAATTTCAACCTTCCTTAACTATTAGTGTCTAACTGTTCTTTCTGACATTTTTTCAAAAAAAGGAGGTTCTCAATTCGTTTTGAACTTTTTTTTTTAAGTATGTTACCTCATAACTCGGAGACGGCTAGACCGATTTGAAAATTTCTTTTTGCGTTTGAATGGGTATATTTTCTAGTTGGTCCCATTGTTACGAAATCAGGATCTGATGATGGGATCCTGGAGAAATCGAGGGAACTGTTCAAATATTATAGGCATACCTGTAGCGTTTTGGGTATTTCTTATAGTACCTTGAGTAGTTGCTTCCGAAAAGTACCATTT
Source organism: Tholera decimalis (assembly GCA_943138885.2). Lineage (NCBI taxonomy): Eukaryota > Metazoa > Arthropoda > Insecta > Lepidoptera > Noctuidae > Tholera > Tholera decimalis. The sequence continues at coordinate 2,662,792 of OW964553.2, read as the reverse complement.
GGGGAAGTTGAACTGATGATGAAGACCACAGATGGCCACTGAAACTCCTCAATAATACGTATTTCGTGGATTGCGATTCGATTACTTGAGCACGGATGTTAAACACTTTATGCTCGTCACAACACATTTAGTGATGTAGAGCTGATGGTCAAGTACCAGGAGAACTCCTCAAAAATTAACGGCTATGCATCGGGAAAAGCAATATTTTGTAAAAAGTGATAAGTTGTTGACATTATGGCTTTTGTAACTAGATAAATTACCAACCGACCCACTAAAAAGCGTGAAAAAAATTTTTTTTTTCAAAAAATAGAACCGACTTCCATATCAAAACACTACAAAGCCAAAAATAACTTTAATTTCGGAAGTCGGGTTATTGGTTTAGGATTTTCTTTTTTTTTCCACACCGCCTTCTGAAATTAAAGTTATTTTAATTTCGAAATTAAAGTTATTTTAATTTCAGAAGGCGGTGTGGAAAAAAAAAAGAAAATCCAAAACCAATAACACCGACTTCCGAAATTAAAGTTATTTTTGGCTTTGTAGTGTTTTGATATGGAAGTCGGTTCTATTTTTTGAAAAAAAAATTTAATAGTCTGCGTAAAACGGTATTCGGTCCTGGCATTGTAATCACCGTAACAAAAACTAAATTAATTTAAAACAACAACTCGTAACAAAAACAATGTGTACAACTTTCGTGTATTGTCCTCGTCACGTAAGTTGGCAATAGTGTTGCCAGGTGAACCTATTTTCGCGGGACGTCCCGATTACTAGGGGTTTGGGGACGCGTCCCGATTTGCCGCTGATTGGGACACGAAATGTCCCGATAAATACAAAAAATAACAATATGCATTATTATTATAAAATAAATAAAATTACACATCACATCACGCTGTTGATTGTAACAATGCGCTCAAAATCACATCACATCACTATCTTATGTTTTGTTAACTTTATTCGCTTCAGAGGCAAGTGCCAAGTGGCAAAATTTTCTATTCCAATCGATTTTTGTTCTGTCTCAGAGACACGCCGCACAGTGGTCTGGAAATCGAGCTCCATACTCATAGAAACTTAAAGTAAAGAATTAAAAAAACAAAAATTGTAATGGCTCTGGTATACCTACCTCCCTTTACATAATATTAACGTATGGATGGTACAAGTCACACCATGCGTGAGAAAAAAAAAGATTTATGTTTTTTTTGTATGGGAGAAAACGCTAAAAGTACGTTTTTTCGAAACTTAATGGAACTGTTAGGCTGCTGCTCACACGAGCTATAGTCCCATACACGGCGATCAAGATAACATACAATTCATGTACCTTTAGGCACCGCTTCGCACGAAGCAAATTTTTGAAATTTTGAATTTTCGAAATGTGATTTTTCAAATCTTTGCCGTGGTTAAATGACGTTGCTGATCGATTAACTTATATCATAGTCAGATTTAGCCTTGGATTTAGCCTACTAATGACCTTTATGATGACAATCATTAAAAAATATATTGATAGTATAGGTTTTTTTGGCCATTCCAAGAACTACTTAACTCTTTTGTTAATTACTGTTAGAGGGTGTGGATCTTGAACAACCCGTCAGCCGCGTGTCGAATGTCGTGTGCAGAGATTAAAATAAATAAGTCGGGTTTCGAAATTGTGGAACTAATTTACTCAGCAATATTTACATTGTACACAACACGATTATTTCACTATTATGTCTTTGGATTGATTATAATATTAATTGGACAACACAAAACAATACATGTCAGCCTTGGAACGGAGCAAGCAAGAGAGAACCCCGAGGGACGAACCATAGAGTTTTTTTTTTTGGTATTTTTCTTTCCCAATGACCTTCTATAATATGGACGAGAAATACCTACAAAATACGCGTGTATACCTACTGTCAACTGGGGCCAAAAGATGGCAGCCATTGTTAGTGAAGCACATAAGTAATCAAAACCAAAAAGTATCGATATCGATACCAGAGTTTCTAACATTTCTTCGGGTACATTGATTACTTATGTAACAATATTTTTAAACTTTGGATAATTAGATTATACTTTTGGAATAACTGTAACAAGTCCTTTAGTTCTTTTCCTGAATTTTTAAAATTATAGTGTACTAGTACTCACGCGAGGCTTCGCTCCCGTGGATTCTATTACGGTAAAAACATAACTCTCCTTTTTTGCAGTCGCGTAAAAAGTAACCTATAACCTTTCTCAAGCTTCAAGCTACTTCCATACCAAATTTCATTCAAATCCACCCTGTACTTTCGAAGATTAGCGCGTTCAAGCAAACAAACAAAAAAACTTTTCCGCTTTATAATATTAAGTATAGATTACATACATATTAACATACAAGGGGTTAGAAGCACTGTTGGTTGGGCTACATTTTATGAGTGACTGACTGACTTTGATTTTTTCTTGTGAGTGACTTTCTTTAAGGACAACCATTGACATATATATTACTGCGTACTATTATATAAATCAATGAGGACAACTGAGGTTTTTTTGCGATTTCAGGGTTTGTACCACATTTAAAGTTGTTCATAAAGATCACTCTGACCCCCTTTCGGCTTAGTATCGGACTAACTGTCATTTGTAAATCTTTGACAGTCGTTTTTAGTCAGTGGCCCGAGTCTGATTAATACGATACCCTTGGTAACTGGTTGTCTTACCAAGGGTATCGTATTACCCAGTACTATGGAGGTCAGATAGGCAGTCTCTGCATTTAAAATACTGGTATTCAGCTGCATCCGTTGATAGACTGTAATCTTACCCTAATATATAGTTTGGAAAAGGTTAGGCAAATAATGATATTATAGGAAACTGCGTAAAGAGCGTGTGTCGTGTGTATCAGAAACCGGATTATTACCTGCACAGTGTCACTAGTTCAACTTTAACGGTGTGCATGTAGTCGAGTCGAACGAAAACTTAATATATTTTATTACATAGCAAAAAGGGGGCGCGGGGTCTGATTCCCCGCGACGTGCGGGTTCCCGCAACGTGCGGGTTCCCGCAACGGAGCACTTTTGTGTGGGACCGCGTGGGCGACCGCTTTACGTAGTTTCGGCCCATAGAGATATTTGTTTACAACAATAATGAATATTGTAGAAATATACTAAAACTGAGGTTATTACAAGAAATAAAACAACAAAGTATTTTGAAAAATGTACCTTTATTCACCATAATAAATCACCAGGTCAAAGTAAAATGCTCAGTTTTATTTAGATAACTATTAGACACTTTTGAAAGTCAAAACTGTTACTAATCATTGTAAACTGCCCATTCAAATTGAGCTTAATTTTATAGAAACTAAAAGTTGCCTAGAAATTTATTTATGACCCAGATGTGCTCGGTATCGCATTCTCAGAAGTAAACGATTCGGGTTAAATCTGAAAAAGCAAATTAAAAGAGAAGTTAAAGTTAAAGATATACAAATGTTAGTTGTAACAACACTTTTCGAACGACAAATTAAAGTTTATTTTATTTACTCTTTATATATCTGATCTAGGTGTTTCACTGGTAAGGGTGGTTGAGTCATCATGGAGAACGCCCGTTCGATATTTTTGATTTCACGCAGAACCGGCCCGTGTGTTTTTTTTGAACACTAAAAGTATTTTTTTATATCTTAAATAATCTCATCTTTTTTTATCACTAGCCCTAAACATAACATTATTATTTAATATATTAAAATTGAGACACATTAATACTAAAGTATTGGATGAACCGACAGGTTCGTAGGGAAATTTAAACAATATGAAGTTAATTATGTACCGTCAATCCACCTTGTAGTAAGTTAAAACAAATTTTGTTTTAACTTACTACAAGGTGGATTGACGGTACTGCATCATCACGATATCACGCAGCCTTATTACATCAAGGGTTTTATTGAAGGTTGATTCTACAGTGTAATGAACAGACACGTGGTACTTTAAGTCCAGGTTTGATATTTTCCATCCCAATGACTTCAAACCACTTCTGGCGCAGCACTTCATTTTTAGGGAACCTGTGCATATAAAAAACATACAAAATTATTTCAGTTTGATGCAGTTAATGTAACAAATCAGAGACTGAACTAAATAACCACCACCTACTGCATGACGAAGTGACATTGTTGTGTTTTAGTACTATCGCTATTTTTATTTCTATTGTTAGTTTTATTTTCAAAACCATCTCTTCAAGCCCTTCATTTTCATCTCTACAATGTGCAAACTAAAAAAAATATTAGTTTTTATCGATAGCTTATTAAATAAAAGACATCACTATTTTGAATTGTCATTTGTATTGTAAACAATACATGATATAAATTTAGCAAATAGAGTTAAATATCACATATAATTAGTACGTACATTTGGGAGCTGTTATTCTATAAATAAAACAAGGATACTTATACAAAAAAAATAACAGCATGATATAGTTTTTCTTAAAATACGGCTACTAACCTGTGCATGGTCAAATGAGGTTGATTGTGGTTTTTCCTTGCACCACACTGAATTATTGAACAAGTAGGCTTATTCAGTTTGCACCACTAGACACTCACAGCACCATACAATTTATCTGGGAGCGTTTTTATTCCTAAAAATCGCAATCCAAATCCAATGTTGTTGTTCATTTGACAGCTGATGTACCACAAAACCACGGGTCCAAAAGATGGCGGATGGCACGCGAGGTAGGTACTTTGACGGAAATGTTAAAATGTTGCCAGGCAGAGAATAAACAAATAGCATGACGTCTCTTTCTTCCAATGAGATTACTCATTGGTTAAAAAGAGACCAAGTGTAGTTTCAAATTTCTGTATCGATTCAATAGATATTTGTATAAGCAAGTAAGATATAGACAATTACAGCGTCTCTATATATATTTCTATACTCTAAGTTCTTTCCGTCCAACGGAAAAGGCGAAGAGCTTAAGCCCATACAGCCTAACCATAGAGTAAGGTATACAGATAACACCAACTGTCAATGTAATGCATAGATTATAAAGTTCTAATTTCTAACACTCCTCCTTATGCATTACATGAGATAACAAGTGGCTTTACATTGGCTCTACATTCTTACTTAGTATGACTCTATACATTTGAATAAAGAACTATACCCAAGAATAAATCCTACTCTACATATGTAAGGAAGGTACATTGCAAAATCTAAATAATGCACCTTAACTCCAGATTACTGACAAAATTATCATGCTTTTGACCACACATAGGCTTGGTTAACACATCAGCGACCATCTGGTCTGTAGGCAGGTATTTAACATTAATTTGTTTTCCCTGTATTAAGTCTTTTACATAATGGTAGAGCAAATCTATGTGCTTAGTTCTTTTATGGGAGTATTCTTTAACAAGTAAAAGCTTTTAAGCACTTTGGTTATCGTTAAATACAGTTACATCAAAGTTTTTGTCAATAATTTCTGATAAGAAATTCCTAACAAAAGAGATGTCCTTGCATACATCACTAATAGCAAGATATTCTGCTTCTGTGCTAGATAAAGCCGTACAACGTTGCTTTGTAGCCTCCCAATTGATGACATTCTCACCAATTTTTACAACAAATCCAGTTTATGATTTGCGGTCGGACAAATCATTGGCCCAATCTGCATCAGCATAGGCAATGATATTAAAATCATTGCTTTTGACAAAATGAAGACCATAATTTATGGTTCCTGCAAGATAGCGTAATACTCGCTTAGCAACGCGCCAATGACTCATATCAAAACATGTACTGTACTGACTTAACTGACTACATGCATACGAGATATCTGGACGTGTACATACAGATAGGTACATTAGTGATCCTAACAATTGTCTATACTGATAAATATTATCATCTAAACAATCTTTGTCTGATTTGTCCAGTTTGCAGTTTACTGGTAGTGGGGTAGATACAGTGTTACATTCAGTCATATTGTACTTAGCCAACAGTCGCCTTATGTAATCAGATTGATCAAGAATAGTTACACCTTTCTTAATTGAAACATTTATGCCTAAACAATTTTTCAATGTTCCTAAGTGACGGATTTCAAAATGTTCTTTTAAAAGTAACAGAATATTATCTACATACCCATTATGAAAAACATAAATATCGTCAACATATAAGGCTAATATTGTGTATTCATTCTTGGTCCTTTTACAATATACACAAGGTTCACATTTACTCTGCCTGAACCCATTTTTGGATAAAACATCATGGATTTTAAAATTCCACATGCGACTTGCCTGCTTCAAGCCATAGATGCTCTTTTTCAGTAAACAAACTTTATTATTATTAGCATCATCAGATTTGAAACCAGCGGGTTGCTCCATATGTATAACTTCATCTAAATTACCATTTAAAAAAGCTGTGGTCACATCTATGTGATCCACATTCAGATCCAACTGATTTGAAATGCTGGATAATATTCTAAGAGTCGAATGCCTAACAACAGGCGAAAAAGTATCAGCATAATTGCAATGCCTTGCTTTTGACTATAACCACAGGCAACTAATCTAGCTTTATATTTTATATATTGACCTGTAGCATCAAACTTTTTCTTAAAGACCCATTTATTTTTGACTACATTTAGACCCTTAGGTCGGTCGACCAACTCCCAAACATTGTTTTTGATCATGGAGTTGTACTCACCCTTCATAGCTTCGTACCATTCATCCTTCTCAGGTGAATTCATAGCATCACAATGCGTCTGTGGTTCATCTCAAAGAGTATGTAATACACTATGTTTTAAGAGACGGGACTTAGTACTAAAAAAATAAAAACAGGTAGAAGTTCACTTCAATACCAACTGAACGAACATACACGGGGAACAAGACGTCATACAACAGTACTACCAACCTATCAGACTAAATAGTGCTGAGCGATGGCAGCAGCCTCTTTATCGATATCGATAAAGTATACAGGTCGAAAAACGGGCTTACTTTTAACTTTTTTTTATTTAAGTGCGGATTTGTGTTGAAATAAAGCAAGGATTGTAGTTTTTAAGAAAAAAGTAGTATATTGTTAATTATTAAAACTAGTACAGATCATTAGACTTAATAATATATGTCAAGGATTGAGTTAATTTATTCCCAACGTTCTTCTGGACGCAAACCCATAGCAGTCATAAACATTTCATATTTCATTCGATGGAGCCCCATCGTCAGAACGTCAGTGACCGTGTCTTCTGTATTCTTGTATTTGATAAGTATTTTATTGACTGCAACCTGCTCTGATGTAATGATATCGGACATATATGTGCTTACTTCGGGCGAATTGTGAACTACTACTGTGAACATATTATGTGGTTTTTAGTTCCCTGTAAAAAACATGCAAACAAGCATACACCATGCATCCAGCAGTCATGCAAACAAGCACACACCATACATACAGCACATCATTATTTCATGAAATATTGATGTTTATTATTAATATGATTTGCAAATAGGTTATAAATAACACTTTCACATGATATTTTTCATGCAAGCAAGCATGCAGCATATAATGTAGCAAGCATGGTTTCTGTCACGGATCCAGCGCTGCAGGGCTGACAGCAGATGATGACAGCACCATTAACGGAGCCCCACAAGGCCACTGCCTGCCGGGGTTACGGGAATGTTCTAACGAGATACCGCGGCCCCGAAACGTAAGGGCAGTGAAGGAACAGGGTGGGTTTTAGTCAATAGAAGTCTGACACTCCCTTCTGCTCTACCCACAGCAGGAGGGGTCATTTGATGATTTTCCCAACCAGAAAAAAAGTGGTCTGATTTTTGGTGTAGAGCCTGAAAATTATACATAAAGTAAACGCGGTTTCATTTAATGCCTCTCGCTTTAATCAACGTTGTTTATAAACAATTAAAAACAGACACACCATTTATCGATAACTGATAAGAGCCGTTGCGTTATAGGACATCACTAAACAACAAAATAAAATTGAAAATTAAAAGATCGATTAAGGCTTTTAGTACTATGTTTTAATTAAAATATATAATCAAATATCTAATTTAATACTTACCGAGCCTCATCTAATGGAAATTTTGCCATAAACTTCCTTTTCTCATTACCTATACGACTTGCACGATCTCCACATATTTCCCAAGTTATAAATCGGTTTTTAGGTGGCATTATGGTACAATCACTGAACAATAACCGATATTTTTTTACAAATTACGATGTAAAATGAACCGTAAATTAATTTAATTACTGCCAGAAAATAATAAGCACAAACTTAAAATATACAAGAAGACAGGACAAGTAAACATATGTGGCCGACCCAAAGAGTATGTAATACACTATGTTTTAGTTCATCTAATGAACTTGCAGCTGCCAATAACGATGACAAATCATAGTCTTTTAATTTTATGGGTAAAATACCGTTTTTTTTTTCACAGCAAAGAGGCGCGTGTTTATAATAAATTATAAGGTCATAAATTTAATGAAAATTAAAATTGTTTTTATGAACAGACTATCAGAAATAAATTTTATTATTTGTAAAATAATTTTGCTTTTATCAACAAATTAAAATGTTCTAAAATTAAAAAGATATATATTTTAATATCAGGCTGTTTTGCGGCTTCATACTTTTGCTTCTCTTTTATTTGTTTTTTCTTTAAATTTGTATTTTTGCGTGAGTATGTCGAATTTAAGTTTTGATGAGAACAATTTAGATGCTACGCCGCTAGAGCCTGGCAAACGAAAGTAGACACTCGAATTATTTGCAAAGTTTTTATATGGTTTTTTTTTTTTTTTTTTTTTTTTTTTTTTTTAGGTAGGGCCACTTGTAGATCAGCACACTAAGGCTGTGAGTCTACTTAACCGGACTTTAATTTTTATATGGCAATGTATGTGGCAAACTAATGTCAAACTCAATTTTCAAAACAAGATGGCGTGTTGTTGGTGATTTGTTGTAATCTTGTTAATAGCGTTTATTCCGCGAAAAATGAACAAAACTATTAAAAGTGGAGTACGGGAGATGTTGTTTCGCATGATGTCTAAATATCAAGAAAAACAACAGGAGAAAGACGCCGAATTCAAACAAAAACAAGATTGTTTACGTGTGGTGTTCGATTTCATAGTTAGTATGACGCTACTAAGTTGAAGTTGAAGTTACTTTGTCGTAATTCACAATTTATATTTATCGAGGAAAAATATTTATCTATTTTGATTCACATTCATTTTATAGAATGTTAAGCGCGTTATACACGGTCCATCTTGCTGTACGTCCCGCCAAGGCCATGCACGATGCACGATGCAAAACTACCATGAATAGGCTTGACGTACGTCGATAATTATTATTAATTGTTTGCTGGACTTGCACGATCAATTTTTCATCCAGCGAGCACCCCCACCACCGCGAACGTCGTGCAGATAGACAGTGAATAGTGCGGACGTACGTCAGAGCAATCCTGCATCGTGCATGCTTGATCGTGTATAAACTTGCTGTACAGCAGATTAAACAGATATATCATAGAGCTTGTATGAGTCGAATGTCAAAATGGATCGCGAAACAATAGCAAGATTTATCGAAAGATATAAGTCCCACGAATGTCTATGGAATGTCTCTAGTGCAGACTACATGCACAAACAAAAAAGAATGAATGCATTATTAGATTTGATGACCATTTTAGGGGAAGCTGCGACATTATTAGAAACGGTTATTTCAGAAAGAAAGTTAATGCCAGCTCGTCCACAGGGACGTCCGCAAATTGGCCTTGAGCGGACGTACAGCGCGGATGGACCATGCTAGATATGCACACGATAGTGTGTATGCTACGTCCAGCGCCGCGGCCTTGAGCGGACGTACAGCGCGGATGGATCGTGTATAACGCGCTTTAAACATTATGGTTATTTAACATACAATTAAATGTTGCATAGTTTTAAAATTTTTTTGTACTTTTATAGAAAATCTGGTGGATGTAGCAGGGGTTGATGAGATAGTGAAACCTATTGAAACTTTTACGGATTTAGAGCAGAAAGATAGGATAAGAACCCGGAACCAGTACTTGGATAAAATAGCTTCAATCACTGGTAAGTTTTTACTAGGAGTACATAACTTTTATAAAGATGTAATTGAATTCATGATTTGAAAACCTAATCATTTTGTTTTACCATTCTTTACAGAAGTGAGCGTTACTACATTAATAAGAATCAAAAAAGAAGGTGCGGGTAAAGGCCATATAAACCCACAGTGTCCGACATAGATAGTTTCGACATCTAATAGATGCTATTCGTAACAAAATTAACGAATTTTATATCGTTAGAAAACAAGTTTAAAACGAAACACCAGAGCCAGTATATGAAGCTGATGAAATTCTGAAGCAGAATGGGCACGAGGTATTGCGAGTTCCCCCCTACCACTGTGATCTAAATGCCATTGAGTTAGTATGGAGTTTGGCTAAACGTAAAGTGGCAAGTAAAAATATTGCTCAGTGGACTTACATAATTTTATAAAAGAGTCGTTTGAAAATGAAAAACTCCCGAGGAGTGAAAGAAAATTACTGATCATGTCATCCATGTTGAAAATAAACATAAAGAAAGGGACAGAATTACAGAAATCAATTTAGAAAGTTTTATAATTAACGTAGGAAACAATGACTCCAGTGAGAGTCACTGGAGTCATTGTTTCCTACGTGATGAAACTTTCCACATGGAAGTCTTACATTCAGATTTTGACTATAGTGAATAAATCAGAACTGTTTTAGAATACTGTTGTTTTTTTTTTAATCGAATTAAGACACAATATCTAAACTATTACCTACCTAAAATATCTCTTGTATTTTTATTCCGATGAAATAAAATACATAATTCTAAAGTATCAAATATAGTTATTCCAGGTATTTCATAGTAGTTTTGGGGTTGCTATGCTGATATTTTTTAAATTTGCCGCGCTTTTTCAGTCTCTACTTTCGTTTGCCAGACTCTAGATATTGTGATTGAGGCTCAAAATGCTTGCGATAACCTGGTGCCATCTAAATCGAAGCATAAATATATGGCAACTTTGCATAATTTTCTTCAATGGAAAACAAATAAAAATGCGTCGTCATTGTCGGAGCATTTTTCTACGAAAGTGTATTGAAAAACGTCGTTTGATAAACGTGGACATTTGTTACTGCAGTACTCGGCTCCATAACACACTCGCCTAGTGGCTCGGGCGTAACTCCGCCTCGGCCGCAATATCAAACTTTCTCCACTTGTATCAAAATGTACTATTAAGTTGACATTACAACTTATTATTTTTAATTAAGAAAATCCAGGCTTCTTTGTAAAAATCTGGGGTGTGCGATTTTATTGCTCTCAAGTGTACAATAATAAATTAAAATTTACTTTAAAAAACTTGGTTTTTAAGATTTTAGCCATTAGCAGCCTGGAAAGGGGCCGGGGGGGGGGGGGGGGGGCAATTGAAGAAGAATGTACTACATAAGCAATACAATCTTTAATAATTATAAAATAAATTAACACATAGTTGCCTTATGTACAGTCGGCCAAGAAAGTGGTGTACCACCCTAAGGTTGAATATCGCTTGCAGATTCATAGGTGATAAAGATTAGTTTCGCTTGCAGATCGATCTGACAACTTCTATTGCTGTCTTTATCTGATTATTGATAACGACTATTACTGTTTGTAACGTGACAGCTGTTCTTAGTTTGAACTTGATGGAACCAATGACGTCGTAAAATCAACGGCGGGGGGCTGTAGATTTTGATGACAAAATTGTATCTACAAATTCAGAATTGTAATCAACAAGTTACATAAAATTGTAAAGGCACAAGGCGAGTCCACAAACCTACAATTTCTGTAAACTTGTAATTACAATATCAATAAAAAACAAGCTAAAAATAGATTTATCCTTTTATTAAATTTCTACAATCAATTTTAAAATACTTATAACAAACAAAAACATAGCATATATAGTAATATTTAGAAGATATTGAAAATTTTTAAAAATTAGAAACGGGTGTAACCGCCGTTGGCCTCTATAACCTCTAAAAGACGAGACCTCATTGAACCAACAAGCCGTGAGCAAATATCGGTTCCCCGCATTTCCTCCCAGATATAATTACAGTGACTAATAAGAGCTTGTTTGGTTCTTTCATTTTGATGCGACCATCGTTGGACCATAAGGCCCCAAAGATTTTCTATCGGGTTGAGGTCCGGCGATCTTGAGGGCCACTGAATTACCCTTACGTCAGTGTGTGAACGAAACCAGGCTCTTACGATCCTCGCATTATGAATTGAACAATTATCTTGAACAAAATCAAATTGTGGCACTTCGTTCTCCGGGTAAACATTACGGACTGTCGGTAGCATTGCATTCTGAAGCACGTCGAGATAATTTACAGCCGTCGCTCGAGGAGGTAGAGAACACAATTCTCCTACACCATCCGTACTCGTCCAGCCCCAAATATTTACGGAAATTCGACCTGATTCTCTATTTGGGATTACATGATCATCTTTATACCGTGTTGAATTATATCGCCAAAGGTGAAGACGTCCATGCTGACTGGATTTAAACGTTTTTTCATCACAAAACACTGTATTAGACCAATCAAACTCTAAGTGCTCTCTGGCGAAGTTCAGACGAGCAAGTCTGTGAGCATCCGTCAAATATATTTTCTTGGCGTAATGCCTGTGGTGCAACCCCATGTAATGTAGATGATTCCTTATTGTTTGGGCACTCACATCGAACATCTCCGCAAAATGTTTTGTGGGCTTAAAACCATTGATTTCATATTCCCGTCTCATGAATTCTCTATCGTTATTGGAGAGTGCAGGCCGGCGACCACTTCTTCTGTGATCCAACAAACTTCCCTCCTCTCCTTCACGACGAATCCAAAAGCGGACAGAACGCCTCGATATATTCAAATTCCGGGATATCGCACTGATACTGCTTCCCTCATTAAATTGGGCAATTATTTGTGCTCTTTCGGCAATGGTCAAGTTGGCAGGCATTGAGATGATTTTATATGCAGTTGATTGAAAAATAACACGGAAAATATATCGATTTTTTGCATATATTTGACAAAATGTCAATTGTCAGTTTTCTTTTTCAAATGGAATTCGGTTGTCTAAATAGTTTTTATTACTTTTGTTTGGAAACATTTCAATTGCTTTGTAGAAACTAATGTCCTTTTCATTTATACTAAAGGTTAAAATGTCATGTACTTATATGTGACATATGACGTATGAATACTAAATACATAGGTTTACGTCATGATAATGATGTCTCTTTCAGTAATATCTTTTTATAACGAACCTTGTTGTAATTTTCGATGACCGGGAAACTAAATCAAAACTGGTACACCACTTTCTTGGCCGACCGTACAGTCAGCATCAAAATTATCAAAAATGATCAAAATAATGGCTTAACTTCTACTTGTTAAAACAGTTCATACACTTTGTAATTACAATGATGGGTAACGAATAAAAAATCAGGCTAGGTACAGCATATAAAGAATTAAGAATCCGAATAGAACTTCACTCAAACTAGTACTTAGTGACTAGTCACTTGCGTAAGTACGTAGAAAAAGTACGAAATGGAACCTAATAAAATACGGGGATTCCCCGACCACATTGCTCTAATGTTACCACTGGTAAAGATAATTTAAATGTGAGTGAGCATTTTTAAAAAAGGTGTTGGGCATATACATATATGTTTTGTTATCTTGTAGTTTGAAAAGTCGTCAGCTAAGTCGCTAGATCATTTTTGTCGTCAAATCTTTTTCCTTGTCGCTAAAGCTCAAGCAAAAGTCGTCATTTCCAGCGACAAAGTCGCTAAATTGGCAACACTGTTTTGGCGTAGTGGGGTAAGTTCGCACATCGTACACTTAGTGGAAGAAAAAAGTGGTCACTTTTACTGCTTGCCATTATTTTATGGTTATTGCCATCATTTATTTTTAATAATATCTTTTCAGAAGAATGTTAAAGAAAGAAGAGGAGTTCATTCGTTAATTCGGTATAATAAATAAAATAGGTATGGTATAATAAATAAAATAGGTATAATACATAAATACATTTAAAAGTGAAAAAAATTATTAAAAAAAATCATTAAAATAATATGTTCTCGTCGTAACAATTAGTTAATAAAACTGCTACCCCTTTTATTCTTCTTTTTTCCCGGTATCCTAAAGACAGTGACGTATTCGGAATTTCAACATTCCTTAACTATAGTGTCTAACTGTTCTCTCTGACGTTTTAATAGTCTGCGTAAAATGGTATTTGGTCCTGGCATTGTAATCAACGTAACAAAAACTAAATTTAAAACCGCTGACACCTAAAAATCGACTTCTGCGCATTGAACGACTCTTGCCAAGTTGTTTGACGTGAACTATACTAATACTACTATATTAATATTTAGTTTCAACATAATATTTTTTATTGCCCGTTTGCTAATAATTGACTGTAGTAACTCGAACCCTAGAGCTAGTCACAGCATTCAGCAATAATAACACTAGTTTACAAATATTTCTTTTGAGTTAATCCTATTAATTCTTGAAGATTTTTGGTGTCCTGAATTAAAATCAGACGTCAAAACTTTTCTAAAGCCTGCAATACATGTTGGCCGAGCGTTGTCGAGTGAAGGCCAATACCAACATGTAGACGGTATATTTGCCTTGTCTTGCTATCGCTCGGTGTCACTTGACTAGTTGGCCGAGTGGAGGCCAGCGCCAACGTGTATGGAGCTCATTTGGTGCAACTTGTGTTCGCTCGCCGTTGCTCGTGATCACTTGCCTCACTTCGGATCGGTATCGGTTTTTGGTCACAAATCAAACTCTACAGGCCCTCTTTTACATTGGTCGTCTGCATTGGCGTTCGACGAACTTGTCGAACGTGTGGACATTATTTCTTGCCTTGTACCTATTTGCCAACGCTCGGCCAACATGTATTGCAGGCTTAACATGTCGTGTTTGAGTATTCTCGAGCAAAAAGTACCAAAATCTTAATTTTTCAGATATCACAGCACCATGAAAAAATCTTTTCACGAAAAACGTGTCATGGTATCTAAAATTACTAAATTACCGCATTTATATTTTTTTTATTTTGTAATGGCTATCAATAACAGTTTATTTTTCCGAAGTAAATGTTTGATAGAATTTGCTAGCAAATAATCAATACTCGATTATTCGGAGATGAAAACAGTGTGCTTAGTATGAGTTTGAAATACTTTTGTCGTTTTCGAAAACTATCGCTTTGTCTCTTTCACACGTACTAGATTAGTGTGAAAGAGACAAAGCTATAGTTTTCGAACACGATAATAGTATCGCAAACTCATACTAAGCCCCCAGATATCAAAGAAATCAAATTGGATTATTATGAGGGAAGTGAAACCTGTAAGTCATTGTAGCTGGTTTTTACCGACTTATTAAAATTAAGGTATAACAGTGCTTTGAAACTGGAGGGCTCGCTACTTTGAGCAAAGATATCTATAGTTGGCTCACGTTAAGAAAATATTGACGTCATCACTGCAACTTCAGAGTAACGTGTTTTCACAATGGAGTAAAAGTTCAAAATTAAGTTTATATTTCAAAAGATTAAGTTTAATAGACAAAAATCAAATTAGTTGTCTTTTTGTCTTATTAGTATATTTTATTCAGTGTCAATAGAATATTCATTTGTATTTATTATGAAAGAATTTTGTTCTGCATTCTTTAAGACGTCATCCAATTTTCATATAAGTTTTTCTTCTTGTATCACGTGGTTGCAGCATTTCTTCCATCGATTAGCATCTATTAAAGTTGTATACGTATACGTGTTATTGTATACAGATAAATAATTTAAAATAATACCTTTTCTTTTTGGAAAACGTATAACGTGACGCCTCCCTCCCCCCCACTTTTTATCTGGCTCTTAAAATTAAGTATTTTGTTTTGGAAAGTGCCATTATTGTACTTTTTCTCTTTATGTTATTATTATTTATTTCAAAATTGACATTATATTTGAAGTTATTTATTTTTGATTAATTCAATGTGATTATTATTATGATTAATTCTGTGTAAAATAGTTTTGTGTTGCGTTGTGTGTGTTACTAGTTATTATTATTACTGTTAGTACTAACATTACTTCTAAGTGCGTCTACTAACAAATTTATGGATATTTTTGTCTGAAAAATAAATAAAGTTATTGCGTTGCGTCACAAATTTGGACCCACACCAATTCAATACGATTGAATAAAATTTTATTATTTTATGTAGATAACGCATAAAAGACACAACTGTTTCGCTAAAAGATCTGCAGTCTTAGGCCCGTATTACAGAATGAAACTCGAGCACTGATCTCTGTTTAAAACTAGTTTTGAGTCGAGATTTAATTTTAGAATGTTCCTCAAGTATAGATTCATCGATCATAGTTCAGCCGGGTACGGCTTTATTCTAGATCGTTACTCAGTTGTAGATTCATCACCCAAGTATGGTCGACACCACGCTTGAGCAGAGATTTCCTTGTCAGTTAACTATTTGCTTTTCAGTTTATTATTTGATATAAAAATGGTAATTTTTGGCGAATGATGATGAAATCACATTTTATTTTGCTAATTGATTACAAATAACACTTTTACACGTAATTTTTTGCCATTTTAAGTTACTAGATGAATCCCGTGTTTTCTAACTTAAACAGATTATAACAATGATTTTTTCACCGATGATTTGAACAGAAAAACAGAACTTCAGCGTTCCATGTGAAGGGCCCATACAATGTTGCTAACAATTATTTTAAGAAATGGTATAGATTTTCACAAGATGAAGATTTTTGACAATTTGTAATACTGCCATCTCTTGACCAAGATTTGGTAAAACATATGCATTTCTGTTTTGTTTTAACTATAACTTTGTTTCCTTTTAATATTTTTATTGATCGTTGTTCTCAAACCATTATTTATTTGAATATTACTTATTATATGATTAATGAGCAATTCAAAACAACACTGTCACAGACATTATTTAGGATCCACTCCGTTCCACGAACAAGTTACTCTTGCTATATTTTTATAATTATGTTAGAAAATATTGCCTTAACACCTTTTACCTTCAAGAATTTGCTTTTACAAATTCTTAAAAAATAATTTCTATAGTGAAACCGTGCAATACATATTTTTTATTCTTAAAAATTTGGTATTAAAGTAAATTGAATTATTTACGATCATTCGTAGATCGGAACAGCGGAGACGAAGAAAATAAAACGTAAACGAAAACAGACTGATCCATATACAATTAGATATTCTCTGCTTGAGGCTCGATTTGAATCTGAGTGTAGTTTTATTACCATTCTGGAATAAGACCAATGCTCAAGTGCAGATTCTTTATTTAAACTGAGATCGGGCGAATTAAGCTCAAACTGGACTTGAGGAACATTCTGTAATACGGACCTAAGAGTATATAATATTATATACTCTATGTCTGCAGTCAACTGGTCACTGTGAACTTAGCTTTCTAATTTGTTACGACCTTATTGGTCGAGAGGCGGCGGACAACGTCGACGTCACTATTTTCTTAACGTGAACCAACTATAGCTCTATTATACAAAGTCTATTTATTTCCATAGACAAGTAACTTTTGGAAATGATACTTCCCTACAATCAGTGATGCCAGATTGGGGGGAATCCCCCCAAATTTGTTTTTTTTTTTAAGTTATGGGGAGAATTGGGGGGACAATATTTTTGGGGGGATAATTGGAGAGAGAAAACTGGTTGTGGAGGGAATTGGGGGATTTTTGTTAACACAAACAAACTGTAATCTGAGAAAAGCCGCGGCTAGCCGTGATGTTTAAAAAATACATTATCTGAACGTATCGATCACTAATAGATCAATGTCTGAAAGCAGTCAAGCCACTAACTAATCTGTGAAAGTACACATACGAAAACAAAATGCTGCGCACAATGATAGCCGAGTGGCTCCGAAGTTACCGCGCCCCCTAGCCCTGCACAGTGCACAGCGCCGCGCGTCGTTCGCCTTCGGTCAGTCGGTCCCTCGCTTACTTTAGTCGGACAAACAGATTTACATTGCTAGAAGGATGTATTTATTTTAAACCTAGTTCAAAGATGCTAAACAGATTTAACTCAGAAAGAAATGTACGGAACTGGAAACGACGCGGGTGAAGAGGCTGATTTAGTCATAGACGCTATTACGCTTCAGTAAATAGTAACACTTCTTTCAGTGACTGAGCCACTACTGGTATTTATAAAAGTAGAAACCGGCTTTATGAACTCTACGACGAGCGGACTTACACTAACTCAGTTGAATTTAATTTATATGTTAAGAACTATTCTAAATTATTTAAAAAAGTTTGTTATATTGCCAAGTCTCGTTACTTGACTTCTAAAATTAAAAATAGTTGTAATGTTATTAAAAAGACTTGGGATATTATAAAAAGCGAAACGGGAAGGTCTTGCAACCGAAATAGTGATTACAACCTCAATATTAATGATAATATAATAACATTAGATTCGCAAATGGCCACAGAATTCAAAACATTTTTTACTGACATTCCCATATCGACCACCATGTCGCTAAAATCATCTCCCATTGCGGCAGAAACATTACTTAAAAAATGTTCCAGTTTGTAATTCTGAATTTAAATTCCAATACCTATGTCACTTCTAATGACATCATCAAAACTTTTAATTCATTGAATGTTAAAAAGACTGCATATCTGTGGGGTAATTCTGTTGATGTTACCAAGTCCATTATACATATTATAGCTCCTGCATTAGCTGTTATATTTAATAACTGTATTGATTGCGGCGAGTTTCCTGATTTAATGAAATATAGTAAAATAATACCACTATTTAAATCAGGTAGTACATCAGACCCTACTAATTATAGACCTATTTCAGTACTGCCTACTTTCAGGAAATTTTTTGAGAAAATTATTTTAATCCAGATGCAAAGATATTTTAATAAACACAAATTACTCCACAATAAACAATTTGGTTTTACAAAGGGTCGTTCAACAACCGATGCCGGTGTTGAACTTTTAGGACACATTTATAATGCATGGGAAGATAAGTGCGATGCGTTGGGCATTTTTTGCGATTTGTCTAAGGCATTTTGTAGCGAGTAGGCAAGTACTCGTACACGATTCAACGCAGCACAGGATCGTATGATCACCTACGTCATATGAGGTGATTAGGGGCGTTAACAAATTAGACCACGCCTCCACAACGTCATCCTTTGTCCGAGCGGCGTGCTCGCAAGATGGCCGCCGCTAATCCTTTGTCTTAGGTTGACGCCCCCTCATTAGGATACGGTCAAGTCCGAACCGTTTACAGAAAGGTGGCGTGATGCGGTCAGGTCCGAACCGTTTATAAAAAGGTCGCGTGATTCATTATTATTATTAATTGTTTTTATATATATAAACCGTGCTCGTTGAACTTAAAATACATTCTTCTACTTACCTCGACTCGAGTGTCATTGACCATAACTCCCACATTACGAAGTGTACTGTTATAAATTAGAAGACAGCCCTAAGCATATAAAATATAAACGCTGACACCTCTTAGGTGTCATATAATGTTTCCCACAGTTGTTGTTTTCCGAATCGTAATTATTGGTAATTTCCGGCAGTCATACTTTGAACTTCGTGGCGGACACATTAAATTTGTATTGTTGTACTAATTCTCATTAAAATTCTTTCAAGGTCCAAAAATAGTTTTTTTTAAAAAGGGACTTAGAACCGGCCCCGTAACAGTGGTGACAGAAGTGGGATAGTCAGTATAAGTCGTTGCTGGCTATTCATAAAATAATATAAAACTAAATTCAGTGCCCGCCCGCCTTGTTCGTCTCTAAATCAACCTTAAAAATCGGTATCCAGTGTGACTCTATCGTCTCTATCCAGTGTGACTCTATCTTATTTCTATCGTCTCTATCCAGTGTGACTTTATCCTGTCTCTATCCGGTACGTGTGTGTCATTTTGTCGTCAAAACCACGTTATTATCACGGTATCCGATCGTGATCACACCGAGTCCAACCGAGTTGGCCAAAGTAGTCAACGCCTCTACGAAGCCTTTCGTCTCCTGCCTGGGTAAGCTTCAAGCTAAGCTAACCCCAACCAACGCTGTCTATGGATCACCCAAGTGTCGCCTGTGTCTGCTGCTGACTGCTGCTGCTGCACGTCTGCGCTGGTGTCAAGTGCTCTACTCACCGAGGTCTACGTGATGCATCCTGTCCTTCAAACCATCAGTTTGCTGTGAGTAGAATATACAATTTCGTTATTGCCGCATAAGTAGGGGAGAGCGGGGTTGGTGTTAACGGAGGTAAGAATTAACAAGCTTATTCCCGCCAAACGTGAAGACGTAAAAATATGATACTCGGTTTAGAAATACTATATACACAGCTGAACATATCCTGACTTGTCAGTTGTCAGCATTCCCTCGATTGTAATAGTTATGCGAAGTGACCTCGAATTAACAGGTAAGCGAACTTTTTGTGCTTTGCAATAAATTGATTTAAGATTTGTTTATTCGCTGAATCGAATTAAAGTATATACTAAATCAAACTCTATTTTATCGACAGTAACACTATGTTATTTGTTTGTGATTATTTCGACTATTTAATTTTCTGTAATTAATTAAGTAAAAAAAGTGTCCTTGGGGCTAAAATTAACAAATTAAGTGGGGTAAGAATTAACATATTAATTAAGTTAAGTTAATTAAGTTAATTTAAATTAAATTTAAAGACTGTGTTTGGCTGTGGGACAATTATTGATAAATAGTGTAGATTTCATAAAGTATACTGATTTGTTGTACCTTATTGAGACTTTTTAAGACTGTTGACACTGAAAAGTTTATGTTACTTTTAAGTATTAAGTTCAAAGTATTTGTAACAATGTTTGTAAGTTAAAACTAGCATCGGCAGCTACAATACCTTTACACTCAGTGATGGTTAATTAGTGTAGATTAAAAAGAATTTACTAGATACATTCTTTCAGTTCCTGTGTTAAAAAGTACTGATTTCTCAGATCTTAAAGACAATTAAACATTTTGATTAATATACATGATATTTTGTTTCAATATTTGATAGAATTTTAGTCTCTGTTAATAATTGCCCCTTACGTTAATACTTACCCCAGCTCTGTTAATATTTACCCCAGATAAGGGGTAAGTATTAACAAAATACTTTTTTGGTTTTGACGACTCTGTTTCTGAAAGTACTTACTTAACTGATGATTTTTATTACTAATATCATAGCTGAATAACCAAAGTATGCTATGCATAAAAAATAAAACAAAAAAATCATTGAAATTGAAAATATAAACTATAATATAAAATTTGTTAGTACCAGCCCCGCTCTCCCCTATCCTTGTCTCCTAAATCCTTTTGATAAATAATTACCTTTATTCGTCTAAACACTCGTTACCATGACAAGTGAAAGAAAACAAGTAATTCCTACTATCTCTGAGCCATACCCCATCCAAGTCTTGTGTAACTTTATAAACCCATACCAAGGGGAGCGCGAAACTTTATCGGCGTTTTTAACAAATTGCCAAAACGCTCTTGACTTAGCATCTGAGGGTCAAAAGTCCTTGTTGCTCAAATACAAAATATCAAAATTACAAGGAAAAGCACAGGTAGCTTGTTCAAATAAAATTTTAGATAGCTTCGACGAATTACGAACATTCTTAAGGCAGAATTTCGGGGAAAGAAAACATTATAATCATCTTTTGTTAGAGCTGCAATCGTGTAAACAGTTGCCAAACGAGTCCGTCGCACAATATGCCCTCAGGATCGAGACCTGCCTGACGGACTTGCAATCCGAAATACATAATTCAGATTCCTTAAAAAAAGAACTTGGGGGACGCATTGCTATGACAGAAGATTTAGCTTTATATACGTTTTGTCTGGGACTACATCCTAGATTAAGTACTATTGTTCGTTGTCGAGATCCCCGAAACCTTAATGCCGCTATAAGTGTCGCTACGGAAGAAGAAAAAATTTACAACTTCTCGGTTCGATCATCTTGCAAAGTTTGTCATAAAGTAGGTCACTCTGAGTTCGAATGTAGATTGAAATACAATCAAAATAAAACTCAGTTTTCGTCTAAGCCAAAGCAGTCAAATTACACACCTAAACCTTCAACTTCTAGTTCTCAACCATTAATCTGACGCTATTGCAAAAATATCGGGCATGATATTTCACAATGTCGTAAAAGACTATTTAACAATTCCCGCTTCGATCGCGGAAATCGTGAGAACACAACAAATGAAAAGAGCGTCGAGTGTAATCAGATTTCAACACCTACCGACGAAGACGATGATTTAAACTAAATGATCAGATTACGAGCCGGTGCCGCCGTAATTCTGTTAATATAGGCACTAATCGTGGGAAAGTTTTCTTAGAGTCTTCAATTTCTAAATCTAATTCTATTTCTAAATACAAATGTATCTACTATTAATTCCGAAGCCACTAACAATTCCAATTCCCCAATTACTAAATCAAATACTAACTCTAAGGTATATCATGACTCTATCTTTACTAATTCTACTAAATCAAATACTAATTCCAAAAAATATAATGACTCTATCCCTACTAGTTCTACTAAATCAATTACTAATTCTAAAATATACTACGACTAAATCCCTACTAGTTCTACTAAATCAATGATAAACACGGCAAATAACAGTCCACCAAAAGGAATACTAGATAATTTTATCCAAAATCCAGGTGGTTATTCTACGATTTACGATGTTTTCCCTAATTCAAGGCGTACTTTACCTTACATTGTAGTAGAAACTTCACATACGAAAACGTCTATTCGTCTCTTAGTTGATTCTGGCAGTTCCATATGCATCCTTAAGGAACAGTGCCTATCTGAGCTACCTCAGGTTGAAAAAGATATCTTAAAAATAAAGGGTATTAACGACATTGATTCATTCTCCGAAACTAAAGGCAAGTTTATTTTATCTTTGGAACTGAACAACGGAAATATGTCAGTTCCGTATTATTTCCATATCGTGGACAAAATTAATTTAGAGTATGATGGCATCTTAGGTTCAAACTTCCTAGACTGGAATAAAGCCGTAATTAGTTATGGCGATTCTAAATTGTTCATTCAAGATAATCCATTATACTACTTCAATTTAAAAACAACAGTAACGCCTACGGTAAAGATTATTCCTTCTAGAAGCGAAATGTTTATTCGTTGCAATGTCACTAACCCCGAAATTAAAGAGGGACTTTTGCTAGATGTTAAATTAAAAGATCATCCTCATTTATATATTTCCCGGTGCTTAGTTCGTGTTGATCCTAATAACCAAACTACTATTTCTGTACTTAACACGTCAGATCAAAACATAACTTTACAAGATCTCGAAGTAACCCTAGAACCTATTTCACAAATATTGGAACACAATGAGAACACTATTTCTATCAATACAACCGCAACCTATTCTGAGTCTACATACCCGTACACAGCTGATCGGGATTCAAAGGTTCAAAACATGATTAGATGCGATCATCTTAATTTAGAAGAAAAAAATCGCCTACGTAATATATGTTCAAAGTTCCAAGACATTTTCTATTTGGAAGGAGACAAACTTACACATACTAATACTTTAGAACACAAAATTCGTGTTACCTCCGAAACCCCCATTGCGGTCAAAAGTTATAGGTTTCCAGAATGTCATAAGGAAGAGGTCAATAAACAAATTCAAGATATGCTAGATCAAAACATAATTCGACCATCCATATCTCCGTGGTCAGCACCAATTTGGGTTGTACCAAAAAAGCAAGACGCATCCGGTAAACCCAAATGGCGGATTGTTATAGATTATCGCGTCATTATGAATTTACAAGGATGCCCTTCGGACTCCGAAATGGACCATCCACATTCCAAAGGCTTATGAATATTGTCCTCAGTGGGCTTCAAGGAACTCACTGTTTCACATACATGGATGACATTGTATTATTCGGCCATGACCTTGAATCCCATTGCCGAAATTTAGAGTCAGTTTTTGAGATGTTACGTGAACATAGGTTAAAGTTACAGCCTGCTAAATGCGAGTTTTTACGAAAAGAAGTACAATATTTAGGACATATAATATCCGATCACGGCGTGAAACCCGATCCGAAAAAGGTTTATTGTGTTCAAAATTTTCCAATACCAAAATCGCCTCGTGACATTAAATCATTCCTCGGATTAGTGGGGTACTACCGCCGGTTCATAGAAAACTTTTCGCATATCACAAAACCCCTCACCAGCCTTCTAAAGAAAAATGCAGCTTTTATCTGGTCCCCTGAACAACAGAAGTCTTTCGATGAATTAAAACATAAAATAACGACCGCTCCTATTCTCCAATATCCCGATTTCTCTAAACCTTTCATATTAACTACAGACGCTTCTAATTTCGCTGTATCTGCAATCTTATCTCAAGGAAAAATCGGTCAAGATTTACCAGTCTCATATGCGTCTAGAACTCTCAACAAAGCGGAAGGAAACTATTCCACTACCGAAAAAGAATGTTTAGCTATAATTTTCGGCACAAGTCTTTAGGCCTTACTTATATGGTAACAAGTTCACTGTGGTCACTGATCATACGCCACTTCAGTGGTTGTTCAATTGTAAAGACCCTAATTCAAAATTAGTTCGCTGGCGCTTAAAGCTAGAAGAGTTCGATTACGAGATAGTCCATAAAAAAGGCAAAATGAATTGTAACGCCGATTCCCTGTCTCGTAATCCAATACTTACCACAGATGCTCCTTCTACTTCTGAAACTTACGAAAAATATTTACAAATTAGTCAACAACATACCAATTCCTATGACACTGTCATAGAAGAGCATAACAATTCGTTACTTAAAACCAAGTGTAAAATGATCGTTTACCCTACTGCCATTGATTTAGACGACTCTATTCCATACTGCTCTGAAATTTTACAGATGTCCAAGTTTAATGAAGACTTACCGGACATACGGAACTTAGAAAGAGAACTCTATACGTTCCAAAGTACATCCAACGAAAATCATGTGTTCACACATTTATTCTTACGTGTCCATCATTATGACGAAATGACTTATAAGGACATTTTTAATATGATAAGAGATTATCGAGACATGATTACTGCATGGTATCCAGAAGAAAAAGAATTTGCTATTTCCGATTTCCAAGATCCGTTCGCAAAGCTATCATTTACAAAATTATACAATATTATTGGATTTATTTTTCATAGAACAGGTCTCAAAGTTCATATATATCATAACAATATTCTATATCCTACACCCGCGGAAGTTCCTCGTATATTAAAAGATAACCATGACTCACCTTCAGTAGGACATCCGGGTATTTCTCGGATGTACGATAGGTTAAAAACGCTTTATTGGTGGAAAAATATGCGCCAAGATATAGAGAACTACAACAAAAGTTGTAAGTCCTGTCAAATAAACAAACCATTACGTCAAACAAATCGCGCTCCTATGATAATCACATCCACGGCAACAAAACCTATGGAAAAAGTGTATTTAGACGTTGTAGGACCATTACCCGAAACTCACGATTATTGCTATAAGTTTATCCTTACTTTGCAAGACGATTTAACCAAATATTCACAAGCTTATGCAATGACATCATGTTCCGCTGAAGAAACTGCACAAAAGTTTGTACTTTTCATTTCTCATCTAGGTATTCCCAGGATGATCGTAACCGATCAAGGGACCAACTTTACATCCGATGTCCTAAAACGGCTGGAGAGATTATTCGGTATCAAACATATTTTTGCCTCCCCTTATCATCCTCAAACGTGTGGCGCTCTCGAAAGAAGCCACGCCACTTTAAAAGAGTACCTGCGATCATACATCGAAGACAACCAACATACCTGGAGTTTATATTTACAAACTGCCATGATAGCATATAATACTAATGTCCATTCAACTACAGGCTTTCAACCGATGGAGTTGTTGTTCGGATTTAAACCTTACATACCCAAAAGTGCCAACACCTTAGAATTAAATACATACACGGACTATATCCGTGCTCTCAATCATAGGTTATACTATAGTAGACAAAAAGCCTTACAAAACATACACTCATCCAAAGAAAAGTCCAAAGAGCGTTTCGATGTTCATGCGAAACCCGTGACGTATAAAATAGGTGATATGGTATATTTACGGTACCATCATAAACAAAATAAAGCAATGTCTCCTATATGGAAAGGACCCTTTAAAATAGTTAAAATAAATGGTAACCATACAGTTACCCTTTTAATTATTAGAAAATACGTTCGTCATCATTGCGACGAAATAAAAATGGCAACAGATGACTAGCTTAATCTTTTCTATTTCAGGTTATTACTCCATCCATCTTCGAGCCACAAATACGTTACTCCAATCATAGGCAGTACAGGCTTATACTTCGACCCGTTACTGAACGTTAAGTTCACAAACGATCACTGGAATGTCGTAACCTACTTAGACATTAGTCATATAAAACCCCATTTAGATAAAGTCGAAGCTCTAATCAAAGAAGTCTCTAATTTCTGTGTTACCAGCTCTTCTAGTAAAATCCAATTAGAATGTACTAATTTA
The DNA here is from genome assembly GCA_943138885.2 of Tholera decimalis. NCBI lineage: Eukaryota > Metazoa > Arthropoda > Insecta > Lepidoptera > Noctuidae > Tholera > Tholera decimalis. The sequence continues at coordinate 2,636,335 of OW964553.2, read as the reverse complement.
CTATCGCCATTACAAAACCTACATCTTAACAATGTTCGTAAGTTCCTGTCTATATCCTACCTTGTTCAAGATCAAAAACCAAACCGTTTTAAGCACGGGCTCATTGATGCTGGCGGCTCAATTTTAAAATCAATCTTTGGAACTTTAGACACCGAAGACGCCTTAAAGTTCTCGGACGCTATCACCAAGGTACAGTCGGATGAAAAACAGCTAGATCACTTAATGAAAGATAACATTCACGTCATCAGATCTACTATTGCAACATTCAATAACACAATGTCAAACAAAAATCAAAATCAATTGAATCAAAATTTAGAAACTATTCGAATGGCATTTGAACAATTATCTAACTCAACTGATAAATTGGAAATAAAAAACCATTTGATAATGTTATTGAACTCTTAAGAAAGCATTACGATAGCCTTGTCATTTGACATTGATGACGTCAACAACGCTATCCTATTTAGCAAGCTCAACATTCTTCATCCAGCTGTACTTAGTCCCTATCAATTATTCCAAGAACTAGACCTACATAAAGACAAGCTTCCTAAACACTGTGAGCTTCCTACAAGTTTATCTTTAGAAAATATACACATAATTATAGATATTTCTGATTTAATTTGTTATTATCATCTAAATAAAATCATTATTATCACAAAAATCCCACTCGTCCTTCCACAGACATACAACCTTTATCATAATGTTCCACTTCCAGCTCCCTACGACGTCACGAAACCTGATACTTACATACTTATTGCTCCCGATAAACCTTATGTGGCCGTAACTATATAGATCGTATGTTCTATTCACTGTTAGAGTCAGTGGATAAGTGTCAAGTGATTCATAACGAGTGTTATGTGTGTTCTTTAGGAAATGTGTACTCTACAATTGCGAATCCGACGTGTGAAACAATAATCTTAACCGAAGCTATAAGTTCATTGCCAGATTCTTGTAATACCAAGTTGTTACATGGCTCTATTGATGTATTTTTCAAGTTAAATAATAATAATAGGTGGTTTGTACAGTCAGGGCCTGGAAAAGCTCATATAACATGTGAAAATGATCCTACCAATCATGATGAGATCTTTTTTGGTACAGGCATGCTAACCTTGCCAAAATATTGTGTTGCTTTCTTTAAAACTTTAAAGTTTACGCCTAGTGATAATGTTATCTCTAATTTTACTAATCATATATCTAATTTTAATATTATAGAAGATGATTGCTGCGATAATCAGAGAATAAATAAAACAGTAAGGCATCTCCCTTTTGTAAAGTTATCTAACGTTAACGATTTCAATTCACTACTACAAGCAAGTGTGCATCTTAAGGAATTCGAAAACGAATTAAATAAGATTGAACAACCATCTCACTTATATAAATATAGTACTCATTATCTCTCAGTAACATATGTTATCTCTAGCATTGTTCTTATTTATCTTTTATACAGATCACGGAAGTTATTTTGTTCAACTAAACCTCGATATTGTATCCAAGTGTTTAATCAATGCTATACTAAAAAGAAACAAACAATTCAGTCTGTTCAGTCAGTAAACAACACCATTACCGAATCATCTGATGAAGATATCCAAGGGTCATGCAAATCCCTACCTACTCCACTAAGACGTAATGTTATGACTTAGCCTTATCAATTGTTATTGTAATCTCATCTCTTATAAAACAATTAAAGCCTCGTCTGTAAAGGCTATTATTTTATTGTAAAATATACTATATTTTCTATGTTAATTCCAGACTAGTTTTAAGCTTACTAGCAGTTATGTACATTTATAATGTTTCCTATGGTTTCTTAAATCCTAGTTTGTAACCAAAACGAAGTTCAATCTTTTAACTTAGATTTCTCATCACTCTTAATCGTAATGATCAATCTTATCGGGGGGGTTGTTATAAATTAGAAGACAGCCCTAAGCATATAAAATATAAACGCTGACACCTCTTAGGTGTCATATAATGTTTCCCACAGTTGTTGTTTTCCGAATCGTAATTATTGGTAATTTCCGGCAGTCATACTTTGAACTTCGTGGCGGACACATTAAATTTGTATTGTTGTACTAATTCTCATTAAAATTCTTTCAAGGTCCAAAAATAGTTTTTTTTTAAAAAGGGACTTAGAACCGGCCCCGTAACAGTACATCAGCACCACTTCACTGGTGACCCCGAACGTTCGAGAACACCTGCAAAATGGTAGATAAAGTTCCGCAAGCAACCATAAAAGACGTCCTGCTGGGAGAAACAAACCGAGTCGGAGTGAGGACACCTTCGTTCAACCCTAGCGACCCTGAGTTATGGTTCGCTCAACTAGAGGGACAATTCACTCTGTCCAATATAACAGCGGACACGACAAAATTCTACTACGTCCTGGCACAGCTGGAACCGCAACACTCAGCTGAGGTCAGAGACCTGGTAGTAAACCCGCCGAGCACTAACAAGTACGAGACATTGAAGTCAGAATTGAAACGCCGATTATCAGCATCTCAAGAGCGTAAAATAAAACAGCTGTTGATGCATGAAGAAATAGGAGACAGAAAACCCACTCAGTTCCTTCGGCACCTGCAACACCTGGCTGGAGATAATGTTCCCAACGAATTTATACGGACAATCTGGGCTAGTCGACTTCCTACACACCTTCAAACATGCATCGCTGCTCAACAGGCAAAGATGACACTGGAAGACCTGGTCGAACTGGCAGACCGTGTCAACGATGTTGTTCCAGCGACCATGTTAGTCACCAGCCCAGCACCCAGTCAAGTAGCCAGCACGTCAACACCACCAACAGCAGCAGATAATGCCATAGAACAGCTAACACGCACAGTGGCAGAGCTAAGCCGAAGACTTGAAACCATGAGCACAGAACTACACAACCACTCACGTTCGCATTCCAGAAGCAGAAATGACTACAACAGACGGTCACGTTCAAACTCACGCTCCAAGAATCACCCCTACTGCTGGTACCACTACCGTTTTGGAGAACGAGCGCGTAAATGCACCCAACCCGGTTCGCACAAGAAGTCGGAAAACAATCCAGGCAGCCATTAGTGGCGGCACAAGACTGCCTATCTGTTACAAGCCGCCTGTTCATTACGGACCGCAAAATTATGGTGCAGTACCTTATCGACACGGGTTCAGACCTGTGCGTTTTTCCGCGATCCGCTGTTCAGGAACGTCGTGTCAAAACAAAATACGAGCTATTCGCAGCCAACGGAACAGTTATTCCAACATACGGCGACCTACCACTCACATTGGATTTGGGACTTCGACGTGCCTTCACCTGGTGATTCATCGTAGCAGACGTCTCCAAACCCATTATAGGCATCGATTTCTTAGGCTACTGCAACCTACTTATCGATTGCCGCAATCAACGTCTGGTGGATGGAATCACAGCACTGACTATCTCTGCACCTCATCAGACCACCACAGAAGCAATTACATCCGTCCGCACGATTGTAGATAAATCGGTCTACCACCACATACTGAGGGAGTACCCGGATATCACTCGACCAGCGGGACAAACCACCATCATCAAGCACTCAACCGTCCATCATATACGCACAACACCTCGACCTCCAGTATACTGTCGCCCGCGTCGATTAGATTCTGAACGCCAGAAAATTGCGAAACAGGAATTTGAAGAGATGTTGAGGATTGGCACTGCACGACTATCAGACAGTCCATAGTCCTCACCACTCCACTTAGCCTGCAAGAATAACGACGGTTGGCGTCCGTGCGGGGACTACAGGGCCTTAAACGCCCGCACAATCCCAGACAGATACCCCGTCAGGCACATACAGGATTTCACGCATCAACTTACAGGAAGTGCAATCTACTCGACAATAGATCTGATAAAGGCCTACAATCAGATTTCGGTGTTCCAAGAAGACATACCCAAAACGGCAATAACCACACCATTTGGGTTATATGAATTCCCGTTTATGAGTTTTGGCCTTAGAAATGCTTCACAAACCTTCCAGCGATTTATGGATGAGGTTCTTCGCGGATTGGACTTCTGCTTTGGTTACGCAGATGACATATTGGTGTTCAGCCCCGACAGCACCACACATCAACAGCACTTAAAAACCTAGTTCCAAAGGCTCACTGAATATGGCATCCTAATTAACACCAACAAGTGCACATTTGGACAAACTGAGGTCAATTTCCTGGGCTACAAGGTTTCGGCAGCAGGCATTCAACCTTTGGACATAAAGATTCAAGCAGTCAGAGACTATTCACCACCAAAAACCGTGAAAGAACTCAGACGCTTCCTCGGAATGCTAAACTTTTACCGCCGTTTGATTCCGAGGGCAACTACTATCCAAGCTCCTCTGAACGAATTACTCGCAGGTCCTAAATCAAAGGGATCACAAGTAATTACCATGACACCAGCGCAACTGGAAAGCTTCAACCATTGCAAAAACAGCCTATCAGAAGCAACACTCCTGGTACACCCTGACCCCCAATTGGAGCTAAGCATATTCACCGATGCGTCAGACACAGCGATCGGAGCAGTCGTACAACAACGACAGAACGGCGAGTGGAAACCATTAGCCTTCTTCTCCAGGAAGCTAAGTCGAAGTCAGAAGAAATACAGCCCTTACGACCCCGAGCTACTGGCTATCTATGAGGCCATAATATACTTCCGTTACATGGTCGAAGCAAGAACTTTTTCGGTCGTAACAGACCATAAGCCTCTGACTTATGCCTTCAACGGTCGACGTGAAAACTGCTCTCCACGACAATTTCGTTACTTGGACTTCATCAGCCAATTCACGACGGACATCAGATATATAAGTGGAACAGAGAATGTAGTCGCAGGATTAACGAAATCGGCATGCCAGTGGACTACTTAGCGCTCGCCAGCGAACAGAATACAGATGGTGAGCTGCAGGACTTGCTGAAGAACGGTTCGACATTGCAATTCGAGAAGCGAAAAACTCCAGAGTCAGACCTTAACATATATTGCGACGTCTCAACATCACATTTACGGCCATATATCACTCTTTCGTTTCGGAAGCAAATCTTTAGCGCATTACACAATTTAAGCCACCCAGGCGCTAAGGCCACTGTCAAACTGGTCTCTCAAAGATTTATTTGGCCAGGCATCAGACGAGATTGTCGACAATGGGTAAAAGAATGTCAACAGTGCCAGCGTTCCAAGGTCACAAGACACACTTCAGCACCACTAGAAGCCTTCAAACCACCAACCGCCAGATTCAATCACATACACCTGGACTTGATTGGACCACTACCGCTATGCTCTGGTCAAAAATACTGCCTCACGATAGTCGACTGTTTCACACGTTGGCCTGAGGCATACCCTCTACCAGATATGACCGCGGAAACTTGTGCTACAGCCCTAATAAACGGATGGATCTCACGTTTTGGTTGCCCAGAACATATTACAACTGACCGTGGTGGACAGTTCCTATCACACACCTTCAAAGAACTGGCCACGATAGTTAGTGCACCACACCACACCACTACGTCATACCACCCAGCAGCAAATGGACTTGTAGAGAGGCTACACAGACAGCTTAAGGCCTCCATCAGCTGCCACACCTCAACAAACTGGGTTGAAGTACTACCTTGGGTTCTGCTAGGTATACGAAGCGCCTGGAAAGAAGACCTCGGAGCATCGGCAGCAGAAATGGTTTATGGTGAACCGCTGCGTTTACCCGGTCAGTTCTTCACTCCTAGGCTCGAGGAAGAAGCAGACATGACTTCCATAGCCAACCGAATCCGCGCCCATGTCAGCAGGTTAGCACCACAACCAACAGCTTGGCACGGAAGTGATAGAAATTTCTATATTCCGAAAGACCTGAACACAACGACACATGTCTTCATCCGGCAAGGTCCTGCACGAAGACCGCTTCAAGCTCCATATATAGGCCCGTATAAGGTACTCCGAAGAAGCCCAAAAACCTTCGACGTCGACATACAAGGAAGGTCACAACGGATCACAATCGACCGTCTAAAACCAGCGTTCGTCGCTATAGAAAAACCAGACACGACAACGCAACCCGAAAAGCCCGGTAGTGAACCCATAAAAAAAAACAAGAAGTGGACGCACAGTCAAATTTCCTGACTACTATCGCCCGTAGCATCGGGCTCGCCAGGGGAGTGGTGTAGCGAGTAGGCAAGTACTCGTACACTCGTACACGATTCAACGCAGCACAGGATCGTATGATCACCTACGTCATATGAGGTGATTAGGGGCGTTAACAAATTAGACCACGCCTCCACAACGTCATCCTTTCCAGGATACGGTCAAGTCCGAACCGTTTACAGAAAGGTGGCGTGATGCGGTTAGGTCCGAACCGTTTATAAAAAGGTGGCGTGATTCATTATTATTGTAGTGTATGTAGATATCAATATATCACACTACAAATCGATAACAGTATTATAACGTTGCCTCGGGCGCATACGTCGCTAGGTTATAAATACCGGTCCGCGTGGTGGGGGAGTCAGTCGTTGTCGGACTGTCGTCTTGTGCGGTGGTGCGTTGGCGAGTCAACTATGTACGGTCGGCCAAGAAAGTGGTGTACCAGTTTTGATTTAGTTTCCCGGTCATCGAAAATTACAACAAGGTTCGTTATAAAAATATATTACTGAAAGAGACAACATTATCATGACGTAAACCTATGTATTTAGTATTCATACGTCATATGTCACATGACATTTTAACCTTTAGTATAAATGAAAAGGACATTAGTTTCTACAAAGCAATTGAAATGTTTCCAAACAAAAGTAATAAAAACTATTTAGACAACCGAATTCCATTTGAAAAAGAAAACTGACAATTGACATTTTGTCAAATATATGCAAAAAATCGATATATTTTCCGTGTTATTTTTCAATCAACTGCATATAAAATCATCTCAATGCCTGCCAACTTGACCATTGCCGAAAGAGCACAAATAATTGCCCAATTTAATGAGGGAAGCAGTATCAGTGCGATATCCCGGAATTTGAATATATCGAGGCGTTCTGTCCGCTTTTGGATTCGTCGTGAAGGAGAGGAGGGAAGTTTGTTGGATCACAGAAGAAGTGGTCGCCGGCCTGCACTCTCCAATAACGATAGAGAATTCATGAGACGGGAATATGAAATCAATGGTTTTAAGCCCACAAAACATTTTGCGGAGATGTTCGATGTGAGTGCCCAAACAATAAGGAATCATCTACATTACATGGGGTTGCACCACAGGCATTACGCCAAGAAAATATATTTGACGGATGCTCACAGACTTGCTCGTCTGAACTTCGCCAGAGAGCACTTAGAGTTTGATTGGTCTAATACAGTGTTTTGTGATGAAAAAACGTTTAAATCCAGTCAGCATGGACGTCTTCACCTTTGGCGATATAATTCAACACGGTATAAAGATGATCATGTAATCCCAAATAGAGAATCAGGTCGAATTTCCGTAAATATTTGGGGCTGGATGAGTACGGATGGTGTAGGAGAATTGTGTTCTCTACCTCCTCGAGCGACGGCTGTAAATTATATCGACGTGCTTCAGAATGCAATGCTACCGACAGTCCGTAATGTTTACCCGGAGAACGAAGTGCCACAATTTGATTTTGTTCAAGATGATTGTTCAATTCATAATGCGAGGATCGTAAGAGCCTGGTTTCGTTCACACACTGACGTAAGGGTAATTCAGTGGCCCTCAAGATCGCCGGACCTCAACCCGATAGAAAATCTTTGGGGCCTTATGGTCCAACGATGGTCGCATCAAAATGAAAGAACCAAACAAGCTCTTATTAGTCACTGTAATTATATCTGGGAGGAAATGCGGGGAACCGATATTTGCTCACGGCTTGTTGGTTCAATGAGGTCTCGTCTTTTAGAGGTTATAGAGGCCAACGGCGGTTACACCCGTTTCTAATTTTTATAAATTTTCAATATCTTCTAAATATTACTATATATGCTATGTTTTTGTTTGTTATAAGTATTTTAAAATTGATTGTAGGAATTTAATAAAAGGATAAATCTATTTTTAGCTTGTTTTTTATTGATATTGTAATTACAAGTTTACAGAAATTGTAGGTTTGTGGACTCGCCTTGTGCCTTTACAATTTTATGTAACTTGTTGATTACAATTCTGAATTTGTAGATACAATTTTGTCATCAAAATCTACAGCCCCCCGCCGTTGATTTTACGACGTCATTGGTTCCATCAAGTTCAAACTAAGAACAGCTGTCACGTTACAAACAGTAATAGTCGTTATCAATAATCAGATAAAGACAGCAATAGAAGTTGTCAGATCGATCTGCAAGCGAAACTAATCTTTATCACCTATGAATCTGCAAGCGATATTCAACCTTAGGGTGGTACACCACTTTCTTGGCCGACTGTACTATGGATATGTGTCAACTATGGACAATGGATATAAACAAATCAGCATACTCTACATTGGCGACGAGGATAAAACCGTGAGTTTTCAAATTTTATCAACCTAAAAGGGAGATTATTGTGTTGTGTTCAAAATAAAATAACATTTATTTTTAAAAGTAAATTGAAATAAAGTTGTTTTTCTTACAAACAAAAAGCCTATCTGGCGCTTGTTTTGATTATCGGTCAGTCTGTCTGAGGATTTGCCTACTAGGGATAGGAATGAATCAGACATTCATTGTATGGACTTTATGGCATAATTGTCACTCTGGTGGGCAAATGAATTTATTGTTGAGAGTGAGCGTGAGAAAAACAAGATAACAATTTATATTTTCTTTTCTGGAACTACAGATAAGTAATGAATCGTTATATTCACACAGTCACAATATTGCTATGTAACTAATTAAATGCTATCCTGGTGGTAAACAAAAACATACTGATTTAATTGGGATAGGCAGAAATGTGTGATGCCACTGTGTGATGCCACCACATTTCAGCAGTCACGTTAAGCATGCCGTGTGCCATTAACCGGATGCCCGTTCAGACTTCTCCCTTTTATTGGGAAGTTCCTAATGGAGAAACTGAGTGACGCCACCCGACCTAGGAAACAAAGCCGAGATCTTATGCTTAGTTATTTAATTTGAGATTATGATTTGTTTATCTACGGAGAATATGTTATACACCAGTGTTCAGAAAAATGGAACAGCAGTTTTACTATGGGTGGAAAGAAGATTTCTAATCTCAGATACGCTGATGACGTAGTATTGATTGCCTCATTGTTGACGTATGTTGTTACGTCAACAATGAGGGAAATGCTGGAAACTTGAGACATAAACTGAATTGTTGGGGTTATCCGTCAACAGAAGCAAGACTAAGCTCATGATTGTTGATAGTGCCGGCTCACATAGTAATGTCAACCCTGCTCCTGGCATAGACACTGAAAAAAGGGTTTTGTACCTAGGACATCCTATATAAAGGATGATGGTGGTTGTGGCGACGATATAAGACGGAGGATTAGAATGGCAAATGATGCTATGACCCGATTGCAGAGAATCTGGAAGGACAGTAGAATTTCTTAGAAAATGAAGACCCGTCTAGTCCGTGCGCTTGTTTTCCTGATTTTTCTGTATGATGCTGAAACGTAGAGGATTCAAGAATCCGACAGGAAGAGAATAGATGCAATCGAAATATGTGTCTGCACATGTGTCTATTCTGAAAGAGCTCGGTATCGAAGATCGTTTGTCCACAATATACAGCATCCCGAGCTACTTCGGCCACATTGTTCGACGCCAGGATGATCTGGAGAGGCTGCTTTGAGGGCAAAAGATCAACAGGGAGGTCCCAGTTACGGTGGTCGAAGCAACGCAACTGAAGACAAACGGCTCTCACAGTTCCAAAAAAGTTCTCCGTATAGCAACTGATTGCAACAAGTGGAAAAGCCTAACAAGCCACTGGAGGCTGAATAACCATTATTCGAGATCGCGATCTTCAGCCATGAAGGATCAACTGCAGAGAGAGATATGATTTGTTTAAAAATAGATCAAAGAGCAAATAAATAAATAACATTTAGAAGTGTGCAGTAGAATATACCTACTGGTTATTAAATTGATAGTTATCAAAGGATAACGGTAATTGCAGTAGAATACTTACTGGTCATTAAATTGAAAGTTATCAAAGGATAACAGTAATTGCAGTAGAACTCCTACTGGTCATTAAATTGACAGTTATCAACGGATAACGGTAATTGCAGTAGAATATTTACTGGTCATTAAATTGAAAGTTATAAAAGGATAACAGAAATTGCAGTAGAACACCTACTGGTCATTAAATTGACAGTTATCAAAGGATAACGGTAATTGCAGTAGAATATCTACTGGTCATTAAATTGACAGTTATCAAAGGATAACGGTACTTGCAGTAGAATTCCTACGGGTTATTAAATTGACAGTTATCGAAGAAAATTGACTGCTAGTACCTATGAGCCAGGGCTGAAAGTATGAGCCTCCATTAAATTGGAAAACTTGTCTAGAAGTATGAGCCTTCATTAAATTGGGAAACTTGTCTGGAAGTATGAGCGTCTATTAAATCGAGAAATTTGGCTGAAAGTATGAGCCTCCATTAAATTTGGAAATGTGGCTGGAAGTAAGAGCCTTCACAAATTGGACGAAATGTGGGTGATATTTGATTATGAGGATGATATGAGGACTAATGGAGGTTCCCTACCTTCAGTAGGAACGAGATGAGCATGCTGGAAGCGGGCAGTCTCGACCTACCTGGAACCTGCTAACATCAAGAGTTTGTGAGAAGAAACGTGCTGCACTGCTGTGCTGTTGCAAGACTATCTAATTACAGAAAAGAGTTTAGGAAGAGAATTCTAGAAACAGGAGACGCAATAACACTAACAGATAATTATCATTGTTGAAACAAAATATAACTACTCTTGAAGCCGTAAGTCGACATATAGAAAATTTTGGAGGATCAGCACATCAACTGGGGACAAGATAAGGAGCATGAAATCAGACATTAAAAAAAAAAGAAAAATAATGATAAGAAGTGGAAAAGAAAATCAGGATGTGGAACATCCTGATGGGAGCTCAGGACTCGCGTCTCAAGACAGCAAATTACCAACTAAGATTGGTACAAATGTGGGCCAAACTGACATTTTAGAAACTACTGAAAGACAATGAGATATGATAACACGGGACAGAAGGAATAAAAGGAAATATGAGAGAAACAACAACACGCATCGGAATAATTAAATAATTTTAAAAATGAAAAGAGACGACAAAATGATGTCTGCTATCGTGAATATTTGAGGGCATATCTGAACACGTCAAGGAAGTTAGTGATAACTGTATCACTTGAAAAGTAGTCAAGCCGCACTCTGGAAAATTTCAGATATGATAGACAGTGATACATTGACTAAAAGTGCTCGACTCGAAGCGAGTTAACAAATACCCTCCATGAGCTTGTGAGAAGTTCCTCGAGAATTAGATGTCATAGGTGATGAGAGTGGTAACGGCGTGTGCACTCATAGTCAAAACCCTTGACCGCAGCTCAGGAGTAACATGTGGCGATGAATCTGTTTATAAGGAATCGATGAAATGATTCCAGTAAGATGATGGGCAGGTGCTTTATATGAGGGACACATCTGATGGTGTATCTATTGAGAATCGTTGGTACGATTACAGCCTATAGCTGTTCACAGATTACGATACGGTTTTGCCAGGAACTTTGGTTTGTTGAACGTGTTTATTGGATCTTTTCTTTTAAGGAAGAATACTGTGCACATAGGCGTACCCAGGGTGGGGCAGGGAAGGGCAGCTGCCCCCCCCCCCCCCCTGGAAATCTAGCAGAACATGTATGAACTCGCCTAATTACTAATCAAAGTGTAAACGGGGCCTTATGCTCCAACTTTTAAATAAACCGCGCAGTAGACACTCAAAATGCACGGTGCAATTGCCAAAAAACCGTACGCGACGATGGTGGACGAAGATTACTGAATCTAGCCGAGCGTTCACACGCTCGGCTGTATTCGGTAATCTTCGGTAGGGAGTTGCGAGCTGAGGTTGCGAGCGACTAGCATTTATTCGACATGTTATTGTTTTGAAGGAGCTAAACGTGGCTAAACACGTATGTGATTAAAAAAAAATCATTCATTTAAATCAAAGTAACTATCTGTCTGATTGATATTGTGTTGTGATTGTGACACGCACATACATTCTGCTGAGCAATAATAAAGATAGATATGGACATTCGAATTTTTTTTGTAAGTATTTTTTCTGTTATTATTTTTAACAGTTTACCTATTCGTAAAATTTTGCGAAAACACTTAGAAAAAGGCCATAAAAATGCACAATATACGTCCCCAAAAATACAAAATGAGATTTTAAATATATGTGGAGTTCTAATTAGAGAAAAATGGTCGATGATGTTAAGGCTGCAAGTGCCTACAGCATTTTGGCTGATGAAACAGCTGATATTGCAGGAAAGGAACAACTATCAATAGGCCTTAGATATTACGATCAAAGGAAAAAAATGTTAAGGAAGAATTTATCGGTTTTGTCGAGTTACAAAAAATGTATGCTCAAACAATAGCTACTGAAATTAATGGATTCATCAATGCCTTAAACATTGATGTTAACAAATGCGTGGGACAGGGCTACGACGGATTTGCTACAATGGCGGGAAAAGATGGCGGTGTCCAAAATATATTGAGAGAAACGTTTAAAAAGGGTTTATATTTTCACTGCGCCTGCCACAAGCTAAACCTAGTAGTAAACGATTTAAATAATGTTCCTGAGATCCGAAACTGCATCGGAACTGTAAAAGATACGATTAATTTTTTCAGGGAATCAGTTTTGCGTCAAAAATATGCACCAAAAATACCATTGCTGTGTGAAACAAGGTGGTCGCATAAATACAAAAGTATTTCGATGCTTAAAAACCATTTTGTGGAAATTGTGGAAGGTTTGGAAAAGCTTTCACAGGAAGGTAATTCTGGGACAAGAAAAGTAGCTTTCCAATTGTTATCCGCAGTTGGACAAACCACATTCATATGGTCTTTATGTATTATAGACAAATACAATTCGCTGCTGCAACCCGTCGCAAACACATTGCAGTCTAAAACCTTAGACGTAATTAAGTGTGCAGAGCACATTCAAACCATAAAAACAGCAATTATGGAACATAGGCTTTCTGCCGAAGAAGGCACTGAAGAATTATTGAAATCAGCTAATGAAATTGCTAAGGTTTTGAATCTTGAGCTGCGTCTTCCAAGGACAGCAAGCCGCCAACAATATAGGGCAAATCATCCAGCTGGTTCGTTAAGCGAATATTTTCGCCGATCGTTGTACGTGCCCTATTTGGATTCATTATCATCCTCATTAGAGGTGAGATTCGGTAAAGAACATTCACCAGCGTTTGCTCTTTCATTGATACACCCTGCTCAAATAATAAAAAAGACAGCTCCAAAATTAAGAAAATGTATGGACGAAGTATCAAAATTTTATGAATTAGAAGGGATCACATCTGAAGCTGAACTATGGCGCACTTTTTGGGTTAACAAGCAGGAGGACTTCGAAGATTTGGAGATAATGGAATTAATCCAACAAGCAGAGTGTTTTTATCCCAAAGTGAAAACAGCCCTAGAAATTTTACTGGCAATGCCTTATTCCACGGCTACAATTGAAAGATCATTCAGTACACTTAGACGCGTAAAACGTGGCTGAGATCAACAATGATTGAAGACAGGTTAAATGGACTTTGTTTGCTCAGTGTACATACATAAAAAACTTGTTAGCAGTATGGGCGATTCTTTCACGAAAGACGTTATAAGCCGTTTTGCAGAAGATCCTCGAAGATTACTTTTAAAGTAGAAGCGATTTAAATAAAATAAAAATGCATGCATAGTCAAATTTACTTTTATTTATCTAACTACCTATAAAGCAGGATCATTTGCGGCTGTTTGCCTTACACACTACACTACATATACCTAATGTTTCATGTAGGTGTATTTGTGTAGGGTGTATGACAAAAAAGCCGCGGACGATCCAACCTAAAAAATCTGACTTGCCCCCCCCTAGGTCAGAAGCTGGGTACGCCCATGACTGTGCAGGAAGCACTGGAAAACGCTAGCGACAGGGCATTGTGCATAATCAAAGTTCATTATGGTATGAAGATGCACCTACGTTGTTATTGGCAATAAAGTAATGAAATTAGTGTTTGTGAGAGAAATTGGACAAAAATTAACCCAAAACTCATGGGGCCATTTTGCACGGTGACCGTTATACACTGAAGTCTTTAAGTTTTAAGCGTACCTACAAATATGTACATGCCAACAAGTCACGTACCAGTTGAAGTTGATTAATGTTGATGTTGATAATATTGAATTTGTTGATGATGAGAAACCTTCTGTTGTGGTAGAAGTTCGAGTAAGGGGTTCTATTGGTCATATTTTGCTCGACCGTACCAGTAATTATTACGTAGTCGTAGTCCGGTAAGAATCGGGTTCTCTTGAGGCAACTCAAGTAGTCCGTCGGTGCGCGATGCGGATTTAACTCTGGCGAAGGTCGGGGTCTGGAGAGACCGTAGAGTATAGTCGGCGAGCGATGTTTGACACGGGCGATTCACATCATAGAAATGCGTACAGAACGTTTGATCCATGTGCTGGATGTGTGTCAGCAATGCGATTATTGGCCGGCTGGAGAACCATAGCGTTAGAGCTCTTACTCAAGGTTTCTGTAAGCTTGGCAGTTTTGGTTGTAGTAGAGTTGGAGATGTACCATATCAGCTGCCATTTGATAATGATAGATAGATCTGCAGTGAGCAGTTAATCATATGCACTGAAAGGAATATAGTTATGCACACATGGTACTAAGAAGGATATAGTCAACGTTTAAACAACGCGTTTTGGACGCAACATCCCATACTGCAGAAAAGAGTAAAGGTGGAGACAAAAGTATTCGAAACTACATAACTGGGAACTATTGAAGGCCAATGGGAAGTTGTGAGTGGTCCAACTAAATAAATTAACAGAGGAGAAGATACAAATAGATCAGAAAATGGAATAGAAAAGAAGAGGAAGGGTAAAAGTAAATAGTTGAAGAGATGAATTAATGATAAATGAAATAAATGTCTCATTAATCTTTCTGGTTAAAAATAAAATAAATTAAAACAAGGAAGGGATGTAGTGTATGTAGATATCAATATATCACACTACAAATCGATAACAGTATTATAACGTTGCCTCGGGCGCATACGTCGCTAGGTTATAAATACCGGTCCGCGTGGTGGGGGAGTCAGTCGTTGTCGGACTGTCGTCCTGTGCGGTGGTGCGTTGGCGAGTCAACTATGTACTATGGATATGTGTCAACTATGGACAATGGATATAAACAAATCAGCATACTCTACAATTATTATTAATTGTTTTTATGTATATAAACCGTGCTCGTTGAACTTAAAATACATTCTTCTACTTACCTCGACTCGAGTATCATTGAACATAACTCCCACATTACGAAGTGTACATCAGCACCAATTCAATTTGACTATGTTCCCCATGAGACATTAATCAGGAAACTGCACCACTACGTATTCCGGGACACCTCTCTGAATCTTCTGACCTCATACTTGAGTGAAAGGATTCAGAGAGTCGATGTGAACGGCAAAGGGTCGCCGGCTTAAAGGGCCCCAAGGCTCAATCTTAGGTCCCTTGTTGTTTCTTATTTATATAAATGATTTGCCGTACCTGATCAAAAATCATGACATAGTGTTATTCGCTGACGATACTTCTCATTTATTTAAAATCAAACGTCAACAGCAGGTTACTGAAGAAGTAAACAGAGCCCTTGCAACTGTAGTTAGCTGGGTTAATGTTAATAATCTTCTTCTTAATGAGAAAAAAAAACAAAAGCCTAAAATTTACGTTACCTCATGTTAGACAAGTGAATACTAGCGTATCAATAAAGGGCGAAATATTGAAACCCGAAGATACCACAGTATTCTTGGGCATAACTTTGGATGCGAAGCTTCAGTGGGGCCCCCATATAGATAAATTGTCAAAAAAGCTAAGTTCTGCAGCATATGCCTATTAGAAAAATACGTGGATTAACTGATATCGAAACAACACGTTTAGTCTACTTTAGTTACTTTCACAGTGTGATGTCATACGGCATTTCACTTTGGGGAAATGCCGCCGACATTCACTCAATATTTGTATTACAAAAAAGGGCCATTCGTCCAATTTATAAACTAAGTCCTAAGCACTCCTTAAGAGACAAATTTAAAGAGATTAATATTATGACTGCCATCTCAGTATATTTATGAGAATCTCTTGTATGCACACAAAAATATTAATCTGTTTAAAAATACACTGATATTCATAATGTAAATACAAGGAACAAAGACACATATGTCATTCCTAAAACAAAGTTAAAAAAAATAGGTGGTTCGTTTAGATGCCAATGTATACGTTTTTGTAATAAAATTCCTAGCCACATTCAAGAACTAAGCATTAATAAATTTAAGTTATTTATAAAACGTAAGCTTAGTCAGAAAGCATTTTACACAGTTAAAGATTATATTGAGGACAAAAAGGCTTGGGAATGAGCTGCTCCAGTGATATACGTGGGCCTTTTTTAATTTTTTAATTTTGATTAATGATTATTTTTATTTTTTTATTTTACTGATTTAAATATTTGCTTTCTCACGTATCGTATATACCAATTTATTTTGTTTTTTTTTTAAATTGTATTGTAAATGTGAGGACTATGTAGGTTATTGTTTCTTATTTGTGTTGCTTTCATTATAATTTATTTAATGATGTCAAGCAGTTTGAGTACTTGTGTGGCCTACCCAAATGTCCTTACTTTGGTATTGTTCGTCAGATCGTTGAGTTCCTTAAGTTCTAAGTTGAGCTACACGATAACTGACAAATGCTTGCACTGTCTGGACAGGTCCACTCAAATCTGTGTGGTTATTTCCTCAAAGAGGATCTTTAGTGAAGATGGGCGTGCCACAAGGCTCAATTCTAGGTCCTTTCCTTTTCCTTGTATACATTAATGACCTACCTCTCATGATGTCTAACTTATGTAATATAATTCTTTTCGCCGATGATACTTCACTCATTTTTAAAATAGCTAGAAGAGATACAGATGTTTTACAAATCAATGAAAGTCTGGCTGTTCTCTCGAAATGGTTCTCAGCTAATAATCTCGCACTTAATGCGAATAAGACAAAATGTCTCAAGTTTTCACTACCTAATGTCCCACAAGCTGGACTCAGTTTGATACTTGACGGCAAACAAATTGATCTTATTACTGAAACTGTATTTTTGGGTGTAACTATTGACTCAAAGTTGCAATGGGGCCCTCACATTAGGACTCTTTCAGCTTTCTCTCTTCAAGCTCAGCTGCATATGCAGTAAGAAAAATTAGGCACTTGACTGATATAGCGACAGCTCGGTTAGTTTATTTTGCTTATTTCCACAGTATTATGTCTTATTGTATACTACTGTGGGGATCCGCAGCTGACGTAGATTCAATCTTCATACTACAAAAGAGGGCAATCCGGGCAATTTATAAAATGGGTCCCCGCGAATCTCTTAGAAATGTATTTAAAGAAGTAAATATACTGACTCTGCCTTCTCTTTATATATTAGAAAGCATATTGTATGTACGCAAAAATATAGGACTTTTTAAGATTAGAAGTGATTTCCATACAATAAACACGCGCAATAAACATGAAATTGTTATACCCAAATGGAGATTAGCCAAGATAAACAAGTCATTCCTTATAAACAGCATACGCTTTTATAACAAGTTGCCAAAGTATGTGACAGATCTTAGCGAGGGAAAATTTAAAACCCATATTAAACGTGTCCTTTTGAAAAAAGCATATTATAAGATTAAGGACTACGTTGAAGATAAGACTGCTTGGCAATGATTCCTTCTGCACATGTGGCTTCCCTGGCTTATTGTGACTGCGTTATTGTATAAAGGTCTATTAACAACCCCACTTTTTTGTGTTGTTGTTATTATTTGTTTTTTTTTTGTTGTTTTTTTATTTTATTTACTTGTATATAATTTTTATTTTTATGTCATTTGCTTTAGTTTATGTGCAATTTTGTAAAGTTAATTTCTAATGTAAATGTGTGAACACTATAGACTCTGAGATCCATTTCTGATTAGTTATATTACATTTTATTATGTCAATTAGTCTGTTAGTGTCAGTAGTTGTATCTATTATGCAAAGATTGTGAAAATCAAAAATTTTTTTAAAAGAGTAACCGTAGAGTTTCTTGCCGGTTCTTCTCCATAGGAAACGACCAATTTCGAACCGTGCACTAACTTCTGACGTTTTATGAGTGCCCATTTAGGCCTATGTAAAATAAAACAATTTTGATTTTGATTTGGTTTTGAAAGAGCACTAAGACATGAACCTACATGTTTTTCATATGATTGGACCAACACAAATTGTATGGACTTTAAAAGAGACGTTGACCTCTGAGTTTGTTTCGGTGTTTCTTCTCAGAGTAGTCAGTTAGGAAACACCGGCCTCATCTAGCTAAACTACACTTAACACGCTAAAAAACATGACGTCTAAAAGCGTTATTTATAACCAATTTACAAAATAAATATTTCTTATCATATCATTGCTGAAATTGTATCTTTAATAAAAAAAAATGCCATTTGTGGGGTTTAATTTTTTTCAAATCTTGAATTTTGGGGGGATTTCGGGAAAGGTTTGGGGAGAACGCGAGACAGTAATTTGGCAACACTGCCTACAAAAAAAAAAGAATAAAATAGTCTGTGGTATTGCACGGTTGTCTGTATTGAGGTTGAGTGGCAATTTTAGCATTTTTCGTTAAATATAAGCAACAAACCAGCCGATGGAAACATAATTTATTTAAAATGAAGTCCATAGTGGCTTATGTCCGTAGTCTTCTCGGTTTGTGTGATGAAACTGCGCCCCTGAGAACAAGCTTCAAACGAGACAGGTATGACATTACATGTTTACAACATTCGTTATGGCGGCAAAGTCGATGTAAAATCATTCTTATTGCCTTGAAGGAACCGCTCAAAATGTTTACGGTGCCGTTGAAAGTTGCGGCTAAGTTTTGGAAGTGAGTTGTCACAATAACTAGTCAGAAAAACATTGCGTTGCGAAATGATACACGTTTTTATTGTTTTCTAGGGCCGACGATGATCTGTCGACGGACGATGAAACACCGGCCCTCAAGAGACTCAAGCAGCTGAAACCAACTAATTTCCCAGACATCATGGCCACAAATGGTACCTATCTAACTTATTTATAACAGCTAAATGTAATACAACAGCATGATAACCTAATAATTTGTTCCTTTCATAGACACTGTTTGTGTTTTGTATCTATAATGATTATAACCCCTCGTTTTCACCAAGGTATAATACATGTATTTAACAAATTTGATGCAATTTTTTCGTTTCTCATATACATGTATAAAACATGTTGTATACAAAATATGTATGAAACTTGTTGTAAGTATACAAAACCTATATGAAACTTGTTAAAAACTTCTAGTTGCCTACATGTTTACAACTTTATCCAACAAGCATGGATAAAGTTTAAAACATGTTTGTAACTAGTATTATACAGAAATTGCAATAAAATAAACAATACTTGTCAAAATCACGACTGTATTTTGTAGGTGAGAACGCTATCAATGTATCAGACAAGATCTAACATGTCACAGACTTCAGTGTAAACGCAAATGTGTTTTATACTTGTATAAATACTTGTAGGCTACAAAGTGTGAACGAAATAATGTTTGAGACAGTCTCAATACATGTATAAAACAAATAATTATGTTTTGACAAGTATTCTACAAGTTTTGTATCAAACTTGTATTTAACTTGTTTCTTGGTGAAAACGAGGGGTAAGAGGTAGATACTGTGCCATAGTCTCCACAATAGGTTTCAGTGCCTCTATATTAATGTTTCAGACGATTGGGATACACGTGAGAAGCATAGTAAAAATGTGAGATATGTGCCAATACAAATAGAAGGTCATGCCAGCACATCCACGCCCAATCAACCCCTCAACAAGAGCAGAGTTAGGACAGTGCCAATCAAACTGGTTGGCTTCTCTGGAAATGGGCCTGCAACACCTTCACCAAAACCTAGGAAACACACACCCGTAAGACCTGTCATACATGCACTATTAGATGAGGAAAATGAAGAAGAAGTAAGTACTATTTACTTATAAATTTTTATTCAAATTTCAAAACTGTATTTATTAGAGATGCCATGAATCTTCAGGAAGTACTTATTTGGTATTGGTTCACTTTTTTTCGTGATTAGGTATTAGGCTGAATATTGCAAACTATTTGACCAAATACGGAATAGCAAATCATGAAAAAGAATTAGTCACATAGTTAATTATTTAACCCACAAATTAACATATTCAGCATTTTTTGATAGTAGAGGATTGCATTTTTACTCATAATTTATACCTGCTTCTGAAAACAGCCGCTCACTTTATACACTTCTACCGGGAGATGATAAATAAATCTTAGCAAACTGTGAAAGGGTTGGATATTGTTTTGCGTTTGCTGCCCACCACTTGTAAAGGTCATCATGAGCCCTAGAACTCATGCCATGCAAAAATCAAGTTCATTTGCAACTTAACTTTTTTTTCTTCTAAGTCTATATTAAATGAGATTTTATCCTAATAGATACGCCAACCCCATCATGCTGTACACATGCTTCTACAAATCAATAAATAAATAATTAAAGTTTAAATGAAAATCCTAATTAATATAGTAACTGTACTTTCTGCTCCACACCTTTGTCAACTTGCCACCTACGGAAAGTACTAAGTGTTGCCTAATATTCGGCTGCAGAATATTCGGTGCTTCGGCCAAATAACTATTTGTGGCAACTCTAGTATTTATTGTGTGAACTATTTCTGCTATCTTTTAAAAAATTCTAAATACTTGTAAGTTTTTGGGGTTCTATACTTCCAAATGAAAAACACCCTTATACAATCATTTTTGTTTTTGTTGGTCATGGCCTTCTGTAACTTCTGTTAACATTACGAGGATGCATAATGTAAATAAATCATTGTTCGCAATCACTTTTTAGAATATTGGCAGATATGATGATGTATTTTGTGGTTTACATAGCCATTTCCATTTTGGAAAATGTATAATAAATTATCTGCAGGGTCCTTTCTATATTACATTGATTCCATAATATTTAATTCTATTGATGGTTAGTTTGGTTGATTGCAAGCCAGGCTTTGATTTTGAGCAGGATGACTAACCTCATGTCTGTTGCTCAAATTTCTGGACAAGCTGGAATGAATGGGATAAATGTGATGGAGTGTCTACCCATATGGACTTGGTCATAGAGTTGTGTACACCTCCCCAACATCCATTTACATCTAATCTTTGGCTGAGTCAGGTCATGTATTTCTTAGATGAGAAACAAACTTGAACCATCTGTATAACGGTTATCAGATGCTGAACCCCAATGTTCATAAGGCTTGGTAGGTTTAAAAGTGGTCTTTTAAAATAAACTCTCAGTTTTCGGTCACATTTCGAGAAAAGTGGAATGGAATTGCACCAAGCCTGTTTCAACATGACTGCAAGACAAACGGTGATGAATCATAATTATAGCATGTACATCCCACCCATATACACAAAACATTTTTTGAATACATTTATTGCACATATGGCTAAGTAGTAGAATTCTCTGCTGGAGTAACCTCCCCCAGGTTATTCCAGCAGAGAATTCTACTACTCTTTAAATCTTGAGTGAATAAGTTAATTCTAGGTAGGCATACTCCATCTTTAACCACATTATCACTTACCATCAAATCAGATGGTGGAAAGGCGCTTGGTGTCTAAGGATATCTTGGAGTTCTTTCTGTGTAACTTCACTGGTTTTATGTCCATAGGCTTACTCTAACTCCCTCTTTTCATGTGTTTCAACCATGTAAGTCTGTAGTAAGAACAGGTGGGCAATTTTCTCTACATAAACAATACATGGACTGATTTAAAGCATAGGATTTCAGAAGCTTCTGTAGGGCAACTGCTACTAGCAAGGCTATCCTTGCTAGTAGCAGCAACATAGTATGCTGATGACAGTGCTATCACTGTCATCAGCATACTATGTTGCTACTATATTGGCCCAGACCACATCCTTGAGATACTCCAGCTAAAATAGGGTGATATTTTGATGAGAAAGACTTATTTGAAACTAGCTGCTGCCCGCAATTTCGTTTGCATGGGAGGATTTCCGCTTAAATCCAGATCCCGTGGGAATTCCGGGATAAAAACTAGCCTATGTGTTATTCCAGGATGTCAACTATCTACTTACCAAATTTCATAAAAATCCATGCAGTAGGTTCAGAGATTAGCATCTACAAACTGACAAACAGACAGACTTTTATTTTTTTTGCCATGTTACTGTTTCTTCTTATACAAAAATAATAATTGAGGTGGGTTACCTCAATTATTATTTTTGTATAAAATTTTAATGTACAGAGGCACTTTTTTTACTGTTTTATTATATGTATAGATAATCTACCCCTATCTAATTTTTCTTGAATGAGCATTTTAGTGGGTACAATCTGTCAAGTTGGACTCAACTTTGATGAAGAGACCCGACAACCCTTTCATCATAAAGTAAGTCCAGAACATCTGGAAGTCTATTTGGGTTAGTTGGAAAATATTTTGGTTCTGGGGCTGACATTAGTTAAATCTTTTTTTATTGAAGTGAAACTTTTATTCTGATTTATTTTAGGTGACATGGGTAGAATCAAAACCAGAAAATACATCGAAAAAACCAACAAGGGTGTACATAGACTTAGATGATGAGGAGAATGAGCAAAATCAACAGGATGGTGATGTGATCTTTGTGAAGAAGGTCACCACCCCACCTCCTACTAGACCTTACAAATACTTTCTGTCCAAAAATAGTCATGATGGGAATACTACTGAAGATGAACATGCCTATTATAAGTTAAGTTGCAGGCCAAACAACAGAAGCACATTGAATTTATCTCCTAAAACATTTATTAAATTCAAAGCACCTCCTGGCATCACCAAGTCGTACAAGAAGCCACCTACACCTCTGCCTAGATGGATGCAACCTTCAAAACCAGTATCTTCGAATTTCTCATCAATTTCAAGAAATAATAGATTTTATGGGCTCAATGGTAATGCTAGGTCAACACTTTCAGAAGTTTTTAATTTAGATGAGAAAAAGAACTACCAAGAACTTATTAGACGAGTTCAAAGTTCAATGAAACCAATGTCATCAGGGAAACCTGTTGATATTATCAACCTAGCTGACGAAGCAGCATCATTCAGACTGACACAGAAAACACAGAGAAATGCATTAAATGAAATCAAATTAGTAGAAAAAGGTTTACTTGCTGATAGGGAGAGTGACCCAAAGGAGTATGATCCTATCACAGTAGCTTCCATCAACTCATCAGATTCTGAGGTAGAGGTAGTCCCCTCAGAGTCATCCACAACATCCTCGCCGAAGATTGATCCTGTGAATACACTGAAAGACTCATACAGGGACATGAAAATTACATCAGGGGATTGGCTGCATAAGTTAGATGTTAAATACAAGAAGAAACTGAAAGAAAATCAGGAAAAGCTAAAGGATGCGCGCCGGGAGTCTGATATCATATCAAAAGTTAATAGTGAACAAAAGCTAGCTCATTTAGAGCATAAGTTGAAGTATGAGTTGAGCATACCGGAGAGCATTTACGAGGAGCCGCAGCCCACTGTGGAGCTACCTGCCTTGACTCCAGACCAGGAGAAGTTGGTGAACAGAGCTCTTGGTCCAGGACCAGCTGGACAGATGCTAGTAGAGAAATTTAATTTGAGGATACTCAGGTATATTTTTTTTAGGGTTCCCTATTACTAAGACTCTGCTGTCCTCCGTTGGTCTGTCTGTCCATTCGTATCTCATGAACCGTGATAGTTAGACAGTTGACATTTTCACAGATGTTGTATTTCTGTTGCCGCTATGACAAGAATAAAATCAATATTTAAGGGGGCTCCCATACAACAATCGTGATTTTTTTTTTGCTAAAAACATTGATAATGGCAACAGGTAGACACTTGAAATATCCACAGAAATTTAGTTACATATTCACTTTAAAAATAAATAATTAAATTAAAATAAAACAAACAGACATGATCTTTTTGCCGTTTTTATAGATAATGGTACGGAACCCTTCGTGCGCGAGTCCGACTCGCACTTGGCCGGTTTTTATTTTTACCTGAAGAGGAAACATTTAATAATATACAAAATTCTTTACTTTGAACTTTCCTAGTTATCTGCTACTTCTGTAGCATCCCATTTTTATGTTTATTGTTTTCCTGGTAGTGGGTAGTTATAAAAACCCATAACTATCACAACTAGTTTATACTTAGAGCATAGGTTTTACCACTAAATTCTGTTTATTATTAGTTATTTATTATAATTATTATTGTACTCCTTACAATATTTTAATGGATACAAAAAGTAAAACAAGTGTACAATGGGCGGTCTTATCGCACAGGGTGATCTCTTACCAGTGTTGCCAGGTGTCCCGATTCTCGCGGGACGTCCCGATTATTAGGGGTTTGGGGACGCGTCCCGATTTGCCGCTGATCGGGACACGAAATGTCCCGATAAATAAAATAAAAACAAAAAGCATTATTGTTAGTAAAATAAATAAAATTACGCATAACATCATAATGTTGATTGTAACAATGCGCTCAAATTAACGTGACACACAACATCACATCACTAGCGTTATGTTTTGTTTACTTTATTCACTCCAGAGGCCTAAGCCAAGTGGCAAAATTTTCTGTTCTACGGCATCAGATAGACGATCGTGTGCGTATGCATTTTGGCTTTACT
Source organism: Tholera decimalis (assembly GCA_943138885.2). Lineage (NCBI taxonomy): Eukaryota > Metazoa > Arthropoda > Insecta > Lepidoptera > Noctuidae > Tholera > Tholera decimalis. The sequence goes on along the minus strand of OW964553.2, from coordinate 2,611,521 downwards.
CAATCAATTGGTCTTCTTTGGTCCATTCATTTATTATCCGTCAGATTATTACCTTTCCTTCCGATTTTAAAAGCAGATAAAATATAATAATAGGACCATAATTAAAAAAAAAAGCTTGTTTTTTAGGGTTCCGTAGCCGAATGGCAAAAAACGAAACCCTTATAGATTCGTCATGTATGTCTGTCCATCGGTCCGTAGGTATGTCACAGCCATTTATTACGAAACTATTAGGACTACACGTCATGTGAAATATAAATTAATGATAATAATAATTACATATACCTAATAATTTATGAATACAATATAAAACACGGATATATACAATTATACGCAACAATAACTAATTTTCAATAAAAAAATCAATTGTGGAAAAACAAATGAAGCGTTCTTCCTCTCTCCTAACTATTTTAAATTTTGCTGTGCCCGACAGGGTCCATAATTGTTTCTTATATTTTTATTCCACCTGTATGTGTACATTATGGATTGCTAATAAATATTTGAATACTTGAAACTCGGTGGGTACATGTATTCTGTGAACTGCTTTTCCGATAGTAGGACAAAAAAAATTAAGGGGGGTACTTGGAACTGAAACTAAAATATTTTCTTCATCAAACCCCTATACTTGTGTGGTGTATGTAAACAGGTCTTTAAAATGACATTGTGGTTTTTATAACCACTTTTTCTTAAAGTCTATCGTTTAAAAGATATACACTTCCAAAGTGATAAAATGTGCCGCCTCTCCCCCCCTCTAACTTTTATAATAGTAGAGTGAAAAATCTACAAAAAAAACATTCTATATATCTTAATGAAAACTTTCGAAAATTGGTTTGAACGACATAGGATCAGCAGTTTTTAAGATACTTAAAGCAAAGTGTCTAAAACCGCGAATATAACTTTGTATTTCATACAGACACTATGAGGAACAAAGTTTTTTTCCGAAGTAACTACGGAACCCTTCATGGGCGATTCTGACTCGCACTTGGCTAATTTTTTTTGTTTGTCCCGATCTACAACCCTAAATCCCGATTTTCTTTTCCTTCTGCCCCGATTTCAAACAAATCGGACCTGGCAACACTATCTCTTACAGACAATTATATAAAAAAAAGTTTCTATGTGTGATAAATAATGATTTAATCCAAGATTACTTATTAATATTACAGGCGGGACCTGCAAACTCTAGCAGGTCTAAACTGGTTGAATGATGAAGTGATAAACTTCTACATGAACCTGTTAATGCAGAGAAGTGAAGAGAGGAAAGACTTGCCTAAAGTGTATGCCACAAACACTTTCTTCTACCCCAAGCTCATGCAAAGTGGCCAGGCTGGACTCCGGAGGTGGACGAGAAAGGTACCAAATTACAATAGTTACTACCAAAAAATACCTGACTCGATTTCTATTATTTCGTTACACGCCTAATGTAAAAAAATATCTGCAAGAAAGATTTAAATACTTATTATTAGTTTTAATTCATGAATTAAATTATTAATTGGAATTCTTGACATACAAACGTGTTTACGCATTATATCTGTTTTGAAATTTAGTTCGATTCGAGGACTCAACAGCCATCTTTCATATCGCCATAAGAGCCTGTTGTTACAATAAAACATTCATTTTATGAGTGACTAGCTAATGCCGCGACTTCTTTCACATGGAAATCGTTATTACCTTCGCAGTTTTGCCGCAAAAATTTCGATCCCATAGACATTCCGAGAAATACGTTGCCCTATAAATTTTGCTATCTTCCACTGCATTTTTTTATTTTTATAGAATCGGTTCCGCCGTTCCAAAGATAAGCCTGGACAAACAGAAAGACAAATATGATATTGTTTGTTTTTTTGTTTTCATATTCAGATTCATTTTTTTGCATAAACATATTATGTATACATACAAGCATAAAAACGTGCATGCAAGGTAACATAATAAAAATAAGATTCAATCATATTTGCCAAATATAGCGTGCAAATATATTATTATGAATTTAAGTTACGCATTAATTATAATATTACTAGCTGACCCGCCACGACTTCGTTCGCGTGGTATCTTACCTCTACCTAACCGATACTACTACCCCTATCCTACCGATACCCTACCCGTACCTTACTCTACCCGTACCCTACCCAAACCCTACACTACCCCTACCCTACCCTACCAATACCCTACCCCTACCCTAACCCTACCCTACCCTAACCCCACCCTACCCCTACCCTACCCTATCCCTACCCCTACCCCTACCCTACACTACCCCTACCCTACTCTCCATTTTATTTAGAAAACGTTTGTATAGGAAATAGAAAAGGGTTTTTCCGGTTTTTTTTTTTTAATTTTTCTCAACTTTTTTCAAAAGCGGCGGTAAGACCCCTCTTTGAGGAGTGGCTAGATCGGCGTCACGGCGTCCTGACCTACCGCATGACGCAGGTCCTCACCGGACACGGAAGTTTCGGGAGGTACCTGTGTCTGATGGGAAAGGAGGAAACGCCTGGGTGTCACCACTGCGAGGGTCGCCCTGAGGACACCGTAGAGCACACGGTGCAAGACTGCCCCGCCTGGGCAGAGCACCGACGTGTCCTCACGGCGGCGATAGGCGGAGACATCTCGCGCCCGGGATTGGTCGAGGCCATGCTGCGGGGCGAGAGGGAGTGGGAAGCGGTCGCCTCCTTCTGCGAAGCAGACATGCTTCCGAAGGAGGAGGCGGGCCGCGTGAGGGAGAGGATGGCGTCCTCCCTCCAACCCAGCCGCAGGGGTAGACGCCCACGGCGTCGGACGTCGGCCGACGATCTCCGGCCACCGTAGGCGCGGGCATGCGGACAGCGAGTAAAGGGCAACTCGCTGTCCGACCATGGACCATGCCCGGGTCGACGGCGCGTCGTGTTCCACGCGCGCCTCAAAGAGCGTCAGCAATATGACGAGGCCCCCCTGTAGAGGGCCGAAGCCTGCCGGGGTCGTGGGACTCATCCCATTACCGTGACCCCGGTACGTAAAGGGTTATTGAAGGAACACCGTGGATTTTAGTCAGTAAAAGTCTGACAGTCCCTCCCACCCTGCCCGGGGTGGGAGGACTTATTTGATAATTTTAGCAGGACAAAAAAAAAAGACCTCCACGAACATTTCAAAACCAAGATAAGATAAATCCGTTCAGCCGTTCTCGAGTTTTAGCGAGACTAACGAACAGCAATTCATTTTTATTATACTATATAAAGCTAAATTACCACTGACTGACTCACTCACTCATTGACATAATTGTTCTCCCAGATGGTGGATGGGGAGGTGGGTATATTTTGACAGATTCGTAAACAAGTAACTCTCAAACCTACGGGAAAAGTGCCAAACCTCCCCTTTTCCCCCCCCCTTCTCCCCCCCCCCTATCGTATCTCGGAAACTACGAGACCCGTATTTTTTTCTTTTTACGGATTCGTATAGAGGAGGCTCGGTAAAGTAAAAACCATTTTTCAAAGTCCCCCCCCTCGCCCCCCTTCTCCCCCCCTTTAGGCGGATCTCGGAATCTAAGAGACTTGGAACATTTTTTTTTTCAGATTCATTTAGAGGGGCAATGCTTTAGTCGAAATACTTGTGCAACCCCCCCCCATCACCCCCCCCCACTTTTTTTTTTTTTTTTTTCACAAGCACGCGAGGTGCTTGCACCTCGCGCAACACGCAAATACTTGATTTAGAGGGGCAATGCTTTAGTTTTTTTCACAAGCACGCGAGGTGCTTGCACCTCGCGCAACACGCAAATACTAGTATATATATATAGATAGATGATGTGACAATAGTATACAAAGCAAAATACTTTTTAGCAAAAAATAAAACCGACTTCCATATAAGGCAAAAATAACTTAAATTTCGGTGGTCGGTGTCATTTGTTTCGTATTTTCTTTTTTTTTCGACACCGCCTTCCGAAATTTAAGTTATTTTTGCCTTTGTAGTGTTTTTATATGGAAGTCGGTTTTATTTTTTGCTAAAAAGTTTTTTTTTCACGCTTTTTAGTGGGTCGGTTTGTAATTTATCTAGTTACAAAAGCCAATATGTCAACTACTTATCACCTTTTACAAAATATTGCTTTTCCCGGTGAAGAGCCGTTAATTTTTGAGGAGTTCTCCTGGTACATCACCATCAGCTCTACATCACCATATGCATTGTGACAAGAATAAAGGCTTAACATCTACATTCAAGTAATCTAATCGCAATCCACAAAATACTTATTATTGAGTAGTTTCGGTGGCCATCTGTTGTCTTCATCATCAGTTCAACTTCCCCAAATGGTACTTTTCGAAAGCAACTGCTCAAGGTACTATAAGAAATACTCAAAACGCTATGGGTGTGCCTATAATATTTGAAGAGTTCCCTCGATTTCTCCAGGATCCCATCATCAGATCATGATTTCGTAACAATGGGACCAACTAGAACGTATACCCTTTCAAACGCAAAAAGAATTTATCGATTATATATGAACCGAGTTATGAGGTAACATACATAAAAAAAAAAGTTCAAGATGAATTGTAAACCTCCTTTTTTTGAAGTCGGTTAAAAATAAGTTAACTAGAAAAAAAATAGGTTACATAAATTGTCAACTCTAAGTTAAATAAAGTCTGGCTAACGAAAGCGTGACCTGAGAAAGCGCGGCAAATTCAAAAAATCTTTATGTGGTATTACTGACTATAGTAGGAGAAAAATGTTTTGATACTTGGAAATTTTATGTATTTACGACAATCAATTTATATAATGTTGTTGTTGTTTACGAACTAATTTCTAATTTAGGGATAATACCACATAATGTTTTTAAAGACTCCGTTTGGTGTCTCGGAGCCTTGACTGTCATGGATTGATTAAAAAAACGAATGTGTAGATTTATTTATTAGTATATACGTAACATTAACCTACTTAACATGTAAGTAGTTTATTAAATTTCTTCAACATTTTTTTAAATCAACTAGGGGCGTTTTTAGTATGATAATTATTTAATCATCGTACTCAAAATCCGAGTCCAAAAATTCAACCTCTAAGGATTCTTCTGTATCAGTGGAGTCGTCATCACCTACACTTATTATGATTTTTTCCAATACTTTTTCTGTTATGTGATCTCTTTGTTTGTATTATTTTATTTTCCACATTTATTACATGATTTGTCATTTTTCTATCAATCTTCTGCAGCTATTCAGCCAAATGAGGTTTTTATCAGTGTTTTATTTTGTTTTAGGGGCACCACTCGTTTTGTTAGATCTTGCCATGACATTTTAGGCTTATAATTTTTGTGTACCTATGTTTCATCTAAATAGATGATTCGTTTTCCTTCCATTCGTTTAGCAGCAATTTCTTGGTAAAGATGCCTCCAAGCAGCAATATCAAAACGTTCAACAAGAACCGTTCGTTCATTTTTATTTTTCTTGAACTCATACCCATTAGCAATTAATATTTCACGCAGAGTTTCACTACATCCACTAAAGCTAATGCTAGAATGTAATTTTTCTAGCAATGTTCGCAATGTTGGGACCTCCTTTCTCACAATATAAAATTCATTGATTTTATTTCTTGTTGAATCAATATCAAAACTATCTAAATCATGAGCTTTGTGTGGGCGTTTTTTTTCCTGGAGTGCTCCACATCCATTCATTCACAGATCCTTCCTTTTTTTTAGTGTTGTGACACCAACTTCTGCAAAACGAAGTATAAAATGAACATAATAAAAAATTAAGGTACCCAAACAATTTGATAATATCAAATAACACAACTCATCAACAAAACATGCTTATCCGTAAATTACGTACCAGTTAACGAAGATATTTCTTCTAAGAACTTAGTCTGAGATTCTATTAAAGATTTTTCACCAAATTTTTTAACGTTTCAACAAGTCGCAGATTCTTTGAATATCTCCAATATTATCTATAAAGATAAGAAAAAGTATCATAATATCGTAAATAGGTATATCTAATAATCAGCCACCAAGGATCAACATTAAAAGTTGTACTAACCTAAAAAATTCGAGATCGCATGTAAACATTGTTGTTTTTCTTGAAAATCAATTTCTTTCTCTTCTTGTTTTTGTTTAAACTTACTGATCAGAGTATGTAGCAGCTTTCGCACGTTACTTTTTATTGTTTTACCCATATTAAAGCGATTATTGTTGAATATTAATTCTGTTTACAAATTACTGACAATTGTAATCATAGATTTTGACAGCTTAATAATGTTGCCATATTAAACTTTTAAGAAAACTCCAGATCACGCTTTCGTTAGCCAGACTCTATAAAATAAATTAAAGTAATATATAAGTCAAAATCAATGTCAGATATATATTATGCATATGTTTTGCCTAGAAGCGTACAAATATGATTTAATTGACATTGTCAACCATAGATAAAATAAATAACTAGATATGGTCAACAGACGAAATTATATCGGAACCGTGTGTCTCCAGTTAGGCGCTGGGCGGGGCAACAACTACACATGCAGTTTAATAAAATCAATAGATACGCACTCGCACACACACACCCGCATTTCTTGAATCAGAACGTACTATACAATCAATAATAAACCTTATTCCGTCAAACACAGCGTGTATTTACCATGCACCGTAGAACTTACCCACACAAAAACATCGGTCGCTATCGTTGTGCTGTGCAAAAGCAATTTATTTTACATATACGCTAGTGATTGACTAAATCGGAAAGTTATCGATTCTTCCATTTATTATTGTACAATTTTTTTTGGGCACCTGAAAATGAACCAAATAAAAAATGGCATGTCCAGAAAATATTACAATAACAATAAACATATTATTAAGAACATAACATTACATAATTATTATTAAGTACTACCTACTAAGTATTAAGGGCTACCCTGGCGCTTTCGACTTAAATCTTAATATTTAATTATCATAGTGATAGGTCAAATAGAAGTTGATGTTAACTTAAATTACGCTCTTGATCGGAACATACCAGCCGTATAGGTTGTATAGAATCCTGAAAAGTGAATGACTGATTTTATGAATACCCTAAATCATGAGAATAGCTTTCAGTAATAAAATAAAATTCAACCCACTTCTGCAAAAATCAGTTGTACTCTTAATTTTGGAATTTTCCATTCAAAAATCCTGCGACTTTTCTTTAGAGACTAGAACATTTCTGCGTTGAAGTGAACCGAGCATATGGTGCTATTTTTTGTAGGGTACCAGTTAGGTGGCATGCCTGTGGCATCAATCCATTCCTTTTTTATGTTACCATCTTTTGGGAAGCTGAAAAGTACGAAAAGCACTTATTTATCATTTACATACATCCTAAGCTACTTCTAAACGTCACCATATAATATCGCAATAATTACGTAACACACTATAAATCAAGATCTGAATGATTTTGACGTATATTGCTAATGCATTGCTTCATATGTTCGAAATATTGGTCTGCTCAACAACGTAAATACCGCAGTGAGTGTTGGTGACTTAGCATAATGAAACCGATTCCTACTGTAAGTGTGTTACGCAAATACCCCGCAGGTAATAGTTTAGTAGGTTATAATATGTTTTTGTTATAAGAAAAATCCTAGTTAGTAGAGAAATTGTTAAATATATGAAAACAAACACACATCCATGCATAACAAATAAATAGCATGAATATATTGACTTATTTTAAGCTCAATTCACAAATACATTATCTGAACCATGCCGATTATTATAACGCATTCGAAGCTTCAACGGAAGCAAAATACAAAAACCATAAAAAATAAAGAAACAGCATGAGGATAAGGCAAAACATACGATAATTCTAAACCGAAAAACACCACCGATTATTAACCTAAAATTAAAGTAACTTACTTTACGAATATTGGTTACGCATTTCTCTACTACTTTGTAAAAAAATCAAAATAAGTAAAAAAACATTATTTACATCGATCTTCCAACCAGGCTAAAACGGTTGACAGATTGAAAAATAAACTATTGAAGCGACGGCGACATCGGAACTCCTTACGCATGCTGCGGGCGTAAAATAAATTGTTTATTTTGTTTTACTTTTTGTACACTTGACTTTTCAACGTATTTTTATTTCAGCCTCATGTAAAATAAAATTTAAACATATTTTCTTAGAGGTTTCCGTATGTTATAAAAAACTTTTTACCAAAAAATTAAACAGACTCCCAAATAACACTGCAAAACGAAAAATAACTTTAATTTCGGTAGTCGGTGTCTTTAGTTTTGTATTTTCGTTTTTGGCACCGACTTCCGAAATTAAAGTTATTTTTCACTTTGCAGTGTTTTTTGGGAGTCGGTTTAATTTTTTGGTAAAAAGTTTTTATTTCACTCTTTTTAGTTGGTTGATTTTTAATTTACCTAGTTACAAGAGCCTAAATATCAACTACTTATATTCATTTACAAAATATTGCTTTTCCCAATGTTGGGCTGTTATTTGTTGAGGAGTTCTCCTGGTAGTTCACCATCAGCTTCACTTCACCATATGCATTGTGACGAGCATATTGTGCTTAATAACCACATTCAAGTAATCGAAGCGGAACACATGAAATACTTATATATTGAGTAGTTCCAGTGGCCATCTGTGGTCTTCATCATCAGGTCCACTTCACAAATGGTGCTTTTCGAATGCAACTACACAAGTTACTTTAAAAATCCTCAATTCACTATAGGTGTGCCTATAATATTTGAAGAGTTCCCTCGATTTCTCCAGGATCCCATCATCAGATCCTGACTTGGTGACAATGGGACCAATTTCAAAGTATACCCTTTCAAACAAAAAAGAATTTTCCAAATCGGTTCAGCCGTCTCCGAGTAATCGGTGAACATACATAAAAAAAAAAATAATATACGCGTCGAATTGATAACCTCCTCTTTTTTTTGTCGTCGGTTGAAAAACCCCTAAACTATAATAGCAATATTTCATTCGTCAATCGACATTGCTGTCGATAGACTACGTTAGTGGATCTGCACAAGCACATCACTAATTCGTCGCAAGAAGTGGCGGCCTCACTACGCGATGAATCCGCGTAATACAGTTTCATATGTTATGTTTACATTGCTTGTCCAGTTACTTAGTGACGAACTCAGGTAGTGGTTAAGGAGCAATGTATTTATAGCAAAAGGAGTACAGTCGCTCTGATATTTGAAAACAAAAATAACATAGTAAAACCAGGAAATATTTTACGATTTATTGTTTTTCATGATTTTAAAGACAAATATTGTAAAATACTTGTGCTTACATATGGTAAGTGATTCCATGATTCACATAGATTTGATTTTGGCTTCGGTTTTTACAAGATACCACAGAACAACTCGGCATTCATATATGTTATCACGATCGCCGTCGAAAGCGCACTAGTTCGCGGAGACGGCCACTTGCCTGTGACATGAGCCCTGTGGCCATGTCGCGCGGACACCGATACGCCCCCTTACCACTTCTCCTGTATTTTTGATTTCTGTGTTGTCAACGTAAGGTATCTATGCAAACTTTTACGGTATTAGTTCTAGTACATGCATATTAATGATTTTAAGTAAATTCAAATAGATTATTTTACATGTCATAATTATAATGTCTAAAATACAAAATCGTCTAAGGTGATGTACAATTTTATTAGTCAACAAGTCAATATTTTTATAGAAACATGTACAGCAATACAAAAAATTATAATCAATTTCAATAATAGTTATATCGTCCAAATATTATTCCTTTACTGAGTACAGTACGGCCGTTCTAACTTGGCGAGTGTGAAGTTAGGCTCTGCGAACTTTAGCGCTTGTGCACTCGTTAACAACTGTTATTTAATCTATGTAATCTATGTAGAGCAAAAAAAAAGGGGGGGGGGGGGGTCCTAGCACGCTGCCCTGAGGAACGCCGTATTTAATTACTGCACTTTCAGAACGATATTTTTCTTCAGATTTGGTAATTGTGGATAATTGTGTGATTTCCACAAATTGTTTTCTGTCCGTTACGTAAGATCGTATGAGATCAAGTAGATTGCCCCTAATACCATATCTTTCAAGTTTATGTATTATTATAGGATAATCAACATAATCAAAAGCCTTAGTTAAATCCATGTAGATAGCACATACAGGATTTCTCTTATCTACATTTGACAAAATCGATATGAAATAACTATTAACACTTCAGAAAACACAGTTATTATGAAATCACAGAAATTCACTTCAATTTCATTTGTAAGTGTAACGGAAACCCCATATCTATCCAAAAGGACTGAAGACAACATCTGGTATGGAGTCTCTATGCAAAGTTTCAGCTCAAAATAAGTGACTCACAGAATTGAACCCAAACTATTGGTTTCATATGTTTCTTGAATACCAGTAATAACAAACGTGTCACAGCACTATGAGGGTCATCACTTTCCACGTCACTTGCGAAAACGATAATTCTCTTCATTCTTCTTAATTTGAAAAATTCGGTCTCTGGTATCAATGTATTGAAATTTCTAATATGCTCCACACATGTAGACATAGGATTACAAAACCCTTGCTATATCGTTTGTTATCATCAAAAACCCGTGCACTCGGTATGAATATACCCTTTAAATTACACGTTGTATACTAGCACTTCGTCCTCGTCAGCATAGTTTTAATTTTAGAGTCTACTAGAAGTCACGCGGGGCTTCGCTCTCGTGGCCTTTATCACGACAAAAACATAACCTCCTTTTGCAGTCGAGTAAAAAGTAACCTAAAGCCTTCCTTGAGCTTTGCTTGAAGTTTGAGGAAGGCTGTAGGCTACTTTTTATACTATTACAATATTATCCTTCCATACCAAATTTCATCCAAATCCACCCAGAACTTTCGCAGATTACCGCGTTTAAACAAACGAACAAACAAACTTTCTGCTTTATAATATTAGTATAGTATAGCACTCCACTAAAAAACCAACCAAACTACTAACAATTAAAAATGTTTACAATGTTATAATTTGTTCCGGAGTTCCTCCTACAGACAAACAATTTTTACCTGTTTATCATAGAAGTATAGATTTGTATAGTTAATAATATTTTTGAGACCTGAGTATGTCAACTGAAAACTGAAATGACTTGATAAAATGTTGAATTGCTTTTGTATTAATTTTAACAAACATTAAAAACATAATAAGAAATTTCAGACAGCATAGGTACAATACAACATACAATAAAAAAAACACTTCACTGATCAAAAACAAATCGAAGTAAACAAATAAAATAATTTTCTCTGTCTGGGGGTCTGTTCTCTCAGCAACTTTGTTCTTGCTGTACATTAATGATCTGCTAATGCCCGGTACCTTTGGGTATGCAGACGACAGCACAGTTTGAGATATGTGTCCAGCGCGCGAGCTGGTGGGTCACAGATGTCACAGATCCAGTCTCTCCGTGAGGACACTGACATTGGACAGAGGTTGGCCGCTTGAACTTGACCTTAAAGGCTGTCTCCGAATGGGGTGATGCCAACCTGGTCAAGTTTAATGCGGCTAAGACCCAGGCGTGTCTCTTCTCCGCAAAAAGGAGCCAATTCGAACCGGCTCCTACTTTCCGTGGTGAAAACCGGGCCGATAACCGATCATATTGAGTTTCTTGGTGTGACTTTAACTTCCACACTCAATTTTGGCCCGTTTATCGAGGCTAAGGCTCAGTTAGCATCAAAAAAGTGGGGAATCCTAGCCAAGGTGAGACGGTACTTCACACCGGAACAGCTGCTCAATTTGTATCAAGCCCAGTTTCGGTCGTGTATGGAATACTGCTCTCATCTTTGTGATGGATCTGCAAAATACCAACTAGATGCGCTTGAGTCTATCGAGAAGCGGGCCAAGAGACTCATTGGCAACGATGCACTGGTCGAGTCAAAGCTCCAGAGCCTTGAACACCGACGACGAGTTGCAAGTCTATCGGTTTTCTATCGATTACATTTCGGGGAGTGTGCGATGGAGTTACACAATCTAATTCCGGCGAGCCCGTTCCATCGTTGGACTACAAGACAAATGGCGAAGCGCCATCGTTACATGGTGGACATCCCACCCATACGCACAAAACGTTTTGGGAATTACCTTCATTGTGCGTACGGCTAAGGAGTGGAATTCCCTGCCGGAGTCTGTGTTTCCCGACAGCTACAACCTAGGAGTATTTAAGTCCAGAGTGAATAGGTTACTTTTAGGTAAGCGTGCTCCATCTTCGATTACATCATCACTTACCATCAGGTGAGATAGTGGGCAAACGCGAACCTATTTTCAATAAAAAAAGAAAAGGAATAAGTTAATTATAAGAGGAACTCTCACTGAGTGCCACAACATTTAAGAGTGTGAAAGTGCAGTGGCACAACATTATTAAGAGTCCCACCTATTTGCAAACATTCTAAAAATGATGTTTTGTGCCAGATCGTAATAATTTTCATTTGAAATGTTCAAGGTGGACATATTCGCGCACGATATCCTCGTGGTTCCCGTGCACCTGGGCATCCACTGGTGCCTGAGCCTCGTGGACTTCCGCGCGCGCAAGATCAACTACCTGGACAGCATGGGCGGCCGCAACCAGCCCTGCCTCGACGCGCTGCTGCAGTACCTCAAGGACGAGCACCAGGACAAGAAGGGCGCGCCCTTCGACGCCAGCGGCTGGAAGACAGAGTGTCTCAAGGTGAGCCGCTATAATAATTGTTTGCGCTGTAGCATGGTGCGCCGGTGACAGTTTCAGTAACATTTCGTTTCTCTCTTGAAAGTTGCAGCGATTTACAAATTATGACTTAGTACCACATTCGTAATATATTAAATCATTAATAACTGTAGTAAATTAAATTAAACCCAACCAGAATATTCTAGTCTACAAATAAAATCAAATTGAATATTAAGCAGTGTTATTTATGCGTATAACGTAACGCCATAGACGTATTTAGTGATGGGATGTACTGCTACGATGGATAGTCGATATTTTTTATAATAAAAAACGTATATTGTGCGTAGGTCAATTATTGTTAAAAGGTCTATAATTATACAACACAACATTTATAGGGTAAGGTTGCTAAGAAAAAATACATTTTATTCGTCTAAACTCATATCAAGAGTCAGGAACATCTGAATTGTAATTCATTATCTGAATCTGTGACGGATATTATTAACGATGACTCAATTATGTTGTCAATATGTGTCACGATCCCAATCAGATATAATGTCCTTTTTGTTTTATTCATGACTTTCGACCAGTCTTCAGGTTAAACATTGTTGATGGCCTGTTGTAATATGGCCAACATCTTATTTACCGTAAATGGCGGCGAAGTATTATTTCTTGCGGCGTAACCTAAAAATAAACGAACTTATGAAAAAAAGTATTCAAATAATCATTTATTTCATAAGTAAGTAATGCTAAAAATTACACTTGAAATACGTCTAATCTAGTATCTGGTAATATTTTTAAGCTACATGCTACGATCGGAAAGCTGATTTTTTATAAAGCTTCAAAATGGGAATTGAAATTAAAAGGATGCCTTTTATTTGGGCCCAAGTCAGCTCAATAGTGTTATACTGGCAATGGTAGTGTTACGAGCTGGGGTTCGAGATAGAAATAATTAACGCCAATTAGACCAAAATTAACACTTTAATTATTTAATTAAAGTGTTAATTTTGGTCTAATTGAACTGTGAATAACTGTGTTAATTTTTGTTTTGTGTTTATGTAAACACAAAACAAAAATTAACACAGTTATTCACAGTAAAATACTTGTCACTTAACACTTAAATCGCACCGAAATTCACTTGTAAAGCTTCGATTATATCGCCTCGTATCTTGAAATAAGACTGACTGTCCGCATTCCTTTGCGATCTATTTACACCCCGATCTGTGTTCTAGAACATTCTTGTACAATCGTCTCACTGCCTATACTGCCATGAATTTTCCAGAAGCTACTTGAGATACACAGTACTGCTACTCGCCACTAGATGGCGTTAGTGTCTCGAACGTATTTGAAGTCAGTTGAACTTTCTCGATATACTCAGTAGTGCTACTCGCCGCTAGATGGCGTTAGTGTTTCGAACATTCTAGATTTCTGTCGAAGTTTCTCGACGTACTTCGCTAAGCGACTGGCGTAACACTAGGGTAGTAGTCGAAGGACCTGGTGGCCTTTTTCTTTTGCCATCTCGTCCATTGCATAGGTAGGAGTTGGTGGCTTATGACGCCGGACTAAGGCAATAAGCTCCGTCTTTAACATTTTTATATCTGCTGTAACTGCGTTTTCATTCAGCCACTTCACCAACTCGCTTTTGCGTTTGGATTGGGGGTTTATTAACTTGTACCGAATGGTAGGGTTTATTATGATCATAGGCTCTCTTAAATTATTTAATAGACCTATGAAATCTTTAAATTTTTCGTAGTTCATCTCCTCATGATACTCCGTAGTTTTTTTTTTTTTTGACTTAAAAGCCAGCGAACAATTAGGGACGAATCCACTTGCTGTACCTGCGTGACAAATAATAAGGGTTTCGCCTTTGCCCTCCGGCACTTTGGTACACGATTGTGCCGTATCGTCGTCGTTCCAACTTTTACCCACAGTGTGGTCGGCATTTAGCCACGTTTCATCAAAAAATACAACTTTGCTCCAATCACTTAGGGCAATGTCAGTCCTCTCCATAATAATCTTCCTTTTGTTAACTTATTTGTAAACAAAGCCAATATCTTTTATAACTTGCCTCAACGAAGTAATACCTCCTTTGAACAAGTCAGCTTCTTTTAATGATTTTAGAAGCTTGATCAATGTGAATTGAATTAATGTGGATAGCTCCATTCTTCTATAATAATCATAAATATGATTTCTAATAGCAACCTTAGTCCGCTTTTTGTTGGGTGTCGATAATTTATTTTCAGACATCCCATCTTGACCAATTTTCTCACGTGTTATACGTGAAACAGTATTGCGGCCAATATCAAGAGCTTCGGCTACTCAATTTTAATATTAAAAAAAAATAAAAACATTTTGTTTTCGGATGGTAATATATTTTTAGCATGTATGCTATACTATTGTGGGTTAACTTGAACACCCTCTGTTAGTTAACATACTGTATAAGTACAAAGATAATTATGTAGCCATAAAACATTAATATTGACAAGTTTAGACACTTAGTTACACTGGACAACTGAATAACACACTAATTTTTATATCAATATTAAAGAGAACTACATTTATGCTGCGAGTATCGTTAGCGATAAAAATGAATTGTATAACGTCACATCTAGGGTTGCCACCTATACTTTATAATAAAGTATTGTACGTTATTTCAGGTACTTGTACTCTATACTTTATGAGAACAATAAAGTACACGAAAATACTTTATTTCGCAAGATTCTTTGGGATTTTGAAAACTTTAGTCGTAAAGTCGTAATAAACAAAGCGTCTCTGAATTTGATAAAAAAATGAATTATTTATTTACTTTAATTTAAATATAGACTGTAAAGATGCCGTGCAATTGTTTAGTAGAGATACTAATTTGATACAAACTGCAAAAAGTAATAAGAAATATGTTTTTAAACATAACTAGGTGCCCACCCCGGCTTCGCTCGGGTACAATTTTTCTTCCGGTATCATACAGTTTTCTCTCCAAACCCTATCCAGACAATTATTACGAACACAACAAAAAAAAAATTAGTTAAATAAATGCAGCTGTTCTGAACTAATGCATACAAATGTTCCTTCAACTAGGCTCTAGAAAATTGGGGGCTCATTTAGATGTCAGTGTATACGCTTTTATAATAAACTTCCTAGTCATGTGCAAGAACTAAGCCTCAATAAATTTAAATCATTTATGAAGCAGAAACTTTGCCAGAAAGCTTTTTATTCTGTTAAAGACTATCTTGCGGACAAAAATGCTTGGGATTTAGCTGCTCCAATTACATGTTTTGTTTGATTTTTTACTCATTTCCTTTTTTTTATAATGATTATTTCATATACATTTTGACATGACAATATCATTTTCTTTTCAAGTAATATATTTTATTTTTGTAAAAGCAAAAGCTATGTTGTGAATGTGATAGCATTGTGGGATAACAACGAATATTATGAATAGATTACCGCACTCTTTGGCAGTTTGAGCGCTTTATACGGCCCACCCAAATGTCCTTAGTTTGGTATTGTTCGTCAAATCGTGTGGAGGAGAAGCGCTTGGTACGACAAGACGGTATATCAACCAAATGTGGGTGGTACCCAGTCTTGCGTCTGGTAGACCGGTAGTGAAAGGGAGATGGAGGAATCAGGTCATGGAGCTCCTGCGCACACTCCACGAAATACAATCTGTAGAAAACCGGCAGGCAAGCAACGGTTCGCCGATGAGCCAGGCTATTAGCTTGTCCACCAGCACCTCGTCGCCTATAAGCCTTTTAACTCTGCGATCGATCGAGTCCAATGCAGCAATTTGGTACTTTGCAGAGCCATTGAGCTACGCGATATTTGACAAATGCTTGCACTGTTTGGACGGGCCTGCTCAAATCTGTGTGATTCTGTTCTCTAAAGGGCGCCACAGACATAAACCTATATGGCTCTCATATGATTTCATCACTACAGATTGTATGGACCTTAAAAGAGACGTTGACCTCTGAGTTTGTTTCAATGTTTCTTCTCAGAGTAGTCAGTTAGGAAAAACTGGCCTCATCTAGTTTACATTTACGAAAAAAAGACGTGTGAAAGTGTTATTTATAACATATTTGCAAAATAAACATCAATTAATTTTTAGACATTCGGCAAATAATTTTTAGTAAGCAACCCGCCCTGGCTTTGCACGGGTTCTTTACAGAAAATATAAAATAGCCTATGTTACTCCGAGGAAACGTAGCTTTCGGTAAAATTGGTTGAGTAGTTTTTGAGTTAAATCGTAACAAACAAAAAATCAATCATCTTTCCTCGTTATAGGTACATAATATTAATTTAGATGATAAGGATTAATACCGTATTTGTGTAAATACCTTTTACATTACCGCTTTATAATTGCCAATTTTTTAAAGTATTAAAATGGATATAGGTAGGATGTTATCTTTAATATATAGACATAAGCCATCGCGGACTTTTCTGTAGGCATATATAGGATACACAATTCCACCATACATTGATAAACTACATAAACTTTCGGACTCCCTCAGCTGGGAAGCGAGGCGCCCGGTCAAATCACGGTGACATGAAATTAATTTCGTTGCGCATTATTTTGATTTTGCTATATCTCCTAAGGTATTCATTTAATTTGGATAGAGGAAAGGGAAAAAATAATTTTCATGAAATGTTCAAGCCAACTAACGTACTTAAAATGATAAGGATTAATACAGTATTTGTGTAAATAGCTTTCGAATTAGCGCTTTATAATTGCCCATTTTTTAAAGTATTAAAATCAATGTATAGTATGTTATCCGTAAGAGATAGGTATATGCCATTGCGGACTTTTTGTATACATTTTTAAGGTTTACAGTACTGTAGTACAATATTTTGATCTATCTGGTACGGTTAAGCTAGCGCTAGCAATGTAAGCGCAAAAAAATGTTAATTAAGACATCACATTAGAAACCTCTAAAATTATTATTTCTCTACTATATTATGCATGTATTATACATATAAACCTTCCTCTTGAATCATTCTATCTATTAATAAAGCATATCAAAATCCGTTGCGTAGTTTTAAAGATCTAAGCATATATAGGGACAGACAGCGGAAAGCGACTTTGAAAATAAATTGTACTTTATTTTGATGCTATGTACTTTTTTTTTCTTACCTATTTTAACCAATGTACTTTAACTGCACAAAAAAAAGGTGGCAATCCTAGTCAAATCCCTAGTCATGTGGTACTGACAGATGTCAACGTCATACGGGCAACTGTCACTTGTACCATACTATAGCGCATAGAGTAAAGATCACAGGAATCCACAGAATTCTCATACTAAGAAATGATTGTAACTTATCCATACAGCATACACTTAATGCATTCTAAAAGCGGTAGTCCAACTCAGCGCCGTAACATTGGATTCCCACATACCCCACAATGTGCTCAGCTGCAGCGGTAGCTGGCACATATAAACTAGAAAAAGAAAAGGGCCAAGAATTGTACCTTGTGGAACGCCTATGTTGAGTAGGGGATCCTGAAGGGGTCTCTCATTTACAATTACTTTTTTTTTCGCCTATTTAATAAATAGGAAAGAACAAAAACAGTAGCTTTTCCACCAATTCCGTAATACTGTAACTTACATAGATCGATGTTTTGTGGTCGACGCAATGAAAAGCTTGTCACAAAATATTTCAATTGCATCCTGGGATATTTCCCAGGATTACATAGAGTGACGGATGAGTGCTACTCCTGCATTAGTTGTTGATCTACTGAACCTTATTGACTGTTACTACTACTGTTTCGTTCCGCATTTCTAAGTCTTCCCCGAAATTGCAGGACATTCCGCAGCAGATGAACGGCAGCGACTGCGGCATGTTCGCGTGCACGTTCGCGGAGTTCTCGGCGCGCGACGCGGCGTACAGCTTCACGCAGGCGCACATGCCCTACCTGCGCCGCAAGGCCGCGCTCGAGATCCTCTCGGCCAGGCTGCTGCTGTAGCCGAGCCTGCTACTACTGACATACTGATCTTTATGAGATAAATCTCTAACGTTTTTGTCCTTATAAGTAATCTTTTGAATGATTGGATACCTTAATGCAGTGATTTTTCCAATTATTCATACTTTTATATGGTTTCTGAACGATGATTAGCTATTCTGATAGTATTACGGTAATGCGACATTCAATTATAAGGTTCCTCATTGAATTTTTGAAGGTGTGGATGTAGATTATGTAAATAAATAATAACCAACGACCGATGATTTACTGTAGGATCAGTTGCATCACGGTTCATTACTATCTAATCTCATTCGGAAGGTCTTGTAAAATATAAAGACTCAAACTAACTAAACAATTAAAGAGTAAACAAAATAACCACTACTCCCGTTAGTCCGTAAAGGTAAATAAAATATAGATAGAACAGAGATACATAATATGTAAAATAAATATATCATTAACTTAATACAGTGTTTTTTTTAACACAAACAAATTGACATATGTCAGTTCAAGTCTGAGATGATTGTTTATAATTATAGGTCTGCAAGAATGGTTATTTTAATATTTGATTCATAGAATATTATTTACTTTATCTGTACTATGTTCACGCGTTGCCTCCAAATTCTCCCAATGAGCTAGCCAATCCTATTTGATTCTCCAAAGTATAGTACTACCCACATTAAAAGATGTAAATGAAAGAAAGCCGTTTCCAGTTCAATAAGCTCCATTATTCTGAATCGATTCTCGTAAAAACTCAGTAAAAAATTAAACTTTATTGTAAATAACGATTCCTTTCATTCCCTCTTATTACTAAGAATAAGAAATATGGAAAACATGAACTATGACTTATTATAAGCCTGCCATTGATTGGGAGGTAATTATAATTTTAGTTTGTATCTATTATTATTTATAAAACATGATTCCATTACTTCGGGTACTGTTTGAGTGTACGGCTAATTTGCACATCTAATTGTAAACCTATTCATGTGTGGGTTGATGTTCGGGGCTATGCAGCACGTGCCAAGTTGGTCCAAGGATCGATGACTGATAAACTGATTTTTTGCATATATTTAGAAGTTAAAAATTCTGACAATAGTCTTTGAGGTAATGTAAAATACTGACTTGTGTCTGGTTTGACAGGAAGCGAAACTCAAGGTAGGCAAAAGGCTAGATAGATTATAGCAGTTCTTTTTTAAATTGTATTTTTGTAAAATTACATTAATATAAATGTGAGTAGCCGAAAAAAGAAGCTTAAAGGTTTGATTGCAAGTGAATGTGAAACATAAAATAGAATGTCGAGTCTTACACTGAATCAGTACCAATAATTAAATTATAATTAAATAAAAAACACGCTACAGTCGATAGACTGTTCCATGTGCTGTCACGTCACTCCACGTTCATTTAATTTAAATGCCCATGACAAAAAGACTGAAACAAACCCTATATAGTGTAATAATTTTGTGATAATTAATCTATGAGCGAATGATTTCCTTTTCTTATGTATTCGACGAATGTTTGATGATGTATGTCAGTTATAATGTAGATTATTTTGTTATGTTAAAATAAAGATTTTTCGTGTGTGTGCGATGAGTGGTTTGGTAGATGTAAATGTTTTTGTATGTAAAAGCGCTCGAGTTAACTTTGCTTCAAATAAGAAGGATGTATTTCCTTTGACATGGTGTGACGACAGTGACAGGACGAACATTATGAAAGTTGTAA
This sequence comes from Tholera decimalis, assembly GCA_943138885.2. NCBI lineage: Eukaryota > Metazoa > Arthropoda > Insecta > Lepidoptera > Noctuidae > Tholera > Tholera decimalis. Next base: position 2,591,294 of record OW964553.2, on the reverse strand, counting down.
ATTTTGATTATTATTAGTTTTTTCTTAGAAGATGCATAATTCACATGAATGAAGATTGTTTGTCTTTTTGTCATGGAAACGAGTCTTTAGTCCTAGCTTTAAGTATCTCTCTGTATTATAAAAGTATAGTTAAATTAAACTAATTCTTAAAACATTATAAATTAGACATTTTGTTTCGCCTGCCAAGGCTATCCGAAGTTTTCTAAGTGATGGAATAAAAAATAAAATAAATTAAACTGAAATTTTACGCATTTTCATTTAAAAGATTTTCGTATAAATACACCAAAAAGAAAACATAAAAAAGCAAAACTATAATTTTTAACCTCGCAAACATTCTTTGTAATATTTGAGGCCCAGTGGCCAGTATCAATCTGTGACATTGAGTCTCAAAAGCCTCAGTTTTCCGCCCTCGAGCAGGGCCACTCCACAGTCGTTGGTGCCGCCGCAGTAATGATACGAAGAGAACACTGATATCAGACGGCCGCGGAGTTGACACTGCAGGAGAAAACAAGTTACAAATATTTCTAAAGGAGGAAAGAAGTTGAGGGATGTGGTTTGGCACTTTGTGACTTGACCACGGTAATGGATCTGAAATCTAATTATACCCAGATTTAGTCATTCGTTGGCTCAGCTGCACCTCTGTATCTAGAGAGAGATAGTGTCTAGCGGAGATCTGTTTTCGCCTAGATTTAGCCGCCAAATACCAGAATACGTCTGAAACTGAAGATGGGCGATAATGACCATAGCATTGGGGTTTAGTAATAATATCTAACTAAAACTATTTCTCTTCACAAAAATTAGTTTCATATATAAAAATATGAAGTTGGGTTAACTGAAACCTAGCACTAGATTGGTTAACTCAATACAATCAAATATCATCCAGAGCTGGTGTCTATTGGTAGTCACCAAGTCCTCACTCCACAGAAACAGGCATAACACAATATAATCAATTAAAATTTCCAGCATCGCATTAGCAACACCACCCTGCGCTCCATTACTCAAGTACCTAGCTGATGTTGGAGTAAAAACAGCCAAGCTGAGGTGGGAGTGGGCCGGCCGCGTCGCACGAATGCAACCGGAGAGGTGGGCAAAGATCGTCACCCATCGGACGCTTGAAGGAGGACAATGCCGTCGAGGTCGACCACGACGCCGGTGGAGTGACGATCTGAGCATGTTCGCGGGGCAAACATGATCCGAAAGCGCCCAAGATAGAGAGGTCTGGAAGGAAAAAGGGGAGGCCTTTGGCTGGCCTCAGCAGTGGGACACAACGTAGGCTAAGAAAAAAAAAACCAGCGGTGGGGTCTTGGTTTCCACTGAAATCGACAAAATGGCGACGTTTCGATATCAATATGCCTATTTTCAGCTTACCATAAACCCGTTCTGATGCAGTTCATGCGCTCTCACGACGTGCGACAGCTGGTTGGCCATCAGAAACCGGTCAAGCGCGGTCTGGTCGAACATGTGGCCCGTGCCCCGCTTGGTGTTAGCCGCAAACCCCTCGTTGGAAGCCAGTTCCAGTTGTAAAGTCGCTGTGATCTTGTTTGGCCTAAATTGATGGATAGCAGGGATTATTTGAATGCGGTGTTACCACCTCACCTTTTGGCTGGGGGTGCATAGGATGTAAAAACCCGTGTGCTGAGTTCTAGGGTCGCCTAGTTTTTATATATGTGAGGCCCGTAAAAGCTAACAACGTCGGCCCTGACCTAAAATAAAAAAGAAACCGCCAAAGGTCACGTAGTTTAAGCCTCTGAGGTAAAACAGGTGGGTTACCTTCTTTTGCAGTCTGGTAAAAAATAGTCTATACCAAATTTTTATACAATCAAATATTTTTTTCCGCTTTATGATATTAGTATAGAATTCTTGCGGGTTCTTTTGGCCTTTGCGGGCTACAGGTACCGACATCAAAGTGCACACACCCTGTTAAGAGTATTTCAACAGTGTAATGAAGACTGCTGTAACTTAAAAGAACACTAGCAATCCTGTTCAGCTACTAAATTGGTCAAACAGTTCTAGTTCGTCTACCTCCAACGATTCCAATCTTCAACGTTTGTGCGACGTCTATTCGCAGACCACTGATTGACTAGAAGGTAGACACCACTTCTCCTAGTTATGCAAATACAGTACCATTGTTATACGCTTACTTGATAGGATCGTTCCATAGCAGCTCCCAAGCAATAGAGCTCTGTTCGGCTGGGCGTGGTAGTGGCACGGGCACCTTCTCAATGGCCGAGATCAGCGGGCACACCCACGGTGGAGGTAGCCCGCCGTGGCAGCAGAAAACCTGGGGTTAAGTACTCGTATGTTTTCTGACCAGTAAGTATATAGGGGGATACCGCAGCTCGGAACGTAAGGGCAACTGAAGGAACCGGCTGGGTTCTTAGTCGTTAGTAGTCTGGTACTCTATCCAGGAGCAGGAGAAGTCAAGTTTTCCCCCGAAAAAAAGTAATTCATGACTGCCGAGTCAAATTTTCAGCAATTACTCGAAGTATAGTACCTACCGACCCACACACTGCTCAATAAGGAAGCCCGCCGTTGCGCGTTATAGCATGAACGCTATCAACCGAGCCTTCGCAAACATACTCTAAGCGCGCTCTACAATTAAAAGCCTGAATCCATTATAATACTGGACGCGCAAGGCATTGGTTGTTTGCGTAAAGATAAAGAATGTAGAATGAGAACGTGCAAAGCCGGGTCGTGTCGCTAGTACTTATAAATAAATAAATACCTATATATATTTAAGAGCAGTGGATACCTACTCACTTTGTCGTCGATGACGGCCGCTAAAGGAAGACAGTCAAAAACATTATTTATTGCGTTCCATATCTTAATGCCTTCAAGCTCACCGTATTTGGCGATACATTCACTGCAAAACAATTGACGATTGTATAAGCTAGGTATCTGATGTTAGGTGACAGACGTGCCTAATGACGTGGTGAGTGATCAGTCGCTGCCGACCGTGGGTCAGTCAATGGTGGGCAGTGCAGTCTCTCGCAGTTGACCGCTAGACCTTGCCTAAGGTGAGTGCACCTTTGTACCTTAAAAAGGCAGCCTTAGGCGTTTGTGACGCAAACAGTTAAAGCAAATAAATAAAAATAATTTAATGATTCGTTTATTCTTCTTCCACAAATAAAATAAAACAATATAAAATAAAAATTATCCACATTGATTTCGTACTTTTTACGTGTTGTGTAGGTACATAAACATGTACATAATATTAAAAAAATACTAGATATGGTTTCTATTAGCCATCGTGTAACATTCTCGAAGCACTACAAAATGTATTCAGGCTGTATCCAATCAGTAAAGGACTCGTTAAAAAGCATTTTTGATGACTCCTCTAAAGATTCTTCAAATTTAATAGATTTTCATTTTATACAGGAAGACTGCTCAAGTAGATTAAACTGTGCCTGTCCTAATACCTACTTACTGAGATTGATGGACCATAGGATGGATGGATGACCATGGATGTATAGCTACAAAACGCAGATACCTGTAGAAAGTGAACATCTTCTGTATGTCTCTGATCTCGTGGTTCCCTCGCACCATGTGCACGGCGTTAGGTCTCTGCAGCTTGGCAGCCAAGAGGTACGCCATCAGCTCGGTGCCGTACGCCCCTCGGTCCACGTAGTCACCCAGGAACAGGATCCGTGTGGCTGCTAGCGCTGTACCGGACGGCCACAGTGCGCTTTCTATAGATAGAAGGGCGCTTAGATTGCCGTGGAGGTCTCCTGCAAATATAGACAGCAGCATGAATAGTGGTTTATCAAGCCATTTCAGCTGTATAAAGAGTGGATTATCAAGCAATTTCAGCTTTTGCTCCTTGTTCTAATCCTTATTCCTATTATCTGGGGTCAGTTCTCTCTTGTCTACTGATGCTGTCTATTTCCATCTCCTTCAGTTCCTTCCGGAACGTCGACAACCAGATCATATGGTCATCCATCGCAGGTATACATATAAATCGATGATAGGAACGACTTTGGAACTCCTCCTCATATGTACCTACTTATGCAGCTTCATCGATGAATGAAGTGTGTAAAACAACCGTTACATGGCTGTTACAGTAGGCACTAATTTTCATTGCCCCAGTTTAATGAACATCAATCGAAGATGAATATACTTACAAGGTGTAGAAGGTCCCCTATTTCGTTCGACTTTTTCTTTTCAAGTCGATGCTCAAACCTCTTTGGACAAGTATGCAGCTACCTAAACAGCTTTTGCCTCGTGCCTTTAAGATCATGCAAGGTCGTGGCCGTGCATGATGGACATGACAAGAGGTGGGCCATATCTTGTACAGGGATTCCGCACTAGCATTGCGTCAGTGATTGGACTTAAAACCTTGTTGGGAAAAGGTGGTTAGGCTGAACGTACCGTTACGCCAGTTGCTTAGCGAAGTACGTCGAGAGACTTCGACGGAAATCTAGAATGTTCGAGACACTAACGCCACCTGGCGGTGAGTAGCAGTACTGGGTATATCGAGAAAGTTTGACTGACTTCAAATACGTTCGAGACACTAACGCCATCTAGTGGCGAGTGGCAGTACTGAGTATCTCACACTGAGTACGACAGTCTTATTTCAAGATACGAGGCGGTATAATCGAAGCTTTACAAGTGAATTTCGGTGCGATTTAAGTGTTAAGAGCCATTTTTCAAAATTTGAACGCTCGAGTTTAGGTAAAAATCGGCATGTATGCGTGGCGATGCACACATAAACAACACTAATAGTGTAGAGAGAGTGTCGAGTCGGACTAAACAATCTTGAGCTGTTATAATCGTCTTTATAAGAAAGAGATTTGATTACTTAAATGACTTATGATTTAAAAAATGAAAGACATGTATAAAGTATATATTTAAAAGAAATATGGAAGTTATGTGACAACCAACTTCAACAAAATTAAACTCAAAAGTGTAAAATCGGTGTTACTTAACTAAGAAATATCACACTTTTTGTGTACGTATGTACGTACGCACGTAAGTTATGAGTTGTAGTTTCCGATATTTATTTTTTAATAAACTGTTTCAGAAGGAAGGTTATTTTTTACGTTAAATTGTAAATGATATTTATTTCTACAAATAGGTTAAGGGTAAGAAAAAGTGTTGGTGTGTCTATACAAAAATGTATATATTCCTGTCATAATTGAACCATATACCGCGCCTTGATTGAGTTTAGATTTTTCAGTTGTGTTGGGGTCTGAAGTTTTCAAAATAAAGCTAGATACACACATCTTATAAATTTCAAGTAAAATTTGGATATGAGACCCATCCGTTTCTCTTTTTCTATTTTTAGATAGCTCATATTGTAGCCGAACTTTTCACTGTGTTTGCTTATATTGATTAATTGACTCCAAAAGTACTGACAATCTATTATTCGCCTTCCATGCACTTTATAATTATTCTAAAAAATAAAAATTTGGATTTCAGAATTTTAACTTTGTAATGAAATATACATACGTAAAACTTGAAAAGAGGTAATTGTAATCATCATTATGAATATCTTTTACTATGGGACCAACCTTAAAATTGCGAAAAAGAATAACCGAACCCGAGAAATTTGAGAGGGTCTGTATCGGGCGGCCGATACGATCAGGGGGTTGGTGTGGGTATCAGCAGAGGTGAAGTAACGCACTGACATGCGTTTCAACACTTGCTTTATGGTCGGGAGTTTGAGGTCTACGTGGAGATCCTCATTCCTCAAGAACCAGGGCGCGCCCGTGGCCTTTCGGAGAAAACCATTCTGAAGGACCTGCATCCTATGGATCTGGGCCGGACTGGCATGGGCAAACACCGGACAGGCGTACGTCATGATAGGACGTATGCACTGATGTGTATCCGGAAACAATATTGGAGTAATATTTGATAAAGTGGCAACATTCTCTCTTCCGCTCCATGCTTGCTATGTACCCATGTTGTGTGCGAATAAAAAAGTAAAGTTTTATAATACAAGTTGGTATTTACATTCATTGGACACCCATACTTATGTTCCTGAGGGCCAGGGCACCACAAGGTGTGAGGACACCACATTTTGGCGACGAGATTACGAAAACACAGTAAGCAAAGTGCAAAACTTTTTTTCTCGCCATGGCGGCGATAGCGTCGAATGCCGGCGTGCTTAAACCATTTTCGGAAGGCGAAGACATTGATTGTTTTTTGGAGCGTTTGGAGCAATACTTTACAGCCAACACAATAAATGCTGAAAGGCAAGTGGCAACTTTACTGACTATGATTGACGAAAAAACCTATAAAGTTTTGAAGAGCATCGTGCATCCTATGTTACCGAAACAAAAGAAATATGCAGAGCTGGAAACAGCGCTCAAAATGCGTTACAAGCCTAGGACATCATATTATAGGAAAAGAACTGCGTTTGATAGGATGAGGCAGGAGGAAGGAGAGTGCGTCACCAAATGGTATGCCCGCGTCAGACAGGCGGCGGCTGATTGTAATTTTGAAAACGTAGAAGAACGCGTGAAAGATAAATTTGTAACTGGAATGAAGCAAGGACCAGTTTACGAAAGATTATGTGAAGAAGATGTAAAGAAGGAACTAAAAGAATTAATTGAAATTGCGTTGAACAAGGAATCTGTACTCCAGGAGAGGGCTCAAGTAAACAAAATAACTCAGAGGAACCAAGGAGGTTACAAACAAGCAACAAAAAGACCTAACAAGGAGAAGAGCCAAATGGAGACAGAAGGGTTGAAGTGCATTCATTGCGGAAAAGGTAATCATTCATTTGCTAAGTGCAAATACAAATCCTATAAGTGTAAAATCTGTAAAAAAGTGGGACATTTAGCTAATGTGTGTAAATCTAAGCCAACAAATATTGTAGATGTACACAACAGTAGTAATAATAACGAAAATTTAAATATTTTTAACTTCTCTCAGTATGGAAATGTAGACTATATTTCTCCTATAATTTTTAAATGCATCATTAATAATGTACCTATAGACATGGAGCTGGACACAGGGGCAGCGGTCTCCTGTATTCCAGAAGTAATATATAAGCAAAAATTTTCTAACATTAAGATAAATGAAACACATGTTGAGTTAAGGACATACAATGGTGAGATCATAAAGCCTGTAGGTAAAATTAAGGCATGTATACAGTATCAAGACACAGAAATTAAAGGTGAACTGTTTGTAGTAAGAAATGGGAGCAAAACGTTACTTGGCAGAGATTTAATAAAGAAATTTAATTTTAGTAATAGAAATATTTTAGCCATTAATACAATGGAGAAGGGTGAATTGGACAATTTGTTGCATGAGTTCTCAGAAATTTTTAATAGTGGTTTAGGAGTAATAAAAGGGGAAGAAATAAGATTAGACTTAAAGGAGAACACTAAACCTATATTTCACAAACCTAAACCAGTTCCACATGCTTTCAAGGAAAAAGTTGATCAGGAAATAAATAAGTTGGAGCGGGAAGGTGTATTGGAGAAGGTAGAAACTTCCAAATGGGGTACACCGTTGGTCCCTGTTATCAAGGAAAATGGTAGTCTCAGGTTATGTGCTAATTATAAAATAACTATAAATAAATATTTAGAAGACATTAACCATCCATTACCGCGTATTGAAGATATTTTTATAGCTTTACAAGGGGGTGAAAGGTTCACAAAGTTAGATCTTCGTAATGCTTTTAATCATTTATTAGTGGATAGTGATACAGGTGAGTTACTAGCCTGGTCGACACCAAAAGGTATTTATAAATTAAAAAGACTTCCGTATGGTACCAAGCCTGCCAGTGCGATTTTTCAAGCAAAAATGGAAAAAGTATTGTTAGGTGCTAAGGGTGTAGTTAATTTCATAGATGATGTGTTAATTACAGGGAGTAATGACTTAGAGCATCTAGATAATTTGAGAGAAGTGTTGAAAAGATTTAAAAGGGTAGGAATTAGGTTAAATAAGTCTAAATGTTTATTTTTTCAAGAAGAAGTTAAGTATTTGGGTCATGTTATTTCCAAGGAGGGATTAAAAAAGGACAAAGTAAAAATAGAGGCTATTTTGAAAGCACCACCACCAATCAATGTAAGTGAGGTTAGGTCTTGGATTGGTATGGTAAATTATTATTCTAAGTTTGTTCCACATTTGTCTCAGACATTAAAACCTATTTATGGTTTGCTACAAAAAGATAAGAAATTTTTATGGTCAGAAGATTGTAGTAGTAGCTTTAAAAAAATAAAAAAGGAGATAGTTTCTGATAATATTTTGGTGCATTTCAATAGAGACTTACCCTTAAGACTTTCATGTGATGCATCTCAAAATGGTATAGGTGCTGTGCTCAGCCATATAATGCCAGATGGTTCTGATAGACCTATTAGTTTCATTTCAAGAGTATATTCAAAGGCTGAAAAGGGGTACTCAATGATTCATAAAGAAGCTTTAGCTATTTATTGGGCAGTAAATAAGTTTTATCAATATTTAATAGGTATGAAGTTTGAACTTGAGTCTGACCATAAACCCTTACAGGCATTATTTGGTGAGAACAAAAGTCTCCCACAAATGGCTGCAGGTAGGTTGCAGAGATGGTCTATATACCTAGCCAATTTTGATTATACATTTAAATATATTTCAGGTTCAACTAATGTAAAAGCAGATTGTATGTCTAGATTACCATTAAATTATGAAAATCAAGGTAAAAGTGAGTGTGATTACATAAATTTTGTAGAACAGCAGAACATTATTGATTTACAGACTGTAAGGTCGGAAACTAGAAAAGATTCATTGCTTAGTTCAGTTTATAATATGATTAGGTATGGGTTTACTAACATGCCACAAAATGATAATTTAAAAGCATTTTTTCAAAGAAAAAGTGAACTGTACATTGATCAAAATGTTATTATGTGGGGTTACAGAGTTGTAATACCTAAAAAGTTACAGTTAAATTTATTAAAAGAATTACATTCAACTCATGAGGGTGTAGTCAAAATGAAAGCAAATGCAAGGTCTTATTTTTGGTGGCCTGGTTTAGATAGTGATATTGAGAATTTTGTAAAGAATTGTGATGTTTGTATGTCAGCCAGACCAGAACCACCTAAGTCAACTGTTATTTCATGGCCAAAGACTAATTTTCCATATGAACGTGTTCATGCAGATTTTCTAGGGCCTATTGACAATAAAATGGTTTTGTTAATTATTGATACTTACTCCAAGTGGCCAGAAGCTTTCATAATGAAAAACTTAGATTCTAAATTAACGGTAGAAAAGTTTAGGGAATGTTTCAGTAGGTTTGGTTTGCCTAGATTTGTTGTGACAGATAATGCTGCTACCTTCTGTAGTAAAGAATTTTCAGAATTTCTAAGTAAGAATGGTATTCACCATGAAACATCTCCTCCATTTCATCCAGCTACAAATGGTTTTGCTGAAAATGCTGTAAGAAATTTTAAGTCATCTTTGTTAAAGTCATTGAAAGATAGTAATAATTATAAAGTATCTTTTGAAACATTAATGAACAGGTATCTTTTTCACTATAGGAATTCAATACATATAACCACAGGTATGACACCATCTGAATTAATGTTTCAAAGAAAACTAAAAACTAGATTTGACTTGTTAAATAATAATAAGAAAAATAGCAATAAAATGATAGTAGAGGGGAAAAGGAAGGAAGAATTTGTAGAAGGAGATATTGTGTACTGTAGAGATTATAGATATCCTAATAAGAAGAAATTTGTTAAAGCTAGAATAGATGAGGTATTAGGCAAGAGAACTTATTTGTGTAAAACTGAAGATAATTTAATTTGGAAGAGACATGTAGATCAGATTATTCGTGCATCAGATAACTTGTTTCCTAACTCTATTCAAAGTAACTTTAAAAATAATGATGTGTCGTTGTCATCACCTATTCAGGAATACTTACCACCTATTGTAACGGGAAATGATAACTCTGTAAGTTTACCTAGTCAGGAAAATGTACCACCTATTGAGTCTACGAGTTGTGACACTGCGATGTCAGATATGGCAAATCCTGTAAAGAGTGATGTTAGTAAAGAGTTAGTGTTAACCGATGTAGAAAATAAGAATGTAGCTGATGAGACAGTAGTTATAAGACATTCAACTAGGATTAGGAAACCACCCCAGCGTTTAAATTTGTGAGGGGGATATTGATGTGTATCCGGAAACAATATTGGAGTAATATTTGATAAAGTGGCAACATTCTCTCTTCCGCTCCATGCTTGCTATGTACCCATGTTGTGTGCGAATAAAAAAGTAAAGTTTTATAATACAAGTTGGTATTTACATTCATTGGACACCCATACTTATGTTCCTGAGGGCCAGGGTCGTGTAAATTCGGATTTTACACCTAAGGGAGAGCTTGCTGTGTTTATTCAGCAAGGAGTGAAGCCTACCGAGAGCGAAAGTGGCTCGCGAGCGAACCTTCTTTATGTGCTCAGTGAAGTTGAGGAACTGATCTAAGATTACACCTAAGTATTTGGCTCGCTTCTCCCAAGGGCCAAACATAGTGATCGGGCTGGGGAGGGTGGGCTGTCCATGGCAAGCCCTGCGAAACAGGACTGCTTGACTTTTGTCGGGGTTTACCTCAATCCTCCATTTCCTAAACCAATCGCCTAGTGCGTTGGCTGAGGTCTGGAGGGTATGAGCGATGCAATCGGGACTTTTTCCCGAGTAGTAGATGGCCGTGTCATCGGCAAATAGGGATAACTCTACTGGAGGGTTTTTGGGGATGTCGCTAGTGAATAGCGTGAAGAGTGGGGGGGAGAGCACAGAGTGGGGGAGAGAGCACATTTAGACTACATCAAAGTATTACTTTATATTATAAATGCAAAAAACTTTTAAACAAAAAATAAAACCGACTTTGCTTTCGTTCATCGGTTTTTTTTCGTATTTTCGTGTTTGGACACCGACTTCCAAAAAGTTAGTTAAAAAGTGTTTTTAACGCTTTTTAATTTGTAATTTATCAAGTTACAAAAGCCAAAATGTCAACTACTTATCACCTTATACAAAATATAGCTTTTCCCTAGGCAGAGCCGTTAATTTTTGAGGAGTTCTCCTGGTACTTCACCATCAGCTTTACTTCACCATAATTATGCATTGTAACGAGCATAAAGTGCTTAGCCATATTCAAGTAATCGAATCGCAACCCACGAAATACTTATTATTGAGTAGTTCCGGTGGCCATCTGTGGTCTTCATCATCAGTTCCACTTCACTAAATGGTGTTTTTCAAGAGCAACTGCACAAGTTACTACAAAAAATAACCAAATCGCTATAGGTGTGCCTATAAAATTTGAAGAGTAACCTCGATTTCTCCATGATTCGATCATCAGATCCTGACGTGATGACAATGGAAACAATAAAAAAGTATACCCTATCAAACAAGAAAATAAAATTTTAAAATCGGTCTAACCGTCTTCAAGTAATCAGGGAGCATACATACAAAAATCCGACGAACTGAGAACCTTCTCCTTTTTTTTTGAAGTCGGTTAAAAAAGATGTACACTTGCTTCATGTGCATTCTTTAATGATGCATAATTATTGCGTTTCCCTTTTTTGACACAATGGTATACACCGTGCCTGTTCTCCATAGCTAAAACAATTACGTATAAAGAACTAAAAATATTTCTTACAAAAAAAAAATACGAGTATCAAAACCCGCGTAGTCGTAGTATAGTTAGCGTTCTCAATACGTGCGCTCGACTGTCGGGACGCGGAAAAAATTGACATAGGTCCTACCTCGGAGGGCACTCGCGCCGTACTGAATGCAGCTAGCTTGGGCAACGTAATATATAGTAATTTAGAGCGTTCTTAAAATCATGTTATTACAAAATTACATGATCGCATTGTCATAAAAACTATTTATTTGAATTCTTCACAGAACAAAGTTTATTTTGACGTAATTTTTTTATCGAAATTACGCCTTATTAAATGCGAATAATCGCGACAAATTTGCGCTACAGCACCTAAAAATAGACAATAGTTTTTTTTTTTTCTAAATAATGCAATAAATAATCCTGAATATTGAACATTAGTTTACAAATCAAGTATATGTCTTATACTATCCATATTTTTTTCACCTGAATTTGTGAACATTAGTCATAGATTCCGGAATCTGAAGTTGACTCTACGATGATTTTTCAGTAAACTACTTTTGGGAGATTACTCACCACAAAGCGATGCACATGTTTTAAGTAGATGTGAAACGAAGAAACACTTCATTAATAATTGATCTATTTGAGACATATATTTTAAAAATTCAAAGTATGACGTAAGATGGTAAAGCAGGCGATTAAAATCTTAGAAATTTGCGAAAAAACGTCTAATGGCTCTTAAGTGACAAGTATTGTACTGTGAATAACTGTGTTAATTCTTGTTTTGTGTTTATTTAATTAAAGTGTTAATTTTGGTCTAATTGGCATTAATTATTTCTATCCCGAACCCCAGCTAGTAACAGTACCAATAGCGTAGACGGGTGAAGAGAGGCGCAGAAGGCGCGGCTCGCCGGCGCAGATGGGGCGCACCAGCTCGGCCAGGCGCAGCAGCAGCGCGCCCAGCGCCGCCTCCTCCGCCGCCGCCCCCCACGCCCACGCCGGCTTCACCAGCGCCAGCGGGCTGCCACCCGGCTGCCGCCGCGACTGGACATTTATTTTTAAATTCTGTATGGCCCACTCTTGACCTTGATCCCGCCTGATGGTAAGCGATAGATGACGTCTACGATGGAACGAGCGTGCCCAGAACATGCCTGTTCACTCTTGCTTTAAAGGTTGAAAGGTCCAAAGTGACAAGGGATCACAGAAGCCGGCAGAGAATTCTACAGCTTGGAAGTACACACAATAAATGTGGAGGAGAAGCGCTTGGTACGACAAGACGGTATATCGACCAAGTGTGGACCCACCCAGCCGTGCGTCTGGTAGACCGGTAGTGAAAGGAAGATTAGGGAGATACCATAACAATTATATAGAAAGCTGTCGTTGACTCTGTAACTCGTAAGACCTTTTGTGCATTAAATCGTACTTATTTGGTCTTATTTACTATTCGCATAATATGTAGCTGTAACTTGGAGGTTTTTAAGACAAAAGTGAATAGGTTTCTTATAAGTAAAGCGTGATTCATCTTCGATCACATCATCGCTTACCATCAGATGAGAGAGTGGTCGAACGCGATCCTATCATTATTAAAAAAATGTAGTAGTGTTCACCCAGTAGTTACAGAAATGACTATAACTACTGGGTGAACACTACAATGGGTTCAATCCCAGGCAGGTACATCACTTTGTGTAATTTTCACATTTTCACTATCACCACTGCTTTCAAAATGGTGAAGCAATATCATGAGCAAACCGCATGTTCTGGCACCGAAAACATCGAAGACGTGACATTCACCAAAGCACTGGGCCTGAGTGGTGGATTATGGCACATTCACTTTCATTAAGAGGCGGCCTGTTTCCCAGAAGTGATAACGTTATGTATAATATGGCCCAAGTTCTAAATTAAGATCATAAGATCGGTTTTAACTGTGTGCACCAGGGGCGTAGCTACCACCGTATTTGCCGTATCAATTATACGGGGCCCCCGGGCCACGGGGGCCCCCAAAGTGTGTAAGGAAAAAGAATAAAAACTTTCTAATTTATTTTATTTTACAAATGACAAAATTCTATAAAGCAATTCCTTTTTTTCCCGCCTTAAGCGTGCGTTCAAAAGTTGGCAACACTACATCGTTATGGCGGGCTGCGGGACTTTCCCGTTTTACTTACTTCATCTTCAACTCAGCGGGGAATCCCCGGGAATCCTTCATCGATATCGCGATGTACGTGTACGTTGTTGTACTTTTCATTGGATGTTAAACCACGGAGTGCAGTACACTGTTTATTTACGCGCTTTATATAAATGTGCATTACATTGTAATTCAGTACAAACAATATTGTTCTTCTGGTTTAGCAGTATTAGTAACGACTAGCTTTTGCCCGCGACTTCGTCCGCGTGGAATAGTTACTTTGGGCTAACGTTAAATTTAACCCCGATTTTGAAGCATTCTTCATAGCCTATGTCCTTCCTCACGGTTCAGTGATTTTGATGTAACAGACAGATTAACTTTCATAATTTAGAAGGGAAATATAATATGTCAATCTATAATACTGTTGAAAAATATCGCAATGCGGAACCGCACAATATTATTGTTAATAGCTGTGCCCGCGAGGCCGCGACTCCGTCAGCGTGTAACTCCTTGTGTGTTATTAAGTTAATGTATTGGTAATATTGTTTAGATCACGTTCACATGAGGCTTAAGTACCTATAGAACGAAAATACTTTAGCGCAAAGCTTCCGGGTAAACTATGTTGAAAGTTGACCCGTCCGGCACGTGAACATAAAGATTTCTAGAACTGCTAACCCGGGAAAGAGCGACGAACAACTGACCATGCGAGAAACAACTGACACCGAGATCTACTCCAGCAACACGAAAAGTCTGCCCTTGAACCTTATTAATTGTCATTGCATAACACACCGATACTGGGAATTGCGTTCTTTTTTTTTTTATTTAGAATAGGTTCGCGTTTGACCACCATCTCACCTGATGGTAAGTGATGATGTGGTCAAAGATGGAGCACGCTTACCTAAAAGTAACCTATTCACTCTTGACTTAAAGACTCCTAGGTTATAGCTATCGGGAAACACAGACTCCGGCAGGGAATTCCACTCCTTAGCCGTACGCACAATGAAGGTATTCCCAAAACGTTTGGTGCGTATGGGTGGGATGTCCACCATGTAACGATGGCGCTTCGCCGTTTGTCTCGTAGTCCGATGATGGAACGGGCTTGGTGGAATTAGATTGTGTAATTCCATCGCACACTCCCCGAAATGTAACCGATAGAAAACCGATAGACTTGCAACTCGTCGTCGATGTTCAAGGCTCTGGAGCTTTGATTCGACCAGTGCATCGTTGCCAATGAGTCTTTTGGCCCGCTTCTCGATAGACTCAAGCGCGTCCAGTTGGTATTTAGCAGATCCATCCCAAAGATGAGAGCAGTACTCCATACACGACCGAACCTGGGCTTGATAGAGATTGAGCAACTGTTCGGGTGTGAAGTACCGTCTCACCTTAAATTCGAATGGAAAATTATTTGGTATTATGGGAATTCTGGGAATAAGGACGGTTTCTCCTGCACCGCAACCTGTTAAAATTTGAGCCTCGATTATATTTTGTTGCAACTGGGTGAAAATAAAACTAATATAAAAAGTGTACGTAAATTAGCCAAAACTTAACCTATCGGTATACTAAAATAACTAATACCTATTTTATAAAATAACAACAAAAGGAATCTAAAAATATATTATCAACGACTAAAAGTTGCGCTGATAAGCACGGTTTGTTAATATCAATTAAGTATTGTCTGTCAATAAGGTCGAACGCTCTGAACGTCTATTCGGATCAACAGGCAAAAATTGTATGATGCTCGCACTTTTTTTTTAGGTAGGGCCTCTCGTAGTTCAGCACACTAAGGCTGGTCACTTTTCAACCGCGAAGCTCGCGCTCGCACGCCCCGCCTTTTTAGGGTTCCGTAGCCGAATGGCAAAACACAGAACCCTAAGCCTGGAAACAGTGCTCGACCGACGGTCAGCGCTGACCGTACATTTTGACCGTCAGCGCTGACCGTCGGTTGTGAAAATCGTCAGCGTAGCTGAGTGCGCATTCATAGGCTTGCATAGATATAGCTACGCCGACTGACGGTCAGCGCCGACCGTCGGTCAAGCACTGTTTCCAGCCTTATAGCTTCGATATGTCTGTCCGTCTGTGTCTGTCGGTCTGTCTGTCTGTCTGTCCGTCCGTCCGTATGTCACAGCCATTTTATTCCGAAACTACTAAGACTATACATGAGAAACTTAGTAGGTAGATGTATTCTATGAACCGCTTTCCGACTTTAAGAAAAAAAATAAAAAATATTTAAAATAAAAGGGGGTCCCCATACATGGAACTAAAACTGAAAATATTTTTTTTCATGAAACCTATGCGTGTGTAGTACTTATAGACAGGTCTTTAAAAATGATATAAGGGTTTCTAAAACCACTTTTTCATAAAGTCAATCGTTTAAAAGATATAAGCTTCCAAATTGGTAAAATGTCCCCACCTCCCTCTAACTTCTATAATAATGGAGTGAAAAATCTAAAAAAAAATATATGTCTGTAGATCTTAATGTAAACTTTCAAGAAAATTGGTTTGAACGAAATCGGGTAAGCAGTTTTGAGATACAGCATATTTTCTAAAACCGCAAATATAACTTTGTAATTCATACAAACACTATGAAAAACAAAGTTATCTAGCGTAGGTGTAAAAATTTAAATAAGCTGGTTTCTAGAAATTTTTAAGGTTTTTAGGAACCCTTCATGGGCAAGTCTGGCTCGCACTTGGCCAATCGAGACGCGTCGAGCGCGGCGACCGATTCTCAAAAATAATCCTTATAGCATGATTCAGTATTCACGCGCTTTGGCTTATTATTAGCGTATTTCATGTATAACTTTGGTGTTTCTATACCGATTTATATGATTATTTTTTATGGAATAGTTAATAATGTTAACTTTTTCAGTTAGGGGTGACTGAGAGTGTTATAAACGTAAGAGTAGACAAATATTATAATCAGAAAGCTTCGAACTGCTAAGCTATCGGGAGTTACACGTGTTATTGTGAGTCAACCATAAAAGATAGATATATGCTGTCGTGGGATATTTTTTATATAATTTTAAGGAGAACATTTCCGTCATAAATGATTTCTGTGTAGCTTTAACCATTAAGGTTGCACACGCGACGGAAGCTTAAAAAATGGAGTAACTTCTCCCGTTTTCCCAACATTTCCCTTCACTGCTCTGCTCCTATTGATTGTAGCGTGATGAAAAGTATACTATAACCTGCTCAGGAGTATGAATAATAATTGTACCAAGTTTCGTTAAAATCCGTCGAGTAGTTTTTGTTTCTATAACGGTTATACAGACAGACAGACAGACAGACAGACAGACAGACAGACAATAATTTTACTGATTGCATTTTTGGCATCAGTATCGATCCCTAATCACCCCCTGATAGTTATTTTGGAAATATATTTCATGTACAGAATTGACCTCTCTACAGATTTATTATAAGTATAGATTTGTAAAAGAAATGAGTGAAAGGAAAAGAGATTATCCCAGCGGCGCTGAGAAAAGAAAAATTAAACAGAAAAGGGACGAGGTTATAAAAAAAGTGCCCAAAATTTCTTCATTTTTTCAGAGACAAGATACTGTGAGTGATTTAGATTGGAAAGGTAAGTACTACACTACTACCCAACCCATTTATTAGGGGCCCGTAGTGATAAACAAGGAAATCTTTTAATTTCGGTCTGTCCATCTGTCCGTCACAAAAAGTTGTCTCCCCCCTCGATTTTCACAATTATACTGTTTTTAGGGTTCCGTGCCTTGATTAAAAAAAACAAAATTCTAACTTATCTATAGGATCGATTTGTTTTTAACCGACTTCTGAAAAAGGAGGAGGTTCTCAATTCGGATGTTTGTTTGTTTTTTTTTTTTTTTTTTTTTTTTTTATTTTTGTTCGGGCATAGCTCCGTCGCTCGCCAACCGATTTGAAAAATTATTTTTTTGTTGGAAAGGGTATACTTCCCAAATGGTCCCATGAAAATTTTATCGACATCTAACAAGCCGTTTCTGAAAAATTAACAAAAGTCTAAAAAAATATTTACATTGATGATCTTTTCGGTTACTCTATATTGTGTTTTTTGTTCGCGCGTTTTTAGTTTTTTTGTAGTTAACATTTTGGCTTTTATAACTAGATTAATTACAAATTGACCCACTAAAATGCGCGAAAATAAAAACTTTTTTGCAAAAAAATAAAACCGACTTCCATATCAAAACACTACAAAGCCAAAAATAATTTTAATTTCGGGAGGCGGTGTGAAAAAAAAGCAAATACAAAACCAATAACACCGACTACCGAAATTAAAATTATTTTTGGCTTTGTAGTGTTTTGATATGGAAGTCGGTTTTATTTTTTTGCAATAAAGTTTTTTGTTGTTTGTTTATCAGTCCGTATCGTATCGTAAATTGCGTGTTGAGAACTTCAGATGTGCAGACTCGCTTTCGGGTTCTCGTTTTGTATGGCCACTACACTACGCGCTGCGTTTAAATAGCACGCAGGTGTATAGTAATGCACGGACGGGCTGCAGGTGATTTTGTATCTACTAATAGGTACGAGCACAATCCGCGTAGAATCTGTGTGCGTCTGAACTGAACACTCTCTAACTGTGACCCTTAGTAACGTTATTTATTTATATATAACTCTTTTTAGTTTAGTATCAAAGCATTCGTATTTATTTTTTAACAATTACTCGTTTATTTTTAGATTCTTCTGAAGCATGTTCTTCGTCACATATCCATCCGGAAATAGAAGAAAGCCAAGCACATACTTTATCGGATGTCCATCCAGAAATCGAGGAACCCCAAGTCAACGATTCTGATATATCTGCAGATAATGCAGATTGTAATATAATTTCATCAGATAGAGGAAATTTTGGTGACAATTTAACTGAATGCGAACGAAAAATAATTTTTAAATTGGGTCCATTTAAACCACAAGGACCATTTCCAAAAGTTTCAGAAAATAACCGACCTTTTTCAGCTTATTATTATTCATATTTCAATCAGGCAGGCATAAAAATTATAAGACCATGGTTATGTTATTCTAACGTTTTAAACAAACCGTACTGTCACTTCTGTTGGTTATTAGCAGATCGTCAAAACAAATCGTACTCCTCTGCTTGGGTTAACGGTGTTTCGGTTAGAAGCAATTTCACACATACTATTCTTGACCATGAAAAGTCACAGCAGCATATTAGTGCCTCACTCTCTTATAATAATTGGTTGCTTGCAAGGAAATACCATCGATACTCTATTGAAAAGTGAAATCGATAGAAAAATTACATTCTAGAGAGATGTACTGCATCGTATAATTAATCTTATAATTACTTTAGTATCTTGTAATCTACCTTTGAGGGGGCATGATTCTGATTCTGGCAATTTTATGGCAATTTCACGTCTGCTATCTAACTATGGTGCAACTTTAAAAGAACTTTTTCTAAAACCGAAAGGTGAAACAAATTATTTAAGCCCTACGATTCAAAACGAAATTATTAGTTTGCTTGGTACTAACGTTAGGAACAGTATTATCTCAGAAATTAAAAAAGCTCCATTTCTGACAATAATTCTGGATACAACACAAGACTTGTCAAAAATTGACCAACTATCTGTAGTTTTTCGATATATCTCGGTTACAGAAAATGATGATAATGTGCCTAAAGAAATAAAAATCTGTGAGTCCTTTTTAGGATTCATAGCAGTAACCGATTGCAGTGCTGCAGGTCTGAAAACTGTCATTTTAAATTTGACTAAAGAATATGGAATTGATTTGACTAAATGTAGAGGACAGGGATACGATGGAGCAAATGTTATGTCGGGTGTGTATGGAGGATTACAAACCCTAATAAAAGAGCATGCTCCAAATGCCGATTATGTTCATTGTGCTGCGCACGCTTTAAACTTGGTTTTGAACGATAATGCGAGACATGTTCGTGAAGTATCGACTTTTTTCGATAATTTAGAAAAAATATATACTTTTTTTGGCAATAGTATAAAACGCTGGGCTATGCTAAGTGACGATTCATCTGAAAAATATTTGATTACCCTTAAAAAGGTATGTCCTACCAGATGGTCTTCTAGGAACGACGCTTTATTAGCAGTAAAGAAATTTTTTTTACTAATCATGAAAACTTTGTACCAACTAAATTTAATTTCAAATAAAAAAGATGAACGTGAAGAATGTAAAAGTATAATTAATATTTTAGAGAGTTTTGATTTCTTAGTGCTCGTTACATTTTTTTCTTCACTATTTGAAATTATTAATCCTGTTTCTAAAGCTCTACAGCATGATAAGAATGACTTACAGAAATCTAGTATTTTATTAAGTAATCTTTTAAATAGACTGTGCCAATTAAGAAATCAGAATTCATTTAATAGTTTGCTAAATGAATCCAAAGATTTAGCAAAAAAGTGGGGGGTAACAACTGTTTTTAAAAACAGTAGGCGAAAGATAACGAAGCGTTTTTTTGATGAGTTATCACAAGATGAGAGAATTTCCGACCCGGAATCCTATTTCAAAGTCAATGTATACTATTGCTGTTTAGATATATTCATTTCTCAAACTAAAGAAAGATTTCAGAGCCTTTGCAACCTGAGTAGTATATTCGAAATATTACAACCGGAGAAACTCCTATCTTCTTCAAGCGAAGAGATATTAAACGCTTCCGGAAAACTGTCTGCTAAATACAGTAAAGACATCTCACTTAATCTTTGTGACCAATTAAAGGCTCTAAAAACATGCTTAAATTCTGAAATTAAAAAAAATTATTCCATTAAAGAACTCATTGAATTATTGCTAGTAAAATTCAATAGTCTTGCATCCAGTTTTCCCGAGGTAATCACAGCATGCTTTTTATTCTTGACCCTTCCAGTTACAACCGCAACGGCAGAAAGAAGTTTTTCAAAATTAAAACTAATAAAAAATTACTTAAGAACTTCGATGGGACAAGAACGGCTGTCAGACATCTCACTATTGTCCATAGAGGCAGAAACTTTAGAAAAACTAAAATCATCATCAGCCATAAATGATTTAATAAATCAGTTTGCCGATAAAAAGGCAAGGAGAGTGAATATTTAAAATTCGATTTTTATTTGTAAAATGGGTAAATTATGTGATAAATAAATATTACTTCTCACAATATTTTTTTTGTTTTGTGAAAAATCTTTACCTCCATATAAGGGCCTCCAAAAAAATTTTTATACGGGGCCCCGACAAGGCACGCTACGCCACTGGTGTGCACACACTGCAAAAGAAGTTGGCC
Organism: Tholera decimalis; assembly: GCA_943138885.2. Classification (NCBI taxonomy): domain Eukaryota; kingdom Metazoa; phylum Arthropoda; class Insecta; order Lepidoptera; family Noctuidae; genus Tholera; species Tholera decimalis. The sequence continues at coordinate 2,570,414 of OW964553.2, read as the reverse complement.
AAAATTTAATTGAATGAAGAAAAGTCGTACTAACATTATGCGGCTTGTCGACGGCACTGGCGAAGTAGTGCACAGCTGCGAGTGCCTCCACGGGCATGCAGCTGGGGCCGAGCAGCTCGCACGAGTGCGCCTCGTGCGCCAGCAGGTACGCGCTCGACGAGCTCACCGCGTCCTCTGCATGCACAGTGAACTTCTACGTTATAAAGAAACTAGCTGTGCCCAAAGCTTCGTTCGCTTGTTAGTTTTTCCAGTGCGAATTACATAGAATATCAAGTAGGTTAAATATTGCCTTATAATTACCTTTATCTTCCAGCGAAAGGCCCATTCAAATTGGTTCTGCCGTTTCAGACGTATACTTCAAATTTATTTATATGTATGTGGTATATCATCTGCTAATATTTTTCCTGATGGTGGGTTCAGCTTCCAGTCTAAACGGATGCAGCTAATTACTAGTGTTTTAAGATAAGATTTCTTTATTTGCTCCAAACATGTGTACACAATGTACACATAGAGAATAAAAACGCATGTGATGATAACATAAAAATGAAAATAAAGTTCAGACATGTTTGCCTATACGATGGCGTGCAAATGTTTTAAATAATCAATTTGACAATTTTTTTTTATTGTTAATAGACTCGTGTTTGACCACCATCTCACCTGATGGTAAGTGACGATGTTGTCGAAGATGGAGCACGCTTGCCTAGAAGTAACCTATTCACTCTTGACTTAAAGACTCCCAGGTGATAGCGATCAGGAAACACAGACTCCGGCAGGGAATTCCACTCCTTAGCCCGCACAATGAAATTATTCCCAAAACGTTTTGTACGTATGGGTGGAATGTCCACCATGTAACGATGGCGCATCGCCGTTTGTCTTGTAGTCCGATGATGGAACGGGCTTAGCGGAATTAGATTGGGTACTTAAACCCAATAATATAAATTTATAGAGAATAGCAATAATTAAAAAATAAATTTCAAAACTTTATATTAAATAATTAAAAGTTTTACATGGAATGCGTATCTGACCTCCACAATCCAATAGCTGGTTAACACAATATCCCTTGGCTAAAGCCAGGGTCAGATTTTCTGGCTTTTGACTTAACTACGCGTAACGACTGTCAAAGACGTACAATTGACAACCAACCAACGGACCAACGGCTTAACGTCTTTCCGAGGCACGAAGGAATCTCGGTAAGCATTGCTTAACGTCGAAGGCTTGGTGATGTCGAACTGTGGATGAATGATGATGGTACGTATACATGAAACAAGTAAAGAAGTTCAAAACAAAGCTTGCCGTCAAAGTTGGTGAGCTCGATGAAGTCGTAGGGTGGGTGTTTGCGCAGGTGCACGCTGTAGGCGGCCACGCTGTAGTCGTGGCGCGCGGGCCCCGGCGCCGCGCGCGCGTACCCGCGGGACCCCGGCCCCGTCCCGCTGCCCGCGTACCCCACCGCCCCTGGCACACACATCATTGTACCAGCCATTTTTTTCATTACGAATGAGCCCGCTCTTGACCTCGATCACACCTGATGGTAAGTGTAAGATGAGGTCTACGATCGAACGAGCGAGCCCAGAAAATGCCTATTCACTCTTGCTTTAAAGGCTGACGGATCATATGTGGCAGAGAATCTTAATCAAATCTACCTAAAACCATCCAGCTAACTATATCCCAAATTCTACACCTTAGTCATTTGTGGCTTGATGGTCGTTTCGCATTCACAGTCACATTGGCGTAGGGTGAAAAATTCATTCACTGTTTATTACTTTTCTGCTACACTGTTCTTAAACATAGTAACGAATCGGCCACAAGCTACATATTTAAACGAAGGTGTAGAGTTTTTGAATTTAGCCATGGGGCATGTAGAGTAAGGAACTTGACTCTACACGAGCCAAGGCAGTGCGGGCCATATATAGTCTCGTCTTGACAACATTGAAATGAAAGTGATTTAGGAAGAATTATTCATTCTGCCGTTTCCAGGTTTTTCACTTTTACAGGTGGTTTCTGCATTCTTTAGATGCCGACATCATCATGAGTCGATTATTAATCGCTTTCAGCGGAAAAAAGTAAGACGGAAGGGGTAATCCATGTAATTAGGAATAGTTCTAGGACGATTTATGAAGTCCAAGTACAATATTCATAAATAAAAAATAGACACAAAACGATTACAGAAAGTTGAAGAAAAAACTAAATTCAAAAAATAGAAATAATATGGACAACATTCGAATGGCATTGGGCAGGAGACAGGACGTATGATGATAGAAAAGTGGGCGAAAAGGTAATGATACCCTAGAGAGAATAAAAAAGGCAGAGGGAGACAATCCAAGCGGTGGGCGGATGATTTCAAGAAGGTAGCGGTTCTGGAGTGGATACAGACAGCTTAAGATCAAGTAGAGAGCCTTGGAGGTTTGTCGAAGACAACCTAGTAAGAGGGAGACAGATAAAGACAGCCAGGTGCAAACGTATTAGAAAATAAATAATTATAATAAGTGCAAGTGCATAGAATAAGTAGTATTAACATTATTGTAAATTCCCTACTTTTATTTTTATTTATATATACATAAATACCTGATCCTATTGCGGGCTGCAATTTGGACGTGGCCGACGTTGAAGCTTGAACCTCGTTATCCCGCTGTCTGAAAGTTACGAGACATGACCGATTTTACAACCTTCGCATACACAACGCCAGAGACACGGAATTGGGAAAACATATCCAATGTTATGTGTTATAAGATTCATCCTCATCATCTAGCTACCCTAGCTCTATGTAACGTGGGTTCGGTGCAACTCGTTTTCCTCTTATTCACTTACTACTTTTCCTTCGTGATATTCCCTACCCTAACAGTTCATATTGTCTTTGAACTCTTGATCTAGCTCTTCATAGTAAAATGCATTTATCAAAGACAAATGAATCGTTTTCAACAATTCTATCCTTGGCGCCCCTGGCGTAAACTCATTTCTCTATTAGATAAACGATTAGAATGTTGAATGTGTACATTGTAAGTTATAAGTTAAGAACATACAACGATATCCAGTTAGCTAAATTTATATTGCTTTACTATGGAAGAGCAGGGCTTCCCAAAACAAGCATTACTTGCTTTAAGGGGAACTCCAAACACTAAACCTTTATGCATAGGTACCTACTTACTTCTCTTCTGAAGCAATAAACTACTTTGTATAATAATGTTTAACTTTAACTGTTAAACTCTTACTGTAGATCCATGATATACGCAGACACACTTCTGGGCGCCCGCAGTAGAGAACTGGTGCCTCTCAGCCGAAGTTCAGCGACGCCTCGAAGGAACTCCGCTAAGGGCAGTTGTGAGTTCGGCTGCATTCCTAATTGTCTGCAATTTTCATATAGTTCAGATTCTAGATAGAGACGAGTTCTTACAGAGGAGTGAATATATCATAAACACTTTGGGTAGCACTAGGTGTTTGTAAAAATGCACCCACAATACAGGAAAATTCCTAGTGTTCTCTAGTCATCTACATCTACCTAGCTTTTTCCCAGGCTTCCAGTCTATAACCGGATGCAGCTGAGTATTAAGACCAGGCCGTCCAAAATAATTTTCACGCAAGCTCCGCCCCAACTACCCCGGTTAGGCCGTTGTATACTAAACGCTAACGCGGCAGTAATAAAGTTAAATATCGCGTGAGCTCTTTCACCATGTTCAGTTTCGAAACTGCCGTTATGTGCTAAACGCTAACACAGCAGTAACAAAGTTGAATTGAATATCGCGTGCGCTCTTTTACCATATTCGGGTTCGAAACTAAATGTCGTAAGTCTCAATTCTTATTTCGTTTATAACTAAAGTAATAATTGATCTAGAGAAAAAATGTCCTATATTTGGATAATAAACTATATTTTCTTACTGTCAATACTAATTTTAGACCTAAAAGCCGAGTAATCTTGATTAAAAAATGAATCGAGCGAAAATGTTCCAATTACGAAACTGGTCTAGACATATAAAGGTAAAGATCCAATAAATCATATACTAAAGTTCCATTTTGATTGTATGCGTGATTGTTTCAGAATATTAATGCAAAGTTACATACAATTTAGGGAGCCTCCTCTTAATGTTTAAATGGAGGTCACTCCACAACCCAGTAGCTGGGTAACACGATACCCCTTGGTCAGACCAGAGTTACATTTTCCGGCTTCTGACTATTCGTAACGACTGTCAAAGATGTCCAAATGACAGGTGGGTCAACAGCTTACTCTCGATATGTTGAGGTGATGACCAAGATGGTCCACCCATCCACAGGTAGACCGCAGCAAGCGTTGCTTAACCTTTAGATCAACTCGTGCGACTGTTATTATTAATCCTAGTGCATTTATGGCATTTTCTTGCTGACGACCTTAGAGACGATGCAGACATTGAGAGGGAGCGCTCTAGCGGTCCGGAGCAATACGCTGGCCCGTAGATTTGCGCGGTGTACAGACCTAGTGAAAATTACTCTTTTTAAGGCTTATTGCCAGTCGGTATACGGGCAATCTATGGGTCAGTTACGCCAAAAGATCGCTAGATGTGCTCCACGTCCAGTATGCTTTCAGGATGCTCTTGCGACTGTTACTGTAGCGCCTCAGAAATGTTTGCACAAGCTCGTTCGCACTCGTTTCAAGCGATTATACGTAAGAAAACGGCTTCACTTCTGAGGAGGGTAAGGGACAGTCGTAACAGCATCCTGAGAACGGTGAGTGAGAGTGTGTCCTCTCCTATTATGAAGCAGTTTGTGCGGAGGGTGATGGGTACTAACACCAGATAATAAGCTATTAGGTGTAAGTTACTAACATCTTATGGATTTTGTGGTCCGAAATAAAAAGATTCTATTCTATACTATAGTGTATTGAAAACGTGGGCAAATTCAGGGCATCTAGGAGAGATGTTCAGGTAGCCCACGAATGTCAAACTAAAAATCTGCCTACTTTTGGACCAGGTTCAAAAAGACAAGGATCAAACCTGAGACAGACATCAGCATCCCTGGCCACACTGAGAGGGTCGATGGGCAGCTGCCGGGAAGCACGCGCGGCTGCTACCAGCTCTTTGAACTCCACATACTCCAGCTTCTGGTCGCGGTTGTTATCGAAGTACCTAAATTTCGTAGATGTGATGTTAATGCGAAGAACTGGTATTTAGTTTGATATCTACTACATCTAATGATTTCGCAATTCAGATATTTTTGCCCAGTAATCATCATTTCATGTTGCTGAGCTGATGATGGAAAGTGTAAATCTAGAAATATAGAATCCCAGGAAGATCAAGGGAAACCGTTGTTTTCAAGGGCATTTATAACGTTTTACATATAATATCTAAAGCAATTCACATTGTTGTGATAGTCATCACTCAATGATCATCAAATGAATATCTAGATTAGAGGCTTAATTGGGTCCAACAGAAAACAGAGATCCTACAGAGATATACTGACTCACCTAAATATGTATCTGCACCTTATTTCGGCTGGTATACCAACGTGCTGAGTGCAGGGCTCCAAAGCTGCTGTCCATAGCATCAGCTCCAGAAACGACAGACCACCTCTACCGGATACGTCAGCCGCTCTGGTATAAACTTTACATTTAAAAATCTTACTTCAGATTGATAGTATGAATTGCCAGACTTTTTTGAATGTTAGCTTTTAATCACGTTTGCCCTTTGTGTACTAAATACATTAATCTGTTAGTATTTTTTAGTAAATTGGCGAGATGGAGAGCGGGCTCAAAATTGAAAATAAAAAATAATAATTGAAAATCCGTCCATAATAATTGGCGAAGATAATTCAGTCAAATTGATAACCTCCTCCTTTTTTAAGTTGGTTTAAATATATATGCCTACATTAGTCATCAATAGGCTCATGTCTAAGGACTTGTGATCAAGTGATCACAGGTTCAAATCCCACCCAGTGCACTATCGCCGTGAACCCAGACACAAGCATGAGGTAACAATATTGCTAGTAATGTGAAATCTACCCACATTGGTAGTAAATCTTTAAAAAAATGGAATCAAAGGAACCTAAATCAAATTCGGTAAGAAGTTATGCAGGTATGGGAGGTACCTGAAAAGGCTTGAACATTGTGATCTCTGCCAGCCAAGGTCGATCATAAATTGTGAAAAGACGTGGACGCTCATGTATATTGCGGGGAACACCATCAGCACAAATTCGCGATACAATCTAATTTGATCTGCAAATAAAAACTTTCGATAAACCTTTAATCCATTAATACTGTACGTACCTACTCCTGTTCCATACGTTACGGTACTTAACATCCCGAGTTGACGGTGCCTCGTGTTCCACGCCTCAAAGTGCGAACATCACTAATGACGGAGCTCGATAGGTTACTTGCCCACCGGGGTTTGCCCCGGCACGCAAAGGCAACTGAAGCAATAGGATGGGTTCTTAGTCAGTAGAAGTCCGACACTCCTTTCCGCTCCACCCAGTGAGTCATTTGATGATTTTCCTCCAGAAAAAGAATAGATACCTACTTAACAAGAGACTCATTGGCAACGATGCACTGATCGAGTCAAAGCTCCAGAGCCTTGAACACCGACGACGAGTTGCAAGTCTATCCGGTTTTCTATCGGTTACATTTCGGGGAGTGTGCGATGGATTTACACAATCTAATTCCGCCAAGCCCGTTCCATCATCGGACTACAAGACAAACGGCGAAGCGCCATCGTTACATGGTGGACATCCCACCCATGCGCACAAAACGTTTTGGGAATACCTTCCTTGTGCGTACGGCTAAGGAGTGGAATTCCCTGCCGGAGTCTGTCTTTCCAGATAGCTACAACCTAGGAGTCTTTAAATCAAGAGTGAATAGGTTACTTTTCCTAGGTTTTAGTTTAGGTAAGCGTGCTCCATCTTCGACCACATCATCACTTGCCGTCGGGTGAGATGGCGGTCAAGCGCGAACCTATTTTCGATAAAAAAAAACATTGCCTTCTTTTTAGAACAGTAACTATCAGAAAAACAGTAATAATAACCGTCTCGGTTGTATCCGGCAGCTTGCAGCAGCTGCAGGTTGGGCGATGCCATGGCCACCGCACCTCCCGCCACGTCCATGCCAACCACCACATTCTCTTCGCATGTCTCCACTAAAGCACCGGTTTCCAATTCCTTAAAGCAAACCAATTACGGTTCCAATTATAAAATACAATGTTATACCAAACAAATCAGAATTAATTTATATCATCACTATCACAATCTAGAATCATGCTAAATCTATACCTACTAATTTTATAAAGAGGTAAGTTTGTATGTAGGGGGTAATCTCCGAAACTAATGATCTAATTGTATTTTTTTTTTTTCACTGGTAGTAAGGTAAGTATTATTGCTGAGTGCTATCTATACAATATAAATGAATCGCTAAATGTGTCGCTAAGAGGAAAACACGGAAACGGCTGATTCTTTTTTTGTTGTGTGTGGTTTTGTCAGGAGAAGGTACTTATGAAAAAAAAAATGTAGAGAAGGTCTCAAGGGTAAGGGTAGGGGTAGGGTATTGGTAGGGTAGGGTAGGGTAGGGGTAGTGTAGGGTTTGGGTAGTTGGGTAGGGTAGGGGTAGAGTAAGGTATGGGTAGGGTATCGGTAGTATAGGGGTAGTGGTATCGGTTGGGAGGGGGTAGGATACCACGCGAACGATGTCGTGGCGGGTCAGCTAGTAGGCTATAAATTATTTCGAATTTCACGCGAGAAAAGTGCTAATCAATGAATAAATTCTATTGTATTCTATTCTATGCACTGAACTTTCTTTCACACGCCACAACCGCGGAGGGAGACCGCCCCGGGCGTCAGTGATAGCGAGCCGGTTCTCGGCCACCGTCGCGTCGTCGTCGCAGGCTTGTGGACGGCGAGGAGAGGGAGCTCGTCGACCGGAAAAGACCAGGCTCGAGTAAAAGGAGCGTCGTGTTCTACGCGCGCCTTAAAAAGCAGTCAGCATCAATGACGGGGTCCGATAGGGCCAGTGTCGGCCTGGTTACGAGAATGTTCTATCGAGATAACGCAGCAGCAGCAGCAGGAGCAGGGTGGAATTTTAGCCGACACTCCCTTCCGCTCCACCAGAGCGGGAGGATACCTTTACATTTTGCCATATTTCCCGAAAGAAGATAAAAATAAAGCAAATACATAGAATTAAAGGTCCATACCGAATCCTTGTCAGGTTCTCTACCGTCACGTATGGCCATGAAAGAGAACACGAGTATCTCAGGGCTGCGGAGGCAGGAGTGAGCTCGTTGGCGGTCCAACTCCGCCGCGTTCAACCACTGCAACCGGCTCCGTAGACCCTGGGATATTAGAAATACTAGCAAATTACACGGATTACACCTTTATTTAGTTGTTGGCATAATGTGTGTGTACTATGTGTGTGTTTAATGTCAATTTTTGGTTTTAAAATATTTAGTTACCAGCTGCAGCCATGATTTCGTTCGTGAGAGAGGGTGATCCCGCGTAAATCCCGATTCCACAAGAATATTCTAGGATAAAATTATATTTAATTTATTGTTCCTATAACCTGCTCTATCTCTCGGAGGGTTCAGCCTTTTCAGAGACTAGCCCGTACAGTTTTTTTTAAACATGGCAGTGTTTTAGTTTCATGTAAATAACGACATATAAGCATTAGAGTAAATACCTGAAGTTATTTTTAAATCAGACATATTTTTTATCGTTTGTATGTGTACATAGGAAACTAGGTACTATATGGGAGTTTGTTGTGTCACTTCTTCCTAGCTAAAACACTAGGAAGTGGTGACGGGTCGGTGTGCGGGACTGTTTACATGAACAGTTTGACATTCTTGAAGATTATCAGTTTCGTCTTAATGTATACTTAGTTTAAGATCGGCAGGTGCACGAATTTAAGACTGAGGTAAAGGTGTGCCAGGGTTGCTAGAATGGTTGGATGTGCCAGGGTTGCATACGGCCCCAGAAAGCAAGGGCAACTCAAGAAATAGGGTGGGATTTTAGTCAGTAGTAATCCGATAGTTCCTTCCGCTCCACGCAGAGAATCAAATGATGATTTCTCCCTAAACAAAGTTAGGGTCTATACTAACAGCTTTGTTCTTCAGCCTCTTCTTGATATCAGTTTTCACGGCCGCCTTGTAAACGGCATGATAAACGCACTGTAGTCTATGATTCGGCAACCAAATCTTGTAGACTCGGATGGGGTGGCAGGAGGTACCGGAGTCCACGCCGAACAACTGCAAGAACATCGTTAGATAAAAAATGATGAAAATGGAGATCTTATAACTTGGAAGCTCTCGTTGAGCACAAATAGGTAGGTGAAGTCCTAGGTTAGGTTAAGAGGAAAAATACTGAATAATACTATATTATTTATGGAATTGCCAACAGAATAGGATAGATATTTAGTAGACGGAGCACGAGAATTCAAATCATTATCAATTGCTTGGCTTTTTGTATATTGGGGTAGGCGTCCAGCCAAAACGAATGAAGCTGAGTACTAGGGTCAACATGGTGCGACTCCTAGCTATCCTTCTCGACGGTTATAAGAATATTTGGCTTCTTTGGCTTTGGCTGACTAATAACGTCTGTAGCAGTAACAGTTGTTATTGTAGTAGTAGATATAGTAACAACTATCAAAGATGACAGCCGGGACCAACAGCTAAAGCTAAGCGTCCACAGGTCGGTATCGTACGCATCGGACGCATCACATTTAACGGATCGTAGTATTCTTTGTATAGAAAGTCATACAAGTGCGTCCATTGATCCGCATCGTACGGATCGCACTAGACAATGCCGGCACCGATGCTCCGAGAGGCAACTTTTCCGATGCGTGCCGATGACGTCATAAGGCAAGTAGATTTCTTTTTTATTTGTGCCCCCATCTGTTAATAAACAACCAATAACGACAAATTGTTCTTCCCCGCTTTCCTCTATTTTCACAAGTACACGTACATTCACTCCTGCGTCGATCGCGGCCGATATAGTGGACGCAGTATGAAAAAGTAATGCGGCTGATGCGATGCGTCTGATACCGACCTGAGCTGTGGACGCGTAGCTTTAAAGAGCTTTCCGAGGCACGAGTAATTTCGATATGGTAAGACGGTTACCCAACTACGGTCCAACCTCGGCTGTTATTATTTAGCCACTTAGCCACGAGCACCTCGTCCCCTTCACGAGAACTAGAATTTCAACTTTTCAACACTATTACTAAATAATATGGACGCAGCCCGAACAGGGAAAGAGAAAAACAGTAGGGATCTAAGTGTTTTTGTGCACCAAAGCACTGAGCCTTCGGAGCGTTGTTGGCCTGCTGGGTGTCATTAGAACTAAGAAAAACTAAGGTACATTTCTAAATATTGTGATACAATCGTTTCTGACGTTTTATTAGTGCCCATGTAGACCATCAAACATCAGGAACGTACCTCAAAATAAATCTTATGAGCCGTCATTTTCCAGCAGTTTTTCTCACATTTACTAGAAGGTAACCATGTTTCTCCACTCCCCTCTTTGGTGAAGAGATATGATCGATCGTTGGTACAATACACCATAAGTGACACCACATCGCACAGGTCTTTGTAATGCTTAAACATGTTAAATTAATAAAGAGTTATAAATAATAACGGGAAAAGCCAAAATGGTGGTGCAAAAAGTATTTTCGTGAATAACTCAACCATCTCCGTGGGGATTTGACAAAAGTTTGTTGATAAACAGTAGTCTGCTTTTTAATTTTATGATGTACTTAATCGACATTAAGTTTAGTAAACAAAGGTCTTATTACGAGTAGTATTCTGTCAAATGACTATGCAGAAAATTAAACAATGTACTAGGTACCTACAGTAGCCTAATCTAAATTTATTATACAGTAGCCTAATTTCGATATAAGTTTTACTTAGATATGAACCTTCTAACTAGTCGCCTTCTGGCGGAGAGCGGATATCATATTCCCACCCCAGGATGATCTTTTCCATTCAGAGCAGAGATGTGATAAACGACTTAAAACTTTTAACGAACTTATTCGTTTATTTTTTATAAAAAGTCACTTACGTTAACTGCTTAATTGCTTATCCGCTTATTTACTTGCTTACATTAAAAATAACGAAATTATGTTGTTTGCTTTTTAGTTGGTTAAGTTTAAGTAAAGTAAAAGTTTAAAGGGCATCAAAAGCTCTACCACTTGGCCCCAACAGAATTCCAAAATTCGGCAATTTATGTGTCTGTCTCTTTTTCGTTTCATAAACTTTCAAATCACAACGATGCTAAAGAAGCTTTCTCTTCAAAAGACGCCAAAATTAACACAATTACACTTTAAATTACACTATAAACAATTACACTATTCTAAACTAAACTATTTACTATAAACTATTTACAATTACACTATAAACTATTAACACAAATAACTACACCTAAAAACTATATTATATACAAGTCCAAAAGTCTCAGAATTATTTCCTTGGTACCTACGAAACAATTCACCACATGAAAAAATGTTTTACACTATTTATGTTTACGTAAACAAGTCCAAGTCATAACTTCAAAAACAAATTGTTTCAGATATACATAAAACATGACGCTTTTAACCGGGCGGAGAAAACGCTATTAAACGTAAAAAGCAAAGTAAGCAATTTAAGCAGTTCACGAAAACCCGTTTTAATTAAATTGTCGTTTTTAAAAGTGAACAACGCAATGCAATATTTGCGGTTACGTTTTAATGGGGCGTGCAACTGTCAAAGTGGCGCTAGTAGCACACTTACCAATATCAAAGCAGTTTCTCTATGGAACAGTAATGAATTCCTAAATTAGAGACAGTTATTGAGAATTTTTCGATTCAAGAACATGTATTATGTTCTTTAATCGGAAAATTGTACAGAAATCAATTGAAATCAATTAAATGAAAATAAAAAATATTACCACAGATAACCATAGATGATACAGATAACTATATAATATCTCACAATCTAACTAACACTGACAGTGACAAAGGTTCTTACGGTGGTGGCGCCATCTGCGATTAGCTTTCACTTGCACGCCCCATTTTAACAAAAAGCAGAATAAGCAGATAACGTTAATTGCTTTTATAAACTGATCTGCTTATTCGCTTATTTTAAATAACATATTATATTATATGCTTTTCGTTTAAACGCCCATGTTTAATTCAGAGTCATCTTTCACTCCCAGTCATCAGGAGTCAGTGCAGGCAGTGCGTACTATTCCTCGCGCGCCTACCCTTTCGACTTTTCGGGTTAATCAAGACAAAAACTGCAAATTAATGTGATTCGAAATCGCAACGCAAAAAACAGTGACGAATGATTGCGATGCGATTTCTTGTGAATTAGTGTCTCACTTTTTTCGTTTATGGTCCATTCCATCAACTATCATCAACCGTAGGTACTGAACGTATATTATGTAGTGTGTAAAGTAGTGGCAAGGATCGGAAAAAGTGTTACTATCTGCTATTATTGATCAGAAGATGTAGAAGAAAGAAACAAAGATGATTTTGAATATATCCATTTATTGAAATTATGAACGCTAATTGAAACAATTTTTGTAAAAATTCCTAACATGAAGATTTGCAAACAGACGAAGAAATATTTTTAATTATTTTAGGCTGTCTCAGATAAGACTAGACACGGCGTCAACAACATCGCCAGAATACGCGACGCTACATAATTCATTCCTAAGTTCTTGCGGTGCGCCGTTTAAGATCGTAGATTTATATAATGCGACGTCGCATCGCAGTTTTGTGTTATGGCCCATAGCAGGGGCGTAGCTACCGCCGTATTTGCCGTATCAATTATACGGGGCCCCCGGGCCACGGGAGCCCCCAAAGTGTGTAAGGAAAAAGAATAAAAACTTTCTAATTTATTTTATTTTACAAATGACAAAATTCTATAAAGCAATTCCTTTTTTTCCCGCCTTAAGCGTGCGTTCAAAAGTTGGCAACACTACATCGTTATGGCGGGCTGCGGGACTTCCCCGTTTTACTTACTTCATCTTCAACTCAGCGGGGAATCCCCGGGAATCCTTCATCGATATCGCGATGTACGTGTACGTTGTTGTACTTTGCATTGGATGTTAAACCACGGAGTGCAGTGCACTGTTTATTTACGCGCTTTATATAAATGTGCATTACATTGTAATTCAGTACAAACAATATTGTTCTTCTGGTTTAGCAGTATTAGTAACGATTTGTAAAAGAAATGAGTGAAAGGAAAAGAGATTATCCCAGCGGCGCTGAGAAAAGAAAAATTAAACAGAAAAGGGACGAGGTTATAAAAAAAGTGCCCAAAATTTCTTCATTTTTTCAGAGACAAGATACTGTGAGTGATTTAGATTGGAAAGGTAAGTACTACACTACTACCCAACCCATTTATTAGGGGCCCGTAGTGATAAACAAGGAAATCTTTTAATTTCGGTCTGTCCATCTGTCCGTCACAAAAAGTTGTCTCCCCCCTCGATTTTCACAATTATACTGTTTTTAGGGTTCCGTGCCTTGATTAAAAAAAACAAAATTCTAACTTATCTATAGGATCGATTTGTTTTGTTGTTTGTTTATCAGTCCGTATCGTATCGTTAATTGCGTGTTGAGAACTTCAGATGTGCAGACTCGCTTTCGGGTTCTCGTTTTGTATGGCCACTACACTACGCGCTGAGTTTAAATAGCACGCAGGTGTATAGTAATGCACGGACGGGCTGCAGGTGATTTTGTATCTACTAATAGGTACGAGCACAATCCGCGTAGAATCTGTGTGCGTCTGAACTGAACACTCTCTAACTGTGACCCTTAGTAACGTTATTTATTTATATATAACTCTTTTTAGTTTAGTATCAAAGCATTCGTATTTATTTTTTAACAATTACTCGTTTATTTTTAGATTCTTCTGAAGCATGTTCTTCGTCACATATCCATCCGGAAATAGAAGAAAGCCAAGCACATACTTTATCGGATGTCCATCCAGAAATCGAGGAACCCCAAGTCAACGATTCTGATATATCTGCAGATAATGCAGATTGTAATATAATTTCATCAGATAGAGGAAATTTTGGTGACAATTTAACTGAATGCGAACGAAAAATAATTTTTAAATTGGGTCCATTTAAACCACAAGGACCATTTCCAAAAGTTTCAGAAAATAACCGACCTTTTTCAGCTTATTATTATTCATATTTCAATCAGGCAGGCATAAAAATTATAAGACCATGGTTATGTTATTCTAACGTTTTAAACAAACCGTACTGTCACTTCTGTTGGTTATTAGCAGATCGTCAAAACAAATCGTACTCCTCTGCTTGGGTTAACGGTGTTTCGGTTAGAAGCAATTTCACACAAACTATTCTTGACCATGAAAAGTCACAGCAGCATATTAGTGCCTCACTCTCTTATAATAATTGGTTGCAAGGAAATACCATCGATACTCTATTGAAAAGTGAAATCGATAGTAAAATTACATTCTGGAGAGATGTACTGCATCGTATAATTAATGTTATAATTACTTTAGTATCTTGTAATCTACCTTTGAGGGGGCATGATTCTGATTCTGGCAATTTTATGGCAATTTCACGTCTGCTATCTAACTATGATGCAACTTTAAAAGAACTTTTTCTAAAACCGAAAGGTGAAATAAATTATTTAAGCCCTACGATTCAAAACGAAATTATTAGTTTGCTTGGTACTAACGTTAGGAACAGTATTATCTCAGAAATTAAAAAAGCTCAATTTCTGACAATAATTCTGGATACAACACAAGACTTGTCAAAAATTGACCAACTATCTGTAGTTTTTCGATATATCTCGGTTACAGAAAATGATGATAATGTGCCTAAAGAAATAAAAATCTGTGAGTCCTTTTTAGGATTCATAGCAGTAACCGATTGCAGTGCTGCAGGTCTGAAACTGACATTTTAAATTTGACTAAAGAATATGGAATTGATTTGACTAAATGTAGAGGACAGGGATACGATGGAGCAAATGTTATGTCGGGTGTGTATGGAGGATTACAAACCCTAATAAAAGAGCATGCTCCAAATGCCGATTATGTTCATTGTGCTGCGCACGCTTTAAACTTGGTTTTGAACGATGCTGCGAGACATGTTCGTGAAGTATCGACTTTTTTCGATAATTTAGAAAAAATATATACTTTTTTTGGCAATAGTATAAAACGCTGGGCTATGCTAAGTGACGAATCATCTGATAAATATTTGATTACCCTTAAAAAGGTATGTCCTACCAGATGGTCTTCTAGGAACGACGCTTTATTAGCAGTAAAGAAAAATTTTTTACTAATCATGAAAACTTTGTACCAACTAAATTTAATTTCAAATAAAAAAGATGAACGTGAAGAATGTAAAAGTATAATTAATATTTTAGAGAGTTTTGATTTCTTAGTGCTCGTTACATTTTTTTCTTCACTATTTGAAATTATTAATCCTGTTTCTAAAGCTCTACAGCATGATAAGAATGACTTACAGAAATCTAGTATTTTATTAAGTAATCTTTTAAATAGACTGTGCCAATTAAGAAATCAGAATTCATTTAATAGTTTGCTAAATGAATCCAAAGATTTAGCAAAAAAGTGGGGGGTAACAACTGTTTTTAAAAACAGTAGGCGAAAGATAACGAAGCGTTTTTTTCATGAGTTATCACAAGATGAGAGAATTTCCGACCCGGAATCCTATTTCAAAGTCAATGTATACTATTGCTGTTTAGATATATTAATTTCTTAAACTAAAGAAAGATTTCAGAGCCTTTGCAACCTGAGTAGTATATTCGAAATATTACAACCGGAGAAACTCCTATCTTCTTCAAGCGAAGAGATATTAAACGCTTCCGGAAAACTGTCTGCTAAATACAGTAAAGACATCTCACTTCATCTTTGTGACCAATTAAAGGCTCTAAAAACATGCTTAAATTCTGAAATTAAAAAATTTATTCCATTAAAGAACTCATTGAATTATTGCTAGTAAAATTCAATAGTCTTGCATCCAGTTTTCCCGAGGTAATCACAGCATCCTTTTTATTCTTGACCCTTCCAGTTACAACCGCAACGGCAGAAAGAAGTTTTTCAAAATTAAAACTAATAAAAAATTACTTAAGAACTTCGATGGGACAAGAACGGCTGTCAGACATCTCACTATTGTCCATAGAGGCAGAAACTTTAGAAAAACTAAAATCATCAAGGCAAAAAGGCAAGGAGAGTGAATATTTAAAATTCGATTTTTATTTGTAAAATGGGTAAATTATGTGATAAATAAATATTACTTCTCACAATATTTTTTTTCTTTTGTGAAAAAGCTTTACCTCCATATAAGGGCCTCCAAAAAAAATTTTATACGGGGCCCCGACAAGGCACGCTACGCCACTGGCCCATAGGATCAGGTGCGGTCCGTAGGGGGGGGGGGAGGTTACAGGGGACATGCCCCCCCCCCCCCCAAATCGTACACGTCAAAATGAAAAATCTGCGACCTCTCGCGCTTATCCTTGGTTCAGACTATAGCGCGGGGCGAAAGGAATGGGATTCAGTCGCCACCTTTTGCGAAACAGGTATGCTAGCAAAGGAGAAAGCTGAACGAGTGAGGGAGAAACGACTCTATTTCCCACGCACCAGCTGCACTGAGCGTCGGGGATCGACCCTTGGTCCGGCAAGGTCCAGGCCCGGATCGACGGCGCCGAGTGTTCCACGCGCGCCTCAAAGAGCAGTCAGCAGCATTGACAGGGCCTGACAGAGCCATTGCCTGCTGGGGTTGAGGGAATAATCTAACGAGATACCGCGGCCATGGACCACAACGTTAACTGAAAGAACTGGGTGGGTTTTTAGTAGGAGTCTGACACTCGGGAGTGCCACACTCCCTTCCGCTAAAATGCAATAAAATTGTGTATTGTGCAATAAAGTCTAATTTACTCGACATTTTTAGGGTTCCATAGTGGACAAGGAACCCTTTTAGTTTCGCCATGGCCTTCTGTCCGCGACTTAGCTCAGAAAACATTGATACTAGAACGCTGTTTGGCATGGATATTGGATATAAGTACATATTACTCACGCCGACAAAACGGTAAAATGAAATCATGGAAAAACAATTTTTTTTTGGGTATCTACTACATGTCAAGAGGGGATGATTTTTTATCTTGTTAACCCCATAGGGTCGGGTATGGTTGGATAGGTCGTTCAAAAATAATGGGAGTGTGTGATCAATTTTTGATTGACAGATCCGTTTGCTAATTTTCAATATAGTCAAGTGTCCCCCCCTCCCCTACTAGTACCCCCGTCTAGTATTTTTATCACTAGTGACTCCATCCAAAATTGCAGGCTGCAACTGCGCCTGCATAGGATGCCGTGAGTCCGTGACGCGCTACCGGCTGACCGACGCCAGTATGGTGCATCAGAAGACATATTCGCACCCGCAGCTCCAGACACAAGCGAACAACCCAGGTGGTTTTTGGGCTAGGTAAATTCTAATGGGGCAAACCGTCTATCCAGTACTTATGTAGTTGCAGTATTTACAGTTGTGCCTGGCCTTCATGGTGGTTCAGAAGTGCAGTGTCTTTAAATTGTATCATATCAAATTTTACTTTACACAATACCCCTGGTTAATGTCAATGGGCTCGTGATAATTCCTACGTCCACCTCTACCTGCCCCTCCAGAGAACACAGGTGTGAATCGCGGTGTACAATATAAAGCAGCGCCATCTGTGAAATTGGTTACTAGAGTAGGTTAAACCGATTAGTTTTTAAATGAACTCTTGCCTCAGATTAAATAATAATCTAGCAAAAATTTCCCACTGACCAATTTAATTAAACCTTTTCCTTTCTCACATTAACTTGAAAGAAATTACTTCCAAGGTATTACGATAGATGTCACTAACTAAAGACCTTTTATTGGATAGATTGTAGAACAAATATTTAAAATGAAAAGTTCAAATAAAACATAAACCCTACAAGACTCGACATTCCGTATATTTAATAACCGTATCTAATAGCAATTAAGACGTAATAATATAGGACGCACATTGTGTATGTATTCCATTCATTGTCAGGTGTTATTGATTCGCTTGTGCTATAGTACTCTATGGTGGTGTATACGGTGACGTAGCGATCACGCCACCTTCTTCATGCCTATTCTAGCTCTGTGATTGGTTGAAGTGAATAATCCCCCACCCCAAACAAAAATACGACACATTCAACACGTTTAGTGCTGCCAGCTTACATCGATATACGGCTCAATTTTGAACTCGAGTTGAAATGAGCTATTAAAATATTCTGAATAGATATCGTCAATATTCAAGCGACGTTCAGAATTCCATGGTTTGACAAACGTCATATATTAGATGCTTGAAGATTTTAATTACCTAAAATTGCTTTGGAAGATAGTTACAACTATTTTCGAACGTTTAAAATCGATTCTATCGAACTAACGTCAAATTGTAAAGCGTGGTGCAACACTAACTAGTTCGGATTTGCTAGACGTTAGGAATCCCGCTAGTGTTTACCTCAAATTAATTTGAAAATTTGGTGATAATTTACAAGTGTAATATACGCAGTGGACCTGTAAGGACACTAGGTGAGTGTTTCAGTTTAATATTTTGTTATTAACGCTGCACCAAAATAATAGACCGATCGCAAAAAAATATAACCTAAAAGAAAATTCTTCGCAAGTTTTTGGTCGAATTTCCTTGTTTCACTAGCTTTCTAGTGAAACTCGTTGCGAGAAATATATTAAATAATAAACCATAACTGATTTAGTGATATTACAGAGGCATTTCGACCCTTACTTTTGTTATAAATACCCTCTTATGTAGAGTGGAGCATCGAAATTTCTTGATTACTTTGCTTAGAAAATTAGAATATAACGGGAGTGGTTCCACGTGTGGAATATTTTTATTTAATAGCTGTATGCGTCTATGAATCCTGTTCATATTTTTAGTCCCTCTTCATTTAAGTTTTTATTTCAAAATCCATCTTTCAAAATCGGGTTGACTGCATTTGCGCCTATGTTATACGCCAATTTATTTGTTTATCATTTTATCAAAACAAAACATTAGATAGTGTAATCAATAAATAAAATATAAAATGAAAATAAGAAGATTGTTTCAGAATGAGTAGTAGCCTAGTATATTTTTTTTATTTTTTTTTTATTAAGTGGGTGAATCCATTTATTTGTTTTTCTTTTTATTTTTGCTAGTTAGGGCCTATAAACATTTTTCCATGCAAAATAATATTTTTTCACTGTTTTGTTCTAGTGTGGTGAGAAAAAATTGTTATATTGATAAATGCATAAATATACAATACATATCTTATTTTTTTTTATTGTTTCTCGATAAGGACTTCCACATAACTGATAGACATTTTATAGGCTTTTGTATTTTTTTTTTATTATATACTTAACGGCTTATCTTTGTGAGTAGTAGTCAATCAAGATCACTTATACACAATTCTTGGTCTGTCTGGTCAAGCCAGTTTTTTTTTTGATCTCGTAGTTCACACTAAGGCTTGTTACTAATATTTACATATAAACAACTGCACGCTAAGGGCACTCCCTGTGGAGTCCTGGCCTCGGCAATGCGGGGTCATTGGTGGAGGTCAGGCTGGACCATACTATTATTAATGGGGTTATTTATTGCTACTGGCTCAGCATCGCGGGCTGGCTTGTTTGGCAAAGGTCGGGGAGGACTGAAATCAGTGTACTTTCCTCCTTAAAAGATCACCTCAAACATTAACCTACATGGTTCTATATGCTCGGACTGGATCTATAAAGATTTTATGGACTTCAAAAAGTGGGAGTTTCGCAAAATCCCGTCTTAGCGAGCATCTACATACTAAAAGGTACCCCCATGCAAAATTTGAGAGCCCTACTACTTGTAGTTTCTGAGATTTCGTGATTAATCAGTGAGTGGTATTTCGCTTTTGTATATATAGATTTATCCGTACTTACTTAATATTATAAATGCAAAAGCATGTCTGTCTTTTATGCTTTCATGACTAAACTACTGACCCAAACATCAACATAAAGTTACTTATAATTCTATTATTTACACTTTATTGAATGAACACAGGTATTCATTACATCTGTAAACAATGCCCATCCATATTCACTGTGACACCAAACGTTAATAGAAACTAATTAAAGTAATGTAACTTTGTTTAAATGATGTAAATTAAAATGTTCACAACTTGCATAATACTACATTATTATAAATCAACCTCTTAACCTAACCATTATCATAACATTAGCTGTTAATGAAGTTTTGTAGTGATAAGAATTACCCTATAGTTATTCTGAATGGTGGGGTGATTAAACTATGAAGTCGCATTATCCTTGATTTAGAGGGGATTAGTCAATGAAGAGTGCCTGGGCAGGTCATGCCTGCCAGATGCGATCACAGCTGTGGTCCTGGATATCACTGGACTGGAGCCCTGAAACAGCTAGATGGGGTATGGTTCCTTGTGGAAGACCAGCTTTTTCCGTATCAACATAATAAATTATCCCAACAAATCATATTCTGTGGAGAAAGTCTTAGTCCAAGACAAGGTATACCCAAGTGCCAAGTTTCATCCAAATTTTTACACCAGTTATTGATTTTTTGTTGTTAGACCTGCGTTTGACCACCTGATGTTAAACAATGATGTGGTCAAAGATGAAGCACATTTGCCTAGAAGTAACCTATTCACTCAGTTAGCTCAAATAGAGGTAACCAACAGATATTCCTTGCATTTATTTAAATATGTTATCGTTTTGCCTTAAAATATACAAATAGCTGTCGTAAGAAATTTTAGACTTATATGTATAGTGTGCACCTTGACAATATATTTGTCACACAAAGCAATTAAAATTAATGTAGATAAATTGTTTTTACTAAAAAAAACATCAATTTGAACCAACATTATACTACAAAAAAAATAGGATAAAAAATCAATTATCTACATACATGTTTCGAGATAAAGTTACCTCACACATAAGCCCAGACAGCTGCGTGATCGCACACAGGGTCACGCAAGGCCGTGGACTTCGCACTTCCCGCTCAACTCTCAAGTCCCCCAAATTCCGCTCATCATTCGTCGCAAGCGCACGTGGCGGCCGCGGCGTCGCTAGTGATCATCGCACCTGGCGTTTTTAAAAAAAAAAAATAATTCGCATTATAATAACGACATTGTAGGACAAAGTGGAGTGCCTATACAACCGCACGGGTCGATTTTTCACATTAAGCAACGCTCGCTGAGGTCGTTTCGTGGGTGGGTCACTTTGGTGGTTGATCTTAAAATATCGAGATTCATCCGTACTTTGGAAAGCACGTTAGGGCGTTGGTCTCGGCTGTCGTTTGCACATATTTGACACTCGTTACGTATCCGTAAATCCAGAAAATTTGGCGCCAGTCTTGTCAAAGGGTATCGTTGTACCCGGCCACTGTGTGGTAGGGGCTTAGTCGGTAGCCCGGCAAGTATAGGTCCAAGTTTTAGGATATGTAGCCTTGAGAAGCTAGCAGCTCTAGGCAGGCTGTTTACATTTCACGTTTGACCTTAAACGTATGGCATTTAAGGCTAAGTTAGTTTTGATACTTGGTTGCTTCAGCAAATTCTTCTGTTTATCTGAACGATGCCCATTTTTTCAACAACATCGACAAAACACCGACTTTAGGAAGTCAAGCTATAAATTGGTACTACAGGAAGATATCTAGTGTTGATTCCGCTAAGTAACCAGTTGTTCAATCTCGCATGCAGTATGCAATAGGGCGGTGTTGCATACTGCATGCGAGATTGAAAAACTGGTTTTTTCGCGGAGTCATCACTAGATATTTTTCTGCAGTAACTACTTCTGTAGTACCGCTTTTATGTATTATTTTGATATGGATTTCCGTAAGCCGTAAGGTAACGCCTGATTTAATTCTGTAGTATTAGAATTTGTCACAAAGTAGGTAGTTATTACATCTGATTATTCTGTCTCAGAAAACTTCGTTAATTGCTTGTCAAATCATTTAAAATTAACTGACACATAAATGGCTCAACTCGCTTCAAGCACAGTATAAAAATAATAGACACTGTGCTTCAAAGTTTATTGTTCAGTACCTATATCGTGATTTTAGCAAGAAAAAAATATATACATTGGACTTTGTTATTGTCTAAGCAAGTACCTACATACAACCGGTTAATTATTATGACTGTTACGGCATGGCATTTGTATAACCATTTTAATCAAAATATTGATTGCTTTATGATTAAACTACAATAGCCAGTATTGAAGTAGGTCTACAGTACTATAAAATTTTATGAAAGTATCCGTTTAGCTAAGTAGATTATAATAAACATTTATCTACGAATTTTGCTTCCTCCGTAACGAAATCTGTTTGTATATTCTTTCATAACTGTCGCTAGTCTTCTGACTGTCACTAATGGGTAGTACTCATACCTACATCAAATATGGCGGCTTGCGGAGGCCAATAAACTTACTAAAAGCTTCAGATTACAAAAGCTTTTAAATCTTGCTCCCGTCGGGGGCACCCTCTATAAAATATGTATGTATTGCTACTCAACGATATAATAACTAATTTGTCATTGGTCATCAAAAAATAAATAATACGTCATTGTTGCTACTGTTGTTTCTAATTCATAAGTATACTGGTGACTTAAATTGTCCTTCTGTGTTCATAAATACGATTTAAATAGTTGGCGTGGTAAACATCGAGCGAACTTAAACTATTTGTTGTTTAGAAACTTAGATTCATGTCGGTTTCATTGGACGCAGTCAGCTTGACTGTTACGCTTGACAAAACAATAAAATCAGAGTGCACACAACGCTGTAAGTTAGGCCGAACTCTGTAGACAAGCTACAAATAGACTGTTTTAATAGGCTTCATTGATCAAAGCTACTTGGTGAAGTAGGCATTTTGGTTTTTGCACACGTTCGCCTATGAGGCGGCTGCTTGACTGGATTTGTCTGTAGTACATAATTAGACCTCCAGCAAGGGTTATCATATACAGAGCCGGATTAACCCTGTCAGAGGCCCTAAGGCAATGGCTTTCTCGGGGCCCCTTTTCTTACTTTGACTGACCAAATCGTGTGTGAACTGAGGAAACGCACATTAAGGGCTATGGTTTTTAATATATTTGTTTACTTATTCCCAGATTTATTCAAAAATTGTTTTAATTCTACTACTAGATTTAACGATTTGTATATGTGAGATAACAGTGAGGTCCCTAAGTTCACACGCACATCAAATTCTCGTTCGAAGAAACATGTTTTCTCGGTATTGCAGTAGGCCTGGGCCCCGTAGTTGATGCGTGGCCCCTAGGCAGTTGCCTACTCCGCCTAATGGTTAATCCGGCCCTGATCATATAACCTACAAACTAAGCGACTACACGCTAACGACACCGCCCGCGCCTGCCAGGTATGGACCTCAGCTTAGGGCGTACACCCTTGGCTGCGGTAGCAGCTAGGGACAGGGTGGATCAGTCAAGAAGCAGCCATATTCCTGCCTGTTGCAATTGCATCTAATTACAAACAGTTCACTCCACTATCTACTAACTAATCAGACCATTAACATTCTTTCCTCTCCCCTCAACAGAAATAGATTGAACTTTAGGATAGAGATCTTAAATACCTCGTAGACAGCTATTTTTAGTGTTCCGCACCGTAATTGGAAAAACTGCACTTGGCGCAGCGGCTGTCCGTCCGCTTGTCATATTTTTCTTGTTCCTTTTACTACCGTCACTTCTAGGAATAATATTAATTTATTTAAAAGAATGTGTACGTGCAGTGATGGCCCAGTTGTTACAGGCATGACTTGCGAGTTGTAAGTCGTGGATTCGAACTTGTGTAATTTATATAAGTCGTGGGTTCGAACCTATGTAATTTATATCATCATCGCTGCTCTCAAAAAGGAAAGGTAAACATCGTCAGGTATACTGCTTGTCCTAAGACACCTAGGACCCGATGCGGGCTTGCGAGATGAATTAGGGCCCATTCACTCTCATAGAAAAGACGCCAGTATCCCAGCGGTGAAATGTTATAGGATTATGAAAGTACGTCAAGTTGTCGTTATTTTAATTTTTCCCATTGGAACAATATCTGTATTTATCTCACTAATTTCCGGTCCTAAAGATAATGCGCTCTCCGACCTCCGAGGTCTTTATTTCATTGGGCAAGATGTTTTTGTCGGTAGGCGCCCTTTCATGCACTGTACAAAGTACGCGCATACATCAGACGAGCCGCCTTTATCTGTGACCCACTTGTCTTTAGATAAACAATAAGTACCGCAGATGATACAGCAGTACGAAGTCGACTACCTGATACACTTGAGACAGTTAATGGTCGTTAAAGGACAGCGTGTTGAGTCTTTCTTTGTCATGCTTATAAAGGATGTCTGAGTTACAAAATATAGCTTCTTTTCTAACATGTTTTTTTTCTTGGAGATATTGCTGACTCATCTATGTTATGGTAAATCCGATTCGTCACTGACAAATCAACGTTTCTACTGTACACATATAAATCAAAATAAAGTAGTGAGTGTATGTCTGTGATGTGATTTCAATGTAACTGTAATTCCACAAGTACTTACAGTAATTTACACGATAGTATTTAAAACACAAACAACCGTTTTTCTATAATTTTTGTCCGTCTGTCTTACTGGTTGTCTGGGCAAATAAGGTAATATCAACTCTTTCGCGAACGAAGTTGCGGCCACAGCCATAGTTTACTATATTGCCAGGATGTATCCTATATAGCCGGGGTTGCGGGAATGTTCTAACGAGATATCGTGGCCCCGGAACGTAAGGGCAGTTGAAGGAACAGTGTGGGTTTTTAGTCTGTAGAAATCTGGCACTTTCTTCCGTTCCATTTACAGCCGGATGAGATGATTTTCACACCCAGAAAAAAAAGGGTGAAATGAAATGAAATATTTATTTTGTAAATTCGTTATAAATAACACTTTTACACGTCATGTTTTATTGCGTGTTAAGTTTAGTTTAACTAGATGAGGCCGGTATTTCCTAACTGACTACTCTGAGAAGAAAAACCGAAACAAACTCAGAGGTCAAAGTCTCTTAAAGTCCATACAATTTGTATTTGTATGAGAAGCATGTAGTTGTAGGTTCATGTCTGTGGTGTTCTTTTGAGGAAATAACCACGCAAAGAACGTATGAGGTGTATCCTATTCTCCTCTTATCTCTCTATCCTCTTCTTATCTCATTACTAAAATTTGTCTTAAGAGCTGACCTTTTAAATTGGTTTCTTGCTACTACAAGTGACAAAGACGAACGGCAGATTTCGTACCGCATACTTTTTTCGTTGTTTTGTAGTGGAATTTATACCACTTATTAAGGCAACTTAGCTATTTATTTTTATGTAAATGTACTATTTTTAACTAGTAGGATTCATTAATAATATCAATAAAAAGATTTTATTAATTAAACGTAGCAAAATCGTAAACTAAACGCTCTTATGTGTTTAGAAGTTGTCATATGTAAAATAACACAAATATCGAAATGATAATAAATTATTTAGACATAGAAATAATATTAAATATAATTAAACACTAATATGTTATACCTAACAATATATAATTGTTGCAAACTATCATAATAGTTAACGATTTAATGATAGGAATGATTTTTGTCGTCAATCTTTTTCATCGCGTTTTTGTTCATATGGCAATTATTTATTGACACTGACAAGTGACAGACTGACAGGTAAAAAATCTGTCTTGCAATCTTCCATTGTTTTTGTTTTGGATTGGTGTTTACTTTAATAATTTTCAAGTTTTCACCATCCAAAATACATTACCGAACAACTTCCTGCGTTTGATGGTCTATCATTATAATAATTATACACGTGATATTGGTAAAATTGTGGGGGCTCTTCCACAAAGTTAGTAAGTTGGATTGGTGGATTTTGACTGTATCTGAGCAATTTAGCGGATTATCCGGCTGTTAGGTAATACGTTGAGTTGATCATCTGTATATCGATGTACTAGTCGAGTCAAATCTCCAGAGCCTTGACCATCGACTACGAGTTGCTATCGATTTTTATCGGTTACATTTCGGGGAGTGTGCGATGGAATTACACAATCTGATTCCGCCAAGCCCATTCCTTCATCGGACCGCAAGACAAACTGCGATGCGCCATCGTTACATGGTGCGGATATCCCACCCATACGCACGAAACGTTTCGGGAATACTTTCATTATGTGTACGGCTAAGGAGTGGAATTCCCTGCTGGAGTTCGTGTTTCCTGATCGCTATAACCTGGGAGTCTTTAAGTCAAGAGTGAATAGGTTACTTCTAGGCAAACATGCTCCATCCTCTACCACATTGTCACCTACCATCAGGTGAGATGGTGGTCAAACGCAAGCCTATTATCTATAAAAATCTCCTCCGGATTCTAGCTCTTGATACCTTAGTCCCAGTGACAAGGCATAAAACTGTTAAAGTAGGTACTGCAATTACCCATTCCAAAGCATAAATCTCTATGGAGAAGAACAGGCAAGACAGTTCATGGTCACACACAAGTCAGAATATTGTTACAAATGTCACAATACCTTAGTTACATAATAGGTACACCAACATTGATTTTATTTATTTATTGATATATAAATAGTTTTGTCAAGTAAATGTCATTGACTGCTTGGCATTGGTAGTGTTTTACTTACTATTAAGTAGGTAGATTGAGATGAGGGAGGAATGTACCTACTTGTTGGGGTGCGTTACCCTGCAACAGTTTAATGCTAATGTTGATGTTCTGATAGGGTTTTGAGCGTAGGTAAATTAAAGAATACTTTTGTGTAATTACATTTATTTTATTGCATGTATAATGGAATATGAAATAGGTTATAAATAACACTTCCACATGTCATTTTTTTCGTAAATGTAAACTAGATGAGGCCAGTGTTTCCTAACTGATTACTCTGAGAAGAAACACTGAAACAGAGATATTAACCAACATGGCTCTCATATGATTTAATCACTACATATTGTATGGACTTTAAAAGAAATGATGACCTCTGAGTTTGGTCAACGTCTCTTTTAAAGTCCATACAATCTGTAGTGATCAAATCATATGAGAGCCATGTTGTTCAATGTCTGTTGCGCCCTTTAGAGGTTAGAATCACACAGATTTGAGCAGGTCCGTCTAAACAGTGCAAGCGAACGAATGACGAATGTCAAATATCGCGCAG
The DNA here is from genome assembly GCA_943138885.2 of Tholera decimalis. Lineage (NCBI taxonomy): Eukaryota > Metazoa > Arthropoda > Insecta > Lepidoptera > Noctuidae > Tholera > Tholera decimalis. Next base: position 2,543,314 of record OW964553.2, on the reverse strand, counting down.
CTCAACTTAGAACCTTAAGGAACTCGGATGATTTGATGAACAATACCAAAGTAAGGACATCTGGGTGGGCCATCACTCAAACTGCCAGACAGTGCGGTAAAATCTATTCATAATATTCATTGTAATCCCAAATTATAATAATAATAATATTCCACAACTTTCACACAACGCCATCTAGTCCCGAACTAAGCAGAGCTTGTGATATGAGTACTAGACAACTGATAAACTTACATATATATTTCTAAATACATACATATTATAGATAAATTACACCCAGACAAAGAACAAATGAATGTGCTCATCACACAAACATTTGTCCTAGGTGGGAATCGAACCCACGACCTTGCACATAGCAGTCAGGGCCACTGACCACTATACCAACGGGCCTGTTGCCAATTGCTCTCACATTCACAATATAGCTTATGCTTTTACAAAAAATATATTACTTGAAAAAGAAAATAATATTGTCATCTTATACAAACAAAATGAAAAATGATAAAGTAAAAAAAAATATATTCTAATACTTGGAAAAGTAAATAATATTTTCATGTCAAAATGTATATGATATAATCATTATAATAAAATAAAAGAAATGAGTATAATAATTAATCTATTCTTAGTATTACTTCATCTAAGAAGGGGGCTGGTCGGGTCATACCCTCATGGCAAGCATAACTTAAATACCAAATAATGCTCATCACATGTGAGCAGCATCCCACTGTTCTTAAACCTACAATGCAATTACAGCAATAACTATATTATAACAATAATATTGATACCTAATTAAAACTTCTTGCCTGGTTTCTTCGGGCACAATATTTCGCTCGGGTTCCATGCATTCTTGGAAAATGCAATGCCTTGGTGTATCAGCCGCTCTTCTTATATGTGGCAACACAATATGCTGGGCTCTTTCTTGTCTGTTGACTTGAACACGTAAGCTCAAATCTAGAACTTGCGCCCAACAAACTCCACAAACTTCATTCATGGATGACATCTGTAAATAATTCGTTTTATGAGATAGCTATAAAATTATAAATATCAAAGTAGCATTGTTGAAATACAAATGAAACAAAGTTCGATAGACACAAGTTGAGCCCAACATGTTCAAGCAAATAAAATAGACACAAACAAAAAGGAAATTCCCGATTGAATTTAACAATAATTGTTTTCCTTAAAAACCTTTACCAAATAGCAATTTTGTGTTATTATGAGTGAATAAGTTTATTGCTCATTGTATTATGCTGGCCCCCACGTTTGTTCCTTGTTCAGTAGAAGTTAAAATTACTCTTTTTAGAGTGAAATTCTACAGTCTTTTTTAGGGTTCCATAGACGAATAGCAAACACCCTTATAGTTTCGTCATGTCTGTCTGTCTGTTCGTCCGTCCGTATGTCACGGCCATTTTATTTCCAAACTATTAGCACTACAGATGTGAACCTTAGTAGGTAGACACATTCTGTGAATCATTCTTCCGATTTTAAGACAAAAATTATGGAGGGATCCCTATACATGGAACTGAAACTAAAAATATTGTTTTATCATCATACCTATATGTGTGTGGTATCTATATATATTGTAGATATTAATAAAAACTTTCATCAAAAATTAGTTTGAACGAGATCTGGTTAGCAGTTTTTTGAGATATAGCACATTTTCGAAAATCGCAAATATAATTGTTTTTCATACAAACACTATGAAAACAAAGTTATTTTGCATAGTTACTACAGAACCCTTCATGGGCGAGTCTGACTCGCACTTGGCCAATTTTTTTATTTTTACTATAACGCTAGTAAATAAGTAAAATTGAATTTTGAGGAGAAGGGCTCATGACAATGGAAGGACCAAAATCCTTTTGTTCTTGTAGAGCCAACCGCATGAGTGTCACTGAGTTAGCAAAATATACACTTTGCGTGGCAAATATTTTAAGCTGCTATAAATATGTTATTTAATATTATATGTACCTGCTGATGCTCCAACAAACGGGAAATATTGTTGGGGTTCCACTCTTCCTCTGATGTTGTGGTGGATAGATTCTGACCACATACAGCGCACATCAAAACAGACTGATCACCAACCACATTATCAGGTGAAGGAGGTTGAATGTCTTCAACTGGTGGAGCAATCCTGGTTCTTTTTGCTCTTAGCCAACATGGCACACAAGCTTCATCTCCAGAACGAAGCTAAAATAAAAAATATAAATAAAGAAAAGCTTGAATTCAAACATGCACAAGCATGGTAATGATTTATATCAATTTATTTTTTATTTTAAATTAAATAAGGAAAATTAATTATAGTTATAGTAGGTACATGATTATTTATATACCTCTCGTGGTTGTATCCAAGTAGCAACTATATTAGCCACTCTTTGTCCTTCTTCATTTGCCACTGGAATCAAAATCCTACGTCGGCTAATACGTAGTATGGACCGTCCGCATACAATACAAACACTTGTATGTCCAACCCGTCTCCTCGACATATCAGACGAATCTGAATGAGAAGCTATCTGCCAGCATTCATGGCAAATATGGTCAGCAGGTGTTATCTGGAAATAAAGATGTGATTTGGAGTACCGTTCAATATAATAATAATGTCATAATATCAGATTAATATAGATATTAAACCAAGTAAGATACATGTAAATACAATTTGTATGTTATACATGCTATCATAGATACACATAATCGTGTTTGTTAGTAAAATATGTATATCTGCTAAAACTAATGAGATTAGTTTTAGTAGACGTATTTAAGTGTGGCACGGTGTGGTTTTTAAATGATAAGGACTACTTTCCAAGATGTAAAACTTATCACAGAGATCGTCAATGGCCTACTTACAGTATGCACAATGTCTTTCTTAAACTACTAACCTCTCTGGGATACGTCCACAGTCGAATAGTGTTGACGAGATCTTCGCTCTCATCGCGTGCCTTCTTATTCGGGAGAAGCGAACGTTGCAATTAACACATTGCAAACTCGTCATTTTAAACAAAGCACGTACACACACAGCACAGTCAATAAAGCGTCTTTTCGCGAAACTAGTATCAAGAGAAAGAATACGGAGGAATAAATGCTCAACTCAACGTAATAACAGCAAGATAATCCGCTAAATTGCTCTGATGTAGACAAAAACCACAATTCTAAACAACAGCAAATAGCAATGCAAGACCACAGAACACATATACTCTGTGCAAGTCAAGATAGATTTTCTTTAGACGTCAATATATAATTGCCATATGAACAAAAAAGTATGACTACAAAAATCATTCCTATCAATAAATCGTTAACTATTATGATAGTTTGCAACAATTATACATTCTTAGGTATAATATATTAGTGTTTAATTATATTTAATATTATTTCTATGTCTAAATAATTTATTATCATTTCGATATTTGTGTTATTTTACATATGACAACTTCTAAACACATAAGAGCGTTTAGTTTACGATTTTGCTACGTTTAAATAATAAAATCTTTTTATTGATATTATTAATGAATCCTACTAGTTAAAGATAGTACATTTACATAAAAATAAATAGCTATGTTGCCTTAATAAGTGGTATAAATTCCACCACAAAACAACGAAAAAAGTATGCGGTACGAAGTTCCCATACAAGGCTGCCGTTTGCCTTTAACGGTTCAAAAAATCGAGTGGTTATTTTTTTCTCTTACCAAATCTACTACGGCTGCGATAAGGGCTGGTTGCAGACAGCCTTATCGTTACTATTTTTAACATTTGAGCCTTTATCTCTTGGCTGCTGTCGTCTCTTCCTCCGATAGCCGGCTGACCTTCGATTGTTATCACGGTTCTTTATTGACACATTGTTTGTTTATTTATGACATGGTGAGGGTACACGGAAGCAGTAAGGTGTTTATGTATTTTGGTGTCATTTTAGGTTCTATTGTCAAAATCCACAGCGAAAAACAGTTTTTTATGTAATACGGTATACATTAAATGTAAGATAATGAGTTCGTATTTTTGATAAATGATCTTTATTTTGCAAATGGGTTAGGTATTAAATAACACTTTTACTCGTCATGTTTTTCGTAAAGGAGGTTGGTAAAGATCAGCCTTTTTTTGCACATAAAAGTGATGAAAATCCAAAGTTGTTATTAAAGTCGTATTATCGTATTTATGTAAAGTTCAGGTATTGATATTTAAATTAATTCTAAAATAGTAAGAAAAAAAAATAACATGTCATAAAAAGGTCATCAAACTTGGCAGATTTGTCGAATTTTTGCAAAAAAAAATCAATTAAGCACTTCATGCACCACTATATTTTTAACTGACTTCTGAAAAAGGAGGAGGTTCTCAATTCGGATGTTTGTTTGTTTTTTTTTTTATGTTTGTGCGGGCATAGCTCCGTCGCTCGCCAACCGATTTGAAAAATTCTTTTTTTGTTGGAAAGGGTATACTTCCCAAATGGTCCCATGAAAATTTTATCGACATCGAACAAGCCGTTTCTGAAAAATCAACAAGTCTAAAAAAAATATTTACATTGATGATCTTTTCGGTTACACTATATTGTGTTTTTTGTTCGCGCGTTTTTAGTTTTTTGTAGTTGACATTTTGGCTTTTATAACTAGATTAATTACAAATTTACCCACTAAAAAGCGCGAAAATAAAAACTTTTTTTGCAAAAAAATAAAACCGACTTCCATATCAAAACACTACAAAGCCAAAAATAATTTTAATTTCGGAAGGCGGTGTGAAAAAAAAGAAAATACAAAACCAATAACACCGACTACCGAAATTAAAATTATTTTTGGCTTTGTAGTGTTTTGATATGGAAGTCGGTTTTATTTTTTTGCAAAAAAGTTTTTATTTAGTTTCTAAAAACCTATAATGAATAAGCTTTTAAACTAGCATTCATTTGTTTTGGTGCATCGAGTGCATCTATGTAATAGGGAAAAATATCTAGCTATGAGAGTTTGGACGATTTGGACTCGACTCTGTTAAGTGACTGTGATGTTCTAGATTTTCCACGATTCACATGGGATGAACTACGATCTTTAACTATTGGAATATATCAGCTTAAGCAGAGTAGATCATACACTCACGAATGGAAATATATTCTCTTTACGTACATCGAGAAGATTCCTCAATTATCCGACATCAGTTGAGATCACGACACACAAGTTCTAAAGTATTATAACCTATGGATAAAAACAGGTGTAGGTCTTAATCCCAACGTTGAATGGTATTGTCAGTGCAAAGTTGGTGCCAGAGTTGTTGGCTGCTGTGCCCATGTTGCATCTGTACTTTGGTACTTGGGATACTGGCGCCATAATCAAACTCAGACAAAAACACCAAGTCTTGGGTATGTAGATACACTTCAGGATGCTGCTACTGGATGGTCCAGTGACGATTCAGCCAGTGAAAGCGAAAGAGAAATATAATTTAAGACATTTGTTACAAATACAAAAAAAAATACTTTAGTATAGTTATTTTTTTCCTATTTATATTTTTTTAATCTAGCATTTTCTGTTCGACTGAGTACATCAGCATTAAAAATATATATTATATATGTATAATATTAATTTGTCGATGGGCGAAAAATGGCCTATCTTTACTCACCTCCTTTAAACCAAATGAGGCCGGTGTTTCCTAACTGAATACCCTGAGAAGAAACACCGATACAAACTCTAGCCGAGGTCCGTCTCTTCTGAAATCCATACAATTTTGAGGTAGGACTTCTGGAAATTCATGTTCTATACTAATATTATAAACTAGCAGTCACGCGGGGATTCGTTCCCGTCACGATCACGATAAAAAAAATAACCTTCCTTTTTTGGCAGTCGGGTAAAAATTAGCCTATAACCTTCCCCGAGCTACTTCCACACCAAATTTCATCCAAAGCCGCCCAGTACTTTCGAAGATTAGCGCGTTCAAACAAACAGACAACCTTTTCTGCTTAATAATGTTAGTATAGACTAAGTTCTGCCCGCTACTTTGCTCGCGTGAAATGTGTTCGAAATCGGTTCAGTAGATCCAGAGATTTCTTCCTACAAACAAACTACATCTTTATAATTTTAGTACAGCTACGCTTTGCCTGGAGCTGCGGAAAGATTTTACAGCGAAATAAAATAAGATGTTTTTTCAGAGTTAGAGTAATTTTTGTTCACCACTAGCTGACCCGCCGAACTTCGTACCGCCATTTTTTTTAATTATCCATATGTTTTCATCTTTTAAAGTTCCCTTGTATTACAGGAAACATACTACAAAAATTATAAATAATATTGGTCTAGGCATTATTGAGGTTTAGCGAGACTAAGGAACAGCATTCAATTTTTATATGTAAGAAGATTACTTGATCTTTTACATTTACTGACCTCAATATACACTAACATATATCAACATGAACTATAAAGCACATACATAATGCAACAGACGTAGCCGAGTTAATAAATAACACGTTCAATGCAGTCATTCCCCTCTCTATAAAGCATAATTCTCGATAAGCCGCGTCTAACATAACATAGAAACAGCGTTACAGCTCTATTCATTAGACTTTAGATCTCTATTATCGGTAGAAACAGACTTTATCATCCATCTGTCTGTCTGTTAAGCTATTTTCTGTACCCCATTCTCTATCTTCGTATTACTGTGTCAATCTTATTATTTAAAATGTAGTTCGATATATTAATATTACATGGGCGGACTTAATGCAGCAATAAGTAAATTGCTTGTAATGTGAAATCTTCCCACATTATAATTTCTGTTTTTAGAAAAATATTGCTTTATATTGAAGAAAGAATTTTTGATTTCAGTCCAGAAGTTTTAGAGTTTATCTATTACAAACAAACAAAAAGTCATATCTTTCCTCTTTATCTTCATAATTTTAGTGTAGATATACTTTTCTCGGTCAAAGATGAATGAGCTTGACGTGTCTGAGTCATGTCTAATCTGCTATCGTGAGATGCCTGTAAGTAATCAAATGAAACTGAAAGTAATTTTGTACTTAGACCTTAGGCGAAAACTGGTCTGGTTGTCGCTCTTAATCAATCTTTAATGCTTTTTCCCTCTATCTCATCGTATCTTATAACTATTGTGTAGTTATGTCTTTTATAAATTGTATATTTCTCTCAGCTCCGTACTAATATTACTTAGTAACGTTTTGCTCTCAACGAAAGACGCTTTGTTTCAATTGCATTGAAGCGTTACCAGAATTTATTTAAATCTAGCTTCTACAAGGTTACATTTATCATAGTAGAATGCGATACTTAAAACAGGCTTACTTGTGGTAGTTTGTTTTGTAACTAAAAAATCTCCCATCTCATCCGTAAACGTGTTGAATTCGAACTTCTTAGCTAAGCTTTCAGCACGCGCCGCGCAGCTAACTGTGTCAAGGGGCGAAAGTTCATAGGTTCATAGGGACACGCGTGTCGGAACACGAGCTCTTTGGACCGGGTGACACATGACATTACCGTTGCGTCCTCACCTCACTTTCCCCGCAATGTAAACTGACACAAAAAGATTACAACACGGAGCAACAATCTTTGGAATTTGTCCTGTACTTCGGAATATATCTCGTGCTCTGTAGTAGCTGCTGCGATATCTTGATTGTTTTGTCATCTGGACTTTGTTATACGTAAGGGCATGGCAGGTCTTTCATTTTAAAGAACTGATAGTGCGAACGTTTCTAAAGGGTAATAAGATTATGTATCGCCCGCGCCATTAGTCATTGTCGACATGCCCTTTAACTAGATAGCAATTTCCTGGACCCAATATTTCAACCCCAATTACGGCGTATCGCTTCAGCTTTCAAAACTTTAACTATCGGCCGGATGCTCACAAAGTGGTCGCCATGTAAATTATGTTGTGGGGGGTGTAAACGAGAGCACAGTACGCCCATATTTGATTGCATTGGAAGTAACGCCCGTCCCGTCTATTCTCGTGCGGGAGTGTGGACTTCGCCCTCGGACCCGAGCTCGGCCATTATCCCATCGTCCCGTCTGCGCGAGAGTCGCTTTCCGGCGAGTGCCGTCCGTTTGTAGGGCGACCAAGCAAAGAGTCCTTGCTAGGACTTCTACAATAGCTTTTGTCCCGACTTCGTTCGCGTGGGAGGGTTTTCCCGCGTAAATCTCGATCCCGTGGGAATTACGGGATAAAAAGTAGCTAATGTGTTATTCCAGCATTTAATTCAGATCCGGTCGGTATTTTTTTATGTGAAAGACTAACAAACATACATACATCCATCCTGATAAAATATCGCATTTATAATATTAGTAAGTCAAATTATACTTGCTCTTTTCTTCGTAAAGATCTCTATTGACCTTTTATGACGGACATTCGGAAGGACACAAAGCAACATAATTTAAGCTGTAATCCAAATAGAAGTTACACAAATGAGCTTCATAATTAATTAACTTCAATCGAGCAGTAAAGCGCGCTCATCGAACTTTGACCGCGCTACTATTATATAATTTACATTCAGTAACCTCAAACGTTGATATTTATCATTGTTTTCTAGTACAATATTTACTTTATATTTGATCATGTGTATTTTCCGGATCAGTAGTGATGCTGTTTCTCTTTCGATGTTACGTAGTTTAATTTGTGTAGTGGTTATGAAAATAGCTCAACTTAGAACTTAGTTGACTTAGAAACAATATAGTGCTACCCGCTTCCGTGTCAGCTGAGAACTTGTAACGAGGTTCACAAATGCCGCGATGTTATTAGAAAAGTTCGCCTTATGAATAAAGTTTACTTGAATAAGCATAGTTACCGACACTTTGTTATCTTCAGTATCATTAGAACTAAAAATGGGTTATTTAAATACACATGTATTTATTGTTACTATTTTCGATATTTCGGCACTGTTGCAAGCATCATGATTACTATATGTACTGAAGTGAACGAGGGTGGACGTTTATGAGCAGACGAATCGGTTTACCCTCTTTCCCTTTCGTTGTTAGTGACTATGTTAGCTTAAAAACTTAGTGTTATCTTCAGTTCAATAAACGTCTCATCTTTGAAATCGTGTACTTGTCTCCTTAAATGTTTTCTTTTGAAACATCTCTCGTTATTGTTTACTATCGTTCACTGGTATCTTATCTCCGCAAATCATTCACCCGCATGATTCATTCAATTAGAATGAATCGCTCGATATCTTTACGAATACTGAATGAACTACTCATGGGGGCGATCAAGCTATTCCCAGATCGAATTGCGTCATTCATTTATCGGATATTGCGTTTCCTTGTTTTGTGAACTTTGTTTTGCTAGTCATGTTATAATGAAGGATAGGCCAATGCTAGGTCGAAGTTGAATGACTTTGCTATTTTCCTCTGTTCAATGTGAATAAAATAAAGTATAGTTTTTCCCTTTACGAAACGAGGAAATGAAACAAGGCACAAATTACACCTCTATTATAAACGATATGTGAAGTGCGTCACAAAAAAGCAGAAGAGGTAATCAGTAGCAGCACAAAGTCCGTAATATCTCCAAGAACAAAGCATCATGGTCACTGCACACCGGGTGTGCTTAGGTCACTCCGCACGTTCCCATTGTCTCACGTGTGTAGGAGTCTTTATAACACAACAAATAACTTGTCATCTTGTATCCTCAGCATCATTAGCTCTTATATCAACGTCTTAAAGTTCAGTTTAGGTTGACGCACGCTGCAGGATGTCCCGATTTGTTGTTAAGGCATTATATTCTATTCGCGGATCTACTACTGTAATGATAAGTAATCGGTTTCTCTTAAGCTCATTATTGTGAGGATCTCTGTTATCGGTGTGTGCCTAATTATTAGGGGGTATCTGTTACGTAGAGTTGGGAGAATATTTAACCAATATTTTAAACGTAATGTAGGTAACTGATTAGTTGAGGTAATCATCAAGCAGTATTATTTTTACAACATACAATGCGTTATCCAGCTAAGCCATGCAGTTATATTCCAAAATTTATCCATTACATAAACAAAGAGAATCTTATAAAAAATAAACAAGTCTGAAAATAGCACGGAACTCCAAGGGCTGGTTCAAAATACTTACAGAGTCACTCTGACGTCATCGAGGGGAGTCTCAATATCTGCCTTGTTCGTGAAACTCTTTTTAGTTTTCTTGGATGTTGACTGAGTCATGATTATATCTTTATCTGCCTGCGGTTTATTGGATTTTTTCAAGCTGACACAAGTTTTTATTTTAATGAAGAGAAGACCAAGCACGTAATCGGTGAAGTAAGTTATATTTTTAACCGACTTCTGAAAAAGGAGGAGGTTCTCAATTCGGATGTTTGTTTGTTTTTTTTATTTTTATTTTATTTTATGTTTGTTCGGGCATAGCTCCGTCGCTCGCCAACCGATTTGAAAAATTCTTTTTTTGTTGGAAAGGGTATACTTCCCAAATGGTCCCATGAAAATTTTATCGACATCGAACAAGCCGTTTCTGAAAAATCAGCAAAAGTCTAAAAAAAATATTTACATTGATGACCTTTTCGGTTACTCTATATTGTGTTTTTTGTTCGCGCGTTTTTAGTTTTTTGTAGTTGACATTTTGGCTTTTATAACTAGATTAATTACAAATTGACCCACTAAAAAGCGCGAAAATAAAAACTTTTTTGCAAAAAAATAAAACCGACTTCCATATCAAAACACTACAAAGCCAAAAATAATTTTAATTTCGGAAGGCGGTGTGAAAAAAAAGAAAATACAAAACCAATAACACCGACTACCGAAATTAAAATTATTTTTGGCTTTGTAGTGTTTTGATATGGAAGTCGGTTTTATTTTTTTGCAAAAATGTTTTTTACGTATAATAAACATAATTTAATCTATAAACACACATTAATTTATGTTTGTACATCAACACGTAATTCGTGATCTACCAACTCCCAAACTAAGTCAAGCTTGTATTTTGTGAGTCAGTAGTTCCCAAGATACATATTCACAACCCTGTGTCGTAGGATATTTTCAATTTAATATTTAATCTAAAATATGGTAGGAATTAAAGTATAACTTCTATAACCATCAAAAGCCAACTTCCATAGCTCGAAGTTTTCCCTTGAAGCTACATGCTGTTCTGATACCTTTCGCATTCCCTTAAATAAGCAAAGATCCAAAAAAAGCTTTACCGATAAGTTCATATTTACGCAATCGTTTCCCTTTTTAACCGACTTCAAAGTATTTCATTGGTTGCGATTCGATTACTTGGATATGGTTGTAAAACACTTTATATTCGTCACAATGATATGGTGATGAGGAGCTGATGGTGAAGTACCAGGAGTACCTACTCCTCAAAAATTAAAAGGTGATAAGAAGGTGGCATTTAGGCTTTTGTAACTAGGTAAATTACAAACCGACCCACTACGAAGCGAGAAAAAAAACTTTTTAAGAAAAAATAAAACCGACTTCCCATAAAAACACTTACCATCAGGCGAGATCGAGGTCAAGAGTTAAAAAACTTCACTTACTTAAGATATAATATATATATATAAGATAACTTAAGATTCTGAATTAAAAAAAAAACTTTAATTTCGGAAGGCGGTGTCAATAACGAAAATATGTACAAAACTAAAGACACCGACTACCGAAAATAAAGTTATTTTAAAAAGTTTTTTTCTGTATGCAGACCTCAAATCCAACATTCAATATACGGGCTAACTCCGGCATTCAAATTACAAGGAACGTGTTCCTGCTATCGATAGCTACTGGTGACCTTTCGTAACACGAAACGTCAGCTACGACCATATTCGGAGTTTGATTAATGGAAACGGGTTGGCCGGCCGGCTGGGTGCTAATGCATTGGGCTGTGAAGATATGTCCACCGTTCAACGGCGAATCGATGTCTGCGGATAGCCAGTCTATCAAGTTTTTCAGCACGTTTTTAAAGGGCTAGAATGTTACAAGTAAACGTAACAACATCCACTGTAGAACCACTCGCCTCAGGAATTAATATAAAGACTCGCCTTAATCACAAAAATAGTAGGCATAGACACTACATCTATATATGTATTAATACGTACAAAACGTTTTGGGAATATGTACTTTCATGGTGCGGCTAAGGAGTGGAATTCCCTGCCAGAGTCTGTGTATCCTGATTATTCCTGATAGCTATAACCTGGGGTCTTTAAGTCAAGAGTGAATAGGTAAGTGTGCTTCATCTTCGACCTCATCATCGCTTACCATCAAGTAAGATGCTGGTCAATCGCAAGGCTATCAAAAAAATATACGTGAAGCAAAAACAATGTACACCTTTTTACGAAAATTATGCCGACAGATGAGTATAATATATAATTGGCACAATTAAAGTTTATATGGAGAAGGAGCGTATTAAGCAATGTTTTATTAAGACCAGGCAGTCCAAAATAATTTTCACGCAAGCTCCGCCACCATCCATCCCGGTTAGGTCGGTGTATACTAAACGCTAACGCAGCAGTAATAAAGTTGAATATCGCGTGAGCTCTTTCACCATGTTCGGTTTCGAAACTAAATGTCGTAAGTCTCAATTCATATTTCGTTTATAACTAAAGTAATAATTGATCTAGAGAAAAAATGTCCTATATTTGGATAATAACCTATATTTTCTTACTGTCAATACTCATTTTAGACTTAAAAGCCGAGTAATCTTATTTAAATTTTGAATAATCTTTAAAAAAGACATGATTTTCTATTAAAAAATGAATCGAGCGAAAATGTTCCAATTACGAAACTGGTGTAGACATGTAAAGAAGAAGATCCAATAAATCATATACTAAAGTTCCATTTTGATTGTATGCGTGATTGTTTCAGAATATTAATGCAAAGTTACATACAATTTAGGGAGCCTCCTCTTAATGCATTCGAAGTTATTTTTTAAGTATGGCCTAATTTCGATCACTTGGCGACCCCTTTTAACCACCCCGCTCCTTCAGGTGCCCTTGCGTTCCAGGTCCGTGGTATCTCATTAGACCTTTCCCGCAACCCTGGATCACATAGTAATAAATAATACATTAATGAAAAATCTAAAACTAAAAACTTTAACTAAAAATTCAAGGCTAGAAAATTTTGCTGAGGGTACCTTTCTTTGAGTTTAAGTGTTGATATGTATATGTGTGTAATTATACGCTATCTTATGAATACATGATCTATGAAAGCCATATTTTATTGACCAAAAATATAATAGGTAGTTTAAAAGTAAGGGACTGGTTCATTCTGTATCCAGTACTGAATTGGTCTGAAGATTTACTAAGATAGTTTGAAGACTCGTCCGTATAAAACAACTCTATGTCAGCCTTAACTTCGGCGTTTTATGTAACACTAACTTCTGCCTACGGCTTCGCTCGCGTGTAAAGCTCTGCATCCAGTTTCCTAAATCACTGATAGATAGCCTATATGTTACCCAGACTTAATAGCTTGTACATAATATAAGATATTAATATAACCTACTAGCAGTTGCTCGCAACTTCGTTCGCGTGGGAAGTTTTTCCCGTGTAAATCCCGATCCCGTGGGAATTACGCAAAATCCCGTCTTAACGAGCATTTACCTACTAAAAGGAACCCCCATGCAAAATTTCAGAGCCCTACTACTTGCAGTTTCTGAGATTTTTTTATATATATAGATTAATATCCATACTAATATTAGAAATGTGAAAGTAACTGTCTGTGAGTTACCTTTTCACGCCTAAACCGCTGAACCGATTTAGATGAAATTTGGCATGGGAATGGTTTATGACCCTGGGAAGGACATAGGATAGTTTTTATCCCGAAATTCTTACGGGATCGGGGTTTAAGCGGTAAGCGCCTTCCAACGAACGAACGAAGTCGCGGGCGGAAGTTAGTAATATATATAATATATGCGTTTATATAACAAGTTTCATTCAAATCCGTCTAGTTGTTCCAGAGATTAACCTGTATTAGACAAACAGATAAACAGTCAGATAATTTATTTTAAATTCTTGCTCTATTACTGTTTCTTAACCCCCTCAATATTTTGTTTTGTAATTCTACTTTTGTAATTCTAAAATTTACAGACGAAACTATTTTCTGTTTTACTTTGATGTTTGTATTACAATTATTAATATCAGTCAGTATATAATTGTTTAATACTATAGCTTTCGAAACATCGTCCTCCACAATTATTCTCTTTGAAATAATGCTTAATAATCACCTAAGTACTTGACGATGTGAAGTTTGATGGCACAATTGACTCAGTAATTTAGCTACTTGTCGTAACTCTAACTTCTAATCACGAGAATATATCAGCCCATCATTATGTCATGCAAATTACGTATAATGATTCTTAAGCCTGTTTCCTAACGCGACTTATTGTTTTCGCTTAAAATTACGTGTTCAGCTCAAGGCAAGACCAATCAAGAAAAGTAATTTCGAAAGGTGCAGTTTAAGATATATATTTTACGAGGTTCTATCCGCGACTTTCCTGTTTACCCACGTAATTCTCAATCCTGTGAGAATTTCGTGATAAAACAGCCTGTGTTATTCCAGGATATTAACTATCTACTTAAAAAATTTCATTCAGATCCGTTCAGTACAAAAATTTGCAGTTATTATAGATTATGAATTAAAATCCGTAAGAGAATTAATACAGTGACGCAGGGAGGCTGGATGATGTATCAACAATCACGGCCACGTGGGATCGCCCGATCACGCCACCGCGTCTACCACGGACGCCTAATTCACTCGTATTCGATTTCCAACCTGCCGCAACCGACCAATTCTTTCAAACGAGATTTCTAGTTTTCATCCGCGCGACCAACGAAATGACTTCGCCACACGTGGTACTAGCCCTTCACCGGGTCCGGTTCCACGTCACTGCTGCTTTTCTGGTTTTGACTCAGTTTACGAACGCGCTCCGCGCCGGCCGGACATACCGTGCGTTTGCTTAACATCACAAAAGTTATTTTTTATTCTCTCTTGTATCGAGTGGCTGTGATTGTCGTTAAGTGATATTTAATATAGTTCTAGGTTACCAGTTACTGTTAAAGCGGTAAGTTCATCAGCTTATTGTGGACATTTGTTAACACGTAAACCGGAGAAGTGAAGTTTAACCGCGTTATGAACAGTTATAATTACCCAGTGTGTAGGGATTCTTAGAAACTACATTGTATGAGATGTTTTAGAATAACCTGGATAATATTGTACGTTATTAGAATAATGTAAACAGCGTATTTTATAACTGTCAGCGTGCAGCGCGTTGCTAGCGATCTTTTCGCATCTGACTTTTATTTGCAATTCAATAAAAAGTTCACAAAGAAATGCGGTGATTGGTTTTACTTTTTCTTGTAAGCCGTCACTTACTAACTTTCTCATTTTCGGAGTAGTTTTTGCTTACATAATCTCGTTGTTTTTGCGGGTAGATGAAAAAAAGTTTTGTAAAAAAGTAAACTGTCAGGAAAAGCTAACATAATGACATTTCACTCAAATTAAATCAAATTTATTCTATTAGTTTTATTTATAGAATTAGCAACGACTCAGCTGTTTAATAGTTGTCCCTCACCTACTTCGAATAGAAATTATTAACACAATGCATAATTTCAATCCGACTATGCTTTACGGAACATTTAAACCATTTAGCTCACAAAACGGTGACCCCATCACTATCAAAATCATTGATATGATCAACGTCATTGACTTATTTATTTAGACAAAGACGATACATCTTCCGAGGTCAATAGCTTGCTAAAATTAGATTCCGTAGTCATCAGCTGGAGTTCGATTTTACGATAAGTTATTGCACTGGATATTTTATTTATATTCTAATAATATTATCCATCTGTCCGTTATTCTTATCGTATTATAAATATTTTAACATGTTCCACGGTTTTGTTGTGAAATAGTCTAAAATTAAAACAGCTTCTGTACGTTGACGTATGTTGGTAAATATTGACAGCTTTCACGTTTTTGCCTTTCTCACAGAGATTTTATCTAAAACTTTTTGTTTTGTTCTAACGATCGTTAGTTTGTGGTTTCCTCAAAAAGTGTTCTTTCTTTTAAGGCTTTTAATCTATAAGCTGCTTGCTCCAAAATCACTGCTTTCTAGAATCATTGGTTCAGAAACGAAACTTTTAATTTTATCATTATTATCAAGGACTAGCTTTTGACCGCGACTTCATTCGCATGGGAGGTATTTCCCGCGTAAATCCCGTAGGAATTCCGGAATAAAAAGTAGCCTATGTGTTATCCTAGGATGTCAACAACCTACTTACCAAATTTCATTGAGATCCGTTCAGTATTTTTTGCGTGTAAGAGCAACAAACATACATACATCCTCACAAACTTTCGCATTTATGATATTAGTAGGATACATACTATAAGTATGTTGAATATACTATGTAGCGACATTAATTAACAAATTCTATACAGATTTTATTTTTTCTACAATTTAGTAATGTCCAGGGGATTTCTTATTTATGTTTACCCATTTATCTTCTTAGGGTGTACTTCGAAATTGGTACCGTTGTCACCAAGTCAGGATCTGATGATGGGATGGGATGATCAGGAGAAATCGAGGGAACTCTTCAAATATTATAGGCACACCTATGGCGTTTTGGGTATTTCTTATAGTAACTTGTGCAGTTGCCCTCAAAAAGTACCATTTGGGGAAGTGGAACTGATGACGAAGACCACAGATGGCCGCCGAAACTACTCAATAATAAGTATTTCGTGGATTGCGATTCGATTACTTAAATATGGATGTTAAGCACTTTATGATCGTCACAATGCATAATATGGTGATGTAGAGCTGATGGTGAAGTACCAGGAGAACTCCTCAACAATTAACGGCCCAGCATTAGAAAAACAAAATTTTGTAAAAGTTTATAAGCAGTTGACATTTAGGCTCTTATAACTAGGTAAATCGACCAACTAAAAAGAGTGAAATAAAAACTTTTTAGCAAAAAATTAAACCGACTCCTAAAAAACACTGCAAAGTGAAAAATAACTTTAATTTCGGAAGTCGGTGCCAAAAACGAAAATACAAAACTAAAGACACCGACTACCGAAATTAAAGTTATTTTTCACTTAGCAGTGTTTTTTGGGAGTCGGTTTAATTTTTTGCTAAAAATTTTTTTTTATTAGAGCCCACTCTTGACCTCGATCATGCTTGATGGTAAGCGATTTATTAAACGTCTATATCTACGAGCAAGAAAGCCATATTATTATACTAACACTAAGGCTACCTATCACTAATGAGTTTAGTAGTGTTTTCTAACATTTAATTCAGCATTTTAATTAATACTATAACATTCAAATTATGCCATATTTGTAAACAAAGTAACTGTTTAATCTTACTAATTCGTACTTGACCAAGTTTCAATTAAATCGTCAGCATGTCATTACTGTTTTTTTAGTGCTGTTCAAACATTAATAATAATCTATTGTTTAAATTAATCATTACCGAATTGAATGACAAAATTGTAAATGGATTGTTTGCAAATAAATACTACTTTCTTGTATTGTACAGTTTAACAGCTCCGAGGCTATTTCCGAGGTTCTTATTCTCGAGACGTATTTTGTATGCTCTTCGAAAGCTCTTATAAAGTTTATGCTACCAGCTACAATGTTTATTCAACTACAACTTTGTTTTCAACGTAATAAGTGTTAATTTCGTTTGGAGTCCCTTCATCCATCCCTTCTCCCCTTCAAAAAGCGAACCTTGACATTGAATGTAAAGGCCTTGGCCGGAAACACGCGAAACTGCTTAGATGTTTTGTCCTCGAAACAAATCTATGTCAGTGTTAGTACATAAAATACATACATAGAGGATGATCGAAGGTATAAAGGTGTCTGCCCACTATCCCGTAGCATACCATGACCGTACTAGGACCGTTTCAGACAAAAAACTATTCTTTGTATTGAGAAGTATGAGACTATGCCCACGAGACCGTTCCGTCACCGGCCGACACCGTAGCGTGCCATGCACGGGCCGTCAACTATTCGTCGGAGGGAATATTTTGCCGGCGCGGACACGCTACGTGCATGGCACGCGACGCTGCCAGGGCGCTGCGCGCAGGCGGCTAAACGGTGACTGAGCGGGGAGTATGACCGTTACAAACCCGTTTTAAATGCGTTGTAGCAGCAGTTTTACAATGTCATTTTCAATTTATTTCAGCAAATCGTTGGAAGTACTGAAAAAACTTTTCTTTGTCATCAACTAAGTGCCTGAATAATGTCCAATATTCTCCTTCCGTTTTGCGTTTTTTTATAGAATTGTGAATCCAGTAGCGTCGAGTGTTTTTTGGGCATTCCTCTTCCTCTTCATCCAAAATGATAGCAATCATTGCCAGTTGTTCAGTCGTTAGTTTCCTTATAGCCATAACTATTTCAATATTTCACCACTTTAACGCGTCTACGCAACACTGATATTTGTACGAGAATGAACCGATGCTTTACGAGTGTATTGAAAGGATTTCTGCCGTGTTACATACGGGCATCATACAGATTAAATACGGGTTACATACGGGTTGTAAACGGGTTCAGAACGCTGTCGGCCCGCTTCAGTGGGCGAAATAGAGCGTATGGGATTGCTTTCCGTGCCGGATACGTTCCTAGCACGGTCATGGTATGCTACGGGATAATGGGCAGAAAGCTTAAGGCGTGTCCAATGTCCAATCGTGGGGTCTTCTTCGTTCGTACTCGTGAGTTCTTCGCAGATCTTCGTGCCCGTTCGGTAGCCAAAAATTCTTTTAAATTATCTTCCATTTACGTATACTACTGTTAATAGCAAATAAACTTATAATTATAAGGAGTTTCGTATCCGAGTTTTCTTTGAATATGAAACCGATAACATGAATGGAACGGATAAATATATTAATCTTCTTGATGTTTCCCATCATTTTCCTTAAGTGAGTGATTGTGTCCTTGGCTTGTAAGTAGGTTTCATATAAATCATAATATGATATCAAATATGATTGGTATGTTTAGCTTTTTCTGTTGTCGGGAAATTATTGTCATATGGTGAAGGATGGCCTTCCATTGATCTAGAGATTTTTAACTAGCTGGTGCTGGGCTGATGTTGGAAAATGTCAAAGTGCGTCCCAGCAAGAAGTGAAAAAGATAAACACCGTGTGGTTTTAGTTAGTTGGAGTCTGACAGACCTCTCCGTCTACCCCAAGGCGGAGGACATCAATGAGTATTTCCACACTTAAAAAGTAGTAGGTTAGGTACATCATACCGGCCGGTCTCTGTGTTCCCTGCCACTGCCTCTAAAGCAAGACTGAACTGGCATCTTCTGCGCTCGCTCTTTCCATCGTAGACCTCATCAGGCGAGATCGGGGTTAAGAGGGGGATCATCCGTAATAAAAAAGTAATGAGTTGTTTGTTTATTTCCTAGCTCACTTGTAGTTACTGATTAAGTGCATTGTTTTACTATGTATTGCATGCTGCTTCACGGGAGTGCTCGTTATGCTAACTAATAACGGTTCATGACAATTGTTGAGGACCATTCATGCGTAACAATCTGATGTTGCCATTTTTCTCGGAATATTATAATGAAAATGGTCCTACTGTTTACAATAACCACACGAACTTCTGTGCTAAGCAGAATTTGATGAGAACTTTTCCACATTTAGGCTGCGTTTCCACCAGAGATGTGCGAGGATGCGTAGCGAGGGATGTGTTTGTAAAGAACCAATAGAATCGCTTCATTTACCTCGCCTCGGTCAGCACAGCTCTGGTGGAAACGGCTCAGCGGAGCTAGATTTTTGCGCATACAAAACAAGCGAGGGATGTGTGCGAGGAATGTGTGCGAGAGATGTGTTGCGAGGAATGTGTGTTGAGAAGGATGAGTTGCGAGGTTTGCGCATCCTCGCACCACACATTAATGCGCATTTTCACAGCTCTGCTACACATCCTCGTAGGCACATTTTCATCGCACAGCTTTGGTGGAAACCTACACACATTTTCACAGCACAGCTAGACATCCTCGCACGACACATTTCCATCGCACATCTCTGGTGGAAACGCAGCCTTAGACGTGGACGCATCCCACTTTTTTATTGTTGATAGGTTCGCGTTTGACCACCATCTCATCTGATGGTAAGCAATGATGTGGTCGAAGATGAAGCACGCTTGCCTAGAAGTAACCTATTCACTCTTGACTTAAAGACCCCCAAAACAGTCTCCGGCATCGTCGTAGATCGTTCTGAACGAGAATGTCCGAAATGAGAACGTTTTCAAAAGCTGGTATCTAAAATTCTGAACGGTTTTGCATACAAATACACGTCTTTGGCGGAGTGTTTTAATATTGAAGGGGTGTCTGAAAGATTTCTTAGATCTAAGTAGGTTCTTCTTGCCGTGGCGTAGGAATATCATCTCTGGTTTGTGATCCGTCTACGATGACATCATACAACATTACGAGTAATACATCGTCAAGCCACATTAAATGTTACATCCTCAATATTTTTTTATACATGAAGTAAATTATGCAAATGCCGAGTATTTGTGATATTTTGCACTACTACGCAGTTTATTTTTATGTGTGTTCTAACTAGTTTTTTTTTACGGCCGAACGATTCTCACAATCTGTGCCAAGATTCTGTAATTAATGAGCGGTTGCAGATTAAGAATTTTCTTTACATAAACAATAAGTGATAAGAACTGGACAGTAAATATAGTATCACAAATATTATGAAAACAGAACAAATATTATAATATAGACATATTATCGAGATAAAGCCGAGAGGACGTTATTGCAAGTATCCATAATACCAGGCGATAAGAAGCTCACCAGCGTAGCCTTTGCACAACTTTGTATGCCGTATGCCTCCAGTCTACCAGGATTCTGCTGAGTACTAGCGTTACATGAAGCGACTGCCTGTCCCACTTCCCTAACCAAGTAGCTGGATAACGCTATATCCTTTGGCAAGATTGGTTTCAGATTTTCTGATGCTTTTTTTTTTAAGATTACTAGCAATGTGGGTAGAATTAACATTACTAGCAATCCTGTTAACCACTCAAACTAAGCTAAATATGCTTGTGTCTGGAGTGGGTTCACGGTAATAGTGTAATGGGTGGGGTTCGAACTCGGGACCTCTCGATCACAAGAGCGACACCTTATCCATTAGGGTACTGACGCTTCAGCTTCTATGTGTAACGAGTGTCAAATATGTACTAATGACAGCCGGGAACAACGGTCTAACGTGCTTTTCGAGGCACAAGAATCGAGGCACAAAGATCTACGCTCAGACCGAACCTCGGTAAGCGTTGGAGATCGACCCGCGGTGTTGTTATTATCCACGAGATCCGTAACATCAGATAAATACGATAACAAAAATAAGAAAGATATAACGGAGAAAAATAATCAGTCTTTGTGTGCCTACGTAGTTCCTATACCTGTCTGTTTAGTGCGCAAATACAGCTGGTGCCTTGTCATCGCCGAGTACGCCATTATGCCAACGAATATGCGCAGAGTTCATTAATCCGATCCTGCATTGTCTTCTTGCCCCAACTTCTTTCACTTCCACTGTTTGAAATTGTTAGCTAAATAAATAAATATGTAGAAGGAAAAGTTAAAATATAAAAATATAGTCACGTGGTTGTCAGTCCGACACACATGTCAGAGAAACCTTAACATATTATCTAACCATTGGATGTTCGATATACAGCAGCGTTTTCTCTGAACGCAATTATTTAAACGTTAAAATACATAATGGCGAAAATAACAAATAGAAGAGACCTTGACCTTATCGACACCTTGACTTTGCAGAAGACAAACGGTCTGAACTAATTAACGTCCTAATCATATAACACCCTGAAAGGAATGAAGGCTTTCTTGTAACATAGCTGCCTAATACCAAGACCTCATGACGAATGAAATATTATTTATAGCGACCCGGCTTCGCAACGACTCATTCTGCTAATGCACACAAGACCTTAATACATTTTACTCTAAAACCTACCTTATGTGAATCACTCTTCAAATTTAACATTTATTCAGTAGTTTTGAGTTTATCGCGAACAGACAGACGCGGTGGGAGACTATGTTTTATTATATGTAAGGATGAGTGTGCGTAATCGGGCTGTTTACTCCCTGCTGGGTTCTTCCTGGTAACTCTTGCTCGATACTTAGAATTCACGAGGCAGATTCCGTGACGTGTCCTTCTATTCAATATACCTGTTGATATCTGATTCGAGGTTACGAGAAGTTTCCAAATATAGTCATAGTTTTTTCGCTGCTGGTGTTCCTTTTATGTTCTGTGTATTTCTTTGTCGAGTTTAGTTGTGCGTGTTGCTTGTTCTTGTGTTTTGTCTGAGATATAACCAGTGGCTGCTTTTCTGATCTTTTTAACCGACTTCTAAAAAAGGAGGAGGTTCTCAATTCGGATGTCTGCATTTTTTTTTTATGTTTATCCGCGCATAACTCCGTCACTTGCCAACCGATTTGAAAAATTCTTATTTTGTTAGAAAGGGTATACTTCCCAAATGGTCCCATGAAAATTTTATCGAAATCGGACAAGCCGTTTCTGAAAAATCAACACAAGTCTAAAAAACATATTTACGTTGATGATCTTTTCGTTTACTCTGCATTGCGTTTTTTGTTCGCGCATAACTCCGTCATTTACGAACCGATTTGGAAAATTCACTGACCCACTAAAAAGCACGAAAATAAAAACTTTTTTTGCAAAAAATAAAACCGACTCTCATATCAAAACACTACAAAGCCAAAAATAATTTTAATTTCGGAAGGCGTTGTGAAAAAAAAAAAGAAAATACAAAACCAATAACACCGACTACCGAAATTAAAATTATTTTTGGCTTTGTAGTGTTTTGATATGAGAGTCGGTTTTATTTTTTGCAAAAAAGTTTTAATGCAATCGACTGCACGGTTGAAGGTAATAATTCTGTCAATAGATCCACCGCTTCAACACTGTCACAATATCTAAAAATAACTTCCCGAAGCCCATACTCTCCGCTGTGGAATAATAAAGTGATCTTTCGAGGTATTGAACTCTCCAATGAGGTTATCGGTTTGTCTGGTTGTAGGTGTAGAGCGACGGTGGTATCTCGTTAACCCGGTGATAGCCCGACGGATAGAAGTGCCGTAAGGACACTCACGGTCGGTCCGTCGCTGTCGCTTTGCGGATACCGATAGCGACGAATTGATTGATAAACATGTTTGTATGCACTCGACTGCATAATTATTGGTATCAGTAAATTACTGATACTGGTTTTGAAGTAAATGTAAATGTTTACTTTTATCAAAAATGATGTGTTTTTTTATATTATCACATTTATTGAAATGATCAGGACGCTGCTTTTGGGGCTTTTACGCATTTTTTTGTTTTTTTATCACTTTACAATAGTCATTCCGAGAACATTTTAATTTCCAACAGATACTGAAGAGTGAGGAACCTCTGCCCTTCTGATATTTTACATTTAACTTTTGGTATTCTGTCTATCTCTATACCTATGTGGAATACACTTCCTTTCGATATCAGGACGGCCGCCAGTCAATATGAATTTATTTTTATTTTATTTTATTTTACTTTATTGGGGAAAACAAACGATATTACATTATATATGCTTAATAGAGTACATTTTAACAAATAAATTATTAAATGTAATAACTGCTACATTTTCCACAGATTACTATTTACATTGCTATGCGGTGGACGTGACACTAACAATGAAGTCACCCATAATTAAACTAATATTTAAAGTACTTATTGAAAATCATTATGTTTTAATTAGTGTTACTTTTAATTTTCTTTATTACCTGCTTCTTATACATTTAAGCGAAAGTTGCAGAATTATATAATATAATATATAATTTCCATATTATGCACTTATTTTTATTCACCCGCCGTGTTGTTTCTCCACCATCTAGACCCGTGGTTGACTGGTAGAGAATGCCTAAGGTATTAAGACCCCTTTGTCCCTTTTATGTTAAAGCTTAAATGAATGTATAATAAAAAATATACCTAGAGATAAATAATATTTTAAAACCACCAGCACAGCGCATCCCTAAGTAAAGCAACGAAGAAATTATGAGTTTCTATGCAGCAACACGAAATTGAGTAACGCGGTCAGTTGCACTCGGCTGCGTTAAAAACCATCGCGTATTGCATTCGTTATTTCATATCGATATTACAACCGGGACCTCTTGCGTTCCAACATAATTTTCAATATTCTGCGAATTGAATCGTTTCAATTATTATACCGTATGGGAAAAAGTCAATAATTAATGTTTTGTTTGTAAGGCGTCCGTAATCAAGTGCCAAATAAAAAACCCTTTTCTTGAATTTCAAATTAAAAAATGCATTTTTTTTTTATAAATAATATAATTAATGTTAAATATAGTGACTAAGAATACCTAGATGATAAGTTTCTTACATTCTAATGCTATTTCAGTCCAACTAAAACAATGTTTGTTAAACGAACGTTATGTAATTTACAGTAAATATCTGTATTTGTTAAACATGCTAATTTAAAATATTTTATTCATGACACTCAGCATTAATATAACGGTACATTTACACACTTAAGGTTATAATAACTATTATAGTGTTTGTAACACATCTTGTCAACCTGTATTATGCAAATATGTAAATGGTTTGGTTTGGTTTGAATCGCAAAACTTAAGAGGATATAAATCTGGCTCAATATTTATGTTTTATTTATTTCAGGCTTCTAAGGCCCATAGAAAATATACATACATAAGAAGTAACAATAAACTAATACATATTGTTCTAATTATACGATAGGCAACTTGGCCCGTACAAATAAAATACATTCTATCCATACTAATATTATAAATGCGAAAGTAACTCTGTCTGTCTGTATGTTACCTTTTCACGCCTGAACCGCTGAACTGATTTAGATGAAATTTGGCATGGGAATAGTTTAGGACCCTGGGAAGGACATAGGATAGTTTTTATTCCGGAATTCCCACAGGATCGGGAATTACGCGGGTAAAACTTCCCACGCGAACGAAGTCGCGGGCAGAAGCTAGTTACATAATAAACTTGTATACTAACACATATTTTCATAACACTATCACACACACACATATTTTAATATTCTCGAGTAATCAATACTGTTAAATGTTATTTCCTTAATATAGCAATATCCCTCTTCCATCGATGTGTTGTTGCTAGATCTTGTTGGGATACCTACCTACACAGTAAATTTTCCTTAAGCTTTCTGTATGTAAATCCCGTCTCGCCGCTATATTCTTGTCTAATACGTTAAATTTTAGTGTAAATTCTATTATACCCTCAATTTATTTATTTGTAATTTCTTGGACGTTGGGTATCATTAGAATCTGTGAGGTCATAGCTTTCTAGTTGTCGTGAGTTTGAGTTATTCTACTTTTTGCAGTGCACTCCTCCTTGCATTTAGTTTATGGGAACCATGACTTTCTTAAGTAGGTATTTTTAATGAAAAAATATTCTTCTGTAACGGATGTATTGGTAATATTTTGTTTTTCTTTTTGAAGAGAACTAGCAATGTGGGTAGAATAAACATTACTAGCAATCTTGTTAAGCCTGTCAACTAAGCTAAATATTTTGGTTATTTTTAGGTAAATAAGTATCAGTAAATAACTTTCCCGATTTCCGATAACGCGTACACGTACATGTTTCATAGAACATACTTATTACTAAAGTACATAGATAGTTATACAATTTGTACTAAATAAGCGTTATCGGAAAGTCATTCGACCTTGACAATGACTCCGAAACTATTGTTCTTCTATTGAACACGTGTATTGACTTATAGTCAAGGTGTTTATTAGATACAATGACTAATATTCAATAATTAAAAGCAGGTGGTCTGTGAGATAGTTTATTTGATTACAAAAAATACGCAGTTTTTTGCGTGAAGCATTTGTGTTCTCATTTTCACGTGTATGGCACTCGTAACATGCAGTTGAAAATCAGCGTCAGGTGGTATTCTTTGTTTCTATCAAGCATTATGCTAAGCTAAGGCGCTGTTGGCAGTTTGATTTTATTTTGTTTAGTGTTAGGCTGTTTTAATGCCCAATAAACGCATTTTTTATTTCTTTGTCTATTGCAAATTTTGGAAACTTAAGTCGCAGTACATATCAGCCATGTTCTTTGAGTACAAGATAAGCTTTTACAATACACTGAAAATCTAACTCACAAAATCTTATATCCTGTTCATCCGTAACACCCAAATATTTTCGCACTTGGATAAGTAACACCTACGCGCGAATCAAAGAACTTTACATATCGGGAAGTGACTCATAGCTACAGACAATAAAATCTGAGTTCAACGCCATTCCCTCATTATGGTAATTGACCTGACATTTGAACACGTATTTGTCTTCCACTGGTTTGTGTCTATTGAACGGGTTTCCTTTGATTTATAATGGGACGGCGACGATGTTCCGAATGGCTAACCTTACGACTAGCTATTCAGACACTAAGCGATACGGGATTTTCCCCTCGTCACCAACATAATTCTGTCTAGGACATTCAACTGGTGTAAAGTTAAACAAGTATTCCAATTAAGGCTCACAACTTTTCGTAGTTATTAACTTTGAATCCACTAGCACATTTAGGTCGTCGTGATTACGTTTTTGCCAAATAATATCTAACCCAATGCCCTGAAAGCCGAATAAATCGTTTGCATAAAAACAAAGCACTCGGTAACTTACGCCATCGATTTGCACGGCTGACTGAGCAAACATCACGTAAAATTAGAGCCGGAAAAATAAATTTCGATTACATTTCAGCGGTTAGTCGAACTCGACTCCATAACAATCGAGAGCGTACAATACGTACTACGTCCATTCAGCGTATGAATGAGGTATATGGTTCAAATGGTCACTCGCGACTCAGTGCCCTGGTTCAGTCAAGTCCAAAGTCCATGTTTTTATTTGGTTTCAATTCGTCGTGATGTCACCGGTGAATGTGGTGCTCTGTTACAATTGATCGAGTGGACTTCGCACCATATTGTGAGCATCGCGCGTTCTGGACATAGGGACTCACACTGGCGATTGGCGAGCGAGTTCAAAGCGAAGCTAATACGTAGCGAGTTCGCAGCAAGTGCACGGCGGACTCGCCGCGGGCCCGCAGCGAGTTTGCTGCAAAAAGCGCCGTTGATGCCATTGTATACAGTGACGTCACAACAGACACCCCACCCCACGCCCGCCGCGTAATCGCAACGAGTTCGCCGGGTACTCGCTGCGAACTTGCTGTGAATACCCATCGCTTTGAACTCGCTCGAAAATTGCCTGTGTGATATCAGCCATAGGCTGGGTGTAACTGTACACAGCAGAATGCGCTGTCACGATAAAGTGTAAAAGTGATGTGGCGAATTTCATCGATACAATGCCGGGGGATACCCAGGACTTATATTGAAAAAATAAAATGTTATTTGTTACATAATAAAGATACAGAGAAAATACAATTGTTAAACATAAGATGTGTTGGGTATGACAGAAAAACACGCATATTATGTTAACAAGAATCAGAGTCGGTGAACCCTTGTTGCCTGTAACTTAAGAGGCAGTGAATGAAAATTCTTTAATCGGTATTTACGACATGCAACAAAATAAACAAGTATTTATAACGGATGCAAATATTGACTAAACCAGTGCCTTGCTTTAATAACAGTTCAGTGACACTTTATTGGAAATGCCTTTAGTTGTACGGTACCAGCATTTTAGATGACGTAGTGTTTATATTCGTTCTATGCTCGGCTTTAATTGACCGGTTGTGTTCATCACGTGCCACCGGTATTCCCTTGTCGTGAGCGGTCGTGATAGGCCGTGCCTTCGAGCCGTCTAGCTGTGTGTTTACTATACTCGTTTGAGGCGTTTTAGTGCACTATGACGTGAGTATGCACGATTTTGGTGATAGTAATAGCGGTTAGGCATTGTGTTTGAACTGTGTCTGCAATATTTGCGGCTTTTAGTTGCTATTTAGTCATGCCTGGAGCCGAAATTAGTCAAATTAATTAAGGACTTAGTAGTAGTAAATGTGGTTAGTTTTGAAGCTTCTAGGAGTAATCCTAATGTTTGATTCTGTGCAGATGATTATTGTCGCTACTTTCTCTGCAGCGGAGGCCTTGTAGCTAACCTCGAAATAAACCGAAGGAAGTAGAGACTTAGGTTGAGGTGTTCATTACGTGCCCTGCTTAGTTTTCATTAGAATTAATTGTCTCCATCTCTACATACAGTGTACACATAATGAAGATAAGTTGCAAGCATTCATTGTTAAATGTTAATTAAAATGCGCGAGCTGGTGTAATTGCGTTTGTCAGCTTTGCAAAGAATTTGTTGATGCGCCACGCCTCACAACCTTTGAACTTATTCCTTTGGTTCTAAATATATACGTGGTTTCTAATGTGCTATATGCGAATACAGTGTACAGCTAAGTATGTCATATTTCTGTGAAATTTCTTATCGTATTGAACAGACAAACAACGTAACCTGTCGAGTCATAATAACGAGCAGACAATGTTATAATTTGAGTTGAACAAGAAATTTAAAACCTCGCAAATAAAATTTAAAATAAAGATGTAAAGTTTGTAGGTAGTAGATAGTAATCTCTGAATCTACGGAATCTTTTTTGAAAGTTCTTTCACCAATAGAAAGCAACATTAATTCTGAGTGACATAGTCCAACTTTATCGCTAAAAAAACTTCACGCAAGCGAAGCCGAGGCCAAAAGCTAGTATAGAATATTGAAATTATGCTCCGGGGCTGTATACTTAATCAATATGTGCCTTCCACGAAAACATTTTGTTGGAACATTTTAATATCCGGTAGTTTAACCAGCGCCATCGTCAAAAGGGGGCCAATTAGATCGGTTCATTTCACGCGGACTGGTATACCTACACGGCCAGGTAAACAGTTGATAACACTATGTTTTAAATAATCGAAGGGTTATTTGTTGCTTTGTTTCGGATTTGCTTCGCTCTTGATCTCGGTCACGCCTGATGCTAAGCGATATATGAGGTCTACGATACGAGCGAGCCCAGAAGATGCCTGTTCAATCTCCTTTAAAGTCTGACGGCTCAAATGTGGTAGGAAACACAGATATTTTTTTTTATAAAGAATGCGTTAAATTGAGCATAGTGATGAACGAATACAGAATTAGAGACAATGGTTGCGGAGCGCAGGATATAATTGGAGTATTAACTTACGTGTTTGTCTCAGAGTGTTATGGAATTAATTGAACTAATCAAGGCACTTAGACTGTCTCGACAGTCGAGGCTCTTCCGAGGTATGAGCAGACTAGTACCTCTGGTATCCTAGTGCTAGTTAGTAGCTACAACAAGGAACCAGAGTGGGATACTAAAATCCACCAAAACACTATTACCACTGTGTTTTTTATATCTATTTAGTTATAATTTGTGCCCTCTTCGTCACTGTTGCCATGTACCATGTGTATTTATCAGAGTGGACATGGTGACGATTACAAAAAACGAACGAGAAAGAGGGTAGACTGATTCGTCTGTCCACCCGCGATGACGTTAGTTCTTCCGTGATTATGGCACTTTCGGAAACGATAAATTCACATAGTAAATTACCCGTTTTAAGTGACCATTTCCATGAGTTTAAAAAATTATACTCAAACGCTTGTTTCGTTACAAATATTCGTAAATTAGTTTATTTTTATCCACCAACTCGCACTCGGGCTCACCCGCGTACTGGATTAAGGCCTCTCATAGAGAGCAGGGGCCATACCATGACGTGTTAAAATGTGAATCGTTCGAGCGAGAAAGAGGGATGAAGCTATGCACGCCCATATAGCTCCATCCCTCTTACTCGCTCAAACGACTCACGTTTTAACACTTCATGGTATAGCCCCAGGCCTGTGTCCGTACAGTAGGAACGTTACACACGGGTAATATGATGATGGTAGTTTAGTTTGTTTGAGAGTAGTGGCCCGTTGGTAGCGGGGCAAACTAGAGAGAGCTTTAGGACGTGGGTTTGAGATCAGTTGAGCATAAGTTTAAGGTCAATGATATAGCCATCACTGCTCTCAAAACCTAGCGGAAATCATTGTGAAGAATCCGACATGATTTCGGACCAAAAATTTGAAGACCAGAAACTGCTCTGCCCGGTCCCAGCAGTGGGCACATTATAGGCTGTATTACTATTATTTTGTTGAAGAACAAAAATATCTCATGTAATTTGCGTCCTCTATGAACTTTCATCAATTATACTTTATAGTATGACAAACGTGGTGCTGGCTATTGACCCGTGACTCGAATGTAAGGTCAAACTCCCGCCATTGTAGAGATAACACAAGTTTCTCTGAAATTCGCTATTCATTGTTCACACGTCCATGCAACCGAGTGACCTTTAGGACATGCATACATAAATTGTATGTCAGATTTCACTTGTCTGTCTGTACTTCCCTAATGAATCTGAATCATATTATTTTAATTAAGGTTTCCTTATCCTCCTGCGTACATTTGTACTACTCATAGTACGTAAGAGATTTAAAAATCGGTGGACTTTATTTTAATTGGTAGCACAAAAATATTTTACTAACGATATCCAGTATGTTCTTGACTTACGTCAAAAAAATTACAACGTCAAATTTCATCAGTTATTCTTTTTAAAATGGCGTCGGAAGGTAAACCCACGAGCGTGCGTTTGCGCAAAAGTAAGTAAATTTGTATTCATCCGTAAATTCTTTGTGTGATTCGATATATTTTTGTGAAAACAACGTAATGGTAGATCAAACTAATAGTTTAGCGTATTATTTTTGTCAAAAATTGAATTATTTATTCTGTAACCTTGAGATTTTTTCGATGTCCTTTGCATAGTACAAAAGTATGCAATCAATAATTTTTACAACTGTCTTCCCGAGTACTATGTAAAGTACGTTGACGTTTTCATCAAGTTTTATATATTTTTATCGCGGTAACAAACGATGATATCATTGCTGCTTTGGACGACTTCGAGTTCGATTATTCCGGAGATGATTCAGATGAAGATCCGATGAAGAAGCGTTTACTCCACCTGAATTTAACGAAATAGCCCGTGAGCACCGTAATATCGAGTCCAGTAGCTCGGATGAAGATGACACTCGCTTGGATACCCCTGTGGCTTCTCCTACTATGTCAGACTTAGTCAGAGGATTTAGTCTGGGAGAAGCTGCCGTAATTCATATTATGACAAGGAGTTTAGTGCCAGGACATTTACTGTTTTTTGATCGCTTCTTCACCACGGTTAAACTTTATGACGAATTACTAAGACTTGGATTTCATGGCACAGGTACTATTATGAAAAACAGAGTCCCTAAAAACTGCGTACTCACTGATGAAAAAATGTTTAAATAAAAGCGAGAAGCAGTAGCGAAGTGAAAGTTAGAGAAGACCGTAAACTTGCTGTAACAATGTGGCTTGATAATAAGCCTGGCATAATGATGTCTACTTGTTATTACGATCAAGATCACGATGAATGCAAGCGATGGTAAAAAAAAGACAGAGTTTATGTAAAACTGAGGAGACCAGACGTAATCAAAAGTATACTGAATATATGGGTGTCACTGATCTCGCTGATCGGATGCTTTCTGTTTACCCATCGTACAAAAAAGTGGACAATTCGCGTGATTTCTCATCTGTTTGACCTATGCGTGGTAAACGCTTGGTTGCAGTATAGGATTGTAGAAACGGAGAAGGGTACACCAAAGAAAAATATAGTACAAATGAGAGAATACAAACTGAATTTGGGTTCCAAACTCATCAATGAAGGTGAAGAAGAATGTGACGATGATGAAGGTGAAGTTGAATATGAAGAATTTGAACCAAAGCATAAAAAGCGCGAGGCTCTCATCAAGCCAGTTCCTTCAAAAGAAAATCGTAAAAAGTGCTGCGCATTTACTAGAATATGGTAGAAAACAATGCCGCTGTAGAAATACTGGTTGCGACAAAAAGACTACCGTATTTTGTAATAAAAATTAATTTATTTATGTATTACGCCTAATCGTAACTGTTTTACTAATTTTCATGAAGACTGTTAAATATAGCTTTTATAACTTTTTTATAAGCATAACTGATTGATCTCTAATGTTCCTACTATTGAATTACTATATTTTTTTTATTTTTGAGATAACCTTAGGAGAAAAGTTTAATTTTGTTAATTTTGAAGAATTTAAGGACGAATTTACGTTTATCACTCGCTCAATTTTAGGTATCCTAGTAGCAACACAAAAACATTGCGCGCACACACACTTACAAACCATTGTTCGCCTGATTTTATACATTACTTAACTAACATTGATACTTGAAGGTAATATTATATTTTCTTTAGTATTGTTTGACCATAATAAGTTGTAACTTATTATTTACAAAGGGTTACATGCTTATTGATTAGATGTTAGTTTCAATTTTGTATTAATGTGTTTGACGCCCGATTAGCAGTACTAGGGGACTTTGGAAATAAAATACTCATATGTGATAAAAAAATTAATAAGAAATAAAGAAGTTTCGTCATGCCTGTCTGTCTGTCTATCTGTTTGTCCATCCGTCTATATGTCACAGCCATTTTCAACCGACGAAAAAACGGAGGAGGTTATCAATTTGAAGCGTATATTTTTTTTAAATGTTTGATCACTGATTACTCGAAGACGGCTAAATCAATTTGGAAAATTCTTTTTTTGTTTGAAAGGGTATACTTTGAAATTGGTCCCATTGTCACCAAGTCAGGAGCTGATAATAGGATCTTGGAGTAATCGAGGGAACTCTTCAGATATTATAGGCACACCTACAGTGATTTGAGTATTTTTTTATAGTAACTTGTGTAGTTGCATTCGAAAAGCACCATTTGTAAAGTGGATCTGATGATGAAGACCACAGATGGCTACTGGAACTACTCAATATATAAGTAGGAATAAGAAGTATTTCATGGGTTCCGCTTCGATTACTTGAATATGGTTACTAAGCACAATATGCTCGTCACAATGCATATGATGAAGTGAAGCTGATGGTGAAGTACCAGGAGAACTCCTCAACAATTAACGGCCCAGCATTGGGAAAAGCAATATTTTGTCTACTTTTTAACTAATTTCAGAAGTCGGACACCGCCTACCTACCGAAATTAAAGTTATTTTTCACTTTACAGTGTTTTTTGGAAGTCGGTTTAATTTTTTTGGTAAAAAGTTTTTATATTCCGAAACTATTAGGACTATACATGTGAAACTTGGTAGGTAGATGTATTCTGTAAACCGCTTTCCGATTTTAAGAAAAAAAAAAAATATATTTTCAGTTTCAGTTCTATGTGGGGTACATGGAACTGAAACTGAAAATATTTTTTTTTTCATGAATCTTATGCGTATGTGATATTAATAGACAGGTCTTTAAAAATGACATACGGGTTTCTAAAACAGCTTTTTCATAAAGTTAATCGTTTAAAAGTTATACACTTCCAAAGTAGTAAAATGTGTCCGCCTCTTACTTCTATAACAATGGAGTGAAAAATTGTACAAAAAATATATGCTATGATCCTTAATGTAAACTTTCAACCAAAATTGGTTTGAACGAGATAGGGTTGGCAGTTTTTGAGATACAGCATATTTTCTAAAACCGCAAATAAAACTCTGTAATTCATACAAGCACTATGAAAAACAAAGTTATTTGGTGTAGTTACTACGGAACGCTTCATGGGCGAGTCTGACTCGCACTTGGCTAATTTTTTAGTTTTTGTACGAACTGAACATTTTGGCATATTGAACCGTATGAAGTAAGCCCAACAAAAGGTAACTGTTGTATATTGTTGAGGAATTCCCTCGACTGTCTATGGTCTCATCATCAGACCTGTAATGGCACTTTTAACCCATATGGGTGCAAAGTTCTCATCAATATAAATGAATTAAGTCCAAACACAAGGTAGCTACTGTAAACCGTTGAGGAGTTCCCTTAACTGTCCTTCGTCTTCATCATCAGACCTCTAATGACAGTCACAAACTATCTAGGTGTAAAGTTCTGGTCAATTCAAATTAATCAAGCCCAAACAAAAGGTTACTGCTGTAAATCGTTGAGGAGTTCCCTCGACTGTCAGGAGTCAATCTGATGAAAGGCTCCATCATCAGATCAACTCTAGACCTTCCTTAATTGGTAGTACTTTAAGATACTTAATGAAAAAAAAACATTTATACGGTCAAATTGCAAAACCTCCTTATTTGAAGTCGGTTAAAAAAAATTGTTGTTTCATGCTAGGTTCAGTAACCAATATCCATCCAATTCTAAAAATAAGTATGGTTCCCGTTCTTACTTTTGTTTCGGTACGAAAAAGTATCAACGTATTTTAGTCACAGTATACAAGATGCCACTCTCTTTTTTATAGGTTTCGACGTATTTATTTTTTCGAGGAAAGCGATACACACCCCTGCGTTCACGAGCGCGTCTCAGCGCGGAATGACGATCGGAGCCGTGCGTTCGGTAGAAAAATGTATGAAGAAATTTGAGACCGATTTTATTTTTCTTATAAATCATAAAAAATTTTAAGTATGTTCAAAATAGTTAGCTTAACGTATAGATAAATACATAGGCTATAATTTCTTGTTATTTTGAAGTTAAGAATATGCTCCAGATTTGGTTTACAGGTACGTATTCAGACCCCATTTTTTGTAATTTTCTACGATTATTGAGGCGATAAAAACTTATTTGTGTGAAAAAGATGTATAGGACTGTGTAATTATAATGCACTCAAAGTGGAGAAGAATAAATTATCTTGAAATTAATACCATAAACATTGTCAAAATTTTAACTCCTTATGTATCAAAATGGTACCAGAAAAACATTGATATTTGCGAGAAAACGTAAATGCGTCCTTAATAAAACTGATTATTAATACGTACCTGAAATCTATTAGTTGATACCCATTTTTGATTTCTAGCTATTACTTTAAGAAAAAAATTGGTTATGTTCTTTATAAATCACATACTAGCTACGTTCCCTTGTACTTTTTGTAGGACATAGTGAAAAACCAGTTTTTCCGGTTCATGATTTTTTTTTACCATTTTTCCCATTATCAGTAACGGTGAAATATGAGAGTTTCAGAATAAAATACCAAAAAAAGTATGTCTGGTACTCAGGAGGTTAAGAGTTTTCCTCGTTGTATTGGGGCTCAGCAATACACAAGTTGGCTGCTCTATTGACGGGAAACTCGTCAATAATATCAGTTATGCTGACGATATGGTGTTGCTGGGCCCCTCCATTAGTGCCGTTAGAAAACTCCTCGCCATATGTATGGAATATGCCGAGACTCATGGGCTCAGGTATAATGTTAAGAAAAGCGAACTCTTGGTGTTCCAATCCTCAGGTCATGAGGTGACGCACGTGCCTCCCCTTCTCATAGACGGTGTTTCCATACCCAGAGTTTCGCGATTCAAGTACCTGGGTCACTGGGTCTCGGAAGACCAGTCAGACCATGATGACATTGAGAGAGAGCGCCGGGCGTTGGCTGTCCGATGTAATATGCTGGCCTGTAGATTTGCACGTTGTAGTAAAGCAGTAAAAGTTACATTGTTTCGGGCGTTTTGCCAATCATTCTACACGTGCAGTCTATGGGTCAGGTATACGCAGAAGACAATCAACGCCCTGCGCGTTCAGTATAACAATGCCTTTAGGATGTTGATGCGGCTGCCGAGGCATTGCAGTGCGTCGGGCATGTTTGCAAACGCTCATGTTGATGGCTTCCATGCCATTATTAGAAAGAGAGCAGCATCTTTGCTCAGGCGTGCCCGAGACAGTCGTAACAGCATTCTCAATGTTGTGGCAGGCCGATACGACTGTCCAATACTGTGGCATTGTATACGTGTACATAGTTTTAAAATATAGTTTATTTGGAACACACGACGCCCCACTTTTTATCTGTTTCCTAAAATTTATTTTTTTGTTTGGATTATTTTAGAAAGTGACATTATTGTATTTTATTTTATCTTATTGTTATAATTATTAGGTTTAAAAAAACCACCTGACATCAACTTGACCTTTCACATTGTAACTAAAATTATTTATTTTTAATTAATTCAACCTTGATTATTATTATGATTAATTCGAGTAAAATCATTTTGTGTTGCGTTGTGTGTGATTTAAATTTAAGGTACTAACATTTAATTCTAAGGCACCTACTAACGATTTCATGGATATTTTTTGTCTGATAAATAAATAAATATATATATATAATCTTGATAGTAAATTAATGTTTGCAAACTTTTTCCTCTGCTGCTGAGTACTTAATAAAATATAGCATTATGATAAATCCCAGTGGATATCGAATGAGATTCCTCCGTAATAACTGTAAGTAATGACAACAGCAAATCCCAGGAATGTTTATCTATTAGAAAATGAGTTAGTAGAAAACAGAAATCTTTAAGTGCTACCTAATCCAAAGATTTATCCACATAAAACTGATAAAGAAATTAAGTAAATGCATGATGATGACATAGATATGGACGGCGAAGCACGTGCTCACAAATCGAGGTCGCAGTCCATAGTTTAATTACCTAAACTCTGCGGTCACTATATCAAGGGCAACCCAATTGTTAAATTCGTTACGTTATCTCTGACCATTTAAAGGTTTTTGTTGACTAATAGCAGATTAAGATACTAACTGCAAGACTTTATCACAATTTAAGCAGCGGATTAAGGTATTAATTCAAGCTTTATGCTTGGAACTGTGCCCGATAAGAATTCGTTTTGTTATCTTAATTATACTGTGTTGCATCGAAGTTGAAGTGCGTTCGTCCTGTAACCCTTTTCTTTCTAATCCAATTACTAGTTATTATTTTTCGGTCACAACGGGCATCTTCTAATTTATCTTCTAACTTTTGTTTCATTGATGTTAGGCTCGCGTTTCGCCACCATCTCACCTGATCTTCAGTGATGAACGACTTAACTTACAAAACTCCCAGGTTTTAGCTAACAGGAAACACAGGCTCCAGCAGGGAATTCCATTCCTTAGCTGTACGCACAATGAAAGTATTCCCAAAACGTTTCGTGCATATAAG
This sequence comes from Tholera decimalis, assembly GCA_943138885.2. Taxonomy (NCBI): domain Eukaryota; kingdom Metazoa; phylum Arthropoda; class Insecta; order Lepidoptera; family Noctuidae; genus Tholera; species Tholera decimalis. Next base: position 2,506,442 of record OW964553.2, on the reverse strand, counting down.
TAGGATGTCCACCATGTAACTATGATGGCGCATTGTTAGATGGCAGTATACGACTTACTCAACCGCTTCCTTGCCAAGCAAATTGGATGAGATCTGCCTTCCCACGGTCATTTTGATCAACAACGCGCTCTGTTTCTTGTTTTCTTTCATTGTTTTTGTCACCCGAGAAGGACTTTGCCTTGCACTTGAATATGCTTACCACAAGCTCTCAGCCGCATAACTTGTTGCACTTTGGACAAAGAAGGTCACTCTTATCAACCACAAATTTTGAAAGCAGTGGTTGCTCTTGTTTCATTTAATTTGACTGAGAGAAGACTAGTAAGAGAGGGAAAATGTTCGTAATGCGAATACATTGTACACGAAGGTAAACTTAAATTCATTTAACTAAATAACTATCCTTGCCTTTATTTTGTCTGTTGCATGAATTTATCGTTTGTTCTGTTCTCTATTAATACCTACGTAAAACCTCTAATATTGATTCACCAATTTCTACGTCTACACAATATAGAATTTTAGCAAACGCGTCTAAAACCGTTGTGCTGTCGTCATCAATACGTAGTTTGACCTGTATGGTGTATTTCGTTGGCAACGCTAAAATAGCTCGTGGGGGCTCGTCGCTGACGTAAAGCCAATGTTTACACTAAAGTATGCCTTGTTTGTTTTTCATCTAGGTTCATAATTGAGTTTTCGTTATAAGCCTTCTGTTGAAGATGAGTTCTTTATTTTGTTTATTGTTGCTGTAATAGGTTTTGTGAATGTTATTTTACGTTTGCATGTGAGTGTGGGGTTAGTGGGATTAATTACTTTTGCTTTTTCGGTAGGACATTTTTGCGCGATTTCATTGGCCTTATTTTGTAATATGAATCATTTTGTTTTCTTGGTATGATAATGTCGAGATTAGATATATTTTCAAAATGAACTGAAATCGAACTCACTTTAGACTTATCATAATTATTATTTCGGTACATTTAGATATAGATCAACATCAAATTACGCTATTTGTTACTATGTGTAATGATTTTCTAATCGCGAACCAAAATAATGTAATCATTAAGAATAGTATAAAAATTGAATCATTTCACCGATCTTGCGATAGTAGGAATGTCATTAATCGTTAATTAATTAGTAATTGTACTAAATCTATTTTGTATTATGAAATACCAGAAGTTCCTTCTATTACTGCTATTTAGCTTTTAAAATTGAAAGTAAGTTTAGTTTCAATATATGCAATGATTTCTGTCTCAACGATAAGATTAATCGGTTTGCTCGGATTCAATAGTGCATTAATATCGACCGCATTCTCGATGCCTATAATAACAGCAACGGATTGCACCGATTCGACAGCTGTTCGGAAATCAGAGTGTTTCAGAATGCACTCATATATGAATTGACGTTATCCTCGGCTTTTATAAATTACTTTTAAGATATGAATTGAAACTTATTGATTTGTTTCTTTTTTGTTACAGGTCGAAGCACACAGAAATGTTTATAGACGAGAATGAGACGTGAGTACTACAATTCGTTTATATCATGTAGATATATGACTATATGAAGAACTAGCTTTTGCCCGCGATTTTGTTCGCGTAGGTTTTCCCGCGTAAATCCCAATTCGTTGGGAGTTCCGGGATGTCAACTAACTACTTACCAAATTTCATTGAGATCCGTTCAGTAATTTTTGCGTGAAAGAGCCACAAACATACATACATCCTCACAAACTTTCGCGTTTATAATATTTTTAGGATGAAGAACATATTACGGTATCTAATTTTGTTATTTTTTCAGGGATAGGAACTTGTTTTCTTATTACGTTTGTTGGTCTTTTTGCAAAACTACTCAGTTTATCCCATTATAACCGGCCTTCAGTTGTGATACCGTCATGATATTAATGCGACACATTTGTGAGTTGTAAAAAGTAATCATAGGGTATTTCTTACCACCATTGGACCCAACAGGTTCTAATATTTTGATCTATTTTTTGTATTGTTATATTCGTATTTGACTACTGTATTTCCTGAGGGTAAGTGATTATATTATTATGGTCCATAATGAAGCACACTTACCTAGAAATATCCTATTCACTCTTGACTTAAAGACCCCCAGGTTATAGCTATCGGGAAACACATACTCCCGCAGCGAACTCCACTCCTTGGCTGTACGCACAATCTAAATACTCTCAAAATATGTTGACCCTACATTTTAAATCACGTGTAACAGTCATAAAAGTTTACAAGCGTAATTATGATAATTATCACGAGTGCGTTGTACAAGTTGGCGTGTTCAGTCAAGGTTGGCTTATCGGTCGTGTTTCTGTTATTAGTTTATTAGTAAATGAGTATAATGACAGGTAGGTACTAGACGGATTATACCTGCAGTACTGCTGTATTGCAAAGTCCTCGGGGATAACCTGACTGTGGAATCGGTTATTGGAGGCTGTCGCATTGCGAATTTTAACGTTTATGGATTTACCTTTTGCCTGCGACTTCGTTCGCGTGGAAGGCTTTTCCCATGTAAATCCCGATCCCGTGGGAATTCCGGGATAAAAAGTAGCTTATGTGTTTTTCCAGAATGTCAACTGTCTCCTTACCAAATTTCGTTGAGATCCGCTCAGTAGTTTTTGCGTGAAAGAGCAACAAAGATACAATTCGAAAACTATCCCGCAGGAACCTTATATCGGGATAAAAACTATCATATGTCCTTCCCAGGGTCCTAAACTATTCCCATGCCAAATTTTATGTAAATCGGTTCAGCGGTTAAGGCGTGAAAAGGTAACAGACAGACAGACAGAGTTACTTTCGCATTTATAATATTAGTATGGAAGTATGGATATGGAAGTATGGATTAAGTAGGACTACGTAGAACATTAAAAAAGTCCCAGGTGCACATCATAAATGAGTTTTATTAGGAACTCAGTGTTGTTTATGGTCTGAAAAGGTCTGAATATTAAAATGAAATGCTATGCAGCAAAAACTAGGCCAGACGGGCGTAATGTTATTGGCGTAGCAATTGACAACATCCGCGCCGCACTTTTCCAGGTGTTGTCAATAAAAATCGATGGGAGGTAATTCAGTTTTATGCAGTTTCCAGATTCATTTAATCTGAGAAAACACTGTTGACGGAGACCCATTTACGCTAAATATATCCGGGCTATAGGCCTCCTGTCTAGCGACCGTAATCAACCACCCAGGTCCACTGCGGGTTAGTGAATGTCGCATGTCTCCGGTTTTTCGTCCGGACCGGACGTCCGGACATCCCGGTTTACTCTTGATTTTTTCCATCACCGTTTTGAAAGCAGTGGTGATGAATATGATACAAAGTAATATGCTTTCCTACACTCGAACTCTCGACCTAAAATTCGTAAGTCGTGGCTGTGACCACTGGGCCATCTCTGTTCTCATGTCCTTTACATAAAGGCTAAAATTTCAGCCAATACGAACGACCTGGTCCCTCCATCTACCTTTCACTACAGGTCCTACAGACGTATATCAACCAAGTTCTACAAACTTTGGTTGATATACCGCATTGTCGTACCAATCGTACACAGACAAGGTGTGGAACTCTGCCGGCTTCTGTGTTCCCTGCCACATATGACCCGTCAGCCTTTAAAGCAAGAGTGAATAGGCATCTTTTGTGCTCGCTCGTTCCATCATAGACCTCATCTATCGTTTGTCAGGCGTGATCGATGTTAAGAGCGGATTCATCGGAATAAAAAAAACCGATATGAATGAATTTTTGGGTGTTATATGACACCGTAATGAGCCATTGGCGACGCGAGAATTTACGGCATCATATCATACCGTTAACTGCCCAGCTGGAAACGGTCAACCCAATTTAGAGTTTGGTGTGTAGCAATGACCTATCGTTAGGAAATATAGCTGTAATAACTGGTAATCACTACGATTCACCAAATAAATGGCGATCGTAACACACGCTATTAGTTTTTTTTTTATTTTTTATAAAGAGAAATGGCAATGTGGGTAGAATTCACATAACTAGCAATCTTGTTAATCCCTCCAACTAAGCTAAATATGCTTGTTTCTGGAAAGGGTTCACGGTTAAAGTGTATTTTTTTTATTCCAGCAAGAGCTATCCTAATTACATAAATAACTATGCAAAGCGTGTATAATCTTTGTTGCCGACTGTACTAGTACAGTCGGCAACATAATCTTTTATGCTGTTTTGTATTCTCATTGTTGTTGTTACACAAAGATTAAGAGAAATTTGTAAAAATTTAAGAGAGAAATAAAGAAACTATTTTGTGGAATCTTTTAGTAATTCGTAGAATTTCGTACAAAGTTGGTCTTTTTATTTCAAGAACAATGTTCAAAATAATATTTTGTAAAAAAGTAGTCTCTCTTGAAGGTGTAATCTATCGCTGGAAAAATCGGCTGTTGTTCCGACGTGAAAGTTTAACAGATTTATTTTTATTTGTTTAATATACTGAGTTCCGATGGAAAATTTGTAATCATGTATTTGTTTTGTGTTAAATAACAATTGATCATATTAAGAACTCCGACATTTTAATTTTTTTTAAATGTGTTGCACTTAAAGGAGTACCTATAATTACTGTCCAACTTCTATGGAAACCCGTCCTATTAAACCTTATTATTGTATCAGCGATAGCCCAGCTGATTAATTTATTACTTTCCACTACTGCGTCCATGAAACTTAAGAAAAACAAACAGTTAATATTTTTTACAACTACATGTTAATCTTGCAGCTTGCACTAAGATTTACTCTTTCTTAGATATTAACAACACTGGCTCAGTGCCAGAACACGGCTAGACGTTTCTCTGGATCCCACTTTTATTTTCGTTGTGAAGGTTTTTTCTGCACTCTCATGTATTTCTGTCTGTTATTCGAATGCCGATTATAAACACCAATTTGACATTGAAATTGTTATTTTTTCTGATGCAACAAGCTGATACTAGAACACTGAATGCTGATACTGAAATAAAAAATATTAAAAATTTAATTGATTTTTCACAGTTTACAGTAATTTCACCGTTTAGACCAATTAATTTAGGTAGTGGGTACAATGTAAATAAAAAACGAATGAGTCTACAGTGTTCTCTCATTATCAATGTGAGAACACTACTAGAAAATAAATTTTTGAAACCATGGAGAATTCTTGTCGGTTCTTCTCCATAGGAAACGACCGATTGGAACCTTGAACTAGTTTCTGTCGTTTTATAAGTCCCTATAGATAGGCCTATGAGAAATAAAGTATTTTAATGCTTGTTTTTATTTGTTAACGTAGCATCGTAGCAGCTTGAAGTATCATAACACAATAATATTTCAATGTCAAAAGAACCTGTATAAATTATGACAAGAAACTTGACAAACGGTAACATTAGATTTTACTAATTGATGAGTAACTTTTGCCTATAGTAGGTATAGCAATACCTGTTACACAGGTCACCAGTACCTCTACCATGAGTTGTCATCGACAACTTACTCGCTAGCGCTGCACTCGCTAGCGTACAAACGTGGATCGAATAGATTTCGATAATGCTTGCACCATGAGATTTAAGGAAATTTACGGAGGCGCTAACGTGAGCTCGATAAATCATGTCGTCTAGCTAACTTCACTCCACTCGTAGAATACTTTCGTCTATGGGTCACTACTTATGTTCTGTTTCTTTCTTTCCCGCTAATAAGAAGAGAGAACAGCTCTTAAGCTCAAAATGTAGTGTTATCGCTATGGTAAAAATGTTAAGACAGTCAATATCACAAAATAAACCAACAAAATTGAAAAGTTTACGATTAGTGCACTACTTATGGTATTTAGTGGCTTTTGAATTTCGAGTGGTTCTTGTAACGTCATTGTCGTCTATTCAATTTGTATTTTTGTTTGTTGATGTTGTGTGCTTTGTGTGATTTAAAAGTTTTGATTATTTAATACAATGAGGACCAGTGTCTCACAGTTCCAATTGATGGTAGAGTTCATGGAAAGGTATGTTTCAACTTTCTACTAATATCAAATTAAATAAATATTTAATTTTAAGAGTCTTTTGAGAGTCTGTAAAGTTTAATAAACTTTCTTTCATTAATATTTTTCAATTGGTAGCCAACATGAATTCTCATGTTGGCTTGAAATTCACGTTATTCATGTCGTTGATCTTCAAATTCAGCGGCCACTAACATATTTCACGCTAAATATGCTCTTGCAGACATTATTATAACTTTATTATAATCAAAACGTATTAAATGTTAATGTAAACACATGTTTCACACGCCAAAATGCTAGTGAGCAACGTAACTACTACCGTAAGCGTATCGTTCGCTAGCGCCTGTCGAATTAGTGACTCATGGTACCGATTTATATGGTGACAGCTAAAAAACGTTAGTGACTATCGTATAGATTACGTTAGGTTTTAAACCTATCGTAATCTATAGTGCTCATGGTACGAATTTTAATTCTTTCTGTGACCGCTAGGGGCGTTGTACAATATTTCATACAAATAATTTACGAAGACGCTAGCGAGTTTTGGTTGCGTAAACTCATGGTAGAGGTACAGGTCCGCACTCCACTGATATACGTACCTACCTACAAAGTTATAATACATGTGTTAAGTAAAAGTCTTTTTTTGTATTGATAATAATTTGGCTCGCGTTTGACCACAACGAATGTGGTCAACAATGTGGTCGAACAACCTCCTCTTTTTTTGTCGTCGGTTGAAAATGGAGCACGCTTACATAGAAGTAACCTTTTCACTCTTGACTTAAAGACCTCTAGGTTGTAGCTATCGGGAAACACAGACTCCGGCAGGGAATTCAACTCCACAAGTCAAGTGACAAGAACAAAAATAAAAAGTTGAAAGGAAAATATAAATAAAACAGGTATGTTGATGAGTGCGTGTTGTGTAATGCTGAATTTGCGTCGTAGCCCATAATTTTCAACCATTTCGGTGGGTAACTGATTATTTTCGGATGAAATAGTTTTCGATGTACAAAGTCCATTTGCCATATGGAAATTTTTGGTGTTTCGTAACACTAATATTGGTTATTGATACAGCATAATGGGTAACTGATAATTAAGTTAGTGACCCGGTCATTGCTCATAGATTATAATCCTTCAGATAATATGATACTCGTCATTATTGAGTGTGTAGTAGTTATTGTCCCGCCGAGTTTGCGATACTGGAGTAGAAATCGTTCACTGAAATATTTACACGCGACTGTTATGCCACACGTCTAAATGTCGATCATGTGTTTAAATATGTAATTAGGACATCAATAATCTGGCAAGCCGAGCCGAGGTCACGGACCTGAAATATTTTTTATGATTGATAATAGGCCGTTTGACCACCATCTCACCTTATGGTAAGTGATGATTTGGTCGAAGATGAAGCACGCGTACCCTTTTTTTTGGGGTGGGGAAAAAGCAAAAAACCTGCGGCAGGGAATTCCACTCCTCAGACGTTCGCACAATGAAAGTATTCCTAATACGATTTGTGCATATAATGGGATGTCTACCATAATAATATAACGATGGCTAAATGGTGATTTTATTTATTTATAAGTAGAAATGTTCGATGTCCTCAATTGCATGGATATCTCTTTTTTCAGGAGTCTATTTACCCACTATCTAGACACCAAAGATTACAATTTTCACAAACATCCTGAATTGAAAACTAAGAGCTCGTGGCTAAGCTAATAATAGCCGTTTTGGGCGAACTTTTTGCCGAAATCGGTTCTTAGATCGGTTGTCATCCTTAACACGTCGAGATTCTTCCGTGCGGACAGTCCCCTGTGCAGGGCATACATGGGGACGGAGGAAACGGTGGGACACGTGCTCCTAGAGTGCATGGAAATCACCGACATACGGAAACAAACCCTCGGGTCTTCGAATTCCCTTACAGACATCCTGAGTAGACCGAGAGACCTGATCTGCTTCTGGAGGGAAGTTGGCTGGATAGAGTGACGGCCGACACGGCTCACGAACAATGGTCTCGTGTAGAGACTAAGTACGGAAACCTGACCAGAGAAGAAGATTCTTCCGTGCCTCGGAAAGCACATGAAGCATTAAGGGTGCATTTGACAGTCATTTCGGGTAGTCAGAAGCCAGAAAAACTGCCACATCTTACCAATAGGTGTTTTCCAGCTTCTGGGTAGGCAGTCGGTCCATGTAGAACACTAGTACTGAGCTGCGTTCAGTTAGACTGAATGCCGACCCCAACATAGTTTGGAAAAGGCTAAGCTGATGACATTTTTAATTGGAAACATGAAAATATAATTGGAAACATGAAATTTTTGCCATTGCGACTGCTCTATTACTTGTATTAGGTACATTACTAACCATTCAATTTCTTAAACAAAATATGAAGCTATATAAGTTTTTAAGTTAAAATGGTCACTAACAGTATCATTAGAACATAAAACGGGAATATGAAGCAATCATTTTAGAATTCTTATCGATTGTAAAAAGCTATAATGAATTATTTTTTTAGTTTTTACAATGTAAGTACTTTATTTTCAAAACCTTCGTAAATGTTTTCCCTAAATCACCGAGAAAATTCAAAAGTAATATACACATTATTGTTTACTTTAGTCAAAGTTTAGGTAAATATTCTCCACGTACCGATAACTCGTTATTACTCTCCTTTTGTTCATCATATCGGACGGAAGGTCCCTTATACCGGAGGAAATTGCTAATATCTCTTTGTAAACATTTCCTTTGATACTCCGGCCCATCTCGTCAAGCCAATATCGTTTTGACTAGAGTTCTTGAAAATAATGCAGAAGCGAGGAGCACATGATGAGGCGGGTGAGGAATATGAAAGGAGTACGCGGTAGGGGCCGACCACCTGGATGAGGAGCATACTTAACGACCTTAAAACCCTAGATTTAACTGCAGATATGACACAAAATCGCCAGTAATGGCGTGAAAGTATCAGGAGGGCCGACCCTGAATAAGGAATGAGCCAGGAGATTGATTGACTAGTACAACAAAGTACGCATTATACGCACAGAGGAAAATTGAACTGACCATGGTTTCAAAGCTATAAAAAACTTTACTTATACTGTGTGACTTGTATTGAAAGTCTAAAGTTGTCCATTCTAAAGTCCCCCAAATTCAAGTATCTTTTGAAGGTTTCCCCACGATAAAAAGGCAGTAAATGAAACCTCATTTACTGCCGTAAATATTAAAACTCAGAGACGGTTGTCTGTGAGTTTTAATATCGTCAAATCTGCTACTACGATCTCGCGTCCATGCATCGGCATTTAATAATATGCTAGTAGTCGTAAGCACGTGGCCAGTACCAGGAACTCGGCAGAAACAATTGATGTCGCTTGTAAAATCTGTTATGAGTAAAACGAGATTAGTAACGTTGCCCCCATGGTCACGTCACGGTCTAACAGACAATTACTTTACTACAAGTGTCGTGAAATGCCCGGATCCTTCTTACGAAACAAATGCATATAACACTTGAGCTACTTAATTCAGGATTTTAGTCCAAGCAAAATGTATCTTTGAGTAGCAATAACTGCAATGAGCTCTACTAACAAGTATCCTCCGACAACAATGTATCTAAGAATATCGATCACGTTAGATTTCAAACAAAAAAAAAAACATACAGACACTAGGGTGTCCCGAAAAATTATTTTTTCGCTTTTCGCTACTCAAGCCCCCTCAAAAGTTGCATTATTAGTTTTAGATTACCGTAAAAATAATAAAAAAAACATGAAAAAATATCTTGAGGGTTCTACCGGCATTTTTATTTTATTTTTTTATCACTTAAATAACCCTCCAGTCAATGTAGTCTATTCTATTTTATGTACATTATTCCCATTTTATTTTTTATTTCATTGATAGTGAAACCCTAAGTTATGATTTGCAGGCAACGACAGGATTTTTTCTGTTAGGAATTGGTTTGGAACAAACTCGCAAAATTCATGTTTTGACTTGTTTTTCATAAATTCTCTACTTCTACTGTGAGGCAGTTCGTCTCATTTCTATTGCGGTTTTATTGCTGTAAGGTGTCGCTCTGCACTTCCTTGTGATAAAATACGTGTTTTTGTTATATATAATAATGGGTTCAAGACGAAGTGAGACTACTTGTGCTATTTTGGGATCATATAAAGAACTTGACGTTCGCCAGTTACCAGTGATAAGTGACGTTATCCAATTCATTTTGTTTACTAAAAATGAACTAAAACTACAGAAGAATGGGAAAGATCTTTCTAACACAGAAGTTTTTTCAATCGTTTCTGGAAAACTTGATACGATTTGGACCAAAGCTTCGATTCCTATCGTTTCCAACGTACGAGTTACCCAATTGCTGAAATCATATTTCGACAAATACCTGTCATTGATAAGATATCCCAAAAATAAAAGAAATTATAGTTACGAAAGCAAAGTGAAGTGCTTTTTGGAATCGTCGAACAAGCTCTTCGATATTGCTGCTTGTAAGTGCACTTCGTTTGATATTTGTTCCTGCATAAAACCTAACAAAGTTCCTATTTCCGAAAGAGTCTTTTTACTGGATCAAAGAAGTGATAGAAAAATGGCAATAAGCGGTATAGACACAAAAGAAACAGCAAGACGTTTAAAGAAACATCAGAGACAAGAAAATTTGAATCGGAAAGAGTCAGAGCACGCATGTTTTCCCAGTGCATCACTAAAAACCAATCCTGTTCCGGTGCGCGAGTTGCCGCCTCGACCGCAGTCGCCTGTAACAGAGCTTTCTGCGAATAGTGACGTGCCTGTAAATGAGACTCCATCTCCTTCGTTGAATCGGAACACTCTGGCGCTGCCAACAGTAGCTAAGGTATGTGATCGGTATGGACTATCAACGCGATCTGCGGCTACGGTCGCTTCGGCGGTCTTAGCTGACGTAGGATTGGTATCTTCCGAAGATCTAAGTTTTGTTATTGATAAGAATAAAATTCATAGAGCTGTTTCAAAAGCACGGACCAAGGCCAGCAAAGACATTGATACGATTGTAATAAAAAGTATCTACTTTGATGGACGAAAGGACAAAACACTCATAAACGAGAAAATAGGCGATCGGTACCACCGCAGAGAATTCTTGCAAGAACACATTTCAGTTCTCACAGAGCCGGGATCTATTTATTTGGGACATATGACGCCAAGTCGTGGCACTGCCAAAGGGATCGTCTCTTCTATCATATCTTTGTTAGAAAATCAAGGGTTGAACTTGGAAGAGGTGATCTGTGTGGGGTGCGATGGTACTGCTACGAATACAGGTTGGAAGGGAGGTGTCATTCAATACCTGGAAAACTATTTAAAGAGACCGTTGCAATGGTGTGTTTGTATGCTTCACGCGAATGAATTACCGCTTCGTCATTTGTTCATGTCTCTGGATGGTAGCACATCTGGGCCAAAAGAATATTCAGGACCTATTGGAAAACAGCTAGCTGCTTGTGAAAGTAAACCTCTAACGTCTTTTTGTGCAGTGTCTGGCAATTTCCTAGTATTACCTGATAATATTGTGAATCAACTAAGCACGGATCAAAAGTATCTGTACGAAATGTGTCATGCTGTGATGGCTGGTTCCTGTCCCCTTGAGATAGTGAACCGCCAACCTGGAAAAATGGCGCATTCGAGATGGCTCACTACTGCCAATCGCATACTCAGACTTTAGGTAAGTACTGTTTCGCCGTCAAATAATTTGCAGCTGCTTGTGAACTACGTGGTCAAAGTTTACGCTCCTGTTTGGTTCCTAATCAAGCAAAACTCATCATTTAAAGATGGAGCCAAGCATATTTTTCAAATGGTTATATACTCTCGATTTTTGCCTGATAGTCAGAGATCTATTGTAAATTCGGTGATCGAAAGAAACGCTTTTTTTGCCCACCCAGAAAACTTGCTTATTGCCATGTTATTCGATGATAGAGAGCATATTCGAGAGCTTGCATCTCGCAAAATATTAAAGGCCAGAGAAGCAGAAAAGAGCAACTCTCGCAGGGTATTTAAAGCACCAAAGCTTAACTTCTGTGCGCGAGACTACACCGATATAATATTTTGGCAAGAGTGTGAAATATCAGCTCCACCAATTTTGCGACACGTCTCCAACGATGAACTTAGAATTAAGGCTAAAGAAAGAACACATCCTCGACATTATTGACTTTCCCTGCCACACACAGTCAGTGGAAAGATGTGTAAAACTAGTGACGGAGGCTTCTCAAAGCGTCACGGACGCTACAGCTCGGGATGGTTTTATTAGGAACAGATTAAAATCTCGCTCAGAAATGCCTAATTTTGGTCACAAAAACCAGTTCCGTTTTTAAAGTTGCCATTGATTATTTTGTCTTTCAACTATTTTAAACCTTGCTTTAACTCATTGTTGTACCCTTAAATTTAATAAAAACCATTTAAATGTTATTTTTGTATGATTTATAGTTTATATTAGGAACCCCTAAAAATAGCAAATTTGAAAAACTTCAAGGACTGGTAGAGGCCTATATAGAGATATCTAATTAAATTTTATAATAATCGTAATATATGTGTCAAAACGCAACTTTTGATACCTCTTGCGTAGCCGTAGCTCACTTTTTTTTCCCATACATGAACGGGACGCCCTAATAGACACGTCACACTTATTCCACCCATCTTGTTGCTTAGGGGATTACAAAAATAACAACAATTGACTTGATCATCTTGAACAGCCAATCGTTGCAGTCAAGAACGATAACTCAATTCTTGAAAAAACCATCACATTTTTAATAACATTTTGATGATTACTTATATCTGTAAAAGCATCCTTTTGCTTTTATAAAGCCTATACAAAGTAAAAAATAATATTAATCAACTGCCAAAAGGATTAATAGTAATGTAATTAGCGCAATCACAAAAAATAATTATAGTGAGTGAATCATCGTGAAAAACTTAAAATATATCTTATCTGGCCTGGTAGACATAGATTTTAAATGTTCCTAATATATGATTGATTAATTAGATTTGGGGAGTGGTCACGCTACGTGTAAATGTTTAAAAATGTTGGCATTGACTTTTAGAAAATTATTCGGCGAGATGGTGGTCAAACGCGAGCCTATTCTGGATTTTAAAAAAGTCCTGAAATTATGGAGGGAAATCAATGATACTGCATTTTTTTGTCTCTTTTTCTGGCTGGTTAGTGTGCTAGTAAAAGCAAAAGATCGATAACACACAAATCGTAAATTCTATTTTGATATACGTTGGGCGTACGCATACTATAATAAGTCGAGCATACACGTAACTGGGTTCATTCAGTTTCAGCATTTATTGTTTCTTAGCCAACTTAACTTGATCAAAGTAGTTTATTTCATTCACAGTATCATTGATATAATCGCAGTTTGTGTCGTTTTTTTCCTTGCAATTCACAGAATTCACTTCCTAGTTTGCCATGATTTGTTGTACCTGCTTCTCTATATTGACCCATGTGTCTCACGCTAACAGAACCTTTTGAACATTGTCTTTTCTATTTGCAAATGGAGTTGATTACATAAACAGACTACTAGAGCTGTTGATCTTTGGTCAAGTGTCCACCAGACGACTATCATCTTGTACATCGACAAATACAGTCGCAACATATCCGTCTCACATTATTTCTATATCAGATAACATATCAGCCTTATTAATAGTATTGCATGATAATGCGTGCATATAAGGTTTATCATTCGTAATCCTGACTTAGTTGACCGCAGTGAGCCGTAATTGCATGTTGTTGTGCTTAGTGAAACTGTGTCAAAATGGGTATGCCAACTAATAGGAAGTGAGTAGTTTTTATTTCATGTTCTTTTGCCGCAAGTGTTGTGTTTTATTTTTCAGTATTTGTGTGTTCTTATTAAGTGCGACCTCAATGCCTGAATAAATGGAACAGAACACGTGTGTGTGAAAATAATTTCAAAACGTTGTGTGTTTAAAATCTGTAAATTGTTAGCTCATTTAAATTCCATTAGAGGCGTTCTTGACAGTAAAGAAAATAATATGTAGGAAATTGAAGCTGTTATTCTGTAAGCTGCAAATCAAGTTTTAGTGCTAAGTTCTTATGTTAATCGAGGATACAACTATTTTAATTTGAGCAAAGCTCGATATCATTGCCTAACTGCACGAGAATTTACCGGTCCAACTGGTTTGAATACTATCGCAATAACTTGACTGGGCCATCTTTGAATTCTGTAAACATAGTACATGTATTAATACCGCATTCGCGACGCCAATAACTACCGTGGTTTTTGTAAAATTTTGTATGTAGGCATACAAAATTTTACAAAATGCCACGGTGTTCCCCAAGGGTCATTGTTAGGACTTTTAATGTTCCACGCGTGTTTACATAAAATAATATTTGGTGTGTGTTTTTCTGATTAGGTTAATCTTATATGAGTTAAGTTACTTGAATTAAATGCATTTTTTATTAATTTTTTTATTTTATAAATTGCTGGCTCTTTTCCAATAGCATTATATGTACCTACGTTTGTCAATCAATGATAGGTATCCCGGGTATCCTAGACATGACTAGGTCACCTCATTGATCTATCTCGTCAGACTGTTTTAGTCTTATGCAATTTAGTTTAGGTTAATTATGTTTTTCTGCTCCATTCTCAGCTACCGTTTGTAGTTTTCTAATTAATTTGTTCCCTTACTCCATCCATTCGTCTAATTACTTTGCGAAGCTTTTCTATCGTTGACATACTCATGTTTTTTGAAGGGCAATGTACCTATTACAGGCGTGAATTGATAATTGTTCTATTTTAATTTATTACTCATATTCCCAATCAATCAATTCATTATCTAATAGAAATTTGGCAATTAACTGATTATTTCCATGAGTCATAAGGCAGACAGCGTTAAAGTATTAAAGCTGTCAAATTATTTTGATTACAATCTTAGGTATTAAATACAATATGACACTCCAATAAAACTCCAAAATATTCTTTCAATTACATTTTTTCGCAAAGGCAATAAATCCTAACGCCTTTCAATACAAATTCGACTATACTCGGCACAAAACAAATATATGTATTAAAGTTTGAATTAAAATTATTAATCCTGTACAAATATCGCTCATTTAGTTCCTTTGAAACCAACTACCGTGTTCCGGCGAGAATTCCGCACAATTGGTACGTTCGTCGCGCTTTTCACGATTCAGTAACAAAGACAAACAGGTTTGCGTTTAACTTTCACCGCGTCTGGTTTCTGACCCGTCCTGGCTTTAGATAGTGCCGCAGCCGGCTCGAATACTCGCCATTCGCCTCCATCCTTGTTACGTAAGCTGGGTGAACTAGTGTGTTAACCTGCGTCCATACCGCAAGCCGATAAATACATTTATTTTGAAAATAGTTTAAAAGTCAATCTTTTTGGGCACTTTAAACTAGATGAGGCCAGTGTTTGTAGGTGTTCTTTTTTCGGTGGGAGAATCATCTAATAACTCCTCTCGATTTGGTTAGAGCCCAAGGGAGTTTCAAACTTCTACTGACTAAAATTCCACCCTGGTCTTTCATGCCCTTAGGTTTCGAGCGGGTTTCTCGTTAGTGCATTCCCTCAACCCCAGCGGGAATAGGACTACCCTGAGAAGAAACACCGAACAAACTCGAGAGCTCGAAGTCTCTTTAAAAGTCCATGCAAGTCGTACTAAATCATATGAGAACCGTAGGAGAAAGTCTGAAATGGACTTTGAGGAAAGCATCACATAGATTTGAGTGAACCGTTTCAGACAGTGCAAGCATTTGTCATTGATCGTGTAGCTCAACGTAGAACTTAGGAGTTGTCGTCGCATGTGTAAGACTGACTTTGCTTACTCACATTTCCTTGTTTTCTTCGTTTTTATACCTGAATTGATTTGCCTTCATCAAGTGTTCAGCCTTTACAATGGTCTGCCTTTTTAAACGGACTAAATGCCTTAGACATTTTTTTAATCCTCTAAAATAACTGGTCTTATGGTGGTTGGCCCTATAACGATCTCTCTGAAATGCTTGCATGATAGACGCGTCTTTACACCATTAATACTAGTAATTAGTCTTTGGTCACTAGGCATAAGTCACCTCGTCACCTTTTCTTACAATAACCGACCACACTCAGCTGACATCTAAATGAAAAAAAGAAATATGGTTATCTTCAATCGTCGTCTAGTTATAGTATTAGATTTATATGATCTTGAAGAAACCAAAAATATAAATTAATGAGTAAATAACTTGTCCTTAATAGCCTATCATATTAAGGTCGTATTAGACGTGCGTTAGCCAAGCCACTAAGAAAACTTCTTTTGTTGATGTTTGTGAACATTCAGGTCGAATAGTCCTCTAGCGTTTACGCTTCACTACACTAACTTGACTTTGAAATAAAATTTTCTCTTAAATCTATATGTACACATTTAAATGAAATTGATCTGTCCGTCAGTGTTTTCAAAATAACTGCGTTGTCCCAAGTGCTCATTTATATTATTTACACGATACTAAAACACAATTTTATTTTATGTTTTTGTCATTCTGTCTGTCTGTCTTTTTACTCGACTGCAGAGGGTAACGAAATGCCAGCTTGTCACTTTTTAAAATGAAAATGTGATTGATTCTTGCAGTTAGCGGTCGGGGTTTTTAGAATTTTAAATAAACTTGTTTTTATTGTTTGTCCGGGCTGATCTCTGGAACTCCTGAACCGATTTGAATGGCAGAAGGAATGAAAGTTATAAGGCAACATATTTATAATTTATTCAGAAATTCCCTAAAGATTCGGAACGCAGCTAGTTTTTGATAAGTCAAGAATATGTAGATAACGAAGGAACTTTAGTCTTGAGGAAATACCACTAGTGAAGAAATAAATATTTAATCCTACCTATATGTTTTGTCGAATCAATAGTGGGTGTCCATGTCATTTTCAGTGCACGGAATCCTCGGTAATTTGATAATTCGAATAGTACAGTCTTGTCGGTATGAGGAAAAGGTGAAGCGAGTTTGTCAACAGAAATAGCCATAAATATACGGAATGAATATGATTCTATTTGGAAACGCGTAACCTTGCAGTTGCTTTTAAGATTTTGACTATGATAGACAAAGGGATGTGAAGGGATGCGCTGCCGAAGGTGTCCTGATGTTTCAGAACAATTCAATTTTCGTTTTTGTTCCACACTTTAACTTTGAAAACATTGTCCCCAACTAGGACTCTTTCTTATATCGTGAGTTCATTTTTACACACACCTAGACCCGAAACTATTTGTTGGTCCGTTTGGTCCGACGCGGGAATAGAACCCGCGTCACGTAGCGCTGCTGCCAATCGCTCAACCACAACGCCAACCGTGTCAGTTTACGTCTATGCAAGTAGTGTAGACGTATTATAGTAAATTCGTTTTGTGTTTATTATTTACTACCTTTTGCCCGTGACTTGGTTCGTCGGATATTTCACACATTTTATCATGATTAAAAGTAGCCTTAATGTTGTTTGGTAATTTATTATTGTATGATAATTTGTAGTACCCACTACTGTAAACAACAAATCTTCATGTATTTTTGTCGGATATATCTCTCTCCCTTGCTCACTGCATAAATATGTATATCTCTCATGTGCGTTAGAACAAAAATATTATATAAAATATGTGCTAGTTGATATGTACATACAATTTCTTGCCTAGACACAAATAGGATGTTTATCTTACAAGATATCACGTAGAGGTCATCTTTGCCTAGAGTCTAGACACTTAATCAATAAATCGCTAAGTAGAAAATAACTATGCTATCTTTAATCGGTATTAACTACTTAAAGGCTTTATTTAAAAAAAATCTTACAGATAAACATATTTTTAACCGACTTAAAAAAAGGAGGTTCTTAATTCGTTTTGAACTTTTTTTTTTTAAGTTGTTACTTCATAACTCGGAGACGGCTGCACGAAAAATTCTTTTTGCGTTTGAATGGGTATACTTTCTAGTTGGTCCCATTGTTACGATATCAGGATCTGATGATGGGATCCTGGAGAAATCGAGGGAACTCTTCAAATATTATAGGCACACCTATGGCGTTTTGGGTATTTCTTATAGTACCTTGAGCAGTTGCTTCCGAAAAGTACCATTTGGGGAAGTTGAACTGATGATGAAGACCACAGATGGTCACTGAAACTCCTCAATAATAAGTATTTCGTGGATTGCGTTTCGATTACATGAGTAAGGATGTTAAACACTTTATGCTCGTCACAATACATACGGTGATGTAAAACTGATGGTCAAGTACCAGGAGAACTCCTCAAAAATTAACGGCTATGCATCGGGAAAAGCAATATTTTGTAAAAGGTGATAAGTTGTTGATATTATGGCTTTTGTAACTAGATAAATTACAAACCGACCCACTAAAAAGCGAGAAAGAATTTTTTATTGCAGAAAGTAGAACCGACTTCCATATCAAAACACTACAAAGCCAAAAATAACTTTAATTTCGGAAGGCGGTGTGAAAAAAAAAGAAAATCCAAAACCGACACCGACTTCCGAAATTAAAGTTATTTTTGGCTTTGTAGTGTTTTGATATGGAAGTCGGTTCTACATTTGCAAAAATTTTTTTAAAAATCTATTTAAATCAAACATTCTTTTTTATTGTTGATAGGATCGTATTTGACCACCATCTCACCTGATGGTAAGCAATGATGTGGTCGAAGAAAGCCCGCTTACTAAGAAGTAACTTATACATTTTTGACGTAAAGACCTCAAACAAATTATAACAAATTCTTCGTTTGAGACTGGCGACATTGCCACATCGTATGGCAATGCTTGACCTTTGACCGAAGTAATAGCATGCCTCTAGGTTACGGAAATGTCAACCACTCTTAGAAGTTTCTTTGAAAAGGCTGTGACCACAAGAGTATCACGGTCCAAGTTTCAACCCCAAACGACTTCCTCAAGTCTCTCACAACTGCCTGTCAGGGTAGCGGAAATATTTTAACGAGATAAAGCGGCCCTGGATTACAAGGGTAACTAAAGAAGCAAGGTGGGTTTTTAATCAGTAGAGATACTTAATTACTTCCGGCCTACCCACAGCGGAAGGAGTCATTTGATAATACTCCCCAGAAAAAAAGTCAAATAAAAAAAAAACAACTACATTCAAAGATATTCTATAGTAACGTGTAAACGATAATATTTATTTAATACGATAAAGCTATTATTATCAAATGTGTCACTCTCCTGGTCGATGATCCGGCCGTGATTAAATTTCCACTGGCCGTTATAAATGAATGATTACTTGATAGCTGTATCTTCTTACGATAATCAATTAAAAAAAAAAAACAAAATATAGGAGTGCCGGTCGCATTTAATTTACGAAAAAATAGTTGGTTGAGTATTCCAAGGAATGTATGTAGTTAAGGACATTCATTATACACACTTACAGTACTCCCCTGGCTTATTAAACCCCCATTATACACACAAATGAATTTATTACAGTAATAAATAGTGTGCTAAGTTTTGTCTATGTTTTGTTTTCGTAGTTTTAGTAAGTTATTCCTACACTAACTTCTGCCTGCGGCTTCGCTCGCGTGTAAAGTTCCTGGTCCTGTTCCCGAAATCAACCGAAATTATAGCCTATATGTTGCCCAGACTTAGAACTATATACCACAAGGGTGGAGAACGACCATGAAGGTTTCCACCTCGAGAACAAAACATTAATAATAATTGTAATTTTTTAGCTTTTGGTTTTTTCTTAGCTTACTTTGTGTCTCACTTAGCGTTGAAAATGCCGAAAAAAACAAATTGTTTTTTTCACGAAAAAAACAAATTGTGGTTTTTTTCCGTTTTTTTCGAATGTTACATAGAAAAATTAACAGAAAGAATCCTTTGGAAAGAAACAGGATTCTTTCGAATTTTTCGCAAGATGTTTTGAAAAGTTGAAAAAAACAAGTTTTATTCATGTTTTATTGAAATATTTTTAATAGGTGAAATATGGAACAAATAGGTAAAAATAATAGATTTAGCTCTTCTCGGCCACAGTCTCAATTTCACTGCCCGAAGAATCGTCAGCTTCACGCTTGAGCTCGAATATTTCTTTTTTAGCTTGCATTAAATATAAATTTGATCGAACGTAAACAAGTTTATTAAGTCGTTCTGGAAGAAGGCGATTCCTATCTTTTGTATGCGTTCGACCAAAAATAGACCAATTTTCTTCAGACGCCGCAGATGATGGTGGAATACTAAACAATCTTATGGCAGCATATGAAAGTTGTTTAGAGTGACAAAATCCTTTCCACCAGTCGCGAGGGTGTAAATTGTTTACTGGTTGCCAAATTATTTCATTGGCCCAAAAACCACTTCTAGCTTGGTATTCAGCGAAGTTTGCCATTATTTCACATGTGTTTTCCTAATTTAAAAGTACGTATTTGAAAAAAACATGAAATGTTTCCCGTTTCTTTCATATTCTTCGGTTTTATTGGAAAAAAAACATGAAATAGGTATATACTGGCAAATTTTCTTGAAACTTTCGAATGAAACATTGAAAAAAACAGCGGAATTGGAAAGAAACGGGAATTTTTCCTGCTTTTTTCAACGCTAGTCTCACTGTTGAGCAAAGGCCTCCCCTTTTTTCATCCAAAGCTCTCTATCTCAATTTCGGAACATGATTTGTTTGTTGCCCCGCGAACATGATCAGATTGTCCCCCGGCCTGCGCCGTGGTTGACCTCGACGGCGTTGTCCTCCTTCAGGCGTCCAGTGGGGGACAATATTTTCCCATCTCTCCGGGTGCATTCGTGCGGCGTAATGTAAATTAACGTTATAAAATATAATTGTAAAAATAACAAGTGGGTGTACCATTTAGTAGGCTACAACTGGAACTGATGACCTTTAGATAACCTGCCGATATCCAGCCGTCTAGCTTCATTATAATTGTCACTCTCATTAATTCATTCTTGTAATGACCCTTTAATTGGCTCGATGATAGTTCAAGACGCTGTCTTCAACACGCAAAATAACCTGTTGAGGTGGTACTTGATAATTAATCATGGAAAATTACTTAACTATTACGTAAAGTTGAACATTGCTTTTCAAATAAAAACTCTTGCTTTATATTATAACTAGTTGCCCGCGTATATATAAATGATTAAAATATATATAAATATATATTTTATTACTTATGAGCCCGCTCTTGACCTCGATTACGCCTGATGGTAAGATGAGGTCTACGATGGGGCGAGCGAGAGTGAAGGCGCGTGTTCACTCTTGCTTTGAAGGCAGACGGGTCATAATATGTGGAAGGGAACACAGAAGCCGGCAGAAAGTTCCAAACCTTGGCCGTGCACACAATAAATGTAACTCCGCGCTCGGTTTCATCCGTTCTTGATAATGACAAGGTTTTTTTTAATAAACACGGATGTGAACTAGACTTACAGAACTGACCGTTATTAACCTTTATTTACTTGAAGTTTATGCAATACAAAAAGTACAAAAGTGGACTAAATGCCTTAGGATTTCTCTACCAGTCAACCATGATGGGTTTTGAAAAAAAAAATAGGTACAATAACATGGGAAAATTGAATTCAGGTTTCATTATATTCTACTAATCAGTTGCACAAATATTTATATTACTAACCGTAACCTGCATTATAAAATCACAAAAGTATGCTGAAATTAATCACATTAAATCAATAATACTTAGACATTAATTTTGAAATTATTACGGTGTGATTAACGATCAAGAACAATATTAAACCTGAGGTTTAAGATTGTTCTTGATTGTTTATCACATTTGCGTCGCTTTGTGAAAATA
Organism: Tholera decimalis; assembly: GCA_943138885.2. Lineage (NCBI taxonomy): Eukaryota > Metazoa > Arthropoda > Insecta > Lepidoptera > Noctuidae > Tholera > Tholera decimalis. The sequence goes on along the minus strand of OW964553.2, from coordinate 2,484,771 downwards.
CGGAAATACTTACTATATTTCTATTTGTGTCTATCACGGATTCGCGATCCAGTGGTACCAAGGGCATCGTATGCAGTTAAAGGAAACAAGCAAAACGTCAGGCTTTGTTTGAACCAAGAAATAATGGAGGACGCATGACGTTACGAATTTGAAGTTTCCGTACCTGACCTTTCCTCCTTTGTTTGACAAGACATCTTCTATTTACATTGTCTTTTTAATTATTTTGCGAACCAATTAAATTGTCTGAAGTTCGCGTCTGAAAAAACCTTGAAAATGTCGACAAAATTGCTAGTAAAAAACAACATAAATGATCTATACTGGGATCGATGAACTGACGCAGAAGCTCGCCAAGAATGGGCTGAATGTGGCGATGCGCCATCTTTATATGGTGGGGACATCCCACCCATACGCACAAAACGTTTTGGAAATAGTTTAATAATTTAATTGTGCATACGGCTAAGAAGTGGAATTCCCTGCCGGAGTCAGTGTTTCTCGATAGCTATAACCTGAGGGTCTTAAACAGTGAATAGGTTATTTTTAGGTAAGCGTGCTTCATCTTCGACCACGTCATCGCTTACCATCTGGTGAGATGGTGGTCAAACGCGAGCCTATAATAAATAAATAAAAAGTGATCAACGCTGCCAGAGCAGGCGCCAGCGCTTTTAAGAAAGAAATAATAAAAGATGACTGAATAGCTTTGAAAACAATAGCAGATATGATCAACAAAATGTATTTATATTATCAATGGTAACGTAGCATGCTATTGGTGGAAGATTATCTTAAATCGGATGAGTAATTTCGAAGATTAGTTCTAGACACAAACTCACTGACAAACCTTTACCCTTTTATAATCTAAAATACTACTCGCTGATTAATCACGAAATCTCAGAAACTACAAGTAGTAGGGCTCTCAAATTTTGCATGGGGGTTCCTTATAGTACGTAGATGCTCGCTAAGACGGGATTTTGCGAAATTCTCACGGGATCGGGATTTACACGGGAAAAACTTCCCACGCGAACGAAGTCGCGAGCAACTGCTAGTTGATACTAAATACAAACCATTACTGTCACACATGTCATTATCTAATCACTGGACTTCGTATCCGTGGAGGTAACACAGCTACAGACACATGCGCTGTGCATGACTGTCGGCTGGACACCTCAATCTGTGCCACTACGAACGATAAGGATTATGAAATGTAAACAAAGTCGTATTTAAATAATCTTTTTCGAGGTAGTAACACGTAGTGACACAGTGCAAGCAACATAGACGAAAATAAATGCGAAATATCGGAAAAACATAGGACCTCATAATAGAATATGATACGAGAGAAAGTAACTTCTCTCCTCCTCCTCCTCTCCTCTCCTCTGGGTAGAATGGAAGGTAGTGACAGACTGCTACTGACTAAAACAAATCTGTTTCTTCCTTTCCTGTTGACCCGTAACCACGGTTTCTCGTAAGAACATTCCCGTATCCCTTGAAACTTAACTAGTTGCTTGCCTGAAACTTATTTGAAGTATGTTCTTGCTGTGACTGTAAAAAAATACAAAATAATTCATTCAACACGGCCATAATACACAAGTAACAGAAGATTAATGCTATTAAAATACCCTAAAACAACTTATGATTTCTGGAAACAGTACTAGAAACTGTACTTGGGGTGCGGTCTTTTTTGGATGAGTGTTAACCGACTTCTAAAAAAGGAGGAGGTTCTCAATTCGGATGTTGGTATTTTTTTTTTTTGTTTTTTATGTTTGTCCGCGCATAACTCCGTCGCTTGCCAACCGATTTGAAAAATTCTTATCTTGTTAGAAAGGGTATACTTCCCAAATGGTCCCATGAAAATTTTATCGAAATCGGACAAGCCGTTTCTGAAAAATCAACAAAAGTCTAAAAAAATATTTACGTTGATGATCTTTTCGTTTACTCTGCATTGCGTTTTTTGTTCGCGCATAACTGTCATTTACGAACCGATTTGGAAAATTCACTGACCTACTAAAAAGCACGAGAATAAAAACTTTTTTGCAAAAAATAAAACCGACTTCCATATCAAAACACTACAAAGCCAAAAATAATTTTAATTTCGGAAAGTGGTGTAAAAAAAAAATAGCAAATACAAAACCAATAACACCGACTACCGAAATTAAAATTATTTTTGGCTTTGTAGTGTTTTGATATGGAAGTCGGTTTTATTTTATGCAAAAAAGTTTTTATTCATCCAAAAGACTGTTTCTCAATCAAGTAGAATTAAAAGTTAGCACTTAAATGACATACTCAGCATAAGTACCAAGCACTTAAAAATTATCGATATTAAAGTGGTACATGGTAGTAGTAAAATTAATGTTGGTAATTATTACATCTACGAACTAGCTACCATAAAAAGATGAACCAGCTTTGCATTGGACTGATGGCGTTACGAAGGAGATCTACTTTTAACATGGGAAATAAACAGATTCAATTTATCTTTCTAGACACGTTTTGAACCGACTGTAAAGGTTTTCTATCTTTGCCAATTGCGCCTTTTCACGAAATTGCCACTAAAAGTCTAATTAAATCTATGCTAATGTTATAAAGCGAAGTTTGTTTGTTTGAACGCGCTAATCTTAGAAAGTACTGGGCTACTCAAGCTACTTAGTAGCTACTTAGCTACTTAGTAGCTTGAAGCTTAAGGAAGTTTATAGGCAATTTTTACTCGACTTAAAAAGAAGGAGGTTATGTTTTTACCAAGATAAAGTCTACAAGAGCAAAGCCTTGACTACTAGTTACTCTTAAAATATAGGTCTTGATATTATTTGAGTCTTCTTCCTTGAAGAACGAAGCCTCGTTTATAATAAGACTCAAGATACTTGTACAAATGTTTCTCACTAAACTCACAAAACGTCGAAACAAGATTGTAGACATTATTTTAGTAGTACTTCATCATAACATATTGTTGAGCAAGCGCACATTGCAAGAAAGTGATTCATTTGTAACGGGGCCAGGCATTGCACATTCAACGCGATTCGCCATGGTGTGTTGTTCCTGGTACCAGCTTGTAGGAGACACACTGACAGCTGTACCTACATGTAATCGGGAATGTACCATCTTACAAAATGTTTAGTAATGTTATATGTGAATACTTTACTTATTACCTCATTTTGTAAAAGTATATAAAATAATTTAATGGTACAAAAATATTTTTAAAACATGCTTTTTTGTTATTTATCGGTCTCTTTTCAGCAAAATCTCTTATTACTTGTTTGATATTATAATTCATAATTATATCATGGCAGTACCCAAAAATAACTAGTCGACCATATTGAGCCGTCTACTATATTCAATTTAAAATGACGTAATATGTAAAAGTAAATTATGTTATTTTAAAAGACATAACGTCATTTTTTTATTCCGTTTGAGCCCAGTCTTGACCTCGACCTCGCCTGATGGTAAGCGATAGACGAGGTTTACGATGGAACGAGCGAGCCCAGAAGATGCCTATTCACTCTTGCTTTAAGGGCTGAAAATAGTATGTAACTAAATTATGTCATTTTAAATCCAATAATGGTATCAATCGGCACCATGCATTGTCATCGAAACAAAACTGTAAGTTTAAAACCTAAATTACATCTTATCTTTTGATTATAACTGCATTAAAATTCAGTTGCAAGATTAGCTCCGAACATACATACATTGCAAGTTAAATAAAAGCTTGTAAAGTATATCCAACCGCAGCAGGATATATCAATATAAAAAATATAAAATCCAAAGTTCACATTATGATCAAAGTCCAAGGCGTTCCGTATCTCTATCTAACATTATTCGCTAATAACATAAGCATATCTATAATAAATTACCTTCAATTGATATCGGTTGATTTTAGAAAATCATGAATGATATTGATAGTTTTATTCATGTCAAATTATCCTGTTGTTAGCCCCATTATAAATTGATCAATGAATTGTAAGTACTTGAAAATGATGCGATCAATATCTCTTTCCGTAGTGAACAGCGCGGCGGTATCCCAGTGGTTATCGACACGACTTCTAGATTAGATCGTGGTGTCAACCCAGGCAGGCACATTACTTTGTGTGTATTTTCATCATCAGCACTCAAACGGCTTGCTCTACGCACTGGGCATACATAGCCCTACCCTGACGCGCCGAGGCAGCGTGGTGTATAACGGAACGGCCCATAACCTCTCATAGAGGAGGCCTATAAATAAATAACACTTTTACACGTCATGTTTTTTTGCGTGTTAAGTTTAGTTTAGCTAGATGAGGCCGGTGTTTCCTAACTGACTACTCTGAGAAGAAACACCGAAACAAACTCAGGTCAACGTCTCTTTTAAAGTCCATACAATGTGTCCCATCATATGAAAAACATGTAGGTTCATGTCTGTGGTGCTCTTTGAGATTTGAGCGGATTTGTCCAGACAGTGCAAGCATTTGTCAGTTATCGTGTAGCTCAACTTAGAACTTAAGGAGCTCAACGATCTCACGAACAATACCAAAGTAAGGACATTTGGGTAGGCCACACAAGTATTCAAACTGCTTGACATCATTAAATAAATTAAAGTTAAAGTAACACAAAGAAGAAACAACCTACATAGTCCTCACATTTACAATAATGCAATATAAAAAAAAACATAATAAATAGGTATATACAATACTTGAGAAAGCAAATATTTAAATCGGTAAAATAAAAAAACAGCATTAAAAATTTAAAAAAAGGCCCACGTATATCACTGGAGCAGCTCATTCCCAAGCATTATGTAATGGTAATTGACCCTTCATAATGTATTTTACATATCTCTTGCTCTGTAAGTACACCCTTACACCCCTGAATGCCGGGGTGTATGACTATCATTACAGCATAGGTTTTGGAATTTGAAAAAAGAACTGTCATACTCATACTGCACGAAGAATATTTTTAAAAAGTTAATTTTTTTTTTCTCGGTATCGATTAATTACTCGAATCGGAATCTAGACAATTTATTTTATAAAGATTTTATTTTAAATATGGAACTATTTGTTTCCACATCGTATGTTAGATGGAATCGATTTAAAAATCAAACTGGCCAGCAAGATTTGACGCGCTTGCGTGCGTGAAAAAAAAAGGCAGTCTATTAGTAGGCGCGAAAGCATCGCGAAAATAATTAATTTTCTTGTTTGAGTTCTTTTTCAAAAGTTTTAAACATGTCTAGGGACGAAGACATAGATCTAACGCCCGATTTTATTAAAGAAAGGGCAAAAACAGTTGTCGAAAATATATTACCGCCGAACTCGAAAGAAAGATATGTAAAGGCATACGACGAATTTATGAAATGGCGGTCAGAAAAAAAAGTGAAATCTCTTTCTGAAAGTGTTTTTATATCATATTTTGATGAATTATCTAAGAGGCTACAACCTTCCAGTTTATGGTGCTTTTATTCCATGCTAAAATCTACAATGATGACAAAACATGACGTGAATTTGAAAGATTTTTCTAAACTTACTGCTTTCTTGAAAAGGCAGTCTGACGGCTTTAAAAGCAAGAAATCGAAGGTATTTACTGCAGCAGAAGTACAGAAATTCTTAAATGAAGCTCCGGATGAAATTTATTTAGCAATAAAGGTACCTACGTATTTACTTGCCCTTTTTAATAAGTTACCAAAATATTTCACAGAAATACTATGCGAATTTGGTGCCTTTAATACAACTTATGTCTTTTTTACAGGTTGTTCTAATTTTTGGGATATCGGGAGCCTGCAGAACCGTGGAATTGACAAACTTGACAATAGAAAATGTAGAAAAACATAACAAATTACTACTCATAAAACTGCCTAACACGAAAACTAAAATTGACCGGTCATTTGTTGTGCATGAAGAATTTGCAAATTATGTTGAAAAATATCAAGCTCTTCGGCCTGAAAACGTGGATACAAATCGTTTTTTTCTTAATTACAGTAAAGGAAAATGCCACAGACAAGTAATAGGAAAAAACAAATTTACAGGCATGCCAAAGCAAATAGCCACATATTTAAAACTGAGTAACGTAGAGTTATACACCGGGCATTGCTTTCGCAGAACATCAGCGACTCTATTGGCTGATTCGGGAGCCAACCTCACTCTGTTAAAAAGGCACGGCGGCTGGAAGTCCAGCAAAGTGGCCGAAGGTTATATCGAAGATTCGATGGCAAACAAAAGCAAAATTACTTCTAAAATAACAGAAAATATAAACTTAAAATCACCACGTCAAAGCACATCATCTGAGCCATTTTTTAATGAAGAAAATAGTACCAGTCAACTGCCGCCATTTACGATGCAAGAACCTCAAGTCACTCAAACTCAAGTCTTATCATCACAAACTCATATTCAAACTATAAATATACCTAAAAAGAACGTGACCATATCTCTTACAAATTGTAATAATTTTACTATTAATTTTAATTAAATACACATTTTTTTCTTCTTAATAAATGTTCATTGAAACCTGCTGTCTTGTTGTTTACTTACCTCACAATCGATATGTAAAGCAGAGTATTTATCTCGGGCGTAAGCATCAATTGCATACTCGGGTTAATTAGCGCCTTCGCTTCGCTCAGGCGCCAAAAACCTCGTATGCAATTGATGTCATACAGCCCTTGGTTAATAATCTACTATTACCATTCAATGCTATTACACGAATCGTGCACAATCATGAAATCAAATAGTAACTACATCTATAAAATCACGGAGTCTAGTAGTCTTGTTTTATTTCCACGTATCCTTCTATGATTGGTTGACGCTATGACGTGTTGCGCTCACGCCACATTTTTGCTAGTATGTATGTCAGTTGAGTAATCGCTAATGAGGTACCTTCGTGCTAAAGTAACTTCATCCAGACCCTTTCTCAACTTGCAAGGTAAAGTATAATTTAAGATCCTGTAATGCTTTGGATTAAACAACTGCTTCTCTTACAAAATGAAGTTTAAAATCTACCTTAAAGCGAACCTTGGAGATGACCTATGAATGCATCGAGAATTCGAGAGTTCAAAATGGGTTCAGTCTCTCAGTGGTTTGGTAACAAGCCGCAAACTTATGGTTAGAAACAGTTCCACTTCTAACTTCTATAAAGGTTTAGTTTCCGAAGAAAACGTTTCAATTGCTTGTAGAAAATAATTGTAAAGTTAACGATGTTGCATTTTATTAACCGACTTCAAAAAAAGGAGGTTTACAATTCGTCTTGAATTTTTTTTTTTATGTATGTTGCCTCATAACTCGGAGATGGCTGGACCGATTTGGAAAATTCTTTTTTTGTTTGAAAGGGTATACTTTCTAGTTGGTCCCATTGTCGTCACGTTTGGATCTGATGATGGAATCATGGAGAAATCGAGGGAGTTCTTCAAATATTATAGGCACACCTATAGCGTTTTGGGTATTTCTTATAGTACCTTATTCAGTTGCTCTCGAAAAGCACCATTTGAGGAAGGGGAACTGATTATGAAGACCCCAGATGGCCACCGAAACTACTCAATAATAAGTATTTCGTTGATTGCGATTAGATTACTTGAATATGGATGTTAAGCACTTTATGCTCGTCACAATGCATATGGTGAAGTAGAGCTGATGGTGATGTACCAGGAGAAGTCCTCAAAAATTAACGGCTCTGCACCGGGAAAATCAATATTTTGTAAAAGGTGATAAGTAGTTGACATTTTGGCTTTTGTAACTAGATAAATTACAAACCGACCCACTAAAAAGCGTGAAAAAAAACCTATTAGCAAAAAATATAAACGACTTCCATATAAAAACACTACAAAGGCAAAAATAACTTTAATTTCGAAAGGCGGTGTCTTTAGTTTTGTATATATTTTAGTTTTTGACACCGCCTTCCGAAATTAAAGTTATTTTTGCCTTTGTAGTGTTTTTATATGGAAGTCGGTTATATTTTTTGCTAAAAAGTTTTTTTCTAATTTTAATTTTATGTTTTGACATAAATGATCTTTATTTTGCAAATTGGTTATTAAATAATACTTTTATACGGATTTTTTTCGTAAATGTTAACTAGATGAGGCTGGTGTGACTGACTGAACTGATTACCCTCAGAAGAAACACCGAAACAAACTCAGGGGTCCGTCTCTTTTAAAGTCCATACAATCTATACAGTTAGTTAAATTATAGGTTAAATTGTAACCTTGTAGGTTAAAGTCTGAGGCGATCTTTTGAGCAAAGATGCTCACAGATTTGAGTGGCTATAGCTCAACTTAGAACAAGGAGCTTAACGATTTGACGAACAATACCAAATGGGGACGTTTGGGTAGGCCGCAAATAGTACTCGAACTGTGATGGTCTCTAACAGTATCATTAGAACTTAAAACAGGATACTTAACATGTGTATTTAATGTTTCGAGTTTCTGGTATTTCGTGAAGCTGAAGTCATTGCGGGTGGATGTTTGAAACAGCCGCAATAGTTTCAGTTCATCCATGATCATGGCGCTTGCAGCAGTGCCAATGTCTGAAAGAAACAATATAATATCCTTTCTTTTTTTAAGTTCTAATGATACAAGATCCAAGGTTGTCCAAGATCTTACGATAACTTCCTAGGGACGTGTAGCAAACATATTTCTTACATCGACATTATTTATAGCAGCAAGGTGACACCTCGCTGTTGCCCTCATAACTCGTACCTACATAACCGCTGTTTACTTACGTCACGATGTTATGACTACCTTATACATGCCTTAATGGGGTAGTTCCAAGTCTTGGGCCGCAAATAGTACTCAAACTGTGATGGTCTCTAACAGTATCATTAGAACTTAAAACAGGATACTTAACATGTGTATTTAATGTTTCGAGTTTCTGGTATTTCGTGAAGCTGAAGTCATTGCGGGTGGATGTTTGAAACAGCCGCAATAGTTTCAGTTCATCCATGATCACGGCGCTTGCAGCAGTGCCAATGTCTGAAAGAAACAATATAATATCCTTTCTTTTTTTAAGTTCTAATAATACAAGATCCAAGGAGGTCCAAGATCTTACGATAACTTCCTAGGGACGTGTAGCAAACATATTTCCTACATCGACATTATTTATAGCAGCAAGGTGACACCTCGCTGTTGCCCTCATAACTCGTACCTACATAACCGCTGTTTACTTACGTCACGATGTTATGACTACCTTATACATGCCTTAATGGGGTAGTTCCAAGTCTTGACTAATGGTCACAGCATGGCAGCCGACATGGGCCCATTAACGTGTTATTGGAACCCATTTTTTTCGGATGAGCCCGGTTTTTACCTCGATCACGCCTGATGGTAAGCGATAGATGAGGTCTACAATGAACGAGCGAGCCCAGAAGATGACATTTCACTGTTGATTTAAAGGCTGACGGGTCATATGTGGCAGGGAACAATGATAAAATAATTTGTAATAAAGAATTCATCAGATTTTAGAAATTAAATATCATACCCGTCTAGTTTCCGTTAAATCCTGAATGCAATCCTTAACATAATTAGGTAGGGCAAAAATCCTTTGAAAAGCTTTTGACTTTGCTTTGCTTTGAAAAGCTTTGAAAAGCATAAGACTCATACAAATTATCAATTACATGTCAGTCACAATTAAATTAGCTTTATATCCGAAGATCCGGTATCTTAAGAATATTTCGATACGTTGAATAACACAAGGTTTCCTACCGTTTCTGTTTGCTGTGGTGTGATCTTTTATCAGAGGAGACCAAAAAGTCTGAATAGCGTACCTTTGGTATTTGTCCATTTAAAGCATAGGTTCTCAACCTGTGGTCCCTGAAAGTAAAAATGTCGTCCGCAAAAGATTTAAAATATCATTTTTTTTTATTGATAATAGGCTCGCGTTTGACCACAATCTTGGTGGTCACCAATGGACGCAAACTAATTTAAGTTTCTATCCAAAATATTGTATTTTTATTGATTTCAAAGAATAGGCAAGCTAGCATTTTTTATTTTTATCCATAGTACATTTTTTTTTTCAAGACTTCTTGGTCTCTGCTATCAAAATTTGCCCTAGATAAAATAAAGGTTAGGAACCACTGATTTAAAGGGTTGTATTGATAATAAACTACTGCTATCCTATGCTGTCTGGCATTACAATGCCTTCTACCAGATTATTCTTTAGTTGAATCTGTGGAATTGTTTACGAACGAGTTTCTTTTTTTTTAATTGTTATTTTGCTACAGTTTTTATTGCTGTTCTAAATAGCCATGATCCAACCGTGTTTGGGCGTTATTTAACTAAGTTTTTGCTCTTATTAACCCCTCAACGTTCGAATGGAAGCAAAGGCCGTGAATTTGATTGGACCGTATCTAGGCTGGGTGCTTCGTGGAAGTCACTTCCAAATGACATTCAGTAGTCACCTTCTTGTCATTGTTATCTGTAGGCATGTTTATTGTTATCGTTCAAGTTTATATTTTTTAGATTGCAGTGTTATTAATACATATACGGTTTAATTATGTTCTGGCCTGATTATTAGTGCATATATCTTTTACTGCAAAAGATTGCAGTTGCTGTTTAATTACGATAAAAACCCGTGCCTTGGAAAACACGTTAGGTTTTGCGCCTGATCTCTGTCCGGTCGTGTCGGATTGCCTTCAAATCAGACTATGAGAGTAAAGGCACAGAATGTGCAACTTTACCTGCGCACATTTGTGCACTATACTAAAATATCTCCTGCGCGGCTGGCTAATCTTTGCTGAGAATGGCCGCCGTGCCCGAAAGCAGTCTGGAGGACAATTTTCGTTTAAAACATAACATTGACTGCCATTGCTCTTTAACACATTTCCTTTACCTGGTAATTCGCCAGATCCCAGTAAGTGATTAGGCTTGCAACAGGCATGCATTTACATATTCATCAGATGTGGGATGCACCAGGGCCACGGGGGTGTATTGCGCATGCGCTGTGGGGGTCACGGCCGTCTGACCGGAGACGGACGGAGCGGCCAAACGGCCACGGATGCTTCCGCTGCCCTGACATTGACCTCGTATCGATACTGGGTGGAAAGTTTGCGTTATCTCATTTGAATATAGTTTATTGTACACCAAAATTTAAACACTTATTTAACAATATTGCTTAAGAGGGTGTCGAGCCTACGAGACGCGCGGAAAATAGGTATTTACTGCAGCGGGCTAGTCGTGTGCGTTGTCACACACACAATGACAAGTTCGCTCGAGGCCCGCTTGCCGTTGCACGACGAAGTTTGCTAACTTTGCATTTTTTAATTTTTTGTCGTTATGTTGAATAAACTTGAAAAACGAATATTAATTATTTAGATGGTTTTATTTATCACACTAATATTATAAAGGCTTAAGTTTGTGAATGAATGTGTCTGTTTGCATGTTTGTTACTTCTTCACGCTCAAACGGCTGGATGGATCTAAATGAAGCAAGTAGGTACGTAAATAAATCACAAAAATAAATTTAATAAATTATACCTATTATATAAAAATTAACGTTTGTTTTTACTGTAGTAATACATTATCCGTTCCTTCACTATTCATCCTATTGCAATAAAACTTTGATTTTATATATTAAACTCCTCAGATATTTTTTTTAAAGAATACTAGCAATGTTGGTACATTTCACATTACTAGCAATCTTGTTAACCCCTCCAACTAAGCTAAATATGCTTGTGTCTGGAGTGGGTTCACGTCAATAGTGTAATGGGTGGGGTTCGAACCTGCGACCTCTCGATCACAAGTCCGACACCTTATCCATTAGGCTATTGACGCTTCGAAACTGGGTAAGTAGCAAGTTAGGGTAGATGGGTATGCAGTACTTATTTGAATAATAAAACCAGTATGAAATAAAAAAAAATATTATGTAAGGTCAATGCTGGGAAGACCGTATACAAGGCAAGTCCGTCTACACGTCGTTACGATCGTGTTTGATTATCTATGGAGCTTACCTCTCGATCGATAAAACAGTATAGTGGTTTAGTTCGAATTGAAAATCATAGATGTCGCTATAACTAGTTTTGCTGAAGAAAATTGACTTCCATCTTTACTCGCGTTGTGAACTCCAATGTAAAGTGACATGTGTTGGGGTAAAAAGTTAAAAAAGTGCTAAATCAAACGAATTGAAGCGTCGAGTGTAGTAACGTAAGTAGTTATATAGGGCTTCTATATATTTCATTTATTGAAATGATCATTAACGCTAAGAATTTTGTAATATTAAGTGTAGTAAATATCTAACCTTAAAATACAATAGTTGGGAAGTCCGTATAAGTTGCACGAGGTAAGTCCGTCATATGCCGATCTTGCCTCGAAGCACAGATCGTCAATCTTTTTCGTAGCATAAACGTATTCTTGAATCCTTATATTTCAACTTCTCGGGTTTTAAAGAGTTTTTTCGTGGGTATTTTGTTTTATTTCTAGATAATTATTGTTAATGTAAAAGGCCTTACCTAATGCCACTAATGTCTTTTACGGACTTTGAAACCCGAAGCCCGAACCCCAAATGCAGCGTTTCAGGTTGCACGTTGCTTGCAATAGAGAAAAATAACAACGAATACTATTTAGGGTATAGTTATTATACGAGAAAAACCAACAAGTATTTTTTTTTTCAGAAATTGGAATAGAAATTGGATATGCCTGAATTGATGCCATTGGATATTGATCGTTTTTTATCTAGAAACGATTTCGAACTTTTAAACCAGCATATATGGCCGTGGCACGTGACACATTTTATACTGTCTAGAAGATGTTATCATTGTGGTTATTACGCAGACTTAAATTTGCCACGCCACTTCATGATTCATAAATGGAACTTACAATATTTATTAGATTTTGATTTTTTCTGGTGTCAAAGCTGTCTGCATATGACAATTTACGATCACTACCCTGAAGACGAATGTAGTTACTGTTCTTAAATATTTTTGCATTAAATTTCATCATATACGAAGATACCTACTAATTTCATTCCAAATTTAAAGGTGCGTATAAATATTTAATTAATAATTAGTTAAGACTTTTTTTTGATTAATGTCTGTAATTAATTTTTAACTAACCAAACTTTTTTTTTTGTAATGTTTGCAGTCATGGTATCCAATTATAAAAGAAAAACGGACAAAGGTTCGTATTCAAAAGAAAAGTTAGTGGAGGCAACACAAGCAGTCAGGAATGGCCACCTGAGTGGTTATAAAGCTGCGCAAATTTATAATATCCCTCGCATGACTATTATGGACCATGTGAAAAACAAGAGATTTAAATCTAATTCTCTTGGCAGAAGCACAGCACTTACTTTTGAAGTAGAATCAAAATTAGCTTCTTCAATTCATACGATGGAAAAATATGGTTTCGGCTTAACTAAAAAAGAGGTCCTTGAAATGGTTGGCCAATATGTTAACCGAAATCACATTTCGACACCTTTCAAAAACGGAACTCCCGGTCTGGCGTGGTTTACAGCATTCAAACAAAGACACCATTTATCATTAAAGAAGCCCCAGGCGGTCGAATACGCGCGTAAAAGAGCCATAGACCCTTTTATAGTATACCCATATTTCGAATTGCTAAATAATACATTGAAAGAATTAAATTTATTGGACAAACCATACGCCATTTGGAATTTAGATGAAACTAGTTTTTCGAATGATCCCGAGAAATCAAAAATTGTAGGCGTGAAAGGACACGCCGCGACGAGAGTAATTTCTTCGCCTGGTAGAGAAAACACTACGGTTTTGCTTGGAGCCAGTGCTCTGGGAGAAAAAACACCTCCATTAATAATTTATAAGGGAAAAAACGTGTGGGATGAATGGACATCTCCACGTGCTTATCCCGGCACATCCTACGCTGCCACGAAAAAAGGCTGGATGGAGACCGAAATCTTTGAAAACTTTTTTAAAAAAGTATTTTTGCCAGCAGTTGGACCTCAGCGTCCGATTCTTCTTATTTATGACGGACACGCTACTCATGTGGGATTAAACATAATCGAAGAAGCGCGTAAAGCAGATATAACAATACTTAAGCTACCTCCGCATACTAGTCACATATTACAACCGCTAGATGTAGCAGTCATGAAATCATTTAAAGATCGGTGGGATTCAATGCTCGTAAAATGGCAGCGTTTGAATGTCGGAGTGAAGCTGCCAAAGAAAGAGTTTGCGAGGTTAATTGGAGTAGTTTGGGCTCAAATTGACAGCCAAGTGATAAGAAATGGCTTCCGCAAGACTGGAATTTACCCGTTCAATTCTGAAGAAATCAAAGAAAGTCTATTTGATCCGTTAACGCTAAGGCGTTGGAGAGAATTCCAAGTTCTCAAGTCCCAAGAAAGACATGAATATGACCACGATATTCCAGAAAGACTCGTTTGTTATAATGACGAATCTTTATACGTTGCTACAACAAACGAGCCGCAAAGTCTGCTTTCATTAGCCTTAAATTGCATCATAAGAGTAGTTGGTACACATTCTAATCATAGTAATCAGCATTGTTCTGCAAATTGTAAAACTGACAACCGCATTCAGAATGATGATTTAGCGACAAAGGATGCCAAAAGTTTAAAAGAAAACCAATTTCTAGGAGAAGAATCTCATCAAAAACTGGAAGAAGAATCTTTCGTGTCCAATAAGGATTTAAAAAGAGTTGACAGTAGCAGTAATAAAATTCAGATATTAGAAAACAGACTAATAACCTTTGAAGAACTACTTTTGATGCAAGTTAAAGCTGGATCTAATGAAAAATGTAAACGACAAAAAATAGCTCCTGGAGCTGAAGTTATTACACATGATGATGTGCTTAAGCGTAAAATAGAAGAGAAAATAAAACATATAAAAAAAGAACCACAAACAAAGAAAAATATGACTATGATAAGAAAACAACCAAAGACTAAGAACCCAAACAAAAAAGAACAAAAGAAAACACAAATAAAAGTACCATCCAATGAAACAGCAGCTGATATTACGAGTGACGATGATGCAGATATGACACCAAAGCGAGATACTTTATTTAATGGTCCATCTACTTCAACAGGAAAGACAGGTATGAAAAGCAAAACGAAACGAAACCGATTACCATCAATTGACTCCATTACTACTATATCTGACATAATGAGTGTATATAGCGATACAAACATCAGCGTTACAACACTGTTTGACGATGACTTCGATGATGAAGTCAATTGCATTGCACAAAATAACATTATGAATCAAGAAAATCCTAGTAACAATGACATCTTACATCTAAACATTAAAGATAAACAACAAAAAATTGCTCCAGAAAATAGAAAAAAACAACCGCAAACAAATAAAAATATGACTATGATAAGAAAACAACCAAAGACTAAGAACCCAAACAAAAAAGAACAAAAGAAAACACAAATAAAAGTACCATCCAATGAAACGGCACCTGACATTACGAGTGACGATGATGCAGATATGACACCAAAGCGAGATACTTCATTTAATGGTCCATCTACTTCAACAGGAAAGCCAGATATGAAAAGCAAAACGAAACGAAACCGATTGCCATCAATTGACTCCATTACTAGTATATCTGACATAATGAGTGTATATAGCGATACAAACATCAGCGTTACAACACTGTTTGACGATGACTTCGATGATGAAGTCAATTGCATTGCACAAAATAACATTATGAATCAAGAAAATCTAAGTAGCAATGACATCTTACATCTTAACATTAAAGATAAACAACAAACAATTGCTCCAGAAAATAGAAAAAAACAACTGCAAACAAAGAAAAATACGAATATGAGAAAAAACGTACCAAAGATGACTAACCTAAACAAAAAAGGAAAGAAGAAAACACAAAGAAAAACATCTTCCAACGAAACGACACCTGAAGTTACGAGTGATGCCGATTTTACCACAACGTTAAGTGATCCTGAAATTGACAAAGAAAATTCGGTTCCTGCATCTCATGCAGATATTACATCAAAAGGAGATACTTCACTTTCTGGTCCAACTACTTCAACAGGAAAGACGGGTATAAGAATAAATGCGAAACGAAACCGCCTATCACCAATGAATATATTAAGCGATACGAACTTAAGCATTAGATCACTGAACGACGATGATTTCGGTGCTGAAGTCAATTGTACTGCAAAAGACAACATTGTGGATCATCATAGTGATAATGACATCTTGCAGCACACTTACAGCATAAACGATTTCGTGCTTGTGCGATACCATACGAGACAAAAGTGGAACTATTACATAGGATTTATAGAGAACATCAAAGTAGTGGATGAAGAAACATACTATTGTATAGATTTCTTAAAAACTGTGAGGAAACCACAACTAGTTTTTAAAATGACCAAGAGAAAAGACCGTGATGTTGTACCTGCACTGTCAATTGTTAAAAAGATAGAAATAAAGACTGACACTGCAAAACAATATTACTTATGTAATATTGAAGATGCGGTATATTTTAAAAACAAATAAGACTGTTGATTAATAATGACTCGTTAATTGTTATTGTAAGAAATTAAAGCTAAATGTTATAATTGGTAAATTGCGACCAAATCTCTTTTAATAATTTAATTTAATAAATATACAAGGTGGAAGGGACACCGGTGCTAAAACGGTTACCACGTACATCATAGTTTTGTAGTTTTTAATAATTATTACGCATAGAAAAAATTACGTGGGGGGGTGGGGGATCAGAATCGTCATGTGCATTCCACCCTGTATAAATAGATTGTTGATTTTAGTGATTTGTTATCTTTTTGTAAGAAAATAATAACTCTCGGTCTAATCTCACCTAAGTATATCTGGCATGACGAATCATGAATTTATTTTGGACGGATTCAACTGCGTTTTTGACGTACCAATAGGCAAAAATCTGTTAAATCCGTACGAAATAAAATCTTGATTAGTCATGTCCGATGAATGTGTGAACAGATCATATCGGTAATTACTGCTAAACTGCAGGCAAATATTGTATTGAACAAATGA
This sequence comes from Tholera decimalis, assembly GCA_943138885.2. Taxonomy (NCBI): domain Eukaryota; kingdom Metazoa; phylum Arthropoda; class Insecta; order Lepidoptera; family Noctuidae; genus Tholera; species Tholera decimalis. The sequence goes on along the minus strand of OW964553.2, from coordinate 2,467,894 downwards.
TATTTGATTTATAGTGATTTGTTTTTAATACGAAAATAAAACATGGTTCAGATTTTATGTGTTGCTTTTATTTTATCGAAAATGTTTACAACTCCATCACGTAAATATATGACGGACTTACCTCAAGTACGAGAAAAAAAAAAATTTAAATGAATTGCAGCCTTATATGGATGACTTTAACGCACATATTTGAAGGGCATTCATTACTCTATCGAAAGAAAATGTTTCCATCTGTAAGATCTATCAAATTTAGTGTAAAATGACCACTAGACGGACTTACCTCAAACAGCTAGGAAAGTCCGTCTACACGCCGATTTTTAAAAAAAAAACTTTAATTAAGGGTTATTTGATATTAAAACCATTGAAGTGTTTTTATAATAGTCAAGACAATATTTTTCATCAATTGTAACTATAAGAATTACCCCAGAATGTATAGTTCCATTAGTTTGGTTCGATCAAAGTTAGCTATTAAAAAAGTATGCCGGTCTTCCCCACATTGACCTTAATGTCATAATAAAACCAGATTGAAATAAGTTTTGTTTATTAAAATTTCATTTAGTGCTCGTTTAAATTCTGATGTACTGTCATATTTTTAATAACATTCGGTACTGTATTATATATACGTGGGGCCATACCAAAAAAACATTTTTTCATTAATGCTGTCTAGCGAACTTACTTCGCAGAAAATATAAGCGTAATTTATTTCATAACAATATATGTATCAAGTGTAACTTAATTTAAAAGAAAAAAAAATAAAAGAAATCTATAAATCTAATGTTATATTGCTTATTATAACATTTTACAAAAATTGGCCAAGTGCGAGTCAGAGTCGCCCATGAAGGGTTCCGTAGTAACTATAATAATATAATATAATATGTATATTTACTTGACAAAAAACTAAAACTTACAAATTTCTTAAAACTAGCTTATTTACATTTATTGCAACTACGCCAAATAACTTTGTTTTTCATAGTATTTGTATGAATTACAAAGTTATATTTGCGGTTTTAGAAAATATGCTGTATCTCAAAAACTGCTGACTCGATCTCTTTAAAACCAATTTTGATTGAAAGTTTACATTAAGATCTATATATATATACATATATATACAACGTGTAATTTAAAGGGTATATACATACCAAGTGCATGGCTTCTTTGGATGATAACAAACGATATGGCAAGGGTTTTGTAATCCTAAGTCTACATGTGTAGAACTTATTATAAATTCCAGTACACTGATACCAGAGACCGAATTTTTCAAATTAAGAAGAACGAAAAGAATTATCGTGTTATTGGCAAGTGACGTGGAAAGTTATTGACCCTCGTAGTGCTGTGATACGTTTGTTATGATTGGTATTCAAAAAATATGTGAAACCAATAATTTGGTATCAATTCTTTAAGTCAGTTATTTTGTGCTGAAACTGTGCATAAAGACTCCATACCAAATGTTGTCTTCAGCCCTTTTGGTTAGATATGGGGTTTCCGTTACACGTTGTATATATATATTTATATTTTTCACTCCACTATTATAGAAGTTAGAGGGAGGGATACACATTTGACCACTTTGAAAGCTTATATCTTTTAAACGATTGACTTTATGAAAAAGTGGTTAATATAAGTGATAAGTTTCATGAAAAAAAAAAAAAAATTCAGTTTTAGTTCCATGTATGGGGTAGTAGTATGTTCCTTTATTTTAAATGTTTTTAATTTTTTTCTCAATATCGGAATGCGTTTCATAGAATACATCTACTTACCAAGTTTCACATGTATAGTCTTAATAGTTTTGGAATAAAATAGCTGTAACATACGGACGGACGGATGGACAGACAGACAGACTAGTAGTTGTAGTAGTTATACATATTATATTATTATAGTTACTACGGACATACGGACGGACGGACAGACAGACAGACAGACAGACAGACAGACGGACAGACATGACGAAACTATTAGGGTTCCGTTTTTTGCCATTCGGCAACTGAACTCTAAAAAACGAGTAATTTCTTTAAATATATATTTTTAATTTTGGTACACTACACATATCACAGTATAGTAAGAAAAGAAAAAATGACAAAAAGATACTATACTTTGTAAGAAATAAAAAGACAATAAAACTTATTTCGAATTTTGAAAATACAATCGTAGAAATATCAATGCATCCAAGGTTTGACTTCCAAGCCTGCTTCGTTTATTACCAACATAAGCAGCAGCTGAAAACGCTCGTTTAGGTTTTACACTGGTTGGAGGAATAGACAATAGATACTTGTATGCTGTTTCTAAGTGATATCCACTAATTCCTCCATTTTCAAACAGGCTTATTTCACGTCTATTTTGCCAACCCCGATTAATTTTGTATTTGTACTTCACGATCTGGGGATTTCATACTCTTACCAATTTCCAGCTATAACTTTTCCTTTAGTGTCAATTGGGGTTGGGATTGGGAGGTTTGTGGCATTAACTCATCATCTGTTTGTGATCCTGATCTTCCTTCTTCTTCTTCCGTGTCATCTCGACTTTTAAGTTTTTTAACAATATACTTTTTAACAATAATGTAACAGACTCTGTTACATTGTTCTGAGATCTCAACTACCGTTTAATAAATAGCAATAGGATAATCGCTAATTGCAAGACTCTTGCGAGACTCTCGTTTGGGCAACACTATATGGTTTATTGGATGTTGAAGTCCACTTGTCGAAAGAAAGACTAAATCTTTCACCTGCACTTTTCAAATGTTTCAATTCTGCAGTTACTTGCTTTCTGATTTTTTCACTGTAATTCATGACACGTTTTTGAATGGTGACGGCTGACTTTGGTAAATCCGTGTATTTTGCAAAGACAAATTTTCTCGAATCATCTGAAGTTATGAATATACTGAATGGAAATCCATCTAATGCAATCATTCTTGCCAAAACATCATCGAGGCTATCGTCGGCACTTTTAGTAAAATAATCATTTAACTTTCGCTTGGCTGGCGGCGGTGCTGTGTTCAGATTATCAGAATCTAGACTTGTTGAAGCTGATATAAGCTTGATGTTATGTTTTGATGACAAATGTGTATGTAATCCCTTAGTCGATCCATCCAAAGTCTTGAAAATAGCTGAAAAAAAAAAAATAAAAAAAAAAATGCATTTAATTCAAGTAACTTAACTCATATTATAAGATTAACAACACACACACACCAAATATTATTTTCAAAGAATAAATTAAAATTAAAATGACAATTACAAAAAAAAGAAAAGAACTAAATGAAATAAAAATGTCAATAAAAACAATAAAATTAATAAAATAAAATGGTCATAATAATTTTTTCTATAATTAAAAATGCTATAATTGAATAAAAAAAAAGATATACATTATTAATTTTAAATAAATAATTTTAAAACATAATCAAATTTTTAGTTATATGTAGATCTCCGCAATGTTTAATATACGGACAATCTACCCTGTCGGCAATCATCCTCAGGACTGTGTTAGTGCTGCCCCTCAGCCTGCGCACTAACGAGGCGGCTCGCTTTCTCATTATAGTGTGGAAGTTGTCCACGCGCGCCTCCGTGAACATGCCTGAGGCGCTGCAGTAGCGAGGCAGCCCCATCACCGCCCTGAAGGCGTTATTGTACTGGACGCGGAGTGCGCTGTACGATGCCTGAGTATATCTAGCCCACAGACTGCACGTGTAGAGGGAGGTACAGTACGCTCGAAAGAGCGTAACTTTCACCCCCTCGGAACAACGCGCAAATCTGCGAGCCAGCATATTCGCTCGGATCGACAGCGCCCTCCGCTCCCGTTCCATATCGGCATCGTCTTTGAGGTCGGACGTCACTATGTGGCCAAGGTATTTGAAATGCCTTCCCCTTTCAAGTTTCGCCCCATTTAGAAATACATCCGGCACGCTAGTGTATCCTTCGCAACTAAAAAATAGCTCCACATTGACGTCGTATCACTGTGTTTTTTATGTTTAACAAAGTCTCCCGCCATTTGAAATACTTAATTTCAAATAATTGACTTTTAAATTTAAATGACGTAGGTCGTGGGTTTAAATTTAGAAAATATCTTGTAATGACCAAAGTTTTAAATATAATTAAGCATATCTTAAAACTGGAAACATATCTTACAACTATATAATAATATAGGTTATCCATCAGAATTCAGACAGGCTTTAATGTCCTCTCATAGGTATAATACAGGTTAATTAGGTAATTAACCTGTATTATAGATACATTGTAAGAATGATATTTTAAAAGAGTAACTGTGGAGTTTCTTGCCGGATCTTCTCCATAGAAAACGACCAATTTCGAACCGTGCCCTGCGCCAAACTGCTGACGTTTTATAAGTGCCCATGTAGGCCTATGTGAAATAAAACATTTTGAGTTTGAAAAAATCACAAGAAACAGTAGTAGGTATCTCTACTACTATGTAGAGATACCTACTACTGTTTCTTGTGATTTTTTTTATTATTGGCTCGCGTTTGAATTTTAAGAAAAAAATTAATTCATTTCAAATTAATTCAATTAAATAATTAAATTTCAATTTTAAATTAATTTTTAAACTGGCATGATTGCTCTATGTTATCTCTTAAAAATAGTCTTTTTAAGAGATAACATAGAGCAATCATGCCAGTAGCGTGCAACCAGCGCACCACGCACCATGAGACCATAAGTCTAGTTTAAGCATATACTAACGGGAACCCGTGTGAAATTTGTACTTCCCACAATATGATTATAAATTAAAGCCTGTCTGAATTCTGATGGATAACCTATATTATTATATATGTAGTTGTAAGATATGTTTCCAGTTCTAAGATATGCTTAATTATATTTAAAACTTTGGTCTATACTGTCGTATAGACCAATTAATACAGCACAATGGAATTACAAATAAAAAATATCCGATAAGTTGGTCATCATGTATGTCATTGATATACACTATAAAAAGGAAAGGGCCAAGAATTGAACCTTGCGGAGCACTCATCTTGGCTAGGGATCCTGCAGATGTCGCTCCATTAACAATAACTTTTTGTTGCCTGTTTGATAAATATGAAAGAACAAGGTCAGCAGAACACGAATCCACGAACTCCGTAATGGTGTAATTTACAGATCAGTGTTTTGTGGTCAACGCAATCAAAAGCTTTGGAGAGGTCACAAAATATGCCAATTGCATCCTGAGATTTCTCCCAAGATTCCAGAATGTGACGGATGAGCGCTACTCCTGCGTCTGTTGTTGACCTACCTTTCGTGAAACCAAACTGCCGACTATGCAGAATTCCATTTGAGTTAAAATATGATAGCATCTGGTCCAGCATGATTTTTTCGTATATTTTGCTTAATGCTGGAAGCACATATATCGGTCTATAGTTAGAGGGATCACTCTTACAACCCGACTTAAAAACGACTTACCGCTGTCTATACATTAATTAAATATGCCTGTTAGGATAGCAGCAATTGAGTCAATAATATTACCAAGAACCCTAACAGATGCACTCCATAAGTCATCAGTGTTTGTTATGTTAAGACTTTGGAATGCTTTTTAATTTACATCAATAGAAATGGGCTTTAAATGAAAATGTTGGTATATCCTTATTGAAGTTTTCCTTTAAAAAAGATTCTGCTGATAATGGCGAAGAATGTAGAGATTTAGTAACCTCTACTGGAATATTGGTAAAGTAATTTTCCAACTTCTCAGCCACTTTTGACTTATCTGAGATGACCTGATCATCGATGTTCAAAGTCAAATCATTCTAACCCTGTTGGTTTGTGTTTCCAGTTTCTTTGTTTATCACCTTCAACACAGTTTTTATTTTATTGTTAGAAATGCTAATTTTATTACTTTCTGATTTAGATTTAGCTTAGGGCGCATACTCTTTTAAATATCTTTGAGTAGTTTCTTACATAATTATGGAAGGCTTCATCGGAAGTCAATGATTTTTGATGGTATAAGTTGTATAAATTGTCTCAGCTTATTCTTATTCCAGCAGTGGCCCATTCATTAAATTTAGATTTATTACTCATTTGAAATTTTTTAACTGGACATGCCTTACTAAATTCGTGGCATGGTGAAGAAAAAATATCCCGTAATTTTCATTGGGGTCATGGGAGTCAAAATTGGCCATTGAAAGATTACTTTACATGTTATCATTAAAAACATTAATTTCTTTTTAGTTAGTGGCCTAAACTTAATAGTCTTATTTAATTGCCGCTTTTTAACCAACTCAAAGGATACTAGTTGACCTGTATGGTCAGACCTAACTCCACTAATTTGAGACGAGTATTTTATGGCACAATTAGTATAAATATTATCTATGCATTGAGCTGATGTTGCTGTTATTCTTGTTGCTTCCTTGTATGTGCATTTTAAGTTAAATGAACCAAATAATGAAGTAAGCTTGCAGTGTTCAGGTGAATTTACTAACAAATAAATATTTAGGTGACCACAAATGAAAACTAATTTATTATCTCTTATAAGCTTAGGTACTTAAAATTTCTCCCATTATCATTAAGAATGATGACAAGTTTGATGCTGGTGGTCTATAAACACTTAAGAAAGTTTGGCCTTCAACTTCTGTACATGCTACCTCACACAAGCAATCAACAGAGCAAGCGGTGATATATTTTTGTTCCTTATATCTAAGAGAATTATTACGTAATATTAAAGTACCACCTCCTACTGAGGACCTGTTGTATGCACTAGTAACAGAAAAATATTAATTTTAAACAACATTCTATCAGGTTTTAGCCAATTTTCACAAAAACATAAGATATCTATATCATATTTATCTATTAACATTTCCTCATCTAATATTTTGCCGGAGAAACGATTTATATTCTGATGATATAGTAAAATTTTGTTATTATAACTCTCCTTTGTCACATCTAAGGGTTTAAACAATTAATTTCAGTATTATTAGATACCCTAGATAATACTGAATAGTCACTTAACCTAGGATCAGTTAAATTGTCAATAACCCAGTGTAAATTGTAAGCTAACAAAGTAGCCAACGAACTTTCGTCGTAAATTCTAAAATGAATGTAAGGATTGCAATCGGTATGCCCAAAAACCTATTACACGATGTTTGATGCAATATTTTGCAATCGACCACGTTTGCTGAGCAAGCGATATAATGCGGTCGCACTAAGTTCGCCGCGAGCTTAGTGTATTTCGAACAGCAACCGGGTGCACTCATTTTCATCATTTAGCGATAATTTTAGCCCTTACGTTACTTTGTTAATTATACTTAGCAATAAACCCTTGAAGGTTATCAGTGTATTTAACTTAGTAGACACACACGATATCCATATTGAATGTTGGAGAAAAAGTTGCATCCACCAAGGATGCCACTTTTTCTCCAACATTCAATATGGATATCGTATGTCTTTTAAATTGGATTTCAAAACGAAAGCCAGATTTGCAATCACCACCCCCAAAAACCCATTACACGATACCCATATAGAATATGTGAGAAAAAGTTGCATCCGCCATCTTGGATTTTAAAATGAATGCCAGATTTGCAATCACCACCCCCAAAAACCCATTACACGATACCTATATCGAATGTTTGAGAAAAAGTTGCATCCGCCATCTTGGATTTTAAAATGAATGCCAGATTTGCAATCACCACCCCCAAAAACCCATTACACGATACCCATATCGAATGTTTGAGAAAAAGTTGCATCCGCCATCTTGGATTTTAAAATGAATGCTAGATTTGCAATCACCACCCCCAAAAACCCATTACACGATACCTATATCGAATGTTTGAGAAAAAGTTGCATCCGCCATCTTGGATTTTAAAATGAATGCCAGATTTGCAATCACCACCCCCAAAAACCCATTACACGGTACCCATATCAAATGTTTGAGAAAAAGTTGCATCCGCCATCTTGGATTTTAAAATGAATGCCAGATTTGCAATCACCACCCCCAAAAACCCATTACACGATACCTATATCGAATGTTTGAGAAAAAGTTGCATCCGCCATCTTGGATTTTAAAATGAATGCCAGTTTTGCAATTACTACCCCCAAAAACCCATTATACGATACCCATATCGAATGTTTGAGAAAAAGTTGCATCCGCCATCTTGGATTTTAAAATGAATGTCAGATTTGCAATCACCACCCCCAAAAACCCATTACACGGTACCCATATCGAATGTTTGAGAAAAAGTTGCATCCGCCATCTTGGATTTTAAAATGAATGCCAGATTTGCAATCACCACCCCCAAAAACCCATTACACGATACCTATATCGAATGTTTGAGAAAAAGTTGCATCCGCCATCTTGGATTTTAAAATGAATGCCAGATTTGCAATTACCACCCCCAAAAACCCATTACACGATACCCATATCGAATGTTTGAAAAAAGTCTTCATCATCACTTTCATTTCCTCAAATGTTGCTTTTCGGGAGCAACTGCACAAGGTACTATTAGAAATACCCAAAACGCTATAGGTGTGCCTATAATATTTAAAGAGTTCCCTCGCTTTCTCCAGGATCCCATCATCAGATCCTGATTTCATAACAATGGAACCAACTAGAAAGTATACCCTTTCAAACGAAAAAAAAATTCCAAATCGGTCCAGCCGTCTTCGAGTTTGAGGTTACATTCATAAAAAAAAGTTTAAGACGAACTGAGAACCTTCTCCTTTTTTTTGAAGTCGGTTAAAAAGCAATAATAACATCACAAAATAGAAATACGTACTTTTTATGAGAATGGCGTTTTTTTCGAAAATTTGCGCCAACTTTCTTCTAATAATATTTTTTTTTCATTTTCCCATAATAAATCAAATATTGAAAAAAAAAATGTTAAAGAAATATATATTGAACAATAAAAAGTAATTGTTGGGTATGCATAATAAATCGTACTCAAAAAACAAAAAATTAGACTTATGTTATTCAACGGATTGCTGCAATACATACGTACACAATAGATCGCGAATTATCGTTACCGGCGAAACGCTCCACGATGAGACGTGACCCCTCTCTGAGCTCCCGTGGACGACTGAATTTTCGACCGGTGTACGTTGCGTATGGTTCAAAATAGCGCGCAAATTAGAAGAAAAAATTAAAATTAAAACAACCAAGCGACATTTTTGAAATGTTAAAGCTGTAAATGATAGTATGATAATTAGAGAATAATATGAATTGAAGTTTATGAAAAAATTCAACAGTTTACTATCAAAATTCAGCGACGCACGAGCATGTTTTGTAAGGATTTTTGTCCAACTTTATGTATTTTTGTTTAATAAACTATAAAATATTTTTAAATTTTGCCAACTATGTTTGCTAACACATTTATTCTAGTGTTCATTACATATTTTTGTATGGTAATTAAAGTACTATTATAGGTTATATTCCTTTAGTAGTGAAGACCGTTTTGAGTTATTTTACTCGGCGCAGCCTTAATATAATAGTAATAATGTCGGTCTGGATCGCTGAATGAGAGCTTGTTTGCCCAATTTTAGCCGTCTAAATGCTATGCGGATTGATTGATTCTATCTTAAACGACTTAATCTTTTCGTCTCGATTTCACATCTATACTAATATTATAAAGCGGAAAAGTTTGTTTGTTTGTTTGCTTGAACGCGCTAATCTTCGAAAGTACTGGGTGGATTTGGATGCAATTTGGTATGGAAGTAGCTTGAAGCTTGAGGAAGGTTATAGGCGGTTATAGGGTTTTTACGCGACTGCAAAAAAACAAGAGTTCTGTTTTTATCGTGACAGCATCCGCGGGAGCGAAGCCCCGCGTGAGTACTAGTCGTTAATAATTTTCTGCGATACGCACAAAACGTTTTGGGAATACTTGCATTATACGTAAAGCTAAGAAGTGGAAATCCCTGCTGGAGTGAGTTTGATCTTTAACTGAAGGGTGAACTTCTAGATAAACCTGCTTCTTTTTCAACCACATTATCGCTTACCACCAGTTGAATTGAGTTGGTGGTCAAACGCGAGCTAATCATCAATAACAAAAAAGGATATCTTGTACACATATTCTTATATTAATACCCTCCATGACTATGCTTCATGAAATTCGGAACGACCATAAATTTAGTTACTGGCTGTAACTAAATTTAATTAGCTCTTCAACAAACAGTCTCCCACGCAAGGACTTACCTGACGGCTTCAGCTTGTACAAACCCACGCGCCTCGAGAAATGTTCCTCTTATTATTTTTTACTATATAACCTTCTCTTTAGTTAGTATTGGATTATTCTGTAAGCTTTTGAAATTATTATAAGCAGCTGAAGGGATTCCATGAAATGGGGATTATATAATTAAATTTATCTGGTTATCCCTTTGAAAAAAAGCAAAAACGACTTAAAATTTTTTTTGACCAATGTATTTATTTTGGCTATAAAAGATGGCACGCGCGTTAATTTAAAATATAATACGGTCGACGTTCAAGCTGATACAGACGACAAAGGAGGACTCGGGTTACATTTTATATGTGAAGAAGTATTAAAAGTGATTATAAATAAATAAATAAATTGTTTATTATGTCTCAAACAGTAACATTAACAAATATGAATGAAACAGCCCCAGTAAGTAGTTAATAACACTTGTGTCGGGGTTGTCTCGCTCCTCCCCTTGAAGGTTACTTGACAATATTGAGACTTAGTAGATAATTAACTTAGAACTAAATTTAAGAACAAAAATAACAATAATATTGACTTAAAAGTTATGAATTAATGTAATTGCAGCTCTGTATAGTGTGTTATTGTGCGGGTGTCTATAGAAGTGTGTGAGTTTGAGTGTGCATGGATGTGATGTGTGCGTGTGTTCATAGTAGGGTGTGAGTTTCGGTGTGTGTGGATTTGATGGTGTGTGCGTGTGTATTTGAGTATTAGTGTGTGGGGATGAGATGGTGAGCGCGTGTTTGTGGTAGTGTTAAATTTAAGTGTTCGCAGTTAGTGCCGTTATGATAAGATTATAAGAAGTATTTCCAGTATGTTTCTTTCAACTGGAAGCTGAACCAGACATATTTGGGAAAAGCAAAGCAGTACATGAATGAATAGCAATTCCTCAAGATCGCTCCTTAAGAACTTAACATTAGTATATTGTGTAAAGAGTACTTAAAAGGACGTCTCTTTAGATTCTATATAAAGCTTCGCTTGTTCCTTGCACATGATACTTTTTATGGGAAGCGCCGCTCTCTTAGCGCAATTGACCTTAAAATTACTCTCAGTCTCACCAAGAAAGGCGTCTTCAACCTTAACTTAAGCATGCAAGGTTCAAAGTAGCACGAAGCAAGAATACTTTTTATTTGTAATATAACCTCGAGCACGCTGTGGGGTTTTAAAGTGTGAAAATTAAATATCCTTTCATTTAACAGTGTACAGTAGTCTAAATCTTAAGTGCGGATTATCTTTTTATGCTGGAGTGTCTTTATTTCATTTCTGTTTTCGAAACGGTCTGAAATTCTCATTTTATTATCACGTCTTGAATTTGAGAGCTGACGGTATAGCGTATTGACAGAAAGTGAATATTGCTCCATGTAAATGCGCCAGTTTTAAACCACATTTATAATAATGTCATCTGAATTTGGGAGACCGTCCGCCGGCTGGATAAAAGATGTTGAATTTTGTGCCCGATATTAGAAAAAATCCAACGGGTAATGGGATGCTTGTTAAATCTCTACTTATATTTCAAATGAGAAAATTGTCTGTTACACTTTCACGTCTAAAACACTTAACCGATTTTTAAGAAATTTCTTTAGACGTAGATTAGACCTTCGAGAGTCACTAATGCAAAAAAGGACAATTCAGGCGAGTGAAACCGCGGGTAGAATCTAGTTCACCATAAAGATACTGGTGAGATGCTTTCTCAGTAATAGTAATTGATTGATTGTAAGACAGTTAAACAAAACTACGTAAGCTAATATTACTTGGAGAGCTAGATTAAAACCAAGGCGAGCGTCGCAGTCCCAGACATGTATGCCTTGAGCCCTTTTGATATATTATGTTGAAAAATACGTATTTTTTACTATAAGGACATACGTTTAATAAGCTTTACCTTACCGTCGTTACGTGCCAGTCACGTCTGGTTAACAAAGGTTACAAATACTCGGTGCTTCTTATTAAAAAATTGTAAACCTTTATTTTTCAAACCTCTTGTTATTATGATTCCTTACCCCTAAAAATTTATATCAGATATTCGGGTCTACGGTCTCTTACAGCTATAGAAAAATCAAACCTACAACTACATGCGATCAAAAGGCCGTTTATTTCGTATATTCTTGCATAATTTTCGATTTCACAAGCGAATAAAAACCATGGAGTAAGAATTTGTAGTCGCCAACAATATAATAGAAGATAGAATTCTCTTTCTTGCACACCAGTAATTTAAGAGTCCCTAACAGTTTTACTGCCGAAAAAGAGAAATTACCTACTTTTGTAGAACAAATATCATATATACTTTTCATACACTGGGACTCCCGTGCATCGGAATGGCGCGAGTTAGCTTGTGGCAGGTGCGCAGGAGCTCCACAACCTAAGCCCTCCATCTCCCTTCTACTACCGGTCTACCAGATGTACTGCAGGGTACCATCCGCACTTGGTCGATATACCGTCTGGTCGTATGTAGCGCTTCTCTACATTTATTTTGCGCACAGCGACGATGTGGAATTCTGTGCCCGCTTTGTATTACCTACCACACATGACCCATCATCCTTTACAGCACGAGCGAACAGGCATGTTCTGGGCTCGCTCGTTCCATCGTAGACCTCATCTAACGCTTTACCATCAGTCAGGTCGAGGTTAAAAGGTGGTTCTTCTATAATAAAAGAGGTGCACTAATGAACTTTTTTCATTGTTTCCAGTCCGGAGTCATGGTGGGTATCGGCAGTATTGAAGACCATCCGCGCCGTCGCGTTGGTCTTCGACATCATCACCTTCCCAGTCCACCTCATCGCGCAGAGGCCCTGGAGGAAACGAGCTCTCTCCAGACGAATTAAGGTAAGAGAGGTCTAGCATGCAGGTAAATAAATAATAACGACCGCACAGGTCGTTCTCCAAAGTTAAGCAACGAACCATCTTAACTAGGGTTGAAAATCACAAGTAAAATACATGTATTTTTCAATCGGACTTTGTATTTTTCAATAAAATACAGAAACTTTCTATGAGTTCTTACAATGTATCTTTCGCAAGTTTCCGTTTTTTACATGTATTTTTCGCTGTTTTTTAGGACTAATAATAATAAAATAACTTTTATGGTTAAATCAGCATCCGCCTTTACATATAATTAAAAATCATTGAATTGTTAATAACAACGTATGAATGTCGTGTTTTATATTTTTCGGCAATTCCATTTTTTTTATATCTTCTTCCATGTTGTTAAACTGTAAAGCAAATAAAACCCACAATAAGAATAAACAACAGTGGAATGAATTTTGCATAACATATATGTAGGGTGCCTCAAAATTAATGTCATATATTTGCCATTATCATTGTTTGTTTTCTTTTTCATTAATTGTAATTTATGAAAAATACATTATACATGTAAATTTGTATTTTTCAAATAGCCCTAAATTTGTATTATTCCAAAGTTACATGTATTTCACTGGAACGATTCAAAGTTGCGAAAAAAACAAATGAGTATCTTTCGCAATTTTCATCCCTAATCTTAACATATTCAGATTCCTCCGTGCCTCGGAAGCGCGTTTACCCGTTGGTCCGTTGGTTGGTGGTTAACGTTTAACAGTCGTTATTAGTAGTCAGAAACAAGAAAATTCAACTCCAGTCTTGCTGCAGTCGAATTTTGCGTCCGCCTGTCTGACCTCCCCAATACTAACATCTCCATGTAAAACACTAGAACTCACCTGAATCCAGTTTACTAGAAGCCGACCTCAAAATAGTTGGAAAAATTGGCCAAGTGCGAGTCGGACTCGCCCATGAAGGGTTCCGTAGTAACTATAATATATATAACATACTTAATATATTTATTTAAAAAAAAAGAAAACAAAAATCTTACAAATTTCTTAAAACTAGCTTATTTACAATTTTTACAACTACGCCAAATAACTTTGTTTTTCATAGTATTTGTATGAATTACAAAGTCATATTTGCGGTTTTAGAAAATATACTGTATCTCAAAAACTGCTGACTCGTTCTCATTCAAATCAATTTTGGTTGAAAGTTTACATTAAGATCTACAACATATGTTTTTTTTTAGATTTTTCACTTCATTATTATAGAAGTTAGAGGGGGGGACACACACATTTTACCACTTTGGAAGCGTATATCTTTTAAACGATTAACTTTATGAAAAAGTCATTTTAGAAACTATAATGTCATTTTTAACGACCTGTCTATAGATACCACACACGTATAAGTTTCATGAAAAAATATATTTTCAGTTTCAGTTCCATGTATGGGGAGCCCCCTTTATTTTAAATATTTTTTAAATTTTCTCTTAAAATCGGCAAGCGGTTCACAGAATACATCTACCTACCAAGTTTTACATGTATAGTCCTAATAGTTTCGGAATAAAATGGCTGTGACATACGGACGGACGGACAGACAGACAGACGGACGGACATGTCGAAACTATGAGGGTTCCGTTTTTTGCCATTCGGCTACGGAACCCTAAAAAGGCTTAGGCTCAATTTACACCGCCGCGGAATGGAATGGAAGCGACTTTTTGCAACGAAATTGTACATAGCATAATGAACTTTATGTTAATTGTATAACATACAAACTAAATAGGAGCCAAAAAAAGGTCGCGCGTCTTCCCGCGAATTCCCCTAGCTACTGTCGTTTGTATGTTATACAATTGACATAAAGTTCATTATTCTATGTACAATTTCGTCGCTTCCATTCCATTGCGCGGCGGTGTAAATTGAGCCTTCGCAGATGATGAGTACCCTGTTGAGAATTCTGAAAGAAGACAGATCTCTGTTTCAATAATAGAATTGAATAACTCACTGCTGAGATATTGCCTCCTAATTCCTATAAACTATTTCTACTGGTCTGTACTTCGTCAAGCCTTTTCTTGGCTTTGCCCAGCATATAAAAAGCTATTAAAGAAAGCCACAACAGAGTCTAGATTACTTAGAAGTTTCTCGATATAAGCTAAATGGTTAATGTGGCTAGTCCCCAACGGAAGTAGTCTTATTCAATAATAAACACAATTTAAACGCCTCTCCAGGAAAATTTATTTTCGGCATAAACAATGCATAGACTATTATACTTAGTTTCAATTAAATATTCTGGGTACAAAGACCTTTGTATTGACCCAAAAGTCCCAACGTTTTGGTCTCATTTTGTATTCATAATTGTGCCGCCCAAGTTCGTCTACAATTTCTTGAGATTACGAGGAATATTTTTTGTTTTTGTAACTGAAAAAGGTTTGATTAAATCATGGCGGACATTAATTCGATTGGACAATCATACAAAAGTTTCCGATATTGAATTTATTAACGGGTCACACTAATTGATTGAGATTAATTGAGGTTCAGAATTGTATTATAATACATACATACTCATCATCATGTACAACATACGAAATGATGTCCCATACATACATAGCTCGCCGTTATTACTTTTTTCGTGGGGAATATCGTCAAATGACTCCACCCCTCCCACTCGGAGAGCTGGGTGGAGCGGAAGGGAGTGTCAAACTTCTACTGACAAAAAATTCGCTCTTTTCCTCCAGTTGGGCTTGCATTCCGGGGCCGCGGTACCTCAGAACATTCCCGCAACGATACATAGGTCCCCTGGTGACCAAACTAAGTTTGTACTTGTGACTTGGGAGACAGTGTCCATTCATTAAAAACTTATCATAGGTATGGGAAACAACTAAAACTTAATCACTAAAGTGCTAACATTGTACGTATCGTTACTCCTTGCTAAGTTTATCCAACGATATTTTTCAACAGAAAACATCGTATTGTTATTCTAGTTTGACCTATTTTAAAATTGTCCTACGCCCACGTTTTCTTGCGGAGATGGTTGCGCAGAATTGCAATCATGAAAAACTTGTTTATTGGGCCAAAAACGTGGTCGTATACAAATATGATTTTTGTGTTTAGCAAGTTTATACTGGTGTTTGTGAGGAAAAAGTGGCAGTGTATCCAATTAGACTATGACTTTTATGTTTTGTTGTAGAAAAGAGCATATTTTACGATGAAGGAAACTGAATACCCCGCTATGAATCACGACTGTGCGTACACTGCTATAAGGGTTAAATTACAATGGCATTATCGTGAATTACGACGTACATTGTATTGTGATCTTTTAGACCTTGCTTCTTATTGTATTTTTTACGCATCTTGTGGCCATCCCATTTTCCCTTTTGCTTCAAACTAACGATTAACTTTGTTATGTCGTAGACTCATATTTATAATCAACCTGGACGTTCCTATTGTAGGGACACAAGTCTCTTCTCTGTGAGAGGTAATGGAAAAGGAGTTTAATCCATTAGTCGGGCTCAATGTGGGTTGGTTGATTTCACATGTCTTAAATTTTTTGGCCCTAAAACTTGCTGGTTTCCTCACGATGATTTTTTTTATGTTTTTTTTTTTAATAATCTAGTCTAGTTATTTACGTTAGATGAGCCTATAGCGCGATAAGTAGATTATTGCACTATGCTTATACCAAATTTCATTCGATTCGGTCCAGTACTTTTCATAACAGAGTGGTTTTGTGTCAAAAATATTGAAATTTCGGGAAATTAAAAAAAAAAACCATAATTTCTAAACCACCCTGTATTAATCAAAGTCATATGCCTGAAAGGATTTGGGGGAGGCTTTGTCTAAAATGTGGCTGACTGAGTTCGAATCCACGTTCTAAACCACCCTGTATTAATCAAAGTCATATGCCTGAAAGGATTTGGGGGAGGCTTTGTCTAAAATGTGGCTGACTGAGTTCGAATCCACGACCCGTAGGTAAATCGGGCTCGTATCAACTTTTTTTTAAAAGACCTCGCATCCTGGGTGGAATTCAAATGCTAGGTATCTTGTTAACCCGTCCAACTAAGCTAAATATGCTTGTATTTGGAGTGGGTTCATGGCAATTGTGTAATGGCGTTCGAACCCGTGACTTCTCGTTAGCCATTCACCTTATCCATTAGGTTATTGTCGCTTGAACACCACTAAACCACCACAAATGCTTCCAGCACCCTCTAATGCACCATTGGCAAATTTATCTCTGTATCCGTTACTTTCAACTTAAGCTTACGTTTCCTTCTTCCCCAGGCTCGTATAATCCAGAAGACACCGACCAGCATCACGGTGCGCTCGGTGTCTTCCCCGTGCGACCTCCACCTGCGGCTGGTGCGCGATGGAGTCACGTCCATGGAGAGCATGCTGCGTGCCGCGGCCGCGCGCTGGGCAGACCGGCCTTGTCTCGGCACCAGGACTGTACTGAGCGAGGAGGATGAGCCACAGCCTAACGGGAGGGTATTTAAGAAGGTATACTACCGTTTTATAATAATATCTAGCATCACAAACGATGCATAGAAGATTACTTAGTTTCAATTAACTATTCTGGGTACAAAGACCTTCGTACCAACGTTTTGGTCTCATTTTGCATTCCAAATTGTGCTGCCCAAGTTCTTGAGATTACAAGGAATATTTTTTGTTGATATAATAATATCTTGTAGTCGCGCGCGGCTTCGCTTCCGTGGGCTTTATTTATCACGATAAAAATATAACCTTTTCTTTTGCAATCGGGTGGAAAATAATCCTGACTTCACCCAGTACGTTCAAACAAACAAACTTTCCGCTTTATTATAATATTAGTATAAGGCCGTGCGCGCACTGCCTTGCGGTGGCCGCAATTACGGTAGTTCTACCGCACCGGTAGAATGACCGGGGCCACCGGTGACTCTACCGCACGCGTATATTTCCACCGCAGTGCGCGCACGGCCTAAATGACCTGGAAGACAATGTACTATTTGATGTTGAATCCACCCCTCGGAGATAGATCAGGCGTGTATCTAATAATATTAATTTATTTAATTCAGTCCATTGTCTATAAAGCCATTATAATAAACAATAATAATAAAATGTTTATTTCAGAAATAGTGCAAAATACATTTACAATAAAAGTCTTAAGAATTAATTAAATTAAGGAATATTAACATATTGGCCTGTACAAGGATAAAAACCTGTGCTTCAGGCGATGACGTCCAAACTGTCTTAAGTGGTAGATATACATAATCCATGAAATAACTAGAAACCAAATCTAGATAATAATAGTTAAAGATACGTGCCTAGTGTTTACATTAAGGTTATACTAACACTTTATGGACAATGCTTGTTTGTAAATACAAATAAACAAAAGCAATAATTTAATTGGCCCAGTGCCTAACATATGGCTAGTAAATTTTGGCCGCCAGTGTAGCCAGTTAACGGGCGCGTCTCATAACGTATAAACTCATTTGGTCTAATTTCATTTTATTATCGTTCATAAGATATAATCAACGTGAGATATACCAACTGTTGATATAATTTCTTTACATGTAACATTTATTTATTCTAAAACTTAATTAGTATAACGTTGTTTGATATAACGTTTATATAATCGATTATCATTTGGTGTAACGTTTAATATGTATATTGTTTATTTAATCGAAAGTCATTTGGTCTAACGTTTGATATACATATATAAAAAAACGTCATTATGGTTAACACTCCGACTCGGATAGGTTAGGTTAGAAGTGATTATTTTTTTTAAACCACCCAGAAATAGACCCGCGAAGCGGGGCGTGTCGACCTATCTTAGCACAAGTGGTAATCAGTTGCTAGTTATGTTTAATATCTACTTATGTTACTATTACCTATAACTACGATAGAACTTACAAAGAATAAAACAAAGAAAAAATACTTTTAAATATACCAAATAAGTTATATCTTTTGAGTGGTATGTCAAACGATTTTATATTTAATGTATGTTATGTCAAACGATGTTATATTTAATGTATGTTATGCTTATAAAAATTAGTTATTTTAAAATTATATCAATAGTTCATTATATTAACTAGTCGCTATATTAAATAAAATTATTAGTAGGTTC
Source organism: Tholera decimalis (assembly GCA_943138885.2). Classification (NCBI taxonomy): domain Eukaryota; kingdom Metazoa; phylum Arthropoda; class Insecta; order Lepidoptera; family Noctuidae; genus Tholera; species Tholera decimalis. Next base: position 2,448,888 of record OW964553.2, on the reverse strand, counting down.
CGTTGTTGTGTTCTTCGTGTTATCATCTATTACTTAATACTTATCCCCAGTTAACTGATTAAGAGTAATGTTGAAGTTGTTATGACAGGAATAAAAGGCTAAAGTTTGATTGTAAGATAAAAAACACTATTTTCTTTCCTTTTTGCGTATCACAAGTTGGAAGGAAGTCCACGGATTTGGGGTAGTAAACCCACACGGTGCTTCTCTATGTCACTTCTTGCTGTGGTGCGGCAGATACGTTATCATTCTCCACAATAAGGGTGCGTTTCCACCAGAGATGTGCGATGGAAATGTGTCGTGCGAGGATGTCTAGCTGTGCTGTGAAAATGTGTGGGCGTTTCCACCAAAGCTGTGCGATGAAAATGTGCCTACGAGGATGTGTAGCGGAGCTGTGAAAATGCGCATTAATGTGTGGTGCGAGGATGCGCAAACCTCGCAACACATCCTTCTCAACACACATTCCTCGCAATACATCCCTCGCAACACATCTCTCGCAGACATCCCTCGCACACATCCCTCGCTTGTTTTGTGTGCGCAAAAATCTAGCTCCGCTGAGCCGTTTCCACCAGAGCTGTGCTGACCGAGGCGAGGTAAATGAAGCGATTCTATTGGTTCTTTACAAACACATCCCTCGCTACGCATCCTCGCACATCTCTGGTGGAAACGCAGCCTAACCCCAGTAAAAAATATAATGTACTGCGGCGACCTGAAGTGATATGACAGGCAAGGATAATTAGACGACCTTCCACTACAAATAGAACATTGGCTTCCAGGTCATCTATGGTAATATTATGAAGCAGAAAAGTTGTTTGTTTGTTTAAACGCGCTAATCCGTAAGTACTGAGTGGATTGGGATGAAATTGTTATGGAAGTAGCTTGAGGAAGATTATAGGCTTTTACCCGACTATAAAAGAAGGAGGTTGTGTTTTCATAGTGATAAAATCCATGGCAACTGCTAGTCTGTATAGTCTCCAGTGCTTGTTCCCACGGAAGTCAGCCAATCAATCGAATCAATTTTCTGAGCGATCGTTTGCAAATGATTTGTCATCAATCGCTTTGACATTGAGCGTGTGAGAGTAAAGTCGCTCCGAACAGATGGCAAATGAGTCGACTTTGCAATAATCGGACACGTGCTGTTTTCCCCACCTACAGTTAATTGGTAATGGCCTAGGTAAGCTGCTGTTTTTTACGCAGATAAGGGCCCGCACCGTAACAATTGTAGGGCAAGTCAAGGTGAAATTTAATTGTTGTATAGAACATAATATGTTTATTATGTTGCAAAATCCCACGACACTTCGCAATTTTTTTTGCCTAATATTAACTTTATGCTTATGTATTATTAAATAAAATAAAATAAAATATAGTGCTAAAGCTGAGAAGTCCGAAACCTTTATCACAGGACGATACACTATGGATGTGGCTTCTGTTATATATCTAACGTTTAATTTCTATGTTCATCACACGCCATGAATCTCATTTCTTCCAATAATCTTTTACTCTGATACCCTTTCTTGTAATTCTGTTTTTTTTCATTCATCCTTTTATATTCAGTCTATTGTTCTATGAAATGCACTTCCTCTCGATATCAAGATGCCTAACGCCTTTGTTTAATATGTGTTCAATAAAGATTATAAATAAATAACTGACGGAACATGAACTCGCTAGCAACATCCTAAGGTCCTCAATTGCCTCGTTTACTTTTATTAATGAGGAGATTATACGAATCGATCGATGATCGCTAGACAAAATACAGTATGTTAACGAACGCCCTCTGCGTTCCCGTTAACCCGCAATAGTATAAGCACATCAATTAGATCGCTGCACACGCGTCCCGTCATTCATAAATAAATTGCGACGTTGCCGTCCTTCAAGTACGCGTGTACAGTGTTTCTTTTACGTATAAATTTAACATTATTAGTGATTATTTTAATCTTAAAAAAAAAATGTTTACGAATGGTAATATTTTTTTATAGCATGTATGGATGCTATACTATTGCGGGTTAAGAGCGCGCCTAAAGCCAGCAAAATTTTAGAATTCACCCGCACTGTCCTACCCGCTCCTCACATCGAATACGATCGCGCGTGTACCTACGTGCTCGCTCGACGCGTATCTTCTGTAGTAAGTATACGTATAATATTCAGATGAAACAACTGTATTCAAAGTATGACTGCGTTATACAATATTACGAAATGTTATTATGTGTACGCGAATAATACGTAAATAGTAAGTTAGTAGGAGGTGACTATACCACTGATACTGAACACGAATCAATATAAAATCAATACCAAAAGGTAATATTATATTATGTATAATATAATATTATTTTGGCGCGTGATTTTGGTGTGGCGTAAATAATGTATAACTCTGAAACTGTCGATTGGCCAGATAATATCTATCATTTACCCCACTTATATCGTCATATGCCCATGGATGACCAAATTATTGATATTTTTAATATTTTAAATAAAAATCGTACTTACTCTTACAAAATTAGGTACAATTTCTAAAATTGGTGATATTTTTTTCATTTTGTCTTTTTTTTTTATATCAGTCCTGAATATTTGTATTATCAGATCAGTATCAAGATTTTTTATTACATTCTAAATCAATATTGCAAAAAATAGTTATTCTTAAATTTTAACATTTTTTTCTACGGAATTACGCAATTTTGGGCCCCTGTATCTATAATTGCAAAACTTCTGAAAAATTCGGAATAATTCCGGATTACTTCTGGGAAAGTTTCTTTAAATCAGAATTATTCAAAATGAATTTAAATAAAGCCCTCTGTGCGCCGGCCGCTGCCGCCGCGCTGCGATGGCGGTGAGGGGTGCGGTAAGAGGGGAGATGCTCCCCGGAGAAGTTTTCCCCCCGCGAGAAAGATTCGTACCCCGCAATCGAATGTTTCCGAATATTTCGCCCGAATAATTCAATCGAAATTAACGTGTTTGTTTGTTGTGTGGTGGGTGGGTTAATTATTGTTCAGTGCGAGACTACGTACGATACAAGAGTAAAATATAAATGTTTATCTATACTAATATTATAAAGCGGAAAAGTTTGTTTGTTTGTTTGCTTGAACGCGCTAATCTTCGAAAGTACTGGGTGGATTTGGATGAAATTTGGTATGGAAATAGCTTGAACCTTGAGGAAGGTTATAGGCTACTTTTTACGCGACTGCAAAAAAGGAGAGTTATGTTTTACCGTGATAGAATCCACGGGAGCGAAGCCCCGCGTGAGTACTAGTTTTATTATAAATGGGATTGATTAAGTATATGTTGATATTTTTATAGGTAGATATGTTAGCCTGCGATTAACAGGATTTTTATTCTTTTGTTTCTAGGTAGGTACTCTACTTATTTCGAAATTGAATGCTATTTTTATAAATGTCAGTAGTTGAATAAAAAACCAGGCCTAGCATATTTTATTTGTTTTTTGAAAAAGGGTTACCTATGTTTTTGGTTAGTTTGTATGTAGCTCTGTACGCATCGCGAGTATTCGCGAGTCGCATAGGTAGGTATTAATCATTACCTACCTACTTAACGCGTTTAGTAGCCCAGCCAATAAAAACAATTAAAGGCAAACCTTGCAAGCAAACACGTTTTGATGCGGTTTTCAGAAAAGTATTTGTTATACTTAGGTAGGAGCAGGTTTTGGTATATTAACCGACTTCAAAGGTCGATTTTCCTGGTTTCTTTTGGCAGTTGAAATATTCCCAAAGTTTCGGAATACTTCCGAAGTATACGACGGGAATGATTCGGAATTATTCCCGCCAGACTATATCGAAAAAAAATGTACTACACTGCGGTGGCTCATTATTTTAGACTAGCTTTTGCCCGCGACTTCGTCCGCGTGGAATAGTTACTTTGGGCTAACGTTAAATTTAAGCCCGATTTTGAAGCATTCTTCATTGGTGCTCCGCTCCTATTGGCCTTAGCGTAATGATATATATAGCCTATAGACTTTCTCTATAAATTGAGTATTTAATTAAAAATATTTTTTTCAATTCGAACCAGTAGTTCCTGAGATTATCGCGTTCAAACAAACAAACAAACTCTTCAGCCTTATATATTAGCATAGATAGCTGTTGCCCGCGACTTCGTCCACGTTTCCGTCGTTTTTCGTAAAAAAAAAGTAGCCTATGTCCTTCCTCACGGTTCAGTGATTTAGATGTAACACACAGATTAACTTTCGTAATTTAGTAGGGAAATATAATATGTCAATCTATAATACTGTTGAAAAATATATTTTATGTACAGAATTTACCTCTCTACAGATTTATTATAAGTATAGATAATTGCCTATTTAATGCAAATTCTAAAATGGTATAATAATAACCAGTATCTTGATAAAGTACAAAGTTATTGCTGTTCGAATCTTAAAGGAGAATTTTTATACAAATTTGATTTCAAAATTAAATTACTTTAACACTGCTGTAACTAATTTTAGACTCAAAGAGAATGAGAATTTCCTTAAAATTTGATCACTATGGGTTTGTTGACACCATAAAAGACATTAGTAATTAAACAAATTTATTGAAAAAGAAAATATACAAGATGTTCGAAGTGGGCTCCTTCAGCTGCTATACACGCTCTACACCTTCTTATGAAGGACCGTCTCAATCGGCGCGCAAATCCTGCCGACGATATTTCGTCAGCAGCCGAACGTATGCGTTGTTGCAGCTGTTCAACTGAAGTGATTTCTTCTTTATAAACTACCTCCTTTAAACAGCCCCAGTAAAAAAGTCCAATGGGTTTAAATCTGGCGAGCGAGGTGGCCACATTCTGAAAATAAAATATTATTTCAAAACAAATTCCTTGTTATACAATCACGTCCACAATAAATTGATCTACAAAAATAGGGTTTAAATACCTAATGGGCATACTTAAATAGGTTCGTAATCGATATAAATATATTTCATCGAACAAACACGGATACCAACTAAAAGCTTGTGTTTATTTTGCATATACTATTCTGCCCGCGTTACCTACGACTACGAGTGACCATAGAAATATTAAATAAGAAGTGGTATAGGTAGATAATTTTTTTTTTTATATAGGATACTCGCAAGATCATTATTGTTGTCCATCCGTGTATCTAGATTTTTAGAAGATCTCATAACTACCTACATTATGGGAAAATGATCATAAAATTGTATCGTGAAGAATAACATAACAAAATAGCAAAAGTAAATAGCTACCTATTATGAATGTAATTTATTACCTATTATCCTAATAATCTAATAAAGTACCTACCACGAATTTTTGATATCGTCGTGTCTGGGTGTTGTTTATCTATATATGTATGTATTTAAAAATATATTTGTCTATGTATATCAGCTGTCTGACACCCATAGTACAGGGTCTTCCTAGTTTGGGGTCAGACAGCCGTGTGTGAAATGTCCCCACATATTATTATGTCTAGTTACCTACTCGGCCCACGAAAGTGCGTAGGTAAACGAATTTAGATCTTGTGACTCTCAAAATAAAATCTAAAATCACCTGCATAAACTTTCTCGAAAGTATAAAATGTATTTTTATTTTTTCAGTATATAACAAACAAGTAACTCACAAACTTACCTTCGACAATTAGCCATCCTGTCAATTTGTAACTTTTTTAGTTCTCTTTCAATGTTTTTTTTTTGTTTCCCATTTCATTTAGTTCGAACAACAACAACAATTACGATTGAAATGATTATAACTCGGCGCAGCTAAAACACTTGAGCGTAGTCCTCTCGTCTCAACAGAGCGGTAGCGACTGATGTGTGAAATAGAAATATGCTTGAAGCTCCCGCAACGAGCGACGGAAGATGACTTCTTGCGCGGAATAAAAACGTAGTATGCGCCAAAAGTGTTTTATCGTAATAAATCCAAAACTAAAAGGAATTACATAAAATGCCTAAGCAAAGCCTTTACTCTTGTTTAAATATAATTATTTATCAAATTTTTGTCGCAATAGGCATTACCATATCGAGTACAAAACGGAAAAACATGAGAATTAGAGGTTATTTCGTGATTTTTTTCTACCAAGGAAATGTTATTATTTTATGTTTTTGATCAGAGAGAGCCCTTGAAAATATGATGTAGTTATACATATATTTTTATTTTAAGATTTGGTCTGGAATATTTCATGTAAAATCAAATAGAAAATTGGTAATTTTGCTTTATACGCGCTCTTAATGGGAACGCCCTCTGTTAGTTAACATACTGTAGATACATATAATGATGAGTCAACTTAACTGGTATAATTTTGGACAGTTCAACATGGGCGACTACGTGTGGCGTACTTACGTGGAGGTGGAGCAGGAGGCGCGTCACTTCGGCGCGGGGCTGCGGGAGCTGGGCTGTGCCCCGCGCGGGAACGTCGTCATGTTCGCAGAGACGCGCGCAGAGTGGATGCTGGCTGCACACGGCTGCTTCAAGCAGAGCATCCCCGGTAACCAACATTTATTTATTTATTTCACTTACCATCAGGTGAAATGGTCTAACGCGGACCTACCCAACTAGCACAAATGGGCTGCATTAGAGCTTTGGAGCGTATCCGATTATTACTTATGGTAATAGACGTAAGCGCTAGAGCGTCTACTGCAGACTTAAAGCAGCCGCTTTAGCGCTATTTGGGCGCCATTTTATGCAACCTAAAGTTCCATTTAACCTGCACAACGGTTGCATAAAGGTTCCTTAATAGCTATAACAATTTATTAACGCTATACTAAACCTCTCGTAGCGCTACTTTTGAATGATTTTGAACTACTTTGAACGAATGAATTGATTATAGTTCTTTATTGTATATCTTCAGTTGACATTGTTTGTAATATTTTGGTAGTGTTTTCGTCGCCATCATGAAAATAAAACATAAAGAAGTAAATGTTTGTATTCTGTATTAGCAAGATATATAAAGATACTTAAAACGCTGTCAAGTTTACTGTAGATATATAAGATAATTTTCGAGTAATTTTAACACGCTTTTATGATATTTAAAAAATTAACAAAAGATATGTGATATTTTTTATTTGTTATACAGAATAAATTTTATTTCCGTATTTTTACGTGTCGATAACTTACTATTCGCAAGTGGCCGATTGTTTACCGGTACATTTAATGCACATTTAACTGAAAAACCAATGTATATCAACTCAATTTTGCAAGTGAATTATAAGTTTTCTTAAAAAATCATGGCGTCATTGTACTGTAGTCATAACCTGCAGTTTGAGCTCTAATAACTCCCTTTTGAGAATCATAGTGCTAATTTTCACCCTTCTAACGCTTCCAGTGATTTTTGTTCCCCTAGTGCAACTCACAGCCACAAAAAGCTCCTATTTTCCTGTTTTTGAGGTTATAAGATTAATTATTTGTATCCTTAAGTGTATTGTAAGGTGTACAATAAAGTATATAATAAATAAATAAGATCTAGTTACGTACTTATTCGTTTAGCATCCATTTTATTAAATGTTTTATAATAGTTACAAAAGTGGCTGTAAAATGGCGAATGGATTGAGCCTGCAAGGAATGACTATTGCTACTAAAGGCCTTAGTTACACTGATGTTTTTTTTGTAACTATAGTATGCATAAGAGTTTCTATTATTTCTATAATGAAACTTATAGTAGTATAATAGTGGTTACTATAACTATAACCTATACAAGTTACAATGGAAACTACTATGGAGCTGTGAGTGGCAGAATGACCTTCGTAACTCTCATATAAAGGTGTAAGTGGTAAATGAGTTCTACCGTGGACTACTGTGAAGGCTAGGGTAGTATTTGATTCAGCTTATAGCACCTTAAGTAACTTTTATAACTATAGACGTTTACGGATGCAGATATGCAACTCTGAACTGCTTTTTGAACCCTTAAAGCGCTATTTTACAGCCCAAAGTAACAAAATAGGCTGCTATTTCCACTAATGTGCTCGTTGGGTATTTATCAATAAAAATATATACATAGATGTAGTGTTGGGATAACCAGAAAAACAACCGTACACTTGAATTTCTAATTTATTTCACCTTCCGACATAAAACTGAACTCTTTAAATTTGTGCTTGTGCGCCATCTTCTTTTCCTGTCATTCTCTCCCTTTTCACTCCTACATTCATTCGTTCAGAAACATCCAGCTCTCTATCGTCCAGAAATTTATCTTAGTAATAATTAATCCTACATATATAACAAGTATGGAGGACTAACATCTATTATACGCAGGAAAACACAGACAGTGAGACAATTAAAAGTCCTCACGTTTAGAGCCAGGAAAATCTTAGAGTGAACACTCTTATGGTAATCATAATTTCGTTGATTTTTTTTATAAAGAGAACTAGCAATGTAGACTCCTCGTGGTCGAGTGGTTGCAAGCGTGACTGCTGAGCATGAGGTCTGGGGTTCGATTACCGGGTCGGACATAAAGAGCTTTTCGGTTCTTCTGTAAGGTGTTGTTATCCCTGTACATAAATCTGGAAGTAAAGATCAAGTAACTAACTTGTTGCGTCCCAAATGTATTTTTGAACGATCTTTTTGGTGTGGCAACATTCTATTGTCTTTTGATGTTGACACTTGACATAACCTTTTCACTTGACAGATAGACTTTGTTTCCCGGTTAAAAAACGTCCGCGTCGGACCTGTTGATTTAATTATAATTGGAAAAATATCGTTTGGAATCGCGTGTTGAAACCGATAATTGGGTCGCGAGTTAACTATTGTTTGAAGTTGTAATCCCATTTGACGAAAACCCCGGGATATTTTTGGATTTATCGCCGGGTTGTTGCCACCTCGTGGCACGCGCATTTGTTGGAAATAAGTAGTGATAAATAGCTTCAATCCGGTGTGAGTTTGGGCTGTGATGCTATTTGGACCGCGCCATCTGGAGACTGGCGCCTTGTGAACGTTCTACAACACTTGACTTACATCACACTTTTCAATTACTCACCTCATATTTACATACATACCACACTTGGGCGTGACCTAGGAAGGTCGAAACTTGGCGAACCCAGCACAGAAGGTTAGTGGTTAGAACTGTTATTTGTATGGTTTGTAGGCCGAAGAGCCTTTTGTTTAGTTTTGTTTTGAAGAGCAACGTTAAGCTCCACGAACCGTGGACAAGTTCGGACACATCAGTATCGTTGCACTGGCTTTATTGTAGTCCTGATCATAACTATTGACCTATTTTAAATTTTAAACAAACTCATAGACTATATTAGCTCTAATCTGGATAAAGGGAAAAAGTGCCTTTCTATTTTTCTTGACCTGGCCAAGGCATTCGATACGATTTCTGTTTCCCTCTTACTTAGTAAGTTGGAGGCTCTGGGTATCAGGGGCACGCAGCTCGAACTTTTCAATAGCTACCTCTCTGGGCGAACTCAGTGTGTTCGAGTGGACAATCAGAAAAGTACTCACCTACCTGTTACACACGGTGTGCCGCAGGGAAGTATACTGGGGCCCACCTTATTCCTCGTATACATAAATGAGCTTACTAACCTTAAACTGACTAAAGGTGAAATTATTTCTTTCGCGGATGACACCGCGTTGGTGTTTGCGGGTGATAACTGGGATGAGGTGTTCTATACCGCACAAAGTGGTTTTGACATAGCTAAGGGATGGCTGCAGAAAAATATACTCACTCTAAACGTTGATAAAACAAAATATGTTTGTTTCAGCATCAGGCAAGCGGTGAGTATTCGCAGTGACCTACAAATATCTTCACATTATTGCATTACTACGGATAGCTGTACATGTTCTCCTCTAGAACGCGTTAACTCGGTAAAATATCTTGGCATTACCTTAGATAAAAACCTAAACTTTAAAGATCATGTCAGAATTCTTTGTAGTAGATTACGTAAATTAATCTACGTATTTAAAAACCTACGCTATGTCGTGGACCCTTCGCTGCTGAAGCGGATATATCAGGCCCTATGTCAGTCACTTCTTACCTACTGCATCTCATCTTGGGGAGGCATCTGCAAGACAACGCTAAAGGCAGTTGAGGTCGCCCAGAGAGCTATACTGAAGGTTAGCATGTTTAACTCTTCGAATCACGGAAGGCCGCCGGCGGCCACAAAAACCAGCTTAAGTTGACCTCTAAAATCGAAAAAAGGAAAAATAATTTTAGAGGTCAACTTAAGCTGGCCGCCGGCGGCCTGCCGTGATTCGAAGGGTTAAACCTATGCGTTTTCCTACTGTTACGCTGTTTCAATTGTGCGAGGTTATGACGGTAAGACAATTGTTTATACATAAAATTATCCTGCAAGAACACAAAAACCAGCCCTTCAAGCCAATGTTATTACAGAGACGTCGAAATTATCATGTATGTGAAAATGTAAATACATTCAATACAAAATTTTGTAAACAATTTGCATGTTTTCTAGGCCCGTACCTTTATAATAGGCTTAATAAAATATTACATATATACCCCCTAACTAGAAAAAAATGAAAATTAATTGTATGCCAATATTTACAAAAATTAAGCTACGAGGAGACGGAACAGCTACTACTTGTACCACATTAAAATAAATAAATAAATAAAAATAGGGCTAAGAGCATCGTGATCACAGATACCCTCCTCACAAGCTCGCCTACACATATATTATACGCTCACGCCTTCTTACACCCTCAAACTCTCAACATAACTTCACTCACACTGACACCCTCATATCTATACATCACACACACCTTAATTCACACTTTCATAAGCACGCACACTCACACACAAACATATATACACACACAATAACAATACACATTACACTTAATATTTTTTACTTACCTTGCATATATTTCTTAATGAGTTTTTTATTTTTTATTCTTGTGTTTAATTATCATTATTTTTTCTCAATTGTTGATTATGCATGCATCCACTGTCTGGCACCAGTTATATTATTTATTATTGTATTTAATGCGAGGGGAATGGTAACTGATAGCCGAAATACAGGCAATGCCTAGTTCGGCTACAGACGCTAAACTCAACGCCTTAACAGAAATTGTTTGCAACAATGCGATTGTTAAGTATTTATAAGTTGTTTCTGGAAATAAATAAATAAAAAATAAAATAAAATAAAAAAATTTCATTACTGACTTGTATGTCTAAGATATTAGAAAAATTTATAAATAATAGGTTTTTTTTTTTAACGTGGTAAAATTATCAAATAAGTCCTCCCACCCCGGGCAGGGCGGGAGGGACTGTCAGACTTTTACTGACTAAAATCCACGGTGTTCCTTCAATAACCCTTTACGTACCGGGGTCACGGTAATAATAATAATTCCACAACTTTTCACACAACGCCATCTAGTCCCAAACTAAGCAGAGCTTGTGGTATGGGTACTAGACAACTGATAAACATACATATATATTTCTAAATACATACATATTATAGATAAATTACACCCAGACAAAGAACAAATGACAGTGCTCATCACACAAACATTTGTCCTAGGTGGGAATCGAACCCACGACCTTGCGCATAGCAGTCAGGGCCACTGACCACTATACCAACGGGCCAATGGTCCAATGGGATAAGTCCCACGACCCCGGCAGGCTTCGGCCTTCTGCAGAGGGGGCCTCGTCATGTTGCTGACGCTCTTTGAGGCGCGCGTGGAACACGACGCGCCGTCGACCCGGGCATGGTCCATGGTCGGACAGCGAGTTGCCCTTTACTCGCTGTCCGCATGCCCGCGCCTACGGTGGCCGGAGATCGTCGGCCGACGTCCGACGCCGTGGGCGTCTGCCATTGCGGCTGGGCTGGAGGGAGGACGCCATCCTCTCCCTCACACGGCCCGCCTCCTCCTTCGGAAGCATGACTGCTTCGCATAAGGAGGTGACCGCTTCCCACTCCCTCTCGCCCCGCAGCATGGCCTCGACCAATGCCGGGCGCGAGAGGTCTCCGCCCATCGCCGCCGTGAGGACACGTCGGTGCTCTGCCCAGGCGGGGCAGTCTTGCACCGTATGCTCTACTGTGTCCTCAGGGCGATCCTCGCAGTGGTGACACCCAGGCGTTTCTTCCTTCCCTATCAGACACAGGTACCTCCCGAAACTTCCGTGTCCGGTGAAGACCTGCGTCATGAGGTAGGTCAGGACGCCGTGACGCCGATCTAGCCACTCCTCAAAGAGGGGTCTTACTGCCGCAATAGCGGCGTGCCCGATAAATAATAGGCTGGTCAAATATTTGGAGGAGAAATCAATATTGTCTAACATGCAGTTTGGATTTAGACCTAAAATATCAACTGCCGACGATGTTAATCATCTGAATCTGACTGACTTTCTAGCGCAAAAGCTTGATAGAGGTAAACACACTATAGGGATCTTCCTGGACCTCGCCAAAGCATTTGATACTATCTCCATTCCTAATTTATTGCGGAAGATGGAACCCATAATAAGAGGAACCCAGCTGAAACTCTCAAAGCTATTTAGAAGAAAATAAATGAATAGAAAATGATTTGATTTCTCAGTAGTAGCCCGGGGTTTGGAAGTTGACGGTGTGATAACCCGTGCCTCAGAAGCACGTTAAGTCGTTTGTCCCGGCTGTTTGACAGTCGTTATAGGTAGGCAGATGATAAAAATATGACAGCAGGTTTGCCAAGCGGTCCTGTGTTACACAGCTACTGGGTGTGGAGGTCAGATAATTAGTAGCGCTGTGTAAAACAATAGATATATAGAATATACTTTATTGTACGGTGGCCGGCACATCAACCTACTCCAATCTGTCAAAATAATTTAATAGATTTACAACTTTATTACAACATGATAAGGTTCAAACTCATTTGGGCAAATTAGACAGATTCGGATAGCTTGATGTGCTGGCGACTGTACACCAAACATTGAAACACCTAATTAACAATATTGCTGAAACAATGTTACAATGGCGGTTTTATCGCTGAGAGCGAACTTCCAGACAACCTTTGGAAAGACTACAAGCTTTAATTAAAATTGTACTTAGCTGCGTCTGGTTCAGGGGCGGTCCGTATGGGGGTCTCAAGGGACATACCCGGGGGGGGTAAAATCGTACACGTCAAATTGAAAATGGAAAAATCTTCTAAAAATTTTCGAAATAAGACGTTCAAATATTACCATCCGATTTGCCAATAAAAATAGAAGAGTGTGTATTGTGCAATAAAAAAAACTAATTTACTCGAGATAGTTTATTATTAGTGACCCCCCCAAAATTGCGGATTGCGGCCGTACCTGGTTTGGTTAAACTTGAAGCCGACTCTAACTTACTTGGAAACAGACTAAGCAGAACATGATCAAAGACAGTTTAAAAGAAACATATTAAATTCTCATTAATTTTAATGTTTCATGCCTAACCCAAGCTTTACAAGACACGCCACTAATCTAAACATCTCCTTCCAGTGGTAACAATCTACGCGACGCTTGGCGACGAGGCGATAGCGCACGGCATCAACGAGACGGACGTGTCTACCGTGATCACGTCGTACGACTTGCTGCCCAAGTTCAAGAAGATCCTCGCAAAGACTCCTCGCGTTGACACCATCATATATATGGAAGATCAGCTCAAGACCATCGATAGAGCCGGCTACAAGGAAGGCATCAAAATTTTTGGCTATAAGGAAGTTGTGCTGAAGGGTGCCGCTTCCAAAATTGGTGAGTTTTTACTTGAGGTATTCAAAATGTTTCAATTCAATCTTTATTTCAATCACATTAATATAAGTAGGTAATAATATGGACCCTGTGGGGCACAGCAATTTAATCTTTTATAAATGTAAAAGAAAGTAGTGTTGTTTACACTATTTATAACTCAAGAACGGCTGAACCGATTTGGCTGAAAATTGGTAGGGAGGTAGCTTAGAACCAGGAGACGGACATTCGCGGGAAAAAACTAGTATAATGTAATGATTAGAGTGGCTTTATACAAACTAGAAAATCAAATAGAAATAATCACAGTCATTAATCGTAACGTAATGTTAAATTGATACGTAAAAGAAACACTGTACACGCGTACGCATTCATAAATAATTTGCGACGTTGCCGTCCTTCAAGTACGCGTGTTTCTTTTACGTATCAATTTAACATTTTTATGAACATTTTAAATAAAATAAAAAAACATTTTGTTTTCGAATGGTAATATTATTAGTTAACAAACTGTATTAATATCGTCTGTCTGACACATGAAATTGTTAATCTTCTACATTTTGATGAACTGCTTGCTTGAGATGGGTAACATTAGAGCACGTGTGGTGTCACAGAGCCGGTGCCCCCGTCCCCTGGGGACACGGCCATCATCATGTACACGTCGGGGTCGACGGGCGTGCCGAAGGGCGTGGTACTGTCGCACCGCAACATGCTGGCCACGCTGAAGGCCTTCGCCGACGCCATGCCCATCTACGACGGAGACGTCCTCATGGGCTTCCTGCCCCTCGCGCACGTCTTCGAGCTGCTCGCTGAGAACCTCTGCATGATTGGAGGTGACTATCTACCTTTTTGCTTAACGTCAGCTTAAACAAACGACGGATCTTTCTTTGATAAATCTTTCACTATTCAAGCAGCTCGTTTGTGGAATGCATTACCCATAGAAGTGAGGCGTGCTCAAACGCTACCAGCGTTCAAAAGAATGGTGAAGGAGCATTACCTCTCCCTATAAGTTTATCCCATTCTTTCTCAATTATAGATACATGTAATATTTATTAGTGTATAATTTTTGTATTGTATGTATGTATTTTATATTATTGTGTTCAATTAATATTATTTATGTTGTTTGTACACTGACAGCCCTTAATCTGTCTCCTTTAATTTTTGTCCATCCAAAGGTTGTCTGTAAGGTATCGCCCTGTGCGATAAGACCGCCCATTGTACACTAGTTTAAATTTTTGTATCCATAGAAATATTGTGAGGTGTACAATAAAGTATATATAATAAATAAATAAATAAAAATGAAGAATGTTAATAGGTATACCAAATCGGTTGAAAGTTTGTTAGAGAAAAGCTTGTATGTATAGAAATAAGTACACTAGTTTTTGTTGTATTCAAAAATACGTATAAGTTTTAATTTTACAGGCATTTAAACTTACGATAAATATCGAGTCCCGCTAACAGTTACGTGACCGCATGTGACGTCAATTTACAACGCTCCGCTTCGTAGCAAGTCGTCATTGGTGGTTGTATTTGTACGTTTCGGCACAACACATGATTTCCTAGTATTTAGATTGGACATTTTTGAAAGTATTTATAATTTTTAATGAAACTTAAGACGACACCGAGCGGACTGAGCGAGTGTTGTGAAATGACGTCACACCGTCACACGCATCGAGTACGAGTCCGCGTCGCACGTTTACTTCTATAAATCGGAAACTAATTGATGTATCGAAATAATTCTTTCACTTGTATTTTTTTTATTTTTGAAAGAGAATATGGAGAGCTAATATTCAAAATTAGTTAACATTCTTCATTACATTATACGTTGTTTGCTCTCTAATAGGAGCTTGAGGGGTGATAATAGCAGCTACATGGATTGATCTTCTTGCATAAACAATCTTGCCGGGGTCAGCGCGTTGATGGGTGACCCATCTTAATATAACGAGACTTGTAGAGGTCTGAAGTCTCTTCATTAAAAAACAACTATTACTCAGTTGTATCCGGTTAGAATAGAAGTCGATCTTGCGATCTTAGTTTATTTACTTCAATTTGTAGGAAATATTATGAAAAAATTAAAATAACAATCTATCCTCTCTTTCTGAGTGGAAAAACATCAAATGACTTCTGCTCTGGATAGAGCGAATGCGACTGTCTACTAAGTCAAAACCGTAACTTTTACTGAATCGAAACCCACCGTGTTCCTTCTGTTGCCCTTGCAACATTCTAGCAACCCCGGCAGCCCTACGGGGTTCCGAGGCGCGCTTCTTGCACTTAGTGAAGCCTAGTGTATCAATCTATTCTCAGGTTGCCTCAAGAAAAAGTCCCAGACGCACGGCTGGGTACCACCCACACGTGGTTGATATACCGTCTTGTCGTACCAAGCGCTTCTCCTCCACATTTATTGTGCGCACAGCCAAGCTGTGGAATTCTCTGCCGGCTTCTGTGTTCCCTGCCACTTATGACCTTTCAGCCTTTGAAGCAAGAGTAAATATGCATCTTCTGGGTTCGCTTCTCGCATCGTAGACCTCATCTATCGCTTACCATCAGGCGAGGTCGAGGTCAAGAGCGGGCTCATCCGTAATTTAAAAAAAAAGTCACTTTCAACGACAATTATTGCTCCTAATTGTTATTTTCAGATGCACAATAAAAACTGTGTATATAAAACTATCAACAAAAATATACACAAAACCATTGTACACAAAAACTCAGCTGTCACAAGCTGCTCATGCGCAAATGTACGTCGATCAAAGTCCACAAGTCACATGGATTGTTTATCTCCGCAGACGTTCAGCAAACTGCTGTAAATACACTGTTTATGAGACGTTTCGCGATTATGTATTGTCATGTTGTAATTTTATCGTTTGTCCACAACTGATGCGGTTGTAAAGTTAAATATAGACGGGACTGATTGTTGGCTGACTTACACATGTTTATAGACTTGTAACTTGAGTCGAACACACAATAAACTGACTGTGCTCCTGATTTCTTTCGCCTGGGAGGTCATTCCCGCGTAAGTCCCTATCTCTTGGGAAGAGACGAAAGGGACGACTTCTCAAGTGATAGAATGATGACACCATAGCTGCTGCAAGAAGGAAGTGGACAATACTGGCTAGAGATAGAGAGGTCGCCGATTCGAATCCCACCCATTACACTATGCTGTGAACCCACTTTAGACACAAGTATATTTATCTTAGTTGGAGGGGTTCCTATTCATATACATTAGAGAAATAAAAAAGAAAAGAAAGATAATTTAGGTACTAAGGAAAACAAGAACCAAAATGTATTTAAAATATGATACACTACATCAACATGTACTAATAGGAATGGGAAATAGAAAAGGCTATATTATTATTATAAGTCCATACCCCGTTGCAAGTCTGCTATAATTCCATTCCCGAGTTTAGCCCGGACAATAAGAAAGACACTCAAATATTTTTTTAAAGTTTGTCTGTGTCTATGTGTAGTTTGTGGATCTGGATTTAATTTTGGTGTAGAATATTCTATCTATTTGTCTATATAAGCAAAACTAGTGTTGTAATAACTAAGCACTATTATGTTTGTGTTTCCAGGCGTCCCCATCGGCTACTCCACCCCGCTGACGATGCTGGACACGTCCAGCAAGATCATGAAGGGCACCAAGGGAGACGCCACCATCCTGCAACCCACCTGCATCACCACCGTACCTGTAAGTACTCCTGCGCGATTATATTGTTACGCCAGTCGCTTAGCGAACTACGTCGAGAAGCTTCCACAGAAATCTACAATGTTTGAGACACTAACGCCACCTGGCGGCGAGTAGCAATACTGTGTGCTGAGGCCAACGAATTAGGAATGATATAGAAACATAACTCTCTAACGAAGCCCGCTAAAACATGGTTCCAAACTCATACCACTAAACTGATAATACGAATGCAACACGCGCACAAACAAAACAAAATACTTTGCTAAATTTATTTTCTGCGCATAGATCCGTCAATTCATTCATTTGGGGCGCTATTTTATTTAGTAAGATAATTGCGAGTGAAACTGAAATATCGAATCAAGCGAGTGCGAACGAGATGGATTGTTTTGTGACATCGAGCGGCGAGGATGGTGTTATGCAGTATGCAGTAGGAGTCAGTCATTTATTATGAACTCAAATATTATAAATTATTATTAAACCTCTTTACATTAAGTTTACAAAAAGTGTAAAGCTTCATAAAAGGGAATGCGCGTCGGCCATATAAAAAAAATATTGAAATGAACAAGAGTGAAATATACGCCAAATGTTACTATAAATCGTAGGTAACCCATTACAATTTCAATAATTATCAAAAAAACTAGGTAGAAGTCAGTTACAACGGGCGGGTCCAACCTAAGCCCGTGTTTAAAAATGGGTATCGTTTGCACAACTAAAATCAAAATCTTCGTAAAATTACCATAGTCGTTGCTATACCATAAAATAGCAATCCTCAAAAGTAACTCAATTCGCTAGCGCAATTGTACAATCAAGTAAACAAACAATCGAAAATGCAGTAATGTCAAACTGTCAGTCTGTCAGTAGGTAAGGCAAGATGGAAAGGAGATGTGATTCATACAGCCTACGGATACGTTTTCTATTCAAAACATATTTGATTTTAATTAATATTGACATGCATATATTATTTTTTTAGATTTATGGTACACATAGGTCGAATTGTATTAAATTGATAATTACTGTGCACTAAATCTGCATTTCTGTGCAATAAAAACGAATATCAGGTTAAATATTTTAATGATTTCCATATTTTTATATCCCACTTAAACAAAATTGAAAATTATTTAATTATACTTATTTTATTTTAAAAAGAATTAAGGACTATTCGCAGTTTCTGGCCATTTCAAGCATTTGGACAACAACCTTTTGAATCGAAACAGTTATTTTATTACTTATTTAATTGGAAATTATTATTTCACTAGTACTCTCGCGGGGCTTCGCTCCCGTGGATTCTATCACGGTAAAAACATAACTCTCCTTTTTTGCAGTCGGGTAAAAAGTAGCCTATAACCTTCCTCAAGCTTCAAGCTACTTCCATACCAAATTTCATCCAAATCCACCCAGTACTTTCGAAGATTAGCGCGTTCAAGCAAACAAACAAACAAACTAACAAACTTTTCCGCTTTATAATATTAGTATAGATGAGGATCTACCGAATTTCATATTTATTAATTTCTTAAAGTACATAAATAAGGTAAAAATTCATTAGCTAACCCCCATCAGAAGAGCGTTAGGCTTATAAGCTGTAGTATATATGTATATAATAATGTGTGAGTAGAGTAAATTTAATATACAAGGTGGTTTTTAAAAAGTACGAGCCAAAATTTAAGGGTACTCGAGGTACTCAAAACAAAACTTTGTTGTTTAGTAAAATGGACAAAAACATCTCCTAAATATTGGCTAGCTCTATTTATCAGCTCATATACGGAGTGCTGATTTAATGACCTGCATTGTTTCAACGTGGTGTAATACCTACTGATAACATAAAACACATTAGACGTGATTTAAAATTTGTATTCTTAAGCAATCCTTAAATTAAGTTAATTAAATTAAGCCAGTGCGTGACGAATATATGTCTTCGTTACCAAAATGTATGGAGCAAACCCTACTGGCATTAGTTGGTAACCTGTCATCCTCTCTTTTTTCTAAGCGGACTGCTGCAATTCACTGTAGTCGTCGAATCTCTTTTTTGGGGAAACTATAGTACATTGCGTATTAAGGGCGGTAAGTAAGGAATTACGATCGAGGCTCTAGTAGAAGCCCGAAGTCGGAGACTGATGGATTTCTGAGTCGAGGTTCGTTATTCCCGTACCGCCCGTGAAATATACAATGTTTTTCATCACATTTGCGAGTAAATAAATAAAATTATAGGGCAGAAAAAACTTACTTATTTATTAAAATTTATAGTCACTGTTTGCGGTGTTGGTGTTGCATTTAAATCACACTCGTCGGACGACGCCGACGACATTTTTTATAACTTTTTTACTTGTCTTCAAATACAAAAGGTAAATAATTATCGACGGTTGAAAGGCTAATTGATCTAAGTGACATTTTGTAAAACTTGCAGGAGGACGGATCAAAGTTATTTATTTTGAAAAAAAATTCATAAAAAAACAAACATTTGATAGACTTTTATTTATTTAATACAGTATATCTCTAATTAAGTAAGGAAGTTGTTTAAGTTATTACTGTTGAAAATTGTGTATTATTTTAGAAAATTTATGTTGGTTAGCCCAAAATGCATCAAATTTAGTTATTTTTTGAGAAAGGCAAAATGGTTCAAATGCCTACCGTAAATAAAATAGCTGAAAGTAAACTAGCTCAAGTTTTAACCTAGAATAAAATAAAACGAGAGAAAATGAATTTAGCGCCAAGTCAACTGACAGTTGTTGATACCCAATGAGCATAAGCAACATGATGGTGTTGCACCAGAGTGAAGTAGTTTGATGCAGATGCCCATTAGAGGGACTACAGGTGAAACAAAATGAAACCTCACTAGATTATAGTAGATATTGATGCTTAGGCTATCATAATACAAAACATTTTTGTGTAGAAGTATCATTCAAGATGTTGATGCAATATGTTTTGGAACAAGGTATTAGATAAGGTGGTATCTAAGCCTAGGTAGTAGTATCACTGGAGGACACGGTGGAGCATACGGTGGAGGTGTGCCCTGCTTGGGCGGAGCACCGCCGTGTCCTCGTAGAGGCGGGCGGCGGCGGCGACCTCTCGCGCCCTGCTCTGGTTCAGACTATGGTGCGGAGCGAGAGGGAATGGGATGCGGTCGCCTCCTTCTGCGAAGCAGTCATGCTAGCGAAGGAGGAGGCTGAACGTGCGAGGGAGAGGCAACTCTCTTCCTCGCGCCCCAGCCGCCGCGGGAGACGCCCCGGGCGTCGGGGATCACGAGCCGATTTCCGGCCACCGTAGGCGCGGGCCTGCGGACGGCGAGCAGGGGTCGCTCACCGTCCGGTAAGGCCCAGGCCCGGGTCGGCGGCGCGTCGTGTTCCACACGCGCCTCGCGCCGGGGCATCTCCCACGGCGGCTGGGGCGAGAAGGAAGAGGGTTGCCTCTCCCTCGCGCGTTCGGCCTCCTCCTTCGCTAGCATGACTGCTTCGCAGAAGGAGGCGACTGCATCCCATTCCCTCTCGCTCTCCACCATAGTCTGAACCAGAGCAGGGCGCGAGAGGTCTCCGCCGCCGACCGCCTCTACGAGGAAACGACGGTGCTCCACCCAAGCAGGGCACACCTCGACCGTATGCTCCACCGTGTCCTCCAGGTGGTCCTCACAATGACGATACCCGAGCGTGTCCTCCCGCTGTATCCGAAACAAGTATCTTCCAAAACAGCCATGTCCGGTCAGCACTTGCGTCAGGTGGAAGAGGACTTATAGCCGCGTTTGCGGCGCGCCCAGCCTTCGGTTGCGACAGCCGCTCTTTTCATGCTACCGTGAGATCGCACCGGAGCTCTATCCGCTGAGCCGCGACTTGCCGCGGTAGCGGAGTTTCACCCCGGCTTGGTACATCCACGCGCCAATCATACACGTGCGCGGGGGCTACCGCCTCCAGATCCCACGGCAGCAATCCGGCAAGGAGGTTCGTCGTCTCCCCAGAGATCGTGCGGTATCCCCGGATCATCCGGATAGCCATGACCCTCTGAGACGCGACCAGCTGGTGAGCTGATCGCCGCAGCAGATTCAGCGAACAAAGAGGGGCCCCATAGAGGGCCATGGACCGCACAATCCCCGCATATAGCCTTCGGCAGGAGGCGTTTGGCGTCCCTAGATTGGGTAAGAGCCGCTTGAGTGCAGCCCCCGCCCGGTCCAGTCTTGGAGTCAAACGTCGGAAGTGTTCGATGAAGTTCCACCGGCTGTCGAGGACAAGTCCCAGGTACTTCATCGTCGTCTCGACGCCGATGCGAACCCCTCCCACCGTTATTTGGGAACCCGAAGGTGGCACGTTCCGACGGCCATGAAAACACATGGCCTCGGACTTGTGCAGAGCCACCTCGAGTCCCAGTTGTCAGATCCTTTCTACGACCGTTGCAACCCCTCGCATCGCCACTTCGGCCGCCGCCTGGTGCGACCTTCTATGCGCCAGGACCAGCGTGTCGTCAGTGTAACAAACTACGCAGACGCCTGTAGGAAGGTTGGCGCACAACACCCAGTCGTAACTGATGTTCCACAAGGGTGGCCCCAGAAACAATCCCTGTGGGACACCGCATGACATCTCTCGTCAGTTCCACTCTCCTTGGTGACCAGAGTAGATGACGGCCCTGTCCGTCAGGTAGGCCATTGGCCATGTCGAGAGACACCGCCAAGATGATCCCGCCCCGGGATTGTCCCGGGGTGGGGTCATCTTGGCGGTGTCTGTCGAGAGAGCCCTCACACGCATGATTGCATCCACCGTCGAGCGCCCCTTGCGGAAACCAATTTGGCTATCGGCAAGATCCGGCCAACGAGGCGGTTTGCAATAACTGTTTCAAACATTTTGCCCACTTTGTCGAGCAGCACAATAGGCCGATATAGCACCCCGGGCGCCCCGGTTTCTTGATTACGACCAGTTTTTCCGTCTTCCAACGAAGCGGGAACTGGTCCCTCTCCAAACATGCGTTAAAGAACCCTAACAGTTGAGGCTCGAGAGGCTTTGCCAGGGAAGCCGTCGGGTCACGGGGCGGTATTTTTGGCATTCAGCCCGCGTACCGCCACTCTCAGGTCTACCTCGGTCACTTCTGGAGCGTTGTCGTCACTGTGGTCCGCGTCGGGCACCGCACCGAGTATGCTCACCTCGCGAGGGGAACAGAGCGCTCACCACGTCCTCTACTAATTGGCGCCGGAGACTGTGTCAGTGGGGGAGCCCAGGTGCGGAGTTTGTCCCACACCATTTCTATGGACGTTCCCACGGGTCCCAATTAAGAGTCCCCAACATCTCCTTGCTGGCCAGATCTTTGGCGCGCCGGATTTCTTCTTTGAGGACGGTCTTCGCTGCTCTGTACTCCTTGTACAGCTCCGCCTCTCTGGCTTCCGTAATTGGTGATACTACTACCTTTTTCTTGTTTTTTGGGGTGAGAAAATCATCGAATGACTTCTTCCGCTCTGGGTCAAGCGGAAGGGTGTGTCAGATTTCTACTGACTAAAAACCCACCCTGTTCCTTCGGCTGCCCAAAATTTCCGGGGCCGCGGTAACTCGGTAGAACTTTCCCGCAAACCCCGGCAGGCACCATTGCCTCACGACGCAATTGCGTCACCAGTGACGGGGCCTATAGGGCCATCCCTATAGGCCCCGTCACTGGTGTTGACAGCTCTTTGAAAACGACGTGCCAGCGACCCGAGCCTGGTCCTTACCGGACGGTAAGCGAGCCTGCTCGCCATCCGCAGGCCCGGAACTTTAGGGCAGCCGAAGGAACAGGTGGGTTTTTAGTCAGTAGAAATCTGACACAGCCTTCCGCTTAACCCAGAGAGGAAGAAGTCATTCGATT
The DNA here is from genome assembly GCA_943138885.2 of Tholera decimalis. Taxonomy (NCBI): domain Eukaryota; kingdom Metazoa; phylum Arthropoda; class Insecta; order Lepidoptera; family Noctuidae; genus Tholera; species Tholera decimalis. The sequence continues at coordinate 2,425,834 of OW964553.2, read as the reverse complement.
ATTTTCACACTCAGAAAAAAAAGGTAGTTGTATCACCACGGAATACATTGTACTTTAGTATCACTTTCCAAATAAAACAACAAATAAATTGTTATTAGTTAGTGTTACTCAAAATAGCCGAAGTGACATTACTGATTATCCTTAATAGACGCTTAATGGATCAAGAGACATAGTTAATTAATATAACTTAATGCAAAATGGTTCAAGTAACACGGTTTTTTAATGTAGTTGAATGCAAAATGGGCCAAACGACATAGCTTATTTTTTTGGTTTATTGCAAAATAGGTCAAACGACAAAACCACAATCATGGCGAAAAAGCCAAATGCCTTAATCAACACACGTTATAAACGTTTGAAAAATCAAAATAGCTTAAGTCATCGAGTCTTCAAATATGTCTAATTTTGTGTCGTATAGATCAATGAGCTTAGAAATGAGGCCTGTTTTGCAGTGGGTGCTAAGCGCCAAAAAAGTAGTCCAAAAAATTTGAAACCTGACTCAAACGATGGAGAAAAATTTGCTGATTCCAAATATGTATATAACTCAATATCGCAAAAAATGTCGCTTAGATCAATTAGCCTTTCAACCGTCGTTATGAATTATAGCTTTAATATACAAGTCAGCACAACTATTATTACGTAACTTACGAAATAAGTGAGCTTTTTTTAAGCGGATGGCGGGCTTTATGCCCACACCACAGATTATTCAAATGTTTCGTTCAGAAACGTTAAAGGCAAATACTTACGTAGGTATACTGCCATGACGGAGTGAAAAAAATAAAAATAATTTCGACGGTTTGATACAAAAAAGTATTAAAATCGATTATTACGAACATTAGTTGAGTATTTAAGTAACATGTAGCGAGATTGCAATGACATTCCTGTTTAGATAACATTGTGACAAAATTTTTCAATTGCGTGTAAACTCCTTGCTTGAACTTGCATGACCTGTGAGCTGTGCTATAAATTAAAAAAAAATACTTACCGACCTTGGTTTCATGACAAAAATAAAAAGTAAAAAAACTAAAACCCGACTACGACAAAAAAATCGATGATAAAAAGGATGAAACAAGATTTTCAGGATGCTGAAATAAACAAGGTTACTGTAAAAACAAGAACAGAACAAAAATAAAAGCCGTAGTCACACGTCACGTTATTAATTGTTTTGTTACGGTTGATATCCTATATAACGTGTGATGTGGAAAGATTCGAAGGACCGTGTGGCGGGAAAATAACTTTTGCGGGCGGTGAGGTATTGAACACACAGTATTGAGTTTTACCAGGTGTAGGAATAAAGGTTGATGGACTTACTTGGATGTTCTGGAGCTGATTAGGTTGAGTAGAAGACGCACGTGGATTGAATCACTTTCTTCTTCGGATGTTTAATCACTTTCACTGTAGTCTTTGTTTTGTCACACGTGTGTGTCCAATACGGATATTTTTGATAGTTATAGATATACAGCGGTATTTAGTTAATCTCGGCTAGACGCGGGGTGATAGCTTCACGATAGTTTCTTCTGGAATACTCCGAGACAGAATATGGCGGAGGTAATTATATTCCTTCCGCACCACAGTAAATGTACGGTGATTCGCTGGCGTTGAATACGCCAATCAGCGGAGCGTGTGATGAGCATTTCGTCTCTGATTGGTGGGAACAGTTTTGCTAGGAATGGATATTGGAAGGAATGAACATGATTAGTCAACTCAAAACCGCGGTAATATATGAAATTGTATTCTAATATGTGATATGTTCGGATATAAGTCAGTAAAAGTTACAAACTAAATAACTTGCGCAAGCAACGTGTGACTACGGCTTTTATTTTTGTTCTGTTCTTGTTTTTACAGTAACCTTGTTTATTTCAGCATCCTGAAAATCTAGTTTCATCCTTTTTATCATCGATTTTTTTTTGTCGTAGTCGGGTTTTAGTTTTTTTACTTTTTATTATTTAAACTATTTTGGTGTTAAATCACTGTGCTTCTATACTATTTACTTTATTTTTTATAAGTTCAAGTGAAGCCCTTTCAAATGATACCAAACACGATATATCTATCTTACTTTTATTTTTTACACATGACTTTTTGACCGCTAGAGGGCGCCACGTTAAATTTAAGTAATATTTTTGATAAGTACAAGTGAAGCCCTTTCAAATGATACCAAACACGGTGTATCTATCTTATTTTTATTTTTTTACACATGATTTTTTGTCCACTAGAGGGCGCCACTTTAAATTTAAGCAATGTTTTGGAAATGTGCATGTGACGTCCTTTGAAATGATACCAAACACGGTGTGTTTATCTTATTTTTATTTTTTTACGCAACACTTTTTGGGCCCTAGAGGGCGCCACATTGGGTTTTGTGACACGTCACGTAGCCTATGTTCAGCGGACGGTCAAGACGGTTCTAACGATACCTTATTTGTCGAGTTCTGATAAGCAGCTTTGGAGCTATGAGGGAACAGATGAACATACACACATACATACATTTTTTTTTTATTGTAATTCACAAAACTGGTGTACAATCACACATTAAAACATAAAACACACAATATAATATGCCAGATTGACACCTACTAGATGTGAATCTAACATGCACAATAATAAGTCACTTACAATATTTAAGACAACGTACAAATTGCCGAAACCTAAATATCCAACGGTAACGAAAAATAGACAATTTAAATATGGTATATATAACAAACAAGGAGAGAAAAAAGGAGAGAAAAATGATACATTATAAAAAATATGTTTCTACATTATATATACATACATACATACATACATAGCCTGTCAAAATCATAACCCTCCTTTGGCTTTGCCGTAGTCGGGTAAAAAGCTTGAGGGTTTTATATGGGGCATTACGGCCAAGTTAACCTGTATGTTTAGATACTGTTTACGTGCAAGTGTGATGAAAAATAATAAACACACAGGCAAATCAATCCGTCCAATTTATAAAACTCTGTATTTAATATAAAATATATAATAGTTAGGTATTAAAAACTGGCTGGCTACCTGTTGCATAATACTGACAACTCGTGGTTGTCTATACGAAAATAAAACACGAAATTATTTTACTTACGAGTGATAAGCTATCCCAGTTAGTTTTTTACTTCCTTCTTTCCGTCTTTTACACCACCTTAATACGCAGGAGGTCATTTTTATCCCTCAGAAACGAGCTTTTTCTTGGATTTTTCACTAATCAACACGATTCTGGCGTCTGTCATTGAGCGCACGTCAGACTGAGAGGCGCTTTGATTGTATTGTTTTCACCCCGCCTACTTGATTGTGTTTTGCGTGGAACCATTTTTTAGCGGAGTTCGTGTTCTATATCATTCCTAATTCGTTGGCTGAGGCAGTGAGTCGATTTTACAAGAATGTTCTAGAACTCAAGGAACGCATCCGGGTAGACTGGAAACCGTACTCAACATAACAGTTACATCCAGTTAATTACGTTGAGTTTAATGTTGTTGAGAAAAGATTAAGCTGATCGTAAGGCGAAAAGCTCTAATAATAATAAATTTTGTGAACAAATCATTTATTTAGTTTTTATCAAAGTCCTTGTCGATGGGAATAATGCTCTCAACAATGGCAGCACAACCATGGTGGATGTTTTTCCAACTAGATCTTTATATACACATATGTTTACAAATAACATTTATGTATCTGTATGTTTTTTTATTATCGATAACTAGTACTCACGCGGGGCTTCGCTCCCGTGGATCCTATCACGGTAAAAACATAACTCTCCTTTTTTGCAGTCGCGTAAAGAGTAGCCTATAACCTTCCTCAAGCTTCAAGCTACTTCCATACCAAATTTCATCCAAATCCACCCAGTACTTTCGAAGATTAGCGCGTTCAAGCAAACAAACAAACTTTTCCGCTTTATAATATTAGTATAGATTATTCGCAAACCGTGTTGATTTCAAAATAAATATGATTTCTCAAATACTTCCAGTTATTTACACGATACTAAAATACGAACAAAACAAATTTTAATGAGACTTTCACTAGAATATAGAGGAGGTTATAGAGCAATATATAGGCTACTTTTTATCCCTGAATTCCCGTGGCATCGGGATTTACGCGGGAAAAGATGCGAAGGTAATGTCAACTGCGATGTAAAAGAAGTTAGGGACACGATAGTCTAGACTTACACTAAACATAATAAAAACACACAAAAAAAATCATAGTCGCCAGAATGCTAAATACAAGTCTTCAGACTTTAAATAATCTACGATGTTAGAAATTTTGTTATACTAAATTTCTTTTCGTTTCCACAGCTAATCATGGACCGCATCAGCAAAGGCATCACAGACAAGGTGTCCCGCAGCGGACAGTTCGCGAGCGCCTTCTTCAAGTGGGCCTACACGTACAAGCAGACGTGGATGCGGCGCGGCTACGACACGCCCGTGCTCAACAGCCTGGTACGTGCACGCCTTACACGACTGGTCCACGCGGGACATGCGCGGGACATGCGTGGGACATGCGGGGGACGCGCGCGGGACATTCGGGGGTCGCGCGCGGGACACGCGCGGGACATGCGGGGGACGCGCGCGAGACATGCGGGGTACGCGCGCGGGACATGCGGGGGACGCGCGCGAGTCATGCGGGGGACGCGAGCGAGACATGCGGGCGACGCGCGCGAGACATGCGGGGGACGTGCGCGGGACATGCGGGAGACGCGCGCGGGACATGCGCGGGACACGCGCGGGCCATGCGGGGGACGCGAGCGGGACATGCGGGCGACGCGTGCGAGACATGCGGGGGACGTGCGCGGGACATGCGCGGGACATGCGGGGGACGCGCGCTGGACATGCGCGGGACACGCGCGGGACATGCGGGGGACGCGTGCGAGACATGCGCGGGACATGCGGGGGACGTGTGCGGGACATGCGCAGGACACGCGCGGGACATGCAGGGGACGCGCGCGGGACACGCGCGGGACATGCGGGGGACGCGCGCAGGACTTGCGTGGGACATGCGGGGGACGCGCGCGGGACATGTGGGGGACGCGCGCGGTACATGCGGGTGACGCGCGCGGGACATGCGCGGTACACGCGCGGACCATGTGGGGGACGCGCGCAGGACATGCGCGGAGACGCGTGGGACATGCGAGGGACGCGCGCGGGACACGCGGGACACGCGCGCGGTACATGCTCGGGACACGCGCGGGACATGCGGGGGACGCGCGTGGGACATGCGGGGGACGCGCGCGGGACACGCGCGGTACATGCGGGGGACGCGCGCAGGACATGCACGGGACACGCGTGGGACATGCGGGGGACGCGCACGGGACATGCGCGGGAGCCGCGCGGGACATGCGGGGGACGCGCGCGGTACATGCGGGGGACGCGCGCGGGACATGCGGGGGACGCGCGCGGGACATGCGGGGGACGCGCGCGGGACATGCAGGGGACGCGCGCGGGACTTCCGCGGGACACGCGCGGGACATGCGTGGGACGCGTGCGGGACATGCGCGGAACACGCGCGGGACATACGCGGGACACGCGCGGAATTTGCGTGTGACATACGCGGGACTCCCCGCGACGCTCCACTTTTGTGAAGGACCGCCCGCCCGTGCAGTACACTTCCGGGCGTAATATTACAAAATCTTTAATTTCTTTTTTTTTATTTGGGGCGAGTCCACTCTTGACCTCAATTCTCGCCTGATGATAAGCGATAGATGAGGTCTACGATGGAATGAGGGAGCCCAGACTAATTATCAATTGGCGTGAACCCACTCCAGACACAAGCATATTTAGATTAGTTGGAGGGGTTTAGTTGTGGATATCTCTACCCAGATTGTTAGTTCTATTTAAAAAAAAACATATTTAATATAAATATACATATTTATGTAATGAAGAGGGATGACATGCATGTAGCTAACATAGTAATAGTTTAAATATCGACGGATGGATTGTATGAGGAATATACAAACAAACTAACGAATACGTTTATTATTTCACCATGGTAAAACAATACAATATAGATGCACTATCACCTAAAATAGATTCCCTGTGCTAAAGCTAAAGGTGACAGTAGGAATCACGGTTAACATAGCTACAAATAATTACTTATCATCACGCTATTTTAATTGTAGGTATACGAAAATAAAATAGAATAATAAAATAAAAAAACAATTTAAAAATAATAATAAATTTAATAATATAATAAATTTAAAAGGAACCAAAACTTTTAAACATGTCAATCTTCTCTATGTAACGCTAAATTCAAAAAAAGAATATGACAGAAAAGTAAGTAAATGATTCTGTGACTTTCTGACAAAAAGATTTTTAGTAGTGGCTACAGTTCACATTACTAGCAGTCCTGTTAACCCCTTCAACTAAGCTTAATATGCTTGTATCTGGAGTGGGTTCACGGCATTACTGTAATGGGTGGGGTTCGAACCCGCGATCTCTCGATCACAAGTCGACGCTTAAAATAAATAAACAATTGTTGTTTTCCCAGATGTTCTCCCGCATCCGCATGCTGCTGGGCGGCAAGGTGCGCATGATGATCAGCGGGGGAGCCCCGCTGTCTCCCGACACCCACACCCAGGTACTGCCACCTGCTTTATTACATTTATTTAATATTATGTCAAATAGAGCCACGACTTTTAATTCGATTCAGTAAACTGACATAAGCTTATGTCACTATAAAATAACTAGCAGACTTTATCACGTTAAAAACATAACCTCCTTCTTTTGAAGTCGGGTAAAAGTATAACCTAGCCTTTAACCTTCTTCTAGCTTCAAACTACTACCATACCAAATTTTATCCAAATCCACCCAGTACTTTCGAAGATTAGCGCATGTCCCTTCCGATTTTTTTTTTGTTAAATTCACAAAATGTTATTAAATATATTGCTTAAATCGATAATCGATTTTATTCCCGAATTGATTAATTTAGTATCTCAATTTCATAGTCGTCATTATCTTAAAACACTGAAACTATCAGTTTACTGAATCACATTACAAGGTGGTTGTTTGGAGGAGCGAGTTTCGATGCTTTTTTGACTATGGCGTCAATGTGTGTATCAAAAACTAAGTATCTTGAAAAACGCCCAAGTCATGGATCGTTTTACACTTTGGCAAGATTTGGCCTGCCAAAGTATAAGTTAGTGACCAGGACCGCACGTTAGTAATTTATTTATTCATAGGAAACTCAACAGCTTTTTTTACAATTCTCATTATATAATAACAATGTCACATGGGGTTCTGAAGCCTATTATAGAGTTTCACAACATGCATGTTAAACTAGACAGTATAGTAGTTCTAAAATTTTAACTATACAACCAAAGTAAAAATAAAAGGAAATATAACAACTGGTAAATAATAATAATATATAATATACGAATATTATTTACTTACTGGTAAGTATTTTTACAACAGATTTACGAAAAGATACCTTAGATAGCTGGAATATATCCAGATTTTCAAATTTGTCTATGTATAAGCGAGGCAGTCGAGTCATAACAGCATTTTGTCCATAATTGGACCGGTGTAAAGGTACACTAAATAAGTGAGCGTGTCTTGTGCGAGACCTTTGCGTGCAAAATTCTATGCATGACAAAAGGTCACCGCTGTAGATCTCACCACGAAGGATATCAAATAATAGTAGCATATCCAACATTTTATGTATATCATTGAGGGGCAGCAAGTTATAGTGACTAGAGTCTGCGAGATAAGAAGCATGACGCTTGTTACCTTTAATGTTTAAAAATTTTACAAACCGTTTTTGGAGATTTTCTATTCTAGAAATATACACATTATATTGAGGCGACCAGATTGGACTACGATACTCTAGAATGCTTCGGACATAGGCACAGTATACAATCTTAAAACTATGAAGGTTTCTGAATGGTTTACAGGTGCGCATTACAAAGCCAAGATTACGGGAAGCTTTACTGACTATGTTGTCAATATGTTCAGAAAACAGTAATTTGGAGTCGAGCATTATACCAAGATCTCTGACTACATTGACTCTTTCAATAATTTTATCATCAAAACTGTACATAAAGTTGATTGGTTTTTTGCAACAGGTAAAACTAATACACTGACATTTCGAGATATTAACACTGATGTTATTTAATAAGTAGTATTGGTATAATGAATTAAGATCACGTTGTATGAGTTCACAATCTAGGCTTGATCGGACACGCAGATATATCTTCATATCATCAGCGTATAGAAGATGCTTAGCATATTTAAAACATGAATTAATATCGTGTAAGTACGCACAGTAAAAAAGAGGTCCAAGTAAGGATCCCTGAGGCACACCGGACGGTATGCTAACGAAATCTGATCTAATAACGCAATCTATGAATTACGCAACACTTTGGTGGGTTGAGATCTAGTTTATTGATCCGACAATACTCTTCAAGCCGACATAAGTCAGCTTGAAGAATGTCATCGGCAAAACATAATAGTTTGGATGCATGGAGGCAAAGATAATGTCGTTCACATAGACTACAAATAAGAAAGGACCAAGCAGCGAACCTTGAGGCACCCCACTGGGCATATTCACCCAGCTAGACGTATAGTTATTAATTACTACCGCTTGTGACCTGTTATCAATGTAAGAAGCGAACCACCTCAGCAGGTCTCCACGAATGCCTATGCGTCTCAGCTTCATTATTAGGGAATCGTGGTCGATCCGATCAAATGCATTACTGTAAACTGTCCGTGTAAACCACATCAACCTGCTTACCATAGTTATCCTTACTAAACGCAGAACGTATGTGCGTCATACAATATCCTTACGAAGACGCATACATTTTACACTCGTGCAATGTTAGCGGCCGACGCGACACGCACACGAGCGCCCAGTTGACCATAGCTGTCCGTTGGTTCAGTGAACGAATTTAACGTAGGTATCTAATATATCATAGACTGATATGAATAACTGTTGATAATTGAGTTTACCGTGTAATTATTGATAATTTTCTGGAAAGTAAAATTATGATTCGCCAGCTCTACCTATCTACCTGTAGTAGATATGAGCGCCGCGCCGGCGCGCCGCCGCCGCCGTGAAATCCCCCGCGCCGCCGCCGCCGTCCCCAGGCGCCGGCGCGCCGAACCCGAGCGGGCGGCGTTCAGTTTAAGCTAACACGCTGACCAAACCGAACGCATGATAATAAATGCTAGCAAAATAGCGCCACTAGACGTAAACGTTTATAAAACGAAACTCTTTGACATTACAATTTCTGTGTTGTCCAAGTTATCAGCTAACAAACACAGTTTTTGTTGGACCTATTTTGGTCAGTTATTTGTTAATATTGAGGGAAGAAAACGAACAGTGTTGGGCGACCAAGTATTTTGCGACGCTTGTTTGAAACCAGCGAAAGAAAAAGATGGCGATGTGCAGTTTTCCAAGTAAGTTTATGTACCTCATATTAAAATAATTAAATTGGTACCTACTTACCTATGTTGATAGCTTTTTTACGAGGTTAATAACCTGGTTAAAAAAGCTATTTAATAAGTAAGTTGTGTTTTATGATTTTCTTATGCTCTTGTTTTTATCTAACATTGCTAATATAGGTACATATTTTGTTTGTTTCTTATCTATAAAATGTTACTAGCTGACATATTTTTAATTGCCTATGTATTATATTATGTTGCTCTTTATTTCCGTGAGGTTTGGTATATTACGTTTTTATTAGGATTTTGGGAGCTTGAACGAAAATCTTTAATTTTGTTTCAGAGCACTCATTAAGGCCTACAGTAAAAATATAGCCACGACCAATTTACTGCGTCATTTAAAGGATGAACATAACTTAGAAGATACTGAAAATAGAAAAAAAGTAGCCAACATTAAGGATGTTTTTTTTTTCGTACAGAGAAAATCAAAACCTGTCACAAAAAGTGGTGAAACTGGTGGAAAAAAGACAAGTGGATGCTAGCGCACGATCTAGCACTATGGTTCGCCAGATCAATATTACCATTCGACAGCATTCATGATGAAGCCATGATTGGTTTTTTCTTAAAATATAATATAATTGTGGCTGATGAGGATCTACCCTCACGGCATAATATTGCTCGAGAGAGGCTAGAAGATGTATATAACAGTATGTTAACATATGTACAGAGTATTATTAAAAAACAAAATTTAAGATTTGGTGCATTAACAACAGATTTGTGGACAGACCAATTTAGACGTCGCAATTATATAACCTGCACTTTCCATTATATTTCTCATGAGATGAAACTTTTGAAAATCACACTAGCTACCCAACAAGTTATTGGAAAACATACAGGTGAAAAGATCAAAGACGAAATTTAAGGTATTTTGCGGACATTTCAGATTCCACAAAAAGATATTGTCCTTGTGACTCACTGTGGCAGTAATATGAAAAGTGCTGCTGATTTACTGAATATGAAAAATCATCTTTGCCTGGGCCATGCTTTGTATAATCTAGTTACCGTGGACGGTATTCAGAACACTGATGCGGTTTAAAATAGTCAAGTACTTGAGGTATAGAGCTTCTCAACTAGAAGCCGCTGCCAGCGAGGAACAACGTGATCTGCTTTCATCTTTTGAAGATATTGGGGAAAATATAAACCACTCGGATGACGAAACTTCATCGAATGATATTGACCTAGACAAGGTTTCGACAAGATCTGGAACAGTGCCCCCCCAACTATAAAGACGAGTATACCAACGAAATGGCACAGCATGCTTATGATGCTAAAAATCATCAGCCACAATGCAAATCGCCGACCCATTAGAGACATGTTGATTGATATAATTCGCAGTGCTCTTTTACTAGATGAGAATGAGTACAATTTAATTACCAGCTTGACATCTTTCTTTGATAAATTCAAGTTCTGAATCACAAACCACGATTAATTTAGCATTGGTTTTTAAATCAGAAATTAGAAGGTTGCTGGAAGAATGTAACGACGAGGAACCTATCATTGTCACTAGACTAAAAAATAACATGTTGCAATGTTTGGACCATCGCTTTCCTGTTACAGACACTATTGTGGCGGCTACTTTATTGGATTGTAGGTTTCAATCAATTAAAGAAATCGACATTTACATGGAAAATCAAGACACCAATAAGTTAGCATTTTTGACAAAATTTTTAAAGAATATTTTGAAAGAGGAGGATGTTATTGACCCAACAAGAGATGCAACACCTAAACCGAGTTCCGCGCCTGCACCGTCTAATATTTTGATGTTTTTGGTTGATAAGCACAGCAGTAGGTACATCCAGTGAAAGTGAAATAGACAGCGTGGTTGAAAATGAATGCTGGAAGTATTTTAGCACAGCTCTAGTGTCAAAGATCTTCAGCCATACGAAGGTGATGTATTAATGTCCTGGAAAGACAGAAAGATCTCCTTTCCAAGGCAAAACTTTGGCTCGAGCAATATTGTTTGTACCGGCGACAAGTACCCCAAGCGAAAGAGTTTTCTCTGTTGCAGGGCAGGTAATAACCGCAAAGAGGTCTCGCTTAAATCCCTTAAGGGTAAACCGAATATTTTTGACAAATATAATTGACAAATATAGCCATTGCAAACGAGAAACCGACATTTGAATTTAATTGGTATTTCATCTTTTATCTGACTGAACCTATAATGTGTTCGTTAAAGTTTTAAATAATGTTTACAATTTTCGAATTGTTTTTAATATGAATAATATTTATATGTAAGTACCTTGAGTTATTAAAATTAATTAAAAAATAAATATAAAAGTAATTAAAATAAGTAATTAAAACGGTTTTATGTTCCTAATTTCCTGATAAGATAAGTTACTAAATATCACACTTTTAATGTTAATTTGGTTTTCCCTTTTTTAAGTTTATCTTGTCAATTCAAATTGTCTCGTCAAAATTATAATAAATCTTAATTATACGTAAATTATTGTTTTATTTCTTCTCTTAAATTAAAGTAGTTAAAGAAAGGTCACGCCGCGCCGCCGACGCCGCCGCCGCCGACTTCAAAAAGTCGGCGCGCCGCCGCCGACAGATTGATCATCGGCGCTCATATCTAACCTGTAGGTATTACTGCATTAGGTATTGTACCTACGACCGTCCGAACGATAATTCAATGACCGGACATTACTTCAACTTGATGTGATATTGATAAGCGATATCACCGTGTAAAATTCAATCTTTCTATCGTACTTGAACAGGCTTAGGACCGCGATGAATTTAGTCGGCCGCTATTTCGTTTGTCGCATGCCGTTTTATCTACCTAAGTACCTATCTTTCACTATTTCACCCCCGCGATGCCTTTGATAAGTTGTGTTTAGGTAGGTACAGTTTATTGTTTGTACTACAAAAATATTCAAAGACGGCGTGTTTAAAAGATTTGAATCATAATATTTACAGTAATAAGACTATAATCATATTGATAGGAAGAAATACTTTATTATATAGAACTATTTACACTTTACACTTAGGTTCTTAGTTTATACTATTTCTGCGATCCACTTTCACCAGTTTCAAAATGACCACCGCCTTGGTACATGCACTTATTTGCACGCTTTCTTAAATTGTATTTAAAGTAAGCACTTAAGTGTCACTTTTCATTGTCACAAATGCTTGTTCAATTTTAGTTTTGAGTTCCACGACTTGTTGATTGACTGATGTACAAGAGCGATTTTATGCGACCCCATAAATAAAAGTCTAATGGTGTTAAGTCTGGCGATCTGGGAGGCCACGGCACAGGTCCTCTGCGACCTATTCAGCGACTGCCATACTCCGCGTCCACATGCTAACTAAATGGAATGGAAACTAAAATGTCACGAATGTAAACCAAAAAACTACACCAGATCGCTGTTGGCGGATGACTAACTTTTGATATCAGATACTAATGCTGGTTGGGCGTCAACGTGTGTTGGCATTTCGCATAAATAATGTGTGTCCCCCCCCCGCAGGTGCGCATCTGCCTGTGCGCGGACGTGGTGGCAGGCTACGGGCTGACGGAGACCACGTCGTGCGCCACCGTCATGGACCCGCACGACCGCTCCACCGGCCGCGTGGGGGCGCCCACTGCCGGGACCGACATCCGCCTGACGGACTGGACCGAGGGCGGCTACCGCGTGCACAACAAGCCATACCCGCAGGTAACATACGTCATGGACCCGCACGACCGCTCCACCGGCCGCGTGGGGGCGCCCACTGCCGGGACCGACATCCGCCTGACGGACTGGACCGAGGGCGGCTACCGCGTGCACAACAAGCCATACCCGCAGGTAACATACGTCATGGACCCGCACGACCGCTCCACCGGCCGCGTGGGGGCGCCCACTGCCGGGACCGACATCCGCCTGACGGACTGGACCGAGGGCGGCTACCGCGTGCACAACAAGCCATACCCGCAGGTAACATACGTCATGGACCCGCACGACCGCTCCACCGGCCGCGTGGGGGCGCCCACTGCCGGGACCGACATCCGCCTGACGGACTGGACCGAGGGCGGCTACCGCGTGCACAACAAGCCATACCCGCAGGTAACATACGTCATGGACCCGCACGACCGCTCCACCGGCCGCGTGGGGGCGCCCACTGCCGGGACCGACATCCGCCTGACGGACTGGACCGAGGGCGGCTACCGCGTGCACAACAAGCCATACCCGCAGGTAACATACGTCATGGACCCGCACGACCGCTCCACCCCACAGTGGCCTGAAAATCGGCTGTCATAGACTTAGGGATTTCAATTTTCAAGTCCCGGATTTTTGCCGGATATGGCTTCTATTAGTTATATCTATATACAACAATGACACCCGAGTTAATTCAGAACAAAAACGAAGCAATTATATTTTTTTTCCGAAAAATTTGTATGATACTTGTATGAAAAATCTAATTATCTCATAAACGGCAATGAAAACCGTAATATCCTTACAGGTGGTTATAGTATTAATCAAAAACCTCCAAAATTCTTTCCGATGTTCAAGGTTTTCTGTGAGATCCTGCAAAGATAAAATTTTAATGATATTAATTATATAGCGTGGAGACGACGATAGGACTCTAATTGAAAACACTGGCATTGCTGGTTCCTAGAAACACTTATAAACTATCAAATCTATCTCATTCTAACATCGAAATTAAAAAATACGATTTTGTCAAACAAACTAAATAGCATAAAACTACACACCAAATAGAACACCATTTAAAAATATTGCTTCAATGACCTGTACAAAGAGACGCAGAATGGCAACAAAGCGCGGTTCAATTACATTAAATCAAATCACATATTATTAACGAAATAGTCAGGCACCATTCACCAGCGAGTTATTCAGTAATCAATTTATTAATATTATAATACGTCACTGTTTATTAACCACAATCACTTTTCGATCACTTCGCTAAGTAGTCAGTATTATTATTTTTTATTTTCAACATTTCCGCCGTGTTCTTGAATACACAATGTACACTGACGTATAATGTTATATATCACTGTTGATAATAGGTCACCAGTAGCAGCTTGACTTTCGAAGAGCGCGGGCGCATCAGAAATTCCAAAATGCGTTACAGACACGGAGCACGTCCGGTGATACACTGACCGTGAGTCCGTGACCGTGTGACCGTGACCTAGACAGAGAATATGACTACCCCTCCCGTATACCCCCGCGATGACCCGCGCTCGCCTCGTCCGTTCGTGGAACAATATCGGCATGCTTTATGACTCTTACGACTCAAGCATACGGTATAATTTGCATTGATTTGTATCAGGCGATCAGTTTTAGAAATGAAAGTTGTAGTATTTTGTAGTAGCGAGCTGGCAACGTGGATAATATCGATGCGTCCGGGGGTCGTTAACCTGTCCCGTTAACAATACATCATGTAAAAAATGTTTAAAATAAAAATAATGTCCTGTGACTAAACTACTGCATATGATCGATCGATTGTTTGTGTGCAGGTTGGGAATATAATAACTAAATACGAAGTTCAATTTAAGATGGTATCGTCCTCTCCACGCTGTATACTCGTAGTAATGAACTTATTACACAATTCACAGAGAACAAAGATAAATTACGAAAAAAAAAAACAAAACAAACTTACCTTGATGCTGTTCGTCATATTCAACAAGTCTTCGATTTAAATTTGCTTTAAACATTGAATTGCTCGAGTCAGTCACAGCTAAATTCACATTATTTTTGTCATTACACTATTCGATTGTACTCTGTTTCGTTAAACTTTGATAAACACCAACAATTTTGATGTTTACCGATGCCATATTGAGTATTGAGAGATTCGTTGCTAGGTGGGAGAAAGTAGTACTAAATTTAAATGAACAGGCTAGGCAAGTAGTTAAACGTTATCGATCCAAGTAATTTGCCTAGCTGTTTGATCAAATGGCTGAATATGATTCAGGCTGCTAGTTGAACGGCGCTGTTTACTAAAGAGAGAGAGAGATAGCTTAATTAGCCGTTTAGTCAATAGACTAAACGGCTAATTAAGCTAGTTGGCTGCGTCACATATATAGAGATTGAAATGTCAATATTGTGGTGATAAAATAATAAATATAAAATTAAAGTACTCTTTCCCGCATCTGTCTGTGTTCAAACGCAATTGATTATATTCGACCTTAGTGAAAATACTCAAAAATAAATTCTTAATTTCGGTTTGTTAATTAATCGTTAAATACTTCCAGGGCGAAATAGTGATTGGCGGAGATTGCGTGGCGGAAGGCTACTACAAGAACCCTGAGAAGACGAAGGAAGAATTCATCGACGAGGATGGACGACGCTGGTTCAAATCTGGAGATATCGGGGAGCTGCATCATGATGGATGCATTAAAATTATTGGTGAGTATCATCTGAGATATTAAAAACACACAGCTAGAGGAGACTCAAACTAGTGGCGCCAGCGCCACAACTTTAAGAATGAATGTAATAATTTATTATCAAAAAAAAAAAACACATCTTTAAAAAAATTATGCATGTGCTAGTCGCCTCGATGAACAATGTATTATACATTGTTCATCGAGGGGAGAAAGTGACCGATTACCAACGAGGGTGTAGTTTGAGTCCTTAACACACACGAGTTGGGAATCGCACTTTCTTCCGAGTGGTACATAGTGCTTTACACTTTTGCGACCCGCACATTTGTACTACAGTAATGACGTCCTTTCTGTCAAACTTTAAAAAGTAATATGGCACTTTTCGAGCAGGTATAGTATAAAAGCAATGAATATTATGTGAATCACTGCATACCTATCACCGAGGTGGAAAGCTTGCAGCAGTGATTCACATAAAACAGTCCAGTTAAAAATAATAAATAAAAACAAACCAGGATAAAGTTGGGGTTTATGTGATCACTTAAATCCATTATCTGAGATTTTTGGTGGTATATCCGTTAATCTTCCATATTTATTAAATAACTATTTTTTTTATTACTGATGGATCCACTCTTGACCTCGATTTCGCCTGATGGTAAGCGATTGATGAGGTCTATGATGGAACGAGCGAGCCGGTAGAGAATTCCATAGCTTGGTTGTGCGTACAAGACGGTATATCGCTCAAGTGTGGGTGGTATACCCAGCCGTGCGTCTGGTAGATCGGTGGTGAAAGGGAGATGGAGGAATCAGGTCATAGAGCTCCTGCGCACACTCTTTGAAGTACAATCTGTAGAAAACCGACAGGCAAGTAACGGTTTGCCGATGGGCCAGGCTATAAAGCTTGTCCATTAGCACCTCGTTGCCTATAAGCCTTTTAGCTCTGCGCTCGATCGATTATAACGAAACGAAAGCCCTCCTTTACATATAAACATAAACCACAGATATTGAACATTACTCACCATTATATACACCCATTGATTTAATTAAATTTTGTAATGCTCGAGAAGAGACTGGATCCTACAACACAGGGAATCCTAGTGTGGGATCCAGAGAATACTTTTACGTATCTAACAGAATTCTATTGAACAGAATAATTTGTCGTGTTATCTCATTAACCCGTCTCTCCTGTAACAGATCGCAAGAAGGACCTAGTGAAGCTGCAAGCGGGCGAGTACGTGTCGCTGGGCAAGGTGGAGGCGGAGCTGAAGACGTGCCCCATCGTGGAGAACATCTGCGTGTACGGGGACAGCTCGCAGGCCTACACCGTGTGCCTGCTGGTGCCGCAGCCGCGCCTGCTGGCCGAGCTGGCGGCCCGGGCTGGTCTGCCCGCCATGGACTTCCCGCAGCTGTGCGCCAGCGCCGCCGTGGAGAAGGCCGTCGTCAAGGAGCTGCAGGATCACGCGCGCAAGTGTGAGTTCACTCAACCACTCCCATCACCTGTACAGCCTCTTCTCAACTATGTTGGGTCAGCTTCCAGTCTAAACAAATACAGTTGAATATTAAGGGCCCCCGAAACGATCCAACCGTTTCATTCAAACCTTACATGTTTGATGCTACCGTTTCAAGTTGTGAACGGTTTGTGAAATAACACTGCACAATTTGGTTTCAATTTGACAGGCCTGTTGGTCTAGTGGTCAGTAATCTTGTCTGCTATGCTCACGGTCGTGGGTTCGATTCCCACCCAGGACAAATGTTTGTGTGATGAGCACGATCATATGTTCTTTTTCTGGGTGTAATTTATCTATAATATGGATGTATTTAGAAATATATATGTATGTTTATCAATTATCAAGTACCCATACCACAAGCTCTGCTTAGTTTGGGACTAGATGACGTTGTGTGAAAGTTGTCGAATATTATATTTAAAAAAAATCTATTTTCGTCCAACATTTTCGGTTCACGACTCACGCTACAAAATCCAACGCAAAACTAAGCCGAGTTTCTTCAAACGCATCGGAACACGATCAAACGGCACGTCAAACAACAAAAATATATAATTTCATCAAACATGCTTCAAACTCGTATATGTTTGACAAACCGTTCGAAACTACCTTTGTATAAATGATCAAAATTGATTGAATCAAACCCAAACTTACGTGTTTGAGTCAAAACATTGGACCGTCAAATGAAAGGCAGCGAGGAACGGACCGCCAGACTACTCAAACTCAAAATACTTTTTATTTCTCAAACTCATAATCAATATCTCTTATTCCTATGTATACCAGCCTGCGTACAAGAATGGGAACAGAAACTTTGTCATGAGCCTTTTTAGGGCTCCATAGCCGAATGGCAAAAAATGAAATCCTTCTACGTCCGTCTATAGATGTATTCTGTGAACCGCGTTCTGATTTAAAAATGTATATATTTAAAATTAAGGAGGGCTCCCCCAAACATGGAACTGAAACTGTAAAAGATTTTTTTTTCCATAAAACCTATGCGCGTGTAGTATCTATAGACAGATCTTTAAAAATTACAGTGAGGTTTCTGAAACCACTTTTTCATAAAGTCAATCCTTTAAAAGATATTCCCCTCCAAAGTGGTAAAATGTGTCCGTCCGTCCCCCTCTAACTTGTATAATAATGGAGTGAAGAATCTAAAAAAAAATATATTCTGTAGATCTTAATGTGAACTTTCAACGAAAATTAGTTTGAACGAGATCGGGTCAGCAGTTTTTGAGATACAGCATATTTTCTAGAACCGCAAATATTACTATGTAATTCATACAAACACTATGAAAAACAAAGTTATTTAGCGTAGTTGTAAAAATGTAAATAAGCTAGTTTTAAGAAATTTTTAAGGTTTTTTTTTATTAGTCAAATAAATATGCATATTATATTATTATAGTTACTACGGAACCCTTCAGGGGCGAGTCTGACTCGCACCTGGCCAATTTTTTAAATCTAGAAAGACATTTTTTAATATCATTATGGTTTTACGCTTTTCTCAGGTTAACTCGATACTTTATCATTATAAATCAAATCAAAGCGAAATTCTACTGCAGCAAAATTAAGGCCATGAGAGCCAGAGTGGTCTAACTGTAAAATCGACTTATTAATAAAATGACAGTTCGGTGACTCTGGCTCTCATGGCCTCAAAAATTTCAACTGTCTAAATAGGGTCCAAAATTTTGAACAAAATTTTAGGCCACTGTGGTGCTATGACTTTTTTAGAGCAGTTTTATCAATTAAAATGAGTATTGAAAAAAAAATTCAGTTAGGCCACTCTGGCTCTCATGGCCTCAATTATAAATTAAGTACAGTTGTATTTTTTGTTTATTATTATTAATGAGGATTGTACCGCAGGCGGGCTGGAGAAGTTCGAGGTCCCGGCGGCCGTGAAGCTGGTGACGGAGGTGTGGTCGCCCGACATGGGGCTGGTGACGGCGGCCTTCAAGATCAAGCGGAAAGACATCCAGGAGCGCTACAAGGAGGACATCAAGCGCATGTACGCCTCCTGAGCGGCCCGCTCGTGGCCTCCACTCTGTACATATTCGTCTTACGTCTAAATATCCTAGTGTTATTCGTGTAATACTACATTTTTCGCTTGTGCGAGTGCGGACGGATGATCGTAACTGTTTATGTATAAAAAGTAAGTACACCGTTTGACTGGTCGAACGCTCTGATGAGATTCTTTGTGTAAATTTAAAATTATGTAGATCTGATGTGGTGAGTGATCGGAAGTAAGTTTTACGTCATTATTATACAGCCCTCGGATATTGTGTAGATATTGGCCTAGCGTCTCATGTGTAGATAGCTATTGTCCCTACCGCGAAACCCGCAGATTTGTTCCTACGCTTTTTAAAAGACATGTCGACGTTTCGTGGTGGGGACGAGACATCGCTAGACTAAGTAATTCTATTAGTACTTAGGGGATCGGGGATAGTGTTTGCAATGTAATAATATTAATTTTGCAATAAATACATTTTTGTTCATCTGTTTATTTGTATTATAATAATGATGGCTCATTTAAGAAATGAGAGTTCACGGCGACCTCGTGGTGTTGCATAATATTTAGCTAAATGATATGTTTTAATGTAATATGGTTATGTTGACACATGATGCATTCGTACAAGCATAATAAAACATTCATGATTATTTCTAGTTAACTCTAAGAAGACTTATTAATTACTCTACGAATATCATGTAACTATTTTATCATTGTACAACTACGTCAGTTTTGCGTAGTGAGCCCGATGTATGCGTGTCAACATAATTTGATCGGATTATAAATTTGTTGATTAGTTTTTATTGTTTTGTGGATTAGCTGATGTTGTTTAGCGTGTGTGAACAGCGTGAGGTAGGGGCTAGTCAATGTTACTGAACAATGTCGCAGCATTTTGTCCTTCTGCTGCATTTCGCTGAGCATTTACATCCATTTAAATATAAAATACAATTTTAAATTAAATTTAACATAATCAATGTTACCTGAACAAACGTAATATTCCATTGATGTATTTAACGTGAGAACTTGAGTATTAGGAACGGTTTCGTTTATATTTTTCGATGTAATCATATTGTCAGTGAAGCAATCGTTCATGAACATCAGTTTACTGTCGTAGGGAGTTTGCTCAGTTCACGTGACTGTTACTTTGTGTTTGAAATTCTTAAGCAATGCAATGAAAACCAATTTTGTATTATTTATTGAATAAATGTTAATAAAATCATTATTGCATTTTATTTCTTCTTGTGCATGTGGTTCCTTGTTGGGGTAATAGAGGAAGGGCATACTATTTATTAGGCTACGTTTAATCACTACTCTCTCTGCTAGATCTTTCAGTTTTATGAGGAGTATCAAATATAAATAATACAAAACGTTTTATATAGGTTTATTTTACTATTTATTAATTCAAAATTAATATTTTTGTGGGTCCACCCTTTGCCTTAATTACGGCAGAAATTATTTTTGGTAAAGAGCCAACAAGATTTTTACAGTTTTCAGCAGTAATCGCGTTTCATTCTAGGCGCAGGTAGCGTTTTAAATCTCTATTGTTCATTGTGTGGCGCCTAAGTCTACGCTTTAATAAACCCCATAAATATTCTATGGGGTTCAGATCTGGCGACTGGGCAGGCCAGTCAAAAAGCTCTGTGTTATTTTCCCGAAACCATGTCATAGTGCGGGCAGATTTGTGGCATGGCGCGTTATCCTGCTGGAATTTAACACCATCCATGTTCGTGTCACCGAAAAGTTTCGTGAATGAAGGCAGCAACGCAGTTTCTAGTACATTTATGTAAGTAGAGTCCATGCGGCCCTCACACACGAACAATTCGCCAACTCCAGAATCGGTCATGCAACCCCAGACCATTATGCTGCCGCCGCCGTGGTTTACGGTTGGGATCACACACTGGCTTAAATTCTTCGACCCGGCGACGCACAAAGGTCACACCAGGTGTACCAAAAATCTGCAATAAAGAGAAAAATATTGAGTTTCGGAAAAAAATAACTTCATTTATGCGTTTGGTTTTTAAACCAATTTATATAATTTTATTAGGGCATTAAATTGACTTACTCACCTCAAAGTTTGATTCGTCTGACCACACAACATTTGACCACTCTTCAGCGGTGAAAGTTCGGTGTTTTAAGGCCCATTAAGGCCGCTGCCTCGAATTTTATTGAAAAGACTAGATATTATATAACAATTTCATGACTCAATTGCAAACCCATAGCTGTCATAAACATTTTTCATTCGATGGAGCCCCATCGTCAGAACGCCAGTGACCGTGTCTTCTGTATTCTTGTATTTGATAAGTATTTTATTGACTGCAACCTGCTCTGATGTAATGGTATCGGACATCTATGTGCTTACTTCGGGCGTGGTAATTTTGATTACCTGAAAGATTAATGTCAGTGTGAATTGGCTTAAACAGGCTTTGTGCACGAAAGCTACTACTTGGGAAAGGTTGTCTAAAGCCACTTAACTTTCACATGATATTTTTCATGCAAGCAAGCATGCAGCATATAATGTAGCAAGCATGGTTTCTGTCACGGATCCAGCGCTGCAGGGCTGACAGCAGATGATGACAGCACCATTATCGGAGCCCCACAAGGCCACTGCCTGCCGGGGTTACGGGAATGTTCTAACGAGATACCGCGGCCCCGAAACGTAAGGACAGTGAAGGAACAGGGTGGGTTTTCAGTCAGTAGAAGTCTGACACTCCCTTCCGCTCTATCCACAGCAGGTGGGGTCATTTGATGATTTTCCCAACCAGAAAAAAAGTGGTCTGATTTTTGGTGTAGAGCCTGAAAATTATACATAAAGTAAACGCGGTTTCATTTAATGCCTCTCGCTTTAATCAACGTTGTTTATAAACAGTTAAAAACAGACACACCATTTATCGATAATTGATAAGAGCCGTTGCGTTATAGCACATCACTAAACAACAAAATAAAATTGAAAATTAAAAGATCGATTAAGGCTTTTAGTACTATGTTTTAATTAAAATATATAATCAAATATCTAATTTAATACTTACCGAGCCTCATCTAATGGAAATTTTGCCATAAACTTCCTTTTTTCATTACCTTTACGACTTGTACGATCTCCACATATTTCACAAGTTATAAATCGGTTTTTAGGTGGCATTATGGTACAATCACTGAACAATAACCGATATTTTTTACAAATTATGATGTAAAATGAACCGTAAATTAATTTAATTACTGCCAGAAAATAATAAGCACAAACTTAAAATATACAAGAAGACAAGACAATAAACATATATGGCCGACCATAGATTAAAAAGTGGCTGACTGTCATGAAAGAAAGAGAAAGCGCATCGAACAGGTGAGACAGCAAAATTTACCATTATTGACCCCTCAAATTCCATACAATTTTTTTCGCCTTGAAGTTGCAGTAGCCTGAAAGATAAGACGAAACGTTATATTCAAAGAGTATGTAATACACTATGGTTATATTATACATATTCAGAGGTGGGCGTTTAAACGAAAAGCATATAATATAACATATTATTTAAAATAAACGAATAAGCAGACTAGTTTATAAAAGCATTTAAAGTTATCTGTTTATTCCGCTTTTTGTTAAAATTAAAACGCAACCGCGTTTTGATAATTTCTTTTCATAACCACGTAAGTAAGAACGTGCTCAAATGAATTATGTAACAACTGATAGATGGCGCCTGATTCAATTTTAATCGATAGTAAACAATGATTATGCGAAAATCGACCTTAATGTAAAAACTTTAAGGTTTAAAATATTTACATCTTTTGTTTATGTGCTGAATCGCGTTGACTTACTCAAAATTGGTAAACCTAGCAAATTAAATATGCTTTCCGTGTTTAGTAGCGTTTCCCAATATTCAATGTACTCTGTGGCGTTTCCTCCGCCCGGTGAAAAGCGCCATGCACAGAGTACATTTTATATAGCGTCATGTTTTGTGAATTTCCGAAACAATTTGATTAGAAGTTGTGACTCGGAATTGTTTACGTAAACATAAATAGTGTAAAACATTTTTTCATGTGGTGAATTGTTTCTTACCAAGGAAATAATTCTGTGAGTTTTGGACTTATATATAATATAGTTTTTAGGTGTAGTTAATTGTGTTAATAATAGTGTAAATAGTTTATAGTGTAAGTAATTGTTTTAATTTTGACTATTTTTTCTACAAAAACAAATTGGTGAGCTAATTAAACTGTAAATTCGAATAACTACTGTATCAAAATGACGAGTAGAAGTTCGAATAACATAATTTGGAACTTTTTTTGAGAAATCATGCGACTAAAACAGCTGTGTGTAATTTTTGGAATAAAACTTTACCGTATTCCGATTATAATATCGGAACGGAGGACCCGGTTGCTGACGAGCAAAGTAGAAAAAATTATGTTTCTGAATGTGAATAAATGACTTGATGGTTTGAGGAAATAATGGAAATTTTGTAAATAATTAAAATGTACATATACTAGATAATAGATCAATGAACTTTTAAGTATGCCTGAATTTAATAAAATGTAGTTTATTATTTGACAAGTTATTAATAAATACAGATCTTAGAATAATACTAACCTACTTAGTTTAGTTTCATAATTTATTATATAATATTATTCATTCAGACCGTCCTAAGCCTGCCAAGTACGAATGAAAATTCATTGATTTCGTTTAAAAACCAATATTTAAACTTAACCAACTAAAAAAGCAAACAACATAATTTCATTATTTTTAATGTAAGAAAGTAAATAAGGGTATTAAGCAGTTTACGTAAGTAACTTTGATAAAAAATAAACGAATAAGTTCGTTAAAAGTTTTAAGTCGTTTATCACATCTTTATGTTAACATGCATATAAATAGCTATGTGTGTGTGTGTGTGATTAGTTTGGGGCCAATTTACAGATAGCGTATTGAAATAGGTTTGCATTTTTATCACGGAAGAGGGCTCTCTTTTCCCTGTATTATGAGGTGGCCGCGTAGTTGAAACGGAGACTATATTACTTTACTCTTTGGTGAGTGCGAACTTATAATAGCGATAAATTTCAATTATTTGACATTAAAAATTACCTTGGTGATATTTTTTTTTGACAAAACATAAATATCACGTAGATAGATATAAACTTTCTAATTATTGTAGAAAACAGTATGAGAGCTGCGTCGCTATCGTTATCACCTTAGAACAACAACGCATAGAAGGATAGTACGAGTGCAAAAAGTGAGGCAACTAAAACTTAGCCATTTTTGGCTAACTTTGCTCGACGAGCTGTCAGTACTCAAGGTCACATTCAGCCGAACAGAGCTCGCGAGTAAATAATTTAAAACGACCGTTTGTAGCGTAAAGGGATGTCATAGTCCTTCAGGAAAACAAAAAACGTGTAATCAAATTACATTTCACAAGTAAATACTTACATTTTATACATTATATTTAAGTAAATCGACCATCAAACAAAAATTCTAATAACCTAACTTATCACAATTCAATGTTGCTATTCGTGAGGAAAAAAATACCCATATTGATTTCTTTTGTGCTTATTTTTGTTTAAAAAAAAATATAGTATTGGCGGCAATTATGTATGCGTCAAACTAAACTATATTTATTTACAGCTACTACCTACAGTGTTTTATAACTAAAAGTTACTGTTAGTTCGAAGAGTGGCATCATAAAGATGACAATTTTATTGATTAAGATTTTTTTCATTTAAGTAATGTTCTCAATAATATTTTTCTATTTCATAAATACAACACATACTTTTAATTGATATCAAACGAGATTTTTCAAGCAATTAATACATTTCTATAATATCATTATAACACATTACACATCAAACATTCTAAACGCAATAAACGATATCTCATTTCGTTTACTTTCTGTAAATATATGTCATATAAGTCATATTACATGAAAAAACATCATCTTATTTAGTTTCATAACATAAAATACTTGATTTGATCCAGCAACATAATAGTGCGTTTTCCCATTTTTGTGGTAATGGTACTGGCAATGGTATCACTGAAAGCTATATTTGTGTGCGTTTGAAGAACGTAGACACATTCGGCTCACGCACACAAAGAAAATAAAGTGGACACACGAAATCGTTCGTGTTTTGTTCTAGACGCCTCTTCTATGCGTTGTTGTTCTAAGGTTATCACATTATTTTAGTATTACAGTGATTACAGCCAAGAATTTTGCTAAACAAGTTGCTTCTATTGAGCAATGCATTGATATTTCAAATAATTTAACTGTGACTGGCCTACTATCACGGTTGTTCGACGATATAGACATTTTTATCAGATACCCACAACAACTGTACTTGGAGAGCATCACATCTGAAGGGGCGAATGATCTACGATGGGCGAAGTGAGCAGAAGACTATAATGTAACAAAACAAAATTCATGTCAGTTGTATACTTTATTTATACTTCTGTAAATAACATAGTATTCTCATAACACAAGTTTTACATAGAGAAAGTTTACAAAGAAGATCCATATGCAGCCATGTTCGAACTATATCGTTGGAAAATAAATGTTTTTATAAAATATTTGTTTATTTCATGATAGTTAATTCCTGAGTTGAAAACAAAAAAAAAAATAACAGTTGAAGTTAATTTATCTAACCTTTGAATATTGACTACAGTAAAGTTACAGAATTCAGATGTCAGTCGTTCTGTACAAAAATACTGATATTTAATTTATGAATTGAATTGAAAGCTTTAAAAAGAAAGATTTGGAAGTAATGGACGAGGCCTTTTTTCGAGGTTCTTACAAAGAGATTATAATACACTACATTATAGTAACCTTATTGCATACACTCAACGAAAACAGTGACCGAATGAGAGGACAAGAATGATAAATGAACTTAGTACTGGTTCTGACTTCTGCTACCAGAGACTTTAGCATTAATATACCAAACTTAATCAACAATCGCCTTATGAAACATAATTTGCATGTTTATTTTGAAAATATAAACGAATGACATACATTTTTACAGATATAAAGTAAATTATGGTGCTGGTTAGATCGAAAACTATACTCAACGAAGATTCCTATCTGAAAAAACTAATTAAAAGGTACTGTATCCCCTAAAGTTAACCTAGTTTAGCTAAACGCGCCACAGTGAAGTCTATGCGGTGCTCATCTTGCAGAGGTGTCGCAGCTGCATGATCTTGATGTCATCCGTGCCGAACTTGACGACCCCTTCTTGGTTCTCTATCGAGATCAGCTGACCCACGGCTTCGCGGTCCTCGCCAGCAATCACCTGGACAGATATTTTAACAGATAAAAAAAATGGCAAAAACATAGGTTTAGGAACTTTTTGTACCCATTGCGTGAGTGGAAGAAAGTTAAATTATGATGTTTAAATATGAATTAAACTATTCAGTTGAATCGTTTGGGACTTATGAGTTTGGATAGGAATGGTGCAACTGTGTCATCGTGTGTGTCGCTCTGTTACATTTTGTTTCGTGCAATTTTAGGAGGTCAAGAATTATGTTAACTTTTGAAATATAAGATTCATTTTTAGCGTCAATAGATAAGGAATCATATTGAAACAAATTCTGCAAAAATTAAACTTGATTTCACTATAATATATTTATTTATTTCTCCTCACAAATTACAAGCTAACCACAGTGAATCATAAATGTACATCTTATATTACAACTTGTGAGGAGCTGGTGTCTGTGTTAGGCATAAAAATGCCTGAATTACAGATCACCAGGTCCACACCCAACGAAAATACAAAGAATCAATAAAACATTAATTTAAATACTATATTTAAACATGCTCCAGTAGAATTATTTGGAGAATACAAAGACCGACGAAACCAGTTAAAAGTGAAACTAAAACTAACTGCCTAATTGAATATGTGTAGAGTGAAATTAGACATGTTAATGTTGTTTGCGTGTGTGTATGTGTTGCGCGGGTGCTAGTGTGAGTTTGTTGGTTTCTATATTTATATGTGTTGTTTAGTATGAGTGAAGCAGCTTTTCTGTAATATTTCAATCAATTTTTTTTAACTACTCCATGAGTACAGATTTGCATTTTGATTTTGGTAATGGATATACGCGTAAGACTTTATTTAATTTATTGTACATACAAATGTGAACCTTAGTAGCAGAAAAATCTATGTGCCAGACTGGTTTTAAATAAAGGTGAAGCGCAGACTCTGTCTTTACGTCGCGGATTTTTTTAGGTTGGTCAATTTAGAGGAAAACAGATTTATACTTATTTTAACGGACAGTAAAAGTGCTTTATTTCATATTGCTCGATGCGCCTCTGGTATCAGAGGAGTATCGATAGCATATAAAATATTAGAACAAATTAAATTAGCTAGTGAAAAGAACATAACCTTGGCACTGCAATGGGTTCCATCCCACATTGGACTGATAGGAAATGAAGAGGCCGACAAATTCGCAAAACAAGCTAATTGTGACATATGTGGGAAAATTGACGACGTGCAACACTTTTTAATGGAATGTGTGCGTAATGCAAACAAAAGAGAACAATTAGTGAGGCAATTTAATCTGAACTATCTAGAGATGATGGTGTCTTTCATAGCATTCTAGCTTCATCAAGTTCGGATGTATCTAGAATGCTATACCCCTTTAAGTTTATTTAAGCGTTAATTGTATGAATTATGATTGGACATTAGTATAAGGTACGATGGGATTGTCATCGTCATTTTTATGTACAAAAATCCCTTATCTATCTATACTTATAATAAATCTGTAGAGAGGTCAATTCTGTACATGAAATATATTTAAAAAATAACTATCAGGGGGTGATTAGGGATCGATACTGATGCCAAAAATGCAATCAGTAAAATTATTGTCTGTCTGTCTGTCTGTCTGTCTGTATAACCGTTATAGAAACAAAAACTACTCGACGGATTTTAACGAAACTTGGCACAATTATTTTTCATACTCCTGAGCTGGTTATAGTATACTTTTCATCACGCTACAATCAATAGGAGCAGAGCAGTGAAGGGAAATGTTGGGAAAACGGGAGAAGTTACACCATTTTTTAAGCTTCCGTCGCGTGTGCAACCTTAATGGTTAAAGCTACATAGAAATCATTTATGACGGAAATGTTCTCCTTAAAATTATATAAAAAATATCCCACGACAGCATATATGTATCTTTTATGGTTAACTCACAATAACACGTGTAACTCCCGATAGCTTAGCAGTTCGAAGCTTTCTGATTATTATTCTGCTCCGAAATTTAAAACCACCACAACTTTGCAATGGAACTCGGCTAAAAGTAACCCCGTTGCAACAAAATATAATCGAGGCTCAAATTTTAACAGGTTGCGGTGCAGGAGAAACCGTCTTTATTCCCAGAATTCCCATAATCTATACTTATAATAAATCTGTAGAGAGGTCAATTCTGTACATGAAATATATTTCCAAAATAACTATCAGGGGGTGATTAAGGATCGATACTCATGCCAAAAATGCAATCAGTTAAATTTTTGTCTGTTTGTCTGTCTGTCTGTATAACCGTTATAGAAACAAAAACTACTCGACGGATTTTAACGAAACTTGGTACAATTATTTTTCATACTCCTGAGCGGGTTATAGTATACTTTTCATCACGCTACAATCAATAGGAGCAGAGCAGTGAAGGGAAATGTTGGGAAAACGGGAGAAGTTACTCCATTTTTTAAGCTTCGGTCGCGTGTGCAACCTTAATGGTTAAAGCTACACAAATCATTTCATGACGGAAATGTTCTCCTTAAAATTATATAAAAAATATCCCACGACAGCATGTCTATCTTTTATGGTTGACTCACAATAACACGTGTAACTCCCGATAGCTTAGCAGTTCGAAGCTTTCTGATTATAATATTTGTCTACTCTTACGTTTATAACACTCTCAGTCACCCCTAATTGAAAAAGTTAAAATTATTAACTACTCCATAAAAAAATTGGCCAAGTGCAAGTCAGACTCGCCCATGAAGGGTTCCGTAGTAACTATAATAATATAATATGCATATTTATTTGACGAAAAAAAACCTTACAAATTTCTTAAAACTAGCTTATTTACATTTTTTACAACTGCGCCAAATAAATTTGTTTTGAAAAAAAAAACCTTACAAATTTCTTAAAACTGGCTTTTTTACATTTTTTACAACTGCGCCGAATAAATTTGTTTTTCATAATGTTTGTATGAATTACAAAGTTATATTTGCGGTTTTAGAAAATATGCTGTATCTCAAAAACTGCTGAACTGATTTCGTTCAAACTAATTTTGGTTGAAAGTTTACATTAAGATCTACAGATATATATATTTTTTTAGATTTTTCACTCCATTATTATAGAAGTTAGAGGTTGTGTCCGCCACACACACATTTTACCACTTTGGAAGCTTATATCTTTTAAACGATTGACTTTATGGAAAAGTGGTTTTGGAAACCCCGATGTCGTTTTTAAAGAACTGTCTATAGATACCACACATGCATCGATTTCATGAAAAAAAAATATTTTCAGTTTTAGTTCCATGTATGGGGAGCCCCCCTTTATTTTAAGTTTTTTTAAATTTTCTTCTCTAAATCGGAGTGCGGTTCACAGAATACATCTACCTATCAAGTTTCACATGTATAGTCCTAATAGTTTTGGAATAAAATTGCTGTGACAGACGGACGGACGGACAGACAGACAGACAGACAGACGGACAGACATGTCGAAACTATAAAGATTCCGTTTTTTGCCATTCGGCTACGAAACCTAAAAAGAATCATATAAATCGGTATAGAAACATCAAAGTTATACATGAAATACGCTTATAATAATAAGCCATCGCGCGTGAATACTGAATCATGCTATAAGGATTATTTTTGAGAATCGGTCGCCGCGCTCGACGCGTCTCGCGGTCGAAGCGTTCTCTAGGTACTTAAGCCTCATGTGAACGTGATCTAAACAATATTACCAATACATTAACTTACGCTGACGGAGTCGCGGGCACAGCTATATTGTATCATTACGCTAAGGCCAATAGGACCGGAGCGCCAATGAAGAATGCTTCAAAATCGGGGTTAAATTTAACGTTAGCCCAAAGTAACTATTCCACGCGGACGAAGTCGCGGGCAAAAGCTAGTAATCAATAAAGAGAAAAAAAAAAAAACACGCACGCTAAATCAATATATTGATGGAATTTCATATTCCTATCTACTATTACACCAAGATTTTTAGTTGAGTCTGTGCTTGACAGTTTAGAACAGGTACAGTTTATATGATTTTGACAATTACGCGAAAGACTAACATGGAATTATAGATTAGGCTTATCTTTGGGTTTAATTGAGAATTAAAATGTTCTCTGTTAGAACCATCTAGTAAACGCTGTTAAACCATCTTTGAGCATTTGAAAAAGCTTCATCCCAAGTGATGCCATTAAAAAGAAATGCCATGTCATCTGCGAAGGTGACAATCTTTGCATTAGGAATTGTCATTTGACAGAGATCGTTGATATAAACTAGAAATAGTGTAGGTCCCAGGATATTTCCCTGTGGAACTCCAAAAGTCACTGGGATCTCCTCACTAATAGTATTATCAATTTGCACACACTGTGTTGTATCAGTTAGATAATTCTTCAGTAATTTTAACTGCAGGTCCCAGATACCTAGATATTCAAGCTTTTTTACCAGGATAGGGACAGAAACCGCGTCAAATGCTTTCGCTAAATCCAAAACTACACCTATTATTTTATTTTTACTGTCTAGGTTATTAACAACTTAATTGGTAAGTTCAAACAAGGTACCCGATGTTTACCTGTTTGCCCTAAACCCAAATTGAGCTTGCGATAGATGATTTTTTTTTACTCTAAATATTTAACAATTCTCTTGCTCTAAGATTTTTGAGAGTGTAGGAGGAATGGAAATAGGTCTAAAATTATTCACACAGCTTCTGTCCCCATCCTTGTGAATTGGATGAATACGCGACCTTTTATAGATTCTAGGGAAACTCCAATTGAAAGTGATAGGTTACACAAGTATGTAATTGCCGGGGTTATCATTATTAGCCTTTAAGATATCATGTCCAGGCCAACTGCACAATCACTTTTAAGACTCGCTATTAGTGTTCGAACTTCATCGTCATCGGTAGGCAAAGTAACGAGCGAAGTAAACAAATTGCAACATGAATTTAGAGTGAGAAGTTCAGTTTGGGGATTATTTTTTGTTATATGTCCAGCTATCTTGCCTCCCACGTTAGCGAAATATTAATTTGCAAGATTAACTAATCTTTTTGGATTGTTATTGTTATTGAAAGATAACTCACATGAATTAATAAATAATTCATGTGAGTTATGTTTTCGTTCATTTAAATAAGTGATATCCTTAACTACTTTCCAAAGTTTATTTCTGTCTTTACCTCCTGCACTTGTTGCTTCTCATATTTCCTTTGAATTTTTTTAAATAAGGATGTGCACAAATTTCTATGAATACCTCGGTATCTGGTTCTTTTTTAAGTTTCTTATATAGGTTATCGCGATTTCTAAGACATTTTAATATACTTGAGGTGATCTAGGGTTTCAAGATTTTTTTACGATTAAATAATATCTTTACATTATTAGTATTGTTCATAACAGCCGTTTGAAGTAGGTTTTGAAGTAGAACAGCAGCTTCATTAACATCTGTAAGGGTGAATAAATGACTGAAATTTATGTTTTTAAGTTCTGCATTAAGGAGAGAGACACTTTTGGAGGTTTATGTCTAGGTGAGGTAGTTATGAAATAGGTCTGTTAAAGATGTTTGGAGAATGAGACAACGTGCAGTTAATTTAGTTTCTAGGAAGATATAGTCCAAAAATTATTTGTTAGGACGCGGTCCTAGGTGTATAGTGTGTGTACCTTGACGCGGTCCCCGGACTGCGGCACCACAGGCTCCAGCAGGTCGGCGTGCAGGCTCAGCACGCGGTCCTAGGTGTATAGTGTGTGTACCTTGACGCGGTCCCCGGACTGCGGCACCACAGGCTCCAGCAGGTCGGCGTGCAGGCTCAGCACGCGGTCCTAGGTGTATAGTGTGTGTACCTTGACGCGGTCCCCGGACTGCGGCACCACAGGCTCCAGCAGGTCGGCGTGCAGGCTCAGCACGCGGTCCTAGGTGTATAGTGTGTGTACCTTGACGCGGTCCCCGGACTGCGGCACCACAGGCTCCAGCAGGTCGGCGTGCAGGCTCAGCACGCGGTCCTAGGTGTATAGTGTGTGTACCTTGACGCGGTCCCCGGACTGCGGCACCACAGGCTCCAGCAGGTCGGCGTGCAGGCTCAGCACGCGGTCCTAGGTGTATAGTGTGTGTACCTTGACGCGGTCCCCGGACTGCGGCACCACAGGCTCCAGCAGGTCGGCGTGCAGGCTCAGCACGCGGTCCTAGGTGTATAGTGTGTGTACCTTGACGCGGTCCCCGGACTGCGGCACCACAGGCTCCAGCAGGTCGGCGTGCAGGCTCAGCACGCGGTCCTAGATGTATAGTGTGTGTACCTTGACGCGGTCCCCGGACTGCGGCACCACAAGCTCCAGCAGGTCGGCGTGCAGGCTCAGCACGCGGTCCTAGGTGTATAGTGTGTGTACCTTGACGCGGTCCCCGGACTGCGGCACCACAGGCTCCAGCAGGTCGGCGTGCAGGCTCAGCACGCGGTCCTAGGTGTATAGTGTGTGTACCTTGACGCGGTCCCCGGACTGCGGCACCACAGGCTCCAGCAGGTCGGCGTGCAGGCTCAGCACGCGGTCCTAGGTGTATAGTGTGTGTACCTTGACGCGGTCCCCGGACTGCGGCACCACAGGCTCCAGCAAGTCGGCGTGCAGGCTCAGCACGCGGTCCTAGGTGTATAGTGTGTGTACCTTGACGTGGTCCCCGGACTGCGGCACCACAGGCTCCAGCAGGTCGGCGTGCAGGCTCAGCACGCGGTCCTAGGTGTATAGTGTGTGTACCTTGACGCGGTCCCCGGACTGCGGCACCACAGGCTCCAGCAGGTCGGCGTGCAGGCTCAGCAAGCGGTCCTAGGTGTATAGTGTGTGTACCTTGACGCAGTCCCCGGACTGCGGCACCACAGGCTCCAGCAGGTCGGCGTGCAGGCTCAGCAAGCGGTCCTAGGTGTATAGTGTGTGTACCTTGACGCGGTCCCCGGACTGCGGCACCACAGGCTCCAGCAGGTCGGCGTGCAGGCTCAGCACGCGGTCCTAGGTGTATAGTGTGTGTACCTTGACGCGGTCCCCGGACTGCGGCACCACAGGCTCCAGCAGGTCGGCGTGCAGGCTCAGCACGCGGTCCTAGGTGTATAGTGTGTGTACCTTGACGCGGTCCCCGGACTGCGGCACCACAGGCTCCAGCAGGTCGGCGTGCAGGCTCAGCACGCGGTCCTAGGTGTATAGTGTGTGTACCTTGACGCGGTCCCCGGACTGCGGCACCACAGGCTCCAGCAGGTCGGCGTGCAGGCTCAGCACGCGGTCCTAGGTGTATAGTGTGTGTACCTTGACGCGGTCCCCGGACTGCGGCACCACAGGCTCCAGCAGGTCGGCGTGCAGGCTCAGCACGCGGTCCTAGGTGTATAGTGTGTGTACCTTGACGCGGTCCCCGGACTGCGGCACCACAGGCTCCAGCAGGTCGGCGTGCAGGCTCAGCACGCGGTCCTAGGTGTATAGTGTGTGTACCTTGACGCGGTCCCCGGACTGCGGCACCACAGGCTCCAGCAGGTCGGCGTGCAGGCTCAGCACGCGGTCCTAGGTGTATAGTGTGTGTACCTTGACGCGGTCCCCGGACTGCGGCACCACAGGCTCCAGCAGGTCGGCGTGCAGGCTCAGCACGCGGTCCTAGGTGTATAGTGTGTGTACCTTGACGCGGTCCCCGGACTGCGGCACCACAGGCTCCAGCAGGTCGGCGTGCAGGCTCAGCACGCGGTCCTAGGTGTATAGTGTGTGTACCTTGACGCGGTCCCCGGACTGCGGCACCACAGGCTCCAGCAGGTCGGCGTGCAGGCTCAGCACGCGGTCCTAGGTGTATAGTGTGTGTACCTTGACGCGGTCCCCGGACTGCGGCACCACAGGCTCCAGCAGGTCGGCGTGCAGGCTCAGCACGCGGTCCTAGGTGTATAGTGTGTGTACCTTGACGCGGTCCCCGGACTGCGGCACCACAGGCTCCAGCAAGTCGGCGTGCAGGCTCAGCACGCGGTCCTAGGTGTATAGTGTGTGTACCTTGACGTGGTCCCCGGACTGCGGCACCACAGGCTCCAGCAGGTCGGCGTGCAGGCTCAGCACGCGGTCCTAGGTGTATAGTGTGTGTACCTTGACGCGGTCCCCGGACTGCGGCACCACAGGCTCCAGCAGGTCGGCGTGCAGGCTCAGCAAGCGGTCCTAGGTGTATAGTGTGTGTACCTTGACGCGGTCCCCGGACTGCGGCACCACAGGCTCCAGCAGGTCGGCGTGCAGGCTCAGCACGCGGTCCTCCAGCGGCAGGAACAGCGCCACCGCCCCGGCCGCCAGCGCGCGCACCACGCCCGTCTGCCCCGCCAGCCCCTCCCCCGCGCCGCCCCGCACGCGCGCTTCCACGTCGGGCGCCGCCCACTCCGCCGCCTCGTACGGCGAGCGCGGCTCGTAGCCCGGCGACGGCGTGGCGGGGTAGCCGGCGGTGTAGCCCGCGGGCGACGGCGACGGCCGGTAGGGCGAGTACGTGTGGTCCGAGCCGTACATGTTGCCCGGCGTCTGCGGCGTGAAGGGCCCCGCGGCGTAGGCGTCGCCCGCGTCGTCCAGCGCGCCGTACTCGAAGTCGGGCGCGCGCGCGGGCGTGGCGGCGGCGGCGGGGTCCCACGCGCCGTGCGCCGGCGTGCGCGCCCCGTCGTGCGACGGCGTGGCCGAGCCGTAGTGCGGCGTGCGGCCGCCCACGTCGTAGATGGGCGTGGCGGAGCCGTGCATGGGCGTCTTGATGCCGGTGTCGCGGTACGTGGGCGTCTGCGCGCCCAGCGTGGGCGTGCGGCCGGGCGTGGCGCGCGCGTAGAACGAGCCGGCGCCGTCGCGCAGCGCGCTGCCGGCGCCCGCGATGTGCGAGCGGTCCACCGAGATGGTCTGGCACGCCGAGTGCAGCTCCACGCGCGCCGTGCTGCCCGTCGCGTCCTTCACGATACCCACGTTGCCCTTGTACGGCCCGCCTGTTATCTTGATGGTCTGCCCTATGAGCTCCCTGTCCCGCGTCACCCCGCCGCCCCGGCCCCCCCGCCCGCCGCGTCCCCTGGGCGTCATGCCCCCCCTCCCCGACGGATGCATAGGAGACTGTATCCGCGGTGACATGAAACCTAGCGACAGCCCGGCTGACGAGTTGTTATTCTTATTACCACCCGCCAACTGCAAGTGGCGAGTCTTACACACAAATATACCACCGTTGTCTAAATACATACGAGATTGTAAAAATGCGAAGTTTCTGTACAAGTGCTTGATTTCACCGTTACGTCCAGCGTGAGGACCGTCGATAACCTTTACAATATCACGCTTCTGTATAGTATTCTGTTCTGAATCGAGAGCCATTGTGAATCTATTTTCGCGTCTTTTCTGTAATGCTTGCGGTTTGCATTCGATAACTTTACCCTGCATGCCGAGAACATGGAAGTTTTCCTTCTCGAGTCTGACGATGACGCCGACCGTCTGAGGGTCGAGCTGTACCATGTCACCCCACTGGAACTGACCGAGAGAGTCCACACCAGTGGCCATGTCGGAGCACAGCTGTAGATCGCGGGGAAGGACTTCAAGCTCATGCATCGTCAGATCCGACACGAGGACCACTCGATGTGGCTCTACGCGCACGATCAGACCCGTATCACCCTCGTATCGCCCAGCTAACACCTTCACATGGTCACCTTGTTTGAAATACTTCCGCAATTCATTAGGTTTGAACACTAGAGGATCTTTCAGCGCATCGTGTTTTGGCATCACAGTTATCATTGACCCGTCTATAGCTATAATCCTAGCTTGCAAGTTGGCCAGATCACCAGAGCATACTTCCACATTGTCACCCATGGAGAATGAATGTAAGCTTGTTGGATCGTCTTTGGCAGGAGCTGCTAATTCTATGTCAATCCCTTCAGGCTGTTCTTCAAATCGTTCTAATTCTGTCAGAGTTGGTTTCACACCCTCAGCCAATATAGCTGACATTGTGAAGTTCTTGTATAAGAATCCCTTTCGGGAGTATCTATTGCCTTCAAATATTAAGAAGTCACCGTCGGATGTGACTTCGCCGCCTATCGCTCTGATGGCTTCAGGGTCAAAGGGTTTCGCAGCAGGGCGCCTCTTCTTTTTCCTCTTGGCTGCCTCGCTTTCACTTTGGACAGTTCTTAGAGCCCCTCTGAGCCTTGTATAGTCTATTCTAGGTAATAATTTGAGATGGACCTGATTCTGCGCTAGATCAACATAGTCTACTTGAGCAATATCATCTTTGTATAATCCTCTCTTCAACCTGACCCACTGTTTTGGCTTCAATCCGGACTGTTCTTTAACCACTCTCAATACATCTGTCATTTCCTTGATCGGTACCATGTCCTGTTTCCAGATGCCCATTCTCAATGTGCCAACATTATTTATGATATTCTTCACATGAGTTTGTTTGTAAGCTTCAATGTATATGTAGCCTTTGACACCTTCTGGGGCCACAACAGATTTGATTTGGAATGGTTCTTCAGAAAACTGATATGCAATGAACTTCCTCATGAGGAGTAAGACAGTGGCTTTTTCTTCACCTATCCTGCATTTCACCATCCATAGATTGGGGTCCTTGATGCCTGGGAGTAAGGTTTGCTGTGTGATTTCATCTGACATTTCCTCGCCACCTTCACCAAAATGTCGGAGTGCTGCAGACTCATCGGCATACTTGTTGCGGAGGTACTCTTCAATCTCCTCCTCCTTCTGCGAGTCCCACAGGTTGGTGCCTCTGCGCCGGCCCTCGATCTCGCGGGCAGTGGGCCCGATCTCGTCCACTTCGTTGCCGACGATGCCCATCTCTTGTGCTCCCTCTTCCCATTCATCATCTTCGTCGACCTCGTCATCCACCTGTAGGAGGAAAAAGAGTTTTACAATTTGATGGCCTATCTTGTAGGTTGATTATTAAACGCCACAGTCGGATATAGCTGACAAACGAAAACGTGCCAAACACGCCACCGTCATCTACAACCGACAAGAAAACGATATTTTTAAGTACAAAATAAATATACTAAATTAAGTTTTCTGTATTTCTTTTTCCTATTATTTAAAACTACATTAATTACATATTGTAAAATGTCACAAAGATATATTCATTACTTACATTTCACTAGAAAAAACAATTATCAAAAATTGCTAATCGAAATCTGTAAAAAAATGTTCTTCCTCACGTCACAGTCACCAAGACACGACAGCTGATAGGTGAGCAGTGATGGGTAAATAAGGTAAGTTTTATTTCAAATTTATGAAATATTTTATTAAAAGTAGCTTAATATTACTTGACAATTATCATTTAATGCCAACTATTCGTATCTGAATATTCCTAATGCATAATATTCATAAAATTGTGAAAAAAAAAACATAATTAATATCCATAGTTCGATAGTTTACTGTCTAATCTCGCGCATCCCTACGCAAAAGCGTACATACAGTAACCTGTACGCCACAGTCAGGAATAGAAGTCAAGCGGTGACGTCATTAGCGCTACGGGAGACTGCTAGTGATTTCCTACATTTACTATTATGATCGGTGGTAATATTTGTAATGGCATTATTAAATATAATTATATGTAGTGATAATTATGTCTTCTCCAGAGGATATAGCTGGACCTTTCTCACTAAGTACATTAACTGACGTAAGTCGTAAAAGGAAGGCATCGTCAAATGAAGAAGTCTGTGCTAAGAAAACGAAAGGAACACAAGTTTATGCAGAAGATTTAACGAGTGCAATCATGTATCAACGGAGCATATGGGACACAAATGAAATAAGGTGTGACGTCTCCAATTTATCTCCGTTGGATTTTAACCAACCAAGACCTAGCGACCCACGAAATGCGACGTTCGCAAGACTGGTCGCTTTTGAACTGAATCGAGTGCCTGAAGATAAACACACTTTCGCATTTATAATATTAGTAAGAATGTGTCACAATATCACATCCCTACTCGCATGCGAGGAAGTTGTCAAAAAACGTGCCAGCCACGCCAGAGTCGGGTCTTCCGGACAGCGGATGACGTCACGAACGAGATTAGTGATGTACCTTATTATTATTTGATTTATTCGTTTGTAGTTCTAATGTCTGCTTTTAGGTTGTTTAGAACTTTGTAACTGGTGTTTAATGATAGTATGATACCAAATAGGGTCAAATTAAATAAAATAATAATGCAACGAGTAATATTTTATTTAAAAAAATTGGAACGAAAAGCAAGGATTAATTGGTTATCGATAAGACGTTGGAATCCCTATTTTTTTGTAGATTTTTGCGCTGATTTTGTGGCTTGGCATAGCAGGGGCGCCGATGCGTTTACGCTCTGGTGTTCAAAGGTTAACAACCTACACAGACAATACTCTCAACGAATATTTAAGCATTATAAATTAATACTGAATTACATCAATTTGATATATTCTTAAATTTGCTGAAGATGCTTAAAACAAGACTACAAGACAGTAGAGATAGTAGTGGATTAGAGCTTATGTGTATCAGTAACCAAGAGAGATATACCCAAAGGGACTGACTACTAGTCAGAAACAGTAAACTTATAAATGTACAGAACTGTACTTAAGCATCCAAGTTTGAAAGATAATGCAAAGAATGGAAGATCAAAGGAAAAGGAAGAGAAGGAGAAGAAAAAAGGAGAAGCGTGCCCTCGGCGCCAAGCTCCGAATTCATCCTTTAATACCTACAAAATAGTAGTGAGGTCGAAATTATATCGATAAAGCTCATGGAAAACTGACAATATTTTTAACATAGGTTTTAATTTTAATAAAGATTATTTTATACCATCCTTGTGTTGAGTTTTATTTCAACCCGCTTTGTCCTTTATGACATAAATGTAATAATCTGTGTCACATTTACGGCTTTTATTATTATTTAAATCCATAAATACAATCGACAATCGATAAAACCAAGTCAATACCATCACAGCACTATTGTCCATCATAACGTAATTTTTTATCACTCTATGACGACAGTGGCGCAGCTGGCACGGATTTCTTGAAATTGCTCGCTTCTGCTCTAGAGGTGCGACACCGATACTTATTAATAATATCGAAATATTTGTTCCTATTGTTTTGTACTTTCAATAGTGTCAAAAAAACAACCAAATTAATGCTTTTTCAACACATTCGCTCGTAAAGTGGCTCTTAGTGAACCGCTATTAATTAGGTCCATAATGCAGTGTATTAGAAACGCGTGCTTTTTACTTTACGTTACTGCACTAGTGCTATAACGCCACAGATAACTATTTACTAGTCGGAGGTCGGAGATGTGTGTTTGTTTTTAATCTCATCAACAAACAACGACTCATCGACTTCATATTTTCACTACAAGTTAATATTTAACAATACTAGTCTGTTTTTTTCCTCGACGAAACGACGTATGAAACGCGCGTGCAATGATCAACATAGCATACATGTATCATAAATTCATAATGTACTATAGTGCATCGCCACTACCTGATGACATTACTACATCAGTGCTAAAGTAATTGCACTGTCTTCTATGATAAACGTGTCATTGTCGACTCCTTGCAGTAATTTTAATAAGTCTTCACTACTCATATTATAGTCCTCCATTATTAATAATATTTAATAACAGTAAATATCCTACACTATTTGAAAAAAATCCGCGTTTGACGTCATGGGACTGTCAAACATAGACGACTGTGGCGTCCCCGGAACAGACAATACAACAGTGTGATAGAGATGGGCATTTCAGTTATTACAATTAATCGATAATCTACTAACACTCGACTTTTAAAGAGCGTATAGTTCAGTACTATAACATTTTCTTGATTTCTCAAACATAAAAGTTCAATATCTAATGTTTTATTTATTTATTAGTGCAGAATTCAGAGTAAATTTCGACGGCAACCTACGTTATATTTTGTTTTATTCTTGTTTTATTGACTGGTATCTACATCACTACGTGTCCTGCTATGGTGACTGTGGCGGCGAGGGCACAAAGTTTTTCGAACTTTATAACTGGTTTTCTTATTTGTCATCTTATGTTACTATACATGAAATCTGACGAAAGCAGTTCACTTCAAATAAATAAAGAAGAGAAAAGGTATATAATTAACAAGGGAAATAAAGAAAACAATGCTGTCTTATGATATTTATTTACGTTTAAAATTCTTTCACTCAGTCGCGACCGTGGCGTGCTGCGCACATTTTGGCCAGTCGTCTATACACGACTGTGGCGGTCAATAGGTTAAACATCTATTCAAAAGAAGCTTAGAGGATCATTATCACGTCAAAACACAACGAATGAGATGCATAGGGCATACAAAAATCTCCAACAAATATCCACTAGCAGTGCAGCTTACTCGAGAAATCTAAATCACTTTCAGACAAAATATTATTCAACCTATTGCCGTGAACCCACTAGACACAAGTATGATTAGCTTAGTTGGAGGGGTCAACAAGATTTCTAGTAATGTGAATTCTGCCTACATAGATTTAAAAAAAAGTGCACTACTGAATACACAGAGTCAATCTCGATCAGGTCTAGACTCTGCATGACTCAATTCTGATAACAGATCTGTCCATATTCGGAACACTGATGGCATAAGAAGAAAAGAGCATTATTTGTCTTACCTCATCATCTGCTTGCTTCTAGTCTAACCGGATGCAGCTTCCACAACCCAGTAACTGGGTAACACGATACCACATGGCTAGACCAGTGTCAGATTTACTAGCTTCTAACTACCCGTAAAGACTGTCAAAGATTTCCAAATGACAGCGGGGTATTACACCTCCAAATTCCAGGCTACTACGGAGATTTTGTCTTACCTCAGCTTCGTCAATAATGAATCCTCCATAGCGGCTGTCCTTCTTTCGTTTCTTCCTCAATCTTTCTTCTTCTTCGTCTTCTTCATATTCCTCGGAGTCCACTAAGTCCTCTCCTTCGGGCTCTTGTTCATCCTGAAAGTAATATAAGTATGTTATCAACATATGGAAATATAGTATGACGTTACCTCATTGATAGCTGCTTTAGAGTGGTCAGAGATGTGTTTCGATTATGCTGAACTGGTTATTATTTATATATCAATTAATATTTTTTAAAGATTCTGTTTGAATGAAGGACATTATAACTAAAACAATTATTTAAAAAAATAAGTACATATCACAATTTGGTTTGATTTTCTTGTTATACATTGAGTTATGCTTTATCATCTAGGTAGTTAGCTATGATTCTGATTATTATTTATATTTTTGAGAGCATTGAGTCATATTGGAACTGTAGACAACCTGGTAATCAAAGTGTGTTCCCAAGACATCTAAGTGAATCTCTGGTAGATAGCTATGCATATGTCGGCTATGCAGGCTTAAATATTGGATAATCCCAGGGATTATTGTTATTGAAAGCTAGGT
This sequence comes from Tholera decimalis, assembly GCA_943138885.2. Classification (NCBI taxonomy): domain Eukaryota; kingdom Metazoa; phylum Arthropoda; class Insecta; order Lepidoptera; family Noctuidae; genus Tholera; species Tholera decimalis. Next base: position 2,384,067 of record OW964553.2, on the reverse strand, counting down.
GTACCTCAACTTCCTCATCACCAGAAGCCTCCTTAGCTTCGTCGTCTCTGTTGCGACTGGCCGGCGATGCAGAACCAGCTGAATGACTCCTGGAAAAACACAAAGGTGAGTGCCAAGTTTCGGCTCGAATCATGTAGTGTCCGACAGACTTTCTAAATTAATGATAATTCATTATATAAAACTGTAAGAATTATACAGTATAAATAAAATCTTTAGAAGTACACCGTTTAAAAGTCATCAACCGACGACAAAAAGAGGAGGTTATCAATTCGACGCGTATATATATATATTTTTTTTTTTTTTATGTATGATCATCGAGTACTCGAAGACGGCTGAACCGATTTGGAAAATTCTTTTTTTGTTTGAATGGGTATACTTCGAAATTGGTACCATTATCACCAAAGTCAGGATCTGATGATGGGATCCTGGAGAAATCGAGGGAACTCTTCAAATATTATAGGCACACCTATGGCGTTTTGGGTATTTCTTATAGTAACTTGTGCAGTTGCTCTCAAAAAGTACCATTTGGGGAAGTGGAACTGATGATGAAGACCACAGATGGCCGCCGAAACTACTCAATAATAAGTATTGAGTGGATTGCGATTCGATTACTTAAATATGGATGTTAAGCACTTTATGCTCGTCACAATGCATATGGTGATGTAGAGCTGATGGTGAAGTACCAGGAGAACTCCTCAACAATTAACGGCCCAGCATTGGGAAAAGCAATATTTTGTAAAAGGTTATAAGTAGTTGACATTTAGGCTCTTGTAACTAGGTAAATTAAAAATCATCCAACTAAAAAGAGTGAAATAAAAACTTTTTACCAAAAAATTAAACCGACTCCCAAAAACACTGCAAAGTGAAAAATAACTTTAATTTCGGAAGTCGGTGCCAAAAACGAAAAAACAAAACTAAAGACACCAACTACCGAAATTAAAGTTATTTTTCACTTTGCAGTGTTTTTGGGAGTCGGTTTAATTTTTTGGTAAAAAGTTTTTATTTTAAATAGTTATTCAATTTATCAACACGTTTTCTATCTACAATTTCAATTAGAAATGTTGCCAATACCAAAATAAAATAATATCGATACGAAATTGCACTTGCAAATCGATTACATTAATATCATTATGAACCTATGTAAGTGAATTTATTAGTTACTAAAGTCATAACTCGTAATTCTTATAATAATTAATAATGTTATATTTTTTAATATCTTATAATAATTTAGAGTAATTCAATTCAATTATCGATACAGTTTAGAATAGTTATTTAGTGCTAGTAACACTTAATCTTGTAATTGTCATTGTCACTGACAATTGTCAAAAGTTTTACTTCTCCCGCGTTTTATGACGAGCGACGAAGTGTCTTATGTGTTTTTTGAGTTTTGTGTTGTTTTGTTACCGGACTCCGATTTCGGTATTACTAACGACCACCTCGGCTGTTGAAAACGAATTAAATAGTCATTATTCAATAATTTTATAGTTTATTTCATGTTATCATTAAAATTAGAAGTATTAAGTGGTCAACTTCAAAGAACTATAACTTTATTTGGTGTACTACTTATAGAAAACTAACTATACAGTCAAATTATATAATTGTATTCCTTTTTTATGATATACTAGCTTTTGCCCGCGACTTCGTCCGCGTGGAATAGTTACTTTGGGCTAACGTTAAATTTAACCCCGATTTTGAAGCATTCTTCATTGGTGCTCCGCTCCTATTGGCCTTAGCGTAATGATATATTGCCTATAGCCTTTCTCTATAAATTGACTATTTAATTAAAAATATTTTTTCAATTCGAACCAGTAGTTCCTGAGATTATCGCTTTCAAACAAACAAACAAACACTTCAGCCTTATATATTAGCATAGATAGCTGTTGCCCGCGACTTCATCCACGTTTCCGTCGTTTTTCGTAAAAAAAAGTAGCCCATAGGCTACTTTTAACCGTGAGGAAGGACATATCCTTCCTCACGGTTCAGTGATTTTGATGTAACACACAGATTAACTTTCGTAATTTAGTAGAGAAATATAATATGTCAATCTATAATACTGTTGAAAAATATCGCAATACCGAACCGCACAATATTATTGTTAATAGCTGTGCCCGCGACTCCGTCAGCGTGTAACTCCTTGTGTGTTATTAAGTTAATGTATTGGTAATATTGTTTAGATCACGTTCACATGAGGCTTAAGTACCTATAGAACGACAATACTTCAGCGCAAAGCTTCCGGGTAAACTATGTTGAAAGTTGACCCGTCCGGCACGTGATCATAAAGATTTCTAGAACTGCTAACCCGGGAAAGAGCGACGTACAACTGACCATGCGAGAAACAACTGACACCGAGATCTACTCCAGCAACATGAAAAGTCTGCCGTTGAGCCTTATTAATTGTCATTGCATAACACACCGATACTGGGAATCGCATTCTTTTAAATTGGAATGGAAAATTATTTGGTATTATGGGAATTCTGGGAATAAAGACGGTTTCTCGTGCACCGCAACCTGTTAAAATTTGAGCCTCGATTATATTTTGTTGCAACTGGGTTACTTTTAGCCGAGTTCCAATTCAAAGTTGTGGTGGTTTTAAATTTCGGAGCAGAATAATAATCAGAAAGCTTCGAACTGCTAAGCTATCGGGAGTTACTCGTGTTATTGTGAGTCAACCATAAAAGATAGATATATGCTGTCGTGGGATATTTTTTATATAATTTTAAGGAAAACATTTCCGTCATAAATGATTTCTGTGTAGCTTTAACCATTAAGGTTGTACATGCGACGGAAGCTTAAAAAATGGAGTAACTTCTCCCGTTTTCCCAACATTTCCCTTCACTGCTCTGCTCCTATTGATGGTAGCGTGATGAAAAGTATACTATAACCAGCTCAAGACTATGAAAAATAATTGTACCAAGTTTCGTTAAAATCCGTCGAGTAGTTTTTGTTTCTATAACGGTTATACAGACAGACAGACAGACAGACAGACAGACAAAAAATTTACTGATTGCATTTTTGGCATCAGTATCGACCCCTAATCACCCCCTGATAGTTATTTTGTAAATATATTTCATGTACAGAATTGACCTCTCTACAGATTTATTATAAGTATAGATAGTTCATCTTTGTCGGTTCTGGCCGAGTCTTGAAGGAAGCCTTGGCATTCTCCTTGTAATAAAACAAATACGAAATCTTAAAACTTTCAGAAAAAAGTTTGCCCAATGGTGGTAGTAATTCAAAGAATCTTGGCTTAGGATGATAATAGTAAGAATAGTCCTTATGACCGATATCGGCCATGGCGGTCTTTAGCGGAGGTTAGCTATCAGTGCATGAGATATTATAGTACTCTAGTATGTGCACAGATACAGATGCATTCTCTGTTCTTTTACCCTCATAGCCCGATGGAGCGGCCATGCGAAACGACCGAAGATGGATTAGGCCCAGGACCAATGACTGATGAAGCATCTGTGATCGACATGTCGCGAGTTCGAACCGCACCCATTACAGTATTGTCGTGAATATAGTTGCAAAACTTCTGAATATTTCCGAATAATTCCGGAATACTTCGGGGAAAGTTTCTTTAAATGGGAATTATTCAAAATGATAAATTCATTTTGAATCATTCTGATTTAAAGAAACTTTTAATTATTTATTAAGATTTCAACTTTTTTTGCTGAAAAATCGTATTTTGCATCGATCGTCGATCTCTGTGCGCCGGCCGCTGCCGCCGCGCTGGCACCGCGACGCGCGCATCCGACTGCCACCGGCCACGAGTCGTGCGTGCAGTAGTGTTGAGTAGGACTTACAAGAGGCAATACATTTGTCCCGTACATGACGTCAAAATGTAAGAGCGGCTCGGCGCTATAAAATGTACTACTTCAAATTTTATGTCGCGGTCGCGGTGCACGCTCGTCACTCATCGTAAGGATGAGAGAGACAGAAAGCGCCGCACATGCTGCATTAGTACGACATTTTTCAATGAACCGAGGGACGAAACAAGACGCGAATCGAGAAGTAATGATATATTTTATTCACTCTAATGCTAAATAAATGTACTACGATGAGGCGTGAATTGAAACGTGTAGGTACGATTTCAATTTAAAATTTTGAATCTGCATTCAAAATTTTAATGCAAATTGATAAATTATTGTTTTTAATTGTTTGTCATTGCGAAATAAGTTAATAAGTATTCTATCTAAGAGACAATTAATATTCATGTAAGTTTTAGTAGGTAATTATTCTGTTTAATGAATGACTTTCAATAACTATTTTGCTTGTTTAGCTAGTTTATGTTATTATTTTGGAGTGGTTTATTATTTTTATATTGGTTTGAGAGAAAAACAGAGTGTAATACTTATTATGACAATACTAATACAATAACATCAAATATCATATTCGTAAATATCATATTCGTACTGGTTACTACAAATGTATCGCCGAACTTCAGTACGCCTCGCCTCATTTGAAGTGTCAAGTGGGACCAATGACGTATTATGACATTGTACCGGCTCAGTACAAAAAAGAGACTACTCTTAAAACTCTTTTTCAAGTCGTGTCCTACCCAACACTACTGGTTACTTCAAATGTATCGCCGAGCTTCAGTACGCCTCGCCTCATTTGAAGTGGGACATTGTACCGGCTCAGTACAAAAAAGAGGCTACTCTTACAAACTCTTTTTCAAGTCGTGTCCTACCCAACACTAGCGTGCAGGCGATGGCGGTGCGGGGTGCGGTAAGAGGGAGGGGATGCTGCTCCCCGGAGAAGTTTTCACCCGCGCGAGAAAGATTCGTACCCCGCAATCGAATGTTTCCGAATATTTCGCCCGAATAATTCAATGGGAATAAATGTGTTTGCTTGTTGTGTGGTGGGTGAGTTAATTATTGTTCACTGCGAGAGTACGTATGTACGCTACGAGAGTAAAATATAAATGTTTATTTTATTATAAATGGGATTGATTAAGTATATGTTGATATTTTTATAGGTAGATTTATTAGCCTGCGATTAACAGGATTTTTATTCTTTTGTTTTTAGGTAGGTACTATCGGCCAAAGATACGCATACTCACTTAAGAAAATATTTCTGCGGAAGCGCAGCTAGTGACAAACCACATCCCTTCCTGTTTTCGCCCAATTAGAAATAATATGCATTTTGTGAGTACAGGGCGTGTAACATTATATTAATACTTACTATTACGAACACTACTAAAATACGCTTCGTGCATCCTATTGGTCAAAATACATGCATTAGGCGATCGAGTTGTAAGTCGTGCTATGCGATTATAGCCTTAAATGTCAGTTGTGAAATAAAAAAACCAGGCCAAGCATATTTGATTTGCTATTGGAAAAAGGGTTACCTATGTTTTTGGTTAGTTTGTATGTAGCTCTGTACGCATCGCGAGTATTCGCGAGTCGCATAGGTAGGTATTAATCATTACCTACCTACTTAACGCGTATAATAGCCCAGTCAATAAAAGCAAATAAAGGCAAACCTTGCAAGCAAACACGTTTTGATGCGGTTTTCAGAAAAGTATTTGTTTTTACCTACTTAGGAGCAGGTTTTGGTATATTAACAGACTTCAAAGGTCGATTTTCCTGTTTTTTTTTGACAGTTGAAATATTCCCAAAGTTTCGGAATATTTCAGAATACTTCCGAAGTATTCGACGGGAATGATTCGGAATGTTTCCCGCCAGCATCTATAGTCGTGAACCCGCTCCAGCCACAAGCATATTTAGCTTAGTTGGAGAGGTTAACAAGATTGCTAGTAACGTGAATTCTACCCACATTGCTAATTCTCATATTAATAACCAGCTTTTGCCCGCGACTTCGTCCGCGTGGAATAGTTACTTTGGGCTAACGTTAAATTTAACCCCAATTTTGAAGCATTCTTCATTGGCGCTCCGCTCCTATTGGCCTTAGCGTAATGATATATAGCCTATAACCTTTCTCTATAAATTGACTATTTAATTAAAAAATAATTTTTCAATTCGTACCAGTAGTTCCTGAGATTATCGCGTTCAAACAAACAAACTCTTCAGCCTTATATTATTAGTATAGATAGCTGTTGCTGTTGCCCGCGACTTCGTCCAGGTTTCCGTCGTTTTTTGTAAAAAAAAGGTAGCCTATGTCCTTCCTCACGGTTCAGTGATTTTGATGTAACAGACAGATTAACCTTTTTTCTTAATTTAGTAGGAGTAGAGATTCGTAATTTAGTAGGGAAATATAATATGTCAATCTATAATACTGTTGAAAAATATCGCAATACCGAACCGCACAATATTATTGTTAATAGCTGTGCCCGCGACTCCGTCAGCGTGTAACTCCTTGTGTGTTATTAAGTTAATGTATTGGTAATATTGTTTAGATCACGTTAACATGAGGCTTAAGTACCTATAGAACGACAATACTTCAGCGCAAAGCTTCCGGGTAAACTATGTTGAAAGTTGACCCGTCCGGCACGTGAACATAAAGATTTCTAGAAATGCTAACCCGGGAAAGAGCGACGTACAACTGACCATGCGAGAAACAACTGACACCGAGATCTACTCCAGCAACACGAAAAGTCTGCCCTTGAGCCTTATTAATTGTCATTGCATAACACACCGATACTGGGAATTGCGTTCTTTTAAATTGGAATGGAAAATTATTTGGTATTATGGGAATTCTGGGAATAAAGACGGTTTCTCCTGCACCGCAACCTGTTAAAATTTGAGCCTCGATTATATTTTGTTGCAACTGGGTTACTTTTAGCCGAGTTCCATTGCAAAGTTGTGGTGGTTTTAAATTTCGGAGCAGAATAATAATCAGAAAGCTTCGAACTGCGAAGCTATCGGGAGTTACACGTGTTATTGTGAGTCAACCATAAAAGATAGATATATGCAGTTGTGGGATATTTTTTATATAATTTTAAGGAGAACATTTCCGTCATAAATGATTTCTGTATAACTTTAACCATTAAGGTTGCACGCGCGACGGAAGCTTAAAAAATGGAGTAACTTCTCCCGTTTTCCCAACATTTCCCTTCACTGCTCTGCTCCTATTGATTGTAGCGTGATGAAAAGTATACTATAACCAGCTCAGGAGTATGAAAAATAATTGTACCAAGTTTCGTTAAAATCCGTCGAGAAGTTTTTGTTTCTATAACGGTTATACAGACAGACAGACAGACAGACAGACAGACAGACAGACAGACAGGCAGACAGACCGACAGACAGACAGACAGACAGACAAAAATTTTACTGATTGCATTTTTGGCATCAGTATCGATCCCTAATCACTCCCTGATAGTTATTTTGTAAATATATTTCATGTACAGAATTAACCTCTCTACAGATTTATTATAAGTATAGAAGATAAAAAATGCAAAAATGAATATCAAATCATATCACAGATTTGAGTGGATTTGTCCAGTCAGTGCAACTGTTTTGTCAGCAATTCTATAGTTCAACCTGGCACTACTAAATGAAAATAATAAATGCTTGCACTGTATGGACAGGCCCACCCAAATAGTCATAGTCATTTATTCATAAACAAGTAATTTGTATCTGAATATACACACATAAATAAATTACAATATTACAGTTTTACAATAAAATAAAATAAATAAATTTGGATTTTTCTATGTATGTCAACAATTTAAAAATAATAAATTTAAATGTCATCAAAAAATTAAACAGGGTCAAACCATAAAATTTAAAATAAAGTACAATAAAAACAATAATTACACATAAATTAGCAAATAATGTTAGAATGAATTAAAAATAACAATTATGAAATCTACAGCTAAATTAATGAATAAAATCCAATAAAAGTAACACAATATTATACACCAATATCTAAGGCCCATATTACAGAACAAAACTCGAGAACTGATCTCTGTTTAAAACTAGTTTTGAGTCGAGATTTAATTTTAAAATGTTCCTCAAGTACAGATTCATTGATCATAGTTCAGCCGGGTACGGCTTTATTCTAGATCATTACTCAGTTGTAGATTCATCACCCAAGTATGGTCGACGCCACGCTTGAGCAGGGATTTCCTTGTCGGTTAACTATTCGCTTGTCAGTTTATTATTTTAACTGCCTCCGTGGTCGAGTGGTTTAGGCGTTTGCCTTGTGACCCGGTGGTCGTGGGTTCGATTCCCACGGGAGGCATACTTTGTAAAAGTTGTTTCCAGTTTGGCAAGGACATTGCAGGCATGAATCACCTGATTGTCAGACAAAAAGATGGTTCCGTGCTTCGGAAGGCACGTATAAGCCGGTGGTACCGGTCGCCAAATGGCGGTCGTCAAAATAGACCACGTCAGAGGCCCTTGAGGCGGTCTAGAAACTCTGACACTAGGGTGTTTGGGGTCGTTAGACCTTACTACCCAGACGATAAGAAGAAGTTTACTATTTGATATAAAAATGGAAATTTTTGGCGAATGATGATGAAATGTCATTTTATTTTACAAATTGGTTACAAATAACACTTTTACACATAAAGTTCCTAGATGTATCCCGTGTTTTCTAACTTAAATAGATTATAACAATGATTTTTTCACCAATGATTTGAACAGAAAAGCAGAACTTCAGCGTTCCAATGTTCCATGTAAAGGGCCAATACAATTTTGCTAATAATTTTAAGACATGATATAGATTTTCAGAAGAATGATGAAGATTTTTAGAATTTAAAATACTGCTATCTATTAAACAAGATTTGGTATAAAATATGCATTTCCGTTTTGTTTTTATTTATAAATTTGTTTTCTTTTAATATTTTTATTGATAATTTTTTCCCAAACCATTAGTTATTTGAATATTATTTATTATATAATCAGTGAGCAATTTATAACAACACTGTCACAGAAATTATTTAGGATCCACTCCGTTCCACGAACAAGTTACTCTTGGTATATTTTTATTTTTTATATGTTAGAAAAGATTTCCTTAAAACCATTTACCTTCAAGAATTTGCTTATACATATTCCTAAAAAGTAATTTTTATAGTAAAACCGTGCAGTACTTATTTGTTATTCTTAAAACATTGGTATTAAAGGAAATTGAATTATTTACGATCATTCGTGGATCGGAACAGTCGAGACGAAGAAAATAAAACGTAAACGAAAACAGACTGAAACATAGACAATAGATATTCTCTGCTTGAGGCCCGATTTGAATCTGAGTTTAGTTTTATTACCGTTCTGGGATAAGACCAATGCTCAAGTGCAGATTCTATATTTAAACTGAGATCAGGCGAATTAAGCTCAAACTGGACTTGAGTAACGAACTGTAATACGGACCTTAGAGTTCTTCTACAGCATATAGGTCCGTATTACAGAACGTTCCTCAAGTCCAGTTTGAGCTTAATTCGCCCGATCTCAGTTTAAATATAGAATCTGCCCTTGAGAATTGGTCTTATTCCAGAATGGTAATAAAACTACACTCAGATTAAAATCGAGCCTCAAGCAGAGAATATCTAATTGTCTATGCATCAGTCTGTTTTCGTTTACGTTTTATTTTCTTCGTCTCCGCTGTTCCGATCTACGAAGAAGGGGAAATAATTCAATTCACTTCAATACTAAAATATTAGGAAAAAAATATAAATACTGAGCATTTTTTCTATAGAAATAACTTTAATTTATTAAAGTAAATTCTTGAAGATGAATAGTGAAAGGGCAACCTGTCGTAACATCTAAAATTACAGCAACTACAACTGTATAAAATCGTTCGTAGAAGGGAGTGACAAGAGATTGACACTTGACATAGTGATGTGCCAACTCGAAATAAACACAACTCGATTTGAAATTCACGTAACTCGAGTTAAGTAGCTCGAGTTGACTGGGTGAAATGAAACTGAGTAAATGATTTGTTTTCGTAACAATATTTAAAAAAATTTAAAAGAGTCAGCATAAATATGTATGGGGACCATTATAATTAAAGTAGGTAGAATTTAAATAAAAAAGAAATGTATTTATCATTTATTTATGTTTTATGTATTCAGGATTAAATTTTCGTAACATAAATAAAGTATTTCTATTAATTAACAACAAAGCTATATTTGTATGAATCTGAACACTGTTTGCACTTAGCATGTCCATTCACTGGCGATTCAAATACATCCCAAACTATACAGTACCAGTACCAGTACCAGTACCAGTAGTAGTATTTTTCTATACAGTACCTAATAATTCGAAAAACTAACGTTATTTTGGAGTGCCAGTTGTTATTGTAACAACCGGCACTCCAAAATAACCTCAAATCTGCAACAATGCAATTTTTATTTTATTTTATTTTTATTTTATTTATTTGGGACAAAAAACAGTTATACATTAAAGTATTTTACAAAAAGTGGTTATCTTAAAAGGTAAAAAACGTATAACCCACACTATTGTCCACGAAATGAAAATGCAATGTTGTGTTGTTGTGACATTGACATTTGTAGCGAATTAAATGAATGAATCCTACTTCCTATCCTATCCTACTTCCTACTATCCTACTCCTACTAATATTATAAATGCGAAAGTTTGTGAGGATGGATGGATGTTTGTTACTCTTTCACGCAAAAACTATAGAACGGATCTGATTGAAATTTGGTAAGTAGATAGTTGACATCCTGGAATAAAACATAGGCTACTTTTTATCCCGAAATTTCCACGGGATCGGGATTTGCGCGGGAAAACCTTCCCACGCGTACGAAGTTGCGGGCAAAAGCTAGTATAGTCATAAATGATCGGCAAACTTCGCGCCATCTCAGCGTCTGTCATTCGGCTGACGTGCTAGGGCGGGAGAATTCAAATCGTTGAAATCGAGTTAAAGAGAATTTAACTCGAGTTGACACATCACTAACTTGACAGCTGTACAAACAGTCTGAACTGAATTATTTTTATCGAAAAATCTGTTTTATTTACTGTACAATTATTATTTTTCACCATCTAAATTACATTTCACTGAATAACCTCCTGCGTTTGATAGTTATTGGCAAAATTGTGGTGGCGCCTCCAAAAAAAAAGAAATCAAGAATTGAAGTCTCTATATACTGATTAAATATTTTATTTATAATGTCTGGAAGAAAGAAAAATTTTAGTGAATTGGAAAAAAATCTTTTAATAGAAATTTTGAAAGAGCATAAAAACATTATTGAAAATAAAAAAAAACGGACAGCGTAAGCACACTGAAGAAAAAAGCTGCTTAGGTCCATATTGCAGAGAGGTTCAATGCTTCGGCTATGATAAGTGAGTCAGTAAGTATTCATTTTTTTATCATTTTTGGCCAGTCTCACCATTTACTGTTTATTAGCCGGATTTACAACATTATCCAATTAATTGATTCGTAGTTAGTTCTTTGCTGATGTCATTGTAAATACGGTTACTAAGCAGTGAGTTTAATTGAAATACACAATGTATGCAGTCATTTACTTCCATCTAAACTCGCTGTTTTAAATTTATATTGAATGTTACAGGCATCAGGAGACCAATTAAGGCGCTTGTGGAAAAATTTAAAGACCCGCCAAAGAGACGCACTCACCAGAGAGCGTCAACATAGAATGTCCACTGGGGGTGGTGGTCCCTGCCCTGATGCTGATATCAACCCTAACATAGCCGAAATATCACCAGCTCTCTTGGTAGAAATACAGGACACTTTGGACTCGGACTGCATTGGTAGGCAATAAGTGATTTCTATTTAACTGGTTGTATCCATACTTCATCTGTCACTTACTATGATTTACTAGCTTTTTTAACAATGAAAAAATCAGCCTGTAATGTACAATGACTGCAAGACTAGGGACTCGCTCTGTGAGGATATTAAATATTTTGGTTTTAATTTCAGATTTCATACCAGAAACAATTCAGGCCATAGAACCTATAATTATAACCCAAAATTTGCCAACACAGCCAGTTGAGGAAGAAGTGAACATTCAACCGAGTAGCTCTGAGAGCAGACCCGAAGGAAATAATATACCATCTTTACAATTATCATGTAATGAAAAAAAGCTTCGAGTTCAAATATTAAAAGAAGAATTTATTAATAGAGAGCAAAGGGCTGCTCAACTCCATCAACTTCAAGTAAAACACATAGAAGAGAAACATGTTATAGAAATGGAAATTTTAAAGGAAAAGTTAAAAGAAGCCAAAGCAAAAGCCGAGTCAGCACAACATTAGATATAATATTTTTAATTAAGAGAGCAACCTCTGCTATTTGTGATGTAAGCACCTTTTATTTTTTGTGTTAATTTTTATTTAATATGTTTAATTAGGTAGTTGATTATTTTTAGATATTGTATTAATGATAGAAAATCATTTATTTTTGTGTTTATTTGTTATCATTATTGACCAGTGATTGTGAATTTTAATTGTAATTAAAAAAACTTGATTACTTGTAAATATTGTTTTATTAATAGAAAAATAACATAATAACTGTACCTATAACAAAATTAAATATAATTACTTATAATAGTATTTCGTAAGGCAAATCCGTCAATAGTTCCTTGATTGTTAGGATCATTATCAATGTCTTGTTCATTGCTGTTGTTTTCTTCATCATATGAAGGCATCATATCATTTGTTGACAAGGAGATATTGAAAAGCACAGCACATGTAACGATAATGTTAGACACTGTGGCCAGTTTATTGCCTAACCCTTTACTTAGGCATGGAAACCTCCGTTTCCATCTCCCGAAAGTTCTTTCCACCACATTTCGTGTTTTTATGTGTATTCTATTATAAATTTGCTCTGCATCTGTGGTTGGTGTACTTACTGGAGTTAAAAGAAACCTTAGACATGGATAGCCACTGTCACCAACAAGACAGCCACTATATTGTTGCTCAATATATTTGGTATGCAGCAAACTCATTTGGAAGATTCTGCAGTCATGTGTACTACCAGCCCAGCGTGCCACAATATCCATGAAATTACCGAATGGCCCCACAACTGCCTGAAATTAATATATGAAAAAAAAAATTAATAATATTTCTTGTATATTATATTATGAAAAGAATAATGTCAATACTGCTATATGGCTAACCTGAACATTTATAGAAAAATAAGATTTTCGGTTCCGAAATGCCTCATGGTGTTCCACACCAGGAGTATTAACAATCCTTATATGCGTGCAGTCAATTGCACCATCCACATTTCTTAGGCCTGGGTGTTGATTGTACTGGCCCAGCTGTGCAAACTGCGCCCTGTGTGAGACCATGTCTTGTGGATATTTTATATATCGCCGCCGTTGCAGAGCCAGCAAGCGAGAAACAGTTGCAACTATATTTGAAGCAGCTGGTTGTGAAACATTTAATAGATCTCCACACACTATCTGCAAAAGACAATAATAATTACCTACTTAGACAATGTTAGTTATCTTATATTATGCCTGATAGTATGTTGAACATTGCTGGTATAATATAATATATAAAATAATTATGATAATCATGTGAATAGAAAAAACTTACTTGAAATGAAGCTGTTGCATAAAAACGCAAACACACAAGGATTTGCAATTCCGGGGCTATGGGATTGCCGCAATTGCATGATTTTCTTAAATCTTGGTCAATTAATGGCAATATAACAGATTTTACCACATCTTGTGAAAATCTATACCTTTTCTTAAAATTGACACAATTGTATGGGTCCTGCAAATCTCTTAGGTATCTTTGTGGAACTGTGAAGTTCAATCTTCTGTTTGAAACATCGTTAAATAAGTCATTGTAGTGATCTATTTCTTCAAAAACTTCCATTTATTCAAATTATACACTTGTCAAGCGAATATTAAGTAGTAGTGAACTCATTAACTGAGAAAACTGACAAGGAAATCTCTGCTCAAGCGTGGTGTCGACCACACTTGCGTGAGCATAGATAAAATCTCTATTTACAGTTCAATCTACAACTGAGTAACGATCTAGAATAAAGCCGTACCCGGCTGAACTATCATCAACGAATGGATACTTGAGGAACATTCTAAAATTAAATCTCGCCTTAAATCTAGTTTTAAACAGAGATCAGTGCTCGAGTTTCGTTCTGTAATACGGGCCATAGACACTTATTCAATAGGAATTGTTTTAATTTTAATTTGAAAGTGGTACTGTAGACAGCACTTTTATGTCTGAAAGCAACCTGTTACATAATCTTACGGACTGGTATTGTGGACAGTTTTTGACAATTCATAGGTTATGATTAGTTAAATTTTTATTATTCATATCTAGTCTACGGGTGCCTTCCCTTATCTGCCGCACTTCTTCTAACACATAGTCTAAATCTGTGAGCATGTTTCCTCAAAAGATTGCCTCAGACTATAACCTACAAGGTTCCCACATAATTTAACCAATGCAACAGTATCGATTGCATGGACTTAAAAAGAGATGGACCCCTGCATTTGTTTTGGTGTTTCTTCTCAGGGTAGTCAGTTAGGAAATGCTGGCCTCACCTAGTTAAGATTTTTATCATCATATCATATCATCATTTAATAACCAATTTGCAAAATAAAGATCATTTATCATTTACAACTATGGGCTTACAATGCCTGACAATAAAATATTTTTATTTTTTTTGGGCCTTCATTAGTTAACATACATGAAACATGGCATTTTATTTAGTACTTTAGTGTTAAATGTGTCTAAGCAAAGTGATATCTGTTTTTTATAGTTATATGCATACTAATATGATAAATTCAGGAGTGTTTATTTGTATGTCCTTCTTTAATATTGCATTGGAGTAACTGATCAATGTGACTTTTGGTGAGGAGGTAGTTAAAAGGTTGCATAGTGACATAGGCTAATTGTTCTTCCTGAAAAAGCTGTTCATGCGAGTGAACCTGCAGGCAGACACTAATATAGGCATATTTGATGAAGCAGAATCTTCTTTTAAATGAATGGTAAAGATATCAGAAGTTATGATGACCAGGTCTAGTTACAATTTTTTTTGCCAAATTTTATACCATTCAATACTGGCTATTTCAACCACCTACATGTTCAACAGAAATACAAAGTTTTATACTCACTGGAGCCATCATGTATGTATTGCATTTACCTACTCTGCTGAATGAATTTCTAGCATAGTGAATATTTTAATTGAAAATAAACTGATGGCTTTGAAGCCAATGTTCTGTTCAGTAGAGAATATAAATATTGTTAAACCTAAGAAATAATAAAATTATACTAACTAAATCTATGTATATTTTGGTGTACAAAGTTGATAGGAACCTACCATTTATTGATTTTTAAACATTATTATAATTTTTGATGTCCAGTACATGTGCTAGAATTAATTATTAGTGTAAATGTCACCCTCTCTAGAATGTGCACTAGTAATTATTGGTGCCTGTGTATGACCATGCATATTGAACAGTGAAAGCATGGAAAAATGAGACTATGCTGTCATTAACTTATGACAAAAGATTTATTGGTTATGATTCTTTTCAAAATATATATTATATTCGTGCATTATATCATAGCTTCGTAAACCAGTTCCCGTGTTATTAAAGCAATGTACTTTGGAGAAACTGTTATCAAACTGATTGAACCGTTTGCAAACATCGACGATGTTTTGAAACAAAGTAATGCTTACCTGGAGCGAGATCGTGACTTGGATCTGGAGCGTGACTTGGATCTGGAGCGTGACTTGGACCTGGAGCGTGACTTGGACCTGGAGCGAGACCTCGAGGGCGTCCGCGAGATGCTGCGGCTGCCGGAGCGCGACCGGGACCCCGAACGGGAACGCACGGATCGGGCGCTCGCGGCACTCCTCCGCGAACGACGGGATACTACGCTGCCCGCTTCAGACCCACTCCCTGAGTAGTTGCTGGCTTCCGAATCTGACATTGTCACTTCTTGAGACTAAAATCAATGAATTTCATCCATTCAAAATTATTTCAGCGAAAACACCAGTACGTATGTAGCGAAACGTCATACATAGACGATTTTTTTTTTTTTTATTTGTTCATGACCATAGATGCAAGTCTTTCAGTCGGATACATAGTGGTGTTGGGTGCTGCCAATAATAAGTAGCTAAGGCCAAGGATCTTGTAATGTACAAGTACAAGTTCCTTGGCTAAGGCAGATACCGCAAGTAATAAAAAAAAATAGAGGCAGACTTGCTGAACTCACCGGAATGCAACAATTGAATAAATTATTCATAATCGACTAATATTTTATTTCACAGTTTCTGCTTAGAACCCATAGTTTAAAACAGTCTATGAATTGAATAGGTTTCTAAAAAAATAAGTTTGTCTATTGATTCATCGTTTGCCCCACCGACAAGTGAGACTTTTCAGTAAATTAATCGTTAATTTATATTATACTGAGTGAAAATCCTACCAAAAATATAACAAGTGACTAAGGACACTTCCATATACATTGTTCTTGTTGAATAATAAATATTTGGAAGATTTAAGGTGTCGGTAAGAGTGAAGCTCTTTTGGTGTCTCTCTGGCTTTCGATCAGATTTTCGCACGTCCTACAATAAACAATCATTTGGTCTTGTGGTGGTGCTGCATCGTGAATCGATCGGTTTGGTGTGGTGTTATTGCGTGAGTGCAGTGTATGTGGTGCAGTGCAGTGGTCCGAGTGCTGGTCGCAATGTATCAGTGAGGGGCTGCGGTGACCGAGCGGAGCCGTAGCTGGGGGTGTCATGCTGGAGACGCGGTCGGCGCGCGCCGCAGACTCGGTGTGGGCGAACAAGCCGCTGCCGGCGCCGCACGCCATGGCCAACACGAGGCACGGGAAAAATGCACAGGTATACCTTCACTTTACACCCACTGTCGCACGTTGCCAGCCGCTTGCTTAACTGTCTTAATTTGGCACATCCTGTTTGGTGCTCCACTAATAAAAAAAATATTCAGTGACAACCTTGAATAATGCATACCATGGGATCAGTTCCTCTAACTAGTTTCACATTAAACTGCAGTAAGACTGCTAAATTACTAAACAGACTAACAACAATATGATTCTGATTGGCCCTGAGCACTGGTAATTAGGCGGCAGTTGTTTAAAGCAATTATGTGGAATTTCATGAGCTAATGTAGATATTTATTTAAATTTTTTGCTCTTACTGTGTTGGCTATGCATTATGAATTATATTATCACTTTCACTATTTTTTAATTCATGTTTAGATAATCACTTCGAATTCTTCTTGCATGTGATTATAGAAAAGAGAAAGATTGGTAAAATGTTTATTCAAGAACATCTGCATGATGAAGCAATAATATTTATCTTACAAACAAAATGATGACAAAGTTATCTATCTTTCTTAATGTTAAAAAAATAAGTAAGTATTATAGATGAGGTGTAATATGCCTTAGGAATAAACCTGTGTTATTTTTTCCCCTGCATTATGAATAATGAATCTGTTGGACAGTTAAATAGTTTTGGTTCCTTAAAACTTGAACTTTAGTATTGAGTTGTAACCATGCAGTTTCTTGACCTTTCTTCTCCATAGGAAATAACCAATTTTGAACCAGGCACTAGCTTCTGACGTTGTATAAGGGGCCATGTAGCCCTATGTTAAATAAAATATTCTGAGTTTGTAGATCTTGGTTTACTTGCCTAACACAACTTACATAAGAGTAGGTATTAAAATGATTATAATTTTTCCATACTCAGTAAAAGTTCATTTTGGGCTAGCATTTTGATGAATTTTGAACTTTTGTATCTTATGTAGTGTGTAGAGACACCTTACCACTTAATGTTATAAATGCTAAATATCTGGATGTTTTGATTTCTGTTACTCAGTCACCAAAATGGCTGAATAAATTTTGAATGAAACTTGTTATAAATGTAGATTTATGAAATTCTGGAGTAACACCTGAGGTACTTTTTATCCTAGCAAAATTACATGGATTGAATAATTCTGACAAGTATCAGATTATACTTTCAGTGCCGAAGACCGCCATTGTAGTTTAAGCAATATTGTTATTATTTAGGTTTGTTTAAATTTTTGGTGTACAATAAAGCATATTCCATCTATTTAAGCCAGCTGACGGGTCCAATAATTATTAGTTTGGGTGCCCACATCTGAGTCTTTATTATATGAAGAAGTTTTTATTCATATTTAGAACCCAAGTAACAAGTAACCCATTTCTAAGTAAGCTCTAAAAGTCAGGAGTATGAATCGCGAGTGCTTGCTAATGATCAAATTTATTTCTACTCTATAGTTCTTCGCCAATCCACAATTGCATTGATCCAATAATCATGTCTTTATTGTCACAACCACAAAACCTGGCATCAGAAGTAAAGGATGTAGTTAAGCAGAAAGGATGCAATCCACACAAAATCACTTATCAATAGAAATACTATTTGTTATTTGGTTTATTAACTCTTCAATAATAAACTAGTCAGGAAATAAATAGCAAATATCCATATATCTTTTATTATGTTCTAATATCAGTCATTGTCTAACTTAGATTGTCCAATAATCTAATAACAGAGTGACTGTGAACTATTCTGCTATTATTTTAACATCATGATATAAATATTGCAGAAAGACTAAATTCTTTGAGAATTTTATTATTATACATTCCGTTGCTGTTATAACTTAAGTACCTAGGTACTTATTTGGAATTTGTGCAGCAAACTTTCACCAATTTTAGTGTACACCTCTATACTGTTACAGAAAGACGTTTACTTTCGTTTTTATAATATTCACAGGGATTCTTGATCACAAAGATTATGACTGTTCAAGAAATGATAAATACATGAATTAAACTAAATAAAAAACCACATGTTATGAATGATATTGAATTGTTTTTGGTTTCCCTATATAATTATCCTGATTCAATGACATGTAAATATTGAATGAGTTGACACCTGTGTTATAATGACTGGTAGAAAATAAATTAATGTTTTTCTTTTCTTTTAGTTATTTATGTAGGATAACAAAAGTAACCTGTTTTACAATAGCATATTTAATTCTTTTAATTGGTGTTTCAGTTCAAATTCAGAATGGTCTGCCAAATTACATAAGTAAACAATATTGGTAATTTAATTTAATAAAATACAATAACTCATCAATCAAAAAAAGAACCTGAAAATCGACATGGTTGGTTGGTTCATCTTCAAGGTTAACGAACTCTTGCTGAGATAGGATTGTGAATGGGTGACCATCAAGATTCCTCTGTGCGTCAGAAAGCATGTGAAGTTTTGGCTGTCGTTTGTACATCTTTGACAGTCGTTATGTGTAGTCACGAGCCAGAAATTCTGACACCAGCCTTGCCAAGCGATGTTCTCGTTCCCAGCTACTGGGTTGTAGAGGTCAGATAAGAAGTTGCTCTTTGAGAAATACTATTACTCAGCTGACTAGACTGAAAGTCACTCCAACATAGTTCGAAAAAGGCTAAGTAGATAATGACTTTGTACAAATGAACTTTCAATATGGTGTGCCAGGACATGGGATTGGATTTATTCAGACACAGTGTTCAGCAATTAAAAAAACCCCTGAGTCCTTTTCTTTTGACAAATGATGACTTAAATTTTTTTTTTCAAATGATATAATGTATAAATTTTTGCACTTTTTATATGATCTTTACTTCCTAATATGTATGTGATGTGTCTCGCCTCGTCTCGTGTATGTGTCTCGTCTATGACTGTGCGACTACTTGTTGTCTTAAGTACTATGTTACACATAACTGTTTACTAGCAGATTCTTGTAATTGGTCTTTTTCTATTTATTGTCAATAATCACTCAAATGTATTCACTGTAAGTTTCCTTAAAATTAATAAAATATATAAATAAAAGTTTTTACCGAAATGGATTAAAGGGTTCATTGTCCTGTCAATAGTTACCAAGTTAATATAAATTTAAAAAAATATTAAATAATACGAAAACAGGAAAAAGTATCCTGTAAAACAATAGCATCATAAAGTATTAATCATTTGAGGCTCTCGTAGCATGTGCATTTATCCTGAACTGTGGTTTGCTGTTTAAGTCTTCTATTTATTATGACTAATGAATACTCTATGTAATTCCCGAAACGTGAATTAATCTCAGCTAAGTACATGATTTATGATTGAATCAGAAATGAGGAAATCAGTAGAAAATCTGAAGTTGTTGACATAGCCTAGTAGATTAGTAAGCTGAAGTGGCAATGGGCAAGCCAAAGTGCGCGTAAATCGGATTGCCACTGACTGGAAAGCGCAGCGTTGTCCAACCACCTGCTAGCTTCACCGACGACCTCATAAAGACTGCAGGGAGTTTGGATGCAGGTGGAATTCAACTGGTCACCAGAAATCAGTTAGGAGGCTTATATTCAGCAGTGGTTAGCAAAAAGCTGAAATGATGACAATGATGAAATAATTTGTGTCTTTAGTCTTTACACTGAATAACTCAGACAGAATGGGATATTTCTGTAACAATAAACATTACTCATTTGCTGGTCATTAGCTAGAGTCATCACACAACCTAAGGCTAAGCCACAGTATTACAATATTTCCTACAGTAGCGCAACGCCTTTGATGTCGCGCGATGCCGCCGCCCGTGTAGGTACTTACGCTGTCACATGCAAATATGCTAGGGTTGTCATCAAATGGGAAATAAAACAATTGTGATTATTACTATTATGATGTAATCATTTATTTATATGTACATTCAAAGTAATTGTGACTATTAAATCTAATGTAATTATTTATTCATAAATATATATTTTCATATGTTGCACTGCTAAATACGTGACACTTTAGTTTTGGATGTTCTTAAGTAATTGTCTATTATAAAATTTAACTACTTAATGTATTCGCATTCGGATGAACAATCTGATAAGAAAAGAATGAAGAAAACATGAACATGGCTGTGATTTAATATATCTAATAAAATAATCTAAAATATTGTTTCCAACAAACGAGTGGAAATTTTGTCTAAAACAGGCTTGCAGTTTAGTATAGTATTCAACGAAATCAGCTGGAGGTACCTGTAGTCCACCAAAGGTATCATGCATGGTATTGTATGCACGGGTACGTAAGTTTACTTAGATTAGGTGATAAGAACTTGTCACATCCTTGTAAGGACTGTTCAAAGGTGACATCCGTCGACTTAGCTTTTTCCATCAACTTCAACTTTTTGACACAACTTGTAACTTGTTTTCGAAGTTTTCTTTTTCTTGGAGTATGATCTGTCAATTTTTTTGTAGTCTGCGATGCTTGGGCACTAGTGGATGCCACAACTGATACGCCTACGGAAGCAATGTCGATCTGTTGTTGAACACCTCTGTTTGTCAAATCTTTTATAATCTCTATTTTTGTAGTCTCAGTTTGTGTACTCATAGGATGTAGTGAAGCAGACGGTAAGTTTGATACGGGAATCGCAGTGCTTTTTGTTTTCATATACATCCATCTTTCAAAGTGTAAACCACATACGTACAAATTATATAATTGTTCAACTGTTTTACTTTTCAAGTCCGGTTTTTGACAAGCTTCTATCCATAACTCGCGCCTGGAAAGTAAGTAGGTATCTATAAATTCAATAAAAAAAACACATACCTATACAATTATAATTATCAGACATATAAATATATGGTAAAGTGACCAAACTTGTGTGCACAAGTCAGTTTTGTCTTAGCGGCGGCAGCGGGGCGTCTGGAATATTCCATAAGTCTATGGTACACAAATGAAAAACTTACCTCTTGTCGCGGGGAAATCTATGAAACTTTAAGTCCTTCTGGGATTTCGATGTCGATTTACATCCACATACAGAACAGTTTGTGCACACCATTGTAGAATATGTAAGTATAATAAAATTATTACACAAAAAACACGCCCGCGTTTGCCCTTCGCGCTCGGTACCGCAAACTAAGCGTGTTTGCGGTACGCGGCCCGCGCCGCCCGACACCCCGCGAGTTCCCCTCCGTTGCTCTGCGCAAGTACATTCGTCGCGCTACTGTAGGAAATATCGTAATACTGTGGCTAAGCTAAGTTCTCTTAACGGCTTCTCTCGAATCCTCATCTTTTTTTACACTTTCAGCCTCCTTTTCTGACTTAAAAATATGTTACATTCCACAATAACTATGAGATAATCAGATGTTATTCTACGAATACGCCCACGTAATGTAATCAACCGCATATTAAAAACAGACGGAGCTTTTCTGTCGTTACGAACTGGCGGACGAACCACTATTTTGGTTGACCTTGGCGATGTCAGTACCCTGATATCCTTACGTATTATCCTATCCTACTATCCTACTAATCCTACTAATCCTACTTCCTACTAATCCTATCCTACTAATATTATAAATGCGAAAGTTTGTGAGGATGGATGGATGTTTGTTACTCTTTCACGCAAAAACTACGGAACGGATCTGAATGAAATTTGGTAAGTAGATAGTTGTCATTCTGGAATAACACATAGGCTACTTTTTATCCCGAAATTCCCACGGGATCGGGATTTGCGCGGGAAATCCTTCCCACGCGTACGAAGTCGTGGGCAAAAGCTAGTAAAACATAATCTCACAGCGCGTCTGTCTGTCTGTTCGCGATAAACCCAAGAAATATTGAACAGATTTTCATGCGGGTTTCACGAATGGGTAGAGTGATTCATGAGGAGAGTTATAGTGTATAATTTATCAAGGTTTTGTGTGAATCAGCAGACTGACAGTGCAAAGAGGCTGACTCTCTCAACCTCTACACAAACTGAGGGTTTTTAAGAAATCGTGATAATGAGAGCTGTGCTTTTATCAACTGTCTGTATTGTGCACATCCCACCCACACGCACTAAACGTTTTGAGTATAGTCGCTTCTAATGTGCGTAAGGCTAAGGAGTGGAATTCCCTGCCGGAGTCCGTGTTTCCTGATGGCTATAACCTTCTTCTTTAAGTCAAGAGTGACTAGGTTGCTTCTAGGTAAGTGTGCTTCATCTTCGACTCACTTACCATCAGGTGAGAAGTAATGTTCAAACGCGAATCTATTTGAAAATTTCAGTAGGCCCGCATGGCAGTCTTACAAAGTAATTAATAAACTGATTTCTTATTCCATTCCAACTCCATGCTACGATAGGCCACTGTTGCTACCTACGTGCGGTCGACTACTACTACAATGATAGCCTCGTAATAGCTATTGATTTTATTTACTCAACAAAAGAAGCTATTCTATTGATATAATACCCTGAATGCTTTCTACAACACGCGCCGGATGAAAAGAGCGGTTGTTGCAAGGAACCAGCCAAACATAAAAAGAAGGTTTTTAATCATAAGGTATTTCTTATAGTCGATCTGGTGGTTTAGCAAGTCACTCGATAATGCAAAGCTTAAGATAATGGGTCCAATTCCTTTGTCGGTCAGTGTAGATTTATGCCCGGTTAATGTCAATAGGCTCGCCTATTATTATTTTTTATAAAGAGAACTAGCAATGTATAATAAAATAGCTGTGACATACGGACGGACAGACAGACAGACGGACAGACATGGCGAAACTATAAGGGTTCCGTTTTTTGCCATTCGGCTACGGAACCCTAAAAAAGGTGAGGTTAAGTTCGTTTTAATTCATGTTCATTGCATTTTGTTGTTTGTTATTCCAGGATGACGTGTGCTACGTCGTTGCCAAGTACGACTACGCGGCTCAAGGCGCGCAAGAGCTGGACTTGCGCAAGAACGAGCGCTACCTCCTGCTGGACGACTCCAAGCACTGGTGGCGCGTGCAGAACGCCCGCAGTCAGTCCGGCTACGTGCCCAGCAACTATGTTAAGAAGGAGAAGCCTTCGTTGTTTGACAGGTGAGAACATATCTCAGGATTATGTCGTATCGGCTATGTGTCTACCTGATCGAGCCTCTGTGTGGAACACACAGAGGCTCGATCAGGTAGAAACAACAAAAAGATAAAATTATGGAACTCGATTCATTATTTCATCCAGATTTGCACATATATGTAGTTACATGTTTAACATAGATAACTAACTCACATTGAACTGGAAAATAATATGCTTAATTAACTAAATTAATGGTTTACACAATTCGACCAACCCATACATTAATAAATCAATAATGACATGGTTAGTTGAATCATACAAAATACGGAAGTATGTGTCACACTTCAAAAATTTTGGCCTTATAAAAGATGCTCTTCAATTTAATCTTTATAAAATTAAAACCAGTAGGTGTGTAAGATCATTTAAGAATATCAGTCAAATGGCTAGCTTTGATAAATGATCTTTATTTTGATGGATAGATGAGGCCGGTGTTTCCTAACTGACTACCCTGAGAAGAAACACCGAAACAAACTCAGGGGTCCGTCTCTTTTAAAGTCCATACAATCTATACTGGTTAAAAATATATGGGAACCCTGTAGATTTCCGTCTGAGGCGATCTTTTGAGGAAAGATGCTCACAGATTTGAGTGGGCCTGTCCATACAGTGCAAGCATTTGTCAGATAACGTATAGCTCAACTTAAAACAAGGAGCTTAACGATTTGACGACGTTTGGGTAGTCCGTAAAAAGCACTCAAACTGCCAGACAATCATGTTTAACTCAAATAAAACAATCGACATAGTTCACATATTCGCTTAGTTATGTAGATTGGTCTGAAATGGCTTTTTGAAGAAAGAGCCACACAGATTTGAGTAGAGCCGTCCTGTCAGTGCAAGCCTTTGTCAGTTAGTCTAAGCTGTATTGCATCTGTAATGAGGTTGAGGCTAGGTTCTATGGAGCTTGTGGCTAACAGCCGCCTAGGTCGCTCCGTGATGGGTTGATCATTTTAACATGTTGAAATTCCCCCATGCGAAAAGCACGTTAAGCAGTTGGTCTCGGCTGTACATCTTTGAAAGTGGTTAAGGGTAGTAGCAGAAGTAGTAGAATATTTTTCTGGCTAAATAAAAATAGCAGTCCGGCCCAATTTTCCACGTTGAACGCCAACGCGGTCTGTTCTATCAAAATTTAGACCAAATGTTTTTTTAATTGTTGGTTTGACGGGAAGCCAACCTAAAAAAATAAAAATTAGATACTTATATCTAATGTCCAAATGTATGTTTTCATTAACAAAAGTCAACTTTAGTCATTAATTAAGTAATTATGGAGATATTAAACGCCGGGCAGCACTGACCGACGCGGCCCGAACGGCCAGTCTAGTTGTCGGCCATCACTGACCGACGCGGCCCGAACGGCCAGTCTAGTTGTCGGCCATCACTGACCGACGCGGCCCGAACGGCCAGTCTAGTTGTCGGCCATCACTGACCGACGCGGCCCGAACGGCCAGTCTAGTTGTCGGCCATCACTGACCGACGCGGCCCGAACGGCCAGTCTAGTTGTCGGCCATCACTGACCGACGCGGCCCGAACGGCCAGTCTAGTTGTCGGCCATCACTGACCGACGCGGCCTGAACGGGGAGATGCATTTTTTTTTCTTGGCGTTCAACGTGTTAAGCAACACTTGCAGAGTTCGGTCCGTGGAAGAGCGACCATCTTTACATCGATATTCCTTCAAGTTTCAAAAAGCACGTTTAATAAATAAATAAAATTATTCTATTTCATACAGAATGCATTTGGTTAGTACACAAACAACTTATATAACTAATATTAGTGCTTAAGACTACCAGAGAGACTAAAACAACTAATTATTGAACGTCACAGTGGCATGTAGGCGTATCCAATGTCCCAGTATGGGGCTGTCCGACCTGTCCGCTATAAGGTCGTAGTACACGTATCAAGTCGGAAAGGGATCGTCACCATATCAACTCGAGCCGTTCAGTATTATTTGTATGAAACTCCCTACTGCAACGCACACTAATAGGAATCGTAACATAATCGCCTCGCCTCGGAACAAGCTCACGAACTGCGGTGCGGTGCGTGGTCGACTTGCAGTTCCCGCGCTTACGGTTCTCCGTACCCTAGCTTACGGCTCTCCGTACCCTAGCTTACGGCTCTCCGTACCCTAGCTTACGTCTCTTCGTCCACGCCCCTCCCGCGGTCTGCGTTGCCGAACGTGCTTTCATTGGCTGTCATTCACAAGGCAGCTTCCAGTCGTGCCGCCTAGTCGTCAACCTTTGTATTGCTAATGGGTATCGTGTTAGCCTTACCATCAGGTGAGATGGCGGTCAAACGCGAGCCAATTATCAATAAAAAATAATAATATGGGTAGTCTTGCAATTGATCGATATCCGCTTCAGTGCAGATCTTATCGCGTTCAGGCTCTAAGCTGTGTCTGCAATACACGTAAATACCGTCTGTAACAACACGAAAGATAACGTTGTTTACTGACACACATGATTCAACAAGACAGTGACAAAACTACAATAATTGATGAATGAATATTTTCTTTTGTTAGTGCTAGCGATTTTGTTCGCATGGAAGGTTTTCTATCTTCCTGTAACGTGGCGATCTTGAGAGAATACCAGGATAAAATATAGCCTTATATATGCGAACCTATTCTATCTTCCTGTGAAAGTCCCTTTGAAATAGGTGCAGACGTTTGGGAGGCTTGCACAAACAATAAGACAGATAGAAAGATAAAATTTGGATGACTGGTTCGTTACAGTGTGGTCTGGGATCTCTCCAGGAACCAAGTCATTGAGTGGACGGCATTCTAAAACAAGGCTCAGTTGTTCGAATGATACGTTTTTGCAGTTCTACCGTTGTTTACTGTTATTACGGCCAGTTTTCATTGCGTCCAATTACGCACTTCTTTATGTCTTCAAATCAATTGGCGATTCAATTTAAGGCATAATAGCGTACAATAACAAATCTGTCGTAACTGACGGCTCGTTAGATTCACAATCATTTGTTAGAGATTTATTTAAATGTAAAACAGTCAAAATTTACCTAGCTTTGTCCCAAATATGTGTGAATGCTCATTTAACTGTGAATCTTACCTCCACACACCAGAAACAGGGTTATAAGATAATTCCTGGGCAGGACTGGTATCAAATTTTTACTATTGACTAGCTGACCCGCCACGACTTCGTTCGCGTGGTATCCTACCCCTCTCCAACCGATATCACTACCCCTATCCTACCCCTATCCTACCCCTACCCTACCCAAACCCTACACTACCCGTACCCTACCCAAACCCTACACTACTCGTACCCTACCCTACCAATACCCTACCCCTACCCTACCCCTACACTATCCCTAACCTACACCAACCCTACCCCTACCCTACTCTCCATTTTATTTAGAAAATGTTTGTATAGGAAATAGAAACGGGCTGTTTTGACGGTCTTCCCGGCAATTTTTTTTTTTTTAATTGTTCTCAACTTTTAAACCTTCCCTAGACCTCCACGAACATTTCAAAACCAAGATAAGATAAATCCGTTCAGCCGTTCTCGAGTTTTAGCGAGACTAACGAACAGCAATTGATTTTTATATATATAGACTACTGATTGCGATTCAAAGATCCCCAAGTGACAGCCGAGACCAATGGCCTTACTTGTTTTCCGAGATTCATGTGCAAAAATAGTGATTTGTGTGTATGGAGAGGTTGGCCAAGCATAATGATTAGTGGACTAGGTTTTGGAATGACACAGGAGAGGCATTATGACAGAGAGAATGGAAGAAGCTGAAAATCGTTGTCTTCTAGAAATATACCCTAACTGGCCGCCTCCATCATCCCCACTATGCTTCTTCTTGTCTTTCTATATTTTTCATTCCCAAGGAAGACATACTAGTTGTCCCGCCTATTCTAATATCATTTTAATAATATGAAATGCATAATCTTTAGGAACGTGCCCAAAACAAACATTGCACGATCTTGAGTTTTATCTATGTGTGTTACAAAAGGTGACATTGAAGCTAACAAGCTTGCATTTGTATCAAAAATGCACTCTGTAAACATTTAATCTGTACTTTTACCTAAATCTATATATTAGTACTTGAAGCAAAAACGTTGTATCCCTTTTTACGAAAATTGCTCGGACGATGGAGTATGAAATTTGACTCAGACGAAGTTTATATGGGCTAATATTTTTGTAGGTTCAATGCTGTGCAAGTTGTACATACTACTACTGTTCCTAAGATTCAGTCTTGCACAATGGCTAGCTATATATGTATTGTAGCTATGTATAGCCGATTACACTTATTACAGCTGGCAAACAAATCATTCTTATTTGTACATATACATATTTCTGGGGTTCCGTACCGACATGTTCAACAACGAAACCCTATCACTTAACCTCCGTTATCCGGCCATCCATCCTACCATGAACTTTAATAGGTAAACATTTACCACTTTTTGTATTTTATTGCCGCTATCTTTTTCTTCGAGGTGGAAATCCTCATGGATATCCTCCGCCCTGGGGTTGGCAAGGGGTCTGTCAAACTGTACCTGAAGAAAGAATTTCGCATTTTGTAATATTAGTGTGGATATAATAAATGCAATTGTTTCTGTTTCGTTCGGTGCTTACTGTGCGACCATTTGTGTAAAATCTGGCTTGGACTCGTCTGTTTTGAAATAGATTATTTTTTTCGTACGTACGTACGTGTGAAGTGACAGACGATCTGTGTTAGTATACATTTACATAGTATCCTTCAGGTTCCTATTATCTATATAATAAAAACTAGTATTTGCGTGTTGCGCGAGGTGCAAGCACCTCGCGTGTTCACTAAAAAAAAAAGAATGGGGGGAGGGGTGATGGGGGAGATGGGGGGTTTAGTATTTGCGTGCTGCGCGAGGTGCAAGAACCTCGCGTGCTTGTGAAAAAAACTTAAGCATTGCCCCTCTAAATCAAGTATTTGCGTGTTGCGCGAGGTGCAAGCACCTCGCGTGCTTGCGAAAAAAAAAAAAGGGGGGGTGATGGGGGGTTTAGTATTTGCGTGTTGCGCGAGGTGCAAGCACCTCGCGTGCTTGTGAAAAAAAAAAAAATGAGGGGGTGTGATGGGGGGGTTTAGTATTTGCGTGTTGCGCGAGGTGCAAGCACCTCGCGTGCTTGTGAAAAAAACTAAAGCATTGCCCCTCTAAATCAAGTATTTGCGTGTTGCGCGAGGTGCAAGCACCTCGCGTGCTTGTGAAACAAAAAAAGTGGGGGGTGATGGGGGGTTTAGTATTTGCGTGTTGCGCGAGGTGCAAGCACCTCGCGTGCTTGTGAAAAAAACTACAGCATTGCCCCTCTAAATCAAGTATTTGCGTGTTGCGCGAGGTGCAAGCACATCGCGTGCTTGTAAAAAAAAAAAAAAGGGGGGGGGGGGTGATGGGGGAGATGGGGGGGGGGCTTAGAATTTGCGTGTTGCGCGAGGTGCAAGCACCTCACGTGCTTGTGAAAAAAAAAGTGGGGGGGGTGATGGGGGGGGATTTAGTATTTGCGTGTTGCGCGAGGTGCAGTGCTTGTGAAAAAAAAAAAGGGGGGGGTGATGGGGGGGTTTAGTATTTGAGTGTTGCGCGAGGTGCAAGCACCTCGCGATCTTGTGAAAAAAAAAAAAAAAAAAGAGGGGGGGGGGGTGATGGGGGGGGGGGTTGCACAAGTATTTCGACTAAAGCATTGCCCCTCTAAATGAATCTGAAAAAAAAAATGTTCCAAGTCTCTTAGATTCCGAGATCCGCCTAAAGGGGGGGAGAAGGGGGGCGGGGGGGGGACTTTGAAAAATGGTTTTTACTTTACCGAGCCTCCTCTATACGAATCCGTAAAAAACAAAAAATACCGGTCTCGTAGTTTCCGAGATACGATAGGGAGGGGGGAGAAGGGGGGTGAAAAGGGGAGGTTTGGCACTTTTCCCGTAGGTTTGAGAGTTACTTGTTTACGAATCTGTCAAAATATACCCACCTCCCCATCCACCATCTGGGAGAACAATTCTGTCAATGAGTCAGTCAGTGAGTGAGTGGTAATCTAGCTTTATATAATATAACTAGTATTTGCGTGTTGCGCGAGGAGCAAGCACCTCGCGTGCTTGTGAAAAAAAAAAGAAAAAAAATGGGGGGGGGGTGATGGGGGGGGGTTTAGTATTTGCGTGTTGCGCGAGGTGCAAGCACCTCGCGTGCTTGTGAAAAAAACTAAAGCATTGCCCCTCTAAATCAAGTATTTGCGTGTTGCGCGAGGTGCAAGCACCTCGCGTGCTTGTGAAAAAAGAAATTGGTATTTGCGTGTTGCGCGAGGTGCAAGCACCTCGCGAGCTTGTGAAAAAAAAAAAAAAAAAGAGGGGGGGGTGATGGGGGGGGGGTTGCACAAGTATTTCGACTAAAGCATTGCCCCTCTAAATGAATCTGAAAAAAAAAATGTTCCAAGTCTCTTAGATTCCGAGATCCGCCTAAAGGGGGGGAGAAGGGGGGCGGGGGGGGGGGGGGACTTTGAAAAATGGTTTTTACTTTACCGAGCCTCCTCTATACGAATCCGTAAAAAACAAAAAATACGGGTCTCGTAGTTTCCGAGATACGATAGGGAGGGGGGAGAAGGAGGGTGAAAAGGGGAGGTTTGGCACTTTTCCCGTAGGTTTGAGAGTTACTTGTTTACGAATCTGTCAAAATATACCCACCTCCCCATCCACCATCTGGGAGAACAATTATGTCAATGAGTCAGTCAGTGAGTGAGTGAGTGAGTGAGTGGTAATTTAGCTTTATATAATATAACTAGTATTTGCGTGTTGCGCGAGGTGCAAGCACCTCGCGTGCTTGTGAAAAAAAAAAAAAAGTTGGGGGTGATGGGGGGGTTTAGTATTTGCGTGTTGCGCGAGGTGCAAGCACCTCGCGAGCTTGTGAAAAATAAAAAAATAAAAAAGAGGTGGGGGGGTGATGGGGGGGGGGGTGCACAAGTATTTCGACTAAAGCATTGCCCCTCTAAATGAATCTGAAAAAAAAAATGTTCCAAGTCTCTTAGATTCCGAGATCCGCCTAAAGGGGGGGAGAAGGGGGGCGGGGGGGGGACTTTGAAAAATGGTTTTTACTTTACCGAGCCTCCTCTATACGAATCCGTAAAAAAAAAAAAATACGGGTCTCGTAGTTTCCGAGATACGATAGGGGGGGGGGGGGAGAAGGGGGGTGAAATGGGGAGGTTTGGCACTTTTCCCGTAGGTTTCAGAGTTACTTGTTTACGAATCTGTCAAAATATACCCACCTCCCCATCCACCATCTGGGAGAACAATTATGTCAGTGAGTGAGTCAGTGAGTGGTAATTTAGCTTTATATAATATAACTAGTATTTGCGTGTTGCGCGAGGTGCAAGCACCTCGCGTGCTTGTGAAAAAAAAAAGTATTTGCGTGTTGCGCGAGGTGCAAGCACCTCGCGTGCTTGTGAAAAAAAAAAGTATTTGCGTGTTGCTCGAGGTGCAAGCACCTCGCGAGCTTGTGAAAAAAAAAAAAAAAAAGAGGGGGGGGTGATGGGGGGGGGGTTGCACAAGTATTTCGACTAAAGCATTGCCCCTCTAAATGAATCTGAAAAAAAAAATTTTCCAAGTCTCTTTGATTCCGAGATCCGCCTAAAGGGGGGAGAAGGGGGGCGGGGGGGGGGACTTTGAAAAATGGTTTTTACTTTACCGAGCCTTCTCTATACGAATCCGTAAAAAGAAAAAAATACGGGTCTCGTAGTTTCCGAGATACGATAGGGGGGGGGGAGAAGGGGGGGGAAAAGGGGAGGTTTGGCACTTTTCCCGTAGGTTTGAGAGTTACTTGTTTACGAATCCGTCAAAATATACCCACCTCCCCATCCACCATCTGGGAGAACAATTATGTCAATGAGTGAGTCAGTGAGTGGTAATCTAGCTTTATATAATATAACTAGTATTTGCGTGTTGCGCGAGGTGCAAGCACCTCGCGTGCTTGTGAAAAAAACTAAAGCATTGCCCCTCTAAATCAAGTATTTGCGTGTTGCGCGAGGTGCAAGCACCTCGCGTGCTTGTGAAAAAGAAAAAAAAAAGGGGGGGGAAATGGGGGGGGGTGTTGCACAATTATTTCGACTAAAGCATTGCCCCTCTAGATGAATCTGAAAGAAAAAATGTTCCAAGTCTCTTAATTTCCGAGATCCGCCTAAAGGGGAGGAGAAGGGGGGCGGGGGGGGACTTTGAAAAATGATTTTTACTTTACCGAGCCTCCTCTATACGAATCCGTAAAAAGAAAAAAATACGGGTATCGTAGTTTCCGAGATACGACAGGAGGGGGGGGAGAAGGGGGGGGAAAACGGGAGGTTTGGCACTTTTCCCGTAGGTTTGAGAGTTACTTGTTTACGAATCTGTCAAAATATACCCACCTCCCCATCCACCATCTGGGAGAACAATTATGTCAATGAGTGAGTCAGTCAGTCAGTGAGTGGTAATTTAGCTTTATATAGTATAACTAGTATTTGCGTGTTGCGCGAGGTGCAAGCACCTCGCGTGCTTGTGAAAAAAACTAAAGCATTGCCCCTCTAAATCAAGTATTTGCGTGTTGCGCGAGGTGCAAGCACCTCGCGAGCTTGTGAAAAAAAAAAAAAAAAAAAGAGTGGGGGGGGTGATGGGGGGGGGGGTTGCACAAGTATTTCGACTAAAGCATTGCCCCTCTAAATGAATCTGAAAAAAAAAATGTTCCAAGTCTCTTAGATTCCGAGATCCGCCTAAAGGGGGGGAGAAGGGGGGCGGGGGGGGGGGACTTTGAAAAATGGTTTTTACTTTACCGAGCCTCCTCTATACGAATCCGTAAAAAACAAAAAATACGGGTCTCGTAGTTTCCGAGATACGATAGGGAGGGGGGAGAAGGGGGGTGAAAAGGGGAGGTTTGGCACTTTTCCCGTAGGTTTGAGAGTTACTTGTTTACGAATCTGTCAAAATATACCCACCTCCCCATCCACCATCTGGGAGAACAATTATGTCAATGAGTGAGTCAGTCAGTCAGTGAGTGGTAATTTAGCTTTATATAATATAATGAATCGCTAAATGTGTTGCTAAGCGCATTAACACGAAAACGGCTGGACTGATTTGGCTGATTCTTTTTTTGTTGTGTTTGGTTTTGTCAGGAGAAGGTTCTTATGAAAAAGTAGGAAAGGTCTCAAGGGTAGGGGTAGGGTAGGGATAGGGTACGGTACGGTAGGGTAGGTTATTGGTTGGGTAGGGTAGGGATAGTGTAGGGTTTGGGTAAGTTAGGGGTAGAGTAAGGTATGGGTAGGGTATCGTATCGGTAGGATAGGGGTAGTGGTATTGGTTGGGTAGGGGTAGGATACCACGCGAACGAAGTCGTGGCGGGTCAGCTAGTATCTTATAAAATATAGCACACATTGCCACACGGGGCGAAATGTGGTCGAGCTGATTTATCCATAACAACCATAACTTTTGTAAAATGCCATATTTGCAATATTATTATTATTTGTTTATATTAATCATCTTTGATCATAAATTAAAAATTGACAATCAAAAACACATTAAAAAAGGAAAAACTTATATAGAGAATACAAACTACACACTACAAATAAAAGGATATAGGTCCGTTCAGGGGCTTCACGCATGCTTCCAAAGCAGAAATTAAACTCTTGTGCAATGATGTACGTGCACCGACATACATTTTTATTGATCTTTTTATGGCACGCGTTTGACCACCGTCTCACCTAATGGTAAGCGATGATGTGGTCGAAGATGGAGCGTGCTTACCTAGAAGTTACCTATTCACTCTTGGTTTAAATACCTTCAGGTTATAGCTATCAGGAAACAGACAGAAATTAGCGGATATCAGCTCTTTCACTTTCCGTATTGTTGAAATGGCAAGGAAAATGGTAATTATTGTGTTTGAAGGATAGTGTAATTGATCGGTGTAATTACTACACTGATATGCGTTTGATTTATGGTCGAACAATATAGAAAACATGCGGGTATCGTTTCATTGATGTATAGTAGTAGTAACTTAGGGATGTGAATTCTTATTATTATTGTCAAGGATTTTATTGTTCATAATTTATAATTTTTAGTATTTATTCTTAACTGAAATCCTTAATTGAATTTTTAGTTGAATTTTATTTTAATT
This sequence comes from Tholera decimalis, assembly GCA_943138885.2. Classification (NCBI taxonomy): domain Eukaryota; kingdom Metazoa; phylum Arthropoda; class Insecta; order Lepidoptera; family Noctuidae; genus Tholera; species Tholera decimalis. The sequence continues at coordinate 2,350,294 of OW964553.2, read as the reverse complement.
AATTGAATTTTATTTTTTTGTTTACCCTTTTTTTATTAGTTTTTGCAGTCATTTTAATTATTGTTAAACCTTAAAACTCTTATAAAAATATTATGTATCACATGTATATAACCAACTAATCAGTCCTCTGTGAATGTTGTGCATGCATTTAAGTAATCTGTTTACACAGGTCTATTAATGTATGTTTATCTGAATATAAACTTGTAAATAAGTTGTTGGTGTGCCTTGGAAATAAATAAATTCTTCCCAGTTGATCTTAACCCCGCGACTTCACCCGCGTAAATAGTTCAGCTATAAATGTAGATTATGTCACTCAGTGATAACTTAGCATTCTAATGTTGAAACAATTTTTACAAACATTCAAAAATACTAATCTTTACTCATTAGGTTTAGTATATAGTAGTATTATTATTATAAACTAGCCGTGCTTGCGTCTTTGTTGGCGTGGTTTTTCCCACGTAAACGTAAAATGTTGCCGTAGAACCTACTTTATCTTCCAGTGAAAGTCCTATTAGAATCGGTTACCCGTTCCAGAGGTTAGCTCGGACAAACAAAAAATTGTCGGGGCCCACTATATGCCAGGTGGCCGTTGCCTGCTGGGGTTGCGGAATTGTTCGAAAGAGTTACCGCGGCCTCGGAACACGAAGGGCAAATGACGGAACACGGATAGGATTTAGTCAGTAAAAGTCTGACAAACCCTCTCGCTTTGCCCAGGTGGGAGCTAGTCATTAGACGATTTCCCATATTTAAAATAAAGCCAACAATAAAAAAAATGTGTTTTAGTATTGTTTTAAATAACTATAAGCACAACAGAAAACAAAAGTTAATTTGAAATCAGAGGCAAACACATCAAGTCTATTTATGTGTATGCAAAGATGATGTCAATCACAGTCGTCACTTTTAATTTTGACAACTTCTAAGGTAGAATTTGTAATTGCTTCAAAAATATCTGAAAATAAAGACAAGGAAACACCGCATACATTGAGGAATACACATACGTTTTCACTTAATCATAGTAAATGTGGAGATGTCCACGTAAATTCTATGGCGGCGCAGCAAGACATTATTCAAATACAATACATATTATAAATGTATGCGTCACGTCGACAGACAATGGGGGAAAATATTGCGAGAAAACAACCGTCTATCAAATAAATTAGAACAATATTAGTTGAGGGGAAATAACAACAGTAAACACGTTAGTATTCTAGTTTCTGTTACATATACCACACCAGTGGCGTGCCTAGGGTTTCAAAATAACGCAAGCCCAATAAAATTTTAACCGATTTCAAAAAAAGAAAGTTCAGTTTTCGACTGAGTATGTAGGTACCTACGTATGTATCATCGCAATTTTCTCATAAACTACTGGTTAGGTACAATAAATTAAAAGTGAATTCATCCATCTTCTTCTTTCCTCTTCTTTCTTCAATTTCACTCTTGCTTGTCGTGCGCGGTGAATGAGGTAACCAAAGCACACTGAAGGCATGCTAGTGCTAGATTGAATATAATAAACATATCAGCAATTGCATACCTCCGGTGGCTTTGAAAAAAGCCGTTTGGTTTGGTTTGCTTCATTGCTTGAGGGAACAAAGTTATGGTAAGTAGTTGCTTCCTTCGTAACAGAACCCAGGTTACAGACAAAAAAAAAAAAACAAAACAAAAAGTTACAAAACGAAAGTTAAAAAATAGCCAGATAGAATGTAATAAGGAATTTAAATAAATTATTTATATTCTAATTGGAATCGTCTATCTTTCTTAAGAAATGATTTAATTACATCAGAGTAAAATGTTGGTGATCGTTTTAATTCTACCAACAACTGTTTTTCAATAGCTATCATTGATAATTCGGAAAGACGCTCTTGACCTTGTGTATTTCTCAGATAGGTATGGATACGTTTAAGAGACGAAAAAGCACGTTCCGCGGAAGAATTTGTAGCCGGAATAGTTACAACAAGATACGCTAACTTTAACAGCTCGGGAAAGGCATCTTCGTGGTTATTTATTCTCATGAATGAAATCAATTAATTCGAAAACATTACGATCTTTCAGATCAGGACTAGAATACAAGCAAATCAATTGGCTTTTTAATATTTGTTTGTCGAAATAGTTTGCATAAATGTCAAATAATGAATCTAATTCCTCTGTAGGAAAATGTGAGTGATAATTGTCAAATTTTTTGTTGTTGAGCAGTTGGAAGATCTTTAATTTATAAATTTCAGAATATCGGTCAGTAATTTCGGTATTAATGTTATCAATTACTTCTACAAAAAGTCGTCTGTATTCCGTTTTTGCACAGCGTACGTTGCGTCTCAAACGAGGAGCCGAGTTATTTTACAACGTGTTACAACTAGTTTTATACACTGATCTATTAAATTTTCGTTTATGCGATTTACTAGTCTGAGAAATACACAGATTAGGCGTCGGTTTTAATGAAGAAATTAACTGTTTTTTCTGAGCAAAGTTTAAAGATTTTACCTTATCTTCGCCAATCAAAACTTGAACGCATTTTAAATCGCGTACAATTACCTCCATTGTTGTAGGTAAATCACCAAAACAATTGTATCACTGAGAAAATCTTAGAAAACACAGAAAACTTTAACAGCTTTTTTCTTTAACTCAAGCAAATGAAACTGAAGTGAAGTTAGTTGCACTCTAAGATGTCGGGAAGTACTCAAGTGTTGTCATTTAGGCAAAAAAAGTCGCCAGGTATATGAAAAATCTACCTAATTTTTTTTTATTTTTAAGATATTGCTTGAATACAGTCAAAATCTGTTATAACAACATCCAAGGGACCACTCATATTTGGTTGTAAAAACCGATAGTCGTAATAACCGGTGATGTTTTCAAGGTACAAAGTATTTTGTACCTATGATTTTGGTCTATATAACCGGTATGTTGTTCTAAATGATGTTGTTGTAAACGGTTTTGACTGTATTTAATTTCGTTATTTTAAAAGTCGCTAGTTTTTATTGTTGATAAATGTTAAAAAAGTTTCCAAACACGTTAAAAATCTCCAAGATCTTTCAACGTGTGGCTAAAACGGCAACACTGCAGAGTTGGCAAGCTGACAAGGTCACGCATACGCATGCAACTTCATACGAATGCCCTGCTTATATCTGCCATAGTGATTGATTTGTTCTATGCCTAAGGCCTAACTCGTTATACGGCACATCGCTATAAGTGCGAAAGTGACAGATATAGTATTTGAAAGCCCGGTAAAAGCCGGTGCGTGTAAGCGAGATAGCAATATGTAGATCATTAGATGCTACAAATGCGAAACTCTGCGCGCGAACAATCGCGATGCGTAGTAGTTTAGTAGATTCATTGTGTTATTTTGATAAGAATTAAGCGCGCGAACTTTTAAATAGTTCGGGTTTGACATTGATTCTCTATCGAGCATTTTTTAGTAAGGCATGCCGGGCTTTTGGGCTTATATGAAGGTACCGCCACTGTACCACACCTAAATTGATTTCGGCAATCCATAGGCGCGCGCGCAGTTTTAAGACCGGTTTTACAAATAGTGCAGAACAGAACTCATTATTAAATGCAAATGTAGTGACGACGCCTATTACAGTCTTAAACCATCCTCCTAACATAGTGTCACCTTATTATTTATTTATAGACACATCTACGACATATTCGCTAAAACTTACATTAAATATGAATTGAAACAGACTGATATTCTTACATTAAGTTAATATGTGTATATCAATAGAAGCCTTGCAAAAAATAAGTACAAAAACATTTAGATTAAAATAATCGCAATTGGCTGTAGTCGTTTATAAAAAACGTTTTGGAAAGGCTGTGGATTTTGTTACTAGTAAAAAACAATTGCATAAAACTTACAAATTAAATCAAGCTTCAGGTCGCCCAATGGTCGAATTTAAAACTTAAGTCATTTATATATAAGTTGCAACTATAAAAATAGTGTCCTGCATAATATAAACAAACAAAAAATATAAACTTTGACAGTGCCAAATTTCATACTCCTCCGTGCACGCAATTTTCGCAAAAAGAGGGTAGAAAGTTTAAGCTTGACGTATTAATATACTGAGTCGTTACGTCCTCGTACAGCACCAGTACAAAAGTGATGATGACTAATAATACCCTTAAAACTAATTCCAGTATTAAGAAGAAGGTAAAGAAAGGCTCCGGTTCCAAGACTCTGCCGTCCAATAGCTCTCCGGTGCGGGGCGGGGGCGACCCGGGGGCGAGGCGCGTGGAGCCGGCGGACGCCCTGGGCACCGCCGTCGTCAAATACAACTACCAGGCTCAACAGCCTGACGAGCTGTCCCTCACCAAGGGCACCCGGATACTCATCCTGGAGAAGAGCAACGATGGTTGGTGGCGGGGGCAATACCAGCAGCATACGGGATGGTGAGTTGTTATTTTCAATTTTTTTTAATTCACTCCCACTTATACCACCTAGGTCTCGCCTGATGGTAAGCGATTGATGAGGTCTGCAAAGGAACGAACGGGCCCCGAAGATGCCTGTTGAGTATTGCTTTAAAGGCTGAAAGGTCTTACTAGCACCTGCGCGAGGATTCGTTCTAGTGGACTTTATCCCGATAAAAGCATAACCCTCCTTTTACAGTCGGGTAAAAAGTAACCTAGTTATAACCTTCCTCAAGCTGCAAGCTACTTCCATATCAAATTGCATCCAAATCCACCCAGCACTTTCGAAGATTAGCGCCTTCAAACAAACCAACTTTTTCGCTTTATAATATTAGTATAGATCACAGATACGAAGACTACATGCCTTGGAGTTTCTGGCGGGTTCCCATCCATAGGAAACGACAAATTCGAACCGTACACAATGAGGGTTTTCTGAAAAATTTAAACCACCAGTTAGCGCTACTGAGGCGAGAGGTCTTCTTTGGAAACGAATCTTTGATGTATACGTGACATTGACGTCAATTTGACAAATGTCAAAAAACAAAAAAGTAAAAAGTATTTGACAGGTGTCTGGACCTGATGCCTCAGTGCTGCTGCCTGGTGGACGTTATTACAGAAAACCCTCACTGTGCCGTTTTGTAAGTGCTTATGTACGCCTATGTGAAATAAAATATTTTTTTATTTGATTTTATTGATCCGCTGCATCCATCCCGCACTGAGCCTGCGTGCTGGATTATTGACCAGTCGCTCTCATGTCCCAGCAGTGACAATATTATAGATTGATTATGTTAACAGAGATCTGACTACATTTCAATCATCTGTCATCATTAAACAAATCACAACATGTGTAAGTCTTCAATCAAGCATTGAGTGTGATGATGTGACCAATTAGAAAATTTCGTGTAAAAGTGTTATTTATTAACAAGTAGCTTCTGCCCGCGGTTCCGCTTGCCTGAATAGTTCTTTTTCAGCAAAATAGAGAATCCTTAAGAGCCTTTGTCCTTCTCCAACGTTATCACTATACCAAATTTTATAAAAATCACTAGCAGTTGCTTGCGACTTCGTTCGCGTGGGAAGTTTTTCCCGTGTAAATCCCAATCCCGTGGGAATTTCGCAAAATCCCGTCTTAGCGAGCATCTACGTACTAAAAGGAACCCTCGTGCAAAATTTGAGAACCCTACTACTTGTAGTTTCTGAGATTTCGTGATTAATCAGTGAGTGGTATTTCGCTTATACAACGTGTAATTTAAAGGGTATATACATACCAAGTGCATGGTTTCTTTGGATGATAACAAACGATATGGCAAGGGTTTTGTAATCCTAAGTCTACGTGTGTAGAACTTATTACAAATTCCAATACACAATACCAGAGACCGAATTTTTCAAATTAAGAAGAACTAAAAGAATTATCGTGTTATTGGCAAGTGACGTGGAAAGTTATTGACCCTCGTAGTGGTGTGACACGTTTGTTATGATTGGTATTGAAGAAATATATGAAACCAATCATTTGGTATCAATTCTTTGAGTCAGTTATTTTGTGCTGAAACTGTGCATAGAGACTCCATACCAGGTGTTGTCTTCAGCCCTTTTGGATACATATGGGGTTTCCGTTACACGTTGTAGATTAACGTAATTTAGACGTGAAAGCGTAACTGACAGACAGCGTTACTTTTGGATTTATAAGAGTATTAGGGATTTGCAAAATACATATCGTTTATCGTCAAGCATATGACCCATTAGCTCAGCCTCTGGTTCTCCAAAAAGGCAAGAGAACCTTAATTAATCAAATTTTTTCTTACATTTTGGTACCGCCTAAGGCCATCATTCAGTGTGCTAAGAATGGCTAGTCAAGATTTATTGTTGTTTGACTTACAGCAGTTAGTTATTACATACATATTTGTATTTATCTATTATTGATTGGCGTGGGTAGGACTTTGTCTTCAGAATAAAACTGAATCGTCGTTTGCCGGCAATGAAGCTTAATTGATTTACACCGCAATGTGTAGAGTCCAATTATTTCTGATATTTAGATAGATAGATATAATACACTTTATTGTACACCAAAATTTAAACACACCTGTTGAACATTATTTCTTAATTCTATGGTTACAATGGCGGTCTTATCGCTAAAAGCGATATCTGCCAGACAACCTTGGTTATAATACCATAGCAAGAATAAAGGTTATAAACCTTAGGATATAATAGGAGTAATATTGTTTATGAACAACACAAATAAACTTTAAAACTAATAGAATAACATTATTTACACAATAACGTTATTCTGTTTGTACAATTACGTCATTGCCAAGATAAATAGACTACTCATCATTTGCGTAACCTTTTCTCAACTAGGAGGCAGCTGAGTATCTACTAGAGTTGTAACAGCACAACACCCATAACAGCGGTCAAAGAGTACTTACAAATAATGGCCGGGATCAGCGGCTTTACGTGCCTTACAGCGAAGTACTTAAAAGAACAACACAAATTTATAAAGCCAGTAGAATGTTAAAGTTAGTTATTCAGTCGAACATAAGGTATAACTGAGTTCAATAAAATAATTAGGAATATTCTGCACACAATTTGCTTATTTCATAATTTAACAAAGTAAATTTTTTACCCGGGTACATGAGTGGCAATATAAGTAATTAAATAATATTGCTTTTGGTCACTATAAACTAATTGAAGCCAGTGTTTTCAAGCTGACTATCCTGGGATGAAACACCCAAAGAACGTCAGAGGTCTAAGTATTTTTTAAACCCCACAATTCGTACTGGCCAAATCACATGAGAACAGTAATCAATCTTTGAAGTGAGCTTTTGAGGTAATCACCACATCAGTGTAGGAAAAATTTTCTAGAAAAGGAAAAGGTTTTAGAACCTAAAATTCGAAAACGTGTTCGAAAACATTCACCAATCCGCATTGGACCCGCGTGATATTTACGGCCCATTCTCTTTCATAGACAGGAACAGTTGGAACTTCCAGGCTTTTGGCAGAGCAGTCGTGGTCACATAGAGATTCTCATCTCGCCGCTAACGATCTCCAGCCATCTTCCCTGTTGACAGAGTGCCTGGCGCACTCAGATAAACGGTTTCCTACTACGGATTTCACTTGGTCAGTCCAGCGTATAGGTGACCTGCCACGCGACCTGGTTCCCTTTCCTTTTGCTTGAACGACCAGCCGCTCTATGGAGTCGTTCCCCCGCCTAGAGACGTGACCAAACTGCAGTATGCACGACTGTACTACGGCCGATAGACGCTGCGTGATGCCGAACTCCTGTGGGAACGTAATAGACTAAATTATTATCTTTACTAATATTACAAAGCGTAAAAGTTTGTTTGTTTGAACGCGATAATCTTAGAAAATACTGGGTGGATTTAGATGTAATTTGGCATGAAAGTAGCTTGCAGCTTGTGGAAGGTTATAGGGGTTTTATCGAGATCAAGTCCAGGGGAGCGAAGACCCGCGCTGCTGCTAGTAATTACAAAATATTATTTGTTCCCTTGTAAAGTATGTAACGGAGTGGTTTCTCTTCAGGTTTCCTTCGAACTACACCAGCGAAGAGGGCGACAATGAAGACCCCGTGCATACGTACGCTATGGCGGAAAACGTGCTCGACATCGTGGTGAGTGTTAATGCATTTCATGATCAATGTCTTGCTGTAATGTACTGTCCAATTGACACGCCACACATTCATCAATAGCATAATGGCTAAGGCGTCGGACTTGTAATCGAGAAGTCGCGGGTTTGAATCCCACCGATGACATTATTGCCTTGAACCGAAAAAAAAAACACGTACATCTGTTTAGCCCTTTCCCAATAATGTTTGCGTCAACTTTTAGTCTAGCCGGATGCAGTAACTTGTTTAGTTTACACACTTTCTAAAACAAATAAAGTCTGACTTATCAAAATCAGAACACCCTTAAAAATGTCCAAGTACTTCTGAAACGCGGTTCACATACGCTGTCGCCTTTGTTAACCTCGGAATTTATTCACCCAAGGCCACTTATTTTTGCTCATATTCTGGACTTTTATCATCTACTTCTTGTGTACGTTAAATAGTACACCATGGACTATCCACGTATTTATTTTTTCCTGCTGTGTCAAATCTATCCAAAGGTTGTTTGTAAAGATCGCTTTTAACGATAAGACCGTCCATTGTAACACCCTTTGTAAAAGTTCTTCTTTAATTATGTTATAGTGCATAATAAAGAATATATCTATCTATCTATCTATGGTGTACATACATGGATCTTTTAAATTAAATATTTTTATTGTTATAAGATAGCTAGTAGGCTAGACTAGGCTCGCGCACGTACACGAGCCGGCGAACGGTTTATCTCACATTTGACCAAGTTTAGAACAAAGTAATTGTGTCCGCGATTGCCTTCGAGTGCTGCATCCCGCCCAGTATTCCCCGCAGGTGGCGCTGTACTCGTTCACGTCGAACAACGAGCAAGAGCTGTCGTTCGAGAAGGGCGACCGCCTGGAGATCATCGAGCGGCCGCCCTCCGACCCCGAGTGGTTCCGCGCGCGCGACTCCCGCGGCCACGTGGGGCTGGTGCCCCGGAACTACCTGCAGGAGCTCGCCGACTACCTCACCACGCCCTACAGGTAACTACCGCCATCTACTGGAGATCATCGAGCGGCCGCCCTCCGACCCCGAGTGGTTCCGCGCGCGCGACTCCCGCGGCCACGTGGGGCTGGTGCCCCGGAACTACCTGCAGGAGCTCGCCGACTACCTCACCACGCCCTACAGGTAACTACCGCCATCTACTGGAGATCATCGAGCGGCCGCCCTCCGACCCCGAGTGGTTCCGCGCGCGCGACTCCCGCGGCCACGTGGGGCTGGTGCCCCGGAACTACCTGCAGGAGCTCGCCGACTACCTCACCACGCCCTACAGGTAACTACCGCCATCTACTGGAGATCATCGAGCGGCCGCCCTCCGACCCCGAGTGGTTCCGCGCGCGCGACTCCCGCGGCCACGTGGGGCTGGTGCCCCGGAACTACCTGCAGGAGCTCGCCGACTACCTCACCACGCCCTACAGGTAACTACCGCCATCTACTGGAGATCATCGAGCGGCCGCCCTCCGACCCCGAGTGGTTCCGCGCGCGCGACTCCCGCGGCCACGTGGGGCTGGTGCCCCGGAACTACCTGCAGGAGCTCGCCGACTACCTCACCACGCCCTACAGGTAACTACCGCCATCTACTGGAGATCATCGAGCGGCCGCCCTCCGACCCCGAGTGGTTCCACGCGCGCGACTCCCGCGGCCACGTGGGGCTGGTGCCCCGGAACTACCTGCAGGAGCTCGCCGACTACCTCACCACGCCCTACAGGTAACTACCGCCATCTACTGGAGATCATCGAGCGGCCGCCCTCCGACCCCGAGTGGTTCCGCGCGCGCGACTCCCGCGGCCACGTGGGGCTGGTGCCCCGGAACTACCTGCAGGAGCTCGCCGACTACCTCACCACGCCCTACAGGTAACTACCGCCATCTACTGGAGATCATCGAGCGGCCGCCCTCCGACCCCGAGTGGTTCCGCGCGCGCGACTCCCGCGGCCACGTGGGGCTGGTGCCCCGGAACTACCTGCAGGAGCTCGCCGACTACCTCACCACGCCCTACAGGTAACTACCGCCATCTACTGGAGATCATCGAGCGGCCGCCCTCCGACCCCGAGTGGTTCCGCGCGCGCGACTCCCGCGGCCACGTGGGGCTGGTGCCCCGGAACTACCTGCAGGAGCTCGCCGACTACCTCACCACGCCCTACAGGTAACTACCGCCATCTACTGGAGATCATCGAGCGGCCGCCCTCCGACCCCGAGGGGTTCCGCGCGCGCGACTCCCGCGGCCACGTGGGGCTGGTGCCCCGGAACTACCTGCAGGAGCTCGCCGACTACCTCACCACGCCCTACAGGTAACTACCGCCATCTACTGGAGATCATCGAGCGGCCGCCCTCCGACCCCGAGTGGTTCCGCGCGCGCGACTCCCGCGGCCACGTGGGGCTGGTGCCCCGGAACTACCTGCAGGAGCTCGCCGACTACCTCACCACGCCCTACAGGTAACTACCGCCATCTACTGGAGATCATCGAGCGGCCGCCCTCCGACCCCGAGTGGTTCCGCGCGCGCGACTCCCGCGGCCACGTGGGGCTGGTGCCCCGGAACTACCTGCAGGAGCTCGCCGACTACCTCACCACGCCCTACAGGTAACTACCGCCATCTACTGGAGATCATCGAGCGGCCGCCCTCCGACCCCGAGTGGTTCCGCGCGCGCGACTCCCGCGGCCACGTGGGGCTGGTGCCCCGGAACTACCTGCAGGAGCTCGCCGACTACCTCACCACGCCCTACAGGTAACTACCGCCATCTACTGGAGATCATCGAGCGGCCGCCCTCCGACCCCGAGTGGTTCCGCGCGCGCGACTCCCGCGGCCACGTGGGGCTGGTGCCCCGGAACTACCTGCAGGAGCTCGCCGACTACCTCACCACGCCCTACAGGTAACTACCGCCATCTACTGGAGATCATCGAGCGGCCGCCCTCCGACCCCGAGTGGTTCCGCGCGCGCGACTCCCGCGGCCACGTGGGGCTGGTGCCCCGGAACTACCTGCAGGAGCTCGCCGACTACCTCACCACGCCCTACAGGTAACTACCGCCATCTACTGGAGATCATCGAGCGGCCGCCCTCCGACCCCGAGTGGTTCCGCGCGCGCGACTCCCGCGGCCACGTGGGGCTGGTGCCCCGGAACTACCTGCAGGAGCTCGCCGACTACCTCACCACGCCCTACAGGTAACTACCGCCATCTACTGGAGATCATCGAGCGGCCGCCCTCCGACCCCGAGTGGTTCCGCGCGCGCGACTCCCGCGGCCACGTGGGGCTGGTGCCCCGGAACTACCTGCAGGAGCTCGCCGACTACCTCACCACGCCCTACAGGTAACTACCATCATCTACTCTAAACTCCATACCACTGGCGAAGGGTGAATTTTCATAAAAGGGAAGCCGGACCAAAAAATGCTTACCTTGCTCAAGTGTGATGTGTGAATTCCAGTAACTGTGGCCCCGTTGCTGACTTCCAAATCTTGTTACTTCGTAAATAATTATTTGTTTAATTGAAAATAATAGATTACTATTTATATATTCATATATAAAATAATAGACGAATCGAGTTGTATGGAGCCTTCGCAGTAGCGAAGACCTTACTCATCATCACCTTAAACCCTTACAATCATAACACTGGCCGACAATTTTTTTTTTCTTCCAAATCAATGATTATTTCATAAAGAACTATGTTATGTATGTATGATGCTTCAAGAAACTATATGTCTATCACGTATGTCTATAACTATATACCTTACCGATAGGACGCATTGTAAAATCAAGAAATGTCAACGATAGTGAAATGTAATTCGTGCAATGTCGTTATCGACGAATTGTTGGCGTACGTACAAAATAAATTGTCCGTCGCGGATGAGAACACATTAATAAAAATATGTGTATCTACGTTTACAAGTGAGGAAATAAGACAGTCAAAGTCGTTGCTGTATGAAACACTACCCGCAGTGAAACGTAAAATTATTCGCAAAAATGATGGGAAAGAAAAACGCGATTTGCTGGACATAATATCGTTATTAAAAGTGGTGGATCCAGACTTAATACCAGTGTTTGTGGCTCGCGATCTCGGAAAACTTCCCCCAATCACATTTGATCACCTCGACGCCTCCCAGATCCTTAAAGATTTGTTGGTACTACGTGAGGATGTGAGGAATATTAAATCAAGTTATGTGACTAAGGACCAGTTGGATGAACTCAAGCTTGATTGGGGTAACAAGCAAAATCCGCAATGTTTTCCATCAACTGCGAGAACTCATCACAATGAGATCGTAAGGCAGGATGAATGTATTCCATCAAACGAAATACGTTCTCAGTCAGTAATTAACTGTGAAACAACTGCAGAAGAAATCGGTATATTAGCAATGTCATCGTGCGGTGATAATAAACAGATGTGCTCGGTCGAAACCAGTTTAACCGATAACGTGCCACCGCTCGGCGATGCGTCACCACAATGCACAGGTGATTTACGGCAACAACTTCATCGTGAACCAATATGTTTACCTGTAGAAGTGAGTAGCTATAACTGCGCTACTAGTAAGACATCGCTATCAGGAATGGAATCGATAGTTGAAAATAATGAACTGCGAAGGAAGGATGAGGGTGAATGGCAATACGTAAGTCGCAAGAAAAAACCGAATTACCGGTACAGGGGACAGATCGGTGTCGCATGTGAAACGGTCGGCTTTAAGGCGGCCGATAAGAAGTCTCCTATATTTATTACTAATGTACACAGGGACACATTAGAGGCTGACATTATTAATTATATTCACTCTAAGACGCAGGAAAGAGTTTGCTTGGAGTTAATACACGCAAAAAAACCAATGGATCATAAGGCATACAAGTTTTTTGTGTCAGATCACAAAGTACCTCTGTTTTTAGATGTTAACTTGTGGCCTCAGGGAATAATTTTTAGAAGATTCATGCACTATAAACAAAGGTACATGAATAATGCTACGAATAGTGTCGGCAGTAGTATGGAACGCAATGGATAAATTATACAAAGTGGTATCGTTCAACTGTAAAAGCGTAAAAAGGTCTATAAATAATATTAAAGAACTGTGTAGATCTTCGGACATCATTGCTCTGCAGGAGACGTGGTTGCAACCAGATGAGATACCTTATCTTTGCACCATTGACAACAACTTTAGTGCCACGGGAACATCAGCTGTTGATACGTCAGCCGGCATGCTACGCGGTCGACCTTACGGTGGTGTTGCTTTGTTGTGGAGGAGTAACGTATTTCAAAATGTGTCAGTGTTACAGTGCAATAATCCTCGGGTGTGTGCAATAAAAATAGTGACGAACAATAGGCCCATTGTTGTGATGAGCATATATATGCCCACTGATATATGTGACAACTTGCCGGACTTCACGGACTGCCTCGGTACGGTGAGTGCTGTAGTAGATGAGTGTAGCGTAGAATCTGTGTTTGTTTTGGGGGATTTTAATGCTCATCCTAATACATTGTTTATGGCTGAACTTTTAAATTTTTGTGTTGAACAGCAATGGGTTTGTGTTGACATGGACAGGCTGGGGTCAACCAGTGATACCTACACTTTTTTAAGTGAAGTTCACGGATGTAGGCGTTGGCTAGACCACTGTATAGTCACTCATTCGGCTATAAATTCTGTTACCGATGTTTACGTAAGAAATGACGTACTGTGGTCAGATCATTACCCTCTCGTGTTGGAATGTAAATTTAATTTGTTAACGCCTAGGATCCCTGATAATGTGTTTGCTCACAATAAAATTGTTTGGGGGGAAAGAACCAAGGAGCAAATTAGTATGTATTCCACCGAGTGTCACAATAGATTAAAACTAATTGATTTTCCTGTGGAATTAACTCTTTGTGGTGATATCTTTTGTAGTAACTCCACTCATAGGAATGTTATTGATAAGCTGTATTCTGATATTATTTGTGCACTCTGTGACTCATCGGTTCTTAGTGCGGCAAATAAATGTGTTAATCGTAGGAGAAAGTCTCACATCACAGGGTGGAATAAGCACGTCAGTTGCGCGCACAGGCTGGCTAGGCAGAAGTTTCAAGAATGGTCGTTGAGTGGGAAACCATCATCGGGCCCAATGTATGATGAGATGCGGGAGAGTAGGGCTCTTTTCAAGTCGCGGCTTAAATGGTGTCAAAACCACGAAGATCAAATTAAGATGGACGTAATAGCATCGAAGCACTCAAAGCGTGATTTTAGTAATTTCTGGAAGAGCACCAATAAAATGAATATTCGGCCTGGCCTGCCTGTTAGTGTGAATGGAGTGAGTGAGAGAAAGGATATTGCCAACATGTTTAAAGATCACTTTCTTTTAAAATCACCCCTAGGGAGCTCTAGTGTGATGCTGGATGCTGATCCTTGTTATGGTGAGGTGGGCACACGATTCAGTGCCAAAGATGTGGCTAAGGTCATCAGGTCTACGACTAGAGGTAAGTCCCCTGGTCATGACGGGATCAGCATCGAGCATTTACAATATGCCGGTCCTCACTTATCAAGAGTGTTGGCGCTGCTGTACAATTTATGTATTGGTCATTCATATCTGCCTCCCGACTTAATGAAGACGATAGTGGTTCCAATTGTTAAAAGCAAAACAGGTGACCTTTCAGACAAGAGGAACTACAGACCAATTTCTCTAGCGACAACAGTCGCTAAAGTGCTTGATGGTCTGCTTAATACACAGCTAAACAAACGTCTTATGCTGCACGACAATCAGTTCGGTTTTCGGCCAAGACTTTCTACAGAAAGTGCAGTTCTGTGTCTTAAACAGACTGTCAGGTACTACACAAAAAGAAACACACCTGTTTTTGCATGCTTCCTCGATCTTTCTAGGGCTTTCGACCTGGTTTCCTACGACATATTATGGAAAAAGCTTGAAACAATAAACTTACCTAAATAGTTTATAAGAATCTTTAAGCATTGGTATGGAAGCCAGGTCAACAGTGTGCGGTGGGCAGGTGTTTTATCGGACCCATATCAATTAGAGTGCGGAGTGAGACAAGGGGGGTTAACCTCGCCGTCCCTCTTTAATTTGTATATGAATGCCCTGATTGAGGCGCTTAGCAGTCATCATGTCGGTTGTCATATTGATGGTGTCTGTGTCAATAATTTAAGTTACGCGGACGACAAAAAAAATATACGCGTCGAATAGATAACCTCCTCTTTTGGTCGTCGGTTGAAAATGGGGCACTTTGTACAGTCATGACATATGCCAAAATGATGAAATTCTAATACTTAAAGACATATAGTTTCTTAGAGGATTATTCATGCTATGCATAGGTTCTTTATGAAAATAAAACTGTTTTAGGTGTTGCAAAACAAAAGTAAAATTTTGTCGACCAGTTTTTTCCTTATTTCAGACTGACAAAACATTAAACATTAAACATAAGTCAATAGTCATTATCATCTACTTAGCCTTTTCACTACTTCCTCCCTAAGGACTTGTGATCGAGAGGTCACGAGTTCGAACCCCACTCATTACACTTTTGCCGTGAACCCACAACAGACACAAGCATATTTAGCTTAGTTGAAGGGGTAAACACGATTGCTAGTTAAGTAAATTTTACAGTTCTCTTTAAAAATAATTTAAATTTGATCAAAAAATAATACACTCAAAGTCAATCAAAATTATTTAATTTTACATAGGGACACATGGGCACTCATAAAATGTTAGAAGTTAATGCACGGTTCGAAATTGGTTGTTTCTTATGGAGAAGAACGGGCAAGAAAATCCATGGGTATGGGAGGACAATATACAACGTGTAATTTAAAGGGTATATACATATCAAGTGCATGGCTTCTTTAGATGATAACAAACGATATGGCGGCAAGGGTTTTGTAATCCTAAGTCTACGTGTGTAGAACTTATTACAAATTCCAATACACTGATACGAGAGACCGAAATTTTCAAATTAAGAAGAACGAAAAGAATTATCGTATTATTGGCAAGTGACGTGGAAAGTTAGTGCTGTGACACGTTTGTTATGATTGGTATTTAAGAAATATATGAAACCAATAATTTGGTATCAATTCTTTGAGTCAGTTATTTTGTGCTGAAACTGTGCATAGAGACTCCATACCAGATGTTGTCTTCAGCTCTTTTGGATAGATATCGTCCCTTAGCAAACAACACCGCTCAAGTCATTTTCACCAACTTTACAGGAGACAAAAAAACTGTCTGTATAAAAAAAATATGTAGGTTTTATTAAGTATAAATATATAAATAAATATATCCTTATTAGGATAAGGCGATAAGTACTTAATATAAATAAATAAATAAATAAGTATATAGAAGTAAAATAAAATAAAAATAACAACATGAAACACACACACAAAAAGTGAAGTTGTTAATAGATCTTTATACAATAACGCAGTCAAAATAAGCCAGGGAAGCCACATGTGCAGAAAGGAATAATTGCCAAGCAGTCTTATCTTTAACATAGTCCTTAATCTTATAATATGCTTTTTTCAAAAGGATACATTTAATATGGGTTTTAAACTTTTCCTCGCTAAGATCTATGACATACTTTGGTAACTTGTTATAAAAGCGTATGTTGTTTATAAGGAATGACTTGTTTGTCTTGCCTAACCTCCATTTGGGTATAACAATTTAATGTTTATTGCGCGTGTTTATTGTATGGAGATCGCTTTTAATCTTAAAAAGTCCTATGTTTTTGCGTACATACAATATGCTTTTTAGGGTTCCGTAGCCGAATGGCAAAAAACGGAACCCTTATAGTTTCGATATGTCTGTCCGTCTGTCTGTCTGTCCGTCCGTCCGTCCGTATGTCACAGCCATTTTATTCCGAAACTATTAAGACTATACATGTGTATTCTGTGAAACGCTTTCCGATTTTAAGAAAAAAAATATTTAAAATAAAGGGGGGTCCCCATACATGGAACTAGAACTGAAAATATATATATTTTTTTTCATGAAACCTATGCGTGTGTGGTATCTATAGACAGGTCTTTAAAAATGATATAAGGGTTTCTAAAGCCACTTTTTCATAAAGTCAATCGTTTAAAAGATATAAGCTTCCAAAGTGGTAAAATGTGTGTGTCCCCTCTTCTAACTTCTATAATAATGGAGTGAAAAATCTAAAAGAAATATATGTCTGTAGAGCTTAATGTAAATTTTCAACCAAAATTGGTTTGAACGAAATCGGGTCAGCAGTTTTTGAGATACAGCATATTTTCTAAAACCACAAATATAACTTTGTAATTCATACAAACACTATGAAAAACAAAGTTATTTAGCGTAGTTGTAAAAATGTAAATAAGCTAGTTTTAAGACATTTTTAAGGGTTTTTTTTTTATTCGTCATATAAATATACATATTATATTATGTTATTATAGTTACTACGGAATCCTTCATGGGCGAGTCTGACTCGCACTTGGCCAATTTTTTAATATATAAAGAGAAGGCAGAGTCAGTATATTGTAAAACAAGACTTTTTAAGATTAGAAGCAATCTCCTTCAATCAGTGTCTTTAATGTTAAGACTTGCGAATAATTTTTAATTACATTAATAGAAATACGCTTAAATGTAAATGTTGGTATATCCTTAATAAAGTTTTCTTTCAGAAAAGATTCTGCTAATATGCGAGAGAAGATTGCAACGATTCACTGATTTATTTAGCGCTCAATGTTATGTGTCGCCAACAATGCCTAACGTTTCTGAGCATTTAGCGTTCTCATGGCTGAGTTTATCCGATGCTTTTGATATTTCGGGTTGGATGTGGCTGCTGCCAAAGACCCTTAAAGATAACGAGTACGTTATGTTTGAGGTTTTTTGGCAGCAACCTGAACAATGTTTTGTCCTGGCAGCGACGGCGGCGAGGGTGGGCGGCCCGTAGCGGGCGTGGCGGGCGGCGCGGCGCTGGCGGGGCGCGCCTGGTACTACGGCGCCATCACGCGCACGCACTGCGACGCGCTGCTCAACACGCACGGCCACGACGGGGACTTCCTCATCCGGGACTCCGAGACCAACGTACGTATAGCCTGCACTCTACACCACATACTACACAATACCACGTAGCGGGCGTGGCGGGCGGCGCGGCGCTGGCGGGGCGCGCCTGGTACTACGGCGCCATCACGCGCACGCACTGCGACGCGCTGCTCAACACGCACGGCCACGACGGGGACTTCCTCATCCGGGACTCCGAGACCAACGTACGTATAGCCTGCACTCTACACCACATACTACACAATACCACGTAGCGGGCGTGGCGGGCGGCGCGGCGCTGGCGGGGCGCGCCTGGTACTACGGCGCCATCACGCGCACGCACTGCGACGCGCTGCTCAACACGCACGGCCACGACGGGGACTTCCTCATCCGGGACTCCGAGACCAACGTACGTATAGCCTGCACTCTACACCACATACTACACAATACCACGTAGCGGGCGTGGCGGGCGGCGCGGCGCTGGCGGGGCGCGCCTGGTACTACGGCGCCATCACGCGCACGCACTGCGACGCGCTGCTCAACACGCACGGCCACGACGGGGACTTCCTCATCCGGGACTCCGAGACCAACGTACGTATAGCCTGCACTCTACACCACATACTACACAATACCACGTAGCGGGCGTGGCGGGCGGCGCGGCGCTGGCGGGGCGCGCCTGGTACTACGGCGCCATCACGCGCACGCACTGCGACGCGCTGCTCAACACGCACGGCCACGACGGGGACTTCCTCATCCGGGACTCCGAGACCAACGTACGTATAGCCTGCACTCTACACCACATACTACACAATACCACGTAGCGGGCGTGGCGGGCGGCGCGGCGCTGGCGGGGCGCGCCTGGTACTACGGCGCCATCACGCGCACGCACTGCGACGCGCTGCTCAACACGCACGGCCACGACGGGGACTTCCTCATCCGGGACTCCGAGACCAACGTACGTATAGCCTGCCCTCTACACCACATACTACACAATACCACGTAGCGGGCGTGGCGGGCGGCGCGGCGCTGGCGGGGCGCGCCTGGTACTACGGCGCCATCACGCGCACGCACTGCGACGCGCTGCTCAACACGCACGGCCACGACGGGGACATCCTCATCCGGGACTCCGAGACCAACGTACGTATAGCCTGCACTCTACACCACATACTACACAATACCACGTAGCGGGCGTGGCGGGCGGCGCGGCGCTGGCGGGGCGCGCCTGGTACTACGGCGCCATCACGCGCACGTACTGCGACGCGCTGCTCAACACGCACGGCCACGACGGGGACTTCCTCATCCGGGACTCCGAGACCAACGTACGTATAGCCTGCACTCTACACCACATACTACACAATACCACGTAGCGGGCGTGGCGGGCGGCGCGGCGCTGGCGGGGCGCGCCTGGTACTACGGCGCCATCACGCGCACGCACTGCGACGCGCTGCTCAACACGCACGGCCACGACGGGGACTTCCTCATCCGGGACTCCGAGACCAACGTACGTATAGCCTGCACTCTACACCACATACTACACAATACCACGTAGCGGGCGTGGCGGGCGGCGCGGCGCTGGCGGGGCGCGCCTGGTACTACGGCGCCATCACGCGCACGCACTGCGACGCGCTGCTCAACACGCACGGCCACGACGGGGACTTCCTCATCCGGGACTCCGAGACCAACGTACGTATAGCCTGCACTCTACACCACATACTACACAATACCACGTAGCGGGCGTGGTGGGCGGCGCGGCGCTGGCGGGGCGCGCCTGGTACTACGGCGCCATCACGCGCACGCACTGCGACGCGCTGCTCAACACGCACGGCCACGACGGGGACTTCCTCATCCGGGACTCCGAGACCAACGTACGTATAGCCTGCACTCTACACCACATACTACACAATACCACGTAGCGGGCGTGGCGGGCGGCGCGGCGCTGGCGGGGCGCGCCTGGTACTACGGCGCCATCACGCGCACGCACTGCGACGCGCTGCTCAACACGCACGGCCACGACGGGGACTTCCTCATCCGGGACTCCGAGACCAACGTACGTATAGCCTGCACTCTACACCACATACTACACAATACCACGTAGCGGGCGTGGTGGGCGGCGCGGCGCTGGCGGGGCGCGCCTGGTACTACGGCGCCATCACGCGCACGCACTGCGACGCGCTGCTCAACACGCACGGCCACGACGGGGACTTCCTCATCCGGGACTCCGAGACCAACGTACGTATAGCCTGCACTCTACACCACATACTACACAATACCACGTAGCGGGCGTGGCGGGCGGCGCGGCGCTGGCGGGGCGTGCCTGGTACTACGGCGCCATCACGCGCACGCACTGCGACGCGCTGCTCAACACGCACGGCCACGACGGGGACTTCCTCATCCGGGACTCCGAGACCAACGTACGTATAGCCTGCACTCTACACCACATACTACACAATACCACGTAGCGGGCGTGGCGGGCGGCGCGGCGCTGGCGGGGCGCGCCTGGTACTACGGCGCCATCACGCGCACGCACTGCGACGCGCTGCTCAACACGCACGGCCACGACGGGGACTTCCTCATCCGGGACTCCGAGACCAACGTACGTATAGCCTGCACTCTACACCACATACTACACAATACCACGTAGCGGGCGTGGCGGGCGGCGCGGCGCTGGCGGGGCGCGCCTGGTACTACGGCGCCATCACGCGCACGCACTGCGACGCGCTGCTCAACACGCACGGCCACGACGGGGACTTCCTCATCCGGGACTCCGAGACCAACGTACGTATAGCCTGCACTCTACACCACATACTACACAATACCACGTAGCGGGCGTGGCGGGCGGCGCGGCGCTGGCGGGGCGCGCCTGGTACTACGGCGCCATCACGCGCACGCACTGCGACGCGCTGCTCAACACGCACGGCCACGACGGGGACTTCCTCATCCGGGACTCCGAGACCAACGTACGTATAGCCTGCACTCTACACCACATACTACACAATACCACGTAGCGGGCGTGGCGGGCGGCGCGGCGCTGGCGGGGCGCGCCTGGTACTACGGCGCCATCACGCGCACGCACTGCGACGCGCTGCTCAACACGCACGGCCACGACGGGGACTTCCTCATCCGGGACTCCGAGACCAACGTACGTATAGCCTGCACTCTACACCACATACTACACAATACCACGTAGCGGGCGTGGTGGGCGGCGCGGCGCTGGCGGGGCGCGCCTGGTACTACGGCGCCATCACGCGCACGCACTGCGACGCGCTGCTCAACACGCACGGCCACGACGGGGACTTCCTCATCCGGGACTCCGAGACCAACGTACGTATAGCCTGCACTCTACACCACATACTACACAATACCACGTAGCGGGCGTGGCGGGCGGCGCGGCGCTGGCGGGGCGCGCCTGGTACTACGGCGCCATCACGCGCACGCACTGCGACGCGCTGCTCAACACGCACGGCCACGACGGGGACTTCCTCATCCGGGACTCCGAGACCAACGTACGTATAGCCTGCACTCTACACCACATACTACACAATACCACGTAGCGGGCGTGGTGGGCGGCGCGGCGCTGGCGGGGCGCGCCTGGTACTACGGCGCCATCACGCGCACGCACTGCGACGCGCTGCTCAACACGCACGGCCACGACGGGGACTTCCTCATCCGGGACTCCGAGACCAACGTACGTATAGCCTGCACTCTACACCACATACTACACAATACCACGTAGCGGGCGTGGCGGGCGGCGCGGCGCTGGCGGGGCGTGCCTGGTACTACGGCGCCATCACGCGCACGCACTGCGACGCGCTGCTCAACACGCACGGCCACGACGGGGACTTCCTCATCCGGGACTCCGAGACCAACGTACGTATAGCCTGCACTCTACACCACATACTACACAATACCACGTAGCGGGCGTGGCGGGCGGCGCGGCGCTGGCGGGGCGCGCCTGGTACTACGGCGCCATCACGCGCACGCACTGCGACGCGCTGCTCAACACGCACGGCCACGACGGGGACTTCCTCATCCGGGACTCCGAGACCAACGTACGTATAGCCTGCACTCTACACCACATACTACACAATACCACGTAGCGGGCGTGGCGGGCGGCGCGGCGCTGGCGGGGCGCGCCTGGTACTACGGCGCCATCACGCGCACGCACTGCGACGCGCTGCTCAACACGCACGGCCACGACGGGGACTTCCTCATCCGGGACTCCGAGACCAACGTACGTATAGCCTGCACTCTACACCACATACTACACAATACCACGTAGCGGGCGTGGCGGGCGGCGCGGCGCTGGCGGGGCGCGCCTGGTACTACGGCGCCATCACGCGCACGCACTGCGACGCGCTGCTCAACACGCACGGCCACGACGGGGACTTCCTCATCCGGGACTCCGAGACCAACGTACGTATAGCCTGCACTCTACACCACATACTACACAATACCACGTAGCGGGCGTGGCGGGCGGCGCGGCGCTGGCGGGGCGCGCCTGGTACTACGGCGCCATCACGCGCACGCACTGCGACGCGCTGCTCAACACGCACGGCCACGACGGGAACTTCCTCATCCGGGACTCCGAGACCAACGTAACTATAGCCTGCCCTCTACACCACACAACACACAATACCACATAAAAATACAACAAAATTCCACAAAGTAGAAATACAACAAAATACCACATGGTATAAATACAACACAACGCGGTAGAAATAAAACCCTGTACCACATAGTAAAAATACAACCAATACCCCATAGTAAGAATAAAACACAATACCCCAAAGTAAAAATACAACCAATACTACATAGTAGAAATACAACACTATACCACATAGTAAGAATACAACACAATACGACATAGTAAGAATACAACACAATATCACATAGGTATTCTATAAATCACAATTTAGGTTGATTCTTTGTTAGAGGAAGTGGACATCACGTATAACTTGCATTTTATTTGTTCATCGGAGGTTTAAAAAATACAAAATTTAACCAAGCCTAACTTTGCTATGAATCTGGGAAGTATCATGTTTACAATAAGAAAGAGACTTTTGAGTGGTATCAAGCCGTAAAAATTTAGGAATGTGTATCAATAGTTCAGGGTTGCGTGAATGTTCCAACGAAAAGCCGGAACGCAAGGGTATTTGAAGGAAAGAGATAGGTTTTTAGTCAGTAGAAGTCTCACTCTCTCTTCTGCTCTACCCAGATGCGGAGATGTCACACCGCCACGAGGGTATCATGTCGCCAATTGGGGTACTGCTGACAAATTTCTAATAGAAAAACAATAGCACTTTTTGTCCGTCCCGGTAAACGACCAACGGTATAAGTAGTGTAGAAGTACATGTAGGCCAACGGTATAAGTAGAGTACAAGTACATGCAACACCTATATGGTGAATATATAGGTGTTGTAGTACAACAGGAAAATAAATTTAGTTTATGTCCTAATTATCGTTTTATAGGCACATTTATACCTGGTATGAGGTCTTCTATGAGGATTTAAGTGAAACAAGCGATGTATGGATGATGAATGTCTCTTTATTATGGAACAGTCTAATATGTACAAAATTTCGTAGATCATAAATATCCAGAAATGTATTTCATTGGCAATACAAATTACCAAAATATAAACGATGAATCAGAGCGGGCGCTCGCTTCATATGCACTAGTTGCGCACGGAGGCACGTTTAGTGGTATGGAGCAAAGAGTAAAGTAACTATAGAGAGAAAGATTAACAACTCTGTGGTAAAATTTGCATGTATGGAAGATGCGCGTTCCGAAATTCCTAGTTTATCTCAGCTAATGCTGTTAAAATTGTTACTTGTTACTATTATTTGTTTTGTTAACATTATTTTGAACTTCATACGTGTTCTTTTTTATTTAGGTCAAAACCCTGATTGTGACTGTAATAAAAATTAGAAAGACTACATACATATTCATAGCAAGTATGCATTAGATATGCAGGTGTATATGTATATTTATTATTGCCTTAGTTTACCCATCAAACTTAAGGTGGCAGCACTTTTCATACATGCAAATTTTACCACAGAGTTTTCACTCTTTTTTTAGGGTTCCGTAGTCAACAAGGAACCCTTATAGTTTGGCCATGTCCGTCTGTCTGTCCGTCTGTCCGCGGTTTAGCTCAAAAACTATTGGTACTAGAAAGTTGTACTTTGGCATGAGTATACACGTTAATGACGCCGAAAAAGTGGTAAAATAAAATAAAAAAAAAAACAATTATTTAGGGTAAAGTGGGATGATAATTTTTTTTTCGTTCTTCCCATAGTGTGGGATATCGTTGGATAGGTCTTTCAAAAATATTAGGGGTTTGGTAAGACCGTTTTTTGATTAAGTAAACCGTTCGTGACTTATCAAGCTTTAATACCAATTTTCGTTAGAGTCAAGTGTCCACCCCCTCTATCAACTAAACGGTTATAGTTAGAAATTCAAATGTCACGGCAGTAGTACCTATATATAACGAAATTTAAAGGAAAACTATCACACATAAGTGGGCTTTACAAGTTTACGAGTAATAGTCGACCAATTGTATTTGACTCGAAAATTTCGAACAACTCTATAGAAATGTCGATAGATGGCGCTAAGCGCCAGTTGTATCGTGCTAGCTTCTTGTGACGATTGAATAGTGTAGCACTGTGTCCGTATTTATTAAATTCTAAAAACCGGCTATGACAAGTTTTATACAAATCTCTAAAAAAAATATTGAAACTTTTCGTGCAAAATTGTCGGATCAGGTGAGGATTTGTATAGGAAGTCAAATTAGTTAGGTAGTCATGTTTGGCTTTTAGTTAGAGCATGGTACGAAACGATCAGTCAGCGAATACGACACGCACTTGGCTGTTATAAAAACTACGGAACCCTACACTGCGCGTGGCCCGACACGCACTTGACCGGTTTTTCTATAGTTGCTTTACTTTTTGGGAAAGATAGAGTTGACAATGACCGACAATGATATTTGTTTGACAAGTTGATAAACACGACAAGATGGTTGCCAAGTCTTTTTAACCCTCCAAACTTCAGATGTCGCTGTCGTCTATTGAAATTGATGATAGTGTTAAGTGTGCCCCCTGGTGTGGAGTTAGCTTGTGTGGGAGCGCGTCCTGCATATGTACCGCGAGCCACACGCCTCACCGTCCGGCCGTAGCTCCATGTTTGAATGGTGCACACTGGTATAATTAATATTGTTACGAGCTGGGGTTCGGAATAGAAAGAATTAACGCTGATTAAACCAAAATTAACACTTTAATTAAATAAACACAAAACAAAAATTAACACAGTTATTCACACTACAAAACTTGTCACTTAACACTTAAATCGCACTGAAATTCACTAGTAGAGTTTCGATTACATCGCCTCGTATCTTGTAATAAGACTGCCGTCTGCGTTCCTCTGCGATCTATTCATCCTCGGTTTATGAGTTCTAGAACATTGTTGTACAATCGACTCACTACCAAGAACATTCCAGAAGCTACTCGAGATACTCAGTACTGTTACATGGAACATGTAGGTGTCTGTGGAAGTTTGTCGACGTAGTTCGCTAAGCGAGTGGCGTAACAATATGAGGGTTTGTCGCAGGTGGGGGACTACTCGGTGTCGCTGAAGGCGCCGGGCCGCAACAAGCACTTCCGGGTGCACGTGGAGGGCAGCCTCTACTGCATCGGCCAGCGCAAGTTCCCGGCGCTGGAGCAGCTGGTGGCGCACTACCAGCGCGCGCCCATCTACACCAACAAGCAGGGCGAGAAGCTCTACCTCGTGCGGCCCCTGCCCCGCGCCTCGCAGCCCTGCTGAGTGCCAGGTGACACACACACACACACACACGTACGGAACCGCAGCGCCACCTGTCGGGCTCTACCATCTACCCAACTGATAAGGCGCGTCGTCAATCTTCGTTCGCGCAGAAAACTATGGCCCCGAAAAACAAAAGAACGCTTAACGTACAATCAACCTTACATCACTACTATAAGGTTCATAATACACTGCAGCTGTCAGTTCGGTCTCACTCACGCGTCACGCGCTAACATGACGGCAGCTTCCGACCAATAGCGGTGAAGAAAACGAAGCGTCGTGCGAACATTCGTTTTCTGCACAAACTACAATCTGTCAAATTTTCCCAATCAACCTTAAACCTAATGCTTTAGCGATAAAGTGGAAAATCTATTAAAGAAATTTGACAGATTGTATTAACTTGATGCGCTGTACATTGGTAAGCCATATCAGTTGGGTACTACTGTACTATCTCACTTTCTCTAATATCGAAAAGAGAATTATTTCGTTTTTCATATTTGGAAAACGTTGATAACCAGTTTATTCAAGACACTAACTTGTAAAATACGAAAATTGAAAGCGTGAGAGCTATGACATGCTAAAATGCGACAACTATAGATCAATAGATACAGGGTGGCCTGACAAGTGTGATATATTCATTTCCTACAAAATCTGTTACGTATAATTTCGAGTCCACATGCCGTTCCGTACAAATGTTTAACTATAAATAATTAGCGTTTCCCGTTTTGTACTCCGGTGTCCACTATTTACTCGTTTATACTAGTTCAGAGCTTCCGTGTATGCATTGTCAATTTTGTACGAAATTTGTATTCAGGCTCGATGGGAAGCGACCACCGTTACCGAGGGTTTTGCACGAAATTAGTCGATATATCGATTCAAACAGATTTCCTCTCGATCACATCACTCAACAGGAGTCTGTTCGAACACCTATTGTACTCACGACTTTGTATAATAGGCGTTGAAACAACGCCTAAACTTAATCTAAACAACAATAACAAAACCAAAAATTGGCTTCTTTATCTCTATTAGTGTTAAATAACATTTTATATCATATTATTTAAGTAAGTTCGATAGTGTAATTTTTATAATGAGTTATAGTTAAACTGTGTTTTACGCATATTGTAATCGATGATCGCGTCTCGGAGTAACCGCGAATATACCGAGTGGACGCTTCAGACATAGTGATGTATAACTAAATATACACGGACGCATACGTTGTGATGTTTGGCTAAGTAAAATATAATGTAAGTCACGGTCAGGGACAATCGTGGAATGTGTAAGAAGGGAACTTATTGTAAGTGAGTGGGAATTTTGTAAGGTTTTTCTAACGCGCTCAACGTTTAGAGGATTCCGTTGCGATTGACAGTGATGTGGCGTATTAAAAGTCTAGCCTACGACATTGCCTTACGACGTAAGTTCTAAAGAACTAACAGATTTTTTTACTTGGACATTAAGAGCTGCATAAAGCTCAAAAAAGTATTAGCAATAACATTCCTTATCTTATAGCAGTATTGATAACGTCGAAGCCCTTCAGTCGCGACGGCTCCTGCATAGCGCGTGTGGCACCAACTGTATAAGTCTGACTAGTGGAATCGCGTAGTCAAATATATCATGAATAAAACAATATTCCTACGTTTTAGTCTTTACGACAACGAATTAGGTAACATTTGGTTGGTACCGCGCCAGTTTACACTTGTATTTCGATGGAGGAAAGATTTTTATAGAAGAATTATTATATTGAATATATAATAATAGTGAAGTGAAGACGACTGCTGTAGTGGTCCAATCCTGTTATTGGACGCTCACTGACATCGCGTGTATAATAATATACAGTAAGTTAACTAACAGAGGGCGTTCCCGTTAACCCGCAATAGTATAGCATCAATACATGCTAAAAAAAATATTACCATTCGAAAACAAAATGTTTTTATTTTTTTAATATTAAAATATTCACAAAAAATGTTAAATTCATACATAAACGAAACACTCTGTACATGCGTACGCATTCATAACTAAATTGCGACGTTGCCGACCTTCAAGTACGCGTGTACAGTGTGTTTCTTTTACGTATCAATTTAAAATTTTTAGTGTATATTTTAATATTAAAAACAAAAAGAACATTTTGTTTTCGAATGGTAATATTTTTTTTAGCATGTATGGATGCTATACTATTGCGGGTTAACGGGAACGCCCTCTGTTAGTTAACATACTGTGTAGATAATGAGTGATTAGGGTAGTTTCCTGTGTTGCAAAATGATTATTCTACTTGGTTCGTCAGTAAGGTTTTCAAAATATTTTATACACTTATTGTTTACCTTTTCAAATCATAAAGATTTACAATAATCAAAATCTTCAAAGTACAGGAATAGGACTGAAAGAGGAGGGGGGATTTCAATCACATTACCATCTTAATTTTTTATTAATTTTGTGTCAAAATAAGAAATACGTGGTCAATCTTATTGGTACTCATAAGTGACAGAGTACATAATACTTCAGGAAAAGAAAAGGAAAGGAAAAGACCCTACTGTAGAGTATAAGTCATACAATTTGCTGCAAGAGGGTATTTGTCTGTAGTAGTAAAAAAAACGTGCATTTAGTTAATTTAGATGACAGGAAATTTAAACAACATTTTTATTTCTAAAAATAATTCCACATTTTTTATAGGTAAAAAAAAATATATTTTAATCTGTGTGTCACGTGACCGCAAACCCCAATCACGAAGTGTGACGTCATTTTTCTCAAAGCTGTCAAACGTGTCGACTTGTCAAACAACGAGATATTAATTTAAGATGACAGAAATCCTAACCTCAAAAACACTTTGTTGTTTGAGAAATATGACGTCATGAGACTTCGTAACAGCGATGGGTTTTTGGGCGGGAAAATATTTAATTTGAATTTTATTTTAAAGTTTAACCAATGTTACCCAGTTTTTTTTTTTTACGAAAAACATTTTTTTGTAGCTTAATATTGATCAATAATTAAATCTAAACGATTTTTGAAAATAGGAAAATACTCTATTACCTTAATTTAGAAAAGGCACAGCCTGAACTTGACTACTGTATTATGTATTATTGATGGTATAAATAATGAAGTGTAAACTGGCGCGGTGGGCATGGAATCTCATCGGGTTGGTTTCCTCTGAGGTGACAATCGCTAGTCAATATTATACGCCGACATCACAAACAGTTCTCGCTTCTGTTACAGTCTTATTTACTTTGTAAACATGCGCGCGCGCAGTGTGTTCGGGCGACCTAATGTAAGGACAAAAAATAAGATTATGCTCAGTCAGTCACAAAATACACCATAATATATTATTAATATAAATAAATATATGATTTATTTCAATGTTTAAGATATAATTGTGTTAACCTACGCACTCTCTGAATGAAAGTAACCTAACTCCTGTAACTTCTGAATATCTCTTAATAACCGTTGTAATAAAGGTTCGAATTAAAAGACCGCTTATATATCGGTCGTGGGAGAAATATGTACATTTTATAACAAGTTACACAACACTGCTCTTTTTAAATATTTTCTTGCTCAAACCGAAATTTAGCCATTTTATAGTTGTCAGTTCCATTCTAAGAGTGCGCTATGTTAGTGTTAGCTTTAAATTAATGACTTTAGTCGTATTCGCTCTGATTTATTATTATTTCTTTAAAAACATGGTGTCATACGTGACTTATAATTTGTTATTATTAAGTGGAATTGAGGGTTGTACGTTATGTATTATAAATTTTAGCTCGAACATGCGCGCGCGCACTCGTCAATTCGATCCACATGTTGAAAAGAACAATGGCAGCTTGTTTGTTGTTTTATACATATTATTTTTTTATAATATATTAATTATGTAGCTACCAATATATAAATTAAAATGCGAATCACATTCAACGATTATTTTTAAGTTTAACCCTGAAATGTTAAGTTGTTGCACCTGTATGTCCTCCGTAGTGTATTTTCCATGTTGGTAACACTTCATAACGGCAAGTATTAAGTAAATAGCTTTTACACAGGATCATTATTTTTGTATGAACTTTTAATTTACACATTGACAGTTAATGATGCACCAAGTGTAGAGATTTTTGTATGCGAAAACTTAGCGATAAGGTTAGGTTACATGTAACACTGTATGATAGATGATTGGGGTGTTTTCCTCGGTTCGTAATGATTCTGCGCGTGTGTGAACGATTATTTGCATTTATATTATAGTAACGCATTCTTTACGACTTGATTAATTCGAGATTAATCTACCAATATCTTATAAATTAACAAGAGCTGATTCTTTAAAATATACCAGACCAATTTTAATTTTATCGTGTATATGAAATTGGCTGGTCTCAGTTGCATTTGTTTTATTGATATTTTTCGCCATGCGTTAGTTGGAAAGTTATGATCAAAAGGCTTAATTTTGTTCGTGAATTAGATGATACTTTCCTTTGATAATTTGATTGGAAAACATCCTTTAGATGGTGATGTCTCCGGACATTGGTAACGCACTAAAATTAATTACATGTGATACTTTTGAGATATGACTTCTGTCTACACGAGTTTTAAGCATAATATAAATGGATTGGTATAAACCAAGGCCAAGCGCGAGTCGGACTCGCGGTCAATGGGTTCCGGACGAATCATAATTAAACATGTTACTTTAAAACCATATACTAGAAGACCGTTGTAGATATCACCGGATATTTGCGAACTCTAAGATTATATCTTGACAGACTTTAAACTATCGGTATATTTCCAACTAAACATTCCTACTATATTGATACAAATCAAATACTGTACTTTATAATCTCTCTATTTCTAACCAAGCAGTGGAGAAGCCTATATTTTATACATTTTAGTGTGATATTAAAGTTGCAGACATGATACTCATGGTCTGTGTTGATGTTAAGTCTTCAATGGACTTTCTATCTTCTGATGTTATGTTATAATCTTACGTAGTTCGCAATATCCGTTGCTATACATAAGGTTAGGGGATTGGAATAGGTAATTTTCGTATTTTCTCTTAAATGCATTTATCTTAAAAATATGAAAAAGTATACGCCCCTTCATTTAATATGTCTGACGGCACAGTTGTGTGTATTTATTAAATTTTGTACGCTAGAAACGCTTCTTTTCATATATTATGAATAGGTATGTTGCTCGAGAATTATTTCTTTGGTATATTTTTTTTAATTACGGATGTGTCCGCTCTACCTCGATCTCGCCTGATGGTAAGCAATAGATGAGGTCTACGGTGGAACGAGCGAGTCTAGAAGATGCCTGTTCACTCTTGCTCTAAAGGCGGACGGGTGATATGTGGTTGAAAGAGAACACAGAAGCTGACAGAGAGTTCTTGGTTGTGCGCACAATAAATGTGGAGGAGAAGCGCTTAGTATGGCAAAACGGTATATCAACATATAGTTAATATACCTGCGGTATGTCTGGTAGACCGGTAGTGAAAGGGAAATAGGGGGATCAGGTCGTGATCTATCCATTCTTATGTTATTTCAAAGAGTGCTACAGAAGTCATATCTCAAAACACAGTGATCGTAAGCTACTAGATCTTTTTGATGTATTTAATACGTTTTATACTCAATAATGTAATTAGAATTAAATGCGAGGCAAACTCAGTGTAGAGATTTATTAGTAAAAAAAAAAATAGCAAAATGTACCGCCGCTGCAGGTTTTGAGCGAATTTTTTACAAACAACGTTTTACAGATTTAAGTAATTACTTATTCGACGGATCGGGTTTTTTGAAATTACATGAAGTGTATATTTGGACCTAGGGCTTGAATGCGATTTTGAAGGATTTTCATGGCTATCCAAACTCTAGTTCAAAATACACCGGTATAACTAAGTCTTCCTAGAATGTTGCAGCATTTGAAGCAAGCACAAAGCCAGTAGCGACCAGCACGAGGTTATCACTAAGACGGGCATAATGAATTGTTTGAATTTAACGACGGTAAGACAGAAGTTGTAAATTAAATGTTCGATGGTCGGACTAACGAATGGTAATTGATTGCGAATGAGATCTAAACTATAGTGCACCAATTAAAACAAGCTTTATAAAATAAACATTGCCAAACTTAGAACAGGAATTAAAGCTGACTTTACATTCCTAAGCTTTTTATATTAACACTTGCAATGATTAGCTTAAAATTAAGTATCGGGTACTAAAGTACCGCCCTACCAGTTCTTAAAAAATCGACTAAACTACATTATTGTATCAAACGTTATAATAGTATAACTAGGTATAGATTATAGAGTGATTCGGTTTTTTATTTTTATATTGCTCAAAGTATATTATTTTATAATTTGTATTTGTGAACTTGTGTTTGTACGTTTTTGTGAATGTATATTATCCGATGTAACGAGCCAATGTAAGTGGAGTATGTAATATTTAACAATAATTTATTTATTAATTTGCCATCTGGTGTTTTATTTTAACATTTCCTAAATCCCTGTTAGCTAATAACTCTCCAAACTCCTGTTTTTTTTAACCAATATTATAGTATATATCCCACTGCTAGGCAAAGGCCAAAGTATCCCCCATTTCGTTCCAAGAACTCTTGACGCGCCTCAAACCAACCCTCGTGGTACACATCCTGGTTGTGTCGGCACCTCTCTCCAGCACCATTGTGTGGAGAGCTTCGCCCAGTGGACCTCGTCCATGCGGCTAACGTAACGCGCCTAATCACATTTCAGCCTAGCAGCCTTCTTGCCAACATCCATTATGCCCATTTTGGTACGCAGTGCAATGTTTCGAACCCTGTCTACTCTGTACACCCAGAATGCTGCGTTCTATTGCCTTTTGGCAAACTCCAAGGCGGGACTTCTGCTATTCGGTGAGCTACCAGGTCTGAGTATCGTAGGTTAGGATGGGCAGAATACTTCTTTCGATAAGTTTTCCTTTTCCTTTCTGGCCTGTTTTTGAAAGAAACTAACTGGTCCAAATAGTCCACAACGTAATGAGTTACCTGCCCGTCTACCTCGACCCTACGAGTAGTGCTATTCATCATAACCTGCGTTTTAGACCGATTCATCGCAAGTCCTACCAAGGAGCTAGCCGTGCTCAGTTCTTGGAGAGTAGTTTGTAATTCCAGGGCTCCAATCTCCTAACTTTATAAAAAATATAGGTACACGTGTCTACAATGAAAAAGAAAATGATTTGGAATTCAATATTTCCGATCTGGCCTCTTAGTTATGTGATACCTACCACCCCGTGTTCCTTCGTACACATGCGCCGGGGGCTGCGGGAACGCATAAGTATTCAACATCGCGGCCCCCGACTAGTGCCGGCCCGCCTCTGCGGGCCCCATCTTTTTTTTTACCTACACCAACCGAGGTCATAGTGTGCTAGCGCTTAGTTCATGGGGCTTGCGGACCAGGCGTTCGATCGGATGACGAGGTTGCATCATTGCATGGGTAAGTAGGTAGTCTTGGGAAAGTTCCGTTGCCCTGAAAAGTTTGTTAACCTCATACATCATGATTATTCACACATCGTTCCATGATTACTTACATTAGGGCTAGGGTTTAGCAAGAAAGTGACTTTTCAGACTTGTTTCGTATTAAGAGTGGTGTCGAGCACCTTTTTTAAAATTTTTTCTTGGTGGGGAAATCATCAAACGATCCCGTTCTTCGTGGAGCGGCGAGTGTCAGACTTCTACTGACTAAAAACCCATCGTGTTCCTTTAGTTGCCCTTGTGGTCCGGGACCGCGGTATCTCGTTAGAACATTTCCGCAGCCCCAGCAGGCAATGGCCCTATGGGGCCCCGTCAGTGCTGCTGACGTGTCTTTGAGGCGCGCGCGGAATACTCGGCGCCGCCGACCCGGGCCTGGGCCTTACCGGATGCATGACACCTACAAGCTGGATTTTTTATTTACGCAGTGTGTGCGAGTTATTGCTGGCGAGACTGACAGGACCCCTTGCTTACTTTGTATAGCTTTTTACGAAAATAAGTTTACATGGAGAAGAAGAGCAGAATTATAATACAGGGTGGGCCATGAATTAGTTAACATTTGAAAAAATCGTATAAAAAAAACCATTTAACATATTTTAGAAATCGTTTATTTACGAGAAAGCTAATTAGTTGTAATTTTTTTTTTTTAATTATTTCGTCTAAATGACCACCGTTTCGGTTTTTGCACTCATCTAAGCGAGTCCTAAAGTTTTCGAATACTCTTCTGCAAAGAGACCGCGAGATCGCCGACATCTCTTCGATGATTTTTTCTTTAAGTTGACGCAGTGTATTCGGTTTATCAATGTAGACACGACTCTTTAAATAACCCCATAAAAAGAAGTCTGCTGGTGATAGATCTGGACTTCTGGGTGGCCATGGGATGTCACCCCGTCTGGATATCAGCTTTTCCGGAAACATGTCTTTGACCACCGGCAAGGACTCGTTCGATGTGTGACACGTGGCTCCATCTTGTTGAAACCATGTGTTACGATTATAGCCAGCAAATTCCAGTAGCATCGGTGCTAAGAACTCCCGTAACATTTTCACATACTCGGCAGAATTAACAGTAACTGAACGGCCTCGAGAATCTTCAAAAAAGTAAGGTCCGATGATTCCTTTTGCTGAAATTACAGCCCATACAGTTACCTTAGGAGAGTGAAGTGGCCTCTCATGTTTAGCTTTAGGATTTTCGCTGCTCCAATACTTGCAATTCTGTTTGTTTACATGTCCATTTAGGTGGAAATGGGCTTCGTCAGAGAATAAGATGTTGTGAAAATTACTGAATCGAGTTAACATTGTTTCGGCATATGACTTACGCAAATTTAAATCATTAGGGTTTAGTTCTTGCACTAGCTGGATCTTATATGGATGTAATTTCAAATCTAATTTCAAAATACGGCGTAATGATGTGCGGGATAATCCTAATTCAGCCGAACGTTTGCGTGTCGATAAATCTGGATCACGTCGAACAGAAGCGGAAACTTGCTGCACGTTCTCTTCGCTCCGAGAAGTCCGCGGGCCGCCGGTTTGTTTCACATTTAGTGTAGATCCCGTCTCTTCGAACTTCTTCACCCATTTCTTTATTAAAGGAGCACTTGGACACTGACTTAAGTCGTGTAAACCATATTCAACGCGAAATAAGCGTCTCACAGTAATGAGCGAAAAGTTGTTTAAATAAAACTGTTTCATGCAGTAAGCGCGTTGCGGCCCCGTGAAGCGATCCATTGCGACTAAATTTCCAAGAAGCGAGCTAGTGCCCCCGCCCGCGCCCGCGCCCCGCGCGGCAATAGTTTGCGCGGTAAGTTACATTTAAATGTTAAGAGCGCGTATAAAGCAAAATTACCAATTTTCTATTTGATTTTACATGAAAAATTCCAGACCAAATCTTAAAATAAAAATATATGAATAACTACATCATATTTTCAAGGGCTCTCTCTGATCAAAAACATAAAATAATAACATTTCCTTGGTAGAAAAAAATCACGAAATAACCTCTAATTCTCATGTTTTTCCGTTTTGTACTCGATATGGTAATGCCTATTGCGACAAAAATTTGATAAATAATTATATTTAAACAAGAGTAAAGGCTTTGCTTAGGCATTTTATGTAATTCCTTTTAGTTTTGGATTTATTACGATAAAACACTTTTGGCGCATACTAGGGGAAGGTGGGGCAGCTTCATACAGTTTTTATATTTCATCTTATAGAATGCTCTCGGGTATCGATATCTTTATTGATTCATCACAAATCAATAGTCTTACTATCTGACTTTATATAAAAAACATGAAATTTGTGTAAATACATTTGTACGACTTTTTGTAACACTTGAAAGAAAAAATTAAAAATGTATGAATGTACCCCACATGCGGGGCACTTACATACAGCCTATGGGGCAGATTTATACATGTGACAAAATACACAAGTTTTGCGTGAAATGTTTATTTATTTATCAATATCAAAGTATCAAAACACAACGTTCATGAAAACAAAAGCAATATTAGTCTCTATTATCAAATAATACTTACATAATCACATTATAAAAAAGACAAATATAGTTAGTTTTTATTTTTATGGCACCGAGGCAACTAACTTAACCTAACACACACAGCACACAGAGAGATACTTATCCAGTTCTAGCGCTGACAGCGACGAAATTGCCACTCAGAAAGGCCATGGTAGAGCGCATGAATTTAACCTTAAATTTCGTTTCCCAATGGGGTGACGACAATCTGGTCAAAACACAGGCTTGTCTTTTCAGCGCTAAAAGGAGCCCTTTTGAATTGAACCCTACTTTTCGAAGTATATCTGTGCCAGTTACCAATAGCCTGGAGCTTTTGGGCATGGACTTGACGTCAGACCTCAACTTCGGCTCAACCATCGAGTCCAGAGCTCAGACTGCAACAAAAAAACTGGGAATCCTACACAAGGTGAGGCAGTACTTCACGCCTGGACAGCTTCTAATTCTGTATAAAGCACAGGTCCGTTCCTGCGTGGAGTATTGCAGCCACTCGTGGGATGGCTCTGCAAAGTACCAACTTGCTACATTGGACTCGATCGAGCGCAGAGCTAAAAGGCTTATAGGTGACGAGGTGCTGGTGGACAAGCTTCATAGCCTGGCTCATCGGCGAACCGTTGCTTGCCTGTCGGTTTTCTACAGATTGTACTTCGGGGAGTGTGCGCAGGAGCTCCATGACCTGATTCCTCCATATCCCTTTCACTACCGGACTACCAGACGCATGGCTGGGTACTACCCACACTTGGTTGATATACCGTCTTGTCGTACAAAGCGCTTTTCCTCCACATTTATTGTGCGCACAGCCAAGCTGTGGAATTCTCTGCCGGCTTATGTGTTCCCTGCCACTTATGACCTTTCAGCCTTTAAAACACGAGTAAATAGGCATCGTCTGGGCTCGCTCGTCCCATCTTAGACCTCATCTATCGCTTACCATCAGGCGAGATCGAGATCAAGAAGTGGGCCCACCAGTTATAAAAAAAAAGTCTTTCTGATCAGTCACATCACTTTTTAAATATCTACATCCTATTGCTTAATTCTTATTTATTAATACTCCATATTTGGCTGCTGATTTCCGAAATGAGAGTTTGTTTTCCAAAACTTTATCGATAGCTTTAAAAATTGCCTCTTCGTCCACCACTCCACTCCTAGTTCCCTTTTTCTTGTAATTTCTGAACATAATCGTTCTGCAAAACAAAATAA
Source organism: Tholera decimalis (assembly GCA_943138885.2). NCBI lineage: Eukaryota > Metazoa > Arthropoda > Insecta > Lepidoptera > Noctuidae > Tholera > Tholera decimalis. The sequence goes on along the minus strand of OW964553.2, from coordinate 2,313,370 downwards.
TGGTATAATTTTATAAACAAACAAAAAATGGGGCACATTCATACAGTATGAATGTGCCCCGTACACTCCTGTATGAATCTACCCCATCACAAGAAAATGAAATCAAAATATTTCTAGAAAAAAAGCAAGCGTATATAAAATTATTCACAGATTAATTCACAAACTTGACCCTATTATCTTTTAAATAAAATAGAACTGAATAATCTAGAGGGCAGCTTTTATTAAAAAAAAAGACGTTAAAGTGAGCTTATAAAAATACTTATGCCTCGCCGAATCACGTTCTGTGTCACACCGACGCGCGTTTCACACCGACTGCTTTCAAACTCCGTGAGCAACCATACACAAAAGTAACCTACGCATACACGCATAAGTAATTCTGTTGATGTGCGCCTAACATCAGATATGTTTGGTGTATGACGGTGCCCCTTGTATGAATCTACCCCACTCTCCCCTACGTTTTTATTCCGCGCAAGAAGTCATCTTCCGTCGCTCGTTGCGGGAGCTTCAAGCATATTTCTATTTCACACATCAGTCGCTACCGCTCTGCTGAGACGAGAGGACTACGCTCAAGTGTTTTAGCTGCGCCGAGTTATAATCATTTCAATCGTAATTGTTGTTGTTGTTCGAACTAAATAGTGAAATGGGAAACAAAAAAAAACATTGAAAGAGAACTAAAAAAGTTACAAATTGACAGGATGGCTAATTGTCGAAGGTAAGTTTGTGAGTTACTTGTTTGTTATATACTGAAAAAATAAAAATACATTTTATACTTTCGAGAAAGTTTATGCAGGTGATTTTAGATTTTATTTTGAGAGACACAAGATCTAAATTCGTTTACCTACGCACTTTCGTTGGCCGAGTAGGTAACTAGACATAATAATATGTGGGGACATTTCACACACGGCTGTCTGACCCCAAACTAGGAAGACCCTGTACTATGGGTGTCAGACAGCTGATATACATAGACAAATATATTTTTAAATACATACATATATAGATAAACAACACCCAGACACGACGATATCAAAAATTCGTGGTAGGTACTTTATTAGATTATTAGGATAATAGGTAATAAATTACATTCATAATAGGTAGCTATTTACTTTTGCTATTTTGTTATGTTATTCTTCACGATACAATTTTATGATCATTTTCCCATAATGTAGGTAGTTATGAGATCTTCTAAAAATCTAGATACACGGATGGACAACAATAATGATCTTGCGAGTATCCTATATAAAAAAAAAAATTATCTACCTATACCACTTCTTATTTAATATTTCTATGGTCACTCGTAGTCGTAGGTAACGCGGGCAGAATAGTATATGCAAAATAAACACAAGCTTTTAGTTGGTATCCGTGTTTGTTCGATGAAATATATTTATATCGATTACGAACCTATTTAAGTATGCCCATTAGGTATTTAAACCCTATTTTTGTAGATCAATTTATTGTGGACGTGATTGTATAACAAGGAATTTGTTTTGAAATAATATTTTATTTTCAGAATGTGGCCACCTCGCTCGCCAGATTTAAACCCATTGGACTTTTTTACTGGGGCTGTTTAAAGGAGGTAGTTTATAAAGAAGAAATCACTTCAGTTGAACAGCTGCGACAACGCATACGTTCGGCTGCTGACGAAATATCGTCGGCAGGATTTGCGCGCCGATTGAGACGGTCCTTCATAAGAAGGTGTAGAGCGTGTATAGCAGCTGAAGGAGCCCACTTCGAACATCTTGTATATTTTCTTTTTCAATAAATTTGTTTGATTACTAATGTCTTTTATGGTGTCAACAAACCCATAGTGATCAAATTTTAAGGAAATTCTCATTCTCTTTGAGTCTAAAATTAGTTACAGCAGTGTTAAAGTAATTTAATTTTGAAATCAAATTTGTATAAAAATTCTCCTTTAAGATTCGAACAGCAATAACTTTGTACTTTATCAAGATACTGGTTATTATTATACCATTTTAGAATTTGCATTAAATAGGCAATTATCTATACTTATAATAAATCTGTAGAGAGGTCAATTCTGTACATGAAATATATTTTTCAACAGTATTATAGATTGACATATTATATTTCCCTACTAAATTACGAAAGTTAATCTGTGTGTTACATCTAAATCACTGAACCGTGAGGAAGGACATAGGCTACTTTTTTTTACGAAAAACGACGGAAACGTGGACGAAGTCGCGGGCAACAGCTATCTATGCTAATATATAAGGCTGAAGAGTTTGTTTGTTTGTTTGAATGCGATAATCTCAGGAACTACTGGTTCGAATTGAAAAAAATATTTTTAATTAAATACTCAATTTATAGAGAAAGGCTATATATATCATTACGCTAAGGCCAATAGGAGCGGAGCACCAATGAAGAATGCTTCAAAATCGGGCTTAAATTTAACGTTAGCCCAAAGTAACTATTCCACGCGGACGAAGTCGCGGGCAAAAGCTAGTCTAAAATAATGAGCCACCGCAGTGTAGTACATTTTTTTTTCGATATAGTCTGGCGGGAATAATTCCGAATCATTCCCGTCGTATACTTCGGAAGTATTCCGAAATATTCCGAAACTTTGGGAATATTTCAACTGCCAAAAGAAACCAGGAAAATCGACCTTTGAAGTCGGTTAATATACCAAAACCTGCTCCTACCTAAGTATAACAAATACTTTTCTGAAAACCGCATCAAAACGTGTTTGCTTGCAAGGTTTTTAATTGTTTTTATTGGCTGGGCTATTAAACGCGTTAAGTAGGTAGGTAATGATTAATACCTACCTATGCGACTCGCGAATACTCGCGATGCGTACAGAGCTACATACAAACTAACCAAAAACATAGGTAACCCTTTTTCAAAAAACAAATAAAATATGCTAGGCCTGGTTTTTTATTCAACTACTGACATTTATAAAAATAGCATTCAATTTCGAAATAAGTAGAGTACCTACCTAGAAACAAAAGAATAAAAATCCTGTTAATCGCAGGCTAACATATCTACCTATAAAAATATCAACATATACTTAATCAATCCCATTTATAATAAAACTAGTACTCACGCGGGGCTTCGCTCCCGTGGATTCTATCACGGTAAAAACATAACTCTCCTTTTTTGCAGTCGCGTAAAAAGTAGCCTATAACCTTCCTCAAGCTTCAAGCTATTTCCATACCAAATTTCATCCAAATCCACCCAGTACTTTCGAAGATTAGCGCGTTCAAGCAAACAAACAAACAAACTTTTCCGCTTTATAATATTAGTATAGATAAACATTTATATTTTACTCTTGTATCGTACGTAGTCTCGCACTGAACAATAATTAACCCACCCACCACACAACAAACAAACACGTTAATTTCGATTGAATTATTCGGGCGAAATATTCGGAAACATTCGATTGCGGGGTACGAATCTTTCTCGCGGGGGGAAAACTTCTCCGGGGAGCATCTCCCCTCTTACCGCACCCCGCACCGCCATCGCAGCGCGGCGGCAGCGGCCGGCGCACAGAGGGCTTTATTTAAATTCATTTTGAATAATTCTGATTTAAAGAAACTTTCCCAGAAGTATTCCGGAATTATTCCGAATTTTTCAGAAGTTTTGCAACTATAGATACAGGGGCCCAAAATTGCGTAATTCCGTAGAAAAAAATGTTAAAATTTAAGAATAACTATTTTTTGCAATATTGATTTAGAATGTAATAAAAAATCTTGATACTGATCTGATAATACAAATATTCAGGACTGATATAAAAAAAAAAAACAAAATGAAAAAAATATCACCAATTTTAGAAATGGTACCTAATTTTGTAAGAGTAAGTACGATTTTTATTTAAAATATTAAAAATATCAATAATTTGGTCATCCATGGGCATATGACGATATAAGTGGGGTAAATGATAGATATTATCTGGCCAATCGACAGTTTCAGAGTTATCCATTATTTACGCCACACCAAAATCACGCGCCAAAATAATATTATATTATACATAATATAATATTACCTTTTGGTATTGATTTTATATTGATTCGTGTTCAGTATCAGTGGTATAGTCACCTCCTACTAACTTACTATTTACGTATTATTCGCGTACACATAATAACATTTCGTAATATTGTATAACGCAGTCATACTTTGAATACAGTTGTTTCATCTGAATATTATACGTATACTTACTACAGAAGATACGCGTCGAGCGAGCGCGTAGGTACACGCGCGATCGTATTCGATGTGAGGAGCGGGTAGGACAGTGCGGGTGAATTCTAAAATTTTGCTGGCTTTAGGCGCGCTCTTAACTAATTCATGGCCCACCCTGTATTTTTATATAATAATTTAATTGTGGTCGAATTTTGACCGCCGGGTGACCACTAGTTTATATAAATATCTGCTAGCTTTTACCCGTAACTTCGTCCACGTGGGAGGTTAATCCCGCGCAAAACCCGAACCCGTGGGAATTCCGGGATAAAAGTGCTTATGTGTTATTGTAACACTTCAGGCTATCTACATACCAAACACTCCGAGCCGTTCAGTAATGTTTGCATGAAAAAGTACCTACCTAAATAACATTCATACTTACAAACACGGAACAGAAAATACAGAGGAAGTGCGATGCGACACCATTACTACGGGAACCGCTGTCGCCAAACTCACACAAATAAAACGGTAATCATATAATGCACTACAAATAAACAATTATTTTGATTAGTCATTTTATTTTTAGTCAAAACCAACACAAGTCACATATCCTACTTCTGGAAATAAACCTTGACGCTCTACAGATAGGATTTATTTTGTTTATGCGCAGAAAATCTTTACGACGTTTTATAATCTTATGTCAATTGACGAGTAAATTCCGCTACTCGACCATAGATGGCGTTATTTTCAGTGGAAGCGATTATATATTTTATTTTCTTAGAAATAAGGTTAACAGTCGCGTCACATGTCGATATTTATTGCTACTCAATAAGTGCAGCATATTGTATTTTTAATTACATTATCGATATCGATAGATATCCGATTTCTTTTGTATTTCGAATATAAACATTAAGTGGTGGGTGGGTGGAATATTAGATACCAACAGGGTCTGGAACTTGCTTTATATACATAAATGTATTTTAAATACTAAATGAATAAATCCCAAATAAAAATACTTATACCTGCTGAATATTTTCAAAATAATCTAAATTTTCGGGTGATAATAATTAAATGCGCAATATTAACTAAATTGTGAAAATTATCGTAAAATCGGGTTAAAATAATATATACAGTAATTTTACTTTTCATTTAGTGTCCTTGAAATAAAAGGTATTTCTTAAGAAACTGGTGTTTCGAAAGTCTGAAACGAAAGAACTGGTGTTCCGAGCATATCCTGCTTGATATGGATGGCATTCAATTAACTCTACCCATTGCATCTATTCATTCTTTGACGCTACCGTCTTTGGGAAACCTATAATTATTTTAAATGATGATTAGGAACCTACTGATGTCCGTTTAGGGATTTCATGACATTGCTTGGCAGACAATAATTTTAATATTAATCATTAATGCAATGCAGCATAGCTAAGTTTCTATGGTAATATTTGTCTTTATATGTTTATGGTCCTTACAATATACAAATATTTCAATAGGTGACAAAGATGCCATACAAAGGGAAAATCCTCAAATTATACTCATCTTTATGAATAAAATTAATTTGAACTATTTTACTATAAATGTTTATGTTTATTTTGTATTATTTTTAGCATGGTGGATATCCCACCCATACGCACTAAACGTATATACGAAACGGAATACTTTCATTATGCGTGCGGCTAAGAAGTGGAATTCCCTGCCAGAGTCTGTGTTTCCCGATAGCTATAACCTAGGGGTCTTTAAGTCAAGAGTGAATAGGTTACTTTTAGGTAAGCATGCTCCATCCTCGACCACATCATCACTTACCACCAGGTGAGATGGTGGTCAAACGCCAACATATTATCAATAAAAAAAAAACCATTATGCTCGTTTCAACGTAATATGTATTAATGTCATTGAGGCGGGAAAAACCATGGTGGTGCACGAGCTTTTATGAAGGATCTTACTGACTGAAATGACCGGTTCGTCAATGTTATGCAATGTCACAAGCATTATAAAAATTACAATCATTAAAAATAATAAGTTAAAGTTAATAAATAAGTTTGCTTACATTTTTGGTTTAAAGTGTATTATATGCAACCTAATACACCTCTTAAAATAGTTTTTGTGTATGAATGTTTGGAAATCTTAGTTATTTTTTATCGATATCTATCGATAAAACCAATATCCGACCCAACTACGTCACTAATTGAGTAGCGAAGAACTTTCTAGAATGAAATGTGTGAATGTAGTAAATACAATCAATCCAAAATAAACTTTATTTCAATGTCAAAAGGTTGATTTTTATAAGACTTTCTATTAAATGATTAGTAAATTGAAATTATCTAAGATTTTATTAGAAAACAAATAAAATCGTACTTAGCGATGGTATGAACCACCTCCATTTTTAAGATTTTTTCTCTTACTATCATTTTTGCACTCCAAAATGGAACCATACGGCATAGCTGCGGAAAATTAAGTTCGCTGCGAGACTAGCAACTCAACGCGATGTTAGAACATGACTGAGTAGGGATGGTACGTATTTACGCGACCAGGTTTTTACACCAGGTATTTACTTCCAAGTACGTACACCAGGTACCGATCCGAAATACTTGCAAGACTTCAAAGTATTTTATACGGCTACTCGGAGTCGGACTCGCTCCGGTGGGGGCTTGACGATCGCCCGACTATGCGATTATGCTCCTTATCTGTAAGAGACTACGTAACAATTTCGTATGCAAGTCTATTCTAGTATATGGATTGTCTTTGCAAGTATTTATATGTAAACGCGATTGTGCTTCTTATTTATAAGAACTCACGGGTCAATTTCCTATGCAAGTATTTTTTCATTCAACAGGGCTTGGATTGAGTAAAAGTAGAAACGTTCGTCTCTATGCAGGTATTTATTTGTAAACGCGATTGTGCTCCTTATTCTTAGGAAGTCACGGTTCAATTTCCTATACAGATAGAAAATACTTTCAATTTCGTATGCAAGTCTATTCTAGTATACGGTTTGTCTTTGCAAGTATTTATATGTAAACGCGATTGTGCTTCTTATTTATAAGAAATCACGGGTCAATTTCCTATGCAAGTATTTTTTCTTCCAACAGGGCTTGGATTGATGTGAAAATACTTGCATAGGAAATTGATTCGTTTTGCTTCACCAAAAAGGAGCATAATCGTATCAGAAAAAAAATACTTGCAAGGTTCAAAGTATTTTTCATTTGCAAATGCGATTGTGTAGTATTTCTCTAAATATTCCAAAGTTGTCTGAGTACATAAACCGAAATCTGTGTAGGTGTGTGCATCAGGGAACTTTTTCTTTTCTTTTGAGTAGTTTGCGGCGCCATTCACCCTAATGACTATTAATAAAAGACACATTATTGCGTGAACGAAAGTATTTTAGAAAATATTTTGTTATGTTTACGTTTTTTATTTTTCTTTCGTCAGTTGTCGTTTGAGTGAGTGCATAGATGATACATATAAATACTGAGAAGTGAGTGCGAGCTTGTTATGCAATTTACCAACTGACCGTGACTTTCTTATTTCGCGAGTTTATTGAATTTAAACTATTAACAGTTAGTGTGTAAATAAACAAAACTGCTTTTTTATGTGTACGTGACTTTGTTTATTAGTTAGGAATGTAAATATTTAAATAGGTAAAAGACGATTTTTGAACGTAGTTGAATGTAGTTAAGTGTTTTCTTTTAAAATTGATAAGACTTACTAGTTGTAAATAAAAATACAGTTACAAACCATGGCTCCTAAGAAAAGTTTGGCTAAAATAAAGCTGAATGTAAAATGTGCAAAGCATTAATATCATACAAATCGGGAGTGTCAAACCTTATGCCTTATGCTTGCAAAGAAAACATATTTCCGTGAATTTTAAGTGAATTATTAATTTCTGTAAATTAAGTAGGAAGGAAAGATTTCATCTACAAAAGCCGTACTAGATTGTGGCATGGTACGACCGGACTAGTAGACTGAAATCCGAAGTGGCTCAAAATACTTTCTAGTATTTTAATACCTGGTTTCCAACCCTGGTATTTTTACAGACTCGTACTTGCAAGCCCTGGTATTGATATTTGCAAGTATATCTCATCTCTATGACTGAGGCCAATTGCGCGGTACAGCGCGTAATTGTGACACGCCTGCCACGCCTACTTTGCACTTCCACTGTATTTTCTCTTCCGTGCTTACAAACCTTCGCATCTATACAAATATAAATCTGTAGATAGGTCAATTCTGTATATGAAATATATTTCCAAAATAACTATCAGGGGGTGATTAGGGATCGATACTGATGCCAAAAATGCATCAGTAAAATTTTTGTCTGTCTGTCTGTATAACCGTTATAGAAACAAAAACTACTCGACGGATTTTAACGAAACTTGGTACAATTATTTTTCATACTCCTGAAGGCTTAGTATGAGTTTGAAATACTTTTGTCGTTTTCGAAAACTATCGCTTTGTCTCTTTCACACGTACCAGGTTAGTGTTTTCGAACACGATAATATTATCGCAAACTCATACTAAGGCCGCTGAGCTGGTTATAGTATACTTTTCATCACGCTACAATCAATAGGAGCAGAGCAGTGAAGGGAAATGTTGGGAAAACGGGAGAAGTTACTCCATTTTTTAAGCTTCCGTCGCGTGTGCAAACTTAATGGTTAAAGCTCATTAAATCATTTCATGTCGGAAATGTTCTTAAAATTATGTAAAAAATATCCCACGACAGCATAATATGTCTATCTTTTATGGATGACTCACAATAACACGTGTAACTCCCGATAGCTTAGCAGTTCGAAGCTTTCTGATTATAATAGGTATTTGTCTACTCTTACGTTTATAACACTCTCAGTCACACCTAATTGAAGAAGTTAACATTAACTCAAGAACGGCTGAAACGATTTAGCTGAAAATTGATAGGGAGGTAGCTTAGAACCAGGAGACGGACATAGGATATTTTTATCCCGGAATTCCCATGGGATCGGGATTTACGTGGGAAAAACCTCCCACGCGAACGAAGTTGCGGGCAAAAGCTAGTATATAATATTACTAAGAAGGGTAAGTAGGATAGAAGAACTTAAAACGGGATATTTACCAAGTGTATTATGATACTGTTAGTGCCCATGTTAGCTTAAAAACTTATAAAGGATAGATATGTTGATACTACAAATGTTACTCAAAGATACTATTAGGTAGTATATACTGCTACTAAAATCTGCTGTAATACATCTGTGAAATGTCTAGCTTCCGTATTTTCGTGCCGTTGGAAATCACTACTTACAACACTTCGTCGTAGGTACCTATAGATCTAATATTAGGAACTTGACTTCGATTACTAAGGAACGGATTTGGTCTGGTAGCTACTACAAACAAACATCTATTGATCTAACAAAGGCATCGAAATCAAAACAAGATCACAAGCCCGACTGTTGCTTATTTCGTGCCAGTTGTATCTATCGTAAAATGTTATCGCGCCGAGATAAACTACTGATCCAGCCGTGGGAGGATCGCAGATTCAAAGATCATCGTTCAAAAGTGAGTGACTGATAAAAGTTCATGTTTTCATTAATGATTTCCTAAATTAGGATTGCATTCGTGTAAGTACGGTTACATTGCGGGGAGTGTGCGATGGAATTACACAATCTAATTCCGCCAAGCTCGTTCCATCGTCGGACTACTAGACAAACGGCGACGCGCCATCGTTACATGGTGGACATCCCACCCAGCACTAAACGTTTTTGGAATACTTTCATTGTGCGTACGGCTAAGGAGTGGAATTCCCTGCTGGAGTATGTGTTTTCACATAGCTATAACTTGGGGGTCTTTAAATCAAGAGTGAATAGTTAACTTCAAGGTAAGCGTGCTCCATCTTCGACTACATCATCGCTTACCATCAGGTGAGATGGTGGTCAAACGCGAGCCAATTCGAATTAAAAAAAGTACCTTCTTTAATTTAACGTTACTCTTTCTATAAAGACTACTCTGCATGAATGCTCGTCGTGATACGTAGTTCTCGGGAGAAATAATTATGTACCTACATTTGATTAGTTTAGATATTTTTGTTAGGGTTGAATGACCGAAAAAGGGAACCCTTATAGATTCGACATGTCTGTCTATCTGTCCGTATATCACAGCCACTTAACAAGGCCGAGCCGTCCCTATGTGCGAAGTGTGCGGCGCACACAGGCGCCAAAGCAGAAGGGGCGCCGGATATAATGCCAGCATTAATTATTGAAATTGTTTTAGTAAAACTACAACATATTATTCTTTATAATTGAGTAGGTAAAAACAGTGTAAAGTTAAACCACAGTCGTGAGTATTGTCTTTGGAGACCCCAATACAATACTCACGCCTCGCGCCTGTGGAAAAAATCTTAGGCGCTTCATAGATTTTGCACACAGGCGCTGTCTTAGGTCAGCGCGGCCCTGCCACTAAAACCCGATTTACACTTAAACAAGTACAGTAGCCAGTTAAGAACTCAGACAGTTAAGTAATAAGTAGTAAGTTGTAAGTAGCGTCCAAACGTAGGCGAGTGAGTAGTCATAAGTTGCCCGAGAAGAAAAAAAGAAAATAAAAAAACTTGAGAGGTGTCAAGGGACACCCGGATGGAACGAAGTTCCTTTCGATTAATTAGTGAACGAATTGTAAAAAAAACATGTGTGCAATTCACACGTGGTAGAAGTGAAACCTTCAAAAATTTACGAAATTTCAAAGGTATACCGTTGCCCTCTCTCTCTCTCTCTCTTTACCTCAACTCCCCACGAGACGCCCCTCAACTCATCCCGCAACTCGACCCGCAACTGGACTCGCAACTCGACCCGCAACTGGACCCGCGACTCGACCCACAACTGGACCCGCAACTCGACCCGCAACTGGACCCGCAACTCGACCCGCAACTCCCCCCTCAACCTACCTGTAACCTACAAATTTATGGACTGTACTAAACTCGCCCGTCTACATGCCAGCCAGTTAAGTTGGAGGGGTGCGGGAGACGCGAGAGAGGGGGCTACTTCGCACTGGACTCGCCGAAAAATAGGATCGCGATCTATTTAACTCAACTTAATCAAGAACTTACTACTTAACTCGCTTTTGCCGTTCAAACTACAATAACAACTTAACTCGCCGATGACGCAAGTTAACTCGCTACTGTACTTGTTGAAGTGTAAATCGGGCTTTAATTCCAAAAGTATTAGGTACCTACTGCTACACAGTTGAAATTTGATAGGTAGAGACGTATTCTATGAATCGCTTTACAAATTCTGTACAAAAATATAAAAAAATTAAGAGGGAGTACCCCACAAGTACCTACTGAAACTAAAAAATCATTCAACCTATACGTGAGAAGTGTCTACGAGATATAGTTAGCAGTTTTTGAGATAAAGCACACTTTGCAAAACCGCAAACATGGTCATTCTAACTTCTGTAAAAATATAAGATTATTATCACATTTATTTAATATTTGTACACATAAATTACATTTTTAAATATTAATATAAAAAATAAAAACATTTAAAAATATAAAAAATAGTAGCCCACCGGTATCGGGAACAGGGTCCAAGCTACCGGTGGTCAGAGGTCCATAGAGAGGAACCTCCTCACAATACGCGCCGTTTCCAGGAGTACTGCTTTCTGGATCAAGCCCTTGATCCAGCTGCCCAACGAGAGCCTCCATAGATGTTGGTCGAGGCTCTTGGCTATTATACCATTGGCTGTGACGACTATCGGCACAATGATTGCTGTCTCCACATCCCACATGTCGACAACCTCGCGTGCCAGGTCAAGATACTTATTTTTTTTATCTATCTCAGCTTTCACGAGGTTCTCGTCATGGGGGACTGCTATATCAACAATCATCGTGCGACGCTCTAATCGGTCTATCACCACTATGTCAGGCTTATTGGCAACAATAGTCCTGTCAGTGATGATAGACCGATCCCAGTACAGTGTAATATTGCCATTATCGAGAACTGGGTCGGGCACATACCTATGGTATGGTACTTCTGATTCCACAAGATTGTATTTAAGAGCAAGTTGCTGGTGAACAATCCTGGCTATGAGGTTGTGTCTATGCAAATATTCTCCGTTAGCCAGACGAGAACAACCGGAGATAATGTGACGAATGGATTCTCCCGGCTTGTGACATGCCCGACATATGTCTACCGTACCATCCTTCACAATATATTTCCGATAGTTATTCGTCATCATAACTTCGTCCATAATCGCACAGACAAAACCTTCGGTTTCCCCGAAGAGGTCACCAAAACGTAGCCAGGCTACGGACGTTAATAAATCTACTTCAGACCCATGAAGGGCTCGGTAATAGCGTCCGTGAAGCTCCTTGCTCTGCCATACTTCTCTGCGGTCATTAGTATCTAATACTACAGGTTTGCGCCAATTCTCGTTACCTAAGGAGAGCGGGGTGAGGCCTTTGTCCACCGCTGCCACATCCCGATGCATACCCACGTCAGCTATAAGGAAATAATCTCTAAGGCTGCATACCTCGCGGTTGTGCAGGGTCTTTGCATTTAAAAAGCCACGACTCCCGCACTTCCGCGGGATATACAGCCTCATCACTGATGAACGTGGGTGATGCATCCGATTTGCAGTCAGCGTTGTGCGGACCCGCCTGTCCAAGGCGTCAAGTTCAGTCTGAGTCCATTTGAGTATGCCAAAAGAATACATCAATACTGGCATAACCCAACCATTGAAGGCACGCACCTTGTTTCCGCCTGATAGAAGACTATTCAGTACTTTATTCGGGCGGCCAAAGAAGCGTTCCTTCAATGACTGTTTAACATAAGCAGCATTGATGCCTAGCGCTTCTGACATACCCAAATACTTGTAGGTTTCAGTCGATCCGAGGGATCTTAGGTGTATGGAATCCGAGAGTTGAGTTCCCACGGATTCCATAATCTCCCCTCGCTTTACATGCATGACCGCACATTTGTCCACCCCAAATTCCATCCCGATGGCGCTACTGAAAGTTTCTGTTACCTTCAGTAGCTCCATCAGTTGCAATTTGCTGGGGGCAAAGATATAATCTATACTAATACTAGCTTTTGCCCGCGACTTCGTCCGCGTGGAATAGTTACTTTGGGCTAACGTTAAATTTAACCCCGATTTTGAAGCATTCTTCATTGGCGCTCCGCTCCTATTGGCCTTAGCGTAATGAAATGATACAATATAGCTGTGCCCGCGACTCCGTCAGCGTAAGTTAATGTATTGGTAATATTGTTTAGATCACGTTCACATGAGGCTTAAGTACCTAGAGAACGTTTCGACCGCGAGACGCGTCGAGCGCGGCGACCGATTCTCAAAAATAATCCTTATACCTAGCATGATTCAGTATTCACGCGCGATGGCTTATTATTATAAGCGTATTTCATGTATAACTTTGGTGTTTCTATACCGATTTATATGATTCTTTTTACGGTTTCGTAGCCGAATGGCAAAAAACGGAATCTTTATAGTTTCGACATGTCTGTCCGTCTGTCTGTCTGTCCGTCCGTCCGTCTGTCACAGCAATTTTATTCCGAAACTATTAGGACTATACATGTGAAACTCGATAGGTAGATGTATTCTGTGAACCGCTTTCAGAATTTGAGAAAAAAATTAAAAAATATTTAAAATAAAGGGGGGCTCCCCATACATGGAACTAAACCTGAAAATATTTTTTTTCATGAAATCGATGCATGTGTGGTATCTATAGACAGTTCTTTAAAAACGACATCGGGGTTTCTAAAACCACTTTTCCATAAAGTCAATCGTTTAAAAGATATAAGCTTCCAAAGTGGTAAAATGTGTGTGTGGCGGACACAACCTCTAACTTCTATAATAATGGAGTGAAAAATCTAAAAAAAATATATGTCTGTAGATCTTAATATAAACTTTCAACCAAAATTAGTTTGAACGAAATCAGTTCAGCAGTTTTTGAGATACAGCATATTTTCTAAAACCGCAAATATAACTTTGTAATTTATACAAACACTATGAAAAACAAATTTATTTGGCGCAGTTGTAAAAAATGTAAAAAAGCCAGTTTTAAGAAATTTGTAAGGTTTTTTTTTTCAAAACAAATTTATTTGGCGCAGTTGTAAAAAATGTAAATAAGCTAGTTTTAAGAAATTTGTAAGGTTTTTTTTTCGTCAAATGTTTTTGCATATTATATTATAGTTACTACGGAACCCTTCATGGGCGAGTCTGACTCGCACTTTGCCAATTTTTTTATGGAATAGTTAATAATGTTAACTTTTTCAATTAGGGGTGACTGAGAGTGTTATAAACGTAAGAGTAGACAAATATTATAATCAGAAAGCTTCGAACTGCTAAGCTATCGGGAGTTACACGTGTTATTGTGAGTCAACCATAAAAGTTAGACATATGCTGTCGTGGGATATTTTTTATATAATTTTAAGGAGAACATTTCCGTCATGAAATGATTTGTGTAGCTTTAACCATTAAGGTTGCACACGCGACGGAAGCTTAAAAAATGGAGTAACTTCTCCCGTTTTCCCAACATTTCCCTTCACTGCTCTGCTCCTATTGATTGTAGCGTGATGAAAAGTATACTATAACCCGCTCAGGAGTATGAAAAATAATTGTACCAAGTTTCGTTAAAATCCGTCGAGTAGTTTTTGTTTCTATAACGGTTATACAGACAGACAGACAGACAGACAGACAGACAAAAATTTAACTAATTGCATTTTTGGCATGAGTATCGATCCTTAATCACCCCCTGATAGTTATTTTGGAAATATATTTCATGTACAGAATTGACCTCTCTACAGATTTATTATAAGTATAGATTATAAAGCGGAAAAGTTTGTTAGTTTGTTTGTTTGTTTGCTTGAACGCGCTAATCTTCGAAAGTACTGGGTGGATTTGGATGAAATTTGGTATGGAAGTAGCTTGAAGCTTGAGGAAGGTTATAGGCTACTTTTTACCCGACTGCAAAAAAGGAGAGTTATGTTTTTATCGTGATAGAATCCACGGGAGCGAAGCCCCGCGAGAGTACTAGTAAGTTTATAAGTTTAATAATAATAAGTTTATTTTGCCATTAACAGAATTACAGTCAATTAAACGATACAATCAGAGCTCTTAAAAAAACATTTATCAAAAAGGGTAATGACCCCCATGCTAGGAAAATCCTGTGTTATGGGGACATTGGATCCATCCATGTGAACTTTTAAGATTATAGATATTTTGTAAGTAGGTGACACATTTACTTTGTTAATAACAATTTAATTTAATTCTGATTTCCCGACCAACAGACAAAGATGAGATATGTATGCGGTTGGTGTGTTTGTGTTCGTGTGTGTGTGTGTGTATGTGTGTGTGTGTGTGCGTGTGTGTGTGTGTGCGCGAAGGTGAAGTGAGTGCAAGGAGCCGTATAAGATGATGGCGTATGTGTGTAAAATGGTATGGTAGTGGGTGTGATATGTTAGAATTTATACAGATATATAAAAGTGAGTGAGAGAGACGCGAATTTAAGAAGTATAATGATAGATAAGATAATTAGTTGTTTCAACATTACACAGAATGTCATTTATATGGTGTATTAATTAGATTTTCTGTTTCGTCATAGTCTAGCGACATAAGATATTGTTTAGTTTTATGTTTACATTGGTTTGCATTTAATGCGTGTATGTTAAGTTTTGTGTGCAATTTGTTATACAGTAGAGAGCTCAAGTATGGATAATGGCGCTTTGCAAAAGTTGTATTGGCATGTAGTCTGGGGCAAGCAGGCATTGGTCTTCTCCTTGGGGTGGACCTACTAGTATCAGGAGGTGGAAGAGTAGCGTGCTTACGCATGACTGTGCGCAGAACAAATAGTTGCCTCACTGTTACAGCTTTGTAGTCCAAATATAATTGGCGAGTCGGATAACGGAAAGGCCTCCCCAGTAGAACTTTGATCACAGCACGTTGTGCGCGCTCTACCTTGATAATTACTGTCTTAGCGGCCCCGCCCCAGGCTGTAATACAGTACCCTACTATTGATCCACATAGCGCATTATACACCATATTTAAGGTCTCAATGTGAGCAGATAATCTTAGTTTTTTAAAAACATAAATGAGTTTCCTTATACGTGATGACAGGGATTCAAGGTGAGTTTTCCAGGACAGACAGGCGTCAAGTTGAAGTCCGAGATATCTTATCTCGGGGACCCTGGTTACGGTAGGGCATGTACAATTGCCATCTGGAGCGTTACATTTGTGTGCCTTGACTATGATCGTACGTTCCGGTGGTTGCGCCGAGAGACGAGAGGTGAACGTGACTAATTTAGTTTTCTCGACGTTTAAAGTAAGGCTGTTTTTGGACAACCGATAGTTTATTTGCCTCAGGACTTCTTCTGCAACATCACTTGCCGCCTGCCAATCGTGACCATAAGCCAGAATTGCGGTGTCATCGGCGTAGGCCACAACATATGCCGATGGGTGGGAGAGCTCGCAGAGCTCATTTACGTAGATGGAGAAGAGCAAGGGACTGATCAGACTGCCCTGGGGCACGCCGAACGCTATCGACTCATCCCCACTAACACAGTCTCCTATTTTAACGCACTGTGTACGTTCAGAGAGGAAGCTCTCAAATATATCAAGAGCAATTCCACGCACCCCAATTGACTCTAACTTTGACAGGAGGATAGGAACAGAGACAGTGTCAAACGCCTTCGAGAGGTCTAGGAATATACCTAGGCATTTCATTTTCCTATCAAGTTTCTCCACAGCACAGTTAAGTACGGCGGACACAGCATCTTCGGTGGATAATCCTTTTCGAAACCCGTATTGGTTTTGTGAAATAAGTTTATGTTTACTAACAAAGTTGTTAAGGTTCCTGTATAGTATTTTTTCCAAAATTTTAGAGATTGCTGGAAGTACCGAGATCGGGCGATAATTATTGACACTGCCTCTGTCACCTGATTTATAAATAGGGTGAACTAGGGCCTTTTTTAGGGCTCTTGGAAATATTCATGTAGTCAGAGAGAGGTTACAGATGTGTGTGATTAAGGGAACCAGTACGTTGCTTGTAGATTTTATTAGTTGAGAAGAAATGCCATCCCGACCCGAGGCACTATTTGAACGGAGTTCCCCTATAATACGCGCAACCTCACTCTCATCCGTCTCCAGCAAAACCATCGAGTTCAATGTAGTCCGGGTTTTCCCGAACAACGATTGAGAGCAGTTCTGAGTGAGAGTAATATTGTCTGCGAGATTCTTGCCAACCTGTGTGAAATAGGAATTTACGTAGTCAACAGATTTTAGAGGCGTGTGGCAAAGCGTCAGAAGTTCAGAAGGCGAAGGTGAGTCACGCTTAGTGTGAGTAATGTTTTTGATAGTTTCATTTTTTTGGGATTATTCTTAGCCTTCGTAAATTCCTGTTTCTCGTACTCAATTTTCAGGTTTTTAAGTAAATTATTGCAAAAATTGCGATAGCGTAGATATGTTATTCTTAGAATAGGGTTTTCAGGATCTTTATTAGTTTTTTTGTGCATTTGATCTCTGTTTCGTATGCATCTCAATAAACCCGTGGTAATCCAGGGCTTTATGATTCTTGCTTTGCTGGGAATGGCTCTACAGGTTGTGTTTCTAGCTGTAATGGAAGACAAAACACCTATTAGCTCGTCTGTTGCTAAGTTAGGATCATTTAAAGTTATAATTTTGGAAAAATCGTAGCTTTCAATGTCCTTGATGGCATTTAGCAGATTTAAGCGAGCTAATAGATTTTTTTTAGGGCTTTTTGTTGAATAACCACTTTCAAGACTTAATACAACACCAGAATGATCGGTTACTGAGGTATCTAGGACTAAAGTTACCGCTTTTTTATTAGTTTTCAGTAGAACGTGATCCAAGCAGTTGTTTAGTCGAGTTGGAAGTTGATGTGCTGGTAAAAGTCCGTGGGAAGCCGCTAGATCGAGATACTGATGGGAACGAGCATCTGTGCCACTAGGACAGATATTTATGTTGACATCTCCAATCACTGCGGTGGTAGTGTAATGTCTGAACTTAACCAGTACGTTGTGGAGGCTATCGAGAAAATTATCGATGGTTTTGATTGACGGTGATCTATAAAGTGCAATTATAGCCACTTTATTTTCGATAGTGCATATGATACAGCTGGAGTCAGAAAATTCCGGTTCCGTTATGCTAAAACTAAGGTTGTTCCTTATGTATATAACTATACCGTCATTTTTATTTATACATTTTTTTGTGTGGTGAACTGTGTAACCTGTCAGGGTAGGTATGGATATAGAGTTATTAAGCCAACATTCCGTCAAGATCAGGACATCACATTCGATTTTTATCGCTACTAAAAGGCAATTAAAGTCATGAAAATTTTTGTTGATACTTCTTATGTTCATGTGTAGGATATTAAGAGATTTTGAATTAATATAATTAAGGCAGTTATCAGGTGAGCATGCATACGATAGGGAGACAGATACATTGTCTAATTCATTGTTTATTTCATTTATGGTAGCCATTGATTAAATTTGTTTTATTACATATATCGCGGAGCATTATGATTGGTCTGAGGTTTTTATATAAGTATGGGTCGTTTATAGTGGGAAAGCTATTTATCGCCACGGAATTTATTTCAAAGTCCCAGTTCAGAAGAAGTGACAAAGAGTGAGAGTTACATGTTTGAGAGAGTATAAAACTGAGCGCTCTCAATGATAAGTGGTGGCTAGATTTGTGTGCGGTGTGTATTGTATACATGTGAAGTAGTGTAGAGATTAGTCCATGTAAATAGTGTTTTGCATGTTGGTTGGTGAAATTTGCATACATAACTACTTTAAATAACTTATATAAACATACATGTAGGGAATTGACAAACGATATGATTTTTTTTAAACTTAAATATAAAAATAAATTAAATATGCATGCGAAGTTAAACTTATGAAATAGTCATTGTTCTGTACGGTTCTCTAGATCGCGCAGGGTTTGTTCTGACTTTATGAGAATTTGCTTCGCACCCGTAATTTTCCTCAAAAATATATTGCTGTTTGTGCTCCAGCAAAATTCGAATTTATGGAGTTTTGCAAATTCCTTAGTTGTAAAGAAAAGTTTTCTGGAGCTGGCAGGAAGATGTTCAGATATATAAATCGGTCGCCGCTCGCCGGTCAAGCCAATATTTAAAGAACTAAGACGATCGTCGTTCCTGTGTTTCTTATTGAAGTTCCGGGCCGCGGTAAGCAACTGGTTTTTTGTCTGGCCGCTGGTAAGTTCAGCGACGATTGGTCTGACTGATCCCGGCTTACCCGGCAGTCGGTAAATGTCACGCAAGCTGGTACTATTAAGCTCAATACCAATAGCTGAACCGACTTTGGTAATTATTGTGGTGAGATCCGACGGAGACTCGTTCTCGGCAAAGGGCACGTTTCGGAGTTCGACGCTTGAGGGGCGAGATAGACGCTGGAGATCCTGAATCTTTGTTTCTAGGTTCAGTATACTTTCTCTATACGTTAGTTTTTCTTTTTGTAATGCCTCTATTTTCTTGATCATATCATCATACTGCTTGTTAATGAATACAATAGTTTTTTCAATCTCAACATTTGATTTTTGAATAGTAAGGTTTTGGGATTTTACTTCCGCCAATTCGGAAACCAGTTTATTTAGGGTAGACGTTTGCTCACTATAAAATTTTGTGAGGTAGGCCTCCTGGTCTGTTTTCCAGTTTTGTAGCATTTGATGTATTTCCTTTTTGAAATCTTACAGTTGTAACACTTACAGTTGTAAGTTTAAGTTGCTCGTAGCGTAGAGGCCGCGCGGTAGAGACGCCGCGTCACCGTACTTGTATGCTTAGGTGGGGTGAGATAGCAATTATGACCACTGCACTTGCGTCGCTTGTTTGCCGAAGATGTAAAAGTTAAATTGCGCGAGAAGCGGATGTAATTTTAGACACTCTGGTCATTCAACTATTGGCTAGAGTCGCACACGAGCTAATTAATATTTTTAAATGAAATTGGTCACACGTCTACTCTAAGACACGGTATCGGACGAACCAATTTTCAAGAGATTTTCAAATCATCCATGTAAAGCAAGTGTGATATGACCTGACCAAGTGACCACCTCTTCTCAACTGGTGGCCTAGCCCCGAACCCTCCAGCAATGTACTGAGAGGGTTGAGAGCCAGGCAAAACCACAGTGGGCTCAGACTGTCGCCTTGAAATATGCCACGCTCAATCCTAATCGGTTCGCTGTTTTCCTGGATCTGTCGACATCCTGGATAGCAAAGGACCGTCTTCCATTGCCCCATACATGACTCAAGAAAATTACGTAATATTGGGTCTATTTTATACAACTCCAACACCTTCTTGAGCCATGTATGTGGAACAGAATCATAGGCCTTCTTATAATCTATCCAACATGTCGACAGATTTTTTCGGGAACGATGAACCTGTTGGTTAATGGCAATATCAATGAGGAAAAGCTCCTTAGAGTACCACGGGACCCGTTCCTACATCCATTCTGAGAAGCAGACATGATTGAATTTGTATCAATATGATTATTAATTTTGGCTCTCAAAATGGAAGTAAGAACTTTATAGACCGTCGGTAAGCACGTGATCGGTCTATAATTTTTAGGTTCCGCAGTACTACCTGATTTATGGAGCAGGTGGGTTATTCCTGTAGTCAGGAATTGAGGTAGCGATCCTGACTCTAAGGCAGACTGGAACTGATTTGCCAAGCGGGCGTGCGATCTTTGAAACCATTTTATCCAAAAATTGTGCAGTCCGTCTGGCTCCAGTACCAGATTTCCAGTTGGATAACGGACGGACTGCACGGGTTACATCTTGGGGGCTGATCGTAATTGCCCCCATTTCTGGTATAAGATCGCACGTGCGCTTGATCTCACTCATCCAGTCACCCTCGGTGTGGCTGACAGGCACCGACCAGATGCTGCGCCAGAACGAACACATGGCGTCATCATTCGGTAGGCACGTATCAGTCACACCTTGGTCAGGTCGCTCCCAGGCCCTATAAACCCACCTTTCATTGCTTTGGAATGTGCGATTCTGAGTGTATCGCTCCACCCGCCGCTTATATCGACGAATTCGATTTGCCCATGCATAGACTTTCTGCTTCAGGAAGTCGATACGCTCTGTGACGCGGGTCAGGTAATCCCGAGGACTGATATCAGTCCCCGCGAACGCCCGCCTCACAAAGCGCATCACTCTGGGACGAGTGTTGCCCTGCCTGAAGCAGATAAGTTTACCAATGAGTGCTCTAGCCCCAGCGATACGACGTTCGATCCTGCACTGCCAAGCTGGTACCGCCGGTCGAATAGTTCTGTCAGTCTTTGGGAACTTGACATGAGCTACCCGACATGCTGCTACAGCTGCACAGTACAGAACCGAATGGGTATCGGTGAGGTCTTCACTATTATCAAAATAATTTGACAGTAGTGAATCTAGAGCACACACTAGCGCCTTATTTTTCTTATGCATGGGTAAACGAGGCAGACGAGGTCTAAGCTCAGGCGGTGTGGACCCATACTCCCGTAATGCATCCTCCAAAGCACTCCTCAATCGTTCACTGCATTGGATACTCACGGTTATAGCCTCGTCATCATCATGTTCACTGACGTGGTCGGGTCGAGGTGAGATACTGGGTTGTAGTTGCACCGCGGCCAGTGGTGAAGCAGATGAGACACGGCTGACCGTGATTCGAGGCGTAGTCTATCAAGTACGGCGTCATCCAACATACGGTTACGCTGGATTACCCGCACTTGATCCGACAGTCGTTGGGCCGAAACGTTGACAGCTGGAGATTATTATTATTATAAATACTTCGCTTATCTATGTTCGCTCGCTAATATTAGTATGATTTTTTTACAAATAAATATATTTCAATTACCTAAGGTATGTGATACGACTCCGCTCAAATATTTGTCTCAATAACAAAGTATAGGTAAATCACAACATCTAATTTTTAATAATTATCGTCTGAGTAAAGCCTATCCCCAGATTTTAGTTGTCTAGTACTCAAAGCACAAGCTCTGCTTAGTTTGGGACTAGATGGCGTTGTGTGAAAGTTGTGGAATATTATTATTAACTATGTTGGGGTAGGCGTAGGCTTCCAGAGCCCTTCGCCCGCTCCAGGGCGGAGGACATCCATGAGGATTACCACTGCGAAAACAAAAGGCTTCCAGTCTAACCGGATGCAGCGGAGTACTAGTGTTGTACACGGAGCGTCTTCTGTCCGCCACAACCCAGTTACTGGGTAACACGATACCCTTGGCAAGACCATTGTTAGGTTTTCTGACTTCCTCAACCAACGACTTAACGTGCTTTCCGAGACACGGAGCAATCTAGAAATGAAAGTAGAAATTTTCACAGATGATGTATTTCTGTTGCCATATAACAACAAATACTAAAAAATAAATATTTAAGGGAGTGTACTACGCCAGCTCGACAAATGGATGTGCGCTTAACGCTTATGCGACAAAACTGTACTGCGATTCACCATAGTTCGAATGCACGCTTGTGCTAAAGATTGACATCACGATAGTACGATGTCGTACTTATTTATTTATTTATTTATTTATTTTAGGGAAAAACAAACAGTAACATATTACATAGTTATACATAGGCTTACATACAAAAATATGGTAAATATGCTACCCACAACGTTTTCCACGGATTACTATATAAAAACTAGAGCGACATAATTATAATACGGTGTGATTTACTTTATAAACTAAAAGAAAAGCAACAGTTAATAAAGTGCGGTGCAGAAAATGTAAAATACAAATGATTTCATAAACAGGGCAGACGAAATTACACGTTAATCACAAAGTCAACTGCCAATCCTTAATAATTGCTCGAATTTGTTTCCTGAATAAATTTTTGCTGAGGAAAAATATGTCGACTGTGCCAAACTCATTATTGTAAGTCTCAACTAAACGATGAAGAGGTGAGCGTGAACCAGCATTGGATTTACAACGGCTAGTAGCAAATAAGTGTCGTGTGCGTACCTCACGTACATGTACTGTTCGGGGAACAAGGTAACTTAAATTCTTCACTAGGTCAGGACAATCAAATTTATTCCGACACACATTAAACAGAGTCATAACATCCAGGAGCTTCCGTCTCGACTGCAAGGTAAGGAGATCGTATTTTTTTAGAAGTAGGCTGTATGAGACTCTCTTTCGAAAACATCTGTAGTTTACAGCACGAAGGTATTTACGTTGTACCAACTCCAAACTCTCATTATATTTCTTGTACAGTGGGTTCCATATAGGTACCGCAAACTCTAATTGTGGCCTTATTATAGATTTGTATAAATGCAAAAATGTGGAAGGGCGACGAAATTCCCTAGATGCTCTCATTACGAAACCAAACATTTGGTAAGCCTTACTAACTATTTTGTCTATATGAGCATCTAGATGCAGCTTCGAATCAAGCTGAACCCCAAGATCACGGAGGGAAGTAACTTTATCTAAAAGTGTATTAGCAAGGCAGTAGTTGAACTCTGTTTTATTTTTCTTTTTGGTAAATGTTATAACGTGACACTTTGGAATACTAAGATATAGCTTATTAGAAGAACAATAGTCAGAAAAACGGTCCAGATCTTGCTGGAAATCAATAGAATCTTGTTGATTTGATATTTTTTTATAAACCTTCAAATCGTCCGCATATAAAAGAAATTTAGAATGTTGGAAACAGATTTTTATATCATTAATGAATAAGATAAATAATAAGGGACCCAGGATGGAACCTTGAGGAACGCCAGATGTGACCTGAATAGCGCTGGACTCGAAGCCATCAACCACCACTTTTTGAGTTCTGTTAGTTATGTAAGATGTAAACCACCGCAAAAGGTCACCTCTGATTCCGTTATACGCAATTTTATTAAGTAGCAGTGTATGATCAATTTTATCGAATGCTTTCTGGAAATCAGTATAAACCGCATCGATTTGTTCTCTATTGTCTATACTTTCAAAGAGCTGAGATGTGAAAGTAAGGAGATTGCTAATACACGATCTACCCTTAACAAAACCATGCTGTTCATTTATTAAAGCACTGTGAATAGCCGGATATACCTCATTATGTACTAGCTTCTCAAAGAGCTTGGAAAAAGCAGATAGCATAGAGATAGGTCGATAAGTAGCTACATCATGCTTGGATCCACTTTTATGAACTGGCACAATATTTGCATGTTTCCAGACATCGGGAAAGACACCAAAAGATAAGCATTTATTAAATATGATAAATAAGGGATAGCAAAGTGTATCACACGTATTTTTTAGAAAAACTGATGGAATCCCGTCCGGACCTGGACCTTTAGATGAATCGAGTGACTTCAATTCTCTTCGTATAGCATCAAGAGAAAGCTGCAGCTTACACAAATTGAGATCATTGTCAGCACTGTTAAGGGGTGGTGTCCAAGAGTGATTGTCAAAAGTTGTCGGCTCATATACAGAACGGAAAAATGTAGCGAATAAGTTACAGGTAGTTACAGGATCATTAGAGGAGATTTGATTGTAGTGAACCGTTGATGGGATTTTATTTGTAATTTTGCGTCTGGCAACGTATGTCCAGAACGTCTTAATATTGGTAGAAACACTATCTTCAACAGCATTGATGTAACTTTTATAGCATCTATCGGCTTCTTTTTTAAACTTTGTCCTGTTGATAGAGAATATCTCATAATCGCTCAAATTGCTATACTTCTTCCACCTAACCCAAGCCCGATTTTTACTTTTAAAAATATTTATAAGTGACTTGGAGAACCAACTTGGGAAATTCATATTTTTGGGTTTACAATATGGCGTGTGTGATCTTATAATTTCATAAAGTTTTTCATAGAATTTAGAAACAGATTCATTTGGTGATATGTTGTCAAGTACGAAATTCCATTCAACGTTTCCTATATCGGTATTTATTTTGTGATAATTAGCTTTATGATAATTAAGTTTGTTATGAACACTTCTTTTGGAGATAATATGTGTAGGACAACTGAAAGAAATATGTACATAGAAAGCCGGATGATAGTTGTCCATGGGTAAAAGGGAGGTATCAGGAGAAAACGTTAAGGTATGTGCGTTACAAAAGAATAAGTCTAAGATGCGACCAACAGAGTTGGATATATGGTTATATTGTTTCATACCTTGTTGTGAGCAGAAGTTTGCTAAATAGCGATGAACGTTTGTGAGTTTATTATTTGTGGCATAATCCATGTATGATGATTTTTTTACCCAGTTAATTAAAGGCAAGTTGAAATCACCTGTTAGAATAATATTATCTATGCACGGGTCATCACATAAAGTTGATAGAGAATCAAGAAAAGTAATGTATACATCATCCATAGTGTTTGGCGGTATGTACGTAGCACATATTAAATGATACTTATTTTTGTTGGAGGGAACTTTTACAATAACATGTTCTGGTAACGTTAACGGGGGCGAAAATGCAAGATAGGTCGGTTTCAGGTCCTTAGATACAGCGATAAGGACACCACCGCCATCCTTTTTATTGGTGAGTACACGGTCACGATCGCATCTAAATACCAAATATCGGTGATCAATAAATTCGTTATCAGATATTTCTGGCGTCAACCAGGTCTCGGTCAAAATAATGACATCATATGTATGCGACAAAATATTTAAATATAAGGCATTTAATTTAGTCCTAATTCCTCGACAGTTTTGATAATATATAGAAATATTACTATTATCAGCCATTTATAATGTGTGAGGGTATAATGAAATTAAGCAGTGACATATAATTAATTGACGCAACCCATTGCTTATTACTTACATGGTACTTTTCCATAAACTTAGAAAATAAAAACAAAAAGTAGACACAATCGACATAAGTGATTATAATATTCAGCAAAAATATCACGATAGGTGGCAGGACTATAATATTTACGTTATTAATGAGTAGGATGATTTTAAAATGTAAACAGAGCTTTAAAATCACACGAAAAACAATCACACTTCTGACCGCAAAAAAACATAACATAATACAAACATAATAACCCATAAATGACAGCTTACTTATACTAATGAGGTGAAACATACAATACAGTTTATGATTTGTTGTTACCGACATTGTTATTCGAACAGTTTTTAGACCTAATATTTCTAGCAATGTCGTCTTCTGAGCGGATCGCAAAGGTAGATGAATCATCAGTTTCCTTGACCAAAACTGTTGCATTTCGGACCCATACATACTTGTACTTGTTTGATTTGGCAGCGTCGCGAGCTTTACGAAATAACTCCTTATTACGAAGCGTCAAATGTTCGTTCATGTAAATACGGCACTGAGTACCCGCGAGACCAATACGATCTGACGTAATACCTTTAGACAGTCGAAAAGCGCTTAGCACGTTATCACGTAGCAGCCGGGAACTCAACTTCACTATAATGTTTTTCGGACGAGAATTATGCGAGTGTCCGTGTGGAACACGGTGAATAGCCACTATATCTCTCTGCGTTAAGGGTATGTTGATTGCCGACGCAATTGACTCCAAGATAACGACTAGGTTTTCACCACGTTTTTCAGGCAGGTTTCCTATTTCAATGTTGCATTGTCTAGCATGTTGTTCCAGACGATCTATTTTATTTTCCAATAAAGATATGGTCGCGGACGCACAGGTATTAATCCTTGACTCCATCTCCGTAATACGCTTCACGTTATCAACGTTGTTCGCTGAGTTAAAGTTAACTGACGACTTCAACTCAGTCACGATCTTCGATAATTCTTGGTGTTTTGTATTTAGAGTTAATATATCCTGTTTGGTATGAGAGAACTCGGAACGTAATTCTTTCAAATCGTTTTGAATTTGACAGGAGGTAGATGATAAATTATTAAAATCATCTCTCAGATTGCTGATGTTCGTGTTTATATTTGTAAACTGGTCACGCATATCATTACGCAGAGCATTCATTGCATCGGGTTGCTTCCTCTTGAGATTTCTCTGGGTTACGTTGCGGTCAGACTCTTCGCTCGAGTACAGATCTGGAACCGATTGGCATTTACTACCTTTCGGAGAATGCATCATTGTGTACAAACAGCGTTCAATTGGGCAAACGTATGAGATAATGATGTGTGATAAGATAACGGTTAAGTGGTCGCACACTCACAATTTGATTGTCTGTTTCACTGCACAATGAGCGGGTAAACAAAAGTATGAATCGCACTGTTTTACTGTCACCCGTGATTTAAATATTTGTAATAAGTAGACGAAGCACTTTGTGGTTTATTGTCTTAGTGACAGGATACGATTTTAAATGACACCGAATATTATTAACCGAGCTTAAACACGATAACACGTCTGCTCTAGCTAGTGTACGTACGACGGAATGAAAATACTAGCGTGATATCGATCTTCAGTGTGTCGCACAAGCTGCAAGACACATTTTGAAATAACATGACAGAATGCCAGCTACAAATATCGTCAAAGAAGATTTAAAGACATGCTTCGGTCGGAGTTACTATATTGATATAAAATAATTAATTTATTATTTCTTACAAAGATGATGTAAAAAAACTGAATAGCTTAGTGCACATCACGGTTAGTTCAGAGCTATCACGCCTACAATTAAAAGTTCAATTTAATATGGATTTTTGGTTTTGGATAGACTTATGTAAGCCATACACGCTACGGTCTAGCGGAGAGATTATCTGTGCAGGTGTGCCTGCGCAGCTCAACCGAACCTTGGTAGGACGTTCCGGTGTACCGGAGCTGTCTTCAGTTCTTTTTGCGATGGCATCGAATGAGGACGATGACGCGCTGGCATTGCTAGGCCTTACTTTAATTTTGAAGATAAAAGTTACTGAGGTACTGTCGCACTACCGTAGTGTCGAACTACTGTCGCGCAATCGTTTGTTACACTAGCGTGATGTCGATCTTCAATGTGTCGCACAAGCGTGCATTCGAACTATGGTGAGTCGCAGTACAGTTTTGTCGCATAAGCGTTAAGCGCACATCCATTTGTCGAGCTGGCGTAGTACACTCTATTTAAGGGGGGCTCCCGTACAACAAACGCGTTTTTTTTTGTCGATTTTATAGATAATGGTACGGAACCCTTCGTTCGCGAGTCCGATTCGCATATGGCCAGTTTTTTTTTTGTATTAAAGAGGACACCGCTAGCACATGAAGAGCATTCAGCGCTTTAAAACATGAACATGTTCTTTCACTATTCAATATGGTGTTCAGAAGGATATAAAGTTCACATTAATGTTTCTAATTTGAGGTGAGGTCCGCTTTACCAGCCATAGACGACCGAACTCCGGCGTCGCGGCCGCACGTCGCGCTCAAACTGAAGAAGAACCAACGAGAGCTGGACAGGAAGAACAAGATACAGAGCGATAACTTCAGCCTGCTGCAGAGACTCAACGACATCATGAAAGTGAATCGACTCGACAACCACTGGGCCAAGCCGCTGCCAAAGTAAGTGGCCGGGCAGCATTTGATTTCGCAAGATAAAACGCAAGACAGCAGTAAATAAATAAATAAAACAAATCTTTATTCAATAATCGTAGTAGGCAAATTATAAAATTAATCTATGTAAGTCTTACAATGTTAATGCCTGTATAAAGGATTAATACTGTATCACAGGCAGAAGGAGCTTCAACAAACATTATAATTTAATAAAGAGAACAGATGTTTTAAACAATATTTAATTAATTCATAATGGAAAAAAAAAATCTTATATTTTGTTACAATTAACCTAAATAACTTAAATACTATTACTTAAAAACTAAATCATGAGAAACCGAGTGCGTCAGCAGAAACAATAACAAACTAGGTCGAAGTCTAAAAACAAACTCTTGCTTATTTCGATTATTGCAGCTAGTATGTATAACGTGACCATACGTCCCGCTTTGGGCGGGATTGTCCCGCATTCAGGCTGTTTGTCCCGCTGTCCCCAACGAGAACAAAAATGTCCCGCTTTTACAAACCAACCTTTATATACCTACTTATAAGTTTACATTACAATCACTAAAATCGTGCGGAAGACTGCAGCGTAGACGCGGGATTGAGAGTCAAGAACAAGCAAGGGCGAGCGCCTGACATGCGAGAAATTTACCGAATACTTACTAACCCTAACTCCTTACTATAAGTATTATAATCAAAAATAACTCTATCTATCAGTTATGTTTCACGCCTAAACCGTTGAACCGATTTTGCTGTAGTAAAGTGGTTTTTTTTGTCGTGAAATTTTACATTACGATCACTAAAATCGTGCGGAAGACTGCAGCGTAGACGCGGGATTGAGAGTCAGGAACAAGCAAGGGCGAGCGCCTGACATGCGAGAAATTTACCGAATAGGTACTTACTAACCCTAACTCCTTACTATAAGTATTATAATCAAAAATAACTCTATCTGTCAGTTATGTTTCACGCCTAAACCGTTGAACCGATTTTGCTGTAGTAAAGTGGTTTTTTTGTCGTGAAATTATTTATACATTTAATTTTTAGTTGTATTAAAGTTGGTGTAAGTTTATTATTTAAAGTCATATTGTATACCGAAAATTATATTTTGCTCTCAAATATGGCACCTTACACCGACTTACCTATATAATTATGTATATTTTTATTTATATGCAAAATGCCAAAGTCTTTCACACGAAAAAATAATGGTCACATTAAGTATGTAACAAATGTGTTAAAACAGAAACAAATCGATGAGTAGCACATAAACCAGTAATAGCTGTGTCAGCAACAAGTTTATCAACGAGGAAGTTTGACCTAGAGAATGATGCTCTACGTAGTCAGTCATAGTCGATAGTGTTGATGTACTTGTATTCTGCTATTTTCCTAGCAGGGCACTTAGTGTCTCCAGTTTTATGGGTATTGGGCTTTTTAAAGCGCGAGCACCTTGCACATTTCGGGGTTTCATCTTTTTTTCTGCACTGTTCCGCTTCTCCGCAGTGACCACAAGAAGAGTTGAACTCTCGGCAAGTCTTTGCTGCATGACCGTATTGTTGGCATTTATAACATGGCATGGCATTTATACCCTGGTAACAAGGGTGAAATCTCTGACGGGGCAAGATGTCTAGTTTATAAAAAGACATTTTTACATATGAGGGCTTTACGTATCTTAGCTGGGACTTCGATGATATAGTTACAGGTCAATGCATCACTCTTCCCTGATTTATGATTGAACTTAACCACTTTTAAAAAGGACTCTTTGTCATCTCTGGAAACTTATCAGCTATGTTCTGCTCATAAATACACTTGGAGACATCAATATCAGCCAAACAAGTCGGTACTCGTACAATTGTGATCCGTGGTTGGCGCTTCTTAGTTCATTGACGATAAGTCCAGACAGAGACAGTTGGATTGCTACTTCGATGTTATCAATATCCTCTTTAGTTTCAGTGCTTATTATAACGCTACCATTTTTAATTTTGCAGACTCCACGTACGTGCAGCTTCATTTCTTCAGGACATATAATTTTTTGCACTAGAGTTTATGTTTCGTCACTACATTTTAATTTATCTGTAGGATAAATGGCTACAGAGCTCAAGTTATTTGGTCACACGAAATTATTGGACCCCTCCTTCACCATGTCAGCAAATGAAGTATTTCCCTTTACACCAGACTCCTTAACTGTGTGCTTGAGCTCTGAAATTTGTTCCGCTAGGTTGCGTTTTCCTTTCAATTTATCGATTATGTTGATGGCTTGGTGGGCTTTCTGCTTCAGGGACTGGTACAAACCTGAGATTTGTGAGGCACCAGATACAATTTTACTGCACAGGTTCGAGATCTACAGAGTTGAATTTGCCATCCGTGGAAATAGAGCAAACCTCATTTAACAGCTGCTCTATTTTTGCCATCCATTTTTGGATCTCGGGCGTGGTTGCAACTTATGGGTGAGTCCGATTCGCACTTGGCCAGTTTTTTAATGTTTCAACCATAAACCTAATAATATATGACGGAGAGACGGCGTCGTATGTGTTTTTAAAAAGTGTGACGTCAGCTCAGCCAACGTCACGAATATTGTCTTGATGATCACTCATGTTTGATTTTCAAATGAAAGCACTTGTTAATGTTACCGGAGACTCGTTTATTCAACTGACAGCGTAACGACTTTACAGAGGGGTCCGCACTGTCCAGCGGCTCGAACAAGAATGAATCTGAATCTAGCGCCCACAGTGCGGCCTTATATAGAGGGATTGTCACACATGTACCTACATTTTCTAGTTAAATATTAAACTACTTAAATTACAATGCTTTAACTTGAAACAAGTTAAACGTTAATTTTACATCTTAAAAATCAATTAATAGTATGTAAAACAATCAAATTATTAAACTTTAATCATTTCAATTATTTTAATATACAAATTATTGTATTTGCGCCGAAATATATAATAATAATACCTTTAGCTGCAAATATTATGACTTTTCGACTGCGCTTTACAAAATGTACAGGTACTTTCTATGAACATTATGGTCACCCTACAAATTTTTCTCTTATAAAAAGTTGAAAAACAATTTTCTTTTTTTCATTTAGAAGTACGGACGATATGTTAAAATTAAATAAAGAAATAGTTAAAAATCTTATTCTAATTTGCGTTAATACACTCGCGAGCAAAAGTATGCAATCACTTACTTGGAATTGTTTCCACGCGATCTAGATTGAAACCCGTAATTCCGATTCCTGCCAGTGGCGAAGATGAACTTCCTGAGAACGATGTTTTTTGTACAGTTTATGTTTGTAGAATTCATACTAGATTACATGTATCAACTGCAAAAAAATCTAAGCCTATAGAAAAAAAAAATAAGAGCTGTTTTAAATTCGAGCTTTATGTACACCTAATTTGGAGACTGATTGTAAAAATAAAGTGACTTATAATGTTTGATATTGTTCCACTATTTAGAAGATTGTTGATTAGTTTTGAAAAGAAAAAAAAATTATGCTTCTAAATTACATTAAAACGTTACACTGATGTCCGTGTTCCATTTTGGCAAAAAGTAAGTCTTAGCAGTGATCACTTGATTTTCGTGATTTATGTTTTCTTTTTTACTAAGTAATAAACATTTGTTATTTTTGAGTTTGTTTTACTGTCCTCTCTATATTTAATTTACAAATAAACCCAAAATTCCATAAAGTTATTGAAAACACGGACTTTTTCTATGGGGTTTTTGACCCGCGCGCGACTGATCATGTCTCAAAATGTGACGCGAGTACCGGCCGGTTATAAATATTTACCATAAATCTTCTTAAAGTGATTGGTCCAATGTAAAAAGCCTAACAAAAGCCGGACACCGTTTATTCATTCGAAAAACCTATGTCCAGCTTTATCCGGACTCCTGTCAACACTAAAAAATTTCTGTTATACTTATCGTAATCCAATTTTATTACGGTTGTTACAGTAGTTAGGTTTGAATAATGTGCTTCTTAATAACTTTAAGAATTAGTTTCCAGCAAAAGGTGGGATTATTCTACGACGCGGAGTCTCTGAACAGCAAAGTGACCTCGCGTTCCCTGCCCAAGCCCTCCGAGGAGAGCCACAGCAACGTCAAGTGCTATGCCTGCGAGATCAGGAAAGTAGGTGAACACAACAGTCAATATTAGATTATAGAGCAACGGCAACAGTCCCATTACTAATATAACTTATTCTTTGTTCACAGAAACAGTATGAATACATCTGCAAGCAGATGCAACAAGACTCACTGCCTTCTATTTACTCGAATTAATTCTGTAAACTCGGTTTTTTAAATAAAACTATTATTATATTGGACAGAATTTATTGGTAGATACAATTAAAATGGGCTGAAGTCAACATAATTCATATTGGCCATCTCGGTCCTTAAGTTTAGACTGCATTCACTAACATATCGGTTGGAGTTAAATCGAAACATAAATACTATGTTATATCAAAAGCATCATTTCAATCGGTAAGCAGATTACACTAAACGCATACGTCGCGTATGCGGCACTTAACATTAAAGCTATCCACTTCGTGTCCATCGTCCATTACTCGGTACATTACGAAATCGAAAAACAAAGATGAAATTTTCAAACATCACAATGGAGCCGTATCAAGCCAGAGCCTCGCCCTCCGCCACACTGCAGCGCCCAGGGGCCGTCGGCAGTCAGCCGGGTGCGGGCGGCAGTCAGCCGGGTGCGGGCGGCAGTCAGCCGGGTGCGGGCGGCAGTCAGCGGAGGCAGGCGAGCAGCGCGCGGGAGCACTAGAAGCGGAAGCCCTCGTGCGGGCCGGGCGCCGGCGCCGCGTCAAACTGGAAGCCGGACTCCGCCGCCGCGGGGACCAGCGTCGCGTCCTCCTCCTGCAATTAACATTCACACGTTTTATTACAATGTACATACAACTCAAACTATATTATTCAGTTTTCATAAAGACTAGTTAGACTAGACCTGCGACTATGACGACGTTCGCGTGAGACGGTTTTGTCACATAAATTCCGGGAATAAAAGTTGCCTAAATGTTATTCCAAGTTTTTTAATATCATGTACATGCATTAAAATCCATTTAGTAGTTCTTGGATAAGCTGCTTTACGATTAAAGTGGCAAGCTACTCAAATTTAACACAAATGAAATAAAGGCTTCATGACACTTCATTTAGCTGCAAAACGGTTCTATCAATAAACACTAACACACTAGTGAAACAGTCATCCCTATTTGAGTCGTAGCCTAGTGTACAGAGATTTTTTCAGTGTTTCTTCTCCTGAGTAGTCAGTTAAAAAACAGTGGCTTCATCTAGTTAAAATTGACGAAAAAAAATGACATTTGAAAGTATTATTTATGAATGTGCAAACCTAACGTATTTGCAAAATAAACATCATTATTTCATTATGACCCATTAGGCTCACATCAGTAAACAATGAAGACATCAGTCAGTACATACCTCTGTTGCGAAGTATTGTTCAATGATATCGTAAGCCATTTTGTATATCTCCACTTTCTCGTGGCTCTGCAGCGTCTCTATCTTGTCGATGCCACCGCACTCTTCGATCATGTTAGCTACCTGGTCAGCGTTCTCACCTGCCATCTTCAACATGTTACTTAAACCGTCAAGCACAACCTGGGGACAAAACATTAGTTATTTTAATTATAAATCAACATATCGTCATTGCGCTTGCAAAAGTCGCTAAGTGGTAAATAGTCATTTTCGTTCTTTTATGAAGTTTCAATCGTTATTTTTATACACACATGCTGTAAAAACAGTTATCTGATAAACGCAATATTGAAAGGTAACTCTTTAAATATTTCGTTTATTAGATAGCTGTTTTACAGCATGTGTGTATTAAAATAACGATTGAAACTTCATAAAAGAACGAAAATGATTTTTACCACATAACGCCTTTTGCAAGCGCAACGACGATATGTCATCCTTTTACTATTGACTATACTAATATTACAAAGTTTAAAAGTTTGTTTGTTTGAATGCGCTAATCGATAAAAGTACTGGGTGGATTTGGATCAACTTTGGTATGAAATAAGGAGGGAATTGAGGGAGGTTATAGGCTAATTTTTACCACACTGTAAAAAAGGTGAGTTATGCTTTTATCGTGATAAGGTCGTCTATGGGAGGCAAGCTCCGCGCGACTGACAGTTTAGACAGCCAGTAACATTCAAAACACTTTTTACATTTTTCGTACCCATTATTTAGGTGGACTTTTTTGCTCAACCCACTATCCTAATCCTAGCCAATGCGATAATATTGTAGAAAAATCTTGCTATTGAAGATATTCCAAACAGGTAAACAGTGCATTATGAATACACAAGTTGTGAATTGTCCTATGTGAATACTAAACATGGTATAAAAAATATCTAAACTACTTTAACACTAATTAATTTTTCGTGTTAATATCTAGTGCTAAAAGGTGCATTTCCCACAGGGATCTACCTCAGTCAGTAGTTACGTGAGTCATATTCAAAATAACTATCCACATGACTCACGTCACATATCTATTCACCTAACCTCTTTCTGTAATTTGGAAAATCTATGTGATGCTTTTCGAAATTATAGAAAGAGGTTAGGTTAATATTCATATGCATCTGAAATTTCCACTTTTATAATGCTAATACATGATCTCTGAACACTTACATTAATAACTTGAGTATCTTTGCAACTGAGCAATCTGCAGAAGGGTGGTATGACTCCACAGTTGATGAGGTTAGCAACCTGCTCCTTGGTCCCACTGATGCTGAGGTTGGAAACCGCCCAGGCAGCTTCTTTTTGTGTCTGGAACTCGCCTTTTGTGAGGTTCTCTACGATCTTGGGCAGTAAGCCTGCATCTATAACTGCCTGGACTTGCTGCTTGTTACCCGCTGTGATGTTTGATAAGAACCATACGGCCTCTTTGCAGATCTTTTCTTTCTGTTAGCAAAAAAAGAACATTAGTAAAATTAGAAACAAAAACCAAGTACATACATACATAGTATAAAACAAAGTCACTCCCGTTGTCTGTATCCTTAGATCTTTTAAACTTTGCAACGGATTTTAATGCAGTTTTCAGCAATAGATAAGAGTGATTCAAGAGGATTGTTTGTATGTATAATACATGCATATTATTAGTACATTGCACACATGCGAAGCCGGAGCGGGTCGCTAGTAAATAGCATAATTGTATAAGATCGATATTGAGATAGACTCATGATAGCACAAGTTAAAACCTTAGTGGTTTTTGGCTGCTACCTAATATGAATAAACCCGTATTCTTTTGTATAAATGGTAAATAAACTAAAAAAAAAGTAGCTGTCTCCATTAAATAAAGCGAAAGAGATCTATCAATTTAATTAGCCATAGTAAAGTCCATGTTTATAATAACACCTTATCATTATTAAAATATAATGAAACTGCATCAATTAACATTCTTTCAGCTGACCCTTCCAATGACGTAGCAGTTTCTCTGCTTATGCAAAACATGCCGTGAATAATGATGAGTTCGTATGTACGCGCATCCGATTTTGAGGCCGCAATGCGAATCAAACGGTGCATTAAAATTATACTTTAGGCGAAGTTATAAATAGAAGAATGCGGACAAAGTGATGTGGAAGTAAATAACTTGGGAGTGGCTAAGGATCTGCAGTGGACTGTGATAAGCCATGATGATTCAAACAATCATCAAGCTTTAGTAGATTTATTCAATGAACGTAAATAAACTTATTCCCCGAAACCGCATTATGTTAGCGTCAATTAACAGAATTGACAAAAATGAAGGTCAGACAAATGACGTGTTATCACTATCAGTCAATGACCATTCAGCCAAGCATGTCAATGTACTTTACATCTGATGTTTTGTGTCAACGGATTTTCAGCAAACGGTTGAGTGCGGCAACGCGCGAATACAATAATAGATAATTACCGTCTTGGCCGCCGACCAGACGGATACCTCAACTCCTTCACACATTTCATGTATTTCTGTGTGAAATAGTTGTGTATGCATATTTGTTTATATTCTATTTTCTGTGCAAGGTATTTGAGCCACCTTTTGAACATAAACTTAGTTATATTGGTAAGATACAACAAATACAGCCTTGCTTGCAAGTCTTCTTTAGCAGCTAAATATAAAAACAAAAAACTTAAAGACTTGATGTCTCAGTTCACTATAGAGTACGGTACAGGCAAAAAATACTTAAGTAATTTCCATAAACATACTATTAAGATCTTGTAAAGGTATAGTAGCATGTGTGTGAACAGCCTATTTACATTCCAATCTCTCACATTGTTTACTGCCAAATACTATTACAACAAAAGTAATCTCAATTGGCACAAAAATATCAAGCATACCTGATGGGACAGTAATGCGGGGAAGTGTGAGAGTGCATCACAGTTGAGGACGACTTGTGTCTGCTCATCTGTCCCTGTCACGATGTTGCCCACTGCTCTCAAAGCTGCCGTTTGTACCTTCACCTCCTTGTGTGACAGCAATGGGATGAGCTTCGGCACTATACCAGATTCTATTACCATTTGGATCTGCTCATTGCCACCATCTGTTAAATAGCTGATGGCCCAAACTGTGTCCACTAATATCTGGAACATGGTAGACAAATAATGTCATATAATATTTTATAAAAATCAATTTCTATTTGTTAGTCTCCCTAAAACTCGAGAATGGCGGGACTGATAAACCATTTTGTTTTAGCATGCTCGTTTGACCACCATCTCACCTGATGGTAAGTGATGATGTGGTTGAAGATGGAGCAAGCTTACCTAGACGTAACCTATTCACTGTCAATTTAAAGACCCTTAGGTTATAGCTATCAGGAAAGACAGACTCCGGCAGAGAATTCCACTCCTTCGCCATATGCATAATGAAAATATTTCCAAAACATTTTAGCAAAAACCAGGAAAACTTTAGGTGAGAAAATAAGAAAAAGAAAAGTATGACAGTATGAAGTTCACTCGACAGTTAGTGTATGTATAAAAAACCACAGAAGGTTGTAATTGACCACACTGTGTCAGATTGTATCAATAGTGTCATGTTGTCAGGCACACAAAGACTATTATGTATTCAGAAGGAAATTCAAGAACAATAATTTATCATGATGTTTAATAAAGAAACAATAACATTGAATTCCATACCTAGTTGGTTCATATCTTAACAGATTTATTGTCAGATAAATACCTACTCCATATGAAATGTAAAATAGCAAGTGATAGTAATATATGTAGTCAGTGGGCTAAATCATACGGATTACAGATTAATCCCTCCAAGTCCCAGGCTATGATCTTGGGTAGTCGATACTATCGCTCTGCACTTGACACTTCCTCTTTGAGGCCATTATCCCTTAACAGCTCGGTCATTGCGTACACGGATCTGGCAAAGAATCTCGGTGTATTACTTGACAGCAATCTTTCTTGGCGAGCGCAAGTAAGTGAGGTTAGTCGAAAGGTGCACTTTTCCTTCCACTCTTTAAAATCCCTTCAAAGCTTCTTGCCTTTCAAAACTAAAATCTCTTTAGCTCAAACTTTAATCCAGCCGATTATTGATTATGCCGATGCCTGCTATTTGGATGCCACTGAGGAGCTCTTATGTAAGCTTGAGCGCTTGCAAAACTTGTGTATTCGCTTTGTTTTTGGTCTGAGGAAATACGATCATGTCTCTCAGTTTCGCAAGGATCTCAAGTGGCTCCCTATCCGTCTTCGCAGGAACACTCGAATATTATTCCTTCTGTACAACATCCTATTCAACCCTGCATATCCTAACTACCTGCGTGATCGTTTTTCATTCACTTGTCCTACTGATGCACTTTGTAGATCCCACCTTAAACTCCATCTCAATTTCCCAGCCCATAAAACCCGTTTCTATTCCCACTCCTTCTCCTTTCATGCAGTACGACTGTGGAACTCACTTCCCGCTAAAATCCGGGAAGCTAAATCCATTAATATTTTCAAAAAGCTGGTCAAAGATCATTACCTATCCAACATCCCGTAATTTTATATATTTATTATATTTTTATAGCATTAATATAAATATGTATTTTAATTCTATGTATGTATATATTTGTTTATTATATCATTATAGTTTAATTGTATAGCTAAGTATGTTTTATTTATCATAACTAGTATTTATACACACTGTGTCTATCATCTCCTCTTGAACTCTCCTGTCGCAGGTCTGCTGGAAGAAATTTCTTGGGAAATAAGCAGCACCTTTGTGCTCTTTTGTCTGTATTTAATTTTTTTTTTTGTAAGTGTCATGTGTGTACATAAATAAATAAATAAAAAAAAAAAAAAAAAAATAAAATAGACACACATTAACATTACTTGATACATGGAAGCAAAAATTAAGGCAGCCTGGAATTGTTTGAAATTATCAATTGAAGTGCCACTGATTATTCCATCAGATAAGTTTGTTTTTATCATTTTTGTGGTTTTTGATAAAAAAATTGAAGTCCACACAGAAGTCTGTTATAAATATTTAGTTAACCCTGTTTGTGAAAATGTTTAATAACAAATCGCCCCTAAGACGTTCCACTGACCAAACATTCAAATATGTAAGGTTTCTTCTACTCAATAGATACATTAACTAATTGAGTAACATTATGACTTAAAGCCATCAAAAGCAGCTTAAAGCCATTAAAGACATCACATATACATATACATAGTTTAATTCAGAGTCTATGTTTCCTGATAGTTATAACCTGGGAGTCTTTAAGTCAAGAGTGAATAGGTTACTTCTAGGTAAGCGTGCTTCATCTTCGACCACATCATCACTTAACACAGGTGAGATTATGGTCAAAGGCAAGCCTATAAACTATTAAAAAAAAAATTGATTCCGAGTTTTAGAAACATGTTTATTTATTTTGAAGAAAAAATACTTTAATCTTTATCCTGTTGCATACAGTTATTTGATCTTCTTGTGGATTGCTCAAAATGTAAATATTTTGAATATTAACTTGTCATTGATCTAAAATTATAACATGCATTATAATATTGGATTTATGTTTTAATGCAGTTAAAACCTCTTTAGCCTATGTATAATAATTTATCACATTGGTTCATAATAAAGACTGCTAAAACAGTTGCCATGTTTGTTATTTGAATATAAGTTTTCTAGACTAGAGTTGAATGAATTTCAGTGGCCTAGTTTACAAAGTAGGTGATTTAAAGTACTTACATTATTGTCATTGTGCGTGATGAGGGCATTGAGTGCTGGAAGAATTTCCTGAATAGTCTTAACTGGTGGGGGTGGGTCCTTACTCCTGCAGAGGTTCACAAGGACCCAGGTTACATTCCGAAGGAAGGAAATCTGGATGTCTGGCTTGATGAAACTCAATAATGGCTTCACTACTCCCAACTCGATCACAAAGTCACGGAGCACTGGGCCATCTCCAATAATGTTACCCAGAGCCCAGACTGCCTGCTCACACACATTCTCGTGAGGAGACATGAGCAGCTGGAGGAACACGGGGACGGCACCGGCGTGCACTACTTTGTTCGTCTGTGCGGAAGTGCCAGATGCGATATTTGTTAAGGCCCAAGCGGTTTCGAACTGAAGTGTGGGATTGTCAGCCCTCGAGAGGCACTGCACGAGG
The DNA here is from genome assembly GCA_943138885.2 of Tholera decimalis. Classification (NCBI taxonomy): domain Eukaryota; kingdom Metazoa; phylum Arthropoda; class Insecta; order Lepidoptera; family Noctuidae; genus Tholera; species Tholera decimalis. The sequence goes on along the minus strand of OW964553.2, from coordinate 2,273,295 downwards.
ATGGGGAGGATGCCGGTGGCGATGAGCTCGTCGATGGGAGGGTTCTTGTCGGAGGACAGTAACTTCCTGCACTGCTGCACGGCGGCTAGCTGCACTTCAGGGTTTTCTCCGTTCGCTGCGTTCATCACCAACTCCGTGAGATCCGTGGACGCCAAAGTCCTCTCGATTTCATCTTCGTCTGTTGAGTAACTGACAGGCACATTACGACGTTTCTGTAGAGTTTCGTCCCTTTTATTTTTTCGCAGTTCTACAGTTACTTCGTTCCTCCGTCTGCGCATTTCCTAAAAATCACACATCTAACGTCATTTTACCGTCACAAACTATCTTAGCTATAATTATATTATTACAAGGCATTGAACTACGTTTTCATACTTACGTCGACATCTTTGCCAGTGTTCTTGAAAACATGCATGCGGTTCTTCACTTGATCAGTCGCCATTTTATTTTTGTGCTCGCAGTCTCGTTATAAACGTGGTAATTACACAATGAAACAAAGGATCAACATAAAATAATGACGAAGAAAACTAATCAAACATGTTTTCACGACACTACTAGCGTTGCTGATTCATTAACCTCTTTATAACACAGAATATTCTACAACACACGAAATTATTCGTCCGTTTCCTCCTCAAATTTCTTTTTATCTTTTTTCGGTTGAACAATAGACAACTTAAATCCAGGGCTGCCAGCACCAGTGTCTCCATATGTAAATCGAGAGTTACCGTGTTGCTAGGATAAAAATACGGTGTTTTAGACCAAATTACGGTGAATTTTCTAAAAGTGTACCGTGTAAATTACCGTGTAATTTTTCAAAGGAAAATTCAGCTTTATAATAATTTATTTATTTTTTTAGTTTAGTTTATAATTATGATTATAATGAAATTAATCAAAATACTATTTGCTTTTTAAATTATTAACAAAACAAAAATAACGTAAAATATGCAAAATTCTTTTAGTTTACACCATTCAGCTTTAAACTTTTGTTCATAATGCTTCCTTTTTATTCCAGCTCTAGCTGTTTTGGTAGAACAAGTTGGTCTTGTGTCGCTATCATTACTTTCAGTATCACTCACTCTCCATTGTGAATAACAATATTTGTAACAATACTACACAACTCACTCACACGCAATACTAAAACAAATATTAAACTTAACCGTAAATTCTCCCTCTATAACTTTAAAATTATAATTAACTAGCTTTTGCCCGCAACTTCGTACACGTGGGAAGGTTTTCCCGTGCAAATCCCGATCCCGTGGGAATTTCGTAAAAAGTAGCCTATATGTTATTCCAGGATGTCAACTATCTACTTATCAAATTTCATTCAGATCCGTTCAGTAGTTTTTGCGTGAAAGAGTAATAGACATCCATCCATCCTCACAAATTTTCACATTTATAATATTAGTAAGAAAGAAGTAAGATTAGTAAGAAGAAGATTTAAGATAGAAGCCTGCTCTTGAAACACTGATTTAAATGTAAGTAATGCGTGGTAGCGTAACTAGAATAGAAAAAAAAACAGTGTATTTTACGTCATTCATCTATATCACTTACAAATTTTGTTCTTCTATTATTTGAATAAGGTTGAGAATAGATTGCCAACGCTTGTTCGTAGAGATAGACTTTTCTTTTAGATATTGTGGGATTCTCCTCGGACTTCCGGCAGTGTTGCCTTTAAAAAAATGTTAATTTGACTGACGTGAAATTCGTTGAAGGACTTTTTGGCAATACACGATGAAATAATTATACAACAAAGTAATTCATAATGGTAATACGGTGATTTATGACACGGTAATACATTATTACCTTGACGGTAGATAACAGCTTGATTACGGTGCATCTACGGTAATTACCGTGTATATGGAGACACTGGCCAGCACAGTAATCTCGTTTATACGGTCGAGTGTCTGCAATTATACGAAATTCGACTGCATTATACATAATTATTTTTATACCCGATTTTTTTATTACTTGACAATAAAAAATTTACTGGCCTGTATTTAGTCGCCACCGTTCCGTTATATATTTTTTTTATGATTTTTGTTCATTCTTCGAATCTATCAAATCAACCAGGTACCTGTCTATCTTTTTTAGTACTGGTCACACTCAATCATATTTGTCATTCACATTGGTGGTAAAATTTAAATCTGGAATTAAATTAAATTATATGAATCACATTCACATGAATACATACGAAGACTGCCATCAATCGTTTTACTCCCCGTAAAACGATTGATGGTAGTCTAAATCATTAATTTTCATATATTTTCATTAATTTTCATTACTTATCATATTAATTTTCAACAATTACTATGTACCTACACTTGACATTTGCGAAGTGAAACACAAGCGAAAGCAAAAACAAAAGCAACACACAAAAAGAAGGTGGTAAATGAGAAGCACAGGTTAGCATAGTAGGATAGTTATTTAATATAGTTAGTTCTGGTCTTACCAATTTCCATTCATGCAACCACAAGAAACCCACCATCATGCAGATTTCTAATATTAATTATTCTTGTAGATAATTTTTTTGTTTAGCGTAGCGCTAGAAGGCTCAAAAGCAATGCACCTTCCGTGTTTGGCTATGCCATTTTTTGTACTCATAAGAGCAGCTATTGTTTTAGTTTTCAAACAGTTTCTATCTTGCGTTTTTTTTTTTTTAATGACTAAAAGTGCGCTCAACAGATGCATACGAAAATGGCAATATAAGCAAAAGTGCTATGACTGCTTTTAAATTTGGAAAGCTTTTATTATCATGTCAATCACTAAGTGAAAACACTTTTTTCCAATATTGTGCTGCTGAAAGTTAGACCTAAACTTTCATGGTCTAGGACGCTTTTCGAATGGAAGGAAAAAAATTTATTGTTCGATGTAACTATGTACATAAAAATCATGAAATATCCAACTTTTCACTTTCAGCCACACAATATGAGTCAGTCAGTCACACAGCTTTAAGGTGAACGCAGACCTAGCCGCACCGCAGTCTCTACAGTCCCCGCAGTCATCGCTTTTTGTTAATGGCCTCGCACACCTACCCCCGCCGCAGTCGCTGCAGTCGTTCCCGTCCCCGCACGCATCGCACTTGCAGTGTTGCCAGATTTTTGAAAGCATTATCTGTACCGAAGATTTAAAAAATCTGTATTTGGTATTGGTATTTTGCTCTTTTGTGTAATTTTATCTGTAGGTGCTATAATAGGGAATAAGCAAGTAATTATTTATACGAGAACAAGTAATTTTAATTATAAACCGTTGACAGAGATTCCCTGTCTACATTATAACTCTGGCAACACTGCGCGCCGTGGATGCGAATGACGTCATCCGCGCTGCGTGCGGATGACGTCATCAGCTGCGGCTAGGGGAGTTCGGTCGTTTCAGGGACTGCGGCGACTGCGGCGCGGGTAGGTGTGCGAGGTTGCATAGAACTTCATATAAAGATTTCGAATGCAAAGACTGCGGCGCGTGCGGTGCGGCTAGGTCTGCGTTCACCATTAAGTCACATAATATGAGATACCTATTATACATTAATTGATTAATAACTTGCTTGACGCAGAACGCAAAACTTGAACAATCCGACCAAAGTAACCAAAAGAGGCGCCAAAACACACAACACACGTCAGTAAAAAATTCTACATGGAAATTTTAAAACAGGAAAAGGAAAACACGTCCCACAGATGAACAAACACTACACCAAACCAACCAAACGTTCACAGACTAAAAAATATCACCATACCACTATAAATCATATTGTCAAGTTGGTAAGCATACACAGACCGGTTAAGTAGACGCACAGCCTTACTGAGCTGATCTACGAGTGGCCCTACCTAAAAAAAAAAAAAAACAAAAACTGATACTGTTTATGTCTCCATCTCTGTTCATCATTCGTCGTGACAGAAAAAGGCGAATAAGTACACAACGTTCCTTTTCTTTTTAGGTCTCTTTTAGAAATAATTATGCCAATTGCCGTGTTTTTGAAGTGAAAACTTCTTTAGCGGCGTTGTGCACTTTTTTTGTAATGGGTAAAAAATGTTAAACTCGCGTCAGGACACGTGACCTGATCGAAAATTCGTAAGACTGACGGAGAATAGACAGCCGGCGCGGCGAAAATGTATGCCTGCGCCTGATGTTTCGAGAGATAAACTTTTTAATGTAATATAAATTGTCATGTTTGTGTACGATAGCGCAATAAATAAATATTGTATTCTACCACATAAATGATAGTACTTTTAAACTGATAATTAAAGCAATTCGTGCAAAATTATTCCCTAACCATTCCAAAATATCAAAAATGCACGACGTTATTATTCAAGTTTTCACTTCTGCCGGCACTCCCGGAGTGCAACACGTCGTTTTTTTTTTGTATCCAATTATACTGAATGATTACCTATACGCAATAGATACAATGAACAGTCCGATTATACACGTTTTGTATCCAAATATACAATCTGGCAGCCCTGCTTAAATCTCAACTCAATGTTGCAAGCATCAACCTTTTTCTGAAATGTGAAAATTAAAAAGGTAAGCATAATTTTCGAACGTATCGAATAGTATGATTCGACTACTTGACAAAAGATGTAGTGTTGCAATGAAAATATATTAAGTTACCAAGATTTTCATCGCTGGTAATAATTTACCAAGTATTGATGAATTTTCCTTCATTTTACGCACTTCCGTATTTGTTGCAGTCAAAACTGGAGTGTTGTTGTAAAATATAAACAATTTCTTTGAATTCGATTGATTTATCTCGTGAAGATGACGATATTGACGAAGCCAAGCCTCACAATAAAGAAAACTCCGTTGATAGATGAAAGCAACTGCGATGAAGTATGTATAATATTATTATCACAATATGCACTTGAATCTTGTGTAATTTTTCATCGATCGGCGATGCAGTTTACTATATTCGATGCGATTAATTATAAATAAAGGAAAACTGATACTTTCCAGAAATTGAGCTTTATTTTTAGAACTATTCTAGCTTCGTATGGATTAGTAAACTGCGTCTATCGCGCAGAAAGATATTTTTGATGCAGTTACTGCGACATAAATCTTTATTGATTTTCAGTTTACGGACGACGATTGTGTAGCTAAAAATACAGATACAGAAAAATGTTTGCAAGTAGGTATTTGTTTCAATCCCGCGCATTCATTTAACCCTTCAAATGGTCGGAACGCAGGTCCACAACGCGAGAACCCACAAAAAAAGAAAAGGAGTTACTTTATTGCCTGTGGCTGCGGCATTAATGTTGGCGTCAGAAGAGCGGTTAAGGTTAATAATTAATATATCTGTTAGTTTTGTATTGAATGTAATGGATGGTGTTTAGGAAGAATACTTAGCAGATGCACTTTGCGGGACTATGTTTTTATGGTTGTAGGTGTTCTTGCATGTTTCCGTTAAAAAGTGGCGACGTATCAAAAATAGGTACTTTTTTGTGATGTACCTTCATTCTCATATCTATACTTCTATACTAATATTATAAAGCGGAAAAGTTTGTTTCTTTGTTTGTTTGCTTGAACGCGCTAATCTTCGAAAGTACTGGGTGGATTTGGATGCAATTTGGTATGGAAGTAGCTTGAAGCTTGAGGAAGGTTATAGGCTACTTTTTACGCGACTGCAAAAAAGGAGAGTTATGTTTTTACCGTGATAGATTCCACGGGAGCGAAGCCCCGCGTGAGTACTAGTTTGTTATAAAATCATTTTATTTTCATAGCATATAGGTACATTCATTGAATCGCAACAAGGCGAACATATTAATGACTATAGATGAAAATAGGCTTAAGAAAAATTGGGTCTTTCTCAGGTTATCGAGATGCCGATGAGACCGCCGGGCAAGCGGCGCGGCGTGGGCGCTATCCTATGCATGGCCATCACTGTGTTCCTGTTGGTGCTGATGGGAGTTATCACAGCACTGCAAATCTACGAGCAGGTTACCAGCGATGCCTCCCAACACAACCACTACCAGGGCTTCTGCTCCATCCCTCTGTCCAGGGTATGTATGGACTCAAATGTTTGTGCTTTTTAGGTGTAAACGTTGCTGATGCTGACTGCAGAAAAGAGAAGTGAAGTAAAGTCAATAGCCCAATGGCTAAAGTGTCGGACTTGCAATCGAGAGATCGCGGGTTCAAATCCCCACCATTATACGATTGCCGTGTACCCATTACAGACACAAGCATATTTAGATTTTTTATTTCTGTGATATTTAGCTTAGTTGGAGTGGTTTACAAGATTGGTAGTAATGTGAATCCTACCCACATTGTTAGTAATCTTTTTAACAAAAAAGGGTGTTGACTGACGAAAAAAATTGGGTGTCTGATTTAGCCAGTTTTATCAATGTCAAACTATTACTCCCACATCACAATGGACTACTTTGATAGTTTGAAGGGATAGCAGAATTATTTTGCCTGTTTAAATACTATATTTGGGTCTAGAAAATGACGGCGATAGAAATAGAAAACTCTCGAGGGTGATCTGCATAGAGAACCTACTTGTGTTTAGGAATGCACGTTAAGCCGTTGTTGCCGACTGCTATTCTCAGCAATGGCTAATGGAGAAGAACAGGTACGGTCGCAGCCTGGAATTTGAGGGTGGGGGTCACTAATAATAAAATATGCCGATTAAATGAGTTTTCTTTATTGCACAATACAAATTTTATTGCACACATTACAAAACAAATGGAAGTCTTCTATTTTCATTGGCAAATCGGGTGATAATATTTGGAATGTCTTATTTTGCAAAATTTTAGATGATTTTCTATTTGGGGTGTACGATTTTGGGGGCGTCATGTCCCTTGTGACCCCCGCCCCTTCGGACCGCGCCTGGAGAAGGATGTACCTACCTCATTATGTTTTTCATGTGTCACAGGCCAAAAGTCTGATAACGGGCTTTACAAAGGGGTTTATCCTGTTATTCCATTATTGTGTTGTGGTGGCCATTTAAAATTCAGCTTCATTTGGTTATTCTGGAAGCCAAACTATGATGAGCTAATAATTTTTAACTTATTCATCAAAGCTATAAACATAGTTTTTAGTGGCAATATTGAACACTCCCTGACTTCGAAACGGTTTCTATATTTTTATTCATTTTATTTTAGGTGTCTTAAAACATTATTATCGTATATCAATTCAATGCGATGAGCTGCATGATTTTGAAAAGTGTCGGCATGGAAGCGAATGGCGTTTAGTTATGTTAGCTTCGCGGGTCCCAGTATCTCATTGAGTTTGGATAGGGAGTCGTTCTAGCTTCACATGCCACATTGGAGGCCCCACAGTAGCTAGGTTGACCACTCCTACGTCGATCCCAGCCTTAGAGGCACTCAGTGTGTTTGGTGATATAAGTTAGCAGATTGGGATGAGGTTCGATCTTCCTTTGCGAGTTATCCTTGGCCCTATTAAGTACCTTTGTCGGGCGCAGAGAAGCATGAGTTGCAGCATGTGAATTTTACCCTGATTGTGGAGAATGCCAACGTGTCCCTGCATCCCAGCTAGAAGTGACGAAAAGAAATACCGTGTGATTGTCACTTAGAGTCTGAAGGATTCCTTCGTCTACCCCAAGGCGAAAGACATCCATGAGGTTATCCGCACGTTAAAAAAGTCTTGAGAAAGTCGACCATGATTTCATGTCAGCTTAATACCTAATCGCGTTAACACGGGGAGAACATAGCATGGAGCGACAATCAAATGCACCAGGAAAAATAAAGTGAAAAACAACGTTAAGTAAAATAATGTAAAATGACGTAATACTGGAAAAAGGCTTTTGAAAAACAGATCTGCAACGTTAAAAGTTGATGCTGAGAGATTGGTTTGAAGATATTAGCTAAATTGGAAACAAAATTCGTCAAACCCAACATGTAGTAAAAGACTTTGGTAGGTATCGGGCTTAGTCAGTTCATTGGAGCTTATCGTCATTCACTGCTGAAACCGGATGGGTTACTGGCACACTGTGCTGAGGAGTATATCAGACATTCACATTCATCAAGACATCCGTAGGGTACTGGGAAACCTTGACGATAACAATCTAACGGTAGTCTTATTAGTAAGCTTACTATTTTTGCGTGTGGAAATTCTCTTACATGTCCTCCGCCTCGGGGTAGACAGCGAGGTCTGTCAGACTCCAGCTGACAGAAATCACAGGGTGTTTCTCTTCAACGCTTCTTGCTGGGGTGTGAGGAAATGTTGGCAGTCTCCACAACTATCCCAGCAGTGATAGTTTGTGGTTGCAAATACTATCTTAGATGAGGGAAGGAGTGACCAGCTCCTCACCCTGTCATAATTTTAGAGAGGTGCGAGGAAACACCTCGCAACACTTATTCGGGCTTATACAATGAAAGAACAGACTACCTCAAGTCCGTCACCCGTCCGTGAGCCCTAGCTACCAACCATACATTTCATTATGGCCGGTAGTTAGCGAGAGATCACCTTCATTGCGGCAACCAAAGCGTTTCGATGATCTAAGCCGGATTCGTAAGCTTCCTACCTCAGGTTAACCAACTGAGCTATGAGATTGGAAGACCAAAAAAATGTAGTTGCGGACGTAATTGGCGAAGCTGAGCTTTATTTGGATACCGGATATAATTTAGAATAACCCATATTTACGAATCTACTTACCCTATTTATTTTATGAAGAGTTGTTAACCTCCTGTAGTTGGATTTACATTGGTTGGGTAAAGGAGGGAGTGTCAGACTTTTACTGACTAAAAACCTACCACTTTCCTACAGTTACCCTTGCGTCACGAGCTGTGGTATCTCGTTAGATCATTCTCGCAAACCTGGCAGATATATAAATACATGTATAATATTATAAATGCGAAAGTAACTCTGTCTGTCTGTGTGTTACGCAATCACGCCTAAACTACTAAACTGATTTAAATGAAATTTGGTACGGACATAGTCTAGAGCCTGAGAAAGGACATAGGCTGCTTTTTAATGCGAAAAAGGGCTGTAAGGTGTTGAAATAGGGGATGAAATTTTGTATGGAAATTACGTCATTTTTAAGGCTAGAAGCTTAAAACCTAGACTTTTGATTAGAAAAATGTACTTAAATAATTAGTCTAAAAAATTAAAAATGCTGCCGAAAGTCACTATCCGCGCGGACGAAGTCGCGGGCACAGCTAGTTCTATTATATAAAGCTAAATTACCACTCACTGACTGACTCATTGACATAATTGTTCTCCCAGATGGTGGATGGGGAGGAGAAATATACCCAATATTTTGACAGATTCGTAAACAAGTAACTCTCAAACCTACGGGAAAAGTGCCAAACCTCCCCTTTTCACCCCCCTTCTCCCCCCTCCCTATCGTATCTCGGAAACTGCGAGACCCGTATTTTTTTTTTACGGATTCGTATAGAGGAGGCTCGGTAAAGTAAAAACCATTTTTCAAAGTCGCCCCCTTGCCCCCCTTCTCACCCCCTTTAGGCGGATTTCGGAAATTAAGAGACTTGGAACATTTTTTTTTCAGATTCATTTAGAGGGGCAATGCTTTAGTCGAAATAATTGTGCACCCCCCCCCCCTCCATCACACCCCCCATTTTTTTTTTCACAATCATGCGAGGTGCTTGCACCTCGCGCAACACGCAAATACTAGCAGGGCTGCCAGCACAGTAATCTCGTTTATACGGTCGAGTGTCTGCAATTATACGAAATTCGACTGCATTATACATAATTATTTTTATACCCGATTTTTTTATTACTTGACAATAAAAAATTTACTGGCCTGTATTTAGTCGCCACCGTTCCGTTATATATTTTTTTTATGATTTTTGTTCATTCTTCGAATCTATCAAATCAACCAGGTACCTGTCTATCTTTTTTAGTACTGGTCACACTCAATCATATTTGTCATTCACATTGGTGGTAAAATTTAAATCTGGAATTAAATTAAATTATATGAATCACATTCACATGAATACATACGAAGACTGCCATCAATCGTTTTACTCCCCGTAAAACGATTGATGGTAGTCTAAATCATTAATTTTCATATATTTTCATTAATTTTCATTACTTATCATATTAATTTTCAACAATTACTATGTACCTACACTTGACATTTGCGAAGTGAAACACAAGCGAAAGCAAAAACAAAAGCAACACACAAAAAGAAGGTGGTAAATGAGAAGCACAGGTTAGCATAGTAGGATAGTTATTTAATATAGTTAGTTCTGGTCTTACCAATTTCCATTCATGCAACCACAAGAAACCCACCATCATGCAGATTTCTAATATTAATTATTCTTGTAGATAATTTTTTTGTTTAGCGTAGCGCTAGAAGGCTCAAAAGCAATGCACCTTCCGTGTTTGGCTATGCCATTTTTTGTACTCATAAGAGCAGCTATTGTTTTAGTTTTCAAACAGTTTCTATCTTGCGTTTTTTTTTTTTTAATGACTAAAAGTGCGCTCAACAGATGCATACGAAAATGGCAATATAAGCAAAAGTGCTATGACTGCTTTTAAATTTGGAAAGCTTTTATTATCATGTCAATCACTAAGTGAAAACACTTTTTTCCAATATTGTGCTGCTGAAAGTTAGACCTAAACTTTCATGGTCTAGGACGCTTTTCGAATGGAAGGAAAAAATTTTATTGTTCGATGTAACTATGTACATAAAAATCATGAAATATCCAACTTTTCACTTTCAGCCACACAATATGAGTCAGTCAGTCACACAGCTTTAAGGTGAACGCAGACCTAGCCGCACCGCAGTCTCTACAGTCCCCGCAGTCATCGCTTTTTGTTAATGGCCTCGCACACCTACCCCCGCCGCAGTCGCTGCAGTCGTTCCCGTCCCCGCACGCATCGCACTTGCAGTGTTGCCAGATTTTTGAAAGCATTATCTGTACCGAAGATTTAAAAAATCTGTATTTGGTATTGGTATTTTGCTCTTTTGTGTAATTTTATCTGTAGGTGCTATAATAGGGAATAAGCAAGTAATTATTTATACGAGAACAAGTAATTTTAATTATAAACCGTTGACAGAGATTCCCTGTCTACATTATAACTCTGGCAACACTGCGCGCCGTGGATGCGAATGACGTCATCCGCGCTGCGTGCGGATGACGTCATCAGCTGCGGCTAGGGGAGTTCGGTCGTTTCAGGGACTGCGGCGACTGCGGCGCGGGTAGGTGTGCGAGGTTGCATAGAACTTCATATAAAGATTTCGAATGCAAAGACTGCGGCGCGTGCGGTGCGGCTAGGTCTGCGTTCACCATTAAGTCACATAATATGAGATACCTATTATACATTAATTGATTAATAACTTGCTTGACGCAGAACGCAAAACTTGAACAATCCGACCAAAGTAACCAAAAGAGGCGCCAAAACACACAACACACGTCAGTAAAAAATTCTACATGGAAATTTTAAAACAGGAAAAGGAAAACACGTCCCACAGATGAACAAACACTACACCAAACCAACCAAACGTTCACAGACTAAAAAATATCACCATACCACTATAAATCATATTGTCAAGTTGGTAAGCATACACAGACCGGTTAAGTAGACGCACAGCCTTACTGAGCTGATCTACGAGTGGCCCTACCTAAAAAAAAAAAAAAACAAAAACTGATACTGTTTATGTCTCCATCTCTGTTCATCATTCGTCGTGACAGAAAAAGGCGAATAAGTACACAACGTTCCTTTTCTTTTTAGGTCTCTTTTAGAAATAATTATGCCAATTGCCGTGTTTTTGAAGTGAAAACTTCTTTAGCGGCGTTGTGCACTTTTTTTGTAATGGGTAAAAAATGTTAAACTCGCGTCAGGACACGTGACCTGATCGAAAATTCGTAAGACTGACGGAGAATAGACAGCCGGCGCGGCGAAAATGTATGCCTGCGCCTGATGTTTCGAGAGATAAACTTTTTAATGTAATATAAATTGTCATGTTTGTGTACGATAGCGCAATAAATAAATATTGTATTCTACCACATAAATGATAGTACTTTTAAACTGATAATTAAAGCAATTCGTGCAAAATTATTCCCTAACCATTCCAAAATATCAAAAATGCACGACGTTATTATTCAAGTTTTCACTTCTGCCGGCACTCCCGGAGTGCAACACGTCGTTTTTTTTTTGTATCCAATTATACTGAATGATTACCTATACGCAATAGATACAATGAACAGTCCGATTATACACGTTTTGTATCCAAATATACAATCTGGCAGCCCTGAATACTAGTTGTATTATATAAAATATTTTGACAGATTCGTAAACAAGTAACTCTCAAACCTACGGGAAAAGTGCCAAACCTCCCCTTTTCACCCCCCTTCTCCCCCCTCCCTATCGTATCTCGGAAACTGCGAGACCCGTATTTTTTTTTTACGGATTCGTATAGAGGAGGCTCCGTAAAGTAAAAACCATTTTTCAAAGTCGCCCCCTTGCCCCCCTTCTCACCCCCTTAAAGTAAAAACCATTTTTCAAAGTCCCCCCCCCCGCCCCCCTTCTCCCCCCCCTTTAGGCGGATCTCGGAATCTAAGAGACTTGGAACATTTTTTTTTTCAGATTCATTTAGAGGGGCAAGTCAAAATACTTCTGCAACCCCCCCCCATCCCCCCTTTTTTTTTTTTTTTTTTCACAAGCACGCGAGGTGCTTGCACCTCGCGCAACACGCAAATACTAAACCCCCCCTATCTCCCCCCCACTTTTTTTTTTCACAAGCACGCGAGGTGCTTGCACCTCGCGCAACACGCAAATACTAATTATATTATATAAAGCTAAATTACCACTCACTGACTGACTGACTCACTCATTGACATAATTGTTCTCCCAGATGGTGGATGGGGAGGTGGGTATATTTTGACAGATTCGTAAACAAGTAACTCTCAAACCTACGGGAAAAGTGCCAAACCTCCCCTTTTCACCCCCCTTCTCCCCCCTCCCTATCGTATCTCGGAAACTACGAGACCCGTATTTTTTGTTTTTTACGGATTCGTATAGAGGAGGCTCGGTAAAGTAAAAACCATTTTTCAAAGTCCCCCCCCCGCCCCCCTTCTCCCCCCCTTTAGGCGGATCTCGGAATCTAAGAGACTTGGAACATTTTTTTTTTCAGATTCATTTAGAGGGGCAATGCTTTAGTCGAAATACTTGTGCAACCCCCCCCCCCCATCACTCCCCCCCCACTCTTTTTTTTTTTTTTTTTTTTCACAAGCTCGCGAGGTGCTTGCACCTCGCGCAACACGCAAATACTAAACCCCCCCATCACCCCCCCCCCCTCTTTTTTTTTTTTTTTCACAAGCACGCGAGGTGCTTGCACCTCGCGCAACACGCAAATACTAGTTATACTATATAAAGCTAGATTACCACTGACTGACTGACTGACTCACTCACTCACTCATTGACATAATTGTTCTCCCAGATGGTGGATGGGGAGGTGGGTATATTTTGACAGATTCGTAAACAAGTAACTCTCAAACCTACGGGAAAAGTGCCAAACCTCCCCTTTTCCCCCCCCTTCTCCCCCCTCCCTATCGTATCTCGGAAACTACGAGACCCGTATTTTTTGTTTTTTACGGATTCGTATAGAGGAGGCTCTGTAAAGTAAAAACCATTTTTCAAAGTCCCCCCCCCCCCCCCTTCTCCCCCCCTTTAGGCGGATCTCGGAATCTAAGAGACTTGGAACATTTTTTTTGTCAGATTCATTTAGAGGGGCAATGCTTTAGTCGAAATACTTGTGCAACGCCCCCCCCATCACCCCCCCCCCCCTCTTTTTTTTTTTTTTTTTTCACAAGCTCGCGAGGTTCTTGCACCTCGCGCAACACGCAAATACTAAACCCCCCCCATCACCCCCCCCCCCCACTTTTTTTTTTCACAAGCACGCGAGGTGCTTGCACCTCGCGCAACACGCAAATTCTAAACCCCCCCCATCAACCCCCCCCCATTTTTAAAGAAAACACGCGAGGTGCTTGCACCTCGCGCAACACGCAAATACTAAACCCCCCCATCTCCCCCATCACCCTCCCCCACTTTTTTTTTTGTTTTTTTTTTTTCACAAGCACGCGAGGTGCTTGCACCTCGCGCAACACGCAAATACTTGATTTAGAGGGGCAATGCTTTAGTTTTTTTCACAAGCACGCGAGGTGCTTGCACCTCGCGCAACACGCAAAAACTAAACACCCCCTACTCCCCCCATCACCCCTCCCTTCTTTTTTTTTTTTTTTTTTTCACAAGCACGCGAGGTGCTTGCACCTCGCGCAACACGCAAATACTAAACCCCCCCATCTCCCCCCATCACCCCCCCCCCCCACTTTTTTTTTTCACAAGCACACGCAACACGCAAATACTAGTTATACTATATAAAGCTAAATTACCACTGACTGACTGACTGATTCACTCACTCACTCATTGACATAATTGTTCTCCCAGATGGTGGATGGGGAGGTGGGTATATTTTGACAGATTCGTAAACAAGTAACTCTCAAACCTACGGGAAAAGTGCCAAACTTCCCCTTTTCACCCCCCTTCTCCCCCTCCCTATCGTATCTCGGAAACTACGAGACCCGTATTTTTTGTTTTTTACGGATTCGTATAGAGGAGGCTCGGTAAAGTAAAAACCATTTTTCAAAGTCCCCCCCCGCCCCCCTTCTCCCCCCCTTTAGGCGGATCTCGGAATCTAAGAGACTTGGAACATTTTTTTTTTCAGATTCATTTAGAGGGGCAATGCTTTAGTCGAAATACTTGTGCAACCCCCCCCCCAATCACCCCCCCCCCTCTTTTTTTTTTTTTTTTTTTTTCACAAGCACGCGAGGTGCTTGCACCTCGCGCAACACGCAAATACTTGATTTAGAGGGGTAATGCTTTAGTTTTTTTCACAAGCACGCGAGGTGCTTGCACCTCGCGCAACACGCAAATACTAGTTATTATACTATATAAAGCTAAATTACCACTCACTGACTGACTGACTCACTCATTGACATAATTGTTCTCCCAGATGGTGGATGGGGAGGTGGGTATATTTTGACAGATTCGTAAACAAGTAACTCTCAAACCTACGGGAAAAGTGCCAAACCTCCCCTTTTCACCCCCCTTCTCCCCCCTCCCTATCGTATCTCGGAAACTACGAGACCCGTATTTTTTGTTTTTTACGGATTCGTATAGAGGAGGCTCGGTAAAGTAAAAACCATTTTTCAAAGTTCCCCCCCCGCCCCCCTTCTCCCCCCCTTTAGGCGGATCTCGGAAATTAAGAGACTTGGAACATTTTTTTTTTTCAGATTCATTTAGAGGGGCAATGCTTTAGTCGAAATACTTGTGAACCCCCCCCCCATCACCCCCCCTTTTTTTTTATTTCACAAGCAAGCGAGGTGCTTGCACCTCGCGCAACACGCAAATACTAACTCTCAAACCTACGGGAAAAGTGCCAAACCTCCCCTTTTCACCCCCCTTCTCCCTTCTCCCTATCGTATCTCGGAAACTACGAGCCCCTTATTTTTTTTTACGGATTCGTATAGAAGAGGCTCGGTAAAGTAAAAACCATTTTTCAAAGTCGCTCCCCTTGCCCCCCTTCTCACCCCCTTTAGGTGGATCTCGGAAATTAAGAGACTTGGAACATTTTTTTTTTCAGATTCATTTAGAGGGGCAATGCTTTAGTCAATATATTTGTGCAACCCCCCCCCCATCACCCCCCATTTTTTTTTTTTACCACAATCTCGCGAGGTGCTTGCACCTCGCGCAACACGCAAATACTAGTTATGATATAATGTTAAATGATTCACCTTACTTTACTACCGCTTGCATGGTCTAGCACTGCGAATCAATAGTAGCGCATTGTCCCCTTTCAAGTATTCCATTCGCCTTCTAAATGAATTTTAAATGATCGTTCGAAGAAATATACCCTCTATGAACCGTTATACCGGTATCGATAATTATGGTGTAAAGGGCGTTCCTATGTATGTCAGTAAGTACTTTTTAGGGTTCCGTAGCCGAATGGCAAAAAACGGAACCCTTATAGTTTCGTCATATCTGTCCATCTGTCTGTTTGTCTGTCTGTCTGTCCGTCCGTATGTCACAGCACAATTGTTGATCGAAGGTCACAGCCATTTTATTCCGAAACTATTAGGACTATACATGTGAAACTTGGAAGGTAGATGTATTCTGTGAACCGCTTTCCGATTTTAAGAAAAAATATTTAAAATAAAAGGGGACTCCGCATATATGGAACTGAAACTGATTTTTTTTTCATGAGACCTATGCGTGTGTGGTATTTATAGATAGGTCTTTAAAAATGACATCGAGGTTTCTAAAACCACTTTTTTATAAAGTCAATCGTTGAAAAGATATACGCCTCTAAAGTGGTAAATGTGTGCCCCCCCTCTAACTTCTATAATAATGGAGTAAAAAATCTAAAAAAAAACATGCTGTAGATCTTAATGTAAACTTTCAACCAAAATTGGTTTGAACGAGATCGGGTCAGCAGTTTTTGAGATACAGCCATTGACATATATATTACTTCGTAAGGACTGGGCGGATCGCATGTTATAATGACGCCTCGAACTTGGTCCCAAAGTGGTCTAACCTTTATCGAAGTGAACTAGAACGCGATCGGCTATCTTCGGGAGGGGTCGTCAGTTTTACAAGCAAAAATGCCAAATTGTGTCGTGAAGGGTTGCGTGAACTACGACGTAAAGCACAATAAAAAAAAATATAACATTTCACATCACTGGTAAGTTAAAAATATGTCATTAAATCAACTTCTAACATTATTTAAAACTACACTTCTGGACACATCTATTGGCCCACCTTGTATTTTCAGTTTCGTTTGGTCCTAGCTAAAATTTTATATTAGGTCGAGCAAAAAGTTTTTATGCAGTTTTGAACCTGGCACATTCACAATTTCATTCAATAGTCTTTTTTTGAATTTCGAACACAGAATTTAAAGAAACAAAAGACAATTTGGAGCCTGTTTGTTGATATCAAACAATCGAATACTAAGAAAACTTGGTTTTATTGGTTTACTTGGATTTAATTCTTGAAAAAGTGATTGATATCTTTGCTTTTGCAACAAACATTACTTATTCTTAACATTAAGGTGAGGTTCTATCAATAATCTATGGATACTTCACCTGAAGTCGCCGCCCAAGCTGTGGCACTTATTCAGGCCGGACACAGCCAAAGAAACGTGAGTGCTCAACTTAATTTAAGTCGATCTGCGGTCCGAAATGTTTATCGGAGGTACCTAGAGACTGGCGGCTTTGTTCGTCGCCAAGGAAGGCCACGATCTCGGGTCACAACTGATAGGCAGGATCGATTCATCGTGACGACCAGCTTGAGAAATCGTCACCTTACCTCCATTGAGATACAAAACCAACTTCGCGACTTCCACGGAGTATCTGTGAGCGCTCGAACTGTTCGGAGAAGGTTAAAAGAACGCGATATGGTACCACACAAGCCAGCTAATGGGCCCAAACTAAAGCGAGCCCACCGAACAGCGCGCCTTCATTTCGCACGCAGTCATTTAAATTGGACACAGCAAGATTGGAGCCGTGTACTCTTTTCTGATGAGTCTAAAATTGTGTTACATGGCAATGATGGAAGGAAGAAGGTCTACCGGCGTAAGGGAGAGCATTTCGCACAATGCTGCTTTGAAGAGAGGGTTGCTTATGGCGGTGGCTCATGGACTGTCTGGGGCGGTATATCCGCGAGCGGCAAAACTCAACTTGAGGTTGTTACAGGACCACGGCTGCCAACATTAAATGCTGAAAGATACATTCGTGAGTGCTTAGAACCTCACGTGATACCATACGCGGACTATGTGGGCCCAAATTTCCTTTTTATGCATGATAATGCAAGAGCCCATGCGGCCGGCATCGTCAGGGAATATCTTCGGGATGTGAACATCACAGTTATGGACTGGCCAGCCAGAAGCCCAGACATGAACCCCATTGAGCACATGTGGGACGAGCTAAAAAGGCGTGTTAGGGCTCGTCAGCCAGTTGCCCAGACGATGCAGGAGTTGAAAACTGCCATAGAAGAGGAATGGGAGATGATCCCTCAAAATTTCATAGAGCGGTTGATAAACTCTATGCCTAATCGTATGAGAGCTGTGGTAGATGCCCATGGAGGCAACACGCGTTATTAAATTAAACCTTTATTTGATAAAACATGTTTTTTATTCAAAAATTAATTGCCTTTAACAAGGCGCATATCCGACTTGTTAGGCGTAGGTCTATGTCGTATGGTATTCTGAATTCAAATTTAAAACTATACGATCGAAAAAGATGGTAAAATGTATCAGGTTTAAAACTGCATCAACAGTTTTTGTTCAATCTAGCAATCATATTTCGGTAGGGGCCATCGAAACCTAAACTCTAAGGTGGGCCAATAGATGTGTCCAGAAGTGTATTTTCTTTCTTGTTTGTCCCAACCCTTAGCATAGACAACGCGAAGCCGCGTAAAAGTGCGACATAACTTTGCAGCGGCGCGCGTTGCAGCCGATGAAATAAAAAGATTTAATAATATTACTATAAGATTAAATTATGCACAAAATTAATTTTTATTGTTTATTAAAAGCAAATTAAAATGTATTTTTATGTATAACAAATATAAAATTAAAAAACTAAAAGGTTTTGTTTTATTTCTTTGTACCTCGAAAAATACCACACCCCGCTCTTACAAGGCTACGTCTAGGAGCAGACCACGCCGATTGACATCTTAGTTATCATAGATGGCGCTAGTGTGTTTTGTAGGGCGACCGCGTCCGTCAAATGTTCTGATGACCGTATCTTTACTATTTAAATCAATGGATACAGTATATTTTCTAAAACCGAAAATATATCTTTGTAATTTGTAAGGTTTTTTTTGTCAAATAAATATGTATATTATATTACATTGATTAATAGTTACTACGGAACCCTTCATGGGCGAGTCGTAACTCGAACTTGGCCAATTTTTTACGAGCTAGGCAGATGGTGAACACGCATGTTTGAGAACACGCTCTTGGCCTACTTACAGACGAGGGGAATATTAAAATGGCATGTTTGAATCCATTGTTGCGTGTTGATATTGGAAGACTGTCAATGCGAACGGTATTACAGGAATACAAGTTGACATTTAAGGCTCCGGTTCAGAAGTTACGAAGTTTGTTTGATCAATAATAAAACTCGTTTTACTCAAAGACTAGCCGAGCTCATGGCTCACTCACGAGAACTTTGTTTTTTATTCTGAACGTATGTACTTACATATAAAGTTAACAAAACTGCTTTCAGAATTGTAATGAAAATGTCTGGTCAGGAATTCAAGATGTATGGAATACATAGTGAATTCATGACCACGACGTAATGTACATCAATCAAGTCACATCAAATTTCTTGGAGTAGTTTCTTGCTGTTGTGCGTATACCTACCTACATACGACAATACAATAAAAATATCTGTAAATGATTATGCTGCTAATAAGCTGAAAACTCAAATTTTCTCTTCTTTATTTAGACTCCTTATAATATTTTATTAAACAAATCCTATTTACCGACTGATCATTTACAATTTTATTATGCCTACGTATAGATCCTGAAATAAGGTCTGCCGGTACAATACTTAGACGTGTTTAATTCAGTATCCGAATCTAATTATAAAAAGCCAGCTTGTGAACAAAAACCTTCAACATATCAACATACACGTCGAAGTGATTTGTTAAAAAATTAATTAAATCTCGTTTTTAAAATCCCTATCTATAATAGATAATAGAACAATCAAATTTAATTCCACCTATTTTAAGTTTGAGGCTATGTTCAATAAAGAGTTGTTAATTATACTTAACTTTATTGTTTGCGTCACGTCCACCACATAACAGTGTTAATCGAAGGAAAATGACGCAATTATTATATTGAATAATTCATGTACCTAAATGTACTGCGATAATAATATCGTTTGTTTTCCCTAATAAAGTATAATGTATAATATAGCTAGAGCTAGCTATAAGCTAGCTAGACCAACAAAAACGCATAACAAATATCTCGCAGTTGTAAAGTGATGACCTGAAATGCTGGTTTTTATAAACCCTAGACCAGGCATGTCGCTACATTACAGTAAGAGCTAAATTTTACCTCGATTGTAATTAAAATAAATCAACATTTTTTCCAATGTTTATCAAACCACTTACATAACTATAGAACCTCCGGACTGTCTATAAAAGTCTGTAAATATGCTACTTGAATAAAAAAACCGGTCGGAACCCTACACTGCGCGTGGCCCGACACGCACTTGTCGGGCCACGCGCAGTGTAGGGTTCCGTAGTTTTTATAACAGCCAAGTGCGTGTCGTATTCGCTGACTGATCGTTCCGTACCATGCTATAACTAAAAGCCAAACATGACTACCTAACTAATTTGACTTCCTATACAAATCCTCACCTGATCCGACAATTTTGCACGAAAGGTTTTAATTTTTTTTAGAGATTTGTATAAAACTTGTCATAGCCGGTGTTTTGAATTTAAATACGGACACAGAGCTACACTACTCAATCGTCACAAGAAGCTAGCACGATACAACTGGCGCTTAGCGCCATCTATCGACATTTCTGTAGAGTTGTTCGAAATTTTCGAGTCAAATACAATTGGTCGACTATTACTCGTAAACTTGTAAAGCCCACTTATGTGTGATAGTTTTCCTTTAAATTTCGTTATATATAGGTACTACTGCCGTGACATTTGAATTTCTAACTACAACCGTTTAGTTGATAGAGGGGGGGGGGGACACTTGACTCTAACGAAAATTGGTACTTTAAAGCTTGATAAGTCACGAACGGTTTACTTAATCAAAAAACGGTCTTACCAAACCCCTAATATTTTTGAAAGACCTATCCAACGATGTCCCACACTATGGGACGAACGAAACAAAATAATTATCATCCCACTTTACATGTATGGGAGGTACCCTAAATAATTGTTTTTTTTTAAATTTTATTTTACAACTTTTTCGACGTCATTAGCGTGTATACTCATGCCAAAGTACAACTTTATAGTACCAATAGTTTTTGAGCTAAACCGCGGATAGACGGACAGACAGACGGACATGGCGAAACTATAAGGGTTCCTTGTTGACTACGGAACCCTAAAAAAGAGAAAATATACATAAACTTACTTTACACAGAATCTCACCCACGCACACTTTCACTCACACACCTCTTTTTTATTTTTATTTCTTATTTAGTTTTATTTTACATTTTGTTTTTTTTTTGTTTTTCTGTGTTATATAGTTTTCGACCATAATCTGTAAATTATTCTGTGCACAAATTGTAAATTTCAAATAACTAAGGAGGAGGCCTGCTGTGTTATTCTGTAAGACCTCATTCTAAACTTCGAATCTGAATACGCTGTGAGTTTATTGATTGGCATTCTAAAAACTCGGTTGTTAATTCAAATTTACACTAGCGCTACCCTTGCGAGCGTGTCAGCGAGTTGAACTAAAGATTTTGACGGATAAAGTATGAGATGACGTGAGAAGTGGCATTCGTCACTTCGACGCTGTTTACAGAATGCAAAATCAAGTTCACTTTGAACTATAAGCGAAGTGACAGCTATGTGAGATGCGAGTTGTTGTTCGAATTTTACAGAATCGACGTACAGGGCCCCAAGTCTGCTATTTTTATAAATTTGTCATTCCATCACGATCCCATTGTCATTTTGCTAATAGTTCGTAATCTACTAAATTCATAATGGTTGGTCAGTAGTCTCGTGTTAGAATGACATTGCCGTATTGCCATTATTATAAAACCCGTTAGTAGTAATGATTTTCGAAAAACTACCCCTAAATTTGAACATTTATTCATGCCAGATTTTATTTCTATTTAATTTTACATATTATTTCGTTCAATGAAGTGTCAGTGGTTGACCATTGGAAAGCCATTATATTAGTAGATTACCAAACTTGTCAAAATCAACAATTTTGAAATCAATGATAGACTATTTTGACACTATTGTAATAGCAGACTTGAGGCCCTGGTGTCCTGAAATAGGTACAAGTCATGAGCCTAGCTTAGGCACCAGTCTCCCACAATAAGTTTGAATATTATCAATGTATAAAATGTGTAAATCTATTGTATTGTGGCGAGAAATAAACCATTTACTTACTTACTTTACTTACTGTATCTCGATACAAGTATATGGGAACTCACTCCTTCCTCCTCAATCTCCCGATACAATAATATGCCCATACAAGATACCCATGAGTTCGACTGACTCCCTTTTTTCGGTGGAAAATTGCCCTTATGTTGCGGAGCTGCGGTATCTGGTTAGAACTTTACCGCGACCTCGGTAGGCAATGGTGGCCGATTTCTCTTTTATTTATCAAGTCTACTTCAAGATTTCTTCTCCTGGCTTCAATAGCCATCGCCCGTTGGAATGGCTTTGTCACGATCTGCTTTGTCATTAAACATTTAAATAAGCATACGCAGTACTTCAAACGATCCAGTGACACAATATCGTTTACAGCTGTACCAACAGAAGTGCCCTCGCGGTAATGTTCAATGTCGGGTCCCATTAAAGTGGCATTATAGTGCAGGTACGCTTGCCTGGGTCACTAGATTGACCTGCTCACTTGACTCCGACCTCCAATAAAGACCCTCCACCGTAATTGGATGTAGTATGGGAAGTCCGTTATTTTCTAACAATTTATTGTGATCTTGTTATGCGCTTGCGTCGGTACGATAGTGCGATAGAACGGACTTTCCTGAAAAATTCTATATGCTTATTAAACTTCATTCCGAAACAAATTCAATGGCAATATAGCAAACCTAACTGGTTCATTGGATAGTGAAAATAGGTATCGTGAAAGTATGCGATGTTCTGTATAATGTCTGCTCTTATAGAATTTGAAAGCCATGAACATCATTATCTGCTTAGCTTTTTTTCAATTTGTTGTTATAGCGGCAACAGAAATTCATCATTTGTGAAAAATCACGGTTCATGAGATACAGCCTGGTGACAGACAGACAGACCGACAGACAGACAGACGCACGGACAGCGGAGTCTTAGTAATAGGGTCCCGTTTTACCCTTTGGGTACGGAACCCTAAAAAACCGTTTGTATTTAAATACAAGTTTTTTTTCATCATGTAAATGACTAAAGTAACATGAGAAAACAGGTATATAGATGTCTATATACCTGTTTTCATAGAATGATTCTCCAGATTTATTTATATGTTTTGATTCAATGACTCTATACATAATATTTGTTTATGTGATAGATCTGTATATTTATTTGTGTAATAAGATTATATGTAAAAAGTGAATTTATAGCGCTCAAAATTTTCCCTCCGTACTTTAATTTAAGTTCGTGAAGTCCTTCCAAAGGTTGTTTGGAAAATATTGCTATCAGCGATAAGAACGCCGTTGTAAGCAGTTTCGTTAAACAGGTGTTAGTTACATTTTTGGTGTATAGTAAAGTATATTTAACACGTTTGCTGACAGTACGTCGTTAGGCGGGAAATTAAAATAGTGTGTTATGACCACAGAACAGAAAATTATTCCGTGGTTAACTTATGACAGTACGTCGAGGGATGGGCCACTTATTTTTAAGAGTACGTTGTCTCACGATAACTTTTCATATAAGTATTATGAAGAGCAGTATTTTGTGGGTAGTTTCATATTGCTTGCTTGTGCACGAGTACTACATTGATTTGTCATTTAGTATGGAAAATTCTACTGTCGTAATGTGGTGTTAGGGTAAGTGCTCACTGTCAGCGAACGTGTTAAAACAGATTAAAATCAGGCGTGACTTTGCGGAAATCTATACCAAACTAATACCAAGAACTAGCTAGATGCTCAATCTTGCATGCAGTATGCGGCCCCGCCCTCCCGCCCGCAAATATATGCACATGTAGAAAGGATTCAACAAAACATACCACATGCAAACAAACCACACTCGACGCGTGTTTCGCCCGTCCACGGAGCATCATCAGGAGATGTTGACTCGTCGACTGTTGCGCTGAGTTCTTTCTTTTTTCTGGAGTATTAGTAAATTATATTCTATCTTTTTACTCTGTGTGTTTCAGGACCTGCAGATGATGGAGTCACGTAAGATGCCACTTCGCTGGAAGACCAATCCCAATGTCGGCCGCGTAGAGCCCAACCTTCAGGTCGGTAAAGTTAATGTTTGTGACCTTCACAGTACCACCACTTGGCTACAGTATCTAGATACGTTACAGTGTATTAAGTAGTCATAAGCCGGGCTGACATGAGCAGTTGTGGCCGAGTGGTTACTGGCCCGACTTGCGTGTTGTAGACCGCAGGTTCGAACCGAGCCAGGCACATTACTTTGTGTGAAATGAAATATTTTGTTTTGTGCATTGGTTATGTATATGTCGCAGTAAGATAGATAAAGCCGTGATATGGTTATATCCCTAGGGATAAATTATATACCGTAACATAGATAAACGGAAGCGATTCATTACTATCTTACTAGGAATATAATTATAATACCATTCAAGTTTAGTGTTATAATTATATTACTGGATTAAGTTTAGTGAAATAATTGTAGGAGTGTAGTGCGGGGGTGCGGCGGTGGTTAACACCCCGACTCAGAGTACCCCGACTCAGATAGGTTAGGTTAGAAGGCTCCCGCCTTAGCCTTCGTGGTTAGCTTCGTGGTTCGGTGCACTTTTTTTTTAAACCACCCAGAAATAGGAGCCCCGAAGCGGGGCTCCGTCTATTTTGCGTAAACACCATAAAACCACTGCCAACTTTAATACGTATTATTGCTAGAAAGTATTGTAACTAATTGCAGGTTGCAAAAAGTTGATTTTGTAATAAAATAAAAACCAATATATTGTTTTATTTGATTTTGTGGTAGATTTATAACTATTTAACTAGATTAGTTTAGTCAGATAAACATATTACTAGATTGCGACCGTAAGATGTAATGAATCGCTTTCGTATAACTATGTTACGGTATATAATTATATCCCTAGGGATATAACCATATTACGACTTTATCTATCATACTGCGACATAATTATACATGTCATGTTTTTTTGCGTGTTATGTTTAGCTAGATGAGGCTGGTGTTTCCTAACTGACTACTCTGAGAAGAAACACCGAAGTAGCCGAATGTAGTTTATATTGTTACGAGCTGGGGTTCGGGCAAGGGTGGATCCAGGGGGGGTGGGGGTCATGGGGTCATGACCCCCCCTGGGCTGGGTCCACAGGACCTAGGTGGACCACTAATTAAGTTTTTTAAACATTGTTACTAGATAATACTCCAGTTTCTGTCGTTGTAAACGAATATCGGCAGAGGATGGCCAAGTGGCAGCGGAGTCAGGAAATACAAATTATAACTTCTTGTGACTTGACCACGATTATGTGACCCCCCCCCCTGGAACCAAAGCTGGATCCGCCCTTGGGTTCGGGATAGAAATAATTAACGCCAATTAAGCCAAAATTATCACTTTAATTAAATAAACACAAAATAAAAATTAACACAGTTATTCGCACTACAATACTTGTCACTTAACACTTAAATCGCACTGAAATTCACTAGTAGAACTTCGATGATATTGCCTCGTATCTTCTAATAAGTCTGCCGTCTGCGTTCCTTTGCGATCTATTTATACCCTCAGTACTGCTACTCGCCGCTAAGTGGCGGTAGTGTCTCAAACATTCTAGATTTCGGTCGAAGTTTCTCGACGTACTTCGCTTAGCGAATGGCGTAACAATATCATCACAACTGTTCTCAAATTGGTGATGAAAACGTCGTGACGAAACTTGCATGTTATAGGAAATTTGACGACGTGTGATATCTGCTAACCCGCCCTAGGTCTGCGTGGTGGGTTGCGTTCCATTCTATCTCATAAAGAGAAGGCTTGTGTCCTATCTGTGTTTACTAACGAATAAGCTGAATTGTAATTACGAGTTTTATTAAGCCGGGCCGACACTGTCCGGCAGACAAAAACAAAATAAGCCCAAAGTAGTGTTTTTCTGATTCGCGTTTAGTTATGCGTTCGCAATGCTAACAAATTCTCAGTCAAGGAGCTCACTTAACGCGGCATTGTTTTCTACAAATACGAAAAAGCTTCTTCCTCCTGCAAATTAGACAGCATAATCAAGACCGAAGTAAAACTGATAGGGGTTAGCAAATGACACAGTGACAACAATGTTAGTTGTAGCCTAATCATTTTGTAACTTGTAACAAGTTTGAAAATTTTCCTTGTTTTGTTTACCGCCTAATATTGTACACCTGGTCTAAACTACTGCTCCATGTATTTATAAACTCTATTAGTGTAACAATTGTAGGTAAGCCAAATAAATTAATATCGCTTCGCCATCCACGGACTTTTTGGTTTTGAATCATCTGTGATCAAAAGACATCGTACCTAAAGAAATCCTCTTGTCCCTCTTATCAACACCCTTAATTGTTAACTTGCAGGTAGTGAGCTTCATTGACGAGGATCCAGATCATATATTCGACCTGCTGCGCGAAGTTCTGGACATCGATATTGACGAGTCGGTGGAGAAGATCTCCGTTTTCAACAACGGTCACCCCGTCAGTTTCGTGCATGACTTCGAATCTAATGTTACTGGTAAGTCCGATCCTACTTCTATTATAAACTAACTGTGCCCGCGACTGTAAAACCAAGCTCTCTCAAAAAGTGTGTCCTTTGCTCTTTCTTCTCTTTAAATCGAAACATCGGTAATTCTACATCAATGACCATACAACCTCTAGCTAATAACGGGCGACTAATGTCAGTCAACACAGATTATGTCGCCACTCAACAATTTTGAATTAGGTAGTTTCGACCAGTATCGTGAGCCGTAAACACTTCCGCGTCAGTGAGAATCCAAAATGAAGAAAATTCAACTTTTTGAGCCTCTAGGATTTTTTTTGTAATCTGCTGTTAGGTTTGACTTATTTCCGACAACTTATTCGGCTGTGTAAGAACTTCACCTATTTGCAACTTAATGTAGTCCTACAAAAGCTTCTATGTATATCTTTTTTAGGGTTCCGTAGGCGAATGGCAAAAAACGGAACCCGTATAGTTTCGTCATGTCTTTCTGTTTGTCTGTCCATCCGTCCGTATGTCACAGCCATTTTATTCCGACACTATTAAGACTATACACGCTTTCCGGATATAAGAAAAAAATAAAAAAAATGATTAAAATTAAGGGGTGCTCCCTCATACATGGAAATGAACTGAAAATATATTTTTCATGAAACCTATGCGTGTGTGGTATCTATAGAAAGGTGTTTAAAAATTACACTAATAACTATTAATTACACATTGAGGTTTCTAAAACCACTTTTTCATAAAGTTAATCGTTTAAAAGATATACGCTTCCAAAGTGGTAAAATGTGTGCCCCCTCTAACTTCTATAATAATGGAAGGAAAAATCTAAAAAAAATATATGCTGTAGATCTTAATGTAAACTTTCAACGAAAATTAGTTTGAACGAGATCCGGGCAGCAGTTTTTGAGATATATATAGATAGCATATTTTATAAAACCGCAAATATAACTTTGTAATTCATACAAATACTATGAAAAACAAAGTGGCGTAGTTACTACGGAACCCTTCATGGGCAAGTCTGACTCTCACTTGGCCAATTTTTTTTGTTAGCCTGCTGTGTCCCACTCCTGGGCAAAGCCCACCCTCCATTCCTTCTATTTATCGCTAGCTCGCGCCTCGTGTACTGACGCTACCTATCCAGTTCGTCCCACCATCTCCTTCGTGGTCTGCCGCAACCCCGTCTCCCTGTCTCAGGGCACCAGTTTTGTGTTATTTTTGCCCAAAGTAAGTAAGTAGAGATGTCGTGCCTAGTCGCACTTGAGTTGGGCAGCCTTTTGAGGTATATCAACTATATTTGTCTTGGAACGCAGTATTGTGTTTCGAACACGATCCGTTAATTTTACATGTATTATTCTGCGTTCCATTTTTCGTTAGTAAACGTTGAGTTTGGATTATTGGATGTTAGTCAAAAGCCAAGTTTGTGCACCATAATAAATGTAAAGACGGGGAGGATGCACATGTTCATGGACTTGCGATTTAATAGGCCTTTAAATCCCATCGTGGACCAGTAACTTTGCCAGACGTTTTCCGTCCTTCTTGCGACTTCTTTGTCTTTTCTCGCCGGAAAAGAGACTATCTGGCCCAAATAAAGGTCTTCCTGGGCATGTTGTATTGTCTATCTGTAATCTATAATCTATATATCGACCCCCTCAACCAAGAACTCGGTAATGTGCTATTATGGGCTTTATGCTGTTATGTCAAATTTGGCATCTATAGACCGGAATACACCTTAGCATTTTTTTAGATTTTTCCTAATGATATTTACAAAGATATCATGACACACGTGATATTTTATGTAGGTATAGAATTTTAGGTTTTTGTTCGGTCCGACGTGAAACAGAACGCACCTTTTGGCCGGCAACATTAATTATCTGTGGACTTGACATAACCTCTCTTGACTTTGAAAGATAGACTTTGCTTGGAAAAAATGCCGGTCATGGGAACCGCTCTTGTGTTAATATAATTGGTAAAATATTGTTGAATTCGCCTGTTGAGACCGATAATTGGGTCGCGAATTATTTGTTGGTTGAAGTGTATTCCCCATTTGTTGAAAACCCCGGGATATTGTTGAATTATACGCCGCCTTGTCGTCGGTCGGCCGGCACGCGGAATTTGTTGTAAATCGAATTGGATCTCGCGAGATATGAACAGATTAATTGTGTTCAGTGATTGATTGAGCTTTGTAATCTCGGATTAACAAGAATCCAGTGATATTTCTCGGAACACATCGCCTTATTGTCTACCACGCGTAGCGCGCGCTTGCTGGAAACGAGTTGGGTGTGATGCTGGTCGGGACTGCGCCATCTGAAGATCGACGCCTTGGGACCGTCCTAGAACCCGTAACTTACATCACACGTTACAATTACTCACCTCATATCACATACAAACCACACTTAGGGCGTGACCTTTGAAGGTCGAACTTGGCGTCCCCAGCACTCAGGTTAGTGGTACATTTTTGTTTTTATTGTTGTAGGCCGAAGCCTAGTAGAGGCAGGCCATTGTGTAACCCTGTTTATAGTATTGAAAACAACGGTAGTCTCCACGTATCGTGGAAGGGTTCCGGATACGTCCAGTTACCGTTGGCTGGCCTATTGCAGTCTTGAACAAAAATTGGTAGCAGAAGCGCGGCTCTTATAATATAAGATCCACTGGTTTAATTGGAAGTTTTGAATATTGTTGAAAACTTAAAACTTGAGTTTAATTACTTAACACAACTTATAACTTGATAAGTTTTGAATATATTACCATGTCATCCGGGCTATCTAATTGAAGTTGAATCAATTGAAGTTGTATTTGTAATTTGTATTGTAGCCTCTTTCATTGCATTGACAGGTAGGATTTATTTGTGAAATTGGGAATTATTGGTATAATTTGGTATAATTTGGTACATAATTTGGTACATAAGTTGGTATATTGTTGTAAAAGTTGTTTGGTATTTGTTGCAATTAATAATTGAATGTCATTGATCTGAATTTGAAAGGTTATCTAAATAATAATTACACATAGTCTAACATAATAGGACTTGAATTGTGTGTACTGCTTATTGCATTTATTTGTATTTATTGGATTTTGTTAGAGATTCTCCGGCTCAATATTATGCAGACAATTGTTGTGCTTATTGATGTTTAATTTGAGGTTGATCCAGCATTGTATTGTTATTTATTTTGTAACTAGCCATCTGTACCAAGCTAGATTCATACTTGGAATAAGTACAGGGTCGCATTTGGACTTGAAATAATTGAATTTGAATTTTTATTTTGTTGAAACTATTTGGTCGGCTAACAAGTCATTGCTGTTTGTTTAATATTTGATTGTTGGTTGTTGATTGTTGTTTTGTATTAATATTTGATTGTTGCAATGGCCTCATTAAGGGCAGTGCCCCGCCCCCCGTTTGGCTGGCGCCCGGAGTCCTCGGGCTAGGGGGCCTGTTGATGATCGCCCTGCCCCCCGTTTTGCTGGCGCCCGGAGTCCTCGGGCTAGGGGGCCTGTTGATGATCGCCCCGCCCCCCGTTTGGCTGGCGCCCGGAGTCCTCGGGCTAGGGGGCCTGTTGATGTTCGCCCCGCCCCCCGTTTTGATGGTGCCCGGAGTCCTCATCATTGTGACTTTTGTAAGGCAACGGGGCATGTCATGGCGCGTTGCCCGGATTTTTTGAATTTGCACGTAAGTTCCCGCCGCCGCATTGTCAACGCACGCCGTTTGTGCTTTTCGTGCTTGGGGGCCCACTTCCATCGGGACTGCCCCGACCCCCGCCGTGTAGAATTTGTGAAGGGTCCCACTTGGAGATTTTGTGCGCCAACGCGAACCGCTCCAGCAGACCAGCTTCTGAGGGGGGTTCGCGCATGGGGGGGTACCCCGGAGACGAGCACCGGGCTGAGACCCGCGATTCTGTACGCCGCACTCCACCCCCCGCGCAAGTTGAACGGGAGCCCCACGAGCGCCATTTGGTCTTCCCTCGTCAGGGAGAACGCGCATTGGCTGCTAGGCAGCAGTGGCCGGGTCGGCGCCACTGCCTTTCCCCTCCGTTGGCGGAACGTCCCCGGCTGGAGTCGCGCCCTCCGCCATTCGGGCATTCGGTGGGATATGCCCCTCCAGTGATGGCGAGCGGCTTGGGACACCGCGCGGACGAATGGTTTGATTGTTGGCCTCGTCGTGAACGAAGGCAGCCTGGATGCGGCGATCGGTCGCCGCCCAGGCATCACTAAGAGATTGACGCCTGCCCGCTAAAGGACCCCCCCGATCAAGACGGTTTTGTTGCCAACGGCCTCGGTCACGGTCTGGGGACCCTTGGGTGACTCGATTGTGGTCTGTGCCATTTTGGAGACGGGAGTCCGGGGTTGCCTTTTGTCTTCTTGGTTAGCGGGACAGGTTGGCCTGAAGGTGAACGACCTTTCAGGCAAGATTTGGGGAATTGGCGAACCGGCTGACACCACTGTTGAGGGAAGGACCTGGTTTGAAATCACCCTTGTGAGTTGTCCTTACCCTAAAATTGGTGCTCCTGCCCTTGTTATAACTGAACTTGGTACAATTGTTGGTGACTGATCGTCACACTAAGAACTCGCATGCCGGTTGCAATGCGCTGTTGGCCATTCTGCAGCGAGAATTTTGGATTTTGTTGGCTGATCGCGTCAATGAGGCGAGGCCCTTTGCTGGCGTCGTAACGGATTTTGTTGGTCCCCCTTTGTTGAAGACGTCCACCCTTCGTAATAGCAGGATTGTTGGGGCTTATTTGTGTGTTTGTCTGCCTGTCAACCAAGGCAGTACATTTGGAGCTGGTAACTTCCCTCTCGACAGAGGCCTTTGAGGCGACTTGGGAAAGATTTGTGTCTCGCCGTGGGTTACCTTCGTTGATTAGGTCTGATTGCGGTACGAATTACAAGGGTACAAGTAACTATTTGAAGGAGCTATACGCCTTCCTTAATGAGAGCCAGGTTGATATTGGTAATAGTTTGGCCCGCCGAGGGGTCACTTGGTTGTTTGACCCGCCAGCCTGCCCCCCATTGGGGGGGTATTTTTGGGGCCGCGGTGAAAGCGGCAAAGGGACGCTGGCGGAGATTGTTGGGAGACACCGTTCTCACCTTAGAGGAACTAGCTACGGTATTTGGCCGCATTGAAGCTGTGTTGAATTTGCAACCTTGTCAAGACTTCCAATTGATTAGCGGACGGGTAGGCCCGTCCGGGGGGGGTAGATGTTCGGTCCGACGTGAAACAGAACGCACCTTTTGGCCGGCAACATTAATTATCTGTGGACTTGACATAACCTCTCTTGACTTTGAAAGATAGACTTTGCTTGGAAAAAATGCCGGTCATGGGAACCGCTCTTGTGTTAATATAATTGGTAAAATATTGTTGAATTCGCCTGTTGAGACCGATAATTGGGTCGCGAATTATTTGTTGGTTGAAGTGTATTCCCCATTTGTTGAAAACCCCGGGATATTGTTGAATTATACGCCGCCTTGTCGTCGGTCGGCCGGCACGCGGAATTTGTTGTAAATCGAATTGGATCTCGCGAGATATGAACAGATTAATTGTGTTCAGTGATTGATTGAGCTTTGTAATCTCGGATTAACAAGAATCCAGTGATATTTCTCGGAACACATCGCCTTATTGTCTACCACGCGTAGCGCGCGCTTGCTGGAAACGAGTTGGGTGTGATGCTGGTCGGGACTGCGCCATCTGAAGATCGACGCCTTGGGACCGTCCTAGAACCCGTAACTTACATCACACGTTACAATTACTCACCTCATATCACATACAAACCACACTTAGGGCGTGACCTTTGAAGGTCGAACTTGGCGTCCCCAGCACTCAGGTTAGTGGTACATTTTTGTTTTTATTGTTGTAGGCCGAAGCCTAGTAGAGGCAGGCCATTGTGTAACCCTGTTTATAGTATTGAAAACAACGGTAGTCTCCACGTATCGTGGAAGGGTTCCGGATACGTCCAGTTACCGTTGGCTGGCCTATTGCACTCCTGAACAGTTTTTTTTTTTAAATAATAATTTTGAATAAAAGGAATTTCATATCAATGACACAGTGAACATTTCGCAAAAAATTGCTTCCATTTAATACATCAATGACTTCAATAATCCCACTAGTTAAAACATATTTGATAAAATCACTAAATCTTTTCTCCTGTAAAATTTTGATTTTTCGATTACCGAGTTATTGCTTGGGGAGATCGATATATAAAAGCGAAATACCACTCACTGATTAATCACGAAATCTAAGAAACTACAAGTAGTAAGGCTCTCAAATTTTGCAGGGGGGTTCCTTTTAGTACGTCGATGCTCGCTAAGACGGGATTTTGCGAAATTCCCATGGGTTCGGGATTTACACGGAAAAAACTTTCTACGCGAACGAAGTAGCGAGCAACTGTTTGTACATTATATTACTTGTTTGTTAGCTACAAATAGCAGTATTGATACCATACGCATTAAACGTTTTGGGAATACTTTCATTGTGCGTACGGTTAAGGAGTGGAATTCCCTGCCGGAGTCTGTGTTTCCCGATAGCTATAACCTAGGGGTCTTTAAGTCAAGAGTGAATAGGTTACTTTTAGGTAAGCATGTTCCATCTTCGACCACATCATCACTTACCATCAGGTGAGAACCTATTGTTACGCCAGTCGCTTAGCGAAGTACGTCGAGAAACTTTCAATAGAAATCTAGAATGTTCGAGACACTAACGCTACCTGGTGGCGAGCAGCAGTACTGAGTATATTGAGAAAGTTTGACTGACTTTTAATACGTTCGAGACACTAACGCCATCTAGCGGCGAGTCGCAGTACTGAGTATCTCAAGTAGCTTCTGGAATATTCTTGGCAATATAGGTGGTGAGTTGATTTTACAAGAATGTTCTAGAACTCATAGACCGGGGTATAAATAGATCGCAGAGGAGCGCAGACAGAGTCTTATTTCAAGATACGAGGCGATATAATCGAAGCTTTAGAAGTGAATTTCAGTGTGATTTAAGTGTTAAGTGACACTGACAAGTTTTGTAGTGTGGATAACTGTTTTGATATTTTATTTTGTGTTTACTTAATTAAAGTGTTAATTTTGGTCTAATTGGCATTAATTATTTCTATCCCGAACCCCAGCTCGTAACACTATTATCAATAAAAAAAATATATGTCCAGGCATCATGGACTCTGACCGCTGCTTCACGATGGACATGGACCGGGAGCTGGTGCTGCAGCCGGAGCTTCTAGTGCTAGGGCTGCAGCGCGGCTCGGAGTTCGACGTGAGCCGCGTGCGCAGCAGCCTGCGCGCGCTGCTGCCGCCGCTCGGGGGCGACGCCTCGCGCGCGCTCGCCGCACTCGACAGCTGCAACGACAAGCCCATCTACCGTCTGCAGAAGGAGACTGGAGTCGTTAGTGAGTATATAGTTCCTTCTAGTGCTAGGGCTACAGCGCGGCTCGGAGTTCGACGTGAGCCGCGTGCGCAGCAGCCTGCGCGCGCTGCTGCCGCCGCTCGGGGGCGACGCCTCGCGCGCGCTCGCCGCACTCGACAGCTGCAACGACAAGCCCATCTACCGTCTGCAGAAGGAGACTGGAGTCGTTAGTGAGTATATAGTTCCTTCTAGTGCTAGGGCTACAGCGCGGCTCGGAGTTCGACGTGAGCCGCGTGCGCAGCAGCCTGCGCGCGCTGCTGCCGCCGCTCGGGGGCGACGCCTCGCGCGCGCTCGCCGCACTCGACAGCTGCAACGACAAGCCCATCTACCGTCTGCAGAAGGAGACTGGAGTCGTTAGTGAGTATATAGTTCCTTCTAGTGCTAGGGCTACAGCGCGGCTCGGAGTTCGACGTGAGCCGCGTGCGCAGCAGCCTGCGCGCGCTGCTGCCGCCGCTCGGGGGCGACGCCTCGCGCGCGCTCGCCGCACTCGACAGCTGCAACGACAAGCCCATCTACCGTCTGCAGAAGGAGACTGGAGTCGTTAGTGAGTATGTATATTTATTTATTCATCACACAAAAATATCCATACATTTGTTAGTAGGTGCTCTTAAAATTAATGTTGGTATCTTAACTTATAATTAACACACGACGCAAAACATAATTATTTTAAACGGAATTAGTCATAATAATAAACAGAATGAGTGAATTAATAAAAATAAATAATTTAATTAAAATGTATATTTTTCCAAGATTCGACTTAAAAAAAAAAAAAAAAAAATAAAGAAAAAAAATACAATAAAGGCAATTTCGACACAATAAGAATAACCTAAAAAGTGGGGCGTCATATGAGTTCCCAGAAAGTTATTTTAATGAATGCAAACGTATACAATGCCACAGTATTGGACAGTCATATCGGCCTGCCATAACACCGAGAATACTGTTACTACTTTCTTGCGCAAGTTTTATTTAGTTTATAACTTTCTACTAACATATATCCGAACGTATCGCATATTAGAATACAGATTCATATTTTTACCGCGGTTTTTGAGTTGACCAATCATATCCATTCCTAGCATCCAATTCCCACAAATGAGAGAGAAGAATTCGCCGCACGCGCCGCTCATTGGCTGATTCAACGCCGGCCAATCACCGTACAGATGCTGTGGCAAGAAAAAGGTATAATTACCTCTGCAATATGGTGTCTGAGAGTATTCCAGAAGAAACTATCGTGAAGTTATCACCCCGCGCCTAGCCGAGATTAACTAAATACTGCTAATATAATATCAACTTAATATTTCTCCTATTTGCATTGAAATAGCATAGGTAAATATCTAAAACTATCAAAATATCCATATTGGCCACACACGTGTGACAAATAAAGACTAAAAGTGAAAGTGCAGCAACTAAGAAGAAAGTGATTCAATCCACGTGCATCTTCTACTCAAACTAACCAGCTCCAGAATATCCAAGTAAGTCCATCACAACCTTTCTTCCTACTCATGGTCAACTCATTACTGTGTGTTCATTACTTCACCGCCCGCAAATTATTTTACCGCCACGGTCCTTCGAGTATTTTCCGCAACATAACTTTGGTCCAAACGAGCCAGATTCATAGAATCAGCGATCTTCTATACTTTTTATAAGTTTACCGCAATATAATTATAGGTCTCATACCTAGGATTTAGGTCAAAATACCTAAAATACAAAGTTCGTAAGAACGCCATATTGGACGCGTACATTTTGTACGGTGATTCGTACCTACTTCCCCGCTAAATACTACAATACATTCACTGAGAATTATTGTATCAACTTAATATTTCTCCTATTGCATTGAAATAGCATAGGTAAATATTCTAACCGCTTATTATCGTACTTACTTTCACGCTAAATACATAATTCATTGAGGATTACTGTATCAACTTTATATTTCTCCTATTTGCATTGAAATAGCATAGGTAAATATTCTAACCGCTTATTATCGTTAGTTATCTCGGATAACTTAACTACAAATTATATTCAACCGCATTCCTTTTGGTTATACCCGCTTAAAATAATATTATTCTAATCTACCCGCTATACTTAATATTAATCTCCAATATTTTCTGTTAATATTCCAATATGGAAGATCTTAAAGTAAAAGTCAAATTACTTCAAGCTAAAAATCAAGCAATCTTTGAACGCTTATCGTCATTATATGAAACTTCTAAGAAAATAAATATTTCTAGTATTGAGCTTCGTTCCTCTGAATCATTCATGGCGGATACGAAGATTCTGTCAGTAACACGTCAAGAATTTAGTTCCAATTTAGATAAAATAAATATCTATTCGTTACAATTAAATCCTGATCATAAAATTGATTATAACAGTCTTACATCTTTCGGCGGCGTTTACACGCGCGTGGAACGAGTACGTTCTCTTATTACAACGCAATATTCAAGGTCATCGACCGAGTCAGCGTCGCATGATAACGTAAAACAATATACAGGAGCGGTCAAGCTTCCCCCGATTCAAATTCCGTTGTTTGATGGTAAGATTGATAACTGGCCTGTTTTCTATGAATCATTTAAATCAAATATACATAGTAATTTGAACCTTACGGATTCTCAACGTGTGCAGTATCTGATCGGTAATCTAAAGGGAAATGCATTGCAAATTACCGCCGGAATTATTCCGTCAGGTGATAATTATACTGCTATCTGGGACAGTTTAGTTAAAAAGTATCAGGATAAACGAGCATTAGGCTCACATTACATGTCTAACATATTAAATATTAAACCCGCAATTAATAATTCCGCATCTTTAAATAGTTTCATTGAAAGTTTTCACGCGTCTGTTTCCGCTTTATAACAATTACAAATTAACGATTTAAAGGATTTCATTTTGTTAAATTTAGCTTTGAGAAAGTTGGACCCCGCTACCGTACATTTATTCGAAATGCATAAAAGAGATGAGGAAATTCCTACTTATACGGATTTCATGGAATTTATAAAATCGCAAGTTAAGATATTAGATCGAACTGTATCATCTCGCACCGCGTTAGTGAGTAACAACCCTAATAAAAATAATAACTCTTCTCGCAATCAGTCACGTAATAGTACATTACATACTTTTGTTGCTTGTGATAATAACCAAACTTGTTTGTATTGCAATAAAGGTGATCATTGTAAACTTTATACTTGTCCAACCTTTCAATCACTCTCAGCAAATTCGCGTTTAGACTTTATTAAAGGCAAACGTGGACGTGTAAACTGCCTTAGTTTAACGCACACTGCTTCACAGTGTAAATCTATTCATAATTGTAGAACATGTAACAAGCGACATCATTCTCTGTTACATCTGGAGAACAGCTGTCAGCCACCTCAGACGGTCAAAAATGACGCTGTCAGTAGCTCCGCGAACTCGCAACAGGTGGCGCTGTGTGCGTGCTCTCGCATAGGTACAAACACGCAACGTACTACAGTACTCCTATCAACGGCGAGAGTCTACGTTGATAACAAATATTGTAAACATGTTTTTGTAAGATGTTTAATAGATAACGCTTCACAAAATAATATAACTACTTCCGCCTGTTGTAAAAAACTACAATTAAACATTATACCACTTTCAAACTCATTCATTAAGGGTGTCGGAACTTCCTCGCGGCCTAACAATAAAATTAATTCTTTTAAAATTACCGCTCTTGTTGTCGATTGTATCACGGACAACTTGCCATCTCACCTTGTTGACACTTCTGCAGTGCAACATTTGTTCGATTTACCGCTCGCGGATCCACTCTGGCATGTCCCGGGAGAGGTCGAATTGCTTTTAGGGGCAAAACTGTTCCCGTATTTATTACTTCAAAATAAAATTATCTCACCTACTGCTCCGTCCGCTATTGAAACCGTGTTTGGTTACATTCTTATGGGTGAGGTACCCGCTAGTTTATCTAATAACTAGCTGACCCGCCACGACTTCGTTCGCGTGGTATCCTACCCCTACCCAACCGATACCCTATTCTAAATAATCTATATATATATATAATAAATATCCTATATCCGTCTCTTGGTTTTAAGCTACCTCCCTACCAATTTTCAGCCAAATCGGTTTAGCCGTTCTCGAGTTATAAATAGTGTAACTAACACGACTTTCTTTTATATATATAGATAATTATAGTCCCGCTGAATTAAACACCGCTTCATATTTCTCTACCGCGCTAAATATAGATAATTCTCATTGTTTTCTGTCTTTAGACGAATCTTTACATAAATTTTGGAATATTGAAGAAGTACCTTCAAAATCTTTTATGAGCCCGCCAGAACTGGAGTGTGAACAGTTATACGCTTCTACTGTGTCACGTGACTCCAGTGGTAGGTATTGTACCGCGTTACCATTCTGTAAAAATCCAGATTCAATTGGAAATTCTTACGCTGTCGCTTATCGACGTCTAATCAATTTGGAAAACACTAAGCTTCGCGACTCTGCTTTGCGCGCTAGTTATAATGAAATAATCCAAGAGCATATCGATAAAAATTATTTAACTGAAATTACGCCTAGTTCTGTTGATCAGACTGTAGGTTATTACATACCGCATCACCCTGTTATTAGGAATGATAAACAAACAACTAAAGTTCGCATCTTTCTTGACGCGAGCGCTAAGTCTCATACTGGCGTGTCATTGAATACTTCAATAGTGTGTTCAATACTTCACCGCCCGCAAATTATTTTACGGCCACGGTCCTTCGAGTATTTTCCGCAACACTACTGCCTCGGGTACGCCTGAGCAAGGATGCTGCTCTCTTTCTAACAATGGCATGGAATCCGTCAACATGAGCGTTTGCGAACATGCCCGACGCACTGCAATGCCTCGGCAGCCGAAACAACATCCTAAAGGCATTGTTATACTGAACGCGCAGGGCGTTGATTGTCTTCTGCTTATACTTGACCCATAGACTGCACATATAAAATGATTGACAAAACGCCCGAAACAAAGTTACCTTTACTGCTTTACTGCAGCGTGCAAATCTACGGGCCAGCATATTACATCGGACAGCCAACGCCCGGCGCTTCCTCTCAATATCTTCATGGTCAGACTGATCTTCCGAGACCCAGTGACCCAAGTACTTAAAACGCGAAACTCTGGGTATTGAAACGACCTCTATAAAAAGGGGACGTACGTGCGACACATCATGACCGTGAGATGGTTGGAAAATGAATGAAAAGAAATGATGTGAAACATCGTTACTGTCAAATTAATACCTCGTATATAAAAAAATATTTTTTTCCTTTTTTTTTGTAAAAATCGTATAGAAACCACGTATTTTATAATACGGCGAAACTGTGAACCCAGTATATGACTACAAGTGCCCCATCTATGGAGTAAAACGCAAATCTCTTATCTATAGAGACGGGCGTTTAAACAAAAACTACGTACATATAAGAACAGAGAACCTCTTATATCATTGCTCTGGCATAATCCAGTTAAGTAACGCATTAGTTAATAACATAAATAAGTCCTTTTTATCATTCAAACATGAGACAAAATCACATAAAAATATTTTAAACATTGACAAAATTAACCGTTTTTTCGTTTCCTGTAAAGTTTGGATTTCTGGACATACGAGGTTATCATTTTACAGCGACGATATTTATTTTGTAAATTGGTTATAAATAACAGTTTTACAGGTCATGTTTTTTTGCGTGTTTGGTTTAGCTAGAAGAGGCCGGTATTTCCTAACTGACAACTCTGAGAAAAAACACCGAAACAAACTCAGAGGTCAAAGTCTCTTTTAAAGTCCAGACAATTTGTATTTGTATAAAAGAAGCATGTAGGTTAATGTCTGTGATATTCCTTTGAGGAAATAACCACGCAAATTTGAGTGGAACTGTCCAGACAGTGCAAGCATTTGTAAGTTATCGTGTAGCTTAACTTGAACTTAAGGAGCTCAACAATTTGATGAACAATACCAAAGTAAGGACATATATAGTTTCTTTCCGTACGCAAAATACATGCTCGGTCGTGGAGTTGCGGACACCTGCCCGACACTGCACAGTCTGGGGACATAAATCCAGTTCCACGTCAACGGTCATATTTGTCTGCACGGTACGGTGCGGTGTACATACAAGTGTGAGTGATTTCAACGCTAACATTTACCCGTCATACACTATAACTTCGAAAAGGTGATAGTGTTTGGGGTCAATACTAGACAAAGATAACGGTATAGATTTGTTTTCTTTATATTAGTGTTCGTAGTTTTTTTAAATCTAATTTTGTTTAGGGGCTTTTATCAAAGACATGTCAGCCCCATCGTATCCTTTTACAAAGACTGACCTACTTACACAGTCCTAAACTAAATCCAAAATTTAAACTCAAGTGCAGTTAATGTATGACTTAGAAACGAGTGCCTGTCTGTTCAAAACCCACCCGGTCGGCATTTTTTTTTAACGTGTTAAAATTATCAAATAAGTCCTCCCACCCCGGGCAGGGCGGGAGAGACTGTCAGACTTTTACTGACTAAAATCCACGGTGTTCCTTCAATAATCCTTTACGTACCGGGGTCACGGTAATGGGATAAGTCCCACGACCCCGGCAGGCTTCGGCCCTCTACAGGGGGGGCCTCGTCATGTTGCTGACGCTCTTTGAGGCGCGCGTGGAACACAACGCGCCGTCGACCCGGGCATGGTCCATGGTCGGACAGCGAGTTGCCCTTTACTCGCTGTCCGCATGCCCGCGCCTACGGTGGCCGGAGATCGTCGGCCGACGTCCGACGCCGTGGGCGTCTGCCACTGCGGCTGGGCTGGAGGGAGGACGCCATGCTCTCCCTCACACGGCCCGCCTCCTCCTTCGGAAGCATGACTGCTTCGCAGAATGAGGCGACCGCTTCCCACTCCCTCTCGCCCCGCAGCATGGCCTCGACCAATGCCGGGCGCGAGAGGTCTCCGCCTATCGCCGCCGTGAGGACACGTCGGTGATCTGCCCAGGCGGGGCAGTCTTGCACCGTATGCTCTACTGTGTCCTCAGGGCGACCCTCGCAGTGGTGACACCCAGGCTTGATTACATGAACAAATACGAGGCATGCCTTTTAAGTTTTGTCGTTTGAAGAAAAAAACACAACCAGAACCTTATAGTACTTTTTATTGGTTTTCAAATTATTCACCACGTAGCTTAAGAGCGCGTATAAAGCAAAATTACCAATTTTCTATTTGATTTTACATGAAAAATTCCAGACCAAATCTTAAAATAAAAATATATGAATAACTACATCATATTTTCAAGGGCTCTCTCTGATCAAAAACATAAAATAATAACATTTCCTTGGTACAAAAAAATCACGAAATAACCTCTAATTCTCATGTTTTTCCGTTTTGTACTCGATATGGTAATGCCTAGTGCGACAAAAATTTGATAAATAATTATATTTAAACAAGAGTAAAGGCTTTGCTTAGGCATTTTATGTAATTCCTTTTAGTTTTGGATTTATTACGATAAAACACTTTTGGCGCATACTACGTTTTTATTCCGCGCAAGAAGTCATCTTCCGTCGCTCGTTGCGGGAGCTTCAAGCATATTTCTATTTCATACATCAGTCGCTACCGCTCTGTTGAGACGAGAGGACTACGCTCAAGTGTTTTAGCTGCGCCGAGTTATATCATTTCAATCGTAATTGTTGTTGTTGTTCGAACTAAATAGTGAAATGGGAAACAAAAAAAAAACATTGAAAGAGAACTAAAAAAGTTACAAATTGACAGGATGGCTAATTGTCGAAGGTAAGTTTGTGAGTTACTTGTTTGTTATATACTGAAAAAATAAAAATACATTTTATACTTTCGAGAAAGTTTATGCAGGTGATTTTAGATTTTATTTTGAGAGACACAAGATCTAAATTCGTTTACCTACGCACTTTCGTGGGCCGAGTAGGTAACTAGACATAATAATATGTGGGGACATTTCGCACACGGCTGTCTGACCCCAAACTAGGAAGACCCTGTACTATGGGTGTCAGACAGCTGATATACATAGACAAATATATTTTTAAATACATACATATATAGATAAACAACACCCAGACACGACGATATCAAACATTCGTGGTAGGTACTTTATTAGATTATTAGGATAATAGGTAATAAATTACATTCATAATAGGTAGCTATTTACTTTTGCTATTTTGTTATGTTATTCTTCACGATACAATTTTATGATCATTTTCCCATAATGTAGTTATGAGATCATCCAAAAATCTAGATACACGGATGGACAACAATAATGATCTTGCGAGTATCCTATATAAAAAAAAAAAAATCTACCTATACCACTTCTTATTTAATATTTCTATGGTCACTCGTAGTCGTAGGTAACGCGGGCAGAATAGTATATGCAAAATAAACACAAGCTTTTAGTTGGTATCCGTGTTTGTTCGATGAAATATATTTATATCGATTACGAACCTATTTAAGTATGCCCATTAGGTATTTAAACCCTATTTTTGTAGATCAATTTATTGTGGACGTGATTGTATAACAAGGAATTTGTTTTGAAATAATATTTTATTTTCAGAATGTGGCCACCTCGCTCGCCAGATTTAAACCCATTGGACTTTTTGACTGGGGCTGTTTAAAGGAGGTAGTTTATAAAGAAGAAATCATTTCAGTTGAACAGCTGCGACAACGCATACGTTCGGCTGCTGACGAAATATCGTCGGCAGGATTTGCGCGCCGATTGAGACGATCCTTCATAAGAAGGTGTAGAGCGTGTATAGCAGCTGAAGGAGCCCACTTCGAACATCTTGTATATTTTCTTTTTCAATAAATTTGTTTAATTACTAATGTCTTTTATGGTGTCAACAAACCCATAGTGATCAAATTTTAAGGAAATTCTCATTCTCTTTGAGTCTAAAATTAGTTACAGCAGTGTTAAAGTAATTTAATTTTGAAATCAAATTTGTATAAAAATTCTCCTTTAAGATTCGAACAGCAATAACTTTGTACTTTATCAAGATACTGGTTATTATTATACCATTTTAGAATTTGCATTAAATAGGCAATTATCTATACTTATAATAAATCTGTAGAGAGGTCAATTCTGTACATGAAATATATTTTCAAAATAACTATCAGGGGGTGATTAGGGATCGATACTGATGCCAAAAATGCAATCAGTAAAATTTTTGTCTGTATGTCTGTCTGTCTGTATAACCGTTATAGAAACAAAAACTACTCGACGGATTTTAACGAAACTTGG
The DNA here is from genome assembly GCA_943138885.2 of Tholera decimalis. Taxonomy (NCBI): domain Eukaryota; kingdom Metazoa; phylum Arthropoda; class Insecta; order Lepidoptera; family Noctuidae; genus Tholera; species Tholera decimalis. The sequence goes on along the minus strand of OW964553.2, from coordinate 2,230,212 downwards.
TACAAATATTTTTCATACTCCTGAGCTGGTTATAGTATACTTTTCATCACGCTACAATCAATAGGAGCAGAGCAGTGAAGGGAAATGTTGGGAAAACGGGAGAAGTTACTCCATTTTTAAGCTTCCGTCGCGTGTGCAACCTTAATTGTTAAAGCTACACAGAAATCATTTATGACGGAAATGTTCTTCATAAAATTATATAAAAAACATCCCACGACAACATATATCTATCTTTTATGGTTGACTCACAATAACACGTGTAACTCCCGATAGCTTAGCAGTTCGAAGCTTTCTGATTATTATTCTGCTCCGAAATTTAAAACTACCACTACTTTGCAATGGAACTCGGCTAAAAGTAACCCAGTTGCAACAAAATATAATCGAGGCTCAAATTTTAACAGGTTGCGGTGCAGGAGAAACCGTCTTTATTCCCAGAATTCCCATAATACCAAATAATTTTCCATTCTAATATAAAAGAACGCGATTCCCAGTATCGGTGTGTTATGCAATGACAATTAATAAGACTCAAGGGCAGACTTTTCGTGTTGCTGGAGTAGATCTCGGTGTCAGTTGTTTCTCGCATGGTCAGTTGTACGTCGCGCTTTCCCGGGTTAGCAGTTCTAGAAATCTTTATGTTCACGTGCCGGACGGGTCAACTTTCAACATAGTTTACCCGGAAGCTTTGCGCTGAAGTATTGTAGTTCTATACGTACTTAAGCCTCATGTGAACGTGATCTAAACAATATTACCAATACATTAACTTAATAACACACAAGGAGTTACACGCTGACGGAGTCGCGGGCACAGCTATTAACAATAATATTGTGCGGTTCGGTATTGCGATATTTTTCAACAGTATTATAGTTTGACATATTATATTTCCCTACTAAATTACGAAAGTTAATCTGTGTGTTACGTCTAAATCACTGAACCGTGAGGAAGGACATAGGCTACTTTTTTTTACGAAAAACGACGGAAACGTGGACGAAGTCGCGGGCAACAGCTATCTATGCTAATATATAAGGCTGAAGAGTTTGTTTGTTTGTTTGAACGCGATAATCTCAGGAACTACTGGTTCGAATTGAAAAAAATATTTTTAATTAAATACTCAATTTATAGAGAAAGGCTATAGGCTATATATATCATTACGCTAAGGCCAATAGGAGCGGAGCACCAATGAAGAATGCTTCAAAATCGGGCTTAAATTTAACGTTAGCCCAAAGTAACTATTCCACGCGGACGAAGTCGCGGGCAAAAGCTAGTCTAAAATAATGAGCCACCGCAGTGTAGTACATTTTTTTTCGATATAGTCTGGCGGGAATAATTCCGAATCATTCCCGTCGTATACTTCGGAAGTATTCCGAAATATTCCGAAACTTTGGGAATATTTCAACTGCCAAAAGAAACCAGGAAAATCGACCTTTGAAGTCGGTTAATATACCAAAACCTGCTCCTACCTAAGTATAACAAATAATTTTCTGAAAACCGCATCAAAACGTGTTTGCTTGCAAGGTTTGCCTTTAATTGTTTTTATTGGCTGGGCTATTAAACGCGTTAAGTAGGTAGGTAATGATTAATACCTACCTATGCGACTCGCGAATACTCGCGATGCGTACCGAGCTACATACAAACTAACCAAAAACATAGGTAACCCTTTTTCAAGAAACAAATAAAATATGGTAGGCCTGGTTTTTTATTCAACTACTGACATTTATAAAAATAGCATTCAATTTCGAAATAAGTAGAGTACCTACCTAGAAACAAAAGAATAAAAATCCTGTTAATCGCAGGCTAACATATCTACCTATAAAAATATCAACATATACTTAATCAATCCCATTTATAATAAAACTAGTACTCACGCGGGGCTTCGCTCCCGTGGATTCTATCACGGTAAAAACATAACTCTCCTTTTTTGCAGTCGCGTAAAAAGTAGCCTATAACCTTCCTCAAGCTTCAAGCTATTTCCATACCAAATTTCATCCAAATCCACCCATTACTTTCGAAGATTAGCGCGTTCAAGCAAACAAACAAACAAAATTTTCCGCTTTATAATATTAGTATAGATAAACATTTATATTTTACTCTTGTATCGTACGTAGTCTCGCACTGAACAATAATTAACCCACCCACCACACAACAAACAAACACGTTAATTTCGATTGAATTATTCGGGCGAAATATTCGGAAACATTCGATTGCGGGGTACGAATCTTTCTCGCGGGGGGAAAACTTCTCCGGGGAGCATCTCCCCTCTTACCGCACCCCGCACCGCCATCGCAGCGCGGCGGCAGCGGCCGGCGCACAGAGGGCTTTATTTAAATTCATTTTGAATCATTCTGATTTAAAGAAACTTTCCCAGAAGTATTCCGGAATTATTCCGAATTTTTCAGAAGTTTTGCAACTATAGATACAGGGGCCCAAAATTGCGTAATTCCGTAGAAAAAAAATGTTAAAATTTAAGAATAAGTATTTTTTACAATATTGATTTAGAAAACAAAAAAAGGAAGATAAAAAAAGGAAGGCTACCTACAAAAATAAGAAAAGCTCATAAGACAGAGAGAGGGCTTTAAGAAAATTCGTTGTTGGTATACAAGATGTAGAAGGTACTGGAAAGGAAAAAGTAGGACTTTCTACAAAAAGCAATGAGATCCCATAAAAAAACAATACTTGTCAAAAAACCAAGTCTCGCAACTTAGTTGTTCTACCGTAAAAAGTTATGAGATCCATGTAATACCAAGTCGGTTATTAATTTATTCAGTCCCTACTTAAGGGACCTTCTGTCTTAAGTTGTTACGTAATTATCTAACCTAACGACATCTTATAGTGACCATATCAATATTAAAAATCTTTACCGTTTTAAATAAATAGATTGACTCGGCCATCGCATGAAAACACAATATATCTCACAAGTAATACATATAATAAATTAAATTGTTTATTGCGATTGCCAAGTCAATCTATTTAAAACGGTAAAGATTTTTAATATTGATATGGTCACTATAAGACGTCGTTAGGTTAGATAATTACGTAACAACTTAAGACAGAAGGTCCCTTAAGTAGGGACTGAATAAATTAATAACCGACTTGGTATTACATGGATCTCATAACTTTTTACGGTAGAACAACTAAGTTGCGAGACTTGGTTTTTTGACAAGTATTGTTTTTTATAGGATTATATATAACGTATACACATTTGCCAAAAACTAAATTAGTATTAATTATTGTAAAATCGATATGTTTAACTTTTGGTCTACAATAAAGTTTATTTTTATCTATTCTAAATACTAGCTTTTGCCCGCGTCTTCGTTCGCGTAGAGGTTTTTCCCGCGTAAATCCTGATCGCGTGGGAATTTCGGGATAAAAACTATCCCATGTTCTTCCCACGGTTCTAATCTATTCCCATGCCAAATTTCATCTAAATCGGTTTAGCGGCTTAGGCGTGAAAAGGTAACACACAGACAGACAGAGTTAATTTCGCATTTATAATATTAGTATGGACAATATGGACAATAAAGCATAAACTTTTTAATTAAAAAGAAATAAATACAAGAAAAAAAAATCGACTCCATTATTTGTTCAACAGGGTAATTTTTATTATGCGACTAAAATAAAAAAGATGCCATAATACATTGTTTTGACACTGAAAACGCGGCCATTGAAATTTGACGCGATACTTTTTGAAATGAGCGCATCATTTAGAATTAAGCACTCATTTTATGCGGACGGTTTTGAGACGTTGAGTGTGCATCTTGGGTTTTTAGTATATCAATGCATAGAACAGTTCCAAATTCAAAATTGCCGGGAAATATGGAAACGACAGAACTTAAAAGGCATGCCTAGCACCATATTTTTATCCCCCTCTCAATATTTTAATCACATCTGAAAAAAGCTTTTGACACCGTCTCTGTTCCCATCCTCGTGCGTATTCTAGAAAGTATAGGCATAAGGGGAGACCCCCTGGCACTCTGAACAGATTATCGCCAGGATAGAAAACAGTGTGTGAAAAAAGGAAATCACGGTATTAATGAGTTAAAAACGAATTTCAGAGTCCCACAAGGAAGTGTTTTAGGACCAACGCTTTTGCTAATATATCATCGGCATCAGCGAATTGTTGCTTGCCTGTCGGTTTTCTACAGATTGTACTTCGGGGAGTGTGCGCAGGAGCTCCATGACCTGATTCCTTCATCTCCCTTTCACTACCGGTCTGCCAGACGCACGGCTGGGTACCATCCACACTTGTTTGATATACCGTGGATTTCTCTGCCGGCTTCTGTGTTCCCTGCCACTTATGACCTTTCAGCCTTTAAAGCACGAGCATCTTCTGGGCTCGATCGTCCCATCTTTGACGTCATCTATCGCTTACTATCAGGCGAGATCGAGGTCAAGAGTGGGCCCAACAGTAATAAAAAAAATTTAGATATTATTGTTGACCAACGATTGTCCTGGCATTTGCACACAGAAAAGGTCATGGTTCGTACCAGAAAGCTAATCTGGATTTTTCAGACTCTAAGACATGTTACTACAAAGATTCTTTTAAATAAAATATACGTCTCACTTGCCCAGTCAGTTAAGGTGTACTGTGTATTGGTTTGGGGAGGGGCTACAAAAGCCAGTTTCTGGAACTGGAGTGAGCCCAATGGTCTCTCTTGAAAAGCCATGTATTTTAAATCATATAGATCCTTACTAAAGTGCTAAAGACCTATACGCATTCAGTGGTCTTCTTTTAGTCAGAAAATTATATTTCCTTCAGGCTTTCTTAAAACGTCACAAAACCTGAGCACAAAAAAAAACCCTTTCCTTTAATTGTAGCGTTGACAAAAAAGAAGGAAATATCTCGTTGCTCCAGAAATGTCAGTCAAATCATCAAACGCAAAAAGGCAATATTTTAAATATTTTTCCCATGACGTATGGAGAATGTTAATAAGTTTTAGTAGACTGGCTGAAGTGCAAAAGTTATGATATCACACAGTTTGTAAAAGGGTTTCAATGTAGGAAACCCTTTGTCAAATTGTGTGAATTGTGATAATTTTATTATATTATTTTATTTAGGCAAAGCGAAAACATTTGCCCTGGCAAACTAAGATAATCAAACAACACGCTAATACGGGGCCAAACCTAACTCAGACACCAACTCCTCACATATACAAGGCTGTAACATATTAAGTTATTCTTTATTTAAATGTACCTGTATCGTGAGGAGAAATAAACGCATATATTAACGCATATAAAATATATAAACGCAATTGCAATAATAAAACAACGCTCGCCGTTGACCGACCAACAACGTCGTAACAAGCAGTCTATGTTCGTAACAACTTTATTCAATCCAGTAGTTTATTTTGTTTCAGATTCAAACTCATATTTTTTTTTGTAATAATAAGTTTAACTAATTATTTAGAAACCACCTCATCGAGTCTATCTTATCGTAGCCATCCCGATTTCATAATTAAACACAAAAACTGTTTTTTGTCACTGGGATTCGAATGCAGGCTACAACGTGCTAATCATCTTTACAATAGCGTTAACCGCTAAACCAGATAGATTTAGATGCATAGATATAGAACCAGATACATGTACATATATAGATGGACACGAACACACGGTGGAGGTTTGCCTCACTTGGGCAGAGCCACGCCGTGTCCTCGTATGTATGATATGCGGCGACCTCTCGCTCCCGGCCCTGGTTTAATCCATGGTCCGGAGCGAGGAGGCAAGGGAAACAGTCACCTCCTTCTGCGTAGCAGTTATGCGAAAGAGGTGGTGGGACGCGCGAGGCAGAGGTGGGCCTCAAGGCCTTCACAGCCTTTAGCTCCGGGCGTTGGGAGTCACAAGGTGACTCCCAGCCACCTCCGGGCGGGCCTGCGGGCTGCGAGCAATGGGTAGCTCGCCGCCCGACTGTAACCACGCCCGTGTAGACGGCGCGTCGTGATCCACGCTCGCCTCAAAGACTTAAAGTCAGCAAAATTGTCGGGGCGCACTAGAGGGCCGTTGCTGCGGAATTTTTCGAAATAGTTATCGTGGCCTCGGAACACGGGTGGTATTAGTCAGTAAAATTCTGACACACCCTTCCGCTTTGCTCAAATCGGGAGGCAGTCATTGGATGATTTCCCGTCCTTAAAAACAAGGTAAACATAGATACCACTATCTTAATACGCCGTCGCGACATGACAGGCTTGTCACTAAGGCGAATGATCCATCATTATATCGCTCTCTTTCTAACTAGATAATGATGAAAGAATGCGATATACGAGATCGTGCAAAATGTTTGTTATAGAAAAAGGTCGTAAGTGCGACTTATTTTGATGCCATAGATTTGTGAAACTGCTTATGGACTTATGTCCCCTACTATGGTACAGACGCTAGCACATGAAGCTACCCGAAACTGTAAAATTTTCCCAATCAACCTTGAACCTAATTTCTTTAACAATGAAGTTGAAAATCTATTAAAGAAATTTGACAGATTGTTGTAGCTTGATGTGCTGGCGTCTGTAGTCTCCTACAATTATGGTTTCTTTTATTGATTATAGACTCGCGTTTAACCACCATTTTACCTGATGGTGAGCGATGATGTGGTATTGTGGTCAAGATGTACACGCCAAGATTTAACAAATAGAAAACATGGAACAGTTTTTTCATGATCTTTTATTGGTTTATCCTTAGTAAAAAAGAAAAATATTTGTACTTTGGCGTTATATCTGGATTTACCTACTCATCCGATTACAATAGTTCTGTCGCTAAACAGACAGAGAGAGCTATTAACGCATTTGTAGATAATAATTTGATAAAATTTCATACAAATAAGGTAGGCTCTGCTTAGTACTGACTATTTGTTACAAGATGGACATACCACCCACTAGCGACCCGCCCCGGCTTCGCACGGGTGCAATTATTTATATTAAATATACTATAGAATGTCTTTATATACATCGTTGACAGCCTCTTTGTCATTCGACATACATGTTCTCTTTAGTAATTACTCTGGAAAGTGCGACACATAATTATTTACCATGGGAAAAACATTTAACGCTCAAATCTAAGCAACATAGGCACGCGCGCTGTGCCTCCGCCGGCACCGCGCTGCAACCTCAATGTCTTTGCATTTTAAATCTGTAATATCTTCGAAACTATTTATTTAAATTATATTCTGTAAAGAGCAATATTGATTTATATTAAATGCACTATGTATTTATGGTACTTAATTGGATAAGGATTAATGCTGTATTGCTTAAAATCGCTTCGTAAAATATGCTCGTATTTCTCGTAGAAAGTAAAGGATAAAAAATGGTTGTTGTGGGTTATCTATAAGAGATAGACAGATGCCATCGAGGACATTTTTGTTGACCTTTTTAAGATGTACAATACTGTAGTAAATTATTTTGATTTATCTCGTAGGGTTTAGCCAGCGTCTGCAAAGCAAGCGCAAGAAAATGTGTTTATTTGCGACATCACATTAGACGCCTCAAAAATTATCAGTGTTCCTCTACTATATTATGCATGTTATATACTTAAAAACCTTCCTATTGAATCACTCTTTCTATTGAAAGAAACTGCATTAAAATCCGTTGCGTAGTTTTAAAGATTTAAGCATACATAGGGAGTAGGGACAGACACAGGGAAGCGACTTTGCTTTATACTATGTTAAGATAAGCACAAAACGTTTTGGGAATAATATAATTGGGCATTCAGATAAGGAATAAAATTAACTACCGGATTATGTGTTTTCTGAATAGCTATCAGGAGGTATTTAAGACAAGAGTGAATAGGTTACTTTTAGGCAAGTGTGCTTCATCTGCCACACATCATTGCTTATCATCAGGTGAGAAGGCAGTCAAACGTTAAACTATCAACAATACAAAAGAATGTAACAGATGATACGTGGGTATTTTTATAACTTACTAGCTTTTGCCCGCGACTTCGTTCGTGTGGGAGGTTTTTCCCGCGTAAATCCCGATTCTGTGGGAATTCTGGGAAAAAAAGTATTCTATGTCCGTCTCCTGGTTCTATGCCACCTCCCTACCAATTTTCAGCCAAATCAGTTCAGCCGTTCTTGGGTTATAAAAAGTGTAACTAACACGACTTTTTTTATATATATTGATTTAATTTTCGACGTTCCCATTCCAGTACGCAAGCGTTCAGCGGACGCCCCGCCGCATGACTTCATGCAGTTCGCCGGCAACCGCGTGCAGGAGATCGAGATCAGCAACCTGGCCGAACTGCTGGAGTACGAGCAGGACAGGAAGCTGGATCAGTAGACGAGATACGAGATCTGGAGGGGTGGGCACGGAGGCTGTAGGAAATGGAGTGCGTACTGAAATAAATGATCTTTATTTTGCAAATTGATGATTAAATAACACTCACACGTCATTTTTTTTCGTAAATTTAAACGAGATGAGGCCGGTATTTCCAAACTGACTATTGAGAAGAAACATAGATAGAACACGAGAGGAAATGGAGTGCGTACTGAAATAAATGATCTTTATTTTGCAAATTGATGATTAAATAACACTCACACGTCATTTTTTTTCGTAAATTTAAACGAGATGAGGCCGGTATTTCCAAACTGACTATTGAGAAGAAACATAGATAGAACACGAGAGATAGATCATTCGAGACACAATACAGAAATAACTGTGCCTAGCTGGCTTAGCAGATTAGAAGCTTTACGTACAAAATAAAGCCTTAGAAATGACTAGTATTCGTTCGGAGACCAAGTCATGCAAGATTAAAATCAATCAAAATACAAAAGAGAGTTTTGGTACGCTGAAGTAATTCATCCCAGTCGCAAACAAGCGAGTAAATGAGCTCATTAGAACTTAAAACGGGTTAATTACTATGTGTATATATTCTTTCGATTTTCTGATATTTAGGCACTGTTGCAAGCGCCATAATCACGGATGAACTGAAGTTATTGCGGGTGTAATATCCCGATTTAAGTTTTAATAATACTGTCAGTTCAAAAATTATAAATGAGCTCAACTGGGTAGGCAAGGAAACGTTACCTAGTTATCACACATAGTCGCCTTTTCGGGTTAAGAGTAGACTATATAGCAGAGTTTGAGGTTGTATCAGCCGATTGAATAATATTTATGTCGTACTTGAAATGCCGTAAGGTGATGAATGTGACTGATCAATGTTGAGAAACATCACATCACATTGCTCTAAAGCCCGCTCCAAACTCACGCCGAGAACCCCCGAGAACACCCGAGAAGCGTGAATGTGATCGCTTTCTTGCCATCTCGTTCTCGCGCTCGCTTCAAAGGGTTTCTTGGGCGAGAAAAGAGAACGGTATTACATTCTTGTTTGGCCTCAGTGAGACCGTGGCAATGTAGCATTGATTGTGTGTTGTTATGCTGTATGTATCTACTGTCTGTGGTCGTCAAGCTATTATAAATTGGGTGGTTTTTTTTATCTTTTTTTAATTATTTCTAATTTAAGTTTTCACAAGATTATAATATGCTAATGCACACAAAACCAAAGCCACGTACTGTCGTCTATTCCGGATAACGATCGAGAATGCGAATGAGAAGGTTGCATGAGTGTAGATGCCTTCTCGGTTCTCGCGCAATTTCTCGGCAAGACTTCTCGGCGAGACTTCTCGCGTGAGTCTGTAGCCGCTATAAGTTGACTTTCCGATAAAACTGCGTACCAAATGCCAATTAGCTCAAAGTAAGTCTTGAATAATACAGTTGCAAACCTGCTAACAATAAACACATTCGCAGGTTTGACTGTAGTTAGTACTCCAGTTGCTATCGCCTCCGTGTTAGTGATGTGTCGGTGTGGATGTAGGATACGGAGTGTACTAGTTTATGGAATCGAATTTAGTCGATTCTAAAAAAATCGACTAAAGTAGTTCAGAATGGCTGGATGGCGTTATTACTGTGACTGGTATTATTTAAATTCTTTTTTGCTCTCTACCTTCAGTTACTATGATATTGTAAGCATACAAATAGTTTGATACTGATTTTTCAACAAATCGGATGGTTTTTTGATAGTGTGAGCACATAATGCATGGTTGTGTATGTCATAGGTTAAAGGGATAGTGGACATAGCTTATTCATAGCTATGATCCTATTATAAAACTAGCATATGAAGTAATCGATTTTAAAAATTGATTTACTCATCGTAACACATCTTTGTTTTTGTTATTAATTTTATGAAAAGAGAAAAGTGGAAATATCTGTCTATTGTAATCCAACATGTTAAGTAAGATAAATATAGTTTTAAGGCAAGAGAAATTACATTTTGTGCCAAAGACAATATACCAACCTGTTTTTTAAAGAATAATTATTTACTTAATTGGAATTACGTAAAGAAAGAAGGAAAACGTTTATTGACACACGCCACAAGTACACAATAAAAAAATACCTATAACATATTATTAAAACAAAAAAGTATAAAAAAAAAAAACAAACGACATTACTGTGTGACTCACGGCTGTGCCAAATAAGCTTGGTTCATCAAAATGCCGTATAACTAGTGCACGAGGCTTAAAAAAAAACTACGGTACGTTAACGTTCAAGAAAAATGCCAATATCACTAAATTACTTATACGTAGAAAATTAACGTCTTGCTAGTTGTAACATGTTTTATTACAAAAGACAGAAATATTCTCCTATATCCACATCCAAGTGTGAATAGATAAGATTTAAACTTAGTCCAATTTTAATGTAAGCACCATAATACTCAATGTTAAAAAAAAATAGTTCTGTTTTTGTCTGTTGTTGTCATTATTTAGTCGATTTTCGGAAACTGTGTTTTGATGTATTCGATTGCAATGTATTATTTAGTATAATTTATTATTTTTGTGCCATATTTCATGTGGTTTTAAATATTTAGGTATATAAGATGATAGATCTTTAAATAATAAGGAATTATATTAATCGTCGAGCGCGAAATATCGTGCAATAAGCACAGATTACACGTAAACTATTATAGGATCTCATTGTGAGAAGATTTCTTTTTCATATCTTAAGTAAACTAAATCTTAGATTATTTTAAATCACGTTGGATCTGTATTGGTTCCAGTAGGCCGTGGTATTTTAGTTTAAATAGTTTATGTTCACTTTGCTTGTCCATGTAAGCGACTTACGCCGAAATAAAAATGTTTAATGTGATTGATGTTTTATTTATTAAAACTTTATGCAACACAAAATGTACAGACGCCAGCACATCAAGCCACGACAATCTGTCAAATTTCTTTAATCGATTTTCAACTTTATTGTTAAAGAAATAAGGTTCAAGGTTGATTGGGACAATTTGACAGTTTCGGGTAGCTTCATGTGCTGGCGTCTGTACAAAGGTTTTAATTTTAATTTTGTTTCTACCAGAGTACCAGTTTTATTGTCTGTACCAGTTGAGGAGTTCGTGGCTTAATAGCCGTATGGTTCGATCTTAAAAGCTGAGCCATCTTAATAATATCGAGATTCCTTTGTGATTTGGAAAGCTCGTTAAGGCGTTGGTCCTTGTCATCTTTTCCTTGAACATCTTTGTCAGTCGTTACGGGTAGTCAGACTTAGAAGGCAGAAATTCAGATTAGTCTTTAAAAGGGTATCGTGTTACGCAGTTACTGGGTTGTGGAGGTCAGATACGCAGTGGCTCCATGTAAAACACTAATATTTAACTGTATTCGGTTAGACTGGATCTAATAAAAAAAATAACAATAAGCATTATTGTTAGAAAAAATAAATCAAATTACGCATCACATTATCATGTTGGTTGTAACAATGCGCTCAAAATAACACGCATCAGATCACTTGTGCTATATTTTGTTACTTTACTTGCTCCAGAGACCTTAGCCAAGTAACAAAATTTTCTATTCTACTGCATGCTAAAAATCTATAAAAGAAGAAGTTTTTGTGACCGATTACTCACAAAAACTTCTTCTTTTATAGATTTTTAGCATAGCCACAGCCACGCATCGCCACCATGCTACGATGCGTGGCTGTGGCTATGCTAAAAATCTATAAAAGAAGAAGTTTTTGTGTGTTTTTACTCCGCCGCATGCCCTGTCATAATCCTATGCACGCCCCTGCGTGATACTAGAAACACGATGAAGTACCAAAAGCACGATGAAGTATCATTAGGAACAAAAACCATTGATTGTTTAGTACACACCGACCAATGAAGCGGCAGGTGTGTAAGCGCAATGGATAAGTGTTTTTACTGATATCCTCACTCACACGATAGTTTTGTGAAGCGGCTGCTGCCGGCTTTTGTTGGTTATGATGTAACTACACGTTTGTGGTTGTCGATATTTTATACGTTCCTACTGCCACATCCAGATCGTTCACCCATTCTGGCATGATTGAGATTCATCTAAACTTTTGCATTTACAATAGTAGTAAGATAATTCATTGTGATTTTGTAGCATGTCCTGACACATACTTTAGGAGTAGTTTCTGTTTCCCCCATACGTGTGATCCATGCAAAAGTATTTTTTGATTATAATTTGAATATTAAATAATTAGAATTCTAGAGACTAATGTCGCACGTATCCATGATTTATCACATATCCGTTGAAATATTCAGTTTTGAAGTTTCGCTGATTATTGCTATTACTAAAGTTATACACAGACAGATATATTGTAGTATTGTATTTTACAGCCTCTAGATCATAATTGTATTGTTTACTGTGACAAAATTTTACCAACTTTAGTTTGTTAATATTCCAATTATGATCACACTTCACTTGTTTAGAGTGGCAAGTACGACGGAAACTCCTGTATCGTTTTATTTTCACAGTCAATAAAATCTTTTGGAAAAAGATCAGATATTAAAGGATTTATAGGAGGGAAAAGAATTTTATCTATATTTTTCTACGTTTACATCCACGTACAACTTAACATCACTATTCGCGTAACTAGCATATGTGTGTTTATTCTCGAGTCCGTAGCTTCAGTTAGAAGAGCCGCCTCCTGTTCGCATGTGTTCTATTAGTGAGTTTTTTAGTGTTGCTGTAAGTTTCTTTGTATGCGGGAAAAATGTGAGCTCGTGTGTCGTTCTTAGTTTTTGCTTTTGTGTTAGTGAATTGAGTAGGTGAAATGTGGAGACACCTGAACACGAAATATTTCTTTACAAAGCATATCTCTGTGTTTATATGATCTGTGGTTTTTACACTTTGGCTTTGCTCAGTCTCTGTTCTTCTTGCTTCTTCTTCTCTCTCAGTTCTTCTTGAACTTGTTTTTTTTTATGTATGTTATCTCGTTAGTCGTAGATGGCTGAACCGATTTAGAAAATTCTTTTTTGTTTGAAAGGGTGTACTTTCTAGTTGGTCCTATTGTCCTCACGTTTGGATATGATGATGGGATCATGGAGAAATCGAGGGAACTCTTCAAATATTATAGGCACACCTATAGCGTTTTGGGTATTTCTTATAGTACCTTGTGCAGTTGCTCTCGAAAAGCACCATTTGAGGAAGTGGAACTGATGATGTAGACGCATTACACCAAAGACCAAATATGAACTCAACGATAGCAAATTAGATTTATTTAAAAAAATTAATGAGTTCTTCAACATGGATCAATTTTATGAGGAAGTGTGTACAGTCAAAGACTTGTTGAAAGTAGCAGTGCAGAACAAAGATCTCACAACGCTACAAAAATGGCAAATCATTTTTAAGGAGAATCAAGACTTCGCAAATCTTCTGAAGTTATTTTCTTTTTAACCGACTTTAAAAAAAGGAGGAGGTTCTCAGTTCGTACTGAACTTTTTTTCATATTACCTACCTCATAACTCGAAGACGGCTGGACTGATTTGGAATGGGATCCTGGAGTAATCGAGGGAACTCTTCAAATATTATAGGCACACCTATAGCGTTTTGGGTATTTCTAATAGTATCTTGTGCAGTTGTTCTTGAAACGCACTATTTGGGGAAATGGAACTGATGATGAAGACCACAAATGGCCACCGAAACTACTCAATAATAAGTATTTCGTGGATTGCGATTCGATTACTTGAATATGGATCTTAAGCACTTATGCTCGTCACAATGGTGATCTAGAGCTGATGGTGAAGTACCAGGAGAACTCCTCAAAAATTAACGGCTCTGCATCGGGAAAAGCAATATTTTGTAATAGGTGATAAGTACTTCACATTTTGGCTTTTGTAACTGGATAAGTTACAAACCGACCAACTAAAAATCGTAAATAAACGTAAAAAAGTATTTTCACAAACCAACTCTTATTTTATCTGTGAGGCGAAACCATTTGACACCGGAGCATGTCAAAGCCGAGATTCAAATATAAACTAACTTCAGCATGACTTGCGGTGAATTTCACAACTACGGAATAAAAAACAAGGGCCTTCTAAAGGCAGCAAAAAGTAATGAAGGCAGAAAATATAAATTAAATAAAAAAATAATTATCTGTAAACTACTTTCATACTTAACTTTGTTGATTTTCACTAATATATCAACAATAATCAGTTTTTCGATTATTGTATTTGTATACACCTATAGGTCATTTTCAGTCATTTTATGGAAATGGGTAATGTTTTTTATTTAGGCCTCCTTAAATGGAGTGGTATCCTGGACACCAGATCCTGGAGATACCGCGCAGATACCGACTTAAGTGACGGTAATACTAAGAGTGTAACTGTTACCCAAGGTGATACCTGCCTGGACACCGCTCCATTTAGTTCTGATTTCCTCAAACTTGGTTGGACACGCTTCCCCGTGTTTAGAGTAGTCTATCAAGCAAATCTGACTATATTATTTTTTTAAAATAAAGATTCATCGTTTTATATACGACGAAAACGAAAAAATAATATTACTTTTAAAAAAATCTGCTTTTTGTTTGTCCCGATCTACAACCCTAAATCCCGATTTTCTTTAACTTCTGTCCCGATTTAAAACAAATCGGACCTGGCAACACTACACACAGCACACAACAATCTCCACTTTTTAATGAGCATAATATCCATCTATCCAGACAAAAAATACGTAGGTATATTATTTTGTCCTTTAAAGTTTCGAACGCGGTCGTGTTCTCTGGGTGAAGGGAGTGTCAGACTTCTACTTACTAAAATCCCAGAGGAAATGGTAGAACAGTCCTTCCTTTTCTGTTGTTGCAGGGCGTGACATAATTATCACGTGAGAACATTCCCGCTGTGTCCCTTTTTATCTGGTGGGAAAATCATCAAAAATCTCCTCCCGCTCTGGGTGGAGCGAAAGGGAGTGTCAGACTTCTACTTACGTAAGTTTACCAAACATAAATCATGAATAGCTGTAACATCTGTTTGTAAACCAGAAATAAATAAATAAAATTATATAGATCTTGAACACGCCTGCTGCCTGTATGATTATATACATTATATACCATCATTATTATTACAGCTGAGAGACGTCCGTAATTGAACATAGTCTTAGCCCATTTTTATTCTTTGTAGGAAAATCATCGAATAACTTCTCCCGCTTTGGGTTAAGCGGAAGGGAGTGTCAGACTTCTACTGACTAAAAACCCACACTTCCTTCAGCTGCCCTTGTGGTCCTGGACCGTGGTATCTCGTTAGAATATTCCGAAGCCCCAGCAAGCCCCGCTATGTGCCTGGACCCTAAAAAGTTTTACTCTTGAATGTGTGTAAGTATCATCATTAGTGTTTGGCGGTTGCTCACTGCTTGCCTTTTCAATCCAGCCTACGCTTGTTCAGCCACGACCAGACACGCTCCTGTCGGAGATCGTCACTCCATCTAGCTTGAGCCTAGTTATTTTTCTAAGAGCCTATCTTACTCTGCGTTTGGTGTTTTGAATATGAGCTTACAAATAGTGTTCCTTAAAGAAGATAGATAACGCTTTGTATAGAAAACTGATTTCAACTTTTGGAACGTTTTGGTATTTATTTTATTTTACAAAGATTTTATGCAAGCTCTCTTATTTATTTATTATTTATTATTATATACTTTATTGTACACCTTACAATACACTTAAGGATACAAATAATTAATTAGTGTACAATGGGCGGTCTTATCGCACAGGGCAATCGCTTACAGACAACCTTTGGATGGACAGAAATGAAAGGAGACAGATTTAGGGCTGTCAGTGTACAGCATCATACTAATCAAACATAATAATATAAAATACATAGAGTCTGGCTAACGAAAGCGTGACCTGAGAAAACGCGGCAAATTCAAAAAATCTTTATGTGGTATTACTGACTATAGTAGGAGAAAAACATTTTGATACTCTGAAAGTTTATGTATCTACGACAATCAATTTGTATAATAGTTGTTTACGAACTTAATTTCTAATTTAGGGATCATACCATATAATGTTTTTAAAGACTCCGTTTGGTGTCACGGAGCCTTGACTGTCATGGGTTGAAAAAAAAAACGAATGCGTAGATTTATTTATTTATTTACATAATATTTTGTTTAATTGTATAATTTGTTTAATCAACTACAGGCGTTTTGAGTATGATAATTATTTAATCATCGTACTCAAAATCCGATCGGCCGGATCCGATTCGGCCAAATGTGGTTTTTATCAGTGTTTCTGTTTCTTTTACGGGCAGATTAATGTTTTTTTGCCACCATACGCTAAGCTGAGCGCCATATAAGCTCAATCGGGTTGAGATCGCAGTGGTAAGGTGGTAATCTCAGTACCTCATGGCCGCATTGTTTCAAAAGTTCGTCAGCTACGTCCAGGGGCTCGGGTTAATGTTTGTTAACTAAACATAACAATTCTGCTTTTGTTAGGCAATCTTCGTAATTTATTATGTTGTACAGTGTGGTAGCTCACATTATTCATCACAATGACACTGGGTTCATTCAAATTAGGTATCAATTTTTCTTTTAACCATTTATTGAAGTTTTCGGCATTCATGTCATGGTGGTAGTCGTACTGAAATCTAACAGTGTATTTGGTACAAACCTAGTTTCAGAGCCAGCATGTACTATAATATATCTTTTCCCTGTAGAGATATGTTACAGCGGGCTTGATTGCGGGGAAGCACTCGTTGTTGGACCTTACCATGACATTTTAGGCTTATAATTTTTGTGTACATAAATATATTTCATCTAAATAGATGATTAGTTTTCCTTCCGTTCGTTTGGCAGCAATTTCTCGTAGATAACGATGTCTCCAAGCAGCAATATCAAAACGTTTGACAAGAACCATTCGTTCATTTTTATTTTTCTTCAACTCATACCCATTAGCAATTAATATTTTACGTAGAGTTTCTCTGCATCCACTATAGCCAATGCTAGAATATAATTCTTACAACAATGTTCGCAATGTCGGAACCTCCTTTCTGACAATATAAAATTCATTGATTTTATTTCTTATTGTATCAATATCAAAACTGTCTAAATCCGACACTGAGCCTCTGTGAGGGCGTTTTTTTCCTGGAGTGTTCCACATCCCTTCATTCACAGATCCTTCCTTTTAAATTTTTTTTAGTGTTGTGACACCAACCTCTGCAAAACAAAGAATAAAATGCATATTAAGAAATTAAGGTACCCAAATAGTTTCATAATATCAAATAACACAACTTTGTGAAATGGAACAATCAAATAAAACATTCTTAACCGTAACATACATACCAGTTTATGAAGATATTTCTTCTAAGAACTTAGTCTGAGTTTCTATTAAAGATTTTTTCTCTAAATTTGCTAACGTTTCAACATGGTTTTTAACTTCGCAGATTTCTTGAATATCTCCAATATTATCTATAAAGATAAGAAAAAGTATCATAACATCGTAAATATATCTAATAATCAGCCACCAAGGATCAACATTACAAAGTCGTACTAACCTAAAAAATCTGAGATCGCATGTAAACATTGTTGTTTCTCTTGGAAAACAATTTCTTTCTCTTCTTGCTTTTGTTTAAACTTACTGATCATAGTATGTAGCAGCTTTCGCACGTTACTTTTTATTGTTTAACCCATATTATAGCGATTATTGTTGAATATTAATTGTCCTTACAAACTACTGACAATTGTAATCACAGACTTTGACAACTTAATAATGTTGCCATATTAAACTTTTAAGAAAACTCCAGGACACGCTTTCGTTAGCCAGACTCATATATTTATAATATATACTAATACATATCAAAATCATAATAGAGAAAGGAGGGGAAAAATTTAATTATAGTGAGAGGTAATGCTCTTTCACCATTTTCTTGAAAGTAGGTAATGTTTGAGCACGCCTCACATCTATGGGCAATGCATTCCATAAACGGGCTGCTTGGATAGTGAAAGATTTATCGAAGAAAGAAGTGGAATGCATACGGATACTTAACTCTAAATTTTCCGATGATCTCAAGGACCTTGAATGTGTGTCACAGAGAAACCGAAAGCGGTCTTTAAGATAAAAAGGAGTGAATGGATTAAATAGCATATTATAAAGCAGAGAAAGTAAATGAACATTCCGACGAAACCTAATAGGAAGCCATTTGAGCTTAGTACGAAATTCAGAAACATGGTCGTATTTGCGCAAGCCAGATATAAACCTAATACAGAGATTTTGAAGTCGCTCTAGCTTGTCGAATTGGTCTTGGATCAAATCAAGATAGCTGGCATCAGCATAGTCCAATATAGGAAGAAGAAGAGATTGTGCAATTGCAATTTTAGTGGTGATGGGAAAAAAATTACGAAGGCGAAGGATTTATTTATGAAGCTACTAATAATCACGTTACGTACGTAGTATGCGTTAACTCTAATTTTAAGTTATAAAACGATTAACAGCGATTCAACGAAACAAGACGCTCATTCTAAACCTGTCACTTCTAATGTCGGTGACTCAGTGTATCTCAAGTGTCACCACAAGCAAAACAAAGCTCTCTCTCCAGTTTGGAAAGGGCCATATAAAATCGTAAAGGTTAACGGTAATCACACCGGGACCCTCCTTATAAACCGTAAGCATGTACGTCATAACTATGACGAAATAAAACTAGCGTTTGACGTTGCAATAACTTGATTTATTTCAGGCACCTCACTGCGGAATATAAGTGTCATCAAGTCGTCACACCGATAACAAGCAGTTCCGGTTTAAACTTTGATAAAATGATTAATGTTAAGTTTACCAACGATGATTGGAATGTAGTTACGTATTTAGATACTAGCTGTGCCCGCGACTTCGTCCGCATGGAATAGTGACTTTTCAGGCAGCATATTTTGAATTACATATACCGTCGTTTGGGTAGCTAAAAATTTACTTTACAGTAATGCTTCTCTGTATACGATATTTGACGTATGGCCATCGGGGATGAAAGCATACAGGCTCCTAGGATTGCTAACCCGTGACAGAGCCACATACAACTGACCGTGCGAGAAACAGCTGATACTTAGATCTACACCCACAACTTTCAGCGTCTGACCTTGGGCTTTATTAATTGTCATCGCAAAACATAGGCTGACTGGAAACTGGACTCGTTTAAAACTAAATGGAAAATTGTTTGGAATGAGAGGAATCCCAGGAATGAAAACACTCACCTTTTCCACACCCTGTTAAAACCTCTGCTTCTATCAGATTTCGTTGTAAATTGGTCACTTTTAACCTGGTGCCATTGCAAAGTTTTAAATTTCTAAGAAGCATTATGGGTACGCCTACTTTTAATTTTATTTTATGTGCTGGTAGTCCAGGAGCATTGAGGGATTCTAAAAATTATACTGTGTAGCTTATAGATTCTCCTTCTTCCATGACTCTGTTAATGGAGATATACTCAACATAATCCCCCGGAACATAGCTCAAAATTTCAGCGTTTATTGTTGCTGCTTGGTCGTTTCGTGGCGTCAAAATAGCTCTTTCGCAAAGCCAGGAATTTTCGCAAGTTGGTATTTGCGTTGCGTTTCCATACACAGATGATATGAGGTCTCGCATTGATGAAACTATGTTGCATAGGTTTTCGTTAAAAACAACTTTTCCTTGTCCCTGCGGATACACACCGTTACCAATCTCAAGTAGCAAATCTGAACATTCTTGAGCATTTTTGTTGCCTCCAATTTGCGCACGCATATTTAATGTCAAATGCAAAGGGATAATATGTAATCCACAATCGAGAACTCTTTAGGCAGGCTTTATCAGCCCTTGTTCCACGTGGTATTACAGGGAGAGTCTGATGAAAATCGCCACAAAAAAGCATAGTAATGCCACCCATTGGTTGATCATTTTGCTTGACATCACGCAACGTTCTGTCTACTGCTTCTACTGCTTTTCGATTCGCCATTGTGGACTCATCCAATATAATAAGGCTACAATCACGAAGAACCTTAGCTTTACCGCTGCGATCGACAGATAAACGTGCCTTTCGTTGTTCCCCGTTTTCCCTATTTCGAGTTGTCATCATTCGAGAACGATTTGAACTCAGTCGAGATTCTCGCTGAGTCGAAGTTTCTGCAGCACGAAACCTAGCCTGATGTTCACGAGTTGCAGAGAGCCTTGCCTCACGACCTTTCTCAGATTCCTGTGATCGAACTAATATCATCCTTTTAGCATTTCTGCTACATTGGGAGAGGTTGGATCTTCTTCGAGGCATTCTTACAATAAAATAGTACTAACTACTTAACACACAGTTATTTAGTAAACACGTACTATCGTAAACAATTAAATTATAAATACTTACAGATTTGTTATACAGTCTAAAATTATCACAGTTTAAGTAATATGTGTTAAGACGTGTAAACTAAACGTACTAACTTTATAAATCAAAGAATTGCTAAAAAAAGTAATTACTAACCTGAGCTAATGAACTTTACTTAAAAAAGAAAATCAAGAAAAGAAATGCCTAACCTATAACAAATACTTATAATATTTATATACAAACCCTAAATACAAATTAAGATAAGTATACCGAAAATGAAGGAGAGAAATGCCTAACCTATAACAAATGCTTACAATATTTATTTACAAACCCTATATAAAAATTAAGATAAGTAAATACCCAAAAATCAAGGAAAGAACCGCCTAACCTACACCAAATACTTACAATATTTATTTACAAAATTTTAAAGAAAATTAAGAAAAAGAACCTAACCTACAAACCCTAAAATATAAATAAATGAAATATGCAAACAGTCAGTATTCAAGTGAATCGCAATAATCGAATGCAACTATTCGCCTATACTCTCCAGGATACGTGCGTTCGCTACGAATAACTGAATCCTTATTTTTTATGTAGGCTCACTCATAGTTCAGCACACTAAGGCTGGTAACTACTCAACCGGGCGATCCTGTGGTGACCTCTAAAATTAAAGGCTCCCAGCCAGGGCATACAAACTAAAATTATACATTAAACAACCGCACGCTAAGGGCACTCCCTGTGGAGTACGGGCCTCGGCATAGCGGGGTCGTTGGTGGAGGGCAGCAAAGGGACAGGCTGGGTCATATTATTTAAGGGGTTATTTATCGCTACTGGCTCAGCATCGCGGGCTGGCTCGTTTGGCTAAGGACGGGGAGGGTTTCCGTTACAAGTACGCGGACGTCGCGATGGGCCTCGTCGGCGAGGTCGGAATACGGAACGCGTTTTGTTTCTGTATTTTCTAAGAGTGCTAGTTTCCCTACTGCTCTCTTGTCGGATGGAAAACTGAATCCTTGCTCTCAGCGCGCTTTATATAGCCACGGACGCGCAGGCGCGAGGCGTGTACGTACTCTGATAGAATACCTTAACAAATGTTCGCCGTGATTCTTTAAATTGACATAACTTTTTTATTTATGAACCGATTGACATGAAACAAACACTAAATGTTAAGCTTACTACAATATATTAGTGAAAACCGCATCTAAATCGAATAAGTCGTTTCTGATATTAGCGTGCACAAACACACAGACAAACAGACAAACCGACAAACAGACAAAAAAAAAATAATTACAATTTCGGGTTTGGCATCGATATAATAACAACCCCTGCTACTTTTTTTAAATATATTTCCATTGTACAGGCACCACTTTTCTACAATTTTATTATATGTATAGATTAGTAAAATACAATCGCACCTAGATATAGTTTATTCAAAGATAGAGGCTAATCAGAGGAGGTCTATTATAGGCATTAATTCGATATTAATAAATAACATGTTTGAAAAACTTGAATTTATACAATAGTACATTAAACACACCCTCCTTTCAATGCTAAGGATCGTCACTCCATGGATTGCCAGCCGAGCACGTCTCCTACCCCTTTTGTACTTTAAAAGGGATTTCTGACTTCTACTGACTAAAAACCCACCTTGTTCCTTTAGATACCCTAGCGTTCTGGGGCATCGGTATCTCATTAGAACGTTCTTGATTCCCGGTAGGCAATGGGTCTATCGGAACCCGTTACTGCTTCTGACTGCTTTTAGAGGCGTGTGTGGAACACGACGCGCGGTTCCGCGCGGCTCCGCAAGTCCGCGCCTACGCATTGGCCAGAGATCAGTTCACATTTACGCTCTTCGTTTACGGTGCAAGCTGATTGTTTGTGGAATGCATTACCGGTGTCAGTAAGACAAGCTCAGTCACTCGCTACTTTTAAGAGCTCGGTTGCTAATCATTTTCTTTCAAATTTATGATTATTCCTTTGTTTTCTCTCAACATGATATTAAAGAACACATTACACTGAAAAAAAAGAATTGTTGAATGTACTAAAGTAGCGTAGGTTGAGTAATGAACTGCCATAGTCAACCCTTATCATAGTTAATTTTACTATAACAAGAGTGAATTTAACAAAATCCACTTTGTTGATTTACATAATCAACCAGTTCTATTTGGTAAAATCAACAATTTCGTGTGTAGGACCTATATAACCCGCGGATTTGATAAAATTTACGCGGAATTTAGTAAAATCAATCATTCTTTTTTTCAGTGTATATTTATATATAATTGCTTATGTATTGTATTGTATTTATATAATATTTGCATTATATTATTTTCGGTTTTTTGAGTATATTTATGTGGTACACTAATTTAGCCCTACCCTCTTTAATTAAAGTTTTGAAAGTCATTCCAAAGGTTGTCTGGAAGATATCGCTTTTATCGATAAGACCACCATTGTAACGATTTAATTAAGAAATTATGTTAAATAGGTGTGTTTAAATTTTGGTGTGCAATAAAGTATATTCTATCTATTCCACGACGCCTGGGACGTCTTCTGCGGCGTCTGGGGCGTGAGGAAGAGAGTTGTCTCTCTCTCATACACACGGGTTCGCGATTTACGCGGGGATAACTTCACACGCGAACGAAGTCGCGATCATAATTTATATACAGAAACACACAAAGAATAGTTAGTTACGTCCGCAAATTTTAACATTGAAATAGGCCCTTGCACTTTTTATTTATTTATTTTATTATTTAATTGTAAAAACCAAAGCAACTACTCCACAATGATTACAGCGCAATATTTCCATCTTAGCATAAATCTGGTAAATAGCAGTACTATAACATATCCAAACAATTGCACCGGAGCGAGGTATATTTAAATATGTCAACAAAAGATTTACAAGCCATATATTCCGTAATAAACTAGAACGAATTCCTATACAGAGTGGCGCCATTGTGCCGGGACAAAACTCTCAGAATGTACGTCGCGCGCTTTCTTCCATAGTTCCATTTTTGAATTTTATAGGAACGTGGGCGCTGTGCACGTCGGCAGCGGGTCGGGCTAAGGCGCGCCATTCAGCTGCATGCGCACACCACTATTGTGCGCCACATGAATGCCCATCCTTTGATGTCTCCGCGAATTTACCGATGTATCCACAATTTTTGTGGCAATCCTTTTACTCAACAACGACGCTATCTTTCGATACTCCTTCGGTAGACCGCTTTCATTTACATATTTCAACAATTGAACATTAGATCCATTATAATTAATCTGTAATTACGAGAGTGTCGTATCGTTCTCTATGGTTTGTTTGCGAACCCGTGTTGGTTGTTTATTGAGCCGATATTAGCTGGTATCGGGAGTGCTCAGAGCTCAGCCTGCTGGTGTATCGGGCAGGCTTGGGGAGCCCGCGGGCTGGCATTAAGATATGCAAATGATATTAGGAGACTACGCGCGCATTATCTTTTAACTGGCGCGGAGATACGGCGATGTTTTCCCGCTTATAAACAGCCGTTGTATCGGAGATCTTTCTAGATAATGTGATCATTACCGAGCACCTACAAACTCGGCTGGCTAATAACTAGGTTCTGGGTTATCTAAGGGGATATTGAGGGTTAACTTTGATATTGGGTCATTACGTACTCAATTAAGATACCTTATGAACATTGGAGGCATCATTGTGGTGAACCATTACTTGAGACAGGGCTGTCTTGAGGGATATATTAGTAATTGTAGGATATGAAACCCAGTTTAAATTGAGTTATTAAAATATAACGGTGGTTATAGTAAATCGAAGTAATCAGTCTAGGTTGTTTTTAATCATAGTAGCATAATAAGTATTTGAATGGGCCTTTACTGTTAATTTAAAACTTTTTAGCAAAAAATAGAATCGACTTCCATATAAAAACACTACAAAGGCAAAAATAACTTTAATTTCGGAAGGCGGTGTCGAAAACGAAAATATATACAAAACTAAAGACACCGCCTTCCGAAATTAAAGTTATTTTTGCCTTTGTAGTGTTTTTATATGGAAGTCGGTTCTATATTTTGCTGAATAGTTTTTTTTTACGCTTTTTCGTGGGTCGGTTTGTAATTTATCTAGTTACAAAAGCTAAAATGTCAACTACTTATCACCTTTTACAAAATATTGCTTTTCCCGGTGCAGAGTCGTTAATTTTTGAGGAGTTCTCCTGGTACATTATCATCAGCTCTACTTCACCATATGCATTGTGATGAGCATAAAGTGCTTAGCATCCATATTCAAGTAATCTAATCGCAATCCACGAAATACTTATTATTGAGTAGTTTCGGTGGCCATCTGGGGTCTTCATCATCAGTTCCACTTCCCCAAATGGTGCTTTTCGAGAGCAACTGCACAAGGTACTACTATAAGAAATACCCAAAACGCTATAGGTGTACCTATAATATTTGAAGAGTTCCCTCGATTTCTCCATGATCCCATCATCAGATCCAAACGTGACGACAATGGAATCAACTAGAAAGTATACCCTTTCAAACAAAAAAAGAATTTTTCAAATCGGTCCAGCCATCTGCGAGTAATGAGGTAACATACAAAAAAAAAGTTCAAGACGAATTGAGAACCTCCTCCTTTTTTTGAAGTCGGTTAAAAATGGTGTATATTGATGGATAATAAAATAATAAATGTGAAGATATATTATATATAAATAATGTTAAAAAATATTAATTGTTATGAAAATGTTGGGTGTTGTGCGAGCGATATAAACAGAAAAACTGACTTCTTTTTGCGTGCGGTTGCTGTCCAGAATAATCGATTAGTCGATTAGTACCTTGGTATTAATCGATTATTAAACTTTTCTTAAACCTAATCAGAAACCTTTAACCCAGTAACCATATGCTATAGTGGGTTGAGCTAATTATTCCTCGGGCCTTCTTTGTCAAAGGTCATCCCAATCGGATTTAAGTTATACAAATCCGTAGTGACCAGTCCCTTGCCCTTTTGACCACAAAAGGTGCCATAAGTAAATTATGCAGCTTCTGGTGAAGAATACTTTTGGAATAATTAAGTAGTTTCTCGAAAGCTATTATGTGTTATTGGAACTCGATTATTTATTAATTGCAGGTTTTGTAACACAGGTTTTACGTTCTTATTATGGAAAAGGTGGTTGCGTATCTGGTGTCCTATTTATAATGAGCCTGTGACCTGTCATCCGATTGTGTTATTCTTTTGTTTTTATTACGAAACCAAGCCAGCAAATGAATCCAAGTCATAACTCTCTGTCGGCTTCTGTGTTTCCTACCTCATATGACCAGTCAGCCTTTGAAACAAGAGTGAACAGGAATCTTTTGGGTTCGCTCATTATCATAGATCTCATTAATCGCTTACAATTAGGCGTGTTCGAAGTAAAGAGCGGGCTCGGCGGTAAAAAAATATGGCGGCGGACTGTTCTATGAGTGCTAATGTTTGCCCTCCTCTCTCCTCATCAGAGTGAGCGGCTATTGAAGACTTCAGCCAGCTCTGTGATTCAACAAATTTATTACTCCAATTTAGTAGGTATTATAGCATGCCTGCTCCAACCTCACTATAACCAAACGCCACATAAACTTGGAATAAAAGTCATTGACCCTCCTACATTTTTGTTGACAAATTTATTTCAAAAACGGAAATAAAGACAAATCTGTCTTGAATCCACAGCTATCGCGACCCTTTACATTTTATAGTAATGAAAAACAGTTAATTGCTTGTTTTTCGGGTATCTACGCAGAGATATTAGAAAAAGGTCAATGTACTTTATTTCCCGTTTATCTGGCACCTTGTTTTTTTTTATAACTGATAACGTTATATTTGCAGTTGGAGAAATATCCGTGACGTTTCGAAATATATTTTTGTAGTTGGAAAGTAAAATTTTCCTTAAATTTTATTTTATTTTATTCGTCAGAAGAGCTCGTATCTTTATAATATCAGCAGCACGGCCGGTTCTTGGATGGGTTACCTAACGTAACATAACGAGATTCCTCTTTGCCTCGGAATGTACGTTAAGCCGTTGGTTCGTACCGTCAATTGAATATGAAATGGAATGAAAATGAAAATATTTTTATTTACACCCAAAACTTCACAACAATGGTTTGTGTTTGGACTGTACACTAGCTGTGCCCGCGGCTTCGCTCCGTCGTAAAAGTTTTTTTTTTTTCAGCGAAATTAAAGTAGTCTATGTCACTATTCATTCCTTCAACTATCTTCACACCAGAAAACATCCAATCGTTGCTACGATTTGATGTGAAAGAAGCACAAACAAAGAAATAATATTTCGCATGTATAATAGAGCGTGAAATTTAAACGGTTGTTTACCCGCGACAGGACGGTTACCCATCAGTAGTAGTATCGAAACGTACAGTTAAACTTAAAAAATATTCATAATCTCGAAAGCGCGAGAATCAATAGCAGTTCAGTAGACGCAACGTAGGTACTTACACGAAATACGCACCGCCGCGCGCTGCCAACAAAGGAAAAGTGATTAATAAATGTTCAGAGCAAAATAAGCTCTCACGCTTGGTGATGATGCATTAACTACACTGCGCCATTTTTTGTTTCTAATATTTTATTTGTTTATAAAACGATTGTATTACCAAGACAAAGCCATTTCGGTCCGGGAAAACAACCATAAAAATTTCACGGTGTATAGGTAATTCTAGATTTGCTTATACCCAAAGCATTTAACGTTCTCGTCTAAGATTTTATAAACAAACTAGCAGTTCGACGGCGACTTCGGCTGCATTCTGCGTGGATTTCAGAATAATTGATAGCGGGTAGTAGTAAGTAGTACGTATGTAGGTAGAAAAAAAATATAGAATTGGATTATTAGTTACGGAGATTACCCCCTACGTACAAACTTACAAACAAACTTTACTTCTTTTTAATATTACTATAGATATAACAAAATTTAAACATATCTATTTAACAATATTGTTTAACCTGTGGTTACAATGGCGGCCTTATCGCTAATAGCGATATCTTCCAGACAACTATTAGTAGTCCTCAGAAGCCAGAACATTTTGTGACAGTTTTGCCAAGGGCTACCGTGTTATTCGGCTACTGGTTTGTAGAGGAAGATAAGCGATCGGTCCACATAAAGCACTAGTAACTCGGCTGCACCTGGTTAGGCTGGAAGCCCCAATACAATTAGGGAAAAGGCGAAGTTGTGTTAGAATGCGCATTACCAATTTTTAGGGTTCCGTAGCCGAATGGCTCTGTCTGTCCGTCCGTCCGTCCGTATGTCACAGCCATTTTATTCCGAAACTATTAGGACTATACATGTGAAACTAGGTAGGTAGATGTATTCTGTAAACCGCTTTCCGATTTTAAGAAAAAATATTTAAAATAAAGGGGAGCTCCCCATACATGGAACTAAAACTGAATTTTTTTTTTTCATGAAATCTATGCGTTTGTGGTATCTGTAGACAGGTCTTTAAAAATGACATTGAGGTTTCTAAAACCACTTTTTAATAAAGTTAATCGTTTAAAATATATACGCTTCCAAAGTGGTAAAATGGTTCCCCTCTCTCGAACTTATAGAAGTTTTTCACTATATTATTATAGAATAATAGAGTGAAAATTTGGAAAAAAAATATGCTGTAGATCTTAATATATACTTTCAACCAAAGTTGGTTTGAACGAGATCTGGTCCGCAGTTTTTGAGATACAGCATATTTTCTAAAACCGCAAATATAACTTTGTAATTCATACAAACACTATGAAAAACAAAGCTATTTGGCATAGTTACTACGGAATCCTTCATGGGCGAGTCTGACTCGCACTTTGCCAATTTTTTTATATTTTACGTTTATATCTTAAAAACTATTGCTCTTTAGGCGTGTCTAAGCGTCTTTAAAATAATTTTGATGAACTTGCTGCATTGGACTCGATCGAGCGCAGAGCTAAAAGGCTTATAGGTGACGAGGTACTGGTGGACAAGCTTCAAAGTCTGGCTCATCGGCGAACCGTTGCTTGCCTGTCGGTTTTCTACAGATTGTACTTCGGGGAGTGTGCGCAGGAGCTCCATGACCTGATTCCTCCATCTCCCTTTCACTACCGGTCTACTAGACGCAGGGCTGGGTACCACCCACACTTGGTTGATATACCGTCTTGTCGTACCAAGCGCTTCTCCTCCACATTTATTATGCGCACAGCCAAGCTGTGGAATACTCTGCCAGCTTCTGTGTTCCCTGCCACTTATGACCTTTCAGCCTTTAAGGCGACATTATATGGCAGCGACCTTGAGCGACTGGGGAGAAGCTTGCGTCACTCCCCGCGACCGCGCAATGCACCCCCGCAACGCAAGCTCGAAATTTCGTAAGGTAACCATACGTTTCAAATAGAAAAGACTGTACTGCCTGATTTATTATCACCATCCAAATTTTTTCTGGACTTTAATTGTCTGGTCATTGAAAACTACTATGTGTATTTAGACAAGTAAATCTATCTATCTATATATATAAAAATGACTATGTGGCTACGCTACTTAGACTCATTTGATACTCGTAAATAATTAAGTTTTAATAACATTGAAATCGGAATATTGAAATAAGTATGAATTTATTTGTCAGCAATCATGTCCTCATTTTCGACATGCTGAGTTGAGTTTTTCCCTTTTGTATACAGCCAGAGCTGAATTTTTTTTTAATAGTTTATAGGCTTGCGTTTGACCATAATCTAACCTGATGTTAAGCGATGATGTGGTCGAAGATGAAGCACGCTTGCCTAGAAGTAATCTATTCACTCTTGACTTAAAGACTTCCAGGTTATAACTATCAGGAAACAGACTCCAGCAGGGAATTCTACTCCTTAGCCGTACCCATAATTAAAGTAATCTCAAAACGTTTCATGCGTATGGGTGGGATGTCCACCATGTAACGATGGCGCATCAACGTTTGTCTTGTAGTCCTATGATGGAAAGGGCTTGGTGGAATAAGACTGCAATTCCATCGCACACTCCCCGAAATGTAACCGATAGAAAACTGATAGGCTTGCAACACGTCGCCGATGCTCTAGGCTCTGGACCTTTGTCTCGACCGGTTTCTCGTTGCCGATGAGCCTTTTGGCCCGTTTCTCTATAGACTCAAGTGCATTAAGCTGGTATTTGGAAGATCCGTCCCAGAGATGAGAGCAGCACTCCATACACGACCGAACTTGCGCTTGATAGAGGTTGAGCAGCTGTTCCGGTGTGAAGTACCGTCTCACTTTTGAAATGAAATGAAATTAAATATTTATTTTGTAAATTGGTTATAAATAACACTTTTACACGTCATGTTTTTTTGCGTGTTTAGTTTAGCTAGATGAGGCCGGTATTTCTTAACTGACTACTCTGAGAAGAAACACCGAAACAAAATCAGAGGTCAAAGTCTCTTTTAAAGTCCAGACAATTTGTATTTGTATATGAGAAGCATGTAAGTTCATGTCTGTGGTATTTTTTTGAGGAAATAACCAAGCAAATTTGAGCGGACCTGTCCAGTCAGTGCAAGCATTTGTCAGTTATCGTGTAGCTCAACTTAGAATTTAAGGAGCTCAACAATTTGACGAACAATACCAAAGTAAGGCCATTTGGGTAGGCCACACAAGTAGGTACTCAAACTACTTGACATCATTAAAGAAATTATAGTGAAAGTAAAAACTATGAAGATAGAATAACCTACATTGTCCTCACAAGTACAATAATGAAATAATTATATTTATATACAACGTGTAATTTAAAGGGTATATACATACCAAGTGCATGGCTTCTTTGGATGATAACAAACGATATGGCAAGGGTTTAGTAATCCTAAGTCTACGTGTGTAGAACTTATTATAAATTACAATACACTGATACCAGAGACCGAATTTTTCAAATTAAGAAGAACGAAAAGAATTATCGTGTTATTGGCAAGTGAAGTGGAAAGTTATTGACCCTCGTAGTGCTGTGACACGTTTGTTATGATTGGTATTCAAAAAATATGTGAAACCAATAATTTGGTATCAATTCTTTAAGTCCGTTATTTTGTGCTGAAACTGTGCATAGAGACTCCATACCAAATGTTGTCTTCAGCCCTTTTGGTTAGATATGGGGTTTCCGTTACACGTTGTACATAAAAAAAACAATAAACAAAAACAAAATTAATAGGTATATACAATACTTTTTTTTCTCTTTATTGATTATAAGGATATACAATACTTGAAAACGCAAATATTCTAATCAATCAAAAATAAATCATCAATCAAAATTTTAAAACTAAATAGAAAAGGCACACGTATATCACTGGAGCATCTCATTCCCAGGCCTTCTTGTCCTCAATATAATCTGTAACTGTGTAAAAAGCTTTCTGACATAGCTTACGTTTTATAAATGATTTGAATTTATTAATACTTAGTTCTTGAATATGGCTAGGAATTTTATTATAAAAACGTATACATTGGCATCTAAACGATCCACCAATCTTTTTTCCTTATTTTAGGAATGACATATGTGTCTTTGTTCCTTGTATTTACACTATGAATATCACTGTATTTTTTAAAAAGATTAATATTTTTGTATGCATACAAGAGATTCTCATAAATATACTGAGATTAATATTCATAGTCAGAGTCATTCAGAGTCATAATATTAATCTCTTTAAATTTGTCTCTTAAGGAGTGCTTAGGACTTAATTTATAAATTGCACGAATGGCCCATTTTTGTAATACAAATATTGTATGAATGTCGGCGGCGTTTCTCCAAAGTATAATGCCGTATGAGATCACTGTGTGAAAGTAACTAAAGTAGACTAAACGTGCTGTTTCGATATCAGTTAATCCACGTATTTTTCTAACGGCATATGCTGCAGAACTTGGCTATTTTGACAATTTATATGGGGGCCCCACTGAAGCTTCGCACCCAAATTTATGCCCAAGAAAACTGTGTGTTCGGTCCGACGTGAAACAGAACGCACCCTTTTGACATAAAGAATTTGATTTTGACATTACATGACTTTGACAGATAGATTTTGCTTGCTTGGAAAAAATGTCGTCCGCGGCGGACCTGTTGAGATAATTGTAGTTGGTAAAATATCGTTGGATTCGCCTGTTGAGACCGATAATTGGGGCGCGAATTATTTGTTGTTTGAAGTTGAAATCCCCATTTGTCGAAAACCCCGGGATATTGTTGATTATGCGCCGTATTGTCGTCGGTCGGCTGGCACGCGGAATTTGTTGGAAATCGAATTGGATCTCGCGAGATATGAGCGGATTGATTGTGAACAGTGTTTAATTGAACTTTGTACTCCCGGATTGACGAGAATCCAGGGATATTTCTCGGAACACATCGCCTTATTGCCTACCACGCGTAGCGCGCGCTTGCTGGAAACGAGTTAGGCTGTGATGCTGTGGGACCCGCGCCATCTGGAGATTGACGCCTTGGGAACGTCCTAGAACACACTTGACTTACATCACACGTTTCAATTACTCATCTCATATTACATACAAACACTTTGGACGTGATCAAACAGATCCTAGGTTGCCGTCTACAGCTCAGGTGAGTGTTATTTGTAACTATTTGTAAGGCCTCGGAGGCTATAGATTGTTGTCGGCCGGAGAGCCTGTAGATTATTGTGTAACCTTGTTTATTGTAAGCAACGTTTATAGCTCCGCGTATCGTGGACAAGTTTAGGACACCCCAGTTACCGTTGCACTGGGCCTATTGCAGTCCTGAAGAAAGTGGTAGCAGAGCGTGGTTCTTATAATATAAGATCCACTGGTTTAATTGGAAGTTTTGAATATTGTTGAAAACTTAAAACTTAAAACTTGAGTTTAATTACTTAACACAACTTATAACTTGATAAGTTTGAATATATTGCTTTATCAGCCGGGCTCAAATAGTACTTGTAGTTTGTACTGTAATTTGTAGTGCTAGCCCTTTAGAATTGAATTGACAAATAGGATTTATTTGTGAAATTAGGAATTATTAGGTTATAATTTGGTACATAATTTGGTACATAATTTGGTATTTGTTGCAATTAATAATTGAATGTCATTGATCTGAATTTGAAAGGTTATCTAAATAATAATTACACATAGTCTAACATAATAGGACTTGAATTGTGTGTATTGGTTATTGCATTTATAGTAATTATTGGATTGTTGTTAGAGATTGTCCGGAGCAATATTATACTTCAATTGTTGTATTTAATTGTTGGTGTGATCCTGCACAATATATACATTGAATTGTTATTTATCTTGTAACTAGCCATCTGTACCAAGCTAGATTCATACTTGGAATAAGTACAGGGTCGGATTTGGACTTGAAATAATTGAATTTGAATTTTTATTTTGTTGAGATTATTTGGTCGACTAACAAGTCATTGCTGTTTGTTTAATATTTGATTGTTGGTTGTTGATTGGTGTTTTGTATTAATATTTGATTGTTGCAATGGCCTCATTAAGGGCAGTCAGGGAGGCTGCTGCGGGATTGACCTCACAGTTGAGATGGTTCACATCGGCAGCTGCAACTGTTGAGCGTGTGGAATTGGAAGAGCTCACCCTTGCTCGGTATGGGCAAGTGATTGAGAGGATCAAGTCAGCTGATGCTGCGCTCACGCGCTTCAACGAGTACATCATGGACGTGGATTTGGGGGTGATGGATCAGACAGCCCGCGATAAGATTTTGGGTGACTATGACCAGATTGTCCACCTGGGGGATGTCATATGTCTACGAGCGTGGGAAATTTTGAAGAGTCGGGTGCCTGATGCGGCCAAGCCGCAGACCCCTGTTGTTGCAGGCCCTGGACTATTGAGTAGGCTGCCCACCCTGGAGCTGCCACATTTTGACGGTCGCTTGGACCACTGGCTGGGCTTCCTAAATCTTTTTGAAAGTCTTGTGGATGCACGCTCGGACCTCGGACCTGCCCAGAAGCTGGCCTATTTATTGTCTGTCCTGGAGGGCGAAGCCAGAGCCTTGGTGCAGCACTTGCCGGTGACGGATTCCTCCTACCCTACCGCTCTGGAGCTTCTCTCCCGACGGTATCAGAACAAGCGCTGCCTGGCTGATGTGCACATCGACCAGATTTTGGGGCTACCGGCCATTGTCAGCACGTCGACGTTGCGCACTGACTTGCTGAACCCGTTGGTTTCAGCAACCAACGCTTTGAGACGCTTGGAGTTACCGGTGGAACATTGGTCCTACTTGTTGGTGCACATAGTGCTGCAGTTGCTCCCCGCGGAGTTGAGGTCACGTTTTGAGCAGAAGTATGGTGGGGATAGTGCCACCCATCTTCCCCCCTTTGACGACCTCCTCAAATTTTTGGAAGACGAGTGTCGGTTTGCGGATAACACTCGTGGCGCCACGGGGTCACCCCCACTACCTTCTCAGCCCAGAGACCAGGGACGGATTAGGGCTCGGGGGCCTGTTGATGTTCCCCCCGCCCCCCGTTTTGCTGGCGCCCAGAGTCCTCGGGCTAGGGGGCCTGTTGATGATCGCCCCGCCCCCCGTTTTGCTGGCGCCCGGAGTCCTCGGGCTAGGGGGCCTGTTGATGATCGCCCCGCCCCCCGTTTTGCTGGCGCCCGGAGTCCTCGGGCTAGGGGGCCTGTTGATGATCGCCCCGCCCCCCGTTTGGCTGGCGCCCGGAGTCCTCGGGCTAGGGGGCCTGTTGATGTTCGCCCCGCCCCCCGTTTTGCTGGTGCCCGGAGTCCTCATCATTGTGACTTTTGTAAGGCAACGGGGCATGTCATGGCGCGTTGCCGGGACCTTTTGAATTTGCACGTAAGTTCCCGCCGCCGCATTGTCAACGCACGCCGTTTGTGCTTCTCGTGCTTGGGGGCCCACTTTCATCGGGACTGCCCCGACCCCCGCCCGTGTAGAATTTGTGAAGGGTCCCACCTTGAGATTTTGTGCGCCAACGCGAACCGCTCCAGCAGACCATCTTCTGAGGAGGGTTCGCGCAGGGGGGGGTACCCCGGAGACGAGCACCGGGCTGAGACCCGCGATTCTGTACGCCGCACTCCACCCCCCGCGCAAGTTGAACGGGAGCCCCACGAGCGCCATTTGGTCTTCCCTCGTCAGGGAGAACGCGCATTGGCTGCTAGGCAGCAGTGGCCGGGTCGGCGCCGCTGCCTTCCCCCTCCGTTGGCGGAACGTCCCCGGCTGGAGTCGCGCCCTCCGCCATTCGGGCATCCGGTGGGATATGCCCCTCCAGTGATGGCGAGCGGCTCGGGACACCGCGCAGACGAATATTTGGATTGTTGGCCCCGTCGTGAACGAGGGCAGCCTGGAAGCGGCGATCGGTCGCCGCCCAGGCATCATTAAGAGATTGACGCCTGCCCCGCTAAAGGACCCCCCCGATCAAGACGGTTTTGTTGCCAACGGCCTCGGTCAAGGTCTGGGGACCCTTGGGTGACTCAATTGTGGTCCGTGCCATTTTGGGCACGGGAGTCCGGGGTTGCCTTGTCGTCTTGGTTAGCGGGACAGGTTGGCCTGAAGGTGAATGACCTTTCAGGCAAGATTTGGGGAATTGGCGAACCGGCTGACACCACTGTTGAGGGAAGGACCTGGTTGAAATCACCCTTGTGAGTTGTCCTTACCCTAAAATTGGTGCTCCTGCCCTTGTTATAACTGAACTTGGTTGGGACGAGCCACTTCGGGAAACCCTGTTGAAGGACGGTTGAGGCACTCTAGCCTTCCTTATGGAGCCCGTCACCCCCTTTTGTTGCCCAAGGAGGGCCACTTGGTTCAATTGTTGGTGACTGATCGTCACTAAGAACTCGCATGCCGGTTGCAATGCGCTGTTGGCCATTCTGCAGCGAGAATTTTGGATTTTGTCGGCTGATCGCGTCAATGAGACGAGGCCCTTTGCTGGCGTCGTAACGGATTTTGTTGGTCCCCCTTTGTTGAAGACGTCCACCCTTCGTAATAGCAAGATTGTTAGGGCTTATTTGTGTGTTTGTCTGCCTGTCAACCAAGGCAGTACATTTGGAGCTGGTAACCTCCCTCTCGACAGAGGCCTTTGAGGCGACTTTGGAAAGATTTGTGTCTCGCCGTGGGTTACCTTTTTTGATTAGGTCTTATTGCGGTACGAATTACAAGGGTACAAGTAACTATTTGAAGGAGGTATACGCCTTCCTTAATGAGAACCAGGTTGACATTGGTAATAGTTTGGCCCGCCGAGGGGTCACTTGGTTGTTTGACCCGCCAGCCTGCCCCCCATTGGGGGGGTATTTTTGGGGCTGCGGTGAAAGCGGCAAAGGGACGCTGGCGGAGATTGTTGGGAGACACCGTTCTCACCTTTAATGAACTAGCTACGGTATTTGGCCGCATTGAAGCTGCGTTGAATTTGCAACCTTGTCAAGACTTCCAATTGATTAGCGGACGGGTAGGCCCGTCCGGGGGGGGTAGATGTTCGGTCCGACGTGAAACAGAACGCACCCGTTTGACATAAAGAATTTGATTTTGACATTACTTGACTTTGACAGATAGATTTTGCTTGCTTGGAAAAAATGTCGTCCGCGGCGGACCTGTTGAGATAATTGTAGTTGGTAAAATATCGTTGGATTCGCCTGTTGAGACCGATAATTGGGGCGCGAATTATTTGTTGTTTGAAGTTGAAATCCCCATTTGTCGAAAACCCCGGGATATTGTTGATTATGCGCCGTATTGTCGTCGGTCGGCTGGCACGCGGAATTTGTTGGAAATCGAATTGGATCTCGCGAGATATGAGCGGATTGATTGTGAACAGTGTTTAATTGAACTTTGTACTCCCGGATTGACGAGAATCCAGGGATATTTCTCGGAACACATCGCCTTATTGCCTACCACGCGTAGCGCGCGCTTGCTGGAAACGAGTTAGGCTGTGATGCTGTGGGACCCGCGCCATCTGGAGATTGACGCCTTGGGAACGTCCTAGAACACACTTGACTTACATCACACGTTTCAATTACTCATCTCATATTACATACAAACACTTTGGACGTGATCAAACAGATCCTAGGTTGCCGTCTACAGCTCAGGTGAGTGTTATTTGTAACTATTTGTAAGGCCTCAGAGGCTATAGATTGTTGTCGGCCGGAGAGCCTGTAGATTATTGTGTAACCTTGTTTATTGTAAGCAACGTTTATAGCTCCGCGTATCGTGGACAAGTTTAGGACACCCCAGTTACCGTTGCACTGGGCCTATTGCAGTCCTGAAGACTGTGGTATCTTCGGGTTTCAATATTTCGCCCTTTATCCCGGAATCCGTAGTGGTGCAGTTTCCTGATTAATGTCTCATGGGGAACACAGTCAAATACCTTTGAAAAATCGCAAAAAATGCCCAACACTTACCAACACTTATCTTCCCATGCATTATAAATGTGTCCTAAAAGTTCAACACCGGCCATCAGTTGTTGAACGTCCTTTTGTAAAACCAAAGTGTTTATTATGTAGCAATTTGTGTTTATTAAAATATCTTTGCATCTGCATTAAAATAATTTTCTCAAAAATTTTACTGAAAGTGGGCAATACAGAAATAGGTCTATAATTAGTAGGGTCAGATGTACTAACTGATTTAAATAGTGGGATTATTTTACTATATTTCATTAAATCAGGAATCTCACCGCAATCAATACAATTATTAAATATAACAGCTAATGTAGGAGCTATAATGTGTATAATGGACTTAGTAACATGAACAGAATTACCCCACAGATCTGCAGCCTTTTTAACATTCAAAGAATTAAAAGTTTTGATGATGTCATTAGAAGTAACATATTGGAATTTAAACTCTGAACTACAAACTGGAACACTTTTTTTAAGTAATGTGTCTGCAGCAATGGCAGATGATTTTAGCGACTT
The DNA here is from genome assembly GCA_943138885.2 of Tholera decimalis. Taxonomy (NCBI): domain Eukaryota; kingdom Metazoa; phylum Arthropoda; class Insecta; order Lepidoptera; family Noctuidae; genus Tholera; species Tholera decimalis. The sequence continues at coordinate 2,192,888 of OW964553.2, read as the reverse complement.
GATTGTCGATACGGGTATGTCAATGAAAAAAATTTCAAATTCTGTGGCGACTTGTGAATCTAATGTTATTATATTATCATCAATAGTTAGGGTGTAATTACTAGGATTCCCAACTTTTTGGCAGCCAATTGAGCCTTAGCCTCGATAAACGGACCAAAATTAAGGGTGGATGTCAACGTAACCTCAAGAAGTTCGATGCGATCTATATAATATAAAGCGAGTTATATAATATAAATTAAATTTAGGTAAGTATAGGCACGGGCGCGAAAGTAGGATTGACCATATGGGCAAAAGTTGGAATATTGGAGAGTTGTGCGTAAACAAAACATTAGATCTCCGCATTCAAGGTCATGGTACTTTCGTACCATAGCTAGCTATAAGTACCTACAACTATGTCAAAAACCGCACTCAAGTATTTTTTAAACTAATCTGGACTGTCCTTACTACGCTGTAGTATGGTTACATTATAGTTAAATACTCACCTCGTACTCACCACAAAAAAACACTATTATTTCAATGAAATAAAAAATTACTAAACATTAGATCTCCGCATTCAAGGTCATGCTACATAAGTACCTACCCTAGACCTATACCTACAACTCGTGTAAATATCAGCTCTCAAGTATTTTTTGATACTCTAATCCGGACTGTCCTTAGTACCTACGCTGTAGTATGGTGCTATTACATTGCAATATTTACCTCGTCTCTGCATTTTCGCGGCGAGAATCTAAGTTATTTGATATACTCCAAAAAAAAAACATAATTTGAATAAAATAAAAATAATTTGAAGTAAGTACCTATTAAATATTAGATCTCCGCATTCAAAGTCATGCTACTTACGTATCAAGAGCTATACCTACAACTATTCCAATATCAGCAACACTCAAGTATTTTTTGAAACTCTAATCGAACTGTCCTTACTACGCTCCAATATGGTTACCTACTCGTAAATTACATTTCAATACTCACCCTGTCTCTACATTTTTGACTCAAGAATCTTTACTATTTGGTGTTCTCCTAAAAGGAAATAACATAATTATTTCAATAAAATAAAAGTTTGTTTACTACATTTAAATCACATTTATTTTATTCCAATATGCTAATTTAAACTATTGATAGAGATTATATAAATAATCTTCTTCTTATCGTGTGGGTAGTAATGTCTAATGACCCCATACACCCTAGTGTCAGAGTTTCTAGACTGCCTCAAGAGCCTCTGACGTGGTCTATTCTGACGACCGCCATTTGGCGACCGGGACTACCGGCTTATATGTGTCTTCCGAAGCACGGAACCATATTTTTATCAGACAATCAGGTGATTCAGGCCTGCATTGTCCTAGCCAAAGTGGAAACAAATTTACAAAGTATGCGTCCCGCGGGAATCGAACCCACGACCACACACAAGTTAAACCCCTAAACCACTCGACCATGGCGGCAGTAAATTATATAAATAATTAAAATTCGTTACTTCATTAATCTATTTTTAACATTGTAAGGCGTTTCTTTTTTAGTGTTTTGGGTTTACCAACCATTTTGGCGTTAAACTTCTATGCGAATAAAATCATTTTGTATTTTTTGCGCGGAGCGTTAGCGTCTACTCGTGACAGTGGTCAGCGATGCACTGCCGCCCGTCGCCCGCAAGAGCCCCCGATTCATTGCGCACCTAGATTATTCGAATAATAATACACCATGACTTTACCAAACACAATATGAAGAAAAGCCGTATACTAAAAGATTGGCAATTAAATTATCTTTTAGACTGTGAAAGTTTCATAAAAATACACCCAATGGTTGTTGCCTGATCTTCGCTTTTATGCCCGCGTTAGACGTACTTTTAAAAATAAATTACACAATGTTTTACAAAAAAATATTTAAATATTCATATATCAAATTATTAAGGAAATAGTCTAGTTTATCATTATTTTTTTTCAAAGCATACCGACTAGCCGTTTAGACGTGATCTTGGATTAAAAATCATCGAAAATCGAATATCTGCCCCTTAAAGCACGAGTAAATAGGCATCTTCTGGGCTCGCTCGTCCCATCTTAGACCTCATCTATCGCTTACCATCAGGCGAGATCGAGGTCAAGACAGTAAATAAAAAGATAAAAATAAATAACTTAGGAATCAGAATAATTTAATTTCGTTTCTTTGGTAGCATCTATGTTTACTTTGTAGCCTTTACCTTATACCTTAAGTGCGCAGTATAAGACCACCCCACCCTATGTATTCCTCAGAGTAAAAACTATACAATGGTTTAAGCCTTCCCATCTTCTACGCAACCCGTCTAAATTAGCCATTTTCTTATGCACGTGGTTTTATAATTTCTTAAAACTAATTGTAACTAACTTATTACATACAGTGGGGGCGCGAATTCCGCACTACATAATATGCAAACGGTCCGTTTCGGTTGCGCGCCGGCACAACGGACCGGAAGCGATAAACACGGACACAATACGCGCCGGACGGCCGCGGATCCCACATATACGGACCGGACGAGACTTTGTATTCTGTTATGTTATTGTACAGACAAATAGAATAAATGTAAGCTAGAAGCATGTTCTCTTTTCTAGCAGTTTATTTTTGGTGAATCTCTTTAAAAAAAAGTCAAATCAATAAAAATCTCTTCTAAGAAAAACTTCATCTTCAGTTGTTTAGTCCTTTCCTAACAATGTCAGGTTAGGATTTCAGCCTGGCACCGGATTGCGGATTACTAGAGTCAATAGAATATCACATCTCAGATGAAAGAACATAAGTAGATAACAGGATTTTCGTACCGTCGAGTTAACAGATATTACTGCAACCGGCTTCATGGAGTATTTATTTACTTTATCTTATACAGAGTAAACTAGGTACTGCTACCAGCCAACTTTTGGGCTTAAGACCAGGCAGTCTAAAATAATTTTCCCGCAAGCTCCGCCCCTATGCACCCCGGATAGGTCTGTATGCTAAACGCTAACATAGCAGTAATAAAGTTGAATATCGCGTGCGCTCTTTCACCATGGTCGGGTTCGAAACTAAATGTCGTAAGTCTCAATTCTTATTTCGTTTATATTTAAAGTAATAATTGATCTAGAGAAAAAAATTCCTACATTTGGATAATAAACTATATTTTCTTACTAATTTTAGGAATAAAAGTCGAGTAATCTTGATTAAATTTTGAATTGAATAATCTATAAAAAAGTCATGATTTTCGATTAAACAATGAATCGAAAATATTCCAGTTACGTAACTGGTCTAGACATGGAAAGAAAAAGATCCAATAAATCATACACTAAAGTTCCATTTTCAACCGACGACAAAAAGAGGAGGTTATCAATTCGACGCGTATATTTTTTTTTTTTTTTTTTTTTTTTAATGTATGATCATCGATTACTCGAAGACGGCTGAACCGATTCGGAAAATTCTTTTTTTGATTGAAAGGGTATACTTCGATACTGGTCCCATTTTCATAAACGTCAGGATCTGATGATGGGATCCTGGAGAAATCGAGGGAACTCTTCAAATATTATAGGCACACCTATGTCGTTTTGGGTATTTGTTATAGTAACTTGTGCAGTTGCTCTCAAAAAGTACCATTTGAGGAAGTGGAACTGATGATGAAGACCACAGATGGCCGCCGAAACTACTCAATAATAAGTATTGAGTGGATTGCTATTCGATTACTTGAATATGGATGTTACGCACTTTATGCTCGTCACAATGCATATGGTGATGTAGAGCTGATGGTGAAGTACCAGGAGAACTCCTCAACAATTAACGGCCCAGCATTGGGAAAAGCAATATTTTGTAAAAGGTTATAAGTAGTTGATAATTAGGCTCTTGTAACTAGGTAAATTAAAAATAGACCAACTAAAAAGAGTGAAATAAAAACTTTTTACCAAAAAATTAAACCGACTCCCAAAAAACACTGCAAAGTGAAAAATAACTTTAATTTCGGAAGTCGGTGCCAAAAACGAAAATACAAAACTAAAGACACCGACTACCGAAATTAAAGTTATTTTTCACTTTGCAGTGTTTTTTGGGAGTCGGTTTAATTTTTTGGTAAAAAGTTTTTTGATTGTATGCGTGCGTGATTGTTTCAGAATAATACAATTTAGGGAGCTTCCTCTTAATATAAACATAAGAAATGTTACTTTCCTTCATAAAATCATCTCGTTCTGGGTGTAGTGGAAGGGAGTCAGACTTCTACACTAACTAAAAACCTACCCTATTTCTTCATATTCGTTGCCCTTGTGGTCGGGGCCGCGGTATCTCGTTATAACATTCCCGCAACCCCAATAGGTTTTGGGCTTACATCTTAATAGTTTTCCAGATAGATATTGTGTTGCCTCAAAATGTGCACCATTTGAAATGCAATAATAATTGGCGGTTCTTTAGATAAGAGCAGTTTTGTAAACGGCCGCCAAACAATCGTAAGTACTAAACACCTTTTCTCCCACAAATAAATAATTCATAACATTCTAGATAGGTTTAGCTTCTGTACTAAGAGCGTATTATAGGTACACACATATTTAACACATAAATATCTGATGTATAAACATATTCGATATGAAATACTGCACCTTATTATGTAAACGGAATCATCGAGTCGTAATGAGCGCAGAGTTAAGCAAGTTGTGATGGAGTTAGCTCCCCCACCTGTCTTGGAAGAGTTGTAAGGAAATTACGTCACTTCCTATGGCGAGGTCATGTAGGAGATCGGTACAGAAGGTGCACTCCGAACAACGAACCGCATGTGACAAAAGTGAAAAAAAGAGAGAATTAAATCTTTTGCATAGAAAGGTCTGGCGGCGGCTCTCTGTGTTTGTTGGAACTTGATGTTGATGTTCTTGGAAGATAACTTGGTAAAAGTCGCAGCAATCCGGCAATGGGTACTGGATACATTGTGGCGACACTTAGGAGAGCCTTTTTTAACCAGGTAGAAATGTTCATGGATGCCTTCTGGACGGAGTCTGTCAGGGTCTAACTGACTAAAATTATCTTTTTTTGCCTCGCTCTCCCCGCCTCTGCAGGCCCTCTCTGGTGACGACCCATGTAAAGCAGGGTAGTGAGGTGTTTGACTCCTGGAGAGCATAGGCCTCTACCAAGTTGGTAAAAACTTTGCCTTTTATAGATTTTTAGCATAGCCACAGCCACGCATCGTAGCACGGTGGCGATGCGTGGCTGTGGCTATGCTAAAAATCTATAAAAGAAAAAGTTTTTGTGACCGATTACTCCGCCGCATACCCTGTCATAATCCTGTGCACGCGCATGCTACCAACACAACATTGACTGATCCTGTACTGCAACCCGCAGTAAACGTCTTGCGGCTGAAATTATGATGATGATTTTAACAAAGGATTACACAACATAGCTCGAACTTTCATAGAAATACATCTCCTGAATCCTCGTACTGTTAATCTAGTATGTGTGTTGTTATATTCATCAAAGGGTTCAGTTTTGCATGTACTTTTAACTTTTCTTGCAGTTGTAGGACTTTTGAAATAACCTGCAGTGTGGTAACAGTGTTATTGTGTGTCGGAAAGTGCTGCTCACGTCAGCTAATGGAATGCGCTTGTGGCGTACTTTGGTTAGTTTTAGTATATAAACTAAGGTTAGCGTCAGTCACATGCCTTAGGAGTGAGCGGCAAGACTGGAAACAGTGACTTCCAGCTTGCAGAAGAAATTACGATTATCCTTCTGTCAATCTTTTACAATTTATTTTATTTATATTTTTAAAAAGCAACCCCAAACAAGGCTAGGCCTGGTTTGAGAATTAGCATCAGATTTAGCCTGTGTTTTCGGAATTAGTGTTTACCCACGAGATAATTTTTATTTATTTTTTTTTATTCAGAATAGGCTCGCGTTTGACCACCATTTATTTTATTTATTTATTAAGGAATAACAAACAGTAACACATTTTTTTATAAACTATAAAATCATAACAAATAATTGTAAGTAAATGTGCACCCACACCGTTATCCACAAATTATTATATATTAGGGTCGTGACATAAATTTTAAAATATTTTTATATAATATAAAAAAAAATCCATTCATTTGTAATTATATAATATTAAAAATAACTACAAGTTTAAGTATCTGTATGAGACCGTTCCGGAATTTAGTTACAGTCATCTAAAGCAGTGAACATATTATTATAATTTTTACTTATACCATTTGATACGAAAATAGCTTTTTTGGAGAAATGCCACTAATTATTAATTATACTAGGTTCTGCCCGCGACTTCGTTCGCGTGGGAGAGTTTTCCCACGTAAATCCCGATCCCATGGTAATTCCGGGATAAAAAGTAACCTATGTGTTGTAGCAGGATGTCAGCTATCTATATACTTACAAAATTTCGTTCAGATCCGTTCAGTAGTTTTTGCCTAAAAGAGTAACAAAAGTCTATCCTCGCACACTTTCGCATTTCTAATATTAGCAAGATAATTATGTATAGTAATGGAATATTCTAGAGTTACAAGTTAAAGTAGGTACCTACTCTTAATAGAAGATATACCAAAGTATACAAAATCAAAGGTATAAAATTGAAAAAGTGACAAGCAGGCGGGACCCATCCCATTTTTAACCGACGAGACGGAGGAGGTTAACAAGTCGACGCGTATATTTTTTTTATGTATGATCACCGATTGCTCGAAGACGGCTGAACCGATTTGGAAAATTATTTTTTATTTGAAAGGGTATACTTTAAAGTTGGTCCCATTCTCACTAAGTCAGGATCTGATTATGGGATAGGCACACTAGCAGACATAGAAGCTTCAAATTTAGAATACAATTAGTGTTTAGTATATGAATCAAGGAAAAACTATAATATTTTTCGTTTCGTTTTTAGTGACAATGGGATCAACTTTAAAGTATACCCTACTTTAAAGTTGGTCCCATTGTCACTAAGTCAGGATCTGATTATGGGATAGGCACACCTATAGTGATTTGAGTATTTTTTATAGTAACTTGTGTAGTTGCATTCGAAAAACACTATTTCACATTTGTGAAGTAGACCTGATGATGAACGGATGGCCACTGGGACTACTCAATATATAAGTAGGAATAATTAGTATTTCATGGGTTCCGCTTTGATTACTTGAAGTGAAGCTGATGGTGAAGTACCAGGAAAACTCCTCAACAATTAACGGCCCAGCATTGGGAAAAGCAATATTTTGTAAAAGGTTATCTGGGGGCACGGCAGTGCCCCCGCCAAGTCAAGCAAAAAAGCGGCACGGCCGTACCAATCTTTTCTCGAAGCAATTCAGGCCATTTTCGACTCCCTATAACTTCGTTGTGGATAAAACTAGAAGCCTGAATTTTCAGTAACCATTGTTTGGTTACTGAAAATTCAGGCTTCTAGTTTCAAAAACCAAACAGGCATTGTATAGACACGGTATATTTAAAATTTCATTCAATTTGAACCAGTAGTTTAAGAATTATAATGACTCAAATTTCTTAATTTTGTCACTCACTGACTGACCGATCATCAAAAGTCTATGGCACTTCTAGCAGACATAGAAGCTTCAAATTTAGAATACAATTAGTGTTTAGTATATGAATCAAGGAAAAGCTATAATATTTTTCAATTTCGGTCCAGTTTTCTAGATACATCAACTTTATAAATAACTTTGTAATCCCATATAAATATATATGATTACAAAGTTACATTTGCAGTTAATTAATCAGTGTAGCTGTATAATATAATGAAATAATAGATGTAGATGGGTAATTTTTTTTTTCTTGGTGAAAAATATCATCGAATGACTTCTTCCGCTCGGGTGTGTCAGAATTCTACTGACTAAAAACCCACCCTGTTCCTTCGGAAGCCCTAAAGTTCCGGGGCCGCGGTATCTCGATGGAACTTTCCCGCAAACCCCGACAGGCAATGGCCCGATGAGGCCCTGTCACTGGTATTGACAGCTTTTTGAGGCGCGCATGGAACACGACGCGCCGCCGACCCGGGCCTGGTCCTTACCGGACTGTGAGCGACCCCTACTCGCCATCCGCAGGCCCGCGCCTACTACCTACCTATGTTCAAAGGTAACTTGTTAAATGGTCAACGGAATAAAAACGCAAGAAGTATTAAGAGTATTGGTAGAGTAAATTGCCCGAAATTGCATAATTACTTACTTATGGATTAACTTTAACCGAGACGTTTGACGAGTGCGGCATTAATTATTACTAACTAATGCAAAAAACGTACGTGCGTATTCATATGTGCGTATCAAAGCCTCCGAAAAAATCCCATAGAGACAGGGAGTGGGCTTTGAAAAAAACTTTAGCTGTAGTTCAAGAAGTAGTACCGGAAAATAAAAAAATTGGCCAAGTGCGAGTCGGACTCGCCCATGAAGGGTTCCGTAGTAACTATAATAAATATAATATACTTAATATATTTATTTGAAAAAAAAAAAACAAAAAACCTTACAAATTTCTTAAAACTAGCTTATTTACAATTTTTACAACTACGCCAAATAACTTTGTTTTTCATAGTATTTGTATGAATTACAAAGTTATATTTGCAGTTTTAGAAAATATACTGTATCTCAAAAACTACTGACTCGATCTCGTTCAAACCAATTTTGGTTGAAAATTTACATTAATATCTACAACATATGGTTTTTTTAGATTTTTGACTTCATCGTTATAGAAGTTAGAGGGGGGGGGGACACACATTTTACCACTTTGGAAGCGTATATATTTTAAACGATTAACTTTAGGAAAAAGTCATTTTAGAAACCTTAATGCCATTTTTAAAGACCTATCTATAAATACCACACACGTATAGGTTTCACGAAAGAAAATATTTTCAGTTTCAGTTCCATGTATGGGGAGTCCCCTTTATTTTAAATATTTATTAAATTTTCTCTTAAAATCGAAAAGTGGTTCACAGAATACATTTACCTACCAAGTTTTACATGTATAGTCCTAATAGTTTCGGAATAAAATGGCCGTGACATACGGACGGACGGACAGACAGACAGACGGACAGACATGTCGAAACTATAAGGGTTCCGTTTTTTGCCATTCGGCTACGGAACCCTAAAAAGGAAGGCTATCTACAAAAATAAGAAAAGCTCATAAGACAGAGAGAGGGCTTTAAGAAAATTCGTTGTTGGTATATAAGAAGTAGAAGGTACCGGAAAGGAAAAAAGTAGGACTTTCTACAAAAAGCAATGAGATCCCATAAAAACAATACTTGTCAAAAAACCAAGTCTCGCAACTCAGTTCTTCTACCGTAAAAAGTTGTGAGATCCATGTAATACCAAGTCGGTTATTAATTTATTCAGTCCCTACTTAAGGGACCTTCGGTCTTAAGTTGTTACGTAATTATCTAACCTAACGACATCTTATAGCGACCATATCAATATTAAAAATCTTTAACGTTTTAAATAAATAGATTGACTTGGCAATCGCAATAAACAATTTAATTTATATATGTATTACTTGTGAGATATATTGTGTTTTCATGCGATGGCCGAGTCAATATATTCACTTAAAACAATTCAATAACAGACAATTCATACACAATGGCGTCTGGTTGTCGTCGTGGTGTTTTTTATAATATTTCCAGTAACACTCGCGCAATCAAGACAAATCCAACGACGCATCATTTATCACAACACAATCGGTTCACTGGTTTAATAGTTACGAGGGAATAAAGGAACGGACATACATTTATTTATTTATTTAAGGACAAGCAACAAAGCATACGCCCATAAACATGCTAAAAGTTACAATATAGTTACAAACAATAATGTAGCCTTAATTAAAGGCTGCCACGGCATGCATTAAACAATAAGCGTGAAAGTAGAGATAAAACAAAACAACAAAAAAAAACTTAATACCATTGCAATGGTTAGCTAGGTATTAGATACTAATTGCTAAAACTATTGCTTTAGTACCAACATAGCATTTCACATATGTACATACATACATGCGTGCTAAAAACATAAACCTCCTCCTTTCGGGCTTCGCCGCAGTCGGGTAATTATAAAAAGAAAACGAGCATTTGAAGATAAACTAGTGATCAAGAAAATATAGTCCATTGTAAAAAACCATGACCCTGTTGGTCATGCTGTTTTACAATGGACTTATTTCAGTGTGTGGGAAGTTGTGAAATAGGCATTTCTAAGAAAAGTTCGTACATTTGTCGAGAGCCAGTTCAACCACTTGTTATTTTAGGTCATCCTGAGCCTTAAACGTTTTGGTTATTATAAGAACTCGCAAAACGCGCACAAAAAACATGTTCTTGATAGAAATATTATTTGTTCAAGAAATAAAAGAAAAACAGCTTGTTGCCCCGAGTCAGTGGAAATTCGTCCAGTAAATAAAGCAAAACATGGAAAATATTTTGTTTGTGTTGGCAATATGCCGGGAGTTATCTCTCGAGGTTAGCGCGAAGTTCGGGTCCCATCCTACACGTGCGGCCGTAAAGGTGAGGGGAGTCACAACAATTATGGCGTTGGTTAAATATTTGTCATTATTTCAGCAACCCGTTAACTGTAAAGTTGGAGTTTAGGCAGTGGTGGCTAAGTTGTTAAAGGCATGACATACGAGTCGTAGGTCGTGGGTTTGAACTAAGGTACTGTTACGAGCTGGGGTTCGGGATAGAAATAATTAACGCCAATTAAACCAAAATTAACACTTTAATAAACACTAAATAAAAATTAACACAGCTATCCGCACTACAATACTTGTCATTTAACACTTAAATCGCATTGAAATTCACTTGTAGATCTCAGATTATATCGCCTCGTATCTTGTAATTAGACTGCTCTCTGCGTTCCTTTGCGATCTATTTATACCCCGGTCTATGAGTTCTAGAACATTTTTGTAAAAGCGACTCACCGCCTACACTGCCAAGAATATTCCAGAAGTTACTCGAGATACTCAGTACTCGCCGTTATGGCGTTAGTGATCGACTAGATATACTCAGTACTGCTACTCGCCGCTAGATGGCGTTAGTGTCTCGAACATTCTGATTTATGTCGAAGTTTCTCGACGTACTTCACTAAGCGACTGGCGTAACAGTACATTAATTTGTACATATAATGTTCATCACTTTGCTCCTAAACGGCGGAGCAAAACATCGTGAGGAAACCGGCACGGTGACATCTAGCAACCCGCACTAGCCACCGTAGGCGTGGGCCTGCGGGCTGCGAGCAATGGGTAGCTCGCCGCCCGACTGAAACCAGGCCCGTGTAGACGGCGCGTCGTGATCCACGCGTGACTCAAAGAGTGTCAGCAAGATTGTCGGGGCCCATAAGAGGGCCGTTGCCTGTCGAAAGAGTTACCGTGGCCTCGGAACTCGAAGGGCATATTATGGAACACGGATGGTTTATAGTCAGTAAAAGTCTGACACACCCTCCCACTACGCTCAGATCGGGAGGCAGTCATTGGATGATTACCCATCCTTAAAAAAAAGTGGGAACGTATCGGCTGATTATGTTATGTTAAGTACGAGTATCTGGAAGATATCGCTCTTAGCGATAAGACCGCCATTGTACCCAATTATATTTACAATATTGTTATTTAAGTGTGATTCAATTATTGGTGTACAATAAAGTGTATTCTATCTATCTATCTATGTTATGGGCAGATTTTTTTTAAAGAAATCTAGTAATGTTGATAATATTCACATTACTAGCAACCTTGTTAACCAAATAAGCTAAATATGATTGTGTCTAGAGTAGGTTCGCGGCAATAGTGTAATGAGTGGGGTTAGAACCCGCGACCTCTCGATCACGAGTCCGACTTCTTATCCATTAGGCTATTGACGTTGTATCTGATGTCTGTTTCTTCCATCAAAACCTTATCTTAGCGTACAGATTGGAGCTGATGGTACCCAGGAAAAATACGCGTTATGCAAAAGGGGTAAGTTGTATAACTCAGATTTGGGCAATATTATAACTAATTCCAATGTTTTTCTTTAATCCCGCCACATATAACAAAATAACAATATTATGCAACCTTAATTAAGCCCTTATCTGAGCTCTAACATTGGCAATAGGCCGTTCACACACGATCCAATCGCAGAGATACAGGACGTGTGCGAATGACTTGTTTTGTCTGCACGTTTGTGTCGCGCCGATATCATTTGCATATCTTAATCCGGTGGAGGCGACGCCTGTCCCCGGGGCTCGGGCTTCGCCTTTATAATGCTAACTGACGGTGGATGTAATCAAGAGAGATGCTAGGTATACAAGTAACACACGCCAGGTGTTTTCAAAAGCCAGTGTTGTGCAGTGACTTCTTAAACAGCGCTGTGGGGTCTATTCTGACCCCGTTTTGTGATCACCACGTCGTGCGCTCCGATTATAACTTCTTTCGATTTGAATCCGGATTGGTTTTGAGGACAGGGGACAAGTTTCATCTGATTAACATGTAGGTCGAAGAATGCAATGATGTTCTTTATAGGTGGCTAGATTTAATTGAAGTATTCTTTAATACTAATTACTCAAAATATCGGTGATGGAACTAAAAATTTCGAAGAATGAAAACAATTTCATTTACTTTCTGTTATTCCCGTAACAATACTCTGTAATAATTATTGTTTGACATTAATATGTCAAACAATAATAATTACAGAGTTAATTATTAATAGAAGAAAAGAATGGAAGTAGCCGCTGATTTCTGACCTACAGGATTTTACCTGGTTCGGGGTCTTAAGGTTTCTTAGTGTCTTGTGTCCTCGTATTATTCAAGTTATCAATAAAGATAAAAGAAAAATAAATCATTTATGTAACTATTTAACAACTAACTTTTGTCTGAAATTCAATGTGTCAATGCACTCTTGTACTAAAAAATCCAATCGGAATTGCTTTTAGCAATGTTAAACTTTGACTTCTCATGTTCTTCATCTTCATGATGTTACACTCCAAAGTTTCAGATTGTTATTTACTCATGTCCTCGCTTAGCTGGCACGTGAACCCTCCCAGTCCTCTTTGACATCGCCAGCTAACAAACACAATGTATGAATCTGGTGTCACGAGAGCACCAGCCCGCCGACCCGACTTCAACTATTTTAATCTAACTTGCGGCCCTTGGACCGTCTTTGAAAATTCGCTACAAGTATTGCCCTTGTTTAACGTTTCTTAATAAATAACCACAAAGTTTATATTACACTCCACTTCAACGTTAACTTTCGAGACATTAAGGCGATTATCCTTTGTAACAACTCCGACGCCTGTGGTTTTTAAGATGTATCGTGGCATCGCAAAAGTTCGCTGGATTTTCGTTATTGAATTTTGTTAGTGAGATGTAAGGTTAATGGCAGTGTTGCGGCTTCACGCTGGCAGGCACGTAGTTACGAGGTAGGCAGGGTTTATTCAATATTTGCTGTCACTTCGCGCATTCACGTACGATCGTTTAACTGAATGTTGTTTGGTAAGGATGTGCTTAAGCCGCTTTAGTCGAGCTTTGTGCGGTTTAAGTAGGCGAAAGACAATAACATCGGGTTATTTGCAAGCCCAAATATCTGTAATACATGTGGTTTAAGAACGATTTGTTTTCTGTTTGACTTTTTAGCGTGACCCTTTGCTGGCTTTCATCTCACATTTTCAAAATCAGTTCCAATAACCAACCTTATTTTGTTATAAGTTAAACAGTTGTATCGTCGAATTTATATCGTTACTACTGCTCTAAAATAGGAGAAGCAAAACATCGTGACAAAACTGGTATACAATCTTTTGAGTTTCCTCACGTTTTTTTCGATAAAAAATTCGAAGACGTGTGACATCCAACATGCACTGGCCCGCTCGCGTGTTGAATTACGGGCCATTTCCTTTCACAGATTAAATTATATATACATTTATGATTCACTGTTGTTAGCTTCTAATTTGTGAGGAGAAATAAATAAATATATATATTACTAGCTGCTGCCCGCAACTTCGTTCGCGTGGGAGGATTTCCCGCGTAAATCCCGATCCCGTGGGAATTCCGGGATAAAAAGTAGATAGTAGCCGATTATCAGACCTACTGAATATGCATATAAAATTTGGTAAAAATTAGTAAAGCCGTTTCGGAGGAGTAAGGTAACTAACATTGTGACACGAGAATTTTATATATTAGATATATTATTATATTATAGAGAAGAGCCCTGTGTTCTAACAGTGATATGTAATAGGCTGAATTATTACTTTTAAGCAATTCTAACTATTGAGCAAAAGTGAGAAAACTATTTCTAGGACAACAATTGTATACATCAATCCTTAGAATAATCACGCACATCTATCATTTAAAACTTGATACTTTATATTCAAACGTAATGTTTTTCTAGGGGGTTGTATGATGAGGTAATAAAGGACAATGTGCTATACGGTGTCAATTCGCGAACTTTGCCTATAAAGTGTGGAATTTTGGTGGGAGCACCGCAATGGCGCTCCGTATGCATAATACAAATACATTCATGAATTATTCGCCAACATGGCGGATGGAAACGTTATTGAATGTCATCCGTAGCCATAAACGTGTGCTTTCCGAAATATCTAGTTCTGGATGCAGGTGTTGTCGTATAAGAATACAGAGCTATGATTTCGAGTTGGTGAGGGTTTTTTGTGGGGAGAATAAAGTAGGTGTACCATTCTTGGTTTTTAATAACGATTTGCGTGGCGCGGCTGTATAAATGGCCTGATACAGAAAGCAGTACTTCTCGAATCAACTTGTATTGTGAAGCGTAGCTTGGACTCTGCTCCCTATTGATACCAAATTATTGGTTTCATATATTTCTTGAATACCAATCATAACAAACGTGTCACAGCACTACGAGGGTCAATAACTTTCCACGTCACTTGCCAATAACACGATAATTCTTTTCGTTCTTCTTTATTTGAAAAATTCGGTCTCTGGTATCAGTGTATTGGAATTTGTAATAAGTTCTACACACGTAGACTTAGGATTACAAAACCCTTGCCATATCGTTTGTAATCATCCAAAGAAGCAATGCACTTGGTATGTATTTACCCTTTAAATTACATGTTGTATAGACTTATATAAGTATTCAAAAGAACTGGGCTAAGGGATAGAAAATATTCAATTTTCGTACCAACATAGCAAATTATTTATCACATTTTTTGCATTGATTAAATAATTAATCAATTTCTCACCACTGATGAGTTTAACCAGTCATTAAATTATATTATAAGGCTTTCTCAAAAGGATTGTTTTCCGGAATACACACTATTATTAAATAATAAAGATTTGCCAAAAAAAGAGTCCATTAATTAAATTTAACGTTTTTCTAGATGAAAATAAATTAGGAATGCGTGTCGGAGGTCAACTTGTAAATTCACAATTTGGTTACGCTAAAAAACATCCATTATTAATACAGTCTACTCACATTGTCACAAAATTATTGTTTGAATTTATGCACAAAAAACTGATGCACGCGGGCCCTCAACTATTACTTGCTACGATTAGAGAATATTATTGGCCCATTGGTGGTAGCTAGCTAAGGCAGTTTATAATAAATGTATTTTATGTTGTCGCATGAAAGGACAAGTAGTGTCACCAATCATGGGTAATCTACCTCAGCAGCGTTTGAATCCCGGGGGTTCCCCTTTTGAAACGGTTGGTGTCGATTTTGCTGGACCAATCATGTCAGCCAGTAGACAAGGACGTGGTTGTCGTCTTAGTAAGTATACATTACATTATAGGGATCATCTAGGACGCGGTCTTCTTTCTTATAGGAGTATTTGTTTAGGCTTCAGAAAACACAGTCTTTTTTAAGAAATCTAGCAATGTTACCCACATTGCAAGATATTAAAAAAAAAAACATGTCAATTGTGATATGTTTTCTTAAAGATATCTAAAAAATATGAAAGAAGGATTGCTAGTAATGACTAGCAATCCTTTAAACCCCTCTAACTAAGCTAAATATGCTTGTGTTTGGAGTGAATTTACGGCGATAGAGTAATGAGTAGGATCCAACCATAAAGTTGAAGCACAAATATATTATTTTCAATAAGCTTAACTCCTTGCGTTGGCCTTAACGTACTTGCGTTCTACTCGTAACAAACTTCAAACCAGAACGAAACATTATGCCTTCTAATTTAAAATATTCCTTTCAAAACTTAGTTAATAAGTAGTAGATCAATAGCCTTCCTTTTTCCATTTTCTGTATAAGTTTCAAGTCTAATTAGATGCAGCGGAACAGCATTTCATATGCTAACGATGCAAACGTGAAGATCAAAGAGAAATATGAGAAGCACAAGTTTTTCTTTACCTCCGAGTTGGAACAGGTTCCCTATTTTACATAGTTAAAACATAAATATTTCTTGAATATCCTGTATGAGTGTTCTTGAAGGTAGGTAGGCAGATGTGGAACACAACTTGTTTGAGTTTTGTAGTTTTTGAATTTATAATAATTAAAAACATCACTACCAGCAGCTTTAACACGTTCGCTGACAGTACGTCGTTAGGCGGGAAATTAAAATAGTGCGTTATGACAGTACGTCGAAGGACGGGCCACTTATTTTTAAGAGTACGTCGTCTCACGATAATTTTTCATATTATACTATATAAAGCTAAATTACCACTCACTGACTCACTGACATAATTGTTCTCCCAGATGGTGGATGGGGAGGTGGGTATATTTTGACAGATTCGTAAACAAGTAACTCTGAAACCTACGGGAAAAGTGCCAAACCTCCCCTTTTCCCCCCCCTTCTCCCCCTCCCTATCGTATCTCGGAAACTACGAGACCCGTATTTTTTTTTTTTACGGATTCGTATAGAGGAGGCTCGGTAAAGTAAAAACCATTTTTCAAAGTCCCCCCCCCGCCCCCCTTCTCCCCTCCCTTTAGGCGGATCTCGGAATCTAAGAGACTTGGAACATTTTTTTTTTCAGATTCATTTAGAGGGGCAATGCTTTAGTCGAAATACTTGTGCAACCCCCCCCCCCCATCACCCCCCCCCCTCTTTTTTTTTTTTTTTTTCACAAGCACGCGAGGTGCTTGCACCTCGCGCAACACGCAAATACTTGATTTAGAGGGGCAATGCTTTAGTTTTTTTCACAAGCACGCGAGGTGCTTGCACCTCGCGCAACACGCAAATACTAAACCCCCCCATCTCCCCACATCCCCCCCCCCATTTTTTTTTATTTCACAAGCACGCGAGGTGCTTGCACCTCGCGCAACACGCAAATACTAGTTATATTATATAAAGCTAGATTACCACTCACTGACTCACTCATTGACAGAATTGTTCTCCCAGATGGTGGATGGGGAGGTGGGTATATTTTGACAGATTCGTAAACAAGTAACTCTCAAACCTACGGGAAAAGTGCCAAACCCCCCCTTTTCCCCCCTCTTCTCCCCCCCCCCCTATCGTATCTCGGAAACTACGAGACCCGTATTTTTTTCTTTTTACGGATTCGTATAGAGGAGGCTCGGTAAAGTAAAAACCATTTTTCAAAGTCCCCCCCCCGCCCCCCTTCTCCCCCCCTTTAGGCGGATCTCGGAATCTAAGAGACTTGGAACATTTTTTTTTTCAGATTCATTTAGAGGGGCAATGCTTTAGTCGAAATACTTGTGCAACCCCCCCCCATCACCCCCCCCCCCTCTTTTTTTTTTTTTTTTTTCACAAGCTCGCGAGGTGCTTGCACCTCGCGCAACACGCAAATACCAATTTCTTTTTTCACAAGCACGCGAGGTGCTTGCACCTCGCGCAACACGCAAATACTAGTTATACTATATAAAGCTAAATTACCACTCACTGACTGACTCACTCATTGACATAATTGTTCTCCCAGATGGTGGATGGGGAGGTGGGTATATTTTGACAGATTCGTAAACAAGTAACTCTCAAACCTACGGGAAAAGTGCCAAACCTCCCCTTTTCCCCCCCCCCTTCTCACCCCCCCCTTTTGTATCTCGGAAACTACGAGACCCGTATTTTTTTCTTTTTACGGATTCGTATAGAGGAGGCTCGGTAAAGTAAAAACCATTTTTCAAAGTCCCCCCCCCCGCCTCCCTTCTCCCCCCCTTTAGGCGGATCTCGGAATCTAAGAGACTTGGAACATTTTTTTTTTCAGATTCATTTAGAGGGGCAATGCTTTAGTCAAAATAATTGTGCAACCCCCCCCCCCATTTCCCCCCCCCTTTTTTTTTTTTTTTCACAAGCACGCGAGGTGCTTGCACCTCGCGCAACACGCAAATACTAGTAAGTATTATAAAGAGCAGTATCCACTGTCATATTATGAGCAATTTCATATTTCTTACTGCCGTAACACGAGTATTTTGTGGGTAGTTTCATATTGCTTGCTTGTGCACGAGTACTACGTTGATTTGTCATTTAGTATGGAAAATTCTACTGTCGTAATGTGGTGTCAGGGTAAGTGCTCACTGTCAGCGAACGTGTTAACCCTAGAAAGATAATCTACGTCCGCGAGACGTATCGTGAAATTAAATTTCGTTGTAGTTTTTTTATTATTAATCGCAGCGCGCTAGTTGCGCGAGTCAACTCAGTCGGTGGCCGGAGCTCACGCTAAGCAGCAGTGGCGACACGATAAGTACGTTCAAATAAAAGATATACCTATGTCGTACGTCCGCGAGACGTATGATTATCTTCAATGCAACTTTTGCAATCATTTGAACTGATTGTTTATTGTTATTTTCAATCATTTTTTATTATTTTCAGGTATTAATTATTATTATATTATAGTGGCAAACCGAAGGGTGTTGGATAGTTCTCAAATTGAGAACTTTTTATATCAAAATAAAGAGGAATCGTCATCAGAATCTGAAAGCGAATGCGAAGATAACCTCTTAGAAGACGGTGTGCAGAGTGACACTGAAGACGAATTCATCGATGAAGCTGTGGATATACCCGAAGTCTCTGCTGAAGACCATTCAGAGTCTACTGCCGACCAAGCTACGCTATCTGATAGCCGCATAATTATTACTTCTCAGCGCACACTCAGAGGTAAAAATAAGCATTGTTGGGCCACAAGCAAGGGTCAAAGTCACGGTAGAACCTCAGCAATAAATATTGTTCGATCAGCTAGTGGACCAACGCGTATGTGTAGAAACGTTTACGAACCCTTGTTATGTTTTAATCTGTTCGTAACAGATGATATACTAAGTGAAATAGTGAGATGGACGAACGAAGAAATTTTCCTAAAATGCCGAAATAAAGAAGCCAAAGATGAGAGAAGCTGGAAAAATAATCCCAATGCAAACAGTGGCCAGGCTCAGCAAGAAGGGCCGCCTGTAAAAAAAGAGATATTGTTCGTACTGTCCATCTAAACTCCGTAGGATGTCAAAATTATCATGCGTGAAGTGCAAAAAACCCGTGTGTGGAGAACACAACAGAATTGTGTGCCATAAGTGCATTTAATAACCGAAATTAATAGACTGATTATTGTAGTAGGTATTGTTTACGTTAATTTAAGTGTAAAAGTACAAAATATGAAAATATAAAGACTGAAAGTGATTTTAAACATTCCTATAGAAGATAAGTTAAGTTTTTGTTAATTTGTAAAGAACTTTATGATTTTTGTTTGTAATTTGTCAATTAAACTTTATTATTGCTATTTTATGGTTTTATTTTCTTAAATAGAATACAAACAATTATTTCAACATATAAGGCATGATAATACTTCCGTACGCTTACTAAACAATCTAATTAAATAAGGTACGTCTGACAGACGTATGATTATCTTTTACCCTAGTTGCTATATGATTATCTTTCTAGGGTTAATATCAAACGATAAGTGGGTTGTAATCAAAACGGTGTTTCGTAAGAAAAATTGTATTATATTAGAACTACCTACTCGCTCATAGCTTGTATAAAATCAAAGATCAATTCGTAAAAATATTCAGATTTTTCTTTTTAAAGTTTTTGTTTTGTTACCTAATTTAGATGGGAAAGATTAAACAGATGAGCTAATGTAGAAGTTAGTGCTTATGGGAGCAACGACCTTGTGATTTGATTCACATTTGATGGTCTCCAGTTGATGTTGAATGAAGGATCTCGTGGTTAAATAATAACAGCTGTCGGCCAATTTTCAAGCTTAAGCGACGCAAAGTCAGTCTATGGATCGGTGACTACCTTTTTTTAATTGATAATAGGTTCGCGTTTGACCACCATCTCACCTGATGGTAAGTGATGATGTGGTCGAAGATGGAGCACGCTTACCTAGAAGTAACCTATTCACTCTTGACTTGAAGATTATAGCTATCGGGAAACACAGACTCCGGCAGGGAATTCCACTCCTTAGCCGTACGCACACTGAAAGTATTCCCAAAACGTTTAATGCGTATAGGTGGGATGTTCACCATGTAACTATGGCGCATCGCCGTTTGTCTTGTTTTCCGATGATGGAATGGCTATCTTGACATATCGACATTCCTATATGCTTCGGAAAGTAAGTTAAGTCGTTGGTCTCTGCTGTCAGTACATCTTTAACAGTCGTTATGGGTAGTAAGAAGTCAGGAATTCTGCTATCAGTCTTGCCAAGTGGTATTGTGATACCGAGGTGCTGGGTTGATTCAGATGCGTCTGGTTATACTGGATGCCCCCAACATAGTGCTAACAGCTAAACAGTTGATGATGAGTTGATGTTGAATAAGAATAGTTACAGTTTGATAGACAAATTAATATTCGAGTTAAACATGATTGTCTGGCAGTTTGAGTGCTTTTTGCGGCCTACCCAAACGTCCTTACCTTGGTATGGTTCGTCAAATCGTTAAGCTCCTTGTTCTAAGTTGAGCTATACGTCATTTGACAAATGCTTGCACTGTATGGACAGGCCCACTCAAATCTGTGAGCATCTTTCTTCAAAAGATCGCCTCAGACTGAAACCTACAAGGTTCCCATATAATTAAAACAGTACAGATTTTATGGACTTTAAAGAGACGGACCCCTGAGTTTGTTTTGGTTTTCTTCTCAGGATAGTCAGTTAGGAAACACCGGCCTCATCTAGTTAATATTTACGAAAATAATGACGTATAAAAGTATTAGGTATTTAATAACCAATTTGCACAATAAAGATCATCTATAAGTCCAATAGTCCAGTCATACGAAAATACATGGTTTCGAAATACATAACATTGAATACTACCAATTTTACCAAATGGTGAATAATTAATTAGTACTCAAAATGATTCGATTTGGTTCAGTTTTAGTAACGCGATTGATCGCTGAACACGTACCAACTGACATGTGAGTTATTGTATCGTTGAATTTACGAGTATGAAATTGCGCTCAGGCAAAAGTGCTTAGCTCTTCGGTTGCAGTTATAATTTGTTTAATATTTCGACAGAAAAAATGCTGAAAGTACGTGATACCACGGTCCCGAAACGCAAAAGCAACTAAAGTAACAGCCGAATAAAGTGGTCTTTTTTACGGGTTTCCAAACGTCGAGTAAGGGGAGCTCACCATCCAGTAATAACCAGCGTCATGTTCCACGCGCGCTTCAAAGAACCGTCAACCGCAGTCACAGAGCCTGATAAATCAATTGTCTATTGGGATCGCGGAAACGTTTTAAAGAGATACCGCGGCCCCGGGATGCAAAGGCAACTCAAGGAACAGGTTGGGTACTGAAGGAACAGAGGAGCGGGGGTCATTTGACGATTTTCCCCCGTAAAATAGGTAAAATAAAAATTGCATGTACAAAAATGCCGATCTCGTGTAAAAGAACAAAAATTTATTGCATGAAGGTAGAGATAGAAAGACCTCATGCCAAAGCGTAAAGTTTACTTAACCTGTATTTCGATAAGTGATTGATGGAAACGAACAACTTCGGAATAGCCACGAAATACGGAACGAGAATATTTGCAAAAGTTTGGAAACTCTGCAAAGTTGAGAGCTGCGCCAGTTTGTGATAGTTTTGTCAGGTATCCAGTACGTATTACCATCAATGCGTAACTACGTATATTAAAAAAGGGAAATTATAAGTCCAGCCACAGATTTCTTTAGTGGCCACGTGATCAAACTTCTCATTTTATAAGTAAGCAACGGGAAAATGAGATAGCCCCTAATAAACTAATTAGTCTTTTTCACAATGCCAACAAAATATTCTACAAAAAGCGACAAGTAAAGATCAACAATTATCTTAACTTGTCCTTCTTATTTAAATATTGCCACCAAAGATATATAATAAACTAAATACGTCATTGATTGCCACCTAATTTACTAATTAAGCCACGGATGTTACATCTCATCACCATTTTACGGTTTACAGCATCAACACAAGCTCCTCATAGGTTAGGTTAGGTTTTTTTTTTAATCCACTAGCTCCTCCATCTGTCGACGGAGACATTCTAGTTCTTGCAGTTATTCCTCTCACACTTTTATACTTCATAAAGTTCATAGGAACATAAAATAAGCGTTAGGTTAGGTTTATTTTTTAATGTCATGATATTTTAGAAGTTTACTGCTTGAATGCATGTTACAAACTTAGTTGCTAAAAAATAACCACTATGCTGAGTTGTATTTACAGTGGCTTACATAAAAGATAACTAGTGGGTAAAATAGTGTCATTCAGACGCTCGTTAATTGTGGCTTACTTAGTAATTTAGAAGGCAATGTAGATTTTTAGAGGTGAATGATGATATTAAAAAGAAGTCTGTTTAATTAGCACCCATTAAAAATAATTACGTATATTAAAAACATTATCCTTGTTTATATAACCGGCTGTATAATTACCATAAACCATCATAAATGAAGCCAGACTCGACCATTTAGTAACAAATAAAAATAATTTCTTATTGAAATATTATTTTATTCTGTTGCGGAATTCCTGAATGAAAAATATTAATTTATTTATTTTTTATTTATTATATACTTTATTGTACACGTAACAATATTTCTAAGGATACAAAAATTTAAAATTTAATTAATATGTAGAAAATAAATAATGAATTAATACGGCGATCTAATACCTGAAAAAGGCTGCAAATAATTAGTTCTTAATAATAAGACTAAGGCCTGTTGTTGTACACAGTAAGCAAATAAAGGATTAATTTGGGTATAATCCACCTTTACGGGTACCTTTCAGCTCAACCAAGTATAGGCAAAATTCATTTATTGTGCGTGCAAGCAGAAGCTTTAATAACCGGTGTAAGCAACACGATTTTGATCCGTTTATAACAAGTGTGATTGCAGCCAGAAGACGCCTAAGCTTTGATTTTTTTTCAAAAATAATTAATATATGTAGTTACTGTGTTGTATGTGTTATTTATATCTGCTATCTATTTAGTCATTTTGAATATGTATTTATGATAATGGTTATATTAATTAATTAATTATATCAGAAAGGCCAGAGTCTGCAGTGTTAGGAAGGCTTATTCAGCTTCACGTGAAGAGAAGACGCAATGTTTTTAATTATTTTATTTTTGTTTATCTGCCTATATTATTGTTATTTTATTTTTTTATTTTTTGACATTAATTGGATTTTTTATTGGATATTATTTATTTTTATTAGTATGAGAATAGACAAGAATGACATGAACACTAACATAGTTTATAAGACCTTTGTTACTAACATTATATGGACAATTTTGTAGTCTGAAATAAATGTATTCAATTAAGTTTACTTTTTAAGTGTTCAATTTAAGATTTTCCTGCCTCTAAACGTGAGGACTTTTAATTGGCTCACTGTCTACTATACTATTTATTTTCTGTATTTAATAGCTGTTAGTCCTCCATACTTATTAAATAAATAAATAACTTTTTGTTTTATTCGAAACAAACTTTATTGAACAGAAATATAATTTTATATTTGGTTGCAGATTATTGTGAGAAATGGCACGCGGGTATCATGCTCCGCGTTCGATTTTGTGGGTTGTAACCATAGATATTTTGTATTTCTATGGTTGTAACCCTGATTTTATACATAACTAGCTTCTATCCAAGAGTTCACCCGCTTCTAAAGTATACGATAAATGATATTTATTCTGTAAATTGGTTATTAAATAACACCTTTCCACGTATATTTTTCGTTAAACTAGAGATGCCAGTGTTTTCCAACTCACTGAAAGAATCGTACCCAAATAATAAAGAGTAACCTGACTAACCTAACCTTTGAACCTGCTCCAGAAACAATTATATTTGGCTTAGTTGGAAGGGTTAACAAGATTGCTAGTTATGTGATTTCTATACACTTGCCAGTTATCTTCAAAAAAAATCCTGAAGAATTCGTTTTTTTTTAGTTTTTATTAGTGTAAATTGTCCTAAATCTGTTTATGGTCTACCTGTGTGATAGTTTTATATCAAATCTATTCAATCATTGAGGTGTGATTTATTTACAAATAGTATTCTATAATTACCAAGTTACCAGATTTTCTCTTTTTAGGGTTCCGTAGTCAACAAGGAACCCTTATAGTTTCGCCATGTCCGTCTGTCCGCGGTTTAGCTCAAAAACCATTGGTACTAGAAAGTTGTAATTTGGCATGAGTATACACGTTAATGATGACGAAATAGTGGTAAAATAAATTTTGAAAAAAACAATTATTTAGGGTACCTCCCCTACATGTAAAGTGGGATGATAATTTTTTTTGTTCGTCCTTCCATAGTGTGGGATATTGTTGGATAGATAGATAGATAGATAGATAGATAGAATATACTTTATTGTACACCAAAATTTAAACAAACCTATTTAACAATATTGCTTATTCTATGGTAACAATGGCGGTCTTATCGCTGAAAGCGATATCTTCCAGACAACCTTTGGAAGGACTTTAAAAACTTTAATTAAAGTGGGGAGGGCTAAATTAGTGTACTAACTACATTACTCATAAAAACAGAGAAACAAAAAATATTAAAATAAATAAATGTATATGCAAATATATATATGCATATAAATACAATGTAATACATAGGTAATTAAATAATACAATACATATAATGTGTTCTTTAACATCAAGTGGAGAGAAAACAAAAGAATAGTCATAAATTGGAATGAAAATAATTAGCAACCGAGCTTTTAAAAGTAGCCAGTGACTGAGCTTGTCTTACAGACACCGGCAATGCATTCCACAAACGAATAGCTTGCACCGTAAACGATGAGCCATAGAATTTAGTGAAATGTGCAGGCATTGAAAGTCTCAAATTCTCCGATGATCTCAAATCTCTTACATGTGTGTCATGAAGGAACTTAAAGCGTTCTTTGAGATAAAACGGGGTTGTGGGATTGAAGAGAATACTGTAAAGTAATGATAAAATATGTGCATTCCGGCGAAGGCGGATCGGCAGCCACTTGAGTTTAATGCGAAACTCAGAAACATGATCATATTTGCGCAAACCAAATATGAATCTTATACAAAAATTTTGGAGTCGTTCAAGTTTATCTAGCTGCACTTCAGTAAGATCTGGATAACTTGCTTCAGCATAGTCGAGAACAGGGAGAAGAAGGGATTGGGCAAGCGCAATTTTAGTGGCAGTCGGCAGGAAATTGCGCAATCTGCGTAAAGACCCCGCAGAGGCAAACAGTTTGCGGCTTACTTCTTGCAACTGAGGACCCCAAGACAAATCCCTATCAATATAAATACCTAGGTCTTTTACTGAGTCACAGTAAGGTATAGCAGCTCCATCAAAAACGATTTGAGGAAGGGTCACCCAGTTAATTTTGGAACGTAGCCTAGGGCTGCCAACAATAATGACTTGAGTCTTCGCAGGATTAACCCTCAAACCATGATTCAAACTCCAATCAGAAATACGCGCTAAGTCTTTATTCACAATCTTCACCGCCTCAGACAGTTCTTCAACGAGAGCTTGCGAATAAATTTGCAGATCGTCAGCATAAAGGTGATAGGATGAGAGAAGATCATTTGAAATAGAATTTATAAATATGGCGAAAAGAAGAGGAGAGAGAACGCCCCCCTGTGGTACGCCAGCAGTAGTATTGCACCATGAAGATGATGTACCTTCAATGCAAATACGTTGTCGGCGGCCACACAGGTAACTACGAAACCAATCAATTGCTGTTGGAGATATGTTAAGAGAGCAGAGTATACCGAGCAGTACATCAAAATCGACAGTGTTAAAGGCGTTGCTGAAGTCCAGTAACGAAAGGACAGTCAACTTCCTATTATCCATACCTGATCTGATATCGTCAGTAATTTTAACTAGAGCTGTGGTAGTGCTATGTCCTGAACGAAACCCGGATTGGTACAAATTTAGGAGTTGGTTTTTACAAAGGAAGGCACTAAGTTGATTGTGGATAAGGCGTTCGAGGACTTTGGATAGGAACGGTAATATGGAAATAGGGCGGAAATCAGAGAAAGAAACAGGATTAGACTTTTTAGGGAGAGGAGTTATCTGAGCTTCTTTCCACAAAGATGGGAAAACACTTGAGGATACGGAATAATTGAGTACATGGCAAATGACAGGAAGAATTTCGTCCAGGATAGGGAGTATCATCTTACGGCTAATACAGTCATTACCAACGGCATTTGACGGTATAGATAGCATGCTCTTCTTAACATCACAACTGGTAAATTGATTAAAAATAAAAGGAGAATAATTGGGAGTGGGAAGAGAAGAAAGATTATTTAGAGTATTGGTTTTAACAGCACCATTGAAGCTACAAGAGGTGGAAAAATGTTGATTGAGCGATTCAAGGTCTATATCCTTAGGAATAGACTCTTGACGTGACTTCCCAATTCCCATAGATCTAAGAAATTTCCAGACTTTAGCTGGATCACCGTTTTCAACGGACTTATGAATGTGGCGGCGTTGGGCATCCCTACAAACCAAGTTGCTGCGATTTCGGATAGCGACGTATTTTTCTCGACTTTCTCGACTAGGTCTGCACTTGAATTTAGACTTTGCTGCTGCCTTTCTTTGTAAAATTACTTTCACGTCTTCAGTTAGCCACGGAGCAGGTAGATGCTTAATCTTTACCAAACGAACAGGTGCATGCACATCATAAAGCTTGTTAAGATTGGAATTGAGGAGGTTCACTTTGTCATCAATCGACTCTGCATGAATAAGATCAGACCAGTCAATATTGCTAGCATCTTCCCGAAGACTTTCCAAGTTCATTCCACCAAAACTGCGCTGAAGAATACTTTTGGGTTTTGACTTAGGAGGGCGAATTTTGTAGGAAACGTAAATTAAGTCATGGTAGGAGAAAGCGTCGGCCGAACATTGCCCATGCTTAGCGACGTGTTGTGTAGAAGAAACAAAAATGAGGTCAAGAAGCGAAGGAGTACAGTTAGGAAAATGATGAGTTGCGCTTAATGGAAGAAGAGATAGATTGCAAGATTGGGAGACAGATTGGAGTGCGGAAGAGCGCGAATCATTCTTGAGAAGGCAAGTGTTGAAATCTCCCATAACAATCGTATGCCTGTAAGAAGGCACAAGGTTGACTAGAAGACTCTCAAAAGAAGAAAAATAATCGATACGCAGAGAAGGACAATAATAGACACCCAGCAAAACCTTCAAATGGTGTAATTCAAGTTCTAAAAAGAGATGCTCGCCAGCATTAGACGGTGGCGGCTGTGATGAAACGTCAA
This sequence comes from Tholera decimalis, assembly GCA_943138885.2. Classification (NCBI taxonomy): domain Eukaryota; kingdom Metazoa; phylum Arthropoda; class Insecta; order Lepidoptera; family Noctuidae; genus Tholera; species Tholera decimalis. Next base: position 2,165,443 of record OW964553.2, on the reverse strand, counting down.
TAATGGAAAAAGGAATATTTCCACGCAAATAGATAGCAACACCACCACCCCCGCTGCTTGTGCGGTCATTCCTTATTAGTTTGAAACCGGGCAAGGAATAGGATGTAGATGGAAGACAAGGTTTCAGCCAGGATTCAGAAACGAGAATTGCATGGATGTCCTTACAGTCCAAACTCACAAGCATATCATGATAATGAGCCGCACGGAGCAGGATAGGTCTTTTAAAAATATTATGGGTTAGGGTAGACCGTTTTTTGATTAAGCAAACCGTTCGTGACTTATCAAGCTTTAAAGTACCAATTTTCGTTAGAGTCAAGTGTCCGCCCCCTCTATCAACTAAACGGTTGTAGTTAGAAATTCAAATGACACGGCAGTAGTACCTATATATAACGAAGTTTAAAGGAAAACTATCACACATGAGTGGGCTTTACAAGTTTACGAGTAATAGTCGACCAATTGTAATTTTTTTTTTTAACGTGGTAAAATTATCAAATAAGTCCTCCCACTCCGGGCATGGTGGGAGGGACTGTCAGACTTTTACTGACTAAAATCCACGGTGTTCCTTCAATAGCCCTTTACGTACCGGGGCCACGGTAACGGGATGAGTCCCACGACCCCGGCAGGCTTCGGCCCTCTGCAGAGGGGGCCTCGTCATGTTACTGACGCTCTTTGAGGCGCGCGTGGAACACGATGCGCCGTCGACCCGGGCATGGTCCATGGTCGGACAGCGAGTTGCCCTTTACTCGCTGTCCGCATGCCCGCGCCTACGGTGGCCGGAGATCGTCGGCCGACGTCCGACGCCGTGGGCGTCTACCACTGCGGCTGGGCTGGAGGGAGGACGCCATCCTCTCCCTCACGCAGGAAGCATGACTGCTTCGCAGAAGGAGGCGACCGCTTCCCACTTCCTCTCGCCCCGCAGCATGGCCTCGACCAATGCCGGGCGCGAGAGGTCTCCGCCTATCGCCGCCGTGAGGACACGTCGGTGCTCTGCCCAGGCGGGGCAGTCTTGCACCGTGTGCTCTACGGTGTCCTCAGGGCGACCAATTGTATTTGACTCGAAAATTTCGAACAACTCCATAGAAATGTCGATAGATGGCGCTAAGCGTCAGTTGTATCGCGCTAGTTTCATATGTAAATAAGTTTTATAAAAAAAAAAAAAAAAAAACGGACTTCCAAAAAACCACTAGGTACAATGTGAAAAATAACTTTAATTTCAGAAGATGGTGTCTTTGGATCTGTATTTTAGTTTTTTGCCACCGACTTCGGAAATTGAAGTTATTTTTTAAATTGTAGTGTTTTTTGGAGGTCGGTTTTTTTTTTTGTTAAAAAGTTTTTATTTCTCGCTTCTTAGTGGGTCTGTTTATAATTTATCTAAGTTACAATAGCCTAATGTCAATTTGCTTATCGCCTTTTACAAAATATTGCTTTTCCCGATGCAGGGGCGTTAGTTGTTGAGGAGTTCTCCTGGTATTTCACCATCAGCTTCATTTCACCATTCGCATTGTGACGACCATAAATTGCTTAGCAAAAATTTTAAAGTAATCGAATCGCAACCCGCAAAATACTTATTATTGAGTAGTTCCGGTGGCCATCTGTGATCTTCTTCATCAGTTCCGTTTCACCAAATAGTGCTTTCTGAGAGAAAATGCACAAGTTACTATAAAAAATACCAAAATCGCTATAATATTGCCTTTAAAATTTGAGGGTTTCCCTCGATTTCCATGGAATCCCTTCATCAAATTCTAATTTGGTGACAATGGTACTACCTCAAGAGTATACCATTTCAAACGAAAAAATAATTTTCAAAATCGATCCACAAATGACGGAGAACTTTCCGTGCAAAATTGTCGAATCAGGTGAGGATTTGTATAGGAAGTAAATTAGTTAGGTAGTCAAGTTTGGCTTTTAGTTAGAGCATGGTACGAAATGATCAGTCAGCGAATACGACACGCACTTGGCTGTTATAAAAACTACGGAACCCTACACTGCGCGTGGCTCGACATGCACTTGACCCTTTTTTTTTTAAGAAGAAAATACCGAAGTAGGCAGGTATAAGATTCTCGATGTTTTGATTAACTTTGAAGTCGGCAAAAATGTTTTATATACAAACTGCCGCTTTTTATTGAATTTATCACAAAATATTCTCATATTTCTTGTAAACATCATAAAGGGGAGCTCTCTGTCAAATTGTAGCTCTCTAGAGGTTAAGCTTCTCACTGAATGATTCAGGATATATATTTTATGTATACATCTTCTATACATAGTACGTTTTTATACATACATCTAAATAAAATTGAAGTGTCTATCTGCTATTTCAAATCAAATGTATTTATTTACACAAACTAAACACAAACATTTTATTTCCGTCCGTCGGTCTGTCAGTTCGGGCTGATCTCTGGAACGGCTGAACCGACTCCACGCAGGTAGTGTTTAAATAATTAGATAAAAATAATGACAACCGTTATTATCTACGTAAGTTAGTATTTGTTCTAAGTTTTGAGACTATACATATATTTAAAAGTATATGTATAGTCTCAAAGAAAAATACCTACTTTTGACAGACAAACAACCACCCAAATTTCACACCCTTAGATACTTTATTCAAATAAATTTTTCCCCTTCCTATCTTATCAGATGTCAATATCGTATAAGGTTTATGTCCTCCAAACTCTGTACATTGATCCATCAGTACAGTAAGTAAGGACAATGCTTTTTAACCGACTTCTAAAAAAGGAGGAGGTTCTCAATTCGGATGTTTGTATTTTTTTTTTTATGTTATCCGCGCATAACTCCGTCGCTTGCCAACGGATTTGAAAAATTCTTATCTTGTTAGAAAGGGTATACTTCCCAAATGGTCCCATGAAAATTTTATCGCAATCGGACGAGCCGTTTCTGAAAAATCAACAAAAGTAAAAAAAAATATTTACGTTGATGATCTTTTCGTTTACTCTGCATTGCGTTTTTTGTTCGCGCATAACTCCGTCATTTACGAACCGATTTGGAAAATTCAATGACCCACTAAAAAGCACGATGATAAAAACGTTTTTGCAAAAAATAAAACCGACTTCCATATCAAAACACTACAAAGCCAAAAATAATTTTAATTTCGGAAGGCGGTGTGAAAAGAAAGAAATTACAAAACCAATAACACCGACTATCGAAATTAAAATTATTTTTGGCTTTGTAGTGTTTTGATATGGAAGTTGGTTTTATTTTTTGCAAAAAAGTTTTTATAAAAGGTATAATATTTTAAAAGTATGTGGTATATACAATTATATATATATAGGATCTGTGCCTAAAACAGTTACAATAAACTAGCTTCTGGCCGCGGCGTTGATCGTCTGAATAGTTATTTTATTAAAAAACTAGCTTTTGCCCGCGACTTCGTCCGCGTGGAATAGTTACTTTGGGCTAACGTTAAATTTAACCCCGATTTTGAAGCATTCTTCATTGGCGCTCCGCTCCTGTTGGCCTTAGCGTAATGATACAATATAGCTGTGCCCGCGACTCCGTCAGCGTAAGTTAATGTATTGGTAATATTGTTTAGATCACGTTCACATGAGGCTTAAGTACCTAGAGAACGCTTCGACCGCGAGACGCGTCGAGCGCGGCGACCGATTCTCAAAAATAATCCTTATAGCATGATTCAGTATTCACGCGCGATGGCTTATTATTATAAGCGTATTTCATGTATAACTTTGGTGTTTCTATACCGATTTATATGATTCTTTTTACGGTTTCGTAGCCGAATGGCAAAAAACGGAATCTTTATAGTTTCGACATGTCTGTCCGTCTGTCTGTCTGTCTGTCTGTCCGTCCGTCCGTCTGTCACATCAATTTTATTCCGAAACTATTAGGACTATACATGTGAAACTTGATAGGTATTCTGTGAACCGCTTTCCGGTTTTGAGAAAAAAATTAAAAAATATTTAAAATAAAGGGGAGCCCCCCTTTATTTTAAATATTTTTTTAATTTTTTTATATACATGGAATACATGGAACTAAACCTGATTTTTTTTTTCATGAAATCGATGCATGTGAGGTATCTATAGACAGTTCTTTAAAAACGACATCGGGGTTTCTAAAACCACTTTTCCATAAAGGCAATCGTTTAAAAGATATAAGCTTCCAAAGTGGTAAAATGTGTGTGTGGCGGACACAACCTCTAACTTCTATAATAATGGAGTGAAAAATCTAAAAAAAATATATGTCTGTAGATCTTAATATAAACTTTCAACCAAAATTAGTTTGAACGAAATCAGTTCAGCAGTTTTTGAGATACAGCTTATTTTCTAAAACCGCAAATATAACTTTGTAATTCATACAAACACTATGAAAAACAAATTTATTCGGCGCAGTTGTAAAAAATGTAAAAAAGCCAGTTTTAAGAAATTTGTAAGGTTTTTTTTTCAAAACAAATTTATTTGGCGCAGTTGTAAAAAATGTAAATAAGCTAGTCTTAAGAAATTTGTAAGGTTTTTTTTTTCGTCAAATAAATTTGCATATTATATTATAGTTACTACGGAACCCTTCATGGGCGAGTCTGACTCGCACTTGGCCAATTGTTTTAAGGAATAGTTAATAATGTTAACTTTTTCAATTAGGGGTGACTGAGAGTGTTATAAACGTAAGAGTAAACAAATATTATAATCAGAAAGCTTCGAACTGCTAAGCTATCGGGAGTTACACGTGTTATTGTGAGTCAACCATAAAAGTTAGACATATGCTGTCGTGGGATATTTTTTATATAATTTTAAGGAGAACATTTCCGTCATGAAATGATTTGTGTAGCTTTAACCATTAAGGTTGCACACGCGACGGAAGCTTAAAAAATGGAGTAACTTCTCCCGTTTTCCCAACATTTCCCTTCACTGCTCTGCTCCTATTGATTGTAGCGTGATGAAAAGTATACTATAACCCGCTCAGGAGTATGAAAAATAATTGTACCAAGTTTCGTTAAAATCCGTCGAGTAGTTTTTGTTTCTATAACGGTTATACAGACAGACAGACAGACAGACAGACAGACAGACAAAAATTTAACTGATTGCATTTTTGGCATGAGTATCGATCCTTAATCACCCCCTGATAGTTATTTTGGAAATATATTTCATGTACAGAATTGACCTCTCTACAGATTTATTATAAGTATAGAAAAAGCGTACCCTATGTCCTTCCTCAAGGTCCAATCTATCTTTGTACCAAATATCATCAAAATCGGTAAATTGACAGACTTCTTTTTTATTGTTTATATGCTTGCGTTTGACAACTATCACACCTAATGGTACAGGTTATAGCTATAGGGAAACACAGACTCCGGAAGCGTATTCACTCTTTACCTGTACGCACAATTAAAGTATTCCCAAAACGTATACCACTAACGTACGTACTTTCGCAGAATAATATTCGTAGAGGGATTAAATATCATTCACTTAGTTTAATCCGCCACTTGATCAGACTACAAATGTTAAAATTAGTGAAATTATTATCCATTATGTCATGTTCATAAATTTGTGTTTGCGTATCGTTCATACATGCTGTCTAACTAGTGTAAACAAGACGTTTACTCAAAGTATGTATAATCATATCGAAAGGTTATATTGTCTTTGTGTATCCAACTTAGTATGCAAATAGCATTGACACTGTTAATATTTGTGTTTTTATAGTTTAGAGAAAGCAATAAAAGAATCTAATTAAATGTAGTATCAATCAATATCAAATAATTATCTTTATGTGCAATTAAAATTTTATATTTAATGAAGATCTGTTTCCTGAACTAGGCATAGCTCTCTAGTCTCAGGAAAGCAGTGTCACAAGTCTTATATTCTAATGATTTTGTTTCAAAATTATATTTAGGTTATATTTAAAAGAGTAGAATATTTCATGAAATACTTGAAAACAGATTACTCAGTATGACATTGAATAGTAGTGAAACAGATCTCAAAATTATGTTTTTTTTTTATTTATGTTTAAGCTGTGTACTACCATGATAAATAGTAAAATAAGTTGTGTATGTAATATGTTATTAGTGAATAAGTCGTTGGAGTACCTTTTATAATAAATTAAAATAAAAGTCTCGTATGTAAAATTAATATATCTGTACTTAAAAGCATACACAGACAAACGTCTAGCTAGACACAAGACAAGTACAATTAGGTATACACAATAAAACGCGTATAGTTGGGATGTGACCATGACATGACCATGTAACGATGGCGCATCGTTTTTTTGTCTTGTAGTCCGATGATGGAACGGGCTTGGCGGAATTAGATTGTGCATGAATTCGACTGGTGCTTCATTGACAGTGAGGCTTTTGACCAGTTTCCATTTAAAAAAAAAAAAAGAAAATGTTCTTATAGATGTTAAAAGAATAGGTCTGGAAATCTGATAAATAATAACTTTATGTTCATTTCGATATTATAAGCGTTTTATAAGTAATGGTACCGTATGGTGCATATTTTCTCGGGGGCCCAGTTATGGAGCGCCGCCAACGCCACGTTATCATTGTGACGGCCCAATCATCGGCATTGGGGGTGTGATATGCTTTTATATGCATGCTATGGGATCATTATTTGATTGTTATATTGGATAAAATATCAACCTACAACGTTCCCAAAGTTGGGACGAAGGCCTCCTCAATACAAGAGCGTTAGCGTTACAGCGCCGCTTACGTGCCAGCTCCAACACTATTCTGAGAAAGTTAGCTGATAGCTCAGAAATAACCCCAGAAGCCGTGAGCGCGCCTAATACTGAAGCACCAAAAACTACTCCTAAATGGAGTAGTTTGACGCGCAACCGATCAGTTGTTCTGTGAACGTCACATCACGTGATGTGTTCTACCGGTGTCCAATTAATAAAAATTATGACGTCTTGTGTCATTCCTACCTGTAAAAATGCAGTGGGGCTGAAAAAAAAAAACAGGATGGGATCACATTTAATTACTGAATTAATTGTTTAGTTTGTAATTCTCAAAGAGAATGATGCTTCCATCTTGTTTGTGTTGCCAATATAAGACTTTTGATTTTACCTTCGTTTTGTTACCTACTGAGGGCTTTTGTTCTTTGTAGTATATTAATAACTACTTTAATCAAAAAATATTTTAACTGACTTGAAAAAAGAAAGTTTATCAGTGCGACCCGTATATATGTAATGATGTATATGATATTTTTGTATTCTGAGGCTGATAGTTGGGACTTTTCGATTTTGGGGCGATAGATACGACTGCACGCAATCAAGTAAACATACCCCAGGATTCGGCGTGTCCCACGCAGCTTAGATTTATATTATAATATAGTTATAATTTGTTACTAGGCTATTACCAACACTAGGTTATAAGTTCACATGTTATTAACAAAAAAATATGGAGTCAAACTTCGAAATAAACGATAATTGAATTGAATATTATCGGAGTTTTCGGTACTAGGATAAGCTGGTTGCGTCACAATTTTCTTCACCGTAGTTTTGTCGTAGTAAGTAATAAAAAGAACATTCTCGTTACAAATTCTTTGATCAGAATCGAGGCTACACGAAGACTACTTTAAAATACCCAAACCACTTGAATTTTTCAGCGCTCATTCAGAATCGTCTTTCGCATTTTGTAAGCGCTACCCAAATTCTGGACCCTGCATATGTATTATTTAGTGAGTGAGTCTAAATTCACACTATAAAGTGTTTCGCACTGGCCGGTATCAATGTCAAACAGTTGGAATAAATAAGACATTGTTTTTCCCAGGTCTTCATGCTCGATATTTTTATTCGACGGTACCTTAGAATACAGCAGGAATTCTAAGGATGGATCGTTGTCAGTTATTGAAACGTAAACTGCAACGGAGTGACTTGTATCGTTTAGTGACTCGATATTCATCTTCATACGAGTAGCATCTTCTGGTTATAGTCATGTCGAGTGTCAAATTCTCATGTTTCATTCAACGTTTGACGGTTCGAATGGTCTGCGGGATATGGAGAAGTGACGCTCGCCGAACGTTTGCATTAGCAAACGTTCGGCGTTTATGTAGTTTATATAGGGGTTTGATTTGCTTCGTTAAAATGTGAGTGTTCAATATGAAGTTCATAGATGAAAACGTTTTAAGTAGTAATTAGAACCCTAAAAAAATGATTTTACAATTTTCCCTCTCATAATGAGATAGATATACTCTTTATTTTATATATATACTCTTTAAGCAGGAGGAACGTTATTGGCTAAATATATTACTTTAGGTATTTACTTTACTTTTTTATTTTTATTTTATTATTTATTTTTATAGGAACTTTTACGCATAGCGTATGTCAGTTCCATCGTACCAACTTTACTTTACTCTACTCTACTTTACTTTGCTTTGCATTGCTTTAGTTCGCTTTACTTCGCTTTGCTTTGCTTTGCTTTACTTTACTTTACTTTATTTTACTTTGCTTTACTTTACTTACTTTTATTACTTTTCTCAACTATGTTGGGTTCGGCTCCTCCTCCACCTCTCTCTCCACAACCAAGTAGCTGCGTAATACTGCGTAATACCCTTTGCAAGAACAGTGTCAGATATTTTGGCTTCTAACTACCCGTAACGACTGTCACAGATCCAGTCCCTCCGTGAGGACATGGTTGGGCGCTTGAACTTGTCCTTGAAGGCTGTCTCCGAATGGGGCGATGCCAACTTGGTCAAGTTTGATGCAGTTAAGACCCAGGCGTGTCTCTTCTCCGCAAAAAGGAGACAATTCGAACCGGCTCCTACTTTCCGGAGTGTAACCGTGCCGATAACCGACCAGATCGAGCTTCTGGGGGTAACACTAACTTCTACCCTCAATTTTGGCCCGTTTATCGAGGCTAAGGCTCAACTAGCATCAAAAAAAGTTGGGAATCCTAGCAAAGGTGAGACGGTACTTCACACCCGAACAGTTACTCAATCTATATCAAGCCCAGGTTCGGTTGTGTATGGAGTACTGCTCTCATCTTTGGGATGGATCTGCTAAATACCAACTGGACGCGCTTGAGTCTATCGAGAAGCGGGCCAAGGGACTCATTGGCAACAATGTACTGGTCGAGTCAAAGCTCCAGAGTCTTGAACATCGACGACTAGTTGCATTTCTATCGGTTTTCTATCGGTTACATTTCGGGGAGTGTGCGATGGAATTACACAATCTAATTCCACCAAGCCGGTTCCATCATCGGACTACGAGACAAACGGCGAATCGCCATCGTTACATGGTGGACATCCCACCCATACGTACAAAACGTTTTGGGAATACCTTCATTGTGCGTACGGCTAAGGAGTGGAATTCCCTGCCGGAGTCTGTGTTTCCCGATAGCTATAACGTAGGAGTCTTTAAGTCAAGAGTGAATAGGTTACTTTTAGGTAAGCGTGCTCCATCTTCGACCACATCATCACTTACCATCAGGTGAGATGGTGGTCAAACGCGAACATATTTTCAATAAAAAAAAAAAAAACAAATGACAGCCGTGACGGCTTAACGTGCTTTCCGAAGCACGGAGGAATCTCGATATATTGAGATGGTCAGCCATCCGTGATTCAACGTCGAAAAGCGTTTAATTACTTGAAATATCGACCCGTGCGACTGTTGTAATTTAGTCATGAGTTCTTCAATACAACGTGTAATTTAAAGGGTATATCGGTTTCGGTTTAAAGAAACTTTATTCCCAATAAAGACATAAGTCACTTACTTGAGAACAATGCTAAAAGTAAAGATTACAATATGTTCATTATCAGTATTACAATACAGTAGTTACCCATCCAATGCATTCATTTCTCCAGAAGTGATTGATCCGCAATGATGTGCTGGCTAAGTTGAGTTTTGAATGCATTGTAAGAGTGTACATTTCTTATACAGGACGGTAATTTGTTATAAAGCTGTGCTCCTTCAAAAGTTAGCATTTTTTTGCCATAGTTAGTTCTTGTTTTTGGTAAAACTAGCAAGCTTGCTCGCCGTGTACTGCGTTGACTAACTTGTTTATATTGAGTGAGTGTTGTGTTTGAGTGAATGCTTTTGTTAAGAATATTTCTGATGAAAATGCATGTGTTGTAAATATAAAGTTGTTTTATGTTCATTATTTTTGTGTCTTGATAAATTTTGCTGGTAGATGTTAGATATGGGTAGTTGAATATTATTTTTATGATTTTATTTTGGGTAGTTTGAAGTTCTGATAATTTTGTTTTAGCAGCACTGCCCCAAATTTCGATTAAATTAAGTAGATGTGGCTTTACTAGGGAGTTGTAAATAGTATACCGCAATTTTGGTGGAATACAACGAACAATATTACGCAGTGACCCGGAGAGTGCCGAGAGTTTACTTTTTATATGATCAATATGAGCGTTCCACGTTAGTGAGCTGTCCATTCTTAGACCGAGGTATTTTTCGCATGGTTTTTGCTGTAGCGGGATATCATTTATTGTTAGAGGGTCATATGTGGGAATTGATTTATTTTTAGCCTTAAATATTATATAACATGTTTTAGAGATATTTATTGTTAGAAGATTGAACTGAAACCATGTGAATAGGGCATTTAAATCTTCTTGTGCTTGTGAGATAATGTGATGGATGGAAGATCCGAAGTAAAATAAACAAGTGTCGTCGGCGTATAAGGTAAGGTGACCATGTAGTTTAATTTCGTTTATATTATTTATATATATTAAAAAGAGTAAGGGACCCAGAATAGATCCCTGTGGGACGCCACATGTAATAGGTAATGCATTACTTTGGTGATTACCAAGTTTGACCACTTGCGAACGATTTTTTAAGTAAGACTCGAGCATTTTTAGAGCTTTTCCCGTGATTTTTATTGATTCCAGTTTTTTTAGGAGTAGTTTGTGGCTTACCGTATCAAAGGCCTTTTTTAAATCAATAAAAATGCCCAGGGCTATGTTTTTTCTGTCTATGTTTTGTTTAATTTTAGTGATGAGATCAATAGTGGCTGTAGTCGTATTACTTCTGGGTCTAAATCCATATTGTCGATCGGTGATGTAGTTAATAGAATTAAGATACTTTTCTAATCGGTTGTGAATAATTTTTTCTAATATTTTCGACAGTATAGGCAACACTGAGATAGGTCGATAATTTCCTGGATCTGTGGTACGGCCTGATTTATAGATTGGTGTTACTTTTGCTATTTTTAGTGTTTCAGGAAAGTTCCCGTCATCCAGTAATTTATTCAGACATTTGCTCAGATCGTTTACGATTAAACTTTTAACGGTTTTAATTACTTTGGTTTTTATTCCGTCTAGGCCAGTGCTGCAATTTGGATCGAGATATATACATACCAAGTGAACAGCTTCTTTGGATGATAACAAACGATATGGCAAGGGTTTTGTAATCCTATGTCTACATGTGTGGAGCATATTAGAAATTTCAATATATTGATACCAGAGACCGAATTTTTCAAATTAAAAATAACGAAGAGAGTTATCATTTTATTGGCAAGTGACGTGGAAAGTGATGACCCTCATAGTGCTGTAACACGTTTGTTATTATAGGTATTCAAGAAACATATAAAACCGATAATTTGGGGTCAATTCTGTGAATTACTTATTTTGTGCTGAAACTGTGCATAGAGACTCCATACCAGATGTTGTCTTCAGCCCTTTTGGATATATATGGGGTTTGCGTTACACGTTGTATAATTGCGTCAACTGTTCATTAATAATGTAATGTCTCGGGGTCCAATAAAACACATTTTGCACTCTCACATGGATATAGAGTATACGAAACACTGAACACGAGTTCGTACTCGGTCGTAACCGGTGAGCGACTAACTTGCCGCATGCTCGTATACACTACAAATAATATAAATGATTTTTATTTTGCAAATTGGTTATTAAATAACACTTTCACACGTCATTTTTTTTCGTAAATATTAACTAGATGAGGCCGGTGTTTCCTAACTGACTACCCTGAGAAGAAACACCGAAACAAACTCAGGGGTCCGTCTCTTTTAAAATCCGTACAATCTAAACTGGTTTAATTATATGGGAACCTTGTAGGTTTCTTTTTTTTTTTTTATTACGAATGAGAGTCTGAGGCGGTCTAGATATATATTTCCTTTATTTCAGGCAACGGGGCCCATAAAAAACAATAAACAAATATAAAATCTTATAAATAAACTAATACATAACAATAATTGTACAAAACAACTACTTCACACGTTGCGACGGTGTCATGTTGCGCTGCGTGGTATCGCGTAATCTTCCACGAAATCGTCTATACAAAACACCCTTCGGCCAAAATTCCTGTAATCATACCTACACTGTAGTCTTCAACTGAAGAGTATACCTATCAGTTGATCCTGGTTAGTGTTCTCTCCTCTTTAAACTCAAACGTCGCATGAATTTCTATCAGTTTCACCCCAGAGACCAGTAAGCTAGCGGTTCTTTTAGTTCAGCAGCCCCCGTTATTAGTCTGCGGCAAAGTATTAATATTAATGGATAACTACGAAACTAATTTGGTAAAGTTTCCGCTCTAAGTTTGTTTCAGTTTCTTGAGATTTTTAAGCAGTTCTGTCACAATCACAACTTGCTTTGGCTGATATTCTGAATAGAATTTGTTAGTAATAATTATTGTTGCGACACAAAGCGTAGTTCCGTATGTTTAAGTATACTTGTTGTTGAAGATATGAATTAAAGACGCGCTTGAGTAAAATATTAATACCGATTTTGTTACAATTATTTAAAATAACGCGGTACGTCGGCCGCGGCCGATGACCGGTAGGCGAGTAGTGGGGAGCGCGCGCGGCCGCCGCTGGCTCGATCAGCTGTGTGACCAGAGATGTGATAAACGACTTAAAACTTTTAACGAACTTATTCCTTTATTTTTTTACAAAAGTCGTTTACCTTAACTGCTTAATTGCTTACATTAAAAATAACGAAATTATGTTGTTAACTTTTTTAGTTGGTTAAGTTTAAGTACCTATTGGTTTTTTTTAAACGACATCAATGAACTTTCCTTCGTACTTTGCATATCAGTTTTATTAGCTCACCAATTTGTTTCTATAGAAAAAAGACGCCAAAATAAACAAAATTATTTATACTATAAACTATTTAAACAATTATTAACACAATTAACTACACCTAAAAACTATATTATACGTATACAAGTCCAAAAGTCTCAGAATTATTTCCTCGGTACGAAAAAATTCACCACATGAAAAAATGTTTTACACTATTTATGTTTACGTAAACAAGTCCAAGTCACAACTTCAAAAACAAATTGTTTCGGAAATACACAAAACATGACGCTTTTAACCGGGCGGAAAAAACGCTGCTAAACGTAAAAAGCAAAATAAGCAATTTAAGCAGTAAACTAAAACCCGTTTTAATTAAATTGTCGTTTTTAAAAGTGAACAACGGAATGCAATATATTTTGCAGTTACGTTTTAATTTTAACAAAAAACAGAATAAGCGGATAATGTTAAATGCTTTTATAAACTAGTCTGCTTATTCGCTTATTTTAAACAACATGTTATATTATATGCTTTTCGTTTAAACGCCCATCTTTATGTGTGACCGCGGCTCCGCCCGCGCGTCTCGCGCCACTTCTAGTACACGCTAATGATGCGTGAACACTTGTTTATAACATAATCGGCATAATAATATAACGTTCTCACTGCAGGGACACAGGCCTCCTCTCTGTGAGAGTAAATGGGCCGTGATTTATCACGCGGGCCCAGTGCAGGTTTGTGGATACTTAAGACATAATCTATACTAATATTATAAAGCGGAAAAGTTTGTTTGTTTGTTTGTTTGTTTGCTTGAACGCGCTAATCTTCGAAAGTACTGGGTGGATTTCAAAAATTCTTTCTGATTATGATAGGCAGTTTCATGAGGAAGGCTATAGTCTATCTAGCATTACGCTACTCCTCTCGGTTTTCCTACAATAAAGGTATTGGTGAAGTAAGTCGGAAGGAAATATGCCGCTAAATTACTATAATCGCGTGAGCTGGCGAAATGCTGAGTTATACGTAAAGATCATGTACTACAAAAATGTAGGATTTATATAGATCTAAAAAAAAGTCCGCGGTACTGCATATCTAACTTTTATAAATAATCCACAATAAGGCAAGTTATGTTAAGAAAATATTAAAAAAATAAGGAATGTCTTTGTAGTATTATTATTATGCGGCCATATTAATATTTGCGTTTGAAAGTAATTTCGTCATCAAGACAATTTTATGAAGATTATCTTTGCCTTTTACAGTATATAATTTGGACTTATAGTTTAGGAGAAAATGTAAAATTAAAATTATTCAACAACGCTATTCACCGAAACGGCCGCGGCGGCCCGGGGATGCACGACGCGACGCGTTGAGCATGACTCGCGTACTCTACCACTCCGCGATAGATACCGCACTGATAGTGAACCTTATCTTGGTTTCATTTCGACTTCTTGGCTAAGAGACTTCCTATGTAAAATTGTTTCAGCTTCTTTTACGTCAGATATTGTGTATTTTTGTATCTATACATTTGAATATTTATATTTTACTTTCTCTTTTGTTGAATAAGTAATTTTGGTGTTGGTTAAAATAGGGTGTTGTTTTGTTCATCCCACTTTTTATGTCATCGTTCAGTTTAAAGGTATGTTGTAATGAGATACCGCGGCCCCGGAAGGCAAGGGCAGCTGAAGTAACTGGGTGGGCTTATAGTCAGTAGAAGCCTGACACTCCTTCTCGCTCCACTTAGAGCGAGAGAAGTCATTCGATGATTTTCCCACCCGAAAAAATGGGTCAGACATTCAACGTTGGCATAGTTTAAAAGCGATGTTTTTAGGATTCCTTAGCCGAATAGCAAAAAAACGGAACCCTTATGAAATGAAATGAAATGAAATGAAATGAAATGAAATATTTATTTTGTAAATTGGTTATAAATAACACTTTTACACGTCATGTTTTTTTGCGTGTTAAGTTTAGCTAGATGAGGCCGGTATTTCCTAACTGACTACTCTGAGAAGAAACACCGAAACAAACTCAGAGGTCATAGTCTCTTTTAAAGTCCAGACAATTTGTATTTTTTTTATGAGAAGCATGTAGGTTCATGTCTGTGGTATTCTTTTGAGGAAATAACCACGAAAATTTGAGCGGACCTGTCCAGACAGTGCAAGCATTTGTCAGTTATCGTGTAGCTCAACTTAGAACTTAAGGAGCTCAACAATATACTATTCGTCATGTCTATCTGGCCGTCTTTCCGTATGTCACAGTCATTTTATTCCGAAACTATTAAGACTACAAAGTTCAAACTTGATATATAGATGTATTCTGCAAACCGCTTTCCGATTTTTATGCGAAAATAATGTAAAAAAAAAAACATTAAGGGAGGCTCCCCATACATGGAACTAGAACTAAAATTTTTTTTTACTTCAAGCCTGTACGCCTATGCGGGTGTCGGCGTCTATAAATAGACCTTTAAAAATGATACTGAGGTTCATGTAATCATTTTTGTCAAAGTCAATCGTTTGAAAGATATATTTGGGGACACATTTTACTACTTTGGAAATGCCAAAGTAGTAAAATGTGTCTCTAACTTTTAAAATAATAAAGTGTAAAATATAAAAAAATATGCTGTAGATTCTAATGAAAACTTTTAACTAATTGATTCGAACGAGATTACAGTTTTTGAGATTTCATTTTCACATTTGCAAAACTTTGTCATTAATACAAACATTATGATAACAACATTTTTTTACGTTAATCTATGCTAGCAAGCAACGTAATTCTTCATGGGCGAATCAATCGAAAGATATACGTTTGCAAAGTGGTAAAATGTGTTTCACCCCCCACCCCCTCCTACTTTTATAATAATGGAGTCAAAAACCAAAACAAAATATAAGCTGTAGATCTTAATAAAAATTTCAATTAAAATTGGTTTGAACGAGATCGGGTCAGCAGTTTAAAAATACTCTAAATGTATTCTTGACAATATTATTAAATTAAACTATATTTACTTCGCGATTCTCTATCCATTGCGAATTAGATTGACGCATAAAATTACACATTAATAATAGTAGTAGGATTATACGCGGGTGAAACCGCGGGGCACAGCTAGTATAGCTATATAATTAAAATGAGTAATACTGCTCTATAATACAGACATTCTTATTAAAAATCTGAAAATAACTACAGATAATTTACTCGTAATAACAAAATTAGTACGACAATTTGTATTTTAATAGCAAGTTCTATTTTCTGATAACTACCACAGCTATTTTTGTGAAGTCTATTATGATCTTAAGTGTTAAAAGAAACTTAATTTTCTACTGTTAGTAACAAAAAATAAATATTAAGAATTTTCAGTGCGAAAGAAAATAATAATCACCTCTTTTATTGCGATATATAGCTCAGCATTCTCGTTAAAAATCTGCAGCAATACAAAATCTAACATTTCACTGCAGTTAATTTTATTGTCCGTGGCGTTTGCATTGTTTTTCGGCGATAATTTTAATTTTTAGCGCGAGCGTGCGGCTCGTGGAACGGAACGGTGCACAAAGCGCGCCATGCATGTGTGTATTGTTGTTAATTCTGCGACTAAGACAAAACCCCGATAGTCGGCGAGGTTGTTCGCGGGCCCCGTCTAGGAAGCATAAAAATAATTTATATGTCGCTCGCCACCGACGCTGGGCAGTGTGCTACCGTTTCGGGACTTTGTTTTGATAACTCCTAGGATAGTATTATTTATTCTCGAGCTTTGTAAGTATACATAGTTTCCCAAAGAACCTCATGATAAGCATGAAGCTTGGTAGATGTTTTTAGGATATTTACTAGTAACCATAACGGATATTAATTTGATCTTAATCCACTACTACACTGCATGTTCATAACCAGATTTTTGGAGTTTCGTTGCAGGTTACCCTGCTGTCATCGTACATAAAACAAAACGTTACTTTAGCCCTTATAATTACCTTACCTATAAAATCTTCGACAGATTAGCCGGACTTTCCACCGATCCATCTCGACAGCTCCGGCAATGTGTAAACTGAAACTTAGTACGTAGGTAGTACCAAGGGTAGTCATTGCCAGACAGTGGCAAGAAGACGGGGGTCATGATTGCCGTTTTGTGCTTAGTAGTCTCTCTTGAAGCAAGGTAATACCGACATCGGGAGTGACGAGAGCATTCTTTGATCAGCAGTGACCAATAAACGCTTCGAAATGTGTTTAGAGTATTTGTGCAGCAGTGAAATGAGGGCCTAATTGCGGCCTGTGTATTCATATCACATCGTTAAAAATATGGATGCACAATTATAAGTATGGACTGTGAAATTTAACATTATTCAAATACTAACTGAGACATTAATTCGGTACATTAACTCGGGAATATAAAACTAAACACAAAATAATTAAAAAGAAAATAACAAGTCAAATGACCTTATCGAATAACGCTTCTTCGCCCCTTCATAAGAAGTTTATGTGAAAAGGAATGTGGCATTGTTCGTAGTCGCTCTTGTATTATTATTGGAAGTACCAAATATGTTTACCAAATGACAATTGTACGAAGCAGGGGCAAGCCGCGCTCAGCAAACAGAGAGGTCACGCTTGCAGTGGCATCCTCGCAGTCATTCCTGAATTAAAGTATCGCGGCTACGTGTTACAAACCGCCATTTTTAACGCAGCGCCATATTTTCGATACGGAAGTCTAACTAGAAGTTATTATAATGCGAAGTGCAGCTCTGAATGAAAATATTGTCGGATTACCAGATATAAAAAAAGGATGCTGGAGTCTTGTTTGCAAAAGAAACCGAGTTAAAGTATGGAAATGGGAATTGCTCTTATTATTTTACCGATATTGTTGATTTTTTCTTTGATTTCGTCTTGTTCTGGTTTCGTAACAGGTTGGGTTAGTTACCTAGTATTTTTTTCATGGAATGATGGTATTAATGAATGGTAGTTTTCAATCGGCGTTAATTACTTTACAATGTAAAATGGAGAGGAATAAATTATGTTTATTTAGCATAGCTACAAATACACAAATTTATAGAACCATAACAAATATATTGTGTGCTTCACAGTAGCAAACAGGCGTCCAGTTCAGCAAACACACAACTACAAATTGTAAAAGATGCATTCTTGAAAATCAAACACTTCAAATACAACCAAACGCAATTTAGAACCACTGATCTCACTAATTGATCTCCGGTAATGGCGACCGACATCAATCATGCGACGTCGTCGACTAATTAATGGCTTAGACATAATAGACACATGCATCGGTGACGTCATTACATGTTGACAGTAGTGACGTCGTTACCGGCAGACAGGAGAGCGATGACAACGAGTGACGGCTCTGAAACGTGGCGCAACAGATACATGTTTATTTGTATGTACAACTAAACTACACCTAGTTCGGGCGATTTTGGCGATTTTCGGCAGACAAATGTTCGAGTTGTTGATACCTTTTTAGTTTATTTATTTCGGGTAAGAGCAGTGGGGTAAAAGTGGTAAAAGACACGACTTTCGAGTTTAAAAGTTGTAGGTTCGAACCCAGTCAAGCACATTACTTTGTGATTTTTGTCACCACTGTTCTCAAATCGGTGAAGGGAAACTGGTTTGTCCTGTTTTTTTTTCCTGGTTGGGAAAATCATCGA
Source organism: Tholera decimalis (assembly GCA_943138885.2). Lineage (NCBI taxonomy): Eukaryota > Metazoa > Arthropoda > Insecta > Lepidoptera > Noctuidae > Tholera > Tholera decimalis. Next base: position 2,146,876 of record OW964553.2, on the reverse strand, counting down.
ATGACTTCTTCCGCTCTGGGTTAAGCGGAAGGGAGTGTCAGACTTCTACTGATTAAAAACCCACCCTGTTCCCTCAGCTGCCCTTAAGTTCCAGGGCCGCGGAATCTCGATAGAACATTCCCGCAATGGCCTTATGGGACCCAGTCACTCGTGCTGACTGCTCTATGAGGCGCGCGTGGAACACGACGCGCGTCGATCAGGGCCTGGGTCCTTACCGGACGGTGAGCTACCCCTGCTCACCGTCCGCAAGCCCGCGCCTACGGTGGCCGGAGATCAAAACTGGTATGTCCTAGAATTAAGACTCCGAAGACATGTGTCTTTCACCAACCTGCAGTGGGCTCGCTGTTGTTGTCTGTACCCAGCTGCTGGGTCGTCAAGGCCAGTGTCAGATCTCGACAACTCGGAACGACTGACGAAGATGTACAAATGACCATCGGGACTAACGTGTTACCGTGCTTTCCGAGGCACGGAGAAATTTCGCTAAGATGTCACCCATCCACGGATTATCCTTTGCCAACGTAGGAAAAAGATTGACCTGTGTGGCTGTTATTATTAAGCCATTAGCTAATTCATTGCATACCGAATACTCCGGTCTACATTTCCCGTCTTCACTACACCGCACTGACGCGGAAGACATCGTCACGTACGTGCGCCAAAGGCTAGAATACGCACCGAGAGTGCAGCTGCTGGAGTCGAATCGCAATGTCAAGTTCAAGGCATTTGTGGTGCGCTCACCAACATGTTTCCTGCCTCAGGTGATGGAAGAAAGCTTTTGGACGCAGGATGTGGTATTCCGCCGGTTTCGCGGACAAGTGTCAACGGAACGCACAAAGACCTTTCTTTTTTTTTTTTTTTAGCGTGGTAAAATTATCGAATAAGGCCTCCCACCCCGGGCAGGGTGGGAGGGACTGTCAGACTTTTACTGACTAAAATCCACGGTGTTCCTTCAATAACCCTTTACGTACCGGGGTCACGGTAACGGGATGAGTCCCACGTCCCCGGCAGGCTTCGGCTCTCTACGGGGGGGCCTCGTCATATTGCTGACGCTCTTTGAGGCACGCGTGGAACACGACGCGCCGTCGACCCGGGCATGGTCCATGGTCGGACAGCGAGTTGCCCTTTACTCGCTGTCCGCATGCCCGCGCCTACGGTGGCCGGAGATCGTCGGCCGACGTCCGACGCCGTGGGCGTCTACCACTGCGGCTGGGCTGGAGGGAGGACGCCATCCTCTCCCTCACGCGGCCCGCCTCCTCCTTCGGAAGCATGACTGCTTCGCAGAAGGAGGCGACTGCTTCCCACTCCCTCTCGCCCCGCAGCATGGCCTCGACCAATGCCGGGCGCGAGAGGTCTCCGCCTATTGCCGCCGTGAGGACACGTCGGTGCTCTGCCCAAGCGGGGCAGTCCTGCACCGTGTGCTCGACTGTGTCCTCAGGGCGACCCTCGCAGTGGTGACACCCAGGCGTTTCCTCCTTTCCCATCAGACACAGGTACCTCCCGAAACTTCCGTGTCCGGTGAGGACCTGCGTCATGCGGTAAACGCACAAAGACCTAGTGCAATTTAGTGATACTAACATAGTATTAAGTTTTATTTACTAACACTATTGTTATTATATTATGTATATTTTAGGTTAAGGTATATATCTATGGGTCTTTGTAACCTGAAAATTAACCTTTATAACCTGATTAAATAAATAAATTAGTAAATACTGTTGGTGTCCCTTTCGGTGTGGACATGTTCAACGATTATTTTTTTTATCCTTTTTTAGGGTTCCGTAGCCGAATGGCAAAAAAAGGAACCCTTATAGTTTCGATATGTCTGTCCGTCTGTCTGCCTGTCTGTCCGTCCGTCCGTATGTCACAGCCATTTTATTCTGAAACTATTAAGATTATACATGTGAAACTTAGTAGGTAGATGTATTCTGTGAACCGCTTTCCGATTTTAAGAAAAAAAAATAAAAAATATTTAAAATAAAGGGGGGTCCCCATACATGGAACTAGAACTGAAAATATTTTTTTCATGAAACCTATGCGTGTGTGGTATCTATAGACAGGCCATTAAAATGATATAAGGGTTTCTAAAACCACTTTTTCATAAAGTCAATCGTTTACCAAAGTGGTAAAATGAAACGATTCCTAAAGACATTGAATTAAACTCTCTTAATAGTCATTTTTCTACTTCGCCATCAATAGATAGGGCTACTAAAACTGCTACTTTAAGTTATCTTTCTAACCTTCCGATACCTGATTATTCTCCTTTTGTCATAACTCAATTTACTGCTTGTGATGTTAAAAAGAGTGTTATGTCGATTACGTCCAATGCCGTGGGCAGTGACTGTGTCAGCCGTAAGATGATCATTCCCATCCTTGATAACGTTCTTCCCATCATTCTATACATCCTAAATTTCTCAATTTCTAGTAATGTCTTTCCACAAGCCTGGAAAGAAGCTCAAATTATCCCTTTACCCAAAAAAACTCATCCTGCATCTTTTTCTGACTACCGGCCCATTTCTATTCTCCCATTCCTATCCAAAGTCCTTGAAAAGCTTGTCCACCAACAACTTAGCTCGTTCCTTTCTAAGTATAATCTCCTGAATCCCTTCCAATCTGGTTTCCGTCCTGGTCACAGCACTACTTCTGCACTCGTGCATATTACGGACGATATAAGGTCTGGCATGGAAATGGGGAAGTTAACTGTACTTGCATTACTAGACTTTAGTAATGCGTTTAATACAGTTGACTTCGACATTTTGCTTGGCATTCTATGCTCATTTAACATATCTCCATCGGTAATTGACTGGTTTCGTAGTTACCTGTTTGGTCGCCGGCAGCGTATTTCCATTGAGGACTCCTTTTCTTCTTGGTGTGATACCTCTGCCGGTGTGCCACAGGGTGGCGTTTTATCTCCCTTACTTTTCGTACTTTTTATAAATGCTATCACTCAACGACTTTCTTCTTTCTACCACTTGTATGCTGATGATCTTCAAATTTACACCCAAGCTCCACTCGTAGAGTTAGCTGATGCCATCAAAACTATTAATATGGACCTTGCTCGAATTGGTGACTGGAGCGCTGAGTTTGGGCTGAAAATCAATCCTGCTAAGACTCAGGTTATTGTTGTTGGTAGTTCTCGTACTATCTCCAGGATTGATTGGACTGCACTTCCCCAGGTTTCTTTCAATAACACCTTCATACCTTTTAGTCACACTGTGAAGAACCTGGGAATACACATTGACGACACCCTTTCTTGGACTAAACAGTTACAGGAAGTTAGTCGTAAAGTATTTGCTTCTGCAGGCTCCTTGAGACGCCTACGTAATTTTCTTCCCATCTCCACTAAAATTGCAATTGCACAAACTCTTCTTCTCCCTATTCTGGACTATGCTGATGCCAGCTATCTCGACTTGACCCAAGACCAATTGGACAAGCTAGAGCGACTTCAAAATCTGTGTATCAGGTTTATATTTGGCTTGCGCAAGTATGACCACGTTTCTGATTTCCGTGCTCAGCTCAAATGGCTTCCTATTAGATTTCGCCGGAATCTTCACTTACTTTCTTTACTTTATAATGTGCTCTTTAATCCTTTTACTCCTTTTTATCTTAAGGAACGTTTTCAGTTCCGCTGTGACACACATTCTAGGTCCTTGAGATCATCGGAGAATCTAGAGTTAAGTATTCGTATGCATTCCACTTCTTTCTTTGATAAATCTTTTACCATACAAGCAGCTCGTTTGTGGAATGCATTACCCATAGAAGTGAGGCGTGCTCAAACGCTACCAGCGTTCAAAAGAATGGTGAAGGAGCATTACCTCTCCCTATAACTGGTCCCCTTCTTTCTCAATTATACATGTAATATTTATTAGTATATGATTTTCGTATTTTATGTATTTTATATTATTATATCCAGTTAAAATTATGATGATTGTACACTGACAGCCCTTAAACTGTCTCCTTTAAGTTTGTCCATCCAAAGGTTGTCTGTAAGAGATCGCCCTGTGCGATAAGACCGCCCATTGTACACTAATTTAATTTTTTTGTATCCATATTAATATTGTAAGGTGTACAATAAAGTATATAATAAATAAAATAAATAAATAAAATGTGTGTCCCCCCCCCTCTAACTTCTTTAATAATGGAGTGAAAAATCTAAAAAAATATATGTCTGTAGATCTTAATGTAAACTTTCAACCAAAATTGGTTTGAACAAAATCGAATCAGCAGTTTTTGAGATACAGCATATTTTCTAAAACCGCAAATATAACTTTGTAATTCATACAAACACTATGAAAAACAAAGTTATTTAGCGTAGTTGTAAAAATGTAACAAAGCTAGTTTTAAGGCATTTTTATGTTTTTTTTTATTCGTCAAATAAATATACATATTATATTATATTATTATAGTTACTACGGAACCCTTCATGGGCGAGTCTGACTCGCACTTGGCCAATTTTTTTATAATGTTTGTAATTTTGTATTGTATGTTGTAGTGTGTGTCTTCGTCCGAATAAATGCTTTTCAATTCCGATCCAATAATTAAATGTAATACTTTTTTGTTTAAGAATGGCAAATCATCCACTGACTGCCTCCTGATCTGGGCGAGGCTGTGTCAGACTTTTACTGACTAAAACCCATCCGTGTTCCATCATATGCCCTTCGTGTTCCGAGGCCGCGGTAATTCTTTCGAACAATTCCGCAACCCGGCAGGATCTAATACCCTACTGTAATAATAATTGACTAATAATAGAACATGACTTTGTCTATGTTCAGATTCTTTTTATAATCTAGCTGCTGGTCGTGAGTTGCAATACCATGTAAAGAAATCAAGTGTTTGGTTTTTCGAACCGATCAAATCAAAATGACAAAATAAACTGCCGTAAAAAAAGAAAAGATTGCCATATATGCACATTGTGTGTATATGGCAGTCCTTCCTTTTTCCCTGATTTGTTAGTCCAGAAAACCTATCGCGCGCCCTCAGAACACCTAGCCGAAGTTACATAACAATCTGATCGATGGTTTAAGATACTCGTAGCAAAGTGGTAAAAAAATCATAAATTAACTTTCTACATTAATTAGATTTTTTGAAATATTAGATTTATTGTTTGTTTGTAATGGATGAACTAAAAAAACGCTAAAGCTATAATATCAACAAGTAATTTGAAGAAGAAAGCAAAACACCTTAAAACTAAACAGAAGCTAAGAATTAATATAGATACTAACTTTTTCGCTCGCGTAAAAATTTATTTTTGGCAAGAAATTTAGCTTCTTTGAGTCAGTAATAACATAGCATTCTAAAGGAATAAGAATTTTTTAAAATCAGTTCAGTATTTTTGGACTGAATTCGTTACAAACATTCAAAAATAAAATTCTTTATAATATTAATATAGATATGCGCAAGATAAACAAGTACAAAAGTTATTCCCCATTGCAAGTGTCAGGCCCGAGGCAGTCCGCAAAAGGCACTTGGTGACGAGTCGAGATTAGCGCGCGGAGTGGAATGCTTCAATGCAAAAAAACAATTCCCTGTTGACACCGCCGCGCTACCCCATATTGATCTATAAGAGATTCTTACCTTCTTCTGTATTCTATGAGTATGCAACTGTATTTGCATTTAAGATTTAAGAATACCGACACGTTTTACGAAGTGGTTAATATTTGCTTTTTCTTGTTGAGCCTGTTCTTGACCTCGAGCACGCCTTATGTTAAGCGATAGGTGAGGTCTACAATGAAACGTACGAGCTCAAAAGATGCCAGGGTCATATGTGGTAGAGAACACAGGAGCCGGCTGAGAGTTCAACACCTTGTCTTGACGCGAATGTGGAAGAGAAACGTAGTACGAAAGGGCGGTGCTATCAATTAAGTGTGGTTGGTACCTTAACGTTAGGGCTGCCATCACCAAAATTGCCTGCCCCAGACAAAGACTTCATAAACCCCGGACAATTGGGTAAAATCGCAAATTTTCCCCGGACAACGTGGAAAAATATATTTTTGTACTTGAAACTAAAAACAATGATGTTTAATTATGGTTTTTATTTACTGGTAACATTGTAGACAGTTAGAAGTTTATTAGGCTTTCTTTTTAATTAATTAACGTAACAAAAACAATAAGATGAAATACAGAGATCGTGCATTTTGGTGCCCGTAAGACCAATATGTGTCCGGGTTTTATTCGGACGCTTATAGGAAAATCTCCCGGACGCTGTCCAAACTAGGACAAATCCGGGGAAACCCGGACGGATGGCAGCCCTACTTACAGTGCGTCTGATATACCGGTAGTGAAAGGGGCGTGGAGGATATAGGATAGATGTATTTTATTATTGTCGTTTAATAACTGAAATCGAAAGTTACAGCTCTCTATTGTCAGTTCTTTGTGATTCAAATGACGTATCATTGGTGGTGGGCGAAAATCGGATGGCCGATGGGACAAAATGATACTGAAGCGGAGACCACAAGCTGGTAAGTGGAGCGTAGCACAGCCACTTGCCAGATGGACCAATGACCTCGTCAAGAGTGCAGAGAGTCTTTGGATGCAGGTAGCATTCATCCGGTCACGATGGAAATTGATGGCTATGTTCAGCAGTGGATAGGAACAGGCTGTAATAATATATTTTTTTTAAAAGTACTAGACATATGGGTACAATTAATACAACTAGCAATCATCTTAACCCATCCAGCTAAGCTAAATATACTTGTGCCTGGAATGGGTTCATGGCAATTGTGTTATAGGTGGAGTTCGAACCTGCGGCCTCTCGATCACAAGGCCGACACCTTAGCTATTAGGCTTTGATGACTGACAATCATGGCACTGATGATTATGATAATCATTGGTTTCAGATCACAAAATTTTCTTTCTGCATTTTGATTTTATAATAATTTTTTTTTTGAGTAAATTCAAGAAAGTAAAAATGAGAACAGTGCTAGTCTTACTTCTAACTACATATCCTACTTTAATATTATAAATGTGAAAGTTTGTAAGGATCTATGGCATCTTTGGTGCTCTTTCACGCAAAACCTACTGAACGGATATGAATGAAATGTGGTAAGTAGGTAGTTGACTAGGATTGGGGAATTTACTTGGGAAAAACCCTTCCACGTGGACGACGAAGTCTTGGTCAAAACCTAGCAAACTATATTTCGATCCCCTCAACCAAGAACTCGGTAATGTATGGACAGGGAAATAAATTTTTTTTGCTGATTTTTCCTAATGATTTTTACAAAAATATAATGAAACGCATGATATTTTATGTATAGAATTTAGGTTTTTTCTTTCTTAAATAACTAGGTTTTGAATCAAAGGAATTTCATATCAATGACACAGTTACATTTCGCAAAAAAAAAAATAACTTTCATTTGATACATCAATGAGTTCAACGAGTGGGTCGTTGAAAACATATTATTTGACAGAATCAGTAAATCTTTTCTCCTGTAAAATTTTGATTTTTCGATTAAGGTGTTATTGCTTGGGAGCATCGATTTATAAACTGTATTTCCTTTGCAGTTCCTATTTAGTATTTCCTAAACAACCGGCCGCTTCCACGTTACAATAATAAGCCAGCTTGATTCAGCTGATTAGCGTAAGTAGCTTATGGTCGCCATAATACTAGAGCTATACACTGCAGGTTCACAGAAATAAGACAATGCCTGTATAATCCAATTAACCGTGTAAATAAATGGCTTAGTGCCATCATTCACGGGATTGAATGCAGTACACAATGGGATACAGTGGTAATCAATGTCATTATCATTTGGATGTGTTGTGTGGTTCTGTTGTGTGATTAGAACATAAGTTTTTATAGTCTATACTGATATTATAAGGCTTGTGCTTAAACGCCTACCGAAAAGTACCTATTTTACTACCAAAAAATTCGAAATATCTGCCAGTATATGTATAGTAATCTCCGGAACTAGCGACCCAATTCTAAGAAAAAATACTTGGTTTAACGAACATTCTTAAGCTCAGTATGGCAACCTTCTCCTCTTTCCTATAAACACATTGTGTGCCTTTAGGTTAACGTTTCTTTTCTTTAAATTAATCTTAGCTATGGTGCTTTACCGTAGCTCCGTATCTTAAGGGCAGCTGAAGGAACAGGGTGGATTTAAAGTCAGTAGAAATCTGATACTCCATTCCGCTCTACCCAGAGTGGGAGAAATCATTAGATGATTTTCTCACCCGGAAACAACAAAAAAAGCTATGGTGTTTAGGACTTTTTTTTATTGAAAATAGGTTCGCCCTTGACCACCATCTCACCTGACGGTAAGTGATGATGTGGTCGAAGATGGAGCACGCTAACCTAAAAGTAACCTATTCACTCTTGACTTAAATACTCCCAGGTTATAGCTATCGGGAAACACAGACTCCGGCAGGGAATTCCACTCCTTAGCCGTACGCACAGTGAAAGTATTCCCGAAACGTTTTGTGCGTATGGGTGGGATGTCCACCATGTAACGATGGCGCTTCGCCGTTTTTCTCGTAGTCCGATGATGGAACGGGCTTGGCGGAATTAGATTGTGTAATTCCATCGCACACTTCCCGAAATGTAAAACTAAAAATAATCAACCTATAACGTTATCACAGCTGGGCTACAGACCTCCTGTCTATGAGAGGCCGTAATCCACCACACGGTTGGTGGATTAGACATTATCCGTAGACACATGCCTAAGGATTTTCGGGGCTAGATTCTTCAATGTTCTATTTCACCGTTTTGAGAGTAGTGCTAATGGTGAAAGCAATTATAGCGTATATTAGTAGTTTATAGCTTTTTGTTATGCCTGGGATCTCAACGCTTTTCATTCTAATTTACAAGAGAAATGAAATAGTGTCACATAATTCTTTCAGCGCATAAACCAAGAACTTTATAAATGGTTGTAAGTAATAGCTTTTTAAATATTATAATGGCTTTTGAACGTCTCACTAAGCGAGTTGTGACCGACCAGAGTGCCTGTAATTTTATTTATGTGACTAATGTATTTTTTACTATATTTTTGAATGGCTTTAATAACAAATGTAGCAGGGTAGGTCGTGGTCATGTCCTTTAGATCTTAGGGTATGAGAGTGTTACGTTGGTTTCCGAAATCTTTCATAGTAATCGCCTATGCAGCGCCCTCCAAACCTGTTCGTAGAAAGAATTCCTGATTGCTATAACCTGGGGGTCGGGGAGGTTAATCCAAGGTAAGCGTGTTTCATCTTCCACCACATCATGGCATCAGGTGAAATAGTGGTTAAATGCGAGCTTACTTACTTATTAGGTTTTCTCTAATAAAGTAAACTCGCTTTTTACCACGTTATTTCAGTATACGTGTACATATGCTTAATACAGTACATTTTTACACATTAATGATTAAATGTTTGCAAAATTATCCACGTATTACTATCGTCAATAAAAAACTATTCCTCTTTTCTAAGTTTTTACAATCGATCTCAAATTGGTTTAGATCATAACCAAAATAATAATTTATTTTAAGACCGTAGCGATACAATATATACCCGCAACGAAAACAGAGGGGTGTTATAAGTTTAACGTGTGTAAGTCTGTGTGTCTGTGTATATGTCAGTGGTAAAATAAAAATAAAATAGTCGCGGTGGGGTATCGCTATGTAACAAAATTTAAATATCGATTCTGAATTGGCGATACCCCGCCGTGACTATTTTTTATTTTTATTTTTAAGGGATTTTTTTAAACTACTTATAAGTATTTTTTGTGTAGAGGTTTAATTAATTTTTAAACACACTAATACATTATAAAACTTACTAGGCATTTTTTTCATAGAGATGTGACTTGCGTAGTCTTTTAGTTATTTCATAAAGTATTACATATTCCATCTATCTGCCTATTTTATATTACGGTATTTTAATGTCAATGCGAAAAATCGACATTAACATGGTGCCGGCAAAACAAGTTCACAAAAATCACGTTTTCGTGAATCTCTCTCGCGTTCTATTGCTTGGAGGTTAATTAATAACTCTTGCGTTTTTCTACACGATCAACTGTTGTTGGAGTATAGTGGAGAGAAAGTAACTGTAAGGCTATATCTATGGAAAAGCCAGCGATTATGAAAGTTATTATCAGAGACCGAATTTCCAATCAGATCAGTAATTCCTTCTACGAAACAACCAAACTTTGTTAACTAAAAAGTTGGCATACACATCTTACAACGAAGAGGTAAATTTAATCCAGCCATTTCCGTCATGACAGCTAGAACTATGGAAATTTAAAGCAAACACAGTTTTAGAAGATTCCAAACCTCTGTTCGGTGGTCTAAAACCGGTACGGAGTATTCAGCAGACAGGAAAAAGGTGGCACTAAGCTTCTACGATATCCCTGAGGAATGTTGGGACGCTGGAATTGCCGCAATTTTGTGCAGACAGGTGCCACGATACAAACTATCCCGGGCTGTTATCTCGCGCTAAGGATATTTATAACAGAGGAATGAGGTTTTTTGTATTAAAGAGGGTTGAGTAGACTAAACACATACTTACTGGTGTAACGACATCGTATACTCAATTACTCACAAAGTTATTTTTCAGCGCACTGACTTGTAAACTGGCTTTTAGGCACGCGTGGGAGCGTATTTCGCACTAGTGCGGAAAAGTGTCCGGGCCGACCCCTTCCAAATCAATTTATTAGATTTATAATATCAAGCTGGTCGAGTCTGCGCGTAGGGTAGATCCTAATAATCAATTTGGTGTACAAAAAAATTTTTTTTTGACAATACTAATTTACTTTCTAATACTTTTTATATTTATGTTTTTATTTTTTATTACAGATTATTACAATAAATGAAAATCCTTTCTTATTTAAACAAGCTTCTGCCCGCGGTTTTCAGCGAAATTGAAGTAGCCTGTCACTGTCCAGCTCTTCAATTATCTTCACACCACAAACACAGAAACGTTTTGATATGAAAGAAAAACAAATAAGAACACTCTTTCGCATGTATAATTTGCTTATTATGAATACACAAAGGATTTTAACGTTATCGTCTAAGAGTTTTTTAAATAATCCCAGCCATCGTTACGTCCCAGACATTGCTTATGCAAATAACAGTACACAACTTAATAGCGTTTTTACTGTACAATTTGTAATGACGTGAGGAGCTTGTGGCTAAAAAAACCATTGCCAAAAATCAAAACACAAACAAAACTAAAGACACCGACTACCGAAATTAAAGTTATTTTTCACTTTGCAGTGTTTTTGGAAGTCGGTTTAATCTTTTGGTAAAAAGTTTTTATTTCACTCTTTTACTTGGTCGATTTATAATTTACCTAGTTACAAAAGACACAAAAAACTACTTATAACCTTTTATAAAATATTGCTTTTCCCAATGCTGGGCCGTTAAATGTTCAAGAGTTCTTCTCGTACTTCACCATCAGCTTCACTTTACCATATACATTGTGACGAGCATATTGTGCTTAATAACCATATTCAAGTAATCGAAGCGGAACCCATGAAATACTTATTATTCCTCCTTATATATTGAGTAGTTCCAGTGGCCATCTGTGGTCTTCATCATCAGGTTCACTTCACAAGTGGTGCTTTTCGAATGCAACTACAAAAGTTATTACAAAAAATATTCAAATCGTTACATGGTGGACATCCCACCCGTATGCACGAAACGTTTTGGGAATACTTTCATTGTGCGTACGGCTAAGGAGTGGAATTCCCTGTCGGAGTCTGTGTTTCCTGATAGTTATAACCTGGGAGTCTTTAAGTCAAGAGTGAATAGGTTACTTCTAGGCAAACCACCACATCATCGCTTAACAACAGGTGAGATTATGGTCAAACGCAAGCCTATCAACTATAAAAAAAAATCACTATAGGTGTGCCTATAATATTTGAAGAGTTCCCTCGATTTCTCCAGGATCCATCATCAGATCCTGGCTTGGTGACAATGGTACCAACTTTGAAGTATACCTTTTCAAACAAAAAAAGAATTTTTCAAATCGGTTCCGGCTGAACCGATTTGAAAAATTCTTCGAGTAATCGATGATCAACAATAAAAAATAAAATATACGCGTCGACTTGAAAACCTCCTCCGTTTTTTCGTCGGTTAAAAATAACAGCCTTATGGATTTAAGCCACGCTTGGCGAGGTTGGTTCATGGATGGATAACCATCTTATCGATAAATTATTCATCCAAAAATACTGTTAATCCCATAAAAAACAATACTTGTCAAAAACCCAAGTCTCGCAACTTAGTTGTTCTACCGTAAAAAGTTGTGAGATCCATGTAATACCAAGTCGGTTATTAATTTATTCAGTCCCTACTTAAGGGACCTTCTGTCTTAAGTTGTTACGTAATTATCTAACCTAACGACATCTTATAGTGACCATATCAATATTAAAAATCTTTACCGTTTTAAATAAATAGATTGACTCGGCCATCGCATGAAAACACAATATATCTCACAAGTAATACATATATAAATTAAATTGTTTATTGCGATTGCCAAGTCAATCTATTTATTTAAAACGGTAAAGATTTTTAATATTGATATGGTCACTATAAGATGTCGTTACACCGTCGTATCCTCATAGAGGCGATCGGCGGCGGCGACTTCTCGCGCCCTGCTCTGGTTTAGACCATGGTGCGAAGCGAGAGGGAATGGGATGCAGTCACCTCCTGCTGCGAAGCAGTCATGCTAGCGAAGGAGGAGGCCTAACGTGCGAGGGAGAGGCAACTCTCTTCCTCGCGCCCCAGCCGCCGGGGGAGACGCCCCAGGCGTCATGGATCGCGAGTCGATTTCGGGCCACCGTAGGCGCGGGCCTGCGGATGGCGAGCAGGGGTCGCTCACCGTCCGGTAAGGACCAGGCCCGGGTCGGCGGCGCGTTGTGTTCCACGCGCGCCTCAAAAAGCTGTTAATACCAGTGACGGAGCCTCATAGGGCCATTGCCTGTCGGGGTTTATGGGAAAGTTCCATCGAGATACCGCGGCCCCGGAACTTTAGGGCTTACGAAGGAACAGGGTGGGTTTTTAGTCAGTAGAATTCTGATACACCCGAGCGGAAGAAGTCATTCGATGACATTTTTCACCAAAAAAAAAGTACCCATCTACATCTATTATTTCATTATATTATACAGGTACACTGATTAATTAACTGCAAATGTAACTTTGTAATCCTATATATTAATATGCGATTACAAAGTTATTTATGCAGTTGATGTATCTAGAAAACTGGAACGAAATTGAAAAATATTATAGTTTTTCCTTGATTCATATACTAAACACTACTTGTATTCTAAATTTGAAGCTCCTATGTCTGCTAGAAGTGCTTTAGACTTTTGATGATCGGTCAGTCAGTGAGTGACAAAATTTACAAAATTAAGGAACTTTGACTCGTTATAATTCTTAAACTACTGGTTCAAATTGAATGAAATTTGAAATATACCGTGTTTATACAATGCCTGTTTGGTTACTGAAAATTCAGGCTTCTAGTTTTATCCACAACGAAGTTATAGGGGGTCGAAAATGGCCTGAGTTGCTTCGAGAAAAGAATGGTACGGCCTTGCCGCTTTTTTGCTCGACTTGGCGGGGGCACTGCCGTGCCCCCAGATGTAACATGATGATGATGTAGCTTTATATGGCTGTAATAATTTTTCAAATCAGTTCAGTTATTATTTGATTATCTATTATACACTAGGAAGTCGTACAGGGCTACGCTTCCGTGGACTTTACCATAATAAAATCATAAACAACGTGTGACAACATCTGGTATGGAGTCTCTATGCAAATTTTCAGCTCAAAATAAGTGACTCACAGAATTGACCCCAAATTATTGGTTTCATATGTTTTTTGAATACCAGTAATAACAAACGTGTCACAGCACTATGAGGGTCATCACTTTCCACGTCAGTTGTCAATAAAACGAAAATTCTTTTCGTTCTTCTTATTTTAAAACTTCGGTCTCTGGTATCAATGTATTGAAATTTCTAATAAGTACCACACATGTAGACACAGGATTGCGAAACCCTTGCTATATCGTTTGTTATCATCCAAAGAAGCCGTGCACGCGGTATGTATATACCCTTTAAATTACACGTTGTATTGCAGTCGGGTTAAAAGTAGCCAATAACTTTCCTCAAGTTTCAAGCTCTACAAAATTTCATATTCACCCATTACTTTGAAAGATTAGCGTGTTTTGATAGAAACAAACTTTTCCGCTTTATTATATTGGTATAGATTATATCTGGACAGAGTTATGGACCTATGCCTACTGACGTAGATATTATAAACATATAGACATGAGATTACGTGTTCTCGCCTACACATAGTATAATAGCAGTTATAATTACAGCAGTACACGGAATTAGTCGCGTTAGTCGTGCTTATCCTGCGACATTGTTATAATATGCTAATGTTTGATGTATAGTCTGACTGATAGGGGAATTAAACATAAACAATGATGGGATCATTGCGTAAGAGAGGGTGTGATTGGGTTATTGAAAATATCGAATGTATATGAAAGGGTTATTTAAAATGGAAAGTAATTAGAGGTGGGCAAAGTGAATCATTTTTGAGATTGGAACATTTGCATCTCGATCACTGTGAATGATCCGCAACACTGATATGACTCATTTGGCTCATTCAGATCATTGGCTCAAATGACTCAGTAGTAGCCCGCGACGCAACGTAATGTATAGAAACGTAACAATCTTACGTTACCTCGCGGCCTTTTAGTATTGAGACATAGAAATGTTTTGTGGAATCAATGCGGAATGGTATGTCTACATATTTATTGCAATAAGTGAGATTATAAATAAAGTCAATCTTCGTTCATACGATACGCCTCAGTGTTTCTCAGTCTCCCTATCTCGCTCGCTCACTGCTCAGTCGCCTCGCGAGCGACGCGTCGCGCGGAGTGAGCCATAGCATAGTAGTAATGTTTCAGATCCAAATGATGCATTTGAAACGTTGTTACTGAACTAATCTTTCGAATCACTTCAATGATTCGAATCATTGAGTCGGTTCAGCAAAAACACGCCTAGAAAGTATGCTTTTCCTACTACTCCGCTGTTTTTCTCTGATTAATTTCATGGCAGGATCCGAGAATGTAGATTAGAGAAGCCCGTGGCCATATATTAACAGCCGCACGGGTCCATTTTCAAGGTTAAGCAATGCTTGCCGCGGTCAATTTGTGGATGGATGACCATCTTAACATTTCGAGATTCTTCTGTGCATGGGAAAGCACGGTAAGCCGTTGTTGGTGTTGGCTGTCATTTGTACATCTTTGACAGTCCTTACAGGAAGCAAGAAAATCTGTCATTGATCTTGCCACGGGTAGGGTTACCAGATAACAGGAATTTTCCTGACATGTCCGGAATTTCAGCTCTCTGTCAGGGAAACAGGGAAAGTTGGAAATTTTCAGGAATTAAAAAAAAGAGAAAAGTAAGCCTTTTCGTTATAAAATAAATGCTTGCCACACAAATACGCACAGCACTAGTAAACTTAGCACCAAAGAAAATAATACTCTAGCTTAGCACCGTTTGCAAGAGTACTGAACTACTAATTGACTCGCTCAGTCGCGCCGCGCCCCGCATCCCGCCACAAGGCATCTAACACTCATACAGACTCCCACGCGCCGTGCGCGAGTTTGTAAAATAATATAAGTTTCTGCTAAAATGTCAGGAAAATTATTGCACAAACAAGGGTTTTTTCAGGAAAACTTATTTTTCGGATCTGGTAACCCTAGCCACGGGGTATAGTTACCGGCACGGATGTTGAGCGCTCGGCAGTAGGGTGGGGATCGCTTTGCGCATCGTACACTAAGGCAATTTTTTTTTATTGAAAATAGATTCGCGTTTGACCACCATCTCACCTGATGGTAAGTGATGATGTGGTCGAAGATGGAGCACGCTTACCTAAAAGTAACCTATTCATTCTTGACTTAAAGACTCCTAGGTTGTAGCTATCGGGAAACACAGACTCCGGCAGGGAATTCCACTCCTTAGACGTACGCACAATGAAGGTATTCCCAAAACGTTTTGTATGTATGTGTGGGATGTCCATCATGTAACGATGGCGCCTCGCCGTTTGTCTCGTAGTCCGATGATGGAACGGGCTTTGCGGAATTAGATTGTGTAATTCCATCGCACACTCCCCGAAATGTAACCGATAGAAAACCGATAGACTTGCAACTCGTCGGTGTTTATGGCTCTGGAGCTTTGACTCGATCAGTGCATCGTTGCCAATGAGTCTCTTGGCCCGCTTCTCGATAGACTCAAGCGCGTCCAGTTGGTATTTCGCAGATCCATCCCAAAGATGAGAGCAGTATTCCATACACGACCGAACCTGGGCTTGATACAAATTGAGCAGCTGTTCCGGTGTGAAGTACCGTCTCGCCTTGGCTAGGATTCCCGACTTTTTTGATGCTAGTTGAGCCTTAGCCTCGATAAACGTGCCAAAATTGAGTTTGGAAATACAATGAAATACCCAAAATTTGCTTCTGCGCAGTTGAAGGTCAGCGCTCAAGATCCGTGCCGAGTATTATACCGTGTTACCCGGCCGCTGGGCTGTGGAAGTCAGATATGAAGTCTTTCCATGTAAAACAGTAGTACTCAGCTGGATCCGGCTAGATTAGAACCCGACCACAACATATTTGGAAAAAGGATAAACTGACGATAATAATCCAAGACAGTTGTTCGTTTCCTCGGGATTCGTCAAAACATTTTGTTTCATATAGGCCTACTGGGGCACTAATAAACTCGTGTAGTACATGATCCTGACACTGAAATGGAATTAGTGTTGCCAACTCCTATTGTAAAAAATGCGCTAAACAAACCCTAAAACGCACTAGGGTAGTGTTAATTTTATAAAAGAGCACCAAATATATAAAATCAATCAAAGTATTAAAAAAAAAAGTTTTTATTGAGAATAATTAAGTTGTTATTACAAAATTAGATCGTCGTCCCAATCAGAGTTGGAATCATAGTTTGAATTCGTTGCTGTAGTGGCTGTTTGAGAAGTTGAGGGACCGGACGTTCTTGTTTCACTCTCCACGGAAACAGCTATGCTATCCTTGTCGTATGCAATTCAGTGTTTCTAGTAGATATTTCCATAGGTAATTAATTAGAGGTGTGTTCTGAAATTTATATATCTTTAAGAACGCGCTATTGATTGGTTTTATTTTTACCAACATGCGTGATAAAAAATGCGCTAATTAGAGTACTAGGTACTGTTATGGAATGTTGAGCGCTAAAACATCAAGAAATGCACTAGATCTAGTGCCGAAAGCACTAAGTTGGCAACATTGAATGGAATTTCTTTTGCCTGTGCGTTTTGCGTACAATAAATGGTTATTTATTTATTTACAGTGGCCCCTCTGGAGTGGCCAATATATTATAGCCTAATGGGATTTCCTTGACCCATCGCAGATGCAATGCCAGTTTGAAGCCCCTGTACAAGATATGGCCATCTTCTTGTCAAGTCCATCGTGCACGGCCACCTGCATCTTGAGAGCTATGCAGGTAGCTGCATATTGGTCCAAAGATATTTGAGCATCGACTCGAAAAGAAGGAGATATATTTATAGAATGTCAGTAGCTAGTGCAGGGTAGGCGAACCTTTATGTATCAATGTTCCATTTTTTGTAATGAAATCGTAAATGTGCCGTCAAATAATTTTGACTTTGTTATTGGAAAATAATAATAATATTAACTCAAAACCCTTTATTTATTACAAAAAGGTAAATTTTACAATATTTCTCATTGAAAACTCTGTAGTGTAGGGTCACTCGTGGACGCTCGTCATAAAATACCTACCTCAGACTATTTTTTCTTAGTGCATAATGAATTTCGTGATCGGTGACGTGCCCAAAATATTATGTCGCGTGCCAATGGTTCGCCATCCCTGAGCTAGTGCATCGCCGGGACTGTTCGCCAATGTTGATTTAGATTCTCGGGAGTTGTAATGGTTGGGGATAGACAAGCAGGCTGATCGCTCACTGTAAGCATTTTTTTTTATTGATAATAGGCTCGCGTTTGACCACCATCTCACCTGATGGTAAGTGATGATGTGGTCGAAGATGGAGCACGCTTACCTAAAAGTAACCTATTTACTCTTGATTTAAAGACCCTTAGATTATAGCTATCGGGAAACACAGACTCCGGCAGGGAATTCCACTCCTTAGCCGTACGCACAATGAAGGTATTCTCAAAACGTTTAGTGCATATCTAAATAATGGTACAAAAATAGTGTAAAACAACCGATAGAGAATACAATGTTATGTTAAAGTCGTCTTTACACATGAGCTATTCTGTTATATTTGTAAATATTTGTGTGTATATTATATCATAAAGAATAAGTAATCACTTGCTCAGCTGTTTCGACCAACTATTTTGGGCTTTTCGCTTTCAATCTAACCGGATGAGTCGTAACACGATACCGCTTGGGAAGACCAGTGTCATATGGCAGCCGGAACCAACAGTTTTACGTGTTTACCGAGGCACAGAGGAATCTTCTCTCTTCTGTCTCTTCTATGTTGATATCTATGTTGAACAGCCGCTTCAAGCGCTGTTAAGCTGAAGTAGCTCTGATAAAAGTTTAGCGATCAACTGGGAACATTATCGGCTGGTATTACTATATTACTTCGTGAAACTAAGGGAATGTGGCTTGAGATCTGGCGAGTTGTATTAGACAAGAGACATTTAAGGTATAATCAGTGTATACCGTATAAGCTCAGTCCATTAAATTTTTAAATTTTCCTGCATTATCTAAAATTTCCTAGTTTCTGTTAAAATTGATATGTTAATATGTTAAGATCTTGATATTACCTATTTACGGACCAAACATTGCCTAACTTTGAAGATCAACCCATGCTCAAATAACAAGACCACGAAATGATCACAGATTTTTCAGCAATTTAAAAAAAAAGTTTGTTTTTAGAAAGTACTGAAAATTCAAGGATAAGGAAAATGTTAGCACTTTTTCCGCAAACAATTAGTAAGAGTAATAAAAAAAAAACCTGCCATAAAGCCCTCTATGACGGCGCGAAGTGTCACCGAATTTAAAGTTCATTAATCATGTTTAAGAGGTCGGTAACTTATTTTCGTGAAAATATCAATCAAGTTAACGTAATCTCCGATTATTTAATTGAAGCGGAGTTTTTGACAAGACACTCTACTCGCTTTTTATCAATATCAAATTTTGATTGATGAAGCTGCCGTGCTGGGAAAAATAACTCTTGGGGTGGTGTAAACATGCTGGAGACGCTGGCTATTTTAGTAAAACGTGCCAGATTTTTACTGTTTGATTGATAATGACGACAGTGACGCAGTGGTTGAGTGATTGGCTGCTGCGCTGGGTGTCGTGAGTTCAATTCCCGCACCGGCACAAATGTTTGTATGGCCTACAGATATTTGTTTCAGGTGAGAGTATTACTGCATATAACTGTTATGAGTACGTAGTTTATTATATAAATAATACACCGTGAACTGCACGTGATGGATTATTCAAATAATTTCAGTTGGTTTATTACATTAACTCAAGTTTGTTTCTTTAATTGAACACAAATTAAAATATCACTATAATAATTATAACCTTTTTAACATGTGATACACAAAATTTAACTATTTATTATCAAAACATTGTAAACACTATTACGAAACCTATTTATAAGATAGTTTAAACTGTTCTTTCATTGTTGTCGTGTATAACAACATACTTGAACGTTATTTAAAAAATAACGTTGTTTGATTACTAATTCTGTCATCGTAAGACTAATATGTAATTGAACTAATTAATTTCAACATATTTACTGTATTTTTATATCATTTAATCATAGTTTAATGTTAAAATACAAAGGTTAACAAATCTGTTTTAAAATCGTAGATAGACACAGTCACTCACAGTTGCTCTGGAGCAGTCACACCGAACGGACCAAAGTTAAGTGAAGTTGTGTTGTTTCCAACTTTTATTAATATTTTCTAATATTTTTATGTCTAGAATTGGTATAAAAATCCTATCGTATTGCTATTGTATTTGAATATTAATAAGTATTTTGTATTTGTTACTTTAAATATGACAGTGTTATTAATTGATAATTGTGTGATAATTTAAATGAACATTTGGTATTAATTCTATAAATAACTTTACTTATAAAATATGTAATGGAGTAATGAAATAGTAGAGTAAATAAAGCTATAAGTTATAACGATAGTAATCACATTGTGGTAATATTGTAAAGTACATATAGTGAATTGATGTTTATGTGAAAATGAATTATGTTTTGAAAAGAGTAACTGTAGAGTTTCTTGCCGGTTCTTCTCCATAGAAAACAACCCTTTTCCGAACCATGTGGTAAATGAATAAATTGATATTGCTATACAAATGGCTAAATTATTTCTATAATATACCTGACAATCATGGTAATATCGATTAATTGATAATTAATCGGTAAATACATATAAATTGATATTGATAATTAATTACTTTAAAAAAAATACAACATTCTTTATACATATACTATATATATACATCTATTTTATATACTTAATCTCACACACGCATATTATTTTCTCCTTCTGTGTCAAATCAATCCAAAGCTTGTCTGTAAAATATCGCTTTTAGCGATAAGACCGCCCATCGTATAACGGTATAACCCTGTGTAGTTGTTAAGTCTTTATTTGTTTTTTCGCAATTGTGTATAATAATAATATAATTATGGGGATATGCGGAATAGGGTGTAATGTCCCGTAATCCTGTTGAAAAGGGAGGATCCTCCGACCACACAGGTGTTTTGTCTGGTGGGCAACTGCCCGATGTTTGTGATCGGGTGATTTGTATGTAGGCTAGTTGAGCGGTAAACTTTGCTTGCGCGATACAGGATTTCTATCGTTTAGTTTGTATGTTGCGAGATAGATGACGCTACATAATAAATAGTTTTTTACCGCATCCCCGATACAGAATATTAATATTAAGGCTGATCCACCTTCAGTGTCTGTTGTAGATACCTGTTATTGGCTACTCATGTAATTATAGATACAAGTACCTATTTAAGAATTGTATGCTGTTGTTATCCCTAATAATAAATAAAATAATAATAAATAATAATCAATTCCTAACTACAGGAATAACCCACCTGCTCCATAAATCAGGCAGTACTTCGGAACCTAAAAATTATAGACCGATCACGTGCTTACCGACGGTCTATAAAGTTCTTACATCCATCCTGAGAGCCAAAATTAATAATCACATAGATACAAATTCAATCATGTCTGCTTCTCAGAATGGATGTAGGAACGGGTCCCGCGGTACTAAGGAGCTTCTCCTAATCGATATTGCCATAAACCAACAGGTTCGTCGTTCCCGAAGGAATCTGTCGACATGTTGGATAGATTATAAGAAGGCCTATGACTCGGTTCCACATACATGGCTCATGAAGGTGTTGGAGTTGTACAAAATAAATCCAATACTCCGCACTTTCCTTGAGTCATGTATGGGGCAATGGAAGACGGTCCTCTGCTATCCAGGATGTCGACAGATCCAGGAAAACAGCGAACCTATTAGGATTGAGCGTGGTATTTTTCAGGGCGACAGTCTGAGCCCACTGTGGTTTTGTCTGGCTCTCAACCCTCTCAGTACACTGCTGGAGGGTTCGGGGCAAGGCTACCAGTTGAGAAGAGGTGGTCAGGTCATATCACACTTGCTTTTCATGGATGATTTGAAACTTTTTGCCCCCAACAACTTGCAACTCATGGAGCTACTGAAGGTAACGGAAACCTTCAGTAGCGCCATCAGGATGGAATTTGGGGTGGACAAATGTGCGGTCATGCATGTAAAGCGAGGAGTGATTATGGAATCCGTGGGAACTCAGCTCTCGGATTCCATACACCTAAGATCCCTCGGCTCAACTGAAACCTACAAGTATTTGGGTATGTCAGAGGCACTAGGCATCAATGTTGCTTATGTTAAACAGTCATTGAAGGAACGCTTCTTTGGCCGCCTGAATAAAGTACTGAATAGTCTTCTATCAGGCGGAAACAAGGTGCGTGCCTTCAATGGTTGGGTCATGCCAGTATTGATGTACTCTTTTGGCATACTCAAATGGACTCAGACTGAACTTGACGCCTTGGACAGGCGGGTCCGCACAACGCTGACTGCAAATCGAATGCATCACCCACGTTCATCGGTGATGAGGCTGTATATCCCGCGGAAGTGCGGGGGTCGTGGCTTTTTAAATGCAAAGACCCTGCACAACCGCGAGGTATGCAGCCTTAGGGAATATTTCCTAGAAGCCGACGTGGGTATGCATCGAGATGTGGTAGCGGTGGACAAAGGCCTCACTCCGCTCTCCTTAGGTACCGAGAATTGGCGCAAACCTGTAGTATTAGATACTAATGACCGCAGAGAAGTATGGCAGAGCAAGGAGCTTCACGGACGCTATTACCGGGCCCTTCATGGGTCTGACGTAGATACGTTAGCGTCCGTAGCCTGGCTACGTTTTGGTGACCTCTTCGGGGAAACCGAAGGTTTTGTCTGTGCAATTATGGATGAAGTTATGATGACGAATAACTATCGGAAATATATTGTGAAGGATGGTACGGTAGACATATGTCGGGCATGTCACAAACCGGGAGAATCCATTCGTCACATTATCTCCGGTTGTTCTCGTCTGGCTAACGGAGACTATTTGCATAGACACAACCTTGTAGCTAGGATTGTTCACCAGCAACTTGCTCTTAAATACAATCTCGTGGAATCAGAAGTACCGTACTATAGGTATGTGCCCGACCCAGTTCTCGAAAATGGCAATATTACACTGTACTGGGATCGGTCTATCATCACTGACAGGACTATTGTTGCCAATAAGCCTGATATAGTGGTAATAGACCGATTAGAGCGTCGCACAGTGATTGTTGATATAGCGGTCCCTCATGACGAGAACCTCGTGAAAGCCGAGAAAGATAAGCAAATTAAGTATCTTGACTTGGCTCACGAGGTTGTTGACATGTGGGATGTGGATACAGCAATCATTGTGCCGATAGTCGTCTCAGCCAATGGCATAATAGCCAAGAGCCTCGACAAACATCTTAGGAGGCTCTCGTTGGGCAGCTGGATCAAGGGCTTGGTCCAGAAAGCAGTACTTCTGGACACGGCGCGAATTGTTAGGAGGTTTCTCTCTCAAGAGCCCTGACCACCGGTAGCTTGGACCCTGTTCCCGATACCGGTGGGCTACTGTTTTTTATATTTTTAAATGTTTTTTTGTTTTTTTTATAGAAATATTTAAAAATATAAACAATATGTACATAAAATGTAATAAGGGAATAAAATAAATAAAGAAGAAATTTACACTTGGCTAATTTTTTTGTCCTAGTTCAGGCCAAGGTTTTGAGAGCAGTCATGGTGCTGTTGTAAGTGTAACATACACAAAGTAATGTACCTCCATGTTTCGGAACTTGCAACCCGTTAACCGTGCTAATAACCAGTGCTCTAAATTAATGTTGATGTCAAAATATTGCCATTACATTTATTCCATTGAATCCCGCGCGTGAACTCTAGTAAATCAATAAGTATACCTTGTATCAGTCTATCAAGTCCTTTGAAGTGGCCAATGGTATCAGTGTCAGGTAATTAATTAGTGCATTACCTGTAAATTAATTAATTAATGTTGGGAATGCACAAGCTAATTAAGTCCAGACGACGGATTTAACTGGACATTCTCATGAGAGTGCTAGAACGGGTCGGTAGTAATCTCTTTGTCATCTTTGTTTTAAATAACTTGTTTTTACTGTACTTTGCAACTATAATATCCTTGTGCACCAGTGTCAACTCATCATCTTTAAACATGCTACCACCGTCACGATTTTGTAATTGTGAGCCGGAGGCAAATTTTTTCATCAGAAATATCACCATAGACATTAATTAACCAGTATAATTATACTCGTATTATACTTCAAAAGAGCCTCAGCCTTGACCTCTGAGTTTGTTTCGGTGTTTCTTCTTGTGGTAGTCAGTTAGGAAAAATTGTCAAGTGCGAGTCAGACTCGCCCATGAAGGGTTCCGTAGTATACAGGGTTAATTGTAAAACACCGAAAACCTCTCAGGACTATGTTACTAACATCATAATATACAACTATTGTTCTATGACTTTTAAAAATTCGTCATATTTTAGTTCACCAGATTTTCATACAAAAATAAAAATATTTAAATTGAACGCCCTGAATGTTACGTCTATGCGAAGCAAAAGAAAATGATTTATACTATCACATTCTTTTATTTCGCATAGACTCCGTAACATTTAGGGCGTTCAATTTAAATATTTTTATTTTTGTATGAAAATCTGGTGAAATAAAATATGACGAATTTTTGAAATGAAATGAAATGAAATGATTTATTTTGTAAATTGGTTATAAATAACGCTTTTACACGTTATGTTTTTTTGCGTGTTAAGTTTAGTTTAACTAGATGAGGCCGGTGTTTCCTAACTGACTACTCTGAGAAGAAACACCGAAACAAACTCAGAGGTCAACGTCCCTTTTAAAGTCCATACAATTTGTGTTGGTCCAATCATATGACAAACATGTAGGTTCATGTCTTTGGTGCTCTTTGAGGAAATAACCATACAGATTTGAGTGGACCTGTCCAGACAGTGCAAGCATTTGTCAGTTATCGTGTAGCTCAACTTAGAACTTAAGGAACTCGACGATCTGTCGAACAATACCAAAGTAAGGACATTTGGGTAAGCCACACAAGTACTCAAACTGCTTGACATCATTAAATAAATTATAATGAAAGCAACACAAAGAAGAAACAATAACCTACATAGTCCTCACATTTACAATAAAAAAAAAATGGTATATACAATACTTGACAAAGCAAATATTTAAATCAGTAAAATTTAAAATAAAAAAATCAACAATCAAATTTTAAATATTAAAAAAAAATGCCCACGTATATCACTGGAGCAGCTTATTCCCAAGCTTTTTTGTCCTCAATATAATCTTTAACTGTGTAAAATGCTTTCTGACATAGCTTACGTTTTATAAATGATTTAAATTTATTAATGCTAAGTTCTTGAATGTGGCTAGGAATTTTATTATAAAAACGTATACATTGGCATCTAAATGAACCACCTATTTTTTTAACCTTGTTTTAGGAATGACATATGTGTCTTTGTTCCTTGTATTTACATTATGAATATCACTGTATTTTTTAAACAGATTCATATTTTTGTGTGCATATAAGAGATTCTCATAAATATACTGAGATGGCACGGTCATAATATTAATCTCTTTAAATTTGTCTCTTAAGGAGTGCTTAGGACTTAATTTATAAATTGCACGAATGGCCCTTTTTTGTAACACAAATATTGTGTGAACATCGGCGGCATTTCCCCAAAGTAAAATGCCGTATGACATCACACTGTGAAAGTAACTAAAGTAGACTAAACGTGCTGTTTCGATATCAGTTAATCCACGTATTTTTCTAACGGCATATGCTGCAGAACTTAGCTTTTTTGACAATTTATCTATATGGGGGCCCCACTGAAGCTTCGCATCCAAAGTTATGCCCAAGAATACTGTGGTATCTTCGGGTTTCAATATTTCGCCCTTTATTGATACGCTAGAATTCACTTGTCTAACATGAGGTAACGTAAATTTTAGGCATTTGGTTTTTTTCTCATTAAGAAGAAGATTATTAACATTAAACCAGCTAACTACAGTTGCAAGGGCTCTGTTTACTTCTTCAGTAACCTGCTGTTAAATGATTTTAAATAAAAGAGAAGTATCGTCAGCGAATAACACTATGTCATGATTTTTGATCAGGTATGGCAAATCATTTATATAAATAAGAAACAAAAAGGGACCTAAAATTGAGCCTTGGGGGACCCCCATCTTGACCACAGATCCCGACGACCTTTTGCCGTTCACATCGACTCTGAATCCTTTCACTCAAATATGAGGTCAGAAGATTCAAAGAGGTGTCCCGGAATCCGTAGTGGTGCAGTTTCCTGATTAATGTCTCATGGGGAACACAGTCAAATGCCTTAGACAAATCGCAAAAAATGCCCAGCGGATCGCACTTATCTTCCCATGCATTATAAATGTGTCCTAAAAGTTCAACACCGGCATCGGTTGTTGAACGACCCTTTGTAAAACCAAATTGTTTACTATGTAGTAATTTATGTTTATTAAAATATCTTTGCATCTGGATAAAAATAATTTTCTCAAAATTTTTACTGAAAGTAGGCAGTACTGAAATAGGTCTATAATTAGTAGGGTCTGATGTACTACCTGATTTAAATAGTGGAATTATTTTACTATATTTCATTAAATCAGGAAACTCACCGCAATCAATACAGTTATTAAATATAACAGCTAATGTAGGAGCTATAATATGTATAATGGATTTAGTAACATCAACAGAATTACCCCACAGATCTGCAGTCTTTTTAACATTCAAAGAATTAAAAGTTTTGATGATATCATTAGAAGTGACATATTGGAATTTAAATTCAGAATTACAAACTGGAACATTTTTTTAAGTAATGTTTCTGCCGCACTGGGAGATGATTTTAGTGACTTGGTTGTCGATACGGGAATGTCAGTAAAAAAAAATCGAATTCTGTGGCCACTTGCGAATCTAATGTTATTATATTATCGTCAATATTGAGGTTGTAATCACTATTTCGGTTGCAAGACCTTCCCGTTTCACTTTTTATAATAACCCAAGTCGTTTTAATTACATTACAACTATTTTTAATTTTAGAACTTAAGTAACGAGACTTGGCAATATAACAAACTTTTTTAAATAATTTAGAATAGTTCTTAACATATAAATTAAATTCTACTGAGTTAGTGTAAGTCCGCTCCTCATAGAGTTCATAAAGCCGGTTTCTACTTTTATAAATACCAGTGGTGGCCCAGTCACTGAAAGAAGTGTTACTATTTACTGAAGCAATTTTGGGAATAAATGTATTATCAAATTGTTGGCAATGTATTTTGAAAAAATCATTATAATGTTTATTAGGGTCCTCATTAGTTAACAAACATGGCATTTTATTTAGGAGTTTAGTTTTGAATGCTTCCAGGCGATATTTAGTTATTGGATTTACAGTGATATTCTTTTTTAACATTTTATTGACTTTTTTTGGTAAAGTAATTAATTGCCCACAATGATCAGAATCTATTAAATTAATAATTTTTTTGTAAGTAGGTACAATATCCGTGAATATATTACCTAAGCAAGTGGCACTAGTAGGCGTTATTCTAGTGGGCTCCATAAATAGGTTAACAAGATTGTATGACTGGAATAAACTAATAATGTTAGTTCTCAATCCAGAATTTTCTAATAGATTAACATTAAAATCACCACAAACAATGACAGATTTGCTAGAGTTACAAATTTTATGCAAAGCTTCATCCATTACTTTTTCAAAGCAATCATACAAACCTGAAGGTGGTCTGTACACACTTAATATAATAAACTGCTCCAATTCAATACAGGCTATTTCAATAGACCGTTCAACAGAGAGGCTCACAATATCCATACGGTTTTTGAATTTAAGATTATTACTTATTAAAATTAAAGAGCCACCATGTATAGCATTTACTCTGCAGAAAGAACTTCCAACCTGGTAATTATTATAATTGAAAATAAATTGATGGCTTTGAAGCCAATGTTCAGTTAAACAAAGAATATCAATATTGTTAAAATTAAGAAAAAGTTCTACTTCTAAATCCTTGTTTAAGGTCCGTATTACAGAACGTTCCTCAAGTCCAGTTTGAGCTTAATTCGCCCGATCTCAGTTTAAATATAGAATCTGCACTTGAGCATTGGTCTTATTCCAGAATGGTAATAAAACTACACTCAGATTCAAATCGAGCCTCAAGCAGAGAATATCTAATTGTCTATGCATCAGTCTGTTTTCATTTGCGTTTTATTTTCTTCGTCTCCGCTGTTCCGATCTACGAATGATCGTAAATAATTCAATTTACTTTAATACCAAATTTTTAAGAATAAGAAATATGTATTGCACGGTTTCACCATAGAAATAATTTTTTAAGAATATGTAAAAGCAAATTCTTGAAGGTAAAAGGTGTTAAGGCAATATTTTCTAACATATAAAAATATAGCAAGAGTAACTTGTTCGTGGAACGGAGTGGATCCTAAATAATGTCTGTGACAGTGTTGTTTTGAATTGCTCATTAATCTTATAATAAGTAATATTCAAATAAATAATGGTTTGGGAACAACGATCAATAAAAATATTAAAAAGAAACAAAGTCTAAAAAATATTTAAAAAAAAATCATTGTTAGGTAAATACGCCGAATGTCGGCCCCCTAACGGATTTTCTGACTGGGGATCGCTCTGGCGCCATCAGTTTGCAACGAAGGATAGCTTCTGATGCGGTTTTGGAGAGTTTCATATATCTATTTAATGTTTATAGGCATAAGGTTGACATTTCTATTAAAAGAAAAAAGTATTAAGGTTTATATGAGTCGAGAACGAAAAAACCCTAAAGTTGGCCTTTCACGGCCCATGGTCAGTCGCGTTTTTCCCAAATGTCGGCCGGGTATAGGATGTTTTAAATTAAGACAGTGACAAATATTATTAATATGATTTATTTTGGCAGGAGTCTAATATCACACTAAGTATACATTTGTATTTGTATTTGTTTATTACTAAAATATATTTTATCCCCTCAAAAATGTTAGGTACTAAAATTATAACAAAAAACATCACAATAAAATAAAATACTTGTAACGTTGTTCACTTGTTCGTGGGACGCCAAATAGTTTAATGCACGAATGGCCATCACATTACCTATTGCCTCAAGAGCTTCTTTTATTTTATTGCGATCGTAACTGCATAATTTTCTTAGCTTTCGCGAAGGCCTTGCATCTACCTGCTCTGTTATTGTAGTACCTTTAATTAAAAGCATTAAGTGAAAACGAACGAGCTTTTTGTCACGTGCAGGTTAATGAATCAATGAAAGTAAGTAAACTTCATAGATTCACGACCAACCATTTATATTTTTAAGTTAATAAACAAGGGTTTCATAGATAGCAAGTTCCAAAGAGCAATTTACATTTATATCCCAAATTCCCAAGCCATAATTAGCTACCATAAATATGTTTTCAATATTGTCAATACCTACATTAAAACTTAACTTCTTAATAATATTAATAAAATATACTTGTCATAATACATATTTAATTTTGAGAAAATAAGTTACACAAATAAATTAAAAATGACTACCTTCCCACCCAATCAATGAAAAAATACAAAAGTAATCAGCCTGTATAGTGGCGTCCGAATTTGAGGCTGGTCGACATTACGATCTTTAATATTTCTAATGTCGGCCCCTATTTCGTGTACCTTATTTCTCGAGATTCAACTAATATTACCCCGGCCGGTATTTGGCAATTAAACGTAAAATAGATTTATTTGCCTGTAAGCTTTGCAAATTCTCTTGTTAAACCAATGGAATTGGTAGAATTGGAATTTATAAAACAGACTGCATTTACTTTAAGTCGGCCACGGCCGAGAATCGGGTTTTAAATCAAAACTGGCGCTCTATTGACGGCCTCCTATTTTGGCCTTAAAACAATACGCAAAACGTTGAAAAAAGTATCTCAAAATATAGTAAAAATAACGTTTTAGTGATAATAAAGCTCAAAACAAAAAAAAAGGGAAATGTCTTACCGTAGTAATATCAATTCCCGAAGTATGGGTATTCTCATCAAGTAAACTACTTTTAACGCAAACTTGACGCTTCAACGGCGCAGTCGCGACTTACGTTCAGTGTGCGAAGAGCAAGTGACGTAATCGAATAGTAACTGTTTGTACATATAGAGTATTAACTAGGGTTGTAATTCAGGTAGCAAAACTGTCACTTAATTACCTTTTGAATGAACGCAAGCTGAAAACGTACAGACGGCCGAAGATTGGGGGGGGGGGGGGGCGACGTTTAGCCTATAATCTGTTTAAGTTAGAAAACACGGGATTCATCTAGTAACTTAAAATGGCAAAAAATTACGTGTAAAAGTGTTATTTGTAACCAATTAGCAAAATAAAATGTGATTTCATCACCATTCGCCATAAATTACCATTTTTATATCAAATAATAAACTGAAAAGCAAATAGTTAACTGACAAGGAAATCTCTGCTCGAGCGTGGTGTCGACCATACTTGGGTGATGAATCTACAACTGAGTAACGATCTAGAATAAAGCCGTACCCGGCTGAACTATGATCGATGAATCTATACTTGAGGAACATTCTAAAATTAAATCTCGACTCAAAACTAGTTTTAAACAGAGATGGGTACCAGTGCTCGAGTTTCGTTCTGTAATACGGGCCTTAGAATGTCAAGGCATTGCTCAAAAGGAGCAACTTGTTTAGCCAAGTTCTTGGCTGTAATACTAAAAAAAATATGATAGCGAAAAAAGTCATTTTTTGTCATTGTCATTGACACACATTTAAAAGTCATTGAACAAAAGTTGTTGATTATAATGTTAGTAACATAGTCCTGAGAGGTTTTCGGTGTTTTACAATTAACCCTGTATACGCCAAATAACTTTGTTTTTCATAGTATTTGTATGAATTACAAAGTCATATTTGCGGTTTTACAAACCTCGATGTCATTTTTAAAGATCTGTCTATAAATACCACACAAGCATAAGTCACATGAAAAAAAAAATCAGTTTCAGTTGTATGTATGGAGAGCCCCCCTTAACTTTAATTTTTTTTCTTAAAATCGGAAATCGGTTCACAGAATACATCTACCTACCAAGTTTCACATGTATTTGTATAGTCCTAACAGTTTCGGAATAAAATGGCTGTGACATACGGACGGACGGACAGACAGACATGTCGAAACTATTAGGGTTCCGTTTTTTGCTGTTCGGCTATGGAACCCTAAAAATCAGCCTCATCTAGTAGTAGTCAAAAGTGTTAATAATTAATCAATTTGCGAAATAAATGTCATCAACCCCTTAACAAGCAGTCCCGTTTGGCAGCACAAAGTTGTGACATAGGTTTCCAAACGACAAAATATGTATACCTCTGTACCTCATAACTCGCAGTAACTCAAACACAATAGGGCTCAAAATAATCACCAGATGCATTCCACCATTGACGGATCAAAACGGAGTACTTACGCAAAGCTAAATGTTTCTCCTGTACACATTTAGATACGGAAAATGGCTCTTACCTTTATTTTTAGGATAGTTTTACGTGTGGGGCATATCTTCATAATGTTTTTATATTATGAGTTTGTGTCGGCGATGTCAGAACGCTCGTTATGGCGGGAACGGCGGCCATTATGGACAAACTACGTCACTAAATAATAGGCTCACCCGGCGGACGGTGGCTACAGTTGCTGCTCTTCTATAAATTATAATAGTCGTGTATTTGGATTGGATCTGTAGTATTTTTGGGGGTTTAAGGGGTGAAGAATGGTTGTTGGGGTCTTCGTCCGTATCATGCTTAGGCTGGCCTGAGGAGATCTCAATTAATGTGAAGACGTGTTTCAACTTTTATTTGCTACCCACAATTTTGGTGAAGTTATTGAAGGAAAAGGAAAAATCTAATTGCCAGCCTTTACAACAAGGGTGAACAGGCATCTTCTAAGCTAGCTTGTTTCATAGTAGACCACATCTATCTCTTACCATCAGGCGTCATCGAGGTCAAGTGCGGGCTCATTCAGAAAATAAGTCCGTATAGCAACATGAACTGCCAAATGGAACCAAAGCAAAAACAGTGCCCGTATTCCATCATTGCTGAATCCTTACTTAACGTAGAGCACCCAAATCAGTACCTACTCAAGTTAAAACCAAACAGTGGCACATCAATCAAGTAACAAAAAATCCAGTTCCCACCATTTCGCCGGCGGCCACCGTTACAACCCCTAATTAACCTGTCCATTAATTAAACATCTCATTAATAACCGTTAAGCACATAAATTGAAACTAGTGGCACAAAGGGCCGGGCAGGGGGCGAAGGGGACCAAAAGGGGTACAATTTGTTCGCTCGTTACTAAACAAAGGCAACATTAGGGGTAATCTTGGCACTGTCTCATTGTGATGCGGCAGGTCGCGCAGGGCTGCCTAATATGTACCTGTGGTTACTCCACCATGGACTGTAAGGGGGTAAGTTAACAGGAAATTACATTTTCAACTTGATAAATAAGTGTAAATAGTTTGTGTAAAGATAGTGGCTTCTTTCTGTAGTTGCTCGAGTGTTTTTCAGCAAAAGAAAGTAAGCTATGTCTTTCTATAAAGTCTTATCTATCTTTATAAACTTTATTCTAAAATAACCTAATAAAACATACAACAATAGTACTGACACTTTATGGACTGAATATAGTCTGAAATAACTTTTTTGAATTGAATTGAATAACAAGGTTACCTATATTGTGATCCCACAACGTGGCAAGCAACCACGGAATAGAAATTTTCTGTTCTGTGCAAGCAACAATAATAACATACGTATTAACTGCATTTTTAAAATCATTTTACTTTATCATTGCATCAAACCAAATATCTTGAGCAACTCGATTTCAGTACATAAGCACACAAATACGCTAACAGACAGAACATATCCACAAAGGAACTAATCCGAAGCCTTTAATATTAATTTCCTTACAACTTACCAACAAAAGAAGTCTTACATCCTGCTCAATACTCTTGGCGCTAAAGAGGAGTGCATAGTGCACCTCCTCGGAGGTAGCTCAGTGAGCTCATTGTCAGCCCTAGTGGGCGCACTCAGAGAACATAATGAGCACATTACATAAAAGAGCTCACTCCATTCACGAGAATAAATTAGATTCGCACAATGAGTCCCGTAGACGCCGCCCGTGCCGCCGTCGACTGCCGATAATTATATGTACAATGGAGAGATGGTAATTGGTGATATGGCTCTGTTGTTGTATCTACACAGTGGTTTATGTTGGTCAGTCTTTGTTTACCGACTTACAACGTATATACCCTGCTAGGAGACAGTTTTACGGCAGCAGTATCTGCTCACTACTTCTTAGAGCAGTGGACTTACGAGTTAAAGGCAGTGAGTTCAAACCCAGCTAGGCATATTACTCTCAAATCGGGGAGGGAAATATTGTGAGAAAAACAGCTTGGTCCTAACCAAAAATACGAATATATTTGACATCCACCAATCCACATTGGGACAGCGTGATGGCCCATACCGTCTCATAAATGATCTTTATTTGGCAAATTGGTTATGAAATAACACTTTCACACGTATTTTTTTTTTGTATATTTAAACTAGATGAGGCCGGTGTTTCCTAACTGACTACCCTGAGAAGAAACACCGAAACAAACTCAGGGGTCCGTCTCTTTTAAAGTCCATACAATCTATACTGGTTAAAAATATATGGGAACCTTGTAGGTTACCGTCTGAGGCGATCTTTTGAGGAAAGATGCTCACAGATTTGAGCGGGCCTGTCCATACAGTGCAAGCATTTTTCAGATAACGTATAGCTCAACTTAAAACAAGGAGCTTAACGATTTGACGAACAATACCAAGGTAAGGACGTTTGGGTAGACCGTAAAAAGCACTCAAACTGCCAGAAAGTCATGTTTAACTCGAATAAAACAACCTACATAGTTCACATATTCACAATCGTTTATGAGGATTATGTAAATTGGTCTGAAATGTTTTAATTAAATAAAAAAAAATTGAAACTTAAGAAAATAGTGGCAATTCTTTGCCAATGAGACTGCAGCACTATCATAAATACACTATGCAAACTCAAACCCAGACAGGACATCTCTGCCAAACCCCGTTTCGTAACAAAGCGAGCCAGTCGAACTCGAATTAAACTGAAAAGCGTTCTTGAAATTCTATTTCCAGTGCAAATGTTTGCTTCGCCTTTGTCGGCAGGATTACTTAGGCTAAAGTTGAATCTAGACAGGACCTGTTACCTGCTTGACCTGACTCTTGACACCTAATCGAGAGCTTAGCATACTCCTCAAATGGGGGAAATACGTAGGACGGATTCTGAAACAGGTCGATTGTTTTGAAATGGTTTTGGGCGTTGGAAATCAGAATAGGGCTGAACAAACAGAGCAACACGTGAAAGGCTTTACTCAAAATATCTAACGCCTATATAAGGGCATGATCTCTTTGATCCAAGTTTTAGAATAAGAGGAGCAAATCTAATCAACATTCTTCAAACTGCCAAAATCATCATAGAAATTAAAAAAACTTTTCATAATCTGCATAGTACACGATCTTCAACTTTTAACAGTGTGCAAATAAAATTATGGGCCGAATAATTGATGGGTTCGTTCAATCAATTAATTCTATTCATTAATATTCAAGCCGCCCGAGGTGACGATGAAAAACGGGGGAAAAATGAGAGGGCAACCCGCGGGCAGGACGTCTGCTCGCCCTACTTACAATACGACTTAAATATTATTTTATAATTTGATTTCTTAAGATGGGAGCGTTCTTGGTGCATTCAGGAAAAAATTCAAGAATCGTTTTAGTTTTAACGAATGGATTTTTTAATGATGCGACTAAGATAGGCGTTTTTTTAATTATATTCAAGGAATTAATCCGAAAATCGTCAGTAATGTGGTGTGATTACTACGGTGTGGTCAGACTTGTGATCGAGAAGTCGCGAGTTCAAACCCCACCCTCCAGACTCAAGCTTAATTGGTGGGGTTAACAAGATTGCTAGTAATGTGAATGCTACCCATATCACTAGTTCTCTTTTAAAAAATATGATAATCATGAGACAACACAATCGATGTATGATGTATGATGTATGATGTGATGAAAAAACTTTTTTGGGAGTCAGTTTAATTTTTTGGTAATAAGTGTTTATTTGACTCTTTTTAGTTCGTCTATTTTTAATTTACCTAGTTACAAGAGCCTAAATGTCAACTACTTATAATCATTTACAAAATATTGCTTTTCCCAATGTTGGGAAGTTAATTGTTGAGGAGTGCTCCTTGTACTTCACCATCAGCTTCACTTCACCATATGCATTGTGATGAGCACATTGTGCTTAATATCAAGTAATCGAAGCGGAACACATGAAATATTTATACATATATTGAGTAGTCCCAGTGGCCATCTGTGGTCTTCATAATCAGGTTCACTTCACAAATGGTGCTTTTCGAATGCAACTATACAAGTTACTATAAAAAATACTCAAATCACT
Source organism: Tholera decimalis (assembly GCA_943138885.2). Taxonomy (NCBI): domain Eukaryota; kingdom Metazoa; phylum Arthropoda; class Insecta; order Lepidoptera; family Noctuidae; genus Tholera; species Tholera decimalis. The sequence continues at coordinate 2,111,759 of OW964553.2, read as the reverse complement.
ATAGGTGTGCCTATAATATTTGAAGAGTTCCCTCGATTTCTCAGGATCCCATCATCAGATCCTGACTTGGTGACAATGGGACCAATTTCGAAGTGTACTTTTTCAAACAAAAAAAGAGTTTTCTAAATCGGTTCAGCCGTCTTCGAGTAATCGGTGATCTTACAAAAAAAAAAATATATACGCGTCGACTTGATAACCTCCTCCTTTTTTGTCGTCGATTGAAAAGATTATATCCCTTTCAACAAACTACACATTACCTCAATACTGTTTCAGTCGGGAGCAACGTTTTAATTTGCTTTCCGAGGTACGAATGAATCTCGGTAAAAGATGGATGGCCGCTTATACATGGGCAGTGGCAAGCATTGCTTATCATCAGTGATCGGAGTAGGTAGATTGATTTGGGGTCAATGAACTGGCACGTATATATTAATATGGACATGCCTCCGGGATTCCGGGATTTTGTAATAATTAAGAGTTTTTAAGAATTTAATATAATATATTGTAATGTTTAGGATGAAGAATATATCAATATGAATAAGAAATGTTTAACCCTTTGCCCATCACATATTCTATTAAAAAGACATTTTAATAGAATATGTGATGGGCCTTCTATTATAATATATAATAATTACAAGCAACAGATAATAAACTTGCAAGAACTAACTACTAAATTAGTCATATGTAAGTTTTGAATTCACTTTATTACATGATAAAGAAAAAAAAACAATTTTAAACGTTTAATTATCGCATTCTATAAATTTCAAACGTAGTGGTTTTAAAATCTTTACATTCACAATATTTGATTCAATCCCGTAAGTACCAAAATGAAATACCGGAAAAAAGGCTTATCCATGTTATAATTTCTATGACTATTCATGATGCAAGTACGTAGAATCAATCTATCTACTCCGATCACTGCATCATCGAAGATCGACTCGTGCGGAAGCTTAACTATTCTGGAAAGTGATAAAGGCCCCCCCCCCTTTTAACTCGAACTTAACTTAACTTAACTCGGTTACTTAACTCGAACACAAATTATTTTATTTCACATAGGTCTACATGGGCAGAAGCTGGGGCACAATTTCAAATTGCTCGTTTCCTATGGAGAAGAACCAGCAAATAACTCCACGGTAACGCTTGGGTCAGGTAGGGTCCGTACGTGTATTGTAATCATCAGATTGCGATGACACTGATGAACATTTTCTATTCTGCTGTGTAAATAACGAATGTTTACACAGAGCAATAGAAAATAAAAAAAAAGTATTAGAAATAATTGTTTTTTAACCGACTTCTAAAAAAGGAGGAGGTTCTCAATTCGGATGTTTGTTTTTTTTTTATGTTTGTCCGGGCATAACTCCGTCGCTTGCTAACCGATTTGAAAAATTCTTTTGTTGTTAGAAAGGGTATACTTCCCAAATGGCCCCTGAAAATTTCATCGAAATCGGACAAGCCGTTCCTGAAAACTCAACAAAAGTCTAAACAAACATTTTTACGTTGATGATATTTCGTTTACTCTGCATTGCGTTTTTTGTTCGCGCATAACTCCGTCATTTACGAACCGATTTGGAAAATTCACTGACCCACTAAAAAGCACGTAAATAAAAACTTTTTTGCAAAAAATAAAACCGACTTCCATATCAAAACACTACAAAGCCAAAAATAATTTTAATTTCGGAAGGCGGTGTGAAAAAAAAAGAAAATACAAAACCAATAACAGTAGTTATGTTATGTTATGTTATGTTATGTTATGTTATGTTTAAGATTTACTTTTGTTCTTTGTACTCGTCACGCGTTGAATATCTTAGTTCTTATTTAGTTACACTGCAAATATACAGTATAGGGAGGTTATCAGGGTCGTAGCTATCGCCGTATTTGTCGTATCAATTATACGGGGCCCCCGGGCCACGGGGGCCCCCAAAGTGTGTAAGGAAAAAGAATAAAAACTTTCTAATTTATTTTATTTTACAAATGACAAAATTCTATAAAGCAATTCCTTTTTTTCCCGCCTTAAGCGTGCGTTCAAAAGTTGGCAACACTACATCGTTATGGCGGGCTGCGGGACTTCCCCGTTTTACTTACTTCATCTTCAACTCAGCGGGGAATCCCCGGGAATCCTTCATCGATATCGCGATGTACGTGTACGTTGTTGTACTTTGCATTGGATGTTAAACCACGGAGTGCAGTGCACTGTTTATTTACGCGCTTTATATAAATGTGCATTACATTGTAATTCAGTACAAACAATATTGTTCTTCTGGTTTAGCAGTATTAGTAACGATTTGTAAAAGAAATGAGTGAAAGGAAAAGAGATTATCCCAGCGGCGCTGAGAAAAGAAAAATTAAACAGAAAAGGGACGAGGTTATAAAAAAAGTGCCCAAAATTTCTTCATTTTTTCAGAGACAAGATACTGTGAGTGATTTAGATTGGAAAGGTAAGTACTACACTACTACCCAACCCATTTATTAGGGGCCCGTAGTGATAAACAAGGAAATCTTTTAATTTCGCTCTGTCCATCTGTCCGTCACAAAAAGTTGTCTCCCCCTTCGATTTTCACAATTATACTGTTTTTAGGGTTCCGTGCCTTGATTAAAAAAAAACAAAATTCTAACTTATCTATAGGATCGATTTGTTTTGTTGTTTGTTTATCAGTCCGTATCGTATCGTTAATTGCGTGTTGAGAACTTCAGATGTGCAGACTCGCTTTCGGGTTCTCGTTTTGTATGGCCACTACACTACGCGCTGCGTTTAAATAGCACGCAGGTGTATAGTAATGCGCGGACGGGCTGCAGGTGATTTTGTATCTACTAATAGGTACGAGCACAATCCGCGTAGAATCTGTGTGCGTCTGAACTGAACACTCTCTAACTGTGACCCTTAGTAACGTTATTTATTTATATATAACTCTTTTTAGTTTAGTATCAAAGCATTCGTATTTATTTTTTAACAATTACTCGTTTATTTTTAGATTCTTCTGAAGCATGTTCTTCGTCACATATCCACCCGGAAATAGAAGAAAGCCAAGCACATACTTTATCGGATGTCCATCCAGAAATCGAGGAACCCCAAGTCAACGATTCTGATATATCTGCAGATAATGCAGATTGTAATATAATTTCATCAGATAGAGGAAATTTTGGTGACAATTTAACTGAATGCGAACGAAAAATAATTTTTAAATTGGGTCCATTTAAACCACAAGGACCATTTCCAAAAGTTTCAGAAAATAACCGACCTTTTTCAGCTTATTATTATTCATATTTCAATCAGGCAGGCATAAAAATTATAAGACCATGGTTATGTTATTCTAACGTTTTAAACAAACCGTACTGTCACTTCTGTTGGTTATTAGCAGATCGTCAAAACAAATCGTACTCCTCTGCTTGGGTTAACGGTGTTTCGGTTAGAAGCAATTTCACACAAACTATTCTTGACCATGAAAAGTCACAGCAGCATATTAGTGCCTCACTCTCTTATAATAATTGGTTGCAAGGAAATACCATCGATACTCTATTGAAAAGTGAAATCGATAGTAAAATTACATTCTGGAGAGATGTACTGCATCGTATAATTAATGTTATAATTACTTTAGTATCTTGTAATCTACCTTTGAGGGGGCATGATTCTGATTCTGGCAATTTTATGGCAATTTCACGTCTGCTATCTAACTATGATGCAACTTTAAAAGAACTTTTTCTAAAACCGAAAGGTGAAATAAATTATTTAAGCCCTACGATTCAAAACGAAATTATTAGTTTGCTTGGTACTAACGTTAGGAACAGTATTATCTCAGAAATTAAAAAAGCTCCATTTCTGACAATAATTCTGGATAAACACAAGACTTGTCAAAAATTGACCAACTATCTGTAGTTTTTCGATATATCTCGGTTACAGAAAATGATGATAATGTGCCTAAAGAAATAAAAATCTGTGAGTCCTTTTTAGGATTCATAGCAGTAACCGATTGCAGTGCTGCAGGTCTGAAAACTGTCATTTTAAATTTGACTAAAGAATATGGAATTGATTTGACTAAATGTAGAGGACAGGGATACGATGGAGCAAATGTTATGTCGGGTGTGTATGGAGGATTACAAACCCTAATAAAAGAGCATGCTCCAAATGCCGATTATGTTCATTGTGCTGCGCACGCTTTAAACTTGGTTTTGAACGATGCTGCGAGACATGTTCGTGAAGTATCGACTTTTTTCGATAATTTAGAAAAAATATATACTTTTTTAGGCAATAGTATAAAACGCTGGGCTATGCTAAGTGACGATTCATCTGAAAAATATTTGATTACCCTTAAAAAGGTATGTCCTACCAGATGGTCTTCTAGGAACGACGCTTTATTAGCAGTAAAGAAAAATTTTTTACTAATCATGAAAACTTTGTACCAACTAAATTTAATTTCAAATAAATAAGATGAACGTGAAGAATGTAAAAGTATAATTAATATTTTAGAGAGTTTTGATTTCTTAGTGCTCGTTACATTTTTTTCTTCACTATTTGAAATTATTAATCCTGTTTCTAAAGCTCTACAGCATGATAATAATGACTTACAGAAATCTAGTATTTTATTAAGTAATCTTTTAAATAGACTGTGCCAATTAAGAAATCAGAATTCATTTAATAGTTTGCTAAATGAATCCAAAGATTTAGCAAAACAATGGGGGGTAACAACTGTTTTTAAAAACAGTAGGCGAAAGATAACGAAGCGTTTTTTTGATGAGTTATCACAAGATGAGAGAATTTCCGACCTGGAATCCTATTTCAAAGTCAATGTATACTATTGCTGATTAGATATATTAATTTCTCAAACTAAAGAAAGATTTCAGAGCCTTTGCAACCTGAGTAGTATATTCGAAATATTACAACCGGAGAAACTCCTATCTTCTTCAAGCGAAGAGATATTAAACGCTTCCGGAAAACTGTCTGCTAAATACAGTAAAAACATCTCACTTAATCTTTGTGACCAATTAAAGGCTCTAAAAACATGCTTAAATTCTGAAATTAAAAAAAATTATTCCATTAAAGAACTCATTGAATTATTGCTAGTAAAATTCAATAGTCTTGCATCCAGTTTTCCCGAGGTAATCACAGCATGCTTTTTATTCTTGACCCTTCCAGTTACAACCGCAACGGCAGAAAGAAGTTTTTCAAAATTAAAACTAATAAAAAATTACTTAAGAACTTCGATGGGACAAGAACGGCTGTCAGACATCTCACTATTGTCCATAGAGGCAGAAACTTTAGAAAAACTAAAATCATCATCAGCCATAAATGATTTAATAAATCAGTTTGCCGATAAAAAGGCAAGGAGAGTGAATATTTAAAATTCGATTTTTATTTGTAAAATGGGTAAATTATGTGATAAATAAATATTACTTCTCACAATATTTTTTTTCTTTTGTGAAAAATCTTTACCTCCATATAAGGGCCTCCAAAAAAATTTTTATACGGGGCCCCGACAAGGCACGCTACGCCACTGAAGGTTATTACTCTATCAAGTAATTTTATTACATTTTTCCAATTTTGTCTGCTTACTGTTAAATCATATTATTTCTATACACCTGTTTCTTATTAGACTTTTAATGGAAGTAAAAAAAATGGCAAAATTATGCCGTTACTGCAAAACTTTGTTACTTTGTTTAGCTGGCATGAGTTTCTCTTATTGTTTGACGGAATTAAAACCATTTCTCTGTGTCACGGAGTTATTATCATCTGATTTCCTTAACATCCATTATCTCGGCATTCTATTGTTATTAGCACGCAATTATTATACACTAGCGACCCGCCCCGGCTTCGCACGGGTGCAATGTTTATATTAAATATAGGCAGCGTTCGCGAGAATCGTTAACGTACGGCAGTTTTTTCGACGCCTTACTCCACAATTTTCACTACCACGAAAAATCCTATCTATTTTCCGGGATAAAATATAGCCTATACGGATTCGGAAGAATCCCTCTAAGTAATGGTAAAAGAAATTTTGAAATCGGTCCAGTAGTTTTTGAGCCTATTCAATACAAACATACAAAAATACAAAAATACAAAGGTTTCCTCTTTATAATATTAGTATAGATGTATATATTCTTCCATCACCAATGGCTGACAAACACTTAACCATATACTACCAAAACTGTAGGGGTATCCGTACCAAACTGCAAGCTTTATATATGAACATTCTCATGAGAACATATGACATCATTATACTTACAGAAACATGGCTAGTGCCGGAGATCCATACCAATGAATTCATTGACCAGCGTTACACTGTATACAGGTATGACCGCGATCGGACTAGCACTAATAAACTGGAGGGTGGCGGAGTTTTGGTGGCTATTTTAAAAATTCTCCGACCAATAGAATTAGACCTAAAAACGTCCGCTAATGCTACCCCACTGCATAACTACATAGAGCAAATTGCCGTTGAAATACCGAGTAATCAAAAACTAAAGCATCACGTTGTGACTGCTGCATATATACCCCCTAAAACTCCCCCACCAGTGTATGAAAAGCATTTCGAATCTCTTTATGAAGCTCTGTGTGATCCTAATGTTGATCTTTTCTATGTAGTCGGAGATTATAATCTTCCAGAAGCGACATGGCATATATCTGCTTCTCAGAGTACGGTGATAAGCTCCCGCTTGTGCTCTGGCTCAACTACGTCTTGTGACCATCTCAACAACTTTATGTCTCTTCTAAGTGCCTCTCAGTATAACGGAACACTTAACTGTAAGAGCAAAATATTAGACCTCTTAATATCAAACTCTCCCTGCTGTGTGCAACAAGAGAAGGAGGGTGATAAACGTCAGCAGGTAGTAGGGGAGATCCCTACTACCTGCTCACGTTTATCACCCTCCTTTTGTTTGTGATATTGATATTAAAGTTAAAAGTCCTCCCTTAGACAGGCGTTCGCTGCATAAGTATAATTTCTAAAAAGCTGACTATGAAAAAATAAATGACATGATACAGAGAACCGATTGGCCGGAACTTCTTACACATATAAAAGCTGAAGATGCGTTATCGCTGTTCTATGACAAACTAGACCAGATTATCAAGCAACATACTCCTCTAACTTGTTCTAGACCACCAATTATCCAGTCTGGTTCTCACGCTCTTTGATCAAAACATTTAAAAAGAAACAGACAGCCTGGATAAAATGGAAGAAGTACGGAAACATATCGGATTATGAAACATTCACAATGCATAGAGCCAGCTTTAGAGAAATGTGCGCAAAATGTCATTCGTCTTATATTAGTTCGGTAGAAGATAGCCTACACACAAATGTTAAACACTTTTGGACATATGTTACAAACCGAAAAGATAAACCTTGCATCCCAGCAAAAGTACACTACAAGGACACTCAATCCAGTGAACCAGAAGTAATTTGTGATTTGTTTTCAAATTTCTTCCACTCTGTATACGAACCAGCGTCACCACTCTTGTCACAATGGCAACCGCCCACGGAAACTTCCTCAGCTTGTGATATTATTACTAGCTTACACTTTGACGAAAACAAGATCCTAAGAGAACTCAGGTCCCTGGATCCAGCCAAAGGACCAGGACCCGACGGTATACCTGCTTATTTTCTACGCAACACTGCTGCTCACATCTGTAAACCGTTAGTTATAATTTATAATAAGTGCATAACTGAGGGGGTATTTCCAAAAGAGTGGAAACGCGCTAACATCACACCTGTACACAAAAGTGGTTCGAAAGGTAATGTGGAGAATTACCGTCCAATCTCGATTCTCTCCACTTTGTCAAAGGTCTTTGAGAGACTCGTCCATAATGAAATATATCCCTCATTACACAACGTCATTATACAACAACAACATGGCTTCGTTAAACAGCGATCTACCACTACAAACCTCTTGTCCTTCTCTAGTTTCTTATTTGATAGTTTTGATAATGGCGTGCAGGTAGACGCTGTATATACAGATTTTTGCAAGGCCTTTGACAAGGTGGACCACGAGCTGCTGCTTAGTAAAATCGCCTTCAATGGCATTCGCGGTAATTTGCTGCGGTGGTTTGTATCGTATATTTCAAACCGCTGTCGAGGAGTAGTAATCAACGGATACAGATCAAGAATTATCGAAGTTACATCTGGCGTCCCACAAGGCTCTATCCTCGGACCATTATTATTTAACATATTTATTAATGACATAGGTAACTGCTTTCGCAACACTAAGTTTCTATTGTACGCCGATGATCTGAAGGTCTACAAATCCATCAAAACAGTAAATGATTGCATATTACTACAACAAGACCTTGACAGACTAACAGACTACTGCCACAAAAATAAATTAAAGCTAAGTTTGCCGAAGTGCAGCTACCTTACTTTTACCAAAAACAAGCATCTTATTAAGCATATTTTTATGCATATTATTATATATTAACTACACTCTTTGCCACGTGCCCCTATCTCAATTAAACTCAATTCGTGATCTCGGTGTTATACTAGATTCCAAACTATGCCTAGACTCGCACATCAGTAAAATAGTCAGCAAAGCTTTCCGTCTATTTGGTTTCATTATGCGGTCCACCCTTGATTTCAAGAAGACCTCGTCATATTTGTGCTTATATAAAGCCCTTGTTCGTTCTCAGCTAGAGTATGCAGTGTCAGTCTGGAACCCATTCTACAAAAAATATGCTGAAATGGTTGAAATCGTACAGTACAAATTCTTGCATGCTATGCACTATAGATGCCATAAATACTACCTATCGTATTCACAACTACTCAAAAAGTACAACCTTCTCTCCCTTAGTTCTCGAAGGAAGTACCTCGAAGCCACAGTGCTATTCAAAATTGTCAGAAACAAATTTAACTGTACAAATCTCAATAACATGATTTGCTATGCTGTACCTAGAACCATTCACAGGCGGCGGGTACGCGCAGGTACTCTTTTCGCTCTGAGTGCTTGTCGAAATAATTCAGGCCTGCGCTCGCCTATCCGCCGTATGGTTGACACATACAACAGTAACTTTGTCGAAATTGATATCTTTAATTGCACAATAAGTAAGTTTAAAAGACTCATTCGTTGTACTCTATTGAACACAATTAGTGATAATAACTGATGTGATATTGTAGATACTATTTTATAATTTTATCTTGTATAACTACCTAAGTACTTTATAAATTGTCTTATTTTTTTTATGTTCATTATAGTTTGTTACATTTATATAAATATTTGACTAATTGTTACAAATTGATATAAACGTTGCACTTAACGCTACCTAGCGATTAGATATTCTCTATCACTAAACTCTAATGTTTATCTATGGACAGCGTAGTGGGTTCCATTATAGTCAAAACTTCATTTTTTGTTAAACTAGTTGTAAGTTTTTATAATGTAACTGTTTGTTGTTCCATGTAATAAATTTAAAATAAAATAAAAAAATAACACCGACTACCGAAATTAAAATTATTTTTGGCTTTGTAGTGTTTTGATATGGAAGTCGGTTTTATTTTTTGCAAAAAAGTTTTTATTAATTTCATGGGTTTATTTATTTTATTTATTTAATCATTTAATTTCAGGTTACAAAGACCCATAGATATATATATACCTTAACCTAAAGTATACATAATATAACAACAATAGTGTTATTATATAAAACGTAATACTATGTTAGTATCACTAAATTGCACTAGGTCTTTGTGCGTTCCGGTGGCACTTGTCCGCGAAACCGGCGGAATATCTACCACATCCTGCGGCTAAAAGCTTTCTTCCATCACCTTGAGGCAGGAAACATGTTGGTATGCGCACCACAAATGCCTTGAAGTTGACATTGCGATGCGACTCCAGCGGCTGCGCTCTCGGCGCGTATTTCAGCCTTTGGCGCACGTACGTAACGATGTCTTCCGCGTCAGTGGTGTAGTGAAGACGGGAAATGTACATCGGAGTATTCGGCTTCGCAGTACGCAGTTTCTCGTTGGGCTCCGTAGGAGCCTTGCCGCAGCGGTTCTTACAGCTAATCTGACGGCGCTTCCTCCTCTGCACCGTCACGAAGCCATCATCAGCCCGATCCACTTCCTTTATAGGCTCGGGCTTTGCGGGGGGAGCAGATGGGTTGCTCATAGTGACAAACGGGTCAGATTTTGTAGTCGGTCGGGCAGCGCTGCGGGGAGAAGCTGCAGGGACAGGCACGGGTACTCAACGGTGTAAGTCAGGCCACCAGCCTTGTTTTATGACGAAGTATTACCCAGTAAATGGGTTGCTAAAGTTATATAGGCAGTCGCTTCGTGTAAAACACAAATATTAAGCTGAATTTGGCTATAGCATAATTAATTAGAAAATGTATCTATAGGCATGTATGTATGTATAGCCAATTGTGAATTTTGAGCCTCTGATAAAATATCACTCTTTACGTTTTATTTAACGGGCCACTCTATTTACAAACGACCTGAACTTTTTATTTAAGCTAAGTTATTCCTTTTACGAAATCAGTTTCTTTTTGTTTCTGGGTATTTTGTAATAGCCTGAGATTAGTACGTAGTTGTTTTGTATTTTTTAATACTAACTATGCCTGCGATTTTGTTCGTGTGGGAGGTTTTTCTCACGTAAATTCCGATTCCGCGGAAATTCCGGGATTCGCAGTAGGCTACAATACATAGGCTACCTTGAATCTCAGAATTTATAACCTAGCCCTAAGACCTTCTTTAATTCTGACTAGTCTTGTTAAAATCATTAAAAGTCAGCTCGTACAGTGAGAAAGACAGACAGACACAGAGAGATTTTTTTTTGTTGGTATCGCTAAATGTCACTTGGGAAAACGCGGTAATTTTGAAATCACAGACGGACACTTCAGTTTTATTTATAGTTATGTATAAAGTATAGAATTATGTTTTTTCAACATGGGTTTCAACCCTTGTGAAATACACTGATAATAATTTATCATTTGCCAAAGTGGCAATAGACGGCCTTCAAGATTGGGAGGAAAACATTTCCAGGAATTTCTTGTTTCTATGTTTTATAAAAATGTTTTCAGAAAGCTGCTGTTAAACCATTTATAATGTTAAAAAGATTTTAGCAAAAAGGAAGGTGTTTTAACTTCCTAATTAATAATGTATTTTTATGTAGTAAGCTGATGGAATTTTTAGAATTTTCATCTTAAAATAACTCGTTTTAATCTCTCTTCAAGTAGTCTGTTTCCAAAACAAAGCTAATAGCAAACTACTTAGTATCCTAAAAACAAAAAAAAAACTTTCCTAAAACGGGCTTATTCTTGAAACTACAACTAATATTAAAGCCAGCCTTGATGTAACCCCAAAGTTTCACAACTTCTCGCTTCTGAATATTTATAATTTTCCGTGTGTGGGTAAACTTTCGGGGCCGCTGGTGTACGCAGGAGAAACTATCGCGAGGTATTGCTCTATTGGGTCGCGGTCTGTTTGCTTAGGTCGGCCGGCTTTGCACAGCAAATATCATTTGCCACCCGATTCTGGTCTAATAGATTTTTATTGGAGCTATTCAAAACGGGTGCGAATCTCCCGGCAGTTAGCTAGTCAGCAGTGACCTTATGTGTTTTCTTATTCGCGTAATAGTTTTCGGATGTACGGCTTAGGGGGAGCGGAGATGAAAGGTTTGTTTTTCGTATTTTAACGTTGTTAGAAATCTTGGCGGTATAATAAAATATTTGGCGGCATTATAGTTCTTTACTCACACACACTTTTACAAAATAATAACTTTTTGCGTTTATCTTAATGTTTTTATCGCCTTAGTTTTAGGTATACCTATTCTTAGATTATTTCTTTTACCACTGGTTTTTGTTCCTTTTATAAATCTAAATGGATCATCTCCCATAAAGACGATTGAGGTTGATTCAATAGTTACATCATTGAACTGTTAAAGTACTAATGGCAAAAAACCATCTCTTAGAGAATTTAAATTTGGAATATGCTAACTAGTATTTACTGGTAACTAATTATTATTGGTAGTAAAACTAGTCTATGGTTTGTTTTCTTTATAAAATCGATGTTTTTTACGTCTCTATCCATTTCAGAGCAAATATATAGATTTAGCCTAGAGGTAGTTTAGAACAGTATGTTTATTGAGTAACGTAGTACTTCTTTTTTCAGGGGGAATATCATCGAACGACCCCTCCCGTTTTGGGCGGTGCAGATGGGATTTTCTTCTACTGACTAAAAACCCGTCAGTTTCCCTCGTGTTCCGGGGCCGCGGTATCTCGTTAGAATATTCTCGCAACCCTACAGGGAAGTAACGTAGTACTGGATCAATTCACATATGAAAAGTTATTGAAAAATACTGAGCACAGGCAGTAATTTAGATACGCACGAGCACTGAGCACATTCGCTTCGATTAAATTCAAATATCGCTTCGAAGCAAGATTCCATTAAAAATGAATTGAAGTAATATAGTACTGAATCCGAGGATATCACAACTTTACTATGAATCGGATTTTATAGATACATTGCATTTTATACTCTTTCTAGAGATATGTTCATGTTTAATAAAATTTGCAGTTTGTACGGCTGAACGAATTCGATGTGGTTAGTTTCGTGACCTCAATTTTGCTTGATACAAAGCGATGGATAGAGGTCTCCATCGTACTTAATTAATACTAGCTTCTGCCCCCGGTTTGATTCGCCTTCTTCAAGGTCTAATCTATCTCTGTACCAATTCTTATCAAAATTGGATTCATACGGTAAAAGACAGACAGACAAAGTTACTTTCGCATATATAATATTAGTAGGAATAGTAGGGATGTAATGTGAATTCATAGTTATATTTATGTTTAAAACGATTGAACCCATCCTACAGTCGAACCGATAACACGGTTTTGTGAGACTTATGCCCGTTTTCACCAACGATCCCTAAACTATACCCTTGGTAGGGATCCCTTAGGCTAAGGTACCCCTTAAATGCATCCCTTAACTTAATTCATTTTCATCATGCTAAGGGACACCTACTTAGGGGCTACTTAGTTAAGTGACAGATTTTTTTGTCATAGTTAATCCGAAAACCGCACTTTTACCGAAAACATTTTTAAGTTACATTTTTACAATAATTCAGAACAAAATAAAAATATTTTACATTAGGAACATGTTATAACAACAATTACGTTACAAAATAATATGTCAACATTGAAAAACTAACATATTTACAAAATTGTTTGGCTGTTTAACGAAATTCCAGTGCCTTTTTTTAATTTCTGACTTATCTTTGACAGTGACATTTCGGTTGATGTTAGTTCATTATTTCTGTTTGGTTATTTTGCCAGTGTTTGTCTGGATTTTATACCTATTAAATTAATAACAATGGCTGAGAAAATAAAACGTGGACACATAATTATGGTAGCATAAAATCTAAGGGCACATAATAGTTGTTTGATGGGGGGCACAGATTTATTTCTGTAAAATTAATTTGAAAGTTAATGATAACATGGATAGAGGTACCTGCTAGAATAGAAAACCTTTTAAAGTTTCTATACTTGCACCTACTAAGACCAACTAACACTTTATAGCAAACAGTTTTAGGCATTGCATAGATATTGTAGGTACCTACACATACCTATTATCTACTCTGTTTTAATATTTAACTAGCGACCCGGCCCGGCTTCGCTCGGGTAATAAAGATTATATTTGCTTACTAGCGACCTGGCCCGGCTTCGCTCGGGTAATAAAGATTATATTTGCTTATATATGTCAATTTCTCGTCCGGTAATTTGCCACACTCATATATTGGCGATAACTCATAAGATAGATATTCATTTTATTGATATAGTGTAAAAAGCAATTTTGATCTACATTAAATCCTCAACATATCTGACGTATTTAATTGGATAAGGAGTAATACTGTACTGTCTACTGTTAAAAAAAGATTCGTATATGATGTAATTTGCCAAGTGTTTGTCATTTTAATGTAATTTGTAAAAGAAAAAATTGTTATTGTGGGTTATTCTTGTGAGATAGACATATGCCATCGCGTATTTTTTGTAGATCTATAAAAGAGAAGCAATCCCGCCATATATTGTATTTTTATAACTCAAAAGGTTTTGGCAGCGTTTTTGATTAAAGCTCCCGATAGGCTTAATTCTTTCCGACATGTTGAAGTACAATCGTCGTATTTCATTCAATCTACACAAAACCTTAACTTATTATACACTAAAACCTTCCTCAAGAATCACTCTATCTATTAAAAGAACCCGCATCAAAATCCGTTTCGGAGTTTTTAAGATCTAAGCATACATAGGGACAGACAGACGGAAGCGACTTTGTTTTATTTTTGCTTTACCTGTCGTCTGGATATTCTAAAATATGTTCTAGTTTTTGTAGTAGAAATATCACGCAATCCTTAGATAACCTATATCTTGTACAAAAGTCTTTATCATCATACTGTGTGAAAAAGTCTGGTCTTTCACGATAAACACATGGCCGTGTATTTAACCTAGGGTTGGCCAATAATTCCACCGTCTCGACAGCTTCAATACTATCAAAAAACTCACTTAATAGATCTTCCATTTTAACAAAAATTAAAGAACACGCGACTTGTTTAACAACTTAAAACTAACCCTTAGGCTAGGGGTCAGTTAGGGGCCGAACATTCGGGCCCCTAAATATAAGGGATCCCTTAAGAGTTTAGGTGTCCCTTAAACGTTGGTGAAAACAAAACTTGCGTTAAGTGATACTTAAATTGGCTTAAGGGTTACTTAAAATTTAGGGGTCGTTGGTGAAAACGGCCATTAGTTATATTGTGAAGCTACATGTACTCAAATAAATAAATAACTAACCGAAGCAAGCTCAACTGGAAATGAACATGAGTTAGCAATGAGTAATTTTATTTATTGAAAACCAAGTGAAGCCTTACTTATTTTTCCCGACTGCAAAGGAAGGGTTATGTTTTTCGCGCGTATCTTGTATGTATGTATGTATGTATGTATGTATGTATGTATGTAATATTCTTTATTAGCTCATATCTCCAGAACCGTTGAACGGATTCACATAATTGACATATCGTTAGATTCGTCTTAGCAGCCCAAGTGTTCTTAGATAGGTGACATTTGAAAAAATCAAACATGGCGGCTGTGCGAAGCCATTATACACAATGAAAAAACAAAAAAAATTTTTAGAATACTGCAATATGGGTATTAAATTAAAGGGCTTAACACAAGGATTTCAAAAAGGTATATATATATATATATATATATATATATATATATATATATATATAATATTTATCATTAGTGTAATACTAGCAAAAATAATACAAAGAGAAAGTTTAAAAATATGGACTTATCTCTTTCACTTTCTGAATCCGGTGGGTGACAAGCAGGCGGCCCATCCCATTAATAAAAAAAGTTCAATTGGGTCTCGCCTTCTTGTCACTTTTTAAAATAAAAATGTGCTTGTCTCTTGCATTTCAGTTCAACAGTCGGGTATTTTAGATTTTTTTAAATAACTTTTTTTTAATTGGTGTCTCGTTTGACCACTGTAAGCGATAATGTTGTCGAAGATTAAGTTTACCTAGACGTAACCTATTAACTCTTTGCTTAAATACTCCCAAGCTATAGCTATCAGGAAACATACTCCGGCAGGGAATTCCTATCCTTAACTGTAAGCACAATGAAAATATTCTTAAAATGTTTTGTGCGTAGGTATGGTTTTCTAGTCCGATGATATAATATATTGATTTAATTTCTTATGCGTTTAACAATGCTGCCGTGCCAATCCAAAATACTGTAAGTCGACTTATAGTGTTTTTGCTTAACAGCATTATATTAGTTCCTTGAAGTCTGTTTAACACCCCTGAGTTACATGTTTTCATTACAATGTATATTCTGCAAGATAAGGCAAGCTAAAAAATATGTATTACTTTCAAATTAAAAACCTATATCGTTAAATATCTCAAATGTGATTTTCGAAAGTTACAGTGTTTTGGATTGGCAGGGCAGAATGTTGATAATAGATGGCAACAGAAGGCTATACAACGTGTAACAGAATAAACGCAATTCCTGAAAGTAGTTGGTTCAGAATCAGCTCCTGAATCGATTCCGTCATACAAAATAGGTGTTAAATTTTGACGGAAAAATCTTTCATTTAACTTAAAATGGAAATACAGTATCATGACATAAATACAATACGCTCGTGTGCGTGTCGGCTGCTAACATTGCATGAGTGTATGCGTCTGCGTAACGATATTGTATGACGCACATAAGTTTTACGTTTAGTAAGGATAACTATTTAAAAAAAAAATGTCTAGGTTTGGTTTCAATTTATTTAGTTACGGATATTGTCTTAGCCTTATAATTTAATATTGTAATTTGGGTGTCTGAAGTTTTGCACTTAATCTGTTACACCTTGTATATAATTGTGAACCCTGCTAGGGTGATGCTAGGGTAGGGTAGGGGCAATTGGTTTTTGTATATTAACAACATATTTATTTCGGACAGAAGACAAAAATTAAACTCACGTTAATAGAAAAAAAGAATTAAGTAGTGATAAAATTAAAAATATATAAACATAACAATTAAAAATAAAAACATAAACAATTATCAATTTTATACCTTTAAATAATATTTAATTAAACATTCTTAAATTAATTAAGCGATACCATTCAAATATACTGAGCAAGTGTGTAAAAGTACTTATCCAGTAGATCGAAGCACAAATAAGGCTTGAGTCAGTAAAGACAGGATGTTGAATAGTTGATGCTTCAGTCCCACATAGTAGGCAGCAGTTACCGCCCAACAAACACTAACTCCGCGCCGAAGTGAACTGAACTCGAAGTTTTTCTTTAATCCCAGCTTTGTTACGTTTCATCTCTATGTTTTTACGCGAGTTTCAGTAATGTGTGTTCGCTGAGAGTTCTTTTTCAACCGACGACAAAAAGAGGAGGTTATCAATTCGACGCATATATATATATATATTTTTTTATGTATGATCATCGAGTACTCGGAGACGGCTGAACCGATTTGGAAAATTCTTTTTTTGTTCGAATGGGTATACTTCGAAATTGGTCCCATTATCACTAAAGTCAGGATCTGATGATGGGATCCTGGAGAAATCGAGGGAACTCTTCAAATATTATAGGCACACCTATGGCGTTTTGGGTATTTCTTATAGTAACTTGTGCAGTTGCTCTCAAAAAGTACCATTTGGGGAAGTGGAACTGATGATGAAGACCACAGATGGCCGCCGAAACTACTCAATAATAAGTATTGAGTGGATTGCGATTCGATTACTTGAATATGGATGTTAAGCACTTTATGCTCGTCGCACATGTAGAGCTGATGGTGAAGTACCAGGAGAACTCCTCAACAACTGACGGCCCAGCATTGGGAAAAGCAATATTTTGTAAAAGGTTATAAGTAGTTGACATTTAGGCTCTTGTAACTAGGTAAATTAAAAATCATCCAACTAAAAAGAGTGAAATAAAAACTTTTTAACAAAAAATTAAACCGACTCCCAAAAAACACTGCAAAGTGAAAAATAACTTTAATTTCGGAAGTCGGTGCCAAAAACGAAAAAACAAAACTAAAGACACCGACTACTTTGTTAGTTTTTTCTAGTGTTTATTGTGTGTTATAGATGTTCGTATTTTTTTTTAAGTTTGCGCTTTGATGTTTGGCTTCTGTTTACTTACTCTTAAGGGAATTGTATTTTTATTTAGTGCCCGTAAGTTTTTTCTGTAATAGAACATGATGCCTTCATTATGCGCATAGTTAAGAAGTGGAATTCAGTGCCAGACTGAGTTTTCTGATGGATATATCCTGGGCGGTCTTCGAGTTAAGAAAATTGGCCAAGTGCGAGTCAGACTCGCCCATGAAAGGGTTCCGTAGTAACTACGCCAAATAACATTGTTTTTCATAGTGTTTGTATGAATTATAAAGTTATATTTGAGGTTTTAGAAAATATGTTGTATTTCAAAAACTGCTGACCCGATCTCGTTCAAACTAATTTTGTTTGAAAGTTTACATTAAGATCTGCATCATGTTTCTTTTTAGATTCTTCACCCCATTTATTATAGAAGTTAGAGGGGGCAGGCACACATTTTACCACTTTGGAAGCGTATATCTTTTAAATGATTAACTTTATGAAAAAGTGGTTTTAGAAACCTCAATGTCATTTTAAAAGACCTGTCTATAGATACGACACAGGCATAGGTTGCATGAAAAAATAATATGTTCAGTTTCAGTTCCATGTATGGGGAGCCCCTCTTTATTTTATTTATTTTTTATATTTTTTCTTAAAATCCGATAGTGGTTACCTACCAAGTTTCACATGTATAGAGTTAACTCATCGTAACATGCGTTTACGCTGAGTATGCAGTCGCCGTCAGCATGCGTCGTATTGCTACTATGCATTTACCGGAAATTCGATAGAATTATTGTACTTTGCATTATATTCAGTCTTGTATCAGCCACCGGCTTAATATCCTGTATTTTTATAATTAAATTAATATTGTAATAAATAAATATTTTTTTTAACTAAAATCCCGACCGCCGAAACATAACTGGCGCAGTCGGTAGGATCGCGACGTTCTAAGATCGAATCAAACTCTTCATCTTAAGAGCGACGGTTCTCAAATCGTTCCTTCGTGATCTACAAAGAACCTATCGCGCGGTCGGACACCTCTACGGTCATCGGGATAGTGCTCCGGAGAATTGGAGGAAGCTGCGCTGGCCGAGACTCGACTCGACAGGAGATGCAGTGGCTGCTTTGGTAAGTGCTCTTATTTACCAAGTGTCCTTGCTCTATTTCCTGCCTTATTCTAATTTGTGTATTTTTATATTAATCTATGTGTGTCTGTCTATAAGCTAAAATCGCATTAGGCAACCATAAAATTAAAATAAGTAGCGTTAAGTATCCCACGAGTAAATCCCAAGCGTTTAATTGGACACCGCTATTGTTTTACGGCAAGCGCCACTGGACAGGGAAGTTACAGAAAAACAATGTCGCTCAGGGATTATGATGCCAATTACAAACCCTACAAACTAATCGCGGATTTAATGCCAAGATATGATGGCAATCCTAAATTACTAAACTATTATATTAGGGAAGTTGAAAACTTATTACAGTTAACGTCTGAGGCAGATCGTTCGCACCCGGCATTCCTATGCTTAATTAAAAGTAGGCTCAGCGGCCCCGCGGTAGATGCAATAGCGTACGAAGGCCATTTAGACTCATGGCTATCAATTAAGAACGCGTTAACTAGGCGCCTTGGCGAACCACGAAACGAAATCCAAGTAATGCAGGAGCTAACACGAGTGCGTAAGTCTAAGTCAGAAGACGCTGAAAGCTTTGGCAAACGCCTCCGTGAGCTGTTGGATACTCTGTATTCCGTAGGAGAGCACGGTAGTAAATCGTATTATGAAAAGATGGTTATTGAGCAGTATATAAACCAGTTAGACTTTCACGTCTCGTTGGGCGTTCGAATCGCCAAGCCAGACACATTCGAAGCAGCTATTATAGCGGCTAGACAAGAAGAGGCTAGGATTTCATATAATAGAGCTAATTATATTAATAATAATCCTTCAACCTCGCAAGCAAAGCCAAGGGAGTTATCTAAACAACCAGGCAATAACAATAATCCCATCCGTAATACAGTAAACCCATTCGCACCTGGCTTTATTATTCATCCACAAAACTTTGTACCCCAACAAAATAATATGACCCCCGAACAGCGTCAACAATGGCTACAATCCGTATTGCCCTGGAAGGCCAAACCAGCATCAGGTAATTTTAGGCCAAATGGTTCAAATAATTTTAGGAATCAACCTAACATTCCAAAACCACCACCGGTTCCCACACCAGTATCATCGGACGTCACAATGCGTACGGCAGGTAAGCCAGAAAAACCACAGTTCGCCCAGCAGTTGTTCTACATACCAATTCAGATGGCCGCTCAAGAACAACCAGGACCTAGTGATTTGGGGTTCTATAACGATGTCACAGATGGTAACGGCACATCGGTCGAACCAGATGTAACCATGGTCGAACAAGAGGTAGGTGGTGACCAGGATTTTACCTTGGACCTCAACCGAGACCACCAGACGTAGTCTCAATAAATTTCCAGAGCAAGAAATACTTACCACACATAATACTACCAGAGTTTGACGGTAAGTTTCTATTAGATACAGGGGCCAGTCATTCAACTATAGCAACTGACGTAATTGCAGGCACCATATTTGAGTACTGTGTAGAAACAGAACCCTTTCAAATTAATACGGCACACAGTTCATCAGTTCACGACAAGGTAGTTTACCTTCCCTTACCTCCCGCATTTAATAGCGATATAACACATAAATTTTTAATATTTGACTTCGACCCTAAATATAAAGGTCTTATCGGAATCGACCTTCTGCAAAAACTTAAGAGTAGCATTGATCTAAATAATAATGTTTTACGTACATCTACAGCGGAAATACCAATACACTTTAGTTCTCCACCCCAAAAGATAAGTATCGAACCAAGATGCGAAAAGATAGTTCAAGTAAAAACCAACTACTTAGACGGACAATACCTCCACGACGACTTAATCTGGTCAGATGGTTTAATGTCCCCGGCAGCTTTAGTGAACGTTACAAACGGTTCTTTTAAAACATCGGTAATTAATCACAGTGATCAAAAAAAGTGTATCTCGTTTAACCCGCCAATCGAATTAGAGAAACTTGCCACAGTCAACAAAAATAATAATCACGATATTAACACTATACAGGTTAAAACTAACATTGAACAAATACTAAAGGAAAACCTTCAAAAAATCCGTACAGATCATTTGAACGAAGAAGAAAAGCGTGAAATAACCCGGTTATGTTATCAGTATAGGGATTTGTTCTATGCAGAAGATATACCACTCACTTTTACACACGCTGTGAAACACGAGCTCAGATTAAGCGATAATACACCAGTTTTCGTACGTAGTTACAGACAAGCTCCCCAACAACGCGAAGAAATCCGTAAACAGGTAGATAAGCTCCTTCAGCAAGGTATCGTGCGAGAGAGCATATCTCCTTGGTCTTGCCCCGTGCATATCGTACCCAAAAAACCCGATTCCGCAGGCAACGTCAAATGGAGACTTGTAATTGATTACAGACGACTGAACGATCGCATCATCGAAGATAAATACCCCTTACCCAACATACACGACATACTAGATAGATTAGGACGAGCGCAATACTTCACAACCCTAGACCTTGCTAGCGGTTTCCACCAAGTGGAAATGCACCCTAATGATATTGAAAAAACCGCATTTACCACTGAACGAGGACACTATGAGTTCCTTAGAATGCCTTTCGGACTCAAAAATGCACCAAGTACATTTCAAAGACTAATGGATCATATATTGAGAGGTATAGATAATGTTTACACATATTTAGATGACGTAATAATAATATCTACGTCACTGCAGCAACACGTAGAAAAATTGAAGCAAGTATTCGATCGATTCAAAACTCATAATTTAAAGATCCAATTAGATAAATCACAGTTCCTACAAAAACAAGTTAACTTCTTAGGACACGAACTAACAGATGAAGGTTTAAAACCAAACAAAGACAAGATAAAAGCCGTACTTAACTTCCCCTTACCTAAGTCTCAGAAAGAAATAAAAGCCTTCCTAGGTTTGGTCGGTTATTACAGGAAATTCATAAAAGATTTCGCCAGACTTACGAAACCAATGACCCTTTGCCTCAAGAAAAATAGTAGAGTTATACACTCACCGGATTTCTTAGAAGCTTTCAATAAATGCAAACAAATCTTAACTAACGCCCCAATACTGCAGTACCCAAATTTTGATGAGCCGTTCATCCTCACTACCGATGCTTCAGATGTAGCATTAGGTGCGGTATTATCCCAAGGAATAGTAGGATCCGACAAACCAGTAGCGTTCGCATCTCGGACACTATCAGATACCGAATCTCGTTACTCTACAATAGAAAAGGAACTACTCGCCATAGTATGGGCAATTAAATACTTTAGACCCTATCTTTACGGTAGAAAGTTTATCATCTACACAGACCACAGGCCTCTCACTTGGCTGATGTCATTAAAAGATCCTAATTCTAAATTGACTAGATGGCGCTTAAAACTCTCGGAATATGATTATAAGGTTGTATACAAGAAAGGCCGTCAGAACACTAACGCAGACGCTCTATCACGTATTAAAATCTTCCACGGCAGTGTCGACTCCCTAGCTGTCAATCTAGATGATAACGAAGACGATGAGATAATTAATAGAATATTCGAAAATGCACGTAGGGAAGCCGAAAATCAAATAGACACAGTAGCACTCGACGAACATATACAATCACAAAACCCAAGCATCCCCGAATCTCACATAGGTACAGATAGTATGAGTATAGTCTCAGCCGAACCTGAATTGGTGTCTACGAGACACACACAGCCTGATAATGAAACTAGAGGCATACCCATAATTACAGACGCTATCGATAGGCAGTTGAAACAGTTTCACGTTAGGTCAACGCCCGGATCTACGTATAGAGTAGATAACAGATCCACCAACTCAAAAGTAGTTATAAAAGATGTTTTTATCCCAGTAAATAATACAGAGCCTGAAATAATAAGATTCCTTAAAGAACACACCATCGCTGACCGTGTATTCCATTGTTACTTTTATGATGAAGAATTATACTATGCCTTTTCTAGAGTTTACACAACAATATTTAACGACAGAGGTCCTAAGCTACTTAAATGCACAACACGCGTAACTCTAGTAGAAAATAAACCTGAACAACAAGAATTGATTAAGAAATATCACGAAGGTAAGACTGTTCACCGGGGTATTCAGGAGACATACAAGCACTTGCACAGGAACTATCATTGGGCAAATATGCTCCTTACCATTCAAACCTTTGTTAACCAATGTGACACTTGTTTAAAATCTAAATACGAACGCAACCCTCTTAAACCACCCCTAGCTATAACCGATACACCTCGAAAACCAATGGAACATATATTTATGGACTTATATTCAACAGGAGGCGCAACGTTCCTTACAGTCATTGATAACTTCTCTAAATACGCCCAGGCAGTTCAACTAACAGCATGCAGTAGTGTCCATATAGCTGAGGCATTACTAAACATTTTCTCAGTGTTAGGTTTACCGGACAAAATAACCACAGATTCAGATACCAAATTCGACAACGATGTTATTAAAGAAATATGTGCACTACATAACATTCACATACATTTTACAACGCCTTATAATCCTAATTCTAACTCCCCTATTGAACGTTTGCACTCTACCCTAGCTGAAATGATTAGGATACAAAGAATGACCAACAAAGATGACCCTATACAGCTAATAATGAAGTACTCTATAATAGCATACAATAACGCTATACATTCGGCAACAGATTATACACCCCATGAGTTATTATTCGGACACACAGCATCTAGAAACCCATTAGAGTTATATTACCCAAAAGAATTTTACCAGGACTATGTCATTAAGCATCGCGCCAATGCAGAGGCCGTTCAAGAGTGCATCGCCGCACACATGTCCAAAAACAAGGAGCAGGTGATTGCTAAACGCAACCAAGAAGCAGAAGAAACGAAATTCAAGGTAGGTGAAACCGTCTATAAACAGGTAGCGAAGTCAGCACGCAGCGACAAGACGAAGCCAGTCTTCAAAGGACCATACAAGATTATACACCTTCACCCAAATAACGTGGCCGAAATAATAGGTAACCACCCAAATTCTAAATCCATCAGGGTTCACTTCAAGCTACTACGGAGGCCTCATCTTGTTGCAGGACCGTCATCGCAGGAGCCGTCGTGCTCAAC
Source organism: Tholera decimalis (assembly GCA_943138885.2). Lineage (NCBI taxonomy): Eukaryota > Metazoa > Arthropoda > Insecta > Lepidoptera > Noctuidae > Tholera > Tholera decimalis. Next base: position 2,087,994 of record OW964553.2, on the reverse strand, counting down.
ACAACAGCAACCGTAACCATTACCCAGGTAGATAATGATAATGGGATCCTCCTCCTAAAACAAGGTCAACTCCTTAAACAGGACAACTACTTTAGCCTTGCTTGCGTTTACAACATTACCAACCTACACTTTATATCCATCGAACTAATGTCTCTATACTCAAGCACGAAAAACGCGGAGAACACAGCATCTGGAGAGTTACATAAAACGTATAGGAATCAAATAGAATATAGCCTTAGTATTATAGGTAAGAAAATTAAGTTTTTAACGCCGCAAGTTAGAAAGCGACGCGGTCTTATAGATGGATTAGGTACTGTCGTTAAGTCTATCACTGGCAATCTAGACCATGAAGATGCAGCTAAGTTCGAAGAAGAAATCTCAAATATTAAAAACAGAGTTAAAAACGTTCAGGATTCTCAAAGAAAATCCTTAGTATTAGCACATAATACAATAGATGAGTTCAGTAAACAGTTAACAAAATTAGACAATAATCAGAAACATTTGGCTAATTTATTACAAAATATTACTAATAATTCCAACGACTTATCTAACCATTTACATTTCCTAGATATTTACGTACAGATAGATTTTAGTTTACAGATAATTTTAGATAGGTTAATGTTATTAGAAGACGCTATGACTTTTGCTCAGATGGGCACCATGCATCCTAGTATTATAAGCCCTCAGAATCTAATAGAAGAACTAAGAAACTTAGAAAACACTTATTCATTTAAACCAGTAGCTAGTATTAGTATTAGTAACATACATAAGATAGAAAAGTCAATAAAAGTTAAAGCTTACTGCACAGAACACTCGGTTAATTTTATCCTCGAAATCCCGTCAATTACCCCAAAAACATACGACCTTATCCATCTTTATTCCGTCCCTAATAAAAATAACCTTACTATCATCCCCAAATCCAAATACCTAGCACTTGGTAACGATGAGTACGCTTACCTGGAAGAAGACTGCCAGCCACTGACCGACAACACCCAGCTCTGCAAGCTCCTCGACACCAGAAGAATCGAAGACACAGATGACTGCATACTATCACTCATTCAGCACCGCCCAGCTACCTGCACCCACGCTAAGATGAACTTAAGAAGAGGAAAGGTCCAGAAGATCGGAGACAACACCTGGCTACTAGTCCTCAAAGAAGATGAAGTCACCAAAACACAATGTAACACCAAGACAGACTACAAGAAGCTAGCTGGAATTCATCTCGTTACACTAACAGAAGACTGCCAGATGAACATCATGAACAAGACACTGCGATCACACACTGATACGATCGTCATCAATGAGGTCATACCATTACCTGAGCAGCATCAAGTCCCAGAACAATCAATACAATATGAACTCCAATTAGAAGACATATCACTAGACAGCATCCACGAACTGATCAATAGGGCAGGCGACATATCCATGCCAGAAGAAGATCATTGGACAATCATAGCAACTACACCTAGCTGGAATACAATCATCCTATATGTCCTGCTGGTCGCTGCAGCATCTTGGAAGCTGTATCAATGGAAAACCAAGAAAATCCCGGAGGACATCAAGGGCAGCGCGGACGCCGCCAGAAGCAAGAGTTGCTTCTATCTTATGGAGGGAGGAGTTAACTCATCGTAACATGCGTTTACGCTGAGTATGCAGTCGCCGTCAGCATGCGTCGTATTGCTACTATGCATTTACCGGAAATTCGATAGAATTATTGTACTTTGCATTATATTCAGTCTTGTATCAGCCACCGGCTTAATATCCTGTATTTTTATAATTAAATTAATATTGTAATAAATAAATATTTTTTTTAACTAAAATCCCGACCGCCGAAACATAACTATAGTCCTAATAATTTCGTAATAAAATGGCTGTGACATACGGACGGACGGACAGACAGACAGACATAACGAAACTATAAGAGTTCCGTTTTTTGCCATTCGGCTACGGAACCCTAAAAAGAACAAAATAAGTTCTTACTAAGTTTTGAAGGAACCTTCGCTGTGACTTTATGGTATTTTTTATTGTTGATTGGTTTGCGTTTTGCGACCATCTCACCTGATGGTAAGCAATGATTTGGTCGAAGATGAAGCACGCTTACCTAGAAGTTACCTATTAACTCTTGACTTAAATACCCAGGTTATATTAATTCAATCATATTTTAACAAAATTTGAATAGTTAGTTTTAGCCAAGCTCACCTGTTGAGTCCAATCAATTACATGCGCTTCACAAATGTACACAGTTTCACAGTGTTTTTTACCGCCAGCTTTTTCCAATGATTAAAGTTAAAAAACAAATGTTTGTCCGTTTATTAACTAGCAATCAATGGTTTAAATCAGGAATATTTTTGTTTGTATTAAAAAGTACGGAATGCCTGCAAATGAAATTTCTACTGCGATTGGAATGATAAAATAAATTTGATATTAAATGTGCAGGCTGTTTACATACCTGTGTATAGTACATAGGTATGTATACCACCCACTCATTTGATTATAATCGGTTTTTTCACAACTATTCAAGTCGGTTTTTTATTTGCAAGATAAAATGGAAACAATGTAAGATATGAAGGATATAAAAAAAATAAGTACATAATAAATAATATGATTTTTTGTAAAGGTACAGGCAGCATTACCTACTTAGAAAAAAAATGTGGTATTTAATCGACTTATCATCTGTTTTTTTTTTTTGGTTTTTTATAGTTAGTTTAGAAGCCAGGAAATTTAAACAACGATTTTATTTCTAAAAATAATTCCACATTTTTAGGGTTCCGTAGCCAAATGGCAAAAAACGGAACCCTTATAGTTTCGACATGTCTGTCTGTCTGTCTGTCTGTCCGTCCGTCCGTATGTCACAGCCATTTTATTCCGAAACTATTAGGACTATACATGTAAAACTTAGTAGATAGATGTATTCTGTGAACCGCTTTCCGATTTTAAGAGAAAATTTAAAATAAAGGGGGCTCCCCATACATGGAACTGAAACTGAAAATATTTTTTTTCATGAAACCTATACGTGTGTGGTATTTATAGACAGGTCTTTAAAAATGACATTAAGGTTTCTAAAATGACTTTTTCATAAAGTTAATCATTTAAAAGATATACGCTTCCAAAGTGGTAAAATGTGTGTCCCCCCCTAACTTCTATAATAATGAAGTAAAAATCTAAAAAAATCATATGTTGTAGATCATAATGTAAACTTTCAACCAAAATTAGTTTGAACGAGATCGAGTCAGCAGTTTTTGAGATACAGTATATTTTCTAAAACTTCAAATATAACTTTGTTATTCATACAAATACTATGAAAAACAAAGTTATTTGGCGTAGTTGTAAAAATTGTAAATAAGCTAGTTTTAAGAAATTTTGAAGGTTTTTGTTTTTTTTTTTTTCAATGAAATATATTAAGTATATTATATTTATTATAGTTACCACGGAACCCTTCATGGGCGAGTCCGACTCGTACTTAGCCAATTTTTTATATTTTCATAAAATAAAAATTATAATTTTTAATCTGTGTGTCACGTGACTGCAAACGCCCATCATGAAGTGTGACGTCATTTTTCCCAAAGCTGTCAAACGTGTCGACTTGTCATACAACGAGATATTAATTATGTGTTGAAAAAAACGTTCGTAGGTGTTCTTTTTGTGTTTATTTTCACAAAAAGGCACTACACAATATTGGTAATACAATTTTAAACTCACAATGAAAGAAAAACGACAGAAATCCTAACCTCAAAAACAGTGTTGTCTGAGAAATATGACGTCATGCGACTTCGTGACCGCGATGGGATTTTCGGCGGGAAAATATTTAATTTGAATTTTATATTGAAGTTTCACAAATGTTACCAAGTAAATTTTTACGAAAATCATTTTTTGTAGCTTAAAATTAATCAATAATTATTTTTTGAATAATATGCAAATAACCCAGTCTAACTTGATGCAATTTAGTATTAGTGTTTTACATGGAGCGAGTGTCTGTCTGACCATATTATAACCGAGTAGCCGGACCGAGACTGATAATAAATGAATAAATAAAATAAAATTTATGTAAGTAAACAATTAATTGGAATGTTTAGTATACTTTTAGTAGTTTACTTATTCTTTAATTAAATCTGGGGGCACGGTAGTGCCCCCGCCAGGTCGAGCAAAAAAGCGGCACGGCCGTACCATTCTTTTCTCGTAGCAATTCAGGCCATTTTCGACCCCCTATAACTTCGTTGTGGATAAAACTAGAAGCCTAAATTTTCAGTAACCAAACAGGCATTATATAAACACGGTATATTCAAATTTCATTCAATTTGAACCAGGAGTTTAAGAATTATAACGAGTCAAAGTTCCTTAATTTACAAAATTTTGTCACTCACTGACTGACCGATCATCAAAAGTCTAAGGCACTTCTAGCAGACATAGAAGCTTCAAATTTAGAATACAATTAGTGTTTAGTATATGAATCAAGGAAAAACTATAATATTTTTCAATTTCGTTCCAGTTTATATATACATCAACTGCATAAATAACTTTGTAATCCCATATAAATATATAGGATTACAAAGTTACATTTGCAGTTAATTAATCAGTGTACCTGTATAATATAATGAAATAATAGATGTAGATGGGTACTTTTTTTTTCTTGGTGAAAAATATCATCGAACGACTTGTTCCGCTCGGGTGTATCAGAATTCTACTGACTAAAAACCCACCCTGTTCCTTCGGAAGCCCTAAAGTTCCGGGGCCGCGGTATCTCGATGGAACTTTCCCGCAAACCCTGACAGGCAATGGCCCTATGAGGCCCCGTCACTGGTCTTAACAGCTTTTTGAGGCGCGCGTGGAACAGAACGCGCCGCCGACCCGGGCCTGGTCCTTACCGGACGGTGAGCGACCCCTGCTCGACATCCGCAGGCCCGCGCCTACGGTGGCCCGAAATTGACTCGCGATCCACGACGCCCGGGGCGTCTCCCCCGGCGGCTGGGGCGCGAGGAAGAGAGTTGCCTCTTCCTCGCACGTTAGGCCTCCTCCTTCGCTAGCATGACTGCTTCGCAGCAGGAGGTGACTGCATCCTAATCCCTCTCGCTTCGCACCATGGTCTAAACCAGAGCAGGGCGCGAGAAGTCGCCGCCGCCGATCGCCTCTATGAGGATACGACGGTGCTCCACCCATGCAGGGCACACCTCGACCATATGCTCCACCATGTCTTCCAGTGTAGATAGGTACCTAGATATAATAATTATGCTCAAAGGTAACTTGTTAAATGGTCAACGGAATAAAAAAGCAAGAAGTATTAAGAGTATTGGGGAGTATTAAGTAGAGTAAATTGCCCGAAATTGCATAATTACTTACTTATGGATTAACTTTAACCGAGACCTTTGACGAGTGCGGCATTAATTATTACTATACTTAGTAATAATTAATGCCGCATTACTATGCAAAAGACGTACGTGCGTATTCATATGTGCGTATCAAAGCCTCCGAAAAAAACCCATAGAGACAGGGAGTGGGCTTTGAAAATAACTTTAGCTGAAGTTCAAGAAGTAGTACCGGAAAATAAAAAAAGGAAGGCTACCTACAAAAATAAGAAACGCTCATAAGACAGAGAGAGGGCTTTAAGAAAATTCGTTGTTGATATACAAGAAGTAGAAGGTACCGGAAAGGAAAAAAGTAGGACTTTCTACAAAAAGCAATGAGATCCCATAAAAACAATACTTGTCAAAAAACCAAGTCTCGCAACTTAGTTGTTCTACCGTAAAAAGTTGTGAGATCCATGTAATACCAAGTCGGTTATTAATTTATTCAATCCCTACTTAAGGGACCTTCTGTCTTAAGTTGTTACGTAATTATCTAACCTAACGACATCTTATAGTGACCATATCAATATTAAAAATCTATACCGTTTTAAATAAATAGATTGACTTGGCAATCGCAATAAACAATTTAATTTATATATGTATTACTTGTGAGGTATATTGTGTTTTCAGGCTAGTTTTCACATACAAACTTTAACAATTGCTTTAATAAATGTACTGTTTATCTAAGGCCTTACTTATTTGTTTTTTATTACGAATGAGCCCGCTAGTTGTAAAGCATTCTATAGTAGTCTAATGCTGTCAATGGACCTTTCACAATACCTTAATAATATACATCAAGCGCAGTTCACTTAACGAAAGATTATATTTCCAAACAAATATACAAAATTATGTACTAAAATACAAACTACAATAAAGCATCAAAAAATTGATCCTCAACGCTGTCGGCTGGTAACGTACCCAAGATACTGGCGGCATTGCCTCGTTGTATGGAAATGCTTAGCTGTTGACCAAAGAAATAGCCAGCCCTTGGGTCGCGGGAAGCGTCAACGAGCCTTTTTGATATGTCTTTAAAAAGGCTGTGAGCACACGGGCCCCATGGTCTGAGAGTTTCGACCACAAAATATAAAAATATAGTTATCACCGAGATGACTATATTTACGCCGCTTGAGGTTTTCCGCAGCCGCAGCGGGAGCGCCAGCACAACATGATGAACTGGGAAGATGGGATGGCGCGACAGTATCGACACAAGAAACTTAACTTAACTGAATAATAAATACGTCCATTTGAAATATTTATAAACAAAAGCTGTATGTGAGTGTGTGCGTGTAAAACTCGATAGTTTATCCCATGGCATCCCATGGTGAAGTCGTTAGGATCAAAAATACGAAAACATGCGGTATCCCCCAATACGTACTCGGTCTACTTGGTGGATAATGGCGTATATGCATGTGTGTGAGCAGGAACGTTTTAGGCGGAATATTTTATGTTATTTTAAGATTAAGTTTTATACAGTTTAAATTGGAATTTCTAAAGCTGCGAACTAGGATCGATTAGCCCGCCTCAGTGGTTTGTTTTCACTAAGAGAGCAGTTCTAGGGCACTCTCCGGCCGGTCCTAAGTAAGCACCCACTTCAATAGCTAAGACTCCAGACCCTCCGCCACAATTAACGATTAAATGCCGAATTGGCAATATTGTTGTGTTTGACTACTTCGATTAAAAGTTAGCCGGGGAGCTAAAATTGTGAGTTGTAGCGAGGAAAGTTAGCGATTTGATGATGTAGACGTATCGATCTGATAAAGTTGGCTGTTAAAAGTTAAAGATAATTTCGAGTTCTCTTTTTCGTGGAATATTAAAGTGAAAGTTAAAAGTTTGAGGCTTAGAGACGAGGTGTAGGTACTACTTGAGAATTGGCAGTAATTTGTTTGAAGATTAATCTTTTTGATGAGGGCGGTTGCTTTAATGTAGTTTAGCGGTTGATTCTGAGACTGGTTGTTATTAGTACATCTTTGAATGTCGTTACGGGTGGCCAAAAGCCAGGAAATCTAAATTATAACAGCCACATAGTTTGAACTCAATTCAATTCATTTATTCAATAACGATTTTTACATCATGTCTGAATTTCTATAACTAAACATTTATATAAACTATTACTGAACTTTACATCTTTGCAATTATATAAAATACATTAAAAACAGAAAAAATAATAATCATAAAAAATAACCATAAAAATATTTTGTGTCAAATTACCAATTATTATCAAAATTATATCAAAATAAAAAATAATCATCTACAATACATAAGTATAACATCATAATTCATTAATAAGCACAAAAAATAATCATAAATATACTCTATGTCAAATTGCATATTATTATGTAAATTACAATTTAAAAAAATCATAAATCAATTCATAATATTCTATAAAATTTTCATTTCTAGTCAATAAAATTATGTAACATTCGATTATAGTATTAATATTCATAGTTCATCAATAGAATATAGACACTTATTTAACAAGAACTGTTTAAGAACGTCAAGGTTAAACAACGCTTGCGGTGGTGGGCCCCTGTAATCTGGATGAATAATAAATAAATAAAATAATAATCAATCAAATAATAATAAATAAATAAAATAATAATAAATAAATGAAATGATAATAAATAAATAAAATAATAATAAATAAATACAATAATAATAAATAAATAACTTTTATTAACACAAGAACCTCAGTATACAACGCTATTACAAAAACACAATAGGAACTTTGTATTTTAGGGAATGGTTGCATACATAGTGAAAGACACTGCCTCCTAAACTAGGGGGACCCTGTGACTTAGGAGTCAGCGTTTTACTGTAACTTCGTGTAAGCCAAATCCATTACTATTTTCAAAAAGCAGGTCAAAGATCATTACCTATCTAACATCCCGTAATTTTATATATTTATTATAGGTATATATTTTTATAGCATGTATTTTAATTCTATGTATGTATATATTTATTAAATATATCATTTTAGTTTAATTTTATAGCTAAGTATGTTTTATATCGTAATTAGTATTTATACACGCTGTGTCTATCATCTCCTCTTCAACTCTCCTGTCGCAGGTCTGCTGGAAGAAATTTCTTAGGAAATAAGCAGCACCTTTGTGCTCTTTTGTCTGTATTTAATTTTTTTCCTTTATAAGTGTCATGTGTGTACATAAATAAATAAATAAATAAAAAATAAACATGGTTTACTAAGAATATGAATATATAGGTACTTATGTGTGTTAAAGGAGATGTGGCTGTGTGGTTTGTTGTGTCGTGTTATGGTATGTTGGGTTGTGTCGTGTTCAAGGATCTTCTACCTCAAGTTCCTTGGTCGTGTTGTAAGGGGGAGGAGGGGTTATGTTTTGTGGGGTGTGTGAAGGATCATAAACATAATATGGAGATTTCTTCATGCCTCTCTAGGTCCCGGTTGTCATTTGTAGTCAGAAGTCTGAACATCTGACACCAGTTTTCCCAAGGGGTATCTTTTTACCGAAGTAAAACATTAGTACTCAGCTACATCCGTTTAGACTATAAGGCGACCCTAACATCGTTGAGAATAGGTTAAACAGATGATACTGATGGTTACTTTAGTGTAAGTTTATCGGGTCAATTTTGAACGACAAAATATCCATGCTTTTTTATCGACTTTAAAAAAGGAGGTTCTGTATTCGACCAGTATCTATGTATGTTTGTATATCCGCGATTTTCTAAGAAACTACTGATCCGATTTCCATCGCGTTTTCATTGTTTGAAAGCATATTTTACAAGAAAGGTTTTAGGATATAACACATCAGGTTTAGATTAAGACCTTCGGAGATAAGTGATGGAACTCTTCAATTCAAAACATCAAATCTCCCGCGATTTCTGCGCTCGTACTGTTTAGCATAATCAGCCTATCGTATCACCACTGCTGAGGCACAGACCTTCCCTACGGATAAACACCGTAGGTACGTAAAGAGAATGGGCTAGACAGAACCCACTAAGCAAGCCCAATGCGAATTAGTGGGTGCTAATGAGTACGGATGCAGCCGGGAATAATAGCTTAACGTGCCTCCAAAACACCGCAAAACTCAAGATAATAAGTTTCTGAACACCTCTCTGAAGATCTGCGACTGCGAACACTGCTTAACTCATTTATTTATTGCTATATACCTATAACCAATAAATAAATAAATAACTCATCAAATAATGGCTGAATACCATAAGCCGTTTATGCCATCAAGCTCCTCAAGTATTGTTTAAAGCTTCGCATAACATAAAATCACGTCTGAAATATGGTTCTAGTGGTAAAAAAGACGTGTATAGCAGACTTCATGCAAACGGTATGTAGGTATCTTAAGTAACATAAATAATGATACACTAAAAAGCATAAAATCAAAACTTTTTTACAAAAAATTTAACCGACTTCAAAACTTACAAAAAAGACTTGCACTACAAAGAGAGAAAATAACCTTAAATATTGTTTTATTGGATGTCTAATTCCGTTAAAAATAATACGTATCTACGCACATGGCAACGCGTCTGTTTTGTAAGTTTTGAAGTCGGATCAATTTTATAATTAATCTTAGATTATACTGTTCTATTAAAACCGTGTCTTAGACTATAAAATCTTCTACTGGGGCTGCGGGAAGTTTCTAACGAGATGCGCGGCCCGGGAACGCATGGGGAAGTGAAGGAGTAGGAATAGTTTTTAGTCAGTAGACGAGTAGTCCTGCGCTCCCATCCGCTTCACCCAGTGATGATTTTCCCCACGAAGAAAAGGTCACCATGGACTACCCGCGTATTTCTCTGTAGTGTCAAATCCATCCAAAGGTTGTCTGTAAAAGATCGCTTATAGTAATAAGACCGCCCATTGTAACACCCCTAGAGTATATCTATCTATCTATCTATAATCAAGTGAGTATACATTCCATTCTTTTCCCCTATCCGTATCAATTCGGATTTCCTCTGGAAAAACGAAAAAAGACACACAAAAACATGAAGTCTGAGCGTAGCTCGTAGGCCGTATCTAATACAATGACTTGTTTCCTATAAAAGTGTTCATGTTTTTTTTTAAGGGGTGGTCTTGTTACGACGACGTGCCTAACAAAACAAGGACTCGGTGTAGGAATTTGTTGGAAACTACAATTGTGATTAGTTGTTTCTGTGTATACTGTTTGAGTTTCAGACTTATGCTTAAGTTACTATGATGATAACACGTTGGCCAAGCATTTTTATGAGACGAACAAAAAGAAAACCTTACACATTTATAGAGAAATATATCTCTTCCATTACAATGTACCTAATTAATGCAAGTTTCTTAGCAATCACTAAGAACGCCCACTAGTTTTATTATTTGCATCCTTATACATATTGTAAGTTGATAAACGCAAAAGTAAGTATACCTGATACACTTTTACTTCTAAACCAATTAACCTATTTTGATGAAATTTGTAACAGATATTTGATTTTGGACAGGGAAATAGTCTAGGCTTCGCTGAGAAACTTTTCACAAGAGCGATGCCACGGCGAGAAGCTAGTACGTTATAAATAAATTCTTCATCGCTTATAAATTCACAAAGCTAATAAAACTACACCAACCTAAAGTGGTACTTCTATGCGACCGATATTTTAGCAAAACGAATGCAGTTTTGGTAATAAAATTTTACGACTACCCCGAATTTTTATTAGTTATCGTCGCAAGCATGGGACCGCACCTTATATACACTTAAGCCGGGATCAGATTGAGCGGTACAGCAGCGGTGCGGCAGTCATTGTCCTAAATAAGCAAGCTTTATGTTAACACAACACGGTGTCACGACAACACCCAACTTATACTTCTATGGAAATCCTACGAAAACAACCTCCATGTTTGTTCTACGGGATTTTTATGGGAAACCAAAATTGCTGATGTTTTGTCTGAACCTGTAACTAAGGTTCCTTTTACAGGATTCGGCTGTTGGCGGACCAACAGCAGGGACCCAAAACAGTGCGGACGCTGTTTTGGGTCTGCCCCCCTATTTACAGGAAGCAATATATATTTCTTTATTGCACAATTTACAATATATTATCTACTTACTTTATTTTTTTATGCACCTGCCATGTTAACTCTTCATCACCCATGGTTGACTGGTACAGAATGCCTATGGCATTAAGTCCGCCTTTGTACATTTTGTGTTGCATAAAGTTTTAATAAATAATAAATAAATTTACCTACACACAATTACGGTCTTGGCTTAAAATAAATGATTTTTATAGTTGATGAGCTCGCGTTTGACCACCATCTCACCTGATGGTAAGCAACAATATGATCGTAGATAAAGCATGCTTTCCTAAAAGTAACTTATTCACTCTTGACTTAAAGACATCGAGGTTATAGCTGCCTGATGGCAACATATACTCCAAGACGAATTCCACTCCTTAGCTATACGCATAATGAAATTATTCCCAAAACGTTTTGTGCTTTACATAATAATGGATCCGATATGCGTTTGTTTTTTGGATCGAAGGGAGGAACAAGAAAAGTGAATACCTATCGATGTTGAAGTATTTATGAACTAAAAGTTTCGGAGGTGATGAGTGTTTGAATAGAGATCGTCTGAACTAAATATGTCTGACTCAAAAGTTTATTCGAAGTCTTAGTCTTTTAAATGATTTTAATTAAATGGACTTTTATAAAAAAATAAGACTTATACGTCAATCTTTTTGTTCAATTTAAACTAGATAAGGCGTGTGTTTCATTATCCGGCCTCATCTAGCTTAAATTTACAAAAGAAAATCCGCGTGAAAGTGTTATTTAATAATCAATTTGCAAAATAAAGATCATTTGTAATTTATTTATCATTGTTGACCACCCTCAGAAGCAAAGAAGTCAAAGGTTTATTTTATACTATTTTATTAGGAAAACTTACAGCTGGGATACGAATAGTTGTAATGCCTTGCCCGAGAATCGAAGACTTCATACTCAGCAGTTGTGCTTGCGACCGCTAGACCAACAAGGCACTCAATTTGGAAATAAAGTATTAGAAACAAATATTACAATAGAATAAGAAATACTTTTACATTATAACAACGAACCCAAACCTTACGTAAAGTAACTTCGATTTAAACCAAACCGAGCCAGCCGCATTGCCGTATCGGCAAAACGAAAAACCTCAACAGGATCCAGGGGCGGCGCAAAAAGAGCATTAGTGCTTCCGTGCGCGTAGTGACAAGAGCGCGCGATAGATGGCGCTGCACCGTCGTAACTCGCGCTCGCCGCGCGTCGCATCGGCGCAAATCATCGTATAAAGTCGCGCGGGGCCGCCATGCCCGTTAAAGGGACTTTAGCTTTGTCGCTGCGAGACTAATGGTGTTGTAGGTGTTGTAGACCATGCTAAACGACACGGTAGGCCGAGTAATAATGCGATTGACTTGGTGCGTTGTGTATCCCGGGTGCGTTTAGCCGCACATGGACAAATGTTTGTACCTATGGTCTAAAGATATTTATTTATGTACACACATGACACTTACAAAGGAAAAAAATTTAAATACAGTCAAAAGAGCACAAAGGTGCTGCTTATTTCCTAAGAAATTTCTTCCAGCAGACCTGCGACAGGAGAGTTGAAGAGGAGATGATAGACACAGTGTGTATAAATACTAATTACGATATAAAACATACTTAGCTATAAAATTAAACTAAAATGATATAATGAACAATAAAATATAATTAAAAATACATACATAGAATTAAAATACATATTTATATTAATGCTATAAAATATATACCTATCTATACTTATAATAAATCTGTAGAGAGGTCAATTCTGTACATGAAATATATTTCCAAAATAACTATCAGGGGGTGATTAGGGATCGATACTGATGCCAAAAATGCAATCAGTAAAATTTTTGTCTGTCTGTCTGTCTCTCTGTCTGTCTGTCTGTCTGTCTGTATAACCGTTATAGAAACAAAAACTACTCGACGGATTTTAACGAAACTTGGTACAATTATTTCTCATACTCCTGAGCTGGTTATAGTATACTTTTCATCACGCTACAATCAATAGGAGCAGAGCAGTGAAGGGAAATGTTGGGAAAACGGGAGAAGTTACTCCATTTTTTAAGCTTCCGTCGCGTGTGCAACCTAAATGGTTAAAGCTACACAGAAATCATTTATGACGGAAATGTTCTCCTTAAAATTATATAAAAAATATCCCACGACAGCATATGTCTATCTTTTATGGTTGACTCACAATAACACGTGTAACTCCCGATAGCTTAGCAGTTTGAAGCTTTCTGATTATAATATTTGTCTACTCTTACGTTTATAACACTCTCAGTCACGCCTAATTGAAAAAGTTAACATTATTAACTATTCCATAAAAAGGAATCATATAAATCGGTATAGAAACACCAAAGTTATACATGAAATACGCTAATAATAAGCCAACGCGCGTAAATACTGAATCATGCTATAAGGATTATTTTTGAGAATCGGTCGCCGCGCTCGACGCGTCTCGATTGGCCAAGTGCGAGCCAGACTCGCCCATGAAGGGTTGCTAAAAACCTTAAAAATTTATAGAAACCAGCTTATTTACATTTTTACAACTACGCTAGATAACTTTGTTTTTCATAGTGTTTGTATGAATTACAAAGTTATATTTGCGGTTTTAGAAAATATGCTGTATCTCAAAACTGCTTACCCGATTTCGTTCAAACCAATTTTGGTTGAAAGTTTACATTAAGATCTAGAGACATATATTTTTTTTAGATTTTTCACTCCATTATTATAGAAGTTAGAGGGAGGTGGGGACATTTTACCACTTTGGAAGCTTATATCTTTTAAACGATTGACTTTATGAAAAAGTGGTTTTAGAAACCCTTATATCATTTTTAAAGACCTGTCTATAAGTACTACACACGCATAGGTTTCATAAAAAAAAATATTTTCAGTTTTAGTTCCATGTATGGGGACCCCCTTTTATTTTAAATATTTTTTTTATTTTTTTCTTAAAGTCGGAAAGCGGTTCATAGAATACATCTACCTACTAAGTTTCTCATGTATAGTCTGCGTAGTTTCGGAATAAAATGGCTGTGACATACGGACGGACGGACAGACAGACAGACAGACAGACCGACAGACACAGACGGACAGACATATCGAAACTATAAAGGTTCCGTGTTTTGCCATTCGGCTACGGAACCCTAAAAAGGCGGGGCGTCCGAGCGCGAGCTTCGCGGTTGAAAAGTGACCAGCCTTATGGTGAACGCAGACCTAGCCGCACCGCAGTCTCTACAGTCCCCGCAGTCATCGCTTTTTGTTAATGGCCTCGCACATCTATCCGCGCCGCAGTCGCTGCAGTCGTTCCCGTCAGTGTTGCCAGATTTTTGAAAGCATTATCTATCCGAAGATTTAAAAAATCTGTATAAAATCTGTATTTGGTATTGGTATTTTGCTCTTTTGTGTAATTTTATCTGTAGGTGCTATAATAGGGAATAAGCAAGTAATTATTTATACGAGAATAAGTAATTTCATTATAAACCGTTGACAGAGATTCTCTGTCTACTTTATAACTCTGGCAACACTGCGCGCCGTGGATGCGAATGACGTCATCCGCGCTGCGTGCGGGTGACGTCATCAGCTGCGGCTAGGGGAGTTCGGTCGTTTCAGGGACTGCGGCGACTGCGGCGCGGGTAGGTGTGCGAGGTTGCATAGAACTTCATATAAAGAATTCGAATGCAAAGACTGCGGCGCGTGCGGTGCGGCTAGGTCTGCGTTCACCATTAGTGTGCTGAACTACGAGAGGCCCTACCTAAAAAAAAAAGTGCGAGCATCATACAATTTTTGCCTGTTGATCCGAATAGACGTTCAGAGCGTTCGACCTTATTGACAGACAATAGTTAATTGATATTAACAAACCGTGCTTATCAGCGCAACTTTTAGTCATTGATAATTTATTTTTAGATTCCTTTTGTTGTTATTTTATATATAGGTATTAGTTATTTTAGTACACCGATAGGTTAAGTTTTGGCTAATTTACGTTCACTTTTTTATATTAGTTTTATTTTCACCCATTTGCAACAAAATATAATCGAGGCTCAAATTTTAACAGGTTGCGGTGCAGGAGAAACCGTCCTTATTCCCAGAATTCCCATAATACCAAATAATTTTCCAGTCGAATTTAAAAGAACGCAATTCCCAGTATCGGTGTGATATGCAATGACAATTAATAAGGTTCAAGGGCAGACTTTTCGTGTTGCTGGAGTAGATCTCGGTGTCAGTTGTTTCTCGCATGGTCAGTTGTACGTCGCTCTTTCCCGGGTTAGCAGTTCTAGAAATCTTTGTGTTCGCGTGCCGGACGGGTCAACTTTCAACATAGTTTACCCGGAAGCTTTGCGCTAAAGTATTTTCGTTCTATAGGTACTTAAGCCTCATGTGAACGTGATCTAAACAATATTACCAATACATTAACTTGATACGCTGACGGAGTCGCGGGCACAGCTATTAACAATAATATTGTGCGGTTCCGTATTGCGATATTTTTCAACAGTATTATAGATTGACATATTATATTTCCCTACTAAATTACGAAAGTTAATCTGTCTGTTACATCAAAATCACTGAACCGTGAGGAAGGACATAGGCTATGAAGAATGCTTCAAAATCGGGGTTAAATTTAACGTTAGCCCAAAGTAACTATTCCACGCGGACGAAGTCGCGGGCAAAAGCTAGTAATAAATAATTTGTTCCGGGTCTAGGTGTTTGTAAAAATGGGGTCATTCAAATTGCTACTTGATAATGTCATAAAGATTTTTTTTAAACAATAGATAGGCTTACGTTTGACCGGGGATCGGCTTCCAGCCTAATCGGATTTATCTGAGTAACAGTATTTTACATCGAGCGACTGGCTAAGATACCTCCACAATCCAATATCTGGGTAACACGATGAGTCTTGGCAAGATTAGTGTCAGATTATCGAGCTTCTAACTACCAGTAATGACTGTAAAAATTACAAATGACAGGATCAACGGCTCGACCTAGGCAAGTGTTGCTTAACCTTGCAGATGACCATGCTGATATTATTTAGCTACAAGTTCCTCATGATTGAATTTTTAATAAACAAAGTAATTATTGTAACACTAAACCTGACTGAAACGAATTAAATAATATTGCCCGAAGACCGCAAGTACCAGGCATTCAGAATAAGTGAGGATATAAACAGATCAGGGTAATTTAACACATAAAATAGCAACCAGTTCCTCATGATTGAATCCTTACTAATATTATAAATGCGAAAGTAACTCTGTCTATCTGTGTGTTACGCAATCACGCCTAAACTTATGAACCGATTTAAATGAAATTTGGTATGGACATAGTCTAGAGCCTGAGAAAGGACATAGGCTACTTTTAAATGCGAAAAAAGGGCTGTAAGGGGTTGAAATAGGGGATGAAAGTTTGTATAGAAATTACGTAATTTTTAAAGCTTGAAACTTGTTTTTTAGACTTTTGATTAGATAATTATTAATAAATACGACATTCAAAGTTTGTAAAAATGTACCCTAAAGGGGGTAAAAATAGGCGATGAAAGTTTTTTGTGATGACGCCGGCAAAAAAGCTTACAGAGAATTATGGAAAAAGTGTAAATTAACGCGGGCGAAGCCGCGGGCAAAAGCTAGTTTTTAATAAATAAAGTAATTGTAAAACTAAACCTGAAGCGACCATTACCGTTATTATCCTGCACTGAATCCTTTACTTGAAGTAAGTGAATTAAATAACATTGCACGAAGACCACAAGTATCAGGCACTCAGAATAAGTGAGGATATAAACAGATCAGGGTAATTTAACACATAAAATAGCAACCCACGCTGTCGTGAACGGGTTTATGGTGGTGTGAGCGATAAACGGACCGCCACTGTATACGAGTGAACTCGGTAATCGAATACTAGTGTACTAACATTTTTTACGTCAGACCGAATAGGATCAAATAAACCGAAGTACTTCAACCTGTATGACTCCGAGCGCTCGATTTGTCCAATGAATATTTTCATGGAAAACATTTTTTTGGGTTTAATCAAATGTGGCCGCATGGGTTTTTTTCAAAATTGGTATTGGGTTTATTATTGAGTTACGGTCTGCGTATATCAGAGCGGGCGTGCGCCCAGTCTATAATAATGTTACAGCCATTGTTGTGGATAGCGTGTTGGGAGGTTTTTTATAAATGGTCAATTAGAGGCAATCTGTACCTACATTTGGGCGTAAGAGGGGCAGCCCTTGACTAGTGTTAAAGGTATGTTGGTTGAATAGAATCTCAATGGCAGTAGATATGTGACGAAAATTGAAACGATACTTTCGAACATATCACATCTTCATGTTGTGGGTAGAGTAGAAGGTAAGAGGGCCCGAGATCGCTCGCTCACCAGTTGGTTTGACCTAGAACCTTAATCAACATGGTATTAATCTTTATCAAATTAAAAGCTCTTCAAAACATGAAACGAGAAGCCTAAAGCAACAGATTTTCATTATATTTTTGTGATCTTAAACTCGCTTATATTCTGTCAATCTTATGCAAATCCTTGACCAAAAAAGCTTTTGTCATTAAGAATGATGATTTTCCTGGTATTAACTAATTATTCTAAGACATATATTTATAGTTAACAATAAAAAACTATTTCAGACGGCAAATGATGTATATCCTCGAACTAGACGTGATCCACACAAATTAGTATTGAATGATTTGCCAAGACTTAGATCCGGGGATACCGCACGATCTCTGGGGAGGCGGCGAACCTCCTTGCTGGATTGCTGCCGTGGGATCTGAAGGCGGTAGCCCTCGCGCGCGTGCATAATTGGCACGCACAGGTGCTAAGCCGGGGTGAAACTCCGCTACCGCGGCAAGTCGCGGCTCAGCGGATAGAACTCCGGCGCGATCTCACGGCAGCGTGGGAAGAGCGGCTGTCGCAACCGAAGGCTGGGCACGCCGCAATCACGGCGATAAGTCCCCTCTTTGAGGAGTGGCTGGAGAGAGGCCACGGCGTCCTCACCTTCCGCCTGACGCAGGTGCTGACCGGACATGGCTGTTTCGGGAGGTACCTGTTTCGGATTCAGCGGGAGGACACGCCCGGGTGTCGTCATTGTGAGGACCGCCTGGAGGACACGGTGGAGGTGTGCTCTGCTTGGGCGGAGCACCGTCGTGTCCTCGTAGAGGCGGTCGGCGGCAGCGACCTCTCGCGCCCTGCTCTGGTTCAGACTATGGTGCGGAGCGAGAGGGAATGGGATGCGGTCGCCTCTTTCTGCGAAGCAGTCATGCTAGCGAAGGAGGAGGCCGAACGCGTCAGGGAGAGGCAGCTCTCTTCCTCGCGCCCCAGCCGCCGCGGGAGACGCCCCGGGCGTCGGGGATCGCGAGCCGATTTCCGGCCACCGTAGGCGCGGGCCTGCGGACGGCAAGCAGGGGTCGCTCACCGTCCGGTAAGGACCAGGCCCGTGTCGGCGGCGCGTCGTGTTACACGTGCGCCTCAAAGAGCTGTCAACACCAGCGACGGGGCCTCATAGGGCCATTGCCTGCCGGGGTTTGCGGGGAAGTTCTGCCGAGTTACCGCGGCCCCGGAAATTTAGGGCGGCCGAAGGAACAGGGTGGGATTTTAGTCAGTAGAAATCTGACACACCCTTTCGCTTGACCCAGAGCGGAAGAAGTCATTCGATGATTTTCCACCCCAAAAAAATAAAAAAAAGACTTACCAAATATAATAAAAACTGCCTCGCAATGTGCGTACCTGTGCGTACGTATTTATAATAAGTTACCGAGAAATTTAAAAATGATAAATACAAGATTATTTAAGATTAAACTGGACCATTGGTTAAAAGATTCCAATATCTACAGCTTGAAGGAATTTATGGAGCTGAAATGTTGAGAAATCACCATTTCACATCCATTAGTTCTTTACCCGTTTGTCAAAAAATAATTTTTGTATGCTATGTTTTCATACTAGCTAAACATGTTTGTACCATTATATTATATTTAACACCATTTTATACCATGTTTTATGTGAATAAATAATTATGATTATACTAGAATCTATGCTTACGCCAAAGGTTGTCTGGAAGATATCGCTCTCAGCGATAGGACCGCCATTGTAACCAATTTTATTGACAATATTGTTATTTAAGTGTGATTCAATTATTGGTGTACAATAAAGTATATTGTATCTATCTATCTATCTAACAGCTGCACAAATCGATCTACAAAGTGTAATTTAAAGGGTATATATATACCGAGTGCACGGCTTCTTTGGATGATAACAAACGATATAGCAAGGGTTTTGTAATCCTATGTCTACATGTGTGGAGCTTATTAGAAATTTCAATACATTGATACCAGAGACCGAATTTTTCAAATTAAGAAGAACGAAGAGAATTATCGTGTTATTGGCAAGTGACGTGGAAAGTGATGACCCTCATAGTGATGTGACACGTTTGTTATTATTAGTATTCAAGAAACATATGAAACCGATAATTTAGGGTCAATTCTGTGAGTCACTTATTTTGAGCTGTTTGCATAGAGACTCCATACCAGATGTTGTCTTCAGTCTTTTTGGATAGATATAGGGTTTCCGTTAAACGTTGTATAAGGTTAAGCAACTTAAGGTAAAGTTAAGGTTTTTCAACCGACGACAAAAAAGGAGGAGGTTATCAATTCGACTCGTATATATATATATAGTTTTTTTATGTATGATCATCGATTACTCGAAGACGGCTGAACCGATTTGGAAAATTCTTTTTTTGTTTGAAAGGGTATACTTCGAAATTGGTACCATTGTCACCAAAGTCAGGATCTGATGATGGAATCCTGGAGAAATCGAGGGAACTCTTCAAATATTATAGGCACACCTATAGTGATTTGAGTATTTTTTATAGTAACTTGTGTAGTTGCATTCGAAAAGCACCATTTGTGAAGTGAACCTGATGATGAAGACCACAGATGGCCACTGGAACTACTCAATATATAAGTAGGAATAATAAGTATTCCATGTGTTCCGCTTCGATTACTTAAATGTGGTTATTAAGCACAATATGCTCGTCACAATGCATATGGTGAAGTGAAGCTGATGGTGAAGTACCAGGAGAACTCCTCAACAATTAACGGCCTAACATTGGGAAAAGCAATATTTTGTAAATGATTATAAGTAGTTGACATTTAGGCTCTTGTAACTAGGTAAATTAAAAATCGACCAACTAAAAAGAGTGAAATAAAAACTTTATACCAAAAAATTAAACCGACTCCCAAAAAACACTGCAAAGTGAAAAATAACTTTAATTTCGGAAGTCGGTGCCAAAAACGAAAATACAAAACTAAAGACACCGACTACCGAAATTAAAGTTATTTTTCACTATGCAGTGTTTTTTGGGAGTCGGTTTAATTTTTTGGTATAAAGTTTTTTATTATAACGTGTCGAGATTCTTTCATGCTTCGGAAAGCATGTTAAGGCGTTGGTTCCGCCGGCTGTCATTTGTCAGTATTTGAAAGTCGTTGCTGTAGGCGTGTGTAACTTTTTGCGGAACCGACTCAGTGATTCGAATCATCGAAGTGATTCAAAAATTGGTTCAGTTACAACGTTTCAAATGCATCATTTGGATCTGAAACATTACTATGCTTATATGCTATGGCTCATTCCGCGCGACACGTCGCTCGCGAGGCGACTGAGCAGTGAGCGAGCGAGATAGGGAGACTGAGAAACACTGAGTTACTTTAACTATTGACTCGCGTATCGTATGAACGAAGATTGACTTTATTTATAATCTCACTTATTGCAATAAATATGTAGACATAACATTCCGCATTGATGCCACAAAACATTTCTATGTCTCAATACTAAACGACCGCGACGCAACGTAAGATTGTTACGTTTCTCTACATTACGTTGCGTCGCGGGCGACTACTGAGTCATTTGAGCCGATGATCTGAACGAGCCAAATGAGTCATACCTATCAGTGTTCCGGATCATTTCAGTGATCGAGATGCAAATGTTCCAATCTCAAAAATGGTTCACTTTGCCCCTTTGTTGCTGGTAATCAGAAGTCAGACATTCTGACACTGGTCTGACCAGGGGGTATTGTGTTACCCAGTTATTGGGTTGTGGCGGTCAGATAAAAGTTTTATCTATCTATCTATCTACCTATCTAGATAGGCTGTTGATCCATATAAAACATACTCAGCTGCACTCTTATACTAGACTCGAAGCCGACCCTGACGTTGTTTGGGAAAAGGCTATGCCGATTATAATATTAAAATCCTTATTCATTTATTGATAATAGGCTCGCGTTTGACCACCATATCACCTGATGGTAAGTGATGATGTGGTCGAAGATGGAGCACGCTTACCTAAAAGTAACCTATTCACTCTTGACTTAAAGACCCCTAGGGAGGAAATTCCACTCCTTAGCCATACGCACAATAAAGGTATTCCCAAAACGTTTAGTGCGTATGGGTGGGATGTCCACCATGTAACGATGGCGCATCGCCGTTTGTCTTGTAGTCCGATGATGGAATGGACTTGGAGGAATTAGATTGTGTAATTCCATCGCACACTGCCCGAAATGTAACCGACAGAAAACCGATAGACTCCAATAGAACCGATCTTAGGAGATATCATAGTTTTAAAATAGCACCGCAGCAAACTAATGCTAAAGTACAACGCGCGATGGTCGGGTGACAGCTGTTTAAAGTAATGTACCTACTACATAGTAATCTTAAAGTAATGAAATATGTAAGACTACAAACTTCGCGCGACCTAAGGGCTGGCTTTTACCTTGGACAGAGGTAAAGCATTGCCATACAACGTGACAATACAGCCAGTCTTTTGGGCAAACTACCAATGGACAGCGATGCTCACAAATTTCTGGACGCCTTATGTTAGTTTGTTCTTAGATGTATGTATGTAGTTTAGGGTTTTCTATTCAAGTGTATATGAAATATGTTATCTTATTAGATTTTTCCATAAATGTATGCGGGTGGAACTGTGCTAGTGAATGTATGATATCGAATACCGACGATTAAATTGTAAAAAAAACTACAATTCCTAGGTTTCACTCAGTGCAAAACAAAGCTTTTCATGTTTACAATTGTATAAAAAAAACAATACTGAACGCAAATCAATACGTACACGATTGAACCGAATTAAAAGTATCGGAGTCGTGTACAAATGTAGCTTGTGTTACAAACATTACTTATGTTTCATTGAAACAAGCTGTCTGTAGATAAGTTTTAGATTGTAAAGGAGTACGCATAGTCGGGAAATTTGTATGTAACTTCGATGGTCTAGTGGTTACAAGTACAACTACTGAGCAATAGGTCTCAGGATCGATTCCCGTCCGGGTCTGACTTAATTTCTTTAAAATAGGACACTATAAGCGAAGCAATTGTAAATAATGTTGTCCCTTTCATTTTCTGCTCGCACACCCACAGGTTCTGCGAAAAACCCCAAGCGGCGAAAATATTGTAACCTCATAAGATAAGATAAGATAAGATTTATTTATTTGTTTAAACATGGTGGATGTTGGCTCATCGGTAACTATACGTATATATTCTACATTTTGGGGCCAAAACTCTCATTTGGAGTCGGGCGTTGGTAGCTGCGCCACAGTTTTAACTTTTGCAGCTACCATCGTTGAATTGTTGAACAATTTTATTTTTATATGTTACCAGCCGGCAACGTCGAGGATGATATTTTTATGCAGCTTGTAGTTTCAATTATTATCGATTACAAGTCCATCTATTAGGCTGTTGACGCTTGTTTATGATACGACTGAATATCATTAACACAACTCAAGGCATACATCTGCAATAAAGCCTTACTTCGATTAGACCACCAGTATTTTATCTGTGAGAGACCCCGTGACCCCCTCTCGTAAAAATATTGCAACAAAATTTTAGACTATCCATTTAGCTACCTAATTCTTATGTCCATAAAAAATATGTTTTATGCCTTAGTTATGGGTGGCCGTAACGACGGAACAGAGGAATAAACAGAAGGCTTACTAGCGATGTATGGTCACAAATGATCCATTCAGCGTATCAAAGTATTGTATAAATATAGGTTGAGATGAATCTAGTGTAGTTTTCTGCTAGTAAAGACACATAGTTTGAAATGAAAAATTTCATTCTTGAGTAATATAGTCACTAATCTAAACTGTAATCAGTCTGGGCATCTTTTTCGAAAGTCACAAAAGAGTTGGGTGGAGGTGGTCACTGATTGGATTTTAACAAATAGGAACCAGACCAGAAGAGAATAGCGTGACAACTTATGCTCTTCCATAGAGGATTGCCCAGAGCCAATAAATCTGATACTGGTCTTGCCAAGTGGTATCGTATTACCCAGTTACTGGGTTGTGGAAGTCAGATAGGCAGTTTCTCCATGTAAAATCATCACCATCTCACCTAATGTTAAGCGATGATGTGGTCGAAGATGAAGCACGCTTGCCTAGAAGTAACCTATTCACTCTTGATTTAAAGACTCCCAGGTTATAGCTATCAGGAAACACAGACTCCCGCAGATAATCCCACGCCTTAGCTGTTCACACAATAAAACTATTCCCAAAACGTTTTGTGCGTATGGGTTTGTGAGTATACGTTTGATAAGACCTATATGTGGCTAAATTATAGCTTTTGTTAGAAAGAAAGATCTTTCATCCTATTTGTTTCAGATACTGCGAGGAATGGATTGTCTGCGCTCACATGGTGGCACGGCTAGGGTATCACACTCGGAAGCCGGTGACGCGGCCGAGTCGTAAAGTGCCAGTCCGAAGCGATACGGCCGCGATAAAATAAACTATCACTGTGTGCGCCTGATCTGGCAACACCATACGTTATGGTTCATGGCTGGATGAAATTAATAAAATAAAAAATTGCGAAAGCATAGGTGGAAATGTAAATGAAAAGGCTGCAAATTCTTGCTTGTAGTTAGTTTGTCTATCTATACTATTGAATTGGTCAAGTATGTTGATTTTCGACATTTAATTTGACTTGTTCTTCTAAATTAAATTAATGTTTAATTATATATTTCGTCGTTTAAGTTCTATCACCACGTAAGTCATTTTTTGGCGGTTTTGAAATTTTGATGCCATTCGCTAGAGAATCGAAAGACGCGTCGTTTCTTCTATCAGAATCAACGTACGACCAATAAAAACCTTTAAAATTACGAAAAAGTCACACCAGATTTGATAATGTGTCAATACAAAAATAATCAGTTTTTTGTCTCTCCTGAAAAGTTGCTAAAAATTATATGGGTCTCGGACTTGATATAAATGAATTTAATTTTTTATTTATTTTATAACTGCCGTCTTAAGATGTCATTTTTAATACAAGCTCGACAGTGCTTTAGTGTCGCTTTGCCCAAGCGGGGCAAACCTCCACTGTATGTTCCAACGTGTCCTCAGGGCGATCCTCGCAGTGGTAACACCCGGGCGTTTCCTCCCGCCGAATCCGACACAAGTAGCTCCCGAAATAACCGTGTCCGGTGAGCACCTGCGTCAGGCGGAAGTTGAGGATACCATGACGCTTCGTTAGCCACTCCTCAAAGAGGGGACTTACCGCCGCTATTGTGGCGTGCCCAAGTCGGTAGAAGTCTGACACTCCCTTTCGCTCTGCCCCGAGCGAGAGGAGTCATTTAAAAAGTAATTTATTTTTAGTTAATTTATTTAAAGTAGGTGAGGCCCTACTCGTCAACATAGTCATAGTCAACTATGGAGAGGGTGGAGGCCAAGGCAGACAGAATTAATTTCTTGTGTGCTTAGGTATAACTTTATGTAAGGATTCTCCTGACAAATAGAACCCGGTTTATCTTAAGTAGTTTAGTGTCCTGGGCTTCGTATATATTTCGGTGTTATCTCCTTAAATAACATCTGGTGTAGGCTTTCGTATGTAAGTAAGTATATTTTTGATGATGTGTCGGTTGCTTAGTTCTGACAGGCAACTAAGCAAGGCCGTCTGTGGTGTGACTTGCTTTTATGATATTTATCAGTACATATAACATAATTCGCCTATACCTACCATTTCTGCCAGGTTTGCGGAATTATTCGAAAGAGTTACCGCTGCATGAACGGAACACGAAGGGCAAATGACTGAACATGGATGGGTTTTAGTGAGTAAATGACACACCCTCTTGCTTCGACTTCATTAGGACGTAGCCATTGAATGATGAATGATTCTACCACCCGAGCCCAGTGTCGGTTGGTAGATGTCGTGTATCCTCGGATTATCGTACCAAGAACATCGTTTCCTCACGACGTTAGCCGTGACCATGTTTGGGAGCAGTGGATATGGTGTAAATCACACAAAGTTAAATGCCTCGTTGGTCGAGTGGTTGCACAACGGCTGAGCACGTGGTCTCGTCTTCGGATCCCGGGACGGGAAAATAGTGGTATTTGGTTTTTCGGTAAGAAATTTCTCATTAGTAACACGGAGTTTGCAAGTTGGCGGTATAATACCGTCGTGCTTCGGATAGTAAGTGAAGTCCTTGATACTGGTTGTCATTTAGAACTCTTCAGCAGTCTAAGTTTTTAAGCTAACATGGTCACTAACAGTATCATTAGAACTTAAAACAGAATCGAGTGTTTAGTAATACATGTGACAGTGGTAGCGGTGTCGCTAACAGAAAACGAATGAGAAAGAGGGTAGACCGATTTGTCTGCTCATAAACTTCCACCCGCAATTACTTCAGTTCATCCGTGATCATGGCGCTTGCAACAGTGCCGAAATATCGGAAACTCAAAACAATAAATACACATGGTAAATATCCCGTTTTAAGTTCTTCAGCAGTCGTTACGAGTAGTCAGAAGTCAGTAAATCTGATACTGTCTAGCCAAGGGATATCATGTTTCCCTATTACTGGGTTATGGAGGTCAAATAGGAAGTTGATCCATGTAAAATACTAATACACAGCTGCATGCGGTTAGACGTTGCTTTCCTGTCTATCTTCTACAGATTGTACTTCGGAGAGTGTGCGCAGGAGCTCCACGACTTAATCCCGTCATCCTCCTCTTACTACCGATCTACCAGACGTACCGCAGGATACCATCCACACTTGTTCGATATACCGCCTTGTCGTACTAATCCTTCTTCAACATTTATTGTGCCCACAGCCAAGGTGTGGAACTCTCTGCCGGCTTCTGTGTTCCCTGCCACATATGATCCGTCAGCCTTTAAAGCAAGAGTGAATAGGCATCTTCTGGGCTCGCTCGTTCGATCGTAGACCTCATTTTACACTTAACATCAGGTCTGATCGAGGTTAAGAGCGGGCTTATTCGTAATAATAAAAAAGACTGGAAGCTGACCACAAACATAATTAGGACAAGGTTAAGGAGATGACGGTGATAATGATTATGCCTACCTGGGCTGGAACCCACGACTCGTAAGTTAAGCCTGTACCCACTAAGCCACTATTTGCTCTATACAAGGTGTTTCAGATAACACTTACTCTCTATAGTACATTTTGTTGTTACCCTCTCTTTCGTAACGAAATAAATAAACTTTAGATTATGACTCGACAAGAAATCCCCGCATTTCTATTATAATTTTCGCCGTCATAAAAAGATATACTCCAGTTTCGACCTCTATTATAATATTTTTGCTCCGAGTTTGATACATGGTGACTTTTCTAATTTCACTTGTGAAATTCTTATTACAATGGTATAAGGTTTGTTTTCGGTTAGATTTAGCAGAGAAATAAGGTTGGTTTTCATGTATAAATAATTCATTGGCGGTGGACCGCGTAGGATTAACTCCGCCGCGCAAAACTGTTCATCTTTCAGTTAGTTTTTAGCTAGAGAACTATTAACATAAATGGTTTTGTTTTAAATGTCCGTCCACTGTATGCTTCATTAGCTAGTTAATGTATTCTGGGTCTTATTTAAAATTAATTGTTTGCTGTTAGTAAAATATTCAGCACCAGGTACATACATTATGTTGGTGGGTGAGTTTTAACCTTATATTGTAGGTATATTTGTATATTTGGGACGATGGGAAGAGGCCAGACGGGATGACTATAATGCCTTGGAAGTTGGGTAGGCCTTTGGTGTGGGATGCTACTTGTGTTGACACCCTTGCGCCATCCCATCTTCTCAGTACGGCGGGCTGTGCTGGGGCGGCAGCTGCAGGTGCAGAAAATCTCAAACGGCGCAAATACAATAACCTAATTGGGAGCTATATGTTTGAACCGTTTGGGGTTGAAACGTTAGGACCATGGGGTCCGAGTGCGCATCGACTCTTTTGTGACATCGGCAAACAATTAGTCGACTCCACAAGTTACCAGAGGGCTGGCCTTATCTTTGGACAGAGAATCAGTATTGCCATTTAACGTGGCAATGCGGCCAGTGTTCTGGGCACTTTTCCCATTAATAGCGATGTTGACGAACTTTTCGATGCCCTATAATTTTTTTTTTATTTTGCCTGTATATACTATGGTATATTTTGATCATATTACAAAAGTTGTTATGCCGCGCCGTCAGCCAACAGTAATAAAGCGTATATTTAACTTATCAATCACGTCGGTCAAATTTTCGTATAAAGTAAATATATAAAGGCCTTATACAGGCCTTTTAAAGTAAATACGTAATCGTAGCGTGTCAAGCCAAGTTCAAGCAAAGAGAACTGGCGAGCAGCCACGAGTAATATTACACAAACCATTTGGAGCCACTTTTGACCCCTTCATAACTCAAAAACTATTCAACTTTAACACACCAAATTTGCTTTACATTATGAGATCCCCTAGATAAACTAGTACCCCAAATTTTATAAATACAGCTTAAGCGGTTATATAGATATTAACACCCAAAAATCGTCAATTTTATGACTGATTGATTGACTGATCTATAGATAGATACAAAACCTAAATCACTTCCAAATGACCTAGAAAGTTCAAACTTGGTATCCAGCTAGGTAATTGTGTGTATACAAAGGAAAAAATCAGAAAACAGTGAATTTATCGGATTTGATTTATTTTTCCAATCAATCGATTTTATTAGAAGGTCTAGGTCTAGGTATAGACTCCGGCAAAGAATTTCTTTGCCGGAGTCTGTTTCCTGATAGCTAGCTAGCTATAACCTGGGGGTCTTTAAGTCAAGTGTGAATAGATTACTTCTAGGCAAACGTGCTTCAACTTCGACCACATCATCGCTTACTATTTGGTGAAATTTTGGTCAAACGCGAGCCTATAATCAATAAACAAAAGTTACATTTCAACATTTTACAAAATTCCTGTACTTTCGAATATACAGATTCGAGTAGTTTGTGTGTTATTACGTATATTTCATGATTGCCGGGCAGTTTGAGTATTTAATGTGGGCTACCCAAATGTGCTCTCTTTAGTATTGTTCGTCGGATTGTGGAGCTCGTTAAAGTTTTGAAATGACAGATGATCACATTAACTGACAAATGCTTGAACTGTCTGGACTGGGTCCGTTAGTAGATCTATTTGGTACTGTTTTAAAACAAAAACAGAAATTAATAAAACACTTGTAAAAGAATATTTCTGAAATTGTTTCGGTATCTGGATAAAAATCCTGGCCAATGAGAGCCATGTAAACGAGTTACTTTTAATTCTTCTGTGACAAATCCATCTAAAGGTTGTCTGTAAAAGATCACTTTTAGCGATAAGACCGCCAATTGTATCACCCTTTTAGTAATTAAGTCCTTATTTGTTTTATTGTTATGGTGTACAATAAAGAATGTATCTGTCTATCTATTTACAATTAACATCAATTGTTTAGCCTTTTTAACCGACTTCAAAAAAAGGGGGAGGTTATCAATTCATCTTAAACTTGTTTTTTATGTATGTTACCTCATTACTCGCAGATGGCTGGACCGATTTGGTAAATTCTTTTTTGTTTGAAAGGGTATACTTTCTAGTTGGTCCCATTGTCGTCACGTTTGGATCTGATGATGGGATCATGGAGAATTCGAGGGAACTCTTCAAATATTATAGGCCTCCACCACCTATAGCGTTTTGGGTATTTCTTATAGTACCTTGTGCAGTTGCTCTTGAAAAGACCATTTCAGGAAGTAGAACTGATGATGAAGAATCTCCTCAATAATTATAAGTATTTCGTGGATTGCGATTAGATTACTTGAATATAGTTGTTAAGCACTATATGCTCGTCACGATGCATATGGTGAAGTAGAGCTGATGGTGATGTACCAGGAGAACTCCTCAAAAATTAACGACTCTGCACCGGGAAAAGCAACATTATGTAAAAGGTGATAAGAAGTTGACATTTTGGCTTTTGTAAGTAGATAAATTACAAACCGACCCATTAAAAAGCGTGAAAAAAAAAAACTTTTTAGCAAAAAAAAAGGACCGACTTCCATATAAAAACACTACAAATGCTAAAATAACTTTAATTTCGGAAGGCGGTGTCAAAAACAAAAGAAAATACAAAACAAATGACACCGACTACCGAAAATAAATTTATTTTTGCCTTTTTAGTGTTTTTATACGGAAGTCGGTTCTATTTTTTGCTAAAAATTTATTAGTAGTTAAGTCCTTATTTGTTTTATTGTTATGGTGTACAATAAAGAATGTATCTATATATCTATTTACAATTAACATCAACTGTTTAGCCGTTTTCCAACTATGTTGGGTCTAGTCTTGTCTAGTCTAATCGGATACTTTCCCTAACACTGTCAAAGATGTACTAATTTGTTTAAGTTGTTTGAGCGTCAATAGCCTAACAGATAAGGTGTCGGACTTGTGATCGAGAGGTCACGAGTTCGAACCCCACCCATTACACTATTGCCGTAAACCCACTCCAGACACAAGCATATTTGGCTTAGTTGGAGGGGTTAACAAGATTGCTAGTAATGTGAATTCTACCCACACTGCTATTGATATCTTTAAAAAAATAATGTTACCCAGGAACACCGCCTTAACGTGCTTTACGAGCCATGGATGAATCTCGATATGTGCAGGTTACCCATCCACGGTCCAACATCACTTAAAAATAATGGGTTAGAATTTACCTGTGAATATTGAAATTAAATATTTCCGCAACGTTTGCCTTCGTATCGCCGTGTAAACAATTTGTTTAAAATATTAGTCAAACGGCAAGTTGTAGCCGCAAGCCCTCACCGAATTTATTAGCCCCACAAAGTGATTCGAGTTCATTATCGCTAAAGTTGGGAACTATAAATACACTGAAC
The DNA here is from genome assembly GCA_943138885.2 of Tholera decimalis. Taxonomy (NCBI): domain Eukaryota; kingdom Metazoa; phylum Arthropoda; class Insecta; order Lepidoptera; family Noctuidae; genus Tholera; species Tholera decimalis. Next base: position 2,057,515 of record OW964553.2, on the reverse strand, counting down.
AAACGTAAATCGTGATCATCATTTAATTTAGTGCTATGTGTGTGTTTGTGCGTCTGTGTGTGCACCTGTGAAATGTGTGAAGCGTCGTAATTTGCGAATACGTTGGTGAAATATGCGTGGATGGTGAATGTAGCTGTACAGTTGGACTGTTATGGTTTCTATATTAACATTGTATTGACAGAGTACATTGTATACTCAGTTTTGGTATAATTGGAATTATAAATAACGATAATCCATCTGATTTGACAGATTTTCTTTTTGTTTCATTTTTATTATTAATTTATCCTTCATTATTGAAGTCTAATGTTGTCAAGTTTATTTTAATATAATATAAAGCTTTTTTGTGAATGGGAGAATACTGTAGACTTTTCGATTTGTTTAAAAAAAAAATATTTGTAATTTCATTGTGCTGTATTAATTGTTCCATACTGTCCTCTCATACCTAATTAGCCTGTGTTATGGATACATTGTAAGAATGATATTTTGATTTGAAAAGAGTAACTGTGGAGTTTCTTGCCGGTTCTTCTCCATGGAAAACGACCAATTTCGAACTGTGCACTAACTGCTGACGTTTTATAAGTGCCCATGTAGGCCTATGCGGAATAAAACTTTTTGAGTTTGAGTTGCCCCGACTTGTAGATCGATCAACACTGCTCTAAAAATGGGGAGGGAAGACATTGTGAGGAAACAGGCCCCGCACGGGCACCCCTACATGCTTATGGCCCATTCTATACTCTGTGTTGAGAATCGAAGAAATGATACGCCAAACGTTTAGCAGCATAGGACATGTTAGTCTCAAATCTCTTTCTTATTAAGATATATCTGAATGTCTCATTGCCTGGTCAAGATTATCCTCATTTCGAACAGAGTACGTACTGATTGTGTCATTTATATTGTATAGCTATTATTTCCATGCTGGGGATCGTGAGCCGCTCTCCACACACAGCACAAGTGAAAGGGCCTGATACCCTGATACCTAATACCTTCGGGGTTACGCGAATGTTACGACACACCGTGGCCCCGAATCATAAAGGCAATTGGAGGAACAGGGCAGGTTTTTGGTTAGTAGAAGTCTGAAACGCTCCGCTCCACTCAAAGCGACAGGAGCCTTTTGATGATTTCCGCCCCAGAAAAAGTGTGCCATATTTTAAATAATTTTAAGGTACTTTCAAAATAAAGTTTCTTAAAAATATGATATTATCATGAGGACACTTGCATGTTTGCTGTTTGGGCGTATCATTAAAATATTTGATTAAGATCAGCGCATTTCTATACGTACATCAATTACACAATCATCGTCAATCAAATTACATATTGATCTTTTCCGTATTCCGAACTTACAAACAGTGTTCCAAGTATATCGTGAATGTACAAACATCGTACGATTGTCACTAGAGGCCGCCTCGGGCTAAGTTTGCCAAACTTTTTATTTGAACCAGTGTTTGGCAAACTTTATTTGTGCCAGTGTTTGGTTTCGCGTGGGAGTATTAAGTTTGGGGTGATTGAAAGAATCGAGTGATGTTTGATGTATTGTAGGTTATTGTATAAAATGTTGTGTTGAAAATGTGGAGTGAAAAAATGTTAATGCTATTTAATATTCGTATTTTCATGCAAAGTAATATTGGTTGTCATAGTCTTCAATCCTTCCTCAAATGAATGCGCTGTACAAAATGCTATTAATTAAGTTTTTTTTTATTGATTATAGGCCCATCTCACCTGGTGGGTAAGTTGAAGATGAAGAAAGTTTTTCTATTAGTAACCTATCTTCTCTTGTCTCAAAGAACTGCAGGTTATCATTAAAGACAGACAAAAATACAATTGCTTTTTTTAATCTAATTTTGTTTAGGGTTTCATCAAAGATATGTCAGCCCCGTGATAAATGATCTTTATTCTCTAAATTAGTTAATAAATAACACTTTTACACGTATTTATTTCGTAAATTTAAACAAGATGAAGTCGGTGTTTCTTAACTGATTAGCCTGAGAAGAAACACCGAAACAAACTCAGAAGTCAAAATCTCTTTTAAAGTCCATACAATCTGTGCTTGTCAAATTATATGAAAACCAAGGAACTTGTACCTTAGGTAGAAGATCCTTGATGAAAACCTACAAGGTTTCCATATAATTTGACAAGTTAATGTCTGATGTAATATTTAGAGGAACGGTGCATACCAAAGAGTAAAATAATATGTGCATACATACATATTTGAGTGGGCCTGTCCAGACAGTGCAAGCATTTTTCAGATAAAGTATAGCTCAACTTAGAACTTTCAGAAGCTCAACGATTTCAAGAACAATACCAAGGTAAGGACGTTTGGGTAGACCGCAAAAAGTACTCAGACTGCCAGACGATCATGTTTATCTCGAATATAACAACCTACATAGTTCACATATTCACAACAGGCTATGAAGATTATCTAGATTACAGTTTGGAATGGCCTTAGTCGTAGCCTTTTACATAAATTGGCTTACTTAAACAGTATTCATTTATGATATTACTCCTCTCTTATACCAAAAAGATTATAAAATTGTATAGCTTCCACTGAAATCTCACATAGCAACAAAAACGCATCACCTTCAAGATTAAAACATTCGTAATATTGGTATCGGTGGCATCCCATAGCTGTGTAAAGCCGTAGCAGCGTAGCTGCGTAACTCCGTAGCCCCGTAGCTGCGTGGCTCTCTACGCCACGTTCATGAATTATTCAGCCTCTACGAGTTGTGCCAATTCTGTTGCAGTTAGCACAACTTGTTGCAGAAATAACTACCGACAGTTGTGTGTAGTGCAGTGTTACTTTATGCCTTTTAAAATAGTTCTCAGTTGACTTTTATAAGACCTTGTTACTTGGAGTTTATGTGGGATGTATACAATCCGGGTTTGTTTCTGGAAACGCTGCAATACTTATTATATGGGTACTTGAAACTGTACATTGTGTTAGGCAATTGAATTTAAATCTGACTTTTTACTTTAAACACTATGAATATTATATTACACACATGCACGTACAGACAAAGACATAATATGAATTTGTTTTACACTAGCAGTCGTACGGAGTTTTGCTCCCGTGGAATTTATCACAGTAAAAACATAACCATTCTTTTTTCCAGTCAGACAAAAAGTAGCATATAACCTTTCGCAAGCTTCAAACTACTTTCATACCAAATTTCATCTAAATCCAACTATTGCTTTGAAGAATTACTGCGAAGATTAGCGCGTTCAAACAAACAAACGTTTCCACTTTATAATATTAAGTATACTTAGATAAATAAGAACAAAATTTTACGAAAAAGGCTGGACTTCACATCACATAGTGTATGAGTCTAGGTTTTAGTGCAAAATGAGAAGCAAAGCCGCCTTCATTTCACCACTAAGGTGTAGGACATCGTGGAGTTTGTGCGCCGAAAGTCCAAGTTTGTGGCGAGGGTGCAGCTATTGGAGCCGTGTTCTATCATCAACTTGGTGAGAGTGCCAACTTGTTTTCCTAGATCTCGTAATGGTGGAGGGCTCCTTGTGCTGTTCCGTCGCTTCCACATATAAGTGCAACACAAGCGCACTGTGACATAGTGCTCATGTGAAGTGTTTCAACTTTTATTTTCCGGTGGGAAAATCATGTAATGACTCCTGCCACTGTGGGTGGAGTGGAAGGCAGTATCAGACTTCTACTGACTAAAACCCACCCTGTTTCTTTACTGCCCTTACGTTCCGGGGCGTGATATCTCATTAAAACATTCCCGCAAACTTGGCAGGCAATTGCCTTGACAGGTCCAGTTAATGCTGCTGACTGTTTTTTGAGGCACGTGGAATACGACGCACCATACACCCAGGCCGTATCCTTACGGAAAGTCTGCTACCCCTGCTCGCCGCCCGTAAATCCGCGCCTACGGTGGTCAGAGATCGGTTCAGGATCCCCAACGCCCGGGGCGTCTCTCGCGGCGGCAAGTGTTTCTAACCTAGTTTTAAGTTTTTATTTACTAACTCAATTTGTATGATTGAAAATGTAACTTGTTTTATAAAGTAATTATCTATAGGCTACAGATGCCTGATAATAAATGATTCATTAATATTAAAGTGTCATTGAGTTTTTCCATAAAATTTTTTTTAGCAGGAGTCTATATTTATACCCGATTAATGGCTTGCTTTACCACATGCGACCTTCAAATAACTGTAGGTACACGTCTGCCGTACCCCTCGGAGAATAAAAGCATAATGTTATGTATCGACAAAACCAAAAGCCACAATAAAGCCAAAAACACTTTCTCAGTTCACGAATGAATATGAACGACTAAGTCGCCTTAAGCTATGAACACGAACTTGTTTCTATTTATGTGACTTTAAATCAGTTTCGGGATTTAACTTGCACACTTACTTAACTGCCATTAAGTTTAATGAAACAACAAATACTGGAACTACAGGCTAATAAAACACGACTTAGGTGAGGACTTCGCTCTCGGACGAGTTTGGCTAACCCATTCAATTATTATCAGGCACTTGTGAGTTTTCAACGGTGCTGTGTAAAAGATTTCGTGACAAAAACCCTTTCAAATTACTTAATATTTTTTGAGATGTAAGTGTGTAGGCATTTAACGATGGAAGTCAAACACTTATTTATGTGTACTTTAATTACACACATCAAAAGTGTCTAGGGATCAATATATATTTTTGCAATAACTTTTCTCCTGATTGATATTAATTAAAATTTTCTTTAAGGATTCATCAAATAAAGTGTTTTCGTTTGTCACAGTAACGATAAACCAAGTCACCTTTGCATTAATAAAGAAATTTGCCATTTTCCTAATAAAGGGATTTTTGACATTTGAACCACTAACATTAAAGTTCGAAAAAAAAGACTGAAATAACAGTTTTCTTTAAAATTTTATTGGGTAACTTAAACAATTAATAATCCGTGTTTCTACCGCGAACACTAACAACACAAGAACATCGGTTTGGCATACTTAAAATGAGTTCATCCAAATCACGCTGTGGAATGGCCGCCCATGTTCGTTGCAACAACAAAAAAAGGTCTTCTTGCGACTGGATACCCTCCATATTCGGCAGAGCTCTTCTCTGTAGCATATCCCATGCAAGCTCAATCGGGTTCAAGTCTGGCGACTGAGCAGGCCAGAGCAGGACATTGATGTTAGCTGCGGCGAGAGTCTGTCTTACAACTCTTGCGGTGTGCGGTCGTGCATTATCATGCATTAACTAAAATAAGGGACCGATTTGCTCTTGTAGAGGAACGATGACGTCAGATACAATCGTCTCAGCATAAATTTGAGCGTTGAGGTTGCCTCTGATCCAAATCAACTCAGTTCTTCCGCCGATCCAAATACCCGCCCATACCATGATGGTTCCACCACTATAAGGATGGACTTTCTGGCAGGATTTTAATCGCTGTTGGCGTCCAGGGGTTCTACAGTGTCGTATACGTCTTGTATCCGGTCTCATACCAAAACGAGACTCATCAGAAAAGCACACGAAACGCCATTGTTCTTCTGCCCAATTTCTGTGTTCAAGAGCCCATTGATATCGAATCCTACGATTGTGCATTGCTATAGGTGGTACCCGTAGCGGTCTTCGGGAATGAAGGTTCACTTCATGCAAGCGGTTTCTGACTATTTGGTCGCTAATTAAGTTCCCTGAAGAGTGATGAAGCGTCACGGCTAACATCATGGCGGTTATTGTTGGAGCTCTTCGAGTTAAGATTTGAATGTATCGGTCTTGTCTCCGTGTGGTGCAGCGATACCGTCCTCCATGGCGCTCAGTCACGGTACCAGTGCTTCGGTAACGTGTCCAAAGTCGACTGATAACACTCTGACTTGTATTCAGAGCTAAAGCCACAGTACGTTGCCGGGAACCAGCTTCTATCATTCCCACGGCTCTGAGCATTTCTTCCCTGCTTAAATGACGTCGCCGCTCCATAATAACGTTGGTTTTAATCAGTAGTAGGGAAACAGTAGCACTAATAATGTCTTCAATGCGTTGTATGTTTTTATAGGGAAAATATTGACAGCTGATTTTCATCTTTTACTCGAATTTGATTAACAGTTCCTGTTTCAAATTATGAAATGCACCAAAAAGGATCCATATAAATTTATAAAATCATAAATTTATTACAAAGCCACATCTCAATCTCAAGAAATCCGCATAAAAATGCTTGATCCCTAGACACTTTTGATGTGTGTATGTATGTACAATTAACATTATTACTTCCTTTTTTCTCTAAATAATTTTAATTTAGTAATTAATTGTTCATTACTAAATTAAAATTATTATAAACGTTTAAAAACTTTTCTTAAATCTAAAAACTTCTTATATCAGAAACAATATGGATTTCGACTTCATTCAAATACACTTTCGGCAACAATCGATCTCGCTACTAAAATTAAACTTAAAATCGATCAAAAACAGTCGGCACTAGGCATTTTTATCGACCTCAAAAAGCTTTTGATACAATTAGTCCGGACATATTATTGCAGAAATTGTCTGATGTCGGTATTACAGGAAAAGCACTAAAGATTTTTAGGTCATAATTAGATAATCGTAAGCAAATAGTCAAGATAGGTCAATATCAGAGCTCTTCAAATCCTGTCACTTTCGGTGTGCCTCAAGGCTCAACTCTGGGACCCCTGTTATTCTTAATTTACATAAATAGTATATCAAAAATGGGCCTTACGGGAGACATTTCACTTTATGCAGATGATACAAGCCTTTTTTACTTTGGGCACTCAGTCGAAGCTATGATACCCCATATTCAAAATGACTTAAATTTATTAAATGACTGGTTCACTGTTTCAAATTATGAAATGCACCAAAAAGGATCCATATAAATTTATAAAATCATAAATTTATTACAAAGCCACATCTCAATCTCAAGAAATCCGCATAAAAATGCTTGATCCCTAGACACTTTTGATGTGTGTAGTTTTAAGAACTTTGTAGAAGAAAAATAAACGTCTTATATTATATTGTTATAGGTAAATTTGTATCAAGAAAAAAATGAACGATTCTTGTGGGATAGATTTATCCAAATTCCTACACGAACGAAGTCTCGGCAAATAGCTATTAAGTTCTTATATGTATACATATGTATAAAATACATGTACTTAGGAGCCATACCTCTGTCATGTAGTAACGTGGGATTGGTCAGCAGTCTTTCAGGTTTATATTGCATCTGCTCTAATTAGTTTATAAATTTAAAATATGACATCTTAATGTGTCTACCATAGTGTAGCGTGTCTATCTTTCAAAAGAAATTATTTGTATTGTGAGCTTAATTAAGAAAGACTGTTCTACGTATCTCATTAGTGTAGTAATTAAAACGGACTGACGTTTAATTTTAAAGACTTTTATTTAACAAAATTGAGTCAAATAAAAGTCTAAAGATTGTTTAATTTGAAGTGGTTTTTTTAATTCTTATTTTAATTTAATTTTATGCTGAAATCTTAAACCCAACCCACAAAATTGTAAAGAATCGATCGAATTCTAAGAAGAGGCATACCTTACCTAGGGCCCCACCCTAAGTGTCTGAGATTTAGCTATAATATATGTATCACTCATAGTCTTGACATATAACTTACAAGGCATTAAATACACAAACATGAAATTCTAAGATTTTGTCAGATTACTCAAAATCTAGAGTCATAAAGTTTCTTAGAGGATCATTATTATACGCCGTATATCTTGTGGTTTGAATTTGTCACGTTCCTTTGATTTGTGGTTTAAGAACTTTATTTATTCCTCATAAAGAATCACAATTATTCACTTACTGAGAAAACATTTTTATAATATTTGAAGTGTAGGTAAGCATACAGAGATAATGGTTAAAACTATACTTTGACACAAATGACAGATTCGTAAAATAAATAAATAAGTGGGTAAGCGGTTATTTCAACAAAGATCTAAAAAGTGATTCTTACTAGATGTGGCAAATATGGCAATGTACTTTTATTGTGTTACATTTGTATTTTATTTATATTAATCTGACTTTTTGACGTGACTTTTTAAGTTTTTTAAAAGTTGACATACTTTTTGTTTCTCTTATTTCTACCGGAATTTTATTATACATATTGACGCCTTTATATTGAATATTTCTTTTCCCGTAATTTACTGTTCTGGGTCGACGAGTTACTAAGTAACTGGCCTTACGTAGCGATATTTTGTGTTGCTTTTTAGTGAAGTTTAGTATTGTGTGCATATCTTTTTTAATATTTTGTGTATAAGAATACACGTGTAGTACTAATATGTTTGGAATGTGTTCATGATTTTAGTGTCCTTGTAAATTTTTTGAGTTGGCGTTCGGATTTTGTAATTAAATATAATTTTGATTAATCTGTTTTGTGCTGTCTGTAGTGTTTTTAGATTAGATTTAGCTGCGGTCCCCCAAATTTCTATTAGGTAATCAATATGTGGTTTAACTAAGGAATTATAAATTATGTATCGTACTTTACGGGGAAGACATTTATTTATACTGTGAAGAGCTCCTGAAAGTGATATTAGTTTACATCTAATTTTTTCTATATGTGGCTTCCAGTTCAAGTAGTTGACTAAAATTAAACCTAGATATTTCTCCTTAGTTTTCCTTTGGATTAATTGATCATTAATTTTCAGTTGAATATTATCGCTATTTTTTTTTGTTTTTTGGGGCAATTTTTACATAGTTTGTTTTATCAGTATTCATTGTGAGAAGGTTTGATCGGAACCAGTCATTTAATAAATTTAAGTCATTTTGAATATGGGGTATCATAGCTTCGACTGAGTGCCCAAAGTAAAAAAGGCTTGTATCATCTGCATAAAGTGAAATGTCTCCCGTAAGGCCCATTTTTGATATACTATTTATGTAAATTAAGAATAACAGGGGTCCCAGAGTTGAGCCTTGAGGCACACCGAAAGTGACAGGATTTGAAGAGCTCTGATATTGACCTATCTTGACTATTTGCTTACGATTATCTAATTATGACCTAAAAATCTTTAGTGCTTTTCCTGTAATACCGACATCAGACAATTTCTGCAATAATATGTCCGGACTAATTGTATCAAAAGCTTTTTGAGGTCGATAAAAATGCCTAGTGCCGACTGTTTTTGATCGATTTTAAGTTTAATTTTAGTAGCGAGATCGATTGTTGCCGAAAGTGTATTTGAATGAAGTCGAAATCCATATTGTTTCTGATATAAGAAGTTTTTAGATTTAAGAAAAGTTTTTAAACGGTTATACATATAATGTATAACCGTTTATAATAATTTTAATTTAGTAATGAACAATTAATTACTAAATTAAAATTATTTAGAGAAATAAGGAAGTAATAATGTTAATTGTACATACATACACACATCAAAAGTGTCTAGGGATCAAGCATTTTTATGCGGATTTCTTGAGATTGAGATGTGGCTTTGTAATAAATTTATGATTTTATAAATTTATATGGATCCTTTTTGGTGCATTTCATAATTTGAAACAGGAACTGTTAATCAAATTCGAGTAAAAGATGAAAATCAGCTGTCAATATTTTCCCTATAAAAACATACAACGCATTGAAGACATTATTAGTGCTACTGTTTCCCTACTACTGATTAAAACCAACGTTATTATGGAGCGGCGACGTCATTTAAGCAGGGAAGAAATGCTCAGAGCCGTGGGAATGATAGAAGCTGGTTCCCGGCAACGTACTGTGGCTTTAGCTCTGAATACAAGTCAGAGTGTTATCAGTCGACTTTGGACACGTTACCGAAGCACTGGTACCGTGGCTGAGCGCCATGGAGGACGGTATCGCTGCACCACACGGAGACAAGACCGATACATTCAAATCTTAACTCGAAGAGCTCCAACAATAACCGCCATGATGTTAGCCGTGAGGCTTCATCACTCTTCAGGGAACTTAATTAGCGACCAAACAGTCAGAAACCGCTTGCATGAAGTGAACCTTCATTCCCGAAGACCGCTACGGGTACCACCTATAGCAATGCACAATCGTAGGATTCGATATCAATGGGCTCTTGAACACAGAAATTGGGCAGAAGAACAATGGCGTTTCGTGTGCTTTTCTGATGAGTCTCGTTTTGGTATGAGACCGGATACAAGACGTATACGACACTGGAGAACCCCTGGACGCCAACAGCGATTAAAATCCTGCCAGGAAGTCCATCCTTATAGTGGTGGAACCATCATGGTATGGGCGGGTGTTTGGATCGGCGGAAGAACTGAGTTGATTTGGATCAGAGGCAACCTCAACGCTCAAATTTATGCTGAGACGATTGTATCTGACGTCATCGTTCCTCTACAAGTGCAAATCGGTCCCTTATTTCAGTTAATGCATGATAATGCACGACCGCACACCGCAAGAGTTGTAAGACAGACTCTCGCCGCAGCTAACATCAATGTCCTGCTCTGGCCTGCTCAGTCGCCAGACTTGAACCCGATTGAGCATGCATGGAATATGCTACAGAGAAGAGCTCTGCCGAATATGGAGGGTATCCAGTCGCAAGAAGACCTTTTTTTGTTGTTGCAACGAACATGGGCGGCCATTCCACAGCGTGATTTGGATGAACTCATTTTGAGTATGCCAAACCGATGTTCTTGTGTTGTTAGTGTTCGCGGTAGAAACACGGATTATTAATTGTTTAAGTTACCCAATAAAATTTTAAAGAAAACTGTTATTTCAGTCTTTTTTTCGAACTTTAATGTTAGTGGTTCAAATGTCAAAAATCCCTTTATTAGGAAAATGGCAAATTTCTTTATTAATGCAAAGGTGACTTGGTTTATCGTTACTGTGACAAACGAAAACACTTTATTTGATGAATCCTTAAAGAAAATTTTAATTAATATCAATCAGGAGAAAAGTTATTGCAAAAATATATGTTGATCCCTAGACACTTTTGATGTGTGTATTATATAAAAAAAGTTATTTAAGAAATCTAAAAAACCCGACTGCTCAACTAAAACGCAAGAAACAAGCACATTATTATTTTAAAAAGTAGAAGTAACATCCCATTAAAAAAATATTATATTAAAAAAATATAATATATTGTTTTTAATGGGATGTTACTTCTTTATATTATGTTCAATTGGGCCCCGCCTGCATGTCACTTTAAAAAAATGTGCTTGTTTCATGCATTTCAGTTGAGCGGCGATTTAGGTTTTTTATTTAGTCCTAAGAGGCTTTCGTGTATGGCAAAACATTTTTTAAATTTATTGTGTAATGTGTATTGGATAAAATAAATAAAATAATAATAAATAACTTTTTTATTTTCAGCTTTTAGTTAAAATATTAATAAACAATTTTTTAGTTTCCCAGGATCGTGTCACATTGGCACCCCACCGGATTCAGAAAGTGAAAGAGCAATGTCCATATTTTTTTAATTTTCTCATCGTATTATTTTTATTATTAGATAATCCCTGATCCCCAAATTGTAGTATTCGAGTAAGTACAATGGCGTCCCCAGCCGCCATGTTTGTATGTTTTTTTTTAACATTAAACTCTTAAGACAAATCTAACGATACCTATATTATATAAATCCGTTCAGTGGTTCTGGAGATATGAGGTAATAAATTATATTACATACATACATACAAGATACGCACGAACAACATAACCCTTCCTTCGCAGTCGGGTAAAAAGAAGATGTTCTACACATTAGCTGCCGCAAAGACTGTGTGTCTATTGTTTAAATAAAAAGTTAATCCATAGACTTGATGCTTAATTATTATTAAGGTATTTTATATTTAACCAGAATAGTATTTTATATGGGATTCTTGTGATAAGAGTTCTGCAATCCAAAATCTGGGCGAACCAATTTACCAAGTTTAGAATGTTGAATTTTCTGCAATCCATGATGTTCTTTGCAGCGTGCAGGGCACAATGTGTTAAGATTGTTTAGCCAGAGATATTGAATAGCATTGACAAAGGCCAACAACTAAATCTTCAGATATTATTTTATTTATTTAAATAGAACGGCGGAAACCAATTACACTATTTAATATAATTTAACACATTCGTGCATTCTTCTCACGCAATTTCAAATATTCTGACAATATTATTTTTATTTTATTTATTTAGGAAAATAAACAGTTACACACTAAAATTATACAAAGACAATTCATATAGGGTGAGTAAGTGTATAACCCACAACATTTTCCACAGATTATAAAAAAGTAATGATTAAAAGATCGCCTTGCGAATGCGATTATAAATAAATATTACGTTCTATCTAAAATGTGTTCAAACATGTTAGCAAAGCTATAGTTGCATGAGTGAGTATAGAGGCATGTAATTATATAATAATACATCATTCGGTTGAAATTTCAGCAATTTTTTTGCGGATCACACTTAGAAACTTTCCGGTATGCACAGCGAAGATATCAATAATGTTGAACACATCATTAAATTATATGATCTTCCATTCATCCGCAAACAAATCAAGATCCGAGTTTGAGTCCAGGAGAGTGTTAATAGACGCTAATGTCCGAGGAATCGGCGACTTGGAGTGAGCAACTGTTAGTGTTGCCCAAATGCAAGACCAAGACGAGACTTAGGCCAGTCTTGGTCTTGGTCTTGCGTCAATACACCTGGTCTTGGTCTTGGTATTGCGCTCTCAGTTTTGGTCTTGGTCTTGGTCTTGCAGCAAGAGTCTCGCAAGTCTTGCAAGTCTTGCAAATACCTATTAGCCTAGGTATTGCTATTTATTGAACACGTTAGTTTAGATTTTGGATTATGATTCGTGCTGTAAGACGTATGTAGTTGCAGAATTATAATCATCAAAATCATCAATACAACCATCCAAGTTCATAAAGGTCGAGTAATTATTAAAAAAAAAAGACTTATTCAAGGTCAGACTCATTCCTCGACCTTTGAACTTGGAGGGTTGTATTGATGATTTTGATGATCATGATTCTGTAACTACATACGTCTTACAGCGCGAATAATATTTTAATCAACAAACAATCTAGCACTGGCCTGCAAATTGCAAAAAAAAATTAGAAAATTTGAATTTTGCGGGCTATCCTGGAGCATTCACCAATGTACAATGTTAATCAACCAATAATAGAAGACTACAGGCAAAGCCTACCTATGCGGCCAAAATAAGGAAGTGCGTGTGTGTTGAGATTAGCAGATTTCATTACAGTGTTACAGTGTGCGTAGGTAAATTTTTTAGGCAATTTGTCGTACTCGTGACTGGCGCGCTTTGCTACGTAGGTACTGTCGTAAGTATGTGTAAGTAAGAAACAATGTAGGTACCTACTACAACAAAATTGTATTCCTTAGAAAAATAATCGTCGTACCTACACGACGATTATTTTTATTTAGTTAGTAAATCATCGCTGAAGACTATGGTCTTCAGCGATGATTTACTAACTAATAATAATTAGTTTGTTTAATGGAATGGGATGGAAGAGTTGTAGAATAAAGACAATTTATGCAATTTAACATTTATTTAAATAAAAAATTGAACACAAATAAAAAAATTGCAGTACAGTATACAATAGCATTGACATAATTAAAAAAAGTTATAAGTACAAATCAAAGCGTTTCCTTACACAAAAATTCTCCTAATGTACCTATGTAAGTACCTATGTATTATGTGAACGGCTCGCCAACATGCAGATATAAACCCCGAGAGGATACTGTCATCATCCTCTTATAATCTCAGCCATATTTGATTTTACCTGTTAATTATCTCAGCGGCGACACAAAGTCTAGGAGCAGTCTAAATTTTTACCTATTTTGGTAGGGTTGTCAACGTTTATCAACTTTTTAATAACTGGGTAGATCCACGATAGAATATTTTTTCTACTAATTTCCTAAGTAGGTACTTCCTGTTGAATTGCTACATAAATTAGTTACAAAAATTAATATAAACAAGCTTCAACACAACAAAGCTCTGTACTCGCCTGCCCTCTATCGTTCTATTCTTTCATCCCGCCTGTGTGTTAGGAGCTAGACACATTCCTTCCAAATAAATTAAACGATTAATAAACGTTTAAATATTAAGTGAAAATTCTAATTGTGGTGTTTTAATTACTCTCACAAAATAATAAATTAATAGGTTATGGGACCAGTTGTGCGCGAGTGAAAATCCGCTGTGTTGAACAATAAAAAAAAAATGGACCATTCCAAGATAAAACGAAATATCAAGCCGTTCGACGGTGAGAAGTATAGTGTATGGAAGTTTCGTATTCGTGCGTTGCTTAACGAAATGGATGTGATAAAAGTTATTGACGACGACTCATTACCTCGCAACGAAACGTGGGAAAAAAATAATAGTACAGCTAAAAATGTAATCATCGAATATCTATCGGATTCTTATCTCGGTTTCGCTAAGGAGGGTGTATCGGCAAAAGACATTTTGAAGAATTTAGATACGTTGTACGAGCGTAAGAGCATTGCAACTCAATTGGCTTTAAGAAAAAAGTTGTTGTCGTTAAAGTTAAAAAGTGAAGTGTCGCTCATAAAACACTTTGCAACGTTCAATGACCTCATCACAGAGCTACTTGCAGCTGTTGCGAAGTTAGAAGAAACCGATAAAGTTGCTCATTTTATGCTAAGTTTACCCTCAACTTACGACGGAGTGATAACAGCGATCGAGACGTTATCGGAAGATAATATGACGTTAGCTTTCGTTAAAACACGGCTATTGGATCATGAAGTGAAGCTGAAAAACGAGTCAGGCGATATGAGCGCAAAAGTGTTGCAAATTGAAATGAAAAGTGACAAGTCGACGAAAAGAAAATTTAATAATAAACAGTCAAATAAGTATATAAAACGAATGAATGAGAACTCTCAATTAATAAAATGTCATCATTGTGGGCGTAGAGGACATAAACGAAATGATTGTTTCCATTTCAAACGAATGAATCAACAAAAGGGCAATAATATAAACAATAACCGGCCAAGAACAGTACACTCAGTTGAGATAAGCCAGAATAAACAATCAGCATTGAATGAGTTCTCAGGATTTGCTTTTATGACCGGAGAATATGAAACGCAAGACTGTGATAACAAAGTTACCTTTCTTCTGGATTCCGGCGCCTCGCATCACATTATCAATAGAGAAGACTTGTTTACTAACTTTGTCGTTTTAGATACACCACTGAAAATTTCAGTTGCTAAAAATGGTGAATTTATTTCAGCTACAAAAAGAGGTACACTGCAGGTTACCAGCAACATGGGTATCCAGGGCTGTTTGGACGGTGTTCTGTACTGCCCTGAGGTTCCGTACAATTTACTGTCGGTTTCCAAAATGCAGCGAGCTGGATACACTGTCATTTTCAGTACTGATGGTGCGCAAATATGCAAAAATGGTAAAACAGTGATGAAAGGTATGCCCTTTAACAATTTAATTGCTGTAGATTTTGTGGCGTCTGTAAGCGAGAGTCGTCCTGTTTCCCAAGCATGCATTAGTGACAAAACTACATACAAATTATGGCATCAGAGCCTTGGTCACATGAGTAAAAACAAATTTATCGAAATAAAACGACTTGAGTTGTTTAAGGA
Organism: Tholera decimalis; assembly: GCA_943138885.2. Classification (NCBI taxonomy): domain Eukaryota; kingdom Metazoa; phylum Arthropoda; class Insecta; order Lepidoptera; family Noctuidae; genus Tholera; species Tholera decimalis. The sequence goes on along the minus strand of OW964553.2, from coordinate 2,042,030 downwards.
CATAAGTGAGTTAAGCGCTGTGGTGCCGGATGATGAATTATGTGAAGCTTGCATTAATGGGAAGCAGAGCCGACTGCCGTTTAATCACGCCAAGGACAGAAGTCACGTAAATCAACCTCTATTTGCTGTCAGTTCTGATGTCTGTGGTCCTATCACTCCAATGACAGTTGATAATAAAAATTATTTCGTGTTGTTTGTTGATCAGTATACCCATTATTGTGTTACATACTTAATAACATACAAGTCTGACGTATATGCTGCGTCCAAAGACTTTGTCGCAAAAACTGAAGCTAACTTTAATTTAAAAGTAACTAACTTGTTTTGCGATAACGGTGGTGAATATTTATCTGCCGAAATGAAGAGGTTCTGTCCTGAAAAGGGTATTTCATACCATTTAACAGTTCCTAGAACTCCACAGCAAAATGGTGTTTCAGAACGGATGGTAAGAACCATTACTGAGAAAGCTCGTTCTATCTTAAACGGTGCTCAATTAGATAAAGTTTTTTGGGGTCAGGCAGTTTTGACTGCAGTTTATTTGATAAATATAACACCGACTAAAGCCCTCAAACTTTTAAAAACACCATATGAGTTGTGGCACGATAGGAAACCGGAAATAAAATATTTAAAGGTTTTTGGATCGACAGTTTATGTGCATAACAAAACGACTAAAGCAAAATTTGATGATAAATCATGGAAAGGTATTTTGGTGGGGTATGAACCAAACGGTTATAAAGTTTGGAACCCAGACTGCGAAAACTTCGTAGTGGTTAGAGATGTTATCGTGGACGAAATTAACTTTTTGAGGTCCAGGCCTTCTTGGAAGCCTGAAGAGAATATTGGAAATTCTCATGACAAAACTGATAATGATAGTGTGTCAAAATCAGTGTCAAGTAAGTCCCGAAACTATCTCGAAACGAAACTAGATGGTTCAAAATCTAGTGAGAACGGTGAATGTCCTACTAAAGTTTGCAAATTGAACCATGATACGCAAAATGTAAACAAAAATACTGAACTTAGGAGGAGTGATAGGATTAAAGACAAACCCCCTGTTTCATATAATGAAATTGATGACCAAGACTATTTGATATGTGCTCAAACTGTTTTATGCAATTTATCAAAATCATTTGCAGAAATTAAGTATAGAAATGATAGAAGTAAATGGGAAAGCGCGATTAAAGAGGAACTTAGTTCATTACATAAAAATGAAACGTGGGCTTTAGTACCACAACCGCCAAACAAAAACATCGTAGATTGTAAATGGATATTTACTGTCAAAAATGATGAGTTTGGAAATCCTCAAAGATATAAGGCGTTTAGTGGCGCGGGGTTTTAGTCAAGAGTATCTTACAGATTATAATGAAACATTTGCACCTGTCGCCAGAATAGCCAGTTTTAGATTCATTATTAGCCTTGCCAATCAATTTAATTTATTAGTTCATCATTTGGACGTTAAGACCGCCTTCCTAAATGGCGAATTAAAAGAGGAAATCTATTTAAGGGTTCCTGAAGGTGTATCGTGTAAAGAAGGCTATGTTTGTAAATTACAAAAGGCGTTATATGGGCTTAAACAAACCGCCAGGTGTTGGTTCGAAGTATTCGAACATGCTTTGAAAGAAATAGGGTTTCAGAATTCATCAGTTGACAGATGTATATATATACTAGATAAAGGATATATATGTAAAAATATATACGTAGTGTTATACGTTGATGATCTAGTAGTAGTATGCGCTGACATAAATACTATGACTAATTTGAAAAGATATTTGATGAGAAAATTCGAAATGACCGATTTAAAAGAAATAAAACTGTTTCTAGGCATAAAAATCACTAGAGAAGGTGATCAAGTGTATTTAGACCAAAGTGCATACATAAAAACAGTCTTGACTAAGTTTAATATGCATGAGTGTAAACCTGTGTATACACCCTTAGAAAATAAGTTAAACTATGACGCGTTGAATTCCGAGGAAAGATATGACGTACCCTGTCGAAACGTCATAGGATGCCTTATGTATATTATGCTATGTACTAGGCCCGATTTAAGCGTCAGTGTAAACATACTGAGCAGGTACACACACAAAAATAATAAAGAACTATGGCAATGTTTAAAAAATGTACTAAGGTACTTAAAAGGCACAACTGATCTTAAATTGTGTTACAAAAGGTGTAAATACAATGAGATTTTATGTGGATACGTAGACTCAGACTGGGGTGGCAATGATACACATGATAGAAAGAGTACAACTGGGTATTTATTTAAACTCTTTGACCAGTGCACGATCTCCTGGTGTACTCGAAAACAATTGTCAGTCGCAGCTTCCTCAACTGAAGCTGAGTATATGGCATTGTTCGAGGCAGTTAGAGAAGCATTGTGGCTAAAGTCTTTAGCGGCCAGTATAAATATACCTATTGCTGCACCAATTGTCATTTATGAAGACAATAATGGATGTATAAGCATAGCCAATAACCCGTCAAGTCATAAACGGTCAAAACATATTGATATAAAATATCACTTTTCTCGGGAACAAGTTGAGAAAAATGTAATAAAATTAAATTACATTCCCACAGGTGAACAGCTGGCCGACGCATTAACAAAAGCTCTGCCTGCAAGTACATTTCAAATGATGAGATATAAAATGGGTGTACAATAACAGTGCAGTGTAAAGAAGTGTGTAATGAACGAATTAATTTTAAGAACACACGTCATTTATAATAAGTATTAATTTTATTTGAATTGGTCTGGTTGAAGGTTTTACTGGGTTTTCCTCAACCCTCGAACGAATGTTGGACCAAATTGTAATTCCCCAGCAAGTATTTGGAAGTTAATGTGATTTAGTTAGGTAGTCGATTTAAATCTATTTTTGTTTGTATAACTATCGATTAATTTTTGAGGGGGCGTGTTGAATTGCTACATAAATTAGTTACAAAAATTAATATAAACAAGCTTCAACACAACAAAGCTCTGTACTCGCCTGCCCTCTATCGTTCTATTCTTTCATCCCGCCTGTGTGTTAGGAGCTAGACACATTCCTTCCAAATAAATTAAACGATTAATAAACGTTTAAATATTAAGTGAAAATTCTAATTGTGGTGTTTTAATTACTCTCACAAAATAATAAATTAATACTTCCCAGTCTAAATATATTTTTCATAATTTTTGTTTTTCAATAATTTGTTGTGTGTAATTGAATGGTAAACTCTAAATCTTACTTGAGAGCTTTTTTTAAAATAAACTTATGGAAAGCAGTGTTCGGATTCGAACCAGTGTGAGAATGTATTTATACAAGAAACTCAGAGCATTCAATTTATACCTACCTACTGCTGAGACATCTTCAAGGTCACTTAATTTTATCCTCCTGTACCAACCCTACCAAAATAGGTAACAATTTTGTGTGCCTCTGTCCGTTGTCAGCGAATGCGGCGCTCAAACAGTGTCAAATGCTGTGATACACTTGTTGCAAGCCGCGGCGTCTTTGTCGGTAATTATCAAATAAGTAGGTATATAATACACCGACCGACCAACAGTTTATTCGCAGAACGTTACATTTTCCCAACCAACCTTGAACCTTAATTCTTTAGCGATAAAGTTGAAAATCTGTTAAGAAATTTGACAGATTGTAGGAGCTTGATGTGCTGGCATCTGTACCAAAACATTGGCTGCCGTAGAAACTGTTACTAGACCTTTTCGACTCGCTGTTAGTTTTAAATTTTGCTGAATAGAAGAATAATATAAACTTTGAAACATAAGTAGGTACCTACATAATGTTTATAATTATAATTTTGTAGGCTACAATTTTAAGCACATACCAACCTACGAGTACTAACGTTAGATCTGCACATTAGACATAAACAAGCATAATATACCTACGCTTACTTTTACATCGTTCTGGAGCCGAAACATAGTACCTACCTAACTCCAGTTGAGTAATAATTACTATTGGCGTTGTTATTTTTTTTTTAAGACATCTAATATAGTAGTTAGAAATGTATCATTTTTTTTCTGTCATTCGAGTTATATCTTAGTAGCGGTTCCACTATTTCATTCATAAATGCAATATGGTACGCGATCTACTTAGTGATGACGTAGCGCGGAACCGCTGTGCACCTGCGGGTCAGTTGTGGGAGTCAATGCACGACGGAAAAAATAATATTGCATAAAACCTACAACATTCTTTTGGCGGCAGTCGGGCGGCTTCTACAAAGGCAGGCAATTCGAACAGAAAAATGAATCGTTTCGTCTGTCGAATAGTGTTCATTTTTATTTAGCAGCGGTGCCCTTTTTAAGAAATTGTTGAACCGAATTAAGACCTTAATTTTATACAGATAACCGTGTGATTCGGTTGTGCATCTTCGTCATCATCTTCTAAATGGTAAAATTTCTAATTTTCACCATTAACTGTTTAGAAATAAAGTCTAAATTTGCTTTTCGTATACTTATTTGTGTACGTATTTAGATCGCGTATGTATTTAATTTAATTTATTTGCACCATATTGTGCTTATAACATTTTACATTTGTATAGCATAATAGTCATTAAAAATAAACATTAATTAAAGCACAGAATTTATATAATAATAAAAATAAAGTGAGCAACTGCGCCTGAGCTAGGCCGAGCTTGTATTTCAGGACGCAGTTTACAATAGGAATGAACAATCAGTTACAATATAATATTATGTACATCATTATAATGTGTTTTAGTGTAGTGTGACTTACAAGTACACAGAAAGTATGGTATAGTGTATAGTAAGTTGTAATGTAATGTTGGTTTGTGTAATGTAGGAGTGTTTTTTGTATTTTGTATTGAATGCTTTTGTGTAGTGTGACTGTGGATGGATTTCATCTTAAAACTTTAAGTAGATCTTCTGTAGTAGTGTAATCACATTTAAGAAGATAGTCCAAAAGTTTTGTTTTGCATTTTTGTTTGGTTAGCGTGTATATATTAAGTTGTGAATTCAATTTATTATATAGAAAGGGACCGGTGAAGCAGAAGAACCTATGTGTAAATGAGTGTTTGAATTGGTGTGAACGTGGGACGACTGCATTGCGACGACGTTTAAATAAATTATTTTTGTCGAGGGGGGTCAGGGAATGCTGTTTAAGTACTGTAGACAAGATGTAAAGTTGGCGGACAGTAGGTAGGTTTCATGATCGATACAGAAGATGTGTAGGGTAGTCAATAGGTCGAAAAGAGCTGACTTTTAAAATTGCCCGTTGTGCTATTTCAAGAGGAAGTAAAGAAGTTTTAGAGGCTCCACCCCAAGAAGAAATGCAATAAGTTAGAAGCGATTGACAAAGTGCCCTATAGACTTTTTTTAGAATGCAAGTATTAGCTACATAACGTAGATTTTTAAAAACATATATCAATTTTCTAAGTCTAGATTGCAGTAAAGAAATATGTGCATTGAAATTTAATGATGAGTCCAATATAACTCCCAAATATTTTACTTCACATTTCCTTATCAGATTTGTGCAGTTACAAGTAGAACCATAAGCTTGGTGGACATGACAGGTATGTGATTTTATTGTAAGACCAATGGGGGGCTTATTAGGATTTCGAGAGTGAAAGGGCATGTACATTGTTTTCTCTGTATTTAGCGTCAGACAATTTTGTTTCAGCCAGTCTGATACCTTGTTGAAACCCTCCTGCGCGAGCATGTAGGTATCATTCCAAGTTTTAGCAGAGAAAAGCAGTGCAGTATCGTCCGCATAAGAAATTATAATACCCTGCTCCAGTTTCAGGTCACAGAGGTCATTAATATACACTAAGAAGAGTGTAGGTCCGAGTACTGAGCCCTGAGGTACACCAAAAGTCACTGATAAATCAGTACTAATGTAGGAACCTAGTTTTAGGCATTGTTTACGACCGCTTAGATAGTCTTGGAATAATTTCAGCTGCAGGCCTCTTATACCCAAACGCTCTAATTTGAGTAGAAGTCGCGGGAGAGACACCGTGTCAAATGCCTTGGCAAGGTCGAGGAAGATGGCAAGTGGTTTGTTTCCATTGTCAAGATTTCTAACAAATTGACCGGATGAAATCATATTATTGCTTTCGAGATACTTAACAAGTCTACCATTAATTATATTTTCCAGGATCTTAGATATAGCTGGTAGTAAAGCAATAGGCCTATAGTTACAGACACGGTGTTTATCTCCCGACTTGAAGATAGGGACAATGATAGCTTTTTTTAGAACGTTTGGGAAGACACCCCGACTAAGACAAACATTAAATAGATGAGTGAGCGGTGGGGTAATCTTATGAATGTTGTGGAATTGTGGATACTTAAGTTTACACACACATATGCATTTACTGCAAGAAAGCGTTACTTCGAGTTCTCATTATTTCACAAAAAAAACAATAAATTTAACTTTACATGTTTTTTTATTGTTCGTTTTTTTTTTTTGTTTTGAAAAAAATAGTACCAATCATTTCGAATTCGATGTTCGAGTTCATGGCTTTCGGTTCCAGAACGATCTAACAGTAACCGTGTATTATTATAGGTAGATACTTACAAGGTATGAACTTTGCTAGAAAGTTATTCTAGGTAGGTACATTTTATCATATGGGATGATGGGAACAGATTTGTGAGTATTAACACGCTACTTACTTAATAAATAGTTGAAATATAATAAGGTACTTACCTACCTAATCAATACAATACCTTTTAGGGTTCTTTCAGACGAGCGGCACTTTGCCAACTGCAGATACAACTGCAGCCCTTAGTTTAGTGTTATGACGATACCTACGGTTTTGATACTGGTGAAAGTCTTTCAAAATCGGGATTGAAACCAAATGCCTACTTAATAACGCCCAAATCTCAGTTTGTCTTAACTGCAAGACGCAAGAGTCTTGCAGGCTTAAGTCTTGTCTTGCTCAAGTCTTGCAGGGTTCAGTCTTGGTCTTGTTCTTGCTACAATAAGGCGGTCTTGGTCTTGCTAAAATGCAAGAACAAGACCAAGACTGCAAGACGAAGACCGATTTTGGGCAACACTAGCAACTGTACGGCGAGTACAGCTAATAGGCGGTGCTTCCTATGACCACAGTAAGGACACTCAGAATGCTTACCTCATTATGCGGATCAGGTGCATCAATAATCCCCCTGAGAATCTTAAATACCACAGTCATCTGATCACGCGAACGTCTGACTTCTAAGGAATTGAAGGATAAGCTTTTATGAAACTGTAATTTTATTTCACAGGTAGCTAATGTATCGTCTGTTAAAGACCAATCGTCAATTAATAACTTGTCGAACTGAAAGGTTCGTGATTTCGTATGCCCACTATATCAAGACTATAATAATCTGTCTATATCGTTCCCACTGTTGGGAACCCAGACCTCTTGTCTATAAATGGGCCGTAGCCCATAATGCAACGCGTTCCCAGTGCGAGTTGGTACATGAAGCTCGTTGTCGGATTTTTCGTTCCTAGAAAATGCTAGTTTCACCACCGTGTCCTCGTGGAGGCGATGGACGGCGGCGGCGGCTCTTAACTCCTTCGTTCTCAGTCAACTTGCATTACTACGCAAATAATATAACTGTAGGGTGAATCCCTATCGCCCTGAGGACACGGTGGAACACACAGTGGAGATTTGCTCCACTTGGGCAGAGCTCCGTCGTGTCCTCGTAGGGATGATAGGCGGCGACCTCTCGCTCCCGGCCCTGGTTCAATCCATAGTCCGGAGCGAGGAGGCATGGGAAGCGGTTACCTTTTTCTGCGAAGCAGTTATGCAAGCGAAGGAGGTGGCGGGACGCGCGAGGTCTCACAGCTCTCGCACTCCAGCCGCCGCAGGAGATGCTTCGAGCGTCGGGAGTCACAGGGTGACTCCCAGCCACCACCGCGCGCGCGAGCAATGGGTAGCTCGCCGCCCGACTGAAACCAGGCCCGCGTAGACGGCACGTCGTGTTCCACGCGCGCCTCAAAGAGTGTCAGCAGAATTGTCTGGGCCCATAAGGGGCCGTTGCCTGCCGGGATTGCGGAATTGTTCGAAAGAGTTACCATGACCTCGGAACAAGAAGGGCATATGATGGAACACGGATGGGTTTTAGTCAGTAAAAGTCTGACGCATCCTCCCGTTTCGCCCAGATTGGGAGGCAGCCATTGGATGATTTCCCATCCTTAAAAAAAAGGTGAATCCCTAGCATAAATGGATGTCCAATTTGTCAATGTGTGAACAACGGGATGAGACGAAATGAAAATGCAAGGAGTCCGACCCAAACCACGTCTAATTGAACACTAATTATTAAAAGTCAAATTATTTAAAAGTAACCTTGTAAAAAGATGAATGGCTTAATGTAAAAGTGCCAATGCACTGTCAAATGTAGGTCGCGTCCAAAGTGCACATGCGCGAGCCTACTAGCTAACTTAAAACAATCAAATATTTTGAAATAAATGCAATATTTTGATAATTCATGTACGTGCACCGTACAATAACATCATACAAATCGATCGCGTATCTCCATAACTCCTTCAATAAATATGTAAGTATCGTGTTGTCCAACACCACTTTTCTCTCAAACACATCTCTGGTCCGCTGCACAGAACAGGGAGCACAGACTGCACACGTGTCATGCACAGCTCTTTGAATGAAAATGACGTAACTCTTAATACCTGTAATTTCAGATTTTGATATAAACTTACCATAAACAATACTTGAAGTGCTCGTAGTGAAAGGGATCAGTATTACGAGTAATTAAGGGACGCCATTGGTCACTGGACTTTTTTTACACTTTTAGGGTTCCGTACCTCCAAAGGAAACACAGAACTATTATAACTAGGATCACTTAGATGTCGGTCTGGCTGTCAAGACAATTGTTTTCTTAGGAAAGGGTAGAGATATCGAATTTAAATTTTCATCATATGCCTACGGTTTGTGTAAGTTTAAAAAAATCTCAACTGTAAGTCAACGCGATCGAAAGATATGACCGTCTTTTATTCGGGATGAGCCCGCTCTCGTCTTCGACCTCGCCTGATGGTAAGCGATAGATGACGTCTACGATGGAATGAGTGAGCACAGAAGGTAGCTGTTCATTTTGCTCAACCTCAAAAATAACAATTTACGAGTTAGTTTACTTTCTACGAGTGCGCGATACACATGTTTACGGTATCCGAAGCATTCTTATTGACTCAGCAGAGATATGTTTCTTGTCTGGTGCCAGCTCCGACGTGCTTAAACTCAAATTGTTACTCTGTATGTAACCGGTGTACGCTGTATTGTGCAGTTGTTTGTAGTAAAAACTATATAAAATAATTTATTCAGGCGTTTTTTTTTATTAGGGTTCCGTAGCCGAATGGCAAAAAACAGAACCCTTATAGTTTCGTCATGTCTGTCTGTCTGTCTATCCGTCCGTCCGTCCGTAAGTCACAGCCATTTTATTCCGAAACTATTAAGACTATATATGTGAAACTTGGTAGGTAGATGTATTCTGTGAAACGCTTTCCGATATTAAGAAAAAAATTAACAAATATTTAAATTAAAGGTCCCCATACATGGAACTAAAACTGAAAATATTTTTTTCATGAAACTTATACGTGTCTGGTAAAACCACTTTTTCAACCGACGACAAAAAGAGGAGGTTATCAATTCGACGCGTATATTTTTTATTTTTTTTATGTATGATCATCGAGTACTGGAAGACGGCTGAACCGATTTGGAAAATTCTTTTTTTGTTCGAATGGGTATACTTCGAAATTGGTACCACTATCACCTAAGTCAGGATCTGATGATGGGATCCTGGAGAAATCGAGGGAACTCTTCAAATATTATAGGCACACCTATGGCGTTTTTTTTTTTTTTTTTTTTTTTTTTTTTTTAAAAAGATTACTAGCAAAGTGTGTAGAATTCACATTACTAGCAATCTTGTTAACCCCTCCAACTAAGCTAAATTATGCTTGTGTCTGGAGTGGGTTCACGGCAATTGTGTAATGGGTCGGATTCGAACTTGCGACCTCTCGATCACAAGTCCGACACCTTATCCATTAGGCTATTGACGCTTCAAATTCAATTCAATTCAATTTCTTATAGTAACTTGTGCAGTTGCTCTCAAAAAGTACCATTTGGGGAAGTGGAACTGATGATGAAGACCACAGATGGCCGCCGAAACTACTCAATAATAAGTATTAAGTGGATTGCGATTCGATTACTTGAATATAGATGTTAAGCACTTTATGCTCGTCATAATGCATATGGTGATGTAGAGCTGATGGTGAAGTACCAGGAGAACTCCTCAACAATTAACGGCCCAGCATTGGGAAAAGCAATATTTTGTAAAAGGTTATAAGTAGTTGACATTTAGGCTCTTGTAACTAGGTAAATTAAAAATCATCCAACTAAAAAGAGTGAAAAAAAAACTTTTTAACAAAAAATTAAACCGACTCCCAAAAAACACTGCAAAGTGAAAAATAACTTTGATTTCGGAAGTCGGTGCCAAAAACGAAAAAAAAACAAAACTAAAGACACCGACTACCGAAATTAAAGCTATTTTTCACTTTGCAGTGTTTTTTGGGAGTCGGTTTAATTTTTTGTTAAAAAGTTTTTTTTATAAAGTTAATCGTTTAAAGAAGATATAATTATACGGTTCCAAAGTGGTAAAATGTGCGTCCCCCCCTCTAATTTCTATAATAATGGAGTGAAAAATCTATAAAAAATACATGTCTGTTGATCTTAAAGTAAACTTTCAAACCAAATTGGTTTGTACGAGATCGGGTCAGGAGTTTTTGAGATACAGCATATTTTCTAAAACCGCAAATATAACTTTGTAATTCATACACACACTATGAAGTTATTTAGCGTAGTTGTAAAAAACGTAAAAAGCTAGTTTTAAGAAATTCGTAAGGTAAATAATAATAATAAATAATAATAATATAATAATAATATTCCACAACTTTCACACAACGCCATCTAGTCTCAAACTAAGCAGAGCTTGTGGTATGAGTACTAGACAACTGATAAACATACATATATATTTCTAAATACATACATATTATAGATAAATTACACCCAGACAAAGTTTCTTTGTCAAATGAATATACATATTATGTTATTTATCAACCGACGACAAAAAGAGGAGGTTATCAATTCGACGCATATATATATATATATTTTTTAATGTATGATCACCGATTACTCGAAGACGGCTGAACCGATTTGGAAAATTCTTTTTTTTATTGAAATGGTATACTTTGAAATTGGTCCCATTTTTATAAAAGTCAGGATCTGATGATGGAATCTTGGAGAAATCGAGGAAACTCTTCAAATATTATAGGCAGACCTATGACGTTTTGGGTATTTATCATAGTAACTTGTGCAGTTGCTCTCAAAAAGTACCATTTGAGGAAGTGGAACTGATGATGAAGACCACAGATGGCTGCCGAAACTACCCAATAATAAGTACTGAGTGGATTGCGATTCGATTACTTGAATATGGATCTTAAGCACTTTATGCTCGTCACAATGCATATGGCGATGTAGAGCTGATGGTGAAGTACCAGGAGAACTCCTCAACAATTAACGGCCCAGCATTGGGAAAAGCAATATTTTGTAAAAGGTTATAAGTAGTTGACATTTAGGCTGTTTTAACTAGGTAAATTAAAAATCGACCAACTAAAAAGAGTGAAATAAAAACTTTTTACCAAAAAATTGAACCGACTCCCAAAAACACTGCAAAGTGAAAAATAACTTTAATTTCGGAAGTCGGTGCCAAAAACGAAAATACAAAACTAAAGACACCGACTACCGAAATTAAAGTTATTTTTCACTTTGCAGTGTTTTTGGGAGTCGGTTAAATTTTTTGGTAAAAAGTTTTTATTATTATAGTTACTACGGAACCCTTCATGGGCGAGTCTGACTTGCACTTGGCCAATTTTTCTTGATAGGCTTGCATTTGACCACCGAATATATAGCACGCTTAACTAGCAGTAATCTATTAACTCCACAGTTAAGTTGATTGTGTCAGTAACTTATAGTACCTATACTATAACATATTTGGAAGTATAAAAAACTAGACCGTATTTCCTAAGAAATATAGTTATTATAATAAATATATCGTAAACAACACAATAATGTATATGGGACTAGGGTTTCGGAGTATGTACTTTACTATATTAACAAACTCCCAGAGGAATTGCAAACGCTGTACATAACAAATACGAAAAGTTGTAAGTACAGATACAAACGTTCTTACATAACAAATAGTTAATTATATTAGTAGTATTCCTGTTTTTTTTTTCTGTATAATCAAATAATTAATTAATTACGATTCGTCGGCACACAGATAGCTCTAAGAAGCTTTCGTGTATGACTAAACATTTTTTAATATATTGTATGATGTGTATTAGATAACATAATAAATAAAAAAAATATGTATACAACGTGAAACGGAAACCCCATATCAATCCAAAAGGGCTGAAGACAACATCTGGTATGGAGTCTCTATGCCCAGTTTCAGAACAAAATAAGTGACTCAAAGAATTGATACAAAATTATCGGTTTCATATGTTTCTTGAATATCAATCATAACAAACATGTCACAGCACTACGAGGGTCAATAACTTTCCACGTCACTTGCCTATAATACGATAATTCTCTTCAATCATCTTAATTTGAAAAATTCAGTCTCTGGTATCAATGTATTGAAATTTCTAATTAGTTCCACATTTATGAAGACATAGGATTACCAAACCCTTTTCATATCGTTTGTTATCATCCAAAGAAGCCGTGCACTTGGTATGTATATACCCTTTAAATTACACGTTGTATATGTATAGATAATATATAGACTGACCCTGCAATTTTGTATAGATTAGATGATTATAGATATCTTGTATTGATAGAAATATTTTAGGAATATGTCGTGTAATAATTACAAGAAATATTTACAGACTCACGTCTTTTTTCTTTCTCTCCGTGTGGGACAATTATCGAATGTCAGACTTCTACTGCCCCACCCTATTCTGCTGCCGCCCTTAAGTTTAAGCGGGAGGATGTGTCAGATTTTTACTGACTAAAACCCATCCGTGTTCCATCATATGCCCTTCGTGTTCCGAGGCCGCGGTAACTCATTCGCACAATTCCGCAATTCCTTACTAGCTTGCAGTTGAGTATTAATGTTTTACATAGAGAAACTCCCTACTTGTCCCATACAACCTAGTACCACGATACGCTTTGACCAGACCAGTGATGGATTTTCTTACTGCTGACTAACCGTAACGACTGGCAACATGTTCAAATGACAGCCGGGCTTAACATGTTTTCAGAAGCCTCGTGCTTCTGAAAACGTCAGACCGCCAGCTTCCAAGCTTCGGGCTACTACTGAGAAATTTTGTACAGAAAAACCTAAAAGCACTTTTTGCCCGTCTCGAAAGTAGAACCTGAGACTTCTTGCTCCGCAGTCACGCTTTCAGGACTAACGAGGCAGTCTGCAAAAAAGGATCTCACTAATGAGGGATGGAATCTAAAGCAAATTAAGTTGTTGAAGAAATTGAAAAAATCTGTGATGAAAGAAATATAATAATAAAATAACATAAATTGGCCAAGTGCGAGTCAAACTCGCCCATGACGATGTATATTTATTTGACAAAATAAACCTTACAAATCTCTTAAAACTAGCTTTTTACAACTACGCCAAATAACTTTGTTTTTCATAGTGTTTGTATGAATTACAAAGTTATATTTGCGGTTTTAGAAAATATGATGTATCTCATAAACTGCTGACCCAATCTCATTCAAACTAATTTTGGTTGAAAGTTTACATTAAGATCTACAGATATATATTTTTTTAGATTTTTCACTCCACAATTATAAAAGTTAGAGGGAGACACACATTTTACCACTTTGGAAGCTTCTATCTTTTAAACGATTGACTTTATGAAAAAGTGGTTTTAGAAACCCTTATGTCATTTTTAAAAACCTGTCTATAAATACTACACATGCATAGGTTTCATGAAAAAAAAAATATTTTCAGTTTTAGTTCCATGTATAGTCCCCCTTTATTTTAAATTATTTTTTTCTTAAAATCGGAAAGCGGTTCACAGAATACATCTAACTACCAAGTTTCACATGTACAGTTCTAACAGTTTCGGAATAAAATGGCTGTGATATACGGACGGACGGACAGACAGACAGACAGACGGACAGACTTGATGAAACTATAAGGGTTCTGTTTTTTTGCCATTCGGCTACGGAACCCTAAAAAAGCACACACACTCTAAATTGGACTTTAAAATGGCGTCAATATCCTTAAGCTAGTGTGTTGGACTTGTAATCGAGAGGGCGCTAGTTCGAACACCACTCATTACGCAATTGAACAGACAAGCATATTTAGCTTAGTAGGAAGGGTTAACAAGATTGCTAGTCTTCTTATCGTGTGGGTAGTAGGGTCTAACGACCCCATACACCCTAGTGTCGAGAGTTTCTAGACCGCCTCAAGGGCCTCTGACGTGGTCTATTTTGACGACCGCTTTTTGGCAACCGGGACCACAGGCTTATACGTGCCTTCCGAAGCACGGTACCATCTTTTTATCAGACAATTAGGTGATTCAGGCCTACAATGTCCTAACTAAACTGGAAACAAGTTTACAAAATATGCTTCCCGCGGGAATCGAACCCACGACCACTGAGTCATAAGGCAAACGCCTAAACCACTCGGCCACGGAGGCAGTTAAGATTAAGTAAGAGGCAGTAAGATTTTCAATGAAGACAATATTAACAATACACAGCATATAAAAGTACAAAGCAGTAAGTAGCACTAACAATGACATAATTTGACGTAAGCAGTGACGTCCCATTATGGCCGTCGAGCGGCAACTATTCAATGTCTATTCGATTTATTTTAATTCACCTCGTACTTTTAACGGGCCGTACTTCAGGGTTGTCACGTTTGTTACTTTAACTAACATAGTTTGGGAACTAGTTAGTTGCAGTTAGCAGTTTTCGACTCTGCCATATTGTCATGTGGTTGACATCACTTGGGAGTACTTCTGGAAGATTGGTCGGCAATTTAGGCTTGTTTCTATATATAGCTACTTTTCCGTCAATGTGAACCTGCCTTCAAATATTTTTCAAAACATTGGAATGATCAGGTGAGATGTTGGACAAATGGGAGTCTAACAACAGCAAAAATAATGATGCATCGGTTGATTCTAGTGTCTATCATGGGACCTTTAATGCAATTGTTTCAATAAGCTCACGGAGTAGTTTGCCAGCCCTGCTGGCACATTTTTCTCCACGCCATTTGGCTCATTGTGTCGGCCAGCACAGTGCGACAGGCCGGCTTCCATCTGCGTCTAGATGGAAGTCGGCAGTCTCTGACTGGAAGCCGCGGCACTCGTCGCGGAAATGCACTTACTTAGGCTGCTTCCTTCGATTGATTTTAATGTAATATTCTTAGTCGCGCTTCTGAAGTAATGTTTTCAAACATTCCCAGTAGCGCCGACTTTAATTATGCCTGGAAGCCGGCGCGTTTAATGTGTTCTCCGCTTAACGTTCTCTGCATAATCTTTGTGGAGAAAACTTTCTATACGCTGATGTCATTGTAGTTTATTGGGGCCTTTATAGTTTTATAACTTAATTAGGTCACAAGTTATGAATTTTGATTGATTAATTAGTTTAGCCGCACTGTTTAGCCGCTTTATTTTTACATACTATCGAGGTATAACTGATTATTCTATTTTTTAATCTACGTTCCTACCAAAACATGCCATAGATTACTCTATCAAGTCTCATGTAAACTGATAATGGTCACGGCGGCGGAGATTATATCCTAACCATAGCCACAAAGCAAACAAAACATTTCAAGTTCAAATCCTGTTCATATCTGACAAGGAAAGCCGATAAAAAAATAAAAAAAAACATTAATAAATTCAGTAACGTAGTACGTCATTATTCGGGAGCGGGCGCGCCACCAAATGTCCCGGAAAGATAAAAAGTAAAAAGAAAGAAAGTCTCGTCCTAAATCATTCTGTATCAAGCGGGTTCAGGGCCTTTGTTGAGCGCGCACTATGGCTCCACTGACAAGTACATTCGTATGGAAAATATTCAGATAAGTTCTCGGTCATAACGGGAGGATTTCTTGTTACGTCACACTCGATTATCTTGTTGTCTTCACGGGAGAGACTTTACATATTCGTTTTAGATTAGGCCGTAGTTGATATCGCATTGAGGTTTTACGAATACAGATATGGTTTCGGACTTATGCTCGAGGGGTCGCGGGTTCGAACTTCACCCATTACAATTATTGCCTTTTACATAAAAGTTGGAGTAGTTAACGAGATTGCTAGTAATGTGAATAACATAACTAGTTCAAAAAAATATAAAACAAATCAACAATTTTAACCATATTTAGCAGTATTGTGAATCAGTTGTGTTTAAATTATTGGTGTGCAATAAAGAGTATTCTATCTATCAATAAAATAATACCTAGTGTCAGTCAACAAAATACAACGGTCACCTGGTCTTTTTTTTTCTGGGTTGCAAAATCATCGAATGATCATTCATCGAATCTCCCTGGGTTAAACGGAAGTGTGTGAAAGATGTCAGACTTCTACTGACTAAAAACCCACCCTGTTGCTTCAGCTACCCTTAAGTTCCGGGGCCGCGGTATCTCGTTAGAACATTCTGGCAACCCTAGCAGGCATATGGAGCCCCGTCGCTGGTGCTGACAGCTCTTTAAGGCGCGCGTGGAATACGCGCCGCCGTCCCGGTCCTGGTCCTCCACCGATCGGTGAGCCACCCTTGCTCACCCTCCGTAAGCTTGCGCCTACGGTGGCCGGATATCGGCTCGCGATCCCCGACGCCCGGGGCGTCACCCGTGGTGGCTGGGGCATGAGGAAGAGAGTTGTCTCTCCCTACGCATTCGGCCTCCTCTTTCGCTAGCATGACTGCTTCGCAGAAGGAGGCGACTGCATCCCATTCCGTCTCACTCCGCACCATGGTCGGTGAACCAGGGCCGGGCGCGAAAGGTCGCCGCCTTCGATCGTCTCAACGAGGATACGGCGAAGCTCTGCCAAAGCGGGGCACACCTTGACCGTATGCACCATCATGTCCTCCAGATGATCCACGCAATGACGACACCCAGGCGTGTCCTCTCACTGAATCCAAAACAGGTACCTCCCGAAACAGCCATGTCCGGTCAGTATCTGCGTCAGGCGGAAGGTGAGGACGCCGTGGCGTCTCTCCAGCCACTCCTCAAAGAGGAGACTCATTGCCGCAATTGCGGCGTGCCCATGGTCACCTGGTTTGGATTCTGATCCAGTGAAATAGCAGAGGGGAATCCTATAGTCTATGAACAAACTTGTGAGTCCTGGTGGGGTCATAATTGAAAAAGGAAAAAATGTATATTTTTTACCAAATGGCCTACTGTTGGAAAAAGTTTTATTGCGCAATTTTCGCTGTATGATTTATTGTTATTAATATTTGGTTACACAAACTGTCAATTACTTGAAATTTTGAAAGGATCTTAGTAAATCACAACGTTGGGCCAAATTTATTCCAGTCTAAAAAAAAAATTTCTAGTAGAATTTATAAAAGTAAGTACCGTGATGTCGTAAACTCATTGGAGGTAGGACTAATTGATGACATAGAACTGGCTGCTGGTTCATAAAACTAGGCTTCTAGATACCTACTTCTTCTTTCAGCAACAAATTTTACCCAGATTTGTGTTAGGGTGTATTCTGTATCAAATAAAACTTGTACTAAACTTTAACTTTACGTATAAATCGTTTATAAATAAAAACTTGAGTTATATCAAATATTGTGAAAAAATTACAGATAAGTTTTATTTCACTTCGAGCCATCTGTGGCAGTTTGTACCATCAAATCTGTATATATGAAGTGTATTGATCCCACCCGAAACTACTTGGCTACATACACACTTAAATATTTTAATGTTTTTTTTTTTTTTTTAAACAGTCTACTAATATAGATATTCCAAAATATTAATAGTCTCGCACATTTTAACTCACCATCATACGTTTTTCCTAACACAAGCCCGCCACATATATGAACATAATAAATACTCAAGCACAAAGGTCTAGCAAAAAGCACGCCATTTCGGCGAAATGTATTATTTTCAAGAGAAGGCAAAAAACGGCAATTAGCAAGGAAATGCCGCTTTGGAACCTCCATGTTTTATTTTTAAAAGTTTTTCCCGAATCTTCTAATGGCGACGGTGGATATAAAACTCAGAGTTTATCGCTTAAAATGCAATATGAGTGGAGTTTGCTTTATTAGCATATAAATAGAAGTGTGTTGTTGTGGTTTTTGTGCGCCGTAGATCTTTGGCGCGCTGAAAGAATACTAATCCCGGTGCATCGGGGAAGAGATTAGAATGAACCCAGTTTCACATAAAGCGCGGTAATAAAAGCCGGTGATAGTGAACTGAGGTTGATATTTAAGTTAAAGTGCAGTTTATTTACGGAAATATACTTAACATTGGATTACCGTGCTGAGTGCGGAGTTAGATACCGCGCTCAAAACGATTACTCACTAAGAAAAGTGATGGCCCGTAAAGACTTTCGTAGTTCCAGTGTTGGGAAATTGTTTTCTATATATATTCTGTAAACATCGAACAATAATCTTTAAAGGATGAGCTATCAAACGCTTGAATCTTTTACGACATTAAAATCATGACGACAAAATCCAACAGCCACACAATTGCTTGACAATCTTAGATCTCTGAAACTTAATAAAACGGCGAGTCAGGATCATAAAGCTTAGTCATCAAATATTATCATAATCACATCTGCAATGCTCATTGATACCGCACATTATCTGAAAGACGGAAAACGCTCAATAAAACTTATCAAGCAATTTTATTAGCTCGTCGTCGGTTTAACGGGGATGCTGTATCGGTAAGAGATAAAGCCGAAGGAGATAAGACCGGAGGCGTAACGTTGAACGTTGATGTGACTAGATATAATTATGTATATTAATTTCGTCATGGTAATTTGTAGTGTTTGTTTTTAGGTCTTATATTGAGAATGAATAGTAAATTGTTCAGAGATCTTTTTCTGTTTATTTCTTTTTACTTTTGTCTTATTTACTTAAGTAACTGTAGTTTATGTTTTTTTTTTATAATTAAGTAAGTAAGTAAAGTGTGCCCTCGATACAAATAGACACAGGAAATCCTATCCTAATCTAGTTCAAAATGTATTACACAATAAAATATTTTTCTATTTTCAACCGACGACAAAAAAGAGGAGATTATCAATTCGACGCGTACATATATATATTTATATTTTTTTTTAATGTATGATCATCGAGTACTCGAAGACGGCTGAACCGATTTGGAAAATTCTTTTTTTGTTTGATAGGGTATACTTCGAAATTGGTACCACTTGTCACCAAGTCCGGATCTGATGATGGGATCCTGGAGAAATCGAGGGAACTCTTCAAATATTATAGGCACACCTATGGCGTTTTGGGTATTTCTTATAGTACTATTACTACTCTCAAAAAGTACCATTTGGGGAAGTGGAACTGATGATGAAGACCACAGATGGCCGCCGAAACTACTCAATAATAAGTATTTCGTGGATTGCGATTCGATTACTTGAATATGGATATTAAGCACTTTATGCTCGTCACAATGCATATGGTGATGTATAGCTGATGGTGAAGTACCAGAAGTACTCCTCAAAAATTAACGGCAATATTTTATAAAATGTTATAAGTAGTTGACATTTAGGCTCTTGTAACTAGGTAAATTAAAAATCAACCAACTAAAAAGAGTGAAATAAAAACTTTTTACCAAAAAATTAAACCGACTCCCAAAAAACACTGCAAAGTGAAAAATAACTTTAATTTCGGACGTCGGTGCCAAAAACGAAAATACAAACTAAAGACACCGACTACCGAAATTAAAGTTATTTTTCACTTTGCAGTGTTTTTTGGGAGTCGGTTTAATTGTTTGGTAAAACGTTTTTTTTTTTGTGCAGTATCCTTGATCTACATATACCCGTATAAGTTGTGAAGAATGTGTCGTAAACTAACCAGAGTACATTAGCGGCAAAGTAATCCAGATGCAAAGCTCCAAACATACGGGAAGACGCCACAGTACGCCATGGTACGCCACGGTACGCTGCGCTGCGCCACGTCACGCCAGACGGTTATTATCTCCGCTGTGCATTGGCTGATGCCTATATAAACCACGAGGAGTTATAGTATGTGGTTCTTATAAGAAATCAGTATATTGGGGCGTGTTGCGGTATTTATATCTAGTATTAAATTTCACATATACAACGTGTAACAGAAAGGGTATATACATACCAAGGGCACGGCTTCTTTGGATGATATCGAATGATATTGGAAGGGTTTCAACTCAAAATAAAATACTCTAAACATTGATACCAAATTTTCGGTTTCGTAAGTTTCTTAAATTGAGATCATAACAATCGTGTCACCGCACTACGTAGGTCAATAACTTTCCACGTTACCTGCAAGTATCACGATAAATCTCTTCTGTGATGTGCTTATTTCAATTTGAAAAGTTCGGTTTCTGGTATCAATGTATTAAAAATTCTCATTACTTCTGAACATGTAAAGATAGGATTAAAAAACTCTTCCAATATCGTTTGATATCACCCAAAGAAGCCGTGCCCTTAGTATGTATATACCCTTTCCGTTACACGTTGTATAGATAGATACAATATATTTTATTGTACATATATATATAGATACAGAGACATACACATAGAAGTTTTTACAGTAAGGGTTTTTTTTTCAGAGGGTTCCTGTCCACGATTACGCCTGTTGGTAAGCGACAGATGAGGTCTGCGATGAAACGAGCGAGCCCAGAAGATGCCTGCTCACTCTTACTTTAAAATCTGTCAAGTCATATGTATTAGGTTAACTGGTCCTTCATTTCCTAATCTGAATTAGGGTTTAAAGACTTAGTAGACTTAATTTAGTTTCTTACAGAATTTTCAATTAAGATCACGTTCTGCGTTGCTACCTTCAAATTCTTATCAATGCTGTTGGTACTTGGACGAAAGCGAAGATGAATCTTTATAAATTACCATCAAGCCATTTTCACGCAGCAAAGAAAGTACAATTTTATTAAGGAGATAAAACGGGCATAATTACAACTCTATCTGGGGGCAGTGAATCAAACATTTTACGTGTTATATTTTATGTTTTATCAAAATTTTACGGACGAGCAGCAATAAAAGTTTTTTATGTAAAACGAATTTACGAGTTCAGTGGCAGATATTTTAAATGTACAAGCGGAGACGGTGGAGCCTGAGACAACATTTATATTAGACATAAGTGCTTGTTTCGCTCGTATGATGCGCTGCACAGTTATAGCTTTATTTATATGAGCAAATCAAATCGTCTACTTTTGAATAGTGTTTTGTCTAGACTATAACGTGGGGACATGATGCCTTTTATTTTGCAAGGGGCTTCTTATTGTGACGCCGTGATTAATAAATTAATAATGAAAAGATGTATAACAATTAAAATGTTTGCTTTTAAAAAATCTTATTTCTGAAGGTTTTCTGCATTAATCGACATAATTAACTATTTTTGTAACAACGGAAAAATTAGCTTACGCTAATCTCAACGAAATTAAACATATTCGAGCACGCTTCACTCACTCTTCCGTTTGGATGTTTTATTACGTCTCTGTATATTCAACACAGTTATCTTTTTTTTCTAGCACTTCCGCCTTCCGCACAAATAACCCCTATTACTAATTAAATAAATTTTAGAATTGAATCATTAGTTTAAGAGATTACCCCTGCAAAAAAAATTTTCCTCAGTATTATTTATAGTTTCGAGTTTTCGATATTTCGGCACTGATGCAAGCGACGTGATCAATAAATACACATGGTAAATATACCGTGTTCTAATTATACTGTTAGTGACCAAGTTAAAAACTTTTAAATTTTTCCTCTTTATAATATTAGTGTAGATTTTTGTATATATTATAAATAATTCGATTGCTGCTGCATCGTACATTCTCTTAATTGTCAAAATCTTATTATGGGAATAAGCAACTCCGCTTTTCAACCGACGACAAAAAAAAGGAGGTTATCAATTCGACGCGTATTTTTTTTTATGTATGATCACCGATTACTCTAAAGACGGCTGAACCAATTTGGAAAATTCTTTTTTTTTTGTTTGAAAGGGTATACTTTGAAATTGGTCACATTGCCACCAAGTCAGGATCTGATGATGGGATCCTGGAGAAATCAAGGGAACTCTTCAAATATTATAGGCGCAACTATAGTGATTTGAGTATTTTTATAGTAACTTCTGTAGTTGCATTCGAAAAGCACCATCTGTGAAGTGGACCTGATGATGAAGACCACAGATGGCCACTGGAACTACTCAATATATAAGTAGGTAGGAATAATAAGCGTTTCATGGGTTCCTCTTCGATTACTTGAATATGGTTATTAAGCACAATATGCTCGTCACAATGCATATGGTGAAGTGAAGCTGATGGTGAAGTACCAGGAGAACTCCTCAACAATTAACGGCCCAGCATTGGGAAAAGCAATATTTTGTAAAAGGTTATAAGTAGTTGAGATTTAGGCTTTTTTTTAATCGACCAACTAAAAAGAGTGAAATAAAAACGTTTTACCAAAAAATTAAACCGACTTCCAAAAAACATTGCAAAGTGAAAAATAATTTTAATTTCGAAAGTCGGTGCCTAAAAAGAAAATACAAAACTACCACCGACTACCGAAATTAAAGTTTGATGAAAATTTGATGAAGACATAATAAAAAATAATATATAAAAATAAAATGCATTTAATTCAAGTAACTTAACTCATATAAGATTAACATAATCAGAAACACACACACCAAATATTATTTTTTTATATGTCTTCATCAAATTTTAGAAAATACAGTTTAACATTGTAATATTTAGCATACCGTAATGGTAAAATGTAGTGCGTATTGTATTTTTTTTAAACATATATTGAAATTAATCTTTAATCGTCATAAATTAATTGTATTTTTTTTTTCAAATATAAGTGTAGATATTATTATCATAAACATTCTTACTTTATTATTGACGCTATATTGACATTATTTTTATTATTAAATAATAAATGATCTTTATTTTGCAAATTGGTTATTAAATAACACTTTTACACGTCATTTTTTCCTTAAATATTAACTAGATGAGGCCGGTGTTTCCTAACTGACTACCCTGAGAAGAAACACCGAAACAAACTCAGGGGTCCGTCTCTTTTAAAGTCCATACAATATTGTGTTATTGCCATTATTATTTTGGGCCAAATTGAATTAATGACACTGGATAATGCTTTTAGAATTTGATTTAGATATATATACATATATACAACGTGTAACGGAAACCCCATATCTATCCAAAAGGACTGAAGACAACACCTGGTATGGAGTCTCTATGCAAAGTTTCAGCTCAAAATACGTGACTCACAGAATTGACCACAAATTATTATTTCATATGATTCTTGAATACCAGTAATAACAAAGGTGTCACAGTACTATGAGGGTCATCACTTTCCACGTCACTTGCCAATAAAACGATAATTCTCTTCGTTCTTCTTAATTTGAAAAATTCGGTCTCTGTTACCAATGTATTGAAATTTCTAATATGCTCCACACATGTAGACATAGGATTAGAAAACCCTTGCCATATCGTTTATATAGAAGCCGTGCACTTGGTATGTATATACCCTTTAAATTACACGTTGTATATAACATTGTAAAATTTAGTACACCGTAATGGTCAAATGTATTGGGACTCGACTAAATCTAACCAACTTATATGTATACCTACATTATGGCTAATAAATTATTTCTTTCTTTCTGTCTTTCTTTCAACATGTTGTATTATTTTTTAGGGGTAAAATCATCAAATAACTCCTCCCATTCTGGGCGGAGCGGAAGGGAGCCTCGGACTCCTACTGAGTAAAACCCTGCCATGTCCCTTCAGCAGAGAGTGGTTTTGTAGTCGTTGCCCTTCAGTTCCCTTACGTTTCGGCGCCACGGTATCTCCTTCAGTTGAAGCATTCTCGCAACCGGGATGAGATTAAAAGGATGTTATGGCCTTATTGAGCTCCGTCATTAGTGCTGGCTGTTATTTAAGGCGTGCATGGAACACGTCGCGCTGTCAACTCGGAATATGATGTATAAAACAGCGTCATTGGGCCTACCTACTTACTCACTTACTACTTACCCACTTTCGAAAGTGGCAGTGAACAGGAAAAAGTGGAGGGAAGAAGGGTTAGAGTTTGCCCTGTAGTGGGACACAATAGGCTCATAATACCACTTGAATACCCTAATTAAATTTAAAACCTTGTAATTGCGATCAAAATGCCCAGAAGGAGAAAGAACATTATTTTTTATAGAAAAATTAAACATGAGAAAAAATTGAATGGAGATTTTTTTGTTTTTTGTATAATAGAATAGAATATTTATTTATTAGAGTGACTACGACTCAAGAATGAGTAGTAGTAAGCACATACCATGCTTAAAAATTGTGTTAGTATCATTTCCTTACAAGATAAACATTAATGAGTCCGAGAAAAGAGAGAAAGAGGGGATTGATAAAAGGTAGGTATGTGTCGTTCCCCTAATTATTGTTTTTACGACAGCATCAAACGTTTAATGGTCCTCCTAAATCAGCGACCATTTAAAATATTCCACAGTTCTCTAACTGTCATATATATTAAATCGACGCCATTATGAAATCGTTCGTAATCCATTAATTAAACGAATGTAGTACAATTGAATTTCACAGGATTTAAGTCGCATATGTTATCCGCGTAATAGCTATCCGATTCCAGTGAGAAAGCCAGCTTCTAATTTATGAGCAAATCGCCAATAAGTTGCTACGTTTAATGATTCGTTTCGTTTTACACTGCATTTTCTATTAATAAAGGAATCATTGTAGATTGGATTTCTAATCGGGAATGGCTCGTAAATGTTATTAACGGTTTTGGTTGGTTTTGTGAAGTTGCCAGTTTTCGTGGGAACTGGGAAACTGAATCATAGTATCATTATACTAAGTTAACTAATATTATTATATTATACTTAGTTGTAATGTTAAGTTCATTTACTGTTAGATTCACAGTCACATGACGCATAGGAAAATGAGAAATGAAAGCACAAATATATTTTTTGGAGCAAAAGGGAAAATATGCGTCACATAATGCGCACGCAAAACGGCTACCGCTCAGCATAACGCTGTGCCAGCATGCCAGTCATGCCAGACAATGACACAGCGCTGGTTTCAGCGACGGCCGGCACTGACGTGATAATGTCGGCTGATGCTGTATAGTGTGTTACATTGAAGCAATTATAATGATAGTTAAATATCAGACTCACAGAGTCATTGAAATGATATACATTTAAAATAATCTATTTATTTATTTATGACAAAATCCACAGTTTTTAAACTAAGTTTTTACAATACTTATTGTACGAGCATAGCTGTACATTGGCCTTGGTCGTTGTTTGTATGCTCTACTTACTTGTAAGTGCTTAGGTTAACATTTTGTACACGTAATAAAACTGTAATAAAATCAATAATATAGTCAGTAGCGGTTAAGTAGCAACAATATCGAAGTTGAAATAAACCAACTGCAAAATCGTCTACTCATTTCAATCAAACCAAACACTGCTGGGACTTACAACCCCAGCATCCTCACTGTTGGGAGTTACAACCCCAACACTTATGAACTATACATAGGTATGAATCGTCGAAATGTATATAATTTCGACGATTCTGTGAGTGTACAAACGCGCATTAGTTTGTACCGAATAGGATTATTCTTTTTGTGTTGTAAAGGTTCCTTTTGTGTTTTTCAGGGGAAAGTTTGTATTCAAATGTTAGAAAAATAATACGGCATCTAAGTATGAACGCAGATAAGAATATGATTTTAAAATGTAGTATATAAACTTTATATACTATCACCGCAGATAATTACATCCTACTTTCTAATCTAGAATGCTGGTAAGTCGTACTAGAATGTGTATCTACTAATATTATAATAGTGTATCTTTAATGTTTATTTTGAAAAAGTACGTTCCAGAGTTGGGTAGTAGTATTTTTTATTCTGGTAGTTATTTCACTTAGGATATTTTTAATTTCACACACACACTCATTTAATTAAACACAAAACCTAAATTGGCTCTGAATATAAAAATAAATTATAGGGCATCGAAAAATTCGTCAACATCGCTATCAATGGGAAAAGTGCCCAGAACACTGGCCACGTTGAATGGCAATGCTGATTCTCTGTCCAAAGAAAAGGCCAGCCCTCTGGTAACCTGTGGAGTCGACTAATCG
The DNA here is from genome assembly GCA_943138885.2 of Tholera decimalis. Classification (NCBI taxonomy): domain Eukaryota; kingdom Metazoa; phylum Arthropoda; class Insecta; order Lepidoptera; family Noctuidae; genus Tholera; species Tholera decimalis. The sequence continues at coordinate 2,015,755 of OW964553.2, read as the reverse complement.
TTTGCCGATGTCACGAAAGAAATTAAATTGGCTATAAGATTAGTTAATAAGTACGTATTTTAAAAACTTAGTTTAAGATACGTGGATTTTGTTATAAAGAATCTAGCTCTTAAGATTTTATTTTTATAAATTAGGTTTATTTATCAAAACTAAAATAATTTGTTATAAATGAATTATTCTTTGCTTCTAGTACCTACATATATACTTTTATTACTTTGAATAATTAAGTTCGACACAATGTTTAAATAATTTGAGTTCTTTTGTGGAAAGCCCACAATAGAACTGAAATTATTTCAGCCAGAAATAGCTCACGGGCAATTAGTAAGCAACAGACTCAAATGTCAAAAGAACAGAAACTACCTCGCTAGACCTAAACATTTCTCGTGTTTTCTTGTATTCTCTTTAATCTTACTTAACATATAAATCAATATTTTTCTTATATTTAAATAACAAAAAATTATAGTCTTAATTCGTCTTGTATTAATTTAATCTTACTGATATGATAATTTGGAAAGTTATATATTCACGCTAAAACTACTGAACGAATCTGAATAAAATATGGTACATTTAGTTTTTATTCCGGTATTCCCAGGGGATTTACAGGGGAACACGCTCCCACGTCAACGAAATCGCGGGGAAAATTATCTTCTGCTTTCCTGCCACATATGATCCGTCAGCCTTTAAAGCAAGAGTGAATAGGCATTTTCTGGGCTCGCTCGTTCGATCGTAGACCTCATCTTACACTTACCATCAGGTGTGATCGAGGTCAACAGCGGGCTCATTAGTAATAAAACAAATATATATATATTTCAACTTATATAGTAAAGGTGTTATAATTTGAATTTTATTCAAAACTGAAGCAAATAGCGATGACAAAAATGTAATAAAATTTAAAAAGTGCTAAAAGCAAAAAGTTGCTGCATCGGCCGGGAATCGAACCCGGGCCGCCCGCGTGGCAGGCGAGCATTCTACCACTGAACCACCGATGCTTATGAGTAATGTAACGAAATTGCCGTTTGTAACCATTCATAATAAAGATAAACGTGTTTACATCGACATGGATGATTACTAGGTAACCACAGCTATTACGTCACCGCTAGTTACGTAAAGATGTTTTGCTATCGTTCGCTCGCTGTGTTAGGCCGTGCGCGCACTGCCTTGCGGTGGCCGCAATTCCGGTAGTTCTACCGCACCGGTAGACTGACCGCAGTGCGCGCACTTCTATGACACTCCATACTTCACAAATTATGCGGTGCGGTAGAACTACCGGAATTGCGGTACCGCAAAATTTGTGAAGTATGGAGTGTCATAGAAGTGCGCGCACTGCGGTCAGTCTACCAGTGCGGTAGAACTACCGGAATTGCGGCCACCGCAAGGCAGTGCGCGCACGGCCTTATGTATTTTTAACCGACTTCAAAAAAAAGGAGGTTTACAATTCGTCTTGAACTATTTGTTTTATGAATGTTACCTCATAACTCGGAGATGGCTGGACCGATTTTGAAAATTCTTTTTATGTTTGAAAGGGTATACTTTCTAATTGGTCCCATTGTCGTCACGTTTGGATCTGATGATGGGATCATGGAGAAATCGAGAGAACTCTTCAAATATTATAGGCACACCTATAGCGTTTTGGGTATTTCTTATAGTACCTTGTGCAGTTGCTCTCGAAAAGCACCATTTGAGGAAGTGGAACTGATGATGAAGACCCCAGATGGCCACCGAAACTACTCAATAATAAGTATTTCGTTGATTGCGATTAGATTACTTGAATATGGATGTTAAGCACTTTATGCTCGTCACAATGCATATGGTGAAGTAGAGCTGATGGTGATGTACCAGGAGAACTCCTCAAAAATTAACGGCTCTGCACCGGGAAAAGCAATATTTTGTAAAAGGTGATAAGTAGTTGACATTTTGGCTTTTGTAACTAGATAAATTACAAACCGACCCACTAAAAAGCGTGAAAAAAAAAGACTTTTTAGCAAAAAATAGAACCGACTTCCATATAATACAAAGGCAAAAATAACTTTAGTTTCGGAAGGCGGTGTCTTTAGTTTCGTAAATATTTTCGTTTTTGACACCGCCTTCCGAAATTAAAGTTATTTTTTGCCTTTTTAGTGTTTTTATATGGAAGTCGGTTCTATTTTTGCTAAAAAGTTTTTTTACTATCCAAATGTTGTGAAAGTCGTATGTATGTTGATAAATCTTAGACATTAATATGTAAAATAGCTTATGTCTGGTGTACTTAGTAATAGTTAATTAATATAAATTAAATTTATAAATATTATTTAAAAAGGTTACTCTCATCTATACTAATATTATATGGCGGAAAAGTTTCTTTAGTTGTTTGTTTAGTTAACCGCTATTCTTCAAAAAGACTGGGTGAATTTGGTTGCTTGGTATATTCAACTTCAAAGAAGGAGGGTTATATTTTTATCGTGATAAATTCCATGAGAGCGAAGCTCCGCACAGCTGCTATATTTTTCTAACTTTTTACTTTATTAAACTAGCTTTACCTGCGATTGCGCAAGGCAATTGATATTACCTATTCCAGCTTGATTCGGGGTCCAATGGAATATTGCAGCGTGGTCTGGCGGCCTCACTATGCTTCACACACATTGCGACTTGAACGTATTCAAAAGCGTTTTCTATGGCACTTGGCATTTGCGAGCGGAATAGTTAAAAAAATTCGTTCCTACAACAATAGACTGAGACATTTTAAAATAATATCGCTAGACAAGCGTCGCCGCCTTATGGACGCAACGTTTGTGTGCAAAGTGATGACCCACAAAATTGATTGCCCACAGATACTGAGCCTCTTTAACTTCCGTGCCCCTTCCAGAATACCTCGGAAGCCAATAACGCCACTCTGCCCACCACAAACTAGAACAGTTTTGGGTGCCAATTCTCCTGTGGCGAGGTTATGTAGTGTTGTGAACAGTTGCAGTGACCAAATTGATCTGCAATTTGATTCCTTGATCCAGCTAAAAGCCAAAATTTATAAATGTGTCGACATTGAGTAGTCATTATTTTTGTTAATATCAGTGTTAAAGGATTGAGTAGAATATTAAGCCAATATTAGATCTTGTTGGGTGTACTTAAATTATCGATAGATTAATGTTATTTATAATTATAGTATATATATAAATATAACTAATGCATGCAGAGTTTACCTTTAAGTGATTGTTACACTTTAGTCTGCTTTTAAACATGTTGTGTTAGCCATAAAACTAGTGTAAGCAATTGTTGGTGAACCTATTTAAATAAATAAATATTCGTATATTACAGGATAAGATAAATAACCTCCTGCCCTATAACCTCCTCTATCTCCCAGTGAACATCTCGCTCAAACCAGTTCAGCCGGTTCAGAGATAAGCCTGGACAAACCGAGAGACAAACAAACATGTTTTTGTTTTAGTATCGTGCACTTGCACTTAAGAAAACTCAGTTGTTTTGAAATCGTAGACAGACTAAACGATTTACTTTAACATTATTGATAAACGATATAAAACAGCCAGATCTGTGAAACATATGCTAGCTTTGATATGCTTAGACTAAAGGGACTAAAGGGACGAACAATGACAAACGATACAACGATAACTAATAAATGCTTGCACTGTCTGGACAGGTCCGCTCAAATTTGCGTAGTTATTTCCTCAAAAGAATACCACAGACATGAACCTACATGCTTCTCATATACAAATACAAATTGTCTGGACTTTAAAAGAGACTTTGACCTCCGAGTTTGTTTCGGTGTTTCTTCTCAGAGTAGTCAGTTAGGAAATGCCGGCCTCATCTAGCTAAACTAAACTTAACACGCAAAAAAACATGACGTGTAAAAGTAGCCTATAACCTTCCTCAAGCTTCAAGCTACTTCCATACCAAATTGCATCCAAATCCACCCAGTACTTTCGAAGATTAGCGCGTTCAAGCAAACAAACAAACAAACAAACTTTTCCGCTTTATAATATTAGTATAGATTTACAAAATAAATATTTCATTTCATTTCAATGCAGGCGTAACAAAACATAGATACAATAATTCCTTGGTCAGCGTATCAAGTATTTCAAATACTTCAAAATACCAGAGGAGTATTAGAAATACTTGATGGGCACATATTCTAATAATACCTGCAAGTTATTACGGTACCTGCGGCAGTCAGGCGTCGTGTTTAGCTAAGAATTTCATCCGTCGGTATCGGCGATATATAGACCTTCGTATTGCTGCTGCATCGGCGCTGCAGCTTAGGTGGAAGGTTCCACTTGAAACCAGAGGGTAATCCAGGTTTGATATGAATCTTCAATCGCTTTTTAGGTTTCCGTAGCCGAATGGCAAAAAAAACGGAACCCTTCTAGATTGGTCATGTCGGTCTGTCTGTCCGTATGTAATAGCCACTTTATTTCGAAACAATTAGGATTACAGAGTGGGTAACTTGGTAGGTAGATTTATTTTATAAATCGCATTACGAGTTTGATACAAAAACAAAAAAATAAGTAAGTACTCTCATAGGTAAATGGAACAGAAATAAAAAAAAAATGTATCGAATTTATACGTGTGTGATATCTTTTATAGACCTTAAAAAATGGAATCGTGGCTTCTAAACCATTCTTTCTCAAAGTAAATCGTTTGGAAGATAGATACTTCCAAAGTGGTAAAATGTGCGTCTAGGGAGACTTTTAAAATAAGAAAGTAAAATCACTTTCAATGAAAATTGGTTTTATTGAGTTACAGTCACCAGTTTTTGAGATATTAGTACATTTTCAAATAGCGCAAGAAGCAAAAGTTATTTTTACAAATTTTTCTTGGGCGAGTCCGACTTGCACTTGACCACTTATTCATTAACCGTTGTGTCATTATTTCGCATGGTGGCCAAAGAGTAAAGTAATATATAGGCAAAAGAGAGCCCTCTTACGTGATAAAATTGCAAACCTATTTGACCATACGCCATCTGTAAATTGGCCCCAAACTAATCACGTACACATACACACACACACACACTAGCTATTTGTATGCATGTAACATGTCTAATAGAACGTTTCGTCCTATTTCGGTAGCATGAACATGTTACAGAGATAGGACGAAACGTTAAACAAAACAAAATATTCCCAAGGGAATGTAGATAGTAAAAGGTAGAAAGAAAACAAAGAATTATTATATACCGCAATACGTAGAATGCTACAAGCCGCCATATTGTAATTGTTTATTTTCGGTTCAAGCAAAGAGAATGTAATACACTATGTTTTAGGTTCAAGAACTGTCACTTTATACTTCCTAAGTAGAATCTGGCACCAGGTCTTTTTAAATAAAGTTGATATTTTTGTGCTTTACCACATTGTATTTCATTTATGTGTCTATTTCAATATGTAAGAATATTTTAATATTTTTTTCAAACTTATCTCCAATTAATATTACATCTATAATTTTATTTTAAATAAAAATTTTTGATCGCGATATAGCGCTATCTGTTGATAATTTAACGTATCCGATAGACAGTAAATAGTACTGGGGCCAACTTCTAGGTGGCAACTCTTTCTTTTCTTCAATGTCAAAATGTACGTAGTGTCCTCCCCCTGATGGTGGCACAACATTATGCTTAGCAATTACGGTTTTTTTAGTTATTCAAGGGTTACTAGCAATATGCGTAGAATTCACATTACTAGCAATCTTGTTAACCCCTCCAACTAAGCTAAATGAGCTACTGTCTGGAGTGGAATCACGGCAATAGTGTAATGGGTGGGGTTCGAACCCGTGACCTCTCGATCACAAGTCCGACACCTTACCCATTAGGCTATTGACAGTTTGTGTGTATGTTACGCATACTTTCTCTCGATCACACCTGATGGTAAGTGATTGATGAGGTCTATGATGGGTCTAGTTTAACTTATTTTTGTATTTAACTTATTTTTGTATTTCTTTTCTAATTTTACTGTTCGTTCTAAATTAAGCTGTTTTTACGGTTCCTTAGCCGAATGGCAAAAAACGGAACCCTTATAGTTTCGTCATGTCTGTCTGTCTATCAGTCCGTCCATATGTCATAGCTATTTTATTCCGAAACTATTAGGACTACACACATGAAACTTGGTAGGTAGATATATTCTGTGAACCACTTTCCGATTTTAAGAAAAAAATAAAAACTAAATTAAAATTAAGGGAACATGAAAAAGATGAAGAATTTTTTTTCATGAAATTTATGCGTGTGTGATATCTATAGAAAGGTATTTAAAATGACATTGAAGTTTCTATAACCAATTTTTCATAAAGTTAATCGTTTAAAAGATATACGCTTCCAAAGTGGTAAAATGTGTGTTCCCCTCCCTCTAACTTCTATAATAATGGAGGGAAAAATCTAAAAAAATATATGCTGTAGACGTTAATGTAAACTTTCAACTAAAATTGGTTTGAACGAGAACGAGGTCAACAATTTTTGAGATACAGCATATTTTCTAAAACCGCAAATATAACTTTGTAATTCATACAAACACTGAAAAACAAAGTTATTTGGCGTAGTTGTAAAAAATGTAAATAAGCTAGTTTTACGAAATTTGTAAGGTTTTTTTTGTCAAGTAAATATACATATTATATTATATTATTATAGTTACTTCGAAACCCTTCATGGGCGAGTCTGACTCGCACTTGGCCAATTTTTTATGTTTTAGTTTTCTCGGGAAAAGACTTTTGACTTTTGACAAGAAAAACTACGTACATATGTAAGCTAAAATTGTAACATTCTAACATTGTGGATATCCCACCCATACGCACAAAAAATCACTTAGCATCAGGTTAGATGGTGGTCAAACCCGAACCTCCCAACGAGCACATTAGTGGAAATTGCAGCCTATTTTGTTACTTTCGGCTGTAAAATAGCGCTTTAAGGGTTCAAAAAGCAGTTCAAAGTTGCATATCTGCATCCGTAAACGTCTATAGCTATAAAAGTTACTTAAGGTGCTATAAGCTGAATCAAATACTACCCTAGCCTTCACAGTAGTCCACGGTAGAACTCATTTACCACTTACACATTTATATGAGAGTTACCAAGGTCATTCTGCCACTCACAGCTGTACAGTAGTTTCCATTGTAACTTTTATAGGTTATAGTTATAGTAACCACTATTATACTACTATAAGTTACATTATAGAAATAATAGAAACTCTTATGCATACTATAGTTACAAAAAAATCATCAGTGTAACTAAGGCTCCTTGCAGGCTCAATCCATTCGCCATTTTATAGCCGCTTTTGTAACTATCATAAAACATTTAAAAACACTAAACACTAAACAATAAAAATGGATACTAAACGAATAAGTACGTAACTACATCTTATAACCTCAAAAACAAGAAAATAGGAGCTTTTTGTGGCTGTGAGTAGCATTAGGGGAACAAAAATCACTGGAAGCGTTAGAAGGGTGAAAATTAGCGCTATGATTCTCTAAAGGGAGTTATTAGAGCTAAAACTGCAGGTTATGACTACATTACAATGACGCCATGATTTTTTAAGAAAACTTATAATTCACTTGCAAAATTGAGTTGATATACATTGGTTTTTCAGTTAAATGTGCATTAAATGTACCGGTAAACAATCGGCCACTTGCAAATAGGAAGTTATCGACACGTAAAAATACGGAAATAAAATATATTCTGTATAACAAATAAAAAATATCATATATCTTTTGTTAATTTTTGAAATATCATAAAAGCGCGTTAAAATTACTCGAAAATTATCTTATATATCTACAGTAAACTGGACAGCGTTTTAAGTATCTTTATATATCTTGCTAATACAGAATATAAACTTTCCCTTCTTTTTGTTTTATTTTCATGATGGCGACGAAAACACTTTACCAAAATATTACAAGTAATGTCAACTGAAGACATACAATAAAGAACTATAATCAATTCATTCGTTCAAAGTAGTTCAAAATCATTCAAAAGTAGCGCTATGAGAGCTTTAATATAGCGTTAATAAATCGTTATAGCTATTAAGGAACCTTTATGCAACCCTTGTGCAGGTTAAATGGAACTTTAGGTTGCATAAAATGGCGCCCAAATAGCGCTAAAGCGGCTGCTTTAAGTCTGTAGTAGACGCTCTAGCGCTTACGTCTATTACCATAAGTAATAATCGGATACGCTCCAAAGCCCTTATGCAGCCCATTTGTGCTAGTTGGGCTATTGTCGATAAAATCGATCTTTTACAGACAACCAAAAAAAAATTACTTTCCCACCGAAAAAAAAAAATGAAATGTCCCCCATTACAACTGTTTAATAGTCAACAAGACAGCTAAACAGAACACCTAAACTATTAAAAGCCTCGTACATTTCCTTTTTGGAGTTTATTTTAAACATCAACCTCGAGGCGAGTCACAGTGGCAGGTCCCAAGAGGACCGCGCCAGCAGAAGTCTTGTACACGTCGCCCGAACTACGTCGCAGGAATTATTAATGTGTACCAAACATAGCTAACACCTGGACACACCTGCAAACGCCAGGTCTTGACAACTAATGTGGAGAAATGACCGGGAAGCCAGGATTGTTTCTCAAGATATTCTGTGATTTTAGAAGAATTTATATTATTAATGTGCGTGAAACGTGGCTTACACCTGGACATGGCTGCAAACGCCAAATCTTGATAATAAACCGGATTGAGCAGTAGCGACTTGAGAAAAGTATCGTATACCAAAAATAGGTAACCCCTAGACACGCCAGCTAATGCCTCTTTTGCACGTAAATATCGAGGAATGACCTGTGATTGTATTTGATAGATATTTGTTCTTATTTTGTGATTTAAAAGCGTTATCAATTATACGAGTATATAGTATGTGCGCAAAACATCTTATAATGATGATTATCCGGAAAGCGTCAACCCGCCCGTTAAGAACAAGAAGAAAGATTAAAAGACTAGAAGGAAGCAGAAGGAGAGACTGGTGGAGAAGGAACGGCTGAAGAGGGAGAAAATTGATAAGCAGAAGATTACTGATCTTTATAAGCTCCGTAAACTGCAGTCTTCAATCAAGACTCGTGAGCAACAATTTATAAGCAGAGGAGCATTCCAAGCGAGCAGACAAGCGAGCAGCTGTCGAGGCCATCGCGTTACCCACACTCAGTGCTCACAAGACACCGGTGAAGGAACCAGACTTTGTGGACCCCAAGCAACTGTCCGGGGACCTCAGGAATGTACAGTCTAACACGAACCCAATCAGAGAGCGCTTCGAGTCCCTCCAACGTTGTGGTGTCCTCGCAGCCTCCAAACTCATGATGAAGAAGAAAAGAAAACTCAAGAGCTACTTCAAAGCCAGCCACAAAGTCACCGAGAAAGATATAGAGAAATACGTCACCAGGAATGTAGGCAAAAAGTGATCTTATATACAGACATAAGATTACACCACAGGGTATTTAACGATAAAAAAAATAGTGAAGATCCAGCACTTTAATACTTCAGTAGTGCCGTTCTTTAAACCCAGTATTTTCAGTATTGAAGTTTTGAGGAACATACACACTATATTTCAGTATAGTGAAGATAAATATCTATTAGTGCGTGCGTCTGTGTGTGTTTTATTCTCATTGTACAATTTAAGACATTTTGATTCTCAATTAACTCAATTAAATACGATTCACGTATCATTAGAAATACAGGTTTATCTTATATACTAAATAGATTAATAATGATTAAGAAACACTAAGTATCTACCTATTCATAAATTATTAAACAATTATTGTTTCCAATATGTCAATATTTGTCGGATACCTGAATCCAGCTGGATATTGGAACATGAAACTAATAATTAAGTTAGTAACCCTAGCCAAAATTGACTTACGTTACCAATGAGGCTCATTTTTACCGCTTTTCAAGTCCCCAATAAACTTGTACCTAATTGTAGTAAACTTTGGGTTTGCTCTGATGAATATTGATTAGGTACTTACCAAGTATGACTGGTCTCAAGTATTTCTTAATTCATGAAAGGCTTGCCCACAATCTCACCTGATGGTAAGCGATGATGTGGTCGAAGGTAAAGCACGCTGAACTGGAAGTAACCTATTCACTCTCGACTTAAAGACTTCCAGGTTATAGCGATAGCTATAAGCTGGAAGTCTTTAAGTCGAGAGATAAGAAAACACAGACCCCAATTGAGGGAATTCCACTTCTTAACTGTATACAATGAAAGTATTTCCAAAACTTTTTGATACTACTGACAAATTTCTAATAGAAAAAATTGGCCAAGGGCGAGTCAGACTCGCCCACAAAGGGTTCCGTAGTAACTATGCCAAATAACTTTGTTTTTCCTAGTACGAGTATTTTTATGAATTACAAAGTTATATTTGCAGTTTTAGAAAATATGCTATATCTCAAAAACTGCTGACCTCATCTCGTTCAAACCAATTTTCTTTGAAAGTTTACATTAAGATCTACAGCATATATTTTTTTTTATTTTCCCTCTATTATTATAGAAGTTAGAGGGGGGGACACATTTTACCACTTTGGAACCGTATATCTTTTAAACGATCGACTAAAAGTGGTTTTAGAAACCTCAATATCATTTTAAAGACCTTTCTATAGATACCACACACGCATAGATTTCATGAAAAAAAAAATATTTTCAGCTTCAGTTGCATGTATGAGGAGCCCCCCTTAATTTTAAATATCTGTTTTATTTTTTTCTTAAAATCGGAAAGCGGTTCAAGAATACATCTACCAACTAAGTTTCATGTGTACAGTCCTAATAGTTTCGGAATAAAATGTCTGTGACATACGGACGGACGGACAGACAGACAAACAGACATGACGAAACTATAATGGTCCCGTTTTTTGCCATTCGGCTACGGATCCCTAAAAAGTGGACAAGAGCAAGTTGGACTTGCCCGTGAAGGGTTTCGTCCATACGCAAAATAACTTTGTTTTTAATAATGTTTGTATAAGGAATACCTGATGCAGAACTTTGGACGCGAGCGTAGCCGCAGGCAGGAGCTAGTATAAATCTATATTACCGATAATGTAAACAAACCTACTTCACTAAATCATTTTAGCCTCAGAATATCAACACGGCTTATTTTAAGGAGTTCATAACATTGTCCAAATCCTGCGATACTTCACTCGCTACTTTCACATCAGCAGACAATATGGAAATCAGATGGCAATCAGCTGAGTCATAGTAAGCTAGCTTCTGAAGTTATTTCTCCTGCAACCTCGCATTAAATATTATAATTAAAAAACAGTGCGTCGCGCTGAGACTTCTTAATTGATTGTTTTAAGTAAGTTGTTAATTGGACTTTTGACCTTTCGCTTTGCGAATAGAATTTTAAATGGTTTTGGATATAATTTACTTTGAATGTTTTAATTTTTAAGTAATTTTTGGACTTGGTTCTGAGAAGGATCGTATTTTTAGATGTGGGTCCTCGATGATATGAACAACCGTCGATATAATATTTATAAGTGGACAACCAATCACCCTGAACCGTAATAGTTGGAAGTTTATGCCAAGCAGTGGGTGATATGGTCTGAAAATAACTTATTAAACAAAAAAACCAGTCAAGTGTGAGTTGGACCGAGTTTAAGCACCGAGGGTTCCGTACAAACTTATTTAAGTTCAATAGTACCGAAAAAATATTAGTTAGATAAATATTATGAGGTAAATATGTAATTAGCTGAATATTTTTCACATTTTATCCGTTACATGTGCATTGCTTCTTTTTTCCAAATTTCATGATTTGAAGTACCCTATAGGTTTTGTTTCACTTGTGAAATTGCAAAATATGCGACATAAACAGTCATAGTCAGTCAAGATCATATGGGGTGATATCAGTCAGGTGCCCAATGTGGAATAAACCTTTGGTCGCGTTGACTTACAAGTTTACAGCTAAATGAGACCGAAGAGCCGAGATACTGAATTAAATTCAATTTGATATTCCATTTCTGAAAAAAAAAAAGGTCTTGACAGACAGACGAACAACTACCTAAGTGATCCTTTAAAGCTTGCAATACATGTTGGCCGAACGTTGTCGAGTGAAGGCCAATACCAACATGTAGACAGTGTATTTGCCTTGTCTTGCTATCGCTCCGTGTCACTTTTCTGGTTGGCCAAGTGAAGGCCAGCGCCAACGTGTATAGAGCTCATTTGGTGCAACTTATCTTCGCTCGCCGTTGCTCGTGATCACTTGCCTCACTTCGGGTCGGTGTCGGTTTTTGGTCACAAATCACAGGCGCTCGCCTGCGCTCGGCCAACGTGTGGGCAGCTCTACATACCCTCTTCTACATCGGTCGTCTGCATTGGCGTTCGACGAACTTGTCGAAAGTGTGGACATTATTTCTTGCCTTGTACCTATTTGCCAACGCTCGCGTTGGCCTACGCTCGGCCAACATGTATTGCAGGCTTAAGCGTTGCTTTTTATTGCAGTGAACGGAACCCTAAAATGAGGTAAATTAGTTTATTGCATCAAGTCGTATTTAACATTTAAATTGGAACATTCTGAAAATATAATGTATTAGCTTCTGCCCGTGACTTGGTTCGCGTGGGAGGGTTTTCCCGCGTATATCCCGATCCCGTGGGAATTCCGGGTTAAAAGGAGCCTATGTATTATTCCAGGATGTCAACTATCTACTTAATATAAAATATCTACATAATATTTAACTATCTACTTCAAATAAAGGCATTTTTTTAAAATATTTACTTACCAAACATTCAGATAAATTCAGTAGTTTTTGCGTGGAAGAGTATCAAACATCCATACAATTATGCACCCATACTTACAAAGTTTCGTATTTATAATATAAGACCTTTCCAGACGCCTAGTCGACACTTCGAGTGACCCAAGGGCTAGCTTTTACCTTGGACAGAGGTTAAGCATTGCCATACAACGTGGCAATGCAGCCAGCCGTCTGGCCAATTGGCTATTAATGCCGGGGTCCCTCAGGTGTCAGTTCTCTCAGCAACTTTATTCTTGCTGCATATTAACGATCTGCTAATGCCCGGTATCTTTGGGTATGCAGACGACAGCACTGTTGCTGAGAGATATATATCCAGCGCGCGTGCTAGTGGGTCACAAGTCCAGTCTCTCCGAGAGGCAATGGTGGGGCGCTTGAACTTGACTTTGAAGGCTGTCTCTGAGTGGGGCGACGCCAACTTAGTCAAGTTTAATGCTGCCAAGACCCAGGCGTGTCTATTCTCCGCAAAAAGGAGCCAATTTCAACCAGCTTCTTCTTTCCGTGGTGTAACCGTGCCGATAACTGATCGCATCGAGCTTCTTGGAGTTACGTTGATACATAGATAAAATAAATAAGTAGATATGATATGCCAGACGAAATTATATCGGAACCGTGTGTCTCCAGTTAGGCGCTGGGCGGGGCAACAACTACACATGCGGTTTAATAAAATCAATAGAAACGCACTCGCGCACACACTCGCATTTCTTAAATCAGAACGTACTATAGAATCAATAATAAACCATATTTCATCAAACAGAGCGTGTATTTACCATGCACCGTAGAACTTACGCACACAAAAACATCGGTCGCTATCGTTGTGCTGTGCAAAAGCAATTTATTTTACATATACGCTAGTGATTGACTAAATCGGAAAGTTATCGATTCTTCCATCTATTATTGTACAATTGTACAATTTTTTTTGGGCACCTGAAAATGAACCAAATAAAAAATGGCTTGTGCAGAAAATATTATAATAACAATAAACATATTATTAAGATCATAACATTACATAATTATTATTAAGTACACTTTAATTTTAAGTTTAATCACTGACCTGTAAAGTGGAAGTATTTGTGTAGCATTTGACGCTTTGATATTACTGGGGTGGCATTTTTTGTCAAATAATGTAATCTCAAATTCATATATTTTTCATGACTGCTTTGGTAAGAAATATAATGTGATTATTCATCGGGGACTGCTCAAACTGGTGAAACTTAATATTATTAAAGACATTTAATCCTATGAAATGTAGCAAAGCCTTTGCCATGAGTTCCTGTTTGACATTTTTAGTTTTAATTGTTAATTTATCATCCGTAAGACAAGCTGTTTTTATGATCATTTCCATTCTTTTACAAATCATGACGACATCAGGAGATGGGTACATAAGTCCACCTTTGTCCTTACACTTTATAAAATTATATGCTTCGTCATATTTGTCGGCAAGTAGCGCACCAGTGCATGGCTCACATTTTACAGTTTTTATTAAACCATGCACAACAAAACCCGCAATGTAAGAAATGGCCTGCGAGCCAAAATCCGACAAGTCTTGGACAAGCGTACTAACTTCTTCATCAAATTTTGCCTGCTCATATAGCTATGATATAATATATTACCTAAACCATGCCGATTATTATAACGCATTCGAAGCTTCAACGGAAGTAAAATACAAAAACCATAAAAAAATAAAGAAACAGCACAAGAATAAGGCATAATATACGATAATTCTAAACCGAAAAACACCACCGATTATTAACCTAAAATTAAAGTAACTTGCTTTACGAACATTGGTTACGCATTTCTCTACTACGCTGTAAAAAAATCAAAATAAGTAAAAAAAACATTATTTACATCGATCTTCCAACCGGGTTAAAACGGTTGACAGATTGAAAAATAAACTATTGTAGCAACGGCGACGTCGGAACTCCTTACGCATGCTGCGGGCGTAAAATAAATTGTTTATTTTTTTTTTACTATTTTGTACACTTGACTTTTCAACGTATTTTTATTTCTGTCATCTCATGTAAAATAAAAGTTAAACATATTTTCTTAGAGGTTTCCGTATGTTATAAAAAACTTTTTACCAAAAAACGCTGCAAAGTGAAAAATAATTATAATTTCGGTAGTCGGTGTCTTTAGTTTTGTATTTTCGTTTTTGGCACCGACTTCCGAAATTAAAGTTATTTTTCACTTTGTAGTGTTTTTTGGGAGTCGGTTTAATTTTTTGGTAAAAAGTTTTTATTTCACTCTTTTTAGTTGGTTGATTTTTAATTTACCTAGTTACAAGAGCCTAAATGTCAACTACTTATATTCATTTATAAAATATTGCTTTTCACAATGTTGGGCTGCTATTTGTTGAGGAGTTCTCCTGGTACTTCACCATCAGCTTCACTTCACCATATGCATTGTGACGAGCATATTGTGCTTAATAACCAATTTCAAGTAGTCGAAGCGGAACACATGAAATACTTATTATTCCTACTTATATATTGAGTAGTTCCAGTGGCCATCGGTGGTCTTCATCATCAGGTCCACTTCACAAATTGTGCTTTTCGAATGCAACTACACAAGTTACTATAAAAAATACTCAAATCAGTATAGGTGTGCCTATAATATTTGAAGAGTTCCCTCGATTTCTCCAGGATTCCATCATCAGATCCTGACTTGGTGACAATGGGACCAATTTCGAGGTATATTCTTTCAAACAAAAAAATAATTTTACAAATCGGTTCAGCCGTCTCCGAGTAATCGGTGATCATACATTTAAAAAAAATATATACGCGTCGAATTAATAACCTCCACCTTTTTTTGGTGTCGGTTGAAAAACCCCTAAACTATAATAGCAATATGTATTTCATTCGTCAATCGACATTGCTTTCGATAGCCTACGTTAGAGTCTGGCAAACGAAAGTAGACACTCGAATTATTTGCAAAGTTTTTAAATGGCAATGTTATACTAATGTCAAACTCAATTTTCAAAACAAGATGGCGTGTTGTTGGTGATTTGTTGTGATCTTGTTAATAGCGTTTATTCAGCGAAAAATGAACAAAACTATTAAAAGTGGAGTATGGGAGATTTTGTTTCGCGTGATGTCTAAATATCAAGAAAAACAACAGGAGAAAGACGCCGAATTCAAACAAAAACAAGATTGTTTACGTGTTGTGTTCGATTTCATTAGTTAGTATGACGCTACTAAATTGATACTTTGTCGTAATTCATAATTTATATTTATCTTTTAGCAAGGAAAAATATTTATCTATTTTTATTCAAATTCATTTTATGCTATGTTAAACACCTTCATAATCATGCATTATGGTTATTTAACATACTATTAAATGTTGCATGGTTTTTAACAATTTTTTTTCTTTTATAGAAAATCTGGTGGATGTAGCAGGGGTTGATGAAATAGTGAAAACTATTGAAAAACTTACGGATTTAGAGCAGAAAGATAGGATAGAGACCTTCAATCACTGGTAAGTTTTCACTAGGAGTACATAACTTTTATAAAGGTGTAATTGAATTCATGATTTGCAGAACCTAATCATTCTGTTTTACCATTCTTTACAGAAGTGAGCGTTACTACAGTAAAAGAATTAAAAAGGAAGGTGCGCGTAAAGGCCATATAAATCTACAGTGTCCGACTTAGATAGTTTCGACATAAATGCTATTCGTAACAAA
Source organism: Tholera decimalis (assembly GCA_943138885.2). Taxonomy (NCBI): domain Eukaryota; kingdom Metazoa; phylum Arthropoda; class Insecta; order Lepidoptera; family Noctuidae; genus Tholera; species Tholera decimalis. The sequence goes on along the minus strand of OW964553.2, from coordinate 1,999,389 downwards.
ATTAACGAATTTTATATCGTTAGAAAACAAGTTTAAAACGAAACACCAGAACCAGTATATGAAGCTGATGAAATTCTGAAGCAGAATGGGCACGAGGTATTGCGAGTTCCCCCCTACCACTGTGATCTAAATGCCATTGAGTTAGTATAGAGTTTGGCTAAACGTAAAGTGGCAAGTAAAAATATTGCTCAGCCTGCAGTGGAGTTATAGAAATTTATAAAAGAGTCGTTTGAAAATATAACTCCCGATGAGTGAAAGAAAATGACTGATCATGTCATCCATGTTGAAAATAAACGTAATGAAAGGGACAGAATTACAGAAAATAATTTAGAAAGTTTTATAATTAACGTAGGAAACAATGACTCCAGTGACTAATGAAACTTTCCACATGGAAAAGTCTTACATTCAGATTTTGACTATAGCGAATAAATCAGAACTATTTTAGAATACTGTTGTTTTTTTTTTAAATCGAATTAAGACACAATATCTAAACTATTACCTACCTAAAATATCTCTAGTATTTTTATTCCGATGAAATAAAATACATAATTCTAAAGTATCAAATAAGGTTATTCCAGGTATTTCATAGTAGTTTTGGGGTTGCTATGCTGATATTTTTTAAATTTGCCGCGCTTTTTCAGTCTCTACTTTCGTTTGCCAGACTTCTAGTGGATCTGCACATCACTAATTCGTCGCAAGAAGTGGCGGCCTCACTACGCGATGAATCCGCGTAATACATTATCGTATGTTACTTTTACATTGCTTGTCCAGTTACTTAGTGACGAACTCAGGTAGTGGTTAAGGAGCAATGTATTTATAGCAAAAGTAGTACAGTCGCTCTGATATTTGAAAACAAAAATAACATAGTAAAACCAAGAAATATTTTACGATTTATTGTTTTTCATGATTTTAAAGACAGATATTGTAAAATACTTGTACTTACATATGGTAAGTGATTCCATGATTCACATAGTTTTGATTTTGGCTTCGGTTTTTACAAGATACCACAGAACAACTCGGCATTCTTATATGTTATCACGATCGCCGTCGAAAGCGCACTAGTTCGCGGAGACGGCCACTTGCCTGTGACATGAGCCCTGTGGTCATGTCGCGCGGACACCGATACGCCCCCTTACCACTTCTACTGTATTTTTTATTTCTGTGCGTTGATATCATTATTTTTGGTCCGTTTATCGAGGCTAAGGCTCAATTGGCTGCCAAAAAGTTGGGAATCCTAGCAAAGGTGAGACGGTACTTGACACCGGAACAGCTGCTCAACCTCCATCAAGCGCAAGTTCGGGCGTGTATGGAGTACTGCTCTCATCTCTGGGACGGATCTGCCAAATACCAGCTTGATGCACTCGAGACTATCGAGAAACGGGCCAAAAGGCTCATCGGCAACGAGAAACTGGTCGAGACAAGGCTCCAGAGCCTAGAACATCGGCGACGTATTGCAAGCCTGTCAGTTTTCTATCGATTCCGCCAAGCCCATTCCATCATCGGACTACAAGACAAACGGCGATGCGCCATTGTTACATGGTGGACATCCCACCCATACGCACGAAACGTTTTGTGAATACTTTCATTGTACGTACGGCTAAGGAGTGGAATTCCCTGTCGGAGTCTGTGTTTCCTGATAGTTGGTATAGTGGTCAGTGGCCGTGACTGCTGTGCGCAAGGTCGTGGGTTCGATTCCCACCTAGGACAAATGTTTGTGTGATGAGCACGGTCATTTGTTCTTTGTCTGGGTGTAATTTATCTATAATATGTATGTATGTTTATCAGTTGTCTAGTACCCATACCACAAGCTCTGCTTAGTTTGAGACTAGATGGCATTGTGTGAAAAGTTGTGGAATATTATTATTATTATTATATTATTATTAGTTATAACCTGGGAGTCTTTAAGTCAAGAGTGAATAGGTTACTTCTAGGCAAGCGTGCTTCATCTTCGACCACATCATCGCTTAACATCAGGTGAGATTATGGTCAAACGAACAACAACAAGCCTATGAACTATAAAAAAAGCCTTTTGGGCACATTACCAGTGGAAAGCGATGCTCACGAATTTCTGGACGCTATATTTTATTAGGGTTTTTATTGAAGGGTATATTTTCTGATTTGAACTAAAATAAATATTTCCAAGACTGTAAGTAAGATAAGGTGCGATGGTAACAAAACGAACTGTACCATATAAATCAACACAGAACTAATAATCAGTTATTGAAAACAATAATAATTAAATAATGAGACAATGTTCAAAGAAAGCGGCTGCTACACGCAATAAATCGCAGCGACTCGCAGCCGACCGCAGCGTATACGCCACGTTCATTAATTCCGCCACGACACAACAGCATGCTCCTATATTTTTAATTAATATGCATCTTTATTGTTTTAGCTGGTTTCGAGAATCTTGAGGTCGATAGTTATAATAATGATCGTATTTTCTGGTTTGTGGGAAAGTCTTTCACATTAGATAAGGTATTATGGATAACCATTAGTACTCAACAACGTAATTTTTCTTGATAATTGGCTCGCGTTTGACCACCATCTCACCTGATGGTAAGTGATGATGTGGTCGAAGATGGAGCACGCTTACCTAGAAGTAACCTATTCACTCCTGACTTAAAGACTCCCAGGTTATGGCAATTAGGAAACACAGACTCCAGCAGGGAATTCCACTCCTGAGCCGTACGCACAATGAAAGTATTCCCAGAGTTAGTATTGGTGGGATGTCCACTGTTCAAGACTACAAAAGGCCAGTGCAACGATACTGGTGTGTCCGAAACTTGTCCACGGTACGTGGAGCTTAACGTTGCTCTCAATAATCAAAAGTACTTACACAATAATCTACAGGCTCTCCGGCCGACAACAATCTATAGCCTCTGAGGCTTTATAAATACCACTAACCTTCTGTGCTGGGTTCGCCAACTTCGACCTTCCTAGGCCACGCCCAAGTGTAGTATGTATGTAATTATGAGGTGAGTAATTGAAAAGTGTGATGTAAGTCACGTGTTCTAGAACGTTCACAAGGCGCCAGTCTCCAGATGGCGCGGTCCTGATCAGCATCACAGCCCAAACTCGCACCGGATTGAAGCTATTTATCACTACTTTTTCCAACAAATGCGCGTGCCACGCGGTGAGGCAATACGGCGATAAATCCAAAATATCCCGGGGTTTTCGTCAAATGGGGATTACAACTTCAAACAATAGTTAACTCGCGACCCAATTATCGGTTTCAACACGCGATTCCAAACGATATTTTACCAATTATAATTAACTCAACAGGGTCCCATGACCGACATTTTCAACCGGGGAAGCAACGTCTATCTGTCAAGAGAAAAATTTATGTCAAGCCCACAGATAATTGATGTTGCCAACCAAAGGTGCGTTCTGTTTCACGTCGGACCGAACATCCACCATGTAACGATGGCGCATCGCCGTTTGTCTTGTAGTCCGATGATGGAACGGGCTCGGGAAATGTAACCAATAGAAAACTGATACTTGTAACTCGTCGTTGATGTTCAAAGCTAATTTAATTCAAAGATTCAATAATAAGTCAGAATTTATCAGAATTCAGCCGATTACGTTACGACTGCTGAGACATATCACAGCAGTAGGAACGTAGTGGGCTGTATTCGGTGGCACAAACCTTCCGCTCTATGAGAGGGAATAGGCTATAATTTAGGCTTTGTAGATGTCATACGTCGCCGAATTTTTGGTCATAGGCCACATGCCAGTTTTAGAGACGCCACGGCATCCTCACCTTCCGCCTGACGCAGGTGCTGACCGGATATGGCTGTTTCGGGAGGTACCTGTTTAGGATACAGCGGGAGGACACGCCCGGGTGTCGTCATTGTGAGGACCACCCGGAGGACACGGTTGAGCATACGGTCGAGATGTCGGTCGATTCAATAAGAAGATTTACTTACATAGAGCTTAGTATGAAATACGGCAAACGTGTTCTTATAAGCTGTTCCGGGTATGCTCCATGATATCCTTTGTTGTTATTTAGAATACTAGTGTGCCCGCGATTTCGTTCGTGGGAGGTTTCTACAGTGTAAACCCTGATCCCTTGGGAATTCTGGGACATAAAACCAACATTATTTTAGGTTAAGTACTAAAATAGGATTAAGGAATATTGTTAGTAACCAAATGAATCTTGTTTCTTGAAAATAATTAAATGAATGAATTGATAATTGGATATATTGCCCTTTTCTTTTTTTTTTTTTTTTTTTTTTTTTTTTTTTAACGTGGTAAAATTATCAAATAAGTCCTCCCATCCCGGGCAGGGTGGGAGGGACTGTCAGACTTTTACTGACTAAAATCCACGGTGTTCCTTCAATAACCCTTTACATACCGGGGCCACGGTAACGGGATGAGTCCCACGACCCCGGCAGGCTTCGGCCCTCTGCAGAGGGGGCCTCGTCATGTTGCTGACGCTCTTTGAGGCGCGCGTGGAACACGACGCGCCGTCGACCCGGGCATGGTCCATGGTCGGACAGCGAGTTGCCCTTTACTCGCTGTCCGCATGCCCGCGCCTACGGTGGCCGGAGATCGTCGGCCGACGTCCGACGCCGTGGGCGTCTACCACTGCGGCTGGGCTGGAGGGAGGACGCCATCCTCTCCCTCACGCGGCCCGCCTCCTCCTTCGAAAGCATGACTGCTTCGCAGAAGGAGGCGACCGCTTCCCACTCCCTCTCGCCCCGCAGCATGGCCTCGACCAAGGCCGGGCGCGAGAGGTCTCCGCCTATTGTCGCCGTGAGGACACGTCGGTGCTCTGCCCAAGCTGGGCAGTCCTGCACCGTGTGCTCGACTGTGTCCTCAGGGCGACCCTCGCAGTGGTGACACCCAGGCGTCTCTTCCTTACCCATCAGACACAGGTACCTCCCGAAACTTCCGTGTCCGGTGAGGACCTGCGTCATGCGGTAGGTCAGGACGCCGTGACGCCGATCTAGCCACTCCTCAAAGAGGGGTCTTACCGCCGCAATTGCGGCGTGCCCGGCCCTAGAACCTATTCTATCTTCCAGAGAAAGCCCCATTAGGATCAGTTCGGATTTTTTTATATCTGCCCTCGCGTTTGGTTTCTAGAGTGCATCAAATGAATATATACGTACAGGCTAATAACCACATCATAATGATGATGTCTTGATTAACCTGTACGTCATCTTTTGCTTAGCCTATTCCGGCTATTATAGAATGTAATAATCCAAACAATTATCAAAATGACATTAATAATTCTTTATATACAATAATAAATTGGCTTAATGATAATAACCTAATAATTAATTTAAATAAAACGAATATAATGCATTTTCATCAACGGCTTGAGAAACCACTACTTAGTGTTGCTTATGATGATTATGAAATAAGGGAAGTTAGTACTGCAAAGTTCTTGGGTATAACTATAGATGAAAAGCTGACTTGGAAACCTCATTTGAAGGAAATTTGCAAGCGATTAAGTAAATCAGCATATTTGTTATTTCAACTTTCCAAAAAAGTTAATATTGATACACTGTTGATGGCATATCATGGACTTGTCGCCTCAGTTCTGCGATACGGTGTTATTTTTTGGGGACAGTCAACAAATAGGGAACTTGTTTTCAGGATGCAGAAAAGATGTGTGCGGTGTACGTGTGCTTTAAAAACAACAGATAGTTGCATTCCTTATATTAAAAAGTTAAAAATATTACCTCTACTGGCTTTATACATCCTAGAAGTTATTTGTAAAAATGAATCCACATTTATTCAAGAAACTATGTACAGTAAAGAAAACACCCATGCGTGCTCAGTATACTAATGATTTATGCCTTGTGAAATCATGAAATGTAAAACTTCTCTTATGAGGAAAAGCTTCTTTGGTATTGCACCGCAAATATATAATAAAATACCCGATGAAATAAAACGTATGCCAGTGCAGAAAAATGTTACTACATTCTAGGTGAATTTCTTAATAATAATAATAATAACATACATTACATTACGGTTCCACATACATGGCTCATGAAAGTGTTGGAGTTGTACAAAATAAATCCAATACTCCGCACTTTCCTTGAGTCATGTATGGGGCAATGGAAGACGGTCCTCTGCTACCCAGGATGTCGACAAATCCAGGAAAACAGCGAACCGATTAGGATTGAGCGTGGTATTTTTCAGGGCGACAGTCTGAGCCCACTGTGGTTTTGTCTGGCTCTCAACCCTCTCAGTACATTGCTGGAGGGTTCGGGGCTAGGCTACCAGTTGAGAAGAGGTGGTCAGGTCATATCACACTTGCTTTACATGGATGATTTGAAACTTTTTGCCCCCAACAACTTGCAACTCATGGAGCTACTGAAGGTAACGGAAACCTTCAGTAGCGCCATCAGGATGGAATTTGGGGTGGACAAATGTGCGGTCATGCATGTAAAGTGAGGGGAGATTATGGAATCCGTGGGAACTCAACTCTCGGATTCCATACACCTAAGATCCCTTGGCTCAACTGAATCCTACAAGTATTTGGGCATGTCAGAGGCACTAGGCATCAATGTTGCTTATGTTAAACAGTCATTGAAGGAACGCTTCTTTGGCCGCCTGAATAAAGTACTGAATAGTCTTCTATCAGGCGGAAACAAGGTGCGTGCCTTCAATGGTTGGGTCATGCCAGTATTGATGTACTCTTTTGGCATACTCAAATGGACTCAGACTGAACTTGACGCCTTGGACAGGCAGGTCCGCACAACGCTTACTGCAAATCGAATGCATCACCCACGTTCATCGGTGATGAGGCTGTATATCCCGCGGAAGTACGGGGGTCGTGGCTTTTTAAATGCAAAGACCCTGCACAACCGTGAGGTATGCAGCCTTAGGGAACATTTCCTAGAAGCCGACGTGGGTATGCATCGAGATGTGGTAGCGGTGGACAAAGGCCTGACTCCGCTCTCCTTAGGTACCGAGAATTGGCGCAAACCTGTAGTATTAGATACTAATGACCGCAGAGAAGTATGGCAGAGCAAGGAGCTTCACGGACGCTATTACCAGGCCCTTCATGGGTCTGACGTAGATACATTAGCGTCCGTAGCCTGGCTACGTTTTGGTGACCTCTTCGGGGAAACCGAAGGTTTTGTTTGTGCGATTATGGATGAAGTTATGATGACGAATAACTATCGGAAATATATCGTGAAGGATGGTACGGTAGACACATGTCGGGCATGTCACAAACCGGGAGAATCCATTCGTCACATTATCTCCGGTTGTTCTCGTCTGGCTAACGGAGACTATTGGCATAGACACAACCTTGTAGCCAGGATTGTTCACCAGCAACTTGCTCTTAAATACAATCTTGTGGAATCAGAAGTACCGTACTATAGGTATGTGCCCGACCCAGTTCTCGAAAATGGCAATATTACATTATACTGGGATCGGTCTATCATCACTGACAGGACTATTGTTGCCAATAAGCCTGACATAGTGGTGATAGACCGATTAGAGCGTCGCACAATGATTGTTGATATAGCGGTCCCTCATGACGAAAACCTCGTGAAAGCAGAGAAAGATAAGCAATTTAAGTATCTTGATCTGGCTCGCGAGGTTGTCGACATGTGGGATGTGGATACAGCAATCATTGTGCCGATAGTCGTCTCGGCCAATGGCATAATAGCCAAGAGCCTCGACAAACATCTTAAGAGGCTCTCGTTGGACAGCTGGATCAAGGGCTTGATCCAGAAAGCAGTACTTCTGGACACGGCGCGAATTGTTAGGAGGTTCCTCTCTCAAGAGCCCTGACCACCGGTAGCTTGGACCCTGTTCCCGATACCGGTGGGCTACTGTTTTTTATATTTTTAAATGTTTTTTGTTTTTATAGGAATATTTAAAAATGTAAATAATATGTTTGTAAAGTGTAATAAATAATATAATAATAATAATAATAAGACATTTATTTCAGACGAGTTGTCCATATTCTGTTAGTAACACAAATCTTATAAAGCTATTGTTAGTACACAAAAAATAAAATAAAAATAACATAAAATAAAAGTAACCGTAAGGTGGTACCGCACAGGGGTGCCAGTTTATGGCAAACCCTGGACACGACCACCCATAGTGTGTAGTCGCATCCAGTGCCGCCACATCGGCGAGTCCCAGCGGCCCACGAACACTCTCAGAAGGCTGTTCGAGCTGGCCCGCATGCGCTTCATTAGGGATGCACAACGCTTCCGCATGATGGCATGAAAACCATCCACGCTTTTCACCGCAAACATTGCTGAAGCGCTGCAGTGGCGAGGCAGCCCGAACAGTACCCTGAACGCGTTATTATACTGTACTCGCAGAGCACTGTATGTACGCTGCGTGTACTTAGTCCACAGGCTGCAGGTGTAGAAAGATTGACAGAAGGCCTTAAATAATGTCACTTTGACTTGCTCGGTACACCATGCAAACCTGCGGGCCAGCATGTTACAGCGTACAGACAGTGCCCTGCGCTCCCTCTCCAAATCAATGTTGTCACATAAATCCTCAGACACCCAGTGACCCAGATATTTAAAATTACACACTCTGTTTAAGCTGGCACCGCAAAGATACAAGGGAGGCACATTAGCAAATGATTTATTACCAGCCTTAAACACCATCATCTCACTCTTATTTACATTATATCTGAGTCCATGGGTTCGTGCATACTTTTCACAAATATCTAGCAGTCTGCGCATGGCACTGATCGACGGGCTCAGCAACACCATATCGTCCGCGTAGCTGATATTATTGACGCACTGTCCATCTATATGGCACCCAATGCTTGTTCTGCTGAGCTCGCCGATCAGCTCGTTCATGTACAAGTTAAAGAGACGAGGAGAGGTTAACCCCCCCTGCCTCACCCCGCTTTCCAACCCATACACGTCCGAGTGTACGCCTGCCCAACGCACAACATTCCTTTGACTCGAGTACCAATATCTTAACATTGCAATAATATCACGTGGCACATCTGTTTCATTTTTCATCTTTTGCCACAATACATCATATGATACCAAATCGAAAGCCCTGGACAAGTCCAGGTAACAGGCATAGACCGGCGTTTTCCTGGTTAATGACGAAACTCTGTATATTTACAATATTGACATTTTTACCTATACTTGACATTTTTAATATATTTTTTTTACTTATTTTATTTTTAATATTAATCTTCTAAATTGACTATACGTTTTATCATAAAATTAAATTTATTATGAATTTTAAAATTTTACTTGCTTGCATAATAATATTGTGACAAATTTATATTTTAATTTAATAGTATTTTTTTTCGTAACCCGTTCCATCATCGGACTACGAGACAAGAGACGGCGAAGCGCCATCGTTACGTGGTGGACATCCCACCCATACGCACAAAACGTTTTGGGAATACCTTCATTGTGCGTACGGCTAAGGAGTCGAATTCCCTGCCGGAGTCTGTGTTTCCCGACAGCTACAACCTAGGAGTCTTTAAGTCCAGAGTGAATAGGTTACTTTTGGGTAAGCGTGCTCCATCTTCGATCACATCATCACTTACCATCAGGTGAGACAGTGGTCAAACGCGAACCTATTTTCAATAAAAAAAAATTCGTATGTCAATAGACAAAACATAGCGTACTACCTAATTTTTTAAGATCTTGTATATAATTATCACCTATGTTTACGAGTAAATGATTCTGGTTCTGATTCTGCCTTTTATGCAATTATGAAAAAGCCGACCCCACGGCTTCCAGTCTTTCAGGAGTACTAGTGTTTTACACGGAGCGATTGTCTATCAGACTTTCACAACCCAGTAATACCTAGGCAAGACTTGTATGAGATTTCTTGATTTCTGACTACCCGTAATTCTTGTCATCGTAGGAATCCCGATATGTTAACATGGATATCACCCATTTATGCTTATCCTTGAAGATTGTCTCGTGAGCTGTTATTATTACGTGAGCTTTCAACACCATCCTACGAAAACGGATGGCGTCCGTGATGCGCGGAGTGCGTGGGAGCGCCAACAGCATTCTGAGGGTCATCAGTGATAAGCCGTGTTGCGACATCATGGCTCACTGTGTGCATGTACACGTGCATGTGCCCGGGGTGACAGGTGAGCGCGGTCGGTATATGAAGTGATGTGTATTTTATTGTTATTAACATAGTATGTAAGTATCGTGTACCTACTGACAATATTTAAATGTATAGGCGTTTGTTACTAACATAGTTCATAAGTCATGTGTAATACTAACAAAACTAAGGATCTTGTGGTCTGAAATAAAATATTTTTATTTTATTTATTTATTAGTTAGCCACGAACTCCTCTCTATTTTGACAAATCTATCATTCTATTGATGCTTTCAGCCTTAACAGTTTAAGTACCGAATTGCATATTCTAAATTCAAATTCTGAGTAGAATAATTAAATAGTAAACCTGTTAAGCAATAGTTAAACTACGTCAATGGTAAGTTTTTTTTTTATAAAACTTACTTCTAGGCAAGCGTGCTCCATCTTCGACCACATCATCACTTTCCATCAGGTGAGATGGTGGTCAAACGCGAGCCTATTATCAATAAAAAAAGAGAATAGGTAAACCTGTTTACTACTAATAAAAATACACATTAACTTTTTGTTAAAGTCTTCTAAATCCTCAGAAAAGTAACACAGGTTCGTTATTTAAGAATAGCAAACGAGCAATCGCTCTAAGCTTTAGCCCAAAATCTAGCTACAAAACATCCAATACTGCACTTCAGTCTCAGCAAATTAATATTCTCTTTTCGCAGCATTTTCTCAAAATACCCTCTCCGGGGTATCAGCTAGAGAACAACTATTTAATTATATGACCCTTAGACGTTTCCGTACCGCTAGCTCTTTTGAATCCAACTTGAAATAGGTGCAAGCTTCTGGAACCTTCCCGAGGAATTGGATTGTTTTTTGCGAGACATTTATAGCTTCGGTTATGTAGTGCAGTGTCTCGACGTAAATACTTCCATTCTGTAGCGATTCGGAGAAGGAATTGTTTTAAGTTGCACTTGATTGTGACGTTGAGGAAAGTATTTGCTTGCTGCGCTAAGTTGCTGTTAATTTGTAACTAAAACGGACTTCAGTTTTCGTGACGTTTTATCTAGAGGATTTGAATAGGAAGTGTGGGTGTAAACAGGAAAAAAGATGTTTCTTGTAATACTTAAGTTTATTTTTAAGAATATTGTTTTTATTAGTTTAAACGGCTAATAGATGATATATAGATGATATGTAATGATATTTGTATTACTGTTATGGTGTACAGTAAAGAATATATCTAGCTATCTATCTATAGTTCGTTGGGGAAAGGGTGAAATAAGGTTATAAGGTTCCGTTGGTGTCAGGTACTTGAAAATCTGTCTAAAAGATTAGTGTTCGTCAATGTATAAAATGAAAATGCTAGTAACTAGTCTGACCCAAACCATTTAAACAAATTGTGTGTTTTCTTTTTTCATTTTATTCTTTGAAATTTACTGCAAATAATAAAATAAATATACTTATGTAATATTTCTAATAATTAAAATATTGTAAAAAAATGCATAGAATAATGCAATGAGAGTCAGTGCACTGTTGATGGGTTTAGGCAAATCACAACTGCTATGAACTTATTAATTACCTACTTTATTATAAAATAAAATACAAGAAGAGGAAGAGTAGAGATCTGAAATCGGAAATAGACATAACTGTCAAAAAGTAAGTTGGTGTTGCAAGGTGCAAAATTAAAAATTATATTTAACAATTGTCCAATCTAGGTCGCGTTCAAAGAGCAAGTGCTTACCGGCTTACTTCTGACACTAAAAATATATTTGCAAATCCATGTACTTGCACCATAAACGGATTAAATTCCAAATAAACTATTTTGGTACAGGCTAACCTAAAAATACTAGCAAAAACAGTAAATTAACTTAAAGTAATGTTAATTGACGTGAATATTTACATGAAATATGGATCCCTGGTTCCCTAAACTAATGCTTACTGTATCATAGATTACTTACTATATATAAGGCTAACCTGCGTAAGGCTGCGTCTTGAAATTAGTTTTATTGCAAAACCACTTTTGGTCATGTTTAATTATTCAGTCATCAATTATGTGAACTTTCCGTTTCAGCTGGCCCACATTAATTTCACGAAGATTACCTTCTGTGCTTGAATTTTAAGTTAAACTAGAGATTAAAAAGTTTCCTCAAGTCTTGTTGCAATTTACATCTTTATGTAAAACGGCTAGATTATATTGCTCATACCGTTACGGCTTTCGTTTAACGAGGAAAATCTCAGTACAACTTGTGTTCGGCATACACGACTATCTTACTAATACGAGTAATACAATGACCGAATGGGGCGATGCCAACTTGGTCAGGTTTAATGCAGCTAAGACCCATGCGTGTCTCTTCTCCGCAAAAAGGAGCCAATTCGAATCGGCTCCTACTTTCCGTGGTGTAACCGTGCGGATAACATGATATTGAGGTTCTTGGGGTGACACTAACTTCCACCCTCAATTTTGGTCCGTTCATCGGGCCGGCTCAATTAGCATCAAAAAAGTTGGGAATTCTAACCAAGGTGAGACGGTACTTCACACCGGAACAGCTACTCAATCTGTATCAAGTCCAGGTTCGGTTGTGTATAACGTAGGTGTCTTTAAGTTAAGAGTGAATAGGTTACTTTTAGGTAAGCGTGCTCCATCTTCGACCACATCATCACTTACCATCAGGTGAGATGGTGGTCAAACGCGAACCTATTGTCAATAAAAAAAAAAACACTTACTTAATAGGTAAACATCGTGTTTTCATTACGAGTTGAGCAATGCTCGCCAATGGTCCTTGGATGACTTCCATGCCTTGAAAGGCAGGTAAGCCGGTATCCCGGCTGTCATTTCTGTCTTTTGACAGTCATTATGGGTCCGAAGACTCTGTCACCAGTCTTGTGAAGAGGTGTCGTGCTCCCCACGTACGGGTTGTGTAGTTCAAATAAGCAAGCTCCATGTGAAACACTAGATGTCTGCATTGCGGTTAGACTGAAAGCCCCGCAATGATGTTTGGAAAGCGTTGCTTAACGTAGGCGCTAGTGATTTAAGGGATATTGAGGATATAGACCGGGAGCGCCGGGCTTTGGCAGTGAGAGGCAATATGCTTGCTCGCAGATTTTTTCGTTGCTCTAGTGAAGTGAAAATAACACTTTTTAAGGCTTTTTGCCAGTCATTTTACTCGAGTGGTCTGTGGGTACAGTATACGTAACAAGCTTGCTGAGCCCTGCGTCTTTAGGAGGCTGTTGGGGTCGCCGTGGCGCTGCAGTGCGTCTGGCATGTTTGCAGAAGCACATACTAACGGCTTTCAGGCCATAATCCGTAAAAAAGCAGCTTCACTGCTGCAGCGCTTGCGAAGCAGCGGCAACAGCCTCCTCAGGACAATCGCTCGGATAGAGGTAGCGATAGGTTTAAGTTGAATGTATGCTTTATTTAGTTTTTTATTCTAATTATTTTAGTTACGTCTTTGTCCTTTTTAGGGTTCCGTAGCCGAATGGCAAAAAACGGAACCCTTATAGTTTCGACATGTCTGTTCGTCTGTCCGTCTGTCCGTCCGTCCGTATGTCACAGCCATTTTATTCCGAAACTATTAAGACTATACATGTAAAACTTGGTAGGTAGATGTATTCTGTGAACCGCTTTCCGATTTTAAGAGAAAATTTAAAAAATATTTAAAATAAAGGGGGCTCCCCATACATGGAACTGAAACTGAAAATATTTTTTTTTTCATGAAACCTATACGTGTGTGGTATCTATAGACAGGTCTTTAAAAATGACATTATGGTTTCTAAAATGACTTTTTCATAAAGTTAATCGTTTAAAAGATATACGCTTCCAAATTGGTAAAATGTGTGTCACGCCCCCTCTAACTTCTATAATAATGAAGTGAAAAATCTAAAAAAACCATATGTTGTAGATCTTTATGTAAACTTTCGACCAAAATTAGTTTGAACGAGATCGAGTCAGCAGTTTTTGAGATACAGTATATTTTCAAAAACCGCAAATATAACTTTGTAATTCATACAAATACTATGAAAAACAAAGTTATTTGGCGTAGTTGTAAAAATTGTAAATAAGCTAGTTTTAAGAAAATTGTAAGGTTTTTTTTTTTCAAATAAATATATTAAGTATATTATATTTAAGATAAGATAAGATGATAAGATAAGATAAGATGTATTTATTTGCTTAAAACATGGTATGCAAGGTGTTATAAATAAATATAGGATCGACATGTCTTGCTTACAACTAAAGCATGCAAACTTACTAAGATACAATATTACATTGAATTAAAATTAATAGGTATGTTAAATTGAAATTCATTTTAAATAGTCATTAATGGAATAGAAATTATGATTACAGAGCCATTTAAACAGTTGTAATTTAAATAATTTACTATTTAATGTTTTAAACATGTTAGGTAATTTATTATAAAGACGAACACACATAGCCACACAGTTTTTATTATATTTCGCTAATCTAGGCAGATCATCCAGTACAAGTCTGTATTGATCACGTCGACTTCGAGAGCTTATCTCATCCGCTGTTTTAAATAGCCATTTATGTTTTTGAACAAACATGCATGCTTCATATATGTATAATGAAGGTAACGGTAGCAAACCAAGTTCCTTAAATATTGGTTGACATGATTCGTCAGATGGAATCTCGTATAAAGCGCGTATACATTTCTTTTGGGCGATAAATGCTCTATTGCGATCAGTACTATTTCCCCACATTATTAGTCCATACCGTAGTGAGGACTCAACATATGCGCGGTATGGCATCACAGCCGTTTTTATATTGGTGACTTTTTTTATTTGTCTCAATGCATAGACAAATTTATGTATTTTATTGCATACAGTATCAACCTGTGCTTTCCAGTCTAAATGTTCGTCAATTACTACTCCTAGAAACTTAGTTTGTGTCACTTGCGATATTTTTGATATGTTCATTTTAAAATTAAATTTATTATTATAAGATTGATTAAATTGTACGTATACAGATTTATTAAGATTAATAGATAAATTATTATCATTTAGCCAGTTTATTATATTGTCTATTGTATTATTAATGTCCGCTTCATGATCCGTAATTGAATAATATTTTTTATCGGTAGTAACAATTATAGAAATGTCATCGGCAAAAAGGAAGCATTTATGATTAGTTACATTAACTATGTCATTTATGTAGAGAAGAAATAAGACAGGTCCCAGTATGCTACCCTGGGGGACGCCGCGTTTTATATTTATATATTCAGAAGAATATTTTGTCATGTTCTTACTTTCATTAAGTTTAGTAACAGTGACACTCTGTTGCCTGCTTGTTAAGTAGGACGATATCCACTGAAGTGGCAGCCCTCTTATACCGATAGCCTCTAGTTTTTTTAGTAATAATTCGTGTGAAACGAGATCGAATGCCTTTGACAGATCAAAGAATAGCCCTGTCGTTAACTGTTTGTCGTTAATGTTGGTCAATATTGCTTTCAAAAGTGAAAATATGGCTAAAGATGTCGATTTATGTTTCTGAAAGCCAAATTGCTCCTTTTTAATAATCTTAAATTTCTCACAGTAGTTAACTATTCTTTGATACATGCATTTCTCATATATTTTAGATATGATGGGTATCAGTGTTATGGGGCGATAATTTCTCATGTCACATTTATTTATTTATTTATTTATTATATACTTTATTGTACACCTCACAATATTTCTATGGATACAAAAATTTAAACTAGTGTACAATGGGCGGTCTTATCGCACAGGGCGATCTCTTACAGACAACCTTTGGATGGACAAAAATTAAAGGAGACAGATTAAGGGCTGTCAGTGTACAAACAACATAAATAATATTAATTGAACATAATAATATAAAATACATACATACAATTCAAAAATCATATACTAATAAATATTACATGTACCTATAATTGAGAAAGAAGGGGATAAACTTACAGGGAGAGGTAATGCTCCTTCACCATTCTTTTGAACGCTGGTAGCGTTTGAGCACGCCTCACTTCAATGGGTAATGCATTCCACAAACGAGCTGCTTGAATAGTGAAAGATTTATCAAAGAAAGAAGTGGAATGCATACGAATACTTAACTCTAAATTTTCCGATGATCTCAGGGATCTAGAATGTGTGTCACAGAGGAACTGAAAGCGTTCCTTAAGATAAAAAGGAGTAAAAGGATTAAAGAGCACATTATAAAGCAGAGAAAGTAAGTGAAGATTCCGGCGAAACCTAATAGGAAGCCATTTGAGCTGAGCGCGGAAATCAGAAACGTGGTCATACTTGCGTAAGCCAAATATAAACCTGATACAGAGATTTTGAAGTCGCTCTAGCTTGTCTAATTGGTCTTGGGTCAAGTCGAGATAGCTGGCATCAGCATAGTCCAGAATAGGGAGAAGGAGAGTTTGTGCAATTGCAATTTTAGTAGAGATGGGAAAAAAATTACGAAGGCGTCTCAAGGAGCCTGCAGAAGCAAATACTTTACGACTAACTTCCTGTAACTGTTTAGTCCAAGAAAGGGTGTCGTCAATGTGTATTCCCAGGTTCTTCACACTGTGACTATAAGGTATGAAGGTGTTATTGAAAGAAACCTGGGGAAGTGCCGTCCAATCAATCCTGGAGATAGTTCGAGAGCTACCAACAACAATAACCTGAGTCTTAGCAGGATTGATTTTCAGCCCAAACTCAGCGCTCCAGTCACAAATTCGTGCGAGGTCCAAATTAATAGCTTCGATGGCATCAGCTAACTCTACAAGTGGAGCTTGGGTGTAAATTTGAAGATCATCAGCATACAAGTGGTAGAAAGAAGATAGTCGTTGAGTGATAGCATTTATAAAAAGTACGAAAAGTAAAGGAGATAAAACGCCACCCTGCGGTACACCGGCAGAGGTATCACACCAAGAAGAAAAAGAGTCCTCAATGGAAATACGCTGCCGGCGACCAAACAGGTAGCTACGAAACCAGTCAACTACCGATGGAGATATGTTAAAAGAGCATAGAATGCCGAGCAAAATGTCGAAGTCAACTGTATTAAACGCATTACTAAAGTCTAGTAATGCAAGTACTGTTAACTTCCCCATCTCCATGCCAGACCTTATATCGTCCGTAATATGAACTAGTGCAGAGGTAGTGCTGTGACCAGGACGGAAACCAGATTGGAAGGGATTCAGGAGATTATACTTAGAGAGGAACGAGCTAAGTTGTTGGTGTACAAGCTTTTCAAGGACTTTGGATAGGAATGGGAGAATAGAAATGGGTCGATAGTCCGAAAAAGATGCAGGACGAGTTTTTTTAGGTAAAGGGATAATTTGGGCGTCTTTCCAGGCTTTTGGAAAGACACTACTAGAAATTGAGAAATTTAGGATGTATAAAATGACCGGAAGAACGTTATCAAGGATGGGAATGATCATCTTACGGCTGACACAGTCACTACCCACAGCGTTGGACGTAATCGACATAACACTCTTTTTAACATCACAAGCAGTAAATTGACTTATGACAAAAGGAGAATAATCAGGTATCGGAAGGTTAGAAAGATAACTTAGAGTAGCAGTTTTAGTAGCCCCATCTATTGAAGGCGAAGTAGAAAAATGACTATTAAGCGAGTTTAATTCAATATCTTTAGGAATCGTTTCATGAGACTTTTTCCCGATACCCAATGTTTTGAGAAATTTCCAAACTTTAGCTGGATCACTACTCTGAACCGAATTATGGATATGTTGGCGTTTTGCATTTCTACACACCCTGTTGCTGTGATTTCTAATTGAGATAAATTTCTCCCAGTTAGTGTCACTGGGTTTAACTTTGAACTTAAATTTCGCCGCTGCTTTTTTATGTATTAAAAGTTTAATTTCATCCGTCAACCAAGGCGCCGGAAGATGCTTAACCCTCACAGCTCGAATAGGTGCATGTCTGTCGTAAAGCCGAATTAATGCAGAAGTCAGAAAATCAACTTGTTCGTCGACTGATGACGAAGCCACCAGAGGAGTCCAGTCAATGTTGTTGGCATCCTCTCGGAGACAATCAATGTTCATCCCATCAAAATTGCGAAGCAGAATAGTTTTGGACTTATGCTTAGGGGGGCGAATTTTATAGGATGTGAAAATTAGGTCATGGTAGGAAAAGGCGTCTGCTGAACATTGACCATGTTTAGCGACGTGACTAAGAGATGAGACAAAAATAAGATCAAGCAGTGAAGGAACACCTTTTTTAAATATTGGTTTGACAACAGATATTTTTAAAGCATTAGGAAAGACTCCTTGTGAAAAGGACAGATTAATGAGATAAGTTAACACGCCGCTTAATTCATTGACACATGTCTTAAGAATTCGGGTATTAAGTTCATCATAGCCTTCAGAGTTAGTATTTCTCAACGATAATATGTGTTTCCTCACCTCAGCTTCAGATATAGGTGTAAGGAACATCGAGTTAGCAGTTAGGGTATCGCTGCGAAAACCATTTCTACAAGTTTGTGTAGGAATATAATCTGTAAAATAACTGTTAAAGGCAGAAGCTATTTCTACTGGTTTCGTGAGTACGCTGTTGTCAATTTTAATGCGTTCAATGTTATTTTTTGGGTCCGTATTGAGTACTTCGTTTTTAATGACTGTCCATGCGGCTTTACATTTGTTGTCACTATTATTCATAAATTTTATGTTAGCATTTCGTTTAGAATTGTGGATACACTTTTGTAATAGTTTTGAATATGCCGTATATCTTCTTTTATTGGCTATATTTTTATTCTTGTAATATTGATATCGCAGGAAACGCTTCATTTTAGAACTCTCTTTAAGGCCCTTACTTATCCACGTTCGCTTTATTTTATTGTTTAGATTTATCTTTACCCTAACTTTTGGAAAGCACAGACCGTAAAATAAACATATTTGTTCATGGAAAGCGTTGAATGCTGTATTTGCATCAGTTTCCATGTAAATATCGGTCCAGGATAGATTTTGTAAGCATTCAATAAACTTATGCATGTTATCTAGACTGTAATCTCTTTTGTAAATATGGTATATTGAAGCTTTTGCTGTTTGAAGCCTTAAAGGAAAGCTTAACATTTGAGCTGTGTCGTGATCAGAGAGATGATGTGGCAGCGCTGTTGGTATTGCGTCAGGTATATTACTCAATATATGGTCTATGCAAGATAATTTTCGAGTAGCTACCTCAATATGAATTTTAACATTGTGATTACTGGCTAAGTCTTGAAATTCTTGAGTAATTTTGCTTCTTTTCAAGGTATTAATATTAAAGTCACCTGTTAAAACTATGCGCGTTCTAGATTTATATTTCTTGTGAAGATAATGTAAGACACTATCTAACTTAGCTAAAAATTGATTAGGATCAGATTGTGGTGTCCGGTATACGCAAATAATTACTAATTTCTTTTCTTCTAACTCTATGCCACAAGCTTCGAAAGTATTGACTGATGCATATGTTTTTATAAACTGTAATTCTTTGTAATTTAGACCCTTTTTGACTAGAATGCAAGTGCCACCGCGGTGTTTATCCCTGCAAAAGTTTGTAACCATTTCAAAATCCGACAACTTGAGATAGTTCTCGTGACCTTTTTTTATAAATGTTTCGGAGAGGCAAATTACATGAGGGTCATTATGTAAGTCACGCATTTCTTGTAATGTTAACTCCAATAGTTCCTGCTTAGATAAAACACTTGCAATGTTTTGGTGGAGTATCCTAAAGTTATGTGATGTAAGTGTTTTGTTTTTAGGTCCGAAAAAATGTGTCATTCTTTGTAAGTGAGGGAAAATAATAAGGTATAGTACCTTTTCTGTGCTCTTTGGAGGGAAGATGTTTATTTAAGTTTTGTTCAGTGTCATTACTATTGCTGCTTCTGAAATAAAAGGGGATAGTTCCTTTTTTGGGTTCATTTGTCTGCCTTTTTGGAAAAGAACTTGATTTGCTACGCGCGAGGTGTTTCCTGACCTCAGCTGGATTTAAATATTTTTGGTTATAATATTCACAATCCAAAATGTAGTTTATTGTTTTACAAATTTCAGATAAGTTATGGTGTACGAACTTCATGAAATGGCAAATTTGTAATGTTTACAAATATTTTCGATACGATAATTCAATTTGTCGACATCTAAATAGTTATTTTCTAGAACATTTAATATTATTATACTATTCTTATAAAATGTTTTTAAAATCGTTTTTAACTGAAATAATACATGTCCCATGTTATAGTCATTTTCACCTAAACATATAATAATTTTGTCACCTGATCGTATATTCATGTCGTTACAGCTGTTTGTTATTGTGTCGCTCTGTGCATTTGGCATCGTGTGGGCGAGGACTCTATATTTTTCATACGGTGTAGTCTTTCTTGAATGTAAAAGGGCAGCAGCCAGACCGACGCATTGTTGTGTACCAAAAATCCTTATTGTTTTTCCGAGTATGTGTTTTTTTAGGTCTGATGGAACTAGGTTTCTTGTATTGGTATTGGCTGAAAAAATCTGATCTGGTTTTGGCACCGCTCTTAGAGATTGATTCAAAACCTGTATTTGTGCATTGAGAGTTTTTATCTCATTTTCAGCGATTTGTAGTTCCTTTTGTAAGGCTGAGATATTTTGTTGCAGATGTAAACACATAAAGTTGCTATTACGTTCAACATTTGTAGTAAGTGTTGGCGAGGAGGGAGTAGAAGATACAATTTGACTTAAACGAGAATGTCTTTTCTTTTTGTCAAAGCTTAAAGGGCTGCTATCCTTGCTTGTAGAAGAATGACATAACGACTTTAAAATATTAATTTCTTGAGTCAACTAGTTGACTTGTTTTTTTAACTCGTTGTTCTCTAATATTGTGTTTTCCAACTCATTCTCCGTGCTCTCTAGTTTTATAGTAAGCTGGGCTATCGTATCTTGCATCTCAGACGTTGAAGATAATATATTAGTCGTAGTACCATCAACGCTTCGTGAGAGTATGTTCGGTGTGGTGTCAGTTTCATAAGATGTATCGCAATCGGTCAGTACATGAGAATCCTGGTCAGGGGACGATATTTTATTCACTATATGAGTTTTCAGAGGCGTTTTTGAGATAGGATAGGCCGGTGTTTTTCTCATTGTTATATTGGATGGCTCAGTAGAATTACTAGTTTTTTTCCTAATACACGTCTTGCAACGCCATTTGTTTTTGGCTTCCTGATTCATTAATCGGTAAGTGTGTTCTGGATAACCATCGCAGTCGGGTTCAAATCTGTTGTTACAAACTGAGCACAATGCAGTTTTTTTTATGTCAACAGATTTTTTACATTTGTAACATACAACAAGTGCTGGCATCTTGTGGCCTTTGTTTGCAGTATTTGTGGATGTAGATTGGGATGACATGTCTCTCTCAGTGAGGATTGGGTATTCAACCCTATGATGTAAAACTAGATGGCGTTATTATTATTGATTGACAGCAGTAGATCATCAAATGTAGGTGACAGTAATTCGCTACGCTACTCAGCTATAGATGGCGCTGTTTTCAATTTTAATATCTGCACGAGTAGAATGACTTGAGGTTTTTTTTTTTTCTTTAGTTACTAAAGAAACATTTAATTACTCTTTAATTTGAGTTCCATTAGGTTCATATTGTAAGCAGAGAAGTAAATCACTCACTGTTGTTGGAATTCTTAACCATTTTCATATACTCAGCGATAGATGACGCTGTTTTAATTTTTTTTATGTATGTATGCGATTGTATGACTTGCTGTTTGAATTTTTAAAAATGACAGTTTGATAATTTTCCACTTTTATAATCACTTGAATTTGAGTTCCATTACATTTAAATTGCTAGTAGGAAGGTAAAACTGAGGTGAAGATATCGTTCACACACACTGCAATGTTATTACCACTCCGATTTTGTTGTTTAAACACAATACTTTTCACTGTTTGTTTATCAGTCACAGACAAGGTTTTTACACACAATTCTCACTCGAAGTTGTTGCAAACGTTTTATAGCAACTATTATTCGTTTACGCATAAGTTAATCACAATTATAGGCACTTTTACGGCGAATTACTATTTTTAATGATTTTAAATACAGAGTCAATTGTTTACAGTAACAGTGGCGCCACCATTACGCGGCGTATTTATTATAGTTACTACGGAACCCTTCATGGGCGAGTCCGACTCGCACTTGGTCAATTTTTTTGTACTAACATAGCATAAGGTTAAATTGTTACTAACACTCTATGGACTAAGACTGAAATAAATGATTATTTATTTATTAACTTTAAAGACCGACCCGTGCAGCTGTTACTATTTAGCCACTAGATCTAAACAAAATAAGTAAAAATGAATAAATGAATGAAGACCGTATTCAGCTGGTGTTACGAAACCTTTCGTATGCGATTCCAGTTCACAGTTAGCCATATTTTTTAGTAGCGCATCCTTTCAGAGATAAACATTCGGCATAGTGTAAATAAGTATACGATTATTAATTAGTTTACTTTCATGGTAGAGCGCATGAATTCGACCTTAAATCTCGTTTCCCAATGTGGCGACGACAATCTGGTCAAATTCAACGCTTTGAAAACACAGGCTTGTCTTTTCAGCGCTAAAAGGAGGCAATATCAATTATCCCCTACTTTCCGAAGTGCATCTGTGTCAGTTATCAACCGCCTGGAGCTTTTGGGCATGGAGTTGACGTCAGACCTCAACTTTGGCTCAACCATGGAGTCCAGAGCTCAGACTGCAGCAAAAAAGCTAGGAATCCTACACAGGGTGAGGCGGTACTTCACGCCTGGACAGCTTCTGAATCTTTATAAAGCACAGGCCCGTTCCTGCATGGAGTACTGCAGCCACTTGTGGGATGGATCTGCAAAATACCAACTTGCTGCACTGGACTCGATCGAGCGCAGGGCTAAAAGGCTTATAGGTGACGAGGCGCTATCGGGCAAGCTTCATAGCCTGGCTCATCGGCGAACCGTTGCTTGCCTGTCTGTTTTCTACAGATTGTACTTCGGGGAGTGTGCGCAGGAGCTCCATGACCTTATCTCTCCATCTCCCTTTCACTACCGGTCTACCAGACGCACGGCTGGATACCATCCACACTTGGTTGATATACCGTCTTGTCGTACCAAGCGCTTCTCCTCCACATTTATTGTGCGCACTTCCAAGCTGTGGAATTCTCTGCCGGCTTCTGTGTTCCCTGCCACTTATGACCTTTCAACCTTTAAAGCAAGAGTAAACAGGCATCTTCTGGGCTCGCTCATTCCATCGTAGACCTCATCTATCGCTTATCATCAGGCGATATCGAGGTCAAGAGTGAGCTCATTATGAATAAAAAAAAGAAAGCAATTAATATAAAGTTTTACGCGATCGCGGCAGCAGCCACTATCCAGCATAGTCCGATTTCCATCTGACCTCGTAGTTTTATGTTAGTCGAATATTGACCTCGGAAAATGCACTGGCGAACAGAATTTATCGAAAACAGTCTAACGACCAGCCGGGCCACGTTAAAAAGAGAAATGTTTTTATTAAGTCCAGCAAAAATTCATGCGCTCTTCCGAACCACGGCATGGAACTGAAGGTTGTCTCAATGAAGAATTATTTTCCTTAGTGGAGGAATATGGTAACTTATTGCTAATGTAAAAGGAGCTGTAAGTATTTATGTTTGTTATTTATCACAGCTGCCTTGTAGTGTTTAGCCGATCTGACCTCACAGCCTTTGCTGGCTTGTCTGTCTGTCAAAAATGTTTTAAGATAAGATAGATTCTTTTTTATCGTGGTAAAATTATCAAATAAGTCCTCCCACCCCGGGCAGGGTGGGAAGGACTGTCAGACTTTTACTGACTAAAATCCACGGTGTTCCTTCAATAACCCTTTACGTACCGGGGTCACGGTAATGGGATAAGTCCCACGACCCCGGCAGGCTTCGGCCCTCTACATGGGGGGGCCTCGTCATATTGCTGACGCTCTTTGAGGCGCGCGTGGAACACAACGCGCCGTCGACCTGGGCATGGTCCATGGTCGGACAGCGAGTTGCCCTTTACTTGCTGTCCGCATGCCCGCGCCTACGGTGGCCGGAGATCGTCGGCCGACGTCCGACGCCGTGGGCGTCTACCACTGCGGCTGGGCTGGAGGGAGGACGCCATCCTCTCCCTCATACGGCCCGCCTCCTCCTTCGGAAGCATGACTGCTTCGCAGAAGGAGGCGACCGCTTCCCACTCCCTCTCGCCCCGCAGCATGGCCTCGACCAATGCCGGATGCGAGAGGTCTCCGCCTATCGCCGCCGTGAGGACACGTCGGTGCTCTGCCCAGGCGGGGCAGTCTTGCACCGTATGCTCTAC
This sequence comes from Tholera decimalis, assembly GCA_943138885.2. Taxonomy (NCBI): domain Eukaryota; kingdom Metazoa; phylum Arthropoda; class Insecta; order Lepidoptera; family Noctuidae; genus Tholera; species Tholera decimalis. Next base: position 1,975,100 of record OW964553.2, on the reverse strand, counting down.
TGTGTCCTCAGGGCGACCCTCGCAGTGGTGACACCCAGGCGTTTCTTTCTTTCCCATCAGACACAGGTACCTCCCGAAACTTCCGTGTCCGGTGAGGACCTGCGTCATGCGGTAGGTCAGGACGCCTTGACGCCGATCTAGCCACTCCTCAAAGAGGGGTCTTACCGCCGCAATTGCGGCGTGCCCGAAGATAAGATAGATAAGATAAGATTTATTTATTTGTTTAATCATGGTGTACCTACATGATACATTGCATGCAAGATAACAAGTGATACAGAAAGTTCTAACATGTTCAGCCGCATATACAAATTGATACGAAGAGATGGTGCACACACCGTGCTCATATTCATCAAAGTTACACAATAAATAGATTATGTATGCACTTATTAAATTATCATTATTCATTAAATATTAGCTCTTATTACAATTCAATGTCAAAGAAGATAGTAAAATTTAAATAAATTAGTCAATAATATTATGAATATGTCATCAAAAATGTCAGGTTACAAATTACAATTATTACAAAAAATAATACCATATATTACAACAACATGTCAAAAATACAACATTGTCATCTCAAACATGAAGAAAATTGTCCTCTTTCATAAACTCCGCTATACTGGAGTTAGAAAACACTTTAATTTATTTTTAAGAGCTGCTACCTTATATGAAGCTACCCAACAATCCTCCTCCTGTTCCCGATGGAGATGATGTTGATGAGTGCTATACATTTATTTTAATCTCTAAAAAAAAAATGGTTGTAATTGGTAGTATCGGTGCGATGTCCACCAGATAAATGTTGTATCTACTTTGGACAGTGGTGGTCTAGTGGTTACAGGGACGAGTTGCGAGTACAGGTCTGGGGTTTGAATGCAGACAGGCATTTATTTTTATGAAATTTATAACATCACCACTGCTTTCAATTCAAAGCAGCGAAGGAAAATCGTTGACACTAGGGTGACTAGGGTGACTAGGGCTGGCTTTTCCAGAATCAGAATCAGAATTATTTATTTGCTCAACATAGGTAAATACACAATTATAGGCCTTACATTAATAACAAGTCCGCTATGTTTTGTCAATAAGACACAAATATTAGGAAGAAATTGAATATAATTTATGTCACAGTATCAGATTAATTAATTTAAGAATATGATTCATTACAACATTAAAACACACACAACACAAAAATATTAATAAGAATGTCATAATATAAAATAAGTGTTTTAGTCATTTTATTTTGTTCATATTGAATAGACGTTGGATAGACGTTAAGTATTGCTCAGTCTCGTGGCAATGCTGACAGACTTTTGGGCACATTACCGCTGGATAGCGATAGCATATTTATTAGTATAAGTTATTATTGTTCAAGACGTGTTGATTTCTAAACACCTGGGGCCAGCCATTGCATTTTTGGGTTATCGTAAAGAATCAACTTTATTTATTTATTTAGAGTTACCAACATTTGATTACACTCATACAATTACATAATAATAACAAGCAATTTGAAAAGGGAATGAACATAAGTGTAACAAACAATTATAGGTAACTACAACACTAACATATACATAATATAGTTAAATACAGTTAGTTAAATTTATTGATATCTTACAAATTCTTTACTTAACTTTAAAGAATATCAAAAGGTAGAAAAAAATGTGTAATTGGAGGAATATTACCGTCTTTTTAATTCATAGCGGATTAGTCAGTAGATGTTTGAATATTTGAGATCGGAACCGACCAAGCGTGTCCAAATGAACATCTATGAGATCTGAATATTTATTCAACACTCTACAAAGTCGAGGTAGAGGTGAGTTTGCTCCAAGTAACTTTTCAACACATATCACAATTTCGCGTTTCTTTCTGCAGATCAGTCAAATCCCGTAGGTGCCCATTTTTCATATTTTTTAATCTCATTTATTTGGTTCGAATGTCGATTTGAATGTTAAACAATACCGCTGAGTCCCGCTGAGTCCCATCCTTAGATATATATTCGACTTTCGCTTGGTTTTTTTATTCAGCTTACTGAATAAAAAAACCAAGCGAAAGTCGAATATCGAATTTCTACATTTTATTAAAACAGAAACTTCATATTATAGTATCATTAGAAAAAAAGTTTCACTCGAAAATCTCACACTTATATAACTGCATTTTCATACTTTAAACTCTGTTATTCGTAGAAAATAAAAAAGTAGTCAAGTGCGAGTCGGACTAGCCCCTAAATGGTTCAGTAGTAGCAAGCATAGATATATTTTTGGCCAGCAAAAAATACTTTGTTTTTTATTGCGGTTATTAATTGTGGTTTTTAGTTTCAGTTCTCCTCCGGTGGGGAGGCCCCTTGATTTTCACTCGACTGCAAAGGAAGTTTTTCGCGCGTATCTTGTATGTAATATTCTTTATTACCTCATATCTCAGCTGAACGGAATCACATAATTGAGATATCGTTAGATTTGTCTTAGCAGCCTAAGTGTTTTTAGATAGGTGACATTTGAAAAAATCAAACATGGCGGCTGTGCGAAGCCATTATACATCGTGAAATTTTTTTTATTCGAATACCTACTACAATATGGATATCAAATTAAAGGGCTCAATACAAGGATTTCTAAAAGGTATATCATGTTTATTATTAGTGTAATGTATAAACATATGAACTTAGCTCTTTCACTTTCTGAATCCGGTGGGGTGCCAATGTGCCCCGATAGGGAACACTAAAAAAAGTTAATTAATATTTAAACTAAAATGCTGAAAAAAAATGTTATTTAAAAAATCTAAAAAACCCGACTGCTTAACTGAAATGCAAGAAACAAGCACTTTTTTATTTAAAAAAGTGACAAGCAGGCGGACCCGTCCCATTTAAAAAAATATTATGTTCATATGGGGTCCCGCCGATTTTTATTTGCGAATATTTGTGATATAAATCGTAAAGTAGGTGACAGACTTCATCTAACTACGAAGATCCAAATATGTAGTTCTAATAGTTGTGGAATAAAGTGGCTGTGACATACGGACGGATAGACGGACGGACATGAAGAATCTATCGTCGCTGTAGAATGATAACTTCGTATGTCCAGAAATCCAAACTTCACAGGAAACGAAAAAAACGGTTAATTTTGTCAATGTTCAAAATATTTTTATGTGCTTTTGTCTCATGTTTTGAGTGATAAAAAGGACTTATTTATGTTATTAACCAATGTGTTACTTAACTAGATTATACCAGAGAAATGATATACGAGGTTTTATGTTCCTATATCTACGTAGTTTTATGTTTAAACGCCCATCTCTATTTATAAGAGGTTTTCGTTTTACTCCATATATGGCGCTTGTAGTCATATACTGGGTTCACAGTTTCGCCGTATTATAAAGTACGTGGTTTCCATACGATTTTTACAAAAAAAGGAAATACTGATTTTTTGACATACGAGGTATTCATTCTACAGCGACGCTAGACGGTTCAGTTTTTTCCCATTCGGCTACGGAACCCTAAAACCGATAAAAACACGTAAAATATCAAAGACACAATACTAATGAGCAGAATTGTTGTGTCAACAATTTTTAATGCCGTGTTTTCAAACGGGGTTACTGTTGACCTCCAAAGGGCCGATCTATATGGTGTGTCCACTTGTGTAGGCACGCTTCGTCCGGCCTTCGTCGGTACACAGTCCGATTTAAACGGACGCGACGACGGGGCGTGCTCGATCCGTATTCAAATAAAATCATTTGTTCAACAAACAGACAGAAAGCGCACCCCTTTTTGTGAGCTTTTTTATTCACACACGTGAGCGGATGCATAAATGAACATGTCATTCGTTTAGAAAGTTAAAACCACTTTTGATCGTGTTCGGTTGGAGTTGAATAGTTTGACGAGTTTAAACAAATACGAATTCAGATCATCTTTCTTATATTAAGTATTTATTATAATTTGCATAGTATCTGTGCCTGCAGTTCCGTCGCGTGGTAATTTTTTCCGCGGTATAAACTTATAGCTTAGCTCAGGTTAAAGTTTAGCCTTTTAAGGGCGGATTCGACCAAACGAGAATAAGTTTTATCCTTAGATTAAATCGCTAGTTATCCGAGAGTAAATCCATTTTGCGTTTTACCATCTACTATTCCAAGAATAGCGCGCTTATTCGGGAGTAATTCTTATACCCACCCTCATGCATGGAATAACAGAGTTAATCCAGGAATATTTTAATGGCGTCCGCTCGCCATATGATTCATGCTATTTTTAGGTTATGTCATACGTCAGCAGAAGCTGTCATTCATTGTTTTGTTGTTTGTTTGTTGCTCGTTACTTCGTTAGGAATTATTGTGAACCCTGAATAATAATGCAGCGCTTAAGAAATTTGATTGAGGATAGTGATAGTGATGATGAAGTTACTGTTCGACGTCCAAGGTGGATAAAGGAAAGGACTGATTTATTTGACCTTTATGATGATAAGGACTTCGCGACCAGGTTTCGTTTGAGCAAAGAGGCAACTTTGTCTTTGCTAACGAAAATTGAACATAACTTGGAATATGTCTCCGACCGGTAAGAATATTTACGTACCTACCAACTTAATTAGTGTACAAGTATTAACTAAGTAGGTATTTATTATTAATGATGATCCTTCTTTTTCAGAAACTTTTCCATATCACCAATAAACCAGTTGCTAGGAACACTGAGATTTTATGCCACTAATTCTACACAAATGGGTATTGGTGACATCTGTGGCTGGAGTGTTCCTACTGCCAATAAAATAATCCACAGAGTCAGTGCCTTTATTGCTTCACTGCATCAAGAATATATAAAATTTCCTACTAGTCCGCAGGAGATAATGAAAGAACAGGAGAAATTTTATCAAATTGCACGATTTCCTCGGGTAATTGGTGCCATGGATTGCACACACATAAAGTTGTCATTTGTGCCTCTCCGGAGTCATGTTGGAAGTGAACAAGCCGAATTGTACAGAAATAGAAAAGGATTTTTTTCAATTAATGTGCAGACTGTTAGCAACACTAACTTGGAAATTACAGACATAGTAGCAAGGTGGCCAGGGTCCTGTCATGATAGCACTATTTTTAACAATAGTGTTATTAAGGCTAAGTTTGAAAATCATTGCTATGGTGATGCGGTTCTGGTGGTTGATGGTGGATATGCCTCAACATCATACATGATGACTCCCTTAGATAACCCATTAACACCAGCAGAACAACTTTACAATGAATCACAAATAAGGACAAGAAATTGTGTTGAAAGAAGTTATGGTGTATGGAAAAGACGATTTCCCATATTAGCACTTGGAATGCGCGTGAAATTAGAAAAGGCGCTGACAATTATAATGGCCACTGCAGTTCTGCATAACATTTTACGACGCAGAGGAGAGAGCTTACCTCCTGATGATCCAGAACTTGATTTACCAGGGCCATGGGAACAAATCTTAAGTAATGGTCAAATTGAAGTAGAACAATTGCCTAGTCAAACACATGGGCTTCGTGATGCTCTTATTTCTGACTATTTTCAAAGTTTGGTATGAAAAGAATAAAACGAATAGATAATACAAACATTTTTATTTTTACCAATTATCAGATAGCAACATTCATTTACCTTTTTTGTTACCTAATAGCATTTTTCGCCTGATAAACAATAAATGTGTTTTAATTTTCTCCTGCCGTAGTTTTTCCTTCCTTATTTGTAATTCTATTTCATGAAGCGCCTTTGCCCGCTCTATTTCCTCCACAGCAAGTTTATTATGAATATCTAAAGCTTCAATTTTTTTTTATGTAGCTCCTCTAAAGATGTAGTATTCATATTCAGAGTTGGTCTTCTCCTTGAAGTCCACGTTTGCAGCTTGTTGGGTTCTGCTAACTTCTTATTTTCAATTTTGAGGCCCCGTGACAAAGGAGTTCTTAACAATTTAGGTGTGTAATTGCCCCAATCCTAAAACAAAAATGATAAAATTATGTTATCTATTCCCACAACTAGATTTCCATACACAAGTATCTTAAAGAGATACATTTATCATGTAAACATTACGAGTAAGTAAGTATAGTAAATTTACCTTCTTCACATTTTCTTGTTAATCACACATCAGATCTGTGTTGCTTGTCGGATCCTCTATAGTTATTAGAACGGGAGGCACTGAGATGCAATCTGCAAACAGGTAATTATGATTAAAACCAGTGGCGTAACTATATCATTGAGGCTCATTGAGCATTGTCCTTTAATTTACATATATAACTGAGCAAAGAATAGAATACTCTGTATTATGTACACCATATAAGATACAGAAAACAGTGGCTGGGCTGGAGGCCCCCTCTGGGCAGGGTCCTGTGGTATTTTTCTAATCCTGCCACCCTAGTGTTAGCTTGAAAGCTTAAGTATTAACCCTAAGATATTGTACAGGATAATGTAAGTGTAGAAGTTAACATGAATTTGCAGCATAAGGGTTAAACAAACCTATTTCCTGTTCTGGTGGTGGGTCTGGGAAATCCTCCATTTGTATGGTAGGAATTGCTGCTTGGTCTTGCACTACAGGAATAACAGAGTCACTGTCATACGGATTAAATAGCCCAACAGCACTGGTGGATATAAGACTAAGAATCCGCTGAAGAAGAGGATCCTCTTTTTTAGGAGGAATTGGTGGTCCTCCACCTATAAAAATAAAGGTATGGGTTATTTTAATAATACTTGACTGCAACAAGTTGCTGAGAATAATAAATAAGTATTACAATAATATGTATTGCTTACCTGTTTGGATCATGTGCTGCCTCATAGTTGCCGCATCCTTTCTTGCCACCTTTTTCATACTTTCCCACTGGCTTTTCAAGTTTTCTCCAGTACGAACAGAATATGTGGTTCGGCTGTTGTACTGGTCAGCTATCAATTGCCATTGGGCTAGCTTTGACTTGAGTGTTACTCCGTCCGTTTTTTTATTTTCAACTATATTGTAGTGAACTCTAGTCCCACGCAGGTCCCACCACAAGGCTGCAGGTATCAAACGTACAAGCGCGGAAGCTCATTGCACTCCATTTCCGGTAGATAATCACTTCCGGTATGCGGTGGCTCGTTTGACTGACGTCGCTTTAGCGACTCGAATGTCGATCCCTCTTTGAATTAAACGATTTTTGTAATGTGAGTGCAGCTTTAGTATTAATAATATTGTTACGCCAGTCGTTTAGCGAAGTACGTCGAGAAATTTCGACAGAAATCTAGAATGTTCGAGACACTAATGCCATCTAGCGGCGAATAGCAGTACTGAGTATATCTAGTCGAGACACTAACGCCATCTAGCGGCGAATAGCGGTACTGTGTATCTCAAGTAGCTCTGGAATATTCTTAGTAGTATAAACAGTGAGTCGATTTTAAAGTAATGTTCTGGAACTCATAGACCGGGGTATAAATATATCGCAAAGGGGCGCAGAGTCAGTCTTATTACGAGGCGAATACGCGATATAATCGAAGCTTTACTAGTGAATTTCAGGTGTTAAGTGACAAGTGTTGTGGTGCAAATAATTGTGTTAAATTTTTATTTTGTGTTTAATTAAAGTGTTAATTTTGGTTTAATTGGCGTTAATTATTTCTATCCCTAACCCCAGCTCGTAACAATATGTACATGAGTTATCCTGCCGGGGCTGCGAGATAATTAAAATGAATGTAAGAATGTAAGTGCAGCTTAAGGAACTGACCGCTTTATTTTTGTGAGTAGAAGTTTGATACTATTGGGCCCGATAGAGTTATTGCTTGCTGGGATTGCGGAAGTGTTCTAACGATCCGGACCACAAGCGTAACTGAAAGAACAGGCTGGGTTTTTAGTCATTAAAAGTCTGACACACTGATCGCTCCACCCTGAGCGAAAAGAGTCATTTGATGATATTCCCCTCAGCAAAAAATAAGTAGGTATACAACATGTAACATAATTAACGCACATCTTGAAAGTAGTTTGCTCGGAATCGTTTACTGAATCGATTTCTATCATTTTTAATATAGGTAATTTTTATCACAAAAATAACTAAAACTACGTAAATTACAGTCACACTACCCTTGTACAGTAAAAACAAACTGAAATGACCGTAACTCAAGGCAATAGGACTTTTAAAAGTGCAGTTCTATTTGTATTAATACAAATTCCGTATTGAATGTTACAAAATAAAGAAAAATTTATTTTATTTCAAGCACATTAAAGTCTTTACAAATACACTTATACATGTTTAACTTGATGATGATTATAACATAATGTACTAATTGGGGTGTTTGAGGGTGTGCCTTAATTACGTTACATATTGTATAAGCTGCAGATACAACCTAATTCCAATTACTAGCCTCTTCTTGGAACTTTAAACGGAGAATATAATAGAATAGAATAATTTATTTCAGGAATCAATATATCCCACATAAAAAGAAATAAATAACAAAATAATCACTAGGAAATGATTATTAAAATACATTACTGTATTACTTTATAACGGGTAAATATTCCGTTTTAATTTTAATGATACTGTTAGTGACTGGTCTTGTTTACTCTACACCATACTTTCTATACATATACTTGTAAGTCACACTACAGTAACACATAATGATGTACATAATATATTGTAACTGATTGTAAATATTGTAAACTACGTCCTGAAATACAGGTTCGGCCTAGCTCAGGCACAGGTGCTCACTTTATTTTATTATTATTTAAATTATGTTCTTTAACAAAGCTTATGTGTCTTGACTATAATGCTGTAGAAATGAAAAAAGTTATAAGCACAATGTTGTGAAATAAATAAATATTGTTAAATATTATTATTCAATGTTAGCTTAAAAACTTTTCTTATTTAAAGTAAACGTTGTCTTTTTATACCCTGGAGTTATGTTAAACACTACTTACTTATTAAAACATAAATCTAAATTATGCTAGCACATAATAATATTTATAGTAATTAAAATTTTAGTCTCAAGTTTACTATATGCAGCTATTTGAGACTAATTACGTTCTCCGTGCCTTCATGAATTTACATCCATCCATATTAAATTCATCAAAAGCAATCAACTCAAAAGTTTTCAAGAATTTTCAATTAGATTTCAAGCACATCAAGCTCTATTAAAAATATCATCTTACACAAACTTCAGTAAAACTACAAAAACTCTGATATTGAGTTTGACAGATAGTAAACTCTAAATGACAACTGTTATTGGATCTTCTCACTATTAAAAACGATCATTCATGACTATTTTAATATATTTTCGATCGACTGAGACATAAAACTCTTCCCATTCGGAGAGGCGACGGCTTTCTAAATCAAGATAAAGAGAATTCTCGCAGAGCATTTCTTAAATCATTATTATCCAAACCAAAGGTGGATAAAACCAATATTTTGCCTAAAATTCGTATTAAACACACCTGTTCGCAAAATTTGTGACTTGAACACCCATCCCTTATAGGTACGATTTTGTCTAGAAATGCTCCTAAACTTTGCATATTTATGACTTAACCCGCAAAAGGCCACCGGGGTATATGTGAACACACAATTTATCTTTATGTTTATACTCCAGTCATGCTAGCAACAAGGTGGGCCTTATGGTGAGTAATGGCTAACAGATTTACTCCGTGCACAAATATATTTGTTAACACTGGAAATTAAAGTGTACATTTATAAAGCCTACCACTAGTTTATTGTTGCGAGGGTCGGAGGTGTTATATTAGTTTTCAGGCACCGTAAAATTGGATCATACGAGCAAATCCGGGTGAATCATATACCGGTTGTATCAGCCGAAGGGAAATTGTAAAATTATATTTGTCCGGTTACTTACCCTTTTGTTCATTGATTTATTGCGCAATCCGGCTTATATCGTTTCACTGCTAGACAAAAGTCTGATATAAATAAATACGACGATTCAAATTAATCGAAAAAAATATGTGAATGCTTTTCGTAAATATAATTTGTGATTTGCAATCTCTCGCGGCATTTCATCGATCGCTCTCTGTAATAGGAAGCTAATGATTTATATTCAATGACAGCCGGCTCGCTCACCGTCCCGAAGGGGTCGTCAAGTTGTCAGTCCTTGTCATTACATGCCATTCGTTACACTCCTCGAAGAGCTGATTATGTTCAAAATAAACAAATTCTCTACATAATACAAATATTTCATTGAAAATTAAATTATTTTCCAAATGTTTATTATTCATAAATTGATAATAAGCAATTATTCCAATAAAAACATAATTCGAAACATTGAATATTGAACATTTTAGTTCTCTATTCAAATCCCTATGCCATCCAATGGAATTGAAAATTGTATAAAATTATTAAATGAGAAAAAAGTCACTCGCTCCGAGGCTGCACCTAACGCAATTCAAAAGGAATAAATTAAACGCTTTTAAATTATTACATAGCTTTTCTGTATGATAATTTATTATTTTTCTGTTCTGGGGTATGTGGTGGGGGTAGACTGGTGGGAGTGCCCATTTGCCCGCGTCTGCCCGGCTAGCTCGAATGCCCGGGCATACATTAACATATTGAAGGCGGCGCTGGAGGGTTGCTCGTAACACGTTAGTAGCGAACTTTACTTTCATTGCGGTAATTAATTTGTGAATCCCTCGCCTTAATTTGTGGGCTGTCATAAGCGAGTTTTATTTGTTTTGTTGTCGGTGGGTTTGGGGTTAATTAGTGTGTGTTGATTATCTCGTTTTTACAAATGTTGTTTATGGAAAAGATCATAAAAAAAAACTATTTTCGAATTCCCGTTTTTTTACCATTTATGTTTATTATGCAAAGCAGTGGTGGCCCAGGGGTGACTCAGTGGTTACTGGTCCGATTTATGAATTGTAGGTTGTGGGTTCGAACTTAGACAGGTGCATTACTTACTGTACCTATAATTTACACGAACTCGCAACTGGGCCCACATGGTTAATTACAGCCCTCTCACTCTCATAGAGAAGAGGCTTGTGTTGTGTCCTAGCAGTGCACTGTGGTCCACGCGTCTTCGTAAGGCGGTCATAATTATTTATATATTCAAAAGTTTGTTTATTTCAATTGAAAATGCAATTAAAATACATATAATTATAGGATATATTAATGAAAACACAATTTTAGGTTTATAGCATGAAAAATTTAGAAATAAAAACATAATTGGTACATAAAAAAATTAAAACTAATCAAAGTAAAATAAAATCATCCATTTTATGCTACTTAGATTTGATAAACTTATAACGCTACTAGACAATAGAGATTTCTTTGTTCGGGACAATTTCCTGCTGGAAGTAATCAAAGGATCTGAGTTCAACAGAAGTCTGTTTGGTCTGCGTTAGTGGAGACTCGTGACATTTTTCTTGCATACAAGAAAAATGCCCATACCATAGTTGAGCCTAAACGCGTTGATCTTAAACAACATACCATTGTAAAAAACTTTTTTGCAAAAAATAAAACCGACTTCCATATCAAAACACTACAAAGCCAAAAATAATTTTAATTTCGGTAGTCGGTGTTATTGGTTTTGTATTTTCTTTTTTTTTTCACACCGCCTTCCGAAATTAAAATTATTTTTGGCTTTGTAGTGTTTTGATATGGAAGTCGGTTTTATTTTTTGCAAAAAAGTTTTTATTTTCGTGCTTTTTAGTGGGTCAGTGAATTTTCCAAATCGGTTCGTAAATGACGGAGTTATGCGCGAACAAAAAACGCAATGCAGCGTAAACGAAAAGATCATCAACGTAAACATTTTTTTAGACTTTTGTTGATTTTTCAGAAACGGCCTGTACGATTTCGATAAAATTTTCATGGGACCATTTGGGAAGTATACCCTTTCTAACAAGATCAGAATTTTTCAAATCGGTTGGCAAACGACGGAGTTATGCGTAGACAAACATAAAAAAAAAAAAAAAAAAAAAAAAAAAAAAATACAAACATCCGAATTGAGAACCTCCTCCTTTTTTAGAAGTCGGTTAAAAAATATCACTTAATTAACAGAATTCTGAGAAAACAGCCACTAATTACCGGTCACGTAATGTGTCACTGATAAGGGTGCACGTGCAACGGGAGTTGTGTTCATTTTCGGGTTTCACTAAAGAATGAAACTGTTTAGTTATTGAGGATCTACTTAAACTTAAGCCCGATTTACACTTCAACAAGTACAGTAGCGAGTTAACTTGCGTCATTGGCGGTTAAGTTGTTAATGTACTACTACTTAACTCGCTTTTGCCGTTCAAACTACAATAACAACTTAACTCGCCGATGACGCAAGTTAACTCGCTACTGTACTTGTTGAAGTGTAAATCGGTCTTTAAGCCCGATTTACACTTCAACAAGTACAGTAGCGAGTTAACTTGCGTCATCGGCGAGTTAAGTTGTTATTGTAGTTTGAACGGCAAAAGCGAGTTAAGTAGTAGTACATTAACAACTTAACCGCCAATGACGCAAGTTAACTCGCTACTGTACTTGTTGAAGTGTAAATCGGGCTTTAATTATATTATATGTATCGGCCAACGACATGACTGTGTTAAATATTTGAAAATGCGTTATGCGTTTTTTTTAAGTTTGACCTCTAGCGGAACCACCGTGCAGTAAGAACGTTAGATGCTTGTAGTAGTATAGTTTATTACGACGATGATGTGATGATAGGCATAGAATATTTCGAAATAAACAATTAGTGATAGACATTTGTTTTGTGCTTTTAACGACCAGAGCAATCATTGATAGATTTAAATTGAATTTTGTCATATTGCGCTTAATTGACTATTGTATTTACTTGTTTCATTGTTTGATGTTATAAACAAACCACATTTTACTATGTTTTATTACTAGATGTTGTTCAATGTGAATGAATATCAATGTTTGCAAAGCTTTTTGCATTGACAAATATTAGGTTAGGTACTGTAATTAATTTATTGTTGGTTAAATAATTGTTGATTGCACTTTTGTGATTTACTCACATTTGAAATATGGCGGTACATTAATTAATTATTTATTATTGTGTGCACACATGAGTTTTGTGGATTTTGATGCGCGAAGAGTTCGGGATGAAATAATTTACCTAATAATTTTTTTTTTTATTGAAAATAGGTTCGCGTTTGACCACTACCTCACCTGATGGTAAGTGATGATGTGATTGAAGATGGAGCACGCTTACCTAAAAGTAACCTATTCACTCTGGACTTAAAGACTCCTAGGTTGTAGCTGTCGGGAAATACAGACTAATCAGCAAAAAATCCGGCAGAGAATTCCACTCCTTAGCCGTACGCACAATGAAGGTATTCCCAAAACGTTTTGTGCGTATGGGTGGGATGTCCACCATGTAACGATGGCGCTTCGCCGTTTGTCTCGTAGTCCGATGATGGAACGGGCTTGGCGGAATTAGATTGTGTAATTCCATCGCACACTCCCCGAAATGTAACCGATGGAAAACCGATAGACTTGCAACTCGTCGTCGATGTTCAAGGCTCTGGAGCTTTGACTCGACAAGTGCATCGTTGCCAATGAGTCTCTTGGCCCGCTTCTCGATAATAATAATAATTTGTTCATTGTCATAAAGAAAATGGTAAATTAGCCGTTGAAGCCCTGACCCCTGAGCTAGGTAATAAATAATTACAGGAGTCAGTGTCTTCTCCCATATTATCCCTAATTATTAAATATCTTTTATCTATCTAATTATCGGGGCGATATTCAAAGTTAAACAACACTGCAGCAAAGTAAATGAGTGGCCATATTATATTATTATGCCGCGACTGTTCCGTGCCTTGGCAAGCATCTTAGGTCGGCCGGTTTGTATTACGTTACGTACGGCTTACATATTTTTTTGACACTTTAATATCTATACCCGGATTTTTAATTCGATGCAGTAAGCTGACATAAGCTAATGTCACTTACTAAAATAATGATACCCTATTTAACCTAATAGTGTTGGATACAATCAATCGAATAGTAAATGAGCGATTTTTAATCGTGAGAAATATAAATAAATGATAATATTTATACTACTTATTATTTTTTATTTTGAAGTATGTAATATTCATAAATTATTAACATTATTAAAAATATTCATATATTTTAATAAATTGCGCGAGATTACTATTTAAAAGACTGCTACTTTTTCACGTCCCTTTATAATCACATTTTGCTTTTTGTTATTTTCACACAATAAGATTTAAAAAAAATGTTTACTTCGTTATTCGATTTTATTCCTGAATCGATTAATTTAGTCACATCACAATTTCGTAGTCGTCACAACTCGGAAATTGTCAGTCTACTGCATCGAATTAAAAGTCCGGGTATTATAACATAAGATGACCCTGTTAGCGCAGTGGTTGAGCGATTGGCTACTGTACTGCGTGTCGCAGGTTCGATTACGGCGCGGGGACTACTGTTTGTGCGGCTAAAAACATTGCTCCACTCTTGGATTAATTATAGTACAATTGTTGATCGAAGGCTCCACTTTAAGAATTTCTCGTGTACCGTGAAAGCATTTTTACAAACACCCAGACCCGTAATAACCATTTGTAGGTCATACAAACATTTCTAACTAAGCGTCAATAGTCTAACGGCTAAGGTGTCGGATTTGTGATCGAGAGGTCACGGGTTCGAACCCCACCCATTACACTATCGCCGTGAACCCACTCCAGACACAAGCATATTTAGCTTAGTTGGAGGGGTTAACAAGATTACTAGTAATGTGAATTCTACCTACATTCTTCTATCTTTAAACTAAAACACGCGATACGTAGGTTGGTAACCAAGAGCTTGAACAATGCGCCAACCGTACCTTCCAAACCCTCAAACTATATACATTTAGCTTTATATTTTTTTTTTTATGCAACAACTTTTATTGTATACGTAGCCCTCTCCGCTTTTGTGGGAATATTTTAACGAGATATCGGGGACCGGGACCTGAAGCAACAACACTGGGTTCTTAGTCAGTAAAAGTCTGACACTCCCTTCCACTCCACCCACAGCGCAAGGAGTCATTTGACGATTTTCCCACCGAAAAATAGCTCTCTCCGCTCCCCGATCCGCTACTCTACCGCTCACAAATCACGCCCTAACTAAAAGCCCTCTAAGTTTACAGTACTGCGCACACTATGAGCACACACTGTATTGATTCAGTTTGCCTAAATCAACATTGTTAACAAAATTTAACGCGTGTATGAGTCTTGAATTAATTATATCAGATTGTTCGACGTCATATTATGATTACTTACGATCACGGTTAAAAGGGTTGTCAAGGGTAAATGTTACAGGTGGGACTAATGTGCGACTGACTTGTTGACCTACGTCTAATTAAATTATCTAATCAAAAATTGGTCTCCGTCTATGATCGACGAACAAAACCTCTAACGTTTTTGTACGCTGTAGAGCTTAGAAGATTCTTTTTTCGTTAGTAATTACTTTGTACTATGTTAGCTATAACCTAGGGGCTGTTAAGTCAAGAATGAATAGGTAAGTTCAAGGTAAGTGTGCTTCATCTTCGATCACATTAGGTGAGATGGTAGTGAAACGCGATCCTAACAACAATCGAAATTGGTCGAAACTATCCTCTCACACCTATAAAAACTCTTTTATGGAAACATTGTGAAAATGAATTATGTTTTAAGAAGAGTAAGGCCCGGCGCCCACTATCGGTGGGCATCGGTGCGGCTCGGTACAACTCGGGCGCATTACGGCGGCTTCGGGCGGCTTCGGGCGCCTAAGAGCTGCCTCGGCAGTCGTAAGCACACCTAAGGACGCCGTAGCTGATTTTGGGTTGCCTCAGAATAGTTCGGGAGGCAGAAACATCGCAGAGCAGTCGAACGTTATGTGAACAGTTGTGCGTGTGTATTTATAATGGTGGATTGGGACTTAGTTCTCATTGTTCATCTTGCTGAAGAAGAAGAGAAACTTGGAGCCTTAAGGGAAAGGAGAAGATTTTGGGTGAATAAGATTTGGAAGCAAAGATGTACTTTCAGTGAATTTCATAACTTGTTTAATGATTTACGATATGACGTTCGCAAATTTTACGATTACTATAGGATCTATTACTGTGGTGATTGAAATGACTATTTTGCGACGTGTCTGCCTCGAAAATGCCACCCGAGATACCCGAAGACAGCCTCGGCGTCCCTAACCATGCTTACGGCTGCCGAGGCAGCCCAAAGTCGCCCGACGCAGCTCTCAGGCGCCCGAAGCCGCCGTAAGGCGCCCGAGCTGTACCGAGCCGCACCGATGCCCACAGATAGTGGGCGCCGGGCCTAACCATGGAGTTTCTTGCTGGTTTATCTCAATAGGAAACGACCAATTCAAGTCGTGAACTAACTTCTTTATGGCCTATGTGAAATAGATATTATTGTTAGATTTGAAAATCGCTAGAGATATGTGAAGGCTTTATTTATTTATTTATTTATCCACTTTACAACTGTCCTTAGAGAGTAACCTAATTCGATAGTGTACCTATTCTAGTATCAACCACTATTTAATTTTTTTTGTAACAAATTCAAATTTGCGTCGTAGATGCAAATTATCTTCTAAGAACAGCACAAAAGTATCCTCTAGATTCTACCTACAGTTTCCAGGTCATCGTCTACTGTTTTCCATATTGCTGGTTGGCGAGAATATCGACATAACTCGAAATGCTGTCCAATTTAATTAGATACTTGTGTGAAATAATCATAAATTTAAGTACAACATCGTAAACGAGACACAATGCCAATTTTGCACCGATGTTCATCAGAGACTGGGTCTGACTTTGAGTCAAACCCAGGCCTAGTCTCTCTCACAGAGGAGCTTTGCATGCTTAAGTTTTAAGCAAATCATGTTGGATTCCATATTTATAATAACATAGTAATTTCTATGTTTTATGCAAATAATAAAATATAGTGTTTTGTTTCAATTGAATAATAACTCTGTTTCTTTCTGATGAACGTCGCGTCGGCGCAAAATTGGCATTGTGTCTCAGTTTACGATGTTATATTTAAAGGACTCCGGCAACGGCCCATACTTCTTCCGGCCCACACTTTTTTAACTATACAGACAATAATAATATGAATACTAAATTGACTGGTAATAAACACTATTTACTACAAAAACATCAACATCAATATTGATCATGGGAATACCGATATTTTTTAGAATTAAGTTCTTTTTTATTCATTTTCATAAATAATTAATAAATCATCTAAAAAGTGGGAGTATTCACAGCGGCGTAATAGTATAAACGCATGAGTCTATACTAGTTCGCGGTTTCGCGGAGTGAATGACATTGATTGATTTTTCCACTTCATTTGACGTTTCTTGAGTTTTTATAATTTGGCTTCTAGCATTTTTATCTGCTATCGAAATCAACACAAAGCCACAGTTATTATGGACCAAAATCGTTGTAATTAACAAAAATATTTACTTAATGCGTTAACTGATATATTTAATTATTATATATTTTATTTTCAAAATGGATCTGTACGAGCCACGCATCGTACATGATAGCGCAACGCAAGATCAGCAATTTTACGTCAATTCGTACAAATTATATTGTTACGCGTCAGTACTCGTTCAAGATTCATACACAGTTGTACTCACTAGCAATCATTCCCTTTTCATACATTTTAGCATAGTTACGCGATAGTTCAGTTATCAATATAGTATATCATTTTAGTTGGCTATCAGTGACTTTCATTACAAACATACATCCAAGCTGTGTGCGCCTCACTCAACAGCGCATACATCTTTATGGTCCTTCAGCCTCAAGGTGGTAAGTAGTCCGTATTTCTTTGTTGCGGAGCGGCGAAGCGGTTGGGTTGGCGTTCAAGAGTCAGACACAGCTAGCCCGATTGAAGAGAGGCATCAACCGTACAGAGGGCACGGACCACTGATATCATCAGTAACCAGCAGAAAATACAAGCGATCACCGAAGCACATCAGCAGCAGCATTCACAGATTTGGTGACTCGAAGTATTTATACATTCACTTTTAAATATTGAGGGAGTTATTGATACTCAATATCATATCATGTTACGCAAGCAAAGGAGCAACTTCGAAGCATTCCAGAGAACCGCATCAAATATCAACTTGGATCTCCTCAATGAAAAAAGGCAGTTTGAAGACGCCTTAAAAGCGTTAGAATCACGGTGGAAGGCAGTTGATTTACTTTATTGGGATATTGACAGTCTGTCCATTGAAACTGACGTGCAACATGAGATGTCATATAATACGTGCGAACTCATTTACAACCAAAGGAAAGCAGACATCAACTCCAAAATGTGGTCCGTTTCATACAGGGAAAAGACGATTCCGACTATCGAAATTCCAGCCTTTCATGGCACTTATCAGCACTGGACTGCATCTAGTCGCAAGTCAGAAACAACAAAAACGTCTCAGTCTGAATCGACGCAGAAAAACAAGAAATTTCATTCATATAAAGCATTCAGCGCAAATCATAACAAGAATTATAATTCTAGATCAGATTCATTAAGTAAAGAAAATGAGGACAAATCAAAGTGCCCACATTGCAATCAAACACATAAATTGTTTTCGTGCAAATCATTCCTCGAATTACAACCGGATGCAAAGCGAAAAATAGTTGCAAAACACAATTTATGTAAAAACTGCCTCTACGCACACACCGATAAATGTTTGTCGAGAAAAAAATGCCGTGTCTGCAATTCAGATCATAACACATTATTGCACGACGCTTATGGCAAAGGGGGTGGACAGACATTTAACATCAAATCAGGGCAGCAAGATACATCCGCCACGGACAGCAAGAAAACGGCAAGCAACAACAGCAATCATGTGTCTCAAGAAGATTTATCCGATGTTCTGCTTACTACAGCACTGATCAAAGTACAAGCATTTGATGGGTCTCTGATAACTTTGCGAGCACTCCTAGATCAGGGTTCACAAGTATCCTTGATTACGGAAAAAGCAGCGCAAATGCTACGATTACCGCGTGGCCGATGCAAGGGTGTCATTTTCGGTGTCGGAGCTAAAGAAAACAATTGCAAAGGTGCAATACAAATCACGTGCAATGCCATTCACAGTGATTATACATTTGACACCAATGTATTCATTATGCGCAATTTAATTAAAAATTTGCCGAATAAGTCATTCACGAAGCCAGAATCATGGACATTTTTAGAAAACATCAAGTTGGCTGACCCAGATTTTCATTTAAGTCGTCCTGTAGACATATTACTAGGGGCAGAGGTATACTCAAACATTATTCAAGAAGGTATCATCAGGCACGAAACATCGCAGCCAGTGGCACAACAAACACGTTTAGGTTGGATTTTATGCGGAAACGTGCAAACATTCCACTGCAATGTTGTGATTAATAATATCGAAGACATTCAAAAATTTTGGGCAGTTGAAGATATAGCAGAAAATTCTAGTATGTCACAGGACGATCTAGAGGCCTTACAACACTACAAGAACACAACAACTCGTGACGCACAAGGTCGCTATGTTGTGGAGTTACCATTCAACCCAAACTTTCAAGATAAATTAGGAAATTCAAAACCCATGGCGTTGGCTCAGTTTCGACAACTTGAAAGAAAATTCGGCAGAAATCCAGAATTAGCAGAATCATACAGTTATTTTATGCATGAATATCAAACACTGAATCATATGGTTGAGTGTACTAGTAATACGACACCGGGTTGCTACTTACCTCATCATTGTGTTCAGCGCGCCGATTCCACAACTACTGCGTTAAGGGTAGTATTCAACGCATCGGCGAAAACCTCCACAGGTTATAAGTTGAATGATCTCATGAAGCGTGGCCCAAATTTGCAGCAAGATCTCATGTCATTAATCTTGCGCTGGAGGCAATATCAATTCGCGTATACGGCTGATATAGAAAAAATGTATCGTCAGATACTTTGCAGCACTCAGCATCAGAATTATCAGAAGATACTGTGGAGAAGTTCTCCTGACCAATTGTTACACGAATATCAGCTCACAACAGTCACTTACGGCATGAAGGCAGCTCCCTTCTTAGCCATGATGACTCTGAAGCAGTTGGCAGCCGACGAAGGCCACAAGTATCAGCACAATAGAGCAGCAACAGCTCTGCAAGAAGAGTTTTACATGGATGATCTCGTAAGCGGAAGCTTCACTCTATCGTCAGCCAAACAACTTCAAAACGATTTCATCCAGTTACTGCAGTCAGGAGGCTTCAACTTGCGTAAATGGTCATCCAACAACGAGGAGCTACTTCAAAATGTCAACAGGGCATCCTTAAATCAAACATCATTCGACTTCAAGCAAGCCGAATCAACAAAAACGCTCGGACTAAAATGGCATCCTACTGAAGATACATTCTCATTTGAGCTAAAAATAAGCAAAACAAAAACAGCTGATAAACAAATAAAACGTACGCTACTATCAGATATCTCAAAGATATTTGATCCGCTCGGTTGGCCAGCTCCGGTTACAACAAAATTGAAACTTTTATTGAAGCAAGTTTGGCTTTCTAATATTAAATGGGATGATCAACTTCCGGCTGAAATTAGCACCGAGTGGGAGAAAATCAAAGCGGATCTTCAAAACATCAGCAATTTCCAAATATCAAGATGGTATCAGATTGGGCAGCAGGACAGCATTCAATTGCATGGCTTTTGCGACGCGTCAATAAAAGCATATGCATGCGTCGTGTACTGTAAGTTTGATACCTACATCACTCTCGTCGCCGCAAAAACAAGACTTGTGCCCGAGAACAAAAAGCTCACTTTACCACGACTAGAACTGTGTGGAGCTCATTTGCTATCAACACTTATGAAAAAAGTTCAACAAGCCCTCGCCGGACGCGAAATCAAAGTTTTCGGTTGGAGTGACTCTACTGCAGTTCTGGGCTGGATTCAAGAAGATATCAACCGTTGGACACCATTTGTGGCGAACAGAGTCAAACAGATTAAAGAAGCGATACCATCAAAACATTGGCATTACATTAAATCAGCTGAGAACCCAGCTGATTGCGCCAGTCGCGGCATCACAGTACAACAACTGAATCAGCATCATCTGTGGTGGAGCGGACCGCCATCTCTCCCTGGGTTCGATGAGTCATCAATATCAGAGAAGCCTGTCTACGTCACGGATCAAGAAGAGCGAAAATCAAAACAAAGCAACGTCACTATTCGTCAACCTCACAGCGATGATGTCATACAAACCATACTACATAGAAACAGTAATATGACACGCGCCGTGCGCGTACTTGCATGGGTATTACGTATCACACGACGTCACAACGAGCGCTCTGTTTACTTGAATGCAAACGAGTTAGCAACAGCAAAACAGATGATCATCAAATATGTTCAAGAAATGGAATTTTCGGAAGAAATTAGAAAGCTGCGATCACAACAACAAGTACACTGCAAGAGCAAGATTTTGAGCCTCAATCCATTTCTAGACAAGTACGGACTTTTGAGAGTGGGAGGCAGACTCAAGCATGCAAACATTGACGAAGAAAGGAAACATCCTCTCATCATACCACACAGCAGTCACATTACCGACCTAATTATCGACCAAGCCCACCTTCGCACGTTTCATGGGGGAGCTCGGATTACACTCGCACATATCAGACAGAGCTATTGGATATTAGGTGGAAACAGAGCTGTAAAGAAGCGTTTACATGCATGCACTACCTGTAAGAAGCATAAAGCGATCAAGCAAAAGCAAATGATGGGGGACTTACCTGAACCTCGGAGCAATCCTTCGCGTCCTTTCCAACACACCGGCGTAGACTTCACAGGATACGTTGACGTGAAACTCAATAAAGGGCGAGGTGTCAAGACGAGCAAGGGATACATTGCGGTGTTCGTGTGCATGGTGACCAAAGCCGTACACCTCGAACTCGTATCAGATTTGAGTTCCACAGCATTTTTGGCAGCCTTGAAACGCATGTCTTCACGTCGGGGTAAACCTCATCACATATACAGCGATAATGGCACCAATTTCATAGGGGCTAACAAAGCACTGCAGCAAGAACTAGCAGAACTTCGCAAAACATTCAACGTTGAATTCCAAACAGAGATCAATGAGATGGGAATCCAGTGGCATTTCAACGCTCCCGCTTGGCCGAGCGCAGGAGGCCTATGGGAGGCGGCGGTAAAAAGCCTGAAACATCATCTTCGACGTGTTGTTGGTGAGCAGAAACTCACGTTCGAGGAATTCAGTACTTTACTGGCCCAACTCGAAGCTTGTCTCAACAGTCGGCCGCTGTGCGCAATCACAGAAGATCCAGATGATTTGAATTATCTGACACCGTCACATTTTATGAGCAGCGGCCCTCTACTAACTATCTTGGACACCGAACAAGATGACAGAACAAGGTGGACGAGAACTCAGAAACTGTACGGAGATATTTGGAAAAGGTGGCAGTCTGAATACCTTGCCCAACTTACAACTAGAAGCAAATGGCACAGACCTCAAGAAAACGTTAAAGTTGACGACGTTGTTATCATTCACGAGCCTAACCTCCCCGCGGGAAGATGGGCTCTAGGCAGAGTCACCGAGCTACATCCCGGTTCCGATGGACTGGTCAGGGTTGTCACCCTGAAAACAAGAAACGGAATCATCAAGCGCCCAGTGATTAAATTATCTGTGCTGGTCTCTAACCCTAAATCAATTTCAACCTCAGATCAGACCGGGGATTTAGATCAGCCGAATGTCAAGACAAAGGACAACAAAACAAAAGGAAAACCTCGAATGGGGTCTAATTTCATGGCTACTCTCATCACACTATTTTTCTTCATGATATCAGTATATGGTCACGAGCAGTCAGTATCTCCATATACGATGACAGCAATACATAAAGCACTTTATTTTGACCGAATATCAAGCATGCAGTTTATTCGCGACGAATGGAAACTCATCGTGTATTACGACATGAACCCGTATTGGGAGGGAGCGGCAGCATTCGAGAAATACCTAAAACAAATAAACGGCGTGTGTGAAACAGAAACAAACAAGGCACTATGTGACATCATCCTCCTGCAACTACGTCACTCTCATGACGAACTCAAATATTACAATGGAATGTTACTCAATCAGCATTTTGAAGAACGCACACGTAAGCGACGAGGCCTTATCAACGGTGTAGGCTATGTTGCCAACAGCTTATTTGGAGTACTAGACCAGCGTTTTGCCGATCAATACAAACAAGACATATCACTCATAAAGGAAAACGAAAATCACTTAGCACTCTTGTGGAAAAATCAGACCTCAGTAGTGGAGGCCGAATACAAC
The DNA here is from genome assembly GCA_943138885.2 of Tholera decimalis. Classification (NCBI taxonomy): domain Eukaryota; kingdom Metazoa; phylum Arthropoda; class Insecta; order Lepidoptera; family Noctuidae; genus Tholera; species Tholera decimalis. The sequence continues at coordinate 1,951,940 of OW964553.2, read as the reverse complement.
TTACTCAAACGAACAGAAGAATCGATGAACCGTCAACATAAGGTCATCAATCAACATCTGAACAATCTAGCAAAGGCCACCAATACTTTGTACAAAAATCTACAAGAGCAAGAAAAAATGAACGAGCTAGCACTTTCCACAATAATTGCAACAAATATGCTGGCAAAGCTAAAGTCTATACAAGACACTATGATCGACACCATAACAGATATTCATCATGGGATGTTCAATGTTCATTTACTCTCGCCAAAGCAGTTACGAGATCAACTCAACTTTATCGCTGGGCAATTATCGCGAGAGCTATCCCTACCGATAGAAAACATACAGACTGAACTACCAAAAATTTACCATCTTTTGAAGGTCAAAGCAAGAGTAACAGAGCAGTACCTTTTATTTGAAATTACAATACCACTTGTTAGTAGAGAAAGTTATGACATTTATCAGCTGATTTCAATACCACAACAACGTGGAACCACTACAATCGCTGTCGTACCGATATCAGATTACATCGCAATTAATTTACGCAAAGATACATATCTGGCTATGACGGAAAGAGACATACAACAGTGTATCCAGTACGATGAATCTAGTCGTCTCTGTCACTCCCGCAAACCTATTTTCCGGTTCAAGTCAGAAGATAGCCTGTGTATCAAAAATAAAAGCACAAACACCTGCCTTACAAACATCGCAACATGTCGTAATAATTGGATGGAGTTATGGAAAACAAATACATACCTCTATTATTGTTGCGGCCAGTGCGCACTCCGTGTAATATGTGAGCATCAGATTACAGCAATTCAAGTCGCACAGGCCGGGGTCATAGCACTGGACTCAGATTGCGTCATCAAAGGCGAAGACTTCACTGTTTTTTCACATAAACAACGATACTCAGAAATAAAAACTGCATCTGACTTAGAGACTCAAGATATCGCACCGATCAATCATATCATCAACGTGTCGGTGCCACCAATGGAAGTCAATCTCACCGAGCATCAGGCTTCATTACGGCACATCAAGGAACAGATTGACCAAATAAAATCAGAAAATGCATTGAACTCAAGATTAACAAGCCATGATGTACACCAATACACAGTTATCTACGTGTTGATGTTGGGCGCTGTATTAGCATTCGCATCTTATCTTTGTCGGTGCCTTTATCGTCGCCGGGAGAGGAGCGCCAACTTACAGTCGGACTCCAGCACACAACCACAAGCGGTGACGTCACGCAGAGAACCTGCCACCCTGGTCGGCCCGACGCCACGCACTAGAAACGCACATCAGCTACGAGAAGAGGCCATTGAATTGAGAGACTTCTCTAGCATATTCAGCAGCATAAAACGTCACAAGAAGACACCACCAATTTTCAGCAAACCAGTGTCCAGTGACAGTGATTAGAATTCAATTTATTAAGCATATATTTAAGTCATGAATTATAAACATGGGTGAAATTTATAAGTTAGCATTTAAGCAATTGTAAATTCATCTTCATTCACTCACATCTCTTAAATTCACATTTCTCTTTCTCTCGCCCGGGAATATGTACGAGCCACGCATCGTACATGATAGGCGCGCAACGCAAGATCAGCAATTTTACGTCAATTCGTACAAATTATATTGTTACGCGTCAGTACTCGTTCAAGATTCATACACAGTTGTACTCACTAGCATTCATTCACTTTTCATACATTTTAGCATAGTTACGCGATAGTTCAGTTATCAATATAGTATATCATTTTAGTTGGCTATCAGTGACTTTCATTACAAACATACATCCAAGCTGTGTGCGCCTCACTCAACAGCGCATACAGGATCTATTTTTAATAATAATATACAAAATAATGAGAAATCATGGCCCCTCTACATACAATATTATACTATTTAACTCCCTGGCAACCCTGGAATTAGGAAATGCAGATGTCATGGCTGAGAGATAATTTATTCACAATGACTTCCACTATATCTTCTTTTTAATGTGTTTTTCATTACCGCATGATTAAAAGTCGTATAAAAATTACGTTAGATAACTATTAAATTAAAGTTTTTTTAATATATATATTCATTTGTGTCCGCTATTACACTGCTAGTGGGCCTAATTTCACCGACCTCCTTTATGATTATTTCACACAAGTATCTAGTTAAATTCGACAGCATTTCGAGTTATGTCAATATTCTCGCAAACCAGCGATATGTTATCCAAATCTACTCATGTGCTAAGCGTAGATGAACGACTGACTAACATACGAACACATTCTATGTAGGTACTTTAACATTTATGATATTAGATTGTCTGCGTAGTAGTACGAGTAGACTAGACTAATCATACTAAAGTCAAGTGAGTTTACCTATACTGGGAATAGGTACGATAAATAATAAATCACGTAAAACAAAATAAAAATGAATCTAAGTTACAGTCATTTTCTTTACCTGAATAATTAAAAAAAACTAGTTTAATTTATTTATTACTAGCTTTTGCCCGTGACTTCATTCGCGTTTAGGTTTTTCCCGCGTAAATCCTGATCCCGTGGGAATTTCGGGATAAAAACTATCCTATGTCCTTCCCACGATTCTAAACTATTCCCATGCCAAATTTCATTTAAATAGGCTCAGTGGTATAGGCGTGAAAAGGTAACACACAGACAGACAGAGTTACTTTCGCATTTATAAAGTATGGATTAATTTATTACAACGATTACACACCAATAACATCAATTAATTCATTTCTTATGCTTTAAAAAATATGTCACGTCAATATTAAAAATTACATTTAATTAATAAAAAAATATTGGACACAATATTATTCATATACAATGTTTTCCATAAAATCTCGAGCACAATCACATAATTTGGTTTGGGTTTAGTAGGAATAAAATATAATAATAATAAATAATTGTCATAGGTCCCTAGATATATTTTTTAATCCCATTTAAAATCCTAAATATTGCCTCCCATATCCTACTAACCTAATCTAGGCCTCCAATAACAATTAACTGAAAAAAAAAATCCTCGCAGTAACCCGTCTCGACAGTGGCAGCAGTCGGCTAAGGTCGTGATTGGACGGGCGACATTTTTGTCGCATCAGCGCGCGCCAGCTAATGTAGTGGAAAGATAAAGGCCGCGCCACACGCCCGACAGACCCCACTGCGTTATTACTGGCATTACGGTATGACGTCACGACCGTACGTTTAAACTCGGCCTTATCTCTGCGTATTGATGTATGGATGGAATTGCGTGACGTAGGGCTTATGGGGGCCCTATGGTTAGGTTGAAATTAAATTACACTTTCTCCCCATAGTAGGTGCTTCTAGATAGGGAAGGGTTCAAGGACAGTGAACCCTAGAACGTTAGTTTTAAATATTATTACTTTGGTATTCATGAAAGTAAGGTTTACTTAAAGTAAGTTTCCTAAACACCAAATCTCTGTCGTGTTTTTCGCCTTGGGATAGTAGTTTAGTCTGTTACGCTTAAAAGCAACTCATAACTATTTAGACGTAATCTTATACTTCTTATCTTACTTCTTAGTATCTTACTATACTAATACTAATACTTACTAATATACTAATCTAACTTATAATATAATTGCGAAAGTTTGTGAGGATGGATGAATGTTTGTAACTTTTTCAACCGACGACAAAAAAAGGAGGAGATTATCAAGACGACGCGTAGATATATTTTTTTTTATGTACGATCACCTATTACTCGAAGACGGCTGAACTCATTTGGAAAATTCTTTTTTTTTTTGAAAGGGTATACTTCGAAATTGGTACCATTGTCACCAAGTCAGGATCTGATGATGGGATCCTGGAGAAATCGAGGGGACAAATATTATAGGGACACCTATAGTGATTTGAGTATTTTTCATATTAACTTGTGTAGTTGCATTCGAAAAGCACCATTTGTGAAGTGGACCGGATTATGAAGACCACAGATGGCCACTGGAACTACTCAATATATATAAGTAGGAATAATAAGTATTTAATGTGTTCCGCTTTGATTACTCGAATGTGGTTATTTAGCACAATATGCTCGTCACAATGCATATTGTGAAGTGAAGCTGATAGTGAAGTACCAGGAGAACTCCTCAACAATTAACGGCCCAACATTGGGACAAGCAATATTTTGTATATAATTATAAGTAGTTAAATTAAATGTAAATTAAAATGTTAATTAAAAGTAAATTAAAAATCGACCAACTAAAAAGAGTGAAATAAAAACAATTTACATACTTTAATTTCGGAAGGCGGTGCCAAAAACGAAAATACAAAACTAATGACACCGACTACCGAAATTAAAGTTATTTTTCAATTTGCATTATTTTTTGGGAGTCGGTTTAATTTTTTGGTAAAAAGTTTTTATCGCGCAAAAACTACTGAACGGATCTGAATGAAATTCGGTAAGTAGATAGTTGACATTCTGTAATAACACATAGGCTATTTTTTATCCCGGAATTACTACGGGATCGGGATTTACACGGGAAAAACCTCCCACGCGAACGAAGTTGCGGGCAAAAGCTAGTATCAGAATAAATGTAAGAAAGATGAGTGACCATCTTAACCACAGAAATCAAAAATACAGAGAAGTGGTAAGGGGGCGTATCGGTGTCCGCGCGACATGGCCACAGGGCTCATGTCACAGGCAAGTGGCCGTCTCCGCGAACTAGTGCGCTTTCGACGGCGATCGTGATAACATATATGAATGCCGAGTTGTTCTGTGGTATCTTGTAAAAACCGAAGCCAAAATCAAATCTATGTGAATCATGGAATCACTTACCATATGTAAGTACAAGTATTTTACAATATTTGTCTTTAAAATCATGAAAAACAATAAATCGTAAAATATTTCTTGGTTTTACTATGTTATTTCTGTTTTCAAATATCAGAGCGACTGTACTCCTTGTGCTATAAATACATTGCTCCTTAACCACTACCTGAGTTCGTCACTAAGTAACTGGACAAGCAATGTAAACATAACATACGAAACTGTATTACGCGGATTCATCGCGTAGTGAGGCCGCCACTTCTTGCGACGAATTAGTGATGTGCTTGTGCAGATCCACTAACGTAGGCTATCGACAGCAATGTCGATTGACGAATGAAATATTGCTATTATAGTTTAGGGGTTTTTCAACCGATGACATAAAAAAGAGGAGGTTATCAATTCGACGCGTATATTATTATTATTTTTTTATGTATGATCACCTATTACTCGGAGACGGCTGAACCGATTTGAAAAATGCTTTTTTTGTTTGAAAGGGTATACTTTGAAATTGGTCCCATTGTCACCAAATCAGGATCTGATGATGGGATCCTGGAGAAATCGAGGGAACTCTTCAAATATTATAGGCACACCTATAGTGATTTGAGTATTTTTTATAGTAACTTGTGTAGTTGCATTCGAAAAGCACCATTTTGAAGTAGACCTGATGATGAAGACCACCGATGGCCACTGGAACTACTCAATATATAAGTAGGAATAATAAGTAGTTCATGTGTTCCGCTTCGATTACTTGAATGTGGTTATTAAGCACAATATGCTCGTCACAATGCATATGGTGAAGTGAAGCTGATGGTGAACTACCAGGAGAACTCCTCAACAAATAACAGCCCAACATTGGGAAAAGCAATATTTTGTAAATGAATATAAGTAGTTGACATTTAGGCTCTTGTAACTAGGTAAATTAAAAATCGACCAACTAAAAAGAGTGAAATAAAAACTTTTTACCAAAAAATTAAACCGACTCCCAAAAAACACTGCAAAGTGAAAAATAACTTTAATTTCGGAAGTCGGTGCCAAAAACGAAAATACAAAACTAAAGACACCGACTACCGAAATTAAAGTTATTTTTAACTTTGCAGTGTTTTTTGGGTGTCTGTTTAATTTTTTGGTAAAAATTTTTTTATAACATACGGAAACCTCTAAGAAAATATGTTCAACTTTTATTTTACATGAGATGACAGAAATAAAAATACGTTGAAAAGTCAAGTGTACAAAAAAGTAAAAAAAATAAACAATTTATTTTACGCCCGCAGCATGCGTAAGGAGTTCCGACGTCGCCGTCGCTACAATAGTTTATTTTTCAATCTGTCAACCGTTTTAGCCCGGTTGGAAGATCGATGTAAATAATGTTTTTTTACTTATTTTGATTTTTTTACAGAGTAGTAGAGAAATGCGTAACCAATATTCGTAAAGTAAGTTACTTTAATTTTAGGTTAATAATCGGTGGTATTTTTCGGTTTAGAATTATCGTATGTTATGCCTTATCCTCATGCTGTTTCTTTATTTTTTATGGTTTTTGTATTTTGCTTCCATTGAAGCTTCGAATGCGTTATAATAATCGGCATGGTTCAGATAATATATTTCTGAATTGAGCTTAAAATAAGTCAATATATTCATGCTATTTATTTGTTATGCATGGATGTGTGTTTGTTTTCATATATTTAACAATTTCTCTACTAACTAGGATTTTTCTTATAACAAAAACCTATTATAACCTACTAAACTATTACCTGCGGTTACCCCGCAGGTAATAGTTGCGTAACACACTTACAGTAGGAATCGGTTTCATTATGCTAAATCAACAACACTCACTGCGGTATTTACGTTGTTGAGCAGACCAATATTTCGAACATATGAAGCAATGGATTAGCAATATACGGCAAAATCATTTAGATCTTGATTTATAGTGTGTTACGTGATTATTGCGATGCTTATTATATGGTGACGTTTAGAAGTAGCTTAGGATGTATGTAAATGATAAATAAGTGCTTTTCGTACTTTTCAGCTTCCCAAAAGATGATAACATAAAAAAGAAATGGATTGATGCCACAGGCATGCCACCTAACTGGTACCCTACAAAAAATAGCACCATATGCTCGGTTCACTTCAACGCAGAAATGTTCTAGTCTCTAAAGAAAAGTCGCAGGCTTTTTGAATGGACAATTCCAAAATTAAGAGTACAACTGATATTTGCAGAAGTGTGTTAAATTTTATTTTATTACTGAAAGCTATTCTCATGATTTAGGGTATTCATAAAATCAGTCATTCAACTTTTCAGGATTCTATACAACCTATACGGCTGGTATGTTCCGATCAAGAGCGTAATGTAAGTTAACATCGACTTCTATTTGACCTATCACTATGATAATTAAATATTAAGATTTAAGTCGAAAGCGCCAGGGTAGCCCTTAATACTTAGTAGGTAGTACTTAATAATAATTATGTAATGTTATGTTCTTAATAATATGTTTATTGTTATTGTAATATTTTCTGGACATGCCATTTTTTATTTGGTTCATTTTCAGGTGCCCAAAAAAAATTGTACAATAATAAATGGAAGAATCGATAACTTTCCGATTTAGTCAATCACTAGCGTATATGTAAAATAAATTGCTTTTGCACAGCACAACGATAGCGACCGATGTTTTTGTGTGGGTAAATTCTACGGTGCATGGTAAATACACGCTGTGTTTGACGGAATAAGGTTTATTATTGATTGTATAGTACGTTCTGATTTAAGAAATGCGGGTGTGTGCGCGAGTGCGTATCTATTGATTTTATTAAACTGCATGTGTAGTTGTTGCCCCGCCCAGCGCCTAACTGGAGACACAAGGTTCCGATATAATTTCGTCTGTTGACCAAATCTATTTATTTATTTTATCTATGATCTTAACACATGGAGGTGCCTCGATAAGCCTAACATGCGGTAAGCATGTTAAACTTTTGGCACCGGCTGTCATTTTTACATCTCTGACAGTCATTATACAGTACAGTCACATGAATAAATGATTATGATTATTATGAAAAAAAAAAAAAAAAAAAAAAGTATGTTGACTAACAGCGGGCGTTCCCGTTAACCCGCAATAGTATAGCATCCATACATGCTAAAAAAATATTACCATTCGAAAACAAAATGTTTCTTTTTTATTTTTATTAAAATATTCACTAAAAATGTTTAATTGATACGTAAAAGAAACACTCTGTACACGCGTACTTGAAAGACGGCAATGTCGCAATTTATTTATCAATGCGTACGCTTGTACAGAGTGTTTCTTTTACGTATCAATTTAACATTTTTAGTGTACATTTTAATATTAAAAAAAATTAAAACATTTTGTTTTCGAATGGTAATATGTTTTAGCATGTATGGATGCTATACTATTGCGGGTTGACGGGAACACCCTCTGCTAGTTAACATACTGTATTCATTAAAATTTATCAGGTACTTAGAAGTCAGAAAATCTAACAGCAGTATTGGCAAGAGATTTTATCCAGCTATTGGGTTCTGAAGGTCAAATTAGCAGTCGCTTCATGTGAAGTCCTAGTATTCAGCTAAAACCGATTAGACTGACCCGACTGGTCAACCCTGACGTCATAGTTAGGAAAAAGCAGTTGACATTGATTAATCCAGCGCCTCAGACATAAACCTACATCACCGGCTCAGTTGTCAAAGAGAAAAAAATAAATGAAAAATAAACCTACATTAATTTATTTATTACAACTTTATGCAGCACAAAATGTACAAAGGCGGACTTAATGCCATAGGTATTCTCTACCAGTCAACCATGGTTGGTGAAGAGATAACATGGGAGGTGTATAAAAAAAAAAACTAAGTAGATAATATATTCAAAGTAAAAGTCTTATTACAAGTATATTTATATATACATAAATAACTATAATAAACTTACATACATATTTATCATAATACATACATAATATATTAATAAAAAGTCATAGAAAGGGGGGTTATGAAAACTCTGCTTCCTCTATTTGTTTTGAAAATAATCCCGCAACTTTCTCTTAATCGCATATTGCTACATGGCTCTCATATGATTTGATCACTACAGATTGTATGGACTTTAAAAGAGACGTTGACCTCTGAGTTTGTTTCAGTTTTTCTTCTTAGAGTAGTCAGTTAGGAAACACTGGCCTCATCTACACACATCAAAAGTGTCTAGGGATCAAGCATTTTTATGCGGATTTCTTGAGATTGAGATGTGGCTTTGTAATAAATTTATGATATTATAGATGATCAAACGAACTTACCTGTGTGAAGTTCGATCATTATTATACGAAGTGCTTCGTTCGAAGATATATTTACCATGCAGCTTTCTCGAGTCACTCGGCAACTGTACGCAATTTTCAGAGCTAAAACTAAACAGAAGTGTTAGTGTGCGTTATCTGTGTCCTTACGCGAACTGTCATTCTTTTTAGATTCTTGCAAGGTTATCTCAATTTTACCTGGGGTGAGGTGGGTAGGGAACATATATCTTCGAACGAAGCACTTCGTATAATAATGATCGAACTTCACACAGGTAAGTTCGTTTGATCATCTATTATACTGCGTGCTTCGTTCTCGATATATTTACCATGCAGATGTTTAGAGATATGGTAAAGTTGAGAATTGAGATGACCCTGACTCCTTGTCCTTTAAAATAAATATATTTAAGTTTTCAAATCAAAATTGTTTTATTCATAAACATCTTAAATTTAATTAACAATCAGTCATCGTGTTATTAATCAATTAATCAGCCTTATCTGGTATATAATCATCTGCTTTTTTTTTTTTTTTTACAAATTAATAATGGCATGCTTAAGATCACAATGTCCATAGAGACAATGGTGTAAGCTAAAATATATATATATTATTATTATGCATTAAGCACAGCATGGGCAAATTCTCCTGAATTCAGAATTGGCCGGTTATAAAATTTCGCAAATGTTAATGAGTTATTTGTCCAACTGGCAGTCTGTCTAATTACATATAATGAAATTCCTTTTGACCTAGCCTTGGATATAGAGGCGTGTCGTGTACTATGGCCTGAGAAGACATACGTATCAATACCGCAGTCTGAGAGCGTATTCTTAATCCATCTACCAATAGTAGAAGCCGAAACCAGTTTATGGGGTTTTTTAACAGACTCCAAAAAAAAAAAAAAAGGAGGAGGTTCTCAATTCGTCTTGAACTTTTTTTTTTTTTTTTTTTTTTAAGTGATAAAAACATGTAATCATTATGACCTCCTATCTCTCTAGTAAATCTCATGTAATCACACAGTGTTTTGGCTGGACAAATCTCAGTTTTTTTTTTTCAAAAAAGGGTAGGAAAAGATTAGGCTGGGTTCTTCCCGCAGCCGAAGTTTTAGTTTTATCAGTAATGGCAATATTGACACAACTTTCACTCTGTGTTATATTGGATATTTTTATTAAAGCTAAGGTTAATGCCTGTTGAGCTGTGCTTAGTGCAAGCAAAACCACCAGTTTCTTTGATATACATTCAAAACTTAATGTCATTTTGGGGGTCCAGTTGCATAATACGCTTAGAACATTATTTGGGTCCCATGTACTTTGGTATTTTGCTAATGGCGGTTTCGACTTATAGAATCCTTTGAAGAGCCTCTTAATACGATCATCCTCCCCAATTTTAGAGCCTATTATCAAAGATAGAGCTGACTTATGAGGGTTTAGGGTCCCATAGGCAGCTCCAGAGTCAAATAATTTTGTTAGGAAATACATAACAAATGGTATAGATGGAGTGAATGTGTTTATACCATGTTCCTGACAGAAGGTCCACCAAACAGTATATGTAACATTATATTGTTTTAATGTATTATGTGAAAGGGATACAAACATGACATCTATTATTGATGTTGGGGGAATAGCTCCTTTCAGCCAAGCTTGCCTGATAACATTCCTGCAATCAAGGTAAGTTGATGGTGAAGAGGGTGATGGTCTCTAAAAGGAGAATATAAAAGATATTTTTGAGGTTTGTAATATATAAGCTTTGAGACAAAAATAGTCTGCATTAAGGGATACCAAGGTTGTGATGGCCAGTGGGGCATGATCATAATACCTGTTGCCTTCTCATTTTTTATTTTTTGTAAACATTTTTATATTAAACTGAATGGAGGAAAGGCATAAAGGAGATATTCCGTCCAACACAAGGTAAAAGAATCAATGTTCCTTGCTTCTGGATCTGGTTTCCAGGAAACATAAGAAATACATTTAGAATTAGTGCGGGATGCAAATAAATCTATTTCAGGTTCACCCAGCACAGATACAATTTGTTGAAATGCCAGTGTTTAACTCCCATTCTCTATCTGGATTGATTTTATGCGACTCTTCATCAGCCTCTTTATTTTCACTAAACTTAATGTAGGAGGCAACTAGCCAAATATGTCTCTTTTCACACCACTGCCATATAGACCTGGCCAAGTTACTTACATGAGGGAACTGAATACCACCCATTCTGTTTACATAAGCTATGGCAGTCTTATTATCTACATGCAATAGAATGTTAAGGTATTGCTTGTCCTTTACAAAAACTTTTAATGCCATAAATAGTGCCAGTAATTCCAAATAGTTTATATGGTATGTTTTCTCATATTCACTCCAAAAGCCATGTGCTCTTTTGTTTTTATAAACAGCTCCCCATCCAGACAGGGACGCATCAGTGAACAGTTCAATATCATGTTTATGATGAGCATGTAAAACAGTATGTAAAAGTATTCTACTAATGCTATTACATACTGAATATACTGGTGGAATGTTAATATTAGTACTATTCGTACTAATATTAACATTCCACCATTGCAGATCTAATTTTATATCTGAATGTAAGTATATTTTCACATCATAATAATTGTCATTGTTTTTAACTAAATATTTGTACTTGTGATGTTCAAAAAATGTTGTGTAAAGCCAACCATATGTGGTAGCTGGGCAGGCTGCAATTAGTATTCCAATTAATTTTGCCAGATCTCTTATAAGACAGCTATCCAGGTCTAAGTACTTCTGAACTAATTTTTTACTTTGTTTATGGGCAATTGTAATGACATATTTTTTGTATCAAATACAAAACCTAGAAATTTGCAAGACTGTGATGGTATTATTATACTTTTATTAAAATTTATAACAAATCCCAAGCGCTTCAAGAGAGCTATTGTTTCTTGAACATTTTGTAAACATGATTGATAACTAGATCCTATACAAAGTAGATAATCTAGGTATTGAACTGACCTGTAACCCTTTTATTTTAGATGTGTCACTACAACCTTCATAATCTTTGTGAAAATATTAGGTGCAGAACACACGCCATAAGGGAGGGCCTTAATTCATATAATAATCTATCTTATTGAAAACGTAGGTATTTTCTACACTGTGGATTTATATTTACTAATAAATATGACTCTTTTAAATCTATTTTCGCCATGGGCGATTGCCTGGAGAAAGTAAAGCTATTGCTGTCCTATGGTCCTCCATTTTAAAATGGGATGTTTCTACATATTTATTCAATGACTTTAAGTTTAGTATGAATCCTTTTGTACCAATATGCTTTGGAATCAAAAATATAGGGGAGATAAACTGGTCTTTACATGGCATGCAAGGGAATATAGCTCCCTATTTTAATAAATTGCTGATAGCAGTATGCATATCAGTATATTCTTCAGCAGGTATTACTGAACGGGGGAGTGTCATTGAATTCTGTTAAAGTTTCTTTACAAAGGTAACTGAATATCCTTTGATATAATTAAGTACAGATTCATCTTTGCAAATTTTGTTCCAGCAAAATAAAAAATGAGTCAGTCTTCCAGCATGACTTACCTCTATGTACAAGCAGGAGGTTTCTCCTGTGAGGCTTTAGTTTTCTTGGTAGTGGACTGATAATAGTGGCCGTGATGTTTCCAGGCCTGTACAGAAAACTGGTTCCTTTTGGGTCCATAACTGATGTCCTCTGATTGTAGCGAGGAGGACCTTGCAAGTTTCTCTTATGATTTGCTGTATTCTTGTATTAGATGAATGTAGGTTTCTTGATAGACTGACCACTTTGTTGGCATATTTTCAAAACTTTGATCTTGTCACTAAGATTAACTACATATATATACTCGTCTCTATCAACATCTTTGATAGTACTATAAAAAAAAATTGTCTACAACAGGGAAAATTAAGTTTCTTCTTGACTTAGTCTGTACAAAATGTAGATCCGTCAAGATCCTTCCAGCATCACTAAGTAGTGACATCAGTTTCAATCTGTCCACTGTATCATTATTTATCAATAATGATATTGCATTACTGACTATAGACAGTCCAATGCCTAGCTGGTTTTGTTCCAACTCTATCTTTATGTCTCTTCCGACAGTTTTTCAAAATATTGCTCCAAATACGAGCCAAAAGGCAGGACCATATGCAGGTTTATCTGGCATGAGATCACCCAGTGCTAAAAGTACCTCCAAAATCATTGTAGGTATTGCTGAGGTAGGCTCAGGATTCACCACAGGAGTTGAGTTGGAATTTTCTACAATCAGAAGTCCAGGTTCTTCTGGGACCAGATCTGTCATAGGTCCTGGTGACATATCTCGTGGTAATGTTTCAATGATTTTGACCTCGTTCGAAGTGTTATCAGTATTATAATCTGAAAAACGAAAACCATAGGTACCACTGGAAATTTGTACTAGCGATTGCTAAAAAACTGCTTATTGAAGCCTCACGGACTTCACATAAGTCTAAAGATCTCGTCCGTATATCTCGTATACGACCCGCATCTAGGGATCTCGTCCGTATATCTCGTATACGACCCGAGTCCAGTGGGAACGTCGATGTATCTCGTACACCACCCGTCCCTTCCGGTACTAAGGTTATGAAAAGACCTTGTGGCTTTTACTGCTATGCAAGCCAGTAGCCGTACCGGTATAATAGCAATCACAAGACAACCTTTTGTTACCTGGAATATTAGAACTTGAAGTATCACTTCCACTTTTATAGTCATCTCGACGACGACAACGACGCTTCAGTTTTTGTTCAATTTTTCTTATTTTCTTTTTGTAGTATTGTATATCTTTTTCTTCGTGGCGCCTTATAGGCATAGTTGTGGTCTAATGTACACAATTTTAACTTCTTAACACTCAAATTTACACCAATAATTCGTAGAACACAGTATCAGTTGCCGCGCAAACGAAAAGAATGACAGTTCGCGTAAGGACACAGATAACGCACACTAACACTTCTGTTTAGTTTTAGCTCTGAAAATTGCGTACAGTTGCCGAGTGACTCGAGAAAGCTGCATGGTAAATATATCGAGAACGAAGCACGCAGTATAATAAATTTATATGGATCCTTTTTGGTGCATTTCATAATTTGGAACAGGAACTGTTAATCAAATTCGAGTAAAAGATGAAAATCAGCTGTCAATATTTTCCCTATAAAAACATACAACGCATTGAAGACATTATTAGTGCTACTGTTTCCCTACTACTGATTAAAACCAACGTTATTATGGAGCGTCATTTAAGCAGGGAAGAAATGCTCAGAGCCGTGGGAATGATAGAAGCTGGTTCCCGGCAACGTACTGTGGCTTTAGCTCTGAATACAAGTCAGAGTGTTATCAGTCGACTTTGGACACGTTACCGAAGCACTGGTACCGTGGCTGAGCGCTATGGAGGACGGTATCGCTGCACCACACGGAGACAAGACCGATACATTCAAATCTTAACTCGAAGAGCTCCAACAATAACCGCCATGATGTTAGCCGTGAGGCTTCATCACTCTTCAGGGAACTTAATTAGCGACCAAACAGTCAGAAACCGCTTGCATGAAGTGAACCTTCATTCCCGAAGACCGCTACGGGTACCACCTATAGCAATGCACAATCGTAGGATTCGATATCAATGGGCTCTTGAATACAGAAATTGGGCAGAAGAACAATGGCGTTTCGTGTGCTTTTCTGATGAGTCTCGTTTTGGTATGAGACCGGATACAAGACGTATACGACACTGGAGAACCCCTGGACGCCAACAGCGATTAAAATCCTGCCAGGAAGTCCATCCTTATAGTGGTGGAACCATCATGGTATGGGCGGGTATTTGGATCCGCGGAAGAACTGAGTTGATTTGGATCAGAGGCAACCTCAACGCTCAAATTTATGCTGAGACGATTGTATCTGACGTCATCGTTCCTCTACAAGTGCAAATCGGTCCCTTATTTTAGTTAATGCATGATAATGCACGACCGCACACCGCAAGAGTTTTAAGACAGACTCTCGCCGCAGCTAACATCAATGTCCTGCTCTGGCCTGCTCAGTCGCCAGACTTGAACCCGATTGAGCATGCATGGGATATGCTACAGAGAAGAGCTCTGCCGAATATGGAGGGTATCCAGTCGCAAGAAGACCTTTTTTTGTTGTTGCAACGAACATGGGCGGCCATTCCACAGCGTGATTTGGATGAACTCATTTTGAGTATGCCAAACCGATGTTCTTGTGTTGTTAGTGTTCGCGGTAGAAACACGGATTATTAATTGTTTAAGTTACCCAATAAAATTTTAAAGAAAACTGTTATTTCAGTCTTTTTTTCGAACTTTAATGTTAGTGGTTCAAATGTCAAAAATCCCTTTATTAGGAAAATGGCAAATTTCTTTATTAATGCAAAGGTGACTTGGTTTATCGTTACTGTGACAAACGAAAACACTTTATTTGATGAATCCATAAAGAAAATTTTAATTAATATCAATCAGGAGAAAAGTTATTGCAAAAATATATGTTGATCCCTAGACACTTTTGATGTGTGTAGTTAACATTTACGAAAAAAAAAATGACGTGGGAAAGTGTTATTTATAACCTATTTGCAAAATAAACATCATTGTTTCATTATTTACATAACCATAATGTAATATGCAGGTACACCTGTACCACGTTATAACAACCTACATAGTACTTAGCAACAAAAAATATTTTCATCATATCTACTATACATTAAAGCGGGCAGTTTCGCAAGTTGTGTGTTTGAACTATTTCCGACATAGTATACCCAGTACAATACACCCGCAAAAAGATCGCTCGGTACCCTTGGGTATTCATAAGACAAGTTAAAAATTACGTTTCCTGCGCTTTTTATTTAGATAGATAGATATATTATTTATTGTACACCATAACAGATTACATAAGGACTTAAAAACTACAAAGGGTGTTACAATGGGCGATCTTTTACAGACAACCTTTGGATGGATTTGACACAGCAGTAGAAAATCTATTGTGTCAAATCCATCCATAGGTTGTCTGTAAAAGATCGCTTTTAGCGATAAGACCGCCCATTGTATCACCCTTTTTGTAAAATCCTTATTGTTGTACTGTTATGGTGTACAATAAAGAATATATCTAACATGTCAGTCTTCAAAGAAAAAACCGTCATCTTCTGTGCTCACTCGTTTCATCGCGGACCTCATCTATCCCTTACCATCAGGCGAGACCGAGATCAAGAGCAGGCTTATCGGAAAAAGAAACTATTAATGTAATTGATAAAAGGTGGAACCAAGAAGTAGAGTAGATCAAGGTAAAAAAAAGAATTTTATGTGCTTAAATTTTACAAAAATCACTTTTCTAAAACTATGCAGCATTATTTGTAATGCTTGGAAGAATCAGTCTACCTCGTTTCTCGGTCGTTATTTGTGATTTTGTCTGCTCATAAATGTCCACCCACAATGACTTCAGTTTATCCGTGATCATGGCGCTTGCTGAAATATCGGAAACTCGGATAAAATACACATGGTAAATAACCCGTTTTAGGTTCTAATGATACTGTTAGTGACCATGTTAGCTTAAAAACTGTTAAGATAAGTGTTTTTTGCCAAATAATGTTTGCACCCATTGTAGAAAGTCCTTTAAACTGTTAAACACGTCGTTTAGTGCAGTTTCCGAACTGAATCAGACCTGGAGTTTAACATTCACTAAGTTCCAACCCTCGCCACATTCATACACAAACTCACAATACATTCCGCCTCGGACCGCTCATATTGAATGGCACATATTTGATTCCGTAATGTACATCTTTACGAGGTAACTCGCATGCGAATTGCGGCCGCCATTGAATTTCAAACTATCCCAGACTATATTGTAGAGAACAAAAACTCTGTACCCCATCTACTGGGAGGATGCTGCTTGAGAAAATATAGGTACTGTTTTCAGACCTTATTGTTGTGTTTTAGAGGTCCTACAGAGGAAATATTTACCATGTGACTGAATAATGAGATCTTAAAACTCAAAGACACTTTTCATGCGAGAGAAGCTGCGAGCAGAAGCTGGACTTAAATAATTATTCAATTTATTTTCAAATAACTGTTCGATTTATTTTAAAATAACTATTTGATTTATTTTTGTAACTATCATCAAATTGCTTCCATTTTACCAAAATTTATATCCATAGGAATTAATTATTTTTTTTTACAAAATTGGCTTGAATTGAAGCTCGCCCATCTCATCAAATAAAATCAGTTTTAACATATCAAATCTCTCTAAATCCTTCTAGACACTGAACAGAACAAGACCGTCCGAATATCGCAGCAAATACCGCTAAAAAGCTACAAGCATTTAATTTGAACGCAAATTAAAAATGAGTAAAACAAGAGAGGGTCGGGAAACAAACGCCACGAAATAAAAGAAAATAAGTGCATATGTGCACAGCGCGTTAGCTGTCCGGGTCCGGTGTCAACGGGGGACTATTCTGCAACCAGTCGTGGTGCTTAGTGATAACGAGATTTAAGTTAAGCGTCAATAACTTAATGGATAAGGTGTCGGACTTGTGATCGAGAGGGCATGGGTTCGAACCCTACCCATTACACTTTTACCGTGAACCCACTCCAGACGCAAGTATATTTAACTTTTTTTATTGATAATAGGCTCTCGTTTGACCACCATCTCACCTGATGGTAAGTGATGATGTGGTCGAAGATGGATCACGTGTTAGATAATAGTAACTGATTATTATATTAAATAATTAATATTATATTATATTACATTAATCTAATAATTTTATTGTATAAAACACTAATTTGTTACTTAGAAATAACCCTTCTTTGTATGTTGAATCATCTGTCATTGTAGCTGTCATTTGCCCATATAAAAGGCCCTTAGCGCCGTAGTTTAAGTCAGTCTCTCTCGGACAGCCACAGTGTAAACATCTTAAGGTACGACTTATTTTTATATATAGAATTATGTTGTTGTATCGGTGTCCTAATAATATTGTGTTAATTTTTACTTGAAATTATGTGAAAGTGACGATGTTTTGAAAAGAGTAACTGTGGAGTTTCTTGCCGGTTCTTCTCCATAGATAGCTACCTTCCGAACCGTGTGGTAAATTAATAAACTGATATTGCTATACAGAGTCTGTATAGCAATATCAGTTTATTTTTTATCGAAATAATTAGCAGTCTGTATTACAGACTGCTAATTATTTCGATAAAACACCTAGTAATCATGGAATATATGTATATATCTATCACTTCTAACATCAGAAGTGGGATAGTTCACAGCTCACTTATTTTGTTTCGGTATTGAGGTTTGATTCATAGCCACTACAAGCCACAGCAAGGGTACTTGAATATAGGTCACTATTGTCAGATTGTTTTGCAGTTACTTTTCTTGCAAGTTAGTTTTGGTTAGCTGTACATTTGTTTTAGGCCTTTATTTCAAGTAGAAGGTACATGTATGTATATCGCTCTTGCCCAAATACTAATGCATTGGAGTGAAAGTTTCAGAATGAATCCTGCAATATTGGAAGGCCTCTTCATCCGTGATGCTGTCTCGGGCTATTGCCGCCGTTCAGATGATTATGCGGCGCTTCCAGTCCAGTGACAGCGGTGCAGCCTCATGGTGCTATGGAATCAAAAAACTTTGCAAAGAAATTGGATGGACCAACATCATAACGGGAGTCAAGTAAGAAAAAAAAAACTACTAAATAACATTGAACCAATAAGCTATATATAAAAATGTGTTATTATAAGTAATCCATATAAATTAACTAAAAGAAATATATCGGTAAATATGGAATTAATGATTCCATATTTACCGAAACTTTTTTTAAAACTGTAACGATTATTATCGAGGAAATGTAATAAGTATCGATATTTTTTTGTTTTCGTCAAGTTTTATGCATATTCTTGTTTAAAAATTGACTATAGATTCATTGAGATTTATTTTTTTTTTTCTATATAGTCGATTATTTTATAAAAGAATATCGATATTTTTTTTTTCTTTTTCCAATCCCTACTTTTCAATGTCACTTCGTTACTACTGTTATGGTGTTTATTTTCGTTAACTTTTCGCAATGTGTTAAAGGGTTTATTACAATTGTACACTGTACTCGATAGAGATCTATGATAACGGATACTAATTTTGTCAAAGCACACGGTAAAAATATGCCTAAAATTGACGCCATAATGATATGTGTATGTTTCAAAAATAATTTAGATTACTAACACAATTAACACAATTACTAACTAACTTAAATTTTGTCATGGGTTGTTCAAATAATGGTAGTCTTGACATAAATATGAAAAAAAAATTGTATTCGGCTTTATATCATCACAATTTCTCTGAGAAAGTTTCTTGGAAAGTTCTTTGGAACCTGTGTAGGTATGTCATATACTTCTCATAAGAACATTATGATTCACTTAAAATCAGATACAAAGTATTGTATATTTTTGAATAATAATTATAAAGTAGTGTTCACTCTTGAAAAAGTTGGAGGCGATATGTTACTTTGTTCGAACATGCTTCTTCAGTTTATTTTTTATGGACGCTATTAGTTCGCTTCAAATCCTCCGGCAAACCAAAGTACAGCCGTACACAAACAATATACTATTTTTCCCGTAATTAGTCTATGCACTTGTTAGTCATTAGCTGCAACTTATTAATATTCAGTTGTAATGAATTAATGGTGATGTTGTTAATGATTTTTCTATGTTGGATGAAGATACTGATAGTGAAATAAGGATTTTCTGTTTTTTTTTTTGTGTTCTTTGTAGGGGGTTAAGATTAGGTTTACAAGCTGATCCCCATGTCTCGATTAAGTATTCAACATGAAATTTTAAGAATCAGGCACTTCTTTTTTTCGATATTCTGTAGATTTGCATAACGCTCCTATCAATGTTTTTAATTTTGTTTTAACACGATCAATGTGTACTTTCCGATTGAGCCTATCGTTCAGCCAAAGTCCAAGATATTTTTTCTGGATATTTACTTGATTTCTCGTTGATTGTGAGAAGTGTAAATCCGAAACCGGTTTGTTTTTATTAAATAAATTTTGTGTGGTTTTTACTGAAGTATTTATACGTTTTGATAATGTACACCATTTGTAACTCATTTTTATACAGAAATCGCAAATAAATTTCAGAATGATGATAATTTATATCATTTAGAAAACTTGATGTCTGTTCACTTGTTGACGAATTTGTGAGGTAGTAATGCGACACGATTTGTATGGAGAATATTTAATTTGAATTTTTGAAACTTACACTTATCACAATTGAAAACAAAATACATTATCGGCTCCATAGTCGCTAATTATTAAATACTCAGAAATGGTTTTTAAAATGTTGCCATATAATTTATTTCAATAGTCAAATTAGGTCACATAGGCACTGATCTCTCTTTAAAACTAGTTTTGAGTCGAGTTTAATTTTAAAATGTTCCTCAAGTACAGACTCATTGAACATAGTTCCATAATTTTTGCCATTTTCAGTTACTAGATGAATCCTGTGTTTCCTAAACTTAAATTGATTACTATAATTATTTATTTCAATAATGATTTGATTAGAAAAACAGAACTTCAGCATCCCATACAAGTTTGCTAATAAGTTTAAGGAATGGTATAAATTTTCACAAGATGTGGTACAATTTACAATTTGTAATACCGCCATATATTTACCAAAACTTGTCAAAAAAAAAACATGCATTTCGGTTTAGTTTTATCTATTGATATTTTTTCCAATACCTATTTATTTGAATACTATTAAGT
This sequence comes from Tholera decimalis, assembly GCA_943138885.2. Classification (NCBI taxonomy): domain Eukaryota; kingdom Metazoa; phylum Arthropoda; class Insecta; order Lepidoptera; family Noctuidae; genus Tholera; species Tholera decimalis. The sequence goes on along the minus strand of OW964553.2, from coordinate 1,931,166 downwards.
ATATAATCAGTGAGTAATTTATAACAGCACTGTCATAGATATTATTTAGGATCCACTCCGTTCCAAAAACAAGTTACTCTTGCTATATTTTCATACGCTAGAAAAAAATCCTTAATACCATTTACCTTCAAGAATTTGCTCTTAAAATTCGTAAATATTAATTTCTATAGTGAAACTGTGCAATACATATATTTTATTCTTAAAAATTTGGAACTGGACCTGAGTCACGTAGGTACTGTAATACGGACTGTTGCGTCCCAAATGTAATTTTGAACGCTCTTTTTGGTGTGGCAACATTCTATTGTTTTTGATGTTGACACTTGACATTACTTTGACAGAAAGACTTTGCTTGCTTGGAAAAAATGCCGGTCGGCGGAACCCTGTTGAGTTAATTATTTGGTAAAATATCATTGGATTCGCCTGTTGAGACCGATAATTGGGTCGCGAATTATTTGTTGTTTGAAGGTGAAATCCCCACTTGCCGAAAACCCCGGGATATTGTTGAATTATACGCCGCCTTGTCGTCGGTCGGGCTGGCACGCGGAATTTGTTGGAAATCGGATTGGATCTCACGAGATATGAACAGATTAATTGTGAACAGTGTTTGATTGAACTTTGTAATTCCAAATTGACTAGAATACAGTGATATTTCTTGGAACATATCGCCTTATTGCGTCACCTCGTGTGGCACGCGCTTGGTGGGAACGAGTTGTGCTGTGATTGCTGTTGTGACCGCGCCATCTGGAGATTGGCGCCTTGTGAACGTTCTACAACACCTGACTTACATCACACCTTTCAATTACTCACCCCATTGTACATACAAACCACACTTAGGGCGTGACCTTTGAAGGTCGAAGTTGGCGAACCCAGCACATCAGGTTAGTGGTATCATTATTAAGTAACCTTGTTTATTGAAAGCAACGTTTATGACTCCACGTATCGTGGAAAAGTTCCGGACACGTCCAGTTACCGTTGGCTGGCCTATTGCAGTCTTGAACACGGACCTTACCACTTAATAACTTCAGGAAGCCCTAAAAGTAATGGAAAAGTAAAACAATGTGTCCACGATTACAAATATGATAAACACTTCTTGTACTGATGTGTCAGACTGGCCGAGCGGTGCGTGGAAAGTTCAACTATCCATGAATACTGTGATTCAGCAATTGATTTTTGACCGTAGTGAGGCTACCATTCGTTAATTCCACCCATACAAACTTGATTAGTAATAGTGATAAATAATAATAACGATGGCTAAATTGTAGATGTTGAAGTAAGCAAAATTTAAAGGACCTTAATTGTATTACATTAAATCATGATAGGCCATTTAAGAAATACTAGTTACTAAAACGAAACTTCGTCTATCTATGTCTAGGTATTGAACAAAATGTTAGTCCAGAAGATAATAGTGTGTATAGTATTACAGCCCCGTTAAGTATCTAGATGATACGCGACGACATTTAAATTATTGTTCTAAATTGGATTCTTTTTTTCTTTTTATATATTGATATTTTTATGGCATTTTGTTTTATTATTGTATTACTCATATATTATTAAATGACATATTATCTCTAGTATAATTATAGATTTTGTCTTTGACATTTTATTTTACAATTAGATGACATATTGTTAATATTTTTGCACATTTTTTTATTATTTTATTGCTTAATTTTTTTTTTAATTTAGTTGTCATAAATCTCTGATGTTTATCTTTTCATACCAATTTGGTTTTCGATTTTCCTTTTTATTTGATTATTTGTTTTATTGTACTATTAATTATTTTTACATTGAATGTGGGTTATTATCACTTTAAATTTGTTTGATATGTATATTTTTTTTAAATATTTGAATGGTACTGTTTTATTTTATGAAATCTCTATATAATGTATACTGTTTCGATATAAATGAAGAAAAATAATTGTATAATGAAAGACTTTACTATAGAATTTATGTATATTATTGTATGATGAAATACTGATGGATTATTGTACGATGAAATAATGATGGGTTATTGTACGATAATGATGGATTATGTACAATAACATAATGATTGTATGATGAAAATGAATCATTGTATGATGAAAATGAATTATTGTATGATGAAAACGAATTATTTTATGATGAAAACGAATTATTGTATGATGAAAACGAATTATTGTATGATGAAAAAGAATTATTGTATGATGAAAACGAATTATTGTATGATGAAAATGAATTATTGTATGATGAAAACGAATTATTGTATGATGAAAACGAAATATTGTATGATGAAAACGAAATATTGTATGATGAAAACGAAATATTGTATGATGAAAACGAATTATTGTATGATGAAAACGAAATATTGTATGATGAAAACGAAATATTGTATGATGAAAACGAAATATTGTATGATTACGAAATATTGTAGCATTGCAGATGTTGCTAATTTAGTGACTTATTTTTTTTTACTTATTGGTTTATTCTAATAATATGTACCAATATCAGGTATTAAAATTGGTAGTAAAATAGAAACACGTCCACACGTATAGCAAAAGCATTCAATGACTTTTTTATTGATAAAATAAAGCCTATAACTCCTGATAATAATTCAGTAAAGTCAAATATACCAATACTAAATAACTCTATGTTTATGGCCCCATGTACCTCAAATGACATTCGTAATATAATAAAATCCCTCAAAAATACTAGTAGTGTAGGATATGATGGTATTTGTACGAAAGTTATTAAATATGTTTCTGATAATATCAGCAGTCATATTAGCCATATTGTTAATTTGTGCATCTCAGCAGGTATTTATCCTCACAGTCTGAAAACAGCCGTAGTTAAACCACTTTTCAAAAAAAACAACAGGGAAAGCATGGAATGCTATAGACCGATAGCACTCATCCCGATATTTTCAAAAATTTTTGAGAAATATATTTATGAACAACTTAATATTTTTCTTGAAAAATACAAAATATTAACTGAAGCACAAAAAGGCTTCCGCAAAAACAAAACCATCAATATGGCCATCTATGATTTTTTAAATACAGTAATTACAAACGTTGACAAGAAAATACCCGTGTGTTCCGTATATTGTGATATGACACAAGCCTTCGACTATGTAGATCATAAGATTCTACTAAAGAAGCTAGAAGCCTATGGGATACGGGGGAACATATTAAAATTGTTAGAGTCATATTTAAAAAATAGGTCACAATATGTGGAAATTTGTAAAATAGATCCAATAACAAAATCAGAATATATATTTAGATCCAATAAAAGAATAGTTAAATATGGTGTACCACAGGGAAGCGTGTTAGGTCCGCCATTATTTTTAATATATATTAATGATTTACCAAAAGTAACCACTCATCACATGTCCCTATTTGCTGACGATAGCACTGTAACTATTAAACATACAAATTACTTATATTTTACGAATGAAATTAATATAACTGTCCAATCAATAATCATGTGGATAAATAATAATAATCTTAGAATAAATATTGATAAAACTAAATTAATGTTATTCAGTCAACGCCCAAATACTTCTAATGTGTTAATTCAACACGATAACAAAATTATTGAAAACGTTGATAAAGCCATTTTTTTAGGTTTAAGCATAGATCAAAGGTTAGATTGGAAAATACACACAGAGGAATTAAGCATAAAAATAAGCAAATCAGCCTATGCTCTTTATAGGCTTTCTTCTATCTTAAATACAGACGCTCTACTCACTGCATACCATGGAATCGTCGGCTCCATTCTAAGGTACGGTGTTATTTTTTGGGGTAACTCGTGCAATAGAGAATTAGTTTTTAAGATACAGAAAAGGTGTGTCAGTGCGATGTTTGGACTACAGAGTACTGACACGTGCAAGCCATATTTCATTCAAAATAAAATATTAACACTCCCGTCATTATATATATATGAAGTAGCGGTTTTTGTAAAAACAAACCGAAACCTTTTTAAAAACCTCTCAGATAATAATAATCGAAGCCGACGAGATAACAATAGATTATGTGTAAGAAAATCTAATACAGCACTTATGCATAAGAGCGTGTTTTGTATGGCACCAATAATATTTAATCACATCCCTCCGCACCTTAAGGAATTAAATTTAAAAATATTTAAAAAAGAACTTAAAAACATTCTTATAAAAAAATGCTATTATAATATTTCCGAGTTTCTTACTGATAAAGATTTGCTATAGGTTCCACTGTTTTGTTTTAAGTTATATTTTATATTGATTTTTGTTTTATAGTTACTTTTTTTGTTTGGTATATTATAATTATATTCGTTAAGATTAATAGTGATTTAATGTATACTTTTTTTGATTTTGTACCATTTAATGTTTAGCTCTTTAGAATAATTAATTAATTTAGTTCTAGGAAAACCATTTCCTAATATAAAATGTCTCAAATATTTGCACACCAGTTCCCTGGTAGAATATGATGGACTCTTTAATGTATACCTATCAACTTTCTGTACTCGTATTCTTGCAAATAAATAATATTCTATTCTATTCTATTCTATTCTAAATTGTACGTTGAAATGATCGTGTTAGAATATTATAATTGTACTTCGAGAACGAAGTACATGTCAGTATGGCCGTGTTAGATAATAGTAACTGATTATTATATTATATAATTAATATTATATTAATCTAATAATTTTATTGTATAAAACACTAATTTGTTACTTAGAAATAACCCTTCTTTGTATGTTGAATCATCTGTCATTGTAGCTGTCATTTGCCCATATAAAAGGCCTTTAGCGCTGTAGTTTAAGTCAGTCTCTCTCGGACAGCCACAGTGTAAACATCTTAATGTACGATTTATTTTTATATATAGAATTATGTTGTTGTATCGGTGTCCTAATAATATTGTGTTAATTTTTACTTGAAATTATGTCAAAGTGACGATGTTTTGAAAAGAGTAACTGTGGAGTTTCTTGCCGGTTCTTCTCCATAGATAGCTACCTTCCGAACCGTGTGATAAATTAATAAACTGATATTGCTATACAGACTGCTAATTATTTCGATAAAACACCTAGTAATCATGGAATATATGTATATATCTATCACTTCTAACACACGCGTGCCTAGAAGTAACCTATTCACTCTTGAATTAAAGACTCCCAGGTTATAGCGATCAGGAAACACAGACTCCGGCTGGGAGTTTCAGTCCTTAGCCGTACGCACAATGAAAGTAATCCCAAAACGTTTCGTGCGTATGGGTGGGATGTCCACCATGTAACGATGGCGTATCGCCGTTTGTCTTGTAGTAAGATGATGGAACAGGCTTGGCGGAATTAGATTGTGTAAGTCCATCGCACACTTCTCGAAATGTAACAGATAGAAAATCGAGGTATTCCATGAAGCGCACCCAAACGAAGCACACCCAGACGAAGCAAACCTAAAGTATTCCACTTAGCACACCCGTAGGTGCGCTTCAAATAAAAATTTAAAATAATTAATTTCCTATTCCACGAAGCACACCTAAAGGAAGGGGACACAAATGTTAGTGTATAATAACAAACAATATAGTAAACACAAGATTTATAAGAACGGTAATGCCTTGTGGCGGTGGATTAAAAAAGGATGTAATGGCTTACTCACATTAAGTAGCATGGAAGAAGTTGTTAAAATAAAGGAACATAAATGTGCCTCAAACGTTTTGGAGACCCAAATTAAGGAAGCAATGAATAAACTCGAGCAGCAAGTAGTTTCCACCATGAAGCCCATTCCTACAATCAAAAACTTAATGATACATTGGACCGAGGATTGAATTTAGTCAGCACTGATATGTCACAATTTAAAAACGTTAAGTCCTTAACATCGCAGATCGACATTTTTATTTCTTAGTCTCCGCACTATGCGAGTGATATTCATAGGTGTGCTTCGTGGAATAGGAAATTAATTATTTTAATTTTTTATTTGAAGCGTACCTACGGGTGTGCTAAGTGGAATACTTTAGGTGTGTTTCGTCTGGGTGCGCTTCGTTTGGGTGCGCTTCATGGAATACCTCAGAAAATCGATAGACTTGCAACTCGTCGTCGATGTTCAAGGCTCTGGAGCTTTGATTCGACCAGTGAATCGTTGCTAATGAGTCTTTTGACCCGTTTCTCGACAGACTCAAGCGCGTCCAGTTGGTATTTGGCAGATCCATCCCAAAAAACTTAGGACTTAGTTGGAGGTGTTAATAAGATTGCTATTATTTTTTTTTAAATTGAGTCTTCTGATGATGCTGGCAATACTGGTGTCGTATAAGTGGCCCGCGTATTTAAAATTCGTAAATAATATAATTATTAAACTAAGTGGTATAAATCGTTGCGGAAGTGAATGTACTGTCTATAATCTTCAAGTGACATTATTTGTGGCAAACAGTAGAAGTGCAATAGCAACAGCTATTGCACTTCTACTGTTTACTCAAGTTTTTTAACTCAACTAACAGGTTGGGTTAAAAAACTTGAGTGCTAAACATCAATAAATACAAGTAACATGAACCTGTAATAACACCCTTTTTAACATTATGACGACCAATAGTGATCTATGTTAAAAATCAAGCTTTAAAAGTGGACATTTAATCCTATTTTGTGAATTCTATAAAATCTAAAAACAGTTAAGAAAATATTTTTTAAAATTGGACTTTGAACTCTATTTATAACTCTACAACTAACGCCAATACTCGATTGTGGCGAATAAACTAACTAGCCCATGGTACTACTACTGCCATTTTTGGCCTCTGGTGGAGACTTGATGAACATAAACTGGGTTGCCATACATAATAAATATTTTTACTTGGTAGAAAAGTTTTTAAACCTACCATCATTTAGTTCATCGTCGTTTTCGTCGACAAGTTATAAATATGGATGAACACGTTTCTTTCCGAAGCCAAAAATTATTTAAATCAAGCTCTGTTAACGATATTAGTCAAGAAAATTCAGTCCTTTTTGATACAACTATGATGAGTCTACCAAACACATCACTAAATTCCAGTCAAACAATTATTGATCTTCAAGAAAAAGTTAAAATATTATCAAATGATTTACAGAGCGCTCACCGAGAAATAAAAAATTTAAACTCAGAAAATTTTAGATTAAAAACAGACTTGCAGAACTACATAAAAATAATTAATGCGTAATAGGACATAAATTCTATAGATAAAAGAAATTTAACTCCGCGCTCAGAATACAGTAGGTAATATTGCTGGGCTATAATGAAATTGAATAATTTTCTTCTTCGAATCGATTTTTAATAATTTACTTTAAATATTGTGTGTATCACTAATAGTCGCGATGTTTATGAAGACTATAAATTGCCCATTTTGGATACTCCAGCTGCAGATTGGACATGGTTTGATCAGGAGCACCGCATTCGCACTGAGTGTCAGTGAGGTCAAATCCCCATCTTACTAAATTGTACAGCGGCTTACTTAGGTTCGCTGCCGATTGATTGCTTTTTAATTGAATAATTAAAACGCATCGTAACTTTGAGACCAAAACTTCTTTGGAAGTTGTTTAAACGTACCATAAACTTGGGTACACTGAATTTTAAAACACAAAACAAATAAACTTTAGTCCCCTTTAAAATTCTGTTGGAAACGTAACGGTACGATGTAAACTACCTAAACTTGTTCTTTGTTTACTGTAAATCTAGAAATTCTATCTAACTGTTTATGTATATAATCGTATCAGAAATTATCTAAGTTCAACTTGTCTAAACTAGATTTATGGCATACTTGTTGTTACTTGCGACTTTGTTCGCGTGGTAATTTTCATAAATATATGACACGGGAATCTATAGTCACGTGGGATAAAACGGTGTGTCATTCCATCTATAGGACCATTACGTGTTTTTTTTTTAAGTTACTAGGGTTGCGCAAATTTTCTAACGAGATAATGTGACCTTGAGACAATTGAAGGAATAGGGTGAGTTTTTAGTCAGTAGAAGTCTGACACTCCCTTCCGCTCCACGCTAAGCGGAAAGAGACATTAAAAACTTTTCTCACCGGAAAAAAATACTATAATCTATCTCTGTGCGCTATCTTGATTGGGATTAATTTACAATATTTAAATAAAAACCCTAAACTAAATTAATATTAAGATAGAGAGTCCATAATTCATACAATTTAATGTGCCCAAAACACTCGCAGCATTGCCATGTTGTACAGCAATGCCTTAACCTTTAGATAGATAGATAGAATACTCTTTATTGTACACCAATAATTTAAACACACACTTGATTAATACTGCAAAACATGGTTACAATGGTAGTCTTATCGCTGATAGCGATATCTTCCAGACAACCTTTGGATGGACTTTAAGAACATAAAATAAAGAGGGGAGGGAAATGTCAGTGTACCTACTTCAAGTATATAACATACACAAAAACCGGTCAAGTGCGTGTCGGGCCACGCGCAGTGTAGGGTTCCGTAGTTTTTATAACAGCCAAGTGCGTGTCGTATTCGCTGACTGATCGTTTCGTACCTGCTCTAACTAAAAGCCAAACATGACTACCTAACTAATTTGACTTCCTATACAAATCCTCACCTGATCCGACAATTTTGCACGGAAAGTTTAAATTTTTTTTTAGAGATTTGTATAAAACTTGTCATAGCCGGTGTTTTGAATTTAAATACGGACACAAAGCTACACTACTCAATCGTCACAAGAAGATAGCACGATACAACTGGCGCTTAGCGCCATCTATCGACATTTCTATAGAGTTGTTCGAAATTTTCGAGTCAAATACAATTGGTCGACTATTACTCGTAAACTTGTAAAGCCCACTTATGTGTGATAGTTTTCCTTTAAATTTCGTTATATATATAGGTACTACTGCCATGACATTTGAATTTCTAACTATAACCGTATAGTTGATAGAGGGGGAGGACACTTGACTCTAACGAAAATTGGTATTTTAAAGCTTGATAAGTCACGAACGGTTTACTTAATCAAAAAACGGTCTTACCAAACCCCTAATATTTTTGAAAGACCTATCCAACGATATCCCACACTTTACATATATGGGAGGTAACCTAAATAATTGTTTTTTTCAAAATTTTATTTTACCACTTTTTCGGCGTCATTAACTTGTATACTCATGCCAAAGTACAACTTTCTAGTACCAATAGTTTTTGAGCTAAACCGCGGACAGACGGACAGACAGACGGACATGGCGAAACTATAAGGGTTCCTTGTTGGCTACGGAACCCTAAAAAGTAAGTCTCAGTTAATATAAGTATATTGTTACGTTGTTTTTTTGTTCCTGACCTTTACCTTTACCTGTGGGCATGCGTTGTAAATTGTAAGGTTTCCAATATTGATCTCGATGGTTTTCAAGTGAAATGTTCTTGTGCACTGTAGTTTGTGCAACTGACTTTGGCTTGCGATTTATAGTAGGGGTCATCCCTTCATCTGTACTTCGTCACTGGACTCTTTGGTAACACTTTCTGGCGATGAATCAACCCTATTAAACAGGTTTTCACAATAGATTAGATCCATTATATCGTAATTAAGTTACGATTGTTGACCAAAGAGAATGTAATACACTATGTTGTTGACATTCCAAATGTCATTCAGTTGTACGTCAGTTTCTGACAGTTGGAGGCACATCTAGCGGTTGCCGATTCGCAGTTTTAGTTTTAAATCAATATTAATTAATTTTAGCATATTGATTGGAGGCCATCGAACTAATATCGAATAGACGAATCTTTAATAGTTTTCAGCTTTTGGTTAAAATACTTAATAAACGGAAGTGAATTTATTTTTTCATTATAGACATTATTCTAGAACAGCGTTTTTCAATCTGTGGGTCGCGACCCCTAGGGGGGTCGCGATGCTTTCCTAAGGGGGTCGCGAAGCCTTGTTCGGGTGATCGACGGCAAAAGAGAAATGACAAGGTTCTACACTACAATAAAAATTCAATATCAGTGAGAAGGATGTGCTTGTGTATTTTTCAAAAAATTCTCAAAGCGTGGTGCTATTTTAGAAACGTTTATGATTAAACAATTTTCTAGTAGTAGTCTGTTTCTCTTTTTAGTTTTAATGTCCACCATTGAGGAGAATGTTAGTTCGCACAAGTATGAGGTGGCAAATGGCACTAATGATTTTAGGGCTTCCCTTGCCAGCTCTGGATATTCTTGTTTTCTTTTCATCCAAAACACGTCAATATTTTGCAAAGATATTCCATTTTCAGCACGCCGTCAGAAGCTAAATCTACAAGTTTTTCCTTCAGATTTCCTTGCATACAAATAAATAATTAATAGATAGGTATCATATTCATATAAAAACTTTTTACCAAAAAATTAAACAGACTTCCAAAAAACACTGCAAAGTGAAAAATAACTTTAATTTCGGTAGTCGGTGTCTTTAGCTTTGTATATTCGTTTTTGGCACCGACTTCCGAAATTAAAGTTATTTTTCACTTTGCAGTGTTTTTTGGAAGCCGTTTTAATTTTTTGGTAAAAAAAAATTATTTCACTCTTTTTACCCGAGTGCGCCAGAAGGAGGGTTATGTTTTTCGAGAGTATGTATGTATGTATGTTTGTATAATTGTTTGGCAAGCTCTGTGGCCTGAACGGCTCGACAGATTTTAGCTTGAGAGGTATCGTTAGATTCATATTGACTGTGAGAGTGACACTGGGTATATCAAAATAAAAACAAAAACAAAATGGCGGATTTTTGGCGCCATATTATGCCTTCAAAACGGTTTTTTTTTTCTCAAAACCTATCGAGTGGGTATCAAAATAAAGGGTTTTAAAAGGTGATTACAAAAATATATACAACTTATATAGTTAAAAGTAATTCGTAAAAAACACGTATAAAGAACTAAATCGTCTGCGAAATTTTTCTCATCTGTAAACTAAAAAGAGGGAAATAAAAAAATAATTAAAAAAAATAAAAGACCCGACTGCAACCTTATACTAAAACTAACTGAAAGCTAATAAAAACAAGCCCATTTTAAATTAAATTAAAGTTGGAAGCAGGCGGGACCCATTTGAGTTTGAAACTATAATAATGGTATGTACCTAGTTATAAAAGCCTAAATCTCAACTACTTATAAACTATTACAAAATATTGCTTTTCCTATTTTATTGGTCCCATTGCCACCAAGTCAGGATCTAATGATGGAATCCTGGAGAAATCAAGGGAACTCTTCAAATATTATAGGCGGTGTGCCTATAATATCCTATAGATCCTGGAGAAATCGAGGGGACAAATATTATAGGCACACCTATAGTGATTTCAGTATTTTTTATAGTAACTTGTGTAGTTGCATTTGAAAAGCACCATTTGTGAAGTGGATCTGATCATGAAGACCACAGATGGCCACTGGAACTACGCAATATATAAGTTGGAATAATAAGTATTTCAAGTAATCGAAGCGGAACCCGCTTCGATTACTTGAATATAGATGTTAAGCACTTTATGATCGCCACAATGCATATGGTGAAGTAGAGCTGATGGTGATGTACCAGGAGAACTCCTCAAAAATTGACGGCTCTGCACCGGGAAAAGCAATATTTTGTAAAAGGTGATAAGTAGTTGACATTTTGGCTTTTGTAACTAGATAAATTACAAACCGACCCAATAAAAAGCGTGAAAAAAAAAAAATTAGCAAAATATACAACCGACTTCTATATAAAAACACTACAAAGGCAAAAATAACTTTAATTTCGGAAGGCGATGTCAAAAAAAAAGAAAATACAAAACAAATGACACCGACTACGGAAATTAAAGTTATTTTTGCCTTTGTAGTATTTTTATATAGAAGTTGGTTCTATTTTTTGCTAAAAAATTTTTTGTCTGTATATGTCTTAAGGGGGTCGTGAGAATTTTTCATCCTGTAAAGGGGTCGCGTATACAAAAAGATTGAAAAACACTGTTCTAGAAACTTCGAGGAGCACGCAATCCATATTTAATCTGTGGTTTGTCAATGACTTAGTGTGACCAGGAGTCAGGGGAAAGGTTACCCCACTCAAGACAGATTTTAGTGTTAGAAATAAGAAATAATGAGTTTGTTGGCTTGGCTCCTGAAAATAGTTATTGTTACAGAGTGGAAACGTCATGTTGGACAGTTGTTAGGGATTTTCATGAATGAAATATCTTGGTGTAGTGATTCTGTAGTCAGTGCTCCTATAAGTTTTACCTTAAACAGGGGAGATTTTATAGGTATTCCGCGTAATTCCGGTTTGGAAACATGACATGACAATAGAGGGTCACGGGCGTGCATTTGAGCTTGACCACACTTAAAATAAACTACAAACTTTATCCCATGTTTTAAAAGGTAAGGATTTTGGTGTACTGGTGTTTGGAAGTGATCTCTGAGTCCTTCCCAGGACGTTAAAAGGATATTATAGGATCCCTAGATATTCATTACAGGACTCTACGTTTTAAAAGGATTAGGCAATAAAATAAGCGCACCCGTTCTCCAGCCAGTCGAATCCTGCAGTCTTGTGTTTTCACCATTAATCAACCGTGAGTATTACACGCCCCGTGGGTAATCTTGTTTCTTATTGTCCCACCACGCAGAGTTAGGCAAACAGAAGTCGTAACTCATTATATTGTCTTGTGCAAAAGGCCATGTTAACTGGCTAAGGTGTAAGCCTTTAGATTTCCTAGCTCGGTCAAATGGTCTTTCCTTGGGAAGGAATAGAGGAAACCTCTATTCCTTCCTAAGGAAAGTACCTTAGTTTCCCTTTATATACGAGGGTCCCTGTATTGTCAATTCCAGGTGAGGTAGCTCGAGAGATTCGTCTCGCTGCCCGGATCTAGAGGCACCTCTGGAGCCTGGATGCGAGACCCATTCCTCGAGTCCTCTCAAAGCCTCCTGTGGAGACGACTGTGTGGTGGCAGTGTCCGCCTAGCGATCCAGCGCAGGCCTAAATGTTTTTCTTTTTTTATAGATAAACTTACCCCTTTTAATTTATTTTCTACCGGTTCACATAGGAATCAGTTTATCACCTGTCTGGTTTTCAAAGATTTTATTCTCTCTTCATTAGAAGCCGGTCTTTAATAAAATTTAATTAAAGGACCCCGGGTTCGACACCTACGCTTAACTGGAAGAATATTGAACATCTTCGTCGGCTCACGGATCCGGAACTATTCGAGTCCCTAGCGCCCATTTAGTAACAATCCACATTCACAAAACTGCAAGGTTGTACCTTGAAATTTTAGTTAAAAAAGACAATATTTAATTTAAACTTTAAAAAAAAAGAACAGTACTGAGATTATCTCCAACCCCCCACACCCGTAGTTCCACCGACTGAATTTTAAGCTGGCTGGCAATAACTTTTTATCTTTACATTGTTGGAATAAAATTTTGTTGTTTGAAACAGTTTGTGATTTCCTTGCCTTCAATACCAACCCACCTTGCATCTGGGCTTTTGTTACCCATTCTGATTGCATAAGAAATATCACTCACCATGAAAACGGGCGACCACATTAAAAACAAATACAGAATAGCGACCGCGGGCCCCGTTTTTGCGCGGCGACATTTATTGTTGTAATGGGGCCCACTCATATTTCTGCTCTTTGTTAGTTTTTACTTATTACCACGTCGCAGTCCGCGTATGAATAATTCCCAGGGAATGTACCGGCGTGATCATTTCAGATTAAATTTTCATTTCGCATTTGGCTTTGGGTTGGTCGCAAGGAGCAGTAAGCTTGCAATATTCATAATATGGGCTCGGATCTGCATTCATAGCTGCGCCGTGGCCGCGGATGTCGGGATGTCGCATATTGAGCTGTATTACAGCGAATGGATTGGATGTTTCACTTTGTTGGGTGGCTTTGTGGTGGCTTTTTGTTGGTATGAATCATGGATGATATGGCTGTTTTCTAAGATGAAGAAATGGTTTTATGAATATCCTAATGCTGTCTTACTTGTGGCTTTGATTGTGATATAGAACAGGGCTTAAAGAATTTTTTGATGGAAATATGCTTGCAAGCTTTACGTCAAGAGTGAATATGTTAAATTTCTAAGTAAACGTGCTTCATCTTCGACCACATCATTTTGGCCAATAAAAAAAGATCCTTACATTTATTCCCAAATAAATATATTGTTATTGAACTTGTTTAAATTTGTCTTATGTCGCGTAAACAAAAATGGAAAACTGTACAGTGCATTGAATTTTCTCATAACATCACGTCACGCCTTTGTAAATAAATAACGTCACGTCACCAGACTCCACTTCTACCTGTTCATGCGCTTAATCTTTGTACATTTAAAATAATATAGACAACAAAAAAGTGTCTAATATGTATTGGAAATGTAAAAAAAAAAGTTTTTTTTTTACGATTTTTAGTGGTCGGTTTGTAATTTATCTAGTTAAAAAAGCCAAAATGTGAACTACTTATCACCTTTTACGAAATATTGCTTTTCCCGATGCAGAGCCGTTAATTTTTGAGGAGTTTTATTTCACCATCAGCTGTACATCACCATAATTATGTATTGTGACGAGCATAAAGTGCTTAACATGCATATTCAAGTAATCGAACCACAATCCACGAAATACTTATTTTTGAGTAGTTTCGGCGGACATCTGTGGGCTTCATCATCAGTTCCACTTCCTCAAATGGTGATTTTTGAGATCAACTACACAAGGTACTATTAGAAATACCCAAAACGCTATAGGTATGCCTATAATATTTGAAGAGTTCCCTCGATTACTCCAGGATCCCATAATCAGATCTTGATTTCATAACAATGGGACCAACTACCCTAATGCGACCCTTTCAAACGAAAAAAAATATTTCCAAATCAGTCCAGCCGTCTTCCAGTTATGAGGTAAAATACATTAAAAAAAAGTTCAAGGCGAACTGAGAACCTCCTCCTTTTTTTGAAGTCGGTAAAAAAATCTAGATTCAAGATTCAAGATTCAAGATTCTTTATTTGTTGAAACATGAGTACACATACAGAGCATGCAAGTTATTAAAAATCACATTATATAGATCAGTGATGTTTGGCCTTAGTGGCGTACAAATATTTAAATGTCACTGATATAAGTTAGTGGATAATTATAATATTAAATTTAATAAGAACACAATAGTAAAATGTCAATTTTGAAAACAAATAAATTAAATATATGGTCATAATTACGTAACAATTATTAAATGTCAATTAAAATTATTACACATCAATTTTTTTACAGAATATGTCAAAGATGTATTGATAATAGGTATTGTTACTACATGGTATTAAAAGTTGTCATTGAGGAATTCTAGAATACTGTAGTATGCTTTCCCTTCAAGCAGTATCTTTAATTTATGTTTTAATTTACGGACATTAAGTTCTTTCCAACTATTTGGGAGCTTATTGAAAATTTTAGGGGCCATGCAGAAAACACTCTTGTGCATCAATGCTGTTTTTGATCTATGTAAACTGAGAATACTGTCATCACGTCTACTATGGTTGCGATCAACCACGTCAATCTATGCAGATAAATTCCTTATTACTAAAGAAAATCAAAGTTTTCAAATCCTGCGAATTATTTTATGACCTACACGACTATACACATAGCCCCGTAGGGTCATGTGCTTTACCCGTCCATCAGGTACCTACATATTCAAGTGGCGACCACAAAAAGTGATGGCGATATAAAGAGGTTCAGAGAACGCAGGTTTTTGCCCAAACGTTTATAATACACGGTGCTAAAAGCATAATATCCACAAAAACTCGTTGCCTAGTCGCTACGTTATAACCGTATAACAGCCAGGATAGGAAAAAGTGTAAAATAAAGCCCCGAGGCACACCGGGCGCCGAGGTATCCGCATGAATATTTTAGTGAAAGTTTGCTTTAATATTTCGTATCTGTTGTTTTGCTAGTCCGTTAAATAGGTTATTTCTGACATAACGCAAATAGTGATGTTCATAAGCCCGTCGGATAAAGTGGGAAAATAAAGTTACTTGAAATGGAAAAATAAATGCGCAGATATATTTTTGAACATGGTTGTAATATAACAAGTTTCCAAGATAACTTCGAGTAACTGATCCGATACTCAAGCAGTGGAATCAATAGATCAAATCTCGAAGTTGAGCATACGAATCGGATGAACCAATCGATTTGAGAAACTGAAACTTTACCAGTTAACTATCGGGAGTTTGTAAGTTTCTTGCAGATTAAAAGTCCGCCATGTGCTCGTGAGAATCGTGAGGGGTGAATATCCGAGGCGCGGTGTGTTCAGGGGCTGAAAGAGGGTGAAAGAGGTGCCGTTGTGTGCCCTAATTACCGCCCATTTATAACGGCCGCGGTCCGAGCGATTTTTATACTTTTTGCTGCCACACCACCTACGTGTTATATTTTAAGAGAAAAACGCGGGCTAAATGTTACTCGGTGTGCAACGGAGTTAAGTAGCATTTTAATTGTCGAGGCACTCAGGTGTTTGGGAGATTAGAAATGTTTTAAGTAGTGTCTGGTGTCCTTAATACTTATAGCCTGAAAGGCTTCTGCGTTATCATAACCTGAACCGCTGTAGTTTCGTCAGTTTTGGTTCTTGGCGATCATCAATCAAGCTCAGATGAGTCTGTCATAGTCGTAAAAGCAATATCAAAGTCGCCACTTCGTGCATAGTAATAGGTACCTTATTAGTATTATTATACAACGTGTAATTTAAAGGGTATATACATACCAAGGGCACGGCTTCTTTGGAAGATAATAAACGATATGGCATAGGTTTTCTAATCCTATGTGTACATGTGTGGAGCATATTAGAAATTTCAATACATTGATACCAGAGACCGAATTTTTTAAATTAAGAAGAACGAAGAGAATTGTCGTTTTATTGGCAAGTGACGTGGAAAGTTATTGATCCTCGTAGTGCTGTGACACATTTGTTATGAGTATTCAAGAAATATATGAAACCAATAATTTGGGGTCAATTCTGTGAGTCACTTATTTTGTGCTGAAACTTTGCATAGAGAGTCCATACCAGGTGTTGTCTTCAGTCCTTTTGGATAGATATGGGGTTTCCGTTACACGTTGTGTAGTTAGGTATTGAAGGTGCTCGTGGCAAATGACAGCAAGATGGGATAATCTTCAAGGTTAAGCAACACATGGCGAGGTCGGTCTGCGGGGGGTGACCATGTTAACATATTGAAATTCTTCCGTACCTCAGAAAACACGTCAAGCCGTAGATCCCGGCTGTTATATAAACATCTTTGTCACGTCACACGTCTGTGACAGCTCTTCTAACTACCCAACGAGCACATCAGTGGAAATAGCAGCCTATTTTGTTACTTTCGGCCGTAAAATAGCGGTTTAATGGTTCAACAAGCAGTTCAAAGTTGCATATCTGCATCCGTAAACGTCTATAGCTATAAAAGTTACTTAAAGAGCTACAAGCTGAATCAAATACTACCCTAGCCTTCACAGTAGTTCACTGTAGAACTCATTTACCACTTACACCTTTATGTGAGAATTACGAAGGTCATTCTGCCACTTACAGCTGTACAGTGGTTTCCATTGTAACTTTTATAGATTACTTTACTACAAAAAGGAGTTAATTGTAGATTGGTTTCTATATAAACCAGAAGAAACGAATATTAGAAACAAAAAATAAAATTGGCCAAGTGCGAGTCAGACTCGCCCATGAAGGGTTCCGTAGTCACTACGCCAAATAACTTTGATTTTCATAGTGTTTGTATGAATTACAAAGTTTTATTTTCGGTTTTAGAAAATATACTATATCTCAAAAACTGCTGACCGGATCTCATTCAAACCATTTTGGTTAAAAGTTTACATTAAGATCTACAGCATAATTTTTTTTTTCACTCCGTTATTGTAGAAATTAGAGGGGGAGACACATTTTACCACTTTGGAAACGTATATTTTTTAAACGATTGACTTTATGAAAAAAAGTAACCACTTTTTTTTTTTTGTTTCTGCAACCGTAGAAACCTTAATGTCATTTTAAAGACCTGTCTATAAATACCACACATGCATAGGTTTCATGAAAAAAAAAAAAAATTCAGTTCCATGTATTTTAATTTTTTTTCTTAAAATCGGAAATCAGTTCACAGAATACATTTACCTACCAAGTTTCACATGTATAGTGCTAATAGTTTCAGAATAAAATGGCCGTGACATACGGACGGACGGACAGACAGACATGACGAAACTATAAGGGTTCCGTTTTTGCCATTCGGCTACAGACCCTAATTTTTTTTAAATAGTCGCTTTATTTTAAAAACTAATCTGGTTAGACTGGAAACCGACCCCAGAATTATTGGCGAAAGGCTAAGTCGATGATATAGTTAAATATTGCTTTAATTTATGTATATTTTTATTGGCCTTAAAAGCCTGAAATAAAGAAGCAGATTATAAAATCATGTAAATTAATGAGAAACTTTGGTTTTAATAGTGTTGTTTTTTTTACTCGGATTAGGTTCGCGTTTGACCACCTTCTCACCTGATGGTAAGTGATGATGTGGTTGAAGATGGAGCACGCTTACCTAAAAGTAATCTATTCACTGTTGACTTAAAGACTCCTAGGTTATAGCTATCGGGAAACACAGACTCCGGCAGGGAATTCCACTGAAAGTATTCCAAAAATGTTTTGTGCGTGTGGGTGGGACATTTTGTGTTTTTTATGATAACAAGAGAGTTTTATAAATGCTATCATTTACTGCATAATATTATGTCTTTTAAATCGGCACACGTGTCAACAAGTCATTATATCTCAAAACCCGGCTCTTGTCAACTTTCTGCACTAAAGCGATCAAATTATTTGTCGTTTGTTCGCCGCTCTCTGGATAACGAAGCGCTGCTTCTATCGTGCTTCGGTGCTTCTAACAATGCTTGCACCGACTACTAGCTGGGCCATTAAAATTGAGTTAAAGTTAGTACATAAGTAGTTTTCTTATTTCAGTATACGCCTACAATATACTTATGTTTGAACTCGACTTCGTTCGCCCAGAAATCTATCCCACGGGAATTATACATTTTTACGGTATGAAAAGTATTCCCGTGTGTTACTCCAGTCTATTATGTATTTCTATGCCAAATTTTATGTAGATCCGTTCAGCAATTTTGGCACCATACATACGTACATTCATCTAAAATGTCGCATTTATGATACTCATATAAAAGTATAGATTAAAGCTGTTAAATTGTGTTATGTGCAGCTGAATTGGAGACTGGCATATTTAACAAAATAATAACATATTACTGCAAAAAAAATTGCGTCGAGATGGTTTAGTGGTTACCAGCACGACTGCGGAGCATGAAGTATCCGGTTCTTTTTTTATTTTATTCGTGATGAGCCTACTGCTGACCTCAATCTCACCTGATGGTAAGCAATATATGAGGTGTACGATGGAACGAGCGAGCCCAGAAGATGCCTATTCACTCTTGCTTTAAAGGCTGAAAGGTCATAAGCGGCAGGGCACACCCGGCTTTTGCCGGCAGAGAGTTCCACAGCTTGACTGTACGTACAATAAATGTGGAAGAAAAGCGCTTGGTGCGACAAGACAGTATAACAACCAAGTATGGTGGTACCCAGCAGTATCTCTGGTAGTCCGGTAGTGAAAGGGAGATAAAGGAAGAATTGAACGAATTTCTCAGTAGCAGCCCAGAGTTTGGACTTTGTTGTTGTGATACCCCTTGCCTTGGAAAGCGTATTAACCAATTGGTCCCAGCTGTCATTTAAACATCTTTCACCGTCGTTACGGGTAATCAGAAGCCTGAAAATCTGACACTGGTCTGGCTAACGGGTATCGCGTTACCCAACTACTAGGCTTTGGAGTTCTGTTAGGCGCTTCATGTAAAACATTAATACCACGGTAATATTATCTATACAATATTGTAACTCGGCCGTATCTTAGAAATAAATGCCTCCAGCCGCGCGGTACGTAAACATGCGATAGGGCTGCCCGCCTCCAGCATTTTAATTACATTTGCCTACTTAGCGTTTCTATTTAGTCTTGTGAGTGTAAATATACTTTTTTATATAAACAAATAAAATAGTTTGTGAATTGAAAAGGAAGTGTTCAATAAAAATGAGTGTTGTTTTTTGATTAGTAGATTTAATTATTAAAAAAACATGTTTATATTTTGTGTAGTATTATTCATACACCCAGTACAATAAAAAACTATTATTAATAATAAAATACCACGTGTTTGCTTTGATTTATACAAATTAACAAAACAAAACACACTTGCCCCGAGGTTTTAACACAAGCGTACCTACCGTATCATGATTCATGAACCGGCTATAACTACTTATTTCACTCTTGTCAATCACTTTCCTTTACGCTATTCACTTTATTTAAAAAGAAACACATTGTGTACATACCTACCAGGGGCGTGCATAGGATTATGACAGGGCATGCGGCGGAGTAAAAACACACAAAAACTTCTTCTTTTATAGATTTTTAGCATAGCCACAGCCACGCATCGTAGCATGGTGGCAATGCGTGGCTGTGGCTATGCTAAAAATCTATAAAAGAAGAAGTTTTTGTGTGTTTTACTCCGCCGCATGCCCTGTCATAATCCTATGCACGCGCCTGATACCTACTAGTATACCTAAGACTAAGTTATTTTAGTCTTAGGTACCTTTCAGAATTTCCAGGTAATCTAAAAAAGTTATCTCTGGATTTGACGAATTCATGCAACCAAAAACAGTACAATATATCCTAGTCATCATATTAAATACGTACGTGAACTTATTTTTAGTGAAAAAATCGCGCGGTTATTGTTGAAAAAACAACACACCGTCCGTTCGTCACTGCGGCACAGTCGCCGCGCGCCGGTCGCGACTGTCTGCAAACCGAGTGCATACCGAGATCGAGGCGCGTACGTATAGCTCGCGCTTCGTCCATTTGTATGAAGTTGGAATACTGCATAGATAATATTACCGTGTTAATACTCAGCTGCACCCGGCTAGACTGGAAACTAAACCCAATATAATTTGAAAAAAAAAATTGGAAATAAGCAAAGATATAAAAAGAGTTCTATAAATAAATCACCCACTTCGACTTGCTCTCATTCAAGACCAACGACATACTTACGTATTCAGTCAAAAGAGGCCTTTAGTACACTAAAGCTAACAATAGAAATAAAAGGTCATAGTTAAAGACTGACTCGACAGTTCTCAAGCCGAATTAGCGTACAAATATTAATTAAGTTATACTCTTAGCTTAATCCTGAGGAGTTGGAGTTTTAGCCAGAGATAGCGGGACTATGCCCTGACGACCATCACGAAGCAATGAGTCCGTTATCTCTACCCGCCTTCTGTAGATTATTTACACATTTATTTATGTTTTAAGCCGGTTTTAGCAACTACAGACGTCGATTATAAGGCTTATACAGATGTGGTCGGGTGTTCAGTTTTATGTGAGCCTGTATACTGTATAGGGTAGTTTAGTTTTACCAGTGTTTCTGGGATTGAAACGGCGATACAAATAACATGATGTGATGAGAGCATTGGGTGTGAAACGATTAATGATATTTATTTTGTAAATTGCCTATTACTACCACTGGGCTCTGTCTGAAAATAAACGTTGATTGAGTTAACACTTTTACATGTAATATTTAGGGTTCCGTACCTCAAAAAGAAAAACTAAACCCTGATAAAAATATTTTACCTACTGCAGACCACACGATCAATAATTTCGTTAGTATTACACATGACTTATAAATATAATAATTTCGTTGTCATTGTCGTGTTGTTCATTTTCGTTGTCTGTCTGTCCGAATGTCTATCTGTCAAGACAGATATAGTCAGGAACGCATTACGGTCATCAATCTGAAATTATCAGATACTTTGGTTTCGGTTCAGTCACGTTTAGTTGTAAAAACTGTAAGTCAAAGCAATCAAAAGATATGACAGTTTATTTTTTTGTAAATTTAAATTTGATGAAGCCGGTGTTTCTTCACTGACCAACTTAGAAGTTAATGTCTCTTCTGAAGTACCGTCATACAATCTGTTCTCGTCAAACCATGTAGGTTAATCATGTCTGAGATGTCTAATGGACGCGGGGAAGATAGGGGTTGAGAAGTGACCTTTGAGTCAGACCTATGACTAGCAGTAGACGATCAAATATCTTTTGCTCAAATGATGACGATAATCCCTACATCATAATTTATTTGCAAAAAGTTTCAAGAGAGAAAATCGTTTTAAAATCCAGATAATACCTATAAATATGTGACAAGCACATCTGCACCAATTATTATGGTAAGTCGTTCGCAGCTCAAGCAGTACGGCTGTGGAATGATCTACCAATCTCAGTAAGACGAGCACAAACCCTATAGTCTTTCAAAAACTTGGTTAAGGATCTTAATCTCTCTTCTTAAATTGTTGTTATTATGTATCTCTTTGTTTCTTTTTTAGATCAATTTATATGTATATATATGTTTTGAGTATGTTATTTATTGTTTTTATATTTTATATAGATAAATAGTACACCGTGGACTACCCACGTATTTATTTTATCCTATGTGTCAAATCCATCCAAAGGTTGTCTGTAAAAGATCGCTTTTAGCAATAATACCGCCCATTGTTATTATTTAGTTGTAAAGTTCTTATTGCTTTACTGTTATGGTGTACAATAAAGAATATATCTATCTATCTCATAGCATAAATAACCCCAATGGTTGCATGCTCTGCCCTCCAAAATGAGGAAAAAAGTTTCCATGAGCGGAAATTGTTGACAAGGTCACTAAGCTGTATACCCACCCCCCATAATGCAAGAGATCTTCATTAGAATCAAAGCTCGTTATCCAAAAAATAAGCAAACAAAGTTGAAACAACATCAACAAAAAGCAATCTTCTAAATGGCAAGTGAACGAGAGAGGCGGAAAATGCATTTTTACTACCCCTGATGTACAGGATGGTCGCTTGTTTACGGGGCTCTTAAAAGGGCAGATGTCGGCTTTAAAACCATTAGTGAGATAAATTATAGCTGCCTCCCCCCTTGTGCCCCACCCTGCTCCCTAATCCTCGGATAAAGATTTTATTTTTGGTGTAAAATGAAGAGACATCTTTTGGGTGGTGGGGTAAGTAAAGAGCGGAAGCGAATGTGATCGGCTAATTGATTTTCTCGAGTGTATTTTTGCATAATATTTACACGCGTGTTATTTTGCTAAGCGGATAGTTATTTTCTCTTGGAACCCAAATCTTATTTTCTTCTAATGAAACTTTTATTTTTATGTAAGTGCTATGCACGCCGTCAATATACACATTCATTATTTATTACAGTACCTGTTCCATGTATGTGTAACGTATTTCTAAGCGAATAATAATAATATAATAATAATATAATATAATATAATATTCCACAACTTTCACACAACTCCATCTAGTCCCAAACTAAGCAGAGCTTGTGGTATAAGTACTAGACAACTGATGAACATACATATATATTTCTAAATACATACATATTATAGATAAATTACACCCAGACAAAGAACAAATGATCGTGCTCATCACACAAACATTTGTCCTAGGTGGGAATCGAACCCACGACCTTGCGCATAGCAGTCAGGGCCACTGACCACTATACCAACGGGCCTATAATATTTCGTTATTTTTTTATATTTTCTTTTAAAAGGGAACTGGTAATGTGGGAAGAATTCACATTACTAGTAATCTTTTAACCCCTCCAACTAAGCTAAATGCTTGCCTCTGGAGTGGGTTCACGGTAATTGTGCAATGGGTGGAATTCAAACCCGCGTCCTCTCGATCACAAGGCCGTATCACAATAAATAAATAAATTAAATTCAAAAGCAACGGTCATATAATATCTTTCAACTGTCACTATCGTAGCATAAAAGTTGTTTAAAGCATAATTTATACATGGTTTCTATATTTCGTTTCGGTTAGTCATCTCCAATTCTTTATAAAAAAATTGACCAAGTGCGATTCAGACATGAAGGGTTCCATAGTAACTACGCAGAATAACTTTGTTTTCCATAATGTTTGTATGAAATACAAAGTTATATTTTCGGTTTTAGTAAATCCATATCCATACTAATATTATAAATGCGAAAGTAACTCTGTCAGTCTGTCTGTTACAAACTAATTTTCCTTGTAATTTTTTATTTTTTTTTATTTGATAGGCTTGCGTTTGACCACAATCTCACCTGATCTTAAGCGATGATGTGGTCGAAGATGAAGCACGCTTGCCTAGAAGTAACCTATTCACTCTTGACTTAAGACCTACCTACACATATTTTTTTTAGATTTTTAACTCTATTATTATAAAAGTTAGGAGGGGTACACACACATTTTACCACTTGAGAATAAGACTTTAAGAAAAAGTGGTTTTAGAAACTTCAATGGCATTTTTAAAGACCTGTCTATAGATAAAGTCAATCGCTTAAAAGATATACGCTTCCACAGTGGTAAAATGTGTCCTCCCCCTCTAACTGAATATAATAATGGAGGAAAAATCTAAAAAAAATACATTGTGTAGAAAATTGGTTTGAACGAGATCGGGTCAGCAGTTTTTGAGATATAGTATTATTTTCTAAAACCGCAAATATAACTTTGTAATTCTTACAAATACAATGTAATTCATACACAAAGTTATTTGGCGTAGCTACTTGGGCAATTTTTTATTGTATAGATCATATGTGGTGGCATTGATGCCACTGCAGTAAATCATAGCTAATACAGATACCAAATATGAGAAATAAACAATTAATACGAGGACAAAAATCGCTTTCACTTATGTCTTGTACTTCATATAAGGTCTTGTAAGAGCTTACAGCGTGCCTTGTCTCGTATCAATATGATTTAGCTCCACAGAGCTCCACAGCCCGTCAGCCGCTGCCCGCTCGGGCAGCTCCGAGCCAGTCCTAATTACAAAACCTTTGTTTTTATAATAATTACACTTGCTACTAAGTCTAGGATTTGTTAGGTATTATTTCAGGCATAGCGAATTTTCGTGTAAATTAATTAAGTACAACGTATTGGTTATCTAGAGATATTGATTGTGATAAGTGATTTAATTACTTAAGTATAAGAACTAAAGTCGGGGTTCGCGATCTTCTTAAATGGGTAGTAGAGAAGTCAAAATTGGTATAATATTGGTATGATAAATATGTATGTAAGTTTACTTGTAAAAACTAGGGTTGACAATGATAGACCACAGACAGCTGTATTCCACGGTTCATCAAATAAAATGTTAATTAAGTAACATCAAATTAAATTGCATCAAAATTATTAAATAAAATACTTTAAATGTCAGTTATATCAATATTAAAATTACATACAAAAATTGTCAGTGAACCAATACAAGTTATGAAAATAAAATATGCGAATGGCATTAATTAATAAAATGTGAACATTATTACACTTAAACACTATACCTACATTACTGTCACTTAAAATTTTGTTAACTGAATAACAGACTCTGTTAGTCAATAACCCTTTTTTGCTTGTTTCCTTTGATTGTACCAATATCTGTATGTAAAATAAACATACCATATGTTTTATTTCCTAGTATATTTTAATTATGTAATATTTTTAGGAAATATTTA
This sequence comes from Tholera decimalis, assembly GCA_943138885.2. Classification (NCBI taxonomy): domain Eukaryota; kingdom Metazoa; phylum Arthropoda; class Insecta; order Lepidoptera; family Noctuidae; genus Tholera; species Tholera decimalis. The sequence continues at coordinate 1,905,697 of OW964553.2, read as the reverse complement.
AGATGAAGAAAAAAGACAGTCTTGTAAAGTCTCGGGAGTCGCAGGATGTCACCCGGCAACCATAGACGCGGGGCTGCGATGCGGGCTGCGAGCAATGGGTAGCTCGCCGTCCGACTGAAACCAGGCCCATGTTGACGGCGCTGAGAGTTCCGCGAGAGTGTCAGCAAAAATGTCAGGGCCTACTAGGAGTCCATTGCCTGCTAGGGTTGTGGAATTGTTCGAAAGAGTTACCGCGGCCTCGGAACCGAAGGGCAAATGACAGAACACGCATGGGTTTTAGTCAGTAAAAAAAGATCCAATCCTTAAAAAAAGTATATTTAAGTCGCGACTTGTTCACAGTTCTCACTTGCCGCATGCTTCACGACGCTCTAGGTAACATGGTTAGTAAGATAGACTGAAGTGCTTAACGTGCAGATTATGTTAATCATGTTATTTTATGTTTCATAGTTGAAGCTCTTTGTCTAACCCGAACAACAACAAAAGAAACGTGCAGAAGGTCCAGTCATCAGTTCCATACTTGCAACGAAACGATGGCTTCATGTTCTTTCACTGACAAAAAATGTTGATGTGCAATATGATGTATTTTTGTTATACTCGTACGTATTCAGCCGTCAATTGCGAAAATATAGTATTCCTATTTTGTATGACTAACATAGCTCATTATTATATTAACATAATAATATCAAACACGATTTATTTTCAAAAATTGTTGGCTGTATCGAACATTAAAAAAATTGAGAATAGTCAAAGCTACCGAAATATAAAAAATATGGAATTTTCAAAGCAGCATGTTTTATAATTTTTTTAACCAAATCTGTAAAGAATTTTCCTTCAGTAAAAATTAACTGCGAATAAGACAAACAAAAACGCTTTCACAAAAAAGGTTTAAAATAAAGTTAATTAATTACTAAAATAAATCCCGTTAATTACTTAAGCGTCGTGAAGCATGCTGCAAGCGAAAACTGCGAACAAACCTCGAGTTTGCAATACCGCGTCTTTCTTTTTTATTTTTTACTTGATCTTCTGCATCTTTCTTGATTATGTAAAATCTTAGCCGCTTGCCTTAACGACGCGTTTTTTAAGTTAATGGCGTTATTAAATTAAATAAATGTGTCGTTTATGAAAGTTTTTCACGAGTATTGCGTAGCTGTGCGATACTTGCCGGCTGCGTCATTAGTCATCGGCTTGTTTGCAGTATACTTAAGTATTTTGTGCTAATAAGTATGATAATATGACAGATAGCTTATTTTCGACCTTTTAACAACTTCTTTTAAAGTACATATTTCGTTCGGGTTACGTTCCGCGGAGAATCCAAGGGTATTTATTTTCAGCAATATTTTTTGACAAATCGTAAACACTGAAGACAATATCTTTAGACATAATATGTAAGACGTAGATATATGCTATATACATATATATACGTTATAATATTGTAGCCTTGCGAGTTGCAGGTCATGGTTTCAAACCCAGTCAAGCACATTGCGTAATATTATGTGATACTTTTATATCATCACCACTGCTCTAACTCGGTGAAGAAAAACCTCGTCAGGAAACCTGCACGTTCTAGGATCAAAAATTTGAAGACAAGTGGCATCCACCAATCCACACTTGGCCTGAGTACCGGCGTTGGGAAATTAATATGTAAGCTAAATTATTCTTTTTTCTTGCGTAGTGGATTCCGTAGCCCATTCCGTTTGAAATCGGAGGCCTGTGTACCAGCGTTGGGAAATTAATATGTAAGCTCAATTGGACGTAGGTACGTAAAAAGGATCCAATCTACACTTTTTCCGAAATTTAGTTATATTGATATCTTTAATAATATCACTCTGAAGATGTGTTTGGTATATATAACTCAATTTCGGAAAAAGTGTGGATTGGATCTTTTTTGCGTAACTACCTCCAATTATCCTTTTTTCTTGCGTAGCGGATTCCGTAGCCCATTATGTCTGAAATCGGAGGCCTGTGTACCAGCGTTGGGAAATTAATATGTAAGATCAATTATTCTTTTTTCTTGCGTAGCGGATTCCGTAGCCCATTGCATCTGAAATCGGAGGCCTGTGTACCAGCGTTGGGAAATTAATATGTAAGCTCAATTATTCTTTTTTCTTGCGTAGCGGATTCCGTAGCCCATTCCGTTTGAAATCGGAGGCCTGTGTACCAGCGTTGGGAACTTAATATGTAAGCTTAATTATTGGGACCGTCATACGCGGGCGGTTTGAAAACACCTAATAAAATAAAGAAAAATATATTTTTGGCAAATAAAATACACATGAAAAATATCCCGTTATAAGTTCTAATGATACTGTTAGTGACCATGTTAGCTTAAAAACTTATAACACACATGAATTTTCTCCAAACATTTTAGCCTTAGTATTTATACAACACTTAGGTACATAATTATACATGGAGATAACTTATGTACGAAGACTAGTTCGCTTCTCTCGATCGAAGCTGTTTTAGAGACAGGGCACTTTAGTTTAGAATGAGATGATTTAATATCACTTCATTATCTTTCGACCCAAGACGCTAACCAATCGACAATCCGTTTTGAGCAAGCGTGGATATTAATGGTTAAGCATTCGCTGTGTGGGATCAAGTCTTTGTCCAGCTGTGGGACATATTCCTAGATTCGTAATACACGTATATTACTTCCTTAAAAAGAGACTCCTATGTAAGATATGTTGTAGTAGTTGTAACTTACCGAAAATAAACAATTTATTAATTATTTTATTTATTTAATGGTTTTTAAGCAGTCAAATGTATAGTGCCTAACCTTTTCGCAGTTATGATGGAGTCAGATTCAAGTTTTACTAAATGTATATAACCCTGTGATTGGGTAGCATATTGCCCTGTTACAAGACTTGAGTGTGTCAGATCTTCTAGCTTCTAAATATTGGAACGACTGTCAAATATCTACAAATGATAGCCGGGACGAAGTGTTAACCGCTCTTTCCGAGTCTTGGTTTTAATGAGTAATGACCATGGTGCTCTTAATATCGTGATTGGTGGGCATGGTGCTCTTAATATCGTGATTGGTGAGCATGGTGCTCTTAATATCGTGATTGGTGGGCATAGTGCTCTTAATATCGTGATTGGTGGGCATAGTGCTCTTAATATCGTGATTGGTGGGCATGGTGCTCTTAATATCGTGATTGGTGAGCATGGTGCTCTCAATATCGTGATTGGTGGGCATAGTGCTCTTAATATCGTGATTGGTGGGCATGGTGCTCTTAATATCGTGATTGGTGAGCATGGTGCTCTCAATATCGTGATTGGTGGGCATAGTGCTCTTAATATCGTGATTGGTGGGCATGGTGCTCTTAATATCGTGATTGATGGATATGGTGCTCTTGGGTGTCCTATCAATTGTTCCCTACAGGAATTGCTGGACACTTCTAACGGTGCTAAACTCATTGCTCAGCTCTAGGTCAACTCGATTTAGATTTCCACCGACATACTTAGATGAAGAAGTGCTCCCCCATCCTTTTTCCACTCTTAAATCAACCTGCAGTTGGTATAATTCAGTCGCGGCAACGATTCTTTAATTAAATTATCTTTCGCGACATCGAACAAGGAGTTCTAAATCTGGAACTGTCCTTAAAAGAAATGGGTAGACTGCAGGCGTAGAATCAGTTGCTACTAAATCACTGTTGTTGCCGGGAAATTAACGTCAGCCAGAAGAAATTGCCGCTTGTTTTAAATTCAAGGAGCGGCGTGATGCGGGATCCAAAAGAGGCGGGGCGGGCTTACAGACATTACTAAGATAAATTACGACTGCCGTGAAATTCTTCGTCGACCGAAGTATAGAATTTCCGTAATCCTCTTACGGAAAGAATAATACAAAATGCTTCTAGTGCTGTGACGGGAGTAGAGGGAGTTACTAAGGGTGGGTAATCCTTTTCAGTTTGTCACAGAATCTTGTTTAACCATATATAGTATGTTCAGCTCATCTTATTAGGGTTCCGTAGCCGAATGGCAAAAAACGGAACCCTCATAGTTTCTTCATGTCTGTCTGTCTGTTTGTCTGTCCGTCCGTCCGTATGTCGCAGTCATTTTATTCCGAAACTGTTAGGACTATACACGTGAAACTTGGTAGGTAGATGTATTCTTTGAACTGCTTTCCGATGTTAAGAAAAAAAGCAAAATATATTTAAAATTAAGGGGGGCTCCTCATACATGGAACTGGAACTGAAAATATATTTTTTTTCATGACACCTATGCGAGTGTGGTATTTATAGAAAGGTCTTTCAAAATGACATTGAGGTTTCTAAAACCACTTTTTCATAAAGTGAAAAATCTAAAAAAAGTATGTGCCGTAGATCTTAATGTAAATTTTCAACGAAAATTTGTTTGAACGAGATCGGGTTAGAAGTTTTTAAGATATAGCATATTTTCTAAAACTGCAAATAAGGTAAGGTTACCAAATAAGGCCTACCTTAATTTTTTTATTACCTAACTAACAGGTTTATAGTAAAAATGCACTGGTAATTTGACATACTTATATTTATTTATTAAACTTTGTAATAAATGAAACAAAATTGCTTTAGAAACAAAAATCACACTTTTGTGATAACAAATAACTAAATTGTCACTTTGGCCTTATTGGGAACCCTGTGTCTTAATAAAGCCTTAATAAAAACAAGTAAGCATTCAACTTCTTAATTAATACAAAACGTTGTCAATACTTACATTAAATCTAATGAGATCCTATTAATTACTTTTGGTCATTTTAAATCAGACTTAACGAGTTTCTCATCATGTAAAAGTCCTATATTAATCAGCCTTTTTCATATATATTTTTTTTAAATCTCCTGTACACTAAAATATTTTATCAGCGGGTGTGAGTGCAACACACAGCTCATGATACCATATGCCACAAGTAATACATTGTCGCATATCGTCAACTCGATCTTCTTTACAAGCTGGAGTACCAAGAAGGTTTATTATCGTTACGTTTTGGTTTAGATCCCGATCCTAAGCTTATCTGCTGTCAAAGAAGTAATCTTTACTGCGATTCGCTTTCGCGTTACAGCAACTGCAGGTTGTGCAGATATACAGCCTAGCATAGCTTTGTGTTAATCTTTATCACGGAAGAAGTGCCAAGAATATCTTCTACTCTTGACAATGGTACAGTAATCTATGATGTGAAATTCATAGCATTGTCACCAAACAAATCTTTTGTTACCTCTTGAGCCCTGTAATTCAGAGACTTCTTGCGTGGAGCAGTCGCTTTAACTTTAAACTTAAGAGTTGGTAAAAATTCATAAATCTCACACGCGGTTGATTGATTGTCTGTCTTATGTGGAGTTTCAGCATTCGGATTGCTTTTTGAGAGCAAGAACAGTGGCAAATTCTCAGTATTTGTGCCTGAGCCATCTGAATCTTCCACATTTGCAGTTGAAATCTCTTGTTCCCCCGATTCATCAGATAAGACAGCAATATTCTCACTGTTTGTGGGGTTTGGAAGTTCTGACAACGCAGAGGGCACAAACGCCTCTTCAGGAATAGCATCTGGGTTATATGGATACAACTCTGTAGCGCGAAACCCATTCGAAGTAATGGTAATAGTCATCCTTTTTCCTTGTGGTAGAAGCTGGTGATCCGTTTTCCATGATGTTACTGAAAACAAGGGTTTACTATTTTACTGTGATATTTTTCTAACTGACATAAAACATTGTCCTAATAAGGTCTGTACCTGTGCCGTTATAAGGCCTATACATTTTTGTTATAGGCTGTATTAGGGCATGGCACATGGGTAAACAAAACAACAATTATATGGAATATACCGATATTACAGCTTTTTCACTTATGTGAGGAGATGGCTAAACGTATAATTATCCTATAGACAAAACACAGCACACCGTGTACAAATAAAAATAGAAATACTTACTGTTTACTCTGCCAAAGTTTTATAAAAACAAGCGTGCGCTCCGCGTCGTGGTTTTTTTTGACTGCAGGTCCCAACACTCTTGCGGCACGGGCCGCTGGCTGTGCTTGTGTGCGTTAGTTAATGTAGACGCACACTTCTACAAACATTGGCGGCCATTTGAAATCGTGAAGCGCGAAATTTGAAAGATAGGCCCTATTAGGACATAGGCTTTATTTGGGTCACCCACCTTATTTGTATATTAAGTTAGTATATTAAGTTGTATATTAGTTAGTAATATATTTGGCGTAGTTACTACGGAACCCTTCATGGTCGAGTCTGACTCGCCCTTGGCCAATTTTTTATTTCTACATACTCGTAAATAAAAGGCAAAAGTTACTGACTGATCTATCAACGCACAGCTTAAACTACTGGACGGATCGAGCTCGAATTTGGCACACTAATTTCGAGAGTTGAGTAGGGTGTTTCATAGTCAAATCAGTCAGAAACGATGCAAACTACATGCCCTTAACGGATCTAGGTTGATTTAACCTGTAATCCTGTATATATATTTTTGCTTATTGTATGTTCCAAATAAATATATTTTCGTTTTTTCTCCTTTCTATCATCTATATTAGTCGACTCCACAAGTGACCAGAGGGCTGGCCTTTTCTTTGGACAGAGAATCAACATTGCCATTCAACGTGGCAATGCGGCCAGTGTTCTGGGCACTTTTCCCATTGATAGCGATGTTGATGAATTTTTAGATGCCCTATAATTTCTTTTAATTTTTGCCTCTCAATTGTAATGGATTATTATATATTTTGATAGGAAAATGTTTGATGTATGTACATATTTAGTTTTTCATCTGGAGCGCCCAAAATTCCAATAAAAAGTAAAATTTCGTAAAGTTAGTCTGCGGCAAACTTAAAGAACAATATTTTTTTAGTCTTTGCCCTCGGATCTTTTTTATAAATAAACTGAAATAGTCTAGTGATCAAACTTGGAATGTTTTGATTGCCAATATCGTATTTCATTGAAAGCTATTTAGTAGACCGTTCAGTAATTACAGGCCCGTAGCGTCCATTCTGGCAGAAAATAAAATGTGCGTATAATTTACTAAAATAAAATAAAAAATATATTTTACTAGTGCTGGTTCATACTTGAATGGATTCTGCATAATAGTTGACGGAGCATATTTTATTTATGAAATCAACGGTAAGTATTCTGTTCTTTCAACTTTAACAGCTGACCCACCCTGAGTAATGTTAGTTTTGGCCATTTTTAGGGTTTCGTCTCTTTAAGGGAAACGTCTCTTCCTTTCCCACTTCCGTTCTTGATCCCTTATAGGATCTTATAGTTGTTGTCTATCAAGACTACACTTTTGACACTCAGGGACATGAAATAAATATTCTTTATGATGAATTTGAATGGATAGTTTATTTATAATCGGTAGTGTATTTATTATAATCTAACTGAAATATTTTCTCTCAAAAATTGCACAAAACCGAAAAAACACTGTAAAGTAAGTTTGGGTAACAACGGCGGCATACTAAACCCTATCGATATTCAATAAACGCGACATTTCTGGTGATACACTTATTTACGACAAAAGTTTGCTGTTGAGTTGTAAAACAGCGCTGGTTGACTCTCATCGACGGACCTTTACTAAAAGCATCACGCCTATCAAAACCCGAATGTTGGCGGAGCTTCACGATTGTGAAACAATGAAGTCGCTAGCGGTTCGTTTTTCAAATATTTGCGTTATTTATCTTCGAAAACTCGTCTTTGAAATGTAATAATATTCATTCATGGGTACTTTTCTTTCGGTACTTTATTCTTCTTATTTTCTCTTTTTATTCTTCTTCGGGTAGTCACGCTTCTGACTGACTATCCTTAACGACTATCAAAGATATCAAAGTTTCAGCCAGGACCAACGCCTCAACGTGCTTTTCAAAGCACGGGGTGACACACCGCCAACTTTGAAACTTCGGGCTACTGCTGAGAAATGTCTTGTAGAAAAGAAAACCCAACACTTTTTGCCTGACCCGGGTTATCGAGCCCGAAACCTCGTGCATACCACTAGAACAAAAAGGCAGCTATGCAAAAAATAACACATTCAGAAAAATCCAACTACATATGTTCATAATATTATTTATTTGTATAACTTCACCAACGTAAGCATAGGTTTTTTTCGCTTCTTCTTTTTTTGTGTCTTCACTGCCTGTCATCATTCGCCTAGTCATTCTCGAAAGAGAATCAAGTTGGCAACGGCAAGTCCGTAGGGCTCTATCTAAATACATGTGCTGCTTAGACTGCAAATATAAGGTAGGTAGGTGGTCTTATAGTATTACGCCTCATTACAACTTAAAGCGGGATATTTAGCATGTATATTTATTACCACATTACGCCTTCAAGAAAACAGCGACATTGGAGTCAGTAGCTCAGTGCTCAGTAATTCATTCTGAGTATTATAGTAATCCTTATCAGGAGTAAAAGTTTACGGTCTCAGGAGTGAAACGTTAATCGCTGGCTGCGAGATTACGCCGAGTGGGCCCACTGCGCAGGGTCGGATTAGGGCGGGGTGGCTCGCAAAATGTTATTGTTTTAAAATGTGGGCGAGTTTTAACCATGTTTTTGGTGACAGCATATTTTTTTGTTCGTTACTTATGAGCTTTTTTTAAAGAGGGAAATTTTATGAAGCGTCCTTTTTTCTATAGGAATGAGCAATGGAAATCAATCCTTTGTTTTTTTTTTTGTGTTTGAAGAAGTCAATCTATACTATCATAGATCTATACATGACACACAGATTAATTAAATTGTGTCGGTCTGTGATTTCAAAATAACTGTGTTTTTTCAAGTGCTTATAGTATTTACAACTAACTTTAAAAAAATGTCTTTCTTTCTATTTTTCTGTTTGTCTAGTCTAGACTCGGAATTAGCTGAACCAAATTACATAGGTATTTCACTAGAAGATAGAAGAGATTATAAAGCAACATATAAGCAACTTTACTACTACGGGATCGACGCGGGAATAGCCTCCTACGCGGTCATGCGCATACCTCATGGTCGCAGGAACAGCAAGTATATTTAATAAAAAATTCCCACCTATACGCACAAAACGTTTTAGGAATAGTTTCCTTGTGCGTACAGCTAAGGAGCGGAAATGTCTGCCGAAGTCTGTGTTTCCTGATAGCTATAACTTGGGAGTCTTTAAGTCAAGAGTGAATAGGTTGCTTATAGGCAAGCGTGCTTTATCATCGACCACATCATCGCTTAACATCAGGTGAGATGGTGGTCAAACGCAAGCCTATCAACAATAAAAAAATTGTCTGACTTTTACTTATTATTTTCTTACACTTCTCTTACCACTATCATAGATTTATATGCATACATTAGTGGCCAGATACAGCTGATGGACATAATTTTATTGCATCCAGGCTAACTTCGCCCCCGTCCCCAATCCGCTCCTGTAGGTAGCGAGCCAGCGTCCAGTCGAGCTTGCAGTGATATTTTACTTCCCTTAATGGGCTTAAAACAGAGCCGCCTACGCCTCAAGACTCAACCGCCATCATTAGTCTTCATAAGCCCCCAACACTCACTGTTATTGCTTATGTTTTATTCACAAAATGAATTACGTCACACTAGTATGAATAAATTAGTTTTAGTCAAACATTGCTACGTTTCAGTCTGTACTGGCTTGAATCTTCAGTTAAATAAGTCTAGATTGTTGTATTAAAATATTACTTCGTTATTATGACATGAAATAATTTCGCTCAGAGTGAAGCGGAACGGTTATTTTCCAAATGATTTTTGAAAGATTAAGTCTAATATTATTTGCATTAAGTTTGTATAGATAGATAGATAGATAGAATATACTTTATTGTACACCAAAATTTAAACACACCTATTTAACAATATTGCTTATTCTATGGTAACAATGGCGGTCTTATCGCTGAAAGCGATATCTTCCAGACAACCTTTGGAAGGACTTTAAAAACTTTAATTAAAGTGGGGAGGGCTAAATTAGTGTACTAACTACATTACTCATAAAAACAGAGAAACAAAAAATATTTAAATATTAAAATAAATAAATGTATATGCAAATATATATATATGCATATAAATACAATGTAATACATAGGTAATTAAATAATACAATACATATAATGTGTTCTTTAACATCAAGTGGAGAGAAAACAAAAGAATAGTCATAAATTGGAATGAAAATAATTAGCAACCGAGCTTTTAAAAGTAGCCAGTGACTGAGCTTGTCTTAAAGACACCGGCAATGCATTCCACAAACGAATAGCTTGCACCGTAAACGATGAGCCATAGAATTTAGTGAAATGTGCAGGCATTGAAAGTCTCAAATTCTCCGATGATCTCAAATCTCTTACATGTGTGTCATGAAGGAACTTAAAGCGTTCTTTGAGATAAAACGGGGTTGTGGGATTGAAGAGAATACTGTAAAGTAATGATAAAATATGTGCATTCCGGCGAAGGCGGATCGGCAGCCACTTGAGTTTAATGCGAAACTCAGAAACATGATCATATTTGCGCAAACCAAATATGAATCTTATACAAAAATTTTGGAGTCGTTCAAGCTTATCTAGCTGCACTTCAGTAAGATCTGGATAACTTGCTTCAGCATAGTCGAGAACAGGGAGAAGAAGGGATTGGGCAAGCGCAATTTTAGTGGCAGTCGGCAGGAAATTGCGCAATCTGCGTAAAGACCCCGCAGAGGCAAACAGTTTGCGGCTTACTTCTTGCAACTGAGGACCCCAAGACAAATCCCTATCAATATAAATACCTAGGTCTTTTACTGAGTCACAGTAAGGTATAGCAGCTCCATCAAAAACGATTTGAGGAAGGGTCACCCAGTTAATTTTGGAACGTAGCCTAGGGCTGCCAACAATAATGACTTGAGTCTTGGCAGGATTAACCCTCAAACCATGATTCAAACTCCAATCAGAAATACGCGCTAAGTCTTTATTCACAATCTTCACCGCCTCAGAAAGTTCTTCAACGAGAGCTTGCGAATAAATTTGCAGATCGTCAGCATAAAGGTGATAAGATGAGAGAAGATCATTTGAAATAGAATTTATAAATATGGCGAAAAGAAGAGGAGAGAGAACGCCCCCCTGTGGTACGCCAGCAGTAGTATTGCACCATGAAGATGATGTACCTTCAATGCAAATACGTTGTCGGCGGCCACACAGGTAACTACGAAACCAATCAATTGCTGTTGGAGATATGTTAAGAGAGCAGAGTATACCGAGCAGTACATCAAAATCGACAGTGTTAAAGGCGTTGCTGAAGTCCAGTAACGAAAGGACAGTCAACTTCCTATTATCCATACCTGATCTGATATCATCAGTAATTTTAACTAGAGCTGTGGTAGTGCTATGTCCTGAACGAAACCCGGATTGGTACAAATTTAGGAGTTGGTTTTTACAAAGGAAGGCACTAAGTTGATTGTGGATAAGGCGTTCGAGGACTTTGGATAGGAACGGTAATATGGAAATAGGGCGGAAATCAGAGAAAGAAACAGGATTAGACTTTTTAGGGAGAGGAGTTATCTGAGCTTCTTTCCACAAAGATGGGAAAACACTTGAGGATACGGAATAATTGAGGACATGGCAAATGACAGGAAGAATTTCGTCCGGGATAGGGAGTATCATCTTACGGCTAATACAGTCATTACCAACGGCATTTGACGTTATAGATAGCATGCTCTTCTTAACATCACAACTGGTAAATTGATTAAAAATAAAAGGAGAATAATTGGGAGTGGGAAGAGAAGAAAGATTATTTAGAGTATTGGTTTTAACAGCACCATTGAAGCTACAAGAGGTGGAAAAATGTTGATTGAGCGATTCAAGGTCTATATCCTTAGGAATAGACTCTTGACGTGACTTCCCAATTCCCATAGATCTAAGAAATTTCCAGACTTTAGCTGGATCACCGTTTTCAACGGACTTATGAATGTGGCGGCGTTGGGCATCCCTACAAACCAAGTTGCTGCGATTTCGGATAGCGACGTATTTTTCTCGACTTTCTCGACTAGGTCTGCACTTTAATTTAGACTTTGCTGCTGCCTTTCTTTGTAAAATTACTTTCACGTCTTCAGTTAGCCACGGAGCAGGTAGATGCTTAATCTTTACCAAACGAACAGGTGCATGCACGTCATAAAGCTTGTTAAGATTGGAATTGAGGAGGTTCACTTTGTCATCAATCGACTCTGCATGAATAAGATCAGACCAGTCAATATTGCTAGCATCTTCCCGAAGACTTTCCAAGTTCATTCCACCAAAACTGCGCTGAAGAATACTTTTGGGTTTTGACTTAGGAGGGCGAATTTTGTAGGAAACGTAAATTAAGTCATGGTAGGAGAAAGCGTCGGCCGAACATCGCCCATGCTTAGCGACGTGTTGAGTAGAAGAAACAAAAATGAGGTCAAGAAGCGAAGGAGTACAGTTAGGAAAATGATGAGTTGCGCTTAATGGAAGAAGAGATAGATTGCAAGATTGGGAGACAGATTGGAGTGCGGAAGAGCGCGAATCATTCTTGAGAAGGCAAGTGTTGAAATCTCCCATAACAATCGTATGCCTGTAAGAAGGCACAAGGTTGACTAGAAGACTCTCAAAAGAATAAAAATAATCGATACGCAGAGAAGGACAATAATAAACACCCAGCAAAACCTTCAAATGGTGTAATTCAAGTTCTAAAAAGAGATGCTCGCCAGCATTCGACGGTGGCGGCTGTGATGAAACGTCAATAATGGAAAAAGGAATATTTGCACGCAAATAGATAGCAACACCACCACCCCCGCTGCTTGTGCGGTCATTCCTTATTAGTTTGAAACCGGGCAAGGAATAGGATGTAGATGGAAGACAAGGTTTCAGCCAGGATTCAGAAACAAGAATTGCATGGATGTCCTTACAGTCCAAACTCACAAGCATATCATGATAATGAGCCGGAATACTTTGAGCATTAATATGGACTACATTTAGATTTTTTGGAACATCGGAAAATTGAGACTGTAGCGTGTCAGCAAGGTTTGGAATACTAGTGAAGCTGTCACTACCACTGCTCGCAGATACGAAACTGTCATCATCACTATTACAAGCAATCATTTGAAAACACAATAAATAATATATATATATATATAAATTGAATATAAATATAAATACAAATTTAAACGGTTACTATTTAAAAGACTTAAAGTCCACCCGCCAGTTATGCGTTAACAGAAAAACTAAATAATAATAATTTATCAGAACCTTAATCAAAACTTATCAAATAATAGTGCGTCATTAGGGCACAAACTGAGCTTTTACTTATAGCAACACAGAAACTTAAATAAATAAAAAGACAAACAGAATTTTTGCTTAACGATTGCAATGAAAATTAAATTGTTTCCATAGATAACTTATGCTTAATATGTTACAATTTGTACCTAAACGGAACGCAACATTGACATGACACTTGATATGTCAAGTGTCAGAATACCGAAGATTGAAGTGAAGATTGTTCTATGAGAAAATTTTACTAAAGAAACATAAGGTAGAAATAACAAAATATAAAAAAGAAACAAAGTGAAAGTAAACCGGCAATAAATTAAATTATGAAAATTGTTACCCAAACGACGCATTGAGAGGGACAAATGGACAATTATTTCTTCACCACAGGCTTCCTGTACCTCTTTAGTGGGGGTGCTGAGGTTAGCTTCCCGGCTTGTACCTTATGGACATCTAATTGGTGCTCCGGCTTATCAGCATCAAGCTCAGGCACACTGATAGCAGCAAGCTCACTACAGTTCGCGACCCGTTGCTTACTCCCATCAGCTCGTAGTATATATATATGTCCATGTTTGGTCCAGCAATTCGAGACGCCGAACTTCTCCCGAGCCTTCAAGAAGATCCGATGCCGCGATCTAGTCAAGAACTCTGATAAGGTTATACCAGAGCCTTTTAACGTGGTTTTCGCAAACCACACCTTATCACGAATATCCATGTCCTGCAACTTGACCACTATAGGCCTAGGCTTTCCAACACTGCTCTGAGAACAGCCATTTTGTTCGATCTTCAACGCTTGCTGAGATCCGTCCGTGGGTAGGTCAGGGTAGGGTACCATCGCAACATAAAGAGATTCCTCCATGCTTCGTAAAGCTCATTAATTTCTTTGATCCCGGATGTTATTTTTATATCTCTGACAATATACGGAATGGAATCAGGCACTTCCTTGCTGAAATCCATACCAAAGTAATACTTCAGAATATCTTTTAAACTCGTTACGGGTTTCGGAAGTCAAAAATCTGACATCAGTCTTGAAAAATTGTATAACAATGGTATCGTGTGTGGAGGTCAAATGCGCAAGCGGCAGTTGATGATGATTTTATACTAATTACCAAGGTGACAACCGGAGGACTTAAACATAACAAAATTAATTGAAATTAATTACTTAAAATTACAATATTAATTACATCAACTTGAACCATTGACATTGTAATTAAAATTGTTTATTTTTAATTAATTCAACCTGATTGTTATTATGATTAATTCGTGTAAAATAATTTTGTGTTGCGTTATGTATGTGTGTTAATTAAATTTAACATTAATTCTAAGTGCACCTACTAACAATTTCATGAATATTTTTTGTCTGATATATAAATAAATATACATAAATCTTAAGTCTAAACTTAGACGATGCTAGTACCAAGTGCCAAATTAATTATTACAAAAATATAATTCAAATCGATTGGAAAACGCGGATGCGGCATCAGCCGATTGGAATTAAATGATTGGCGGCGACACGAGGCGTCGAGTCCGCCGAGTCCCTGTTGCATTTTCACGTGGAACCATTCATTGACGAATAGCTATCATGTCGCTATTCAGATGATTTGGTGTAGGCAGGCATAACAGACTGAAGAGCTCACGCCTTTGCTCAAAATACATTGTACGCTTAACACTACTAAATTAGAGGCTGCGGTGTTCAAGTCCCTCTTAGATGACACTACAAGATTTCTTACAGCACAGTATTAATATTTACGAGATCCTTTATAAACTAGAGTTATTAAGTATAACAAAGAAGCTCGCAGTCTGCAGTGTGTACTGCCAAGGATTATGTACGAAAACCTGAATTTATTAGCCCGCACATTAGCGGTAGGTACTTAAAAATGCTTTCAAGATGTCGTGTTCCTCGGCTCCCTTCTAGCGGACTTCGAGGAGTAAATCGTAGGTTATGTAGTGCCATGTTTTATATGAATCATTGAACTTTCGTTACTTCATTGGATTCCTTTAGTTTTGGAGATGTTGCAGACATTGAAAAAAACTTTTCACCATTATTATACATAATTCAGCCTATTACATTTCCACAGCTGGGATACAGATACCGGCCAATTATAGACCAATTGCCTTAACCTTCATACTGTGTATGTATATCCGAAGCTAGAATTATTAAGCACGGCGTACCCTAGGGTGGCGTACTAAGTTCGCTTTTGTTCCTTTTATACATAAACGACTTACTACATCACATAAAAGATCCAATGATCTTGTTTGCTGATGACAGTACGGCATTAATTAGTGGTACTAATTCAAATAAATATGAGCAAAACATAAATAATACTCTAAGTGACATTATAAACTGGCTGGACAAAAATAATTTAGGAAAAACCAATTTAATACATTTTTACCAACGCTCTTTTATACCAAATCTGACAATTGAATATAATAAATATAAAATAGACTAAGTACAATAAGCAAAATTTATTATAGGCATATTAATAGGTAGGAAAATGACATGAAAACCACAAGCAAAAGAGGTTTGAAAAAATTAAGTGTATCAGCTTATGTACTATTTGATTTGGCCAAAAAAGTTAACACCACCACAACATTGCTTGCGTACCATGCAGTCGTAGCGTCAATTCTAAGATATGGTATCATCTTCTGGGGAAATTCTTGCTTACGAGAACAGGTATTCAAAGCCCAAAAGCGTTGTTTAAGGTCGATGTTGAACATGAAGTCGACTGATAGTTGTGTTCCTGTGTTTAAATCCCTAAAAATATTAACATTTCCGGCAATGTATATTCTAGAAATATAAACTTTTGTTAAATCTAACTTGTACCTCTTTACTATTATGTGCCGAACTCGTAAGAGACCAGTCAGAAACCAGTACAAGAATATTTTGAATCTGGAAAGATGTAACAAAGCATTACATAAAAAAATGTCATAAGTATGGATCCTACAATATTTAATAAAATACCTGATATAATATAGAATGACACAATACATAAATTTAAAAAGAAGTTAACAGCACTATTAATTGAAAAATCTTATTACTCTATAAGCGATTTTCTAAATGACAGTGACTTAAATTTCTAATATAATGTAGCCATTTTTCTACCTCGACTTCGGCTCAACCATCGAGTCGAGAGCTCGGACTGCAGCAAAAAAGCTTGGAATCCTACACAAGGTGAGGCAGTACTTTACGCCTGGATAGCTTCTTAATCTGTATAAAGCACAGGTCCGTTCCTGTGTGGAGTATTGCAGCCACTTGTGGGATGGCTCTGCAAAATACCAACTTGCTGGACTACACTCGATCGAACGCAGACCTAAAAGGCTTATAGGCAACGAGGACAAGTTTCATAGCCTGGCTCATCGGCGAATCGTTGCTTGCCTGTCGGTTTTCTACAGATTGTACTTCGGGGAGTGTGCGCAGGAACTCCATGACCTGATTCCTCCATCTCCCTTTCACTACCGGTCTACCATCCACACTTGGTTGATATACTGTCTTGTCGTACCAAGCGCTTCTCCTCCACATTTATTGTGCGCACAGCCAATTAAAAGGGAGAGAATCCTCTGCCGGCTTCTGTGTTCCCTGCCACTGATGACCTTAACCTTTCAGCCTTTAAAGCAAGAGTAAACAGGCATCTTCTGGGCTCGCTCGTCCCATCGTAGACCTCATCTATCGCTTACCATCAGGCGAGATCGAGGTCAAAAGTGGGTTCATCTTTAATTAAAAAAAAAATCAGAAATAATAATGAAATAATGATGTTTATTTTGCAAATGGGTTATAAGTAAGTAACACTTTTACACGTAATTTTTTTTTTCGTAAATGTAAGCTAGATGAGGCTAGTGTTTCCTAACTGACTACTCTGAGAAGAAACACTGAAACAAACTCAGAGGTCAACGTCTCTTTTAAAGTCCATACAATGTGTAGTAATCAAATCATATGAGAGCCATGTAGGTTTATGCCTGTGGCGCCCTTTAAAGGACAGAATCATACAGATTTGAGCAGGCCCGTCCAAACAGTGCAAGCATTTGTCAAATATCGTGTAGCTCAACTTATATCTTAAGGAGCTTCAACGATTTGACGAACAATACCAAAGTTAGGACATTTGGGTGGGCCGTATAAAGCACCCAAACTGCCAGACAGTGCGGTAATCTATTAATAATATTTGTAGTTATCCTACATTGCTCTCACATTCACAATAAAGCTTTTGCTATTACAATAAATATAAAGAAATATTGTCATTTTATGCAAACAAAATTAAAAACTATAAAGTAATAAAAAAAAAATTAAAAGTATATTCTATTATTTAAAAAAGTAAATAATGTTGTCAAATAATCATTAAAATAAAATAAAATAAAATAAAGAAAAAAATAATGTAAAAGTAATAAGAAAAAAAAACAAAATACAAACAGAATTACAACATAAATGTAATTGGAGCAGCTCAGTCCCAAGCATTTTTGTCAGCAAGATATCAAGAGTCAAGATCAAGAGTCTTTGACAGAATAAAAAGATTTCTGGCAAAGTTTCTGCTTCACAAACGATTTAAATTTATTTAGGCTTAGTTCTTGGATATGACTGGGAAGTTTATTGTAAAAGCGTAAACATTGACATCTAAATGAACCCCCAATTTTCTTGAGCCTAGTTGAAGGAACAATAAATGTGTGCTTATTCCTAGTATTTATATTGTGGATATCGCTGTACTTTTTAAACATAGTTTTATTTTTATGAGCATATAAAATATTTTCATAAATATATTGACAGGGCACAGTCATTATATTAATATCTTTAAACTTATCTCTCAGGGAGCATCTAGGACTTAATTTATATATTGAGCGAATAGCCCTTTTTTGTAAAACAAAGACTGTCTGAATATCGGCGGCATTTCCCCACAAAAGAATACCGTACGACATTACACTATGAAAATAGCTAAAGTAAACTAAACGAGCTGTCTCTAGATCAGTTAAATTTAGGATTTTTCTAACTGCATATGCGGCAGAACTCAGTTTTTTGGATAGTCTATTTATATGTGGACCCCACTGAAGCTTAGCATCCAGAGTAATGCCCAAGAACACTGTTGCATCCTCAGGGCTCAACTCTTTACCCTTTATCAAAACAGTAGTTGGTACTTGCCTAACGTGAGGCATCGTAAACTTTATACATTTCGTTTTTTTTTCATTCAGAAGAAGATTATTCACATTAAACCAATGTACTATTTCTGAAAGGGCGTTATTAATGTCGTCATAATCCGGTTGCTGACGTTTAATTTTAAATAAAAGTGAAGTGTCGTCCGCAAATAACACAATTTTATTGTTATCCTTTATGAGGTAAGGCAGGTCATTTATGTAAATAAGAAACAAAAATGGTCCAAGAATTGAACCCTGGGGCACACCCATAGACACAACCGATCCTGGGGATATTTTTCCATTTACTTCGACTCTCTGAATCCTGTCACTTAAATAAGAAGTAAGAAGATTCAAAGAGGAGTCCCGAATTCCGTAGTGGTGTAGTTTTCTGACCAATGTTTCATGATGAACACAGTCAAATGCCTTAGACAAGTCACAAAAGATGCCCAGAGCATCACATTTGTCTTCCCATGCATTGTAGATGTGTTCTAAAAGTTCAACACCAGCATCAGTTGTTGAACGACCCCTTGTGAAACCAAACTGTTTGGCATGAAATAATTGTTGTCTATTAAAAAACCTTTGTAACTGTTCTAAAATTAGTTTTTCAAATATTTTACTAAAAGTGGGCAGTACTGAAATTGGTCTATAATTGGTAGGGTCTGATGTACCTGCTTTAAACAATGGTATAATTTTGCTATACTTCATTAGGTCATGAAACTCGCCACAATCAATACAATTATTAAAAATAAATACTAAACTAGGAGCTACAATATTAATAATGGACTTGACGATATCCACAGAATTGCCCCACAAATCTTTTGTCTTTTTTACATTCAATGTATTAAAAGTTTTATTTATTTATTTATTTATTATATACTTTATTGTACACCTTACAATACATTTAAAGATACAAATAATAAAACTAGTGTACAATGGGCGGTCTTATCGCACAGGGCAATCTCTTACAGACAACCTTTGGATGGACAGAAATGAAAGGAGACAGATTTAGGGCTGTCAGTGTACAACATCATACTAATTAAACATAATAATATAAAATACATACCATATATATGAATATAATATATACTAATACATATCAAAATGGATTAATTCGTTTTAATTATATCTTTACAAGAAACGTGTTGAAAATTAAATACTGAATCACAAGCTTTAACATTTTCTTTTAGCAGAGACTCTGCAGCAGTGGGTGAGGAATCCAGAGATTTCGTTGTTGATACCGGTATCTCTGAAAAAAAGTTTTCAAAAGCCGCGGCAACCTGGGCATCAGATTTAATTATTTCGTCATTAATTACAAGTTTGTAGTCACTACACCGTTTTTTAGACCTGCCTGTTTCACTGTTAATGATATCCCAAATCGTTTTAATAATATTATTACTATTTTTGATCTTAGAACTCAAATGGCGCGTCTTTGCCATACAACAAACCTTTTTAAATAATTTTGAATATTTCTTAACATATAAATTAAATTCAACAGTGTTTATATGTGCTCTTTCATTGTACAATTCATAAAGACGAGTTCTACTTTTGTGAATACCAATGGTAGCCCAATCACCGAAAGACACAGTATTGTTAATAGAAATGGTTTTAGGCAAAAAAGTAGAATCAAATTGCTTACAGTACATGTTAAAAAAGTCCTTATATAAATGATTAGGATCATGTAGGGTGGTCAAGACTGGTAAACTATGTGTGAGTTTACTTTTGAAAGTTTTTAAACGACTATCAGTTTTTGGGTTAACAGTGATATCCTTTTTAGCCGCTTTATTATTTTTACATTGGAAAGTAATTAATTGCCCACTATGATCTGATTCTTGTAAATTAATGATCTCTTTGTGTTTAATTGATACATCTGTATAAATATTATCAAGGCATGTAGCACTGGTAGGGGTGATTCTTGTAGGCTCTGAGAATAAATTGTCAAGATTGTAGGACCGAAACAGATTTATAATTTTTGTAGTTAAACCAGAAATTTCTATTAAATTGGCATTAAAATCTCCACAAGTGATGATGTACTTATTCGAATTACTAATCTTGTGTAACACTTCATCCATTACCTTTTCAAAATAGTCATACAATCCTGAGGGGGGTCTGTACACACTCAATACAATGAACTGCTCCAATTCTATACAGGCTATTTCAATAGTCCGCTCAACAGACAGGCTCACTATATCCTTACGTTCTTTAAATTTAAGGTCATTATGTACTAGAATTAAGGAGCCACCACGAATGGCATTACTTCTGCTGAATGAACTACCAACCTGGTGATTACTAAAATTAAACATCATTTCATGACTTTTCAGCCAATGTTCGGTAATGCAGAGAATATCAACCTTGTTACAATTAATAAATAATTACACTTCTAAATCCTTGTTCAATAATCCTTGAATGTTTTGGTGCACCAGGTTGACCCCATTTACTAATTTATTAATTTTATTTGAATTTAATGTAATAATAATTTTCTCTGCATTATTGCTAGATTTGCCTCTGTTGTCATTATTTCTAATTTAAATGATTAATAAGTTCATTGTTTAAAACCAAGCAATTGGTTGAATTATTCTGAATGTCAATATTGCATTGCTCAATAGAAGCAACTTGTTTAGCCAAATTCTTGGCTGTAATACTAAAATAATATGATAGCGACACAGCTATCTGTCTTCTACAATAATTTGAAAGATAGTATCTATCTTTTGTTAAATAAAAACTATTATGAAGGTAATTGTTAATATCAATTAATTGAAATGTATCTGTATTATATGTCAAATTATGCAATGTATTATTAATATTATATCTAAGGTCATTTTCTTCCTGTGGCAAGCTGTTGCTATATGGAAATGTAAACATAACAATTTTTCCTAAGCTAAGGTTGCTCAGAGACCTATAAAAATGGACTATTTCACCTTTATTCACATTACCCCTATTACCAATTAATATTAACAATAACAGAATAACAGAAGATTAGCTTCATTGGAACTATCGACAAAATAAGTAAATTTTTAAGTCAAAAAAAGCACAGTCGAGAAAATAGTAGCAGAAAAAGCTGCTTCCGCCACCGTCTAACTTTGTTCAACCCAAGAAGCATCTTATTACTCGGGTGTGACTAGATTGCAATGCAAGCAATCAATGGACTGCAAACTCAAGTAAGTGGCTGCAGGCAAAAGTAATTGAAAAGGGAGATCATAGACCACAAAGACAACTAGTGAGAAGGTGCTTCTAACCAAACGTTCGTGCACTTTTGAAAACCGGATAAATTCCACTGAGGTCGCGACTAGCGAAGACCATCGATTTACCATCGACTCAAAAAAGAAGATTCTTACAACAAAATCTACTTCAAATCCGATTGATTAATCAAAACGCGATCTGAACCGGTTATAAGTAAAGAGTGTACCCGCGATAAGCCGCGAGACCGCGCGTCTTCTGTTTGCGAATCGCGCGATTACCATGCCGACTGAGCGTGGCCCTTTTAGAGCCTGCAATAAAACAATTACTGGCGACGACTTTGAAGACGAAGAGTAGACGAGCACAGAACAAACACGCCGATCTTGTTTGCCAACACGCCTCTGTATTGGCGGGGAATCGGAGATGTGACGTTTTAATGAACGTCTGGGGTTGTGTGCGTGAGTTTGCATAAGAGCGTGCGTATATGTAAGTTATTTATTATATTCGAATGAATCGTTAGAAGTTAAGTTACTCGCTTTTTTCTATGTATGTCATCGTCAACTGCTTAGCCTTTTTGTGACCACTCACAACATTAAAAACGATCACTTAGCCTCTTATCCTCCCTCCAGTCTAACCGGATGCAGCTATTGTATTACAGTTTTACATGGAGCGACTATCTGACTTCCACAATTCAGAAGTAGGGTAAAACGGGACCGCTTGGCAAGGCTTAAATTGCTTTGCGAGCCACAGAGGATATGTCAAGCTAATCACCCATTTATCGATCTACCTCGCAAAGCTATGCTTGACCTTTTTTCTATCTATACAGTGTGTTAGGTTATACGAGGGACTTATTGAGGAAGGGTATTCAGTATTCGATTCTCGTCCCAAATATGTGAAAAACCTATGACTTAAATTTTTGACGTAATTGTCCAATATACATTACATTTATCATGTACACTGAGCCGCAAGAGGTAAATGAACTTGTAAACAGTACCTAATGTAATCACGTGGCAAAACACGGCCCGATCCTGCCAAAAAAGGAAGCTCGTGTGTAAACTCCGCCCCCGCGGGAGTCCCCCCGAGGACTTTTGGTATGGTTCTGTCTGTTATTTATCAGTGTTTTTTTTGTTCATATTTTTATTAGTATCATGTAAGCGTACACTATTGTAGGTTTGAATATGTCCCTCGTTTAAACTAACATACTGTATATGACCCCTCTGTATCCGCCACGCCGTAGGACTGTACTTGGAGCGAACTCACCTGTACCTCGTCTTTGTAGAGTGTTAAATAAATATTCCGATCTCATAGATGTTCATTTAGACTCGTTTGGTCGGTTGCGATCTAAAATGTTCAAACGTCTACTGACTAATCCGCTATGAATTAAAAATTAAATACCGGTAATATTCCTCCAATAACACTTTTTTTTCTGGCTTTTGATATTCTTTAAAGTTAAGTAAAGTATTTATAAGATAGCAATAAATTTAAATAACTGTTTTTAACTATATTATTTATATGTTAGTGTTGTACACTTATGTTTCATTTCCTTTTGCTTGTTATTTTTATGTAATTGTATGAGTGTAATCAAATTTTGGTAACTCTAAATAAATAAATAAATATCTATATGTGTCCCACAAAATACTACATATTTTTACTGAATGGTGCACATTCATTATGGTGTTACTTTCTAGTGACACCACACACACATGTACCATTTCTTTAGTTTTAAAACGAAACCCGTCAGTTTTGATTGCGTAATGGCTACCATTTCTAAGTTTTTAGTAAAACCTAGGTCATAAAATAACTCAGTCCTATCAAAGAGAATGTAATACATGTGTTTTAAGTCCTATGTGTGAAGTGATACGGAAACGAAGTAAGCTGCAATGATACTGGAGGGCTTTAAGTGACGAGTGGATAACGGCCCATTCATCATACAGAGAAGGCCTGACTCCCAACAGTGGAAACGTTAAATACTAGTTATATTTAAGTACTTATAGGTATCTTTACGATGTTATTAAAACCAGCGCTGAGTGTTTTTCGCCCAGCAAATTTGTTTTTTAGGATATTGGCGCTTAAATTCTGAGTTGGTAACCCTTTCGGTGTAGACATGCTCAGCGAAATTCTAAGTGTTTTTTTTTAATATTTGTAATTTTCTATTGTTTGTTGTTTTGTGTGTTTATCACCAAATAAATGGTTTTCAATTTCAATTTTATTGTGTCAACAAAGTCAGAGTATTAAAGAGTGGAAAAGTAAAATGGCCACGTGATTATTACTTTCAAATCCCCAATAGCAAAAACGGTATTAATTAAAACAGTTATAATGCACAACAATACAGGCAATGGAAGTGCAAGATTTTGACCTCAAAGGTCGAAATCTTGTGAGGAACGTTTTGTAATATATGAGGAATTATTTTACTTTAGATAACTCACAGATCTCTTAAAGAAACATCAGCCCTTAGCTACACGTTACAAACAACAAAGGAAACGACAAGCCTTATATCTAAGGAACACAAACATAAACACTCGTCCTTTTCCGTCAAAATAACATAGGATTTTCCTAGACCTTTGAACTTCATCCACCATTTCTGCCTACTGTCCTGTCTGTCCGTTCGCCTACTCTGTCCCCTCCATGCTTGTTGCTATTTGCTCTCCCCGCGACGCATATTAATGGCGTCTTTATTTTAAATCCGGGGATGTAAAGCGGTTAAGTCGAATCCTGGATAAATTACTTAGCGAGCTTGGTGTACCCAGAGCTACTGGGAAGCCACTGAGTAAGACACTGGAGAAGGTTCGGTAAGATAATCGATAAAACGTTTAATTGAATAGGAGTAATAATGATTTTTTAATTATAACACATATTTAGTGGGGCAAATGATGGGGCCTTTTACAATAAATCGTAAGTTCTTATATTTAGCTAAGGAGTAGGTTAAACATGTGAGGCAGAGACAACTCTCTCCGCCGTGGGAGATACCCCGGGTGTCAGAGTTCGGGGTCAATCTCCGGCCAACGTAGACGCGGGCCTTCGTGGGTAGCTCACCGTCCGGTAAAGACCAGGGCTTTAAAGACCAGTCAGCAGCATTGACGGGGCTCTAAAGGGCAATGGCCCTTTAAATGCAATGTAGGCAATGGCCTACCACGGTTGCAGGAATGTTTTAACGAGATACCGCGGCCCCGGCAGTTGAATTAACAGGGTGAGGTTTTAGTCAATAGAAATTTGACATTCCATTCCGTTCCATTCAGAGCAGGAGAAGTCATTAGATGATTTTCAAACCGAAAAAAGTCCATATGGTGGGAATTGAATGGATCGAAAATACTGAAATTTTATTAGCATGTGCAACATTTACAGTTCTAAAATGATCTACGGTGAATAATTATGATTTTGATATTTGACGATGAATGATTAGGTGAGATGGTGGTCAAACGCGAACCTACCTAATTCCGCCAAGCCCGTTCCATCATCGGACTACAAGACAAACGGCGATGTGCCATCGTTACATGGTGGACATCCCACCCATACGCACAAAACGTTTTGGGAATACATTGTGCGTACGGCTAAGGAGTGGAATTTCCTGCCGGAGTCTGTGTTTCCTGATCGCTATAACCTGGGGGTCTTTAAGTCAAGAGTGAATAGGTTACTTCTAGGTAAGCGTGCTCCATCTTCAACCACATCGTCACTTACCATCTGGTGAGATGGTGGTCAAACGCGAAATTATTATCAATAAAAAAAATTATATCTAAACATAAAATTGCTCTCACTGCCTCACTAAACTGTTTACGAATACTCATTCTTCGTTAAATACTGTTCCGCGGCCCCGGACCGCAAAGGCAACTGTAGGAACAGGGTGGGATGTTAGTTACTAAGATTCTGAGACTCCCTTTAGCTCCACCTATAGCGATAAGAGTCATGATGATTCTCCCCTAAAAAAAGCCTCTGGTGGTACCAAGCGCGAGTTCCTGAAATCGATTACCGGGTCGAGCACAGTGTTCTTTCTGTTTTATTATTCGTTTACATGTAGTTATTTTATGATACTAGGTTTTTTGTGTTATTACTATTATTATTATTTTTCAAATTTCACTTTGCATCTCCTACACTATCTCTTCACCACTCATGGTTGACTGGTAGAAAATGCCTACAGCATTACGTCCACCTTTGTACTTATGTGCATAAAGTGTAAATAAATAAATGAATAAACATACTTTATCGTACACTCACATTTCAACATACCTATTTAATAATATTCTCCTATGGTTACAAGGGCGGTTTTATTACTGATAGCGATATGTTCCAGACAACCTTTGGAAGTACTTCAAGAACTTAAATTAAAGTGAGGAGTGGAAAGTCAGTGGACTTCAAAAACTCATCGTACACAGAATCTAATAAAAATAAATATACATATAAGTAAAATAAACACTCTAGACTTTTTCTCAATTGAGGGCTGTTCGAAATGGGAATATTTTTTCACAAATGTATAATAATTTTTTTTTTCATTTAAGTCATATGTGTGTACATATTTTCATTGTGCGCATAGCTAAGGAGTGAAATTCCCTGCCAGAGTCTATGTTTCCCGGTAGCTATAACCTGGGCGTCTTTAAGGCGAAAGGATACGTCAAACTACGAAATAGACCTCTCTTTGAAGGACTACTACTACTAGACGGATGGACCAAATAGATAAAAAAAAATACCTAATACGCGTAATATATTTGACTTTAAATTTAATTAATAATAATAATAATAATAAGTTTATTTTGCCATTAACAGAATTACATTCAATTAAACGATACAATCAGAGCTCTTAAAAAACATTTATCAAAAAGGGTAATGACCCCCATGCTAGGAAAATCCTGTGTTATGGGGACATTGGATCCATCCATGTGAACTTTTAAGATTATAGATATTTTGTAAGTAGGTGACACATTTACTTTGTTAATAACAATTTAATTTAATTCTGATTTCCCGACCAACAGACAAAGATGAGATATGTATGCGGTTGGTGTGTTTGTGTGTGTGTGTGTGTATGTGTGTGTGTGTGTGTGCGTGTGTGTGTGTGTGTGTGTGTGCGTGTGTGTGTGTGATAATTTGCTTACTGCTTTCAAATAACTGGACCGATTTAAATATTTCTTTCACATTATTATAGAGAATTTATTGCTTTATAAAATTTAAATTCAAAATTTTACAAAATTATTACTTACGTGCCGTTAAATCAATAATACTATATTATTACATTCGCGCTCGGCGCGCGCGCTCGCTCATACGCAAGGACCAGTCTCACCCTAGCGTTCGCACGGGGAGGCTGTGTCGCATGTTAGCGCGCCCCGCTCTTTAAACTTTGCGTCAAAGAGTAAACAGCGTAGATAGTACGTTTGGTACAGTGGTACGGTTGAGCTATTTAAAAATGGGACATTTCGTTTGCGCTTGGACGTATGTGAATATTTAGATTTAGTGTTGATTGCGAGTGGACTAAACTAAATGTTAAGTAAATAAAGATAGATAGATTTTATATTTTAGTTTTTATTGTTTCGTAGCCAAATGATACAAACCATTTTTTCTCCAAGTCAATTGTTTGAAATATTATTATTATTTAGCCTGCACTGTCCCACTGCTGGGCAAAGGCCTCCCTTCATTCCTTCCAATGGTCCCGGTTGCGCGGCAATTTTTTCCAATTCTCAAGGAAGACATCAAGTTCGTCCCGCCATTTCCTTCGTGGTCTGCCGCGACCTTGTGTCCCTGTTTCAGGGCACCAATCTTGAGGTTTACGGGCCCACAGCTCGTTCGGCATGCATATCGTTCGTTTGAAATATATTTATTTATTTTATTAACACTATGAAAAACAAAGTTGAAAGCAAAACTGCTTGCTACTATGGAACTCTTCATGGGCGAGTCCGACTCGCACTCGGACAGTTTTTTATTAGGGCTCCGTAGCAGAATGACTTGAATGACAAAAAACGGAACCTTTATAGTTTCGATATGTCTGTCCGTTTGTCTGTCTGTCTGTCTGTCCGTCCGTCCCGTCGAAACTATTAAGAATATACATGTGAAACTTAGTAGATAGATGTATTCTGTAAACCGCTTTCTTATTTTAAGAAAAAATACAATTAATACAAGGAACTAGAACTGAAAATATTTTTTTTTTCATGAAACCTATGCGTGTGTATCCATAGACAGGTCTTTAAAAATGATATAAGGGTTTCTAAAACCACTTTTTCAAAAAGTCAATAGTTTAAAAGATATAAGCTTCCAAAGTGGTAAAATGTGTGTGTCTCCCCTCTAACTTCTATAATAATGGAGTGAAAAATCTAAAAAAAAATATATGTCTGTAGACCTTAATGTAAACTTTCAAACAAAATTAGTTTGAATGAAATCGGGTCAGCAATTTTTGAGATACAGCATATTTTCTAAAACCGCAAATATAACTTTGTAATTCATACAAACACTATGAAAAACCAAGTTATTTAGCGTAGTTGTAAAAATGTAAATAAGCTAGTTTAAAAAAAATTGTAGGTTATTTTTTATTCGTCAAATAAATATACATAATTATTATATTATTATAGTTACTACGGAACCCTTCATGGGTGAGTCTGACTCGCACTTGACCAATTTTTTTAGTACATTAAAAAAAAAATTCCATAAATTAAACCGACTCCCAAAAAACACTGCAAAGTGAAAAATAACTAACCACATTCAAGTAATCGAAGCGGAACACATGAAATACTTATTATTTCTACTTATATATTGAGTAGTTCCAGTGGCCATCTGTTGTATTCATCATCAGGTCCACTTCACAAATTGTGCTTTTCGAATGCAACTACACAAGTTACTATAAAAAATACTCAAATCACTATAGCTGTGCCTATAATATTTGAAGAGTTTCCTCGATTTCTCCAGGATTCCATCATCAGATCCTGACTAAGTGACAATGGGGCCAATTTCGAAGTATACCCTTTCAAACAAAAAAAGAATTTTCCAAATCGGTTCAGCCGTCTTTGAGTAATCGGTGAAAATACATTACAAAAAATATATACGCGTCAAATTGATAACCTCCTCTGTTTTTTGTCGTCGGTTGATAAAAGCGTTATTATTTATTTTCACAAAAACAAATTGATATTTTTTATATTTTGATTCACTCTAACTACAATAACTGTACTCACTAAAGAATATTTTGTTCTCAAAACAAGCATTGCAAATGTTCTGAGTCCGACTATATTCAATCGATTTCATGATGATAAAAGCTAATAGGTAGCGACAAAAATGCTTGGAACGTATCTGCGTCCGGTGATACCTATGACGTTCGGGGGAGCGCGCGGGCGCTCGGGGTGGTCAGCACTGGCCGCTTGTTTCACGTTCAATGCTCAAGGACGTTGGGCTATCCTTTCACCTTAAGATTTATCCTGGTACTTCACCATCAGCTCCACTTCACCACATGCATTGTGACGAGCATAAAGTGCTTATCAACTATATTGAAGTAATCGAATCGAAACCCATGAAATACTTATTATTGAGTAGTTCCGGTAGCTATCGGTGGTCTTCATCATCAGTTTTATAAAATTTATAAAATTAATTTGAGCGAGATCGGATCAGCAGTTTTTGAGATACAGCATATTTTCTAAAACCATGGTGGCCATCCCACCCATACGCACAAAACGTTTTGGGAATACCTTCATTGTGCATACGGCTAAGGAGTGGAATTCCCTGCCGGAATCTGTGTTTCCTGATAGCTATAACCTGGGAGTCTTTAAGTCAAGAGTGAATAGGTTACTTTTAGATAAGCGTGCTCCATCTTCGACCACATCATCGCTTACCATCAGGTGAGATGGTGGTCAAACGCGACCCTTTTTTTAATAAAAAAAAAACCGCAAATATGACTTTGAGATTCATACAAACACTATGAAAAACAAAGTTATTTGACGTAGTTATTACGGAATCCCTCATGGGCGAGTCTGACTCACACTTCGCCAGTTTTTTGAAGTCTGTTAAACACCAAAATCCTTACTTAATATTATAAATGCGAAAGTAACTCTGTCTGTCTGTGTGTTACGCAATCACGCCTAAACTACTAAACCGATTTTCTGGAATTTGGTACAGACATAGTCTGGAGCCTGAGAAAGGACATAGGCTACTTTTTAATGCGAAAAAAGGGCTGTAAAGGCTTGAAATAGGGCATGAAAGATTGTATGGAAATTACGTCATTTTTAAAGCTAGAAGCTTGCAACTTATTTTTTTGACTTTTGATTAGATATTAATAAATACGACATTCACATTATGTATGAGTTTTATTTTCACACTAATTAGTTTAAAAAATTAAAAATGCTGCTGAAAGTCACTATTTCGCGCGGACGAAGTCGTGGGCACAGCTAGTATCAAAATAAATTAAATTATAATATTTTATTTAAGTAAGTGTTGTTTTTTGCCGTTTTCGTACTTCTCAATATCTGTACATCTAACAGCCTAAACATAATCTTAGTATTCCCGGAACCCGCAATACGTATTTTCTACGTATTAGTTTCTCCTGTCTCCGTTATTGCTCCCTTGTTGACAGTAGACGGTACACGCCGCGTTTAAGCGTAGCGGCCATATTGTATTGAACATACTATTCAATTTAATACTATTCCTACTTAAAACTGATGTCCTGGTACAACGTTACGAGTTTTTTTTTCATATTGGCTTGAAGATAAATTGGATTGTAAAGGATTATCTAATTAATAGAAAGATGTTAGAAACGCTTTGTTTTGGCAGCAGGAAGGTTGTTAATTATAATGTTCTTAGTTCTCTATATGAACATTAATCTTTACTCTATATGTAAGATGATGATGTGATGACTCATTACATTTTATTTACACATTCTTTAAATACAATTATTTAAGCACTTCACAAATCACTGCTCGATAATATAACTCAAAAACGCAATCATAATCGCAATGCAGCGTAAACGAAAAGATCATCAACGTAAATATTTTTTTAGACTTTTGTTGATTTTTCAGAAACAGCTTATCCGATTTCCATGAAATTTTCATGGGACTATTTAGGAAGTATATTCTTTTCAACAAAAAAAGATTTTTTTTAATTCGGTTGGCAAGCGACGGAGCTATGCCCGAACAAACATAAAAAAAAAAAACAAACAAACATCCGAATTGAGAACCACCTCCTTTTTTAGAAGTCGGTTAAAAAGAGATAAAAGACGAAATACATTCAGAGGTCCGCTCGGCTCGAGAGCTAACGATCGAATGCCCCCCCCCCCCATTTTTTATGAGTGGCATCTCGCAGGTCAACCTCTGAGGTTGTCGGCTGCTTAATCGGGCTTACCTGTGGTTGCCTTAGTTAATAAATTAATTAAAGCCTCCAGCCAGGGTTTCTTATAAGACTTACAAACTAGGCGACTACATGCTAAGGGCACCCCCTGTGGGGTACGGACCTCGGCTTAGGGCGTCGCAGGGGGAGGGCAGATAGGGACAGGCTCGATCATATCATTATTGTTATTAATAAGGGAATTTAAAGTTACTGGCTCAGCGACGCGGGCTGGCTCTGGCAGGGGTCGGGGTGAACAGTTGCGGGGACGTCGCGGCGGGCCTCGGCGGCGGCGAGGACGGAAAGACGGTCGGTTTTTGTTTTTAAAATTTATATTAAGGTTTCTAAAACCACTTTTTTATAAAGTTAATCGTTTAAAAGATATACGCATTCCAAGTGGTAAAATGTGTCCCCCCCCTCTAACTTCTATAATAATGGAGTGAAAAATTTCAATAAAATATATGCTGTAGATCTTAATGTAAACTTTCAAACAAAATTGATTTGAACGAGATCGGATCAGCAGTTTTTGAGATACAGCATATTTTCTAAAACCATGGTGGACATCCCATCCATACGCACAAAGCAGCAGATATCAATTATTGCGGTCTGATCTCGTGATGAGTCGTTGCTTTTCAATACTAACTAGTCCGTAATTCTAATTACAAACATTATTATGTAGGTATTTCAAAAATATCGGAACTTTATTTTTTGCTAAGGGTCTCAAAAACCTGGTCATAGATAATTTAGATATCCGACCTGAATAACTTGTAATTTCATCTGTATCGTAGGTGTGTTTACAAACATTTAAATTCACTCGCAAGCACCCGGACCTGAAATAAGTTTCAAACCCGCAATTGAACCCGTGACACGCAGCTCAGCAACAAACCGGTCAACTGGTGCTCAAACCGTGTCGACCATTTTTGGCTTACAGGATTTAAGTGGGAAAAACCTGTAATGCCGCATTCTAATATATAATAACATACAATACAAAAACACGCACATTATAAAAAGGAAAGGTCAGCAGATATCAGAAAATATAACTTTGTAATTCATACAAACACTATGAAAAACATAGTTATTGTAAAAATGTCAATAAGCTAGTTTTAAGAAATTTGTAAGGTTTTTTTTTTTAAATAAATATACACATTATATTATATTATTATAGTTACTTCGGAACCCTTCATGGGCGAGTCTAACTCGCACTTGGCCAATTTTTATCCTGTACATATTATGCGTTGCCTGATTCAGTAAGATGTGATCAATCTTTGTCCACGTTCAAAATCATCTAGTCTCTCCTTGATCGTATTTATACTAAAGTTCTAAGCTTTGTTTTTTATGTAT
This sequence comes from Tholera decimalis, assembly GCA_943138885.2. Classification (NCBI taxonomy): domain Eukaryota; kingdom Metazoa; phylum Arthropoda; class Insecta; order Lepidoptera; family Noctuidae; genus Tholera; species Tholera decimalis. The sequence continues at coordinate 1,873,621 of OW964553.2, read as the reverse complement.
CATTGTGTATTTAAGAACATATTATGATGTACATATTATATAGTACACCAAATGCCACTTGCAGTACTATACCCTCTTGTTGCTTTTTAACCGACTTTCAAAAAAAAAGAAGGAGGTTCTCAGTTCGTCGGAATCTTTTTTCAAATAATTTATGTATGTTCCCCGATTATTCGAAGATGGCTGGAACATTTTGGAAAATTCTTTTTTTGTTGTTGTGAAAGGGCTTTCTAATTGGTCACATTGTTATCAAGTCTAAATAATTATAGACACACCTAAAGCAATTTGGTTATTTTTGTTACTTAAAAATAACCAAATCGCTTCAGGTGTGCAGTTGCTCTTGAAAAGCACCATTTGGAGAAATGGAACTGATTATGAAGACCACAGATGGGCTCCGGACCTACTCAATAATAAGCATTTCATGGGTTGTGATTCGATTATTTGAATATGTTGTTAAGCACTTTACGCTTGTCATAATGCATAATTATTGAAGTACCAGGAGAACTTAACAATAACGGCCCTGCGTCGGAAAAAGCAATATTTTACAAAAGGTGATAAGCAGTTGATTTTTAGGCAGATTGAGAGTAGATAAATCACAAATCGACCTACTAAAAAGCGATAAAAAACTGTTAAACAAAAAGCTTTTTATCAAAAAATTTAATCGACTTTTAAAAAAGAGTGTAAAAAAAAGTTCAGTTGATCCTTTTTCGTACAGAGTATATTTTTAAGCCCTTATTACGTTTCCGAGTCGGTGTAAAGCATAATTATACACATATGTAGTACAGAAGGTGTCTCTTGCAATTCAATTAATTAAAACCTACGAGAGTGTTTCAAGTTAATTGTTTACGAGGACGCAACGTGGGATGAGGAACGAACCACGCTGTGGGATGTGGGATGAACTCCGAGATTGGCTTTGGTTACCTTTCTACACTTAGCTAAAATTACATCTTTAGATAAGGGTGTAAATTGAGTTTTCACTTATTAACAATGTTGAGGAGCTCGTGGTTAAATTATAACATCAGCATGTGTCAATATTCAAGGTTGCAGTGGTCAGTTCGTAGATGGATACTAAAATATCTGTGCCTCGGTTGGTCCCGGTTGTCATCTTGGACAATCATTACACGTTGTCAGAGGCCATAAACTCTGACACCAGTAATGCCAATAGGTCTCTTGTGACCCAGCTACTGGGTTTTAGAGGTCAGGAAGTCGTTTCATGTAAAACACTAGTACTCATCTGCATCCGATTAGGTTCGAAGCCGACCCAAATGCAAATGATAGTTAATGCCGAGCTAGGCAAATGATAGTTAATGCCGAGCTAGGCAAATGATAGTTAATGCCGAGCTAGGCAAATGATAGTTAATTCCTCGTTTCTCATACAGCAAAGGGTGCTTGAATCTAGTGAATTATCAATTAATCTCTTCAAAATCTTTGTCTATTAATTAGTGCTGTTATTTTATTTTTAAATAATTTGGCGCCAATCCCGTTTACGTTTCAAATTCTTTACACAACAGTAATTTTGAAAGACACACATGAATGAATATATGAAATTATTGACGACTTTAACGATTCAAAAGTATATACCTTTGTAAGTACCTTTGTACTCAGATATTATAATTATGTTTATCTTAATGTATTTTACTGTGTGTACATAAATAATAAAATAAATAAATAAGTAAATAGTATAGTAAAAGGAAAAAAAAAGTACACGAAGTATACAACGTGTAATTTAAAGGGTATATACATACCAAGTGCACGGCTTCTTTGGATGATAACAAACGATATGGCAAGGGTTTTGTAATCCTATGTCTACATGTGTGGAACTTATTAGAAATTTCAATGCATTGATACCAGAGACCGAATTTTTCAAATTAAGAAGAACGAAGAGAATTGTGATTTTATTGGCAAGTGACGTGGAAAATGATGACCCTCATAGTGCTGTGACACGTTTGTTATTACTGGTATTCAAGAAACATATGAAATTAATAATTAGGGGTCATTTCTGATCATGTTAGCTTAAAAACTTATAGTATATTCGAAATAATGCATGAATAATTGGATTTTGATATTTTTTGATCTTTATGAAACTTTTCAGTAATTTAACTGAAACATTAGATAAACACAAATGCTATAATTTATACAGAAGGAATTCCCAACGAAAAGCACGCGGGCGAAGCCACGGGTGGCAACTAGTATAAAATAACGAGACGAAATTAAATTAGGAGGTTAAGAAATACATTCTTAGCACAACGTTATCACAGTCATCCTGTTTAATTACTACAAACAATCAACAGTTAAGGATAACATAAACAGTTGGCAGTTAGCGAGGCAGTGAGTATGCGGGGCCGGTCACAGTTATAGGGCGGTGTTAAAAGTAACTGCTCAGTAACCGAGGCGTAACGGTCAATATCGACGTCTGTTACCGACTTTGTTTCTCTTCAAAACCGTAGAGTTTGGAATTGTGCGGATATTCGGATCTGTCGGATATTTGGGGGAAGATGTACCTAAAAAAAAAGAAATTCATTCACGTTTAGCGTTTATTTGTGGTTAAACGTTGTTTCAGCATAGTCACAATTATTATCTGCTTTTTTGTAAATGAAAGTTTTTTGCGTTGTAGTTGTAACTTTCTAACACAAATAACTAATTGAGAGGAAATATTATCGTTGAACTTTGGAATTACACAATCAAATGAATGCAAATTGTTGAAAAACAACGGTAGCAACAGTAGATTAATTATGAAACAATGAAGGAATATCGCCCATTTGTTTAAACTAATGTATTTTTTTTTAAGTGTACAGTTTTGTAATCGTCATGTTTAGTGGAAAGTTTTAAATAAAACTTTGCCATTAAACATGACGTTTACATATTTATACCTTGAACCTTACCGAGCAAAAAATAAGCAAATATCCGAGCGATCCCTAACAATATCCACCACGTCCAGCACAAAATGCACACAAAAAATCGTATTTGTCAAGTCATAACCCTAACAATACCTACGAGATAGGGAATTAATATCCTCATCGGATCCGAAACTGTTAGAACACGGCAAAGATAAGCGGCAGTTGTCCCGAATTATGTATCCTTTGTTCAATAGATACTTTTCGATAAACTATCATAATTTCTGAAACGCGTACTGAATACTGAAATGTTGTTGTTTTTACGTGATTCGCAGTTCTTATTGTTTTAATTTACCAGTTATTTTTAACCTCCGACGCAAAAAGAGGGGTGCTATAATTATGACCGCTATGTGTCTGTGTGTCTGTCTGTGGCACCGTTGCTTCTAAGCGGGTCAACCGATTTCGATGCGGTTTTTTTTTTTGTTCGAATGCATGTTTTTCGGAGATCGTTTTTAGGTATATTTTGGCAAATTGATCCTGCCATTTACTTGGTATGGGGGGTGAAAGTGAGGATGAATAATCGGGGTATCAAATGACACGATGTGTATATTACAATTAGACATGTTTTATCAAGATCAATTCAGCCATTTACTAGATATGGGGGGTGATTTAGGGATGTTTCTTAAACTACTTATAAGTATTTTTTTTAGGGGGTTTTTCAATTTTGTATTTAATTTTTAATGAGATTTGGTTAGAGATGGAACTAAGCAATTATTATCAACGATACATTTGGTTGTAAAAAAATAGTAACGATAAATATTTAATTATTTTTGGCGGGGAAATCATTAAATCTCCTTTGGGATTGTGGGACTTCTACTAAATAAGAACTCGTCTTGTTCTTTCAGATGCCCTTGCGTTCTGATGCTGCGGTATCTTATTAGAACATTTCCACATCTTATTAGAACATTTCCCCGGCAGGCTCCGTCATTAATGCTGACAGCTCTTTGAGCCGTGTATGGAACACCACGCAACGTCAACTCGAGACTCACTAACTATAAATATGGTCTAATGATAATTATATCTCTAATTTATCCAGTGTAACGCATCTGTTTAACAAGACTATTTTGAAGCGCACGCTGTTGTGATTGGCTGTTGAAAATTCATACAATTGTGACATAATATCTCACAAATTTGTGATTGTTGGTATGAATTTAAGTGTATTTTTTTAAAGAGTAATCAAATCAAATCAAATCAAAAATATTTATTTGCCAGAATATGGTACAATAGATGTTACAATTCCTGGTTACCAGCATATCCTGCCATGACATGGCGTACAAATATGTCTTAAAAAATAAACACAAAACTTATATTAAGTATTATCTTATAAATAATTACAATTAGGAATAAAAATATCTAAATCTTAAATAATTAATGTATATCATTGAAATTGTATTTTAATAATAATAGAATATGAATAGAATTGTAATTGTAGCATATGATCGAATAACAGTTGATTTGTTTTATTACATTAGTGACTTATCCTCTACTTAGTATATATTACTCTTTAAAAAAATACACTTGTAAATTATCACTTTTACATAAAAATCATCGTCCACACGGTACCATGATATAAGTGAATATATTTGAACATTACACATATGTGTTTTGTACAAGGAATTTATCAGCCAGGTATTTCAACGACGTGTCGGCAACTCGGCACCACAGCAATATGGCTGAAGTCATAAACATCTCTATATGCTCTCATATGCAGGCAGTTGGTTATCGCACGGAAAACATATTCTCTGCGTTGTATTAACTGCTGGGGAAGCCAGCTGCTACCTGTCAACATATAACATCTTATATGCCACTTGATAAAGCAGGAAAATACTTCTATAATTACTAATTAATCTATATAATAAAAATGAATCGCTAAATGTGTTGCTAAGCGCAAAACGCGAAAACGGCTGGACCGATTTGGCTGATTCTTTTTTTGTTGTGTTTGGTTTTGTCAGGAGAAGGCACTTATGAAAAAAAAATAGGAAAGGTCTCAAGGGTAGGGGTAGGGTAGGGTAGAGGTAGGGTAGGGGTAGGGGTAGGGTACGGTGTGGTAGGGTAGGGTAGGGGTAGGGTAGGGGTAGGGTAGGGGTAGGGTAGGGGTAGGGTAGGGGTAGGGTAGGGGTAGGGTAGGGGTAGGGTAGGGGTAGGGTAGGGGTAGGGTAGGGGTAGGGTAGGGGTAGGGTAGGGGTAGGGTAGGGGTAGGGTAGGGGTAGGGTAGGGGTAGGGTAGGGGTAGGGTAGGGGTAGGGTAGGGGTAGGGTAGGGGTAGGGTAGGGGTAGGGTAGGGGTAGGGTAGGGGTAGGGTAGGGGTAGGGTAGGGGTAGGGTAGGGGTAGGGTAGGGGTAGGGTAGGGGTAGGGTAGGGGTAGGGTAGGGGTAGGGTAGGGGTAGGGTAGGGGTAGGGTAGGGGTAGGGTAGGGGTAGGGTAGGGGTAGGGTAGGGGTAGGGTAGGGGTAGGGTAGGGGTAGGGTAGGGGTAAGGTAGGGGTAGGGTAGGGGTAGGGTAGGGGTAGGGTAGGGGTAGGGTAGGGGTAGGGTAGGGGTAGGGTAAAGTAGGGTAGGGGTAGGGTAGGGTTAGGGTAGGGGTAGGGTAGGGGTAGGGTAGGGGTAGGGTAGGGGTAGGGTAGGGGTAGGGTAGGGGTAGGGTAGGGGTAGGGTAGGGGTAGGGTAGGGGTAGGGTAGGGGTAGGGTAGGGGTAGGGTAGGGGTAGGGTAGGGGTAGGGTAGGGGTAGGGTAGGGGTAGGGTAGGGGTAGGGTAGGGGTAGGGTAGGGGTAGGGTAGGGGTAGGGTAGGGGTAGGGTAGGGGTAGGGTAGGGGTAGGGTAGGGGTAGGGTAGGGGTAGGGTAGGGGTAGGGTAGGGGTAGGGTAGGGGTAGGGTAGGGGTAGGGTAGGGGTAGGGTAGGGGTAGGGTAGGGGTAGGGTAGGGGTAGGTTAGGGGTAGGGTAGGGATAGGGTAGGGGTAGGGTAGGGGTAGGGTAGGGGTAGGGTAGGGGTAGGGGTAGGGTAGGGGTAGGGTAGGGGTAGGGTAGGGGTAGGGTAGGGGTAGGGTAGGGGTAGGTTAGGGGTAGGGTAGGGGTAGGGTAGGGGTAGGGTAGGGGTAGGGTAGGGGTAGGGTAGGGGTAGGGTAGGGGTAGGGTAGGGGTAGGGTAGGGGTAGGGTAGGGGTAGGGTAGGGGTAGGGTAGGGGTAGGGTAGGGGTAGGGTAGGGGTAGGGTAGGAGTAGGGTAGGAGTAGGGTATTGGTAGGGTAGGGTAAGGTAGGGGCAGTGTAATGTTTGGGTAGGGTAGGGGTAGAGTAAGGTATGGGTAGGGTATCGGTAGGATAAGGGTAGTGGTATCGGTTGGTCGGGTAGGACATCACGCGAACGAAGTCGTGGCTGGTCAGCTAGTAAGGAATAAATTAGACTTAAAGATCTCATAACAAAGTGTGAAAACAGACTAATTACTCGAATATCTTTGACATAATTCTTCCAATCTTACTTAGGTGTTTCACATGGAGTGATCTGACCACCACACCTCATAGCTGGCTCATACGATACCTCTTGGTAAGACTGTTGTTAGATTTTCTGACTTTGGATTTGCTGCCCGTTACGGCCGTCAAAGATGAACAGACGCCAGCACATCAAGCTACACCAATCTGTCGAATTGCTTTAATAGATTTTCAACTTTATTATTAAAGAAATTAGGTTCAAGTTTGATTGGGTAAATTTGACAGTTTCGGGTAGCTTTATGTGCTGGCGCCTGTATACGACAGCTGGGAACAACTACTTACCGAGCTTTCCGAGGCTCGCAGGAATCTCGATAATTATGTTAAGATATCCCATCTCTAGAGATAGGGCCCCATAGGGCCATTGCCTGTCGGGGTTGCGGGAATGTTTTAACGGGATGTTTTAGCGGCCCCGGAATGCAAGGGCAGCTGAAGGAACTAGGTGGGTTTTTGTCAGTAGAAGTCTGACACTCTCTTCCTTTTAAAGTATCAAAAAGAAAACAAATAAATAGATACTAAATTGTCTATGCACAGTCATATTTCCTCATTCTAATCTATTCCCATCCCTAATTTATTTATTTATTTAAACTTTATGTACAATTGTGTTACATGGGCGGACTTAATGCAGCAAGGCATTCTCTACCAGTCAACCTTTGGGTTGAAAAAAAAAACACACTGTGGTAGGTGTACGAGAAAATGGAATGAAATAATATATTTAATACTAATAAATATAATACTAATATATGATAATACTAATAAAATACACACATATGCTAAAATGACAAACTAATAGATTCACTTCCTTACAATCCGAAACCTTCACCATAAATGCGTCTGATACTAATCACTCAACAAAATGGCGCGGTCATTTTATCGGCTTTAATAATCAACCCATTTTATCAAATATACTCCTACCTACAAAGACTGTTACTTTATCAATCTACGTTGGTGATAAGTGGCAAGAAAAGGGGCGTCCCGGAGCGGTGTCGTGATAAGTGGCCACGGATTCAAGTCGCCGACGAAGACCTGTGAGTACCTTATATTCCACTTCCGCTCCAATCACAGCGGGAGGTGTCATTTGATGATTTTCCCACCCAGAAAAACAAAAGATATCCCATCTGCGGACCAACCACGGCAAGTGTTAACATAGTCTACTAGAAAATTATCTACGTATATTTTCTAAGGGTTTAAATCCTCTTTAAACTACCCTTTGCAGCCTTTACACTGAAATTTCTAAACATTAGCTTTGTTTCCATTTCAAAGTTTCAACCAATCTCTTCAGCATCAAAAATAAGGCCTACACCCAGCCGTCAGAGCGCAGGCCGCAGACACATTGCCGCGACATAAATACCGGTATGAAATGCGGTGCGACGCGGCGCGGCGCGTCCTCGGCACGCGCGTCATTCCGCTGTGCCGCGCGGTAAACTGGTCCATGGTTATCGTCTATCAGATGCAGGTGGGTAAGGCTGTGATTACACGAAATATTATATTTTGAATTTGGTTGGTCAGAGGCAGAGTGCCCGAATTTTTAAGTAGTTTCCGCGACTGCATCGCAATGGCATGTCAAAAATACTTTATATTATTTTCCAAACATTTTGATTTATTTATTCACTAGCTTTTGCCCGCGACTTCGTCCGCGTGGAATAGTTACTTTGGGCTAACGTAATTTAACCCCGATTTTGAAGCATTCTTCATTGGCGCTCCACTCCTATTGGCCTTAGCGTAATGATAGCCTTTCTCTATAAATTGACTACTTAATTAAAAAATATTTTTTCAATTCGAACCAGTAGTTCCTGAGATTGTCGCGTTCAAACAAACAAACAAACTCTTCAGCCTTATATTATTAGTATAGATAGCTGTTGCCCGCGAATTCGTCCGCGTTTCCTTCGTTTTTCGTAAAAAATAGCCTATGTCCTTTCTCACGGTTCAGTGATTTTGATGTAACAGATAGATTAACTTTCGTAATTTAGTAGGGAAATATAATAAGTCAAACTATAATACTGTTGAAAAATATCGCAATACGGAACCTCACAATATTATTGTTAATAGCTGTGCCCGCGACTCCGTCAGCGTGAACTCCTTGTGTGTTATTAAGTTAATGTATTGGTAATATTGTTTAAATCACGTTCATTCGGCCGTGAGACGCGTCGAGCGCGGCGACCGATTCTCAAAAATAATCCTTATAGCATGATTCAGTATTCACGCGCGATGGCTTATTATTTGCGTATTTCATGTATAACTTTGGTGTTTCTATACCGATTTATATGATTCTTTTTTATGGAATAGTTAATAATGTTAACTTTTTCAATTAGAGGTGACTGAGAGTGTTATAAACGTAAGAGTAGACAAATATTATAATCAGAAATCATCGAACTGCTAAGCTATCGGGAGTTACACGTGTTATTGTGAGTCAACCATAAAACATAGACATATGCTGTCGTGGGATATTTTTTTATATAATTTTAAGGAGAACATTACCGTCATGAAATGATTTCTGTGTAGCTTTAATAATTAAGGTCGCACACGCGACGGAAGCTTAAAAAATGGAGTAACTTCTCCCATTTTCCCAACATTTCCCTTCACTGCTCTGCTCCTATTGATTGTAGCGTGATGAAAAGTATACTATAACCAGCTCAGGAGTATGAAAAATTATTGTACCAAGTTTCGTTAAAATCCGTCGAGTAGTTTTTGTTTCTATAACGGTTATACAGACAGACAGACAAAAATTTTAATGATTGCATTTTCGGCATCAGTATCGATCCCTAATCACCCCCTGATAGTTATTTTGGAAATATATTTCATGTACAGAATTGACCTCTTTACAGATTTATTATAAGTATAGATAATATAAAGTTTTTTTTTGTGAATGGGAGAACACTGTAAATTGTTAAATTTAAATAAACACTGGGTTAAATTTAACGTTAGCCCAAAGTAACTATTCCACGCGGACGAAGTCGCGGGCAAAAGCTAGTATGAAAATAAACTTGAGAAGCGACAACATTAGACTTCAGTAATGAAGGATAAATTAATAATAAATGAAACAGAAAGAAAATCTGTCAAATCGGATGGATTATCGTAGAGAAAAATAAAAAGACACATGAAAGTGGAGTTGTGAACGGTGACGTAGACCCCATCCACATGCACGAGATATTCGGGAGTACTGTCAATGTGCTCACAGCTAAGGAGTGGAATTCCCTGTTTGAGTCTATATTTTCTGACAGCTTTAACCTGGAGGTATTTAAGTCAAGAGTGAATAAGTTTCATCTTGGATCAAATCATCGCTTACCATTCGGTGAGATGGTGTTCAAATGCAAGCCATCAAAAAACTACTTTAAATTAGTTGCTATATTTTCAGAAATATGTTGAGCCCAGATTTCAGAATTCGTACCACTGTCAGATCGTCTGAAGCGCCGTCGTCGAATCATTTTATAACGTTTCAAAACTTGTCACAACTCAAGGCGGTATGTGGACATTTATAATAATAATATTATATTTTTTTATTTTGAATTCCCTGCCAGCCTGTGTTTCCTGATATCTATAACCTGAGGGTCTTTAAGTCAAGAGTGAATAGGTTACTTGACAGGCTGGCAAAATTAGCAACTACGAATGGTCATGAATATAATTTAAAACTATTTTACACGGAATATCTTAATCTAGCGAAAGAAAAATGTTATAACCTATTCAAAGAATATTTCGATGAGTGAAGCAAAGAAAAAGGTATCTGGTTTAGGACGATAAAGTGTCAGCCTTCTCGAACACCATGGTTTATGAACATCCAAATAAGTAGAAATATTATAATTACAGCAAATAGGTTGCGTTCAGGTCACTACCCTTCTAAGAAATTTGCATTTTTTATGAAAAAAAGTTGATTCCCCTAATTGCGATGTATGTGGTGTATTTGATGACGTTCATCACTTATTAATAGCATGTACTAAATATGAAAGAGACAGGAAATCACTGATGCGTGAATTTAAACTGAATTTGCTGGATGTTGGGAATTTCCAAGTTATATTAGCAAATCCCATTTCGTCTGCTGCTAACAAACTGTTCAAGATGTTCTCGCGTCAGTGAGATCTTGTTTCTAATATTTTGATTAATTTAGATTTATATTTTTTATGTAGCTGTAATGTGTACTTATGTCTCAACGGGGCTGACATGTTCATAGAATAAAAGTCCCTAAAATCAAAGATTAAAAAAAAAGTTACTTCTGGGCAAGCGTGCTCCATCTTCGACCACATCATCACTTACCATCAGGTGAGATGGTTGACAACGCGAGGCTATCAATAATAAAACAATAAACAACCACGTCCATATGGGTTAGAAGTTAGTACTTACAAACTATGTTAGTGGCAATACAATCAAAGTATTAGTTTGCTTATTTAAAACCTAATTACTGTCTAAAACAAAAGTCATGAGATTTGTTTTAATCAGAACCTAATTATGATGCCTCAGAATAAGAAATTATTCCGCTCATATTGAATTTACGATCAGCTAGATTAGAAATAGCACTTACGACTTGATACTTGTAACTTTTACAGTGACCGTTTATGACATGAAAATCTTAACCACTTGTTCAAGTAAAACATTAATTGTAAGTACGATTATAGCTGTTGTTTAAACCGACAATAACACAAACAAAGCAGTACAAACAATCTGACGGCCCCGAAAGTCTAAAACTACTTCGCATCAGATCTAGATTAGGAGTAATTTATATCAGTTAACTCTCGATTACGCCTCATTTGGGCAAACTCGATACTTTTGCTTTAGGCCGCTCTAATCTTGATTTAAGTCAAGACTTACTTGTTCGGAATGCGGCGTAAGTTGTGGCTAGAGGGAATTACGTCTGTGAAGGGAACTGTCTCCCGTCCAAGGGCCTTTGTCTTTATTTGTTTTTCATTATTTACGTTGCTGAAATAGGTTTATTGATTTACAAAGGGAATTGCGGTGCGATGTTGTTTGCGGAATCTGTTGTGGTTTTACGTCTGTGTGCTCTTAGCTTTATCTGTGGGTAGTCCAAATAAGTGTATGGTAAATCATATTTATTGTAACTAAATATAACTTGATATTGTAAGGTGTAATGTTTCCTACTTAATATTATAAATGCATTCGTAAGCCTGTCTTTTACGTCAAAACCGCTTAACCTATTTTGATGAAATTTAGTTCAGTTGTGGATTAGACTTTGCAGAAGGCTACAAGACATTTTAAAAAAATATGTTGATAAAATTATCAAGATCGATCACATTAGACTACTGCCGTCCACTGCTGGGCATAGGCTTATCCTTATCTGCAACACCATTTCCCACCTGCCACATTCAGACCGTTTCATCTACTTATTTAAGGTCTTCGATCCACCTAGCTGGGTGTCAGTGACGTAGCTAGGCCTAGGTGAAATGGGCCGTCACCCATTGAGACCAAACATCCAAACATTGGAGACCAGTCTCCAATGTTCCCTCTGCTATGTCAATTCTTAAGAAATTTACTGGCACTTCCTCATAGTAGTGCCAATGTTGAGAGACTGTTTTCTTCTATTAATAGTATGAAAACCTGCCAAAGAAATAGACTTTGCACATACACTAGAGGGTTTGTTCCATACTAAAAGATTTATAACAAAGAACAACGGCCAGTCTAGTTTAGGATCATTTAAAACTTTTTAACAAAAACATGTCTAAACATAAATCTTCTATACTTATAATAAATCTGTAGAGAGGTCAATTCTGTACATGAAATATATTTACAAAATAACTATCAGGGGGTGATTAGGGATCGATACTGATGCCAAAAATGAAATCAGTAAAATTTTTGTCTGTCTGTCTGTCTGTCTGTCTGTCTGTATAACCGTTATAGAAACAAAAACTACTTGACGGATTTTAACGAAACTTGGTACAATTATTTGTCATACTCCTGAGCTGGTTATAGTATACTTTTCATCACGCTACAATCAATAGGAGCAGAGCAGTGAAGGGAAATGTTGGGAGAACGGGAGAAGTTACTCCATTTTTTTAAGCCTCCGTCGCGTGTGCAACCTTAATGGTTAAAGCTACACAGAAATCATTTATGACGGAAATGTTCTCCTTATAATTATATAAAAAATATCCCACGACAGCATATGTCTATCTTTTATGGTTGACTCACAATAACACGTGACACTCCCGATAGCTTAGCAGTTCGAAGCTTTCTGATTATTATTCTGCTCCGAGATTTAAAACCACCACAACTATGCAATGGAACTCGGCTAAAAGTAACCCAGTAGCAACAAAATATAATCGAGGCTCAAATTTTAACAGGTTGCGGTGCAGGAGAAACCGTCTTTATTCCCAGAATTCCCATAATACCAAATAATTTTCCATTCCAATTTAAAATAACGCAATTCCAAGTATCGGTGTGTTATACAATGACAATTAATAAGGCTCAAGGGCAGACTTTTCGTGTTGCTGGAGTAGATCTCGGTGTCAGTTGTTTCTCGCATGGTCAGTTGTACGTCGCTCTTTCCCGGGTTAGCAGTTCTAGAAATCTTTATGTTCACGTGCCGGACGGGTCAACTTTCAACATAGTTTACCCGGAAGCTTTGCGCTGAAGTATTTTCATTCTATAGGTACTTAAGCCTCATGTAAACGTGATCTAAACAATATTACCAATACATTAACTTAATAACACACAAGGAGTTACACGTTGACGGAGTCGCGGGCACAGATATTTATTTTATTTTCTTCTCTTTATTTTATTTAATAAATTATTTTCTAATTAAATAGTCAATTTATAGAGAAAGGCTATAGGCTATATCATTACGCTAAGGCCAATAGGAGCGGAGCGCCAATGAAGAATGCTTCAAAATCGGGGTTAAATTTAACGTTAGCCCAAAGTAACTATTCCACGCGGACGGAGTCGCGGGCAAAAGCTAGTAATAAATAATTTCAAAACAGTTTCTCCGCACTATTCAAATCTATGGGCTTTTAAATATTCACCTACGGCGCATTTATATTTTTTAACCATCATGAGTATGTATGTCGTGCTACAATATGTTTGGTAGCATAGATCTTATGGGATAGATCTTTTGTTACCGCGACCTCGCTAATGGTACTTCACCCACGTCCATATTAGCCTACGCTACGCCACTGCTGGGTATACTTACGTTTGCGTTTGCATCAAATTTTCAGCACACGTTTACTCCATCTACAATCGTTCCCTCTTACAAAGTGTCCATTAACAATTTGTACGGAGGTTTAGGTAGATGCACGTAGTCATCTTCCCCAAACAAGTCTATAAATAAGGAACCGTACAATTACCGTAACATTTTATTTCCCGTGTCGCGGCGGAGAGCATCAATACGAATACCGGTTTCTCGTATTTTATGATAAACATGCTCCCTTTGCCCCACTTATTGAACATCTACGGAACAGGCGGTAGACAGCTGCAGAAGGGCAAGTAATAAAATTAAAGGTATAAGTTGGCCGATGTCCCGATATTGGCTGATTAATTGATCGATTTAGCTGTAATTAATTGTAATGATATAGTTCATACATGTTCAAATACAATGAGAATTGTTATCTATACTTATAATAAATCTGTAGAGAGGTCAATTCTGTACATGAAATATATTTCCAAAATAACTATCAGGGGGTGATTAAGGATCGATACTCATGCCAAAAATGCAATCAGTTAAATTTTTGTCTGTCTGTCTGTCTGTCTGTCTGTCTGTCTGTATAACCGTTATAGAAACAAAAACTACTCGACGGATTTTAACGAAACTTGGTACAATTATTTTTCATACTCCTGAGCGGGTTATAGTATACTTTTCATCACGCTACAATCAATAGGAGCAGAGCAGTGAAGGGAAATGTTGGGAAAACGGGAGAAGTTATTCCATTTTTTAAGCTTCCGTCGCGTGTGCAACCTTAATGGTTAAAGCTACACAAATCATTTCATGACGGAAATGTTCTCCTTAAAATTATATAAAAAATATCCCACGACAGCATATGTCTAACTTTTATGGTTGACTCACAATAACACGTGTAACTCCCGATAGCTTAGCAGTTCGAAGCTTTCTGATTATAATATTTGTCTACTCTTACGTTTATAACACTCTCAGTCACCCCTAATTGAAAAAGTTAACATTATTAACTACCTATCTATACTTATAATAAATCTGTAGAGAGGTCAATTCTGTACATGAAATATATTTCCAAAATAACTATCAGGGGGTGATTAAGGATCGATACTCATGCCAAAAATGCAATCAGTTAAATTTTTGTCTGTCTGTCTGTCTGTCTGTCTGTCTGTCTGTCTGTATAACCGTTATAGAAACAAAAACTACTCGACGGATTTTAACGAAACTTGGTACAATTATTTTTCATACTCCTGAGCGGGTTATAGTATACTTTTCATCACGCTACAATCAATAGGAGCAGAGCAGTGAAGGGAAATGTTGGGAAAACGGGAGAAGTTACTCCATTTTTTAAGCTTCCGTCGCGTGTGCAACCTTAATGGTTAAAGCTACACAAATCATTTCATGACGGAAATGTTCTCCTTAAAATTATATAAAAAATATCCCACGACAGCATATGTCTAACTTTTATGGTTGACTCACAATAACACGTGTAACTCCCGATAGCTTAGCAGTTCGAAGCTTTCTGATTATAATATTTGTCTACTCTTACGTTTATAACACTCTCAGTCACCCCTAATTGAAAAAGTTAACATTATTAACTACCTATTCCATAAAAAAATTGGCCAAGTGTGAGTCAGACTCGCCCATGAAGGGTTCCGTAGTAAATATAATATAATATGCAAATTTATTTGACGAAAAAAAAACCTTACAAATTTCTTAAAACTAGCTTATTTACATTTTTTACAACTGCGCCAAATAAATTTGTTTTGAAAAAAAAAACCTTACAAATTTCTTAAAACTGGCTTTTTTACATTTTTTATAACTGCGCCGAATAAATTAGTTTTTCATAGTGTTTGTATGAATTACAAAGTTATATTTGCGGTTTTAGAAAATATGCTGTATCTCAAAAACTGCTGAACTGATTTCGTTCAAACTAATTTTGGTTGAAAGTTTATATTAAGATCTACAGACATATATTTTTTTTAGATTTTTCACTCCATTATTATAGAAGTTAGAGGTTGTGTCCGCCACACACACATTTACCACTTTGGAAGCTTATATCTTTTAAACGATTGACTTTATGGAAAAGTGGTTTTAGAAACCCCGATGTCGTTTTTAAAGAACTATCTATAGGTACCACACATGCATCGATTTCATGAAAAAAAATATTTTCAGGTTTAGTTCCATGTATGGGGAGCCCCCCTTTATTTTAAATATTTTTTAATTTTTTTCTCAAAATCGGAAAGCGGTTCACAGAATACATCTACCTATCAAGTTTCACATGTATAGTCCTAATAGTTTCGGAATAAAATTGCTGTGACAGACGGACGGACGGACAGACATGTCGAAACTATAAAGATTCCGTTTTTTGCCATTCGGCTACGAAACCATAAAAAGAATCATATAAATCGGTATAGAAACACCAAAGTTATACATGAAATACGCTTATAATAATAAGCCATCGCGCGTGAATACTGAATCATGCTATAAGGATTATTTTTGAGAATCGGTCGCCGCGCTCGACGCGTCTCGCGGTCGAAGCGTTTTCTAGGTACTTAAGCCTCATGTGAACGTGATCTAAACAATATTACCAATACATTAACTTACGCTGACGGAGTCGCGGGCACAGCTATATTGTATCATCACGCTAAGGCCAATAGGAGCGGAGCGCCAATGAAGAATGCTTCAAAATCGGGGTTAAATTTAACGTTAGCCCAAAGTAACTATTCCACGCGGACGAAGTCGCGGGCAAAAGCTAGTATATGAATAAATAAATGAAATGAAATACATGTAACACCACGGCCCTATTTAATTAAGCTGATAATCCGACATATGTCAAAAAGTGTAAATTCAATAATTTTTTTGTTTAATAAAACTTACAGGCGACAAAATTGTCTTAGTGGAAAATTAACAAATATACAACGTGTAATGGAAACCCCATATCTATCCAAAAGGGCTGAAGACAACATCTGGTATGGAGTCTCTATGCACAGTTTCAGCTTAAAATAAGTGACTCAAAGAATTGATACCAGATTATCGGTTTCATATGTTTCTTGAATATCAATCATAAAAAACATGTCACAGCACTACGAGAGTCAATAACTTTCGACGTCACTTGCCAATAACACGATAATTATCTGCGTTCTTCTGAATTTGGAAAATTCGGTCTCCGGTATCAATGTATTGAAATTTCTAATAAGTTCCACACATGTAGACATAGGTTTACAAAACCCTTTCCATATCGTTTGTTATCATCGAGAAGCCGTGCACTTGGTATGTATATACCCTTTAAATTATACGTTGTATAGGAAAAGCATGACAATCCGACCTTTTTCTGTTTCATAAAACTTTTTAAGTGACAGGTGACAATTTATCGTGAAAAACTTGTCCAAACTACTTTATTAAACAGAAATTGTCATGACATAATTGTAGAATTGTCAGATAAATCTGACAGGAGCGTTACCCTATGTCACGAAATCATATTTTGAAGGTGTAAGAAAGTAATTTATTTATAACCGTTATGCAAAACTAAAATAAAAGCAAACTAGAATAAAGCATATAAAATCATCTTAAACACTGTCGGCTGGTAAGTAGAGACTGGTGGCATTGCCTCATTGTTTGACAATGCTTAGCCTTTGGACAAAGAAATAGCCAGCCCTTGGGTCAAGGGAAGCGTCAACGAGCTTTTACAATATTTCTATAAAAAGGCTGTGAGCACACGGGCTCTACGATCCAAGATTTTCGACCCCAAACGGCTCGAAAATATAATTATCACCGAGTTTACGTCGCTTGAGGTATTCCGCAGCCGCAGCAAGAGCGCTAGCACAACATGATGAACTGGGAAGATGGGATGGCGCGAGAGTATCGACACAAGTTGCGATTGACACTAAAGGTCTGACCATCTTCCAAGGAGACATTGCCATGCCGTCCGGTCATTTGCCATTGTCACGCACCAAGCCATTGGGTTCCAATATGGTAGGAATGCTGACGGTGACAAACACTCGTAGTGGCACTAGTGAATGATTCATTCTGTTACTTTTTCAATAATTTTTTTTTCTAGTTTTTCCTCATTTATCTTCATAAAACAAAAGTATTTACAAATATGTCAAAAGTCGACATAATTGTCACGATAATCCGACAATTGTCAGAAATATTTTGATGTGGTTTTGTGACATATGTCGAATTTATTAAACGCGTTTTTACTTGATAAATATTTCACGATTTTGCCTGTCAATTTTTTACTTATTTGTCAGATTTATTAAACAGCCTAAGCGCGACAATTCTACAATTTTGTCACTTTTTGACATATATGTCGAATTGTCAGCTTTATTAAGTAGGGCCAAAGGAATGCGCTTTATACGTACTCAGTCCCGTTAACCTAAAACTTCACTTCTGTTAAATCGTACAATATAACAATTTGTTAAAAGTCCAAAATGTGTGGCAAATACATGTACTACTTATCGAACTTTGTAGCCAATCCCATGCAGAATGCATGTAGTGGTGAAGGAAATGTACTCTTGGATAGCATATTAAATGGTAGTTTTTTCGAATATTATAACCAGGGGTAGCTCGTCGTCCGATAAGGACCAGGCCCAAGTCGACTGCACGTGGAACTCCACGCCCGACTCAAAGAGCATCAGTTCTAATGACGATTACAGGATTGCTTTATTGAGATATCGCAGCCCTGGAATATAGAGGCAACGAAAGGAATAGGGTGGTTTTTTTCAGTAAAAGTCTGATCTGACAATTCCTTCCGCTTTTCTCACAGAGCGGGTGAAGTAAATTGAGACTATTTGCCTGAAAAGTTATATCAATTGGCCTGTCATATGTATTCAATTTCAGGTGTTGTCTGAAGTTATTCTTTTATGTCGTGTCTATATGATGAGCCGAAATATACTCGTGTTTCGTAATATTCACCTGATCGTAGACTATGGCTTTATTAGGACCTTATTGCCTCTCCAATTCGACATGCCGCGAATATTTTTTTTATTTGTGAATTTGGAAAAGGCATTGATAGAATTTTAAGGTTCCTATTAAGCTATCTGTTATAAAGAATACTTTGTGTTTCTCATAGGGCATGCAGTTATACATATGTTTATTATAATAACACCACCAAGCTTATAAGATTTCTCTTCAAATGAAACATAAAAACTGAAATATGTTCGTTGATTATTCCATTTTTAGGGTTCCGTAGCCGAATGGAAAAAAAAACGAAACCCTTAGAGTTCCGTCATGTCTATCTGTCTGTCCGTCCGTATATCACAGCCATTTATTCTGTAACTATTAGGACTATTCATGTGAAACTTGGTTATTAGAAATATTCAGTGAACCGCTTTCCGATTTTCAGACAAAAATTAAGGGGGGCTCCCCATACATGGAACTGTAACTGATTTTTTTTTTCATGAAGCCTATTTGTTTGTGGTATCTATAGACAGGTCTTTAAACATTACACTGAGGTTTATAAAGCCACTTTTTCATAAATTCAATCTTTTAAAAGATATACGCTTCAAAAGTGGTAAAATGTGTGCCCCCCTCTAAGTTCTATAATTGAGGAGTGAAAAATCTAAAAAAAAATATATGCTGTAGATCTTATATGAACTTGTAACGAAATTAATTTGAACGAGATCGAGACGGCAGTTTTTGAAATGTAGCATATTTTCTAAAGCCGCAAATATAACTTTGTAATTCATACAAACACTATGAAAAACAAAGTTATTTGGCGTAGTTACTACGGAACCCTTCATGGGCGAGTCTGACTCGCACTTGGCCAATTTTTGTTTATAAAGGTTTTCGCTTAAAAATAATAGCTGCAGGGGTCTCGATTTTCGAGGGCAAGTAACTCTTGCTGATCATATCAAGATGTCACAGCGCCTAGGAAAGTATGTAAAGCGGTTAGTACCGGCTGTCTTTTGTAAAAGTTGGACAGTCATTATGGGGAGTCAGAAACCAGAAAATCTGACGCAAGTCTTGCTACAGGGTATCGAGTTACCCAGTTGCTTGGTTGTGGGCTTTAGATAGACAGTCGCTTCATGTAAAACACTAGTGTATATCTACTTAGCTGCATCCAATTACAGGTTGGGCAAGGGAAAGATAGATGCTCTGGAGATGTGGTGCTGGAGGAAGATGCTTAGAATATCATGGACGGAATTCCGCACGAACGTGTCCATACTTCAGGAGATCGGCATCACGCAGCGTCTATCGGCCGTAGTACAGTCGCGCATACTGCAGTACTTTGGTCGCATCTCTAGACGGGGGAACGACTCTATAGAGTAGCTGGTCGTTCAAGGAAAGGTGGAGGGAATCAGATCGCGCAGGTCACCAACGCGCTGGACTGACCAGGTGAAATCAGCACTGGGAAGCGGCGTATCTGAGTGCGTCAAGCACTCTGCCAACAGGGACAGATTGCGGAAGATCGTGCGAAGAGCAGTTTCCGCCCCTACCACTAGCCTCAACGTGACCACGACCGCTCTGTCAAGAGCGCAGCGACAAGGACGGAATGCATCCAATTACACTGGAAAATCGATGATCTTTTTTTTATTGATAATAGGCCCGCGTTGGACCTCCATCTCACCTGATGGTAAGTTATTATGTGGTTGAAAATAGAGCATGCTTACCTAAAAGTAACCTATTCACTCTTGACTTAAAGACCCCTAGGTTATAGCTATCGGGAAACACAGACTCTGGCAGGGAATTCCACTCCTTAGCCGTACGCACAATGAAGGTATTCCCAAAACGTTTAGTGCATATAGGTGGGATATCCACCATGTAACAATGGCGCATCGCTGTTTGTCTTATAGTCCGATGATGGAATGGGCTTTGCGGAATTAGATTATGTAATTCCATCGCACACTCCCCGAAATGTAACCGATAGAAAACCGATAGACTAGCAACTCGTCGTCGATGTTCAAGGCTTTGATTCGACCAGTGCATCGTTGCCAATGAGTCTTTTGGCGCGTTTCTCAATAGAGCATTCCATTCCATTTATTAGTCCGCAAATAAATATTGAAAGATTTACCATAACTCCAGATTCTCATCCCTTAATCTTTTCATTTAAAATCGCATTTAAAACAAAGGACTCGGTTATTTCCCGAACGATTTCGATCATTAAAATCGTCAATAATTATCCGTTCCTTTATAAGAAACCAATTAATACTAAAAAAGGGAAAAATGGCGGGATGGTTTAATTGCGCGCCCAAATTACTAAAGCGATTACAAAAGAAAATATGACAAAGGTGGTTCGTTTAACGTAATGGCCGACTTTACAACCATTTCTAGTCCATTTGATTAAAAAAGCTCGCATCCAAAGCCGATTGATTTTCTTTTACAATCCAATTGCTCTTCAGTTCGACGAAGACGGCTTTATAGTTGGGAGCGTAAGGGCGAGTTTTCTGTTTCTTAGGTTGTTTAAATTTGTAATTTCAATAACGCGGAACTTCTTCATTTGGAACGGTATTACGATAAAAGAAAGGGCTTCAGTGACTATTAAGAATGTTAAACTTCCCTTTCTGTTGGTGGCGCGTGGATAGCGGGGGAATCACCCGTGTAATGACGTAATGATAATTAGCTAATGTTTATTTTGAATTGAAATGTACGTCTTTTAATTTTATTAGTACACAGCACACACTTTCTATCATTTTACTACAAGATAAACGGCGATGCGCCATTGTTACCTGGCATGGTATAAACGTTTAATGCGTTTGGGTGGGATGTCCACATGCCACGCACTAAACGTTTTGGAAATACTTTCATTGTGCGCACGGCTTAGGCGTGGAATTTCCCACCGGAGTCTGTGTTTCCTGATTGCCATAACCTGGGGACCTTTAAGTTAAAAGTGAATAGGTTACTTCTAGGTAAGCGTGCTTCATCATCGACCACAATATCATCGCTTACCATCAGGTGAGTTGGTAGTCAAGCGCCAGCATATTAACAGTAAAAACAACTTATCAGAAGCTGTGATGGCCTAGTGGTTCCGTGCCCGACGAGTTGTAGGTCGTGAAATTACTTTATTTATATAATTTAAGGTCAGCCAACAATTGTTTACACATATCATTATAATGCGATTGACAAATTTAAAAATACAAGTGTAACAATCACTTATAGGCTAACACCACATGCACAGAAAATGGATTAAACGTGTACAAAATTAATTATTTTTACTAATTGTAATACAATAATTTTGGTTAGTTTTGTTCTTAAGATTAGGTTAGTTACACACAATACAATACAATGATCACAAATTCAATGCATAAATAATATGGATGTCAAATTTAAATGTTAAGAAAGAACATTAATTAAAATAGTAATTAAGATAATGAAATAATAAATTTGAAAAAATTAAAACTTGTGTAATTTATACCATCACTACTGTTCTCATAACGGTAAAAGAAATCAACGTGAGGAAAACGGCGTGTCTTACAACCAAAAATCTTGCGAGATCCACCAGCCGACCTCGTGGATTACGGCCTTTCTTCTCATAGAGTCCTGTTCCCAGCAGTCGAAGCGTTATAGGCTAATGATGATAATGATAATATGAGTGTCCGCTTCATGAATTTCAAGCTAATTTAATGAATCCATATTTCGGCATGAATGCACACATACACAACTCACACTAATACACACCTCACACAAATACTCACGCAGCCACACAAATCAGTCACGTCAATTAAATATCTTAATCTTTTGACGGTTTTCTCTTTTTTTCTTTTTTTCTTTGTGTAATTTATTATTTATGTAAATACATTCCTTACATCTGCTTGAAATAAATTTTCCTCTCGCCTGGAGTTGGGGGTTGATAGCTGCGCCACAGTTTTGTCAACTTTTGCAGCTATCCTCGTTTAATATTGTTTCTGCCTTTATTTGTTATTTTTTCCAAATAAATAAATATTATAATGTTTCTATAAAACTAGTCCGGCAGGTGTTGTACCTACCTTTTACTTTTAAAGCTTGGTATTTACTAATTGAGCTAGAAATACCAAGTTTTAAGTGCTAAACAGGTTACTCGCTGCAAATGGGTATAATTTTCTGAAGACATCCATGTATTTTCATACCACTCATAAAACTAATCTAAGACAGTACGCCCGTCAAATTAAACTTGAAAGCGAAAAGCAGGCAAGTGTTCCCATTATTTTCCATTAAAAACACTGCACTTGAGGCGTGACCTCATTCTCCGATGCATATTCCATGTCTTATATTTTCTTGTTTGCCCGTCCGTTCAGAATAGCTCCATTGCTCTATAGCTTCGTGATTGGTGTTCCGATCGCCTTCGGAAATATTGTTCGCGGTAAAAACAATTTCAGAAGATATTGTTTGTTTGAAATACTGGATATATTTTGCTTTTAAAATTGATTTTGAAATAGAAGACGCTGTGTCAAGATTGAGCAGTAGATGGGAGCTTTGTGAGGGCTCGTTCTTTGTATTTGTTGTGATGATGAAACGGAATGATGTTACTGTGCTTGTACACTGCCATATTTTTATTGGAGTTTTAGTTACAAGTCGGTTGGAATACAGGTCTGGTCCATGTCGGGTTTTGTGGAGCATTGGATGAGCATTGGCAATAGATGTTTTCTGGCAGAAATAATAATGAGGTTAAATTTAACAAAAAATAGGACAAATGTACAGACAAAATTGTATAATTTTTTCTTATCGAAAGAAAATAAATGAATGATTAAATTAAATGCTTATTTATTTAAATGGAATACCCAAGAATAGGTTTTTTTTAATAAATGGTTTAATATAAAATTATAATACAGTAAGTACATACAGGTAAACATGAAATAAAAAATCTGGAATATAACCTAACTTAAGCAAAAATTATCCATACTTAATATTATAAATGCGTAAGTAACTCTGTCTGTCTGTGTGTTACCTTTGCACGCCTAAACCACTGAACCGATTTAGATGAAATTTGGGATGGGAATAGTTTAGGACCCTGGAAAGGATATAGGATATTTTTAATCCCAAAATTCCCACGGGATCGGGATTTACACGAAAAAAACCTTCACGCGAACGAAGTCGCGAGCAAAAGCTAGTAATTTATAAATTAAATTATCCATCAGTTAAAAAATAGGTCAAATTAAGTTGGTAGAGAAAATATAATCATTGGTTTCATTTGCTTTTTTTAAAGATTATTACTGATAACATTAAAATAACATTAAAAACCACACACTATCACAACATCACAGGATTTACCCCTAGTTTAGTGCTACTACTAAATTAGGTGTGATTCTGTATCTGAGATCAGTGTCACTTCGCAACAATATTACAAGCCGAGTTTTCATACTGATCTAGAAAAACTACATTAGCATTTCTATGATTTAGCATATATTGATAACATTGATAGTGATCAATGTTAACGATCATGTAACGGTAAGGCTGTAATTTAAAACAAGTGTGTTTATCTTCAGGATGAAAAGTAACCTACGATGCTCACCGACTGCTGTAGACTTCTACAACTGAAAACAATTCCTTAACCATATTATTGCTTTCAGTGATGGCCTCCTACAAACAAACAAATATCGCCGGCCGTTGCAATCACTTACAAGTACCATCTTTATGGCTCTGTCTCGCACAAGATTCACAGTATTATGCTGAGTGATAGACGATCGCAATTATGACATGATAGATTCTGCCCGCGCCTTTATTGGCTGGTTTTCCCGCGTAAATTCTGATCCGGGAATTGAATGATCCGGGATAGTTTCGTCATGTCTGTCTGTCTGCCTGTCCATCCGTCCGTATGTCACAGCCATTGGTCACAGCCATTTTATTCCGAAACTATTAAGACTATACATGTGAAACTAGGTAAGTAGATGTATTCTGTAAACTGCTTTCCGATTTTAAATAAATTAAAAAATATTAAAAATTAAGGGGGGCTCTCCATACATGGAACAGAAACTGAAAATATTTTTTTTCATCTATAGAATGGTCTTTCAAAATGACATTGAGGTTTCTGAAACCACTTTTTAAATAAAGTCAATCCTGTAAAAGTTATACGATTCCAAAGTGGAAAATGGTGTGTCTACCCTCTAACTTTATAATAATAAAGTGAAAAATCTAAAAAAATGTATACTGTAAATCATAATATAAAATTTCAAGGTTTTGAACGAGATCGGGTCTGCAGTTTGTGAGATATAGCATATTTTCTAAAACCGTAAATATAACTTTGTAATTCATACAAACAGTATGAAAAACAAAGTTATTTGCTTAGTTACTACGGAACCCTTCATGGGCGAGTCTGACTCGCATTTGGCCAATTTTTAGTATGCGTCATGTCTGGCGCACACAATTTTTTTATTACAGTTTTGAGACACTATAATATTAATTTAAATTTTCTCCTTAATAGTTCTAGTTACTTAAAAGTCAGGTGTTAAAAAGTTGTACGCAGGTATCCTTCTCTTTGCAGCGTGTATCTCATTATAGAGGGTGATTATTTCCACTATGAGAAATGATATTTTATTTTTTATTTTGATCGTTTTCCATTGGTGACTTCTGGTGCCTTCCTATTTTTATTCCTATCCTACCAACCAAAACCAACTATATTTCACGTACCTATGTATATATTACGTATATATTAATTCATTTATAAGATTAAAAAGCCATCCACACTTGGTTGATATACCGTTTTGTCGTACCAAGCGCTTCTCCTCCACATTGATTGTGCGCTCAGCCAAGTTGTGGAATTCTCTACCGGCTTCTGTGTTCCCTGCCACTTATGACCTTTCAGCTTTTAAAGCAAGAGTAAACAGGCATCTTCTGTGCTCGCTCGTCACATCGTAGACCTCATCTATCGCTTACCATCAGGCGAGGTCGAGGTCAAGAGTGGGCTCATCCGTAATAATAGAAAATAAAATTTAAAAAAAAAACACCTTGATGTCTACTGTTCGTGATGAATAACAATAGACTAATTAGCATAATATATCTATTGTCTATGTATTGAGGCTGTAGTTTATGACTTGTGTACTGTGTATAAGGAAATAGTATAACATTTAATTTTGAGGGGAAAATCATCTAATGACTCCTCCCGCTGTGGGACTGTCTAAAAACCCACCCTGCTCCTTCAACTATTCTTACGATCCGGGGCCGTGGGGGCGCGGAGGCACGTCTTTTAAAGAACATTACCGCAACCCCGGAAATAATATACCATACACTGCAGGCCTATTTTTTTTCTCCTACTGTGTCAAAACTAACCAAACGATGCCTGTAAAAGATCGCTTTTAACGACAAAACCGCCCATTGTAACACCGTGTTTGTTGTTAAATCATTACTTATTTCTGTTTTAATGTACAATAAAGAATAATACCTATCTATGTAGACAAATTATTGTTGCAACGTACAATGTATCATGAATGTCCCTCATAATAAAATACTGTGTAATAATCGGCAGGGGATCGCCGATAACTCGCCATTTTATATGCGACGCGAAGCGAGTAAGTGAACGTAGCCATATGAAAGGAGAGAATGAACTAATAAAAACAGTATACGTACATATTCACGCTTCAGAATTTTACCAGTAAGTCTTATGATTGATCTGATAATTATTTATTTATTTAACACACACAAGTTACAATGATACAAACAGGAAATACAATACGAACATAGTTACAGAACACAACACACTTAGCAATGGACCCCCAACTATACCCTGTTTTTTAATCTCAGAGACAAAGTTGACATTATGATGATTGCCAGTTTTTTGCAAATCTTAAATAGTGATGTGCCACTATCGAAACTTAACGTTGATAAAATCAACTATCGGTTTTTTATAATACGTTATCCTGAAATAATGTGTAGATGCTAATTTAAAACTAGAAATAAAAAAATAATAATGTAAGATATATATATACCTGTAATTAATTATGTTATTAAAATCATAATTAATCACAGGTATTCGTTAATCCGATTCAAATAATGACTCCATTTCTTAGGAATATTCTGAATCTTCAGAATCACCACCTATTTCTATGGTAAACCTATCAGTATTGTCGTCAACTATATGGCCCAGATGACACATAAAAACACACAATAACTACCGATTTACACAATAAATACCGATTTATTGCAAGCCAATCCGGGACCCAATCGAACATTTATATTCTTATAAAAATGGGATGGGTCACGCCTGCTTGTCACTTTTTAAATAAAAAAGTGCTTGTTTCTTTCCTTTCAGTTGAGTAGTCAGGATTTTTTTAAATTACCTTTTAGTTTAACTATGTTAAAGATTTCACAGATTATTTAATTCTTGCTAGGAACTGTGGTCTTGAAGTGTATTTAGAAGTTTATTCGGATCAAATTCACAAATAGAGCCTTCTAGTGTCCTTACCCTGCTCAATACAATATAGACCTATTGTAAATAAATTAGAATTTAAATACATCCCAGCTAAGGTCGTCCCTTGCAGTTAATATTGGAGTCGGGCCGAATCAATGAGACACTATTCCATCCATTTTTATAGAATTAAGCGTCCACCGATGTCATTATCGGTAGCGGTGCCGGGCCGGGCCGGCCAATGAAGAAACGCCCAATGTATTGTTACTGCCGGCAACATCATCACAGGGTCAGGGACAAGCTAATAAAATCATCACCACCTTCACCAAGTGAAGGTACACCAACTTTAGCTGGCCATTATCCAAGCCATTATCAAATACCAATATTATAAGTCAAGGAAGACGGAATAATTATTCCAACTTTATCCTTTCTTTAGTGTTACGATTTTTATATATTTTTTTTTTATAAAGAAAACTCGCAATGTAGGTATAATTCACATTACTAGCAATCTTGTTGACCCCTCTAACTAAGCTATATAAACATACATTATAAATATGTGATTTACTTGTATAAAACTAAATAGAAATTAAATATCATATAAAAAAGACTGAAAAATCGTAACACTAAAGCAAGGATAAAAATCGGCAAACTATATCAAGTGGGATATCTGCCACTTGATATAGTTTGCCGATTTTGGATAATTAACTATCATTTCTCTAGTGACACTCGCATAGTTACGACGAATTGATTAACGTGAGAATTATTCAAATCAGCCCACGCGTTTGGCCTGTACATCACCACATAGGTACAAACACACATACTTACATACATACACAGACTGTGAAACACATTAACCTCCTTTGCGTCGCGCAGTCGGGTAAAAAGTTACGATTCTACAAACCGGTATCGTAGGTACAACACTGCGCAAAAGAGCGGGCAACATTATTTCTAAACTTGACATTTGCATGTGTCAATTCTGTCTCTGAGATTAAAAAACAGGGTATAGGCACAGCCTGTATCATGGTGGCTCAATATTAAAACAGAGATTGACAGAAATCTACTCGGTTCAGAGTAACAGCACAGCCAGACAACAAAAAAAGAGAAAAAAAGTGTTAACATTAAAGATACAAAAAAAAAAACAAAGAAATAATAATAACTGACATAAATAAATATCCATTTTAAAAGCAAGAAAAAATTATATTATCAATATGTGAATTAGTAGTATCTAGTTAGCCTCGTTGATCTAGTAGTCGCAAGGGCGTCTTTTAAGCATGAGGTCTTGGGTTCAAGAACCAGATCGGGCAAACTGTACTATTGGGTTTTGCTATAAGGAATTTCTCAGAATAAGTTCGGAGTTTGGAAGTTGGCGGTGTAATATCCACGTGCCTCGGAAACCACATTGCGCTGTGAGTCCCAGCTGTCATTTAGACATTTTGACAGTCATTACAGGTAGTCAGAAACCATAAAATCTGACCAAGTGATAGCTACTGAGTTGTGGAGGTCAGATCAGCCTTATTTAAATACCAATGTTTTTTTTATGTTGATAGGCTTTGACCATCATCTCACCTGATGGTAAGCTATGATGTGATCGAAGATGAACCGCGCCTACCAAGTAGTAACTGGTTCACTCTTGACTTAAAACTCCGTAGGTTACAGCTATCAGGGTACACAGACACGTTGTATAACATTTAAACACCTAGCACGTTAAGAGATAATTTCTAGGCCAAATGCGCAAATATTGAGACAATGAGGGATTTCTGGAAAATTAAAACCACCGAAAAAAAACCGAAACGAATCTAAGAAATACATGACATTGACGTCAATTTGACAGATGTCAAAAAACTTAAGCATTTGACAGGTGTCTGGATCTGATGCCTCAGTGCTGCCGCCTGGTGGACATTATTACTGAAACCCCTCATTAAAACCCTTCCAGCAATATTCTGAATTCGCCACTAGTGTCTCCACGTAGTATTGGTTACTGCGGGCGTGCATAGACGCGTCGCAACATTCATAAATTACCAACTAGCCCTACAATGTCATATGAGAGTTATTTTTTATTTATTGTATACTTTATTGTACACCTTACAAAATTTATATGGATATAAAAGTTAAAACTAGTGTACAATGGGCGGTCTTATCGCACAAGGCGATCTCTTACAAACTTTATAAGATTATAAGTAAGCTATTATAAGATTTACGTTCAGCGGCTATTAAAACGACATACGTATGTGTGTGAATTTAACAAATGCCCTTCTCTACCCTTGTGATAAAGAGTGAAGTTGTAGAGAAGCAAGTGTAAAAAGTTGATTGACATACTTATTTCATAACCCGCTGAACGTAAATCTTATAATAACTTTTTTTATAATCCTATAAAGGTTGTCTGTAAGAGATCGCCTTGTGCGATAAGACTGCCCGTTGTACACTAGTTTTACACTTCTTTATAAAAACTAATATATCATACTGAGCGATAATGTGGCCCAATTTCAGAATTTTGACAATCACACCCGTAAGAGATAATAACCTTCTAAAAAACAATTTTCATTCCATTCCCACGCTAGGCACGAGCGAGGCGACGCCGACGGAGCGACGGATTGTATGAGGGTATTAAGTTTGAAAAACCGAGCTATTATTTTTATTACGTGTTCGGTCTGAGCTTCTATAGTTGCTATTACAAGATTTATAAATGGGCTTATTTGCCTTAAAGTTATCACAACAGTCACATAAACATTTACACATTTTTTTTCTGGCAGTGTGTGTAGAATTCTAGCAATCTTGTTAACCCCACCAACTATGCTAAATATTCTTATATCTGGAGTGGGTTCACAGCTATAGTGTAATAGATGGGATTTGAACCCATAACCTCTCGATTTCAATGCCGTCACCGACTCAAACTCAAACTCAAAATGTTTTATTTCACATAGACCTACATGGTCACTTACAAAACGTCAGCAGTTAGGGCACGGTTCGAAATTGGTCGTTTTCTATGGAGAAGAACCGGCAAGAAACTTCACAGTTACTCTTTTCAAATAAAAATATCATTCTTACAATGTATCCATAATACAGGTTAATTAGGTATGAGAGGACAGTATAGACCAACTAATACAGCACAATGGAATTACAAATAAAAAATTGTTAAACAAATCTAAGAGTCTACAGTGTTCTCCCATTCACAAAAGTTTTATATTATATCAAAATAAACTTGAGAAGTTAAAGTTTTTGTTTCACTCTTTTTAGTTGGTCGATTTTTAATTTGCCTAGTTACAAAAGCCTAAATGTCAACTACTTATAATCATTTACAAAATATTGCATTTCCCAATGTTGGGCCGTTAATTGTTGAGGAGTTCTCCTGGTACTTCACCATCAGCTTCACTTCACCATATACATTGTGACGAGCATATTGTGCTTAGTAACCATATTCAAGTAATCGAAGCGGAACACATGAAATACTTATTATTCCTACTTATATATTGAGTAGTTCCAGTGGCCATCTGTGGTTTTCATCATCAGGTCCACTTCACAAATGGTGCTTTTCGAATGCAACTACACAAGTTACTATAGAAAATACTCCAATCACAATAGGTGTGCCTATAATATTTGAAGAGTTCCCTCGATTTCTCTAAGATCCCATCATCAGATCCTGACTTGGTGACAATGGGACCAATATCGAAGTATACCCTTTCAAACAAAAAAGAAAAGAATTTCTAAATCGGTTTAGCCGTCTTCGAGTAACCGGTGATGAAAATCGCGACGCCGACAATAGCCATCAGGCTATTGTCGCTTAAGATGCTGTAATAAGATTTATAAGTCGGCTTATTTGTATTAAAGTTATTATAACGGACATATAAAAATTTACTTTTTGTACCACAAATATTCCTAGATATCAAGACTGCTAGTATAGTCTGTATTTATTTTTGCATGTGTGCAATTTGCGAACCGCAGCGGGCTTTACACCCACGCTTGAGGTTATGCACCTACGCATCTAGGGAAGCCCGGGCAAGACGAATATGTTAAGGGGTAGTGTAAATAAAACCACTATCTAATAATCAATAGAACTCTTCGTACTTTTAATTTGTACTATGTTTAATTATCTTTGGAAAATAATCATTAGAATTAAAAAACTTAAACAATTTCTATATTAATTATGAGAATTAACAAAAAGTATCAAATATCCGTTTTGCCCGGTGGGGTCGGGCAAAACGGATACGCGCCAAGGGCAAAAAGGATAAGTAGAATTAGTTTAGATCAGTCTTCGTATTCATCACAGAAGTAGCTGCCAACTCCTACATAAGAAGTGCAGTCTTCACGCGCCCAACTTTTGCGCTGATTACACTGAATCCAATCTTCCGCTGTTGGTTCAGTGTATTTGTCAGTGCACACTTAACAGTAAAAATCTGGCTCGGATTTTGTTTTGTTGTTTAACTGAGGATCTTTTAGATTTGCTGGGACCTTCTAACTCAGAAATCTTGGTCTTCTTAATATTTGCCTTCCCAAATTTTAAAGCTTGCTCAGTTTTGATAGGAGTAGACGTCAACACCTCTGATTTCTGCCTCTTGTGTTTGCGGCCTGTTTTAGGAGCTACCATAGTTGGAACAGGTCTAATTTGAAATGGCGTAAGACTCGTTGTTGGCGGTGGATGTTTTTGTCCTAGTGAAAGAGCTGATCCTTCTTCCAGTGTATTGGAATCAGGCAAAGGTGTAGTAGACCTTTCAGTCTCTATTTCTGAAATTACAACTGTGTGGAAGATTTAGCTACAGCCGCTTCTGTGTAACAGATGCAATTTCAAGTAGAACCGGGTTAGTCGTTATTCTTGTTGCTGGAGAATCATTTAGAGCACAGTCCGTCACAGTAGATGATGTGCCATTGAAAAGATCTACGGCCATTAACGACCGTGCGTCATTTACAGGATCTTCAGTCACAGTAGACGGTATGTCAGGAAATGGACGGTCAGTCACAGTTGACGGAGCGTAATCTTTTTCTCCGAAAATATTTGGATCATAAGGCCAGATTCCCAGTTTTTTAAACCCGTTAACTGCATTCTGAACCGACGCACTTTTGGCATACGCTCCTCCAAATAGTTTTGCCATATCGTACTGGCTTACAATTCGGCCTAGGTGCATTTTTTGAAACTCTTGTTCAAAATATTTTTTAAGCGGTCCATACACAGCCACATCTGTGTGGGGCAAATGACAAAAAGATGATGTGATTTTTTGTTGCAAATTCTAAGGCAAGATAAAACTTATGAGACTCGTAATTATCGAGCAACATTAACACTTTTCTGGTCTCACTTGGTCGAACCTTCTCAACAAAAAATTACAAACAATTCAAAAAAGCTTCTCCATGTATCCAACCATTGGCCAACCATATTAGAGACAAGTCAAGACTTAAAATGTTTTTAGTAGGTAAACAAAAAGTAACGATCACAAATAATACTTAAATAAACTTGTAATTGAATAAACAAAATATATTTACAGGCAATTTATGACTAATACAAAAATGTTGTGTACAAACCTTGACAAAAATCGTAACAAAATACCGATAATCCTTTTTTTTCCTTCCAAAACAGATGCACTCGCTTATTGTTTTGGTTGAACTGTCATGGCGCTGCCAGTTGCACGTGTCACGACGTAAGAAAGTGTTAATAGCGCCATCGATTATATATTTATGGAAAAATCTATTATTCTTCTTACCCACACTATGCTTCTTGCCCGGGCTTGCCCTACACGTGTAACGAATATGTACCCATCAGTATTGTTCGGATCGGAATAGTTGAGGAGAAAAATTAAATAAATCTATCAAAAACTATATTTATTTATTTTATTTTACAGAAAACTTACAAAATTTCAAACTCCCAACACCTTAATCAAATTTCCCTATCCACGAATGTATTTTATCTTTGTTAAGATAAAATACATTCGTGGATAGGGAAATTTGCTAATTACAAGTTTCCACATATATGCTATCAAGTTACCTACATCTAATTTTCGTTGACATTTAACGAAACACAATAAATAATGTACTTATCACAAAGGTTACAAATTAAGAATTAAAGCAAAAAATTTAACTACTAAGGAGATGATCAAATCATGCAACATAAAACTAATAAATTATAAACAAATTACATCTAATCATGAGTATTGAGATTTTTTCTAATTTTCTGTGAATTAAAAATAAAAATGCTAAACCTATGTACATAAAAAAATAAAATGAAAAACAAAAAACAAGCTTAGACGTCAAAGTACTCCTCCACATTGCTGTCGTCTGGAAACGTGACCAGAAGACTGGCAGCATTGCCATGTTGTATAGCAATGCTTATTCTGGCCATACCATCTAGTCTCTTCCCATCGTCACGTACTACGCCGCTTGGTTCTAATATTGCAGATGTACTGGCGGTGGCAAGAGCTCGACGAATAATGTCATTGATGCTGGCGTGCCGAGCTATGCGCCCTGCACTCTTGCAACAGGACAGACCATGGTGCCCGAGGCTATCAACAGTTGCACCGCAGTAACACCGATGTGTAGCAACACAAGGTACGCCTAAGCGTAAACAAATAGCGTCCCTAAACGATGCGTCATTCATCATTCTGTGCACTTGTGCAAAATAGGTCGATTTCCAGGTGCGAGGGTAAATTATTAAGTGCAATAATAGTGCGTATGGAGAAGGCGTTGCGCCTGTACTTAGTAGATACACAAGGTGCCTGAAGCAAGGGTCATCTGCGTAGGTTATTTAGATTGGTGCGGAGGTGTATTTTAAACATCGTGAAAATCAATAATGTTTTGAGCAGATATCCGTTGAGTTTTTTGTCGGAGCTTCTCCATAGAAAACGATCAAGTTGAACCATGCTCTAGCTTCAGGAGTTATAGCCTATAAGAAATAAAATATTTTTGATTCATTGATTTAGGAAAATTTTCACAGAAGGGAGAATAATAACACGAGTCGTGTTGTACTTAAGTTCTTTCAAATGATACACAAATATAGCTTTTGCCCGTGATTTCCACTCGTATGTAACGATTTTTTTTAACGTAATCAAATCTTCCTTTGGTACTTGCTGATAATGTGACTTTATATTGCTGATAGAATTTTTGAAATTGGTCAAGGGGATTTTGAATTTTTTATACCAGCTTCTACTCGCAGTTTCACTCGCGTGAAAAGATGTTTTAAGCAAAAAAATAGCATATGTGATGACGCAGAATTTTATTGGTGAATGAATTTTCAAAATCGGTTCAGTTCAATTCATCTAGATACTTCTAGAAATATCTTTCTACAAACTTCCTATTTAAGTATAGATTAATGTAGATAATAAAATTGTAGATAAAAAACTGATCACTTCTTTACTAGATTACCTAGACATAAATAAATCCTTCTGTATTGCTACCGATAAATTCTATTAGGTTTAAATCAACCTTTTCAAAGAATTGGATTATGTTTTGTTTAAATTATTTGTTATTTTGTTTGGAATGTCGTGTTTAGTTGTTAATGGAATTGATTGAAAGGCTGAGTTTAAAAAACGTAATTAAATAAATATATTGTGGATTGATTTGTGTATTGTTTTTTTTTGTGTGTGGCAGTTTTGTTAATTGAATAGGTTCAATCATGTTTAGTTATAAAACCAAATGGAATTACTTTACGTGTGATTCGAACATCTCTTTCTCATTCGAATGTCAAAGCCGAAGTGAGCGTTATTATATTCATTAATTATGCAATATCTTAATGAAACGTTGAATAGATTGTCTCTAAGGTGAAACGGGTTGAACGAAGGTGACTATTGAGACGAGTTATCAAATACCTTATCCACATGTGAGAGGTTAGGTTATGAGGAGAGGACCTGGGTGTCTACAAAACGGGGCAGATATCTTCTCTCTGGTTCAACAAGACGGATCCTGCAGATGAAGGAGAAGAAGAGAAGAGTATTTAAGTGCTTCTGCGGCCCCGGCTCAGGTGCATGAGGGAATACGGGATGGTTTTAGTCAGAGTCTAGCAGACGCTTTCACTCAATCCAGGGTGCAGGCAATCCACCAGGATATTCAAGACGAGATAAAAAACTAGAAGAGGATAAGTACCTATCCATCCAAAGGTAAAATAAAATTATCGGTAAAACATCGCTTTTAGCATTAAGACCGCCTATTGTATCCCTCTTTTTAATTGTTGAGTACATATTTCGATCCCCCCAAGCAATAACTCGGTAATCGAAAAATCAAAATTTTACAGGAGACAAGATTTAGTGATTTTATCAAATATGTTTTAACCAGTGGGATTATTGAAGTCATTGATGTATTAAATGGAAGCAATTTTTTTGGGAAATGTTCACTGTGTCATTGATATGAAATTCCTTTTATTCAAAACCTAGTTATTTAAGAAAAAAATACCTAAAATTCTATACATACATTAAATATCATGTGTGTTATGATATCTTTGTAAATATCATTAGGAAAAATCTAAAAAAAATTGCTAAGGTGTTTTCCGGTCTATAGATGCCAAATTTGACATAACAGC
Organism: Tholera decimalis; assembly: GCA_943138885.2. Taxonomy (NCBI): domain Eukaryota; kingdom Metazoa; phylum Arthropoda; class Insecta; order Lepidoptera; family Noctuidae; genus Tholera; species Tholera decimalis. Next base: position 1,838,397 of record OW964553.2, on the reverse strand, counting down.
ATAAAGCCCATAATAGCATATTACCGAGTTCTTGGTTGGGGGTGGGGGTCGATTTGTTTTCTGTTATAGTGTATAATAAAGAGTATCTGTCTATCTACCTTTCGTTTCTATCTCACGACCAAAGAACCCTAAAAAAGAAGCACCTTGTTAATAAAAACCTGCGTTTTTTTATTCGCAATTTTTAAAACTCAGTTGTGCCCCATCAATAAAGATTCGGCGTACGTTTAATACAATCGGCCGGCACCGCACGAGCGACACGAGTGATTGCGGAGTGGGCCGCGCCGCCCGGTGACTTGCGACTGTCGACATTTATAATTGTCGTGTCGGTCAACGTCAATTCGTTTCCCGTTGCCGTACGCTCATTTGAATTGTATATTTATGGGTACTAAAATTGAATCGGCGTTGAACGAGATGTATTTTTTATATTTTTTGTATTTCGAGGGCGTTTTTCAAATTGTTTTTTTTTGTTACTTTGTTTCTGAAGATTTGATTGTTAAACGATGTACCATTAGTGCCTATTATACAATGTTAAGTTGATGTAAGAAAGCAAGAAAGAAAGAATATTTTATTAATGTAAAACATGATAGGTATATTGTAGGTCTTATTAAAATTATACAACGTGTAATTTAAAGGGTATATACATACCAAGTGCACGGCTTCTTTGGATGATAACAAACGATATAGCAAGGGTTTTGTAATCCTATGTCTACATGTGTGGAACTTATTAGAAATTTCAATACATTGATACCAGAGACCGAATTTTTCAAATTAAGAAGAACGAAGAGAATTATCGTTTTATTGGCAAGTGACGTGGAAAGTGATAACCCTCATAGTGCTGTGACACGTTTGTTATTATTGGTATTCAAGAAACATACGAAACCAACAATTTGGGTTCAATTCTGTGAGTCGCTTATTGTGAGCTGAAACTTTGCATAGAGACTCCATACCAGATGTTGTCTTCAGTCCTTTTGGATAGATATGGGGTTTCCGTTACACGTTGTATAGATCATTCATGTTTCGCCATTTATTGGCTTACAATAATATGAACTGAATAGTAGATATTATTCTACATTCCTGCCGGGGTTGCGGGAATGTTTTAACGAGACACCGCGGCCCCGGAACGCAAGGGCAACAGAAGGAGCAGGGTGAGTTTTTAGTCAGTAGAAGTCTGACACTCCCTTCCGTTTGACCCACAGGAGAAGCAGTCATTTGAAAATTTTACCACCCAAAAAATACAGATATTATAATTCTACGTTAAAATGGTTTAATATTATACAGGGAGATGGATGGACATTCAATAAACATTGAATGTAAAACCATCTCATGGTGGACATTCCGCCCATACGCACAAAACGTTTTGGGTATACCTTCATTGTGCGTACGGCTAAGGAGTGGAATTCCCTGCCGCAGTCTGTGTTTCCCGATAGCTATAACTTAGGGGTCTTTAAATCAAGAGTGAAGATGTTACTTCTAGGTAAGCGTGCTCCATCATCGACCACATCATCACTTATCATCATGTGAGATGGTGGTCAAACGCGAGCCTATCTATACTTACATAATATTATAAAGCGGAAAAGTTTGTTTGTTTGTTTGCTTGAACGCGCTAATCTTCGAAAGTACGGGGTGGATTTGGATGAAATTTGGTATGGAAGTAGCTTGAAGCTTGAGGAAGGTTATAGGCTACTACTTTTTATGCGACTGCAAAAAAGGAGACTTATGTTTTTACCGTGATAGAATCCACGGGAGCGAAGCCCCGCGTGAGTACTAGTCATCAATAAAAAAATAAAAAACTCCCTTTCACTACTGGTCTACCAGATACAGTGCTGTACTATCCACACTTTTTGTACTAATCGCTTCTCCTCCACATTTATTATACGCACAGCCAAGTTGTGGAACTCTCTGCCGACTTCTGTGTTCCCTGCCACTTATGACCTTTCAGCATTTAAAGCAAGAGTGAAAAGGAATCTTCTGGGCTCACTCGTTCCATCGTAGACCTCATGTATCGCTTACTATTAGGTGAGATAATGGTCAAGAGTGAGCTTATCTGGAAAATAATACCATATTTCCTTAACACACTCTACAACATTCATAAAATAGGGTGAGTAATAATGACTAATACTTCTGATGTCCTATAAATATGATCTCATGTAAACCTATATAAAATAAATGTTTTTTTTTTTGGAATTTGAAACAAATACTGTCTACTTAGCAAAAATAAGACAATCTCTTTCATAATATAACCTAATATAATATTTAAGGTAATAAATGTAATGTATGTAGGCAATATGCCTATGTAAAATTGTGATGAAACACGTGTAGAGAAATTGACGAGAAAGTGAATATTATATTAAGATCTCCCGTGTTTAGGTTTAAACCTAATTTTCTTTCGGACACGGAACGTTTCCTTGGCCTTCGATGATATGATTTTGGCCTTCGATGACAGGTAAGACTTTTATTTTCCTAATCATTTTAGGCTTCAGTACCCGAATGGCAAAAAACGGAATCCTTAAAGATTCGTCATGTCTGTCCGTCTGTATGTTACAGCCATTTTATTCCAAAATCATTAAGTCTACACATAAACTTAGATGTATTCTGAAAATGGCATCCCGACTTTTTTTTATGAAAAAAATGAAAATAATAATAATAATATTCCACAACTTTCACACAACGCCATCTAGTCCCAAACTAAGCAGAGCTTGTGGTATGGGTACTAGACAAATGGTAAACATACATATATACCTATTTCTAAATGCATACATATTATACATTAATTACACCCAGACATAGAACAAATGATCGTGCTCATCACACAAACATTTGTCCTGGGTGGGAATCGAACCCACGACCTTGCGCATAGCAGTCAGGGCCACTAACCACTATACCAACAGGCCTGTATATATAAAAATTTAAGTTTCAGTTCTATGTATGTGCCCATACGGCCATACCTACATAGAACTGAAACTATTATTTTTTATCAAAGCCCTTCATTTGCGAGTGTGACTCGCACTTGGCCAATTTTTTTATTTAAAATTATCTAGCAATGTGAGTAGGATTCATATTACTAATCTTGTTAACACGTTCGCTGACAGTGAGCACTTACCCTGACACCACATTACGACAGTAGAATTTTCCACGACGTACTCTTAAAAATAAGTGGCCCGTCCCTCGACGTACTGTCATACATAACGCACTATTTTAATTTCCCGCCTAACGACGTACTGTCAGCGAACGTGTTAACCTCTCCAAGAAAGCTTGTGTGAGGAGTGGGCTCACGCCAATAGTGTAATCTCTCGATCCCAAGTAGTAAGTAAGTTAGAAACCGGAATACATATTTTCTACACAGATTTGACAGGCTTTAATTGTTTTCACATAGAATACAGCCTACCTCACATGTCTAGCTAGTGTCAGATATACTACCTACTTCTACTACCCTTAATGTCTATCAAAGATATTCAAATGACAGCAGGAATCATTGGTTTGACGTGTATGAGGCACGGAGGAGTGCCGGTATGATTGATAACCCATCAATGAACCGACCTTGGCAAGTGATGCGTTACCTCGAAGATCGAGCAGTGCCACATTTATTATTACCGAAATTATAAATGTATGTTGATATCTAAATGTATTTGTATTACAAGTTATTTCATATATTTAATTATATTTTGTGAATAATTTACTTTTAGCATAACCCATTATAGTTGTAATTTTTATGTACGCCGTTATTATCCACCAATTATCTGTATTTTATTTTTTTATGAATGCAAAATGTGCATTATGTGGCAGTGCTTTTCAAAATAAATAAATAAATGCGCCAGTCTTTTGGGCACATTACCAGTGGACAGCGATGCGCACGAATTTCTGGATGCCATACTGAAGTTTATTTTTAGATGTATATTTAAATAAATTACCTACATAATAATTTAGGCTATTAAGTTCCCACAGCTGGGACACAGACGTCCTCTCTATGAGAGGGAATGAGCCGTAATTCACCACACGGTCCCAGTGCGAGTTGGTGGATGTCATATATCTTTGATTTTTAGGGTTCCATAGCCGATTGGCAAAAAACGGAACCCTTATAGTTTCGTCATGTCTATCTGTTTGTGCGTCTGTCCGTATGTCACAGCCATTTTTATTCCGAAACTACTAAGACTATACTGTGAAACTTAGTAGGTAGATGTATCCCGTAAACCGCTTTCCGATTTAAAGAAAAAAAAAATTATAAAAGATATTTAAAATAAAGGGGGAATACATACATGGAACTGAAACTGATTTTTTTATGAAACCTTTGCTTGTATGGTATCTATACAAAGATCTTTAAAAATGACAGAGGTTTGTAAAACCACTTTTTCATAAAGTTAGTCGTTTAAAAGATATAAGCTTCCAAAGTGATCAAATGTCCCTCTAACTTCTACGTATATAATAATGGAGTTAAAAATAAAAAAAAAAATATGTAGTAGATCTTAATGTAAACTTTCAAAGAAAATTGGTTTGAATGAGATCGAGTCAGCAGTTTTTGAGAAATAGCATATTTTCTAAAATCACAAATATAACTTTGTAATTCATACAAACACTATGAAAAACAAAGTTATTTGGCGTAGTTACTAGGGAACCCTTCATGGGCGAGTTTGAGTCGCACTTGGCCATTTTTTTTTCTTAGGACATAGCGGTTTTCTCACAACGTTTTGTTCACCGATTTGAAAGCAGTCGTGATGATATACAACGTGTAATTTAAAGGATATATACATACCAAGTGCACGGCTTCTTTGGATGATAACAAACGATATGGCAAGGGTTTTGTAATCCTATGTCTACATGTGTGAAGTATAATAGTTTCAATACATTGATACCAGAAGCAGAATTTTCAAATTAAGAAGAACGAAGAGAATCACCGTGTTATTGGCAAGTGACGTGGAAAGTTATCGACCCTCGTAGTGCTGTGACACGTTTGTTATGATTGGTATTCAAGAAACATATGAAACCGATAATTTGGTATCAATTCTTTGAGTCTCTTATTTTGAGCTGAAACTGTGCATAGAGACTCCATAACTTGTCTTTAGCCCCTTTGGATAGATATGGGGTTTTCGTTACACATTGTATATTGTGTCAGACTGAATCTCTCGACCTGCAACTCGCAAGTCATATCTATGACCACTGGGCCAACACTGCTCTTTAATACAAGAATAAAAAATCACATAACTATCCTTATAGGCTGTTGCGGATTTGTTCGAAAGAGTTACCGCGGCCTCGGAACACGAAGGACATATGATGGAACACGGATGGGTTTTAGTCAGTAAAAGTCTGACACATCCTCCCGCTTCGCCATGATCGGGAGGTAGTCATTGGATGATTTCCAATCCTTAACACGTTCGCTGACAGTACGTCGTTAGGCGGGAAATTAAAATAGTGCGTTATGACAGTACGTCGAGGGACGGGCCACTTATTTTTAAGAATACGTCGTGGAAAATTCTACTGTCGTAATGTGGAGTCAGGGTAAGTGCTCACTGTCAGCGAACGTGTTAAAAAAAATCCATATAGGCTTCACCACAGAAAGGTAAAGAATCGCTAAAGTTCCGTTTAACCCACAGAAGACGCAGTCATTTGATGATTTTCCCACCCAGAAAAAAAAAACAGATATTATTCTACGATAAAAATGGTTTAATATTATACAGGGAGGTGGATGGACATTCAATTAATATTGAATGTACAACCATCTCATGGTGGACATTCCATCCATACGCACAAAACCTCATGACAAATCTTTTTGCATCCAATAATAATGAGGACTGGTTTTGTTAGTGTCCCCCTTTTTGATCAAACGGTAAGGTGGTACCACCATAGCAACGGGGTAATCGATCCCTTGACAACGTATTTATAAAACGAGGAAGTTTGTTTCCTTTTGTTAAAGAAAATCGAGGAATCTACAAAAATAAAACTTACATTTGTAAGTTGATCATAACATTTGGGTTTCAAATATTAATACTCAAACGATTTTGTACCGTAAACTGAAAAATAATGCATATTATATGTGCAATGTATGGAATCACAGCCTTCGACCGGGGCTCATGGGTGCATAGGTACAAATCTTAACATTTATTTGTATGTCAAATAAATGTTACATTCATTTATAATATGTATCATGTCAACAGGATACATAATATTGTTACGCCAGTCACTTAGAGAAAGAGGATCGAGAAACTTCAACGGACATCTAGAATGTTCGAGACACTAACGCCATCTCAAGTAGCTTCTGGAACATTCTTGGCAGTATAGGCAGTGAGTCGATTTTACAAGAATGTTGTAATTATCGTAATTGTAATTTATTTAACTTTTTTGTTGACATTATTAATTTTTGACATAGCAAATTGAATTTTTGAGACAACTGAATTTCTGAAATCATCGTTTTTTGACATAGTTATTTGTATTATACTTTTTTATTATTATTGTTAGGAATCTTCAATAGTTTACATACCTAATTTCCATTATACACAAGGAAAATCCAATTTGATATAAAAAAAATATTTTTAATTATAATTTGAAATTGGAATATTGAATTTTGATATGTTTGCATGCCTAATATAAGGTAGATTGTACAAGGATCTCGTATTTATGTAATTAAGATCAATCATGTAGATATTGTACCTACAATAGAAGCAAATAAATTTCTATTCTATTCTATTTTAATGAAAGTTAATTAAAAAAAATACCCAGTCACCTATTCATTTACAGGTGTCAAATTTCAGTAGGTCTTTCATTAGCGACAAACAAAACGGACATTCATTAGATATAATCGATGTTGTTAGGTGTTCTAATTGTTGTCAGTAACATTTTTTAAATGTACCTAATTGCTGGAACCCAAATCTCTAGGAGTGAATGACGGACTGAATAGGGCCTATTACATAATGGATGCAGAACTAATTTATAAGTAACTAGTTTCTAACCGCGGCTTCGCTCACGTGAAAAAAATTTTTTTTTCTCGAATAAAAGTGGCTTATGTCCTTTTCCAAAGTCTTATCTATCTCGGTATCACATTTCATAAAAATCTGTCAAGTGTTTTAGACTTAAAATATAACAGACAGGCAGACAGAGTTGCTACTATTAGATTTATACAAAGATTGTTAATTACTCAGGGACTTCTCGGGATAAATAGTACTTTACTTCCTAACCAAAGTTACGATCTACCGGTTTTTTTTTTCTAAATTAGGCACAGGCTCATAATCAATTCATCTAAGCATAAATGAAATAACACTACTACATAATTATATATTTAAATACACAATACTTACATATTAAGAAAAAATAAAACATTCTTTCAACTATTAAAAAAACATTCACACTGTGTAATTTACGTTACCAAATAAACCTCAATCAATATTATAATTAGCAAAAGACATAAAATCTTGTTAAGGTTTTAATAAGTTCAGTTAAAATTCGTTTTAGTGAGAAACCATTAGTCAAACGTCAATATTTCATTGTTAATTTTAACGAGAAATACTCCCATTTATCCCTAATTCCTGAGGGATGAATATTTTGCGTGAAATTAAAAAAGTTGGTGAAGTCTCAGTGTGAGTAAGACGCATCTTTGTGCTATGTCCAGTCATGGGGGCAGTGCGGGAGTTTGGGCAATATAGGAACAGTAATTTATAATTATTATCTTGCTTGCTTGGTGAATCAAATAGATTGCTAGTTTGCAAATGGTACTCAAACGAGCTATTTCGTTTTCGTTTTTATTTTTTTTAGCTTCTGCTTTCAACTTCGTTCACTTGGCAGGGGTTTCCCGCGTAAATCCCATTTTCGTGGGAATTTTGGGATAAAGCGTAGCCTATGTGTTATTCCAGGATATTAGCTATCTGCTTGCCAAATTTCATTCCGATTCATTCGGAAGTTTTTGCGTGAAAGAGAAACAAACATCCTCACAAACTTTCGCATTTATAATACTAGCTTCAACCCGCGACTTCGTACGCGTAGGAAGGTTTTCCCGCGCAAATCCCGATCCCGTGGGAACTTCAGGATAAAAAGTAGCCTATGTGTTATTCCAAAATGTCAACTATCTACTTACCAAATTTCATTCAGATCCGTTCAGTAGTTTTTGCGTGAAAGAGTAACAAACATCCATCCATCCTCACAAACTTTCGCATTTATAATGTTAGTATTAGTAAGAATGATTAGTAAGATTAGTAAGGTTTTGGAATTAAATTAAAATGAATTGAATTGAATAATAACTTATGTCAGTCTTAAATGAGGAATTATTAAAAATGACAAATGTGTGCATGGTAAATAGAAATGTCAAATTATTAAACAGAAACGTCAAATGATTAATAGTTATGTCAAAATAATATAAATGTCAAAATATTTTAAATGTCAATATTACTAAATATCAATATTAATCATTTTAATTCTAAATTAATTCGTCATTTAAGAATTCATCAATACTATAATAACATTTATTAATATAAAATAAATTCAGCTTATTCTTAAATTGTGTATAATTTAATTATTTTATGGCGGCTGGTTTTTTGTTATAAATCCAAGTGACTATACGATTTAAGTTATTTTCTGTTTATCATCATTTGCTTAGCCTTTCCCCAACTATGTAAGAATCGGCTTCCAGTCTAACCGGATACAGCTGAGTTCTAGTATTCACATAGACTGCCTATCTCAGATTTACAAACCTGTAGCAGGATAACACGATACCCCTTGTCAAGATGAGTGTCGAATTATCTGACTTCTGACTACCCGTAATGACCAAAAAATACGGTGACGCCTAAACACCAATACTTGAGCGGAAACAAAAACAATTGCGGAGATCCCTAGACGTAGGGATGCTGGTTCAAATGTCGTGGACTGTATTGGAATGCGGGTTTATTAAATATGACAAAAGGCAAAAGGAATTTGGTAGGACAACATGCGTACACTGACCTCTTTTCACCGTCACCAAACTGTCTTCAAAGTCGCTGAGGCTAGTTCGAGTCCTGGCTGACAAGGCAAATGTTGGCACTGAGATGCACTGACGCTCCACACACTCCGTTCTTCGTGTTTCAGACGATGGGCCACTGTTTTAGTAGCCTTATAGAAGGCAGTTTATATTAGGCTGTTAGCGGCTGGCGGCAATTCGCATAAGAGAAAAAAAGAATACACGTGGTTCCCGTTATGCGTTCGTTCTTGAACCGAATCAGTGTCGAATTATCTGACTTCTGACTACCCTTAATGATGGTAACCTCGGACCGCCCTCGAAAAGCGTTGCTTAACCTTGAATACGTACGGCTGTCATTATTCAGCTAAGACCTTCTCAATATATTTACTGCGTACACAAATTATATTCTATACAAACAAAGGCTTATGGCTTTATAATCTCGTCTGTCTACAAGATTTCTTTCCCATATTTACTTTCATTTCAAGTCTTTGAATTGTTTACCGATCTAATATTGTAAGAGATAGTCTAATATATTGTAAATATTAACTACATATGTTTAACGTTAAGAATCACAAAGCAATCCTTTGCGGCCTCCTATACATTATATCGGAGACGATTTAAATATGAATTCCGTCGTGATCGTACCTCCCGCCTCTCCCCGCGGCGACTATCAGCGTCTCGATAATTTCCCTTAGGTACGTATCGACCAAATTGACTTATGGAATTGTTACACGCTCCTGGAATTTCAACAATTCATCATTTCTCGTTCAGCCAGCCGGTCGTATTTTATTATCAACTTTTTGCTCACGATAACTGGTTTCCTTCCTCCGACCACAGAGGGAGGGTCCTCCCATTTCTTACGGACACGAATATTTTTTCATCGACAATTTTTAATGGTTACGTTTCGAGTGTCAGATTATAAAATATTGTCGGCGCTTTCAAAAATATTTTTACTGAATTCGTTTTGGACGGAAAGTACACGTATAATGTGATTTGTGGGCGGTTGCCGAATTGGAAATATGGGAAGAGTTTTGGCTCGGGGATAATAATATGTAAAAGATGGCCCCTACGCATTGGCACAAGTCGTTACACTGTTATGGGGAACTTTCTCTATTATAATATTCATTCGTTTGAGAAGTGATACTTGAGCAATGTTTGTGCTGCTTTAAAATAGACGCAAGACATTCTGGCAACGAGTCTACTGTCTTATATGGGTTTGTTAAGACTGAAAAGTTTGAACATTAAGGATTAATATGTAACAAGGTCTACGAACTAAACTGTAACTAAGTAAAACAATGGCGATATTCATTACAAATTAACCAAGCTTTAGAAGAAACTCCTAAAGAGCACTTAGAAGGTTTGTTTAGAAAGTGATTAAAAATCAGAGTGATTACTGTTGGGACCCCTGCAGCCTCTAAACAGCGATACAAGTAATTGATAAGGACAACTCTCCGGGACTGTTTCTGCAAGTTTCAAATGAAAAGGACCACCAACGATTGGAGATGCGGCAGGACAGACTGGCCATGTCTCGAGGAAAAGACATCCTGGGGATTTTCCGTACCTTATTTTGCTTGGTAGCATAGCAGTGTTCCATATTAAAAAGTGTTATACAGCATTCTCAATACTATATACTTATTATTTGTTAATTGTTTTGTTTTCAATGTGAGTCTTATGCAGTTTTTATATGGACAGTGAAGTTTTAGTTTATTATTATTATAATACGATAACAGACAGGTGGGATAGCCCTATACTGAGACTATGGATACGTACGCCTTGCCAATGTGGCGTAGTTTTTAAATACCTATTTTATTTCATTTTTCTGGTAGATTTAAGTAATAACATTAGTTTCTAGGATTTGTTTGCACACTAACTCAATGGGGTTATAGCCTAAGTTCAAGATTATTATAATCTATACAGGGTGGCAGAAAAATCGACGCGCCACCGCTTACCATGGATTCAGTACATGATTCTGAACCCTAGGGGGGTTGAAATTTTTTATCGGCTTTTTCTTAATTTAATAAAATTAAGAAAAAGCCAATGCAAAAAAAGCAGTAAATTCACTTGGTTGATCAGCTGTGTTGACCTCGCAAATGAACTCTAGCAAAACAGCTGATCAGGTAGCCCTTTCAAGTTTAATTTACATTGCTGTTTTAAGCGAAACAACTGAATTTTATTTTTTAATTAAAATCTCATTGGGTTAGATAGATACAATGATTTTATACAGATTTCAGTAAAAAAAAAATCTTAAAAAACCTGAAAATTTTAGAAAAAGCCGACTAAAATTTTAACGCAGGGACGTCCAGAATCATGTACTGAATCCACGGCAAGCGTTTGTGCGTCGATGTCCCTGCCACCCTGTATAATAATAAGTAAAAACAAACAATTCTTAACCCTTTTTAAAAAAATTGCGCAAACGGAAGAATTTGAAATTTAGAAAAGTTACAGTTTATATTAAGAAGAAGTGTTGAAATGTATCATTTTTATTAACGCTTTAAAAATCATTTAAATTATGAACACGAAGAAACCACTAGTTATTGTAACTTTTTAGACTCAAAATTTAACTTTGTCTTTGTTTCATGAGAAAAATTTACACATTCGAAGCGTAAAAGCCTAATGGATAAGGTGTTGGACTTGTGATGGAGAGGTCACGGGTTCAAACTCCACCCTTTCCACTATTGCCATGTACCCACTCCAGACACATACATATTTAGCTTAGTTGGAGGGGTTAAAAAGATTGCTAGTAATGAGTACCCATAGTGTCCTCTAAAGGGCGCCACAGACATAAACCTACATGGCCCTCATTTGATTTGATCACTACAGATTGTATGGCCTTTAAAAGAGACGTTGACCTCTGAGTTTGTTTCAGTGTTTCATCTCAGAGTAGTCAGTTAGGAAACACTGGCCTCATCTAGTTTACATTTATGAAAAAAAAAAATGACGTGTGTTATTTATAACCTATTTGCAAAATAAACATCATTATTTCAAATTGCTAGTTCTTCTTTTAAAAAAAATCTCACTCACACACAACGCCTTGTAAAAAAATCTCGTTGTTTTTAAAAGCAAAACCTATTTTAGCTTGAAGTTTCTGGTCGTAAAGTGATTCGGATTAACTATGTTTTTCAGTCTGTGTGGAGCAGAGAGAGTAGCGAGAAGCTCGCTAACACTACCAAGACTGAGAGAAATGCTCTTTGAAAGTATTAAAGCCCGATCTTTTTCCGGTATTTCTGATATCACATACGTCAGGAAGACTGTCCACTACTTCCTTCATAAAGGTACCTAATACTAGCCTATAATTCTTTGTGGGCCACATATTGTTTCTGGTTAGAGAAAGTGCAATGTTTTCTTTTTATAATATACTAGCTTTTGCCCGCGTCTTCGTCTGCTTTCATACTCTGTGTATAAATACAAATAGAAAAAAAATTGTGCAACCTTTAGCTGTCCCGGTAAACTTCGTACCACCATTATATTTTTCTTTTATACAAGCCTTGTCCTGGCAGAAAATAATTATACAAATAATAAGTAAGTTATACGCGTATACGTATAAACGGTTCTTAATTTTTTAAGTTATAAATATTATTAGCTGATCTGGTAAACGTAAATACTTAAATGTTTTGCTATATAAATAAAATTACTCCATGTGAAAAAGAAATATCCTTACGATCTATTCCAAGAGCCAAATATACACAAAAAAAACATACTAATTGGTCAAGCCGTTTTGGAGGAGTTCGATAACAAACACAGTGACACGAGATTTTTATACATATAGTAGATATATGTAGAAGATTATTTATTGGAACCAAAAACACAAGTTATAAATTAGTTTTTATTGACAATATAGCCACATTATTTAGAAACTCTGTCGAACATTCCAGATTAAGATTTAAATTTACATTTATAACTAAGCTGCCCGAAGAAATTTCTTATGAAATAAGCAGTACCGTTTTGCTCATTTGTCTGTATTTGTTTTTTTTTGTTCTCTTCTAAGTGTTATGTGTGTACATAAATAAATAAATAAACTTATTTAAATATTTAATAATTTAACTCTAATCGACTTAATTATTATTATTTTCTATAATTTTTAAAGCATTTACCCAAACATTTTACACTAGCAGCCTGTGGGCTAACCATACCCAAAAAACTGCCAACACCCTGCGAATTCAATACAATAATGCTTTCAGGGCGCTGTTGAGGCTTCCTCCGTATTGTAGTGCGTCTGGGATGTTCGCGGATGCGCATACGGATGATTATTATGCGATCATGCGCAAGAAAGTCGCGTCTATAGTACGCAGAGTGAGAGGAAGCAACAATAGCGTTCTGAAAGTTTTTGCGGAAAGACTAGAAGGGCCTACAATGGATAGGTTTATCAAACTACACGTTAGACATAGGGCTTGATAAACCTTCCTCTGATTGTGATTGTGAGTTTTTATTTATATTTTATTTTGTTTTTGTTTTGTTACCTTTATAATTGTCTGTGTATGCCTAATTGTTTCTTACTAACATAGTTATTAAGTAAATTGTTTGACTAACACTATGGGCCTTAGAAGCCTGAAAATAAAAGATTTTTATTTTTATTTATTATTTATAATTGACGACTTTATAAAACTAAGGCTGTTTGTAGCTAATACTCAAGAAATGCTGTATGCAGAAGCTGTTGGATGACCTTAATTAATAAATTAAGCTCAAAATACTTTGTGTTGGAAGGAGCATGTTTACCACCACGCTTGCTCAAAGGGCAAAGTAAGAGGGTAATGTCTGTATTTGTGTAAAGTTTTTTTTTGTAATTAATTAGATAGTTTGCTCGAGGAATGAGTATTCAGTCTAACATACTATTCAGTCTAACATACATTCCTCACAAGTACAGACATTACCCTCTTACTTCGCCCTTTTATCCCAAAACACGTAAAATGTTGGTGGCAGTACCACGTCCAGGGTTGCGAAGGGGGGATGAGGGGGGTTGCACTCAAAAATGCAATAAACGCACCTCGTGGACCACTTCGGGCGCATTCTTGAGTCGACTGCACCGCTCCGGCGTTTCGCTGCAGCAGTACATATTAAAGTGGAAAACATTGTGTATCTGATTATATCTTGCTGTAGGTTACTTACTTATGTAACATGTTAGAATTTTCAAACAGTTAGAAAAAGGCTACGCAGATTGCGATGGACGCCGAATTAGTGAACCCTGTGCTAGAGCAATCTTTGCTGGGTTATGCGCAGTAGTGCTACGCTAGACGTAGGCTTGCTACTAGAAGAGAGCTACGACGTAGTATTACGTCGCTACGAGATTTGTCAATTGCTACGCGACATGCATAATATTTTTAGGTTCCTCTTAATTCTTGATACAGCGGAGCCTCATTAGATAAGAAAAAAAAACAATTTATTTTCTCTAATTAGTATTTTGTCTCATGTTAAAACTTAAAAAATGATAATTGTTGATTTATGTATTATATTTAAATAAACTAAGGGCCAATTTCTCCGAACGTCTCTAAAACGGCGATCAGTAAAACTGCGTTTACACTAATTGCGTTTACTATCAAGATTTTATCTCGTTTAACATCGATTGCATTTCACAGAGCAAAACGCCACGATCGTTGATCGCGTTTACGAAAACAGAGTTTACGGCATGTTAGAATGGCAACCTCGCGTTGCGTTTGGTCCTTGCTCTGAAACTTGTCAAAACTATTGCAATAGTTCGGTTTAAAGAAATTTATTTCTCAAAAAGAACATACAAAGTTCACTTAAATATGAGAAACTTAACATTAAAAAAGATCTTAAATATAAACATTGTCGTTCGATCTATCGAGTACATTTTTTAAGTAGTCTATTACTGCTGGTTGGCCAAATACAACTTTAACCTATTTTTAAATATATTTATTGATGTGGAGTCCCTTATTTCTTTTGGTAACTTATTATAAAGCTGCGCTCCCTCAAACTGAATTGTTTTTCTTCCATACAGTGTTCTAATCGACGGTAGTTCTATACTATCCCTATTCCTAGCATAGTAGTGGTATGTTTTGCGTTTGAATGTGATTTGTGAGTGTATTTTGTTAGTTTTAATTTTCTTTATTAATATACATGTGTGATATGTGTATAGTTTTTGTAGGTTAAATAGTTTAATAGTTGTGTTAAAATACATGAAACAAAACGTATTCCTTCGGTTGTCAAGTCAATTGACAACTTGGAACTTGCTACAGTGAGTGAGGTTATAAAAAGTTCGTTTAGCGTGGATCACAGAGTACATTGAATATGGTGTTCCTCTCTTTCGCGAATCCACCTTGGTCGTCGAAGTACAAATTCATCCTCATCTTCTTCAAAGGTCAATGAGTAAACTCTTCTCATTATATATCTCAAAATATTCGTAATTATGTGATTCAAAACAGGTAATATCACAACAGTATCACTTCTTCAACACAATATAGCCGAAGCGAACGCGAACCTATCTTCAGTAAAAAAAAAGGGCGCGCTACGTTATAAAATATCAGATGGTGGCGCACATAATCGCGTTTAGATCGTTAAATGGTCAAAATTGGGCGTTTAGTACAATAACTGCGTTTAGCACTAAACTAGTTTAAATATTGGTGGTGAAATGCCAAACCAAACTTTAAACTTAGATTAAAACTAAAACGCCGTTTATGTTCAGTTGATCGCGATTTATTTGATCGGTGAAATTGGCCCTAAGACTAACAACAATAAGAAAATTGTTTTAATGCTTCCATTGCTTATTTTTGTAATTAAACTAATAGTTCGCTCTATCACTACTATTTACTTTATTTACAAAACATTATTCAGTAACCTACAGGGAATGTCAACAATGTAAAAAAATATACAAAGTTTTATCGTAATACTAATTATACGACTCATTCCTGACCATAAACCCTGGTCCATTTAAAAAACAAATGCCATTTAATTACACATAACATCTGAACAAACATTCAATTTAATTAACGTACTTTGTAACGCAAGCTAAATGATACTAATTAAATTAATCATTTTACGCTCCGCCGTAGGAGGAATTGTTAAAAAAACAATTAAATTGAATGAAAC
The DNA here is from genome assembly GCA_943138885.2 of Tholera decimalis. Classification (NCBI taxonomy): domain Eukaryota; kingdom Metazoa; phylum Arthropoda; class Insecta; order Lepidoptera; family Noctuidae; genus Tholera; species Tholera decimalis. The sequence goes on along the minus strand of OW964553.2, from coordinate 1,822,445 downwards.
GTTGCTCAGTAGACGAAATCTTAATTAGCGATGGAATGAAATGCATTTCTTGTGTCGCTACCTTGTAACTGCGACTGGTACCAGTTGTTATAATGAATTGTATCACCGTAGAAGTATTTTTTCCCGGTGGGAAAATCATCATATCACCTGAGTGGAGTGGAAGGGTGTGTCAGACTTCTACTGACTAAAAACCCACCCTGTTCCTTCAGTTGCCCTTATGTTCCGGGGCTGCGGTATCTCGTTAGAACTTTACCCAAACCCCGGCAGGCAATGGCCATGTCGGGCCAGGTCAATGCTGCTGACCGCTCTTTAAGGCGTATTTGTCTTTTTTTTTCTCTTTTAAGTGTCATGTGTGAACATAAATAAACAAATAGTGTAGTGTGTCGAGTAGTGTGTCAAGCGTCAATAAGTCTATGCCTTTAGTGGCAATAGACTTATTGACGCTTGGTTGTCTGAAAGATATCACTATCAGCGAGCAAGATCGCCATTGTAACCAGTTTGTAATTGTAGAATTGTTTAAAAGGTGTGTTTTAATTTTGGTGTACAATAAAGTATATTCTATTTGTCTATTTATTTATTTATACATATGACACTTAAAAAATAAAAAAAGAACACAAATACAGATAAAAGAGCACTAAAGTACTACTTATTTCAAAAGCAATTTCTTCCTGCGACAGGAGAGTTGAAGAGATGATAGACACAGTGTGTAAATTAAAACATACTTAACTAATAACATAAATTAGAAATATACAATAAATAGATATATACATACATAGAAGTAGAATACATATTCTAACTATCTATCTATTACTAAATCGCACAACCCCTTCTCATGCGATACAAACGTTGCTCTGTTTCCGTCGCAATGTTCACGGGGGACAGCGGACGGCATTAATTGCAGTTTCCGAACTAAACAACGCTCCGCCTGTCTTGTTTATAATAAAAACTTTAATGTTACACGATAAGGCACCCGCGATAAGCGGAGCGGATAATGTGCTAAGTTTTATATCGGAGTTGTTGATATCGGGATTCTGTTGTAAAATAGAAGTGGAGGGTGCTGTTTGAGTTTCGTATAACACTAGAAAATATAATAATATAATACATTTATTTTCTCTACAAACTTATAAAGTAAGTACATACGCTGTTAATACTATGCTATGTTAACAAATTTGTAAGAGACTGGTGCCCATGGTAGGTATATCAATACCTGTATTACAGGTCACCAGGTCCCCACTCCGCTGACAAAACTTGGAAAGCATATTGTGAATGATAAGATAATCAATCTGAACAATTAAATACAATTACAATTAAATAAGAGAAATTCAAAGGATATAAAGTAAAATAGAAAATAGAAATAGAAAAAACGACAATTACTGTGGCAGTGTCGTTTAAAACCGACACAAAGGAATAAAATTAAGTTTAAAAATTATTCAAAATTACTTAAAAAAATTATTAATTTAACTCAACGAGCTCAAAATACTCATATAATAAAGAATTCAAATAACAAAGCCAAAACAACATGGCAAATTATAAATCAAAATAAGTTAAATATACCTAAAAATAATATTAATAAACTCAGAATAAATAATAATGTAATCTCCGATCCAAAATGTATATCTGATATATTTAATAATTATTTTATAGATAAAATTAGACCTATTGCTAATTCGGGAGAAAGAGTCACACAACAAATCTTAAATCGAAAAGATTCTATGTTTATGGCCCCAAGTTTACCAGGCGACGTATTCAAAATTATATTGACTCTTAATAATACAAATAGTGTAGGTTACGATGGTATTTGTACAAAAGTATTGAAAGCAGTTGCTGGGGTTATTTGTTTCCCTTTGAGTTATATTATAAATTTATGTATAAGCGAAGGTGTTTTCCCAGATGCACTGAAAAAATCAGTAATTAAGCCCTTATTTAAAAAACAAGATAGAGAGTTAATGGAATACTACAGACCAATTTCTTTGATACCTATATTCTCTAAAATAATTGAAAAATATATTTATAAAGAACTGAACTCATATCTAGAAGCTAAAAGTATTCTTTGTAATGAGCAGAAGGGGTTTAGAAAAAATAAATCAATAAACGTGGCCATTTATGACCTTTTGCATACTGTGATGACAAATATGGATAAAAACAATCAAGTGTGCGCAATATTTTGTGACATGACTCAAGCGTTTGATTATGTCCAACATAATATTTTACTGAAAAAGCTTGAGGCTTACGGTATAAGAGGTAATATCCTTGAACTCCTAAAATCATACCTACAGGATAGGAAACAGATAACAGAAATTAAAAGAATAAATATTAACACCAAAAGAGAAGAAATTTTTCTATCAGAGGAACGTAACGTTATTTACGGAGTTCCGCAAGGAAGTATACTAGGAGCACCGCTTTTTACATTATACATTAATGATTTTCCAAGGGCAATAAAATATCCTATGACACTGTTTGCTGATGACAGTACGATAACTATTCCATGTAATCAAAGAAATTTATATAAAGAAGAGATAAATAATACATTAAAGGACACTATTATGTGGTTAGACAATAATAATTTAAAAATAAACTTACAAAAGACTGTAATTATGCATTTTAGCCAGCGTGCATTGACATTTCCCAATCTTGACATAACATATAATAATATCAAAATTGACACAGTTAATACCACTAAGTTTTTAGTAGTAACAATAGACCAGAGCTTAAATTGGAAGGCGCATGTAGAGGCTCTGACTAAAAGAGTAAGTAGTAGTGCATATGCCTTGTACATATTGTCACGTAAGGTTAAAATAGATGCTTTATTAACTGCCTACTACGGACTAACTGAATCTGTTCTTAGATACGGAATTATATTTTGGGGTAACTCAACTAACAAAGAGGATGCTTTTAAGGCACAGAAGAGATGTCTCAGAGCCATGTTTAATTTGAGTACCACTACTAGTTGTAAGCCTTATTTCATACAATATAAAATACTGAAACTAACTTCCCTGTACATTCTGGAAACAGTCATGTTCATCAGAAATAATAACGCCTTATTTTCGCGAATGGCAGAAAAATTTCCCAGAAATAGGCGGGATCAAAATCAGCTCTGTCAGCATAGGAGTAGGACTGCACTTATGCGCAAAAGTGTTTTCTGCATGGCTCCCGTGATTTATAATAAGTTACCTAAAAGTTGGAGGGAGCTTAATAATAATGAACTGAAAAAACAACTTAAAACATTCCTAACCGATAAAGCTTATTATCATATTAATGAATATCTTGCAGAACAATTTACTGTGACATAGATTTATTGAATCAATATTGTATGTTATTACTCTTGACATGTATACTTCTGATATTAAAATTTTTATTTTTAGTTTTGACATGTACAATTTGACTTTATTTTATTTTTTACTTTTGACATATGATATTTTTTTTTACTTTTGTTTCGTTTTGTTATGTATAATTTGACATTTAATATTTTTATTTTTGTGATGGATAGTTTTGAATTTTTTTTTTTTTAATTATTGCTAATCTGTATCAATTTATATTATTGGGTTTAAATTAAAATTGTCATATTAATTATTTAAAACATTTGCACGCCATCGTATAGGCAAACATGTCTGAACTTTATTTTCATTTTTATGTTATCTCACATGCATTTTTATTCTGTATGTGTACACATGTTTGGAGCAAATAAAGAAATCTTATCTTATCTTATCTTATCTTAAAACAAAATAGGCATGTTAATTTATGTGTGTGAGTGTGTGTGTGTGGGTGAGTGTGTGGGTGTGTGTGTGTGTGTGCGTGTGTTTTCTTGTTTTCTAGTGTGTGCCTGTGTGTTGTTGTGGGGTTCCGTAGCCGAATGGCAAAAAACGGAACCCTTATAGTTTCGTCATGTCTGTCTGTCCGTCCGTCCGTATGTCACAGCCATTTTATTCCGAAACTACTAAGACTACACATGTGAAACTAGGTAAGCAGATGTATACTGTGAACCGCTTTCTGATTATTAGACAAAAATATATAAAATTAAAAGGGGCGCCCCATACATGAAACTGAAACTGAAAATATTTTTTTTCATGAATCTAATGAAAGTGAAAGCGTGTATGGTATCTAGTCAGGTCTTTAAAATGACATCAAGGTTTCAAAAACCACTTTTTCTTAAAGACAATAGTTTAAAAGATATACGCTTCCGAAGTGGTAAAATGTGTCCACCCCTCTAACTTCTATAATAATGGAGTGAAAAATCTAAATAAAAAATATGCTGTAGATCTTAGTGAAAACTTTTAACGAAAATTGTTTTGAATGAGATCAAGTCAGCAGTTTTTGAGATATAGCACATTTTTTTTTTTTTTTTTTTTTTTTATTTAGAATAGGTTCGCGTTTGACCACCATCTCACCTGATGGTAAGTGATGATGTGGTCGAAGATGGAGCACGCTTACCTAAAAGTAACCTATTCACTCTTGACATCACACTTGACAAAGCACATTTTCTAAAACCGCAAATATAAGTTCGTATTTCAAACAAATACTACGAAAAACAAAGTTATTTGGCGTAGTAACTACGGAAACCTTTATGGGCGATTCTAACTCGCACTTGGTCAATTTTTGAGGATTCCGCAGTCGATTTGTCATTGCTGTCTATCGTGATTTCGAAAATGAAGCACCGAAGAACACGTCCAGATAAGTTTTTAAGCTAACATGTTCACTGAGAGTATTATTACAACTTAAAACGGGATATTTACCATGTGTATTTTTTGTTTTGAGTTTCCGATATTTCGGCACTGTTGCAAGCACGGTGAGTTTTGTGTGTCGGGAACAGAATCGAGTGTTTAGTGATACATGTGACAGTGGTAGCGGTGTCGCTAACAGAAAACTAAGTCGCAGGCCACGCTAGCGCGACGCGTCTTGCGTCTGCGATGAGCAGGAAAAGCAATAATACGGGTCGAACGGGGGGCGCCATGTTGGCGCGACTTGCGTGCGCGTCTAGCGACCGCGACCAATGGAGGGATAGTACGAGTTCGCGCGTCCTGCGTATTTATCAATTTTGTTGAATTATCCGCGATGCAAAACATAAATACGGAGGAGTTTATTAGCGAAATAATGTCTCGGCCATCAACCTGGTGCAGTAAGGATGATGAATATAAAAATAAATATGTAATAAAAAAAAGTGGGATAAAATAAGTAAATAATCATGAATCCCCATTTTTATCTGTAATATATCCTGTGCAAAAAAACTACTTCCTTCCAAACATGAAAGTTCCAATTTAGACGAACTCATTTTAAACCCCGCGCAATAATAGCAGAGATAATCACGCGGCCGGCCGCTTCAACGTGGCACACTACAGCGGCAAGACGCAGCGTCTTGACGCCTCCCGCTCCCGCTGGTCGCCACCGCTCACCGCAGTCGCTATAGCGTGGCCTGCGGCGAACGAGAAAGAGGGTAGACCGATTTGTCTACTCATAAATTCCACCCGCAATTACTACAGTTCATCCGTGATCATGGCGCTTGCAACAGTGCCGAAATATCGGAAACTCAAAACAATACGTACACATGGTAAATATCCCGTTTTATATTCTAATGATACGTCCCCGTAAGTTCACGAATACGAAACACTTAACAACGAATGCACGCTACCACGAAAAACCTAACGCCGCGCCGTAGCCGTGGGATTTCGAATAACTAAATCTCTAATCTCACCTATTCGAAACACTTAACAACGAATGCACACAACCAAAAAAACTGAACACCGTAGCCATGCAATATCGAATAACTAAATCTCTAAAAGTCTTCGTAAAATGTCTTTATTAATTTAACAATTAAACATTGATTTTACTATTTTAAACGATATTCTTTATTCAAACATTAATTTTTGAGAAAAATCTCTGGTGTGCCGCGTGCGGGCCAGCCCCAACATAATCCTTCGTTGTGTGGCGAGCAGGCTCGACTGTGTACTAGTGAACCAACCTTGTAATCTGGTTATCTTGAGTCTTTTTATTTGAAAATAAATGAATTAAAATGAAGCCGTACTTATAGAGGCTGATTTACGATTAATCCTTGCTAAACCTTTGTCAAACTGCTTTTATATTTATGACGCTAATACAAGAAAAACAAATATCCTTAATCGCTTCAGCTTAAAGCTTAAGCCGATCTCACTGAACCGTGCCGGTTAGAGAAAAATGAAAATCAGCTCGCAAACAGCTAGTGAGAATTAATTCGTTGCACACCGTTCGGACCGGACCGGCGGCGCATCTGGAACCGGACCGGTTTGTTTAACTGATGATACTGCTTTATGACTTCACGGCTAACACATTTTTGGGAAAATAATCATACTGTATCTGTTTTAATTTGTAGTTGGACAAGTCTTGCTATTGAGATATGACACACATCTTTGCCCTAAACAGACTTTTTTTCAGTAAGAGTTTTTGAGAGCGAAGGGGGGCGACATCTTATGACATAATAAAGAAGTGTCAGACTTCTACTGACTAAAAACCCACCCTTCAGTTGCCCATGCTTTCCGTGGCAACCCTGGGTCAAATAAGTTCAGTTCTTAGCGTTTTGGGTGTAATACAATTTAGGCAATATTTACTAATATCTTACTGGCATACTGAATGCGTGATGATCATAAACAATCGGTTTTTGGTAGAATTCACACTAAATATTTTTCTGTAGTTTTTTTATGGTTCCATACCTCAAAAGGAAAAAACGGAACCCTTATAAGATCACTTTGTTTTCCGTCTGTCCGCCTGTATGTCTGTCAAGACCAGTTTTCTCTGGAACGCGTGGAGGTATCAAGCTGAAATTCATATCAAATACTCTAGTCTACTAGTCCGTAGAAGCTGTGAATCAAAAAAAAAAAATCAAAATTCTAAGCCAACGCAATCAAAAGATACAGCCGTTTATGTCACATTTTCGACACTCGCAAGGGAATCAAAACCTACAGGGTACTTCCTGTGAACTCAGAATCTTGAAATTTGGTACAAAACAACGGCCGGCTTCTGTGTTCCCTGCCACTTATGAACTTTCAGCCTTTAAAGAACGAGTAAATAGGCATCTTCTAGGCTCGCTCGTCCCATCTTAGACATCATCAATCGTAAATTTTTGGTTACATAATATAGTACAAATATATTTTTTTTTAATTTACCTACATGTTTGTACGGAACCCTCGGTGCGCGAGTCCTCGCACTTGGCCGGTTTTTAGTTATGGATTGCCACAAAGTAACGCTTGATATTATTCCGTATAACAATTGAGCCTAGTAACAATTAGTTAGCAATAGTGATTCATACGGTTTAATTTGTATAGCACAAGCCTAACTGATAGAATGCCAGTATGTCGAGACTTGGTTTCTTTGAACTCTCTTTGAGCCATTGAGGCACCTACCTCTCTTCGTCCCTTTGTGAGGTTATGACTTCTAGTTGGAAACAATCTAATTTTAATCGTGTTTTAAGCTCCAGTAGGTTTAATTTGTAATAGTAGGAATTAGTAAACTTTAGTGACAGTAGAAAGGGCATGTTTTACAGGTTTTTTTTTTGAACATTGTCTCACTATATACAGGGTTAATTGTAAAACACCAAAAACCTCTCAGGACTATGTTACTTTTATTTTTGCATGAAAATCTGGTGAACTATAATATGACGAATTCTTAAAAGTCATAGAACAAAAGTTGTTGATTATGATGTTAGTAACATAGTCCTGAGAGGTTAACGGTGTTTTACAATTGACCCTGTATATCTCCTGTGTAGTGAGTGTATTTGTAAAACGAACACCCAGACCCAAACTATTTGTAGGGAATAAATTTGTTTAATTGCAGGAATCGAACACGTGACGTGCAGCATAGCAGTCAATCAATCACCCACTGCGCCAATAATGAGGTGTGTTTGTGTAAAATTGCTTGCGGAAAAGACAGCCGATGGGGTCGAAAGATTCTGGAGTAGCGACCACATACCGCAAGATAAGCTGGACCGATGAGGATCGATTCGCCTTTCTTTCGCCAAGCAAATGCTAAGTTGATAATCCTTTCGGTATGGACATGCTCAGCGAAATGTTTTTAGTTATTTTTTTTTTATAATATTTGTAACTTTGTATAGTATTGTTATGTGTGTCTTTAGTCGAATTAATGTTTTTCAGTTTCAATTCTGGACCGTTGACCGTGTATTGGTTGAAATGTTTGAAGACCTGCCACGAGCTAAACCTGGTGAATTCCCCAAGAGACGCCACATCTGCCAGTCTTGTGCGGAGACCTAACTCCAGCGGTGAACGTCTTATACGAACATAACAAGAAAAGCATCCACGTTATTGAAGCCGGAGGCACATTAAAAACACTCGTTTAACATAACAATCAACATAATTTTAGCTCAATTTAATCTTTTAAACATCTATTCATCAAGCAAAGTACCTCCTCAATAATAAGCAGTACATAGTACTAATTAGCGAGAATCATTTCATAACTCAGTGAAGTAACTCTTTTGTCTGCCCTCTGTTAGCCGCTGTAATTAAGGCTGTATGGTAACCTGGCCTTAACGGGAACTTTCATTATTAACGGGAAATGTTTCTCGATATTGTTTTTGGTTATTCAAAAGTTGGATAATTGTGTTTTATGTTGAACTTGGTCAATAGAAATTAAGTTGTATAACAAATTTTATAATTAGGTATCATGGTCAGATTACAGATAATTTTTAACAAAGTTACGCAGACGGAGGAGTAAGAAATTTGTTACAGTTAAAGTTTACGTAGAGAAAGAGAGCAGAAAGCCAATTTTTCATATAATAATGCATTGCTAATGTATTATTTATTTATGAAGGTAAATTAACAGTTGCATATTTAACGATAGCAAAAATGTCCTTAAACTTTATAGTTTAAGGACATTTTTGCTATGGTTGTGTATTAGATAAGTTTATACTTATCTAATACACAACCCACAAAATGTTCCTCAAATTACTGTTAACATTTATATGTATCTGTAAGTAAACATTTGCTTTGATGTCCAACCAAACATAATTCTAATACACAATACTTAGACTTAGACTTGCTATATTTCCTGAAACATATCGCTTTAATAACCTTAATTTATTACACAGACTATTATGCGTTACATAAGAACTAAAGCGTTCTTACAAAGTAAGGCATACCAATAAATATCGTAAAGGAAAACTAATAACTACAAAAACTAAACCTGAATTATATTGCAGTAGAATAAATACTGTCTTCATATATCTATGAATAGCGTACTAAAGAAACATTGTGAAAATCAATTTAATTTAGAAAAAGATTAATTTTTTTTCGTTTATTCTTTAAAACATGCGAATACATTTGTTACAAACTTAAACATACCACCCAAACCATCAAGGGCTTATCTGTGGTATGTTAGCCGCGACAACTCGATGCCACACTTACACACTATCATTAAAAGTGACACTTATTATGAATCGAAATACTTTCTAGATCGTGGTACGATCTAGAAAGTGTTTCTTTTGCACTTTACAGCAGTTCTTTAGAGTTATTTTTTTTTATATTTACATGTATGTCATATAAGAAAGATGGCAGCATGCATTCCCACGTCCTTGCACCATTCACATTGTTATGATTTGGTATTTTATACGTGGGTAAATAGGACAAACAACGTAACGGCTACAATCTTTCGTGTTTCTGAATATTACTAATACTGCCGAAGTTATCTAAAACTAACTATGGCGTTTCTTGTCGGTTTTTCTCCATAGGATGTGGACTAATTCGAACCGTTCACTGACTTCTGATGTTTTATAAGTGTAATTGGAGACCTTGTGGCTAAATAATAAGTCCCAGTTATCATTTATACATCTTTGACATTATCATTAGAAATTAAAACGGGGTATTTTACCATGGGTATCAACTGTTGAAGGCCTGGCAGTGGAGAGGCAGTGGTTCAAATGTGTAAAAACCGAAAAAGTTCAGTAGAAAGTTCGAGAGTGGACACGGTGAGTTTTGTGTGTCGGGAACAGAATCGAGTGTTTAGTGATACATGTGACAGTGGTAACGGTGTCGCTAACAGAAAACGAACGAGAAAGAGGGTAGACCGATTTGTGTGCTCATAAACTTCCACCCGCAATTACTTCAGTTCATCCGTGATCATGGCGCTTGCAACAGTGCCGAAATATCGGAAACTTAAAAAAATAAATATACATGGTAAATATCCCGTTTCTATCGTAATGATACTGTTAGTGACCATGTTAGCTTAAAAACTTATATCTTTTACAGTCGTTACGGGTATTCAGAAGCACGGAAATCTGACACTGGCCTTGTCAAGGAGTATAATGTTAACCGGCCTCTGGGTTGTGGAGGTCAGATCTAAGGCAGAAACTCCATGTAAAAAAATTATATTCAGCTGCATCCAATTAAATTGGGAGCTGACCCCAACATAATTAAGAAAAGGCTAAGAAGATGATGACGATATTAAATGTCGTCATCATCTTCTTAGGTTTCCGTTACACGTTGTATATAGACTTATAAATTTTATAAGTCTATATACAACGTGTAACGGAAACCCCATATCTATCCAAAGGGGCTGAAGACAACATCTGGTATGGAGTCTCTATGCACAGTTTCAGCTCAAAATAAATAACTCAAAGAATTGATACAAAATTATCGGTTTCATATGTTTCTTGAATACCAATCATAACAAATGTGTCACAGCACTACGAGGGTCGATAACTTTCCACGTCACTTGCCAATAACACGGTGATTCTCTTCGAACTTCTTAATTTGAAAATTCTGCCTCTGGTATCAATGTATTGAAATTTCTATTATACTTCACACATGTAGACATAGGATTATAAAACCATTGCCATATCGTTTATTACCATCCAAAGAAACCGTGCACTTGGTATGTATGTACCCTTCCGAGGTTGCAGAATTGTTTGAAAGTTCACACCCTCCCGCTTTGCCCAGATCAGAAGACAATCATTGTTCGACTTCCAATCCTTAAAAAACACAGGCTTTCTAATAACTTTCTATGTGTAATAAGTTATTTTTTATTGAATTACAATTTATAAGTCACTAAGACAGTACAATAAGTTGTAAGTCAGTATTCATAAGCAATTCAAATTCTTAACTTATAATTTCATGAATATATTTTATTGTTTCCATATTTTAGGGCGGCCAAACCGGCTGTTATGTAGCCATCTTTGTTTTGCAACTGAATTGATTCCAGACTTAATTGTTCAGTATTTTGGTAGTAAGTTATCCATGTTTTTAGAGTTAGAGTCTGGTTATGATATATTTTTAATACAAAGGCTACAATAACGATTTCAGTTGTTATAGCGAGAGTTAATCTTGAAACGACCGATTTTCCTTCAGTAAAATATGTTCTGGTATAAAACCACTTCTCGGTGAACGTAATAATATAAATACATATTATTACGGGACTTTGCGTAGATCAGTAAGGCTCATTATCTCCGTTGGCTGACTAATTAGGTGGAGTAGTTGATTGTATTCTTTTTTAAATAGCCCACATGGCAGAAGTTCAATTCAACTAAAAAAAATCATTAATCTATTCAACTAAAAAAACAATGTTTCTGATAAACCGTACTTACAGGCCTTGCATCACTTAAGGCTAGTGAAAGTTTGATTAAGTTAATGTTTGTTATAAGCAATTAACCGCTAACAATCATTCACTTTTTTATAGCCAAGGAGGATCTCAAGGCAATAACAATAAGCCCAAACACGAGATAATTATATTAAAATTATGATCATAACTTTACATAATCATGATTCATTATATTAATTCACTAAGTGATTTTTGTTTAAGAATGTTTTGATACCAATACAAAAATAATAAAAATAAAGTAGGAAACTAACATAAAATGTTGAAGTATCTCCTTCCTTAAAAAAAAAAAACGATTTTTGATATCGGTAAAAAAGAATACTGAGATAACAACAAAAAAACTGAAATGAAAACCTTCCTCTTTTCGACGTCAGATGAAAAGCAGAATATTTGATTTTATTATATTGGTAACGGGACACTTAGAAGATGTTCGAAAACATTATTATATTTTTATGAATTATCTCGATTTTGTCTCAGTGTATTCACCGTCTGATTGAATGAAACAACTTGAAATTCACTTTTCACGCAGTCTGATGCAGTTGGTGGCATGAATATCATCACTTCAGTCTCATATTTGATGCTATCAAATGCAATAGACTGTTTGGATAGTGGTTTGGATCGAATATAATATATACACTGGTGGTCATATAATTAAGAACGATTTGTAGTACTAGACATTTTTTAAAAAACAATGTTATATGTACTTTTATGTTCCTTCTCAAAAGTAATTAATTATGTTATGAAAAGCTACATGGATAGAGTAAACGGGATTAAGAGTAAATATTAAAATCACTTACTATTTACCTTAGAAATTTAATTTATTATCGACAGTTACAATTTCAAATAGTAATCAAGCTGGACAAATAATTAAGAACGATTCTTAAACTGCTCGAAAAATGTTTCAGTAGATACTTAGATTTTAAAAATCTCATTAAATAAGACGGTGATAATGTTAAACATTGCAATTTAATAAATTTTATTCTAAGTTAATAGTTTGTAGCATGTCCACGTCTTTTGATGACTGCATTTCACCGGCGAGGCATTCCTCGCCGGTGAAATGCAGTCATCAAAAGACGTGAAAGAACAAAATCAAAAATTGATAGAGTCAATGAATTTAAACGATAATATTAATCACTTGTCCGTATCTGACTCATTGCGTTGTCAACCTGAAGAATGTTTATCCTATGTTACTCACCCCACTAAGCAGCTCAAGATTATAACCCAGAATATCCGGTCAGTAAACGCTAACTTTGACTCATTTCTAACGCTCCTCTATAGAATTAACTTTGATTGTGAAGTTATTGTGTTGACGGAGTGTTGGCTAAAATCTCACAGTACCCTACCGTCGATTGAAAATTATTCACACTACTGTACTGCAAAACTTAAAAACCAGAATGACGGGGTAATCTTATATGTTAAAAACGTTGGCCGTTACTCGGTCGTAGAGCCTGATTTTATGGACGCTAGCTGCCTTGTGCTAACGATCGGTACAGAGAAAGCCGTTGTGTCTATTTACAGCTCACCCTCTATTCTGGACATAAACAATTTTTTGTAATCTTTAAATTCTCTTTTAACTACTCTCTCTTCATATAAAACCGTAGCTATTCTTGGAGATGTGAACCTTGATATCACCGCTACCCTAACCCCGAATCGCATTTCCGACTACCTTGATCTTATAGCTTTTCATGGTTTTCTTCCTGCTCATAATTACCCTACTCGCGATGCTTCTTGTCTTGACCACGTTATGCTTAAGGCGACCTCATCAGCGCTCACAATAGTGATTGACTCTTGTGTGACAGACCATAATCCAGTCCTTCTCTGTCTCAGAAAAAGTAAACAAAAGTCAAATACTGCTGCCAAAACTGTGTCAAAAGTAAATTACGAGTCGCTGGATACTGATATGAAGAATTTGAATCTCCATGCGATTTATGAGTATACCGACGCTAATGAAGCCGCTTATTATCTTATAGACACGATTGCTGATATTGTACGCTCTCACACAACCATAGTTAGACTGCCAAATCAAAAACGTTTACTTAAACCGTGGATGACAACTGGAATGCTACGTTGCTTACGTAACAGGGATGCTATGCACCAAAAACTGAAGGTATCACCAGATAATGCAATACTCAAAATAACATACAAAAGGTATAGAAACTACTGCACTAAAATAATTAAAAAACTCAGAAGGGACTACGACAGGGCGGAGCTGACCAAGGCTGGCAAAAATAACAAAAAGATTTGGGAAAATATAAAGAGAATTACTAACACCGAAGCCCAAAAAAATCCATCTACTGACTTACTGGGTTCTTCTGTTTCTCCACAACTGTCGGTAGATAATGTTAATGAGTTTTTTGTTGATATTGGAAAAAATCTTGCAAACGCTTTTATTCACCACAGTTTTCACGGAGGCTCCCTGCATAATGCTACAACTACGCCATTACACTCTTTTGTAATGATCGATACTGATGACGATGAGGTGGAAACGCTGCTCATGTCCTTAAAAACTGACGCTGCAATTGGATGGGACAGCATCTCAACCAGGTTTCTTAAACTTTATAAGAGTATGTTAGTCCCCCCATTGACATATTTATTTAATCTTTGCCTCAGCACAGGTGTGTTCCCCCATTACTTGAAAAAATCTATTGTGCATCCTATTCACAAGGCAGGGAGTAGAAGCTGTGTTAACAACTACCGACCCATTGCTATCCTACGTTCGATTTCCAAAATACTAGAACGCATTATTAACAAGAGGCTCATTCGATATCTTGAGGAAAAAAAGCTTTTATCTTCTAACCAGTTTGGCTTCCGTCGATATAAGTCGACTAATGATGCTGTTCTAGAGCTAACGAGTCACATTGTGAAAAGCATGGATGAAAAGAAAGTAGTGTCTGTTTTCCTAGACTTAAAAAAAGCTTTCGACACAGTTTCTATTCCCATCCTTATACGGAAACTCGAAGAACTGGGAATACGGGGCCTTCAATTGCAAATACTTGCGGACTACCTAAGCGACAGGAAACAATGCGTAAAAATTAACAATTACCTAAGTGGGGAGCTTCCTGTCACTTACGGCGTTCCTCAGGGGAGTGTGATTGGTCCCACACTCTTCTTGGTATACGTTAATCGGCTGTGCAACCTTATTTTGCAAAATGGAAAAATTACAGCCTTTGCTGCACTCGCACTGCACTGCAGTCACATTTACGGGTAATACCTGGCATGAAGCTTTTAACGCGGTCCAGAGGGGGCTGGATATAGTTTTAGATTGGCTCTATGAGAATAAACTTACCCTTAACACTGATAAAACAAATATAATCTGCTTTACCCTACGCAAATCGACACAACCATCGAATTCATTCACTCTAATCGCTCACTCAATTGGCTGTCCAAAAACCTTACCCTGCTCTTGTCCCAAACTCCCACGTACATAAACCATCAAATACCTCGGAGTGACTCTTGATGATAAACTGAGCTTCTCACCACACATAGAGTTACTGACAGTGAGAATTAGAAAACTAATGTTTGTTTTTAAGACTCTTCGAGATGTGGCAGAAGCTCGAATCGTCAAAGGGGTCTATCTTGCCCTCTGCCAATCACTTTTGTCATATTGTGTTTCGGCATGGGGTGGTGCACCTAAGACCCTGTTGCTAAAATTAGAAAGAGCACAACGAGCTGTGTTGAAGGTAAGTACTTTTCATCCAATACTCTTCCCAACAGAAGAATTGTACAAGTGTTGCAGGGTGCTTTCTGTAAGGCAACTCTATATTCTCAGTACAGTCACATTACAACACAAAAATACCCCATACGCTATTGTGAGCAAAAGACGTAAAGATGAGGTTTGTCAGCGCTACACATGCAAGTACTCATTTACAAAACGATTCTATTGTTTTTAGGGTCCTCAATTATATAATAAACTCCATAAAAAACTAAAATTCTACTCACTATCAACCTCGTCTTTAAAAAAAATTGTAACCAACTTTCTACTTGCAACAAACTATTTTGATACAGAACGCCTGCTCTCTTCCGAATATAATCATTTTTTTATTAATAGGATTATGCTAACTTACCTTGGCAAATACTTGTTCTCCTGCAATTTCTTAATTTGATAATTATTATTAAGTTTGAGCTTGTACCAGCGTCCTTAATACAAGTTATTTTGATAACTTAGTAAGGGTGCTGGGTGCAACACCTAACAGTTTTTATCAACCCAATTGAAAGTGTAACTTAGGATTATTTCTGTTAATATTGTAATATTATGCGATTAAATAAATAAATATTCAAAAATATTCAATGGACTCTATCAATTTTTTATTTTATCATTTCTCAAGAGAAATAGAGTGCCATTCTTCTAGAAAATGTTGTATAAATCACTTAGGTTACCACACCGTCGATTTGAAACCTTTTTCTTAACTTCGCACCACATTATGTTTGCACAGTTTTGCTATTTAATTGATAATAATAATTCAGCCTGTGATATTTCCACTGCAAGGGCACAAACCTCCTCCTCTCAAACAAGGCCATATTCTCCCACCTGGGTACAGTTTTCATTGGCGGTCATATGTGTTGTATTTTTTTTTTGTTATTTTCGGTCCTAGACATGCTGGTTTTGCCCTGGGATCTGGAGGCGACTGCCCTCCAGCGCGTCTATGAACGGCGCGTAGAGGCGCAGCGCCGGGGCGTATCCCCGCTGCCTCGAGAAGTCGAGGCGCGGCTGGAAGAGCTCCGGCGCGATCTCAGGGCAGTATGGAGGGAACGACTGTCGCAACCGACGGCCGGGCACGCCGCAATTGCGGCGGTAAGACCCCCCTTTGAGGAGTGGCTAGATCGGCGTCACGGCGTCCTGACCTACCGCATGACGCAGGTCCTCACCGGACACGGAAGTTTCGGGAGGTACCTGTGTCTGATGGGAAAGGAGGAAACGCCTGGGTGTCACCACTGCGAGGGTCGCCCTGAGGACACCGTAGAGCACACGATGCAAGACTGCCCCGCCTGGGCAGAGCACCGACGTGTCCTCACGGCGGCGATAGGGGGAGACCTCTCGCGCCCGGCATTGGTCGAGGCCATGCTGCGGGGCGAGTGGGAGTGGGAAGCGGTCGCCTCCTTCTGCGAAGCAGTCATGCTTCCGAAGGAGGAGGCGGGCTGCGTGAGGGAGAGGATGGCATCCTCCCTCCAGCCCAGCCGCAGTGGTAGACGCCCACGGCGTCGGACGTCGGCCGACGATCTCCGGCCACCGTAGGCGCGGGCATGCGGACAGCGAGTAAAGGGCAACTCGCTGTCCGACCATGGACCATGCCCGGGTCGACGGCGCGTCGTGTTCCACGCGCGCCTCAAAGAGCGTCAGCAACATGACGAGGCCCCCTCTGAAGAGGGCCGAAGCCTGCCGGGGTCGTGGGACTCATCCCGTTACCGTGGCCCCGGTACGTAAAGGGTTATTGAAGGAACACCGTGGATTTTAGTCAGTAAAAGTCTGACAGTCCCTCCCACCCAGCCCGGAGTGGGAGGACTTATTTGATAATTTTACCACGTTAAAAAAAAAAAAAAAAGACATGCTGGTTTTCACATGATGTTTTCGTTTTACCGATTTTGTGATGATATAAACTACACAAAGATATGAGTATAGATTATATTTAATCAAGATTATATATAACTAGCTTTTGCCTGCAACTTCGTTCGTGTGGAAGGGTTTTCCCGTGTTTCCCGATCCCGTGGGAATTCTGGGATAAAAAGTAGCGTAGTAGTAGTAGTGTGTTTTTCCAGAATGTCAACTGTCTCCTTACCAAATTTCATTGAGATCCGTTCAGTAGTTTTTACGTGAAAGAGCAACAAAGATACAATTCGAAAACTATGCCACGGGAACCTTATATCGGGATAAAAACTATCTTATGTCCTTCCCAGGGTCCTAAGCTATTCCTATGCCAAATTTTATGTAAATCGGTTCAGCGATTAAGGCGTGATAAGGTAACAGACAGACAGACAGAAAGACAACTGACAGACAGAGTTACTTTCGCATTTATAATATTAGTATGGATTACCAAGAAATGAAACTCGGCTTTTCTTATACCAATAGTCGTGTCAGTCAGTGGTATAATAGCCACGAGCTACGATTAGACCTTAGGGACCTGTTACTCTAACATTAATGAATAATGCAAGCATCAAGATTGTACCAGCGAACATCGAGCATACTTTCAGCTACATACCGAACTTCCAGCAACATTCTGAATGGAAATATTTTTAAAATGCAAATACTGAGAGATGAACATCGGAAGCGTTTCAGGAGAACAGCGTTGTCTCCGAGTATGAGATTCAAAATATTCATGCATATAACTAGTAGCAAGTTACCATACTTCTGACGACTACCAAAACTTTATAGTTTTACACTTTTTTTAGAGAGTAGTTTTCGCATCACTCTGTATAAGTGGACACCCACTTATCACAGAGTTTGCAATTTTTACATTGAATGTGAAATGAGTTTGCTGGTGACAAACCTTGAAAGCATTTTATGCCGTGAAAATAAAAACTTTTGAAATTCATTCTAAAGATAAAAGTTGAAATCATTTGATTGAGCATAAGTGACATTCACGGTTATTCATCTATACTTATAATAAAACTGTAGAGAGGTCAATTCTGTACATGAAATATATTTCCAAAATAACTATCAGGGGGTGATTAAGGATCGATACTCATGCCAAAAATGCAATCAGTTAAATTTTTGTCTGTCTGTCTGTCTGTCTGTCTGTCTGTCTGTCTGTATAACCGTTATAGAAACAAAAACTACTCGACGGATTTTAACGAAACTTGGTACAATTATTTTTCATACTCCTGAGCGGGTTATAGTATACTTTTCATCACGCTACAATCAATAGGAGCAGAGCAGTGAAGGGAAATGTTGGGAAAACGGGAGAAGTTACTCCATTTTTTAAGCTTCCGTCGCGTGTGCAACCTTAATGGTTAAAGCTACACAAATCATTTCATGACGGAAATGTTCTCCTTAAAATTATATAAAAAATATCCCACGACAGCATATGTCTAACTTGTATGGTTGACTCACAATAACACGTGTAACTCCCGATAGCTTAGCAGTTCGAAGCTTTCTGATTATAATATTTGTCTACTCTTACGTTTATAACACTCTCAGTCACCCCTAATTGAAAAAGTTAACATTATTAACTATTCCATAAAAAAATTGGCCAAGTGCGAGTCAGACTCGCCCATGAAGGGTTCCGTAGTAACTATAATATAATATGCAAATTTATTTGACGAAAAAAAAACCTTACAAATTTCTTAAAACTAGCTTATTATCATTTTTTACAACTGCGCCAAATAAATTTGTTTTGAAAAAAAAACCTTACAAATTTCTTAAAACTGGCTTTTTTACATTTTTTACAACTGCGCCGAATAAATTTGTTTTTCATAGTGTTTGTATGAATTACAAAGTTATATTTGCGGTTTTAGAAAATATGCTGTATCTCAAAAACTGCTGAACTGATTTCGTTCAAACAAATTTTGGTTGAAAGTTTTATATTAAGATCTACAGACATATATTTTTTTTAGATTTTTCACTCCATTATTACAGAAGTTAGAGGTTGTGTCCGCCACACACACATTTTACCACTTTGGAAGCTTATATCTTTTAAAACATATTATAGTCCTAATAGTTTCGGAATAAAATTGCTGTGACAGACGGACGGACGAAAAGACAGACAGACAGACAGACGGACAGACATGTCGAAACTATAAAGATTCCGTTTTTTGCCATTCGGCTACGAAACCGTAAAAAGAATCATATAAATCGGTATAGAAACACCAAAGTTATACATGAAATACGCTTATAATAATAAGCCATCGCGCGTGAATACTGAATCATGCTATAAGGATTATTTTTGAGAATCGGTCGCCGCGCTCGACGCGTCTCGCAGTCGAAGCATTCTCTAGGTACTTAAGCCTCATGTGAACGTGATCTAAACAATATTACCAATACATTAACTTACGCTGACGGAGTCGCGGGCACAGCTATATTGTATCATTACGCTAAGGCCAATAGGAGCGGAGCGCCAATGAAGAATGCTTCAAAATCGGGGTTAAATTTAACGTTAGCCCAAAGTAACTATTCCACGCGGACGAAGTCGCGGGCAAAAGCTAGTTTCTAATAAAAACAAATACCAGGTTGTATATGAAGCATACATACCAATAACTCATTACCATTCCATTCATTCAGTCACCATTCGCAACCTGTCGGTGTAACATTGTTCCCTTTATTTAATTGTGCATAATCAAAATACAGTCCATTTTATATATTTATTTTATGTGGTTTTATTACCAGCAACTGCCATACAGGTAACGAATGCCCACACAGTCTTACAAATAACTTAAAAATTATATGCGACTATCAATGACGTATTATAAATAGACGCGTCATATTCCCACAAAACACCTCTCAAATCGGCACGAAACACACACATAGAGAGTTACTATCTAATACGTGTAAAGAAAGGGACAGAACATAAATGCCATCTTTAGGTACACCTGACGTTAGAGAGAGATGAATATACATCTTTAGTTAACAACCTCCCCTAACGTCACGTGACTGACTTCATTCATACGCTAGCCGCCATTAGCCGTGTAGAAAAATTAAAATAAAAAATGTATTTCTGTTGATATTTACCTATGAAATGACACATTTTGACCTCTCACGGAAGCAGTATAATTAGTGCAACGTCTGAAAACACACAAAGGCATGTTCTTTTCCTAATTTTCTTTTAAAACACATTTTTTCTTAAGATGTGTAGTGTCGCGTTCGCGACACAGGTTCGTGCGTAACTAAATAGATACGAGGCACTTACCTTGATTTCAACTTGCCATTTTAGAGCGCGGACAACGTATCTAAGTTTATTATATATCTTTGGCGACTATAGCATATGTCGGAAACACGAATATTATGGATAGATAGATTATCGCACTGTCTGGCAGTTCGAGAGTGCTTTATACGCCACACAACTGTCCTTACTTTGGTATTATTCGTCAAATCATTCGAGCTCCATAAGGTTCTAAGTTGAGCTACGTGATAACTGACCAATGCTTGCACTGTTTGGACGGGCCTGCTTAAATCTGTTCTTGATTCTGTCCTCTAAAAGGCGCTACAGACATACCTACATGCCTCTCATATGATTTGATCACTGCAGATTGTAAGGACTTTAAAATTGACCTCGGAGATTGTTTCAGTGTTTCTTCTCAGAGTAGTCAGTTAGGAAACACTGGCCTCAACTTGTTTACATTTACGAAATAAAAGACGTGTGAACGTGTTATTCATAACCTATTTGCAAAATAAACATAATTATTTCTTATGCTAATCATAAAATTATGCACTCTCAGTCAGTTATAAAAGACAACAAAAACAAACACTTCACAACCATAGGAAGGTATATCAAGCGCAATGTCCAACAAGTAGTTTGATAAACCTATCAGTCGCCCATTTCATAGAAAAGTGAATATAATTCTATAATAACACATTGAACATTATATCACACCCTGTGTTTCTCAAAGAGTAAGTTAGAGTACCCCATACCTATTTATTCTTGTCACACAAAACCTACGAAGAATGTATCGATGTCAGTAACCCAACAAACAACTGTAAGCATCCGAGTCAAACCTCGAAATGTTACACAAACTGCACAAAAGCAGTATCGATAAAACGAATTACAAAATAAATCGGCAGCGAGTCTCCCGCGGAATGTTCTACCATCCTTGTTTTATGTCCCTCTCTAATTGATGGAGCGCTCACCGAATACTCAACTTTTACAGACCGGCGGTTGTTAGGGAAATTCGTCTTTTGTTTATTTTAAACGGATCAACGAAGAGAATCTTTTTAATCCTTTAACCACGTTCATAGCCGGCAGTAGAAATAATCATTTTCCATGGAGTGTGATACTGTTAATGCTGGTTTTTCAAAAGTTATTCTTATTTTCCTTGACTAGAAACACAAAGAAACATGGAGTAGTAAAACGTGACTGCGGCACAATAGATAAAGTAACGCTGAGTAAATTATAAAGAGCAAAGTTTATTCAGAACTGTAGTATCATTGTGAACTAAGTTCCACCTCCTTATAACTGTTTTCCATAAATCCTAGCAAGTCGTAAATCTAAGCGTCCGACTTTTGTTAAACAAATTACTCGTAAAGCTTTTGTGAGAGTCGATCGGATAGTTAGGCGGGAGAGTTGGTGCGGGGTAACGGCGGATAAAGCTGGACAAGTTTCGGGTAACTTCGGCCAAGTTCGGGCCAAGTTTGCGGCGAGTTGGGCGGCTGTCCCCTGCGTTCTGTCTCCGCGCAACTTTAATTGCCAAGAAAGCGGGCGGCGCGCAGGCCGGTCAATTGATACAATTTGATACGATTTGCGGTGAGATGCAAGTTGTGCTAAGTGGGGCCCATGGTACAAGGTGCTCTGATTGCATTAATTAGTGAGCGTTGTTTATCTTGTAACCGAGTTTGTCTTACCTTGTTGGTTGGCCAGGCACGTGCCTATTGATGTCGGCTTATTCACTCAATTATTTGCGGCTCGTTCACCGTACTGTACTGACGAACAGGTCTGTGGACAATGCTTATAATTAATGCATGCGCGGTTGATGTGTGTTTTTGTTTTGTAAACAGGTGATTACATTGTTAATAGGATTTCAGGCTCATCAGTAAGCCAATAATTACGGATTAAACAAAAATTCGGATACTCCGATGACTTTATGATTTACAGTTTGAATTATGATGGTATGTGTATAGTTATTTTGGTTAGGTTGCCGTAGGTGGTTGGATCACTGTATTATTACTGATGCTGCCCTGAAGACGGTTACTTCAGTAAGGGTGTGATACGACATTTTCTGGTCTGATCACTGTCCAGTAGAGATTCAGTGTAACTTGAAAATAGTCTGTAGAATCATTAAGCCACCGTTCATCAAAGCCAATAAAGTTCTATGGGGAGACAGGGACTTAAGCCAAATAGAAAAAAATATACAAAATGTTATGATGATAAACTGAGGGAATTTGGCTTCCCTCATGAATTCCAACAGTGTTGTGATAGCATGTGTAGTAAGAGTAGCAAGGACCACTTGCCAGCGATAGACGCGCTTTATGGTGGCATTGTAGCAGCGTTACAGGAGGCTGCAGTTGATAGTTATGGGGGCCGTGGCGTTAGTGGAGGACGGCACCGCGGTCGTCATGTTGTCGGTTGGAACAAGTATGTTCGTGACGCTCACAGGGAGGCTAGGCAGAAGTTTTTAACTTGGGTGTGTTATGGTCGCCCTAACAGTGGTAAGTTTTATAATGAAACTAGTACTCACGCGGGGCTTCGCTCCCGTAGATTCTATCACGGTAAAAACATAACTCTCCTTTTTTGCAGTCGCGTAAAAAGTAGTTTATAACCTTCCTCAGGCTTCAAGCTACTTCCATACCAAATTGCATTGAAATCCACCAAGTACTTTCGAAGATTAGCGCGTTCAAGCAAACAAACAAACAAACAATCAAACTTTTCCGCTTTATAATATTAGTATAGATGTATGAATGTAGAAAAAAATTCAAAGCAAACTACACTATCGTCAGAATAACCAAGAATGAATAAAAATGAATATTTTAGCTACTAAACATAAGAATAAAGATTTTAAAGGATTTTGGCAACAAACAAAAAAATTAAATCCTAAACCTAGCGTCACTGTGAGTATCAACGGCATCTGTGAACCAAAAGACATTGCAAACGTGTTTCGATGTCACTTTCAAGTGAAGTCTCTGCTGAAAGGTGAGCAGACTAGGGATGCGGAGGTCGTCGTGTCAGCGGTGCCTGAGCGTGTCACAGCAAAAGAAGTTGCTTTAATAATAAAGGGCATGACTCGAGGGAAGTCACCCGGACACGACGGCATCAGCATCGAACATTTTCAGCATGCGGGGCCACATCTCCCGAGGCTTTTGGGACTGTTATTCACGCTCTGTATTAGACATTCCTACCTGCCCAATGAGCTGATGAAGACGGTGGTAGTGTCTATAATTAAAAACAAGACTGGAGATAATTCTGATAAGTGCAACTACCGCCCGATATCATTAGCAACAACCACAGCCAAAGTGCTTGATGCCCTGCTTAAGAGACAGCTTAAGAAACACCTAAATTTAAACGATGCACAGTTCGGTTTTAGACCAGGACTTTCGACAGAATGCGCGGTTATGTCTCTCAAGCAAACTATCAGGTATTACACAGACAGGAGCACGCCTGTGTATGCAGCCTTTTTTTATCTCTCCAAGGCTTTTGATCTGGTTAGGTATGATATTCTCTGGCGTAAATTGAAGTGTTCAGGTGAGCTGATTAATATGTTTAAATATTGGTATGACAACCAAACTAACCAGGTCAAATGGCTTGGACAACTTTCTGATGAATACAGGTTGGAGTGTGGAGTGAGACAGGGGGGGTTAACATCTCCTTCACTCTTCAACTTGTACGCGAATGGGCTGATTGTGTAGCTGAGTAACATCGGAGTGGGATGCTCGATTGATGGTCACTGTATCAACAGTATTAGCTACGCAGATGATATGGTGTTGCTCAGCCCATCAGTGGCCTCGCTCAGGAAGCTGATAGGCGTATGTGAGGAGTATGCGAGAGTACACGGTCTCCTGTACAATGAGCAGAAAAGCGAGCTCATGGTGTTTCAAGCCAGGGGTCGTAAACTGGGTGATGTGGCAACTGTGCTGCTTAACGCTATCGCTCTTCGAAGAGTGAGTGAGTTTAAATACCTCGGCCATGTGATCACCGAGGATTTAAAAGATGATAGAGATATAGAAAGGGAGAGGAGGACGATGGCAGTCCGCTATAATATGATGGCAAGCAGATTTGCAAGGTGTAGTTTAAATGTAAAGATCACTCTGTTTAAAGCATACTGCCAAACTCTCTACACATGCAATCTGTGGGTTAGCTACACGCAGCGGGCCATCAACGCTCTCCGACTACAATATAATAACGCGTTCAGGGTGCTGGTGGGGCTCCCACGCTGCTGTAGTGCGTCTGCGATGTTTGCGCATGCGCACACAGACGGCTTCCACACTGTGCTGCGGCGCCGCATCGCCTCGCTGATGTTCCGTACGCGTGGGAGCGTCAACACCATTCTGAACGTGCTCAGCCACAAGCTGGACAGCCCCCTTCTGGGACACTGGGTTCAAACACAAGTGCGCGTGCCCGGTGCCCCAGAGGGAGGCAAATACTTAAATTAAATTAATGTGCATAATAAATTAAATTAAATTAAATTAAAATAAATTATATTATTATTTATTTATTCGATGTAACATGTGTGTGATGACCAGTG
The DNA here is from genome assembly GCA_943138885.2 of Tholera decimalis. NCBI lineage: Eukaryota > Metazoa > Arthropoda > Insecta > Lepidoptera > Noctuidae > Tholera > Tholera decimalis. The sequence continues at coordinate 1,797,560 of OW964553.2, read as the reverse complement.
ATCGGAGTAGGTAGATTGATTTTTGGTACTTGTATCATAAATGCACACAGAAAGAATAACATGGATAAGCCATTTTCCCGGAAAGTAATTCCGGTATTTCCGGATTCAATTAAACATTGTTAATGTTGGTAGTGATATTATTCCTACTCAATTCAAAATTTAAAGGAAGGTATAAAAACTAAATTAATTCATTATTTATCTGTTGAATAATAAAAACAATCTAATTCCGATCGAAGCTTTAATTTTTATTTTTTTATTTTTAGCCTTTTATGGCTAGAACTTTTATAGATAGACATAAATTGTTGCACTTAAATTTAAATATTTTCATAGTGGTCATGGTAATTTGCATTAAGGGTAGAATAAATGACGGGGCCCCATAGAGGGCCAATGCCTGCTGGGGTCGTGAGACTGTTCTAAGGATGCACCACGACTCTGAAACGTAAAGGGCATACGAAGGAACAGGTTGATTTTAGTCAGATTTTAGGATAAAAAAAAGGGGTAGAATAAAGAAAAAAGATAAAAATCAACATTGTTTATCGTTACATATGTACATTTTACATTTATTCACATTTTTAATCTTCATCGATTACAATGTCAGCATCCTGGTAATCCTGATCTTTACAATTAAAATATATAACTATGAGTTTCTCTATATTTTCAATTTTCAACCTATTTCTTTTAACATCTAAAATCCATTTATAAATGGAAAAAGACCGTTCTACATCTGACGATGTCAAAGGAGCAAATTTTAAAAAAGGTATTAAATTATGTGCTTCATTTTTTTCAATGGCCTCACTATATTCTCTAAGTGTGTCTAAATCTGGGTTTCGTTCCATAACACATTCTATTTTATTTTTTATATTTTCTGAATTGCACTGATTTATAGCATCTCTGACGTTGTCAAATGCTAAAAGTGAATCTGTCAACGATAAATTATGCTTTTGCAATTCTTTTAAAGACAAATGAATTATAAAATAATTGTCTTTAATGTAATTTAAATCTTCTTTTAAATTTTCTTTTTCTATAATATTTTTTGCCTCTCGAATAGATACCGCATCAGAGCTGCTTAAACAAGATAATACTTCTTTTATTTTTTCAAAGTTTTGAGCGTAATAAAATGCTGCCTCTAACCAAGTGCCCCATCTTGTAACAACTGGTTGGGGAGGTAGCAGCAAATCTGGATATTTTTCTTTTAAAATTTTGACTCTACTTGGGGCTTTCAAAAATACCTTTTTAACATTTGCTATTAAAATGTTAACATCGTGATATTCTAACCTAATTTGCTCAGATACGCGATGAAGAGAGTGCGCCAAACATGTTACGTGCTTCATTTCAGGTAAGTATTGTTTTAAATTTCGTCCTGCAGACAGCATATATGCAACGCTATCAGTGCAGAGGACAAGAATGTTACCTACCTTCGATTCAAAAGAATCTTCCCAAAAGTTTTCCAAACATTCTAACACAAATTGCGTGATTGTTTGTCCATTAACTACAGTTAGCATTTTACATGCTACCAAATAAGGTCTAGTGAAATTGCTAGGATGTAATGGTTTTATTAAAAAATGGACTATATAGCGACCTAAAAAGTCTGTCGTTTCATCTAATGATATCCATAGTTTCTCATTTTTATAATTTTGCCGAATCGAATTGATTTTATTCTTAAAAAACTTGTCCAAGTAAACTTTCCGTAACTGTGATTCATCTGGCAGAGTACGATTAGTACACGTACAACAACAGGTACTACACATATATTTTTTAAAGAAATCTTGAAAAGTAGTATTTTTCATCTGAGACCACGGAATATTGCACAAAATGAGAAATTTTATAAGATCGAAATAAAATTCCTCTTCGGGCCGCTCAAATTTTCCCTGGTGTACTGCTCCTTCGATATGTCTTTTAACGTTTCCTTTATTTATGGTTTTCAAATGGCTTTCACATTTTGAACAGTATATTGTACCACTAGCGTGATCGTAAAGTAGTTCGGGATGACCGGATATCCATTTTTCTACAGTTTCAGCCTTGACGTTTGCCATATCTGAACTTTGTTGTAGAGATGGAACCTCGTATATATCACCTAAAACAAAGACATGAAAAAAAAATACATTTTATTTAGTTTATTTAGCTTACTCCGTTTGTTTTATTTTTCGTGGATCAAATTTAGTCATTGAAATTTCACCCTCTTCCTGTCAACCGATTGATCTAAAATTTGGTATTCGCCTTTGATTCTGGTGACAATACAATTATGTATATTCAATATTATTGTCAATCCAAAATGGCTGCCGCTACAAGATGGCGGACAACTTAGTTTTTTTCAATCCCATCAATATGGGTATCAAATGAAAGGGCTTGTTACGTAGAATATTTTGTAGAGAAGTAGATAAGGCCTATAGTAATTTATTTTACTAATACATTGCAAGAGGACACAGCACACAGGGCAATCAAATTATATACGGATTCCAGTAAAATGTCGGTTAATAGTGGAGTTAGCTGAATTGCGACTACATTACTAGAATATCATAATTTTGTTTCGCACTAAGCTCACTGGTTCATACTCTATTAAAGATTTAACAATATTAAGACTCATGGTATGTTCAGCAGGTTAAGCGAACAAACACAATACTAAAAATATTCTTATAGTACATCCAAACATGCTTTATACTCCTTGTAACTAGTAAAATATTACTTACCAAAGCTTGGTTTAAATATGTAGATCCAATTCAATAGTGAAAAATCAGAGTCCGTATATTCGAGCCAAATCGTGGCTTAGAGCAGATTCCAGAAGCCAGTATGTACACAAGCCAGGGTCAAGTAACGTTTTCACAACACAGTAACAAACAAAGATGCGCACTCTACGAACCGAAGTAAACGAGTGAGCTACCTGGCATGTCGTCGGCGGGCGTACGCTTTGTTCTGATAACCGGTTATTGTACCACCCATGATCCTTTGTTCCGATTGGTCGTTGGGTTTTGTCAAATCGTGACTGTGTGCCGTTAAAAAAAATATGAAGAATAATAAAGAATAATATTGCTCATTTTATTACAATTCCTACCTTTTTTTTGAGGATGGCAAATCATCAAATGACTCCTTCCACTCTGGCAGAATAAAATTCCTACATAAGTTCCGGTTTTTTTTTTAATAATCCACCAATTCCGGAGGAATGTCCATATTAATATATACGTTTCGGATCAATGACCCCATTTCAATCTACCTACTCCGATCACTGGTGATGACTGAAAATTGATGATTTTGAAAATGTATGGACCCAATATGTCTGAAATAAAAAGATTTTTTTTTTTATAAAACGTCACGAGTCGAAATTAGTCGTTTTATGGAGAAGAACCGGCAAGAGACTCCACGGACAATAGATACAATATGTATTTTGATATATCAAAAAAAAAATCATTTAGCTTGTATTTCTAGGCAAGTACTTCTATCCATCCAAAGAAGTTCAAACAACAAGTAATCAGTAAGTTTTACCGTGTAGTTGATTTTTGCGAGCATTTAATATTTAAGGAAATTGGCTTATTAAAATACTTCGACGCCTTGTTTATTTAGTACATAGTTTACTTTTTTTATGTATACATAATCAGGTTTAGCAGTGAATATAATAAAAATATTTTAAATTAGATTTAAACAATAAAATTACCAGAATATTTTTTATTATTACTGAAAATGAGCACACCTGATAGTAAGTGTAAGATGAGCGATGGCGGTCATCAAAATAGACCACGTCAGAGGCCCTTGAGGCGATCTAGAAACTCTGACACTAGGGTGTATGGGGTCGTTAGACCTTAACACCCACATGATAAGAAGAATTGTTAAAGATGTCCAAGTACCGGGCAGAACCATCCAACCATGTGATTACTTTTATTTAGCCACAAGCTCCTCCTCTCTCTTCTTCCTCTCTTCCTGCCTTCATACCCGCAGGGAATTTTAGGAACAGGTTCTGTTCCCCAGTATAATAAGCAGAGATGCTCAGTGGAATTCTTATAGGCTCTATACAACGTGTAATTTAAAGGGTATATATACTTACCAAGTGCACGGTTTCTTTGGATGATAATAAACGATATGGCAAGGGTTTTATAATCCTATATCTACATGTGTGAAGTATAATAGAAATTTCAACGCATTGATAACAGAGGCAGAATTTTCAAATTAAGAAGAACGAAGAGAATCACCGTGTTATTGGCAAGTGACGTGGAAAGTTATTGACCCTCGTAGTGCTGTGACACGTTTGTTATGATTGGTATTCAAGAAACATATGAAACCGATATTTTGTATCAATTCTTTGAGTCAGTTATTTTGTGCTGAAACTGTGCATAGAGACTCCATACCAGATGTTGTCTTCAGCCCCTTTGGACAGATATGGGGTTTCCTTTACACGTTGTATACACAAGTTGTTGAGTTGAGTTGTTCTTGTTTACACTCATAGTACCTACTCGGCTGCATCCAGTTAAACTGGGAGAAAACCTCAACATATTTTGGAAAAGGCTAAGCAGGGAGCAGGAGTGTTCTAACGAGATACTGCGGCCACGGAATGCAAAGGCAGCTGAAGGAGCCGGGTGGGTTTTTAATTAGTAGAAGTCTGATTCTTCCTTCCTCTCCACCCACAGCGGGAAGGGTAATTTGATAATTTATTTATTTATTTATATACACGCATGACACTTACAAAAGAAAAAACATAAATATAGACAAAAATGTCAAACCATCTCATTTACCAAAACAAAAATAAATTAGTTTTATATATAATAAAAAAGAAAATTAATAAATAATAATAAAATAATTAATAAAAAAGAATATTTTAGATTTTTTTTTGTGTTATGTATTTTTTCAGTAGATCTGCACATCATATTTGTACGCCTCCTGGCATAACATAGCGCTCTTTTTATTAATATAACACCTATACATAATTATACCTATTTTACCTATGTTAACAAATAAATAAATTTGATTTGATTTGATTCTACTCAATTAATGGAGTACCTCTAGGTTTTGTTTCTTCTGTCCGCGACTTGGGTGTTACCCTGGACACTTGCTTACACTTCGACATACACGTTGAAGATATAGTAAAAATAGCGTTTCGGATGTATGGATTCATCATGAGATCATCAGGTGACTTTGTGCGACCCTCTACATTCTTGGTACTGTATAAAACTTTAATTTGATCCCGGTTGGAATATGCTATACAGATTTGGTATCGTTTTTACGACAAATATTGCTCTAGATTAGAAATAGTACAAAAAACATAGTATATTTATATTGTTGAACTATAAGTGTTACTTTGTTAGCTGTTAGCGTATGCTTGATCTCATTCATCGAAATAACTTTTATTTTTTTTATTTTATAATTATTTTTTTTTTCTCTTGATTTATGTAATTTTATAATTTGTTTTTTGTTATTTTGTATTTGTAATTGTATAAGAATATTTGCTTAAGTTAGTTACCACTTCTACTAAGAATGCTGGTTAACCTGTAATTGGCAACTGTGTAAGCCTAAAACGATTTGTTACATATTGTTAAAATATTTTATACACAGAAGCTGTTGGTGAACCTTGAATAAATAAATAAATAAATAAAAAACTCTTTATGGGTTATGTACCAACAGATTTGATTGCATCGACCTTACAAATAAATTACGGTACAAAGTGCCTAGATCTGTTGTACAACGGGGGGTGCGCGTTCCTCGACTGTTCCATACAGACATGTGTAAGACTATGCTGGGGAGCGCGCACCTCTTCGTCGCCTCGTTGAGTCATACAATACTCACTTTATGGAACTTGATATTTTTACCTTATCTAAACAGTCCTCAAAGGCTATTGCCATATTATTAAATAAGGAGCACACTAATTAAATATCATAAGCATATTATATTTGGAACTAGCTTTAGCCCGCAACTTCGTTCGCGTGGGAGGTTTTTCCCACGTAAATCCCGATCCCATGGGAATTCCGGGATAAAAATCCTATGTCCGTCTCCTGGTTCTAAGCTACCTCCCTATCTACTAATTTCCAGCTAAATCGGTTCAGCCGTTCTTGAGTTATAAATAGTGTAACTAACACGACTTTCTTTTATATATATAGATTTGTGTGTTTATTTTTTGTTTATGTGTAAATGTATCTCTATATGGACTTTGGTCTGAAAATAAAGTATTTTATATATGGTAATCGGACGGGGTAGCTGAAGAAGCTCGCGCTCGGACGCCCCGCCTTTTTATACCTTCGGCCGCGAGACGCGTCGAGCGCGGCGACCGATTCTCAAAAATAATCCTTATAGCATGATTCAGTATTCACGCACGATGGCTTATTATTAGCGTATTTCGTGTATAACTTTGGTGTTTCTATACCGATTTATGAGATGAGCATGCATGTTTATATGATAGATGGAGATCACCCATTTTGTTCTATGATTTGGGATAAAAAAAAAGTCGGCGGCCAGGGATGAATTATATTTTATTTATATAGTGGCTTGAGTAGAAACATTTATTTGTATGGCGGCAATGCTGTAATGAATTCGGGAACCAAGATATACAACGATTTTTAAATGAAATAAATTATGTCCATTTGTCCATACATCATTTTGTGTAAGATTCCATGTAATTATTGTTCCACTATTTCACAATGATTAGTGTTGATTTGTGATGATTTATGTTGTGATTAGTGTTGAAACATACAACACTAATAACTATAATAGGCGTAATATGGATTTAAAGAAAAACAAAGAATTTATCAAAACATTGATTTATTATTCCTTACAGGTCTACATATTATGCTCGTCGTCTTGTACTATGACATAATCTAAAAAACCTGCCGGTGTTTTTATGGGCTCATCTAGGTACCTGGCAAAGCCGAGAAACCAAATGATCGACATGGTATGTGCACAACAGCCGAGTGTTTTTCTGCCAGTAAGACATGTACAATAATATTTTTTTATTGCACTTCTGCCACGTTCTAAATAATCTGCCATAATATAAACGTGCGACCTCTTAGAAGTCATGTCGTAGGATTAACACCAGGCAAGTTAATTCCATTGGGATCAATGTAAACTTTGATTAGGTATATCCCGTCTCTGATGTGCTCGCCACAGTATGACCTGGCTAGTTTGAGCTGATATGTGCCTAACGCGAAGAGTATACATTCTTCTTCTTTGAGACGAGGAAAGTCTGTCTATTCCGGATCATTAGCCGTCATTCTCCTGAATGCAATTCTTTGTCTGTTCATATTATTTTCAACAATATGATCTGCAAGGTCATTCTCGATATTTCTTCTGTGTTGAATGATTTGTAAAGTTTTCCGCATACATACTGTCAACTATTGGTCGATGGAATGCGTTGATGAGACTGGCTGCTACCCTAAAAACTTTTTTGCAAAAAAATAAAACCGACTTCCATATCAAAACACTACAAAGCCAAAAATAATTTTAATTTCGGTAGTCGGTGTTATTGGTTTTGTATTTGCTTTTTTTTCACACCACCTCCCGAAATTAAAATTATTTTTGGCTTTGTAGTGTTTTGATATGGAAGTCGGTTTTATTTTTTTGCAAAAAAGTTTTTATTTTCGCGCGTTTTAGTGGGTCAATTTGTAATTAATCTAGTTATAAAAGCCAAAATGTCAACTACAAAAAAACTAAAAACGCGCGAACAAAAAACACAATATAGAGTAACCGAAAAGATCATCAATGTAAATATTTTTTTAGACTTTTGTTAATTTTTCAGAAACGGCTTGTTCGATGTCGATAAAATTTTCATGGGACCATTTGGGAAGTACACCCTTTCCAACAAAAAAATAATTTTTCAAATCGGTTGGCGAGCGACGGAGCTATGCCCGAACAAACATAAAAAAAAAAAAAAAAAAAAAACAAACAAACATCCGAATTGAGAACCTCCTCCTTTTTCAGAAGTCGGTTAAAAATCATCCATCATGTGTGGAATTGCTCTATTAAAATAATCCTGTCGGAATAATTTGTAGTCGCGCTTAAACCTCCCGTTTACTACTTCGATTACCCAACGACATATCGTAACCAGTCTGGACTCGTTGGCTTGAACACTAGACAGTTGTAGTGCACCGGTTTCTTTGGTGTGTGGTAAATAACATGAATAGCCACATGATTCTAAAGATCCAACTACGTCGCGAAAGCCTCTGTCTAGAATGAAGACATCTCCATTTCGAAAATACCAATTGAAAACATAACCACTTTCATCTCTGGCCATATTCATCATGATTTTACCATCTGATGATATGGCAGAATATGGACCAGTTACATCAATTATATATCCATCGCAAGTCACAAATAAGAAAGGCTTTAGTACATTATTATATTTGTGTAAGCTATAGCTTTACCGTTGAAAAAAGAAATTGGAACTTTTCTGACAGTAAATATATGTTGCGTCGCATATTACAAAACAGCTTTACCTGCGTGTAGTGCGCGTTGTGCTATCATAGTAACAATAATATATGCAACTTTACGCACCTTTCTGATATCATGTATGAGACAATGGAGGACAGTTCTTCGCTATCCAGGATGTCGATATATCCCAAGGTACAGCGAACGTAGCGGTAAGGATCAAGCGAGGTATATTTCAGGGCGATAGTTTGAGTCCGCTTTGGTTTTGCTTAGCCTTGAATCCTCTAAGCACACTGATGGAGAATTCAAGACTAGGCTATAGGTTGAAAAGAGGTGGTCAGGTTATTTCTCACCTCCTTTACATGGATGATTCAAAACTTTTTGGTGCCACTAGTCTACAACTGACAGGACTACTGAAGGTAACTGAAACTTTCAGTAGTGCCATCAGGATGGAGTTTGGTGTCGACAAATGTGCGATTATGCATGTAAAGCGAGGGGAGATTCTGGAATCCGTGGGATCTCAACTCGCGAATTCCATAAACCTGAGGTTCCTTTCTCCAACCGAAACTTACAAGTATTTGGGTATGTCGGAGGTGTTAGGTATCAATGTAACTGACATGAAGCAATCGTTGATAGAGCGCTTCTTTGGCCGCCTAAAAAAGGTACTAAATAGCCTTCTTTCGGGCGGGAACAAGGTGCGTGCTTTCAATGGTTGGGTCATGCCAGTATTGATATACTCTTTCGACGTACTTAAATGGACACAAACGGAACTTGACGCCCTGGATAGGAGAGTCCGTACCCTACTGACTGCATATCGAATGCATCACCCACGTTCATCGGTAATGAGACTGTATATCCCACGGAAATGTGGAGGCCGAGGCTTTTTGAATGCCAAAACTCTCCACAACCGCTAGGTATGCAGTCTCAGAGAATATTTTCTTGCTTCTGAAGTGGGTATGCATCGAGATGTAGTAGCGGTGGACAAGGGACTCACCCCGCTCTCCTTGGCTAATGAGAACTGGCGCAAACCTGCAGTGCTAGACACTAATGATCGAAGGAGGATATGGCAGAGTAAGGACCTACACGGACGTTTTTTCCGGGCCCTTCATGGACCCGATGTAGACCAGTTAGCGTCCGTAGCTTGGTTGCGCTTCGGTGACCTCTTTGGGGAAACCGAAGGTTTTGTTTGTGCAATTATGGACGAAGTTATCATGACGAACAACTACCGGAAATTTATTGTGAAGGATGGCACGGTTGACATGTGTCGGGCATGTCACCGTCCGGGTGAATCAATCCGTCACATTGTCTCTGGTTGTTCTCGTCTTGCTAATGGAGAATACTTGCATAGGCACAACCTTGCAGCCAAGATTATTCATCAGCAACTTGCTCTGAAATATTCTCTTGTGGAATCGGAAGTGCCGTACTATAGGTATGTGCCCGACCCAGTTCTCGATAATGGCCATATCACATTATACTGGGATCGGTCCATCATCACTGACAGGACTATTGTAGCCAATAAGCCTGATATAGTGGTGGTGGACCGAAACGAGAGGCGTGCCATGATTGTCGACATAACCATCCCGCATGACGAGAACCTCGTGAAAGCCGAAAAAGATAAGCAAATCAAATATCTTGACTTGGCGCATGAGATTGTCGACATGTGGGATGTGAACTCGGCAGTCGTTGTACCGATAGTCATCTCAGCCAATGGCTTAATAGCCAAGAGCCTCGACCAACACCTTAGGAGGCTCTCGTTAGGCGGCTGGGTCAGGGGCTTGCTTCAGAAAGCGGTACTCCTGGACACGGCGCGTATCGTTAGGAGGTTCCTCTCTCTAGAGCCCTGACCACCGGTAGCTTGGACCCTGTTCCCGATACCGGTGGGCTACTATATTTTATATTTTTAAATGTTTTTTTGTGTTTTATAGAAATATTTAAAAATGTAATTTGTATGTATATAATTAGAAATAAAGATAATAATATAATTCTTAAAAGCCCCAATAAAAATTGTTTCCTTCCGTCGTCGTTTTAATTCTTACCTGGTATATATCTCCGAACCCAAATAGTTTTTGACTTTGACGCCATTGTAAAAAATAATGCATTGCACGTGTTCTTTAAAAATGTGTAATTATTATTGATGGCCGCAACAATTTATAATTTTATCCCAGAATGGGTGATCTCTTTTACATTAAGATCTACAACATATGGTTTTTTTAGATTTTTCACTTCATTATTATAGAAGTTAGAGGGGGACACACATTTTACCACTTTGGAAGCGTATATCTTTTAAACGATTAACTATATGAAAAAGTCATTTTAGAAACCTTAATGTCATTTTTAAAGACCTGTCTATAGATACCACATACGTATAGGTTTCATGAAAGAAAATATTTTCAGTTTCAGTTCCATGTATGGAGAGCCCCCTTTATTTTAAATATTTTTTAAATTTTCTCTTAAAATCGGAAAGCGGTTCACAGAATACATCTACCTACTAAGTTTTACATGTATAGTCTTAATAGTTTCGGAATAAAATGGCTGTGACATACGGACGGACGGACAGACAGACAGACGGACAGACATGTCGAAACTATAAGGGTTCCGTTTTTTGCCATTCGGCTACGGAACCCTAAAAACCAGATGGTGATGATTAAGTACAGCTATTTGCCTTTGGCAATTCTGTATTTATGTATAACAGTACTAAGCTCGGTGATTGTAGGAAGCTGTGATAGTTCTAGGCACATCTTAATGTACCCGTTACTAAACTCTGTTGTTGCTCCATAGCCCCAAGTGACCTCACTCTGTGTTAGACTTAGAGCGCGGAGTTTTAAATGTGATAAGTAAATAAATGATCTTTATTTTGCAAATTGGTTATTAAATAAACTTTTACACGTTTTTTTTTGTAAATTTAAACTAGATGAGGCTGGTGTTTCCGTCTCTAAGTCCATACAATCTATACTGGTTAAAAATATATGGGAACCCTGTAGATTACCTTTTGAGGCGATCTTTTGAGGAAGGTGCTCACAGATTTGAGTGGGCCTGTCCATACAGAGCAAGCATTTGTCAAATAACGTATAGCTCAACTTAAAACAAGGAGCTTATCGATTTGACGTACAATACCAAGGTAAGGACGTTTGGGTAGGCCACAAAAATCACTCAAACTGCCAGACAATCATGTTTAACTCGAATAAAACAACCTACATAGTTCACATATTCACAATAGTTTGTGTAGATTGGTCTGAAATGACCTTTTGAAGAAAGAACCACATAGATTTGAGTAGACTCGTCCTGTCAGTGCAAGCCATTGTCAGTTAGTCTGTAAGCTCAATTTTGGACTATCAAGGAGCTCAACGACCTGACGAACAATGCCAAAGGGACATTTGAAAAGGTCACGAAAGTACTCAAACAGCCAGACATCATCGCAAGAGAAAGAAGGAGATTTTTTTTTAAATATAATAATCGGAAACTAAAAAAAAAAACAAATGTGCTGTGTTCTACATACATACGTGTCTGTAGGTGTCTAGTTCGACCATTTGTGTTGCATTATTTGATTCTTATGTTGCTTATTTATATTTGACTGAAGGTAATGATTGATGGAAAGTAATAATTGTCTTTCTTTTACTTTCAATATTTCACTTCTCAGTGGATTTCGAAAATCGAATCGCATCCTAACAATATTCCTCAAGCCTAATAATCAAACACTCAACTTTGTGGCTATCAACATTTTTTTAGATTACTGCTTCTGTGAATAAAAGGAGACTTAGTTCCACAGTGACATCATGTATCTCGAATTCTTGAAATCTCGGTCTTGTCCCAGTCACCAGTAGGATTTCCTAAAAGGAAAATTAAGAAAGTTCACGTGGGCACTGCTAATTAAACCCGGCAACTAATTAGCAGTGAGATAACTAGTTACTACGTAAATTAGGTATGATGAGCAATAGAATTATTCTACAAAACTATTTTCCATGACTATGAAAATAAAATATGTTCACGATCATAAACTTAGTTCTAATTAGTTTGCCATTTCATATTACAACCACAGAGTATTAATTACTGGCTGAGAGTAAATATTTTAGTCCGTGGTCTGTGCGAGTTCTCTACGAGTGCGGGCTCGGGTCAAAGGTTTTAATTTACTAGGCAGAAATAATAAAGTGTACTGACGGAATACCTCTCAATGGCCGAGTTAAAGAGGAAATGAAGAGCTTGTGTACGCCCTTTTGTAATTAACTGGGTACCCTTTAAATTGTCAACGAGACCGGCGACATTGGGGCCGCTTTTTACTATGATTTGAATTTTAAATTGCTGCGGTACAGCGGCTTTTTGTTTTGGAAGATTACTGTTAAGTTGTTAGTTATGCTTTTTTTAAAGTTAAGGGTTACTTTAATTGGACAAAAAATAGGATTATTAGTAGATTAGTAGCCAAGAGCTGTAAGGCATCAATAGCAGCCCGAGATCTTTAGGCGCACGAGCGCAGCTCGTGCGCCTATAGTTCGAGGGTGCAATTGATGCTTACACCCGAGCTAACTACTCTGCTTTATATCTCGATTGTGAAGTAAGTAGAAAAAAACTGGCGTTACAAGAATAAAACATTTTATTAGTTAAAATTTATAGTGAAATGAGAACAATTTTCAAATTTTAGGGACAGGTGTTTTTTGGGTATGTTAATAGTTTGAGATTGTGATATTTGTTGGTTTCATGGCATGTTTTTTTCCTAATTAGCACGTAATTATAAAAAAAAATCCCAAATTCAAACAATATTTAATGTAAAAGTTTTCTATTCCCGCCTTTTTTCATGTTTTTTTTTTTTTCAAGAACGCTGTTGAGCTTCGCCGTTCGATATTTAAAATTGATGACTATTATACTCATACGAAGACAAGGCTGAATAGCCAAGCGACCTCTTTTGTCATTGGGCTGAATGCATGATGTCTATTGCCAGTATGATGGTTAGATGTACGCGAACTTTTTGAAAGAGTGAAGAGATTTTTTTTTAATTACTTACCGCCCTAGGGCTTTTCTAGCTACATTATTACACTTTTTTTTTTTTAACGTGGTAAAATTATCAAATAAGTCCAAATAAGTCCTGTCAGACTTTTACTGACTAAAATCCACGGTGTTCCTTCAATAAACCTTTACGTACCGGGGTCACGGTAATGGGATAAGTCCCACGACCCCGGCAGGCAAAAAAAAAAAAAAATCAAAATTGTTTTATTTTACATAGGCCTAAATGGGCACTCATAAAACGTCAGAAGTTAGCACGGTTCGAAATTGGTCGTTTCCTATGGAGAAGAACCGGCAAGAAACTCCACGGTTACTCTTTTAAAAATATCTTGATTTTCACAATCTTTGCATAATAGATACAATTTTTAATTTATTTTTGGTATGAGAGGACAGTATAGACTAATTGACATAATAAAATGTAATATAACTAATCAGAAATGAATCTCAGAGTCTATAGTGTTCACACATTTACATTAAAAATTAACTTTACAGAACTGCAAATGAACTAAGCAAATGACATAAAAAAAAAATTATATACAAGTAAAATAAAATAAAAATAACAACAAAAAAAAACAAAAAATAACAACAACACAAAAAAAAAGTGGGGTTGTTAATAGACCTTTATACAATAACGCAGTCACAATAAGCCAGGGAAGCAGAAGTGCAGAAGGAATCATTGCCAAGCAGTCTTATCTTCAATGTAGTCCTTAATCTTATAATATGCTTTTTTCAAAAGGACACGTTTAATATGGGTTTTAAATTTTCCCTCGCTAAGATCTGTCACATACTTTGGCAACTTGTTATAAAAGCGTATGCTGTTTACAAGGAATGACTTGTTTGTCTTGGCTAATCTCCATTTGGGTATAACAATTTCATGTTTGTTGCGCGTGTTTATAGTATGGAAATCGCTTCTAATCTTAAAAAGTCCTATATTTTTGCGTACATACAATATGCTTTCTAATATATAAAGAGAAGGCAGAGTCAGTATATTTACTTCTTTAAATACATTTCTAAGGGATTCGCGGGGACCCATTTTATAAATTGCCCGGATTGCCCTCTTTTGTAGTATGAAGATTGAATCTACGTCAGCTGCGGATCCCCACAGTAGTATACAATAAGACATAATACTGTGGAAATAAGCAAAATAAACTAACCGAGCTGTCGCTATATCAGTCAAGTGCCTAATTTTTCTTACTGCATATGCAGCTGAGCTTAATTTACCTGAAAGAGTCCTAATGTGAGGGCCCCATTGCAACTTTGAGTCAATAGTTACACCCAAAAATACAGTTTCAGTAATAAGATCAATTTGTTTGCCGTCAAGTATCAAACTGAGTCCAGCTTGTGGGACATTAGGTAGTGAAAACTTGAGACATTTTGTCTTATTCGCATTAAGTGCGAGATTATTAGCTGAGAACCATTTCGAGAGAACAGCCAGACTTTCATTGATTTGTAAAACATCTGTATCTCTTCTAGCTATTTTAAAAATGAGTGAAGTATCATCGGCGAAAAGAATTATATTACATAAGTTAGACATCATGAGAGGTAGGTCATTAATGTATACAAGGAAAAGGAAAGGACCTAGAATTGAACCTTGTGGCACGCCCATCTTCACTAAAGATCCTGAAGATATCGCTCCGTTTACATTAACTTTTTGTTGCCTGTCTGATAAATAGGAAAAAACCAGATCAGCAGCTAGACCACGAATTCCGTAATGGTGTAATTTACGTATCAGTGTTTCGTGGTCAACGCAGTCAAAAGCTTTGGAGAGGTCACAGAATATGCCAATTGCATCATGGGATTTCTCCCAAGATTCCAAAATGTGACGGATGAGTGCTACTCCTGCATCAGTTGTTGACCTACCTTTCGTGAAACCAAACTGCTGATTATGTAGAATCCCATTTGAATTAAAATGTGACAGCATCTGGTCCAGCATGATTTTTTCGTAAATTTTACTCAATGCTGGAAGCACAGATATCGGTCTATAATTAGAGGGATCACTCTTACAACCCGACTTGAAAATTGGTACTACTTTACTATGTTTCATTAAGTCTGGGAAAGTACCGCTGTCTATACATTGGTTAAAAATGCCTGTTAGGACGGGAGCAATTGAGTCAATGATATCTCTAAGAACCCTAACAGATATACCCCATAAGTCTTCAGTATTTTTAATGTTAAGACTTGCGAATGTTTTTTTAATTACATCAATAGAAATACGCTTAAATGCAAATGTTGGTATATCCTTCATAAAGTTTTCTTTCAGAAAAGATTCTGCTAATATTGGAGAAGATTGCAACGGTTTTGTAACCTCTATTGGAATGTTGGTGAAGTAATTTTCCAGCGTCTCAGCCACTTTTGACTTATCTGTGATGATATTATTATCAATGTTCAAAATCAATTCATTCCGATCTTGTTGATTTTTGTTTCCAGTTTCTTTGTTTATCACCTTCCAAACAGTTTTTATTTTGTTAGCAGAAGTGCAAATTTTATTACTAATAGATTTTGATTTAGCATGGGCGCAGACTCTTTTAAATATTTTTGAATAATTTCTTACATAATTATGGAAGGATTCATTAGAAGTCAACGATTTTTCATGATATAATTTGTATAAGTTATCTCTGCTTATTCTAATTCCAGCAGTGGCCCATTCATTAAATTTAGATTTATTATTAATTTGAACTCTCTTAACTGGACAAGCCTTGTTAAATTCAAGGCAAAGTGTAGAAAATAATGTATTATAATTTACGTTGGGGTTTTGGGAGTCAAAATTGGCTGTTGAAAGATTACTGAGAATGTTATCATTAAAAGCTTTTAATTTGTTTTTAGTAAGAGGCCTAAAATCAATAGTTTTATTTAAAAGTAACTTTTTAATCAACTCAAAAGATACAAGTTGACCTGTATGGTCAGACCTAACGCCACTAACCAGGGAAGATTCTTTGACAGTAGTACAATTGGTAAAAATATTATCAATGCATGAAGCAGATGTTGCTGTTATTCTCGTTGCTTCATTGAATATACATTTTAAATTGAAAGAACTAAACAATGAAATAAGCTTGCATTTTTCAGGCGAATTAACTAACAAATCAATATTAAAGTCACCACAAACGAAAACTAATTTATTATCTCTTAGAAGGTTAGTTAGTATTTCTTCCATTATTATTAAGAATGATGAAAAGTTTGATGCTGGTGGTCTATAAACACACAAGAAAATTTGGCCCTCAACCTCTGCACATGCTACCTCACACAAGCGATCAATAGAGAAAGCGGTGATATCTTTACGTTCCTTATATCTAAGGTAATTCCTACATAATATCAAAGTACCACCTCCTACTGAGGACCTGTTATATGCACTGGCAACCGAAAAATTATTAATATTAAATAACATTCTATCTGATTTTAACCAGGTTTCACAAAAACATAAGATATCCATATGATATTTATCTATTAACAGTTCCACATCAGGTATTTTGCCAGAGAAGCGATTTATATTTTGATGATAAAGTAAAATGGTATTATTATGCCTCTCTTTTGTCACATCTAAGAGTTTAAAGAATCAATTTCAGTATTATTAGACACCCTAGATAAAACTGAATAGTCACTTAACCTAGGATCAGTCAAATTACCAATAACTGAGTGTATATTGAAAGCTAACAAAGTAGCCAATAGATGTCGACTTTTTTTGGGAAGATAAATATGTTCCCGAGTTAAAACAAAATCTCTAACAAAATTGTTAGTATCAAAATACAATAAACGGTCACTATGACGGCATACTAACATATGCATTAAGTTATTGAGGCTAAAAATGTATTGATTTTGATAAAATGTCAAATTATTAGAATATGGTAAAGCACATAAAATTAATTTGCCTAATTTTAATTTAAGGAGGGTGTCAATACCATTAACTAAGTCCTTTTTAGTTACATTAAGACTGTTGCCAAATAAAACAATGACTGTGGTGTGCTCATTCAATTTAGATTGTTTAATTTTTTGAACAAGCTCAGTGAAATGCAGGTTATGGTAACAATGACTTAGTATAGCATGATTACAATGAGTATTTAATAGTGAACCAAAACCTGTCCCTAAACTATCTGAAAACACTAAAATGTTACTTTGGGCTGGACTTATGGTTTCCAAGGTATGTGGCAAAGGCTTCGGCCCTCTGCAGAGGGGGCCTCGTCATGTTGCTGACGCTCTTTGAGGCGCGCGTGGAACACAATGCGCCGTCGACCCGGGCATGGTCCATGGTCGGACAGCGAGTTGCCCTTTACTCGCTGTCCGCTGGGCTGGAGGGAGGACGCCATCCTCTCCCTCACGCGGCCCGCCTCCTCCTTCGGAAGCATGACTGCTTCGCAGAAGGAGGCGACCGCTTCCCACTCCCTCTCGCCCCGCAGCATGGCCTCAATCAATGCCGGGCGCGAGAGGTCTCCGCCTATCGCCGCCGTGAGGACACGTCGGTGCTCTGCCCAGGCGGGGCTGTCTTGCACCGTGTGCTCTACGGTGTCCTCAGGGCGACCCTCGCAGTGGTGACACCCAGGCGTTTCCTCCTTTCCCATCAGACACAGGTACCTCCCGAAACTTCCGTGTCCGGTGAGGACCTGCGTCATGCGGTAGGTCAGGACGCCGTGACGCCGATCTAGCCACTCCTCAAAGAGGGGTCTTACCGCCGCAATTGTGGCGTGCCCGACTAATTGGTTACCTACAAGCTCCATTTGGGGGTAATAAGGACCTACTTACCGAATATGAGAGATGGAAAGATATTTTAAATGGTACTCAGCTAACGAATCTAGAGTAAGTCGTTGCTAAATAATAATAGCCAGACGGCTTGATCTTTAGGGTAAGGTAACGCTTGCTAAGGTGGTTCATTGATGGGTGACCAACAACATGTTGAGATTCCTCCAAGCTTCGGCAAGCACGCTAAGTCATTGAACCCGCCTGTCATTTGTAAATCTTAGACATTCGTTAACCTTTAACTAGGGACATCTTTTTTTTGTAACACTAGAACGGACATAGGGTCCCACAGACCCCTGTAATATTTCTATTATTTTGATATGAAATAACAAAATAAATAACATTTTAATTAATCAGTGTCAATGATAGGCTTATAAATAATTGACTTTTGAACATTTTAGCATTTATTTATATTTTTTTATTTTTTTATTACAAACTAAACAAATATAGGCACTTTTCAGTCTCAATTCGCAATGAGATCACTTATTATACTACTAAATATTTTTTCTTCTAAATAATCAACAAAATTAAATATTTTCCTTAAAAAGTAATCTTTGTATAAAGTATAACCTGGGAGTATTTAAGTCAAGAGTGAATAGGTTACTTCTAGGCAAGCGTGCTCTATCTTCGACCACATCATCGCTTAACATCAGGTGAGATGGTGGTCAAACGCAAGCCTATCAACTATAAAAAAGGGTAGTTAGAAGCTATTAAATTTGACATCAGTCTTGCCAAGGGTCGTATCGTGTTACCCAGATACTGGGTTGAGGAGTTCATGTGACCTCCTACTGACTCTTCCCATCTATCCGCCTCCTCTGACTGCCTATCTAGGGTATAGTCCCAGTTGCCCCCACATGGATTGCCACAAGGTGTTAATTGGGAAAAAAATCCCAGTTGCCACCGGGTGGCGAATCCGGCGGGTAGTTTAATAGTAGGTAGTTAATAAAACCACATTGGAAATGTGACCACCAACCCCCTCATCACGGCCGTAAGGCAAATAGCAATAAAAGGGTTTGGCGATCCACGCCGCAATGTACAGCGATATGAAGTGGGGGCAAAAAGGTTTTTTCTCAATTGTCACCTGGTGGCAATCCATGTGGGGGCGACTGCGAATATACTAATAATAATAATAATAACAACTTTTCACACAACGCCATCTAGTCCCAAACTAAGCAGAGCTTGAGGTATGGGTACTAGACAACTGATAAACATACATATATATTTCTAAATACATACATATTATAGATAAATTACACCCAGACAAAGAACAAATGACCGTGCTCATCACACAAACATTTGTCCTAGGTGGGAATCGAACTCACGACCTTGCGCACAGCAGTCAGGGCCACTGACCACTATACCAACGGGCCTGTCAATACATACATCATAAGCATGTACCCGTACATATTGGTAGATACACAACACAAAACTCAATACATTACACAAAATACATTTAATAATAAGATAATAAAATTGTACATACCTTGCATATTTCTTGTTTAAAGAGTAACTTAAATTATGTTTTTCTACAACTGATTATGCATGCTTCCACTGTTTGGCACCTATATTATTGTACAAAATAAGCGAGGGGTATAGTACTGATAGCCGAAATACAGGCTATGCCTAGTTCGGCTACAGATGCTAAACTCTACGCCTTAACTGAAATTGTTGCCATATAGCAAATACGTGAAGTAGTTATAATTTTTTTGGAAATATAAGGTGTATCTATTCATACACGAAATATTTTAAGAGACATACCTATAGCTGGTAAAGAAACTATAAACACGAAAAAAAAAATGAATCGCAATGTTTTTTATTTTACGTAATTATTATAACTTTCATATGATAAAAGAGAAAAACTCTCTTTAATCATCATAAAAGCCGCGCACCGTCTCAAATACCGCCGCCGTCCGCGTAAACTGGCGTATTGGATGTCAAAAAATAAGAAGGAACCTGTATTTATTATGTGTGTCAAGAAATATTTAATTTTTTAAATAATATACCTAGGTAATTTTTTGGTTTCTTTACCAGCTATAGGTATATCCCTTAAAATGTTTCGTGTATGAATAGATACACGTTATATAAAAAAGTAAGTTAAGTATTATTAGATTTTATTTTTTTATTTATTATTATTTGTATTATACGTCATCTAGGGAGCAGCACAATGTAAAACATTAGTACCTAGCTGCATCCGCTTAGACTAGAAACCGAACCCAATGTAGCCAGAGAACGGCTAAGCAGAGTATGCTCTGCTTAGCCGTTCTCTGGCTACATTGCCCGTGATATGTCACAGGCATATCAATAATGTTGGAAAATGGATTAAACTGCTCCTTTCCTGTAATATGTGAATCTCGGTCAGTGATATATTAAGTGTTGGCCCTACACAAGTTGCCTACCTTCAATAGCTCGTCACTTCCGTTACTTAGCAGCAGTCGACGATACTTGACTAGCAGAATGTTTCGCATCCGGTGGTCGGCTACGTTCATATCCGGTTCAGTCCACTTCCCTCTGAAACTGTGATTTTTGAACTTACTATAGTACTATTTACTTAGATGCCTTACTTCTATTGACAAAGTTAGCGGGTCTTTGGGAAAGGGCAATGACCTGCTTTTGAAGACCATTCTTTTGTAATTTATGGCTTTCTAGACCCCACCCTGTATATCCCGATATACGGGCTGTTTTTTAGGGTTAGGCCAATTTTTCCAGTCATCATTTCGGTTTGAAGACTTGTATTTCTGAATTAAGCACGTTACAGTGACCATACATACAAAAAGTGTAGTGTGTAGTTAAATATTAAAGGTGACACAAGATTTTAATACTTCCTACAAACGTGGATCAAGGCTTAGGGCTTTATTAAATTACTATAAGCTTTACTGTTTTGCTCCATCATACAATACTTTTTATTACTACAGCTAAATCTTTTAATCACATAATGTATGCATCAACACACCAAAAAAACTAGTCTAGTAAGGATTTTACGAGTGTTCTTTGATTATTCTATACGGGTTTTGGTGTAGTGTTACAGACGAACGCCAATAGGAGGTTTATTAAAATTATGACGGGAAACATTGTATTGTGTAAACAAAGGATAGTGACTGATACATTAAATCACGGAATGTTACTTTGACATGTTAGTCAACAACACTAACACTTACAATAATAATCTCTTCCATTTCCATTCACATTAAGTCAAGATCTTTCGCCCGATAACATCCACACGAAAACAATTACAATGCGAAATGGAACTCGTACCAATACGCACGCATCCACAGACTAGCTAACGTGCTGACATAAATTAACATTTCAACATAAAAATCTGTGTAACATCGCTATCTATACGCGCGATACTATTTCACAATGATTAATCAACTCCATTGCTGTTTACCTTTAGCTTTCCGGGCATACTAGCACCGTGAAACCATGCTATGAATTCTAAAATCTTTTATAGATGTTTTACATTGCTCTTTTTGTTCAACGTTTGAATTTGTCGGGTAGAGTGAAGCGAGCGTTAGATACGGTTGTATTTTATTGCTTCTTAGGGATATTGACTCGGAATGAAAGTGCCTACCCCGCCTATCGTTATCAAGTTGAAATCAAACCGCCTTTTTGCGTTAGCACCCCTTGCCTCTTTCGTTGTTTGTATGTATTGTACTTTTCGACTTACCGGAATAATTCTGCTGTTCCATTTAGTAACTGATACGTTTATGGTCGCGCGAACATCGCGTCCAATCGGTTTTTATGCATTGGTTACGAAATGGGGGCTTGAATAACAAATATTTTTGATATTTTTCTGTGGTTTTATCGCTTTTCCGGTTCGATTGTGTTTAGGAAACATTACTTCGGGCCCACTTCTTGAGCAATCTAATAATTGGACGTTGTCCGCAAAAAAGTACAAAATATAGAATGTACCATTTAGAAAACTGCTTCAGATTTTCAACAATTCTACTTTATATACGGCAGCCATTTGCAAATTCTATTTGAAGCAGCCACGGCGACTTCAAGAATGTTTAATATAAAAGTAAAATGCAGGAGTACCTCTTTTACTTGACGCGACCACCTGACATTCCTGGCACCCTGGTACCCGGCGACGCGACGCGACACCTATTTATAATGATAATATTAAACAAAATCAAGTTCTGAGCTAACTGTGGCTAGATACTTATACTTATTCTTTGAATATTATAAATTGATGATTAGATGATTTTCGAATGGGCTTCAGCCAAAGGGGCACTTAGTGTGGCTGAAGTCGTGTTTAGGGTTCCGTTGTTGAGAAGGAATCCATATAGGTAGTTTAAAATAAAATTATGAAAATATTTTTTTTTAGGTTACTCCCCCTACATGTAAAAAGGGTATGATTTTTTATCTAGTCTTCCCCATAGTGTAGGGTATTGGATAGATCGTTTGAAAATAATGGGAGTGTGGAGACCAATTTACGATTCAGCGAATCGTTTGCGAAATATTAAGCTTTAAAGTGCTGATATTAGTTAGTCAAGTTCCCCCCTAACAACTAAGTGGTTGAGTTAGGAATTCAAACGTCACGGTAGTCTACATATAAAGAAGTTAAAAGCAAAACTATCAGCCCTAAATTTGCTTCACAAATTTACGAGTAATAGTCGACCAACTGTGTTCTTACTCGCTTTGGGACAAATTTCATGAGAAATATTTATATCAAGTTCTTATTTTTCTAAAATAATTTGTTTTTGTTAGAGCATGGTACAGAATTCTCGGTTAGCTAATCCGACTTCCATTTGTCGTTGCAGTGAACTACGAAACCCTACACTGCGCTTGGCCTGAGACGTATTTTGCCGGTTTTTTTTTTTTGTTTTTTTGGTGGAGAAAATCTACGCAGACTACGGCTCCTACAAGTCCCGCTCTTTGAGACGCGCGAGGAACACAACGCGTAATTAACCCGTGCCGGGACAAAATAGGTAAAATGAATATAGATTTATAAAATAGTTGACCTACCAAATTACCACGTGCTCCATGCCACGTGTATATTATGTTACACGTGGTACACCTATAAGGTCAAAAGTCTTATTATGCCAATATTAATGATAAAGCAACAGTCGGGACAGATGTCTATGTTTTCGGTGGAACGTCTGAGTCTGGAGAGCTCTATTAAAATGTCAACTGTTTTCACTTTTCTACTATTATCGAACACTCAGAATATACCATTAAATGCTTTACAGTGCATTAAACAGTCTGGCGCTGCAGCAATATAATTTAAAGGTTAACAGTCTTTCTTAAATAAATTGTATGAACCTTTGAATCGAAAAATTATGTAGAACCACATATGGAGTGTTCTCTTTATTCTGAAGATTGTCTGAAAAAAAAAGGATGTATCCAAAAGGGCTGAAGACAACATCTGGTATGGAGTCTCTATGCACAGTTTCAGCACAAAATAACTGACTCAAATAATTTATACCAAATAATTGGTTTCATATATTTCTTGAATACCAATCATAACAAACGTGTCACAGCACTACGAGGGTCAATAACTTTCCACGTCACTTGCCAATAACACGATAATTCTTTTCGTTCTTCTTAATTTGAAAAATTCGGTCTCTGGTATCAGTGTATTGGAATTTGTAATAAGTTCTACACACGTAGACTTAGGATTACAAAACCCTTGCCATATCGTTTGTTATCATCCAAAGAAGCCATGCACTTGGTATGTATATAATACCCTTTAAATTACACTTTGTATATATTGAAGTATAAGAACATTTCTTTCTAATTCAAACAACTAGGTCCAGAGTTTAGTTAAAAGTACTACATAGTACATACCATGTTAGTGACTACAAAATCATAATTATGGAGCGTTTGTTTGTTACTTCAAAATAAATGAGTTTTTTTCAAGTGCTTATAGTTATTTACAGGATAATTGTTCTTTTTAGGGTTCCGTAGCCGAATGGCAAATAAAGGGAACCCTTATAGTTTCGACATGTCTGTCCGTCTGTCTGTCTGTCTGTCTGTCCATCCGTCCGTATGTCACAGCCATTTTATTCCAAAACTATTAAGACTATACATGTGAAACTTGGTAGGTAGATGTATTCTGTGAACCGATATTAAGAAAAAATATTTAAAATAAAGGGGGCTACCCATACATTGAACTAAAACTGTTTTTTTTTTCCATGAATCTTATGCGTGTGTGATATCTATAGACAGGTCTTTAAAAATGACATTGAGGTTTCTAAAGCCACTTTATCATAAGATTAATCATTTAAAAGATATACGCTTCCAAAGTGATAAAATGTGTGTCCTCCCCCTCTAACTTCTATAATAATGGAGTGAAAAATCTAAAAAAATATATGTCCGTAGATCTTAATGTAAACTTTCACCCAAAATTGGTTTGGACGAGATTGGATCAGCAGTTTTTGTGATACAGCATATTTTCTAAAACTGCATATATAACTTTGTAATTCATACAAATACTATGAAAAACAAAGTTATTTGGCGTAGTTGTAAAAAATGTAAATAACCTAGTTTTGAGAAATTTTTAAGGTTTTTTTTTCGTCAAATAAATATACATATTATATTATATTATATTATTATAGTTACTACGGAACCCTTCATGTGCGAGTCTGACTCTCACTTGGCCAATTTTTTTTAATTTTGTCTGTTGGTCGGGCTGTAGTCGGACCGTCTATCTGTATGTTCATCCAGGTTAATTTCGGAATGGCTCAACTAACTTTAATGAAACTTTAATTGGACGATAAAGGAGATTATAGGGCAACATATAGGCTTCTTTTTCTCTCCGAATCCCCACGGGATCGGGATCAATGCGGTAAAAACCGCACATGCGAACAAACTCGCGGGCACGGCTAGTCAGAAATGCGTTTATCTTTCTACTTTCAATGGAAATACTTCAAAATCGGATTCAAACTCAACATAGATTTCACGATTACCTAAAATTTATCCGGCGCACAGACGGGTATTTTGCAGTCCAAGACGGGCGAAATTAGTAAAAACAAATTCCAACACAAAAGCAAAAATGAATACTTGTCAGCGATCCAGGTAGATGCTGAACAATAGACGAATCTTTCCAGTCTCGTGTGCCTTCGCCAATCAGCCACAAATCAGTTGGAACTTGATCGTTGTCGCATGCGCTCGCGTCAGTTACGGGCTACATTAAAAACGTACCGTGTTTGAGACCTCACTGCTTTTTTATCTTGAGTTATTCAATCAAAACTACTATGGATTATCATAATACAGGTAAGAACAGTTTTATTTATTACAATTCACTAACGTTTACACGTATTTGTAAGGTTCAAAGTCAATTTATAATTGTCACGATTTTTTAAGCAGTTTTTATCTGGATTGTACATTTCAAAATGATTATACTTATCTTTCCGAGTGCTTCCGAGTAAAGATTTCTGTTGTAACGCATGACATAAACTGTCAGATGATAGGTATATCACGAATTGAGTGCTACTTTATGCTACTTTCGACAAAACTTACGCGTTAGTGTTGGTGTTAGTTAAAAAGTATTAACCGTTATTTTCAAGCAAATTATGAAATGTTTTCTTTTTTATTGTTTTAGGGTTACCAGGGGGCTCTAACTACAAAGTTGTATCTAGAGAATACCTGTTCAATAAAATACAACAACGAGAGTTACACACTTTAGACGATAAAGCCGATTATTTGGAACATTACCTTTTATCGTCTGACAACTTTTTGAAGAACAATTAAGGGATTTGAAACATAATATTTCACATTTCAAAAGTGAATTAAAAAAGGTGGTTGAAGGCAAAAAATAATACTTCCTAAATTTATTACTGCCAATGCTACGTGGCTTCAAGAAACTTTCGAGATACCTATTGTTTCGTAACCACAAAAGCATGCCGGTCGCCCATCAAAACCTTTTCATGAACTCTCTGATAGGAACAAGCGAAAGAAAACCAGTGAACTACGGTCAACTGTTAGTCAAGAAGTGTTAGTACATGCAGCCAAAACTAGCCTAGAGACGACTGGCCATATAAATGCATCCCATTTACTGTCAGAAGTCATGAAGTCACCGAAGCGAGCAAAAAAACACAAACATGCTTATTCTAAATGTTTGCAAGTCAGTGACACACAATTATCTCCCTTCAAAGCACTATCAATGTTTGTTGAAGCTGATCTATCAAGAAAACAATATGAGATCATCAGAAATTACAATAAGAAATATTACCCTTGCTATAGCGTAATACAGAAAGAAAAGCAAAAGTGATATCCACCAAAGTCGTCAGTTACTGTGACTGAAACAAGTGCAGAAGTTAATTTGCAAGACCTATTAAATCACACGGTTACTAGGCTGCTTACTTATTTAAAAGAAAATTTAAGTTATTTAACTGAAGAAGAACGTGGTTCATTGGAGCTTGTTTATAAGTGGGGTTGTGACGGCTCGCAACAGTCCCAGTTTAAACAGAAAATGCACAATGAAGACTCCACTGACTCCAACATCTTCCAAAGCTGTTTAGTACCGCTGCAGTTAAAATATGGGAAAAAAATTGTATGGCAAAATTCGACTCCCTCCTTGCACGTTATTGTAGATCAATGAGAGTTAGGTTTGCCAGAGCCGGATTAACCCTGTCAGAGGCCCTAAGGCAATGGCATTCTCGGGGCCCCTTTTCTTAATTTGACTGACCAAATCGTGTGGGATCTGAGGAAACGCACATGAAGGGCTGTGGTTTTTAATATATTTGTTTACTTATTCCCAGATTTGTTCTAAAATTGTTTTAATTCTACTACTAAATCTAACGATTTGTATTTTGTGAGATAACAGTGAGGTCAATAAGTTCACACGCACATCAAATTCTCGTTCGAAGAAACATGTTTTCTTGTTGCGTGCACTGGGCCTGGGCCCCTAGTTGATGCGGGGCCCCTAGGCAGTTGCCTACTCCGCCTTATGGTTAATCCGGCCCTGAGGTTTGCTAAAGAATCCACTGACTTGACAAACGAAAAAATCGAATACATATCGTCAAAAAAAAAAAAAAAAACTAGATGACAGTCAATTCATAAATGATGGCTTGTCTGTTAATGTTAAGCATACGTTGACATAGCGACAGCTATGTTGTTGCCACCTTCTCCAGAATCTGAAGATGATTCAGATACAGAAACTTCGGAAACAGAAGAGGTTGAAAAAAGCGACAATGAGCCCTGGCATTCTTCCTCATCAAATTAGATTTTATATAATTAGTTGATCAATAAAGCCTATTCGAAATCATTAATACTTTTTTATTTTAACATCATATCATTATTTAATTACTTCCACTGAACATCTAATACATCCGCTCTAAAGGCCTCCCTCAATATCACAATGAACGTTCTTTAGCTTCCTGAGTTCCGCACAGAGCTCTGGACAGGTCGTCTGTACATTTTAGTAAGTCCTACCTATACGTTACAACAGAAAAAACTGCACAAATAATTTCGCCCGGCTAGGAATGCGAAATACCCGTCTGTGCGGCGGTTCCTCTAGCCACAATGTTTCGTCTGCACGACTGACTCAGCCGATTACCATACAAAACGCAATGGCGCCGCTGCAAGCGAAATAAACAGGCCAACATGCAAACCTACTGAATCTTGAAGCCGGCTTCACTGACAGGTAGGGACCTGCGCGATAGGTTACGAGGTCAGTGGCGAAGATGAGATACGTGGGATGCCGTAAACTTGATCGGAGGTTAGGAGGCCAGTATAATGGGTTGCAAAATGAACGGATAGGGATATTGTGTATACAACGTGTAATTTAAAGGGTATATACATACCAAGTGCACGGCTTCTTTGGATGATATTAAACGATAAAGCAAGGGTTTTACAATCCTAAGTCTACATGTGTGGAACTTATTACAAATTTCAATACATTGATACCAGAGACCGAATTTTTCAAATGAAGAAGAACGAAGAGAATTTTCGTGTTATTGGCAAGTGAGGTGGAAAGTTATTGACCCTCGTAGAGCTGTAATACGTTTGTTATGATTGGTATTCAAGAAATATATGAAACCGATAATTTGGTGTCAATTCTTTGAGTCAGTTATTTTGAGCTGAAACTGTGCATAGAGACTTCATATCAGATGTTGTCTTCAGCCCTTTTGGATAGATATGGGGTTTCCGTTACACGTTGTATACCTTATTTACGAGAACCATAAGATTACAACTATTTTGTTTATGATTGATCCTGGCTAAAAGAATACGATGGATACGTGTCAATTACGAGAAATCTATAATACTAATAATAATATAAGCGGAAAAGTTTTTGTTTGTTTAAACGTGCTAAACTTCGAGAGTACTAGGTAGATTTGAATGAAATTTGGTAAGGAAGTAGTTTGATGCGTTAGGAAGGTTATATGCTATTTTATCCGACTGCAAAAAAGAAGGGTTATGTTTCTATCGTGATAAAGTCTACGGGAGCGAAGCCCTGCGCGAATACTAGTATAATATCTATATCTATACTAATATTATAAAGCGGAAAAGTTTATTTGTTTGTTTGTTTGTTTGAACGCACTAATCTTCTAAAGTTCTGGGTGAATTTGGATGAAATTTAGTATGGAAGTAGCTTGAAGCTTGAGGAAGGTTATAGGCTACTTTTTACGCGACTGCGGCAAAGGAGAGTTATGTTTTTACCGTGATAGAATTCACGGGAGCGAAGCCCCGCGTGAGTACTAGTACATAAATAATAATGAATCGTCGACATGTATGTTACTCGCCTATCTGCGGAACTTCTGCGCCAAATTGGATGCTTATATATGGTTGTGTATATTTTTGTCAGGAAAAGTTTCTTTTAAAATAAAATTAAAAAATACGAACAGAAAAATAACGGTGGTGAACTCCGTAAGTTTACTTGGTAAGCTAGTAAATATCTGGGGTTTTGGGAATGTTCTAATGAGATACCGCGGCCCCGGAACTTAAGGGCAGCTGAAGGAACAGGGTGGGTTTTTAGTCAGTAGAAGTCTGACACTCCCTTCCGCTCCACCCAGAGAGGGCGATGTCATTCAATGATTTTCCCAACCGGAGAAAAAAAAGTGGCCAAGTGTGAGTCAAACTCGCCCATGAAGGGTTCCATATTAACTACGCTAAATAACTTTGTTTTTCATAGTGTTTGTATGAATTACAAAGTTATATTTGCGGTTACAAAAAATAAGCTATATCTCAAAAACTGCTGACCCGATCTCATTCAAACCAATTTTAGTTGAATGTTTACATTAAGGTCTACAGACGTATATTTGTTTTGGATTTTTAACTCTATTATTATAGAAGTTAGAGGGGGGAAACCCATTTTACCACTTTGGAAGCGTATATCTTTTAAACGATTAACTTTATGAAAATTTAATTTTAATAACCTCAGTGTTATTTTTAAAGACCTGTCCACAAATACCACACACACATAGGTTTCGTGAAAAAGAAATATTTTCAGTTTTAGTTCCATGTATTTCACGAAAATGAATAAATATTTTTTAATTTTTTTCGTCTAATCGGAAAGCGTTTCACAGAATACATCTACCTACCAAGTTTCACAAGTATATTCTTAATAGTTTCGGAATAAAATGGTTGTGACATACGGACGGACGGACGAATAGACAGACAGACAGACATGACGAAACTATAAGGGTTCTGTTTTTTTTTCATTCGGCTACGGAACCCTAAAAAGCTAGTAGGTATACCTATTTTATAAAACGAAGTCCCCCGCCGCGTCTGTTTGTTTGCTATAAACTCAGAAACCACTGAACCGATTTTTGAGCGGTTTCCGCCAATAGTCAGAAAGATTCTTGAGGAAGGTTAAGTGTATAATTCTTTAAGGTTTTGAAATATGACACTACATTTTGAAGATATCAGCAAAAAAAACCACCGCCACTTTACTGGCGTGCGCAACGCAAACCACTGTAGATAATTATATCAAAACAGTGTTCTAGAAAATTTAAGGCCTAAATAAAAGTTCGGAATAATATGAATCTATGTAAGGTACATTCACGATAACTATTTTTATCTATAACAGATTTATTAGAAAATCATGCTGTGCCTGTGATCGGAGTGCGAGATTAAAATATGCTTCCCAGTTCCCGGGCAAGATTGCTAGTTCTATAAATAAGTATGCTGGGAACATTATTTTGTTCCAATTAGGTAAGCATTTTGTTTCCTTGTATCAAGTTTCACCCTACACGTGTAAATTCCTGATTAAGTCAGGTGCCTACACAAATTGCTACTATAGTGACTGATAACGATCTTAGTTCTGGAACTAACTGTGTCACATACAGATAACATCTATTTATAAGGCATTTAATATTTCAGATACTGATCACTTTATGGATGAACTTACGAGGGCTTCAACACTTCAGTTAATCGAAGGTGGGTATCTATTGCGATAATTAGCGGATCGCGACCGCGCGAGATCGGGTGATACGGTGCGAGATGGCATGATACGGTGCGAGATGGCATGATACCGCGCGAGATCACACGATTACGCGCGTCTGATTGCGATGCGCACGCGAGGCGTGCATGTTTGAGTTACGGTGAGATTCATATCGTGTGAGACATGATTCATACTAGACGTTAGACGTAGGCGTAGATATTCTGTTAGGGCTTTTGTGAGTGAACTAGAGTTTCGTTTAAGTTAAGAGTGAATAGGTTACTTCTAGGTTAGTGTGCTTCATCTTCTACGACATTATCGCTTACCATCAGGTGAGATAGTGGTCGAACTGCGAGCCAGTCATAAAAAATCGTTTCAGTTTCTTTAAAAATATTACTTTTAATAATAGAATAGAATCTTTTTATTTCGGACCACAAAATCTAAAAAATGTTAGTAACTTATACTTAACAGCTTATTATCTAGTGTTAGTACCCATCACCCTCCGCACAAATTGCTTCATAATAGGAGAGGACACACTCTCACTCACCGTTCTCAGGATGCTGTTACGACTGTCCCTTAGTCTCCTCAGAAGTGAAGCCGTTTTCTTACGTATAATCGCTTGAAACGCGTCCGAACGAGCTTGTACAAACATTTCTGAGGCGCTACAGTAACGAGGCAATCGCAAGAGCATCCTGAAAGCATTAGTATACTGGACGTGGAGTACATCTAGCGATCTTTTGGTGTAACTGACCCATAGATTGCCCGTGTACAGACTCTGACAATAAGCCGTAAAAAGAGTGATTTTCACTAGGTCTGTACACCGCGCAAACCGGGTCAGCATATTGTTCCGGACCGCTAGAGCCCTCCGCTCCCACTCAATGTCTGCATCGTCTTTAAGGTCGTCAGCAAGAAAATGCCCTAAATATTTAGAAGATGGTACCGTTATAATTACTGACCCATTTATCAGGAGATCGGGTCCATCTTCACGGCACTTGCCGCCGACCTTAAAGACCATGCATTCATATTTTTTTTACAATATAAAATATTGAAGCCGGCTTCACTGACAGGTAGGGACCTGCGGGATAGGTTACGAGGTCAGTGGCGAAGATGAGATACGTGGTATGCCGTATACTTGATCGGAGGTTAGGAGGCCCGTATAATGGGTTGCAAAATGAACGGATAGGGATATTGTGTATACAACGTGTAATTTAAAGGGTATATACATACCGAGTGCACGGCTTCTTTGGATGATAACAAACGATATAGCAAGGGTTTTGTAATCCTATGTCTACATGTGTGGAGCTTATTAGAAATTTCAATACATTGAAACCAGAGACCGAATTTTTCAAATTGGTAAGGGACGTGGAAAGTGATGACCCTCATAGTGATGTGACACGTTTGTTATTATTGGTATTCAAGAAACATATGAAACCAATAATTTGGTGTCAATTCTGTGAGTCACTTATTTTGAGCTGAAACTTTGCATAGAGACTCCATACCAGATGTTGGCTTCAGTCCTTTTGGATAGATATGGGGTTTCCGTTACACGTTGTGTATTAAACCATGCGTGGCAGCGTAGGCTTCACATGTCTTCAGTAGCTTTGCGATTGCCGCAGCAGACGGATTGATCTTTTTTTCGAGGAGAGAGAGAGCTCGAGGCTCAATAATAAAAGCCGCACGAGTATCGACTTGTACGGATCGCCGTACAAGGTTAGGCATCGCTTATCGACGTTGATGCGTGGATGGGAGACCGTCTCATCACATTGATGCTCAACCCTGCCTTGGAAAGTACTTTAAGACCGTCGTCGCCTGTACATCTTCGACAGTCATTACGCGTAGTTGGGAGCCAGAATATGTCCAAGGGAATAATCCAAGGGAAGGGTATTATCCACCTCGTCTGTGGTTAGATAGAAAGTCGTTCCATGTTAACTACTAGTAGACAGCTGCCTCTGATTAGACTGGAAACCAATCCCAACATAATTGTGAAAATCTAACCAAATAAAGATTTTTTTTTATTATTACGGATGAGCCCGTTCTTGACCTCGATCTCGCCTGATGGTAAGCGATAGATGAGGTCTACGATGTGACGAGCGAGCTCAGAAGATGCCTATTTACTCTTGCTTTAAAGGCTGAAAGGCTGAAAGGCATAAGTGGCAGGGAACACAGAAGCCGGTAGACAATTCCACAACTTGGCTGTGCGCACAATAAATGTGGAGGAGAAGTGCTTGGTTGGTTGGTTGTTATACAAATCAACACTATGAACTACACTGAAAAAAAAAAACGGTAAACCGAATCGATTTTTCGGTTATATTCACCGCTTTGGTCAGTTAAAATAGAGCCTTTTGTCCAAAGAAGTAAAACTAACTGAAAAAAAAAACTGTTGAGTTATAACAGTAGACTTTACTGTGCATCTGCAACTGTTTTCTAGTCGGCTATTCTTACTGTTTGTAAGACA
The DNA here is from genome assembly GCA_943138885.2 of Tholera decimalis. Taxonomy (NCBI): domain Eukaryota; kingdom Metazoa; phylum Arthropoda; class Insecta; order Lepidoptera; family Noctuidae; genus Tholera; species Tholera decimalis. Next base: position 1,764,729 of record OW964553.2, on the reverse strand, counting down.
GTAAATCAACACGGAAATACTTGAAAAAACTGCTTGTTTTAGTTAACGTTAATGTTTAAACAATTGAAATAACTGGTTAGCTCTTTACTGTATGCTAAAATAACAGTTCAGAAGCAATAAAAATAACTGATACGATATCAGTAAAGCTCTGAAAACGGCAATACTTAAAAGGAACTGTTTGTTTCAGTAAACTTTAATGTTCATCCAAAGATATATAATAAACTATAGATACGTTATCCGCGCTCTAAAATGGCAAGTTGAAATCAAGGTAAGTGCCTCGTGTCTGTTTAGTTACGCACGAACCTGTGTCGCGATCGCTACACTACACATCTTAAGAAAAAATGTGTTTTAAAAGAAAATTAGGAAAAAAGCATTCCTTTGTGTGTTTTCAGACGTTGCACTAATTATACTGCTTCCGTGAGAGGTCAAAATGTGTCCTTTCATAGGTAAATATCAACAGAAATACATTTTTTATTTTAATTTTTCTACACGGCTAATGGCGGCTAGCGTATGAATGAAGTCAGTGACGTTAGGGAAGGTTGTTAACTAAAGATGTATATTCATCTCTCTCTAACATCAGGTGTACCTAAAGATGGCATTTATTTTCTGTCCCTTTCTTTACACGTATTAGATAGTAATTCTCTATGTGTGTGTTTCGTGCCGTATTTGAGAGGTGTTTTGTGGGAATATGACGCGTCTATTATAATACGTCATTGTGTTCATCCAATTGAAATAACTCTTTAGCTCTTTACTGTTTGTGCCCATTTCAGTGAACTGTCAGTAATCAATTATTTTAACATAAAAATAAGTTTTCTGAACCGTTTTTTTTTATTGTACAACAACAGTAAAAAGTCTCGTTTTATTTTATTCAGTGTATCTATTGATACATATATCGTGAGTTTCATACCATCAAAATCAATAGCAAGCGAACAATATCATAATTACTAAAATAAATCCCCGAGACGGCCACATAATAGCCACTTTCTACAACAAATAGAATTCATCCCGATAATTACTTTCCAAACGCAACTTAATTAAAAGGTAAACGTAACATATGCTTTCTTTGTGATTTCAACACTATTTTGTAGATGTTTTTATAGATCGTTGGTCGTCTGACCTCATTCTGAACGTTATGAAAGAGGATAATTTGAATTTGCCTCGTACATGTGTGTAGCTGTGAGCGAATTAGGTCAAACATTAGACCGTTGAAGCTGAAGGAACTTAAGTAACATTTTACGTAAGTTTATGTTTAAATTATGAACGTTCTGCGTGAACGGTTAATTAAACTTACACAGTTCATAATTTGAGTAGTTTTTTTTCTAAGTTGAGCTCGGCACGTGATACGTCTATGTAGCAGGAAGATGGATGGTGAGAGGTGGAAGGTGTTATAATTTTGGTGCTACGTTTGAGCACTATTTTTACAGATTATATTTTAGGCACTGACTTTAGGATTTACTTCAGGATTGATTAAAACAGCAGAGATTAACTTTACACAGCACTTTAGAGAATTAGTTAGGGAGAGCAATGACAAGGCATGAATTCGCAGTAATGAATGTGAATATGAATGTTCTTTATTTAAATAGAATTATTAATATATATTAGTAGTGTTTACATAGGTTTAAAAGTGGTCACTGTGTGAGCGCGGCTCTCAGGGTACGCGTCTCGTGTGTACTATAATTAATTTATAGTATTTAGAACAGTATTCCTCTTTGTTTATTGTATGTGCGGTTGGTTATCAAAGCGAAGGGTATGCTTCGTATGCTATATAATCATTATTATTCTCATCATCAATAATCTCATTTTCATCAGCATCATCAACATTCTCCCAATTAGCTTGAGATTGGTTTCGAGTCTAATTGGCTGCTTTAGGTACTACGTATAGTGTTTCATATGGAGCAACTGCCTATCTGACCTCTACAACCCAGTAACTGGGTAAGACTGTCCCCCAGGTAAGACTGGCGTCAGATTATCTGACTTCTGACTACCCTTAAAAACGTTCAAAGATATAGAGACAGTGATAACCAACGGCTCAACGTGCTTTTCAAGCGACGGTGGCGGAATCTTGATATTGTTACGCCAGTCGCTTAGCAAAGCACGTCGAGAAACTTCGACGAAATCTAGAATTTTCGAGACACTAACGTCATCTAGCGGCGAGTAGCAGTACTGAGTATATCGAGAAACTTCGACCGACTTCTAATACGTTCGAGACATTAACGCCATCTAGCGGCGAGTAGCAGTACTGAGTATCTGGAGTAGCTTCTGGAATATTCTTGGCAGTATAAGCAGTGAGTCGATTTTACAAGAATGTTCTAGAACATGAGTTCTAGAATATAAATGAGTATAAATAGATCGCAGAGGAACGCAGACGGCAGTCTTATTACAAGATACGAGGCGATATAATCGAAACTCTATAAGTGAATTTCAGTGCGATTTAAGTGTTAAGTGACAAGTATTGTAGTGCGAGTAATTGCGTTAATTTTTATTTTATGTTTATTAAATTAAAGTGTTAATTTTGGTTTCTATCCTGAACCCCAGCTCGTAACAATATATTTAGATGGTTACCCATCCATGTGTCCATCTCAGCAAACGTTATCAACCCGTACGCCTGTTACTAACCGTCATCATTTATCAGTCTCACTGGTCTCGTTTGCTGTTACGTAATCTCACCATTGCTGTTTGTCATTTTTTATTTCTGTTCTATGCCTATTCAATGGCATTTAAGAAGGTTTTTTCTAATTTATTCAAAATGTTTTGTTTTGTTTGGTTTGACATTTCCTCTACATTCCAATCGGCTAGAATCATTTCGTCGAAGTTTTTGTGACTCAATTATTTTTAAACATCTCGTGATCATAATACCTCCAATATTATTATAACAGTTTTTTTTTAATTGTTGATGGGCTCACGTTTGATCACCATCTCACCTGGTGATAATATATCTCGTAAAGTCATTCCAAAGGTTATCTGGAAGATATCGCTCTCAGCGATAAGACCACCATTGTAACCATTTTTTTTTACAAATATTGATATTTAAGTGTGATTCCATTATTGGTGTACAATAAAGTATATTCTACCTATCTATAACCTATTCTTTCTTGACTTAAATACCCCCAGGTTATACTGCCCCCATTGTCATAATTACAGTAAGTCGTGTTACTGATGTTATGACTTTTTTTACATAACCTACTGTGGTCCTTAAATCAAGCCCTATAAGGAATTTTTTTCTTTATTTTTATATCTAAATTATTAACAAAGTTACGATAAGCATAATCATAGTAAATGTTGAGAAGACTCAATCGTTCGTTATAATAATATCAGTAAGTAGACTTACTGTATTAAAATTATGTTTTACTTCGTATTTTCACTGTCATATTTATAGTAACTAATGTTCCGGTCTTTTGCAGAGAATTCCACTCCAGAGCTGCACGTCAAATGAAAATATTAGTAATGTAACAATTTGTTGGCATTTAATGAAGCAAATAGTACTTAAAAGGAAAACTTTAAGTCACCTGAAACCAGTCGGTTTTACTGAGAGGTGAGACTCATGAATGAATGATAGTGTTCGGCCACAATGTCTCTCGTTATCATTCATTATGCAGACGGGGCACCTCTAGCACCTATGTTGCAATACGTTCGATGCAACTGAGTGCAACTCTACACTTGTGTCGGTTGCAGAAACGTTGGTTTTGCATGAATGGCAATAATTTTGCGGTAAACGGTATTACCTTTGTAGGCAAATTTATATCTTGTTTGCATAGTCTAGTTATGGGTAAAAAGAAATCAAGAGCTTAGGTCAGTATTAACTGCACGTGCACTGCATTAACAAAGTACACGTGTACCTTCTACAGCTATTAGGTTAAATAAAGTGTCAGCATGTATACTCAATACTTTTATTGCATTCCATATGTAGGTATTCTTAGGTGGTAAACTTATAATTAGATCATATGGACCCTGTCGGGTACAGAATAAGTGATTTAGGAGAGGAAGCATTTCTTAATTATATAATATTAATTTAACTTACTTACTAACTTAACTTAAACATTACATTATATATCTATCACTTAAATATTCGGTTACTGAGTAATAACACTTCTGCAGCAAACATTCTTTTAGTTTTTTTTTTAAATAGGTTAATTTTCTCTTCGTTTTTTACAGATTCGGGAAGTTTATTATATAATTTAATGGACATTACATAAGGACTTTTAGAGTGCATTTTTAATCGAGAACTTGGTATGTTTAGCCTAGATCGGTGTCTGAGTAGATAGCGTGACTGAATGTCTTCTCGTTTTGAATGTAAGTGGTTCTAGCGAGAAAAGCATTAGTATTAACATCTGATTCATTTACTGCCTTTTCGCTTATTGAGGACGGGTTCCAATTTGATCGGATACAGCTAAGTACGATTGTTTATATCTTTTCTTGTCTTTTTTCTTTTTTATTATTCTTCCACAAAGGTTACTTAAACTACTTATTCTAATTATTGATTGACTGCCGATAGGTGATAACTGGGTAACACGATAGCCTTGGCAAGATAGGATGTCAAAGATGGACAAATGGCAACCAGGACCAACCACTTAACGTGCTTTCGTTATTATTAACCCCTCGAATGTCGCATGCTTATTGTACTTTTTGATTTTTGGGTAGGACTTTAGAAAAAATGATAAATCGGCAATTTATGGCCATTATCATGGTATACAACGTGTAATTTAAAGGGTATATACATACCAAGTGCATGGCTTCTTTGGATGATAACAAACCATATGGCAAGGGTTTTGTAATCCTAAGTCTACGTGCGTAGAACTTATTACAAATTCCAATACACTGATACCAGAGACCGAATTTTTCAAATTAAGAAGAATGAAAAGAATTCTCGTGTTATTGGCAAGTGACGTGGAAAGTTATTGACCCTCGTAGTGCTGAGACACGTTTGTTATGATTGGTATTCAAGAAATATATGAAACCAATAATTTGGTATCAATTCTTTGAGTCAGTTATTTTGTGCTAAAACTGTGCATAGAGACTTCATATCAGATGTTGTCTTCAGCCCTTTTGGATAGATATGGGGTTTCCGTTACACGTTGTATATTACACCTTCCTGGCTTCGCTATGAGTTTATCTAACTATTTATATCATTCAATAAGCAAATCAAACTGACCTTATCTCGCAGTGATGTGATATGTTTTCATTTTTATAATTTTCACTCACATTCGAAGTCATACACACGAAAAAACACATATTCACGAAAAAAGACACACGATAACACAATAATGTGTAGGCAATGTTAACACAAATTATTCCACTTAGACACAGTAAAAAGTAATAAAAACTATTTGGTAACACAACGAAAAAGTCTGCGGCGTCACAACAAAAACCACAGGTGCATTTTGTAAACATTTTATTTTCTTTCATTTTAGTGGTTCCCTTTAAAATGTTACTAAAACCGGTCAAGTATGAATCGATTAGTCGAATGATACAGCCACATTGTGTTACTTGCAACATAAACGTAAAATACATCGTCCAATGCGAGCCGTGACGTTATGTACAAACGGTGTACCATTGACACTTGGGGGGGTTAAGCCACGTGACCACGAGAAAAGCGTTTAAATTGTGAAAAGAAACTGCTTCCTTAACCCTCAACAGATTTGTACAAAAAATGCAAATCAACACCCCATCAAATAAAGTCTTATAGAAACACTTTGTCCAAATCGAATATTTGGCGTCGGATCAGAGGGCCTAGGGAGGGGCGCACCGTCTCGCGGCGGATCGGCTATAGCCATCGTTTGTTAGGGACGGGAAACGATGGCAAACTGCTCGCCATACAAATGCTAAGCGACGGAATTCGGTCGGCACCGGTCCGCGCGAGGCCTTCGTCTCGTGAGGCCCCGAGCTCACGACTTCGGATTCCAGAGTCATAATGTAGGGATTTATGCTGATTTGCGTTTAGATGCGACGCTACCCGCCGCGTCGCCGACACGCCGCCAGTAAATGTTTGGAGGCTAAACATGATTTGAAGATATTGTTGTGTTGTTTGTTTTGTATCGCTTTTTTGCGAACTCATCAATAAGATTATGTCATATAATTTAAATTGTATTTTTTAAGAACTAGTTAACTAATGAATTTATTAGCAATCTTGTTAACCCCTCCAACTAAGTTAAATATGCCTCTGTCTGGAGTGGGTTCACGCTAATATTGCTATGAATGGGGCTTAATACTACCCAACATTTGCTAGAATTAAGTGGACAGCGAAATACAAAAGGTATGGAACTCTTTGCCAGCTTTTGTATTCCCTACCACATAATTATGACCAGTCAGCTTTTAAAGCAAATTGGAATAGGCATCTTCTAGGCTCGCTTATTCCGTCGTAGACCTCACATTTCACTTACTATCGGGCGTGATCGAATAATACAAAAACATGGGAAACTAATTAGAGTCTTGTAATGTAGCCTTCAATAGTCAATTTAATTACAATATTTCTTACATAATTCGCCTTATAAACACAACGGTGTATCGTTATTAATGACCCTTAAAAGTTAAAGGGGCTTCGGTTTTTATTTCATTTAGTGCGTAGGATGAGCTTGTGTTTGAAAGACTAAGCCAATCGCCTCAAGCCATCGAAAAATCCATCTAATTTATATTTCCTTTTTTACAAGATTCAAGATTCTTTATTTGTTGAAACATGAGTGCACATACAGAGCATGCAAGTTATTAAAATAACATTATATAGATCAGTCATGTTTGGCCTTAGTGGCGTACAAATATTTAAATGTCACTACTGATATAAGTTAGTGGATAATTATAATATTAGATTAAATAAGAACAAAATAGTAAAATGTCAATTATGAAAACAAATAAATTAAATAAATGGTCATGATTACGTAACAATGATTAAATGTGATTTAAAATTATTACACATATTTTTTTTTACAGAATTTGTCAAAGTTATATCTATAATATTGTTACTATATGGTATTAAAAGTTGTCATTAAGAAATTCTAGAATACTGTAGTATGCTTTCCCGTCAAGGAGTATCTTTAATTTATTTTTTAATTGATGGACATTAAGTTCTTCCCAACTATTTGGGAACTTATTGAAAATTTTAGTGGCCATACAGAAAACACTCTGGTGCATCAATGCTGTTTTTGATCTATGTAAACTGAGAATACTGTCATCACGTCTGCTATGGTTGCGAGCAACCACTTCTGATTGGCGTGGAAATAAGTGTCAATTAGATTTTACAAACATGACAACGTCCAAGGCAAGGCAAGGCAACCTTTTTTATTTTATTTATAAACATTAATTACAAATAACTTATAAACTAAGCCCCATAAAACCGTAGTAGTTGTTTGAATGCGGGGTCGATGAGTCTCTATAATATACTACAAATTTGAAACTTAAAAACGAATAATTAATTTAATGGCGATGCACCATCGTTACGTGGTGGACATCCACCCATAAGCACTAAACGTTTTGGGGGATACTTTCATTGTGCGTACGGCTAAGGAGTGGAATTCCCTGCCGGAGTCTGTTTCCCGATAGCTATAACCTGGGGGTCTTGTGAATAGGTTATTTCTAGGTAAGCGTGCTCCATCTTCGACCACATCATCACTTACCATCAGGTGAGATGGTGGTCAAACGCGAGCCTATTATCAATAATAAAAAAAAAAACATTAATAAAGAAGAAATTGCGTTTTATTAGATTATTTGGCCCAAAAACGTACACTGGTATTATTAGTATAAGTTGTGTAGAACACACACCGATAACACCTGATATATGAGTTGGTGAGTGAGCCGTAAGGATGGTCGGAAGGCGTCCGTGTAATAGTAGTGATCGTGCGATACCGCGCCGTACTGCACGCGATCGCGCCGCGCCGCACGATGTTCGCTTCAGCTAATTGTAAATGTGTACGGTTAATTTGTGATTTCGGCGAGCTAGTGAATGGGTGGCTCGCAATTTAGAGGCTTTAATACGTTGGTTCATTTGATGTCGGCAACTATGGTGGTACCTGTTCATGTATACTAGCAATGTAATACATACTACTCGTTCTACCTAAATTTAGTTGTATAACATTGTATAGTTTATCACAGTACTTAGCACAAGTTTTCTTATTTAATCTGTACTTTGATGCAATAAATATTTTACTTATTTAATATATTTCAGCTTCTGCGAACGGCTTCGCTCGCCTGATTTTCAGGGTTCCGTAGCTGAATGGCAAAAAACAGAACCCTTATAGTTTCGTCATGTCGTCTGTCTCTCTGTCTGTCCGTCCGTCCGTCCGTATGTCACAGCCATTTTATTCCGAAACTATTAAGACTATACACATGAAACTAGATATATGTAGGTAGAGGTAGGGAGAGATAGAGGTAGGTAGATGTATTCTGTAAACCGTATTCCGATTTTAAGAAAAAAAAAATATTTAAAATTAAGGGGGGCTCCTCATACATGGAACTGAAACTAAAAATATTTTTTCATGAAACCAATGCGTGTGTAGTATCTATAGAAAGGTATTTAAAAAATGACATTGAGGTTTTTAAAACCACTTTTTCATAAATCAATCGTTTAAAAGATACAAATATACGCTTCCAAAGTGGTAAAATGTGTGTCTCCCCCTCTAACTTCTATAATAATGGAGGTAAAAATTTTAGAACAATATATGCTGTAGACCTTAAGGTAAACTTTCAATTAAAATTAGTTTGGACGAGATCGGGTCAGCAGTTTTTGAGATATAGCAGATTTTATAAAACCGCAAATTTAACTTTGTAATTCATACAAATACTATGAAAAACAAAGTTATTTGGCGTAGTTACTACGGAAACCTTCATGGGCGAGTCTGACTCGCCCTTGCCCAATTTTTGTCTACTAGCAATGTGATACATAGGTACTACTCGTTCCGAAATTTAGTTTTAAATATAACTTTGTATATTTTGTCATTGAACCTAGTACAAGTTTTCTCATTTAATCTGTACTTTTGATGCAATAAATATTTTACTTATTTAATATATTTCAGCTTCTGCGAACGGCTTCGCTCGCCTGATTTTTGTTTTTTATGTTAGTAAAAAAGTTGTCAACAAAATAACCGCAGGATATTTGCGTAAAATAGTTAGTTTTACCTAATTAAAAATTGTGTTTATCTAACAGAGGTGACTGCCTCATGGGTCTAGTGGTCGCAAACTCGACTGCTGAGGATGGGATCTCGGGTTTGATTCTCGGGTCGATCAAACATACGGATCCCATCACGGGGTAATGAGTGGAGTCTTTTATAAACGAACTGCAAACTGAAAGAGGTTGCCGGGTATGGCCTACTACCTCATTTCCTTCTTAACCGTACGGTTTGTAAAACTGTGTTAGGGTGTTACCACACCTATCGATCTATCGTCGATCGATGCCATTGATCGACATCGATCGTCGTTGATCGATTGGTGTGGTTGCTTTAATTGATCGACGGATACCGGTCGACTAACCGGGTGTGTAATATATACCATAATAACAGATAATATATTATCACTTGATTTAACGTTCACATGGTATATAATTTTCATCTGCCATAAAAACAAATAACCTAATTTCATGTGATCTAATATTACATTTCATATAAACTTCTTTTGCTCTAATAACATTTAGTACAACGTTCATCTCATATAATTTACAATTAGTATATTGGTATTTTTTTTACGTTCAGTTGACCTAATTTTCATATTGATTTAATTTTCATATTTTTTGTAGTGAATAAGTAAATATCAGAAAACATCATACTGTTATAACCTCATCTAACCCAAATGATTCACCAACAATAGAAGGGATCTGACGCAGGTATATAGGTATGAGGTGTATATGAAAGAACAAAAAAAACATATTATACTACCTAAATATTATACTGTTGAGTTGCATCAGGGAGGCACTCCGGTATCACCGGGTGCCGACCTACCTCCGTCGCATAGTCGAGGACTACCTGACGGACAGAGCCGTCATCTACCCCGGTCACCGGGGAGAGTGGAACCGGCGAGAGATGTCGTGCGGTGTCCCACAGGGATCGGTCTTGGGGCCGCCCCTGTGGAACATCGGATACGACTGGGTGCTGCGCGGCGACCTCCCTGACGGCGTCAGCGTAGTATGTTACGCTGACGACACGCTCGTCCTGGCGCAGGGAGAGTCGCACCAGGCGGCGGCCGACCTGGCGACGCAAGCGGTTGCGACAGTCGTTCATAGGATCCGGCAGTTGGGACTCGACGTGGCGCTGCACAAGACCGAGGCCATGTGCTTTCATGGCGGTCGGAACGCGCCACGGTCCGAGTCCCACATAACGGTGGAGGGGGTTCGCATCGGCGTCGGGAGGACGATGAAGTACCTGGGACTCGTCCTCGACAGCCGGTGGAACTTCAGGGAGCACTTCCTGAGTTTGGCCCCAAAGCTGAACCGGGCAGCAGCCGCCTTCAGGCGACTCCTGCCTAATCTCAGCGGGCCAAACGCCTCCTGCCGAAGGCTGTACGCCGGCGTCGTGCGGTCCATGGCCCTCTACGGGTCCCCAGTGTGGGCCCTGTGCATCCGGACGCGACCACTAAAGTTGGTCGCATGCCAGAGGGTCATGGCTATCCGAATGATCCGGGGATACCGCACGATCGCCGGCGAATCGGCCAACCTCCTTGCCGGATTGCTGCCCTGGGATCTGGAGGCGACTGCCCTCCAGCGCGTCTATGAATGGCGCGTGGAGGCGCAGCGCCGGGGCGTATCCCCGCTGCCTCGAGAAGTCAAGGCGCGGCGGGAAGAGCTCCGGCGCGATCTCAGGGCAGTATGGAGGGAACGACTGTCGCAACCGACGGCCGGGCACGCCGCAATTGCGGCGGTAAGACCCCTCTTTGAGGAGTGGCTAGATTGGCGTCACGGCGTCCTGACCTACCGCATGACGCAGGTCCTCACCGGACACGGAAGTTTCGGGAGGTACCTGTGTCTGATGGGTAAGGAAGAGACGCCTGGGTGTCACCACTGCGAGGGTCGCCCTGAGGACACAGTCGAGCACACGGTGCAGGACTGCCCAGCTTGGGCAGAGCACCGACGTGTCCTCACGGCGACAATAGGCGGAGACCTCTCGCGCCCGGCCTTGGTCGAGGCCATGCTGCGGGGCGAGAGGGAGTGGGAAGCGGTCGCCTCCTTCTGCGAAGCAGTCATGCTTCCGAAGGAGGAGGCGGGCCGCGTGAGGGAGAGGATGGCGTCCTCCCTCCAGCCCAGCCGCAGTGGTAGACGCCCACGGCGTCGGACGTCGGCCGACGATCTCCGGCCACCGTAGGCGCGGGCATGCGGACAGCGAGTAAATTGCAACTCGCTGTCCGACCATGGACCATGCCCGGGTCGACGGCGCGTCGTGTTCCACGCGCGCCTCAAAGAGCGTCAGCAACATGACGAGGCCCCCTCTGCAGAGGGCCGAAGCCCGCCGGGGTCGTGGGACTCATCCCGTTACCGTGGCCCCGGTATGTAAAGGGTTATTGAAGGAACACCGTGGATTTTAGTCAGTAAAAGTCTGACAGTCCCTCCCACCCTGCCCGGAGTGGGAGGACTTATTTGATAATTATACCACGTTAAAAAAAAAAAAAAAAAAACTGAATATTAGTTCAAATGTGCATTATAGAAAATGTTCATTAAAATTAGATAAACTGAAATTATATCAATAATTCATTATATCATTTCATCGTTATACTAAAAAAAATATATTATATGAAATTAGGTCATGTGATCGTTAGAACTTTTGTTATTATGTCAAATGGTACGCACCCTGACTAACCAATCGATCGATTGCCGGTCGATGGCATCGGTCGACATTGATCGATTAACCCCGGCTATATTCCATCAGTTTCTTTCGAAATGTATTCACAAGAGGACGCGTTGTTGTTGGCCAGTACGATGTTGCTCGTACTATTATTACGGAGACGCAAACGCAGAATATTCTGGATGCGACCGTTATTTTTAAAGCCAAAGATCGCTTATCTACAATCAACTGACAATCGCTCGACTTCGACTAATCCATTCTACCATCGATCGACAATCGATCGATTGGTCTTGTAGAAACTATCGATTGACGTCGACTAATCCATTCTACTATCGATCGATGGCATCTATCGACGATCGATCGATTGGTGTGGTAACTTACACTTAAACTTACCAGTCTAAACGAGACTTCACGTCTTGTTCTCTCTCCAATAGCATAGTTATACAACGTGTAATTTAAAGGGTATATACATACCGAGTGCACGGCTTCTTTGGATGATAACAAAGGATATGGCAAGGGTTTTCTAATCCTATGTGTACATGCGTGGAGCATATTAGAAATTTCAATACATTGATACCAGAGGCCGAATTTTTCAAATTAATAAGAACGAAGAGAATTATCGTTTTATTGACAAGTGACGTGGAAAGTGATAACCCTCATAGTGCTGTGACACGTTTGTTATTACTGGTATTCAAGAAACATATGAAACCAATAATTTGGGGTCAATTCTGTGAGTCACTTGTTTTGAGCTGAAACTTTGCATAGAGACTCTATACCAGATGTTGTCTTCAGTCCTTTTGGATAGATAATGGTTTCCGTTACACGTTGTAGATGTTATATTTAGTCCTTTTCTTTGTATTTGTAAAGCGACTGTATTTGCTACTATTAGAGTGCCCTTTCAATACAGATGTAACACAGCTATGCTGCGAGAATGTAAAATCTGAGCTACGAAAATATAGGTTGTAGGAATGTTCTAATGAGATACCGCAGCCCCGGAACGCAAGGGCGGCTGAAGAAACAGGGTGGGTTTATAGTCAGTACAATTCTGACACTCCCTTCCTTTCCACTCAGAGAGGGAGATGCGAGATGTCATTCGATGATTTTCCCACCCGGAAAAAAAGCTACGTAAATATGTGATCATTTCCACTGATGCTAAGTATTTGGCGGAGATAATAAATAATAAATCTTGATTCATTAACAATGACCAAATGTATACATATTCACGAGTCATCTTTACGGGTAGACTTTAAGAGAGTAAGATATAGGTAGGTAAGACAGAGTTGAAGTAGGAAGAGGCCAGAATGCTAGGATAAGCCAGAAAATATGATACCAGTAGGCAGACAGTCGCTCCATGTAGAACACTAGTTCCCTTAGTACACTAGCTCGCATCCATAGCAAACATTTAAAACACGCATTTTTGGGGTTCCGTAGCCGATTGGCAAAAAGCGGAACCCATATACAACGTGTAACGGAAACCCCATATCTATCCAAAAGGACTGAAGAAAACATCTGGTATGGAATCTCTATGCAAAGTTTCAGCTCAAAATAAGTGACTCACAGAATTGGCACTAAATTATCGGTTTCATATGTTTCTTGAATACCAATAATAACAAACATGTCACAGCACTACGAGGGTCAATAGCTTTCCACGTCACTTGCCAATAACATGATAATTCTTTTCGTTCTACTTAATTTGAAAAATTCGGTCTCTGGTATTGTGTATTGGAATTTGTAATAAGTTTTACATACGTAGACTTAGGACTACAAAACCCTTGCTATATCGTTTGTTATCATCCAAAGAAGCCGTGCACTTGGTATGTATATACCCTTTAAATTACACGTTGTATATATCCAATTATCCATGACAAACGTAACCATAGCGAGGTAGCATAGTACACGTCAGCGGAAAAACACCCTCACTCTCCGCATAAAAACGTCGTTAACTTACTTATTTACAACCCGTTATTATTATGCCTTAAGCCTTTTTAATACTCCAACTCCGTATATCTTTGTCGCAATATTTTAGTCCAATTTGAGAATATTAGGGAATTTGCAGGGGTCGGTACGATCGGGCGGTAATAAGCGCTGGTGACGTCACGGCTCAGAGATAAAGAACGCGATGAAATGTGAGATAACACCGTTTTTGGACGGCTTAGGAATCTCTTTTTATTATATAAAAATATTCCCTTTTTTGGTATTCGCTAGAGGTGTTTGGAAATCGGTTTGTGGAGTTTGTAAGGCGAATTTCTGTATTCACTGACTCTTCTGCTCTCAAATGGATTCTTTTATGTTGTAGTTAACATGAAAACTTGGTACAGAAAAGTTTTATACAATGATAGTTACGAAGCACCGTTCTCATTTAGTTTAAATTGACGAAGTAAAAGTGTTATTTAATAACCTATTTGCAATTAATATCATTTACTACATATAAATACGTGTGTATTATACAGTATAATATTAATAGTATCAAAGGAAAAAATATAGATATAAAAAATAAAAGGTACATTCTATGCATTTTTGGCGCATTGGCTACGTTATTTTTGGTTATTATTACAGAATATATACCCTATGTAATTATAAAAGTCCTTCTGAAGTCTACGGAACTAACAAACAATGCCACCTCACTCTTTCCGAGTTTTTTAATTTTGAATTATACCCCTAAATTAGGGCTGGCCTGTCCAAATGGCTGCAATAACGCTCATTTAAGGGTAACTAACGTTTTGTTGTCGGTCGCCACCACCGAGCAGTAAGAATGGAGTGCTCAACTGCTTATGTTGATATTAATATTCGTCCATATCAGCAAAAGTTGGTTGTGAAAAAGATAATGCTATTAGTCTTCACTAACTCTAGAAATAACTCTAGTAATTTCTAGGACAATGACAACACAATTGGCGCAGTTGTTAAGCGATTGGCTGCTCCGTTACGTGGCTTAAGTTCGATTCCCGCTCCGTAACCAATGTTTATGTGACTAAAAATGATAGTTTGTCCTGGTCTGGATATTTGTAAAAATGTAATAAACTTTTTGCCAGCCGTTTATTATGTGTAATTATGTTTGGTAATAAACGGCTAATTAGCCTGTATCATTCCCATTGCTGGGACACAGGCCTGCTCTCTGGGAATGGGTCGTTATCCACCATGCAGGCCCAGTGCAGGTGATAGTAATGGTGACCATGTAATTAAAAAAAGTACTGCGCTTGCCCGGGTTAAAAACCACGACCAATAACTTGTAAATCGTGCCTAAAATACTGGACCGCCGCCCACCAGTCCATTTATAACCAATATGCAATAAATAAATATCTATGATATTGAATTAGTATCTACGATTTTATTAAAGTGTTTACTTATGATGATACAACTTGAGACATTGGTCAAAATTCCAGCAAGAGGGTTATATTGTATCACTCCATTTGATCTTACTCCGTGGTCGCAGCTCGTTTCGGACAAAAATTATGCTTTGGCGTAGTAAGAAAACGTATTTAGTTGCCGCTCTTAAGAATTCCAGTTATTGTTGTTTATATGAAGTAAAACCATGCGGAAAACGGGAAATGTTGAATGAAGTTGATGAAGTGTTCTGCAGTTCTTGATATTAACGGCCAAGTCATCTTGTTAAAGAAGAAATTTAAACTCAACAGAGAGATGTGTTGCTGGGGAGTTCGTTATTTATTAATATTATTTTTTCATAACTTCAAATGGTTTTACGATAGGTACGTATAACTAATTTTATAGCCAATTGGAGGTTTACAATGTATTATTTAGATAGTCATAAAATATGTTGGTGAAAATTAAAGCGTTTGCATGAGAGTTTTTAATGAGTGTGTCGGTGTGTATCGGCGTGACACTTTTTCTTGCCAGCTAAAATACTAGGAAGAGTAAGTGTTTTGGTAGACCGCCTTTGTAATTTTTACTTGGTTTCAACTTTATTTATTGTTTTATTCATGGTTTTTTTAGTTTTTATTCATGGTAAGCTCACGTTTGGACACTATTTCACCTGATGGTAAGCGATTATCTGGTCGATGATGAAGCACGCTTACCTAGAAGTAACCTATGTTTATTTTATTTATTATTTTACGAGAATAGGTACATTATTTGCTGCTACGTAATCAAGGACATTATTATAATCTAATTTGTAAATATTGCTGTAAAAAATAAAGAAAACAAGATACAAGCAGTTCAAAAAATATCTCAAAAGCGAACTACATAAAGTTCCAGTCCAGCTACATATAAAATAGAACAGAACAGGTTAATAAATCCAAGTTTCTATTTGAAAACTGGTTTATCTCTGAAACTTAGAGTTTCGTAACGGATGGACCGCCGCGGGGCGGGGCGGGGCGAATCCCTGGCCTGTCCGGACGAACCTAACCCCCCATCGATCTTTATGCTAATGCCAGGATTTACCAGTTGCTTTTTGAACTTGCTTGGTTTAGCATTTTAGTGTTAAGTGACCTTTCCGAATTGTGTCTTAATTTCTGGAATAGATATTTTTTACAGAATTAACCTTTGAATTTGTTAATAGATGTTGTTTTAGGTCTTACCTTTTGTTTAATAAATATAATAATACGTATTTATGCATGGTTTGTGGACTATGATAACCACTTTCTGAAGTCCTGACACAGCCAGAAGGCATCACAATAGGCCTTGTAATAGATAACGGAATGAGCTGGATAAAACTAATGTCCACTTTGGTTCTGTGTAGAACAATTTAGAAGTCATGGAAAGAGGCATTTGCCCTGCAGTGGGCTGATATAGACTAACAGTTTTAGCAAGTATACATATAATCGCAATGAAATACATAAAACAAACGTATTCATAGGAAAATCAAAAGGAGCAGTTTATAAATAAAAGGTGGGTAGTTTTATATTTATAAACGCGGCAAATATTTACCAGCTTTAATGTAAATAAGAGAGATGAGAACAGATATTTTGGAAAACAAAGAGAAGCTATCTATTTAAATACTCTCTGTTAGTAACTTATTAAATTATATACAATTGCTTCGGAATACGGCCCGGGGGACTTTTGCTTGTTTTCACTGTAGTATGAAAATGTCTATCAGTCTATCACTGCGTAAAGTTGGATTTATTATTATTCAGCGGGGCACCGAATTTTTTTTAACGTGATAAGGTATAGGGGAGGTCTTGGTGGACTGACTACACTGTCTGCGTAATATAGGATTCTGCCCGTGAGTTCGTTCCCGTTCTGTATAACCGTTATAGAAAGTTCGTTCGCGTGAGGGTTTTCCCGTGTAAATCCCGATCTCGTTTGAATCCCGAGATAAAAGTAGCATATTATGTGTAACTAGCTTTTGCCCGCGAATTCGTCCACGTGGAATAGTTACTTTGGGCGAACGTTAAATTTAACCCCGATTTTGAAGCATTCTTCATTGGCGCTCCGCTCCTATTGGCCTTAGCGTAATAATATACAGCCTATAGCCTTTCTCTATAAATTCACTATTTAATTAAAAAATAAATTTTCAATTCGAACCAGTAGTTCCTGAGATTATCGCGTTCAAACAAACAAACAAACTCTTTAGCCTTATATTATTAGTATAGATAGCTGATGCCCGCGACTTCGTCCGCATTTCCGTCGTTTTTCGTAAAAAAAAGTAGCCTATGTCCTTCCTCACGGTTCAGTGATTTTGATGTAACAGACAGATGTTTCGTAATTTAGTGGGCGACCAATTCTCAAAAATAATCCTTATAGCATGATTCAGTATTTACGCGCGATGGCTTATTATTAGCGTATTTCATGTATAACTTTGGTGTTTCTATACCGATTTATATATGATTCTTTTTTATGGAATAGTTAATAATGTTAACTTTTTCAATTAGGGGTGACTGAGAGTGTTATAAACGTAAGAGTAGACAAATATCAGAAAGCTTGGAACTGCTAAGCTATCGGGAGTTACACGTGTTATTGTGAGTCAACCATAAAAGATAGTCATATGCTGTCGTGGGATATTTTTTATATAATTTTAAGGAGAACAGTTCCGTCATGAAATGATTTCTGTGTAGCTTTAACCATAAAGGTTACACACGCGACGGAAGCTTAAAAAATGGAGTAACTTCTTCCGTTTTCCCAACATTTCCCTTCACTGCTCTGCTCCTATTGATTGTAGCGTGATGAAAAGTATACTATAACCAGCTCAGGAGTATGAGAAATAATTGTACCAAGTTTCGTTAAAATCCGTCGAGTAGTTTTTGTTTCTATAACGGTTATACAGACAGACAGACAGACAGACAAAAATTTTAATGATTGCATTTTTGGCATCAGTATCGATCCCTAATCACCCCTTGATAGTTATTTTGGAAATATATGTCATGTACAGAATTGACCTCTCTACAGATTTATTATAAGTATAGATTACAGGATGTCATTTACTATCTAGTCACCAAATTTCATTCAGATCCGTTCAGGAGTTTTTGCGTCAAAGAGTAATCCATCCATTCTCAAAAAAAGCTTTTTAACATTTATAATATCAATAAGAAAGAAGTATGATTAGTGTTATTAGTAGTACTTGTCGGGGTCGCGGTTTTTCCTTAGAAAATTCCCGCAACCCCTGGCAATTGTAGTACGTATGAATTTAATTAAAGAAGTTAAATGAATGTTACATTAAAATCGTCGAAGAAATTTACTGTCTCTAATTAATTCTAATTAACTTTGTTTTATAACGAGAGCTTGACAGTTGAAACTTTGTTTGTCCATTAATATAAAAGTTTCTTGTAACACAACTTTAAAGTTTTATGCAAAGAGTGCTTTAAATATGCATTTCTTATGCAAGAATTAAACGTTAAAGAGTCCAATTATTTGCATAAGGTGCTTTGGAGAAAAGGTAACAAAAATGCAATTTTAATGCAATCATTTGCATGATGCAAATGACAGTTGTTAATCTACAGTTTTATTTTCAATATAGTGCAACAAGCAGTCGTGGCCGAGTGGTTAAGGCGTCTGACTCGAAATCAGATTCCCAGTGGGAGCGTAGGTTCGAATCCTACCGGCTGCGGAACTTTTGCTTTTTTAGTAATGATAGATTTATACAAATAAATTCATTACTTGAATATGTTTCAGATATTTGGGTGGTATGAAATAAGTAACTTCATAGTTAATTGTAAGCTTAAGTAAGCTTAGTCAAAAATTAAGTATCTTCTAAAGATTTTTGGTATAAAATTAGAATGACTACCTCCTTTTGTCGGATGATCTTCCTCCAGCTTCAAGCATACCGAATTTTATACAAATCCACCCAGTAGTTTCGAAGATAAGCGCGTTTATGAAAAAAAAATATTTTTCCGCTTTATAAGATCGGTAGTTATAGATTGACAACCCACCTCGTCAGAATCAATAAAGTTTACAAGTTAGATGTAACGTCTATAAAAAGTCAAGTGATTACTGTTTGAGTATTAAGTTCAAAATCTTGTTTCATACTTTTGCAGCGTCGATTTTTTTAGTATTTGGGTAGGGGTAGGGTAGGGGTAGGGTAGGGGTGGGGTAGGAGTAGGGTAGGGGTAGGGTAGGGGTAGGGTAGGGGTAGGGTAGGGGTAGGGTAGGGGTAGGGTAGGGGTAGGGAAGGGGTAGGGTAGGGGTAGGGTAGGGGTAGGGTAGGGGTAGGGTAGGGGTAGGGTAGGGGTAGGGTAGGGGTAGGGTAGGGTAGGGGTAGGATAGGGGTAGGGTATCGGTTGGGTAGGGGTAGGATACCACGCGAACGAAGTCGTGGCGGGTCAGCTAGCGTTGTAGATTCGGTTGTCAAATAATAGGAAGTTTTAGATTTTTTTTTGTGATTCCCTTATACGTTGGATGCAGTTATTTGTATCTCATATACAACGTGTGATAGAATAAACGCAATTCCTGAAAGTAGTTGGTTCAGAATCGGCTTCTGAATCGACTTCCGTCATAAAAAATTGGTGTTAAATTTTGACGGAAAAATCTTTCATTTAACTTAAAATGGAAACACAGTATCATTACAAAGGAAATGCCCTAATGTGCGTGTCAGCCGCTAAAATTGCATGAGTGTATGCGTCTGCGTAAGGATATTGTATGACGCACATACGTTTTGCGTTTAGTAAGGATAACAGACTACTTTATAAAAATTCTAGGTTTGGTTTCAATTTATTTAGTTGCGGATGTTGTTTTAGACTTATAATGCAATATTCTAATTAGGTTGTCTGAGGTATTGCGCTTAATCTGTTACACCTATGTAACTGTACTGGAACTGCTTGAAAAGTTAGAAATAAATAACATTTGCCTTTTATGTTTGCAAGAGGTTTTTCATATAAGAAAGAGAATGTGAATTCTGATATAACCTGTAAATGTCTATTAACAATAGGCAGAATTATTTGTGTGCGAGCAATTAGAAACCCAAATAGCATACGAACGGCTGGGAGGCGCTTGATGAGCTTTAGTATTTTTAAATAAGGTTTTATATTTATCATACATGCCACTACACTGGCGTATTTTAACAGATTAAAGAAAAAAACATTTTTGCAAAAAATAAAACCGACTTCCATATCAAAACACTACAAAGTCAAAAATAACTTTAAAGTCGGTAGTCGGTGTTATTGGTTTTGTTTTTTCTTTTTTCCCAATGCCTTAAAAAAAAAATCAAGACGAACTGAGAACCTCCTACTTTTTTGAAGTCGGTTAAAAATAGCTTCACAAATGACAAAGAAATCGCTGGACATCATTGCTGAACATACATAAAACTTTTAGGCGCGAATATAGAAGCTTTTTAACCGACTTCAAAAAAGGAGGAGTTTCACAATTCGTCTTGAACTTTTCTTTTTTTATGTATGGTACCTACCTCATATCTCGAAGACGGCTGGACCGATTTAGAAAATTCTTTTTTAGTCTGAAAGGGTATACTTTCTAGTAAGTTGGTCTCATTGTCATCATCTGATGACAATGGGACCAACTAGAAAGTATGTCAGGATTACTCAGGATCTGATGATAGAATCATGGGAACTCTTCAAAAATTATAGGCACACCTATAGCGTTTTGGGTATTTCTTATAGTATCTTATGCAGTTGCTCTGGAAAAGCACCATTTGGGGAAGTGGAACTGATGATGAAGACCACAGATGGCCACCGAAACTATTCAATAATAAGTATTTCGTGGATTGCGATTCGATTACTTGAATATGGATGCTAAGCACTCTTTATGCTCGTCACAATGCATATGGTGCAGAGCTGATGGTGAGTATCAAAAGAACTCCTCAAAATTTAACGGCTCTGCATCGGGAAAAGTAATATTTTGTAAAAGGTGATAAGCAGTTGACATTTTAACTTTTGTAAGTAGATGAATAATAAGAAACAAACCAACACACTAAAAAGCGTGAAAAAAAAGCTTTTTAGCAAAAAATAAAACCGATTTCCACATCAGAACACTACAAAGCCAAAAACAACTTTAATTTCGGTAATCGGTGTTATTGGTTTGCTAAAAAGTTTTCTAAAGATTCTTTTACTTGTTATAGTGTCTATTTTTGTATTATTGAGAGTATTTTTGTTGTTATTTAAAATCGAATTTAATTAATACACACCAAATATTGAATCAGTTTCCAACAAACATTTAATGTTTGTTGGAAACTGATTCAATCACAGGCCCGTTGGTATAGTGGTCAGTGGCCCTGACTGCTATACGCAAGGTCGTGGGTTCGATTCCCACCTAGGACAAATGTTTGTGTGATGAGCACGGTCATTTATTCTTTGTCTGGGTGTAATTTATCTATAATATGTATGTATTTAGAAATATATATGTATGTTTATCAGTTGTCTAGTACCCATACCACAAGCTCTGCTTAGTTTGGGACTAGATGGCGTTGTGTGAAAAGTTGTGGAATATTATTATTATTATATTATTATTATTATAATGTTTGTACATGCAAAAGCAAACATAAATTCAATAAAAAATAATTCGTAGGTATCCACGGAGGCCATGGCATGCGAAGTATTTTTAATAAAACCCTTCTCTTTGACGCGAGTTTGTCTCGTTAATATATCAAATTAGTCCCTTTGTATAATGTCACACCACTGCCGCCGTCGGCTTCATAAAATGACGAATTTCTTCATACTGCACTCGAGGAGATTAATCAAAAAACTTTTAGCAAAAAAATAAAACCGACTTCCATGTCAATGTTTTTAGTGGGTGGGTTTGTAATTTATCTAGTTACAAAAGCTAAAATATCAACTACTTATCATCTTTTACAAGATATTGCTTTTCCCGGTGCAGAGCCATTAACTTATGAGGAGTTCTCCTGGGACTTCACCATCAGCTCTGCTTCACCATATTATGCATTGTGACCGCATAAAGTGCTTAACATCCATATTCAAGTAATCGAATCGCAATCCACGAAATACTTATTATTGAGTAGTTTCGGTGGCCATCTGTGGTCTTCATCATCAGTTCCACTTTCCCAAAAGGTGCTTTTCGAGAGCAACTGCAAAAGCTACTATAAAAAATACCCAAATCGCTATAGGTGTGCCTCTAATATTTGAAGCGTTCCCTCGATTTCTCATGGTTTCGAATATCAGATTCTGATTTCATGACAATGGAACCAACTAGAAAGTATACCCTTTTAAACAAACAAAGAATTTTCCAAATCGGTTCAGCCGTCGTCGAGATATGAGGACGGCATACATAAAGTAAAAAAAAGAAAGTTCAAGACGAACTGAGAACCTCCTCCTTGTTTTGAAGTCGGGTAAAAATCAAAAATATTTTGAGTCACATAATAATTATAGTCCTCTAGACCGGTTTCGGCCACGGCACACGGAAGCCAATCTCAGCGGGTATTAGCTAGAGATATCATAGTGCACGAGTATGAGCAGGTCAAGGTGCAGAAAAGCAGATAAGGAACAGAGAGTGTGCCTTTACTTTCATAGTTCGATTGGACGGCAATCTGACATGACCGGAGAGAGATCAGGCTCCTAGGATGGAATCATCAGGTTTGGAATCGTGGTTTCCTATCAAGAAGACACGAAAAGAAATTCCATGGCTCTATGTAATTGGATTTTTACAATGTTAAGTTAAAAGATACTTTATTGATACTAATATCCACTCACACGTCTTGTAGAGGTGTATAATAAAAATTTCTTGGAGATTGATATCTTTGTGTTATCAAAAACATTATATAAGAAGCAGATAATTAAGAAAATTAAAACTAACACTAATTAAAACATAATCATTTTCAATAATTACTTAGTTTAGTATTAAGTTATTTATGGGTGACTTCATTGTTAAAAGTGAACGCAGACCTAGCCGCACCGCAGTCTCTACAGTCCCCGCAGTCATCGCCTTTTGTTAATGGCCTCGCACACCTATCCGCGCCGCAGTCGCTGCAGTCGTTCCCGTCAGTGTTGCCAGATTTTTGAAAGCATTATCTATCCGAAGATTTAAAAAATCTGTATAAAATCTGTAGGTATTTGGTATTGGTATTTTGCTCTTTTGTGTAATTTTATCTGTAGGTGCTATAATAGGGAATAAGCAAGTAATTATTTATACGAGAATAAGTAATTTTATTATAAACCGTTGACAGAGATTCTCTGTCTACTTTATAACTCTGGCAACACTGCGCGCCGTGGATGCGAATGACGTCATCCGCCCTGCGTGCGGATGACGTCACCAGCTGCGGCTAGGGGAGTTCGGTCGTTTCAGGGACTGCGGCGACTGCGGCGCGGGTAGGTGTGCGAGGTTGCATAGAACTTCATATAAAGAATTCGAATGCAAAGACTGCGGCGCGTGCGGTGCGGCTAGGTCTGCGTTCACCATTTAGTGTCACGTCCACCGCATAGCAATGTAAATAGTAATCTGTGGAAAATGTAGTAGTTATTACATTTAATAATTTATTTGTTAAAATGTACTCTATTAAGCATATATAATGTAATATCGTTTGTTTTCCCCAATAAAGTAACGTAAAGTAAAGTAAAGTAATATTATAAAGTGGAAATGTTTGTTTGTTTGAACGCGCTAATCTTCATAAATACCTACACGGTGAATTTGGATGAAATTCGGTATATCAGTAGCTTGAAGCTTGACGAAGGTTATAGGCTACTTACAAAAGTTATATTTATTTTTATTGAAAATAGGCTCGCGTTTGACCACCATCTCATCTGATGGTAAGTGATGATGTGGTCGAGGATGGAGCACGCTTGCCTAGAAGTAATCTATTCACTCTTGACTTAAAGACCCTCAGGCGATCAGGAAACACAGACTCCGGCAGGAGTTTTCCACTCCTTAGCCGTACGCACAAGAAGGAGGGTTATACTTTTATCGTGATAAAATCCACGAGAGCAAAGCCTTGCGCGACTGCTAGTTCTAAATAAAAATATAATATGTCACTTTCTTGACAACAAACATTTCTTCCTTCTTTAAAAAACATGGTAAAAGATCTCTATCTCTCTCTTTAATTTGTTACTATTTTTATACATATACAACGTGTAATTTAAACGGTATATACATACTAAGTGCACGGCTTCTTTGGATGATAATAAACGATATGGCCAGGGTTTCCTAATCCTATGTGTACATGTGTGGAACTTATTAGAAATTTCAATACACTGATACCAGAGACCGAATTTTTCAAATTACGAAGAACGAAGAGAATTATCGTTTTATTGGCAAGTCACGTGGAAAATGATGACCCTCATAGTGCTGTGACACGTTTGTTATTACTGGTATTCAAGGAACATATGAAACCAATCATTTGGCGTCAATTCTGTGAGTCACTTATTTTGAGCTGAAACTTTGCATAGAAACTCCATACCAGATGTTGTCTTCTGTCCTTTTGGATAGATATAGGGTTTCCGTTACATGTTATATGTGTATTGAGTATATTTTATATAAGTGAATAGTACGCCATGGACTACCCACGTATTTATTTTCTCCTGCTGTGTCAAATCCATCCTAAGTTTGTCTGTAAAAGATCGCTTTTAGGTATATAGAATCTTTATTACTCAAAAAGAACATTGTAAAGTTCACTTGTATGAGATTCAATAATTTCATCGTCGTCTAATGACGCAGCATGCAATAATAATAATAAAAAAGTACATTAAATTTACGTTTAAACAAAAGATGAGGAAAAAACAATTGTAAAACTTTGGAAGGGTAGGTCTATCTAAGGTTTGAACTCATAGCTGGCCAGTTAGAAACCAAGTACCCTCATAATTACATTCTAACTATTTAAAACGTCAGGCCAAATGTGTCATGTTTGTGTGCGTAAACCAGTATAGTCTCGGAGATCGGCAACCATTTATTTTTCTCAGATGTTTTATTAATTTTAGTTTAGTCTAGGTAAAATATATATTACATAAAATAAGTATGCAGTAACTACAATGTAAACAAATAAATATAAGTTTATTGATCCACAATACAGTCAGCACACGCTCGTTCTCCCAAATAATTACATACATTATTAGCGATAAGCTTTTAGCGATAAGACCGCCCATTGTAGGGTAAATACGCCAAAAGTCGGCCCCCTAACGGATTTTCTGACTGGGGATCGCTCTGGCGCCATCAGTTTGCAACGAAGGATAGCTTCTGATGCGGTTTTGGATAGTTTCATATGTCTATTTCATGTTTATAGGCATAAGGTTGTTATTTCTATTAAAATAAAAAAGTTTTAAGGTTTAGATGAGTCGAGAACGAAAAAACCCTAAAGTCGGCCATTCACGGCCCATGGTCGGTCGCGTTTTTCCCAAATGTCGGCCGGGTATAGGATGTTTTAAATTAAGACTGACAAATATTATTAATATGATTTATTTTGGCAGGAGTCTAATATCACACTAAGTATACATTTGTAATTGTATTTTTTTATTACTAAAATATATTTTTCCCCTCAACAATGTTAGGTACTAAAATTATAACAAAGTAAAACATCACAATAAAATAAAATACTTGCAACGTTGTTCGTGGGATGCCAAATAGTTTGATACACGAATAGACATCCATACCTATTGCCCCAAGAGCTTCCTTTATTTTATTGCGATCGTAACCGCATAATTTTCTTTGCTTTCGCGAAAGCCTTGCATCTACCTGCTCTGTCATTGTAGTACCTTAAATTAAAAGCATTAAGTGAAAACGAACGAGCTTTTTGTCACGTGCACGTTAATGAATCAATGAAAGTAAGTAAACTTCAAAGATATTTTTTAAGCTAATAAACAAGGGTTTCATAGATAGCAAGTTCCAAAGAGCAATTTATATTTATATCCCAAATTCCCAAACCATAATTAGCTACCATAAATATGTTTTCAATATTGTCAATACCTATATTAAAACAAAACTTCTTAATAATATTAATAAAATATACTTGTCATAATACATATTTAAATTTGAGAAAATAAGTTTGATAAATAAATTAAAAATTACTAGCTACCACCCAATCAATGAAAAAATACAAAAGTAATCAGCCTGTATAGTGGCGTCCGAATTTGAGGCTGGTCGACATTACGATCTTTAATATTTCTAATGTCGGCCCCTATTTCGTGTACCTTATTTATCGAGATTCAACCAATATCACCCCGGCCGGTATTTGGCAATTAAACGTAAAATAGATTTATTTGCCTGTAAGCTTTGCAAATTCTCTTCTTAAACCAATGGAATTGGTAGAATTGGAATTTATAAAACAGACTGCATTTACCTTAAGTCGGCCACGGCCGAGAATCGGGTTTTGAGTCAAAACTGGCGCTCTATTGACAGCCTCCTATTTTGCTCTTAAAACAATACGCAAAACGTTGAAAAAACTATCTCAAAATATAGTAAAAATAACGTTTTAGTGATAAAAAAGCTCAAAACAAAAATAAAGAAATGTCTTACCGTAGTAATATCAATTCCCGAAGTATGGGTATTCACATCAAGTAAACTACTTTTAACGCAAACTTGACGCTTCAACGGCGCAGTCGCGACTTACGTTCAGTGTGCGAAGAGCGAGTGACGTAATCGAATAGTAACGGTTTGTACATATAGAGTATGAACTAAGGTTGTAATTCAGGTAGCAAAATTGTCACTTAATTACCTTTTGAATGAACGCAAGCTGAAAACGTACAGACGGCCGAAGATTGGGGGGGGGGGCCGACGTTTAGCGTATTTACCCTAACACCCTTTGTAGTTTTTAGTCCTCATTTAATTCTGTTATGGTGTACAATAAAGAGTATATCTATCTATCTATTGTCCATACATGAATGAAGCTCGACTTTCCCAGTTACAATTTGAGTCATAAACAAGTTACCCCTATGTGTCAAGAAGTGCTTTATTTGTAACGTTGGGTATTGAATGCATTGAAGGTACACTATTCCTTATAGGGTAAATACGCTAAACGTCGCCCCCCCCCCAATCTTCGGCCGTCTGTACGTTTTCAGCTTGCGTTCATTTAAAAGGTAATTAAGTGACAATTTTGCTACCTGAATTACAACCTTAGTTCATACTCTATATGTACAAACCGTTACTATTCGATTACGTCACTCGCTCTTCGCACACTGAACGTAAGTCGCGACTGCGCCGTTGAAGCGTCAAGTTTGCGTTAAAAGTAGTTTACTTGATGTGAATACCCATACTTCGGGAATTGATATTACTACGGTAAGACATTTCTTTATTTTTGTTTTGAGCTTTTTTATCACTAAAACGTTATTTTTACTATATTTTGAGATAGCTTTTTCAACGTTTTGTGTATTGTTTTAAGGGCAAAATAGGAGGCCGTCAATAGAGCGCCAGTTTTGACTCAAAACCCGATTCTCGGCCGTGGCCGACTTAAAGTAAATGCAGTCTGTTTTATAAATTCCAATTCTACCAATTCCATTGGTTTAACAAGAGAATTTGCAAAGCTTACAGGCAAATAAATCTATTTTACGTTTAATTGCCAAATACCGGCCGGGGTGATATTAGTTGAATCTCGAGAAATAAGGTACACGAAATAGGGGCCGACATTAGAAATATTAAAGATCGTAATGTCGACCAGCCTCAAATTCGGACGCCACTATACAGGCTGATTACTTTTGTATTTTTTCATTGATTGGGTGGTAGCTAGTAATTTTTAATTTATTTATCAAACTTATTTTCTCAAATTTAAATATGTATTATGACAAGTATATTTTATTAATATTATTAAGAAGTTTAGTTTTAATATAGGTATTGACAATATTGAAAACATATTTATGGTAGCTAATTATGGTTTGGGAATTTGGGATATAAATATAAATTGCTCTTTGGAACTTGCTATCTATGAAACCCTTGTTTATTAGCTTAAAAAATATCTTTGAAGTTTACTTACTTTCATTGATTCATTAACCTGCACGTGACAAAAAGCTCGTTCGTTTTCACTTAATGCTTTTAATTTAAGGTACTACAATGACAGAGCAGGTAGATGCAAGGCTTTCGCGAAAGCGAAGAAAATTATGCGGTTACGATCGCAATAAAATAAAAGAAGCTCTTGGGGCAATAGGTATGGATGTCCATTCGTGCATTAAACTATTTGGCATCCCACGAACAACGTTGCAAGTATTTTATTTTATTGTGATGTTTTACTTTGTTATAATTTTAGTACCTAACATTGTTGAGGGGAAAAATATATTTTAGTAATAATAAAATACAATTACAAATGTATACTTAGTGTGATATTAGACTCCTGCCAAAATAAATCATAATAATAATATTTGTCAGTCTTAATTTAAAACATCCTATACCCGGCCGACATTTGGGAAAAACGCGACCGACCATGGGCCGTGAATGGCCGACTTTAGGGTTTTTTCGTTCTCGACTCATCTAAACCTTAAAACTTTTTTATTTTAATAGAAATAACAACCGTATGCCTATAAACATGAAATAGACATATGAAATTTATCCAAAACCGCATCAGAAGCTATCCTTCGTTGCAAACTGATGGCGCCAGAGCGATCCCCAGTCAGAAAATCCGTTAGGGGGCCGACTTTTGGCGTATTTACCCTACGTGATTGTATGGTCTTGTCAGTTGTCCTCCTTCAGAAATAAGCATTTATTTGTCACAGTTAGCTATGATTTTGGGTAATCATTCTCACCGTGTGCTATGTTGACTTATTTGTTATTATCTACATATTGTGTAAGTTTTATTTATTATTGTGTATAGGTATGAAAGGGTATCCCATTTAAAATTGAATAAAGTAATTACATTAAAATAATCTAAACAGCTAGTGTCTCTAGTATTCACGCATTCTCATTGTTAAAAATGCTTTATATAAAAACTTTTTACCAAAAAATTAAACCGACTCCCACAAACACTGCAAAGTGAAAAATAACTTTAATTTCGGTAGTCGGTGTCATTAGTTTTGTATTTTCGTTTTTGGCACCGACTTCCGAAATTAAAGTTATTTTTCACTTTGCAGTGTTTTTGGGGATCGGTTTAATTTTTTGGTAAAAAGTTTTTATTTCACTCTTTTTAGTTGGTCGATTTTTGATTTACCTAGTTATAAGAGCCTAGATGTCAACTACTTATAACCTTTTACAAAATATTGCTTTTCCCAATGCTGGGCCGTTAATTATTGAGGAGTTCTCCTGGTACTTTACCATCAGCTCTACATCACCATATGCATTGTGACGAACATAAAGTGCTTGACATCCATATTCAAGTAATCGAATAGCAATCCACGAAATACTTATTACTGAGTAGTTTCGGCGACCACCTCCACCACTGTGGTCTTCATCATCAGTTCCACTTTCCCAAATGGTACTTTTTGAGAGCAACTGCACAAGAGACTATAAGAAATACCCAAAATGCCATAGGTATGCCTATAATATTTGAAGAGTTCCCTCGATTTCTCCAGGATCCCATCATCAGATCCTGACTTGGTGAAAATGGGACTAATTTCGAAGTATGTATTCAAACAAAAAAATAATTTTCCAAATCGGTTCAGCCGTCTTCGAGTGATCATACATAAAAAAATAATATACGCGTCGAATTCATAACCTCCTCCTTTTTTTGTCGTCGGTTGAAAAGACTTGCAGTCGCGCGGAGGGAGTATTCCCGTTTAAGACCAGGCACTCTAAAATAATTTTCACGCAAGCTCCGTCTCCATGCACCCCCGGTTAGGCCGTTGTGTGCTAAACGCTAACGCAGCAGTAACAAAGTTGAATATCGCGTGCGCTCACGATGTTCGGGTTCGAAACTAAATGTCGTAAGTCTCAATTCTTATTTCGTTTATAACTAAAGTAATAATTGATCTAGAGAAAAAATGTCTTATATTTGGATAATAAACTATATTTTCTTACTGTCAATACTAATTGTAGACATAAAAGCCGAGTAATCTTGATTAAATGTTGAATAATCTTTAAAAAAGACATGATTTTCGATTAAAAAATTAATCAAGAGAAAATTACGTAACAGGTCTTAGACATGTAAAGAAAAAAAATCCAATAAATCATATACTAAAGTTCCATTGTGATTGCATGCGTGATTGTTTCAGAATATTAATGCAAAGTTACATACAATTTAGGGAGCCTCCTCTTAAACACCTAGTTTTGAGCACCTGAAATTGGTGCTCAAACGGGGATACTCCGCGCGGGGCTCCCTTGGAATTTATCACGATAAAACACAACCTCTTTCTTGTGCAGTAAAGTAAAAAGTACCTATACCTTCCTTATACTTCAAGTTACTTTCATACTTTTCATCCAAGTCCACCCAGTACTTTTGAAGATAAGCGCGATTGAACAAACGATATTCCGCTTTATAACATTTGTATAGATTAGTATTATAAAAAGATCTCTGCAAAATAATGCCTGAATAAGTGTATTCTCAAGTAGGGGGTCGAATTGAAATTATTTTGAAAAAATATAAAATAAATACCATACATGCGAAATGGTAGCCCAGGGTTACAGGGACGACTTACAAATTGAAGATCGTGGGTTCTAATACAAGCACATCACTTTGTGTAATTTTCATCATCGCCACTGCGATTACCGAGATCTTTTGTTAGCACCTGGTTTTATGTATCTACTTTCTGTATAAATAAACAAATTATTCTTATTCTTGCTTTGAAAAAGGTTAATGAGAACATCGTGTGTTAACTATTTTCACTGGTACTGCTGATTAGGGATTTATAAACAAGACAAAAGTGAGGAATAACTTGTATAATCACAAATATAGAAACTACAATCAAATTTAATCACGCAAAACTAAGCACAACACAACCGTATGCGCCGAGAGCCCAATCCAAAGGGATGAGACGTATTTACCATACCAGGTTTGTACACCAGCGGCCTTAGTATGAGTTTGCGATACTATTATCGTGTTCGAAAACTATCGCTTTGTCTCTTTCACACTAATATGGTACGTGTGAAAGAGACAAAGCGATAGTTTTCGAATACGTCAAAAGTATTTCAAACTCATACTAAGCACACAGGGCTTTGCTTCAAAGTATGGCGCCCTGTACGTCGATTCTGTAAAATTCGAACAACAACTCGCATCTCACATAGCTATTCACTGTCACTTCGCTTATGGTTCAAAGTGACCTTGATTTTGCATTCTGTAAACAGCGTCGAAGTGACGGAGGAATTACCTTACCGAATGCCATTTCTCACGTCATCTCATACTTTATCTGTCAAAATCTTTAGTTCAACTCGCTGACACGCTCGCAAGGGTAGCGCTAGTGTAAATTCGAATTAACAACCGAGTTTTTAGAATGCCAATCAATAAACTCACAGCGGATTCAGATTCGAAGTTTAGAATGAGGTCTTACAGAATAACACAGCTGGTACGACTGTCCGAGGCAGAAAAACTTCCAAGTATGGAAGTATTTACTACAATATCGGGCACAGGCAGAGCTGGAAAATACTTTCATACGAAATTGATCAATGTTTATCTTGATCATAAGGAGCACAATCGCATTTGCAAATAAAAAAGCTTTGAATAGCCAAGTTTATTTTTTCGATGATGCGATTATGATCCTAATTTTCATAAACTATAACTAATAAACGAATGAATTTCCTTTGGCAAGTATTTTGGAGTTGCCGTTAACACCGCCGCCCGCGCCCGCGCCCGCGCCGTTAGCCCTTCGCTGCAGGCGGCGGCCGCACGGGCCGCACCTTGAACGTCTGATGTGATAAAATCTTTTTAACAAAAAATTAAACCGACTCCCAAAAAACACTGCAAAGTGAAAAATAACTTTAATTTCGGTAGTCGGTGTCTTTAGTTTTGTTTTTTCGTTTTTGGCACCGACTTCCGAAATTAAAGTTATTTTTCACTTTGCAGTGTTTTTTGGGAGTCGGTTTAATTTTTTGTTAAAAAGATTTTATTTCACTCTTTTTAGTTGGATGATTTTTAATTTACCTAATTACAAGAGCCTAAATGTCAACTACTTATAACCTTTTACAAAATATTGCTTTTCCCAATGCTGGGCCGTTAATTGTTGAGGAGTTCTACTGGTACTTCACCATCAGCTCTACATCACCATATGCATTGTGACGAGCATAAAGTGCTTAACATCCATGTTCAAGTAATCGAATCGCAATCCACTCAATACTTATTATTGAGTAGTTTCGGTGGCCATCTGTGGTCTTCATCATCAGTTCCACTTCCCCAAATGGTACTTTTTGAGAGCAACTGCACAAGTTACTATAAGAAATACCCAAAACGCCATAGGTGTGCCTATAATATTTGAAGAGTTCCCTCGATTTCTCCAGGATCCCATCATCAGATCCTGACTTTGGTGATAATGGGACCAATTTCGAAGTATACCCATTCGAACAAAAAAAGAATTTTCCAAATCGGTTCAGCCGTCTTCGAGTACTCGATGATCATACGTTAAAAAAAAAAAATATACGCTTCGAATTGATAACCTCCTCTTTTGGTCGTCGGTTGAAAATACTTGCATAGGAAATTGATTCGTTTTGCTTTAGTAAAAAAACTTTTTACCAAAAAATTAAACCGACTCCCAAAAAACACTGCAAAGTGAAAAATAACTTTAATTTCGGTAGTCGGTGTCTTAAGTTTTGTATTTTCGTTTTTGGCACCGACTTCCGAAATTAAAGTTATTTTTCACTTTGCAGTGTTTTTTGGGAGTCGGTTTAATTTTTTGGTAAAATGTTTTTATTTCACTCTTTTTAGTTGGTCTATTTTTAATTTACCTAGTTACAAGAGCCTAATTATCAACTACTTATAACCTTTTACAAAATATTGCTTTTCCCAATGCTGGGCCGTTAATTGTTGAGGAGTTCTCCTGGTACTTCACCATCAGCTCTACATCACCATATGCATTTTGACGAGCATAAAGTGCGTAACATCCATATTCAAGTAATCGAAACGCAATCCACTCAATACTTATTATTGAGTAGTTCCGGCGGCCATCTGTGGTCTTCATCATCAGTTCCACTTCCTCAAATGGTACTTTTTGAGAGCAACTGCACAAGTTACTATAATAAATACCCAAAACGACATAGGTGTGCCTATAATATTTGAAGAGTTCCCTCGATTTCTCCAGGATCCCATCATCAGATCCTGACTTTTATGAAAATGGGACCAATATCGAAATATACCCTTTCAATCAAAAAAAGAATTTTACAAATCGGTTCAGCCGTCTTCGAGTAATCGATGATCATACATTAAAAAAAAAAAAAAATATACGCGTCGAATTGATAACCTCCTCTTTTTGTCGTCGGTTGAAAAGGAGCATAACCGTATCATGTTTTGTGGCATGGTACGACCTGGACTAGTAGACTGAAATCCGAAGTGGCTCAAAATACTTTCTAGTATTTTATACATCGTACTTGCTAGCTCGGGTATATTTGCAAGTATGTCTCATCGCTAATCCAAACAGAGCCGTCAATCACGCCACGTCGACCGGCGTAATCTCAGCGCCTCCCGCCACAACTCCCAGCCTCAATCGGTGTTGCCAAAACGACTAACGTGCTAGAAACGGCATGTTAATCGGACCGATGCGTTATCCACAGACCCGCACCGTGATCGCTTGGTTGAATCTTTTTAGGGTTCCGTAGCCGAATGGCAAAAAACGGAACCCTTATAGTTTCGATATGTCTGTCCGTCTGTCTGTCTGTCTGTCTGTCCGTCCGTCCGTATGTCACAGCCATTTTATTCCGAAACTATTAAGACTATACATGTGAAACTTAGTAGGTGGATGTATTCTGTGAACCGCTATCCGATTTAAAAAAAAAATTAAAAAATATTTCAACGCTTGAAAGGCAAAAATTACCAAGCGACATGCTAGCTACATGTCGCTTGGTAATTTTTGCCTTTCAAGCGTCGATTTAAAATAAAGGGGGATCCCCATACATGGAACCAGAACTGAAAATATTTTTTTTTATTGAAACCTATGCGTGTGTGGTAACTATAGACAGATCTTTAAAAATGATATAAGGGTTTTTAAAACCACTTTTTCATAAAGTCAATCGTTTAAAAGATATAAGCTTCCAAAGTGGTAAAATGGGTGTCCCCTCCCCCTTCTAACTTCTATAATAATGGAGTCAAAAATCTAAAAAATATATATCTGTAGATCTTAATGTAAACTTTCAACCAAAATTGGTTTGAACGAAATCAGGTCAGCAGTTTTTAAGATACAGCATATTTTCTAAAACCGCAAATATAACTTTGTAATTCATACAAACACTATGAAAAACAAAGTTATTTAAATTATTAAAATGTAAATAAGCTACTTTTAAGAAATTTTTAAGTTTTTTTTTATTCGTCAAATAAATATACATATTATATTATATTATTATATAGTTACTACGGAACCCTTCATGGGCGAGTCTGACTCGAGCTTGGCCAATTTTTACAGACAATTTTTTTTTATTTTGAATGATATTAGGTTCGCGTTTGACCACCATCTCACCTGACGGTAAGTAATGATTACAGTCCAGATATGTGGTAGTGAATGTGAAGTATGATTGGGCGTTAGCTAAACTATTGTATGTTAACGAAGCAGAAAGAGTAATGTGTTTGTTGCTAAGAAAGTGACACTTATTACTCTTTCCGCACCGTCCATAGGCCAGAAAACTGTGCCCCAACAGGTGGGAACGTTACAGATTGGTTATAAATTTAACTGGAATAAAACTAGCGCCATGACCTGGCTTCGCATGGGTGTAAATTACATAGAAAGAATATTTTTGTTTATCGCTTTGGTTACTTATGAAAACCATAACCAAATCTTTAGTTTTGAAGAAGTAGGTAACTGGTAAAGCAAGCGGAAGCACACATCGTCTTGGTTTTATTCCAATATAAGCAGCAACTATTTGGCAGTAAACAAAGTACGAAGGTATCTTAGAATTCCCCAACAAAATAAAATAATACAATGTATTATGCCCGTACACCTGTTACTTATTAACATGAACAATAATTAAATCATGTCGAGCCACACTTAGTTAATAATAAACAACAACACGTCGCCACAATATTCATAATTATTTATTATTCTTTAATGAGCGACGTTAATATCGTCAAGCCGGATTGTTTGAGCTCTGGCACGTCAAAACTGATCCAAATAGACCGCGTTATACTTATGAAAACTAAAATCAATGAAAATACTTGGTTTAAATAGCTTTTTTTATGTACTTGCATGAAGATCAAATATTTTAGTTGTGATTTACGATCGGGATTAAAAAGAGCTCGCAGTCGGTAGGATTCGAACCTACGCTCCCAGAGGGAATCTGATTTCTAGTCAGACGCCTTAACCGCTCGGCCACGACTGCTGTGAAGATTGACATCTCTTTGTTGAGCCTGTTTTACGAATAAGCATATATTTTAAGTTCACAATCTCTATTTCGAGCTATTACCAACGGCGATGACTCATAATTACATTCAATCAATCAATCAATCAATAACTTTATTAACACACACAGTATATTAAAACCTTAGAATAAGTGACAAATACAATTATATACAAAAACAGTGCAAATGGTTTTAGAGTGTCAGTGCAGATCGCAACTGGCATCTTAGCTAGATTACCAAGTAACCTGTGTTAAAGATACCAGTCCCATTATAAGCTTAGTAATTACTGTACTTTAAAAAATCGGTGTCAGTAAAAAAACTTAATACGGTGTATGTCATTATATCAATAACATTGGACAGTCCATTCTATCCGCAATCATCTTCAGAACACTGTTGCAACGTGAATTGTTGTGTGAAAATCATTACCATGTGTAGCCGCAAACATCCATGATGCTCTGCAACTCCATGACAAGCCCATTAGTTCTTTGATGGCATTAACCACCTCTTGATCAGGACGGCCACCAGTCAATATGCGTTTAAGAGAAAGTTGCGGGATTATTTTCAAAACAAATAGTGAAAGCAGAGTTTTCATAACCCCCTTTCTATGAATTTTTAGTAATATATAATATATATATATATATATATATATTTGGTACGTATTATGATAAATGTGTATGTAAGTTTATTTTAGTTATTTATGTATACTCGTAATAAGACTTTTACTTTGAATATATTGTCTACGTAGTTATTTTTTATGCACCTGCCATGTTATCTCTTCACCACTCATGGTTGACTGGTAGAGAACGCCTATGGCATTAAGTCCGCCTTTGTACTTTTTGTGTTGCCTAAAGTTTTCATAAATAAATTAATAAGACACGAATGGCTCCATACGACGCTTGCGAATACTACTTTCACGAGTTACTCGTGTAGAAGGTGGTACAGAATCTCTTAAGAGCGTCACCTTTTCTTTTACAGTAGGTACAACGTGCAATCCTGAAGTCTACTCAGTAATAAGAATTTTTGATAATACTGTCTTATACCAACTCATCATCTACCGTCTGCGTGTAGCCACCTATTAATTTATTATTGGACTTTTCAGAAATGGTAATTTTTTTTAATATGTTCACCACACTATCATCAACAGTGCCATTCCTAAGGCCTAGATAGATAGGTAGATATACTCTTTATTGTACACCATGACAGAATTAAATAAGGACTTCAAAAACTAAAGGGTGTTATAATGGGCGGTCTTATCGCCAAAAGCGATCTTTTGCAGACAACCTTTGGATGATGATATATATATATATAGAAACCTTTTGATAGAAAGAGATAGAAACCTTTTACTATGTTTCCCTAAAATAAATGTGTAGAATTTATTTCACATAGGCCTACATGACCACTTATAAAACGTCACAAATTAGTGCATGGTTCGAATTGGTCGTCCTATGAAGTAGAATCGGCAAGAAACTCCACAATCACTAACCAGATTTATGTTTGTCTTTACGAGTATACAAATTTATTTATGCTAGGGAAACAAACAGTTATAACAATAAAACTGTTCAACCAGGTATATCTATTTTGTTTTTGACTCTATGATCTTTTGTTATACATCAAAAAATAGTAAAAAAAAACAACCTTTTTTTGTTTATATTCAAAACACCTTTTTTTTTTTTTTTTTTTTTTAACGTGGTAAAATTATCAAATAAGTCCTCCCACTCCGGGCAGGGTGGGAGGGACTGTCAGACTTTTACTGACTAAAATCCACGGTGTTCCTTCAATAATCCTTTACATACCGGGGCCACGGTAACGGGATGAGTCCCACGACCCCGGCAGGATTCGGCCCTCTGCAGAGGGGGCCTCGTCATGTTGCTGACGCTCTTTGAGGCGCGCGTGAAACACGACGCGCCGTCGACCCGGGCATGGTCCATGGTCGGACAGCGAGTTGCCCTTTACTCGCTGTCCGCATGCCCGCGCCTACGGTGGCCGGAGATCGTCGGCCGACGTCCGACGCCGTGGGCGTCTACCACTGCGGCTGGGCTGGAGGGAGGACGCCATCCTCTCCCTCACGCGGCCCGCCTCCTCCTTCGAAAGCATGACTGCTTCGCAGAAGGAGGCGACCGCTTCCCACTCCCTCTCGCCCCGCAGCATGGCCTCGACCAAGGCCGGGCGCGAGAGGTCTCCGCCTATTGTCGCCGTGAGGACACGTCGGTGCTCTGCCCAAGCTGGGCAGTCCTGCACCGTGTGCTCGACTGTGTCCTCAGGGCGACCCTCGCAGTGGTGACACCCAGGCGTCTCTTCCTTACCCATCAGACACAGGTACCTCCCGAAACTTCCGTGTCCGGTGAGGACCTGCGTCATGCGGTAGGTCAGGACGCCGTGACGCCGATCTAGCCACTCCTCAAAGAGGGGTCTTACCGCCGCAATTGCGGCGTGCCCGGCCGTCGGTTGCGACAGTCGCTCCCTCCATACTGCCCTGAGATCGCGCCGGAGCTCTTCCCGCCGCGCCTCGACTTCTCGAGGCAGCGGGGATACGCCCCGGCGCTGCGCCTCCACGCGCCATTCATAGACGCGCTGGAGGGCAGTCGCCTCCAGATCCCAGGGCAGCAATCCGGCAAGGAGGTTGGCCGATTCGCCGGCGATCGTGCGGTATCCCCGGATCATTCGGATAGCCATGACCCTCTGGCATGCGACCAACTTTAGTGGTCGCGTCCGGATGCACAGGGCCCACACTGGGGACCCGTAGAGGGCCATGGACCGCACGACGCCGGCGTACAGCCTTCGGCAGGAGGCGTTTGGCCCGCTGAGATTAGGCAGGAGTCGCCTGAAGGCGGCTGCTGCCCGGTTCAGCTTTGGGGCCAAACTCAGGAAGTGCTCCCTGAAGTTCCACCGGCTGTCGAGGACGAGTCCCAGGTACTTCATCGTCCTCCCGACGCCGATGCGAACCCCCTCCACCGTTATGTGGGACTCGGACCGTGGCGCGTTCCGAGCGCCATGAAAGCACATGGCCTCGGTCTTGTGCAGCGCCACGTCGAGTCCCAACTGCCGATTCAAAACACCTTAAATTATCTTAGTAATAAATATTTTATGTTTAATATTTTACAGACGTTTTCCTTATTTATTTAAGACCAATCCTCAAATGTAATAATGTTTATTCCAATCATCGCTTTCTAAATATTTTTTATACTGTAACTACTCATGCTTACGTCAGTTACGAAGTTCTATACTATGATAAAACACAGAGGCTAAGTACTGTTTAAGGCCTTTTTGCTTAATTTTATTTTACATGTCGAATTGTATGACGCTTTTACAGTTTTGTTTGTTAAAACATAAAACTAAAATATAGTGTTAAGTCTAAATACGGGCTTTTTTACAGTATGTTCAATTAAACCATAACTGTAAGTAATATTAAGTTTCTAGGTAAAATATATATTTCAGTGGTGTAATAAAAACGATTTTTATAAAATTGCACTTTATTATAATAATAGTCATAACAGAACCTGATAAAAGATAATAAAAGTAATAGTGACTTATAATCTTTCTGATAAGTTTAACTTAGAACGCTAACTAAATACAAATTCTTAGAAAGACCTCAAAATCTGGCATCAACAAAAATCTTAAAATTATTTACTATGCCAATTACTAAACATACAAAAGAATAAATAGTATTGAAAAAAATTTTTTTTTATGTACTTATGAGATTATTTTTTATGATTCCTTTTATTTTAGTCTACTGAATTGTTTTCAAGATTTTTTAAGTATTGTAAAAATGGTTAGTAATCCCTCTAATAATAATTAACTCGTTGTTAAAACTTGAGTACCTACCAATAATAGTTATTAGTTTAAACCTTTGAACCAGGGTTAATAAATTTTTAAATTAATCACTGATAATAATTAATACCGAAGTTTAAGTACTCGTACAATAAGGTAAAAAGCCTAATTGGTATTCTCTAACTTTGTGCTTGAAAACACACTTACAATCATCGATATTACAATCAACATGCTACACAGAACTATAAAAACCAAAGTTTTAAAACTATAATTACTAACACAGTTGTAATAATAATTTAGTCTTCATCTGAATAATCGCTTGGCAAAAAGTTACGGCTATCGTTTTCAGCCACTAGATTCCTATAAAAACCTTGATAATGTAACGGAATATCATTTGAGTCACAAAGTCTTTAAATCTTTGTACAGTGCACTTGACACTGGTAATCATTGGTCATAAGCAGTTTTGAGCTCAGGATCCGATCGAACTGGTTTGTATTTACGCGTTCTAGATGAACTATAATTTATAGTATCTAACACAAAGTAATCAGGCTGCTCAAAATCATATTTGTAAAATAATTTATCGGGAGTTTCAGAAGTAATTTTAACTTCTTTTAATTTCGAAAAATACATTTTTTCGCCTCTTGTATCTTTCAGCCAATTTTTGCTCAAAATCGCTAGTGATTTAAAATCATAAAACAAATTCTGGGACATCTCAGTTATAACAAATTTCTTATGGACCTTAGCGTTCATAATAATTTCGTATAATTGGTCAGGTGTATACACGACTTTATTTTTAAATTCTTCTCTACGCAGGCACGCATAGAGTCCCCTTCATTTTGGATATGACCTGTTTGTAAAAATCTATGAACTTATATCCAAATTTAGTGTACGAGAAGCGTGTATGTACATCGCAAATATAAAGCAATTTCTATTCTGACCGGAACAATTATCAGAATATAAAGACACTGATTTGACACCATTGAGAGCTTCTTTTTTGAAGAAAAGAGGGGCTAACGAAACCTCAAGCTGTCTCTATAGCTTGAGATTTCGTTAGCCCCTCTTTTGGCTATCTTTGCGTGCCACAAATAGCAGTATCCTTGTAAAGATAATAAATTGTATACCGTGAAGTTATAGACTGGATTTTTTTTTTGGGTGGGAAAATCATCGAATGACTTCTTCCGCTCTGGGTCCAGCGGAAGGGTGTGTCAGATTTCTACTGACTAAAAACCCACCCTGTTCCTTCGGCTGCCCTAAATTCCCGGGGCCGCAGTAACTCGGTGGAACTTTCCCGCAAACCCCGGCAGGCAATGGCCCTATGAGGCCCTGTCACTGGTGTTGACGGCTCTTTGAGGCGCGCGTGGAACACGACGCGCCGCCGACTCGGGCCTGGTCCTTACCTTGAGTAGTACAATTACGGTGAGTGACCCCTGCTCGCCGTCCGCGTCTCTCGCAGCGGCTGGGGCGCGAGGAAGAGAGTTGCCTCTCCCTCGCGCGTTCGGCCTCCTCCTTCGCTAGCATGACTGCTTCGCAGAAGGAGGCGACCGCATCCCATTCCCTCTCGCTCCGCACCATAGTCTGAACCAGAGCAGGGCGCTGAATCCGTAACAGGTACCTCCCGAAACAGCCATGTCCGGTCAGCACTTGCGTTAGGCGGAAGGTGAGGACGCCATGGCCTCTCTCCAGCCACTCCTCAAAGAAGGGACTTATCGCCGCGATTGCGGCGTGCCCAACTGCGACAGTCTTAGTCTCAGGATTTGGTGAAGATTTTTCGTCATCTTTAATTTTGCGTATCAGGGATTTATTTGTCAAATGAGTTCAATTTTATGTTCAACATCAGTATTTTCATAAAGACTACAGATCTGACATAATATGTCAAATATGTAGTCTTTATGAAAATGTATGTCTTTCTTTGGTTTAAAAAAATTAAAGATTAAATTGGGAATTGAAAATATTACTATATTGGTATAAACTTGCTACTTTTACTGCATTTTACGACATCCAAACTACATATAATCGATACATTTTAGCCAAGTTTAAATCAGAGGCGAGATATTGACGGCTATTTTGCTTTCTTAAATAGTGTGATTCGATACATGGGAATGATTTTATGTGCTGTATTACACTTTGCTCAGTTTCGTCACTTGTTTTGTGTGAACGCATGTTTGCCCCGTAAATCCGTTATTTGCAAGTTATTTGTATATTTATTTATAGTAGAGTAAACAGTTTTTCTTTGATACCTAAAGTATTTAAAAACATTACCTTGCATACTCTAAGTTTTGTAAGTTTACCATCTTTATTTAATGGTAGATAGTAAATAGTTATCAAAGTTCAAAGAACTTTAGGCTGTTCAACTTCTGTATTATTCAGGATATAAAGCCATTGTTTTTCATGATCTGGTATATTCCAACAATATTAAAATAGCTCAGAACGATCTGCTTGAGAAAATTTGTCAAAACATTTCATCTTACATACGCAAGGGTTACCTAATTCTCTACATTGCCTTAATTTCTTTGTGTTAACACTATGATATTCAAGACCATTGTTATGTATTTTTTTTATTTTTACATTTAGCCCATTCATTTATGTTTATTGCCCTTTTTCTAGATTTAACATTACTTTCCGATGACAGCAAAACACGAGAAGACCCAGCAGTAATATTAGCATTATGATTATTACGATAGGATATTTCAGAAGCAGTACTAGTACTAGGTTACGTAATTTCTGTGGTACTAGATATTTGTGGGTTAATACTATTTTCTACGTTGTCAATTTGATTCGCCACAGTTAAATTTAAATAAGCTCTATGTTCATCATCATCACTAATATTGTTAATTGCAACTGGTTCTATTGGTATGTAGGTCTCAGTTAGATTTTCCATAGAAATTGTTTCATCGCAGCGTATACAAATAGGGTTTGATGGTAGACTGTTTGGAAAATTAGGTAATTGTAAAGATTGATGGTTTAAGTTATTATTACAAAAATCTCTTTAGCTATTACAACTATCTCCCGCTAATTTTGGGTGAATACCATCTATACCATGGGTATAATTACGACTTATTATTAAAATTTGTAAACTCTTCTTCAACCGTCTTTTAACGTGGAAATACAAAGTTACGTGCTGTTATCCTTGAGCGGCACGTGAGTTATGAAAACTAAATAAACAATCCCCACCCACGCATGCGTTGTAAGGGTAAGTACCCAGACCTTTCGACTTGTTTATGTGACGAGTTCGTGATTACTTCCGCCAACCTGATCAAATCGTGAATGAAAAAAAGGCGTAAGCATGATTATTTCGAAACTGTGTGCGAGTGCACCCGTAAACATGGAAATACGGCTTTTTTGTATGATTATTTTAATTTGTGATGGGATGTAATCGGTACCTATTATTTTAAGAAAATCGTTTTTTTATTAGGCATTAAAAAGCATAATACGAGATACAATTATAAATTTTTGCTTTATTTAATGAAACAAAAACCTAAACATGATTAGGTGTACTTTAATGAAATTTTACGTGCATATGTTGGTTTATCGACTTCATTTATTGAAAAAATATTGAACTTAATTGACGTCAAGATTTTTTTCTTTGGTATAAAACCTTCATTTTATGTCGAAATGTAACGGAAAAAATTAAACGCATGTATCTTTACTTAACTCTTTTAGGTTTAGTGGTTAGTATTCTAACCACCTATTCTTAATTTTTTTAAATATATTTCAACGCCATCTATGGGTTACGTACCATACTAGGATGCTTTATAAACTCATTGTTGACCTAGTGTTATGAAACTTTGGCGCTGACGCGCGACGGTTAGGTCAAGTCAATTATTTGAAAAACCAGTGCAGTGTTGTTTTTTCAACGTAGCAATTCGAAAATCAAAAATAAAGGTAAGAGTTATTATTATGTTATGATTTTAGTGTTTCTCTGTCACCTAATATTGGTTTCGTTACTTTATGATAAAAAATAAACGTAATCTCTTATTTTTTTTTGTAATAACGTAAATTATACGGTGGTTAGTTTACTAACCACTGTGACTGTAGTAGGTTTTATTTTATC
The DNA here is from genome assembly GCA_943138885.2 of Tholera decimalis. NCBI lineage: Eukaryota > Metazoa > Arthropoda > Insecta > Lepidoptera > Noctuidae > Tholera > Tholera decimalis. The sequence continues at coordinate 1,721,501 of OW964553.2, read as the reverse complement.
CATTTCCTTTATGTGATTGTGTGTTACTTTTTTTAGAATGCCGCGGGTATTGAATAATCCTGAAATTATAGACGTTCTTCAAGAAGACATTCCTTCGGATGGCGAGAGTGTGTGTAGTCTGGAAAGTGATGAAGAACACAGTGATGGACAGCAAAAAATGATGGTGCTTGGTGACATACCTCCAGAGCTACATCCAGAGCCTGACGATAGATTTTCCTCAGATGATGAAGTATCTTTATCACATTTAGCCTCATATAATCGAACTGTTTTAGAGGAGCCAAAGTGGAAGAAAATCTTCAGGATGGAAGAGCCATGTGAGTATACAGGAAGTGGTGGTTGGAAGGTGATGATATAATAGATTTGGAGAGTGTGACACCCACACAATTTTTTCGCTTGTTTTGGTCAGAGGATCTTGTTGAAATCTGCTTTCAAACAAATCTTTACGCTACACAAAAAGGGAAATCTTTTATACCTATCAAGCCTGAAGAAATAGAAGTATTTCTTGCACTGAATTTGGTGATGGGCATAAAAAAATTGCCCAATTATAAAAATTACTGGTCTTCTGCACCCGATCTGCATGACCCATACATATCATCTTTTATGCCACTAAACCGCTTTGGCTGGCTCCTCAATAATGAAGTTTGAAGAATTATGTTGATAAATTCGACCAAATGAAAAATAACTATGCCATTGACCGAAAGTCTCACAAATGGTGGCATCGGATTTTTTTCCATTTCCTGGACTGTGCTGTCATAAACGCCTATTTGTTATATACAGAACTCCAACCAAAACACCATCCAGAATTGGAACAATTGAACACAAAATACTTTCGCAGAAGTGTTTACCAAGGGATTCTAGCACCAGCTAAGGCGAAGAACTGCTACAGAGGTTCCCTAAATGGTAGCTCTAGATCTTCTCCGTTACCAGTCGTAATAAAACGCCACAAGCCATCAGTTCCGACAGAATTACGCACGGAAGGCAATATGCACCAGCCAGAGCGATCTACTTCAAGAAGATGCGCAAAATGCAGCACAAAAATAACTCCCACACGAACTGTTTGGCAATGTAAGACCTATAAAATACCTCTTTATATTCGTAAAGACAAGACATGTTTTTCAGACTTCTATAAGAAATAAATTATTTGTATTTGCCAGTAAATAACATTTTCTTCCTCATTCTTGTTTTGATTATATTTCATGCCGACCGCCATAGTGGTTAGTATACTAACCACCTTATTTCTTGAAAACCTTTATGGATATAATTGTAAAACACTTTTTTTATTAATAATTAAACGACATTTAAACCAAATATCCATTTGTTTTCTTTGTAAAGTAATCATAGTAAAACTGTGGCTGAAAGAGTTAAACTATTCAAAACTGCAATAAAAAAATTGACGTATCAGCACTTACGTCTTTGTTGAACTGGGTGTGCGATATGTATTGAATATGTAGGTTATTATTTCTGTATTGTACAACCATAAACCATGTACTTAACTATCCACGTATGTATGTTTTCCCTTTGTGTCAAATTCATCCAACTGTTGTCTGTTAAAGAACGCTTTAAGAGATAAGACCGCCCATTGTAACAATCTTTTATTTAGTTGTTAAGTCCTTATTATATCTTTTATGCGTTTAGGTACTATAAAGAATACAATACAATTTTTGGCCTTCGTAAACATGATCACATTTCTTCCTTCCGTTATCAGCTTAAAGGGATCTCCTTTGACGGATATGCAACCAATATCCGTCAAAGGAGATCCCTCAGATCTCTCTGCATGCTCTTCACTATTATAAACGATCCTTGTGCTTCTAATTACTTGAAACAATTAATTACACAATCTAATTCCGCCAATTCCGTTCCATCATCGGACTACAAGACAAACGGCGATGCGCCATCATTACATTGTGGACATACCACACATACGCACAAAACGTAGGTATTGGGAATACTTTCATTGTGTGTACGGCTAAGGAGTGGAATTCCCTGCCGGAGTCTGGGTTTCCTGATCGCTATAACCTAGGGGTCTTTAAGTCAAGAGTGAATAGGTTATTTTTAGGTAAGCGTGCTCCATCTTTGACCACATCATCAATTACCACCAGGTGAGATGGTGGTCAAACGCGAACCTATTATCAATAAAAAAAACCAAAATATTAAAGTGTGTGTGTATTAACACTTTAATATTTTGTTTTTTTTCTTAGTTCTCATAGTCTTAACCTTCGCGCATCCAAATACTTACTTTTTCACATTCCTTCTCACCGCGCTGAGTTTATGTCAAATTCCTACGCTATTTCTACCATTAAACTCTGGAACATGCTACCCTTTGACATCAAGAAGGCCGAGTCTAAAACTATTGAGCGTAAAATGAGAAACCGTCTACTTAAAAGCCAGTCATTCTTAGTTTGGTCTTCGCCATGATTGTGAGTTCCCTTAATCAGAAAGATTATTTATAAAGCACCATATTTATTCATTTATTATTTTAGCATATATATGTTTTTTTTATTTTTTTATATATTATTATTTTTATACTCTTCCGATTAATTAATGACATTTTATATACTTATACACCTACCACATTTTGGTATTTGTAACCCAAACGTTGATATAATTTTTTTACTACAAATGACAGTCGGACCATCAGCATTATTATTATTATTATTCGAAGCACGTGGGAGTCTCCAAATGGTATGATGGTCACTCATCCATCATATTTTATCCCGGAATTCCCGCAGGAACAGTATTTACGCGGGAAAAATCTCCCACGTAAACGAAGCTACGAGCACAGCTAGTATTAGAATAATTTTCAGTTACGTTTCTTCAACTTTCCCAAAAGATTTTCAGTTCAATTAGCTTTTATTGCAATCGTGTCTAGTAACAAGGTAGTTTATGATGATATACTCGTAAATTCAATAACAAAGATGAACAATAACTTCTAACAAGTTCAACGCACACAGATCATTGATCTAACTATAACGAATTTAAAACTTCGCTGTGAGTACCTCGCTGACTCGCTGTCTGACTGATTCAATTACTAACATGTAGGTAGCTAATTAACTTTGTTAGTCGCCGACGTGATAAACGAAGCTAGGGTTTTGATGACAACATATTAAATTTTAGATACAATAGACTGAACCAGTTTTATCAAGGGGTGTCGTGATAACTAGCTACTGAACTGTGGAGATCAGATACACAATTACGTCATCCTTACTAATATTATAAATGCGAAAGTAACTCTGTCTGTCTGTGTGTTACGCAATCACGCCTAAACTACAGAACCGATTTAAATGAAATTTGGTACGGACATAGTCTAGAGCCTGAGAAAGGACAGGCTGATTTTTAATGCGAAAAAAGGGCTGTAAGGGGTTGAAATAGGGGATGAAAGTTTGTATGGAAATTATGTCATTTTTAAAGCTAGAAGCTTGAAACTTATTTTATAGACTTTTAATTAGAAAAATGTACTTAAATAAGCTATTAGCAGTAAAATATTGTAAATAGCTTATTTATGTATGAGTTTTATGACGTTGCTACATCTAGTTGGATAAGATTTCAACACAATCATAGTAAGCTACTACCGGGGTAGCTGCCCGTTAGGATTTTTTGTCAGTAGGTGTTTGTCACTCTCTTCCTCACTATACCCAGAGGGGAAGGACTCAATTGAAGATTTAATCAGTATTTCAGCCAAATATACGTCGATACTTAAGAATGTCTTGCCACAGAGACCTATACTGTGCGTCTCATAGTCTTTGTTTTTAATTACGGATAAGCCCGCTCTTGACCTCGACCTCGCCTGATGGTAAGCGATAGATGAGGTCTACGATGTGACGAGTGAGCCCAGAAGATGCCTATTTACTCTTGCTTTAAAGGCTGAAAGGTCATAAGTGGCAGGGAACACAGAGGCTGGCAGAGAATTCCACAACTTGGCTGTGCGCACAATAAATGTGGAGGAGAAGCGCTTGGTACGACAAGACGGTATATTAACTAAGCCGTGCGTCTGGTAGACCGGTAGTGAAAGGGAGATGGAGGAATCAGGTCATGGAGCACACTGCGCACACTCTCCGAAGTATAATCTATAGAAAACCGACAGGTAAGCAACGGTTCGCCGATGAGCCAGGCTATGAAGCTTGTCCACTAGCGCCTCGTCACCTATAAGCCTTTTAGCTCTGCGCTCGATCGAGTCCAATGCAGCAAGTTGGTATTTTGCAGAGCCATCCCACAAGTGGCTGCAATACTCCACGCAGTAACGGACCTGTGCTTTATATAGATTCCGAAGCTGTCCAGGCGTGAAGTACCGCCTCTCCTTGTGTAGGATTCCCAGCTTTTTTGCTGCAGTCTGTGCTTATTTATTATTTATTTTATTTAAGCTATTCCTACTTAAATGATAAATAGTTCTCATTTTGCAAATAGGTTATTAAATAACACTTTTAACCATCCATTTTTTTAAATATTCAACTCTATGAAACTACCTTGAGAAGAAATACCGAAACAAACTCAGAGATCAAAGTCTGTTTTAAGTCCATACAATCTTTACTGGTCAAATCATAAGTATGAGAACCATGTATCATCATCTTGTTTGAGGTAATCTTTTGATGAAAGATACACACAGATTTGAGTTAACCTTTCCAGAAAGTGAACTTAAAACTTTAGGGAGCTCAACGATTTGACAAAAAATACCCAAGTAAGGATGTTTGATAAATGATCTTTATTTTGCAAATTAGTTATTAAGTTACCACATAACACATAATTTTTTTCGTAAATATTAACTAGATGAGGCCGGTGTTTCCTAACTGACTACCCTGAGAAGAAAAATGGAAACAAACTCAGGGGTCCGTCTCTTTTAAAGTCCATACAATCTATACTGATTTAATTATATGGGAGCCATGTAGGTTTCAGTCTGAGGCGATCTTTTGAAAAAAGATGCTCACAGATTTGAGTGGGCCTGTCCATACAGTGCAAGCATTTATCAAATGACGTATAGCTCAACTTAGAACAAGGAGCTTAACGATTTGACGAACAATACCAAGGTAAGGACGTTTGGGTAGGCCGCAACAAGCACTCAAACTGCCAGACAATCATGTTTAAATAAAATAACCTACATAGTTCACATATTCACAATCGTTTATGAGGATTATGTAGATTAGTCTGAAATAGCCTTTTGAGGAAAGAACCACACAGATTTGAGTAGACCTGTCCTGTCAGTGCAAGCCTTTGTCAGTTAGTCTGTAAGCTAAAATAGGCCGCATAATGTACTGTCACTAGTACAAGCTGCCAGACAATCATGAAATTTATCCCGAATGTACCTACGTGCTTGTTAGAGTTGTTGCAAGTAAAACTAATGTGACATTGTTTTTGTCAACGCAAATAGAGTTATTTTCTAACTGACAGTCCGGAGTCTGTATTTTTGATCAGATGATGCTCACAGATCCCTCCATTTCCCCAAATACCCCCAAAATCATAATTTGTTAGGCAGGGCAACTCTTCAACACCCTTTGCAAAATACGGAATTGAAGTTTAAAATAGGTCAACAGCCTACTCGATACGAAGTGGTTTCCCCCACTTGAAGGAGTTATCTTACTTGCCAAAATTATATAAACACGAACTTCATCAGCTATGATTATAGATTGTCAGTTAAAGTAGTCCCTACAGTGCCTTTGTACCTTTATTTTGGGGACGAGTCAATCGAATTAACACGTTCGCTGACACTGAGCACTTACCCTGACACCACATTACGACAGTGGAATTTTCCATACTAAATGACAAATTAACGTAGTACTCGTGCACAAGCAAGCAATATGAAACTATCCACAAAATACTCGTATTACGGCAGTAAGAAATATGAAATTTCTCATAATATGACAGTGGATACTGCTCTTCATAATACTTATATGAAAAATTATCGTGAGACGACGTACTCTTAAAAATAAGTGGCCCATCCCTCGACGTACTGTCGTAACGCACTATTTTAATTTCCCGCCTAACGACGTACTGTCAGCGAACGTGTTAAAACATTGTTGTCATTGGTGGAAAAATTTAAAAGATTAACCTGTGTAATTATACCGTTTCTATCTTAAAGATATTGCCATATCTATACTAATATTATAAAGCGGAAAAGTTTGTTAGTTTGTTTGTTTGTTTGTTTGTTTGTTTGTTTGCTTGAACGCGCTAATCTTCGAAAGTACTGGGTGGATTTGGATGAAATTTGGTATGGAAGTAGCTTGAAGCTTGAGGAAGGTTATAGGCTACTTTTTACCCGACTGCAAAAAAGGAGAGTTATGTTTTTACCGTGATAGAATCCACGGGAGCGAAGCCCCGCGAGAGTACTAGTATAGTATATGAGTTGTTGTTTGTTTTAACGATACGGTAGGTGCAGTGATCATTGCGCTGCAGCGCAATGATCAATGATGAGTTGCAGTGCGGAAATCGACATGCATGTCGTGGGTTGGATTTCCGCACTGCAACTTGTTGTTTGCATGGCCAACAAATAGTTGTTCCGGTTCTGGGAATTAATAAAAAATTGGCCAAGTGCGAGTTACATTCGCCCATGAAGGGTCCCGTAGTAGCTACCCAAAATAACTTTGTTTTTCATTGTGTTTGTATAAATGACAAAGTTATATTTTCGGTTTTGAAAATGTACTATATCTCAAGAACTGTTAACTGCATCTCGTTCAAACTAATTTTCTTTGAAAGATTTCATTGAGATCTACAGTATATTATATATTTTTTTAGATTTTTTACTTTCGTAGTTTAAAAGTTAGAGGACACATTTTACCATTTGGGAAGTGTGTATCTTTAAAAAAAACTTTTTAACAAAAAATTAAACCGACTCCCAAAAACACTGCAAAGTGAAAAATAACTTTAATTTCGGTAGTCGGTGTCTTTAGTTTTGTTTTTTCGTTTTTGGCACCGACTTCCGAAATTAAAGTTATTTTTCACTTTGCAGTGTTTTTGGGAGTCGGTTTAATTTTTTGTTAAAAAGTTTTTTTTTCACTCTTTTTAGTTGGATGATTTTTAATTTACCTAGTTACAAGAGCCTAAATGTCAACTACTTATAACCTTTTACAAAATATTGCTTTTCCCAATGCTGGGCCGTTAATTGTTGAGGAGTTCTCCTGGTACTTCACCATCAGCTCTACATCACCATATGCATTGTGACGAGCATAAAGTGCTTAACATCCATATTCAAGTAATCGAATCGCAATCCACTTAATACTTATTATTGAGTAGTTTCGGCAGCCATCTGTGGTCTTCATCATCAGTTCCACTTCCCCAAATGGTACTTTTTGAGAGCAACTGCACAAGTTACTATAAGAAATACCCAAAACGCCATAGGTGTGCCTATAATATTTGAAGAGTTCCCTCGATTTCTCCAGGATCCCATCATCAGATCCTGACTTTGGTGATAATGGTACCAATTTCGAAGTATACCCATTCGAACAAAAAAAGAATTTTCCAAATCGGTTCAGCCGTCTTCGAGTACTCGATGATCATACATAAAAAAAATGTATATATATACGCGTCGAATTGATAACCTCCTCTTTTTGTCGTCGGTTGAAAAAGAATACCGTTGTAGAACAACGATTATATAAATTAAAAAAAAAAACACACAAAACTGTAGATATTTTATGAACTCGTGATTGTTGTTTCCGCCCATGAAATTTTACTTCTAACATAAGACTCAATAACATGTTATTATGTTACTCCGACTACACCAATATTATATTTATTTCCACCATACTCACATGATTATTTTATCGCAGTTACCTATGTTATGTCAATATCAATTTTATAAATATCTCATAAAGTATGAACCAAACCTTGGTGGATGTGGGTAAATCAAATAACAAAGCCATATAATAATACCGGGAAGTATTGTACAGAAGGTCGATTTTTCAAAATATTTGAAACGACAAAGTGGCGAAGAGCGAGATCGGCATTGGAATTTGAGTTGGAAAAACGATTTATTTGTTAGTTTATCCTGGCATTGGAACGTCTTGCAGCATCTACACCAATGGAGAACGTTAGAATCTACCTACTGCTTTTTGACATCCTATGCGCGGTGGTGGAGTGATAAACAGCGAATGGTTTGACATAAAACACAAACACACACAAGCGGGGACCTTGGACCACTTCTTTTGGTGATGAGATGTCAGACTAATTAAATGCTATGTTTCCTGAAGTGTGTCACTCCACTTACTGACGAGCAGCCTAAGGAGCGCCTAAAGCTGTGGCTGGAAAGTCCATCCCTTCCAAGCCCATTTGTGCCACTAGCTGAGCATCTCCCACCTGGAAACGAACTGCCATGGCTGACCTGGAAGTCTTTAAACAGACTCCGCACCCAGGTTGGTCGCAGCAAAGAAAATCTGTTCAGGTGGAGATTTATCGATGCCTCTGCCTTGGGGTGTATATGTGGTTCTGTTCTACAAACCATAGCACACTTAATTTCCTGTCCTGCGTGCCCTGTCAACTACTCACTGCAGAACTTGATGGAAGCTACCGAAGATGCCAAACTTGTTGCCCAGTTCTGGGCTGACTCCATCTAGAATGCCATGATTACTGCTAAAGATACTTATATTTGCATATAAGTTGTTTGTTTCGAAAAATAAGCTAGAAATGTTTTTAAATGATCAACTGTGGCCAGATGGCATAACTTTTAGGCGTTTCGTGCATTTCATGTATCGTAAATAATCTAGCTACCTACATGTTAAAGTCATAAATGTATACTCATTATGGACAAGTACCAAAATTGTAAATTTATTTCTTTTAATTGCAAATCTGTAAAAAGCTCAATTGATAGTGTAAGAGATTTGTGTGAGATATCGGATATAGTGGCCCTTCAGGAGACATGGCTTCTTCCCCATGACATTCCTTTCCTGGGAACCATAAGTGACAATTTTGAATACACGGGTAAATCAGCTGTTGATACGTCTACTGGTTTATTGATAGGAAGACCTCATGGTGGGGTGGCCATTCTGTGGAGAAAGGGCATTTTTGAATCGGTTTCTGTAATAGAATGCACAAGTTCTCGCTTGGCTGCAATTAAAGCTACCGTCGACTCACGCTTGATTATTGTAATCTCGGTTTATATGCCAACAAATTCGCAGGACAACTTGCCGTTGTTTACTGAGGTTTTAGCTGAAATCAGTGCAATCTCTGCGAGCGGCAATGTTGAGAGTTTGTATATATTAGGCGATTTTAATGCGCATCCACATGAGTTATTTTTTAGGGAACTATATAATTTTTGTACTGATCAGTCATGGATATGTGCCGATGTAGATAAATTGGGGTTAGAGGCAGATAACTACACTTTTATTAGCGAAGCTCACGGTTGCAAAAGGTGGTTAGATCACTGTATTGTGTCATTAGCAGCTTGGCAGACACTAAGTTAAGTGTACTGGAAGATGTATATGTTTCAGATCATCTACCGTTGTATATTGAGTGTGACCTAACTGTTATAGTGAAGCCTAAATTGGGGATGCCGAGTACTAAACACTCTAAAGTGATCTGGGGTGAGAGAGACGAGGCACAAATTAGTAAATATCGAGAATTATGCCATAACGAATTACGAAACGTTGATTTTCCTCCCGAGTTTGTAAGCTGTAGTTATGGGTCATGCTCCTTAGTCGAACATAGACGGATACTGGATAAGTTATATAACAAGATTGTGTCCATCTTATGTGGTGCTGCGGAGCAATCTTGTATAGGAGAAATGTGCAGGCCGGGTAGGCAGGGTCGGTCAGGTAGGAGGAAAGTATTATGCGGCTGGAACAATCACGTTCGAGACGCGCACCGGGACGCCAGACTTACTTTTAAAGCGTGGGTGTTGCATAATCGACCGGACTCTGGACCAATACACGAACAGATGTGTGAAGCTCGTAAAATATTTAAGAGTCGCTTAAAATGGTGCCAAAAAAATCAGGAACAGATCAGGATGGATTTACTAGCTAAGCATAGGGCTTCTAATAACTTTAGTAAATTCTGGAAGTCAACTAGTAAACTAGATACCAAGCCTGGTCTGCCCGTAACCGTTGGCGGGGTAAGTGGTCCGGGAGATATAGCAAATATGTTCATGGAACATTTCAAGGTGCAGTCTCCTCTTGGTCCGTCAGTTTCTATGATCGATTCTGGGTCTCACTATCAGGGAGAAGAACCACATGTGAGTTTTTCACCAAAACAAGTGAGAACTGTAATAAAAAATATGAGTACAGGTAAATCTCCCGGGTACGATGGACTCAGTATCGAGCATTTTAAAAACGCGGGGATACACCTACCGAGAGTACTGTCACTGTTTTACACTATGTGCATGAGTCACTCATACTTACCAGCGGAACTCATGAAAACAATTGTTGTGTCGATAGTTAAAAACAGGACTGGAGATATATCTGATAAAGCCAACTATCGGCCAATCTCTCTTGCGACTACCGCTGCAAAAATTATGGATAGTATGATTGATTCATGCTTGAAAAAATACCTTTGCTTGCACGACGCGCAGTTTGGGTTCCAACCTGGGCTATCGACGGAGACAGCTATCGTTACCCTTAAAAACACTGTCCAGTATTACACAGATCGAAAAACGCCGGTGTATGCCTGTTTCCTTGATCTTTCTAGGGCTTTTGACCTTGTCTCATATGACGTACTCTGGAGAAAGCTGGGAGACAGGCATATACCGACGGATGTCCTGAAAATTTTGCAGTACTGGTATGCGAACCAAACGAATCACGTTAAAGGGGCTAAAACGCTGTCTATTTCATACGGGTTGGAGTGCGGTGTGAGGCAGGGGGGGCTAACATCTCCACTGCTCTTCAACTTATATGTTAATGACCTTATAGTGGAGCTCAGCAGCATGCGTGTAGGATGTCGGGTGGGTGGCGTCAGTATAAATAATATCAGCTACGCAGACGACATGGTGCTGCTGGGCCCCACTGCGGGATCTATTGCGGAAATGCTTAGGGTGTGTGAAAGCTATGCGGCTGGGCATGGACTTGTGTACAACGTACGTAAAAGTGAATACATGGTCTTTAAGGTCGTCGGTAAATGCCTAGATTATACACCTAGTTTTACCCTAAATGGCTTGCACATAAAGAAAGTAAATAATTTTAAATATCTTGGGCACATAATTACCGACGATCTTAAGGACAATGTAGACATTGAGAGGGAGCGTAGGGCACTAGCGGTCAGAGGTAATATGTTGACGCGCAGATTCGCTCGCTGTACGGACCAGGTCAAAATAACCCTATTTAAGGCTTATTGTCAGGGCCTGTACACGGGTGGTCTATGGGTCGGCTACACCAAAAGATCTCTAGATGCCCTACGTGTCCAGTACAACAATATTTTTAGAATGCTGTTAGGACTGCCCCGCTACTGTAGTGCGTCTGAGATGTTTACGCAGTACCAAACCGATGGGTTTCAAGCCCTCTTACGCAAAAAAACGGCATCTCTCGTGACCAGGTTGCGGGTCAGTAATAACAGCATTCTGAAAACTGTTGCGGAGAATTTTTACTCCCCTGTTTTGAGACATTTTGTATGGGTGATGAACAATTAAGTACTTGCCTGTTCATCCCTCATGCAAGATGTACTCGACTTATTAATTATTTCATTATATTATTATTATTATTTGTACTTGTAATAGATTTTTCATACTAACATTAGATTTAAGCGTGTATATTTATTAACATCATGGATTTATGTTGTCCGAATGCAATAAATAAATTAAATTAAAGAGAACTTTGAATACTTTGTACTGCAAGAATGAAGTATGTAGCGACCTGACCCGTTGCAACTGCTCCCGCTAGCAATCTCCTTCCGTCCCTTCTACATCCTGAAAGACCTCAGCACGGCAACCCATGTTTTCCTATTTGAAAGTTCAGCTCGAAGATCTCCGCAACCGAACCGAACCGAACGAAACCGAACAAATGAATAAATAATTTCTAATTTCTAATTTCCGCAGACACCATAATACAGGCCCACACAAAGTAATTGCGTGGACCTATATTATGGTATGACCGAAAGAGGCAGAAAGCTTGAGTCCAGATCTTCGTCACCATGTATGCTGATTTAACACGGCCAATCGTCACTTTCTGCCTCTTTATAAATACCAAATTCGATGTCCATTGCTTTCTATGTTGCCTCTATCTTCGGCTGAACCTTCCTGAAGGACGACATGGGTTGCCATAGAAGATGATGATGATGACGATGATGATCATGATCTTTAGAGATGTAGACGAGTACACAGGACCTCTTAAGCGGTTTTGGTAGCGGGTTAGGTTACTAGGAAAAAGTGGACCACCATGTTTTTATTTTACATAGTTAAAGGAGGAGCCCGTAGTAAAATAACAACAGCCACGTGATTTTTAAGGTTAAGATTCGCTTGCTGTTTCGTGGGATGTTAACATATTGCGATTCCTCTGTGTCTAGCAAAGCACGTTGAGCCTGTAGTTAGTTCTGGATAACATTTGAGCATCTATGACATTCGTTACGTAACCAAAAATCAGAATATCTCACAGTAGTCTTGCCAAGAGGTATTATTTTAACGGCTACCAGTCCATTTGGATGCAGCTGATTACTAGCGTCACATGGAATGACTGCCTATCTTTTTTTATCTTTTTTTTTACACCAAAAGCTTCATGTACAATGATTTGTGTTTGGAGTCTCCTTTTAGGCAAACAATGTCTGTGTTAGAAGATTCCGCTATTCCATATCTTAGCAACTACATTATTATATTTAAAAATACATATTTATAGATAGTATAAGTAGTTATATTAAAAGGTAACATTACATTTTATCTTAGTTTGCTATGTTGTTTATAGCGTGTGTGTAAGATGTAGTGTGGTTTGATGTGATGAGATGTGGGGCCACAGAAATCTTAATTATTAAGATTTCTGTGTGTGGGGTGGTGTGTATTGTGTTGTGGTGAGGTTTAGCGTGGTGTGGCATATCGTTGTCTGGTGTGGTATAGCGTTGTATGGTGTGGCCTGTTTATTTATTATTTTATTTGACCTCTAAAACCCTAGAACTGGGTAACATGACACCCTTCGCACAACTGGTGTCTAATATTCTAGTTTCTGGCTACCACTAATGACTGTCAAATGTGTAGAAATTACAGTTGGGACCAAAGGCTTAACTTACTTTTCGAAGCATTGAGAAATCGATATGTCACCAACGATCTCGATGTCATGAGTCAGCCATATACGGACCAACCTGAGTACGCGCTGCTTTTCCTTGAAAATTAACTGTCTCCGTGGTCGAGTGGTTTAGGCGTTTACCTTTTGACCCGGTGGTCGTGGGTTCGATTCCCGCGGGAAGCATGATTTGTAAAGTTGTTTTTAGTTTGGCTAGGAAATTACAGGCCTGAATTACCTGATTGTTTGATAAAAAGATGGTTTCGTGTTTCGGAAGGCATGTATAAGCCGGTGGTCCCGGTCGCCAAATGGCGGTCATCAAAATAGACCACGTCAGAGACCTTTGAGGCGGTCTAGAGACTCTAACACTAGGGTGTATGGGGTCGTTACACCTTATTACCCACACGATAAGAAGAAGACCTTGAAAATTGACCCACGAGCTTGCTGCTACTTTTATTGACCCACGAGTTCTACCATTCGCTTCTTCACAAGGACTTGTTTTACTGTTTTCAATTTTCTATCACAATGCAGTACAGCCCATTTCAAGATTAGTTTCAGGCGGCTGATCCGCCATCCGCCATAAACCATAGACAACATACAACTTGCAATTAGTGTCGTCGCTCTAATGACAGTTGTTTGTTACCGAATACAATATCAGCGCGGGCTGCGAAACTTTCATTGTTCAAACTGTGCATTCAAACCTTTTATTATAATTGTGTTTCGTATTAGCTGGCTGCTGGCATTTTACTGTGGGGACATAGATTATGGGGGTGACAGATGTGGCAGAAAGCAGTTACTTAAGATTGGCAAAAGTAGACATTGTGTGCGATTGATAAAATATCAAATGCTATCGAAATAGGTACCTATAAGGTGACCAGTCCTTGTATATATTTTGGCATTTTGACTGTATCATGCGGTACTTTATCTGTGGCCTTTTTTCTAGGGGATAATCATCAAATAACTCCTTCCGATCAGGATGGAGTGGAATGGAGTGACAGATTTATTTTATCTAAAACTCACCCTGCTCCTTCTGTTGCCTTTCCCGGAGTCCTGGAACATTTTCTGTAGCCTCATTTGCGCATGTTTATCGCCATTTTGGACTATTTGACAATCATTATCGATAAATAACGATAATGAAATAATAAAGTTTATTTTGCAAATATGTTATAAATAATTCTTTTATACGTAATCTTTTTTCGTAAATGTAAACTAGAACAGAGGAAACACTGAAACAAACTCAGAGGTCAGTGTCTCTTATAAAGTCTATGCAATTTGTACTGATTTTATTATGAGAAGCATATAGGTGAGGCTTTTTTGAGGGAAAAAACACACAGATTGGAGCGGACCTGTCCAGATAGTACAAGCATTTGTCAGTTATCGTGTAGCTCTACTTTGAACTTAAGGAGCTCAACTGTAAATTCATTTTGCATTTCATTGGCGCATGATAATCGCCATTTTGGACTTGCATCGCCATAGTGGCAATCACATCACATAGTTCAACTCACTGAAAATGGAATTTGGGAAAACTAGGCTACATTAGGATATGGTTAGGTTTAAATCTTATCTTATGAAACGTGGTTTACTTGTACCAATATGTTGAAAGGTACGTTTCCTCAGCTAAGCTTAATTGCGAGGTGCCTGAACTGCGTGGAGGTACCTATGTCGGTCGCTGTTGTTTAATATCTCAAATCCTATCGAAACTGTGAGCCATTGCTATTCAAGTAGCTCATAATTGTATATTCATAAGTCATATAAACTATTTTTGATTCATATATTCTTGAATAATGAGAGTGAGGACTTTTAATTGGCTAACTGTCTACTATACTATATATTTCCTGTATGTTATAGCTGTTAGTCCTCCATATTTTTTATTAAATAAATAAATAAATAAAGTCCTGTTTTATTCTTTTATTCTACAAACACGTTGAATTGAAATATGACTCAAAAAGACTAAATATTTAACTATCAACACGGCTCGACTTTGTACATTTCTCAACCTGCTAATTCTCACAAAACCTTAATAAATTATACACTAAGACCAACCCCATGAATCACTCTATCGTTGGTGAAAATGATATGGAAATCTGTTCAGTAGCTTTTGAGTATATCGTGACTATACAGACACACAAAAGTGGTAGGATTAGTATGTAGGATAAATATCTAACATACATTGTATCATGAACTTATCATCACAGTCGTAACCAAATGTGTCAGAAAATCAGGTATTTGACGTGAAAGCAATCCAATTAGCGAACCTGCCGATACCCAGTAGTTAGGCAGCCTGTCAGTATTTTAGACTGTTTAGACTAGGCACTCAGTGCCTGTGACATTTGACAGGAGTGCTACGCGTGTTATACGGAAAATACACCGTTCAGTTTCCTAAAGGTGGAAGTATGAAATCGAATTGAAATTAATGTTAATGTGATGTAACTTTGTGTGTAATAGTTACCATCTGAAAGAACGGATACGATTTAAAAATGATTGTTTGAAATTTTGTTCTTAGCCAAGGTTTTGAGAAGACTTGTTCCTCATAATGAATTAAACAGTCTTTGAATGTGCATAATAGGTTTTTGGCATGAAGTTATATAGCTATATATTATTTCGGATGAACCCGCTCTCGACCTTATTCACGCTTAATGGTAAGCGGTTGATGAAGTCTACGATGGAACGAGCGAGTACTGAAGATGCCTGTTAACTCTTGCTTTGAAGCCTGACGGGTCATATGTGGTAAGTTATGTTTTCCGTTTATAAGGAACTTATTATATAGTAGCTCTGCTCGCCCGAAATTTCGTTCGCTTAGGAGGTAATTTCGCTTACATCCTGATCCCATGGGAATTCGAGGATAAAAAGGAAATACGTTGCCCTATAACCAACGCTATCTTCCAGTGACGTATTCATTATGGAAAAATTCAATAACACTTTGTCCAATAAGAGATACTGATGATGATGCTGATGATCAGGGCTATTTTATTCAAACATTAGAGCTTGATTGTTCAGCTCTCCGACAGTATGCTCCATGGTGACTGGCGTACCCACATTTCGCTGAAAATACCATGTTGTATGTAGGGCACGTTAATACACCGTTCATCCGACAATAGTGGATGGCCGCCATTGGTCTGGCCTTCAATTCGTCTCGTTTTTTGTACAAATCTGCTCGTCGTAGCAATTCAAAAGCAGAGACTTGCAGATTCATGACACGTCTTCAATCCGGACGTTAGATAGAGATAAGAGATGACCAGTTAATAATAGGGATCAAGACACCACGTGACACCTCTCTCAAACCCCTATAGTCTATGACAGCGATGCATGTCGCCACAACTTGTATCAAAGTGTAACGTGTTCGTAAATTTTATGGCGGTCCGGGTTGATGGGATCTACCAGACAAAGGATTAGTTTTAGGATATGCGACGCAGTGATATAAGTCAAGGAACAGTGCGCTGATTATTCAGTTCAGTGTAGAATTCTAATGAGTAAGTGTGCGGAACCACGCTTCAAGTGTTGTTTATTATACGCTATGTTTGTAATTTAAAAAAAAATCAGAGAAGAGTTAATAAAGGACAGATTTCTTTTTTTTAACTGATTTAGCTATGTGTAGTGTCACATTACTAGTAATCTTGTTAACCCCTCCAACTAAGTTAAATATGGTTGGGTCTATTTTTTTAAGGGTGGGAAATCATCCAATGACTGCCTCCCGATCTAGATGAAGCGGGAGGATGTGTCAGACTTTTACTGACTAAAACCCATCCGTGTTCCATCATATGCCCTTCGTATACCGAGGCCGTGGTAACTCTTTCGAACTATTCCGCAACCCCGGCAGGCAACGGCTCCCTTATGGGCCTCGACAATTTTGCTGACACTCTTTGAGGCGCGCGTGGAACACTCGGCGCCGTCTACACGGGCCTGGTTTCAGTCGGGCGGCGAGCTACCTATTGCTCGCAGCCCGCAGGCCCGCGCCTACGGTGGCTGGGAGTCAGCCTGTGACTCCCAACGCCCGGAGCGTCTCCAGCGGCGGCTGGGGCGCAAGGGCAAAGAGGGCCTTGAGACCCGCCTCTTCCTCGCGCGTCCCGCCAACACTTTGCTTGCATAACCGCTTCGCAGTAAGAGGTGACTGCTTCCCATGCCTCTTCGCTCCGGACCATGGATCGAACCAGGGCCGGGAGCGAGAGGCCGCCGCCTATCGCCCCTACGAGGACACGGCGGAGCTCTGCCCAAGCGGGGCAAACCTCCACTGTATGTTCCACTGTGTCCTCAGGGCGATCCTCGCAGTGGTGACACCCGGGCGTTTCCTCCCGCTGAATCCGGCACAAGTAACTCCCGAAATTCGCTAGTAATTATGGACTGTTTTATGCAAAGAACTAAACCGACGCTTAGCATTTGACAAGTTAATAATAGACAGTTATAGTAAAATGAGGGATTAAAACGTCGTTCTCCTAATCTTCATCATCCAGCCAGCTTTTTCCCAATGTTGTTGGGGTGCAGCTGAGGAACAGTTTTTCACAGAGCGATTGTTTACCGGCCGCCATAACCCTGTAGCCGGGTTATACGATACCGATGTCAAAACTCAGATTTAGTCTCAGAGTTTCTGGTTCCTGACTAAGATGTACAAGTGACAGCCGGGAGCAGCTGCTCGCACGATACTTGATTTGTTAAGTTGTTCTGCCATCCACGAACACAGCAAACTTCATATCGTTACCTATATGTAAAACAAAAATTAGACATGTTATTTATATTTGTTTAACATAGTTTTAAGTTAAGATTATTAAAGCAGTGGTTTTTGTTTTTAAGTATATTGTAATGCTATTAATAGCAAAATTATTTTTTGTTTTATTTTCAGTTTCATAGTGCTATGGTCCATTTAGTGAGAGTCCTCAGAATATTATTTACAGTGGTAGTCATATAATTAAGAGTGACTATTTAAAACAAGCTTTTTTTTTCAAACTTACGAGGATTACACTTTTTGCATGTCTTTTTGTATCTCTCTCGGTATCGCAAAATTATTCTACATTTTCGTAGCACACAGTTATAACATGATTGATTCAATTCAACGTTTTACATTAAACCTTAACATATTATTGCAAACTTACTGGCTGGCCACACAATTAAGAACGCTGCATGGATAGTTTATTTTTTTATTCAAATTTAAATAGAGAACACTCTGTAACTAAGCAGTTATTCGCGTAATTTTGGCGTCATTTAGTGCTGTAAAAGTCAAGAAGTTGATTATTTCACAAAAAAACAATGGAGAAAAATAAAAGTTGCGATGAATCTACAAGGGAAGTGATAATAAAACAAAGATAGCCGATCCCCTGCAGTGCTCAAAAACGATGATATTCCACGCTGTGAATTATTTTAACACGTATCAAACAACTTCAAATATTCCACGTGTACCTAAACAGAGAAATTCATCTCGGCGAGACGATAGAAATATCGTGCGATTGACAAAACTTATACCCTTTTAAGGGGTCTAACGAGTTGAGAAAATAATATTTTGGTGAAAACTACTCTTCAGCGATCTCATCGCGCACTATCCGAAGACCTTTGGTACCTAGAAGCTAAGTTGAACGAAAGGATAGAAAGAAAGGTACCCATGTTGAAACGGTGTCATAGGCAAGTCCGGCTTGCATTTGCTAGGGGGTATGAAAGCTGGACAGTAAGACAGTGAAAAAATGTTCTTTTCTCTGATGAGACAAAAATTAACAGAGTATGTTCTGATGGGAAACGATATGTTCGACGCCCTCCCAATACAGCATTTGACCAAGTATACAAAAGTGACATTAAGTTGGTTAGATCACTGCATTGTTACTGAAGCCGGTCTAAATATTGTTGACAGTATTTCTATTTCAAATGATGTATACTATTCAGATCATTTCCCTATAATAATTAAATGTAATATTGATACGCTAATACCAATGATACATAAATCAGATAGTCACTCAATTAATACAGTGATATGGGGTGATAGGAATCTGGAACAAAAATATAATTATGCAAACCTATGTTTTAAGTATTTAGATTCATGTGAGTGGACTGATATAACATGTAAAGTAGCTTCATGCAAAGATTGTCAGCATCACAGTTTAATTGATACTTATTATAACCAGATTGTAAAAAGTATAACAAAGGCCGCAAAACACTCATATAGGGGTAAAATACGTGCTAACAAGAAACCAGTTATTGGTTGGAACAAACATGTAAAAGATTGTCATACTATAGCTAGGCAAAACTATCAACTATGGAACTTTTATGGACGCCCTACGCAGGGACAATTATATGACAATACTAGTACTCACGCGGGGCTTCGCTCCCGTGGATTCTATCACGGTAAAAACATAACTCTCCTTTTTTGCAGTCGCGTAAAAAGTAGCCTATAACTTTCCTCAAGCTTCAAGCTACTTCCATACCAAATTTCATCCAAATCCACCCAGTATTTTCGAAGATTTGCGCGTTCAAGCAAACAAACAAACTTTTCCGCTTTATAATATTAGTATAGATGATACATAGTAAAAAGGTTTTCAAAAATAAAATAAGATAGTGTCAGTTGAACGAAACAAAAATAAAAATGGATATCATAGCTACACATCGGTATAATAAAGACTTTGGAAATTTCTGGAAAGAAACCAACAAATTAAGCTATAAATCAAATAGACCTGTGTCTATAAACGGCAACCAAAATCCATATAATATAGCTAATTTGTTTGTTGATAAATTTAATCCTACATCGCTGTCTCAGTCTGGCCTTTCCAATCCCCATAGTCAGAGTGTACAGGTGAGTCGTGGGACCCATTGTGGTTCGGAGACGCCGGCAGCGACGTTGCGTGAGCACGACGAGTGCACTGCCAGCAGCGGCCTGCACGTCACTGCGGAGGACGTGTGGCAGTGTGTCACGCACATGAAGCGCGGCAAGTCTCCGGGCCACGATGGGCTCAGTGTCGAGCACCTTCTATTTGCACCTCCATTACTTTTTGATAAGCTGGCTTTGTTATTTAATTCATGTATCGATCATAGCTATTTACCTGCAGATTTTATGCGAACTGTTGTTGTTCCTATTGTAAAGAACAGAACCGGTGATGTATCTAGTTTGTCAAACTACCGACCTATCTCCTTGGCCACTATACTCTCTAAAGTATTTGAAAATATGATAATGAAACATCTGAATGAAAACAATATACCGTTAAACAACCCACAGTTTGGTTTCCGACATGGCTCATCCACCGATCTAGCTATTTTTGCTTTAAAAAATACGGTTTACGAATATTTAAATAGGAATACTACAGTTTACTCATGCTTTTTGGACCTAAGCCGAGCATTTGACACAATTAATTACAACATTTTATGGGATAAATTAACAAAAACAGAACAACCACCAAAAATTGTAAACACTTTAGAATACTGGTATGCTAACCAAGTTCATCAGGTTAAGTGGAATAATGCTCTGTCGCAGACCTATAGACTAACAAGCGGAGTGAGGCAGGGTGGTCTAACATCACCGGTTTTGTTCAACCTGTATATTAACGAGTTGCTCGATGAACTGAGCAGCACCAGAGTCGGATGTCAAGTCGGTGGTGTGCGCGTTAATAACCTTAGCTACGCGGACGACATGGTGCTGCTTAGTCCATCGGTCAACGGCCTTAGGAAACTAATAGATATTTGTGAGAAGTATGCATCTAAACACTACCTGACATACAATGTAAATAAAACGGAAATTATGATATTTAAATATAAGAAAGGGCCTGGCGTAATACTTCCAATTAATTTATGTGGAACGACTTTAAAAATTGTTACCAAATTTAAATATCTCGGGCATATTGTAACAGAAAACTTATCGGATGATGAGGATATGAAACGTCAGAGACGCAGTATCGCTTGTAGAAGTAACATGCTAGCAAGACGTTTTTAACACTGTTCGAAACAAGTTAAGGTGACTCTGTTCAAGGCCTACTGTCAGTCGTTCTACACCAG
This sequence comes from Tholera decimalis, assembly GCA_943138885.2. NCBI lineage: Eukaryota > Metazoa > Arthropoda > Insecta > Lepidoptera > Noctuidae > Tholera > Tholera decimalis. The sequence continues at coordinate 1,700,433 of OW964553.2, read as the reverse complement.
CCAACTCTGGTACCGGTACACGAGGAGTGTGTATAACACTCTTCGTGTACAGTATAATAACGCGTTCCGGGCTATGATGAACTTGCCCTGGCGGTGTAGTGCCACTGACATGTTCGCCGAAAGCAGAGTTGCCGGCTTTTCCGCACTGATAAACAAGCTCAGGGTGTCATTCTACACAAGAGTTGCCCTGAGTAATAATGAAATAGTTACTGCTGTGTACCGAACCGTCCATCTCTCAAGGGAGGTAAAAGACGTTTTAAGAATTTAGGTATGTATACTACGTATTATAGTTTTTATGTTTTTGTTTTTATTTAGTCTTTTATTTTATTAAAAATTTTAAAATATTTTTATGTTAGTTAAGAATGTGTCTGTATATTATGGGTTTAAAATTGCCTGAAATAAACGATATTTAATTTAATTTAATTTAATTTAAAGCATGGTGGTGGAAATGTGAAAATTTGGGGCTGCTTTTCTGGTCACGGTGTTGGACTTGTTAGATTGAATGGATCAATTCCAATACAAAAATATACTGGATGAAACAATGTCACCATATGCTGAAGACGTGCTTCCGATTATTTGCAAATTTCAACACGACAATGATCCCAGTCACATTGCACGCACGGTTAAAGAATTCCTCACATTTCAATCAGTTTCTGTCTTACAATGGCCACCTAACAGTCCAGATTTAAATCCCCTAGAGCATCTTTGGTGCAAAGTTAAAAAAAAGGTTTCAAATCGACGGTGTGGTAACCTAAGTGAGTTATACAAAGTTTTTTTAAAAGAATGGCGTCAAAAATTGATAAAGTCAATGCCTCGCCGGTGTAAGGCAGTCATTAAAAGCCGTGGACACGCTACAAACTATTAACTTAGAATAAAATGTATTAAATTGCAATTTTTAACATTATCACCGTATTATTTAATGACATTTTTAAAATCTAAGTATCTACTGAAACAACTCTCGAACAGTTTAAGAATCGTTCTTAATTATTTGTCCAGCTTTATTACTATTTTAAATTGTAACGGTCGATAAAGTAACGTAAATATAAATAGTAAGTGATTTAAATATTTACTCTTAATCCCGTTTACTCTATTCATGTAGCTATTTCATATCAAAATTAATTACTTTTGAGAAGGAACATTATTTTTTATTATTGAAAATAGGTTCGCGTTTGACCACCATCTCACTGATGGTAAGTGATGATGTGGTCGAAGATAGAGCACGCTTACCTAAAAGTAACCTATTCACTCTTGACTTAAAGACTCCTAGGTTATAGCTATCGGGAAACACAGACTCCGGCAGGGAATTCATACACATAGGGAAACATAAAACGAATATGAAATTGTTTTTTTTTTTAAATGTCTGGTACTATAAAATATTGTTCTTAATTATATGACCACTACTGTATATTAATCTCCAGATAATGTAGTATTCTGCAATATTATTATGAGTATCTTTGTTGTGTTTATCATCCCACAATAAATAAAATCTGTCAAACAAGTAGATAAAGCAGCACGATTGTATCTTATCGCAGTTAAATATAACGATCCATACAAACTCACCTGCCACAAAACCCTCGTTTTTGCCGTCAACGTCAAAGTTATTTCAACGAAAGTTGGGGATTGTCGCGCGGCCGGAAGTTGGCGTACCCACCGCTTACGTACTTCCGGCGGGCCGCATTCAGGCCGCAACCACGGCCGATGGGCCGGAAATCGTCACATGCTGTTTTTCCTCGGCTTCACGATTACTTAACTGTGGTATTGAGTGTACCGTGCAGATTGTTACGTCGATGAAATTAGTTTTGAGGTGTTATGATACGGGAAAAATTGGGATAAGGTAGTTTTTGTCGTGAAACTATGACAAAAATTTAACAAATTTGAACCTGTTTTTGTTTGGGGACTACGAAAACTATGAATACCCTCAGGTTATAGCTATCAGGAAATACAGACTCTGGAAGGGAATTCCACTCCTTAACTGTACGCACAATGAAAGTATTCCCAAAACGTTTTGTGCGTTAGTACCAAGCCCATTCCATCATCGCAGTGCAAGACAAACGGCGATGCACCATCGTTACACGGTGGACATCATACGCACAAGACGATTATGGATTATCTCTATTAGGGGTATAGCTAAGGAGTGGAATTCCTTACCGGAGTCTGTTTCCTGATAACTATAACCTATTCTTTAAGTCGAGAGTGAACAGTTTACTTCTAGGTAAGCGTGCTTAATCTTCGACCACATCATCGCATACCATCAAGTGATATGGTAGTTAAACGCAAGCCTATTATCAAAAAAAAAAAAAAACTAAGAATAAATAATTATAAATCTACTGAAGTTCATATATTGTGAAAACACTGAACAGTTGGATGATAAAGATGTTCCAAGATAAAATAATAGGTTTGATCACCTCGGGCGTGCCTATCAAAATTAGACTTGGCACCAACTTCAGCCACGTGAGTCGTTGTTTTGTATGAAATTAGACATTCAATGAAACAATCTTTAAGGTTATTTTTCGCTTTGTAAGGCAGTGTTTTAATTTTTTTGTTATAATGTTTTTTGGACTGATAGGGCCATTAGCTGCCTAGATTGCGGAAATGTTGTAACGAGACACCGCTACCCCGGAATGCTTTAAAGTTGACATTATAATGCAACTCTAGTAGGCACGCATTTCAAGTTAATGATAACGTTAACCTCTTTAAAACCGTTTTGCAAGTGCCATTTTACCCTGCAATATTTCAGTAATAACCATTTTGTAAAGGGATTAACTACAAGCAATGGTGGCGGTGCTATGTGAACATCGGTGCAAGTGTCCAGTGTTTGCTGAACTAAGCCGGCGCTAAATCTTGGGATGGGACGTGAAACTAAAACAATAATAATAAATACGAATTCTAAATAGAGGATGCCAGTTTGTGTGGCCAGGAGAAGCGCTTAACGAAACGTATTCGTATATATTTGTAAACATCATATATAGACAAGGAAAAATCTATCACTTGGTGGTTTTTTTTTCATTTGATAGTAATGTTTGGCCTTTATTAATATTATAAAGAGATTTTTTGTACCAAATAGAGTCTGAAGCTACTAGACTAGTTTTAACCGTTTTTCACAAATAGAAAGCTACATTATCAGAATGCAACATAAGCTACAATTTATTTTCGAAAATAATAGAGATCCTTACGAAAATTGCAATAATGGAATTACGATGTAGTAAAATTTTACCAAAAAAAAATATGATTTGGTGTGCCCTGAGAACACTATTGATTTGATGATAAATAACAATTATAATATACTACAAGACTAAAGTTCTCATTATTACCTACAAAAAATCACAAGGTAACATAATATCTAAGCATGAGTAAGTGAGTCACAATAACACAATAAAGTTTTATTCTCAGAAAAAGTGTTACAATTTTTAATGTGTCATTGGATCCCGCACTAGGGTACCTACCCTGTGTCGCAGGATCCACCACAATAGCACAATAGAAGCTTATTTGTTTTGAAATTTATCCAATTCAATTGGTAGAAAAAAAAGTTAGTCAAATTCGTATCGTAAAAAAACTTTTTAGCAAAAAATAAAACCGACTTCCATATAAAAACACTACAAAGGCAAAAATAACTTAAATTTCAGTGGTCGGTGTCATTTGTTTTGTATTTTCTTTTTTTTTTGACACCGCCTTCCGAAATTTAAGTTAATTTTGCCTTTGTAGTGTTTTTATATGGAAGTCGGTTTTATTTTTTGGTTGGTTGGATTTCGTCTCTAGCTCCTCAACAAATAACAATCTATACTAATATTATATACAACGTGTAACGGAAAGGGTATATACATACCAAGGGCAAGGCTTCTTTGGATGATATCAAACGATATTGGAAGGGTTTTTTTAATCCTATCTCCTTTCTCGCGCCGACGAAAAAACACCGCCTTTACGCTAGGCTACTACAGTACTAGGCGCACAGAATTACGGAAGAGATTTATCGTGATATTTGCAAGTAACGTGGAAAGTTATTGACCTACGTAGTGCGGTGACACAATTGTTATGATTTCAATTTAAGAAACTTACGAAACCGAATTTGGTATCAATTTTTAGAGTATTTTATTTTGAGTTGAAACCCTTCCAGTATCGTTTGATATCGTCGAAAGAAGCCATGCCCTTGGTATGTATATACACTTTCCGTTACAAGTTGTAGAGGTAAAATTTGTAACTTTGATTGTTGGTTTGTAAGGGCTAATCTTCATACTGAGCCGATCATGAAAATTCTTTCACAATCAGAAAGCTACACTATTCAGAAGTGCTATAGGCTATATTTTATTATGATTGAACAAAAAGTGCAGAGAAATATAATGGCATATGTATATCAAGTCAGCGAAAATTGGGCAAGATGTGCGCTGACTAAACGGTTCGGTATAGATGAACATAATGTTCGTCAAAAGTATTGGTCTCTATTAGTTCTACAAAAAACTCTGCGGTACATTTATATTTGAATCACTACAAAGGCTTTTCTATTAAATAAAAGAAATAAATTTTATTTGAAGTTAAGATGTATTTTTTATGAAGAAAACATGAATCTATATCAAAATAAATGATTTGGTCATCAAGATAATTTTATGAACATAAATTTAGTCGTTTAAATTGTGTTATTTGGTTGTGTAATTTAGGAGATAGGCAGTTTAAAGAGTCGGCTAGTTTATTATAAAATGCTTTATATAAATGCGTGACAATCAGTTTTCGTGGCCCGAAAGTAAAGCGGCTAAGCTACAAGCACAAAACCGGCCTATTTAGCTTATTTACGTCCCCTCCAGACGTTCCGCAGATTATTACAATTTTAACGGAGCGATGTAAACTGCCCCTAATGCCAACTAATGACTGGGGGTGTTCGGTGATGATCGAATGATGCTAATGGCTTGATGGGGCTTAGTTCTGGTGTTGCTAACTGCCTGTTGCCTTTCAATGTTACATTTTGGTATGTAGCTGGAAATTAACTTGAATGAGATTAGACTTAGTAAACACAAACTATGTTCATTACTAGCTATGCCCGCGACTTCGCTCGTGTTGACCGAAATTGCTATGGAATACCTAGATACATACGCAGCTTTTCCCGCCTAAATCTCGATTCTGTTATAATTCCGGGTTTAAAAGTATAAAAAGTAATAGTCGTCTATATTTTGCCATATACACTCCTCTGTCTTCCGATGAAAGTCACATCGACATGCAATTGACGTTCCACTTCGAAGTTGAGCTTTAAGTCATCTGACAAATGCTTGCACTGTGTGGACAGGCCCACTCAAATCTGTGAGCGCCTCAGATGGTACTTACAAGGTTCCCATATATTTTTACGACTATTGATTGTATGGACTTTAAAAAAGGATGGACTCTTGAGTTTATTTCGGTGTTTTTTCTCAGGATAGTCAGGAAACACCGGCCTCATCTAGTTGATCATTTATCGTAATTGGTTCAGCTATTCCAGAGATAAGTCCGGATAAACAAAATACAAACTAACAATTTTTAAGGTTCCGTAGCCGAATGGCAAAACAACGGAACCCTTATAGTTTCGACATGTCTGTCTGTCTGTCCATCCGTTCGTATGTCACATCCATTTTATTCCGAAACTATTAGGACTATACACATGAAACTTGGTAGGTAGATGTATTCTATAAACCGCTTTCCGAATTTAAGAAAAAATTAAAAATATATTTAAATTTAAGGGGGGCTCCTTATACATGGTGAGTTTTTAGTCAGTAGAAGTCTGACACTCCTACTCCACCCAGAGCGGGAGAAGTCATTCAATTATTTTCCCACCAACTATAAAGGGAATTAGCAGTACATATATGTATGTGGGCAAAACATAATTTATGGTTAATCTGTAATAACTAATTAGTAAGATTAGTCGATTTTGCTACTCATGTCCGAGCAAAGTCTAGGGGCAGAGATAAAAGAAAAAAAAATAGATGTATAGAGTAAGATCAGACGAGTAACAGTTGAAAGTGGTTGCAAAAATTACAGAATTTAAAGTTGATAAAAAGGTGTTTCTTTCTGCCATCCTGCGAACTTTTCCATCCCACAACTTTGGGGGCTCGTCCGGGATAGGAAGAGCTATATTCTTGGCGGAAATAGCAGGACACGGTCGAGATTACTTAAGATTGAATCTCGGCTGGGCCACGCCATTACCTCTGTCTGTAAAAAGTTGAAGTTGGATTAAGGTATTTCTAATTTTCGAAGAAGATGCAAGACGACAAGGCGACGCTTGGCGTCGTGAGCGGTTTTGCCGCAGATGGAATAGCTAAATTCAGCGGAGATGACAAGACGTATTCCTCCTCAAAATGGGCACAAGATGTAGAAGACAACGCTGAAATATTCAATTGGACACCCCAACAGAAGCTGGTTGTCGCCCGAAGATCGCTAACAGGCACGGCTGAGCTCTGGTTGCGGTCAGAAAAAACATTCAAATCATTCGATGACTTGAAAGCGGCATTGCAAAAAGAGTTCCCTGACTCATTGAATATCAAAGAGATGCACGAGCTGATGAGTTCCCGTAGGAAAAGGCGCGACGAGACCTACTACCAGTATATGTTGGTAATGAAAGAATTGGGTAAGCGGGCAAAATTTCCCGACTACGTAGCTATTCAATACGTTGTCGATGGAATTAAGATTTAGAGATGAACAAGGCGATCCTCTATGACAGTCACAGTGCGAAACGTCAGTCGGTGTTGAATGTCAACTATCCAAATCAAAACAAACTCCAAAATTCAGTGAAAACAATCGAAATATGCGATCAAAAAGTTGAAACTCTAATTGATAGTGGAAGTGATTTAAACTTAATAACCGTAGATCTGTTTTTCCAATTAAATGTGTCCTCATATATCAGTGAAAAGTTGTTGTTGACTGGACTTGGATCGTCCAAAGTATATACGTTAGGAAAGATTAATGTTATCATAAGCATGGACGGATGCAATTTAGATGTACTATTTTATATAATACCCGTAGATACAATGCCTTACAAAGTCTTACTGGGTCAACCTTTTTTAATGAGTACGACTGTGTTGTTTAACAATGGATGTGTTAGTTTAATTTCAAAAGGGGAGGGTGAAATGTTGAAATGTCTAATTTCAGATGCACAGCAGCAACAATTGGTGAGTTATATTCCGGATGAGAACATAAACTCTGTGGTTATGCAAATGGTGGAAGACTATAAGCCCATGCAGGTGGAAGAGGCACCAATTGAAATGAAAATAATTCTGAAGGATGACATACCGGTTGCTCAAAGACCCCGACGCCTATCCCTACATGAACAGAATATAGTGGACCAGCAGATCAAGGAGTGGTTACAGAAAGGTATTATTAGGCCCAGTTATTCAGAATATTCTAGTCCGTTGGTATTAGTTAGAAAGAAGGATGGTACAATACGTATTTGTGTCGACTATCGGAAAATAAATGAAAAGATGGTTAAAGATGAGTTTCCCTTGCCGATCATAGATGATCATATAGACAGGCTCTCAGGTTGTAAGATATTTAGTAAGTTAGATCTCAAAGACGCATTTTTCCATTTAAAATTGTGTGAAAGCAGTAAAAAATATACCTCATTTGTCACACAAACAGGACAGTTTGAGTTTACCAGGGCACCTTTTGGTCTTTCTATATGCCCGAACTATTTTACTCGCTTTGTAACAATTATTTTCAGGGATATAATTTCAAAGGGTTATTTGTTGATTTTCATCGACGATATTATGATAATGGCTGAGACTTATCAAGAGGCACTTGATAGACTTAGAGAAGTATTGAAGGTGGCTGCTGTACATGGACTTCAAATTAACTGGAAGAAATGTAACTTACTAACCAAGAGGGTTGAGTACCTCGGTCATATCATTGAGAATGGAACGGTAAGGCCATCAAGTGATAAGGTAGATGCAGTGCTGAAGTATCCAGTGCCAGGAACTATTAAGCAACTACAAAGCTTTATAGGTTTGACTTCATATTTCAGAAAATTTATTGAAGGTTATTCATGGATTGCAAGACCACTGACAGATTTGTTAAAGAAGACCAATCATTATCATTTTGGGGATGAACAGCAGATCGCTTTCAACCAGCTGAAAGAGAAGTTGACGCAGGGACCGGTGCTGAAAATTTTTAAACCATGTTTGAAGACAGAACTGCACACTGATGCCTCCCAACAAGCGTATGCAGCAGTGCTCATGCAACAAGATCCCGATGACAAGTGTTTGCATCCAATGTATTACATGAGCAAGAAAACTACAGACGCAGAAAAGAAATATACCAGTTACGAGTTGGAGGCTTTGGCTGTGATTGAAGGAGTTAAAAAATTCAGGAAATATTTATGTGGAATCCCATTTAAGATTGTCACAGATTGTGCAGCATTTCAAATGACCTTGAAAAAGAAAGATTTAGTAACAAGAGTGGCAAGGTGGGTCCTCTTTTTACAGGAATACGATTATACAGTTGAACATAGATCTGGGAGCAGAATGAGACATGTGGATGCTTTGAGTCGCAGTGTTTATGTGAATATTGTTACAAGAGGAGTCCACGATCAATTGAGAAAGGCTCAACAGTGTGATGAAGGAACAGTTGCTATATTAGAGGTTATAAAACAGAAGCCATATCTAGATTATTATGAACATAATGGACTGCTATATAAAGGTGAAGAAGGTAAGATAGTAGTACCAAAAGGGATGGAAATGCAAATAATAAGGAAAGTACATGAAAATGGTCACTTCGGTAAAAAGAAAATGATGGAGCTCATTGAAAAGGATTATTACATTAAACATGTTACTAGAAAAATAGAAGAAGTTATTGTCAGTTGTATACCATGTCTATTAGCACTGAAAAAAGAAGGAAAGCAGGAAGGATTCTTAAACAGCATAGAGAAAGAAAGCATACCTCTTAGCACTCTGCATTGTGACCATATTGGACCTCTATCAGAAACTAAGAAACAATACAATTATATTCTGACTATTGTAGATGCCTTCACAAAGTTTGTGTGGTTATTTCCAACAAAAACTACTAACTCTACAGAGCTGATTAATAAATTAAGAATTCACCAACAAACATTTGGGAACCCGAACAGAATGATAACAGATAAGGGAGCTGCCTTTACTAGTAACGATTTTTCAGAATATTGCCAAGCTGAAGGCATACAGCACATTACAGTTACCACCGATGTTCCTCGTGGCAATGGGCAGGTGGAGAGAGTACACAGAGTTTTAATTTCCATACTTGCCAAGTTGTGCCTAGAAGATGAGAAGCAATGGTATCGTCATGTGAGCCAAGTGCAGAGGTCACTGAATAGTACTTTTCAGCGTAGTATAGGGACAACCCCTATTGAGTTATTGGTTGGTAAGAAAATGAGACTTAAAGAAGATATGGGAATAATTAGCATGCTACAGGAGGAGGAAAGAGAAGAGTATGTACATGAAAGAGAAAAGCTAAGAGAACATGCTAAAATACAAATACTTAAAATACAAGAAGAAAACAGGACTAATTTTAACAAGAACAGGAAAGAGAGTATAAAGTATGCCATGGGAGATTTAGTAGCTATTAGAAGAACGCAATTCGGAAAAACTTTGAAGATAAGGGCAAAGTATTTGGGACCATACAAGGAGATGAAGATACTTGGAAAAGATAGATATGAGGTGGAAAAGGTTGAAGTTGCTGTTGAGGGTCCAATCAGAACGTCAACTGCAGCAGACTATATGAAAAGATGGCCAGAGGTAAGCTATTAAGATTGCTGTTTAATGGGTATTTTGTTTTAGATGTTCCTCAACATTTCAATGTTAAGTTTTGTTTATTTTATTTAACAGTAAGAATTAAGGCATTTGATCTCAGGTGTTCTATGTCGTTTATTTACAAGATGTTAGATAATAAGGTGTCTGTATTTATTTATTTCTAAAACCGTTACAATGTAAACTGTCTAAAATGTAGGGTGTTATTTTGTTTTTTCTTTTTAATATAGAAGTAAACTTAACATAGTCTTAACTTAAAGAACTTATCATAGTCTGAGGCCAGACTCTGGCAGGAAGGCCGAGTTGTGGGCAAAACATAATTTATGGTTAATCTGTAATAACTAATTAGTAAGATTAGTCGATTTTGCTACTCATGTCCGAGCAAAGTCTAGGGGCAGAGATAAAAGAAAAAAAAAATAGATGTATAGAGTAAGATCAGACGAGTAACAGTTGAAAGTGGTTGCAAAAATTACAGAATTTAAAGTTGATAAAAAGGTGTTTCTTTCTGCCATCCTGCGAACTGTTCCATCCCACAACTTTACATTGGGCTATTGACGCTAAAATTATTATTGTAGTTTCATTTCATCTTTTGTTTCTACTACGAACATACAGTCGGATACTAATTGATTTGGAGAAGAAACGAATGCCGAGTTTCAATTTCCAACAAACGTTTCTCAGTACCCGTATCGCAAGTGTAACCATACTCCGTAGTGAATCAAGTGGAGACCGGATCCCGGATGTAGTGCTGTACGGCGGCCGGCCGGAGACCGGACGCACGGCTTGACCTGCTAATTGACTAATCCGGTTACTACCGGCCGAACAAAGAACACAGTTTGTGCCGTTGTTTAGCTGACTGAGATAAGTCATATTTGTGTTATCTTTACTGACAGCGGAAAAGTTTTTGTTTGTTTGAACGCGCTGATCTTCGAAAGTACTGGGTGGATTTGGGTAAAATTTGATATGGGGGTGTCTTAAAGCTTGAGAAAGATTATAGGCTACTTGTTACCCGACTTAAAAAGAAGGAGGTTATGTTTTATCGTGATAAAGTCCACGGCAGCGAAGTTCTGTGAAGTCTGATATTTAACAGTGTATGTAATTACACAGTTTTTTGTATGAAGTTTACATAATATAATAGACAGTAAATGGCATTTACAGGACAATATTTATTTGGTAATTTGTATACCAAAAAGTATTAAAGAGTTCGTGGCTAAATACTTTCATTGTGCGTACAGCTAAGGAGTAGAATTCTCTGCCGCAGTCTGTGTTTCCCGATAGCTATAACCTTGGAGTCTTTAAGTCTAAAGTGAATAGGTTACTTCTAGGCAAGCGTGCTTCATCTTCGACCACATCATCGCTTAACATCAGGTGAGATTATCATCAAACGCAAGTCTACCAACATATACAAAAAAATAATCACAAGTAATATTATTCTTTTCTTTTATGTATTTCTATGTTAAATGTAATTAATATTTTACCATTTTAATTAACTATAAATAAATAAATAACAGCCGCATGGGTAAAGTACTGGTTGTTAAGGATCGTCTTTGGATGGGTAACGATTTTACGATGTTAAGATTCCTCTAAGCCTCGGAAAGCACGATAAACGTTGGATAAGGTGTTGGGCTTTTGATCGAAAGGTCGAGGGTTCAAACCCCACCCACAAATTAAAAATAATGTGATTAAATTAATAATAATGGCCAAGCATTACCATACAACGAGGCAATGCCGCCAGTATCTTGGGTACTTTGCCAGCCGACAGTGTTGAGGATCAAATTCTTGATACTTTATTCTAGTTTGTATTTTAAGTATTTTGTTACCAATTCAAACAAAACTTGTTTTTTTGAAATCGTTCTTGGATCCAGTGAATAAGTCCCCATAATAATGTGAAGAAATAAATAATTTAAAATTGATAATAATAATTTAATATTTGCATGCCGAATGGCGAAATATGGCTGAGCTGATGTATAAACACTTTTAACTTGTATATGTATTAACCATATCTGCAAAATAAAATTCTATACAATTCTACACTATTGCCGTGAAGCCTCCAGACACAAGCATATTTAGCTTTGTTGGAAGGGTTAACAAGATGTGAAGACAGTGATGTGAATTCTACCCAAATTGATAGTTCTCTTTTTAAAAAAGCCCGGCTGTCATTTGCCCATCTTTTCATTACGGGCCATATTTTATGGCTTCAGACTGCCAGTATGTATGTGTGTTACCCAACTTTTAGCTTGTGGAGGTCAGACGAGCAGTCGTGCCAAGTATAACACGATGACAGCCGATCTCAACATGTTAGGGAAAGATTAAGCAGATAACGATGATATACAACGTGTAACGGAAACCCCATATCTATTCAAAAGGGCTGAAGACAACATCTGGTATGGAGTCTCTATGCACAGTTTCAGCTCAAAATAACTTACTCAAATAATTGATACCAAATTATCGGTTTGATACGTTTCTTGAATACCAATCATAATAAACGTGTCACAGCGCTACGATGGTCAATAACTTCCCACGTCACTTGCCAATAACATGATAATTCTCTTCGTTCTTCTTAATTTGAAAATTTCTGTCTGGTATCAATGTATTGAAATTTCTAATAAGTTCCGCACACATGTAGACATAGGATTACAAAACCCTTGCCATATCATTTGTTATCATCCAAAGAAGCCGCGCACTTGGTATGTATATACCCTTTAAATTACACGTTGTATAGATAGATAGATAAAACATTTATTTGGTACAATACAAAACAAATACAATTTCAATCAAAACCTGTTATTTTAGATTGAATGCAGTATGTCGCCTTCCCACACACAAATATATATACTATGCAACGTTTGCGATTATGCAACAAGACAAAAAAATACCACTGAAGTAAAATGAGTATATTCAAATTCAAATTATTTATTTCAGATTAAAAATCCACAGATGTGTTAGTATAATGCTTAGGTCAGGGTTAGTACATAATATTCACAAACGTTTTGGAAATACCTTCATTGTGCGTACGGCTAAGGAGTGGAATTTCCTGCCGGAATCTGTTTCCGGATAGATATAACCTAGGAGTCTTTAAGTAAAAGGTGAATAGGTTACTTTTAGGTAAGCGTGCTCCATCTTCGACCATCGACCAGCGTGCTCAATCACTTACCATCCGGTTAGATGGTGGTCAAACAGGAACCTATTTTTAATAAAAAAAAATTTAGTTATAACTAGCTGTATGGGAAAGACCATCAATTTATGGGCAACATGCCCCGGTGATAGTCATTCCCATAAAGTGAATCAAGAAAGGAGGGCAAGTTCGATTTAATCCCCTAATTACTTTGAAAGGACTCTCTAGACTTTATACAAATGATAGGCTTTTTATCCAATCTATTAATAAAGTACTAGACGAAAACGCTTACATAGGAAGCTGTGTATAGGCTCAGAGTAGCACTAAGAGCCATGGAGCGTTCCAAGCTTGGCAACAAAATGTAGAGATCCGAAGACGTACGAATGTATTTGATATCGGAAATCCCATTATAGAACTCAACTGCAATTGAGCAGGACACCTAGGAAGGGATGGCGATGGCAGGTGGAGTGAAACTCTGACCGAATGACGTCTAACGACGGGTAATAAGACATCACGGAGAAATCAAGCGATCGACACAAACCGCCAAACTCTAGTTTTTATAAAAAGAATCTGATGGGAAAATTCAATAACACTCTTACCCGATCAGGGAATTGAATTCAAGACGTCACGCTCAGCAGCCGAGCGATCACTTTACTAAGAAGACAGTAACAAGAACCTCAACTGGGTACTAGTATTACATATTTTTATACATTATGTCAAAGTATATGGATTTTTTTTATGAGATCAATTTCCTACTCAGTAAAAATGAATCATAAATAAGACACCATCCACTCTACGATATTATTCTTATTGTGTTTCCCGAGAGGCTGTGATTGACATCGTATAACAAAGAAATTAATTTGAAAAGTAGGAACTTTTTTGTTTACCTTTTCTTTGAACAACCGTTTTTTTGTCTCTGTTATATTGGGTATAGCGATGTTTTCTTTAAATATTAATGTTGACTTGTTCCATAACTTTTAAAATTTCGAAGATTTAGAAGCAAATTGCGATATTTGGTTTAGTCCCTTTTATAAAATTTGCCAAAAAAAAGCATATTACTTGTAAGTTAATCTAATATGTATTATATGTACGATAAAAGAAGTACAGATATTATCGTGAAAAATTTAACTACGTACCTATTAGGTATACTAGACAGTGGAAGCTCAGGGCTTGTTTAAGTTCTTATTGCAAAACCTGATTCCACTAAGACGTGCTTCAAGGTGAACGACGATACGCCATCGTTACTTGTTGGATGGTGACTTCATGCAGACGCACTAAACGTTTTGGGAATACTTTCATTGGGCTTGCAGTTAAATAGTGGGATTCCCTACCAAACTCTGTGAATCTAGATAGGGAAGGGTTCAGAACGTATTTAGTAGTTTATAGGCAAGCGTGTTTTATCTTGGACCACATCATCTTACCATTAGCTGTGCTGGTGTTCGAACAATTGGCTACCAGAAATTAAAAATCTCTGGTCAAATAATTTCGTCGAAATACCGTTTCGAATTTATTAGTGAGTACTGACTATTTGGATATAGAGAAACACGCCCTTAGTAGTCACATCCCGTTGGTTATTGTTTAAGTACGGATCTCCAAAAAGTGTCCGCAGTCGGTAGGATTCGAACCTACGCTCCCAGAGGGAATCTGATTTCTAGTCAGACGCCTTAACCGCTCGGCCACGACTGCTACATACTGTACCTATATATTTAAACAAGTAATTCAACTGATTAGTGAAAGTAATCATGACGTAATCCTCACATTCACAAGTACATTGCGTTGTAAGTAGGTCAATATTACGCATGTAGCTTACCTACAAGTACATACATAGGTACGGAATTCAGCACACAAAATACTTTCAATATCAATTGTAATAGTATGATCCAAAATATTTTATTGTCTTACATAATTGATGACGAAATAAAAGATCTTATCACTGTAGCCAGATTTTCAGAACGACAAAATATCATTCAATTGAGCTACTCAGAGATCATCTAAGTCTTTATATAAAGAGTGAATAGGTTACTTCTAGGTAAGCGTGCTTCATCTTCGACCACATCATCACTTACCATCAGGTGAGACGGTGGTCAAACGGGAAAATTTCAACAATATTTAAAAATTGACCAAGTGCGAGTCAGACTCACCCATGAAGGGTTCCGTAGTAACTAAAAAAAAACTTTTTAGCAAAAAATAGAACCCACTTCCATATAAAAACACTACAAAGGCAAAAATAACTTTAATTTCGGAAGGCGGTGTCAAAAACGAAAATATATACAAAACTAAAGACACCGCCTTCCGAAATTAAAGTTATTTTTGCCTTTGTAGTGTTTTTATATGGAAGTCGGTTCTATTTTTTGCTAAAAAGTTTTTTTCACGCTTTTTAGTGGGTCGGTTTGTAATTTATCTAGTTACAAAAGCCAAAATGTCAACTACTTATCACCTTTTACAAAATATTGCTTTTCCCGGTGCAGAGCCGTTAATTTTTGAGGAGTTCTCCTGGTACATCACCATCAGCTCTACTTCACCATATGCACTGTGACGAGCATAAAGTGCTTAACATCCACATTCAAGTAATCTAATCGCAATCAACGAAATACTTATTATTGAGTAGTTTCGGTGGCCATCTGTGGTCTTCATCATCAGTTCCACTTCCTCAAATGGTGCTTTTTGAGAGCAACTGCATAAGGTACTATAAGAAATACCCAAAACGCTATACGTGTGCCTATAATATTTGAAGAGTTTGCTCGATTTCTCCATGATCCCATCATCCGATCCAAACGTGACGACAATAGGACCAACTAGAAAGTATACCCTTTCAGACAAAAGAATAATTTTCCAAATCGGTCCAGCCATCTCCGAATTATGAGGTAACATACATAAAAAAAAAAAGTTCAAGACGAATTGTAAACCTCCTTTTTTTGAAGTCGGTTAATAATATAATACGTATATTTATTAAACAAAAAAAAACTTTACAAATTTCTTAAAACTAGCTTACTTACATTTTTTATAACTACGTCAAATAACTTTGTATTTCATAGTGTTTGTAAGATTTATAAATTTATATTTGCGGTTTTAGAAAATATGTTGTATCTCAAAAACTGCTGACCCGATCTCGTTCAAACCAATTTTGGTTGAAATTTTATATTAAGATCTACACACATATATATTTTTTTAGATCTTTTACTTCATTATTATAGAAGTTAGAGGAGGGGACACATTTTACCACTTTGGAAGCGTATATCTTTTAAACGAGTAACTTTATGAAAAAGTGGTTTTAGAAACCTCAATGTCATTTCTAACCTGCCTTCTAACCTAGACCTGTCTATAAATACTGCACACGTATAGGTTTTGTGAAAAAAAATTATTTCAGTTTTAGTTCCATGTATGGGGAACCCCCTTTTATTTTAAATATTTTTTATTTCTTTCTTAAAATCGGAAAGCGGTTTGCAGAATACATTTACCTACCAAGTTTCACATGTATAGACCTAATAGTTTCGGAATAAAATGGCTGTGACATACGGACGGACGGATAGACAGACAGACAGACGGACATGAAATTATAAGGGTTCCGTTTTTTGCCATTCGGCTACGGAACCCTCAAAATGTATATTAATATGTATCACACTAGTTGGCCCTATATACCGATGATCGGATGATCCTCTAAAGGAGAGAAATTAACTAAGTGCAGCTGGACATATCTTATGTATAAGCCCTATCCTACTTATAATACCCAACGTGTGGTTTCCATAAATAAATACTAAGTGTATTACGATATACGTGCGAAGATGCGACCATAGATAAAATCAATAAAAACACCATTGTTTGTCTTAATAAAAAGCTGGCCATTTTGGACCGTATGTATATAAAAATCTAGTCATAAGACTGGTTAGTGTACATGCAGATATACAATGTGTAACGGAAACCCCATATCTATCCAAAAGGGCTGAAGACAACATTTGGTATGGAGTCTCTATGCACAGTTTCAGCTCAAAACAAACTGACTCAAAGAATTGATACCAAATTATCGGTTTCATATATTTCTTGAATACCAATCATAACAAACGTGTCACAGCACTACGAGGGTCAATAACTTTCCACGTCACTTGCCAATAACGCGATAATTCTCTTCGTTCCTTTTAATTTAAAAAATTCGGTCTCTGGTATCAGTATTGGTATTTGTAATAAGTTCTACACACGTAGACTTAGGATTACAAAACCCTTGCCATATGGTTTGTTATCATCCAAAGAAGCCTTTTAAATTACACGTTGTATAAGTAGACTTTCATTTCATCCATACTGGGATATTTCACACTAGTGTTTTTCTTTCTTTTCCGTATCTTACTAATATAAATGCGAAAGTCTGTCGGGATGGATGTATAAATGTACCTATGGATGTTTGTAACTCTTGCACGGAAAAACTACTCAACTGATTTGAATAAAATTTGGTAAGTAGATAGTTGACATCCTGGAATAACACATCGTTTTTTATCCCGGAATTCCCACGGGATCTGAAGTTACGCGGGACACCCTCCCATGCAATCGAAATTGCTGACGGAAGCTGGAGATAAGACAGAGCGTACTGTTTAAATAGATATAGATTACTCGCTAGAAATAGTACATGCTAAAAATAAACTCTCTCACCAAAAAGTTTTCGCAGTCGGTAGGATTCGAACCTACGCTCCCAGAGGGAATCTGATTTCTAGTCAGACGCCTTAACCGCTCGGCCACGACTGCTACATGCTAGACGATTAAATTGTGAGTGTTTATCACTCATATATACTTTCACATGCCTTCATTAAAACCAGTTTAGCAAGCGCATGCGGCAATGAAATGTAGAGATATATTTTTGTTTACGAAGGCTGTTCTATTTTAAGCCGATGCTTCGGAATATCATATACCTACACGTAAGATATTTAGTTATAGTTTTAAACTAAGGCTGGAGTCTCGAAAGTTGGGTAATAAGTGGATAAAACTTCGCCAGTTGGTCGTTATGTAAGACTGTAGGGAGCCCCTAGAATAGTATCGGTCCTGTTACGTAATAGTTAGTGTTATGTTTGTCCGTTCTGTAAATATTATGTACTGCGCTCCCATACTCGAATGTTTTTGTTCATGGAAAATACATTGTTTTTTTACTCTAGAAAAAAAATACAATACATTGACCATCCAGAGACTTACGTATATTTATAAAAACCTAGCTACCATACCAGTAATAAAGTAGTTATTTTGATCCAGATGGGTTTCCGGACCAAAAACTTCAGTGAAAAGCACAAAAACATTCTTGCGACTCATTGGAACGGCCTGCCAGTTTCATAATAATCTGAACGATGGTTTATGAACGAATAGAGAATAAACATACGAAATATGTTGATCAATATTTATATGTTATCTTGAGTAGTGTTATTTTGGTGTCGTAATTTATTATATCTACTAATACATCTTACACAAAAATATATGGGTAATATCGAAACACAGAATTAATCATAATAATAATATATAAGTTTTGTTTTGTTTTTTTATTAAATCATTGGAAGTCCTGTATCGTAAGTGTTATTTTACAAATACCCAGATTGGGAACAACTATTTGTAGGCCATACAAACATTTGCTAGAACCCACGACACGGAGTGTAGCAGTTAATTTAATCATATCATCAATTTTATGTAGGTACTGTCATAATTATCATCCAATAAAACTTATTTCACATATCTATTGCATTATCTTAGTGAAGACACAAATACAGTAATCTGCATTGTTATTGATGGATATGATATTTATGGGATTACTGATGTAATCCCACAAATAATATCAACAACTGCTGATTAACATTATTTGGTAATATTCAAAAATAAATAAAATAATCAATGTAAAATTAATCTGGTTGCTAAAGTTTTAGACGCACGAAACTTTTTAGAAATACTTTCGTTGTGCGTACAGCTAAGGAGTGGAATTCCCTGCCGGAGTCTGTGTTTCCTGATAGCTATAATAATCTGGAAGTTTTTAAGTCAAGATCGAAGCATGCTACCTCTTAGACCACATCATCGCTTACCATCAGGTGAGATGGTGGTCTAACGTTAATGTTTGAAGCGCGAATAACCTAATGTCTAAGGCATCAACCTTGTGATCGAGGGGTCGCGGGTTCTAACCCCAATCATTACTATGATGTATACAACTATTGCTATGAACCCACTCCAGTCTCAAGAATAAATATTTAGCTTAGTTGGAGGGGTTAAAAAGATTGCTAGTATTGTGAATTCTATCCATATTGCTAAAAATCGCAAGCAACAAAAAAGTATTTCAAACTCTGTGATGAAGAATTCCCAGATTCTTTAATTTATTTAGATTATATTATTTATTTCGATTTTTTTAATATATGGGAGAAGTTTGTGGATATTAAACAACAGACGCACGATCTTCAACGTTAAGCGACGCTTGTCAAACCCAGAAAATCTGAAACTGGTCTTACCGAGGGGTTCGACCTTCACATACTGGATTGTGAGCTCAGATAGGCAGTCACTACATGTAAAACACTAGTACTTAGTCTGCATCCGGTAAGCAAATGATGAGATGGAACATGTACACTAAATTGTATGCATAATGCCTACATAATATGTAGTCATTATGCATGCAATAATGACTACATAATACGTAGACATTGTGCATGCAATAATGACTACATATTATGTAGTCATTATGTTACAGCAAATATTATTTAACAAATAAATGTCTTGAATGTTATTTCATCGCATTCATTCATCCCTTAATGCATTAGTTTTAAAAACTTATCTTACCGACGCCATCATGCTCATCGCATCGCAAGTATTTATTAGAATAACTATACATTGACTAGATGACCATGTTTCGGTGTAACTCCGCGGGGTAGTCGGCTCAGAAACAATGACCTCATGTATTTAGTTTAAAGCTGACAAAAGATTGATATGTAAAAGGGCTGTAGTGTTTCCTATTGATAAAATTTATATTATTTATAATTTCATGGCTCAGTGTTGAGTAATATTGAATTAACATTTTTTTACTTTTAGGGGAGATCGACCTATTTTATTTTCTAAATCTACGATTTTTCTTCTAAGATCTACTTTTGTTTTGATTTTTTTTTAACTATAATAAATACTTTATGATGTAAACAAAAACTAAGAATTTTGTTCCTTTCATAGCACTTTTCCCTCTAGGTCGAAGAGTTGTATTCTCTATGCTCTAGGTACTAGATTAATTTCAAAACTATTCTACAATCTCTGAGCTGAATCGTCAGAATTTTAAAAGGCAGTTATCCAGTACATTTCCTCTTGCACTTTTATGTTTCACCAGGTTTGCCTATAAATCAAAACTTACTATACTGAGCGAAGAAAGTTAGTTTGACTGCTCGTAGGAAATACTGACGCCGACGCTGTTCTTATGTAATTTTATTCCTCGAACTACGGTTTATAAATTCATAGGTTTTTCAATGGAAACATGTGCTTTGTGTTTGTTGTTCGAAAAAAATGATAAATTATGTTAAGTATATGAAATACAGGGTTATTTGTAAAACACTAACAATCCCTCAGTATTATGTTAGTAACATAATAAATAAAAAAAATTGATTCTATGACTTTTAATAATTCGTCATATTTTAAGTTTTTAAGCTAACATGTTCACTGAGAGTATCATTAGAACTTAAAACGGGATATTTACCTTGTGTATTTATTGTTTTGAGTTTCCGATATTTCGGCACTGTTGCAAGCGCCATGATCACGGATGAACTGAAGTAATTGCGGGTGGATGTTTATGAGCAGACAAATCGGTCTACCCTCTTTCTCGTTCGTTTTCTTTTAGCGACACCGCTACCACTGTCACATGTATCACTAAACACTCGATTAAATGTGTAAACGCCGAAAAAGTTACGTAGAAAGTTCGCGACTCGACACGGTGACTTATTTGTGTCGGGAACAGAATATATAATACTTCAGTTCATCCGTGATCATGGCGCTTGCAACAGTGCCGAAATATCGGAAACTCAAAACAAAACATACACATGGTAAATATCTCGTTTTAAGTTCTAATGATACTGTCATATTTTAGTTAATCAGATTTTCAAACAATTAAAAAAATATTCAATCGGCCGTTCTAAATGTTACACAGTCTGTGAAGCAAAAGAAAGTGCTAGTAATCTAGGTAAACTGGTATTGGTATTGGTAGTACAAAAGGCAGCGGAGGGAATCTTGAAGGTTTATTTTAAGTAAATGTATTATGTTTTATAAAAAGTCATAGAACAAAAGTTGTTGTATATATTGTTAGTAATATAGTTCTGCGAGGTTGTTAATGTTTTACCAATAACCCTGTATTAACTTCATTTACCATTAACGTTATAGAAAGCTCTCGAGACGCTGAAGACCGCTAAAGACGCTGGAGGCGCATCGAAAGGGCTGCTTTATCCAGAAAAAAGGCATCATCAGTCAATAATACACGAGGAGGAGTGTTAACGTTTTTATCAATATAAATTGAAGTTAATTTGAACTTCGCTTTATTTGATAACCACCATGCACCTTACTCGGAATCGCCGGATTTTATGCAGTGTATAAACTGTACCGAAATTGTCATCATTCGTGAATAAGGAATGAGGTTTTGACACAAAACCTATCACGTTCATTCCGTCGATCGATCCCGGAGACTCGTGTCTGTAGCGAGTGCCGCCACCAGCGCCAGGAGACTCGCCAGGAGGCTGGTATCAGAGGCCAGAAACTGCAGTAAGTGATCGAACATAATAATCAGTGAAAAGTGTCGTGAGTTGTGATCAATCGTTAAGTGAAACATGAAAAGATACGCAACGGTTATAAACTAGAAACTCATCCCAGTTTCTATTTTCTTTATGAATTAGCTTACTATTTTTTTTAAATGTTTATTTTTATGTAATTACATAATAATTATTGTCCTTATGGATATATCTTTATTAATTTGGTAATGGCAAATGACCTTGGTGTGTTATATGACCAATTAAAAAATATTGAACATAATTTGAAAAAACTAAGTTACCCTAAAAGGACAGAAACTATTCTAAAGCAAAAGTAACAGGAAGCAACATTGTTAAAATGTCAATTTGATGAATGTTTAAAAACCATATCGATATAGATCGATAAGAAACAATTTAGTACTAGTGTTTTACAGGAAATACAATCATACTGTGATTTATTTGAAAAGACTTACAAATGTAATCAATATAATGTGAGTGAATTTAATGAAATCATATTTTTTATGTCTTTATGAGCTATAATTTTGTTTTGCTGGGATCCGTAGCCGAATAGCAAAAAAAGGAGCCCTTAAAGGTTCGCCATGTCTGTCTGTCTATCCGTCCAAATGTCACAGCTTTATTCCGAAACTAGACACAGTTGAAACTTGATAGGCAGATGTATTCTGTGAATCGCTTTATGATTTTTGTACAAATAAAACATTTAGGTCGGGGTTCCCATACATGGAACTGGAAAAAAACATCCAACCTACATGAGGTTTCTAGAACCATTATTTCTCAGTCGATCGTTTGAAAGATAGACACTTTCAAAGTGGTGAAATGTCTACATTTTAAAATAAGAGAGAAAACATAATTATGTAATATAATATGCTATAGATCTTAATGAAAATTTGGAACGAATATTGGTTTGAACGAGACACAGTCAGCAGTTTTAGAGATATAGCAAAGTTTCAAAAATCGCAACTTTAACTTCATTAATACTTGCTATGAAAATTAAAGTTATGCTTTTTATCTCGCATGTTAATACTGAACTCTGGGCTCTCTCTCATGGGCGAGTCCGACTCTCACTTGGAAACTTTTGTAGCTTTAGTGACACTACTTTATGATTGACGATGGAAGTGAAAAGTGAAAAATCAATTGACCAACCCTAAGACACGCCATGTTGGTACGACATTAAATTACTGTATTTTCATTGGTATACTGATGGAGTACTGGTGGATCAGTGGTTACTGGGACAACTTAGGAGTTGTTAGAACCTAGATAGGTAGATTACTTTGTGTAATTAATTTCATCACCACAACTCTCAAAACGTTCAAGGAAGACATTGTGAGGAAATCAGCATGTCTTAGGACTGACAAATCTAAAGGCATGTGACTTCCTCCTACACAATATATTGGACCCGCGAGGTGGATCACAGCTCGTGGCCTTGTGTTCCTGTAGTGGAAACTTTATAGATTGGTTATGTTATGTTAAGTAGTATTATGATGAAGAGTTTCAACCTCGTTGGTTGAATGGTCACAAGTGCAACTGCAGAGCACTAGGTCTCGGGTTGGATTCCCGGGTTGGACAAAAAGTGATATTGGGTTTCTCTGAATAGAATTTCTCACTAGTATCTGTTCTCCCGGAGTTTGGAAGTTGTCGGTGTAATACCCCCTTTTTTCTGGGTGAGACATTCATCGAATGACTTCTCCCGCTGGTGAAGTGGAAACTTTCAACTTCTTATTTTACTTATTAGAATTTTCTTCCGCCGCGACGATCGATCGCTGTTTTGTCTGCGTTGCCGTAGAAGATGTACATGAATAGTAGTACATCTAAGACTTGTTCTGTTGGCATGGTTTCCGACTTAGAGATCCGTCGCGTGGCTGTGGCTATGCTAAAAATCTATAAAAGAAAAAGTTTTTGTGACCGAGTACTCCACCGCATACCCAGTGTCATAATCCTGTGCACGCCACTGGTGGAACGGTATGTCAGACTTCTACTAACTTAAAACGCATCCTGTTCCTTCAGCTGCCCTTAAGTTCCGGGGCCACGGTATCCCGTAGAACATTCCGCAACCCCGGCAGATATCCCCTTGCCTCGGAAATCACGTGAAGCCGTGTGTCCTGATTGTTATTTGGGCATCTTTGACAGTCATTACGGATAGTCAGAAGCCAGTAAATCTGACACTGGTCTGGCCAAGGTATATTGTATTACCCAGTTACTGGGTTGTGATGATCAGACGACCGACAGACAGAGGCAGTCGATCCATGTAAACGGTTAAGCAGAAGATGATGAGTTTTTACCGTAAAACCCAATTCAAACAGGCGACAATCAATGCCATAATAATATTACTGATTGTCGCCTACCTGAATGGGGTGTCAGTTAACCGAGTTGCACCGCGCGCCATTGTTTTGACCCCTTCTCTTCACAATAGATAAGGGTGTGGACAATGAAGTAGGTAGGACCCCTCGCATCGGATCTTGAGGGGTACTTGTGTGTGTAGAGTGAAACACTACATAATTATAGCATTTATGAAAAAAATTCGTTAAAAAAAGTTTTTATTTTATGCTTTTAAGTGTTTGTGTTACTTGAGATACCTACATACCGTTCGCACTTACTTTTTAAAAAGAGTGTTTGCTGTACACGTCTTTTTTACCCACTTAAACCATATGTCAGACGTGATTCAGAAGGTATGAGCCTTAGCTGTGGTGATATTAATAGGATGATGATGCTAAACAGTACATAAATATGTACGAGGGCAGCAATCGCAGGAGATTTGCTATATACATACATACGAACGTACATACATACATATATACATACATACATCTGGTCGAATACAGAACCTCCTTTTTTTAAGTCGGTTAAAAAAAGAAATCAGTCAAAACAACTGCTAATACTGCTATTGGGGAAGGACGCGAAAACGAATGAAACTCTAGTGATAAATCTATACTAATATCAAAAAGCGGAAAAGTTCGTTCGTTTGTTTCAACGCGTAAATCTTCGAAAGTACTGGGTGGATTTGCATGAAATTTGGTCTAGCAGTAGCTTGAAGCTTGAGGAAGGTTATAGGGTACTTTTTACCCGACTGCAAAAAAGGAGAGTTACCTTTTTCTCGTGATAAAGGCCTTGGAAGCGAAGCCTCGCAAGACTGCTTATGTCATAAGTGACATGTCAATAATCAAACTCATTATGTCCGAACTTTTTATAGACTATTTTATATCACAACCAAATTTCGCACCGCACTTTCTTCATAATAGGCGGATCAGTAAAAGAGTCACCATAAATGGGTTTCACTGTAATTGCACTTCCTAATCGAACTGTGAACAAGGGTATTGTTTTATTCATGATAGGATTGCGTTTGACCACTATCTCACCCGATTATAAGCAATGATGTAGTCGCAGATTAAGCACACTACCTGGAAGTAACTTATTCATTCTTGACTTAAAGACTCCCTAGTTACAGCTATAAGGAAATACAGACTCTGGCAGGGAGTACCACTCCTTAGCTGTAAGCACGATGAAAGAATTCCCATAACGGTATGTACAGTTTGACATACCGTTAGTAAATCTGGATAACATAAACTCTATACCAGAGCCCAAAGAACCGGTTCCATCGTTACTGGAATGGGTAGAACATTAAGAGTAGACGGTAAAGATAAACGCGCGCGCATTGCTGGAGCGACCGAAATATTAGGTGCCAGCTAAATCAGTTTGTGAGGTTGCAATCAGCGGGCAGCCTGTAACGTTTGTTTTACGCTGATTGTGGCCTGTTTGCTCCCGAGCTGGTCAGCCATGACACTTTGCAGGTAAGAGCAGAAAGTTCACTTGATTCAATTGGTGAGTTTTGGAGCTAGTCTTCTTATTGTATTGTTATTTGACTTTGGCTTACCAAGAAGACGTAATTTACGTACAAATTATTATTATTTTATTCCTTATGGGTCCACTCTTCACCTCGATCACGCTTGATATTACGTGAATGGTCTATGATGGACCGAGCGAGTCCAGAAGATGCCTATGACCTATGCCTTTTGGCTAGGGTCATACGATTAGAGGCATTTAGCGGTATTTTCTTGGCTAGTAAAATATTGATTGTACTGGATAAATACCGTCGATGATCAATTCCTTTTTAATTTCTATGTACTAAGTGACCCGGCACAAAAATAGGTAAAAAGTAAAAGATTGTCTGTAAAAGTTCTCTTTTATTTGTTTTCTGTTATAAGTTTATAACGTACTATAAAGAGTTTCTTTTTCTAAAATAATCGTCTTTCAAAAACTTGACAAAGGATCTTTATCTCTCTTCTTAAATTGTTCTTGTTTTATATATATATTTATATATATGTTTAGAGAATGTTATTTATTGTTTTTTTTATTTTATATAGATACATAGGACACCTTGGACTACCCGCGTATTTATTTTCTCCTATGTGTCAAATCCATCCTAAGGTTGTCTGTAAAAGATCGCTTTTAGCGATAAGACCACCCATTGTATCATTGTATTGTATTGTTTTAAGTTGTAAAGTCCTTATTGTTTTACTGTTATAGTGTACAATAATTAATAAATCTGTCTATCGATCTATCCCACGACCTATTATCAGAGCTATCAAATATATCTGTACAAATCAATATTAAAAATAAGTCGAGCTGTTACAAAGGAGTTCGTGAATAAACACGAGATTTTTATAAATTAGATAAAAATATACAAGATATTGCGCATCAAGTTCAAGTGTAGGGGCTGTTGACGTCACTTGTTGATAAATAGTGTAACATCGCGTGACGTCACGCAAATTTTCAATGCATTGTATCGTCTTTATTGTTTGTTTACGTGAGAAAAGAAAATACTTTTTTAATGCTATGTGCTTTTCTATTTTATTTATAGTTCTATCTGTATAGTGATTTTTGGTGCAAATCAGGCCAATAATTTCTGTTAAAATAACACGAACTGTTCTTTTTTACCGGTGGGAACCTGTAAATGGCTTTGTGATGCTATAACCACTAAGCTATCGATGTATGTGTGTAGTTTAGCTAATGGTTCTCCTTATAATAAATAAAACATACACTTCTTTGTTAGTTTAACTGACGAACCCATTTTTTTAAACCAAGAAATAGTCCTATTATTTGGGTATATTCATGTATATTTCGCGTTGCGCTAAAAGCGATATGTTGACTGGTCAGGAGGGTATGCATTGTTCATATGGGGTTGTTTCCACTAGCGATGCCATTCGAACTGGCTATCCGTGCTATACTTATTATACATGTAAAATCGATTAAGTTTTCTGAACGTGTCTGCTTGGTGTCACGGAGTGCACATTTGGACATGTTCAAACTACAACGACTGTAGATAATTAGTTTTGTAGCTACATTTTCTCGATTGATGTTACGTGCTGTTGATTGGGTTTTGAACGTTAGTTAGCGTTATTATTTCCATATTTCGTGTTTGTATAAACGACAAAACTTAAAAAAAAGCTTTAAAAAATAAAATATCTTAAAGCAAAAACTGCATACGTTATTTAATCTGACAAAATGAAAACTTATTCGCAGTCGGTAGGATTCGAACCTACGCTCCCAGAGGGAATCTGATTTCTAGTCAGACGCCTTAACCGCTCGGCCACGACTGCTCCTTGAAGCATGTAGAAACATCATGGTGTTTTAAGGCGAAAGGATTGGCTAAATTACAAAATAGACCTCGTTTTGAAGGACTACTACTACTAGATGGATGGACTAAATAGATAAAAAAAAAATACCTAATACGCGTAACATATTTGACTTTAAATTTTAAATTTAATTTTTTCATTATTGATCATACTTTTCTTGGAAAAAAATCGAATATATCCTCTTTATTTTTGCAATAATTTGCTTACTGCTTTGAAATAACTGAACCGATTTAAATATTTCTTTCACATTATTATAGAGAATTTATTGCTTTATAAAATTTAAATACAAAATTTTACAAAATTATTACTTAAGTGCCGTTAAATCAATAATACCATATTATTACATTAGCGCCCGGCGCGCGCGCTCACTCATACGCAAGGGCCAGTCTCACCCTAGCGTTCGCACGGGGAGGCTGTGTCGCATGTTAGCGCGCCCCGCTCTTTAAACTTTGCGTCAAAGAGTAAACAGCGTAGATAGTACGTTTGGTACAGTGGTATGGTTGAGCTATTTAAATACCGGACATTTCGTTTGCGCTTGGACGTATGTGAATATTTAGTTTTAGTGTTGATTGCGAGTGGACTAAACTAAATGTTAAGTAAATAAAGATATTATTTTTATATTTTAGTTTTTATTGTTTCGTAGCCAAATGACACAAACCATTTTTTCTCCAAGTCAATTGTTTGAAATATTATTATTATTTAGCCTGCACTGTCCCACTGCTGGGCAAAGGCCTCCCTTCATTCCTTCCAACGGTCCCGGTTCTGCGGCAATTCTTTCCAATTCTCAAGGAAGACATCAAGTTCGTCCCGCCATCTCCTTCGTGGTCTGCCGCGACCTTGTGTCCCTGTTTCAGGGCACCAATCTCGAGGTTTACGGGCCCACAGCTCGTTCGGCATGCATATCGTTCGTTTGAAATATATTTATTTATTTTATTAACACTATGAAAAACAAAGTTGAAAGAAAAACTGCTTGCTACTATGGAACTCTTTATGGGCGAGTTTGACTCGCACTCGGAAAGTTTTTTATTAGGGTTCCGTAGCCGAATGTCAAAAAACGGAACCCTTATAGTTTCGGTATGTCTGTCCGTCTGTCTGTCTGTCTGTCCGTCCGTCCGTCCGTATGTCACAGCCATTTTATTCCGAAACTGTTAAGAATATACAAGTGAAACTTAGTAAGTAGATGTATTCTGTAAACTGCTTTCCGATTTTAAGAAAAAAAAAATAATAATATTTAAAATAAAGGGGGGTCCCCATACATGGAACTAGAACTGAAAATTTTTTTTTTCATGAAACCTATGCGTGTGTGGTATCCATAGACAGGTCTTTAAAAATGTTATAAGGGTTTCTAAAACGACTTTTTCATAAAGTCAATGGTTTAAAAGATATAAGCTTCCAAAGTGGTAAAATGTGTCCACCCTCTAACTTCTATAATAATGGAGTGAAAAATCTAAAAAAAATATATGTCTGTAGACTTTAATGTAAATTTTCAACCAAAATTAGTTTGAATGAAATCGGGTCAGCAATTTTTGAGATACAGCATATTTTCTAAAACCGCAAATATAACTTTGTAATTCATATAAACACTATGAAAAACAAAGTTATTTAGCGTAGTTGTAAAAATGTAAATAAGCTAGTTTTAAGAAATTTTTTAGGTTATTTTTATTCGTCAAATAAATATACATATATTATACTATTATAGTTACTACGGAACCCTTCATGGGCGAGTCTGACTCGCACTTGGCCAATTTTTTAAGTACATTATAAATACTTTTTACCAAAAATTAAACCGACTCCCAAAAAACACTGCAAAGTGAAAAATAACTAACCACATTCAAGTAGGTAATCGAAGCGGGACACATGAAATACTTATTATTCCTACTTATATATTGAGTAGTTCCAGTGGCCATCTGTTGTATTCATCATCAGGTCCACTTCGCAAATTGTGCTTTTCGAATGCAACTGCACAAGTTACTATAAAAAATACTCAAATCACTATAGGTGTGCCTATAATATTTGAAGAGTTCCCTCGATTTCTCCAGGATCCCATCATCAGATCCTGACTAAGTGACAATGGGACCAATTTCGAAGTATACCCTTTCAAACAAAAAAGAATTTTTCAAATCGGTTCAGCCGTCTTTGAGTAATCGGTGAACATACATTAAAAAAAATATACGCGTCAAATTGATAACCTCCTCCTTTTTTGTCGTCGGTTGATAAAAGCGTTATTATTTATTTTCACAAAAACAAATTGATATTTTTTATATTTTGATTCACTCTAACTACAATAACTACTCACTAAAGAATATTTTGTTCTCAAAACAAGCATTGCAAATGTTCTGAGTCCGACTATATTCAATCGATTTATGATAATAAAAGCTAATATGTAGCGACAAAAATCCTTCGAACGTATCTGCGTCCGGTGATACCTATGACATTCGGGGGAGCGCGCGGGCGCTCGGGGTGGTCAGCACTGGCCGCTTGTTTCACGTTCAATGCTCAAGGACGTTGGGCAATCCTTTCACCTTAAGAGTAAACTAGATCGTATGGAAACAATAATTACTGTTAGCTATTGAAACAGGTGTTTAGATATTATAGAATAACTATTTGCATGCATAGATACATCGGGCTTAGTGCCTATCTTCTTAGTCAAATGAAATGAGTCACTTTAAGCTTGATATAAGTTTAAGTAACTAGGTGTGTAGTATTATTTATTGTAATCTTACCAAATATCAATCATGTTTAACTGTACTGTAACATCTGTTGGTGAACCATAAATAAATAGGTTTCAGATTTAATCACAAGAATCTTGATATTGCCCCTTTTAACATTAGACAAGGAAGTGAACAAAACATATTTTTGTCATAACAATATATTTGATTCTATTCTCGTTTTAGCATATTGTGAACGCAAAGGCATATTAATACTTGACGTACATCAAAATCCCTAACAAAAGTACACATACAAGATAATTTTGTATCAACTTGCTCGCATCCAGAGGAGAGCTCTCCAGAACTGTACAACACAATAACGGCAAAGTAACAACATTGCAAATAACGACATATTTCAACTGAAACGGCAAAGGTACCAGGAGATAAAATTGGCCAAGTGCGAGTCAGACTCGCCCATGAAAGGTTCCTTAGTAACTACGCCAACTAACTTTGTTTTTCATAGTGTTTGTATGAAATACAAAGTTATATTTGCGGTTTTAAGAAATATGCTATATCTCAAAAACTACTAACCCGATCTCGTTCAAACTAATTTTTCTTGAAAGTTTACATTAAAATCTACAGCATATATATATTTTTTTGATTTTTCTCTCCATTATTATAGAAGTCAGAGGGGGGACACACATTTTACCACTTTGGAAGCGAATATCTTATAAACGATTAACTTTATGAAAAAGTAGTTTTAGAAACCTCAATGCAATTTTTAAATACCTGTCTGTAGATACCACACACGCATAGGTTTCATGAAAAATAAAATATTTTCAGTTTCAGTTCCATGTATGGGGAGCCCCTCTTTATTTTAAATATTTTTTAATTTCTTTCTTAAAGTCGGAAAGCGGTTTACAGAATACATCTACCTACCAAGTTTCATTTGTATAGTCCTAATAGTTTTGGAATAAAATGGCTGTGACATATGGACGGACGGACGGACAGACAGACAGACATGACTAAACTATAAGGGTTCCGTTTTTTGCCATTCGGGTACGGAACCCTAATAAAATGTAGCATTATGCTTTGAGTCGCGCACTAAATGCGAAGAGCCGGGAGTCTAATCGGCAAAGAGAATTCTTTGAGAGCAATCGAAAGGGTTGCCTTCATTTTCCTTTACATGTTATTTGGGAGGTACGTGTTTTGTTGGACTTTTTTGCAGTCGCCTATCGATTGTGCATGCATATATAAATAATATATCCTAAATATATTACAGACTGCGTTGCCTGCCGTGGGTTACGGGAATGTTCTACAGAGATACCGTGGCCTCGAATGCAAGGATAACTGATGGATCAGAGTGGGGTTTTTTTGTCATTAGAAGTCTGACATTCCCTTGCGCTCAGCCAAGGGTGAGAGGAGTAATTTGATTATTTTACCCCCAAAACAAAATAAAACAAAAGGACCGTTGACGCCTAAGTTTTATTTAATGTACTTAAATAGTTAGGTTTAGCAGTGTTTTTAAAATTAATGTTTTAAATCCCAATAAAAACAAATTGAAACAAAAGAAAGGTACCTTACAGACTCTAAGTTTGGTCATTAACAGTATCAATAGAACTTTTCTAAAACGGGATATTTAGCTTGCATGTTTATTGTATCAAATTTCCGATATTTCGGCACTGTTGCATGCGCCATGATTGCACATGAACGTGGTTAATATCCCATTTTAAGTTTTGATGATTTTACATTACTTACAAACTAGGACTGCCAAAGAAACTGAAGACTCCGAAACGTCCAGAAGTAATCTAATCTAAACCTAACCGAAAAAAGGTTTTGCACCAGTCAATTTCCTCGTAGATCCGAAACCACGTAGTGTCCATAAGCTGAGGTTCCAGGGAGCAGTTCCGCCGACTCGGCTAGAGCAGGCGTCTCAATTATTTCGATGGAGGAAGCCGTCATTGGGTTCCGCGTAATGGCCGCCGGGTCACCGCCGATCCCGTGGTTACGGCTCCAATTATTGAAGACTGCGCTTCGTTTTCTGCTCAGACTTTGAAGGTATTGGATGTTTGTACGTGTGATCAGTAATTATTGGTTGGTTAATTAGAATTATCTTTATGAGAGCTGGCTGGTTTTAATTTGATAGCCAGAAGTTAGTAATATTAATTTGGCAAGACTGGACCCCAGCCTGAGCAAAATTCAAAATCAATGTCATTTACTTAAACTAGGCTAAAATCAGCACTTTTAAAATGACAAAGTACAGTAAGCTGTCTCGGCTATAATTTCAACACCTTTGACTGTCGTTACAGGAAAAGAATGTAGGTTCATGTCTGTCGTGCTCTTTGAGGAAATAATCACACAGATTTGAGCGGACCTGTCCAGACAGTTCATCATTTGTCAGTTATCGTGTAGCTCAACTTAGAACAGGAGCTCAACGATCTGATGAACAATACCAAAGTATGGACATTTGGGTAGGCCACACAAATACTCAAACTGCTTGACATCATTAAATAAATTATAGTGAAAGTAAAAACAACGAAGAAACAATAACCTACATAATCCTCACATTTACAATAATGTTATATAAAAAAAAATAGGAATATACTCACACTTATATACAACATATAGACAACTTTTATTCCAGAATTTCTACGGGGCCGGGATGAACGCGGTAAAAACCTCATCCCATGTAGGAAGTCGCGCGTACAGCTAGTATAAAATTACACTAAAAATAAATAAATATATAAATGCTACTAATATTATAAATGCAAACATTTGTTAATTTGTATTTAAATACACGCACGGGTTAAGTAGACGCACAGCCTTACTGAGCTGATCTACGAGTGGCCCTACCTAAAAAAAAAACGAAATACTTGGACGAAATTTAACACACATAATTTTTAATCCCGATAACATGTTCAAAATATGTGTGATGTAACTTTATAGAATACTTGTTGTTTCCCCCAACTTCGTTCGCTTTGATTTTTTAACCGACTTCTGAAAAAGGAGGAGGTTCTCAATTCGGATGTATGTTTTTTTTTTTTTTTCATAGCTCCGTCGCTTGCCAACCGATTTGATAAATTATTTTTTGTTGGAAAGGGTATACTTTCCAAATGGTCCCATGAAAATTTTATCGAAATCGTCTAAAATTGTTGTCAAAAAAAATATTTACATTGATGATCTTTTCGTTTACTCTGCATTGTGTTTTTTTGTTCGCGCGTTTTTATTTTTTTGTAGTTGACATTTTGGCTTTTATAACTAGATTAATTACAAATTGACCCACTAAAAAGCGCGAAAATTAAAACTTTTTTGCAAAAAAATAAAACCGACTTCCATATAAAAACACTACAAAGCCAAAAATAAATTTAATTTCGGAAGGCGGTGTGAAAAAAAAAGAAAATACAAAACCAATAACACCGACTACCGAAATTAAATTTATTTTTGGCTTTGTAGTGTTTTGATATGGAAGTCGATTTATTTTTTTGCAAAAAAGTTTTTATTATCAAGCGACAACAAAAAAAGGATGGGGTTATCAATTCGACGGGTATATTTTTTTATATTGATGATCACCGATTACTTGAAGACGGCTGAATCGATTTGGAAAATTCTTTTTTTGTTTGAAAGGGTTTACTTCGAAATTGGTCCCATTGTCACCAAGTCAGGATCTGATGATGGGATCCTGGAGAAATCGAGGGAAATCAAACTCTTCAAATATTATACAGGTGTGCACCTATAGTGATTTGAGTATTTTTTATTGTAACTTGTGTAGTTGCATTCGAAAAGCACCATTTGTGAAGTGGCCCTGATGATGAAGACCACAGATGGGCACTGGAACTACTCAATATATAAGTAGGAATAAGAAGTATTTCATGGGTTCCGTTTCGATTCCTTCAATATGGTTATCAAGCACAATATGCTCGTCACAATGCAGATGGTGAAGTACCAGGAGAACTCAACAATTAACGGCCCAGCATTGGGAAAAGCAATATTTTGTAAAAGGTTATAAGTAGTTGAGATTTAGGCTTTTGTAACTAGGTAAATTATAAATCGACCAACTAAAAAGAGTGAAAAAACCGACTTCCAAAAAACACTGCAAAGTAAAAATAACTTTAATTTCGGAAGTTGGTGCCAAAAACGAAAATACAAAACTAAAGACACCGACTACCGAAATTAAAGTTATTTTTCACTTTGCAGTGTTTTTTGGAAGTCGGTTTAATTTTTTGGTAAAAAGTTTTTATAGAATCTTCATCCTGTTTCAGTCCTTAAGCGCTTAGTGTTTGAAAGTAGCCTATGATTTACCCCGGATTCTCAATTATCTCCATGCCAAATTTCTTCAAAATCGGTTCAGCGGTTCAGCCGATAGACAGACAAACAGGCAATTTCGCATTTTTAGGGTTCCGTAGCCGAATGGCAAAAAACGGAACCCTTATAGTTCCGTCATGTCTATCTGTCCGTCCGTCGTATGTCACAGCCATATTATTCCAAAACTATTAGGACTATACAAACATGTGAAACTTGGTATGTTTAAAAAATTAAAATAGGTATATTTAAAATAAACCCCTTTATACATGGAACTAAAAATGAAAATATTTTTTGTTTGGTATTTAAACACAGGTCTTTAAAATGACATTGAGGTTTTTAAAACTACTTTTTCATTAAGTTAATCGTTTAAAAGATATACGCTTCCAAAGTGATAAAATGTATGTCCTCCCCCTCTAACTTCTACAATAATGGAGTGAAAAATTAAAAAAAAAAAACATACTGTAGATCTTAATGTAAACTTTGAACCAAAATTGGTTTGAACGAGATCGGGTCAGCAGTTTTTGAGATAAAGCATATTTTATAAAACCGCAAATATAACTTTGTAATTCATACACTATGAAAAACATTGTTATTTTGCGTAGTTACTACGGAGCCCTTCATGGGCGAGTCTGACTCGCACTTGGCCAATTTTTAATTTTAGTATGGATTGATACGGATATAAAGACACCTAATCCATATTATGCAAAGGCTCCTAAGACTTGTAATAATTGACTGACGAATTGAATGACTTTCTATTGCAGCATAGTCAGATGTGTCTGAATTGCAAAATGTGCGCTATTGCGTAACCACGCCGTATGTGCCTGCTTTAGTAAAGACTAGCTTTGCCCGCGACTTCGTTTGCGTGGGAGGTTTTTCCCGCGTAAATCCCGATCCCGTGGAAATTCCGAGATAAAAAGTAGCCTATGTGTTATTCCAGGATGTCAACTATCGACTTACCACATTTCATTGAGATCCGTTCAGTACTTTTTGAGTGAAAGAGCAACAAACATACATACATCACAAACTTTCGCATTTATAATATTACTAGCTTCTACCCGCGACTTCGCACGCGTGGTAAGGTTTTCCCGCGCAAATCCCGATCCCGTGGGAATTTTGTGATAAAAAGTAGCCTATGTGTTATTCCAGGCTGCCAACTATCTACTTACCAAATTTCATTCAGATCCGTTCAGTAGTTTTTGCGTGAAAGAGATCCATCCATCCTCACAAACTTTCGCATTTATAATATTAGTAGGATTAGGAAGTAGGATTTATTGACCTTCATTTCTAGCAAGTTGTTTCAACAGTAGGTCAGAGCACTTTCTATTAGTGAATATAATAATATTTTCTACTTCGCTATCAAGCAGCAGTCGTGGCCGAGCGGTTAAGGCGTCTGACTAGAAATCAGATTCCCTCTGGGAGCGTAGGTTCGAATCCTACCGACTGCGAACGGTTTTTGCTAGAGTCCGTTTAAAATTAATTCAAATGCATTATTTTTAAATATTTTTTTCGTTCTACACTCCTTCATATTAACTGTAACCGTGGCAAAATTCATACTTCTCCTTCCGCGTAACTTTTGTAAAAAGAGCCAGTTATTTACAATAATTAAAGCTCAGCACTATCATAAGTGAAGTATCATTGAGAAATAGAATCATACTGAGCTCTATTGTATTTATTAAAATAATGCTTTTCGTTATTTTACTGAATAAATAATCTAAATATATATAACTCAAAGGTGACTGACTGACTGACTGACATAGTGATCTATCAACGCACAGCCCAAACCACTGGACGGATCGGGCTGTTGGCATGCAGGTAGATGTTATGACGTAGGCATCCGCTAAGAAAGGATTTTGCGAAATTCCCACGGGATCGGGATTTACACGGGAAAAACTTCCCACGCGGGCGAAGCCGCTGGCACAAGCTAGTAATAAAATAATTATAAAAGATTTATTGGAACTAAAAACACAAATACAATAAATTAGAGTACGACAATGACTGCATTCGTTGTAAACTGTGTTGCAGCCATTAACGCCTATACAAGTAGTTAACGCGTCAGCGTTCCATCGTAAACAAACAATTTCTAGGTAAGTTTAAACAAAGATAACAAAGAAAAGAATATAAAACAAGAATATAAAAAAAAAATCTCCAAGATTTAGTATCGCTTGCGCATCGTAAGGCGTTAGTCCCAGCAGTCATTTGTTGGCCATTGGATAGTGATTACGGATATTCAGAAGCCAGAAATGATTAAATTAAATGACACCAGTCTAACGAAGGAGTATCCTGTTACCCAGCTACTGCCAACTTAGAGGTAAGATAGGCAGATGCTCCATGTAAGACACTAGAACTCAGCTAGAAAAGGCTAAGCAGATTATTGGTTAAAAACCAATGCAAGATCTTTATTTTTTATGAATTGTATAGTTACAAGAAAAGCATAATCGATTTTCAAAGTAAGTATCTGATTATCGATGATAAGTTGTGTCGCTGATGAGCCCTGTCGGCGAAGTGTCCTGTCGGCGAAGTGTCCCATCGGCGAAGTGTCCTGTCAGCGAAGTGTCCTGTCGGCGAAGTGTCCTGTCGGCGAAGTGTTCTGTCGGCGATGTGTCCTTTCGGCGAAGAGTCCTGTCGGCGAAGTGTCTTGTCGGCGAAGAGTCCCGTCGAAGTAAAGTCTTGTCGGTGTTCAGTCTGTCGACGTAGTGTCTGTCGGCATTTAGTCGTATACTCAAGTTTTCAGTAAGGTATAAACTTCATTATTTTTAAATCAGTTTTTTTTTTCCTATATATTTTTCTCAGCAAACCCAATTTTGATACCCAAAATTATCAGAGCAGTGGACAAAAAATAACCAGGTAGCTATCTTGGACCGTCCTCTATATTGCATTCAAAATTACATACCTTAACGAATCATGCATTGACAAGACATCCAGACGGTACTTTACTGCCTGAATGCCACCATGGGACCTAGAAGCGAGAGCCCTCGCACGCCTGTATGAGGAGAGTGTGGAGGCGTTTCGCCAGGGCGTAATTCTGTTACCGCGCCTTGTTGCGGCACGGCGGACGGAGCTCCGGCGCGAGATCATGGCGGCATGGAAAGAGCGGCTATGGCAACCCAGCGCTGGGCACGCCACAATAGCGGCGGTAAGTCCCCTCTTTGAGGAGTGGCTAAAGAGGCGTCATGGCGTCCTCACCTTCCACCTGACGCAGGCGCTCACCGGACACGGTTGTCATCACTGCGAGAATCGCC
Source organism: Tholera decimalis (assembly GCA_943138885.2). Lineage (NCBI taxonomy): Eukaryota > Metazoa > Arthropoda > Insecta > Lepidoptera > Noctuidae > Tholera > Tholera decimalis. The sequence continues at coordinate 1,663,045 of OW964553.2, read as the reverse complement.
CTGAGGACACGGTGGAACACACAGTGGAGATTTGCCCTGCTTGGGCATAGCTCCGCCGTGTCCTCGTAGGGGCAATAGGCGGCGACCTCTCGCTCCCGGCCCTGGTTCAATCCTTGGTCCGCAGCGAGGAGGCATGAGAAGCAGTCACCTCTTTCTGCGAAGTAGTTATGCAAGCGAAGGAGGTGGCGGGACGCGCGAGGGAGAGTCAGGTCTCACAGCCCTCGCGTCCCAGCCGCCGCAGGAGACGCTCCGGGCGTCGGAAGTCACAGGGTGACTCCCAGCCACCTCCGGGCGAGCCTGCGGGTTGCGAGCAATGGGTAGCTCGCCGCCCGACTGAAATCAGGCCCGTGTAGACGGCGCCGTGTATTCCACGCACGCCTCAAAGAGTGTCAGCAAAAATATTTCATAATAATATGATTTTGTTTGTTTCTTGTAAGTTTTTTTTTTACTGTGTGTACTTGTGGCATGTGTCAATAAACGTTTTTTTCTTTCTTTCAAAATTGTCGGGCCCATAAGGGGGCCGTTGCCTGCCGGGGTTGCGGAATTGTTCAAATGATGGAACACGGATGGGTTTTAGTCAGTAAAAGTCTGACACACCCTCTCGCTTCGCCCACAAAAAAAAAAAAAAAGACGGTACTTCACACCCGAACAGCTGCTCAATATCTATCAAGCCCAGGTTCGGTCGTGTATGGAGTACTGCTCTCATCTTTGGGATGAATCTGCCAAGTACCAACTGGACGCGCTTGAGTCTATTGAGAAACGGGCCAAAAAACTCATTTGCAACGATACACTGGTCAAATCAAAGCTCCAGAGCCTTGAACATCGACGACGAGTTGCTAGTCTATCGGTTTTCTATCGGTTACATTTCGGGGAGTGTGCGATGGAATTACACAATCTAATTCCGTCAAGCCGGTTCCATCAAACGACGATGCGCCATCATTACATGGTGGACATCCCACCCATACGCACAAAACGTTTTGGGAATACCTTTATTGTGCGTACGGCTAAGGAGTGAAACTCCTTGCCGGAGTCTGTGTTTTCCGATAGCTATAACCTAGGGGTCCTTAAGTCAAGAGTGAATAGGTTACTTTTAGGTAAGCGTGCTCCATCTGCGACCACATCATCACTTACCATCAGGTGAGATGGTGGTCAAACGCGAACCTATTATCAATTAAAAAAAAAAACAGATTTTACATCCTTATAATATTAGTATAGAAGAATAAAAAAGGCAAATTATATAAAAGCTTGAGAAAAACAGTTAGGTGTCTTGAATTATTGTCCTTTGTCTACTAGATGGGACAGAGGGTATCCCCTGTAGTCCTCCATTGCGGAGTCCTCCAAAGCTTTTCACTCCTGACTGTGCGACGCCAGGTTCATCTCTTGGGAATTCCAACCCAACTTTAATATTTAACTTATTTAAGAGCTTCGTTACTTAAGTTGTTTTTAAAGAATAAGTAAAGTCATAAATATCTTTTCAATTTAAATTCATTTTATTTTTGTGTTTTATTTATGAAAATGAGCCCAGTGGTTACGGGCCTGAATTACAAGTTACAAGTCGTGGAATCGAACCTAGTCAGGCACATTACTTTGTATAATGTATTTCATCACTACACTCAAAACATCGTTACATGGTCCACCATGGTTCCCAAAACGTTTGCGTTTACGTTTGCGTATGGAGTGTCCACACTCCATACGCAAACGTAAACGCAAACGTTTTGGGATTGTGCGTACGGCTAAGGAGTGGAATTCCTTGCCGGAGTCTGTGTTTTTCGATCGCTATTATCCTGGGGGTATTTAAGTCTAGAGTAAATAGATTACTTCTAGGTAAGCGTGCTCCATCTTCGACCACATCATCACTTACCATCAGGTGAGATGGTGGTCAAACGCGAACCTATCCAATAAAAAAGAAGAAAATAAAACGACGAAGGAAACGTCGTGGGGATACTGTGGCATGTAGGTACAAGGTCTGAAAATTCAGACACACAATTTTTTTTGAAGGTTTCACTTCTACCACGTGTGAATTGCACACATGTTTTTTTTGTACACTGACACCGTTAAATCTATCTCCTTTAAGTTTTGTTCATCCAAAGGTTGTCTGTAAGTACTGTTTCAGAGCGGAGGCGGGCGCGGTATATAGCGCGGGCGCGGGTAATTCAAAATGTATGTAGACGCCAGTTGCGCTCACAGTGCTCCCGCCAGCCGCGCGTCTTCATGAGGCGGGTGCGGGCGCGGGTGGCGCGGGTGTTTCTAATGGCTCAGTCCATAGATGATACATAGGCTCAGTCCGCCCGTATCGTTCACAGTGATATAGCGTCTGTTAGGTGACTACGCTTGAGGTTCTAAACCATTTTGATTCACCCGCCGAACCAACGTCAATAGTCATGGATATCAATACAGAAGAATTTATATCTGCAGTACAACATCGCACTGCAATTTCGCAGAGCAAACATCTCCAGAGACAGTAATTAATTAACTACTCCATAAACGTAATTTTTCGACTGATTTATAGATTTTAATTAAGAATAAATAAACGAATATTAGTTATTAAAACAAATATTGTTTCGATATGGAAACATGCACTTACCTTATTGTTATATTCTCCTCTGTTCTCATCAGGTTTTATACTTTTTCTAAAATTGGTGTCAATCTTGACTAAATATGGTGAGATCTTATTTAATATGTAGTCAAAAGTGTGTAATGACATTCTCGTGTATTCAAAGAATTTATCGGGTTACGTCCGTAAATCAGCGTTTTATACATAAAATTCTCCAAACTCTTCTCTTCCTCTATTTAAATGGTGTGTGCCAAACTTGATATATTGCAATTTCCATTTCAAATATGAATTTTCCATTAATAAAAGCAAATCTTCATCCATGTCTTCTAAATACGTAGCAAAGTTTGAGAACGACCAAACACTTGTGCAATGACACTCGTAGCTCGTTCGGCACTGTGAATACGCAGACGACAAGACCCGAGCGCCCGCGCCCGCCCCAGCATCCGCTAGTGCAGTCTGATTGAACGCTAAGGTACGATTCAGACCAACCGGCTCGCATCGGGCCGGGCCGGGCGGCATTTTACAATGCGGTAAAGAATATTGAAAGGTATCAACAGTAATTACAGTTCATATTTGCATGCAACTTACGCATAGTTACCTCCGTCGGCATCCCGCGACGCGTGGCGACGTGTCGTAGAATGCGTTCGGCTGTCGCGACGGCCGACCGGCTCCGACCGGCTCCGAACGGCGCCGTCGGCATCCAATCGGCTGCCGTCGGGTCCGTTCGGAGCCGGTGGGCCGTGCGTCGTGGAATACGAACGGAGATTACGGTGCAGCAACTAGGGAATCATTCAAGTTGTGTTCTTCAAGCGACAGTTAACATATTAAAGTAAAAAATTGATACGGATGAAAAACTGATTTCTTTAGTTCAGACAAATTTTTTTTAGTTGGTTTTAAAAATTTCACTTTACGCGGCGCAATGTGAGCAGTACTTCTGGGCGCTTGTTGGAGTGCGTACGGATTCCAGCGGACGCTGTCGGCTGCCGCGGTAGCCGTACGCATGCCGCGGTAGCGGTACGGCTCCGACGGACGCGTTCGGCTGCCGCGGCACGCGTACGGCTGCTGCGGCACACGTACGGCTCCGTTCCGATGCGGCGCGATGCGAGCCGGTTGGTCTAAATCGTACCTAAGTGTGCGATTACAGTGGCGCGGGGCGGGCAGCGGGAGCGTGTGGTGGGTCAAGCGGTAAACGCACATTTCCATGGATGAACACAGTAGCAGTGGGGCGATTGAGAGGTCCGGACGTACCTACCTCGTGCGATATTGGAAATAATAATAATTCAGATTACTTGGAAGCTACTGCTTATACAGTATGTTAACTAACAAAGGGCGTTCCCGTTAACCCGCAACAGTATAGCATCCATACATGCCTAAAAACGAATAACATTCGAAAACAAAATGTTTTTATTTATTTTTTAATATTAAAATATTCACTAAAAATATTAAATTGGTAAAAGAAACACTCTGTACACGCGTATGCATTCATAAATAAATTGCTACGTTGCCGTCCTTCAAATACGCGTATATAGAGTGTTTCTTTTACGTATCAATTTAACATTTTTAGTGAAAATTTTAATATTAAAAAAATATAAACATTTTGTTTTCGAATGGTAATATTTATTTAGCATGTATGGATGCTATACTATTGTGAAATAACGGGAACGCTCTCTGTTAGTTAACATACTGTATGTTGTAAATTCTTATAAAGTGGGACCGGAGTACAAAGTGACTTTATTACTTTAATTATTATAAAAATTAAAATAACTAATACAAGTTAATTACCACCAGAATCTCCACGTATTATTTTTATTTCTTTCCATAGTTTTTTAATTACTTGTCAATTCGAATGATTTGAATCACTAGAATTCCACAAAAGTGGCCTAGCCAATACGGCACTTATTAAATCTTCAGTCGTCAGCTGCGTGTCCGAACAAATTGAGCGGGAAACGCAAACTGACTTGCGTCCTCCCTCCCCGCTCGTGACACCCGCTTGTCCCGCTGCGATACCCGCTCACCCGCCCCGCCGGCAATTGGTGCACCTTAGTCAAAAACTATGTGTTTGCGTTACCCACCAGCGGATTCCATTGCCCGCCCCGCTGCCACTGTAATTTCACACTAAGAGATTTCCATAGAAATATTTTAAGGTGTAAAATAAAGTATATTATAATTAATAAATGTTGGCCCATTCCCTCTTATAGAGAGAAGGCTTATATCCCAACAGTGGAAAAAAAGGAAATAACAGTTGATAGTACAGTTAGGCCAGAAAAAAAAGAGTTAAGTTTTACTATTGATCATGAAAACTCAACATTTTCGTTAGCAAATAATATATCCTTTCGGAACGGTGTTAGCTTTGTGCATAACAATTCTAGTAAATCAAATAATTAACAGTAATTTGGACACGGATTTTATTGGCCATATGGCTTTATTTATATTCATGAACAAAATGAACGATTATTTTAAATTCCCAATTATTATCATCATCTAATCTAAATTAAGTTAATACATCATACAAAGCATACATCGAGGTAGCCAATAGCCACAGTGTAGCATAAAACAGTTAATTAAATACACCGCGACACGGCCATGTAATCAACGCGATGTTTGATTATTAGCTAGGCGGAACTTGATTATCTATAGTTATTATAATATTATCTATAATCTCCCATTATCGCCTGCGGTGACGTTACAAATTATTACTACTTATGACATCATATAGAAATTCGAATAGTGTTTCGTTTGAAATTGAAGTGTTTTTTTTTTGCTGAGGGACTGTTGAAATTGAATTTAATTTGATACCTAGGGATTTTGTACACTTTAATTTAAACACGCAGAATTTGATAATCTATGTGCTTTAATTAAAGTCTCTAAGTTCTTTAAAATCCAAGTTAGTAGTAAAATAAAAATATTAATTATGGCCGTAAGACATTATGTAGCCACTTTGAAGTGTATTCATTAGCTTTAAAGCAACTACTACGGGTTAAGATTTCTATTACTTAACAATAGGTCATAGAGTCCATCCGAGATAGAGCAGGTCCTACTTCAGACCCGGCCGGGTCCCACGAGGGGCCCGAGTGGGAATTAAACGCATCGCCACAATCAGTGGAGCTCGTTAACTATAATTCGATCGCTCACCGCCACTGCTCACTAATCACTCGTTCATTTACATACAATTCATTTGTTTTGGTCAAGTGATGTGCCAAGTAACTCGGTTGTTTGTCGACTTAAAGTTATCGATAAAGATGCAACGGGTTAGTGATTCATACGTGGTCAAACGTTTCCGATTGTAGACCAGAAGTAATTAAAACAAGTTGTTAAAGTACGATAAATAATAATAATAAATCTTTTATTATCACTTATCAGGCATCAGAAATCTCTGTACCTGTCTCTACTGTTTAGGTACTAGGACTTTCTAAATCATTCTTCACAGAGTAGAAATGGCATGTAAGCAGTATATAATATACTAATATATGTATATACGTAAGGGTTTTCCTTTCTTTGTTGTTTATACATAAATCAAAGTTCATAGGATTCTATTCATCATTAACACCTGCATGTGTACGTTCAAAACAAAGTTTGTGGCGGCTAATGTAGTTAAGCTATAGTATTTTTTGTCAGGAATTTTATTTTCACGTCAGTTTACAATGAGAAGTTGTAAGTTTAATGTTTATTTTCGGTATTCCCAAGTCTAATCGATTTCATTCGAAATACGGGTACATCCCTAGTCCGGAGTGTGTGACGTTTTCACAACGCTACAATTTGGCGCGCAATTGTTTGACGCCATTTTAGATTTGTCTACATATTAGTTTAGGAATTCTCTATTTACAGGGCAACTGTTCGTAATTAAACGCAGCTTCTATTCATTGTTTCTGAAATAAATAGTTTCTGTGTGAAAGTGTGTATTCTGTTATTATAGGTACTCATTTTTGTAATGTATTTCAATCCACATAATAACACATAATAACATTTTGTTGTATAGGTACTCATTATATTAATAAAAAAACATTTGAATCATTTTGATTGTTTTCAGCATGTCGACATTCATTAATAATTTACAGGAACCCTTCATGTAAAGGCCCCCTCCGAAAATGAACAGGTGAATAATTAATATCATCAGGGTGGTCCATGCTTGGTTCTGCATCTGCTGCTATATCTTCCACTCTTATTTAAGGGCTACATTCATATACAGACGGTTTAAGCATCTAATGGCTCCCGTTCCTGGGCTAATATTTTAATGTTAAATGTATCTTGCATAAGAAAATACTGTTTCATTATAGCTCGGATCACGTGACAACATTTTAAGAAAGGTTATCAGCTTCAAAACATTGAAGCAGTATTCACTAACATTCGTACGTGTACTTACTCGTATTTCAACACTTTCTCCTCAAAGCTTCCCTACACTTAAATCTACATAACGTAGTTAGTAATAAAGTTGTATACACGCGTCCTTCGAGGGGTATGTATGGAGCGAGTTCACCAAAGTAAATTCAAAGGGTTTAAAATCTACGCAGTGACACAGAATAATAAAGGACAGAAGGTACAGTACTATGAAACTGTATTATGGAAACATTGTGAAAATCAATTATCTTTTGAAAAGATTAAGTAACCGTGCAGAGCTGGGAAGGACATGTCTGCCGCATGTCAACTGTGGGTAGAAATAACACAAAACTGGAACCCTGAGACGGGGAGGCGGGATCGCGGCAGACCATGAAGGAGATGGCGGGACGAACTAGGTAGGTTCCGTCAGAGTTGGAGAGAGGACGCGCGATCTCACGAGAAATGGAAGGAGTGGTGCCTGCTCTGTATTACTCCCGGGCAAAGGCCTCTGTTTGCCCAGGAGTGGGACAGAGCAGGCTAACAAAAAAAAAAAACAAACTGTGGAGTTTCTTGCCTGTTCTTCTCCATAGGAATCTAAAATATATAAAATGTAAACTTTAAGCGCATTTTCCTTTACTACTATCCTCAATCTCTCAACCTTATCGACTATTATAAATTTCATATAACGTGGAGCAACAGATGTCAGCTAGTAACGAATATATTGTGGAAAAAAAAGCTGCATTTCTGTTCCGTTTTGCACTATGTCAAGTGCGTAGCTAAAAAACGCGACATACCCACAGGTATCTATGGCCCTGTCGTTGTAAAAACGTACCGTATTTTTGCAGGTTTTGTAACGCAGGCTTATCCAAGGTTTTCGTGTTCCGCTTAAAAATATATTTTTAATAAACAGACGGTTTTTTTTGTGAAACGTTGATGAGTAATGTCATTGAGGTCAGAGGGCCAAGTCCCATGTGATTTAGGTACGGGAACCACTTAAAAAAATGAGGATCAATAAAAATATAAGCTCAAATCTTACTTACTTTATTTTATTATTATTTTATTACTGTACGGATGTGATTTGAAATAAATGTTATATGTTACGTTTATTTCTTTATGTATAACAAATGTTTTGTTGTTTTATATTTTAATTTAAGGATATTGTTTGGATACTAATATTGTATTTTGATCAAGATATTATTTTAATGTTAAGAAAATGCTTCTAATAATGGTTATACAAATCTATTCTTTTTATTGATAATTGGCTCGCGTTTGATCACGATTTTACTCAATGGTAAGGGATGATGTGGTAAATGGAGCACGCTTGCCTAGAACTATCCTGCTCACTCAGGACTTAAAACCCTCAGGTTAAAGCTTACAGGAAACACAGATTTCAGCAGGAAATCCCACTCCTTAGCTACCTACACATAATTAAAGTATTCCCAAAACATTTTGAGGGAATGGTGGGATGTCCACTATGTAACGATGGCGGATTGCCGTTTGTCTTGTAGTCGATAGAACAATCTTGGTGGAATTGGACTGTGCTATTCCATTTGCAATTGCTATTGGGTTATCTTTGTAATAACTGATTTGCTCAAATCGTTAACATATTCTTTGTATTTTTATACAAAGACAATATTTTTTTTAAATTAATAAGTGTGACTGTGTTTTTTTTTTATATTTTTACTTCTGTTTTCCCACTTGTAAAGTCATGACCATTATTTTTATTTAAAAATATAAGTAAATAACAAAATGCAACCGATACAAGAGCCATGCTCTCCCGGTTGTCGTAAAGGGCAATAAAAAGATTGTAATCAGACACATGGGTACAACCAATCACTGACCCGATTATATTAAATGCCAAACTTCTCTCAATTTAAAAGTATGCACCAAAACTTACCTTACTTTAGACTTTATAAACAGATGAAATAAAGGTCGTAAGTTCATCATCTAACGGAGAGTAAGCTTGGTGATCAGTAATGTATTACCTACATCTAACAACAGACACTAGTCTTTATGTAAATATTCCTTTTGACTATGTTTTATTTATACCCGACTGCAAAGGAAGGGTTATGTTTTTCGCGCGTATCTTGTATGTATGTTTGTAATATTCTTTATTACCTCAAATCTCCAGAACCACTGAACGGATTTACATAATTGAGGTATCGTTAGATTTGTCTCAGCAGCCCGAATATTCTTAGATTTGTGACTTTAAAAAAATCAAATATGGCGGCTATGCGATGCCATTGAACTAAGAAAAAAAAAGTTATTTAAAAGTCTAAAAAACCCGACTGCTCAACTGTAATGCAAGAAACAAGCACATTTTTAGGGTTCCGTAGCCGAATGGCAAAAAACGGAACCCTTATAGTTTCGACATGTCTGTCCGTCTCTTTGTCTGTCTGTCTGTCCGTCCGTCCGTATGTCACAGCCATTTTATTCCGAAACTATTAAGGGCCAATTTCACCGATCAAATAAATCGCGATCAACTGAACATAAACGGCGTTTTAGTTTTAATCTATGTTTAAAGTTTGGTTTGGCATTTCACCACCAATATTTAAACTAGCTTAGTGCTAAACGCAGTTATTGTACTAAACGCCCAATTTTGACCGTTTAACGATCTAAACGCGATTATGTGCGCCACCATCTGGTATTTTATAACGTAGCGCACCCTTTTTTTTACTGAAGATAGGTTCGCGTTCGCTTCGGCTATATTGTGTTGAAGAAGTGATACTGTTGTGATATTACCTGTTTTGAGTCACATAATTACGAATATTTTGAGATATATAATGAAAAGAGTTTACCCATTGGCCTTTGAAGAAGATGAGGATGAATTTGTACTTCGACGACCAAGGTGGATTCGCGAAAGAGAGGAACACCATATTCAATGTACTCTGTGATCCACGCTAAACGAACACTGTTTTTATAACCTCACTCACTGTAGCAAGTTGTCAATTGACTTGACAACCGAAGGAATACGTTTTGTTTCATGTATTTTAACACAACTATTGCAATAGTTTTGACAAGTTTCAGAGCAAGGACCAAACGCAACGCGAGGTTGCCATTCCAACATGCTGTAAACTCTGTTTTCGTAACGGCGATCAACGATCGTGGCGTTTTGCTCTGTGAAATGCAATCGATGTTAAACGAGATAAAATCTTGATAGTAAACGCAATTAGTGTAAACGCAGTTTTACTGATCGCCGTTTTAGAGACGCTCGGAGAAATTGGCCCTAAGACTATACATGTAAAACTTGGTAGGTAGATGTATTCTGTGAACCGCTTTCCGATTTTAAGAGAAAATTTAAAAAATATTTAAAATAAAGGGGGCTCCCCATACATGGAACTGAAACTGAAAATATTTTTTTTCATGAAACCTATACGTGTGTGGTATCTATAGACAGGTCTTTAAAAATGACATTAAGGTTTCTAAAATGACTTTTTCATAAAGTTAATTTTTTCAAAGATATACACTTCCAAAGTGGTAAAATGTGTGCCCCCTCCCCCTCTAACTTCTATAATAATTAAGGGAAAAATCTAAAAAAAAAAAATATGTTGTAGATCTGAATTTAAACTTCCAACCAAAATTAATTTGAACGAGATCGAGTCAGCAGTTTTTGAGATACAGTATATTTTCTAAAACCGCAAAAATAACAAAGGTATTTGGCGTAGTTGTAAAAATTGTAAATAAGCTAGTTTTAAGAAATTTGTAAGGTTTTTGTTTTTTTTTTCAAATAAATATATTAAGTATATTATATTTATTATAGTTACTACGGAACCCTTTATGAGCGAGTCCGACTCGCACTTGGCCAATTTTTATTTTAAAAAGTGACAAGCAGGCGGACCCATCCCATTTTTAAATAACTTTTATCGTTTATGTGTCAATAAATACATAAAATCTAATAAACAAAAATTAATTTCCTAAATGTATATACGAGCATAACTTCGGAACCGTTTCACCAAATTGGATGATTCTTTTTTGCTGTCAAATGTATTTGTTATTGTTAGGACAAAGTTTGTATACTTAAATAACTAAAAGTAACATGACGAAACAAATTTTGCCGGGTCAGTGAATTATTATTTAATATATAATTACTATTTAATGCCCTCAATAAGTTGGTTCGGACTTAAAACAATGAAGTTTTCAATTTGGCGTGAAAATAATAATCAAAATCAGCAGAGTATTTACAGGCCGTCGTGATCATTCCAATCGTCATTGATTTAATAGTACTTGCTTTCATGCCCTCGCAATTATTCGCCTCCCACGATAACAACACCCAATTTAAACCCCGAATTAACGAGCAATCAATTATCTCAAAAAATATTCAGGTTGGGTGATTTTTAAAACGATTATACAGCGTCCGGTGCGCGCCGTATTTAATTTTAAAGTTTGACCAACATTTTCATAGTTCACATATGAAATTTGTCAATTTTGGGGAGTTTGTTACCTAATGCGACCTTTGGAGTGGCGTGGCCGGCCAATTAATAACATTTCGTTAGGCACGTATGTCGTTCGGTACCCCGATGTTCCCGAGCCCCTTTCGGGCTCAACGTAACTTTTAATCAGTGAGTTCGGTTTACTTCCTTGATTTCGTCGGATTGCCGTTTATTTTTGGAACAGATTGATTTTGTTGTTGCGGACGGATATTGAAACTGTTCGTGTATTGTGACTGATTTATAGTTAATCTTTGTTCGCGTGGGAGGTTATGCGAGATTCCCAATCCGACTGGGTTTAAAATAGCATTTATGTTGCTTTATTACCTTTTCTACCTTTCAGTGAAAGTCCCATTAAAATCGGTTCAGCACTTCCAAAGATTAGCTGGGGTAAACAGAAAGACAGATGGACAAAAACTTAATTAATTCTCAGTGGTAGCCCCACAGAAATCTTAATAATAAGGCACATTGTTAAGATTTCTGTGGGTAGCCCAGAGTATGGAAGTAGGCGGTATGAAACCTCCGGAAACCACGTGAAGTCGTTAGTCTCGGCTGTCATTTGAACATTTTTGACAGTCATTACTTGTGGTCTTTACAGTCCTCTCATACCTTTTTTTTTTTGGGGTAGGAAAATCATCGAATGACTTCTTCCGCTCTGGGTCAAGCGGAAGGGTGTGTCAGATTTCTACTGACTAAAAACCCACCCTGTTCCTTCGGCTGCTCTATTCCGGGGCTGCGGTAATTCGGTAGAACTTTCCCGCAAACCCCGGCAGGCAATGGTCCTATGAGACCCCGTCACTGGTGTTGACACCTCTTTGAGGCGCGCGTGGAACACTCGGCGCCGCCGACCCGTGCCTGGTCCTTACCGGACGGTGAGCTACCCCTGCTCGCCGTCCGCAGGCCCACGCTTACGGTGGCCGGAAATCGGCTCGTGATCCCCGACGCCCGGGGCGTCTCCCGCGGTGGCTGGGGCGCGAGGAAGAGAGTTGCCTCTCCCTCGCGCGTTCGGCCTCCTCCTTCGTTAACATGACTGCTTCGCAGAAGGAGGCGATCGCATCCCATTCCCTCTCGCTCTGTATCCCCCCTCTCGTATCTGTTATGCAAAGATTGTAATTTTTTTTTCTAAATTGTAACCGTGGAGTTTCTTACCGGTTCTTCTTCTTCTCCAAAGGAAACGACCAATTTTGAACCATTATGAGCACCAAAACGACCAATTATGAGTGCCCATGTGGGCCTATGTAAAATAAAATAATTTTGATTAATTGATTTTGGTAGTCTGAAGTCAGTAAATCTGATACTGGTACCTACTGTATGTATGTATGTAATCGATAAATGTAGCAATGCTATAATATTGATGAAAGGCCTCTTTTTCTGGGTGGGAAAATCATCGAATGACTTCTCTCGCTCTGGGTGGAGCCGGAGTGTCAAAATTCTACTGACTAAAAACCCACCCTGCTCCTTCTGTTGAGCTTGCATTCCGGGGCTGCGGTGTCTCGTTAGAATATTTCCGCAACCCCGGCAGGCAATGGCCCTACGGGGCCCCGTCACTATTGCTGACAGGTTTTTGAGGCGCGCGTGGAACACGACGCAAGCTGGCGCCTACGGTGGCCGGAGATCTACTCGCGATCCTCGACGCCCGGGGCGTCTCCCGCGGCGGCTGGGGCGTGAGGAAGAGAGTCACTGACTAACTAACCTAACTACTAAAATTATTAATTTGTTTTTGATTGCACATACAATCTAAGAACTAAGCACAAAACCGGTGTAGCTTGACTGTGAGCAATGAGTCGCACGAAAAGCTACCACATACATTATGTAATTATAAAAATAAATGCTGTTGTGTTCCCTGTCACTTATGACCTTTCAGAGTAAACAGGCTTTTGCGCTCGCTCGTTCCATCGTAGACCTCATCTATCGCTTACCACCAGGCGAGATCGAGTCAAGAGTGGGCTCACCGTAATAAAAAAAAAGTTTTTACAATTTCTTAAAAAAATATATGTATATTCGCCAGTAGATAATTCTAATTCATGGACAAAAAGTTCTGTTTCCGCCCGGGATCGAACCGGGGGCCTTGTGCGTGTGAAGCACACGTAATAACCGCTACACTACGGAAACTTGTAAACGCATTGTAAAATAAGTGTTTGATTGGTCAGAGGTCGTCAACCTTTGGGACTATTAATAATATAGTTTATCTTTAGGATTTGATTCGCATTGTCTTTCTTATTATAAAGTACCTTACAATTGTATGATCGGAAGCAATGATGGTCAACGATCTTTTGAAAATAATACTATGTAGTCAAAAGAAAATTTTGATAAAAAAATCCAAGAATATACAATTTTATTTTAAGTTAGTACTTACCTATGTATAAAAGGAAATACTCTATATTCTCGGTTCATTTACAAATATTTAATTTTACACAATCACGTTTGTAAAATATAGTGGTAAAGCGTGCACCATCTTCACCATATCATCGCTTACCATCAGGTGAGATGGTGGTCAAACGCGAGCCTATTATCAATAAAAAAATATTAGCTTATGTTATATTATTAAATTAAGTCGTGATAATAAATTACGCAGCCATAAAGCAAATTTTGTAACCACGCCACCATCTCAAGGTACCACTAAGATTACAACGCAGCTCCAGTTATTAAAAGCACTTTATTAAAGACAGTTGCCAAAACCAGCGACAGTAGCTTGCAGCTAGCTCTCACCGCTATGTGCCGCCATTATTTGAATACAACTTAATGAGTCCTTTGAAGTCTCCTCGCTTTTGTTTGACTTTTCAGAGCAGCCGTCAGAATTAACTGCGTGCCTCGTTGCTGGTAATTACCAATAAGATTCCCCCTTCGCCCCTATCTAGCCCCTGTTTCGCCCTTCTTCGCCCCCCTCTGCCCCCAATTACTTCTGGTTTGAAAACACAGTTAAATGTATTTTATTGGCAGTACAATTTTGTCTTCCGTTTGTTCGAATTATGAGTTTCTATTGGTATTCGGAATTTATTTATAGTAAGGTAAGTCTTTTGTTTCGTCAAGCAATTTCCCGGTATTTATCACTGTGTCTCTTTTATTCCTGTAACAATTTAAATACTATTCATTCGTGTAGCTATCACCATAAAAATTAAACGAGGGCGATTATAATGGTGGACCCTCACGGAAAAAAGACAGTGACCTATGTCTGATTTGAGAATTTGTAGTAAGGGATGTGTAAACCCCACTTTAATAACAACGTTTTACCAAGGTTTTAGACTTAAATACAGTTTGGCAGATACTCATTTAAAACAGAAATCGAGGGTAACTTTTTATTTTTTGGCTAAGTAACCTTAATTTAATTCCACCATTATCTACATCCCGCCCGACACTTAATTATCCCCCACCCCACTCGTCTCACAACTCAATAATCTAACCTAATATGATTTCAATCCCTAAAGCTATAAAAACAAGGAGTATCAGCATTAAGTGAACAAACGAGGCAGGGATCACCAACTTTAATTGCTGCGTACCCACATTAACCCTTGCCAATTCCGACCAGATAACTGTAGTCAATTCTTTAAACTTTGCCAATGGGAGACAATCTGGACCAATTATCTTGGGCTTAGTGCGGACTCGGAGTAAATAGTTACAGAAGTTTATCTCCATATTACGATCGAAACTACATTGCGGAGTCGCGATCGCAGTACACACTACACACACACGCGTGCTTACTGCGATCTCAAACAAATTGTCCTTAATACGGATGTTTCACCAAATTACTCCTCCCACTTGGGGTGGAGCGGAACACACTCTGTTCCTTCAGTTGCCCTTACGTTCCGGGGCCGGGGTAAAACGTTAGAATATTTCCCAAACCCCGGACTAGCCTCCTTTAAGTCTTACAGAATACCTATGTCAAGACAATATACAATGAGCATACCTAAAGATTTTTAAATTTTCATTATGCATTTATTAATTTATACCAAAATCCACAGCTCTTAAAACAATGTTTTATAGTATCTTATCTAATCGTCAATTACGGATGTACAATTTATTCACTAAAACTAACAAATGTGTAGAGAATAAATAATAAACGTTAACATTATTAATTATTATACAGTATTAAGAAGTGTGCATGTCCCGAGTATTAAATAAATGTATCGGTGTGTGTATGTGTGTTATTTAAATTTAAAAAAAGAATAATTTTAAATTACCTACATTATGTGTCGCTTGTACTCACTGTACGCGTTTGTGCCATTCATAGTATGAAGCCAGTCCTCTGTTCACGTTTATTCTGTGGCGCGAGGTTTGACTTCAACGCGCTCAGATCCGTATTTAATTGTTCCGAGATGTGTGGAGCTGATTGATGGGCCGAGTTCCGACTTTCCGAGTTTTGTTCTTATTTTGTTTTGTTGCGTTGTTGAGTGTTGAGCTTTTGGAGGGATTTTCTTTCGGAGTTTAGTAAGTTCTTGGCTTATCTGTGTTTAAAGATGGAGATGTCGAATTTATTGCGTCGATTTTTACAATTTGTTCTTCTTTTGTATACCTTTGCAGTTTACTGTGGTGTTTTTGTAATTTTGATGAAGAAATTACACTCTATGTGAGTAATCAAGTGTCTCGCGTTACAGCACCGATACGGTTAGATATTTTCTTTATTTATTTATTTGCTAACATTATGCACCATAGTGGTACATGGGCGGACTTAACGCAGCAAGGCTTTTTCTAACAGATTCTTCATGCTAACGTTATCAAAAACTGGATATAACTATGTTTGCAACACAGTATTTTGTAAGCGAATTCAAGTAGCTATCAATACCTACCGTTCGCTATCCTGTACCAGAAAATAAACGACGCAGATAAATATAATGACACGCTCCATATACTCGCCAAATATTTATAGCACCACAAAACCGCGACACCACGATCAAAAATACCGAAAAATATTGTTCAATTTGGCTCCTGAGGGCCCAGTAAATATACTGTGATCTAATATTAATAATAAAAATGGTTGGCTGGCGAGGATCACTCAACCCTGGGGAGCATCAATATTGCGCTTATCTGGCTTTCACAGCCTGCTGTCTTGTTTCAGCTAGATGGCGCTAGCTGGATTTGGGTTGTGGACACTGCAACGATAAGCACAGAATTACAAGTTTGGACAATACAGTAAAAACAGCAGCTATGTTTTTTTTTTTAATTCCTTTTAGTATCTCATTTGACCAGTATCTCACCTGATGGTAAGCGATACTGTAGTCGAAGATGAAGCTTTAATAGATTTACATCTATTAAAGCTATTCCCTCTGGACTTAAATACCTGTTATAGCTATCAGAAAATACAAATTCTGGCAGGGAATTCCACTCCTTAGCTGTACGAACAATGAAAGTATTCCCAAAACGTTTTGTGTGTATAAGTTCACCAGGTAACGATGGTGCATCGCCGTTTGTATTGTAGTCCGATGATGGAACGGGCTTGATGGAATTAGTTTATCCATCGCATACTCTCCAAAATGTTACCGTTATATTTCTCCTCACATAAGGTTATCAAAGGATATGCAATGTTGTTACAGATGTGATATTATAGACTGAAATAAGTGAGAACGGAAGGATCTAGAGTATGTAACAGGTCCTGTTTATTTTAAAAGTAGGTATATACTAAGAATATAAAAATATCTCACTTTGTGGAGATTGGTTGACACATTATTTAGAGCGTGTTTGACCTCGTGTTTTTACGCTTGTCCACTGTTTTTGAATAGATTTAAAATCTTGCCATGAAGATGTAACCTCTAGAGCCCCAGTGGCACAAAAACGTGTCAGTAATCAAGTATTAGTTGAGCCCCGCTGGCACAAAATTTGTGTGCCAGCGGGGCTCAACTAATATTTGACGTAAATAATGGCGGTCCTTGAGAGGTTAATAAGCCGATTCAATAGTAAGATAATTACTATCCAGTATACCAGCATTTGTTTTTTTTGGGTGGTCCAACTCCTATTGAAGAATGATAGGGCTGCGATATCTAGTTACATCATTTTCGCAACCCCAGCACGTTTTGGACTTATCGGGCCTCGGGAATGAAGCTGACTACTCTATGAGGCGCGCGTGGAATTTGACACAGCATTCTGGCTACATCGAGGCTGAAATCTTACTTAACCATTGCACAGTAGGTAATGTATCAGAACACATTGATATAATTATAGTGTTTTTTATGTTGAAGATGCCACATCTAGCTTGATATAACATTGGTCTTCTGCATAATCCGCACTGTGGTTTAAGGATACAGAATCCCGGTCAGGTTTCTAATTAATTTAACTTCAAGTTGTAACTGAGAAAGTTGTATTTGTTACTAACGTTTGTCTAAGACGCTAGTTTCTTAGGTGTTTCCCCTTTGTCTATGGTTCCGGAGGCTTTTGTAATTAAATAGGGGCAATCAGTTGAGTAAACCATGTCTGCTTGTTGATTGATAAAACACAAAAAAAAACAATCACTTGGTTTTAATACTGATTAATAGATTCTTCGAATTTCGTGGTATCTGAAATTTTAATACAGAATCTGCTTACCATTGCAATATATATTATTATAAATTAATCATAAATGGTTCAAATGTATTTTATTGAAATAATAATGAAATAATGATGTTTATTTTGCAAATAGGTTACAAATAACACTTTCACACATCTTTTTTCGCAAATGTAAACTAGATGAGGCCAGTATTTCCTAACTGACTACTCTGAGAACGGAAAAATCTAACGAGATTAATCACATAGATTACATTACATCACATTCATAATCGTTTTGTTTCAAATTCAAATTCAAATTTCATTTATTTGCTAATATGGGTTATGGGTATAACGCAAAAAAACATCTAATTATGTAAGTTTTTAAGCTAACATGGACACAAACAGTATTATTAGAATTTAAAACGGGATATTTACCATGTGTATTTATTGTTTTGAGTTTCCGATATTTCGGCACTGTTGCAAGCGCCATGATCACGGATGAACTGAAGTAATTGCGGGTGGACGTTGACGAGCAGACGAATCGGTCTACCCTCTTTCTCGTTCGTTTTTTTGTGATCGACAAAAGTGCCGAAATATTGGAAACTCGAAACAATAAGTGTTGGCAACACCAACAAAGCATAACATGCATTAGTCATAGCAATGATTACTTTTTGTGTTTGGTAACATTTTGACTTAATAGTTTTAAGTAGTTCATTCATTCTGTTTCGCTCTCTATAGAAAAACTCTCTCGAATTGGTTTGCCTGCAAAGCAGACGTGCTTTTTCTTGTGTGTGCCAATAAACTCTTAAGTGGTGAAAAGTAGTTTGAATTCTGCCATCAAGCCTCCGCCCACTATCCGCAGCACCGAAAAATTCATATACATATACAGTCCGCTATTCCTACATTTTGGTCCAATCGAGCCGGATGGTGTGGCGTGGCTACGAGTGTGGCTGCAACGTGTCGACGACGAAAACTACAAGCAAGCGAGGAAGCAGCCGTCTGTGGCATCCACGAGGTTCGAGGAGCATATAGATAGAACATTTTATAAGCTGCAACGAAAAGGAAAATATATCCATTTGCAGTAATATCAGAAGATACAAACAATACAAGGCGGTGGAAGCGGCTACAAATCTGGATTTGACTATTTCCGGTCTGCGGTTCACGTTCACGTCATGCGTCGAGTTCGCCCGGTCACCAATCAGCGGTCGCCGTGACGTGCATCGGTTCTATCTTCAAACGTCATTTCGCCCGGCCCGCCAATCAGCAGTCTTCGCGGCGTTCGACGGTTCAATTCGTTCGTTCACGTTACTTCCCTCTATTGCGCAAGCGATTTCTAGTGTCGTCCGCCATTTGCACAGTAAAATAAAAGTTAACGTGAAGTTTCAAGTTGCAAGATCAAAGTTTTACATATTGACTTTAGTGTTTATTAGTATTACTTTTAGTTTCGTAATTCAAAATATAGATAATATTGCCTCATTATGGCCGAGCTAAAGAAGCATATTGCTTCAAGGGGATATGTAAAGGGCAGTATCTCAAGACTGGCCCTTCAATGTTTTACTAACGACACATACGAAAGTTTAGTTGCCAAGAGGGAGCGTTTAATTAATACATTTGCCGAGTATGATGAGCATAATAAGTTAATTTTAGCATTAGATCCTAGTGATGCAGAGAATTACACTGAAATTGAGGAATTCATCATCTCTGTTTTAAATGTTGAAATTGATAAAAAACAACGCAATGTTCAGGCTATACAGGGTAATGTGTCCAACAATAATACTAAGATACGTCTACCTGCAATACAAATTACACCTTTTACCGGTAAGTACAGTGAATACACACCATTTATAAACCTTTTCAAATCTGTGATAAGCAAGGATGTTAACTTAGATAATGTCGCTAAACTTTATTATTTAAGGTCATTTCTTAAAAATGAACCACTTGATTTAATAAAAAACCTTCCACTTAGTAGTGATAGTTATCTAGAAGCCTTAAGATTACTAGATGAAAGGTATAACAATAGGTATATAATAGTCAATGAACACATTTATTCTCTATTGGATATCAGGGGTTTGTCAAGGTCTTCCCCACAAAACATTCGGGATTTTGTATCACAAATAAAACAAGTACTTACTGCGTTAAAAAATTTAGGCTGTAAAGTTGATTCATGGGATGACATTGTGTTATGTGTTTTATTACGTAAACTAGATACCTACACTTCGCGGGCCTATCAGTTGGAGCGAGATGATGGGACAGATCCTTCAGTCCAGCAGTTTTTGGAGTTCCTCGAGAAAAGGGCGTTGGCTCTAGAGAATTCTGAACCTGTGGCCCCATCTAAGAAGGCAGTAGTCAACATAGCATCCACCTCATCTGGTAACAAACCATGTCTTTATTGTAATGCTGGTGATCACAAACTTTTTAATTGTAAAACTTTCAAATGCTTACCTGCTAAAGAGCGATTGGAATTCGTTCAAGATAAAAAGTTATGTCAGGTATGTTTAAATCAACATGAAAAGAAATGTAGGTTTCATTTCAAGTGCGGTGAGTGCAAGAAATCCCACAACTCACTTGTACATTATGAACCTGCATCGCCATCACCTGTTGCATTAATGTCAGGTAACACTTTTAACAATGTTTTACTTCCCACAGCTATTGTCAAGCTTGTAGGCAAGGATAACCTTGAAGTTCATGTGAAGGCTATCCTAGATTCAGCGTCTCAAACTTCAATGATATCAAGTAGGGTTGTGGAGAAGTTAAAATTGGCTCCTATTCAAAATAGGTTAGATATAATAGGAGTCACAAATTCAAAACATACTTCCATGTTTTCTGTGCATGTGGACTTGTGTTCATTAACCTCAAATTATAAAACTTCTTTAAATTGTCAGGTGGTTAAGAAAATAACGTGTAAACTTCCCCAAAGCAGGATAGATACTTCAAAAATAAAAATTCCTGCCAATATTGTTTTGGCAGATGTGAATTACCACATGCCATCTGAAATAGATTTGTTGATCGGTGCGGATGTGTTTTTCCAGGTCCTGTTGCCACCCGAGGATGCAAATACAACACAACCACAATTGTTAAACACAAGGTTTGGGCATGTAATAGGAGGGTCGCATGCACAGCAGGCCTCTAAAACTAAGGTAACCTCTTTGCTTTGCTTAACATGCGAATCTGATGTTAATGAAACTGTATCACGCTTTTGGAAGGCTGAACAAGTCCCAGAAACATTTAATGAAAATTTAACTGAACATGAGCTCGCTGAGAGTATTTTTCAAGATTCAGTTCAACTTGTAAACAAAACATTTTATGTTGATCTGCCTTTAAAGGTGCCAATAGAAGATGTAAATAATACACTTGGTAACTCATTTGATTCTGCATATCATAGATTTCTTAACTTGGAAAAAAAGTTACAATTAAATTCAATTTTACAAACTGAATATAACAAATTTATTAATGAGTTTATAACATTAGGTCATGCTGAATATGTGGAAATTAGCTCTTACAATTTAAATAAGGATTCTGTATATTTTTTACCTCATCATGCTGTCATTAATGAAACCAGTAAAACAACTAAAGTTAGGGCAGTATTTGATGCCTCCATGCAAACAAAAAACAAAGTTTCACTTAATGATTTAATGTTGAATGGGCCTCCAGTTCAAAAGGAGCTTTTTGATATTGTACTCTTATTTCGCTTTGGAGATTATACTTTTTCAACCGACATTCAAAAAATGTACAGATGTGTGATGCTTAATCCTCAATTTACACCACTACAAAATATTCTTTTTCGCTATAACACTGAAGACGAAATTAAATGCTTACGCCTAAAAACTGTTACTTATGGTTTAAAAAGTTCGGCTTATCTAGCTACACGTTGTCTAAAGGAGCTTGCAATAAGGTTTGGAAATGTACCCATTAGGAGCTACTATGTTACTCAATAACTGTTATGTTGATGATGTGCTTTATGCGGACTCTAATCTAAATACTATGTTAGATTCAAGGAAACAGTTACAAGAATTGCTTAGCTTGGGGAACTTTAACACTCATAAATGGGCTTCAAACTCACCCTCAATACTAGATGATATCCCAATTTCTCAAAGGCAATTTGATGAGCTTGAATTACAAAAACAAGAGTGTAGCATAAAGGCTTTAGGCTTAACAATTAACATGAAACAAGATTGCTTTAAAATTGGTTGTCCTACATCACAAAGTACTGATAGACCTACAAAAAGGGATATTTTAAGCTACATTGCACGTTTCTATGATCCCATGGGTTTTATTAGTCCTGTAGTTATTAAAGCCAAGGCAATAATGCAACGACTTTGGTCAGAAAATATAGGCTGAAATGACACTGCACCTAAAGGCATTAGAATGGATTGGCTTCATTTTCTTGAAAGTTTAGCTAAAGTGCAAACCTTTGAGTTACCTAGAAATATTTCAGTTCCTGAGTCAGCGGTCTCAGTGCAGTTGATTGGTTTCGCTGATGCTTCCAGTACTGTTGGCTATGGATGTTGCGTGTACCTACGTGTAGTCAATGTGTCAGGGAAGGTTACGGTATCGTTACTCTGTTCGAAGTCGCGAGTCAATCCTATAAGTAAAAAGTTAACTGTACCGAGATTAGAATTAAATGCTGCTCATTTGCTTTCTATATTAAGTGACAGAGTCTATAATACACTAAAGGTAAAAGTAAAAATTGACAGCGTTATATTATATTCAGATTCCAAGGTTGTTTTAGCTTGGCTAAAATTAGAAATAACAAGATTATTACCTTATGTTGCAAATAGAGTAAAAATAATTAAAGAAAAAACATCAGCTTGGAGTTGGCATTATGTAAGGTCACAGGACAACCCTGCTGATTTAGTTAGTAAAGGAGTAGATCCCTGTGAACTGTCCTCATGCGCCCTTTGGTGGCACGGGCCCTCATTTTTGCACTCTCCTACTTATTCATTTGAAGAAGTTAGTGTGGATGTAGCATTGCCTGTTGACTTACCCGAGCTGAAGGTGGTACCTGATTCAGCGGTTTCTTTGATTGCTCAAAGTGATCATGACTGTTTCCAATTTTCAACCAAATTTTCAAATCTTAATAAGGTTATTAGGATAATGGCGTACGTAATAAGATTCATACACAATCTCAGACCAAGCAACAATAAGAATTTAGATTCATTTCTTCATAGTTCTGAATTACAACAAGCATTAACTCTAATTATTAAAAATGAACAACATATTTATTTTAAGGATGAGATAAAGGCTTTAAAATATAATGAAAATGTCAAGGGTCCCTTAAAACCATTACATCCCTTCTTGGATAATCAGGGTTTAGTTAGAGTGGGGGGTCGCCTTCAAAATACAGATTTTTCATATGCACAAAAGCATCCAATTATATTACCAAAGGGTTCATTTATAACTGACCTTATCATTGGCCATGAGCATTTAAGATTGTTACATGCCGCACCTAAACTGATGCTGGCTCATCTAAACCAAAAATATTGGATTATAAATGGTGTACGAGAGATAAAAAAGAAAACACATAAATGCATCACGTGTTTCAGATTAAAGGCTAGCACTGCAAAGCAGCTGATGGGTTCTTTGCCTCAGCAGCGTATCACTGCCGCCCGACCGTTTGAGAAGGTTGGGATAGACTTCGCTGGCCCCGTAGATGTCAGAAATTCTCGATTAAGACGCGCCATAATTTCTAAAGGTTACGTTTGTGTAATAGTTTGCTTTGTTACTAAGGCTGTTCATCTCGAACTTGCTTCAGATTTGTCCACTGACTCATTTTTAGCCTGTTTTAAACGATTTATTTCTCGTCGCGGGTTGCCCGGTGAAGTCTTTTGCGACAACGGCGGGTGTTTTAGAGGGGCAAGCAACCAGTTGGCTGAATTGTACAAGCTGCATGCTTCTGCCAGTCATCAAATATTGGTACAAGAATATGCTTCTCAGCAAGGCATAAAATTCCATTTTACACCAAGTTATTCACCAGTTTTTGCTGGGCTTGCAGAAGCAGCTGTAAAAAGCATGAAATTTCATTTAAAACGAATTGTATTAAAATCGTTATTAACCTATGAACAATTAAACACTGTCCTGGCTCAAATTGAGGCAGTATTAAATTCTAGGCCGTTGTTACCTATGTCATCAGATAGTGCTGATTTTAGTTACCTCACGCCTGGACATTTTTTAATAGGAACCTCTATGGTTGCCTATCCTGAAACCAATGTTGCTGATAAACCTTTGAATAAACTTAAGTATTGGCAATTGTGTAATAAATTAACACAACAATTTTGGAATGTATGGCACAAATATTATTTAAATACTTTGCAAAATAGGCCTAAGTGGCGTGATGATTTACCCATTGTAACTGAAGGTATGTTAGTAATTTTAAAAGACCCTAATGTGCCGCCACTGTTTTGGCCAATGGCAAGAGTAGTAAAGGTTTTTCCTGGTAAAGATGGCAAAGTTAGAGCATTAAATTTACAAATTCCGAATGGAAAAATCTATAATCGATCCTTATCAAGTATCTGTATTTTGCCCTTTAACTATAATAGTAGCGAGTAAGTTAACATAGTTATTGTTAGAGTTTGGTTAACATCTATTATTATCTAGGCTGACTAAACTTGTATTATGTAATTAGCTTGTATGTTTCTAGTAAAATGTTTGTACCTATATAAGGTTCTAAGAAGCTTCAATCCAACTTCTTTATTGCGTTACTCTAATCTTATAGTTTATTCACTTTAATAAAGAAAACTTGTGTTTGTTAAACATTTTCTTATTACTAATGTTTCTATTAATTATCAACTTAGTTGACTTTGTTTGTGAGTTAAACTTGTGTACGATAGTACTGTAGGGTAGGGTGTAAGTGAATAAGAAGCTGTTTCATTTTCAATATTTTATTTTGTGTAAGTAAAACAATGTAATAGTTGCTTGCCGTGCAGGTGGGCAGCATGTTGGCAACACCAACAAAGCATAACATGCATTAGTCATAGCAATGATTACTTTTTGTGTTTGGTAACATTTTGACTTAATAGTTTTAAGTAGTTCATTCATTCTGCTTCGCTCTCTATAGAAAAACTCTCTCGAATTGGTTTGCCTGCAAAGCAGACGTGCTTTTTCTTGTGTGTGCCAATAAACTCTTAAGTGGTGAAAAGTAGTTTGAATTCTGCCATCAAGCCTCCGCCCACTATCCGCAGCACCGAAAAAATCATATACATATACAGTCCGCTATTCCTACATTTTGGTCCAATCGAGCCGGATGGTGTGGCGTGGCTACGAGTGTGGCTGCAACGTGTCGACGACGAAAACTACAAGCAAGCGAGGAAGCAGCCGTCTGTGGCATCCACGAGGTTCGAGGAGCATATAGATAGAACATTTTATAAGCTGCAACGAAAAGGAAAATATATCCATTTGCAGTAATATCAGAAGATACAAACAATACAAGGCGGTGGAAGCGGCTACAAATCTGGATTTGACTATTTCCGGTCTGCGGTTCACGTTCACGTCATGCGTCGAGTTCGCCCGGTCACCAATCAGCGGTCGCCGTGACGTGCATCGGTTCTATCTTCAAACGTCATTTCGCCCGGCCCGCCAATCAGCAGTCTTCGCGGCGTTCGACGGTTCAATTCGTTCGTTCACGTTACTTCCCTCTATTGCGCAAGCGATTTCTAGTGTCGTCCGCCATTTGCACAGTAAAATAAAAGTTAACGTGAAGTTTCAAGTTGCAAGATCAAAGTTTTACATATTGACTTTAGTGTTTATTAGTATTACTTTTAGTTTCGTAATTCAAAATATAGATAATATTGCCTCATTATGGCCGAGCTAAAGAAGCATATTTTCTTTCGGAGTTTAGTAAGTTCTTGGCTTATCTGTGTTTAAAGATGGAGATGTCGAATTTATTGCGTCGATTTTTACAATTTGTTCTTCTTTTGTATACCTTTGCAGTTTACTGTGGTGTTTTTGTAATTTTGATGAAGAAATTACACTCTATGTGAGTAATCAAGTGTCTCGCGTTACAGCACCGATACGGTTAGATATTTTCTTTATTTATTTATTTGCTAACATTATGCACCATAGTGGTACATGGGCGGACTTAACGCAGCAAGGCTTTTTCTAACAGATTCTTCATGCTAACGTTATCAAAAACTGGATATAACTATGTTTGCAACACAGTATTTTGTAAGCGAATTCAAGTAGCTATCAATACCTACCGTTCGCTATCCTGTACCAGAAAATAAACGACGCAGATAAATATAATGACACGCTCCATATACTCGCCAAATATTTATAGCACCACAAAACCGCGACACCACGATCAAAAATACCGAAAAATATTGTTCAATTTGGCTCCTGAGGGCCCAGTAAATATACTGTGATCTAATATTAATAATAAAAATGGTTGGCTGGCGAGGATCACTCAACCCTGGGGAGCATCAATATTGCGCTTATCTGGCTTTCACAGCCTGCTGTCTTGTTTCAGCTAGATGGCGCTAGCTGGATTTGGGTTGTGGACACTGCAACGATAAGCACAGAATTACAAGTTTGGACAATACAGTAAAAACAGCAGCTATGTTTTTTTTTTTAATTCCTTTTAGTATCTCATTTGACCAGTATCTCACCTGATGGTAAGCGATACTGTAGTCGAAGATGAAGCTTTAATAGATTTACATCTATTAAAGCTATTCCCTCTGGACTTAAATACCTGTTATAGCTATCAGAAAATACAAATTCTGGCAGGGAATTCCACTCCTTAGCTGTACGAACAATGAAAGTATTCCCAAAACGTTTTGTGTGTATAAGTTCACCAGGTAACGATGGTGCATCGCCGTTTGTATTGTAGTCCGATGATGGAACGGGCTTGATGGAATTAGTTTATCCATCGCATACTCTCCAAAATGTTACCGTTATATTTCTCCTCACATAAGGTTATCAAAGGATATGCAATGTTGTTACAGATGTGATATTATAGACTGAAATAAGTGAGAACGGAAGGATCTAGAGTATGTAACAGGTCCTGTTTATTTTAAAAGTAGGTATATACTAAGAATATAAAAATATCTCACTTTGTGGAGATTGGTTGACACATTATTTAGAGCGTGTTTGACCTCGTGTTTTTACGCTTGTCCACTGTTTTTGAATAGATTTAAAATCTTGCCATGAAGATGTAACCTCTAGAGCCCCAGTGGCACAAAAACGTGTCAGTAATCAAGTATTAGTTGAGCCCCGCTGGCACAAAATTTGTGTGCCAGCGGGGCTCAACTAATATTTGACGTAAATAATGGCGGTCCTTGAGAGGTTAATAAGCCGATTCAATAGTAAGATAATTACTATCCAGTATACCAGCATTTGTTTTTTTTGGGTGGTCCAACTCCTATTGAAGAATGATAGGGCTGCGATATCTAGTTACATCATTTTCGCAACCCCAGCACGTTTTGGACTTATCGGGCCCCGGGAATGAAGCTGACTACTCTATGAGGCGCGCGTGGAATTTGACACAGCATTCTGGCTACATCGAGGCTGAAATCTTACTTAACCATTGCACAGTAGGTAATGTATCAGAACACATTGATATAATTATAGTGTTTTTTATGTTGAAGATGCCACATCTAGCTTGATATAACATTGGTCTTCTGCATAATCCGCACTGTGGTTTAAGGATACAGAATCCCGGTCAGGTTTCTAATTAATTTAACTTCAAGTTGTAACTGAGAAAGTTGTATTTGTTACTAACGTTTGTCTAAGACGCTAGTTTCTTAGGTGTTTCCCCTTTGTCTATGGTTCCGGAGGCTTTTGTAATTAAATAGGGGCAATCAGTTGAGTAAACCATGTCTGCTTGTTGATTGATAAAACACAAAAAAAAACAATCACTTGGTTTTAATACTGATTAATAGATTCTTCGAATTTCGTGGTATCTGAAATTTTAATACAGAATCTGCTTACCATTGCAATATATATTATTATAAATTAATCATAAATGGTTCAAATGTATTTTATTGAAATAATAATGAAATAATGATGTTTATTTTGCAAATAGGTTACAAATAACACTTTCACACATCTTTTTTCGCAAATGTAAACTAGATGAGGCCAGTATTTCCTAACTGACTACTCTGAGAACGGAAAAATCTAACGAGATTAATCACATAGATTACATTACATCACATTCATAATCGTTTTGTTTCAAATTCAAATTCAAATTTCATTTATTTGCTAATATGGGTTATGGGTATAACGCAAAAAAACATCTAATTATGTAAGTTTTTAAGCTAACATGGACACAAACAGTATTATTAGAATTTAAAACGGGATATTTACCATGTGTATTTATTGTTTTGAGTTTCCGATATTTCGGCACTGTTGCAAGCGCCATGATCACGGATGAACTGAAGTAATTGCGGGTGGACGTTGACGAGCAGACGAATCGGTCTACCCTCTTTCTCGTTCGTTTTTTTGTGATCGACAAAAGTGCCGAAATATTGGAAACTCGAAACAATAAGTACTAATGATAAATATCCCGTTTTAAATTCTAATGATACTAGTATCTACTCAGTCGGGCCATAAGTTCTGTCACATAGGTAAAATTTCGAATTTAGAATGCAAGCCAAGGAAAATATTATGGGCATTCGAAATTTGAATATTTAAAGAAAATAAAAGCAAAGAGTTTCTCGAATTTTGTTCATTTTCTAAAATGGAGTGGACGCGCAAAGAAGACAGAGTCGCAGTAATTGCATTGCATCGTTGCGGTTACGCGCCAACTGAGATTTTTAAACTGCTGAAAAATTTGAAAATTCCACCGAGATTTATTTATCGTACTATCAAACGATTCAGGGAAGATTCAAGATTAGAAGATAAACAAAGGAGCGGTCGACCTCGTACTGTTCGGACTCCAGCGGTCATCAAAGCAGTAAAGGCGCGAATCTAACAAAATCCTGTCCGCAAGCAAAAAATGTTGGCTCTGCAGATGGGACTAAGCAGAACTACTATTAAAAGGGTGTTAAATGAAGACCTAGGACTGCGTGCTTATAGAAAAAAAACAGCACATCTTCTTAACGCACGGCTGAAGAAAATCAAACTCGAAAGAAGCCGGGTTTTGTTAAGGCGGTACGCGGGAAAAAATACCGCGAAATACTTTTTTCGGACGAAAAAATTTTTAATGTTGAGGAGACTTTCAACAAACAAAATGATAAAGTGTATGCACACTCTAGTGAAGAAGCGAGCAGACGTGTGCCACGTGTTCAGCGTTGTCATCATCCTTTGGCATTCATGGTTTGGCTTGGGGTGTCCTATTTGGGTCCAACGGAGGTATTTTTTTGTGAAAAAGGAGTGAAAACCAGTGCCCTCGTATATCAAAACACAGTCCTAACAAACATTGTGGAACCTCTTTCACAAACAATGTTCGAAAACAGGCACTGGGTATTCCAGCAGGATTCTGCGCCGGCTCATAAGGCGAAAAGTAACCAAAACTGGCTCAAGACCCGTTGAATCGACTTTATCAGGCACGAGGATTGGCCCTCATCCAGTCTAGACTTGAATCCCTTGGACTACAAACTATGGCAGCACTTAGAGGAGAAGGTCTGCGCTAAACCTCATCGCAACTTGGAGTCACTTAAAGCATCCCTGATTAAAGCAGTCGCCGATATTGACATGAACGTCGTCGTGCGTGCTTCGATTGATGACTGGCTTTTCAGATTGAAGGCTTGTATCGAAGCAAAAGGAGGACATTTTGTATAATTTTAATGTGGTTTAAATCTGTATTCTATACCCTTTCATTTGATATATAAATAGTTGTAATTCGTAACTCATTGTGTCATTTATTTAACTTTCCATATGTGACAAAACTCATGACCAGACTCATGTAATTATCTTACATTCATCTTTAAGATGTTTAAAAAATATTAGACATTTGCTTTTTACTTATAATCAATGAAAATTTACGAAGGTATTACAGCGCATCAAAATACTGGAGTGAAGGCTGGTGACGTCACACGAAAATTTAACCCACACGGTATCGTCTTAATTTTTATCTCAATTACATTAAAATCTCTTACGTGGACTAACGTGCGATAACGTAATCGTTAATTTACATCGAAACTGGTTAAGTGCCGTCTGGCAAGGGTGACGAAAAAACAGTTTTATTTTTTCAATAAATTACTTAATATACAGACCAGTGAAGGTCCAATGGTTAAAAGTAGTCGTAAAGTGGTCGTGGGTTCGAATCCAAGCAACCACATTAGTTTGTGTAATTAACCACTGTTCTCAACAAAATATCGTGAGGTTTGTTCTACGGCTAAAATTGCGAAGACATGATTGTTTTATCCATTCACCCACACTAGACCTGCATGATAAATTATGGTGCCTTCTCTCTCGTAGAGACGAGGCCTGGGTCCCAACAGTAGGAACATTTTTTTTTATAGTTGATAAAGCAACTACAAAGAAAAATTATGGGCAAACGTGACCATAATCTCACCTGATGTTAAGCGATGATGTGGTCGAAGATGAAGCACGCTTGCCTAGAAGCAACCTATTCATTCTTGACTTAAATACTCTCAGGTTATAGCTATCAGGAAACACAGGCTCCGGCAGGGAATTCCACTCCTTAGCCGATTTATTTATTTGATTTTTTATGTTTTCTAAAAACTATTCATTCAAAGCACAAGTTCTTACGCCTATAACCTATAGTTCTATTTCGGTACATAACGGATGTAACGATAATAAAAATACCCGTATGTGTGATAAATATATGATGTCTTAATAATTAAATATTTGATACTAATAATCATTTCAAAAAAGCCCAACTACGCAGATTAAAGTAAAAGTAAAGCATAAAACGGCCGTCAAAGGGGGCTGAAGTTGTTAATCCCCATCACATGTATCAACACAGTTTGGAACTTTGAAACTTCTTTAGATTCAGCGCGGGGCGAAAAGTGTTGAGATTTATTTGAAACTTGAAGGGGCGACCATGATAGACGCCCCGAGTACAGGACTGTCTTGTTTTTTCTAAGAGGCAATTTTTTGCCTTGTCTGACTTGCTGATACTAAGTGGAAAGGTCATTTTTATGGCTCCCTTCCTCCTTTCTTTCTAGACAAGCGAGACTACATCATGTAATATTTAATGGTTACGCTTATCATCTAAATGTTATATTATAAAGTGGGAAAATTGATTTTATGTTTGTAAATGATAATTTAATATCTTTAAGATACTGATCCTTTCAGTCTTTCAGTGGTATAAACTTATATTGTTGTTGAGCCGGAGCCTGTGTTTCCCGATAGCTATAACCTAGGAGTCTTTAAGTCCAGAGTGAATAGGTTACTTTTAGGTAAGCGTGCTCCATCTTCGATCACATCATCACTTACCATCAGGTGAGATGGTGGTCAAACGCGAACCTTACGAACCGCGAACATTTTCATTAAAAAAAACCTTTATTTTTCACCGACTTCAAAATAGAAGATTCTCTGTTTCACCCGTATGTATATCTTTTTATTTTGTGTGTCAGTGGTTCTCTCAAACAACTTAGCCGATTTTAATTATTCATTTACGTTTTACTTTAAGGATGGTTTGAAAAACACTCTTACAAACTAAGTTATGGATGTTAATATGAGACAAGATATTAAAATTTGGGTATTTTACTTCAGATTTCGGAGAGTATCCAGAATAGAGCTAGGGAAGTTTTGATGATTCTTTTGCTAATATAACTTGCGTAGGTACTTATTTTAAGTTGTAAATTCCGTATAAAAAGTGTTATAAAAATATTTAAAAATTTAAAAAACTCGACTGCTCAACTGAAATGCAAGAAACAAGCACATTTTTATATATTATTGTTACGCCAGTCGCTAAAGCTTTGTTTTCCTAGGAAAGCGGTGCCGTCATATAGCGGCCGTAATATTACGGACGCAAAAAGACGGCCGTCTTTACGGTGACGACATGTGGAAAGTTCCACGGCCGTTTTATCACACGTTCTGCTTCATCGCTATCTAGTGTATTACATTCTCTTTGGAAACGTTCACGAAACCATCTGACACCGACAAGACGGCCGTCATGCAAATGGCGTCACCGCTTTTTGACGTTACGGTGTCAGTTACCGCTCTCTAGGAAACCGCGCCATTTTGTTTACATAGACAACGTTCTAGTGACGTCATTCACCGCTGTATTACGGCCGCTATTTGACGGCACCGCTATCCTAGGAAACCAAAACTTTAGTGAAGTACGTCGAGAAACTTCGATATAAATCTAGAATGTTCGAGACACTAACGCCATCTAGCGGTGAATAGCAGTACTGTGTATATCTAGTCGAGACACTAACGCCATCTAGCGGCGAGTAGCAGTACTGTGTATCTCGAGTAGCTTCCTGGAATATTCTGGGTAGTATAAACAGTGAGTCGATTTTATAAGAATGTTCTAGATCTCATAGATCGGGGTATAAATAGATCGCAAAGGAACGCGGACAGTCAGTCTTATTACGAGGCGAATACGCGATATAATCGAAGCTTTACTAGTGAATTTCAGTGCGATTTAAGTGTTAAGTGACAAGTGTTGTGGTGCGAATGTGTTAATTTTTTTTTGTGTTTAATTAATTAAAGTGTTAATTTTGGTTTAATTGGCGTTAATTATTTATATCCCGAACCACAGCTCGTAACAATTTGGTGTCAGAAGTGGGATAGAAAAATGCCGGTTATACCGAAAGACGATATGGAAGATGCCACAATAACGTGAATTCTTCAGTAATAGTATCGAGTAGTAGTACCGAGCGTTGTGTGAGTGATATCGTGTCTCTGCATTTATGGTTTTCCTAATATGCTAGCTTCTACATGCGGGGTATCATTATTTTGTGGATAAGAATTGTCCCATATCCCTCACTATTTACTTCGTAAGGGAGATCAATGGTCATAGAAGGATCAAAACTTCACTGGTTTGGACGTTAACCCATTCGATGCCACCCATTTAAAAAAAATTGTTGACAGGTGCCACCAGTTTTTATTATGTAATATGATTGAAAATGGATTACTTATGGTGTATTTACTAAAAATATTAATAAATATTGTTGATAAATACGAAAAAACACCAAACGCATATGGTGCGTAGGTGGCACACGGTAAAAAAAGTTTTTCGAGAGATCCGACAACGCACCTTTGGTAGTATATAGTGGATGGCTTTATGCACGATTCGAAACATGAACAAAGAATCTAAATTGTTAGAGTGAACGTACAAAAATAAAAAATCTTGTATTAATTCAAATCAGTCGTTTTAATTCTCATTTTTGATAATTATAATATAAGTAGGTATTTTCATAATTATAGTTAGGTGAAAACTATACATTTAATTACAAAAGTGTTTAATTATAAAAATGTGATGTGCTACTTTTATCTCTGAAACATTTTTTTTTTTCTCCAAGTTGCTGGATTTGTAATAATAAAAACATTATAGTGATATTAAATAGATTTAAAAATGAACTGTCTGTAACATAGCTCACCTATCTTGTGAATTACTTTCTTTTATATCTTGTAAATTAGTACTTTCGGCAATATTAAGTGACAATTCAACCAAGCGACGACCTCTATTGTTTGCCATAATGCTTGAACAGAAAACTAAAAACCTAGAAAAGACGAAAATACTAGTAACTTTACAAAATTCATACCATCTACATTTAAAAATAAAACCGTCGGTGAATACCATGTGGGCAGGTATGTAATACGTTGACTAGTAAAATATTTCAAGTAATAAAATTAAGTTATAATAGCAGTAGTAGGTAATATTGAGTGACCGATTATTGTCGATTTATAACACCATCCACGAACAAAGTCATTCGTAAATGCCATTGAACGCACCATTATCGTTGGTATGTTTTGAACTCTAAATAATATGCAAAATATTATCAGTAGACATAAAATAATGTTATTGTAATAATTAAATGACTAAATTTGATTAAATAATCATATTTATTTACTTGTTATCACATAAATTACTGCAAAAACTTGATTCACATTACGAGCAAAAATCACAAGTACAAAAACTGACGTCAATTCAAATGTGACATGGTCTATTACTACCGTCACAGTGTTATTATATCAGAAATATAATTGAAATTGAGGTTAATAAAAAAACGGCAACATTTTAGGAAACGCACTATGAAAAAATTATACCTAAGTAAAACATACTCGAAACGCGTACGGGTGCGTTGCAGGCACACAATTAAAAAACACTAAAACGCACACGAGTGCGTTACTGGCATGGAATGGGTGAGGATTTAAAAAATATTTGTTCTAGCTTTGGGGTCCATTTCCTATGGTTACACAAAGACCGAATTATTTGGGAAAAGTTATGAATAAACTGTCTAAAACTTTTTGCGGGTCGACTTGTAATTTATCTAGTTACAAATACCTAAATGTCAACCGCTTATCACCTTTCACAAAATATTGCTTTTCCCGATGTAGAGCCGTTAATTTTTGAGGAGTTATCCCGGTAATCTACCATCAGTTCTACCTCAACATACGCGTTGTAACGAGCATAATGTGCCCAACAACCATATTTAAGAAATCGAATCGCAACCCACGAGAGTAGTTCCGATTTGGAAAATTATTATTTTTTTGTTTGAAAGGGTATACTTTTTAGTTGGTCCCATTGTCACCAAGTTTGGATCTGATGATGAAATCATGGAGAAATCGAGTATAGTTACAGCTATAGTTTTGGGTATGTCTTATAGTACCTTGTGCAGTTGCTCTCAAAAAGCACAATTTGAGGAAGTGGAACTGATGATGAAGACCCCATATGGCCACCGAGACTATTCAATAATAAGTATTTCGTGGATTGCGATTAGATTACTTGAATATGGATGTTAAGCACTTTATGCTCGTCACAATGCATATGGTGAAGTGGAGCTGATGGTCATGTACCAGGAAAACTCCTCAAAAATTAACAGCTCTGCATCGGGAAAAAGGTGATAAATAGTTGACATTTTGGCTTTTGCAACTAGATAAATTACAAACCGACCCCTCTAAAAAGCGTGAAAAAATACTTTTCAGCATAAAATACACACATCAAAAGTGTCTAGGGATCAAGCATTTTTATGCGGATTTCTTGAGATTGAGATGTGGCTTTGTAATAAATTTATGATTTTATAAATTTATATGGATCCTTTTTGGTGCATTTCATAATTTGAAACAGGAACTGTTAATCAAATTCGAGTAAAAGATGAAAATCAGCTGTCAATATTTTCCCTATAAAAACATACAACGCATTGAAGACATTATTAGTGCTACTGTTTCCCTACTACTGATTAAAACCAACGTTATTATGGAGCGGCGACGTCATTTAAGCAGGGAAGAAATGCTCAGAGCCGTGGGAATGATAGAAGCTGGTTCCCGGCAACGTACTGTGGCTTTAGCTCTGAATACAAGTCAGAGTGTTATCAGTCGACTTTGGACACGTTACTGAAGCACTGGTACCGTGGCTGAGCGCCATGGAGGACGGTATCGCTGCACCACACGGAGACAAGACCGATACATTCAAATCTTAACTCGAAGAGCTCCAACAATAACCGCCATGATGTTAGCCGTGAGGCTTCATCACTCTTCAGGGAACTTAATTAGCGACCAAACAGACAGAAACCGTTTGCATGAAGTGAACCTTCATTCCCGAAGACCGCTACGGGTACCACCTATAGCAATGCACAATCGTAGGATTCGATATCAATGGGCTCTTGAACACAGAAATTGGGCAGAAGAACAATGGCGTTTCGTGTGCTTTTCTGATGAGTCTCGTTTTGGTATGAGACCGGATACAAGACGTATACGACACTGGAGAACCCCTGGACGCCAACAGCGATTAAAATCCTGCCAGGAAGTCCATCCTTATAGTGGTGGAACCATCATGGTATGGGCGGGTATTTGGATCGGCGGAAGAACTGAGTTGATTTGGATCAGAAGCAACCTCAACGCTCAAATTTATGCTGAGACGATTGTATCTGACGTCATCGTTCCTATACAAGTGCAAATCGGTCCCTTATTTCAGTTAATGCATGATAATGCACGACCGCACACCGCAAGAGTTGTAAGACAGACTCTCGCCGCAGCTAACATCAATGTCCTGCTCTGGCCTGCTCAGTCGCCAGACTTGAACCCGATTGAGCATGCATGGGATATGCTACAGAGAAGAGCTCTGCCGAATATGGAGGGTATCCAGTCGCAAGAAGACCTTTTTTTGTTGTTGCAACGAACATGGGCGGCCATTCCACAGCGTGATTTGGATGAACTCATTTTGAGTATGCCAAACCGATGTTCTTGTGTTGTTAGTGTTCGCGGTAGAAACACGGATTATTAATTGTTTAAGTTACCCAATAAAATTTTAAAGAAAACTGTTATTTCAGTCTTTTTTTCGAACTTTAATGTTAGTGGTTCAAATGTCAAAAATCCCTTTATTAGGAAAATGGCAAATTTCTTTATTAATGCAAAGGTGACTTGGTTTATCGTTACTGTGACAAACGAAAACACTTTATTTGATGAATCCTTAAAGAAAATTTTAATTAATATCAATCAGGAGAAAAGTTATTGCAAAAATATATGTTGATCCCTAGACACTTTTGATGTGTGTAGAACCAACTTCCATATAAAAACACTACAAAGGCAAAAATAACTTTAATTTCGGAAGGCGGTGTCGAGAAAATAAAATGACACCGACTACCGAAATTAAAGCTATTTTTGCATTTGTAGTGTTTTTTTATATTGAAGTCGTTTCTATTTTTTGCTAAAAAGTTTTTTATCCTTAATACCCCAATAATCTTTAACTGTGTAAAAAGATTTCTGGCAAAACTTGCGTTTTATGACTAATTTAAATTTGTTGAGGCTCAGTTCTTGCAAATGGCAGGGTAGTTTATTATATAAACGTATGCACTGGCATTTAAAAGAACCACCTATTTTCTCGAGCCCTGTTTTTGGAATGACAAAGTTTTGTTTATTGCTAGTACTTACGTTATGTAATTTGTATTTGATTATTTTTGGTCGGCAAATTGTATGATAACATTAGTTAAGTAGTTGTTATTCTAGATTAACTCGTGGCTAAAAACTAACAGTCGCTCGGATCGGTCCGCGAGTGTCACCGCCTTAACATATCGAGCCGTAATTGCGTAAAACAAAGTTTCCATCGGTAAGTCTAAAATAACATTTAATTACAAACTTATTTGTAAAAATCATAAAAATATTCTGATCACTATGAAATTCTGAACATTAACAACATTATTGCAACAAGTTACAAAAAGTATACATTGCCCGATGTGTAATCGCTTAATCAACGCAATGACCAAGTCCGCTTACAATGTACTGCATGCGCCACACTTCAACCATTGACGTTTCGTCCTTTGCCCTGATTGGCCGTGATGTACGGCGCATGTTTATCAACAATGAGTTACAATCAGTAGCAAGCTCTCGATTTAAGTGTGTGTAATTTATTTGTGTGCGTAATTCGCATACGTAACGGGCCTCTTGCTTGTAGTGGAGCTAAAGAGTGGGGAGACAAGCGGCGACACGCGTTCTCATACAAATCAGGAACTATTTCCTTTCTAACCTCTTTTATCTGTTCTGTGGTCTCGATTGCCAATTGTACTTATTTGACAGTCGTTACGGATAGTCGGAATCCAATAATCTGACACTAACCTTGCCAAGGCAAATCAGAAAGACACTCGCTCCATATTGAACTCTAATACTCAGCATTATCCGGTTAGACTGTAAGCTAAAACTATGTAGGGGTACATAGTTGTGAAAAAGCTAAGCAGATATTGATGAGTAGGTAGGTCGTATTCGATGCTGAGGACTTCATCATCATTACAACTTAAAACGGGATATTTACCATATTTGTATCTTTTGATTCGAGTTCTGATGATACTGTCAGTGACCATGTACGGTTAGCAACAGCACATTGTACGTTGGCCTAGTTAAAATACTGCAAATTTTGTTAAATTATGAAATGTAGTATCGTCAGTTTTCGGTTCAATATCGAGCTCGCGCAACATCTAACATTTTCTATAACATTCTTAAACATTTTTTTTTATTATTTAATAATTACATTGTTTTAGTTTAATTTCATATTTTATTTTATTTTTACAAACATTATTTTATTTTATTAACATTGAACATTAAGTGTAAAGGCTTTGCCCTTACAGTCCATGTAGCGCGGCGGTGCATGCGAGCTCGGCGTCGTGGCACGTAGGCGCGAAGGGCTCGCCCGAGCGCACGGCGCGGCGCAGCGCCGCCGGCCGTCGTCACGCGGCAGCCCGTGCGGCCGTTCTGCCCGCTCACCGCGCACTTCGCCGCTCGTCACGTTCACGCACCAGCTCGCCAGCCGCCGCTCGAAGTGCCCGCCGCACCACTCGTCCACGAACACGAACGCCTCCTCTATGGAGCGCTCTGCGTAGTGCAGCCGCTGGCTCACGCCCGCCACCGGCGTACCCATCAGACTTTTTTCCAGTGA
Source organism: Tholera decimalis (assembly GCA_943138885.2). Classification (NCBI taxonomy): domain Eukaryota; kingdom Metazoa; phylum Arthropoda; class Insecta; order Lepidoptera; family Noctuidae; genus Tholera; species Tholera decimalis. The sequence continues at coordinate 1,624,860 of OW964553.2, read as the reverse complement.
CCTGCCATAAATGAATTAAAATAATTAACAATATTGATTACTCTGACGTGCATCCTTTCAAATGAATATATTTATAAAATTCTCATTCTCATGCGACTTATTCCAAAGAAATAAATTATCAATAACATTAATGTATTATCTCATTTTCTTTTTGGAATCTTTTGTTCAATTAAAATAGTTATTCTTTTGCGTAGTGTATGTTTTTACTCGTCATTAAAAAATCTGAGATTTGAAAAACGAGTTGGTTGTAGCCAACTGCCAGCTACAGGTACTTTAGATAATAGATAACATATTTCACATCTAGTTTTACACTTTGCCCAAAGGTCAACCATTCCAAATGTTAATGCCCAGTACTGTAATAATCACATACGTAAAGTTGAAACAACAAAATTTCTTGGAGTAACAATAGATAGTAAATTAGATTGGAAAGCACATACAGAAGCCTTAAGCAAAAAAAATTACTCATCCACATGTGCACTATGTAAATTAATTAGCCCCGATGTTAAATGTAGATGCAATACTAACTGCTTATCATGGCCTAGTATTTTCTAACTTAAGGTGTGGTATAATTTTTTGGGGAAATTTAACAAATAAAGATGTAATTTTTAAAACGCAAAAGAGGTGCATCAGAACTATGTTTGGACTTCAAGTAACTGAAAGCTGCAAACCGTTTCTAAAAAAATATAAAATATTAACCCTTCCCTCAATGTATATTTTAGAGACCATTATGTTTATAAAATCGAACCCACACCTATTTCCCTTAGTGTCTGATAAGATAGTACGAAACAGGCGCGACAATAGCAAGTTATGTATCCCTCGATCCAGGACGGCTCTATTACGCAAAAGTATGTTCTGTATGGCGCCAATTCTGTATAATACGTTGCCAAAACATTGGAGGGAATATACAATTACACAATTACGAAATCAGCTAAAGAATCTGTTGTTAGAGAAGGTATATTACAGGACCGAAGAATTTTTATCTGAAAAATGGACTTGATTTTTATGTAAACAATTATTTTTTTATCAAGAATCGACATTTTTAGATTTATCTTTTATTTTTGTATTCAATTTAATGTTAATTCCTATTTTCAATTGTCAATTAATTTAATAAATACTGTTTTATTACTCGACTATAAATATTGCTTGACTTATTATTGTTATTCAGCATATATAATTATATTATTATTACTAGCTGTGCTCGCGACTTCGTTCGCGTGGATGTCGGATAACTTTTTTTATTACGAAGCGCTGTTGGAGAATACCGATACAAATCATTTTTTTTATTTATGCTGGTGCTTCTTTATAAACAACTTTAACTCTGGAACCATCTGGAGCCATCTGAAGGTTATTGGGATGGTTTACGCGTGCAAGAGCTACGTATAGTTGACCATGGGAAAAGCATCCAATACTTAGGTCCACCCCCGCAACGGATAATGTCTGGCCCTGAGCTTTATTAATCGTCATGGCATAACAGAGACTGACTGGGAATTGCACTCGTTTGAAAGAGAAAGGAAAGTTGTTAGGATTTATAGGTATTCTTGGAATAAAAATAATATCACCGGCGCCGCAACCGATTAATATTTCAGCTTCGATTATGTTTTGCTGCAGATTTGTAACTTTGAGCCAAGTGCCGTTACAAAGTTTGGGAGGACATACATTTCTGAGGAGAATTATTGGTACACCGATTTATAAAACTATTTTGTGGGCTGGAAGTCCGGGTGTGTTGAGGGAATCCAAAAATTCTACCGGGTAGTGCGTGGCGTCATCTTCTTCCGTAACTGTATTTATAGAGGTGTATTGTCTACTATTCCCGGACACATGCATCAATATTTTTAAATTAATTGTCACAGCTTGGTCATGTGATGTGATTTACATGAGTTTATAGTGGTTCAAGGGCCAGTGTTGGAACTAACGTAATTACATCAATGATGTTGGTATGTGCCTAATACACATACATGGAGTTTGTATATATGTCCCTCTATAAACTCTGGTAGTTTAGAATAAGTTTTCTAGACAGATGTCAGTTGCCGGTCTGTGACAATGGGGAGGTTTTGGCTACAGCTACCCTGAGAGATGGTATTTAAGAACTTGATGCTATTGAAACTGTTTCTGTTTCGTGTAGCGAGCCATCCTCGCAGGCCATGTGTTCGTCTTTGTCTGTAGGTACAGGTGACAGCAAAGCGGTGCCGGCACGTCGACTGAAGGTTGACAGTCGTCCTGTTGCCGTGAGCGTGAAGCAAGCGTCGCAGTCCCTTGCTACTGGAAGCCAGTCAACACAACAAATTTGGCACCATCGTCTAGCGCATCTGAACACCCGAAGTATGGAGTTACTGCGAAAAGGTATGGTCAAAGGTATTTCTTATGACAACAATAACTTTCAGTCGTGTGTTTCCTGCATCTTAGGTAAACAGACTAAGTTGCCATTTCCGAAGAAATCTGAGACTAGGGCCAAGGAAATCCTTGGATTAGTTCACAGTGATGTCATGGGACCACTGCCGTGCCCGTCCCTAGGTGGGAAAAGATATTTTCTGTTGTTCATTGACGACCTGTCACGAAAAACATTCGTTTATTTTCTTAGGAGGAAGGATGAGGTTTTCGAGATGTTTAAAGAATTCAAAACTCTCGTAGAAAACCAAACCAATAAAAAAATAAAAGTTTTTCGTGACAATGGTGGTGAATATGTCAATTCTAATTTTCAGAAGTTCCTGAAGAAGCATGGGATTCGACATCAGACCACGGTTCCAAGGTCATCAGCTCAGAATGGAGTCGCGGAACGCGCGATCAGAAGTGTTACGGAGAAAGCTCGGTGCATGCTCCAGGAAGCAGGCTTGAAAAAGGAATTCTGGGCAGAAGCAGTTAACACTGCCGTCTGCCTGAAGAATCGCTCTCCAACTAAGGCGGTGATGGGCTTTACACCGGAAGAAAAATGGTCAGGTAAAAAGGAGAATCTGAGTTACCTACGCATTTTTGGTTGTCAAGCTTATGCCCTACAGCACAAAAGGGACAAATTGGATCCCAAAAGTAAGAAATATATTTTTGTCGGATACTGTGACGAGACAAAGGGTTACAGATTGATTGATCCGGCGAGCTCGAAGAATGTCATAAAAGCAAGAATTGTCACTTTTCTAGAACATGCTTTTTGGAATGACACTTCATCGGATGAGTATGACAGTTCACGTTACACTCAGATTGGTTTGTTTCCGAATAATGTAACTGTCGCCGATAATGTTCCAGTGCAACCCGCCTTACTCGATTTACCCCAAGAGCCCGCAGAAATATCTAACGAAAACTGTCAAGATAACAGCGCCATTACGATAGATGATTCTGAGAGCAGTAGTGAGACCCCAGATAACCCTGCGGATGAGACGTATGTCCCAGGCGATTCCACACTGGAAGACTACGAGAACTCTACGGACGAATCTAGTGAGTTTGAGTCAGCTAGTGTAGCACGCACTGTATGCAGTGACACGGGAGACCCTCAGACAGTACGCGAGGCACTCAATGGCCCAGAAGCAAGTAAGTGGAATGCTGCGATGGCGGAAGAGTATAAATCCTTCATTGTTAATAAGTGTTGGACTCTGACTGACCGCGATGCGAAGCAACGGCCTCTCAAATGCAAGTGGATCATTAAAAGAAACCCTGAAGACCTGTGGTAAATCTAAATCTAATTGTTGATTAAAACCCGAAATGACTCTCATGATGCAGTATTGTTCCTTTAAACACTGGTGTAAGGAAGTTCAATCCTTCCTAGATTAAACACAGTATTGATCACCAAAAGCTAATTAAGAAAATAGACTCTCTCTCTTAATATATTCACTTACGAAACAAACAGACTAGACGATCAACGCGAGCCACCACAGAACCTTGGTAGGATGACAACACAGGACGTTATCTTTACCGTTACTGGATTTGGCCTCAGGACAGGCGTACCATCACAATAGGACCCATCGATATAGCTGTCACTGCTCACAATTATAAAGAGATTTTAAAGGTTCCTAAAACTTGCAATTCATAAATACATAATTAAAAATATGTTTGTTTCTTATTCCGTATTCGCGAACATATAAAGACACTATTGGTCGCTATATGTCTGGTATAGGTCTGACTAGTTTTCATATACGAATTATATTATAGCCTTTGCAAGTTCTAAACCTGTTACTTGTCGGTTCTTATTTTATTATTCCGAAAATTTGGCTTGGTGTTAGAAACTAACCATCGAACATAATAATTCGTATATAAGAACTAGCCAGGTCAAACCTTAGGCTACGATATATTCTCCTAAGTTATAAGAATAAATGATATTTTATGTTGTTATAAATAAATTTCAGGACTGACCATTGAACTTGGCACCCATTTAGATTTCACTTCTTTTGTCGTTGAAGTCAACAACCAAGGCATTTATGATAATATTGAACTTGGCTCTCATTTCACATTTATGTTTTTCATGGGATAGAATATAACTGAAACATTGAGGTAATATGTGCTACGAAATGAAATCAAACTGTGATACATACTTACACTAATACAAATAAAGCTTACTTCGTTTGGTAATTCAGTGACACACATTTTGAGTTCGTCCTTCTAAATATTTATTCCGCATAAGTTTTAGGGAAAATAGTTTAATTTTAATTTATTTGCACCATATTGTGCTTCTAACATTTTAAATTTGTACAGCATAATAGTCATTAAAAATAAACGTTCATTAAAGCACCGAATTTAGATAATAATAAAAATTAAGTGAGCAACTGCGCCTGAGCTAGGCCGAGCCTGTATTTCAGTACGCAGTTTACAATACAATTATAAAATGTTTTAGTGTAGTGTGACTTACAAGTATACAGAAAGTATGGTATAGTGTAGAGTAAGTTGTAATGTAGTGTTGTTTTGTGTAATGTAGTAGTGTTTTTTGTATTTTATATTGAATGCTTTTGTGTAGTTTGACTGTGGATGGATTTAATCTTAAAACTTTAAGTAGATCTTCTGTAGTAGTGTAATCACATTCAAGGAGATAGTTCAAAAGTTTTGTTTTGCATTCTTGTTTGGTTAGCGTGTATATATTAAGCTGTGAATTCAATTTATTATGTAGAAAGGGACCAGTGAAGCAGAAGAATATATGTGTAAATCTGTGTTTGAATTGGTGTGAACGGGGGACTACCGCATTGCGCCGACGTTTAAGTATTTTTTTTTGTCAAGGGGGTCAGGGGATACTGTTTAAGTACTGTAGACAAGATGAAAAGTTGGCGGACAGTAGGTAGGTTCCATGATCGATGCAGGAGATGTGTAGGCTAGTCAATAGGTCCAAAAGAGCTGACTTTTAAAATTAGTAACATGTGAGTGACTATCTTATCTTGCTAATATTATAAATGTGAAAGTTTGTGAGCATGAGTGGCTGGATGGATATATGTTTGTTGCTTTTTCACGCAAAAACTACTGAACGGATCCGATTGAAATTTGGCAAGTAGATAGTTTACATCCTCGAATAACATATTATAGGCTACTTTCATCCCGGAATTCCCACGGGGTCGGGATTTACGTGGGAAAATCCTCCCACGCGAACGACGTCGCGGGCAAAAGCTAGTAGGTATCATAAATGTGAAAGTTTGTGAGGATGGATGGATGGATGTAATGTTTGTTGCTCTTTCACGCAAAAACTACTGAATGGATTTTAATAAAATTAGGTAAGTAGATAGTTGACATCCTGGAACAACACATAGGCTACTTTTTATCCTGGAATTCCTATGGAATCGGGATGATTACGCGGGAAAACCCTTCAACGCGAACGAAGTCGCGGGCAAAGCTAGTCCTTAAATATAGCCAAGTTGTTCAAACCACCAGTCGCTTTATCTCGAAAAAGCTCAACTTCCTCATAGGAAGCATTAGAATATTCAGAATATGTGTCAATTTCAAATAGAAATTGTTGGATCTGTTTATGAAATATTTATTTTGTAAATTAGTTAACTATAAATAACACTTTGATATGTAATTTTTAGGGTTCCCTAGCCGAAAGGCAAAAAACGTAACCCTTACAGTTTCGTCATGTCTGTCTGTCTGTCTGTCCGGCCGTCCGTATTTCATAGCCATTTTATTCCGAAACTATAAGGACTATACACATGAAACTTGGTAGGTAGATGTATTCTGTAAACTGCATTCCGATTTTAAGAAAAAAATATTTAAAATTAAGGGGGGCTCCTCATACATGGAATTGAAACTGGTTTTTTTTTAATGGAACCTATGCGTGTGTGGTAGGTATAGGAAGGCCTTTAAAAATTACAGTAAGGTTTCTAAAACCACTTTTTAAGTCAATCGTTTAAAAGATATACGATTCCAAACTGGTAAAGTGTGTGTCCCCCCAAAAATGAAAGAGCATGTTTTCTAAAACCGCAAATATAACTTTGTAATTCATACAAATACTATGAAAAACAAAGTTATTGGCGTAGTTATTACGGAACCCTTTATGCGCGAGTCTGACTCGCACTTGGCCATTTTTTTGTGTTTTAAGTTAATCTATGTGAGGCTGGTGTTTCCTAACTGACTACGCTGAGAAGAAACACCGAAATGAACTCAGAGGACAACGTCGCTTTTAAACTCCATAATAGAATTCGTATTGGTCAAATCATATGATAAGCATGAAGGTTCATGTCTATTGTGTCTTTTGAGGAAAGGAGCACGCAGATTTAAGCAGATAAACAGTGTAAACATTTTTCAGTTATTGTATAGCTCAACTTCAAACTTAAGGAGCTCAACGATCTGATGAACAATACCAAAATCAGGACATTTGGGTAGGACACACAAATACTCTAACTGCCAGACATAAATCTATAAATTATAATGAAAATAACATAAAAGAGAAATAATAACACACACATTCCTCACATTCACAAGAATAAAACATAAACAGAAAAAAAATAATTGTATATACATTACTTTAGAAACGCAGCCATTTATTCAGAAAAAAATAATTTAAACAGCCCACATAAGTAGATATTATATCATTGAAGCAGCTTATACCCAAGCCTTTTTGACCAGTCTCAATATAATCTATGACTGTGTAAAAAGCTTTCTGACATAACTTACATTTTATAAATAAATTGAAATTATTAATGCTTAGTTTTTGAATGTGGCTAGGAATTTTATTATAAAACGTATATATTGGCATCTAAACGAACCACCTATCTTTTTAGCCTTGTTTTCGGAATAACATTCTGATCTTTGTTTCTTGTATTTACATTATGAATATCACTCTATTTTTTAAATACGTTAATATTTTTGTCTGCATACAAAAGATTCTCATAAATATACTGAGATGGCACAGTCATAATATTATTCTCTTTAAATTTATCTCTTAAGGAGTGTTTAGGACTTAATTTACAAATTGCACGAATAGCCCTTTTTAGGGTTCCGTAGCCAAATGGCAAACTACGGAACTCTAACAGTTTCGTCATGTCTGTCCGTCTGTCCGTCCGTCCTTATGTCACAGCCATTTTATTCTGAAACTATTAAGACTACACATGTGAAATTTGGTAGGTAGATGTATTGTGTAAACCGCTTGCCCACCTCTAACGTGCAGCTGAACTTCGAACCCGGAGCTTAATGATTTGACGAACAATACCAAGGTAAGGATGTTTGGGTAGGCCGCAAAAAGTACTCAAACTGCCAGGCAATCAAGTTTACCTCGTATAAAACCACCTGTATAGTTCACATATTCACAATCGGTTATGAAGATTATGCAGATTACAGTCTGAACTGACAATGAGGAAAGAACCACCTACTACCACCTACTAAGGAGCTCAACGACTTGACAAAGAATGCCAAAGAAGGGACATTTGAGTATGTCGCGAAAGTACTTAAACTGCAAGATATCGTCGAAAGAGAAAAGAAAATAGAGATCAAAAACCTACATAATCCTCATATTTAAGTACATAGTCACTAAAAAGAAATTAAAAAACAATTTTTACAAAAAATTGAACAGACTTCAAAACTTACAAAAAAGACTTTCACTACAAAGAGAGAAATAAAAGGTTAAGCCATGTGAGTAGTAACCTAGCCCTTATTTTTAACGGAATTAGACATCCAATAAAACAATATTTAAGGTTATTTCTCTCTTTGTAGTGCATCTTCTTTGTAAGTTTTGAAGTAGGTTCATTTTTTTGTAAAAAAAAAATTTTATTTTATTCTTTTTAGTGTATCATTCTTAGTGTTACTTGAGATACCTACATACATACCGTTCGCACTTACTTTTTAAAAATAGAGTTTGCTGTATACGTCTTTTTTACCCACTTTAACCATATTTCAGACGTGATTCAGTAGGTCTGTGCCTCAGTTGTGGTGATATTAATAGGTTAATTATGCTAAACAGTACATAGACGTGAGGGCAGCAATCGCGGGTGATTTTCTGTTTTAAATTGAAGAGTTCCATCACTTATCTCCGAAGGTCTTCATCAGAACCTAATGTTTTATGTACTAAAACCTTCCTTGTAAAATATGCTTTCAAACAACTAAAATGCGATCGAAATCGGATCAGTAGTTTCTAAGAAAATCGTGGATATACAAACATACTTACATATATACACACATACATATTGATCGAATACAGAAGCTCCTTTTTTAAAGTCGGTTAATAAAAGGAAGAGCTGGCACTCTGGCATTCTGTAGTTTTTGCGTGAATAGGTATTATATGTGCGAAGGTTATCATGTTTGTTTGTCTTTTTGTTTTTGAAAGGATATGGATGAAATTTGTCACAGAGATTGTTTATGCCCATAAACAAAATACACTCTACAAGTAGCTTAGTTCTGTGTGTGAAGGTATAAAATAAATTACCCGAAACAATTAAAAATAATTTTGAAAAATGTTAATATAAATAAATAAAATAAAATAATTTACTTATCAATAAATATGATAATTATTATGATATAAGTATTTCAGTGTAAAATTAAATAAATCGTTAAAAAATAAAAGTAATAAAATTTATAATATACAGGGTTAATTGTAAAACACCAAAAACATCTCAGGACTATGTTACTAACATCATAATCAACTACTTTTGTTCTATGACTTTTAAAAATTGGTCATATTTTAGTTCACCAGATTTACATACAATAATAAAAATATTTAAAGTCTATGCGAAGCAAAAGAAAACGATTTATACTATCACTTTCTTTTGTTTCGCATAGACTCCGTAACATTTAGGGCGTTCAATTTAAATATTTTTATTTTTGTATGAAAATCTGGTGAACTAAAATATGACGAATTTTTAAAAGTCATAGAATAAAAGTTGTTGATTATGATGTTAGTAACATAGTCCTGAGAGGTTTTCGGTGTTTTACAATTAACCCTGTATATGTTACAGCTAAGGTGGGTGTGAACATAAACTTAAAATTAGCCGGCTAAACTTAGGTTTATCTTCGAGAAACAGCTAAAGTTCAATATCATGTTAGTTTGTGTCGTGATATTCCATCTTTGGCCGGCTAATGTGCATATTAACCGAAACGAAACGGCTAAAAATGTATGGCAAATTATTTTTGAGGCAACTAAGAACTTATTGGGCAACTAACTACTAGGTTACTAACAATTATGACTTGGCAGCTAATATTAACAGACGGATATCAAACATTATATTATTAGCAACTATTGGTTAACACCCCGACTCGGATAGGTTAGGTTAGAAGACTAAGGCCTTAGCCTTCGTGGTTATTTTTTTTTAAACCACCCAGAAATAGGAGCCCCGCTGAGCGGGGCTCCGTCGCTTTTGCGTAAAAACTGTTGTCGCCTAACAATAAATTCAGTTGCTACACCATAAAATCACTGCCAACTTAAATTTAAACAAAGCTTGGTAACTCAATATAAAGCTGCTACTTTATGCTTAAAATGCTACTTCACTGTAGCTGTCAAACTATTATTTTTCCTACTCATTTTAATTAAGTATTTTTAAAACTCTAAATCAGATTAGTTTGTCGCCGCGTTAAATACATGCCTAAAAGTATGTGTAATGAGGGTGATTATTTTTTAATAAAGTTTCCGTGTCAAAATAGTAAACATTATTACATCGTTTCCTTTTTTATTTCCTTCTACATTTTTAGCCAAGAGCCTGCAGTTACACTTAAGTTTAGCCGGCTAAAGATAGAAGAAACTAACATTAACACCTCCTCGAAGTTAGACCTAAGTTTAGCCGGCTAATCTTAAATTTATGTTCACACCCACCTTTAGCCGTAACATATATATTATTAATAATAATTATAAGAGCCCTTTTCTTCCGTCTTTCCTAATTTCGTGTGCCCGATAGGGTCCACAATCTATAAACTATGTATGTATATTTTGTATGTATGTACTAAGTAAATGTACTGATTATTCAGAAAAGCACATAGCCTATGTGCTGTATCTTGTGTCCCAGAAATATTATAGTTATGCTGTGATAACAAAAATAGTGCATAATAATGTTATGTAGGTACCTACACAGGTATTAGGGTAGGGAGGGGCAATAACGCTCACTGGATAATGGCGCTCACCTCTATAACTCTGCCAAAATGGAATATAGGAACACACTGCGGCGCGTGAAGCGCGGGGGTTCGAGATCACTAACATGCTACGACGCATACGGGCCGTCAGCTCGCGGCATGTTACCATGAAGTGTGTTTTTTCTTATACGGCCGCGCTGTACAGACTTTTGATACTTATTTAGTAATTGATATCACTTTTCTGGCTATAAACTATTCTATTTTCTGATAATGTCACAGCGCTAGTTTAAAAAAGAATGAAACCTTTTTAACCGACTTCTGAAAAAGGAGGAGGTTCTCAATTCGGATGTTTGCTTGTTTTTTTTTTTTTTTTTGTTCGGGCATAGCTCCGTCGCTCGCCAACCGATTTGAAAAATTCTTTTTTTGTTGGAAAGGGTATACTTCCCAAATGGTCCCATGAAAATTTTATCGACATCGAACAAGCCGTTTTTGAAAAATTAACAAAAGTCTAAAAAAAATATTTACATTGATGATCTTTTCGGTTACTCTATATTGTGTTTTTTGTTCGCGCGTTTTTAGTTTTTATGTAGTTGACATTTTGGCTTTTATAACTAGATTAATTACAAATTGACCCACTAAAAAGCGCGAAAATAAAAACTTTTTTGCAAAAAAATAAAACCGACTTCCATATCAAAACACTACAAAGCCAAAAATAATTTTAATTTCGGGAGGCGGTGTGAAAAAAAAGAAAATACAAAACCAATAACACCGACTACCGAAATTAAAATTATTTTTGGCTTTGTAGTGTTTTGATATGGAAGTCGGTTTTATTTTTTGAATAAATTATTAAATATATGAATGTGATCGACAGGTCCCGAGTTCGAATCCCACCCATTACACTATTGCCGTGAGCCCACTCCAGACACAAGCATATTTAGCTTAGTTGGAGGGGTTTACAAGATTGCTAGTAATGTGAATTCTATCCATATTGCCAGTAATCTTCATAAATTAAAAAAAAATCATGTTAAATACAAAACGACCGTTTGGGGCTATACCGTTCACCTGAGCGCCATTACCCCTTAAATCATGATTGTTATTTTTCTTATAGATATGCCCAGAATTCGTCCACGAACCACTGCTAAAGCTGCTTGGAGCAAAGAAACCCTTCAATCTGCTAAAACTCCGATCGAAGAAGGGATGTCCAAAAGAAAACCTGCAATAAAATTTAACATTCCGTTAAATACCATACAAAAATTAGACCATCAAAATAGATATAGAAAAGAAGAATAAAGAAAATAAAAATAATAATTGATGTTTATTTAGTACTCGCTTCCGTCCGCGACTTCGTCCGCGTGGAAAAAATATCCCTGGATTTTGAATCATTCTTCATTAGTGCTCCGCTCTTATTGGTCTTAACGTGATGATATATAGCCTATAGCCTTCCTCGATAAATGGGCTATCTAACACTGAAAGAATTTTTTAAATCAGAACCGTAGTTCCTGAGATTAGCGCGTTCAAGCAAACAAACTCATCAGCTTTATAATATTAAGTACAGATTGAAGATAATAACTATTTTTTTTTAAATTATATAAAGATGCTAGTTTGTGATTGTAGGATTTAATTTAATTATTTAAGGTTGAAGTCACGCTTCAATGAAAGTGTATCTACTACATATTTTTCCCAAAATTTGTGTTTCAGCTTCATGACCGCTTCCCTGTGCGGACAGGGGTAATGGCGCTCGCAATACTTAGGAGTGAATGATAAATACGTTTGGTGTTAAAATGTCGATTACTGAATAGTTAAAGTACATGTTATGTTTTATAATTTCGAAGTAAAATTAATATATTGAAAAATACAGCGTATTTTCCATAAGTGGACGCCATTCCCCCTTCCTCCCCTAGCTGTGATTAGTTCATAAAATCTTAGACGAGAACGTTTAATGTTTTGGGTAAAAGCAAATCTATACTAAAATTGTACATGCGACAAACACTTGTATGTCCATCTTTCGCGTCAAAACTGAACAACGGTTCGACGTGTTTTCTGGTGTGAAGATAGTTGAAGTGCTGGTATAGGCTACTTCAATTTCGCTGAAAAAAAAAAGCCTTTACACACGAGCGAACTTGTGGACAGAAACTACTGCATAGTTATGTTATGTATGTAAAATCGTTGAGATTCGAACATAAAATTTTAAATGAGAACGTTAAAATGCTTTGCGTATTATATGAAGCAAACCTATAATTATATTATATACGCATTATAAATGCGCAAGTACCAACAACACACACTTGCGCATTTCTGCGAATTTGCTTTGTTTGATTTCAGGTTGGTCCTTCTTCCACGCCAAAAGAGACAAAGTATCGATTGTTGGTATGAACATAGTTAAAGCGCTGTAGACTGATATAGGGCAGAAACCTATTCACGCGGAGAGTAGCTAGTAATTAGTAAAATAAAACGATGCTTTATAATTCATTAAACTAGTTTTACAACTGCTCACCGCGTGGGACCGCCTTTGTAAGTTCCTTAGTCATATTAAAGCCGTTCGTTATGTTCTAAATTTAAAGAGGTATGTTAAATCGGCATCAAACGATAGCTTGTAAATTGTAGTTTTAGCACTCACTGTCAGCGCTCTTCTCTTCCAGGAGAGAGCAGCTTGTCTTGTGTCCCTCCGCAGAGGATGAAGTAGCTCCCAGCAGGAGCGTCAGCGCCAACAACGCGGATCGCGAGAGCCGCATGATGGCGCGGGCGGGGAGGATCGCGAGACACGAGACACCAGGAGCACGAGACACGAAGCACCAGGAGCATGAGGCACGAAAGACGAGGCACTAGCCTGCGGCACAAGACACGAGACACGCAGGGCTCGCCCGGCGGGAGTGCGGCGGCCGCGCTCTCCATCCGAACATGGTCGGCTCTTCCAGGAAAATAGGCTGCCTCAAACGCACGCAACTTGTTGCTACACTTATCCACGATGGATAACAATAAACCAATTTATACTTATACGACCAAAAGTACATCAAAAGTAAGTTAACCAATCGAAACTACAATCCAAGGATAAATTAAGACTAGGATGCAGCGATATAACTTTCTATCAGCGAAAGAATTCTCGTATCAAAGCAAGCCTGTGGGAATCCTTATGTTATTTTTTTTTATTTGATTGCCATACATAAGAACACAAATACATTGGCCGAGAAACACTGATGTCTGTGGTAGGTAATCAAAACCTGTATTACAGGTCACCAGAATTTCACCTCTAAGAAACTGTTTTACACAAAATAATTTTATGATACCAATACTAAATTACAAGGTAAGCAAGCAAATTAAAATACAATAAGAAAATTAAGAGATTAGTGCAGTTACAAACAATGGTATGGTGTGGTGTGTGTTGTGTGACGACGTGTGAGGTGTGATGTGGCACGTTGCATGTATACAATATGTAGCGAGTGGACTGTATTTTGACTGTTTTCTTCTGTTTGACTTTTGACCTGTGGCCATTCATTTCTGCCTTTTCTAAGAAACTCGGGACCGTTAACCCATCTGTGTTCCGAGTAAAAATGTTCCGGCGAGCTGCGTGTCGCGTCGTCTGCCACATTATCTTTTAAGGGTAGCCACCTCCATTCGTTTTTCTTGGTGAGTTCCTCAGTATCAGCGATACGATGCGCCACGAAAGTCTTGAATGTGCGTGGTTCGGCTTAAAACCAGGCCAGAGCGGTGGGAGAGTCGCTCCAGTATGTTAGGTCGCTCACCTCATAGTCATGTTCTTGAACGGCCGTCCGGGCTTGGCGCGCTCCTAATAGTGCAGCTTGTAGCTTTAGCCTAGGTGTAGGGTGAATCCCTAGCAAAAATGGATGTCAAATGTCAGTGTTAAGCCCTTTAATTTGATACCCATAAAGTAGTATTAAAAAAATATTATTTTTCACTAAGTCCAATGGCGACGCCATATGATGAATAATCAGTATGCTTTCATTCATGAAACCACCCCTTCTCTTACATTTATTAGTTACTTTTTCATGTCCTAAACAATTTGGCGATCGGTAGACTATGGGCATATAATTATTTTTATACTGGTGGTAAATATTCGACAGTAATACATTCCGCGCTGACGAAGCCGCAGGCAAAAGCTAGTTTAAGTGATTTTATAATTGTAAGAATTAAAAAACTTTTTACCAAAAAATTAAACCGACTCCCAAAAAACACTGCAAAGTGAAAAATAACTTTAATTTCGGAAGTCGGTGTCTTTAGTTTTGTATTTTCGTTTTTGGCACCGACTTCCGAAATTAAAGTTATTTTTCACTTTGCAGTGTTTTTTGGAAGTCGGTTTAATTTTTTGGTAAAAAGTTTTTATTTCACTCTTTTTAGTTGATCTACTTTTAATTTACCTAGTTACAAGAGCCTAAATGTCAATTACTTATAACATTTTACAAAATATTGCTTTTCCCAATGCTGGGTCGTTAATTTTTGAGGAGTTCTCCTGGTACTTCACCATCAGCTATACATCACCATATGCATTGTGACGAGCATAAAGTGCTTAATATCCATATTCAAGTAATCGAATCACAATCCATGAAATACTTATTATTGAGTAGTTTCGGCGACCATCTGTGGTCTTCATCATCAGTTCCACTTCCCGAAATGGTACTTTTTGAGAGCAACTGCACAAGTTACTATAAGAAATACCCAAAACGCTATAGGTTTGCCTATAATATTTGAAGAGTTCCCTCGATTTCTCCAGGATCCCATCATCAGATACTGACTTGATGACAAATGGTACCAATTTCGAAGTATACCCTATCAAACAAATAAAGAATTTTCCAAATCGGTTCAGCCGTCTTCGAGTACTCTGTGACCATACATTAAAAAAAAAAAAATATATATATATACGCGTCGAATTGATAACCTCCTCCTGTTTTAATGTTAAATCATTACCCATCTAACATGCCGTAATTTTATATATTTACCTGTTATAGGTATGTATTTTTATAACCTTAATATAAATATGTATTTTAACTCTTTGTATGTATATATTTGTTTATTATATCATTATAATTTAGTTTATTTGCTAAGTATGTTTTATTTATTGTTAGTATTTATTGTTAGTATACACACTGTGGCTATCATCTCTTCTTCAACTCTCTTTTCCTAGGTCTGCTGGAAGAAATTTCTTAAGCAGCACATTTATGCTCTTTTGTCTGTATTTATATGTTTTCTTTTGTAAGTGTCATGTGTGTACAGAAATAAGTAAACATGTAAAATGAACGTTACAGTGTCATCATAAAAGTAACTAAGTTAGAGTTTTATACAAATAATGCATAACTGCAACATTATTATTTATCACCTTCACATAAATATGTACACTCGACTGCCTCGCGAATGCTGAACATGAGATTTTATATGAAAATAATTATTTAAAATTATCAAAAATGTTATGTTATTGCGAAATTAAATGATCTACTATTCTTGTAAATGTTCATTATTGTTTGAATAACCATTTATTCAAATGTTAATTACTGCATTAATTTTCCAAATTAGGTGTCGGTAAAGCGAAAATCATTTTGATAATAAATGTCTGTTCAAGCGCCAAAAAATGCTCTAATTCAGAAGAAACTTAAACGCGGAAAAAATGCTGATTCTCGTGATATGTGGATTTATTATTGGTATTATGTATTGATCTTATGTATTGATGTGAAGGACATCAAAATATAAGGTCAATACATAAATATAGTTACAAAAATCAAAATAGCCCACATCACATTCACATTTAAGTACTATCGTCCAGCTCAAACGCCACAGTACTTGCAAGTTGTAGCAACTGTCCAATTCAGAACTCTTCTACATTCCCGCTGTCACAACTTTCCGCAGCCATTCTGTATAACTCGTTGTGAAGGCGAGTTTATTGCAACAAATCAAAAGTTGTGCCCGGTGACGTTGTGAACAGCGATGCCGCACTATATCATGCCGTTAAACAACGTGCGCTACTTCAAGAATAAAAATGTGTAGAAAATACTTTTACTGCTGGTAAAGCAGAAAATTTATGCATTTTGAGTAAAACACGCCATGGAACGTGCAGTTGCGGTCATTGCCATCTCGATATTCGTCGATACGATTGAGATTTTCTGAAGTTTAAAGTTCATCTCTTGTCATGAATGTGAAATACTGATTCTAGTCGACCTCTTCACATTGTTATTAAACAAAATGCACAAAATATGACCTTGAATCCATTATTCAAGGTCATATTGTATGCGATACAACAGGAAAATGACCTTAAAATGAAAAAACTGAAAAGTGAATTCCATAAATCTTGAAATTAGTTTTGACATTTTGTTTAGGGAAAAAAGCGGCTCCTAAATTACAATTATGAATACATGCAAAATACTTATTTAGATTGCCTCTAAGTGTTTCATAAGAATAAGGGCCTCGCAACGGCTTTTAAGGTCGTGTAGAAGTCATCCCATAATTCACAGCTTCACAAAAAATCCACGGGATTTGCTCGCTTCTTGTGATTTCATACAACTTTATGTATATTTTCTTGTTTTATTGGAGTAAAACCCGGTTTTATACGCTCGACCCTTCAATAATTTTCTTGTGTAGTGGATTTTGTTATTCTTGATGGCCTGTCAAGGGCTCTTGAATTAAACCCACAAGATAAGCACTCTATCGCAGGTCTATGTATGTTGGCGAAAGATCCAGAATATTTCATGCTTTATGAATAGAAAACGAACCAAACAGAGAGTTATTTTTATGGAGATCTTAGTGACCAAACATTTTAATAATTTGGGTTGTGATACTGAATTATAATTGAGGTCCATTATCACATTAATTATTAAATATCTTAGCTAAAATTATAAGTAAGGATTTTCTTCAATAGACTTGAAAATTGAGACTAGGCTAATGGTTGATTCAATGCTTGAAAAAATACCTTTGCTTGCACGACGCCCAGTTTGGGTTCCAACCTGGGCTATCGACGGAGACAGCTATCGTTACCCTTAAATACACTGTCCAGTACTACACAGATTGAAAAACGCCGGTGTATGCCTGTTTCCTTGATTTTTTTAGGGCTTTTGACCTTGTCTCATATGACGTACTCTGGAGAAAGCTGGGAGACAGGCATATACCGACGGATGTCCTGAAACTTTTGCAGTACTGGTATGCGAACCAAACGAATCACGTTAAATGGGCTAAAACGCTGTCTATTTCATACGGGTTGGAGTGCGGTGTGAGGCAGGGGGGGGGCTAACATCTCCACTGCTCTTCAACTTGTATGTTAATGACCTTATAGTGGAGCTCAGCAGCATGCGTGTAGGATGTCGGGTGGGTGGCGTCAGTATAAATAATATCAGCTACGCAGACGACATGGTGCTGCTGGGCCCCACTGCGTGATCTATCGCGGAAATGCTTAGGGTGTGTGAAAGATATGCGGCTGAGCATGGACTTGTGTACAACGTACGTAAAAGTGAATACATGGTCTTTAAGGTCGTCGGTAAATGCCTAAATTATACACCTAGTTTTACCCTAAATGGCTTGCACATAAAGAAAGTAAATAATTTTAAATAATTCAGGCACATAATTACCGACGATCTTAAGGACAATGTAGACATTGAGAGGGAGCGTAGGGCACTAGCGGTCAGAGGTAATATGTTGACGCGCAGATTCGCTCGCTGTACGGACCAGGTCAAAATAACCCTATTGTCAGGGCCTGTACACGGGTGGTCTGTGGATCGGCTACACCAAAAGATCTCTAGATGCCCTACGTGTCCAGTACAACAATATTTTTAGAATGCTGTTAGGACTGCCCCGCTACTGTAGTGCGTCTGAAATGTTTGCACAGGACCAAACCGATGGGTTTCAAGCCCTCTTACGCAAAAAAACGGCATCTCTCGTGACCAGGTTGCGGGTCAGTAATAACAGCATTCTGAAAACTGTTGCGGAGAATTTTTACTCCCCTGTTTTGAGACATTTTGTGTGGGTGATGAACAATTAAATACTTGCCTGTTCATCCCTCATGCAAGATGTACTCGACTTATTAATTATTTCGTTATATTATTATTATTATTTGTACTTGTAATTGATTTTTCATATTAACATTAGTTTTATCATTAGTTTTAACTAACATTATGTTGTCTGAATGGAATAAATAAATAAAATTAAATTAATGAGAAGCTCCCATAACACTGATCGAGCATTCGAGAATATCAAATTATTATAGATAGAAGTTCGGTTTTAAGGTGGTATTTTCTCTATTGTACTGAAAGATTAATCATTTGAGCGATTTAATTTTTATGTGCGATTAATTCGTCTTGCCTGGAGCCGCTATTGTTTTGGGTAATGACCCGATTAATTGGTATCTCGAGCGATTTGCCCGAGAGTACTGAATGCCGAAAGCTGAGTCTTGAACCGTGGAAGAAATGACCCAATTAACACTCATTTAGTCGTTAAAACTGGGGGAGAAACTTAATATTTATAGTAGTACCTAGATTAAATTAGATTAATTAGCAGAATTACAGAAACTTGATAAGTACCTATCAATGTCTCAGAAAACCTGCCTATCCCTCCCTAATAACATTGGGTTCGTCTTCCAGTTAACTGAATGCAGCTTATTTTTTTTATTTATTTATTTACATACACAAGTTATTGAAGAAAAGAGATACAGATAGAGTTTGCACATATACTGAAAACAATAGAAGTAACCGTGGGCCACAAACTGGGCACAGCCTGTATCTTGGTGGCCCAGGATAACAGATTTGGCATAATATAAAGTTCACTGCGACAACACAACTTAGCAATGATAGCAACATTTTAATAAAATTTAGTTATAATAAAATATTATTGGAAAAAGAAAGGAAGTCGTTGAGATCAGTAACAAAAACAGATTAAATTAGATTGAGAAAGTTAAATTAGTTGAATACAAAAATAAAATTAATATTAATCAAAACGTAATAAAACAAATTAATATCAACGTCGAAAAAACAATTCCTGTCACAATTAGAATGCAATAAAGTCAATTACACAATTAGAGTCTGATTCAAATGAATACACAATCAAACATTATAAAAAAGAAAAGGAACAAAAAAAATAAAAGAAATGGCGTGTGTGAGTGTGAGACTGTAGTGTTGAGGTGTGTGTTTACGAATGTTGTCTGGGGAGAAGTGTTGTCTAGGTGAGTGCTTATGTTTTGATGCTGGTCAACTCAATGGGCAGAAGATTATTTCTGTCTCATCATACGAAAGGTCCTGTAACCATGTCTTTATAGTTATCTTGTCGTCAAACAGATTTCCAGAGATCCTTAGTGTAGATCTGTTAACATTGTTGAAGACTTAATGCAAGTATTTTACATAGAGATAACGTCTATCTGATCTCCACCCAGTTACTGGATAATACGATATCCGTTTAGTATGACTAGTGTCGTACTGTCTGTCTTCCGAAATACTTAAGAGTTTGGTTGGTTCTTGGATGGGTGACAGTCCATTACACCACGGCAAGCATTGCTTAATATTGAAGATCGTTTTGTACAGCTGTTAATATTTAGCCACGCGCTCCTCCTCAACAGGTAAAGATATCTTGACAAAAATATTTTATTTTTATTTTAATAAGCTATATCGCGTATCGCATGGAAGATGCTCCGTCACGTCACGGTTAGCGATACGTTCCTTTTCGTCACGTCAAGTGACGTCCCTAACGTCACATGTCAAAATGTCATTTCTTTACACTAATTCATTTGTATGCCCAAGTGGCTGATCATGGAATGAACAATATTAAATACCTATATAATTATGTACGAACACCTGTATGCAACCCATGTATCACAAATAAACGATTTGATTAATTGATTGATTGATGTATTGTAAGATAATAAATGTCGCGAACAGGCTCATCGCTTGTGAAAGCAGTCTCATTTTTTTCCATCCTGGGATCATAGATACTAGGAGATAAGGTTTATTAGAAGGCTATAAGTTAAATTTACAGAAATGCATATGCTGTTGGGATCGCAGTTCATACCAAACCTATCTTTATTTTTCTGTCAGCAAACCGACATAGTTTTTACCAAACCACTTCTTTTTTTGTTCTTTCAGAAAACATACACACATCAAAAGTGTCTAGGGATCAAGCATTTTTATGCGGATTTCTTGAGATTGAGATGAGGCTATGTAATAAATTTATGATTTTATAAATTTATATGGATCCTTTTTGGTGCATTTCATAATTTGAAACAGGAACTGTTAATCAAATTCGAGTAAAAGATGAAAATCAGCTGTCAATATTTTCCCTATACACAACATACAACGCATTGAAGACATTATTAGTGCTACTGTTTCCCTACTACTGATTAAAACCAACGTTATTATGGAGCGGCGACGTCATTTAAGCAGGGAAGAAATGCTCAGAGCCGTGGGAATGATAGAAGCTGGTTCCCGGCAACGTACTGTGGCTTTAGCTCTGAATACAAGTCAGAGTGTTATCAGTCGACTTTGGACACGTTACCGAAGCACTGGTACCGTGGCTGAGCGCCATGGAGGACGGTATCGCTGCACCACACGGAGACAAGACCGATACATTCAAATCTTAACTCGAAGAGCTCCAACAATAACCGCCATGATGTTAGGCGTGAGGCTTCATCACTCTTCAGGGAACTTAATTAGCGACCAAACAGTCAGAAACCGCTTGCATGAAGTGAACCTTCATTCCCGAAGACCGCTACGGGTACCACCTATAGCAATGCACAATCGTAGGATTCGATATCAATGGGCTCTTGTACACAGAAATTGGGCAGAAGAACAATGGCGTTTCGTGTGCTTTTCTGATGAGTCTCGTTTTGGTATGAGACCGGATACAAGACGTATACGACACTGGAGAACCCCTGGACGCCAACAGCGATTAAAATCCTGCCAGGAAGTCCATCCTTATAGTGGTGGAACCATCATGGTATGGGCGGGTATTTGGATCGGCGGAAGAACTGAGTTGATTTGGATCAGAGGCAACCTCAACGCTCAAATTTATGCTGAGACGATTGTATCTGACGTCATCGTTCCTCTACAAGTGCAAATCGGTCCCTTATTTCAGTTAATGCATGTTACTGCACGACCGCACACCGCAAGAGTTGTAAGACAGACTCTCGCCGCAGCTAACATCAATGTCCTGCTCTGGCCTGCTCAGTCGCCAGACTTGAACCCGATTGAGCATGCATGGGATATGCTACAGAAAAGAGCTCTGTCGAATATGGAGGGTATCGCAAGAAGACCTTTTTTTGTTGTTGCAACGAACATGGGCGGCCATTCCACAGCGTGATTTGGATGAACTCATTTTGAGTATGCCAAACCGATGTTCTTGTGTTGTTAGTGTTCGCGGTAGAAACACGGATTATTAATTGTTTAAGTTACCCAATAAAATTTTAAAGAAAACTGTTATTTCAGTCTTTTTTTCGAACTTTAATGTTAGTGGTTCAAATGTCAAAAATCCCTTTATTAGGAAAATGGCAAATTTCTTTATTAATGCAAAGGTGACTTGGTTTATCGTTACTGTGACAAACGAAAACACTTTATTTGATGAATCCTTAAAGAAAATTTTAATTAATATCAATCAGGAGAAAAGTTATTGCAAAAATATATGTTGATCCCTAGACACTTGATGTGTGTATTTTGACAGCCCTACCATGTACAGCTTAAGGTTTTATACCGCTCTGAGTGGGGCAGAAAAGAGTGTCAGAGTTAAAGGGAAATAAACCCACCCTATTCCAACAGTAGCATCCGGCCCGTAGTATCCCGTGAGAACGTTCCCGCGACCCTGGCAAGATACTTTCACAACCCCAGTAGGATAACTGTCTCCTCGACTTTAAAAATTAAAAAACTTTTTTGCAAAAAATAAAACCGACTTCCATATCAAAACACTACAAAGCCAAAAATAATTTTAATTTCGGTAGTCGGTGTTATTGGTTTTGTATTTTCTTTTTTTTTTTCACACCGCCTTCCGAAATTAAAATTATTTTTGGCTTTGTAGTGTTTTGATATGGAAGTCGGTTTTATTTTTTGCAAAAAAGTTTTTATTTTCGCGCTTTTTAGTGGGTCAGTGAATTTTCCAAATCGATTCGTAAATGACGGAGTTATGCGCGAACAAAAAACGCAATGCAGAGTAAACGAAAAGATCATCAAGGTAAATTATTTTTTTCGACTTTTTTTGATTTTTCAGAAACGGCTCGTCCGATTTTGATAAAATTTTCATGGGACCATTTGGGAAGTATACCCTTTCCAACAAAAAAAGAATTTTTCAAATCGGTTGGCAAGCGACGGAGTTATGCGTGGACAAACATAAAAAAAAAAAAAAAAAAAAAAAAAAATACAAACATCCGAATTGAGAACCTCCTCCTTTTTTAGAAGTCGGTTAAAAACCACATGTCAAGAAATGTACCTCGCTGGAACTTACCAGCATGGTTGGAAAATGTACCAGGTACCTCGCTGGACCTTACCAGCATGGTTGGAAAATGTACCAGGTACCTCGCTGGACCTTACCAGCATGGTTGGAAAATATACCAGGTACCTCGCTGGACCTTACCAGCATGGTTGGAAAATGTACCAGGTACCTCGCTGGACCTTACCAGCATGGTTGGAAAATGCTAAACCAATGATGAAAGTATTTATGTGAATTTTGGACATATTCCAAAATTAGTTTACTTTCGCCTCCATTCATAAATCCTTTCAAATCTACGTTCCACGTTGGTCTTAACACTTGTTTTATGTGATCCGTGTCAAGTGTGGAAATTTGTTGGCGAGTATAATAAAGTCGATATGTTTGGATGGTGTGTCGTCATGATTTGTTACGTTACATGAGGGTTCGGGGCAGGTGGGAGCCCATGACGGTAATGAATTCGATTATGATGGGAACGAAATGAAAATGTGCGCGGAGTTCACTGTTTATCATTGTGATTATTAATGTTGAAGTCGTGAGCAGATTCAAACCTAATAATTATATAACTACTATTTCACATGGGCACTTATAAAACGCCAGAAGTCAGTGCACGGTTTGTAATTGGTCGTTTTCTATGGAGAAGAACCGGCAAGAATCTCCACAGTTACTCATTTTCTGATTTCTCGGCTTCTGTGTTCACTGACACTATAAAGCAAGAGTAAACAGGCGTCTTCTGGACTCGCTCGTTCTATCGTAGACCTCATCTATCGCTTACCATAAAGCGAGATCGAGGCCAAGAGTGGGATCTTTCTGAATTAAAAAAAATAAAAATGTCGTCTTTAGGATTTTGGTTTTGTCATTTCAGATATTCGTATGCTCTGTAGGAGCTCATGACTAAATGAAAATGACTATACGGGTTGATCTTCAAGATAAAGCAAAGCATGCTAAAGTCTGTCTGTGGATGGGTGGATGATGGTACTTGGTACTATGGTACTATTTCGAGCTTCTTACGTGTAAGCACACTAAGCCGTTGGTCAGGGCGGGCATCTGATCATCTTTGACAGCCGTTAAGAGCAGTAAGAAGTCAGAAAATCTAATACCAGTTTTATCAAGGGGTATTGTGTTTCCCAGCTACTGGGCTATTCTTTTTTTATTACGAATGAGCCCGCTCTTAACCTCGATCACACCTGATGGTAAGTGTAAGATGAGGTCTACGACCGAACGAGCGAGCCCAGAAAGTGCCTATTCACTCTTGCTTTAAAGGCTAACGGGTCATATGTGGCAGGGAACACAGAAGCCGGCAGAGAGTTTCACACCTAGCCAAGGTGTGAAACTCTCTAGGTTGCGACTAGGTTGTGCTATTCTGGTAGGCATAATGAATGTTGAAGAAAGGTGCTTAGTACGACAAGACGTTATATCGACCAAGTGTGGATGGTATCCTGCGGTACGTCTGGTAGACCGGTAGTAAAAGGGGGATGAAGGGATTAGGTCGTGGAGCTCCTGCGCACACTCTCCGAAGTACAATCTGTAGAATATAGACAGGCAAACAACGTTTCGCCGGTGAGCCAGGCTGTGAAGCTTACCCGCCAGAACCTCGTCACCTATGAGCCTTTTGGCTCTGCGTTCGATCGAGTCAAGTGCAGCTAGCTGGTATTTGGCTGAGCCACCCATAAGTGAGTGCAGTACGCCACACAGGAACGGTACTCCACATAGAGCTCAGATAGGCAGTCACACCATGTAAACATTACTCATGTAAGTACTCAGCTGCATCTGATTAGACTAAACGCCAACCCCGACATGGTTGGTAAAAACATAGATATTCATATTATGCTCAGACTTGGTACCTTCTGCGAAGATCGCCCTGAGGACACGGTGGAACACACAGTTGCTCCGCTTGGGCAGAACTCCGCCGTGTCCTCGTAGAGGCGATAGGTGGCGACCTCTCGCTCCCGGCCCTGGTTCAATCCATGGTCTAGAGCGAGGAGGCATGGGAAGCAGTCACCTCTTTCTGCGAAGCAGTTATGCAAGCGAAGGAAGTGGCGGGACGCGCGAAGGAGAGGTGGGTCTCAAGGCTCTCAGCTGTCGCAGGAGACGCTCCGGGCGTCGGAAGGCACAGGGTGACTCCCAGCCACCGTAGGTGCGGTCCTGCGGGCTGCGAAAAATGGGTAGCTCACCACCCGACTGAAACCAGGCCCACGTAGACGGCACGTCGTGTTCCACGCGCACCTCAAAGAGTGTCAGCAAAATTGTCGGGGCCCATAAGAGTGCCGTTGCCTGCCGGGGTTACGGAATTGTTCGAAAGAGTTACCGCGGCCTCAGAACACGAAGGGCATATGATGGAACAAGGAAGGGTTTTAGTCAGTAAAAGTCTGACACACCCTCCCGCTTCGCCCAGATTGGACGGCACCTTTAAAAAAAGATATTTGTTTTCTGTTATGGTGTACAAATAAAGAATATATATATATGTATCTATCTTAGCTGTATGAAATTAAGCTCTTAAAGTTACATAGCACTTTAATTGCTAATAAAAATGAAATGATGCGAAAGGCTGGCTGCCAAAATACTTCACTTAGTTTCACAGAAACAAAAGACCATCAGGTACTAAGGCGTCGAACACACGTGCGGAGTGCAACACTAAACGCGTCCAAACGATTACGTAAATCGCCATGTAGCGTCACTCAGCGTAGAAGCGTTCTCATGTAGTCGTCGTACCCCTCGCTCGTCCCTACCCGAAGCGTGCACCACCCCTAACTTGGAAAACTGTAATTGCTCGTTACAAGTGTATCATTGGCTTTAGACGGATAAAAGCGTCTTTCAAGCTGAGAGTTTTGGAGATTCAGTTATGGAGTATTATGATAGCTTTGAAGTATTGTGACGGCTGTAATAGAATTTTGATGCGAGCGTCATATTAGGGGGTTGATTTTTTGATAACGTTTCAGATGTTTGACTTGATTCGGAGTCGATACGTGTGTAATGGATGTCAACTTATGTCATCATTTTGCTTTTTCAATGATATAACTTCACCTACCTTGAACTTAGTGCTTTGTAGTTAATTTTAATTATAAAACAAAATACTTTATTTAAAAAAAAATACAATTTCACAGTAACACTATGCTCTTAATACAAAATCACACTTTAACTTAAACTTATGATATGAGTGCCGAGTCTCTTTTTTTACTAAATTGCCTGAGATAAATACCTTCGGAGTGACATACTGTTATCAAGTAGAAAGAATTTAATCAAACTAAAAACTAGCCTCTCTAGTGTATTCTGTGTACGTGTGATTCTGCGTTCGCAATTTTATTATTAATAACATAAATTATGCTTTATTCTAGTAAGCGTTTACTTTACTCACCTTCACCTTCTTTTTAATAACAAATTTAACTACCTATCAGTATTACAGTACGTCTTGTACATTCCAACTACAAGGATTTGAAAGTGATTTTCAGTCAATCTAGCTAGACCTATTATTATGTTACATTATTCTATGTAGTTAAATATATTGTTTGTGGCTGTATTGAGACTACTCATGCAACAAATCTTCTTTACTTGGCACCATCGATAGTATCTAGAACACAGCACGAAGTCTAATAAACTCAACAGTACACAGTCAGGCTGGCGGCACAATTTGCACAAAGGAGTTAGATCCCGTCCGAATCCATCCGGTAAGGCGTTGAGCACACCGAAATGATTTGGATATTTTTACACAGTTTCCTCGACAAACGTTCAACGAAATTGTTTTTTTAATTCTCTGCTGTCGTTTTAGATGGCAAAATAGGTAGGTAACTAACGTTGACTCAAGATTAACCTCATTAGAAAAAAGTCTATCTGAAAACATTTTTAATGCGCGAGATTAAGATGAGATAAAATAAATTTATTTGCGTAAAACACGGTATAAAAAGTCTTACAGTACAAGAATAGAGCAGACATGTTTTGCCAAGATTAAACAAAGCATGGAAATTTTTGTAATAAAAATTTTCTTATCCAAATGATTATTATATTTTAAGAGCGCTATTTTCGTTGTAGGTATTATTTTATTTTATAGAAGTTGCTATTAATTAACCATTCATACAATTTAGAAGTCAAACATGGGCCCCCACTAAATTGAACAGCAAGAAACTAAACATATGCCAGAACTCGATGGAGCGAAGCATGATGGGAATAAAGAAAAAAGATCGAGTCTGGTTGGAAGACATTAGGAAAAACACAAAGGTTCGGGACATAGCAACAAATGTCAGGATACAAAAATGGAAATGGGCTGGGCATATGAGTAGAGGGAAGGAGAAGTGGAGCAAGAAGGTCACAGAGTGGTACCCCAGGAATGGCATAAGAAAAAGGGGAAGACCCCGTCAAAGATGGGAGGACGACCTGGCCAAATTTGCAGGTGTGACCTGGAGCCGTGTTGCCAAGGAAAGAAACGAGTGGAAAAGGTTGGAGGAGGCCTTTGCCGAATGGCAATCAACAGAAGACAACCTAGATTTTATTTAGCTTAGATATTAAGGAAATTGTACTACCACATCCTGTTGAATAAATGGCTTATTATTATTATTATTATACAATTTAGATTTAAATGTAATGAGTCTTTGAATGTTTGGTTCTAGAACACATCGGTTTCTTCACCATGTTTCCTTCACTAATTTGAAAGCAGTGATGATGAAATAAATAACAAAAAGTAACGTGCCTGACTAGGTTCGAACCCAAAACATGGACGTAGCAACAGTAAAAATCGTCCAATGTGAATTGATCCTAAATCTTCAGGGAATAAGAAAACGTAATATAAATTATATTTTCCTCCATTTGCATTTAAATTGGTAGATTTAGCTATTTGCGAATTCACTCGGAATATTTTCAGTCCATCAAAGATTTCGTATTGACATTACTGCGTCAGAAAGGTAACATCGCAAACGTTTACTTTAGAGTTTTGTGTAAAAAAGCTTTTTGGCACTTAGCTATTACTACAGCTTTTGTGTAGAATTTAAGGCTTTTAATATTCGCGTTAAACTAATGTGTTACGGCAGTTAGGCAGTGTAAGGCTTTAAAAGCCTTTATTGATCTGGGTTAGTAGTGTGACTGAATGTTTCTGCTCATTTTGAGCTGTTTGCTCTTAATTTATACAACGTGTAATTTAAAGGATATATACATACCAAGTGCATGGCTTCTTTGGATGATAACAAACGATATGGCCAGAGTTTTCTAATCCTATGTCTACATGTGTGAAACTTATTAGAAATTTCAGTACATTGATACCAGAGACTGAATTTTTCAAATTAAGAAGAACGAAGAGAATTATCGTTTTATTGGCAAGTGACGTGGAAAGTTATTGACCCTCGTAGTGCTGTGACATGTTTGTTATGATTGGTATTCAAGAAATATATGAAACCGATAATTTGGTATCAATTCTTTGAGTCAGTTATTTTGAGCTGAAACTGTGCATAGAGACTCCATACCAGATGTTGTCAGCCCTTTTGTATAGATATGGGGTTTCCGTTACACATTGTAGAGACAAGGTGAGATAAACAAAGCTTGCGAGCGGTAGGCAAGGGTAGCTCACCGTTCGGAAAGGACCAGACCCGGGACGACGGCGCGTCGTATCTGTTGCACTGTTCTCAAAGTGCAGTCAGCACTGTGCACTGGTGACCAGGCTCGCTAAGGCCACTGCCTACCGAGGTGGCAGGAATGTACATACTAATGAAATACCGTGGCCCCGGAAAGCATGGGCAAAAGAAGAAACAGGGTGAGTTTGAAGTCAGTAGAAAATTGACACCCCCTTCTGCTCCACTCAGCGTGGAAGGAGTAATAAGTACTGAATTTTCAGAATAGCAATAGGATAATATTTAATGAGGATTATGGAAGCCTTGTACCTTCCAGCTGATAAGCTCATT
Organism: Tholera decimalis; assembly: GCA_943138885.2. Lineage (NCBI taxonomy): Eukaryota > Metazoa > Arthropoda > Insecta > Lepidoptera > Noctuidae > Tholera > Tholera decimalis. Next base: position 1,596,142 of record OW964553.2, on the reverse strand, counting down.
TATATATACTTTATAAATTTGCCCCGTAAGTGCTCTATAATATTAAATCTATTGTCCTATTCCGAGGTTAGGGACAACGATTATGGAATTTTCCATTGAGATTTTGCCGATTCGTTATAATATCTTATAAGTTTATGTCGTCAGCCGCATACAGGTGTGAATGATATTCTTTCGGTTGACTTTATTACATTCCCTGACTCAACAAAACACACAATCTAATTTTCTCTTCTCGTCACAACTTTATTTGTCAATTTTCTAACAAATTAACTCCATTTCAGTGCCTTTATGAAAATGAGAAAATAAAACTTATGCTAAAAGCTAGCAATGAATACTAAGAAACAATATTTACAAGACTTTTAATTCGTCTTAAAAGTTGCGACAAAATATCTTTCTCGAAGAAAGTTAAGAGACGTGACAAAGAGTAAGTGGGTAATTGAAAAAGAATCGCCCAGGCGGAGAGCTGCAATAGTGCATTTAATATTTTAAGTGCGAAAAAAATAGCCCGTGCTTGTTCTTGTGACAATCTGCGCGACTCGAAGGTCGGAAGTTAATAAAATCGCGGAGTTTGTAGCTCGAGGCGTCGCGAACACTGATGGACGATGGCTTTTTAAAGACGGCGATTTGTCAACTTTCTTGAGTGGATATGCAATAGGTGACTAACAATTTCCTAGTCTATCGTTTTTTCCTTTTAGTCATCTTGCGTATGTGAATGCGACAAATATGAATTATTCCTGTTTCATTGTCCATTTTCCGGTACGAAATTAGACGGATTGCGGCCATCATGCACAAGAGATGATTCTCTACTGAGCCGTGTACGCGCCAGCCCCAAAATTGGGACTCAGTGGTTTACAAGGAGCGACCGTCAGGTAGTTGTTGTTGGTACGCAACAAATGTCAAAGTCGAATGAGGATGAAAAAAATGAGGAATATTCCTGTTACATCAACTTTCATGAATTATTTACTCTAATGCAGACAAAGGTGTGACCGCCAACATATCTTAAGAATCTAAAGAACATTATAATATTCAATACATAGAAAATAATTATTTGATCACGAAACAATAGCATAACACTGACTCCTAAGTTACAGATTTCTTTTAGTTTAGGAGGCAGGGTTTCCATTGTTAAAGATACATTTTAAATCCAAAACTGTATTGTAATCTAATTAATAAGTAATTAATGTAACAGAGGTCTTTTGGTTTCTATAAAGTCGTTTGCTAAATTGTAAGTCTACTGCAGCCATACAGTTTATAGTGCTGGGAACTAACAGGTGACTCAGATTTAATTTGTCGATAGATTTTATTTTTAAGAGTTATATTTTTGTTGTTGATGTTAAGGAAGGAAAATTTATTTATTCATAATATAATTAAGTACCTTGCCCTGGTTGCGAGAATCTTCTAACGAGATACCAAGACCAGCACGCAAAAGCAAATAAAATCTTCTTTTGTGAAAAATAAACATTTTCTTACAACAGTCCATATTTCAACACAAACATTTTCACCAAAAGATATCACACTGCTTGTATTGAAGCCTTCCTTGAGGTGGGTATCAGGCACACAATCGGCTTTCCCTCCACACGGCACATCGCTGTTGTACGCTTTGCGCCGTCCACTTGATCCGTTGTGTGTCGGAGTACAGCCGAATGCGGCTGAGACGGACTCAACTCTACAGGAATGAACAGCGAGTGTGGGAGAAATACTGAATATGTACTAAAGCGGAAATAAATATGGTTCGATTTAGTTTTCTTAGTTCTATTAGTAGTTTTGTGTTTCAGTATGGGAATAGCGGACTTCAACCTTCCTTAAACTATAAATGAGGTAGTTTGGATTTGTGTGTGTTTGTACTAAAAAAATTGGCACTCATATAGTTTGTACCTTGTACCAAACGTAGCGTATGTATTAACAAGGGTTACAAAAAAATTAGCGAAATTATACACAAAAGAAGTCGTGGGCTTTACACACTGTACGGGTAGGGTACATTTGAAATGACAAACTGATAAATGAAAATAATGATATATTAAAAGTACACAACTTAACAAAAGGTAAAATTGATATACAAAGATGATAAATGATCGACACGTAGCGAAAACGTCTTTGATAAGTATTTGCCCGTTATGTGGTTATCATATGACAGGCGTTTGCCGCATTTGACAGGCATTTTAAGGTTTAGACAGGCGTGCGGCCGGCATTGGTCTGAACAGGCATTTTTAAATTTTGCGCCCGCGCGCGATTCGCGCTTGCATTTGAATGACACCGGCGGGCGGCGGCGGTGAGCGTATCTTGTGAAGATTTTTACGTTTACGTATTAGAAAAGAAAGAACTATTAAAAAAATAATGTCCTCTGACAAATATCAGTAATAATATCCTTCTTCATTATTATCTGTTGGCTTTTACTTATTACCTACAGCGTTTTGCTTTAGACAGGCATTTTACTGAAAATTCAGGCATTTTAGGTACCATAGACAGGCATCCCTCCATTTACATATTGTAACCCTAATCGCGACATCATCCCATTCATTTCACACACAAACACACAACAGACATACACACACGAGATAAAGCATGCATAATTATAAGTTTTTATGTTCTACTTTTTATTTTAGCTTTAATTTACTTTTATATAAATTTATATTGTACATTAGCGACTATAAAGGGCGAAGATACTGACTTCTGAAACACAGGCTTTGCCTAGCTCAGAAGTCAGGGTTAAAATCTACAGTGTATCATTATATTGATGTCAATAAAAATATTTGTATTTATATCCATTTCGCTGCGCGTCGATGCCAGCAAAAACATAAAACTACTGATATTGTACGGCTTTGCTCGTACACACATTTTGTATACTTTTTATATGTATATGATTGATATCCATATTTGTAAAGGGAAACACATGGTACATAAAATGCTAATGATTAGATATATAGGTATGATTAACGGTTTTATGATTATTCAAGCCTATTTTTATCCGACTTCTAAAAAAGGAGGAGGTTCTCAATTCGACGCGTATATTTTTTTAATTTTTTAGGGTTTGTGTCTGGAGTTTTATGTAAACATGTAATGGGAAAGAAATTGCCTATTTTAATGAGATACCGCGGCCCCGGAACGCGAGTTAAAATGAAAGTGTTTTTATTCAGTAGAAGACGGGAGGAGTCATTTGAACTTCGTCTTGAAAAATAGGGACAAGACGTTAACCTATGTTGCCATGCTGGAATATACCACCGAAAACGAAAAAACGCTAAACCATTGTAATTCTTATTTAAGGATAAAAATATGTTGTCTAAATCTAATAACGTGGAGTAGGAATAACAATTCTAACGGAATTTCTCCAAGACTGGTCGTTTTGTAAACCTCCCAAACATAATATTCTTTAGGTTGATGAATAATAGGCCGTTGAAGAATTAGATTCTATATTTAGACCAGTCTAGACAGATCTGGGTTTTAGACCCTTATCCTTTCTTGACAAAAATTGGCCAAGTACGAGTCAGAATCGCCCATAAAGTGTTTCGTAGTAACTACGCAACATAACTTTGTTTTTCATCGTGTTTTTATGAAAAACAAAGTTATGTTTGCGGTTATAACCCGATCTCGTTCAAACTAATTTTCCTTGAAAGTTTTTATTATTATCTACAGCATATATTTTTTAGATTTTTCACTCCATTATTATAGAAATTAGAGGGGGAGGGCGGGGCACACATTTTACCACTTTGGAAGCATATATCTTTTAAACGATTAACTTTAAGAAAAAGTGACCTGTCTATAAATACCACACACGTATAGGTTTGATGAAAAAAATATTTTTAGTTTAATTTTATTATTATTATTTGCCCCATTAATTTTATTCATTTTTTTTTTTATTTTTGTCTTAAAATCAGAAAGCAGTTCACAGCATACATCTACATACTAAGTTTTACATGTGTAGTGCTAATAGTTTGGGAATAAAATGGTTGTGATATACGGATGGACAAACAGACAGACATGACGAAACAATAAGGGTTACGTTTTTGCCATTCGGCTACGGAACCCTAACGAATTAAAAAAATAAAGAAATTCTAAGTAATAAAAATAATTCATTTGACGATACACGCGTCGCGTCGTTCTCCAGATTTGTAAAACTTTCGTGGTGGTCGATCTGTATAGATCTGTAGTTTCCAATTGACATAATCTAACAGTTGTTGATGACAAGGACAATAACTCTGTTCGCGTCAAAAACTTTTTATTGGTATTTAGTTGCGTCCGCTTTGAGTGGAAATCGACTTATAAAAGGTGAGATAACAATAAGCATGTAAATATACCTAAAACACAATATTACAGACTATCTATAGTTTCCCAGTATTTTGAATATTCTCGTATTCCTGAGATTTAATAAAAACTTATAACAAAAATTTAAACTTCCAAAAAACACTGCAAAGTGAAAAATAAGTTCAATTGGTGGTGTCTTTGGTTTAGTCTTTTCGTTTTTGGCTTAACTCATAATTTGAATTTTAGGTTATGTTTTTAGGGTTCCGTAGTCAACAAGGAACCCTTATAGTTTCGCCATGTCCGTCTGTCTGTCCGTCTGTCCGCGGTTTAGCTCAAAAACTATTGGTACTAGAAAGTTGTACTTTAGCATGAGTATACACGTTAATGACGCCGAAAAAGTGGTAAAATAAAATTTTGACAAAAGCAATTATTTAGGGTACCTCCCATACATGTAAAGTGGGATGATAATTTTTTTTTTCGTTCTTCCCGTAGTGTGGGATATCGTTGGATAGGTCTTTCAAAAATATTAGGGGTTTGGTAAGACCGTTTTTTAATTAAGTAAACCGTTCGTGACTTATCAAGCTTTAAAGTACCAATTTTCGTTAGAGTCAAGTGTCCACCCCCTCTATCAACTAAGCGGTTGTAGTTAGAAATTCAAATGTCACGGCAGTAGTACCTGTATATAACGAAATTTAAAGGAAAACTATCACACATAAGTGGGCTTTACAAGTTTACGAGTAATAGTCGACCAATTGTATTTGACTCGAAAATTTCGAACAACTCTATAGAAATGTCGATAGACGGCGCTATAAGCGCCAGTTGTATCGTGCTAGTTTCTTGTGACGATTGAGTAGTGTAGCTTTGTGTCCGTATTTAAATTCAAAACACCGGCTATGACAAGTTTTATACAAATCTCTAAAAAAATTAAAACTTTCCGTGCAAAATTGTCGGATCAGGTGAGGATTTGTATAGGAAGTCAAATTAGTTAGGTAGTCATGTTTGGCTTTTAGTTAGAGCATGGTACGAAACGATGAGTCAGCGAATATGACACGCACTTGGTTGTTATTAAAACTACGGAACCCTACACTGCGCGTGGCCCGACACGCACTTGACCGGTTTTTAGTTTATAATAAAGCCGGAAAACCCAGAGTGCGCATGAAATGGACTGAAGATATGAACATATTCTTTATGCGCACTTACTATCATATAACTAAACTTGAAGAGGACAGAACTATGTACTGTACACAATTACACGAACAGTTTAAATTACAATATCCAGATATAAATGTAACAGAACAAAGAGTAGCAGACCAAAGACGAGTAATTATCAGAAACATGCTGTTATCAGATAACATCATAAATAGAATCAAATATGAAATAATAATAACTTTTTTTTTTTTTTTTTAATAATAACTTTATTTATTTCTCCTCACAATGACAAACTTATTCTAGGTTTCACAAATAGGTTTTTTTTATTTGTTAGCAATGTGAGGAGCTGGTGTCTGAATTAGGCGTAAAATGCCTGTATTACAAATCACCAGGTTATAAACAAACATTATATTACAATTTACCGTTATAGATAAGGAGATTTAGGATTAAAAACTTAAGTTATTATATTTTTGAGGGTAGAAATTAAAAATAAACTATAAACAAAATCAAGGCGCCTGTATTTGTGTGTAAATGCGAGTGTGTAGGTAATGTTAGTGTGTAGTGTTAAGTGTCAGGTGCGGTGTGCCGAGGTGTACGTGAGAAGGTTTTGGTGCAAGTTATAAACTTATGTCGTACTAATTTAATTTGAATTAAGTAGACTTTCTGTAAAATTATAATCCAAATTTTGTAACCAGTCCGAAACCAAAGACTTACATTTGGTTTTTGGCAAGGGATATATCGTTAAGGCTCGATTTACCTTATTGTATAAATTTGAACCCTGGTAGCAGAAAAACCGATGTGCAAACTTAGTTTTGAAGGGCGATGAAGAACAGACCATATGTTTGCGACGTTTGTTTCTGATTATTTCTGGATCAAAAATTGTTAGGGCATGTTGCTTAATTACCGTTTTTAGAATGAAGAGCTGTCTCACAGTAAGTACCTCCCATTTCGAGTAGAGATCAGTAGTTGGGTGATAAAAAGGTAAAGATAAACTAACCTTTAGAAGTGCTCTTTGTGCTCTCTCGACTTTTAAGAGCTGAGTTTTACATGTGCCACCCCATGTGGTGATACAGTATTCAAGCTGAGACTGACAGAGAGCATAGTAGACCGATTTTACAACAGATTTTGGTGCAGTGTTTCTTAAAGCTTTAAATATTACTATGAGTCTACGCACTCTCGCTGATAGAAGATTAATATGATCATGAAATTTAAGATTTCTGTCAATAATTACTCCTAAATACTTCGTAGATTCAGTGTTTTTAAGGTTAGGACACTGACAAATTGTGTCATTTGTATTTGGGCACAAATGGAAGACAATACTCAAAGAGGGATCCGGTTTGTCATTAGATTGAATGGAAAACGTGATGTAGGTCGTTTTTTCTACATTTAATGTAAGTAAGTTCTTATTTAACCAACTGTTCACAGTGTTCATGCCTATCTGAGCTTTTACAAAAACTTCATGCCAGGAGTTACCACTGAAGAGTAAAGCCGTGTCATCAGCATACGCAACAACTTTCGAATCCGGATACATTAACTGACATATATCATTTATATAGACCAGGAACAGCGTCGGTCCAAGAATACTGCCCTGTGGAACTCCAAATGTCATTGGAAATAGCCGAACAACTTAAAAAAGAAGAAGAAAGTATAAATCTCACACAACAAACACATACATTACAAGATCTGGACGCAAGCTCATACACTGACACTACAAAAAGCCGCCGAATAGTTGAAAATTTTTACAACTAGATCTTGATTACAATTATACTGCAGTACATAATAATTTAGCTTCACAACCAGAAAACTAGAATGTCGCCTTGGTTCACACCCGCGATATTCTAAAAATACCAGGTATTAACCTGAGAAAACGGAAGCGTAAAACCATAATAATAAACACAACCTTGTAGCTAGGATTGTTCACCAGCAACTTGCTCTTAAATACAATCTCCTGGAATCAGAAGTACCGTACTATAGGTATGTGCCCGACCCAGTTCTCGAAAATGGCAATATTACACTGTACTGGGATCGGTCTATCATCACTGACAGGACTATTGTTGCCAATAAGCCTGATATAGTGGTGATAGACCGATTAGAGCGTCGCACAGTGATTGTTGATATAGCGGTTCCTCATGACGAGAACCTCGTGAAAGCCGAGAAAGATAAGCAAATTAAGTATCTTGTCTTGGCTCACGAGGTTGTTGACATGTGGGATGTAGATACAGCAATCATTGTGCCGATAGTCGTCTCAGCCAATGGCATAATAGCCAAGAGCCTCGACAAACATCTTAGGAGGCTCTCGTTGGGCAGCTGGATCAAGGGCTTGATCCAGAAAGCAGTACTTCTCGACACGGTGCGAATTGTTAGGAGGTTCCACTCTCAAGAGCCCTGACCACCGGTAGTTTGGACCCTGTTCCCGATACCGGTGGGCTACTGTTCTTTTTTTTTAATGTTTTTTATTTTTATAGGAATATTTAAAAATGTAAATAATATGTATATATAACGTAATAAAGATAATAATAACTTTATTGAACACCAAAACAAAACCTTTGTTACATAGTTACTTATTAATTAGGTTACAATACAGTTTTGAATTTAAAGATAAGTCTCAATCATTAATCATCATAAGAACCTTCATTTCCTTCCATCTTGTTATACATTATCTTCGTTGATTCTTAACACTTTGACATCTAGACGGCTGATGTTTTTTGTATCATTGGATGCTCATGAATACAAACTGGACATGAATATGTATTGCATCGTGAATAGGCCCGCGCTGAGGGTACCTACATACCTACGTACTAGTGGTTGCGACCTTACGAGAAACATTCGTAGAGAAAGCAGGTCCATTGTACATGTAGCCTACCTACCCTTTCGCTTTTGAGAATCTGCCGATCATAAAGAGACGTCGGAGACACGCACACCTAGAACCGTACATACAATGCACAAAGGAATATTATTATAAATACTATAAATTAAATGTAATATAAACAGATATACGACACGCGTGCCCTGAGAGCCGCGCTCACACAATGACCACTGTTAAACTTTTTTTAACACTATTATATATTAACAATTCTATTTTAAATAAAGAACATTCATTTCACATTCATTACTGCGACTTCATGCCTTGTCATTGCTCTCTCTAACTAAATATCCAAAGTGCTGTGTATTTAATTTCTGCTACCTTAAATATAATTTCTAAATTAGTGCCCAAACGTAGCACTAAAAACGTAATGACTCGTCTAATAGTGTGGGGAAAAAGAAATAGAATTTATTAATGACTGTGGCTTTAGATGAGTGGCCTTTGGTCTCGGTAGTCAATTGGACATCTTTGACAGTCACAGACAGCCAGAAAATCTGACACTGGTCTGGCTAAAAGTTATCATGTTACCCAGTTACTGGTTTGTGCAGCTACACATACACAGAATAGTAAAAATTCAACAAATATATTTTTGTATCATTAAGGATCGATCGTACCTTCTTTAGTCGAATCAGACTCTACTCATAGGAATCTATGGAATTTATGAATGTAAATATGCTTCCTTAATCGCCTTTATTCAATTATTTTTTAATTATTTTATAACTTCTATGCCCGTGACTTGGTTCGTGTGGGAATTGTGGAATAAAAAGTAGCCGCCTCTATCTTCAAGTGAAAGTACTATTCAAAAAGTTTTAGTCGTTTCAAAGATTTAACTGGACAAACAAAAAGTCAGACAAACTTAAAAAAGCCCACTTATTCTGTGTACTTATAAGCTAATACCCACCAATTGTTTTATGATTTTTTCTTGCTTTATATTAATGAAGGTTGTCTTGCAAATAGTCTTTTTATTGTTGAATTAGTTAAGTTTAGACTCTGTACTACGCTCATTAGCAATCTTACTGTTAGTTTAGATTTAAGCTTCTCATGTAAGTGAATTTACCATTGTATTTCTTATGAGAAATAAACATCTTTCTTTCACTGTAAATAATTACACACGCAGTACGCAATAAGCACTTGAAAAGCAGTTATTTTATAATTGCTGACAGATATTGTAATTAAATTTGTGTTAAGATTTTTTGGACATCTTACAGTCTTTCAAAGGATATAAAAAAATAACACACAACTACAGGGCAAACTTATAGAGAACCACTGTATGTGCAGAATTCAAAATTCGTTGGATTTTTAGGGTTCCGTAGCTGAATGGCCAAAAACAACCTTTATAACGAATCTTATAGATTTGTTACGTCTGTCTGTCCATCTGTATGTTACAGCCATTTTATACCGAAACTCTTAGGACTACATATATGAAACTTCGTAAGTAATTGTATTATGTAAACCGCTTTCAATTTTTAAAAATTAAAATTTTAAATAAAAATAATTAAAAATATAAAAGGGGCTCCAATACATGGAAATGAAAGTAAATATTGCATGGCACTGACACTAAAAATCTTTATTTTCATGAAACCTATACGTGTGTGGTGTCTATAGACAGATCTTTAAAAATGACCTCTAACTTTTTTAATAATATAGTGAAAAATCTGAAAATGATATATGCTCTTAATATATCTATAGATCTTAATAAAAACCGGTCAAGTGCGTGTCGGGCCACGCGCAGTGTAGGGTTCCGTAGTTTTTATAACAGCCAAGTGCGTGTCGTATTCGCTGACTGATCGTTTCGTACCATGCTCTAACTAAAAGCCAAACCTGACTACCTAACTAATTTGACTTCCTATACAAATCCTCACCTGATCCGACAATTTTGCACGGAAAGTTTTAATTTTTTTTAGAGATTTGTATAAAACTTATAGCCGGTGTTTTGAATTTAAATATAGGACACAGAGTGTTCAGTACCAAGCCAGCGCAACGATACTGGTATGCTGAACCGTCCACGGTACGTGGAGCCTTGCCGTTGCTTGCAAACAAAGTTACACAATAGCCTCTTAGGCTTTATCAATACCTAATATTACCACTTACCTTAGCTGGAGACGCCAAGCTTCGACCTACCTGAGGCCACGTCCGTGTGTGTGTATAAGTATAAAATGAGTAATTGAACGTATAGTGAAAGTCAAGTGTGGATGGACGGAGGTTCTCAAATGCAGGTCCTCCCAACGCGGTCTATCAGCAATCACAGCACAAACTTCGCACCAGATTGAAGCAGCTATTTATCACTTATTTTCAGCAAATCCGCGTGCTATTTTGTCTGGCATCAATACGGCGTTATGTTCCAAAATATCCCAGGTTTTTCGTCAATTCGGGATTACAATTTCAATCAATCGTTAATCACACCCCAATTTGTCTTTTAACCGCGTAGATTCAATAGGATTTAATTATAATTAATAAATCGATTTCAACAACCGGCGGACATTTTTTCAACGGAACAAAGGTAATCTGTCAAGTCAAAAGTGTTATGTCAAGCCCACAGATAATTAATGTTGCCAACCAAAATATACGTTCGGTTCCACATATCGGACGGAACACAGAGCTACACTACTCAATCGTCACAAAAAAAAATTGAGGAAGTAGTTTGCTGGGGGAGCTTCACGGGTTGCGATTCGATAACTTTAAAATGGTTGCTAAGCAATTTAAGGTCGTCACAATGCGAATGGTGAAATGGAGCTGATGGTGAAATACCAGGAGAACTCCTCAACAATTAACGCCCCTGCATCGGGAAAAGCAATATTTTGTAAAAGGCGAGGAGGAAGTTGACATTAGGCTATTGTAACTTAGATAAATTATAAACAAACCCACTAAAAAGCGAGAAATAAAAACTTTTTACCAAAAAAAAACCGACTTCGAAAAAAAACACTACAATGTGAAAAAAAACTTTAATTTCGGAAGTCGGTGGCAAAATACTAAAATACAGGTCCAAAGACACAATCTTCTGAAATTAAAGTTATTTTTCACATTGTACCTAGTGGTTTTTTGGAAGTCGGTTTTTTTTTTGTTAAAAAGTTTTTTTTTATAAAACTTATTTAAATATGAGACTAGCGCGATACATCTGACGCTTGGCGCCATCTATCGATATTTCTATGGAGTTGTTCGAAATTTTCGAGTCACATACAATTAGTCGACTATTACTCGTAAACTTGTAAGGCCCAATTATGTGTGATAGTTTTCCTTTAAACTTCGTTATATATAGGTACTACTGCCGTGACATTTGAATTTCTAACTACAACCGTTTAGTTGCTAGAGGGGGTCAGTTGACTCTAACGAAAATTGGTACTTTAAAGCTTGATAAGTCATGAACGGTTTACTTAATCAAAAACGGTCTTCCCAAACCTCTAATATTTTTGTAAGACCTATCCAACGATATCCCACAATATGGGAAAGACGAAAAAAAAAATTATCATCCCACTTTACATGTAGAGGAGGTACCCTAAATAATTGTTTTTTTCAAAATTTTATTTTACCACTTTTTCGGCGTCGTTAACGTGTATACTCATGCCAAATTACAACTTTCTAGTACCAATCGTTTTTGAGCTAAACTGCGGACAGACAGACAGACAGACGTACATGGCGAAACTATAAGGGTTCCTTGTTGACTACGGAACCCTAAAAACTTTCAACCAAAATTGGTTTGAACGAGATGGAGTCAGCAGTTTTTGAGATATAGCACACTTTATAAAACCGCAAATATAACTTCGTATTTCATACAAACACTAGGAAAAACTAACTTATTTTATGTAGTACTACGGAGCCCTTCATGGGCCAGTCTGACTCACACTTGATATTTTTTTTGCAATTAACCATTTAGTACTCAATAGCCTAGTGGCTAAGTAGTGATCGAGAGGTCACAGGTTCTAACCCCACCCATTACACTATTACCGTGAACCCATTCCCAGACAAGCATATTTAGCTTAGTTGGAGGGGTTCGGGCACGCCGCAATTGTGGCGGTAAGACCCCTCTTTGAGGAGTGGCTAGATCGGCGTCACGGCGTCCTGACCTACCGCATGATGCAGGTCCTTACCGGACACGGATGTTTCGGGAGGTACCTGTGTCTGATGAGGAAGGAAGAAACGCCTGGGTGTCACCACTGCGAGGATCGCCCTGAGGCCACAGTAGAGTATACGGTGCAAGACTGCCCCGCTTGGGCAGAGCACCGACGTGTCCTCAGGGCAGCGATAGGTGGAGACAGGACAACAGGAGCGTGCGCACAGTTCGCTGTGCGCACGCTCGTCGCACGGTCGCGTGTTTACTATACTTACTACGCAAAGTGTGCCATTGTAAATAGTGTATCAGCTTACTACTGAAATATAACGTATTGCAAAGTAATAATGGTTCAATGCAAAAAGTGTAAACTCTTTGTATCTTTGACCAAAGATGACTTAGTAAAGTGCAAAGGTGCATGTGAAGCGGTGTATCACAAAAAGTGTATGCAAAACAATAAGCAATTTCTGCTGACGGCAATCTGCGATGAATGCCAGTCGGCTAAAAGCAGTCCCGTACAAGTTAAGCCAGCACAAGGCCCAAAACTAACAACAAATTCTAGTGAAGTATCAGGCGAGAGCGTGCTGGCTGATATAAATAAAAAACTGGAGGTACTCTACAGTGTCGAGAAAAAAATCATTGATCTTACTGCCAATGTGGAATTCTATTCCGAGATGTACCAATCCTTGATGGAATTTAAAGAAGAATCTCAAAAAAAGATGAAATCCTTAGAGCAAAAAAACATCTATCTGGAGAAGTGCAATAAAGCCCTGGAAGAAAGAGTACAGGAGCTGGAGACTCGGGAAAATGAAAAAAATATAGAAATACATGGGTTAGAGATGCATAATCAAGAAAATATTAAATCAGTGATAGGAGAATTAGCTAAAAAGCTAAATCTGAACCCAAGTGATATCGAAGACGCGCAGAGGGTAGGGAGAGAAAAACCGGGTGAGACAAGACCCAAAGTCGTACTAGTTAAGCTTCGATCTAAAAGTGCTCGTAATCAGTGGATATTAGCGAAAAAGGAAAACAAGATTACCAATAACAAAGTGTACGCCAATGGCAGCGAATCGAGAATATTCATAAATGAAGATTTACCGAAGCATAAGCGGCAACTTCTATGGCTTGTGAGAAACCAATTAAATCCAAAAGGTTTTCAGTATATCTGGGTTCAAGACTGTAGTATTCTTGTAAAAAAAAATAGTGAAGAAAAGAAGATTTACAACATAAAGTCGGAAGAAGATTTGAAAAAGTTCGAAGAATGTAAATAAATTTACGCGATTGACGCGATGCGTACACACTAGGTGATTAATTTTCAATAACAACATTCGATAATACGGCAGATTTGTCTACTGATTTTTTATTTAAAAGATATAACAATATTCCATCATTAAATAATTATATGGCTCAAAATAAAGGATGTCACCATATTTTTGATTTAAACATACGATCAATTCGAAAACACTTCAATGAATTACTAGTCTTGCTGGAAGAGAATAAATATAAAATAGACATAATAATCCTAAGTGAGATATATATCAAACAGGAAGAGCTCTCATTTTATCAAATATCAGGATATGATACATACATACACTCAAGAGAAACTACGAGAGGAGGAGGAGTACTGATTTACGTAAAAAACAGACTAAGTTTTGACGCCCAAAAAGTGAAGACGGAAGCTATGGAAATGCTGCACGGCCAGCTTAGAGTAACTAATCAGATAACACATATAATTGCCATTTATAGACCACCTACGAAGAATAAGTTACTGTTTATAGAACAACTGGAAACTATCATAAGATCAATCCCTGCATTTGAAAACGTCGTTGTGGTTGGTGACATTAATATAGACATCTCTAATAATGTGGTGAATCCAGTCACAACAAAGTATAAAAACGCCTTGTGTGAATGCGGCCTGCAGTGCGTAATACCGAGCACAGAGATAACACGCGAGGCGATCGTGGACGGACAACTTCAGACGTCGTGCTTGGATCACATATGGGTGCGAGCGGGGAGCAGTGAGTGCGGGTCGTCTTCATATGTGCTCGAGACGCATATCTCCGACCATCATGCCGTCGGGCTAGTGTTGACTGCGAGTACTACGACTGCGAGTGGTAACGTAAACAAACATTTAATATCAAATAGAACGCGCGAAGTGATTAGTGATGAACTTGTAAAACAAAAACTAGATGCATATGACTAGACGCAACTTCTCGTAATCTCGTGCCCGTTATTATTGTTTCAGAAGATTTGTTCAGTGTTTGACATAATTTATAAGGAAAGTAGGATAACAGTTACTACGGCTAATAAAAGGTTAACACAGCCATGGATAGATAAATATCTATATACTATGCTGTGTCGTAGGGATGACTTATTTAGAATGTGGAAAGCATCGCCAAAAAGTATGAATAAGCGATTAGAGTACACAAAATTTAGAAATAAGGTAAATAAACTGGTAAATGAGGCGAAAAACAGGTTCAAACAAAATGAAATAAAAAATTGTAATGGGGATTTCAGAAAAATATGGACAAATATTAATTCATGGCTGGGTCGCAAGAAAACTAGTCTAGATGATGTAATATTAAGACACTTAGGTAAAACAGAAAGCCTCACACAGATTTGTACAAATTTTGCTAAAACCTTTACTGAGGAAATACGAAGTATTAAACACGTATGTGACATTACATTTTTAGACAGGGAAAAGTACGTTACGCCAGCTGAGGTTAGTTTTAGGTATATGTCTGTTAGTTCATCAGATATAGAAAAAGTTATAAGTAAGTTGTCATGTGAAAAAGCTCCAGGTTTAGATGGAGTGCGGGTGAAAGATGTCAAATACGCACAAAAGCAATTAAGTCCGTTATTAGCTAAATTAATGAACATGTGTTTAACTAAGAGTGTATATCCTAATGAGTTGAAGAATTCTATTATTCGACCTATTTATAAGTCTGGAAGCCACCTGGAATATGCAAACTATAGACCCATAGCCATATTGTATGTCTTTGATAAAATAGTAGAAAAAAATTTTGTTAGTCAAATTAGTAAATTTTTAGAATGTCACAATATATTGTCAGACACACAGTATGGGTTCCGGAAAGGGCGCAGTACTGTTTCAGCCCTAACATCATTTGCTGACTATGTTAATGAGAGTCTGGACTCTGGAAAACAGCTGATAGCACTCTTCATTGATTACAAAAAGGCATTTGACACACTGGATCACAACGTGTTACTGAAGGCGATGGATGAATGTGGAATACGCGGTCCCACGAATAAGTGGTTTGAAAACTATCTGAGTAACAGAAGAATTAGAACGATCATAGGGGGTGTGACTGGGGAGGAGGCAGTAGTGGACCTCGGAGTACCGACCGGATCAGTTTTTGGACCAGTAGGATATATAATGCACGTGAACAGTGTGTCAAATGTTGTAAACAAATGTCGAGTGTTTATGTATGCCGACGATATGTGTGTAGTATATGCTTTGAAAAATATACTAGAGGTACAACAGTACGTTCAAGAGGACTTCGAAAACATAACCAAGTGGGCACATGATAACGGAATAATATTAAACTTGACCAAAACAAAATGCATGCATATACACTCGCCATACAACCTACGAGCTAAAGCTGTGCCCAGAGATAATTTAGATATAACAGGACATACATATGAATGTTTACATAATGAAAAAGGTAACTGTGGCTGTGTAAAATTGGAGTACGTTAGTTCATTTAAATATTTAGGTCTTAGTATAGATACGAACTTTAACTGGAAAACGCATGTAACTGAAATTTGTAATAGACTTAGGTCTGTGTTAGGTAAGTTTTATCAGTTGAACAGGGTAGTGAATAAACAAACGCTATTTGTTGTTTATTATGCACTTGCAGACTCACTAATGAGCTATGGGCTTATTGTGTATGGGCGAACATTTAAAACATACTTACAAGATATAAAAAATGTACAAATAAGACTGCTGAAGTACCTAATTAGTAAAGACACTAAGAAAAAATGTAACAAAGATTATGACAAATTATTTACCATTTGTAAAATCTTGCCAATAGATATGAAACTCGTTTATCTAATAGGGTTGGAACATTATTATAGTGATGAGTATAAAGTGAGTGTTAAAAATAAAGTTAATACAGGGAGTGTGAGAGAGAAAAGACTAGTTCAACCAAAAACAGCAAACTTCTATGGGAAAAGAACGTCTAAGTATTTGGTGCCAAAAGTTTTTAATGACATAGATTTGTTAAGAAATAACCGGAACTTAAGTATAGGTGTGTTGAAATCTAGGCTTAGAAAACTGTTTCTCGGGGACGGAGGCACGGCGTCGGGCTGTGATGGGCAGTGGGCAGTGCTAGGGTGATCAGCACCCGCTGACCACTCTGCTGTGGAAGTCGCTGTTTATCGCAGATTTGGCGCCGGTCTATCGTTGTCGAGGCATGGTTTTCTTAGCCTGGATATCATACGTGTAATAAAATAGAATGTTTGATGTAATGTAAATACCTACTTGTAGAATGCATAATTACGTCATGTAAACATAAATGTGAGTAGTAAGTAGTTAGTAAGTTTATTGCTATTTTGTTTAATGTAAGTAACGAGCGATTCTCGCCAACAAACTGCGAAGTTTTGGCGAGTAAAATATAATTATAAGCCTATTTTAATAATGCAGAAAAATTTAATAAAAAAATAAAAAAAAAAAGACCTCTCGCGCCCGGCATTGCGAGGCCATCCTGCGGGGCGAGACAGAGTGGAAAGCGGTCGCCTTCTTCTGCGAAGCAGTCATGCTATCGAAGGAGGAGGCGGGCCGCGTGAGGGAGAGGATAGCGTCCTTCCGCCAGCCCAGCCGCAATGGTAGATGCCCACGGCGTCGGACGTCGGCCAACGATCTCCGGCCATCGTAGGCGCGGGCATGCGGACAGCGAGTAAAGGGCAACTCGCTGTCCGACCATGGACCATGCCCGGGTCGACGGCGCATTGTATTCCACGCACGCCTCAAAGAGCGTCAGCAAGATGACGAGGCCCCCCCTGTAGAGGGCCGAAGCCTGCCGGGGTCGTGGGACTTATCTCATTACCGTGACCCCGGAACGTAAAGGGCTATTGAAGGAATACCGTGGATTTTAGTCAGTACAAGTCTGACAGTCCCTCCGACCCTGCCCGTGGTGGGAGGACTCATCTGATGATTTTACCATGTTAAAAAAAAAAAAAAGTTGGAGGGGTTAACAAGATTGCTAATAATGTGAATTCTACCACATTGTTCCTTATATGATATGAGGTGTATATATAAATGTACTCTGGCGCCTTTAAAAAGATGAAAATCTTGTAGATACTGACAGTTACACTCAAATTTGGTGTTCTCTGGCCATCATAAAACCCTTATGAGGCAGGCCAAGAAGGCTCTTAACTATCTTGATGACGGATTTATTAAATAGGCCCAAGACTATTAAACTATAGCTACGGTTGGTTACAGCCGCCTTGACTGGGCACGGGTCCTTTCATAAACACCCTTTTATAATAGGAGTTATAGACAGTCCTCTCTGTAGAGCTTGTATGGAGGAGGTTAAGACAGTGGTGCACCTGTTTCTAAGCTGCCCATGGGTCGCTGACTTAACGCCTAAATACTTCTTGAACCTAGGTACCCTCCGTAA
Organism: Tholera decimalis; assembly: GCA_943138885.2. Classification (NCBI taxonomy): domain Eukaryota; kingdom Metazoa; phylum Arthropoda; class Insecta; order Lepidoptera; family Noctuidae; genus Tholera; species Tholera decimalis. Next base: position 1,578,210 of record OW964553.2, on the reverse strand, counting down.
CATGTTAAGTAAAAGCCAGGCATTGCTCGCGTTTTTGAAGGAGCTGGGCTGGATCGAATGATTTATTTATCCTACCCGTATGCAAAATACGCGCTTGGTCGCGGACAGATGCTCATACATGCATACAACCATTATTCAATGTTTGACAGCATGTCACCAGCGTCAGTTGTATCTTTATTAAAATCCTCATCAAGTATGCAGGTTGGTTCAAGTGTCCTCAGGAGCCAGACAAGATCGATAACAATTTGTGCGTAAATATCTGAACAGATTATCCTTTGATAAATAAAACACGATTTACATAAAAACAAAAAGTATAATCACGTCTACGTAATGAAAGGTGAGTGAAATATATATTATGTTTGTTTTAGCTGATTTTATGACTTCAAATCAGTGTTATTAGTTTTATACTGAGTTGAAACTTAAAAGCAAATAATAAATTATTCAACAAGCTTTCAATTTTAAAATATTTTTGTTCTTTGCTTTAAAAACGATTTCAGTCTTTAAGCGGCAAGAAAACTATTTTTCACAAACGTTAAAACGCCTTTTTTTCAGGGGAAAATCATTAAATTCCTTCTATGGGTGCTGCATGATGGTGTTAAACTTCTACTGACTAAAGATCCAACCTGTTACTTCAGTTACTTACTTATAGGTAGACGATCTTCATCTTCGACCACATCATCGCTTACCATCAGGTGAAATAGTGGTCAAACTTGAGCCTATACAAGGTTTAACAAATTAAGCGCAATACCTCAGACACCCCAATTAGAATATTACATTGTAAGTCTAAAACAACATCCGTAACTAAATAAATTGAAACCAAACCAAGACATTTTTTATAAAATAGTTATCCTTACTACACGCAAAATGTATGTGCGTCATACATATCCTTACGCAGACGCATACACTCATTCAATGTTAGCGGTCGATACGCACACGAGTGCATTTTACTTGAATTAAGGATTGTTTTAATTTGTCATGATACTGTGTTTCCATTTTAAGGTTAATGAGAGATTTTTCGTCAAAATTTAACACCTATTTTTTATGACGGAAATCGATTCAGAAGCAGATTCTGAACCAATTACCTTCAGGAATTACATTTTTTCTGTTACACGTTGTATACAGAGTTGATACGACAGAGGGGCATTAAATTACACTACGTATAGGTACTATACGTGTTTAGTGTTAATTTGATACAGTTTAAAAATAAAAAGAGCCAGTATTTTTTTTTTTTCAAACATACTATATAGCTTACATATCAGAGTAAAACGCAACCGCCCTTTGTAAATAAATGTGACTGACCTTATATAGGTACCTAGGTAACAAAGTGGTAAAATAGCGCGGCGTGTGTTATCTCTTGTCTTGGTCAGATTTATCGCTTTAAGGTGCATCTCATCAAAATCGTTTGGGACTAAACTACTTCTCCTATTTAACTTATTTTTGATACAAAGCTTGAAAACGGTACCTAGTATACCTACGCAGTTTAAAGGAAAGCCCTTCGGTCGTATCAAATCTGTATAACTAATAAATAAAAAAAGCCGCGGGGCGCGATATCTCGTTATAAAATACCTGCAACCCTGGCAGATAAACGTTATAATAAGCAACAAATTATCTCATTGAACAGATCGTGTAATTTTTAGTTCTCTTAGTTCCATAATTGTGTGGGTTGCCTGGCGACGTGGCGAACAGCCTAGTGATATAAATATTATGTGTAATGAATTGAACAGGCGGCGGCTGAACGCTGATTTTTACGCACGAGTGCGAAAAATACTTTGTCATCACACTTGCACGTAAACAGTATCTAAACATACAGGTTAACTTGGCCGTAATGCCCCATATAAAACCCTCGGGCTTTCTTTTTGTCATGAAACCCAAGGTCGTTAAGTAATTTTTTTTTTAATTTATTGCACAAGAATACAATTTTAATTTAAATAAAAACCCTAAACTACATATACACACCTAAAAATAAACTAAAATATTGCATCCATAAATTCGTGCGCATCGCTGTCTACTGGTAATGTGCCCAAAAGACTGGCGGCATTGCCACGTTGTATGGCAATGCTTAACCTCTGTCCAAGGTAAAAGCCAGCCCTTGGGTCACGCGAAGTGTCAACTAGGCGTCTAGACAGATCTTTAAATAATTTGTGAGCACTCGGACCCCACGACCCCAAGGTTTCAACCCCAAACGGCTCTTAAATATAACTACCAACTAGGTTATTATATTTCCGCCACTTGAGGTTCTCAGCAGTCGCAGCGGCAGCGCCAGCACAACAAGATGAGCTAGGAAGATGGGATGGCGCAAGAGTATCGACACAAGTTGCGTCCCCCACTAAAGGCCTACCCATCTTCCAAGGAAATAAAGACATACCGTCCTATCTTTTGCCATCGTCGCGTGCCAGGCCATTGGGTTCTAAAACAGCTGGAACGCCGACATTGACAAGAGCTCGTCGGATAATGTCGTTAATATTCGCGTGCCGTGCTATGCGACCCGCGCTGCGGCCGCATGAAAGACCGTGGTGACCGAGGCTGTTGACAACTTCGCCACAGTGGCAGCGATGAGCAGAACAGCAGGGAGCACCTAATTGAAGGGAAGCAGGGAGGCGGAAATGCAGGCGAACGGAAGTGCATGGAGCCAGAGACCCGACTCCCATTCACCCACAGCCAGCAGGCGCGCACGCTCTGCAGCCGAAGCAGATGTGGCAATAAGGTCACTCTGAACTGCTCTACAGAGCGGCTCATCCCACCGCATCTGAGATGATGGATTGTCGGGTGGATTTAGGTTCGGGCAAGCGAGTCTCCAGGTATCTATAGCCTCGGTGAAATACGGCACATTGAAATCAACCAGTGATGGAGCTAGGATATTCCTGATTAATTTCTCAGTGCCGTGTACCGAGGATACAAAAGCCGGTAGACTGATACTAGTAATTTTGCGGACGCCGAGACCACCCATACGAATGGGAAGAGTAGCTTGTGCCCAAGCTCGGTCGTCCATAGCCACATTTAAAATTTCTGTCAGAGTTTGACGAATAATTTGATCCATTTTTTCCAAAAGGTGAGGATGATGCCATAGATGCGAAGAACGAAGAAAATACATTAATTGATAGCACAGCACACAGGTCATGCAAGTTCAAGCAAGGAGTTTACACGCAATTGAAAATTTTCTTAAAATGTTATCTAAACAGGAATGTCATTGCAATCTCGCTACATGTTACTTAAATATTCAACTAATGTTATTAATAATCGATTTTAATACTTTTTTGTATCAAACCGTCGAAATTATTTTTATTTTTTTCACTCCGTCATGGCAATATACCTACGTATTTGCCCTTAACGTTTCTGAACGAAAAATTTGTATAATCTGTGGTGTGGGCATAAAGCCCGCATCCGCTTAAAAAAAAGTTCACTTATTTCGTAAGTTACGTAACAATAGTTGAGCTGACTTGTGTATTAGCTATAATTCATAATTATTTAGCTTTTGTATTTGAAGACAAGTAAAAAAGTTATAAAAAATGTCGTCGGCGTCGTCCGATGAGTGTGATTTAAATGCAACACCGCCAGATATTATCCATGCAGCAAAAACAATTAATGATGTAAAGTAACTATAAATTTTAATAAATAAGTAAGTTTTTTCTGCCCAATAATTTTATTTATTTACTCGCAAATGTGATGAAAAACATTGTATGTTTCACGGGCGGTACGGGAATTACGAACCTCGACTCAGAAAGCCCTCAGTCTCCGACTTCGGACTTCTACTAGAGCCTCGATACACAATACACAATGTACTATATTGCGTGACTAATAGCGGTGGGAAAAGATTTTAAGATAGTAGTGAGCTAACTGAAAAACAACTATTTTTAGTGTTGAGCCTAGTTACAATATTTTATTTATCACATTTAATGTTATTTTGTATGCCTTCTGGCGGGACATTGTTGGAACTCTTTTTTGTATAACATCTGCAAACATCCTACAGTCTGTTCACAATTAAAGATTTTGAATATAAGTAAGAAAGACTTTAAAATTGGCCAAGTGCGAGTCGAACTCACCTATCAAGGGTTCTGTATTAACTACGCAAAATAACTTTGATTTTCATCCTATATTTCAAAAATGCTGGCTCTATTTCGTTCAACTAATTTTAGTTAAACGTTTTCATTGAGATCTACAGCATATATTTTTTTTCGATTTTTCACTCCATTATTATAACTTAGAGGGAAGGAGACACATTTTACTACTTTGGTAGTGTCTATGGTATATGTATATTACTTTCACGTATAGGTATAATGAAAAAAAATAGTTTATTTCCATGTATGGGGAGGGGAGTTCCCATAATATTTTTTTTTGTATAAACGTCGGAAAGCGGTTCATAGAATACGTCTGCCAACCAAGTTTCACATGTGTAGTCTTAATAGTTCGTAGTAGTTTTAAATATACATACTATTATATTACTATTACATTTATAGACTGTCACGTTACGTTTTTACGCGTAATTCCGACCACTACCAGCAAGTAGACTTATTGAAATCAATAAAAAAATTAATTAATTTAAAATTTGAAATAAATGAAATAAAATTGAGTATAGACTGTCCCGTTACGTTGTTATGCATAATTCAGAACACTACCAGCAATTATATTTATATGTTGTTAAGGTGAATTTCTATAAAAATCAGGACTTACAGAAATTATACATAGATGGGTAAATTACATTCTAAGAGCCGAAAAAAAATACAGTCAGCTTAGCATTTTTGCGATTGATATTGTAAGCCTCAGTCCAGAAGTAAAAGGGTTCGCAATAGAAAACCAAAAACATCATTAGAACATAAATATATTTCATGCCTTTTCCATAATGTTTGAGAACAATATCCAGATATATCACTTAAATAAGTTTATAATCATAAGTCCTGTACTTACACTGTTAATTTAAATTATAGGTCTATAGCACTGGCTTTGCAGGCGTGTTTACTATTCGCTGTCTCGATCAAGAAGGCCGACCGTTAGTCTTAGGCATGCGTCCGATATATCAAAACGAATTCAAAATCAGATTTCAAACACAAATCGTTTCGTATCGATTTCTCAAACTTGAAGATCTGATTTTAAAATCTACCTAGCCGAACCAAACGCAAACGATCTACCACCAAACGAATCGACGCAATCGAAATCCAAACGCAAACTTACCAGTTTGCGTTTGGTTTGATGGATTTCGTTAGAAATTCGCTTTCTCTCTTTCTAACTAAGCGTAACATAGCGGAGTAAAAAGGATAGCGCGAATTTTGTGATTTAGATTTCGGTTTTCGAAAATCGAACAGACATTATAATGCTATCAATATCATCTTTACTGCCAAGTATTTAAAGACTACATTTTCGAGATTATACGTTGATGTATTTTGGTTTATGCTTCAATGTTTCTTGGAACTAAAAAGAATGTATATACCTAATGTTTGTTTACGTAATTTCAACTAAATACTAATACATATTTGATCTTGGTGACAAGTGCGCGCTTCGCATCGTAATTAAGACAAGTGAATTGCATAACTGCCGATTTTTTATTAGGTATTTACTTAGAGTAGTGTCGTTTTTAGAGTAAAGATAATAGACAATAATAATTATTTAGTGAATTGTATATATTGCTATATTTGCGTTTTTAAACACAAATCTGGATCCATCAAGGTAAGAAAAATAAAAAAAATAAAACAAGAATATAAAAAAAAAACAGAAATTATTGTAAAAATACCCATTTTTAAATGCGCTGGAAAAGTTTTACACGTAATCTAAATCATAAAACTTTTCTGCTAGTCCTAAGCCTAGATTAAAGCATGAAGGAAAATCGCGCAATCGCTATCTGATTCCAACGAAATCTAAGTACCTACGCAAGCGAATTGGCGAGGCTAGATCGATAAGCTAAATCGGATTTCTAAAATCAGATTTTGAAATCGATTTTGAAATCTGAAATCGGATAAATATCAGTTTGCGTTAAAAACCAAAAACGCCCATGTCTAGTTAGTCTTCTATCATAGCAAATCACACCAAACGTCATGACCGATTGACAAGTTATACGAGCTGTCAAATGAGTTACATAGGTTTTAGTCGATTAAATAACTAAGGTTACCAGAAATAAGCTAACAATATGTAGAACAAAAGTTTAAACAATTGTGTGCTTATAAAATAACTAGTTAGCTCCAAATAATTTGCTGTTATGTAATTTAATGTCTCGTAACTTTAATCAGTGATATTAAACCTTTCAAGTTCTTTTGCCAAAGTTTAATTTGGCACACTATAAATTTGCACGTTCACGAAATAATACTGAAGAAGCTTTGCCTTTTATACGCGTAACGTTGGGCATACTTTAAAAAAAGGAAAATGGAAATGTTTCAAATGGTTGACGGTCCATTGGGATGAGTTGTCGCCGAGAACGATCACGGATATTGGATAACTTGACATATTTTAAAATAATATCTCCGTTTCCATGATTACTGCAGTGAAAATTATAAAAACATATTTATATCGTTATCGTTATGTAACACTAAACTGAAAGTGGTTAAAAGTTTTAAATATCTTGGTCATATCGTAACGGAAAAACTGCGTGATGACGACGACATAGAGAGGCAAAGACGAATGTTGGTCGCTAAGAGCAATATGCTTGCACGGCGTTTCGCAAAATGTACCAAACAGGTAAAAGTGACTCTGTTCAATGTGTACTGTCGGTCGCTATACACTTTGGTACAAGCACACACAGCGCGCGTATAATACATTACGGGTGCAATATAAGAACGCATTTAGATGCATATTTAGGTTACCGTGGCGGTGTAGTGCGGCTGGCATGTTCGCGGAGAACAGAGTTGACGGTTTCCATGCTGTATTACGCAAAGCGAGGGCCTCCTTTATGAGCCGTGTTCATGATTCTGACAATGGAATATTGCGAGCCATCTGAAGCTAACTACTTCTTTGTATACGGCTGTCAATATTCCTGCTAATTAGTTAATTTAATGGATCTGACATTTTTGTTTTATTTGTTTGTAATGTTTTTAATATGATTTTAATGACTAAATTGACTGAATTGAATATAATAAATATAATAATAATATAATAAATTGTTTATTTAAGAAATAGTGCAAAATACAGTTACAATATAAGTCTTTAGAATTAATTAAATTAAGGAAAATTAACATATTTGCCTGTACTAGGTTAAAAACCTGTAAATAACTAAAACTAAATCTAGATAATAATAGTTAAATATGTGTTCCTAGTGTTTAACATTCTATTTGCATATTGCAAGTAACTCTTCCGTCTGGGCATATGTCATATTTTGTAAATAATGACATATTGCTTTTTTACAACTAAAATAATTTAAGTTATATATATTTAAGATTCTATTTAATCTATTATACAATAGTGGACCTAAAAACGAAAAAAATCGATTTGTAAAGATAAACTTTGAGTTCAGATGTGAGACGCAGACTATATCTTTCCGCCTCTTGTTAGTAATGTGCGAATTATATGGAAGCATTGTATGTTGTTTTAGAACTATGTGCATTATAAAAAGTTAACGGACTGTTAGTACATTACAGGATTTATATAGCTGGGATGTAGGAAAGAGAAAGGGGCGGGAGGTTGCAACTTTTAAGATCGTCCTTTGTGCTCGTTCAAGAGGCAGTATATTTGTTTTCAGAGCGCCACCCCATGAAGTAATACAATATTGAATTATAGATTGACAAGGGCCAGATATACTTGCGTGATTAGTTTGGAGTCCGCGATTGATCGTAGTTTCTTAAATACAAATATTAATTTACGGACTCGACTGACTAAGTTTCTAATATGGTGTCGGAAGGAAAGTGTATCATCAATTGTAATCCCGAGGTATTTTATGTTGTTAGTAGGGAATATAGTAGGACAGTTACACATGTTCAGAGATGGTGTTATGCAGTCGTGGGCGTATAGCTGAGGGTTAGAAGTAGCGTATTGAGGCCTGCGCATGACAAAATGAATGTATTTTGTTTTGTCAGCATTTAATGTGAGTAAATTATGTCTCAACCAGTTGTTTACTATATTAAATCCTGACTGCGCTTTCTCATATAGTTCGTCAGTACTTGTGGTGGTAAATACAAGTGCGGTATCGTCGGCGTATGATATTATTTTGCCTTGATCTAAATGAATGTTGCACAGGTCGTTAATATATATTAAGAACAATGTGGGGGCCAAAATACTTCCTTGAGGCAAACCAAATCCAGTGTTCTTTTGATAATTGCTCGTAATATTATCTATCTTAACACATTGATGCTGATCATCTAAGTAGTCCGCGAAACGTTTTAGCTGCGTTCCTCTTACACCAAGAGCCTCTAATTTGTGTAAGAGCGAAGTCGTACAAACAGTGTCAAATGCCTTGGCTAGATCAAGAAAGATCCCTTAAGGTGTGGTTACCTCTTCCTAATTCCTGTGTCAAATAACTAGTCAGGCTATGCACCGCGTCAGCTGTTGATAATTTGGCTCTGAACCCGAATTGGAATGGTGAAAAATAATGTGTCTCCAGAAAGTTAACTAGTCGGCTATTTATAATCTTTTCAAGTATTTTAGATACCGACGGAAGTAATGATATTGGTCTGTAATTAGCAACTAGATCTTTGCTACCAGATTTATAAATAGGGATGACTACAGCCTTTTTAAGGAATTTAGGAAAGATACCTTCAGAGAGGCAGATTTGAAATATATATGTTAAAGGAGGAACAAAAATATGCATGAATCTTTTCAGGATCTTATTGCTTATACTATCCCAACCAACAGCACAGTCGTCCTTTAACTATAATTCGATAATTCGCGCTATTTCGTGTTCATCTGTGTCCAGCATAATGAAAGATGAAGCTCTAGTGCTCGAACAGTGCGAAGGTGGAGTTGTCTGATAGCCAGTTAGGTTAGTTTTCATTTCAGCCAAGTTTTTACCCACGTTAACAAAATAGTTATTTACGTCATTGGCAGACGAAAGCGGTGAGGAATTCGTTAATAGTGAACTCGAATGTGATTCGTGCTGTTTTGAGATATGAGTGACGTCTTTGATGTGTTTCCAGATTTGCTTAGTGTTTTACCTGCGCTATACAATTTGATTTTATCGTAATCAGTTTTAATTTTCTTCAATAAATTGTTACAGAAGTTTCTGTATCTCTTGTATGATATTTGAAGAATTAAGTTATTAGGGTATTTCTTAGACTTTTGATGTAGTCTGTCTCTGAGCCTTATGCATCGAATAAGCCCGGGAGTGATCCATGGTTTAATGTTATACAATTTCTTATTTATTGGTATTTCTATTGTATTATGTAATATGGCTTGCTGGACAGATTTTATAAAATACGATAATGACACATTTGGGTCAGCAGTATTATAGACGTCACTGAAGTCAAACTTGCATAAATCATATTCGAGTCTGTTTATGTTTAGTTTAGACTTAGTCGGACGGCGATTTAGCTTAGATAGTGTTAAATTTATGGTAAGTAGGACAGCATGATGGTCAGTGACCGTTGAGTTAGTGACAAGCGTTATATTTGACTTTATTAACATGTGATCAAGGCAAGAACCACTCTTGTGAGTCGGCAATCTGTGAGCGGGGAGAAACCCATGGTATGCACAGATATTTAGATAGTCTTGGGTGCCTGCATCATAAAATTCAGATCCTATATTTACATTTATATCACCTGTTAGTATTATGTTTTGAAAAGAGCATGTCGCCAGAAGTGTACTGTTAAGGGAATTATGAAATAAGTGTAAGTTTTTATGGGCTGGGGATCTATACATAGCAATAATTGCTATATTTGAGCCAATTTCGATAACTAAGCAATTACAATCCTGTAGGGTTGGTTGTTCGATTGTGACTTTTAGCGATGATTTTAGCATAGACAATGATTCCATCATTTTGATTATGGTTTATTGTACTGTAATATAAATTGTACCCCGGTAATTCCCGTATGTTACCTTGTCAATTTGATATCCAGCACTCAGTAAGCACTATTATATCGCATGCCAAGTCTAGCCTACTCAGGAAAACATTAAAGCTGTCTATGTTCTTGAAAATACTGCGAGTATTTTGTGTTAGTACAGTTAGTGAGTTTTGATAGCCGGTAACATACTTTCTACACTCCTCGACCTCACAAGATTTTGCTTCCGATAGAAATATATTATCTAATTCTGTAATCAAATTAACATCCATTATACTAAATATTATAATTTAAGCTCTTAATTACAAATAATTATGTGGCGCTCTTAGGTGCCGTCATAGTCTATTGAGTTAATATACCTATATTCAGCTGCTTTTTTAGCTGGGCAATTGGCATTTCCAGTCTTGTGTTCATGAGGCTTCTTAAAGCGCAGGCATGTTGCACATTTAGGAGAGTCTGTCTTCTTTGTACAGTCCTGGATTGAGTGACCGTCTTCTCCGCAATGCCCACAGGTAGAAGCCATTGCTTTACAGGTTTTAGCTGCATGCCGATACTGCTGACACTTAAAACATCTTGTGACTAATGTAAAGTCTCTTACTGGGCAGGATGTCCAGTTTATGAATACTCTGTCCTGTGTGATGAGGGCTCTACGTATGTTCGCAGGGACCTCAATGACGTAGTTGCAATTGGCCTCATTTTTCTTTCCCAATTTGTCATTCATTTGTGACTCAGTTTTATTGAGGTCATAAATACGTCTCGTGTCTATGATGGTATTTTCTCTGCTAAATTTTGCTCGTATATGCATTTATAGACTTCACTCTCATCCATAGATGCCGGAACTCCTAAAACTATGATACGAGGCTTGCGCTTATTTGGCTCATCAACAGTAAGGCCTTTTGAAGCAAGTTGGACGGTTTGTTTCACTTTTTCAATATCAGATCTGGACTCAGTGCTGATGATCACACCTCCGTTTCTTGTCTTGCGAACTCCTCGAACTTTCAGTTTCATATCCTCAGGGCATATAATTTATTGGACTATATTTTTAGTTTCGTCACTCGTCTTTGAACTATCACTGGGATAAATCGCAGCAGAACTAAAAGTGCTAGGACGAACAAAGCTGTTGGTTACCTTTTTGACCATATCCGCAAAAGAAGTGCTAGGCGTATTTGATCCTGTGTTGGCCTGTTGTACTGCTTTCTTAAGGTCATTTAGGCTATTTGCCAACTCCTGTTTTTCGGCAAACGCTTGGAGGGAGAAGTGCGTTTGTAGTGCTTTTTGTTTTAAAGACTGGTATAGGACAGCCATGTGAGAAGTACTACTTGCAATTTTACGGCACAAATTATTTATTTTTTGGTCCGAATTTAGCTTTCCGTCGGATGCAATCGTACAGACCTCATTTAAGCACTGCTCAATAGATCCCAACCAGTTCTGCATTTCAGGAGTTGTGACCACTTCCATCTTTTCGTCTTTATCATCCTTGGGCTTCTGAGGCGTCATAGGTGGAGGAGTGCGGCGTGTTATACCACTCCTGTTAAAGGGACTACCATCCATTTTTGCAAAAAAAATCACTAATGTTTATACACATATATAACTTAATAATAAACTTATCACTGCAACTAGAATGTGTATAGTACGCTAAAACACTAAACTAGGTCACTATTATTTAATTGTTATTTTATGTAATTTTTGTTGAGCACATCTGTATGCGTCGAAGTACCGATCAATATCTGAATGGAATTTATTGTTGAAATTGCGTTGTAAGTGTATTCCTTTTTTTAATTCTTTTTGTATTTCTTTATGTTTATTTATTTATATGGGCCTGCGTGCCTGCAATAAAGAAATTTTATTTTATTTATTTTTTATTTATATAAAAAAAAAATCTTAGGGAAATTCGTCAAATGATATCTTCGAAAATGATTTCTCAGATCTGGGGTGAGAGAAAGAAAGTGTCAGACTTCTACGGACTAAAACCCCATCCTGTTCCTTCTTTTCCTGTGGTTCTGATTTGATCTCTCACTACACTTATAATTTGACAGCAGCCAAAAATCCCTTACTATGCTAAAAACGTCAATAAATTCCTCAATATTTGAGAAAGCGAACTCTTACATCTGTCGCTCAGTCTTCAGCTGTTTTGACTAACCGCATTTGGTTTGACACGGCAACAAAACTATACAGAAAGCCTTCCACCTGATCGCTCGAAACAATAACAGGAGTCCAATAAGATTCCGTCACATTAAGCAGACCCCTAAATCCGAAGCCACGTCCAAACGTCCAGCGATATTCTCGCCGAGCGCTGCATACATTGCTGGCTCACACCGGAAGATTTATCGCACCGTCAATGCATCCCGGGCATGATGGATGGAGCAGTATCATCCCCACGTTTGAGTAAAAGTATTGTGCTAACATTGCGCTTGCAAGATGGATCGGTTAGTGTGTTTAAAGGCGTTTAAGATACTTTTGTGGTACTTTGTATTGATAGTAAAGGGGTTCAGTAGCAAAGTAATGGCTGTCGATGCGATGAAGACAAATTGCGTGATGAAATTACTCTGAGAATCTGCTAAGATTTATGGTTGACTAGCTGTGCTCGCGACTTCGTCCGCGCGGAATAGTGACTGTGGGCAGCATTATTTCAAAAATAGAACTCATACATAATTTGAATGTCGTATTCATTAATATCTAATCAAAAATCTAAAAAATAAGTTTCAAGCTTCTAGCTTTAAAAATGACGTAATTTCCATACAAACTTTCATCCCCATTTCAACCCCTTACAGCCCTTTTGCTGCATTAAAAGCAACCTATGTCCTTTCTCAGGCTTTAGACTATGTCCGTACCAAATTTCAGTAAAATCGGTTCGGTAGTTTAGGCGTGATTGCGTAACACACAGACAGACAGAGTTACTTTCGCATTTATAATATTAGTAAGGATTAGTCTCTGCCTGTGACTGCGCCGCGCTCGTGTGGAAAGAATTTACAGCTAAATTGTAGCCTTCGGTTTACAAAGTCTAATCTACCTCTGTATAAATTTTTATCAAAATGGGTTAAGTAGTTAAGAAGTAAAAGCATGTCAGACAAACACAGTTACTTTCGCATCAATAATATTAGTAGGGAAGTAGGGCTAAGTCGTGGACGTTGAGCGTGCACTCGTTTTAATTTCACGTAATTCAAACGATAGCGTTGTTATAACAAAGTGATGTTATACATAGTGTGAGTCGCTTAAGATGTAAGCATAGAAAAACTTGACACTGAAAGATGTTTCCACGATGTGTTATGCTACGGTGTTCAATCTCCTTCTCCTTCTTCCACGCCCGCGCCCTTTACTAGAGGTCGGCTCTCCTCGTTATAGAGCACCAGGATACTGTCCTGGGTTGCATGTGCTTTCAGCTGAGCACGCTCCATATCCTTGATAGCGGTTGTCCACCACGTAGCTGGTGGTCTCTAGGACCTCTACCCTTTCTCCTCGCTGGGATAGCCAGTACTTTACGCTTATGCTACTGCATTCAATACTATGAAAACAAAAAATCTCCGATCCTCGAAGCATAAAAAAATATTTGACCATGAAAGCTGTGTACATAATGTGGTATGTTTTAATATTCAATAAAAATCACGTCCGAACTAAATTAACATTCCACACATTAACAAAACCGTGTTGCGGTGTTGAAATATCCCATCAAATGGTATGAAATAATGCTAGCAACCAGAACGTGGTAATTATGACGGCGTGCTCGTTTCGCACCTAATAATATATGCAATTAAGTTAATTGGGGCGATGTCGCGGGTATATGTACTACTAGTTATTAGTCGCAGGTGTTAAGCGTTAATTTTCGTGGTAATGCGCGAGATCAAGACTGCGCTTTGAGAGTCATTCTGTGACGTCACGAGTCCTTGTGCTGCGTATGTACATAGTGTACGGCGGGGAAGATTGGCAAGCAAGCGGACATAGTGTTAAGATAAACTTATCATTCATTATTAAACGAATTTTGGCGTGGCCGCATTGCCACGTTGAATGGCAATGCTTTTTGCCCAAAGTCCTTTGAGTTACGGGAAGTGTTAACCTGGCTAAGTTAATTTATTTAATGAGTATAGTAGAGTATAGTGTATGAGTAATATGAACATGTATTGTAGGCTTAACATTGCACCTTGCAATACCAATACCCTCTTGTTAAACTGGTTTACTATTTTCAACTCTCAGCCAGGGCCAGTTGAAAATCAGTGTCAGGCTCTAGTAGTCTGGGATTTTAAACTACGGGTAAATTTGTATTTTTTTTTCTAAAATATCGTCTTATACGCCATGTAGCGTTAAATTTTACCGTCACATTTTGACCTGTACCTTATATAAGATTAATCAGCTACATTTTATTATGTATTTTTGATTAACTTGATTTTTTATTTTGCTTTAATTGTTTATCAATAATTTACTAACTAGGTACTTTATATTGAATTGAATAACGTTGCTTCAGCATAATACATTTGTCGCCGTTAAGGCGAAACCTGATATAATTTAATTCAAACGTGTAAAAATAAGCATGTGACAAACAAATAAAAATTATCTTATCTTAACTTACACACAAACGCCAAAGGTTAACTCTGCAAACTAACATAAAGGAACAACTTTTGTTTTCTCTCAAAACGGTAAAATATGTCTGTTTCCTGATCACATAGGTGGTGGCTGATGACAGGTGAGACGGTGGTCAAACGCGAGCTTATACTGAATAAAAAATATTTAAAAAAAATTGGTTTATATAGTAAAGTCACAATAAGGCAGACTTCAGTGAGAGCTGGACAACTAGTTCAAACACCTGTAAAGTAAGTAGATTATCAAGTTGTTGTAGATTCCAGCCAGGGTGTCCCCATCAGCCGTGGAACACATAATGAACCAGCACAGGCTGTAGGCGACGACGCCAGGATTTGACGCGGCTATGTATACCGAACGGCTTTGGGGCATTATGTAACCGACGACCTTAATGACCGAGTGGATATTGAGAGGGAACGTAGGGCGCTGGCAGTCCGATGTAACATGTTGGTTCGCAGGTTTGCACGCTGTAGCAGGGCAGTCAAAATAACGCTTTTTAAAGCTTATTACCAAGTGTTTTACACGTGCGGCCTGTGAACCAACTATACTCAGCGGGCTATTAGCGCCCTACAGGTCCAATATAATAACGGGTTCAGGGTGTTGATGGGGCTGTCCCGTTTTTGCAGTGCATCTGATATGTTTGCACAAGCACAAGTCGATGGCTTCCACGCCATCGTCAGACAGAAATCTGCCTCTTTGCTCTGCAGAGTGCGGGGCAGCTCCAACTCCATCCTGAAGACTATAGCGGAGAGGTACGATTCTCCTTTGTTAGGTGATGTTGTTCAATGATGCATTTTGAACAACTACGTGAAATAGATAGATAATACACAAGTTTAGGTACTAACATAGGTATAAGTTACCTTTTTTTTTTACTAACCCATATGGATGTTGCTTATCCGAATTAAAGATTATTTTATTTTATTTATTTTATCAATAGTTGTATCGCAATTCGCGATATTGCGTACGGTGCAATGTACATTGTGGAGCAATTTTTTTACAGGTGTAAATCCATGAGGAGCTCGTGGCTAAATGACATCGGTTGCACAGGTTAATAAGGTTAAGCAACGCCTGCCAAGGTCGGGTTTTGGATGGGTGACTTTGCACATCGCTATTCTTTACAATTGACAGCCGGGGCCAACGACTCGGCTGACAATTGTACATCTTTGATCGTTACGGTTAGTCAGAGGCCAGAAAATTTGACACTGGTCTGGCCAAGAGTTATAGCTGCAAGGTTGTGAAGATCAGGTAAGTAGTCGCTCCTTGTAAAACATTTGTAGTCAGCTGCGTCGGGTTAGACTGGAACCGAACCCAATATAGTGTGGAAAAAAGGCAAAGCAGATACAGGCTACCAGGTTAGTATACTTTTAGAATTATCGTAACAGTAGCTGGTGCCTGCAACTTTGTTCGTACGATTTATAATACAAATTTTCATCCTATAGTATATAAAAATAATAATACCCTTTTTATTTCCTTAATAAAAATACAATTTATAAAAATTATGTGTTTACAGTGCATGTAATTTAAGTACCTATGTATTAATGAAATTAAATTGTAAGTTTTTATATAAGATTATTTGTTCTGATTCAATTAAATAATTAAATTTATATATATTACTTTCCTGTATTCATTAAGGACCTCTCTATAGAGTGAAGGCTTCCTCCATTTTTCTCCACATAGTTCTGTCTTTGGCTTTGTGTGTCCAATCCTTTCCCGCTGTTTTTAAAATTTCATCAAGCCATCTCTCAGTCGGTCTGCCTCCGTTTCTCTTGCCGGTAGGTTTACAGTATATACTAGGTCATTTTCTAAAATCACCCCCTGATGAAATGTGGCTGTCATAGGTGTTAATTTATAAAAAATTGGCCAAGTGCGAGTCGGACTCGCCCATGAAGGGTTCCGTGGTAACTATAATAAATATAATATACTTAATATATTTAATTGAAAAAAAAAAAACAAAAAACCTTAAAAATTTCTTAAAACTAGCTTATTTACAATTTTTACAACTACGCCAAATAACTTTGTTTTTCATAGTATTTGTATGAATTACAAAGTTATATTTGCGGTTTTATAAAATATACTGTATCTCAAAAACTGCCAACTCGATATCGTTCAAACTAATTTTGGTTAAAAGTTTACATTAAGATCTACAACATATGTTTTTCTTTAGATTTTTTACTTCATTATTATAGAAGTTAGAGGGGGGGACACACATTTTACCACTTTGGAAGCGTATATCTTTTAAACGATTAACTTAATGAAAAAGTCATTCTAGAATCCTTAATGTAATTTTTAAAGACCTGTCTATAGATATCACACACGTATAGTTTTCATGAAAAAAAATATTTTCAGTTTCAGTTCCATGTATGGGGAGCCCCCTTTATTTTAAATGTTTTTTAAATTTTTTCTTAAAATCGGAAAGCGGTTTACAGAATACATCCATCTACCAAGTTTTACATGTATAGTCTTAATAGTTTCGGAATAAAATGGCTGTGACATACGGACGGACGGACAGACAGACAGACGGACAGACATGTCGAAACTATAAGGGTTCCGTTTTTTGCTATTCGGCTACGGAACCCTAAAAAGGCCTAGTTTTGCCCCTGTATCTCCAATGAATTTTATCTAAATTTTTTAAGCGGTTTCCCCATGTAAGCAAAACAGAGAAACAGCTAGACTGACATTCACATTTATAATATTAGTATCGATTATGTACCAAAACTGTATATTAGCTGCAAAGGGAATGAGTGAACAAAAAACCGAATTTTATGTCGGTGTTCACCTATCTTTATTAGTTCGTAAATTCCTTCCTATTTTAGTATTTAATTGCTTGATTAAAATATATTTAAGGTACACAAGGACGGGCGCCCGGGTGGTATCTTGGAGGACAGTCGTCATATTATTATATTTTTTTCACGTTCAAAAGTGTTGATTTTCAGTCTTTTTTTCTGGAAAAAAATCAAAAATCATCAAATAATTTTTTGTTGATTGTTTTGGTTGAAGATGAAGCACGCTTACCTAGAAGTAACTTATTTACTCTTGACTAAAAGACCCCCGATTATAGATATCAGAAAACACAGAGTCCGGCAAGGAATTCCAAGCTGTACGCACAATGAATGCATATAAGCGTGATGTCCACCATGTATGGCTTAGGAAATGCCATATTTCTAGACAATATTCCTATGTTATGAAATCCTCATTCACAAAATTACAGCACGAATAGTGCTAAAAGCAACATTGCATCTCAAAATCCTTATTCCTTTTGCAACTCGAGACTAATGAGAACTACAGCAAACCTAAACTTTTGATTTATAAGTGTACTGTAGCCATAGTGTTGCTACTGAAGCTGTTGTGGCAGTTGGCAGTCTCACTACCAGGAGTTCAGGACGGACTGAGAAAGGAGATTATGCGGTGCCTTTATTTTATAGTTTCCTGGTAGAACTTGAAATAATGTCAGTAACTAAAAGGTGTATGTATTAGGTAATGAAAACCTGTAAACTGATTTCGTTATAATTTTACTGCTATTTTATGGTCTGAAGAAATTAAACACACATATTGGTGTATATGTACATAATAAGGTAGTTTTGACCTAGATAATGGTAACGGGACCCTTTTATGTCCTGATGGTGATATCCGGGGTGGCTTAAGTGAGGTAAAATACCACACTCCAAATGCCAAGTGTTTGCTACATACTAACATAAGACTTAATAACGAAAATAAATAAATTTTTCCAGTAGCTGTGGTGGTACATTTTACTCGTGTCACTGTAGTCATGGGCTCTTCTTAGTAAGTTAGTATAATTAATTTATTAGTACTGTGCCTAAAATAGTGAAGCAAGACATTTTGAGGTCACAGGTATATATACCAGGATCATAAAATTAAAGAAATACGTCTCCCTCGTGGACAGTTATTCATTACCCAAATTGTAACATTGGTATGTTTCGTGTAATCGTTCGAGCTCCTTAGGATTCTACTTTGAGCTACACTTACTATACTGACTATGCTTGCATTGTTTGAGCAGGTCAACTCACATGTTTATTTCCTTAAAAGAGTACTACAGACATAAACCTATATAATCTTCACATAACCTGACCAGTACATATTGTATGGACTTACATAGACTTTAATGGACTACATAACCTCTGAGTTTGTTTCAGTGTTTTTCTCAGGGTAGTCAGTGAGGAAAAACTAGCCTCAACTATTTTAAATATACTTAAAAATCACGTATAGACGTGTTATTTAGATATAACTAATTTCCAATATACACATAATTTTTCATCACCTTTCATCTGAGCTGTGTCTCAGCTGATATCCCATATTATATCGTAATTACCTAAATATATACAGAAGAAAAAGTTTACTTCAAGTGTTTTAAAATATTCTGAGTAAAAATAAAATCACACTGCCATCCGTAAAATTGAATTCCCATTAATTAACCAGTTCTCACTTCCCTTCGTCGCATATTCAGCGACCTCTGATCAGCAATATTGAGTAATTATCGCCTCGATTCAGAACTAATGATAAGTTAGCTCATTATACTGTGTTGCGAAATGGAAATAACTGAAAGATGTAATATTTTAAAGTTTATTGAAAATTATTGTGAATCTGGACCCAGAAGATAGACTACACACTTAATTTGAAAGGTGACAATCTTGATCCTTGTAATTTCGGATTCCTACCCATTTTCCTTGTGATACAAAAAATATATTAAAGAAACAATGATACCTTTGGTCTTATTTTTATCCGTGGTTTTAAATATTGCATCACACCATGCAATATGTCGATAATAAGATACCTACTTATCTATTCATAAGGATCTTTCTGTGGTCAAAATATACATACATCTTGTGTAACAATACAGGATATTTTAAGTTAAGGCTCCTTAAGGACTGAGGGATCGTATTTAGGTCTAAGTGACGAGTCTAATGGCGTCCTAAGGTTACACGCGAGGTTCGGAGCTATTGCGTGCGTCTGCTAACATAAGCAAAGGTTGTTCGATAATAGGCATTGAAATTTGACGTCTTTAGAAACTGAATAAATCGTGGATTGTGACGAAATATTTTTGAAAAATGTATGTAAAAATAGACTTTGGTACAGTAAAATTATCCCGATTTTGTTAAGCACAAATAAATTAAATGTTTATTAATTCGTCACAACGAAACATTTTTGAAAAATGTATGTAAAAATAGACTTTGGTACAGTAAAATTATCCCGATTTTGTTAAGCACAAATAAATTAAATGTTTATTAATTTATATTAAATTCGTGTGCAATCCGTGAAGGAAAGATCCTGAAGCACGTCCGGTTGATATACGCTTGAAGTTGCTAGGCAGGTATGCGCGCAAACGTAGTGATTATTTCTCGTGCCTTCCCTGTGTGGTAACATAATCATGTTTTTATGAATACATACGTTATAGTTCTGCACTAAGTAATTCTCCTGTATCATGGTTAAATTTAAAAACACTTAAATTTATTTGCACATAGAGCCGGAACAAATATCTATAAGCCTTACTCACATTTGTTTCGGTGTGGGAATCGAAACTGCGACACGCAGCGCAACAACCAATCGCTTAACCAATGCACCGACCGTATTTTCAATTAACCATGATGTTAATCATACAAACATTTTGACATACGCACTAAAACTTCAACGATCGAACTATAACAAGACATAGAACGAACCTCGTCGACAGACATCTTGCATAACCAGCGAACCGTATTAACATAATAAGAACAACAAAAAATCGTATTAATATATTTTGTACCAAGGGTTCGGATTCTCGAGGGATCAAAGGCGAAGCGGGAACTCCCGAACACAGGGTAAAATGGAACGGGAAAAGGGGGTTTGTATGTAAATTTTATCAAAGTAACATCTGGAACGGGCCGATGCCCGTAAAAATAACGGAGACGCTGATTGTCTTCTCAAATATACATATTTCATTATGTGCCCGTTTCTTTGCTGGTTGTTTGTGATGTCTGACTGACGAGATCACTGATGGGAGTTTGACAAAGTTTTGGTGTCAACTTTTAAAGGGTTGGGTTATATTTGTAGATGAGTTACATTAGAAGAATCTGTCTTTTTTCCAGATGATTTAAAAAGTCCCAAAAATCCCGTTCCATCATCGGGTTACAAGAACGGCGATGCGCCATCGTTACACACATCCACGTAAAACGTTTTGGGAATACTTTCATTACCGGTGTATGTGTTTTCTGATAGAAATAATCTGGGGGTCGAGAGTGAATGGGTGAGGTTTCTAGGTAAGCGTGCTTTATCTTGGACCACATTAACAATAATAATAAAAAATCAAACAATAATCTTTTAAATCCAGACAGGTTTTGTAAAGATAACTTATTTTGGGAGATCTGTGTCCCGTACTAGAAATTTCTCCTATATCGCGAATGCATTTTTACACAGCATCCAGACCAGGAACAATTATTTGTGGGTATACAATTTTTTACGTTTCGGGTATCGAATCCATGACACGTAGCGCAGTAGCCAATCGCCCAACCGCTGCGCCAACTTTCCATCTATAATCCCTTTAACAATAATATAAAGCTTTAGTACAATTAATTGTCACTGAATAACGGATCAATAAAAAAATAATGAATAAGATATTTTTTTTCCTGGCAGGTCATCATAATTATTATTTTGTTAATTTTCTTGAAACTCCTCCTATGTGAGAATCTCTCATCGCTACATTATTACCTCTAAAATACCTTCGGAGTACTTATACAAGTAACTCCTGGCAGTTACGTTGCTGCAAGTTATTATAATGATTAACTTGAGAACAAGTTGGTTCATAGTCAAGAGTTCACTGCCAAGAATTTTCACTCAAAGTAAATTGAACTAAAATTAGAATTAACACAGAGATTGAGGAAATACACCATAACTATACGATGTAGGTAGGAAGAAACTTCAAACGATATATATCTATCTTCGTAGCCTACACGAATTATGGTCCTTAGTACAAATTAAGGATTAAATCCTGAAGCTTATATTAGACGCGACGGTAATAAAGAGTCTTTACTTATTGCGTAACAGTTCACTAGATGGTAATATAATGACGGTGCATCGTGTTCCTCGCGCGTCTCAAAGAGCATTAACAGCATTGATGGGGTCCGAAGGGCCAGTGTCTACCGGGGTTGCGGGAATTTTCTATCGAGACACCGTGGCCCCGCACCACAAGGGCAGCCGAAAACACAGGGTGAATTTTTAGTCAGTAGAAGTCTGACACTCCCTTCCACTTCACCCAGAACGGGAGAAGTCATTTGATGATTTTCACACTAGAACAAAGTATACGCTGTAAGTCAGTGCTTTGCAAAATTTCAAGTGAGTCAGCTTTGCACCTTTTTCTAAAGTCTGTTGATATAAATGCGATTTATAAGTATCTCAGTTCATTGATCACATTACTCTGAAAATGGGGAGTGATATGAAAATTCTAATGACGTTATTGCGCGACACGCTATTTCGAAAAAAAAAATAGGAGTGGTACGCCAGTTCGAAAACACATTAAGTCGAAAACCGCTATATTGAAGGACGTTGTTGCGAACATGCTGATTCGAAAAAACTGTTTGAATTGTACCCTAGTACAAAAGTCATAATTAGTAGTCTTAATAAGTACTAATGTTAATCATTTACACTTAGTAGTATAGACAACTAGCTCAATGTCAGTTTTATCATCGTAGCGTAGGTATTTCTTGGTAATCACTGGGTCGCGAATTCGATCCCCAGACTAATTCAGATTGGAATATGCTATTCACAACAGTGGATTTCAATACCAAGACTTTCGTACTAGCGTACCATTCAAACAGTTTTTCGAATCAGCTTGTTCGCGACAATGTCATTCGATATACTTAGCGGTTTTCGACTTAATGTGTTTTCGAACTGGCGTACCACTCCTAATTTTTTTCGAAATAGCGTGCGTCACAATAACGTCATTCGAATCTTCATATCACTCCCCTGAAAATGTACTAGCAAGCAGCTCTTTAGACCAGACTAAAGTCATTTTCAAGAGCCTAATTCAATTCCTTTCACAGAAAACACGTGCGACCTTACATGACGAGTTAACAATACAAAACTATTCAAGTCTGGTAAACTAATACCCATTATTTAACCACAAAAGCTTGCAAGCAATATTTACCAAGAACTCACTTTATTTGCATTGCCTGAAGCAGTTCATAATTGGCGAGCGAAGGTATTATCGGCAATACAGCGCGTCACTGTGTCTGCCAGTTGTCTAGACTATGTCAGACCGTGCTCAAAGCAAGGTCAGTAGTATTCATTATCCCGTGGGCTGTGTGATCTCTCTGTTATTGATGAAAAACAATGGCGGGGTGCTTTTGATATGGATTTAGATTAAGTAATTAAATGATTTATTC
The DNA here is from genome assembly GCA_943138885.2 of Tholera decimalis. NCBI lineage: Eukaryota > Metazoa > Arthropoda > Insecta > Lepidoptera > Noctuidae > Tholera > Tholera decimalis. The sequence continues at coordinate 1,555,361 of OW964553.2, read as the reverse complement.
TTGGGAGGTCAGCTTTGCCTTTCACAAAACCGTTAGGTACAATTAAGAGGAGGCTCCCTAAATAGTATGTAACTTTGCATTACTATTCTGAAACAATCACGAAGACAATCAAAATGGAACTTTAGTATATGATTTAATGGATCTTTTTGTTCACAAGTCTAAGACCAGTTACGTAATTGGAACATTTTCGCTCGATTCATTTTTAATCCGAAATCATATTTTTTTAAAGATTATTCAAAATCTAATCCAGATTACTCGGCTTTTTTGTCTAAAATTAGTATTAACAGTAAGAAAATATAGTTTATTATCCAAATATAAGATATTTTTTCGAAGCCGAACAGGGTAAAAGAGCGCACGCGACATTGAACTTTATTACTGCTGCGTTAGCAGCACACAACGGCAGTTTCGAACCCGAACATGGTGAAAGAGCGCACGCGTAATTCAACTTTATTACTGCTGCGTTAGCGTTTAGTACAGAACTACGGAATAGATGAATAAGGTTGGAATGGGCGTGGTGAGAGCGCCACATTTATGATACGAAAATCATAGCTCGACCGATTATTTCATTCACCACGTTTAGTGCGCTTCGGATCGTGTTGTGCAATTATAACCTGTAAAACAAAAAGTAAGACCGCAAGTATAGAGCGAGAAGGTATATCTTTCCATCAGTAAGTCAAAAATAACATTTAATTCAATTTTATTTGTAAAAAACATAAAAATATTCTGATCACTATGAAATTCCGAACATTAACAACATTATTGCAAGAAGTTACAAAAAATATACATTGCCCGATGTGTACTCGCTTAATCAACGCAATGAACAAGTCCGTTTACAATGTATTGCATCCTCTCACTTCAACCATTGACATTTCGTCCTTTGCCCTGATTGGCCGTGATGCACGGCGCATGTTTATCGACAGTGAGTTACAATCAGTAGCAAGCTTTCGATTTAAGTGTGTGTAATTTATTTGTGTGCATAATTCGCGTACGTAACGGGCCTCTTGCTTGTAGTTGAGCTGTGGGAGTGGGAGACAAGCGGCGACTCGCGTTCTCATACAAATCAGGAACTATTTCCTTTCTAACCTCTTTTATCTGTTCTGTGTACAGAACGGCCTAACCGGGGTGCATGGGGGCGGAGCTTGCGTGAAAATTATTTTAGAGTGCCTGGTCTTAAGCTTTTTTTCTCAGCTCATTGAAAGATGTACTTGCATATAATAATGTTAACCAAACTAAATTTTCTTCTTAAATTATAGTTATGTCATCTGCTTTACCTTTTCACACGTATGTTGGGGTCGTCTGCCAGTCTGACCGGATGCAGCTGAGTGAGTGAGTGACCAGTGTTTCACATGGAGCGTCTGCCTATCTGACCTGCACTGCACTAAAAATGTAAAATTGATACGTAAAATAAACACTCTGTACACGCGTACTTGAAGGACGGCAACGTTGCAATTTATTTATGAATGCGTACACGTCTACAGAGTGTTTCTTTTACGTACCTATCAATTTAACATTTTTAGTGAAAATTTTAATATAAAATAAAAACATTTTGTTTTCGAATGGTAATATTTTTTTTAGCATGTATGGATGCTATACTATTGCGGGTTAACGGAAACGGCCTCTGTTAGCTAACGTACTGTAAACATAAAAAAGTGTATCTATACATTGGATCGATACATATTTACAAAAAAAGAATCAGGAGGGTTTAGAAACAGTAAGTTATAGAGATTTAAAATAAAGTGTCTGTCTGATTATATTTGTGTGTACGCGCTAATCTCCAGAAGTACTAGACGGATTTCAATAAAACATTTTTTGATATATCTCTATTAAGTTCGGTTAGCATATACAGTATGTTAGTTTAAACGAGGGACATATTCAAACCTACAATAGTGTATGCTTACATGATACTAATAAAAATATGAAAAAAAAACAATGATAAACGACAGACAGAACCATACCAGAAGTCCTCGGGGGGACTCCCGCGAGGGCGGAGTTTACACACGAGCTTCCTTTTTTGGCAGGATCGGGCCGTGTTTTGCAACGTGATTACTTTAGGTACTGTTTACAAGTTCATTCAGCTCTTGCGGCTCACTGTACATGATAATTGTATTATATTGGACAATTACGTCAAAAATTTAGGTTATAGGTTTTTCACATATTTAGGGCGAGAATCGAATACTGAATACCCTCCCTCAATAAGTCCCTCGTTTAATCTAACACACTGTATGCATGGCCGCGAGCGAGTGGCGCGAGTAAACGCCTGTCCCACTCGCACTCTCGCTAATAGCGCAACGACAAAACTATCGGTACTACACGCTCGCTACTCGCTGTTCACCACTCGTTTCAAGTTTACTCGTTCATCGTCGGCGGTGGGAAACCTGCCTAACGGTTTAACGTGCTTACCGTAGCTCGGAGGACTCTCGATATGAATGGTCATCCACAGACAGTTGCTTACTTAACGTGATTGTTTAACCACAAGCTAATAATTATAAGGTATACAACGTGTAACGGAAACCCCATATCTATCCAAAAGGGCTGAAGACAACATCTGGTATGGAGTCTCTATGCACAGTTTCAGCACAAAATAACTGACTCAAAGAATTGATACCAAATTATTGGTTTCATATATTTCTTACCAATCATAACAAACGTGTCACAGCACTACGAGGGTCGATAACTTTTCACGTCACTTGTCAATAACACGATAATTCTTTTCGTTCTTCTTAATTTGAAAAATTCGGTCTCAGTGTATTGGAATTTGTAATAAGTTCTACACACGTAGACTTAGGATTACAAAACCCTTGCCATATCGTTTGTTATCATCCAAAGAAACCATGCACTTGGTATGTATATACCCTTTAAATTACACGTTGTACAATAATTAGAAGCAAATGGCAGCTCACTCTATCTTCTAGTGAAAGTCTCATAAATAGGCTCAACCGATCTAGAGATTCTATTTTCTTTCTAGAGTTTTTCTCCGGTAGCTCGGCCAATCAGACAGAAAGACAATAATTAAAACAAAATGTTGGGATTTTACTACTGGGTATTTACCCAACATTTTGTTTTTAAGGACTTGAGAAAACAGTTATTTTGAACTCACAGACTTCAATTTTATTTATATTAATAGATAGATTTTGATAAAACCTTATGCTACAAAACTTTTCCAAAATACCTATTTTCCGACTTTATTACTTGTCCTCGTTCATTTCCCAACTCGATATGAAGAATGTCGACCGTATGGTCACTATCTAAGTTACTCTCAACGTTGTGTGACGTCATAAAGTATCGCGTCGACTTGTTGGTGAGTCTCGCGGGAACTCTTCTAGATCTATGAGCGCCTGGTACTCGCACGCATTGTTTCTAACATGATATTGTGATAACGTCTAAGGTTTTTCAAAACGTAATGGTATGAGCATCCAAGCCATTTTGTTAAGTTTTAGATATTTTAACAATAGTATTTTTAAAAAAACATGCCTGAGAGGAGGTAACTTTTAATGTTAAAAAATTAAGTGTCACATACCAAAGAGTCGCTTTAAAATTTTATTCTAAGAATTATTGTTAAGGTGAATGTCCATCTGCCTTCCTCAATCCAGTAGCTGGACACGATACCTCTCTTCCTCACCATACATCTTACACTGGGTACCTATAGATACGTCTATCACTATGGAAATGGGATTATGACTTTTTGTGTATTATAATAGCAGTACAGTAAAAACTTTACAAGATATTATGGTATAATGACGTTTAAATATGACAAAAACACATGTATTAGTTTACAGCTATCGTTTCGTTTTAAGTCTATTACTCAATTGCTTAAAAGATGTCTTATGACGCCACGCAATACAACGTGTCTTTGAATATGGCTTATGCCTTTTATAACTGAAACATGAGTGATGTCTTTATCAGTGTAAGAGCGTGCTATAAATGAGCCGCGCTGAGTTATTGGCCAGTCCGCCGGGAATTGAATGCGCTCTTAAATTTACGCTACCCTCATATTCTCTCCTTTACGCACTGGGAAGAACAAACGCTATCTGATGTCAACTAGATAAACTTGTTATCCCGGCAAACGTTGTTTTGCTATTAAATTATTTCTAGAAAAAAAAAAATAGCATACGACCTATTCTCAAACCTCCCAAATATACACATTTTTTAAAAATAAAAATTAGCTAAACCGGTGTTCTATAATAAATACTGTGACACGAGATTTTTATATTTCATTAGATATCTTTTTACAATGGGCTATATAATTTGCTGACAAAATCTTTCCACGCGAGGGAACCACGTGCAGAAGCTAATACTTATTAAGTAATTTAGCAACAACACCTCATACATAGGTATTTAAAAACACTACATTTCACACTTTAAAGATATGTCTCTGAATACATCTCTGTTGGTTGACCTAGGTAAGATAAGCGTAAGCAATATCGACTTCATTTGAAATACATTATCTTTATAAAGCAATAGTTTTTGCTATAATAACAGTACTAAATGCTATTTTAGTCTTCGGCAGCTTAAGCTAGGTACTAAAACTGACCGAGATTGTGTCGTAAATACATACTAAGACTTAAGACCACAGAACAGATAAATTATTCCATGCTTAAGACTATACTCACTCAATAAACTCATAATAAACTCATTTCATAGCTATCTTTATTTATAGAATTAATCGTGACTGTGCTGTCATCGGCAAATAGAGATACTGGATAATTAGTATAAAGAACCTTTACGAATAAAGAACCTTTTCATAACAAATTGTTTTTCTTTAAAAGTTGACGTTTACAATTTTATGAAAAAGGCAATTCAATCTCGGAAATTATTCCTTACCATTTCTTATTTTCTGATATATGATGATTTCTGATATAATTCCGATCTCTATAAAAATATCATTCATCTCTAGAGGTGTGAAAGTAACGAAATAAAGCGTACCCGTATGTACTCGTTACTATATCCATTAGTACTCGTTACTATCATATCGTTACGTTACTCGTTACTTTTGATACGTCATTCCTAATATAGCACCAACGCATTGAGTCGTATTGCGTACTTGATGGCGTACACATTACTCAGTACCGAATACATACGGTTTGCTACAGCTTTATTCATCTGTCTGCGTTCCCGTTTACCTGGTTCCCGTTGTGTTTTTGCGCCTCACTCTTATATTTTGGTTTTTTTTTTGTGTCATTATTTCATTACTTGTTTTTCCTACCGACGATTTTACTCACTAACTTTGTTTTGTGTTTGTGCTAGTTAATATTTACCACGGATTCCGATTATTGTTTGTGATTTGGTCAACGATGTTGTGGTCTAAATTGTTACCAGAATGTCGCCAGAATGTTAAGACACGTTGTGTCTCATTATAAACTCTTCTTACTTCTTGGGTTGTTGCAGCAGGTTATAATCATAATATGTATAATAATTTATTTTAACAATTATGGAGCTACACCACCTAACCTATAAATCAATGTCATTATTGTTTTTATTTTTAAAAGAAAACCTTAAGTTTTACGGGTTTCAGGACAAATTTTTAGTTATCAGTAATAAATATACAATATGATGCTGCATATTGCATGCTTGTAAATGACTTTTATTGAGTGGGGCAAAGGTATATAGTGCAGCTGGCATTCTTCTTTATTGATAATAAAAAGTAACATATTTTTAACTAAACCATTTAAAAGATAAATGGGTGTTTTGTTGGTCTAGTGGTGGCCAGCGTGACTGTTCAGCATGAAGTCTCCGGTTCAATGCCCGGGTCGAACAAAAACTGCCATTGGATTTTTCTATAAAAAAAAAACTAATTTTGGTTGTTAGTGATATGATACCCCGTGCTTTCTAAAGCATGAAGCCGTTGGCCCAGTTTCGGGTCTAAAGGAACAGAAAGTGCACCTATACCTGCGCATTTATTTATGCACTATAATCTCCTGCGCAGATGGGCTAATCCAACCGAAGTTGGCCGCCATAGCCAAAATCAATCGGAGCCCTATTATTATTATTCTATAAGTGTATTTTTGTTTTTTTTTTAGCGTGGTAAAATTATCAAATAAGTCCTCCCACCCTGGGCAGGGTGGGAGGGACTGTCAGACTTTTACTGACTAAAATCCACGGTGTTCCTTCAATAACCCTTTACGTACCGGGGCCCCGGTAATGGGATAAGTCCCACGACCCCGGCAGGCTTCGGCCCTCTGCAGGGGGGGCCTCCTCATGTTGCTGACGCTCTTTGAGGCGCGCGTGGAACACAACGCGCCGTCGACCCAGGCATGGTCCATGGTCGGACAGCGAGTTGCCCTTTACTCGCTGTCCGCATGCCCGCGCCTACGGTGGCAAAAGATCGTCGGCCGACGTCCGACGCCGTGGACGTCTACCACTGCGGCTGGGCTGGGGGGAGGACGCCATCCTCTCCCTCACGCGGCCCGCCTCCTCCTTCGGAAGCATGACTGCTTCGCAGAAGGAGGCGACCGCTTCCCACTCCCTCTCGCCCCGCAGCATGGCCTCGACCAATGCCAGGCGCGAGAGGTCTCCGCCTATCGCCGCCGTGAGGACACGTCGGTGCTCTGCCCAAGCGGGGCAGTCCTGCACTGTGTGCTCTACCGTGTCCTCAGGGCGACCCTCGCAGTGGTGACACCCAGGCGTTTCCTCCTTTCCCATCAGACACAGGTACCTCCCGAAACTTCCGTGTCTGGTGAGGACCTGCGTCATGCGGTAGGTCAGGACGCCGTGACGCCGATTTAGCCACTCCTCAAAGAGGGGTCTTACCGCCGCAATTGTGGCGTGCCCGGCCGTCGGTTGCGACAGTCGTTCCCTCCATACTGCCCTGAGATTCTATAACTGTATAATAGTAAAGTTTATAATAAGTAATCTATGATTTTACTGAACCGATTTTGAAAGTTCTGTCACTGATAGAATGCTACGTTATGCCTGAGTAAAAAATGCTATATTATTTATGTATTTATTATTATTATGATACACTTAAGGATACAAATAATAAAACTAGTATACAATTATTTGCTGATAAAATATTTCAACGCGAGGGAAACGCGCAGAAGCTAATATCAAGTAATTTAGCAACAACACCTCCTACATATTTAAAAACACTTCATTTCACACTTATAAATATGTCTCTGAATAAATCTCTGTTGGTTTACCTAGGTAAGATATGCGGGTAAGTAAACCTCAACACCTGCACAGTACACCCACAACACATCTCGTATTCTTCGCACCTGTCAGCTGGCCCTTCCGCAAGTATCAGCGAGGGATTTATTGAGTACCCGCGGCCCAAAGGCCCAAATAGATTTAGAAAAAAAGTGACTTAATTCTAAATATTTAAATTTTTGACTTGCGCAAAAATTTAAATTTTTAGAATTGCAAGAATAATATAGTAAACTTAAAGCAGATTTTAAGATCTTCCCAAAGACAGAGGCTGTCATAAGACAATTCACACACTTCAAAAAAACAGACTCAACTCTAAAATTTATCGCTAATCGCATCTAATTTGCGTTTGAGCAAGAAACTCTTTTAATGTCTTCCGTACAAACCTCATCTAGTTTAATTTTACGAAAAAAATTACGTTAAAAAGCTAAAATAATTACTTTTTTTCAAGATTACAAGCAATGTGGGTAGAATTCACATGACTAACAATCTTGTTTACCCCTCCAACTAAGCTAAATATGCTTGTGTCTGGAGTGGGTTCACGGCAATAGCGTAATGCGTGAAATGAAATGAAATGAAATGAAATATTTATTTTGTAAATTGGTTATAAATAACGCTTTTACACGTCATGTTTTTTTTTTGCGTGTTAAGTTTAGTTTAGTTTAGCTAGATGAGGCCGGTGTTTCCTAACTGACTACTCTGAGAAGAAACACCGAAACAAACTCAGAGGTCAACGTCTCTTTTAAAGTCCATACAATTTGTGTTGGTCCAATCATATGACAAACATGTAGGTTCATGTCTTTGGTGCTCTTTGAGGAAATAACCATACAGATTTGAGTGGACCTGTCCAGACAGTGCAAGCATTTGTCAGTTATCGTGTAGCTCAACTTAGAACTTAAGGAGCTCAACGATCTGACGAACAATACCAAAGTAAGGACTAAGTAAGTGGGGTTCGAACTCGTGACCTCTCGATCACAAGTCCGACGCCTTATCCATTAGGCTATTGACGCTTTAATTGTTGTTTTCTTCTTATATTTTTGCCGTATAGTGATAGCCTGAAACACAGGTTTTTATAGACCTGAAGCAGATAGGTCGAAACATTACAGAAATAATTAAATTTTATTAAATAAATCATCATTTTATCAAATTGAAGTGGTAAACTATTAGATTACAATAATAGAAAGTTTTTTTTACCTTTGGTCACCATCTCACCCGATGGTAAGCGATGATGTGGTCGACTATAGTGCAAGCTTACCTAGAATTAACCTATTCACTCTTAACAGAAAGAAAAACTATTGGCCTAGGTTAGGGCACACAAAAAAAAAAACAAGAACGAAAATAAAAAACCGAGTTAAATAAAAAATAGCATTTTGTGTGCCTTACGGCTGTGCCAAATAGGCCCAGAACTAGGAATGACTCCAGGTTATCGAAAACTATATCTAAGGGTCGCGGTCGTGTCAAGAGTATTTCTTCACATGTATTCCAATTGATAATAATATAATAAATAAATGTGTGTGTATGTAATGTTTTTTATGGTAACTATTTCCGATAGTTATTCGTCATCATAACTTCGTCAATAATCACACAGACAAAACCTTCGGTTTCCCCGAAGAGGTCACCAAAACGTAGCCAGGCTACGGACGCTAATAAATCTACTTCAGACCCATGAAGGGCTCGGTAATAGCGTCCGTGTAGCTCCTTGCTCTTCCATACTTCTCTGCGGTCATTAGTATCTAATACTACAGGTTTGCGCCAATTCTCGTTACCTAAGGAGAGCGGCGTGAGGCCTTTATCCACCACTACCACATCCCGATGCATACCCACGTCGGTTTCTAGGAAATATTCCCTAAGGCTGCATACCTCGCGGTTGTGCAGGGTCTTTGCATTTAAAAAGCCACGACCCCCGCACTTCCGCGGGATATACAGCCTCATCACTGATGAACGTGGGTGATGCATCAGATTTGCAGTCAGCGTTGTGCGGACCCGCCTGTCCAAGGCGTCAAGTTCAGTCTGAGTCCATTTGAGTATGCCAAAAGAATACATCAATACTGGCATAACCCAACCATTGAAGGCACGCACCTTGTTTCCGCCTGATAAAAGACTATTCAGTACTTTATTCAGGCGGCCAAAGAAGCGTTCCTTCAATGACTGTATAACATAAGCAGCATTGATGCCTAGCGCTTCTGACATACCCAAATACTTGTAAGTTTCAGTTGATCCGAGGGATCTTAGGTGTATGGAATCCGAGAGTTGAGTTCCCACGGATTCTATAATCTCCCCTCGCTTTACAAGCATAACTGCATACTTGTCCACCCCAAATTCCATCCCAATGGCGCTACTGAAAGTTTCTGTTACCTTCAGTAGCTCCATCAGTTGCAGTTTGCTGGTGGCAAAGATTTTCAAATCATCCATGTAAAGCAAGTGTAATATGACCTGACCAACTCTTCTCAACTGGTAGCCTAGCCCCGAACTCTCCAGCAATTTACTGAGAGGGTTGAGAGCCAGACAAAACCACAGTGGGCTCAGACTGTCGCCTTGAAATATGCCACGCTCAATCCTAATCGGTTCGCTGTTTTCCTGGATCTGTCGACATCCTGGATAGAGAAGGACCGTCTTCCATTGCCCCATACATGACTCAAGAAAATTACGTAGTATTGGATCTATTTTATACAACTCCAACACCTTCTTGGGCCATGTATGTGGAATAGAATCATAGGCCTTCTTATAATCTATCCAACATGTCGACAGATTCTTTCGGAAACGACGAACCTGTTGGTTAATGGCAATATAAATGAGGAGAAGCTCCTTAGTACCGCGGGACCCGTTCCTACATCCATTCTGAGAAGCAGACATGATTGAATTTATATCAATATGACTATTAATTTTGGCTCTCAAAATGGAAGTAAGAACTTTATAGACCGTCGGTAAGCACGTGATCGGTCTATAATTTTTAGGTTCCGCTGTACTACCTGATTTATGGAGCAGGTGGGTTATTCCTGTAGCCAGGAATTGAGGTAGCAATCCTGACTCTAAGGCAGACTGGAACTGAGATGCCAAGCGGGCGTGCGATCTTTGAAACTATTTTATCCAAAAATTGTGCAGTCCGTCTTGTCCTGGAGATTTCCAGTTGGATAGCGGACGGACTGCACGGGTTATATCTTGGGGGCTGATTGTAATCACGTGCGTTATACCAGAAATGGGGGCGATTACAATCAGCCCCCATTTCTGGTATAACGCACGTGCGCTTGATCTCACTCATCCAGTCACCCTCGGTGTGGCTGACAGGCACCGACCAGATGCTGCGCCAGAACGAACACATGGCGTCATCATCCGGTAAGCACGTATCAGTCACACCTTGGTCAGGTCGCTCCCAGGCCCTATAAACCCACCTTTCATTGCTTTTATACTGATGAATAGTTATGTCATCCATTTGGTATCTAGATGTCTGGGAATGTTTTCCACACCATTTCAACGCGCATGAAAGCATTATTATGCGTTATAAATTATAATAATAATAAATAATAATAAAATCATTTATTCACAAAAACTTACAGATTGTTACAAAAAATTAAGTACAATTTTATTATTTTAGGTAGGTACAATTGGTTGAACTTAAATATTATAAAAACAGTCGGATAAGAAGCCCATTGCAGAATCTGTACAAAATTAATATAACCCTGCCTCCTAAACTAGGGTAACCTGTGTCTTAGGAGACAGTGTTCGGCCAAGTGATTTTTGAGCTTGGTTACATTACACAAGTAGACGGTGCTTAGCTACCACTGGATGAATATCTATTATAATGAATTGGATACAAAAATTTAAAATTTGTAATTGTTTAGCATGCACACAGGCCTAATACTTGGTCACAACTAAAATGGTTCGTGTATCTTAGCCAATGTATAAGAGCAAAAACTCGCATAGTTTTCGTGCGTCGGGGCAACGTATGTGCGATCAAGTGGTTTTTAAATCAGTGTATACAACCCTAGGACATTCGCTCGATGACGTGGGTCGCGCGGTGGGCAAAACAATCTCAACTATCTGTGTGCGTACTTATGATACATTTCTTCTCGCTGCAAACAGCTGGTATTATTATTAAGATTTTGTAGGCTATTATAGCGTAGGTATTTTCGCTTTTGTATGAGAGTGATGTATCTGTTACGAAGTAACTATTTAGTAATCTGTGCCTTCAGTTACGTCCAGGCAGTCAGAGAAACACGCGCAGCCCTTCGTGCTTTAATAAATAAATAATCTAATAATAAAAATTTATTTCAGACTTTAGATCCATTTGGGTTAGAATACAAACAAATCTTAGAAGCTAATGTTAGTACTTAAATCTACCAGAAACATAAAATAAAATACTTAACAGTTTTTACACCACATTGGCATGTACTAGGGGTGATCCAAAAGTAATGATAATCGGATATTTCCAGTTCTCAGAAAAATCCAAAAAAAAATTTTTTTGGTAGCTTATTTTACCCACTAATTCACCATGAAAAAATCATATAAATAGACCATGATTCCAGGGAGTTGCATTCATTTGAATACAAACAGTCGAAGTTGAAACATCAAAATGGAAAAAAACGAAATTAGAGCTGTGACCAAGTACCTCTGTATGAAAAAAAATATCTACTCCTATCCCTATCCTGCCTTTTTTATCTAAAGTCCTTGAACGCCTTGTCCACAATCAGCTTAGCTCTTTTCTTTGCAAGAATAGTCTGCTGAATCCTTTCCAATCCGGCTTTCGTCCTGGTCATAGTACCACTTCCGCCTTAGTAAGCGTTACGGATGAGATAAGGTTGGGCATGGATAAAGGAAATATGACGATTCTTTGCTTGCTAGATTTTAGCAACGCTTTTAATACCGTTGATTTCGAAATCATGCTCAACATACTTCACTCTATTAACATATCTCCAACAGCGATTGACTGGTTTCGTAGTTACCTGTTTGGCCGCTGGCAACGTATTTGCATAGATGAGTCCTGCTCTTCTTAGTGTAGTACTTCAGCCGGTGTTCCTCAGGGTGGCGTTTTATCTCCTTTAGGTACTCTTCGCAATATTCATAAATTCTATTTCTAAAAAACTTCATTCCTCCTACCATCTTTATGCTGATGATTTGCAAATTTACAGACAAGCTCCCTATACAAATTTGCTTTGCTTTGTTGCTTTTGATGCTTTGTTAATATATAAGCTGTTAATCGACACTAATTTCATCTTTTTACATCTTTTTACACCTTGGCCCAAGAATGTATGAAAGCGTTTCCGTCTCCTTTGTCTCTAAAGTACCTACTTGTGCATAAATATGAGCATTGTGTTATGATTACGTCACCAGCCTCAAATCAGATGAATTAGATGTTCAAATATGTCACTCCACCACACAGAGTCGTGGCCGAGTGGCAAAGGCGTTTGACTAGAATTCAATGTCCCAATGCGGGCGCAAGTTCGAATGCTGAAAAAAAAAAGCCGGTCCGGTCACTTTTTGGAGATTTGTATATTATAAACACATTTTTTTTCACATTACATTTGCCCGCCAGGTGGCGCTGTACCGGTGTTTACCTGTTTCGTCTGCTCTCAGTATATAATTATATTTTGTTTTAAAATAGTAAAAGTGTGTAATCCAATCCAAATACGTGTTAAAAGCAGAGATAAATATCCTGGCCGTGCTTATAGCTTCAACAAGTTTCAATAGCAAGATATAGTGAATTAACTCTTGGAAAACGGTGTAACGGATTTCAATCAAACAACCAAAACAATAAATAGAAGTGCAACCATTTTAGTGAAATAACAGTTTCTGTGGCGGCTCTGGTGTAATCCTGTGCAGACCTAATTGCAAGAACCTTTATACTGGAATTTAAGTGTTGTTGGCCGATTTTTATTTCTGCAAATCACTCTTGCCATATTATAAACCTGAGCATAGCGACATCTATCTATATTGATTGGAACCACTGAGCGTCGATCACTCAACAGCGTAACTTCTCTACGAAATCGATTCACGCGCATGGTGATTAGTAAATCACGCTCACATTCGGCGCTAGGTGGCGCTGTTTGGTATCGAGCCTAATATCATAAATGAAATTAACCCGATACGGATCATAATATATATATTAGACAATTAGGTATTGTTTATATAAAATGCTGCTAAACCACACCCCGCCCAGAAAAAATACAAGCAGTGAACCAACCAACCCCACTGCTACCTTGGAAACGAGTGGCCAGCCCACATCTGCATCGTCTGCTGGTGTTTCCACCTTTCGCAACAAACGCAAGCATGACGCTGAATTTTTCGCTGAACTTAAGTCATTTCGAGAAGAGATTGCGTCTATGTTTACTGACCCAAAATGAGAAGTTCCACAAACTGCATAACAATTTGGAAGAACTTAAAAATCTGAACACCGAATTACGCACCACTGTTCAGACAAAATATAATTATCGAATCACAAGCAAAAAACCGGAAGTCAGAGGCACCGTCATCGTGGATTTTAACAGTGTTATAACGGAAGAAAAGCTCATGACACATGTAAAAAATTACAACAGGAACAATATAAGTAACAAATTAAACTGTTCCCATATACATTTACCAGGGAGAACACCCATTTACCTCGCTGAATGCCTTACAACTAAAACTAAAATAATTTTTCACCAAGCACGGGAATTCGCTAATTAATAATTATTTAAATAAATTAAAAAAAAATAACTATGCCTACTGCTGGTCCGCACATGGGAAGTTGGGAACGTTTATATTCGGAGAAAAGAAGGGACACCACATACAAAATTGTGGATGAGCTTGACCTAGATAAAATGAAACAAACTATCTGACTAGCGCCTTATACATACGTTATCGCAATGTGTCATACAACGTTTTGCTATTATATTTACACCATATTACTATCATTCTTTTGGTGTTTTTTTTATTAAAAATAGGTTCGCGTTCGACCTCCATCTCACCTGATGGTAAGGGATGATGTGGTCGAAGATGGAGCTTGCTTACCTAAAAGGAACCTTTTCATTATTGACTTAAAGACTCCTAGGTTATAGCTATCGGGAAACACAGACTCCGGCAGGGAATTCCACTCCTTAGCCGTACGCAAAATGAAGGTATTCCCAAAACATTTTATGCGTATGGGTGGGATGTCCACCATGTAACGATGGCGCTTCGCCGTTTGTCTTGTAGTCCGATGATGGAACAGGCTTGGCGGAATTAGACTGTGTAATTCCATTGTTTATGCATGTACTGTTTTAAGTAAATTAAAAATCTTTAGATATAAGCAACCATATAATACACAATTACACATACAACTTTACACACGCCAAAAACACAAGTACTAAAGCTTTTTGAAATATTACAGCGTCACAAATTTGCCGTTTTAAATTACGCATTACGCAAACATATTTCTGCAATGCCTTATGAACCGTGCCCATATATTTTATTATTTAAAATTCGATAATATAAACGAAATAGACAACTCAGAATAAAATTTGTTGATTGCACGCTATTAAGCGACACAAAACTGTGCACGCAGGTTCTTAACTGTAGCAGTAAAAATCGTGATTCCTTAACAATTCTGTCTGTAAACATAAGAAGTATTAACTGTAATTTTGACCTACTATTAGCATTTTTAGTGGGGGGGGGGGGGGGGTGATGGGTGGAGATCGGGGGGTTTAGTATTTGCGTGTTGCGCGAGGTGCAAGCACCTCACGGGATTGTGAAAAAAAAAAAAGTGGGGGGGGGGATGGGGGAGATGGGGGGGGGTTAGCATTTGCGTGTTGCACGAGGTGCAAGCACCTCGCGTGCTTGTGAAAAAAACAAAAAAAAGGGGGGGGGGTGATGGGGGGGGGCGTTGCAGAAGTATTTTGACTAAAGCATTGCCCCTCTAAATGAATCTGAAAAAAAAAAATGTTCCAAGTCTCTTAATTTCCGAGGTCCGGCTAAAAGGGGTGAGAAGGGGGGCAAGGGGGGCGACTTTGAAAAATGTTTTTTACTTTGCCGAGCCTCCTCTATACGAATCCGTAAAAAGAAAAATATACCGGTCTCGTAGTTTCCGAGATACGATAGGGAGGGGTGAGAAGGGGGGTGAAAAAGGGAGGTTTGGCACTTTTCCCGTAGGTTTGAGAGTTACTTGTTTACGAATCTGTCAAAACATACCCACCTCCCCATCCACCATCTGGGAGAACAATTATGTCAATGAGTCAGTCAGTGAGTGAGTGAGTGGTACAGACTCCGGGACAGGAAACACAGACAGGGAATTGTATTCTATTCTAGTAGTGAAAGTATTCCCAAAACGTTTTTTGCGTATGAGTAGGACGTACGGGGATCCTTCTCCTTGGTCTATCATAGTACCAAATATCAACAAAACCAGTTTTGTGGTTTAGATGTGAAAGTGTATCAGACAGACAGAGTTACTTTCGCATTTATGTTAATTTGCGTGTTGCGCGAGGTGCAAGCACCTCGCGTCCTCTCTTTAAAAAAAGAAAAGGGGAAGGGAGATGGGTGGGGGGGTTTGCACAATTATTTTGACTAAAGCATTGCCCCTCTAAAAAATCTGAAAAAAAAATGATGTTCCAAGTCTCTTAATTTCCGAGATCCGCCTAAAGGGGGTGAGAAGGGGGGCAAGGGGGCGACTTTGAAAAATGGTTTTTTCTTTACCGAGCCTCTTCTATACGAATACGTAAAAAAAAAATACAAGTCTCGTAGTTTCCGAGATACGACAGGGAGGGGGGAGAAGGGAAAAGGGGAGGTTTGGCACTTTTCCCGTAGGTTTGAGAGTTACTTGTTTACGAATCTGTAGTATTTGCGTGTTGCGCGAGGTGCAAGCACCTTGCGTGCTTTCATTAAAAAAACAAAAAATGGGGGTGGGAGATGGGGGGGGGGGGGGGTTGCACAATTATTTTGACTAAAGCATTGCCCCTCTAAATGAATCTGAAAAAAAATGTTCCAAGTCTCTTAATTTCCGAGATCCGCCTAAAGGGGGTGAGAAGGGGAGCAAGGGAGGCGACTTTGAAAAATGGTTTTTACTTTACCGAGCCTCCTCTATACGAATCCGTAAAAAAAAATACGGGTCTCGTAGTTTCCGAGATACGATAGGGAGGGGGGAGAAGGGGGGTGAAAAGGGGAGGTTTGGCACTTTTCCCGTAAGTTTGAGAGTTACTTGTTTACGAATCTGTCAAAATATACCCACCTCCCCATCCACCATCTGGGAGAACAATTATGTCAGTGAGTGAGTCAGTCAGTGGTAATTTAGCTTTATATAGTATAATAACTAGTATTTGCGTGTTGCGCGAGGTGCAAGCACCTCGCGTGCTTGTGAAAAAAAAAATGGGGGGGGGGGTGTTGGGGGGGGTGATGGGGGGGTTTAGTATTTGCGTGTTGCGCGAGGTGCAAGCACCTCGCGTGCTTGTGAAAAAAACTAAAGCATTGCCCCTCTAAATCAAGTATTTGCGTGTTGCGCGAGGTGCAAGCACTTCGCGTGCTTGTGAAAAAAAAGAAGTGGGGGGGCGGGGGTGATGGGGGGGGTTTAGTATTTGCGTGTTGCGCGAGGTGCAAGCACCTCGCGTGCTTGTGAAGAAAACTAAAGCATTGCCCCTCTAAATCAAGTATTTGCGTGTTGCGCGAGGTGCAAGCACCTCGCGAGCTTGTGAAAAAAAAAAAAAAAAAAAAAAGAGGGGTGGGGGTGATGGGGGGGGGGGGTTGCACAAGTATTTCGACTAAAGCATTGCCCCTCTAAATGAATCTGAAAAAAAAAATGTTCCAAGTCTCTTAGATTCCGAGATCCGCCTAAAGGGAGGGGAGAAGGGGGGCGGGGGGGGGACTTTGAAAAATGGTTTTTACTTTACCGAGCCTCCTCTATACGAATCCGTAAAAAAAAAAAATACGGGTCTCGTAGTTTCCGAGATACGATAGGGAGGGGGGAGAAGGGGGGGGAAAAGGGGAGGTTTGGCACTTTTCCCGTAGGTTTCAGAGTTACTTGTTTACGAATCTGTCAAAATATACCCACCTCCCCATCCACCATCTGGGAGAACAATTATGTCAGTGAGTCAGTGAGTGGTAATTTAGCTTTATATAGTATAATAACTAGTATTTGCGTGTTGCGCGAGGTGCAAGCACCTCGCGTGCTTGTGAAAAAAAAAATGGGGGGGGGGTGTTGGGGGGGGTGATGGGGGGGTTTAGTATTTGCGTGTTGCGCGAGGTGCAAGCACCTCGCGTGCTTGTGAAAAAAACTAAAGCATTGCCCCTCTAAATCAAGTATTTGCGTGTTGCGCGAGGTGCAAGCACTTCGCGTGCTTGTGAAAAAAAGAAGTGGGGGGGCGGGGGTGATGGGGGGGGTTTAGTATTTGCGTGTTGCGCGAGGTGCAAGCACCTCGCGTGCTTGTGAAGAAAACTAAAGCATTGCCCCTCTAAATCAAGTATTTGCGTGTTGCGCGAGGTGCAAGCACCTCGCGAGCTTGTGAAAAAAAAAAAAAAAAAAAAAAGAGGGGTGGGGGTGATGGGGGGGGGGGTTGCACAAGTATTTCGACTAAAGCATTGCCCCTCTAAATGAATCTGAAAAAAAAAATGTTCCAAGTCTCTTAGATTCCGAGATCCGCCTAAAGGGAGGGGAGAAGGGGGGCGGGGGGGGGACTTTGAAAAATGGTTTTTACTTTACCGAGCCTCCTCTATACGAATCCGTAAAAAAAAAAAATACGGGTCTCGTAGTTTCCGAGATACGATAGGGAGGGGGGAGAAGGGGGGGGAAAAGGGGAGGTTTGGCACTTTTCCCGTAGGTTTCAGAGTTACTTGTTTACGAATCTGTCAAAATATACCCACCTCCCCATCCACCATCTGGGAGAACAATTATGTCAGTGAGTCAGTGAGTGGTAATTTAGCTTTATATAGTATAACTAGTATTTGCGTGTTGCGCGAGGTGCAAGCACCTCGCGTGCTTGTGAAAAAAAAAAAACAAAAGGCGGGGGTTGATGGAGGGGTTTAGTATTTGCGTGTTGCGCGAGGTGCAAGCACCTCGCGAGCTTGTGAAAAAAAAATAAAAAAAAAAAGAGGGGGGGGGGTGATGGGGGGGGGTTGCACAAGTATTTCGACTTAAGCATTGCCCCTCTAAATGAATCTGAAAAAAAAAATGTTCCAAGTCTCTTAGATTCCGAGATCCGCCTAAAGGGGGGGAGAAGGGGGGCGGGGAGGGGGGACTTTGAAAAATGGTTTTTACTTTACCGAGCCTCCTCTATACGAATCCGTAAAAAGAAAAAATACGGGTCTCGTAGTTTCCGAGATACGATAGGGGGGGGGAGAAGGGGGGGGAAAAGGGGGGGTTTGGCACTTTTCCCGTAGGTTTGAGAGTTACTTGTTTACGAATCTGTCAAAATATACCCACCTCCCCATCCACCATCTGGGAGAACAATTCTGTCAGTGAGTCAGTGAGTGGTAATTTAGCTTTATATAGTATAATTAGTGGTTAATTATCTCGGCGCGGCGCGGGAATTTGTCTTGGCGTGGTAACTTCACGGCGATTTTTTGATGAAGACGAGTAGACACAACATGGCGGAGGTAATTATACCTTTTTTTCGAATCACAGCATCTGTGCCGTGATTGGCAGGCGATGAATGCGCCAATCAGTGGCGCGTTCGGTGAACATTTCGCACACCCAGTTCAACAAAGACGTAAGTGCTGATACGTCAATATTTTTTTATTGTAGTTTTAAATAGTTTAAGTAAAGATACATGCGCTCAATTTTTTCCATTACATTTCGACTTAAAATGAAGGCTTTATACCAAAAAAAAATCGTGGCGTCAATTAAGTTCAATATTTCTTCAATTAATGAAGTCGATAAACCAACATAAGCACGTAAAATTTCATTAAAATACACCTAATCATGCTTAGGTTTTTATTTCATTAAATAAAGCACAAATGTATAATTGTATCTCGCATTATGCTTTTTAATGCCTAATAATAAAACGATTTTCTTAAAATAATACCGATTACATCCCATCAGAATATAAAATAATCAAACAAAAAAGCCGTATTTCCGTGTTTACGGGTGCTCTCGCACACAGTTTCGAAATAATCATTCTTACGCCTTTTTTTCATTGACGATTTGATCTGGTTGGCGGAAGTAATCACGAACTCATCACATAAGCAAGTCGAAAGGTCTGGGTACTTACCCTTACAACGCATGCGTGGGTGGGGATTGTTTATTTAGTTTTCATAACTCACGCGCCGCTCAGGGATAACAGCACGTAACTATTTGTATTTCCACGTTAAAAAGACGGTTGAAGAAGAGTTTATAAATAATAAGTCATGGTATGGATGGTATTCACTCAAAATTAGCGGGAGATAATTGTAATAGCTTAACAGATTTTTATAATGATAACTTAAACCATCAATCTTTAAAATTTACCTAATCCTCCAAACAGTTTACCATCAAACCCTATGTGTATACGCCACGATGAAACCATTTCTATGGCAAATCTAACTGAGACCTACATGCCAATAGAACCAGTTGCAATTAACAATGACCTAGCAGAGATTAACAATATTTGTGATGATGATGAACATAGAGTTTATTTAAATTTAACTGTGGCGAATCAAATTGACAACGTAGAAAATAATATTAACCCACAAATATCTAGTACCACAGAATTACGCAACCTAGTACTAGTATTGCTTCTAAAATATCATATTGTAATAATCATAATTCTAATATTACTGCTGGGTCTTCTCGTGTTTTGCTGTCGTCGGAAAGTAATGTTTAATCTAGAAAGAGGGCAAGAAACATAAATGAATGGGCTAAATGTAAAAATAAAAATTAAATAACAATGGTCTTGAATATCATAGTGTTAACACTCACAATGTAGAGAATTAGGTAACCCTTGCGTATGTAAGATGAAATGCTTTGACAAATTTACTCAAGCAGATCGTTCTGAGCTATTTCAATATTGTCCAACAATATAGCAGAACGAATATAGCAGATCATGAAAAACAATAACTTTACATCCTGAACAATACAGAAGTTGAACAGTCTAAAGTTATCAAAGTTCAAAGAAAGTGTGGTAGGTCTCGTACACTAATTTACAATCTACCATTAAATAAAGATGGTAAACTTAAAAAACTTAGAGCATGCAAAATGTTTTTAAATACTTTAGGTATCAAAGAAAAAAATGTTTACTCTGCTATGAATAAATATACAAATAACTTGCAAATAACGGATTTACGGGGCAAACATGCTAACCGTTCCCACAAAACATGTGATGAAACTGAGCAAAGTGTAATACAGCACATAAAATCATTCCCATGTATCGAATCACACTATTTAAGAAAGCAAAATAGCCGTCAATATCTCGCCTCTGATTTAAACTTGGCTAAAATGCATCGATTATAATGTAGTCCGGATGTCGGAAAACGCAGTAAAAGTAGCAAGTTTATACCAATATAGTAATATTTTCAATTCCCAATTTAATCTTTCATTTTTTAAACCAAAGAAAGATATGTAGTCTTTATGAAAATGCTGATGTTGACCGTAATATTGAACTAAAGGTCAATTACGAAAGCCATTTGAAAAATAAATCCCTGATACGCAAAATTAAGGAGGACGAAACATCTTCATCAAATCCTGAAACTAAGACTGTCGCAGTGTTTGACTTGGAACAGGTACTAAACTTGCCACAATCCAATGTGGGTATTTTTCATTATAAAAGGAAATATCGTGGGTTAAGAACTAGAGTAGACAACTTCACTGGAGAACCGAAAAACAACTCAAATTTACCTACCGTTATCTTACAGCTCTTTTATGGCAAAATCTATAGTAGTTAGATAACAGATTTTTACTAATAATAAAGCTTTATTTATCGGCTACAGAACAGTGTAACTTTTTGGTCAATTAAAAACGTTTTCATTTTAATAAAGTTTATTTTTCAAAAAATAGTTGACGTACGTCATTTTGGCTGTTACATAAATTTAATAATGTATGGAATGCAACAGAACTTCCGTTAAAATGGCTTTAAAAATAATAACAAAAATCTTCGAAAATTAATAATCCCTCGTGGCTTCTTTAAAAATGTAATTGATAGATGATCTTTATTTTGCAAATTGGTTATTAAATAACACTTATACACGACATTTTTTTATATATTTAAACTAAATGATGCCGGTGTTTATGAACTGACTACCCTGACTACTTTCCTAATTAAAAATAATTATTCGTGGTCGACTTGCAAATGGCTGTAAAAATCATGATATGTTGAAGGAATAACTCCAGATCGACACAGCTCTTGCAAATCGTTGTACTTATCTGCTGATATAGCTATTAGACCACTGTAAGCTCTTTGCAAAATTACTCTCGATGAGGTTGCTCTTTTGCCCCTTCTGAATACCTTATTTTTTTAAGATTTCTCTGTCCAAGTCATATTTAAAACAGATATGTTCTGGGTCATCTTTGCGATATTGAAACCATTTGATGTTTAATCATTTGACAGTCTCCTTATTAGTATCTGTTTTACTGTTCTTAATCATAACAGTTTTCAGTTTCTTCAAATCAAAAAAATCTTCCTGTCCCATTTCTTGTACTTTGTAAGGATTTCTTCTTAACGTAGTTCTAATAATAGTGTAGTAACTGGACGGATCAAAAATTGGTACACTTTTCTTGGCCAGTTCTATAGTAGCGTGAATGTTGTCAACTTCCATCTGACTGTGACCAGGTTCAAAATATTTTTGATTTATTTCCGGTATATCCAAAAAAGCCACATAATGCAACATCAAGGCAGAAATATACATATTTCGGCATTGACTCGCACAAGTGTCGGACATAAAAGTGATCGGTTTGCCATCTGATTTTTCTGTCATGTATTTGAACAAAGATGATCCAACCTCGTTAGCACCTTTATTACTACTAACACCTTCATTACTATTAACTTCCTCCATACTAATAACATGTTACTTCCCTCTTTTCTTTCCCAAAATCCAGTAAAGTACAGTTATACACAGGCAGCCTTCGTTTATAAAAGATTTTTTTAGAAGATGAGGTACTAATATGACAAATAGCTACCATGTCATATTCGGCGAAATAAATTTCATCATCCAGAGCAAGTTTCTTAGCTTCATCTCTATGTCTTCTCGCTTAAAATTTTCTCTGTAAATCAGCTTCATGTTCACCTATTTTGGCTTCTTTCTCTTCATCATTCATATTATCATATGCAAAACATTCATCGCACATATCTTTCCATGGCTTATGGAAGCCAATATTAAAATCTTTCTTTAAAATATCGTGGTACATGTTTATATTGACAGGTTCCACCTCATCTTCCTTACACTTATCAACATATAATTCATACATCTTCGCGACATTAAGGTCTTGGTCAAAGTACTCTTTTTTGGTATCTTTTCTAACATATTGAGCTGGCATGCGCAGAAAAGAGTTAATGTGGTCTTTAATGTACTGTCTAGCACTTTCAGGAGTTTTATTGTGTGGACCAAGCACTCCCCTGGCATCAGATTCGACCACATTTGTCTCCAATAGTTTTTTGAAGCAGCCTCTCATAAATATTTCAGAAATATTTAAAGTCGATAGGAGAAACTTTTGACACACTTTAATTAGCTCAGATTCACTTGGCTTTTTGAAAAAATACTTATTGGTAAGCTTCCTATGGCTTTCTGAATTTGGATCTAGCCGACCTAAACTTTTTGGTGTCAAATTAACTAATTAATTAATTTGGTATTAGACGCGAAAGTGAATTAAACCAATAGAGATTTATTACGTACTAAAAGAACGTACACAGCTTTTACACTATTATTGACATAAAAACTGATTGCATTACTTTAATTATTCAGTGTCATAGTAGCGCATCGCACCCTTACGTTTTTTTGGCAGGGAGAAAAATGACGGAAGCGCATGAAACAGGGTCCCATAAGCAGTAACGGTACTTTACGTTTATTTGGCACGAAACAAACTAAGGCTACATAATCAAACTTTCTGCGTTAAAAACGTATGACAAGATACGTTATTTGAGCGATTACATTGAAGGCATATTCGGTGTCCTATTCGCTCTGTAAATCGAGTTGCTATCGTTGTGCTCGTAACTTTTTTGACAAAATAATGTCAAGATTATTGTAAGTAGAAACACTTCATTTTGGCAGTAAACAAATATCATTTTTTTGTATACGTTATTGTTGTACTAAGCAATCTACACACTACATCGCTCTAGTTTTTTGGCACATAAAAATATGGGGATTAAAAAATCGAATGACGAAAAAAAATTTTTTTGTATTTTTGCCCTTACGCTACTCTAGTTCTTAACCCACGATATCCAGTCTATAACTTCACGGTATACAATTTATTACCTTTACAAGGATACTGTTATTTGTGGCACGCATAGATAGCCAAAAGAGGGGCTAACGAAATCTCAAGTTAAACAACGTGTAACAGAAACCCCATATCTATCCAAAAGGGCTGAAGACAACATCTCGTATGGAGTCTCTATGCACAGTTTCAGCATAAAATAACTGACTCAAAGAATTGATACCAAATTATTGGTTTCATATATTTCTTGAATACCAATGATAACAAACGTGTCACAGCACTACGAGGGTCAATAACTTTCCACGTCACTTGCCAATAACACAATAATTCTTTTCGTTCTTCTTAATTTGAAAAATCCGGTCTCTGATATCAGTGTATTGGAAATTGTAAAAAGTTCTACACACGTAGACTTAAGATTACAAAACCCTTGCCATATCGTTGGTTATTATCCAAAGAAGCCATGCACTTGGTATGTACATACCCTTTAAATTACACGTTGTAGAGACAGCTTGAGATTTCGTTAGCCCCTCTTTTCTTCAAAAAAGAAGCTCTCAATGGTGTCAAATCAGTGTCTTTATATTCTGATAATTGTTCGGGTGATAATAGAAATCGCTTTATATTTGCGATGTACATGCATGCTTCTCGTACACTAAATTTGGATATAGTTCATAGATTTTTCCAAACAGGTCTTACCCAAAATGAAGGGGACATTAAAATAACCGAATCATTAAAAAAAGAATATTTTTGGAAACAAACCTTTATCTTTAAACAATCAGAGCTTAATATTAAAATACACGTAATCATAATCACAATCAGTCCTTAAAATAAAATTACACATAATCAAAATCAGTCTTTAAAATAAAATTGCACGGAATCACAATCGGTCCCTCCTTAAAATAATATTGCAAATAATCAAAATCAGTTCTTAAAATCAAATTGCACGTTATGAAAATTAGTGTTTCACGTTATCAAAATCTAAATCAAATAAAACGTAACCGAAATCAGTGAAATTCAAAATCAGTCGTCTTCTTCGTCAGAACTGCTAGAAATATTGGCATTACCAGCTTGCTCATGAGGCAATGTTCTAAAGAATGTGTGGTATTCCTCTGGAATAATTTTAGCTTCACACATGGACATAAGGTCTTTATATTTATCATAATTTACTTTTAATGGTAATCCATTTACTGGCGTGACTTCTGAAATTACATTTTTTTCCCTCTAGTATCTTTTCTTAATGTAGTGATTTTTTTGCAATCCTCATCCAGTTCATATTTATATTTAAGAACGTTTATGTTGTCCTTGCTAACTTGCACTACTTTGATTTTGTTCCATACAACTTTTTCACCATCATCATTTGGTGTGGAAGGAATCGAAGGACCAGAGTTATGAACTCAATGTAACCTATGCTAGGCCGCGAAGAAAATCGTGTCGGGAAAATAATAGTTTCCGGGCGGTGAGGTAATGAACACACAGTATTGAGTTGACCAGGTGTAGGAATAAAAGGTTGATGGACTTACTTGGATGTTCTGGAGCTGATTAGGTGGAGTAGAAGACGCACGTGGATTGAATCACTTTCTTCTTCGGATATTTAATCACTTCACTGTAATCTTTGTTTTGTCACACGTGTGTGTCCAATACGGATATTTTTGGTAGTTAGATATACAGCGGTATTTAGTTAATCTCGGCTAGACGCGGGGTGATAGCTTCACTTGCTAAGCGGGCGAGTCGCGTGGTGGATTTACGATAGTTTCTTCTGGAATACTCCCAGACAGAATATGGCGGAGGCAACTATACCCTCTCGAACCATAGAATCTGCTCGGTAATTGGTTAGCGATGAATGTGCCAATGGTGGCGCGTGCGGTGAATTCTCTTCTCTGATTCGTGGGAACAGGAAGCTAGGAATGGATATGATTGGAAGGAATGAACATGATTAGTCAACTCAAAACCGCGGTAATATATGAAATTGTATTCTAATATGTGATATGCTCGGACATATGTCAGTAGAAGTTACAAATCAAATAACTTGCGCAAGCATCATTCTTTAACCAATTCTTACCATCGAGCAATTTACGATAATTATAAATATCATCTAAGGTCATTTCTTTTACCCTATAAGTTTCTCCTGTTGTTTTTGCCCATCTGATTAGATTGACCCATTGATCTGGAGTGTAAATAGTTTTTTTGCTGGAAGCTCTTTCTATAACTGAATGGACACTATCTCCTTCATTCTGCGTATGGCCGACTTCGAGAAACCTATGAGTAATAGATTCAATGTCAAATTTTTTAAATAACAACGATTTTTTGATAAAAAGCGAAAACTATACGGTTACTTATATACGTATCTTGATATTGGCGCAATGTAGCTATTTCAGAGCTATAAGTTTGTGGATCAAACCACTCAGTATACAATGCATGGAGTCGCTTGTAAGAAAGTTGTCCATCAAGGTATTTTTTCGTACTACTTTTTCTACAGTAGTGCGATTCTACAGGTACAAGAGAAAGAATATGATTTTTCACACTGTCTACAATGATTTCTTTTATCTTCTTTGGTTGATTATGTTGTTTTCCCCTCAAATCCAGTAAAATGTGCTCATTGGTCGCAGCATCCCGTTTTTTAAATGAACTTCTTATAATTTTTTCGCTGAGCGATAACGTATTTAAAAACATTTTACGACATACTACGACGCTTTCATTATTGATTGGTAAACTATAGACTCTCTTCTGTGATCTATTAGGACCTTCGGCTTTAATTCTCTTCGGTTTGTGGCTATTTACCAATTTTAAAATAAAATCCCACTGTTTTCCCAAAACCAATTAAAAATACGTTGCCTATCATTTTCATCCAACTTTTCATAACATTTCATTGAACAACTGCATGGTGATTTAATTTTCTTTTCAGGAACAGTTTCTCCCTTCTTATTAATAAAAGGTTTGCCGGAATTTTTCAGTGCTTTTCGTTTTAAGTCTTTCCATTCTGTAGGATTTCTTGTTCGTATTTTACCTGGACCTCGTTTTTTGGTACATCTGCGAGTAAAAGAAGAACCTACAGGGGAATTAACAGCTGACGATAGCGGAGTGGGGATCGTAAAACTTGAAGTCGGGCTATCTAAAACGATATCAGCCATTGAAACGGATAGATTTTCAGATTGAAGTGTGATTTCACTTTGTCCTGTTTCTAACTGGCAAATAGTTGTTTGGCCGGACTATTCAGTAAATTCTATAATTACGTCACTTACAAATTGGGATTCGGACGGAGCTTCTAGAGGGTCGCCATTCTTAGTTCCAGATTTTGTAGATTTTGTATTTCGGACAAGATTACAATCTCACTTGCGCTATCATTTTGGTTAGGCTTGTTCATGTTATTTTCAAGATCCTACAAGTGGGAAAGGAGACATGAAATCATAAAATTATCATACTAGACTAGTTTCGCAATATTGTAGGTAAAATTAATTCATATTATTGATATTTCAACTAAAATTATGAACTAAACTTTGGATGGAACACACTGTCGGGAATTGGCATAAAATGGAATAAAATTATTATAAAACCAGTTACTCTGTCAAGTTCAGAGTTTATATTTTCTTGGATTAAATATTCTATCTCTTCTGCACAACCACGTGGTACCGGTGACTCGATGCGATCCCTTTCATCAAAACAACTTTCAAAAGTGTTGGCTGAATTTAAAATAAAATTTAAAATGGTTGCCAAAGATAGCTACCGGAATCCCGTAAGCACCTATAATATGAATTAGATCAAACAGATTTGCATATATTCTTACTAACATTAATAACCATAACATATAAAATAGATTTTTTCTAAATTTAGTAATTTAAAAAAAAAATTGTATTAAAAATAGGTTCGCATTTGCCTACAATCTCACCTGATGGTAAGTGATGATGTGGTCGAAAATGGAGCACGGTTACCTAAAAGTAACCTATTCACTCTTGACTTAAAGATTACTAGGTTATAGCTATCGGGAAACACTTTTTCGAATTTTCGTGTGGAATGCTAATAATGCGGCCACAAATGCTTTTATATCAAATGTCAAGCAATAGAAAAAAGACTTAAGTGTATTTAAGCCCCAAACCAGAAAAAGCATGTAATTGTGTACTCAGTGTTTCAATTTGTAAAAAAGGGTTAAGATCATGTGAGCTTAAAATATATTGTACTTAAAATAGCAATGTGAATATTTCAAATGCACCAAAGAAATAATAAAAGACTAAAATATAATTTGAACGTAGAAGAAAGACAGAAACGTAATTAGGGCTTCGTCTCTTCTATACATACGCAATTTAGCCATTCCATAGAAAACGGCCACAATCACCATGAGGGTTTTTTTCTATGTACACCCTATATTGATAAGGAATAAGTAATTAAAATGACTTAATTGAGTACAAACTCGTTGATATTATGTTACTTGAAGTTAATCAATACAGTACAAATTAAGAAAACATAATTTTTACCTTAAAATCCTTTGAGGTATAAAATATTTTGATTTACTTATCTTCGTATGTTTTCTTTCATTTCCACAATCTTCCTTTCCAACTAATTCCACCAACTTTCTTCCTCGGCGTTTCATTATTTAGTATCAAATACTACGGTAAATTTAATAATTATGACTAGACTTTAGTACCTAGTACAAGCAAAAATGTTATGTTACTTTTAGTTTAAAAATCAGATCACGCTCGCGACAACTAACAATCTCCACGTTCCGCCGAATAATAGCCGAGCGGCGCCAGCACGCACTCCCCGCGCCCACGCACCCCCACTATTCGCGAAGAACGAAGGCGCGACGGCTGTTGTGGCTTTATGCTCCGTTGAAAATGTAGTGCTTAAAATTGTGGCTTTTTAGAAAACCTAATTATTTGATAACCTGTACTGTTTTTAATTGTTTTGTTAAACTGGTTATATGTGGTATGATGAGCAGAATTGAATTATGCAATAAAAGAAGAAAGCCCCTATGTTCGTTAGGGCACTATTCGTAGGATACGACGATTTGTGGGAATTGGATACGAGGGAAGGAATTATTAGTCAGCTCAAAAACCGCGGTCAAATAGGAATCTGTATTCTAATATGTAAGATGCGTTCGCATATATGATAGTAGAAAATTATAAATTAAATAAAACTTGCGCAAGCATCCTGCCCGGCTTTGAAGATATGCAATATTCTCAAAAGGAGAGAAATTATATTAAAGCGTACTAAGAAAATAAAATGTTTTAACTATGTTAACTACAGCTAAATTTGGGTTATTACGCGATGATGTTATTGAGAAGGTAAAGGACATAGTTTGGCAACGGGTCTCTTGAAAGAGCCACTGCATGTCTTTACCATAGCAACGCGGGTTGTCCCATCCTTGTCGGGAAAAACTTCGGTGATTACACCCATTGGCCAACGTAAAGGAGGGACATCATCCTGATGTATGAGAACCACTGTACCAATCTTAATATTGTCTGCGGCATTCAACCATTTTTGTCTAACTTGAAGATTATGTAAATATTCCAGAAACTACAAATCATCTGGTCAAGCAATTTTTTGCGGCAAGTTAGAGACTTCGTCGTCTCGGGAACATTCATGACAGGCAACGAAGTCAACGGAGAAGCCATTATAAAATGAGCGGGAGTAAGCGGTTCTGGGTACGGATCCTCATTCAGGACACAAAGCGGTCTGGATTTTAGAACTGCCTCAATTTCAGTGAGAACAGTCGAAAGCTCCTCATAGGTAAGAGGTTGAGAACCGATAACACGGTATAAATGCGTTTTAATATATTTAATATTTGATTTATTATTAAACTCAGGCAACCGTTTGTTGCATGAAGATACAAAAGGAGTGATAGGCCACTCAGCAGTTGGGCGCAGAAGCCACTCAGGGCCATGCCACCATAAATCCTGGTTTAGTAACTGTTCGGGTAGGCGACCTCGAGACAGACAATCACTTGTGATTAAAGACATGCCATTAATAAAATTCAAAAAGGCACTTCATAGACTACTTATTGATAAATGTTATTACAAATTAGATGATTATTTAAATGATGTTTCAATATGAATATAATAAAATGACTAATACTTATTTTATATTATGACATTCTTATTAATATTTTTCTGTTGTGTGTGTTTTAATATTGTAATGAATCATATTCTTAAATTAATTAATCTGATACTGTGACATAATTTATATTCAATTTCTTCCTAATATTTGTATGTCTTATTGACAAAACATAGCGGACTTGTTATTAATGTAAGACCTATAATTATGTATTTACCTATGTTTAGCAAATAAACAATTCTGATTCTAATTCTGATTCACTAGGATTTTCCTTTCCGTTAATATGATAAAAATGCTTAGGATCAAGATTTTCTTGACATTTAGCGACGCGGTTACTAACAAAAATGTTCCATTTGTGTGGTGAGGAATGAATCCATGAAAGCGTAATTGTAGAATCGGAAAAGGCAAATGTATTATTAATAGCGGTACGAGAGCGGTAAGTGTCATAAACTAGTTTTATTAATTTAGACAAAAGAACAGTGGCACAGAGCTCTAGACGAGCTAGAGATACGACCTTAACAGGTGCAACTTTTGATTTAGCACACACCAAATTTACGTGTGTGTTACCATTTGTATCAGTGACATGTAAGTATATAACGCAGCCATATGCATTCAAGCTGGCATCAGCAAAACCTATATTATATACCTATATTATATATTTGTCACGCAACCCATAGAAACGGCTACATGACGAAGTAATTTTGTTTTGTGTAATTTATCATAAAGAATAATTTGCAAAAATCTCAGAATGTATACAATTATGCGCAATATTTTATTTAATGATAGCTGGCGATGTTTTTCCTCTTCTGATAGCTGGCGCACAGTGCACATGGCTAGAAAGGGACTGGACTTGAGACCAAATGCAACTCGGTTAAATTGAAATTCGCGAATAGGTTCAGCGGTATTAAATTTAAAAAATATTTTTGGGTATTTTCGATGCTCATCAATAACAGCAATTCGAAGATACATATGTTTTATGTCAGCTGTAACTGCAATAGGGAACAAACGGAATTTTAAAAGTAATAAAAATATGTCAGCCTATAAATTCGGCCCTATGTGTAACAAGTCATTCAATGACACGCCATTATGAGACTTAGCGCTCGCATCAAGAACGATGCGAACTTTAGTGGTTTGTTTATCATTCCTAATAACAGGGTGATGGGGGCCTAGTTCTGTTGATCAGACTGTAGGTTATTATATAAACCTACAGTCTGATCAACAGAACTAGGCGTAATTTCAGTTAAATAATTTTTATCGATATACTCTTGGATTATTTCATAATAACTAGCGCGCAAAGCAGAGTCGCGAAGCTTAGTTTTTTCCAAATTGATTAGACGTCGATAAGCGACAGCATAAGAATTTCCAAGTGAATCTGGATTTTTACAGAATGGTAACGCGGTACAATACCTACCACTGGAGTCACGTGACATAGCAGAAGCGTACAGCTGTTCACACTCCAGTTCCGCAGGGCTCATAAAAGATTTTGAAGGTATTTCTTCGATACTCCAAAATTTGTGTAAAGATTCGTCTAAAGACAGAAAACAATGAGAATTATCTATATTTAGCGCTGTAGAAAAATATGAAGCGGTATTTAATTCAGCGGGACTATAATTATTATTAGATAAACTAGCGGGTACCTCACCCATAAGAATGTAACCAAAACACGGTTTCAATAGCGGACGGAGCGGTAGGTGAGATAATTTTATTGTGAAGTAATAAATACGGGAACAGTTTTGCCCCTAGAAGCAATTCGACCTCACCAGGTACATGCCATAGTGGGTCTGCGAGCGGTAAATCAAACAAATGTTGCACTGCAGAAGAGTCAACAAGGTGAGATGGTAAGTTGTCCGTGATACAATCGACAACAAGAGCGGTAATTTTAAAAGAATTAATCTTATTGTTAGCAGTAACTGTAATCTCAACGTAACCTATGATAGGCCGCGAGGAAGTTCCGACACCCTTTATAAATGAGTTCGAAAGTGGTACAATGTTTTTATTTAGTTAATAATTCATGAATATTTGGTATAATTTTAGGCTCTAAATATGTTGAAGGTACTGGAATATTAGATCTCAAATTTCTGCTATTTAAAATTTGTGAAGGAGTCACAGATAAACCAGACAAATTGTTATTATTGTAATTAAAAAGATAGTCACGGTAATCCTTGCCATCCTCTAAAGCTGTTTTTACTAAATTTTTACTTATATTGACAGATTTCTCAGCCAAACCATTGCTTCTAGGATAATGAGGACTACAAGCTACAATAGTTATATCTTTCTTTTTAAAATAGTTAAAACACTTGTGATTTAAAGGAGTTATTATCAGCTATAATTAAACATAGAAAACCCAAATGAGTAAAAACATCTTGACATGAGTTTATAACAGATTTTGAAGTCTCATCCTTTAAAGGTCTTAACTCTAAGAAATGGGACAAATAATCAATAAGTACAAGATAAGCCTTGCCTGCATATTCCATAATATCCATTCCTACTTTATAGTATCTGTATTTAGGTATTAAATGTGACATTAAAGGTTCATGTACATTAGCAGGTCTAAACTTTTCAAAAGTACGACATTACAAAATAAAATTCTGTATATCCAAGGATAAATTTGGCCAATAAAACAATTGACGTGCTTTAGCAATACAATTGTTAATTCCCTGATGTCCTTCATGCACTAATCCTATGATATACATACATAGTGAACTAGGCACTATTGCCATACTATTGCCAAGAAATAACAATCCATCCTGTACAAATAGCCGATCTTTAAATTTGGAAAAATGTTGTAATGTTTTACATAATTTCTGAGGCCATCCATGATAGTAATAATTACATATTTTGGAGAGGATTGAATCATTACTTGTCTCCTTACGGAAAATAGTTTTTCTTTCATCAGACATAGGAAAATGTTTTGAAACAGTGTGTACCATCTGCAGCATTTCTTTGTCTTGCTCAGTGACAGGTAGGCTATTTCTAGATAACATGTTAGCAAAGTGCACATATTTACCTGGCACATAGTATACATTTAATTTATACATAAACAATTTTAACCTTAACCTTTTCAGTCTAGGAGAACCAATCTTACTTATCTGTATACCATGATAGATACAATGGGTTTATGATCTGTTTGTACATCAACATCTGAACCATAAATGTATTTGTGATATTTTTTTACACCAAAACAAACAGCAAGTAACTTTTTTTCGGTTTGTCCATAGTTTAATTCGGAATTATTCATGGTTCTCGAAACACAAGCTACTAATTTTAACTTACCAGAATCATCTGGCTGAAATAAACAACCTAAACCTTTGCTCGATGCATCACATTGTAAAATTATTTATCTTTTCGAATCAAAGGGACAAAGTGCCGGAGTTTGACTAATTTTCTCTTTCAATTCAGCAAAAACTTTACCATGTATAGGTAACCACAAAAATTCTACCTCTTTCTTTAACAATTTACACAAAGGTGACATCAGCTCTGGCACATAACGTCTGACATAATTAAATGAACCAGTGATTCTTATCAACTCATCCTTATTAGTTGATGTTTTTAGCTTTATCAATGACTCAACTCTAGATTTATCAATAGACATACCATTTTCATTAAAAATTTGACCTTCATATTTGATTTCCCGTTGCCTAAATTGAAACTTTTTCTCATTAAATACAATTCCTATTTCCTTAGCCTTACTCATCACACTTTGTATTGCTTGATCATCCTCCTCTATAGTATTTCCCATAATTAATATATAGTCTGCACAAACAACTACATTTTTTAAATTATTAAAATTAGTCTCAAGTACATCTTGGAATAACTCAGGAGCATTCATCAAGCCATAAGGTAAAACTAGATACCTATATACACCAAAGTGTGTAGCAAAACAACACTTCCATGAAGAGTTTTCATCTAAACTTAAATGATGAAATCCTTCTGAGAGATTCAAACTGAAAAATATTTTTTTCCATTTAACTTCAAAGCAAGCTGTTCTAAAGTGGGCAAAGACTTGGGTTTCTTTATAATATATTTATTTAGATCAGACGGATCTAAACAAAGCCTTACCTTTTGTTAGGCTTTTCAGGTTGATGCATGCATTTTTCATTAAGATTATCCACCTTTACAATAGAATTTCTACTTTCTAATCTATACAATGTGTAACGGAAATCCCATATCAATCCAAAAGGGCTGAAGACAACATCTGGTATGGAGTCTCTATACCCAGTTTCAGCACAAAATAAGTGACTCAAAGAATTGATACGAAATTATCGGTTTCATATGTTTCTTGAATATCAATCAAAACAAACGTGTCACAGCTCTACGAGGGTCAATAACTTTCCACGTCACTTGCCTTTAACACGATAATTTTCTTCAATCTTCTTAATTTGAAAAATTCAGTCTCTGGTATCAATGTATTGAAATTTCTAATTAGTTCCACCCATGAATACATAGGATTACCAAACCCTTGTCATATCGTTTGTTATCATCCAAAGAAGCCGTGCACTTAGTATGTATATAACCTTTCAATTACACGTTGTATAATTCAGACTTTAATGGATCCAGTAGACAATTAGGTATCCTTGTACATATTGGTTCAGTAATATTCCTCGTTGTTATACTATAGGTGCCTGGCAACTTACCGATGCCCTTAAAAACATTTTTGTGCTCTGCTATAAATTTAGCTTTAAATGAGTCAGAAGTACTTTCTGCACTATGCACCCTCTTAACTAGATTTAACGAAACACAACCTGGTAACCCCAAGAGCATGGAGTGACAATTAATAACAACAAAATTTTCATAACACTTAACCTTTTTGTACTCATACAATAAATTGACCATGCCCAAAGGTGAAACTTTACTGCCATTAAATGATACTAACTGTATATTAGTCTTTACAATTTTTAAATTTACTTTATCATTTATCTGATTGAATATTTTTAATGGCATTATGCTGATATCCGCACCAGTGTCCAATTTACATTTTACTGGAAAACTCTCAATATGTATGGTTTCAAACCACTCGGACTCTGCTTTACACTGAGACACTACCGTATTACAGTATACATTTTGAGTCTCACTATCTGATGAATTTTCACTTTCACACTGAACTTCTTTAATAGCTTTACTACGCACCTTACAGCTGACCGCAAAATGATTTTTCTTGACCTGTCGATACCAAATAGTCATCGAAACATGTCCGCCATGTTTTCCATTCCGCAGCAGCACCACTCGCCCGCAAATCAAAATTCGGAAGTAATTTGACATTTTTATCCATCTTGATACAAATTGTATACTTTCTCAGTAAACATTTAACTTTTATTTTTTATTTTTACGGCTGCGCCATGTTTTATGTTTGGGGAATAAGTATACTTTAAAACTTAAACAAACTGTCTTGTGTTAAATTTCACATCTTATATTTCTGTTGAACAGCTTGCACACATTGCTTACTACAGACTATATGAAAAACCATAGAGTATTAACTCAACCATAGAACAGTTGGTATCGTTTAGAACTGTTTAAAATATTTGTGTTTTTCTCTATTATCGATAAAAGTCGTGATAGAATTATTTCACAGACAATGTTAGGGCACACAGCTTCATAGCAATCATTCCAGTTTGTTTTACCGAGTGATTCCTTGATCGCTTCATGGTTGATGTTTACTTTTGGTGTTTAACGTTCCTATTCGCGATACGGGCGTTGCCGATGTTAAGTAAAATAGGGGAGTGATCAGTTAGCTGCTGCTCGAATACAATGGTTTTCCATTCCCTTGTACTTTTGACCTTGGAAAGAACTGAAGTAAGCCTGGCAGGCTTAGTAATGCCTTGCCTGCCTGAGTCCAAACATAGCAAGAAGATTTAGATATTCCTGAGCTGAACCTTTTGTAGTGTCATGTAGGGTGTCAATGTTTATGTCCCCTATGAAAACGATATTATGTGTCGCAATTTTTTATAGGGCATGCTCAAGTGAGGTTAGGTCATTATAGGTATTACTAAAGTAGGGAGGGCGATGTGAGCAAATAATTGTATATTCTGATTCGATTGTAATAATTAGACAGTTGCTTTCTGAAAAGTCTGTTTCACTGGATGAGGCCCTAAGGTCATTTTTTACGTACACTACTGCCCCGTCATTTTGATTCAGACTGTTCTGCGTCCATGACACATTATAGCTGCAAATATTGGGAGGGGAATTGCTTGCGTTTGTCCAGCACTCAGTTAGAACTATAACGTCCATCGGCATATCTAGGGCAGATAAAAATGCTAATAGTAGGTCAAGATTACAATTAATACTTCTTATATTTACAGATAGAATTGTTAAGGAATCACGATTACTTCTGTTACAGTTAAGAACCTGTGTGCACAGTTTTGTGTCGCTTAATAGCGTGCAATCAACCAATTCTGAGTTGTCTATTTCGTTTATAGAATAGAATAGAATCTTTTTATTTCGGACCACAAAAATCCATAAAATGTTAGTAACTTATACCTAATAACTTATTATCTAGTGTAAGTACCCATTACCCTCTGCACAAACTGCTTCATAAAAGGAGAGGACACACTCTCACTCACCATGCTCAGGATGCTGTTACGACTGTCCCTTACTCTCCTCAGAAGTGAAGACGTTTTCTTACGTATAATCGCTTGAAACGCGCCCGTACGAGCTTGTGCAAACATTTCTGAGGCGCTACAGTAACGAGGCAGTCGCAAGAGCATTCTGAAAGCATTATTATACTGGACGCGGAGCACATCTAGCGATCTTTTAGCGTAACTGACCCATAGATTGACCGTGTACAGACTCTGGCAAGAAGCCTTAAAAAGAGTAATTTTCACTAGGTCTGTACACCGCGCAAACCTACGGGCCAGCATATTGCTCCGGACCGCTAGAGCCCTCCGCTCCCTCTCAATGTCTGCATCGTCTCTAAGGTCGTCAGCAAGAAAATGGCCTAAATATTTAAAAGATGGTACCCTTTTAATTACTGACCCATTTATCAGCAGATCGGGTCCATCTTCACGGCACTTGCCGCCGACCTTAAAGACCATGCATTCACATTTTTTTACATTATATATTAAACCATGCGCGGCGGCGTAGGCTTCACATGTCTTCAGTAGCTTTGCGATTGCCCCAGCAGACGGACCCAGCAAGACCATGTCGTCTGCATAGCTGATGTTGTTAATGCTAACCCCACCAACGCTACATCCGACACGCAACCCGCTGAGTTCCGCTATGAGGCCATCTATGTATAGGTTGAAGAGCCGAGGAGACGTCAGACCTCCCTGCCTCACCCCGCACTCCAACCCATACGACTCAAAGAATGTACCGTCCCATCTCACCTGATTGGTTTGGTTACCATACCAATACTGGAAAAGCCGACATATTTCCGCGGGTACACCCCTGTCTCCCATCTTTCCCCAGAGCACATCATAAGAGACAAGATCAAATGCCCTGGAAAGGTCAAGGATACAGGCGTACACAGGCGTCTTACGATCTATGTAATATTGAACGGTATGCTTGAGACTTAAAATAGCACTTTCGGTTGAAAGTCTGGGTTGAAAACCGAACTGCGCATCATGCAGACGTATATAATTATTTAAACAAGTATCAAGCATACCGTCCAACACTTTTGCTATAATTGTCGCAAGAGAGATGGGACGATAGTTACTCTTGTCCGAGATGTCGCCTGTCCTGTTCTTCACGTTTATGTTATCGAATTTTAAATAATAAAATATATGGGCACGGTTCATAAGGCATTGCAGAAACATGTTTGCGTAATGTGTAATTTAAAAAACTTTTTTCCAAAAAATTAAACCGACTCCCAAAAACACTGTAAAGTGAAAAATAACTTTAATTTCGGTAGTCGGTGTCTTTAGTTTTGTATTAGCGTTTTAGGCGCCGACTTCCGAAATTAAAGTTATTTTTCACTTTACAGTGTTTTTGGGAGTCGGTTTAATTTTTTGGTAAAAAGTTTTTATTTCACTCTTTTTAGTTGGTCTATTTTTAATTTACCTAGTTAAAAGAGCCTAAATATCAACTACTTATAACCTTTTACAAAATATTCCTTTTCCCAATGCTGGGCCGTTAATTGTTGAGGAGTTCTCCTGGGACTTCACCATCAGCTCTACATCACCATATGCATTGTGACGAACATAAAGTGCTTAACATCCATATTCAAGTAATCGAATCGCAATCCACGAAATACTTATTATTGAGTACGTTCGGCGGCCATCTGTGGTCTTCATCATCAGTTCCACTTCCTCAAATGGTACTTTTTGAGAGCAACTGCACAAGTTACTATAATAAATACCCAAAACGTCATAGGTGTGCCTATAATATTTGAAGAGTTCCCTCGATTTCTCCAGGATCCCATCATCAGATCCTGACTTTTATGAAAATGGGACCAATTTCAAAGTATACCCTTTCAATCAAAAAAAGAATTTTCCAAATCGGTTCAGCCGTCTTTGAGTAATCGATGACCATACATAAAAATAAATATATATATATATATACGCGTCGAATTGATAACCTCCTCTTTTTGTCGTCGGTTGAAAACGGCTAATTTGTGACGCTGTATTATTTCAAAAAGCTTAAGTACTTGTGTTTTTGGCGTGTGTAAAGTTGTATGTGTAATTGTGTATTATATGGTTGCTTATATCTAAAGATTTTTAATTTACTTAATTGGAAACAGTACATGCATAAACAATGCAATTACACAGTCTAATTCCGCCAAGCCCGTTCCATAATCGGACTACGAGACAAACGGCGAAGCGCCATCGTTACATGGTGGACATCCCACCCATACGCACAAAACGTTTTGGGAATACCTTCATTGTGCGTACGGCTAAGGAGTGGAATTCCCTGCCGGAGTCTGTGTTTCCCGATAGCTATAACCTAGGAGTCTTTAAGTCAAGAGTGAATAGGTTCCTTTTAGGTAAGCGTGCTAAATCTTCGACCACATCATCAATTACCATCAGGTGAGATGGTGGTCAAACGCGAACCTATTTGTAACAAAAAAAAAAAACAAAAAGTGATAGTAATATGGTGTAAATATAATAGCAAAAAGTTGTATGACACATTGCGATAACATATGTATAAGGCGCTAGTCAGATAGTTTGTTTCATTTTATCTAGGTCAAGCTCATCCACAATTTTGAATGCGGTGTCGCCTTCTTTTTTCCGAATATAAACGTTCCCATGTGCGGACCAGCAGTAGGCGTAGTTATTTATTTTAGCGAACCCGTGCTTGGTGAAAAATTATTTTAGTTTTAATTGTAAGGCATTCAGCGAGGTAAATGGGTGTTCTCTCTGGTAAATGTATATGGGAACAGTTTAATTTGTTACTTATATTGTTCCTGTTGTAATTTTTTACATGTGTCATGAGTTTTTCTTCCGTTATAACACTGTTAAAATCCACGATAACTGTGCCTCTGACTTCCGGTTTTTTGCTTGTGATTCGATAAATATCTTTTGTCTGGTAAATCGATTGTTGTTTTTTTTAAGCATTTTTACTAGCTCTTCTTTTGTCTCGCTTCGGTTTTTCGGTAGGTTACGAATTTCAATACAGGCTGACTTAGAGCATTTTTCCCAGTATTCCAGTTTATTTTCCAGAGACTTGGCATGTTCTTGGGATTTTTTTTTCTGCTTGCATGCTTTGTATTTTTTCAAGAAGTTCATCATACTTGTCACCGTAGAACTGAACAGCGGTGCGTAATTCGGTGTTCAGATTTTTAAGTTCTTCCAAATTGTTTTGCAGTTTGTGGAGCATTTTGGGTCAGCAAACATAGACGCAATCTCTTCTCGAAATGACTTAAGTTCATCGAAGAATTTAGCGTCATGCTTGCGTTTGTTGCGAAAGGTAACACCAGAAGACGATGGGGGTTGGCCACTCGTTTCCAAGGTAGCATTGGGGTCGGTTGGTTCACTGCTTGTAGTATTTTTGGGCGGGGTATGATTTAGCGGCATTTTATATAAACAATACCTAATTGTCTAATATATATTATGATCCGTATCGGGTTAATTTCATTTATGATATTAGGCTCGATACCAAACAGCGCCACCTAGCGCCGAATGTGAGCGTGATTTACTAATTACCATGCGCGTGGATCGATTTCGTAGTGAAGTTACGCTGTTGAGTGATCGACGCTCAGTGGTTCCAATTATTATAGATAGATGTCGCTATGCTCAGGTTTATAATATGGCAAGAGTGATTTGCAGAAATTGAA
Source organism: Tholera decimalis (assembly GCA_943138885.2). Taxonomy (NCBI): domain Eukaryota; kingdom Metazoa; phylum Arthropoda; class Insecta; order Lepidoptera; family Noctuidae; genus Tholera; species Tholera decimalis. The sequence goes on along the minus strand of OW964553.2, from coordinate 1,515,702 downwards.
TAAAAATCAGCGAACACTATTCCAGTATAAAGGTTCTTGCAATTAGGTCTACACAGTATTACACCAGAGCCGCCACAGAAACTGTTATTTTACTAAAATGGTTGCACTTCTATTAATATTGTTTTGGTTGTTTGATTGAAATCCGTTACACCGTTTTCCAAGAGTAAATTCACTATATCTTGCTATTGAAACTTGTTGAAGCTATAAGCACGGCCAGGATATTTATCTCTGCTTTTGACACGTATTTGGGTTGGATTAAAATGGAAATATTTACTGATAGCAGACTAAACAGGTAAACACCGGTACAGCGCCACCTGGCGGGCAAATGTAATGTGAAAAAGAAATGTGTTTATAATATACAAATCTCCAAAAAGTGACCGGACCGGCTTTTTTTTTTTCAGCATTCTAACTTGCGCCCGCAGAGGGACACTGAATTCTAGTCGAATGCCTTTACCACTCGGCCACGTCTATGTGTGGTGGAGTGACATATTTGTCTATCTAATTCATCTGATTTGAGGCTGGTGACGTAATCATAATGCAATCCTCATATGCACAAGTAGGTAGGTTAGAGACAAATTTAAAGCGATTAATATTATGACTGCCATCTCAGTACATTTATGAGTCTCCTGTATGCACACAGTGTAAATACGAGGAGCAAAGACATTTCTCCTGACCTACGACAGACCGCTGTTCGCCAGCTGCTACGCACAAATTATGCATGGGTAACTCCGAACACGTCTATATCTTTGGATATATATCCATACGCGGATATATATTCGTCCCTCCTCCGTCCTTATATTTTTTAGTCGACTGCAAAGGAAGGGTTATGTTTTTCGCGCGTATCTTGTATGTATGTATGTATGTAATATTCTTTATTACCTCATATCTCCAGAACCGCTGAATGGATTCACACAATTGAGGTATCGTTAGATTTGTCTTAGCAGCCCGAGTGTTATTAGATAGGTGACATTTGAAAAACTTAAACATGGCGGCTGTGCGAAGCCATTATACATGGTGAAAAAAAATGTTTTTTTTTACGAATTCTGCAATATGGGTATGAAATTAAAGGGCTTATTACAAGGATTTCAAAAAGGTACATCATGTTTATCATTAGTGTAATACTAGCAAAATAATACAATGAGAAAGTTTAAAAATCTGGACTTCACTTTCTGAATCCGGTGGAGTGCCAATGTGACACGACCGGGAAAACTAAAAAATTGTTAATTAATATTTTAACAAAAAAGATGAAAAAAAAATATTAAAAAAATCTAAAAAACCCGACTGTTCAACTGAAACGCAAGAAACAAGCAGATTTTTATTTTAAAAAGTGATAAGCCATCCCATTAAAAAAAATATGTTCAATTGGGTCCCGCCTGCTTATCACTTTTTAAAATAAAAATCTGCTTGTTTCTTGCGTTTCAGTTGAGCAGTCGGGTTTTTTAGATTTTTTACGAAATACAATTATATGCAAGCAATTGTAAATGAAAGATAAGTAGTTAGTAGTATTAGAACGCGTTATTTGTGTGTGCTGTGTGATGTGAACATCAACATTCTATATAATTTAACCTTTATTTTTTTTTAAGTGCAAAATTGTAGTAGACTATTTTGTAAATAACCTAATAGTTAAAAACTTTATTATTATTTCGTGGACTTATCAGTCTTGAGTTACATTAGAACTAAGTTCGAGATATACCAACCACACATCTCACCTCACTCTGTGGATCTGTTTAAAAGTCGGAATTACCTTATCTCACTCCTTAGAGCTTATTTCACTCCCGAATATATTAAGCGGATATGGATCTGTTAAATTGGATATCTGGGGGCACGGCAGTGCCCCCGCAAAGTCGAGTAAAAAGCGGCACGGCCGTACCATATTTTTCTCGAAGCAGTTCAGGCCATTTTCGACCCCGTATAACTTCGTTGTGGATAAAACTAGATGCCTAAATTTTCAGTAACCAAGCAGGCATTGTATCAACACGGTATACTTCAAATTTCATTCAATTTGAACCAGTAGTTTAAGAATTATAACGAGTCAAAGTTTCCGAATTTTGTCACTCACTGACTGACCGATCATCAAAAGTCTAAGGCACTTCTAGCAGACATAGAAGCTTCAAATTTAGAATACAATTAGTGTTTAGTGTATGAATCAAGGAAAAACTAAAATATTTTTCAATTTCGTTCCAGTTTTCTAGATACATCAACTGCAAAAATAACTTTGTAATCCCATATATTTCTATGGGATTACAAAGTCATATTTACAGTTAATTAATCAGTGTACCTGCTAGCTATGTATAATACCTAGCTATGTATAATATAATGGAATAATAGGTGTAGATAGGTATCTAGATATAAATTATGTTCAAAGGTAACTGGTAAAATGGTCAACGGAATAAAAAGCCAGAGAGATATAACTATGTTCAAAGGTAGCTTGTAAAATGGTCAACGGAATAAAAAAACCAGAGAGAGGGCTTTAAGAAAATTCGTCGTTGGTATACAAGAAGTAGAAGGTACCGGAAAGGAAAAAAGTAGGACTATCTACAAAAAGAAATGAGATCCCATAAAAAACAATACTTGTCAAAAAAACCAAGTCTCGCAACTCAGTTCTTCTACCGTAAAAAGTTGTGAGCTCCATGTATTTATTTATTTATTTACCAAGTTGGTTATTCGATTATTTAGTCCCTACTTAAGGGACCTTCTGTCTTAAGTTGTCGGGTAATTATTTAACCTAACAACATCTTATAGTGACCATATAAATTAAAAATCTTTAACGTTTTAAATAAATAGATTGAATTGGCAATCGCAAAAACAATTGAATTTATATAGGTATGTATGTATTAATTGTGAGATATATTGTGTTTTCATGTGATGGCCGAGTCAATCTATATCTTTAAAACGTTAAAGATTTTTAATTTATATGGTCACTATAAGATGTTGTTAGGTTAAATAATTACGTAACAACTTAAGACAGAAGGTCCCTTAAGTAGGGACTAAATAATCGAATAACCAACTTGGTAAATTGTTTTTATTTGATATGGTATGGTCACTATAAGATGTTGTTAGGTTAGATTATTATTTTTTTTTTCTTTGTTTAATTATTATTCCACAATATTGTCACCTTAATTATTTTAATTCTAATATTCTTTATTCTATTGACGTGACAACGTCTTATAATTTGATGAAGCTGGCTGCACGCACGAAAATACATGACTCATGCGGCGTTACCTCGCTGGCTGGCTATCCTGCTGACCTTGCTCTGAGGCGTTCCATTTAAGAATGGAACGCCTCAGAGCGAGGTCAGCAGGCTTGAAGTGCAAGCGAGAGCGCGGAACGAGCGACAAAGAGGCACAATCGGCCTCCGCGTTCGGCAGCGTTCGACATCTGTCTCTCTCCTACTTGAGTGAGCGATGCGTCCGCGTGGACAGCTGCTATACAATAATACATTTACATGTTTTCGTCAAGTATGAAGTGCAGTGAAAAGTGAATGTGATGTCAATTGTTTATAGCAACGATAATTGCGGCGATAAAGGTAATGATTCTTTCGATATTAAATATACTTTAGCAACGCCATTCGCGCAGCCAATAATAGCTGCTTTAAAATCGAAAGCACAAAAAATACGTGAGTACAGACAGCGTATTGCAGCATCTAGAACTCCTGCTCAGGCGGCTGCTGCGAGAAAATCAAAATACGAAAGACAACGCAACAACAGATTACGCCAAGCTGCTAACTTGGCTATTGCCATTGGTTCTCTTGAAGCGACAACTACATCTTCATCTCGTTCAGGGGCAGAGTCGAACAATGTTACAACAAAATATCTATCAAACAAATAAAATTAAAATTTTCTTTTGAAAAATGCAACCATTCCATCAGTATTTTGTTATGACGTTGTCACGTTCAACTATCGTCAGTAAACCGACTTTACAGACAACCGATTTTTTGTAAGTATTTTTCTTATTTCAATGCATTTAAATTATTCCAATTTTACTTACAACTACAACTAATCTGACATGGAAAATTAGCTATTTTTCTAATGTTTTTTTTTTTTAATTATTAGGTATGTCTTCTTTTTCATTTTTTTTTTCCAATTTATTTGCATAACTGCGAATTTGTTATTTGTTCGTCACTTTAGTTAAGGGAATGCACTGGCTCCTGTCATACGGTTTACAACTAGTTCAGGAGCCACGGAATTTCAATTTTAAATGTGTAGCTTATTTGGCTATAAAGAATTTTATTATTATAAAAAATAAATAGTAACCAAGGAAACCTTCAATTTGGATAAAATTGTCTGACCAGTTAATTTTACTTTTGATTCTCGCGTTTGACCACCATCGTAAGCTATGATGAGGTCTAAGATGAAGCACGCTTACCTAGAACTAATCTATTAACGCATGATTTACTCTCCAGCTATAGCAATCAGAAAACACAGACTTTCACTCCTGTTCACTCACTCTTCTACGGAATTTCACTCTTTAGCTGTACGCACAATAAAAGTATTCTCGAAATGTTTTTGCGTATCGGTGCGTATGTCTGTTTCATCGCTGGCGCCATCGATAGCACATTGCTTGTCTTGTAGTCCAATTATGAAATAAAATGTATTTCATTATGAGTTTATATTAATGCAAAACTACTATTTCGTTATGATGATAGCCAACTTTTTTTTCTCTGGGTGGGAAAATCATCGAATGACTTCTCCCGCTCTGTGTGGAGTGGAAGGGAGTGTCAGACTTCTACTGACTAAAAACTCACCTTGTTCCTTCAGCTGCTCTTAAGTTCCGGGGCCGCAGTATCTCGTTAGAACATTTCCGCAACCCCGGGTGTCACCACTGCGAGGATCGCCCTGAGGACATGGTGGAAAATAGAGTGGAGGTTAGCCCCGCTTGGGCAGAGCTCCGCCGTGTCCTCGTAGGGGCGATAGGCGGTGACCTCTCGCTCCCGGCCCTGGTTTAATCCATGGTCCGGAGCGAGGAAGCATGGGAAGCAGTCACCTCTTTCTGCGAAGCAGTTATGCAAGCGAAGGAGGTGGCGCGTGGGCGGACGCGCGAGGGAGAGGCGAGTCCCAATGCCTTCACAGCCCTTGCGCCCCAGCCGCCGCAGGAGTCGTTCCGGGCGTCAGGAGTCGCAGGGTGACTCCCAGCCACCTCCGGGCGGGCCTGCGGGCTGCGAGCAATGGGTAGCTCGCCGCCCGACTGAAACCAGGCCCGTGTAGACGGCGCGTCGTATTCCACGCGCGCCTCTAAGAGTGTCAGCAATATTGTCGGGGCCCATAAGGGGGCTGTTGCCTGCCGGGGTTGCGGAATTGTTCGAAAGAGTTACCGCGGCCTCGAAACACGAAGGGCATATGACGGAACACGGAAGGGTTTTATTCAGTAAAAATCTGATCTGAGGCAGTTATTGATTTCCCATCCTTAAAAAAAACCCAATTCGTTGTAGGTAAGATGGACATCGCTTCATGTATGATACCTACTGCTACTCAGCTGCAAATAAGAAGAATTGAGGCAGATGATATACCGAACTTATGATTTTTTTTTATCAAAACTTTACCAGCAACTGCTAGTAATAAAGTTCACGAGACGCGCGACAGAGTGGAGCTTCACTCCCGTGGACCATTTTGATAAAAAACATAACTTTCTTCTTTTGCAGTCGTAGCCTATAACCTTGCTCAAGCGTCAAGCTACTTCCATACAAGATTTTATCTAAATCCATCGAGTACTTTCGAAGATTAGTGCGTTCAAAAAAATAAACAAACATTTTCGCTTAATAATGTTAGTATAGATTGGAACAGACAGTGGGCATACAATAAAATACTAAAATATTAAAAGTGAAAATTACAACTTAACTCTAGACATTATTGTGTGCCCCATGGCTGCACTAAATAGGCCCAGTTCTGTAAAATCAGTTTGTAGCAGCTAATACTTACGCATAGATGCAAATAAGAGAAGCTCATACTACCGTCCTGTGCCATGAGCCCATGAGGCAGCGCGCAGTAATGCGAACTGGCCGACCGCATCATCGCGCTCGTTCCACGAAGGAAACGCGGCACAAGTACCTACATTACCGAATTGTGTTAGATATAAGTTATTAATGTTCCCCATTTATTTTCAACCGACGACAAAAAGAGGAGGTTATCAATTCGACGCGTATATATTTTTTTTTTTTTTTTTTATATATGATCACCGATTACTCTAAGACGACGGAACCGATTTGGAAAATTCTTTTTTTTTTATTGAAAGGGTATACTTCGAAATTGGTCCCATTTTCATAAAGATCAGGATATGATGATGGGATCCTGGAGAAATCGAGGGAACCTATGATGTTTTGGGTATTTATTAAAGTAACTTGTGCAGTTGCTCTCAAAAAGTACCATTTGAGGAAGTGGAACTGATGATGAAGACCACAGATGGCCGCCGAAACTACTCAATAATAAGTATTGAGTGGATTGCAATTCGATTATTTGAATATGGATGTTAAGCACTTTATGCTCGTCACAATGCATATGGTGATGTAGAGCTGATGGTGAAGTACCAGGAGAACTCCTCAACAATTAACGGCCCAACATTGGGAAAAGCAATATTTTGTAAAAGGTTATAAGTAGTTGACATTTAGGCTCTTGTAACTAGGTAAATTAAAAATAGACCAACTAAAAAGAGTGAAATAAAAACTTTTTACCAAAAAATTAAAACACTGCAAAGTGAAAAATAACTTTAATTTCGGAAGTCGGTGCCAAAAACGAAAATACAAAACTAAAAACACCGACTACCGAAATTAAAGTTATTTTTCACTTTGCAGTGTTTTTTGAGAGTCGGTTTAATTTTTTGGTAGAAGGTTTTTATTATTATCACTGACTCATTGTATACAACGTGTAACGGAAACCCCATATCTATCCAAAAGGACTGAAGACAACATCTGGTATAGAGTCTCTATGCAAAGTTTCAGTTCAAAATAAGTGACTCACAGAATTGACCCTAAATTATCGGTTTCATAATTATGTTTCTTGAATACCAATAATAACAAACGTGTCACATCACTATGAGGGTCATCACTTTCACGTCACTAGCCAATAACACGATAATTCTCTTCGTTCTTCTTAATTTGAAAAATTCGGTCTCTGGTATCAATGTATTGAAATTTCTAATAAGCTCCACACATGTAGACATAGGATTACAAAACCCTTGCTATCGTTTGTTATCATCCAAAGAAGCCGTGCACTCGGTATGTATATATCCTTTAAATTACACGTTCTATAAGGAGCGCTTTCAAATAAACCATACAGATCGTTATTCGTCTACTTATTTAACACATCCTAATACATAAAATACATAAAGTACCTAAAATTCATGTCGGTCAGTTCATAACTCCACCAGCAAAATATTGTTCAAACGATTCACCTACCAAGTGCGTGCCATCCATAGTATAGTACCGTATAAACTAACACTGTTCTGATTTACGGTAATAGAAATACGAGTTAGGAAGCGTGCGCCGGCGGCAACGGGGTGCCCTCATCTTTATCAGTGTATTTGCAATGATCGCCGATAACGCGCGTATTGTCAGCCTTCAGCCGGAACAAATGGCTTTTATACCAATCATATCTGTTCCAATATGGCTGACTTTGAGTATGGAGTTTAGATGTAGAGCACGCGACCCACAAAAAGGCGGGCTGAAAGAAAGAAAAAGAAAATTGCGTTTATTGGTATAAGATCTCATAATACAACAACAATAATAAACAAGCAGGCGGGACCTAGTTGAACATAATACAGGTAATTTTTTTAAATGAGATTGGTCACGCATGCTTTTCACTTTTTAAAATAAAAATGTGCTTGTTTCCTGCATTTCAGTTGAGCAGTCGGGTTTTTTAGATTTTATAAATAACTTTTGTTGTTTTCAGCTTTTTATTTTAAATATATATTAACAATTTTTTAGTTTTCCGGTCGTGTCACATTAGCACCTCACCGGATTCAAAAGTGAAAGAGCAAAGTCCATATTTTTTTACTTTCACGTAGTATTATTTTTATTAGTATTGGCACTTATGATAATCATGATATATTTTTTTGAAATCCTTGTGTTGTTGAGCCTTTTAATTTGTTTATCATATAGTAGTACTCGAAAAAAAAAACACTAAGTACAATGGCGTCGCACAGCCGCCATGTTTTTTTTAACGTCACCTATCTAAGAACACTTGGGCTGCTAAGATGAATCTAACGACATCTCAATTATGTAAATCAGTTCAGCGGTTCTGGAGATATGAGGTTATAAGGAATATTACATAGGTACATACAAACATACATACATACAAGATACGCGCGAAAAACATAACCCTTCCTTTGTTGTCCGGTAAAAATAAGGTCAGCATAATGTCAGGTGGCAACCATAAGTATTACCACCTGACGCTGATTTATTAAACGCCCTTCATATGGGTATTCAGTAAATACTTCTATCAATATGTTGTATTGTGCATGTTAAAACAGCTCAATCTATAGTAAATTATCTTCTATGTTTATACAGGGTTATTGGTAAAACACTAACAACCTCGCAGGACTGTATTATCAACATCACAAACAACAACTTTTGTTCTATGACATTTTAGAAAACATAATACATTTACCAAAAACAAACCTTCTAGATCCCCTCTGCTGCCTATTGTACTATCAGTTTAACTACATTACTAGTGTTTTATTTTGTTTCGCAGACTGCTTAACATGTAGAGTGTTCAATTGAAATATTTTTATTTTTGTATGAAAATCTAATGTACTAAAATATGATAAATGATTAAAAGTCATAAAACAAGAGTTGTTGTGTATGATGTTACTAACATAGTCCTGAGAGGTTTTTAGTGTTTTACCAATTACTCTGGTCGATTTGGTTAATTTTGGTTTTGAAATATTTGTGGTCCAGTTCAGGGAAAGAGGTAAAAAAATGGGGATGCGTAGTTCATCCGGTCAGCTAGTTTGAAATAAAAACTTAGAAATAAAATTTGTAATAACTATTTTTCGTTTTTTTTTTGCGCCAATTTAATTGTCCTAATTAACGATAAAAATATAAAAAACATAGGCACTCACGGAACATTATACGGCAGTATAGTAACCAGAATATGACACGATTTTTTCGTTTTATGTTATTGGTTTTAATTGCATTGGTTATTCATATGATAGTCTTCATTTAAAGAGACTGTATACCATTCGAATAATACGCGTTTTGTTCAACACCCTGTATATTCAGTACCAAGCCAGCCAACGGTAACTGGTATGCTGAACTGTCCGCGATTACACGGAGCTTAAACGTTGATTCTCAAGAACAGTTACACAATAGCCTCTTAGGCTTCAGTACAACAATTAAGCTTACACTTATAACCTAAACTCACCCTCTGAGCTGGGACGACAGTCTTCGACCTTTCCTGGGGTCACGTCCGTGTGATATGTATGTAAGTATGAATGAGTTATTGAAATGTGTAATGTGGTCAAGTGTTCATGGACGTTCACAAGGCGCCGGTCTTCAGATGGCGTGGTCCAGACAGCATTAACGTTGCCCCACAGGCGTATTTTAGCAACAATTCACAATTACTTTCAACAACTCGCGGGTCAGTCAGTCTGACGACATTCGGCGTTATTGTTCCAAAATATCCCAGGTTTTTCGTCAATTCGAGATTACAATTTAAACTTATCGTTAATCGCGACCAAATTATCTTTTAACCGCGTAGATTCCACAGGATTTTTAATTTCAATCAATGAATCGATCTCAACAAACAAGGCGGTTGCTTTTGCAAGGAACGGATATGTCAAAGAATGGTACGTTCGGAAACACATATCGGACGGAACACTGTATGTATTGCTTTTGTTGTTCGTTAACTGTAATTGTGCTACCGTGGTTGGTTGTGTTATTCCAATAAAATGCATCTTTTTATTTTAACAATGGTGCTATTTTTAGCGTTTAAAAGACGGTAATATTTGTATCAAAAATGTTTTAGCTAAGCTTAGCTATCAGAGCCCTGCGCTTTCAATATAACTATGTCTCAAAATTAACTCAGTACTGCAGGCATGCTTGCGTAAGCACAAACAAATGGGCTTTCAGACCATAATGCAGAAAAAAGCAGCCTCACTGCTACAATGCTAATGACATTTTTACTTGTACACATACCACATTGTGGTCTTTTTAACCCAAAGGTTGACTGGTAGACAAGGCCTTGTTGCATTAAGTCCGCCCATGTACCACTATTGTACATAAAGTTTAAATAAATGCTTAAGACGTGGCGGGAACAGCCTCCCCAGAGCAATTGCGGTGCGTTTATACAACCCTATCAAGCGACATTGGAGGTAATAAGCTTAAAATAAATCTTTTATTTTTGTTTTTGTTGTTTACTAACATGATTTTAAAGAAAAAATTATCTGACTCACTGTGGACTCTGAGAATATAATAATACATTATTATTATGGTAGAAAATAAACATAATATTATGCATATAATATACAGTATGTTTTTTTTTAATTCTGCATGCACATACATGGGCGAATAAAAAAATCTTATTCTTATTATTATCTTCCAGAGGTTACCTAAGCCGTTATCTACAGCTTGTCTCATTTATACTCCTCGACTGTCGGAGTATATATGGCGAAATAAAGTCGTTCTGGAGTGATGTAGATGATTCCCGTGCGCTGTAAAAGATTATGATAATCGAATTGTTGATATATTGTAATCGTAGGGTGGAAAGAAAACTTTAATGGAATAGACGTTAAGCTTGTTATGATTTGGTAGACGCATTTTATTCCTCCACACGTAGTTTATGTAACGAGATTGACTTAAAGATGCCTTGAACATCGACGACGAGTTGCAAGTCTATCGGTTTTCTATCGGTTACATTTCGGGGAGTGTGTGATGGAATTACACAACCTAATTCCGCCAAGCCTGTTCCATCATCGGACTACAAGACAAACGGCGATGCGCCATCGGTACATGGTGGACATCCTACCCATACGCACGAAACGTTTTGGGAATACTTTCGTTGTGCGTACTGCTAAGGAGTGGAATTCCCTGCCGGAGTATGTGTTTCCTGATCGCTATAACCTGGGAGTCTTTAAGTCAAGAGTGAATAGGTTACTTCTAGGCAAGCGTGCTCCATCTTCGACCACATCATCACTTACCATCAGGTGAGATGGTGGTCAAACGCAAGCGTATTATCAATAAAAAAAAATGTTTTACAAACAGCTAAATATTTCATACAAAATGAAATATAGTTCATTTGAGGGTTCTTTTTTTTTTGAGTGATTATAAACTAGTTACCCTTATTAAATAAATAACAGTTACTAATTACATAATTATTGTTTCTTTAATTTTGTATCATATAATTATGTACTTACTAGCTTTTGCCCGCAACTTCGTTCGCGTGGAAGGTTTCTCCCGCGTAATTCCCGATCCCGTGGGAATTCCGGGATAAAAACTATCCTATGTCCTTTCCAGGGTCCTAAACTATTTCCATGCAAAATTTCATTTAAATCGGATCTGTAGTTTAGGCGTGATTGCGTAACACACAGACAGACAAAGTTACTTTCGCATTTATAATATTAGTAAGGATGATTACTAACAAAACAATCAATCATAATGTTTTAAAAATACCCTTCTTCTAAGCAATAAATGATTTAATGTTATTAATTACGTTGTAGTTTGTTTTTTTTTTTCTTCTTTAAAAGATTACAAGCAATGTGGGTAGGGTTCACATTACTATCTTGTTAACCCCTCCAACTAAGCTAAATATGCTTGTGTCTGGAGTGGGTTCACGGCAATAGTGTAATGGGTTGGGTTCGAACCCACGACCTTTCAATCACAAGTTCGACACCTTATCCATTAAACTATTGACGCTTATAAAAATGATACGTATTCAAAAATTGTTTGCTTGTCGAAGATGTGAAAACCTTGCCTAATAGGAGACTTCAGTACCTACCTACTACAGTACTTTTCAGATCTAAACTAACGCTATTTATTTATCCGAGAAAACAACATCATCCCTTTGATAAAGTCCCAAGAATAAATCCCCGTAAAAAATGTACAAATAATTTATCTTTGGTTTTGTCTACAAAAGTTTTCTAGTTCCTTAAACAATTTCAAAAGAGAGATTAACACGTGGTCAGGACTCAAGCAGCGCCCAGCACAGGCATTCGACGTGAAGAGTCGCTTTGAGTTAAGACACCTACAAAGAAAATACCGTCCTCGCCGAAATACACACAAGTCCTTACAAAAAACGGTAGAACAAAACTTTTGAGATCCGCGGTTAATGCGGCTGAGGAGTTCTTACCACGACTCCTGTCTTTTGATGAATTTTGACTTGTTATGAAGCGTTGCGAGGTTGGCTTTTGTGGTTCTGTATGTATGCGAAGCTAATTTACGAAGTCTGGAAGTAAATTACCGAGTAATATGCTCATCAAGTTACTCAGTGATAACTCTATTTTCGAGCCTTTTGGACTCATACCGGTCGAGCCTTTTTAACCGACGAAAAAAACGGAAGAGGTTATCAAGTCGACGCATATTTTTGATGTATGATCACCGATTACTAAAAGACGGCTGAACCGATTTAGAAAATTATTTTTTTGTTTGAAAGGGTATACTTCAAAGTTGGTCCCATTGTCACCAAGTCAGGATCTGATGATGGGATCCTGGAGAAATCGAGGGAACTCTTCAAATATTACAGACACACCTATAGTGATTTGAGTATTTTTTATAGTAACTTGTGTAGTTGCATTCGAAAAGCACCATTTGTGAAGTGAACCTAATAATGAAGACCACAGATGGCCACTGGAACTACTCAATAATTATATAAGTAGGAATAATAAGTATTTCACGGGTTCCGATTCGATTACTTGAATGTGGTTACTAAGCACAATATGCTCGTCACAATGCATATGGTGAATTGAAGTGTGGAACTAAAAAAAGTAAAATAATAACTATTTATCAAAAAATTAAACCGACTTCCAAAAAACACTAAAAAGTGAAACATAACTTTAATTTCGGAAGTCGGTATCAAAAATTAAAATACAAAACTAAAGACACCGACTACCGAAATTAAAGTTATTTTTCACTTTGCAGTGTTTTTTAGAAGTCGGTCCAATTTTTTGGTAAAAAGTTTTTAAAGAAATCTTGAAAAGGCTTGTTGCCGCTTCTCGTGACTGGCTAGGCATTGCCACACAACGTGGCAATGCCACCAGTCACTTGGGTAAGCTACCAGTCGACAGCACTGAGTAGGAATTTATTTAAGTAGTTTACTTTAATTATGTATGAAAATGGAAACAATAAACTAATATGTATTGTAATGAAATTTTCACATCTAGTCAACGTCCGATAAATTATTTATATCAACACATAAATGTAGAGCGCATAAATAACGCAATCTTTTTAACGCTAATTGTCACAGGAAGGCCTATTTTATATTAACATTCACAAAAATTTGACACCACTTAAAACAGTACTAAAGCTTACCCAAATATCCTAAAAAAAACACTCAACGCTTTCAAAAACCCAGATTATCAAAGAAAATATAACTTTATTGCAATATTCTCCCCAGCGACACAAACTCGAGAATCGTATGAACCGTCGGATCACTAAGTTCGGCTCGTGTTGATTAAAACAACATTCCGTACGTCAAACTTGTGTCCTCAGCTGAGTACAGCCGTCATCCTCGACTGAGTACAAAAGTCACTTTCACGCAATTATGCGTTAACCGCGCCCGATGCGAGCCATTTTTATAACTTTTCTCTTCGGGATTCAGCTGAGAGTTTAAGGGATCTACTCGAGAGTATGTTTTTTCGTATGTTTCTTGAGTTTTTCTTTTGTAAATGTGTTGGTGTGAAGTTTTTATATGGTTTATCACTTTTCGCTTCTTTGGGGGTTTTGTTTGGTGGGATGAATGAAGGTGTGTATGAGATGGAACTGTTATTATTAAAGGCTAAAAATATAAAATTGCAAACATTATATATTTTTTTTCTAACAAAGTAAGTATCATTCCGATAAAGTGTAGTATATTTAAGTCGTCTGACACTCGAGATCTAGATCCGCAAAACTTTTAACAAACCAAAGACTCGACAATCTACATAATCACAAAACTCCGAAAAGTTAGCGACATGTTTTCACACAAAGACAAAGCTCCGTCTCCCAATCAGGCTGCAGCAAAAATCCTGAAACAAGCGAAACATCACAAACGATCAGCGATACTCGGTTCTGGCAAACAACAGCCCTTCAGTTTCCGCCACCTATTCGCCTCCAAAAATACCATCGCGCTGGCGAAATAGGTCACAGGCAGAAAGGCATTGTGAATAGCAAATACGATGTAATTTGGCGAAGTGGAACGATAATGGTAGACGTTGCGAGCCGGCCCTACATGACCTTTGGAATAATTCGGATCATTTTTATTATACCTGCCTTTTTCACCTAAATAAATGTTTGTGTAGGCCGCAATAAACGTTTGCTTTTGCATTTACCTGATTTACAACGCGTTGAGCGCGGAATGATGCTCTTGAAGCGGGTCTCCACTCTGTTTGTTGGATTCAAGAGGAATTTTAAACCGTTCAACGTACACATATTACGTCAGGTATACTCTTGACTGGAATAGATCCAAGTGATTGGATTGTATAGTATACGGGTGAAAAGGATTGCTTAACTAAGGAGGTAATGCGAATATTTTCTCCCAGTTACGATTTAAAAGTAAAATTAAGAAGTATGTCACATTCTAACTCGAGTGAGATCATGACGTGATGGGAAGGACATGGTTTGAAATGAAATGAAAAATTTATTTTGTAAATTGGTTTTAAGTTAAGCTAGATGGCACTCAAACCAGCCTGGTTTGAGTTTCGACTCTAGGCGGGATTGTTAAATATTATTTTATAATTTTGAATACAAATTACGAAAAGTTACACATAAATAAAGGGAAAATACATCGCCAACATATATTGTAAGCTTGTCGTGTAACACTGTAGGTGATTTTATTCTTAAGTTAGGGATCAACATTAATTCTGTGTTGAAGATTGATCGGCACCGCACTGGCGACGGAACCAATTTTATTTTATTTCACTCATTGACTTGCCGCTCGGTATCGAGATGAATAGACTAAGAGATTTAAGTGTTACTAGATGGGTTCATAAATATTTTAGGCGATACTAAAACATAAAACATGTTGGTCTGGTAAACATGTTTATTCCGGGACAAGTAATTAATAGTCAACTATTTTCTTCGATTTTTTCAATAGCGTAAGCCTTGAAATGAAATTAAATATTTATTTTGTAAATTGGTTATGAATAACACTTTTACACTTCCTGTTTTTTTGCGTGTTTAGCTAGCTAAGTATCTAGATGAGGCCGGTGTTTCCTAACTGACTACTCTGACAAGAAACACCTTGATTTTTTTAAACTCATGTATAATCTAATCTTAGATAATCTCTCTCTATACAAATTAATAAACAATCACATTGATTGTCCGCGGTTACTTAGTTTGATAAACATAAATGTGCCTTATAAACTAGCTCGTATATCTAGATATCAGTTACTTCGCGCTAAGGGTTTTAAAACCAATCTGGGTAATTTTTCCACCATTAACAGAATGCAGGTTCAATATAGTCACTTGTCTTCCTTACCTAGTGTCGATATTGATATGTCTTATTCCTTACACAAATTCAAGTCTGTCTTACATAGGGCATTTTTACAAACATTAAAAATAATAATTTTATTTTGCTTCTAGCTTTTCACTTACATCAGGTTATATTTTTAATTATTTAACTGTTCATTCGTCTTATAACATGTCAAATGCTATGTTGGTACTAAAGCAATAGCTTTAGCCATTAGTAATACCTAGCTAACCATTGCAATGTTAGAAAGTTTTTTTTATCTCTTCTTTCACGCTTATTGTTGCATGCCGTGATAGCCTTTAATTAAGGCTATACTATTGTTTTAATAATATTTTAGTTTATTGGCGTATGCTTTGTTGGTTGTCCTTAAATAAATAAATAAATAATAATATTATAAAGAGTTTGATTTGTTTGTAAGTTTGATTGTGGTCATTGGTTTTGGAACTAATGATAAAATTCTAAAAATTCTTTGGTAGTAAGCTTCATTATTGAGGAGTGCTATACTGCCCCCGATGTCATAATAACAGTAAGTCGTGTTACTGGTGTTATAACTTTTTTTACATTACTATGATCCTTAAATCAAGCGCTGTAAGGAATTTTTTTCTTTATTTTTATATCTAAATTATTAACAAAGTTACGATAAGCACAATCACAGTAAATGTTAAGAAGACTCAATCGTTCATTATAATAATAACAGTAAATAGACTTACTGTATTAAAACTATGTTTTATTTCGTATTTTCATCATCATATTTACAGTAACTAATGTTCCGGTAGATTGACATTATTTAAATATGGCGTTTTAGTTACTCATTTTCACAGTAAGTATAGTTACTCTATTTATAACTTATGTAATTCACAAAAAACTTTTTTGCAAAAAATAAAACCGACTTCCATATCAAAACACTACAAAGCCAAAAATAATTTTAATTTCGGTAGTCGGTGTTATTGGTTTTGTATTTTCTTCTTTTTTCACACCGCCTTCCGAAATTAAAATTATTTAGTGTTTTCATATGGAAGTCGGTTTTATTTTTTGCAAAAAAGTTTTTATTTTCGTGCTTTTTAGTGGGTCAGTGAATTTTCCAAATCGGTTCGTAAATGACGGAGTTATGCGCGAACAAAAAACGCAATGCAGCGTAAACGAAAAGATCATCAATGTAAACATTTTTTTAGACTTTTGTTGATTTTTCAGAAACGGCTTGCCCGATTTCGATAAAATTTTCATGGGACCATTTGGGAAGTATACCCTTTCTAACAAGATATACCAATTTAAACATTTCAAAACAAAAGCATTAAATGAAATGTTGGGAAATCGCACATTTAATTTTTTTGACTTACATTAATTAGGACAATGGGGGCAGTATAGACCTTAAATTATTTCGAAAACTACCCAAAGAAATTCGCGGGCGAAGTGCTTGTAAAATTATAAAGAGAAGAGTTTTAATGGTTTATAATGGATAAACTAAAAATATTAATTAACTAAAATTAGCTATATTTTAGTTTGACAAATTGATTGCAAAATGGTCAGCCATCTAAGAATCGATCTCAGCAAGCGCAGCTTAACCTGCTTATTTAGCTATGAGCACCTCACGTCATTACAAATCATATAGTATTTTTGTCATTATTCCTTAAATACTTTCTGTTGTGCTATTTTTTATCGAGATCCTTCCGGGCCTGGAAAAGCACCTACAGCTGTTTTGACATAACATAGATGTATACAATTTCCTTCATCAAGGTTATTTCTATAAGAGTCTACGATTCATCTTCTTAGTAGTACCTACATAATTATATTTTGGTTGATAGATTATAGCGTTTAAAATATAATTAAAGATATAATTATGTAGTGATGTACCAACGTTGACTTTTGTCAATTCTGTTTTTATATTCATCCCTTTACTTATTTCTCTATACACGCAGAAAAAATGATAAGGATAATTGTAGGCCTCTTGTATCTAATTCCTTTTCTATTATATTACGTCACTCGTCACACGTTATTATTATTACGTCACTGTTGGGAGTAGGGGTGCTGTTATTTTTTACTCCCACAATCTCGTTTCAGACTGAGTTTGGATTGCGAGGGCATTGTTTTTATTTTTCAGCCATCTAAGAATTATTCATCTATTCTTTACTTTAGGCCTATTTTGGGAATCTTGACTAATAGGAAAAATGAAAAACTAAGTTATTTTATTACCCTGCCGGTAACGGGGTTACTTTAAAGAGATACCGTGGCCCTGGAACGCAAGGCCATCTGAAGTAACAGGGTCGGTTTTTAGCCAAGTCTGACACTTATTTACTTGGTGTAAAGAAGTGGACGGACCCTAGAGTGGGACGTGTCATTCGATGATTTGTCCCCGAAATATGGGTATTTTATAATTCTTTCACGCTTACATCGCGAAACCAATTTTATATATTTTGGCTCAAATATACAACGTGTAATTTAAAGGGTATATACATACCAAGTGCACGGCTTCTTTGGATGATAACAAACGATATGGCAAGGGTTTTGTAAACCTATGTCTACATGTGTGGAAGTTATTAGAAATTTCAATACATTGATATCGGAGACCGAATTATCCAAATTAAGAAGAACGCAGATAATTATCGTGTTATTGGCAAATGACGTGGAAAGTTATTGACCCTCGTAGTGCTGTGACACTTTTGTTATGATTGGTATTCAAGAAATATATGAAACCAATAATTTGGTATCAATTCTTTGAGTCAGTTATTTTGTGCTGAAACTGTGCATAGAGACTCCATACCAGATGTTGTCTTCAGCCCTTTTGGATAGATATGGGGTTTCCGTTACACGTTGTAGATAGGACACGTGATCGAAGGTAAATACTAGTGAACTGACAGAAGCTAGTGATCTTAATTAAGAGCTTCTCACTCGATGAGTTCAGATAAAATAAGTACCAGGGATTATACAGAAATGGAAGAGCTATTATAAAGTACCTTTTCTAGTGTATCTCCAATGGCTTTTCCATTATAATATCAACCGAGCTTACATCCACGTTTTCACACAAAACATTTTTCCCAGTTTCAACGAAGCGTATACCCACATACATTGTAGTTTTTTTTTTCAACATTTTCATACACAATACATTAGAAAATTTATAAAAAAAGACTTCATTATCCTTGCAGGTGTGGAAAATAAAAAGAGGTTTTGTAATAATATTTCCAGTTATTTTCCAGAGTAAAATGTTTATGCTTATAAGCATTGGTCGAGTAATTTTTCTTGTGTTCACACGTTTTCGTTCTTATGCACATTGAGCAGAATTTCAATCAAGTAGATGAATCGGCAAGAACGTACGCTCAGCAGAAATGTACTTGGTTTAGTTTCTATTTTATTTTCACACTAACAATCGTGTGGATCCCGTGGACATCCATATCATCATCATGATAAAAAAAAAACATGTGTGCAATTCACACGAGGTAGAAGTGAAATCTACAAATAAAAAAATTGTGTCTGTCTCTTTTTACTGTGGCTTTTTCGACTCTCCATGAGACCCCCCTCCCCCCTCCCACCCCCTATCAAAGCTACTTCACCTCCCCCCCGCGACCTAACTTCGTTCCCGTGGTCGCAAGATAGCCGAGTTTGCGCTCATTTTAAAGGGCATCAAAAGCTCTACCACTTGGCCCCAACAGAATTCCAAAATTCGGCAATTTTTGTGTCTGTCTCTTTTTACTGTCGCTTTTTCGTTTCATAAACTTTCAAATCACTACGATGCTAAAGAAGTTTTCACTTCAAAACATAAGCTTCCTTCTTTTGCGGGTCCTTCGGTTCATGCGGTTCCTTCTTCTGGGCTAACAAGTCTTAGGCTATAACATTCCTCAAGCTTCATGGTACTTTCGTACCAAGTTGCATCCAAATCCACTGAGGACATTCGAAGAGTTTCGCGTTCAAACAAATAAAAAAACAATCTCAACAGCTTTATTATATTAGTACATAGTCTAGGCTCGATCTTCTCATCACTTAACATTTGAACCTTTGTACTTTGAGGAGGTTTTCCAAAATATAGTTCTTTATTTAAAAGTTGGAATAGAGAGCAGCGGTAGCCCTGTAGTTGCAGGCACGACTTTTGAGTTGTAGGTTGTGGATTCGAACCAAAATAGGCATATTAGGTACTGTTGTATGATTTTCATCATTATTGCTGTTCTGGAAACGATGAAGGAAAATATTTTGAAAAAACTGTCATGGCCTAGAACCGAAAAATCTAAAGACATCCAGAAACCCGGATCGAGCCCTCCTGGTGGATTACGGCGATTTCCCTCTCATAAAGGCCTGTGTCCAGTGGGAAAATTATAGCCTGAATCTGTAATGGTATGAGTATCCCCAATTTCAAACCCACCCCATTGTAGCGACATCTATCTCGCAACATACAAACTAAACAATAGAAATCCTGAATCGCGCAAGCAAAGTTTGCCTCACAACTAGCCTACATACAAATCGCCCGATGCCGATATAAATGCCCGACGGAGGATCCTCCCTTTTCAATGGGATTGCGGGACTTTACACCCTATTCCGCATATCCCCAAACCCATCATAATTATTTTTCTTACCCGTTACATAAATAAAGCACAGCTAATTCCAGACCTTGACCTACTTATCTACGAAACGTGCTCATAAATAATTTAATATTGCTTGAACTAATAAACGTCGTTTACATAGAAACATATAATATAAACCTACTTTGTTGCCACGCATAATAATACGCCACGAGGCGCCATATTTTCTCTCATTTAAAACATAAAGGCTCAACCTTTTATTAAAATAATATTTTGAAAAATCCCTCCGTCTCACATAAGTATAACACATATATAGGATATAATATGTTGGTCTAGCTCTGTCCCAAGGCTAGCAGACTATTTCGACGTTTGTGTGGAAGGACCCAGGCCTAACTAATGCCCCGAATTTGTATGAGTCCCGAATATATGGCGACCCTTTGTTTAGAATACTGCGCGAGTTATTCTTACGACTTGCAAACGTTCTGCGATGGAATATTTTTTGCGGGTTTTTACCTTTAAATAGCTTGGTCAATGTAACTTATCATTTTTTTTTAACAGCGTTCTTGTTGTGACTGTGAGTAAGTTATTGTTATACTTGGTATTTACAATATTAATTTTAGTATGTACCGAAACCGATACACGCGTCAAATCTTCTGTGTCTTTATCTGTGATTTCAAAATATCTCTATTCAAGTGCTTATATATATGAACATGATACTAAAATACAAACAACCTTCACTAAATGTAAGTATGTCGGTCTTTCTGTCTTTTTATTTATCCGGGCTAATATCTAGAAGGGTGTACCGATTTTAATGAGACTTTCATTCGAAGGCAGAAGAGGTAACAGGGCAACATACAGGCTATACTTTTCATCTCGGAGTTCCCATGAGATCAGGATTTACGTGAGAAAATTTGGATTTTGTGGATTTACGTGGGTAAATCCAGATCTCGTTCTCGCTCCCACGTGAACGAAGTCACGAGTATGGCTAGTACTTACATATTATAAAAAAAGTCGCCCACTGTATCTTTCTGTATGTTCGCGATAAATTCAAAAACTACTGAATAGATTTTCATGCGGTTTCACCAATGGATAGAGTTATTTATATGGAAAGCTTTAGTGAAAAACACAAAACCCTAGTCAATTACCGGGTTTTGTGTCAATTAGCAGAATGAGACCGAGCGAAGCTGGGCCGAGCCGGTAGTATTTCATAAGTGTGTCACAAATAGTCAAAAGTAATATGCTGGTATGTTGTCTTGACATTGAGCTTCTGGGCGACTAAAAGATGGCTAGTAATGTATCTGGTATATACAAGGTGTAACAAATTAAGCGCAATACCTCAGACACCCAAATTAGAATATTAAATTATAACTCTAAAACAACGTCCGTAACTAAATACATTGAAACCAAACCTAGTAATTTTTTATAAAATAGTTATCCTTACTAAACGCAAAATGTATGTGC
The DNA here is from genome assembly GCA_943138885.2 of Tholera decimalis. NCBI lineage: Eukaryota > Metazoa > Arthropoda > Insecta > Lepidoptera > Noctuidae > Tholera > Tholera decimalis. Next base: position 1,494,146 of record OW964553.2, on the reverse strand, counting down.
GTCATACTGTACAATATCTTTACGCAGACGCATACACTCATGCAATATTAGCGGCCGACACGCACACGAGGGCATTTCCTTCAATTAAGGATTGTATTAATTTGTCATGATACTGTGTTTCCATTTTAAGTTAAATGAAAGATATTTCCGTCAAAATTTAACACCTATTTTTATGACGGATATCGATTCAGAAGCCGATTCTGAACTTTTCAGGAATTGCGTTTATTCTGTTACACGTTGTATAGGCTGCGAAAATCATTTTGATGCATTAGAAGTGGTGACACTTGACTGACGCCTTGAAATTGTAGCTGCTTAGTATATGTAGCCCCATTATTTTCTTTGAAAAAGTTAGATGTGAAATATGTGAAATAGAGAAATGTTAGATGTGTACGTTATAACATAATTAATTTATTAATCATTAATTCACAATTATTCCACGTCATAGAAATAGTAAAATAGTCATATCAATTTTATAGTCAACTTAAATTCCTCTTTAATTTAATATCTTCTTTCATTACAATGGTTGGGCACAGCCCCTAACACTAATTGTTATTAGGTAACCTTTCTGACCAACTTTAGAGTTCTATTTAAAGAGGCGATTTCTAAAATAAGTGTTTGGAAATAGCTAAAGTAGAGCGAGAATAAATACTCAACTTGTTCGTTCTGTATTCCAAGGTTTTCCTTCCCTCAAATCAATCAAATTGATTAATTCTTTTTGAGGTGAGATATTCCGTTGTAATACGATTAGAGTGAGCAATTATTTTATAAAAGCTTATAATGTGTCAGTAGTGTTTGCCCACCGGTTTAAGGTACGATTTACTAGTTGAAAGTCAAAGGTTCAAACCCAGGCAGGAGCGTTATCGCGGCCCCGGAAGGCTAGGTAGGACTGAAGGTAACTTTTTGGTCAGTAAAAGCCTGACATTCCTTACCAGGGTGGTATCCCAAACCACAAGGAGTCATTTGATGGTTTTCCCACCGAAAAAAGGCCACCTACCACCCACCACCACCTTTGCTGCACCCAAATGATTATCGCGGCCTATCGCAGATATATCAGATAAATTACTAGTTACCTTTTAGCAGTCCAGAAGCTCAGTGTCAGGATAACATACAAAGCATAACTTTAAGTAGTTTATCATCAAATGTTACACAGACACAGTCACACACTATACATACAGTCGCGCACTACACACCTTTTTTGTGTCTTGTATAAGTTCAATATTATTGTTATATTAAGTCATTGGATAATTTTGTTAATATCTTTTTTATATCAGAATCAGAATCAGAATTGTTAATTTGTGATACATAGGTACAGTGGTTGGTCAGGTTTTAATATACAGTGCGCTATGATCAGCCTATTAAAGTCATACAAAAAATAAATTAAATTTTTACATGCAAATAAAGATAAGTTATTATAAGTACGATTAAGTCAAGTAGTCAAAATAATTTGTTAAGTAAATGTGTCAAAATTAATTCAGATTTAAATAAATTATTATGATTTGTGATTACAATATAGTCAAGGAAGCAAATTACATAACATTACAAAAATTACAATTACAAAATGTCAAAATTTATCTAATAAAAAATATGATACACTATAATAACATTTTTGACACAGCATACTTCTCAGTTTTTGTTTAAATAAGTTAATATGTAGTTTTTTTTTAGTTGTTTTGTCAATTTATTATACATAGTACTCACGCGGGGCTTTGCTCCCGTGTTTTCTATCATGGTAAAAACATGACTCTCCTTTTTTGCAGTCGCGTAAAAAGTAGCCTATAACCTTCCTCAAGCTTCGAGCTACTTTCATACCAAATTGCATCCAAATCCACCCAGTACTTTCGAAGATTAGCGCGTTCAAGCAAGCAAACAAACAAACAAACAAACTTTTCCCCTTTATAATATTAGTATAGATAGTTGGTGGCATGTGAAAGACACTTTTATACATTATTAAAGCAGTATTCGCTTTTGGAATGCACAGACGACATGGACATTCGTCCCTTTGGGTCCGATTAAAAGTTAACAAATAAATAACAATAAATAAAAAATAAAACTAAAAAAATATCTTCACCTACTTTCATATCTTCACTCCTAAAACTGAAGACATGCGATGTCCACTAAAAATCACCGGGCTCGCGTGATGTAACGTAATCCTAAATCTCATAGAAAAGAGGCCTGCATCTTAGCGGTGGAAATTTTATAGGCTGATTTCGTTTTCTTTATTGATAAGAGGCAACCTATTATACATATACATCACTCCTGACTTCCCTGTAGAAGTACGATAAAATCAGAGGCTACAATTAAATGCCATTTTATCGATGCATATCACTCATCAATCTATATGTATTACAAATAGGTAATGTTTGTGAGTGAGTTTGTATGTAGGGGATTGACAACGAAACTACTAATTCAAATTTAAAAATTCTGTCACCAGTAGGAAGCTACATTACGACTGAGTGACATGGGCGAGTAGAGCCGCGAGCAAGGGCTAGTCGCTAATACAAGCGATAGACGCGACAACGATGACTGACATTTCAACAGCATTCAATCATTTTCAATCTCATACATTCCGTTTAGACATTCCGAACACTACCGTTGACAGATTGTTTCTTGTATAGACCCTCAGCAGTGATGTTATCGAAATTCACTGCCAAAAGAATTCCAAAGAATACGTTGCTTTATCAGAAAAGTAAAATTTTCCAGAAGGTATCAAAGAGAAACATTCCAATCACACCCTTCACTTACTCAAACATATCTTACATATTTCTTGAGCTCATATCTTGGCATGAACATAAATTATCGGAACTACCATGTGAGAGGCGATAGCAACTCAATGGGCGAAGTTGTGCTTGTGTTCGATCTAATCCTCCAACCATTGTGGATCCAGTCTCCAGTGGATTACGTAAATACCTTATCTTTGTGGAGTAAGCAGGAGTAAAGTTGTTAGTTTGGTATTACATTTGTGAAAAAATAGGGGTATAAAAACAAAATAGTTTACTGATAAAACAGGAAAAAAGCTTGATTAAACAAAACCAACTCTTATATATGCCACCATTTTCTTTTTACATCCAAGGAAACCGCATGACTAGCAAACATCGTACAGAGGAAAATTTACAATATTTTCTAACTAATAAGCACTAAATTTTGTTCAAAAGTACCAGGACGCCAGCTTTTCAAAGGAGGTAGCCACGTCCGAAGCTAACAGCAATGAAGCGATAGATAAATATTAAAATATTCATAGCGTGTGGAGGATGGGGGGCGACCGTCGAACGAGCAAAATGGAGTAAATTGACAGACACACGGCTATTCGTGGTAAAAGATTGCGTTTCAAACGCTAATACGATTTTTACACCAAATATCCGACGCCTCGGAGTAACCGTGACGACGCACTATGCGTTGGGGAGGGGAAACGACGCTTGTCGATACACAGAATGAAATCAGGCGTTACTTTGCGGAAATCCAAACCAAACTAATACTACAGAAAATAGTGGATTGCATGCATGTATTTTTATTGTATCAATTTCAGCACCGGAAGATCGGTGCTGCATACTTGTTTAACATAATTGTATAACTGATTTTTTGGCAGAATTAATACAAGATATTTTTGTAGAATTAGCTTATCAATGTATTTATAATTTTATTTACTCATAGCCGACTAATATTAAGAGTAATACAATGCACAACAAATAATTTATTTATTTTTATAATTTATTTATTTATTTATATGCACTCACAACACTTACAACAAAAAATAAAAACAGACAAAAGAGCATAAAGATGCTGCTTATTTCATTAGAAATTTCTAACAGCAGACCTGCGATTCGAGAGTTGAATAAGAATTGAGAGACACAGTAACTTTGCCCTATGTACCACACAGCATTTACTACTATTCTAAATGAAGACAGATTCGAAAAGGGCATATTACAAGCAATTAAAATCTCTGGTGTCGAGTTCCATATTTAGAGAAAAAGTCGCATATTTCAAATTTAATATTAATAACAAAATTAAAAACCCTAAAGTGTTATGGAATAATTTAAAAAACACCGTACTACCAAATAAACAAATAGATGACCTTCCTACTCACCTTAGAAATCCTGACCGAATAAATAATCATTTTTTGAATGTGCCTGGCAGCGCTATCTGCAATGATGCGCAACGTAATTTCTTCGAATCTCATCGATTCAGAGATGATAACGCTACTTTCGCATTACAATCAGTAACCGAAAGTCAAATAATGAGATACTTTCGCGAGCTTAAATCTAATGCAGAAGGCTGTGATAGGGTTAGTTTGAATATGCTTTTATTAACTCTCCCACACACACTTAAAGCGATCACCGATATTGTGAACAGTTCGATCGACTCAGCGACGTTTCCTGAAATTTGGAAAATAGCACTCGTTAGACCGTTACCCAAAACTACGAATCCCACGGACCTAAAAGATCTCAGGCCCATTAGCATTCTGCCTTGTTTATCCAAAATTGCCGAAAAGGCCGTGTGCCAGCAGTTGTCCCAATATTTGGAAGCAAATAAAATACTGCCTGAACTACAGTCAGGCTTTCGCAAACAGCGTGGTACTGCTACGGCACTTTTGGACGTTACGGATAGTATTTTGGCAGCGCAAGATAAGGGCTACTGTACACTTCTTGTCCTGCTTGATTTTTCGCGGGCTTTCGACTGTATCAATGTTGATTTGTTCCTTTCAAAACTATACTATTATGGTTTTGATCAACATACAATACAGTGGTTCCATAGTTACCTCACTAACCGTCAACAACGTGTGGTAATCCGATTAAGTGATGGGTCATCCTTTGCTTCATCACTCACTCCTATTAAAAGAGGAGTTCCGCAAGGCTCTATACTGGGTCCCATTATTTTTATTTTATATTGTGCAGACATTATAAATTCTCTCAAGCATTGCAGTTATCATATTTATGCTGATGATGTGCAAGTTTACATTTCTTTTAAGCCGAGTGACTATGATAGTGCGTTAAAGCATCTCAACCATGATCTCAACAGTATAGCATCTTGGGCTAAGGACAACGGTTTGGTACTTAATCCTACTAAATCTAAATACTTACTCTTTGGAACCAAGTGCCAAATCCGTGTCGTACCGGCAACACTCAACGTTACTCTGCTGGGTGAGTCGGTCAGTCGAGTCAGTGAGGCACGTAATCTGGGTCTGCACATGGACGCTGAGTTGAGGTACGAAGCGCATGTGGCAGTATCAGTGCGTACTTGTTTTTATCGGCTGAAGGTCCTTTATAAAATAAGGCCTTATCTATCGGAGGAGCTGCGAATCCAACTCGTTGAGTCACTCGTACTCTCAAATTTAAATTATGCAGATACAGTTATTGGCCCTCGACTGCTGGCTAGAACTGACCGACTGATCCAAAGGGTGCAAAACGCCTGCGCTCGATTTTGTTTTACGATTCCACCGAGAACTCACGTAACGCCATTTTTAAATAGACACTCTATCCTCAAAATGAAGTCGCGTCGTAAGTTACATTTGGCTTGCCTTCTGTTTGGAGTGATAAAGTACAAGCAACCGAGCTATCTTTATAACAAATTGAGTTGGATCGCTGGTAGAAGGGAATGCGCAAGCAGAATGTGCTCGCAACAACTTGCTACTCAACCGCACAAGACAGCTGCTTTCAGAGGCAGTTTCAGGTACGCTGCATCCAAATGCTGGAACAATATTCCCCCGCCAATAAGACAGATTAAAAGGTTGGATACATTTAGAAGTCAGCTTAGACAGTTTCTTATAAACTCACAGAAGGAACTGGGCGAGGCGATTGCAAACTCTTCTTTAATTTGAAGTTGTCAATACAGGCAGGAGCACAAAATGATAATCACAGCAAATCTATTTATTTATTATTTATTTATATTTTAGACAAAATCCATACAAAATTTATTACTAAAACATGTACATAATGTTAATAAAATTATGAACTAAACACTAATTCCAATATATTTCTCTCGGCATCATCTTTAAATCGGTATCGGAAATGCTGCCGCTGTCAATATTGCACAAACCATTTCGCATAGCATTACTGTCACCCTCATGTTCTTTTTATTATTTAATTGTACCTACGCCACCTGCTCGACGTCCGTAAGTACGGCTACTGGGATCCAGCAGAATACCAGCGTCAGGCATATTTGCCTGGCACATGCTGAGCTGGACTCCCATTTGGTGCAATTTGGAGACACACACCGCACCGACTTTCAATGTTACATTTTTAAAAGTTGTTTGTTTCTGTTTTTCGTTTATAATATTTTTGATTGTATGTATACGTTTGTTCTGTTCTTTCTTTTTCTGTAATTTGTGTTATATTTAATGTGTTTTTATGTGTTGACCAATAAAAGTTTTATCTATCTATCTATCTATCTATTCCCACATCATATGATTGTCTGGCGTTTTGAGTACTTTTTGCGGCCTACCCTAACGTTCTTACCTTGGTATTGTTCATCAAATCATTAAGCTCCTTGTTCTAAGTTGGGATATATACGTCATCTGACAAATGCTTGCACTGTATGGACAGGCTCACTCAAATCTGTGAGCATCTTTCTTCAAAAGACCATCTCAGACTGAAACCTACAAGGTTCCCATATAATTAAACCAGTATAGATTGTATGGACTTTAAAAGAGATGGACCCCTGAGTTTGTTTTGGTGTTTCTTCTCAGGGTAGTCAGTTAGGAAACACCGGCCTCATCTAGTTAACATTTACGAAAACAAAAATTACGTGTAAAAGTGTTATTTAATAACCAATTTGCAAAATAAAGATCATTTCTATCATTCTCATTTTACTTTTTACGTTGTTTACCTGCACAACGCGTGTTATTGATAAAAAATATGTCCACAGCAACGCCAATGCAAACCCGTATTTCATGAAAAGCTTTTAGTGAAAAACAAACAAGTGTAATAAAACGATTATTTGACTTGTGACTTTGTAATTATTGCTGTTTCTATTCGAAACAGTGTTGTTTATGTGTCTTCCAAACTTTAACTTTATTTATTTAAACTGTTTTGTTCCATAGTGTTACATGGGCGGACTTAATGCAGCAAGGCATTTCTCTACCAGTTAACCTTTGAGTTAAAAAATACATTATGGTAGGTGGACAAAACAAAAAAAAAATATATAATTATAATACTAATAAAAACTAATAAATACGTTGCTTAATCCTTTTGATTAAGAGAGCTCATAATAGTTATAACGAAGACCAAACTAAGAATAACAGTCCCTTAAGTAGTGGTTTCTAATTTTACGCTTAAAAGAAAATATTGACTCAAGCTTCTTGATGTCAACAATTTTAAAACTTTAATGTTAGCAATGATAATAAAATACTTTAACCTAAATTGTTTTCCTGTATCCGACGTTATCTAATATCACGATGTCACACACAAAAAAAAAACAATAATTTTAATTGAAAAAAGGAATGTTGCCGCACACTAGGCATATACCGCTCAAATTATTATGCTTTGTATTCATCCCCCCACGATTTTATCAAATACAACAGTCTAGATTGATGAGGAGTGTGGTGTGATGACTAGAACCTGGTCTTTTACCTTTATGTATATTTTTTCATTTGATTTGATTTTTTAAGAGAATAGCAGTGTGGGTAGAATTCATATTACTCAAACCAAATCAAATCAAAATGTTTATTCGCAAGAAATACATTGTTTATAAGGAAAGATCTTATATCCTAAAAGTCACTGTATTCTGCCTGCAAGCAAGCGTGCAAATTATTTATATTTATGTCATTAAACTATTATTACTCCATGCAATTCAATTATTATTATCATATACAGTATTCAAAAATTCGATTAATATAATTATTACATGCAATTTTATCGTCAACATTATTTTACTAATTAAATTATTCACTTTTATTTCCAAATTCAATAAAAACAGTTTTTTTGCAGCCACTTTGTCAATTTTGTTTTAAATACATTCCTCTGTAACAATTTCAATTCATTTGGGAGGTTATTATAAATTAAAACACTTATTATAAATTTTCTTATAAATCTTGTTAACTCCTCTAAGCTAAATATGTTCGTGTCTGAAGTGGGTTCACGCCAATAGTGTAATGGGTGGGGTTCGATCCCTGGACCTCTCGATCACAAGTCAGCTATCGACCTTAGTCAGCTATCGAAAACCGTTGCGGCTGCAAACCGTTTTTCATACGGCACAAAATATTGACTTTACCATCAATTTATATTTTTGAAATCGCGCTATTTGTTAAAACTAACCCTAATCTATTTCCCCGCATGACAGATGTGTTTCCTAGAAATAGACGTGATAACAGTCAACTCTGTCAACACAGGTCTCGGACTGCACTTATGCGCAAGAGTGTTTTTTGTATGGCTCCCATTATTTACAACAAGTTTCCTAAAAGCTGGAATTTAAGAATTTTTTAGAATTTAAGAGAAAAGTAAAATTATTTTTAGCTAGTAAAGCATATTATGATGTAACTGATTTTTCAATGGAGTCGTTTAAATTGACATAAATTGCCCTTTATACATTGATTTAATTTTAAATATATGTTAATGTAATAATGATTTGTGACTAAGTACCTACTTTTTTGATCAACACTGACTTTATATTATTGTTTTAATTTTTAATCTATTTTTTAAATAATAGAATTTTTGACATCTTCCTATTGTAACGTTCTATAATAATTAATTTGTTAATTGATATAATTTAATCTGTTTACTTATGTCAGAATTGACAATTTTAATGAATATTGTAATATTTTATTTATTTTTAATCATAAACTTTTGTTAATATTTGCACACCATGACAATATGGTAAACATGTTAGCACAACTTCATGTACTTGTAACACATTGCATGCATTTTTGTTGTTTATAAGATGTATGTACTACACTCATGTTTGAGCAAATAAAGTTATCTGAATCTGAATTTGAATCGACGTTAGTCAGCTATCGACACATCACTACTGCATCATTATTATTTTTCTTCGCAATGAAACCGTTTCAGTTAAAAGAGTATTTCAAATTATTTTATAAAGTGCTGTGATTGCTAGACAAGCCCTTCTATTTGATACCAATAATGAGGGAGTTTAAAAAAATGTGTTCCGTCATTTTGTGGTGGAGACCATCTTGGGTTTATAATACTACTGAGTACATATTATTGTAAATTGTACATTTTATAAAACTAAACGTACCTTTCAGGTCAATCGGTCAGCAAGAAGGGGGTAAAATTTCAATGACTAGATTTGAAAGACGACGATGTAGTCAATTTAAAAATAAAACCGTTTAATTATAAGCAAAATTTACAGCAGTGGTGGTTGAGTGGTTACAGGCAGAACTTACAAGCTTGTAGGTTGTGGGTTTGAACCCAGGCAATCACATTACTTTGTGTAATTTTAATCTTTAATGCCATGACGCGCATACAATAAACCTGTACGGTCAAAATATAAAAAGAGTGTCTGCGTTAAAGCACCTGGGACATTTTCTTACTTAAAGGCAATGTTGACATTGAACGCCAACGCCCTGCGCTCCCTGCGCAGGGCGTTGGCGGTTCTAAGGAACATGCTGGCCTGGAGATTTGCTTGGTGTAGCGATGAAGTAAAAATTACATTGTTTAAGGCGTATTGCCAAACTTTTTACACGAGCGGTCTCTGGGTCAAGCATACCAAGAATGCGCTGGATGTCTTGCTCATCCAATACAATAATATCTTCAGAATGCTGTTAAGACTTCCCCGCTTCTGTAGTGCGTCTGAGATGTTTGCAAAGACACATACAGATGGCTTCCAGCCATTATGCGCAAAAAGCTCTTTTCGCTGATCAGCAGAGTGCGGGCGAGTAACGACAGCATTCTGTCGACTGTGGCGGAGAGATTTAACTCTCCTTTCATTTATTTATTTCATTTATTTATTTAATTAGAACGTGTAGCGTAAAACCGCTACGGTTAAAACCTCCTCCAATCCTAATCCAAACTTTTCAATAAAAATTTTTTTCTTCATAGCTGTTATTCACATTTGAACCAGGAATCGTGAAAAAATCGTCGGTTGTTTGCCTTTTGACGGCGTCATTACATTTTTGGGACCCGATAAGTGATGGTCGACCTTATTTTTTGTGATTAATATCGAAATTATGAAGTGAAAGTTTTTTTTCTGTTGGTGTAAACCCAATAAAAAATATAAAGTGTCCTAGCAAAAGTATAGTCTGTGGGTGATTTTCTGGTTAATTTGGTATGTATTGTCGTCTTTTTTCTTTTCGATCCATTTCGCACTAGTTTCATAATTAATCAAAGATTCAGCTTGCATCGGTGGTCTGAAGTTTCTTTTTTGTTTAGATCCCGTTACAAGCCAATTTTTGGCTCCACCCTACGGGCAAGCGACGTCGGTTATCGACGACGGAGGTCGGGGCGCTCTCGCCCGATATCCGAGCACATCCTGTGCCTGAGATGTCCATCTCAAAGGCCTGAAGAGAGTACGAGGTAGATGCGGACTCCGCAGCGCAGTGGCTCCGTGATTTCTACGTTACTTCCCACAGTCGTGTTCAGCCGTCCAGGAATTACCGAGTTTTCGCAGCAGGAGTTCTATTTTAAATAGTGCACCTAATTTGTATATTTCTAATCTAAAAATTCTCACGTCAAAAACTCTTTCTAACCTAAGGCCTATCAAGACGCGTTGGATGCTCTTAGTCTTTTTGTAATTAAAATTACTAATAATGCGTATTCGCCTAGCTATAACCGATTGCAATCGATTTTTTTTGTTAGGTAAGTTAAAAATATTTGCATAATACTTTCGATAACATTCTTTTTCTTTCCGCTAAGTTAACCCACGCCATCACTGAAAGGTTCCCAATAATAACTAATATTTAACTTTTTTATATATTTTTTAATTAAGTACTTGTTTTCTATCTTTTTCCTTTTAATCAAAATTAAACGTTTTAAGTAGCGGTTGTGTTTTACTGTGCACTTAATTTTATTTACGCTACAATATGGCGCCCGAATTAAAGTAAGTTTGCATATTAATTATTACTAAAATACCTTTTTTTTTTTTGTTATCTCGTGTGTGGTTGCTCTTGAGAGCAATCTTTAATTTTCATCTTTCTTGTTGTGAGTTTCAGGTTTTAGAATTGGTCAGATACCCGTATGGAAGTTAAAAGGATTACCTGTCTTGAATGTTTTCCCGATTCATACGACTGGACTACAGAATTGCTAACTGAATTTATGTTCTTTGCTAAATTGTGTGATGTTTGTGAAATTCAATTTTAAAGATTAACTTTGTAACTATACCCAATTTCCAATTCTTTTATTTTCTCCCAAAATATACGTATCTATCCCGAGTTTTATTTTATCCCAGTAGGTAGCGGTAGTTAGTTTCCCGTAGAGTGTGTTTGATGTGTGGATGGTTAGGCATCGTGACCAAAGGTAAGCTTTTTGAATGGTCGTGTGCTAGTGTCTACCTTTTTTATTTTTTTTAGCCCGTCTGTTTGCTTTTCTGCTATTTGCTAGTATCTGTTTTTGTTGGATTCTTAGCCCAGCGGATTCCTTTGACGTTCATTTTGTTGTCTTCTTCCCGTATCGATATTACGGCACGATATCTAACGATTTCCTGCTAAGTCCCGCTCTCTTTCATTTAATCTATTTCTATTTTGTGTTTAAAAATGTCCGAAGAAGGTTCTATCGGTGAGACTCCTTTACACGAAAGTATTATTATTTCTAGACCTCCTCCCATTCCACCTAGGCCCACTCCGGGTACTAGTCGTTCTAACTTACCTTCTCCTCTGAAATCCGAGGACTGTCCCGGTTACCTTCTAAAACGATTTTCGCTAAGAAAATGGAACATAAATTATACTGGAGATACCAGTGTTCGAAATTTTTTCACCAGTATCGAAGAAGAGAAGGATTCAGACGACATAACTGACAGATATCTGCTTAAACGCTTCCACGAAGTGTTATCCGGTCGCGCCTTGAATTATTATAGGTCAATCCATCGACCTGATATGACTTACCCCGAATTAAAAGAAAATTTCTTCAATACATTCGGAGAAAATGATTTCGAGTTTAAAACCGGTCAACAAGTTAGAAATACAAAACAGAAATCAGATCAACCTGTTTTACATTTTGTGCATCAGATTTCTCAATTGAATGATACATTACGTAAACCAGTCGATAAATCTGAACTATTAGAAATTATCACTCACAACATGCATCCTAGATATTTTCCATGCTTATCGATACATAAATTTACTGACTTAGATGCGCTCATTGACACTGCATCGCATTTTGAAAGTTTTTTGCCCAAATCTACAAAATTAGTTTCAAGCGCAACAAATCAATCACAAATCTGTCCAAAATGCAATAAAACGGGACACCCCTATCGTACTTGCCCTGATTTCCCTGGTATGCTATGTTTTAAATGCCGCACACCTGGTTTTATAACTCGTGATTGCCCAAAATGCAATCCAAAAAATGTTTAGCCCACCGGCGACACGCATTACTCCGTACAGTGTCACCGGTGATAGCGTCCGATTCGTCTGATAACCGTCCTTTCATCGAGATCATATTGTGTAACCGGGTCGTTAAAGCCCTACTTGACTCTGGTGCACAAATGTCCCTTATTAGTGATTGTTTAACCCAACAACTGGGTATTTCTTTAAAATCAAACGTTCAGTGCCCACCTGTTATTTCCGCTAATAACTCTCCTATTGATATTTTAGGAACTATCTTTCTCCCAGTTAAGTTTAATGGTACGACTTTTGTCCACGAATTTTTAGTAGCACGTTCTATGTCTTCTTCAGTTATTTTAGGTATCGAATTTTGGAATAAGTTCGGTTTGACTTCAGTTTTTAGTCAAGCTTTTAACAAAAATATCAAAGGTAATATGTACCTTCCTCCCGACTCTAATTCCCTACCTCCTGACTCACATACCCTTCCCTCTGACTCTCAATCCCTTCCTCAGATTAATTGCATTAGCGAGGTTCGATACATTTACCCTCGTAACGTTTTATTACCAGACCAAGAGCTAAAGTTACAACGGGTCATTGAGGAATTCGATGTCATTTCATCCGATAAAGTTGGCCTTGGTAAGACTACTTGGCTATCACACAAAATAAACACTACTGGACCACCAATTAGACAACGTTTTTACCCTCTTTCACCTGTTAAGTTAAAGTTGCTCAATGAGGAAATCGATAAGATGCTGGAGATGGGTGTCATTCGTCCCTCACGTTCTCCATGGGCCAGTCCTGTTGTGATGGTTACCAAAAAGGACGGTTCTGTACGTTTTTGCGTTGATAGCAGGAAATTGAATAGCGTTACTACTAGAGATTCTTATCCGCTATCGTATTCACGATATTCTTGACAACCTTCGAGGTGCAAGGTATATAAGTTCTCTTGATTTTAGGAGTGCATTTTGGCAGATTCCTCTCGCTGATGATGAGAGTTGTGAAAGAACCGCTTTCATAGTTCCACAACGAGGTTTATTTGAGTTCGTCAGAATGCCATTTGGTCTCACGAATGCAGCTTCCGAGATGCAGCGCCTTACTGATATGATCGTCAATTTTGAATTCACTTCGACCAGTGATAATTGCGTTTTCGGTTACGTCGATGATCTAATCATAATATCAAAAGACTTTGATAGTCACCTCTCGCTCCTTAGAAAAGTACTAGACTGTCTCAAGGAGGCCGGTTTAACTATTAACCTAAAAAAATGCGAGTTCTGTAAAAGCGAATTGAAATATTTGGGTTATATCATTAACGAAAAGAGTTTACAAACTGATCCCAGCAAGCTCGATGCTATTAGGGATTATCCCGTTCCTACTACAGCTAAGTCACTACGTGGTTTTATTGGGTTATGCTCATATTATAGGCGTTTTGTTGATGGTTTTTCTTCTATAATAGCTCCACTCACTGCCCTTATAGGAAAAAAGAAGGGTCGTGACCCTATAAGTTGGGATGATGCCGCCGATCAAGCATTCCTAAAATTAAAGGATGCGCTCATCAATACTCCCGTTATGGCATGTCCAGATTTCTCGAAGCCCTTCATTTTGCAATGTGATGCGTCAGCTGTTGGTCTTGGTTCAGTTCTTTCTCAAAAGTTCGATGGTGTTGAACATCCTATCGCTTATTATTCACGCTTATTCTCAAAAGCAGAACGCAATTATAGTACAACTGAACGTGAACTTTTATCCGTTCTTGATTCCATTAAGCATTTTCGCTGTTATTTAGATGGAATGAAGTTTTCTGTTATAACCGATCATATGGCCTTGAAATGGCTCCTCACACTATGTAATCCCTCAGGGCGTTTGGCGCGATGGGCTACTGTGATTTCCCAATACACGTTTGATATCATTCATCGCAAAGGGTCGCAACACGTCGTTCCAGACGCTTTATCTAGAATGTACGCGAGTCCGCTTACATTCGATCAAGGACCTGACCATACCAATGATAGATGGTATAAAAAGGTGTATTTAGGGGCTCGTGACTCCCCTCAAACGTTTCCAGCATACGCCATTCGGAACGGTGTTCTGTTAAGACGCATGCCAATCACTAACCCATTGTGCTCTGATCCTTGGCGCGTAGTTTTACCCGTTGAAAAAGTTAAATCCGCTATATGGGAAGCTCATAATAATCCTCTCTCTATACATCCTGGAGTTTCAAAGACTTATTTTAAGCTCAAGGATAACTTTTACTGGCCAAATATGTTTCGAGATGTTTCTGAGACTTTAAGGCAATGTGAGGTTTGTAAAGCTTATAAGATCGCGAATTCCCAACCACGTGGTCATATGTGTTATCCAAAGGAAGTTTCTTTACCTTTACAAATGATTTCTATCGACGTTATTGGACCGCTTCCAATCGCTTATTATGGGTTCAAATACATTTTATCTATGGTCGATGTTTTTTCTAAACATGTTTGGTTAGTGCCCCTTAAAAGGATTGACGCCAATTCAGTTATAAAAGCTTTGGAATCTGAAATATTTTTTAACTTCGGAGTTCCACGGTCTATTCTCTGTGATAATGCTACCGTTTTTCGTAGTAATCAGTTTTTAAACTTTCTTAGATCGTTTCGCATTGAATCCCCTACATATACCCCTTATTACACTCCACAAGCAAACACGGTAGAACGTTATACCCAAAGTGTCGTTACTTGTTTGAGCATATTGGTTGGCGAGAACCAAAGGAATTGGGCTAAATTGTTACCCAAGGTCAAACTTTACCTCAATTCATGTATTAATTTAGCCACAGGGTTTACGCCAAACTTTCTCATATTCGGTAGAGAAGTCTGTATGGATTCATCGCGTGCGAATAACCAGACTCTAAGCACTAATTTAGCTGAAAGTCGGGAACAACACGCGAGTAATCTGACTTCGCTCGCCGAGATTTACGCAAAAGTAGCGGACAATCTTTCTTCTGCTTTTCTCCGTAATTCGCGAAATTACAATACGAACCGGACGGCTATTACACTTAATGCCGGCGACATTGTATGGAGGCGTAATTTTTCAAAATCGTCAGCTGCTGAATACTTTACAGGAAAGCTTGCTCCTCGTTTCATTAAATGTCGTGTGATCAGAGTCATCTCCATGACTACATATGTCCTACAAGACTGTGATTCTCATCATATTGGACAATATCATATAAAAGACATACTTAAATGAATTAATTTGTTCCATATTCTTAACTTAATCAGCATTACTTATGTTAGGCCATTAGTTTTCAATTAACGACACCTCTTTTATTATTTCGACCCTCATTCCTCCCTGGAGTTAATATTTATTCATAACCATTTCCTCTCATTAGGCGTCGTATTTTTGATTTTGATTTAAGGTCCACCCTCTTCAACTTAACCCTCTCTCTTTAACTTAACCTTCTAACTTATCCCTCTATAACTTAAGCTCTTAAATTCAGTCTTGAGTCGTGTTTGACTTTGAGTCGTGTTTGACTTTGAGTCGTGTTTGACTTTGAGTCGTGTTTGACTTTGAGTCGTGTTTGACTTTGAGTCGTGTTTGACTTTGAGTCGTGTTTGACTTTGAGTCGTGTTCGACTTTGAGTCGTGTTTGACTTTGAGTTGTGTTTGACTTTGAGTCGTGTTGGACTTTGAGTCGTGTCTCACTTCGAGTTTTTATCTGACTTCGAGCTTTTGTGTTCGACTTCGAGTTTTTGTTTGACTTCCTTTGAGTTTTCGTCGTATTTTTAAGTTATTTCTTAATCTCAACCCTTATTTGTTTCGTGTTGATTATTGTTCTTTGTTCCTATATATATTTAAGAATATTACTCTAGATCTATCGTTTGTTTTTCTATTCTAATGTAGGTTTAGGAGACGCATCTGAAGCTCGCACTGTTAACGTCTAAACTGGAGGCCGGCTTTCAATTTTATTCAGTATCAGCTGCACTTCGATGTTGTTGATTTGATGTATTTTGTTTAAAGTTAGTTAGGCTAGTTTATTTAATTTGTACATTATGGTTTTCACTCTTGGTTGATGCTATCCCTTTTGTGTTGTCAGTCTGTTATTGTGTTTTCAATCTGTTGTTGTGATGTCAATCTGTTATAGCGTTGTCACCCTCTCACTGGGTTGATACATTCACTTGGGTTGATCTCTCACCTTTCTTTTAGGGTTGTCAACCACCTTTCTTTTAGGGTTGTCACTCACCTTTCCTTTAGGGTTGCCACTCACCTTTAGGGTTGCTACTCTCAATTTTTTTACTGGGAATGGGGTACTGTAGCGTAAAACCGCTACGGTTAAAACCTCCTCCAATCCTAATCCACACTTTTCAATAAAAATTTTTTTCTTCATAGCTGTTATTCACATTTGAACCAGGAATCGTGAAAAAATCGTCGGTTGTTTG
Source organism: Tholera decimalis (assembly GCA_943138885.2). Lineage (NCBI taxonomy): Eukaryota > Metazoa > Arthropoda > Insecta > Lepidoptera > Noctuidae > Tholera > Tholera decimalis. The sequence continues at coordinate 1,477,329 of OW964553.2, read as the reverse complement.
CCTTTTGACGGCGTCATTACATTTTTGGGACCCGATAAGTGATGGTCGACCTTATTTTTTGTGATTAATATCGAAATTATGAAGTGAAAGTTTTTTTTCTGTTGGTGTAAACCCAATAAAAAATATAAAGTGTCCTAGCAAAAGTATAGTCTGTGGGTGATTTTCTGGTTAATTTGGTATGTATTGTCGTCTTTTTTCTTTTCGATCCATTTCGCACTAGTTTCATAATTAATCAAAGATTCAGCTTGCATCGGTGGTCTGAAGTTTCTTTTTTGTTTAGATCCCGTTACAAGCCAATTTTTGGCTCCACCCTACGGGCAAGCGACGTCGGTTATCGACGACGGAGGTCGGGGCGCTCTCGCCCGATATCCGAGCACATCCTGTGCCTGAGACGTCCATCTTAAAGGCCTGAAGAGAGTACGAGGTAGATGCGGACTCCGCAGCGCAGTGGCTCCGTGATTTCTACGTTACTTCCCACAGTCGTGTTCAGCCGTCCAGGAATTACCGAGTTTTGGCAGCAGGAGTTCTATTTTAAATAGTGCACCTAATTTGTATATTTCTAATCTAAAAATTCTCACGTCAAAAACTCTTTCTAACCTAAGGCCTATCAAGACGCGTTGGATGCTCTTAGTCTTTTTGTAATTAAAATTACTAATAATGCGTATTCGCCTAGCTATAACCGATTGCAATCGATTTTTTTTGTTAGGTAAGTTAAAAATATTTGCATAATACTTTCGATAACATTCTTTTTCTTTCCGCTAAGTTAACCCACGCCATCACTGAAAGGTTCCCAATAATAACTAATATTTAACTTTTTTGTATTTTTTAATTAAGTACTTGTTTTCTATCTTTTTCCTTTTAATCAAAATTAAACGTTTTAAGTAGCGGTTTGTGTTTTACTGTGCACTTAATTTTATTTACGCTACAAACGGTTATGTTTACAACCAATGACAGTAACTAAAATTAAAAGAGACAATTATAATATAACACATACTAAAATAAACAAAGTAGGTATAGTCAAATTTTAAGTGAGAACATAAATAAAAGAAGGTTAACATTTTAACAACACTTTCATGAATTCTTCTCACAGTACATCTAACATACCAATAAAATCTTCATCCATCCATCCGCAAACAGATCACTTGTTGGATTAGAATCCAAGAAATCATTAAGCGTGGCCAGAGTGCGAGGAATTGGCGACTTAGCACGTGCTGACTGAATGACTGTTACTACCTTGATGGTCCTTCCCATAAAGCTAGTTATAATTTATTTTGTTATACTATCCATCAAATCCAAGGCTGTGGGTCACGATGAAATCAATCGGGGTATGATTACCTTGATCCTAGACTGTCTTCTCCCACCAATTTCCCACATCATCAATTATTCCCTGGATTCCGGACAATTCCCATCCTTGTGGCGTATGGCCTATGGCCGTCCACTTCCTAAAATATCAAATCCTTCACTACCTAACCATTTTAGACCTATATCCATTCTCCCTTTTTTGTCAAAAGTGCTCGAAGCCTGTGTTCACACACAGTTTTCTGGATTTGTTTACCGGAATAATCTTGTAAGCTCATTCCAGTCTGGATTCAGACCCGGGCACAGTACATCCTCTGCTCTTCTTAAAGCGACTGGCGACATTAGAGAAGCTATGGAGGATACTAAAGTTACTGTATTAGTATTAATTGATTTCTCCAATGCCTTTAACGCCGTCAGTCACGATATACTCCTAGCTATCCTCTCCCATCTTATGGTTTCTCCCGAAGCGCTGGAATGGTTCACTTCTTATCTTCGGGGACGTCAGCAGTCGGTCCGCATTGATGAGAGATCTTCAAATTGGCGTGGTCTGGATGCTGGTGTTCCACTAGGCTACCGCCTAAAGAATACCTTCTTTCTCCATTATTATTCTCTGTCTTCATTAACTTTATAACTCACTGTCTTCGGTGTTCGTATCATCTTTACGCCGATGATCTACAATTATATACTGCTGTGCGGGTTGAAGGTTTGTCGGATGCTATAAGGGATGTAAACCGAGATTTGGATGCTATTAATAGCTGGTCTGACAAATTTGGGGTGTCAGTAAACCCCTCAAAATGTCAGGCTATCATTATTGGTAGCTCACGCATGATGTGTAGAGTGGTGGCTAACTCTCTTCCACCTATTATTTTTAATGGTGCCATCATTCCCATCAGCCCTAGCGTAAAATATCTCGGTTTGCATCTTGACGCGACACTTGGTTGGCAAAATCAAGTTTCTAGGGTCAGCCAAAGGGCCAATGGCACTTTGCGTTCCTTGTATCGTCTGAGAAACTTTTTGCCTGTTAAGACGAAGACTATGCTTGTGCAGACTTTAATTTTCACTTTAATCGACTATGGTGACGTGTGCTACTTTGACCTGAATGCGGTCTTGCTCGATAAGCTTGATCGTCTCCTCAATAACTGCATTCGGTTCATATTTAATTTAAGGAAATATGACCATGTCTCAAGTTTCAGGTCTGAGCTTAAATGGATGACCATTCGCCAGAGGAGAAGTTTGCGCGCTTTGACAACTCTTTTCTCTTTACTCAACTCTCCCAGCCCTCCTTCTTATCTAATGCCTCACTTTCAATTTCTATGTTCTTCACACAATAAGAATCTACGTTCATCCAATAATCTTCTCTTACTCTGCCCTTCTCATACATCTGACTTTGTTCATTCTTCTTTTCATATCCAGTCGATTCTCCTCTGGAATGCACTTCCTCTCGAGATCAGAACGGCTGACAGTCGCTATGCATTTAAAAAGAAATTCCGGATCTATTTTCTACACCAATAAGCAGAATTTCCACATTCGGTTTTCATTTGCAACTTCATTATATATATATATTTGTATATGTATATATATATATAAGTATTTATCTATATATATTATTTATGTAGATTTCTATTTTTTAATGATACTAGGGTTTTTGTGTTATTACTTTTATTATATATAATTTTTTTTCTAATTTTACATCACACGTTCATATTGCACCTCCCACACTATCTCTTCACCACTCATGGTTGACTGGTAGAGAATGCCTACGGCATTAAGTCCGCCTTTGTACCTATGTGCATAAAGTGTAAATAAATAAATAAATATTATGTACTAACCCTAGCATAAGCAGTATACTAACACATCTATGGATTTTTAATTATCCGAAATAAAGAATATTAATTTGAATTAAATCGGTGCAGGAAAACATCGTCAGGAAATCGGCAGGTCCAAGGGTGGGAGATATGTGACACTCAACCTGCACTGGAACACGGCCCAATCCCTCTCACAAAGAGGTGACCTATGTCCCAGTGGTGGGAAAGTAATAGGTTGAATATTGTTACGAGCTGGGGTTCAGGATAGAAATAATTACGCCAATTAGACCAAAATTAACACTTTAGTTAAGTAAACACAAAATAAAAATTAACACAGTTATTCACACTACGATACTTGTCACTAAACACTTAAATCGCACTGAGATTCACTTGTAGAGCTTCGATTATATCGCGTATTCGCCTCGTAATAAGACTGCTGTCTGTGTTCCTCTGGGATCTATTTATACCCCGGTCTATGAGTTCTAGAACATTCTTGTAAAATCGACTCATTGTTTAAACTGCCAAGAATATTTCAGAACCTACTCGAGATATACTCGCCGCTAGATGGCGTTACTGTCTTGACTCGGTATACTCAGTACTGCTACTCGCCGCTAGATGGCGTTAGTGTCTCAAACATTCTAGATTTCTGTCGAAAATTCTCGACGTACTTCACTAAGCGATGGCGTAACAATATTATTAACTAGCAATCGCCCGGGGATTCACTCCCTTGAACTTTTCCACAATAAAACTAAAACCCTCCTTTTTTTTGCATTCGGGTAAAAACTAGCCTATAACCTTCCTTAAGCTACATTCTACTTCCAGACCAAATTCCATCTAAATCCACCAAGTACACACATCAAAAGTGTCTAGGGATCAAGCATTTTTATGCGGATTTCTTGAGATTGAGATGTGGCTTTGTAATAAATTTATAATTTTATAAATTTATATGGATCCTTTTTGGTGCATTTCATAATTTGAAACAGGAACTGTTAATCAAATTCGAGTAAAAGATGAAAATCAGCTGTCAATATTTTCCCTATAAAAACATACAACGCATTGAAGACATTATTAGTGCTACTGTTTCCCTACTACTGATTAAAACCAACGTTATTATGGAGCGGCGACGTCATTTAAGCAGGGAAGAAATGCTCAGAGCCGTGGGAATGATAGAAGCTGGTTCCCGGCAACGTACTGTGGCTTTAGCTCTGAATACAAGTCAGAGTGTTATCAGTCGACTTTGGACACGTTACCGAAGCACTGGTACCGTGGCTGAGCGCCATGGAGGACGGTATCGCTGCACCACACGGAGACAAGGCCGATACATTCAAATCTTAACTCGAAGAGCTCCAACAATAACCGCCATGATGTTAGCCGTGAGGCTTCATCACTCTTCAGGGAACTTAATTAGCGACCAAACAGTCAGAAACCGCTTGCATGAAGTGAACCTTCATTCCCGAAGACCGCTACGGGTACCACCTATAACAATGCACAATCGTAGGATTCGATATCAATGGGCTCTTGAACACAGAAATTGGGCAGAAGAACAATGGCGTTTCGTGTGCTTTTCTGATGAGTCTCGTTTTGGTATGAGACCGGATACAAGACGTATACGACACTGGAGAACCCCTGGACGCCAACAGCGATTTTAATCCTGCCAGGAAGTCCATCCTTATAGTGGTGGAACCATCATGGTATGGGCGGGTATTTGGATCGGCGGAAGAACTGAGTTGATTTGGATCAGAGGCACCCTCAACGCTCAAATTTATGCTGAGACGATTGTATCTGACGTCATCGTTCCTCTACAAGTGCAAATCGGTCCCTTATTTCAGTTAATGCATGATAATGCACGACCGCACACCGCAAGAGTTGTAAGACAGACTCTCGCCGCAGCTAACATCAATGTCCTGCTCTGGCCTGCTCAGTCGCCAGACTTGAACCATGCATGGGATATGCTACAGAGAAGAGCTCTGCCGAATATGGAGGGTATCCAGTCGCAAGAAGACCTTTTTTTGTTGTTGCAACGAACATGGGCGGCCATTCCACAGCGTGATTTGGATGAACTCATTTTGAGTATGCCAAACCGATGTTCTTGTGTTGTTAGTGTTCGCGGTAGAAACACGGATTATTAATTGTTTAAGTTACCCAATAAAATTTTAAAGAAAACTGTTATTTCAGTCTATTTTTCGAACTTTAATGTTAGTGGTTCAAATGTCAAAAATCCCTTTATTAGGAAAATGGCAAATTTCTTTATTAATGCAAAGGTGACTTGGTTTATCGTTACTGTGACAAACGAAAACACTTTATTTGATGAATCCTTAAAGAAAATTTTAATTAATATCAATCAGGAGAAAAGTTATTGCAAAAATATATGTTGATCCCTAGACACTTTTGATGTGTGTAATTTCGAAAATTAGCACGTTTAAACAAATATTCAAACAATATTTTCCGCTTTATAATAATAGGACTATATACGTAGATAGATAAATAGATATACTCTTTATTGTACACCATAACAGAATTAAATGAGGACTTAAAAACTACAAAGGGTGTTACAATGGGTGGTCTTATCGTCGAAAGCGATCTTTTACAGATAAACTTTGGATGGATTTGACACAGCAGGAGAAAATAAATACGCGGGTAGTCCATGGTGTACTATTCACTTATATACAATAAACTAGCTTCCGCCCGCGACTTCGTCCCCGTGGAAAAAAAATCCCCCGATTTTGAAACATTCTTCATTACTGCTCCGCTCCTATTGGTGTTAGCGTGATGATATATAGCCTATAGCCTTCCTCGATAAATGGGCTATCTAACACTGAAAGAATTTTTCAAATCAGAACGGTAGTTCCTGAGATTAGCGCGTTCAAGCAAACAAACAAACAAACAAACAAACTCTTCAGCTTTATAATATTGGTATAGATAAGTAATAACCTATATACACAATACACAATATACGTTATCTATCCAAAAGGACTGAAGACAACATCTGGTATGGAGTCTCTATGCAAAGTTTCAGCTCAAAATAAGTGACTCACAGAATTGACCCCAAATTATCGGTTTCATATGTTTCTTGAATACCAATAATAACAAACGTGTCACAGCCCTATGAGGGTCATCACTTTCCACGTCACTTGGCAATAAAACGATAATTCTCTTGGTTTTTCTTAATTTGAAAAATTCGGTCTCTGGTATCAATGTATTGAAATTTCTAATAAGTTCCACTCATGTAGACATAGGATTACAAAACCCTTGCTATATCGTTTGTTATCATCCAAAGAAGCCGTGCACTTGGTATGTATATACCCTTTAAATTAACGTTGTATACTTAAAAAAAAAAAAACAAAGCTGAGATATATACAAAATAGTAACAAATTAAAGAGAGAGATAGAGATCTTTTACCATTTTTTTGAAAGAAGGAAGGGTTTGTGCTTGTCTTACTGACACGGGAAGAGAATTCCACAGTCGTACTGCTTGAGCTCCGAACGACTTACAAAAGAAATTGGTGGAGTGACTCGGTACCTCTAGCCTGAAGTTTTCCGATGACCTCAGAAATTTGGCGTGTGTGTCATGGAGAAACTTGAAACGTTCTTTAAGATAAGAGGGGGTTTTAGGATTGAACAAAATACTGTAACGCAGATACGAGATGTGTTAGTTCCGGCGAAGACGTATAGGAAGCCACTTGAGTTTCGTATGAAATTCGGATACGTGATCATATTTGCGATCATATTAAAAATGTAATGTGATAACCTTACTAACCAATTCGCTTTATATTCCAAAGCTTAACTTCAACTTATCGACTATTTCTCTTGCTAGTAATGTCCCTTCCCTAGCGGTCGCTGGCGTACATTTCCGTCTGCGTGATGAATAGTTGCGCGATTCGTCTGCTCGTCATATAGCAAACATCTATTATGTTTGAACTGGCCACGGAACTAAGTTACGTGTGAACTGGGCAGTCAATACAAAACTATCAGTGTTATGTGTATAAAACAACTTTCAAATAACGAGAACCTAAATGTCAAGGCACAGAATTTTGCCAGGGTTGCGGGAATATTTTAACGAGATACCGCGGCCCCGGAACTTAAGGGCAGCTGAAGGAACAGGGTGGGTTTTTAGTCAGTAGAACTCTGACACTCCCATCCGCTCAATCCACAGCGGGAGTCATTAGATGATTATCCCGCCGCAAAAAGCTATAAATACTGTGATAAAAGTAAGCAAAGTGATAATTAGGTAGAGAATCTAACGGAGCAGGGTGGGTTTTTATTCAGTAAAAGTTTGATACTCCTTTCTGCTCCATCCAGAACAAAAGGCATAGAATATGAACTAAGATAATAATTAGAAAAAAAAAAGCGACAAACAGGCGGGACCCAATTGATCATGATATAATTTTAATTTAAAAAGTTTGACGGGTCCCGCCTGCTTGTCACTTTTTAAAATAAAAATGTGCTTTTTTCTTCCATTTCAGTTGAGTAGTCGGGTTTTTTAGATTTTTAAAATAAGTTTTTTATTTTCATCTTTTTAGTATTTAATTCCGTTTAAAACGTTATATTTCCTAAAAGATTGCTCAAAATGAAAAATGGTAAAAGAAACCTCCATATAATTTTTAAAGATCTGTTTAATGATACCTCATTTGACATAGTTTGTTGATTTTTGAATTTTTATTTTTGACAATATGACGCCCGATTGTCATTGTGGTGATTTGGATTTATTTTAATCTATCTTATGACACTCGCGCCAGCAAGACAAATCTAACGACGTATTATTTATCCAAATCCGTTCACTGATTTAATAGTTACGAGGGAACAAAGGAACGGACATACATACATATATACATACGCGGTAAAAACATAACCCCCTCCTTGCTTTGCTGCAGTCGGGTAAGAATCTATACTTATAATAAATCTGTAGAGAGGTCAATTCTGTACATGAAATATATTTCAAACATAACTATCAGGGGGTGATTAGGGATCGATACTGATGCCAAAAATGCAATCAGTAAAATTTTTGTCTGTCTGTCTGTCTGTATAACCGTTATATAAACAAAAACTACTCGATGGATTTTAATGAAACTTGGTACAATCATTTTTCATACTCCTGAGCTGGTTATAGTGTACTTTTCATCATGCTACAATTAATAGGAGCAGAGCAGTGAAGGGAAATGTTGGGAAAACGGGAGAAGTTACCCCATTTTTTAAACTTCCGTCGCGTGTGCAACCTTAATGGTTAAAGCTACACAGAAATCACTTCATGACGGAAATTTTCTCCTTAAAATTATATAAAAAATATCCCACGACAGCATATGTCTATCTTTTATGGTTGATTCACAATAACACGTGTAACTCCCGATAGCTTAGCAGTTCGAAGCTTTCTGATTATAATATTTGTCTACTCTTACGTTTATGACACTCTCAGTCACCCCTAATTGAAAAAGTTATTATTAACCATTATTAACTATTCCATAAAAAAGAATCATATAAATCGGAATAGAAACACCAAAGTTATACATGAAATACGCTAATAATAAGCCATCGCGCGTGAATACTGAATCATGCTATAAGGATTATTTTTGAGAATTGGTCGCCGCGTTCAACGCGTCTCGCAGCCCAAGGTATAAAATTTCGTTCTATAGGTACTTAAGCCTCATATGAACGTGATCTAAACAATATTACCAATACATTAACTTAATAACACACAAGGAGTTACACGCTGACAGAGTCGCGGGCACAGCTATTAACAATAATATTGTGAGGTTCCGTATTGCGATATTTTTCAACAGTATTATAGATTGACATAATTATTATATTTCCCTTCTAAATTACGAAAGTTAATCTGTCTGTTACATCAAAATCACTGAACCGTGAGGAAGGACATAGGCTACTTTTTTTTTACGAAAAGCGACGGAAACGCGGACGAAGTCGCGGGCAACAGCTATACTAATAATATAAGGCTGAAGAGTTTGTTTGTTTGTTTGAACGCGATAATCTCAGGAACTGCTGGTTCGAATTGATAAATTATTTTTTAATTAAATAGTCAATTTATAGAGAAAGGCTATATATCATTACGCTAAGGCCAATAGGAGCGGAGCGCCAATGAAGAATGCTTCAAAATCGGGGTTAAATTTAACGTTAGCCCAAAGTAACTATTCCACGCGGACGAAGTCGCGGGCAAAAGTTAGTATAATAATAAAAACAAAAAACCATACATCTTCAAAATAATGAACTGAAAACGGAAAAACAAATATCACAATAGCCCTATAAAATTCAATTGAGTAATGATTTGAGGTATCGCCTGCGGTGACAAACATAGTTTTGATAGATCTTTCTGTAACATCAGGTAACAAAGTATTGTTTATCCCTGCCGACAGCACCTAATTCTGTCGCAGTGGGTAAATAAAGTTATCTGAATCTGAATCTGGGGTAAAAGAAATACCTAATTTATTTCATTTCTCCTCACAGTGACCATACAAATCATCCAAATAATCTAACAGTAAAGCACAATTTTAATTTAAATAAAAACCCTAAACTACATATACACACCTAAAAATAAACTAAAATATAGCATCCAGAAATTCATGCGCATCGTTGTCCACTGGTAAATTGGTAATGTGCCCAAAAGACTGGCGGCATTGCCACGTTGTATGGCAATGCTTAACCTCTGTCCAAGGCAAAAGCCAGCCCTTGGGTCACGCGAAGTGTCAACTAGGCGTCTGGACAGATCTTTAAATAATTTGTGAGCACTCGAACCCCACGACCCCAAGGTTTCAACTCCAAACGGCTCGAAAATATAACTACCAAATACTATCAAAAAAATTTAATATAATATAAAACTTTTTGTGAATAACACAGTAAAGTGTATATTCATACTGTATCATACAATACGTGTGTGGAGAGTTGGTGTAGACGTAAACCTGCTGAGCCCACTACCATGTTTTATTTGTTTTTGGTTAAAGTTGTATCTGTAAAATAAACCCGAATTTAGATGGTGAAATCTACATACAACGTGTAACAGAATAAACGCAATTCCTGAAAGTAGTTGGTTCAGAATCGGCTTCTGAATCGATTTCCGTCATAAAAAATAGGTGTTAAATTTTGACGAATAAATCTTCCATTGAAGTTAAAATGGAAACACAGTATCATGACTAATTAATACAATCCTTAATTCAAGGAAATGCGCTCGTATGCGTGTCAGCCGCTAAAATTGCATGAGTGTATGCGTCTGCGTAAGGATATTGTATGACGCACATACGTTTTGCGTTTAGTAAGGATAACTGTTTTATAAAAAATATCTAGGTTTGGTTTCAATTTATTTAGTTATGGATGTTGTTTTAGACTTATAATTTAATATTCTAATTGGGGTGTCTGAGGTATTGCGCTTAATCTGTTACACCTTGTATACATATCACACACATAATCAGCGGTATAACGTTCCCACCGTTTTGGGACACAGGGCCCTGAGATGGAATGGGTTCTAATCCACCACCTACCACGCAGGCCTAATGCGGGTTTCTGGATGTCACCATTCTTTGGATTTTAGGTTCTAAGAAATGGCGGTTTCTTCACCATGTCTCTCTTCACCGTTTTGAAAAAAAAAAAAAATTATACACAGTAATGGACCTGCCTATGTTAAAACCTACGACCTACAACTCCTAAGTGGTCGATATTAGTACTGAACCATCCCTGCTCTTAAACTCAAAGGCCTTATTGCATCTTCTATTTCCTAAACTTGTCTTGACATGAAATTATGATTACTCTGCTAAGAATATCTCATAAAGGAGGTCGGCGAAATTAGGCCCACTAGCAGTGCAATAGCGGTCACAAATGAAATATTAAAAAAAAAACTTTTATTTAATAGTTATTTATCATAATTTTTATACGACTTTTAATAATAGAGTAATAAAAAACAAAATAAAAGGAAGATATAGCGGAAGTCATTGTGAATAAATTATCTGTCAGCCATGACATCTGCATTTCCTAATTGAGTTGCCAGGGGGTTAAATCGCAATTGCGGCGGTAAGACCCTTCTTTGAGGAGTGGCTAGATCGGCGTCACGGCGTCCTGACCTACCGCATGACGCAGGTCCTCACCGGACACGGAAGTTTCGGGAGGTACCTGTGTCTGATGGGTAAGGAAGAGACGCCTGGGTGTCACCACTGCGAGGGTCGCCCTGAGGACACAGTCGAGCACACGGTGCAGGACTGCCCAGCTTGGGCAGAGCACCGACGTGTCCTCACGGCGACAATAGGCGGAGACCTCTCGCGCCCGGCCTTGGTCGAGGCCATGCTGCGGGGCGAGAGGGAGTGGGAAGCGGTCGCCTCCTTCTGCGAAGCAGTCATGCTTCCGAAGGAGGAGGCGGGCCGCGTGAGGGAGAGGATGGCGTCCTCCCTCCAGCCCAGCCGCAGTGGTAGACGCCCACGGCGTCGGACGTCGGCCGACGATCTCCGGCCACCGCAGGCGCGGGCATGCGGACAGCGAGTAAAGGGCAACTCGCTGTCCGACCATGGACCATGCCCGGGTCGATGGCGCGTCGTGTTCCACGCGCACCTCAAAGAGCGTCAGCAACATGACGAGGCCCCCTCTGCAGAGGGCCGAAGCCTGCCGGGGTCGTGGGACTCATCCCGTTACCGTGGCCCCGCTACGTAAAGGGCTATTGAAGGAACACCGTGGATTTTAGTCAGTAAAAGTCTGACAGTCCCTCCCACCCTGCCTGGAGTGGGAGGACTTATTTGATAATGTTACCACGTAAAAAAAAAAGGGGGTTAAATAGATGTGGAGGGGTCATGATTTCTCATTATTTTGTATATTATTATTAAAAATAGATCCATTTTGAAAGTCTAAATATATCAGTTAACGCATTACGTAAATATTTTTGTTAATTACAACGTTTTTGGTCCATTATAACTGCGGCTTTGTGTTGATTTAGACAGTGGATAAAAATGCTAGAAGCCAAATTATAAAAACTCAAGAAACGTCAAATGAGCTGAAAAAATCAATCAATGTCATTCACTCGACGAAGGCGCGAACTCGTATTATAGACTCATGCGTTTACTGTGAAGACTCCTACTTTTTAGATGATTTATTATGAACTACCTTGTGCCAGCGGCTTCGCCCGCGTGGGAAGTTTTTCCCGTGTAAATCCCGATCCCGTGGAAATTTCGCAAAATCCTTTCTTAGCAGATGCCTACGTTATAACATCTACCTGCATGCCAATTTTCAGCCCGATCCGTCCAGTGGTTTAGGCTGTGTGTTGATAGATCACTATGTCAGTCAGTCAATCAGTCACCTTTGAGTTATATATATTTAGATAATAATATAATAATAATAAAAAGGTAAACTATGTTGAAAGTTGACCCGTCCGGCACGTGAACATAAAGATTTCTAGAACTGCTAACCCGGGAAAGAGCGACGTACAACTGACCATGCGAGAAACAACTGACACCTAGATCTACTCCAGCAACGCGAAAAGTCTGCCCTTGAGCCTTATTAATTGTCATTGCATAACACACCGATACTGGGAATTGCGTTCTTTTAAATTGGAATGGAAAATTATTTGGTATTATGGGAATTCTGGGAATAAAGACGGTTTCTCCTGCACCGCAACCTGTTAAAATTTGAGCCTCGAATATATTTTGTTGCAACTGGGTTACTTTTAGCCGAGTTCCATTGCAAAGTTGTGGTGGTTTTAAATTTCGGAGCATAATAATAATCAGAAAGCTTCGAACTGCTAAGCTATCGGGAGTTACACGTGTTATTGTGTGTCAACCATAAAAGATAGATATATGCTGTCGTGGGATATTTTTTATATAATTTTAAGGAGAACATTTCCGTCATAAATGATTTCTGTGTAGCTTTAACCAATAAGGTTGCACTCGCGACGGAAGCTTAAAAAATGGAGTAACTTCTCCCGTTTTCCCAACATTTCCCTTCACTGCTCTGCTCCTGTTGATTGTAGCGTGATGAAAAGTATACTATAACCAGCTCAGGGGTATGAAAAATAATTGTACCAAGTTTCGTTAAAATCCGTCGAGTAGTTTTTGTTTCTATGACGGTTATACAGACAGACAAAAATTTTACTGATTGCATTTTTGGCATCAGTATCGATCCCTAATCACCCCCCGATAGTTATTTTGTAAATATATTTCATGTACAGAATTGACCTCTCTACAGATTTATTATAAGTATAGATAGATAAAAAATAACTTTATTCGAACTACTTTTATTTTGAATTAAGTTCTTTTTTCTTTCATTTTCGGTTTTATATCTCAATGAACTTAAATGTTTTTACTTTTTATAACCTAAAAAACGTTTTTGTTATCTCTCTGTTATCGCGGTATTCCCATGATCAATATTGATATTGATGTTTTTATAGTAAATAGTATATATTACCAGTCAATTTAGTATTCATATTATCATGTCTGTAGAGTTGAAAAAGTGGGCTGGATGAAGTATGGGCCGTCGCCGGAGTCCTTTGATTGGCTAACGTGAGCTACAAACGACGTGCTCTAATACAAGAACATCATACAAATTGAAAACCTATTTATAAATACAAAAGTGCAGGTAACACGCTTTCAGAAACCTATTTATATTTTTATAATTCAAAGCATCAAGTGCCAGTGCTCACGGTAGCATTAATACCATATTTCGTATTTAAAACTTTTCATTAAATCCGTGGAGTAATTTCAGTATTCCACGATAGAGTCAGGAAGTTTATTTCGTAACACCTGCTTAACAAAAACATACAGATTGGACAGAATAATCTGTTCGCGTAATATCCCGAGGCCGCGCTATTAATATTTGACTCCGGCAATACAAGTGCATACGTAACATCATTATACTCCGCTCTGCGTAATTCTGCTGTGACCATGGCTTGAGATAGAGAAAGGAAGGTTTTTTTTATTGACAATAGGCTTGCGTTTGATCACCATCCCACCTGATGGTAAGTGATGATGTGGTCGAAGATGGAGCACGCTTGCCTAGAATTAACCTATTCACTCTTGACTTAAAAACCCCCAGGTTATAGCTATCGGGAAACACAGACTCCAGCAGGGAATTCCACTCCTTAGCCGTACGCACAATGCAAGTACTCCCAAATTTTTTGTGCGTATGGGTCCACCATGTAACTATGGCGAATCACCGTATTTCTTGTATATATAATTTGTTTGTGATGTTTCTTTTAAAAGGATCTTTGGAAGTTTATATAAAATAAAATACTCTTTTTTTGGAAAATTAACATACATACAAGGTGTAACTGACTAAGCGCAATACCACAGACACCCCAATTAGAATGTTAAATTATGAGTCTAAAACAACATCCGTAACTAAATAAATTGAAACCAAACCTAGACATTTTTATAAAATAGTTATCCTTACTAAACGCAAAACATATGTTTTCATACAATATCCTTACGCAGACGCATACACTCATGCAATGTTAGCGGCTGACACGCACACGAGCGCATTTCCTTGAATTAAGGATTGTATTAATTTGTCATGATACTGTGTTTCCATTTTAAGTTATATGAAAGATTTTTCTGTCAAGATTTAACACCTATTTTTTATGACGGAAATCGATTCAGGAGCTGATTCGGATGCAACTACTTTCAGGAATTGCATTTATTCTGTTACACGTTGTATAGTAATGGGTAAGTAACAAAACTGAAACATAACCTTGTATATGTAAATGTGACATACATTTACATATACAAGGTTCTATTTCAGTTTTGTTGCTTACCAAGGCCTAGTGCCTGCAACTCCTTGACCGGCCGTATATTTTGCGTGAAATAGAATACCTTAGTTGCCTTGTTAGTAAAAATAAGTTATGATATACTTCTATACCTACTTATTATTATTTGTGATTTCTATGTGTATGTTTTAGTGAGCAAGTCGTTGAGTGCCGTACCCATCTATAAAAAAAAATTAGCAAAAAATAGAACCGACTTCCATATCAAAACACTATAAAGCCAAAAATAACTTTAATTTCGGAAGGCGGTGTGAAAAAAAGAAAATACAAAACCAATAACACCGACTACAAAAATTAAAATTATTTTTGACTTTATAGTGTTTTGATGTGGAAGTCGTTTCTATCTTTTGCTAAAATTTTTTTTCACGCTTTTTAATGGATTAGTTTGTAATTTCGATCTCGATTTCTCCAGGATCCCATTATCAGATCCTGATTTTGTAACAATGGGACCAACTAGAAAGTAGACCCTTTCAAACGCAAAAAAGAATTTTCCAAATTGGTCCAGCCGTCTCCCAGTTATGAAGTAACATATATAAAAAAAGAAAAAAAAGTTCAAGACGAACTGAGAACCTCCTCCTTTTTTTGAAGTCGGTTAATAAATGTAATATTTAGTACTTATAGTCACAAGTTTGGTGTAGGATAATACAACTTCAAACAGAGTTAAGCGTGTTTAAGCGTCAATAACCTAGTGGCTAAGGTGTCGGACTTGTGATCGAGAGGTCACGAGTTCGAACCCTACCCATTACACTATTGTCGTGAACCCACTCCAGACACAAGCAAACTTAGCTTAGTTGGAGAGGATAATAAGATTGCTTTTAATCTGAATCCTATCCATATATTTAGTTTTCTCTGGCTTCTTGAACAGTCAACTGACGAAGGTCTCACTCACTCGCACTGTCCCACTCGCGCATCACAAAGAAATCTGAAACAAATGCCAAACTAATAAAATAAATCTCTTTGGAAACAACGGCTTGTAACAAATTAGATTATACATTTCACGTTCTCTACTTAAATGTAGACCGGAGACTGGGGGATCATATGGGAGATATGATTGTGAAATTTTTGTTCACATTGTCGTGGTCAACTATTGGAGTTGGAACTGGCCCGCAAACTGCAAAGCATTGTAGAGGCGTAGCCTTTTGTGTGACGATGGTATGAGAGCCAACGACGTATGCCTGCAACCTGTGTTTATAACTAGAAATAAATAAATAAAACAAACTAATCAAGTTTTTTTTTGTTCCTCACAAAATAATGACTTACATATTTTTTTTTATTCAGAATGAGCTCACTCTTGACCTCGATCTTGTCTGATGGTAAGCAATAGATGAGGTCTACGATGGAACGAGCGAGTCCAGAAGATGCCTGTTTACTCTTGCTCTAAAGGTTGAAAGGTCATAAGTGGCAGGGAACACAGAAGCCGGCAGAGAATTCCACAGCTTGGCTGTGCGCACAATAAATGTGGAGGAGAAGCGCTTGGTACGACAAGACGGTATATCAACCAAGTGTGGATGGTACCCAGCCGTGCGTCTGGTAGACCGGTAGTGAAAGGGAGATGGAGGGATACAAAGATATTTATTTATCACCAGGACTATCAATAGTATTTAAAAAATGCAATGTTTCAAGTAGCTTGTTGTTTGACAAATTGGGTAAAATTTCAAAGTATTTATTTGTAGTAAGAGGCCAATTTATTCTTTTGTATACGCCAGATTTATTTCAATGAATATCGAAGTCAAATTAAAAATAACCAGGGTCGCATTTACATGATGAATCTTTTAAAACAAAACACATTTCATATCATTAAGTTGAATTTTAATAATATCCAGACTAACCGCTTTATATAGATTTGAGCGTTTGGCAAGCAAATATGGAATCTGTAATGCTTACTAACGACATGAAAAATATAAATACAATGTCGTTTATATGAAACAAAAAAGACGTTATTGAAATGTCTCTTAATATTTGAAGACGGGGTCACCCTACGGGGCGTCGGCAGTGTATTGCTAGGGCGGACGGGCGCGGAATCTGACCGTAGCATTTTTCATGGACCAAATCCTTCCAGGAATATTAACGCGATCTCTGGATACTTCGTATATACTTTATGTACTTCTACTTGCTTGATAATGCACGCTATTACACTTTCTGAACTTTAGATAATAGTGAGTAGTTTTTATTAAAACAGGTACTGACTTTTTGAAAATGTATTACCAGCTTTCCCAGGTCGAACCATATACATTGGTTTATTGCATAGTCTTAGTATTATTAAGCAGTTGTAAATTAAAAACATATTTAATATTTTTTTTTTTTTTTTAGCGTGGTAAAATTGTCAAATCAGTCCTCCCACCCCGGGCAGGGTGGGAGGGACTGTCAGACTTTTACTGACTAAAATCCACGGTGTCCCTTCAATAACCCTTTACGTACCGGGGTCACGGTAACGGGATGAGTCCCACGACCCCGGCAGGCTTCGGCCCTCTACGGGGGGGCCTCGTCATATTGCTGACGCTCTTTGAGGCGCGCGTGGAACACAACGCGCCGTCGACCCGGGCATGGTCCATGGTCGGACAGCGAGTTGCCCTTTACTCGCTGTCCGCATGCCCGCGCCTACGGTGGCCGGAGATCGTGGGCGTCTACCACTGCGGCTGGGCTGGAGGGAGGACGCCATCCTCTCCCTCACGCGGCCCGCCTCCTCCTTCGGAAGCATGACTGCTTCGCAGAAGGAGGCGACCGCTTCCCACTCCCTCTCGCCCCGCAGCATGGCCTTGACCAATGCCGGGCGCGAGAGGTCTCCGCCTATTGCCGCCGTGAGGACACGTCGGTGCTCTGCCCAAGCGGGGCAGTCCTGCACCGTGTGCTCGACTGTGTCCTCAGGGCGACCCTCGCAGTGGTGACACCCAGGCGTTTCCTCCTTTCTCATCAGACACAGGTACCTCCCGAAACTTCTGTGTCCGGTGAGGACTTGCGTCATGCGGTAGGTCAGGACGCCGTGACGCCGATCTAGCCACTCCTCAAAGAGGGGTCTTACCGCCGCAATTACGGCGTGCCCGAAATTATTAATCATTATATTTAATATATAGAAGAAAAAAAGAACATTTGGGTGTTGTAGACAAAAACAACCGAAGCTTTGCTTCCTGACATAAATATAGAAATAAAATAATAAGCTATATGGCTGTTAGTTTTTTTTTATTACGGATGAGGCCAATCTTGACTCTGATCACACCTGATGATAAGCGTTATATGCGGTCGACGAGCGAGCTCAGAAGATGCTAGTTCAGTATTGCTATGAAGGATGACGGGTCATATGTGGCAGGGAATACAGACGCCGGCAGAGAGTTCCACACCTTGGCTGTACGCACAAAAAATGTAGTGGAGAAGCGCTTAGTACGACAAGGCGGCATACAGACCAAGTGTGGATGGTACACTGCAGTACGTCGTAGACTGGTGGTAAGGGGACTGCTAGGGGGGGATGGGATTACGGGCATAGATGTAGCTATCTTGGTACCGTTTTACAATTGTGATTCAGCTGGTTTTAAGGCCGTGATTGGTGCATGACGGGACGTCTTAATTTGTGATCATGAAATTATTGAAAAATCGAATGGTGGTTCTTGTTTACAGATTTACTCTTCACACTATATGACTCACGAATGAATTGTTCAATTTTGCCGTCGTGCCGTTATTCTCTTTTTTAGATTTTCTCCACAAATAAGGGTTTTGTGTATACATGGATAGCTCTGAAATGCAACAACTGAGAGCCGGCAGACCAACTCGATTCACCTGTGGAGTCACCATACTTCAAATAAGTACCGAAATTTACCATTTCTCTGAAGGTTTTTTTTGCAATACAGTACCTAGAGCGTCGATTATCCGAACTACTTGGGGGGCGTGAGTGTTCGAAAAACCCGTAATTTCGGATAATTCAACTACCTATATGTATATTGATTCAGCCATCCATATTCCAAATGCCATTCCATTCCAAATGAAAACCATATTTACATTTATAATTATATTCAATAACAAATAGGTATTAAACAAAAAAGTGCAGACAATCTTGTAGTAAAACATGAATCTACTAGGTACAACTAATGCTCAAAAAATCTTCGTCTGCCGAAACAAGCCTACCCGCTTACGGGCGGCTAGGTCATGCACTTTTTTAAGGATTGATATTTGATAATGATCGCTTTCAGCCTGTCTTTCAAACCAACGCAAGGCAATATATAAGCAAGTAAATAATAATAATAACAATCTTTGTTAGCATCAAAAGTATTTTACAAATATGGTGAATCCCTGACTCCTGAGCTAGGTATATTACCTGTGTTACAGGAGCCAGTGTCTTCTACATTACGTTGCATTATCTAATATTAAGCAATTATGATTAAAAAATAAACCATTGTGATTAAAATGAGATAAACAATTATGATTAAAATGAGATAAACAATTATAATTTAAATGAAATAAACAATTATGATTAAAATGAAATTAACAAAAGTAAATGAGAAAAAAAAAACACAATTAAATTTAGAGTAAAACACACATATTAAATTACTAAAATATAGATTTTGTCATCTTGCCTGTATTTCGTGTGTACATGTGTAGTATGTGTGGGGAGCAGATGTATCGTTTTGTGTATATGTGAGTGATGCTTTAGAAACACTAATTATGTTTTCATCTTCATTGTTTGAACTTGTAGTTGAATAAGTTCGACCACAACGACCATCTTATAATCAATTAGCCGGCTGCGCAGGGAATATTAATGTGCGCAGATACAAGTTACTTGGTACTCTCTGTTCCTGTTCTCTCATAGTTCGGTGGAACGACAATCCGACATGACTGATGATATGATGATGATGATATCACACCACCACCTTCGAAACTCCGAGTTACTACTGAGAAATTTCTAATATAAAAACCCAACAGCACTTTTTGCCTCACCCGGGAATAGAACCCGAGACCTTTTGTTCAACAGTAGTTTTTGTTGCAATAGTGAAGTTTGTTGCTCTATAACTTAAAGTTGCAACCATTGAGATCAGTAAGACCTACATCATTCACATTTGGAGTCCCCTGCAACCCATAAAAGTTAATTTAACCGTATCTATGATCGTTATCAAAATCCTGTCACCTCTTAGTCTATTTACTCGTAAGTACCATGTATTAATGAATGAAGTGGGCTTTTGATGAAAGAAGCCCACCGCTATGAGTAGATCTGTGAAGTTATGTTCTTTTTCAGTATATACTCGTATTTTGAACCCAAATCCTTTCCGTCATTAGTAAGTGAAGTGATAACAAACAGCCAGAAACACAGACGCATTACTATGGATTTACTGATGTGTTTTTGGGTCTTTTACAAAGTGAAGAAAGGTTTGCTGTTATTAAAATACCATTGCCAAATCCAGAAATATCAAGCAATGGAAAAAGCCGGCCAAGTTAGACTAGCTCACGAATGGTTCCGTACAAATATTTAAAAAAAACATTATCCATGAAAACCGGAAAATAATCACTTTTGTTGTATGGCAGCTCCCTTAAATATTTATTTTACGTTATTATTAGTATTTGTTGTTACAGCGGAAACAGAAATACATCATCTGTGAAAAATTAAAACTGTCTAGCTATCACGGTTCATGAGATACCTACAACCTGGTGACAGACAGACGGACAGCAGAGTCTACGTAATAGGGTTAGAAAGGAACGTGGTATATCCTAGAGGTGGTGTTAGGATGAAAACGCCAGTAAAATTATAGTGGACTGTATTCTAACGTAAACGGTTATAACAAGCAGATATTAAATAAAGAAATTAGATGGCGAAATGGCAAGTATGCGCTTAGTAAGGCGGACGATGGCGCAGTGGTTGTCGGCCGGCGCTCGCTCATCGTTGCACCGCCCCGCGCACCCGCAGCCCCGCCGCGGTCTCCGCGAGCGTAGTGATGTTCTCAACAACCGTTTTTACCCTTTGGGTACGGAACCCTGAAAACAGAGGCAAGCAGACCACAACTCTGCGATTATTTCAGTTCGCATTAAATTTTAATTCCGCCCTGCAACATTAAAATGTGCCCTTTTCACAACAAAAAGAAACGCTTTTTTTGTGTTACCGGGTTTTTAGAGATTAAATCGCTAAGCCTGGATACGGTAAATTGAAAATAAAGCTAACGAAAATTATATTTCGCGGCGCATTTTAATTTATACCCGTTTATAAAAACAGGTCATTTTTCATTTGTGATTTCAGAAGATATATACGTATAGTAAACACTGTAGGCTTTCTCGTTTAGTAAGGTTCAAGAAGTTAGATAATAGTAGAAGGGTAATATGTAGTTAGTAGCGAAATACGATTATTTTATTCGATATATCATCTCAACCATTTTGATTTCCACTTCCAGTATAACCGGATGCAGTATAACTATACAGTGGACGAGGGACTTATTGAGGGAGGGTATTCAGTATTCGATTCTCGTCCTCGTCGAAAAACCTATAACTTAAATTTTTGACGTAATTGTCCAATATAATACATTTATCATGTACACTGAGGCGCAAGAGGTGAATGAACTTGTAAACAGTACCTAAAGTAATCACATGGCAAAACACGGCCCGATCCTGCCTAAAAAGGAAGATCGTGTGTAAACTCCGCCCCCGCGGGAGTCCCCCCGAGGACTTTTTGTTATGGTTCTGTCTGTTATTTTTCAGTGTTTTTTTTTTTTCATATTTTTATTAGTATCATGTAAGCATACACTATTGTAGGTTTGAATATGTTCCTCGTTTAAACTAACATACTGTATATGAACTTCACCATCCAGTAGCTAGATAAAACGACGAAGAAAAGAAGAAGACTCGTGTTCCAATTTCTGACTTCTTACTATCCGTAAAGACCATAAAATATATATGTACAAAATAATATGTCGGCCAGGACCAATGACTTATCGTGCATTTCGAGATACTGAGGAATTTTGATATTGTTACGAGCTGGGGTTCGGGATAGAAACAATTAACGCCAATTAAACCAAAATTAACACTTTAATTAAGTAAACACAAAATAAAAATTAACACAGTTATTCTCACTTCAATACTTGTTACTTAAACTTAAATCGCACTGAAATTCACTTGTAGAGCGTATTCGCCTCGTAATAAGACTGATTCTCTGCGTCCCTTTGCGATCTATTTATAACCCGGTCTATGAGTTCTAGAACATTCTTGTAAAATCGACTCACTGTTTATACTGCCAAGAATATTCCAGAAGCTACTTGAGATACACAATACTGCTACTTGCCACTAGATGGCGTTAGTGTCTCGAACATTCTAGACTACCGAAAGGGCACTACGTGAGACAATGTTCTGGTTGGCTAGCAATAGTCTTACGTTAAATGTAAGCAAGACTCACTTCGTCACTTTTGGACTCAGACCCTCTCTCCTGCCACCAGACCATTCCTTAACAGTTAAAGCACATACATGCGACTTCAATGATCCGAAATGCTCGTATCCTTCGTTGTCGCGAGCACCGGTGGTGAAATATTTAGGTCTACAGGTTGATGCCTGCCTATCATGGCAATACCAGCTAGAAAAGTGTTTCTAGCTGGTATTGCCATGATAGGCAGGTAGGCGGATAGTGATCCGCGCGTGTCAGGAAATTGATTTACATTTTCAAAAAACTAAGACTATTCGCACATAAGGAAATCCTAAATATGGCATACTGTGCTCTATGTCAATCAATCCTAAATTATTGCATCACGGCCTGGGGGGGTGCAGCGAAGACTGCTCTACTTCAGGTTGAGCGTGCCCAGAGAGCTGTTATTAAGGTACTTCTTAGCAAACCTTTTAGATTTCCCACGCAACAACTTTATACAGAATATAAAGTTCTTACAGTCCGACAACTATTTATATACCGTGCACTAATTCACAAACACTCAAATGTACCGTTAAAAGTTATTAACCCTCCTACAGCTAAGAGACGACCAGAACAAGTATGTCCAACGAAAAGTACACACACAACCTTCGCTAAGCGACATTACCCATTTTTGAGTGCCCTTATTTATAATAAACTTAATCAGATTCTTAATATACACTACCTCAATAACTTCCATTGCAAAACCAAATTAAAAGAATATCTCCTCACACTAAATTACCACCAAACAGAAGATCTACCTAAACCTCTATACAAATAGACACACATAAACACTACACACACATTCACTCACCACACCCTTTTTTACTAATCTCTGCACGTTATTTTTAAGTATATATTTTTTTTTAGAAATGCTCTACTACTGATTAACACGGATTGTACACATAACGGACGGATGGATGACCCCTATAACACAGGTACCACCTAGCATAGGGGTCTGGTCAGGACTACAAGAAGCCAGTGCAACGATACTGGTGTGTCCGAACTTGTCCACGGTTCGTGGAGCCCTACCGTTGCTTTCAACAACAATAAACAAAACTACAGGCTCTTCGGCCTACAACCATATATACAAATAACTAATCGGTACCACTAACCTTCTGTGCTGGGTTCGCCAAGCTTCCTTCCTAGGTCACGCCCAAGTGTGGTATGTATGTAAGTATGAGGTGAGTAATTGAAAGTGTGGTGTAAGTCAAGTGTTCTGAACGGTCACAAGGCGTCGATCTCCAGATGGCGTGGTTCAGACAGCATCACAGCCCTAACTCGCACCGGATTGAAGCTATTTATCACTACTTTTTCCCAACAAATGCGCGTGCCACGCGGGTGGCGACAAGGCGGCGATAACTTCCGAGAAATATCCCTGGGTTTTCGTCAATGGGAATTACAAATTCCAATTAATCGTTACTCGCGACCCAATTATCGGTTTCAACAGGCGATTCCAAACGATATTTTACCAATTATAATTAACTCAACAGGTCCCAAGCGGACATTTTTCAACAAGGAAGCAAAGTCTATCTGTCAAGTCAAAAGTTATGTCAAGTGTCAACATTAAAAAAGACAATAGAATGTTGCCACACCAAAGATCGTTCAAAAATACATTTGGGACGCAACAGGGTCATTGATCAAATATAATATGCACCTGTAAATCCTTCACTGTAAACAGATGTGCATAATCTGTACTTTACTTTGGATAAAAAAATAAATTATTGTATTATTGTATTGTATTGTATTTCTGTCGAAGTTTCTCGACGTACTTCTAAGCGACTGGCGTAACAATAATTATGTTAAGATGGTCACCCATTCTCGATCTGACTTGCGCAAATGTTGCTTAACCTAGCCACCAGCTCCTCACAAGCCAGTTATCAGTATGCGAAAATACAAGGGATCCCGAGACAATCCACCAGCGTTTGTCAATCTCATATATTTGGACGTTATAAATCAAATTAAATTATTCTTTAGGGCTTTAGGGCAGCCGAAGGAACAGGGTGGGTTTTTAGTCAGTAGAAGTCATCCTTCCGCTGAAACCAGAGAGTGGAAGAAGTCATTCGATGATTTTCCCACCCAAAAAAAGGGTCCAATTCTTAGTAAGAAAAATCTTTAAATAACTAAGTATTTTAACATTTTTGTTACTAAGAATTGGTAAAACACATTGAAAGATAATTAATCACAACACATGAAGTAGGAAAGTAAAAATACAAAATAATTAGCGGTCCGGTCTTCTGACCAATACAGCGACAGCATTCGTCAGACATGTTGCGTTGTGTTTCCCCATTAACATAGCTATTACACTTCTTTAATCATTGTAATATCTACCAAACGAGAGCCCTTAACACGCGTCAGATTTAATAACATGAATAATTTAAGATTGCGAAATTACTAGGTAGTGATTAGACGAGGCGTGTAACTCAATTAATATTCGCAAAGAATTATACGCTAACTAAGTTACATAGCTACTGATGAAATTAATAGTAATCGTATTAAATTATTTATTTCAACGGTACTTACTTATTTTAAAATGAAAATTAATAAAAGTAAAGTCATCAGAATAGCACTCATAAAATAATGCAGTATAGTCATCAGAATAGCACTCGTAAAATAATGCAGTAAAGTCATCAGAATAGCACCCGTAAAATAATGCAGTATAGTCATCAGAATAGCACTCATAAAATAATGCAGTATAGTCATCAGAATAGGACTCGTAAAATAATGCAGTATAGTCATCAGAATAGCACTCGTAAAATAATGCAGTATAGTCATCAGAATAGCACCCGTAAAATAATGCAGTGTAGTCATCAGAATAGCACTCATAAAATAATGCAGTATAGTCATCAGAAGAGGACTCGTAAAATAATGCAGTATAGTCATCAGAATAGCACTCGCAAAACAATGCAGTATAGTCATCAGAATAGCACTCGTAAAATATTGCAGTATAGTCATCAGAATAGCACTCGTAAAATAATGCAGTACAGTCATCAGAATAGCTCTCGTAAAATAATGCAGTATAGTCATCAGAATAGCACTCGTAAAATAATGCAGTCTTATTAAATCTTCAGTCTATTCAGCTGAGTACTAGTGATTACATGGAGCAACTGAGGTCAGATTCTGACCTCCACAACCCATTGGGGGTAACACTGAACCCAATGGAATGGTTACTGACTAAAAACTCACCGTGTTCCTTCAAGCCCTTGCCTTCCAGAGTCGTGGCATCTCTTAAGAAAATTGTCGCAACCCCAGTAGGACCCCTTCGCAAGGTTGGTGTCAGACTGACTATCAACAATTATGATAAACAGACAGCCAGGAACAACGGCTTAATGTACTGTTTAAAGACCCATCCACGGAAATTATTGAATATAGAATATAGAGATATAGAACTATTGCATATTATCAGTGTATTGGAATTCGTAATAAGTTCTACAACGTAGACTTAGGATTACAAAACCCTTGCCGTATCGTTTGTTATAAATCATCCAAAGAAGCCATGGCTTCTATGGATGATTTGATGATTTTTTTTCACTTGGTATGTATATACCCTTTAAATTACACGTTGTATAAAGAAAATATAGAACTGTAAAAAAGGAATACCACGAAATGTCTTGTCTGTATATTAATATCAAAGTACCAGGGAATTAGGAAGCCTTAGTAGTTACTGCGCACGTTACACGCCGTTTTAACGAGCCACTTAGTACAGTCAATCAGGATCATCAGATTAACAAAGTGATTCTAGGCAGTATCGTTGTTGTTGTAAATGTTACAATATGATACCGCGGCTCCAAAACAACAGTAGACGCCCTGACTGGGAAACTTTAGAATGTTATTTGGAACGTCAAAAATGTACATGAAGGTACTCCCCTTAAAATGCCCGTCAAACTTCCAAGAGTGTTCTTTCCTGTAGCTGTGCAAAATGATAATAAAGTTTATTATTTATCCAGTATCAACAAACGATGTCTGTATTTAAATAATCTGATCAACAAAGCTATATTTTTTTTTTATTACTGCCCATTCTTGACCTCGATCTCGCCTGATGGTAAGCGATAGATGAGGTCTAAGGTGGAATGAGCGAGCCCAGAAGATGCATATTTACTCGTGCTTTAAAGGCTGAAAGGTCATAAGTGGCAGGGAACACAGAAGCCGGCAAATATTCCATTACATTAGACGTACCATCGAACAATACGAATTTGATATCCGGAAACCCGTCTGAAGTTTATTTATTCACGTAACAAAATACATTGTACACAACATGATGCATGTTGCAGGATATAAAAACAACAGATTTTTGTCATGAAACATGGACGAAAATGTGTTAGTAAATGTTGTAGCAGAATTTGCTTCGCCGCCCAACACACAACAACTAGATTCGGTGATTAAAAACGTATTTACTTGCTCTTTTTTGAGAAATGCTTTGTTTTTTTATATTTTTTTATTGATAATACGTTCGCGTTTGACCATTTGCGTTTTTGGTAAGTGATGATGTGGTCGGAGATGGAGCACTCTGACCTAAAAGTAACCTATTCACTCTTGACTTAAAGACCCCTAGGTTACAGCTATCGGGAAACACAGACTCCGGCAGGGAATTCCACTCCTTAGCCGTACGCACAATGAAAGTATTTCCAAAACATTTAGTGCGTATGGGTGAGTTGTCCACCATGTAATGTTGGTGCTTCGCCGTTTGTCTTGTAGTCCGATGATGGAACGGGCTTGGCGGAATTAGATTGTGTAATTCCATCGCACACTCCTCGAAATGTAACCGATTGACTTGCAACTCGTCGTCGATGTTCAAGGCTCTGGAGCTTTGACTCGACCAGTGCTTCGTTGCCAATAGTGTTGTAAAAATACCGTATAATACCAAAAGGCTATGTATTAAACAGGTATTTTATTATAACTTACGGTATTATTGGTATTTTATGTATTTTATATTTTGATTCACTTTTTAAGATCTTGCAATATTATGAAGAGTTTTAGTTTAATAAATTAAATATATTTTAAGTTTCGATTGTATTCTATATTTTAGAATGACTAATTCTAATTTAATGATTACTTAGTAACTAAACTTCACAGTATTCGTCGCCGTCGACACCACCGCGCTGCGTTAGCGCCGTGTTAATGTCGTCGCATTGACGTGATTTTCTAATTGGCTTCTTCTTTTTCCTTTAATATTTTCATTTTTTCTGTGCTTTTCCACCGTATTCAGTACTTAGGTATTTTAATGATTACTCAGATAATTTACATAAAAAATATAGAAACAATCGATTTATACATAAAATACCGTAGCAAATGGTATAATACCGTATTATACGGTATTTTTCGTTTAATACATTTCAATTCAAATGGTATAATACAGCACTTACATCTCTAGTTGCCAATGAGTCTCTTGGTCCGTTTCTCAATAGACTCAAGCGCGTCCAGTTGGTATTTGGCAGATCCATCCCAAAGATGAGAGCAGTACTCCATACATGACCGAACCTGGGCTTGATACAGATTGAGCAGCTGTTCCGGTTTGAAGTACCGTTTCACCTTTGCTAAGATATAAACAAAAATAAATAAGAATTATACACATATTATTGAGATTCAAGAAAAGAAGAAAGGAGCTCGTATGTGAGTAATGACAGCGTCACGGGTTGGGATGTTCTTACAAGATACCGCGACCACGGATCGCAATGGTGACTGAAAGTTTAGGGTGGGTTTTTAGTCAGTAGAAGTCTGACACTCCGCTCCACCCAGAATGGGAGGTGTCTTCAGATGATTTTCCTTAAAAAAAAGGATTTATTTAAGTATAAGCTTTAGTACTGAGAGAAGAGCTTGTGGGTTAAGTATTTACAGCTGTACGAACCGATCTTCAAGCTTACACAAACTTGCCAAGGTTGGTTCACGGATGGATGATTTTCTTGAGATCAATCTTCTTTCGTGTCTTCCTTATGCCATTGATTTCGGCTATCAGTTGTACAGCTCAAAGCTGTTGATACGTTTAGCGTGAAGAATTAAAATCAGAAATCGGTCTTGCCAATAACTTTTGGGAGGCCTAGAGATAAAATATGAAAATTGCAAGGTCCTTATTGCTAATGGGCAACAGAAAAAAAAAACATATAGATGAATTAAGAACCTCCTTTTTGAAGTCAGTTAAAAACAACGAGCCTTTTTCAAAAGGCTTTCCCATCAATCGCTTTATATAGTGTGACTAGAGTAGAGGAAAGAGAGACAGTTATGCAATGCAAATGCAATGTTTGGAAAATATACAGATGAAGATTTCCAAGGGGGTGGGGGTCCTTGGAAAACCTTTAGAAAATAACCAGTTTTGTGTGTGTAAAATGCTGTAACGACTCACAAACAACCAACTAACCAAGTCAGCTTATTACTAAAATATAATAATTTCCAAACTAACTCCGAATAATATTGGAACTTAATCAATTTGCTGTCGCACGCAAGTACTCGAGTATGCAGGCGAGCGGTTCCGGGCGCTTTCCATATATTATTCAGCGCTGTATCGGGCAATACTGCTTGGCTGATATTAGGGAACTGCCTCGAATAAGGAATGGCATGACTTACAGGCTTCTGGAATTAGAATAGAAGTTCGTCTGTTTAGACCTTCTCTTGTGGAATGTAATATTTCGTTTACCCGTTATATTTATTTATCTATTTACACTTGATGCACATAGGTACAAAGGTGGACTTAATGCCGTAGGCATTCTCTACCAGTCGACCATGAGTGGTGAAGAGATACTGTGGGAGGTGCAATATGAACGTGTGAAGTAAAATTAGAAAATATATATATAATATATATATAGCTATGGATAGTTTAGATAAACGGAGGCGATTTAATGACGCTTTATTTATGTGCAAAAT
The DNA here is from genome assembly GCA_943138885.2 of Tholera decimalis. Lineage (NCBI taxonomy): Eukaryota > Metazoa > Arthropoda > Insecta > Lepidoptera > Noctuidae > Tholera > Tholera decimalis. Next base: position 1,448,280 of record OW964553.2, on the reverse strand, counting down.
TTTGAATAATAGCATTCAGTGCCCTAGGCTGCTTGATCTTTGTAACTTTCGCGCTCCGTCAAGAATCTCACGCCACTCCATCACTCCGCTGTGTCCTCCATTTAGAAGAACGTCTTAGGTTCTAATTCTCCTTATGCTAGATTTTATAAGGTCATAAATAGTTCTAGCGATCTCATCGACTTACATTATGATTCCATGGCAAAGTTTAAATCAATTATCATAAAATCCTTACCCGATCCATGATAACGAGGGTGTATTTTTATTTTATTGGAGTTATATTATTTTTAAAGATGTAGTTAATTTTATTGTGTTATAAAAGACAAATGTTAAGGTTAGATTACTAAAATAAGAATTATGTGTACATGTGGTGTTTACCTTTAAGTGGTTGTTACACTATTACTCTTGGATATCCATAGTTATTAAGAATTATTATCAGTGTAAGCAGTCGTTGGTGAACCTAATAAATAAATAAATAAATAATAATAATAGTAATAACACAAAAACCCTAGTATTAATGATACTAGGGTTTTTGTGTATTAAAATAGAAATCTACATAAATAATATATACGAATAAATACTTATAGAAATGTGAAATTCTGCTTATTGGTGTAGAAAATAGATCCGCAATTTCTTTTTAAATGCATAGCGACTGTCAGCCGTTCTGATCTCGAGAGTAAGTGCATTCTAGAGGAGAATCGACCGGATATGAAAAGAAGAATGAACAAATTCAGATGTATGAGAAGGGCAGAGTAAGAGAAGATTATTGGATGAACGTAGATTCTTATTGTGTAAAGAACATCAAAATTGAAAGTGAGAAATTAGATAAGAAGGAGGGCTGGGAGAGTTGAGTAAAGAGAAAAGCGTTGTCCAAGCGCGCAAACTTCTCCTCTGGCGAATGGTCATCCATTTAAGCTCAGACCTGAAACTTGAGACATGGTCATATTTCCTTAAATTACATACGAAGCAAATGCAGTTATTGAGGATACGATCACACGTCACCATAGTCGATTAATGGGAAAATTAAAGTCTGCACAAGCATAGTCTTCGTCTTAACAGGCAAACAGTTTCTCAGACGATACAAAGAACGCAAAGTGCCATTGGCCCTTTGGCTGACACTGGAAACATGATTTTGCCAACCAAGTGTCGGGTCAAGATGCAAACCGAGATCTTTTACGCTAGGGCTGATGCCTTATGCATCATAATCCTGATGCAGGCTTATTAAATGCTATTGTGCTCTGGGAATCCCCAAAATTGGTATGATAAGGCTAACCTGATGACGATAATAGAATTTTGCATCATCATCTGATTACCATTTCCATATTGGGGTCAGCTTTCAGTTTAACCAGACTAAGCCTATCTGACTTCCACAACCCAGTTTTTTATTTTTTGGGTTCTGCAGCCGAATTGCAAAATACGGAAACCTTATAGTTTCGTCATATCTGTCTGTCTGTCTGTCCGTCCGTCCACATGTCACAGCCATTTTATTCCGAAACTATTAGGACTATACACAAGAAACTTGGTAGATAGATATATTCTGTAAACCAGTTTCCGAATTTTAAGAAAAAATTAAAAAAAATATTTGAAATTAAAGATGGCTCTTCATACATGGAACTGAAACTGTTTTTTTTACATGAAACCTTTACGTGTGTAGTATTTATAGAAAGGTCTTTAAAATTGATGTGCTGTAGATCTTAATGTAAACTTTCAAGAAAAATTAATTTGAACGAGATCGGGTCAGCAATTTTAGATAAATAGCATATTTTCTAAAACCGCAAATATAACTTTCTAATTCATACAAATACTATGAAAAACAAAGTTATTTGGCGTAGTTACTACGGAACCCTTCATGGGTGAGTCTGACTCGCACTTGGCCAATTTTTTTAAATTATGTTTATTAATAATAGGCCCGTATTTGACAACCATCTCATCTGATAGTAAGCATTGATGTGGTCCAAGATAAAGCACGCTTACCTAGAAGTAACTTATTGACTCTAGTCATTAAGACCCCCAGGTGATTAGCCATCAGGAAGCACAGATGGCACCCAGTTGCTGGGTAACACGATATTCTTTGGCAAGACTGTGATATTTTCTGACTTCTGAATACGCGTAACGACTGTTAAAGGTTTACAAATAACTACCGGGAGCAACGCTTTACGTACTTTCTGAGTTACGAAGAAATCTCTACATGTTACATCATGTTTAGATGGTGATCTATTCACAGACCAAACTGAGTAAGCATTGAAAAATTGGCCAAGTGTGAGTCAGACTCGCCCATGAATATTCCGTAGTAATTACGCCAAATAGCTTTGTTTTTCATAGTGTTTGTATGAATCACAAAGTTATATTTGCGGTTTTAGAAACTATGCTGTATCTCAAAAATTGCTGACCTGATCTCGTTCAAGCTAATTTTGGTTGAAATTTTATATTAAGGTCTACAGCACACATTTTTTTTTAATATTTCACATCATTATTATAGAAGTTAGAGGGGGCGGACATTTTACTACTTTGGAAGCGTATATCTTTTTAACGATTAACTTTATGAAAAAGTGGTTTTAATAACCTCCAATGTCATTTTTAAGGGCCTATCTACAAATATCACACACGCATAAGTTTCATGAAATAAAATATTTTCAGTTTCAGTTCCATGTATGGGGAGCACCCGTTTATTTTAAATATTACTTTAATTTCTTTCTTAAAATTGGAAAGCGGTTCACAGAATACATCTACCTATCAAGTTTCACATGTATAGTCTTAATAGTTTCGGAATATAATGGCTGTGACATACGGACGGACGGAGAGACAGACAGACAGACATGACGAAACTATAAGGGTTGCATTTTTTGCCATTCGGCAACGGAACCCTAAAAATCTTCTCGGTTAACCAGTTAACCCCTTTTTTAAGGATGGGAAATCGTCCAATGACTGCCTCCCGGTCTGGGCGAAGCGGGAGGGTGTGTCAGACTTTTACTGACTAAAACCCATCCGTGTTCCATCATATGTCCTTTATTTTCCGAGGCCGCGGTAACTCTTTCGAACAACTCCGCAACCCCAGCAAGATTGAACCCTGCAGCTTGTATTATTTAGTCATGAGCTCCTCCATATAATGCTGCATATAAAGTCGAAAATAACGAACTGAAAGTCTAGGTATAATATTAAAATAGATCGAAATATGCCAAGCTTAAAACACAGATATAAATGGGTGAATGATGAATTTTATGAATAAAGTCACTGACACCATCGGCCACTTCACTGCTTTAAAAATATGCATTCGATGACAGGATCATGAAAGCCTTTTTAAATGATATCGATTATTGAACTTTCAATACAATGAAATTAGCAACAGATTCTATTTAGTCATTCGTAGCACAGTTCGTAGCCAGAGCTACGGCGTAGCACAGGCGAGCTGCTACGCTAGTTGTGTTAATATTCAAATATACATGCTTACTAACGGAGATTATAGAGACCCGTTTTTTTTTTCACACAAAAATATACGTAATTATGTCTTTATTTAAATTTATATTATACTGGACGCTGTAAGCTGTATAAAATGTAAGAGATTGATAAAGTGACACTTGTAAACCCATACATTCTAGCATCTCACTTGTCAAGAGAATATTAATCTCCGAGAGGATGTTCGTTAAACTGAAGCCTCATTCTCACTCTTTACTCAACCAAGCTTTTCAACGGAAGATCGTCCTTGCCATTTATTACTTTTGAAATGAAATGAAATGAAATGAAATATTTATTCTGTAAATTGGTTATAAATAACACTTTTACACGTCATGTTTTTTTGCGTGTTTAGTTTAGCTAGATGAGGCCGGTATTTCCTAACTGACTACTCTGAGAAGAAACACCGAAACAAACTCAGAGGTCAAAGTCTCTTTTAAAGTCCAGACAATTTGTATTTGTATATGACAAGCATGTAGGTTCATGTCTGTGGTATTCTTTTGAGGAAATAACCACGCAAATTTGAGCGGACCTGTCCAGACAGTGCAAGCATTTGTCAGTTATCGTGAGCTCAACTTAGAACTTAAGGAGCTCAACAATTTGACGAACAATACCAAAGTAAGGACCTTTGGGTATTTACGAACATACAAAATTGTAAGTATTTATTGTAATTATATCTATTGTTTGGATCTAGATAGTTGTCTGGTAATAAAGGATATTACTTAATATTATTATTTGTCTGTCATAAACAGATATGACTCTTGACTGGTGTTGCACCTAATTCAAAAGGTTATAAATAAAAAGGTTTACATCTAAATTACATATTTATTTATTTATTGATAATAGGCTCGCGTTTGACCTGGTGGTCCTCACCTGATAGTATGATGATGTGGTTGAAAATGGAGCACGCTTACCTAGAAAAAACCTATTCGCTCTTGACCCCCAGTTAATAGCTATTGGGAAACATAGACTCCGGCAGGGAATTCCACTCCTTAGCCGTGCACACAATGAAAGTATTCCGAAAACGTTTTGTTCGTATAGGTGGGATGTCCACCATGTAACGATGGCGCATCGCCGTTTGTCTTGTAGTCCGATGATGGAACAGGCTTGGCAGAATTAGATTGTGTAATTCCATCGCATACTCCCCGAAATGTAACCGATAGAAAACCGATACTTGCAACTTGTTGTCGATGTTCAAAGCTCTGACTTTGACTCGACCAGTGCATCGTTGCCAATGAGTCTCTTGGCCCATTTTTCGATAGACTCAAGCACGTCCAATTGGTATTTGGCAGATACATCCCAAAGATGAGAGAAGAGAATATCATTATTACTGTTACATCAATTATTATTACTGTTACATTTGCCCAATTCTGGGCAAACTCCATTTTGCCATTTGCCATCGACACGGTAAGAAGAAGACATGTAAATGCTGTAAAATTAGGACCTCTACCAAGAATTATGCCTACAGGCTGTATCCTGTACAGTTCGTGTCCCCAGCACCGGAGTCATTACTCCGCGGAACGTTTTTATTCGGCCCGCGTACCATAAAGTGCATTGTTTTTGTGGCCGCAGGCAAACGCATGCCTATTCCGCACGGGGCGCACTGAAATATTCGCACGTGACACTCGATCGAAAGGGGTAGCCTTATGAGGAGCGCATTTTAAGTAATATGTTAGTGATGTTTCTAAAATATTAAGTACAGGTTATATCTAGAATAGGATCAGGCGTTTGTTTTTTCTTGGCGGAAAAATAACATTTTTTATTAAAGAAAACCATGATGAAAGGTCATATACATAATATAAATGTATATGACCTTTCATCATGGTTTCTCACCCAATAGGGTTTGGCAGGTCCGTTTTCAACCGTCTTGTGTTATTAAGCGTTTTTCCTCCACATTTATTGTCATTACCGCCTAGGTACTTTACTTTAGGTTACTTTTAGGTAAGCGTGCTCCATCTTCGACCATATCATCACTTACCACCAGGTGAGATGGTGGTCAAACGCGAACCTAAAATAAAAAAAGGTGTGGAACTCTCTGCCGGCTTCTGTGCTCCTTACCATATTACCACATAAAATCCATCAGCCTTTAAAGCACGAGTGAGCAGCCATCTTCAGGGCTCACTTGTTCCATGGTAGACCTCATCTATCGCTTACCATCAGACTGGATTGAGGTCAAGACCCCATATGAAAACAAAGTATTTAATAAGTAAAGGATATTTATTTTGCAAATTGTTTATTAAATAATATATTTTTTTTAGCCGGTTTTCGATTACAGCCGAAATTACGATAAAATTATTTTATTTTAATTACCTAGAATAGATTCTAAACACTGCTTGGTCAAAATAAAAATAAAAAAAACTTCTGCAGATATCCGTATAAAACTTCTGGAGTCTAAATAAAATGCTATGCCATAATTAATGAGTCATTTTATGCCAGCTTTGTTGCCTGCTTGTGACCAAAACTGATGCACGTCACCTAAAGGTGACAAGCTCGTGCTCTGAGTACAAATTACGTAATATGTTTGCTGAAGCGGCGGTAGATAGCTTTGGCGCTATTATGAGACGGCGATCTGCGTCACTGCTGCGTAGGATTCGTGGGAGTACCAACAGCATTCTGAAAGTCATTGCGAACAAACAGGATTGTGTTTTCCTGCAGCATTGGACTCGCATGCATTGCAGTGAAGCTGACGCTGCGGGAAAATATATGAATTAGTTTTTAACCGACTTCTAAAAAAGGAGGAGGTTCTCAATTCGGATGTTTGTATTTTATTTTATATTTGTCCACGCATAACTCCTTCGCTTGCCAACCGATTTGAAAAATTCTTATCTTGTTAGAAAGGGTATACTTCCCAAATGGTCTCATGAAAATTTTATCGAAATCGGACAAGCTGTTTCTGAAAAATCAACAAAAGTTTCTGTTCGCGCATAACTCCGACATTTACGAACCGATTTGGAAAATTCACTGACCCACTAAAAAGCACGAAAATAAAAACTTTTTTGCAAAAAATAAAAGGCGGTGTGATAAAAAAAAGAAAATACAAAACCAATAACACCGACTACCTAAATTAAAATTATTTTTGGCTTTGTAGTGTTTTGATATGGAAGTCGGTTTTATTTTTTGCAAAAAAGTTTTTTTATTGTTTATTATTTTAATTTATTTTATTACTAATGTAAAAGGGCGGGATCTTTAGCACAATGAGACGCAGTCACTGAGTACAAGAGTCGTATAATCAATTTAAAAACAACACAAACTTCAATCACAAACTCAAGTCAGTTACACAGTACATTTCACAGGTTCACAGAAATCAGGGAATTGGCGGGAACGCAGGAGCGTTTTAATACGTGACCGCTCACGACTCGGTTTTAGCGCCAACTGCCGACCGAGGCGAGGCGTCCCTCTGGTGCGCGGGCGCGTGGGCTCCCCGGTCGCTATCGATGGGCGCGCACACAAATGCCACATGGTTAACGTGACCATTTATTTTTTGTCTCAGAACGGGACATTGGTTTATTAAGATCAATTAACAGCTTCTCAATGAAAAAAAAAACTTCATTTAAGTTTTTTATTTAGGAATTGTCAGTTAGCTTAAAAGTTACGAATTATATATATATATATATATACCCGAAAAGTTAAGTTATATTTATATTTATCAGATGAACAAATTTGCTTTAATATAGCGTAGAGGGTGATGATTCTTAGCACGTTTTTTTTATATGCATCTTAATTATCAACATCGTCGTTAGAACTGAAATTTGTAACTGGGTTTTCTCAGATGTCTACAATTTTTGAACAATTTCCCATGCGGGAAACTTTTTTGAAAGCTTGATGAAAACTTGCTGACTGAGCGTGTAAAAAATAAAGCCTTTGGATGTGGAATCTTCAAAAAAGTTTTTTAGTAAAAGGGGATATTTTTCAATATACACTTGCGTTTCGGCATTTTAACTTAATATTTCATTTAATTTATTTTATAAACAATTTTAATACTGTGCTGAAATGGATAAGGTGTCGGACTTGTGATCGAGAGGTGACGAGTTCGAACCTCACCCATTACATTATTGCCGTGATCCCACTTCAGACACAAGCATATTTAGCTTAGTTGGAGGGGTTAACAAGATTGTTAGTAATGTGAGTTCTACCCACATTACCAGTTATCTTTTAAAAAAAAATGGTATTCCATACACGACCGAACCTGGGCTTGATACAAATTGAGCAGCTGTTCCGGTGTGAAGTACCGTCTCACCTTGGCTAGGATTCCCAACTTTTTTAATGCTAACTGAGCCTTAGCCTCAATAAACGAGCCAAAATTGAGTGTGGAAGTTAAAGTCACCCCAAGAAGCTCAATATGATCGGTTATCGGCACGGTTACACCACGGAAAGTAGGAGCCGGTTCAAATTGGCTCCATTTTGCGGAGAAGAGACGCCTGGGTCTTATCTGCATTAAACTTGACCAAGTTGGCATCGCCCCATTCGGAGACAGCCTTCAAGGACAAGTTCAAGCGCCCAACCATGTCCTCACGGAGAGACTGGATCTGTGACTCACTAGCACGTGCGCTGGACACATATCTCTCAGCAACTGTGCTGTCGTCTGCATACCCAAAGGTACCGGGCATTAGCAGATCGTTAATGTGCAGCAAGAATAAAGTTGGTGAGAGAACAGACCCCTGAGGGACGCCGGTATTAATTGCCAATTGACCAGACAAGCAGCCATCAATGACCACTCGAAGGGACCGATCTCTCAGGAAGTCTTCAATCTAAACGCAAAGTTGAGTGGGTAAACCGAAGGAAGGAAGCTTAGCAATAAGGCTATCGTGCCAGACCCTGTCAAAGGCCTTGGAGATGTCAAGGGAAACAGCAAGTGCTTCTCCGTGCCTCTCAATGGCCTCACTCCAGATATGAATGTTAATGTCAAATATAAACTACGTAAACAATAAATAAATACAAATCCCACCATAAAGTCAGAAAATATTCCAAAACAAAAAGTTTAAGTTATTTACTAGGTACACGAGCATTAAACAACAACAAAACAAATATCAAGACGTGGGCGCACGAAAAATCTGTCAAATAAATAGTCAACAAAGCGCGAGCGACGACGTCTTGGCCATTCTCGGTTATCTTTGCATCGACCGATGAGTCTGATGACGCAGTCTCAGAAAACGGGACAATTTTGCGTCCCCGAGATCATTGCGGGGACACCGGGACTCATAATTATAAAAAGGGACAGTCCCGTTCAAAACGGGACGTCTGGTCACGTTACACATGGTTAACACGCTTCGCGCGTAAAATAACATTTAAAAACTTAATGCTAACAATATATATATACAATTGAGTGAGTTGCCTACAACTGACATAGAATGTAAGGTGTTTTACTAACAAACTTTGTATGGATTTCTTTTCTGAGATAAATAAATAATAATAATAATAAAATGATTTACGTAATACATAAATGTTTTAACAACCAGAGAATTCCAAATCCATCGGTACATACATAAACAAAAATCATCTGTTCGACACAATAAAACACAAAATGGCTACGCTTGCTTGAATAAATAATATTTTAAGATATGAGTGTGATGGATTATTCAAATAATTTCATTTGGTTTATTACATTAACTCAAGTTTATTTCTTTAATTGAACACAAATTAAAATATCACTATAATAATTATAACCTTTTTAACATGTGATACACAAAATTTAACTATTTATTATCAAAACATTGTAAACACTATTACGAAACCTATTTATAAGATAAGAGTTTAAACTGTTCTTTCATTGTTGTCTTGTATAACAGAATATTTAAACGTTATTTAAAAAATAACGTTGCTTGTTTACTAATTCTGTCATCGTAAGACTAATATGTAATTGAACTAATTAATTTCAACATATTTACTGTATTTTTATATCATTTAATCATAGTTTAATGTTAAAATACAAAGGTTAACAAATCTGTTTTAAAATCGTACGATATGACGTCACTTGTTTACCACTGTGTATAAAAGCCGCCGCTCAGTCGTTCTAGACACAGTCACTCACAGTCGCTCTGGAGCAGTCACACCGAACGGACCTAAGTTAAGTGAACTTGTGTTGTTTCTAACTTTTGTTAATATTTTTATGTGTAGAATTGGTATAAAAATCCTATCGTATTGCTATTGTATTTGAATGTAAAGTAATAAATTAATTATTTTGTATTTGTTACTTTAATGTGACAGTGTTATTAATTGATAATTGTGTGATAATTTAATGAACATTTCTTGACTTATATAATATGTAATGGAGTAATGAAATAGTAGATACACAAGTAAATAAAGCTAAAGTTATAACGATAGTAATCACATTGTGGTAATATTGTAAAGTACATATAGTGAATTGATGTTTATGTGAAAATGAATTATGTTTTGAAAAGAGTAACTGTGGAGTTTCTTGCCGGCTCTTCTCCATAGATAACTACTTTCCGAACCGGTGGTAAATTAATAAACTGATATTGCTATACAGACTACTAATTATTTCTATAAAACACCTAGTAATCATGGTAATACCGATTAATAGGTAATTAATCGGTAAATACGTAATAAATAGATATTGATAATTAATTAATTCTAGAAATAACAACATTCTCTATATATCTTTATATTTATATATCTTCCATTTCTGACATCAGAAGTGGGATTGTTCACAGCCCACTTATTTTGTTTCGGTTTATTGAGTCTTGGTTCATAGTCCATGTGATTTTATTTTATGAATAAAATATTCAAGTACCCTCGTACTAAGTCACGATTGTCCGATTGTTTAACTGTACATTTGTTTTAGGCCTTGATGTTATTTCAAGTAGAGGGTACATGTATGTCACTATTGCCCTAATTCTAATGCATTGTGTGAAAAGTTTCAGAATGGATCCCGCAATATTGGAAGGCCTGTTCATCCGTGATGCTGTCTCGGGCTATTGCCGCCGTTCAGATGATGATTTGGTGCTTCCGGACCTTGATCCAGTAGCCAGTGACAGCAATTCAGCCTGATGGTGCCATAACATCAAGGAACCTTGTGAATAACCTTGATGGACCAGCATGAAAACAGTTACAAAAGCCGATGATAACGGGAGTCAAGTAAGAAAAAAAACAATTAAATAAGTTTGAACTAATTTTAGCAGTTAGAACGATATGTATTCACTGTAACTAAATGCCTTAGTATGTTTTGTAGTATGTTTGCTGAATAGTCAGATTGGCCGAACGGTCTATGTATAATTCAAGGATTGGTTATCACAATGATACGAACATTTACCGTTTTCTCTCCTTTGCGTATACCAAATCATGTTAAATAATAAGTAACCTTTATTTTGCTACTACCAAGTTTCTGTTCTAAAACATGTTAAAAAAAAAAAAATTACTTAATAACGTCACTTTTTTTTTCTCTCGATAATTTGATTTGGATGAGGCAGTTGTGTATTAAAGCAGATACCTGCTGTCCAGATCCGTTAATAAAAATAAAATTCATTTCATTATGACAAACTGAATTTGAAATTGAACTGAATTTGTAATTGAACTGAATTTGTAATTGAACTGAATTTGAAATTGAACTGAATTTGAAATTGAACTGAATTTGAAATTGAACTGAATTTGAAATTGAACTGAATTTGAAATTGAACTGAATTTGAAATTGAACTGAATTAACATGAATTAAATTAAATCTAAATAAATTAAATTAAAATAAATTAGATTAAAATAAATACAATAAATTAAATTCAAATATATTTAAAAAGATAAATTAAAAGAATTAAAATAAATACGAAAAAATTTAAAAGAATTAAAATAAATACAAAAAATTAAATTAAAAAAAATTAAAATAAATACAAAAAAATAAATTAAAAAACATTAAAATAAATACAATAAATTAAATTACAAAAAAATACAATAAATTAAAAAAAAAATACTGTAAATAAATTAAACTAAATACAATAAATAAATTCAATAAATTAATTAATATAATAAAATAAATAAATACTGTCGGTCATAAAATTCATTAATACTTATGTCTTTTCAACTAGAAATAAAAGTGAATTTACGCTTAAAATGGCTGACGTTTCCCTCATTCTTCTTCTTCTTCACCCTTTGGCAATGTAATATATAGTTTTGGAGCCATTAAACTATTTGTAACTGGTCACAACGACGTTTTCTATTTACTCTAGAAAATTTATGTAAATTATTTTTGACGAACATGTATATTTCGTATATATATATAATGAGGGAACTGTTAATATTTTAGTATCTTTAAAGAGTATTTTGCAACTGTATGTACTCTTTAAATTACAAATCGCTCTAATGCATCTTTTTTGGAACTTAAATACCGTATCTTTATCTGTTGCATTACCCCAAAATATAATTCCGTATCTCAATGTTGAGGTAACCAGGCCGTGATATGCTGTTAAGACTATTGTTTGATTTGTTATTTTACTTAACATATGCAAGGCATATTAATTTTTCTTTAATTTAGTACACACATTGTAAATATGTTTATGCCATTTTAATGTGCTTTCTATATTTAATCCGAGCAATTTCGTCACTTTGGTCTCATTAATAGTTTTGTCATCGTAACTAATTGAAGTTCAGATTCCGGAAAAGCCTCTGTTGGAAATTCATTATAACTGTCTTGTCTAGATTTATTACCAAAATTATTATTCTGTAGCCAATTTACATCCGATTTTATGCTAGAATCAATATCCGTCTCTAGTGCACTTAATTCATCACTATTTAAAAGTAAAGTACTATCATCTCCAAACTAGTCATTGGATAAATGGAAGCTGTTGAAAAGTCATTAGTGTAACCAAACGTTACAGTTCTCTGGTCAGATTTGAAAAATATATCTGTTTTTTCTTTTCACTACTCCTGACTACTACAGTTATTTGCTGCCTATTACTAAAATAAGATTCGATTAAATTTAATACGTTTCCTTTTGTTCCATATTCGTTAAGTTTATTTACTAGTATTTTATGATCTACGCGATCAAAAGCTTTTGACATATCCATGTAAAGCGCTAGAGTTGGTAGTTATTTTGTCGACTCTGCTGCTGTTTGCAAGAAATCGTATATGGCTACATCAATAGATTTTTTTTTCTAAAGCCTTTCTGGATTATCAACTAGTAAATATATTCCTCAAAGTATGGAGTAAGTTGGTTAGATATTGCTGAATTAGAATGAATTTAAATAAATTTAATTTTATTTATTTATTTATTAGGGAATAACAAACAGTAACACATTTTTATAAAATCATAACAAATAAAACTAAAGTGTGCTATATTATACAAAACAATATTACTTACTTAATAATGCATATTATTTTGTTATCATTATTATTTGTTTGTCACTTATTACCGGAGAAACGATAAGCTTTACGAATGAGTAAAGTTAGCAAAAGTAAATAAATTCAATAATAACAAGAAAATCAATAAAATTAGTGTTAATATTAATTAAATTATTTCTTATAATTCTATCATAATATTAAAAAATAAAAATATAATAATATAAAATATAATAACATAAAATTGGATTGTAGTTAAATAATTAAATATAAATGGTTACTATGGTTTCCTGGGAAATAAAAATATCTATATAAACAAAAAGAGAAGTCCTTACTGACCGACTCATCAACGCCTAGCCCAAACCCTTGGACCTAACAGCTGAGATTTTGCTCAGAGGTTCCCTTTTTATTGTAAACAAGGAATAGGGAAGGATTTTTTTTTTTTTTAATTCATAATTTCCCCAGAGGTTACGTGAAAATTAATTTAAATAGAGGATCAAAGTTTGTATTGTTGAGGTAACCATGATTTTTGTTTTTAAATCTTTATTATAATCATAAGTCATTATAGTTTGTTTGTAATGTTGAATGTGATTAATAATATATTTCTAATGACCATAATTGGAACACAATGAGTTAAATGATAGTTAGATATGTTTCCGCTGGTCGCTCTTTTGTTCGGTGCTTGCCTATCCCACTAGCAGCGGGTGGAGGGGGCATGACACATCTATGCAATTGGCAAAACATAAACAAACTCATAATTAAAACATAGAAAATAAGAATGAAATGAAAAGACGTTGAGGTAAGAAAATATTATTAATCACACTTGACAATTCTTTGTACTTCAAGACCAAAATCGTTAATGACGTATAATGAAATAAGTGTTGAAACTATATACATCGTTTCTAATTTGTGTTCAATTAACGATGTTTGTTTGAAATTATTGAATATAATCTTATAAAAACTATAGAGGTTATTATAGACTGCTTAGGCCCTGCTCTGATACCTTTCTGAAATTCATGCACAGCAGGTGATAGGACTGGTATCTCAAGGACAGAGGCTGTTGTAGACTGCTGAGGCCCTGCCCTGATACCTTTCTGAAATCCATGCGCAGCAGGTGGTAGGACTGGTATGTCAAGGCCAGCGGCCATATGTAGACTGCTGAGGCCCTGCCCTGATGCCTTTCTGAAATCCATGCGCAGCAGGTGGTAGGACTGGTATGTCAAGGCCAGCGGCCATATGTAGACTGCTTGGCAGCCCTGCCCTGATACCTTTCTGAAACTCATGCGCCGCAGGTGATAGGACTGGTATGTCAAGGCCAGAGGCTATTGTATTGATTATAATTAGTTGGTACTTCGAGAGCGAAGTACAGGTCAGTTTGGCCGTGATGGATTATTCAAATAATTTCATTTGGTTTATTACATTAACTCAAGTTTATTTCTTTAATTGAACACAAATTAAAATATCACTATAATAATTATAACCTTTTTAACATGTGATACACAAAATTTAACTATTTATTATCAAAACATTGTAAACACTATTACGAAACCTATTTATAAGATAAGAGTTTAAACTGTTCTTTCATTGTTGTCTTGTATAACAGAATATTTAAACGTTATTTAAAAAATAACGTTGCTTGTTTACTAATTCTGTCATCGTAAGACTAATATGTAATTGAACTAATTAATTTCAACATATTTACTGTATTTTTATATCATTTAATCATAGTTTAATGTTAAAATACAAAGGTTAACAAATCTGTTTTAAAATCGTACGATATGACGTCACTTGTTTACCACTGTGTATAAAAGCCGCCGCTCAGTCGTTCTAGACACAGTCACTCACAGTCGCTCTGGAGCAGTCACACCGAACGGACCTAAGTTAAGTGAACTTGTGTTGTTTCTAACTTTTGTTAATATTTTTATGTGTAGAATTGGTATAAAAATCCTATCGTATTGCTATTGTATTTGAATATAAATTAATAAATTAATTATTTTGTATTTGTTACTTTAATGTGACAGTGTTATTAATTGATAATTGTGTGATAATTTAATGAACATTTCTTGACTTATATAATATGTAATGGAGTAATGAAATAGTAGATACACAAGTAAATAAAGCTAAAGTTATAACGATAGTAATCACATTGTGGTAATATTGTAAAGTACATATAGTGAATTGATGTTTATGTGAAAATGAATTATGTTTTGAAAAGAGTAACTGTGGAGTTTCTTGCCGGCTCTTCTCCATAGATAACTACTTTCCGAACCGGTGGTAAATTAATAAACTGATATTGCTATACAGACTACTAATTATTTCTATAAAACACCTAGTAATCATGGTAATACCGATTAATAGGTAATTAATCGGTAAATACGTAATAAATAGATATTGATAATTAATTAATTCTAGAAATAACAACATTCTCTATATATCTTTATATTTATATATCTTCCATTTCTGACAAGTGCTTTGTTTTTTTACTATTGTTGTTAAGCTCACTGACTTAAACCCCAGGTAAACCATAGCTAAATAAATAGAGGCATAGGTGAAATTTCAAGATTAACATTCTATATCAAATAACAGAACATTCACAAAAATAACAAACACACAATAGTGTATAGTGATGCACAAACATCTTCGTGGGAACAAAAAACCTGAGGGCTGCAAATATTGGTCCTCGTGCGGGAACCGAAGCTTACACACGGAGAACAAAAACCTGGGCTTCGATACCCCTGACATCAGTAAATAAACATTTTCCTTTTATTTTCTGGAATTTTCTATGAATAAAATAAGGTTGACTAGATAGTAAGTTATTCGATTTTTTAACCGACTTCTAAAAAAGGAGGAGGTTCTCAATTCGAATGATTGTTTGTTTTTTTATGTCCCGCTTGCCAACCGATTTATAAAATTCTTTTTTCGTTGGAAAGGGTTATACGTTTCAAATGGTCCCATGAAAATTTTATCGAAATCGGACAAGCCATTTCTGAAAACTTAACTAAAGTCTAAAAAAAAATTTATATTGAAGATCTTTTTGTTTACCCTACATTGCGTTTTTTGTTCGCGCATAACTCCGTCATTTAGGAACCGATTTGGAAAATTCTTTTTTTAACCGACTTAAAAAAAAGGAGGAGGTTCTCAGTTCATCTTGAAATTTTTTTCTTTTTTTTTACCTCATATCTCGAAGACGGCTGAACCGATTTGGAAAATTCTTTTTTAGTGTGAAAGAATATACTTTTTAGTTGGTCCCATGTCATCACTTTAGGATCTGATGATGTAATCATGGAGAAATCGAGGGAAATCTTTAAATATTATAGGCTCACCTGTAGCGTTTTGGGTATTTCTTACTCGTCCGTATTTTACATAAAGTTTAAATTAATAACTAACAAAAAGTTAAAAAAAAAAGAACACCGCTTGACCGTACGGGTACGCCCACAGAGGCGGGCCGGCAATAGTTGGGGACTATGTTGTAAAATATTTAAGTGTTCTCTAAGGCTTTGGCGTAAGTGTGCGAGAGAACACCAGGTGGTTTTAGTCACTAAAAGTCTGATAGATCTCTTCACCCGCCCCAGAACGGAAGATATCCATGAGGATTTTCATCCCGGGAGAAAATAGGGTGCACGCTTTACAGCCTGACTAAACCATAGACTCGTACAAAATCTGTAGTCTGCGGGAGCACTAAATACATATTCCTAGAAGGATATGTATGTATATGGATTCATGTTCTCCTACATATACATATGTATGTATAGCATTTCCCCATTTCACGAGTAACTTTCAAGTCGCATAGAGATATTGTCAGTTACTTTCAATTAAGTCCCAATATCAATTTTCTCGAACTGGAAATAGAACTAAACTAAAAGCTCATTATTTAGTAGTATTAGCAGCGCTTATGACATCTTTGCTAATTATTTAAAATTTATGGAACATAAAGGTACAATGGCGTTCTCTACCGGTCAATCTGCCTGCAGTCGAGGTTAACTTAGTGTGAAAATATATTTTAAATTAATGTCTATTAAAAGCATACCTATAAAACGTGTAATTTAAAGGGTATATACATACCAAGTGCACGGTTTCTTTGGATGATAAAACGATATGGCATGGGTTTTATAATCCTGTCTACATGTGTGAAGTATAATAAAAATTTCAATACATTAATACCAGAGGCAGAATTTTCAAATTAAGAAGAACGAAGAGAACCACTGTGTTATTGGCAAGTGACGTGGAAAGTTATTGACCCTCGTAGTGCTGTGACACGTTTGTTATGATTAGTATTCAAGAAACATATGAAACCGATAATTTGGTATCAATTCTTTGTGTCACTTATTTTGAGCTAAAACTGTGCATAGAGACTCCATACCAGATGTTGTCTTCAGCCCCTTTAGATAGATATGGGGTTTCCATTACACGTTGTATAACCATAATAAATTTACATAATGATGTATATATAATTTATACAAAAGTAAAAATAAATTTATTAAAAATGTATGCCGAGGGAAAAATCTCTGCTATTTGAGAAAATTATCCCGCAACTTGCGCTTAAATGCATACTGGTGACCGACCTGATATTGAGAGGAAGTGCATTCCACAGAAAAATAAAGATCGTCGAGTTCATCTTACTTATATGAATATTTCTTCAGATTATAAATGAACCGTATACAGCCTAGCACTAGCATTTTGACGTATGAGATAGTTTTTAAAATAGTCCCAAAATAATATCTTTTGCATACCCTAAGTACGTACGTATTTTTTAGCCATGGCATTTTCTATCGTATTTATCCAAAAATAGATAGATATTCTCTTAAATCTTTATTATATAAGTACCATAGCAGAAGATAAATGAGAACTTAAAAACTAAAAAGGGGCGGACTTATCGTTAAAAGCGATATTTTACAGACAACCTTTTGATAGATTTTACACAGAAGGCAAAAATAAATATGCATGTAGTCCATTGTTATGCTTTCTAAGGTGAATATGTAAAACTAACCACATTATTAGACCAACTCATAAGTATTTCAAATCACTTCCGCGTTCACTAATCAATTCGTAAGCTAAATAAAACAGAGATAGTCGGAATTTCCTCCGGCCCGGTACAGTCGGCTACAATTATACTGGGACATACTGACAGCTGACCTTATCACGCCTGACATAACTCCTGGCACGCGAATGTCATGACGACTGTACTGCTGAACTAATTCTATAGTTTTAGACGTTTCTATGAAAATTCGGCTGTTGAATATCTTGAGTGGTTATGCAATTACGTGGTGGGTAAACGTATGGAGTGATTTATTGTGTAGATTGAACCTTTCGGTTGGGAGGTGGGAAGCTAATGGCTACCGATTTATATTTGGTATCGTAAAATTACTCGACGAACGAACTAAGTGGTTTTCTTGTATTGAAAATGAAAGATATTTACAGTCTTAAAAAACTTTTACACAATTAGTTGAAGTCCTAGATCCTACACTACGATTCCCTGTATCGCGGGATCTAAAGTCTGCATTTTACAAAACTTGCGTAGGTATTTTATTTTAATATAATTCTCTATAACAAAATTATTAGTTTTTTTTTCGGCTAAATTATTTTCTATTTTTGTACAAATATTCTTCTGATCTGTCAACGCTTCACAGAAAACTTTTACGATTTTACTGAAAAATTTATATCGTTAAGATTATCTTAAAAAACTTTCAATTGACTTAAAGCGAAACAAGATATAAATAACTACAGAAAATAGCTTATTTCCATTAAGATGTTCTATTCATCAAACAATTATTGTTTCCGCAGAATAACGTTCCTTCATTTTCCGCCTCATCGACATTAAAAGCGGCGATCTTCCTTTGTCCGCAACAATTGTAAACAGCTTCACGCGCCCTCAGCTGAGACACACTAATTTTTCATTCGCACCGACAGGTAGCCGTATCTCTGTTTGCATCCTATTTACAGCTCCCTCGGACAGTTAAAAGGAGTCAAAGAAAAGCCTATCTTTTTCGTTTACACGTTTGCTGTGCTAACTTCGCCAGGCGTTGTGTGCGTGTGTGTATGATACGGTGCACTAGTGAATGTCGCGTCAGGGCTGCCACTGCCCTACTTTTCTCCGTGTCCGGGAAATGGGACGTTTGTGAAGATCCCTGGCGCTAATTACAAGCTTCCTTTCACACGCCCGATGGAGCTTTTTCGAATGTTTATCACGTAGTCCGTATGTCGCAGAGTTCTTTGGAATTCGGGATTTGTTTAACGTTTTAATCTAGTTTCGAGCGGGAGCCCTGTGCGCGCGTCTGTGTGCTAATGTGTGTCGGTGGAGCTGCTTTGTCGTAACGCACACAGCGTCATTAGCATGGAGCCAGTCGTGGGTGCAGTCATAAAAATTTCATTTGTCAATCTACTGTACGGTTTATGCAGGCATGGAGCTACTCGCGACTCTTCTGAGTGAGCTTTTCGTATTACATAGTAGTTTTTGAAGTAGTTTTTAGGGACTGCGAAAGCGTTAAAGTTTTGCATACTCATTCAATTAGCTGTAATCATAGCGCAGTATTCTTGCTGTTAAATAATAAATGTAAACCAACCTCTTTAAATCAAGAGTGAATAGGTTACTTTTAGGTAAGCGTGCTCCATCTTCGACCACATCATCACTTACCATCAGGTGAGATGGTGGTCAAACGCGAACCTATTCTAAATAAAAAAAAAATAATAAAAAAAAGATTGAGCGATATGGTGCATTTTGTCACGAGCCGACAAGAAATCAACCCAAGCTACAGGTAAAATAATGTCCTAATAATTGAGTTATACTTAAGTAGAGTACACAACGCGAGGGCGTCAGTTTGCAATTGTTAATAACAAGTGGCTTTTTCAGCTAAATCTGCAATACTATACCAATAATACAGCTGCACGAAACTAAAAACCTTTTCAAACTCCAACTCAAAATATTTTATCAACCGACGACCAAAAGAGGAGGTTATCAATTCGACGCGTATATTTTTTTTTGTTTTTTTTTTTTTTTGTTTTATGCATGATCACCGATTACTCGAAGACGGCTGAACCGATTTGGAAAATTCTTTTTTTTGTTTGAAAGGGTATACTTCGAAATTGGTACCATTTATCACCAAGTCAGGATCTGATGATGGGATCGTGGAGAAATCGAGGGAACTCTTCAAATATTATAGGCACACCTATGGCGTTTTGGGTATTTCTTATAGTAACTTGTGCAGTTGTTCTCAAAAAATACCATTTGGGGAAGTGGAACTGATGATGAAGACCACAGATGGCCGCCGAACCTACTCAATAATAAGTATTTCGTGGATTGCGATTCGAATACTTGAATATGGATGTTAAGCACTTTATGTTCGTCACAATGCATATGGTGATGTAGAGCTGATGGTGAAGTACCAGGAGAACTCCTCAAAAATTAACGGCCCAGCATTGGGAAAAGCAATATTTCGAAAAAGGTTATAAGTAGTTGACATTTAGGCTCTTTTAACTAGGTAAATTAAAAATCAACCAACTAAAAAGAGTGAAATAAAAACTTTTTACCAAAAAATTAAACCGACTCCCAAAAACACTGCAAAGTGAAAAATAACTTTAATTTCGGAAGTCGGTGCCAAAAACGCAAATACAAAACTAAAGACACCGACTACCGAAATTAAAGTTATTTTTCACTTTGCAGTGTTTTTGCATACAGCCTGCATGGGAACTTAAAAAACTTCAAAAGCTAGTGCATCGTTCGAAATAAGTCGTATAGAGAAAAACCGGCAAGAAACTCCTCGGTCATGCTCCTTTTGCTGTAGTAACCTAGTGTCCAAAAGGAACAGGTGAAAATATTCAACAATTCGCAAATGATTAGTGAGCGCTATCATCTAACAATTCTACCAATCCGAACGGTCGAAATACTCTTTGACGCGGGCCGCAGAAGCTTGCGTGGCGCCAGGCAGTAGTCGCCGCGACCTCGAGCAGAGCGCCCGCGCGCCGCCCGTCCGCCGCTCGTAGCGAGTGAATTGTGAAACGAAAAAATAAAACAACACCGCAGTGAAAGTGCATGTGTCAGTGGATTTAGATATGCATTGTGTTTGATGTGTATCACAAACGTGGATTGAAGGTATTGTGTTCAATAATTCTGTAGTTTAGTGTATCGGCATCCCGTATCCCAGGTAGGTGGAGAATTAAATCTTAAATGAATGTTTTATCAAACTGTGGTTATATAAAACGGTGTTAAAACCAGTTTTGTAAGTAATGGAAATTCGATTGCAAACCTTTCGTATTAAAATATCACGATGAGTATGCATGTTTTTTATCATGCACGCTTGAAAGGAAACCAACTTAAATAGCAAGCATGGGTTAACTACGTGCGGTCCCATGGTGGGCGCCAATTTTCTTTGGTCCCACGGTGGGCGCCAATATTCCTTGGTCCCACGGTGGGTACAATTACTTTCTGCGAAAAGGTACCACATGCACCATTAGGGGAGTTATTTCGTTCAAAGATAGATATTTTCAGTGTATGTTACATTACAATTTAATTCCCTAAACAACGTAAAAGCCTTTTTAAAACAAATTATTTTCGGAGTATGCATTATCTAATGCCTTGTTAAACAACAAAAGGCTTCATAATCGAGTAAATAAACCTTTTAAGCATGTTTTAACATGTATTACGTGCGTAAAAAGGTAGAGAACGTCGTTAGTACTTAAACGTTTATGCGGATCTTTAATGTATTTGCGACAACATTACATTTTCAATTTTATTTTATCCATCGTTATCTTCAAATTGTTTTATGAGAGTGAATGTCAAGCCTTGATATTTAATGTGATGTCTTATAAAAATAATATGAGAGATAACAACCAAGCTTATACAATTTCATGTTAAGTGGAACTGAACTTGAGTATTGAGTTTTCTCAATAAGGCCTTAGACTTGACATTGATTAATTAAACAATTAATTAGAATAACAGATTCTTTATTATTCGAAGAGGCTCTTGTAGAACAGTGAACAATTTTCAGGCTGCTAAAATAGCAAAAGGAATTCGGGCTGGAAGATGTTAACCTAAATGCCTTTTTAAATATTGATGTGGATTTTGGAGGCTTTGAGGGAGAAATAGAGTTTCAGGGGTTGACAAGGGACAGTTTTTTAACTGAGTTACTATTTGTACATTACTGGTTTTTACCTATATTTATACATCTTTATTGATAAGTCTATAGGTATTTATTACTAGGTGTGCCCCGCGGTTTCACCCGCATTAATATGATGAAAAAAACCAAAATTCATTAAAATCGGTTAAGCGGTTTAGATTTCTCATACGAAATTTCATCCCCTATTTCAACCCTTTAGGGGTTGTTCTTTTTTTTTAAGTAGCTTATTATTGACCCGGGGTCTTCAACTATTTTTCTTCCAATTTTTTTGAAATCGGTGCTGTGGTTTAGCCGTGTAAGCGTAACAGACAGATTTTCGCATTTATAAGATTAGTATGGATATGGATAATTACAGTAACATAGTATCTAAACTAAACAGTACATTTAAAACTGTCAAACT
The DNA here is from genome assembly GCA_943138885.2 of Tholera decimalis. Classification (NCBI taxonomy): domain Eukaryota; kingdom Metazoa; phylum Arthropoda; class Insecta; order Lepidoptera; family Noctuidae; genus Tholera; species Tholera decimalis. The sequence continues at coordinate 1,426,041 of OW964553.2, read as the reverse complement.
TCAAATATGTTGCTTTTTCATAAACTATAAGCTACACAAAAGGCTATAAAAAATCAACATATTTTTCATTAAATTTTGCGTAATTGATTTGGTTTAGTGATCCTGAAAAGTATTATTTAATCTGAAAATCAATTCATCCCATATCTTAGGAATTTCAGGGTGTCTTATAAGTATACGAGTTCCTAGTAATGGGTACATAATACCTACTATATAACCAGCTGCAAGTGTTTCAGGAGAAAGTTAACGATTTTCTTAAAACATAGTAAAAGGGATGATAGCTTTAGAAATAAAAAATTGTGCTAGAGTTGTAACGCCGTATCTTCAACTGAAAAAGATCTGGAACAAGTTTGCAAATTACAAAGAAAAACTCGGTTACCCATAATAATCTTATCTTACTTATTACTAATATTATAAATGCGAAAATTTGTGAAGATGAATGGATGTTTGTTACTCTTTCACGCAAAAACTACTAAATGGATCGAATTAAATTTGGTAGGTAGATAGTTGACATTCTGGAATAATACATAGGCTACTTTTTATCCCGAAATTCCCACGGGATCGGGATTTACGCGGGAAGACCTTCCCACGCGAACGAAGTCGCGGGTGGAAGCTAGTATACACTAGAAATATAACCTGTCTGCTGGGACTGCTGGGACACAGAACTTCTCTCTATAGAGAGAAGTTCTAAGTTCTAGTTCTCTATAGAATAGAATCATTTAATTCAGGAAAACATCCCAGATAAAAATCAATAAATTGCATAAAAATCAATCATTATATAATCATTACAAAATTAAAATATAATTAAAACTACATAAAACAAAGAAAAAAAATAATAATAAAAAAATATATATCAAAGTTCGTTAATTTACTCATTATTGTCTTAAATTTTTGGAACATGTTGGTTTCTTCACAATATTTTCCTTTACCCTTTTGAATCCAATGGTGACGATGTTAAAAAAAAAACAACTGAAGGAAAAGGTATCTGGTTGAGCTATTCCGGTCTGATACCCTGATCTGATCCCCTGGGGATCGGTTTTATTTTATAATTGTTTTTATTCCTGTCTGATCCACCACGCAGGGTATCACAATTTAACTTAAATATTTTATTAAAATACTGTTTGTACATACTTCTTATAGTAATGGAAACTTGTAGTATACGTGTAGTATTGAGAAACAAACAACTCTTAATTTTCCTCTTAGCTAATAAAAAAAAAAAAAATCGATAAAGATTGTTGGCAATGTGGATGGAATTCACATTACTAGTAATCTTATTAACCCCTCCAACTAAGCTAACTATGCTTGTGTCTGGAGTGATAGATATTCATCTTCGAGAGATATTCTTTTAATAATTGGAATAGTTGTAGGTAGGTTTCTTAATTTTTTTTATTTTCATACAGGAAAGTTTCGAAAGCTGATCCGCAAAAAAATTGCTGAAATTTCAACCGAATGATGTATTATTATATAATTACATGCTTATTTAACCATAGCTTTGCTAACTATGTTTGAACACATTTTAGATAGAACGTAATATTTACTTAATAATCGCATTCGCAAGACGACCTATATTAATTAATCATTACTTTTTTTATAATTCGTGGATAATGTTGTGGGTTTATACACTTACTCACCCTATATGAATTGTCTTTGTATAATTTTAGTGTGTAACTGTTTATTTTTCCCAAATAAATAAAATAAAATATAATAAAGGCACAATTAGTGACAATTTATTAATAATTTCTGGTTAAAATTTTGTTGTTGAATTAAAATGGTTAAATATTAAAAGACCAAGTCACTGATTAAAAGTGGTTTTAAATAAATAAGAACTAATATTTTACTACACGAACTATTTTTATCTTGACTGTACTTAGCATTCAAAAAGAGTAAGGGGATCAGACCAGAAAAAAACAAAAAAAAATACAAGCAGGGAATCAGATCAGGCGGATCCGAAGGAATAATTCATCTGGTTTAGGACAATACAGTGTCAGCCTTCTCGAATACCGTGGTTTATGAACTTTAAAATAAGTAGAAATGTTATAATTGCGTTCATGTCACTACCCTTCTAAGAAATTTGCATTTTTGATGAAAAAAGTTGATTCCCTTAATTACGATATATGTACTTGATGACGTTCATCACTTATTACTAGCTTGAACTAACTAAATATGAAAGAGACAAGGAATAACTGATGCGTGAATTCAAACTGAATATGCTGGATTCTGGGAATTTCCAAGTTATATTAGAAAATCCCATTTCGTCTGCTGCTAACAAACTGTTCAAGACGTTCGCGCGTCAGTGAGATCTTATTTCTAATTTTTTTTATTGATAATAGGCTCGCGTTTGACCATCATCTCACCTGATGGTAAGTGATGAAGTGGTCGAAGATGGAGCACGCTTACCTAAAAGTAACCTATTCACTCTTGACTTAAAGACCCCTAGGTTATCGGGAAACACAGACTCCGCCAGGGAATTCCACTGCTTAGCCGTACGCATAATGAAAGTATTCCCAAAACGTTTAGTGCGTATAGGTGGGATGTCCACCATGTAACGATGGCGCATCGCCGTTTGTCTTGCAGTCCGATGATGGAACGGGCTTGACGGAATTAGATTGTGTAATTTATTTAAGTAAGTAAGTTTAGATTTATATTTTCTGTGTAGCTGTAATGTGTACTCAACGGGTTTGACATGTACATAAAATAAAAGTCCCTAAAATAAAATATAAAAAAATTAGCCTCAGTAAATACTGTTGTCTTGTTCTAAACTCCTAAATTTTAACTTGGCTCGTTACTTAACTTCGGAAACGTTTTATAAAATATTTGATCAATGACTTGCTTTTTTACTTTTTCTTTTGCATAGACATCGCGTTGTTCCAAAGTTCAATTTTATGTTGGGACGAGCGACCAGGCCAGTAGGTTAGGAAAACTTTTACGACATTATATTTACCGAGGTTGTTATTAATGCTGCTTTTAAGTTAAATGTTTTTTTATGGGTGCTTTTAGTTCCTACGTGTTATTTAGTTAATAATCAATGGGAGTGGTAGCTGGATCTAAACGTAGCTAAAAGTGAACAGGCATATTCTGATGCCACTCGTTTTATCGTAGACCTCACCCATCGCAAATAGTTTTGATTTTGTTAGCTGTAAAATGCAAAATGTGCGATACAGCTTTGTATCTGATGTATTGAATTATTGTCTACCCATCATTTTGATTTTTATCTGAGGAAATAGGACTGTATCTCTAAGACTGTAAGGACGTCAAGAGGTTCCCTGTAGTCGGTTCACAGAAACCTTTAATATTATGACAACCTCCTTTTTGACTTTGCATGCCCTGACTACCTGCCCGATTATTTTACTTTCACTCGTCCAAAAGATATACCTTGTGATTCTCACCTTAAACATAATTTTCTCTCGCCTTAAATGTTACCTTCATCATAGTTACATGGTGGACATCCCACCCCCATACGCACAAAGTTTTGGGAATACTTTCATTGTGCGTACAACTAAGAAGTGGAATTCTCTGCCGGAGTCTGAGTTTCCTGATATCTATAACCTGGGGGTCTTTAAATCTAGAGTGAATAGGTTATGTCAGAGTTACAAGCGTGTTTCATTTTCGCCCACATCATTGCTAACCATTGGGTGAGATGGTGGACAAACGCGAGCATATTATGAATAAAAAATTGGCCAAGGGCGAGTCAAACTCGCCCACGAAGGGTTCCGTAGTAACTACGCCAAATAACTTTGTTTTTCATAGTATTTGTATGAATTACAAAGTTATGTTTGTGGTTTTAGAAAATATGCTATATCTCAAAAACTGAGCAGTTTTTCCCCGATCTCGTTCAAACCAAGTTTCTTTGAAAGTTTACTATAAGATCTACAGCATATATTTTTTCCTCCATTATTATAGAAGTTCGAGGGGGACACATACATTCTACCAATTTGGAAGCGTATATCTTTTAAACGATTGACTTCATGAAAAAGTGGTTCCTGAAATCTCAATGTCATTTTTAAAGACCTTTCTATAGATACCACACACGCATAGGTTTCATGAAAAAAATATTTTCAGCTTCAGTTCCATGTATGGGGAGCCCCCTTAATTTAAATGTTTTTTTTTTTTTTTTTTTACCTAAAATCAGAAAGCTGTTTACAGAATACATCTATATACCAAGTTTAATGTGTATAGTCCTAATAGTTTCGGAATAAAATGGCTGTGACATACGGACGGACGGACTGACAGACAGACAGACAGAAAGACATGACGAAACTATAAGGGTTCCGTTTTTTGCCATTCAGCTACGGAACCCTAAAAAAGGAATAAAAAGCTCAATTTTCTACTCTGTTATACCAATTTATAGTAACTACGAAACCTATTTTTTACGGTATGATTGTGAAACCCATTTACGATTTTATCAAGATACTAAAAATATTTACCTCTACAAAAATCTGTTCAAAGAACATTACTTATCACCAAAATATGGTACCGAACCGATACAAATATAATTTTCATTTATTTATTCAAAACGGTATTTACATTCCGCTGAATATTACTTCTAAGAATGATTAAATTCAGAAACAGTTATTACATTTCAAAATCTAATAATACATTATTATATACCTTATACTATTAATAATAAATCTTTAAGATAAGCACAAACCCTTCCTTCTTTCAAAAACATGGTAAAAGATCTCTTTTACCATGTTTTTGTTACAATTTTTTTTATATATCCCAGCTTTTTTATGTATATATACAGTATTTTAACTAACAGACGGCGTTCCCGTTAACCCGCAATAGTATAGCATCCATACATACTAAAAAAAATATTACCATTCGAAAACAAAATGTTTTTATTTTTTTTTAATATTAAAATATTCACTAAAAATGTTAAATTGATACGTAAAAGAAACACTCTGTACACGCGTACGCATTCATAAATAAATTGCAACGTTGCCGTCCTTCAAGTAGGCGTGTACAGAGTGTGATGTATATGGTGTACACTGATGCGTAATAATGTTTTTTGCATGGCGCCAATCATCTATGACCACATACCAGAAACAATAAAAAGCTTAAAAGTAGTTTTATTTAAAAAAAATGTTGGATGCACTCTTGATATCGGAATCATTTTTGAAACCATCTCTCCTCTCTACTCAGTACTCACTCCCCGGCTTCGTCTTGATCCGCAATGATAGGACTGACAAAGGTGGAGGAGGTGTTGCTATATACCTGCGTGCTGATTTACCCTACAGGGTGGTCAGTTCATCTCCATCACAATATTCTGAGTCGGCTGAATATTTGTTTCTTGAAATTACTGTTCATCACACAAAGGTTTTACTTGCAGTGCTCTACAGTCCTAATCTTCACATAGACTACTTCAATTCTCTCGACTCCACTCTCAGTGATCTTTGCCCCATGTATGAGCATGTCATTTTAATGGGTGATTTTAATACTTGCTTAATTAAAAATGATTCTCGCTCCCTTAAACTCCTTTCACTCTTGTCTTCTTTCAATCTGCAAGTTTTGCCTCTTTCTGCAACTCATTATTTTCCTAATTGTACACCCTCTTTTCTAGATCTTATGATTGTCTCCTCACCTAGTAATGTTTCTTACCATGGCCAACTTACGGCTACTTTTTCTTACCACGATCTCATTTATCTTTCGTATCGTATTCGTGTTCCCAAGCGTAAGCCCCAGCTTTTATATCTCCGCAACTACAAGGGCATAGATCTGGAGGCTTTGCGGCGTGATGCCGGCGATCTTGACTGGACCCCTCTGGTTGAGAACGTTGACATCAACGATAAGGTGAATTGTTTTAACGCAACCATTCTTGACTTATATGATCAGCATGCCCCTATCAGACGTGTCAAAGTTAGACATAACCCTGCACCATGGATAACGCAACAAATTAAAGAGATTATGGCTCGCAGGGATAAAGCTAAGAGCAGATTTAAGCGCAGACCTTCAGAACTGAATCTCTCTTATTACAAATCGTTACGTAATCGCTGCAGTCATCTGTGTCAAGATGCTAAGAGACGCTATTTTCACGACCAACTCAATAATCGCAGTTCTTCCGATGTATGGAAATTTCTCAAATCTGTAGGCATAGGTAAGTCACCTACCAACCAGTGTAAGGATGTCAACCTGAATGATCTAAATAAGCATTTCTCTTTCCTTCCCTTTTCTCTTGATCCGTCTGTTAAAGCTGCGACACTAGAGAGTCTTTCTAGGTTGCCGTTACCACTTTGTCCTCTCTTTAAGTTTAGCGATGTTACTGAGGATGACGCTAAGAAGTCTATTCTTGCGATTACTTCTTCAGCAGTCGGTAATGATAAGTTGTGTTCAAGAATGATAACTCTTATCCTTTCCTCTTTACTTCCTGTTCTCACTCACATCTTCAACCACTCATTTTCCTCTTGCTCCTTTCCGTATGTTTGGAAACAGGCTCACATAATACCTTTACCTAAAACTAACAATCCTACTTTATTAACGCACTTTAGACCTATTTCTATCCTCCCTTTTCTCTCTAAAGTTTTTGAGCACATAGTTCATAGACAATTATCATTTTTCTTGGCGTCAAACTCGATAATATCCCCTTTTCAATCCGGTTTTCGCTCGGGTCACAGTACTGTAACCGCGCTTTTAAAAGTGACTGATGACATCCGCTGGGCAATGGAGAATAAGTCCCTTACTGTTCTGGTATTGCTGGACTTCAGTAGCGCATTCAACTCAGTGGATTTCGACATTTTACTTGGTATCCTCAAATCTATCAATTTCTCTCCTTCCACTTTAGCCTGGTTCGGATCTTATCTTCGGGGACGCTCTCAGTGTGTTCGCCTGGAGGAGTCTTTCTCTGATTGGTGTAGCCTTACTGAGGGTGTTCCTCAGGGTAGCGTTCTCTCTCCTCTTCTTTTTTCAATTTTCATAAACTTTGTTACCAGAGTAATCTCCTCTAGTTTTCATCTCTACGCAGATGACTTGCAGCTTTACCGTCATTTTACTGTAGTTGACGCGGGTTCTGCAATTGCTGCAATGAATCATGACCTGGCTTGCATCAGCGTTTGGGCTAAGTCATTTGGTTTGCAAATTAACCCGACTAAATCCCAGGCCATGATTATTGGCAGCAGATTCGTTCGCAGTGCGGCTGTTGTTGCATCTCTGATGCCTTTATATCTCGACGGTGTTCGCATTGACTATACCGAAACCGCTAAAGATCTGGGTGTGGTTATTGACTCCAATCTCTCGTGGCGTGCTCAGGTCAATGAGGTCAGCCGAAAGGTAAATTTCTCCTTTCATTCGCTGAAATGCCTTCAAAGTCTTCTGCCGTTGAAGACTAAAGTTTCTTTGGCACAAACACTTATTCAGCCGATTATAGATTATGCCGATGCCTGCTATTTGGATGCTACCGAGGAGCTATTAAACAAGCTTGAGCGCTTGCAAAATCTGTGCATTCGCTTTGTTTTCGGTCTTCGTAAGTATGACCATGTTTCTCACCTTCGCAAGGAACTCAAGTGGCTCCCAATCCGTCTTCGCAGGAACACTAGGATTTTGTGTCTCCTCTTCAACATCTTACACAACCCGTCTTACCCTTCTTACCTGCGTGAGCGTTTTTCTTACGCTCGTTCTAGCGACGTACCGTGTAGATCACACCTTAGATCCCTCCTTAAATCTCATCCTCATAAAACTAGCTACTACTCTTATTCCTTCTCTGTCCATGCTGTAAGATTGTGGAACTCACTTCCGCCTAGCATTCGTGATTTAAAAACTATATCTTTATTCAAATGTCGATTAAAAGAGCATTACCTTTCCTCTTAACTGTGTTAATTATTTATGTATATATTTATATGTACGTATATTCTAACATTATGTATGTATGTATATTCTAACATTATGTATTTATTTAAGTATATGTTATTTTATTGCATTATAAGTATGTGTAGGTATATTTAATATTTTAGTTTTAGACTTCACATATTAATTTTCATTTCTCTTCTTGTTCTCACACACTATTGTCTACATTTCTTTTTCACTTCTCCTTTCGCAGGTCTGCTGGAAGAAATTTCTAAAGAAATAAGCAGTACCTTTGTACTCAAATATTATAATTATGTTGTCCTATTTTATTTTACTGTGTGTACATAAATAATAAAATAAATAAAATAAATAAATAAATAAATAGCGTACATCACGACTGATAGCTCACTAGCTATTTTTGTTTTATAATATTAACATAGATTGTAAGTAAATGTTACTACCACTATAAGTCCTGTTACTAGAAATAATAGATGAATTATAAAGTAGCACTTCGCCTGTGGCTTCGTGCGCATGAATTTCGAAATAATTTATAGCAAATTCGACTCACAAAAATGCACCTTACTACAAAAACCCCTATGTATATTAATACATAGGGGTTTTTGTAGTAAGGTAAGTTTGTACATACGGGTTATTAAAGTCGTATGTACAAACTTATAAACAAATTTTACCTTTGTATACCAAATATTAGTAAAGACTAGTTTTGCCAGCGACTTCGTTAGCGTGGAAGGTTTTTTCTGCAAATCACTTCCACGATAATTCCAAGAAAAAAGTTGACTATATTTTGCCCTATCATCTCCTCTATCTGTCAGTGAAAGTCCAATTAAAACCGGTTCAGCCGTTTCAAAGCTTGGCCCAGACAAACAGACCGACGAACACGCAAAAATTGGGGAAAATGTTGTTAATATTTTAGTATCGTGTAAGTAAAAGCACTTGAGAAAACACGGTTATTATAAAATTACAGACATACAGTGAATATATATATAGCTAGTACCTATATAATTTAAGTACTTCACCTAAAGAGGGTGTTAGTGGGACTATTTTGAAGTAGTGGTCGCAAGTTATGTGTTTAATAAATGATTAATTTGACGCCTCGGGCGGCCCAGACCCTATCACTTATGTATAGAATGTGGCTGAAAAAGGACAGATTGTATTGCTCTGGTTTTGCTCCGAGAGGAATGTGTTGCTGCTAATTATATAATATAATAATATTTATTTGTCGTATAAAAAACGTCAAATTACTCCTCCTAGTCAGATCTCCGAATTAGAATCAGGCACTGGAGGTGTGGTATTCATTCCATGAAATCACAGGTACTCTCATGTATCCCGATTATATATAATTATAGATTAGAAGCTAACCCTAACAGCGTTGGCAAAATTTTGGACAAATGATCACACGACATCATGTGAAAAACCTATTAAATTTGTATTAATATCTGTAGTTACTGCTATGTATATCTGCTATCTATTTAGTCATTTTGAATATTGTACGATATGGTTATATTAAGAATATATATTAAGTGTTCACTGTAAGTTTTTCCTGCCTCTAAACGTGAGGGCTTTTAATTAGCTCACTGTCTACTATACTATATTTTGTCTGTGTAGTTTATTTATTTATTTATGTACACACATGACACTTACAAAAGAAAAAAATTAAATACAGACAAAATAGCACAAAGATGCTGCTTATTTCCTAAGAAATTTCTTCCAACATACCTGCGAGAGGAGAGTTGAAGAGGAGATGATAGACACAGTGTGTATAAACACTAATAACGATAAATAAAACATACTTTTTTTTTTTCGTAGTAAAATCATCAGATGAGTCCTCCCACCCCGGGCAGGGCCGGAGGGACTGTCAGACTTATACTGACTAAAATCCACGGTATTCCTTCAATAGCCCTTTATGTTCCGGGGTTACGGTAATGAGAAAAGTCCCACGACCCCGGCAGGCTTCGGCCCTCTACTACTCGTCATATTGCTGACACTCTTTGAGGCGCGCGTGGAACACAACGCGCCGTCGACCCGGGCATGGTCCATGGTCGGACAGCGAGTTGCCCTTTACTCGCTGTCTGCATGCCCAAATAAAACATACTTAGTTATAAAATTAAATTATAATGATATAATAAACAAATATATACATACATAGAATTAAAATACATATTTATATGAATTCTATAGAAATATATACCTATAAAAATATATAAAATTACGGGATGCTAGGATAGGTAATGATCTTTGACTAACTTTTTCAAAATACAAATGGATTTAGCTTCGCGGATTTTAGTTGTTAGTCCTCCATACTTCTTATATAAAGAAATAAATAAAATTACTCCTCTCGTTCGGGATGAAGCAAACGGGACTGTCACACATCTATTGACTAATAACCCTACCTTTGCAGTCGGGAAAATCTCACCCTGTTCTTTCAGCTAGCTACCCTTGCGTTCCAGGGCCGTGTTATCACGTTAGAACATTTCCGCAATCCCGAACATTCATTATTCTGCGTCTAAAATCTTAAATTAAAGAAATGAAATTAGGGGTGACAATTTGAATGGAATTTTTCATTTTTTCATCATAACCGCAGCATATTCGTGTCACAAAAAACGAGGTTAAGTTATATGAAAACTTTTGTTTTTAGTGCACCGGTAGCTCAAGCCCGCATCTGTGTCGATACGTGCATCGCGTATTTCGCGAGCTCTATAAATAGGTCAGCCGTGCCATCTTCATATTGACTAGTGGAAGTCAGAGCCTTACGTAGTACGTGCAGCTAGCTATGAGTATGTTGCGATGTATTCCTTTATATGTCCTCCGAAGGGATGGATTGGTATTTCATGTAGAAGGTCTCCGATATATCAAAATTTTGGTCTATACTACTCTAGCATATATTTGGTTATAAGTTTGCTCGTATATATTAGTTGTCTGTAGCTTACAACTATTTTTTTTTATAATATGATATGTACATTTAAGTGATTGTCGTACTGTCATAATCTGCTTAGCCTTTTGACGTGACAACGTCTTATAATTCGATGAAGCTGGCTGCACGCACGAAAATACATGACTCATGCGGCGTTACCTCGCTCTGAGGCGTTCCATTCTTAAATGGAACGCCTCAGAGCGAGGTCAGCAGGCTTGAAGTGCAAGCGAGAGCGCGAAACGAGCAATAAAGAGGCACAATCGGCCTCCGCGTTCGGCAGCGTTCGACATCTGTCTCTCTCCTACTTGAGTGAGCGATGCGTCCGCGTGGACAGCTGCTATACAATAATACATTTACATGTTTTCGTCAAGTGTGAAGTACAGTGAAAAGTGAATGTGGTGTCAATTGTTTATAGCAACGATAATTGCGGCGATAAAGGTAATGATTCTTTCGATATTAAATATACTTTAGCAACGCCATTCGCGCAGCCAATAATCGCTGCTTTAAAATCGAAAGCACAAAAAAAACGTGAGTACAGACAGCGTATCGCAGCATTTAGAACTCCTGCTCAGGCGGCTGCTGCGAGAAAATCAAAAAACGAAAGACAACGCAACAACAGATTACGCCAAGCTGCTAACTTGGCTATTGCCAGTGGTTCTCTTGAAGCGACAACTACATCTTCATCTCGTTCAGGGGCAGAGTCGAACAATGTTACAACAAAATATCTATCAAACAAATAATTTTTTTTTTTTTTTTTTGAAAAATGCAACCATTCCATCAGTATTTTGTTATGACGTTGTCACGTTCAACTATCGTCAGTAAACCGACTTTACAGACAACCGATTTTTTTTAACTACATGGAGGTCAGCTTCCAGTCTAACCGGAGGAAGATGAGTACCAGTTCTACATGGACTGCCTATCTGAACTCCACAACCCAGGAGCTAGGTTACACAATACTCTTTGGCAATACTAGTGTCATGTTATCTGGTTTCTGACTATTGTACTTTCTGTTTCTGTTTGTTGTACTATATAAAGTTTTAAACACGGAATAGATGAATAAGGGTCGGAAGGTAATGTGGGCGTGGCGAGCGCGCCTCATTTATGATACGAAAATCATAGCGCGTCCGATTAATTCATTCACCGCGTTTAGAGCGCTTCGGATTACTTCGGAACACAGAGCTCTGCTTTAAAATGCCGTGTTGTGCAATTATAACCTGTAAAACAAACAGTTAGACCGCAAGTATAGAGCGAGGAGGTATATCTTTCCATCGGTAAGTCGAAAATAACATTTAATTACAATTTTATTTGTAAAAAACACAAAAATATTCTGATCACTATGAAATGCCCAACATTAACAACATTATTGCAACAAGTTACAAAAAATATACATTGCCTATATATTGATGAGTAGTCGCTTAATCAACGCAATGACCAAATCCGCTTACAATGTACTGCATGCGTTGTGTCCTCCACATTTCAACCATTGACGTTTCGTCCTTTGCCCTGATTACATTAAGTAGCAAGCTCTCGATTTAAGTGTGTGTAATTTATTTGTGTGCGTAATTCGCATACGTAACGGAGCCTCTAGCTTGTAGTGGAGCTAATTACTGGCAGAAAAGCGGCGACACGCGTTCTCATAAAAATCAGGAACTATTTCCTTTCTAACGTCTTTTATCTGTTCTGTGACATTGAAAATATGTTACGGTTTTATTAAAAACAGGAGTTTCCTCAGAGAGACGCTGCATCTACAGAAGTCTATTCTACTAACTATTCTCACATTCAAAGTCCTGTTCATCTCATGACAGAAAAAAAACTTTTTAGCAAAAAATAAAACCGACTTCCATATAAAAACACTACAAAGCCAAAAATATTTGCTAAAAAGTTTTTTTCGCGCTTTTTAGTGGGTCGGTTTGTAATTTATCAAGTTACAAAATACAAAATGTCAACTACTTATCTCCTTTTACAAAATATTGCTTTTCCCGGTGCAGAGCCGTTAATTTTTGAGGAGTTCTCCTGGTACATCACCATCAGCTCTACTTCACCATATGCTTTGTGATGAGCATAAAGCGCTTAACATCTATATTCAAGTAATCTAATTGTAATCGACGAAATACTTATTATTGAGTAGTTTCGGGGGCCATCTGGGGTATTCATCATCAGTTCCACTTCCTCAAATGGTGCTTTTCAAGAGCAACTGTATAAGGTACTATAAGAAATACCCAAAACGCTATAGGTGTGCCTATAATATTTGAAGATTTCCCTCGATTTTTCCATGATTCCATCATCAGATCCAAACGTCACGACAATGGGACCAATAAGAAAGTATACCCTTTCAAACAAAAAAAGAATTTTCCAAATCGGTCCAGCCATCTGCGAGTTATGAGGTAACATACAAAAAAAAGTTCAGGACAAATTGAGAACCTCCTCCTTTTTTTTTTGAAGTCGGTTAAAAACTGGTTATCATCGAAGTCAATCAAAAGGAAAAGCAATTCAGAATTGGTGGAGTTTCCAATTTTCTAAATAATTGCAATAACAAACTCTCAAATGTGACATAATTTGTCAAAAAAGTTCCACTCACGTTATCAAATATTTCACTCACACAAACAGACTTGGGTTTTTCAATATTTTTCTCCATACGTAAAAGATATTTGAATATAAAGTTGGGAGGGCCGACAGCCTCCCATCCTAGCACCTCATCGATTACTTTCAACTCGAGCCGAAGTTAGGGATGTCCATAATTTCACCATTGATATTAGAATCCCGAACTTTGCTCCCAACAAAATGAAAACATTTAACAAATATTTTATAAGAATCCAAATAAAATATACGAACATTCTTGTTGATTGTATCAACATATTTTTTGGGTTCGGATTTCATTTGGAATGAAATGTTTTTAAATCAAATCTTGTGTAGGTATTTGTTACCTACGTTTTAATTTCGTATGCCTTTTTTAATTTTAATATAAAACGACTCGTTCAACGTAGGTAGTTTGTTTTTAATTATTCAAATGAAATACGTTTTCTCTGGAATGAAACGACTAAATAATCTATGAGAGTGGTTTCAACAACCGAGAGTTTATTCTAGATATAATTTATTATTTTTATCTACCAGAGGCATATATTTTTGCTAAAGTGATTACTCAACCCATTCTGGAGTAAGGATGAATTAAGAAAAAACCAAGATCAAATGTTCTTGTGATAATTAAACTTCTTGATTACATCGATCTTAAAAGTGCCTCTTTTTCGTTCCTTGTCCAAATGAACTCGTGTTTAATCAAACAAATATAATTAAAAAACGAATGTATAAACTGAACTAATATTTGATTGACAATCATACTAATAGACAAAGGATAATAAATAAGTAGTATGTTGTCTCAATTTATCTACGTATCAATTAGTATGTGAAGCATAAGTTTTTACGAACATTACACAGACGGAGGATTATGATATTAGGTTCTGTTAAAGTTCATATGAAGATAAAGTGCAGAATGCTAATATTTTTTGTAATAATATTTTCCAAATAATATAATTTTTTGTCGATTTTCGACCTCTGGACCCAGAACAGTAGTATGATTTATTTTACTATGACTTGTTAATTATTATTGTCTTGGTTTTGAATAATTTATGGCATTATTCCATGATATTATAAATGTTATTGTTTAATTAGTCTGAATAAATCGTTAATTACCAGCTTCTGCTCGCTTTTGTCTACATTCTTTTATTTAAGTTATTTTATAAAAACCTTCTCCTGACAATAAACTACACACAGAATAATAACCAATTGGATTTCGGTGTAGTGGTTCTGAAGTTTTGCGCATACAATCGTACATACATTTCTGCAATTCATTTTGATTTATACAGGGTTAATTGTAAAACAACGGAAACCTCTTAGGACTATGTTACTAACATCATAATTAACAACTTTTGTTCTATGACTTTTAAAAATTCGTCATATTTTTGTTCACCAGATTTTCATACAAAAATAAAAATATTTAAATTGAACGCTCTAAATGTTACAAAGTCTATGCGAAGCAAAAGAAAGCAATTTATACTATCGCTTTCGTTTGCTTTCAATTTAATTTCTTTTATTTAAGGGCGTTCAAAATTAAATATTTTTATTTTTGTATGTAAATCTGGTGAACTAAAATATGACGAATTTTTAAGTCATAGAACAATAGTTGTTGATTATGATGTTAGTAACATAGTCCTGAGAGGTTTCCGGTGTTTTACAATTAACCCTGTATAAATTATATTGATTTAAAATCCGAGGAGCTTGTGGTTAAAAAAACTTTTTAACAAAAAATTAAACCGACTCCCAAAACACTGCAAAGTGAAAAATAACTTTAATTTCGGTAGTCGGTGTCTTTAGTTTTGTATTTTCGTTTTTGGCACCGACTTCCGAAATTAAAGTTATTTTTCACTATGCAGTGTTTTGGGAGTCGGTTTAATTTTTTGTTAAAAAGTTTTTATTTCACTCTTTTTAGTTGGATCATTTTTAATTTACCTAGTTACAAGAGCCTAAATGTCAACTACTTATAACCTTTTACAAAATATTGCTTTTCCCAATGCTGGGCCGTTAATTGTTGAGGAGTTCTCCTGGTACTTCACCATCAGCTCTACATCACCATATGCATTGTGACGAGCATAAAGTGCTTAACATCCATATTCAAGTAATCGAATCGCAATCCACTCAATACTTATTATTGAGTAGTTTCGGCGGCCATCTGTGGTCTTCATCATCAGTTCCACTTCCCCAAATGGTACTTTTTGAGAGCAACTGCACAAGTTACTATAAGAAATACCCAAAACGCCATAGGTGTGCCTATAATATTTGAAGAGTTCCCTCGATTTCTCCAGGATCCCATCATCAGATCCTGACTTTGGTGATAATGGTACCAATTTCGAAGTATACCCATTCGAACAAAAAAAGAATTTTCCAAATCGGTTCAGCCGTCTTCGAGTACTTGATGATCATACATTAAAAATATATATATATACGCGTCGAATTGATAACCTCCTCTTTTGGTCGTCGGTTGATAATAACAGCCACATGAGACAATCTTCAAGGTTAAGCAACACTAGCCAAGGTCTGTCCATGGACGGGTGACCATAAATAAATAAATATATTTATTTCCCAAAATATACAGATAGTAGCATTTGTATTTTACAATTTTTGATGTATCGAAGAGAACATTAACATAAATAAAACATTTGAATACCATAGAAATCTCTACCCACATTGCTAGTAATCTTTAAAATAAAAAATAAAAAAAATACTCTGCCTCTTAAATTAGGGTACCCTGTATTTTAAGAGACAGTGTTTTCAACCGACGACAAAAAGAGGAGGTTATCAATTCGACGCGTATATATATATATATATATATATATATATTTTAATGTATGATCATCGAGTACTCGAAGATGGCTGAACCGATTTGGAAAATTCTTTTTTTGTTCGAATGGGTATACTTCGAAATTGGTACCATTATCACCAAAGTCAGGATCTGATGATGGGATCCTGGAGAAATCGAGGGAACTCTTCAAATATTATAGGCACACCTATAGCGTTTTGGGTATTTCTTATAGTAACTTGTGCAGTTGCTCTCAAAAAGTACCATTTGAGGAAGTGGAACTGATGATGAAGACCACAGATGGCCGCCGAAACTATTCAATAATAAGTATTGAGTGGATTACGATTCGATTACTTGAATATGGATGTTAAGCACTTTATGCTCGTCACAATGCATATGGTGATGTAGAGCTGATGGTGAAGTACAAGGAGAACTCCTCAACAATTAACGGCTCAGCATTGGGAAAAGCAATATTTTGTAAAAGGTTATAAGTAGTTGACATTTAGGCTCTTGTAACTAGGTAAATTAAAAATCATCTAACTAAAAAGAGTGAAATAAAAACTTTTTACCAAAAAATTAAACCGACTCCCAAAAAACACTGCAAAGTGAAAAATAACTTTAATTTCGGAAGTCGGTGCCAAAAACGAAAAAACAAAACTAAAGACACCGACTACCGAAATTAAAGTTATTTTTCACTTTGCAGTGATTTTTGGGAGTCGGTTTAATTTTTTACAATTAATAATTTAATAAATTCAATTCTATTTAATAAATTAGTAACATCTTAACATATAAAGACTTCTTCTTTGCTTTCGGCTGTCATTTGTTCATTTTTGACAGTCATTAAGGGTAGTAGTAGTAGAAGCCAGAAAACTTGTCACTGATCATGCCAAGGGTATCGTGTTTCCTAGGATTATAGGTCATAGCCTATACTTATACTAATATTATGAAGAGGAAAAGTTTGTTTGTGTGTTTTTGGGTGGATTTCAAAAATTCTTTCTGATTATGATAGACAGTTTCATGAGGAAGGCTATAGGCTATTTAGTATTACGCTACTGCTCTCTGTTTTCCTAAAATAAGGGTATTAGTGAAGTAGGTCGGAAAAATACGCAGCGCATGCGATATTACTATAATCGCGTGTGCTGGCGAAATGCTGAGATATACGTAAAGATCATGTGCTAAAAAAATGTAGGGTTTATGTAGATCTAAAAAAAAAAGTCCGCGGTACTACTTATCTTATATTAAATACCTAATTAATAAACCCATGAAGGGCCCGGTAATAGCTAAATAGTTCATAGATGTACGAGGGCAGCAATCGCGGGAGATTTGCTGTTTTAAATTGAAGAGTTCCATTACTTATCTCCGAAGTTCTTCATCAAAACCTGATGTGTTATATACTAAAACCTTCCTTGTAAAATATTCTTTCAAACAACGAAAACACGATCGAAATCGGGTCAGTAGTTTCTGAGAAAATCGCGGATATACAAACATACATACATACATACTGGTCGAATAAAGAACCTCCTTTTTTGTCGGTCAGAGTCGGTTCGGTTCAGTCGGTTAAAAGTGGAAAAACAGTATCATGACCAATTAATATAATCCTTAATTCAAGTAAATGCACTCGTGTGCGTGTTGGCTGCTAACATTGCATAATTGTATGCGTCTGCGTAAGGATATTGTATGACGTAAATACGTTTTGCGTTTAGTAAGGATAACTATTTTATAAAAAATATCTAGGTTGGGTTGCAATTTATTTGATTACGGATGTAATATTAGACTTATAATTTAATATTCTAATTGGGGTGCCAGAGGTATTGCGCTTAATCTGTTACACCTTGTATAATATAAAAGCGAAATACCACTCACTGATTAATCACGAAATCTCAGAAACTACAAATAGTAGGGCTCTCAAATTTTGCATGGGAGTTCCTTTTTGTACATAGATGCTCGCTATGATGGGATTTCCCACAGGATCGGAATTTACACGAGAATAACTTGCCACGCGAACGAAGTCGCGAGCAACTGCTCGTATATTCATATATTTGAACCCCAAACTCCTTTAACATTACCAGTTACATAAGTAACAATGAAATCGAACAACATCGCATTAGCAGTCACGTTCTCATTACCAACAGCTTATGTTGGTGCGGCTAATTAACCGGTAGCTTAGTTAAAATCAATGTAATGCTACACCATGCCATGGTAGTCAGCACGCTATAGTTTGACATACTTATAAATTCCGTTAGAAAAAAATATCATCAATCGGGTTTACTTGATTTTACAAGCATAAGAAATATTTTTAAACAGTTTAAGTTTTGTCTTGACGCTATAACATTAAATAAAGCTAATTTACAAAATAAATATTTCATTTAATTTCAAATACCTAACACAGTAATCTGTGTTAGTAATAATAAATTAGCTAAAGAGATACCGTGGCCCGGGAATTTCTACAAAAAAGATTTTCTACAAAACATTCTATATGGTCTTAGGAACACTGAATTGTGTTTCAATAAGACTAAAATTGAACTGAAAGTGATAACACTTTAAATAATTTATTCCCGCATTATATTCTATTGATAACAATAGAATTTTTTTTTTGTTATGTCTGTTACTGTAATCTGTCTCCCAAAAGACATTCAGCAATACGTTTATTAGAAATGGTTCGGTTGTGATCCAGATCCAGTGATATGGCCACGTCAATGAAAAGGACGTGTATATGAATATACATTTCCTTTTTAAGCTGTATCATTTACACAAGTCCAAGGGCATACGTCTTTTGAGCCTTGAGAATATTACTCTAGGCTTCATTAGCTCAACAGCAAGCTCGTTCATGTGATTTAGGATATGGTCTCTGTATTTAGGCATTGCATTCGTTACTTCCTCCTTGATTGTGGTAATTCCCAAATCGTGGTGTAACCTATCATTTGTTATGTACTATACAATACAACAATAGAATATAATGCGAGAAAAAATAATTTTGAGGTGCAGCCCGGGAATACATGGTCATCTGAAGAGATACGTTTGGTTTTGAGTCAGTAGAAGTCTGACAACTTTTTTCACTCATAGAGTCCTATGATGATTATTTAAGCACGCAGCGATGATTTGGTCATAGTCATGCTAAAAAGATCAGCATTCATGATGAGCAGTTCCAACAGAATCATTAGGGGACATTGCCGGGGATGCGGGAATGTTATAATAAGTCTAAGGGCAGGGTTTTAAGCCTTTAGTAGTCTGACATACCCTTTCGCTTCAACCAAAGCGAAGAGAATTTGAAGAAAGAAGAGTAATTTGAAGGTTTTACCTCCGAAAATAAGTTTAACATTAATGAAATAGGAGTCGAAGTATTTTTAGTTTTTAAGAAATATAGTTCTGGTTTTTTTTTATAGTTGATAGGTTCGCGTTTGATCACCATCTCACCTCGTGTTAAGCGATGATGTGGTCGAAGATGAAGCACGCTTACATAAAAGTAACCTATTCACTCTTGACTTAAAGACTCCCAGGTATCAGGGAACACAAATAAACTTATGCAGGAATCCACAGAATCAAGAAATGCAATTCCCGTACTTAAATAGATAAAATTTAAAGAGAAATCTTATCTCAGAGACTTTCTTTTTTGTCTCGTGCTTCTCAATGCAAACGGAATTAATAGCACTAGTCCTGGTGACATTTGAGATTTTCTTTTTGAAGATCCAGTTTAAGTTAGAAAGTTTCTGCCTAAGAAATGTTCATTTAGTAATGTAACATACTAACTTTATTGACAGTCAAAATTCAGTACAACATTCCAATGAAAACAATTAGTATATCAATTTTTGGTAGCGTAAAATATACATATTTATATGAGTCTGCTCACTCCCAAGCTAGATTACTCTGTTTTATGGGAGTCAGTGTTCCTCTGTACAGCAGTGAGTGCTAAAAATAATGTTTGGTGCCTCAATATAATAATCTATAAAAATACGAGTCTTCAAAGAATCAGAGAGCGATTAAAAAGCAAATTCCATTATAAAATATAGGCTTTGCTTATTTAATCATTATATATTCAATTTATATCACACCTGACTCCATTTTGGAAGAAACACTACTCAAGCACGCAGCAGAAATATTGAGGACACTTCATTCAACTGAAGAGGCGTCTTAATAAACTCAAGATGACGCGGAGGGCAGGAAATGTCCCTATTGTTGCCATTTGTAAAAAACTCATAATTTGGTTCCTCTGCCTTCTAGCCTACGAGTGAAAAAAGACACTAAATTAGATCGTGAAGTTCAGAGAAAAGGCTACGATTTTAATGCAGTTATGTTCGTTACCTATATATAACAGTTTTGTATTAATTGTTAAACTTTGAATATAAATACATGATCCCATGTTAATCTAGGTAAGTGACTAGTTAATAAGAATTGAATAGAATCAATCATTTCAGGAATACACCCATATAAAAACAAAAAATTACATAAAATAAACATTAAGACGTTCTTAAAATGAAATATTTACCATGTGTACTTTTTGTTTTGAGTTTCCGATATTTCGGCACTGTTGCAAGCGCCATGATCACGGTTGAACTGAAGTAATTGCGGGTGGAAGTTTATGAGCAGACAAATCGGTCTACCCTCTTTCTCGTTCGTTTTCTGTTACCGACACCGCTACCACTGTCACATGTATCACTAAACACTCGATTCTGTTCCCGACACACAAAACTCACCGTGTCGACTCGCGAACTTTCTTCGGAACTTTTTCGGTTTTTACACATTTGAACCACTGGATTCCAGGCCCTCGACAGTTGAAACCCATCCTCCCAGTTTTCAACTGTCGAAGGCCTGGAATCAAGTGGTTGCGGTGCATGTGACAGTGGTAGCGGTGTCGCTAACAGAAAACGAATGAGAAAGAGGGTAGACCGATTTGTCTGCTCATACAGTTCATCCGTGATCATGGCGCTATATCGGAAACTCAAAACAATAAATACACATGGTAAATATCCCGTTTTAAATTCTAATGATACTGTTAGTGACCATGTTAGCTTAAAACTTATAATAAGACGTTCTTTATAGTTAAATATTAAAGGACATCACCCAAAATGGGCCGTAACCGCAAACAGCCGTATTTGAAAAAAAAAAGGATTCATTAATAATTTAGTAATCATATTCAGTGAACATGGGCTTCTATTCGGGAGTGCCAAATAAATAATATTAAAAACGTCGGTCGAAGGACTAGCTGTAAGTTGCTGCGCTCATATCATGTCTGAGATATGGTATTTAAGTTGGGCAAGGTATGAAAATGTAACTCCACCTGCTCAGTTTTTAGACCATGTTTTATTAACATATGAAACTTTTACAAATAAACGATTTATTTTAAAATATTTAAGTTTTTTTTTTTGTATTATATTAATCAATTTGATACAAAACTTCTTATCTATATGTTTTCTTTGTACTGTAAGCCACTGAATAAAATCAAAAATAGTGCAATACATTTATGTTCATGTTCAAGCCCAAACGCCACACAAAGTGGTTGATGTCCTTTACTAAAAAAACTATATTATAATTATTGTTGCTGGAATATTAATTAAAATTTACAAAGAAGTAATTTACATAGCTGTATATAACTAGCCTTGAACGTTCCAACTGCTGGGTGACAGACTACATGAGAGGGCATGCTGTAATTCACCGTGAAGCCGCAGTTTGGTAGATATAACATTTCTTCCCACAATGTTTTCCTTCAACCTCTATCAACTTTAACTTCACCTTACCATTTTCCTATCAACTTTTTTAAGGCCATAACAGAGGAATTAATAATTGAACAGCTGACTGCAACTCTGCTCAGCTCATCTATTAGGTCATTTAAATAAAGATTTAATAAAACGGGTGACAGAAATAAAATATAGGTAAAGTACAAACTAAAATAACCCATACTTGATCAAAACTTCTCTTTATACAGTGGCGTGGTGGATATTATAAATACATTCTAAGTTATTTTCAACCTGGCTTCCAAAATTTGCAGTCAGCGCGTGCAATGTCACCGACTAGTTGAAAACTTTGAGAATCTAATATGGCGCTTGAAATATAAAAGTTTGGCAAACTACACAGCTGAACCAATTTGCGTATGTGTTGTTTTGGGAGCTTTCCATTTGTGCGAAAGTCATCTCAGTGGGTGAGTGGTGCACGCGACTCCTGTGAGAGTAGCTATTAATGTTAGCAAAGTTTTGAAATTAAATTCGATGTGAGCGACTTATGTTCGGTGAGCTAGTTGCCGAAATAGAAGGCCCATTTCATTAGAAACAAAAAGCTATCATTCGAGTTAGAGGCAAGTTTAAGTATCTAATAAGTAATATTGGACATATTATAATCAATAAGGCTAACGCACTTTTAATTACGTAGGTGTGCATTTAAAAAAATTTCAGAATGTTATTCCAACTTGGTAACAAAAAATGTTGTATTACGAGAAATATGTCTGCTTTACATCTTCTTTGAATTGAGCAGCAGCTTTTTAATAGTTGTGTGGGTCCAGTGGTTAAAGGCAGGACTTGCAAGTTCGTGGTCGTGATTCTTACTCAGGAAGGCAACATTACATTGTGTCATTTTTATAATGACCACAACTCCCAAAACGGTGAACCAAATGAAATCGGCATGTCCCATTCTCTCTCATAGAGAGCAAGTCTGCGTCACAGCATTTGGAATGCTAAACCCCGACTATGTATGTTAAATTCAGCCATTTATACAGGACTACTGGTAACTCGATGTATTCCTTGCAGGACGTCATAGCAGGGTTGAAATGCAAAAAGTTAAGTCGCCAAATGTTCTAGCGAAATTCAGTAGTTTTTGAGTTAGTTGAGACTTTTCGTTTTTTTTTTTTAATGAAAAATCCCATATGAAATCATTTGAAACCAATTTAAAATGATTTACGCTGCGACTGTACTGAAATTTAAGTTATAGCAGATTATTGTTAATAATTAAAAGTTCAAAAAGCCTTAAACCTTGGCAAATATCACTAACCAAACATTTATATTTTGTAATTTTTATTATTACTTCATATAAATTGTTATCGAATGCAAAAAAAAAAAATGAATTTCGGTAGAACATTTGGTGGCTTAATCTGTGGCATTTTTAACCGACTTCTATAAAAGGAGGAGGTTCTCAATTCGGATGTTTGTTTGTTTTTTTTTTTAATATTTGTTCGGGCATAGCTCCGTCGCTTGCCAACCGAATTGAAAAATTATTTATTTGTTGAAAAGGATATACTTCCCAAATGGTCCCATGAAAATTTTATCGAAATCGGACAAGCCGTTTCCGAAAAAATCAACAAAAGTCTAAAAAAAATATTTACGTTGATGATCTTTTCGTTTACTCTGCATTGCGTTTTTTGTTCGCGCATAACTCCGTCATTTACGAACTGATTTGGAAAATTCACTGACCCACTAAAAAGCGCGAAAATAAAAACTTTTTTGCAAAAAGTAAAACCGACTTCCATATCAAAACACTACAAAGCCAAAAATAATTTTAATTTCGGAAGGCGATGTGAAAAAAAGAAAATACAAAACCAATAACACCGACTACCAAAATTAAAATTATTTTTGGCTTTGTAGTGTTTTGATATGGAAGTCGGTTTTACTTTTTGCAAAAAGATTTTAACCCTGCTATGACGTCCTGCAAGGAATACGTCTAGTTATCAGTAGCCCTGTATAATAGGGTGTCCCGTTCATGTATGGGGGAAAAAAAAATGAGCTACGGCTACGCAAGAGGTATCAAAAGTTGCGTTTTGACACATATATTACGACTAGTACTCTCGCGGGGCTTCGCTCCCGTGGATTCTATCACGGTAAAAACATAACTCTCCTTTTTTGCAGTCGAGTAAAAAGTAGCCTATAACCTTCCTCAAGCTTCAAGCTACTTCCATACCAAATTTCATCCAAATCCACCCAGTACTTTCGAAGATTAGCGCGTTCAAGCAAACAAACAAACAAACAAACAAACTAACAAACTTTTCCGCTTTATAATATTAAGTATAGATTATTATAAAATTTAACTAGATATCCGGCATCTTGAGGCCTCTACCAGTCCTTGAAGTTTTTCAAATTTGCTATTTTTAGGGGTTCCTAATATAAACTATAAATCATACAAAAATAACATTTAAATGGTTTTTATTAAATTTAAGGGTACAAAAATGAGTTAAAGCAAGGTTTAAAATAGTTGAAAGACAAAATAATCAATGGCAACTTTAAAACGGAACTGGTTTTTGTGACCAAAACCAGGCATTTCTGAGCGAGATTTTAATCTGTTCCTAATAAAACCATCCCGAGCTGTAGCGTCCGTGACGCTTTGAGAAGCCTCCGTCACTAGTTTTACACATCTTTCCACTGACTGTGTGTGGCAGGGAAAGTCAATAATGTCGAGGATGTGTTCTTTAGCCTTAATTCTAAGTTCATCGTTGGAGACGTGTCGCAAAATTGGTGGAGCTGATATTTCACATTCTTGCCAAAATATTATATCGGTGTAGTCTCGCGCACAGAAGTTAAGCTTTGGTACTTTAAATACCCTGCGAGAGTTGCTCTTTTCTGCTTCTCTGGCCTTTAATATTTTGCGAGATGCACTCTCATATGCTCTCGAATATGCTCTCTACCGTCGAATAACATGGCAATAAGCAAGTTTTCTGGGTGCGCAAAAAAAAGCGTTTCTTTCGATCACCGAATTTACAATAGATCGCTGACTATCAGGCAAAAATCGAAAGTATATAACCATTTGAAAAATATGCTTGGCTCCATCTTTAAATGATGAGTTTTGCTTGATTAGGAACCAAACAGGAGCGTAAACTTTGACCACGTAGTTCACAAGCAGCTGCAAAATTATTTGACGGCGAAACAGTACTTACGTAAAGTCTGAGTATGCGATTGGCAGTAGTGAGCCATCTCGAATGCTCCATTTTTCCAGGTTGGCGGTTCGCTAGCTCAAGGGAACAGGAACCAGCCATCACAGCATGACACATTTCGTACAGATACTTTTGATCCGTGCTTAGTTCCTTCACAATATTATCAGGTAATACTAGCAAATTGCCAGACACTGCACAAAAAGACGCTAGAGGTTTACTTTCACAAGCAGCTAGCTGTTTTCCAATAGGTCCTGAATATTCTTTTGGCCCAGATGTGCTACCATCCAGAGACATGAACAAATGACGAAGCGGTAATTCATTCGCGTGAAGCATACAAACACACCATTGCAACGGTGTCTTTAAATAGTTTTCCAGGTATTGAATGACACCTCCCTTCCAACCTGTATTCGTAGTAGTACCATCGCACCCCACACAGATCACCTCTTCCAAGTTCAACCCTTGATTTTCTAACATAGATATTATAGAAGAGACGATCCCTTTGGCAGTGCCACGACTTGGCGTCATATGTCCCAAATAAATAGATCCCGGCTCTGTGAGAACTGAAATGTGTTCTTGCAAGACTTCTCTGCGGTGGTACCGATCGCCTATTTTCTCGTATATGAGTGTTTTGTCCTTTCGTCCATCAAAGTAGATACTTTTTATTACAATCGTATCAATGTCTTTGCTGGCCTTGATCCGTGCTTTTGAAATAGCTCTATGATTTTTATTCTTATCAATAACAAGACTTAGATCTTCGGAAGATACCAACCCTACGTCAACTAAGACCGCCGAAGCGACCGCAGCCGCAGATCGCGTTGATAGTCCATACCGATCACATACCTTAGCTACTGTTGGCAGCACCAGAGTGTTCCGATTCAACGAAGTAGATGGAGTCTCATTTACAGGCACGTCAATATTCGCAGAAAGCTCTGTTACAGGCGACTGCGGTCGAGGCGGCAACTCGCGCACCGGAACAGGATTGGTTTTTAGTGATGCACTGGGAAAACATGCGTGCTCTGACTCTTTCCAATTCAAATTTTCTTGTCTCTGATGTTTCTTTAAAAGTCTTGCTGTTTCTTTTGTGTCTATACCGCTTATTGCCATTTTTCTATCACTTCTTTGATCCAGTAAAAAGTCTCTTTCATAAATAGGAATTTTCTTAGGTTTTATGCAGGAACAAATGTCAAACGAAGTGCACTTACAAGCAGCAATATCGAAGAGCTTGTTCGACGATTCCAAAAAGCACTTCACTTTGCTTTCGTAACTATCATTTCTTTTATTTTTGGGATATCTTATCAATGACAGGTATTGGTCGAAATATGATCTCAGCAATTGGGTAACTCGTACGTTGGAAACGATAGGAATCGAAGCTTTGGTCCAAATCGTATCAAGTTTTCCAGAAACGATTGAAAAAACTTCTGTGTTAGAAGGATCTTTCCCATTCTTCTGTAGTTTTAGTTAATTTTTAGTAAACAAAATGAATTTGATAACGTCACTTATCACTGGTAACTGGCGATCGTCAAGTTCTTTATATGATCCCAAAATAGCACAAGTAGTCTCACTTCGTCTTGAACCCATTATTATATATAACAAAAACACGTATTTTATCACAAGGAAGTGTAGAGCGACACCTTACAGCAATAAAACCGCAATAGAAATGAGACGAACTGCCTCACAGTAAAAGTAGAGAATTTAAGAAAAACAAGTTTAAACATGAATTTTGCGAGTTTGTTCCAAACCAATTCCTAACAGAAAAAATCCTGTCGTTGCCTGCAAATCATAACTTAGGGTTTCACTATCAATGAAATAAAAAATAAAATGGGAATAATGTACATAAAATAGAATAGACGACATTGACTGGAGGGTTATTTAAGTGATAAAAAAATTAAAAAAAAAAATGCCGGTAGAACCCTCAAGATATTTTTTTATGTTTTTTTTTATTATTTTTACGGTAATCTAAAACTAATAATGCAACTTTTGAGGGGGCTTGAGTAGCGAAAAGCGAAAAAAAATTTTTCGGGACACCCTACTGTATAAGTAACCATTTTAGGGCATATTTATTCGAATAATAATATTATTAGCGCTTACGATATGAGGTACAGGTTAATCCTAATTCCAGTAAGATCAAATTATTCTATACCACTTTATTTTATCAGTACGTTACATTGAATTATATTAATACGAGTTTTAGTTACTGGCTGTGCCCGCGCGATGTTCGGAAATCTCAAAAGTACAGTAAGATGAAGCCGTTTTTAATAATAAAGTGTAGTTAAGTCGAGGAGGCCTTACTGATTAATAAATTACCAAAATAGGGGTTTAATATCCATGCTTCTTAATATTATGAATGCGAAAGTAACACTGTCTGTCAGTTTTTTATCTTTTCACGCCTAAACCGCTGAACCGATTTAGATGAAATTTGGCATGGCAATAGTTTAGGATATACGCGGGAAAAACCTTCCACGCGAACGAAGTCGCGTGCAAAAGCTAAAAGGATAATCAATTCTCTGTTTGAGTCTGTGTTTCCCGATAGCTATAAACTAGGGGTCTTTAAGTCAAGAGTGAATAAGTTACTTTTAGGTAAGCGAGCTCCATCTTCGACCACATCATCACTTACCATCAGGTGAGATGGTGGTCAAACGCGAGTCAATTATGAATAAAAAAAAAATTAGAGTACTCATACGGATTGTCTGTTAATATCTTAGAAGAATATGTCATACAAACAAACATACATCATGACCTGCTTAGTCTTATCCCAACTATGTAAGTGTTGGCTTTCAGTCTAACCGGGCACAGCTAAGTACTAGTATTTTACAAGCAGCGAATCAAAATCTCAGCCGGGATGAACAGCTTAACCTGCCCGCCATGATCATCCATCCAAGTATCAACCTCGGTAAGCGTTTCTTAACATTGATACGTGAACAAACGTAATTATAATAAAAGTTGAAGTTTTTGTCTATGATTTTTCAAAATAAATGTGTACGGTCAAGTCCGTATAATTTAGTATAACGATATTAAAACACAAACTTTTTGTTTATTTAGCTGTCTGTATTTTTGTCTCTTTGTAACAGCTGAACTGATTTTAACGGGGCTCTCATAGATAGACATGGTTATAGGGGGACCCTCTCAAGCAATAACTCGGTAATCGAAAAATCAAAATTTTACAGGAGAAAAGATTTAGTGATTTTATCAAATATGTTTTAACTATGGGATTATTGAAGTCATTGATGTATTAAATGGAAGCATTTTTTTGCGAAATGTTCACTGTGTCATTGATATGAAATTCCTTTTATTAAAAACCTAGTTATTTAAGAAAAAAAAAAAATACGTAAAATTTTATACCTACATAAAATATCATGTGTGTTATATATCATTATATATATATTTGTAAATATCATTAGGAAAAATCTAAAAAAAATTGCTAAGGTGTATTTCGGTCTATGTAGATGCCAAATTTTACATAACAGCATAAAGCCCATAATAGCACATTACCGAGTTATTGGTTGGGGGGTCGATATAAGCTCTATAACATAAACTTTGTAGTAAGTTATTTTTGGGTAGGTAAGTATACAAAGACTCTTCAACAAAATATTACTCATACCTTTCTGCCCGCTACACTTGTCAAAAAGTGTTTTATTTTTATTTGAGGATAAAGTTCTAAGCTTACATTTATGTGAAATCCCTTATCAGATAAATAATTGTGTGGATTATGGGGCGCCCTCAAGAGAGGCTGATATTGATCTTAATGAACTCGTTGCCACACATCGGTACTTAGTCTTAATTTTTGTAATACTAATTCTTTTCTAGACGTGCCAGTTATATTTATTTTCATTATCAGTCGGCTCCAACGCTAGGCAAAGTTCTTCCAATTACTTCTTATACGGTTTTTATTTTTATTATACAGGGTGGCCCGTTTACAGTGGTCCATAGATTTTTTTCAGCTTGAGAGCGTCATAAGTGATCATTTAAAACATACTTAATTAAGCGAAAACTTATGGTTTCGAAATTATGTTTTTTTTTAATAATCCATAATTTTAATATTTTTGACACAAAACCAATCTGTTATGAAAAGTACTGGACCGAATCGAATGAAATTTGGTATGAGCATAATTTGGACCACTGTAAACGGGCCAGCCTGTATAAATGATTTATGTAAATACTAATAATTTCATGCCACATATGACAGAATGTGAAGAAGCTATTAAATAATAATTGTAAGACTTTACAATGTACCAAGTTCCGACAAATAAATGATTGTGATTATTATAATAATTATTATATTACGTGCAAGCAGAAGCTTTAACAACCGGTGTAAGCAACAGGATTATGATTCGTTTATAACAAGTGTGATTGCAGCCAGAAGACGCTTAAGCCTTGATTTTCAAAAATAATTAATATATATAGTTACTGTGTTGTATGTGTTACTTATATCTGCTATCTATTTAGTCATTTTGAATATGAAATTTATGATAATGGTTGTATTAAGACTACCTTTTAAGTGTTCAATTTAAGATTTTCCTGCCTCTAAACTTGAGGACTTTTAATTGGCTCACTGTCTACTATACTATTTATTTTCTGTATTTAATAGCTGTTAGTCCTCCATACTTCTTAAATAAATAAATAAATATTTTGCCCTAAATTGACAAAATAATTTAGACCAGCACGGCTACCACTTCCGTTATCAGGCAACAAATTTTTATTTTGCATACAATATTTAAATGGTAACGGCACTAAGACTACTTCTATATTGACAATTACAATCGCAAGTGACATACTGCTGCCCTTTAAAATAAATAAAAAATTAGTTAGACAATGCAAGAAAAAAATATACAGTTATCCATCAGCGCAAGTTTAAGTAAACTTAATTGAAAGAATTAGAAACATTAATTAACGTAGTTTACAAAATCCCTGCTGAACTCACACGGTGCACATGACTAGGGTTACTGATACTTCATTTGTAAAATGAAAATATTTTAATTCTAACTGAAATCATCCAATAACTTCTGTCAGCCCAAGTACAAACATTAATTTTCAAGTTCTTCGGTCACATCTCCAGACGAAATTGGGATTCCATCGAACGCCTCGTTGTTCAAGGCAAAGACGAAAGCACTGAGCCACACGGTAGATCACCCATGTGAAGGACTGATCAAATCAAGTCTGCTGTGGGCAGCCCATTGCTTGAGTGTACCCAAAAGATCACTAAGAGGTGAAAGAGACTTAAAATTATGAAGATGATCACAACAGCCCAGAAAACTGGAACATGACATGATGACCATGCTCTGACAAACACGTACCGATTGAAGAAGAGAATGCATTCAGAATGGTTCTGATCGTCAGCATGATATTGAAATGAAAATTGTTTTTTTTTTCATAAATAAAAGTACAAATTACTCAAAACTTTTTCTCGTATTTTGTTTTTCGTGCACGCAATCCTCTGTAGAGTTATTAAAAAGAAACAGAAAATCTTAAGAAATATTTCATCCGAGACTTCTTGGAATTGGGCTCGTTTATCAAGATTTTAATAATTAAGAAAAACATTTTTTCTCGTTAAAATATAAATAGGTTTTCAGTCGGGTGAAATATGTTTAAAAGCCTCACTAAACCTACACCGAAAGAACGTTTAATTGAATCTAATTTAAATGTAATAACAACAGCTACATACTCTCGTAATAATTAAGTTTTTCCATTGTTACTTCCAAAGTAATTAATTTATCAGCGTAATTATAGTCTAGTACAGTTTCACGTATTATTTTACTTATTATAACTTTGCTTGGCGAAGTTTTAATTGGGAAAAAGTGTGTACTGGTATCGGGGCGTGAGAACAAGTTCATGGGGCCTATTAATTGGGATATGGATACCTGCACATGAATAAGTTCCCTTTCAAGGAAATGCGATGGCCTCTACCCTCATTAGTGGAGATTTATTTTGGTTTTGTCTAGTTGCTCTTTCTATTGCTTAAGTTTTAAAAGAACTTTTAATGCGATTTTTTCATGCTAACTATTTTAAATAACTTTCAGATTCGATTTTTTTTATTGATAATAGGCTCGCGTTTGACCACCATCTCATCTGATGGTAAGCGATGATGTGGTCGAAGATGGAGCACGCTTACCTAAAAGTAACCTGTTCACTCTTGACTTAAAGACCCCTAGGTTATAGCTATCAAAGTTTCGAAAAATGTCCCCATTCCTCCAAAACCCAAAAAAAAGGTTACTAATTAAAAAAAAAAAATTAAAAACCCGACTACTGAACTGAAACGCAAGAAACAAGCACATTTTCATTAAAAAAAATGACAAGCAGGTGGTACCCTTCCCAATTTTTTTAATTTAAATTATAGGTATTATGTTCAATAGGGTCCCACCTGCTTGTCACTTTTTAAAATGAAAATGTGCTTGTTTCTTGTGTTTCAGTTCAGCACTCGGGTTTTTTAGTTTTTTTTTTAAATACCTTTTTATATTTTCAGCTTTTTAGTTTAAATATTATTTAACAATTTTTCAGTCGTTTTATACGATTGAATTCCGTTTTAAAACCTTATATTTCCTAAACGGTTGCTTAAAATGAAAAATTGTGAAAGAAACCTACAAATCATTTTTAAAGATCTATTTAATGATACCCCATTTGACATACTTTGTCGATTTAAGATTTTTTATTTTTGACAATATGGCGTCTGGTTGTCGTTGTGGTGATTTGTTTTTATTTTAATGTATTCAGTAACACTTGCGCCATCAAGACAAATCCAAAGATTTAATAGTTACGAGGGAACAAAGGAACGGACATACATACATACACGGTAAAAACATAACCCTCCTCCTTACTTCGCCGGAGTCGGGTAAAAAGGACATGAAAGATCAAGTAACCTGTGTTCTATTTCCAAATAATTCACAACACAAAACTAAGAGCGCTCAATAAACTAAACAAAAAACAGCTAATACATAAGCAAAACATCCGACGTAACATTTGATCCTCGTGTCCATTTGCAATATTATAACAACGAATAGATAAATCAAAGCAAACAAAATACATTATTCTGTTACTTGAATAATATGAAGAGAATGTTAACAAGTAAATAGGTACGTGAGGGAAAATATTCTAATATTGGTATTCTCTGGGGCTTTTCGGCAAGATGGTATTTTTTAATTTAACTGAACACGGCTCGTCCCGTTCCTAAGTAGTTCTGTTCTTTTTGGTTCAGTCCTAGCTATAACCTCGTCACGCTCTGATGCTGGCTTCTTTTTAATTTAATCAGACTCCGGATGTACTGTCGTTAATTAATTCGGTTGTATTTACATGTGTAGCTTGCCAGGTGTATTGTGAAGGGAAAACAGGCGAAAAACACGGTGACTTTTCCTCTCATCTCTATTGGCTTCGTTTTAGTACGTTTAGGCGGGATTATTTTGTTTTATACGTAATATTTTGCTGTCAGCGTTGGTAAATATTTTGGTTTAGCACTTAGTGTTATTAAAGTATCTAAGTAACTATGTTTACTTGATTAAATTGCCTTTTAAATTTAGAAATTTCATTATGAGATAGTTTACTATAATTGTAGAAAGAGAATATAAAATGAAAACGCTTTTGAACGATAAGAAACCGCTAGACTGTTTACATTGACAACTCGCTCCTTTTTCTCACACAGAAAAACAGCAAACATTCCCCACGTTTGCGGTTAACAACTTTGCACCATTCTATTTTAACGACAACTAATTATATACCGTTTTCCCAGCAACCACTTAAGGCCTACTCAGCGATA
The DNA here is from genome assembly GCA_943138885.2 of Tholera decimalis. Taxonomy (NCBI): domain Eukaryota; kingdom Metazoa; phylum Arthropoda; class Insecta; order Lepidoptera; family Noctuidae; genus Tholera; species Tholera decimalis. The sequence continues at coordinate 1,393,403 of OW964553.2, read as the reverse complement.
CATCCATGGCGAGTGTTGCACGCCCGTCCCTTTGTTCGCAACGTAAACTTGGAGCAAATTTGACAGTTTTACGGTATATAAAGGCTGTAATGGATGAGCGGGTGTTTAGTGATAATTAGCGAGAACGAAGCGTGCATAAATCATGCCACCGACTATTGTTGGGATGCTGCGCGATCGAGGAGACACTTGAGTGCGGTGAAGGTTTTGACACAATGTGAACTCTTTTAGAAACTCTTGTGTTAAAGTGTTAAAGTATAATTTAGATTTAAATAAACAATTAGTTATGCCACAATTTTAACGAATCTAACTTTAAGTTTTAATGGGGTAATATATATTCAAGATTTAGTGGAATATATGTTAGTTTTTCAATTAATGACTGCATGCATACATATTTCCAAATGTAATTAAATGAATTATAATCATTTTATGACATTTTTACAACAGCTTGCGTATGCATAATTATGCATACAGTATATTATGCAGCATGCACATGTACGCCATTTTTATACACCGAAATTAGAGGCAAAATAAGACATCCTATATTGTATTGCATATGAACTTTCCGTACCTCTTTTAAAAACGAATTGAAGTGTTTCCCACGAAACAAACATGTCAATAAACTTTTGACTAGTGCAATCTTGTTGGACTGCTGTCAACAACTCGCAATCATTGTGAGTCCTTTCAATATCAGCATTTTCCCGGTTCGGAACGTCAGCAAAACGAGACAAATTGTCAAAGACTCCTTCAGACAACCTTTCGCGTCAAAATATCAGAATAAGTTTGTATGTAAATTTAATTTTGTGATCTATTCCAGAGTCTCCTTTCTGTGGCACATAATAAGCTCAATACATAGAATTTTGTGTTATAATAAAATTAGGAAAGTTGTAAGTAGCACGAGAAGTACGTACTTGCTGTGTGTTTATTATTTTTAACCGACTTCTGAAAAAGGAGGAGGTTCTCAATTCGGAAGTTTTTTTTTTTATGTTTGTTCGGGCATAGCTCCGTCGCTTGCCAACCGATTTCAAAAATTCTTTTTTTGTTGGAAAGGGTACACGTTCCAAATGGTCCCATGAAAATTTTATTGAAATCGGACAAGCCGTTTCTGAAAAATCAACAAAAGTCTAAAAAAAAATATTTACATTGATGATCTTTTCGTTTACTCCGCATTGTTTTTTGTTCGCGCGTTTTTATTTTTTTTTTGTAGTTGACATTTTGGCTTTTATAACTGGATTAATTACAAATTGACCCACTAAAAAGCGCGAAAATAAAAACTTTTTTGCAAAAAAATAAAACCGACTTCCATATCAAAACACTACAAAGCCAAAAATAATTTTAATTTCGGAAGGCGGTGTAAAAAAAAAGAAAATACAAAACCAATAACACCAACTACCGAAATTAAAATTATTTTTGGCTTTGTAGTGTTTTGATATGGAAGTCGGTTTTATTTTTTTGCAAAAAGTTTTCTTACTTTTCTTTGTTTGTACTTCTGCAAATTCAAGTGGATACTTATCACGTTACCTTTACATAATATAGGTAAATAAATTTGAGATTTTTTTAAATGTATGAGCCATTGTTTTCTTAATAAAACTATGTAGTCGAAGAAAGCAAAGATCAACAACAAATTAATGACACAAATAATATCAGTCGCGAGTGTTCCACGTTCCGATGTATCACTCATATTAACGAGTGATTGGACGAACGAAATGGCCTATGACTTAGCTAATCCAAGTCTTTCAAACACGAGCGAAATAACACGAGAACTGTCGATTCAAATAAATTGTAGTCAAATTTAGAAATACGTTATTTTAAAAAAAAAACCAGTATTAGCAATGTGGGTCGAATTCACATTACCAGCAATCTTGTTAACCCCTCCAACTAAGCCAAATATAAGTTCCTGGCAATAGTGTAATGGGTAAAGTTTGAATCAATAACCTCTCGATCACAAGTCCTTAGCCATTACGGGCTGTTGACGCTTCATCAAAATCATTCTAGACAAAAAAAATATTTGATAACGCTCAACTAGAAACTAAAATGCAGCATAAAAATATTCGTCCTCAACGCTGTCGGCTGGTAGTGTACCCAAGAGACTGGTGGCATTGCCACGTTGTATGGCAAAACTTAGCCATTAAATAAGAAGTGATTTCTGAACTACAGACCTCCACATTGTAAAATTGTATGAACATAATCTGTACAATATTCAACATGCAACTTCTTAATACACCGTTTCTAAGATAGCCCATAGATTATAAAAGCCATTTAAGTTTATAAAATATTTGAGCTCCGAAAACGACCATTAAGCAAGAGAAACTGGCGTAAAAATGGATGATTCAATTTAAAGCCAAAAGCAATACATGTTGGCCGAGCGTTGTCGAGTGAAGGCCAATACCAATATGTAGACGGTATATTTGCCTTGTCTTGCTATCGCTCGGTGTCACTTGCCTAGTTGGCCGAGTGTAGGCCAGCGCCAACGTGTATAGAGCTCATTTGGTGCAACTTGTCTTCGCTCGCCGTTGCTCGTGATCACTTGCCTCACTTCGGATCAGTGTCGGTTTTTGGTCACAAATCATAAAGCAATAAAAATAAATAATAAAGCAAGAGCTTTAAAGGTTGAAAGGTCATAAGTGGCAGGGAACACAGAAGCCGGCAGAGAATTCCACAGCTTGGAATAATTTGTAAAACTGCTACTCTTAATACTATGCAAGAAGTAGCGGTGACGTGCTATAATGACGATGTTTGAGTCACGTAATTTCCCATGAAATCATCAAAAATCAACTATATATACCAACCAACAATATATATAATCCAACTATAACATATGTCTTAGTGCAAGAGCCAAGGCAACACTGATATTTGTACCTAAGTGTGTGAAATAAATTTTATTCTTATTCTTATATTTGTCTTTGAAAATCTACTAACAGCTTTAGATAACCAAAGGTATATATAGATAGGAGTGTGAGAGATGATTATGGCAATTTGCGAAAAATAGAGTGCTTATAAGGACACGCAGCCGAGACAGAAGGAACCGCCTCGTCATCTCGTCTCGTATTAAACGAGAGCGACGGCTACAAGTCATTATAACTATTAACGACGCACACTTATTCGCTAATTTATTAAAGACCAGATTTAGAAAATGTGCGCGTATTTACTTTTATAAAATTATGTTTTTCGGACGTCGTAGCCGAAGAAGCGATGGCAAGACGATCTGGACTCATTCCTTACGATTGGCTGGAGAAGACTGTAGATAAAGTTGTCTGGAAAGATTTTGGGAGGCCTTTGCCCAACAGTGGGACAACATAGGCTAAAAAAACAGATTATAATCAAAGGTTGCAGGATATAGTTAGTTTATTTAATTATAAAAATACTACAAAGTAAAATTGTGATATTGTGCGTATTATTTCTACGGGGCCAAATTATCTAAATTCTCTGAATTATTATCATTATAACTTAATCTGATACTACAACGTCACTTTATTTGTCAGTGAGAATATTAGACCTGTACCTGACTAAAAACCCTATTCTGTTCCTTCAGTTGGTTCTTGCATTCCGGTGTTGCGATATATCTCTTTAGAACTTATCCGCAACCCCGGTTTGCCATGGTGCCGTAAGTAGAGGTTTAATAGTTGTTATGGGTAGTTGTAACGATTATATCAAAGATCAACTTAAGCCATCCTACGTCCAGACTCGTACCTATATGTAGTGTTTTCATTATTGGACGTAACGTATGAAAAATTCCGCAACTTACAAATTAACAGGCATTTCTATTCCTCTTTTCATGCAGTACAACTAAGGAACGCACTTCCATCTAAAATCTAAGACGCTATATATATTTATCTTTTCAAAAAATAGGCAAAAAAACATTACTTCTATATCATTTTGCAATCCTATCTCACTACAAAATATTATAAATGCGGAAGTTAAATGCATGTTTGTAACTCAATCACATCAAAACAGCTGAATGAATCTATGTCTGTATGTAGATAACTGAAATCATTGAATAACACATACACTAGTTTTTATTCCGGAAATCCTACGAGTTCGGGATTTACGTGGGGATAAACTCCCGCGTGAAAGAGTATAGTCCGGGAAGAGTTATTCTTATATTTTCTCTCTTCTTTGTCGCTTCGCTCTTGACAGAGCGGTCGTGGTCACGTCGAGGCATCCGCGTTATATTATATTATACGTAATTAATATATTTTTTTTTTATTGAAAGGAACCTCAACAGCTTTTAACAACGATCATGATATGGTAACAATTTTGTATGGGGTTCTGAGTTCTTATTATAGAGTATCACAGCACGCGTTAAGTAAAACTATAAAGTGGAGGAAAGTGTAGCTTAGAAATTTTAGCTTAGAGATAAATAAAATGTGTAACATTTTCTTTACTAATAAACGATATACGAGTATCATTTTTTTTTAATTTACATATTGGTTATAAATAACAATTTTAGACGTCATTTTTTGTTTTTTAAATTTTGCTAAATGAGGCTGGTGTTTCCTAACTGACTATTCTGAGAAGAAACACCGAAACAAACTCAGAGGTCAACGTCTCTTTTAAAGTCCATACAATTCGTATTGGTCAAATCATATGAGAAGCATGAAGGTTCATGTCTGTTATGTATGAGGAAAGCAGCACGCAGATTTGAGCGGTCCTGTCCAGACAGTGCAAGCATTTGTCAGTTACTATTTGTCTATCGTCTTTTATTCAACTCTCTTGTCGTAGATGTACTACAAGATAACTTTATAGGACTATGTTTTTAGATACATGTATATACACAAATAAACCAATGAATTTAGGTAATGTTTACTGTTTCTATATGTATCTTCATTGCTGCCCACACTCTCAGGACACTCTCGGCGTCATAATACGCACGTAATCCAAAACATTAATTACGGCAAGTGTTTTCGGATAGTTCCTCTCGAGACTTTCCCGTAACGAGCAGACCCTCCGAATATTGTTATTATTTACATACCTTTATTACGGAACAGGCTCGGAAACATGTTGTTTGAAGTTTTGGAAGCCTTTTGCTTGAAGTTTTGGTTAAAAAATACTAATTAGTGAACTCACACGAACGTGCCTGTTAACTTTTTAATGGCACACTAGTTTTTAGTTGTTTAGTAATCTATATTAATACAAATTAATCGCAAAATGTGTTGCTAAGTGCAAAGGTCAGCGAACGACCAATTCTCGCTTTCTTTGAAACGGCCATTTTCATTAAACTACGAGAAAGCTTGAATATGTAGAGAAAAAACTGAAAAATTGCCACGAAATAGTAAGAACAATACTTTTCTTTCTCATACAAACCTTAGAGTAAATTAAAACTCCTATGCCTAGCTGCCAAACACTGTTTTTTTATCATTAAGCCAATAAATCAACCAATAAAGTAAATAAAATATTTTCTTTCTGGACAACTTGTTTAACTTAAAACCATTTGAATGCACGCTATGTTTGACGTGCTAAATTCTTGCATTCGTGCAAGTAGCATATAATACAAATCGCCGAAAATCATCAAAAAACGATAACAAAGACAATAATTTACCTTACTACACTTAAACATAACGATCACGTCCCCATAACAGCCCCCCAATTCCCAAATTCAAAGATAAACTCGAAAACAAACAACCGTTCTATTTTTATCAATGTACCCTCCTTCCGCATATCTTTATGAATGCAATATATCAGAGCCGTTCCATCTTACGAGGTCTGAAGTGATCACATAGAAGAGGCGAGGGTCGCAATAAACACATAATAAAGCGTGGCCACTCGGGCCGCACCTCCCCGCAAGAAATGCGGCCGTACGTGGCGGACCGCGGCCGACGTGCACGGAATCAGGAGGCGGCCATTGTTCACTGGGAATAACCCGCCGGACGGTGAATATTTGAGGCCGGGTTTAATTTTCAGGATTGTGGTCATTGATAATTGGCATTAATATTTTGTAGTAGATTAAATCCGTCGATAATGTTCTGAATAATGATATAGGAGTAGGAATCTACAGTCATATTATTAACATGACCACGAAACCTCTCTGCCGACTTATGTCTTTCCTACCTATGACCCGTCAGCCTTCAAAGCAAGGCTCTGGGCTCGCTAGTTTCATCTTAGACCTCATCAATCGCTTATCATCAGGTATGATCGAGGTCGAGAGCGGATACATTCAAAAATATATGATTATATTCCATTAAATATAATCGTGTGAGAGACGCCGTGATTTTAGTGGGTACATGCTTAAATGCTAAGGATAAAAGTCAAAGAGTAGAAAACGTAGGTTTGACTTGTTTTACCCGTGTCAAACTAGAATTTCATTTCTGGGAAACACATGAAACAAGCTCTTTGATAACCCTTTAGTTTCTAATATCAGCAGGAAACAAAATTTTACTACAAAGGCTGCTCTTTGACCTGGCTGGTCTAACAACTTAGGTAATCGGCAATACTTGAAATTTAATGACGAAGGAACACTTACGCCGATTTGTCATATTGTAAATTCATTCTCTGTCTGGTTGTTTCTCCACGTTTGAAGATCCTGCTTATGGTGGGATGCAAGTCTGAATCAGACAAACTGTCTTCATTGGCTCCTATCAGTTGCAACTTTAGCGATAGTGAAAAATTTCGATGATCCTGGATTGTTAAGTTGGTTAGACTGTCTGGTTAGTGAGACGCCTCTGGGTTTTTCCCCTCTGTGTTCTCAACGATGGTTATCCTATCCAGGCGGTCGTCTCCAAGTCCCAAATTGCCTAAAATAAGTGAGAACACGCTGAATATCTTAAACAGGACCCAACAATTACACACATTTTTCTTTACCTAATTTAATAACGTGATCAGTAACTATGATCACGTAAAGTTTGTAAGTCACAAAATTTTTAATATTTTTTTTTTTTTATTTTTTTTTTATCTGGGGGCACGGCAGTGCTCCCGCCAAGTCGAGCAAAAAGCGGCACGGCCGTACCATACTGTTCTCGAAGCAATTCAGGCCATTTTCGACCCCGTATAACTTTGTTGCGGATAAAACTATAAGCCTGAATTTTCAGTAACCAAGCAGGCATTGTATCAACACGGTATACTTCAAATTTCATTCAATTTGAACCAGTAGTTTAAGAATTATAACGAGTCAAAGTTTCCGAATTTTGTCACTCACTGACTGACCGATCATTAAAAGTCTAAGGCACTTCTAGCAGACATAGAAGCTTCAAATTTAGAATACAATTAGTGTTTAGTGTATGAATCAAGGAAAAGCTAAAATATTTTTCAATTTCAGTCCAGTTTTCTAGATGCATCAACTGCATAAATAACTTTGTAATCCCATATATTTATATGGGATTACAAAGTTACATTTACAGTTAATTAATCAGTGCACCTGTATATAACTATGTATAATATAATGGAATAATAGGTGTAGATATGTATCTAGATATAATTATGGTCAAAGGTAACTTGTAAAATGGTCAACGGAATAAAAAAGCCAGAGAGAGGGCTTTAGGAAAATTCGTTGTTGATGTACAAGAAGTAGAAGGTAGGTACCGAAAAGGAACAAAGTAGGACTATCTACAAAAAGAAATGAGATCCCATAAGAAACAATACTTGTCAAAAAACCAAGTCTCGCAACTCAGTTCTTCTACCGTAAAAAGTTGTGAGATCTATGAATACCAATTCGGTTATTCAATTATTTAGTCCCTGCTTAAGGGGCCTTCTGTCTTAAGCTGTTACGTAATTATCTAACGTAACAACATCTTATAGTGACCATATCAATATTAAAAATCTTTAACGTTTTAAATAAATAGATTTACTTGGCAATCGCAAAAACAATCTAGTTTATATATGTATGTATTACTTATGAGATATATTGTGTTTTCATGTGATGGCCGAGTCAATCTATTTATTTAAAACGTTAAAGATTTTTAATATTGATATGGTCACTATAAGATGTTGTTAGGTTAGATAATTACGTAACAGCTTAGATCTCACAACTTTTTACGGTAGAAGAACTGAGTTGCGAGACTTGGTTTTTTGACAAGTATTGTTTTTTATGGGATTTTATTTTATTTTTTATGTTTATTTATTAATATTACATGCAGGAACTTACTATACACTGGTTTCTCATGCTACTTCATAATGATGGATACGTAAGGATCTGTCTTGCCGCATCTTATTAGACGTCGCTTTCCGGGAGGAGCACGTGGATAAATAATTACAGTAGAACGAGTAACATGATGCCTCTTGGTAAGACCATTGTAAGATTCGACTCCTGACTTCAACTTACGACTATCAAAGACGATAATTTGATGGGTGATTACATAAGTAATTTTTCCTTTTTATTTATTTAAACTTTATGTAGAACAGCGGTACATGAGCGGACTTAATGCAGCAAGGAATTCTCTACCAGTCAACCTTTGGATTAAAAAGACCACAATGCGGTAGGTATACAAGTAAAATAAATGTGATTTTCGAAAGAATAAAATACAAATATATGTTAAAATAATAAACTAATAAATACGGTGCTTTATAATAATCTTTCTGACTAAGAGAACTCACAATAAATATATTTATTGCGAAGCTTTTAAGTAATGGTTTCTCATTTTACGCTTAAAAGAGAATTTAGACTCGGCCTTCTTGATGTCAAGGGGTAGCATGTTCCAGAGTTTAATGGAAGAAATAGCATAGGAATTACCCATAAACCCGGCTCAACTAACTTCAACCTAAGCCCTCCTACCTGCCTCGCTATCTCTTCACTAGTCTTGGTTGACTGGTTGATAATGCTTTTTTTTCCGGGTGGGAATTCCGAATGACTTCTCCCAATCTGGATGGAGCGGAAGGGAGTGTCAGACTTCTACTGACTAAAACCCACCCTGTTCCTTCAGCTGCCCTTTACATCCGGGGCTGCGGAATCTCGTTAGAACATTCCCGCAACCCTAGTTAAGAATGCCTTCAGGCAGCAAGCCTGCCTTTGTACCAATGTGCATGAAGTGTAAATAAAGAAATAATACTGGCGGTGGATATGTATGTATAACGAGAAATAATTATATCAAATCAAATCAAATCAAATTGTTTATTTGCAAGAAATACATTGTTTATAAGGAAAGATCTTATATCCTAAAAGTCACTGTATTTTGCCTGCAAGCAAGCGTGGAAATTAGTTATATTTATGTCATTAAATTATTATTACTCCATGCAATCAAATTATTATTATCATATACAGATTTCATAAATTTAATTAACATAATTATTACATACAATTTTATCGTCATATTATTTTATTAATTAAATTATACACTTTTATTTCCAAATTCCATAAAATCCCTAATAAACAGTTTTTTTTTGTAGCCACTCTGTCAATATTTTGTTTTAAATACATTAACCCTGTGACAATTTCAATTCGTTTGGGAGGCTATTATAAATCAAAACACACATATTATACACATTTTTCTTATAAATATCTTTATGACCGGGTGGTTGATACAATAGGTTGTGGAATTTAGTCCTTTTGTGCCTAGGCCTCAAGAACCTCACTACGTTGCTTAAATTAATGCATGTGTTTCTTTGTAAAAATGCAGATATCTTTTATATACATACAGGCCAGTGGAAGAATTTTATATTTTTGAAATAAAGGTTTACAACTGTCTAAGAACCACGCCTTGTTAATAACTCGGATGCAACGTTTTTGAAATTTGATAACTCTGTCGGCATCGGTCGAGTATAGAGTCTGTCAGGCATTTTTTCTTCATATAAGTAGGTGCTTGCAAATGTTCTACCGAGATACCGCGGCGGCGGAACCCAAGGGCAGCTGGAGAATCAGGGTGGGTTTTTGACTCTCCCTTCCACTCCACCCAATGCGGGAGAAGTCATTTGATGATTTTCTAATTTGATAAAAAAAGGTGCTTACATAAATATGCCCCTCAATAATGTCTACTTCAGTAAGCTTACCAAATTTCTTTCCGTGCAAGCGGTAGGTACGGTAACAGTCAGGTGGTCGAGTAGTACGTTATAACTTCTAGTTTCTCGGAAGTCCTCTGACGCGAGAGGGCAGAGTTCACCGGATAATCATAGTGTTCAGGAGTACCGACAGTTCTGGGAACTCATCAAATCAGGAATATTATGGAAAACTTTACCACGTTTCTGGACTTTCATATTTTGACCCTGTCCACCAAAAATATAGCTTCTTGTTTTAGGAAGCAACTTAACGCCTTTACTTTTACGTGGTACAATGTTGTGTGGTACGCAGAATTTTAATATTAAAACCGCGCCGGGGTTGTGGGAACGTTCTTAAGAGTTTAGCCAGTAAAAGTGAAACTCCCCTCCACTCCACCCGGAGGGGCAGGAGTCATTTGAAGATTTTGCCCCGAAAAGTAAAAGTGCGACTTTAAACTCGTTCAGAATAAATAGTAAAGGAACACGGTAGATTTTTAGTAGGCAAAAGTGTGAATCTCCCTTCTACTCCACCTAGAGCAGAAGGAGTCATATAATGTTTTCCCCCTGAAAATACAATGAAACTTAAGAAAAAGGTCTTCCTAGACAAAAAACCTCTGATCATATTACTGGGACGCATAAATAACAATAGATTATTTAAAGTGTTCCTCAAATAGTCGCTAATGCCTTAGCAATTCGCGCTGTATTTTGTTGTGGCCAGAAAGCCCAATTTCCGTAAACCCTAACACTTTTTACAGCCTTTAGTTCGGTAATAGGAAAGTTTAATAATAGGTAGGTATGACTATTACGCCAGTCGTTTAGCGAAGTACGTCGAGAAACTTCGACAGAAATCTAGAATGTTCGAGACACTAACGCCATCTAGCGGCGAGTAGCAGTACTGTGTATCTCAAGTAGCTTCTGAAATATTCCGGGCAGTGTAGGCAGTGAGTCGATTGTACAAGAATGTTCTAGAACGCAGAGCGGGGTATAAATAGATCGCAAAGGGACGCAGACAGTCAGTCTTATTTCAAATTACGAGGCGATATAATCGTAGCTTTACAAGTGAATTTCGGTGCGATTTAAGTTTTGAGTGACAAGTATAGTACTGTGAATAACTGTGTTAATTTTTATTTGGTGTTTATTTAAGTAAAGTATTAATTTTGGTTTAATTGCTGTAAATTATTTCTATCCTGAACCCCAGCTCGTAACAATACCAATTATCTTTACTGAACATTATTTTATCTTTCCCATTAAAATGACTAAATAATTATACTTTTTGTTAAACAAGACTTTTTGTATATACATTTTTTTTTTCGGGGGAATATCTTTAAAAGACCCTCGCGCTTTGAGGAGAGCAGAAGTGAGTGATACGACTTCTTTCTATTGACTAATAACCCATCTGTTTCTTCAGATGCCCTTGAGTTCCGCGGTCACGGTAGAAAATTTCCGCAACCCTGGCAGGCAATGATTTAGTGCTAGAGTGATCAGCATCCGCCGACCACTCTGGTCTGGAAGTCGCTGTTTATTGCAGATTTGGCGCCGCGCCGGTCTATCGTTGTCGAGGGATGGTTTTCATAGCCTAGATATAATATGTGTAATAAAATAGAATGTTTGTTGTATTGTTATAAATACGTGTAGAATGTGTTATGTCATGTAAACATATATGTGAGTAGTTAGTAAGTTCATATACTTATTTATGTTTAATATAAGTTACGAGTGATTCTCGCCAACAAACTGCAAAGTTTGGTAAGAATCGCAAAATATTAAAAAACTAAGTTAATTATGCAGAAAATCTCATTTAAAAAAAATGCTACAACACCCGTCCCGAAACATTACTGTACCACCTTTCCAACTTAGTTTTCTGACAAAAAAATCAGCACCCTTATCCATTTAATGAAATGTATTTAAATATTTTAAAATGGCGTTCATTTTGCATGGAAGTGATGTGCGATGGGAGATGTGGTATTATTTTTAACAGAGCGATACCTACGCTTTTAAAATTGTTTCACTTTTCACGTTTTTATGCAGGTATTTAAATATACATAGTGTACTTGGTATATACCAGGGGCGTGCATAGGTTTATGACAGGGCATGCGGCGGAGTAAAAACACACAAAAACTTCTTCTTTTATAGATTTTTAGCATAGCCACAGCCACGCATCGTAGCATGGTGGCGATGCGTGGCTGTGGCTATGCTAAAAATCTATAAAAGAAGAAGTTTTTGTGTGTTTTTACTCCGCCGCATGCCCTGTCATAATCCTATGCACGCGCCTGGTATATACATACCAAGTGCACGGCTTCTTCACGGCAAGGGTTTTCTAATCCTATGTGTACATGTATGGAGCATATTAGAAATTTCAATACATTGATACCAGAGACGAAGAACGAAGAGAATTATCGTTGTATTGGCAAGTGACGTGGAAAGTGATGACCCTCATAGTCCTGTGACACATTTGTTATTACTGTACGTCGATTCTGTAAAATTCGAACAACAACTCGCATCTCACATAGCTATTCACTGTCACTTCGCTTATGGTTCAAAGTGACCTTGATTTTGCATTCTGTAAACAGTGTCGAAGTGACGGCGGAATTACCTTACCGAATGCCACTTCTCACGTCATCTCATACTTTATCTGTCAAAATCTTTAGTTCAACTCGCTGACACGCTCGCAAGGGTAGCGCTAGTGTCAATTCGAAATAACAAGCGAGTTTTTAGAATGCCAATCAATAAACTCACAGCGGATTCAGATTCGAAGTTTAGAATGAGGTCTTACAGAATAACACAGCTGGTATTCAAGAAACATATGAAACCAATAATTTGAGGTCAATTCTGTGAGTCACATATTTTGAGCTGAAACTTTGCATAGAGACTCCATACCAGATGTTGTCTTCAGTCCTTTTGGATAGATATGGGGTTTCCGTTACACGTTGTACAAGCAATATTTGACAGGCCCGTTGGTATAGTGGTCAGTGGTCCTGACTGCTATGCGCAAGGTCGTGGGTTCGATTCCCACCTAGGACAAATGTTTGTGTGATGAGCACGGTCATTTGTTCTTTGTCTGGGTGTAATTTATCTATAATATGTATGTATTTAGAAATATATATGTATGTTTATCAGTTGTCTAGTATCCATATCACAAGCTCTGCTTAGTTTGGGACTAGATGGCGTTGTGTGAAAAAAAAAAGTTGTGGAATATATATTATTATTAATATTTTGTAGCTGCTGTGATAGTTATATTGTTCACGTTGAAATTATGTAAAACACATTCAATTTTTGGAGAACAGATCGAGTCACCAAGAATCCAGGCTCTTCGAAATACTGCACTGTCATTAAAATTTCTTCTGACATGGGTCGAAATGTCTCCAATTTGGACTCTTCATAGTTATGAAGAGTCCAAATTGGAGACATTTCGAATTTCACATTTCTGAATATTGGTAGTTACCAATATTCAGATATGAAGGATCGACTTGAGAGGAAAGAAGCTACCGAAAGCTTAGAACTCATTGCAATATTATAAATCCCTTTAAAACGTTTATTTTACATATTTACTAAATTTTTAATGAAACATGAAAGTTCGACTATAATAATGATTTATTGTACAAACACACTGTCACCTTAACGCGTAATGTAGCGACAAAAAGCTTTCAAATACATAAGAAAACCAAGTACCGTATAAGAAGACGGCCGTTAGCTCATGAAATCAACGACATCTATTACCGCCGAAAACTCATAAATATCTTCACAACAAATTCTTACTTACCTTCCAGTATTATTAACATAATTCACATGAAAATATAAGTCATTATTATTGGTGTGTAGTGGGTATATATCAGTTTATTTTTGCGGCCGCGGCGACCGGCCTTTTATTGCCTCGGTTATGGCTTATGGACATTTTCGGCTCCCAAGTTGCGTCACTACTTGCCAGATATTGAGCTCAGTATGGTGGCCATGTTGCAAGAAACTGAGAGATTTTTTTGGTATGAAAACATACGGATAGATTGCCCTATACGATAAGTCTACCAATGGGTCAGTCCACACAGAATATATACTCACAAAATTATGTAAGAAAAAAAAAACAAACAAAAACTTAAGTATCGATATATCAAAATTTACCTACTGCACAGCCCTAAGAAAGAAAGGAATTGGAACCGGGCTAACTCTTGTGTAACAGCTTTTATCATCTTTTAGAAATCCATTTATAAAATACATATTATCAGATCTGTATCGCCGTCAATTTAGGATCCGACAGAACACCTCTATTTCAGCAGTTTTGTTTCAGTTCCAAGACTCTATGGATTCTTCCTAAAATATGAAAGTGTGCCACTTACTCGAAGTTAAGTGCATTAACTGTCTTCTTCGATACGTCATTAAGTAATGCTGTCGCTCTATTAACTCCAACTTAAACTCTAAATGCCTCCAATTAGGCGTGAAATTAACGTTCCAAGTTGTGAAGTTACTAGATTTAGAGCAGTTCATAGTGATGCGAACTACCCTCCGATACTGGACGGATAAGTTTCAGCTCGGAGACAGATTTGGGGACGAAACTGATTTGTATAGCTATCTGAGTAATTCAGTGCTACATTGTTTATTAGCAACAAAGTTTGGCCTTTGGAAAACTGTACACTTAGAACTATCGATGAGTTATAGCAATAAATAGGCAAAGATTTATTTCTTTAAATACACACATGACACTTACAGAAAAAAAATATAAATACAGACAAAAGAGCGCAAAGGTGCTGCTTATATCCTAAGAAATTTCTTCCAGCAGACCTGCGAGAGGAGAGTTGAAGAGGAGATGATAGACACAGTGTGTATAAATACTAATTACGATAAATAAAACATACTTAGCTAATAAATTAAACTATAATTATATAATAAACAAATATATACAAACATAGAGTTAAAATACATATTTATATTAAGTAATGCTTTAAAAATATATACCTATAATAAATATATAAAATTACGGGATATTAGATAGGTGATGATTTTGATTAGATTTATGATGATTAGATATGATAGATGGTCTTTGACTAGCTTTTTGAAAGTACTAATGGATTTAGCTTCGCGGATTTTAGCGAGAAGTGAGTTCCACAGTCGTACTGCATGAAAGGAGAAGGAGTGGGAATATAAACGGGTTTTATGGGATGGGAAGTTGAGATGGAGTTTAAGATGGGATCTAGAAAGGGCATCAGTAGGACAAGTGAATGAAAAACGATCACGCAGGTAGTTAGGAATTTACTTAAATTTACTTTATACTGAATACATAACAGCGGCACGGCTTAAGCTTTATTTATTTATTTAATTAAGGTTCACCAACAGTTGTTACAGATATAACACAGTTAGGACAATATATGTATTAGTGTCTTAAATCTAACTGCACAACCAATTACAGGCAAACCCCACAAACAATATGCTCTTGGTAATATAATTTAAAAAAAATGTAAGTACTTAAATCTATACTAATATTATAAACAGACAAATTTGGTTGCAATTTTGTATATAGGGAGTATTATTTAGAAGTAGTTATCCCATTCTAAAAATGTTTTTACTGGTTGAAAGTTTACACAGTTTGCGAGCGCTACAGGCTATAAAATAATTTTAAAATCAGAAAAGATAGGGCAAAGTCCTACATCTAAATAAAATATCTTAATTAACTCCTAATTAATTTGACAAATTTGGAATTGAATCTGAGTCAATCAACAGTTTCCGATATCAGTCCGTGGATGTGCAACCATCGCAACATGTCAAAATTCTACCGTGCATCGTAGGCACAAGTCTGGTCCATTTGAACATCTTTTACAGTCGTTAAGTGACACTAGTCCTGCCAAGGGTGGTCATGTAGGGGAAGCCCGGGCAAGACGAATATGTTAAGGGATAGTGTAAATAAAACCACTATCTAATAATCAATAGAACTCTTCGTACTTTTAATTTGTACTATGTTCAATCATCACTGGAAAATAATCATTCGAATTAAAAAAAAGACATAAACAATTTCTATAATAATTATGAGAATTAACAAAAAGCATCAATTATCCTTATTGCCGGATGGGGTCGGGCAAAACGGATACGCACCAAGGCTAAAAAGGATAAGTAGAATTAGTTTAGATCAGTATTCGTATTCATCACAGAAGTAGCTGCCAACTCCGACATAAGAAGTCTTCATGCGCCCAACTTTTGCACTGATTACACTGACTCCAATCTTCCGCTGGTGGTTCAGTGTATTTGTCAGCGCACACTTAACAGTAAAAATCTGATTTCGGATTTTTGTTTTGTTGTTTAACTGAGGATCTTGTAGTTTTGCTGGGGCCTGTTAACTCAGAAATCTTGGTCTTCTTAATATTTGCCTTCTCAAATTTTAAAGCTTGCTCAGCTTTGACAGGAGTACACGTCAACACCTCTGATTTCTGCCTCTTGTATTTGCGGCCTGTCTTAGGAGCAGCCATAGTTGGAACAGGTCTATTTTGAAATGGCGTAAGACTCGCTGCTGGCGGTGGATGTTTTTCTCATAGTGAAAGAGCTGATCCTTCTTCCAGTGTATTGGAATCAGGCAAAGGTGTAGTAGACCTTTCAGTCTCTATTTCTGAAACTCTAACGGACTGTGTAGAAGATTCAGCTATAGCCGCCTCTGCGGTAACAGATGCAATTTCAAGTAGAACCGGGTTAGTCGTTATTCTTGTTGCTGGAGAATCATTTAAAGCACAGTTGGTCATAGTAGACGATGTGCCATTGAAAAGATCTATGGCCATTAACGACAGTGCGTCATTTACAGGATCTTCAGTCACAGTAGACGGTGTGTCAGGAAATGGACGGTCAGCCATAGTTGACGGAGGGTAATATATTATATCCGAAAACATTTGGATCATTAGGCCAGATTCCGAGGTTTTTTTGAACCTATTAACTGCATTCTGAACCAACGCACTTTTGGCATACGCTCCTCCAAATAGTTTTGCCATATCGTATTGGCTTACAACTCGGCCTGGGAGCGTTTTTTGAAACTCTTGTTTGAAATATTTTTAAGTGGTCCATTCACAGCCACATCTAGAGTCTGTATCCGATTAGATTATAAAATATATTTATCTAGATAGAAAGAAAGAAACATTTGTCTCTGTTTCTAAGATGTGGAAGAGTGGAGTACCTTAACACAGGCATTGTTTGCCTAAAAGGAAGCTCCAAACACAAATCATTGTACATGAAATTCTTGGTGTAAATAATTTGTTCTTCAATTTTCAATTATTTTCAATTATTAATTATTGTGTGGTATCAGTACATCAGGCACACATATACAAATAAATAGTATACATAGGCAATTGTTTATTATTTATTGAAAATTTACGTACAATAGTGTTACATGGGCGGACTTAATGTAGCAAGGCATTCTCTACCAGTCAACCTTTGGGTTAAAAAAAAACAAATTGTACACAATACATTCACACAGATGACCATATCAAATCAAAACTCCATACATAACAAACAATCCAGAGCACACAAATTGCATAGTTTTTTTATGTTTATTGATTAAATGCTCAAGTTTGACCACCATCTTACCTGATGGTAACCGATGACGTGGTCGAAGATGAAGGAAACTTACCTAGAATTTAATCTATTCTCTCTAGACTTAAAGAATTATAAAAAAATCTGTACAGGAATTTACAGACGCATCCTGGTCACCCTACTGACATGTCGGGAGTAGGCCAGGGGAATAATATATGAGAAAAAAATATACAGTGTATAATACAGTACACAATATACAGCCGCAGTATAAGTTCATACAGTGTAGTGCGTACGCCGCGTTATGTTACTCCCCTGATGAGATCGCGCGTGTTATGAGCGCCGCCGTGGTCTTAGCATTTGCATTTATGTTTATTCTAGAAATTGTTACGTTTTTTGTACAGTCTGTTCATTGAAGTGGATGGAATTATTCTACTTATACCTGCCACAAATTATGTAGACGTAACACGTGTAGGAAACATGTAGGATTTCTTTTTTTTGGGTGAAAATTATCAAACTACTTCTCCCACTCTGGGTGAATTGGAACAGAGTGTAGACTTCAATTGGTTAAAACCCACCCCTGGTACTTCAGTTGCCCCTGCTTATAGGACGGATATAGGACTAAATATGAATATTAGATCAATAAATATATTAAACATTATTTTTATAATCCCAACGAAAATTACATCAATTCGTTAATTCGTTTTAACCTTATAAAATGCCAAATAAATGAACACATTTTCACGTATTATCTATACTTATAATAAATCTGTAGAAAGGTCAATTCTGTACATGAAATATATTTACAAAATAACTATCAGGGGGTGATTAGGGATCGATACTGATGCCAAAAATGCAATCAGTAAAATTTTTGTCTGTCTGTATGTCTGTCTGTCTGTCTGTCTGTATAACCGTTATAGAAACAAAAACTACTTGACGGATTTTAACGAAACTTGGTACAATTATTTTTCATACTCCTAAGCTGGTTATAGTATACTTTTCATCACGCTACAATCAATAGGAGCAGAGCAGTGAAGGGAAATGTTGGGAAAACGGGAGAAGTTACTCCATTTTTTAAGCTTCCGTCGCGAGTGCAACCTTAATGGTTAAAGCTACACAGAAATCATTTATGACGGAAATGTTCTCCTTAAAATTATATAAAAAATATCCCACGACAGCATATATCTATCTTTAATGGTTGACTCACAATAACACGTGTAACTCCCGATAGCTTAGCAGTTCGAAGCTTTCTGATTATTATTCTGCTCCGAAATTTAAAACCACCACAACTTTGCAATGGAACTCGGCTAAAAGTAACCCAGTTGCAACAAAATATAATCGAGGCTCAAATTTTAACAGGTTGTGGTGCAGGAGAAATCGTGTATTCCCAGAATTCCCATAATACCAAATAATTTTCCAATCCAATTTAAAAGAACGCAATTCCCAGTATCGGTGTGTTATGCAATGACAATTAATAAGGCTCAAGGGCAGACTTTTCGTGTTGCTGGAGTAGATCTCGGTGTCAGTTGTTTCTCGCATGGTCAGTTGTACGTCGCTCTTTCCCGGGTTAGCTGTTCTAGAAATCTTTATGTTCAACATAGTTTACCCGGAAGCTTTGCGCTGAAGTATTTTCGTTCTATAGGTACTTAAGCCTCATTTGAACGTGATCTAAACAATATTACCGATACATTAACTTAATAACACACAAGGAGTTACACGCTGACGGAATCGCGGGCACAGCTATTAACAATAATATTGTGCGGTTCGGTATTGCGATATTTTTCAACAGTATTATAGATTGAAATATTATATTTCCCTACTAAATTACGAAAGTTAATCTGTCTGTTACATCAAAATCACTGAACCGTGAGGAAGGACATAGGCTACTTTTTTTTTACGAAAAATGACGGGAACGTGGACGAAGTCGCGGGCAACAGCTACCTATACTAATAATATAAGGCTGAAGAGTTTGTTTGTTTGTTTGAACGCGATAATCTCAGGAACTAATGGTTCGATACGAAAAATATTTTTTTAATTAAATAGTCAATTTATAGAGAAAGGCTATAGGCTATATATCATTACGCTAAGTCCAATAGGAGCGGAGCGCCAATGAAGAATGCTTCAAAATCGGGGTTAAATTTAACGTTAGCCCAAAGTAATTATTCCACGCGGACGAAGTCGTGGGCAAAAGTAAGTATATCAATATTATAGTCTGGATGTAGTAATATTATAAATGCGAAATGTTAGATGGATATTTGTTTCTCAATTATGTCAAAATGGCTGACTGGATCTAAATATAATTTGATATATAGATAGTTCAATTTCTGGAGTAAAATATAGGTTACTTTTATGCGATAATTTTAAAAGCTTTTCACCAAAAAATTAAACCGACTCCCAAAAAACACTGCAAAGTGAAATATAACTTTGATTTCGGTAGTCGGTGTCTTTAGTTTTGTATTTTCGTTTTTGGCACCGACTTCCGAAATTAAAGTTATTTTTTACTTTGCAGTGTTTTTTGGGAGTCGGTTTATTTTTTTGGTAAAAAGTTTTTATTTCACTCTTTTTAGTTGATCGATTTTTAATTTACCTAGTTATAAGAGCCTAAATGTCAACTGCTTATAACCTTTTACAAAATATTGCTTTTCCCCAATGCTGGGCCGTTAACTGTTGAGGAGTACTCTTGGTACTTCACCATCAGCTCTACATCACCACATGCATTGTGACGAGCATATATATATATATATATATATTCCACAACTTTCACACAACGCCATCTAGTCCCAAACTAAGCAGAGCTTGTGCTATGAGTACTTAACATCCATATTCAAGTAATCGAATCGCAATCCACGAAATACTTATTATTGACTAGTTTCGGTGGCCATCTGTGGTCTTCATCATCAGTTCCACTTCCCCAAACTGCACATGTTACTATAAGAAATACCCAAAACACCATAAGTGTGCCTATAATATTTGAAGAGTTCCCTCGATTTCTCGAGGATCCCATCATCAGATCCTGACTTGGTGACAATGGGACCAATTTCGAAGTATACCCTTTCAAACAAAAAAAGAATTTTCCAAATCGGTTCAGCCGTCTTCGAGTAATCGAGGTGACCATGCATAAAAAAATATATATATATACGTGTCGAATTGATAACTCCTCCTTTTTTTGTCGTCAGTTGAAAAGGGATTAAAATTTATGCAGGTAATATCGTCCACCCGAGTTAATTCGCGGCCATAAGATATTTTGCTCACGTTTGACCGTTATCTCACCTAATGGTAAACAATGATCAGATTGGAGATGAAGCACGCTTACCTAAAAGAAACCTATTCACTCTTGACTTAAAGACCCCAGATTATAGCTATAAGGAAATATAGACTGCGACAGGGAATTCCACTCCTTGGCTGTACACAAAATGAAAGTATTCCCAAAACCACTGTCAAAGACCAGTAAACAATACAGGAGTGTGTCAGTTCACGCAATTACAGAAAGTCTTTCTTGCATAGCACAACTACGCCAGGCTCCCACTACAACATCGGTCTTCATTATCGTACTAATAGCAGTACGCCGTAACTAATCGCTACGTGCGTATTGCGTAGTGCTACGGAAGTACTCCGCGTACACTCAAGGACAAACTGACATTATGAGGAAGTTACATAGAAAGTATTTGTTTTCGCCGTGTGGGGTTTTTGTGATCAGATAGGATTACAATACCTTTTGTCTGAGTGTGTGTCTGTGTAGTATGTATTTCCTTGTTTTGGTTGTTATTTTATATTTATTTTTCTTTGATCAAATATGACAGTTCGCTCCGGGTGGAGTGGAAGGGAGAGTTAGACTCGGCAAAGCATTTGTCATGATGTTGGTTTGTTGGTGTTGCCACGGTAAAGCGTCGTACAGTTCATCCTCTGTATAGTGAACATAATTTATTTTGTGTATTTATGATTAAGATAAAATTATAATATATATATTATATAGTAACTTGAATTTTTTTTTATTTAATTGGATAGCGCGTCCATGGTACCGCAGCCACGGAAAAAATAAATTGTTTACAACAGGCCAGTCTAGTAAAATTAATTCCAAACGAGCGAAGAACCTAATTTCAAGAAGCCGATTGTTGTTGTTGTTACTTTACTACGCATTTTAGTATACGTTTCGCAGTACGAAGCTACCCAGTCGAATAAATGAAAATATTTTTGGAACAAAGCCCTTGTTGTTTGTTCGCAGTTTACCTGATCAAGGTTCTCTGTTAGTCTAAACTTTGGTGAAAACAATTGTGTATGATTTATAAATGTTTGTGGTGAAACAGCCATTTATTTTGGTTTAAATTTATTGGACCTTATAATATGTCGGTAACACAGAACTCGTGAAAACCAGTTTAAAATCCAAACCGCACGATTCGATTACAATCAACTGTTTTTTTTTTTATAAATGCTCTATTTATATAATACAAATAGTTATGAAACATCAAGTGAGAGCCGTACAAATACACGCGGCTCTCACTTGATTTTAGCTGGGTTACGGTTTTCTACACCGGACTATTATCTGAATATTACCGAAAATAACTCAATTTCATCGGATTTGACTAATCAGCCCGGTGAAAGCCTGTGGCTTGAACTAGGTCAGCTACTCGGATTTAGAACTCGTTACCAAATAGTCATGTTTAAATTTTGTAGGTGGTATTACGAAACTACGGAAGATAGGCTTCAATTATTATTAGTGCACTATGTATTTGTATATGTCCGCGGTTACGGGCATGTTCTAACAAGATACCTACCTAGAACATTAGGACAAGTTTTTAGGGTTCCGTAGCCGAATGGCAAAAAAAGGGAACCCTTATAGATTCGTCATGTCTGTCTGTCTGTCCGTCCGTCCGTATGTCACAGCCATTTTATTCCGAAACTATTAGGACTATACATGTGAAACTTGTAGGTAGATGTATTCTGTAAACCGCTTTCTAATTTTGGGAAAAAAATATAAAAAAATTAAAATAAAGGGAAAAAAAACTGAAACTGAATGTATTTTTTTTTTCATGAAACCTATGCGTGTGTAGTATTTATAGACAGGTCTTTAAAAATGATATTGAGGTTTCTAAAACCACTTTTTCATAAAATTAATCGTTTAAAAGATATACGCTTCCAAATAATGGAGTGAAAAATTTTAAAATGTATACAGTGCTGTAGATCTTAATGTAAACTTTCCACGAAAATTGGTTTGAACGAGATCGGGTTAGGGGGCGTCCATAAATTACGTTAGATGTTTAATGGGGAGGGGGCGAGTCATATCTCATCTAATCTTACATTGGAGAAAGGGGGGGTCTCGGCAAATATCACGCAATTTTTTTCTGATTGAAACAAAAAAAAATACTGTTTTGGTCCATTTAATCCAGATTGTACATGCTTAAGATTTAATCTTAAGCGTATATCGTAATTTGGGTTGCCACCCGTACTTTATGATAAAGCATTGTACGTTATTTCAGGTAATTGTACTCTATACATTATGAGAACAATAAAGTACACGAAAACACTTTATTTCACATGATTTGATTTCTTTGGGATTTTGAAAAGTTTAGTCGTAATAAACAATTTTTTATTTTATTAATTTTATTATTTGTTTATAACGACTAAACTTTCAAAATTCAGAGGAATTTGATAAAAAATGAATTACTTATTTACTTCAATTTAAATATAGACTTTAAATATAGTCATCTTTACAGATGCTGTGCAACTGTTTAGTAGAGATACTAATTTGACACAACGTGCAAAAAGTAATAAGAAATATGTTTTTAAACATAACTAGCTGCCCAGCCCGGCTTCGTCCGAGTGCAATTTTTCTTTCGGTATCATACAGTTTTCTTTCCAAACCCTGTTAAGTATGACAAAAATTTAATAAAAATATAATTAATAGAAATAATTTAACAATGTTAAATTTTTATTACACTTATAACTCTCAGCAATATTGATTACTAGTCTTAACTTTTTCTTTTTACAATAACAATCTAACGCGTTTACGTAAGAAACCCACATTCTGAAAAATATCACGTGAGATTGGGGGATGGGGTTGAATTAAATCTTATGACATCTCACCAGGGGATGAGGGAGGGACAGAACATTTAAAAAACACCTCACGTAATTTATGGACGCCCCCTCAGCAGTTTTTGTGATACAGCATATTTTATAAAACCGCAAATATAACTTTGTAACTCATACAAACAATATGAAAAACAAAGTTATTTGGCGTAGTTACTACGGAAACCTTCATGAAATGAAATTAAATGAAATATTTATTTTGTAAATTGAATATAAATACACTTTACACGTCATGTTTTTTTGCGTGTTAAGTTTAGTTTAGCCAGATGAGGCCGGTATTTCCTAACCAAACTCAGAGGTCATAGTCTCTTTTAAAGTCCATACTATTTGTATTTGAGAAGCATGTAGGTTCATGTCTGTGGTGTTGTTTTGAGGAAATAACCACGCAAATTTGAGCGGACCTGTCCAACAATTTGGCGAACAATACCAAAATAAGGACATTTGGGTAGGCCACACAAGTATTCAAACTGCTTGACATCGTTAAATAAATTATAGTGAAAGTAAAAACAACGAAGAAAGAATAACCTACATAGTTCTCACATTAACAATAATGAAATAATTATATAAATAACACACACAGGTCTGCTGGAAGAAATTTCTTAGGAAATAAGCAGCATCTTTGTGCTCTTTTGTCTGTATATATATGTTTTTTCTTTTACAAGTGTCATGTGTGTACATAAATAAAATAAATAGTTATATACAATATTTAACAAAGCAAATATTTTAATCAATAAAAAATAAATCAATAATCAACATTTAAAAAATAAAAAAAGATCACGTATATCACTGGAGTAGCTCATTCCCAAGCCTTCTTGTCCTCAATATAATATTTAACTGTGTAAAAAGCTTTCTGACATAACTTACGTTTTATAAATAATTTGAATTTATTAATACTTAGTTTTTAAATATGGCTCACCGCAAACGAACCACCTATTTTTTTTTTAACCTTGTTTTAGGAATGGCATATGGCAATCTTTGTTCCTGGTATTTGAATGTCACTGTATTTTTTAAACATATTAATATTTTTGTGTGCATACAGGAGATTCTCAATAAATATACTGAGATGGCACAGTCATAACATTAATCGCTTTAAATTTGTCTCTTAAGGAGTGCTTAGGACTTAATTTATAAATTGCATTGACGCGCACTTGGACAATTTTTTTATCAGTACAAGTCTGTATCTCCCTTCTATTCATCTGTTCCTCCCATCTGAGAGGAGTTTTCCCTCCGAAAAAATAAATAAATTATGTTACGTATATACATACCTGTTATACATGGCTTATAGATCCTACGTCAGACTCACGCCCACGCCACGGTCTGGTTTTATCCGGACAAGAAAAAGCATTAATCACCGCTAGCTCAGACTAAGTACTGGTTTGCGATTTCATCGATAAGTCTAAGTTCCAAATACTCCTGATGATGCTTATTTGTTATATTTTTATTACTTTCCTCAATAAATAATGAACCAAAGTTTTTTTTCAGGAATGCTTACATAAATAGCAAATCAACCACCCAAAGTCAAAACAGTGGATATAACACAGTTAAAAACGCTCAAATCAGCAAATAATAAAAGAAAAGTGTGAACATTGGGACCGTAACTCTCAATAAATAATTAGACGAATTAAAATAATGCAACATAGTAGCATTTACAACAATTTTCAGTCTACTAACCAAAAACGTTGACGTTTTTACTTCTATCCCAATAATTTTAAACCCAACTTAAAATTCGTT
The DNA here is from genome assembly GCA_943138885.2 of Tholera decimalis. Lineage (NCBI taxonomy): Eukaryota > Metazoa > Arthropoda > Insecta > Lepidoptera > Noctuidae > Tholera > Tholera decimalis. Next base: position 1,368,203 of record OW964553.2, on the reverse strand, counting down.
TCGCATTCTAATTCCACCGACATTCCCACTTTGCTCAGCCACTCTAGAAATAGATACCGTATTCCTCCATTTGGAGTGTGACGTAAGACAGGCTCCCATATTGAACTTTGTAAGCCTCCAAATTTATTCGCAGACGCGAACTCGCGTGATTATAATGGGATAAAGATAAGCTTAAGTTTAATGGTACAAAGCCAATATAAAACGGGGTTTAGTTTCGTACATAGACGATGCAGTGAAAGTCCCCAAAGACGCTATATGCCTCGGGCGCGTTCGGCGCGATGAGCATACTAACGCAAGCCCCTCGCTCTGCTTACCCACGGGTAGGGTTGTCGAAGATTTTATTAAATTGTGCGTGTACTGGAATTTGGGCCGATGTTACGCGACTATGGAATGATTTTGTTTGTTATTCGACTGGGTAATTTTGTTACTCGTGTTTGCATGTGTCACATTGAGTTAAATTCTTTGTTATGATTATTAAGTAAGGTATTTATTGTAAGCAGAAGGCTACTTAAAAAGCATCCAATTCAAATTTAGCTTAGTATTGTAGGACCAGGCCCGGGTCGGCGGCGCGTCGTGTTCCACGCGCGCCTCAAGGAGCTGTCAACACCAGTGACGGGGCCTCATAGGGCCATTGCCTGCCGGGGTTTGCGGGAAAGTTCTACCGAGTTACCGCGGCCCCGGAAATTTAGGGCAGCCGAAGGAACAGGGTAGGTTTTTAGTCAGTAGAAATCTGACACACCCTTCCGCTTGACCCAGAGCGGAAGAAGTCATTCGATGATTTTCACACCTCAAAAAAAAAAAGATGTGTGTACGATGACTTCTTAGAAATGCAGGAGATATTAATTGCATCTATGAATTGTAATGATCATGATAATGATGTTTATTTTGCAAATAGGTTATAAATAACACTTCAACACGTCTTTTTTTCGTAAATGTAAACTAGATGAGGCCAGTGTTTCCTAACTGACTACTCTGAGAAGAAACACTGAAACAAACTCAGAGTTCAACGTCTAAAACGTCAAAACTTTGAGCTTACACCTATGTCTAAAAAATAAACGCTATTTCATAGCTGCGTACATTTGAATAAGTCATAATTCTTGAAGGGGAAATATTGTATTGATTAAATATAATTTACACATTTTATATTTAGTTTGTTATTATTAATTCAGACATATTATGTTCACTCATTCAATGAAACGAAACAGTGTGACATTAAGTAGTTCATTATAGGTCCCAGCTACAATACATACGAAAATACCATGTTTTATTACGAACAATGAGTATAACAGGCAGCCCTACAGTCGCGCCTCCAAAGCGGAACATCACGAGAAATAGCTATATTTCAATGATGCATTTACGGTATACAAATGTGAAGGAGAATTTATTAAATATTTCATGTGGCTTCCTTATTGTCGTTATCATTCGTAGCTCCAAGTTTCTACCGAGTTTTGATGGCGAGATTTTAACTGCACGCGCTGCCATCTGGTGGGGATTCCAACATTTAATATACATGTGCGTTTGTTGATTTGATTATTGTTCCTCGGATATTCTCCTCTTGGTGTAATTTACAGTAACGGTGGCGTCTGTAAAAGAATAACAGACTGTTATTTTGTAATGATTACTTTTCCTTATTGTTTTCTACACAGAATTATAATTATTTGTAGACTGAGTTTATAATCTCTTCCTAGAAATTGCTCATTTACGTTTTAAATCCAACTCTGTAACTTTATTAAAAAATTCGGAAAATTCCGAACGTTTTACATTTACAATACCCTGATTTACGGATCCATAGCCTTACCTTCATTATTTCATAAATCAGGGACATCCTTTTTTTATAGAATTACAATATATTACGCCCTTGTCGTCATCCGTTAATGGGTTGGTGAATTTTAATGTGCCGTCGAGGTAACGAGTGGGTGCCCATCAGAATAAATTCATACGAGGCGCTTTTTAGATACTCGATTACTCTCGCCGGTTGGCTGCCAAAAGCTTCTGCTAAATCAAATAGACAACAATAAAATATATATTCATGAGATTATTAGGACAAATGATAATATAACCAGGGATATTTGACGTGATTATTGTCTGCCAGAAAGTTTTACGGAGAGAAAACATTCTTGTGATGATAGTTCCAAAGTTTAATCGACTCTTCTAATAAAATGCTTCAATAACTTCGATAAAACAAAAGATCTTATCGCTCCGTCTCTCTCAAGTTCTCATAGCTTAAAAGTATCTTGGAATTTCCTCGTCAATGTCTTCATGTTGATTGAAAGCCGAGCAAAAATATTTACACAAACTCCGCGACGTCGTCGGTATCAACCGCATAGATGTTTTATTTAATAACGTCAGACATGATGAATTCAAAACGCTGACAATTACAGGTGCGGGTGACTTGTGACGTCACACCGCATATCAATTCGCTGAGCGGGAAATATTGCGGCGTGTCGCGCGCCCCGAATGTACTCGCTTTTTATTCCATCCGTCAATTTATCGAATTTAGTCACAATTTATTGTTGTGTCTCATCGATAAAAATATTTATTGGTCGTTTGTCAGTTTTTGGAAAATTTAGGGCTTCATATTGATATTATGGGTTTGCGACTATGTTATTTGATAGCCAATCTGTTTTGGCAAACGATTTTGTTTTTCGAGGCTTACGATATTGCAATATTGGGTTTGTTTGAGTATCTAAATTGGAGTAGGTACTTATAACGTAATAGGTTAGAAATTGCTGCCATATAATTTGTTGTAGATGCTTCATCTTACGTAACAAAAAAGATAATGTAGTGGCTGTAGATATTTCCAACGCTCCAAGCCTCAATATAGAATCTATTTTGAAAGAAAACTTCCTCTTTTATTATAAGACGTAGGCTTATGGGATTAAAAACTGAATAGCGCTCTGTGGAGGAAGAGGCTTTATAAGTACCTAGCTGTGTCGGTGTTGACGATAGCTTGAGTTTTAATGATTCTGCTGTAGTATTTATACTAAGTTAACATAAATCTGAATACTCACACAAAAATGCAACACAAATTAAGAGAACGTGAGCCAGAACTAAGGCTGGTGCATAAATGAAAAGGCACAAAAATAAGAATCATAACCAAGTTGACAGATGTGGTAGATAAGATAAGAAAACTTGTGATCAACGTCATATCTGTGCAGAATACCGCTAGCGTTTCCTAGCTGACTAGCTTGAGAAACAATACCTAAACAAACTCAAAATTATCGAATTTATCGAATCGATTATTGCTCCCAACAGTCCTGTGAGTGATGCTGGACCAATTACAGTGCATGATATTGCTAATATTAAGAATTAGGCCGGGTATATATTATATATCAAGTTGCTGTTGAATAATCATTGCCACAGGGTTGATCCTATTACTGCTGCTAGTCAAATACAGCCTGAGGTACTGAAATGGATTGATTCTCCCAGATGATGACATACTTGAGAGACGTCAACTGTGCCTTCTTGTAACATATTGTTACGCCAGTCGGTTAGTGAAGTACGTCGAGAAACTTCGACAGAAATCTAGAATGTTTGAGACACTAACGCCATCTAACGGCGAGTAGCAGTACTGAGTATGTCGAGGAGCTTCTGGAATATTCTTGGCAGTGTAGGTGGTGAGTCGATTTTACAAGAATGTTCTTAAACTCATAGACCGGGGTATAAATAGATCGCAGAGGAACGCAGAAGTCTGTCTTATTTCAAGATACGACGCGATATAATTCGAAGCTTTACAAGTGAACTTCGGTGCGATTTAAGTGTTGAGTGACAAGTATTATACTGTGAATAACTGTGTTGATTTTTGTTTTGTGTTTATTTAAGTAAAGTGTTAATTTTGGTTTAATTGGTTTAAATTATTTCTATCCCGAACCCCAGCTCGTAACAATATTATTTAGTAGTTGTTGCAATACTTGTCGACTACCACTCAAATAAAAAATAATCTTATTTTTAATAATTGGTACTTGATTGAATCATTCACTGATGAGTCCTGAGTGTAGCGAGGGATTTAAGTTCACCCAAGACTAAGACAGCTTTATCACCGAGGAAAATCCTCTACTTTTCGTACCATTTGCGAAAAAAATAACACAATAATAATATGAGATAAGCATTTATTAAAAATAATGACAATTAAAAGTAAAAGTTAACATTCGAAACATAGGTCCAATTATTGATAGAGAGAGTTACATTTTTCTTTGGTACATTTATTGTTGATGAGTTGATTTGAATAGGTATTTAATAATCATAACTGCATAATAAATGCGTATTCCTTTTTCAAAAAGATGTATAATGCTTCAATAGTGTAAACACAGATGTGGTTCAGTATAAATTTCGGTAAGTATTCCAAATTTAAATCACATTCTCCCCCTAGAGGTAAATGAAATTAAGTACAATTTTCTTTCCCTTTTTTTAACAGATTTAAAATGACTATTGTTATGTTCGCTTTTTGTGGCATAGAATGACACTTTTTTGAGCAAGTGGTACGAACTAGTACATTGTTCACCGAGAGGAGAAAGTGACCGATTACCGTCGAGGGTGTCGTTTGAAGCCCGAGCCGTTGGGCTTTAAAACACCCGAGATCGGGAATCGCACTTTCTCTCGAGAGATACATAGTGCTTTATACTACACCTACGAGGAAAATAAATAGTACTTTTCAACATTGAGTACATAGACCATAACATACTTGGTTTGTATTTTTGCGCTTTTTCACTGAAATAAGCTAGCAAAACAGTTTCAGAAAATCGTCATAAGTTTTATTATATTTTTTAATTGATTTCTGTGGTAAAAGGTTATCAATCAGTATTTTTGCTGTTTCCTTCAACTGCGGCGGAGTTAAAAAATCTTCATCATCACTATCACTACTTATCATTTTGATAGTTTTATTTTACTTTCTACGAAAACTGAATCCTCAAACAACACACAAATTGAAAATGGCGCCAATGGCGTCTGCAATTTTCACATGTTCTTTTTTCAAATTGTTTATCCTGCCGCCGCAGGGTCGCACTGCCAGCCCGACACCATCCAACACACAGCTAGTGGCCAGTGTCATTTTGCGAACTTGGAGATAAAAACTCACTGTAAAAACTTTTTGGCTTTTGATATTTAGGTTACCGGCGCATAGTCTTACCCAAAATTAAAAAAGAAAAACCACGTAAGAAATGGATTTTCATACACTTTTCTCTCCCGCTCAGATGCGTTTTCTCCCCGCATATTTGTTCGATATGTAATGACGTACTTTCTACCGTAAATTTGATAAAGTATCAAGGTACTTTCCAAGCAGGTGTAGTATAAACTATATTTTTTAAACCAATACTTGATACAGAAATAAAATCACGTCTTCACCTGCTTAACCCTTTTCCAACTATCTTGGGATTAGTTTCGAGTCTAACTGAATGCAGCTAAAACAGAGTAAGATTTTCTGACTTCTAACTATCCGTAACGACTGTCAAAACTTATGATAGTTGTGACCAACGTGCACTGTGGAAAATCGTAGAACAACTGCTGATTAAAAATGGTTTTTGTCAATGTCGCTACTGCCATGCTTTTTTATTTTAATCAATAGTTTAAGGACCAAACTAGACTATAATATCAAAAATTATACATATTATATGAAATGATTTTTTTACAACACCACAAACTTTATAGTTTTGACGGACGTCCATGTTAAGCCCGTGCACTTCATCACTTTCAAATTGATTTTATTGTTATACGTTACAGGAAAAGGTATAATGTATTATATATTTCTGGAAACCTTGTCTTTTGTAAAATATGAAACAACTAATATGTATTTAAAATTATGTTAACATTTACCTTAAAATAATTGCAAAATAATATATGGTGAAAAAAAAGTTTTTTTAAAGTTCATCGAGACTTTTGACAGTTGCCCACGTTTACCCCTGCTTTACATTTAATGTTGATTTGTAGCCTAGCTATCCATAAACACAACCAAATAAAAAAAAGCTGCAAATTTCCGCAGCTTTTTTTTATTTTTCAGTTTTCGGAGTAATTAGTAAAAATGTGATAAAAGTCAGAAAACGGAAAACCGCTCGCTATCTATTGCGGTTTGAAATGTTGGTGTTTACATCAATAGTTTGCGATAAGTTTTGTAATTTATCATTGATATTAGGGCGTTTATCTTTTTTTGCACTCATTTTGCGTGTGAAAATATTAATCAACAAGGTGCATCTTGTTGATTAATACACTTCTGGACACATCTATTGGCCCACCTTAGAGTTTAGGTTTCGATGGCCCCTACCGAAATATGATTGCTAGATTGAACAAAAACTGTTGATGCAGTTTTAAACCTGATACATTTTACCATCTTTTTCGATCGTATAGTTTTAAATTTGAATTCAGAATACCATACGACATGGACCTACGCCTAACAAGTCGGATATGCGCCTTGTTAAAGGCAATTAATTTTTGAATAAAAAACATGTTTTATCAAATAAAGGTTTAATTTAATAACGCGTGTTGCCTCCATGGGCATCTACCACAGCTCTCATACGATTAGGCATAGAGTTTATCAACCGCTCTATGAAATTTTGAGGGATCATCTCCCATTCCTCTTCTATGGCAGTTTTCAACTCCTGCATCGTCTGGGCAACTGGCTGACGAGCCCTAACACGCCTTTTTAGCTCGTCCCACATGTGCTCAATGGGGTTCATGTCTGGGCTTCTGGCTGGCCAGTCCATAACTGTGATGTTCACATCCCGAAGATATTCCCTGACGATGCCGGCCGCATGGGCTCTTGCATTATCATGCATAAAAAGGAAATTTGGGCCCACATAGTCCGCGTATGGTATCACGTGAGGTTCTAAGCACTCACGAATGTATCTTTCAGCATTTAATGTTGGCAGCCGTGGTCCTGTAACAACCTCAAGTTGAGTTTTGCCGCTCGCGGATATACCGCCCCAGACAGTCCATGAGCCACCGCCATAAGCAACCCTCTCTTCAAAGCAGCATTGTGCGAAACGCTCTCCCTTACGCCGGTAGACCTTCTTCCTTCCATCATTGCCATGTAACACAATTTTAGACTCATCAGAAAAGAGTACACGGCTCCAATCTTGCTGTGTCCAATTTAAATGACTGCGTGCGAAATGAAGGCGCGCTGTTCGGTGGGCTCGCTTTAGTTTGGGCCCATTAGCTGGCTTGTGTGGTACCATATCGCGTTCTTTTAACCTTCTCCGAACAGTTCGAGCGCTCACAGATACTCCGTGGAAGTCGCGAAGTTGGTTTTGTATCTCAATGGAGGTAAGGTGACGATTTCTCAAGCTGGTCGTCACGATGAATCGATCCTGCCTTTCAGTTGTGACCCGAGATCGTGGCCTTCCTTGGCGACGAACAAAGCCGCCAGTCTCTAGGTACCTCCGATAAACATTTCGGACCGCAGATCGACTTAAATTAAGTTGAGCACTCACGTTTCTTTGGCTGTGTCCGGCCTGAATAAGTGCCACAGCTTGGGCTGCGACTTCAGGTGAAGTATCCATAGATTATTGATAGAACCTCACCTTAATGTTAAGAATAAGTAATGTTTGTTGCAAAAGCAAAGATATCAATCACTTTTTCAAGAATTAAATCCAAGTAAACCAATAAAACCAAGTTTTCTTAGTATTCGATTGTTTGATATCAACAAACAGGCTCCAAATTGTCTTTTGTTTCTTTAAATTCTGTGTTCGAAATTCAAAAAAAGTCTATTGAATGAAATTGTGAATGTGCCAGGTTCAAAACTGCATAAAAACTTTTTGCTCGACCTAATATAAAATTTTAGCTAGGACCAAACGAAACTGAAAATACAAGGTGGGCCAATAGATGTGTCCAGAAGTGTATTTTCTATCCTCATATTTCATACAGTATATAAACTGTTGTTTCATTTCATTGTAAATAACAGAATAGTGGTGAATTAACAGACGTGTAATTGTTACGAATACAATATAACTAACTACGTGTTTTGTTGACTCTTCAAAATGTCTACTTTCAAGTGTTCTAAACGTGAAATAATACTTTCGTATATCGAAGGAGGAAAATCATTAGAGGCATTATCAACAGTTTTAAAAGAAAATTATCATGTATCTGAAGACAATATTATGTTTCATTTTATGTTAATCTTATGTTTCATCCTCAGTGATTTTCAAAGACATATTATTCCCGCTTTTAATAAACGATGGACAGAAGCTTCACGGAAAAAGGATAGTTTTTTAATGAAAAACAGTAATTGGTTAGAATCAGAATATTCAGTAACTTTACCGAACACTGAAGACGTTACAACCGTCTCCACACCATCTACTTCTTCTGGAAAACGTGGGAGACCGTGCGTATCTTATCCAGACTTGTCAGAATCCAGTAAAAGAAGAAAAAATACAATGTTACTTAATGAATATGGATTTGAACACGTCTATAATGCATATCTTCAAGAGTAACGTTCGATAGGAGAAGGAACAGAAGCTAAACTTGTGGAAACATTAAGGTTTGCTGAAACTGAAAATACGACCTTATTCTCGATTCTCATAGAAGAAGCAAGGCAGACAAAAATGTTAACGGATGAAGAGGCATTGAGCGTATTTATTGACTTAGATTTAACGAAAGCACAGTATTTGTACTTGAGAAATTTAACGAACGAACGAAAATGTTTTGTGTTTCCACCATATTACAAAGTGCAAGAAGTTAAAACTACTTGCTATCCACCATCTTCAGCTATAGAAATTACAGACACAAGTGCAAAAATATTAAGACTTCAAGATTTATTAGATCACACTGCAGCTAGAATATTGAAAATAGATTCAGTGGATAGGAATGGATTGAATAACTTACTTCTATACAGTAAATGGGGCTGTGATGGCTCATCCGGTCAAAGCCAGTACAAACAGAAACTGCCTGAAGAGTCTGAACTAATTTCTGATGCAAATTTATTTATCACTTCTTTGGTGCCTATTAAGTTAATTAACGAGCTAACAGGTGATGTTGTCTGGCAAAATCCGGTACCGTCATCTGTTCGTTTTTGCCGGCCTATATTAATAGAATTTTGCAAAGAAACTCCCGAGAAAACTAAAGCTGTTGTGGATGAAATAAAAGGTCAAATAAATTCTTTGGGTCCATAATTAATTAACAAAGAAGGTGAGGGAGTGCAAGTGAAGCATGATCTCTTTCTTACAATGATAGATGGCAAAGTAGCTCAGGTATTAACAGATACGCCTTCGGGTTCCACATGTAGAGTATGTGGAGCTACTCCACGCCAAATGAACGATTTGACTAAAGTGACTACTAGGCCTGAAAATGAAGATTCTTATCAATACGGACTGTCTACTTTGCACGCCTGGATTCGTTGTATGGAAATGATTTTACATATTTCCTATAATCTGTCTTTCCAAACATGGTCAGCCACAAGCGAAGAAAAGAAACGACTAAAGCAAGAGAAGAAAACCCTGGTACAAAGGCGTTTCCGTGAAGAGCTAGGATTAATCGTCGACAAACCAAGACAAGTAAGTGGTAATTCTAATGACGGTAATACTGCCAGAAGATTTTTTCACAATGCAAGCTGCTCTGCTGAAATTACAGGAGTGGATATAAATTTGATTAAACGACTTCACATAATTCTGCAAGCTCTTTCATCGGGTGTAATGATAAATGCTGAAAAATTTGGCAGTTATGCTCTGGAGACTGCCAGGATCTATGTGAGCAATTATGACTGGTACTACATGCCATCTTCAGTTCACAAAATTTGGATTCATGGAGAAAGTTTCATAAAGCATTTTGTAATACTTCCTATTGGTCAACTTTCGGAAGATGCACAAGAATCTCGTAATAAGGATTATAAAAAAATTCGTCTACATCATGCTAGAAAATGCTCAAGATCCGCTACAAACGAGGATGTATTTCATACTCTCCTTTATACTTCAGATCCTTACATAACCAGCATTAGAAAACCATATACTAAAAACATGAAGGAACTTGATGAAGACACCTTAGATCTTTTGAAAGTGAACGAATTAATTTTAGATCCCGAAGTTCATCAAGTATAAATAACATAAAATTTAGTAAACATTACAATTAATTAATAATTAATCTGTGTTCGATTTTAAACACCACATTTTTTTTTTTCGAAAAAAAAATGTTTTTATTATTTAAATTGATTTGTATTTTGATGTACTATATGATATTTGGTTTTTGTAAACATTAAAATAATAGAATTCATTGTTAAAAAATAAATATTGGACATTTTTGATAATTTTGAATTTGTTTTATTTTTTAATGTATGGTTTCAAATCCAGTCATAAAATATTATATTTCATTTGAAGCCATATACACTATTCTATATTTGTGCAAAATTTTAGAACATAATATTCAGAAATAAAAAAGTTATTGATTTTTAATCAGAAACAGACCTTTATTATCCATAGTGCACCGGCTTGACATGCTTTCCGAGGGACGAAAAAATTTTATATGTTACGATGATCACCCATCAACCACCACAGCAAGCCTTGCTTAACCTTAAAGAAAACAAAAATAAAAGTAAGTAAATTTCTAAAATTGTAGAAAAAGTTGGAATGAGAATTTATGACGACTGGCGCATGAGTAATAATTAAAATATGCCACAACTTTCACACAACGCCATCTAGTCTCAAACTAAGCAGAGCTTGTGCTATGAGTACTAGACAACTGATAAACATACATATATATTTCTAAATACATACATATTATAGATAAATTACACCCAGATAAAGAACAATTAATGATTGTCCTCATCACACAAACATTTGTCCTGGGTGGGAATCGAACCCACGACCTTGAGCATAGCAGTCAGGGCCACTGACCACTAGACCAACAGGCCTGTCATGAGTGTTGGTATTTAAAATTTTCTTTCACGAATTTTCTTCTATGAATACAACAATAATTGTTATCTCATTAAATCTTTTATTCTATTTTTTTTTTAACAGCTCAGTCTAGACGTCGTAACTGTAACAATCTATTAGCGTACCGATCGTTAAGTTAGATATTCGAGTTTTGAGAATGGCTGCAATTTTATGAATCATCATAAAGTCTAGATATAGTAGGTAGTCATGGCAACATTTTCTACATATCCAGTGTAATTGAACCCCTGGTTTTATGCAGTAGAAGACGCTTTTGCGCCAAGTTATTTTACTGCTAGAATTATATTATTTAAAAGTCATTACTGACATTAACCAGCTTTTGCAGCTGCAGTTTTTCGAATATAACAGCTTAAGAAAGATATTGAGTAAGACAATAGTCGATATTGGGTTAAACAAATAGAGTAGTTAAGTGACTTAGCTATTATAATTTAGATTGAATATCATAAGTTTAGCTGAATACAGTCAAACAAAGACATTCTATTATATGTACTTATAAACATTTTAATATACTAATACTTATGAGCAAGAGGTTTAGGGTTCGAATACCGGATAAGATAAGATTTATTTATTTGCTCCAAACATGTGTACACATACAGAATAAAACGCATGTGAGATAACTAAAAATAAAAATAAAGTTCAGACATGTTTGCCTATACGATGGCGTGCAAATGTTTTAAATTTTTAATTTGTCAATTTTAATGTAAACCCAATAATATAAATTGATAGAGATTAGCTATTTTTAAAAAAATAAATTTGAAAACTATACATCACAAAAATAAAAATATTAAATGTCAAATTATACACAACAAAAGTGAAAAAAATATCATAAGCCAAAAGTAAAAAATAACATAAAGTCATATTGTACATGTCAAAACTAAAAATAAAAATTTAAATATCATAAGTATACATGTCAAGATTAATAAAATACAATCTTAATTCAATAAATCTATGTCACAGTAAATTCAGTCAAGTCGGGCAAAATGTGCTCTTTGGTTTTTCAACCGACGACAAAAAGAGAAGGTTATCAATTCGACGCGTATATATTTTTTTTTTATGTATGATCATCGATTACTCGAAGACGGCTGAACCGATTTGGAAAATTCTTTTTTTGATTGAAAGGGTATATTTCGAAATTGATCCCATTTTTATAAACGTTAGGATCTGATGATGGGATTCTGGAGAAATCGAGGGAACTCTTCAAATATTATAGGCACACCTATGACGTTTTGGGTATTTATTATAGTAACTTGTGCAGTTGCTCTCAAAAAGTACCATTTGAGGAAGTGGAAGTGATGATGAAGACCACAGATGGCCGCCGAAACTACTCAATAATAAGTATTGAGTGGATTGCGATTTGATTACCTGAATATGTATGTTAAGCACTTTATGCTCGTCACAATGCATATGGTGATGTAGAGCTGATGGTGAAGTACCAGGAGAACTCCTCAACAATTAACGGCCCAGCATTGGGAAAAGCAATATTTTGTAAAAGATTATAAGTCGTTGATATTTAGGCTCTTGTAACTAGGTAAATTAAAAATAGACCAACTAAAAAGAGTGAAATAAAAACTTTTTACCAAAAAATTAAACCGACTCCCAAAAAACACTGCAAAGTGAAAAATAACTTTCATTTCGGAAGTCGGTGCCAAAAACGAAAATACAAAACTAAAGACACCGACTGCCGAAATTAAAGTTATTTTTCATTTTGCAGTGTTTTTTGGGAGTCGGTTTAATTTTTTGGTAAAAAGTTTTTTCTAATACATACTTCTCAGTAGTAGCCCGGAGATTGGTAGTTGGCAGTGTGATAGCTGCGTGCCCTGGAAAGCTGTTAGTCCTGCGCCTGATCTCTCTTCGGTCCCACAGCTATGAGAGTAAAGGAACAGAGAGTGCAGGTGAACTCCCTGTTACTTCTCAGGTACCTTTTTGTTCAGGTACAGGTGTACCTGCACATACTTGAACACTATAATATCTCCTACGCAGATGGCTATTCTCCGCTGAGACTGCCCGTCGTGAAAAATTGTTTAAGAGGCCTATAATCATATTATAATAATACTGTTAGCCTGCATCATCCCACTGCTGGGCAAAGTCCTCTCCCCATGATTTCCAGGTGGTTCTGTCCAAGGCCAAAGTAGTCCACTGGTCGTTAGTTTGATCCAGCTCGTCTCGCCATCTTCTACGAGATCTACCGCGACGCCTTCTAACTGTATCAGGGCTCAAGAAAGTGGTCATTTTGGCCCACAGCTCATAGGGTATGCGGTAGACGTGGCCGGCCCAGGCCCACTTCAACTTAGCGGACTCTTTAGCAAAGTCAGCAATTTGCGTCTTGGAGCGCAGTATGGTGTCGCATATGTGATCAGTTAGCTTGACGCTTAGGATGCTTGCTCCATTCCACGTTGGCAGACCTTGAGTTTGGACTTTTGAACTTATTATAATAATACTTACTAATATTATATACGCAATGTTTTTTAGTTAAACAAGCCAAAATGGCTGAAAAGCTGAATGAAATTAAGAACAGAGTTACTTTCATACCCTTATAGACGAATCTATAAGGGTTCCGTATTTCTGTTTGTCAGTCCAACCGTATGTCACAGACACTTTATTTCGGAACTATTAAGACTACACAGTTGAAACTTGGTAGGTAGATGTATTTTGTAAACTATTTCACGAATAGAATTAGGTCGACTCCCCATTCCATCTAAAAACTAAATATTTCACCAAACCTAATCATAAAACGGAGGAGTTTATCAAGTCGACGCGTTTTTTTGTTTTTTTTTACGTATGATCACCGATTACTCGAATACGGCTGCACCGATTTGGAAAATTCTTCTTTTGTTAGAAAGGGTATACTTTGAAATTGCTCCCATCGTCACCAAGTTAAGATCTGATGATGGAATCCTGGAGAAATCGAGGGAACTCTTCAAATATTACAGGCACACCTATAGTGATTTGCGTATTTTTTAAAGTGACTTGTGAAGTTGCATTCGACAAGCACCATTTGTGAAGCGGACCTGATGATGAAGACCACAGATGGCCACTGGAACTACTCAATATATAAGTAGGTAGGAATAAGAAGTATTTCATGGGTCCCGCATCGATTACTTGAATATGCTCGTCACAATGCATATGGTGAAGTAAAGCTGATGGTCAAGTACCAGGAGAACTCCTCAACAATTAATGGCCCAGTATTGGGAAAATCAATATTTTGTAAAAGTTAGTTGACATTTAGTCTTTTGTAACTAGATAAATTAAAAATCGACCAACTAAAAAGAGTGAAATAAAAACTTTTTACCAAAAAATTAAAACGAAAATACAAAACTAAAGGCACCGACTTCCGAAATTAAAGTTGTTTTTTACTTTGGAGTGTTTTTTGGAAGTCGGTTTAATTTTTTGGTAAAAAGTTTTTATTAAAATAATAGAATGAAAGATCTGAAAATAATATATGCTGTAGATCAGAATAAATAAATTTAAGGTTTGAACGAGATACAGTCAGCACTTTTCTGATTATCAAAAGCGGAAATATAACTTCATGGGCGAGCCTGAATCTGAGCCCTTCATCAGCGGTTTTTAGGGGATAAATTCATCAAATGGCCCCTGTTGCTCTGGATCGAGCTAAAAGAAGTGTCAGACATCTACGGACTAGAAAAACGGCCCTATTCCTGATGGTAAGTGATGATGTGGTCGAATATGGAGCACGCTTACCTAAAAGTAACCTATTCAATCTTGACTTAAAGACTCCTAGGTTATAGCTATCGGGAAACACAGACTCCGGCAGGGAATTCCACTCCTTAGCTATACGCACCATGAAGGTATTCCGAAAACGTTTTGTGCGTATGGGTGGGATGTCCATCATGTAACATTGGCGCTTCGCCGTTTGTCTCGTAGTCTGATGATGGAACGGGCTTGGTGGAATTAGATTGTGTAATTCCATCGCACACTCCCCGAAATATAACCGATAGAAAACCGATAGACTTGCAACTCGGCGTCGATATTGTATATTCCTTCGGGTTAACCTTGTGTTCCAAGGTCGCAATATCTGGTTAGAAAATTCTCGCAACCTCGCGAAAATCCGAAGACGTCTGTTGGATGTCACATGTCCCTTATACTGGAAAACATTAAATCCTGAGTATGACTATGAAATATGTAGATGATAAAAACAGGCAACACCCTACCACACCAAGTCCAAGGCGGCATTTCCATCAAATCTTCAGGCAATAAGTTAAAAAGCAATTTGTTCCGTCCACCTGGCCGCGCGGCGTGTCCTGCCACTTTTTACTTCAATCCTCTTAATTAAACCGTTTGAGGGGTTTCAGGAATTAAGGCCCCTCCCGCTTCGAAACTTCCCTTTTCATAACTTCTTTAATTTCGCCGTGGATTTGTGGAATAGCAATGCCCGTTGAATATTCCATCGTCATTTTATGCAGGTACGAGTAAAAAGTTTTATCGTTTTAAGAGTTCTGCTGGTCGCGGTCATCTTTTTATGTTTTTGTGCAAGTTCCAGTGTTAGGGTTCAGGATGCGTTCTAATGAATCGCACGCTCGCTCGGTTCACAAGGTGCGATTTTGTTTCGAATAGAGCTTTGTATTTTCAGCGGTTCAGTGGGCACAGTGTATTTTTAGATGAAAAAAAAACTTTGAAATGTGAATGTTTTAGTTTGAACGTGCATGGGTGAGTTTTCAGTTTCTGTGTTTATAGATATTTGTTGTTACAAGGATTGGAACGTAGTATTGATCGAAAGAATCACTCTACACTTGTTGTTAACGTTTCCGTCCACTTCTGGTTACGTAACTAATTCTCAAACCCCCCGAGTTCTATTTTTAGCAAAGGGAAAAGCGTAAGCTGCAGATACGATTAAAAACTGAATATTGTATGAGGTGGATATACCTACAGGATGTTTCTAAAATGCGTGCTCATATTTAAGGGTAAGGTGCTATATGAAATTAAAAAAAAACGCAATACTTCGACGGTAAAAAAATCTCATTAACTGCAACAGACTGCTAAACAATTATTTGATTGGAAACCATTTTATAACTATGGTTTTGCAAGAGAACCTCCAATAGAACCCTTATATATATATATATATATATATTATGTAGGTAAGTAAATACATAGGCTACTAAAACATCCTGTATACACTACAACATTTTATATGTGAATGTATTAAAAACCCTGAGTGGAGCCTAGCCGAGGTTTCTGATAAATAGGCCGTGTACCAGCCTTATTAGGATTCCGTCCTGTGCGGAACCCATGTTGAACGGGGTCACGGTCAGTGGCAAGCTCTCGGGAATGTTCTAAATAGGTGCCATCTGTCGGGACGTTTGTACCTATCGTGTTGTTACTGGGCTCGGAATTACTTTTACTTTTTATGTTACTTTAGCCCAAATAACATTTTATAAACTTTCTGTGTAAATAGTAAATTATGTTTTTTAAATCAGAGTACAAATTCATTCAATCATACAAAAATAAATAAATTATCTTGATTCAATAATCATAATGGGTACAAAATTAATCTTAATTAAACTACTCGTATATGGCTTACAATGTTAATGCCTGTACCAGGATTAATCCTGTATAACGGTAAGAGCTCCAACAAAAATTACAAGTTAAAGTGAACAGATGTCTTTAAACAATATTAAAAACAAAACATGCTAAAACAATTTTCTTAAACCATATATTCGATGATGCTCAAAAACGTATTCCATAGGACAAGAAAGAAATTGCCTCGAAAGCAAAACCATTTGCTTGTCAAATAAATTGCGCTGAATCAAAATTATCATTAGATAGACAATATTGTCCAACCCTACTCCTATTAATTAAAACTTCAATATATAGATATAATAGATAGTGGATCACGAAAGATACGAAACACAACCAGAGCCAATAAAATAGAAACAACGAAACTACTTAGATGAGATATTTTACCCAAACTCCGACGGGAAAGGTATTTATAATACCTTTAATTAAAACTGTCTTAAACACATTTAGGTACCTAGTCTATTTGTAGTACTAAACGACAAAATAGACTGATCTATTATTATTTTATTTATTCGTAATAGGTTCGCGTTTGACCACCATCACACCTGATGGTAAGTGATGATGTGGTTGAAGATGGAGCACACTTACCTAGAAGTAACCTATTCACTCTTGACTTAAAGACCTCCAGGTTATAGCTATCAGGAAACACAGATCCTGGCAGAGAATTCCACTCCTTCGCTGTGGTAAATAATGAAATAATGATCGGATCTGAACAAAAACTCTTCGCAACGAGTGAAAAAGCTATATGCGTGAATGTTTTCGTGTCGTCGCCCACAGATTTTTCTTTCGTACTAATTAACCATCACACTAACATACACAACTTTATCGTTCCAATCATTTCTCATTAAATCTAATAGAAATGAGACAAATAGTATACAAAAACAAAATAGATGGCTAACTCATTTAAGGAAGATGTGTCACGTCCGCTCAAAGCGACAATCGCTTAGCATAATACTGTGACTTGTGTTTGATACAAATCCAAAACGCTGGTTAAAAAAAAAGCAAACAGACAATTTTATAATAATAAATATATACGAGTAATACTCTATTCATCGACATTATTTCGTCACTCCCCATATTATGCCCATATTCAGACGAAAAATACTTAATATCAACTTTCTGCCACTCTACACTTGCTTAAATATACTTTATTCTCACGTCATGTATGTCTCCAGCCAGGTAGACCAGTGACCTAATAGTGATGCTAGACGCGCCAAAAGCCAGTATATGTGGCGATACTGGGGAGGCCTATGACCAGCAGTATATATTAATTGACTGATAATGTCATATCTCTCTGGTCACATTTTTTAAGCACGTCTGTGAGCACGGATTTGCAAGTGTTATAGGGATCCAGCCTATTCCACCAATGTATTCTATGCCAGAATCACCGAGTAACAGTAGTTATCATTAGTCTATGGTTTTATGTATTTAATCTAGTTAACAGTAACTATAAATTTTAAATGAATGGATCGCCACAAAATCGTGTTTATCTTAATTTTGAAATTATATAAGTGGAAATCTTGATACAGGAAAATGTAAAATCATATAGAAAACATGTAGGTTAATGCATCAGAGAGAGAGAGGTAAACACCATACGATTTGACGATTTGAGTGGAGTAACGTAATTGAACAATCTATACAACGTGTAACTTAAAGGGTATATAAACGACTCTGTCTTACTGCGACATATTATGTTGCAGTAAGACAGATACAGCCGTAATATGGTTATATCCCTAGGGATATAATTATATACCGGAACATAGTTATACGAAAGCGATTCATTACTATCTTACGGTCACAATCTAGTAATATGCTTATCTGACTAAACTAATCTAGTTATATACTTATAAATCTACCACAAAATCAAATAAAACAATATATTGGTTTTATTTTTATTACAAAATCAACTTTTTGCAACTTGCAATTAGTTACAATACTTTTTAGCAGTAATACGTAGTTGGCAGTGATTTTATGGTGTTTACGCAAATGCGACGGAGCCCCGCTTCGCGGGGCTCCTATTTCTGGGTGGTTTAAAAAAAAAGTAACCACGAAGGCTAAGCCTTCTAACCTAACCTATCCGAGTCGGGGTACTCTGAATCGGGGTGTTAACCTCCGCCGCACCCCCGCACTACACTCCTACAATTATTTCACTAAACTTAATCCAGTAATATAATTATAACACTAAACTTGAATGGTATTATAATTATATTCCTAGTAAGATAGTAACGGCCATATCTATCTTACTGCGACATATACATACCAATTGCACAGCTTCTTTGGATGATAATAAACGATATGGCAAGGGTTTTGTAATACTAAGTCTACGTGTGTAGAACTTATTACAAATTCCAATACACTGTTACCAGAGACCGCATTTTTCAAATTAAGAAGAACGAAAAGAATTATCGTGTTATTGAAAAGTGACGTGGAAATTTATTGACCCTCGTAGTGCTGTGACACGTTTGTTATAATTGGTATTCAAGAAATATATGAAACCAACAATTTGGTATCAATTTTTTGAGTCAGTTATTTTGTGCTGAAACTGTGCAGAGAGACTCCATACCAGATGTTGTCTTCAGCCCTTTTGGATAGATATGGGGTTTCCATTACACGTTGTATAAGTGGGAATCTTGATTCAGGAAAATGTAAAGTCATATAGAAAACATGTAGGTTAATGCATCAGAGAAAGAGAAGTAAACACCATACAATTTGAGTGGAGTAACGTAATTGAACAATCTACAATATACATATAATAGGACTAGAGGGGGGACTTCGCTCCTGTGGACTTTTTCTCAATAAAAACATAACCCCTTTCTTTTGCAGCCAGACAAAAGTCGCATATAACTTTCTTCAAGCTAATCATACTTCCTTAACAAGTTTTATACAAATCCACCCAGTACTTGCAAAGATAAGCGCATTTAAACAAACGAACAAACTTTTCCGCTTTCCACTCCAGTATATATTCACCAAAAATATCTTATTACGAAGTACCGCTGTCGATACACATAAACATGGCATCCCATCCTCCCCAACTCGCCGGGTTTAATGCCATCAACATGTTTGTGCAAGTAAACCCTTCCACGTAATCCTCCGGGACACCACGTCACATTACTCGCTCGTTATTAAGAGCGTATCACTTTGTCACTGTTGCTACAAGTTAGGTATATTTGATTATGTTCTGACTAAAGTATTATGTCATGAGTTGGCATTAATTTTGGAACATTGAAAGATTTTGAGCGTTCTAGAATCATAAAAAAATACTACTGGATGCTTTTTAACCACCTTCAAAATAAGGAGGAGGTTCTCAGTTCGGCTTGAACTTTTTTTTTTCCTCAAGCCAAATATAATTAAGCGCCAGTAGCTTCATGACTAAAGAGTTGGACTTGTGATCGAGAGGTTGTGGGTTCGAACACCATATCACATTATTGCCGTGAACCCACTCCAGAGAAACATATTTAGCATAGTTGGAGGGGTTAACATAATTGCTACTAATGTGAATTCTACCACATTGCTAGTTATCTTTCAAATAACCAGACTAATACATACGAAGTATTTAACCGATAAGTACCTAGTTGTTATGACAATGCAGTTTTTTTTCCTTCAATAATTAATCTACTACCTCCACTTTCTTAGTGGGCTGCCATTTAGAAATTGACTTGAAATGTGAGACTTGTGTAAAGTAAAATAAGTTTTCCTTCAGATTCAATTCATTTAATCTTAAAGGTATGCTTATTTGACTCTTCCTTAAAAACTCACACTCGACACACACATTCACTCACATGCACACACATTCAATCTAAGGCACGCACACTCGCACACATCTTTTTTATTTTTATTTTTTAATCAAGTTTTATTTTATTTTTGGATTCCTTTTCTGTGTTATATAATTTTCGACCATAATATACTGCAAATTATTCTGTGTACAAATCGTACATTTTAAATAACTAAGCAGGAGGCCTAGTGTCCTGAAATACAGGCCATGAGCTTAGGCACTAGTCTCCCACAATATGTTTGTATATTATTAATGTTTGAAATGTGTAAAACTATTGTTTTGTGGTGAGTAATAAACTGTTTATTTATTTACTTACTTACTTACCTATTTAGAATGTTGACCGTTCGAATTTAGAGTAAGTTTCAATAATTGTAAAAGTCACAGATGGCTGACCCAATTATTGCATCATCAGACTATTCGTTAATTTTAGCTAGCCGAAACTAGAATTTCGGCTAGCTCAAATTCTCAAGGAATATTTAACTCAAAAGTATCCAATATCCTTGGTCTACTCGTGTGTCAAGTTTCTTCCAATCCATTCAACCAAGACATAGACAGGGTTTCGGGTTCTAAAGAGATACCCGGCTCTTGAACGCAGAGGCAACTAAAGTAACGGGGTTGGATGTTAGTGTGAAGGAGTCTGACTCGCTCTCACACTCACGAGTGTGTAGTGTGTGAGTGGTAGGAGTCATTCGATGACCTTTCCGCCGAAAAAAGACACGAAAGAGGTAGCATATAGACTAAAAGCTATAGTTATTTTCGCAAGTATATTATTATTATGGATTTTCATCGGAAGAAATGCCTCACCCAGTTCTTTTTTTGTGAATGGAAATTCATCCAATGACGGGGAATGAAGCGGGGAGGTGTGTCAGACTTTTACTGACTAAAACTCATCCGTGTTCCGTCATATGCCCTTCGTGTTCCGAGGCCGCGGTGACTCTTTCGAACGATTCCACAGCTCCAGCAGCCCAATGCTTAAATATTGTAATGCGGTTTCGTTGTAACAACAAATACATACATAAACCGTTTACAATTATAATGATACTTGAATCACCAATAATAATATACTTACTTCTATCGTCCTATAAACGTTACTACGTTAACTTTGTCAGTACTACCCTGCAACGATTTGATATTCTCTCCGTTATTGCGTCCTATGTAAAAAGTTTTCTCCAGACGAGGGTCAAACACTTCTAAAGAAATAACTTTTTACCTTACTTTACTTTTAAAGGTAAAAAAGTGCACGTCAGGTTTTACAGTTAGTTATGTCCACACCTTTTTGCGGATGAATTTTTCAGTGAATTATAAATTATCTCAACGAAACCGTGTACAACATGTAAATGCATAAGAAACCCATTAAATATGGATTACAATGTCTGGTCCCTTTCATGCCAATTAACAATATTTCCAACGTAGCTTAATTTATGTCTAGGTTTCCTATTTGCCAGCTGTCTAAAAATACCTACCGTTTACCTTTCTGTGGGTTATGTGCAAAGGTTAACACGTTCGCTGACAGTGAGCACTTACCCTGACACCACATTACGACATTAGAATTTTCCATACTAAATGAAAAATCAACGTAGTACTCCTGCACAAGCAAGCAATATGAAACTACCCACAAAATACTCGTATTACGGCAGTAAGAAATATGAAATTGCTCATAATATGACAGTGGATACTGCTCTTCATAATAATTATATGAAAAATTATCGTGAGATGACGTACTCTTAAAAATAAGTGGCCTGTCCCTCGACGTACTGTCATAACGCACTATTTTAATTTCCCGTCTAACGACGTACTGTCAGCGAACGTGTTAATAAGGGATCATTTTATATCGAATTGAACTGAGGATAGTAATAAAAATCTCTTCAATTCCATGTAAGATGTGTGCTTTATCATCGGAAGCATGTTATTAGGTACCTAAATGAAACGTCAATTGCTTGTAATAATTATTAGAGATGCGCCGAATGTTCGGCCGAATATTCGTATTCGGTAAGTTCGGCATATTTTTTCAAGTTCGTATTCGGCCGAATATTTGGTTGATTTGCCGAATAATTACCAATATTTAAATTATTATTAATATTTAAAAAAAATAACATTGTATTAAACAGTAAGGTTAACTAATTACTAAATAAGTGTGGTTTATTCCGAAAGTTGTACATAGTTTTTATGTAAATGAAAGAAACACTACTTTTTGTACCAATAATTTTTTGACAAAATAAAAAAGATTAACTTTAACAATCAATTTAAATAAAATTTTTGGACATGTATTTTCTGCTAGGTAGTTCGTATTTTTGTTTTAATAATTTAATTAATCTATTAAATTTATTATTAATTAATTCGTATTCGGTTGAGCCTACATTCGGCGCATCTCTAATAATTATGCAGTAGTGTGGTCGCGCTCTAGTATCGTTTGAGCGGTGGTGAGCGCTTCCGACTTAGCTAGGTACGCGCCTACTTCTGTGCCTGTGCTTAAACTTATTCAGAAATTGGTGTGTTTGCCTGTAATTGGTTGTGCAGTTAGATTTAGGACACTAATACATGTATGTTCCTATCTGTGCTATATCTACTGTTGGTGAACCTTAATTAAATAAATAAAAGCACAATGCCGAACTACCATTAATCTACAAAATACTCGTTTTCTTTCAAAGCACATCATCACTTACCATCAGGTGAGATGGTGGTCAAACGCAAGCCTATTCTGAATTAAAAAAAAAGCAAAGATAACATTAAAACACCCAGTAAAAGTCAGAAACTCACCTGCAACTCTAAAGCAAACATCACTCCCATTAGCAACAAATACCGTGGAGCCTGAAAGAAAAACGCCTCTCCTTTAAATCAACACAACCGTAGCTAAAACAAACTCCTTTCAAAGAACTCCCGAGTCAGATGTTTTTCTTTCAAGGCTTCTAATGCGTCGTCATTACATATACTTCACTTTAAGTAAACGTCAAACGCATTTGGTTGGTGTAATCGATCACAATCACCATGCCCGACATTGCCCGACATGCCCCACCACGGTGTACGCACATTTGGTATGTAAATGGGCCATCCTTATCCCGCTTTTTGCGAAATATCCAAACAAATATATTCACTGAAAAATCAGGGAGCATTAGATAGTCGGGCGATGTATTGTTCTGTAGAGGTAAAAAATCATTGCGCTTATGTCTTATTGGCAGGAGGCAAGGTGGTTAATCGGGTGTATCGTAGCAAATGTTCGTTTTTTCGTTCAGTAGTTTTTTTGTGGACTGCGATGGTCTCGTTTGTTTAGATAGGGTTCGATTGGATGGGCTCAAGCATTCATGATTGGTTTAAAAGTTGGTGCTTTATGGTAAAAGGAACGTTTGCAAATGTTACAACAGAAAATTATTTCTAATAACTATGTAGTCTTCTTCTTCTCAGTCGCTCAAAGCACAAATATCTTCAAGTCAACAATTACTTTGGTGACAGAACTTCAAAGACACGTATACCGTATATACTGTGTAATCTACCGGGAACATAAGATATGAAACATAAAAAAAATTGAGAAATATTTTGTACGTCCATAATATGTTAGTTATAGTATATTTATTATATTATTTATGTACCTATGTGGTAAGTTTGCGTGTGAAACCGCTAAACCAATTTTGTGGCGGACCGTAATAATTTTTAGTTTGCATTTACAATTAATAAATAAATAAATAAAATAAATACATTTGTATTTAAAGCCTTAAAGTATAAATAGTGCTTAGGCTCTTTTCTATGAAAAAATTGGTCAAGTGCAAGTCAGACTCGCCTATGAAGGGTTCCGTAGTAACTACGCCAAATAACTTTGTTTTTCATAGTGTTTGTATGAATTACAAAGTTATATTTGCGGTTTTAGAAAATTTGCTATATATCAAAAACTGCTAATCTGATCTCGTTAAAACCAATTTTCGTTGAAAGTTTACATTAAGATCTATAGCATATATCCTTTTTAGATTTTTCGCTACATTATTATAGAAGTTAAAGGAGGGGGGGACACATTTTACCGCTTTGGAAGCGTATATCTTTTAAACGATTCACTTTATGAAAAAGTGGCTATAGAAACCTCAATGTCATTTTTAAAAACCTGTTTAGAAATACCACACAAGCATTTTCATGAAAAAAAAAAAATCAGCTCCAGTTCCATCTATGAGGATCCCCTTAAATTTAAATATTTTTCTTAAAATCGGAGAGCGGTTCACTAAATACATCTACCTACCAAGTTTCACAAATATAGTTTTAATAGTTTTGGAATAAAATGGCTGTGACATATACGGATGGACGGACAGACAAACAGACAGACAGACTTAACGAAACTATAAGGGTTCCATTTTTTGCCATTTGGCTACGGAACCCTAAAAAATAGATAGTAGTTAGGTATTTTTTTAAACACTCAATTATGGATTGATGAAAAGTTGAAATAAGTTTTAATATATGGGATCTAAGTATCAGGATATCGTTATGTTTCATAGAAGTATTTACTGTCGGTAAACATCAATTAAACCATTACAATATTAATCCCTCCATTGACATGCCCGAAAGAAAAAACGATTAAAAACAAATTAACGCACGTAAAGATTAAATTAAACTCTCAAAATATTTTTTTCTCATTAACTCTTCGTTATTTATACAGTTAAACAATTTTTAGAACCACAATTTCCACGCGGAGAGCGTTAAATATCGGGCGTTTAACTCTGGTGGTTATAAAGTTATATTCAGCAACTATAGTTAAATAGGTCACCCTGTATACGAGCGTGGTGAAACGGCCTCCGCCTGTATATGGAGTTATTTACTTGAATATGGATATGGATGTTAACTATTACGCATAAAATTTTATTTACGGTGCTTAATTTTCACTCATCTTAAAATAGATAAAAAATACTACCTACTCTATAAAAAATTACATAAAAAAAAAAACATTTAATATTGTTGGTATTATTTTCACAACGCAAACGTAAACCGTAACGTAACGTAAACCGGAGGCTGTAGAAATGTTTACAGATGGGTTACGCAGAGTTATAGGTTGGTAAGTAATAAACGGAACCCCAGGGATGTGCCCTAACAGGCGTCACACAAAAAGGGTTCCGGGGTGGACACTTTCCATATGCTGATGATGGCGACCGAGTTCTTTTTTGTGAAGAAAAAATTGCAGAATATGTTTTACGAAACTTTATGCGCCTCCCAAACATTTTGTTTACATTTTAACCATAGCGCCAGCTACGCCATCCACGGTGTTCTAACGTATCAGACAAGACATGATCTACTCGTGTGCCAAGTTCCATCAATGTCTGTTCAACCGTTTAGATGTTATAAGGTAATAGACAGAGAGGATAACTTTCACATTAATACATTTTATTTATAAAGTTAGGTTAGTATTTTTATCGTGTCACAGAAGTTATATTATGAGCAAATACACGTACATCACTTGTAGTTGCGTAAAATTAAAAATATTAGGCAGACTTACAAAGATTATAATAAAAAGTCTTAATAAAAGTCAGTTATCAGAATAAAAGTCGGAGTCAGTGTTTCCTGATAGCTATATAGCTATACCTGGGGATCTTTGAATCAAGAGTGAACAGGCTACTTCTAAAAGCGTGTTTCAGTTTCGCAAAACATCATCGCTTACCATTGGTGAGATGATGGTCAAGTACGAACCTACCAAATATTTAAAAAAAATTGTCAATACCGAAAAAAACATAAAAGTAAAATAAAAACTATGTAACAACATAATATTTTACAATGAACAAAAATAATAATGTTTTTTCTATAAGTTAAGGCTTTCCCAAGTACACCCATGGTAAAACTTACTCAGTAAAACTACCAAGACTTCAGTTGCCGTAACTCTGAGCTTTGTTACCCATCTCACTGCCAACCAATCTTATTCGTACACGTCAAGTACATTAGCAGTCACCCCAGGCTCCTGACTTGAACGTCGCCTACCCGTTCCTGCGCGCCTAGTACCCGCGGAAAGCGCCGCGCGACGTAATGAGATGAACCAGGGTATCAACGCCAAGGATGGATGAATGCAAATCAGGTCGAATATGTTTAGATCTCCAGTGTGCTGAACTTTGAGGTATAATGGAGGTAAATCTATTGGATGGAATTTAGTTATAGTAGTATGAGTAAAGATATTTAAGCTGGGTGATTTAGTCGTTAGCACTCTTAAGGGTTAAAACAGTATTTATTTATGGTTCACCAACAAGTGTTACAGCTAAACATGATTGATATTTGTTAGATTACAATATTAATAATACTGCACACCTAATTACAGGTAAACACCGCATGCTTCGTGTTTGACAGGTAACAAAAAGAGATAAACAGACTAGTAATTATGAGTGTTAGTAGCTTAGACTAAATATTAGTACTTATTGCTATGTGCAACACGCTATATTGTGACAAATTTAATTGATTGGCGTTACGGATAAATTCAGACAGGCCGCTTCAAGTGTGGATGTCTATTAGACTACTGTGCTCATTTATGTGTTTGCATAACCATGGTATCGTAGAGCTTGCGCCAAATTTAGTTCTACGAAAGGGGGGAACCAAGGGTGTGATTGGTTTTCGGGGTGGTTTCCGAGGCACTCGGAGAGAAAATTAGCTTACGAGATGCGGGCAGTCAATTTTACTACTAAATATTTTAAAGAAAAACTTAGGATCCAAATTCTATAGCATAGTCCCTATAACTTACTAAATCATTTCTTTTTATAATTGATAATAGGCTCGCGTTTGACCACCATCTCACCTGATGGTAAGTGACGATGTGGTTGAAGATAGAGCACGCTTACCTAAAAGTAACCTATTCACTCTTACTTAAAGACCCCCAGGTTATAGCTATCCGGAAACACAGACTCCGTCAGGGAATTTCACTCCACACACTCGGTGTTGCTGTGCCCGACAGGGTCCATAATTGTGACTAATAAATATATATATATTTCCCTAGCAAATATGTATATACATTATGGTACATAAAAAAGAATAGAGAATATAGGTTTGACGCGCTACTGCAGTGCTTCTGGCATGGCGTGGAAGCAAAATTAATTACTTTCACATCATCATGCATTATACAAGTATATTTTGTGTTTATAAGTGTATAAGTTTTAGTGCGCTAGCTGAACAGTATCAGATAAAGACTAAATGAGTTGTATGGGTCACCTAAGAACAGGCTGTGCCTAGTTTGGGACCCGCTGTGTAAACCTGTGGCATGTAAATTAAATTCTGTCAACTAAATAAATAAATTTAAAAAAAATATGTGTCTCCTCAGAGTGTAGGTATGCACGAGCGCTTTCAGTATCCTAAAAATTGAAAGACATAGGGCCTGTCGATGTGGCGCCTTTCCTGACCTACTAAAATAAGGTCATATAAAACTGTTACGCGCGCTACAAATTGAATAGTGGGTTCTAATCCAGTTAGGCATGTAACTTTGTGTAATTTTTATCAACACTACTCTCGGAATGTTGTAGAAAAACAATGTGAGGTAACCAGTAGATCTAAGGAATAAAAAATTCAATTAAATGCGACATTCAACGTCTTGCACTGGGTTTAAGTGATGGATTACCTACCAACCGCTTAGCTTTATCTTCTTCTATATCTATACTTATAATAAATCTGTAGAGAGGTTAATTCTGTACATGAAATATATTTACAAAATAACTATCAGGGGGTGATTAGGGATCGATACTGATGCCAAAAATGCAATCAGTAAAATTTTTGTCTGTCTGTCTGTCTGTCGGTCTGTCTGTCTGTCTGTCTGTATAACCGTTATAGAAACAAAAACTACTCGACGGATTTTAACGAAACTTGGTATAATTATTTTTCATACTCCTGAGCTGGTTATAGTATACTTTTCATCACGCTACAATCAATAGGAGCAGAGCAGTGAAGGGAAATGTTGGGAAAACGGGAGAAGTTACTCCATTTTTTAAGCTTCCGTCGCGAGTGCAACCTTAATGGTTAAAGCTACACAGAAATCATTTATGACGGAAATGTTCTCCTTAAAATTATATAAAAAATATCCCACGACAGCATATATCTATCTTTTATGGTTGAATCACAATAACACGTGTAACTCCCGATAGCTTAGCAGTTCGAAGCTTTCTGATTATTATTCTGCTCTGAAATTTAAAACCACCACAACTTTGCAATGGAACTCGGCTAAAAGTAACCCAGTTGCAACAAAATATAATCGAGGTTCAAATTTTAACAGGTTGCGGTGCAGGAGAAACCGTCTTAATTCCCAGAATTCCCATAATACCAAATAATTTTCCATTCCAATTTAAAAGAACGCAATTCCCAGTATCGGTGTGTTATGCAATGACAATTAATAAGGCTCAAGGGCAGACTTTTCGTGTTGCTGGAGTAGATCTCGGTGTCAGTTGTTTCTCGCATGGTCAGTTGTACGTCGCTCTTTCCCGGGTTAGCATTTCTAGAAATCTTTATGTTCACGTGCCGGACGGGTCAACTTTCAACATAGTTTACCCGGAAGCTTTGCGCTGAAGTATTTTAGTTCTATAGGTACTTAAGCCTCATGTGAACGTGATCTAAACAATATTACCAATACATTAACTTAATAACACACAAGGAGTTTACACGCTGACGGAGTCGCGGGCACAGCTATTAACAATAATATTGTGCGGTTCGGTATTGCGATATTTTTCAACAGTATTATAGATTGACATATTATATATCCCTACTAAATTACGAAGGTTAATCTGTCTGTTACATCAAAATCACTGAACCGTGCGGAAGGACATAGGCTACTTTTTTTACGAAAAACGACGGAAACGTGGTGGAAGTCGCGGGCAACAGCTATCTATATTAATAATATAAGGCTGAAGAGTTTTTTTGTTTGTTTGAACGCAATAATCTCAGGAACTACTGGTTCGAATTGAAAAAATATTTTTTAATTAAATAGTCAATTTATAGAGAAAGGCTATAGGCTATATATCATTACGCTAAGGCCAATAGGAGCGGAGCGCCAATGAAGAATGTTTCAAAATCGGGGTTAAATTTAACGTTAGCCCAAAGTAACTATTCCACGCGGACGAAGTCGCGGGCAAAAGCTAGTTTATAATAATTGTTTTTCTTAATTATTTTTCTTATTGTTGTTACCAATCGTTTAATTAATGTTTTATTTCATATTGTATTAATATCATGTTAATAAATTGTCCGACGGAGGGTAAGCCTGGTTTTTTTTTTATTACGTTTGATCCCGCTCTGAAATAATAATAATAATAATATCCCACAACTTTTTCACACAACGCCATCTAGTCCCAAACTAAGCAGAGCTTGTGGTATGAGTACTAGACAACTGATAAACATACATATATATTTCTAAATACATACATATTATAGATAAATTATACCCAGACAAAGACCAAATGATCGTGCTCATCACACAAACATTTGTCCTAGGTGGGAATCGAACCCACGACCTTGCGCATAGCAGTCAGGGCCACTGACCACTATACCAACGGGCAAATATCTGAAATACAGGTTTTACCTTCAACAAACACCAGTCTCTATGTGACATTGTACTGTGTTCGTTTTTGAGAAAAAAAAAAATACGGCCCATTCCCTATGATAGAGTGGACATAGGACATAGGACATAGGCCATGTCTAAGCAGTGGAAACGTTATAGACTCATTAATAATACTCCTCTTAACTGATTTTGGTCACGACGGCCAATGTCATTACTGATTAGCCATATGCGCAGGAGCACTACAAAAGCAGTCACAGGTGCATTCTCTGTCGGTTAAGTAGTAACCAGCCTTAGTGTGCTGAACTACGAGTGGTCCTATAAAAAAAAAGCATTTTCTGTTCCTTTACTCTCATAGTCCGATGGGATCAGTCGCAGGACTATACAACATATAACGGAAACCCCATATCTATCCAAAGGGGCTGAAGACAACATCTGGTATGGAGTCTCTATGCACAGTTTCAGCTCAAAATAAGTGACTCAAAGAATTGATACCAAATTATCGGTTTCATATGTTTCTTGAATACCAATCATAACAAACGTGTCATAGCACTACGAGGGTCAATAACTTTCCACGTCACTTGCCAATAACACGGTGATTCTCTTTGTTCTTCTTAATTTGAAAATTCTGCCTCTGGTATCAATGTATTGAAATTTCTATTACACTTCACACATGTAGACATATGATTATAAAACCCTTGCCATATCGTTTATTATCATTCAAAGAAACCGTGCACTTGGTATGTATATACCCTTTAAATTACACGTTGTATATAGGACGTCTTAACATGATTTTTGATGCATAGGGGTTATCAAACCACCAACTTCCAACCTACTTAGACATTTCTAACAGAAATACCCAATAGCATTTTTTTGCACGACCCGGGATTCGAACCCGATATCTCGTGCTCAGCAGTCACATTTGAGACCATAAGGCCACCGAGACAGTTGATTATGAGAGCATCTGTTAGAAAGCTATGGGTGAGGTCTTTGGTGAAACTTTGAAAATGACAGGCGCTGTCAGAGTTGAGCATTGTGCCTGTCATAAACATCGCTTACCTAATCGATTTGGAGGAGCTCGTGGTTAACGTTCAAGTAACGCTTGTCAAGGTTACTTCCAGGATGGGTAACCATCTAAATATATTTAGATTTCTCCGTGTCTCAGAAAACTTTTTAAGTCGTTAGTCCCGGTTGACAGGCCTGTTGGTCTAGTGGTCAGTGGCCCTGACTGCTATGCTCAAGGTCATGGGTTCGACTCCCACCCAGGACAAATGTTTGCGTGATGAGCACGATCATTTGTTCTTTGTCTGGGTGTAATTTATCTATAATATGTATGTATTTAGAAATATATAGCACAAGTTCTGCTTAGTTTGGGACTAGATGGCGTTGTGTGAAAGTTGTGGATTATTATTATTATAATTTAATAACTAGTTGCCCTATTTCTCTCTTTCTCCTCTCCTATTGACTTTAATTTATTTTAACAACACTGCTAT
The DNA here is from genome assembly GCA_943138885.2 of Tholera decimalis. NCBI lineage: Eukaryota > Metazoa > Arthropoda > Insecta > Lepidoptera > Noctuidae > Tholera > Tholera decimalis. The sequence continues at coordinate 1,337,066 of OW964553.2, read as the reverse complement.
ACCTAACTATGTACATAAAAAAACCGGCCATGTGCGAGTCAGACTCGCGCACGAAGGGTTCCGTACCATTTTCTATAAAAATGGCAAAAAATCGTGTCTGTTGTATAGGAGCCTCCCTTAAATATTTTTTTATTTTTTTTTTATTGAAAATAGGTTCGCGTTTGACCACTATCTCACCTGATGGTAAGTGATGATGTGGTCGAAGATAGAGCACGCTTACCTAAAAGTAACCTATTCACTCTTGACTTAAAGACTCCTAGGTTGTAGCTGTCGGGAAACACAGATTCCGGCTGGGAATTCCACTCCTTAACCGTCCGCACAATTAAGGTATTCCCAAAACGTTTTGTGCGTATGGGTGGGATGTTTTGTTTTGTTCTTAGTATTTGTTGTTATAGCAGTAACAGAAAAACATAATATGTGAAAATTTCAACTGTCTAGCTATCGCGTCTCTTGGGATAGTCAGACGGATGGACAGATAGCGAAATCTTAGTAATAGGGTCCCGTTTTTACTCTTTGGGTACGGAACCCTAAAAAAACAAATGTAGGCGCCACTCATAGCAAGTACTCTTCTACATCGCTGTCGTCTCTTTTATTTATTTTACACATGAATAAGTAGACTTTATTTTAATTAATAATTACAATAATTTATTACCCTGTTTAACGCCTGCGGTCACTCACACCGATCTGCCGACCACCCGTGCTGCGACGCGCACGTAATGGCCAAATACTCCACACGTCCACATAATTAAAATATCGAATCTCATATAAACAACAAGAGCTCAATGTGATCATAACTGCGTGAATTTATTTTAACAATTCCGACGCCGATGAAAACTGCCAATGTGAATTCGCAAGCTTCTGAAAAGGAGCCTCTATTTTTTACTTTTTATAACTTTATGGAAGGTTGTTGATTTAATTTTTTAGTTTTTAGGTTTCTGTAGCCGAATGGCAGAACACGAAACCCTTATAGATTCATCGTTATATAATTATGACTTAATGCTATGTAAAAGAGTACCTAATACTCGATTTGGTAAGGATGTCTTTTGTGCTATCGGGAAAAAAAAAAAACAAATAACTGAGTGGAGCCGAAGGCACTCCGACTAACCACCAAAATATTATGACTTTTCGGTGCTTAGTGGAAGTGTCATACGTCTGTTGACCAAAAGCTCACCATATTCCTTCAGATGACAATGTTCTCGCCCCAATCCGTGGTCATCATTCTTCTAGCGGTCAGGAAACTCAGACTACGGCAGGGAATTCCACTCCTTAGCCGTACGCACAATGAAATCTAGTGAAGAGTATTGTTGTTTCTAGGTCATAATACATTGCCCTCTATTTCTTAATTCCGCTTGGCAATATTACTTATCAGTGAAGACGGTGAAGGTCCTTCCAAAGGTCCAGCACAATGTTAGAAATAAATATTAAATCATCAGATCCGTGCAGCTTTCGGGGATACGGGAATGGTCTCACGAGATACCGCTGCTTTGTAAGGCAAAGGCAACTGAAGAAACAGAGTGGGTTTTGGTTCAATAGAATTCAAATACTCCCTTCCACCCTACCCACAGCGGACCACAAGAGTCATTCCATGATTTACCCATCGTAAAAAAAGCCCCTGAAGTCCCCTTACCTCGTCTCACGAGCAGTTCTCTTGGTGACGAAGTTTCAAACAGACATAATTTGACGTCGGATCACAACGCTCATGCCCTTTTTTATCATTATTCTAAACCGTCCCTCCTCAAGTACACGAAATAAAGAGGGCCTCCGTGATTAGAATAATATATTTCTTCAGTTTAAAAAGTAGGACGGGAATAATTCTAGAAATGTGCACGCATTTTGTCAGCTTTCAGACTTGTTAAGGGGTTAGCGAGGATAGGTACCTACCAAATTGTAACAAACCTACCTACTGGAGAATTTGAATGTAATGAAGTTTGAAAAGGAAAATCTTATTTCTCGATAGAAATGCAATCATAGACTACGATTGGTTGACTCAAAACTGCTTTAAATCATATCATCTGGAAAGAGCAGAAAATTTCGGTACTATACCTACTTATACTGGAGATATGCAAACAAAACCGTACAGGAGACTGTAAATCAGTAACTACATACATATATAGACCCCTAGAAAACCACAGCAACCAAGAACAGTACACCTCGTAACCACATTTCAAGTCTTGAATTCTACCACATTAACGTTACAAGAGGAGCATGTCCGAACACGCTCGAAACTCTAAACTAATCCGATGTATCAGGATCGGTAATAACACAAGTTTCAGAACAGCCCGTAGAACATGTAGCGAGGACACACCCTGTATCACACAGAGTGCGCAGAGAGAGTTGGTGTACGTAGTGTAGTGTGTACCATCTGGAGTGGCCTACATAATATACTTCGCACGGCTAGATTTGGCCTACATGTATTTCGTATAGCAACGTTTGGCCTACATAAAGACAGTATTATAGCGCAAGGGCTCCGAAGATCATCGATACCGTGTTATTTCAAGTTTCGGCTGAACAAATTGGAAAGGCTCAAGTTTTAAGCAAAAGCGTATGTATTTATTAGAATGAAAATTCTGTTTCAGGTATGAGGGGATCCGTTACTAGTGCAAATAGGTGAAAATTGAATTATTACAGCATTTAGCAGATTACAGGGGCAATTCCAAAAAATGCACACTTATGGTGTCAGTCCATAGAGTAAAAGTCCTATTTTTTCTCTATCCCAAGCCGGAAGCATAGACTATATATAATTATTTTTCTTTTCTTCCCGGCTTGGAATTGTAGCTTTTCGCCACAGGTTGATAGTCACTTTTTTTTGGTAGCGTTTTATTTTATTTTTAACCGACTTCTAAAAAAGGAGGAGGTTCTCAATTCAGGTGTTTTTTTATTTTTTTATATGTTTGTCCGCGCATAACTCCGTCGCTTGCCAACCGATTTGAAAAATTCTTATTTTGTTAAAAAGGGTATACTTTCCAAATGGTCCCATGAAAATTTTATCGAAATCGGACAAGCCGTTTCTGAAAAATCAACAAAAGTCTAAAAACAATATTTACGTTGATGATCTTTTCGTTTACTCTGCATTGCGTTTTTTGTTCGCGCATAACTCCGTCATTTACGAACTGATTTGGAAAATTCACTGACCCACTAAAAAGCACGAAAATAAAAACTTTTATGCAAAAAATAAAACCTACTTCCATATCAAAACACTACAAAGCCAAAAATAATTTTCATTTCGGAAGGCGGTGTGAAAAAAAAAAGAAAATACAAAACCAATAACACCGACTACCGAAATTAAAATTATTTTTGGCTTTGTAGTGTTTTGATATGGAAGTCGGTTTTATTTTTTGCAAAAAAGTTTTTATTAAAAGGAACAGAATACGAATATCTATATATTGTTTAAGATAATTATATATTAAAAAAAACAATAATTGTCATAAGGCAAATAGGGTTCTATTTCATCTATCTGATAGGGTCTGCGACTTCGGCATGATTAAAGAAGCTTAGTAATGAGTCTTGCCAAGAAGACTCATAAAATAGCTAAAAATGTAAAGTTAGTTACAAACCCAATATCCCTTTCAGATACATATATACCGGCAGATATTTTTTATTTATTTTTATTCAAATGAACCAGCCCTTGCCCTCGATCAGCGATAAATGAGGTCCACGATGAAACGAGCGAGTCCAAGAGATGCTTGTTCACTCTTGCTTAAAAGGCTGACTGATCATAATTATATGTTGTAGGAAACACAGAAGATGGCAGAGAGCTACAAGATTTTCAACCTAGTTGTAATCATGAATGAACCGCCGTCGCTTATATCTCAAACCTCATGCCCAAGCAGCGTAGTTCCTGCCTAGCGCGGTCGGGTTGTCGCCGGCGCCCGACCGGTCGCTGCCAGAGTGCCGGCTCCGACCTCTTGATCCAATATTATTCTATGATAAATTACTTACCCTCTGCCGAAGCTTTGAATCCAGCGCCATTTGTCTTTCCCTCTATATCTGTGCTAGTACTCTCGCTAGATTTCTACAAAGTCTAGGCTATCTGTCTTTAATGGAGGTTCACTAAGATTGACAGTTATCCGAGATTCTTTGTGCTTTTGATGCTTTCATATCTTTAAAGTAAATGTTTCATCTGTAATAAATAACACCTACGTGAAGTACGTCTGTGTTTATTCGTACCCAGACACAATGTTAGTGAGTTCTTTCTTCATGAGTGCTAGTGTTTTGAGAAAGAAATTTACCTAATCATAATGTAAATACTTATAAGGGTTACACGAGATAATGGAAGGGGATATGTACGTAAGAATGATTTACCCTTTCAGTAGAGTCAAATTCATAAATATATGTGCTAGTTTGAAATTCGTTCAATATAATAAGTAATTAGAAGGCACACGGAAAGATAAGCAACCCTCATTTGACGTCTGATACGCTGACTGATACGCTGACGATTAAAACACATAACATTTTGATTGACAGAATGTAAGACATAACTTTCATAACATATTCAATTTCCGTTATCTTACTCCCCTCCATGAATTATTAAGCCATTGCTAATATTTGCATTAATATCGAGACTACATTCTCTCAGAATCGGGGAGCGTTAGAGGACTCGACTGGAAATGATCAGGAGCTCACAATCAAATAGAAACAATTAGGGAGTTCTTAGGAGTGAATTCGAGTGAGGTCTCATCTCCCCAAAGGCTACATACAGTTGTATCGACAGATGTGATTGCATATTCAAGCACGCCCTCAGTTAAGGACGTGGGCCTAAAACACTTATGTGGACAACCCTCCCAGGCTCGCAAATCGAATCAGGCCCGCTAACCCTCAGGACACTCGATGGACGACATAATTTCCTATTTGCTTGCCCACGAGGCTTCATCCATATCTCAGAAATGGCAACGTTTGTCTTCCAAATAAAATACACTACAACTTGTGAGAATATGTCGTATTCAGATACATGAATAGCATTATTGTTTTCGATACTTCAGTTAATGATGTCGCCGTTTTGAAGTGTTCTATCAATGTAAACGTGGGTCGCGATTCAAAGATGGGAATACCTGGAATTTTGTTCGAAAAGTGTCATTTCATACATCAAGAGTTCTATTTTCAATCTTATACATTTTTTAATTTTAGATAATCTGAATTTGTCTTGAATACTATTCATAAATCAATAAAAAATTCATAATTCAGTAATATAATCCAAAACTACATCACAAGTTTCCGTGCATTTGAAACAAAAAACTCCAGAATCCAACTAAACATCAAAACTTTGAATGTAACATTATCCGTTGGCAGAATTAAAGCGCTGCGAGCTACACGAGCGAGCGACGGGAGCGGAGCGAACCAACCTGCAATATTAAAAGTCACGTCTTATCCTGAACAAGTGGTAAAAAGAAAGGGTAAAAGTTCCCACGGCCGGTAAAATATTCACCTGAACACATAACGCGCGATCTTCACTCTGAAATTAAACAAGTTATGAATGGAAAACTTTCAAGAACGGGATTTAATAGTCGTGGATAAGTAATAACTGAGTTTCATTAGTATTCGAAACATTTTATGAATAAAGTTGTGCTTATTAATGGCACTATTCGCAGTTTCGTATCCGCACTCGAGTTTAGGGTTATAATTTAATTCGTGAACAATATTCGGGTGGGTAGCTTAAATCAATGTAGCTTGTTACGAATGTGGTCGCTACCGCGATATAGCCGCTGTCTGATACTAATTACTCGTATTAATATAAACTATATTTCCCAAACGTTGTCTATATTATAAACAGGAAAAGTTTGTTTGTTTCTTTAAACGCGCTAATCTTTTGAAGATTGTAAGGCGATTTGGATGTTTGGTATAGAAGTAGATTGGAGCTTGAAAAATTGGCCAAGTGCGAGTCAGACTCGCCCATGAAGGGTTCCGTAGTAACTATAATAATATAATATAATATGAATACTTTCTTAAAACTAGCTTATTTACATTTTTACAACTACGCTAAATAACTTTGTTTTTCATAGTGTCTGTATGAATTACAAAGTTATATTTACGGTTTTAGAAAATATGTTGTATCTCAAAAACTGCTGACCCGATTTCGTTTAAACCTATTTTGGTTGAAAGTTTACATTAAAATCTACAGATATATATTTTTTAGATTTTTCACTCCATTATTATAGAAGTCAGAGGGGGGACATTTTACCACTTTGGACGCTTATATCTTTTAAACGATTGACTTTATGAAAAAATGGTTTTAGAAACCCTGATATCATTTTTAAAGACCTGTCTATAGATATTACACAAGCATAGGTTTCATGAAAAAATATATTTTCTGTTCTAGTTCCATGTATGTTCTTTATTTTAAATATTTTTTATTTTTTTTTCTTCTAAATCATCTACATCTACCTACTAAGTTTCACAAGTATAGTCTTAATAGTTTCAAGACATACGGTCGGACAGACAGACAGACAGACAGACATATCGAAACTATAAGGATTCCGTTTTTTGCCATTCGACTACGGAACCCTAAAAAGGTTAAACTTTACCCGACTGTAAAAGAAGGAGAGTTATGTTTTATTATGGTATAGTCTATGGGACCGAAGCCTCGCGCGAAAGCTAGTTATATAAAGAGGAAAGATTAGTAAACTAATGTTCCGATTTCAAAAATACTTTCACTAATATAAAACTAGATTAACAGCAAATCAATAAAAAAAATCAATAAATTTCCATGCGATTGAAACCACGACCAGAAGCTAATACAATCTTTAAATAAATAAAAAATAAACTTGTGAACGTCCCGCGTATTTTTGCAACAGAAAATAAAATCAAATTAACATCTGTTCCTACGTTAAACGTCGCGTCGCAGTGAAGGCCGCGAGAGCCATTTTGAAAAATATTGCACTCTCTTGAGCAGAACGCTACAAAGGGGAACGTTGTTACGTTTTTACTTGAATGCATATTTATTATACGAAAAGGCAGTTTAATGAAACCTGTAAAGTTAAACTGAAAGGACTGAACAGAACACTTTGTATTATTTGAAGAATTCATTTAGCACCACATGGCAGTAAACAAGTTGGAGTCATATACTAAAGATAAATATTGTGACTTTAGTATGGATTTGAGCCTGTCTCTCAGCATGAATCACGGAATAGATGGAATAGATGAATAAGGTTGGAATGGTAATGTGGGCGTGGCGAGCGCGCCACATTTATGATACGACAATCATTGCGCGACCGATTAATTCATTCAATTTGACAGGCCCGTTGGTATAGTGGTCAGTGGCCCTGACTGCTATACGCAAGGTCGTGGGTTCGATTCCCACCTAGGACAAATGTTTGTGTGATGAGCACGGTCATTTGTTCTTTGTCTGGGTGTAATTTATCTATAATATGTATGTATTTAGAAATATATATGTATGTTTATCAGTCGTCTAGCACCCATAACACAAGCTCTGCTTAGTTTGGGACTAGATGGCGTTGTGTGGAAAGTTGTGGAATATTGTGGAATTGTGGAATCCTAAGATTGTCTAGAATATATCGCTATAAGCGATAAGAAAAAAACAAAAAAAAAATTTAGAATGCCGTATTGTGCAATTATAACCTTTAAAACAAAAATTCAGACCGCAAATATAGAGTGAGGAGGTATATCTTTCCATCGGTAAGTCGAAAATAACATTAAATTACAATTTTATTTGTAAAAATATAAAAATATTTTTAACGAACATTATTGCAACAAGTTACAAAAAGTATACATTGCCCGTTCTGTACTCGTTTAATCAACGCAATGACCAAGTCCGCTTACAATGTACTTCATGCACCACACTCCAACCATTGACGTTTTGTCCTTTGCCCTGATTGGCCGTGATGCACGGCATATGTTTAACAACGGTGAGTTACAATCAGTAGCAAGCTCTCAGTTTAAGTGTGTGTAATTTATTTATGTGCGTAATTCGCATACGTAACGGGCCTCTTGCTTGTAGTAGAGCTAAAGAATGGGAAGACAAGCGGCGACACGCGTTCTCATACAAATCAGGAACTATTTCCTTTCTAACCTCTTTTATCTGTTCTGTGGGATGAATGTTCTCTAGTAGGCAATGAGTAGCCGTCTGGTTAAGGTGCGATATGCAATCACACTTTAACCATCAGGTGATCAGTCGATGTGTACATCTACATAAATGTCTAAATAATATAAAACAAAAAGGCTTTCTGCTGTCTGTACGCTTAGATCTTGCAAACTAGGCAATGGATTTTATTAATTTAGTATATTATACAGTATGTTAACTAACAGCTGTGTTATTCTGTAAGACCTCATTCTAAACTTCGAATCTGAATCCGCTGTGAGTTTATTGATTGGCATTCTAAAAACTCGGTTGTTAATTCGAATTTACACTAGCGCTACCTGTACGAGCGTGTCAGCGAGTTGAACTAAAGATTTTGACAGATAAAGTATGAGATGACGTGAGAAGTGGCATTCGGTAAGGTAATTCCTCCGTCACTTCGACGCTGTTTACAGAATGCAAAATCAAGGTCACTTTGAACCATAAGTGAAGTGACAGTGAATAGCTATGTGAGATGCGAGTTGTTGTTCGAATTTTACAGAATCGACGTACAGAAGGCGTTCCCGTTAACCCGCAATAGTATAGCATACATACATGCTAAAAAAATATTACCATTCGAAAATAAAATATTTCTATTTTTTTTAATATTAAATATTCACTAAAAATGTTAAATTGATACGTAAAAGAAACACTCTGTATACGCGTACTTGAAGGACGGCAACGTTGCAATTTATTTATGAATGACGGGCCGCGTGTGCGGCGATCTAATTGATGTGCTTATACTATTGAGGGTTAACGGGAACGCCCTATATTAGTTAACATACTGTATTTATGTATATCTACCTAATATTTTTTTATATAGACGTATATACCTGTATTGTGAGGAGAAATAAATGCATATATTACTATTATTAATAATAAAAATTTCTAGTGTAATAGATTTCATCAGCAGACAGAGTGATTCAAGAGCAAGGTTTGTATGTATAATATATGCATATTCTACAATCTAATCCTGACTACTTAGTTCAATTGAATGCAACCAAGTTTTTGTGTACTGATATCATATAATTTATCACTAATAATATGACTGTTATTTTGACATATTATGCATACATATTTATGCATGGCATTACTTAATATATTGTATTGATAAACATTAGATGTAACTGTGTTATTGTAAGCATTAATAAAAATATAACTGTACCAACATTTGCACACGTCTAGAGGTTATAATATAGTGATAAACTAATATAAAATAGAATGTAATATCTTGTCACCCTGTATTATGTAAATATTTTTTTTTGATTTGATTTGATTTGATAATGTTTTCTCGACTATTCAAGAAAAGCTGAGAATTTCAAAGATATAATGTAATGTCATAAAAAAAATATTTTTGTGCGGTTACATTAGGTACAAATGTGGCTAAATTTTACGAGATTAAAGTGATATTTAAAAAAAAAAAAACCTAAGAAAAAGTCCACCATGGTATATATTATGTTTGTCTATCATATCATTACATAATAATATTAGAAAAATATGAGAAATTATAATTACTTATCACTCCATACTGACACCACATGAATAAATAATTATAGCGCTCATGCGCAGCCAGGACGGATCATTAGTGAATAAAAATCAAATCCTTTTTATTTCTTAGTCAGTTACCGTTGTATTTATATTTTGGTACCTGAAGAAATAAACTTACTTAAAATATTTATTCACAAACTTCAGCCTTATAAAGACCATAAATATATTTTATCCACCACTTCCAAACCGAACTTTATTCGTAATGGCATTAGCTTTCACTTTACTTGGCTTTAACTAACCTAATTAGTTGCTAAGTTCAGTAAACAGCAGTACTTTTAGCTGTCAATTGTAAAGGCGGGCCTTAACCCTAGATTCATAAACATACGTCTCGCATACACCCATAAGTTTTACTACAGCGCAAAAGAGATAGAAATACGTGTCTCTCAGAACCTTCATAAAGCGACGAAGCTCACTAGGGCACCAGCAGTTTTGGCACGTAAACGTATAGTTTTGGATATACTGAGCACGAGGTCTGAGATACGTATGTTTATGATTAGTGTAACAACTTTGTATAGTGGATGGTTTTACTATTTGCCTTATAAAACGAAAGTCAGTACAGATTTTTTACAAAAAAAAGGTATGTATTTATTCTATTATATTCTACGAAAGTAGTTGTTAGTATGAAACAATGTTATCTATTGCCGTTGTTATAATTTTGCTAATCAAACTGTTTTACTGTGTATTAATTCGTAGTTATACATTTTATTTATTATTATCCAAGTACTTATTATGTGTTGTTTTCTAGAATAGCTTTTTTGAAAGACGATGAAATTGGTGCAATATTATGCGAGTGGATGACGAGGAAGAAGTGGATCATGGTGTCAGATAAGATGATAGAGCCTTGGTTACGAAGGCAACGCGAAACACCAACTTTGAGGCGATGCCTAAAACGGAACATCGATGCTATTTTAGGTGATACTTTGCCTGATGCACCAGCCAATCCCAAAAACCAATCCAGAAAACTATGCAACTTTTGCTGTTATAAAAAAAAAACGTATGACTAGATTTATCTGTACTTCCTGCAAACGTTACATGTGTATGGAACATCGTGGTAGTTTGTGCCTAGAATGCTTGGATTGATATTTTTTACATGTTTTTTTTATGTTTTAATTCTTAATAAAAGTTCATTCTAATTAATCACTGTGTTTTTTTTTCAATATCTCCCATAATCATTAAGTTAGGTGACCTTAAAAGTAAGGTGTATCAGAGACGTATGTTTATGAACTATGTAACCCTAAATATAGTTTATTAATCTAGGGTTAAAGGAGGCTTCACATCATCAGGGGAGCTTGCTTCATTAAACTCCTTATCAACATCTGCTTAGCCTCTTCCCAAATGTTGGGTTAGCTTCCAGTCTAACCATGTGCAGCTGAGTAACATGGAGCAACTGCTCATCTAACCACCACAACCAACAATTATTTTCAGTGGGTACTTGCAAGTCCAATTCTGGCTTGCGTGCGCCTGTTCGCAGAATGGTCGATACACATATAGACATTTTTGCATGTTCTCCCTATCGGTTTAAAAGTCACTTAAGTAGCTTTCTTGAATGTCACTTTATGTTTTTTTACTATACCATACGCATTATACAGTATGTTAATTAACAGAGTGCGTTCCCGTTAACCCGCCATAGTATAGCATCCATACATGGAAAAAAAAAATTACCATTGGAAAACAAAATGTTTTTATTTATTTTTTTTTTATATTAAAATATTCACTAAAAATGTTAAATTGATGATACGTAAAAGAAACACTCTGTACACGCGTAGTTAGAGGACGGCAACGTCGCAATTTATTTATGAATGCGTTTTTTAGCATGTATGGATGCCATACTATTGCGGGTTAACGGGAACGCCCTCTGTTAGTTAACATACTGTATACATATATATCACAGTAAGTTAATTGATAAGTTAGTATTATCATATATATAAATATGTATATAATGCATTTGTAACCCAAGCGGTTATTGTTTTCACTGTATCGTATCCAATTATTAATCTGTGAACAGCGTTGTGGGGTGCAATATTGTTTATATGTTTTGTGTATTCATTGTCTCTATGTTTTATATTGTGGCTGTTTGTTTTTCCTGTTGAATGAAATAAAATAAAAAATCAACCCGGCAGCTTGGTAGCGTGACACTCCTTGGTGAGTTTGGTGTCAGACTTCTGACTACTAATAACAATGGTCAAAGATTTACAAATGACAGCCAGGACCAAACGATTGCCGTGCTTCTCGAGGCTCGGAGAAATCTCGATATAATAAAATAGTCACCCATCCAAAGCTTGACCCCGGCAACCTTTGCTTAACCTTCCTTAAAGATCGACTCGTGTCTTAGCCAAATTAATTAGTTGTTGTAATTAAATAAAAAAGCCAGTACAATTACCTGTCAATTTTAGACTGACCGCACTGAGATTACCACACTGTCTGGCAGTTTGAGTGCTTTATACGGCCCACCCAAATGTCCTAACTTTGATATTGTTCGTCAAATCGTTGAAGCTCCTTAAGATATAAGTTGAGCTACACGATATTTGACAAATGCTTGCACTGTTTGGACGGGCCTGCTCAAATCTGTATGATTCTGTCCTTTAAAGGGCGCCACAGGCATAAACCTACATGGCTCTCATATGATTTGATTACTACACATTGTATGGACTTTAAAAGAGACGTTGACCTCTGAGTTTGTTTCAGTGTTTCTTCTCAGAGTAGTCAGTTAGGAAACACTGGCCTCATCTAGTTAACATTTACGAAAAAAAAAAATGACGTGTAAAAGTGTTATTTATAACCCATTTGCAAAATAAACATCATTATTTCATTTCATTATTTCATTATTAGACGCAGGCCTTAAAAAGAAGGCTTTAGCAAATCAAAGGAATCTGCTTTATTGAACTTGAGATTAACTATAAAACCTTTTCGAAGAAGGTCAACGGCACGAGGATTTAGATTTGTTTTATCGGTGGCATACGGGAGGGAATCGGTGCCACCTCCCTAATGAATTGACCTGGCGCAATGGTTCGTGTAATGTTTGACCGATTGCTCGCCATCCTTGTACCGTGCGACTTACTTTGCCTTTTTATTGATTGATCTGAATGGATTTTTTGTGTCGGAGAGGTGATTTTTTTTATTTAAAAGTATTGTGAGCGATCGGTAGTAAAATTTGTGATCTCTTGATTGTTTTTCTTCTAGGCCGTGTTTGACCTCAATCACGCCTTATGGTAATTGATAGACGAGGTCTACGATGAACCCTACTTTTGTATACGACCCGACATGCTTTTAACAGATAAGCATAAGAGTACTACTAATAAAAACGTCCTATTGTAATTGATATAATCACATGTGACTGTCAACATCTCAGTCCGTCCAGACCTGTTGTATACAAAGTGTAACAGAAACCCCATATCTATCCAAAAGGACTGAAGACAACATCTGGTATGGAGTCTCTATGCAAAGTTTCAGCTCAAAATAAGTGACTCACAGAATTGAACCCAAATTGTTGGTTTCGTATGTTTCTTGAATACCAATAATAACAAACGTGTCACAGCACTATGAGGGTCATCACTTTCCACGTCACTTGCCAATAAAACGATAATTCTCTTCGTTCTTCTAAATTTGAAAAATTCGGTCTCTGGTATCAATGTATTGAAATTTCTAATAAGTTCCACACATGTAGTCATAGGATTACAAAACCCTTACTATATCGTTTGTTATCATCCAAAGAAGCCGTGCACTTGGTATGTATATACCCTTTAAATTACACGTTGTATATGCAAGACCAAAAAGTTAATTACCTTTGTCTTAAAACTCAGCCTTAAAATGCCATTTACGTTGCACCTGTCAACAAAATAAGTTTAATAAAATTTCGTCCGGCCAAGTTGTGTCCGGACGGTCCGAGTGTCCGGGTGTCCGAAGCGGACATAATTTAATACATTGACGACATCTTCGTGCTGGAAGGTCCACGTTGCGTGACCCACGTACCTAACCGTTGACCTTATAAAAAGGTGATCGGAATCCTGGACCTAAGGAATAGGAGGTAGCGGGAGCGATTTTAAGATTGATAAAATTTTTATTAATCTAGTTGTAACTTCTTGTAATAGGACTGTTTGTTGTTTCATCTAATATATAAAATATAAAAACTTTTTACCAAAAAATTAAACCGACTCCCAAAAAACACTGCAAAGTGAAAAATAACTTTAATGTCGGTGTCTTTAGTTTTGTATTTTCGTTTTTGGCACCGACTTACGAAATTAAAGTTATTTTTCACTTTGCAGTGTTTGTGGGAGTCGTTTTAATTTTTTGGTAAAAAGTTTTTATTTCACTCTTTTTAGTTGGTCTATTTTTAATTTACCTAGTTACAAGAGCCTAAATGTCAACTATCACTATCACCATATGCATTGTGACGAGCATAAAGTGCTTAACATCCATATTCAAGTAATCGAATCGCAATCCACTCAATACTTATTATTGAGTAGTTTCGGCGGCCATCTGTGGTCTTCATCATCAGTTCCACTTCCTCAAATGGTACTTTTTGAGAGCAACTGCACAAGTTACTATAATAAATACCCAAAACGTCATAGGTGTGCCTATAATATTTGAAGAGTTCCCTCGATTTCTCCAGGATCCCATCATTAGATCCAGATGTCTATGAAAATGCGACCAATTTCGAAGTATACCCTTTCAATCAAAAAAAGAATTTTCCAAATCGGTTCAGCCGTCTTCGAGTAATCGATGATCATACATTTAAAAAAAAATATACGCGTCGAATTGATAACCTCCTCTTTTTGTCGTCGGTTGAAAATATGTATGTTAATAATTATTTCAAAACGATTGTAATCTAATCAAACGCCTTTTACCGATTAGTTGACAACAAGTTGGTAAAACAAGTTAATTATCGAAGTGTTTGATGATTGCCTCGTACTAGGAATGTCTTCTGTGTATAGTGAGTGAGTTTTTACAAACATCGAAACCCGGAACATGCATTTGTAAGCCATACAAACATTTGCTCTGTTACCAGAATCGAACTAGTCTAACGTATAGTTAACTCGTCCTCGAACTGTTTGTCTCTCAACTTATAAACAAAGTATCTTCGTCGTTGGGATTAAAGCTAAATCGGTTTGCAAGTTTCTCATAGGCTGTTTGTAGTTTATTGTAGGTACTCTGTTACAAGGTATACTGTAATTTCTTACAAAGCGGAACTTGTATGGCATATCAATGACTGATTATTAACCCTGTTTTTTAATCTCAGAGACAGAATTGACACATGCAAATGTCAAGTTTAGAAATAATGTTGCCCGCTCTTTTGTGCAGTGTTATACCTACGATATCGGTTTGTTGAATCGTAACTTTTTACCCGAATGCGCGACACAAAGGAGGGTAATGTGTTTCACAGTCTGTGTATGTATGTACGCGTTGGCCAATTTGAATAATTCTCACGTTAATCAATTCGTCTTAAATCTAATACAACGGCCTAACCGGGGTGCATGGGGGCGGAGCTTGCATGGAAATTATTTTAGACTGCCTGATCTTAACCACGAGCTGTAGCCACGTGTGTTATCCAAAATCGCCATATTCTTGTCACAAACACCAGCTGCTAGGGTCTGCAGATACAGCAATCGAAGCGATTTCACCCGGCTCCGAATAGATTGTCCACTCGCTATCTTTTGTGCCACTTATCAGGGGCAGCGTTTTGTGAACAAATTCTTTACTTTTTTCTGCGCTGTTCACTCGAATTTATTAAAATAAGGTCTGATCCAATACATTGTGCGCGGTAAATTACGACACGATTGTTGATCGCAGATATTTTGGAGACTCTCGAAGGTAGGGTTCGGAAAAACCTAGATAATGTATTATAGCTAGGACACATTCTTCTGGCATAAAAAAACGAAGCTAAAAAGAAGAATAGGACTACAGGGTCGCCACGTCGTTTTTAATCTAATAGAACTTCATTAAATATTTAGGTGTTTAAAACTTTTGAAATGACACATCCCATGCCATCGATACATGGTAGATTTATTTATTTATTTACTTCACCATATGGTGCTAAAACAATTTGTACAGCATAATATTAGAGTCATTACACATAAATATTATTTAAAGCTGCATACGCATGAAACGCTATGGGAATGCTTTCATTGTGCGTACAGCTAAGGAATGGAATTCCCTGTTGGAGTTTGTGTTTCCTGCTAGCTTATAACCTCGGGGTCTTTAAATTGAGAGTGAACAGGTTAAGCGTACTTCACCTTCCACCACATCATCGCTTACCAACGGTGAGATATGGAGTAGTGGTGAAACGTTAGGCTCACGGTGAAAAGTCATCAATAAACAATATTTTGCTTTTATTAATCTCATCGTGATAACTTATGTATACTAAAGGTAAAACGGCCAGTCTTGTTTGTCAAATATAAGGGCTTCGACCATTAATTATGACTATCGTTTTATTTTCAAAGAAATATACTGACACTAACTACCAATATATCATAAGTTAGTCCAGTTTAAGTTCACGACCTTTGGAATTACCGTTTCTAAACTATGATGACTTTCGTCATGCACTGTGTAACTTTAAGAAAATATAAAGCTGTGCGATGTGCCTTATAGGGTCTAAAAGGGGTTTAATTATTCCACATTCGTGCTACTAATGGCTTTTTCTCAGAAAAATTTTGTTTTTATATCGTATTTTTCACCTGCGTGATATATACCGGGAATTTTATTAAATAAATAAATAAAATAAAATACCTTGTTTTTCAGACCAAAGTCCATATGGAGACACATTTACACATAACCAAAAAATAAACACACAAATTTAAAATAAATATAAAATACAATAATAACAATACAAATTAGAAGAAATATTATAAAATACACTTAAAAAAGTAATTACTTAATGTACGTGAGTAGTGCCACATTATTGGACTATTCATCCTGTCGGCGACGACAGCTATCAGGCTGTTGGAGCTATCGCGCACTCGCCGCATCGAGGATGCTATACGCGACCGTATTAATGCAAAAAAATCAGGCACACCTGCCTTCGCAAACATCACCGACGCACTGCAAAAGCGCGGTAGCCCCAACATTATCCTGAAAGCATTATTGTATTGGACTCGCAGAGCATTGTAGGAGCGTTTAGTGTAATTGACCCATAGGGCGCACGTATACAGAGACTGACAGTACGCTCTAAACAATGTGATCTTTACGTCATCAGTACATCGTGCAAACCTACGAGCCAGCATGTTACACCTCACGGCCAATGCTCTACGCTCCCGTTCTACATCCAAATCGTCAGACAGGTCATCGGTGACCCAGTGTCCCAGGTACTTGAACCGCTTTACTCTGGTGAGCAACGCGCCCCCTAAGGTGATTGGTGGGATTGTATCGTAACATTTATTACCGGCTTTAAAAACTAAAAGCTCACATTTAGTCGCGTTGTACCTAAGACCATGAGCCACCGCATAGTCCTCACATATACGAAGTAGCCTCCTAAGCGCGCTGATGGATGGGCTCAGCAATACCATATCGTCCGCGTAGCTGATGTTATTAACGCCCATCAATGGAACACCCGATATTGGTATTGCTGAGTTCACATATCAGTTCGTTTACATACAAGTTGAAAAGCTTAGGTGAGCTAAGGCCACCCTGTCTCACCCCGCATTCCAACCTGTATGCATCCGACAAGGCTCCCCCCATTTTACACAGTTGGACTAATTATTGTACCAGTACTTTAGTAACTGAACTACATCTCTTGGTAGGTCTGTATTCTGTGTCAACTTCTTCCATAGGCAGTCATATGACACCAGGTCAAAGGCCTTGGATAAATCCAGGAAACATGCGTACACAGGCGTTTTTCTAGCTGTGTAGTACTGAACAGTGTGCTTGAGACAGAGGATAGCTGTTTCCGTGGATAAATGTGGCTTAAACCCAAACTGGGCGTCGTGGGAGGTGAAATGCTTATCCAGCTGCCGATCAATCAGACTGTCCAGTACCTTAGCAATTATAGTAGCCAGGGAAATAGGTCTGTAGTTGTTTTTATCACTCGAATCTCCAGTCTTGTTTTTTATTGCAATCATGTTAAGCGTTTGTTTATTTTTTAAAAATTAGTTTGCTACCAATTTGCTAGGATATTTAACGTAAACAATCCATTAGTGTCGGCTGTCCTCGCTAAGTCTACTCGTTTATGATGTACTAGCTTCCGCCCACGACTTCGTCCGCGTGGAAAAAAAATCCCCCGATTTTGAAACATTCTTCATTAGTGCTCCGCTCCTATTGGTCTTAGCGTGATGATATATAGCCTATAGCCTTCCTCGATAAATGGGCTATCTAACACTGAAAGAATTTTTCAAATCAGAACTGTAGTTCCTGAGATTAGCGCGTTCAAGCAAACAAACAAACAAACAAACAAACTCTTCAGCTTTATAATATTAGTGTAGATGACCAATATTCGTCATTTTCAATAAAAGTATTCACTTGCATTGCGATTAATTTTCTATGTTTTTTATGTTATTGTGTTAACCACTTATTTTTACAAGACGTGCTAGTTCTTCATCACTTTCTCTGGCAGACATGGTGTTGACTTCAAGGACTAATAAAGCCTTAGATATAACTGGTACGAGTATCAACCAACCTTAATATTTGTAAATTCAATATAAATTATTTATATTGAATTTACAAATATTAAGGTTGGTTGATACTCGTACCAGGCTGATGGATGGGCTCAGCAATACCATATCGTCCGCGTAGCTGATGTTATTAACGCCCATCAATGGAACACCCGATATTGGTATTGCTGAGTTCACATATCAGTTCGTTTACATACAAGTTGAAAAGCTTAGGTGAGCTAAGGCCTCCAGGTCTCACCCCGCATTCCAACCTGTATGCATCCGACAAGGCTCCCCCCCATTTTACACAGTTGGGCTGATTATTGTACCAGTACTTTAGTAACTGAACTACATCTCTTGGTAGGTCTGTATTCTGTGTCAACTTCTTCCATAGGCAGTCATAATTATGACACCAGGTCAAAGGCCTTGGATAAATCCAGGAAACATGCGTACACAGGCGTTTTTCTAGCTGTGTAGTACTGAACAGTGTGCTTGAGACAGAGGATAGCTGTTTCCGTGGTTAAATGTGGCTTTAACCCAAACTGGGCGTCGTGGGAGGTGAAATGCTTATCCAGCTGCCGATAAATCAGACTGTCCAGTACCTTAGCAATTATAGTAGCCAGGGAAATAGGTCTGTAGTTGTTTTTATCACTCGAATCTCCAGTCTTGTTTTTTATTGCAATCATGTTAAGCGTTTGTTTATTTTTTAAAAATTAGTTTGCT
The DNA here is from genome assembly GCA_943138885.2 of Tholera decimalis. Taxonomy (NCBI): domain Eukaryota; kingdom Metazoa; phylum Arthropoda; class Insecta; order Lepidoptera; family Noctuidae; genus Tholera; species Tholera decimalis. The sequence continues at coordinate 1,318,148 of OW964553.2, read as the reverse complement.
ACCAATTTGCTAGGATATTTAACGTAAACAATCCATTAGTGTCGGCTGTCCTCGCTAAGTCTACTCGTTTATGATATACTAGCTTCCGCCCACGACTTCGTCCGCGTGGAAAAAAAACCCCCGATTTTGAAACATTCTTCATTAGTGCTCCGCTCCTATTGGTCTTAGCGTGATGATATATAGCCTATAGCCTTCCTCGATAAATGGGCTATCTAACACTGAAAGAATTTTTCAAATCAGAACTGTAGTTCCTGAGATTAGCGCGTTCAAGCAAACAAACAAACTCTTCAGCTTTATAATATTAGTATAGATGACCAATATTCGTCATTTTCAATAAAAGTATTCACTTGCATTGCGATTAATTTTCTATGTTTTTTATGTTATTGTGTTAACCACTTATTTTTACAAGACGTGCTAGTTCTTCATCACTTTCTCTGGCAGACATGGTGTTGACTTCAAGGACTAATAAAGCCTTAGATATAACTGGTACGAGTATCAACCAACCTTAATATTTGTAAATTCAATATAAATTATTTATATTGAATTTATCTGTTCATCACAATTTCCTAGCAATCAGACAAGAATTTAGCTCAGCTGTAGATTGGTAGCTTACTATATATTAATACCGCGACCAAATTTCCTGACTTACACTATGTATAGGTACATATTTTGCAGCATTCACACTTCTCCACGTTTCCAGCGGTATCTCACTCAATTTATCTGCTTCCACGATAAAGTAAAATACATGTCAAAATTGAGTTTACGTCTAAAAACCAATTTGGATTATCTGATTTGCGAGTTTATATATAAAAATGGATTTTCTGTGCGGATACGTTGTTTGGCGTGTTTATTTATTCTGCTGAGCTGCTTACAGGAGGGTACTAGGCTTCAGTAATGAAGTTTTTATGAAACCGTAACGGGGACACTGGTATCATGTCATCTTTTGTACGTAACCTGTGTTATACTTACTACCTTGAAAGGGGACCTTTACCAAAACCCTCCTAATAAACTGTTCAAATAGCTAATTGCCTATATCTTCATCCCCAGAGAGGTCGGTGACCAATCTTGTTACTAGCGACGTTTTTTGGGTTCTGCACATCGGAATGTGAAACAAAACTCTTATGGAATCACTCGTGTGTGCAGACACACGACAAGTGCCTTCAAATGTATCAGAGTGATTTAGTTTGACCTACAAACGGTCGCGGTTTGTAACTAACTAAAGATTACGCTATTATTACTTAATAAGTGGTCTAATATTAGACCACTTATTGAAATAAATCAATAAGTTAAACGTTATTTATGAAAATAAACGACGATTTACCACCCCTAAAGGCGGTGGGGTGGAAAGTCGTCGTTCATTTTCATCATCTTCGAAACTAGTGAGCCGAAAGAAAATATTATGTTTCATATTTTTATATATAGTAATATGAATATATAAAAGTTTAGATAAAATAAGTGGATATTTGTAACGAAATCACGCCAATATGGCTGCTGAACAGATTTGAATAAAATTAAATGGATTAGAGGGAAAAGGTGTCTTTGCCTTGTCTGTTAATTAAAGCAAAAATGTCCTATCATAATTTAGACACCACCAATAAACATATATTAATTACAATGATCCATGGAGGGTGAAATTATAAAAAATGACGAGGTTGATTATGTATGTTTAACTGAGTCACGCTACCTTACGTTATATTGCACTTTTAACCCGAGCCGTGCACCCCAAATCACATGGCTCCGATCAAGTGCCGTTTAGGGTGTGAACCTACAAATTCAAAATCGAAACTTCGCCCATCGCAATCAATCCCCGCGATCATTCTTCAGCATCGACTCCAGCACGACACCAGGGATGTGATGAATATAAAATATCGGATCTGGATACGGATACGGATATAGAAATAATAGTATACCGGATTGATTAAAAAACTTTATGCAACACAAAATGCACAAAGGCGGACTTAATGCCATAAGCATTTTCTACCAGTCAACCATGATGAACGGATTCAAATATGGTTACGGATATGTAAATATTTTGTATTATTCGGTAGTTTTGGATAGTTTCGGCGATGGATATTGTACTACTTTTTTTCACTTTGTTGTCTTAGGTAGGTACTTGTAATTTAAAAAAATGCTGCAAGGCCTGACTAGTCATGACTAATTATTATCAATAATAACAAACTATTAAGCTCAACGGGGAAGAAACCAAAACATGCCATAAAATCTCTCATTTAGGTTCCGCCAAAATCCGAAATTAACCAAAACTTTTAACCGGATATGATTACGGATATATTCTTATTTCGGATATCCGATTGTTTCGGTTACGGTTACAGAGCTCCATAACATCCCTACTCGACACGGTATACCGACCCTGGTCACGTAGGTAGCGTATCTTTATTCCGCGACCTATTTGCCGTATCGCCTCCCAATCGTTTAGTTTTCGATTGACTTTATTAGTTTTGTATCGATTGAGCTTTGTAACCGTCATTAACACCGGCGTTGAATCTTTTTTGTCTCTCGAACGTGTTCGTGAGCAAAGTACTTTACTGCACGAGTATCATATAATATTAGGTACATGTTGTTGACTTGTGTAACGTATCCTATAACATCTGATGTATATTTTCCACGAGAATATATGAGTATTTCATATTCACTTTTATTATTTATGAGCCCCGTGTTCATGAGTTGTGTGTGTAATAGCATCTGTTTCTGCAGATATTTAATTATATTGCAAGTTACCGTCAAGTTTATTATTTCTTTGTCCGTGTTTTCCTATGATATTGCTTTCTAGTGTTCTTTGAAAAATCATATTGTTTAGAGTCTTTTTTTACAACGAGCGTGTTCACAGCATGTTTTCGTAATAAATGTCTAGATAACATTTTGAATGCCTGTTTAAAATATCATAAAACAGGCATTCAAAATGTTATCAAGACACAGTAGCCTACGTGTTATTGTTTCTAAATATATAATATTAAGAAATCTGTTTGTTGTATTAGTTATATATCAAATCCAACTTACTGAGTCCCAAACGGACGAAAAAGATACAACTTGCGAAATAAAAAGCAATACTAAATCTAGAAAAATAATATAAGCACAAACCGGTGGAGCGTAACCAACATTCACAGCCTAGTTCAATAGTGCTCGCTTTGTGCGGAACGAACTCAAACACGGCGGGCGAGCGAGCTCTCGCCGTACAATTGAACTTGCGCCACGCATTAACCTAGCCTAGTGTAGCACGTACTTGGACAACTAACGAATAGATCTTGTAAATCTAGGAAAACTATAATGGCTTTGTCATCAAAAAAGGAAAAAATTCAAATGTTCATGGTGCTATTTTTACAATCAGCTAACACTAAATTATCATAGAGTTACAGCGCAATAAACGGAAAAGTTTCCAACAAAATTGCAAATACCGAACCTGTTTTTAAACAAATTTTCCTATCTACAGAGCTCATCGCTCGTTTCACGTACTGTAACAAGTTTGAACGAGTCCGGAGTCCATCTGGATGCTGTTTAATTTAATGCTAACGATTTCCCGTCGTCCCGATCAATTAGGTCACTGATCCCCGCCATGTTGAACGAAAATTGTGAATAGTCGAACAACAAAGTTAAACAAAAAGTTGGACGTAGGCCGTGTTGACAGACTTCGACACAACTATTCTGCGTAGACTACAACGACAACATATTTTGTATTTGATTTGAATGAAAATAGACGCGCTTTCAGTTTGAATATACATCGAATTTTATTTTAAAAATATGTATAGTGTCATGTTTCTATGAAAATAAAATATAATTCAGCTTCCATACACGCCAACGGCGCGGCAAAACGTGCCGAGTTTTAAAGGGAGCGAGTTGGAATACCAACAAAAAAAGAATATAACTCCCTTTGGCAAAGGTCACTTCAGACTACCGTTTATATATCGTTGATGTAGTCAACCTTTATGTACGCATCTAAATCTGCGATTTCAAGTACGACATCTGTGCGTAACAAGGCAGCATCTATTAACAAACATAATCCCCGGGGCGGTCAGTATCCTCGCATATCCCATTAAAGAGGACAAACAATAAATTCGGGATAAAAGTGGGCAAATCCTTCGGGCGGACGGAGTCGATCCGTCGACCCCGAAAGACTGTCCGGTGAGGAGATAAACATCGATAAGGGTCCGACTATCTGGCGTCCGCGTGTTCATCTACGTACTTTACGAAGGTACCTGCTATTTATGCAAAGGTGGGAACTTTCCACTTTTTATGGCAGTAAGTTGGACTGAAATATCGTCCGTTTGATGTAGGTAAGCGTCGACGTGAGCAGTCGAAGTCTGTTGAGATTCTTGCTCCAACTTTTAAGGGAAGGACAGTATTTTTTCTTGCTTGCTCCTTTAATGATGGGCAGAGTTGCAACGTATGTCTTTATAAGAGATACTTTCGTTTCGTTTCAGTTTTTTTTTTACTGTATACTCAGGTGATTTTATGTTGAACCTATTTTGTAATTAAATATGTGTTATCTGTAAATAAAGCTGTACCAAAAATCCTTAACAGTAAGCATTCCTGTATCAAGCCGTCCTGAGCTGATAATATCCGCACTGTGACAGGTTGTTAACCTTCGCTCTGTATAAGTACCTTGGAGAGAACCCATTTCAGTTAGTTGACTCTGAATACGTGCGCGGCGAGCTAAGTACTAGGCGTTGAAAAATCTAGACCCGCGGGGAACCTGATCATGATATTGCAAAGATGTATCGCAACGATACCCAATTCTTGTAAGTAGGTCTCACGAAACTGCTTTTTCACAAAAGCTAGACTTACATTTTCATCGATAGTTACCTAATCTTTTTAGTTCAGAACTAGGAGCCTGATTTTTATACTAAGAATAGTGAGCTCAACATTTGTTACAAAAAGTATTACGTAGCTTTATTGATATTTTCTTAAACGAAGGTCTAAAGATTTTTATTTGCTTGGTTACATCAAATATAATAAGATTTTTCATAGACTTACATAGTTCTTTTGATGTACATTTCATAGCACAACGTTTGCGGTTTTTTTTATTGATAGTAGGTTCGCGTTTGACCACCTGATGGTAAGTGATGATGTGGTCGAAGATTGAGCACGCTTATCTAAAAGTAACCTAATATCAGAAGGTTAAATTAAACTTAGGGGAAATTAGCCAAATTCAAAAAGTTTTTTTTTCTTTTTAGTGCTACATGGGCACTACTAAAACGTTAGAAGCTAGTGAGTGATTAGAAATTAGTCGTTTTCTATGGAGTAGAACTGGCAAGAAACTCCATGGCTTACGTTAACATTACTCTTTTCAATACTTAATTGATTTTCACAAAAGTATAAATATATTGTTATTATATTTTCCTGACTTCTAAGTCACAGGAACTTATACCTAGTTTAGGAGTCGACGCGCTCATTAACCCTATAAGGGTTGATACATAATATGTTTGATAAATTGCGTGAAAATTGCTGCGGACATACAAAGTTCAAACAAACGACATAGAGGCGGTTTATTTTGTGGAAACACACATGTATTGATTTAGAGAAGACTAGCTTTTGCCTGTGACTTCGTTCGCGTGTTCTTTCTCGCTTAAATCTCGGGAAGCCCAAGAACCCTCGTGGAAATACCGGAATAAGTAGCCAATGTTTTATTATAGGATTTCAACTATCTAAATACCAAATTTTATTCAGATCTATTCAGTATATTTTGCGTGAAAGAGTTACAAAAGTCTATCCATCCTCACAAACTTTCGCATTTATAATATTAAGTAAATTAAGTAAGTAATAAGTTTAATATTACATGTATTAGGTAATTTCATATGCGTAAACCTAGACAAAAACATTATATTTCATCAACCGGCTCTCTTATGAAATACCAAACGATTTCAAAGAATGATCGTCATAACATCTACGCCTACTTTTTCAGAATTTGAATTCTATATTTCACTGAGCACTTAGGTCAAAGTCATTTTTTGCGTCGTCCCTCCTAAATTGGACTCTTTATTTTGTTGACCTCCTCACTTGTGACTATTACAGAGTTATGCCCTCTGAAGAGTGTTAATAAAATATCGATTGTTACCCTCTTGCCCTGGAGGACGATAGCGAGCTCCCTCCGAGAGTATCCCATGATTTATGAAAATTATTTTCTTTGTCTCGCAAACTTCGCATATTTTTAAGGAAAAGGATGGAAAGTGTGGAGAACTTGTTGAATTGCTTTTAGCTACTGTTACTGCGCTTTTGTTTTATGGTAATATGCTGCTTGCTTAATCAGCCATAATCAAATCTTTTTGCAAGGGTACAAATCTATGTATTTTTAAATATCATAGCACGGTTCCACATACTAAAACAAAATTTGCTGCCACTCAGTACAATAAACTATCATGTTAACTTCATAATAGGATAAATAAAAAGATATATACAACGTGTAACGGAAACCCCATATCTATCCAAAAGGGCTGAAGACAACATCTGGTATGGAGTCTCTATGCACAGTTTCAGCACAAAATAACTTACTCAAAGAATTGATACCAAATTATTGGTTTCATATATTTCTTGAATACCAATCATAACAACCGTGTCACAGCACTACGAGGGTCAATAACTTTCCACGTCACTTGCCAATAACACGATAATTCTTTTCGTTCTTCTTAATTTGAAAAATTCGGTCTCTGGTATCAGTGTATTGGAATTTGTAATAAGTTCTACACACGTAGACTTAGGATTACAAAACCCTTGCCATATTGTTTGTTATCATCCAAAGAAGCCATGCACTTCTTATGTATATACCTTTTAAATTACACGTTGTATATACAATAAACAATTACATGAGTGTAAAAAAATGGTAACAAATTGGATAAGGACACTGAATTACGCAGAAACTGAGGCACTATTACAACACACAAAATGAAACACACATACACACACACATACATACATACAACATACAAACACCCACACGCACACCATCTCGCACACACCATACACACACATATAAGAATACTGTTTATATCTAATTTAGTCAGTAAAGGACATTGTTCCGGCTCCATACATGTCACGCCTAAGAATCGTTTGAATCGAAAATGACTTAGATAGACTCTAAATATTTTATGGAATCATAGTAAATCAATTTTTACTAACGAACACTTGCAAATACAAAAATAATTGCAAGAATAAAAACCATATTAAAACTACCATTACTACATAAGAATCATAAGCCTAAAAGTTATAGTAAGATATATCAATAAGAATAAAAGAGGTTTTCTAGCATGGGCAATAAAAACAATTATGTATATTCAATAACAGTTTTTTAATCATCAATATTTCTCACTAAGATATCATCTGAGAACTGTGCAGGGGGTTCAAAATACCCGAAATATTCCGAATTTTATCAATTTCTGATTTAATCCCGACAACCTTCCGGATTTTCCGAAATTGGGGAAAAATCCCGTAAATCGGCAACACTAGATGGCAAGTAGACATTTTTTACGGCACCACGCATTTGTCAATCGTGACCCAACTTTTTATTTTGAATTTATTTATTTGAAGTGTCCGTGGAATACGAAAATATGTTTCAAGAAGTATAAAAAGAAATGAAAATTATCATGTAATTTATATTCACATCGGTTATATAGGCCAAAATCGAACAATGTCTTTTATATTGCTGTAGAAGAGCGGAGTCTCCTAGCACAGGCATTACTTGCTTAAAAGGAAGCTCCAATCACCAACTAAATCAAAACTTCTTGGTTATTAAATAAATATTTTGTATTGTATTTATTTGTATGTGTACTATAAAGGTGAATATGTACCTATGTATGACAACAGTCGCATTTATTATAACAAGAGATCATTTCACCAGGCTTCACAAGACTTTGGCAAGGTTTTTTAACTATTTCAATATTCACATCTCGTAGACCATCAATTGATGGAACAAGGTTCGCAATTTATTTGCCACTCAATCTTAAAGTCTATCTGTTAAACGGCTCCCAATACGTTAACTCTACGACTAGTATTTCAATGTTGAAATTGTAGGTGCATTGAAAATATCGTAAGTTTTACTGATGCTACACTTTTTATTGGTCTAAAGGTTAAAACTGGGATAAAAGAACAAAATAAATTTCTAATGGGCGTGAATAATGTTTTATACTCCTATATTATACTTATCTATCTTTATTTAAACTTCTAAACTAATATTATAACGAAGAAACATTTGTGTTTTTGTATGTTTGTAACGTTTTCACATAAAAACTACCTACTGGACCGATTTCGAAAATTCTTTCAACATATAGAACGCTGCATCTTCACTGAGTGATATAGGCTATATTTTTTTTTTTAAATTTGTATTCTTAATAAAAATGCAACAATGTAACCCAAGGTATGAAAAAGTTAGTCATAAAAAATCTGTCAACGCGTGCGCTGTGGAAACTATTGATGACAGAACAAAAAAAGTTCTACAGTATTATAGAACGTATCAATATCTACAAAAAAGTCCGCGATACCTTATGTCCAACTACTGTGGCTATGCTACTATAACTACCTTTTTACATTTTAAAAGTTGACAAAAGTTCCGACAATAATCAAACCATATCATTCATACCTCTGTATTAATCCTTATCCCATTAAATGTTATTATATATTTTATTAAAGAACGTTTCAATATCTGTAAAATACTTTTCAAATGATTAAAATCGGACATTCCATTAAAAAAATATAATGAATTTAAAAAGTTTATCTGAAGAAAATAATGCAATTGTATAAAACGCTTCCGTTACTGACTGATTGACAGACAACGCATGCGCAACGCGTTTTTACTACTGGGCGCAAGAAGCTGAAATTTGGCATGTGGGTTTTTAGTCAGTAGAAATCTGACACACCCTTCCGCTTGACCCAGAGCGGAAGAAGTCATTCGATGATTTTCCCACCCCAAAAAAAAAAAAAAAAAAAGCGAGCACTAAGAAAGGATTTTTGGAATTTCCCACGGGTTCAGGATTTACACAGGAAAAACCTCTGACGCGAATGAAGTCGCGGGCAACACCTAGTTTATTATACTTATAATATGCATATTTGATGTAGGCCGCCAAGTCTGGTACATCTATTTATTTCACCACCACTGCTTTCAAAACGGTGAAAGAAAACCGGAGTCTGTTTCCCAATAGCTATAAACTTAGGAGTCTTTAAGTCAAGAATGAATAGGTTACTTTTAGGTAATCGTGCTGCATCTTCGACCACATCATCACTTACCATTAGGTGAGATGGTGGTCAAACGCGAGCCTATTATCAAGCAAAATAAATATCTATTCGTTACAATTAAATCCTGATCATAAAATTGATTATAACAGTCTTACATCTTTCGACGGCGTTTACACGCGCGTGGAATGAGTACGTTCTCTTATTACAACGCAATATTCAAGGTCATCGACCAAGTCAGCGTCACATGATAACGTAAACCCATATAAGGGTGGGGTCAAGCTCCCACCGATTCAAATTCCGTTCTTTGATGGTAAGATTGATAACTGGCCTGTTTTCTATGAATCATTTAAATTAGCCTTCTCTTAACTATGTTGGGTTCAGGTTCCAGTCTAAGCGGATGCAGCCAAGTACTAGCTTTACATGGAGATACTGCTCATCCAACATCCTCCACCAGTAGCCAGGCAACACACTAGATTGGTGTCAGGTACACTGAAATTGTTTATTGAAATAATTCGCTTCTCCTCCACATTTATTGTGCGCACAGCCAAGGTGTGGAACTTAAAGATCCCTAGGTTATAGCTATGAGGAAACAGACTCCGGCAGGGAATTCCACTCCTTAGCCGTACGCACAATGAAAGTATTCCCAAAACGTTTAGTGAGTATTGCTGGGAAATGAAGTAAATGGAAAATATTTGTGTAGTTATATATTATAACTAGCGACCCGCCCCGGCTTCGCACGGGTGCAATTTTTATATTAAATCTACTATAGAATGTCTTTATATACATCGTTGACAGCCTTTTTGTCATTCCACATACATGTTTTACCACACACATAATTTACCATGGGAAAAACATTCAACGCTCAAATCTAAGCAACATAGGCACGCGCGCCGTGCCTCCGCCGGCACCGCGGGGCAACCGCTATGTCCTTGCATTTTAAATCAGTAATATATTCGAAACTATTTATTTAAATTATGTTCTGTTAAGGGCAATATTGATTTATATTAAATGCACAATGTATTTATGGTACTTAATTGGATAAGGATTAATGCTGTGTTGCGTAAAATCGCTTCGTAAAATATGCTCGTGTTTCTCGTAAAAAGTAAAGGATAAAAAATGGTTGTTGTGGGTTATCTATAAGAGATAGACAGATGCCATCGATGACATTTTTGTTGACCTTTTTAAGGTGCACAATACTGTAGTACATTATTTTGATCTATCTCGTAGGGTTCAGCCAGCGTTTGCAAAGCAAGCGCATAAAAATGTGTTATTTGCGACATCACATCAGAAACCTCAAAAATTATCAGTGTTCCTCTACTATATTATGCATGTTATATACTTAAAAACCTTTCTATTGAATCACTCTTTCAACTGAAAGAAATTGCATCAAAATCCGTTGGGTAGTTTTAAAGATTTAAGCATACATAGGGACAGACACAGGGAAGCGACTTTGCTTTATACTATGTTAAGATAAGATTATGTATATAACATACATTTCAAATTAGGGTGATTGAGGGTGTACGTTAGATACAATACAAGTCGTATATTAAACAGTAAAAATAAACTTGACCTCGGTCTCGCCTGATGGTAAGCGATAGATGAGGTCTAAGATGGGACGAGCGACCTTCTAGGAAGATTCCTCTTTACTCGTGCTTTAAATGCTGAAAGGTCATAAGTGGCAGGGAACACAGAATCCGGTAGAGAATTCCACAGCTTGGCTGTGCGCACAATAAATGTGGAGGAGAAGCGCTTGGTACGACAAGATGATATATCAACCAAGTGTGGATGGTACCCAGCCGTGCGTCTGGTAGACCCGTAGTGAAAGGAAGATGGAGGAATCAGGTCATGGAGCTCCTGCGCACACTCCCCGAAGTACAATCTGTAGAAAACCGACAGGCAAGCAACGATTCGCCGATGAGCCAGGCTATGAAGCTTGTCCACCAGCACCTCGTTGTCTATAAGCCTTTTAGCTTTGCGCTCGATCGAGTCCAATGCAGCAAGTTGATACTTTGCTGAGCCATCCCACAAGTGGCTGCAATACTCCACTCAGGAACGGACCGGTGCTTTATATAGATTCAGAAGCTGTCCAGGCGTAAGTACCGCCTTACTTTGTGCAGGATTTCTAGCTTTTTTGCTGCAGTCTGAGCTCTAGACTCGATGGCTCAGCTAAAGTTGAGGTTTGACGTCAACTCCATGCCCAAAAGCTCCAGGCGATTGGCAACTCTTGATTTGTCAACGCTACACAGTTATTTTTGCCAGCAGAACATAAGATTTTTATAGCAATCTTCTACTGAAACTATATCAATCTATACAACTATTATACAGCGGAAAAGTTTGTTATTTTAAACGTGCTAATCTTGGAAAGTACTGGATGGATTTGGATGGAAATTGTATGACAGTAACTTGAAGCTATGGGCTACTTTTTACCCAACTGCAAAAGAAAAAGGGTTATGTTTTCATCGTGCTAAAGTTCACGGGGCGAAACGGCACGCAACTACTAGTATCCTAATAAAATGGTTTGCTGTAAAAAAAATGTTAAGTGGCTTTCCTAAACATAGCTTTCCCCGACCGGCTTATTTATTTTCCGATGCTTAGGCATCGTTATGAGTTATTTTTTGTGATTATTTTCCTCGTATACGCTGTCGAACGCCATCTTTGTGAACTGTATAGCTTGAGGGACACACAATAGGATGTTGCCAGGTTATTGTCTTTATTTTTATTGCCTCTTCTACGTATTACTGGGTGGTCTCTTGGCTTTCGTTATTGAAAAGTAGGTAACTAATAAAAATATACCTTTTCTATTTTTAATACGGAATAGCCCGCTCTTTACCTCGATTACGCCTGATGATAAGCAATAGATGAGATCTACGATGGGACGAGCAAGTCCAGAAGATGTCAGGTCACTCTTGCTTTAAAGGCTGACGGGTCATATATAGTAAGTAGGTGACACAGAAGCTGGCAGAGAATTCCATACCTTGGCTGTACAGTGTACGTACAAGGAATATAGGGTAGAAGCTCCTAAGTATAAGAGGTTATATCGACCTAGTGTTATATATATATACATACCTAATGTAAAACTAAGTCTTCACTATAAATGCGTCCGTCTGTCTGTCGGGCTATATCGCATAAATCGTGGAAGGTATGCAGTGGAAAATGTATTTTTATAGTTGTTATTTAAAAATAATAATCCTTACATATTATGAAACAAACTTCTGCGTTTGTCTGTCTACCCGCAAATTCAAAAACTTCTGGGCAGATTTTCATGCGATTTCCACTAATAGATAAGAGTGATTTATGAAGATTTTATATCATGCAGTCAGTGCGGGTCGTTACATATAAAATGATAAAGATTCGTACAGTAAAGGTTTTCAGTTTGTGGTAGTTAGAGAATGTTTCGTTATATTTTTTTTTAATTATGAGAGTTATATACCTTAAAACTTCGCCTACAAATGTCTATGTATTTCTGACACTAACGTAATATTTAATAGAAACAGTTAACCATAATGTTATTAGAATAATATGACTGGTTGTAACAGTAAAATTTTTCATAAAGACTTAGTAGCTATTGCTATGGATATTTAGATTTTTATTAAACATCGAGCGACCATCGAATACAAACAAGGGAAAGAATAATAATGTTTTAGAAACTGTACTCTCCGTTACTTTTCAATAGCGGAACGCGGGTATAATGAAATATCAGAACCCTTATAAGATCACTCAAATCCATCTGTCTGTTTGCTTGGTTGTCCATCTGTGTATCAATTTGTCCGTTTGTAACAATCAATATGCTAAGAACTAACTGGGAATACTGAGTTGGTGTCCCTTTTGGTGTGGACATGCTCAACGATTCTTTTTTTCATTTTTTTATGTTTGTAATCTTGTATTGTAGGTATGTTGTTGTGTGTGTCGTCGTCCGAATAAATGTATTTAAATTTCAATTTCAATACCTGGACTGATTCAGTAAAAATGCAGTCATATAAATTTAACGAAATAAAATTTATAAAATTTGTCATCATCTTATACACACTATTTCATTTGATTTAATAAATTTGTATTCAAAGATTTTTGGAATCCATTTAAGAAGTCTACGGTTCTAATTTAGTTTTGGAGCAGTTTTATCTAAATTGAATTTGACGAATAATTATGCAAATTACATACCATTTAGGTATTAGAATTATGTTAAAAAATATCGTACGAGGGCCAATGTCCTACATAATATAAACAGGTGCAATATGTCTGTCAACTTATTCTTCAGTGAAGTAATAGTTTCGAGGCTAAAGTTAACAACGGCTTTCGACCAAAACTTCAACTTCTTGCTTGCCAACATTCCTACTGTTATTAAAACACCCATTTTTCTATTTCATGCTGAACTGAAGTGGTACTATAGCAAGAAGAACTTGTAAAGTGAAAGTGACTAAACATAGCCGAGAGCCAAAGATAAAATGGAAAATTAAAATGGTTTTATGATGTTCCGGGAGAAAGAGCTCGTGCTTTTTACAACTCAAGTGATTCATCTAAAATCAATTTCATTCTGACCGGTTGCGAGGCAAAATTTTTTCAATTTTCTCTTAACCCGGCACCCTTAAACGTCGGTAAAGTTATTAAGCTGCCGTAAACTGTCATTAGCTTATTTAGAAGTCCGCAGTCGCTCGCGGCTCGACAAAAATTAAATAACGCGGTGAATAGGGAGAGCTCTTCAATTCGTGACAAGTGTATAATTAAGAAAATTACAGATGCCAACTAAAACAAAACCGCGCCGTAATGGCGGACTGTGAAAAGGCCCTTTTATACTTTTACATTCGAAACGATCCCATTTGAATGGATTTAAGGTCTTTGGACGTGAATCCGTTATGTTTAATAGATTCAAAATTTCAAAGACCTGTTAATTCTGTAGATTCGTCGAAAAAATGTTTTGCATCGTCGCTGAATTTCAAATAGTGATTTAATTTTAAATGAATTTATTTAGATGATGTTTACAACAACATTTTTCATTTGTTAATAAATTTGTGACTTGGTTGAATTTGTTTGTATCAATGTCGAACAAAATATGAACCGGTGAGATCTTTGTAGCAGTTTGCAAATTGTGTTAACCACAGCTTTGATTTACAGTTTCCAAGTTTAACCAGTGGAGGCTCCTGTTGTCTTTAGTTAGAAGTTTGTTGATGCGGTGACCTACATAATTCTCAACTAAACACATTGTATATAACTATATCATCCATTAAATTTGTTCCTTTGTTTGTTGAATCTTAAGCCGGCACCTCTAGAGATACGTGTTATGATTTTAAGGCAAAAATATTATTAGAGGTTTGTAACATAACTGAAAAGTAGCTGATTTTCTTCAGTGGTTTAAGCAGAATGGTTTTGAGAACATTTATAACCTAGTGACACCTACAGAATAGTATTTAAGTTCTCCCGCAAACCCTGGCGCAAGTGTGTGAGATGAAGAAAGATATCCATGAGGACTTCCACCTCGAGAAATAAAAAGCTGTAGCTACCTAACAAGCATTGGAAAGTTGCGTATATACTGTATACATACGTAATATAAAAGAGAATGCCACACCCGGAATAAGTCCGAGATAACACACCATCTGAATCAAGTCATTCCTAGTGTAACCTAAAAACTCTCATTTCTAAATAAAAAATGAAACATGCGGAATCATAAATAAACTCCAACGAAATCAATGAGAATTTTTAAATGTAAATCATTTCTCTTCCATAAGCCTTTTCCAAAGGTATCGCAAATTTTAACTTTGTTTCAATTTATAGAATTACCTCCACCTTTTCTCTTCACTTCGTTTCGCAATTAAATGGTACTGGATGCCTTCAAAAGCATTTGAATCGTAATTTCCAGTTGAAAATACGCTTCAATGAAAATTATGACATTTCTAAACATGATTTTAATAATGTGGCTGGCTGTTGGGTATTTATTGGTTTATATTTGATTATGTTTGTTTCGAGTTATGATTGCAATTAGAGCGGTATCACCAACGAGTTTGTCTTTGTGTCTAATGGACTGACAAAGGTTAAAGTTGATTCAAATCTCAGCTTTATTTGTACCAGACTATTTATAAATTAATTAAAGGGTAGTCCTGAATCGTTATTTGCTTAAATCTCAATTACCGCATTCATACTATTTATATTGATTCAATTATGTACTTATTACCACTCTTCATTAAGAAAACCATTCTTCTATATTAACTGAACTCCCAAACTATTTACTTCATTAAAAACTTTCTTCACCTCACCTATTGTTAAAGTCTCGCTGACTTAACAAATAGGGTTATATGGCATAACCTTGGCATGTGCCACTTAGCCGACTTTACTGAAAGGTGCAGTGACCTTGCGTGCGTTGCGTATCAGATCAGCAGGCCACACGATCTGAGACAAGGTCACGTAAAAACACAAAACGACGCAATCATACTCAATTTATCCAAACTTGGATGTTGTTTGATGAGTTGGTCAGAGATTATTTTAGCATAACTTCACTTTAAGTATTTTATCTGTTTTAATAAAAAATTGGCCAAGTGCGAGTCAGACTCGCCCATGAAGGGTTCCGTAGTAACTATAATAATATAATATAATATGTATATTTATTTGACGAATAAAAAAAAACTTAAAAATTTCTTAAAACTAGCTCATTTACATTTTTATAACTACGCTAAATAACTTTGTTTTTCATAGTGTTTTTATGAATTACAAAGTTATATTTGCGGTTTTAGAAAATATGCTGTATCTCAAAAACTGCTGACCCGATTTCATTCAAACCACTTTTGGTTGAAATTTTACATTAAGATCTACAGACATATATTTTTTTTAGATTTTTCACTCCATTATTATAGAAGTTAGAGGGGGGACACATTTTACCACTTTGGAAGCTTATATCTTTTAAACGATTAACTTTATGAAAAAGTGGTTTTAGAAACCCTTATATCATTTTTAAAGAGCTGTCTATAGATAGGTACCACACACGCATAGGTTTCATGAAAAAAATATATTTTCAGGTCCAGTTCCATGTATGGAGACCCCCTTTAATTTAAATATTTTTTAATTTTTTTCCTAAAATCGGAAAGCGGTTCACAGAATACATCTATCTACTAAGTTTCACATGTATAGTCTTAATAGTTTCGGAATAAAATGGCTGTGACATACGGACGGACGGACAGACAGACAGACAGACGGACAGACATATCGAAACTATGAGGGTTCCGTTTTTTGCCATTCGGCTTTGGAACCCTAAAAGAGCGGCTGTTAAAGGAATGTCTTCGTTTTTTCCGTGTTTTTTATCACATTATAGTCAATAAGGTTCTTGTTATATTCTCCGAAGTCTTACTTTATAAATATCAAAAATTGTAAAGAAATATCTAGCAGCCGTCATTTTCATAGAATTGTATACCATTTATAATAGCACCATGCATCGCCGTAGGATTCCGGTGGCACGGCGCTCCGTACGACCGGTCGGCGGTCAAGCAACACCGCAAACGATTACCATAACGAACATCTGCCTAACAAACAAATATTGAAATCCAAGTTTAAATGGAATTTTGATTTGATTTCTTCGCGGCGAATTATAATTTCAAATAAGTCGGGAGATGAAAAATCTGGATCGGACCATCAAAGTTTCGGACTCAGCCGGATGAGGCGGGGAGTGAAGAGCGCGCGCGGCGGGTACGGGGGGAGGGCGACGCGAGCTTCGCAAATACTTCGTGTTTGGATCGCTTTATGGCTAAACTGACTTTTAATGTAGGTAATGTTAAAAGTTTTAATGTAATACCTATTTGTAAGTTGAACGCAATTTTTCAAGTTATTTTGCAAGTGTACCGAGCTGCTAATGAGATGTTTTACAAGCACTAATGGCACTAGACTTTATAATGTCTTACACTTTGTTAAAGTTCGAATGCAATTACGAATTGTTCGAGTAAGACTTTAACTCGATAATTGGTGATTAGACACGTCGCGAGAACTATACGTTGTTAGAACTGGATGGGACAAGTTCACTCATACCATTTAATTTGACAGTAAAGTGTTCATAAGAAAATCATAATACTTTATATCAAAGTACTCCGTTCTGTTGTCACAGCCTTAGCAATACAATTAAACGTGTTATAGCTACATCCCAAACGATAAGCATTAATAACATCTTGAAACAAAATACAAATTGGAAAGAAACGCAAAATAAAAAAGCGGACGGGGGTAAAACGTACAATGAAATGGGGAAATGGGGAAAACATGGCATGGAATGGATGCCGATAAAACGTAACGACGATCTGCTTAACATTCAGTGACCGGTAATTTTAACAGTAGTCGATGGAGGTACCTAATTTGTTAGATAAAAAGTATATTAGTTGCAAAACGACTTATAAATCACTAGCTTTTCCCCACTAGCTCTACCCGAGACAAATTATAGTAAATAAACTATAAACCGCTATAAACATTTTCCTGGCATACCTAAAAATAGTCTCTGAGTAGTTCCAAACTATATAACGTGTAATTTAAAGGGTATATACATACCGAGTGCACGGCTTCTTTGGATGATAATAAACAATATGGCAAGGGTTTTCTAATCCTATGTGTACATGTGTGGAGCATATTAGAAATTTCAATACATTGATACCAGAGGCTGAATTTTTCAAATTAAGAAGAACGAAGAGAATTATCGTTTTATTGGCAAGTGACGTGGAAAGTGATGACCCTCATAGTGCTGTGACACGTTTGTTATTCCTGGTATTCAAGAAATATATGAAACCAATCATTTGGGGTCAATTCTGTGAGTCACTTATTTTGAGCTGAAACTTTGCATAGAGACTCCATACCAGATGTTGTCTTCCGTCCTTTTGGATAGATATGGGGTTTCCGTTAGTCTCTTACTGTGTCAAATTTTATTGAGTTTCATTCAGTCAATGTGGCGTCTTTGATTAACAAACATGTTACTTCATCCATACAAATAAACTGACTTATATTTTGCTGGAATGTGTCCCATGTCCCATATTATAACAAAACAATATTAAATTATTGCCAGTCATATTATCCAAAGTTGCATAGCCAACAGCAAACTTTTGACTAAGTAATGAATATGACCTATATTACAATTTATTTTAGTAGAAAATTTAAGGTTTTCTGTTTTGATACTAACCAACTATGAATATCAAATCAAAAGTTGTAGTTGAAATCAAGAGTATTTTTCTTACTGCCATGTCAAATTTAGCAGAAATGGACCTATAGCATTGCAGATTAGCCTAATTATGAATTAGTAAAATATTACATATTCTTCTGTATTAAGTTTTACTAAGATTTGTTTTGAGTGAAATATTATCAAAAATTATAATAGGCGACACATTTTACCACTTTGGAAGCGTATATACTTTTAAACGATTGAGTTTAAGAAAAAGTGGTTATAGAAACCTCATTGTCATTTTTAAAGACTTGTAGATAGATAACATACACGCATAGGTTTGATGAAAAAAAAAAAATTTTTAGTTCTATGTATGGGGAGCCCCCCTTAATGTTATATGTTTTTCTATTTTTTTCTTAAAATCAGAAAACGGTGTACAGAACACAAGATTCATATGGATAGTCATAATAGTTTCGGAATAAAATGGCTGTGACTTAGGACAGACGGACTGACAGACAGGCAGACAGACAGACAGACATGACGAAACTATAAGGGTTCCGTTTTTTGCCATTCAGCTAAGCCTAAAAACAAAACTGATAATAAAAAAACTCTTTTGTCCAACACAATTTACTTTTCCACGTAAGCGCGGCCTCGACTACGTAGGATATTTTAAAACAAATTCTAAAAGCAAAGTAATAAGTTATGAATTCATTGCGATATCTCACAACAGGTCATCACTAATGCATGCTCTCTGCGCGATACAGGTTTCATGTTTCTCCTGAACCCCAGTTCATTACTCTAGCTGAATCTTTGATGGCGCTCACTACCTTTAATTGAATGTGTGATGAAAAATCTTTCACTATGCTTGTATTGCTTAATTATTTGGATTTAAAACGTGTCTTTTCTTCTGGTTGATCTTGAGAAATTTTATCTACTTTAATTCAACTTCAACTCAACATTATAAACTACTCAGGGTTCAATCAATCTTACTAAATGTTTTACATGGAGTAACTGCTTATCTGACCTCCACAACCTAGTAGCTGGGTAACACAATAGGTACTCCTTGGTAACACAATAGGTACTCCTTGGTAACACAATAGGTACTCCTTGGTAACACAATAGGTACTCCTCGGTAACACAAAAGATACTCCTTAGTAACACAATAGGTACTCCTTGGTAACACAATAGGCACTCCTTGGTAACACAATAGGTACTTATGGTAAAACTGGTATCAGATGTTATGACTTCTAACTACCGGTAACGACTGTCAAATATGTACAAATGATAACCGCGACTAACAGCTTAACTTTATTTCCGAGGCACGGAGGATTCGTTATAACCGATGGTTACCCATCCACGAACCGAACTCGATAGTGTTGCATAACCTTGAAATCTACGTATACAGGGTTAATTGTAAAACACCGAAAACCTCTCTGGGCTATGTTACTAACATCATAATCAACAACTTAACAAAGCGATAGTGTAAATCGTTTTCTTTTGCTTCGCATAGACTTCGTAACATTTAGGGCGTTCAATGTAAATATTTTTATTTTTGTATGAAAATCTGGTAAACTAAAATATGACGAATTTTTAAAAGTCATAGAACAAAAGTTATTGATTATGATGAAAACCCCGAAAACCTCTCAAGGTTTTCCGGGTTTTACAATTAACCCTGTATACACATTTATTTATTCATGATTTTGAGCGAGTACCCATCTCGGTAGTATGTTGAGCTTCATCAATCAGATTCGCGTCGCTCGGAGCTCCTATTACATTATTTCCTCCACTTGAAAGCAATAATCGGAATCGTAACGGGAACAAATTCCTAATCCAATATTAAGAAAAACAATGATCAGCAAAATGGTTCTTTCAATATTTAATGGCCGCTTACGGGATTGTGATCATGACTCGGGTATCTCCATCAAATCAACTCGAACGACTTCAATGAAACAATTACGATTGAACTGAGTCGACTTGCGAACTTTGTCGAGTGGGCCGGATTCCTGAAAAGCCGAGCCCATTAGATTCTTTATAAAACAATTTATGAAATCTTCTCATCGGCTAATCAATATAGATCGGTCTCCGTTAATTGCTTGGAGCTCGACTTACCTTACGTTTCAGTTTGGTCTGAAGTTTGCTCGTAATTATACCTACGTTCATGGATACATATTACACGGGCTCTGTGGAAGTTCACATTCCTTAGTACCGATGCGAATGTCCTTTGTGGCAACATAACATTTTGCTGAAAAATTCGACCTTTTGAGCTACACATGGTCATAATAAGTACGGCTATTTCTCGTATGTCGCGAGTGGGAAATACAATTACCAGCTTCTACGAACCAAATAATGCTGGAAACTTCCGCAGAACACAAGAATTTATATTCTTTCACTACACTAACTCAGAATAAACAACGCATTTTTTCTCTTTGACATGCAATTTCACTTTGCT
Organism: Tholera decimalis; assembly: GCA_943138885.2. Taxonomy (NCBI): domain Eukaryota; kingdom Metazoa; phylum Arthropoda; class Insecta; order Lepidoptera; family Noctuidae; genus Tholera; species Tholera decimalis. Next base: position 1,297,416 of record OW964553.2, on the reverse strand, counting down.
CAGCTATCAATAGCAGGCAAAAATCTTTAATGTCTCCCGAGGTATTTGCTCTCGGTACATAATATAGTACTTACTACACACAGCAACTCACATAGTATTCCATTTAGTCCCCAGCCTCGTAGTGACACGCTGATGGATGGTTATTTTACTCCAGTTTTGCGGTCCGCCCCAGCAACCAAGCAGGGTTCCTACTACACAACACCGATATGTAAGACCCCCAAATAATTTAACACTCGGCGACTAGGAATTTCTCGCATAGCACTTTGTTCATGATTGCTTCACTAATAATGTAATATTCAGCTCAGCAATTTATATTAATAGACTATAATGTTACACTTCTGTAATACGTTTACGTGCGTCTAATCTGTAACAAGCAAAATGGAGTAATTTACATGGCAGATAAGACAAGGAGCATTGAGGGAAATATTGAAGACGATTTTATCTTTTTTAGATCCTAGTACCACTATGGTTCCAGAGGAACGTCGGAAACAGCGACTACCTTTATTAACTGATGCGAATCATCAAAAGGGCTAAACCCTTTCGAGAAGTTTTTTATCTTACTCAGATTTCTCCCGTGAGAGATCCTGATTAAACTAATTTCTGAACAAAAAAAAAATTAATCTCTACGCGTTCCGCACTCGGAGTCCTTACACTTTTTTATCTTTTGTGGGAACTCTTTTAAATCTTCAGCGTTATATCATTACTTTAATTATTTTAAAAGAAACAGTTCCATTGATTATATGGACCTTTTATCTGCGTAGTGAGATGTCAGGGCCGGTCGCGGCTGGCTGGTTTCCATCTGCAAATTGCCAAGCGATTAAAGCGCTTACTCAAGTTTAATTCTTTGATGATAGAGCAGCCGAAAGTTTGCTTCCAAACAGCAGTTGAATGAACCAACTAACATGTTGCTGGGAGATCGGGATTTTAATCAAGATAATTAGAATATAAGAAGTTCGGAACTTTCGCTATTTAATTGTCACATTACAGTCGCGGCTTGATGACGTTGAATTAAATTACTTTGCTGCTGACTAATTTATTTCGGAGTAAAATTAAGTTCTTGGAGAGTTTGTGGGACAAACATTTTGTGATAGTCAAGCTCCGAGTTACGCAATGAAGCTCTGTTATAAATGGGGAGAAAAGCGTCGAGGAACTTCAATATCAGGAACACGTTCATGTTGTCACGCGTGCGTGGCTTGTGTTTCTAGCGCAATTTGTTTTTTTATTCAAATGACAGCTATCAGTATGAAGGCTCGGGCAATATATCTCGGTCTTCTCTCAGAACTTTAGCTAAACGTAATCTGAAACGCTTCATTAATCAAAGCCCTAACAAATTACAAGAAACACGACTATTATCATAAACAAGTCTCACTAGTTCGGAAGCGCTCGAACATGCTCCAAGTATCCACTTTCAAAGTCAAAGTATCCATATTACCAGCTTCTCCCCTGGCCCAGTGCCCCGCACCCTCACCCCCGGGGGCGCCCGACGTTGGCTATAATTTGGTGGCGGTCACGAAGAAGCACGCACGTAGCACCTCGCAAGCCACCGACGGAAGTTGTTGGAAACTTTCGTTCATACACGCCCTGTGTGTTTATTAGTAAATATTGTGGAATAATGTTGATGAGGAACAAAGTAGGTTTTTGTGGTTCAAGGAAAATGTGAATATATAAGTGGTACATTTCATAAACGACAAGCCTGAGGCTAAATTCCACATCTGACTAATTGGAATTGCAACTGATACCCAAACAAACCAGTTTGTACCTCTTAGTTTGAATCTATCTGCAAGTTAGTCACTGAAACATGTCAAGGAGAAGTGCTTCTAATCTCTCGAATGCACGACAAGTATTTCCTTCAATCATCTGTCTCTAATTATCAAATTCCTCCAATCACGTCGGAGCCTTCAAGAGGCCGTATCATTATAATCCAATAGCTCTTCAATATTACTCCGCAGATGAGTACAACACGTCCGTCCGTTGATTAAAATTGATGAACAAAGTTAACGCAAGTATTGAGTGAGGGTAGTCCGACGATGTTCAGATAATCATATTTAAACGACCACTTGTGATTAGAGATTATGATGGTAGCGTTCGGGATCGAATGCTGATCAACTATTTGGGGGAGAGTAGAATATATGTAGGTATAGATTTGAATGAAATTAGCGTAGGATTGAAGATAGATAGGTTTTTAATCTTATTATAGGAAACAATGCTTACGTTGCAATTTATCATAAGACCTCATAAGGTTCGGATTATAGTAAAGATATTATTTGCTTTTTATGCTATTCGGCTTTGCCCCTAAGATTTGTTTTCAGTTACAATTTAGCCTATATCAAGGCTCGTTGACGCTTCCCGCGACCCAAGGGCTGGCTATTTCTTTGGTCAACGGCTAAGCATTGCCATACAACGAGGCAATGCCGCCAGTATCTTGGGTACGTTGCCAGCCGACAGCGTTGAGGATCAATTTTTTGATGCTTTATTCTAGTTTGTTTTTTAAGTATTTTAGTACATAATTATGTATATTTGCTGAAATAAATGCTTTCCATCACTTTTTCAATTTAATAATAAAATATGTATATATGTTTTCTAATTCGTTAACAACATATGTTTCTGTAACAAGTTAACTCAGGAGTTCCAGAATAATATATCAAAAACAACAGTCGTACAGTATTATTACAAAACCTATTTAACAGTTATTGAAACTCTCGTGACCCAAACCAATCAATCGGTGTAGGTCACATCATAGGTCCTCATTACGTATTCACATCGTAAACAGCGTAATTCCTTTTAATTGCCATAAGCAATTAAATACAGAAAATGGCCGTTACCGTCAATTACGTGTCACTAACTGACGCTTGACGCTTCCGCGATATAAACGGCTGGCATAGCCTTATAATTGTTTAAATAATGACATCGGGCTTTTTATTGCCAGTGCAATATAAATGGCAGTATTAACATTATTAGTTAGGGGAGGCAACACGTTGATTTTCTTCTCCTAATAATTAATTGAGCAGTCCATGTAGTGAGGGTCGACCACTGCAAGTTACAGCACCTTATTTGATTAGTGGTGAGTGCCATGGGAGAAAGGAAAGTACTGAGTAATTCAATAAGGGCGTGGATGCTAATTCTGTATTAAGATAAGCGATTGGCTGTCGCGCTGAGTGCTGCAGGTTTGATTCCTGCAATGGATGAAAATGGTTTTATGACCTAGGTACAGAAAGTTATAACATGTATGGTTGTTTATGAAATACAAATTAAGGAGTGGAATTCCCTGCCGGAGTCTCTGTTTCCCGATAGCTACAGCCTAGGAGTCTTTAAGTCAAGAGTGAATAGGTTACTTTTAGGTAAGCGTGCTCCATCTTCGAACACATCATCACTTACCGTCAGGTGAGATGGTGGTCAAACGCGAACCTATTTTCAATAAAAAAAATACAATGTGTGTTATCGCAATCAGATTTAAGAAACGTCTTAGTTTGAAGCAATGTTTGATATAACGTTTTATTTGTAATTCCATTGTGCTGTATTAATTATTCTATACTGTCCTCTCATACCTAATTAACCTGTACTATGGATACATTGTAAACATATTTTGATGAAAAGAGTAACTGTGGAGTTTCTTGCCGGTTCTTTTCTATAGAAAACGACCGAACCATGTACTAACTTCTGACGTTATATAAATGCCTACGTAGGTCTATATGAAATAAAATATTTTGAGCTTGAGTTTGTATGAAATACATACCTCACCTTACAGATTCTGTTGACCTTCTTTGAGCAGTCACTGTTTATTTATTTATTTATTTATTTACACTTTATGCACATAGGTACAAAGGCGGACTTAATGCCGTAGGCATTCTCTACCAGTCAACCATGAGTGGTGAAGAGATAGAGTGGAAGGTGCAATATGTACGTGAACATTATATTGGAAAAATAATTATAATAGATAATAGTGATAAAACAAAAAAACCTAATATCATAAAATAGAAATCAACATAAATAATATATATGAATAAATACTTATATAAATACATATACATACATATATACTTAAGAAGCAAATGAAAATTAAATATGGAAATTCTGCTTATTGGTGAAGAAAGTGGATCCGCAATTTCCTTTTAAATGCGTAGCGATTGTCAGCCGTCCTGATCTCGAGAGGAAGCGCATTCCAGAGGAGAATCGACTGGATATGAAAAGAAGAATGAACAAAGTCAGAAGTATGAGAAGGACAGAGTAAGAGAAGATTATTGGATGAACGTAGATTCTTATTGTGTGAAGAACATAGAAATTGAAAGTGAGATAATAGATAAGAAGGTGGGCTGGGAGAGTTGAGTAGTGAGAAAAGCGTTGTCAAAGCGCGCAAACTTCTCCTCTGACGAATGGTCATCCATTTAAGCTCAGACCTGAAACTTGAGACATGGTCATATTTCCTTAAGTTAAATATGAACCGAATGCAGTTATTAAGAATACGGTCAAGCTTATCCAGCAAGACCGCATTCAGGTCGTAGTAGCACACGTCACCATAGTCAATCAAAGGGAAAATTAAAGTCTGCACAAGCATAGTCTTTGTCTTAACAGGCAAAAAGTTCCTCAGACGATACAAAGAACGCAAAGTGCCATTGGCCCTTTGGCTGACACTAGATACTTGACTTTGCCAGCCAAGTGTCGAGTCAAGATGCAAACCGAGATCTTTTACGCTGGGGCTAATGGGAATGACGACACCATTAAAAATAATAGGAGGTAGAGAGATAGCCGCCACTCTACCCATCATACGTGAACTACCAATAACGATGGCCTGACATTTTGAGGGGTTTACTGACACTCCAAATCTATCAGACCAGTTATTGATAGCCTCCAAATCCCGGTTTACATCCCCTATAGCGTCTGACAAACCTTCTACCCGCACAGCTGTATATAATTGAAGATCATCGGCATAAAAATGATACGAACACCGAAGACAGTGAGTAATAAAGTTAATGAAGACAGAGAATAATAATGGAGAAAGAATACCGCCTTGTGGAACACCAGCATCCAGGCCACGCCAACTCGAAGATCTCTCATCAACGCGTACCGACTGCTGACGTCCCCGAAGATAAGAAGAGAACCATTCCAGCGCCTCGGAAGAAACCATAAGATGGGAGAGGATAGCAAGGAGTATATCGTGACTGACCGCGTTAAAGGCATTGGAGAAATCAATTAATACTAATACAGTAACTTTAGTATCCTCCATAGCTTCTCTAATGTCACCAGTCACTTTAAGAAGAGCAGAGGATGTACTGTGCCCGGGTCTGAATCCAGACTGGAATGGGCTTACAAGGTTATTGCGGTAAACAAACGCAGAAAACTGTTTGTGAACACAGGCCTCGAGCACTTTTGACAGGAAAGGGAGAATGGATATGGGTCGAAAATGATTAGACAGGGAAGGATTCGATATTTTAGGAAGTGGACGGACATAGGCCATACGCCATAAGGACGGAAATTGCCCGGAATCTAAGGAGAAGTTAATGATATGGGTAATTGGCGGGAGAAGACAGTCAAGGATCAAGGTAACCATACCACGACTGATGTTATCATGGCCTACAGCTTTGGATTTAATGGACAGGATAATCTTTTTAATTTCTTCCAAGGTGGCTGGTGAAAACTTAAATGGTTCAATGATTGGACCAGGCAAACTAGTGACAAAATCAACCGTCTGAGATAAAATAAGGGGGTCCAAATTACAAGTGGTAGTAAAATGACGGTTGATATCATCCAAAATGATTGCTTTAGGAAAATCAACATGACTTGGCCTGCCAATACCAAGAGTTCCAAGGAATTTCCAGATATCAGCAGGCGAAGAAGATGAAATGTTTTCAAGAATATGGCGGCGTTTAGCGTTGCGTATCACCTGATTACACCGATTCCTTGCAATTTTGTAGGAGTTTTTATTCTGTTCACTGCGATCCTTTTTAAACTTCCGAAAGGCCCGATCCCTGCACCTCCTCGCTAAACGAACCCCTGGTGACATCCAAGGGGCTGGTGCTCGCCTAAGTTTAACCCTACGAACAGGAGCATGTTCATCGAAGAGAGCAAGGACAGCCTGATTGAAGATACGCAGTTTGTCATCAATTGTCGTTGCCGCTGCAAGCTGGTCCCAATCAATTTCTGACGCATCTTGATGCAGCTTTTCAACATCCATGCGCACATAACAACGCATGTGCAGAACTTTAGGAAGAGGTTTAGGTGGCTTTAAGATATAGGAGAGGAAAATGAGATCATGATGGGAAAAACCAGGTGCAGGACATTGGCCATGAGATGAAACCAAGGAAGGAGTGGATATTAGGATCAAGTCGAGCCACGTATCATCACCAGACACATTAAAATGAGTGGGCTGCAGTGGAAGAACATGGAGACTAACGGACTCAATGATGTGAAGGAGATTTCGGGAAGGAGGGGTTGAGCGAGAAAGGTCTGTGTTGAAATCACCCATGATGACGCAATGTGCATACTCAGAACCTATAGATTCAAGTGCCAGTTCAAGGTTGGAAAAATAATTAACGGCAGGCGGGCAATAGACAACGCCTAGTAGAGCCTTGACACCCTTAACGCAAATTTCCAGGAAGAGGTACTCTGCAGAAGCGCAATATTGTGAAGGAGAACTGGCTACTATTTTGAAAGAAAAATCACTGCGAAGATAGATAGCTACACCACCTCCACCCTTTCCAATTCTATCATTCCGGATGAGAATGAAACCGGGAAGAGAGTAGGCAGTGGAAAGAAGATGGGGTTTGAGCCAACTCTCAGAAACCAGAACGGCATGTACATTAGCATTAGAAAAGGTGTCATACAGATCGCTATAATGACTAGGAACACTCTGGCATTTATATGGCAGACATTGAAAAAGCTTTCATTTTGTTGGCTGAAGCTGCGATGCACAAAGTCACTGACAGTGTCAGGCAAGGAACAGAAACTTGCATTAGCAGAAGAATTTGCGGAATCAAAAGCAGAATGAAAGGAGTCATCAGAGGACATAGAGAAAAAAAATATATAAATATAAACAAATATATGCTTAAACTACCTAATTACCGTCCGGTGATACACTACTATCTGTGCACCACCCACCAGCCACACTAGTGTACAATTGTTTATAAAACATAATAAAAAAAAGTATAGATTTACGCAAGCGTGGAACAAAACTACATACTAAATTACACATTATACAAAAACAAAACGGAAATCTCAGACTAAGAAATTAAGAAATAGGGATAATACAAAACGTGGAACAGAATAACATAAAATAACACATTTCATTACTAAAAGATTTTAAAATTCTCCGTTATGATATTAGCACTGTTTGATTTGTCTTTTTTTCTATTCTATATTGCTGTCGTAGTTTTTTTGAATAGTGAATGACTTTGGTAGTAGACGACTTCGGTGGTGATGGATGGACAAATATGTTGGCGAATGTTTGTCGTTGTCTCAACAGTTGGCGGCTGTAAATAAAACAATTGACGATGAGTTCCTGGCGGCGATTATTCTTCAGGGATTACCTCCTAAGTTTGATCCAATGATCATGGCCTTGGAGAGTAGTGTGAGTGACCTAACTAGTGACTTTGTGAAACTGCGGCTAAACTGCTGCAGAATACGAAGTGGTCTGATAATTGCAAAGGTGGAGATTGCCTGATTGCTGATAAGTAAGAAAATTTCTAGTAAGAGGCGCAAAGAAAAGAAGCCGAGGTGTTGGAACTGTGGAAAGTCTGGTCACGTTAAGAAGGAGTGTACCCAGAAAGGGGGTGCGATGGTCGCGACTCAGTTCTTGGCTGATACGTGGTACGTAGACTCGGGTGCATCGAGTCACATGACGGGACGGCAAGACTGGATACACGATTTTTCTTCAAGGAGTGTAGAAGTGAACGTGGCGAGCGGACAGACTTTGAAATGCGTCGGTATCGGCAATGTGCGTTTGAAACTCGGAGATCATGATTTGACTCTTAAAGAAGTGATGTACGTTCCGGGGATGAGTGTTAATTTACTTTCTGTAAATAGTTTAGCAGTTAAAGGGCTTAGAGTGGAGTTTATTTAGTCTACTTGTAAGATTTATAGAAATAAATCTTGTATAGCTAGTGTTAGTTCTGTTGGCGGGGTATACAAACTGCATACTAACGCGGTAGCTTTAAGTAGTGTAAATAAGGAGGTTTCAAAGGAGTCTTGGCACCATAGATTAGGTCATTTGAGTTATGACAGCTTAAAGTCACTGTCACACATTATTGATTTTCAGAATACAGAAATTGCAAATAATTGCGATGTTTGCATTCTTGGAAAACAAATAAGATTTCCGTTCAAGAAATCTTCTTGTGACGTAGCGGCTAAGCGTTTGGATCTGGTGCATACGGACTTGTGTTCGATTCCTGTTACGTCTAACTCAGGTAAACGCTACATTTTAACGTTTCTAGACGATCACTCGCGGAAAGTATTCTTGTACTTCTTGAAAAATAAGAGCGAAGTAGCTAGCGTCACCAAAGACTTTGTTAGGCTCCTGGAAAACCAATGTGAATCCAAGGTAAAGGCAATACGCAGTGATAACGGTACGGAGTATGTAAATAAAGAGCTGAGCGCATTCTTCAGACAGAAGGGGATTGTGCATCAGGTCACTGTTCCGTTTTCGCCCCAAATGAATGGTGCGGCGGAGAGGTTGAACAGAACACTTTTGGAAAGGGTACCTTGTATGTTGTATCACGCGGGTTTGGATTACAAGTTGTGGGCTGAGGCGGCTAACACCGCCGGGTACCTTATTAAATTTATACTTACGGGTACTTTTATATTATACGGGCGTCTTCCCACCTAATCTACTAGACGGAGACCCCGTCTAGTAGATTAGGTGGGAAGACGCCCGAGGAGGTTTGGTCGGGTAATAGGGTAAAGTATGACCACTTGCGGGTTTTCGGTTGCGAGGCCTATGTACATAATGATGACATTAAACGGAAGAACCCTCTCCAAATCGGTAACAGGGTTATGGGCCCAGTATGCGCAAAGAAGTGGAATTTTACTAAGATATAATGAGCGACCGAGACCTGGCCACCATGTCTGCAGGAGGCGGAAGCGTGAGTGGGCTTTGTATTGAAAGACTGAAAGGACGAGACAATTACCTCATCTGGAAGTTCAATATGAAAAACCTGCTTATCCATGACGACCTTTGGTGTTCTATCGACGGGTATCCGGAGGGCGATAAGTACAGCCCGGAGCTAAAACGGCGTAAGAATGAAAGGGCGTTGGCTAAAATCTGCCTGTCAGTGGATGCTTCGTGCGTGTCCCACGTGATGACTGCGAAGACGAGTAAGGATGCCTGGTTGATCCTGGAGAAGGCGTACGACGATAAGGGCATAGGCAGGAGATGAAAACTGTTGCGGATGCTGTGTACATATTGATGACATTAAACGGAAGAACCCTCTCCAAATCGGTAACAGATTCAATCGACATATTAATACAAATTATAACGAAAAGAAGGTATATTAATTAGTAAAATAGTAAATAGTTTTATTCAGGAACAAAAACACAAGACAGACCCCTCTTTGAGGAGTGGTTAGATCGGCGTCACGGCGTCCTGACCTACCGCATAACGCAGGTCCTCACCGGACACGGAAGTTTCGGGAGGTACCTGTGTCTGATGGGAAAGGAAGAAACGCCTGGGTGTCACCACTGCGAGGGTCGCCCTGAGGACACAGTAGAGCATACGGTGCAAGATTGCCCCGCCTGGGCAGATCACCGACGTGTCCTCACGGCGGCGATAGGCGGAGACCTCTCGCGCCCGGCATTGGTCGAGGCCATGCTGCGCAGTTAACAACCCTTCTCCAGATACAGAAAACATGATATAATGCTCCATGAAATAATTTAAACAGAAAAAAGCGATATTTTAAACGATAAAAAACTTTTTTGCAAAAAATAAAACCGACTTCCATATCAAAACACTACAAAGCCAAAAATAATTTTAATTTCGGTAGTCGGTGTTATTCGTTTTGTATTTTCTATTTTTTTCACACCGCCTTCCGAAATTAAAATTATTTTTGGCTTTGTAGTGTTTTGATATGGAAGTCGGTTTTATTTTTTGCAAAAAAGTTTTTATTTTCGTGCTTTTTAGTGGGTCAGTGAATTTTCCAAATCGGTTCGTAAATGACGGAGTTATACGCGAACAAAAAACGCAATGCAGAGTAAACGAAAAGATCATCAACGTAAATATTTTTGTTAGACTTTTGTTGATTTTTCAGAAACGGCTTGTCCGATTTCGATAAAATTTTCATGGGAACATTTGGGAAGTATACCCTTTCTAAAAAGATAAGAATTTTTCAAATTGGTTGGAAAGCGAAGGAGTTATGAGCGGACAAACATAAAAAAAAATACAAACATCCGAATTGAGAACCTCCTCCTTTTTTAGAAGTCGGTTAAAAAATAAATAACAAAAGACATAATGAAATTGGGATGTGTTTAGAAGTAGTAATGTAATGTAAGGTGAATGTGTGGATGTATGGGTGAGTGTAAATGAGGTGTGTAAGGGGTGTATGTGGAATGTGAGTTGTGAAGTATTGTTGGGCTGTGTGATGAATGAGTTACACTTCCACGAGCTTCTTAGTCTCCGCATAATTTTGTGATTGTAACCAAGAATCTACTATCATTTTGCATTTGCTTTTAGTTAATGGGTAGATGTGTAAGTTTTTATTTAATTTGTTGTATAATTTTGAGCTTGTGTGTTTGAACTGACGACTTGCAGCTACGGTTCAACGAGACTCAGTATTACAAACCCTATTCGAGCGGCGCACTTAGGATCAAATTTAATTTGGCTGTGTTTGCGAAGAATAGTTTGGAGAATAAATCTTCTATACTTATAATAAATCTGTAGAGAGATCAATTCTGTACATGAAATATATTTCCAAAATAACTATCAGGGGATGATTAGGGATCGATATTGATGCCAAAAATGCAATCAGTAAAATTTTTGTCTGTCTGTCTATCTGTCTGTCTGTCTGTATAACCGTTATAGAAACAAAAACTACTCGACGGATTTTAACGAAACTTGGTACAATTATTTTTCATACTCCTGAGCTGGTTACAGTATACTTTTCATCACGCTACAAGCAACAGGAGCAGAGCAGTGAAGGGAAATGTTGGGAAAACTGGAGAAGTTACTCCATTTTTTAAGCTTCCGTCGCGTGTGCAACCTTAATGGTTAAAGCTACACAGAAATCATTTCATGACGGAAATGTTCTCCTTAAAATTATATAAAAAATGTCCCACGACAGCATATGTCTATCTTTTATGGTTGACTCACAATAACACATGTAACTCCCGATAGCTTAGCAGTTCGAAGCTTTCTGATTATAATATTTATCTACTCTTACGTTTATAACACTCTCTGTCACCCCTAATTGAAAAAGTTAACATTATTAACTATTCCATAAAAAAGAATCATAATATAAATCGGTATAGAAACACCAAAGTTATACGTGAAATACGCTAATAATAAGCCATCGCGCGTGAATACTGAATCATGCGATAAGCCACTGCTCAGCCACAAGCTAGACAGCCCCCTACTGGGACACTGGGTTCAAACACAAGTGCGCGTGCCCGGTGCCCCAGATGGAGGCAAATACTTAAATTAAATTAATGTGTATATAGATTAAATTAAATTAAATTAAATTACATTATTATTTATTTATTTAATGTGACATGTGTGTGATGACTGAAAATTGATGATTTTGAAAATGTATGGACCGAATATGTCTTAAATAAAAAGTTTTTTTTTTATAAGGATTATTTTAGCGAATCGGTCGCCGCGCTCGACGCGTCTCGCGGCCGAAGGTATAAAATTTCGTTCTATAGGTACTTAAGCCTCAAGTGAACGTGATTTAAACAATATTACCAATACATTAACTTAATAACACACAAGGAGTTACACGCTGACGGAGTCGCGGGCACAGCTATTAACAATAATATTGTGAGGTTCCATATTGCGATATTTTTCAACAGTATTATAGATTGACATATTATATTTCCCTACTAAATTACGAAAGTTAATCTGTCTGTTACATCAAAATCACTGAACCGTGAGGAAGGACATTGGCTACTATTTTTTACGAAAAACGACGGAAACGCGGACGAAGTCGCGGGCAACAGCTATCTATACTAATAATATAAGGCTGAAGATTTTGTTTGTTTGTTTATATCTCAGGAACTACTGATTCGATATGAAAAAATAATTTTTAATTAAATAGTCAATTTATAGAGGAAGGCTATAGGCTATATATCATTACGCTAAGGCCAATAGGAGCGGAGCGCCAATGAAGAATTCTTCAAAATCGGGGTTAAATTTAACGTTAGCCCAAAGTAAGTATTCCACGCGGACGAAGTCGCGGGCAAAAACTAGTAATAAATAATGGTTAATATACAGTCAAAGTCAACCGAGCCTCTGAGCTTTTTAAAAATGTATATGTTTTTTTCTCACACGGGCTACAGTTGAAGCTATATGTTGTATCCATTTCAGGTTGCTATCAATAGTGACTCCAAGATTTGATGAGGAGCTCGCGTTTGATCACCATCTCACCTAATGGTACTCGTAAGCGACGATGTGGTCGAAGATGAAACACGCTTACCTAGAAGGAACCCATTCACTGCTGACTTAACTACGCCCAGGTCATAGCTATCTCGCAACGGTGAATTTATTAAGCTATGCATTTATAGATTTTCACTACAAAGGTCCTAAACAGATAATTCATCGCCGAATTTCCTGAATTGAATTTTGTGCGACTTCCTCCACATCTATGCGACACATAGCCGGGGCTTGTTTTGTTACGAATCTATTGTTTGTCCAATCAAAGGTCTCAGCGGCACGACGAGCTCCGACTTCGGCTATATCCGAGTCTCTTTGTAGATAACATGGCAATCCATAACCTTTACTGCTAATACCATTTCTATACACAATATGATGCTTCAGAATGGATGCTTTGGGATGCAGCGGAGATTTGATTAGCTTTATGGGTAAGGCTTTAATCTGGAGATAAACTTATATCGACTCGGTCTCAATAAAATCAATACTGAGCAAAAAAGTATTTGTTAACCATTTATAGTAACCGCTTTTTAGTGTTTCTATAAATGTACCTATTTCTAGTTTCCTATTGCCAATGGTGTAATGGGTAGGTTCGAACCACACCCTTGCACTGTTGCCCTGTACCCACTCCAGACACAAGCAAATTTAGCTTAGTTGGAGAGGTTAACAAGATTTGATTGTAATGTGAATTTAAAAAAATGTACCTCCCATGCTATCTTTCACTGGATGTGATTCACAGGTAAAACAACCATTGTATGAATAGATAGATATACTCTTTAATATACACCATATCAGAATAAAATAAGGCCTCATTATAATAATATAATATATAATAATATAATAATTTTTATTATTCATAAGTTCACACAATATAGATTACATGGAAGTTACAGTTTTTAAGGTTAGGTACATATTAATTCGTAAGTGGAAGTTACAGTGTGTCTAAAATAAATCATCTAGTGCATAACTTATATAATATTGATTAATAGTCTAAGAATACTATAGCGACCTGCCTGATGTAAGTTTAATCAAACCTGTGTTTCAGGCCATCACTTTTCAGCGCTGAGTGGCTTGGTGAACAATAGATTACAGAACATAGAGCCAACATTGTTACTTAACGTATTATACTTTATTAGCTTGCTTTTTATGTGAAATATTAAAATAATCTAAACAGAGGAAAAATAATCTTAACTTTAAATAAATAATGACTAAATAAACACTATTACATTTATTGCGTAACATCTAACAATTTTTCTGTATCTGAATAATTAAATGTCGCTAAATATTCCCTCAACATTTTACAACATTTTTTACGACTTACACTGTAAATACTTAGAGACTTGTTGATTTTATTATATAGATATGGACCTAAAAATACATAAAATTTGTGTGTAAAAGTATGTCTAGTTTGAGGCTTTATGCAGACCAGGTCTTTTCTTCTCTTATAGGGATATAAGGAAGCTTACTGTGTTGGAGTTACTACTCCAACACAGTAAGCTTGCACCGTGCGGCAACTTTTTATTCTGAATATAGTACTCTATATTCAGAATAAAAAGTTGCCGCACGGTCAGTACCTTACATGCCTTGTAAAGCTCATGTGTGGGAAATCTAAATGGACGACAAGTGGCTACCTTAAGGACCGCTCTTTGCGCACGTTCTAATGGCAAAAGGATTGATTTTGCTGCCCCACCCCATGATGTTATGCAATAACTGAGAATAGATTCACACAAAGCCAAAGAAGCCTGTTTAATTAGATTGTAGTCTGCTATATTTCGTAAATATTTAAAAATATATATTAATTTACGTATTCGAGTGCATAATAAATCGATGTGTTTACGGAAATTTAGATTTGTGTCAATCGTTACACCTAGATATTTTATATAATCGGTTTTTGCTAACGTAGGACAACCACATGCATTGTCAGCATACGTGCTGCACTTGTGCGCATAAATGTTTATGTTAGTAACTGGCAGGTTAGTATTTCTAAGAGTAAATAATATGTATTTAGTTTTATCGGCATTTAGTGTTAGTAGATTATCCTGTAGCCACTTAGAAACTATATTAAAACCGTTCTGGGCTTGTTTATATACATCATCTCTAGTTTTGTCTGAAAACAATAGTGCTGTGTCGTCTGCGTATGACAGTATTATACCATTTTGGAGAGCCATGCTGCAGAGGTCATTTATATATATTAGGAATAAAGTAGGACCTAAAATACTACCTTGTGGTATTCCATAATTACTGTTTCTTAGCTCAGAACTAACGTATTGGCCAATTTTGACGCATTGACCGCGGTCAGTAAGATAGTCAGCTAATAATGAAAGCGTTGTTCCTCTTATTCCGAGAGTTTCAAGCTTGTGCAAAAGTAAGCGACAAGAAATGATATCAAAAGCCTTGGCGAGGTCTAAGAAGATCCCAATTGTGTGCATGCCTTTAACAAATGTTTTGGTTGGGTTCTTTGTTTTTATGATGAAATGGTCTAAGCATGAACCGCTTTGATGCGTGGGGTGGTAATGAGCTCAGGTCAGGCTCAGGTCCATAGAATGTACAGATATTAAGATAGTTATGTGCGTGTGTATCCATTTTCCCAGAAGCAATGTTAATATTTATATCACCCATTAATATTATGTTTTTGAAAGTTGTAAGACTTTGTAAGTGTGCGTTTAGAGACTAAAAAATTTACGACATTTTGAGACGGAGGTCTGTATATAGCCATAACTACCGTGTCTGAATTAATTTTAATAAGTAAAGAATTACTACTTTGTAGCATTGGTTCTTCGACAGTTGTGCTTAAACTATTATTGACATAAACAACTAAACCATCATTTTGGTTAATATTTCTTTGGGTTTTATATGAAGTATACCCGTCTAGTGATGGTATAACAGCTGAGTGGTTTGACAACCAACATTCTGTTAGGACGACAATATCGCAACTTATACCCAGATCTTGTAGTAATATCTCAAAACCATTTATGTTTCGATTTATGCTGCGCATATTTTCGTGCTGGACAATTAACATCACCAGTTTTGTGGTCAGTTTTCCGCTTAAAACGTTTGCACGTCGCACAGATGGGTGGAGTGGATTTGATGCTGAATTCTTTGAAAGAGTGGTCAGTCTCTCCGCAGTGATTACACGTCGGGCTAGTTTCACGACAGAATTTAGCCGCGTGACCGAACTGCTGGCAGTTGAAGCACCGAGTAACGATCGTGAAATCTCGGACTGGGCATGACGTCCAATTAATAAACATCCGCCCTTGATTCACTAACATCTTCCTGATGCTAGCCGGAACTTCTAGTATGTAATTGCACGTTGGGAGATCTTTTTTTCCAGATTTATGGCTCAGCTTAATTTGTTATTCAAACGACTCTCGTGTTTCATTTATCAACTTCTCTGCCAGGTTTTGCTCGAAAATGCAGTCAAATGCCTCCTTATCAGTCAGGGCTACCGGGACACCAATAACGGCAATTCTTGGGCGCCGTTTGGCTGGTTCCTCAACCTTAAGGCCCGAAGAAACTAGCTTTTCTGAGCTCCGGAGTTATTGAATATCTGCCTTTGAGTCTGTACTTATTAGTAAACCTCCATTTTTCACTTTTTTGAGGCCACGAACATGTAGTTTCAGTTCCCCGGGAGAGATAATTTTTTGGACAAGAGACTTCGTGTCGTCACTAGATTTGGTCTTGTCGCTGGGGTATATGGCCACTGAGCTTAAATTTGCTGGGCGCACAAAGTTATCTGACCCTTTTTTGACCATGTTCGCATAAGAGAACGGTTCTGCCGGGATTGTAATGCCTTCAACTACCTCCTTGAATTGTAAGAGAGAGTTCTCGACGTTTTGTTGTTGCTGCAAGTATTGAATGGTACTATGGGCTTGGATGGTTTTTTGCTTAAGGGCTTGATATAAGACAGCCATCTGAGATGCGCCACTTACGGCCTTACGGCAGATATTGCTGACACGAACCTTTTGGTCTGCGTTCATTTTTCCCTCAGAGACCAAATTGCATACTTCAGTTAGGATGTTGTCTATGGACCCCATCCATTTCTGAATCTCGGTCGTAGTTATGACTTCTCTCAGCAGCTTGTTTTCCACGGAAGGTGGTGGATTTGGGTCTACAGGTTGTACAGGCAAATAGGTTAAATATTGGCCTCGTATATCGAATATCAGAATACTGAATTCTGATAGTTAACCGTACCAATCTTCTAGAATTACCAGATTTAGTACTAAAACCAAAGGCTTCATAAACGTATCTGTTAATTACACCGAACCGTTCACAATAATGAACCGGTAGGCTAGCAACTACGGTGAAAGTACTAACAGCGTTTTGATTTAATTACCGACATTCTCCAACGAAACTCAATCACCGCAACCAACATTCATCAATCCTCAAGCTCATTGATTTCTTACCTATCCACACGTCCTGATTCGGTCAAGGCTTCCCCTTCTTTCTCCCCTCCCTATCATCCCTCTGACTCCCTCCCCCATACACTGAATAACAGCTAATAAACACCGCGATGAGCCACCGTATCAATCCGATTTATTTTGTTATTAGTCCGCCGTGCGTGATAAGAATTACTCAAGGTATTCCATGGCGGTATACATTGCCTACTTCCAGTTTTCAAGCCACACGTTTCGTTTTTTTTTTTACTAAAAGGTTACACGTAAAGTTTGGGAATGAAACGATTTTGTAACAGTTTGTTAATGAATCTGATCGAGCAAAGTTGTGGGAGTAAGTCTTGGGGCCGGAGTTTTTGGAGGCGTTTCTTTGTGAGGCAATTTTTTTAAAGTGAAATAATTCGTTCTTTGGTTTTGGGTTCAGATATTGACATAAATTTTTATCAAAAATGAAATGTATTAATTGATTTTAGACATAAAATCTGCGTGTAGTACATCTAGATTTTACAATATCTACATATATTTTTCTATGTTGCTTTAATTGCATACTTAAAGTGTTTTTCAATAATAGTTCAGTTTATATGAAAAGCAGACTTGCAAATGAGTTAAATACCCATATTTACGTTCAAACCGAGCCCAACTAATTATTCAAGTCACAGCTAATAACTGCTAATCAGATAAACTCAGGCGTCACAACTTTTGCGATGAAAAATGAAACGTATTCCTGCACTCGTAGGTGTACATTTAGCGAAGCGTTGATTCTAATTTGTTACACTCGACAGTGTATTCGAGCTGGCGAACGCTTCTGGTGTAACACGTCACTTGTAATTTGATTGGCTCCCTAACTATGTGGAAAACGGTCATAATAAATAATTAACAGATATGTCTAACAATCATATCGTTCAAAATAATGATAATATGGCTCTGATTGAGGTTCTTCTTCTTCACGTCGATGGCACATCGATTGTTTAAATATCATATTGGGTCGTGTAGGTAACCATGCTAGTTGTGACTTCAGTACCGTTTATGAGGTCTTCAAAGGTGAACGTATTTCGGCAGTGTGGATACTCCAATAGGTGAGACATCGTTTGATCAGGAGTTCCTCCATTCGTTAAATTATGCCTACGGCGACTTACTTGGTTACTTATGTTGAATCATGGTCTTCAATCAATCTTGGTTGTCATGTTTAGTAGATACTTAGTCATATGTAGTATGTTATTGAATAAAATATCAAAGACGCTAGCTAGTTCTACCTTTGCAG
The DNA here is from genome assembly GCA_943138885.2 of Tholera decimalis. Lineage (NCBI taxonomy): Eukaryota > Metazoa > Arthropoda > Insecta > Lepidoptera > Noctuidae > Tholera > Tholera decimalis. The sequence goes on along the minus strand of OW964553.2, from coordinate 1,279,199 downwards.
TAAACTCTTTGACAATCTATATCAAACATGTAACGATACAATTGTCAAACAGTCTTCGTTTCAGTGCATTCTGCTTTCAAACTACGTGTCTATACAGTGTGTTTCTTGTATACGATAGTTATGCGACCTATAAAAATATTTGTCCTATATTTTTCTACTCCGGAGCTATTCACCTGAATAGCAGTTTGTTTTTCACAATATTAATAAACTTTCAAAACAATTGCTTTTCAAAAATGCAACTTCAAACCAATCCACTGATTTGTACAAAACAAAGAAGTACAAAATTCAAACAAAACATGCATTGTTCTGAGCATACTTCAATTTGCCGCGTTCACCGCTAGAGGGCACTACAAACGATTGTTCCGATTATTTCTAGAACAATTTCATTGGCTCTCGATCTGCCAGCACCGATGTTACAACCGGCTTAGTGGGAAATAGTTTAAGTGTACGTTGCTCAACCCAACTATTGTGTTCAGAGCTGCGTTTTGAAAAATTCCGGATTCTGTTTCGCATTATTGAAACAAAAACATGAGCTGATATTTTTCTCTTTTTATTAACCGACGAAAAAAAATGGAGGAGGTTATCAAATCGACGCGTATATATATATTTTTTTATGTATGGTCACCGATTACTCGAAGACGGCTGAACCGATTTAGATTTTTTTTTGTTTGAATGGTAAAAAAAAACAATTGGTCCCATTGACATCAAGTCAGGATCTGATGATGGGATCTTGGAGAAATCGAGGGAACTCTTCAAATATGGGCACACCTATAGTAATATGAGTATTTTTTAAAGTAACTTGTGTAGTTTCATTCGAAAAGCACCATTTATTAAGTGGATCTGATGATGAACACCATAGTTGGCCACTGGAACTACTCATTATATAAGTAAGTAGGAATAATAAGTATTTCATGGGTTCCGCTTCGATTACTTGAATATGGTTATTAAGCACAATATACTCGTCACATTGCATATGGTGAAGTGAAGCTGATGGTGAAGTACCAGGAGAACTCCTCAACAATTAACGGCCCAGCATTGGGAAAAGCAATATTTTGTCAAAGGTTATAAGTAGTTGACATTTAGGCTTTTGTAACTAAATAAATAAAAAATCAACCAACTAAAAAGAGTAATATAAAAACTTTTTACCAAAAAATTAAACCGACTTCCAAAAAACACTGCAAAGAGAGTTTTTTGGAAGTCGGTTTAATATATTGGTAAAAAAAAATTATTTCATGCACAACATTGTTATTACTTGTCATTATCCTTGTTTCGATTTCATGTAAGTACCTATCACAATTTTTACAAACAAATTCCGTTTAGAGCCCACTTCATAATCATCAAAATGCCGTGTGACAAGCCCCTCACAACACACATCTATCAAACTAGGAACACAATAAACACAAACATGTGGCTTCGGTTTAATCAAAATTTCAATCGCATTTGCATTGAGACAACAGATGAGTTTATTAGAGTTCCAGCCGGTGATTTATAATGATTGGCCGCTGTCGAAGCAAATATCGGGAGCGTCTCGCCCATAAATGTCACAATCCATTACGCCGAGCGAATGTCCACATGAGTACATTCGGCCCGAGAGAGACATGGTTGGTTTATGGACGAAAAAACGCTGACGAAACCGTTTGTTGGGCGGTGATGAGAGATATACGTGGAGGCGGCGAATTTTTTCCACTATTTGTTGCGTTCCGACATTGTGATGAATATCTGTGGTTTCGCTATTCGTATCAGGCGATTTAAAAGAGAATTGGTATCCTTGATATAGAGTTTTATGAAGATCTAAATTCAAGTAAGTATGTAGCATAAAAAAGTTATTTGCGTCTTCAAGTAAAAAGGCAATGTTACAATATTCACAGGCCTTATATTGAGGCATCATTATTATGTATCATAGAATCAATTGAATACTATAATTATGGCATGAAAGCAAGTAATTATGGATATTGTGCAGGATAAATACAACCAATTCGAGGCAAAATACAGTAATCTAAAATCACAGAATACCGAAACAAATGACCTCATGCATATAGAGCGGAAGCCACTTGGTGAACGTATCGGCTTTCAATTATAAATCAGCTTTGTTACCGAAATGCTCTCTCGTGGTGTCCATGGCGTGGGTTCGGTTTAATTAAACCATGTGACACAGCAGTCGGGCGACACATTAAGATACTATCTCAGCCGGTCAATGACGCGGAGGCGACGCCACGCTGGCTCGGCGCGGTGCAACTAGTGCAAGAGAGCTCGTATCGATGCACGATGGTGCGATCTAGTTACGTAACGTTATGTTGTGGGGATGTTCTTACTGGTTATAGGTTGGGTTTTGAGGTGGATTAAGGTGGTTTAAGAGTAGAGATTTTTTTAAACATTGATCCATCTTAGCAATATCTCCTTTATCGTGAGTGCAAATTAGGTCATTGCCAGTAAATTAGACTGTCCCATTATTCACTTTTTGAGTCAACTACATGTACTACGTACATGTAATTGCCTCAAAATTTTAATTTTAGTTTTATATAGTTACTAACATAGTTTTAAGTAGTGCTACTAATGATAATTAGGTATTAATTGTGTTGGTTATGGGAAGAAAATTCTGAAATAAATGATTATATTATAAATATTTGTTCCAGTACGGGATTCGAACCCACAACACGTTTCACAGCATCCAACCGCTCAACACTGCGTCAACCGTCTTGCCAAAATGGTTCAGATAATAGGTGTATTTAAAAAAAAAACTTTTTAACAAAAAATTAAACCGACTCCCAAAAACACTGCAAAGTGAAAAATAACTTTAATTTCGGTAGTCGGTGTCTTTAGTTTTGTTTTTTCGTTTTTGGCACCGACTTCCGAAATTAAAGTTATTTTTCACTTTGCAGTGTTTTTGGGAGTCGGTTTAATTTTTTGTTAAAAAGTTTTTTTTTCACTCTTTTTAGTTGGATGATTTTTAATTTACCTAGTTACAAGAGCCTAAATGTCAACTACTTATAACCTTTTACAAAATATTGCTTTTCCCAATGCTGGGCCGTTAATTGTTGAGGAGTTCTCCTGGTACTTCACCATTAGCTCTACATCACCATATGCATTGTGACGAGCATAAAGTGCTTAACATCCATATTCAAGTAATCGAATCGCAATCCACTTAATACTTATTATTGAGTAGTTTCGGCGGCCATCTGTGGTCTTCATCATCAGTTCCACTTCCCCAAATGGTAGTTTTTGAGAGCAACTGCACAAGTTACTATAAGAAATACCCAAAACGCCATAGGTGTGCCTATAATATTTGAAGAGTTCCCTCGATTTCTCCAGGATCCCATCATCAGATCCTGACTTTGGTGATAATGGTACCAATTTCGAAGTATACCCATTCGAACAAAAAAAGAATTTTCCAAATCGGTTCAGCCGTCTTCGAGTACTCGATGATCATACATAAAAAAAAAAAAAAAAAAAAAAAATATACGCGTCGAATTGATAACCTCCTCTTTTTGTCGTCGGTTGAAAAACTATGATGAATGCTTAGAGCTGTATGCCAAAGGTGCACTTCTTGCCAGATACTCTTATGAAATTAAAGAATAGTACAATTAAAAGTCTAGTCACGGTTTGAAATTTCAAAGCTAAATAAGCAATAACTGTATATTCTTGCCAACTTTTACAGACAAAATCCGATGCTATAAAAATCCGTGGTATCGACAGAACATCGATACAGTTGCCAACCGCAGCACTAGAAGGCGCATCGCCATCACTCACTTGTGCCGCACAAAATGCGCTCGCCTTCCAAACATAAACTGAATGTTAGTGTTCCTATGTCCACATTTGTTACACTTCCAGTTATTTTATTGTTATGGTCCGACTCTGCTCTAGTTGTCTTTACCACATACTCGTGATATTAACTGCTGTTCTTTACTATTATTTTCTAGAAGATACTTATATTTTTGTTGTTATTTATTTATTAGAGACTAGCAGTTGCTCGCGACCTCGTTCGCGTGGGAAGTTTTTCCCGTTTAAATCCCGATCCCGTGGGAATTTCACAAAATCCCGTCTTAGCGAGCATCTACGTACTAAAAGGAACCCCCTAAAAATTTGAGAGCCCTACTACTTGTAGTTTCTGAGAATTCGTGATTAATCAGTGTTTATTTTAATTAGTTATAAATTCGCTTTTATATATGTATATAGATTAATAAACAGTAGTGCATTTATATTAAAATGTAATAGTAATAATAAATAAATAAATGTATTGATTTACCAAAGAAAAACTCACACAGACAAACACAGTTATATAACTACAATTTAAAATTATAACATTTAAATATAACTAAGTAGTACATAGTTGGTTCTTGCAGAAAAAGTATCTTTTTATTTCTTTTAGTGTTATATTATACAAACCAATATTACCTACTTAATGATAAAATATGTCTCAGCTTTTTATGTACACAATATATGTATTGAGTATATAGTTTATTACTTCTGTATGAAGGATATATCTAAACAATTAATTACAACAAATATACAAAATTATGTATGTAGGTATTCTATACAAAGGAAATAGTACACCATAGATTATCCGCATACCTATTTATTTTCTCTTTCTGCATCAAATCTATCCAAAGGCTGTCTGAGAAAGATCGCTTTTAGCGATAAGACCGCCCATTGTAACACCATTTTGATTTGTTAAATGCTTAGTGTATTCTATTATGTACTACAATAAAGAGTATATCTATCCATCACATTCTTTAAATCACTGGTATATAATACAGTACAATATGATTACTAAGAGCTTGGGTACCCATATTTACTTATGGTAGCCCCAAGAGTAATATAAAATACAGTTCTAAAATTATTTACGGTAGCAGTCGTAAGGTTTTTGAAATTTATCATACACTAGAGACTTGATTATAATATTGCCTGAAAACTAAGTCATACCATCGTTTGGGAAAAAAAACTGGCCAAGTGCGAGTCAGACTCGCCCATGAAAGGTTCCATAGTAACTACGTCAAATAACTTTGTTTTTCATAGTGTTTGTCTGAATTACAAAGTTATATTTGCGGTTTTAGAAAATATGTTGTACCTATCTCAAAAACTGCTGACCCGATCTCGTTCAAACTAATTTTGGTTGAAAGTTTACATTGAGATCTACAGCATATATTTGTTTAATTTTTTGTCACTTAATTATTATAGAAGTTAGAGGGGGGACTGACTTTATTAAAAAGTGGTTTTAGAAACTTCAATGTCATTTTTAAAGACCTGTCGATAGATATACACACACGCTAGGTTTAATGAAAAATAAAAATTCAGTTTCAGTTCCATGTATGGGGAGCCACTCTTTCACATGTATGGTCCTAATAGTTTCGGAATAAAATGGATGTGACATACGGATGGACAGACAGACAGACATAACGAAACTATAAGGGTTCCGTTTTTTGCCATTCAGCTACGGAACCCTAAAAACGGTCAGAAAAAACAGGGATGTTTACGTTTCCGAAAACTTTGCTAATTGGGGCAACGTTCCCTATACACCAGTTAGATGTGAATTTGTGTCAGTATGGTAGTATTTGATACAATATTTTGATGAATATAAGTCGTGAGAGAGAGATCCTATGAGTATGACCAATGGACTGGTTTGTTTTATTGATGATCAGAACAATATTTTTTTCTTTTCCTACTTCCCGGATTGTCTAGAAAGTATTAATTAATGTATAATATGAGCGTCTGTAATTTTGATGGGATAGTAAGATATATACTTATATATAGATATACTTTTTTATGGTTCTTCAACAGATCTAACAGCTAAACATGATTGATGTTTGGTAAGGTTACAATAAATAATACTGCATAACCAATTACAAGTAAACACTGCGTGCTTCGTTTTGTACAGGTAACAAAGAGAGATGAAAAGTTAAGCTTAGACTAAATATTAGTATCTATACTATGTGCTTCTACATGTTATACAGTATGTTCACTAACAGAGGGCGTTCCCCTTAACCCGCAATAGTATAAGCACATCAATTAGAACGCCGCACACAGGGCCCGTCATTCATAAATAAATTGCGACGTTGCCGTCGTTCAGGTACGCATGTACAGAGTGTTTCTTTTACGTATCAATTTAACATTTTTAGTGAATATTTTAATATTAAAAAAATAAAAACATTTTGTTTTCTAATGGTAATATTTTTTAGCATGTACGGATGCTGCAGGTTAACGGGAACGCCCTCTGTTAGTTAACATACAGTATTTTAACTACTTTCATTGATTAGCATTACGAATAAGTTCAGACAGGCCGTTTGTGTTACGATTCTATTAAGTATCTACATAAATACTTAAAGAGTAATACATGCACAGACGAGAAGTAATTATACTCAAACGTATTCTATCTGAATAAGATATCGTGTAAAATAAATAAAAATACTCTTCGTATCGCTTAACAAGTTACGCTTCACTTATTTATACGTTCGTTATCCGGAATTCTGAAAACATGAAGAAAATACTTTAAAAATATTATGGCGTTATTTTATAAGCAGTTAATTTTATATGTGGACTGAAGAATTTCCTCTCATCCAACTCTGTTCTTTATGCACTGAGATAATAATATATTATTTTTTTATTTTATTTTTTGCTAGCTTTAAACAAAAAAGGATGTCATGAAAATATATACTTAGTAACTAGGAGTGGTTTTTCTAATAAAACTAATTTCACGTCATAGGAATTTATTCAGATAAATATTCAAACCAAATTGTCAAATCTAGGCGTATATGTTCTTGAAAAAAAAAATGAATATTCCAATTACATGTAGATTTTAGAAGGATTTATAAATAATTGCTTCGCATTCTCTCTGCACGCTTGCATTCTAATGAAGAAATTTTTAAAGGCTGTTTTAAATAAGTATTTCAGAAACTGTAGAAATAAACCACCAGTAGGTATCTGGACCACAGCCTGCGCCACCCTTTAACACAATAAAACCCTTTTTTAATGATCAAAGATAAGGCCAGTCACAAAATTTTTAATAACCATAAAATTTGGTCCTTCACACCAAGGCTCGGGACGTAAGGACTAGGAAATGTCGGATGACGTCATAAAATGTGTAAACACGAGCGAGGTGTTATTTAAGTTGCAAATACACTGTCGCCGTTAGTTTCGTAGATGTAGTGCATGCAATTTTTAATGCAACGTATGCCTTTGGGGCCACCACAGTTAAACTAAGCTGGGAAATGTTGAAATGGCAAAACACGCAGTCAGAATAACTACAAGATGAGAAGGATATATTTAAATCACGTTCAATAGAGTTTCGTGTAAAATTAATAGGAATCATTATTTAAAAAATAAAACGTGTTTTTTACTCAACTGCAATTATTAAGCGTTGTTTTGGTTGTTTGTTGACTTCAATCAAAATTACGTCAACATTAATAATGCGATAATTAGTAATAGGTACTTATAAATCTTTCACTGTTTCAAAAAATCCACGCTTGAATTTTATTATAAACGACCATAGAAAATCCATTCTTTATAATATTTTACTTAAATATAATTCTGTCACTGAGGTTCTGAATTCAAATAATGATAAAGTGAACCAATTTGGTTAGTTGTGTGCTCCGCTAGAACCCTCGTTCAATAAAAAGCGGGTCAATGCCGCGGAAGTGATTGATAGCGTGTCCGACTATTAGTAACACAAACCGCAGACCATGTGCCTTCCTTCCCAATGTGCTAACGCCCTTAAAATCAGCCCTAAACGGCCGAAATAATCCGCTACCACAGAACCAATCACCCGTTGACGATATAATTTAACACAACATCCATCGCTGCGCTAGTACGCCACATGTTTATACCATCGCGCACTAAAGCGTCGCAGTAAATCGGTCCGAGGGTTTAAAGTGTCGTTATAATTTACGAGGTGCGACGCGGTGGTCCCAACGGTAGAATTTATTCATGGCGGTAATAAAATCTGTCGTTGTGTCCAGGGAGAGAGTCCAGGTTAATTCCTTTTTGAAATTCTACTGCGAAGAGAACTTGGAAGTTTCATCTGGCCTTGGAGCCGAGTATGTTACTGAGCTCATTTGAAATTAAGTCACTTTATAGACGGCTCGCAGTATTGCGAGTTTACTTATTCGTTTACTGTTGGTTTGTTTTCTTTATGCAGTTAGTAGAGTTACTAAAATCTTTATGTGATGCTAATGTCGGCGCTATTCGCTACCATTTTCTGCACGCGACCAATATGAAACGTGTGGGTATGAAAATGCCGCCGAGTAAAATATGACGCAAAAATACAAGCATATTTTGCGTATGAATATCAAGTTTAAAGCCGACTCTCTAACTTAATTACAGCTCATTAATTCTGCTTAATTTTGACAGGATACTGTCGTCAGTTACCGAAACTTAGCTCTACCCCCCAAAGGTCAGGGCGGAATAAACTCGGCATCGAACTTAATTCTACTTTTAAGTTACTCTCTTAAAACTCCAAGTTTAGCTTAAATTAATAAAAGCTTGTATCATCTGAAGCTCTCAAACTCTCAAAGTCTATTTTCTGTTCCAATTAATTAAAATTTACTTTTTTTAAGCGACGTGAATGCTAAATTGAATATAAAATAATGTTTATATAGTTTTAGAGTTTTCGCATATTTCAATATATTCATTCGTTTGTATATTTATACCAATATTTAATTTAATTTTGTCTGTCTATCAGATGTCGAGTTTAATTTCGGGGTGAAATTGAATCTAGCCACAAATAGGTTTCTGACTGGCTGTGGTAGGTAAATAATTTGATTGGTTTCGTGGCATGAATATTTTTTATGGTTTATGCAATGAAAATTTCCATTACTTAAAATAAATAGCTTTTTATCATTGAATCGGATAATATGACAGTAATTTCTCTGGCTTGAACAAACTTAACTCCTAAGTTTATGTTTTGACAATATTGTTCACAATGAAATACATATCTATGCTTTTTTCATAGGCCAGTGGTTCCTAAACTTTATTTAATCAAGAACCAATTTGGTTTCGACGTTGATGGCAGGGTCTAGGGGTACTGAAAAAAATAATCTTAACATACAAATGAAATGCTAGCTTGCCTATGTATTGAAATTAATAAAATAAACATTATTTACAAAATAAACTTAAATTTGTTGGCGTCGATTTTTTTTTGAAGAGAACTAGCTGTTTGGGTAGAAAAAAACAAGTGAACCGTGAACACACTCCAGACACTAGTATATTAATTTAAATCTCTCGCAGACGATACCTTTACCTTTTGTGGACCATATTTTACCTTTAGCGACCCACTGGGGTCCGTGTACCACAGTTTGGGAACGAATGTCAGGCCAATTGACTGATTACATCGTCTCCTTCTGTTGCAGTAGCGGCGAGGCATGTACCGCCTCTGGCGTAGAGGCGCGGCGCCCTCCCGCTCCCCGCGCACGTGACCGACCCCCGCCGCCACCATGGTGCCTCACGTGCCACTCTTCCTTATCCTGTGCCTGGTCCACTGCGACACCAAGACCGTGCTGCAGGATAAACTTGGTGAGTCCTATGAGTATACCACTTATTTAATTAAATGAAATAATCTTAATTCAGTTATATACACTGCTAATCGTAACTATGTACCATACAAAAAATAGACTTAGGCGTCGAAGGACTTCTCCACATCGTTGTCGTCTGGAAACGTGCCCATAAAACTGATAACATTGTCACGTTATATGGCATGGGTGAACGAATACATTTAACAAACATTAGACATTATTGATTCAAAAAAAAAATGCATTCCTTACCGATTTCGGCCACGACTGCAAATCTCAGTGAAGATAAGCCAACGGCGTTTATGATATTGTAGTGTACAAGTATGTGCGCTATTACAGGTGCCTCTGTTCCTTTACTCTAATAATCCGATGGGACGGCAATCTAATACGACTGAATGGAGCGAAATCAGGCACCTACAGTTTTACCAACTACCGATCTCCAAGGGAACAAAGACGCAAACGGATCTCAAGTTCGAGATCGTTGTAGAATCTTACAAAAATGACAAATATCTCAAACCATTAATAATTTACTCAACGAAATGTAACTTTCATAAGAAATCCAACTGAAACTTGTTCGTTGTTTCATGAATAAAATGTCTGGAAGAGTAATCTTGCCCGTCCACGTAAAGCTTCGCTAAACATTCATACGTTCTGCAGCAGAATGCGCAAATCTCGACTTGATAGTACCACATTAAGTTCACGTAATGCACCAGCGGCGGGACTAGGCGACTGGATGAAGCCTCGCTCTCAAATCTCATTAGGAACAACAAATTTATACCAGCTTCAAGCGTAATGGAGATGTTTTGTCCCAATGCTCCGTTGAACACAGAGTGACTGGTTTAAAAAGTTAGCACTTAATGGCGTTACAGCTTGATCGTGCGCTTTTGGTAGAGACCTGGTTTGTCAATGTGAGGATGTGATGTGTAGTAGCTCTTAGTGTTTATAATAACATCTAACGGGTTGATGTTAAGCAGTGTTCAGGTCAGTCCGTAGATGAGTGACATACTTAACATAATCAAGATTCATCCGTGCTTCGTTAAGCCATCCCTTTCGTTGATTTTCTACATCTTAGACAGTTTTTGGGTGAAGAAGCCAGAAAATTCAGTATTGCTAACCAGTAACTGGGTTGTTGAGGACAGATAGCCAGTAGTCGCATCTTGTACAATGCTGATACTCTGCTGTATTCTATTAAACTGAAAGCCGAACCGAACATCTTTGTCAAAAAGGTGGATGATGAGTTAAGGTAATCTCTCTTCATCTACGCACTTAATAAATCATTTTTATTTTAAAACAGAAATCTCAAGTAATAAAGTTGTTTATAAAAAAGTCAGCCACTTTGGATAAAACGTCGAAATTAAAGTAAATTTTTGTGAGTACTCTTATCAAAATTCTCTTCAATGAAACAATTACCGCAGCAAACTTTTATGAAAACAAAACTTAAGAACAGCTACTTAATTGTCGAACCGATCTTTTTACAAGTTCAAAAAATTACATAAATAGAAGAAGAAGTGGTTTCTGATCAATTGACTGAGGTTCATAGTAATAAAAAGTTTGCTGATTCTGACTGAAACCGTTTAAAAGTCATAAAAGGGTCGGTTGCAGACGTTCCGTGTGAACGATCAAAGGCCCCGTCGCTACAAGTGCTACGTTTCATACATGTGTAGAGCGTAGCCAGCAGTATAGCACACGTTTGCACTTAGCTACAATACGACTGGAAAGCTGGTTGGGCTTAGGAAAATATGAAACACGCTTTCACAATTTTGTATTGAATATAGCTGTAAAAATGTGGCTAAGCCCGAGTCGGACTACCCATGAAGGGTTCCCTAGTGGAAAACAACGGAAAAATTACTTTGTTAGCTACGGAAAATAACTTTGTTTTTCATAGTGATTGTACGAATGACAAAGTTATGCATGCATTTTTTTTTTAATATGCTAAATCTCAAAAACTAGTGTTCTTGTTCAAAAATTTTTCATTGATATCCGCAGATCTCAATTAAAACAATGATAAATGGACGGACGGGCAGAGAGACAGACATGGGAAATATATAAGAGTTCCAGTTTTTGCCATACGGCTACGGAATCCTAAAAAATACAGTACGTTGTCAGCTCAACGTTTTTTAGATCGGGGCATCCAAACACTTTCTATTTGATCGGAAATGTTGACCGGATTTCGCAAATGACAATAAAATAGTCACAGCAAATAGTCCACCCTATCGAGAATCTGCGACGAAGGCAAATACTAAAAAAGTTGGTCCGAATACATTCGAATGCGTGGCGCTTGATGTTCCGGGCACGTCCTCTGCTCTTATGGGGATAACGCGTGATCATGCGAGGATGCAATTTGCTAGGTTTTTTGCCCCTTTTAGATATTTTGGTAAGACGCCGACTTTGCGATTCCCCCGCGACCTAACGAATAGTTGTTTAGAGGCGGGACATGTTGAGGTCGCAGCAGTGCCGCTTGCTCTGCCGCACTTGTGATGGATTACATACGTCCATTAAGACGCCACATATGCCTATAGTCACAATCTCTTTCTCCATAACGTTTTTGCGAATAGAATGCTCTGGAATCACATTAAGCTTTATGGGATTACAAAGGAGACTCGTATTAAACTCAGCCTGATGTATTAACATTGATTTTTTCGACTTCGGTGGGCGTAAGTTATTTGCAACCCTCGACGGGCGAAAAAGGTTTATCTTTGCGTTTGTTTAATAGGCTCCACCGATTCACAAAAAAAAAACGCCTACGCTTTTTCCGTTTCAACAAACTTAAAATATACTTGGTAAATACCATATTTTAGGAATAACTTGAAATATATTTTAAACATAAAATTGAACTCTTAAGTATTCTTAATGTTCCAATTACAATTCTTTGTTCTCGTTAAATTCTGACAGTGTCTAATTGAACCAACTGAAATAGACATTTTGTTTAAATACAGAATTTGATAAATATCGCAGTGCTGTCCGGAATTATGTTCAAGTAATAGCTCCATCATTTTTCTCAAGTGGAACGCCAACAAATCTAGTCTGATGAATTAATTGTTGAAAGAACAGTGAGAGGGCAATTGTGAGAGGGTATTATGGCTCCTGGAGGGCCCCTAAACCGGGAACATGGCAGATGGCGACTTCGTGCCATAAAGAACACACAAAGAGAAAAAAAATGGAAACTTGAAATACGATTTCCGAATGTTCGTTTTATTGCATCGAAATGCGTTTGCGGCTATAATCTGATCGTTTTACGAGCTCGGCTATGTTCTAAAATTTGCAATTGTATTCTGTACCAGCGCTCATTTTGCTATAAAAACTGAATTTATTACTTTACAAGCGTCGAGGCATTAACGTCTGATATTATTACGGCTCTAGGTTATTTCCCGTTGAATAAATCAACGAATTTTTAACTCGGCCCTCGTGAAAAATTGACGAAGTTTGTTTTTTTTTTCATTACATTGCGTATTCTTCCCTTTGGGATGAGCAGAGCAGTAAAAGGCGATGGGCCAGCAACCCTTTAATAATTAATTATGTACCGATGTAATCTTTCAAGCCAATGGGCTGTTACTGCGGGTAGCTTTGAGTATCACGCATTTGAACAATAGAGTTCTCCACGCAGCGTTAAGGAAAAAAAAGTAATTTCGACTCTTCTTCCTAAAACATAAGTTAAACAGAAATTTTCCTATTCCAGCGCCGGTATATTCTCATACCCAGAACACTTGACATATCTACATTACTTTGTAAAAACTACAGCTAGCATACAACAGCTAATTAAGCGATCCCTCCGAGCATCGTAATTAAACCTCGTCATTTATTAATTAGTCACCGTGCTAGCCACGAATTACTCACATTGGAGTCATCGTGTTTTACAACATTTATTTCTTTGAAGTTGTGGACTAGATTCAATTTAGCTTCGATAATATCTGCAGACAAGTGACATTGGTACGGCTAGACTAAAATAAAATTAAATATTCTGATTTAGTTAGTTTATAATTATAATTTCGTTGTCGTAGCTGAAGATAATCTTAAAGCATTGTAAATTCTAGCGTTTTAAAGTAAATATTTAAACTTAAATATTTATGTTGTTTTTAGTGCCTTATACTGAGTTAGGGAGGGACTGCAAGTAGGCGGTAACGAGTCGGTCGCGTGACGAGAATTCATTTTAATTTCTATCGTTTCACTTAGTCTATCTATCTGTGCATTTAGCTGGTTAAACGTGTCGTTGTATAGCATAAATATAATAATCGTGGGTATATTAGCAAACTGGTTTCCATCATCAGTCCCTTATTATTAACTACTAGTTGTGCCACTTCGTACGGTTGGGAAGGTTTTTCTAGCGAACACCCCGATCTCTATTCCGAGAAAACCTTTCTCTATCTCCCAGTGAAAGTAAAGAAATTAGCTCTGACAAACAGAGAGACAGACCGACAAAATGTAAAAATTAGTTTGTATTTGTTTTAGTGTCGTATAAATAAGTATAATTACTTGAGAAAATACAGTTATTTTTTTAATCACAGACAGGCATTTTTATTCTAGATATTTTATTTCAAGGGCTGGATCCATTCTTATTTGGTAATAAGCAATGTAAGCATGCCACTTACAGCAAAATCATAAAAATCCGAAAACCGTTATTTTCGGAGTTAGATTAGATCACATATAAACCTTAGTATTCTTCGTCTAATTGAGCTCCTAAAAGTTATAAGTTGAGCTATACAATTTTTGACAAATGCTTGCCACGTCTGAATAAGCACACTCAAATCTTTGTGCATCTTTCCTCAAAAAATCGCCTCAGACATTTACCCACAAGTTTCTCATAAGATTTGACTAGTGTAGATTATATGAACGTCAAAAGCGACTTTGACCTCTGCGTTTGTTTCGGTGTTTCTTCTCAGGGTAGTAGAATCAGGAAACCACTCATCTAGTTTAAATTTACTGAAAGAAAAGAATTACACAAAACAAAAATATTTTTTCTTTACAATATGGTACGGTATTTTCCGTGAAATTCCGTGATCTAGCTGAAAACTATTTATTTTTATTGACGCTGAAACACGCTGGCCAAGAAATAAATAATTAACTCTTAATTTAAAGTGCCTCTTTTTAATTTATAGGGTTAAAAATGCTAACAGGATTAGCAAGCAAATTATAATGAATAAATCATTAAACGTACGGCAGCCTAACTTGCAAACATTGAATCAAATGATACAAACATAACTCCACGAAAACAAATGTACCAAAATGTACGAAAAGGTAAAAAAATAATTAACGATGATGAATATTTATAAGGATTGTAATGTTTCCGCTTGATTGTGAACAGTCACGCACACGCGCGACTTTGTGGCCAAATGATTGGCGAAATTATGTGAGCCGGGCATCAGAGGACGAGCACGCTAGCTCGTGTAAGCTATCGTGTATTCCTTTACAAAGTGTATTAATTTAGCAAGCTTTTTGTAGCAAATTGTTATAGATATAGCTTTTGAAAATTTAAAAATAATCCTTGGTAATGTACTCTCAAAACAATCTATATGTCGTTGAAAGCACAATATAGTCGTATAGCTACTCATATCTTTAATATACTGAATCGGTTTCAGTGTAACTTATTTTTTTTGTTTATTAAATTAAGACAAGTTTCACAAATGGGTACACACTGTGACACATAATATATCTTCTGCTGAACAACAGTACAGTTCGTCGCTTTGCAGCAAAGTGTTTTCACGGACACAGCCTTGAATTATTCAAGTAATCAAGAAATAATTACAGCCACAACAAATGTCTAGTTATAGATTGAGGTTATCCTGCCCTATAATTATAGATACTGACTTTTATTATAAATGTAAAAATAATTATCTAGTCTATTAAGTAACAGACTCGTTAATAATTCTGTACTCTTCTACGTTTTATTTATCATTTTAGATCGGTATAACCATTAAAATAATTCTTACAAAAATATGTTATATCAAACGGCAAGCAAAAACAAAAAATCGCAATACAATATCTAATCCACAAAGCAGCAACAATACTGTTATAGCTTCTCAGCAAAATAAGCTGCACAACAACAAACCGATAGAAATAACCAACAGAACAGAACAGAACAGAAACAGGAACACGGAGAACAAAAACAGATTACATTTGTCGATTTAAAAGTAAAATTGTGCATATTTCACGAACTTCCCCGCAACTAGGTGTGATAGCGAGTCCCAATTCTTTTTTTATTAAAGAATAGATGGTGCGCAAGTTTCCCGTCTGATAAAAACTGCATACAATGCCAAGTTTTTAAAGTTTCTACTTTTTCTGCTGGAAACTGTATTGCATTTTGTAGTATTCGTGGCGTACTTTGAAAAGTGTGTACGAGTGTCGTTATTAAAACGGTGATAAATGTGGATAGTGTAGTTATTTGTTGGGGGAAATGAAGAGATGTTTGTGACGTACTGCTAGCTACGCTTTGCGATATAAGTTTAAGAATAGTAAGAGTTATTATTTGATAATACTATAGTCATCAGTGAACGGAAACATCGTGAGAAAACCTATATGTCCTGTCCAGTAGGACCAAAAATTTAAGGCTTTGGATATTGACCAATTCGCACTGTTCTCACGTGGTGAATTATGGTTCATACCTTCTCATAGACACGAGGTCTATGTCCCAGCAATAGGAAGGTAATAGGCTGAATTATACATTAGCTATATTGTTTAGTACCGACCGTTTCCGAACGTACCCTTTTGACATAAAGAAATTTGATCTTGACATTACTCTGACTTGACAGATAGACTTTGCTTGGAAAAAATGCCGGTCGTCGGGACCCTCTTGTAATTGTAATTGTAATTGAAATATCGTTTGGAATCGCCTGTTGAAACCGATAATTGGGTCGCGAATTATCTATTGGTTGAAGTGTAATCCCCATTTGACGAAAACCCCGGGATGTTTTTGGATTTATCGCCGGTTGGTTGCCACTGAATGGCACGCGCTTTTGTTGGAAATAAATAGTTGGAAATCGAATTGGATCTCACGTGATATTAGCAGATTGATTGTGAACAGTGTTTGATTGAACTTTGTAATCCCGGATTGACGAGAATCCAGGGATATTTCTCGGAACACATCGCCTTATTGCCTCACCGCGTGGCACGCGCTTGCTGGAAACGAGTTTAGGCTGTATGCTGTTGGAACCGCGCCATCTGGAGACTGGCGCCTTGTGAACGTTCTAGAACACGTAACTTGCATCACACTTTTCAATTACTCATCTCATATTACATACATACCACACTTGGGGCGTGGCCTTGGGAAGGTCGAAGCTTGGCGAACCCAGCACAGAAGGTTAGTGGTAATAATGTATTCATAAAGCCTCAGAGGCTATAGGTTGTCGTAGGCCGAGGAGCCTGTAGATTATTGTGTAACCTTGTTTATTGTAAGCAACGTTTATAGCTCCACGTACCGTGGACAGTTTCAGACACAAGTATCGTTGCACTGGCCAATTGTAGTTCTTGAACATTTTGGTAGCAGAGCGTGGTTCTTATAATATAAGATCCACTGGTTTAATTGGAAGTTTTGAAAGTAACTTTGGTTTGATTACTTAACACAACTTATAACTTAATAAGTTTTGAATATATTACCATGTCATCCGGGCTATCTAATTGAAGTTGAATCAATTGAAGTTATATTTGTAATTTGTACTGTAGCCCTTTGTTGAATTGACAAGTAAGATTTATTTGTGAAATTAGGAATTACTAGTTGTATTTGGTACATAATTTGGTATATTTGTTGCAATTAATAATTGAATGTCATTGATCTGAATTTGAAAGGTTATCTAAATAATAATTACACATAGTCTAACATAATAGGACTTGAATGGTGTGGATTGACTTATTGCATTTATTTGTTTATTGGAATGTTGTTAGAGATTCTCCGGCTCAATATTATACAGTCAATTGTTGTGCTTATTGATATTTATTTGAGGTTGATCCAGCATTGTATTATACATTCAATTGTTATTTATTTTGTGACTAGCCATCCTTAGCAGGCTAGATTCATACTTGGAATAAGTACAGGGTCGGATTTGGACTTGAAATAATTGAATTTGAGTTTATTTTGGTGAAATTATTTGGTCGGCTAACAACAACAACAACAATTGACTAAACAAACAACAATAACTGTTGTTTGTTTAGTCAATTTAGCCTGTTGTATTAATATTTGTTGTTGCAATGGCCTCATTAAGGGCAGTCAGGGAGGCTGCTGCCGGATAGACCTCACAGTTGAGATGGTTCACATCGGCAGCTGCAACGGTTGAGCGTGTAGAATTGGAAGAGCTCACCCTTGCTCGGTATGGGCAAGTGATTGAGAGGATCAAGTCAGCTGATGCTGCGCTCACACGCTTCAACGAGTACATCATGGACGAGGATTTGGGGTGATGGATCAGACAGCCCGCGATAAGATTTTGGGTGACTATGACCAGATTGTCCACCTGGGGGATGTCATATGTCTACGAGCGCGGGAAATTTTGAAGAGCCGGGTGCTTGATGCGGCCAAGCCGCAGACCCCCGTTGTTGCAGGCCCTGGACTATTGAGTAGGCTGCCCACCCTGGAGCTGCCACATTTTGACGGTCGCTTGGACCACTGGCTGGGCTTCCTAAATCTCTTTGAGAGTCTTGTCGATGCACGCTCGGACCTCGGACCTGCCCAGAAGCTGGCCTATTTATTGTCTGTCCTGGAGGGCGAAGCCAGAGCCTTGGTGCAGCACTTCCCGGTGATGGATTCCTCCTACCCTACCGCTCTGGACCTTCTCTCCCGACGGTATCAGAACAAGCGCTGCCTGGCTGATGTGCACATCGACCAGATTTTGGGGCTACCGGCCATTGTCACCACGTCGACGTTGCGCACTGACTTGCTGAACCCGTTGGTCTCAGCGACCAACGCCTTGAGACGCTTGGAGTTACCGGTAGAACATTGGTCCTACTTGTTGGTGCACATAGTGCTGCAGTTGCTCCCCGCGGAGTTGAGGTCACGTTTTGAGCAGAAGTATGGTGGGGATAGTGCCACCTATCTTCCCCCCTTTGACGACCTCCTCAAATTTTTGGAAGACGAGTGTCGGTTTTCGGATAACACTCGTGGCGCCACGGGGTCACCCCCACTACCTTCTCAGCCCAGAGACCAGGGACGGACTAAGGCTCGGGGGCCTGTTGATGTTCCCCCCGCCCCCCGTTTTGCTGGCGCCCGGAGTCCTCGGGCTAGGGGGCCTGTTGATGATCGCCCCGCCCTCAGTTTTGCTGGCGCCCGGAGTCTTTGGGCTAGGGGGCCTGTTGATGTTCGCCCCGCCCCCCGTTTTGCTGGCGCCCGGAGTCCGCATCATTGTGACTTTTGTAAGGCAACAGGGCATGCCATGGCGCGTTGCCCGGCCTTTTTAATTTGCACGTAAGTGCCCGCCGCCGCATTGTCAACGCACGCCGTTTGTGCTTCTCGTGCTTGGGGGCCCACTTTCATCGGGACTGCCCCGACCCCCGCCCGTGTAGAATTTGTAAGGGGTCCCACTTGGAGATTTTGTGCGCCAACGCGAACCGCTCCAGCAGACCATCTTCTGAGGAAGGTTCGCGCAGGGGGGGGTACCCCGGAGACGAGCACCGGGCTGAGACCCGCGATTCTGTACGCCGCACTCCACCCCCCGCGCAAGTTGAACGGGAGCCCCACGAGCGCCATTTGGTCTTCCCTCGTCAGGGAGAACGCGCATTGGCTGCTAGGCAGCAGTGGCCGGGTCGGCGCCGCTGCCTTTCCCCTCCGTTGGCGGAGCGTCCCCGGTTGGAGTCGCGCCCTCCGCCATTCGGGCATTCGGTGGGATATGCCCCTCCAGTGATGGCGAGCGGCTCGGGACACCGCGCGGACGAATTTTTTGATTGTTGGCCTCGTCGTGAACGAAGGCAGCCTGGACGCGGCGATCGGTCGCCGCCCAGGCATCGCTAAGAGATTACCGCCTGCCCGCTAAAGGACCCCCCCGATCAAGACGATTTTGTTGCCAACGGCCTCGGTCAAGGTCTGGGGACCCTTGGGTGACTCGATTGTGGTCTGTGTCATTTTGGACACGGGAGTCCAGGGTTGCCTTTTGTCGTCTTGGTTAGCGGGACAGGTTGGCCTGAAGGTGAATGACCTTTCAGGCAAGATTTGGGGAATTGGCGAACCGGCTGACACCACTGTTGAGGGAAGGACCTGGTTTGAAATCACCCTTGTGAGTTGTCCGTACCCTAAAATTGGTGCTCCTGCCCTTGTTATAACTGAACTTGGTTGGGACGAGCCACTTCGGGAAACCCTGTTGGAGGACGGTTGAGGCCCTCTAGCCTTCCCTATGGGGCCCGTCACCCCCTTTTGTTGCCCAAGGAGGGCCACTTGGTTTAATTGTTGGTGACTGATCGTCACACTAAGAACTCGCATGCCGGTTGCAATGCGCTGTTGGCCATTCTGCAGCGAGAATTTTGGATTTTGTCGGCTGATCGCGTCAATGAGGCGAGGCCCTTTGCTGGCGTCGTAACGGACTTTGTTGGTCCCCCTTTGTTGAAGACGTCCACCCTTCGTAATAGTAAGATTGTTAAGGCTTATTTGTGTTTGTCTGCCTGTCAACAAAGGCAGTACATTTGGAGCTGGTAACCTCCCTCTCGACAGAGGCCTTTGAGGCGACTTGGAAAGATTTGTGTCTCGCCGTGGGTTACCTTCTTTGATAGGTCTGATTGCGGTACGAATTACAAGGGTACAAGTAACTATTTGAAGGAGGTATACGCCTTCCATAATGAGAGCCAGGTTGACATTGGTAATAGTTTGGCCCGCCGAGGGGTCACTTGGTTGTTTGACCCGCCAGCCTGCCCCCCATTGGGGGGGTATTTTTGGGGCCGCGGTGAAAGCGGCAAAGGGACGCTGGCGGAGATAGTTGGGAGACACCGTTCTCACCTTTGAGGAACAAGCTTCGGTATTTGGCCGCATTGAAGCTGTATTAAATTTGCAACCTTGTCAAGACTTCCAATTGATTAGCGGACGGGTAGGCCCGTCCGGGGGGGGGTAGATGTTTAGTACCGATCGTTTCCGAACGTACCCTTTTGACATAAAGAAATTTGATCTTGACATTACTCTGACTTGACAGATAGACTTTGCATGGAAAAAATGCCGGTCGTTGGGACCCTCTTGTAATTGTAATTGTAATTGAAATATCGTTTGGAATCGCCTGTTGAAACCGATAATTGGGTCGCGAATTATCTATTGGTTGAAGTGTAATCCCCATTTGACGAAAACCCCGGGATGTTTTTGGATTTATCGCCGGTTGTTTGCCACTGAATGGCACGCGCTTTTGTTGGAAATAAATAGTTGGAAATCGATTTGGATCTCACGTGATATTAGCAGATTGATTGTGAACAGTGTTTGATTGAACTTTGTAATCCCGAATTGACGAGAATCCAGGGATATTTCTCGGAACACATCGCCTTATTGCCTCACCGCATGGCACGCGCTTGCTGGAAACGAGTTTAGGCTGTATGCTGTTGGAACCGCGCCATCTGGAGACTGGCGCCTTGTGAACGTTCTAGAACACGTAACTTGCATCACACTTTTCAATTACTCATCTCATATTACATACATACCACACTTGGGGCGTGGCCTTGGGAAGGTCGAAGCTTGGCGAACCCAGCACAGAAGGTTAGTGGTAATAATGTATTCATAAAGCCTCAGAGGCTATAGGTTGTCGTAGGCCGAGGAGCCTGTAGATTATTGTGTAACCTTGTTTATTGTAAGCAACGTTTATAGCTCCACGTACCGTGGACAGTTTCAGACACCAGTATCGTTGCACTGGCCAATTGTAGTTCTTGAACATATATGTTTAAAATGTGTGGGATGATTTTATATCATTACTGTTCCTCTTTATGTTTGTCATTACATAATTTGAATCAAAACCAGAAGGGGATTTATACATAGCTATCAATATCTAGTTAAAATAACATGGAACATTTTCCCCACAAGCAGTAAAACAATACCATTTCTCCCCTAAACGAACCCGCAGGCTAAACCAAGTCTTAACAAAACCGCTGACATAATTGGGATCACAAAATTTGTCGCCACAAGCGTCTAGCGGGCCGAATGACCCGCCTTTGATGATCGCAGCTCCGGTCACAGAGTAAATAGTTACAGAAGACCTGCCATACAACTATCAAATGTCCACGCACACAGAAACACGCGTCTACATAACTTGTTAAATAATTCGTTTTTTAAATATGGGTTATGCTTGTGTAGGATGATACAAGATGAGCTGCCGACAAACTGTTTTACAGTTTGGCAGAATTAAAAAATTGTATTGTAATTTGATAATTTGGGTTAAATAAATAAAAAAAAAAAAAAACACGCACTTCCAAGGCAGATGGCATTAATTTGACAGTTTCAGTTCTCCTGGAATTTAATGCAGCAAGCTTATGTAGCTAGCCAACAAGGTGGGTTGATCAGGACCGTTCCAACTACACGCAGCTCTACTCGATGCCAAGAACAAGTATAGATAGCAGGACACTGTCAGTGATTTAAGCTACGGGGGGTTCACGACCATTTGTAGTGTGGAACTCAACGCGAGGAGGATATTTAAATGTAGCAACTACAATAAAAATTGGGATTCTACGCAGTGTTAAATAAAAATTCCATAATTTCCCTTATATTTTGACATTTTATATCATTAACCAGGTGGTTTATAGCGCAACTTGATAAAACAGTATGTTAACTAACAGAGGGCGTTCCCGTTAACCCGCAATAGTATAGCATTCGTACATACTAAAAAATGTATTACCATTCAAAAACAAAATGTTTTTATTGTTTTAATATTAAAATATTCACTAAAAATTTTAAATTGATACGTAAAAGAAACAGTCTGTACACGTGTACGCATTCATAAATAAATTGCAACGCTGCCGTACTTCAAGTACGCGTGTACAGAGTGTTTCTTTTACGTATAAATAAAAAAAAATTGTGAAAAATATTTTGTTTTCGAATGGTAATATTTTTTTGCATGTATGGATGCAATACTATTACGGGTTAATGGGAACGCCCTCTGTAGTTAACATACTGTATAATAATAATCATTATTCGAACTTTTTGCTCACATACGAGTAGTAATCATCGTCCCAGTTGTTGGAAACTGTGTCGCAATTATTAATACTCATTTCCAAGAACCCAATCACCAAATCGTAGTAATTAGGTACAGTTAGAAATTATAATTGATATAATATCACTCTTGATCACACCCTGATACCGACAGCGCCGCCGTGCCATCAGTAGTCCTATCTCTCTGTTCTTGCGCTATAAACAGCTTGGTGTATGAAACGGACTTTCTGTATATTTCACTATTCTGTGGCCCGGCTCTTTGATATACCCGATATTCTGCTTAGTCCGCTGAAGCAGTCGATATGCAGTAAAATTGAATTGATAGTCGTCTACAAGACGCGCAGTTTAGGGTCCGCGGCAATAGAATGGAAGATTTGCTTTATGTGGACTTGCAACTTTGTTGGATCTCGTTTTAAAGTCGGTTTGTTGCTGATAAGATCAATAGAGTGTATCCAAATAGAGAGATTAGCTACATTCACAAAATGGTTATGAAATGTATTGTTGGGTATTATGATTAAGGGCATAATCCATTATGATAAAATTCCTGCTTCTTGGATTAACTGAAACCTCTTCATACTTATTGAGGACTTTTATAACTCAACTTGCTGTGCGTGTAATGCGTGCAATGCCACGTAAAGGGATTTTTTTTACTGGATATTTTGGTCCAGAAACGCTCACGTTCCCTCAGCTACTTTGCTAAAGTTTTATCACAATTTGATCGATAGTTTAAGAGTGCTTAGGAGACAAATATACAAAGATAAATTTTTGTTAACATAGAAAGAAGATTGGGCGTTTCTTTAAAGTTTTCAATAAAGATGTGGCGAATAGTTTGTGTTTTGAGTGCGTTCAATTTATTAATTATTCCTAAATCCGATGACTTTAGACGGATAGGAAAAAGGATTATTTCATCAGAAATATTTCTACTATTAAATCAAGTACATATAACAGAAACTTTAAAATTTTTGGTACATAACTCAGCACGTCGGGGGTCATTGACATCATGTGCTCCGGCGCCCATTACTTGGCAGTGTGCATTACTGCACTTTATTTAAATAAATACGCCGTTAAAGCAATTAAATTAAATCACGCGAACGACCACTAACATTAGATGGGACATTTATAGAAAACATTTTATTTATTTATGGGTGAATTGCCCAAGCAAAAAAAAAATACACGGCTAACCTGAGAACGGTAGTGCAATGTGCTAATTTTTAATTTTACATATTTTTTCTCAACAACGTAAGTACTTCTCTACCTTGGCAAAAAAACTCATTGATTTCTACCCTCTAATATACCAAAAAAATAAATAAATTACAAAGTGTTATTTTATCATCACGGCAGCCTGTCCTGAACCCAATTCCGCTCATAAAATACCTTCCCTGCAAATACATTCGTAATATGGATTTAAATCGATTTTGTTATCATTAAATTATAATATATTCGATCAAATAAAACTATTTTTGTTTGTTTATCTTTTTTTTGTCATGGATTTGACAGGCAGTCAACTTTAAGGGTTATGCACGGTTTATGACGATTTATAAAAAAAAATAGACTAAAAATGGAATTAAGCGCCAGGAAAAAGATGTTGTCAAGTTTGACGTTGACATTTTTATGGGAAAAATTTACGATGTTGTTAATACAGTATAATAATAATTAGGTATTTATTATAAGCCACCTGGGTTTAACTGCAGGGCAAAGGCCACCCCTCCCTCCCGCCACTTATCCCTTTTTTTGTTATCGGGGGGAAACCTTCAAAAGGCGCCTGAACCTTTGGGGAAAAGAACAGGGAGTGTGGGATTCCTACCTCACTAAAACCACCCCGGTGATCACCATCAACACGTAGAAGGGGCCCCGTTACCTCTTAAAAGACCACTCCGGAATCCCCTCTGTGCAAACGCCTGTTGGGGCTCATCCCTGATGAGACTGTAAAGGGGTCTCCCCTGAGCTTCGCTGTGAAACCACTTAGCCCTATCCAAAGCTGTTCGTGACCAATCTTTAAGACAAGAGTCGAGCTTGCTCTACCATCTCTACCTAGGCTTGCCGCGTAGCTGTTTACAACAGACTGTGTGGTTAATTTAATACATCAAGAAATAATGGCATAACCTTTCAGCCTTTTAAGCAAGAGTGTATAGGCATCTGCTGAGCTCGCTCGCATCGTAGACCTCATCTATCGCTTACCATCAGGCGAGGTCGAGGTCAAGAGTGGGCTCATCCCGATAAAACATATTAAAAAATAACACTGTAACACGAAAATTGTTTTTATTTAGTTTAAACTAATTGAGATATCCAAAACTACTTAGACGGAACATACTCAAAGGTCAAAATCTTACAATCCGTACTGGCCATATGAGTAATATAAGGGTAAATGTCAGAGATTGGATCTTAAGGAAAGTACCTTAAAGATTTGAAACTAGACAACTTTTGTCTATCGTGTATCTCAACTTAGAACTTTTAGGAGCTCAACAATTTGATGAACAACACCAAAGTCGGGTCATTTGCGTAGGCCGCATTAAGTACTCAAACTGCCAGACACTCACGAATCTGCCCCTAATAAATACCTACTCCTTAACTTATAATCACAATACGTTATAGGTATGAGGGTTGAGTGAAATGATCTTTTGAGGAAAGGAACACACAGATTGTACTGTACCTGCAAGTTTTTGTCAGTAGTGGACTAGACTGTAACTTACAAATGATTACGCACAGTGACTTCATCTCTTGTAAGTTGCGGTAAGTTGTAAAAATATTTTTTTTTATGGATTTGTTTGACCACCATCTCACCTGATGGTAAGTGATGATGTGGTCAACGATGGAGCAGGCTTACCTAAAAGTAACCTTTTCACTCTTGACTTAAAGACCCCTAGGTTATAGCCATCGTAAAACACAGACTCCGGTAGGGATTTCCACTCCTGCCGTACGCACAATGAAAGTATTTCCAAAACGTTTAATGCGTATGGGTGGAATGTCCACCATAAAGCGATGGCGCATCGCCGTTTGTCTTGTAGTCTGATGATGGAACGGACTTGGCGGAATTAGATTGTGTAATTCCATCGCACACTCCCCAAAATGTAACCGATAGAAAACCGATAGACTTGCAACTCGTCGTCGATGTTCAAGGCTCTGGACCACTGCATCGTTGCCAATGAGTCTCTTGGCCCATTTTTCTATGACGATGTTCTATGATGGTATACTCATTAAACTAATCTGCTTAATTTTTTTAATATTTGTCTCGTTTCATTAAACTTATTTGAGTATTGCACGTCTCTAGTAGTACAGAGAATCATTATTCAACATTGATATACAAGACAACGGAGGCGATCGTAGCCTATAATGTTCCTACTACTGTGACATAGGCCTACTTTCTTTAAACGAAAATTGTCTGTAATGTAATGCGTGG
This sequence comes from Tholera decimalis, assembly GCA_943138885.2. Classification (NCBI taxonomy): domain Eukaryota; kingdom Metazoa; phylum Arthropoda; class Insecta; order Lepidoptera; family Noctuidae; genus Tholera; species Tholera decimalis. Next base: position 1,253,224 of record OW964553.2, on the reverse strand, counting down.
GCTCAGTGCGCAAGTGTGTCACAAAATAACACAAAGTAATGTGTCTGTCTGATTTCGAAACCATGATCTACAACTCGCAAGTCCCATCTGTTACTACGGGGCTACCACCTATGTGGCGATAAAACAGATAAACAAATTCAACAGACCTTTAGGTACAGCCATTTTCCCTGTCTGTACATAAACACCATTAGTAAATACATACACACGCATCAAAGGCCGAAGTTTGCCGATGTTTTCCTACCCCGATTAAACGTGTCAAGCAATTTATCAAAATAAATTGCTCACACGAAGGAGAAATGTGTTAATGTTGGCAGCAATGTTATGTCACAATTATATGACATATTACTGTATGTTTAATTTCTATATTATACTGTTTTGACTGAGAGGCGACAAGTTAAGCAACGTAACAGTACAGAAATTTAATATTAGTGCTAATTCAAATGCCAAAAATCAGTTATTCATGCAGTATGCAGCACAACTGTCTGCAAATATCTAGACACACGGCAGCGTGTCAAGCCAAGTTCATAACTCAAAAACTATTCAACTTAAACACACCAAATTTGGTTTATATAATGATGGGGGTCTCATAATATAAACTCTATCACTAGCCAAATCAATCGATGAGGTTGTAGCGACATCTATATCGCAACATACAAACTACCCTGTATCGCGCAAGCAGAGTTTACCGCACAATTAGCATACATACAAATCACCCGATCGCAAACATCGGGCAGTTGCCCACCAGACAAAACACCTGTCTGGTCGGAGGATCCTCCCTTTTCAACGGGAATGCGGGACTTTACACCCTGTTCCGCATATCCCCAAACTGGTGACCCCGGGCATGAACATCAGCGCAGCCTTCGTGCAGAGCTAGTTCAGCGTGACGTCATCATCACTTCCTTCAAGCTTTCGAGCAGCGAGTCATACAGCCAGCCAGTACCCTCGGCTTCTACGGGTATCCTGACCACCAGCATGCAGCGGACGCGCATACCTGGTTATCACCCTCAACCTCTTCAGCAACCTTGGCACAGCACACTGCACTTCGGCCGGTCAGCAAGCAGAGACACTTCTCTCCTGGTCGACGCAGCAGCCAGCCACTACGCAGCACTGCACCACTCCGACCCACTGGAGATCATGCAGCATCACTCCGACCCACTGGAGTATCACCCCGACTACTCCGACCCACTGGAGTATCATCCCGACTCACTGGGATATCACCCCGACTCAAAGGGGGCAGCACCGCAGACAGTTCCGACTCACCGCGAACTATGCGACTTCCGGTTCCGACGCACTGGAACCTACCTTCCACTGGCCCGGCAAGCATCACAAGATGTATGGACGACTCATCCTGTTACGACCTCTGGTCTCGGAGGGGAGTGATGTAGCGACATCTATATCGCAACATACAAACTACCCTGTATCGCGCAAGCAGAGTTTACCGCACAATTAGCATACATACAAATCACCCGATCACAAACATCGGGCAGTTGCCCACCAGACAAAAACACCTGTCTGGTCGGAGGATCCTCCCTTTTCAACGGGAATGCGGGACTTTACACCCTGTTCCGCATATCCCCAAAAGGTTCAATAGATCATAAGTTATTTGCTTTGTGTAAATAATTCGACTATTCAAATTGAAAAAATCATATTTTTAAATAAGCGTTGTTCTAGCAGAAAAAAAAAAACAAAAAATTGTGTTTTAAGTTATGTTATGTAGTTCTTCTAAATAAATTTCAGGATTGTCTACAGAACTTGGCACACATTTAGATCTCAAGTCTTTTGTCGGCGAAGTCGACAATTGAACTTGGCTCCCATTTTCACATTTATGTTTTTGGTGGGATATCCAACTACAGATCGTAATGTTATACAACCAACATGAACAACTGGATATTGGAGGATTGAGAGCTAAATAACTTTCTGTAGGATTCGTTTATTATAGACTTTCGCAAAGTAACGCCTTATTCCTTTCTGTAGATTGGAGTTGAAGCATCTTTTCACCCTTTATCGATGGAAATGTCTTGTTATGACCTGCATTGATTCGTATGGCAAAGCAGTAGGCCCGTGCTAGTCTAACTTAATCGGTGTACCCTGACAATGAAGAAAACATGGAACATCACTTTGTATCAATCTATTGTATGTTAATGTATTTTGGGCATGGAGTTGACGTCAGACCTCAACTTTGGCTCAAATATCGAGTCCAGAGCTCAGACTGCAGCAAAAAGCTAGAAATCCTACACAAGGAGAGACGGTACTTCACGCCTGGACAACTTCTGAATCTATATAAAGCACAGGCCCGTTCCTGCGTGGAGTATTGCAGCCACTTATGGGATGGCTCTGCAAAATACCAACTTGCTGCATTGGACTCGATCGAGCGCAGAGCTAAAAGGCTTATAGGCGATTATAGGCGACAAGATGCTGGTGGACAGGCTTCATAGCCTGGCTCATCAGCGAACCGTTGCTTGCCTGTCGGTTTTCTGCAGATTGTACTTCGGGGAGTGTGCGCAGGAGCCCCATGACGCGATTCCTCCATTTCCCTTTCACAACGGTCTACGCACTGCTGTGTACCACCCACACTTAGTTGATATACCGTCTTCTTGTACCAAGTGCTTCTCCTCCACATTTATTGTGCGCACAACCAAGCTGTGGAACTCTCTGCCGGCTTCTGTGTTCCCTGCTACTTATGATCTTTCAATCTTTAAAGCAAGAGTGAACAGACATCTTCTGTGCTCGCTCATTCCTTCGTAGACCTCATCTATCGCTTACCATCAGGCGAGGTCGAGGTCAAGAGCGGACTCATTCTGAATAAAAAAATATAAATAAACTATTAACCTTGTAAGAAAATACTATTGTAAAATCACAATAATAATCTCAACCATTCAAACTCGAAACCTACATTTTAAAGTGTCTTCACACAAATTCTACTATAGATTCTTTGTATACGATCAATTTCACATGTATTTCACAAACGTTGATAACATAAATCCATTTGATTTGTCCTCCTCGGTCAATCTCACAAATATTATAATGAAATGAAATGAAATGAAATATTTATTCTGTAAATTGGTTATAAATAACACTTTTACACGTCATGTTTTTTTTTTGCGTGTTTAGTTTAGCTAGATGAGGCCGGTATTTCCTAACTGACTACTCTGAGAAGAAACACCGAAACAAACTCAGAGGTCAAAGTCTCTTTTAAAGTCCAGACAATTTGTATTTGTATATGAGAAGCATGTAGGTTCATGTCTGTGGTATTCTTTTGAGGAAATAACCACGCAAATTTGAGCGGACCTGTCCAGACAGTGCAAGCATTTGTCAGTTATCGTGTAGCTCAACTTAGAACTTAAGGAGCTCAACAATTTGACGAACAATACCAAAGTAAGGACCTTTGGGTAGGCCACACAAGTACTCAAACTGCTTGACATCATTAAATAAATTATAGTGAAAGCAAAAACAATGAAGAAAGAATAACCTACATCGTCCTCACATTTACAATAATGAAATAATTTTATATATATAAAAAAAAAACAACAATATATAATAAGAAAACAACAATATATAAAAAAACAACAAACAAAAACAAAAATTAATAGGTATATACAATACTTGAGAAAGCAAAATTTTAATTAATCAAAAATAAATCATCAATCATAATTTTAAAAAGAAATAAAAAAGGCACACGTATATCACTGGAGCATCTCATTCCCAAGCCTTCTTGTCCTCAATATAATCTTTAACACTGTAAAAAGCTTTCTGACATAGTTTACGTTTTATCAATAATTTGAATTTATTAATACTTAGTTTTTGAATATGGCTAGGAATTTTATTATAAAAACGTATACATTGGCATCTAAACGAACCACCTATTTTTTTTAACCTTGTTTTAAGAATGACATATGTGTCTTTGTTCCTTGTATTTACACTATGAATATCACTGTATTTTTTAAACAGATTAATATTTTTGTGTGCATACAAGAGGTTGTCATATGAGGTTGTCACATAATGTATTGAGTCATTACATATGTGAACACATACTGCCTTGTCCACAGAAATGTCCACTTTCATTAGTATAATTGTATAATTTACTTAACTTCTTATTTAACTGTCATTGCTTTGAATCAAAATGCTCTGCCTTCGTCAAAGTCAGAAGACATAACGCGCCCTCTATTTATTGCTTAATAATTTATTAATCTACGCACAGCCTTAAAGACACCGCTACAGTATCACAATCACTAAACAACACACCTCGATCCAAACTTAACATATAAATTACAAAATTACACACACCCGAATTCGCTCAACATCGGTAATCTCACTTTAAATAAGCACAAACAGTGTAATATTAATTACTCAACTGAAATTACACTTTCTAAAGTGGTTTTGTGAAAGTTTGCAATTGTTGATTACGCCGAGGAGTCGATTACAGGCAGCAATTACGGCGAGTGCCAACTTGTACTGATAGCGATCCTGTAGATCTGCTCACCTTTTTGTGTAACCCTTCTATCTACTTTACTACAGGCTAATTTTGAAGAAAGGAAAATGCAGTACTGTATTAATTGACGGTTAATTGTTGGTGTCTCTTTGAAATGCAATTTTCTGTAGCTTGTTTCCTGTCGGTTTTTATCAGAACATATTAAGTTCATATGTAACTAATAGCCGTGCTGTCAACCAGTTCATTGAGCTTAAATCGAATCTCACTAACCACTACTGACCGCCCAACGCGTGTCGGATTCTCGCCAACAACGCCCAGGTGCCAAAACGCATCGCAACTTTGTGAAATGGGGCGTTTTTTTGCAAATCATCTGACTCTCCCGTCACTATCAATCTTAATTACTAGAGGCGCTTTCTTTCGCGGAAAGGGTGCGAGGTCTGTCAATCTCCTGAATTATGATCTAAAGATTTAAGGTACCGTAAAGGTCAGCCGAGAAATAAATTATACCAAAAACCAACAAAAATGTTTGCGATACTAAAGGAACTGTACATTTCCCCGCTGTCTGACATTTACGTAAATATTACACTCGTAAATTGGAATGTTCAGTCACGGTCAGTCTACCTGCGGCTATGACTGCTCAAAATGCTTGAAACGTCAGCCATTGTAAAAAGTTATACTGACCTCGATACCGCACGCAAAAAGTAATTTCATTCTATTTGCTTCTGTTATTGTTGGCCATTTAAATAACGGAAAATATCAACAATAACAACAAAGCTTAACAAATAACTTCTGTGATAGAATGCAAATACGAATTACCATAACGTTTGATGTAAGACCTTCAGGAGCTGATGTATTTTCAATAGAAAAGTAGCGACATCAATAAATTGGAAACAAAAACGACCCCGAACCGTTCCCACTCAGATTACAATCACTGAAAAAGGCAACAAAAACGGACAAGAGTACGAAATTGTCCCGGACAATGCATATTGCGGCCCGAGACAGGACTACCGGGCCCCAGTAATGGATTGCACTTTTTGGAACAATTTATTCGAAAACCTTCCTATTTTTTTATTAACACAGACCCGAGATATTCTCCTCGCAGTTCCTTTTCATGTAATCCTCTCATGCAGGCAGAACCGGGACTTACGCGGTGCATCCACCATCTGGCACATTTTTTGAACAAGATTGCCTATTACGATTTCCTCGAGCAAATTGGGCAACCCTGGAGGATAGCGCGCAGTGGCGGCTGCTAGGAGTCCCGGACCCGACCTCGCCTGCCTAACGAAATTGCATTTTGATTGTGTTCAACCGCCTTACACGTGGTTGGGCGCAATTATTTGACATTATTACTTTTTATTACAGCTGAAACGTCATTCCGTTCGGATTCATGCTCCGCTTGTAATTTGAATTTCGTCTCAGTGTGCTCTCATTTTCAAAAGTGGTATTTGGACGGAGATACTCTGCATTGCAGAGATGGCAGAGAGGTTTGGTTCCGAGCTATGTTATGTTTTATTGTAAGTAACGTACTTCGTGCTTTGCACATTTTATGGGTCGTGGTTCCGAGCTATGCGAAATAGTAACTCAGATTTGGACTCCTATTTATTAGAACATCTGCAAAATGCGGTTTGGGACCAGTCCTGAAAAATTATTCACAGAAGGTTTCAAATTTCTGATCAGGAAATTTTCAATTTGCATTCGATGAACAAATAGGGAATATTTACTTTATGTAAAATACTTGGCTTGCTAAAGTTGTACAATTTTAAAGAAATTGTATTTGAAATGCGAATTTTAATATCGAAAGCGTGACTAGAATGTTATTGCATTCATAAGTGCTCAACTTATCTGCTTAGCTTTTGTCCGTTTATTCGAAATTCTATTGTACAGTTTTAAAACGAAACAATAATTGCAGGAATTGTGTCACTCGCAAATACCTCGAGCAAGGAGGTGCGACGTTCAATAGACTCTTATTAAATATTAAACTGAACTGAATAATAACACGTGTAAGAAGCAAGGAAGCCTCTGCATTTTAATAAGAATTAAAAAGACCATTTTCCATAAAGCCAATTAGACTCAAAAGGCGTGTTTCGAAGCTTGTAATAATTACCTAATACCTACGTCTACGTACCAGGTAGCTAACTGCTTGCCAGTCCCAAACACTAACTCTATTACCAATTGAGAATTTACTTGGCGTCGAGTGCTACGGGAAGTATCTAAGTTTGAAACCGACTGATGTTAATTATAAGTTATATTAATAGGTACCTCCGAGGCTTTTAGTTTTAAAACGGTCGTTTGTGCTATGAAGATACGCTTCAGACAGTGGAGCCTCAATTATAAGTTGAAATTGAAATGCATTCTAAAATTGTAAGAAGTTCTTTGCAGAAAGTGGTGATGGCTTTTCCAGATTAAAAATAAATAAAATAAAATGAATATGTGTGGCGTTAAGTAATGAAAAAAACAACGCTGGAAATGCCAGTGGGCAATGTTCACAAAAGTCCACGTAATGTTTGAGAAAAATGTATTTAAGGATAAATAAGAACAGTTTGTAGAAATTAATACGTCCAACAGTAGTGAACAGTGTGCAGCTGTAAATATTAAATGAAACTCAGTTTATGTACCGTCCTCAGTATACATACCAACTTGGATCTTACCAACTCAGATCTCTTATCAGTGGAACTAAAGTCATAACAAACCATAACATTAAATCAAAGTGTATGATTTTTAACGATGGTTAGAGACAGTTATGAATCGTTTTAAAAATTCTATTTTAAATCGCAATAACTTACAGGCAGCCAAACGGTGCCTACTTCGAGATCCATTATCCAATCTCCTTACGAAAGGACCGACAAAAATGGAATCTTTTAAAACAAGCCAAAGAATTCTTGGACATCTCCTTCGAATATCTCGCAATTTGCGACCGGGATGAGACATTGATTTTCAATCCCCAAGTTTTTCACTCCACTTACTTAAGTAGTCGTGAAGATAAAGCGGATGAGACGGAAACGGTCCAACGGTCCCCTTTCGAAGCTATTTGGGCTATTTACCGCCCCAGGCTGCGCGGGCTATATTTGTGTTAGCCCGATTCTTCGGCAATTTGCTGATGTAGATCAATGGGCGAAGAATGTGGCTCATTGAAATTCTTTCAACTTTTGAGGCTATTGTAAAAGCTATTCTTGGTTTTCTGATGAGTTTCTCGGTCAGCTTTGTAGAGGTTAAATATAAACGAGATAAAATTAACGTCGAGAACGTTAAAAATAATTCAACAAACAGTCAGTGGACAAAGTAATCTCAAGAATTTCCGCTGTTAGGAGACAACGGAAGTTAAGTCTAAAAAGTAAGATAAGGATTTCACGTTAGATATTAACGTGAAGACGTCGTGTTAATAAGTTAAATCTATCCCGACCACAAGTAACATGGGGAGAGTCCCCTAAGCCTCTAGGGGTTAGAAACAGGAAGACGCTTATGAATACATAAAATCTGTTACATTGCATTCAATGCTTAAAATAATAGATTTATTGATGATAAATTAATTAAGTACCTGTTTATTTTACTTTATTTTTAGATAAAGTGCTCCGATTAGTAACATTGTGTTTATATTAGCCTAATTGGCTTTCGGATCCGAGAAATTTCTATAATAGGTGAACCAATTTCTTAGTGAACCGCTTCTCTAATAAAACGGGGTGATCACTTTAAAAATGTACACAGCTAACTTAATCAGGAGAGCTCCCGTTTATTTTTACAAAAGTGAGACATATATTATGTACGATACAATTTGGACAGTGACTCCTTTGTTAGCCTGGAGAACAAAACGTGCGCAGAAGGACGCGACCCGCCAATAAATTATTTACCTGAAAACCTAACACCATAAACCGGTCAGAACAAAAGCGCCCACATTTGTTAGCTACAGTGCAAATGTCCGCAAATAAATAATAAATCGTATTTGGGCGAAAGAGATCCAATGGCATCCATGAATAAGAATAAACAGATGGTATAACAATATGGTCTGGATTTAATACGCGAGAGGGACAATACGCGGCGTGGCACGCTTGGACCGGGTACCCGGGTACTCGGGTACTCGGGTCTCGGGTACTCGGGCATGCCGAGGAGCCTTCCGTTCCACTCCGCTGCCAAGATCGTGGCCGACAGCAGAATTTCTAGTTTCGTACACTTGAGATTTTATTTTCTATGTTTACAGCGTTATATTTTTAGAATTGAATTTAATATTTGCGTGGCATGTCTTTGTACTGTGTTAGTTTACTTTGTTTGTACAGTGCGTTGGTTTACGTTCCACCTATTGGAGCGTAATAGCACTTTTGTAAAAGTGAATTGTGTACTGGATTACGGTAAAGAGCGTGGACTTTTGCGGACAGATAAGTTAACAAATTCCTAAAGAATTTGGGCTTTTAATACATGATTTTGAAGTATCAACTGAAACATATTTATATTTGCTGCTACAGAGATACTACTGAGCATTCCACTAGCTATTGTCCGGTTGAGGAGCGTGGCTCGGGTGCATCAAACGCCGTCACAGTGACAAGCCGTCACGGGACACGGCATGACACACTTGGTACACATGACGCTAAAGCTACCACTCTTGTGCTGAAATTTGCAACACACTATTTATTTATTTAATCTTTTATCATCGGATTGTTACGCCTTGTAGAAGTTACACCAATGGAGAACGTAACAATCTACTGCTTTTTAGGGTTCCGTAGCCGAATGGCAAAAAACGGAACCCTTATAGTTTCGTCATGTCTGTCTGTCCGTCCGTCCGTCCGTCCGTATGTCATTTTATTCCGAAACTATTAAGACTATACATGTAAAACTTGGTACGTGGATTTACTCTGTGAACCGCTTTCCGATTTTAAGAAAAAAATAACGAAATATTTAAAATTAAGGGGGGCTCCCCATACTAGGAACTAAAACTGAAAACATTTTTTTTTTCATGAAACCTATGCATATGTGTATCTATAGACAGGTCTTTAAAACTAATATTGAGGTTTCTAAAACTACTTTTTCGTAAAGTTAATAAAAAATGTGTGTCCCCCCGCTCTAACTTCTATAATAACGGAGTGAAAAATCTAAAAAAATATGTACTGTCTTTCAACCAAAATTGTTTTGAACGAGATTGAGTTAGCAGTTTTTGAGATACGGCATATTTTCTAAAACCACAAATATAACTTTGTAATTCATACAAACACTATGAAAAACAAAGTCATTTGGCGTAGTTGTAAAAATTGTAAATAAGCTAGTTTTAAGAAATTTGTAAGGTTTTCTTGTCAGATAAATATATTATATTATATTTATTATAGTAACTACGGAACCCTTCATGGGCGAGTCTGACTCGCACTTGGCCAATTTTTATATCCTATGCACTATGCACGGTGGAGTGGTGGACATGCAATGGAATGATGTTGGGTCACGTACTCTCATTTACGCAGCATCAGGCTACGGCTTCGATATAAAGGTCTAGTCATCAGTAAGCATGAGTATTCGTTGCTTCCAGTTTTCATTTGCAAATGTTTGAAAGTTATTGGCAACAAGCCGTATCGTGTTATCACAACTGGGTTCTCGACTTTAGTTAGACACTTTCTACAGTACGTTAGAGGCGAGGTCGACTATAACATAATTCTGATTTATAAACATACTATGATAAACACACATAATTTGGATTTATATTTATAAAAATACAGCGATATTATCTACCAGATTATTATGACTGTAATAATTTGGGTCCTTATATTACAATGCACAGAAATATTATTCGAGTCATTCATTGATTTTGGGTAAATATGTATTTTGCATTTGTATGCATTTGCGTCTAGTTGGAAGTTTATAATTATGTAATCATTAACTAGTTAAACACGAGCTACAAATATAACTAGGGTTTACAGTAATGAAGGAGCAGTGTTAGCCCAGTGGTTGAAGGTACGACTTACGAGTTAAAGGTAGTGAGTTCGACTACAGTCAGGCACGACGCTTTGTGTGAATTCACATCATCACTCTCAAAATGGTGAAAGGAAACATTATAAGGAAACCGGAATATCTTAGAATCGAAAATCTGAAGACATGTGACAATAACCGACCCGCACTGGACTAGTTCGTTGGATTGTGGTCCATTAACTCTCATAGAGAGAAAGCTGGTAACCGAGCTGGGATGGCTATAAGATGTTACGTGGGTGGGAACGTTATAAGATGTTATGTTATATTATTATTTATTTATTTAAACTTTATGTACAATAGTGTTACATGGGTGGACTTAATGTAGCAAGGCTTTCACTACCAGTCAACCTTTGGGTTAAAAGAATACACATTGTGGTAGGTGTACGAGAAAATGGAATGAAATAATATATTTAATATTAATAAACATAATACTAATATATAATAATACAAATAAAATATACATATATGCTAAAATGACAAACTAATAGATACGGTGCTTTATAATATTCTTTCTGATTCTTATAATAATTATGACGAAGACCAAACTAAGCCCGTTAAGTAGTGGTTTTTAATTTTACGGTCAGGGAAATTTTGTTTATAGAAAAGTGTCAACCAGGTTATTTATTAATTAAGTACAGCCACATCACATACATTGCATAATTTAAAACAAGCTTAATAATAAAATAACTAATGCACATGACAATTAAGGCATACAAAGCGCTCACCGGAACAATAGTGCTGCCTTGAAACAGTCTTATAACTAAACATTAATTTACAGTGTAAACTAATTATATTGTTTTATATTGTAATGTTATACAATAAAAGAATATATTATAAACATTAAGAATTATTGAAAATTTTAACAATGTCAAGATAAAAAAAAATAAACATGACAATACTTTAAAATTAAAATAAAAACTGATTTGACATGTCAATAGTATAAATTACAGAAATTGATTTGAATTAATTACTTGTCAATAAGTATTAAATTAGATACTTGATTATAATATTAATATACATAATTATAAAAACAAATATAATACAGGCGAAAATAAAAGGGAAATTATAGGGCATCGAAAAATTCATCAACATCGCTATCAATGGGAAAAGTGCCCAGAACACTGGCCGCATTGCCACGTTGAATAGCAATGCTGATTCTCTGTCCAAAGAAAAGGCCAGCCCTCTGGTCACTTGTGGAGTCGACTAAACGTCAATAGACTAAAATAATTAAAAAAATTGGCCAAGTGCGAGTCATATTCGCCCATGAAGGGTTCCGTAGTAACTATGATAAATATAATTTAATATATTTATTTGAAAAAAAAAACTTAAAAATTTCATAAAACTAGTTTATTTGCAATTTTTACAATTACGCTAAATAACTTTGTTTTTCATAGTGTTTGTATGAATTACAAAGTTATATTTGCGGTTTTAGAAAATATGCTGAATCTCAAAAACTGCAGAACCGATTTTGTTCAAACTAATAATGGTTGAAAGTTTACATTAAGATCTACAGACATATATTTTTTTAGATTTTTCACTCCATTATTATAGAAGTTAGAGGGGGGACACACATTTTACCACTTTGGAAGCTTATATCTTTTAAACGATTGACTTTGTGAACAAGTGGTTTTAAAAACCTTTATATCATTTTTAAAGACTTGTCTATAAGTACCACACACACATAGGTTTCATGAAAAAAAATATTTTCAGTTCTAGTTCCATGTATGGGGACCCCCCTTTATTTTAAATATTTTTTATTTTTTTTCTTAAAATCGTAAAGCGGTTTACAGAATACATCTACCTACTAAGTTTCACATGTATAGTCTTAATAGTTTCGGAATAAAATGGCTGTGATATACGGACGGACGGACAGACAGACAGACAGACGGACAGACATATCGAAACTATAAGGTTTCCGTTTTTTGTCATTCGGCTACGGAACCCTAAAAATAATAAAATAAGGTTATATTAGCGAACTTCCACGTGTATTAAATCACTTGGGTATAATTACTATACGAGTATTACCTTCACTCTTTACCTGTTAGATTTTCCTGTTTTGTGTAATAATATTCCACAATCATCTTCTCTGAATTTGAGTAATTAAAGTCGGCAACAGTAATTTTATAAGTATTTATTTTGCTTTAACATAACAAGGTCGAAAGACAATTAAATTTATTGTCATGGTATCTGCTACGCATACAATATGAACAAAACGATAATGAAATATAACTATCCTTTTTTTTATCTGGGCGGGAAAATCATCATATGACACCTTCCGCTGTGGATGGAGCGGAAGTGTGTGTCAGACTTCTACTGACTAAAAACCCACCCTGCTCCTTCTGGTGACCTTGCATCCGGGGCCGCGGTGTCTCATTAGAACAATTCCCGCAACCCCGTAAGGCAATGGCCCTATCGGGCCTCATCAAAAATATAACTATCTACAAGTCAGTTATATATACCAGTCGGAGAGCACGTTACGTGTTGCAGAGAGTATTGAGCACGAAGAAATTAAAAGGCTCAGGCGCCGGTTTGACTCCCAGACAAGACAAACGATCTACCCATATACCGTTAAATTTAGTCAAATCTAAAAGTTGATAACGTTATTCATGTTATTCATGTGTTACCGTGAAACATTTTTTGTTCTGACTTCTTTAAAATCCTACCTACTTGACCTTTTTTTTTTTATTTAGAATAGGTTCGCGTTTGACCACCATCTCACCTGATGGTAAGTGATGATGTGGTCGAAGATGGAGCACGCTTACCTAAAAGTAACCTATTCACTCTTGACTTAAAGACTCCTAGGTTATAGCTATCGGGAAACACAGACTCAGGCAGGCACCTTTTTAAAAAATCTAAAGGATACGGTATTGTGTAATAACTAAATAGATATTTATATACATAGGAACCAAAGTAGGTAGATTCTGAAAGTATTATAAAAGTAATGTGAATGTTTGTTCATAAGAATTCCAGTTTAGTATATACTTACTAAGTATTTTAAGAGTCTATTGATTCCTGTTAATAATGTATACTTATTTATTACATTTAGTAAGTTGCTACTTGGATCTTAGATATAAGCATAAAAATAAAAAATGAAAATAATCGGAGTTAAATTAAAATCAACTATAACTGCTGAAAAATACGTTATTAATACAAAAAAAAACTCTCGGCAATCGTCAACTTATTGTAACAACAACAGATATATGTCTTTAAACAATCTTCATACAATATTATATTTAGTATGATCAGCAATAGTAACTTTTGAAATGTGGGTTTACCAAAGTTACCACCACTCTAAGCCTTCGCCAGTACATGCGTGGGGTTCAAACCTTTGTAAGTTAAATGATGCTATTAACAGTTTAATGTTACTTTACGTTCTTACTTTACCGGCACAAAACCGTTACCGAAATAAACTGGTTATCATTTCAATTTCCCTTAATATTAATCATCGTTCACTTAAGAATTATTAACTTCACGGTTTCTCAACGAACAGATTCCAACAAAAATATTATGAAATCTTTTCTTGAGCAAGTTATTCAGGAAAATCTTCACAATTCTTGAGTTTAATGACTTCATTTTAAAATTACCTCCTTCCGAGAAGAAACGGTATTCTTTTAATTGTGAAGCGGTCGGATTACAATGTTATTGACGTCACTTCCATTTCGTTTATTGAGGCGATCAATTGCATTTTCAACCGACGACAAAAAGAGGAGGTTATCAATTCGACGCGTATATACATATATATATATATATATATTTTTTTTTTTGTATGATCATCGAGTACTCGAAGACGGCTGAACCGACTTGGAAAATTCTTTTTTTGTTCGAATGGGTATACTTCGAAATTGGTACCATTATCAGCAAAGTCAGGATCTGATGATGGGATCCTGGAGAAATCGAGGGAACTCTTCAAATATTATAGGCACACCTATGGCGTTTTGGGTATTTCTTATAGTAACTTGTGCAGTTGCTCTCAAAAAGTACCATTTGGGGAAGTGGAACTGATGATGAAGACCAGAGATGGCCGCCGAAACTACTCAATAATAAGTATTGAGTGGATTGCGATTCGATTACTTGAATATGGATGTTAAGCACTTTATGCTCGTCATAATGCATATGGTGATGTCGAGCTGAAGGTGATGTACCAGGAGAACTCCTCAACAATTAACGGCCCAGCATTGGGAAAAGCAATATTTTGTAAAAGTTAATAAGTAGTTGACATTTAGGCTCTTGTAACTAGGTAAATTAAAAATCATCCAACTAAAAAGAGTGAAATAAAACTTTTTACCAAAAAATTAAACCGACTCCCAAAAAACACTGCAAAGTGAAAAATAACTTTAATTTCGGAAGTCGGTGCCAAAAACGAAAAAACAAAACTAAAGACACCGACTTCCGAAATTAAAGTTATTTTTCACTTTGCAGTGTTTTTTGGGAGTCGGTTTAATTTTTTGGTAAAAAGTTTTTATCTTGGTATAATAACAATTAAATCTGGGTAACTTATATGCTATAATTGATTGAATTGATTGGACACCGGCCGGAACACGTGATGCAGGCGAACATAGCCGCAGGCGGAAGCTAGTGAATAATATTTTCACATCTAAAAGACTTTTTTACTATAACTGCCATGGGAAGCCATAAATTTTCTATACTTCCTACATCACAAACCATCATCGGACTAAAAGACAAACGGCGATGCGCCATCGTTACATGGTGGACATCCCACCCATACGCACTAAACGTTTTGGGAATACTTTCATTGTGCGTACGTCTAAGGAGTGGAATTCCCTGCCGGAGTCTGTGTTTCCTGGTAGTTATAAACTGGGAGTCTTTAAGTCAAGAGTGAATAGGTTACTTCTAGGCAGGCGTGCTTCATCTTCGACCACATCATCGCTTAACATCAGGTGAGATTTTTTCAAACGCAAGCCTATCAATTATAAAAAAAAAACAAAAAAAAATATTCAGCCCAGGTTGACGGCCCGTCGTGTTTCACGCGCGACTCAAGGGGCTTTCAGCAGCAATAATGAGGCCCAACCGAGCCATTGCCTGCCGGGGTTGTTGTGAATGGTTTAACGACATACCGTGACCCTGGAACCCAAGGGCAACTGAAGCAACTGTGGGTTTTAGTTAGTAGAACTCCGATTCTTCTCTACCCAGAGCGAAAGGAGTCATTTGAAACAAAAAATAGATAAAGGCGCTTGCTACGTACGTGTATAGGCAATTCATAGGTATTTAGCTTTTACCAGAATAAGTCATATTTTAGTGTACGATCCACTCGTACAATTCATATCTTTTTACACAAAATAAGCAGTTTCATAATTCGTGAGCAATTAACTTCTGTTCGCATTCGATCTTCGCCGCGTGTACAAAAAAATCAGTATACAACGTGTAACGGAAACCCCATATCTATCCAAAAGGGCTGAAGACAACATCTGGTATGGAGTCTCTATGCACAGTTTCAGCACAAAATAAGTGACTCACAGAATTGACTCCAAATTATTGGTTTCATATGTTTCTTGAATACCAGTAATAACAAACGTGTCACAGCACTATGAGGGTCATCACTTTCCACGTCACTTGCCAATAAAATGATACTTCTCTTCGTTCTTCTTAATTTGATAAATTCGGTCTCTGGTATCAATGTATTGAAATTTCTAATAAGCTCCACACATGTAGACATAGGATTACAAAACCCTTGCCATATCGTTTGTTATCTTCCAAAGAAGCCATGCACTTGGTATGTATATACCCTTTAAATTACACGTTGTATAATTCTACTATCACATCTATCATTTAAAATCATCCCGTAGGTACTTTTAACAAAGCCTAAATGTCGTCGCAATTATTATACGCTTCCAAAGTCTTGTCACAAAACCAATACTAATAGTTTTTAAGCTCCTCTCTATGACGTCACAATCGACTCTAAAACACGAGAGTCACAAGTGTTCGCGTCGTAATAAATTAGCAGCTGTCATATGCTGTCAGTCAGCTGTCCAATCGAGTGTGACATGACTGTATCGTTATTGTGTGCGTCCTCTGCGGGCACGCGAGTTGTACACACGCTTTTATGGGCTCCTGGTAGTTTTGGCTAGAGTTAAGTGAAACAATGTTGTGGATTTTGGTTTTATTTATATACTACACACACGCGCACGCACCAAGGCACAGTCATTTAATACTCCCCATGCACACTTCTTAATACTGTATAATAATGTTAATCTTATAAAAAAAAATATTTCCTACATGTTTGTTACTAGTGAATAAATTGTAAATCCGTAATTGGCTGTAAGATTAGATTTAAGTTACTATAAAACATTGTTTTAAGAGCTGTGGATTTTGTTATAAATAAATAAATAAATAAATAAATAAATACTAGCTGACCCGCCACGACTTCGTTCGCGTGGTATCCTACCCCTACCCAACCGATACCCTACCCCTACCCCTACCCTACCCCTACCCTACCCCTACCCTACCCCTACCCTACCCCTACCCTACCCCTACCCTACCCCTACCCTACCCCTACCCTACCCTACCCCTACCCTACCCCTACCCTACCCCTACCCTACCCCTACCCTACCCCTACCCTACCCCTACCCTACCCCTACCCTACCCCTACCCTAACCCTACCCTACCCCTACCCTGACCCTACCCTACCCCTACCCTACCCCTACCCTAACCCTACCCTACCCCTACCCTACCCCTACCCTACCCCTACCCTACCCCTACCATAACCCTGCCCTACCCCTACCCCTACCCTAACCCTACACCTACGCTACCCCTACCCTACCACTACCCTAACCCTACCCCACTCTACCCCTACCCCTGCCCTACCCCTACCCTACCCCTACTCTACCCCTACCCTACTCCTACCCCTATCCTAGCCCTACCCTACCCTACACCTACCCTACCCCTATAATACCCCAACCCTACCCTACCCCTACCCTACCCCTACCCCACCACTACCCTACCACTACCCTACCCTACCACTACCCTAACCCTAACCCTACCCTTCCCCTACACTACCCTACCCCTACCCTACCCCTACCCTAGCCCTACCCTACCACTACCCTACCCATACCCTACCCCTAAATATTAATAAAAATCAAAAAAGTTTTATTTTACATAGGCTTACATGGGTACTCATAAAACGTCATAAGTTAGTGCACGGTTCGAAATTGGTCGTTTCCTATGGAGAAGAACATTACAAGAACATTCGTATGCATTCCACTACTTTCTTTGACAAATCTTTTACTATACAAGCAGCTCGTTTGTGGAATGCATTACTCATAGAAGTGAGGCGTGCTCAAACGCTACCAGCGTTCAAAAGAATGGTGAACGAGCGTTACCTCTCTCTATAAGTTGTCCCCTTCTTTCTCAATTATACATGTAATATTTATTATTATATGATTTTAGTATTTTATGTATTTTATATTATCATGTTCAATTAATATTATGATGTTTGTACACTGACAGCCCTTAATCTGTCTCCTTTAAGTTTGTCCATGCAAAGGTTGTCTGTAAGAGATCGCCTTGTGCGATAAGACCGCCCATTGTACACTAGTTTATTTTTTTTGTATCCATATAAATATTGTAAGGTGTACAATAAAGTATATATTACTGTATGTGGTAACTTTGCGTACGACTCATTGCCCTCAGTCGAACCTTGTAACCAGTTTTGTAGGTAACTGTATCAGTTTTTAGTTGTGCAATAGATAAATCATAAACACATCGAGACCATACATTCTTAATAACTCAGTTATGACAATGCTTGTAGCCCTGCAAACAAAATGTGTGATCACATTGAATATAATGACCGCTAAATAGGTAATAACAATGCGTACGATATCCTTCCGATGTTAATCACGTCGTATCAATAAATTGGCGACTGTAGCGACCAGCTGTGTCGGTAAAATGTTGGTATTTGTGTTTTAATATATGCGCGGTCACGCTACCTTTATTGTGCTTTAAGCATTTACATACATACACCCCGTAGCTGTAACAAACAAAAATGGCCCTTATCTCCGAGACGTAAGATCGTTAGATAACGCATAACTAAGATGGTTTTTCAGTAGCTGCATTGCCGTTGTGTAAACGACATTGGCTTTTCAATACGGAACAACAATACAATAATTATCAAGAGAGTACAGCGCTATCATTTTAACGTAATGAAAATTGATATGACAACGTTTTTTCCTTTTGGTGCTTTGGAACGTAAATCAATGCTGCTCGCGTGCAATGGAACGCGCTTTTTGGCTTGTCGTTTGACTTGTTTGGGAAAAAGATTTTCCTAACTCTGCTCATTGGTGTCGTCCACTCTTTTTCTAACTTTTAAAAGAGAATAAATGTAGTATTCTACAAGAAAAATATGCAATCGAGGCAGAGAAGGATAATTTAGTCGAGACAGCGATTGGAGAAATCAAAATCTCACACAAGTTAATATTAACCATGATATATGGTAAAGCAACAGCTATTATTTGCGATACATCATCTCAAAGATGCGACATATGTAAAGCTACACCAAATGAGATGAATGACTTGCCCTTGATATTGACTAAGAGACCTGATGTCGACTTATATAAATATGGTCTATCGTCGTTACACATGATACAATTCATAGAATACGTCCTTCATATAGCATATCGATTAGATTTGAAGACGTGGGTTGTTAAAAGTGACAGTAAGGCTATTATGCTGAGTAGAAAGAAAGATAATCAGGAAGCGTTTAAATCTCAAACAGGACTTTTAATTGATGTCGTAAAACAGGGTCACGGTTACGATCAATTACGGAAATACCGCTAGAAGATTTTTTGAAAACTCTGACTCTGACTCTGAACTCTGAATTTAATAAAACGATTTAAAACCAGGCAATTTTTTCAGGTCCTCCTATAGATGTAATTAAATTCAAACACTAAATCGAAGCTACCATGACATTGTATGTTAGTTTGTATAATTGGTATTACATGCCAGCAAATGTACATAACGTTCTTGCTCACGGAGCAGATATAATTGAGAATTGGGTATAGTGCCAATAGGAAAATTATACGATGAAGCTGCTAAAGCTCTAAATAAAGATTTCAGGAGATATCGTTAACATCATTCGAGAAAATTCTGTAGAAAGGCGACCAATGAAGATATTATGAATAATTTATTAATTAGTTTAAACCCACTTATTTCAAAAATACGTCACAAACTGTTGCGAAAACACAAAACCCTCTCAGAAGAGGCAAAAGCTTTGTAGATTGTTACGGATACATATTTTGTTGACGATAATGATCAGGAAAACATGAATTTAACTTCAGACCCATCACTGTACAATAAACCTGAATCAGATTTTTCCAAATAATTAATAAATGATGCCTTTGTCTAAGCACAAAAAACGTTTTCTTTATTAAATTATACCTATTAATGATACCACTGTTAAAAAAACGCGCTTAGTTCTCTATCTTTAGCACTCTAAACACCACTTCAACTTCAACACCACTGTGTTGAATCGAAAATTTAAACAAAAATCAGCGCAAACTATCGCAGTCCCAGATTATATGCTAAAATAGGCTAATCATCCAAATCTCAACCATTTACTGAGAAAAATTGAGAGTTTTAAGATTTTCATGAAGTTATGTTTTCTTTCATACAATGAAAACTTTAAATATTAATAACATTGAAAATAATCGTCAAAACGTAAAAGTCATAGAACATTATTAAATTGTATTTGATAGAAAACACTTCCGCAATTGTATTTTTAAAATAACTCAATCAGTTTTTTTGATTCCTAAGTCTTCTACGATTTCATATCGGCCCACCGTGCGTCGTGTTCCGCGCGCGCCTCAAGGAGCTATCAGCACCGGTGACGGGGCCCCATAGGGCCATTACCTGCCGGGGTTGAGGGAATGTTTTTATGAGATACCGCGGCCTCGGAACTTAAGGGCAGCTGAAGGAGCAGGGTGGGTTTTTATTCAGTAGAAGTCTGACACACCCTTCCGCTTGACCAAGAGCGGGAGAAGTTATTCGATGAATTTCCCACCTGACAAAAAGAAGCTGAATATGTTATTTTTTATACTTTTGTAATTTACACTTTGATTATTTTTTACGCACCTGCCCTGTTATAACTGTACCTCCCTTGGTGGACTGGTGCATAATACCTAAGGAATTAAGGTAAATTTTACCGTTGTGTTTCATAAAATTTAAACAAACATAATTATGCATCTGCAAGCAATAAGTACCTTAAGATATATTTTCAAATGTAAGTATTAATAACGAAATATGAATGACAAAAAACTTCCTGGTTATATTCTTTGAAGGTTTAACCTTGAGATCGGATATAACAGCTAGTTTAGTATCACAATAGCTTATGATATATGTGGGGGTTATTTTTCCTCATTCGTGCCCTCCCTTTCCTCGCGCCATGGCGTTCGTAAGGGGTCACGGCAACTCCTCTTATAAGTCATTACGGTAAATTGCTCATCGTCTCGTGAATATTTTTCCTCTATTTGTCTTCTAATATTTTCGCGGAGTTTCTTATTATGAGTGGCGGGCGATTACCGTTTATTTAATAATGTTATCTGTAATAAGTTATTCTGGAAGGAAATTACTTGTTTTGAGGAAAAGAATACAATCTCATAACCTGTTTAATGCGTAAATTTGATAGCATATTTAGGAAAAATTATATTATTATTGTTTTATTCTTGATAGGCTCGCTTGACCACTATTTTACTGTCTTCTATAATGGTAAGTGATGATGTGGTCGAAGATGAAGCACGCCTAGAAGTAATTTATTTACTCTTGACTTAAAGACCTCTAAAAGGTAGGCTCTCTTCTTAGCTGTACGCACAATAAAATGAAATTCATTATAGAAAATCGGCTTTGGAATCTAAACAACTTGATGTCAATCCATAGTATCATATATACATCCATAGTAGTAACAAGAGATGCTGTACAATCTTTTTTCATTATTTATAATGGTCAGAAAAAAAACAAAGTTCAAGTAAACACTTGAAAGTCTCGCACTTGAACAATCTACTTCTATGAATAATCGCTGGAGCATTTACTCCGAAAAAAGTCTTAAGATTTAGACCTTTTGTGAGGTAAAGTACATATTTTTGCATGAATTATTTAGTAAAAACGTTCATAGGTTGACAATTTGGTAACGACGGTTTAAATATAATTACAATAACTAGATTTCTGTGAAGATATTTTTGAAGATTAAATAATGTTTATGGACTGGCCTTTGACCACCATCTCACCTAATGTTAAGGAATGATGTGGTTGCAGATGAAGCACGCTTTCCTAGAAGTAACCTATTTATTTTTGACTTAAAGATTCCCAGCTTATAGCTAGTAGGAATCACAGAATCCGGTACCATATGTCGGGCAAATAAGACTTATGAGATCCCTAAACGCAAGCGCCACGGGCCTATTTCAGGTGTTACAATGATTACTGGATGCCGATACGTGGAGCCCCTTGGGAAAACATTTCTACTACTTTTGCGTTCATCCCTACCGTGTGATATGGTTTATTTGACAGCTATCCTGCTAAGACCGGTAGTCAATATCAAATATAAAATGTTATTCTCTCTTTTCTTACAAAATTAATGGAGTTTGCTCATACTTTCAAAACCGCATCTAAGGAACTGTTAATTTTCCGAATTAGAAAGTTCGAGGTTCGAAGAAAAACTATGATTTTAACTAGTGCCAAATTGAAGTGACACATTCATAATTACTGGCTATTCAATGTGACTCTTACGATACTTTTAATTTGATAAATATTAAAACAACTTTTGTTGTGACTTTCAAACTTGGAGTAAACAAAAAATAGGAGTAAAAACATTAGGGTTTAAGCTAAAAGTAAACAAAATAATAAGCTAGTATTTGAACACCTGGTCCTTTCAGCTTAATAAAAGAAATTCTGGTAATACTTACAAATACGAACTGGTATAGAGCTACTAACGAGGTTGTACTGGACTCAAAGTCGCATTTTCCGTAGGGGGAGGGGAGGGGAGTAGGAAGTGTGAGGCGTGAGTATTTACTTGTGACGGACCTTTGATCGTTAACTCGCATGTTTCTATTTGACGATACAAAGTGACGGTCCTTCAATACTGCAAGGTAGCATGATTGAATCAGAAATGAAGAAATAATGTTATTAACTCGAATAAACGTTAAAATTATGTGTGAATGGAAAAGCTGTAATGCTCGAAAAATCTCTCGCTGAAAGCTTCTGGCAGCTGGCACCAAAATTAAGCATTCAAAGTCTTCTAAGGGCTGATGATCTTACGGAGGCCTTGAAAATCGGCTTGATGCAAAACACATAGGGCTGATTTATATGGCGATACTTGTGGTAAGCACAAATTATTGTACAAGGGACGTCTTTCTACTGTAGTGATGATAAGAAGGAATTTGACTAATATCTCAAATGCGCATTACGGACTGAAATTCGTCAAATACAGTCACATCACTTAATTTGTGGTCTATCGATAATTTTAGTTAATTAATCTTAGAAAATTCAAATTTTCACAAATAATAATATACCTACTTTACCAACATAATTGGTGGGAAAACATACTACTTTATTAATTAGTACCCAGTTCAGTAACATAAATATTACACTTCGCTCTCTCGTATCCACAACACTGCAAGTGCTCACTTTACTCCGGTTAAGTGGAATGCTGCAGTACACAGTAAGCACTCGGGCAATTACTACACTACAGCAAAGTGGACGAGTGGAGTTGCAGACGAATATTTGTAAACCATTCTCTATTAAAGTAACTAGCCGGGCGAGGCTAGTTTGCCAGTAGAATGCGCTAGTGTACTCAGCTAACGTGAATGGGTCATAATAGAAAATATCACTTGTACGAGTTCGGTTCGTAATCCTTGGATAGAAAGATTGTGAGTGAAATGAACAAATCTTTGAGTACCATTCATATAGTTCTAATACCTATGGATTGTAAGCCATTAGGCGATGAGGGGTTAGAAATAATACGCGTTGTGTCCGAACTATGCCTTTGATAGCTTCTGGTCTTTTGTTATTTTCAAATGGATTATTGAACGAGATAATACGGATACGAAAGGGATTGATAAGGTAAGTTTGTTTGATCAACAGATGGATAAAGGACCAATGTTTTGAGTGGAACAATATTTGCCATCGCCCTTTAATCTTTTAAAATAATGAAAACTCTCATTTTATCAGTGCCCAGTGAAGGAGATTTTTCAAGAATTTTACAAAGACTAATGGCGTTTATTTATTTATTTATTAAAACTTTATGCAACACAAAATGTACAAAGGCGGACTCAATGCCATAGCTTTTGCTTTGGCTTTGGCTTAATACGTTTGAGTCAAGTGTGTATATACAAAGCAAATACACGAGCTGCTTCTAAGAATATTCTTTTACGACAGCCCAATTATATTACCCATTCTGAGAACTGGACTGAAAGATTACAGTATGCGTCTGAAGTTTACAAATAAAAAAAAATACGTAAGCCAAATAAATTTAGTTTTATTCTAAAGAACCGCACACTATTGCAATTAATACACACTATAATAAAATAAGGGTACGTAAAGCAAACAGTCACAATGATTTAATAACGACTGCTATTACATCGGGTCATCATTCATTTTCACATTAGGAAGGGTCACGGGGGGCATGCAAAGGGGAACGGGGGGTGGGGATGACCCATGTCCATAGCTTGACCATAGAATAAGCAGATTCAGAAGGCCAACTCCAAGAAATCAAACTGCCTTGCATTTCCCCCACTATGTTAAATCCGGTTTCATGTGTTTATTTTCCCCATAAAACTACTCTTGTGATCTCCATAACCCTGGTTAAGGAGTAAAATAATATCCTGCTTTAGTCAAGTACATTAGCTTGACGTGCTATCTTTAACGTATCTCGCACTGAAATGAGTATACATAAGCTTGAATATCAGCTGTGCAGCTGTTATTATTTAGCCTTTTCGAATGTACATTCATACAAACAAACAGAATATATACATGTACAAGTGACTGTACTTACACAGATAAACAAAATCGAGGGTTGTGTCGATCGGGATTTGTGAGTATATGGGAGTCGTGGGTATACTGACTATATGGGAACAGAGTTTATGTGTGTGTGCGTATGGAGAAGACCTTCTGTTCGTTATTTATTCTGTGCCTTGTGTTTCGTGTCGCTAGTCATGCGACAGTTAACTGTACCTTCTAGACGACAGGCTTTGAGGAACTTGCCCTGAATTAAAAGAGGCTGCAAGTTGGCAGGATGCCTTAATATGTGTTCCGAGTGCGGTTGAGTTAATTGTCTGTGGGCATTTATTTGTTTGTGATGTAGATTTTTTTATTAGGCTCGCGTCTGTCCACCTTTTCACCTGATGGTATGCGATGATTATGTTTACTTCTGTTTAAGAAACCAATGGTATCCCACTACTATTATAAATGTGAAACTTTGTGAGAGAGGATGACTGTTTGTTAATCTTTCCCGCAAAAACGACTGAACGGATTTGAAAAACTTTACAGTTAACTTATATATCAGAATACCGCATACTTTGCTACGTTTTATTCCGGGAAAATGTTGGAACTTTCCGAGCGATCAAAGTTGCGGGCAACAGCTAGTTTTGTATATTTTTATTGCTGTTTTTGTGCCCTAACTACATTTCATTAAAGATTTCCCAAGACATGCAAGTCATGCAGGCAGAACATGCAAGTCATTAATTGTTCACCTCAAACTAAACTTAATTACAAGTAATGTTTATGGGACAGCAACTGGAAACAAACCATTCATGCTGAAATAGAGAAAGTTACTCTGATTAAATTCGCGAAAACTTACAATCAAAGGACAAAGTTACAAGTTGCTCGGAATTTGGTGAATTTGTCAGATTCCCAGTTTCTGGGACTTATTTTAGAAGTATTCGTCATCGTATGAGGCTTGCTATTTGTGTAACATTAAAATTGGTTTATGCAAATGTTGATTACGCACATTTGCCGTCGGGAGTCGGCGTCGGACCCCGAAGCTAGCTTGCAGTGAGTACGTGTTTTATAAAATATCAGTTATGATTGTTAATTTTTGTGTTGCTGCTCCAAATCCTATTTGTAAAAGTGCTTTAGTTGATTAGCAAGCGGAATCTTGAAATGCAACCTCTTTAAAGTGATTAGTTGAAAGCTTTTCATTTCGGTTATAGGTAGTAACTTTGATGTTTATTATAAAACGCTTCCAGTGGACGATACGCACAATACGCACGCATTGTTATTAGGCTTTTTCAGGGAGAAAATCATCAAATAGGCCTCCCGACCTAGATGGAGCGGATGGGAGTGTTTGTCTTCTTCTGACTAAAACCCACCGTATTCTTTCAGTTACCGCTGCGTACCGGGGACCCGTTATCTCTTGAGAATATTCCCGCAACCCCAACAGATAGCGACTTAGTAGCCTACTGCCCTGGCTTACGCTTCGGCTTCTTGCTAAGTCAGAAATCATTATTCTAACTTTTCCACTAAGTAATTATTTTTCCTTGTCCGTTATTTACTCTTACAGAAAACTAACAAAATAAAATAATACTCGCAAAAAAACTTCAACAAACAGTAGTTAACCGACGAAACAAGATTCGCAAGTCCACTCTAAGGTGTCACCCCCTCACGCCCCGAACATGATGATAGATAGATAGATAGATAAAACTTTTACTACATGTAACATGTCGCGCTGATGCCAGCGACAATGGGACACAAACGAACCATGCGATTTCGCGCCCTTACTTACCATCACAAACTTTAATGCCTGCACAGTACACTAGTTTTGATTGGTAAAACCAAAGTCATATTTCAAAATGATTGTCAATAGCAGAAATATTATTAGTATGTATCACTTACCATCAGGTGAGATGGTGGTCAAACGCGAGCCTATTATCAATAAAAAAATATTTTCAAAGTTATAGGTATCTATCTATACTTATAATAAATCTGTAGAGAGGTCAATTCTGTACATGAAATATATTTACAAAATAACTATCAGGGGGTGATAAGGGATCGATACTGATGCCAAAAATGCAATCAGTAAAATTTTTGTCTGTCTGTCTGTCTGTCTGTCTGTCTGTCTGTCTGTATAACCGTTATAGAAACAAAAACTACTCGACGGATTTTAACGAAACTTGGTACAATTATTTTTCGTACTCCTGAGCTGGTTATAGTATACTTTTCATCACGCTACAATCAAAAGGAGCAGAGCAGTGAAAGGAAATGTTGGGAAAACGGGAGAAGTTACTCCATTTTTTAAGCTTCCGTCGCGTGTGCAACCTTAATGGTTAAAGCTACACAGAAATCATTTATGATGGAAATGTTCTCCTTAAAATTATATAAAAAATATCCCACGACAACATATATCTATATTTTATGGTTGACTCACAATAACACGCGTAACTCCCGATAGCTTAGCAGTTCGAAGCTTTCTGATTATTATTCTGCTCCGAAATTTAAAACCATCACAACTTTGCAATGGAACTCGGCTAAAAGTAACCCAGTTGCAACAAAATATAATCGAGGCTCAAATTTTAACAGGTTGCGGTGCAGGAGAAACCGTCTTAATTCCCATAATACCAAATAAATTTCCATTCCAATTTAAAATAACGCAATTCCCAGTATCGGTGTGTTATGCAATGACAATTAATAAGGCTCAAGGGCAAACTTTTCGTGTTGCTGGAGTAGATCTCGGTGTCAGTTGTTTCTCGCATGGTCAGTTGTACGTCGCTCTTTCCCGGGTTAGCAGTTCTATAAATCTTTATGTTCACGTGCCGGACGGGTCAACTTTCAACATAGTTTACCCGGAAGCTTTGCGCTGAAGTATTTTCGTTCTATAGGTACTTAAGCCTCATGTGAACGTGATCTAAACAATATTACCAATACATTAACTTAATAACACACAAGGAGTTACACGCTGAAGGAGTCGCGGGCACAGCTATTAACAATAATATTGTGCGGTTCGGTATTGCGATATTTTTCAACAGTATTATAGTTTGACATATTATATTTCCCTACTAAATTACGAAAGTTAATCTGTCTGTAAAGCCCGATTTACACTTCAATAAGTACAGTAGCCAGTTAAGAACTCAGACAGTTAAGTAATAAGTAGTAAGTTGTAAGTAGCGTCCAAACGTAGGCGAGTAAGTAGTCATAAGTTGCCCGAGAAGAAGAAAAGAAAATCACGTTTTCGCGGCCGCAACCTACAAATTTATGGACTGTACTAAACTCGCCCGTCTACATGCCAGCCAGTTAAGTTGGAGGGGTGCGGAAGACACGAGAGAGGGGGCTACTTCGCACTGGACTCGCCGAAAAATAGGATCGCGATCTATTTAACTCAATCAACAACTTCATATTTAACTCGCTTTTGCCGTTCAAACTACAATAACAACTTAACTCGCCGATGACGCAGGTTAACTCGCTATTGTACTTATTGAAGTGTGAATCGGGCACATCAAAATCACTGAACCGTGAGGAAGGATATAGGCTACCTTTTTTTTACGAAAAACGACGGAAACGTGGACGAAGTCGCGGGCAACAGCTATCTATACTAATAATATAAGGCTGAAGAGGTTGTTTGTTTGTTTGAACGCGATAATCTCAAGAACTACTGGTTCGAATTGAAAAATTATTTTTTAATTAAATAGTCCATTTATAGAGAAAGGCTATAGGCTATATATCATTACGCTAAGGCCAATAGGAGCGGAGCGCCAATGAAGAATGCTTCAAAATCGGGGTTTAATTTGGTACCTACTATTCCACGCGGACGAAGTCGCGGGCAAAAGCTAGTATATAATATAATATATAATGATACATTTTCTTAAAGAGAAATAGCAATGTCTTTATTTTTTTATTGATTAAGCTCGCGTTAGAATTCACATTACTAGTAATCTTGTTAATCCCTCCAACTAATAAAAAATTGGCCAAGTGCGAGTCAGACTTGCCCATGATGGGTTCCGTAGTAACTATAATAATATATTATGTACATTCATTTGACAAAAAAAAAACTTACTACTTTCTTAAAAATAGCTTATTTACATTTTTTACAACTACGCCAAATAACTTCGTTGTTTGTGTTTTTTCATAGTGTTTGTATGAATTACAAAGTTATATTTGCGGTTTTATAAAATATGCTGTATCTCAAAAACTGCTGACCCGATCTCATTTAAACCAATTTTGTTTGAAAGTTTATATTAAGATCTACAGATATGTATTTTTTTAGATTTTTCATTCCATTATTATAGAAGTAAAAGGGAAGGTCGTCATATTGTAAAAGGTGTGTCCCCCGACACACATTTTATCATTTTGGAAGCGTATATCTTTTAAACGATTAACTTTATGAAAAAGTAGTTTTAGAAACCTCAATGTCATTTTTAAAGACCTGTCTATGAATACCACACATGCATAGGTTTCATAAAAAAATATTTTCAGTTTTAGTTCCATGTATTCCATGGTTCCTTTATTTTATTTTTTTTCTTATAATCGGAAAGTGGTTCATAGAATACATCTACCTACCAAGTTTCACATGTATAGTCTTAATAGTTTCGGAATAAAATGGCTGTGACTTGCGGACGGACGGACGGACAGACAGACAGACATGACGAAACTATAAGGATTCCTTTTTTGCCACTCGGCTACGGAACCCTAAAAAGGGTGAAATTTTAATTCTCTTCATATGCTTGTGTGTGGAGTGCGTTCATGTCAATAGTGTAATGGGTGAGTAACCTCTCGACCACAATTCCGACACTCAGCCATCAGGCTGTTCCCCATTGCTCTCACATCGTGACATCTACCAATAGCACTAAGCGCGCGTGCTCCCATTCCTTCTCAAAGATCGGCCTGTTTCCCAGCTGTGGAAATGTAATAGACTGAATTACTATTACTTATGATTATTATTTATGGTGAGATGGTTGTTTGTAAGAAAACAAATAATATATTGTCCTATCCGTATACAGTACCTTGTAGCTGCCGAGTCGAATCAGTACTTTGTTCACTACAGATTCACTGTTTCGCCCATTACACAACCACAAACATCATGCTTTAATTTATGAGTTTATGAGCCCCGACCTCCTTCGTGACCACCAAATATAACCCCGACCGTTAATGTACAGAAATCATTTTTTTTATTCACAATCCGATTGAATATTCCGTCTAGAAATCGCTATCGGTTTAAAAACGAAAGCTAAAACGGATCGCATAAATTTGCATGACAAACGCGCGCCGCACCGAGGGACATTACTTTTTTTTAAGAAAAATATGACGACCTTCCCTCGATGGAGTTTCCAGGTCTATTTCCATAAATAATAAATAACGATCGAGGACGGAGCAAAAAGTATTCGCAGATATTTATTCTGTTCGCGAATTTTTATCCACTTATCGAGTTTTTCTGCCGTTTGGAGGAATTGACTCGACCCCTTAGACGCGCACTCTGCCTGCAATCTTATAGCATTGTTACGATCCCGGCCCAACAATGCTATGGGGTTACGTATTATATCAAGTAACATGCACTTAATACATACTCGTATCCTGATTTTCTTAAATATTACATAAAGTAGTAGAATTGTTATTTGGTATGGGATAATCTCAAGTAAAGAAAATAATCAATACGTCAAGCGTCAACAGCCTAATGGCTAAGTTGTCGCCCTTTTGATTGAAAAGTCATGGGTTCGAACCTATCACACATTATACTATTGCCGGGAACCCATTCTAGACACAATTTAGGTTAGTTGTACGGTTTAACAAGATTGCTAGTAATGCGAATTATGCACTTTGCTAGCTCTTAAAAATACACTACAATGCGCGTGACTAAACATGAACTAGCTTAAACCATTAAACACTTACTTACCGTCATTTCTCACAATGATTAACCTAATTACCCCAAAAACCCTAAAAACGGTATTATCATTGCCAAGCATCAACATGGTCCATTAATATATAAAAAAAAATTAAATACGCCCGCAGCACTTCGATGTCGGACACATTGATAATGAACAACTTTCGTAAAACCGACAGCCCTCGTTAATTCGTAATTGTTTGGGAATATTAATATTTCATGTTATATTGACGAACAAAGAATAACTGGCGTTGTTATCTAATATACAAATATTTTCGATTCAATAATAAAACTGTAGTTATGTTCTGCTTTTTCGTAATCACGATTCATATTATATTTTAACATGAACAACCTTTACAACTTTAACTTACCGAGAACAAATCATTTCTAGGTCGTAGCCATTACTTTATCTCCGGAAACAAAATACACAAACACCTGCCAACGCAAATGATTCTTTTGTGAGAAGGTGCCAATGAGATAAAGTACAAAGGGATAATAATGGAGTGGGAAGTGTTTTGGTTTCATTATATCCTTTATCTTCAAGTCTGAAATATTTTCTTTGGAATATCCGTATTAATGGTCTAAATTACAAAGAAATCAAATGAGTTATTGTTAATAGCACGCGGTACATACAGACAAAGAAATGATAGCGCGAATGAGTTATATGTATAGATCTACAAACAAAATTCAAAATAGTATGAGTTGTGGAGTATCGCGTACCTACTAAGTTTCGCAGATATTTTCACAAAAGATAAAATCGTAAAAAATGAAATCTACAGAATAAATAAAAAAAAACAAAGAATTTGCAATATTATTAATGCAAATTTAGTGCAAGTGCTAAGCTTCATTTTCCACCCCAATAACCTTACATTTTAAGTTATAATCTACTCACCTTGAAATAAAATAAATTATTCTGAAAATACTTGGTGTTTTTTTAGATATAAATTAGTTAGAGAAAACCTTTAAGATAAACATAAAAAACACGTAAGTTCTACTTAATCCATACTAATATTATAAATGCGAAAGTAACTCTGTCTGTCTGTATGTTACCTTTTCACGCCTAAACCGCTGAACCGATTGAGATAAAATTTGGCATGGGAATAGTTTAGGACCCTAGGAAGGACATAGTATAGTTTTTATCCCGGAATTCCCACGGGATCAGGAATTACGCGGGAAAAACGTCCCACGCGAACGAAGTCGTGGGCAAAAGCTAGTAAGTAATATTATAAAAGAGAAAGTTTGTCAAAATGGATGTTTGTTAATCTTTCACGCAAAAACTACTGAATGGATCTGAATGAAATTTGGTTTATAGATAGCTGAAACCTTAGAATAACACATAGAGTACTTTTTATCCCGGAATTTTTACGGGATTGGAATTTATGCGGAAAAAAACTCCCACGCGAACGTAGTTGCGAGAAGCAGTACATAATTATTCGATTAGAACTTCAGGCACACGAGTGCAACTCACACTAGATACTTATTTCATATACTTTAAGGCGTGATTTTAATATCAAGATTGTTTACAAAATAACTGATATTCAGAAGGACTTACGGTAACAGCATT
Organism: Tholera decimalis; assembly: GCA_943138885.2. Lineage (NCBI taxonomy): Eukaryota > Metazoa > Arthropoda > Insecta > Lepidoptera > Noctuidae > Tholera > Tholera decimalis. The sequence goes on along the minus strand of OW964553.2, from coordinate 1,221,484 downwards.
GTACTCAGTAAACGGAAGCACAGTGTCCCCATTACCACACGAGTTAGTACGACGGCGGCACTAAGTCAAATGTCGGCGTCGGTGCCAAATAGTGTGCGATGAGCACCATAGTACCATGCTGACCCAGTTCGGTCAATTGACTCTGACAATTTGTTCATTATGCCCCGATTCCCCCGCGGACACAGGGAGGGCACGAAGCTAGTCGTGGTGCATAAAATACGGTAAAGCCAACTGAAAATTATGTGAGCGCAATTTTCGCGTGTGTTTTTGTATAGGTATTTGTAAATAACTAGGTATTAAAATATTAACCGTTCAAATTATTAACTGAAAGTTCGTGATAATTATACACACATCAAAAGTGTCTAGGGATCAAGCATTTTTATGCGGATTTCTTGAGATTGAGATGTGGCTTTGTAATAAATTTATGATTTTATAAATTTATATGGATCCGTTTTGGTGCATTTCATAATTTGAAACAGGAACTGTTAATCAAATTCGAGTAAAAGATGAAAATCAGCTGTCAATATTTTCCCTATAAAAACATACAACGCATTGAAGACATTATTAGTGCTACTGTTTCCCTACTACTGATTAAAACCAACGTTATTATGGAGCGGCGACGTCATTTAAGCAGGGAAGAAATGCTCAGAGCCGTGGGAATGATAGAAGCTGGTTCCCGGCAACGTACTGTGGCTTTAGCTCTGAATACAAGTCAGAGTGTTATCAGTCGACTTTGGACACGTTACCGAAGCACTGGTACCGTGGCTGAGCGCCATGGAGGACGGTATCGCTGCACCACACGGAGACAAGACCGATACATTCAAATCTTAACTCGAAGAGCTCCAACAATAACCGCCATGATGTTAGCCGTGAGGCTTCATCACTCTTCAGGGAACTTAATTAGCGACCAAACAGTCAGAAACCGCTTGCATGAAGTGAACCTTCATTCCCGAAGACCGCTACGGGTACCACCTATAGCAATGCACAATCGTAGGATTCGATATCAATGGGCTCTTGAACACAGAAATTGGGCAGAAGAACAATGGCGTTTCGTGTGCTTTTCTGATGAGTCTCGTTTTGGTATGAGACCGGATACAAGACGTATACGACACTGGAGAACCCCTGGACGCCAACAGCGATTAAAATCCTGCCAGGAAGTCCATCCTTATAGTGGTGGAACCATCATGGTATGGGCGGGTATTTGGATCGGCGGAAGAACTGAGTTGATTTGGATCAGAGGCAACCTCAACGCTCAAATTTATGCTGAGACGATTGTATCTGACGTCATCGTTCCTCTACAAGTGCAAATCGGTCCCTTATTTCAGTTAATGCATGATAATGCACGACCGCACACCGCAAGAGTTGTAAGACAGACTCTCGCCGCAGCTAACATCAATGTCCTGCTCTGGCCTGCTCAGTCACCAGACTTGAACCCGATTGAGCATGCATGGGATATGCTACAGAGAAGAGCTCTGCCGAATATGGAGGGTATCCAGTCGCAAGAAGACCTTTTTTTGTTGTTGCAACGAACATGGGCGGCCATTCCACAGCGTGATTTGGATGAACTCATTTTGAGTATGCCAAACCGATGTTCTTGTGTTGTTAGTGTTCGCGGTAGAAACACGGATTATTAATTGTTTAAGTTATCCAATAAAATTTTAAAGAAAACTGTTATTTCAGTCTTTTTTTTGAACTTTAATGTTAGTGGTTCAAATGTCAAAAATCCCTTTATTAGGAAAATGGCAAATTTCTTTATTAATGCAAAGGTGACTTGGTTTATCGTTACTGTGACAAACGAAAACACTTTATTTGATGAATCCTTAAAGAACATTTTAATTAATATCAACCAGGAGAAAAGTTATTTCAAAAATATATGTTGATCCCTAGACACTTTTGATGTGTGTATATTATGTAAATATATACAAGATGCCTGTTCTTGTCATCTATACATTTATTTTGTCTAACTGTATTTCTGTTTGCCCGAGCTATTCTCTGAAACGGATGAACTGATTTATTTATCCCGTTATCCCCACGGAATAGGGATAAACGCGGGAACACCCTACCAGCTACTAAACAAAAAAAAAACAGCGGAAGATGTTCATTGCTTTTGCCACGGTATCCCAAATCTTCATCAGGAAATAAAGGACTAAGAAACAATAAAAAAATAGCTGTCACAGACACCACGATCGTTGAATCCACAGTAGCCATGCTCACATGCCAATTCTACAAAAAGTTGTGAATTTTTGATACCATTTAACGCCACGAAAAATCGGCTAAATTACAACGAGTTACTCGTAGTTAAGTTCCGTTGAAAACGTAGGATTTACGTTTCCTGACTGACGGTTGTGACTAAATGTCAGTTAAAACAAACCAGTTATTTGAACCATAGTGAGGCGAGAATTTAATAGGTTTAGAAATAATAATTGCCTTTAAAAAACTGGTCAAAATAATTGGATAAGATCATCTTGGTCACAGGCCCGTTGGTATAGTGGTCAATGGCCCTGACTGCTATGCGCAAGGTCGTGGGTTCGATTCCCACCTAGGACAAATGTTTGTGTGATGAGCACGGTCATTTGTTCTTTGTCTGGGTGTAATTTATCTATAATATGTATGTATTTAGAAATATATATGTATGTTTATCAGTTGTCTAGTACCCATACCACAAGCTCTGCTTAGTTTGGGACTAGATGGCGTTGTGTGAAAAAGCTGTGGAATATTATTATTATTATTATTATTCCATTTATTAAATCTATGTACATATAAATTACATTTTTAAATATTAATATAAAAAATAAAAACATTTAAAAATATAAAAAATAGTAGCCCACCGGTATCGGGAACAGGGCCCAAGCTACCGGTGGTCAGGGCTCCATAGAGAGGAACCTCCTCACAATACGCGCCGTTTCCAGGAGTACTGCTTTCTGTATCAAGCCCTTGATCCAGCTGCCCAACGAGAGCCTCCTTAGATGTTGGTCGAGGCTCTTGGCTATTATGCCATTGGCTGAGACGACTATCGGCACATTGATTGCTGTCTCCACATCCCACATGTCGACAACCTCGCGCGCCAGGTCAAGATACTTATTTTTTTTATCTATCTCAGCTTTCACGAGGTTCTCGTCATGGGGGACTGCTATATCAACAATCATTGTGCGACGCTCTAATCGGTCTATCACCACTATGTCAGGCTTATTGGCAACAATAGTCCTGTCAGTAATGATAGACCGATCCCAGTATAGTGTAATATTGCCATTATCGAGAACTGGGTCGGGCACATACCTATAGTATGGTACTTCTGATTCCACAAGATTGTATTTAAGCGCAAGTTGCTGGTGAATAATCCTAGCTACAAGGTTGTGTCTATGCAAATAGTCTCCGTTAGCCAGACGAGAACAACCGGAGATAATGTGACGAATGGATTCTCCCGGTTTGTGACATGCCCGACATATGTCTACCGTACCATCCTTCACAATATATTTCCGATAGTTATTCGTCATCATAACTTCATCCATAATTGCACAGACAAAACCTTCGGTTTCCCCGAAGAGGTCACCAAAACGTAGCCAGGCTACGGACGCTAACGTATCTACGTCAGACCCATGAAGGGCCCGGTAATAGCGTCCGTGAAGCTCCTTGCTCTGCCATACTTCTCTGCGGTCATTAGTATCTAATACTACAGGTTTGCACCAATTCTCGGTACCTAAGAAGAGCGGAGTGAGGCCTTTGTCCACCGCTACCACATCTCGATGCATACCCACGTCGGCTTCTAGGAAATATTCCCTAAGGCTGCATACCTCGCGGTTGTGCAGGGTCTTTGCATTTAAAAAGCCACGACCCCCGCACTTCCGCGAGATATACAGCCTCATCACCGATGAACGTGGGTGATGCATTCGATTTGCAGTCAGCGTTGTGCGGACCCGCCTGTCCAAGGCGTCAAGTTCAGTCTGAGTCCATTTGAGTATGCCAAAAGAGTACATCAATACTGGCATGACCCAACCATTGAAGGCACGCACCTTGTTTCCGCCTGATAGAAGACTATTCAGTACTTTATTCAGGCGGCCAAAGAAGCGTTCCTTCAATGATTGTTTAACATAAGCAACATTGATGCCTAGTGCCTCTGACATACCCAAATACTTGTAGGTTTCAGTTGAGCCGAGGGATCTTAGGTGTATGGAATCCGAGAGTTGAGTTCCCACGGATTCCATAATCACTCCTCGCTTTGCATGCATGACCGCACATTTGTCCACCCCAAATTCCATCCTGATGGCGCTACTAAAGGTTTCCGTTACCTTCAGTAGCTCCATGAGTTGCAAGTTGCTGGGGACAAAAAGTTTCAAATCGTCCATGTAAAGCAAGTGTGATATGACCTGACCACCTCTTCTCAACTGGTAGCCTTGCCCCGAACCCTCCAGCAGTGTACTGAGAGGGTTGAGAGCCAGACAAAACCACAGTGGGCTCAGACTGTCGCCCTGAAATATACCACGCTCAATCCTAATCGGTTCGCTGTTTTCCTGGATCTGTCGACATCCTGGATAGCAGAGGACCGTCTTCCATTGCCCCATACATGACTCAAGGAAAGTGCGGAGTATTGGATTTATTTTGTACAACTCCAACACCTTCATGAGCCATGTATGTGGAACCGAGTCATAGGCCTTCTTATAATCTATCCAACATGTCGACAGATTCCTTCGGGAACGACGAACCTGTTGGTTTATGGCAATATCGATTAGGAGAAGCTCCTTAGTACCGCGGGACCCGTTCCTACATCCATTCTGAGAAGCAGACATGATTGAATTTGTATCTATGTGATTATTAATTTTAGCTCTCAGAATGGATGTAAGAACTTTATAGACCGTCGGTAAGCACGTGATCGGTCTATAATTTTTAGGTTCCGAAGTACTGCCTGATTTATGGAGTAGGTGGGTTATTCCTGTAGTTAGGAATTGAGGTAGCGATCCTAGCTCTAGGGCAGACTGGAACTGAGCGGCCAAGCGAGCGTGCGAGCTTAGAAACCATTTTATCCAGAAATTGTGCAGCCCGTCCGGCCCTGGAGATTTCCAGTTGGATAACGGACGGACTGCACGGGTTACATCTTGGGGGCTGATCGTAATTGCCCCCATTTCTGGTATAAGATCGCACGTGCGCCTGATCTCACTCATCCAGTCACCCTCGGTGTGGCTGACAGGCACCGACCAGATGCTGCGCCAGAACGAACACATGGCGTCATCATTCGGTAGGCACGTATCAGTCACACCTTGGTTAGGTTGCTCCCAGGCCCTATAAACCCACCTTTCATTGCTTTGGAATGTTCGATTCTGAGTGTATCGCTCCACCCGCCGCTTATATCGACGAATTCTATTTGCCCATGCATAGACTTTCTGCTTCAGGAAGTCGATACGCTCTGTGACGCGGGTCAGATAATCCCGAGGACTGATATCAGTCCCCGCAAACGCCCGCCTCACAAAGCGCATCACTCTAGGACGAGTGTTGCCCTGCCTGAAGCAGATAAGTTTACCAATGAGTGCTCTAGCCTCAGCAATACGACGTTCGATCCTGCCCTGCCAAGCTGGTACAGCTGGTCGAATAACTCTGTCAGTCTTTGGAAACTTGACATGAGCTACCCGACAAGCCGCTACAGCTGCACAGTATAGGATCGAATGAGTATCGGTGAGGTCTTCACTATTGTCAAAATAATTTGACAGCAGTGAATCTAGAGCACACACTTTATGTACAATAAGTCTGCATCAAGTACACCCATGCGGACTTAATGCAGCAAGGCATTCTCTACCAGTCAAGCTTTGGGTTATAAAGACTGCATTGTGGTAGGTTTACAATAAAATAAAATGAAATAAATTATGGAAATAATATACACCGTGAAATTTCGTGCGTTTCGTGTAGGATTGTACCTACGTTACGTCTAATGAACTATCAATGACTATCGCGCTTTCGAGTCTATGAATATTTTTTAATAATTTGAAAGAAAAAAACCTTCTGTTTTTTTAAGTTTAACTTTATGTTTCGATACTACTACTGATGGGTAACCGTCCTGCCTCGGGAAAACAGTCATTAAAATTTCACGCTGTATAAAACTTATAAAATACAGTCCTTTATAATAATCTTTCAGATTAAGAGAGCTCATAATAATTATGACAAAGATCAAACTAAGAATGACAGATGTTAAGTAATTTGATAAAATTATAAACTAAAAAAACTTTTTAACAAGGCGGTGTCAATAACGAAAATATGTACAAAACTAAAGACACCAACTACCGAAATTAAAGTTATTTTTCCCTTTGCAGTGTTTTTTCGGCAAGTCGGTTTTATTTTTTGTTAAAAAGTTTGATTCTCGCTTTTTAGTGGGTCGGTTAGTAATTTACCTAGTTACAAAAGCCTAAATGTCACCTTCTTATCACCTTTTGCAAAATATTTCTTTTCCCTATGCTGAACTGTTAATTTTTGAGTACTCCTGGTACTTCACCATTAGCTCCTCATCACCATATGCATTGTGACGAGCATAAAGTGTTTTACAACCATATCCAAGTGATCGAATCGCAACCAATGAAATACTTATTACTGAGTTGTTCTAGTAGCCACCTGTGGTCTTCATAATCAGTTACACTTCATCTAATGGTGCTTTTCGAGAGCAAATGCACAAGTTACTATGAAAAATATCCAAAACGCTATAGGCCTATAATATTTGAAGAGTTCCCTCGATTTCTCAAGGTTTCCATTATCAGATCTTGACTAGAAACAACTAACCTAAAAAGTATACCCTCTCAAACAAAAAAACAATTATCCAAATCGGTTCAGCCATCTTCGAGTTATGAGGTAACACACACATACATAAAAAGAAAGTTCAAGCCGAACTGAGACCCTCCTCCTTTTTTTGAAGTCGGTTAAAAATTAATGATAACTGAATTGTACCAAATTAAAGCTGAGGTCTTAAGCTTTTAAAGTATGTAACATCATCACCTGCTTAGTCTTTTCACAATAATTTAGGGGTCGGTTCCAGTCCACCTGGATCCAGTTGAGTACTAGTGTTGCACATGGAGCCACTGCCTATCTAACTTACCATCCCATTGAAAGGGTAACACGATACCCCTTGGCCAAAGTAGTGTCAACTTTTCTAGCTTCTGTCTAACTGTAACGACTTTCAAAGGTGTAAAAATTACGAAAATGGTGTGTTATACCATTATTATTATTATTAGCTGAGAGGCTTATAGGTGACGAGGTTCTGGCAGGCAAGTTTCACAGCCTGGCTCACCGGCGAAATGTTGCTTGCCTGTCTATCTTCTACAGATTGTACTTCGGAGAGTGTGCGCAGGAGCTCCACGAACTGATCCCTTCATCCCCCTTTTACTATCGGTCTACCAGACGCAGGATACCATCCACACTTGGTCGATATGCCATTTTGTCGTACTAAGCGCTTTTCTTCAACATTTATTGTGCGCGCAGCCAAGCACAGAACTCTCTGCCGGCTTCTGTGTTCCCTGCCACATATGACCCGTCAGCCTTTAAAGCAAGAGTGAATAGGCATTTTCTGGGCTCGCTCGTTCGATCGTAGACCTCATCTTACACAACCATCTCGATCGTGGTCAAGAGCGGGCTCATTCGTAAAAAAAATATGTGTACAAAAAACTGGAAAGCCACGTATATTCACCCCATCTATATCTATACTAATAGTATACAGAGTTAGTTTGTACGTAGGAGGTAATATCCGCAAGTAATTATTCAATACTTTTTTTGGTTGTAAGGTGCATAAGTAAATTATTTCGAAATTCACGCGGACGAAATCGAGGGCGAATTGCTAGTTATAAATAACCCTGTTCTCTTTAAATGAACATACAGTTATAACAAAAGATCCCTGCGCGTGTAGGGTTCGCTCGCCGGACAACTATTTCCATAGCCACGGGCACCGGCCATGGTATTTATAACACACAAACAATGAAAGGGAACTTTTTAAACATACATATGTTATTTCAGCTAACTGGTAAACGAATAATAATTATACATACTCAGTTAATTTACAAATGGTTTTAAGAACGATACTAAGTGATTTCATGTTTTGTTATATTTACTTATTACTTTCATCTCATCTGCCTATATTTTTTCGGTTTCCAGTCTAAGTGTTTCAAATTCAATAATGGAGTATCTTCGGCAAGCGTTGCTAGCTACGAGCTCCTTTTTCAGTCTTATTTTTAAGTTAGTAATGCGCCGATGCGTAGCACTTAGTTGCCGTGCGATTTAAACGGAATAATTCAAATCGAATACTTACCTACCGACCGCAAATCATAATACATCTGGGTTTATTCATACACGGCTCGAAGGTTTCGACTTTTACACAAACTATGTAAATGTACGAATCCGTCTTGTTCTCATTTACATTGCTAATGCGGTCATACGGCTCGGACACGGTTCGGTGATGGTGAAACAATGCCTGCTCTCCGGATAAACTCGTCATTTCGAGTATAAATCGTAATGTCCTGTAAGGTTGATTCATTACGCACGCACTCGGCGCTGTCATGCACTTGAATTCATATTAAAGTTCATTGGGAGCCAAAGCGGCAGATTACCATGTGCATTGCGCAGCACGGCGTAGCACGGGCGTAGCTCGTAGCAGATCATAGCTACAAGTTCGTAGGCGCTACAAATGGCGTAGCACGTCGTGTTTCTCGTAGCGATGTACGTCTACTACAGAATGTAGCTTGATTCGGTTTTTGTATTGCTTCGTAGCAGTGAGTTCAGGCATTGTCGGTTCGAATTGGATTGTGATTTCTCTGGCCAACAATAGTCTCTATAGTAATATTTGAACTCTTAATTTGTTATTGGGGACTCTTTAAAAACAATTCGTTCTAGAAGTTTTATTAAAATTCTTTCGACATAGCTATTGGTGACTAACCTCGTGTATTGTTAAAGCGATCTATTTTTACCTGCCAAGTCTCTTCATAAATTCGCAGAGCTAACCCGCCCCAATAAAGGTCATCGCTGGCTCGTACATCAGGTAGATAAATGAAGAATGGTAGCTTTTTCATTTTCTTAATCTTGATAAAACTTGTCAGTATTATTAATCGTCATTATTCAGAAGAATTATTCTCTCTTTAAAAATATATCCAGCGTTGAGAATTACGTGGGGCTTTTTCATGTAAATTTATTCCATCAACTCGGACGTTTTTATATAAATAGAAGTCAAGCAATAAAAACTGCATCTTAAAATTCGTTAAGTTTATTTTGTCGCGAAAACTTAAAATTATAGCAGTCTTTTGTCGTTAATTGTATTAGTTGTATACCTTCATGTATTTATTTAATTCATTGTTTTTTTTTTTGCGAATATTAAGAGTAACTCAAGATATACTTATAACATGAATACAAAAATAAAATGCAGTATTTTTCAGTTTTTGTTTTTAGTGGTTGTATTTTTAAATGAGTCGATTAAGCTGCATTGTGAACATTTATTAGATCCATAAAGTACAAGTGGACATTTCTTCACTTCTTCGCCAACTGATAACTTTCCCTTTATTTGATCAGTCTCCTGTCAAATTTGACAGCAAGTTACCACGAGTGTAAATGTCTTGGTTAGGACTATATACTGAAACCAATTTACATATATAGTGTAAAATACTAAATTGAAATGAAATGAAATATTTATTTTGTATATTGGTTATAAATAACACTTTTACACGTCATATTTTTTTTGCGTGTTAAGTTTAGTTTAGCTAGATGAGGCCGGTATTTCCTAACTGACTACTCTGAGAAGAAACACCGAAACAAACCCAGAGGTCAAAGTCTCTTTTAAAGTCCAGACAATTTGTATTTGTATATGAGAAGCATGTAGGTTCATTTCAATTGTTTTGGTACATATTAATTATGTTATTCTTATTTAAATATATTCGATACAGAGGTCATGGCTAAATAATAATGCAAGCTGCATGAGTCGATCTTCAAGGTTGAACAACGCTTGCCGAGGTTGTTCTGTGGATGGGTGGTTATTTTAACTTATGGAGACTCCTCTGTATCACGAAAAAAATGTTAAGCTCTTGATTCCGGCTGTCATTTTACAATATACAGGGTGGCAGGGACATCGACGCGCAACGGCTCACCATAGCCGACAAAACGACGACGAAAAAAAGCCGACGAAAAATTTCAACTTAGGGGATCCAGAATCGGGCACGCCGCAATTGCGGCGGTAAGAACCCTCTTTGAGGAGTGGCTAGATCGGCGTCACGGCGTCCTGACCTACCGCATAACGCAGGTCCTCACCGGACACGGAAGTTTCGGGAGGTACCTGTGTCTGATGGGAAAGGAGGAAACGCCTGGGTGTCACCACTGCGAGGGTCGCCCTGAGGACACAGTCGAGCACACGGTGCAGGACTGCCCTGCTTGGGCACAGCACCGACGTGTCCTCACGGCGGCAATAGGCGGAGACCTCTCGCGCTCGGCATTGGTCGAGGCCATGCTGCGGGGCGAGAGGGAGTGGGAAGCGGTCGCCTCCTTCTGCAAAGCAGTCATGCTTCCGAAGGAGGAGGCGGGCCGCATGAGGGAGAGGATGGCGTCCTCCCTCCAGCCCAGCCGCAGTGGTAGACGCCCACGGCATCGGACGTCGGCCGACGATCTCCGGCCACCGTAGGCGCGGGCATGCGGACAGCGAGTAAAGGGCAACTCGCTGTCCGACCATGGACCATGCCCGGGTCGACGGCGCGTCGTGTTCCACGCGCTCCTCAAAGAGCGTCAGCAATATGACGAGGCCCCCCCGTAGAGGGCCGAAGCCTGCCGGGGACGTGGGACTCATCCCGTTACCGTGACCCCGGTACGTAAAGGGTTATTGAAGGAACACCGTAGATTTTAGTCAGTAAAAGTCTGAGAGTCCCTCCCGCCCTGCCCGGGGTGGGAGGACTTATTTGATAATCTTACCACGCTAAAAAAAAGGGGATCCAGAATCATGTTCTGAATCCCCTAAGTTGAAATTTTTCGTTGGCATTTTCTTAAACCAAAAAAAATTAAGAAAAATCCGACGCAAAAAGAAACAGTAAATTCACTTGTTTTACTTAAAATAGTAATGTAAATAAAACTCGGAAGGGCTACCTGATCAAGTGTGTTGACCTCGCAAATTAGCTCTAGCAAAACAGCTGATCAGGTAGCCCTTTCGAGTTTTATTTACACTGCTGTTTTAAGTGAAACAAGTGAATTTTATTTTTTTATTTAAATCTCATTGGGTTAGATAGAAACAATGATTTTATACAGATTTTAGTAAAAAAAATTGCTGTAAAAACCTAAAAAATTTATAAAAAGCCGACGAAAAATTCCAACGCAGGGACTAGAATCATGGCCCAAATCCCTGGTTAGCGTTTGTGCGTCGATGTCCCTGACACCCTGTATACAATGTGTAACTTAAAGGGTATATACATATCATATCAGCTTCTTTGGATGATAACAAATTATATGGCAAGGGTTTTGTAATCCTATGTCTACATGTGTGGAAGTTTTAGAAATTTCAATACATTGATACCAGAGACCGAATCTTTCAAATTAAGAAGAACGAAGAGAATTATCGTGTTATTGCCAAGTCACGTGGAAAGTTATTAACCCTCGTAGTGCTGTGACAGGTCTGTTATGATTAGCATTCAAGAAACCTATGAAACCGATAATTTGGTATCAATTTTTTGAGTCACTTATTTTGAGCTGAAGCTGTGCATAGAGTCTCCATACCAGATGTTGTCTTCAGCCCTTGTGGATAGATATAGGGTTTCCGTTACACGTCGTATGTAGAGTATACCTATCTTTTTTATTGATAATAGGTTCGCGTTTGACCACCATCTCAACTGATGGTAAGTGATGATGTGGTCGAAGATGGGACACGCGAAAAGTAACCTATTCACTCTTGAATTAAAGACCCCTAGGTTATAGCTATCGGGAAACACATATAACGTTTAACTATCTAGATAGATATACTCTTTATTTTACACCAGAACAACCATAAAACCAGCATCACTTTGAAAATCGTTGTGTCGTTGTGGAGGTCAGTTAGGTAGTTGCAATGTATAAAACACTAGTACTGCATTCGATTACGCTGGAACCCAATGCCAACAGAAATCGGAAAAAGCTTAGCAGAAAATGAAATATTATATTAATATTATCAGTAATAGTACTCACGCGGGGCTTCGCTCCCGTGGATTCTATCACGGCAAAAACATAACTCTCCTTTTTTGCAGTTGCGTAAAAAGTAGCCTATAACCTTCCTCAAGCTTCAAGCTACGTCCATATCAAAATTGCATCCAAATCCACCCAGTACTTTCGAAGATTAGCGCGTTCAAGCAAACAAACAAACAAACTTTTCCGCTTTATAATATTAGTATAGATAACGCAGTTTCATAATAAACGATACACAAAATATTACAAAAATACTAAGAAATATGTAACCAACAAAGTTATCCGTAGCATACACATGTAATTCAAATTACGATATCTATACTAATATTATAAAGCGGAAAAATTTGTTTGTTTGTTTGCTTGAACGCGCTAATCTTCGAAAGTACTGGGTGGATTTGGATGAAATTTGGTATGGAAGTAGCTTGAAGCTTGAGGAAGGTTATAGGCTACTTTTTACGCGACTGCAAAAAAATGAGAGTTATGTTTCTACCGTGATATAATCCACGGGAGCGAAGCCCCGCGTGAGTACTATTACTGATAATATTAATATAATATTTCATTTTCTGCTAAGCTTTTTCCGATTTCTGTTGACATTGGGTTCCAGCGTAATCGAATGCAGTACTAGTGTTTTATAAAAAAAATAAGTACTAATGTTTTACAAAAAAGCGGTACGGCCGTACCATTCTTTTCTCGAAGCAACTCAGGCCATTTTCGACCCCCTATAACTTCGTTGTGGATAAAACTAGAAGCCTGAATTTTCAATAACCAAACAGGCATTGTATAAACACGGTATATTTCAAATTTCATTCAATTTTAACCAGTAGTTTAAAAATTATAACGAGTCAAAGTTCCTTAATTTTGTAAATTTTGTCACTCACTGACTGACCGATCATCAAAAGTCTATGGCACTTCTAGCAGACATAGAAGCTTCAAATTTAGAATACAATTAGTGTTTAGTATATGAATCAAGGAAAACCTATAATATTTTTCAATTTCGTTCCAGTTTTCTAGATACATCAACTGCATAAATAACTTTGTAATCCCATATAAATATATAGGATTACAAAGTTACATTTGCAGTTAATTAATCAGTGTACCTGTATAATATAATGAAATAATAGATGTAGATGGATATTTTTTTTTTTTTGTGAAAAATATCATCGAATGACTTCTTCCGCTCGGGTATATCAGAATTCTACTGACTAAAAACCCACCCTGTTCCTTCGTAAGCCCTAAAGTTCCGGGGCCGCGGTATCTCGATGGAACTTTCCCATAAACCCCGACAGGCAATGGCCCTATGAGGCCCCGTCACTGGTATTAACAGCTTTTTGAGGCGCGCGTGGAACACAACGCGCCGCCGACCCGGGCCTGGTCCTTACCGGACGGTGAGCGACCCCTGCTCGCCATCCGCAGGCCCGCGCCTACGGTGGCCCGAAATCGACTCGCGATCCACGATGCCCGGGGCGTCTCCCCCGGCGGCTGGGGCGCGAGGAAGAGAGTTGCCTCTCCCTCGCACATTAGGCCTCCTCCTTCGCTAGCATGACTGCTTCGCAGCAGGAGGTGACTGCATCCCATTCCCTCTCGCTTCTAGTGTTGCCCAAACGAGAGTCTCGCAAGAGTCTTGCAATTAGCGATTATCCTATTGCTATTTATTAAACGGTAGTTGCGATCTCAGAACAATGTAACAGAGTCTGTTACATTGTTCTGAGATCTCAACTAACAATGTAACAGAGTCTGTTACATTGTTCTGAGATCTCAACTACCGTTTAATAAATAGCAATAGGATAATCGCTAATTGCAAGACTCTTGCGAGACTCTCGTTTGGGCAACACTACTCGCTTCGCACCATGGTCTAAACCAGAGCAGGGCGCGAGAAGTCGCCGCCGCCGATCGCCTCTATGAGGATACGACGGTGCTCCACCCATGCAGGGCACACCTCGACCATATGCTCCACCGTGTCTTCCAGTGTAGATAGGTACCTAGATATAATAATTATGCTCAAAGGTAACTTGTTAAATGGTCAACGGAATAAAAAAGCAAGAAGTATTAAGGCGAGGTTATTCGAAAAAACGTCGTTTACAATTGTGTTTTATTCGTAGATAACACAGATTTAAATTTTGAAAAAAACATATTACATAATTCATACTTTGATCTTTCTATTTCGGTCATCCGATACACGATTACTTGCATTTCACTGCATCTAATTAAATCGCAAAGACAAGTCTAAATTACGGTCTTATTCTTATTTTATTTGAGTTTTATTAAGCTTTGAATAATAAAACTTATACCATAATAAAGGTCGTATAAAATGACATACATGTCGGTCGTCATAATGTGAAATTTGAAAATATTTATACCACTAAATTCAAAAATAAGTGTTTTCCTATTATTTTCATGTGCGCGGCCGCGCGCCTCGCGTCCTTTAGTCCCGAGCGGAACGTGTTGGAGGTCGGACGTATGCCAATTTTTAGCGAACCTGCCACTCCCGCTAAGTTTGGTTCCGGTCGAGCCAAAAAATCATTATAAAATATTAATTCCTATCGTTTAGTTTTAAATAGTTGTAATATAAATTGTTTTTATTAGGTATTTTAGTTATGATTTTGGTCAGTAAAACTAATGGACAAAATCAACAAAAAGAAGTTGTCATCGCTGGCTCTACGAAGGCTGAATAAACAAAAAAAGTAAGAAGGCTTTGACAATATAAATATTTAGACCTATATAAATATTTTTCTTTACTAACTAGGTTCTTTCTGTATTCTGAGGTACTATCGAAACCACAAAATAATATGTGTGTAAATAAAGACGCCACGCGCGCAAAAGCTATAATAGTTTATTTGTTAAGTATATGTGTTAAGATAGGTTCGGTGTTTAGTGATGAAGAGTTTGTCAGCTATGGTATACCGCAGGGAAGTATTTTGGGCCCTACACTATTCCAGATATATATCAATGATCTTTGTCAATTACCCACCACTCAATGTGACATTTTTACCTACGCAGACGATACAGCACTTTTGGTTTACGACAAGACCTGGAATGAATCGAAGCATAAGACTGAAGTCAATTTACGAATCGTTATGGACTGGCTTTCCACCAATCTACTAACGCTAAATCTATCTAAAACCAAAGTAATTCAGTATCTTCCACCAAACTCGAATAAACCACCGATAGACTCCAATAAAATAATAGCGCATATGTGTCATGACTCAAGTCCTTGCAATTGCAAACACCTTACTATGGTTACAAGTGTAAAATATTTAGGGGTCCACATCGATCAGAGGTTAGATTGGCATGTACATGTTGATACAGTATGCTCCCGGCTCCGTAAGCTTATGTATTTATTTAAAGAGCTTAGACACTCAGCTGACGCGGAAACGATCGCGCTTGTATATCGTTCCCTGTGCGAGTCTATCATTGCCTATTGTGTACCAGTGTGGGGCGGAACCTTCAAAACCGTAATGCTTAGGGTAGAAAGAGCTCAGCGAGCAGTTCTCAAAGTTATACACTTTCGTAAAAGGGACTTCCCCACAACCCAGTTGTACTCTGATGCACAAGTGCTTACAGTGAGGAAAATGTATATTCTCCGTACTGTAATACGTCGCCATTCCAGGATGCCATTAGACACAAACCTTACTAGTCGACGAATTGGGTTTCCTGTCTGTGCGTCGGTTCTTTGTCGTTCTGCACTAGCACGGCGCCATTATTGTGCCCTTAGTTCAATAGTTTATAATAAAATTAATAAAAAACTGGCTATTTATATTCTTTGTAGGCATAAAGTCAAGCAACTACTTATTCCGTGGTTGCTGTCTTTGAGTTACGAGGATACGGAAAATATTCTTACTACTTCCTCCTGACACTACACCTCTTTATACTACATAAATGACCACATCTCATATGTCTCATCTGACAGAGGAGATTTAGTATTTGTAGTCACGCAGGCACACACACTCGCGTTCACGAATACTCACTCACTCACCCACGCACATAAACACACACACACACACACACACACACAAACACGCAAACACACACAAACACACACACACACACACAAACACGCACACATACACAAGTACGCCACACGCAATCACATAAACTCTTTGGTATAATGTTTGTCTTTATCTTTAAGTTTAACTAAGTAGTTTTTGTTTTTCATTGTAATTTAACCCTTTCATTTCCTCCCGGGAGAGGGCACTGGCTCCTGTAACACAGGTTTATCACCTAGCACGGGAGTCAGAGACTCAACTGGTTTTATGTAATAATTTTTAGTGCAAATAAAGATTATATTATATTATTTTTCTCGCGGAATAGATTTGCCAACCGCAAAAAGTGTGTGGACAATTGAATTTGAACCCTATGTCAAAGAGTATAAAGCCGCCGCGTGCGCAAATGCTCTTTTCAAATGTCAGACTCAAAGGAAACTGACAATCTAATTCCGCCAAGCCCATTCCATCATCGAACTACGAGACAAACGGCGAAGCGCCATCGTTACATGGTGGACATCCCACCCATACGCACAAAACGTTTTGGGAATACCTTCATTGTGCGTACGGCTAAGGAGTGGAATTCCCTGCCGGAGTCTGTGTTTCCCGATAGCTATAACCTAGGAGTCTTTAAGTCCAGAGTGAATAGGTTACTTTTAGGTAAGCGTGCTCCATCTTCGATCACATCATCACTTACCATCGGGTGAGATGGTGGTCAAACGCGAACCTATTTTCAATAAAAAAAAAAAAAAAAAAACAATATTATTATAGGTAGGTACCTATAATTATACAAATTAATATTTTACTTTACTAAGTAGATAAGTACCTACGCGGAATAGATTTACAAACCGCAAATATGTGTGTAAAACAAAAACATTTTTGACTTTCTTTCTCCTATAAAAAAATGAAAATGTTTCTTATTTTATTCAACAAAATATTTACAAAAATACCTAAATATAATATAAAAGTACTTACAATAAAAAAGAAATCACAAAAAGACGTGTTTAGAGTCTGCTGGGTTTGATCCAGAATACTCATGAATATCAATCCGATTCTTTACTAAACGCGCTAATAGAACGTTAGTAACCCGAGTTGAAATAACTGACCGTATTCGACTGTATTAGGTTTTATTTTCGTAAATGTAATAATGGTTATTATGGTACAGTCGATCATTCGTCGCTATGACCACAGTATAAAGATCATACAGTAGGTCGACACCTTTGATCTTGTGGAAAATGCCGACAACGTCTAGACAGTATCGCAACGGCCAGGGTTGTCACAAGTCAACAATATTTATTACGCGCAGCACACTCGTGCCATAGTGTAGAAATATACAGCATGACCATTTCCTACAAAAATATCATTTATTATTTTCGGTAAACTTCGGTAAACTTTATAACTCTCTGTCTTCGGTGTTCGTATCAACTTTACAATGATGATCTGCAGTTGTATGCATCTACGCGGGTGGAAAGTTTGTCATACGCTATAGGAGATTTAAACCGAGATTTAGATGCTATCAAAACTGGTCTAATTGATTTGGGGTGACTGTAAGCCCCTCAAAGTGTCAGGCCATTGTGATCGGAAGCTCACGTATGATCGTTAGAGTGGCAACTAGTTCACTTCCTCCTATCATTTTCAATTAAAGATCTCGGTTTGCATCTTGACTCTGCTTGGCTGGCAAAGTCAGGTTTGCAGTGTAATGTGTAAGCCAAAGAGTCAACGGGACTATGCGATGCCTGTATCGTCCGTACGGCACGGCTACTTTTTTGAGTACTGGTTGCACATTACCTGGCTTCCAGTAATAGTACCTACGCGGAATAGATTTACAAACCGCAAATATGTGTGTAAAACAAAAACATTTTTGATTTTCTTTCTCCTATAAAAAAATGAAAATGTTTCTTATTTTATTCAACAAAATATTTACAAAAATACCTAAATATAATATAAAAGTACTTACAATAAAAAAGAAATCACAAAAAGACGTGTTTAGAGTCTGCTGGGTTTGATCCAGAATACTCATGAATATCAATCCGATTCTTTACTAAACGCGCTAATAGAACGTTAGTAACCCGAGTTGAAATAACTGACCGTATTCGACTGTATTAGGTTTTATTTTCGTAAATGTAATAATGGTTATTATGGTACAGTCGATCATTCGTCGCTATGACCACAGTATAAAGATCATACAGTAGGTCGACACCTTTGATCTTGTGGAAAATGCCGACAACGTCTAGACAGTATCGCAACGGCCAGGGTTGTCACAAGTCAACAATATTTATTACGCGCAGCACACTCGTGCCATAGTGTAGAAATATACAGCATGACCATTTCCTACAAAAATATCATTTATTATTTTCGGTAAACTTCGGTAAACTTTATAACTCTCTGTCTTCGGTGTTCGTATCAACTTTACAATGATGATCTGCAGTTGTATGCATCTACGCGGGTGGAAAGTTTGTCATACGCTATAGGAGATTTAAACCGAGATTTAGATGCTATCAAAACTGGTCTAATTGATTTGGGGTGACTGTAAGCCCCTCAAAGTGTCAGGCCATTGTGATCGGAAGCTCACGTATGATCGTTAGAGTGGCAACTAGTTCACTTCCTCCTATCATTTTCAATTAAAGATCTCGGTTTGCATCTTGACTCTGCTTGGCTGGCAAAGTCAGGTTTGCAGTGTACTGTGTAAGCCAAAGAGTCAACGGGACTATGCGATGCCTGTATCGTCCGTACGGCACGGCTACTTTTTTGAGTACTGGTTGCACATTACCTGGCTTCCAGGACACTGGCACCACTCCGGTTTTAATAGAACGCGATACAGACGAGTATGCGATACAGGAGACAAATCTGGGATACAACTCTTTAAGACTCGAGCAGGTATTCCTTCCGGTTCACTGGCTTTGTTCACATTTTGACTAGAAAGGGTTTTACGGACTTCCTTAACATGAAATGCAGTTTCCAGCATTACGGAGTCAAAGTGAGGTATTTTAGGTGGTAAGTTAGACGCCGTGTCGAGACGTAAACTTATCGCAAAGACGGAGGCATTTAAATTTGCTTTTTCTTGTGCGGTGTGAGCCAGTGTTCCATCCAATTTTATCATAACTAGGAGGCAGCGAAGGACGGTAAAAGTTCGAGTTTCGCTTCGCAGTTTCGGAGTCTGCTGACTACTACTACTCACCGTATGCCCCTGGGGCATTTATCTGGAGGAGAAAAGGTAGATACCGTTTTCACCAGAAAGTGGTCATACGATCCGAGCGAGGCCCAGACCGGTACTGACAGTCTCTGGCGACGCAACGTTTGTGAGCACTAGGTCCAAGCCATTAGGCGTGTGGCCGTCGACTTCTGGAACTTAGTGAACCAGCTGTTCGAGATCTAGCGATAAAAAAACCTGCGGGCCTCTCTACCAGCGTGCTCTGTTTGTTGGTACGGGAACAACCATTCTTTATGGTGGGAATTAAAATCTCTTAGAAAAACAAGCTTTGCCATCGGATATTTGTGCTTTGCCAGTTCAGCTCCTGCAGCTGCCTCCGTAAGGTGGTCGAAGAGCCTAGTCATCTCTTGTTCACCGTTATGTAATCAGTAAACAACACCAACAACGAGCATAGATGGTCTAGAGAAAAGTGCTTACATTTCTTTTTCATGAAAATGATAAATTAGAAAAAGTTTCACATTTTTGTGTATGTCTACTTTTTTAAGAGTTTTCCAATAAAGTATTCATGTACCAAAGGGAAACAGATAATATGTTGTAAAATGTCAAAAATGTGACATATCGTGTCAGGAGCTATGGCTTTTAACTGCATTTCGAATCACGCGCACTCCCTAATGTTCCCCGTCCAACCTCCATTAAATGCCTTCTCCCTTTTGTATTTACTCGATTTGTTTATGATCTATGTAGGTTCATTGAGATAAATAAAATAAAGCTGTAGCGTACTATATTATCGTTTTAACAGTTCTATGCCATATTTCTAATTTTCTCTATTCATCCTCATTTTATTCCTGCTGCCACTGGTAAACTGGTAACACATTGAGTGAAATACATTTGACATTGCAAAATGTCATGTTTGCGTACAAAATGATTTTGTTTTTTTTTTACTTCAATTTTAATACTTTTCATCATCCAAAATACTTTACCAAACAACCTCCAGCGCTTGTGAAATTGTGGTGAGTCCTCCACAAAAGCCGCAAGAGTTGAAGTTGAAGTCGAATCACGGCATTAGCCAGTTGTGCATAAATGATTGTAGTTTTTAGAGAAAAAAAAGTGTGCGGTTGAGGGACCCTCGTCGTCTCTCTCGTCAGAAGATAGTCGTAAGTATTTACACTTCTGCGTTACAATTTCTGCCAGTTTAGAAGCCGCGTAAAATAAATTCGTTCCAAAAAGTGTTTGTGTGTTGCTATTATTGGTATAACTATTTGATTGAAAAATATTTATATTTTTTATTATATTTTTTAAACATAATATTTCACACAGAATACCTCTAAGCCCTCATTCAATATAACAATAACTGAATTGTAATACAACTCTCCTAATGTAAGTGTGCCTACCTAATACTTGATTTTTTATACTGTGCCATGAAGATTTCGCACCCTTTGGGAAAGTCGAATAGCGCGCGGCGTATAATTTTGAATCATACCCGTATTCATGATCTGCGTGTCAGTCAGATTTTTTATTCACCTTGTCCCCAAATGTAAATAAATATACTTATTTTTAATTATTACTAATTAGGTTCAAGTTTATACAATACGTACCTATTCTATCTATAAACTTGAAAATACTTACTATTAAAACAAAACAAAATAAACATATACTAATCAATTCAAGTTGATCTACTGCATTGCTCTATTCTGTGACGCATCTTCGTACCTACTTGAGTTCGTGAACTCATGAGCGGTGCGCTTGGCGCGCGCGTCTCCCGCGCGTCGTAATTTGTTACGTTTTGCTATTCGTTGCGGGGGCTGGGGTAAGCGTCGAATACCTACGGTGCTCTGGATAACCCGGCCTTAAGAGTATTGGGGAGTATTAAGTAGAGTAAATTGCCCGAAATTGCATAATTACTTACTTATGGATTAACTTTAACCGAGACGTTTGACGAGTGCGGCATTAATTATTACTAACTAATGCAAAAGACGTACGTGCGTATCCATATGTGCGTATCAAAGCCTCTGAAAAAAACCCATAGAGACAGGGAGTGGGCTTTGAAAAAAACTTTAGCTGAAGTTCAAGAAGTAGTACCGGAAAATAAAAAAAGGAAGGCTACCTACAAAAATAAGAAAGCTCATAAGACAGAGAGAGGGCTTTAAGAAAACTCGTTGTTGGTATACAAGAAGTAGAAGGTACCGGAAAGGAAAAAAGTAGGACTTTCTACAAAAAGCAATGAGATCCCATAAAAAACAATACTTGTCAAAAACCCAAGTCTCGCAACTTAGTTGTTCTACCGTAAAAAGTTGTGAGATCCATGTAATACCAAGTCGGTTATTAATTTATTCAGTCCCTACTTAAGGGACCTTCTGTCTTAAGTTGTTACATAATTATCTAACCTAACGACATCTTATAGTGACCATATCAATATTAAAAATCTTTACCGTTTTAAATAAATAGATTGACTTGGCAATCGCAATAAACAATTTAATTTATATATGTATTACTTATGAGATATATTGTGTTTTCATGCGATGGCCGAGTCAATCTATTTATTTAAAAAGGTAAAGATTTTTAATATTGATATGGTCACTATAAGATGTCGTTAGGTTAGATAATTACGTAACAACTTAAGACAGAAGGTCCCTTAAGTAGGGACTGAATAAAACATCTACAGTTTACTGTTCGGGTTCCTACGTAGACATATTGGGAAAGAGCAATGACCATTATTGCTCTGTCAAAACGAAACGACTATACCTTTAAAAGACAGCGTTACAATCCCTTAAATTACAACAAAATTGATCGGAAATAACTTCAAAGTCCATTTAGACTTCATCCGTCTCTTAAAAATTCAGCGGACGAAGTCGGACGTGGCTTATTTATAGTCCGGACAAGCCGTGACATCATCGATACGTTATTTACAGACAAAGCATGACGTCACGAGCCTCGGCACCCTCAAATAAAGCCTGATGTTATTTCCATTGTAGGTCTAATAGGCTTCTATTTAGAGATTTCTTAAGGAATTGAGGGTATTCTTGTTGAAGAAGGAGTGTGTACGTGATGGTTGTTTTGTAGTAATCAATCTCAAATCTTTAAAGGGTTGAGCTCTGAAGCGGATAACAGTAATGAAGTATTTGAATTAATTACGATTTTAATACTGAAGGTCTTGATTTATTTTGTCATTTTGTTAATCAAATAGATAGAGTAAGAAATTATTAGTGGTCATTGCATAAGTTACGTGTTTTTTGTTTCGGGGCTAAAATCATTACAGCATACACATGTATATATATTATATATATATAATCATATCAAGTAACACTTCTCGTTCTGAGTGAAACGGAAGTCATCCGACTTCTACTGACTAAAACCCATCCCTTTTCCTTCAGAAGCCCTTACGACCGTGTCTGCAGTAACTAGTTAGAACATTCTCGCAACCCCTTGGATAATTATAATAGTTAAATTACAAAATTATTATTGCTTAAATTGCAAATTACATTAACAGCTCGATGTTGAAAGTACTTAGTTTTTCGTCCATTTCATCAAAATAAATAAAAAAAGCCACTACAATATACGTGTTAAACTCTGTTATAACCTCAAAACCTCTTGTATCTCCTTCACCGTATAATACCGTTGTGTGTAAAAAGGTTCAAAACTGAACTCTTTCTAGAGATTAAAACTTTTATCCCCAAAGCTCAAAGTTCAAGTGTGTTTCTTTTGAACTCAAATTAAAAAATATTTCTGTATTAAAATCGTTCTTTTTATGGGGCGAGATTTAAAGAAGTAAAATGATTATGCTGGCGATTTAGAAAATTATAAATAAGACCCAATTTTAAAAGCAGGTGAGGATTATCACATGTTATACCTAACATTGGAGAAGCTTATGGGCATACTTTATAAGAATGGTTGAGGTTTCAGTCTCTTATAAGATACTGTCTCACGACTAGGCAAAGCCTTCCCCCAAATTGTTCCATGAACTTTTTTCTAGCGCTGCTTCAAACTAGCTCTCCTAATATACATCCAGGCCATCTTACCACCTCTGTCTGGCCCATCCATCACCCGGCACCAATTGTGTAAAGACCTTACCCCAGCAGTTTCTATGCAGCCGTATGCTGCAAAGATTTTGTTAGCAGCTAAAGATATGGCCATACGAAAGTTTACTGGTTTTGACGATTTATCAAAACAAAAGCCTTCACAAAGGATGGGTATATTTTATTAGCATTTGAATGAATCAAAAGTCGACCCTAACAAATAAGGTATAAGATGATGTAATGTTACCGATACGTTTTTCAAATAATATACAGGGTTAACTTTTGTTCTATGACTTTTAAAAATTCGTCATATTTCAGTTCACCAGATTTTCATACAAAAATAAAAATATTTAAATTGAACGCCCTAATTGTTACGAAGTCTATGCGAAGCAAAAGAAAGCGATAGTATAAATTGCTTTCTTTTGCTTCGCATAGACATCAAGTAGAACAAAAGTTGTTGATTATGATGTTAGTAACATAGTCCTGAGAGGTTTTCGGTGTTTTACAATTAACCCTGTATACGAATATGTACAAACAACACCATCTTATGAGATACCACATTATTTTTCTATGATTGTTGTTGGAATATTATTGTATACGCCGTTTAAACGTAGTAGAATAAGCTAATTCATTTACGAACTGCGCGAGGCGGCTTTAATTTCTTTGAGCTTCTTATAACGAGAGGTTTCCTCCAAACAATCTCGCTTTGTCCTCCTCACTTACATGATCAAGTGTAACATTCATATTTGGAAAAATACCCTTTCATAACAATATATTTATTGGCGTAGGCAAAACCTCACATATTAATAATAATAACAGGCACATAAATCCCTTTTATAAATATGAACAAAACATTTTGATACGACAATTTGAAACTCGATTTTATGTGACATAATTGACAATACCTGTTCGTATCAAACGCATTAGGGAAATGTGTTGTCATCATAATAATATGGGATAAAAGCTTCTGTGTATGTAGTGGTGTGATGAATTCATGGGGCGGTGAGCGTTCGATATTTGTCTGGATGCTGTCGATGTTTCAAATAAATAACGTCATATTGGACGTTCATGGAACTTTCTATACCTACATAAAAATAAAACTATAGGCTGTGTAGTATGACTTCAGTGATTCCTAAATAACTAAATTATCCCAAGTACTTATAATTATTTTGATGATACTAAAGCGCAAACTTTATTAAATTATTTGGTCTATGTGTATGTCTTATACCGTGTCTTGGCTTATCTCTGGCTGAACCAATTTTATAATGATATAAAAGCTTTTTATTCCAGACTTATCAAGAGATCGGAATTTACGCAAGAAGAACCTATACAATAGATTTATAGGTTCTTCCTGCGTTCATTAAATGATCGTTAAAAAGTTATAAATATGGCTGTTTTAGTTAAATGTAACACTTTTCATCACTGGACTATAAAAATAACTTCCTTTTAGTTTGACGCAGTTTTGAAACTTTCGGTTCAGGACAAAATGAATAAATATTTTTTTTTTCACGAATTGTTCGCTTGATTCGTATATTTAAGGGTTCCGAAAATCAAAAACTGAAAACCTTGAGTTAAAAATATTATTTAAACGATTAAATCTTCAGTTTTCTAACACAACGCTTTCGCCGCTCAACTTCCTTTCTTTCTTTCAAAGTATGACTCAATTGATCGACACGACAAACCACTTAAGTCGATCGCCTCCAAAAACAACGCCCACCTTTTACCTACCTCAATATGCGTACCCTAGCCCCCCCTACCTCCTTAACCCACCCTCGTACCCTAACTCGGTATCAATCTTAATTACGCAACAACGATATTTATTGTACTTACTTCCTTCATGCCAATCATGGTACGTTCTATTTTGTTATCGACACGTACAGCGAATTGTGATCTGTTTATTTGTGTGTACGATTGATGTGGTTTTATATGTGCCCGGATTTGTTGAAATCAACCATTAACTAAGTCAGTTAGGGAATATCGTAAGAATTCGTTTACTAAATCTACAATAACTGTTATTATACTCAATAATAGGTATTGTAGATTTAGTACATATTTAAATACATAGTTATAACTAGGGAATAATTATATACAACTATGTGTCATTTATTTTTTACGGTTGATATCAGTTAAGTAATAAAGTAAAAGCACTTTCTCAAACTCAGTGAAATATTACGCCTTGACCTAAAAACTACCGTACAAAGTTATTATATACCTGCTAAATACATTTTTACGAAAACGAAGCCAGGATTTTCGCGAAATCTTAACGGCTCTACTGCGGAACACAGAATTCGCCGAGAAAACTGAGCCGATGACATCGTACAGGAGCGCCGTGAAATACGATATTTAATTCAAACTATTTTGCATATAGCAGCCTGCAGTACTTTCGCAACTTCATTACGCCAAGTCTGCAATGCACATCAATAAGAGCTCCCCACATCGGCCGCTGACGTCACTAAATTACGCTAAGGCGTCTCACACAAACGGGCCCCGCGGTTTACTTGACAGTTATACGCTTCCTCGTGCACTATATTTGCGACCAGCAGATAGGTAAAATGAACCGTGTTCGAAGTAAAATTCTCTTACTTTTGTATAGTATTTTATTTGTGTACATACTTTAGATTAGGAGTGTTTTAAAATATTCACTTATCAGCTGATATGTTAGGCTTAGAAACTGTAAATGTATCGCATGATGGATGAGTCTGTGTCGAATAAAATATTAATCACTACATAGTCAGCTCGTTTTTACAATATTCAAATATTTACTACATATTTTATATTGTACAGGCCTACTCAAAAACATCTTTTTTGTAGATAAAACTCAATCCATCAAATATTTCGCTCTCTAACGTCGCAATAGCTCAACAACCTGGATATAGTGTTTTTCACAAAAACTTTGAAGTTTTCACATCGGCAGTTAGGGCAGCATATGTCAGTATGTTCTATTCAAAAATGTTTTTAAACCTGATACCAAAATGCCCGTGAATCCTGGCGTGTCAAAAATGCTTGGAATATCAACGGTTGCTGAAACGCGCGATTTTTAGTGACGCGATGTTTCGTGTGAAGTCGGCATATTGATCGTCACTCGGGTTTATCTGATGCCGGCCGATTAGATTGTCCTATGAATATTTTAGTAACATTTTTATTGTAAAAGCGGTACTGTAAAGTATTCTGTAACAAAATATTTACGAATTCAGTCTGTGATTTCAACTAAACAAAGGCTGTCGTCAAAAAACAAAACAATTTACATTTCAAGCTAAATTCTGACAGGGTAGACTTCATTCCTCAGCGAGTGTCATATTTTCTCATGATCGTGGCTCCCTCGAGGGAAGGCTCGTATGAGAAAAATATTAAGTACATCTCACATGAGTGACGCGGCGACGTGTGCCGTGGCGCGGCGTCACGTGACGTGTCGTGACGTGACGTCGACTCACGTCTGCGCGGCTCTTCGCTTTCAACGCAAATTAATTAATATCGTATACATTTGATGACTGGCGTTAAACGTATTATTAAATTAATTTGATACTTTATTTGTGAAATTTCGGCAATAGCGTTTTATATGGACTTTATTTTCGATTTATCTTTGTCTATCTCGTATGAATTTAGTTCTCAGACAGGGCAATTATTTGAACATAGTGCGTTGAAGCACGTAGTAACCAACGGTCTATATTTATAGTAATAACGTTTATTCTTTCATTGGGCCTCGAGAGATTGACTCTGCTCCTAACTCAGACATTATAACATGATAGATCATAATAAATTTTTTTTCGAAATTAATTCTTGATATTTCATTTCATTTTTCATTTATTCAAAAACAATTTACATTGTGTGCGAATATAAAAGCTTAACAACTAGGTACACATGCAGTAAAAACTAATAATTGAATTGCTTATAATGGGACTGATAACAATAAAAAATATATATAATCTTATTGTACATCACATATGATATTGTACATCACAGTCCGCTAAAAGTTTAAGTAAGTATGTTAATCGTAAATGCAAAGTAATTTCACGTTATTCCTTTGTATCATAAACGAGCTTAAAGTTAACATCGTAATATTAAAAGGCAGCTAACGAGTGGATGACAAAGCTAAGGAACTCCTTATGCAAAGTTTTAGAGTCGACGGGAACGAGACGAGTGCGATACTTGGTTAACGTTATTACTCGCTGTTATGCTGACACAGGGGCTCTAACGACCTGTCTATGATACCAGGCTCGATTAATAAGCGACCTGTGATTAGAAATATTTCGAGTTATTGGTTGTAATTATTTACTTTTCACTGACGTTAGGCGTGATTCCGATTGAAATGAGTAAATATACAGCATGCGAATGCAAAAGTTTTGGAAATACTTTCATTATGCATAAGGCTAAATATTGGAATTTCCCGTTAGAGTCTGTGTTTCCTGATAGCTTTAACCTGGGAGTCTTTAAGTCAAGAGTGAATAGGTTGATTTTAGGTAAGCGAGCTTCATCTTCGACCACATCATCGCTAAAACACGAAACATGCAGTGTTACTAATTATGTGTGCAGTATTGTGTTTACTAAGTCTACCAAAGATAAATCATGAATAGCTGTAACATCTGTTTGTACACCAGAAATAAATAAATAAAATTACATAGGACTTGAACACGCCTGCTGCCTGTATGATTGATGTTCTGAATGGATGATAGACACCATCATTATTATTACAGCTGAGAAACGTCCGTAATTGAACATAGTTTTAGCCCTTTCTTTTTCTGAGTAGGAAAATCATCGAATAACTTCTCCCGCTCTGGAATAAGCGGAAGGGAGTACCAAATCCACCCTGTTCCTTCAGCTGCCCTTAAGTTCCGGGGCCGCGGTATCTTGTTAGTACATTTCCGCAACCCCGGTGGGCAATGGCCTTATGAGGTCACTGGTGCTGACAGCTCTTTGAGGCGCGCGTGGAACACGACGCGCCGCCGACCCAGGTTTGGTCCTTACCGGACGGTGAGTTACCCTTGCTCGCCGTCCGTATAGTCTTAGTCCTTACAGAAGCGTTATATCACATCAGCCGGTCCTTATTTTTTGTCTTCGGGGGGAAAATTGTCAAATGACTCCTCCTGCTCTGGATGAGCGGAAGGGAGTGAAAGACTTCCACTGTTTAAAAACCCATTCTATTCCTTTTGGACTCCTTCATTTTGACTGCTCTTTAAGGCGTGAGTGAATGGCCACCGTCGACTCGGGGCCAACCGATCCTCAAGAAGTGATTTAGCTCCTGAATAAAATATTTGAAAAAAAAAATTACATATATTTAGGAATAAAAATAACTACAACATAAAACTTAGCCATAGAGTGAACACATTTTGATTAATAAGAGATATTGCCTTCACAGCCTGGCTCACCGGTGAAACGTTGCTTGCCTGTCTATCTCCTACAGATTAGGTATACTTCGGAGAGTATGCGCAGGAGCTCCACGACCTAATCTCTTCATCCCCCTTTTACTACCGATCTACCAGACGCAGGATACCATCCACACTTGGTCGATATACCGTCTTGTCGAACCAAGCGCTTTTCTTCCACATTTATTTTGCGCACAGCCAAGGTGTGGAACTCTCTGTGTTCCTGCTACATATGACCCGTCAGCCTTTAAAACAAGAGTGGATAGGCATTTTCTGGGCTCGCTCGTTCGATCGTAGACCTCATCTTACACTTACCATCAGGTGTGATCGAGGTCAAGAGCGGGCTCATTCGTAATAAAAAAAAATATTTCCCTGTCATAGAGAGGAGACGGGAGTTCCAACAATAGGAATGTAATAGGCTGAATTATTAATATATATTATTAAGTGATATTAAATGCCTTTTATCTACAGACAAATATAAATTATGAGCAGAGGTTGGCACTACATGGACAAAAATATTTAAAAATAAATTAATGAGTTAGTATAGAGCTAGCTCATTTCATATTATTAGCATTAATTAAACAACATAATTATAGTACAATTACAGTAGAGGGATTAATTTTATATTATTTGATTTAATATTAGTTTTAGAGCAATTGAGTTTGTGAACTTATTTATGTATATGAAGTTTAAATTACAAGACATACGTTTAGAGCAAACAGCACCTGCACGAATTTTGCACATATTAACATTTCGGAGACAGAATATTAAGCTAAATTAATCCTGAGACCGGTAACTTCATTGTGAACAATATCTCAAAGTAAAACAACTTTTTTAAAGGATTAAAAGCTATCAGCATTTTTTGTATTGGTTATGTTGAACCACCATCTCACCTAAATGGTAAGCAATGATGTGGTCGAAAATGAAGCACGCTTACCCAGAAATAATCTATTGAACACTCTGTTATAGCTATTAGGAAACACAGACTCTGGCAGGGAATTCCACTCCTTAGCTATACGCAGAATGAAAGTATTCCCATGTTTGGCATATTTCACGCGATAGACTTCCACACCCCGCTTTCATAGAAAAATGATTTTACCTAGTTCCCAATGGTGGTCAGTGGCGCACAGTGCAATATGTTTGATTACCCACCTACCTGTGTATTGCAGTTTTTGTGAAGCTTACAGATAAGATAAACTAACGAACATTTTGGCATGAAGCAACAAAAGCGTTTTTTATGCGCACACGCAGGCTCATGCCCAATTTTTGTTTATCTTTTTATAAATATTTGACTTTTATTTCAAAGGATTTTCAGCTTTTTCGTATTCAAAGGATTTTGTTTTCTCTCTCTCTTTAGTAATAAAATCTCTAATTTATTTTACACAGAGTTTATTACCGAACTCCTCCGAAACGGCTTGACGGATTTTTGTATATATTTGGTAGGATTGAGGATAAGTTAGAGATTTTTTTATACGTAATTCACATGTCAAAACAATGTTTACTGGGTTAGCTGGTATTTTTGTAAAAGATTAAGCTTATTTTAAGGTTCTAACTTAGTGTTCCATCTGCGACCACATCATCACTTACCATCAGGTGAGATGGTGGTCAAACGCGATACTATTATCACTAAAAAAAAGTAAATTTATTATTCTCCAAAGTCGCTATCGTATCGTTTTCGTTTTATTTCATATCTGTTTAATTGAAAATAGCAATATCTTTCAACATAATAATCCACCTAACAGAAAAGAACAGAAGTTCAAATATTAAAACATACAGATGTTTTATTTTGCAAATATGAGTTTTATAACATAAATAAATAAATATAATGCTGTAATGATATAAAAAAGAAAAAAGCTCAACCATATTTTAATATTAGGCATTGAATAGTCCAAGAAGAAAAGTGTTCATAAGAGGGCTTACAGTGGGATCATATTGTTAAAAGTTCATTCAAGAGTTAGTTTATACAATAATAATAAATCTACAATATATTTCTGTAATGGTACGACTGAAAAGAACCTTTTCTTAAAAATTCAGCAATTGAATAAAAACTGTGAGACAAGAGCCACTTTTTAAAACCATGCAGAATTTATCTGTGAATTTTCAGAACGGTAAGATTGGAGGAAAGACAAACAGAAACACCGGTTATGAATCTTAAAGAGATTTCGATAGCATATTCGACTAGATCTTCTGCTTATTATTGTTTTATGGGTACATTGGTCATACGCCTCTTTCAGACGTTACGAGCGTATTCTTGATGGTGTCTCGCACTTATCCATATTAACTGACAGTTAATGTAAATTAATGAGATGTGAAGGTTCTTAGTGGTGTTATGACGTGGGAGCTTGGGATTACTTGATGACTCATGGACGCTGTATGTTTGGTAAATTTACGTCGTATGCCTTAATTTTAATTAAGATTTCAGAAGAGTGTACATAAAAGCACAGTGTTCTTAATTGTGCTGGCCAGTTTAACAAACGTAAATATTCTCGCAGTTTATTTTAAAGTATAACGGGCTTAATATTAGCCACTAGAGGTCACGCGGGGCTTCGCTCCCGTGGAATTTATCACGATAAAAACATAATCATCCTTTTTTGCAGTTCGGTAAAACGTAGCCTGTAACCTTCCCCAAGCTTTAAATAACTTCTATACCAAATTTTATCCAAATCCACTTAGTATTTTCGTAGATAAGCCCATTCAAACAAAACACAATCATTTCCGCTTTTTAATATCAGTATAGATGACGGGTTACAATCAAGAAAGATGAAAAGATCAACACCGTGTGCGTTGGTATTAAACAACCTAATTCCGCCAAGCCCATTCCATCATCGGACTACGAGACAAACGGTGATGCGCCATCGCGCCTGATTCTTATATTTTTGTTCCAATCCAAGCGTCGCATTTCCTACCAACTTTGTGCAAACCAAATTTCAAAATTCGCAATCTTTCGCATCCCGGCTTACCCAAATATTGTATATCTTAAAGAGGTCTACAAAAAGTTTGTAATGATATTATTATGTCTATCTTCTAAGAATAACCCACGGCAACCATTAATATCTTTTCCATATTATAAGCGGCTATATCCATAAAATTGTACAAAGAATGCCAGGTCATGACCGTGCGACAGCTGTTTGTGCTAAATTGTACGTTGCGCAAACATTCTTCTTTAAA
The DNA here is from genome assembly GCA_943138885.2 of Tholera decimalis. Classification (NCBI taxonomy): domain Eukaryota; kingdom Metazoa; phylum Arthropoda; class Insecta; order Lepidoptera; family Noctuidae; genus Tholera; species Tholera decimalis. Next base: position 1,189,671 of record OW964553.2, on the reverse strand, counting down.
GCTGGACCTCAATCTTCTGACAAAGCGTAGGACAACAAATGTATGTCCTATAGAGAGACATAAAACAAAACTTGCAAAACGACATTTTAGGATTCTTGGCAGTCGTATTTACAACACTGTTAATAAGCAATGTAACATCTACCAGCTTAGTAAATTTAAATGTAAAAGGGAGGTCAGTAAATGGATTATTAGTCTTAACTATGAGGAGGTAGAACAAATACTGTATCCGTAGGACGTACAAGTTACAACCAATACTTTATCAGTTACATAAACTATTCAACACCCACCAGCATGTACACACATATCACACACATTCACCCACATTCACACACGATCATACTTACTCATCCCAACACACACATACATAACACTGCACAGAAAGCTTTATTAATATTATTATTTTCTGTAATTTGCATTATTATTTTAAATTTTTGCTTGTATGGTATCTTTATTACTGTTTATATTGCCTAAATTGTGTACACAACTTAACTCCGAACATTTAATTAGTGTTAATAATGCCAATTTTGAGAGCCCTGACACCCATAACACAAGTTTAATCTTAGCTTGGGTGTCAGTGATCTATAACTCAGTGTAAAGCTACAATTTATGAGATGAAATGTTTTGTTATTAGTGAGTAATGACTAACCACATGTAAATTGTAAACTGGAAATAAAGATTTATTATTATTATTTATTATTATTATTATATCTCTGGCTAAGGAGTCGGCCTTGTGATCGAGAGGTCACGGGTTAACTATTAAACTATTTAGACAGGCCTGTTGGTATAGTGGACAGTGGCTCTGACTGCTATGCGCAAGGTCGTGGGTTCGATTCCCACCCAGGACAAATGTTTGTGTGAAGAGCACGATCATATGTTCTTTGTCTGAGTGTAATTTATCTATCATATGTATGTATTTAGAAATATATATGTATGTTTATCAGTTGTCTAGTACCCATAGCACAAGCTCTGCTTAGTTTGGGTCTAGATGGCGTTGTGTGAAAGTTGTGGAATATTATTTATATTATATTAATATATTATTATTGCCGTGAACCCCACTCTAGATATAATCTTAGTTAGCTTAGTTGAAGGGGTTGACGGGGAACATTGCTAATAATAATGTGAATTCTACCCTCATTGTTTTAAAAAACATGACAAAAAAATCAGTTATTTACAAAGCTTTTTTAGGCCATGCAGTATTATTTTTATTCCAAGAAAACACATTGGATACGTTGTGCATTTAATATCAATCTCAAAATCAAAATTGCCAATAACAGCATATCAATAATACAACGTGTAACGGAATCCCCATATCTATTCAAAAGGGCTGAAGACAACATCTAGTATGGAGTCTCTATACACAGTTTCAGCACAAATTAACTGACTTAAAGAATTGATACCAAATTATTGCTTTCATATATTTCTTGAATACCAATCATAACAAACGTGTCACAGCACTACGAGGGTCAATAACGTTCCACGTCACTTGCCAATAACACGATCAGAAGGAACTGGGCGAGACGATTGCGAACACTTCCTTAATTTGACAGATGTGTTTTTAGTGAGAGCTCTAAAATTTTAATTAAATTAATTGATTTTTACATGTTTTCTACCTAATATTTGAGGTATAAAGTATTCATTTAGAGGTACTTACAATTTGTGAAATAGTACATGTAAGATAACACTAAGAGCTACACCACCTACCAGCTGTTCACTAGTATTGTCACAAGAGGATCACTTGCAATATGTCACAACTGGATGATATACAGTCTGCACAGAGAAACTTGGAAGAATGTTTCCTGAAGAAGATGGGTGAACTCGAGGCACAGATACAATGTGCTGGACCTGCAAAGGAAACCGTTGCGAAGATTGCTGAAGAGTTCCGGTCTTTCAGGGAGCTAATGTTTAGCATGTTGGGACTTCTCCGGAAGCAAATCATGGAGTGCTCTAGAGTGGTGGACGGATTGGAGACACATGCTCGTCGTAAGGCTCTCCTTTTCACCGGGTTTGCAGAGACAGAAAAAGAAGATTGTAAGTCTCTTGTATTAAACATACTTCATAAAAAACTAGGGATTTTGGACATCACTGCTTCCTCGATTAAAGTATGTCATAGACTGGGGGCTTCAAACAAAGAATCCACACGCAGCAGACCTATTTTGGTGAAGTTTGCTCATATCGACTGTAGATCCGCTATTTGGAAGGCTAAATCGGCTCTGAAGGGCTCTGCGATTACAGTTAAGGAGTTCTTGACCAGGACTAGGCAGACAGTTTTCAGCCGGGTGCGGTTGCATTTCGGGATGACGGCATGCTGGACCCAGGACGGTATGATTCATGTTAAATCCCATGATGGAGCGCGTCATAAGATTACTTCATTAGATGATCTGAGCTCCTTGTTGGCAAAGTATCCCAAGAAGATAGGCGAGAATGCTGCTGCAATAGGAAGCAAGCCAGGAGTTCGAAGTCAGTGTACACGTTAGTCCTCATATCATCTCGCTGTCAGTGTTCGTGTTTGTTGCGTCATTTTTCTCGGACTAGGTAGTGTACTTTTCTACCCACATAATATAGTTGTGACCTTTGTATAAGTTTAATTTGGTTTTTGCTCTTTGAACTTTGAAGTTAAGGTAAAATTTTATTTTGTTTTTGTGTGCAACAATCAGGGCTGCCAGCACATTAATCTCGTTTATACGGTCGAGTGTCTGCAATTATACGAAATTCGACTGCATTATACATAATTGTTTTTTATACACAATTTTTTTATGACATGACCATAAAAAAATATATTTAGTCGCCACCGTTCCGTTATATTAAATTTTTATGATTTTTGTTCATTCTTCGAATCGATCAAATCAACCGTCTATCCTTTTTAGTACTGGTCACACTCAATCAGTGTTGCCAACAGTTTTACAAGCTCTCCACCAGATACAACTTCTAAAACCACCAGAAAACCACTAACAAAAATCGGCCCTACTCTAAAAATCGCTAAAATGTACACAATTTTTTTTTTGTTTTTACGAAAGAAAACAGTATATACGTGATTTTTTTTTTTTTTAGCGTGGTAAAATTATCAGATAAGTCCTCCCACCCCGGGCAGGGTGGGAGGGACTGTCAGACTTTTACTGACTAAAATCCACGGTGTTCCTTCAATAACCCTTTACGTACCGGGGTCACGGTAATGGGATAAGTCCCACGACCCCGGCAGGCTTCGGCCCTCTGCAGGGGGGGCCTCGTCATGTTGCTGACGCTCTTTGAGGCGCGCGTGGAACACAACGCGCCGTCGACCCGGGCATGGTCCATGGTCGGACAGCGAGTTGCCCTTTACTCGCTGTCCGTATGCCCGCGCCTACGGTGGCCGGAGATCGTCGGCCGACGTCCGATGTATTTTATAACTTTTATTGGAATTTCATAATCATTGCAGTATTTTCCTTCCAATCTTAAACCACAGCGTTTTTTAATATTGCAGTAAAAAAAACAACTCCATTCCGTTCCTCTGCTTGTTTTTTATTACATTCATACTGCTAAAATAGTCTCTCAACATTGGCATTGGAATGCGGCAGTATTAAGAGAGTAATCGCAAAAGTCGCTAATTCCTCAAATCTACATAGATTCCCCTTGAGCATCTTTGAAATGCAATACTTCAGTCCAATTTTTTTTTGTATCTTTGCTTTCATTCCATTTCAGCAAATGAATTTGTCGCCATTGATCAGCAACTCTTGCCATAAGTTCTGTATATTTATTGTGCCTACGCAGTAAAAGTAAGTTAAATACTACTGGAAATTAAATGAAGTAAAAATAATATATTTCGTAAAGTTTTAGTGGCTTGGTAGCTGAGTAATAGCATTTTCAGTAATTGAAACTGAATTCTACTTGACCACTAGAAAAAACCACCAGCCACTAAAAGCAATATTTCGCCACTAAAAGGGGGGTCAAAACCACCAGTTTTAGTGGAAAATCCACTAAGTTGGTAACACTGCACTCAATCATATTTATCATTCACATTGGTGATAAAATTTAAATCTTGAATTAAATTAAATAATATGAATCACATTCACATGAATACATACGAAGATTGCGTCGATTTAGACTGCCATCAATCGTTTTATTCCCTATTAATTTTCAACAATTACTATACCTACACTTGACATTTGCGAAGTGCCTTGCGAAAGCAAAAACAAAAGCAACACACAAAAAGAAGGTGGTAAATGAGAAGCACAGGTTAGCATAGTAGGATAGTTAGTTAATATAGTTAGTTCTGGTCTTACCAATTTCCATTCATGCAACCACAAGAAACCAACCATCATGCAGATTTCTTCTTGTAGATTAATTTTTTGTTTAGCATAGCGCTAGAAGGCTCAAAAGTAATGCACCGTGTTTGGCTATGCAATTTTTTGTACTCACAAGAGCAGCTATTGTTTTAGTTTTCAAACAGTTTCTATCTTGCGTATTTTTTTTAAATGACTAAAAGTGCGCTCAACAGATGCATACGCAAATAGCAATATAAGCAAAAGTGCTATGACTGCTTTTAAAAGAAAGCTTTTGTTACCATGTCGATCACTAAGTTAAAACACTTTTTCTAATATTGTGCTGCTGAAAGTTTATTATCCAAAAAAACTAAATTATTTCTAAACTTTCATGGTCTAGGAGACTAGGACGCTTTTCAAATGGAACGCACAAATTTTGTTGTTCGATGTAAGTGAATATGTATGTATGTAAGTGTGTATGTATTTTGTTGTTTTTTTTGTACACATAAAAATCATGAAATATCCAATTTTTCACTTTCAGCCACACAATATGAGTCAGTCAGTCACACTCAGCTTTAAGTCACATAATATGAGATATTATTCATTAATTGATTAATAACTTGCTTGACGAAGAACGCAAAACTTGAACAATCCAACCAAAGTAACCAAAACAGGCGCCAAAACACACAACACACGACAGTAGACATGGGTAGCTCGCGAATGAGAGATAAAATTGAGCTAGCTCTTTAATCGCAATGTATCTCTCAGTCGCTCAGTCGCTCACGGAATAGCTCACTAGCTCATTTAGCTCTTTGACTCTTTGACTCAATACTCTATCTATGCGAGTAACGAACGATACCGAAGCGCCGACAGCCGCCGAACTTTCCCGACGAACAGGTGAACGATTTGAGGCATTGTATGTAGCTCACTAGTCACTGACCGACACTTCGGCTCAATACGTCATTGTAAAATAAATCTTATAATCGTTGACTTAAAATTAAAAATGCTTTAGCACTTTTATATAAGTATGAAAATCCTTAGGGAATACTTTGTGATTTTGTAAACAAAACAAACGCCGCTATTTTTTTAAATGTACTCAAATTTGTTTGTTTGTTTCGGCGGAATATCGTGTCGCATGTTGCTAAGCGCAGTTTAGTTTTAGTTGCTTGTAGTTAGTTAGAATTAGTAAGAAATAGGTAGGTAGTGTTAAATAAGTGTTATAAGCTAAATAATAAGAAGTTTAAAGAAAATAGACATAATTTTAATATTTATTTGTAATAAAACAACCTAATGAATCTAATTGTATCTTTAGCTCGCAACTAAGTTAAATGAACTAAAGAACATCAAAGATTTTATAGAGCTACTGAGCTAGTTGTCTCGTTTGACTCGCGTATAATAGCACAGCTCAATTTGATCAGTAGCTCGCAAGTGAGTCAATTGAGCTCAAAAGGAGCTAAAAGAGTGATATAGCTCTTTTGATCAAAAGAGCTATATCTCTCTTTTCTTTTCAGTGCGCTACATTTCGCATGTCTACACGACAGTCAACAATATTCTACATGGAAAATTTAATACTTAATACAGGAAAAGGAAAACACGTCCCACAGATGAACAAACACCACACCAAACCAGCCAAACGTTCACATACCACTATAAATCACATTGTCAAGTTGGTAAGCATACTGGTCATGTATATATCTCCGTCACTGTTCATCATTCGTCGTGAGCGTGACAGTAAAAGGCGAATAAGAACACAACGTTCCTTTTCAAGGAGATCACTTTTAGAAATAAATATGCAAATTGCCGCGTTTTTTTGTATCCAATTATACTGAATGACTACCTATACGCAATAGATACAATGAACAGTCCGATTATACACGTTTTGTATCCAAATATACAATCTGGCAGCCCTGGCAACAATGTCACTGTCACTTGTCAGTCATTAAATTACATCAAATGTTTTTAATATTCAACTCTAGTTAAGTGGCTTTTGAGCCACTTCAATAATTGCTAATATCATAACGTTGGATTATTTTAAAATCTTTTAGTAATGAAATGTGTTATTTTATGTTATTCTGTTCCACGTTTTGTATTATCCCTATTTCTTAATTTCTTAGTTTGAGATTTCCGTTTTGTTTTTGTATAATGTGTAATTTAGTATGTAGTTTTGTTCCTCGCTTGCGTAAATCTATACTATTTTTATTATGTTTTATAAACAATTGTACACTAGTGTGGCTGGTGGGTGGTGCACAGATAGTAGTGTATCACCGGACGGTAATTAGGTAGTTTAAGCATATATTTGTTAATATTTATATATTTTTTTCTCTATGTCCTCTGATGACTCCTTTCATTCAGTTTTTGATTCTGCAAATTCTTCTGCTGATGCAAGTTTCTGTTCCTTGCCTGACACTGTCAGTGACTTTGTGCATCGCAGCTTCAGCCAACAAAATGAAAGCTTTTTCAATGTCTGCCATATAAATGCACAGAGTGTTCCTAGTCATTATAGCGATCTGTATGACACCTTTTCTAATGCTAATGTACATGCCGTTCTGGTTTCTGAGAGTTGGCTCAAACCCCATCTTCTTTCCACTGCCTACTCTCTTCCTGGTTTCATTCTCATCCGGAATGATAGAATTGGAAAGGGAGGAGGTGGTGTAGCTATCTACCTTCGCAGTGATTTTTCTTTCAAAATAGTAGCCAGTTCTCCTTCGCAATATTGCGCTTCTGCAGAGTACCTCTTCCTGGAAATTTGCGTTAAGGGTGTCAAGGCTCTACTAGGCGTTGTCTATTGCCCGCCTGCCGTTAATTATTTTTCCAACCTTGAACTGGCACTTGAATCTATAGGTTCTGAGTATGCACATTGCGTCATCATGGGTGATTTCAACACAGACCTTTCTCGCTCAACCCCTCCTTCCCGAAAACTCCTTCACATCCTTGAGTCCGTTAGTCTCCATGTTCTTCCACTGCAGCCCACTCATTTTAATGTGTCTGGTGATGATACGTGGCTCGACTTGATCCTAATATCCACTCCTTCCTTGGTTTCATCTCATGGCCAATGTCCTGCACCTGGTTTTTCCCATCATGATCTCATTTTCCTCTCCTATATCTTAAAGCCACCTAAACCTCTTCCTAAAGTTCTGCACATGCGTTGTTATGCGCGCATGGATGTTGAAAAGCTGCATCAAGATGCGTCAGAAATTGATTGGGACCAGCTTGCAGCGGCAACGACAATTGATGACAAACTGCGTATCTTCAATCAGGCTGTCCTTGCTCTCTTCGATGAACATGCTCCTGTTCGTAGGGTTAAACTTAGGCGAGCGCCAGCCCCTTGGATGTCACCAGGGGTTCGTTTAGCGAGGAGGTGCAGGGATCGGGCCTTTCGGAAATTTAAAAAGGATCGCAGTGAACAGAATAAAAACTCCTACAAAATTGCAAGGAATCGGTGTAATCAGGTGATACGCAACGCTAAACGCCGCCATATTCTTGAAAACATTTCATCTTCTTCGCCTGCTGATATCTGGAAATTCCTTGGAACTCTCGGTATTGGCAGGCCAAGTCATGTTGATTTTCCTAAAGCAATCATTTTGGATGATATCAACCGTCATTTTACTACCACTTGTAATTTGGACCCCCTTATTTTATCTCAGACGGTTGATTTTGTCACTAGTTTGCCTGGTCCAATTATTGAACCATTTAAGTTTTCACCAGCCACCTTGGAAGAAATTAAAAAGATTATCCTGTCCATTAAATCCAAAGCTGTAGGCCATGATAACATCAGTCGTGGTATGGTTACCTTGATCCTTGACTGTCTTCTCCCGCCAATTACCCATATCATTAACTTCTCCTTAGATTCCGGGCAATTTCCGTCCTTATGGCGTATGGCCTATGTCCGTCCACTTCCTAAAATATCGAATCCTTCCCTGTCTAATCATTTTCGACCTATATCCATTCTCCCTTTCCTGTCAAAAGTGCTCGAGGCCTGTGTTCACAAACAGTTTTCTGCGTTTGTTTACCGCAATAACCTTGTAAGCCCGTTCCAGTCTGGATTCAGACCCGGGCACAGTACATCCTCTGCTCTTCTTAAAGTGACTGGTGACATTAGAGAAGCTATGGAGGATACTAAAGTTACTGTATTAGTATTAATTGATTTCTCCAATGCCTTTAACGCGGTCAGTCACGATATACTCCTTGCTATCCTCTCCCATCTTATGGTTTCTTCCGAGGCGCTGGAATGGTTCTCTTCTTATCTTCGGGGACGTCAGCAGTCGGTACGCGTTGATGAGAGATCTTCGAGTTGGCGTGGCCTGGATGCTGGTGTTCCACAAGGCGGTATTCTTTCTCCATTATTATTCTCTATCTTCATTAACTTTATTACTCACTGTCTTCGGTGTTCGTATCATCTTTATGCCGATGATCTTCAATTATATACAGCTGTACGGGTAGAAGGTTTGTCGGACGCTATAGGGGATGTAAACCGGGATTTGGAGGCTATCAATGACTGGTCTGATAGATTTGGAGTGTCAGTAAACCCCTCAAAATGTCAGGCCATCGTTATTGGTAGTTCACGTATGATGGGTAGAGTGGCGGCTATCTCTCTACCTCCTATTATTTTTAATGGTGTCGTCATTCCCATTAGCTCCAGCGTAAAAGATCTCGGTTTGCATCTTGACTCGACACTTGGCTGGCAAAGTCAAGTATCTAGTGTCAGCAAAAGGGCCAATGGCACTTTGCGTTCTTTGTATCGTCTGAGGAACTTTTTGCCTGTTAAGACAAAGACTATGCTTGTGCAGACTTTAATTTTCCCTATGATTGACTATGGTGACGTGTGCTACTACGACCTGAATGCGGTCTTGCTGGATAAGCTTGACCGTATTCTTAATAACTGCATTCGGTTCATATTTAATTTAAGGAAATATGACCATGTCTCAAGTTTCAGGTCTGAGCTTAAATGGATGACCATTCGTCAGAGGAGAAGTTTGCGCGCTTTGACAACGCTTTTCTCACTACTCAACTCTCCCAACCCACCTTCTTATCTAATATCTCACTTTCAATTTCTATGTTCTTCACACAATAAGAATCTACGTTCATCCAATAATCTTCTCTTACTCTGTCCTTCTCATACTTCTGACTTTGTTCATTCTTCTTTTCATATCCAGTCCATTCTCCTCTGGAATGCGCTTCCTCTCGAGATCAGGACGGCTGACAATCGCTACGCATTTAAAAAGAAATTGCGGATCCACTTTCTTCACCAATAAGCAGAATTTCTATATTTAATTTTCAATTACCTCTAAAGTATATATGTATGTATATGTATTTATATAAATATTTATTCATATATATTATTTATGTAGATTTCTATTTTATGATATTAGGTTTTTTTGTTTTATCACTATTATTATAATTATTTTTCCAATATAATGTTCACGTACATATTGCACCTTCCACTCTATCTCTTCACCACTCATGATTGACTGGTAGAGAATGCCTACGGCATTAAGTCCGCCTTTGTACCTATGTGCATAAAGTGTAAATAAATAAATAAATAAATAAATAAATTTCTTCAGCAGTAGGTACCTGATGCAGGCAAGACCATACAATGATTATCACAGCAAATCTGTTTATTTATTTACTTATTTAGATAAGACTCACACAAAATTGGTTGTTAAAACAGCTTACACCTTACATATTTTTTCCGCAGTATCAAGTTTATGTATGTATCGGAAATGCTGCCTTTGTATAAAGATTGCACAAATAATATCGCAGATCACTAGGCTCACTCTCAAGTTCATTTTATTATATTATTGTACGCCACCTGCTCGACGTCCGTAAGTACGGCTACTGGGATCCAGCAGAATACCAGCGTCAGGCATATTTGCCTGGCACATGCTGAGCTGGACTCCCATTTGGTGCAATTCGGAGACACACACCGCACCGATTTTTCGTGTCACATTTTTGATTGTTTTCTTTTTCTTTTTTTTAAATTTAATATTATTTTTGAAGGTATATATGTTTGCTCTGTTCTTTTTTTTGTAATATATGTGTTATATGTTAATGTATTTTTGTGTGTTGTGTCTTCTGTTGTCCAATAAAAGTTTTATCTATCTATCTATCATTCTTTTCATTCTTCTTAATCTGAAATATTTGGTCTCTGGTATCAGTGTATTGGAATTTGTAATAAGTTCTACACACGTAGACTTAGGATTACAAAACCCTTGCCATATCGTTTCTTATCATCCAAAGAAGCCATGCACTTGGTATGTATATACCCTTTAAATTACACGTTGTGTAAATATTTTATAAGATATCAGAGATTTAAAATGCGAAGACAGAGCGGTCATCGGGCCATCGGCATCGGATTGCAAGCTTAAACGAAGTTCCAACGTTGTAATAAAGCGTTACAAAACAAGCAGCAACAAACAGGCGACATCTTGTCTGCTAAAAATAGCAGTTGACAAGGCTTTTATATCAGATTGAATAAACTGCATCCCACTCCTTGTTTAGCACTACAACTCCATGTCGCGGTCGTGTCGTGCCGTGTCACTGGCGTCTCAGGTGTCACTCTCTGCACTTTGTTCCTGACATCAGAATACTATCGTAGTCATACCAGAATACTACAGTAATCTCGTGGCCGCCTTAGTGATAAGTATTCTCTGTTGTAGTTGATTTTTGAGATTGTGATATATATATACACATACACGTTGTATATATATAGATATATATATATATATATACAACGTGTAACGGAAACCCCATATCTATCCAAAAGTACTGAAGACAACATCTGGTATGGAGTCTCTAGGCAAAGTTTCAGCTCAAAATAAATGACTCACGGAATCGACCCCAAATTATTAGTTTCATATATTTCTTGAATACCAGTAATAACAAACGTGTCACAGCACTATGAGGGTCATCACTTTTCACGTCACTTGCCAATAAAACGATAATTCTCTTCGTTCTTCTTAATTTGAAAAATTCGGCCTCTGGTATAAATGTATTGAAATTTCTAATATGCTCCACACATGTAGACATAGGATTACAAAACCCTTGCCATATCGTTTGTTATCATCCAAAGAAGCCGTGCACTCGGTATGTATATACCCTTTAAATTACACGTTGTATATACATTTATTTTAAAGAGTACTTTCAATGTGGGTAGAATTCACATTACTAGCAATTTTGTTAATCTCTCCAACTAAGCTAAATACAACATGTAACATAATTAATGCACATCCTGAAATTAATTTGTTCAGAATCGTTTACTGAATCGATTTTTATCGTTTTTAACATCAGTTTTTATCCCAAAGCAATTAAATCTACGTAAATTACAAATTACACTTTCGCTGTAGGTATAGTAAAAACAAACTAACTATGGACCGTAAATTAAAGTAGTAACTTTTTATGAAATGAAATGAAATGAAATGAAATGAAATGAAATGAAATGAAATGAAATGAAATATTTATTTTGTAAATTGGTTATAAATAACACTTTTACACGTCATGTTTTTTTGCGTGTTAAGTTTAGCTAGATGAGGCCGGTATTTCCTAACTGACTACTCTGAGAAGAAACACCGAAACAAACTCAGAGGTCATAGTCTCTTTTAAAGTCCAGACAATTTGTATTTGTATATGAGAAGCATGTAGGTTCATGTCTGTGGTATTCTTTTGAGGAAATAACCACGCAAATTTGAGCGGACCTGTCCAGACAGTGCAAGCATTTGTCAGTTATCGTGTAGCTCAACTTAGAACTTAAGGAGCTCAACAATTTGACGAACAATACCAAAGTAAGGACCTTAATTAAATGCAGATTTATATAAATTCCGTCATTCAGTACACATTACAGAAAAATTAAACTCATTTAAAGAAAGTTAAAGTCTTAAAAAAACTGTTTAAACAAGTAAACCAAAAAATTCAGAGTATGTATTACGGTAATAACATAATTTTCTAATTGGGGTGTTTGAGGGTGTGCGTTAATTATGATACATGTTGTATACATGTGTCTGAAGTGGTTTCACGGCAATAGTGTAATGGGTAAGGTTCGAACCCGTGACCTCTCGATCACAAGTCCAACACCTTAGCCAATTAGACATATACCTGTCTAAATAGTCAAATTACAAAATTGTATGAATTTGAGCTTGATTTAGGTAGTACACATAATAATATGTACTTATACAGCCACATTTTCCCTTTAGGCCAAGCAAAAATCACAGTTCTATCCAAATTTAGACCAAATGTTTTTTTAATACTTGGTTTGCCGGGAAGCCAACCTCAAAAAAAAATTGATACTTATATCTAATGTCCAAATGTATGTTTTCATTAACAAAAGTCAACTTTAGTCATTAATTAATTAATTATGGAGATATTAAACGCCGGGCAGCACTGACCGACGCGGCCCGAACGGCAAGTCTAGTTATCGGTCATCAATGACCGACGCGGCCCGAACGGCAAGTCTAGTTATCGGTCATCAATGACCGACGCGGCCTGAACGGAAAGATGTATTTTTTTTCTTGGCGTTCAACGTATTAAGGTTAAGCAATACTTGCCGATGATTGTCCTTGGATGAGAGTTAACTTAACATTTGGGGGTCATGGGTTCATGACCCCCCCCTGGGCTGGGTCCGGGACCTAGGTGGACACCTAATTAAAATTTTTAAACATTGTTACTAGATAATACTCCAGTTTGTCGTTGTAAACGAATATCGGCAGTGGATGGCCAAGTGGCAGCAGAGTCAGGAAATACAAATTATAACTTCTTGTGACTTGACCACGATTATGTGCGCCCCCCCCCCCCCCCCCCTGGCACCAAAACTGGATACGCCCTTGGTGTATAGGTGGGGTGTCCACCATGTAACGATGGCGCATCGCCGTTTGTCTCGTAGTCCGATGATGGAACGAGCTTGGCGGAATTAGATTATGTCATTCCATCGCACACTCTCCGAAATGTAACCGATAGAAAACCGATAGACTTGCAACTAGTCGTCGATGTTCAAGGCTCTGGAGCTTTGACTCGAATTTTTATAGTCATTACGGATAGTCAGAAGCCAGGATATCAGACACTAGTCATTTCAGGGTATATCGTGTTACCCAGTTACTGGGTTGTGGGGATTAGATAGACGCTCGCTCCGAATAACACTGCTGCATCTGATTAGGCTGGAAATCAATCCCAACATAGTTGGTATCTCCTCAACGGCATCTGATAAAACACATTTAATTGCAAAAGAATAACTCTTTTACAAATATTTTATATATGCACATAATATATTTCAGTTCATCCATATTCAGTTCAAATTGTCTTCATTTACGTATGATTTAATTGTATTCAGTTACTAAAGTCTAATGAGTGACATAATGAATTGAATGTGCAGTGTTCATTAGAGTGCTGAGCGGATTAAGGAGCATCTACATATTTTCAAATCAAATCAAAATCAAATCAAAATTATTTTTATTTTACATAGGCCTAAATGGGCACTCATAAAACGTCAGAAATTAGTGCACGGTTCGAAATTGGTCGTTTCCTATGGAGAAGAACCGGCAAGAAACTCCACGGTTACTCTTTTTAAAAAAAATCTTGATTTTCACAATCTTTGCATAACAGATACAATTTTTATTTATTTTTTTGGTATGAGAGGACAGTATAGACTAATTGACATAATAAAATGTAATATAACTAAACAGAAATGAATCTCAGTCTATAGTGTTCACACATTTACATTAAAAATTAACTTTACTAAACTGCAAATAAACTAAAGCAAATGACATAAAAATTAAAATGATATACAAGTAAAATAAAATAAAAATAACAACAAAAAAGAACAAAATAAAAACAAATAATAACAAACACAATAAAGAGTGGGGTTTTTAATAGACCTTTATACAATAACGCAGTCACAATAAGCCAGGGAAGCCACATGTGCAGAAGGAATCATTGCCAAGCAGTCTTATCTTCAACGTAGTCCTTAATCTTATAATATGCTTTTTTCAAAAGGACACGTTTAATATGGGTTTTAAATTTTAAATCTTAAGCAACCGTTCATTTTGTCTTAAACGTCTCTTAATTGATTACTTCGACTGTAGTAATTTGCCAAAGCATACTTTTAAAGTTTCAATTATGGTTTTCTACCAGCACATACAAAATCATTTTTAAAACCTTTCGAAACCTAAATGGAATTACAGTGTAACATTAATTAAGGAATATAAATTAAAAAGCCTCAAACAGTTTTCTCACAAAGCCGTACCCAAAAACTGCCGTTGAGAAACCGCCAAAATAGTCCCACATACTCCTAATAATTTGATTGTAAGTACCAGGCGCTCATGAAAGCACAGCAGGTTAACTAACACCGTGTCCCGAGTGGTCTGTACAAAGCTCGCCAATTACTGCGCCCTGCAAATTGCGTCCTCAGACGTCCCAGGTTCGAATCCTGCGCGTGACGTGTGAAGAACGACGCTTGCTGTATAATTATGCACTCGAGTCTAGTATATGATTGCGTTGAATCTAGTAACGCGATTTAGTCTAAAGTTTAGTAAAGAGCTATATAATGTTGAAGAGAATTTTTTGTTCTCTTGAGGTATGCTTGACAGTGTTAAAATAGTGTTCAATTTGATAGTTGAAGTTTTTACAGTAAAATAAAATTTCATTTTTCTTAAGATGAAAAACTATGTTGAATTTATCTAAAGGTCTTTTCATTGAAGACGTTATACAAAAGACGGTTCAATTTATCAATTTCTCTGTTAGCAATATGATTAATTTTTACCTAATAGAATTTATGAAACTTGCCTCAATAACTACTCTAAAACTCCCTACTAGACTAGTCCCATACTGTTTGTGGCTCTTGGCTCTCTTACATTTAACTACAAAAACCAAACAAATGTTTCACATGTTGGTTTCTTCACAAGCTTATCCAATTCATCAAGCACGTTACGATGTTTGACTGGTAGAGAATGTCTAAGACATTGCATCCGCCTTTGTACTTTTGTGTTGCATAAAGTTTTAATAAATAAATAAATGTTTGATCATAATTATTATTTAACAAATCAATGTTAACAAAGGATTAAGGTATCAATAATATCTATATATAAAAATAATATCTATCTATATATCAATATGAAGATAGATAGATTTTATTTTTTATTTTACACCATAATAGCATCAAATAAGGACTTAACAACTAAAACGCGGGAATACACATGAAAAGCGATCTTTTACACAACTAACATAGCGTTAATCTTGTATAGGTATACTTATATTTATATTATTTACGTTACTTATATGATATGATTAAATTTGCTTCAATGTAACGCACGATACAGTACCAGTTGTCAGTCAACGCCTACCGTCGCTGAAAGCCAGCGTTGTGTAATTGTCTCGTATAGCGCCACAGCATTATGTTGAGCGAAAGTCGTTTAACGTGTATATGACCCATATTTACCCCCTAGTTTAAATTATTTTTGTGCTTTTTTCTCATTTTCTTATGCGTCCTATGAAAACTCAAATAAACCTACTTCCTTTCTCTTTTAAGCACGTTCTTAGCGGTATTGTGTTATAAGTCAGACAACGCTCCTACAAATGGCCCTAAATAAAGCCTAAGTAATCTAAGCCCTTAGGTATCAGTGAGAGCAGTGATACCTAAGTTGCGGCCTAGAGGGCTCTTTGCGGGCCACTGGGCTTTTCTGAGTCCTGAAACAGGGTAATTAATACCAGTGTAGCTTAAAATTATTGTCGTGGCACTTGTGTCGTACTGTACCGAAATTTACGAGAGGCCTATGGTCTAATTGTACACTGAGCCTTACAGTAAATACACATGCGTATTTACTGTCATTTGTACAATTTAGATTGAGTACAAATCAAATGGAGATTTAAACTTGTAACTTCAGTCTACCGTTAGGTAAATCTAGATTGAAATATTATAAAGCATATATTTGACGACACAGTAAGCGCAGTGGTTAAGTGATTGGCTGCTGCGCTGTATGTGGCGGGTTCGATTCTCGCACCGGGACAAATATTTATATAGCTTAAAAATAGAAGAAAGGAATAACGTTTATTACATACAGCAAAAAAAAAAAAATATTATTTAAAAAAAACGTTTTAAAAACATTTATAGATACTTTTTTTTAAATTACGAATGAGCCCGCTCTTGACCTCGATCACACCTGATGGTAAGTGTAAGATGAGGTCTACGATCGAACGAGCGAGAAGGAAGATGTCTGTTCACTCTTGTTTTAAAGGCTGACGGGTCATATGTGGCAGGGAACACAGAAGCCGGCAGAGAGTTCCACACCTTGGCTGTGCGCACAATAAATGTTGAGGAAAAGCGCTTAGTACGACAAGACGGTATATCGACCAAGTTCGGATGGTATCCTGCGTCCGGTAGACCGATAGTAAAAGGGGGATGAAGGGATCAGGTCGTGGAGCTCCTGCGCACACTCTCCGAAGTATAATCTGTAGTAGACTGGCAAGGAACGTTTCGCCGGTGAGCCAGGCTGTGAAGCTTGCCTACCAGAACCTCGTCACCTATGAGTCTTTTAGCTTTGCGTTCGATCGAGTCAAGTGCAGCTAGCTGGAATTTGGCTGAGCCATCCCACAAGTGACAGCAATACTCCATACAGGAACGGACCTGTGCTTTATATACGTTCAAAAGCTGTCCAGGTGTCAGGCTGTCCAGGCTGTACTAGGATGTTGATATTACTGTGTGACTCACGGCTACGCCAAATAGACCCAGTTCTATAAAATGCCGAAGAACTGTTGCCTGACGACGCTGGTTTAACAATACACGTAGTTGTGTCGGGTTCGGGTATTTGTAAATATGCACCCTCAATATTTTTCTATTCTAGTGTAAAACCAATTTGATTTGAATAAAAATTATATAATAATGTACATTGCTTTCAGTAAGCAGGTATTTACCGGGCACTTTAGTAGAAAATAATTCAAACCTCTGGACTTTCTAAATACTATGTAGAGTCCACGAGATGCAATCTCTTAGTCTCTGTTTACGAGTCCCTGGCGGTTGGTCCATGGTCCACAAAAGACGTAAAATACGCATGCGGTGAAAAAAAGGTTGAGTAACTGAGTTCAGTCGTTTCAGACTCAAAGTATCCCTTGTGGACACATTATGATCGTCATGTGTGAGAGTGTGTGTACTCATTACGTTATGATCGTTGTGTGTGAGAGTGTGTGTACCCATTACGTTATGATCCTCGTGTGTGAGAGTGTTTGTACTCATTACGTTACCGCTAATGACACAATGTAATGAGGGGCGCGAAAGTATCAAGTTTGGAGTGATGTGTTGTGGCCAGATCCCGGCTTTGTTGTCTTTAATGTTATGAATTACTGTGGAATGAGTGATTTTTTAAATTATTTACACTTTATTTTAAGTACGAAATTGTTTTACTTTCGTCTTTTTACCCTACAAACTTTCCAAGGGCATTTATGTTACCCAGCAATCCAGTTGTGGCGGGAGTTGAATCCCGTTAGACTGTAAGCTGTACCCTGACAAAGTTGGGAAAAAGGCTAAATGGAAATCATGAGTGGTTTTCATTATTTCAATGTTAAGACTGTAAAAATTTATGTTTGCAGACTGGTTTAGCATTAATTATCGGTGTATGGGGATAAAGTTAAAAATTAAAATGAACACACCTACAACGCAATCTGCCACGATTTTTACTAAGCAGCATTTTTCTTCATCAACTGAAGCGTAACTAATAAAATAAGTGAAATAAAAAAACACAAATGAATCTTACAACTAGTACAAAAGCAAATCGTATTAATAGCCTTTGTACGTGCATGCAGAGCCAACAACGTGCAGAAGCTTTGAGTGCACAAAATAAATACAGACTAATTTATACTTTCTCCTCAGTATAAATACGGACTGAGTCAAATAATTGCTTAGCTCAATTTTAAAGGCGCAGCCGTGCCCAGTAGCCCGTAGCGTGAACATGGCTAGTTAAAGCTGGACATTCATTGGACGACACTGCAGCGTCGGTCGTGCGATTTTGTGCAAAATGTCAGATGAGAAATCCAGCGTAGTGAATGATCAAGGATTGTGGGTAATGGATACGGCGCCATTGTAGTCTGGCGTTCCGTATCGAGGTCAAACGCAGTGTCATGTAGACAGAATGTCATGGGAGGAATTGGGTTCGTTTTGTACTGCCGGGACCGTTTGGCTTCAGTGCACATGAGATGGGTAAACTTATATGAACATCAAGAAATGTAGTGTGGATGCGCGATCTATACTATATTTTACATTTCAACTAAACTAGAATTTAAAATAAGGTTCAAATACTTAGGTATTGACAGAATGTTGTATAAAGATCTATTAACAACTCCACTTTTTTGTGTGTGTGTCTTGCTGGTTATTCTCCATAGGAAAATACCAATTTCAAACCGTGCAATAACTTCTGACGTTTCATGAGTGCCCATGTAGATCTATGTGAAATCAAATAATTTTGTGTTTTTTTTAATATCTCGGAAGTTTAGTTTTTATTTTAAATTCAAATTCAGCTTAGTATTTTGTTTTATTTAATTTCAGCCGCAATTTATTTTATACATACGTGTTTGCTGACAGATAAATGCATTTTTAAATAGAAATCGTAAAAAAAAATATGGGTTGTACACCTATTCGCTAAGTTTATTGTATAATAAATGAATCGTTTAAAAACACTAGAAAAACACGCTTTTATAAATGCACGATGTGGGATAACAACGAATATTATTAATAGATTACCACACTGTCTGGCAGTTTGAGTGCTTTATACGGCCCACCCAAATGTCCCTTACTTTGGTATTGTTCGTCAAATCATTCCAGCTCCTTAAGGTTCTAAGTTGAGCTACGCGATATTTGACAAATGCGTGCACTGTTTGGACGGGCCTGCTCAAATCTGTTTGATTCTGTCCTCTAAAGGGCGCCACAGACATTAACCTACATGGCTCTCATATGATTTGATCACTATAGATTGTCTGGACTTTAAAAGAGACGTTGACCTCTGAGTTTGTTTCAGTGTTTCTTCTCAGAGTAGTCAGTTAGGAAACACTGGCCTCATCTAGTTTACATTTACGAAAAAAAAAAGACGTGTAAAAGTGTTATTTATAACCTATTTGCAAAAAATAAACATTATTTCATATTTCATTTCATTGCACGTAAAAACAAAACATGTAAAGAAAACCGATAACGGATTTTCTTTAGGTTTGTTATAACCTTAAAACCTGATCGTGTTCAAAGTCCATTACGTGGCCTTTCTCACAAGTGCAAACACGACTATGATACGATATTCCATCATGGAATGCCAGTGCCTATCTTCCGGCTTCATCATCAGACCTTGAAACCTAATTGTGGTCAAAGTTCATTACAAGACTTTTCTAAGAAATCCAAAACAGCTATGATACGATTTTCCATCATGAAGTTCCAGTTCATATCTTCCGGCTCCATCATCAGATCAGTTCGACAGTACCATATTATTGTATTGTCATCAGAACTACATACAGCTGCCAATTTTCATTACGCTACGACCCTTGGAAGATGGTTAAATTAGTTACCTTAGATTTCATTACATAGTTAGTTACATACAGGTCGACCTAATAAAAACGTGTTAAAAACGTTTTTAGTTTAGTTTTTAGTATGCAACTGTTTATTTTCCCTAAATAATTAAATACAAACTGTTTTAATAGTTGGTTTGGTAAGTCGAAATGAATTTTCAAAGACATCTATTTCTATTTCTAAACATCTCAATAGCATCTGATTCTTCGAAAATAGTTACATTTGTGTCTGCAGCATCCCCACAGGTCGAAACCGAGTCTCTCCCTAGAGAGCGCAAGATTTAAAGTGCACTATTTTTTTGCATCGACTTTTTCTCCTAAACATTGCCAGCGACTCTTTGGTCTAGTAATCTTTGGTCTAATGGTTTGCTTTACTTTTGTCGGTTTTTTAGCGATATACTAAAGCTTTACAAAGTTGGTTACGAAGATTAGTACTCTGTTAATAGACAAGTAAACTATGTGCGAGAGTTCGTTAATATTATGGTAGTGTGGGTAGTCGGTTCGAAGTTTGGAAGTGAATCAAATATTTAGGTGTCTTCAAAGTTTGCGAGGTTTTGAATCATTGACTTCTTGGCACGTAGAAGTCAACTGTGGTAAGCTTTAATAGTTACACAGTTTTGTATTTACGTTGTTGTAAAGTTTTTCTTTAATATTCATTAGGTTATTTGTAGAAAATACCTACTTTTAAAAAAAAAAACAGAAAAACTTATGAGAAGCGCTACTCAACTACAACTATTTGATACAATATTATTTATTTTATTATCTATTTGAACTAAACTACAATAAAGAATTAAAACTCGTTCTCAATCTCAACTGAGTTGGCTGTTAACGTATCCAAGAGACTAGCAGCATTGCCTCGTTGTATGGCAATGCTTAGCTTTATGTCAAAGTAATAGGCCAGTCCTTGGTTCGCAGAAAGCGAAAACCAGCCTTTCTGAAATTGCTTTGAAAAGTCTTCAGCACAAAGGCCCCCACGCTCTGAGAATTTTGACCCCAAAAAGCTCGATAACTAATTAGTTACTACTAGTAAATGATTACTATATTTATTACTAGCGACCCGCCCCAGCTTCGCACGGGTGCAATGTTTATATTAAATATAGGCAGCGTTCGCGAGAATCGTTAACGTACGGCAGTTTTTTCGACGCCTTACTCCACAATTTTCACTACCACGAATAATCCTAGTTAGGTAGGTATAGGTTAGTCGAGAATAGGTATGTGGATAGCGTCTCACCTCTGGCGTTGGATACTTCACTTCCCCAAAGCGGGTGATGAGCATTTGAGTCGGTGCAGATGATCAGGTCCAGGTTCGCGTCCTCGCAGTGACGTACAAGATCAATCATCTCTATCGGTGGGCAGTTCTCGTTGTCGCCTGGCATGTACACCGAGGCTAGTACTAAATCTGAAGCATTGCTGTCAATCCGGAGCCTGATCGCAGTCAGGTCTCTGGAACAGAATTGAGTTAGTGGGGTAATAGGTATGTCTTTGGGTGTGTATATACAGGTACGTGGTTTCTCTGCATTAAGTGTGTTTAGAGTGATATTACCTCCGGTGTTTCCAAGGCCACATACTTTGTTGTTTCTAATCCACGGCTCTTGTATAAGTGCAATTGTCCGTGGATTCATCTCCAGGGCTCTGCGAAGGCTAGCCGTGGCGGTTTGGCTATGCTGGAGATTGGCCTGGATGATCTGGGTGTTTGCTGTGGGTGGTGCTGACGTTGGAGCGAAGTTAGGAGGAGTCGGATCCATTGGATGCTTCATCTCCCTCCCCCGTTCCTCGCCAGGTGTCGCTGGGTGAGGATGCGAGCAGCTGCATTGTCCATCCCGGTGACGGGGGTGGCGCTGAGTCTGACTCAGCGTCGGTCATTGCAGCCTTCGCCATTTCCTCCTCCAGTATAGTCACATCGGTGTCTGTCTGTGTCTGTTCAGTGGTCTCAGTCTTGTCTGAGGGTAGCTTCTTGGGGTAGAAGCGGACGTATATGGACCCGAGCAGGTACGATACGCGCCGCTCCCGCCCCAAGACCTTTTCGGCTTCATCGGTCGGGATCCCCAGGGTCAGATACGTCCCATGGTTATCCCCACCGACAGAAGTCGCCCTGTACAGTGACCACCTACCAATGTCGTACCAAGTGTTCTGACGAATCAGAACACTCTGGAGCCGCGCTATGTCCCCATTATACCGGGGTACAAATAGCGCGGCTCGGACACGGGTAGGTATATCAGTCTGTCGCATGACTGTCAGTGTCTGGTCGGTGTTCGGGAGTCTTATTTGTGTCACATTCTGTGTCAACCAGGTCAAGGAGTGGTCGTCTTCACACCACTTCTGCACAGTACCGTCCGCTACCCGAGGGTATCCGCGGAAGGCCGGGAGTGGTTGGGACGGGTCGCTGTCCATGACGAGCTCCTCAAGTCTGTTCTTAATGTTGTTTGCTTCCTCCGGAGTCAGGTCCCTGGAGGGGGGGGGGAAGCAGATTGCTACGGCGAGTCGCGCAGGTATATCCTTCGTGGCCCGCGCATAGGTCCTCTGCTCCCCTTGAGCAGGCTGGACTCTCACACGCTTCGGGTTTCCCTGAAGCGCGCTCGGCGAAGCCGTATCGTCCGGGCGATCTCGCTTTGCCGCCCCCGAGCCGCTTGGCCCGGGTTGTGGTTCAGCGGCCCGGACGGTCGGCCTCACGTTTATGAGGGCTCCAGCCCGTTTCCCCCTGCCTTTCGCCTTCCTCCTTCGGGGCATGTCATTGTCAGTGTCAGTGTCGATGTCTTGGGTTCGGCTTTCAGTCCCGGCAGACTCCATCGCTTCCGAAGACCTTACGCGCTGGGTTTCCCCTTCGCGGATTCGGTTTCGGTCGCGTGTTTCCGCGTCCGGCTGCTTTACGCGCTGGGAGGTCCTTTCGCGGATTCGCAGCTGATCGCGTACTTGCTCTTCAGCGGCCGTCGGCGCAATGCGCTGGCTAGTGCCTTCGCAGACTGAGCGCCTCCGGTCACTGGGTCCACCGGAGCTGGCCGCCTTACCTTTGCTCGTGTCGTCGTCTGGGTTATTCTTAAAGCTGTTCCTAACGAGGCTCTGTTGCCAGGCACTCGTGGTCAGCACAGTCTGTGTCAGTCGTTTTGGCGCTTGAACAGCAGCCGGGGTGTTGTTTAAAGGCGCGTGGGTCGCAGCCGGTGTGGTAATTTTTGGCGCTGTGGTAGCAGCCGTGGTTGTGGGTTGCGCTGTAATAGCAGCAGGGTTTTGTGGCGCTGTGGTAGCAGCCGAAGAATTTTTTGCAGTTGCTGCAGGAGCAGCACCTATAGGCAGTGAATTGCCCCCTCCCAGAATATGATGGGGGCTGACCGACTTGTCGGTGTGGGACTCCCCGGCTTGGCCGGGACCCACCTGGGTAGTCTTTGTTCTCTGCTTCATTAGGTCATTTTTATTTGGTTGGGCTTTTGGGAAAAGAGGTTGCCCCTCCTCTGGATGGTTGGAGAAAAGATGGGAAAATAAAGGGAAGGGATGGGAGAGGGAAGGAAAGGTGTGAGGGGGATGTTTTCGACTGCACAGGGCCACACGCATCCGCCACCGTCCCGCAGGCGCGAGCCCACCGCATCACTGGCTAGTCCACTTGAACCAGCCAATATATGCAGCCCGCTCGCACCAGCGAGAGACAGTAGCAGAACCATGCAGACCCACGCAGCCGAGGAACAGGGAACATAGGAACAGGGTATTAGGTTATCCCTAGGCCTGGGATCTGGCGTAAGGGAAACTTCTCTTGTCCGGAGTCTCGTCTGCTGAGACACTCCGGCAGGGGGGTCGCCCCCCAGGTTGCTAGGTGGCGGTCCCCCAGCCGAAGCTGGGCTATCCGCAACCCGCCCACCCGCTCGGTTGCATGAGAAGAACTGCCCGGCAGTCCGTGCTGTCCCAATACAAGGGTACGTATACCATCGCATTGGGACAACTCAGGTGCCCCGAGATAATCCTATCTATTTTCCGGGATTAAATATAGCCTATACGAATTCGGAAGAATCCCTCTAAGTAATGGTAAAAGAAATTTTGAAATCGGTCCAGTAGTTTTTGAGCCTATTCAATACAAACATACAAAAATACAAAGGTTTCCTCTTTATAATATTAGTATAGATTAAAAAAAAAAACATTCCATACAATTAAACATGATGATAAGCAATTATTTATAACTAGGTTAATCGCGATTTCTACTGTCACCTATAGCACAGGGAATCCTATTTTAGGTAACGGTGTATTTATATTCTATTGTTTATCATGGTGAAATAATAAACGTATTGTTATTGTATTTTTATTTACGCCGCTTGAGGATTTCTATTTTCTACGACCGATTCTGTTAACAGGCTCAACAAAGCCCCACAGTGCAATGTGTCCGCAATAACAGCGAAGTAAACAGTCGGACACCACAACTCACGCAAACGGCCCACTAAGTATAATTTTCTTCAGGAAATGGTAAAAAAACGTCTCCTTCCCTCGGGAACGTTTCGCCTGGATAAAGTGTATTGAGTGTCCGACACTCTGTCGAACGCTCTCGGCAGTGTCGGGTTAGTCTCACAGAGATCAAACAGATTATGCGGCGACGCGAGTTTGTTTTAACGTATTGTTATAAATATTGTTCTACAGATTAATATAAAATATAAAAAAGGATCATATTATTTTTTAATGCCCCATAAATGTGAATGCATTTTAAAACAAACGGAAACGGAAAAACTATTTTAAGTCTATAAAATTCACGGTGCAGGAATCGAACCCACCACTACGCCGATCGTGGGCACCGTGTCATCAAAATGGTTGTAACATGGAAATGTTGCGCATATTAAGGGCAGCCTAAGCCAAAGAGTACATTTTTGAACTTTTTAGGAAAACAGTAACATAAAAAAATGGTTTTTATAGACTAGATCCAAACAGGGTATATATGTTACAGAAAATTTCAATACCTGTATCTTGGCTATCGGCTATAATACAGATGTCATATTTGCAAATGTACAGTACACGTATGTTAACTAACAGAGGGCGTTACCTTTAACCCGCAATAGTATAGCATCCATACATGCTCAAAAAAATATTACCATTCGAAAACAAAATGTTTTTATTTGTTTAAATATTAAAATATTCACTAAAAATGTTAAGTTGATACGTAAAAGAAACACTCTGTACACGCGTACTTGAAGAACGGCAACGTCGCAATTTATTTATGAATATGTACGCGTGTACAGAGTGTTTCCTTTCGTATCAATTTAACATTTTTAGTGAATATTTTAATACAAAAAAAATATATATATATATAAAAACATTTTGTTTTCGAATAGTAATATTTTTTAGCATGTATGAATGCTATACTATTGCGTGTTAAAGGGAACGCCCTCTGTTAGTTAACATACTTTATAACATCTCTTAACTTGACATCTGAAGGAAAAGTAGTCTAAAAAACTATCACTATCAGTGATAAGACCGCCATTGTAACCATATGTTAAGCAACATTTTTTTTGTTTTCTAAAGAGAACAAGCAAGGTGCTAGTAATGTAGTGTGTAGCAAGGTAAAAGTAATGTGCTAGCAAGGTACTAAACTAAATATGAAAGTGTCTGGAGTGAGTTCACGATAGTAGTTTAATGGGTGGGGTTCGAAGCCGTGACCTCTCGATCACAAGTCCGACAACTTAACCATTAGGCCGAGTACGTCGAGAAACTTCGACAGAAATCTAGAATGTTCGAGACACTAACGCCATCTAGCGGCGAGTAGCAGTAATGAGTATATCTAGTCGAGACACTAACGCCATCTAGCGGCGAATAGCCTTACTGTGTATCTCGAGTAGCTTCCTGGAATATTCTGGGCAGTATAAACAGACAACTTAACCATTAGGCCGAGTACGTCGAGAAACTTCGACAGAAATCTAGAATGTTCGAGACACTAACGCCATCTAGCGGAGTATCTCGAGTAGCTTCCTGGAATATTTTGGGCAGTATAAACAGTGAGTCGATTTTATAAGAATGTTCTAGAGCTCATAGACCGGGGTATAAATAGATCGCAAAGGGGCGCAGAGAGTCAGTCTTATTACGAGGCGAATACGCGATATAATCCAAGCTTTACTAGTGAATTTCAGTGCGATTTAAGTGTTAAGTGACAAGTGTTGTAGTGCTAATAATTGTGTTAATTTTTTATTTTGTGTTTAATTAATTAAAGTGTAAATTTTGGTTTAATTGGCGTTAATTATTTCTATCCCGAACCCCAGCTCGTAACAATATTGAAGAAGCGAGTTAACATTTTGGATTACAATAAAGTATGTTCTACCTATCTGTAACACAATATACTACAGCCAAACAAAAAGTTTCATCAGGTTTAGTTTGTTCAACAAGTCTCCAGCTCTCATCCGTTCGCTTTGAGCTCAATAGTTCCGAGATGTTTCCTTTGCAGTCTGTTTGTGGTTGCCAAAAACTTACTGACAGACTTACATATAACTCAATTGTAGAAGCTACGTGGGTTACTAGGTATCTTTTAGTTTAAAAATGTAAAAAATAAATAAGTAACCAATTTGTAAAAAAAAAATACTTACCATCCAGCACTAGTGTTCAAATTCTCAATCGGTGGCAGCGCTACTTAATGGAATTGCATATTTTTTACGTTTTTTATATGTTCAGTTGAATTAATACTACTAAAGCTTGGCCATAATGACACTTAATAAAAGTCACAAATGGTTTGACACCCAGGTAAAACTACATAAAATTTATGGTGTTGTAAAGATTATATGCGCTTTATTATGCGCTAATTTAAAATAAAAATTAAGAAAACTATAAAACCTAAGTAGGCTTCACGAGTAATAGTCGATCTGTATTCTAGCGATGATGTACGACATTTACTCGAACTGTGTTCTACTCTTATTCTGAATCTATTAAGACTATACATGTGAAACTTAGTAGGTAGATTTATTCTGTGAACCGCTTTCCGATATTAAGAAAAAAAAATAAAAATATTTAAAATAAAGGGGGTCCCCATACATGGAACTAGAACCGAAATTTTTTTTTTTAATGAAACCTATGCGTGTGTAGTATCTATAGACAGGTCTTTAAAAATGATATAACAGTTTTTAAAACCACTTTTTCATAAAGTCAATCGTTTAAAAGATATAAGCTTCCAAAGTGGTAAAATGTGTGTCCCCCCCCCTCTATCTTCTATAATATTGGAGTGAAAAATCTAAAAAAAATATATGTCTGTAGATCTTAATGTAAACTGTCAACCAATATTGGTTTGAATGAAATCGGGTCAGCAGTTTTTGAGATACAGCATATTTTATAAAACCGCAAATATAACTTTGTAATTCATACAAACACTATGAAAAACAAAGTTATTCAGCGTAGTTGTAAAAATGTAAATAAACTAGTTTTAAGAAATTTTTAAGTTTTTTTTTTCAAATAAATATATTAAATTATATTTATTATAATTACTACGGAACCCTTCATGGACGAGTATGATTCGCACTTGGCCAATTTTTATTGATAAAATAGGCTCGCGTTTGACCATCACGATGGGTCCTATGTATATGGGCCAAAGTGCAAAATTACAACTTTACAGGAGAGGCTTCCAAAGTTTCTATTTACTATAACTTCAGATTGATAAAACCGAAATTTACGAATCTTTGCTTGTTTGCTAAGACAACTATCCTCCTCGTTTGTACTATAGTATTATATATATACATATATCAGTTTTTTTTACGTCACATTGGCCCTTCTACGTTAGTTTTTGTTAAAATTATTTTTTTCTAAAAACACTTTAAAAGGGCCAATGTGTCATATTGGCCATTATACGCGTATTACGTTAATTAGCATACGTTATATATTTTTTATATTTTTTACTCATAAAATCAAGTAACAATTGAAGTAGTTGATAATTCATTAATTAGAATATAAGCTATTTAGATATTTAGTCATTTATGTCACATTGACACTTATACGTTTTACAATCGGCTTACCTACTAACTCAGTTTTCAGTTAGATCATTTCAATAATTAAAAAACACGCAATAGTTTTGTTCAAGACTGCAATAGGCCAGCCAACGGTAACTGGACGTGTCCGGAACTTTTCCACGATACGTGGAGACCACCGTTGTTTTCAATACTATAAACAGGTTACACAATGGCCTGCCTCTACTAGGCTTCGGCCTACAACAATAAACAAAAATGTACCACTAACCTGAGTGCTGGGGACGCCAAGTTCGACCTTCAAAGGTCACGCCCTAAGTGTGGTTTGTATGTGATATGAGGTGAGTAATTGTAACGTGTGATGTAAGTCAAGTGTTGTAGAACGTTCCCAAGGCGCCGATCTCCAGATGGCGCGGTCACAACAGCATCACACCTAACTCGTTTCCAGCAAGCGCGCGCTACGCGTGGTAGGCAATAAGGCGATATGTTCCAAGAAATATCACTGGATTCTTGTTAATCCGAGCTTACAAAGTTCAATCAATCACTGAACACAATTAATCTGTTCATATCTCGTGAGATCCAATACGATTTACAACAAATTCCGCGTGCCGGCCGACCGACGACAAGGCGGCGTATAATTCAACAATATCCCGGGGTTTTCAACAAATGGGGAATACACTTCAACCAACAAATAATTCGCGACCCAATTATCGGTCTCAACAGGCGAATTCAACAATATTTTACCAATTACAATCAAATCAAAGTCCCAAACGTGCGGACATTTTTCCAACAAGCCAAGTCAATCTGTCAAGTCAAAAGAGGTTATATCAAGTTCACAGATAATTAATGTTGCCGGCCAAAAGGTGCGTTCTGTTTCACGTCGGACCGAACATCTACCCCCCCCGGACGGGCCTACCCGTCCGCTAATCAATTGGAAGTCTTGACAAGGTTGCAAATTCAACACAGCTTCAATGCGGCCAAATACCGTAGCTAGTTCCTCTAAGGTGAGAACGGTGTCTCCCAACAATCTCCGCCAGCGTCCCTTTGCCGCTTTCACCGCGGCCCCAAAAATACCCCCCCAATGGGGGGCAGGCTGGCGGGTCAAACAACCAAGTGACCCCTCGGCGGGCCAAACTATTACCAATATCAACCTGGCTCTCATTAAGGAAGGCGTATAGCTCCTTCAAATAGTTACTTGTACCCTTGTAATTCGTACCGCAATCAGACCTAATCAACGAAGGTAACCCACGGCGAGACACAAATCTTTCCCAAGTCGCCTCAAAGGCCTCTGTCGAGAGGGAGGTTACCAGCTCCAAATGTACTGCCTTGGTTGACAGGCAGACAAACACACAAATAAGCCCCAACAATCCTGCTATTACGAAGGGTGGACGTCTTCAACAAAGGGGGACCAACAAAATCCGTTACGACGCCAGCAAAGGGCCTCGCCTCATTGACGCGATCAGCCGACAAAATCCAAAATTTTCGCTGCAGAATGGCCAACAGCGCATTGCAACCGGCATGCGAGTTCTTAGTGTGACGATCAGTCACCAACAATTGTACCAAGTTCAGTTACAACAAGGGCAGGAGCACCAATTTTAGGGTAAGGACAACTCACAAGGGTGACCTCAAACCAGGTCCTTCCCTCAACAGTGGTGTCAGCCGGTTCGCCAATTCCCCAAATCTTGCCTGAAAGGTCGTTCACCTTCAGGCCAACCTGTCCCGCTAACCAAGAAGACCAAAGGCAACCCCGGACTCCCGTCTCCAAAATGGCACAGACCACAATCGAGTCACCCAAGGGTCCCCAGACCGTGACCGAGGCCGTTGGCAACAAAACCGTCTTGATCGGGGGGTTCCTTTAGCGGGGCAGGCGTCAATCTCTTAGTGATGCCTGGGCGGCGACCGATCGCCGCTTCCAGGCTGCCTTCGTTCACGACGAGGCCAACAATCAAACCATTCGTCCGCGCGGTGTCCCAAGCCGCTCGCCATCACTGGAGGGGCATATCCCACCGGATGCCCGAATGGCGGAGGGCGCGACTCCAGCCGGGGACGTTCCGCCAACGGAGGGGAAAGGGAGCGGCGCCGACCCGGCCACTGCTGCCTAGCAGCCAATGCGCGTTCTCCCTGACGAGGGAAGACCAAATGGCGCTCGTGGGGCTCCCGTTCAACTTGCGCGGGGGGTGGAGTGCGGCGTACAGAATCGCGGGTCTCAGCCCGGTGCTCGTCTCCGGGGTACCCCCCCATGCGCGAACCCCCCTCAGAAGCTGGTCTGCTGGAGCGGTTCGCGTTGGCGCACAAAATCTCCAAGTGGGACCCTTCACAAATTCTACACGGGCGGGGGTCGGGGCAGTCCCGATGGAAGTGGGCCCCCAAGCACGAAAAGCACAAACGGCGTGCGTTGACAATGCGGCGGCGGGAACTTACGTGCAAATTCAAAAAGTCCCGGCAACGCACCATGACATGCCCCGTTGCCTTACAAAAGTCACAATGATGAGGACTCCGGGCACCATCAAAACGGGGGGCGGGGCGAACATCAACAGGCCCCCTAGCCCGAGGACTCCGGGCGCCAGCCAAACGGGGGGCGGGGCACTGCCCTTAATGAGGCCATTGCAACAATCAAATATTAATACAAAACAACAATCAACAACCAACAATCAAATATTAAACAAACAGCAATGACTTGTTAGCCGACCAAATAGTTTCAACAAAATAAAAATTCAAATTCAATTATTCAAGTCCAAATCCAACCCTGTACTTATTCCAAGTATGAATCTAGCTTGCTAAGGATGGCTAGTTACAAAATAAATAACAATTCAATGTATATATTGTGCAGGATCACACCAACAATTAAATACAACAATTGAAGTATAATATTGAGCCGGAGAATCTCTATCAACAATCCAATAATTACTATAAATGCAATAACCAATACACACAATTCAAGTCCTATTATGTTAGACTATGTGTAATTATTATTTAGATAACCTTTCAAATTCAGATCAATGACATTCAATTATTAATTGCAACAAATACCAAACAACTTTTACAACAATATACCAACTTATGTACCAAATTATGTACCAAATTATACCAAATTATACCAATAATTCCTAATTTCACAAATAAATCCTACCTGTCAATGCAATGAAAGAGGCTACAATACAAATTACAAATACAACTTCAATTGATTCAACTTCAATTAGATAGCCCGGATGACATGGTAATATATTCAAACTTATTAAGTTACAAGTTATGTTAAGTAATTAAACTCAAGTTTTAAGTTTTCAACAATATTCAAAACTTCCAATTAAACCAGTGGATCTTATATTATAAGAGCCGCGCTTCTGCTACCAATTTTATATTAAAACCACGCTCTGCTACCACTTTTGTTCAAGACTGCAATAGGCCAGCCAACGGTAACTGGACGTGTCCGGAACTTTTCCACGATACGTGGAGACCACCGTTGTTTTCAATACTATAAACAGGTTACACAATGGCCTGCCTCTACTAGGCTTCGGCCTACAACAATAAACAAAAATGTACCACTAACCTGAGTGCTGGGGACGCCAAGTTCGACCTTCAAAGGTCACGCCCTAAGTGTGGTTTGTATGTGATATGAGGTGAGTAATTGTAACGTGTGATGTAAGTCAAGTGTTGTAGAACGTTCCCAAGGCGCCGATCTCCAGATGGCGCGGTCACAACAGCATCACACCTAACTCGTTTCCAGCAAGCGCGCGCTACGCGTGGTAGGCAATAAGGCGATATGTTCCAAGAAATATCACTGGATTCTTGTTAATCCGAGCTTACAAAGTTCAATCAATCACTGAACACAATTAATCTGTTCATATCTCGTGAGATCCAATACGATTTACAACAAATTCCGCGTGCCGGCCGACCGACGACAAGGCGGCGTATAATTCAACAATATCCCGGGGTTTTCAACAAATGGGGAATACACTTCAACCAACAAATAATTCGCGACCCAATTATCGGTCTCAACAGGCGAATTCAACAATATTTTACCAATTACAATCAAATCAAAGTCCCAAACGTGCGGACATTTTTCCAACAAGCCAAGTCAATCTGTCAAGTCAAAAGAGGTTATATCAAGTTCACAGATAATTAATGTTGCCGGCCAAAAGGTGCGTTCTGTTTCACGTCGGACCGAACAAGTTTTATTCATTTATTGAAATAAAAATTAAAGTAGCCTTAAAACTACACTAATGACCTTTGCAACGTAAGTTTCGATGCCGTCTACGCCACGAAGGATCCCAATCTGTCTACCAAATATTTAATGGAACCTCTACTCCTAGCTTTAACTAAGAACACTAGAACCATTAAAACTTCAAGTAGACGCAGGCCGATCAAACCCTGGATTACTCAGGGATTACTAAAATGTATGCGCCACAGAGACAACTTGTATAAAAAGCTTAGAACAGATCCATCAAATGAAGTTCTCGTGGTGTCCTACAGAAAGTACCGGAACTTTTGTAAGAATCTGCTACAGAAAGCAAAAAGAGATTATGAGAGACTTGAGTTTGAAAAAGCAGGTAGAAATTCTAAGCAGCTTTGGCGTGTAATAAAAAATGTAACAAGCATGGGTCAGCTGAATGAAGTCTTCAGCTCATGATCTCATAGCAAATAGTCACGAAAAACAGGA
Organism: Tholera decimalis; assembly: GCA_943138885.2. Taxonomy (NCBI): domain Eukaryota; kingdom Metazoa; phylum Arthropoda; class Insecta; order Lepidoptera; family Noctuidae; genus Tholera; species Tholera decimalis. The sequence continues at coordinate 1,157,359 of OW964553.2, read as the reverse complement.
CACTATGAATCAAATTAATGACTATTTCGCGAATGTAGGGAGACATCTAGCTGATAAAATACATAGAGACCCTCAATCAATTATGCTACCTGACCCTAAAAAGGACTCTTTTGTACTGCTACATATAGATGAGCAAGAGGTGGACAGCTTAATCCTGTCACTTAAGAATGATTGTGCAGTCGGCTAGGACGGTATTTCCTCTAATTTCCTAAAACGATATACAAATATTATTGTACCGCCACTGACATATGTTTGCAACCTATGTCTTGACTCTGGTGTCTTTCCGGACTGGTTCAAGAAGGCCATTCTTCACCCTATTTTTAAAGCTGGAGATCGTGACCGTGTCGAAAACTATAGGCCCATATCAGTTCTGCCTGCGATGTCCAAGATACTGGAAAAGATAATAAACACAAGGCTGGTTGCATTTTTAGAGGCCCGCAATCTTTTGTCGACTAACCAGTTTGGCTTTCGAAAAAATCTATCCACTGCTGATGCTGTACACAAACTGGTTAATCACATAGCTCAGAAACTTGACAGCGGTAAGAAATGTGTTGCACTGTTCCTAGATCTCGCGAAAGTGTTCGACACGGTCTCGATTCCCATCTTATTATCTAAGCTCGAACGCTTAGGTATAAGAGGTATCCAGCTATCCCTGTTTCGGAGCAATCTCACAAATAGAAGACAGAGTGCCAAAATTGGAACCTACTACAGCTCCGACTTAAATGTAACTTTTGGTGTGCCACAGGGCAGCATTCTTGGCCCCAGTTTGTTTTTAATATACATGAATGACCTGTGTAGCCTTGGCCTAGAAAGCGGTACTATATTTTCCTATGCGGACGATACAGCACTCGTGTTTGCCTCGGACAGCTGGGAAGAGGCATATCGTTATGCCCAAAATGGTTTCGATACAGTCAGTGAATGGCTTAAGAGGAATTTGCTTACCCTGAACATATCGAAAACTAAAATAATTAATTTTTCGATTCAAAATATCAATGCGTCAGTTACATTACACTAAACATTGCCGCCCGGCTGCCACAGTCTAATGGTACTAATGACGACAGCGGCACTCATGATTATTGTAACATTGAACGAGTCATGTCAATAAGATATCTTGGCATAATAATTGACTGTAACCTTACATTCAAAGAGTACATAATACACCTCTCAAACAGAGTGCGCAAACTGATGTACGTTTTCAAACAATTACGCAATTCAGCAGATGCTGCTGTTATGAAAATGACGTACCAGGCACTGTGTCAATCAATTCTGGTGTATTGTATCTCGTCTTGGGGCGGTGCAGCCAAATCGTACTATATTCAGATCGAACGTGCACAGAGAGCGGTTCTTAAGGTGTGCTGCTCTAAGCCAAGACTGTATCCCACCGCTAAGCTGTATGAACATTGCCAAGTCCTTACAGTTAGGCAATTGTTTGTACTGGCCACTGCTAGCAAACAACACTCTATTTCCACCTATTCTCAGGAAACTAATCGCCGTAACCATAAAGTTGCCTTAAGTACTCCCCTTAGAACCTCCTTTAGTCACAGATTCTTTATTTTCCTCGGTCCCTTTCTATATAATAAATTAAACCGAATTCTTTCCCTACACTCTTTGAATAAACACAATCTTAAAATCACTCTACAAGACTGGTTACAAAGTTAATCTTATACTGCTACGGAAGCTCTCTTTCACGTGTTAGTTTAATCGGAATCCACCACAATTTTTCTCTCCACCTACACACACACACTCAACCACCCTTACACACATGCACACACGCACACATACGGTCAGCCACCGCCACACACACACATATACACACTCAAACACCCACACACATACACACATACAGTCAACCACCGCCACACACACATGTTTACATTTATAACAATCTCCCAACAAATTTTATTTTAGTATTCTTAATTAATTATTTTTAGTTTTATTCTGTTTCATAGTGTTTTTTTCTTTTCTTTGTTTTATTATTTGGAAAATATACTTCGTGTGATAACTGATGTATAGTATGTTACAATGAATAGGTGGGGACCTGGTGACCTGTATTACAGGTGTTTACAACCTACCACAGGCACCAGCGATCCACAACCATAAATCAATTGACTACTTCTTTTTATGTAAAATATTGTTTGTATTTTTTTGCTTGTGGTGAGAAATAAACACTTTTTATTATTTTATTTATTTTTATTACACTTATGAAAAAAAAAAAACAAATAAATAATAAGTAAGAACGAAACTTTTACTGAAGATCTTAGTTTGATTAACTAAATAATGTACCTACTTCACATTATTATTTTCTCAATAAAATTACAAAAAAATAACAAAATTAAAAACCTATCTTGTGTAAATAAATAAAAAAAATCTCTGTAGTATAATTAAGTAATAAAATCAACAAAATCAACATTAGTATTTTTTTTTGTTAATTGGTTCGCGTTTGACCACCATCTCACCTGATGGTAAGTGATGATGTGGTCGAAGATAGAGCACGCTTACCTAAAAGTAACTTATTCACTCTTGATTTATAGATCCCTTAGTTATAGCTATCGGGAAACACAGACTCCGGCAGGGAATTCCACTCCTTAACTGTACGCACAACGAAGGCATTCCCAAAACGTTTAGTGCGAATGGGTGGAATGTCGACCATGTAACGATGGCGCATCACCGTTTGTCTTATAGTCCGATGATGGAACGGGCTTGGCGGAATTCGATTGTGTAATTCCATCACACCCTCCCCGAAATGTAACCGATAGAAAACCGATAGACTTGCAACTCGTCGTCGATGTTCAAGGCTCTGGAGCTTTGACTTGACCAGTGCATCGTTGCCAATGAGTCTCTTAGCCCGTTTCTCAATAGACTCAAGCGCGTCCAAATTGTATTTGGCAGATCTATCCCAAATATGAGAGCAGTAGTAGCTCCATACACGACCGAACCTGGGCTTGATACAGATTGAGCAACTGTTCCGGTGTGAAGTACCGTCTCACCTTTGCTAAGATTCCCAACTTTTTTGATGCTAGTTGAGCCTCAGCCTCGATAAATGGACCAAAATTGAGGGTGGAAGTTAGTGTAACCCCAAGAAGCTCAACATGATCGGTTATCGGCACAGAAAGTGGGAGTGGATTACATCACAGAAAGTGGGAGCCGGTTCCAATTGGCTCCTTTTTGAGGAGAAGAGACAAGCCTGGGTATTAGCTGTATTAAACTGGACCAAGTTGGCATCACCCCATTCGGAGACAGCCTTCAAGGACAAGTTCAAGCGCCTAACCATGTCCTCATGGAGAGACTGGATCTGACCCACCAGCACGCACGCTGGACACATATCTCTCAGCAACTGTGCTGAGAGAACCGACCCCTGAGGGACCCCGACATTAATAGCCAATTGGCAATTGGCAATTTAGTAGTCATCAATGACCACTCGAATGGACCGATCTCTCGGGAAGTCTTCAATCAAAACGCAAAGTTGAGTGGGTAAACCGAAAGAAGGAAGCTTAGCAATAAGGCTATCATGCCAGATCCTGTCAAAAGCCTTGGAGATGCCAAGGGAAACAGCAAGTGCTTCCCCGTGCTAATTCTTGAAAAGTCTTCATTAATTTTCTTCATTATCGCTTTCATTAATTGACGCAATGTCATTAGATGCTACTCAATTTTCATAATAACTGTGATATGCAGGTGGGATAATATTTTTTCTTTCACTAAATTCCGACTTCTAGACAACTAAGCGCAATAATTGGATGTCATCTTTTACTTATTAAACTAAATTGTAACCCAAAAACACAACAATTACAATTTGTATTCATCACAGTGCGGCCGTTGCTCCGTTCAATGTATTGTCAAATCAGCTGATTGGTCCAAACAATAAATAAACGCGCGGCAACTCCCCGCGTATAAGTCTCTAACTACTATTAGGACCTTGTACGTTTAAATTCATGTCACATACGCCGTTATACTGTAATAAAAAATCGTGTTTCTATGCAGAAATATTTTTTTTTAATAGCTCACATAATTCTTTATATCGATAAGATGCGTTTACCATAAAAAAGTCAAAATGGCCAAATTGTTAGTTTGGCCCATATACATAGGACCCATCGATCACTCACCTGATGGTAAGTGATGATGTGGTCGAATATGAAGCACGCTTACCTACAAGTAACCTATTCACTATTGACTTAAAGACCCCCAGGTTATAGCTATCAGGAAACACAGACATTGGCAGGGAATTCTACGCCTTAGCCGTACGCACAAAGAAAGTCTTGTTGTCAGATTTTTTGTTTGGATAATACCTATCTAATAGTTTAAAATTCATTGACAGACTTCAAAAAATTGGCCAAGTGCGAGTCGGACTCGCACATGAAGGGTTCCGTAGTAGCTATAATAAATATAATATACTTAATATAAAAATTTGAAAAAAAAATAAAATAATAAACCTTACAAATTTCTTAAAACTAGATTATTTAAAATTTTTACAACTACGCCAAATAACTTTGTTTTTCATAGTATTTTTATGAATTACAAAGTTATATTTGCGGTTTTAGATAATATACTCTATCTCAAAAACTGCTGACTCGATCTCGTTCAAAACCATTTTGGTTGAAAGTTTACATTAAGGTCTACAACATATGGTTTTCTTAGATTTTTCACTTCATTATTATAGAAGTTAGAGGGGGAGGGACACACATTTTACCACTTTGGAAGCGTATATCTTTTAAACGATTAACTTTATGAAAAAGTCATTTTAGAAACCTGAATGTCATTTTTAAAGACCTGTCTATAAATACCACACACGTATAGGTTTCATGAAAGAAAATATTTCAGTTTCAGTTCCATGTATTGGGAGCGCCCTTTATTTTAAATATTTTTTTTAATTTTCTCTTAAAATCGGAAAGCGGTTCCCAGAATACATCTACCTACCAAGTTTTACATGTATAGTCCTAATAGTTTCGGAATAAAATGGCTGTGACATACGGACGGACGGACAGACAGACAGACGGACAGACATGTCGAAACTATAAGGGTTCCGTTTTTTGCCATTCGGCTACGGAACCCTAAAAAGGAGGTTTTGTATTCGACGAGTATGTATGTATGTCAGACGTTGTCTTTCTAACCTTTTAAACCTACTCTGTATGAGAGGAAACATAATCTAAGCGTTCTCGAGTTTCGGCGAGACTTAAGAACAGCAATTGATTTTTTTATATATAGAAAATTATGTAGATTTACATAGTCGAAATCAAGTAGACAAACAGATGCATAGGCGTTGATCTTGAGGCCAGTCACGAACATGTGCGAACACGCACGAACAATCCCGAACTATGAAGTGTACCTAGAGATAGTATCACCTACAGAAGTCCGCAAACTGAGTGAGATAGTCGTATGATAACTCCGCCGGCAGTCTGAAAACCACCCGAAGTTGTTGGAGTTTTTCACGCATTCAAATACAATAGTATAAGTTGATTTCTGGCCACCGTAGGCGCGCCTTGCGGACAGCTCACCATCCGGTAAGGACCAAGTCCGGGTCGAGGGTGCGTCGTGTTCCACGCGCGCCTTTTAGTGCAGTCAGTACCATTCAGGAGGCACGGTGTGGACAATGCCTACTGGCGTTGTAACGAGATACTGTGGTAACAGAAGGAACAGACTGGTTTTTAGCCAGTAAGAGTCTGAAACTTCCTTCCACTCCACCTAAAACGGGAGAGTGTCATTTATTGACTTCCCCCCTGACAAAAATGGCAAGTCATAAAAGAGTAGTTCATGTAATAGTTTGATACCATACGCACAAAACCTTTTGGGAATACTTTCATTGTGCGGACGGCTAAGGAGTGGAATTCCCTGCCGGAGTAGAATAGAATATTCTTTATTATCTCTAAAATGTAGGTATTTACAATAAGGTGGTTACAGTAACATAAAGGAATCATTGTATATTCTACATTGATGCAGTTCATCATCAAACATAGGTACAAAACATTGGTAATAAACTAAAAATTTATCATCTAGAAAATAATTATAGGCTATAACCGGGGAATCTTTGAGTCAAGAGTGAAAAGGTTACTTCTAGGTAAGCGTGCTTCATCGTCGTCAACACCGAAAGGATTACCAACTCTTCTCTCAACTCAACTCTTCCATTTAAGGAAATAAGATCGCCATGATTAGTAAGTCCATCGGTCTAAGTGTAGGTACGTACGATACGGTACAAATAGTGAATGTACGGCCGTCCTTTGCCGGAGGGGCCGTGAAACGACTCTGCGGATTGAAGGGGCGCGGGGTGCGGTGCCGGATATTTAATATTATCACCGCATTTCCGTGCCGGACGTCTCGAGACCTACCGCCCGCTAGACTGACTCGAATTATCCAGCTTCAACTAAACACAACTTTGAAGTGGAAATTATTTTCCAAATTGATTCCGTTCTCCGAAACTATGTTCAAGCAGACGTTCTAAGCTTAATTTGGTTTACATAAATGTCCTTTAAATAAGCAATTTTGTTTCGAGCTTTTCAACCCACTATTAATATTCTATTTAAAGGTAAGTAAATTATTTTATCTTAAATATTCATCATTGCCCTAATATTCTAGGTAAAATCACAAAGTTCACCACGTTATATATTTTAGGCTGAAATATTTATGTCAATTCAAAGAAGTATGATCAAGCCTTGAAGACATTTAAAACAGCCATTTACCTATATCTACAGATAGACTTAAACAATGAACGCTTGAACGTCACTACTACATCAGAGTACATTGCGACTTCTCCGCCAAGGAACCCGGTTTCGGTACTTACGTATTGTCACTTTATGTGTTCCCTTTATAATACTGCTTTATACAGTATGTTAACTAACAGAGGGCGTTCCCGTTAATCCGCAATAGTATAGCATCCAAACATGCTACAAAAAATATTACCATTCGAAAACAAAGTGTTTTCTTTTTTAACTTAAAATATTCACTAAAAATGTTAAATTGATACGTAAAAGAAACACTCTGTACACGCGTACTTGAAGGACGGCAACGTCGCAATTTGTTTAAGAAAGACGGGTCGCGTATGCGGCGATCTAATTGATGTGCTTATACTATTGCGGGTTAACGGGAACGCCCTCTGTTAGTTAACATACTGTATACTGACTAGCAGTCGCATGTGGATTCACTCCCGTGGAATTTATCTTGATAAAAACATAACCTCCTTCTTTTTTAGTCGGGTAAAAACCAGTCTATATCCTTCCTCAAGCTTCAAGCTACTTCTATACCAAATTTCATCCAAATCCACCAAGTAATTTCTAAGGTTAGCGCGTTCAAACAAACAAACTTTTCCGCTCTATAAGAGTACTAGCTTCCGCCCGCGACCTCGTCCGCGTGGAAAAAAAATCCCCCGATTTTGAAACATTCTTCATTAGTGCTCCGCTCCTATTGGTCTTAGCGTGATGATATATAGCCTATAGCCGTCCTCGATAAATGGGCTATCTAACACTGAAAGAATTTTTCAAATCAGAACCGTAGTTCCTGAGATTAGCGCGTTCAAGCAAACAAACAAACAAACAAACTCTTCAGCTTTATAATATTAGTATAGATAAGAATATATACATATAATAATTGAACTTGAACTTGAACTTCTTTTCACGTGCTTAACTCGTAGTTCGCTCGAACTTCTGTGGTTTTAATGATACCAATTGCTGTTAAGTAAGAGATGAAACTAGGCAACTATTATAATGATCTAGTATAAAGTGTTATTAGGGTTCATGAAAGAAGATTAACGAAAACTGTTATTTAAAATTAGGATTCTATTCAAACACGTTTTACACTAAAATGAGCTCCTAAGCGAACGCATCTTTCGTATTTGAACGTAGTAATTGTGTCTTTTAATAACGACAACTTTAGAGGAGAACTTGATATAATCAAGTATCGATAATAATGTCTCGTCTTTAGACGTGATATGGAATTAAGACGATAGCAAATATTTTTCATTAACCAAGCTGATTACGAAATAATATAAACCACGTATTTTTTTAGTCTTGTGTAGTGATACCATTGAAGTACCAGAATATCAAATTAGGCATCAATCATAATTATTTTTGGAAGTTGATCACGTCAACATACGTAATACATAAAAATATGCATAGCTTCATTATAGCCTTATTTAATATAATTTACACTCCTATTCGATTTTAATTCATCTGTCGGGAACAATACAGCTGATTGAAAAATGTCCGACCAGGAAACCACGTGAGGGCCGCTAAAAATATCGCCCGGTTTGTGCGTGGCAACCAATTGTGTTTATTACCGCACACTTATTCCATCGTCGGCTCAATAGCGCGGCCAATCTTAATTGATTCAATTATTTGAACAAACTGCACAATGTATCAGGTATAGCAACAAACAAGTTTAGCTGGAAATCGAGAACAACTTTTTATACCGTTTGAAAATCGTTTGAAAAGTAATAACCGAATTCCTTCCAATGTTCCAATTGCAAAGGTATTTTTATTTGATAAAAGAAGGAGTTGAAAAAAAATCGGTTTGCTTGATGGAATGAACGTCAGGAAAAATAAATAATGACAAGCGATATTTGCTAAATACAAAGCAGTATTGGTTCGCATCCGGTCGCGGATCACTCGGGCTATCAATCTTAATAAACGCTTGAAGCTATATTTTCCTTCGCTTTGCAGGCGCGGCCCGTGTCAATCAAGTTGATAGACTGCAGATAATACCGAGGGGTCACCGATACTGCAGAGTCAAACCTGCTACATTGAAAAGGCTTTAGGGTGACTGCGAACTATTTTTGGAAGGTAGGACATACCTACCAGGTTAATCTGAAAACGAAATAACATAGCTTTTCAGTGCTCAAGTGAATGCCCAGTTAAAGTTTACCCAAAAAGGGTTTGGATCATGATCATTAGATCATGAACCAAACCCTTTTTGGGTAAACTTGAGTACCCTTTAACACTATTTTTATTCTTGATTCTTGAAGATGAAGTACGCTATCCTAGAAGTAAGCTATTCGCTATTGACTTAAAGACCCCCAGATTATAGCTATCAGAAAACACAATGCAATTTGGTATGGAAGTAGCTTGAAGCTTGAGGAAGGTTATAGGCTACTTTTTACGCGACTGCAAAAAAGGAGAGTTATGTTTTTACCGTGATAGAATCCACGGGAGCGAAGCCCCGCGTGAGTACTACTTAGTTCGTGGAATAAAGTCCATCATGTTTGTAGGGTTGGGCTTGTAGTGCGGCTGTGCTTGGGGTAGTCCACGCTGCGAGTAAGGCCAAGGCCCCGGGCACGTCCGGCGCCCATAGAAACAATAGCATTGTGCTCGCTTTGTCTTCCAAGTCCTTTGTGATTATTTATTGAGACGAACCCACGGTGGCACAAAACGATAAATAATTGCTTCTGAATTTCGCCTCGAGTGATTATTCAGACATAATGCAGTCGTTGGCGTTTTGATTGGCCTGTCAACGTTAGTTAATTGGCTCGGAAAGGGTTAGTGAATTGATAAATTTATAATGAATGAGCCGTGAGGAGCTTGTAAATGGCAGCGCGATCGATATATCTATGTAGGGAGAGGTGGACAGCTTCCAAATCTTATGAATAACTGACTGGTGATATACAGTGTGCTTGAAAAGCTGCAGACAAAGAATGGGTTATTAATGGGTCCGAGGTGGCTCGAAAAGTCTCCTCAATGTCATTGCGAGCAAATTTGATTGGCCGATCGTCCATCATTTATCAAATTTAGATGTTCTGCGAACGAAGATATTAAATTTATTGTTACTTTTAATTAGGGATGAATGATCAGTTTAAATAATTATTATTACCTTTATTGAAATCATCTCTCAAAAAAAAAATATTTTTAAATATTTTTCTGTAAAAAAAAACTTACAATAAAAAATATAAAAAATGGAAGCACACTAGTGTCGTGAGCAGAGTCTAAGCTACCGGTGGTTAGGTCTCCAGAGAAAGGAACCTCCTCACAATACGAGCTCTATCGTGGAGAACTGCCTTCTGTATCAGGCCCTTTATCCAGCTGTGCAACGCCAGCATCGACTGATGGTCGTTGAAGCTTTTAGCTATCATTCCATTGACTGATATGACAATCGGCACAATGGCAGCCGAGTAATTATTATTATTATGTAACTGACTTCGGCTGTGCGGTCGACAAGACAGCATCAGCTGAGAATATTCTATGGAGGGACGAATCACGTGTCGGTTTCAGGTTTGGGTTACATATTGCATTAAACACACAAACATTTATAAACGATTCGATTCAATTCAATTAGTTTAGCTTTTAGATTAAAACTTTATGCAAACACAAAAGTACAAAGGCGGACTTAATGCCTTAGGCTTTCTCTACCAGTCAACCATGGGTGATGAAAAGATAAAATGGCACATTTACATTTAGTTACATTTAATACAATAATTGTTTCCTCAAAAATCTAACTTAAAGATGTACACTACTTCAGATAGGTATTATACGTATATTATAAAAAAAATATATAAATAAAAATTGGCCAAGGGCGAGTCAAACTCGCCCATGAAGGGTTCCGTAGTAACTACGCCAAATAACTTTATTTTACATAGTATTTGTGTGAATTACAAAGTTATATTTGCCGTTTTAGAAAATATGCTATATCTCAAAAACTGCTGACTCGATGTCGTTCAAACCGATTTTCGTTGAAAGTTTACATTAAAATCTACAGCACATTTTTTTAACTCCATTATTATAAAAGTTAGAGAAGGGGACACACACACACTTTTTATCACTTTGGAAGCGTATATCTTTTAAACGATTGACTTTATGAAAAAGTGGCTTTAGTAACCTCAATATAATTTTTAAAGACCTTTCTACAGACATCACGCACGCATAGGATTCTTGAAAAAATAAAATGTCAGTTTCAGTTCCATGTACTTAGCCCCCTTAATTTAAAATATTTTTTTCATAAAATCGGAAAGCGGTTCACAGAATACATCTACCTACCAAGTTTCATGTGTATAGTCCTAATAGTTTCGGAATAAAATGGCTGTGACATACGGACGGACGGATAGACAGACAGACAGACGGACATAACGAAAGAGTTCCGTTATTTTGCCATTCGGCTACGGAACCCTAAAAACAAACTATATAGGGTACCAGGGTAACGAACCAGGCAAAGATGTATTTTATTTGCATAACACATGGTGTACAAGTGTATTGTAAATATGAGATCGACATGTCTTGCTTAAAACTAAAGCATGCACATTTACTTACTAAGAAAAACATTATTACATTAAAAATAATATATTATATTGAAATTCATATTAAAAAATCGCCAGGGTATTTTGTCAAAATAAGGGTTCCGTTATTTTGCCATTCGGCTACGGAACCCTAAAAACAAACTATATAGGGTACCAGGGTAACGAACCAGGCAAAGATGTATTTTATTTGCATAACACATGGTGTACAAGTGTATTAAAAATATGAGATCGATATGTCTTGCTTAAAACTAAAGCATGCACATTTACTTACTAAGAAAAACATTATTATATTAAAATAAAATATATTATATTGAAATTCATATTAAAAAATCGCCAGGGTATTTTGTCAAATCTAACTAGCTTGTTTAATAAAAACTAAGGAAATGCAGTAGGTACTCTCGACATCAGAGTAACCAGGGCAGTTACAGTTACAGATTTCACTTTGATTTTAAACATTGCCTTTACTAGGAATTTCTCTTTATTGTAAGTTGATGTTTACAAACAGCAGACCCGGAAAAAGTATTTGATAATATTAATATTGTTTCTAATTCACATAATCGAAGCTTCACTACGAAGAAATGCTTAATACCGTGAAATACTTCAATTCATTATTACAATTATTTTGCGTTGTAATCAACAGTTAATTACCGATAAATTTATAAAAATAATAACACGATTCATCGAGGAACAATCATTGAATTGTTAAAATGGTACATTCAACAACATAACAGAAACCAATAAATAAATAAATTTCTTAATGAAAACTGACCAAGTGCGTGTCGGACTTGTTTTAAGTAATTTCAATAGAATCATTTCGAAATGTTTACTTCTAACTTGTCATAAGTTAGTTAACTATTACAAGTACTTATTACTTTGTTAAGCCTTGTTAGCGGTATTAGTTTCATGATGATGACTAACGATAAATTATAAATGATCTGTATTTTGCAAACTTATTATTAAATATCACTTTTACACGTCATTTTTTTCGTAAATATTAACTAGATGAGGCCGGGGTTTCCTAACTGACTACCCTGAGAAGAAACACCGAAACAAACTCAGGGGTCCGTCTCTTTTATTATTTATTAAACCAGTGTAGATTGTATGGACTTTCCATACAATCTACCCTAGTTTCATTATATGGGAACCTTGTAGGTTTCAGTCTGAGGCGATCTTTTGAAGAAAGATGCTCACATATTTGAGTGGGCCTGTCCATACAGTGCAAGCATTTGTCAAATGACGTATAGCTCAACTTAGGACAAGGAGCTTAACGATTTGACGAACAATACCAAGGTAACGACGTTTGGGTCGGCCGCAAAAGCACTCAAACTGCCAGACAATTATGTTTAACTCGAATAAAATAACCTACATAGTTCACATATTCACAATCGTTTATGAGGATTATGTAGATTAGTCTGAAATGGCCTTTTGAGGAAAGACCACACAAATTTGAGTAGACCCGTCCCGTCAGTGCAAGCCTTTGTCAGTTAGTCTGTAAGCTCAACTTTGGACTACTAAGGAGCTCAACGACCTGACGAACAAAGCCAAGGACGGGACATACTTTAAAACTAAATACATATTTTGCAATCGGATTTCGGAAACGTAAAGTGGTAGTCGTCTACCCCAATCTACACTAATATTAAAAAGAGGAAAGATATGTATTTCTGAATGTTGGTTACTAATAACCAGAGGTCGAAATTAGGTAGAGTTATTTATGTAGGTACTTACACTGATTTCATACAACGAAAGAATAAAGTGGATATGCCCCAAATCCCGGGATTCATTTTGAAGAGCAGAAAAGTCCATTGATTTATTAAATAAAAAGTTATTTACTTTACACGATTTATAAAAATTGTATATTAATTATCTTTGTTTTATTTGTCTTATCTATCTCTGAGGTTTTTATTATTATTGATTTGTAATATTGTTGGTCACACGGGATTGTCTATTAGAAATCTTGGGAAGATCCATATTAATATCAACATTTCGATGCAAGTACATAAATAGCTATACCTAATTCCGACCTCTACTAATAACTCAAAAACTACTAGACCGATTTCAAACATTATTTCAGCAATATAAAGTCACATTATCAGCGAGTAAGCTACTTAAATATCGCTGCAAAAAGAAACATTTCACGGGAGTAAAGCCGCATGCAGAAGCTAGTATTCTATATTATATAAGACTTACCACTCGATTCCCCACGCGGCATGATAAACGCAAAACAAAACAGAGCTAAACTTTAGGTACGTTTTGCGTTTAGTAAGGATAACTATTTTATAAAAAATGTCTAGGTTTGGTTTCAATTTATTTAGTTACGGATGTTGTTTTAGACTTATAATGTAATATTCTAATTGGGGTGTCTGAGGTATTGCGCTTAATCTGTTACACTTTGTATATAATATAATTTCCTGGTACAATAAACAAACGTTAATTTATAACATTGTCTTGCTTAGTAGATATCTGGCTGGCTGGCTTAATTTGGTAGAAATCATCAACATTTCTATTGTTCTCTATTTGTTCTTGGGCAAAAAGTGGTACCTAACTACGCTGGGGTTGGCTCCCAGTAAGCTCCAGTCTAATCAGACGCAGTTGAGTACTAGATTTTCACGCTGCACTAATAATGTACCTACCTATTATGTTTTTAGGGTACCGTAGCCGAATGGCAACCAGTGGATCCCTTATAAATTTGTCATGTCTGTCTGTCTGCCTGTTTATCTGTCCGTCTGTCTATCCGTGCATATGTCACAGCCATTTTATTCTGAAATTATTAAGACTACACAGTTGAAACCATGGTAACTCAGTACACTATACATGCGAGGTCTATATCTATAGATAGGTCTTTAAAAAATATTTTTTCTAAAGCTACTGAAAACAATTTTTAACCTCACCTTAGACATCATTGATAAGTACGACAGATATAATAAATGAAAAACAAAACTAGCACTGACATTACTCAGTACTTAGCGAATCAAATAAAAGAGTAATAGTAATAAGTTTTCATATTTCCCACGGATAATAATATTTCAACGACTACAAAAAGCGTTCAAAAAAGAATTGAAACAACCCGTCTACCCGAAGTACCCGACTGCCAGACCCCGCATAGCATGTACGCTATACAAAGCGGGTTTTGAGGGCAAGAGGCGTTACATCTCGAGTGGGCGCCATCGATGTGCCGCGGACAATGCGCCCCGCTCGCCTCTTCACTTTTTCGATCACTCGTATTTGTAATGGGGCCTTTGCTTAGCGTTTTATGTTGCGATTTAGATATGGCAGTACCTACTTGCGAAGATTTCTTTTGTCATTTTAAGAGTTTGATGGGTTTTGATATGGAAGATTTCGTAAAAAAATAAAGTTTAAACAGTGAACGTATGTAGGCCAATCATACACAGATAAATATTATTTTATCAATATTTGGTATCTGTATTTAAATGAATGAGTCAATCAAGCGAGATCCGGTTATTTATTTAATGTTGAAATTCAGGATATCTCTCTCACTATGAGCTTAAATCAAGTTTTCAACTTTTAAAAATAACGTTATTTTTTAAACCAAAATATTGAAAGCATAAAATTAATTCGTCGGCCTTTACCATTTCGCAATTTTGCATCACTAGTTTTATATAAAGTAAAACTCGATACATAAAGAATTATACAAAGAGCTGGAAATAAAATTAAATCACTACCTATATAATGTGTTATTGTAATTTAACCGTGAATAGTTTCTAGCATTCTGAAACAAACTACAGTCTTTAGGTACTTTAACTATTCATACATCTAACAAAGTAATTACCAGATCTTTGAGACCGTTGCAACACTAAAAAACTTGGTCAACTATCTTTTGCCCGCATGCTTCATACCCTGAAAAGGTTTTATTTTTCCTAAAGACGATGTACTAAACGCTTCTCCTTCACATTTGTTGTGCGCACAGACTAAGTGTGGAACTCTCTGCCGGCTTCTGTGTTCCCTGTCACATATGACCCGTCAGTCTTTAATGTAAGAGTGAATTGGCATCTTCTGGGCTCGCTCGTTCCATCGTAGACCTCATCTATTGCTTACCATCAGGCGTATTGAGGTCAAAAGGGGGCTCATTCGTAATAAAAAAGTGGTCATTGGAGTAAAAATATCCTAACCCACATTGTGTGTCAAGATTCATCTAGTTCTATTAAACAGTTGAGGCATGATTGATTTACAAAAATCTAGAATGCCGCATTAGTAACTATGTTTGCTGAAGCGCAAACATTGGACTTGTACAATTTAATACTGGGTAGCTGTGATAGCATTCTAAAAGCGCTAGCTGATCTATACAACTCTTTAATAATTAATCACTTCATTACTTTCTTGGTGCGTCAAGAAAAACCCTGTCTTTTTAAAAAATAAAAAAATATTTGCTTTGTTCTTTCTTTTTTATTGACGTTTGACCACCATCTCACCTGATGGTAAGTGATGATGTGGTCGAAGTTGGAGCACGCTTACCTACCTAATTTATTTTATTTAAGTTAAGTTTATTTTACTAAGTGTTAGTAACAAGCGAGCCTTCGTAACGTTTGTAATACCCACGCCCACTGCCTCTATCTTCTCACATCTGCGGCATGCGTGCGACCTAATTGCGGCGCGGCAGACTCTCGACGTGCCGAGCGCGTGTCGTATCGCGCCGCGCGATGCGTGCAGCGTGCCACTTACCCCCTCCCACCCCCTACCGCTGGGGTTAGTAAGTGCTATAAATGTTTATTACTCAAATTTAGGGCAGGATTGAGATGTAAGGGGAGCTCGCATGGTGTTTTGATTGGGAGTGTCGATATCTTGGTTGGTTTGGGAAACGAATTTATAATTTCATTGGTACACTTTTGGAATTTTTATGTAAGTTACAAGTAGTAAGTAAGTACAGGTTGTTTAAACATACGTGGTCACGTTTAATAACAGAAGGGAGATTAATGAAATTAGTTAGGGCATATTAACCATTTAAGTCAGCTAGTGACCAAGACTTACGAAATGTAATAAACACAGCCAATTAATGTGGGTACGTATTTATAATATGTTACCGAGTCATTTCAAAATGTTAAATTCAAGATTATTTACTACTAGCTTTTGCCCGCGACTTCGTCCGCGTGGAATAGTTACTTTGGGCTAACGTTAAATTTAACCCCGATTTTGAAGCATTCTTCATTGGTGCTCCGTTCCTATTGGCCTTAGCGTAATGATATATAGCCTATATAGCCTGTCTCTATAAATTGACTATTTAATTAAAAATATTTTTTCAATTCGAACCAGCAGTTCCTGAGATTATCGCGTTCAAACAAACAAACAATCTCTTCAGCCTTATATATTAGCATAGATAGCTGTTGCCCGCGACTTCGTCCACGTTTCCGTCGTTTTTCGTAAAAAAAAAGTAGCCTATGTCCTTCCTCACGGTTCAGTGATTTTGATGTAACACACAGATTATGTTTCGTAATTTAGTAGGGAAATGTAATATGTCAATCTATAATACTGTTGAAACATATAGCAATACCGAACCGCACAATATTATTGTTAATAGCTGTGCCCGCGACTCCGTCAGCGTGTAACTCCTTGTGTGTTATTAAGTTAATGCATTGGTAATATTGTTTAGATCACGTTCACATGAGGCTTAAGTACCTATAGAACGACAATACTTCAGCGCAAAGCTTCCGGGTAAACTATGTTGAAAGTTGACCCGTCCGGCACGTGAACATAAAGATTTCTAGAACTGCTTACCCGGGAAAGAGCGACGTACAACTGACCATGCGAGAAACAACTGACACCGAGATCTACTCCAGCAACACGAAAAGTCTGCCCTTGAGCCTTATTAATTGTCATTGCATAACACACCGATACTGGGAATCGCGTTCTTTTAATTTGGAATGGAAAATTATTCGGTATTATGGGAATTCTGGGAATAAAGACGGTTTCTCCTGCACCGCAACTTGTTAAAATTTGAGCCTCGATTATATTTTGTTGCACCTGGGTTACTTTTAGCCGAGTTCCATTGCAAAGTTGTGGTGGTTTTAAATTTCGGAGCAGAATAATAATCAGAAAGCTTCGAACTGCTAAGCTATCGGGAGTTACACGTGTTATTGTGAGTCAACCATAAAAGATAGATATATGCTGTCGTGGGATATTTTTTATATAATTTTAAGGAGAACATTTCCGTCATAAGTGATTTCTGTGTAGCTTTAACCATTAAGGTTGCACACGCGACGGAAGCTTAAAAAATGGAGTAACTTCTCCCGTTTTCCCAACATTTCCCTTCACTGCTCTGCTCCTATTGATTGTAGCGTGATGAAAAGTATACTATAACCTGCTCAGGAGTATGAAAAATAATTGTACCAAGTTTCGTTAAAATCCGTCAAGTAGTTTTTGTTTCTATAACGGTTATACAGACAGACAGACAGACAGACAGACAGACAGACAGACTAAAATTTTACTGATCGCATTTTTGGCATCAGTATCGATCCCTAATCACCCCCTGATAGTTATTTTGTAAATATATTTCATGTACAGAATTGACCTCTCTACAGATTTATTATAAGTATAGATTAAACCGCACAAAATAATAGGGTCCTGTTTTTAGTTTTACCCTTTGTGTCCTCCTCCTTAGTCGTGCATTCTTGACAGAATAGTCGTGGTTGACGATGATGCTTTTTGCCTAGATAAAGCAGCCCTTCCGATGCGCCTCCATTTCCAGCGGACTTCAGCGTATCGGAAGCTTTGCACTAAGGTCGTCTCTGTAGCTGCTTTAGTTAAATCTGTCCAACGCGTAGGGGACTGGCTGCGTGACCGTTTGCCTTCCACTTGCCCTGAACAACAAGTCGTTCCATGGAGTGTTCATTACGCACAATATGTCCGAAGTATTTGAGGATTCGTAATTGATTTCCTCCTTTCTCTCCTTGATTCGGAGCTCCTCCAGAATCGACACATTAGTCTGAAATGCTGTCCAAGGGATCCGCAACAGTCGCCTTTTGGTTACGGAACCCTAAAAACTACAGTAGAGTCATACAAAAACCATTTTTGAACTACTTTTGCACCTTTTCATAAAATTCGCCAGCACATGACGTAATGAAGTAGTGTCTAATTACCGGCGGGTAATAAGCGCAAACCTCCTTCCCCCTACGCCCCTCAGGTCAAACACTTCATTACCGGTATTACCGGGTATTACCGCCGCGATACGCTGATCGCGACATAAATTTATACAGCGAGCTGATGAACGCGCAGGAATATTAAAAGTGAACCCACACACCTTTGACGCAGGTCAAAGGTGTGTGGGTTCACTTTTAATATTCGCATAAGCTCAAGCACACTCGCGATATACAAACTCTTACGGAAAAATTTCACATTACATCAGACATAATGATTTTCAGAAACAGTTTTTAGGAGAAGTGATTTGACTAACAATCAGTATTTAATCACAGAGAGACATTTTTTGACAATAGGGACGGACCCAGCGAACTTCATACAGTCATTTTTTTTCTTATTTAAACAATTACTGGACTACTACAAATAATTTAAAATCAAAATTAGAAGTGCGGGCCAATTCAGTCCCGCCGATCTCGAGTTTTAGCAAGACTAACAGCAATTGAGGTTTGAGATATCTTTATTTCTCATAAGAAATTTTACTTGCATGAGAAATGTTATACTTATCAATAAAAACAATATTTATATTGCATACAGTTTTAAAAAAACACAAAAACATTCCAGAAGTGTAAGGTAATCAATAATAATTTATTATACACAAGATGTAAACATACACGAAACGCAGTTAATTTTTGTATGAAATAGATGAGTGATAAGGGAGGACATGTTTAGATTTCTACACTTTATGGCATCTCTTCCATATAGGGGATAGCTATCAAATTGATACATAAACTAGGTGTAGAAATTTCGCCGAAAAACAGGACATCTATATTATCTATCCCGAAAAAAACCTTGATCCCACCTTACCTCAACAATCGTATAGAGACATGAGACACAACCATCTTAGTATTAGTTAGTACTGAATACCTAAATACTAGTTGAGAAGTCGCCAGATCGACAGACAAAAAGAAAATAGCATGTATTTTACGAGTGAAACCAGAGATTGAGAGTTGACGCACTTATTCCCTTGGGATAAAAGTCTGGCCCTAAAATAAGAACACGCATACACATGCAAGAAACAAGCGTGCATGTATAATTATTATATACTAGCTTTTGCCCGCGACTTCGTCCGCGTGGAATAGTTACTTTGGGCTAACGTTAAATTTAACCCCGATTTTGAAGCATTTTTCATTGGCGCTCCGCTCCTATTGGCCTTAGCGTAATGATATATAGCCTATAGCCTTTCTCTATAAATTGACTATTGAATTAAAAAATAATTTTTCAATTCGAACCAGTAGTTCCTGAGATTATCGCGTTCAAACAAACAAACAAACTCTTCAGCCCTATATTATTAGTATAGATAGCTGTTGTCCGCGGCTTCGTTCACGTTTCGGACGTTTTTCGTAAAAAAAAATAGTAGCCTATGTCCTTCCTCACGGTTCAGTGATTTTCATGTAACAGACAGATTAACCTTCGTAATTTAGTAGGGAAATATAATATGTCAATCTATAATACTGTTGAAAAATATCGCAATACAATATTATTGTTAATAGCTGTGCCCGCGACTCCGTCAGCGTGTAACTCTTTGTGTGTTATTAAGTTAATGTATCAGTAATATTGTTTAGAACACGTTCACATGAGGACACAAATACTTCAGCGCAAAGCTTCCGGTTAAACTATGTTGAAAGTTGACCCGTCCGGCACGTGAACATAAAGATTTCAAGAAATGCTAACCCGGGAAAGAGCGACCTACAACTGACCATGCGAGAAACAACTGACACCGAGATCTACTCCAGCAACATGAAAAGTCTGCCCTTGAGCCTTATTAATTGTCATTGCATAACACACCGATACTGGGAATTGCGTTCTTTTAAATTGGAATGGAAAATTATTTGGTATTATGGGAATTCTGGGAATAAAAACAGTTTCTCCTGCACCGCAACCTGGTAAAATTTGAGCCTCGATTATATTTTGTTGCAACTGGGTTACTTTTAGCCGAGTTCCATTGCAAAGTTGTGGTGGTTTTAAATTTCGGAGCAGAATAATAATCAGAAAGCTTCGAACTGCTAAGCTATCGGGAGTTACACGTGTTATTGTGAGTCAACCATAAAAGATAGATATATGCTGTCGTGGGATATTTTTTATATAATTTTAAAGAGAACATTTCCGTCATAAATGATTTCTGTGTAGCATTAACCATTAAGGTTGCACTCGCGACAAAAGCTTAAAAAATGGAGTAACTTCTCCCGTTTTCCCAACATTTCTCTTCACTGCTCTGCTCCTATTGATTGTAGCGTGATGAAAAGTATACTATAACCAGCTCAGGAGTATGAAAAATAATGAAATGAAATGAAATGAAATGAAATGAAATGAAATGAAATGAAATATTTATTTTGTAAATTGGTTATAAATAACACTTTTACACGTCATGTTTTTTTGCGTGTTAAGTTTAGCTAGATGAGGCCGGTATTTCCTAACTGACTACTCTGAGAAGAAACACCGAAACAAACTCAGAGGTCATAGTCTCTTTTAAAGTCCAGACAATTTGTATTTGTATATGAGAAGCATGTAGGTTCATGTCTGTGGTATTCTTTTGAGGAAATAACCACGCAAATTTGAGCGGACCTGTCCAGACAGTGCAAGCATTTGTCAGTTATCGTGTAGCTCAACTTAGAACTTAAGGAGCTCAACAATTTGACGAACAATACCAAAGTAAGGACCTTTGGGTAGGCCACACAAGTACTCAAACTGTAATTGTACCAAGTTTCGTTAAAATCTGTCGAGTAGTTTTTGTTTCTATAACGGTTATACAGACAGACAGACAGACAGACAGACCGACAGACAGACAGACAGACAGACAAAAATTTTACTTATTGCATTTTTGGCATCAGCATCGATCCCTCATCACCCCCTGATAGTTATTTTGTAAATTTATTTCATGTACAGAATTAACCTCTCTACAGATTTATTATAAGTATAGATTGCGGGATATGATCGAGCAATATTGATCAGGTTATAATACCCGCAAAAAAAAAGATGAGACCAACTAACATGCAAGTGTATTAAAACTGAACAGGCGTAAAATAATGCATATTTAACTAAAAACAAAACATAGTCCATAATTCACTGAAAGTATTCCAAACTTGTGTTTTAACAAGTTTCATAATATCGTGTGAAGTGTGTTAAGGCTCTTCATGTTTAAATATAGTTCCCTCACCTGAACTTTATCTCACGGAACTTTTATTTTTGTGGAACTTTGCTATTCCGATATTTTGAAACACTATATCTGACATAACTAATACCGATATTTTTATTCAATCTTCGTTTAGTCAGAGTCTAAATGTGATTTCGTTGAGATTAAACAAAACCGTGGTCATTTTGACTGGTTATCCACATTTTCGTTAACTTCTTGGGTAGGCTTTCAACTTGAATATATTAAGTTTGTACAAGATATCAATTTATTTATCTTAACTTTATGTACAATAGTGTTGGGACATGGGCAGACTTAATCCAACAACGCATTCTCTACCAGTCAACTTCAGGGTAAAATACATCAACAATAAAAAAAAAAACTAATACAAATTCTGTGCAATACACAACTTCAAATACATTCAGAAATTAGGAGTATTATATATTAGAGTAATTAACAGCTAGAACCACTACCTATTAGAATTATGCACATCAAACAGTTCTCTCTAATACTCAGAACAGCACAGAATTTGTGATGACGTCACTCAGTAGGCGCCATGTTTTAAACGACTTCATCAAAGTGCTGCTAATTACCTGCCTTTTAGCATTGTTGTGTGCAAGCATAATATTCGTATGTGCTCCAACAATATATTCATGTACCTATGGAACATGAGACTGTTAAAAATTTGTCTAAACAGTATGGAACAGTGTTTTTTTTTAATTTCTACTAACATAGTTCTTTTTTTATTGATAATAGGCTCGCGTTTAACCACCGTCTCACCTGATGGTAAGTGATGATGTGGTCGAAGATGAAGCACGCTTACCTAGAAGTAATCTATTCACTCTTGACTTAAAGACGCTATGGCTTGAAGTTATAGCTATCGGGAAACGCAGACTCCGGCAGGGAATTCCACTCCTTAGCCGTACGCGCAATGAAAGTATTTTCAAAACGTTTTGTGCGTATGGGTGGAATACCCACCATGTAACGATGGTGCATCACCGTTTGTCTTGTAGTCCGATGATGGAACGGGCTTGGCGGAATTAGATTGTGTAATTCCATCGCTCACTCCCCGAAATGTAACCGATAGAAAAGTGCTTTGATTTCTTCTTCCTGGTCGTGCACTCTTGCCAGACTGGTCGTGGTCATGTTGGATTCGGCTTCTGCCAGCGTTGCCTTCGTGAGACATCCCCGTGTAGCTCGATGTTTGGCAAAGCGAGTGCAATCGTTTTCGTTTGAGAAAGTCACAGTCTTGATGGTCTGTCCATGGTGTTGGAGAACGCCCGTGAAATCTTTTCACTTTCCCTTGCACCACCAGCCATTCCATGGAGTCTGCGTTACGGGTGATTGTGTCCAAAGATCTTGAAAATTCGTATTTGCAGAGTCGACGATAACCTCTCTTTGATTTGAAGCTCCTCCAATGATAGAGACGAACATAGTTAATCTATACTTATAATAAATCTGTAGAGAGATCAATTTTGTCCTTGAAATATATTTCCAAAATAACTATCAGGGGGTGATTAGGGATCGATATTGATGCCAAAAATGCAATCAGTAAAATTTTTGTCTGTCTGTCTGTCTGTATAACCGTTATAGAAACAAAAACTACTCGACGGATTTTAACGAAACTTGGTACAATTATTTTTCATACTCCTGAGCTGGTTATAGTATACTTTTCATCACGCTACAAGCAATAGGAGCAGAACAGTGAAGGGAAATGTTGAGAAAACGGGAGAAGTTACTCCATTTTGTAAGCTTCCGTCACGTGTGCAACCTTAATGGTTAAAGCTACACAGAAATCATTTCATGACGGAAATGTTCTCCTTAAAATTATATAAAAAATATCCCACGACAGCATATGTCTATCTTTTATGGTTGACTCACAATAACACGTGTAACTCCCGATAGCTTAGCAGTTCGAAGCTTTCTGATTATAATATTTATCTACTCTTACGTTTATAACACTCTCAGTCACCCCTAATTGAAAAAGTTAACATTATTAACTATTCCATAAAAAAGAATCATAATATAAATCGGTATAGAAACACCAAAGTTATACATGAAATACGCTAATAATAAGCCATCGCGCGTGAATACTGAATCATACTATAAGCCACTGCTCCGCCACAAGCTAGACAGCCCCCTTCTGGGACACTGGGTTCAAACACAAGTGCGCGTAAGTATTTGCCTCCATCTGGGGCAAATACTTAAATTAAATTAATGTGTACATAGATTAAATTTATTTAAATTAATAAATTAAATTAAATTAAATTACATTATTATTTATTTATTCGATGTGACATGTGTGTGATGATTGAAAATTGATGATTTTGAAAATGTATGGACCCAATATGTCTGAAATAAAAATATTTTTTTTTTATAAGGATTATTTTTGCGAATCGGTCGCCGCGCTCGACGCGTCTCACGGCCGAAGGTATAAAATTTCGTTCTATAGGTACTTAAGCCTCATGTGAACGTGATCTAAACAATATTACCAATACATTAACTTAATAACACACAAGTACTTACACGCTGACGGAGTCGCGGGCACAGCTATTGACAATAATATTGTGCGGTTCCGTATTGCGATATTTTTCAACAGTATTATAGATTGACATATTATATTTCCCTACTAAATTACGAAAGTTAATCTGTCTGTTACATCAAAATCACTGAACCGTGAGGAAGGACATTGGCTACTTTTTTTTACGAAAAACGACGGAAACGCGGACGAAGTCACGGGCAACAGCTATCTATACTAATAATATAAGGCTGAAGAGTTTGTTTGTTTGTTTGAACGCGATAATCTCAGGAACTACTGGTTCGAATTAAAAAATACTTTTTGATTAAATAGTAAATAGGCTATATATCATTACGCTAAGGCCAATAGGAGCGGAGCGCCAATGAAGAATGCTTCAAAATCGGGGTTAAATTTAACGTTAGCCCAAAGTAACTATTCCACGCGGACGAAGTCGCGGGAAAAAGCTAGTTTCAAATAATTCCTTTTGTTATTCACCATTGTGGATTATTTATTTGTAAAAAAATCCACTGCCAATGACGGATTTACAATTTATTGACTAGATAGTATCAAACGTGTAGGTGAGTGTTAGGGAATAATTAACGTTAACATTATTAATACAGTATTAAGGAGTGTGCATGGGGAGTATTAAATTAGTGCGTCGGTGTGCGATGTGTGTAAGAGTGTGAGCTATATTGGTTTATGGTGAATGCCTGTAGTGTACTATCTTTAATCTCATAAATACCTGTATTCTTTTAGGATTTATTAGTTAAATCGTCATATACAGAGGATGTAAGTAGCTTCCTAAACAATATTTTTTTAAATATATATAGGTGAGAGAATATTTTGTTAAAAGTTCTTAGTATCTCACTAATAACTCTAAATTCTGAGCGTGGTTTGTACTAGCATGTGGTACATCGAAAAGTTGTGTGTGCCTAGTTAGTCGTGACGGAGCGTTTGATCTCAAAACCAGTCAGTTACTACGAGCAGCGCAGTCTATATTCCCACTACAAATATTATAAAGAAACAGCATGTCCAAAATCGTACGTCTGTTCTGCAATGGAAGAATATATAAATAAATGAATTGAACTCACTTGACTTCACTGTTTTTGGTCAGTTTAATCCAGATGAGGATGATGTCTCCTCCCCTACTCTTATACAATCCATATAATTCGTTATCTTCTATACTTATAATAAATCTGTAGAGAGGTCAATTCTGTACATGAAATATATTTCCAAAATAACTATCAGGGGGTGATTAAGGATCGATACTCATGCCAAAAATGCAATCAGTTAAATTTTTGTCTGTCTGTCTGTCTGTCTGTCTGTCTGTATAACCGTTATAGAAACAAAAACTACTCGACGGATTTTAACAAAACTTGGTACAATTATTTTTCATACTCCTGAGCGGGTTATAGTATACTTTTCATCACGCTACAATCAATAGGAGCAGAGCAGTGAAGGGAAATGTTGGGAAAACGGGAGAAGTTACTCCATTTTTTAAGCTTCCGTCGCGTGTGCAACCTTAATGGTTAAAGCTACACAAATCATATCATGACGGAAATGTTCTCCTTAACATTATATAAAAAATATCCCACGACAGCATATGTCTAACTTTTATGGTTGACTCACAATAACACGTGTAACTCCCGATAGCTTAGCAGTTCGAAGCTTTCTGATTATAATATTTGTCTACTCTTACGTTTATAACACTCTCAGTCAACCCTAATTGAAAAAGTTAACATTATTAACTATTCCATAAAAAAAAATTGGCCAAGTGCGAGTCAGACTCGCCCATGAAGGGTTCCATAGTAACTATAATATAATATGCAAATTTATTTGTCGAAAAAAAACCTTACAAATTTCTTAACACTAGCTTATTTACATTTTTTACAACTGCGCCAAATAAACTTGTTTTAAAAAAAAAAAAAACCTTACAAATTTCTTAAAACTGGCTTTTTTACATTTTTTACAACTGCGCCGAATAAATTTGTTTTTCATAGTGTTTGTATGAATTACAAAGTTATATTTGCGGTTTTAGAAAATATGCTGTATCTCAAAAACTGCTGAACTGATTTCGTTCAAACTAATTTTGGTTTAAAGTTTATATTAAGATCTACAGACATATATTTTATTTAGATTTTTCACTCCATTATTATAGAAGTTAGAGGTTGTGTCCGCCACACACACATTTTACCACTTTGGAAGCTTATATCTTTTAAACGATTGACTTTATGGAAAAGTGGTTTTAGAAACCCCGATGTCGTTTTTAAAGAACTGTCTATAGATACCACACATGCATCGATTTCATGAAAAAAAAATATTTTCAGGTTTAGTTCCATGTATGGGGAGCCCCCCTTTATTTTAAATATTTTTTAATTTTTTTCTCAAAATCGGAAAGCGGTTCACAGAATACATCTACCTATCAAGTTTCACATGTATAGTCCTAATAGTTTCGGAATAAAATTGCTGTGACAGACGGACGGACGGACAGACAGACAGACAGACAGACGGACAGACATGTCGAAACTATAAAGATTCCGTTTTTTGCCATTCGGCTACGAAACCGTAAAAAGAATCATATAAATCGGTATAGAAACACCAAAGTTATACATGAAATACGCTTATAATAATAAGCCATCGCGCGTGAATACTGAATCATGCTATAAGGATTATTTTTACGAATCGGTCGCCGCGCTCGACGAGTCTCGCGGTCGAAGCGTTCTCTAGGTACTTAAGCCTCATGTGAACGTGATCTAAACAATATTACCAATACATTAACTTACGCTGACGGAGTCGCGGGCACAGCTATATTGTATCATTACGCTAAGGCCAATAGGAGCGGAGCGCCAATGAAGAATGCTTCAAAATCGGGGTTAAATTTAACGTTAGCCCAAAGTAACTATTCCACGCGGACGAAGTCGCGGGCAAAAGCTAGTATACAAATAATTATGAGAACTATGTATGTTATGCGATTAGACTGTATAAAATTGTATTGAATCGGTTCAGTCTGTGCAATACTTTGTCAGTTGGTCGAGTAGGTCAACATAGAACTAATTAACCTCAATGATTTGGCGAAAGAATAGTAGAGCATATCCGAGTGTTATCATTATACATGAACCGTAGTTTAATTAATTATAATAGCTGCTTCACCATATTTCTCACGGAACCTTATACCTAAACTTCACTGAACACGTGTAATTACATATGTATTACCGTATGCACCTACAATGCACTACAACTTGCTCTTCATTAAAGCTGGTTATTTTGTATCCAGTCTCAAATTATTATTAAATCTAAAATAATAATATTAATGCTTATTAAAAGCATATAGCTTACATTTTACAATTAATATTCATATACTTTCGTTGCCTGCCAACTTTTGCAATATTGTTAATGTAAAAATCAAAAACTTGGAAACATTAATCTGTTAATGTAAATGTAACTAACGCATGTTGTAAAACGACTTTTTTTTCTGGATGGGAAAATCATCGAATGACTTCTCACGCTCTGGGTTAAGCGGAAGTGTGTGTCAGACTTCTACTGACTAAAAACCCACCCTGTTCCTTCAGCTGCTCTTAAGTTCCGGGGCCGCGGCATCCTGTTAGAACATTTCCGCAACCCCGGCGGGCAATGGCCTTATGAGGCCCCGTCACTGTTGCTGACAGCTCTTTGAGGCGCGCGTGGAACACGACGCGCCGCCGACCCGGGCCTGGTCCTTACCGGACGGTGAGCTACCCCTGCTCGCCGTCCGCAAGCCCGCGCCTGCGGTGGCCGGAGATCGGCTCGCGATCCCCGACGCCCGGGGCGTCTCCCGCGGCGGCTGGAGTGTGAGGAAGAAAGTTGCCTCTCCCTCACGCGTTCGGCCTCCTCCTTAGCTAGCATGACTGCTTCGCAGAAGGAGGCGACTGCACTCCATTCCCTCTCGCTCCGCACCATGGTCCGAACCAATGCCGGGCGCGAGAGGTCGCCGCCGTCGATCGCCTCCACGAGGACACGGCGGTGCTCTGCCCAAGCAGGGCACACCTCTACTGTATGCTCTACCGTGTCCTCTGGATGGTCCTCACAATAACGACACCCGGGCGTATCCTCCCGCTGTATCCGAAACAACCCCCCCCCCCGAAACCCCTCCCGAAATAGCCATGTCCGGTCAGCACCTGCGTCAGGCTAAAGGTGAGGACGCCGTGGCGTCTCTCTAGCCACTCCTCAAAGAGGGGATTTATCGCCGCGAGTAAGTTTGTTCAAATTGTGTAGTTGTCTATTGTTATTATTGTTTCCAATAAAACTACATAATTGAAACACAATACTAAAATGTCTCTTATATATTATAATAACAAACAAAAGATTACATTCTCCACAGATGTACAACCTACAACTTCTATTAAATTTTATGAATCGTTATTTGAGGTTCATTTATTTTCTTTGACCTCTTACGTTGTTATGCTATTATTCTTTTTAAGTTTTCCACCAAATTCCCAGGATAATATTTAAATAATCCGAAGTAATATTGCACGTAACAAGATATTAGCCGTGAGCCCCGACTACAGCCTGTCCAGCTCTCCTGAGTGTCGTAAAATGCAATAGACTGTACACCTCTATATTACAGGTTTAATAACATCTGAAAGGAGACTAGTGTCCCTGAAGGCTTCAGACTTTACACAATATTACGTAACCTTGGCTTTTCTATTTGAAATAATAAAATAAGAAGCGAATCAGATTTACCTTTGATATATAGCTGATAAAATAGTATACAGACTACCTATATTTCGCACATCTATACTTATAATAAATCTGTAGAGAGGTCAATTCTGTACATGAAATATATTTCCAAAATAACTATCAGGGGGTGATTAAGGATCGATACTCATGCCAAAAATGCAATCAGTTAAATTTTTGTCTGTCTGTCTGTCTGTCTGTCTGTCTGTCTGT
Source organism: Tholera decimalis (assembly GCA_943138885.2). NCBI lineage: Eukaryota > Metazoa > Arthropoda > Insecta > Lepidoptera > Noctuidae > Tholera > Tholera decimalis. Next base: position 1,128,439 of record OW964553.2, on the reverse strand, counting down.
CTGTATAACCGTTATAGAAACAAAAACTACTCGACGGATTTTAACGAAACTTGGTACAATTATTTTTCATACTCCTGAGCTGGTTATAGTATACTTTTCATCACGCTACAATCAATAGGAGCAGAGCAGTGAAGGGAAATGTTGGGAAAACGGGAGAAGTTACTCCATTTTTTAAGCTTCCGTCGCGTGTGCAACCTTAATGGTTAAAGCTACACAAATCATTTCATGACGGAAATGTTATCCTTAAAATTATATAAAAAATATCCCACGACAGCATATGTCTAACTTTTATGGTTGACTCACAATAACACGTGTAACTCCCGATAGCGTAGCTGTTCGAAGCTTTCTGATTATAATATTTGTCTACTCTTACGTTTATAACACTTTCAGTCACCCCTAATTGTAAAAGTTTACATTATTAACTATTTCATAAAAAAATTGGCCAAGTGCGAGTCAGACTCGCCCATGAAGGGTTCCGTAGTAACTATAATATAATATGCAAATTTATTTGACGAGAAAAATGCCTTACAAATTTCTTAAAACTAGCTTATTTACATTTTTTACAACTGCGGCAAATAAATTTGTTTTGAAAAAAAACCTTACAAATTTCTTAAAACTGGCTTTTTACATTTTTTACAACTGCGCCGAATAAATTTGTTTTTCATAGTGTTTGTATGAATTACAAAGTTATATTTGCGGTTTTAGAAAATATGCTGTATCTCAAAAACTACTGAACTGATTTCGTTCAAACTAATTTTGGTTGAAAGTTTATATTAAGATCAGACATATATTTTTTTTAGATTTTTCACTCCATTATTATAGAAGTTAGAGGTTGTGTCCGCCATTTTACCACTTTGGAAGCTTATATCTTTTAAACGATTGACTTTATGGAAAAGTGGTTTTAGAAACCCCGATGTCGTTTTTAAAGAACTGTCTATAGATACCACACATGCATCGATTTCATGAAAAAAAATATTTTCAGGTTTAGTTCCATGTACGGGGGGAGCCCCCCTTTATTTTAAATATTTTTTATTTTTTTTCTCAAAATCGGAAAGTGGTTCACAGAATACATCTACCTATCAAGTTTCACATGTATAGTCCTAATAGCTACGGAATAAAATTGCTGTGACAGACGGACGGACGGAAAGACAGACAGACAGACAGACGGACAGACATGTCGAAACTATAAAGATTCCGTTTTTTGCCATTCGGCTACGAAACCGTAAAAAGAATCATATAAATCGGTATAGAAACACCAAAGTTATACATGAAATACGCTTATAATAATAAGCCATCGCGCGTGAATACTGAATCATGCTATAAGGATTATTTTTGAGAATCGGTCGCCGCGCTCGAAGCGTTCTCTAGGTACTTAAGCCTCATGTGAACGTGATCTAAACAATATTACCAATACATTAACTTACGCTGACGGAGTCGCGGGTACAGGTATATTGTATCATTACGCTAAGGCCAATAGGAGCGGAGCGCCAATGAAGAATGCTTCAAAATCGGGGTTAAATTTAACGTTAGCCCAAAGTAACTATTCCACGCGGACGAAGTCGCGGGCAAAAGCTAGTTTTAAAATATAGAAGCGTTTTGTGAATACTCTGCACACTTTTCAGGAGAAACAGCACTCCTGTTAGTAAAAAGTCACCCGGAATACAAAATTATTGTTTAGATCACGTTCACATGAGGCTTAAGTACCTATAGAACGAAATTTTATACCTTCGGGAGAGAGACGCGTCGAGCGCGGCGACCGATTCTCAAAAATAATCCTTATAGCATGATTCAGTATTCACGCGCGATGGCTTATTATTAGCGTATTTCATGTATAACTTTGGTGTTTCTATACCAATTTGTATGATTCTTTTTTATGGAATAGTTAATAATGTTAACTTTTTCAATTAGGGGTGACTGAGAGTGTTATAAACGTAAGAGTAGACAAATATTATAATCAGAAAGCTTCGAACTGCTAAGCTATCGGGAGTTACACGTGTTATTGTGAGTCAACCATAAAAGATAGACATATGCTGTCGTGGGAATTTTTTATATAATTTCAAGGAGAACATTTCCGTCATGAAATAATTTGTGTAGCTTTAAACATTAAGCTTGCACACGCGACAAAGCTTAAAAAATGGAGTAACTTCTCCCGTTTTCCCAACATTTCCATTCACTGCTCTGCTCCTATTGATTGTAGCGTGATGAAAAGTATTCTATAACCCGCTCAGGAGTATGAAAAATAATTGTACCAAGTTTCGTTAAAATCCGTCGAGTAGTTTTTGTTTCTATAACGGTTATACAGACAGACAGACAGACAGACAAAAATTTAACTGATTGCATTTTTGGCATCAGTATCGATCCTTAATCACCCCCTGATAGTTATTTTGGAAATATATTTCATGTACAGAATTGACCTCTCTACAGATTTATTATAAGTATAGATTAAAACGCATTTGGCTTGTAGAAAACTGTAGTTAGGTAAGTGTAAAGATTGGTTTGCTATGCCAGAAATCCACGTCAGCATAGCCACGAGGCCAATGTTACGGGAGAGGACTAGTAACTAGATCGTCTATGCCTTAGTGCTCTACCGGGGTCGCTCTTTTGGGGGTCGCTTTTTTCGCTCTCTAAAGAAATACCGTGGCTGCAGAACACAAGAGCAACTAAAGGATCAGGTTTGGTTTTAGTCAATAAAAGTCTGATTACTTCTATTACGCTCCACCGAGAGTGGGAGGTGTCAATTGATGATTTTCTACCCGAAAAAAGAAGGTAAGTTGATTGAACGCGACTTTCGTGACGTCTCTGGAGCTTTGACTCGACCAGTGCATTGGCAACGATGCACTGGTCGATTCAAAGCTCCAGAGCCTTGAACACCGACGACGAGTTGCAAGTCTATCGGTTTTCTATCGGTTATATTTCGGGGAGTGTGCGATGGAATTACACAATCTAATTCCGCCATGCCGGTTTCATCATCGGACTACGAGACAAACGGCGAAGCGCCATCGTTACATGGTGGACATCCCACCCATACGCACAAAACGTTTTGGGAATACCTTCATTGTGCGTACGGCTAAGGAGTGGAATTTCCTGCCGGAGTCTGTGTTTCCCGACAGCTACAACCTAGGAGTCTTTAAGTCAAGAGTGAATAGGTTACTTTTAGGTAAGCGTGCTCCATCTTCGACCCCATCATCACTTACCATCAGGTGAAATAGTGGTCAAATGCGAACCTATTTTCAATAAAAAAAAAACATTTTCTTTTTACCAAGACAGTATAAGATTCAAGAGTACAAAAAGATACATAAAGGCGTACTTAAAGCTGTTTAATCCCTTAAGACTTCAGCTCACAGCACGTGTTAGCTTAACAGCTTGTGTATCTAACAATTTAGTTGAAACAGCTCGTTCTTTGAAATAAGTAGCTGGTGATAGTTTGTTCTAGCAGCTGACAGAAGAGAAGCATTATCGTCGATGACCAGGTTTGACAAAATTTTAGATATAATTTTGTGAACGGTCAAACTGAAACATGAATTTATTGCATAACTAAATTTTACCCACGACCTTGTCTGCGTTTGTCCAATAGTTATAGTTATAGTGGTATAAATACCAAAATAAAAATTTGTCATACAAACTTCCTGACAGAAACAAACACAATGAAATAATAATTAACGAATTTGGTTTAGATGTTCCAAAGATATGACATTTCGGTGATTAATTTATATTTATATAGAAGATAGATATGTAAAGAAGAGAGGCGCGTCTACCTTTTTGCATTTTCTTCTAGAATTTAGAACGGGAGTGTGCTATCTAAACGCCTGCTGTGAGGATCAATTACCAAGAATCAAATGGAGTATTGTATAACTCATCCTATTATGACAGTGAAAGATGCATGGTCGTTATCATTGCTCTCCCTGAAATACTCACCATAAAAACCCCCATCACTCTTATAAAAACACTTCCAGTCCACACCCAAATAAATAGATTATCAAAATAATTAAAACAGAGGTATTAACTCAAAGGGAGGGCGTCAAAGAGTAAATAACAATGATAAACGATGCCTAAGTGGATGTTGACTCAGTGAGGCAAAAACAGGCGCTACGCCATTCAAACGATAGCGCTCACAAATAAAAATATAAAAGGCAACTCCTCTTTGAAGGTAAGTACTGCTTCACTTGAATAGAAATTATTGCATGAAAACCAAAGGAAACGGACTTTGCTGAAGTGCTTTAAGTCCTTTACGACGTAAAAATCGTTCAATAGCCTCCGGGATTAGCCGAATATACGACTCAATGTGAGCCAGACTTAGATTAACAGTCATTGAAGTAAATTATAACGTAAATAAAAATCTAGTAGGTACTTCTAGAAATTGCCACGTTGCAACGTGTCTAAATTTGACCACATTTTCAGCTGCAGATTCATAGTTCATACTAACAAACTCCCTTAAAAAACAATATTAATAACTAAATAAGAGAAGTTAATCAATTAGCTGCCGAACAAAGCAACGGCCATTAATTATTTGAGCACAAAATTACGATATAAAACAGTTAAGATGGATAAACTGCGGTTTCTTTACCGCGATTATGAATATTAATTAGGTGGGTCCGACGTTTGGGAGACGCGGGTGGCACGTCGCCGCCCCGCAGTCGCCCCGCACTGCCTGGTAAACAAAAGCAGATGCCCCAATTCTCTAAGTGCTAAAGAATTGTCTGGTTACACCACTTCGCCGGATGCGTTGTCGGTTGATAAGCTCCTTTGTTTCCAGCACAATGGCGACTGTATCTGGTGTTATTTAAATTAAGGATAGTAGACGACGCCGCGTGATTCGGATGTTGTTGCGTTTTGTTTGATAAGACGCCAGCGAGGTGGAAGGGAAAGCTGTTTTTAGATTGAGTTAAAAACCACATCAGCTCACAGAATATATCCAAACGTATAGACATAAATGCATATACTAGCTTCTCCCTGCGACTGCGTTCGCGTGGGAAGGTTCTAAATCACGAACCAGTGAAATCTAGATTTAAAAAAAAAAGTTACGTGATATTCCAGTATTTCAACTATCTACAAGACTTTTATTCAGATCCGTTCCATAGTTTATGCGTAAAAGAGTAACAAACGATATAATTCCATTTAAAGTTGTAGGCCTTCTTGTTAAGCTGCCAATAACCTTATACTTAATCCCCTTCTCGGTACTATTGAAGCCTGAAAACAACTGAACTTCTAAAATAATCAGCAATAATTTTAGGCCCGAACAATAGAATAAACCCTTAGACACTCCAAAATAATAACGACCGGACATCGTCGTCTCCTAATTGCTATAATAACACTACAATTACACGCTTGTTCCAACAACGATCTGGAATCCTATTTTTGTTCCAAGTTTGTTGTAAAACATTAATGAAGATGAATGTGGGCGGATGATCGGAGCACAATTACAGCCTCATCTGGTCTACGGGGAGAGAAAGCCATCCCCTTAATATCACCATATTTCTCTCTTAAACAATCGCGGTATTTTGTGATTGATTGCTGGTACTATGCCGCAACGTAGGAAGAACAGAAGACCCATTCGTTATTGATTTAAAGCTTAGTACGTATAGTGACAAAAATGATAAAGAATAATAGTAAAGATTTTCTTTACTATTATTTTCTGTCAGTTTTGAATGACTGGAGGCCAATAAACTATTCTCTTCGTTCCATTCCTCCCAACTAATATTTTTTTTTCTACGGAGATTAATGGAAGTAGGAGATTACATAATATTTATACCTATATTATAACGAGGTGGTGACGAGTATCATAGAATAATACACCGAAACTGCGATAAAAAATTGTAGCACGATAAATTGAATGGAGTAAAGTAGGTACACTCCTTGTGTTACGAGTTCACCTTCTACATTTTCTCGCGATGTGCCATCGTGCTCCTAATTAATTACGTGGTATGACATTACCTTTCGTAATGCCGCAGTTTGTAACACTCATTATTTTTAGCATGAGTAATGCGCCTAGCAGAGGCATCTTACTCATAAACCTACCCTAGGGAGTTTGTTTACACAGTAAATTACATTAAGAGCACAAGAAACCGTTTAAAATATTTTACCTTACCGATAAAATTCACTACAAAAACGATACAGGAGTGTAATTCTTGGTAGAATAATGCGCATCGATAATAGATAATCATTCTGACACCTTAATGAAAAAACTAACCGTTTGAACCGATCACCAATTGAAGTTTTTATAAGCCTCAACGAGATACGATGGCCTTAGAACGCTAGGGTAGCTGAAAGAACAGAGTGCAGTCAGATAATTATGACAATCACTTCCGCTCTACCTAGACTGAGAGGAATAATTAAATGACTTTTCCTCCAAAAAGTAAAAAGTTATTGCAAGCCTGATGTGATTCACTGCAGGGCAAAGGCTTCCACTTTTTCTGTCAAGTAACATATCTGGCCAACTCTTCTGGCTCTGTTCAATTCAATTCATTACGCCATCTCCTTCTGGGCCTACCGCGTCGCAGGTTCCTGTTGTTTGGAGTCCAATTAGAGGCTACTTTTACCCAATTTTAGTGCGACATGCGACAGATGTGGCCAGCCTAATTCAATTTGGCTTGATTACTGTGATTTGTTTTTTAGAAGCAAGTATGTTGTTCCTCATTCAGATATTCAATTTGACTCTGAGAATACTTCGCTCCATTGCTCTCTGGCAGACCCCGAAAGCAGACGTTCGACCTTAAGGAAACCGATGATGTGGCTGAAGATGAAGTATGCTTACCTAGAAGTGAACTATTCACTACAATCAGGATTCACGACACACATATCCATTAGTTTCCTTTACACGGAAATTGGAGAAGCTTCTTTTATAAAGTGTTTCATCAACCAAGAGTGCTTCAAGACGTTTTCAATGCGTCAACCTACTTCTTTATCCTCCGTTGATTGAAGGGAATGCCACAATAGAATCGAGTCTGTAGGCCCAAGTTTCAGATACCATCTCCCGATCAGATCTTTGGATGCGTCAAAGCGTGCGCTTTTTGACAGTTCATTGCTATTTGCATGCTAAGCATGTTTTGCAATGCTTAAATATTTTCTTAAAACAATTACGGTAAACACCTCTAAGTGTTATCAATGTTTTGGTTCTAATAGATTGTGAGGGTTATAAAAGTTTATTGGAAGCTTAAACTTTGAAGAAGGAAGCCCTATTATAAGGTATCTGGAACATTTTCAGCTATCAGCGAACAATCTCGTTCGTTACGAACAATACCTTCATTTTCGTGGGTGAAAGATTAATTCGTTCTGTTTTTGTTGCTTTTATTTAATTAATTGACCGTTAAGAACGTATTACAAAACCGTACAGAAGGCCAATAATAATTATATTCGTTGAAAATCGTACTAATTGAAGTCACTATTTTATCTTTATTACAATCAAACAAATTTTAGGTGGTCTGAGGTTCACTAGGTGATCTATTGCTAGATTATACTTATATTGGGATAGCTTTAGGATGTTGATCAAAATTAACAGTCTGCAGTAAAACACCAAATTTTTAGGAAACAACAACCAAACACGCGGCTAGCATATCAACCTGAATCCATTCATGTCACTCCAACGTTACCCGATCACCACTATCGTCCATGCTACAATCACCATTTCATCACTTATTTTAACTTCGTTTAACAAAACACGAGCAATCCATGCCCGTCGCGGTTTTCAGCGATTGTAAAGTGAGGATAGCCAGCCAGCGATGTACCTATGTCGTCCGCGTGATTTAAACCGCAATCGGGTGCAACCGAGGTGTCAGCCCAACAAAACACCACTCGGCAGTAATTAAAAGCATGAGGCCGCACGTCACACCAACATACACACTCCATTTGTTAATTGGAAGCCGTAAAGATACACGAGTCGTTTGTGTCCCACAGGCGATGCGATGGCCCGCCCAGAGACCCATCGCTTTCCTTACAATGTTACGCTTTGTGATCAGTACACTTTGTTGTGGGCTAGATAAAATTGAAGTTAATACTCTCATGCCTATCTATTACAGAAAGTAACAATATTTTCAATTAAATGTTGGTCTTTAAGCATCTTCCAAAAACAATTTCGGCCAGTATAGCAAAGCAGATTTTTGGCAACAATACTGTAATCTACCTCGATGGTGCAGTAGTCGCAAATGTTAGCTTTTTGCAGATTTTATTGGGGCCAGCTTCTACTAATACTTTAAATGGAGCGACTGTCTTTTTGCAGTTGATCACGGCAGTCATTTGGACTTATTTGACAGTTCTTACGGGTAGTCAGAAACAGAGGCGGCCTTACCCATTGCAAGGCTCCGGGCGGCAGGTCTTTGCGAGACCCCCTGTCCTTCGTGAAAAGTATGTGATGCGAAAGTAGGTCTGGTTTTTTGGTTTAGGTATTTGTCATGTTTGTGGAGAAATGCTAAAGTTATACAAATAAATAAAATTTGAGTTTTAAAATATTTTACATTGAAAGATTTAAAAAATTAACAAATACAGAGATGATAAATTTTAAAATTGATGTTTGCGGCTTTTGCTAAGACTAGTCTTTAAAGCACAAAAATCTAGAGAGCTACGTCATTTTCGATTGAAAGAATAGCAAGGACTGAGAGCCGATTTTGTGGCTTGAGGCGCGATATTCAAGTATGTAGATGAATGATTTTTCAATTATGTTTTGAATTAATTAATGACTTTTTTAGTTAACTAACTTTATTTTAATTGATCGTTATGTAATAACCTTAATAAGTAATTAAGGATCAAAATCAAAAGTTTTTTTTTTTTATATATATATATTTAAAATTAGTTAGGGTTGTTGCGCGAGGCCCCTGCAGAAGCGAGGCCCCGAGCGATTGCCCTGTTCGCCACCCCCTAAGGCCGCCACTGGTCAGAAACCAGAAAATCTGACACTGGATAACGTGTTCCCCAGCAGTTGCTATCACTAGTATATTCATATAGTTAACAAAGGGCTAAGCAGACGAGTATGATCGGTTTTAGGTAATATCCTTTTAGGATATACTGAAAAAAAATGCAAACCAATCAAGTGACTTTTTAGCTTGATTGACGATGTCTTGTTTAGATTAATAAAAATCTTAGTTAAGTTGATCATCACAACATGATTGCAGCAATACTAGTTCAAATAATTGAACGCTCAAACAAGTTTCTCGATTACCCTTAACATGACTCGTAGAAAGAGACAAGTTTAAAAAATGATAACTGTAACAAAGTAAGTTAGTTGTGTCAATCAAGCATTTTGTTTACTTCAATATAGATGTTTGATACTTTATTAAGTTGATTTGACTTGATAACATCGATCATTGCAATTAATTGTATTAATCATACAACTTGATCAAATATTGCGCTAAATGTTTGCGCTAAATAAGTTCCTTGATTGTGTTTATCAAATACATAATAATCTTGGTTGGAGCAACTATGTTTTGACTTGATTGCTGCAAATAGGTTTTGTGATAACTCCAACCAACATCCCTCAATCAAATAAATTGGTAGCTGTGATCATTGTGCTTGATAGGCTTAGATGCAAACAAGTTACATGATCAATCTAAACAAAATCTTGATTGTGGTAACTGTTTTTTTTTCAGTGTAACAGAACTAACTGACAGGATGTAAATATAACCAAAATGTAACATACTCATTATTAACCAACTGAATACAAAACCTATTGTAAAAAGCCAGAATAAAATTCTAAACACAATCAAATACACGGAGAAACCGCCGGGCGAGCACAAGTGGTCAGTAATCGTGCTCGTGCCCGTGTATGCTGAGAGCACTCGGCACAACGGACGCTCAATTATGGAGCATTCATCTCAGACCAAACCGCGGGGCAGCACTAGTTGTTCACATGTTGTGGATCTTTACGGTTGCTGTAAAGCTTGAATGTTTATCGAATTCTATTTATTTTTACAGTCAAACGCGGGAGTAGCAAGTAGACAGTATATCTGGGATATCGGGAATGTTCAAACGAGATACAGGGTCCCCGGAACGCCTGGGAAACTGAAGGAACAGGGTGGGTTTTTGGTCAGTAGAAGTCTGATAACCCCTTCCGCTAGCTTGTCGGGGTGAGTCATTTCATGATTTTTCACCCGAAGAAGAAATGAAAAAAATGTGTACAATTTTTATTTCAATGATTTCAGTATTTCGGTGTCCTATTTTAAAGTTCCACTATCTAATAAGAAAATGATTTTGCGTAGCACGCGTGTCATAAAGACCTACACTAAATACAGGTACTGAAATAATTTATTTATTAAACTAATGTTTTACTATTTATTCGAGTTAAACATGGTTGTCTGGCAGTTTGAGTGTTTTTTACGGTCTACCCAAACGTCCTTACTTTGGTATTGTTCGTCAAATAGTTAAGCTCCTTGTTCTAAGTTGAGTTATACGTCATCTAACAAATGCTTGCACTGTATGGACAGGCCCACTCAAATCTGTGAACATCTTTCCTCAAAAGATCGCCTCAGACGGTAACCTACAAGGTTCCCATATATTTTAATCAGTAAAGATTGTATGGACTTTAAAAGAGACGGCCCCCTGAGTTTGTTTGTTTGTTTCTTCTCAGGGTAGTCAGTTAGGAAACACCGGCCTCATTTAATTTAAATTTACGAAAAAAATGACGTGTTAAAGTGTTATTTAATAACCAATTTGCAAGATAAAGATGATTTATCATTGGAACACGGAAAGTGTCATCCAGCCGTTTCCAAGTTTCTTACAAAAGGTTGTGAGCTGAGAATTGTGAGGATTGCCTCAGCCGGTTATAGCAGGGTGTTACAATGCTACGGACCTATTACCCATACTATGGCATCTTACCACTCTCAAATGATCTCATTATCTGCTTAACCTTTTAAAACTTTGTAAAGTTGTAAAGATATTGTAGGCCTGCATCACCTAATTGTCTGATAAAAAGATGGTTCCGTGCTTCGGCAGGACGCATATTTAAAAAGGCACGTATAAGCCGGTGGTCCCGGTCGCCAAATGGCGGTCGTCAAAATAGACCACGTCAGAGGCCCTTGAGGCGGTCTAGAAACTCTCGACACTAGGGTGTATGGGGTCGTTAGACCTTACTAACCACACGATAAGAAGAAGATTATTTATATAATCTCTATCAAAAGTTTAAATTAGCATATTGGAATAAAAAAATGTGATTTAAATGTAGTAAACATACTTTTATTTTGTTGAAATAATTATGTTATTTCCTTTTAGGAGAACACGTGAAGCGACTGCCTGTATGAACTCTGACACCCAGTATCTGAGTTACACGATACGCCTTGACCCAACCTGTGTCAGACTTTCTGATTTCTGACCACACGTGACGACTGTCAAAGATAACAAAGTGAAAATCGGAACCAACACTGCCCCCGATGTCATAATTACATTAAGTCGTGTTACTGGTGTTATGACTTTTTTACATTACTGTGATCCTTAAATCAAGCCCTATTTTTTTTTTTTATCGTGGTAATGTTATCAAATAAGTCCTCCCACCCCGGGCAGGGTGGGAGGGACTGTCAGACTTTTACTGACTAAAATCCACGGTGCTCCTTCAATAACCCTTTACGTACCGGAGTCACGGTAATGGGATGAGTCCCACGACCCCGGCAGGCTTCGGCCCTCTACGGGGGGGCCTCGTCATATTGCTGACGCTCTTTGAGGCGCGCGTGGAACACAACGCGCTGTCGACCCGGGCATGGTCCATGGTCGGACAGCGAGTTGCCCTTTACTCGCTGTCCGCATGCCCGCGCCTATGGTGGCCGGAGATCGTCGGCCGACGTCCGACGCCGTGGGCGTCTACCACTGCGGCTGGGCTGGAGGGAGGACGCCATTCTCTCCCTCACGCGGCCCGTCTCCTCCTTCGGAAGCATGACTGTTTCGCAGAAGGAGGCGACCGCTTCCCACTCCCTCTCGCCCCGCAGCATGGCCTCGACCAATGCCGGGCGCGAGAGGTCTCCGCCTATTGCCGCCGTGAGGACACGTCGGTGCTCTGCCCAAGCAGGGCAGTCCTGCACCGTGTGCTCGACTGTGTCCTCAGGGCGACCCTCGCAGTGGTGACACCCAGGCGTTTGTTCCTTTCCCATCAGACACAGGTACCTCCCGAAACTTCCGTGTCCGGTGAGGACCTGCGTCATGCGGTAGGTCAGGACGCCGTGACGCCGATCTAGCCACTCCTCAAAGAGGGGTCTTACCACCGCAATTGCGGCGTGCCCGAAATCAAGCCCTATAAGAAAAAAATTTCTTTATTTGTACATATTATTAACAAAGTTACGATAAGCGCAATCACAGTAAATGTTGAGAAGACTCAATCGTTCATTATAATAATAACAGTAAGTAGACTTACTGTATTAAAATTATGTTTTATTTCGTATTTTCACTATCATATTTACAGTAACTAATGTTCCGGTAGATTGACATTATTTCAATATGTCGTTTTAGCTACTCATTTTCACAGTAAGTATAGTTACTCTATTTATAACTTGTGTAATTCACAAAAAATAAAACCAATACGTAAGCCTTAAGCGGAAGTGAGTGAGCAGAAATACTTACTGTAACAATGTAATTACAGTATCTTACCGACTTACTGTAAATACGCTTAAGAAAGTGTTAGTTGGGCTGATAGAAGAATTATAGATACAATTCATTAGATTAAAAAAAAAAACATCAATATTTAACAAATAAATTATATTGAGGACTAATCTACAAACATGTATCTTTTCTTATCCGTTTAAATATTTAAGCTATCTGCTATAATTAGCAAGATACACCAATTTAAACATTTTAAAACAAAAGTGCGATTTTCCAACATTTAATTTTTTTTCACTTACTGTAATTATGACATTGGGGGCAGAACAGCTTAGCGTTATTTCCGTGGCTATCTCCTTCAACTTACAAACTCCGGACAACAACTCAGTAACGTATTATAGAAAAACTCAGCACTTTTTACCCGACCCGGAAATTGAACACGAGCCCGCATGCTCAGCAGTCGCGTTTGCAACCACAAGGCCAACGAGGCAGTCTCACTCTCGGATTATCTATACAGATAAATATAGTTACAAGTGGTGCTCTAAGAAATAAATTGTTGGTACTTTAATTTCACAAAATGCTTTAAGTTTGTTTAAAGAGGAAAGAGATTTACATTCTAAAATATCATAGGCGGCTTTTAATTTATTTTACTATTATATTATACTATTTTATTTGTCTATTATTTTGTTACACTACGGGGACCCGTAGCACAATCACAGTGTCAATCACAGAGTGTGATCACTACACAAATCACTGACAAATGCTTGCACTGTCTGGACAGGTCCGCTCAAATTTGCGTAGTTATTTCCTTAAAAGAATACCACAGATATGAACCTACATGCTTCTCATATACAAATACAATTTGTTTGGACTTTAAAACAGTGTTTGACCTCTGACTTTGTTTCGGTGTTTCTTCTCAGAGTAGTCAATTAGGAAATACTGGCGTCATCTAACTAAACTAAACTTAACACGCAAAAAAACATGACGTGTAAAAGTGTTATTTATAACCAATTTACAAAATAAATATTTCATTTCATTTCACAAGCACAGGGGCGCCACGGTCTGAGAGTATTAGGTGAGTATTTATTTCTCTTCTATTCACAAATAAGGTTATGTGGACAACAGAAAATTTGCCGAGTGAGTCGGACTTGCCCATAAAGGGTTGCGTGGTATCTAAATAAGATAACTATGTTTTTCATAGTGTTTGTATAAATGACAAAGTTATACATCGGATTTTTTTAACCGTTGAAAGTTTTCATTGAGATCTACGGTATTTTTTTAGATTTTTCTCTATTATTTTAAAAGTTTACATCGGTTTATAACAATTGACACACATTTTATCACTTTGTAAGTGTATCTTTTAAATGATTGACTTTAAGAAAAAGTGGTTTCAGGATCCTCAATGTCATTTTAAGGGCATATATATATACACATGCCGCGTTTATTATGTAGCAAAATCGTATAGTTTACAGAATATATCTACCTCCTAAGTTTCAACTGTGTATTCCTAATATGTTCGGAATAAAATGGCTGTGACATACGCATGGACAAACAGATAGACAGACATGACGTATCTATAAGGGTTTCGTTTTTTGCCATTCAACTACGGAACTCTAAAAAGGCAGTTTCTAGTGGACTATTCTCGTTTGGTCCGCAATCACATCGCCGTCTCCGACGTGGTCACGTCTTATTCACCGCCGGTGCATGTTTATTCTCGAATATCTCGTGCATTTCACAAAATGTTGGATCTCTGCAGTTTTAAACATACGAGTTTATGTTAGGTATATTACTTGTGTTCAGTCCTGCAATTGGCCAGTGCAACGGTAACTGGACGGTCTGAACTTGTCCACGGTTCGTGGAGCTATAAACGTTGCTTTCAACAACAAAGTACTTACAAAAGGCTCTTCGGCCTACAACCATATATATAAATAGTTACAAATAACACTCACCTGAGCTGTAGACGGCAACCAGGGTCTGTTTGATCACGTCCAAAGTGTTTGTGTGTATAATGAGGTGAGTAATTGAAACGTGTGATGTAAGTTACGTGTTCTAGGACGTTCACAAGGCGTCAATCTCCAAATGGCGCGGTCCAGATCAGCATCACACCCAACTCACACCGGATTGAAGTTAATTATCACTACTTTTTTTTTTCAACAAAGCGCGTGCCACGCGGATGGCCACAATCGGCGATACATCCAAAAATATCCCGGGGTTTTCGTCAAACGGGGATTACAAATTCAACCAATTGATAATCGCGACCCAATTATCGGTTGCACCAGGCGATTCCAAACGATATTTCACCAATTATAATTAACTCAACAGGTCCGCCGCGGACATTTTTTCCAAGCGAGCAAAAACAATCTGTCAAGTCAGAGAGGTTATGTCAAGCCACAGATAATTAATGTGGTCAACCAAAATATACGTTCGGTTCCACATATCGGACGGAACATCTACCCCCCCCCCCCGGACGGGCCTACCCGTCCGCTAATCAATTGGAAGTCTTGACATGGTTGCAAATTCAACACAGCTTCAATGCGGCCAAATACCGTAGCTAGTTCCTTAAAGGTGAGAACGGTGTCTCCCAACAATCTCCGCCAGCGTCCCCTTGCCGCTTTCACCGCGGCCCAAAAAATACCCCCCAATGGGGCAGGCTGACGGGTCAAACAACCAAGTGACCCCTCGGCGGGCCAAACTATTACCAATGTCAACCTGGCTCTCATTAAGGAAGGCGTACACCTCCTTCAAATAGTTACTTGTACCCTTGTAATTCGTACCGCAATCAGACCTAATCAAAGAAGGTAACCCACGGCGAGACACAAATCTTTCCAAAGTCGCCTCAAAGGCCTCTGTCGCGAGGGAGGTTACCAGCTCCAAATGTACTGCCTTGGTTGACAGGCAGACAAACACACAAATAAGCCTTAACAATCTTACTATTACGAAGGGTGGACGTCTTCAACAAAAGGGGACCAACAAATTCGTTACGACGCCAGCAAAGGGCCTCGCCTCATTGACGCGATCAGCCGACAAAATCCAAATTTCTCGCTGCCGAATGGCCAACAGCGCATTGCCACCGGCATGCGAGTTCTTAGTGTGACGATCAGTCACCAACAATTGAACCAAGTGGCCCTCCTTGGGCAACAAAAGGGGGTGACGGGCCCCATAAGGAAGGCTAGAGTGCCTCAACCGTCCTCCAACAGGGTTTCCCGAAGTGGCTCGTCCCAACCAAGTTCAGTTATAACAAGGGCAGGAGCACCAATTTTAGGGTAAGGACAACTCACAAGGGTGATTTCAAACCAGGTCCTTCCCTCAACAGTGGTGACAGCCGGTTCGCCAATTCCCCAAATCTTGCCTGAAAGGTCGTTCACCTTCAGGCCAACCTGTCCCGCTAACCAAGACGACAAAAGGCAACCCCGGACTCCCGTGCCCAAAATGGCACGGACCACAATTGAGTCACCCAAGGGTCCCCAGACCTTGACCGAGGCCGTTGGCAACACAACCGTCTTGATCGGGGGGGGTCCTTTAGCGGGCAGGCGTCAATCTCTTAGTGATGTCTGGGCGGCGACCGATCGCCGCTTCCAGGCTGCCTTCGTTCACGACGAGGCCAACAATCAAAACATTCGTCCGCGCGGTGTCCCGAGCCGCTCGCCATCACTGCAGGGGCATATCCCACCGGATGCCCGAATGGCGGAGGGCGCGACTCCAGCCGGGGACGTTCCGCCAATGGAGGGGAAAGGCAGCGGCGCCGACCCGGCCACTGCTGCCTAGCAGCCAATGCGCGTTCTCCCTGACGAGGGGAGACCAAATGGCGCTCGTGGGGCTCCCGTTCAACTTGCGCGGGGGGTGGAGTGCGGCGTACAGAATCGCGGGTCTCAGCCCGGTGCTCGTCTCCGGGGTACCCCCCCCTGCGCGAACCCCCTCAGAAGCTGGTCTGCTGGAGCGGTTCGCGTTGGCGCACAAAATCTCAAGGTGGGACCCTTCACAAATTCTACACGGGCGGGGGTCGGGGCAGTCCCGATGAAAGTGGGCCCCCAAGCACGAGAAGCACAAACGGCGTGCGTTGACAATGCGGCGGCGGGAACTTACGTGCAAATTCAAAAAGTCCCGGCAACGCGCCATGACATGCCCCGTTGCCTTACAAAAGTCACAATGATGAGGACTCCGGGCACCAGCAAAACGGGGGGCGGGGCGGACATCAACAGGCCCCCTGGCCCGAGGACTCCGGGCGCCAGCAAAACGGGAGGCGGGGCGATCATCAACAGGCCCTCTAGCCCGAGGACTCCGGGCGCCAGCAAAACGGGGGGCGGGGCGATCATCAACAGGCCCCCTAGCCCTAGGACTCCGGGCGTCAGCAAAACGGGGGGCGGGGCGATCATCAACAGGCCCCCTAGCCCGAGGACTCCGGGCGCCAGCAAAACGGGGGGCGGGGCGATCATCAACAGGCCCCCTAGCCCGAGGACTCCGTGCGCCAGCAAAACGGGGGGCGGGGGGAACATCAACAGGCCCCCGAGCCCTAGTCCGTCCCTGGTCTCTGGGCTGAGAAGGTAGTGGGGGTGACCCCGTGGCGCCACGAGTGTTATCCGAAAACCGACACTCGTCTTCCAAAAATTTGAGGAGGTCGTCAAAGGGGGGAAGATGGGTGGCACTATCCCCACCATACTTCTGCTCAAAACGTGACCTCAGCTCCGCGGGGAGCAACTGCAGCACTATGTGCACCAACAAGTAGGACCAATGTTCTACCGGTAACTCCAAGCGTCTCAAAGCGTTGGTCGCTGAGACCAACGGGTTCAGCAAGTCAGTGCGCAATGTCGACGTGCTGGCAATGGCCGGTAGTCCCAAAATCTGGTCGATGTGCACATCAGCCAGGCAGCGTTTGTTCTGATACCGTCGGGAGAGAAGCTCCAGAGCGGTCGGGTAAGAGGAATCCGTCACCGGCAAGTGCTGCACCAAGGCTCTGGCTTCGCCCTCCAGGACAGACAATAAATAGGCCAGCTTCTGGGCAGGTCCGAGGTCCGAGCGTGCATCCACAAGACTTTTAAAAAGATTTAGGAAGCCCAGCCAGTGGTCCAAGCGACCGTCAAAATGTGGCAGCTCCAGGGTGGGCAGCCTACTCAATAGTCCAGGGCCTGCAACAACAGGGGTCTGCCGCTTGGCCGCATCAGGCACCCGACTCTTCAAAATTTCCCGCGCTCCTAGACATATGACATCCCCCAGGTGGACAATCTGGTCATAGTCACCCAAAATCTTATCGCGGGCTGTCTGATCCATCACCCCCAAATCCACGTCCATGATTTATTTATTTATTTATTTATTTTTTATTACAAACTTAAATCTACCATTACAGGTTGCACCCAATGCGATAGATAAGTTACAATTATACATTATATAAACACAATTAAGATTCCCTTACTATATTTACAAATCATGGTAACATAACACAAAATATATGGCTTTTGTGAACTCGCTCATTGCACAGGAAAATAAGTCGATACGTGAGGCTACAGTGTTGAGTGCCCGCAAGGCTCGCGTCATCGGCGCATGCTGAAGCAAGTTGGTACGCGCGCTAGGCACCACCAGCAGCGGCGGCCGCCGCCGGCGCTCCGCATAGCCATCCGGAACACTAATATGTATTTTGCACAAGATACTAGGGTTATGAATCTTGCCACGTAATATTTTAAACATATATGTGGCTAAAGCCACTTCCCGCCTTATTTCTAGTTTATAATATCCTACCATACCAAGTATAAACAATGTTGGATATAACATTGGATAACCAGGATAAACCTTATATAATTTAAAATATAAAAATCGAATAAATTTATTCTGAATACGTTCCAACATTGTTTTATACTTAGCTTCGTGGGGGCTCCAAACTACCGCATTACACTCTAAGTGACTTTTAACTAAAACTTCATATAAAGCCCTTAATGCACTTATATTGGTGAATTCATTGGCTTGCCGTAAAGTAAATCCTAAATTACGATAAGCCTTTTTGCATACCATCATTACGTGTTTCCGGAAAGTCATATCATTTGAAAATTGAATGCCAAGATCTTTTACTTCCGTAACGCGCTGCAAAGACTGACCTTCAATTTTATAAAAGTTGTGGTTAGGTATTCGAGCTCTAGTGAAAGATATTACTGAACATTTTTCTACGTTGAAATGCAGCTTATTGTCTTTGCTCCACTGTGCAACCCTATCAATGTCCCTCTGCAGAACGTCGTGATCCGTAATGTCTCTCACTACAACACAAAGCTTAATGTCGTCAGCAAAAAGGAGGCAAGTTGAGTCAGAAACTACTTTTGGCAAGTCATCTACCATCAAAATGAAGAGAAAAGGTCCTAAATTACTTCCTTGACTGACTCCAGATCTAGTGAAATATGGTGCAGAATGATATCCGCCACAATCCACAAACTGACGTCGGTCTCTCAAATAGCTTGCAAAAAATTTCAAAGTGTGAGGTGTAAAACCTTTTGCTGCTAATTTTAGGAGAAGGACATCATTGTCAACTGTGTCAAATGCCTTTCTAAAATCTAAATATGCGACATCCACCTGTAACCCTGCATCTACTGCTGGAACAAGTATAGACATGAGGTGGAGCAAGTTTCCTGTTGTGCCTCGTCCGGGTCGGAAGCCATGCTGTTCATCAGATAAATGGGCGCTCACCTGTTCATATAAGCAACTATGGATGGTCATCTCAAACACCTTAGCTGGAGCGCAAAGTATCGCCACAGGTCTATAATCGCTGGCTTCGTTACCACCTCGGCCTTTCGGCACCGGTACCACCCGGGTCAGCTTCCAAAGTTCAGGAAACTTTGCTGCTGCTATACACACATTAAATAGATGCAACAAAGGTCCGATTAAGGTCATGCGACTGTCCCTAAGTAAAAAAGGTGGTATTCCATCTGGACCGGTTGACCGTTTAGGAGACAAGCGGACAAGCGCTCTTTCCACCGCCGATGGTTCAAGACGACCTAGATGGGCCCAGGTTCCGCTGGTCGTCGCAGTAGCGCTTGCAGCCCCTACGTTTAACTCGGCTGGCTTCGGATTATATACAGAATGAAAGAATCGAGCGAACTCGTTAGCACAATCTTGATCAGTTAGAAGTTCTCCATTTTTGTTTAACTTAAAACTATATGAATCACTTCTTTTGGAATTAACGTAGTTCCAGAAAGCTTTAGGCTCAGATGCCAGATGGTTTTGCACTCGGTCACGATGACGGTCATGAGCGAGTTTCGACTCTACCTTTATCCTAGCGCGGCACTGAGCAAACGCCTCATAATCACTGCGTAATCCACTAACCTTATACTTCTTATGAAGATAATATTTTAATTTAATATCTTTTATAATATTTGATGTATACCAAACCGGATACACATACCTATTATTTATAGATTTCTGTTTTTTAAGAGGCACACAAACATCAAAAACTTCAGTGATTTTACTATAGAAAAAGTTTAAAGCTAAATCAGGATCTTGTAACTCATACATGTCACGCCAATCTATTGTTGTTAATAAATAATATAATTGTTCAAAGTTAGCTTTGTTAAAGTTCCACTGTTTAAACTGACTAGTATACACTGTTTGGTGGGTATCTGGTATGAGTGGCGACGCCACCGGAGTGGTAATATCAACAGTGACTGAGAGCGGCGGGTGGTACGCGTCCACTGGCTGCAGCCCATCTCCCTCGCACACGGTCACGCCACTGCGACCACTCAATACCAAATCTAACTGTCTGCCATTGCAATTAGGTACTGTATTACACTGAGCGACTTCACAAAAGGCCAGAAAATATTCATAATAATTACTAATGAGATTATTACACGAAAATAAATTGAAATCACCTAATACTAATACATTATTCTTATATTTAACACATATTTTTTCTAATAAACTAAATAATAGCATATACTCATTCTCGTCAGTTTTTGGTGGAATATACACTACACAACACGTAAAAAGAAACCGATTTTGCAAATACACCGACGCACAGATTAATTCGAACTTATCATTGTCTATGTCCACGTCATCTGGCAATGGTATTTGTCGCAATTCGAAACGCGGTGTGGCCACTAAAAGCACGCCTCCCTGCTTGCGTCCATCCGCTCGGTCACATCGTAGTATTGTGTACCCAGGCGACACAAGTTCGGCGTTATGTATAGACTCATTACAACCAGTTTCTGTTATTGCAATTAAATCGGATACCGAAGAGTCCAGTAATAATTGAAATTGTGAAGTTTTGGTCCTGAGTCCTCTAACATTTTGGTGAAAATGTTTACACTTCTACTGGGTCTGGGTTTGCAGCTGAGGTTCTGGTTGGATGGTGCGACGAAAAAATACCCATTCGCTAAATTCTACATATAATGGCCATGCTTCAGGATCACATAGTTTCTCATAATAGTCTTCTGTAACTCCAATTTTAAAAGATGCATAGTCTCTCTCTCTTTTAGGTTTTAGTTTCTGAATACTTATTTCCGAATCATCTTCCAGTATGTTCTTAATATAGTCCTTGAGGTTTTCTTCTGTCGTACTTTTATCCAGTCTCCAAACATGCAAGTATTTTTTACGTTCCACTGCCTTTAAAGTTACCACTGAACTATTGCCACCTCTCTTTATCGGATTGTTTCTTTTATTGCTCTTCACCTCCGTCCAACCATTGCTGTCTATGATTTCAGTTACCACATTGTATCACTTGCCCATACCGAGCAAGGGTGAGCTCTTCCAATTCCACACGCTCAACCGTTGCAGCTGCCGATGTGAACCATCTCAACTGTGAGGTCAATCCGCAGCAGCCTCCCTGACTGCCCTTAATGAGGCCATTGCAACAATCAAATATTAATACAAAACACCAATCAACAACCAACAATCAAATATTAAACAAACAGCAATGACTTGTTAGCCGACCAAATAATTTCACCAAAATAAAACTTAAATTCAATTATTTCAAGTCCAAATCCGACCCTGTACTTATTCCAAGTATGAATCTAGCTTGCTAAGGATGGCTAGTTACAAAATAAATAACAATTGAATGTATAGTACAATGCTGGATCAACCTCAAATAAATATCAATAAGCACAACAATTGACTGTATAATATTGAGCCGGAGAATCTCTAACAACAATCCAATAAACAAATAAATGCAATAAGTCAATCCACACCATTCAATTCTTGTTATGTTAACAAATGTGTGATTATTATTTAGATAACCTTTCAAATTCAGATCAATGACATTCAATTATTAATTGCAACAAATATACAAAATTATGTACCAAAATACAACCTAATAATTCCCAATTTCACAAATAAATCTTACCTGTCAATGCAATAAAAGGGGCTACAGTACAAATTACAAATACAACTTCAATTGATTCAACTTCAATTAGATAGCCCGGATGACATGGTAATATATTCAAAACTTATTAAGTTATAAGTTGTGTTAAGTAATTAAAGTTATTTTCAAAACTTCCAATTAAACCAGTGGATCTTATATTATAGGAGCCACGCCTGTTACCAGAATGAATCAGTGGATTTTATATTAAAACCCACGCTCTGCTTACCAAATGTTCAGTCCCAAGCCAGCGCAACGGGGCTGGTATGCTGAACGGTCCACGGTTCGTGGAGCTATAAACGTTGCTTTCAACAACAAAGTACTTACAAAAGGCTCTTCGGCCTACAACCATATATATAAATAGTTACAAATAACACTCACCTGAGCTGTAGACGGCAACCAGGGTCTGTTTGATCACGTCCAAAGTGTTTGTGTGTATAATGAGGTGAGTAATTGAAACGTGTGATGTAAGTTACGTGTTCTAGGACGTTCACAAGGCGTCAATCTCCAAATGGCGCGGTCCAGATCAGCATCACACCCAACTCACACCGGATTGAAGTTAATTTTCACTACTTATTTCCACCAAATGCGCGTGCCACGAGGTGGCCACCAACCGGCGAGGAATCCCAAAATATCCCGGGGTTTTCGTCAAACGGGGATTACAAATTCAACCAATTGATAATCGCGACCCAATTATCGGTTGCACCAGGCGATTCCAAACGATATTTCACCAATTATAATTAACTCAACAGGTCCGCCGCGGACATTTTTTCCAAGAGAGCAAAAACAATCTGTCAAGTCAGAGAGGTTATGTCAAGCCACAGATAATTAATGTTGTCAACCAAAATATACGTTCGGTTCCACATATCGGACGGAACAACTTGTATGTGCCTTTTTGTATTCCTGAATGATGATTTCCAAGTGTTCAAGTTGTACTTCAAGAGCACGTTCATTAAATATGTTTTACATTTAATAAATAACTAATTAATACTAGAAACAAAACTGTTTGACGATTGCTGACAATAGCTTGCACTGACAGGACAGATCCACTGATATTTTTGTGACTCTTTAAAAAACAATAAACATACATAATATCATCTGATCGGTACGGATCGTATGGACTTTAAAAGAGACTGACCTCTGATTTTGTTTCTTCTCAAGGTAGTCAGCTAGGAAATACCGGGATCGTCTAGGTTTTTAATACAGTGAAAAAAGCAGAGTATATAAAAGCAGAGCAAATATAAGCTGCAAAACTAGACGTTGACTGGTCACAATACTACAGTGTTACACTATTATGAAAATAAAATATACCTACAAGGGTTACGGCCGACGCCGCCGCGCCGTCTACGTTCTACTTCTACGTCTACGGTCACCAACAGACCCGATTTATAATTCAGCAGTGAGTGCTTACGGCCTATAATCCACGTTACGTGAGCTATTTAATCGAGGCGTAATTAAAAGCTGCCTGTATCCACGCTAATTGGCACTATGTAAGTGGACAGCCGGCAGTTCACGGCACAATCCGGATGCTCTCCGGTTCGATCCAGCACAATACCCGCCAACCAATTAATCAACACTACTATTAATAAAATATTTCCGAGTTCATTAATTAGTTTTCATGTCGCTCTCATTATCTTTCGTTAGTATTTTAATTTCAACACACTGGAAGTTATGGAAAATAATTTTAAATTTAACTATTTTTGATTTACGTTAAATACCGATTCTGAAAAGCATTCACTCAAAAATGAGCTCATAAATGAATCTCTGATTGTAATAATATATTTGTTCGTAGATTAAATTTGTCAATAACCGCCAAACGTGACAATGAACCGCGTTCAAGCATTATTAACTGCTTCTGTCGCAGCTCATTTTGTGCAAAAAGGTTAAAGTTTAACAATAATTCATTCATGACGTCAATCTTAGCAAAATGACATTCAGAACGGTGGAAGTAGGTGAAAGGGTATCAACCTACACAATCTTTGTTTACATACATGCACATAAATAAAACTGAAGTAGCTGTCTGTGACTTCAAAATAATTGTGATATTCCATTCTATTCTCAAGTACTTATAGTTTTCGCGATACCAAAACAAACAAACTTATTTAAAATGTATATCTATCTGTCTTCCTTTTTTTCCGAGCTAATCTGCGAAACGGGTGAACTGATTTAAATGCGACTACACTGAAAATGGAAGAAGTTATAGGGCAAAGCTACTGCTTATCCCGGAATTCCAACACGATCTGGATTTACGCAGGAAAAGCTTCTGCACAAACAACACTAACCCCTCCTCCTAAAGGAATACAAAACAAGCACCAATTCAAATTTAAATAAATAGTGTGAATCAATTATTCTATTAAAGGTCAGTTGTGCGTGACGCAATATTCACGAGTAATACAAATGGCCGCGGTGCAAGCTCCTGTGGCAGTCATTAAAAATTCATTCATCTCAAGAAGCCGGAGGTACGAGGCGGTGAGGGAGGACACATCACACTGGGTGACAACCCTGGAGCCTCCTCATTAGAGCTACAAATTCGGTGATCGCTCACTACGATGCTAACAGATAGGGCTGTCAGTGCTCATCGATTTACGCAGATAGAAACAGTGTTATTTTTAGTAGACAACATGTTCTTAATGGTAATATAGATCTTATCAATCAATTCCTTTATTTCAGGCAAACTTGGCCTATACAAATAAAATACTTACATACTTTAACAATAACTATAAATAAACGAATACATATTACTTAATTAAAACAAAAGTTAAACATAATACACAAAATAATCTAATACTATAATAAACTAATACATATAAAAACTTATAAAACTATCACTTTACAGACGACACGTTTCGTATGACGGCGTCATATTTCGCTGCGAGGTGCCACGTAACCTTCCTTAGAACCGTCGATAAATGACACCAAAAGTCAAGTCAAAAGTCTTCCTTCAGGCAGGTCTGTAGATGGTGGGTTGGAACTCGTACCACGAACGGTTTCAAGTTGATGTTGTGGCGCGATTCCAACCTTTCAATCCTCATAGTCCAGTTTCTGAAAAGTATCGGTCATTTGTTCTTTGTCTGGGTGTAATTTATCTATAATATGTATGTATTTAGAAATATATATGTATGTTTATCAGTTGTCTAGTATCCATATCACAAGCTCTGCTTAGTTTGGGACTAGATGGCGTTGTGTGAAAAAGTTGTGGAATATTATTATATATCTGTTGCACAGGAAATATTAAATTAATTACCTAAAGACTGAAAGAATTTATATTTATTCTAAAAAAGGTTACGTCTTTGGTATTGGTTGGTTTGGTGGTCTATTTTTTTAAATTACTGATTAGACAGCTCTTGTGCTCGATCATGCCTGATGATAAGCCATACATGAGGTCTGCGATAGAATGAAAGAGCCCAGAAGATGTTCATATGTGATAGGGAACACAGAAATCTGATCTGGTGAAACGAGCGAGCCGAGTTAATTCGATTCCTGTATTTCTACTTAGACGTGGGTTAAAATGGTCATGAAAAAGAGCGGTAAAATGCTCCCCACGCGCCCACTGATGTTTTGCCGAAAGACGCGCCCACTCTAGAGTTAACAAACAACCCATGAAATACTTGTTATTGAGGTGTTCCGGTAGCTATCTGTGGTCTTCATCATCAATTCCACTTCACCAAATGGTGCTTTTCGAGAGCAACTGAGTTACTATAATAAATACCCAAACCGCTATAGGTGTGCCTATAATATTTGAAGTATTCCATCGATTTCTTCAGGAATCCATCATCAGATCCTGATTTGATGACAATGGAACTAACTGGAAAGAATACCCTTTGAAACAAAAAGAATTTGCCATATCGGTCCAGCCATCTATGAATTACGAGTTAACACACATAAAAAAATACAGTCGAATGGGGCGTGCAACTGTCAAAGTGGCGCTAGTAGCACACTTACCAATATCAAAGCAGTTTCTCTATGGAACAGTAATGAATTCCTAAATTAGAGACAGTTATTGAGAATTTTTCGATTAAAGAACATGTATTATGTTTTTTAATCGGAAAATTGTACAGAAATCAATTGAAATCAATGATATGAAAATAAAAAATATTACCACAGATAACCATAGATGATACAGATAACTATATAATATCTCACAATCTAACTAACAATGACAGTGACAAAGGTTCTTACGGTGGTGGCGCCATCTGCGATTAGCTTTCACTTGCACGCCCCATTGAGAACCTCCTCCTTTTTTTAAATCGTTTAAAACCCAACCTGTTCCTTTAATCGCCTCTACGTACGTACCGGGCTGCGGTATTTGTTTAGAACATTCCCGCAAACTGACAAATAAACCTAATAACATTATACGTTAATCAACATAGAATAACAATGCTTGCCTCACATATATGTGCATAAAATCACGATTACCCACCTGGAAGCTTCGTAACTGTAGTCTCAAGAATACTATAATCATAGAATACATTACAACAACAGTACAGAAACACTTCCACTAATGTCATGTATCTTCCGAATTATTGATGCTACAGCGAAGCCCTATTAGCTCGCAGATAGGGACGTGACTGACATTAACATGACAGATACATAATATTACCTTGTTCATGGTGTTCATATCGTAAGCGCCAGCCCTGTGCAGTATGTAGCGTACACAGACGCGAGGCGTCTCCTTACAAAGAACCTGTAGAGTAACACTCTTGATATTTTTGACTATGTGTCAGTTTATTGAAATCTTATCTTAAGAGGTGAGTAGAGCAGTGGTTACTGGCTCGACTTGTGTGTGGGTTTGAACCCAGTTAGGTGAATTACTTTGTGTAGGTAATTTATACCGATACCACTGCTCTCGGTGAAGGAAAACATTATGTCCTCATTTCTTCAACATTTATTGTGCGCACAGCCAAGGTGAGGAACTCTCTGCCGGCTTCTGTGTTCCCTTCCACATATGACCCGTCAGCCTTTAAAGCAAGAGTGAATAGGCATTTTCTGAGCTCGCTCGTTCGGTCGTAGACCTCATCTTACACTTACCATCAGGTGTGATCGAGGTCAAGAGCGGGTTTATTCATAATAAAAAAATAATAACCGGCAAGTCCTCGGTCCAAAATCCGAAGAAATACGACATCCACCAACACACTGGGCCCGCGGGGTGGGTTTTGGCCCATTTCCTATCAAGAGTGAATAGGTTACTTCTCGGTAAGCGTCCACATCATCACTTACCATCAGGTGAGATGGTGGTCTAACGCGAACATATTATCTATAAAAAAAACAACGACCGCCAAAAATTTTAAAGTGACGGATCAAGTCAACAAATTGCCTTAGTGACTTCCCTTGAGGACTCATAGTTTAACGGATGGTCACCGATTGATGGACCTACCTCAACAAGCATTGCATAACCTGGATAAATAGTCAATCAGTCAGAAGTACATATGCAACGTGTAACGGAAACCCCATATCTATCCAAAAGGGCTGAAGACAACATCTGGTATGGAGTCTCTATCAAAGTTTCAGCTCAAAATAAGTGACTCACAGAATTGACCCCAAATTATTAGTTTCATATGTTTCTTGAATACCAGTAATAACAAACGTGTCACAGCACTATGAGGGTCATCACTTTCCACGTCACTTGCCAATAAAACGATAATTCTCTTCGTTCTTCTTAATTTGAAAAATTCGGCCTCTGGTATCAATGTATTGAAATTTCTAATATGCTCCACACATGTAGACATAGGATTAGAAAACTCTTGTCATATCGTTTGTTATCATCCAAAGAAGCCGTGCACTCGGTATGTATATTTATTTATACCCTATAAATTACACGTTTTATAGCGAAGCTGTTAAGCTCCCCTTAATATTCCAAGTCAACTGCGCGTCATTTTCAACACGCATCTTAAACAACTGTCAGCTCTACTGACGGGGCCCGATAGGCCATTAGCTGCCTGAGATGCTTGAGTGTTCTAAAGAAATACTCATCGCAGCCCCGGAAATCAATGGAAACTGAAGTAACAATTTGGGTTTTAGTCAGAAGACGACTGACATTCTATTCAGAGCAGGAGCTGTTTTTTTCGATGTGAAAATCATCAGTCAATGATTTTCACCTCGAAATAAAAGTGGGTATAAATTTAATAACTTCGAAAGTTAGCAAGAATTATATTCTACTATAAAAACATTTAAAACATTAGATTAAAAGTTTTTAACGATGTTAGGAATTTAAAAAAAAACTTGCCTTTCTATTGCATTCGATTGACGACGATTCAGGTTATGCAATGCTTTTTGAGATAGTTCCATCAATCTGTGACCAGCCGTTAAACTATGAATCCTCAAGGTAAGCCACTAAGGCAATTAGTTGACTTGATCCGTCACTTAAAAATTTTTGACGGTCGTTGTTTTTTTTCTTTTTTTTATTGATAATAGGTTCGCGTTTGACTATTATCTCACCTGATAGTAAGTGATGATGTGGTCGAAGATGGAGCACGTTTACCTAAAAGTAACCTATTCACTCTTGACTTAAAGACCCCTATCGGGAAACACAGACTCCGGCAGGGAATTCCACTCCTTAGCCGCACAATGAAAGTATTCTTAAAACGTTTAGAGCGTATGGGTGGGAATATTACAGTATTGCATTTTTATTTGGGGAGATGCGTCAAAAACGTTTCTTAAACCCTTAGAAGTGGCACAAAGAGCTATTCTAAAAGTGAGCACATTCCGTTCATATCTGTTTCCTACTTACCTCCTGTACCAATCCTGTGAAATCCTCTCGGTTCGGCATTTGTATTGCATGCAGTCTTGAGGTACCATGCTGATACAAGTTATAATAAATCTTTATTTATGTCAAAGCGTCGGGGAAAAGTTCTGACCCACAACGTTCCACAGATTTTTAATCAATTATACTCTCGCAATTTCTGTTGCTACTTAGGCCCTTTTCTATAATCTAGGATAAATAAAATGATTAACATTTATCCCCTAAATAAGCACAACTGTAAACACAAGATAATAGATTATATCCATAAGCTAAACTATGAAGAAACGGAAAACTTATTGACCGTAGTACAGTAGCTTATAATACCCTCCTACACACACTCACTCATTTTCACTTCACACATGGGAGGCCATTACTCTATTACTACCTATATAATTTCAAATTTATTATTTTTATTAAGAATGGTTGTATATTTTGTTTCATTTTCCATTAAATTTCCTCATCTTTATTGATTGTATTTAGTTACTGTTCTAGTTTTAGTTACTGTATGCTATTACCAAAATTTAACAGTAAAATTTTGATAACAGCATACAGCTATTATCAAAATTTTACTGTACAGTGGTGAAACTTAGTTTATTGTGAAGTGGTGCTAAAGGAAGAGCGCTGATGTCTGACATACAGATATTCCTTATCTAGTTCAGACACAGATGTTCCTCATTCTGATCCTAGTGTAAGTTTTAATTATAGTGTGTTATATTTTTAGCTGTATGTACCAAATAAATTATTGTATTGTCCACCATGTAATGATGGCACAT
This sequence comes from Tholera decimalis, assembly GCA_943138885.2. Lineage (NCBI taxonomy): Eukaryota > Metazoa > Arthropoda > Insecta > Lepidoptera > Noctuidae > Tholera > Tholera decimalis. The sequence continues at coordinate 1,099,098 of OW964553.2, read as the reverse complement.
CGCCGTTTGTCTTGTAGTCCGATGATGGAACACGGGCTTGGCGGAATTAGATTGTGTAATTCCATCGCACACTGCCCGAAATGTAACCGATAGAAAACCGATAGACTTGCAACTCGTCGTCGATGTTCGTGCTCGTGTTATGTGTATATGCAGCAGCCAGCACTAATTGCTGGCTGCTGCTGGTGATATAGGCCGTGGCTGAGTGCTGAGTGTTATTTGATCCCTAGTAAGGGATGAAAATGCAAGGAAGATTGACTTTTTTATTAAAAGGCAAAATAGCGTTTTTATTTTTCAGACTGAAAAAAAGCGCAATATTAATCTGTCAATGAATTTAGCTTTCCAGTCTAAAACCTGTTAAAGTTCAACAGTTTCTCAATATTATCATGATCGACGAAAAAGTAAATATATATTAAACAAGTCAAATAATGTGTTATCTGCATAATGTATGAATGGCTCCGACAACGTGTCAACAACCTAGCTAGCGTGCCACGCTTTAATGCAAAATTTATCAAAGCCATTATTTAAGCGATTACTTTCCACAAAAACGTGCTTCAACAAATCTCTCACAAGCACTTTCATAAAACGCAAATAAAACCAGGCAAGCGGGCACGTGCATTACTCTTTGTACAATAAAACCGAACCGTTTGCAACTGAATAATATAGACAAAAGATTTGAACAATCCCCGTAAGTTTGTTTGAATGGCTCGGCCAAACAGACAGACAGGCTAAACAGATGCTGGAGACATAATTAATAACCGAGGTGTACAAAGCGTCTAGTGTCTGCGGAGTTCTGGCACAATAGGTAACGTAGGATTACCCTGAATGGATCCAACACACCGATGTGGATAATACCGGCGCAGATGTACAAGTGAACGAAAGGACTGCGAGCCAGCGAGTTAAATTATAACGTCTGGCGAAAGGAGCCGTGATTTATTGGGCAGGTGCCGCAGCTCCGGTACCTGGGGTTGGTCCTTTGGAAGGCGCTGAAGCAATTTGGGAACCTTCCTGTTCTAATTAAAGGACTTTTAAAACATTTTGGGAATGGGGTATTTTACTTGACTTGTATGTAGGTATTACATTTTTCAAGCTTTTCATCGTTGTCGTCATGCGTCAATGAGTTTTTAAATGTCTATCAATATAAAAGTTGATTCAACTGAAAATTCTGGCAAGGTTGAATAAAAAAATCTTCGCATCACCACTTGATGCCAAGTTGGCTTTGTCTAAATCTCATACACATACTCGTCACAGTATAATACATAATATACATATAAGCCGGAATAATTGTGCGAGTGTTGAGCCAAGTTCTGCCGAATCCCTGGGCTCCGAACTTGGATCTCCGTCGACTTCCGTATCTCGTTATCATACTAATGGACTCTCAGGGAGTGTACATTATTGTATTGTTGCCGTTCGCTCTTGGGACCGGTTCGAGCTGGTATAGCTATAGTCAGATAATATGCTTGTTTCAGTCATGTGTGGTTGAATTAAGACAGAATATATTTGCTTAAAGTTTTCAAGAACTTTTAGCGACGCGGCGACGTGGTCTATAAAGGTTTTAAGGCAAATAATAGCCATGATATTATGTTGTCTAACTATAGCTATAAGTTCTACGTTTGTCGACACTCCACCTTTCGTCAAAAGAATGCAAAGGGATTTAAAACACTAGTAAAAACGGCGGCCAGTAATTAGGTTTATCTGAATGTCTGGAAATCTGAAATGAATCGCGGAATATTCGAAAGTTTTTAAACAAGATTACACAGTCCGTTACTTATTTGTTAGTATGTAACTTTAATATGCTGAAACTAATTTACTGTAACACCTTATGTACCATATTCTAGCAAATAAATATTTTGATTGATTGATTGATAGAATAATAGATCTGCATGTTTATATGTAGAGATGAGGAGCTCGTGGCTCAATAAGATTAGCCACACGAGTCGATCTTGCAGGGTTAAGCAACGCAAGGTTGGTCCATGGATAAGCAACCATCTTAAAATATTCACCGATGTCTCTGATTGCACGATAAGCTGTTGATCGCAACTAACATTAGAATATCCTTGACATTTATAACTTACTAGCTGTGCCCGCGACTTCGTCCGCGCGGAATAGTTACTTTCGGCAGCATTTTAAATTTTTTAGGCTAATTATTTTGAAAATAAAACTCATACATAATTGAATGTCGAATCTAATCAAGAGTCTAAAAAATAAGTTTCAAGCTTCTAGCTTTACAAATGACGTAATTTCCATACAAACTTTCGTCCCCCTTACAGCCCTTTTTTCGCATTAAAAAGCAGCCTATGTCCGTACCAAATTTCATTAAAATCGATTCGGTAGTTTAGGCGTGATTGCGTAACACACAGACAGACAGAGTTACTTTCGCATTTATAATATTAGTAAGGATGATTGACCTGCAAGTCTAACTCATCACTGGCATTTGTTACCACTGCACCATTGAGGTTGCCAATAAATCTGATCAGCCATAATGTTTGATTATTTTTTTCTGAAAAACGCTAAAGTCTATCAATCAATCAATCAATCGAAATATTTATTTACTAGAATATGGTACATAAGGTGTTACAGTAAATTAGTTTCAGCATATCCTGCAAAAACATGGCGTGCAAATGTATTCACAGTCAGTGTTGTCAATTACTACAACTTGCAGATTACAGATTCTACTGATTTGTCTGCTAAATAGTCCTTAACGGTAAAATATCTTTTAAATAATAACAGATTGAAAAGTATGTTTTTAAACATTGTCAGTGGTAAGTCTTGTAAACTATTTGGTAAATGATTGTAAATAATAATCGACATGCAGTATACATTTTTATTAAATAATTTTAGCCTTATTTGTGGTAGTTGAAGTCTGTCTTTATGCCGTGTTCGGCTATTTGGCCTGTCAGTGTTCGTCTCGAATAAGTTGTAGTTTTTCTTAACAAAAACACATTTTTCAAAAATATATAAGCATTGCAAAGGTAGAACTTCAAGTTTTTAAAATAGTGGCTACAGCTTTCTAAAAAGTGAGCTCCACAAATGACTCGAATACATTTTTTTGAGCTTTAAAAACTCTGTGTTAATCTACTGAGTTACCCCATATTATAATACCGTACCTAAGTACGGATGATACATAACCTTGGTAAGCTATCTAAAGATAAATATTTAATTAGAAATGTCGTCATTTCTCCAATAATTACTTCTAATTTAGCTAGCACACAACAACTGTGAACTGATAATATGTCGATATACCTAATCACCAAACATGGATTTTTATTATTCATGGTTTGGAAGTCGGTAGTGTGTGATACCCCGTGCCTTGGAAAGTACGTTAAACCCTTGATCCCGGCAGTCATTTCGATCTTTAATTGTCATTACGGGAAGTCAAAAGGCGGTAAATCTGAAGTGTCACATTTGCCGCCTTTTGACTTCCCATAATGTCAAATGTTATAAAAAGAAAACAAAGAAATATAAAAAGAAATACACTTACAAAGCAATTCAACTATATAATTCCATTCAAATCAGGCAATTCAGTCGTTAAAATCATATTAAAAACATATACAACGTGTAACGGAAACCCCATATCTATCCAAAAAGACTGAAGACAACATCTGGTATGGAGTCTCTATGCAAAGTTTCAGCTCAAAATAAATGACCACAAATTATTGGTTTCATATGTTTCTGGAATACCAGTAATAACAAACGTGTTACAGCACTGTGGTCATTACTTTCCACGTCACTTGCCAATAAAACGATAATTCTCTTCGTTCTTCTTAATTTGAAAAATTCGGTCTCTGGTGTCAATGTATTGAAATTTCTAATATGCTCCACACATGTAGACATAGGATTACAAAACTTTAGCCATATCGTTTGTTATCATCCAAAGAAGCCGTGCAATTGGCATGTATATACCCTTTAAATTACACGTTGTATATAGTATACTAGCTTCTGCCCGCAACTTCGTTCGCGTGGGAGGTTTGTCCCGCGTAAATCCCGATCCCGTGGGAATTCAGGGATTCCCATGGAATCCCGGGATCAAAAGTAGCCTATGTGTTATTCCAGGATGTTTACTATCTACTAACCAAATTTCATTCAGATCCGTTCAGTAGTTTTTCTCGCGTAAATCCCGATTCCGTTGGAATTCCAGGATAAAAATCCTGTCCGTCTCTTGGTTCTAAGCTACCTCCCTACCAATTTTCAGTCAAATTGGTTCAGCCGTTCTTGGGTTATAAATAGTGTAACTAACACGACTTTCTTTTATGTACATAGATATCGTTGGAAACAGAGTTGGGCATTATTCGAATTAATTTTTATCTGAATAATTATTTATAAAAAAAATGTATATGAATAAAATATTCATGAATAATTTATTCATAACTGAATTGCTTATGAGTAATTTATTCGTGATTTTATTCGTTATTTTAAATAAATTTAACAACTTATTTATATTACATCAATACTTATAATAAATCTGTAGAGAGGTCAATTCTGTACATGAAATATATTTCCAAAGTAACTATCAGGGGGTGATTAGGGATCGATACTGATGCCAAAAATGCATTCAGTAAAATTTTTGTCTGTCTGTATAACCTTTATAGAAACAAAAACATTTCATCACGCTACAATCAATAGGAGCAGAGCAGTGAAGGGAAATGTTGGGAAAACGGGAGAAGTTACTCCATTTTTTAAGCTTCCGTCGCGTGTGCAATTTCATGACGGAAATGTTCTCCTTAAAATTATATAAAATATATCCCACGACAGCATATGTCTATCTTTTATAGTTGACTCACAATAACACGTGTACCTCCCGATAGCTTAGCAGTTCGAAGCTTTCTGATTATAATATTTGTCTAAATGATAGGATGCACCATAATATTATTCGATCTCTTGAAGATGAACATGAGCATGAACAACGACTAGAGTTGGTACGCGAATATTACAATTCTTTGAGACAAGAATGATTAATAAGTTTGTCTGATGAAAGATTAAGAATTGAAAATATTCGGTCTCTTAAAACGAACGAACAGCGAGAGGCCCGTATTATTGCAAACAGATTTCGACATAGTCTTAATGACTTAGATGTAAACATAGAAGATCAATCTACGAATTCGGTGGTGTGGTCCGACAAATATAAAAGTGGGTTTGCTTATAACCTCACAATTGATTACAGATCATCTTCTGTAATAGGCGATATGAACGTAGTATGTTCGTTTTGTAATGCTTTGAAGTGGAGTAAGGAGTCGGCTGGTTTCTGTAAAAAGGAGGTAAATTAAATTTTCTTTCGTTCGAAGACCCATCGGAACCTTTGAAATCTCTACTTTTAGGGGAACATGTGCAATCCAAACAGTTCTTAGACATTATTCGCACTTATAATGGTGCGTTTCAAATGACATTATTTGGTGCTCAAAAAATCTCAGAAGGTCCTTTCATGCCTACTTTTAAGATACAAGGTCAGGTTTACCATTTGATAGGATCCCTTTTGCCTGAAGACCAACCTAAGTTTCTTCAAATATATTTTGTATCCGACTACAACGAACAGTCGAATATAAGAAATCAATATTTCCCGAATTTAAATACTGAACTCATTTCACAACTTCAGAACATGTTTCATCAGGTTAATTCATATGTATGCAGTTTTATTTTATTATATTTTTTATCAAAACCTTATTCAAACATGAAGTAGCAAAAGAAGCGATTATTCCCGATGTCCACCACTTGTCTGGCCACCACTGGGGGACAGCGAGACAACTTTAAAACATTATTCTCGTTGTCGACCACTGGGGGACAGCGTCACAACTTTGTAAATTATTTCCATTCGCCACCACTGGTGGCCGCCACTCACCTATGGTGAGTCAATTCAAAGTCATACCGAGTTTGATTCAAAACATACCGTCATTTCAAAGCATCAAGTTTATACAGACATAGAAATACAATCTCTGGAATGAGAAGACTTTAATGCAAAAATGTGGAAGAATTCCATGTTCCAAAAGATTATAAAGACCTTCTTTTAGCAGACTATTCATATAACTGCAACCGAATTGTAGTGTTTTGTATTGAAGAAGCCAAAAATGTAATGTGCGAGATTCATCATTTCTTAAGTGATGGTACCTTTAAAAGATGAGTCATAATTTACAAAGTTGTGACGCTGTCCCCCAGTGGGAGACAACGAGAATAATGTTTTAAAGTTGTCTCACTGTCCCCCAGTGGTGGCCAGACAAGTGGTGGACATCGGGAATAATCGCAAAGGAAGTGACTAATAAACTATTTTTTTTACAATCCTGAAAACTCATTTTTTTTTCTTTTGGTCAGACTCGGGAAGCGAACCTTATTTACAAAGACAATCACCAAAAATCAGAGCTGATAAGATTGTCTTGCAATATTTTTTTGAAGAAGATCGTTCTTTCAATGTTTTAGATCGTTATCTTGAAATAAGAACTATACTTAAAAAATGCAACAGACAAGTTTTATTATGCCACCATGATATACTTACCTAAGTCGAGTATATTGTCTGACAACTAATTGTTTGAAGAAAGAGTAATGATGAAAACAAATATTAAGAAATAATCATACGACTGTAAAGAATACTATTTTAAACGAATAAATATTTGATTTGAAAACCATTATTCTTTGTTTTATTTTTATTCATTATTCGCCTAACGAATAAAAAATATATTCGTCCTTCGAATAATTATCCTTCGAATAAATTAAATTATTTATTATTCGCGAATAACTATAGAAACAATTTTTTCATTCGTTATTCGTCATTCGAATAAATTTTGCCCAACTCTGGTTGGAAAGTTGATGATCTTATATCGATATACTTTTGCTCCAAACTTTAGCTCCAAACTTCATTTTGAAAACGATGCAACTGAAAAGTTGTTACACCCAATTAGATAACTTGAAACTCGCACACTTCGCATACACAGTAGCATACAGACACACACAGGCACACACTTGAACACGACTACACACAAGCACACACTAGAAAACTAGAACACACACACACACCCTCACGCATACAAATTAGCATGCTTGTTTTGTTTCATTTATCTTTTTATGTTTTGAATTTCTCTTATCTAATTGTAATTGTATTTAATTGTTGAGATAAATGATCTTATCATTAAGAATAAGAATAAATAAATATTTAACTTTTTATGTTTTGAATTTCTCTTATCTAACTGTAATTGTATTTAATTGTTGAGATAAATGATCTTATCATTAAGAATAAGAATAAGAATAAATTTAATTTTCATTGTTACAATGACTTTCTTAATTCTATAATTACAATTATTTAGTTTGTAACCGTGTGACGAATTCTTATGTTGATCGGTGGTCCCCAAACTGGGTCATACCTGTATCTTGGGAACCTGAATTGTGGTACATAGTCATAAAAAATATTTATCAATAGCGTGGACATATTAAATTCTGATGTAACTAGTTCTAAAACATTAAAATTTAACAATAAAAACAAAATAAAAATATAAGCTAAAAAATAAGAACATTCGAAAATAATATAAAAAGTACACAAATTTTAATGGTAAGTGTGTTTGTGTGTTGTGACAGTTGTTTGTATGTAGAGTGTAATGTGTGTGTTATGTGTAAGTGTTCTCTGTGTATGCGCATTTAATGTAAATGTTAAGACGCTGTTTTTGTTTTAACTCTTCATTAATTTAAAATTTCTTCCGTTTCTTCATAAGTAAGTTTGGCAAGCCATTTTATTAAAGTTTTCTTGCACGAAAAATTATTCAAGTCTTTAATGTCGCAGATTTTGCTGATTCTATTATACGTGTGTACATGTGTAAATAAAGGGCAACGTCTGGCTAAGAGGCTATTTGTTTTGGGAAGGGGAATGTTGAGGATACGTTTGGAGGCAATTTTTTTATAATCTGGTCCATTTTTCAGGGTTTTATGTATGTGTAGTGCAGCGTTTAGTAGGAATAACTGCTGTACTCTCAGGACAGAGAACTCTTCATAGATGAGATCTGTTGAGTAACGGAAAGGCTTTCTTAGTGCCACTTTTATAACTGCTCTTTGAGCTCTTTCTACTTCTATAAAAGTGCTTTTCCCAGATGCACCCCAAACAGAAATCCCGTATTGAAGAACTGACTGACATAGGCCAAAATAAACTGTACGTAGAATGTCGGTGGGAGTACAGTCACGTATTTTCTTCATTACATGTATCAGTTTCCTAAGGCGACCAGACAGCAGGTTGTGAGTATGTGAGGTTTGAATGAAAGATTTTCGTCCCGTGTGATGCCAAGGTATTTGATTGAGGGAGAGTTATCTATAGTTGCACAGGTACAGTGTGTAAGGAGTGGTGTATGAAATATGCAGCATGTGTGATATTTGAGTATTAAATTCTGTGGAGGTCGGGAAGCTATTGTTTTGAAGACGGTTATAAACTTAGTTTTTTTAATGTTAAGAGTCAGGAGATTTGCATCTAAAGCCTCGGAAACAGTTAATAGTCCGATTTCAGCAACCTTGAAAAACTTGTTCCCAGGTTTTAGCATGGAAAATTAAGACCATGTCGTCAGCATATGATATTATTTTGGCATTGTTTATTTGTAGGTTTAAAATATAGTTCATGTAGAAACTGAAGAGTGTCAGACCGAGTGTGCTGCCCTATGGTATTCCAAAATCGATTGGAAGCACGTCACTTGAGTGTTCACCTACTTTGACTAGCTGCGCTCGATTGGATAGGTAACTCGTGAACCAATCAAGTGCTGGCCCCCGTATTCCCGCATATTCATATGCTTTCCAAGTTTTGTCAGCGGAGTGGGGACCTGGTGACCTATAATACAGGTATTGATATACCTACCATGGGCAACAGTCTCTTACAAAGTTAACATAGCAGAGTAGTAACAGCATATGTACGTTTTCTTTATAAGTTTTTTGAGAAAGTAAATGTATTATAGTATATTTAGATTTTTCTTTGTTATTCAATTGTCTAATGATACCGTGTCTTTGTCCCCAGCGGGTGTCAGGACAGTGGACGTGCAGGCGGTGGAGGGTATGGTGGCGCAGTTCCCGTGTGACCTGGGCACCGCCGCCAACGACAAGGTCTACATGGTGTTCTGGTTCAGAGACGATGCCGGGATACCATTGTACAGGTACGTCACCTACTTCTAGAAGGGCAAGTGAGAATTACGGAGTTCAACTTATGCTGACTGTGTTGAATATGACTTTTTTAATTATGGAAAATCGTCCAATGACTGTCTCCCGATCTGGGTGAAGCGGGAGGGTGTGTCAGACTTTTACTGACTAAATCTCATCCGTGTTACGTCATTTGCCCTTCATGTTTCGAGGCCGCGGTAACTCTTTCGAACGATTCCGCAACTAAGATGGCTAGCATGTTTTTTTATCCCCGTATGTTTCTTGTGTATTGAACTTACTACTTTATTTCAGACTTTAATTATCATACGATTATATGCTTATCTGTGATAACTTATATTTGGGCATATTCTAGATGTTAACTAAATTATAGCTGTACGTATTACGATTTAAAAAAAAAACTTGTCGACAAGAAAGTAAAACGGTCTTCCAGTTATCTAAAAAGTCCAACATCGTTAAAAATAAAACTGCCTTTACTTTTCTCATAAACCAGTCTGCTTAAAATTCCAGACACAACCTTTCCTTCAAAGAAACTATTTTGAAAGAAAGTGTTCTTATCAACGGTAGGTTCGTAAAAGTCGGTGAAAAACTTCAAAGTAGGGTAGTTAGGTCTTGTTGCGTCATTGAACGATAGGTGAAATAAACGCGAGTTCGATATTGATGTTGTTTAAGAATGCCATTGATAAAACACGGATGTGTGTTCAGCTAAATCATCACTTAGATAGATGGATAGATAGAATATACTTTACTGTACACCAAAATTTAAACACACCTATTTAACATTATTTCTTAATTGTATGGTTACAATGGTGGAAAACACGAAAACGGCTGAACCGATTTGGCTGATTCTTTTTTTGTTGTGTTTGGTTTTCGGGAGAAGGTTCTTATGAAAAAAAAAAGTAGGAGAGGTCTCAAGGGTAGGGGTAGGGTAGGGTAGAGGTAGGGTAGGGGTAGGGGTAGGGTACGGTACGGTAGCGTAGGGGTAGAGTAAGTTATGGGTAGGGTATTGGTAGGATAGGGGTAGTGGCTTCGGTTGGGTAGGGGTAGGATACAACGCGAACGAAGTCGTGGCGGGTCAGCTAGTTATAAATGAATATAATGTGTTCTTTAACATCATGTGGAGAGGAAACAAAAGAATAATTATAAATTTTAAAGAAAATGATTAGCAGCCTTTTTCCAACTACATAAATCTATATTGGGATGAACTTCAAATCTACATGGATGCAGCTAAGTTTTACATGGAGCGACTCTCTGTCTGAACTCCACAATCCAGTATCAAGATGGAAAGACTGGTGTAACATTTTTTGGTTTTTGACAACCCGTAAAAGTGACAACCATCGGATTAGGAAGATTTCCGATGCGCCGAGGAATCTAGATATAATAAATAATAGATTCATAATTTATGTGTTCAACTAAATAATGAGGAAAATTTTCGTCGTGGTAGGTTCTTTTACAAAATAGAAGAAAAAGTGTTTTGCCTTTCAAAGCACTTCATTAAACCAATGCGTATTCCAAATCAAACAATCTGTTTTAGTAACACCGTGTAACACATTTACCTACAAACCTCTGTAGTTACACAGTACTTGTATAATATAGTCATTACCTACACTATGTGGCTGTATATAAATTACTCACTTGCGTGATAATTAGTGCTGGTACGAGTGTTTTTTCATTTCATTAACAACATGAACGTTATTCGTTCGTACCTACATTCCTATGTTTAAATCTAGTTTACTTGGTAAACTTCTTTTTCACTTTTTTCAGACAAAAGACAGTTAGTGTAACAAATACAACGTATCTCCAAGATCTTATTATTGTAAACTTTTATAAAAACTAGTTCGAACTATCCAGACTAAAATATATTTTTTTACTGGATATAATTTAAATGGCAAAACATCGTTAGCTGGGTCAGCTAATTGAGCTAATACACTAACACTAACACACTTGGCGCACGCTAGTTATCAAAAGAGCTCGAGGGCAAATCCAAGAAATATATCTCTCAATAATAATTGTAGAAAATAAAAAAAAGGTTTTTCAGTCACGGACAGTATCGTAAAGATTTAAAATAAATTGGTTTCTCAAATTATATTTTCAAGTCGAAGATGTTCATTACTGGGTTTGTCCAACTAACAAACTGCTAAGGGGCAGAGCCGTATTAACCCTGTCAGAGGCCCTAATGCAATGGCATTCTCGGGGCGCCTTTTTTTCTTTGTCTGATCAAATCGTATGTGAACTGAGGAAACGCACATTAAGGCCTGTGGTTTTTAATATATTTGTTTACTTATTCCCAGGTTTGTTCTAAAATTGTTTTATATCTCCTACTAAATCTAATGATTTTTATTTTCTGAGATAACAGTGAGGTCCCTAGGTTCACACGCACATCAAATTCTCGTTCGAAGAAACATGTTTTCTTAGTGCGTGCACTGGGCCTGGGCCCCTAGTTGATGCGGGGCCCCTAGGCAGTTGCCTACTCCGCCTAATGGTTAATCCGGCCCTGCTAAGGGGTATTGAAGTTTGAGTTAAATGGTCCCTATTTTTTTATATACCTACGTATTCCTTTGGAATTTATTTCAATTTAAAGACGCCATATTTAATTATGCACTTATTCGCGACGGGGTAACGAGTTACTCGCGACAGACATGCGATTAGTGACCAAGTACGGTTTATGCAATTTGTAAAAGCGAGCCCGCTTTGATGTTGTGTGCAAGTTTTACCCGACACTTAGAGATGGATGGGCGCCGGTGACGGTAGCGCGCGCGGGAGCGAGTTAGTGTAGCGAACTTATTAACATATTCCTAAGCAGTCGCCCTGCGTCATCATTTATATATCCTTCAAATGAATAACTCCCCAAATTAAAACTTTTATTGAATCCCAAATAAAGTAGGAAGCAGCAGCGCTAACATTTATTGTAAACACAAAAATAGCTGTTAATATTTAACCCCGTCCGGCTTCTTGTTTACCCGCGAAATTCGGGCGGCCATTAATACTAAAAGTTCGGGCGCATGTTTTATTTACATCGCCGAATCTGTGCTACTGAGTGCACAAGTTTAGCTCGCGCTACAAAACTCTGTCTGAAGAAACAAGAGCTGCGAGCTATAATTAATTCATGGCGTGTCCCGGCGCGACACGCGACTGCGACTTGCGACGTAGCCGCGACAAGTCGCTACCTCCGCGAATAAGCTTCGTAATAGAATGCCGTCAAGTTGCGTCTACTTAGTTAAAACTATTATACCAACTTAGCATTCTATCTGCAAAGTTTATGACATATATTTTGCGCGCTCTGTGTGCCTATATTTTAAACAGTACAGTATAGTTGCGAAAACTGCCCCGAAAGATAAACAGCTCCTGAATGTAATAATTATAAGATATGGCGAGAGGAAACTAGACACTAATAAATGAGTGAAATAATTGGGCAATAAAACAATTTAGAAAAAAAAAAACACTCAGCAACATGAGCCCGGCTATCTCGGTAAACAGGCTTGTAAGCCGCTTCCACGGTCCCTTTTAATTTATTCAAGTCAGGAATATTTCATTCGCATAACGAGCTCATTGTCTAACTTTATGATTCCATATTTCCCGTATTTATAAAAGTTACCCTCGGCGGAATTAAGAGCCGCGGCGCTGCGTCGCGGAGGTGTCGCCTCCTGTTCATTACGCGCCGTGTATTTATATAATTAAAGCGTACAATAAGGCGGCCTCGGTCCCCCAGCCCGGGGCTCCGTCACCGGACGACTAACTTTTCGTATTAATTAAAAAGGAGGCGTAGAAACGCGTCATCACCTCTGGAAGATCGCGGCTAACCGTCCCGTCCCTATCGCTCCTCACATCTACAAAAGGTCCAGCTAAACTTTAATACGCTTTAAAAGTTCCCGAATATTTCACTGTTTTAGCCACTTAAGACAAATTGCTTCGCCCGTTTTGAGGGTTATTTTTTCTCGCGAGCAAACTCGTCCGTGTCCGTAATTTCACCGTTCGTTGCTTCATTTCTGGCGAATTTTGGCGTTTTTCAACGCTTCAGCGCGCAGCGGGTCGCGAAGGGTTGAGAGAGCCGGCAGGCCTCGACCACACGCCTTCAAGTATGTACCAGAGCGTCACAGTCGTACGTTCAGCGTGCGATAAATCTTGCGAATGTTTTCACTACAATGAATGCGTGCTCTTGCAGATTAGTTTTCCCTTAAATTAATGAGACGAAGTTACGCCTAACGAATACGTTGCTGAACTAAATTTTAATCTTAAAAATACAAGTTAAAGTTAGTCTTTACAATTTGCGACACCGAGCATTGCATTCCGGATGCAAAATAGCAGTATTCCATTACAGTTTGCGGCGAGTTATGGTGCATTAGACGATAAAGTACGGTTAACGCGATCCGTGAGCCTGAGCCGGCTAATGAAGGCAGTCGGCGATACAGGGCTGTGACGTACGAGTTACGACCCACGTGGAGCATGGATTGGGCGTGCTATCATTACATTATCTGTGTTAAATAAATATATTTCTAAACTTTTCTTTTATTGTTTGCTTTCGTACCACAATACCGCAAAGATAATAGAAACTTGAAATTACTGGTAAAAAAAATCGTTGTATCACTGTTACAACTACAAAAATAACCCAGATACTGAAAACAGCAATAAAAGGAATGTTCGTTATCGCACCGTAAACGCCCGCCTCCGAGGTACGAGATATGACAGACGCCGACTTCCAACAGTTTCACTACTCAATAAAATAGCGGCGCATTTTAAACGTTCCTGCATCGGACGTTCGATCTATCTAGATTTCAGAGGAAACTGTTGATATTTGATATTTGGCTAGAATAATAGTGTACCATGTCATTTAGTTTTTACGACATTGTGTTACTTGGTTGGACACTTACATTCAAGTGAATCTTGTGTAAAAGATAGCTTGATATATTTAACTTTTACCAAGTGACAAGTGAGTGTTTAGTGACCAAGTGGTTACGTGCTCAATCTGCGAGTTGCATTTGCAGGTCGTAAGTTCGAACTCAACGTAAGGCTTTGTGTAATTTATCACAGCTGCTCTTCAATCAGTGAAAAAATCTAAAGGAAAGTCATGTCCTAGAAAAAATTTCGATGACATGTGATATCCAGCAACCTGCAATGGCACACGGGGTAGATTACTTACTTTTACTTTTGTAACAAACCATGGTTGGTACTCCTTAGGTATGTAAATTTACTATCCAGAACGCAAAATTTCTCTCGTCTTAAAGTCAATACAAAACTTGGTGCAATACAACTTGAATACTTCGGTAACAAAGACCACTCGACATTCCAAACAATTGAAAATCGTAATCAACAAAGTCAGGATCATCAGGAACAGACCGATCAACCCATTCTACGTTCTTTTCCGTTCTCAATTACTTTGGGTGCCCAGGTTTTGGTTTAACTAGTGTTGAACTGGCTCCTCTAACTTTTTTACACATTTCCGAATGAGAGTAATGCTAAACAAATATAAACTTCTTTTAAGACACCCTGTATAAGTAGAATTATAGTAAACTCCCGTTATCAATACGCAACGCACGTGCCATCTGCTACACACTTTAACAAGCAAATGCCGACTTTATATCCTTGTTATAGAGTTTGTTATGATTAAATAAGTGATACGAATTATGTACGGAGCTTATAAATTGGACAAGGTTTATGCTGTTATGATTTTTATCATAGAGTTGGTTTGGGTGGTTTATTTCGTTTCATGTTATGTTAACGTTTTTAGAGCGATAAACAAAATTTTATTACCCCGTATCCCATTCAACGATGGTATTATTTAGAAGAAAAGTTTTCTGTGCAGTATCGAGTGGATTATATTTTATTTTTCTATTTAGACACCACCAAAGAAACAGTATCTACGACTCACCTTCCTCTGCTGGTCAAGATTGTCTAAACCACACAAGATGTCCAAAATCACTAGTGAAACTATTCACGAAAATCACTGGTAAATCGATCTTGGTGTCACAATGACACACTGAAGTTCACACGTTTTGGTTTAAAATCTGTGGTTACTTTACTCGATAACAAACTTGAAGTTTAGGATATTTTAGAAACTTCAAGTTTACCTTTTATTTTACCAAGTATCGGTTTAGCTGCGCCTCCAATCTCAAATTAGAAATATCCAATAATGAGTTAGATACGTTATTTTCATATGTATTTTCTACTACATATGACACGTCAGCCTTTAAAGCTACAGTGAACAGGCATCTTCTAGGCTCGCTCGGTTCGTAGACCTCATCTATCGCTTACTATAAATAAGAATTTAATAACAGCAGCATTGTATTCTAGTGCACATTAAACTTCGTTGGTATCACACTAATGTATACGTGTAGTTATCTAAATGACTCTGATCCTGCGTACATCGATCGCTGTGCTCAATACGTGCCACATAAAAACTGATTGGCTTTTGTTTTGAATGCCACATTACAACCCGTATCGCTAGCTCGCAGCACTGTCCTAGTTTTTAGCTGATTGAGTTACGCAGAACAACTGTAGTGAATAAACTGATGAGAGATTTATTAATTTACTAACTGTACGCTCGACTTCGTTCGCAAGGGAGCTTTTTCTTGCGTATATCCCGATCACGTGATGATTCTGAGACTAATATCTTTTTTTTTTATTGAAAACTAGCTTCCGCCCGCGACTTCGTCCACGTGGAAAAAAAAATCCCCCGATTTTGAAACATTCTTCATTACTGCTCCGCTCCTATTGGTGTTAGCGTGATGATATATAGCCTATAGCCTTCCTCGATAAATGGGCTATCTAACACTGAAAGAATTTTTCAAATCAGAACGGTAGTTCCTGAGATTAGCGCGTTCAAGCAAACAAACAAACAAACAAACAAACTCTTCAGCTTTATAATATTAGTATAGATAGGTTCGCGTTTGACCACTATCTCACCTGATGGTAAGTGATGATGTGGTCAAAGATGGAGCACGCTTACCTAAAAGTAACCTATTCACTCTTGACTTAAAGACTCCTAGGCAATCCTAGGTTGTAGCTATCGGAAAACACATACTCTGGCAGGGAATTCCACTCCTTAGCCGTACGCACAATGAAGGTATTCCCAAAATGTTTTGTGCGTATGGGTGGGATGTCTACCATGTAACGATGGCGCCTCGCCGTTTGTCTCGTAGTCCGATGATGGAACGGGCTTGGCGGAATTAGATTGTGTAATTCCATCACACACTCCCCGAAATGTAACCGATAGGAAACCGAGAATCCTGAGATAATTTATAAATAATCTCGTAATCATCATTATATGTTGTCCTATAAGGCTATAAACCTTATCTATCCCGCAGTGAAAGTCCCATTAAAATCGGTTTAGCCGTTCTAGAGACAGATAGACAGACGGAAAAGCTACAGTAAAGTTAAATTCTTGGTGTTTTAGTATCATGAAAAGAACTATAAGCATTCGAGAAAACACAGTTACATATTTTGAAATCACACACAGTGTTACCTACCTAGGTACTATGATGTGAAATTCAGATAGGCAGTTGTTGTATGTAAAATAATTATTAATACCTACACTGCATCCGGTTAGCCTGGTTGCTGAACCCTATATTTTTGGGAAAAGTTGTAATGATTTTTACCCAACTGTAAAGGAAGGGTTATGTTTTTCGGAGGTATTCCTCGAAGCGCTACCATTTTGAAGCGCACCTAATGAAGCGCTTCTTTTTTATTCCTCGGAGCGCTCCTTTTCCGATAACATGGTATCGGGAGCGCTAATAAAAGGAGCGCTCCGAGAAATAAAAAAGGAGCGCTTCATTAGGTGCGCTTCAAAATGGTAGCGCTTCGAGGAATACCTCGTTTTTCGTGCGTATCTTGTATGTATGTATGTAATATTCTTTATTACCTCATATCTCCAGAACCACTGAACGGATTCACATAATTGAGGTATAGTTAGATTCGTCTTAGCAGCCCAAGTGCTTTTTAGATAGGTGACATTTGAAAAAATCAAATATGGCGGCTGTGCGAAGCCATTATACATAATGAAAAAGATTTTTCTTTTTCTAATACTGCTATATGGGTATCAAATTAAAGAGCTTAACACAAGAATTTCAAAAAGTTATATCATGTTTATCATTAGTGTAATACTAGCAATAATAATACAAAGAGATAGTTTAAGAATATGGACTTAGCTCTTTCACTTTCTGAATCCAGTGGGGTGTCATTGTGACACGAACGGGAAAACTTAAAAAATGTTAATTAATATTTAAACTAAAAAGTTGAAAAAAAGGTTATTTAAAAAATCTGTTCAATTGGGTTCTTGCATTTCAATTGAGCAGTCGGCTATTTAGATTTTTTTTAATAACTTTTTTTTTATATCGCGTTTTTGAACAACTCATACTACTTACATACAATATTACGGTACTTACCTAAATTAAAATTGCAACCTCAAATAACCAATCGGTACAATATTAAAACCTCAATAACGTAGTTAAGTCTAAAACTCTGAAAAGCACACGTGAATGAAACGAAACCGTAAAAACGTATTCGATGAAAGGCAAAACGATAGCGTAAAACTCACACCGAAAGCAAACACTTACGAGGTAATTATGACGTCACACATACTCGGCTTACACATACTTATTATTTCTCGCAGGAAGGCACACTAATCTTATTTATTCAGGATATCGTATTACGGGGACCTGTATTGAGTGACGGTGGGGCGGAAGTGTGGCTAAGAGCAGCTCTTCCGAGGGAGGGCTGGCACTCTGAGGGCAGCTTAGTGGCGACTGGGATATGAGGAGGGCACTCCTACAAAAGATACCGGTAGTTCATAGTTTAAATGCTATTGTTTGTTATAGTAACCGGTAACGCAATTTGTAAGCTAACGGGTATAAGTCGTGTTTATAGTAATGATTTTGAAATGGAAAATGAAATATGGAAGATCATATTAAACTTCCTCGAGTGCTTACCAGTCAAGGTAAAATAACTGTCGCTTATGAGGGAATGCATTGTTATAATATGTAGGTATGCATAGAGATAAGGAAAGCCAGACAATACAAAGTTTAAAAGATCGAAAAATAAAACAACTTTTTACCTAACCATGAAACATTTAATCACTAATGATATTAACGACTAGCACTTTTCCCGCGACTTCGTCTACTTGGATTTGGAAATAATTTCTAGCTTATATCACTCACCAGTAATGCATCTTATTACCAACGAAAAAAATATTAGAATTGGATCTTTCGTTTCGGAGATTATCCCCTACATACAAATATAATTACACAACTTAGGTAATAATTAAGAGTGAAAACTGCAAATATTATAATGTAAGTGGTGTTACTTGTTAAATTACTACATGACATGCCAAATTTTTAGGCATATTAATAGATAGTAAAATGACTTGGAAACCACAAGCAGAAGAGGTTTGTAAAAAATTAAGTGTATCAGCCTATGTACTATTTAATTTGGCCAAAAAAGTTAACACCACCACAGCATTGCTTGCTTACCACGGACTCGTAGCATCAATTCTGAGATATGGTATCATCTTCTGGGGAAATTCTTGCTTACGAGAACAAGTCTTCAAAGCCCAAAAGCGTTGTTTAAGGTCGATGTTGAACATGAAGTCGACTGATAGTTGTGTTCCTGTATTTAAATCCCTAAAGCTATTAACATTTTCGGCAATGTATATTCTAGAAATATCAATTTTTGTTAAATCTAACTTGTACCTCTTTACTACTATGTCCCAAACTAGTAAGAGACCAGTCAGAAACCAGTACAAGAATATTTTGAATAAGGAAAGATGTAACACTGCATTACATAAAAAAAAGTCATAAGTATGGGTCCTAAAATATTTAATAAAATACCTGAAATAATAAAGAATGACACAATACATAAATTTAAAAAGAAGTTAACAGCATTATTAATTGAAAAATGTTATTACTCCATAAGCGATTTTCTGAATGACAGTGACTTAAATTCCTAATGTAATGTAGCCATATTTCTTGTTGTACCTACCTATTGTCCTATTGTAAATTTGACTAATTATTGTAATTGTAATTTATTTGACTTTTTCTGTTGACATTATTAATTTATGACATAGCAAAATTATTTTTTTTGAGACAACTGAATTTCTGGAATTATCGTTTTTTTGACATAGTTATTTGTATTATACTTTTTTATTATTATTATTAGGATTCTTCAATGGTTTACATGCCTAATTAACATTATACACAAGGAAAATCCAATTTGATATGAAACATTTATTTTTAACTATATTTAATTAGAAATTGGAACATTGAATTTTGATAATTATGATTCTGTTTATTTTTGTTACTGCTCCAAATGTTTGCATGCCTAGTATAAGGTAGATTGTACAAGGATCTCGTTTTTATGTAATTAAGACCAATCATGTACTGTACCTACAATCTAAGCAAATAAATTTATATTCTATTCTATTCTATTCTATGACGGCATCGAGACCGCGCTCTTTTTCTCCAAACAAGTTTGTTTAGACTTTACAAAAAAAGTTTGATATGTGTTTGTAAACAGAAAGAGAACATAATGTCAATAAATATTACTACGGTCTATACATGTTACCAATACTGCAAGTCCGAAAGTTGAAGCAATATGATTAGCTTACCTTTGTTTTTTAGGGTTCCGTACCCAAAGGGTAAAAACGGGACCCTATTACAAAGACATCGCTGTCTGTCCGTCCGTCTGTCTGTCACCAGGCTTTATCTCAAGAACCGCGGTAGCTAAACAGTTGAAATTTTCACAAATTATGTATTTCTGTTGCCGCTATGACAAAAAAATACAAAAAAAAAAATTAAGGAGGTCTTCCATACAACAGACATGATTTATTACCGTTTTTATAGAAAATGGTACCGAACCCGTCATGCGCAAGTCCGACTCGCACTTGGCCGGTTTTCCTATATTTTTCAATTTAAATGTCTATAAAGGTAAATAAATATATTTAACCAGATAAAGGAGATGTTTAATTTTCGGCAATCAGATGTACATTTATCGAAAAAGAGGAAAAAATACTACAAATTGGGGAAAAATATTCTGTGGTGAATTTGAGCCTGATTTGTTGTGCACAAAAATAATAGTTTTTCAATTATTGCCATGTTTTATTCAACATGGCGTCTCGTTTGCTTGCATACTTCATTCATTCTGAAATTATGTCTCATCAAATCAATGTTACGTAGAAAATAATTAAAAAATATGTGTATTCTTGTAGTGTTGAAATAAATTACTATTATTCTCTTGTACATATTTTTGAGTAAACATAATTAAGTATGACGATTTCATCGTTACAAAAATCTTTAATCTCCATTTTTTAAATGTGTTTCTGAACGAATTCAAAATAACCACATGTTGTCTTGAAAGTTGAAACTCTATCAGTCAGTCAGGTCCCCGCTAGGGTAATAGTGTTCTGTGGGTTAGTTCTGATGAACAAAAACAAAACAAGGTTAAGTAAACGTCATTTCTACATCCTGTCATGGCTGTCATAACTTTTAGGACAAACGTCAAACATTTTTAATTTTTATTTTGTACATAAAAACCATATGATATTATTAAAAAAATGTTGCTTTATTCTATTCAGGATTAAGTTTCGCAGGTTAGCTGAAAGGTACATGCTATGGCCGGAACCCTATATTAAAATGAAACATCTCCTTTATAATTTACTTTTTATTACAAATTTTGTAATATTATAAATGTGTGTTTGTTTGTCCTTTTTCACGACGCAATGAAGCAACGGATCGATGTGATTTTTTGTATAGAGGTAGTTAAGAGGCCGGAGAGGGACATAGGCTAATTTGTTTTGCTGATAAAAACTTTTCAAGCGAGCGAAGCCGCGGGCAGAAGCTAGTTATTTAAAAAAAAAATAAAAACTACGGAATACATATGCAGGTTAAATCAGCTACAATATTATTTGCTGGAGACTAGATATTTTTTTCTGGATTTCCACATGTCGGATAAAATAATAAAATAATAAAAAACATTGAAAATTATAACATTCACATACATTTACTTTTATTTCTCAACGTTTACAGTCGTTGCAATAAGAATCATATAAAAACTCTTTATTTCTCATACATTCATACATACATACATACGTACATACCTCTGTTGAACGAGCAATGGTTTGTTCTCGGATGGCCGAGCAAATTGGCTTCGGTGAGGCGCTTCGTTTCCATAGCGACCGTGACGTCACTAATCCGCGAATCACACGCCGCACCAAACGCTCTCGTCACTCGTTAAAAGTTTAACAGGTTATAACCTTATAACAGAATATCTTTTTTATTGAGTAAAAAACTGAAATCTTACAAACTATTTTTTTATTCATCAAAAAGGGAATAGTTGGTATTAAACAACTTTTTGTCTGAATAGGAAAAACGAAGTAAATATATTATTTTGAAAGGCTTTTTTTTGCTTACTTATAGAGGTGAAATCAATTTGACAAACTGATTTCACCTCCTCGTTCCATTAACTAGGTGATACAACGGCAGTGTCTCCACCAAGTCGAGCAAAAAGCGGCACGGCCGTACCATACTTTTCTCGAAGCAGTTCAGGCCATTTTCGACCCCGTATAACTTCGTTGTTGATAAAAGTAGAAGCCTGAATTTTAAGTAACCAAGCAGGCATTGTATAAAGACGGCATATTTCAAATTTCATTCAATTTGAACTAGTAGTTTAAGAATTATAACGAGTCAAAGTTTCTTAATTTTGTCACTCACTGACTGACCGATCATCAAAAGTCTAAGGCACTTCTAGCAGATATAGAAGCTTCAAATTTAGAATACAATTAGTGTTTAGAATAAGAATCAAGGAAAAACTAAAATATTTTTCAATTTCGGTCGTTTTCTAGATATATCAACTGCATAAATAACTTTGTAATCCCATATATTTATATGGTATTACAAAGTTACATTTACAGTTAATTAATCAGTGTACCTGTATATAATTATATATAATATAATGGAATAATAGGTGTAGATGAAAAAAAAAGAATGTTCAAAGGTAACTTGTAAAATGGTCAACGGAATAAAAAATCCAGAGAGAGGGCTTTAAGATTATTCGTTGTTGGTATACAAGAAGTAGAAGGTACCGGAAAGGAAAAAGTAGGACTATCTACAAAAAGAAATGAGATCCCATAAAAAACAATACTTGTCAAAAAAACCAAGTCTCGCAACTCAGTTCTTCTACCGTAAAAAGTTGTGAGATGAATGAATGGTGTGAATCGGTTATTCGATTATTCAGTCCCTACTTAAGGGACCTTCTGTCTTAAGTTGTTACGTAATTATCTAACCTAACAACATCTTATAGTGACCATATCAATATTAAAAATCTTTAACGTTTTAAATAAATAGATTGACTTGGCAATCGCAAAAACAATCTAATTTATATAGGTATGTATGTATTACTTGTGAGATATATCGTGTTTTCATGCAATGGCCGAGTCAATGTATCGACCTTAGCAAGCATAGATTATCCTTAAAAATCGATTTGTGCTGCTGTTGTTATTTAGGCATGAGCTCCTCGTATAAATCAATCAATAAGTTTTTTTATATTTATAATCACTTAGAACCCTTTATATAAATAAATTCCTTAAAAGAATACCACAGACATGAACCTACATGCTTCTCATATAAAAATACAAATTGTCTGGACTTTAAAAGAGACTTTGACCTCTGGGTTTGTTTCGGTGTTTCTTCTCAGAGTAGTCAGTTAGGAAATACCGGCCTCATCTAGCTAAACTTAACACGCAAAAAACATGACGTGTAAAGGTGTTATTTATAACCAATTTACAAAATAAATATTTTATTTCATTTCATTTCAATAAATCATCAATAAATATATATAAAACGCTTTCGTTACTGACTGATTGACGGACAACGCACAGCCGAAACTACTGGATACAAGAAGCTGAAATTTGGCATGTATGTTAGCGTTTTTCTTTTTGTTTAGCTGTGCTGTGTCACACTGAAGTAGATTCAGTCAACCTCTGTTGTCAATATTGGGCCACCAAGATACAGGCTGTGCCTAGTTTGGGGCCCATTGCTAACTCCTTTGTGTTTTGTAACTTTATGTATCGTATTTTCTGTCTGTATGTCTTTCAACTTGTGTGTGTAAATAAATAAATAAAATAAACAAATAAATTAAAGTTCCGTGTGTAGGGTAGCACTAAGAAAGGTTCTTTGGAATTCCCCACGGGATTGGGATTTACACGGGAAAAGCCTCCGACGCGAACGAAGTTTTTTTTTTTTTTTTTTTTTTATTTAGTATAGGTTCGCGTTTGACCACCATCTCACCTGATGGTAAGTGATGATGTGGTCGAAGATGGAGCACGCTTACCTAAAAGTAACCTATTCACTCTTGACTTAAAGACTCCTAGGTTATAGCTATCGGGAAACACAGACTCCGGCAGGGAATTCCACTCCTTAGCCGTACGCACAATGAAGGTATTCCCAAAACGTTTGGTGCGTATGGGTGGGATGTCCACCATGTAACGATGGCGCTTCGCCGTTTGTCTCGTAGTCCGATGATGGAACGGGCTTGTTGGAATTAAATTGTGTAATTCCATCGCACACTCCCCGAAATGTAACCGATAAAAAACCGATAGACTTGCAACTCGTCGTCGATGTTCAAGGCTCTGGAGCTTTGATTCGACCAGTGCATCGTTGCCAATGAGTCTTTTGGCCCGCTTCTCGATAGACTCAAGCGCGTCCAGTTGGTATTTAGCAGATCCATCCCAAAGATGAGAGCAGTACTCCATACACGACCGAACCTGGGCTTGATAGAGATTGAGCAACTGTTCGGGTGTGAAGTACCGTCTCACCTTTGCTAGGATTCCCAACTTTTTTGATGCTAGTTGAGCCTTAGCCTCGATAAACGGGCCAAAATTGAGGGTAGAAGTTAATGTTACCCCCAGAAGCTCGATATGGTCAGTTATCGGCACAGTTACACCTCGGAAAGTAGGAGCCGGTTCAAATTGGCTCCTTTTTGCGGAGAAGAGACACGCCTGGGTCTTAGCTGCATTAAACTTGACCAGGTTGGCATCGCCCCATTCGGAGACAGCCTTCAAGGTCAAGTTCAAGCGCCCGACCATGTCCTCACGGAGAGACTGGATCTGTGACCCACCAGCTCGCGCGCTGGACACATATCTCTCAGAAACTGTGCTGTCGTCTGCATACCCAAAGGTACCGGGCATTAGCAGATCGTTAATGTGCAGCAAGAATAAAGTTGCTGAGAGAACAGACCCCTGAGGGACCCCGGCATTAATTGCCAATTGGCCAGACGAGCAGCCATCAATGACCACTCGAATGGACCGATCCCTCAGGAAGTCTTCAATCCAAACGCAAAGTTGGGTGGGTAACCCGAAAGAAGGAAGCTTAGCAATAAGGCTATCGTGCCAGACCCTGTCAAAAGCCTTGGAGATGTCAAGGGAAACAGCAAGTGCTTCCCCTTGCCTCTCAATGGCCTCACTCCAGATATGAATGGCATACGCTAGAAGATCCCCAGTTGACCGGTTTTTGCGAAAGCCGTATTGCCGGTCACTGAGGATGTCGTTGGCTTCTAGGTATGCCAGGAGCTTACTATTAAGTACACGCTCCATACTCTTACAGAGTATGGACGTGACTGAAATAGGCCTGTAGTTGGCAGGGTCAGCACGACTGCCCTTTTTGGGTACAGGCTGTACGTTAGCCAGCTTCCATGCTTTCGGCACCTTTCCAGTCTCTAGCGAAAGGCGAAACAGGCGTGTCAAGATTGGAGACAATTCAGGCGCACAAGTTCTAAGAACAATTGCTGGTATCCCGTCGGGGCCACTAGCTTTGTTCACGTCTAGATTACGCAGCACTCTACGGACGTCCTTCTGATGGATGCGAATGTCCGACATACACGTCTCGCATCCAATAGGAGCATCAGGAGGGTGAGCGCCACTACTATCCAGACGTGAAGACTCCGCGAAGAGAGCGGCAAACAAGTTTGCTTTTTCCTCAGCGGAGTGAGCCAGAGACCCGTCAGGTTTGAGCAGTGGTGGTAGTGAGGGGCGACAGAAGTTCGATTCAACCGACTTTGCCAGGGACCAAAACGCTTTGCTTCCAGCAGGGTATGAAGCGAGTTTGTTCCCAATTCGGCTAACGTGGTCAAACCGAGACCTCCGCAAAACCTTCTTGCTGGACTTGGCAGCCCTGTTGAAGGCTCTCTTCTTCTGATCCACGTCATTTGCTTTGCAGTTTCGAGCATCGACCCATGCTAGGTACGCCGCGTGTTTAAGAGCTTCAGCGCGATCACATTCGGCGCCAAACCAAGGTCGAGCTTTGCCGGACATTGTTAGGTCAGAGAACGGAATGTAGTACTCCATCCCCTGTCGCAAAACATCTGTCACGGCGTCTGCGCACGACGATGGATCATTTGAAGAAAAGCAAGTAGGCTGCCAAGGATAACATGCAAAGAAAGATCGCATGCCATCCCAATCCGCTGACTTGTATCGCCAAACCCGCCGAGTGCCTTTAAGGCTGAGATCGGGCGGAGAGTAGACGGATACAGACTTCACCAGACAGTGGTCGGAACTACCTAACGGTGAGGATATCGTTACCGAATAGTGGTCTGGATCTGTAGTCAGCAGAAGGTCCAAGCAATTGGCTGTGTGCGACTCAACATCCGGCACCCTCGTTGCTCCCTGGACCAGCTGAGTGAGATTTAATGCAAGTGCAAGATTGTGCATTTCTCGCCCAGCATGGTCCGTGCACTGGTATGGGAAGAGCCACTCCTGGTGATGGGCATTAAAGTCCCCCAGCAACACGAGCTGAGCTGAAGGGTACCGCTGTTGGGCCGCATCTGCCGCCTCACTGATGTACTGTGTGAGCCTGGTTGTCTCCTGATCTCCGCTGTGCGAGCGGTAGACACAGGCATAAATAATTTTGTCTATGCCCGTGTCCACCAGAACCCAAAGCGTAGAGAACCTGGAGTCCTCAAGATTCCGGAGACGCCGATAGCAGATGTCGTCGCGGGCGTACATACATACACCCGCACGTGGTTTAAAGTTGTGCTCCAAGGTAAACCCTGGGTATAAAAGATACGACACGTCTGACGGACATCTGATCTGCGTCTCCGAAAGAAACAACAGAGCAGGTTTATCAGTCTCGAGGTGGTGGTGGACTGCGACGAGATTTGAGTGCAGACCTCGGATGTTACTGAGGTGCACTATGAGAGAGAGGGAGTGCAGCCGCTGTTTAACTGTGCTCTGTTTTTTCCGTTTCATAAATTTTGAGAGTGAAGAGGAGAGGAGAAGGAAGTGAAGTGAGGCTTCACGCTGTCAACCCCCAGACCCGCACTAGACAGACGGTATCGATTGGGGGACTAGTCTGGAGACTGCGGGGACGCCCGAGCCCCCCCGGGAATGTCCATCGGGCCCTCTCATCTGGTCGCCAACCAGCACGATGGTGCATTCCGGGATTTTTCGACAGTTGGCGGGGCAGCCTTTCATGCGTGGCTGGCACACTACTTGGGCCCCCAACTACCTGCGGTCGGCCAGCGGTGCACCGTGCCTCGGATCCCGCTACCCTCCGCGACTAGTCTCCCGATACGTCCGCACTAGTGCGAGCCAGATTGGTCTTTCAGCAGTGAAGCAACTACTTCGACCCAACTCATTGATAGGCTACACAGGGCATCGTACCGGAACACAGCTAGGCCGTTTGGCGGTACGTCTTTGCCCTGTGGGTGGTCACAAGCCTGCGGTTTGAACCTACCACCAGTTTGATGTCACCTGATTAGCACCACCCGGGGACCACGTGTAGGGATTCTCAAAGGGGTATTCTCCTACGGACGCGGGTGACTCGGCCCCCAAAAAGTCACGGGCAACAGCTAGCAATAAATAAATAATGTTTTATTTCAGACTTAGTCCTTAGAGTGTTAATAACAATTTAACGTTATGCTATGTTAGATAAAAAAATAGAAAGTAGAAAAAAAAAACAGACATTAAACTTAAACCTATCGCTACCTATATCCAGTATCGCTGAACAGGCTACTGCAACTTCAAGGCGAAAAAAAATGTATGGACTTTGAGGGGTAAATAATGGTAGATTTTGCTGTCTCACCTGTTCCGTGCGCTTTCTCTTTCTTTCATGACAGTCAGCCATATATGTTAACTTGTGTGTCTTGTAGTATTTTGCAAGTTTGTGCTTATTATTTGCTTATTAGTTACGGTTAATTTGTATCTTAATTTGTAAAAAGTGTGATCTTGTTCAGTAAACATAATTGTACCAAAATGCCACCTAATAGCCGATTTATAACTTGTGAAGTATCGTACTTGTGAAGTCGTAAAGGTAATGAAAAAAGGAAGTTTATAGCAAAATTTCCATTAGATGAGGCTCGATAAGTATTGAATTAGATATTTGATTCTATATTTTAATTAAAACATGGTACTAAAAAGTTCGCTTTTGCGAGAGGCATTAAATGAAACCGCATTTGCGTTATGTATAATTTTCAGGCAACACACCAAAAATCAGATCACTAGTTTAGTCACAGGACATTTTTGAAGTTTTCTCTTAGTTAAAACACGAAGTATCTTCCCGAGCACCTGACTATAGAGGGTGCGTCTCATATCATATAAAGTTATTTGGTATATTTTGATTTCAATAACGTTGCAGTTAATGATTATCAAATAAAAGAATAAAGAGGACATGGTCACTGACGTTAATCCGACGACGGAGCTCCATCGAATGAAATATGAAATGTTTATGACCGCTATGGGTTTGCGTCCAGAAGAAGATCGGGATTAAATTACTGCAATCCTTGACATAATTATATTATTTAGTCTAATAATCTGTAGTAGTTTTATAATTAAGAATATACTGGGTTTCTTAAAAACTACAATCCTTGCTTTATTTCAACACAAATCCTTTCTTAAATTTAAAAAAGTTAAAAGTAAGCCCGTTACCTACCTGTATACTTTATCGATATTGATAAATAAGTTACTACCATTGCTCAGCACTATTTAGTCTGATAGGTTGGTAGTACTGCTGTATGACGTCTTTTTCCCCGTGTATGTTCGTTCAGTTGGTATTGAAGTGAATTGTTACCTGTTTTTAGGGTTCCGTAGCCGAATGGCTAAAAACGGAACCCTTATAGTTTCGACATGTCTGTCCGACGTCCGTCTGTCTGTCTGTCCGTCCGTCCGTATGTCACAGCTATTTTATTCCGAAACTATTAAGACTATACATGTGAAACTTGGTAGGTAGATGTATTCTGTGAACCGCTTTCCGATTTTAAGAAAAAAATTAAAAAAATATTTAAAATAAAGGGGGGCTCCCCGTACATGGAACTGAAACTGAAAATATTTTTTTTCATGAAACCTATACGTGTGTGGTATTTATAAACAGGTCTTTAAAAATTACATTGAGGTTTTTAAAGCCACTTTTTCATAAGGTTAATCGTTTAAAAGATATACGCTTCCAAAGTGGTAAAATGTGTGTCCCCCCCCCCCCCCCTCTAACTTCTATAATAATGGAGTGAAAAATCTAAGAAAAATATATGTATATAGATCTTAATGTAAACTTTCAACCAAAATTAATTTGAACGAGATCGGGTTAGCAGTTTTTAAGATACAGCATATTTAATAAAACCGCAAATATAACTTTGTAATTCATACAAACACTATGAAAAACAAAGTTATTTAGCGTAGTTGTAAAAAATGTAAACCAGCTAGTTTTAAGAAATTTTTAAGGTTTTTTTTATTCGTCAAATAAATATACATATTATATTATTATAGTTACTACGGAATCCTTCATGGGCGAGTCTGACTCACACTTGGCCAATTTTTTTATTACTAAGTCCCGTCTCTTGAAACATAGTGTATTACATTCTCTTTGTCGTTGAATAGGGTAATCAAATCGCGCCGCGATTGTCTTTAGGATGTTGTTGCCGCTGCTTCGTAAGCGCTGCAGCAGTGTAAAGCAGCCGCTTTATATCGGATTATAACCTGAAAGCCATTTGTTTGTGCTTCTGCAAACATGCCAGACGCACTGCAACGCCTTTGAATAAAAACGGTAACATTATAAAAACAAATCATTACCATAACTGTTCATAATGTTGAATCTTCTCAGTCACCCGCTTGATGCTCTAATTCCAAGGACTGTATAACTGAAACAATCAAATAAATCGTCACTTTGTCGTTGACCGTCCTCAGGTACTCGGATTGCCAACCTCGTTAGTTCCGGGCCTGAGTCGAACGTCTCTCATAACAGTATTATCGGCTTTAAATTAAACAGTTCCCCAAGTAGATAATTGTGAACCTCCTGCCAATAGAATTGCTCTAACGTTATTAGCTATCGAGCGGCACTTGTAACAGGAACGCAATGTACTTCTAATGCGAAGTATTTAATATCGCACCGCTCTGTACGAGCTGAAACCAATTCAATAACAACTTTATTATTGAAAACATCGTCTTTTTATAATGTCGACCAACTTATTTCACTGTGACTACTAAATAGTTCAGCATTCTACCGTCATTAATATTCGCCTCGTCATCAAAGCGACAATTAATATCCATCCTTTAATAAATTGATTACTGGTTACGACATCGCTCATTTCTAATTCAAAATCTTACTTAATTAAGTAATTAAGGAGCAGATACTCTAATACGGGAACTTGAATATGTGGATAACGTTGTTGGTTACAGATATTATGTTATTTCAAGTATTATTCTATGTATAACCGCGACTTGGTTCCCGTGTGAAATTTAGGTATGAGGCAATCCAAACCCACGGTAAATCTGGGATAAAAGTAGTCTTTGTAGATAAAGTAGCCTATACATTGCCATATAACCTCCTTTATCTTACAGTGAAAGTTTCATTGAAATCGGTTCAGCCATCCCAGAGATTAATATGTATTGAAGAATTACTTTTGAAAATGCTTTTTGTGTAACTGTTTCTGTATATACATTTTCCTCGTTACACAGACGCAGGTTTAATCTCTATTTTTCACACAAATGCCGGTCCCAGCCAGGCGGTAGGCTAGCTAATTTAAAATATTCGCGTTCAGTACAAAGTTTAATTGGAAAACGCTAGACTTAAGTCGGCATTAACGCAGAACCAGAAACTCTTAGGTGTGTTGGTTGCGCGGGTTAGTGGTGGTGCCTTCACCGCCATACCACCAGATTATGATGGTGGGGGATTATTGCACAAGTACGCATTCATGTGAATTGTAAATTCTACTATTAAATTATTATAATTGAGTACAACTATCGGATGACTTACAACAATTACAGTTCATTTAAATGAATATCACTTTTCAATATTAGCCAAAAATGATTGATATACAGGAATCATTCCGTGTTATACTGCCTTTATGGGTCATACTCAGAAAAAGTGTACATTTCGTTTCATTTCTTGTCCTGCTACTTCATATTTAAGTAAATATCTAATGTTATGATATATTTACTTTTTCCCCACTTTGTTGTTATATCTGTCTATTGATATGAAGATTAGCCTCGTATTTTAACTTTAATTTTCATTAAAAGAGTATATTTTTTGGGTGCCAAAACATTGCTAAAAATATCTTCATACATTTTTTAGTATCCCAAGGACCGCTAAACTTTTTCAGAAATTTATTGTTACGAATACTCATCGCTTTATGTAATATTAACTGTGGCTATATTATTCTTGATGAATCAAGTAACTAATTAGGACAATTTTTTTTCCTAAATTGCATATAGAAGAATTTATTTTAATTAAACAATCTTTGTCCCAAAATTATGAAGTTTCGTTACTCAAGGTTAGTAACACGCAATAAAATTAGAAACACAATGATTTAAAGTGGTATAACTATTTTTCGTATTATAGCATCATTATTACTTACGTCAAAATCACTATGGTGGTAACCTTTTTGTTTTCGTCGTAGTCGTGAAGTTAAGACGTGTAGCAAGTGAATATTTACAAAAAAAAAATACCTTAGGGTAATAAACGACTATTATTGTGTGAAGTTTATTATATTCTGGTTTGCTTACTATGTCCTTTTCTTGCTTTTTGTATTATCTTAAAGAATAAGCTCAGGGCTTGTGCGATAAACGCGTGGTTAACGTAAAAATATTTTTAGATATTATAATTTCTCAGATTTTATTCTCATTTTCGTAATATTGCGTTACGTTACGAAACTGAGAAATTATTAAGCTTAGTCCAGAAGAATAAAAAGTGCGTTAATATATAGGAGGAAGTTCACGCATGTAAACATAAATATCTAAATTGAACATATTCACACATACATACACACCCATACCTATGTATATATTCATATTGTAGGTTGTAGGTATGTTAATGTGGTAATCATTAACCTAACTAAATTTTCCATTCCCATTTCAGAAAAGACAAGGTTATTCCTTTGTTATTCTTGGTATAACTTTATTTTGTTTATAAGTAAGACTTTAGTGTCTTTTTTAAAAATTAATCTAAATAAAAGTGATACTCCAAAAATAATGTTTTTTTCACCCAATCCGTGTGTACGATGCCTTATGACATCGGTTTCGTAACGGAGATTCTCAGTATCGTCACCTATCAGTTTAGTTACAAATCCAAAATGTACACTTTTTCTGAGTATGACCCTTATACGTTAAGCCTATTAAAATCATAATTTACACTTGCCATTATATTTTGGCTACCGTTCTCATTACCATGATAAATCAGATTTCCAAAACAGAATTCAAACCGGTCATCAATAGACCGAGGAACATTGTTCATTGCGTCAAAACTAGTGCTAAATTAATTACATATTCAGTAATGTTTCAATAAGCATGCTCTGTATTAAATTAGGTTTGCGTGAGTTATGTCGTGTTGTTCGGCGATCGCATTGTTCATTATTCAGTGTTCATTACTCACGGGCGCGCATTCATTGAGGCTCGAGTGGCTGGGCGGATCACCCACTCTAATATAATCAGTAATGTAACTCCTCCCAGCCATTCAGTCGAGTTCATTGTTTAGGTTTTATGAGTGTGGCGGTAAAATTTATTTGTTGCTATAACAGTTTATATTTTTGTCACGTTAGGTTAAATTAAAGTAGTTCTGGCTCCGGAAAACTGTTGAATAATATAAGGAAATGTTAGCATAACATGTAATAAGAATAAAAAAAACACTGACTCACTATTTGAATCATCGTCATTTCAACTTAAAGGCATTAAGCTGGATGTTGCTTACCAAATGTCGTCACATTGACAACTCCTATGCATCTCGCATCTAACGAATTCTTGTAACCCTCACATTTATTGGTCCATCTTTTGAGTAACCTTCCAAGGCCGCGTCTTCTACTACTCGATCGTCACTCCAGAACCCTTGGACTGTTATGTAAACGATACAAACAAACTATTTCTCAAATATTTGCCTGTTTCTACGTCTTTCTGGATCAATTTGAAATTAAAAAAATGATTTCTCACTGGAAGACAGATCAGTTTATAAGGCAACATACAGGCAGTCCGCTTACGCTATACAACGTGTAACAGATTAAGCGCAGTACCTTAGACACCCCAATTATAAGTAAATTATAAGTCTAAAACAACATCCGTCACTAAATAAATTGAAATCAAACCTAGGCATTTTTTATAAAATAGTTATCCTTATTAAACGCAAAACATATGTGCGTCATACAATATCCTTACGTAGACGCATATACTCATGCATTGTTAGC
The DNA here is from genome assembly GCA_943138885.2 of Tholera decimalis. Classification (NCBI taxonomy): domain Eukaryota; kingdom Metazoa; phylum Arthropoda; class Insecta; order Lepidoptera; family Noctuidae; genus Tholera; species Tholera decimalis. The sequence goes on along the minus strand of OW964553.2, from coordinate 1,066,365 downwards.
GGCCGACGTGACACGCACACAATTTCCTTGAATTTTAAGGATTGTATAAATTTGTCATGATACTGTGTTTCCATTTTAAGTTAAATGAAAGATTTTTCCATCAAAATTTAACACCTATTTTTATGACGGAAATTAGAGATGGGCCGAATGCGGTTTGAACCGAATCCGAACTTCGGCCGAACATTCGGTTAAAATGAAAAGTTCGGCCGAAGTTCGGCCGAATTTCGGTTCAATTTCGCGCGCTTTCTCGAGAACGACACGTCGTGACTTGTTTACGCATTTACTTCAATCTCGAATATATTTAACGTCTCCTGGAAGCTCTGTATGTTCTGAGCAACTTTTATCGGAGGCAGGAAACGTATACGAAAAAAAAAACGTAACAAACTTCTACCAGATAAGACAGAGGTTTGGTGTTTTTGCACCATAGCCTGCCTCTATTAAATTTTAAATATGAGTGAGTAGATAGATGAGAAAAGTTTGTTAATTTGAAAAATAAGTACCCTTTAGTTAATGAATGTTTAGTTTGTGAATCAAAAACGTGTTTTTTTTTTATTAAATTTACGATTTGTAATCCAGATGTTTGTTAGACGAATAATAAGTTTTATATTTTTATAATAGTATGTCTAATTATTATGTCAAATTAATTAGGCAGAGATTATCAAGACTAATAAGAAGAACCGATTTAAATTAAGATTTACATTTAAAATGTTCGCAACTAAAATAAATGACCATGAGTGAGTAAAAGACATAATTTTATAACAGTAATGCTATTCTAATTCTATAAAATTTTAGTCAAAATAGTGCAAGTAAGTATTATTTTTCTTGTGCCGAATGTTCGGCATCTGAACCGAATTTCGGCCGAATGCCGAAGTTCGGTTCAAGCTGCCGAAATTCGGTTGATCCGAATGTGAACCGAATTTCGGCCCATCCCTGATGGAAATCGATTCAGAAGTCGATTCTGAACCAGCTACTTTCAGGAATTGCGTTAATTCTGTTACACCTTGTATAGCCTAAACATATAGCGTAGGGATTCCGGGATTTATTTATTTGGGAATAACAAACAGTCAAACATTTAAAATTACTTAATTAATATGCATACATATATACAAATTACATGTATAATTCTCGAAGCATATAATAATTCAAAATAAAAAAAACAATTATGAAATTAAACGCAAGAGAAGAATACAAAATTACTTTAACTCACCTTAAATTCAGGTGCGTAAATATATTTATAAAATTAAAGTTATTTTTTTTTATCGTTTATTATTTAAAACATGCGAGTACATTTTTAACAAATATAAACATACCACCTAAACCATCGAGGGTTTATCTGTGGTATGCTAGCCGCGGCAACTCGATGCCACACCACACATACATACATCATTAAAAGTAACACTTTAACTATGCATCGAAACACCTTCTAGATCGTAGTACTTTCTAGAAAGTGTTTTTTTAGCACTTTACAGCAATTCTTTGGAGTTAATTTTTTAATAACATTTACAGGCATGTCATTTAAGAATGATGGTAACATGCATTCCCACGTCCTTGCACCATACACATTATTGTGACTTGGTATTTTATACGTGGGTAAGTAGGACAAACAACGTAACGACTGCAACCTTTCGTATTTCTGGATATTACTAATACTGTAGAAGTTATCGTTAATGACGCGTAAACGTATCTTCTCGAAGACATTTACAACTTGACAGTGCTTAAATAAACCCTTTTCGTTATTTTTAAATTGTTTTATGTAACTGGGAACAATAGTTTTCAAAATTCGCAACTGTAAATTATAAATGTCCTCGACGTAGGTTTTGTATGTACGTCCATAGCTACTGAGGCCATAATCAATTAGTATGTAATACGTAATGTATGTAGTATGTATGTAATGTAGTAATTATTAGTTAAGCAGAATTATACTTACCCCGAAATTCCTACGTGAACGAAGTCAAGAGTTCAGCTAGCGGTTTATAGAAATAGGTACCATCTATAGAAAACTCATTTACCTTGTCATTTTTATCGAAAATATTGATTCACCTAATTATAGTTAATCTTCGTCTCATTTTTTATAGTCTATATCTCGTCTAGTCCCGTCATGCAACCACCAATGTATTACTTACGGCCTGTGTGCTGTAAATAATGAACCTAGATGATTGAGAGTAAGATCCGAAACAACTGCCCGTCCTAATCTAGTGTTTAATTTAGCGTTTTAATTGTAAGGCTTAAATATAATATTAGTGGATATGTGATAGAATATTAGGTTAAAGTTTTATATTTGAATACTCATATATTTTTGATATAGGATAACAGCAGCTTGTGCTTATTAAGGATACCTTAATGTTTCTATTAAGGTATCCTTAGTAAGTACCGTTCATACCACGGAAAAACTTTCCGTTAAGAAATTCTGTCTTTAGTTTTGTGTTTTCGTTTTGGCACTGACTTCCGAAATTAAAGTTATTTTTCACTTTGCAGTGTTTTTTGGGAGTCGGTTTAATTTTTTTGTAAAAAGTTTTTATTTCACTCTTTTTAGTTGGTCGATTTTTAATTTACCTAGTTACAAGAGCCTAAATGTCAACAACTTATAATCATTTACAAAATATTGCTGTTAATTGATGAGGAGTTTTCCTGGTACTTCACCACCAGCTTCACTTCACCATATGCATAGTGAGGAGCCTATTGTGCTTAATAACCACATTCAATTAATGGAAGCGGAACACATGAAATACGTAGGTATTATTCCTACTTATATATTGTGTAGTTCCAGTAGCCATCTGTGGTCTTCATCATCCGGTCCACTTCACAAATGGTGATTTTCGAATGCAACTACAGAAGTTACTAAAAAAAATACTCAAATCGCTATAGGTGTGCCTATAATATTTGATGATTTCCCTCGATTTCTCCCGGATCCCATCATCAGATCCAGACTTGGTGACAATGTGACCAATTTCGAAGTATACCCTTTCTAACAAAAAAAGAATTTTCCAAATCGGTTCAGCCGTCTTCGAGTAATCGGTGATCATACATAAAAAATAAAAAAAATATACGCGTCGACTTGATAACCTCCTCCTTTTTTTGTCGTCAGTTGATAAAATGAGCTCGGGTTTATATAAAACTTTGTTTAAGATTCTGCAAAATCTCAAATCCAACAACAGTTCAATACCATTATTATAATATATTCTAGAATCTTCGCCTTAGTTCTACTGAACGGCTTCCCTAACGTATTATCTAACCCCAACTAGTAGAACTTACGCAATAACTATTGATTTAATTGGTTTCATACACTGGGAAGCATGTATGCTTTAGTCGAACTCCTCGCTACAATAATCCGAGCTATTGTTCTGAGTACAAAGCTTCGCTCCTCAGGTATTAAACTGTTCGGACTTAAATTGAAAATTTTCGTCGTATCGAGGAATAATGGGCGCCATTGAAACAGTGCCACTGTGGGACATATTATTGAGTTTTGCGCGTTTCTGAACAAAGATTGTGAACGTGCTCGTTAACGAGTTTAACACTTAAATCTAACTAGGTACATAGATGGTACCGTTCGCCCTGTGGACCAAACAAAAACTGAGTTAGTAAAATACAACGATGACTAACAATAACACTTCATATATTATCGTTAGTGAGAGTTGCTTTTGTTGGATTTGTTGATGACAAAGATGTTTTGCCATTCTCGAAGCCTGAGTTTTTTGTCAAATCATATGTCGGTCTTTACTTCCGCCAACCTAAAAAATCCATTAGCAGTACATTCTAAGCAAATCTATCACGAAAATAATAACTTTTTAACTACTCCCAACACAAGTAACTTTATGTAAATCTGTATAAGCTCACCATTACTGTGTGCTGTCTTACCGAAAGTTACGGAAACGAGCAACCAAGATAGGATTAACTACAGAGCCGGATTAGCCCTGTCAGAGGCCCTAAGGCAATGGCATTTTCGGGGCCCCTTTTCTTACTTTGACTGACCAAATCGTGTGTGAACTGAGGAAACGCACATTAAGGGCTGTGGTTTTTAATATATTTGTTTACTTATTCCCAGATTTGTTCTAAAATTATTTTAATTCTACTACTAAATCTAACGATTTTTATTTTGTGAGATAACATTTAGGTCCCTAAGTTCACACGCACATCAAATTCTCTTTCGAAGAAACATGTTTTCTTGGTGCGTGCACTAGGCTTGGGCCCCTAGTTGATGCGGGGCCCCTAGGCAGTTGCCTACTCTGCCTAATGGTTAATCCGGCCCTAATTAACTAACCAACATTTGCACAGAGGTCGCGACTTTGAATATCGTCTACAACTAGGGAAGCCTACTCTCAATTCTCGTCAACGTTTTTTTTTTAGGTGAACTAGTAATGTGGGTAGAATTCTTATTACTAGCAATCTTGTTAACCCCTCTAACTCGGCTAAATATGCTAGCATTTGGTGTGGGTTCACGGCAAAAGTTCAATGGGTAGGGTTCGAACCCGCGAGCTCCCGATCACAAGTCCTTACTTACCCATTAGACATTTGATGCTTCCTATTGAAGCCACCTTGTTTTGTTGGTAGGTCAATTAATTAAGTAAAAAAAATAAACTCCTTATTAAATACAGAATCTGATCTTAATTTTATTGAATAACTAGCTGACCCAGTGAACTTCAGACTGCCATTTTTTAGGGTTCCGTAGTCAACAAGGAACCCTTATAGTTTCGCTATGTCCGTCTGTCTGTCTGTCTGTCCGCGGTTTAGCTCAAAAACCATTGGTACTAGAAAGTTGTAATTTGGCATGAGTACACACCTTAATGATGCCGAAATAGTGGTAAAATAAAATTTTGAAAATAACATTTATTTAAGGTACCTCCCCAACATGTAAAGTGGGATTATAATTTTTTTTTTCGTCCTTCCCATAGTGTAGGATATCGTTGGATAGGTCTTTCAAAAAAATTAGGGGTTAGGACAGACCGTTTTTTGATTAAGCAAACCGTTCGTGACTTATCAAGCTTTAAAGTGCCAATTTTCGTTAGAGTCAAGTGTCCCGCCCCCTCTATCAACTAAACGGTTGTAGTTAGAAATTCAAATGACACGGCAGTAGTACCTATATATAACGAAGTTTAAAGGAAAACTATCACACATAAGTGGGCTTTACAAGTTTACGAGTAATAGTTTATGATTAAACGAACTTACCTGTACGTGAAGTTCTATCATAATTATACGAGCGCCGAGTCCGAAGAGATTAGTAATTTACACATGTAGTTACGTCTAGTTGTCACCACTCATGCACTTAGTTGAGAGAGAAAAAAAAATTATTTTCTTTATCTATGACAATTTTATGCCACATACCCACATAAAAAATTTTTTTTATTTATCTTTTTTGCATGTGGGTACTTGGTCCAGTTCCGCTCTCAGACGATTCTCGCCAATCATTTAGTTTAGAGTAAAAATCCTGTAGTTCGTTGATGTATTTCCGAGGCACTATACACAATTTGGGGTATGTAGGTACTGGGAGGGTGGGATTACTAATCTCTTCGGACTCGGCGCTCGTATAATTATGATAGAACTTCACGTACAGGTAAGTTCGTTTAATCATAAATTATACTTCGCGCCTCGTCCTCGAGATTAGTAATTTACACATGTAGATTTTGAGAGTACCTTGGGAATATCATCAATTAATAATAGTGTTTGTAAAAATCTAAGTAAATTTAGGTTTAAAGAAATTTATTCTCAAAAAAAAAGAAAAATTAATGTTTAACTTGGTATAATCAATAAATAGAAAGAACAACTTTGTACTTCTATACGATTAACGTACCCTGCCGTTGGCTTTGAGTATTTACTCAAAGGATAAAATTAATCATAAACAATAGAATAAACTTAACTAACTTTTATTTCTTTTTTTTTTTAACGTGGTAAAATTATCAAATAAGTCCTCCCACCCCGGGCAGGGTGGGAGGGACTGTCAGACTTTTACTGACTAAAATCCACGGTGTTCCTTCAATAACCCTTTACATACCGGGGCCACGGTAACGGGATGAGTCCCACGACCCCAGCAGGCTTCGGCCCTCTGCAGAGGGGGCCTCGTCATGTTGAAAAACTTAACTAACTAAGGAATAATTATTCTTATAATAGCTATTATAGTTAGTTGTAGACAATTAGATATGTATATTTTACAACAAAGTAATTTGGTCGTAATCGAATAATTATAATAAATGCTGGTTGATTATTGATTCTGCTAAGGTAGTACTATCATCATCAATAATAACTCTCTGATAGAATTTTGCAAAAGTTGTGGAATTCCTACTCCAGCCTGCCGTTTTACGGATGGTATCTAGACTGACGCCCAGTGAGTGCGCACGCGACGATGCTGCGTGTCTCGTGCTGTGTGCACTGAACATGCTCGTGTCGATCCCACACTCACTGAGTGTTTGATTTATACAGCGGCTAAGCGTTTGCGTTCCTACTGGTTTATGAGGTTTCCTAATTCCAACAAATAAATCGTCAGATGTTCTCAATAATAAGGTGCGTTCTATGTAACACAGTAAAGTAGTGGCTGGGCATATGGCTGCGTTTTCAATAAAGAAAGGTAACTGAATAACGGGTTGCTTAAATCCCGGTCTAGAAGTCTTTATAATATCGGAGATTTTAATTGCAACACGCTGAGAAAGATATTGAACTTTGCTAACTTTTATTTTCGAAAGAGTTTGAACTCTTGCGCGGTTGACAGGGCCAGTAAAGTAATAGTTTTCTTTGTAAGCTTATCTAAAGTTAATTCCTCATTAGGATGCCATGAACTCAATTGATCCAATACTAGGTTGGTATCCCAGGTAACGTCATATTTAGGTGTTGGTGGTTTTAGTCTGAAAACACCTTTGAGGAATCTTTTTATTCTATCGTCACTAATTAGTACTGGGCTCAGCACCAGGGAAAGAGCAGATCGGCATGAATTAAGTGTATTAAATTAGTTAAATTAGTTAATTAGTATATTGCCAACCGTCATTAAAGAGCTTGGTTAAAAAGGAAATTACTGTGGGTACAGAGGCGTCATACAAATTTAACGACCTACTTTTACAGAAGTCCCACCATTTCTTCAAGTAAACGTCGTATTGTTTCATGGAGTTAGGTGCTAGTGATGCTAACATTACATCAAGTGATGATTCTGGTACGTTTCTCCTTGAAAATGCATCCCGGATAATATGCCTGCCACCAGGGTAATCGACTCGTGTATCCGACGGGAGCTGGAATGAGACAGTAAGGCATTACTTTTAGGAGGAAATGTTACAGTTTCCGAAATAAGGAGGGATTTAAACATGGGGTACCATGGCTGTGTTGGCCAAAAAGGTACGACCATGATACCCTGTGCCCTGTCTGTTATTATTTTTCTAAGATTTTTCAGTATGACTGAAAAAGGTGGAAATGCATAGAAATCATGATTTGCCCATGAAACCGTAAACGAGTCTATGGCAAATGCGTCTGGGTCTCGGTGCCAGGATATGTATGTGGCACATTTATTATTTATGCGACTAGCAAACAAATCAATCTTTGGATGACCAAATGCGCGGGTGAGACTGTCAAAGGCCCAATCGGATAGCTCCCACTCTATATCCGGATGGGTTCTTCGTGATTCATAATCTGCAATGACATTGTCACTAGATTTTATGTACGAGGCAAAGACGAAAAGCTTCTTGCTTTCGCACCAGTTCCATATATCACGAGTTATTTTGGTGAGATGAGGGTATTGTATACCCCCCATTTTGTTGATATATGCTACTGCTGTTGAATTGTCAACGCGTAGTAATATTTGGCAATTGTAAAGATTTTTAGCAAAAACTTTTAAGGCAATAAATGCAGCAAGCAGTTCTAAATAATTTATATGCCGTTCCCGTTCGGTATTCGACCACTGCCCGCTCGCAGACCTTCCTTCACAGGCGGCCCCCCACCTTGTCGTTGAGGCGTCAGAAAATATCTCAACTTGGTAAACATCAATTTTTATTCGATGTACAGAATGCTCTATTTTATTTAGCCACCAGTCAAAATCAGGTTGTAATGATTAAGGTAAATTCATAGATTTGTTATAATCATCATAACCTTTCAAGTTGAGATTTTACATCTTTCCATTTCTTTAGTGTGGCGCCATCCGTATTCAATCGCTGGACAAGAAGAAACTAATAAGCCTAATAATTGAGCAAAGGCCCTAATTTTACAACGCTTTAATTTTGAAAACATTACTAGTTGCGCTTTTATTCGTAACCTTTTATCTGTTGGTAAACTAATCTGAAACGCATGTGAATCTATAATCATACCCAAGAATCTGCATTTGGTCGAAGGAAAAAGTGTGCTTTTTTCTACATTAATGATGAAACCAAGTGAAGTCCTTAGTTCCTTAGTTATGTCTATGTTAGTTAGACATTCCTGGTGGGAATATCCGAACAATAACCAATCGTCTAAATAAACGGTCGACATAAGGCCTGCAGAGCGCAATAATTTAGCTATAGGTTTACATATTTTTGTAAAAACGTATGGGGCTGTACTTAAACCAAATGGTAAAACATTAAATTCGAATAATTTACCCTCAAAATCAAACCTTAGATATTTTCGAGATTCTTTATGTATTTTTTTAACTAAGAAATAGGCGTCTTTGAGGTCAATTGATGCCATTTGACAGTTATACGTTACAATTTTTAGTGCCGTTCTTAAATCCTCTAACTTAAAATAATCTGTTTTAATGAATTTATTAAGATTTTTTAAGTTTAAAACAAAGCGCATCTTGCCATTTGGTTTGGGTACCAAGAAAACAGTTGATACAAATTGATCTTCACAAGGATAGCATTCTGATATTGCGCCTATATTGAGTAGGCTATTAATTGCTTCTAAATAATACAATCTTTCATTAGCCGAGTAAGTTTGTCTAACAGGAAGTATGTGTTGTACAACAGGTGATGTAAGTGGTATTTTATAACCTTTTATCCAGGATAATATAGTCTGGTCGTTCGTAATTGCAGCCCATTGTTTATAGAATTTAGATAAACGGCCTGCGTACTTAACTGCATCTAGGAGTGGCGACGGGAATACGTCGACTGATGGCCTCGCGATGACGTTTTCGATGAGTGCGCGTGCGGTGGCATGTACTGCGTCTGCGGCGCACGGTGGGCTGAAAAACGGCTTTCATAGACTTAGGCATTTTATTTTGCAAGTGCCAGTTTTTGTGCCGGATATCACTTCTATTTGTTATAACAATATACAAAAATGACACCAGAATTGATTCTGCACAAAAACGAAGAAATTATAATTTTTTTACGAAAATTTTGTATGGAGCTAGTATGAAAAATCGAAATATCTCTGAAACGGCAGCGATAACCGTAATATCCTTATAGGAGGTTTTAGTGCTAATTATTTATGATTTTTTGACATACGTTACATAATGGTTGTAGATGCCTTTTTTTTTTTAAATCGTCAAAATATTTTTATTTATTTTTACATATTAAACGTTCCTTTTAGTGTTTAAGTTGAAGAATTCAGAGCTTTAACAACTCTTAACATAAAATAGCATCACCCCTATAGACCTGAAGGACTAGACAGAGGTGTGTAGTATCTTGTTGATCTTGTAAGATTTCCAACAATACCAAATAGTTGAATATCAGTGTCAAAGTGCCCATGCTGTCGCTTCTTTTAGAAAGATAGGGGAATGAAATTGTTAATTGATCATACCCTAAAAGTATGATTACAACATAACCGGACACATAATAATATCGACACAAAAGGAATTTTAAAACCTTGCATACGTTCAAAATACAAAATAACATATTGTGTAGTCATCTAATGAGTCTGATGACAAGTAATTAAGTAATTAGAATGATGGTTGTAGTCTTCTGATTCTAATGAGCCTATTAAGTGATTAAATGATTTGAAATATCTCGCAACAATACCAACTAAGAACTGCATTCACCTTTTTATAATTAGTGAGCTAATGTGATTTGCTAATGTTGATTAGTTCTACTATGAGTTCTACGAAATGTTTTTGACGATTATAAATTTTTATTATCATATCTTTTATAACTTTAATGAGGGTAGTTAACTAATTATTGACTTTATACAATAAAAGGGCTATAATTTTGTTCCATAATTTAGATTGTTCACAACCGTGTAACTGCTAACACTAAAACTATTTGCTTTGCGACTACAAAATCTTAGAATGGAAAGTTTAATCACCAACTTAGATTTGTTTGTTCTTCTAAAAAGTGAGTGTCCTTCATTTAATCATGAAGTATTGTTTAGTGCAATTGTGTCCCGCATAGGCGATTGCCTTTCTGCCGAAGATCAAGTAACTCTCAAAGAATTTTGCCGGAGATTCACGCGAGCTGCTTTAAACAGGTGGCAGAAATCTAAACGATTCTTTGATAAGTTTAGAAATACGTACGGAGAGTGGTTGCAAGCAAATATTGATTGGCCGAGTTGCGTGCAAACTTTAATAAATCAAGAACCAACTCTGATGAGATACCAAGAGCACGCTCAGTCTCTCCAGAACCTTCGACATCATCGACTGTTGGAACAATGACAAAAAGGTCCCGAAAACCATTCAAAGATCTGGGAAGCAAACAGAAAAAGAGAAGATCTAGTGAGCACATAGGCGAGGATTCCTGTGAATTGGCATATGCAGCTGCAGCACGTTTAAAAGAAGAAGGTTATGAAGATATCGCATCTGTAATCAATTATATGATCAAAAATCCAGAAGCTGCCGTTAAAATCAAGGAAAGCATTAAGAAAACAGTAATATTTACACCAGAGAAAGCACTTGGATTGCTTCTTTCACTTAAGCTTTCAAAGTGGCAATATATTACGTTGCGAGAGACTGCCATTCGGGAAGGTGCTAAGGATATTTACCCATCCTACTATAAACTGCAACAAACTAAGCTTGCATGCTACCCTCCTAATCAATCAGTATCAGTTACGGATTCATCAGCTAGAATTACACTTCAAGCTTTACTTGACATCACGGTGAAGCGGATTCTTCAAAGTCTTTCTGATAATGTGGAAAATAAGCAGTTAAAGCTGATATCGAAGTGGGGATTTGATGGTGCTTCCAATCAAAGCCGATACAAGCAGAAAATGGACGGCGAGCATGATGATTCAAGCATTTTCATGACCTCCTTGGTGCCACTGAAACTGACAGATGGAGATAATACTATATGGACAAACCGGAAACCATGCTCAACTTTTTATTGTCGTCCGGTTCAGTTCACTTTTGTAAAAGAAAGCCATGCAGTTGTCATTGATAACAAAAGAAAAATGGATGAGGAAATTGAGGCCCTTAACCCCACAGAGTGCATTAATAGTAACAGGGTGACTCATAAACTAATGATGACAATGATCGACGCAAAAGTCTGCACGTACCTTTCTGAAGCTAGATCAAATGCATCATGCTACCTGTGCTTAGCAAAACCAACAGAAATGAACCACTTAGATGCTGTAACATCAAAAACTGTGTGTTCTGACATATATGAATTTGGCCTATCATCTCTACATGCCCGTATAAATTGCATGGAATGTCTGTTACACATTGCGTACAGACTTGACTTCAAACAGTGGGCAGCAAGAAGTAATGAGCATAAAGATATGTTACAAAACAGAAAAAAAAACATTCAAAATAAATTTAAAGAGGAGCTCAATCTGTTAATTGATATAGTAAAACAAGGCTCGGGAACTACCAATGACGGGAATACCGCAAGGAAGTTTTTCGAGTTTCCCAATAAAACTGCAGCTATTACTGGGTTGGATCAAAACCTGATAAAAAGATTTGCTGTTATTTTGCAAGCAATAACATCTGGTGAGAAGATCGATGTCATCAAATTTAAAGATTTTGCTCGCAAAACAGCAGAAAAGTACGTGGAATTATACGACTGGTACTACATGTCATCAACCGTACATAAACTATTAATACACGGAGCTGACATAATCGAAAAAAATGATATTGTCCCGATTGGGACTCTCTCGGAAGAAGCCTCAGAGTCTCGAAACAAAGATTTTAGGAGGTTCCGGGAACATCATTCGCGGAAAAGAAGCAGGCAAGATTCTAATCAAGATATCCTAAATATGCTTGTTGTTTCTTCGGATCCTTTTCTAAGTGCACAAAGGCCGAAGTTAGATGCCAAAAGGAAGACAACCTTTTTTGCTGAAACTCTCGACCTAATACAGTTTCCGGAAACTGAGTTCGAGTTTGTAGGTATATCCGATCTGGATTCTGACTCGGAATTGGAGTCCGACAACGAAAGTTGTAAAGAAAATTTGTAAAATTTAATTATTTTTCTTTATGTTCTTTTGTTATTTATGTTAGTTTATTGTACCAATATGTTTAGTTAATAATTTCATAAATTATAGTTTCAAATATGTATTTTGTATAATTGAATTTATTAGATATTATTTTTGTTACTTCTGTTTTATTTAAATTACCTATCAATAAAAAGTTTATATACAGTCTTTTTTTTTTCACATATTCTTAATATTTGGGGAAAAAGCATGCTTCCTAACGATGTTCTTAACTTTGACACAGTTCATGGATCGTTTTGAACAGTTTCATATGTTAAAATAAATAATGTTAGTACTATAATCATAAATAAGGATATTATTATTATTATGTGTCCGGTTATGTTGTAATCATACTTTTAGGGTATGATCAATTAACAATTTCATTCCCCTATCTTTCAAAAAGAAGCGACAGCATGGGCACTTTGACACTGATATTCAACTATTTGGTATTGTTGGAAATCTTACAAGATCAACAAGACACTACACACCTCTGTCTAGTCCTTCAGGTCTATAGGGGTGATGCTATTTTATGATAAGAGTTGTTAAAGCTCTGAATTCTTCAACTTAAACACTAAAAGGAACGTTTAAATATGTAAAAACAAATAAAAATATTTTGACGATTTTTAAAAAAAAAAGGCATCTACAACCATTATGTAGCGTATGTCAAAAAATCATAAATAATTAGTACTATAACCCCCTATAAGGATATTACGGTTATCGCTGCCGTTTTAGAGATATTTCGATTTTTCATACTAGCTCCATACAAAATTTTCGTAAAAAAATTATAATTCCTTCGTTTCTGTGCAGAATCAATTCTGGTGTCATTTTTGTATATTGTTATAACTAATAGAAGTGATATCCGGCAAAAAAACTCGCACTTGCAAAATAAAATGCCTAAGTCTATGAAAGCCGATTTTCAGCCCACCGTGCGACGGGGGAAACTGCGCGCGCGACGCAACAGGCTTGCGGCTCCTCAGCGCTGCTGGCGCCATCCCCGCGGGCGGCCTGCGCGCCTGGAGGGGAGCCCTGCGGTTTAAAGCTCTCGTTGCTGGTCCTGTATAATTAGTATTCGCAGTCTTGCTGCTAGATTCGGCTTTCAGTTCGATCTCTGATTTATTTACAGCTTTTGCTGATTTTAATGTCTCTGCTAAATTTTCACCGAACAGATACGTGTCTATCTTAGTGTTTTTAAGGTGTTCTTTCATGTCATTTTTGAGGGCAAATAAAATGAAATTTCTACGTGTGATAGAATCTGCATGTTGTAAGTCGCATAAAATTCTGCTTACATCCATTAATTTTTGCAACACGTCATTGGTTATTGTTTTTGAATTTAATTGGGAATTTATGACGTCGGCCAAACAAACAATTGCACTAGTCATTTGTTTCTGTTTATTTTCTATTCCTTTATCGCGTTTAGCTGTGGAATCAGCAATAGCCGCCTTAATTTCTAGATTTATTTTAGGGGCATCTAATTGGGCACAATTTTTAGGTAACAAATATTTTGAGATCAAGTTTTTACGATTTTCCTTATCCAGACCGTCCTTAACAATGTGTAATAAGCGATTTGCAAGTTCGTTGCGTATTTCAGGACCGTATTTGTCAGTTTTAGTAGGATCATCGCCTAAAATTTCTAAAATTTCCGTATCTATATCAGGAATATTAGCATCGAGAGCTTGTTCTTCGGAGGGTACATCCGTGGAAGTACTAGGGCCTGGCTCAGGTTCACAGATTTTATAAGAGTCTTGAACTGTTTCATATTCAGGTGGCCATTCTAATAACCAATCATCTGGTCGCAGTGCGGGGGTGTCTGAAAATTGTCATAGACATGATAATTTTATTATGTAAGTTAAATAACTTACTTTGACATAAAAAGTGGGCTTAAATAAGTACATGACTATTTTATAATATCATAATCTTTTATCTTTATAAAAAGAATTGAAATTAAAGCAAACTTAATTATGTTTGTAGATTACTCATAGTCATAATAATAATTAGGTTAGGTTACAATCCCCAGCGGAAGGAACGCCAACCGTATTTTAAATGCGTTGAGACAGCCCCATTGACTGTTCAGGTTGCATTAAACTTAAATACGTAGATACGTAAACAAGGCGGTAAGAAGATAGTTATCACATCACTTTAAAATGAGTAAATAGGTAAATACCTGCTCCAATATCATCATCGTGTAGACCAACAGCTTCCTCCAAGTCTGAGACACTTTCCGAAACACTCATTTGTCTTTTACGAATTTTGCGTTCTAACTTTCTTATTTTAATTTTGTAACAGATAACGTCTTCTTCACGAGACTTAGAATCCTTACGTTTTGGCATTTTTATAACACACTGTGCAAAGATGCGAGATAGATGTTGAGTGGTTGAGCACTAGAATGCGAATGATTGGCGAGAATCGTCTGAGAGCGGAACTGGACCAAGTACCCACATGCAAAAAAGATAAATAAAAATAATTTTTATGTGGGTATGTGACATAAAATTGTCATAGATAAAGAAAAAAAATTTTTTTTTTCTCTCTCTACTAAGTGCATGAGTGGTGACAACTAGGCGTAACTACATGTGTAAATTACTAATCTCGAGGACGAGGCGCGAAGTATAATCGACCAATTGTATTTGACTCGAAAATTTCGAACAACTCCATAGAAATGTCGATAGATGGCGCTAAGCGTCAGTTCTATCGCGCTAGTTTCATAATTAAATAAGTTTTATGAAGAAAACTTTTTAACAAAATAAAACCGACTTCCAAAAAACCACTAGGTACAGTGTGAAAAATAACTTTAATTTCAGAAGATGGTGTCTTTGGATCTGTATTTTAGTTTTTTGCCACCGACTTCCGAAATTGAAGTTATTTTTCACATTGCAGTGTTTTTTGGAGGTCGGTTTTTTTTGTTAAAAAGTTTTTATTTCTCGCTTTTTAGTGGGTCTGTTTATAATTTATCTAAGTTACAATAGCCTAATGTCAACTTGCTTATCGCCTTTTACAAAATATTCTTTTTCCCGATGCAGGGGCGTTAATTGTTGAGGAGTTCTCCTGGTATTTCACCATCAGCTCCATTTCACCATTCGCATTGTGACGACCATAAATTGCTTACCAACCATTTTAAAGTAATCGAATCGCAACCCGTGAAATACTTATTATTGAGTAGTTCCGGTGGCCATCTGTGATCTTCTTCATCAGTTCCGCTTCACCAAATGGTGCTTTCTGAGAGCAAATGCACAAGTTACTATAAAAAATACCAAAATCGCTATACTATTGCCTTTAAAATTTGAGGGTTTCCCTCGATTTCCATGGGATCCCTTCATCAAATTCTAATTTGGTGATAATGGTACTACCTCAAGAGCATACCATTTCAAACGAAAAAATTATTTTCAAAATCGATCCACAATTGACGGAGAACTTTCCGTGCAAAATCGTCTAATCAGGTGAGGATTTGTATAGGAAGTAAATTAGTTAGGTAGTCAAGTTTGGCTTTTAGTTAGAGCATGGTACGAAATGATCAGTCAGCGAATACGACACGCACTTGGCTGTTATAAAAACTACGGAACCCTACACTGCGCGTGGCCCTACACGCACTTGACCGGTTTTTATCCATATATTTTCTTACATAATTTTTAGTTCTTAATAAAATACTTACGTTACTTAATACCACGAATATTTTAAAACCAAAATTAGCTAAATTCGTCGAGCAGTTCTGGATTAATTGATTTATATACAACACTAGCTTCTGCCAGCGGCTTCGCCCGCGTGGGAAGTTTTTCCCGTGTAAATCCCGATCCCCTGGGAATTTCAAAAAATACTTTTTTAGCGGATGCCTACGTCATAACATCTACCTGCATGCCAAATTTCAGCCCGATCCGTCCAGTGGTTTGGGCTGTGCGTTGATAGATCACTATGTCAGTCAGTCAGTCAGTCAGTCACCTTTGAGTTATATATATTTAGATTTAGATGTGTCGTAATTAACGCACACCCTCAAACACCCCAATTAGAAAATTACGTTATTATCATAATATTTGAATTTCTAGTTTTACTTGTTTAAACAGTTTTTTTAAGACTTTAACTTCCCTTTTAAATGAGTTTCATTTTTTCTGTAATGTGTACTGAATGACGGAATTTATATAAATCTGCATTTTAAAAGTTACTACTTTAATTTACGGTCCATAGTTAGTTTGTTTTACTATATAGTGAAAGTGTAATTTTTAATTTACGTAGATTTAATTGATTTGGGATAAACAATTCATTATTTTTTAATTAAAATTGATAAAAATCGATTCAGTAAACGATTCTGAACAAACTAATTTCAGGATGTGCATGAATTATGTTTCTATATATAAAGACAAGCGTTGTTAACTTCAGTCCTTAATTTTTTACATGTCACACGTCTTTTGAAAGATTTGGACAAAAAAATATCATAAAGCTAAAGATAAACCTAATTTTAACAAGGTATATAATAATTTAATTACTCAGAGGTTCATTATTTGTTGTAGGTAGGTATAATTTATTGCTTACAATCTAACATTTTAATTGGATACCGCCTGTGTAGATAATATTTGTGGATTACTTGTGAACAAAGAATTTCAAATATATTATTGTACCACTTGATAAATCTGAGGCTATTAAAATCTTAATTAGTATTAAAATTGGCATCGAGATAACTGTTATATGAACGTGTATATATTGAAAATTGTATGTTGGATCTAGTTTGTGGTCTCAAGGAATTTACTACGAGTTTGGTGGAGGTATGAAGGAAACTAATTTCAGGAATTCAATTAGATGCTACGGATTTCTGCGTAGGATTAATCGTAAGACATTATGTTGGTATTTGTTGAGAGCGATAATTTCGCAATACTTACAGCATAACGTCTACTAATGCAAGGTGTGCCAAAAGAAAGTTTATATTTATTTAGCTTACTGTGCGAAAGCAATGATTAGGAGAGACGCACGGGTATGTCAATCGGTAGCCTAGCTTTTGGGAATTTAATCACTATGAAGCGTTTTATAGAAACCTAACGCGCGTTGTGATTATGCGAATTTTATAAAAATGGTAATTCTGCGACTATATTCGAGGTTCTGCTCCCTTCAATGATGCGCCAAGCATTCCTCTTATTCGGAAATGGGTAAAATAGTTTGAAGAGACCGGTTTAACACTAGTTAAACTGTTGGTTTAACTAGTGTTAAACCCGTCCTGGGTACGTTGGGTTATTTAGAATGGAAAAAAGCGTGGAACGGGGTAATCGGTCTGTTCCTGATGATTCCGATTACTCCATTCGGAAGCGTGCAAGTGATTGGAATGTGCATAGATCCTATATCTCATTTTGCACACAGATCTAAAGCTGCACCCCTTTAAAATTCAATTGGGGCACAGAGCAGCATAGTCGCAGAATTACCATTTTTGTAAATTTTGCGTACGCACAACGGGCGATTCGTTACCTAAAAACGCTTCATATTATACGCCCATATTTGCAAAATAAAATTCTATTCTATTCTATTCTATCCTATTCATAGCGACTAAATTCCCAAGAGCCAGGCTACCGATTGACATATCCCCTGCGCCTCTTCTAATTATTACTCTTTCACGCAAAAACTACAGTACGTATATGAACGAAATTTGGTAAGTATATAGTTGACATCCTGGAATAAAACATAGGCTACTTATTTCCTGAAATTCCCACGGGATCAGGATTAACGTGGGAACACCTTCCCACGTGAACGAAGTCGCGGGAAGACGCTAGTGTTAAATAATTGGTGCTCACGTTGGGTCAGCTCTATCCGCAGCAGAGATAGCCTACTGAGCCGACTGGATCTCAACGTAATTTGGTGTCCACTAGTAAGGTTTAAGCTCACAGAAGATATATCGCTCACAATCTCGCCTGAAACCCTGAAAACGGAGTAATTTAAACAAGAATGATTTATGTAAGTAGGCGGGCATGATAACGTGTTACACTAAACTCCATGTTTATATTTTAGGCCGCGTTCGTAGCTTCCATGAATGTAGATTTTGTAGTGATAGTACTGAAGTTATTGCTGTGTATCTTAGCCACTTTTTGATGATAACACCAACCTATAACTACAGCGTAATCTCATTGTATAATTTGTACAATATTGAAGTGGCCTTTTATTGTATACTAGCTTTTGCCCGCGACTTCGTCCGCGTGGAATAGTTACTTTGGGCTAACGTTAAATTTAACCCCGATTTTGAAGCATTCTTCATTGGCGCTCCACTCCTATTGGCCTTAGCGTAATGATATATAGCCCATTGCCTTTCTCTATAAATTAACTATTTAATGAAAAAATATTTTTTAATTCGAACCAGTAGTTCCTGAGATTATCGCGTTCAAACAAACAAACAAACTCTTCAGCCTTATATAATAATAATATTCCACAACTTTTTCATACAACGCCATCTAGTCCCAAACTAAGCAGAGCTTGTGATATGGGTACTAGACAACTGATAAACATACATATATATTTCTAAATACATACATATTATAGATAAATTACACCCAGACAAAGAACAAATGACCGTGCTCATCACACAAACAATTGTCCTAGGTGGGAATCGAACCCACGACCTTGCGCATAGCAGTCAGGGCCACTGACCACTATACCAACGGGCTTGTCAAATATAATTAGTATAGATAGCTGTTGCCCACGATTTCGTCCGCGTTTCCGTCGTTTTTCGTAAAAAAAAGCAGCCTATGTCCTTCCTCACGGTTCAGTGATTTTGATGTAACAGACAGATTAACTTTCGTAATTTATTAGGGAAATATAATATGTCAATCTATAATACTGTTGAAAAATATCGCAATACGGAACCTCACAATATTATTGTTAATAGCTGTGCCCGCGACTCCGTCAGCGTGTAACTCCTTGTGTGTTATTAAGTTAATGTATTGGTAATATTGTTTAGATCACGTTAACATGAGGCTTAAGTACCTATAGAACGAAATTGTATACCTTCGGCCGCGAGACGCGTCGAGCGCGGCGACCGATTCTCAAAAATAATCCTTATAGCATGATTCAGTATTCACGCGCAATGGCTTATTATTAGCGTATTTCATGTATAACTTTGGTATTTCTATACCGATTTATATGATTCTTTTTTATGGAATAGTTAATAATGTTAACTTTTTCAATTAGGGGTGACTGAGAGTGTTATAAACGTAAGAGTAGACAAATATTATAATCAGAAAGCTTCGAAGTGCTAAGCTATCGGGAGTTACACGTGTTATTGTGAGTCAACCATAAAAGATAGACATATGCTGTCGTGGGATATTTTTTATATAATTTTAAGGAGAACATTTCCGTCATGAAATGATTTCTGTGTAGCTTTAACCATTAAGGTTACACACGCGACGGAAGCTTAAAAAATGTAGTAACTTCTCCCGTTTTCCCAACATTTCCCTTCACTGCTCTGCTCCTATTGCTTGTAGCGTGATGAAAAGTATACTATAACCAGCTCAGGAGTATGGAAAATAATTGTACCAAGTTTCGTTAAAATCCGTCGAGTAGTTTTTGTTTCTATAACGGTTATACAGACAGACAGACAAAAATTTTACTGATAGCATTTTTGGCATCAGTATCGATTCCTTAGCACCCCCTGATATTTATTTTGAAAATATATTTCATGTACAGAATTGACCTCTCTACAGATTTATTATAAGTATAGATTTATTTTACAAAAATAATAAAAGGTTCACAATTTATCTTAACTAATTAATATGTATTCATGTACTAATTACTATAATGTACTAATACTCACGTTAACCACAGCATATTATACAATACAAAATTTATGACACTAATTGTGAGCGGACAAGAAAAGTATACAATACTAGTACTCACGCGGGGCTTCGCTCCCGTGGATTCTATCACGGTAAAAACATAACTCTCCTTTTTTGCAGTCGCGTAAAAAGCCTATAACCTTCTTCAAGCTTCAAACTACTTCCATACCAAATTTAATCCAAATCCACCCAGTACTTTCGAAGATTAGCGCGTTCAAGCAAACAAACAAACTTTTCCGCTTTATAATATTTATACAATATTACTGTAACCTTAACTTTATACTTTAAATACGTTATAGTTATCTTTATTAATTGCTAATTATATTATTATATTTTATTGTGTTAGTGATTAAAGTTACAGCTAGAAAAGAACTATGAAAACTTCAGCAACCCGCCATTCAAGAAACAAGACACTGTTGTTATTATTACATATACCCACGACTTTATCCCATAAAGGGGAGTACGAATTAGAGACTGCAACCTGCAAAGATCCACATTGTATTTCTTTTGTTGCGCTGCCGTTAAATATCAGATTATACACACAATAATTGTGTGTACAATGCATCAGTCTTTTCATAAATAACACAAATAAATCTGTGTAAGTCCTTCTGCATGAGACTGCCAAAGGAACGTGGAGTGCGCCCAAACATACCGGCTTATGGTGGGCGTAGTCGGGCTATGGATGATTTCATTTTTGTTAGTCTTTCATCTATAGTTTCTATTTTTAATTTTTGTCACTATACGTTCTTATTTTAATATTTTATCACATCATTTTTTTTATACACAACGTGTAATTTAAAGGGTATATACATACCAAGTGCACGACTTCTTTGGATGATAATAAACGATATGGCAAGGGTTTTCTAATCCTATGTGTTCATGTGTGGAGCATATTAGAAATTTCAATATATTGATACCAGTGACCGAATTTTTTAAGAAGAACGAAGAGAATTATCGTTTTATTGCCAAGTGACGTGGAAAGTGATGACCCTCATAGTGCTGTGACACGTTTGTTATTACTGGTATTCAAGAAACATATGAAACCAATAATTTTGGGTCAATTCTGTGAGTCACTTATTTTGAGCTGAAACTTTGCATAGAGACTCCATACCAGATGTTGTCTTCAGTCCTTTTGGATAGATATAGGGTTTCCGTTACACGTTGTATATTTATGAATCTTATAAAGTTTGACCACGTGTATTTCATTTCTACAGCATTTGTTATATTTTTATATCTTTCGCCACTTTTAAACTTTTATTAAATGCAATTAGAATTGTGCTTAAATATAGGTACAACACCTATATTTAAGCCCAATTCTAATTGCATTTAATAAACAGATTAGCAATGGAGATGTTAGTTCACTTGTGATGCGTGAAGAACTATTTGGGTACCTGATTGCCAGCTCTCAGAAACATCTCCGCCATAAACCTATTAATTATACTTCAAGGAATTCAGACTAAAGCTTGCTGCTCATTTTGTATCTAAAATTTCATTAATATAGTTCAATAGAAACAAGAAATTTTAATAAATTACCCTTGGAATTCTCGTCATATTTCTTGTTGGCAAGAAATAATTTTAAAAGCAAACGAAGCTTAATCAAGTCAAACGACGAAAATCAAGAAATTAGAGTGTCAAAGGTCATCAAAGGGAAGTGAGTCCACACAGATCTGAAGGCGGTAGTAATTCGTAATGAGCATTCCGAACGCGTGCCTCGGAATATGAACAACGAATTACTATCGAAATTCCTCCGGTGCCATCGCGGAACTTCTACTTTATTAGCGACTAATAAAACTTCACGACTCCCTCATCTTCACTACGGCTCTCGACTTGATTCCAATTTATACAAAATATTTTTTTCAATATCTGATATTTTCGATCACATTCGTTCGCACGTCAACATCAGAATGTGCTGCATGTTTATATTTATATAGAGCATTTTGCAGACAAGTTTTATTTCATTAAAATTGAATATGGTCGTTGCAATAACTTGATTTTTTTACAAAAGAATAATAGTAGAACCTATTTTAAAGTGGTTTTAACATAGACAAATACTTTTCTTAGTTCTTTGAATTCTATTTTCCTTAAAATTAGTCTGAACAAACTAGATGACTTATCAAAGTTTACCGTCTGAAGAGTGCTTTCATGATGGGCTGCTCGTGAAGGGAGAGTTCAACTTGCAAGTGGATCCAGGATCGCTCGAGACTCTTCAGAATGCTTGAAAATTACTGAATTTGATCCGGTTTGAACTAGTTACTCACTGTTTCTTAGATTTCAAGTGCTTCAGTCAGTAACTTGCAAATGAAAGGAACTCAATCAAATAAAGCTTGGAGAGGTTTCAGTAATGAAGTTGTGTCTATTTAAAAAGTTTCTCTAATATATCTATCGTTGTTTTTTTTTGTTTGTTGTTACTTATTATTACCTGGCCACAAATTTTGGAAAACTGTATTGTAGCTAGTAGCTATTCTGTGAATTACCAAGCAAGATTCCTATCAACAAAGTTATCTGCCATCATTAAAGCGTAATCGGTTTTTTCTATTTACTGCTCACATTTACCATTATCATTACAGTTGAATATAAATCTCTGATGTAATTCAGCCCCATAAGAAACGGCGTTAACGATCCGCCTTCCGCGATCCTACAGATTGCCATGGGCGATAACATGAGCCCCATTGTACAGAGCGTTATTTTACCAAGAGGTCACACGGAAATAGGCCACTCCATAAATTAGTTCCGATCTCGGATTATGAAGCTCAAAATTTATCCGAAAAGTTATAGCTGCAAGATTGGTTCGTCCAAATTTCAAGCGATGGCGAAGACACTTTTGCGGATTAATCTGATCATTAATTTGGGAGCACTAAGCCCCTTCAGATATTCGATTATATGTAACTCGGATTACCGGATCATTTTGGTGGATTCCGTTCTTTGTGTTGCGATGGCTATCGTGTTATTGAGTTGGCTCGTGTTCAACTTAACTGCAATATCTAGTGGATCGTATTTTTTTAATTTTTAAAATATATATTGTGTTTATTTTGGCAATCCTGTTCAAACAGCAAAAATTACCTTTCAGCTGGTTGGTTATATTTAATTTTCTTTTTAATATTTTCCTTATTCGTTCTATTTTTGTTCAATATTATATTGGTTCAATATACCGCTGTGACCTTTCTAATATTAGCACGTTATAATGAAAGAAAAAATCTTTAGAACTTAAAACGAGATATTTGCCATGTATGTATATATTAACCGACTTCAAAAAAAGGAGGTTTACAATTCGTCTTGATTTTTTTTTTATTTTTTTATGTATGTTACCTCATAACTCGGAGACGGCTGGACCGATTTGAAAAATTCTTTTTGCGTTTGAATGGATATACTTTCTAGTTGGTCCCATTGTTACGAAATTAGGATCTGATGATGGAATCCTGGAGAAATCGAGGGAACTCTTCAAATATTATAGGCACACCTATAGCGTTTTGGGTATTTCTTATAGTATCTTGTGCAGTTGCTTCCGAAAAGTAACATTTGGGGAAGTAGAACTGATGATGAAGACCACAGATGGCCACTGAAACTCCTCAATAATAAGTATTTCGTGGATTGCGATTCGATTACTTGAGTACGGATGTTAAACACTTTATGCTCGTCACAATACATATTGTGATGTAGAGCTGATGGCCAAATACCAGGAGAACTCCTCAAAAATTGACGGCTATGCACAGGGAAAAGCAATATTTTGTAAAAGGTGATAAGTTGTTGACATTATGGCTTTTGTAACTATATAAATTACAAACCAACCCACTAAAAAGCGTAAAAAAAAAAATTTTAGCAAAAAATGGAACCGACTTCCATATCAAAACACTACAAAGCCAAAAATAACTTTAATTTCGGAATTTTTGGCTTTGTAGTGTTTTGATATGAAAGTCGGTTCCATTTTTTGCTAAAAATTTTTTTTGTTTCTAGTTTCCGAAACTAGAAACAGTGTTAGAAACTCGAAACAATATATGCACATGTTAAATATCCCGTTTTAAGTTGTAATGATATTGTTAGTATCCATGTTAGCTTAAAAACATATATTGAAAAAAAAATGTTTATGTCTTTGAAAGTTGTTTCATATACTGTAATGCATAACTAGACCCAAAGTATAAACGTACAAAATTTTACAGATGGCTCTCTGTATGCAAATATGCAATAAACTTTAAAACTTGCAGCAAAATGATACATTTTGCAACAAAGCCAAACATTGCACATAAAACTATAAAAACTAGATTCTTTCGCACCCAAGCGGCTAGTTTGATAAAACGCCCAACAAAAGCCAGACAAAGTAGGAGACAAGTGTGTAATATATATTTTTATGCCCAGTGGGCAATGTGGGCACTGTGGGCATTGTGTGGTGACACCGGCGGCTTTGTCTCGGTTTAGCGGCTCGTTAATCATCGTGACGCGCAGCGCTCGCGCTGCCGATAAGGCGACACACTGATGGGGACTCCTGCCACACAGGCAGCCAAGAATTGTAGAGGAAAAATATTTTTATAGGCGTAAAAGATCATAAGAAATTATATAGAGTAAATCAGCTTTTCCCTTATCAACTATCAAATCGATTTAGTGAATGGAGCCTGTGAGCGATAAAAGTCTCTTCCTTAATCTTGAGATCTCCATATACGGGATTTAGATAATGGATGAGACTAAGATATTATTAAAATGTAGACAGGAAAAAACTTCAATCATTATTTCAAACATTGTTCAGAAACAATATTAGCCCTTAATGTAATAAAAGAATGCCGTCATGACAATTATTACAAAATTTCTAAATATTGGACAGTAAACCAATAATGATATAAAACTACAGTGCCATCTGGCGGATTACTCTGTAATAATTCTCCGTTGGATCCTTCAAAGTCCTAATATTGTCTTTTGATAAATAAACTAAGGCGTGCTCGCAGCTGAGACTCAATTATTATTTCATCACAAACTGCCGTTATTACGTTCTACAGTGCCTCGAGATATCGCGAGGAAATGAATTGTATCGTCGGCTTCGCGGAGCAGATTCGACACCAGAAGTATCACACTTACCGTTATTTCCTTCTATTTCATTTGTGCTACGAGCTATAAAACAAGTTTTGTTTAAAAGACGGTTATTTTGGAGAAGCAAGTAATTCAAATATGTGTGTGCTTTGGAAACTTTTTTTTTTAACTAAACTATGAGAAAAAAGCTATAATATAGTCGTAACTTAAGCACATAGCTTAGCTAAATTAGATCTTGCTTTTACTGCGGGTACTTTCAAAAATAATAGTCATATGTATTGATTCATTCTGTATTATATTGTACTTAAATATGAACAAAATTAAGGAGTGGAATTCCCTGCCGGAGTCTGTGTTTCCCGATAGCTATAACCTAGGGGTCTTCAAGTCAAGAGTGAATAGGTTACTTCTAGGTAAGCGTGCTCCATCCTCGACCACATCATCACTTACCATCAGGTGAGATGGAAGTCAAACGCGAACCTAGTATCAATAAAAAAAAAACTTATTGACTAAATAATCTTCCTTCCTGTCCTAACGTAACCAGTAATAATTTAGCTACTTTATCCTATCGTCTTATCTTATCATATTCTTTTTCAATAATTTTGTTTCATAATCAACAGGTTTTAATAAAAACATTGTAGAGATCTTATTTTAAGTAAAAAAGTACCTGTAAAATAAAACTTCTCCCTTTCATAAACCAGTGCATACAGAGCCTGTTAATAATAAAAGTAATTACAGTATGCAAAATTACGTTTCATGTTTAAAAAAAGGAAGTTATATTGGATTATATAAAGAAAAATAATAAAAATATTATTAATTTAAAATATATGTAAAATTAAGAGCTAACTATCAGTTGGAACACAAAAAAAAAAACCAAATAATAAGATCTTAAATTTGAATTAATTGTTGTGGAGTTCAAAGTACGTATGAGATATGGGCAAGAATGCAGGTATAAAGTAATTGTCTATGTGCATGTGTGTGTGTGTGTGAGTGTGTGTGCCTGTGTGTGTCTGTATGTGTGCGTGTATGAAGTAGCTCTTATTTTTGTGTGTACTTATTTAATTTTTTGTAGCCAGTTCATTAATACTAGTTTACATTTATTGTGATTAAAGATAACTTTCCTATTTGAAAAATATGTAGGTACTTTGAAAAAAGATGCATTACTATAACATTTATCCTAAAATCTGAATTGCTGTTTACCTACTACTCATTGTTACTTTGTGACGATTTATCTCGAGTCCGGGACAAGGTGAAAAAGACCTTCATAATACCCAAGTATATCATTTTTAAATTTACTTCTAATGGTTGATGCTATTGTAGTATTTGACTTAGATATCATAGGTATTCATTGATATAAATGACAATATCATAGTATACGGTAAGTACAAATGTGTTTAGCAATATTGGACCTAAAACTGTACCTTGAGAAACTCCTTCTGCACGAAATATTCATGAAAATTTAAAGTAAATTTTAATTATTGACATGCATGCAGCCCTGTAGAAACTAGAAACAAGAGATGAAGGAATAAGAGGAATCGAAACAAGGTCAAGCGGGCATTGTCTGGCACTCTCTGAAGTCCAGGCTTTACGCAAGTTCCAAGAGGTTTCGAAACTGAATTCAATTTCAAAGCATGTTCATGACAGATGAAAGAACATTTTGTTTGTATTGCAAGGCTATAAAGTAGACTGATGTTTTAGTTCATTAGAAATTCTATGGCGAATTGACGATAGGTTTTCAATGCAAGCGTCGGTGAATAACGTAGGTAATATAATTTAGTATATTCAATATAGATCTCAGTAAGGCTATTGATTAATTTAATATTCAATTTATGTTGTATTCAAGCAAACATTTGCCTACACATTTTATGTTTCAGAAGATTACTAATAAACCGAATAATCTTTGTCTACCCTCATTAGGTACGTAAAGTTCCAATTACGAAATCAAAGGCTAGATCTTATTAACAGATTTTATCCACAGTTAGTAACTAAAATAAAATGATTCAAAGTCATTTTGTAAAATAGACTATTATAGAAAACCGTCCTAATTAAAAAAACGGAATTTAATGAGACTTGGTACACATACAAAAGATACCTTTTTTTTTTTTTTTTTTTTAGCGTGGTAAAATTATCAAATAAGTCCTCCCACCCCGGGCAGGGTGGGAGGGACTGTCAGACTTTTACTGACTAAAATCCACGGTGTTCCTTCAATAACCCTTTACGTACCGGGGTCACGGTAACGGGATGAGTCCCACGACCCCGGCTTCGGCCCTCTGCGGGGGGCCTCGTCATATTGCTGACGCTCTTTGAGGCGCGCGTGGAACACGACGCGCCGTCGACCCGGGCATGGTCCATGGTCGGACAGCGAGTTGCCCTTTACTCGCTGTCAATACCTAGGACTAAATACTAAGTTAAGATTTTTCTAAAACGAGAAACCCACCAAAATAATGTTATATTTTTTTTTTTTTTATATCAAGGTACTGTACCTTATAGTTCTCAAATCATAAGTTAGCGTAGATAAAAAAATAATAAAATACGCTTGTTAGTGAAATTATTTAAATCGAATATCAGATTATAAAAGAGTAAATAATACCCATATAAAACATCCATAGCAAAAATATTTTTATGAGAAAATCCAAATTTCCGAATAGACTTGCACTCTTTAAAACATAGTCGGATAGCTGATCGGTTCCCGAATTCTCACGGAAGAATTTAATATTTGAGGCCTTATTTATAGCATTTTTAAGAGTGTTTTCGATGAAATTTAAAATATGCCACTTTAAATCTCATGGAACATTCTTTTTAAAATATACTGCACATAATTAGGAAAGAAAATATTCGTGTGTCATAAACCACGCCTTCGTGTCGGCTATAAACTCAAACTTATATTTTAATAAACTTTGTCATGTGATACTATTATATACTAAGTAACTAGTTTTTTTTAGGTACTACATTGAAATACCAAGTATTTATAAACTATCAATTTTTTCATTATCAATGGGCGTTTCAAAACAACAAAGTCAGCTATTTTTCATCTAAATACAATCTATCTTGATATAATCTGAGCACAAAACATTCTATTTTGTTAAGAAAAACAATGTTTATTTACCAAACACAATTCTTGCAGTTCACAACCTAGCTTCTTCTCGTTCCATCCACGTCGAAACGAGCACGAAATTCAAACATTTGAAGGAAATGGAAATGTTATTGTTTTAAGCGATTGTTGAATGCAGCTCGCCGGGCGCGCCCAACCCTAGCATTGCCCGTGAGTCCTGGTAATTCGATGAGGCCTGTGATCCAACATCACTTGGATTGTAGATAGGAACTTGTGTATTATGCTTACTCTAAAAGTCTGCTTTTGTATTATTCGAAGCTTATCTTTTAAGAAGACAGTGTCTGACGTTTTCAACATCAATAATTATATCAACTATTACCTCATTACTTTTGAATAACGGTTAATACATTTTACAGATTTTCTACCTACTGTATGTTTGTTTGTGGTTTCAATCGATTACAGTAATTGGAACTTATATATTCGTGCCTATAATTGTAATTTGTCAGACTCCCTTAGCTCGCATAGATTTTTCGTTATTCAAATATGTTTGCCTACAGTATTATGGGTGGCAAACAAGATCGATTAATTTAATTTGTTTCTAGATAGGATCGAATAATTTAGTGTTAAGTACTAAGCTACTATAATAACTAGTATTGTAATTCAGAAATTAAATTATAATTAATCTCTCAATAGTATTCAATTTAAATTTAACATTGTCCTGCCTCACTGGGTTCAAACTCACAATCTGCAACAAGTAAGTCTGGCTCGATATCACTATGAATGATTATAACTTACTTCTTGTTGTACTGCGGTCTTTTGTTTTGTGATCTTCATATCTAAAGCATCAACCAGCACACTGACACCACTCCGTCCAGCAAATACTCGTGAACATTGATTAGTGCGCGGGCAGCACAAACGTGTTATTACGATAATTACGTTACCGACTGATTAATAAAACAATGATTGTGTGCGCGCTCTGTTTGTTGTTTTTCGAGCTCGATCCGATACAAACAATCCGCGTTAATCACGACCAAACGTTGAAATGCGATGTTGTGATATTAAAACCAACAGCAATGTGTAATTGAATGGAATATTGGACGACAAAATTAGATATTAGTATATCTATTGCGTGTACCCAATAAAGCAGTACCGAGACAGTGACAAAGTTACTATCGAGTCCCATGTTTGAGCGATGTAAATTGTAAAGGTCGAACTCATGTCACCTTGGAAAATAACCTGACCGCAAGCCGACTTCATCAATTACAAGACCCAAATCAGTTGTGAGTGGCGTTCACCATGAAAACAAAGGGGCTTTGAGTCGGTGACATTTCACTCACCTTGTCGCAATCACTGACGTTTGTTACATCAAAGGAGAAAAAGAAAAAAGCTTAAACGATAACGTGTATGTAACACAAATAACATGGCGGCCGGGCTGTCACCCCTTCCGCACCGCGGCCGCACTCGGGCGCACATTACTCATATTTCCAAGCGACGGGAGCTATTGTGGCGCTTGTACTTTTTTCGGCATTCGGCTTCGCAACATGATTGTTTAAAATCACAGAGCGTGTGCTCCCTGATAAGATTTATGTACTGCTTCTGACACTTAATTTTGTTCCCGTTCGCTACTTGACGTCACGACGAGGATTATGATTTTTTTTTAGCCTTTTTATTTTCATGTTCAATGTGTAGTGGCTCGAAATTTATTTTGAGATGGTAATTTTGTTCAGCTACTTTGATGTTTAGAAAACTGGATTTTGGGACCCAAGCGGATTACGTATACGGGTTTACTAGTGCGTAATGCGTTTGAAAGCAACGCCTAATGTTCTCTAACACCGACATTATTGGCCATAATTTAGCAGATACAAAAACTGTCTTCGTTTTATGCGTATTTGTTTACAACGAAAAATACAATTATTTTCCTTATATTTTCGTTTTATTATTCCGAATACATTTTACATCAAAGGAGTCTTCCTCATATTAAAATCATCGTTCGTTGCTCGTAATTATTTTTCAAAGAAATATTATATTAATAAATGTAATAAAAAGCGCTTTAGTCGCTATAGGCATTGAATCTAAAGCAAAGATACCCTGGACAATGGGGTGATGAAGCGATCATCTGAGATTTTGCCTTTTGCTAATTAATACATCTAATTAAAGAGGAGCGTCTCAAAGAGAGCGGCGCTGAGTACCCCCTCCATACCTGTGGCGCTCTTATCTATACTTATAAAGGTAACATCTTCAAAACCGCTGATTCAATTTTGTTGAAATTTTCCCTGAGTTCGGGCAAACTGTTATACTAAGGATTGATGAGTTTTGATGATAGTACCTCCTATATAAATGAGAGATGAGATTATGCAAGCATCAGCGAGCGACTTAATGAAATATTTATTTGACGAGTGTGTGAAGAGGAACACGGAGCTGATAACATTACAAATTTAGCTTGAAGAGTTAAAAGTAAGATTTAATAATGAAACATATGAAGCCCTTGTGCTCACAGCCTTTTCAAAGTAGTTTATAAAGTCTGCTTTCAAGAAGTTTTAAACAAAATTTACAAAGATAAGATATTGTAAGGCACAACTTATTTGAAAAATCAAAGTAAATGAGGTTTTTATAATCGCCAGAAACCACTACTTATAGTATTTCCTTTCCTGATCATTTATTTATTTAGTAAATGGGAGTGATATGAAGATTCGAATGACGTTATTGCGACGCACGCTATTTCGAAAAAAATTAAGAGTGGTACGCCAGTTCAAAAACACATTAAGTCGAAAACCGCTATATCGAATGACGTTATCGCAACCACGCTATTTCGAAAAACTGTTTGAATGGTACGCTAGTACAAAAGTCTTGCTATCGAAATCCACTGTTGCGAATAGTATATTCCAATCTGAATTTGTCTGGGCTTCGAACTGGATTTCGATACCAAGACTTTCGTACTAGCGTACCATTCACATAGTTTTTCGAATTGAAGCGTGTTCGCGACAACGTCATTCGATATAGCGGTTTTCGACTTAATGTGTTTTCGAACTGGCGTACCACTCTTAATTTTTTTCGAAATAGCGTGAGTCGCAATAACGTGATTCGAATCTTCATATCACTGCCTTAGTAAATACCAGAAGATAAATTAATTAAGTGTAAACGTTAGCCTGATTGAAAGATTTGAAAATGTTTTCCATGGATTTCAGTAGTATTTTTTAAGAAGCAGAGAAGACAATGAATACGTATGAATCTGCTTCTCACAAAATATATATATGGACTGAGAGATTATATTCAGTTTTATACCGGATCATATGATATGAATAATATATCAAATTAATATACCACCACAATGCTAAGGAATGTTCAGACGAGTGTCTATTGTAGCATCTTCTAATTAAATCGTGGAAGAATTCTGGATTAGCATCTCACGTGTCGGAGCGGATTACTCGTTGTCGGTTTCGGTACGACATGTTCCTTCACGCTCCTAATTAAATTAATTAGCTACCCTATTGTATGTATTTAATTTGCCTTCTAAAGACGAGAGATTTGTTGATTGCGTTATAGGAAATACTTCTGATTCATTATAAATTTCAATTGAACACATCGTTTGGATTTAATTATGTCGCACGCTGTTCTGAAAAGACATTACTTATATACGTTCCGATGATGGATGTGACAACAGGGAGACAGAAATAATTAATAGCTTCATGAGATTAACATAAAACACAAACAATAACCTGGAGTTTTACCATCGAAATTGTACTCGCCATACATTAGGATGGCTGCTGTTAAAATTCAAAGCGGAGGCAACGGCCGCCATATTTTTTGGCAACATATCATTTGTTATTTAGGCTACACTGTAATACGAGAACGCTACGAATACTTTACGAGGTGAAATTACGATGCCGAGGGGAAAAAATTAACATTCTAGCTTCATACGTTTTGTCCAGTTATTCGACGAATGCGGGTAACGGCGAGGCTCTCGAAAGGTCTACAATTTGGGTGAATTAGTGTTTTAAGCCGGTTCGCATGTTCGCCGCGAGTTACATCACCCCACTTACCGGTAACTGTTTAAAATGGCCGTGTTCAACATTCGCAAGCAGTACTTACTGACGAGTGCTATTAGACGCAGTCTATAGCTTCCTGGAACAAAAACAATGCAGTCACATTTCGTCATGAGCTGCAGAGAAATAAAAACGTGTGTGTTATGGAACAGGGTAATAACTTTCAACTTTGTTTATGGTCGCGCCACCGGGAGCTTAGGTATACAAAGTTCTATATTAAAATACACCGCACACGTGACAACACACAACACTGCAGACGGATTCAAGCAATTTGGAGATAAATATCTATGGGGAAATATTTCTATGAGTAAACCAAGTAAGTATCGCATGAAATCATATTTCGGAGTCTTTACCAGTCCTAATAATACAGATTCTGTCAGCAATGTAGCATTTTAAAACAATTACGGTCGTCCAACACTGAATTTTAATAAATCTGGCGGTGGCAGCGTTCCTTACTTCACCGGCACCTAATAGGTGCGTAATTCAGCAGTGCGCGGTGCAGGCGCCGGGCGTAGCAGCAGTGATTACGTTGCACAGTTTCAATTACGCTGCGTCACTCGGTCGCGCGTCTGGCGACCACTTTACATACGTTTGAGCTCGCTACACAAGTAGTGAAGCAGCGTCGCGGAAAAATTACGTCAATGAAATAATTGAAATCTTTTATCTCATAGAGGTTCGGTGTTGTTATGTATGTGCTTCAATTTTACGTCCAAAAACTGAGAAATAAACAATCTACATGAAATACATAATTATTATTCCTTAGAGAAGTTAGTTTCATTTTAAGCTAATACTTCAGTAATATTTATCTAGTGTTAATTTCGTTAAAATGACTTGTCATAATTAGGTACTTTTCTTTTCTTGAGCTAAGTACCTATGTGATTAAAGATATTAAGCCATATTTAAGCAAAGGTAGTTGAAATAACGTTAAGATTAAAATCCAGAATAAAATGAAAAATAAAATAAGCACAAGCCTCTTGTTAGCACGTCGCTCTTAACCGGTGAAATGAAATTAAATATTTATTTTTGTAAATTGGTAAAACGCGATCGGGAAGAATAGTAAAACCAGTAGTACGCTTCGCTTGAGGGGGTGTACTGTAGCGGAATAGCATCCTCACAGTTAGAAATGTATCACGTCGGGGTCACCACTGTGAGATACGCAGGTTATGGAAATGAGACGCAAATGCAGGTTTACATATACCCGCTATGTATTAATTATTGCAACAGATTCTGTACCTATATAAGGAAACGATTTTTGAAAATACAAGCATACCATATTCAACCTGCATTTGCGTCTCATTTCCATAACCTGCGTATCTCACAACACTTTTACACGTCATGTTTTTTTTGCGTGTTTAGTTTAGCTAGATGAGGCTGGTATTTCCTAACTGACTACTCTGAGAAGAAAGACCGAAACAAACTCAGAGGTCAAAGTCTCTTTTAAAGTCCATATAATTTGTATTTTTATGTGCTGGGAGCGTATCAGGGCCCCACTTAATAAAGCTGACAATTCGACATATATGTCAAAAAGTGACAAAATTGTTGAATTGTCGAGCTTAGCCTGTTTAATAAAACTGACAAATATGTCAAAAGTTGACAGGCAAAATCGTGACATATTTATCAAGTAAAAACGCGTTTAATAAACTTGACATATGTCACAAAACCACATCAAAATATTTCTGACAGTTGACGGCGACAATTTGTAAATAATTTTGTTTTATGAGGATAAAATAGAAAAAAAAATAGTAACAAAGTAACAGAATTAATCAATCACTAGTGCAACTACGATTGTTTGTTTTTAGATTTTGAAATGACATCATCCGACGAGCCCTTCTCACCGTCGGCGTTCCAACCATATTGGAACCCAATGGTTTTGTGCGTGATGATGGCAAATGACTGGACGGCATGGCTTAGTTTCCTTGGAAGATGGCCAGGCCTTTAGTGTGGGACGAATCTTGTGTCGATCCTCTCGCACCATCTCATCTTCCCAGTTCATCATATTGTGCTGGTGCTCCTGTTGCAGCTGCGGAATACCTCAAACGACGTAAATACAGTAATCTCGGTGATAGCTATATGTTCGAGCCGTTTCGGGTCGAAACTTTTGAACCGTAGGGCCCGCGTTCTCATAGTCTTTTTATGAAAATATCGCCCAGCGTTGCCGCTAGCGGTAGGGACACGAAAAAAGTTTCGATACTTTGTGGTATCGAGTACGTTTCGTTTCGATACCGATACTTTTGTACCGATACTCTTTATTTCATACTTTTACTCAATGAGTACTTTTTGACAGGTATCGTATCGAATAAATCTTGGACAGCAACGCCATCTGGTTTAATTAGACTAAACCTTCTAAACCATTACATTGAGCTCGAAATCATTCCTTCAGTCTTTCTGTTCACAGTTCAGATCCTTTCCTTCACTAATCAATCACTCAATCGTTTGCCGTTAGAAAATTGTTTTGTTATTATTATTTATTTATTGTTTATAAGGTACAATGTAGTTCTTATAATGTACAACGATATCCCACAAAACCGTATTATTTGTATTATTCTTCGTGTTCGTCTCGCGATTTGTTTTTCTCCGGTTGATCGCTATTGTGCTTGACTATTATTTGACTTATTAAATGTGAATGTGTGTTATCTAAAAGTACATATTCTTCCGTGCTTATGTATGTACTCGTATTAGCGATTGTACGGAGGAGGAATGGGTACTATAATATGTGTCTAAAGGAATAAATAATATAATTGTTTAAATAATTTGTAAAGTCACAGTTGTCTTTTTTAACACGCTTTTATTAGGTCGACCTGTATGTAACTAACTATGTAATGAAATCTAAGGTAACTAATTTAACCATCTTCCAAGGGTCGTAGCGTAATGAAAATTGGCAGCTGTATGTAGTTCTGATGACAATACAATAATATGGTACTGTCAAACTGATCTGATGATGGAGCCGGAAGATATGAACTGAAACTTCATGATGGAAAATCGTATCATAACTGTTTTGGATTTCTTAGAAAAGTTTTGTAATGAACTTTGACCACAATTAGGTTTCAAGGTCTAATGATGAAGCCGGAAGATAGGCACCGGCATTCCATGATGGAATATCCTATCATAGTCGTGTTTGTACTTGTGGAAAGGCCACGTAATGGACTTTGTACACAATCTATTTTGTTATTACGTGCATTTCTAAAAGCGTGTTTTTCTAGTGTATTTTAAACTATTAATTTATTATAGTATGTACTATTATTACACTAGTGAACCAATACCATTAGTGTTGATGTTCTGTTCTTCTGACCTACTGTACTGAAGCTAAATTGACGTTATTGACTGACATTGATGGCCTGACGTATGCGCATTAGGCCCTATGAAAAGTACTCGATACTTTGAAGTATCGATACTTTTGTTTCGATACATTTATGAGTACGATATTTTTTTCGATATTACTCATGAGTACAATATCGATACTTTCTTATCGATACCGTGTCCCTAGCTAGCGGTCGCTTGCAGTCTCCAACGATCCCACGCGCCTAGTCTTCTCTTGACTAGTTTAGTTTCTAAATTCGGCAAGGAAACTCGTGTGTTTGGAGTGAACATACCGCGAGCGGCCCTGTTTCACCGCTGGCAGCCGCGGGCGGAACCACCGACAAGACGCGCCTGGCGCTGGCGTGCGGCGCTCGCTTCGCCGCGGGCGGTCTCGCGACCTTTTCAAGCGATACTGGACTTTTAAGAATGTAGATAAAGTTTAAAATTATTTCACACTGAAAGTGCTCTCCGCGTCGCTACTGGCCGCTGCCATTCTGGTGTGATTCGACCCTAAGGAGGAGGAGGAAACTTGACACTGTATAAAACAAAAAAAAAAAAATTAGTTTGTAGCTGCTGAATCATAATATTGAAATATAAAAATAAATAAATAAAATTAAATACTTTACATGAAATGCTGTTATAACATTGGTTTTTATATTTTGAATGTTCTTTTTTCAATAATGGTGGCCGAAACAAACCTAACCTAGTGCAATGTCTTTTTGGTAAGCAAAAATTGCAACTGAGTCAGGAAACGGTCCCCACCAAACTATCAAACGAAGCCACATTTTCCCTATTTAATATAAAACCGCTCCAAAATAATTTGCTAATAAACCAGCTATCCATTATTATACAAAACCGCGTCTGCTTAGCACATCCATTAGGAATAATTGCGCGCGTCCCGGGACATGGGACATTGCACGCCGGGCCGGGCGGGACGGGCGGGCCGAGCGGGGCGGGACGAACGATTAATGAAATTTCAAATTTGGAAACGTGGGACACTGTTGACATTAGTAGGTTGTCGTGCAAGCCACTTGATTGATATAATTTTCGAAGTCACTTATGTAGAGCCTGAGAGCGATAGAGGTGATTTGTCAGCAGCGGACGATGTATTAGTTTGGAAGTTGTAACCGTGTAGTATGCTGTTGCTGCGTTTATTATGGACAAATTAGTGGAGTGTCTCGTATCTGTTCAGTTTTAGTAACAGTTAAAACTTATAAGTGATACAGGTATTATGTATTTCGAGAGTTTGTTTTGGATCATGCCATGACATCCCAAAAAGAGGTGGAAAAGAAATGCATTCCAGATTAAGTCATTTGAAAGCGACATTGCGTTGTATGTCTGTAAACTAGCATTGGACATAAGAAAAATAGGCTATGTACACCGCATTCCAGGATACGCGCGAGGTGATCAAACGTCCCCGTGTGGCGAGGCACCGACTTCAATCACGGTTGCAGGGTTAGCGGTTATTAAAAACGAAATTAGACATCCAATGATTACTTCGTGTTAAAAAGTTAAGACCCTCATCAGATCCTCATAAATTAAACACTTAAACTTATCCCACAAAATAAAATGTCAACAGTGAAAACCCCCATCTAAATCGGATCAATACTTTGAAAATTTTAGGTGAAATTTCTTTTATCATCAGCTCAGTACTATGAGATAATGATAAAAGATATAAGACACAAATAGATGAATTGTTTTAAAATTTATAATACGTTAAACTACTTAGTTTAACATATTATAAATTCATGTACCTATTTACTTTCCCTTGGATTCGATAATTATATAACCTAAGTAGATTCGATAATTATTATCGAATCCAAGGAAAAGCAAGTATCCCTCGAATTTAAAGGTTGAACCACAAAGCTTTACATATAAATTTTAAAACAATTCAGATATTTGTGATGTATAAGTTGGGGTTTGCGTTAGAAAGTATACGCAAAACCAAAAACCATGTATGTACCTATAAAATTTGAGAGCTTCCCTTGATTTCCCTGGGATTTTATGTTGGTGTCAATGGGCCCAAGTCAGGAGTTCAAGCTTTCAAACAAAAAAAATTGTGAAAATCGGTCCACAAAATTGGCATAGAAATCGGTGAACACACAAAAATAATACAAACAACCGAACGTAGTACGGAGCAAATCTGTAAAAAGCCTCGATAAATATTGAACTTCATAAAGTACAAGACTTACGAGAGACGTTATTTTTACGACAATATTATCAATTTAATTATTATGTGTAGTTCTGCTCTATTCATCATCTTTATTCAGAAAGTTAAGTCTCACAAACGTATAGTAAGTTCAATAGGTTTAGAGACGAAATACGTAATATCTGTGATGCCAGTTCTAGGAATCTTACCATTCAATGAAGACCTATTTCAATCAAGTTCAAATCTAAAGTCATGACATATGGCAGAGGACAAAAATAATAAACGCATAATGTCACTGTAATATTGGTTTTTGTCTACAACGGTATTTAGTTTACCACGTAAGTACATAAGTGGCCTAGAAATACCTATTATTAATTGCTGGTTCCAAGGTGAACTGACGGATTACGTTTGGAACAAACAATGTATATTTCTTCATTAAATCATAAAATACTCGGGCTCTATTTGTACGCATTTGATATCAGTACTCCGATTGACCTCCAACTGGAACGATTGATACTGGCCATTAATCATAGTGCCTGACTTACTGGATCACTTCGTTCAGCCAATATTGAAATAGTGAACACTTAGATTTATGACTAAATACCGCAATTTCTTTCTCTAATGGAACGGTATTACAATGTCAGTGAGGTTAACACCGTTTGAATCAATGTCTTTAATCAATTATTTAATAAAATTAGCTTGACAATAATGCGTATGTGTGTGTAGGGTGCAGGCAAATCAACATTTGCTTACTCTTTTTCCAACTATGTGTGAGTTGGCTTACAGGCCAACCGGATGCAACTAGTGTTACATTGACTTCCTCTGACGTCACAGATTCATACACACACACTCACGCACATATGCGCATACAGTCACTCTCAAACTCACTCACTCACACACCGACACACCCTTACACTCTACATCTTTCGTTTTTACCAGTTTTATTTTTGTTTCCTTATTTTTGTTAAATAATTTATGTGCCAATCTAACTTCTGTAAAAATATAAGCGACGCGACGTCTCGTATTTCTAAGTTAAATTATAAACAAGGCATTCACAAAAGGGTTTGGCCTAGCACCTTTAACACAAGGGTACTACAGTCTCTAAATATACTTACTGTGTATAATAAAACGATGTACATATAATTATGTCTTTACTTTAAATGATTACTATTATTACTGCCTATTTGTTCTCCTAAACTCAGTATCTGGGTATCAAAGCTGGTAAATATTCATGTCATATACATATGATTTTCACAAATTCATACATAAAATTACTAAAAAAATGTTTTACAATAACAAAGACGCATCGTTGAGATAAATAAAAGATTCGATCCGATTACAATCCTTCGTTCATTCATTTGAGTAGGTACTGAGTGCAACATCGAGAGCATGCAAACATTCTGTGCTGTGTTTTGCACAAGTATGTTGATTACTCGTCATTAACATCCATCGGTAACGGCTGTTAATGCAAAAGCATCTCAGGTAGATTGTGATGAATACAATATTCTTTCAAAGTTTATATAGGTGATAAATTAGGTTCAATTGCCTTAATGATTCTGAAAACAGATTGTATTTTAAATTATTACTACTGGTCCGTGAACAAACTACGGCAGCACCAAATTTAATTCATTCTATTTAGCCATTTAGGTGCTGCATGCCGGTGCAAAATTCCATCTAAACGGTAAAATTTATATTATTAGTAAGATTATTCCATGTAAGTGTATTACATTGTATATCATAAAAAGGACATATGTCAGTGCTAATGCCTACTTTTCAAATTCAGCTTGATCAAAACCGTGATTTTCATTTCTTTGAGCGGCCTAAATAGATCATCCGGCCTTTTATGCGAGCTTTATCCGACCATTAGGTGACCGGGTTTCCAGTCAAGGAAAGCCCTTTGAAAATATTATAACTCACGCAGGGAAACATGTGATATAGCTGGCTATTCGTGCGGGCGTAGTACAGCGGGCGGTAGGCAATCAGCGTGCGAAGTGGTAAACCTTTTTTTTGTATTTGGCAAGCGTACGTGCCGGACGGGCTCGGCCATCGGACGCGTGCGTTGAGCCCAATCTACCACCGTGACGATACTTTGTTTTGACGTACAATGCATGTATTTATTGCGTGCGGTGGATATAAAACTAGATCGCCAATTAGGTTGCTAATATTGCTGCTGGCACTTTATCAGTATGGGTTGGAAAGAGATTATCAATTTACTTTTCAGTTTTAGTATACTCATAGCAGTTGCGATGCTCCATACTTTACCAACAGAGTTTAAACTTTCATAAAGTTTCAGTAAGTATAGAAGAATTATTGGTTGTAACCCATATACTCACTATTTAATGTTATAATGCCGAAATTGCGGGAATATTCTAACGAATACCGCAGCCCCGGATCACAAGAGCAACTGAAGGAACAGTGTGGGGTTTTAGTTAGTAGAAGTTTGACACTCCTTTCTGCTAAAACTAGAGTGGGAGGGGGTGGAGTTATTTAATGATTATTTCAACAAAAAAAAATATAAATCGGTCGCTAAGGTACTACGGCTAATTCTACACTGATGCTACCGCGTTCTGGAGCCACAATATTAAAAGACAACACACAAAAATTTCAAAGTCGAGTCCAGAGCTCAGACTGCAGCAAAAAAACTGGGAATTCTACACAAGGTGAGGCGGTACTTCACGCCTGGACAGCTTCTAAATCTGTATAAAGCACAGGTCCGTTACTGCGTGGAGTATTGCAGCCACTTGTGGAATGGCTCTACAATGTACCAACTTGCTGCATTGGACTCGATCGAGCGCAGAGCTAAAAGACTTATAGGCGACGAGGTGCTGGTGGACAAGCTTCATAGCCTGGCTCATCGGCGCACCGTTGCTTGCCTGTCGGTTTTCTACAGATTGTACTTCGAGGAGTGTGCGCAGGAGCTCCATGACCTGATTCCTTCATCTCCCTTTCACTAACGGTCTATCAGACGCACGGCTGGGTACCACCTAGAGTTGTAAAAAAACGGTTTTTTTCTTAGATGAAAAAAAACGTTTAAAAAAAACAGTTTTTTTTTCTGAAGTAGGTTTTTTTTCATGAGTAGGAAAATAAAAATATGTGGTTGTCGTATGTGAGTTGATATTAGGTATTTATTTATTTTTTGTTTAATAATAAAATACCATTTGTTTTTGTTAATTTATAATACATGTCTTAACATAATTGGCAACACCAAGTGTAAACTCCATTTACGGACGGGGATTTCCCTAATCCTCGTTTGGTTTATGTTTTGGTTGATTTGCGTGCCGACTGCAGAAACATTTAGTACGTACAGCGACATTCATACCAAGAAACATAATAGACTGACAAATGACAGGGCTAGGAAAATAGTGTACATTGTGCAATCAGTACAATCATCAACAATAATTAACACAAGCAGAATGTAATAGAGTCCCTGATAGTATAGTCGTTGATTCAGAATCAGATGAAACAAATACGGACACAGAACATTATTCCGAAGCTGATAAAACAAGCGTAGCCGTAGCTACTGATATTGATACAGATAATTGTAACACATTAAGTATTTTTTAAGTTCATAATAATAGTTACCCATTGATTTAATAATTATTTAACTTGAATAAAAACAAAACAATCAAGTTTAGTGTCTTATTCCACTTTAGTTAAAGAGTTTCACTTTTTCTGAAAAAAAACCAAATGTAGAAAAAAAAGTTATTTAAAAAATCTAAAAAACCCGACTGCTCAACTGAAATACAAGAAACAGGCACATTTTTATTTTAAAAAGTGACAAGCAGGCGGACCCATCCCATTAAAAAAAAATCAATTGGGTGTCGCCTGCTTGTCACTTTTTAAAATAAAAATGTGCTTGTTTCTTGTATTTCAGTTGAGCAGTCGGGTTTTTTAGATTTTTTAAATTACTTTTTTTTTTCAACTTTTTAGTTAAAATATTAATTAACATTTTTAAAGTTTTCCCGGTCGTATCACAATGGCACCCCACCGGATTCAGAAAGTGAAAGAGCTAAGTCCAGATTTTTAAACTTTCTCTTTGTATTATTTTTGCTAGTATTACACTAAAGATAAACATGATATACTTTTTTGAAATCTTTGTGTTAAGCCCTTTAATTTGATACCCATATTGTAGTATTCGAAAAAAAAAATCTTTTTTCATTATGTATAATGACTTCGCACAGCCGCCATGTTTGATTTTTTCAAATGTCACCTATCTAAGAACACTTGGGCTGCTAAGACGAATCTAACGATACCTTAATTATGTGAATCCGTTCAGCGATTCTGGAGATATGAGGTAATAAAGAATATTACATA
This sequence comes from Tholera decimalis, assembly GCA_943138885.2. NCBI lineage: Eukaryota > Metazoa > Arthropoda > Insecta > Lepidoptera > Noctuidae > Tholera > Tholera decimalis. The sequence continues at coordinate 1,024,437 of OW964553.2, read as the reverse complement.
CATACATACATACAAGATACGCGCAAAAAACATAACCCTTCCTTTGCAGTCGGGTAAAAAAACAAAGGTGCCAAGATTTTTTTCATGTTTTTTTTCAAGATTGTGAAAAAAAACATTTTGTTTTTTTTTTCAATTTACATCTCTAGTACCACCCACACTTGGTTGATATACCGTCTTGTCGTACGAAGTGCTTCTCCTCCACATTTATTGTGCGCACAGCCAAGCTGTGGAATTCTCTGACCTTTCAGCCTTTAAAGTACGAGTGAATAGGCATCTTCTGGGCTCGCTCGTCCTATCTTAGACCTCATCCGAGATCGAGGTCAAGAGTGGGCCCATCAGTAATAAAAATAAAAATAAAAAGTATATTGTTTAAAACACTTAATTGCTAAGTAAAAGTTATACCTTGTCCATGACAGTTGTAAAATTCTACGTAAAACTTGACAAAAGGTTATTAAATAATTTTCCGGCCACTTCAGAAGCGTTCCGTTCAAAATAAATATGGGGTTCTATTTAATGGGGAACGTAATTTAATAAATACATACATTTGTCGTACTATTAGAATTAATTCCTCTACTGGTACAAAAGTTTTACGGAGTTAGAATGTAACTTGGTTTTTACTTTTTTTGTTTGTTTTTTTTTTTGTCATAAGTGCATCAAAGTTAAGTTATTAGACCAAAGCTTGGAACTAATATACAACGTGTAACGGAAACCCCATATCTATCCAAAAGGACTGAAGACAACATCTGGTAAAGTCGTCTCTATGCAAAGTTTCAGCTCAAAATAAGTGACTCACATAATTGACCCCAAATTGTTGATTTCGTATGTTTCATGAATACCAATAATAACAAACGTGTCACATCACTATGAGGGTAATCAATTTCCACGTCACTTGCCAATAAAACGATAATTCTCTTAGTTCTTCTTAATTTGAAAAATTTGGTCTCTGGTATCAATGTATTGAAATTTCTAATAAGTTCCACACATGTAGACATAGGATTAGAAAACCCTTGCTATATCGTTTGTTATCATCCAAAGAAGCCGTGCACTCGGTATGTATATACCCTTTAAATTACACGTTGTATAGGTATTAAAATATTTAATAAAATAAATTGCCCCACCCAAGAAATTTCTCCTGTAACGTCAGTGAATTTTTGACAACACACAGACCATAAAATATTTTTTCCGGTGTGGGAATCGAACTCGCGATAGGCAGCGCACCACCCAACTTTCATCTACTGCGCTGATCGTGTCGTGATTTTTATAAATAAGAAAAAGAATGCTAATCTAACTTCGCCTAAACTAAACTACAGAAATCGACAGAGAACTAAATACGTATTGCTGGCCAAGCTCGTTCAGTTTTTATCGTCATTAAAGCCAACTCATTAAGGAAACTGCTTAAAGTTCAAAGAATCTAACGGGAACAAACCATACAGAAAACTGAGATAATGTAATCAGAATCTGTTACATGCAAATGAGATCGTAGGCATTGTATGAAATAGCCCATATTAACATCTATACAACGTGTAATTTAAAGGGTATATACATATCAAGTGCATGGCTTCTTTGGATGATAACAAACGATATGGAAAGGGTTTTGTAATCCTAAGTCTACGTGTGTAGAACTTATTACAAATTCCAATACACGGATACCAGAGACCGAATTTTTCAAATTAAGAAGAACGAAAAGAATGATCGTGTTATTGGCAAGTGACGTGGAAAGTTATTGACCCTCGTAGTGCTGTGACACGTTTGTTATGATTGGTATTCAAGAAATATATGAAACCAATAATTTGGTGTCAATTCTTTGAGTCTGTTATTTTGTGCTGAAACTGTGCATAGAGACTCCATACCAGATGTTGTCTTCAGCCCTTTTGGATAGATATGGGGTTTCCATTACACGTTGTATAAACAATCACGCCTATACCCCGGAGTATTGATTAAAAACAATACAATTTTTTGTAATCATTCAGTAAAAACAAACTGTATTTTGTTCCATTCATTCCCGATATCGCGCGATCGTTTTAAGCCGATACGATTAATAGATAAAGAAATATCGGCAAATATTGCCGGCAGCGGCCCGACGTTTGTTGGACACAATCGAGCCGAGCTCGCAAAAATTGTGTAGTTGAAATAAATTGGCCATTTTAACTGCTACACCGAATATGACAAATAATGTATTAATTTCTCATTGCCGCCGATATAATGCGATGTGAAGTTCGATGAGCGATGGAACGGGACCGTTTCTACGTAATTACAGAATATTTATAAACTGTTTTGATTTCCATTCCGAGTTGTGAATAAGATTTTAAAGCAATTTCATAATTGATGAGAAACTGTTTGTTTTAATGAAAATTCATGTGTTCATCGAATGTCATGTACTGTAGAGTATTAGTAATTATGTAAAGGGTGACTTTAATAATGACAATGTAGTTGGCGATCAAATTAAAATTATCCGATAAAACTCATGATTAAACTAACTAAATTAAGCAGCAATAGCTAAGGTGTTGGTCTTTAAGTCAAGAGTGAATAGGTTACTTCTAGGTAAGCGTGCTCCATCTTCGACCACATCATCACTTACCATCAGGTGAGATGGTGGTCAAACGCGTGCCTATTCTGAATAAAAAAACATTGGCCAAGTGCGAGTCAGACTCGCCCATGAAGGGTTCCGTAGTAACTATAATAATATAATATAATATGTATACTTATTTGACGAAAAAAAAAACCTTACAAATATCTTAAAACTAGCTTATTTACATTTTTTGCAACTACGCCCAATAACTTTGTTTTTCGTAGTGTTTGTATGAATTACAAAGTTATATTTGCGGTTTTAGAAAATATGCTGTATCTCAAAAACTGCTAACCCGATCTCATTCAAACTAATTTCGGTTGAAAGTTTACAGATTTTAGAGGGGCGGGACGTACATTTTACCACTTTGGAAGTTTATATCTTTTAAACAATTGACTTTATGAAAAATTGGTTTTAGAAACCCCTATGTCATTTTTAAAGACCTGTCTATAAATACTACACACGCATATGTAGGTTTCATGAAAAAAAATATTTTCATTTTTAGTTCCACGTATGGGGAGCCCCCCTTTATTTTAAATATTACTAAATATTTTTTCTTAAAATCGGAAAGCGGTTTACAAAATACATCTACCTACCAAGTTTCACATGTATAGTCCTAAGAGTTTCGGAATAAAATGGCTGTGACATACGGACGAACGGACGGACAGACAGACAGACAGACAGACGGACAGACATGACGAAACTATAAGGGTTCTATTTTTTCCGTCCGGCTACGGAACCCTAAAAAAGGTCGCGGGTTCGAACCCCACCCATTACACTATAGCCGTGAACCCACTCCAGACACAAGCATATTTAGCTTAGTTGGAGGGGTTAACAAGATGGCTGGTAAAATGAATTTTAACCACAACGCTAAATCTCTTTTTTTAAAAAAAAAGCAAGTCACATCTATCATTGTACAAGACAAAAGCTAAACGCTGAAAACCTGAAGTATTGGCAACAAAGCATCATAACTTTATACACCATTACGGAGCCACTAAAACTGGTAATTTATGTATTCCGTGCCGATGATCGTCCGCGTCTGCTAATTGACTCGGAAGTCGGCCGTGAATAATACTGAGCTGTAATCACCTTATAATTGTCAGGGAACGATAAATGCCCTCTTTGTGACTAATTAATTATTGATTTGTGCTGTTGGCTTGCATATACGTACCTACTTACATTGGACGATACGAAGTGATTCTTTTGTTTAACATAAGAAAAAGTCACGGTAAACGTCCCTTCGTTTGCGAGTGTGACTAAAACAGGATAGACTACGTAAGTACTATAAAATAACATTACCAACCTATATTATCAGTGCTCGGACACAGGCTCCCTCTCTGTGAGAAAGAATGGGCCATAATGCACCACGCAGACCCAGTGTGAGTTAATGGCTAAAAGCCGAGTTATAAAATAACATAAGCTTTAATAAGTAAACCAAAACATCCCAAGCCATCATGCTTGCACCGTTGGCGTCTAAACCAAGTGTTTAGAGCCATAAAACAGCGATAACGTCAGCTCTTGTCCAGTAAATTCTTCCTGAAGAGACCCTCAACGATATAAAAGTGCGTTTAATTACACCCTACTGACACGTAACCACCATTATTAACACTAAGGAGCCCATACAGATAAACGGGACGTTCGTCCACGTCGCTCGCCGCGACAAGGATACAACACTCGAGTACCACACGACATACATTGTTTCTTTACCGACTGTAACAAGAGTTGGATGCTCACACAGCGAGCAATGTGGTTTGTTCAAAACAATAGAATAGAATGTCGAGAGACTTGTAAGTAGCTAGCGTCTCCATGAGACTCGAGTGGTGGAACTAACAATCTAAAGTCGTCTGTAGTTGTGTGCGTGGAGTTCATTACTTATTATGCTCCAGTAGACGGGCTGAGCATCAGATGCTAGGACGCAATGGATGACGTGTACGGCGTTCTGTTCGTCGTTGAGAGTTTTGGACCCGAAAAGGGGCACGTCTCCCGGTTGTGGTAAATAGTTTCGTGGAGGATACTCGTACAGACGACTGCTCTCTAGCGTTTATGTGCGCCTTTACATCTCGAAACTTAAGAGCTGCGATATAACATTGTTAAAGGTATGCTGGACTTAAAATAAATTCGTACGCAGCGCCGAGTGCAGCAAGCTTGGAAGTTTTAGTATTAGTTGGCTGAGTGAACAGGCTTAGAGGACATTATAATGGCTGGCTATTTAAGTTTTTTTGTTGATTATAGGCTCACGTCTTACCAACATCTTACCTGATGGTAAACGATGATGTGATCAAAGATGGAAGCACGCTTAACTAGAAGTAACCTATTCAATCATGCCTTAAAGACCCCCATGTTATAGCTATCAGGAAACACAGACTCTGACAGAGAATTCCACTTCTTAGCTATACGGATAATAAAAGCATTTCGAAACCGTTTTGTGCGTATGTGTGGTAGGATGTACATTGTCCTATCCTACTAATATCCTACTTCCTACTAATCCTACTATCCTACTTCCTACTAATATTATAAATGCGAAAGTTTGTGAGGATGGATGGATGTTTGTTACTCTTTCACGCAAAAACTACTGAACGGATCTGAATGAAATTTGGTAAGTATATAGTTGGCAGCCTGGAATAACACATAGGCTACTTTTTATCCCGAAATTTCCACGGGATCGGGATTTGTGCGGGAAAAGCTTCCCACGCGTACGAAGTCGCGGGTAGAAGCTAGTACATCATAAAACAAAAGCGCATCACCGACCGTTCGCCTTGTAGTCCGATGATGAAAAATAAATCCCATAAAAAACAATACTTGCCAAAAAAACCAAGTCTCGCAACTCAATTCTTCTACCGTAAAAAGTTGTGTGATCCATGTAATACCAAGTCGGTTATTAATTTATTCAGTCCCTACTTAAGGGACCTTCTGTCTTAAGTTGTTACGTAATTATCTAACCTAACAACATCTTATAGTGACCATATCAATATTATTATTTTTTTAGCGTTTTAAATAAATAGATTGACTCAGCCATCGCATAAAAACACAATATATCTCACAAGTAATAAATTTATAAATTAGATTGTTTAATGCGATTGCCAGGTTTTTTTTTTACCAGTATTGTTTTTATGGGATCTCATTTCTTTTTGTAGGTAGTTCTGCTTCTAGGCAAGCGTGCTCCATCTTCGACCACATCATCACTTACCATCAGGTGAGATGGTGGTCAAACGCGAGCCTATTATCATTAAAAAGAAACCGAAATTGGAAAATATTTTAGTTTTTCCTTGATTCGTACACTAAACACTAATAGAATTCTATATTTGAAGCTTCTATGTCGGCTAGAAGTGCCTTAGACTTTTGATGTTTGATGATCGGTCAGTCAATCAGTGAGTGACAAAATTAAGAAACTTTGACTCGTTATAATTCTTAAACTACTGGTTCAAATTGAATGAAATCTGAAACATACCATGTTTATACAATGCCTGCTTAGTTACTGAAAATTCAAGCTTCTAGTTTTATCCACAACGAAGTTATAGGGGTTCGAAAATGGCCAGAACTGCTACGAGAAAAGTATGGTATGGTCGTGCCGCTTTTTTGCTCGACTTGGCGGGGGCACTGCCGTGCCCCCAGATAGCTTTTATCATAAGCAAAAGATTGAATTAATTTTGCGATGGCAGTAACTACGAAAAAACTTAAGTCAGCTTTCTCATTTCATCATTTCTCATCACACATTTCTATTCGAAATATTTCAAGATACCTACAAAAAAAAACCGAATATAAACGAAACTCTTTTCCGATTACCGTAATCGATTCCCGTAGACTGCTAAATTGGAACACAATCGAAATAGCTGCACAAACACAGTGTGCACGCGACTGATATCATAATCAAGAAGCCAGCGGGTTCAATGAAACGATTTCCGAATGAACTTCAGTTATCGGGCGCATCTCCATTTCCGAGAAACCTGTTCCCAACTGAAGTCACTATGCAAGGTGCGCAAAACATGCAGGAAATGCTAATGCATAGTTGCACGATTTTAATCAGGCGATATTTTACAAAAGTCCTTGACAAATAAATGTTTTTTGGATAATAATTATTTAGTATTCCAAAAACATCACGCTCCGCCCGCCCTGAAATTACTTAGTACATACATAAACTGTTTAATACAACATGAAATCCATATTATTCATGTTTCGACCCTCCGCCGAGTATCCTTTACTTAGGAGATGTTGGTCAAACGGCTAGTTTTAGGCGATTTAAAATAAATGACTCGCATTAAAAAAACGACCTAGTGCGAGTTAAATCGTGCATCAGGCGTACAAACTTATTTATTATATATATATATATATAATAAATAAGCGAAATACAACTTACTGATTAATCACGAAATCTCAGAAACTACAAGTAGTAGGGTTCTCAAATTTTGCATGGGGGTCCTTTTAGTACGTAGATGCTCGCTAAGACGACATTTTGCGAAATTTCCACGGGATCGGGATTTACTCGGGAAAAACTTCCTACGTGAATTCACAGCTCAAAGAGTTCCTAGATGCGAGTATTAGTTATTAATTTCAGTTTGATATCTCTCCGCGTTTCTGAAAAAATTGACCAAGTGCGAGTCAGACTCGCGTATGAAGGAAAAAAAACCTTGCAAATTTCTTAAAACAAGCTTATTTACATTTCTTACAACTACACCAAATAACTTTATTTTTCATAGTGTTTGAATGAATTACAAAGTTATATTTGCGGTTTTAGAAAATATGCTGTATCTCAAAAACTGCTGACCCGATCTCGTTCAAACTAATTTTGGTTGTAAGATCTACAGCATATATTTTTTTTTAATTCTTCACTCTTTTATTATAGAAGTTAGAGGGGTAGGGGGGACACATTTTACCACTTTGGAAGCGTATATCTTTTAAACAATTAACTTTATGAAAAAGTGGTTTTAGAAACCTCAATGTCATTTTTAAATACCTTTCTATAGATACCACACACGCATAGGTTTCATGAAAAAAAAAAATATTTTCAGTTTCAGTTCCATGTACGGGGAGCCCCCCTTTATTTTAATTATTTTTTATATTTTTTCTTAAAATCGGAAAGCGATTTACAGAATACATATCTACCTATCAAATTTCACATGTATAGTCCTAATATTTTCGGAATAAAATGGCTGTGACATACAGATGGACAGACAGACAGACAGACAGGCGGACAGACATGACGGAACAATAAGGGTTACGTTTTTTGCCATTCGGCTACAGAACCCTAAAAAGGATCTTGATCTTAAGGAGTTACGGAACCCTATAAATGTAAAATAGATTCGCGAAACGTAGTTCTTTATACATACCTATTAATATACTTAATAAATGAGATTGTCTCTCTGTCTGTATATTTACGACTTCAAATCTGTTTAACCAATGGTGTGGAGAAAGTTGAAGACCCAGCATCAAACATAGGATATTTTATTTTAAAAACCAGCCCCTGTGGGACAGAAGTTTTATATGAAAAGATATAAAAAAGAAAGATTTTAATAAAAACTGTGCCAACGAAGTCACGAGCAACAGCCAAATCTACAATAAATGGTATTTCATTTCAGTCCAGCAACAGACCGTGACAGGTCTGCAAATAGATCATAAACCATAACCACACAAACTAATCAACAAATTCACACACGTGTAACCTTCGTAATCTCCACCGAAATTGTAAGACGTTTAGGGTAGCCACCGAAACTAAAGTCTTAAGTCGTGTCAGGGACGGACCCGGCTCGGGTTTGACAAATGGTCGCCTTGTCCGCGCCAGAACCCACCATTGTCTCGAAATATGACGGAGCTTTGTTCAGGCTGTACCCCCATTACGAGCACCGCTCAGCGATACACTGCAGACTTATTGGAGAAGCAAATGTGACGTCATTTGCGTACTCTGTTTTGTATGCATTTGTCATGGTAATGATGTTTTGTTCTCCATAGTGAGCTTCTGAGTGGCTATTGCCTTTGATGGCGGTCTTGGCCGCGGTATACTTGGGAATTACCGCTCCTAGTATTAGTCCTATCTTGTGTCCATGAGTAGGTACTCATACACGGTCTAGCTGTGTGCTCAGTTTTATTAAAACCCAATCAGTCGTTTAACTGATTATAATAGAGCAAATAATATAAGTGTGCTTCAAAAAAATATCTAGTTTTAATTCCGGCTAAAATTCTATATCTATATTTCTAAATTATTCGTTCGGTATGGCTTTTTTAGGGTTCCGTAGTCAACAAGGAACCCTTATAGTTTCGCCATGTCCGTCTGTCTGTCCGTCTGTCCGCGGTTTAGCTCAAAAACTATTGGTACTAGAAAGTTGTATTTTGGCATGAGTATATACGTTAATGACGCCGAAAAAGTGGTAAAATAAAATTTTGAAAAAAACAATTATTTAGGGTACCTCCCATACATGTAAAGTGGGATGATCATTTTTTTTCGTTCTTCCCATAGTGTGGGATATCGTTGGATAGGTCTTTTAAAAATATTAGGGGTTTGGTAAGACCGTTTTTTGATCAAGTAAACTGTTCGTGACTTACCAAGCTTTAAAGTACCAATTTTCATTAGAGTCAAGTGTCCCCCCCTCTATCAACTAAACGGTTATAGTTAGAAATTCAAATGTCACGGCAGTAGTACCTATACATAACGAAATTTAAAGGAAAACTATCACACATAAGTGGGCTTTACAAGTTTACGAGTAATAGTCGACCAATTGTATTTGACTCGAAAATTTCGAACAACTCTATAGAAATGTCGATAGATGGCGCTAAGCGCCAGTTGTATCGTGCTAGCTTCTTGTGACGATTGAGTAGTGTAGCTCTGTGTCTGTATTTAAATTCAAAACACCGGCTATGACAAGTTTTATACAAATTTCTAAGAAAAAATTGAAACTTTCCGTGAAGTCAAATTAGTTAGGTAGTCATGTTTGGCTTTTAGTTAGAGCATGGTACGAAACGATCAGTCAGCGAATATGACACGTACTTGGCTGATATAAAAACTACGGAACCCTACACTGCGCGTGGCCCGACACGCACTTGACAGGTTTTTTTTTATTACGGATGAGCCATTTTATTCTGAACGCCGGATTCTATTCTGTTAATCTACGTGTACTTTTTATTTTGTAAGGTGATACTGGATTTAACCTATAATTCAACTACACCACGAAAAAGCACCTAAAACAATATTCATGTTTTTACGTTCAACGTGATTTAGTAAGATATGAGTCGGATATTAGATTGTCTCTAAACTTTTAAACTTTGAAAAGATTGATGATAATATTCAAATTATTAGTAATAAATCGCAAATGGATTTACCATTCACAATTAGACAGCTTTAACAAAGCATAATACATCAAAGTACTCACTGAAAATTAGTGTAGATATATTTAATCTCGACAAGCAAACATAGCTCACGTGGCGCACAATACGGTAATTAAAAGCAAAATATCATGATACACGGACAGACAGACGGGTAACTAACAGGATGCATGGCTGCCTGATTAGGGTCGGCATTTATATTGCAGAGATATTTGACGTGATTTCACTGGTTAAATGGAATGTTGAGTGACTGAACACAGAACAGGTCAATTAGGATTCGACGTATAAATGACGTGAACTACTAAATGTATATCTATATATGTATAGATCTTTATACCTACGTCATGAAAGTAATTTGTTTGTGTTATTAAATATTAGGTCTTTGCAAAGTCCGCGAAATAACTATAAGTTCTACCAAAAAGTGATTGTCAGTTAGTGACACATAAATACAAAAATATTTATTTGTAAAAATAAACAATGTAACGTTTTTACTACATAAGTAATTGTGTTAATGTATAACACCATAAGTAACAGGAAATTGCACTCTAAGACAAATTGCTGACGTTGCTTAAGAAGCAGCTTAGTTGAAGAGAGCCTGGGCTAGCCATGTTTGCCGTATGCCCATTGAGTTGTGGACCAAAATAACCAGGTACCCTGGAGCACTAAATCAGCCATAAAACGTCACGGTAGACCTCGTAAAGAATGTTTTTTTTTATGGATAATAGGTTCGCGTTTGACCAACATCTTACCTGATGGTAAGTGATGATATGGTCGAAGATGGAGCATGCTTACTTACAAGTAACCTATTCTCTCTTGACTTAAAGACCCCTAGGTTATAGCTATCGGAAAACACAGACTCCGGCAGGGAATTCCACTTCTTAGCCGTACGCACAATGAAAGTATTCCCAAAACGTTTAGTGCTTATGTGTGGGATGTCAACCATGTAACGATGGCGCATCGCCGTTTGTCTTGTAGTCCGATGATGGAACGGGCTTGGCGGAATTAGATTTTGTAATTCCATCGCACACTCCCCGAAATGTAACCGATAGAAAACCGATAGACTTGCAACTCGTTGTCGATGTTCAAGGCTCTGGAGCTTTGACTCGACCAGTGCATCGTTGCCAATGAGTCACTTGGCCCGTTTCTCAATAGACTCAAGCGCGTCCAGTAAGTATTTGGCAGATCCATCCCAAAGATGAGAGCAGTACTCCATACACGACCGAACCTGGGCTTGATACAAATTGAGCAGCTGTTCGGGTGTGAAGTACCGTCTCACCTTAGGCAAAATTCTCAACATTTTTGATGCTAATTGTCTCTTAGCCTCGATAAACGGACCAAAATTGAGGGTGGAAGATAGTGTTACCCCAAGAAGCTTAATACGATAGGTTATCGGCACGGTTACACCACGGAAAGTAGGAACCGCTTCGAATTGGCTCCTTTTTTTGCGGAGAAGAGACACGCCTCGGTCTGAGCTGCATTAAACTTGACCAAGTATCGACCAGTGGTCCACTTTGGTCCTGGACAAAACAATTCAGAAGTCATGAAGAGGCTTTTGCCCAGCCGTGGGACGTAGGCGTGGCAAGTTATCAGTACCAGTAATCTACATTAATATTATAAAGTGGAAAACTTTGTTTGTTTGTTTGTTTGCTCTTTGAAATTACTGGGTGGATTTGGATGTAATTTGGTACGGAAGTGGTTTGAAATTTGAGGAAGGCTATAAGTTACCTACCTACTGCAAAAAAGAGGGTTTTGTTTTTATCATTATAAAGTGCACGTAAGCGAAGCTCCGAGCATCTGCTAGTGTTGTTATAAGATCATTCTATGAAAATGAAAAACAATTATTTTTGTAGATTATCTTTATTTGTTTTTCTAGATATACAAAATGGAATGTAAATTTTCACCCAAAATATCTTAAACTAAATACAAATTAAATAACTACAGCATAAGCTTTCCACGAAACGCAAAAGCCGCAAAGTTATATTATTTTAACAATATGTAGTCGCGACCATATTCAGTATCTACATAATCCGGCCGAATTACGTAGGCGGTCGGAACGCGCGCGGTGGCACTGCGGCGACGCGCCCGCGCCGCAGCAACAGATTGCTGCACAACAATGTTTAGACGAATTTTAGCCACGAGCCACGAGCCACTGCGCCATGTTTCTGCTAATGAAATTCAGCCGCGTTCTAACTGTGACGGCGCGCCTGATCCACTCATCCTGAATGTTTTATTTTGGGCAGACTTAATATTGAACATACTTGTTGTTATTAGAAATTTTACAGTGGGTTAGGGTAGAAGAAAAAGTTTTGTAGGTATTTAAACATGTAGGAGTATAACTTATGATATCATTAGAACATAAAATGGGATATTTATCATGCGTGTGTGTGTGTGGTTTCGAGTTTCCGATCATTTAGTTCATCATATTCCGTTTTATGTGAAAGTTCTTATGATACTGTTAGTGACCATGTTCACTAACATGTTAGCGTAAAAATTTAACTTAACTTTTGATATTAGAAACTTACTTTGGATACAACAGAGTAAGTGTTTTAGATGGAACCACTGTCTATCTATATTTATAGTTGGTTATTGTTACGAACGTCGATTATGTATGCACAAATAGGAGTCTAGACCAACGGTTAAAAGTGCTATCCGATGCATGCATACACATATCAACTCAGAAGCAGGTCGTCACCACCTCGCCTTTCCCCTAGGCGTCAAACAGGCGTCCACGTAACGTAAGCGGATCAGAAGCTCCGGCACGTCGACTCGGCTACAGCTAGTCGACGCCGCGCTTACGGCTCGCCGACCGCTGGTTGACGGCTAGGCGGCACGACTGGAAGCTGCCTTGTGAATGACAGCCAATGAAAGTACGTTCGGCAACGCAGACCGCGGGAGGGGCGTGGACGAAGAGACGTAAGCTAGGGTATTGAAATCCGTAAGCTAGGGTACGGAGAACCGTAAGCGCGGGAACTGCAAGTCGACCACGCACCGCACCGCAGTTCGTGAGCTTGTCCCGAGGCGAGGCGATTACGTTACGATTCCGATTAGTGTGCGTTGCAGTAGGGGGTTTCATAGAAATAATACTGAACGGCTCGAGTTGATACGGTGACGATCCCTTTCCGTGTTGATACGTGAGCGACCTTAAAGATGGTCCTATCCATGGACTGATCTAAATAATCTCGAGGATCAACTTGTGCGGCAATTATTATGTAGCCACGAAAAAAACTATGATAGTTAAAAGTTTTGGTAGTTAAAAGTAAGTAAGCCAGTGAGCGTAATAGCTAGGCTAACAGTTAAACTTATATACGGATCATTTTACAAAAGCGTTTTATTGTGTTCAACAGTAAAATATATTCATCGTAAAGTAATCCAGGCCATAGCGTCCACAGTGAGGCGTTACAATAAATACGAGCGAGGCATTCACTCACGAAGCCATCCGAAAATCTGTAGTTTATGTGGCACCGTGGTGGGAGCTCCAGGCCTCGTATATCGTGGCCGTCATAAACAGAGGTGGCGCGAACCTTAGGACTTAGGATAAAGGTGTGTACTACACAGCTACCCACTAGAGCCGAGGCTTACAATGACATGTACACATTGCTTTGAAATCTTTGTTGAACATGGGTCGTAAGTAAACTGTTTTGTATCTGGCAAATTGTGATGGGAAATTCTTGATATTATATTAGCAGGAATGAGTTAAAGCAACAAAACGTCAAAGCATCGGTTTTGAACAGACGCAAAATACATACAACAACTTTTCTCGTTCATTTCTTTTATCAAATATTAGCAAAAGAATCAAAAGTTATAGAAAATGTGACAAAATACAGACAGACAGCGGCAGTGACAGATTTTATATTATATTTGGAGGTTTGAGCCTTTACATTAAATAAGCATAGCTTTTTTAAAAACTGAAAAGCAGTTAAACTCAAGCACTTGATTGATGTCAGAATTGTCGCCTATAACTCGTAACTTAATACAGAACACATGTGAGCTACTGCAGTAATTACCTACATTCGGTCCGCTAAGTACGGAATGCAATGTTGATTGCCATGTCGAAGTTACTGCGCGTCTATCGTCACTCCAAGCATCTATTATTGATACAAAACATCCATTATTTTACGTCTGAAATAAGAAAATAGCTACAAGAGTTGAATTATAAACGAATATCTCTAATTTAAAGGACAAAAAGAATCCAAAACATTTTCATCATAACAGCGTCCCTTTGGTGACATTTCCTCGTCCATAGCCGAATTGTTCTCAGAATTTCAATTCACGGAGCATCGAGAACGATTGCTTTTATGACGGTGACAACAGAAACCGAACGATGGCTGTGACTCGTAGATCCTACAGAGCACACACACGGAAAAAATACAACGCCGTCAGTCCGTAAAAAAGAGGGCAAAGTTTTAGCAATAAAAACCCCGCTAATACCAAAACTGGCACAATAATAATAATTTGCATGTGAAGAAAAAGCTCTGCCTAAGCGAATTTATTCTCTTTTCAGTGTGAAAGTGGGAAATTCAGACGCCTCCAGTGGCGGCCGCCTCCAACGAGTCGTCTTTTATTACGGACGCCAACGAACTAGTAAAACTGGGCTCGATTTTATTTCTGGACAATAATGTCGCAGAATACAGATGTCACTCCTAACGCCCAGCCACGGCTTGAGCTAGTTTCGTGAAATACTAGTTAGTAAATATGAGAGATTTTGTACTTTTCATCCGCGTTTATGTTCGCTATAATTTGCCATGATATTTAGACTTCAAACTGGGTTATTGTATTACTAAGCATTTCAATTTCTCAAGCAAGGCTAATGGATTTCAGACTTCTACAAAAGGTGTTCATAAATCATAAAAGCACGAATAAAGTTCACCAAAAGCTGTTAATTTCATTTCTACGACTTTACGGTAAAATTATATTTAATAGCCGACCGCTAAGCGATTCCATAAACGTTCCACTTAACTTATAGCTAATTCCCCTTCTTTCGATTATATTTCGATCAGACTTCAGGATTTTCCTACCTAGAGCTCTGTCTTCCTTCGTAATTCCTGGATCCTCATTATGTTTAATTGTCTCAAATCGTTAAGTATTTTGAGTTCTATTTTCAGGACCATAAAGTTCTTAGCCATTTCCTTTTATAGTGTTATCGTTGCGGTTCCATTGCCGCGGCCCCTTTCTTCACACATCTTCCACGTTATACTTTCAATTTACGCAATGATTCAGCTGCCGCGTTTATTTCCTCGCCTTCTGAGCTTGGTATTGGAAGTATTTTTTTACTGCTTTCGTCGCGGTATGTGTTCCCCGTAGCAGGGTCGCTACACCCACTCTACCTACTACACGCTACGCTCGCTGCCTGGATGTGCCTGTTTGTACACGTTACTCTGACACGATGACAAAGTGGGCTAAACGCAAGTGGCGTTATTATAAATGTTTAGGACACAGAACATGTTTCGGTATTTGCAGTTTGACTTCGCTTTGTTTCTGAGTTATGAAACTGTGTCTTTACGTAGCGTATGTACGCACAGAGCAATTATTACTACATACAGATTAATGATACTGAAATTGTATTTATGGTAATTATTTGAGCCGTCGGTAGGCGGTGCGGTTTTAATAAAGTTAATGACTTAGAAAAATGGAAACAGACTTTCGTGTAATTCATTTGTACACAAGTAATACTAGTTTATGATTCTTCATAAAGAATTGTATAATGTTTCTTAGAATGTGTTCTGATAAACATTAAACAATTCTTTTATTCCCCGTGCTGCGAGCTACGATGTGACTCAAATTCCCAGCATGCACGACATGCAGCGGGTTAATTGCTGAAATTCTTCAACGTACTTTATTTAATCTTTTTATTCAAATAAGAACATAATAATATTTTTATGAAGCTATTATTCTTGTTATAACAATGGCAAACGAAGTAGTAAAAACAGTGCATTGTTGTACGACTGATTTGACTTAGTAGAAAGAAAGTTTTAAACAACCTAGGTTTGGGCTGTGCCTTCGTCCGTGGACGACGCTAATAACCCCACGGGCACATACTGACTGTTACAAGAATTCATTATCTCCTAATCCATGTCATGAGCAGCCCTCTAGTTCTAATATTTTCCAATCAACTTAAGCATCGAGCCGTAATCATGCAACATCTAACCATGCATATTTTTGACAGAATGTTCACAAAGCTGTCTATTGCCTCCGTCCAAACTTTATAAAAACGACAAAAAAACAAACACGCACCCACATGAGTTATTCTGTGTCGGTAATACGATAAAACTTGAAACTATCGCCACCGCCACCACGTACCTGACGACTGACAGCCCACCTGATGCTTCAGCATTATTCAAATACGCTATATAGACGTCAGAGATACGCATAAAAACCTTATTTACTTTATCATTACGAAATATGTTCATACGTTCATATATGTAGGTATAAACCTTATATAAAAACCTCACAAAGAACTAGCAAACAACGCACATTTAAAGGGTTCCGTAGTTCAATGAATATCTGCACAATTTCTAATGTTTTAACATTCATAAGCGTCAGTAGGCTAAGGCACTTCTGATCGAGAATTTCGGCCCATTTCACTATTACCGTAATCACACTCTAGACACAAGCATATTTAGCTTAGTCGGAGGGCTTAACAAGATTCCTAGCAATGTGAATTCTACCCACATTCCTGGTTCTCTTTATGCATATATTTTTTTAATTGAAGTACCTTTAGATTTTTCGATTGTCTGCTAATTTCTGGAACGGGTACGTTTTATTTCGGTACTCCTCAGGGAATAGGTTGCGGAGTAGTCTTTTAAAGGTAATGATTCTATATTCTGATTGTCATCACTGAGGTGGTTTAATTGGAGTAGAAATCCCACACTTTCTAGTCTTTTCCCCAAAAGTACAGGCGCGTTTTGAAGGATTCCCCGTGATAACTACACGCACAGCTTTTTTTTTGAATGGCTCAAGTTTGACCAGCATCTCACCTGATTGATGGTAAGTGATGATGTGGTCGAAGATGAAGCACGCTTACCTAGAAGTAACCTATTCACTCTTCACTTAAAGACACCCACACCAGTCCTTAGCAATATGCACTGTAATGAAAGTATTCCCAAAACGATTTGTGTGTATGAGTGGGATGTCTACCATGTCCTAATCAAACAAAGACCTATTGCCAATGATATTTGAAATACCCAGAAATATGGACAGGATAGTATTATAAGGTTAGATATCGCCAATTGGCGACGGAACCCTAAAAACTGTAAACTCCGTATCTACTTTCTGTGTTGTAAAATGTAATAAGAGTGTACTTGGCTGTACTCGGCGATATTGCTTCGTGGGTTCGTGTACTCGCAACAAACACTTTGTTTTACTTTGAAAAAATTGTTTTAGTCTCGGTTACCGGATTTTTAGACATCAAACTATCAGTTTAAAACTTTAAAATCAAAAACTGAAAGGTGATTGTAATACCGTAGTAATGGAGCTGTGGCTAAACATAAAGACTAAAAATTTGTGGACAAACATACAAACATACACTTACGATTACAATTCAGCACACATGCTCGGAAGCTTAAATAGATAATCATATGCAAATAATTTCCAATTCTTACAATATTACATAATTATATACAGGTCAAAGTGAAAACCTCCTTTTTTCGATGTCGGTTAAAAAGGACAGAATTAAAATTATTCATATGTAAAATATTGATGAATACAAGTAGGTTCCCTACTCATAGATCTTAAGGCTGCTCTCTCGAAAAAAGCTTGAAAAAAGCATTCAGATGAAGCAACTTTTCGTCGGCAATTACAGAGAAATTACATCTGAAAAAAATTGTTAGTAATCTACATGATATGAACCGTAATTTGGTTTAGACACAATTTTTCTATCGGTATCACATAATAAGAAAAAAAAATGCCAAATCACCTCCAAATCATTAAGATGAAACCATTTTACTCCTTAATTTCTTATCAAAAGAGTATAAAAAAATATACTACTGCTTTGCAATACAAATGAAAATAATTTGGTTTTGTTACTTTTTACAAATATGTATTATTTTTTTTACAATAAATTAAAAATGCGTCCAATTAAAGACCGCGTTTACATCACCCCCGCACTCGTCCACAAATTCAGTGCGGGGCGCATCGTGTTGCTAGGTGGACGCACGTCGCGTTGCGAGAGCTCAAGCACTACGAAATAATATCGTAAAATATTACTGCAAAAATTAATTTTGTAAATAGTGGAATAGCTTTTTAACCGACTTTAGAAAAAGGAGGAGGTTCTCAATTCGTCTTGAACTTTTTTTTATGATGTTACTTCATTACTCGCAGATGGCTGGACTGATTTGGAAAATTCTTTTTTTGTTTGAAAGAATATACATTCTAGTTAGTTCTATTGTCGTCACGTTTGGATCTGATGATGAAATCATGGAGAAATCGAGGGAACTCTTCAAATATTATAGGCATAACTATAGCGTTTTGGGTATTTCTTATAGTACCTTGTTTAGTTTCTCTCGAAAAGCACCATTTGAGGAAGTGGAACTGATGACGAAGACCCCAGATGGCCATCGAAACTACTCAATAATAAGTATTTCGTGGATTGCGATTAGATTACTTGAATATAGATGTTAAGCACTTTATGCTCGTCACAATGCATATGGTGAAGTAGAGCTGATAGTGATGTACCAGGAGAACTCCTCAAAAATTAACGGCTCTGCACCAGGAAAAGCAATATTTTGTAAAAGGTGATAAGTAGTTGACATTTTGGCTTTTGTAACTAGATAAATTACAAACCGACCCACTAAAAAGCGTATAATAAAACTTATTATCAAAAAATAGAACCGACTTTCGATTCGTCAAAAAGTTTTATTTCTGATTCTTGTTTATAAGTTAAAGAGTATTCTATGTATCTATAAGTAGTGTTAGTGTTATAAACTCATAGCATTTTACAGTTTTAGTAGTGTTTAAATTTAGTTTGTAAAACATGGGAATAAGCAGAAACGAATGAAGAGAGGTTTAAAAAAATATTACAAACAAAAGGGTATACATTTATTATCAAGGTAAGTTTAAAGTTTTATCTACATATTTCATTATAAACTATCGCTTTACTTACCTCGCATAAAAGTAGATAGCACAGAGTAAACGGACAGAGGGTAAGCTTCATACAACTGCGCTATGATAGGTACACTACTACAAGCAAGGCGCGTGTGTGCGCTTCGTCTGAGCGAGGCCTGGCTTGAGCCGATATGCAGCGGTTTCTCTTCGTACGGACGAAGCCGCCAGTTGAGATAGAGAGATAGAGTTAAGATGTTAATGTACAAGAGAAAGAAGAAAACGACAAAGAGAAGGAAATAGAACTAAGGAAAGAAAAATAGATTGATGAGAAAAATGAAGAAAACGAGAACGAAGAAGGACGAAAAGAAAACAGAACAAGATTTTATATGGCTATCAAAATTTCTAAAAATAAATATATGTGAACACGGAGAAATAAATGAGGATGAAGAAGTTCAACCAACCAAAAGAATAAAAATACTTGGTGAAAGAAAGTTAAATTTCAGTGAATTTTAGTTATAATCTATTTGTTTATAAAAAATGTAACAAATAATATGACATACACTAGTAATAATTATACTACCTATCTACCTTACTCTAAGTTCCTACCTACATACCTACCTTACCTACCTACCTACCATTTTTCTCTTAATAGAAACCTTCCTCAGACTATAACGAATATTCGAAAAAAAAATTAGTATTGGTCCAGCCATTCCTGAGTTTTCCGCTTAGCAACACATTTAGCCATTAATTTTTATTTATATATAATTAAGTTAAAAAGATACATCAAGTTGTTTACCTCATGTTTCGAGCCAGGCTGATCTATAATAGAGGTATAGTTTCTACAGTACATACTCAAAGTGCATCTATATCAATAGATAATAAAAAAAAATTTTTGCAAAAAATAGAACCGACTTCCATATCAAAATACTACAAAGCCAAAAATAACTTTAATTTCGGAAGTCGATGTTATTGGTTTTGGATTTTCTTTTTTTTTCACACCGCCTTCCGAAATTAAAGTTATTTTTGGCTTTGTAGTATTTTGATATGGAAGTCGGTTCTATTTTTTGCAAAAATTTTTTTTTCACGCTTTTTTGTGGGTCGGTTTGTAATTTATCTAGTTACAAAAGCCATAATGTCAACAACTTATCACCTTTCACAAAATATTGCTTTTCCCGATGCATAGCCGTTAATTTTTGAGGAGTTCTCCTGGTACTTGACCATCAGCTCTACATCACCATATGTATTGTGACGAGCATAAAGTGTTTAACATCCGTACTCAAGTAGTCGAATCGCAATCCCGCAATCCACGAAATACTTATTATTGAGGATATTCAGTGGCCATCTGTGGTCTTCATCATCAGTTCAACTTCCCCAAATGGTACTTTTCGGAAGCAACTGCTCAAGGTACTATAAGAAATACCCAAAACGCTATAGGTGTGCCTATAATATTTGAAGAATTCCCTCGATTTCTCCAGGATCCCATCATCAGATCCTGATTTCGTGACAATGGGACCAACTAGAAAGTATACCCTTTCAAACGCAAAAAGAATTTTTCAAATCGGTCCAGCCGTCTCCGAGTAATGAGGTAACATACATAAAAAAAAAAAAAAAGTTCAAGACGAATTGTAAACCTCCTTTTTTTGAAGTCGGTTAATAAAAACAAAATTTGACCACTTTTGATGCGGTACAAATAAAAATGAATTTAACTTTCACGATGACTTGACCTTCTGTGATTTCGATACTTTGTGCCGAGACTAGGCGAAACGACGACGACGCATGCTGGCGGCGCAAGCGCGGGCCGAGCGCGCCTCTCTTTTCTGTTGCTTGCGGGTAGCGGAGAGCTGCGCAGAGTGACGCGCGGGGAGGGGTCATTAGCTCCGCCTAAATGGTCAAGGTTATTGGCATGAATACAAGCCTTAAGTTCTTAACATATGAATTAGAAATCCGTTATGTTTTGTGAGTAAGACATTCAAATAAGTATAACAAGCTAAGACGTTTGGTATTAAACATTCGAGATAATAGTCACGTCACAGTAGGTATTAGAATATTTATTTTCATTTAATTTAGCCAAAGTATGACTGATCATTGTAAGCAAATATTCTTTCTTCACAATAAACAGCCTTCACTTACACTTTGTAAAATTCGACAAGTATTTTATTTTATTTTGTTTTTAATATGATTTGATTGAAATTATTGAATTTATTGTATATTATTGAATTGAATTGAATGGAATTATTATGGTTGAATTGAATTTTAATTGTAGTTCTTTGTTTCTTTTTATATGAGCCTACGTGCCTGCAATAGAGGATGTCTTTTATTTAAAATAAATGCGACTGCAATACAAATACTGTTGAGCAAACGTTCAACCTATTCATTTAAACTCAAGTAACTTCTATAACAAAAGACAACTACAACCAGCCCGCATCTTCACAAGCTCACGCATTCAATCTCTCCATATTATTATAATTCACAGGCTACAATTTGCTACAGCCATGCAAAATGAATTTGTCGTTCTGCACACGCCATTCAAAGCGGCACTCAAGTAAATGAAAACGTAATGATCCCAACAAACGGGAGACGCTCCGTAACTTGTTGATTCATAAATTGGTGAGCCCGTTGCGGCGACTGACTGACTGACTGACAAATAAATAATTCTGACATATTACTCACGTCAATGATACATTCCATTATGAGTTCTCGCTATTTTTATGTCTTCTCACAGTTTCGTAGCACTTCCACACGCGACGTAAACCCACATATTATTCAAGATTTATTTCAGTTCGTAGAATTTTTGTATACGTCTACTTATAATATGATAAAAACTTTTTACCAAAAAATTAAACCGACTCCCAAAAAACACTGCAAAGTGAAAAATAACTTTAATTTCGGTAGTCGGTGTCTTTAGTTTTGTATTTTCGTTTTTGGCACCGACTTCCGAAATTAAAGTTATTTTTCACTTTGCAGTGTTTTTTGGGAGTCGGTTTAATTTTTTGGTAAAAAGTTTTTATTTAACTCTTTTTAGTTGGTTGATTTTTAATTTACCTAGTTACAAGAGCCTAAATGTCAACTACTTATAACATTTTACAAAATATTGCTTTTCCCAATGCTGGGCCGTTAATTTTTGAGGAGTTCTCCTGGTACTTCACCATCAGCTATACATCACCATATGCATTGTGACGAGCATAAAGTGCTTAACATCCATATTCAAGTAATCGAATCGCAATCCACGAAATACTTATTATTGAGTAGTTTCGGTGGCCATCTGTGGTCTTCATCATCAGTTCCACTTCCCCAAATGGTACTTTTTGAGAGCAACTGCACAAGGTACTATAAGAAATACCGAAAATGCCATAGGTGTGCCTATAATATTTGAAGAGTTCCCTCGATTTCCCCAGGATCCCATTATCAGATCCTGACTTGGTGACAAATGGTACCAATTTCGAAGTATACCCTATCAAACAAAAAAGAATTTTCCAAATCGGTTCAGCCGTCTTCGAGTAATCGGTGATCATACATTAAAAAGAAAAAAAATACGCGTCGAATTGATAACCTCCTCTTTTGGTCGTCGGTTGAAAAGGAGTGCGATGAATGGAATTGATTGGAGGCTTTTAATACAGCCATTCAAACATGTACGTTTAAAAATAGCAAATAAAAAAGCTGTCACACACAATCACCTACTAATTGAGAAACACTCGAAAGTGTAAAGTTTCATTAGACTAATATAATAATAATTAATAAATAAGTTTATCACGAGTCCTTTCGTAACCAGACGGCTGGCTCGTTCCTCGCCCAAAGAATAAGCATTGCCATACATCGTGGCAATACTCTAGTCTTCTGGGCACGTTTCCGGACGACAGCGATGTGGAGGAGTACTTTGACGCCTAAGTTTTATTTTATGTACATAGTTATGTTAGCAGTGTTTTTAAAATTAACGTTTTAAATCCCAATAAATTTATAAAAGTATAAGTAGTTGGTTATTGTAATGACTCGATAGACCTTGCATAGCTTGGGAGTCAAAATTTTGCTAAATAAATCACTCATAGTCTTGCATACATCTCCTTCTGTGCACAAGCTCACTATGTACTTACAAAATATGATTTGTGTGTTTAAATATGAATGAATAAAAAAAAATTAATTAACAATAATGTTGGCTGTTGTGCATTTTGCCGCAATCATTTTCTGAATCCGCAATTCATTGCAATCCCGTTTCCTGGTGGCACGGTGGGAACAGCACCACCACCATTCGAATGTAGCATAACACCTGAGGTCAAAATTTTGTGGCATTTTTTCACCGAGTGAGCTTGTGTCGCGCTGTTGATAAATGTGCCGACGAAAATAAAGGCGAAAAATTAATTCTTCGCAAAATTGTGCTCCAGAATCTATGTAACATAGTCGAACCACTAAAATGGAATAAGGAAACCTTAACAATAAAGGTTCAGTCGCTAATAAAGCTTCCTGATATTACGAATGTATAATTGGACCCGCAGTTACAACATCTACAATTTGGACAAAAGATATAAAATGTCTCCCTTCAGGGGTCCAAGGACGTGACGGCACTAAAATCTACGGCAAAGGGGTGCGGCGGGGGGGGGGGGGTCTATTCAAAAACTTTCGCTCAATTACTCGCGCGAGACTCTAGTTTAATTCTGAGCCTGTGTAATAAGATTACGTGTAATGCGATTAGGTTTATTACGCGGCATTTCGTTTAGCGCCCTCTATTGTGAATGTGGCGAGATAACCATCTGTTTGTCGGTCATCATTGCGTGGGACGACTCTGTGGGTAATGTGTGAGTGCACAACAACACATTCTCAGGTAATTCGCTTGTAAATAATCACACCATTTTACTTTTATGGCTCCCGTTTGTTGCGAACGTAGATAAAAGTTGAGTAGTCCAGATTTCCACGGCCACATAAAGGATATAAACAAATCTGCTGTTTATATGAAATGGAAAGAAACATAATGCGTCAGCTGCCGGCTTCCACGCAGTTGTTAGTATCACTGTGGAAGAACACCTCGATATTTTTATAATCAATAGTACAATACTTTTTGAACGGCTGTGCCGCGTAGTCTACAGATAGCACAAAAGCAAGTCGTAATCGTCTAGTCATCAGCGACACACTAACATATAAAATAACATTTGGGTGCAATTACAGCGTATACCAAAACTACTTTCTTTTCGGGGAAAAAGCCATCAATTGAGTACTCCCGTCAGACTTCTACTGACTCTAAACACACTCTGTTTCTTCAATGATCTACCCTTGTGCCCCCGGGTCACGATATCTCGTTAAAACCTTCCTTCAATCCCGGCAGACAAGGCTACTTACACGCTAAGGTATTAAAATGCTAACGACATTGTCTGCCTAGAGATAAAGTCGCCACTCCTTAGGCCTCTGCCAAACGAGTCCCGTTTGGCATCAAGCAACCAAAGTTTCATTGAAACTTTTAAGTGACCATTCTAACAAGCCAAAATCGTGCTTCAGAAAGATAAAACTACAAACAGTTGCAGGTAGCGTGATGCATACTATAACCGTAAACTATTGAAGTCGTCTCGTGTATTCATAAAATTATAACTGCTTCCTATTCTTGCTGAATGCATAACGTTTTAAATTAGACTTTGTGAAATATGCTTCAGTTACCTATCATCTTTCTGAGCAACTCATGAGTGCGTTTTAATGTATTAGGTAGTTACAACAAGGGCTCGTGGGGCATAATGCTTTATTTTCTCCGGGAGACCTTCGACCGGTGGAAATATAGAATTAGCACCATTTTATTAGTGGGTGAAGCACTGCAACTGCTTTTTAATTACAGAAAAAGCTTGCTGACGTGATGTGAAGTCAACTTTACTAGCAGCAGGCGTGTGTACAAAGTTTTTGAGACCATGGAATTACAGTCGGAGTAGAATAAACGTTTGCCACGCGCAGCAGATTACTTGACTTACCTCTAGCTGTAAAATAACAGTACTATAGCTACAGCCACTAAGTTTAAAATATACCTAGTCAGTTTAGAAATATATGGAGTCTTAGACAAAGACCTCCACGGAATGCAGAGTACGATCGAGACAGACGTGAAATATTCGCTTTATATCAATTGTCAGAATGCTTCAAACAACAAGCTACCATTATTGTTATGTTTCTTGGAATTTATTTTCTACAACAATTAGGCATAATTGAAAACAGTTTGCGAAAAATTGTAATTAAATTATAAAAATAATTGTAATAATTGGATCTTGATATCTGATAAATAAATACATTTAATTGAATTGTAATTATAATACATCCATAAAATATTATGTAATTTATAAACATGATGGTGTACAAACCTTACTACTTGGGCTTACAATACAATTTTCTCAGAGTAAATGATGATTCAAAGATTGACCTGTAGGGTATACTGAGGAGAATTGTTGGCAATTCCAACGACAATAAGAAATTGAACAATATTTGATATAAAGCGATTGTCTGTAGGTGTGATGGAAAAGAACAAAGTGTGTCACTGCTACAGTTGCATTTAGTTCAGCGTATAGTTATGAATATATTGTTCGATTTCTTCTAGTGATCTGAATCACCTACTGATTCGATTCGTTCCGGTATACCCGTCTACCCTACGCGAGCTACGTTGTAAAGATAACCTTACTAGCTGATGACTACACTAACAGCTGAGTATGCGACACACACCCTCGTATTAACCCTTGCATGCGATCTGTTATCACTCAGAGTCGCCGTTCCCGTATCTTCAACTTTACGACTCAATCCCATTAGACCCCGCCCGTAACGAACAAACAAAAATTACAACTTAATTATTGTTTTGTTGGAAAGTTGTTATCTTTTTAATTGTTTTAATTGTGATTTAGGGTTGTTTTCACTTTCGCAATCTCTTTGTTTGGCCGTCGCCGACGGTACCTTCTTGAGCTGTGACGGGTTAAATGTGGGGCCATCACCTGCTGGTGTGTTTAGGATTGTTTGTTGTTTATGCTTACGTTTACAGAAATGTTTTATTTATAAACGGACTATGTATGTGCTCGTTAAAAGTGGAAACTTCCTACACCAATATTTTCCTTCTTAAAAATCCACAGCCTGTATATTGTATAACTGATTCCTATTCCAGACTTATCTTACATTATAAGTTTGTAAGCTAATGCGGGCACTAGAGTCTGGCAAACGAAAGTAGAGACTGAAAAAGCGCGGCAAATTTAAAAAATATCAGCATAGCAACCCCAAAACTACTATGAAATACCTGGAATAACTTTATTTGATACTTTAGAATTATGTATTTAATTTCATCGGAATAAAAATACAAGAGATATTTTAGGTAGGTAATAGTTTAGATGTTGTGTCTTAATTCGATTTTAAAAAAAAAAACAACAGTATTCTAAAATAGTTCTGATTTTGATAAAATAGTTTTGATTTGATGTAAGACTTCCATGTGGAAAGTTTCATTAGAGTCACTGGAGTCATTGTTTCCTACGTTAATTATAAAACTTTCTAAATTATTTTCTGTAATTCTGTCCCTTTCTTTATGTTTATTTTCAACATGGATGACATGATCAGTCATTTTCTTTCACTCCTCGGGAATTATATTTTCAAACGACTCTTGTATAAATTTCTGTAACTCCACTGCAGGCAGAGCAATATTTTTACTTGCCACTTTACGTTTAGCCAAACTCCATACTAACTTAATGGCATTTAGATCACAGTGGTAGGGGGGAACTCCGCAATACCTCGTGCCCATTCTGCTTCAGAATTTCATCAGCTTCATATACTGGCTCTGGTGTGTTTCGTTTTAAACTTGTTTTCTAACGATATAAAATTCGTTAATTTTGTAACGAATAGCATCTATGTCGAAACTATCTATGTCGGACACTGTGGGTTTATATGGCCTTTACGCGCACCTTCCTTTTTAATTCTTATTAATGTAGTTACGCTCACTTCTGTAAAGAATGGTAAAACAAAATGATTAGGTTTTCAAATCATGAATTCAATTACATCTTTATAAAAGTTATGTACTCCTAGTAAAAACTTACCCGTGATTGAAGCTATTTTATCCGAGTAATGGTTCTGAGTTCTTATCCTATCTTTCAACTCTAAATCCGTAAGTTTTTCAATAGGTTTCACTATCTCATCAACCCCTGCTACATCCACCAGATTTTCTATAAAAGAAAATAAAATGTTAAAAATCATGCAACATTTAATTGTATGTTAAATAACCATAATGTTTAACATTCTATAAAATGAATGTGAATCAAAATAGATAAATAATATTTTTCCTCAATAAATATAAATTGTGAATTACGACAAAGTATCAACTTAGTAGCGTCATACTAACTATGAAATCGAACACCACACGTAAACAATCTTGTTTTTGTTTGAATTCGGCGTCTTTCTCCTGTTGTTTTTCTTGATATTTAGACATCATGCGAAACAACATCTCCCGTACTCCACTTTTAATAGTTTTGTTCATATTTCGCTGAATAAACGCTATTAACAAGATCACAACAAATCACCAACAACACGCCATCTTGTTTTGAAAATTGAGTTTGACATTAGTATAGCATTGCCATATAAAAACTTTGCAAATAATTCGAGTGTCTACTTTCGTTTGCCAGACTCTAACATTATCATTAGAACTTACAATGGGATATTTACCATGTATTTATTGTTTAGAGTTTCCGCTATTTCTGCACTGTTGCAATAAATAGGTACCTACACATTATAAATATCTCGTTTTAATTTCCAATGATATTTTACATTAATTTTTTGTTTCTATAAATTTTCATGCTCAATTACATTTCGCAATTATATAACAAGAATATTTTTCGATTTTTTAGTGCTACAAAAACTTATACGACTTTCTTGTTGATACTACCATAACCGGAAAGCATAACCACACAGAACATTATCGTAGAAGAAGCCACAAAGTAGACAACTACAACATACGCTGCAAGTCGTTGAAGTAAAGTAGAACAATTAATTAGTAGCATTATCTTTTCAATACGGAGCCTCAGTTAAAAGTTCTTCGCAACTAACTCCGCTAACTGCTGCACTGGAACCAGTAGTGGTGCATAACAGCGCAGTTAATTTCCTCTAAAATAACATTCAGGCCATTTCCGGAAATAACATAGGTATACAAAGTCTGATTGTAAATACTTGTAGGTACTTTTTTTTAAGAGAACTAACAATGTGGGATTCCACATTACCTTCTAGTAATCTTGTTAAAACCTCCCACTAAGCTAAATATGCTTGTGTCTGATGTGGGTTCACGGTAATAGTGTAATGAGTGGAGTTCGAACCCGAGCCCTCATTGATGATTTCAATGTTTACAAAGACTGAATATTGTAAATACTGCAATAAGCGTTTTAGAACTGATAGGCTTACTCTTGATCGTTCAACCACGATCTCACCAAATGGAAAGCGATGATATAATTTACTTTGGAGCACACTTGCCAGAAAGAGCTCAAAATTAAAAGTGGAAACCTCTAGGTTGTGGCTTTTAGGAAAAACAGACTCCGCGGCAGGTAATTCCACTTAGTAGCACAGACAACTATTTGCAAATACACACACAAACCAAGCAAATTATTTTCAAAATATTTTGTGCATAGGGTGGTTTTTCTACCATGTACCAGTGACACATCGTCATTCGTCTAGTGGTCTGATGATGGAAACAGTTGGGTGAAGTTAATTTGTGCATAGTTGCACTTTGGTGTGTGTCTGTGTGTAGTTTGGAGTGTATATGTGTATAGAAAACTGACATCCTGGCTTCTAGCCGTCGATATTCAAGACTGTGGAGGATTTGATTCGATCTACCTTTGAGATACCTCGTTAATGTTACCTCGGCATGAAGCGAGACCATAAAATAGATTGTAGGGACATGGCTTGTTTTGTTTGGTAGAATATAGTTACATAGATTGATAGGTTGATTGAAGTATGGTTAAGGAAGTATAGATTCAGAAAAAATATATTATGTTATAAATCCCAATCATGATCATTTTCTTTCTGACCTTAAAAGTGTTTTTTTTTTTGTGAAGATTTATCGAATAGTAAGGCAACTTAATTTTAATTTTACTTTCTTTTAATTGTGATTGAACTATGACTGTAACAACGGTTATAAATAAGTATAAACACGACGTTTGCATTTCAAAATTATTATGACTAGGTGTGTATTAATGGATCGCAAACACTTAAGTTGTCTAAAAATTTAATTGATTAATTATTGCGCAATGAGAACAAGCTAGTTTTGATGTAGTTTGTATCTTTACTCACTACTTATAATTTAATGACGTCATATTTAAACATAGCTTGGAAGTATTCTGCGACAAACATTATTCAAACAACGAATCCGTTGTCAGATTGGAATCAAAATACACGCGGCGCGGCTCAGCACGGCGCGGCGGCACACCTCGCACAATATTTCGTGTCGGCTGTCAGCGCAAACTTGCCACTATTTATCGCTTGGCAAGTTTCCTTGTCTCCTCCCCCCTCCCCTGTCCTTCCAGGACCCCTCGTCTTCCGCGCTCCCCTTCCAACCGACCGGAAAACTATAGCGAGTTCCAAACTGCCTGATGTCTCACTTGATAGGCGACGTCAACAAGTTCGCTGAATGCCGCTGAACAACGCTGCAATCCGCTGCAAGTTGCTACACTTAGTGTGAACGTTTAATTAGACGCTTTATGAGTGACGTGCACCTCATGGTAATGAGGGCCGCCGACTAATATGAGTATTCAGTCTGTACACTGGTTACTACGAAATGGAAAAGTTCTGTTCAACTTAGTACTACTTACTAAGCACGCCAGACTTTAGGCACTTTGAATAGACATAAGGTCAATTACGAGAAGAACATTCAGAGTATCTTTCAGCCATTTCAAGTTTAATATATTCCACAATACACTACAGTAATTATACAATTCTAACGCAAGATTACAGCGACAAATTCACGTAAAATGTTTCTTTGACGGCGCTCCAAAGTTTTCAATATAAATTCCTATAAAGGCTTATCTGGGGCTGAATGTAGGCCTAATCTCGCTTATATATGTATATATATAAGAAGAGATTACAATAATGTAGTGAGCTATAAATCGTAAGATCCGATATGGCTATAAAGTCGGGTTACGAGCGCCAACCAACCAGTCGGAACGGTACCAAACATTTTACATTTTATTGTTTCTTAATATCTGATTTATTCCATTATGGAGCTATTTAAACACTTTTCGGATTTGGAGTCAAGTTCTAGTAATACGAGCGGGTTGGTCGCCGCTTCAATTTGGAATTTGAACCAAATCGAGAGAATTTGATAATGCTCTCAGGTGTTTAATGTATCACAAACTTTTCCTAAAACCCGCTCATTTCTGGATAAATACAAAACAATAGTTCTGCATACAGCTTGCTAAAAGAAAAGAAAACTTATTAAAAGTTCTATTAGAGACCCCTTTCTTCTCGAGTAATCTAAAGGTAATAAAGTTCGCATGCATGTGCTAACTGAACATAAATTTAAATAGAAAAGGTGTTCAACCAAATTAATTTCCTGGCCTGAACGCCAAGTACTTTCCTAGGAATAATGTGCCGGTTCAACTCTCGAGGTTTTTATAACATCTTGTACACTGAATATGATTGGAAAAACTGTGTTACCGTGTATTAATGTTTTATAGACAGATATAACTTGTTACATCAGTGTCAGTACAGACAGTACAGATATTTTTTATAGGTTTGTATGTGTTTTTTTTTTCTGGGTGGGAAAATCATCAAATGACTTCTCCCGCTCTAGGTGGAGCGGAAGGGAGTGTCACACTTCTACTGACTAAAAACTCACCCTGATCTTTCAGTTGTCTTTGGGTTCCGGGGACGCGGTATGTCGTTAGAACAATCCCGCAACTCCGTAAGACAATAGCCCTATCGGGCCCCGTCAATGCTGCTGACAGCTCTTTGAAGCACGCGTGCCGATTCGGGCCTGGTCCTTACCGGACAGTGAGCTGCCCCTGCTCGCCGTCCGCAGGCCCGTGGCCCGCATGCTGCGGCGTGACGAAGAAATTTGTCTCTCCCTCACGCGTTCAGCCTCCTCTTTCACAAGTATGTATGTTGGAGTTATCTCTGAAACTAACTAATATGACCCAGCCTGTCCCTTTGCTGCCCTCCCAAAATGACCCCGCTATGCCGAGGCCCGTACTCCACAGGGAGTGCCCTTAGCGTGCGGTCATTAGTTTTTAAGTATATCTTAGTTTGTAAGCCCTGGCTGGGGGCCTTTAATTTATTAGAGGTCACCACAGGACAGACCGGTTAAGTAGTACATTAGCCGTATAGAGCTAAACTACGAGTGGCCCTATCTAAAAAAAAAAAAAAAATCTGAAACTAACGATCCAATTCTAAAACCTTTTCCTTGGTATTGTGGGCTATTTGTGAGTGCTATGGTCTACAAATTATTTTGAAATCCACGTAGAGAAAGTCGCGAGTGAAGTGTATAGTATTTTATTAATTTGTTTTTTCAGTCAAGGATAGCTAGAAGTAACTACGAGTGTTATAAACAGTAAAACTTCTACAATACGCAGACCTAACAGAACAACGAACTGCAAATCCAATTAAAATGCAAGTAGTTTTAATGAGGCCCTAAAGTTAATGCGGCGGCGAGATGAGTGCAAGATACACTCCTTACAGACAATAACGCTGTCTTAATGCTGGAATTAAGATAATCTCGATGGCCGGATTTAGGCGCGGTGCTAGTTTGCCGATTTCCGGCCGTTTTCCTTGTTTGTTTAGTTCCCCATTGTTGGTTAAAAGACGTGTGGCGTTTGTTGGTTTGGAATGAAACGCAATTTTGGAGAAAGGAATTCCACGCGTTTGTGTCATGTTGATTAATCTTGGGGAAATTCTAGTTAACTTTGTATCCTTAAGTCTGCTATACATGTTGGCCGAGCGTTGTCGAGTGAAGACCAATACCAACATGTAGACAGTATATTTGCCTTGTCTTGCTATCACTCGGTGTGACTTGCCTAGTTGGCCGAGTGAAGGCCAGCGCCAGCGTGTATAGAGCTCATTTGGTGCAACTTGTCTTCGCTCGCAGTTGCTCGTGATCACTTGCGTCACTTCGGATCGGTGTCGGTTTTTGGTCACAAATCAAAGGCGCTCGCCTGCGCTCGGCCAACGTGTGGGCAGCTCTACAGACCCTCTTCTACATTGGTCGTCTGCATTGGCGTTCGACGAACTTGTCGAACGTGTGGACATTATTTCTTGCCTTGTACCTATTTGCCAACGCTCGCATTGGCCTACGCTTGGCCAACATGTATTGCAGGCTTTATATGTATACCTACATAGGGAGAGATTATCATTGCTTACTTACTAAATTTGTATTATTTTCTGAACATTTATTACTATGTTAAGTATATACTTGAAAGTCATAGTTATATCTATGAGTTTCAAGTATTTGAATCTAAAATCAATTTAAAGATACTGGCTAAGTGCGAATTAGACTCGCGCATAGACGGTTCCGTACAAACTCATCGAAGTATACAGGGTGGCAGGGACATCGACGCACAAACGCTTACCAGGGATTCGGTACATGATTCTGGACCCCGCTGCAATGTAAATAAAACTCGAAAGTGCTACCTGATCAGCTGTTTTGCTAGAGTTAATTTGTGAGGTCAACACAGCTGATCAGGTAGCCCTTCCGAGTTTTATTTACGTTACTGTTTTAAGTGAAACAAGTGAATTTACTGGTTTTTTTTTTTAGAATTTCAACGCAGGGGGTCCATAATTATGTACTGAATCCGTGGTAAGCGGTTGCGCGTCGATGTCCCGGCCACCTTGTATAATAATCAATAGCACCGAACTTCATATTTACAGTCATCAGATGTTTTCCTCTACACGTGCTGTAAGATTTTGCTTCTTGTCAAACTTTTTAATCAACGGTCAACAGAAAGTATATAGTTATAGATTTTGATAACCTTTATTGGTCGGCTTAACCGACTTTAAAGAAGGGGGTTCTGTGTTAGACCGATGTATGTACCTATGTAGAATAAAAAAAACAACAAAATCAAACCTATTCATTTATTTTGGCACTAACTTCAGCCAGGTGAGTAGGTACCTAGCCCTTATTTTAAACAAAATTAGACATCCAATGAAACAATATTTAAGGTTACGTAAGTTTAACCATGCAGTGTAGTAGTGTTTTTGTTTGTTTTGAAGTCGGTAATTTTTTTTGTTAAACAGTTTTTTATTCTATCGCTGAAAAGATACATTCCCGAGAAAAAGCATATTCACAGACCGACTGACAATAAGCGTTCCATTTTTAGGGGTACGGAACTCTAAACATCAATCCAGTTACAACCGGAACAATTTCGTTGAACATAAATCAAACCTGGAGCGTCGATACTCGATAATACCAAGTTACAATCTCCCCTCGTCTAATTACTATAATTTCTAGTTCGTGTCACACTCACATCGCGTTTGACTTCCAAAGAGTCTGCTCAACTGTGGACAAATCTGTTCAACTTGAGACGAATCTACGAAACTATCTGGTGAATCGGGAACTTGGGACAGGGATATGGTAATAATCGTGAATATTGGATGTTAATTTCAAAAGGTTGGTTTTAATTCTGTTGCTTGCAATAATTATCTGCGTTTAAAACATTTATTGTGCACACGGCCAAGCTATGGAACTCTCTGCCGGCTTTTGTGTTCCCTGCCACTGATCTTTCAGTAAGAGAAAAAATACAATCAGTAATTCTGTCAGAATCTTTCGCGTCTAATTCTCTTAACTGATTTTATTTATTTATTTGGCTTACCTACAATTGTTACACTAATGCAGAGTTATAAACAATAGTTTAGACCAAGTGTACAATATTAGGCGGTAAACACAACAAGCAAAATTTGTTACAAGTTAAAACTGCTTAGGCTACTAATAACATTGTTTTCACTGTGTTACAAAGAAAAAGAGATATTTTAATTAAAATATATGTTTTTCATTCTTTACTTTTCGCCTGTATATGTATACTATGCTTAATTTTTTGTTATTCTTATACAGTGTGTTAACTAACAGAGGGCGTTCCCGTTAACCCGTACGCATTCATAAATAAATTGCGACGTTGCCGTTCTTCAAGTACGCGTGTACAGAGTGTTTCTTTTACGTATCAATTTAACATTTTTAGTAAATATTTTAATATAAAAAAAAACATTTTGTTTTCGAATGGTAATATTTTTTTAGCATGTATGGATGCTATACTATTGCGGGTTAACGCTAACGCCCTCTGTTAGTTAACATACTGTATAATATTTATCCATCTTCAAAAGTGAAAAATAAAAAAGTGCTGCAGATCTTACTAAACAAATAAAACAAAACAGATATTTTTATAAGAGGTCCCAAGTAGATGGGTAACATGATACCACTTGTCAAGACAAGTATCAAATTTTCAGGCTGCTAACTACCTGTATCGACGATCAAAGATGTAGTAACAAATGCTTTCCATCGCACGGAACAATCTCGAAATGTTGTGATCACTCATCCATGAATCGACCTCGGAAACTGTTGCTTACTCTTTAAGATAGACGCGTGTGACTGTTATAATTTAGCCACAAGCTACTCTTCGATCAAACTTGCCAATGTGAGGAAAATGCTTATCGGAAAAAGAGTACCTACTAATTATATGATAGCATTTTTATCTCAAATTGCCATCTTTCCATTACTAGTTTTAGTGTTACCAACATTTGATTAGTTACATCATTATCTGATTTCACAAACTACAATTATATAAAACATACAAACAAGAAGGCATGAACACAATTGCAACAAACAGTTATAGTTTAGTATAATATTAAAGAAAACTACAGATTATTAGAAAATGTGCCTAATTGCTATCTCATAAATACGGGGGTTTTGCAAGACATCCACATCATGCATACCTCCTAAACTTACTGTTCCTTACTCCAACAAACCAAATCTGTAGTTAAATAGGGTAACATTAAAATAAAAATTGTGGGAATTTTTATGACTTACTTATTACAGCCACTACAATTAAGTGGCCACGTTATGTCACAAGTTTTCCAGACACGGTAACAATGGTCAACATTGATCACTATTTTCCCATTTCCTTATTGAATGTCATTCTACTTCCCAGTGTCGTTTACTTGTAGCATTCCGGCTTATTCCGAGCTCTGCCATTACAGTAACTATCAACTTTAAGCTGCTTCATAACAACCGACCCCTATTATACAGCTTTATCACATTTTAGCGTAAAAAAGTAACACCTTGTCATTTCACGAAGTGGCCATTTAAGATGGTTTTACGACAGTACGGTGATTTCGGCTAATGCCTTATAATATAAAGGTATATCCTTTAGGCTAGCCTGACCTCGTTGAATCGCTGACCTCGTGAATGAAGTTACATTATGTCCCAAGATCGGAAGTATCATTCAGTATCATCCACAGCCTGACTTCCCCCACTGCTGGGTATAAGACTCTCTTCTCTTGTGCCAAGCTCCACGTTCATACGCCAGTCTCATCCAGGGTATACCCACTATGGCAACAATGTCGTCTGCCCATCTCGCTGGCGGACGGCCAACGCTCCTCTTACCAGATCTTAGACGCCACTCGGTTAAAGATTTACTCCACCTGCCATCACCGTGCCTTCCTAGTTGTCCTGGCCAATCCCATTTGAGTCCCAAAATGCGATTTCCGATATCGAAGACCTTCGTACGTCTTCGGATCTCGACATTTGGAACCCTATCAACTAATCTGATGCCAAGCATGGAACGCTTCAAGGCTCTTTGTGCTACGCTGTGCCTATACACAGTTTCCTGTGTAAGCGTTCACGTCTCAGCATCATATATCATGACGGGCAGAACACACTGATTGTAAAGGCGGGTCTTCAAGCATTTGGAATATTGTCTGATTTCAGAATGTCGTCCAATTTGCTGAATGCAGCCCACCCTAACTGTATTCTTCTCAATATCTCCGTTTGTTGATGTTCTTTTCCAAAGGAAAGAATATGACCAAGATAGACATACCGGTGTACCGTTTCCTAACTTTCAGTCCCGACCTTTACAGGTGGGTCTAAATTTCTGCAAACATTGCCATTATCTTTGTCTTGGCCATATTCATCCTAAAACTGTATTATTATTATCCATATTCATCTTGAGACTACTGTGGTGTTAACGTCAATGGTGCTTACTTGTCTCACTTACGATTCGCAGATGATCTCATTCTTTTTGCTGAAAACTTCGATGATCTCCAGTAGATGCTTCAAAACCTGTATGATGCTTCTTTCAAAGAAGTAGCGCAGTTTCATTCATTACCATTATTTGCTTAGCCTTTTTATAACTAAGTTGCGATCGGGTTCCAGTCTAATCGGACCCAACTAGTGCTAGTGTTGTACTTGGAGCGACTGGCCATCGGGCCTCCACAATCCTGGCTGGGATACATGACTCCAGTCTAATCGGACCCAACTAGTGCTAGTGTTGTACCTGGAGCGACTGGCCATCGGGCCTCCACAATCCTGGCTGGGATACATGACTCCAGTCTAATCGGACCCAACTAGTGCTAGTGTTGTACCTGGAGCGACTGGCCATCGGACCTCCACAATCCTGGCTGGGATACATGACTCCAGTATAATCGGACCCAACTAGTGCTAGTGTTGTACCTGGAGCGACTGGCCATCGGACCTCCACAATCCTGGCTGGGATACATGACTCCAGTATAATCGGACCCAACTAGTGCTAGTGTTGTACCTGAAGCGACTGGCCATCGGACCTCCACAATCCTGGCTGGGATACATGACTCCAGTATAATCGGACCCAACTAGTGCTAGTGTTGTACCTGGAGCGACTGGCCATTGGACCTCCACAATCCTGGCTGGGATACATGACTCCAGTATAATCGGACCCAACTAGTGCTAGTGTTGTACCTGGAGCGACTGGCCATAGGACCTCCACAATCCTGGCTGGGATACATGACTCCAGTATAATCGGACCCAACTAGTGCTAGTGTTGTACCTGGAGCGACTGGCCATCGGGCCTCCACAATCCTGGCTGGGATACATGACTCCAGTCTAATCGGACCCAACTAGTGCTAGTGTTGTACCTGGAGCGACTGGCCATCGGACCTCCACAATCCTGGCTGGGATACATGACTCCAGTATAATCGGACCCTACTAGTGCTAGTGTTGTACCTGGAGCGACTGGCCATCGGACCTCCACAATCCTGGCTGGGATACATGACTCCAGTATAATCGGACCCAACTAGTGCTAGTGTTGTACCTGGAGCGACTGGCCATCGGACCTCCACAATCCTGGCTGGGATACATGACTCCAGTATAATCGGACCCAACTAGTGCTAGTGTTGTACCTGGAGCGACTGGCCATCGGACCTCCACAATCCTGGCTGGGATACATGACTCCAGTATAATCGGACCCAACTAGTGCTAGTGTTGTACCTGGAGCGACTGGCCATCGGACCTCCACAATCCTGGCTGGGATACATGACTTCAGTATAATCGGACCCAACTAGTGCTAGTGTTGTACCTGGAGCGACTGGCCATCGGACCTCCACAATCCTGGCTGGGATACATGACTCCAGTATAATCGGACCCAACTAGTGCTAGTGTTGTACCTGGAGCGACTGGCCATCGGACCTCCACAATCCTGGCTGGGATACATGACTCCAGTATAATCGGACCCAACTAGTGCTAGTGTTGTACCTGGAGCGACTGGCCATCGGACCTCCACAATCCTGGCTGGGATACATGACTCCAGTATAATCGGACCCAACTAGTGCTAGTGTTGTACCTGGAGCGACTGGCCATCGGACCTCCACAATCCTGGCTGGGATACATGACTCCAGTATAATCGGACCCAACTAGTGCTAGTGTTGTACATGGAGCGCCTGCCCATCGGGCCTCCACAATCCTGGCTGGGATACATGACTCCAGTCTAATCGGACCCAACTAGTGCTAGTGTTGTACCTGGAGCGACTGGCCATCGGGCCTCCACAATCCTGGCTGGGATACATGACTCCAGTCTAATCGGACCCAACTAGTGCTAGTGTTGTACCTGGAGCGACTGGCCATCGGACCTCCACAATCCTGGCTGGGATACATGACTCCAGTATTTGGTGTCAAATTTTTATCACCCTTTTTAGATAGATAGATAGAATACTCTTTATTGTACACCAATAATTAAACAAACACTTGATTTACAATACTGCAAAATATCTGCTACGATTCTGGTCTTATCGCTGAAAGCGATATCTTCCAGACAACCTTCGGATGGACTTTAAGAACATAAAACTAAGAGGGGAGGGGAAAGTCAGTGTACCTACTTCAAGTATATAACATACACAAAAAGTAGTTAATATTAGTACATATAAACATTACATAAATAAGTATAAATAAATATATGTGTTTTGTATATATAAATATGTCATAAGGAGAGAAATACAAGGTAAAATCATAGGAGTGTATAAAAATGATTGACAACAGAGCTTTTAAAAACAACAAGTGACTGCGCTTGTCTACCTAACAACGGCAATGCATTCCACAGACGAGTAGCCTGCACCATATAACTAACTTTTTAATTTACCATCTTTAAAAAGGAGGTTATCAGTGTGACCTGTTAACATGAAACCCTTTGGCAAGATTAGGGCTGTCCTCACCAAAATTGCCGTCCCCAGACAACCACTTCATAATCCCCAGACATTTGGATAAAATCGCAATTTTTCCCCGGACACCGTAGAAAAATACATTTTTGTACTTGAAACTAAAAACAATGATGTTTAATTATGGTTTTTATTTATTTATTACTGGTAATATTGGTGACAGTTAGAAGTTTATTAATAATAGGCTTTCTTTTTAATTAATCAACGCAACAAAAACAATAAGATGAAATACAGACATCGTGCTTTTTGGTGCCCGGTAAGACCAATGTGTCCGGGTTTTACCCGGAGGCTTATAGGGAAAATCCCCCGGACGCCCCCGGACGCTGTCTGAACTAGGACAAATCCGGGGAAACCCGAACGGATGGCAGCCCTAGGCATGATCAGTGTCGGATTTAGCATAGAGACCATTTTCTGGTTTAGCGTAATTTCTATCAGTGAAAGAATTATCGTGGTCGGATCGGTACTGCCAGAGATTGCCTTTTATTGTCTCACTAGCACTATAATAGTCTTTATCCTTCCTCAAGCTTCAAGCTAATTCTATACCAAATATCATCCAAATCCACCCAGTACTTTCCAAGATTGGCGTATTTAAACAAATAAGCAAACCTTTTTTATATACGACATAAATGTTATCTTTCTACAGACTTTCAGGATCCAGTACCGCGGATGTGCAGCTATTCCATTAAATGACCGGAGAGACAAATACATTTACTGTCATACTTTCATTGTATTTACTGTATTCTAGCCAGTTTTTCGTTATAAATAAAAGATCGCGTCTGATTGATCGCAATCGATTCATAGGTGAAAAATAAAATCACTCAGATATCATATGCGCGGTATTGAACGCCACACGACGAAAATACGGTTTGGATAGCGCAGTTTCCATGGAAGCAGGCACTTCCTTAACAGTAGCAACTGTGTATCAAATATGTGAGTATTTGTGCAACGCAACGGCAGAAATGCAACATAACTTAGCGTGCGACTCACTCCCGTAAAATACATTTCATGTTATATGTACGTTTGGTATAAAATTCTTAGATATTATCCAGGGTAGTCTTTGCTTCAATAATCTTATACTGTCTACTAGTCCACTTGTGAACACCAGTGGCCATTTCTGACAATATAATGAGCCAGCCGTGTCATTAAGTAAGTAGATATACCTACGTACTGTGACGACACGTGATTGAACGATTGACTGATGCTCTGCTTATCGTGGGTTCGTATCTTGCACCGAAACGCATGTTTGTATTATTCCAGGTGTACGTAAAAACTGTGCCCTCGATACAGAAGAAATTCCTAGAATGAGTTTCTTTCGGTGTACCTTTTCAGAGTTTTCAGTAAGAAAGCGCCGGTCCTATTTAATAAGAAGAAGCTGACTGTCTCTGTTAATTGTTGTTGCTGGCTGTCGGTAGTTTAAATTAAATTATTATCAAAACAGATATTATTATGTAACCGACTTTTAAAACAAAAATAAGAAGTTCTAATGTCCGGAAGCAATGTCCCAATAACATACGATTTTCCTAGCATGGGGTCATTAATCTCCTTGTTAAACGTGTTTTAAGTGCTCTGTATGTATCTGTATTTCTGATAATGGCAAATAAACTTGTACTTATTACTAGTTCTTGGAAACATCTCACATCTTCAATAGAATTCATGTATGCACCAGCGCGGCCCCCTCACTCCCCTCACGAGCCCGTAAGAGCAGATTCAAAGGAAATTAATTTTCCGCCTTGTTACCCTGCGTTATGATAAGCGTATGCATAGGAAGCGCTAATGTCTTGAGATTGTTTTATGCCGATATACGAGGTGAGGAGAAATTTATAGGTAAATACTTGGCGGTAATAATCTAACATTCAAGACGTAGTGAGGCCGTGATTAAAGATTCGGGTGGTTTTACAAGTTAGGTAGGTATTTGTATAGATCCGTGTATTCTCTCTCACTAGGGTTGCCATCACCAAATTTGCCGGCCCCAGACAAAGACTTATAAAGCCCAGACATTTGGGTAAAATCACAGTTTTTCCCCGGACACCGTAGAAAAATACATTTTTGAACTTTAAACTAAAACAACGATGTTTAATTATCGTTTTTATTTACTGATAAAGTGATAACATTGTAGAGCTTTAGAACTCTTTAAGTAACAGTCTCTTCCTTTTCATTTAATCAACGTAACATAAACAATGAGATGAAATAAAACAGGAAAAGAATAATAGAGATCGTGCTTTTTGGTACCCGTAAGACCAATGTGTGTCCGGGTTTTACCCGGACGCCCCCGGACGCTCTTCAAACTAGGACAAATCCAGGAAAACCCGGACGGATGGCAACCCATCTGTCAGTCATGTTCATCCGCTTAGTATGTTAGGTAGGCTTCTAGTCTTATCGGATGGAACTGAGTACCAGTATTTTACATGGAACCGGTACGCAATTTAATGTAATTATTAATTTATCAATCTTTATATATTAAAAACCTAACATAAATACATAGTAATAAATATATATATTACTCATTTATGTATTGTTTAGCACACAGACATACATCACACATACAAAACGCACTTACATTCATCCACATCATAAAAATGTATAAAATAAATAATTCACAAGCATCGCCGAATGACACTCGGTAGTATGCGGCAGGCCGGCTAGTTTTCGTACCACAAGTAAAGCCGGGTCCGCTGCGCTAATTTTCTAACAAAACATGTTATCAAAACATGTTAGCAAGACATGTTAGTAAAACCGCCCGTCCGCTGCGCCAATTGTTGTAATGTTTTTGTTTAGTTTTAGATGTTCAGAAAGTGATTATTAAGAGCTGTTATCGTTAATTTTACCAGATATAGAGAAGAAAACAAAGTATTAAAAGACAAAGTATTTTATTTATTCCATTCCATCACAAACCAAAGAGAATTGTCATAGACAGTCAACATACTCTTCGAACGCTTCCGTCTTCCTCTAGTGAGCGCGAACACAAAACGCGTCACTTTCTCTCCCCGCAGGCGAACGCGGGGGATGTTATCCATTCGTCTCGGCAAACATGTTATTGTGTTTTTGCTAACCAAACTGTTAAGCCACGCCTATATTCGGTTAGCAAACAATGTTATACTGTTTGCAAACACGAAAACACGTCGCAGCGGACCCGGCTTAATACATCACTGCGCTCGCGCCGAATACAGCGGCCGCCGATACGTTCAGTCCTTCAGTCCTAATTATAACGCAGCCGCGAAGCCCGTGTTGATTTTATATGTGAACTAAAACCTTATAGTTAATAGTGTATTTACTGCTATTATTGTAAACTTAATCTGTGCCTACACTCTAGACTGAATATTTCTCCTTCTGCGTGCGTCTGTTATTATTAGCTAAGAGACCTCAGTATTCAATTGCACTGTCTGCACAGATCCGCTCAAATTTGTGTGCTTCTTTCCTCAAAAGATCACCACAGACATGAACCTAATTGCTTGTCCTAAGATTGGATCAATACGGATTGTATGTACTTTAAAAGAGACGTAGACCTTTGAGTTTGTTTCGGTGTTTCTTCTCAGGGTAGCCAGTTAGGAAACACCGATCTCATCTAGTTAATATTTACGTAAAATATGACGTGTGAAAGTGTTATTTATAACCGAATTGCAAAATAAACATCATTATTTCACTCTACAGACCTTTATGTTGAGTATGTTAAACATGCCATCACCGCTCACTTATCCCACAATTTCAACTCGTCACTACATTACCAGACAAACATACAATGAAAAGGGCTCCAAAGTTCTACAAAACCTGTCTCTCTCAGGAGTATTATAGGAGTGTCATAACTTACTACTGGCGAGAGTTTCGAACCTGATTTACTTTTACACTCCTCTTCTGGGACCCAGATTAAGCCAGATTCCGAGCTAACGTACTGTGAACACTGATTTAAGTTTAATCTTTACTTAACATGCAAATCTAGGCGCGAACGAGTTCCTTAGGGTTCAAGCATTTATCTGAAACTTACGCGATATTATTTTTCAATCTTGAGCGTTCTAATTAGTACACATTTAAAAATAAAAATCATTAGAATATAAGTTTTGAAACTGCTATGGTCACTAACACCGAATACAAATATGGTCACAACATGATCACTATGTATGTAAAAGTCAAAATAATAAATATACAAGGTGTAACAGATTAAGCGCATTACCTCAGACATCCCAATTAGAATATTAAATTATAAGTCTAAAACAACATCTGTAACTATTAACGTTAACAACTAATTGAAACCAAATCTAGACATTTTTTTATAAAATAGTTATCCTTACTAAGCGCAAAACGTATGTGCGTCATACAATATCCTTACGCAGACGCATACACTCATGCAATGTTAGCGGCCGACACACACACGAGCGCATTTCCTTGAATTAAGGATTGTATTAATTTGTCATGATACTGTGTTTCCATTTTAAGTTAAATGAAAGATTTTTCCGTCAAAATTTAACACCTAATTTTTATGACGGAAATCGATTTAGAAGCCGACTCTGAACCGACTACTTTCAGGAATTGCGTTTATTCTGTTACACGTTGTCATACGTGGTAAATATCCCGTTTTAAATTCTAATGATACAATCAGAAGAATATACTTAGTTATATTTTTATTTGGGACATGATACGACGCAACTACCGTGCAGAAAGTCAGTTAGTTCCGCATAAAGTGTGCCTGTTTTGCCAGAGTCACGAGAATGATTTCACAAGATACCGCAGCCCCGGAAACTATGGGCAACTCTTTAGTTGCCCATAGTTTCCGGGGCTGCGGTATAAAGTACTGTGCGGTATTAGAATAAAGTAGGTTTTTAGTCAGTAGAAGACTGGCACTCGCATGCGCTCCACTCAGAGTGGCATGTGACATTTGTTGATTATACCCTGAAAAATAGTTAACATGTAAAACTTGGAGCTAAACGTAGGTAGATATACTTCAACTTCACACTTTATCAAACTAAAATATATACCATTATGTGAATTGGATTATATTTTCGTAAATGTAACAAGTTCTTCAATAAAAATACTCGTAAGTGGCACACGAGCTACACAAACTAGAAGAGATTAACTCGAAGTTGAACATAATTCATGATAACGTTTGTGATAACTGAAACAGCCCAAGGTGAGGTGGCATTAGGCGCAAACTCTCCAACATATTATAACTATTAAATATTATAATTTTTCATACAAACTCGTAACTTTGGTGGCCATGACACTTGGAGACTTCCACCAATTTGTATTTTACGTTGGCAAGTCTAGGTAATTTATGTTTTAGGCTTTGTTGAGACAGTTTTACATACCTAGGTTTACCTACTTAAAATAGGCTTCGTCCCTAAAGAAAAGTTGTTGGAAATTTCATGTTTACAAATGAATAGCTCTGTGATGTTTATTAAAGGTTTCAAAGTCCTTCCAAAGGTTGTCTGAAAGATATCGCTCTTAGCGATAAGACCGCCATTGTAACCATAGAATTAAGCAATATTGTTAAATAGGTGTGTTTAAATTTTGGTGTACAATAAAGTATATTCTATCTAACTATCTATCTACAAGGTATTAAATAGGAATTTGTACCTGTTTTATTTCCTATTTATCGGCGATAAAGTAATATCACAGTTTTGCTTCTAAAGTTTCCTCTAAACTAAGCAACACTGTTGGTGACATATTGGAATTGGTGCCATATTGAACGTCGGTCCACCTGTTATAGAGATTAATATTAAAAATGAAAAAAGTGGTCAAGTGCGAGTCGAACTCGCCTATGAAGTGTCTCTGTAGTACCGAGCACAGATTCACCAGCGAAAAATTACTTTGTTTTTAATCGTGTTTGTATAAACGATAAATAAGCGGTTTTTTAAAAAGTGCCATAATAGGTCACTGAATATATCTCATTCAAACCAATTTTCTTTGAAAGTGTTCATTGAGATCTACAGCAAAATATTTTTTATTAATTCCCGCACGTATAGGTTTTTTTTTAAAGTAGATTCAGTTCCATGACAAGGTATTAATTTTGTTTAAAATTTGTAAAGTGGTTCACAGAATACATTTACCTACTAAGTTTGAACTGTGTAGGCAACAGTTTCAGAATTAAGTCACTGTGATATACGGACGGACAAACAGACATGATAATCTTTATTTTGCCATTAGGCTTTGGAACCCTAAAAATGAAGAATGAATAAAACATAATAAAGATCACAGTAAACTAATCAAAAATAAAATAAGTTGTAGGTACTGTTTTCAAGAAAAATAAAAAAAAACCCTTTGAAATCACTAAAACATTAAAAATAACGTGAGAAACATAATACCGCTTACAATGTTATTAGTTTTAATTTTTAATTACTTTTTATGAATATTCGCTATGTTCACTATGTACCTACTAGCCAGCTCTCACGTACATATAATACTTTTTAGGGTTCCGTAGCTGAATGGCA
Source organism: Tholera decimalis (assembly GCA_943138885.2). NCBI lineage: Eukaryota > Metazoa > Arthropoda > Insecta > Lepidoptera > Noctuidae > Tholera > Tholera decimalis. The sequence goes on along the minus strand of OW964553.2, from coordinate 979,476 downwards.
AAAAACGGAACCCTTATAGTTTCGACATGTCTGTCCGTCTGTCTGTATGTCCGTCCGTCCGTATGTCACAGCCATTTTATTCCGAAACTATTAGGACTATACATGTAAAACTTGGTAGGTAGATGTATTCTGTGAACCGCTTTCCGATTTTAAGAGAAAATTTAAAAAATATTTAAAATAAAGGGGGCTCCTCATACATGGAACTGAAACTGAAAATATTTTTTTTCAGGAAACCTATACGTGTGTGGTATCTATAGACAGGTCTTTAAAAATGACATTATAGTTTCTAAAATGACTTTTTTATAAAGTTAATCGTTTAAAAGATATACGCTTACAAAGTGGTAAAATGTGTGTCCCCCCTCTAACTTCTATAATAATGAAGTGAAAAATCTAAAAAAAACCATATGTTGTAGATCTTAATGTAAATTTTCAACCAAAATTGGTTTGAACGAGATCGAGTCAGCAATTTTTGAGATACAGTATATTTTCAAAAACCGCAAATATAACTTTGTAATTCATACAATTACTATGAAAAACAAAGTTATTTGGCGTAGTTGTAAAAATTGTAAATAAGCTAGTTTTAAGAAATTTGTAAGGTTTTTTTTTTTTTTTTCAAATTATGTTACATTTATCATAGTTACTACGGAACACTTCATGGGCGAGTCCGACTCGCACTTGGCCAATTTTTTTCCTTTATACAGTATTGTTATGATGTTATAATACTGCAAAGGTTCACCAAAATTCTATGTATACGTGAAACAGTAATAAACATGACATCTTCACAGATGATAAAATAGAGAACTGTAGTCAATACTTACGAATATATACAGCTTAATTTCAATTCTTGGAAATTAAGCCATTATTTGCCAAAGGGTAAGGCAATGTTGTGGGTATATATCGACGCTGGAAAGGAAAAATTATCCAAGCGACATCAAACTAACTTTACAGTAGAGCAGTTTAAAGTTTGAATTTGAATCCAAATAAATTTCTAAGAATTAGACTTTTGTACCATTATAAGAATTTACACGATTTTTTTTTTTTTTGAAAATTCAAATTTTAAACTGCTGTACCTACTGTAAAGTTAGTCTGATGTCGCTTGGATAATTTTTCCTTTCCAGCGTCGATATAGAATATCCGTGACAAAATATTTCATTACTCGTGATGCGTGGGTATACCCTTTCCAAACATTACGGAAAAAACAGATAGCCCCCTAAGCACGTTGTCTTAAAAGTTATAACCGAAACAATAAAGTTAATTACGTTACCTTCGGAATGCGGCGGACTAGCGTGACTTTATTAAATTGTTCCAAAAGTAAGCGCTCATTCTGACAGTCTCATGTCTAACCTTCTTTTAGTAAAAGTGGAATAAGGAACTTATGTATAAGTAATACCTTGAGGGGCACGTAGCTAAAAAAATACTAGCCTCACCTACACATGGATCTTTATGGTTAAGCAGCGATTGACGAGGTCAGTCCGCCCATGGGAGATCAACGCCTACATGCTTCGGAAAATATGTTAAGCCTCCTGTCTGTCATTTGTGTATCGCAAACAGTCGGTATACGTAGTCAGAAGCCAAAAAATGATACACCAGTCTTGATAAGAGGCAACGTAGACCACTGGGTTGTATAGAGGTCAAATTAACAGTCCATCCATGCAAAATATACAACGTGTAACGGAAACCCCATATCTATCTAAAATGGCTGAAGACATCTGCTATGGAGTCTCTATACACAGTTTCAGCTTAAAATAAGTGACTCAAAGAATTGATACCAAATTATCGGTTTCATATATTTCTTGAATACCCATCATAACAAACATGTTACAGCACTATGAGGGTCAATAACTTTCCACGTCACTTGCCAATAACATGATAATTCTCTTCGTTCTTCTTAATTTGAATAATTCGGTCTCTAGTACAATGTATTGAAAAGTTCCACACATGTAGACATAGGATCACAAAACCCTTACCATATTGTTCGTTATCATCCAAAGAAGCCGTACACTTGGTATATATATACCCTTTAAAACACACGTTGTATAGGAATTAGACTGGACTAGAAACCAGTATAATTGGGAACAGGCTAGGATAGAATATGTAAGTCATTGTGTTTTAATAGTCACTGAAGCACACACTTGTAATTATTCATTAGCTAAAAAGTTATGTTACGATCTAATAGGTACCTATGGTGGCCGGACATGCTCAGCGCAAATTGTTTTATTTTGAAGTTGTAACTTTCTAGTGTATTGTTTCTATTCTATTCTGTGTTACAATGACCAATGTGACTTACCCTGAAATGTAAGCCATCCAAACCGTGCGAGCTTGTTACAATTAGTGCACACAGTTTCTGTTCGTAGCACAGGAACGTATGTGAGGCATCACTCGCTCCTGCTGCTAATTTCGCTGTACCGACACTGAGAAATATGGCCACTAAACTTGCCAATACAGGTGCGAGCGGCCAATGATACTATTTACGACTCTGCAATGTAAAAATATATTATACAGCAAACTGAACGGGTCAAAGGGAACGTAATGCAAATCAACTGATCTCTCTGCACTTGGAATCGAACTCGATTCGAGTGCTATAACTTTCGACCATAAAATGTGCGTAAAATTTGATCATGTCTCTTTACATTTGCTCGTCCCTTTGGAGACCTCATCTATCGCTGACTATCAGACGTGGTTGAGGTCAAGAGAGGGCACATCCCAAATAATAAAAAAAAAACATTTATCCTTACCTTTTTTGGCTGATAGTGCTTAGGAAAAAACTTGTACAAGTGTACATGTTTGTAAATGTGTACTACGACATGAAAAAGGTAAAAAGAAACAACGATTTCATGACCTAAACATATCCTGAACACACATTGTTAACAAAACACAAACGCTCGACTGAACCAACTCTATACGACGGGACAACCGAAAGAAAAGAAAAAAATATCGCAGCTCGTAATACGAGGCGGAAAAAACAGTTCAACAAGCCGAAAGTGATTTTTCATCCGAGTTAAGGCGAGGCGAGAGTCATCAAAACATTGCGATAAAGAACAAAACAACACTGACTGACTGCAGCGAGGGGCGATAAGAGGTACCAGGAGCGCAGCCCCCGGGGGAGGTGGCGCCAGCGGCAGTTATGACGCAAGGCCGCGGACGGATCAGCGGGGCGCAAGGGATCCGGATAAGGCCGTGATCTAAAGTAACTGCGACTCTGCATCAATGCAATAAAACCGCTCTGTTTCCCCAAACTTTATTTAAAAATATTCCGATGAAAAGTTTCACGATATTTTTTCCTGTAGCGCATATTTTTTTAAAAGCAAAAATACTTTAGTATCTTAATCCGGCAAAAGAGAGCCTACTAAGTCGTCCTCTACAAAATGTATCATACCCCGCTTCACCCGAAAATATGTTGGCATTTTCAGTTATAAACCGCTTCTCGTTTCGAGTAACGTATTTTATAAACAAGAAAACTAGATGTTACTCTTTTTTTTTCGTATAAATGGTGGCGACTCATAGCTTGCGTTGACAGTTCCACTAACAACCCGCCAACTATTCGCATACGAGTTAAAATTGCTATAAACCCCAGACGGTAACGGAAAAGTTCATTATAAGAAACTTGAAGCAAAAGAAAAATATATAGTTGAAACACTTCCACTGCACTGAGAGCTGCCAAACATAGAGTAGTTTGAACCCAGAGCTGCGCAACTTTTTGGTGTAAATCTCTCGAGTGAGGATGCTACGTCCCTGCTATATGTAGCTGAGAGTCGCAGAGCCAGCAGGCGACAGACGTGACCAGGCTTCCCTTCCTTTATTTTCCTTACGTTCCCGGAATACGCAAGTGAAACGTTTACGTTACCCCACCGTAATAAAAATGCATTTTTACAAAATCACAAGATTGTTATCGCACAACTTAAACTTGGTAAAATTTTGTTTGGTGCGATGAATCACGCGACGAAAATGGTGCACGTGAACCTTATAATTGCTTGGCAAAACACTATTTTTAATATCTCAATTAAAACGTGGTAATAAAATATAAACAAATTGGCAGGAGCGGCTCGCGGCACGCGAGCGAGCGACCGCGTGGCACAAACCTGCGCACATTCGTAAGTCTGTGGCAATGTGGACGCTCGTAAAGGAAAAATAATACCCCGTCAAGTATACATACATCAAAAGGACATGTTCAGTTTATTAATGCAAACTTTTAAATACACATAAAATGTATTAAGTGGCTGGGTTTCGTAAGTCCGCACGAACGTGTTTTAATATTTACGTCATTTTAGTATTATACCAATATTCAACTTGTAATGTCAACACGGTGCATTAGTTAAATATTAACGCAATCCGTGTTAATGATTTGCAGTTCTGCATTTTAATGTTAGTGATTAGTTTTATTCATTTAGTGAATAGCCAAATCGGATCTAAAATTGTGTATTTATTTGACAATAGTCGCAGTAATAAACAAAGAGAATGTAATAAGCTATGCTTTAGTAATAAAAGAGATGTGATTCTGTTAACTAATTATGTGAACGAAGCGTCAAAGGTAAAACTGACAGGTAGGTAAGAATGGCGGCGCTGTAATGTCGCACTCTCACAGCGGGTCGCACTCATTACGGCGGGTACAGATGCCGCCTGATAATTTCCCGAATGACAATGAGCGACAGTCGGCCTTTGTATTAGTTGCGTCAAGCTCGCCGCGTAATGGCCGAAATTACATCCCCTCTGATTGGTCCGGCGAACTGATTGTGAGCGATGGAGTGTCACACGTTTCTTGCTAACGTGCGGCCAAATCAAACGGCACGACACACGATATGTGCCTCGTATTCAGTAACTGTGCTTGGTACAGACACCCTGATGCTCATTCTATATATCGGGGTAAACGAAAGAAAAATCCGGTGAGAGAAATATCAAAACACACCCCAAATATCTACTTAGACTATACGATTCAAATAAGAATAGGAACATCAATGACCTCTATCTGTCAAAATGTTACTTGAAAAGTACGGTTCGCAAAAAAAACTTTTCGCAAATTAAAAATAACGTTTTATTTTACTTTGTTTAACTGAGTCTCACGTCAAATTTAAACACAATATTTAATTATTTAGTTATAATTACTAATTTTTAAATCGTACCTACTTTTCTCTCCACAAAGACCCAGAAGTTATAGGAAAATTATTAAAGATTTTTTATTAATATAAATGTACCTACTAAGTTTTTTCGTTCAATACTCGTAAACAAATAATTTAATAAATTCTTTCTTTGCTCACTCTACCCAACTGGTTCGATTTGACAGCAATGTCTTCCCAATATATGTTTTTCAGTTAACTTATGATAACAATAAAATAAATATTCTTTTCAATATAATATAATCTTCTTCATATAAATTATAAATTCTTAATAAACTATAATAATGATTATAATTTATTAAGAATTTATTATAATTTGAATTTTATTATATACTAGCTTTTGCCCGCGACTTCGTCCGCGTGGAATAGTTACTTTGGGCACTTTGGGCTAACGTTAAATTTAACCCCGATTTTGAAGCATTCTTCATTGGCGCTCCGCTCCTATTGGCCTTAGCGTAATGATATATAGCCTATAGCCTTTCTCTATAAATTGACTATTTAATTAAAAAATAATTTTTCAATTCGAACCAGTAGTTCCTGAGATTATCGCGTTCAAACAAACAAACAAACTCTTCAGCCTTATATTATTAGTATAGATAGCTGTTGCTCGCGACTTCGTCCAGGTTTCCGTCGTTTTTCGTAAAAAAAAGTAGCCTATGTCCTTCCTCACGGTTCAGTGATTTTGATATAAGAGACAGATTAACCTTCGTAATTTAGTAGGGAAATATAATATGTCAATCTATAATACTGTTGAAAAATATCGCAATACCGAACCGCACAATATTATTGTTAATAGCTGTGCCCGCGACTCCGTCAGCGTGTAACTCCTTGTGTGTTATTTAGTTAATGTATTGGTAATATTGTATAGATCACGTTCACATGAGGCTTAAGTACCTATAGAACGAAAATACTTCAGCGCAAAGCTTCCGGGTAAACTATGTTGAAAGTTGACCCGTCCGGCACGTGAACATAAAGATTTCTAGAAATGCTAACCCGGGAAAGAGCGACGTACAACTGACCATGCGAGAAACAACTGACACCGAGATCTACTCCAGCAACACGAAAAGTCTGCCCTTGAGCCTTATTAATTGTCATTGCACTTGCATTGCCGATACTGGGAATTGCGTTCTTTTCAATTGGAATGGAAAATTATTTGGTATTATGGGAATTCTGGGAATAAAGACGGTTTCTCGTGCACCGCAACGTGTTAAAATTTGAGCCTTGATTATATTTTGTTGCAACTGGGTTACTTTTAGCCGAGTTCCATTGCAAAGTTGTGATGGTTTTAAATTTCGGAGCAGAATAATAATCAGAAAGCTTCGAACTGCTAAGCTATCGGGAGTTACACGTGTTATTGTGAGTCAACCATAAAAGATAGATATATGCTGTCGTGGGATATTTTTTATATAATTTTAAGGAGAACATTTCCGTCATAAATGATTTCTGTGTAGCTTTAACCATTAAGGTTGCACTCGCGACGGAAGCTTAAAAAACGGAGTAACTTTTCCCGTTTTCCCAACATTTCCCTTCACTGCTCTGCTCCTATTGATTGTAGCGTGATGAAAAGTATACTATAACCAGCTCAGGAGTATGACAAATAATTGTACCAAGTTTCGTTAAAATCCGTCAAGTAAATTTTGTTTCTATAACGGTTATACAGACAGACAGACAGACAGACAGACCGACAGACAGACAGACAAAAATTTTACTGATTGCATTTTTGGCATCAGTATCGATCCCTAATCACCCCCTGATAGTTATTTTGTAAATATATTTCATATACAGAATTAACCTCTCTACAGATTTATTGTAAGTATAGATTATTATATTTTTTTATAAATTTTATTTCAGTGTGCCCCAGGGGTGGGGTACAGTTTAACAGCCATAGGGGTACAGTATAACAAGATAGGGCACACTATAACAGTAGACTAAACATACATCAAACGAAATAAAATATGAAAAATAAAAAGCATAACACCTGAATTATGAGACAATATTTTTTTCGTAAACAAAATCAAACATGAATAAATTTGTGATACGAAAATACACATCTTTTCTTAACCTAGATTAAAGTGCCTTAGTATTTTTTTGTAGGAATGAATAGCAATCAGCCTGATGTTTTTTTTTTATTTTCTGTTTTAGGTAATGGCAATAATTATAAGCTCTATATCATTTTGTACGACAATAGCAAGATCCGGTTCTGAAGGAAAATAAAAACACGTTATCAGCTTTACCACTTTTCATCGGTCAAAATTTTTCCAATATATCTTCTGTTTTCCAGAAAATTTTACAATGACAAAATCATCGGTTTTTGGACGTCTCAGTAAAGACAGAGGGATTTCATTGTCATCTGAACCGTTAGATAGAACATCTGAATCTTCATCTGAATTTTCAGAGTTGAAAATAAAACCATGGTAACCAGCCAGCTCAACCAGTTGTAATGCTTCTTTCATTTTAATAGGATCGTGTAACCTAATCTCCGTTTTCCTTTTTTGATTACGCACCATTTTCGATGTAACAAACCTAGAAAACAAAAATATAGTCAAAAGGTATACTATAATATGTTTACATTGTACCCCGTTACACTGTACCCCATACCATAATGTTTAAAAGAAAATTCGTTAAAAATGTTATAGGTTAGAAATTTCAATAAACTTTGTTCTCCATTTAGAGACTAACTAATTGAAGATTAAAGGGAACATATATTTACTCACCAAAAATTATTACTTTTTGAACAATAACAAAACTTCACTCACTTAAATCTGCACAACTATATTGCCTAAAACATAAATTCTAGCATTTTTGTTTTACTTGACTTTTTTACGACCGATGACAGGTGTTTAAGATGGAGGCGCCATAAGATTGACAAAACACGCAAAGAGGCATTAAAGGGAAAATAGAAAAAACAGAGATAGTCTTGATGTTATACTGTGCCCCTTGTTACACTGTCCCCCACTTGACCCTACGTACAAATAATCTGTGCACTCTAGTTATTAATCTTAGTTTTATATATTGTTTCTCAGTAAGTGAATAATTAAGTATACCATTCTTATGCGAAATAATTTCTTAAACCTAAATATTCCGCTAAGTCAATCCTATTCTTAGTGGAATCGCTCTTTATCACTGCCGGAAATTTCAAAAGGATAATAGAATATAATATTACAAAAACGTGTCCGGTATCAAGCGCAGCGCGTTCGTAGTCGTACATGCAACTTGTAACTTGCGTGGGAGTCGAGCAGCTGACAGCTTCCATATTTGAAATGTGAGCACAGACAGGTTTGTACTCTATTTTTGTTTATTGAATACTCCTTCCTACGTAGTTATGAACAACCTCCTTTGTGTATAGTTCTTCCGCAAATCCCGAACCCAGACAGATGCAAGAGCTGAAGGAATTGTAAACTTATATTTTGTTGAAATACTATTTAGTATATTATGGTATGATTACATAGATCAAGAATTAACGACGGTAGATTTATGTGCTGTATTCCTGACGAATGTAAAGACAAGATGGTAAAGAAAAATATCGTGGGCATAAAAAAACAATTTTCATTATTTCATTATTCCTGTGTTCCCAGTAGAGGGAAAATTATAGTCTGATTATCATATACCAGTCGCGTGGGGCTTCGCTCCTGTGGAAAGAACAAGAATTATTTTGCAGTTGGGTTAAAAACCTAGTCTTCGTCAAGCTTCAATCTAATTCCGAACTAAATTTTATCCAAATCCACTTAGTACTTCCGAAGGTTAGCGCGTTTTAACAAACATTTCTGCCTTATAAATTAGTATAGATAATGCAAAGACAGTTACGGTTTTCACAAGTTATTTAAACAAATATTTTGCAATTAGGCTTCACGGGCAAACTACCCGTAATATGGCATATCTTTACCAGTTAGTTTCACTAATGAACTAAAAAACTAAAACTGCTAAATGAATCCCGACAGTCTAACGTGTCCATTATCCCTCACGGCCTCAATTTGAAATATTATGTCTAATTGCGTTATACTAAAAATTAATGAGCTTGGTCGTCGTAAGCATTAATTTTGGTATTACACGCTTGTCTTTGTAGACCAGACGATTTTTTAAACATAAGCAATGTTTTTTTCATGATTTTGCGTATCTACTTTGCGATTATGAAAACTCAAACTGAAAATAATTTATTTCACATAGGCCTACTAATACTACGTCAGAAGTTAGTTCACGGTTCGGTCGTTTTCTATGTGGAAGAACCGGCAAGAAACTCCACAGTTACTCTTTTTAAAATATCATTCAATTCTACAATGTATACATAATACAGGTTTAATAGGATATAAACCTCGCAATAAGGGTGCAGACGTTTTGGAAATTCGTTTTGCAAACTAATCTTTGAGATACACTTACTGGTAGATAGATAGAATATTCTTTATTGTATGATTGTATACCAATCATTTAAAAAAACCTGTTTCACTATATGTATTGCTTAACTTACAGTAACAATAGCGGTCTTATCGCTGATAGCGATATTTTCTAGACGACCTTTGAATGGACTTTATGAACATAAAATAAAGAGGGGAGGGGAAAGTAAAGCTAGTTTGTTTTCAGGCTTCGTATTGTACCATACTATCCTAACTCGCTTTCCTGTCTTGGTAGTATGGTACCGTCTAATTTATTCAGGCCGATTGCGACCTGTTTTTGTTTTTATAAAATTGACATAGACAGATGAACATCTAATTGTATGCCTTCAATCATAAACTAACTGATGTTTAGGCTAACTTACCTATACCTACAAACATGTTAAACTGAGTTTACTAAACACATGTCTACAGTCATCAGGTTCATTAGAACATAATGGCATTTGGCAACACAAAAGTGTCAGTACTTCAAAGTAATTCAAAGTAATGACTGGCCCTTAACATATTTCTAATTACTAAAACAAGTCAAAGATATTATCGAAACATGGAATCAAGCCGAATAGTAGTTTTAAATACATTTTTCAGACCAGTCTAGACGCTGTAATTAGAAATCATTTAAATTGACACGGGGAGATTACTCCACTCGATGTGGGCATTAAAATAAATCGCCCACAATTTACGCACATCAAAATTCAACAACTGAATCCGAAAAACTCGGAATGTTAGTTTGACCGAAGTTGTCTACGCTTAGGTAACATGGCATGCTGGTCGAAGGTGACCTAGCGGGTGACCTAGCGAGTGACCTAGCAGGCTACGCTAGGTCCGCGGCAGCTCTGCGGCTATTCAATCGCCGTACAATTAAGTCCGCTCAGTAATTCACTTAGACTTACATGTGTCGATTTGCGCCACAATCATGGCGCATTACGGCTAAGTTGGTCCAATCACGCTACTAACATTACAACTTGTGGTCGGAGGGCTTTCTTTCAAATTGTATGTTTGTGTGCCTTTCTTGTAACAGAACACTAATTGGATTTAGCAGGAAAAGCCGGGGACGGTTAGAAACCCTGGCTGGCATTAAATTGATTTGATTTTCTTATTCTATAATAGGTACATTATCGAGATTGACTACAAAACGCTCTGTTTAACTACCGATCAAAATATTTTAAAGATTATTAAGCCTTATATTTAAATTGGTTTATTCAAAATTTAGATGCCTTTACACTTTTAGGAGACCGACTTTATAATATTATGTTTTAACCCATTTTTCCCAATTAACATATGACACTTTTTTATTTAATAAAATTCAACCCTCTCCCCTCCCCCTTTTCCCCCTCCCCCCACTGTACCACTTTTTCTCGGCTTGAATAATGAACTGATATTTTTAAAGCAAACATGTTTATTTTACTTTACATGATTTAAAATTAAATCGTATTATTTTGCCGGGGTTATTACATAGTGTTCCTGCTAATTTAAATCCATGGTAAGTAGTTGAAATATGCAGAATAACTCATTCGATTCAGACTCATAAAGATGCTCCTACCTAATACATCTAATATTCTATAAGTTGAGACATACATAACAATTTTCAATAGGTATTTAATAATAATAAAAAATATTAGGAAGAGGAAAAGTTTGTTTTGTTTAAACTGGCTAATGTTCGAAAGTACTGGCTAGATTTGGATGAAATTTTAATATGGATGTTTTTGAAGTATAAGGAAGGATAAAGGCTATTTTACTTTTTCAATCAATCAATCATTTATGCATTAAAAATACAGGCGGTAAATACAGTCAAAAATAAGCCATGTTTTTACTGTGAAAAGTCCACTGGAGCGAAGCCCCACCCTACTTAATTTTCGTACCTTGGGCTCTATTATATGAATCAAAATAAGTAATTTAGGTGGATTATAATATTCTATGTAAATGTAGGTCACAATATAATACCTAAATGTCGCTTCCATTCTATGCTATGTTTAGTGAAATCGATCACGTAACAGTGTGACGGTTGCCGTGGGGACAATATTTCATTGAAGCTCCTCCGAGAATCCCTCTCCAATAGGAATAAAAAGTATACAGTCTAAATCTTTTCTTTTCGTAAATATATAATAGCATCAATATATATTGCTCACTTCATTCTTTTTTAGCTGAAGATACTGTGTTTTTTCAAAGAGCGGCTCTCGATTTGGACTTCGATTCAACGAAAATATTAAATCATATCGGAAAAAAAGGAAGTTTATCTTCAGTATTTCGTAAACACCCACAAATAACGGACAGACAGGCCCGCCCTTAGTCTAGCCGAAACACATAAAACCGCAATACTAACATGAACACGTAACACAAAAACATGTAATCCCAAAATAAAAACCACATCAAACAAAGTAAAGTGTGATTTAATTAACGCAGTTCATTACCAGCCATACACGATAACGCTCAGCATTGTCGCCTATTAAACGCGCAATGGTTAGGCTTACAATCGACTCGCTCCAACGCGGTCGGTAAATCAGTGAACGCCCATTGGATTTCCGTTCACTAATTGATTAATTATTACCTCTGGGTCGGTTCCTTTGGACCAACACACAGACATACAGAAGCTACTGTAAGGATTGGGACGGACATGTTTCTGGTGCATTTATTACAAAAAATGAATACAGAAATGTCACAATAAGAAAAATAAGAATTAGTATTTTTTGCAAACTAAAGATAATATGAAGGCATGATGGTGAATTTATTAAGATAACTAGCTAAGCCCCCAGCTTCATTCGCGTGGTAGTCTATGTATGTATATGTTGCCCTAATACCTCCTCTATCTTCCAGTGAAAGATCTAATAAAATCGGTTCAGCTGGTCCAGAGATTAGCACGGACAAATAGAATCATGGATAAAAAAAATGAAGAGTTTCTTCGTGTTTATATGGTGTAAATAACATAAGCACAGACACACACATACTTATATTTCCTATTATAACCTTCATTTTACTTATTTGTGAAAATGTCTAGGAGATAATTATGTAGATAACTTTGAACTTTACGATTCTTTAGCATAACAGTATTTTAAAATGGTTGGCGTTTTTCTGAAAATTAGCAAACTAAAGCGTTTATGAGGCCGCAATTAGGACATATCTTACTGACCTATATCTGCAGATATCCATTTATTATATACTAGCTTTTGCCCGCGACTTCGTCCGCGTGAAATAGTTACTTTGGGCTAACGTTAAATTGAACCCCGATATTGAAGCATTCTTACTTGGCGCTCCGCTCCTATTGGCCTTAGCGTAATGATATATAATATTTTTTCAATTCGAACCAGTAGTTCCTGAGATTATCGCGTTCAACCAAACAAACAAACTGTTCAGCCTTATATTATTAGTATAGATAGCTGTTGCCCGCGATTTCGTCCGCGTTTCCGTCGTTTTTTCGTAAAAAAAGTAGTCTATGTCCTTCCTCACGGTTCAGTGATTTTGATGTAACAGACAGATTAACTTTCGTAATTTAGTAGGGAAATATAATATGTCAATCTATAATACTGTTGAAAAATATCGCAATGCGGAACCGCACAATATTATTGTTAATAGCTGTGCCCGTGACTCCGTCAGCGTGTAACTCCTTGTGTGTTATTAAGTTAATGTATTGGTAATATTGTTTAGATCACGTTCACATGAGGCTTAAGTAACCTATAGAATGAAAATACTTCAGCGCAAAGCTTCCGGATAAACTATGTTGAAAGTTGACCCGTCCGGCACGTGAACATAAAGATTTCTAGAACTGCTAACCCGGGAAAAAGCGACGTACAACTGACCATGCGAGAAACAACTGACACCGAGATCTACTCCAGCAACACGAAACGTCTGCCCTTGAACCTTATTAATTGTCATTGCATAACACACCGATACTGGGAATTGCGTTCTTTTAAATTCGAATGGAAAATTGTTTGGTATTATGGGAATTCTGGGAATAAAGACGGTTTCTCCTGCACCGCAACCTGTTAAAATTTGAGCCTCGATTATATTTTGTTGCAACTGGGTGAAAATAAAACTAATATAAAAAAAGTGAACGTAAATTAGCCAAAACTTACGTATCGGTATACTAAAATAACTAATACCTATTTTATAAAATAACAAAAGAAGCTCGCGCTCGGACGCCCCGCCTTTTTAGGGTTCCGTATCCGAATGGCAAAACACGGAACCCTTATAGTTTCGATATGTCTGTCCGTCTGTCTGTCTGTCTGTCTGTCTGTCCGTCCGTCCGTATGTCACAGCCATTTTATTCCGAAACTACTACGACTATACATGTGAATCTTAGTAGGTAGATGTATTCTATGAACCGCTTTCCAATTTAAAGAAAAAAAAAAAAAAAATATTTAAAATAAAGGGGGAAAAAAAATATTTTCAGTTTTAGTTCCATGTATGGGGTACATGGAACTAAAACTGAAAATTTTTTTTTTCATGAAACCTATGCGTGTGTGGTACTTATAGATAGGTCTTTAAAAATGATATAAGGGTTTCTAAAACCACTTTTTCATAAAGTCAATCGTTTAGAAGATATAAGCTTCCAAAGTGGTAAAATGTTCCCCCTCCCTCTAACTTCTATAATAATGGAGTGAAAAATAAAAAATAAAATATGTCTGTACATCTTAATGTAAACTTTCAACCAAAATTGGTTTGAACGAAATCGGGTAAGCAGTTTTGAGATATAGCATATTTTCTAAAACCGCAAATATAACTTTGTAATTCATATAAACACTATGAAAAACAAAGTTATCTAGCGTAGTTGTAAAAATGTAAATAAGCTGGTTTCTAGAAAATTTTAAGGTTTTTAGGAACCCTTCATGGGCGAGTCTGGCTCGCACTTAGCCAATCGAGACGCGTCGAGCGCGGCGACCGATTCTCAAAAATAATCTTTATAGCATGATTCAGTATTCACGCGCGATGGCTTATTATTAGCGTATTTCATGTATAACTTTGGTGTTTCTATACCGATTTATATGATTCTTTTTAATGGAATAGTTATAAATGATAAATTTTTCAATTAGGGGTGACTGAGAGTGTTATAAACGTAAGAGTAGACAAATATTATAATCAGAAAGCTTCGAACTGCTCAGCTATCGGGAGTTACACGTGTTATTTTGAGTCAACCATAAAAGATAGACATATGCTGTCGTGGGATATTTTTTATATAATTTTAAGGAGAACATTTCCGTCATGAAATGATTTCTGTGTAGCTTTAACCACTAAGGTAGCACACGCGACGGAAGCTTAAAAAATGGAGTAACTTCTCCCGTTTTCCCAACATTTCCCTTCACTGCTCTGCTCCTATTGATTGTAGCGTGATGAAAAGTATACTATAACCAGCTCAGGAGTATGAGAAATAATTGTACCAAGTTTCGTTAAAATCCGTCGAGTAGTTTTTGTTTCTATAACGGTTATACAGACAGACAGACAGACAGACAGACAGACAAAAATTTTACTGATTGCATTTTTGGCATCAGTATCGATCCCTAATCACCCCCTGATAGTTATTTTGGAAATATATTTCATGTACAGAATTGACCTCTCTACAGATTTATTATAAGTATAGATATGAAATAACAGAGTTTAAATATTCAGATCGAGCAGATTAATTAATATCTGTGTTCTGTTGTGTGGCTTCTCATCTTGTGACGCGTGGGATGAGTCTGTTGGTCGACGCTGCCAATATGGCGGGCGAGGCCCACGCACTGGTATGATGGAGGTCTGTGATGGTTTCAACTGATTAAACATAGAGTAATGCTAGTTTTAGGGTTCAATAAGAAATAACGGAAGCCTGATAGGATCATTCTGTTGTCCGTCTGTCTGATTGTCTGATAGTCTATCAAGATCATTTTGCTGAGGAGCTCGAAGAGATATCGTGTTAAAATGCATATCAAATACGTAGGTCTATGATCCCATGGCGCTCTAAAAAAAGTCAAGAATCAAAACCAACGCAGTAAAGAAATTACGGATTAATTGTTAATGATGGAAATCGAAATCTATCGGGTGCTTCCCGATGTCCTCGAAACCTGAAACTTGACATGAAGCACAACTAGCTCAAATACAGAAAAACGTACCAACAAAAACCGTCATTTTGAAACTTGTCATTAGAATTTAACTTTGTAAAAATTACCGGAACGGTCGACGATTTATAGAAATGCATTTTTCGACTGCGAAGTTGGTGTGTCCTTCAATGTTACCTCACATCTTCCTATTAACTACTACGGAACCCTACTTTCTGCTTGGCTCGACACACCCTTCGCGAGTGCTTAATTATATTGGTAATTTTGTGGAATAACTTCGTTCAAATTAATATACATTTAAAATAACCGACGGATACTAAATAAAAAACTATTTGTCATATAAAAATAAACCTACCCGCTCACACGTTTTATAAAAGTCAGTTCAAACTCGGTGCAAAAAATATTTAGTTCCGACGACGAACAAAGTTAGCGGAAGAGCGATTAAACGAGCCGCTCTTAACCGCGACCACCTCTCCATAAAATCCAATCAAAGCCGCGTGTGGGCACACTGCATGCGGCCCCTACTCTCTTCTCGTGAACAAACAGACAAGCGATATTGAAAACTTAATATCCTGAGCGAAATGTTTCGCAGTTAGCAAGTTACGGTGTGTTCGAGTAGGCAAAATGCCCGTCTATCGGACAAATATCCGACAGTCGGACAGGAAGGGATAACCTAGTTCTGCAGAGATTTGTTTCAGCCAGTTTGCAGTTGCGCCCGCGTGGAGTGCCTATAACAAAGCGTCCTCTCACGCCGGTACCACACTCACTCGACGCTAACTCGATGCACACTCGCGAGGGCTTATCCATTTCAATCTACTGCGTTTAGTCTATAGCGGAGTTATATTGCAGGGAGTGAAGGATTTGGGGAAATTAAGGCTTTATTTTCGAGAAAAAAGTGATAGTTGAGACCATGTTCTGGCCGCCTCAGATATGTAAACATCTGCAGCATAATTATTATACAACCTTCTCTACAAATCTTAGAATTATGTTCATGAAACTATATTAGTAGTTCAACAAAATTCAATATCTAAAATTATAGTGAGGTAACTACGCCCAGGTGACAATGAGGTGAGAGTGTCCGCGTCCGTGGTAGCGCGGGACAGTTCTGCAGTGTCGCGCTCCGCTCAATCTGATCGTTTGGAGCGAATCAGCCAAGCGGAGTTTTGTGTTCTAAGCGCGGGATTTACGAAATCCAGCTGTATTTCCATATACTGCACTCTGAATATGAAATTGTGTAACTTATTTCTACTATTGTTTTGTAGAAAATATCTGATTTAATATAACAAGAGGAAAGTTGTGCGGAGTATTAGCGAGGCGGCGACGATAACATTTTATCATTGTCGTTTTAAGAATCTTGTCTAATATCATGTGAATGTTGGTAGGTCCTTGAGGCAACATACGTTTGAAGAAAAATTGCAAATCAATGAATTAAACAGCGACAATTGACCTGTTCTAATTAAATAGTAAAACAAGCGTGCTCCGCACACTGCGAACGACGCCACTCAATTAGACACACATCATTAGACAAAGGCCGCTAATGCGATTATAAGCTGAACGCATATTGTTACAGGCACAATGGTCTGATTGTCTGCCTGTACTGCTGAGTGACACAATTACGATGCTCCCGTAAGATAATCCGCTCGTAATCAGTCGGGTGCACCCGAACGGGGACGAGAGGTCCCGAGCGTTCCCGAGCGCTGACGAACGGTGCAGCCGTTCACGCGATGCGTACAATAGATGCGTTGGTTGAAGTGCGTGGGTGTTACGACTGAATGAATTTGCTATGACCTACACCTACAGATATCGATTGTTATTAATAACTAATTCCTCTTATTGAAATTATAGTTATTTTGCAACAAGAGAGCAAAGTTGTTTTTTGCTGCGAGTGCTGATTTTGAATCCTGAGTGTGGCGAGAGATTCAAAGGCACAAGATGCAAAAAACTTTGCTCTCGTATAACACACATAACTTTTCACTTCAACAGCGAGAACACTTTAGGAGATAAAATAATAAACAGGAATTGATTGAAATAAGTAATTATTGTGAATCAAAATAATTTACATTGTAGGTAGAGGTACCAATTCAATAAAATGGAACATTTTGAAAGTTAAAAGTACAATTACTGCAATTCTACAAATTAAAAGTAACAGATTTATTTGGCAACGTTGTAGTTGCATTGAGTTGAGTTTGATTATCTGGGGTTAAGGTTTCTGTTTCGGTGGCGGATTGAGAAGGAACAACGGTGAACGTTGGTGACTCTGATCGGCTTTCTGTAATTTATCTGAATGCTTTTCGATATTATTTACTGTTAGCTGTAATAGCTCGTTATTGCGACACGCTCCACTAATTCCTATGATCAGTACAACCTGTAATGAAAATATTACATAATTAATATGCATAATTTAACATTTACAGCATGTTTTACATATCGTCAGACTAGGATTCATTGCGCCTCCAAAAATTAGTAGTAGGCAGTAAGTACCTTTATACAAAACAGTCTACACACAAATTTTAATAACTAACAACATAGATTTATAGGTACCACTTACTTTAGCAGCACGAAAATTGTAGTCCGGAGGTTCATTAAAAAAAAATTCTATGTTAAGGGCCGTGAAAATTTTGCACTTTTTAGCCTTATGCCCAACTGACATTATTTTTAGAAAAGATACGAGCTTTGCGTATGTTTCAATATGCACGTCATGTTTTGTTTTTAAAGTAGCTTTCAACATTGAGTAAATACTCCACATGATCACCTCGTCTGTGATAAATGTAAAAAAGATAGGCATAAGATAGCAACACCGTCTCTGAAAAACTGCTTGCGCCCCTTTTAAGTCTCCATGCATTGAAGACATGGTATGCTTTCAGATATTTCTCGCGAGACTTCTCAGGTAGGAAACTTAATTCTGCATTAATAACTTGTTATTTTAACTCTTCCGGTGTTAAAATACTGTTTTTGTCGCTAGTTTCACTCATATTTTTCGATTATTTTAATATTTTTTAACTTATATTAATATTTATATATTTTAATATTTTTAGCCACGAGATTTTATTCCCGCTCTTTTATTTAAATTAAAGCGTGTTCGGAAATACACCCATACATAGCACCCATGATCTTTTATTATTCAAAATATATTACGTAACATTATTGAAACTAGAAATAAATATTTATAGTTTAAATATCACTTTTATTTGCAGTAAATACTTATTTTCGTTTAAATACAACAATAAGTTAAAAATTCAATAAATTTCATTAAGAGACATAATTATCTTTTTGCAAACTTTAGTACGAAATTCCGAACGTGTTTGTCTTTCAGGTCGAATTCAAAATCGGAACTTCGAAAGGGCTGATCTTTGTCTCTCTCTCTTTCTAATGGCGGGAAAGAGATAGAGTGTGAATATTTCGAATTGTATGATTAACCCAAGGCTGAATAAGATATTCGTGGCTTTCTGAAAACAAAAATTAAAAAGTTACTTTGTCTCACTGATTTCAGGCAGCAAAACCTACATGTTTGAGCTACTGAAGTGAAAAACAACTTTAAGCATTTTATAGCGTTGTTCTATGGGCTTTACATCTTGTGATGAGGGACCAGTTTAATGGTCGACTCTGCCAGTATGGCGAGTGGGGCACGCGTCGATATTATGGGGGACTATAGAGGTCTGATCTGATTGAACATGGAGTAAATTAGGTTATTTTATTTTTAGGGTTCTTAACCTTAATAAGAAATAACGGAACCCTGATACTGATTATAATAATAGTAGCGAACTTTAAGCGAAATGATTTTAAAATGATCTGAAAGGATTTATTTATTCTGCAGGTCAATCAAATTCAGCTCTCCAATTCTTTCTTAACGAAGTGTGAAGCTTATGTTTAGAGAGCAGATGGAAGTGGGTTAATGTCGCGTCGTACAGAGATAACTAGCTGCATTGTATGCTGTCCTGGTAGCTCCGAAATATTAACGAGTTTACCAATGTACGTATTGGAACAGAAAAAATATAGATTGTATAGAAAATATAATAAAATAATAAGCCCTACTTTCTTACCGTGCATTCAATAAATCTAGTAATACTGTAATTTGTCTGTATTTAGCTATGCTGTATCATAAGTACCTACCGAAACTAGGTACTTATTATACAGCAATAATGTAAACGTGTATCTGCATTATGAATAAAATTACATTGATTTGTCTGTGATTTCAAAATAACTTATTTTTCTTTTCAATTTCGTATAGTTATTTACACGATAATAAAACAAAAACAATTTTTTGATAAGTTTTGTCCGTCTTTTTGTTTATCAAGGCTAATCTGTAGAATGACTTAGAAAAGATGTTATAGGGCAATATGTACGCTCCTTTTTATCTCGTAATTCTCACGAGATAAGAAATTGTGGGAGTAAATTGGGCTAGATATTAAGGTACACGCAACGCTGACGAAGTCGCGAATACCAGAAATCTTAAAAATAAAAGATTCTGTGCTAAAACCTAATGAGGCCACTTAAAAAATAAGGTGAACCTACGTTCGTTCAAGGATTCATCTGCCTATTCGCAGGACATCATAATAAGCGTCCATAAATCTTCTACCCAGTTCTTATGGTGGGGTTGGGTAGTGGGTACATGACCCGGTCTGGTAGTAATTGGTGGCGCTGGGTAACAAGTGGTTGGTCCCACCACTGGGAGGTGACCGCGGATCGATTGGGGCTGTTTCATACATAATTGAACACTAGCACGTGAGGGGCCACTGATCTTAAACCCAAGGAGCTATAGATCATGTGGGAATGGCCCACGTTATGAAGTGGTAGATGTTTGGTTTTGATAGATCTGAGTAGCATTTACTATATGTAACAAATTTTCTTTTCTAAGATCAAGACTTTCATTTGATACACCATGTAGTATATACCCCTTTAATTGCATTGAAACCTCAATGTAAATTATGAAATTTGCTAAACAAGGGTACTAGAGTCTCCAAATAAAAACGTATAATTTAATGCTGTGTTATGTTTACTTTACTATGAGTCCGCTGTTGAGCCCGATCACACCTGATGGTAAGTGTAAGGTGAGCTCTACGATCATACATTATTATTATTTACCATTCTTAGTCCTTTTATGTGTATTACTAATAAATAAATGTGTACTGCATGCTATAACAATAACCTAGATATAAATCTAAATATTTACATGTCTGAAATGCTGAACATAGTAAAACCGGTGATAATAACGTATCTTCGTCTATATAAATAAAAATAATAAATTTCTCATTCATACATTCATTTAAAAAAATTGAATTTCACTGTAATGGACAACAATAAGACGACACCCAGATAGACTTATTTTAGGACCCCGCTACTGCTCATGTCTTGCACCACACATGATCTCGTGTTTGGCAATTGTTAAACTTGCAGATGGACTGTTATTTGTTCGCAGGCTCTCCAGCTAATGAATCATGTATTATGACGTCATAAGATACGAACACTTCAGCAAATTACACGCCATTCATAGAAATATTTCAACGGTTTATGGGATTAGGCGTTGGCGTGATATGGAAAGGAATTTGTGGGTGTAAGTGATGAGATTCTAGTATGAAAGTGTTTCGGGCTTCTGGGTAACAGGACGTATGTCCGTGGCGCGAAATCATTCAGCCATGAACCGAGTTTTCTTCCTGATGTACTTTCGTTTGTATGAAATTTAAAAACAATTGCAGGTAAGAACATCTTTTTGCAATCGTGCTACTATGGAAATCGATTTAACCGTTCAAAACAACTTTTGATTAAGTATATTCAGAGGCAAATAAAACGTGTTCCCTAATATTTGTAATAGAAAACCGCCCGCTGCCGCACACATTGCTAAATTACCACAACTCCCCAAACGCCAATACGTTACAAACAAAATCCTCGGCGTATTAGCACTAAAAGCATATTCGCATTTTATCGCATAAACTTTCCTTTGGTATTTTTTCACGGAATGCATTGTCCGACGGACGAATTTAGCTCCAACACATTGAATACCCGATACGGACGTTTGCGATGTCAACAGAATTCACTTCAAAAAGCTTTGGTGGGGGCGTTTTAAGAGCATTGTGTGCATCAGACGATTGAGGCGGGAGGACAGTGCCGCTTTTTACGTGCAGCACCGCACCGATAAAGTGGTGATAGCTGTTGAGAGTTTGTGCTGCCAAGATCTGACACTTGAACATACCTTCGCATACCTTCGCCTAAACACCTGTGCCAGTCGTGGGTCGATCGAATAATACCAATTTGTATTTTATCTCGAAGGCGACTCGACAACTTGGACCAGTTGATCACTGTGGGAAAGACGTTGACACGGTCGTTCACTTACGGTTTTATTAAATCAGACCACCGGGTCTGATTTAATAAAACCGTGAATAGGATATAGTGAATCGACAGCCCTACGTAAGAACGAAGACAGAGTGGTGTGGAGGAATGTCGACGCATCAGTTATAGCGACGCTCGTAACAGACTCCTTTGTTATTACGAATGAGCCCGCTCGTGACCTCGGTCACACCTGATGGTAAGTGTAAGATGAGGTCTACGATCGAACGAGCGAGCCCAGAAAATGCCTATTCACTCTTGCTTTAAAGGCTGACGGGTTATATGTGGCAGGGAACACAGAAGCCGGCAGAGAGTTCTACACCTTGGCTGTGCGCATAATGAATGTTGAAGAAAAACGCTTAGTACGACAAGACGGTATATCGACCAAGTGTGGATGGTTTCCTGCGGTACGTCTGGTAGACCGGTAGTAAAAGGGGGATGAAGGGATTAGGTCGTGGTCCTGCACACACTCTCCGAAGTACAATCTGTACAATAGACAGGCAAGCAACTTAATAGCTTTGCCAAGGTCTTTTCATTTGGGTGTAGGTTCAAAGATCGACATCTATATGCACAGGTACATACTACTTACTACTGTTAAAGTTATATTACAAGGCATTAGTTTTTCTGTCAAAGATACATTGGCAGCATTTGATACAATTACCGGAACAGAGCTTCATCCAAACTTACATTTTTCTCTACGTTTATTCGCCTCATCTCTGTTAAGGTCTGGAGCACCAAAGCCTCGTCTTCTTAGTGCCGAGTGTCTGCTTGTTATTCCGGCGCCCGGGCCGGAGCCGGCGCTCGCAAGGCGACGCGACGCCATTACCTGTTTGTTTCAACCCCAGCCCCTCGCAATCGATCCCACTACAGCGGAACAGCTCATTATGGAAAATAGTTGGCTTACTTTCTATTTAAATTGCTCTTGAAGGTTTCAATCGAGTTAGCGGAGATATGTTTTCAGTAAACATGTTTTTGTAGCATTCGTCTAGTGTTTTCTGGAAGTTAACTGGTTTCTGTAAGAATATAATTTCATTGGTTTTGAGTATGATCAACCAGGGCGTCTATTTACCTGTATCAATAATTGCTAGATAACTAACTTATTTCATTCTGATGTGTAAGTAATAAATGCAGTAAAAGTACCTACCTACATTGTAGAATAAAATTAACAAGCGAGTTTATTGTGCAGCGCTAGCGCCCACCACAGCTCAAAATTGACATCATACAACATCAGCTCTGTAGTAGATTTTCGTTACATTTTATAATATTCCTCCACGTCGTTATTCAGTTTCATATTTGTCAAAATTTTCGCTTTAAAATTGCGGATAGCCGCCAGGGAAATGACATAGGTAGGTGTGGGTGAAATTATAATAACAAAATGTATATTTTTCGCAATTCGACTTGTCGAGTAAATATGAAACATTACTTGACGTCACGACAGACTACGACGTCAGTCCTGTGTCGTATTACTGCAATGTTCTGTGTCACACTATTGACATTTACAATTATGCAGCACATTGGGTAGCTCGCGACACTGATACATATTTGTGACCAAATACTTATTCTGTGACCATTGAAATTTACATGAATGTGAATAATGGCGCATGTCATGTTGTAAGCCCTGAATGTACACACATAAAAGGTTTAATGGAATTTTAATGGCCTCGCATTTTTTTGTGGATATAATTTTAACAGAACCAAAATTATACTCCTCAAAACTTTGAATGAGTTATTTTGATAGTCGTCGCTTAGAGTGACATATTGCTTCGAGCTTTTATGCTAAGTAATTATTTTTGTGCTGCATTAATTAGACGATGGTAGGGTCATTAGTCTTACTAATCAGTACAAGTCGTACTAGTCATTACTCACGACAGAGTTGAATTAACTTTCCACAATCTGCGTTTAATGTGATTGCAAGTAATGCGTTGGCACTAATTGTAAATCTGCTAGGCCGTTATCTATTATTATTAGTGAATTACTAATCAAGATAAAGATCTTAATATGACCTCTGCTCTAATCACTAGCAACTTGCGTTAGTAAGATGGCATTACGACTCCGATTAAATGGTCGGCGACGGGCGATGTCTAAATAAATGATACAGCGAACATTCATTGCGGGTTCTAAGAAGCCTTCGTCGTTAAGATGTCAACGAACCGTCAATGTATGGCTGTTGTGCGTCGTTTGTCGCGCTCGCCAAATATTTAATTCAGTGCTCAGTGCAGTCGATATCGCGCTAATGGAACCACTCTGCACTTATGTGGCAGAGTTTATTTACTTAACGTTTGTATTTTTACTTGCTTATAACTTATAAGGGAACCCATAGTTTTTTTTTTTCAACTTATCATTATTAAATATGAAGGGACCAGGTCCTAATCTACAATATTAATCGGATCTATGATCTCAATTCTGGAGTTGCACTTTATAGGCGTGGATTGTCGGGCGAAGAAAATAGAAGCACTAGTTATTATAGCACAATCACTTAAATTCAATAATCATTTCCTTTTAAAATAAACACCATTAAATTACCGTTACAACAAGATAACAATATAGGTTATAGCACAATTCAGAAACTCCACCGAACGCGTAGCACGATCGTGCAATCCCATAGAGCAACACGGGCCACCGGCGCGGCGGACTCCGTCCAACGGTGGCCCGTGTTGCTCTATGTGCAATCCCGACCGAGTCTCAAATCATCTTACCAGTCAATCGTCGGCTCAATGGCCACTAGTGCTCGGTGTTGTGTCAGAGTGTCATGACATGACATCGGATGTGACGTAACAGATACAGATAATTCATTTACACGACACTCTAAACTAACAGTGACATCTATGAAACCTAACCTGAATTAGTGTTTAATTCAAATATAAAGCGCCGTCAAATATTTAAAATTAAAAACAAGATAAAAACAGAACAAGCCAACAAGACCAAAGCTCCACGAACGATCATCATAATATAAATGTGATATCATTGTAATACATGCATAGCTACCACTCCTTGCTCAAGTCTCACACACATTATATTTAATGTAATCTAAGTACAACATAAAACATGCACTACTCTACAAACAAACATTAATATTTATGCAAATATCAATTAACATATTAAAAGGGGTTTTGTAAGCAAATGTAGCGAGCAGCATAAATCGGGCGACGGAAGCGGCGATGAATCATGCGGTGACGTTTGCGGAGGTACACGCTACACAAGTACACACTACACACCGCGCGGAGAACACCAAGTACACACTACACAACACACACGTATACTCGTGTATTGTGTGTCGCTGTGTCGTAAACTTGCGCCAGGGTTACGGCCGGAGTTATGATTGTGAAGACTGAGCCCATGTGTTAATGATAATCTGATATTGTTGCATTATGTTTAACGCGTGTTAATGTAAATGAGCTGTGTTAGTGGCGTTTAACTCTTATTAGCTACTTCAAAGGGCCCTAAATTTACTTTTTGACGTAGGTTTCTTGAATTCCTGATGTTTTATCTGGCCTCCATTGTCTAAATGGTTACGTAATACCTATACCTATACGTACACAAAAAGCAGACCAAAGCGGTCTTGAAATCTAACGGATTTTCACTATATGTTCGATAATGCCATGAGTTCCGACGAAGAAATCATTTATGGTATCAATATTTGTCTACATTGTAGTCTCTTGTGTATCTGTCTGTACCCCTGGCAGAGACCTCACGCTCGGAGCCACATCCGACGCCGCGTGTGCGAACTAGTATGAAGTCCATGATATATTGCATCTGAACTTTGTTGTGTGGACGTGTTGTAAACTTGTCCCACAAACTACTTCCTTCTCGACAGGCTAATACTCAACCCTTATTCAAGCCATTTAAAGTACCTATTCTATGTATTTGGGAACTTACGTCTCGAAAACAAATCAATAACTACTTATAGTTGTTCTCGCGTGTATTAAACCATAGACTTTTTAGTCAAGAACTTTTCTGTTTCTTTTTTAGGGTTCCGTAGCCGAATGGCAAAAATCGGAACCCTTACAGACTCATCATGTCAGTCTGTCTGACCGTCCGTTCGTATGTCACAGCCATTTTATTCCGAAACTATTAAGACTACACATGTGATACTTGGAAGGTAGATGTATTCTGTGAACCGCTTTCCGATTTTGATACAAAAATAATAAATATATAAAATTAAGGGGGCTCTCCAGTTATACATGGAATGATGTGAATCTAAAAATATTTTTTTTTCATCAAACCTACTGTACACGTAGGTATTAAAAAATGACATTGAGGTCTCTAGAACCACCTTTTCTTAAAATCAGCGTTTAAAAGGTTGCTTTCAAAGTGGGAAAATATGTCCCCCCTCTCCAACTTTTATAATAATAGATAGAAAAATCTAAAAAAATATATTTTGTAGGACTTAATAAAACTTTCAATAATTAGTTTGAACGAGATAGAGTCAGTTGTTTTTATTTTTCGTAGTTACTACAGAACCCTTCATGGGCGAGTCTGACTCGCACTTGGCCAATTCTTTTTCAACCGACGACAAAAAGAGGAGGTTATCAATTCGACGCGTATTTTTTTTTTTTTTATTTATGATCAATCGATCGATTACTCGAAGACGGCTGAACCGATTTAGAAAATTCTTTTTTTGATTGAAAGGGTATACTTCGAAATTGGTCCCATTTTCATAAACGTCAGGATCTGATGATGGAATCCTGGAGAAATCGAGGGAACTCTTCAAATATTATAGGCACACCTATCACGTTTTGGGTATTTATTATAGTAAATTGTGCAGTTGCTCTCAAAAAGTACCATTTGAGGAAGTGGAACTGATGATGAAGACCACAGATGGCCGCCGAAACTACTCAATAATAAGTATTGAGTGGATTGCGATTCGATTACTTGAATATGGATGTTAAGCACTTTATGCTCGTCAAAATGCATATGGTGATGTAGAGCTGATGGTGAAGTACCAGGAGAACTCCTCAACAATTAACGGCCCAGCATTGGGAAAAGCAATATTTTGTGAAAGGTTATAAGTAGTTGACATTTAGGCTCTTGTAATTAGGAAAATAAAAAATAGACCAACTAAAAAGAGTGAAATAAAAACTTTTTACCTAAAAATTAAACCGACTCTCAAAAAACACTGCAAAGTGAAAAATAACTTTAATTTCGGAAGTCGGTACCAAAAACGAAAATACAAAACTAAAGACACCGACTACCGAAATTAAAGTTATTTTTCACTTTGCAGTGTTTTTTGAAAGTCGGTTTAATTTTTAGGTAAAAAGTTTTTATTTAAACTGTAGAGACATAAAGCTATATACCTACAACAACAAAAACAGTACATATGTATAAAGCTATGAATAGCTTTATATACATTTATTATAAAACTAGTACTCACGCGGGGCTTCGCTCCCGTGGATTCTATCACGGTAAAAACATAACTCTCCTTTTTTGCAGTCGGGTAAAAAGTAGCCATAACCTTCCTCAAGCTTCAAGCTACTTCCATACCAAATTTCATCCAAATCCACCCAGTACTTTCGAAGATTAGCGCGTTCAAGCAAACAAACAAACAAACAAACAAACAAACAAACTAACAAACTTTTCCGCTTTATAATATTAGTATAGATTATGTCAAATTATGGTTAAGGGTGACACCATTAGCCTTTTAATTTGTTTTATCTCACTGTACAGTTTCAAAACATGTTTTATTTTCTCCCTAAAGCGGCTATTATGATAATTTGTATTTATTATTAAGTACTAACATAGTATGTCAGTTAAATATGTGACTAACATTTAGTATACTGAGTTGATACGACCGAGTGGCTTTCCTTTAAACTGCGTATACTAGGTACCATTTTCAAGCTTTGTACCAAAAATCAATTAAATAGGAGAAGTAGTTTAGTCGCAAATGATTTAGATGAGATGCACCGAAAGCGATAAATCTGAGCAAGACAAGAGATAAGATACGCCGCGCTACGTTGCCACTTTGTTACTTAGGTATTTAAGGTCAGTCATATTTATTTACAAAGGGTGGTTGCGTTTTACTCTGATCTGTAAGCCAATTAGTTCGTCTGAAAAAAAAATTTTTGGCTCTTTTTATGTTTTAACTGTTTCAAATTAACACTAAACACTTATTTAATGCCCCTCTGTCGTATCAACTCTGTATACTTACAGTATTTATTATTGTGGATCTTGTTGTCTCTAATAAATAATTCATTAATTAATTCTTCATAAATATGGACGTGCTGGACCGTAAACGTATTTCTAAAATGTTTGGGATCACTAAAGTTACATTTCGGCAGCGCATGTCAAATCGACTTTTTGGACAACCATTATCGCCGATTAACTGTCACTTAAGTAAACGTGTAGGCGTTTAAGTGAGGTAACTCGTTACCGAGTAAAAGAAGAACATTGATAGGTAGCAGTTATTACGTACTGACAGGTAGATAAATATATATAAAGGATTTACTAGCTACATATTGGATACAAAGAGTATTTTTTTCCGGGTGGGAAAATCATCGAATGACTTCTCCCGCTCTGGGTGGAGTAGAAGGCTGTGGGTGGCTTTTTAGTCAGTAGAAGTGTGACACTCCCACTTCTACTGACTAAAAAGCCACCCTGTTGCTTCAGCTGCCCTTAATTTCGCAACCACTGCAGGCAATGGCCATACGAGGCCCCATCACTATTGCTGACACCTCTTTGAGGCGCGAGTGGAACACGACGCGCCGCAGACTCGGGCCTGGTCCTTACCGGACGGTGAGCTACCCCTGCTCGCCGTCCACAAGCCCGCGCTTACGGTGGCCGGAGATCGGCTCGCAATCCCCGACGCCCGGGGATATTAGATAGAGATACTCCTACTTTCAAAACTCACGGAAAACCGTTGAAATTGAAATAAGAGGAAGCAAATCTTTCTAAACAGCAATTAAATCAGTTTTCATTGTTTTAAAAACAAACAGTATCTGGTTGTCGTACATTACAAACGATACCAATTAGACGTTTCATTAGAGAAGTCCATCAGAATTTCTTGTTTTATTGGCAGATATAAAGTTAAAGCGATCTTGTTACTTTTTCCCTTGTTTCTAAGCGCGGCTAACGATGAAGTGGTTATGACGAAATACATGACGACCATAACGTGTTGTTGCCTGGGAATTGTAATTTACAGTCAAAATATATAATCGTAACACTATGCTATTTTATGAAAGAGAAACTACAATGACATAAATTCTGCACACCTTCTCCTATACGTACTATGCATATCCTTACAATTTATGAAACAAAGTCTCCCGCCGCCTATGTCTGTCTGTATGCTCGTGATAAACTTGAAAACTGCTGAACAGTTATTTTTTCTAATGGGTAGAGTGACTCATGAGGAAAGTTTCAATGTATAATTTATTAAGGTTTTGTGTGACAGCAAAATGAGACCCCCGGGGTTCCTAGTAAAAGTAAAATTTTACTATTTGTGATTTCAGAATAACTGTGTTTTCTCAAGTTATTTACATGTTACTAAAACATAAACAATTTTATTTTTATTTTTATATATATCTGTCTCGATTTATCTGTTTTTTTTTTTGGTTGTTAGATCGTCCTTATCTCTCGAACAGCAGATCCTATTTTCATGAAACTTTCAGTGTAAGATAGAGGTTATAAATACAACATACAAGCTACATACTTTTTATCGGGATCGGGATTTCCTCGGGAAAAACTTCCCACGCAAAACGAAGTCGCGGGCACATCTAGTACTAAATATAGGTAGGGCACGTTAATATTGATGAATTCATTAAACCACCTTCCCCGTCTGTGCTCCTAGTACTAATGCCGAACCCGTAACCCGACCAGCTGTAACAAATGTAAACATTCATCATCACCCGCTGTCTCAAGACAGCGGGGGTTTTTCGCATTTGCATCCATATCTGAAGCTCGTTTGTTCGCTGCGGCCGCCATTTGTAATAGCAGGCGAGTATTAGTGAGACACGCGTGACGTGTGACGTCACATGACAGGAGTGATCTGGTTGCAGGTGTAATTGGCGTTTGTAATTGGCTATTTGTAGATTGTTGATGTTTAGGATTTGTTGGCTTTAGTCTGATTGTTTGGTTTGGCATGTTATTAAGTTTTTGTTGTCGTTTTGTTAGGTTTTACGGTTCCGTTTAGAGTAGGTACAAAAGATATATGGAACCTTTACAGCACGACGTTGTTCCAGTTCAAATTAATATGATATATGAATATTGGTTTATCGACACTTGAAACTATAATGAATTACAATTTTGACGCAACAAAGAAATATTTTTTTATTGATAATAGGTTCGCGTTTGACCACCATGTCACCTGATGTTAAGTGATGATGTGGTCGAAGATGGAGCACGCTCGCCTAGAAGTAACCTACTCACTCTTGACTTAAAGACCCCAAAAAAAATACTAAAATATAGACTTTTAAGGCTTGATTATGCTTTTTATTATTTAATTGTTTGAGTTATTAATAAAAATCATGCGTAATAGTATTGAAAAAAATATGAAATAGAACAGAGAGGTGACAAAAGCGAAACGATGTTGATTACGTAGATTTTATCCGTACAATTTAATCGACTTATATTTTGTAAACAAACTATATGCATTTATACAATGACACTATACAAACAAATAAAAACCTATAGGGTACTGAAATGATATGAAATGAAATATTTCTTTTGTAAATTGGTTTTAAATAACACCTTTAGGTACATGTCATGTTATCAACCGACGACAAAAAGAGGAGGTTATCAATTCGACGCGTATATTTTTTTTTTTTTTGTATGATCACCGATTACTCGAAGACGGCTGAACCGATTGGAAAATTCTTTTTTTGATTGAAAGGGTATACTTCGAAATTGGTCCCATTTTCATAAAAGTCAGGATCTGATGATGGGATCTTGAAGAAATCGAGGGAACTCTTCAAATATTATAGGCAGACCTATGACGTTTTGGGTATTTATTATAGTAACTTGTGCAGTTGCTCTCAAAAAGTACCATTTGAGGAAGTGGAACTGATGATGAAGACCACAGATGGCCGCCGAAACTACTTAATAATAAGTATTGAGTGGATTGCGATTCGATTACTTGAATATGGATGTTAACACTTTATGCTCGTCACAATGTATAATATATGGTGATGTAGAGCTGATGGTGAAGTACCAGGAGAACTCCTCAACAATTAACGGCCCAGCATTGGGAAAAGCAATATTTTGTAAAAGGTTATAAGTAGTTGACATTTAGGCTCTTGTAACTAGGTAAATTAAAAATAGACCAACTAAAAAGAGTGAAATAAAAACTTTTTACCAAAAATTTAAACCGACTCCCAAAAACACTGCAAAGTGAAAAATAACTTTTTTTTGGGAGTCGGTTTAATTTTTTGGTAAAAAATTTTTATTTTGCGTTTTAAGTTTAGCATGATGAGGCCGGCGTTTCCTAACTGACTATTCTGAGAAGAAACACCGAAACAAACTCAACTTCCTGATGACCTATAACTTGACAAATAGCAGGTGTCATAGTACTATTACAGATTTTAGTAAATTCTTACATTTGTAATTTCATCACATTTTTTTGCGTACAAAGTGACACCTTCTTTTGGAAAACCTACAACGAGAATACATGTGCAACTTAAATGTTAACTTTGTTTTAATGAATTATCATCAGATTAATATTGGGTGCACTTTATTAACTTCGACAGAATCTTAGGCCACCACCATCTCACCTGATGGAAAGCGATCATGTGGAAGAAGATGAAGCACCTCAAAGTAACCTAAAAGTAACCTTGACTTAAAGACCCCCAGGTTAAAGCTATCAGGAAACTAGTCTGAGTTTCCTGATAACTTTAACTTGGCTTAGCTATCTAGCCACTCCTTAGCCGTACGCACAGTGAAGGTATTCCCAAAACGTTTTCTGCGTATGGCTGAGATGTCCAACATTTAACGATGGGACATCGCCGTCCGTCTTGTATTCCGATGAGAGAACCAGGTTCGGTAGCCTATTTGGCATTACGAACCTATTGTCCTAATACATAATCTTACTTCTTATCTTACTTCTTACCTTACTATCTTACTAATATTATAAATGCGAAAGTTTGTGAGGATGTATGTATGTTTGTTGCTCTTTCACGCAAAAACTACTAAAACGGATCGCAATGAAATTTGATAAATAGATAGTTGACATCCTGGAATAACACATAGGCTACTTTTTATCCCGGGATTCCCACGGGATCGGGAGTTATGCTGGAAAAACCTCCCACACGAACGAAGTCGCGGCAAAAGCTAATTATTTTATAAGTCTATTTTCACTCTATTAAAATATCACAGAACAGTAACAAATTACCTATGAACCACTGCATATAATTCATTATTTACGATCAATTTATTACTAACCTAACTAGAACATAAATTACTAAAACTGTAGCCACAAAACACCGACGACCAAATAATACACTTTATTATATATTCCTTACAATAAATAGTGGAATGTTATCAATTACCTTTATAAGTGGAATTAGACCATTTTGTCTATTGGCTAGTGTAGTTATCGTGTCAAAGCGTCAGAGCTTAATAATATCACTATTCGTTCATTACTGTGACATATCAACCAATGAATTGGAAATTCAGGATATATTTATAGCATACTAGCTTCTGCCCGCGGCTTCGTCCGCGTAGATGTCGAAAATATTCCACGGGATCTCATCCCCGACTTGCTTGACAAAGATTATAATAGCTCGGCTAATATGCATGATATAAAGATAATTTATAGCCTATAGCACTCAGGGATAATGCAGCTACATGTAAGCGAAAGAATTTTCAAAATCGGTTCGGTAGTTTCAGAGATTACCCCCTACATACAAAATTACAATTTACAAACTTACAAAGGACATCAACCACTCAGTATGGCGTTTGGGCCAGAACATGAACATAAAAATATTGCACTATTTTTGATTTTATTGAGTGGCTTACAGTACAAAGAAAACATATAGATAAGAAGTTTTGTATCAAATTGATTAATATAAAAAAATCGTTTATTTGTAAAACTCCCTATAGCTACAACCTAGGAGTCTTTAAGTCAAGAGTGAATAGGTTACTTTTAGGTAAGCATGCTCTTTCTTCGACCACATCATCACTTACCATCAGGTGAGCTAATCATCAGAATCCATTTTGAATAGCACAAGTCGTCAAAAATATCCAAAGTCGAAATAATATTCACAATACGATACGAAAAAGAGCGCAAACGCAAAGCGAATAACGATCGAATGGAATGACATTGACAATCGTCACTAGTCGTGGGTGTTTTGAAACAACACAAAAGTGAACAAACCGTTTTCAAAGACCGTTTTACGTTCTGCGACGGTTAAACCGTTTTAAGTTTGTGGGTCCAATCAATCTTCGTTGCACAAACCAGTTTTCGAATTACTTGATGCGATTTTGTATTTTACAATTATGAAAATACAGTTGAGAACTCATTGATTAAACGATCACACTTGTCGCGACGTCGTTCCGTTTCCTTTCGCACAAACAGTTATTTCCATGAAAAGTGAACTATATAGACGATATAATTCCTGGAATTGGAATCAGTGAGCTTGAGTGTTTGTTTACATTTTTTTGGTCAGTTATAATCTTGCACTCACAAAGTGATACCTCATTATTTGTTTTGTTTTTTTTTACAAATTGATTGCTTATGAGTGAATTGTAAATATTCAAGTGTACCCATAATATTTAATAAACTAATTATATTATATATAATAATTTACAACCCATCGCAACGTCTGTACCGCGAAAATACACCAGAGATTTTGCTCGCATTTCGATAAAGACAGTAAATATAAAAAAGCTAAATGCCATTTATGCCACGAATAATTAAGCTAAACATCATAATGTTGTCCGATAAAACGTTTTATTCAGTAAACCGTTTCATACATTTGCAACTTGAACCGTTTGTACTTTGTACATTGCAAGAAACTTTGTTGCAACGACAACCGTTTTCTGCAACCGTTTTAGTCATCGGAAAAACGGTGGCGTTTTGTTCATTCACGCACCCCGCACGCTGTACCGCATCTGTCACCATACACAAACAAAATAATCAACAAAAAATCTTTTTAATTCGTTTTTAATATTATTTATTTTGACACTCCCAATTAGAGACCAATGTTC
Source organism: Tholera decimalis (assembly GCA_943138885.2). NCBI lineage: Eukaryota > Metazoa > Arthropoda > Insecta > Lepidoptera > Noctuidae > Tholera > Tholera decimalis. Next base: position 945,504 of record OW964553.2, on the reverse strand, counting down.
ATTAAATATTAAAACTAAATTATCTATGAATTCCTTTTTTCCCAATACGTCTGTTTGCGGTATGGCCCATTTTGGTTGATGTCTTTTTACCTCTTTATAATATTATATATATATATAAGTATAGATGCATTAGTAGAATTCAGGCTATCTGCCTGTCCGGGGTTGCGGAAATGTTCTAACGAGATACCGCAGCCCTCCGGGTCGGTGTCTCGAACACACTGTTCTTTTAGTAGCCCTTCGTTCCGACGAAGGGCTACTAAAAGAACAGTGTGGAATTTTAGTCAGTAGTCTGACACTCCCTTCCACTCCACCCAGAACGGAAGGAGACATTTGCATTTATTACTATTATTTGATGATCTTCCTGCGAAAAAAAATAATTGTTTCCTACACATGACCCATCAGCCTTTGAAGCAAGAGTGAACAGGCATCTTCTGGGCTGCTCGTTCCATCGTAGACCTCATCTATCGCTTACCATCAGGCGAGATCGAGGTCAAATAGTTATTAACACGATATTACAACACAAACACTTTCTGAGTTTATGTGCTAGTCTTTTTGTTTTTCTGAACCAATTTTAATGGGATTTTCACTGGCAGATAGAGAAGGCTATAGCGCAACATATAGGCTACTAATTTTTATCGCGTGATTCTTACGGGATTTTTTTTTAATTCGGAATAGGTTCGCGTTTGACCACCATCTCATCTGTTGGTAAGTGATGATGTGGTTGTAGATGGAGCACGCTTACCTAGAAGTAACCTATTCACTCTTGACTTAAAGACTCCCAGGTTATAGCAATCAGCAAACACAGACTCCAGCAGGGAATTCCACTCCTTAGCTGTACGCACAATGAAAGTATTCCCAAAACGTTTTGTGCGTATGGATGGGATGTCCACCATGTAACAATGGCGCATCGCCGTTTGTCTTGTAGTCCGATGATGGAACAGGCTTGGCGGTATTAAATTATGTAATTCCATCGCACACTCCCTGAAATGTAACCAATAGAAAACCGATAGACTTGCAACCCGTCGTCGATGTTCAAGGCTCTGGAGCATTGATTCGACCAGTGAATTGTTGCCAATGAGTCTCTTGGCCCGTTTCTCGCTAGATTCAAGCGCGTCCAGTTGGTATTTAGCAGATCCGTCCCAAAGATGAGAGTAGTACTCCATACACGACCGAACCTGGGCTTGATACAGGTTGAGCATCTGTTCCGGTGTGAAGTACCGTCTCACCTTTGCTAGGAATCCCAACTTTTGGATTGGGATCTACGTGTGGAAACACCCCCATGCGACGGTAATCGCGGCTAGTTTTCAAAACGAATTGAAGACGAACACCTTAGCCCTGATAAATTAACTTTAATATTAAACACATTAACTTTACCGCCAAAAGTGAGGGATTCTCTACAAGCTCACTAAGTACTGAATATCTCCGTCGCTGGTAGCTTTGAAGTTTAGTGCTTCATCAGGAATGCAAACACTGTTTTTAGTTAAGATATGTTGTTTAGCCAATGAATGTAATTAATCTGTCTTAATAGCTTTGTGTTCGAGGAGATCAGAAAAATAATGAATCACTATGGTAAAGCTTAAATGCTGGGGACTGTTAAGGTGATGAGTACTAGATTTTTTTCCGGGTGGGAATATCAACGAATTACTTCTCCCGCTCTAAGTGGAGCGGAAGACAGTGTCAGACTTCTACTGACTAAAAATCCACCCTGTTTCTTCAACTGCCCTTAAGTTCCGGGGCCGCGTTATCTCGTTAAACCATTCCCGCAACATGAGCACTAGATATAAAGTACCAACTTGCTGCATTGAACTCGATCGAGCGCAGAGCTAAAAGGCTTATAGGCCGATGAGGTGCTGGTGGACAAGCTTCATAGCCTGGCTCATCGGCGCACCGTTGCTTGCCTGTCGGTTTTCTACAGATTGTACTTCGGGGAGTGTGCGCAGGAGCTCCATGACCTGATTCCTGCATCTCCCTTTCACTACCGGTCTACTAGATGCACGGCTGGGTACCACCCACACTTGGTTGATATACCGTCTTGTCGTACCAAGCGCTTCTTCTTCACATTTATTGTGCGCACAGCCAAGCTGTGGAATTCTCTGCCGGCTTCTGTGTTCCCTGCCACTTATGACCTTTCAGCCTTTAAAGCACGAGTAAATAGGCATCTTTTGGGCTCGCTCGTCCCACCTTAGACCTCACCTATCGCTTACCATCTGGCGAGATCGAGGTCAAGTGTGGGCCCAAAAAAAAGTATCTACATTAATACGTCAAGCAAAACCTTAGTACCTTTATAAAAAATTGTGCTCGGGAGGTTTTTATTTTAAGTAAATTCACTTTTTTATTAGCCTGCTCTATTCTGCTGGACAAGTGCCTCCCCCACTCCTTCCATGTCTCGCGAGCCAGCGCGTCCTCTCTCCAGTTCCGACGGAACCTATCCAGCTCGTCCCACCATCTCCTAAGTGGTATGCCGCAACCCCGCCTTCCTGTCTCTGAGCAACAGTTTTGTGTCATTTTGGCCCACAGCTGGTGATGCGACAGACATGTCCTGCAAAACATGAATTCCATTTTATGAACTAGCAACATTTCACAGCCTGTTATCACGTCAATAAATGTATAGTACCCTGTGACAATAAGTAAAACAGATCGTCGCCTCAACTTGTCGACACTGTGAACACACAATATAACTTGTGTGTGGAGGAGAGAACAGCTTTTGTGCTTGTGTCACAGTTGTAATGATGACGGCATATGAATAACTTAACTCTCGCCCGCTTACTAGCTGTTATTGGACGTAGGGAGAATTAGAGTTAGTTTTCAGGATTGTAGGTCGACATGTTCATACATAAAAGTCGTAAAAGTTCGAACCGTAAGTAAACGAGGGGTACAATAAACCGTAAATAATAATTATAATAAACTATACCTATTTCAGTGTGTTGTCCATAGTATACAATACAATACATAACATACCACTTTACTGATACAAATTAAACAAAATAAAAGTAAAATATCTTGTACAGGCACTCAACGACCCTTGAAAAATTAACATACATTAAGATTTATGAGATATAGCCCGATGTTAGACAGACGGACGTATGAAGAAGGCTTTAGCAATACTAATAATAATTACTAACACACTAATATAGCATTTATGGTCAAACTGTTACTAACTAAACAATACCTGATAATAATGTAATTTTTTTAGTTTAATAGGATCTTTTGGGATAAGGAACTCTAAAAACATACATTTATTGGAAGCAGAATTTCGCAGCTAAATATTACATAATAGCTACCTTATTTGAAGCTTCTATTTTGTAAGCAAATTCTCAAATGTAGTTACTTCAATTCACTTGCGTAAAATGTGAAAGCTTCCCTACAGTTTCGCTTACATTGAAATTGTGTAAAATAATAAAGGAGACTTGTCCAGAAATCTTTTAATGATCTAGATATATCACGTCACTCAATATTTTGGTAGTAGAGGTGGAAGATATCCCTCAGTGAGACGTAACTCGATACGAATTTACTCTTATAAAAACTATGCAGTTGAAAATAATAAATTATGTGTCAACGACCTATCCAGTGGTTACGGGCTCGATTTAACAGTTGTAGGTCCGTGGGTTCAAACCTAGGTAGGCACGTTGCTTTCTATAGTTTGCATCTTCAATACTACTCTCAAAATGAGGAAATCTGAACGTCTTAGGACCAATAAATCTGAAGATATGAGACATTCACCAACCCACACTGCGTCTTCGTTGTGGATTAAGGGCCTATTCCGTCTCACAGAGAGGAAGCCTGTGTCCCCGCAGGGAGAATTTTATAGGCCGCTTATGTGTCAAAGTACGATTGTACGCACCGGCACCAACCTTTCAATACGACCGAGTCCAAATGCGTACAGTGGTGGCTATGTTCCAGACAGTTGAGCCTGGTACCTAGTAACTACCTAAGCCCTACTGACTATCAACCTAGCCCTACAACACTACCTATCACCCTAGTTACCCTAAAGCCCTATCCTACCATACAAACCAGACCAAGCGCAGGTTGCGTTGGTTTTATCTTCGGGAAGTCTGTTAGAGGGAGACCTACGGTAACAGACGGAGTTTGGGTAGGAATAAGGGTTGTGTACGTCGTGCAATGTACACAGGGAATGGTTTTCTTACTGCCGATCCCACAGACTCATAGGACCGATGATGGCTAAAGGTGTCTTGGCCACAGTAAGAGGAAGTATAGGGTATGAATCACACGCAACTCCAGCTTGATGACTGATTTATTACAATAATTAACTATATTATATACAAATATTATGGTCAATACACATTGATGGCTATTTATATGTGTGCTGTATGTGTATTGAGCTGATGAAGCGAAGATCTCATTAGGTCACTTCTTAGTGCTGACGGTGTGCCGGTGACTCCGGCGCGTGTGTCGAATATGTGTTGCTGACGCTGTGATACTGAGGCTCGTGTAATCAATTATATTCTAGTTTGAACAACGATCTTTCCTTATTTTTGTATAAAATCTTGTAACAACCGAGTAGATGAACAAACATAGACACACTGCAACACAGTGTTTAGAATAGAATATAATTTTATTTTGTGTGTGCAAATCAATTTAAGAAACTTTTAAAACGGACACATAATATAGAGCGGGTGATAAAGCGACAACGACCACCTCCTGACGACGTCCTTGACGACAGCTCGTAACCTGTCCCACACATACACGATGCATAAATTCTTTCATCAAGCCGCGACGAAAACATTGTCAAATATCCCTTTCATGTTTACTACGGAACAAACAAGTTTGTTTGGCTCCAGTCAAACGACCCCCTCACAATATTTACGATGCTGCGAAAAATTACCTACTGCGCGAGCGTACATTTTACCTGACAAAACGTACTAAAAAGAAGCTACGAGAATTACTAAAAAATCTAATAAGACGGAGGGAATAGACACGCGTGGTGGCTTAAGAGGGGTAGGCAGGCCTCCGAGCGGAGTCATGTTTAAATTTGCAAGTCAACGAGGACTCCTAACTACGGGAGTGACACCTCCTTCCATATTTGGTAAACAAATAGGGAAGAACAACAGAGATGGCTCCTTGTGCGACGCAGCCGTGTATGAATTTATCTATTCATAAAGGAACTGTTTTTTTTAAAAAGAGAACTGGCTACTAGCAAAATTATTAACCCCTCCAACTAAACAATATCATATGATCCAAAATGCTCCAAATGTGGTTCTAACTTCATTATATTTTTTGCCATTTCATATTCACTTTCTTTTACTCGTTTCTGCAATCACAATATCTAATCTGTACTGAATTTACCGACAGATTGATTCCTAAAAATGTGTTTCTTATCTTCATAAGTAACACATTTTTATTCACACTGTATTATACGATGTCCAGAATATGCACATATTACGATACGTATGTAGTACATAACTCATACAGCCAGAAACCTCCCGTACCCGGTAACATAAAGAGCTAGGATTAAGCTAGGCAAACTTTTCAGTAATAAGTGGACCGACGTGGAGTGTTAGCCGCCGGCGCAGCTTCCAAGATAATGGAGATATTATGTTATTATTCGGAAGATCGACGAAGCAGCAGTAAGCCGATTTCCTGATAAACGAAAATGAAATCCTGATGGCGCGTCTTTGGATGGCTTTCTGATAACATAATAATTTGAGTGGAACATAATTCGTTGAGAGATTACACAATAATGTAATATATGAATGAGTAATTGAAGCCTTTACGTTCCCCCAGCGGGATACAGGCCTCATCTCTATGATAGGAAAAAAAATTGGCCAAGTACGAGTCAGACTCCCCCATGAAGGGTTCCGTAGTAACTATAATATTATAATATATATCTATTTGACAAAAAAAAACCTTAAAATTTTCTTAAAACTAGCTTATTTACATTTTTTACAACTACGCCAAATGACTTTGTTTTTCATAGTGTTTGTATGAATTACAAAGTTATATTTGCGGTTTTAGAAAATATGCTGTATCTCAAAAACTACTGACTCGATCTCGTTCAAACCGATTTTGTTTGAAAGTTTATATTTAGATCTATAGACATATATTTTTTTGGATTTTTCACTCCATTATTATAAAAGTTAGAGGGGGGACACATCTTTTATGGCAAGGCCCACTTTTTTTTTTAATATCGGAAAGTGGTTTAAAGACTACATGACAAACGGCGATGCGCCATCGTTACGTGTGAACGTCCCACCCATACGCACAAAACGTTTTGGGAATACATTCATTGTGCGTACGGCTAAGGAGTGGAATTCCCTGCCGGAGTCTGTGTTTCCTGATCGCTATAACCTGGGAGTCTTTAAGTCAAGAGTGAAAAGGTTACTTCTAGACAAGCGTGCTCCATCTTCGACCACATCATCACTTACCATCAGGTGAGATGGTGGTCAAACGCGAGCCTATTATCAATAAAAAAAAGAAAACATCTACTTACCAAGTTCCACATGTATAGTCCTAATAGTTTAGGAATAAGATGGCTGTGACATACGGACGTACGGACAGACAGACAGACATGACCAAATTATAAGGGTTCCGCATTTTGCCATTCGGCTACGGAACCCTAAAAAGGAAGTAATCTATCTCGCGAGGTCCGTGTATGTTGGTAGATGTAATATGTATTTTAATTACTATTCCTAGGATATGTCAGTTTCCTCGCGATGTTTTTTTCACCGATTTGAGAAAAAGCAATTGTGATGATGTAAATTACACAAAGAAATGTGCCTGTGTAACTAACCCCCCTTGCAACCCTTAAATTGAAGATTTGATTGGCCAATGATCGTCTCACCTACGTTATGTTTATAAAGTAACCTGGGTCTTTTAGAGGAAAGCGACTATTTACAGAAATGGGTAATTGACTTCGGTTAATTTAAATTAATTATTTCTGTGGTTGAATAAAGGTCTTGATCAGATAATTAAACATAGTAAAAGTTAATTCTAAATACCTTAAGACTAATGAAGACAATTCATTTCTTCCTGAATTAAAGATTCAAACATATATATATATTTTACAAAAAGTAATAAAGGAATTAGGAAATCTGCCCCTACAAAATTTTGTAGGGGTTAGTAGGCTCCACACCAAACGCCTCAACTAAAATGAATGCCAACCACTATGTGCATCCCCTTCAGATAGGATATTGGATTCAAAGCGGTTTTAAGTCCTATACAATAAGTAGGTACAACCATTCAGTCCAACATTAATCAATAATAAATTGAACACTTTAATTAGTATGTTACTTTTCATTCTTAGTATAAGGTTAAACCTTAGTATATGATAGGACTAAGCCTATATTTATAATGGTACAGAGACTCTTTTATAAATTATTGAGATGTACTCAAGCCATTCATTATATCACAATTATTTCACAACCTCTTTATCCAAGAATTTCATAAGGGGTCAACAGGTAATGTCCCACCAGTCTAGTATCAGACAGAGCCAGAATTTACACGAAGGGGCCCCATAAGTGCTCCTACTCCTCATAGGGGATCAACGGAAACACCCATGATATTCCATCAGTGCCGGGTGCCTACATACATTGAAATAATGAGAATCATTCCCATAATATTCCTCCCATGGAATTCCAAGAATTAGGTTATTAAATTCAATTATCATAATTAAAATGTCACAATTACATTAATCATGCTGGAGTGAAATAGTATCAGGAATATTTTCCTATAATTTGTTTAAGTTAGAAGGAATGGGAAGGAAATGATTAGTTGGAAAAGAAGGGATTAAGGAAGTGGTAGGGCCTAGCTAATTAACTTGCAATACTAATTTAGTCCCAGTTAACTATGTAAGATTGATGTGGTGAGTTGAATCAATAACACAATGTTTTGTTGGCCTACAAAACATTGCTTATCAATTACAGTTGTAGAGTGTGCATAAAGATCTTTGCTGCATGTGAAGTGTTCCTGCTTGCAGTAGAATATAATCACCAATGAGCATCCTCTTAGGAGGCTACGCTTAGAAGGGGTTTGCGAGGTCCCTTAAATTCATAACAACTCCTTGAATAGACACTCACTTATGAAAATACTACAGATTGTGTAAAGTCAACTGGTGCAAGATTAGTATATTCATGTTCTTGAAATAACTCTAATCTCACGACGAAGATACGCGGAACTAACTACACTTATTATCTAACAACTCTACTATTCAACTTAAGAAATGAACCAACACAACCTGGTTAAGTATGAATTACTTTCAATAACGAGTTATAACCAGTTTCTGTTTGTTTTCAAATCATAAGTGAATTGATTTGGCCCTACTATAGATTAACTACGCATATCTGCTTAGGTTTCTAATTCATAAGTGAATTGATTTTACGCATTTCTTATTATTATACCGCACTCTCTACTATAGATTAACTACGCATATCTGCTTAAGTTCCTAATACTATATGAAGAAATAACTTCACTCGAAGAACTGAAAATTCACACATTATAAAAAATAACAAGGAAAATTTACAATAAGTATGGAGGTGTATCTGCTTATGTTGCTAATACAATCTGGAAGAAAGAATTCATCCTAAATTATGTTAAAATTCACATAGTAATACAAAATATCAAGGAAAACCGCAAAATCACAATAAGAAAACATAATTAATTAACATAAAGGAACTGTCAAAAGCTTCCACCGACATTCCATAAACAATATTATAAACCATAAAGTGATTAAAGTTTACTCTAGTTATACAATAAGTGACTTTATAAATATCTCCTAATAATTGTGTAAAACATTAGTAATTCCAAAGTAATCACCGATTATATTAACTAGGTAGACCATGTTGGTTTCAAATACTTTTCTCTAATAATATGTCTATTGATAAAAGAATTTACTTTAGGTTTAAATAAAATTCAAAATATAAAATAATTGTTCAAGTAATTAAACCAAAATGGCGAATATAAGGAAATCATGCTACTAACTTTTGGTGTCTTCTTTGGACTGTGAATTATCATGTAATTAAACTCCTGTAAATATCCCTACTTTCTATTCTATCAATCTCACCTACTTTACAAGGGGTACCTTTATTAAATATTGTAGACCTATTCTTCTTTCTAGATTATATATTATTTAATTATATAATACAACCATATAAAATAGCTAACCGGTGTACATGATAACCCACAGTGATGCAGTACTCCTTCTTGAACTCCTTTGTTGCTGTAAGAAGCTAAATTAACCTTCCCCATGCCGTATAATAAAGTGTTACGAAGGAATAAATATTAAAATACTTTACTGAATCGCGAGGGAGGTGAAGTTGTTCTCATATGTCCATCACAAGTGGTACATGCTTCTAACTACTATTTATTAAATTAAATCTACTCGTAGAAGCTGAAAGAAAATTCTATATTAACTTATAACTACATGTACCTCCGGTACGCGATTATGAGTAACCACAGTATTTGATTGTCTTTTGTCGCACTTCCCTTTTTACCATTACCTTAAGGAATACTAATCCCTAAAATTTCGGATATTTTTAATACACCTAAAGGTAATGATTTCATTTGGTAATAAAATATCTCGAACAAGATTTTACAATAATATTTTTAGAAACTAAGTATCTACATTCGCGTCTGTGCTCATTTTCCAAGGAACTGTTAAATATAATTAAAGAATAATATTATACTACTTAGTACATCCACACATAGAAAGCTTAACACCAGGTTATAGCCTCCTACTTGCAAAGGAAAAAACTTCATTCGAAAAGCTTTCGCCCTTGTTAGTACCCTTTCTTTTACTCATCAAAGAGTTCCAATGAATTTAAATATTTAGTATGTAGCACAACCTAACCATCCTAATTCCCCATATTAAAACAGCTGAAAAGGTGGTATTATTCAGGATAAATATTTGAAAACAATACACAGAAGATGTATTTACTAAATTATTGAGACTTATAAGTCTAGTATTGGTTGAAGTATTCCCTAGCCTTACAGTCTAAATTCGAGAGATATCTACAATTTATCTCAATACTATGACTCCAACCAATACCTCTGCAAATTCGTGAAACTGAATTATGTTATAGTGAATGTTCAATATATATATAAACCTAGTACTTCCTTATTATTTTCTTTCTTAATTATGTTATGGTATTAATATTTTATGTTGAATTTCTATAGGCCAGAAACTCACCCCCAGCAGCTGTGAATCACACCAGATCCCATCTAGAAAGTCTCGAATTTAATCGACTAGTCAGGACCAATGGACTCACCTACACCTTACCATAACCCAATTATATTTTGTTTAATAAATATTTTGTCTCTTATTTGTAGGTATGTGTTATGTAATATAAATCTTCTATGCATTCATTCTACGTGTCGTGTATATTTGAGGCAGTGATGTGTAACTATTAACTTATAAATAATTGTGTACTTATTTATTTAATGCTGAACCTAACAATCCTCATGATTTATCGTATCCAGTCTGGAGTGATAAATCATTTAATATTGAGAAGCGTCCATATGATTCTATCGATTGGATCGATAGAATAAACTTTCACTGATGTTATCGTGTTTACTTGAATAATACCACATACTACACATGAAAAGACACACACCTTTAAGAACAGTAATATAATATCCTAAAATAATTTAGAGATAATTTGTTTACTAAACCTTTTTGCTTATTGAATGCAAAAGAATAATTTAATGAACAAATCATCTTACTAATCATAAATCAAACGGAATAGTATTCACATAAAATATTAGTATAGAACCCTCTATGGTGTATTAATTTATCAATCAATATTAAGAATAATTCTATTGTAATAAAATATATTATTTGGTTTCTTAACTTAATATGCTAAATTAAATAGCATAAGTACATCTGCAATGAAAGTAATCTAAATTGTATTGATAGGATTCATTTAACATTTTCATTTATTCTACCACTGTTTATTTAAATAGGATTATAACTTAGTAGAACAAAATTAAACTCCAACATAGCTTCCAGAAGAATTGTTTTGCAAATATAAATGACGAGTTATAGAGTTTATTTCACGTAATTAATAACACTTCGAATTAAATACCCGATTCTATCACCATAATAAGATTCTCAAAGATAAAGAATATAAACTTACGAAGTTCTGATGACTCAAACCTACAATCACTGATATTAAATACTAGATCGACTCTCGCCGTCTACTCTCGACAAATTTCTTCTATTTCTCTTCCTGAATCCCGCGAACATGAGTTTATATACTATAATTTCCCACCCAATTATTGCCTCTTAAGAATTGTGTCCAATAGGCCTAGCATGCGTCGTGCCATGCGCAGAAGTCCTTTTTTAGGTGTCAGTGGTTGAAGCGGGGCGCGGGGGGGCGGCGCAGTGCTGCGGCGCAGCCCCCAGCGTGCGACCGGCGCATTCTCAACAAAATACCTACCCTTTGTTTTTGTTTTCATATTCGCGTTGAATCAATTGAGCTACTCAAGATTATGTACACCTGACTGGGTTTGAATCCACGACTTGCTAACTCGCAAATCGGGCCGGTAACCACCGCGCCAACACGAAGCAAACAAAAGCTTTACGAATGCTCTTAAGGATTAAAAAAAAAATTTGGCTTAAAAATTAAGCCGACTCCCAAAAAACATTGCAAAGTGAAAAATAACTTTGATTTCGGTAGTTATTTCACTGTTTTTAGTTGGTCGAATTTTAATATACCTAGTTACAAGAGACTAAATGTCAACCACTTATAATCATTTACAAAATATTGCTTTTCCCAATGTTGGGACGTTAATTGTTGAGGAGTTCTCTTGGTACTTCACCATCAGCTTCACTTCACCATATGCATTGTGACGACTATATTGTGCTTAATGACCACATTCAAGTAATCGAAGCGGAACACATGATTTACTTATTATTCCTATTTATATATTGAGTAGTTCCAGTGGCCATCTGTGGTCTTCATCATCAGGTCCACTTCAGAAATGGTGCTTTACGTATGCAGATACACAAGTTACTATAAAAAATACTCAAATCACTATAGGTGTGCCGCATGTGTGCCTATAATATTTGAAGATTTCCCTCGATTTCTCCAGGATCCCATCATCAGATCCTGACTTGGTGACAATAGAATTTTCCAAATCGGTTCAGCCGTCTTCGAGTAATCGGTGATCATACATACAAAAAAAATATATACGCGTCGACTTGATAACAACCTCCTTTTTTTGTCGTCGCCGCCGTCGGTTGATAAATTAAAATATCAACTGCCTATAAGACTCAAAACAAACTACAAAACAAGCGTAGTTTTTGCTACATCAAACAAAATCTAGGGTAATGTCATTATTATATTCGTAGAGCGAAAGTTTATGAAGGTTTATAGGTAAACCGAATATCTTAGCAGTACCCGGGTAGGTTAACATTTATGATATCATAAAAACAAACGACATTATTGTTCAGTAGAAGCAACTATTCCGTGCTGCTATACATACATGATTTAGTTATTTGTTTTTTATAACAACAGTAAAGTCTTATTGAGTCGTGCTCGTAAATATCAAGATGTAGGCACTGATATGTGTGTAATGTGCTGTTTGTGCCGTTACATGCCGTGTAAGTTGCTGGTGGACGGCACTCATTCAACTCGCTACGTTATTACCCGCCAGGTTCCGGACCAGCACCGGCATTATTCGACTACATGTTTATTATGTGTTGTAAACCACAAATATATGAAATGTCTGCATGAAATATTAATGTATACCTGCGGTTTCAGCGCGGAGAAACTTACGTAAGTAAGAATTTCTCCTTACCTTTATAGAAGCAATCCAAATACAGTTATTGAGCTGCGTACCAAACACAATACATAAGATCATTAATAAGATGTGATACGAAAGATGTCGTGATTTTGATCCCGATATCAATGACCTTTTTAGGGTTCCGTAGCTGAATGGCAAAAAAAGGAACCCTTATAGTTTCGTCATGTCTGTCTGTCTGTCCGTCCGTCCGTATGTCACAGCCATTTTATTCCGAAACTATTAGGACTATACATGTCAAACTTGGTAGGTAGATGTATTCTATGAACCGCTTTCCGATTTTAAGAAAATTAAAAAAATATATATAATAAAGGGAGCCCCCTTTATTATCATTTCTTTTTTATTTTATTTTTTTTATTTTTCCCCGTACATGGAACTAAAATTGAAAGTACAGTTTTTCATGATATCTATGCGTGTGTGGTATCTATAGACAGGTCTTTAAAAATGACATTGAGGTTTCTAAAACTACTTTTGTATAAAGTTAATCGTTTAAAAGATATGTAACGCTCTTCCAAAGTGGTAAAATGTGTGTGGCCCTCTACTTCTATAATAATGGAGTGAAAAATCTAAGAAAAACATGTGTCTGTAGATCTTAATGTAAACTTTCAATCAAAATTTGTTTGAACGAGATTGGGTTATCAGTTTTTGAGATACAGCATATTTTCCAAAACCGCAAATATAACTCTGTAATTCATACAAACACCATGAAAAACAAAGTTTTTTGGCGTAGTTGTAAAAACTGTAAATAAGCTAGTTTTAAGAAATTTTTAAGGTTTTTTAGTCTACTAAATATACATATATTATATTATTATAGTTACTACGGAACCCTTCATCGGCGAGTCTGACTCGCACTTGGCCAATTTTTGTTTACTCTACTGCTTACTTTTAACTGCTGAACTAGTTATTAAACGTGCCATTTATAATTTTTAAATTACCAAAACCGCTATTTACAATTGTCTCTTTAAATCAGTGCCAATAAGATGTGATACGAAAGACATCGTGATATTGATCCCGATATCAATGCCTTTTCAACCGACGACAAAAAGAGGAGGTTATCAATTCGACGAGTATATTTTTTTTTTTTTATGTATGGTCATCGATTACTCGAAGACGGCTGAACCGATTTGTAAAATTCTTTTTTTGATTGAAAGGGTATACTTCGAAATTGGTCCCATTTTCATAAACGTCAGGATCTGATGATGGGATCCTGGAGAAATCGAGGGAACTCTTCAAAAATTATAGGCACACCTATGACGTTTTGGGTATTTATTATAGTAACTTGTGCAGTTGCTCTCAAAAAGTACCATTTGAGGAAGTGGAACTGATGATGAAGACCACAGATGGCCGCCGAAACTACTCAATAATAAGTATTGAGTGGATTGCGATTCGATTACTTGAATATGGATGTTAAGCACTTTATGCTCGTCACAATGCATATAGTGATGTAGAGCTGATGGTGAAGTACCAGGAGAACTCCTCAACAATTAACGGCCCAGCATTGAGAAAATCAATATTTTGTAAAAGGTTATAAGTAGTTGACATTTAGGCTCTTGTAACTAGGTAAATTAAAAATAGACCAACTAAAAAGAGTGAAATAAAAACTTTTTACCAAAAAATTAAACCGACTCCCAAAAACACTGCAAAGTGAAAAATAACTTTAATTTCGGAAGTCGGTGCCAAAAACGAAAATACTAGAGATGGGCCGAATGTGGTTTGAACCGAATCCGAACTTCGGCCGAACATTCGGTTAAAATGAAAAGTTCGGCCGAATTTCGGTTCAATTTCGCGCGCTTTCTCGAGAGCGACACGTCGTGACTTGTTTACGCATTTACTTCAATCTCGTCATATAAACTCTTTTGCAAAAAAAACGGGCACTTTAGATTTTTTTCTCTACTTCAATGAAGAAGAACAAGAAATAGGTTTTATTAATTTGACGATGTATTGGCATGTTATTTGAAGCATCCTGGCATGATTCTTTAGGTTCCAAATTTAAAATTTGAAATTAATAAAAGAAAAATAATGATTATTGTGGATTATTCAAAAATTGCTTTACTAATGGCGCGAATTGCTGAAACGATTTTTAATTGATTACGATATTTTAAAACTTTTTGGATATTTTCTGCAAATTAAACAATTTAATCTTTCTTTTGACATTAAATACCACTTTTTGATATGAGTGATAAAGCGATAAGGGCCGGTAAAATTATAGCCCTACTTGAAGAAGGTTGTTCGCAAACATACGTGTCTCAGCGGCTAAATGTGAGTCGTTCAACTGTCCAGAGGACTTGGCAACGGTATCAAGAGACCGGTTCGGTCAAAAGAAGACCCGGTTCGGGAAGAAAACGATGCACAGAACCAAGAGATGACCGCTTTTTGGAGAGTCAGGCGTTGCGGAATCGTAAAGCGTCAAGTGTGGACCTGAAGAAGAGCCTTGAAGAAGTAAGAGGAGTAGAAGTTAGCTTATGGACGGTAGTTTTGCCCAAACGAGAGTCTCGCAAGAGTCTTGCAATTAGCGATTATCCTATTGCTATTTATTAAACGGTAGTTGAGATCTCAGAACAATGTAACAGAGTCTGTTACATTGTTCTGAGATCTCAACCCAGCTCGGGGCCCTAAATTACTCCGTGAGTACCGTGTTGCTCGACTTCAGCTTCATGGACTCTGGAGGACTGGAATAAAGTATTGTTTTCTGATGAAGCTAGAATCTCTTTGTGTGGAGAGGACCGACGCCGGCGAGTGCTGCGAAGACCACGGGAACGCTATGTGTGTTTCGAAGAAATCACTCCTTATGGCGGAGGCTCCGTTATGTTTTGGGCAGCAATTAATTCGACGGAGCGTACGGAGTTAGTTTTCATAGAAAATGGAACATTAAATGCACACCGGTACATAATGGAAGTCCTAATTCCATATGCACAACCCACATTGACTGCACTTGGGGAAGATTCCATTTTTATGGACGACAATGCTCGCCCGCACCATTCTGGCGACGTGGAAGCGTACATGCAAGAAGTTGGGATCCGTCGTTTAGATTGGCCAGCTCGAAGTCCTGACCTCAATCCAATTGAGCATGTCTGGGATGTTCTAAAGAGACGGCAGGCGCGTGCATAGGATTATGACAGGGCATGCGGCGGAGTAAAAACACACAAAAACTTCTTCTTTTATAGATTTTTAGCATAGCCACAGCCACGCATCGCCACCATGCTACGATGCGTGGCTGTGGCTATGCTCAAAATCTATAAAAGAAGAAGTTTTTGTGACCGATTACTCACAAAAACTTCTTCTTTTATAGATTTTTAGTATAGCCACAGCCACGCATCGCCACCATGCTACGATGCGTGGCTGTGGCTATGCTCAAAATCTATAAAAGAAGAAGTTTTTGTGACCGATTACTCACAAAAACTTCTTCTTTTATAGATTTTTAGTATAGCCACAGCCACGCATCGCCACCATGCTACGATGCGTGGCTATGGCTATGCTAAAAATCTAAAAGAGAAGAAGTTTTTGTGTGTTTTTACTCCGCCGCATGCCCTGTCATAATCCTATGCACGCCCCTGAGAGACGGATAAGATCAGTGCAACATGCTCCACAAAACATCAGGGAGCTAAAAAGAGTCATCGCAGAAGAGTGGGAACGTATTCCTCAAAACGTTATTAAAAACATCGTGGAAAGCATGCCCAGAAGGATTCAAGCTGTGATTTTGGCAAGAGGAGGTCACACTCGTTATGAGGTTTTTACATTTAAAACTTTAATTAATTAAAAAAAGTAAAAAAAAAATCTTGTCTTTATTGTGGACCACTTCTTATTGTTAGGGCATGTACATCGGTTTTAAAGAATCCGTCGTTTTTTTCTCTTTTAATTGCCCGAATTCACTTCACGTGCATTAATTTACACGATTATAAGTATACAGACTACGTCAAAGCAATAAATTTCATTTAATTAACTCAAATCGACCTTAGAACGTAAATTTCCTTAGGTGCCCGTTTTTTTTGCCAAAGAGTTTATTTATCGTCTCCTGGAAGCTCTGTATGTTCTGAGCAACTTTTATCGGAGGTAGGAAACGTATACGAAAAAAAAACGTAACAAACTTCTGCCAGATAAGGCAGAGTTTTTGGTGTCTTTGCACCATAGCCTGCCTCTAGTAAATTTTAAATATGAGTGAGTAGATAGATGAGAAAAGTTTGTTAATTTGAAAAATAAGTACCCTTTAGTTAATGAATGTTTAGTTTGTCAATCAAAAACGTGATTTTTTAATTCAATTTACGAATTGTAATCCAGATGTTTGTTAGAAGAATAATAAGTTTATTTAATTTTTGTAATAGTATGTCTAATTATTATGTCAAATTAATTAGGCAGAGATTATCAAGACTAATAAGAAGAACCGATTTAATTTAAGATTTATATTTACCATGTTCGTAGCTAAAATATAAGACCAAGAGTGAGTAAAAGACATAATTTTATAACAGTAATGCTATTCTAATTCTACAAAATTTTAGTCAAAATAGTGCATTATAAGTATTATTTTTCTTGTGCCGAATGTTCGGCATCTGAACCGAATTTCGGCCGAAAGTTCGGTTCAAGCTGCCGAAATTCGGTTGAACCGAATGTGAACCGAATTTCGGCCCATCCCTGGAAAATACAAAACTAAAGACAGCGACTACCGAAATTAAAGTTATTTTTCACTTTGCAGTGTTTTTGGGAGTCGGTTTAATTTTCAACCGACGACCAAAAGTACCATTTGAGGAAGTGGAACTGATGATGAAGACCACAGATGGCCGCCGAAACTACTCAATAATAAGTATTTCGTGGATTTCGATTCGATTACTTGAATATGGATATTAAGCACTTGGTGCTCGTCACAATGCATATGGTGATGTAGAGCTGATGGTGAAGTACCAGGAGAACTCCTCAAAAATTAACGGCCCAGTATTGGGAAAAGCAATATTTTGTAAAATGTTATAAGTAGTTGACATTTAGGCTCTTGTAACTAGGTAAATTAAAAATAGACCAACTAAAAAGAGTGAAATAAAAACTTTTTACCAAAAAATTAAACCGACTCAAGTTCAAATATCTGGGCCATATTCTTGTCGACGACCTTAAGGACGATGATGACGTGGAGAGGGAGCGCAGGGCGTTGGCTGTTCGCGGGAACATGTTGGCTCGCAGATTTTATCGTTGTAGCGACGAGGTCAAAATAACCTTATTTAAAGCGTACTGTCAAGGCCTGTACACGGGAAGTCTGTGGTTCAACTGTTCACGGGGGGCGCTAAATGCCCTGCGCGTCCAATACAACAATGTTTTCAGGATGATGTTGAAACTCCCTCGTTTCTGTAGTGCCTCGGGGATGTTTGCCCGATTACGTACAGATGGTTTCCATGCTATCATCAGGAAAAAGGTGGCATCGCTGGTGACGAGGATGCGGGGGAGTGGCAATAGCATCCTGAAAGCCTTGGCTGAGGACCCGAGAGCTCCTGTGCTGAGGCATCTCATGCGGAATCATTGTCCGCATGAAATGCCTCGTAAGTACATGACTCAATAATGTTTATTTTGTATTTGTATTTGTATTTGTATGTGTTACTAACCCTAGTGTATAAGTTGTAGTATTTAAGGTGTGTACTAACAAAAATGGTTCCTATGTTGTTCCAAATTAAAACAATAATAAAAAAAAAAACACTGCAAAGTGAAAAATAACTTTAATTTCGGAAGTCGGTGCCAAAAACGAAAATACTAGAGATGGGCCGAATGTGGTTTGAACCGAATCCGAACTTCGGCCGAACATTCGGTTAAAATGAAAAGTTCGGCCGAATTTCGGTTCAATTTCGCGCGCTTTCTCGAGAGCGACACGTCGTGACTTGTTTACGCATTTACTTCAATCTCGTCATATAAACTCTTTTGCAAAAAAAACGGGCACTTTAGATTTTTTTCTCTACTTCAATGAAGAAGAACAAGAAATAGGTTTTATTAATTTGACGATGTATGTGCATGTTATTTGAAGCATCCTGGCATGATTCTTTAGGTTCCAAATTTAAAATTTGAAATTAATAAAAGAAAAATAATGATTATTGTGGATTATTCAAAAATTGCTTTACTAATGGCGCGAATTGCTGAAACGATTTTTAATTGATTACGATATTTTAAAACTTTTTGGATATTTTCTGCAAATTAAACAATTTAATCTTTCTTTTGACATTAAATACCACTTTTTGATATGAGTGATAAAGCGATAAGGGCCGGTAAAATTATAGCCCTACTTGAAGAAGGTTGTTCGCAAACATACGTGTCTCAGCGGCTAAATGTGAGTCGTTCAACTGTCCAGAGGACTTGGCAACGGTATCAAGAGACCGGTTCGGTCAAAAGAAGACCCGGTTCGGGAAGAAAACGATGCACAGAACCAAGAGATGACCGCTTTTTGGAGAGTCAGGCGTTGCGGAATCGTAAAGCGTCAAGTGTGGACCTGAAGAAGAGCCTTGAAGAAGTAAGATTAGTAGAAGTTAGCTTATGGACGGTAGTTTTGCCCAAACGAGAGTCTCGCAAGAGTCTTGCAATGAGCGATTATCCTATTGCTATTTATTAAACGGTAGTTGAGATCTCAGAACAATGTAACAGAGTCTGTTACATTGTTCTGAGATCTCAACCCAGCTCGGGGCCCTAAATTACTCCGTGAGTACCGTGTTGCTCGACTTCAGCTTCATGGACTCTGGAGGACTGGAATAAAGTATTGTTTTCTGATGAAGCTAGAATCTCTTTGTGTGGAGAGGACCGACGCCGGCGAGTGCTGCGAAGACCACGGGAACGCTATGTGTGTTTCGAAGAAATCACTCCTTATGGC
Source organism: Tholera decimalis (assembly GCA_943138885.2). Taxonomy (NCBI): domain Eukaryota; kingdom Metazoa; phylum Arthropoda; class Insecta; order Lepidoptera; family Noctuidae; genus Tholera; species Tholera decimalis. The sequence continues at coordinate 925,922 of OW964553.2, read as the reverse complement.
GGAGGCTCCGTTATGTTTTGGGCAGCAATTAATTCGACGGAGCGTACGGAGTTAGTTTTCATTGAAAATGGAACATTAAATGCACACCGGTACATAATGGAAGTCCTAATTCCATATGCACAACCCACATTGACTGCACTTGGGGAAGATTCCATTTTTATGGACGACAATGCTCGCCCGCACCATTCTGGCGACGTGGAAGCGTACATGCAAGAAGTTGGGATCCGTCGTTTAGATTGGCCAGCTCGAAGTCCTGACCTCAATCCAATTGAGCATGTCTGGGATGTTCTAAAGAGACGGCAGGCGCGTGCATAGGATTATGACAGGGCATGCGGCGGAGTAAAAACACACAAAAACTTCTTCTTTTATAGATTTTTAGCATAGCCACAGCCACGCATCGCCACCATGCTACGATGCGTGGCTGTGGCTATGCTCAAAATCTATAAAAGAAGAAGTTTTTGTGACCGATTACTCACAAAAACTTCTTCTTTTATAGATTTTTAGTATAGCCACAGCCACGCATCGCCACCATGCTACGATGCGTGGCTGTGGCTATGCTCAAAATCTATAAAAGAAGAAGTTTTTGTGACCGATTACTCACAAAAACTTCTTCTTTTATAGATTTTTAGTATAGCCACAGCCACGCATCGCCACCATGCTACGATGCGTGGCTATGGCTATGCTAAAAATCTATAAGAGAAGAAGTTTTTGTGTGTTTTTACTCCGCCGCATGCCCTGTCATAATCCTATGCACGCCCCTGAGAGACGGATAAGATCAGTGCAACATGCTCCACAAAACATCAGGGAGCTAAAAAGAGTCATCGCAGAAGAGTGGGAACGTATTCCTCAAAACGTTATTAAAAACATCGTGGAAAGCATGCCCAGAAGGATTCAAGCTGTGATTTTGGCAAGAGGAGGTCACACTCGTTATGAGGTTTTTACATTTGTAACTTTAATTAATTAAAAAAGTAAAAAAAAAATCTTGTCTTTATTGTGGACCACTTCTTATTGTTAGGGCATGTACATCGGTTTTAAAGAATCCGTCGTTTTTTTCTCTTTTAATTGCCCGAATTCACTTCACGTGCATTAATTTACACGATTATAAGTATACAGACTACGTCAAAGCAATAAATTTCATTTAATTAACTCAAATCGACCTTAGAACGTAAATTTCCTTAGGTGCCCGTTTTTTTTGCCAAAGAGTTTATTTATCGTCTCCTGGAAGCTCTGTATGTTCTGAGCAACTTTTATCGGAGGTAGGAAACGTATACGAAAAAAAAACGTAACAAACTTCTGCCAGATAAGGCAGAGTTTTTGGTGTCTTTGCACCATAGCCTGCCTCTAGTAAATTTTAAATATGAGTGAGTAGATAGATGAGAAAAGTTTGTTAATTTGAAAAATAAGTACCCTTTAGTTAATGAATGTTTAGTTTGTCAATCAAAAACGTGATTTTTTAATTCAATTTACGAATTGTAATCCAGATGTTTGTTAGAAGAATAATAAGTTTATTTAATTTTTGTAATAGTATGTCTAATTATTATGTCAAATTAATTAGGCAGAGATTATCAAGACTAATAAGAAGAACCGATTTAATTTAAGATTTATATTTACCATGTTCGTAGCTAAAATATAAGACCATGAGTGAGTAAAAGACATAATTTTATAACAGTAATGCTATTCTAATTCTACAAAATTTTAGTCAAAATAGTGCATTATAAGTATTATTTTTCTTGTGCCGAATGTTCGGCATCTGAACCGAATTTCGGCCGAATGCCGAAGTTCGGTTCAAGCTGCCGAAATTCGGTTGAACCGAATGTGAACCGAATTTCGGCCCATCCCTGGAAAATACAAAACTAAAGACAGCGACTACCGAAATTAAAGTTATTTTTCACTTTGCAGTGTTTTTGGGAGTCGGTTTAATTTTCAACCGACGACCAAAAGTACCATTTGAGGAAGTGGAACTGATGATGAAGACCACAGTTGGCCGCCGAAACTACTCAATAATAAGTATTTCGTGGATTTCGATTCGATTACTTGAATATGGATATTAAGCACTTGGTGCTCGTCACAATGCATATGGTGATGTAGAGCTGATGGTGAAGTACCAGGAGAACTCCTCAAAAATTAACGGCCCAGTATTGGGAAAAGCAATATTTTGTAAAATGTTATAAGTAGTTGACATTTAGGCTCTTGTAACTAGGTAAATTAAAAATAGACCAACTAAAAAGAGTGAAATAAAAACTTTTTACCAAAAAATTAAACCGACTCCCAAAAACACTGCAAAGTGAAAAATAACTTTAATTTCGGAAGTCGGTGCCAAAAACGAAAATACTAGAGATGGGCCGAATGTGGTTTGAACCGAATCCGAACTTCGGCCGAACATTCGGTTAAAATGAAAAGTTCGGCCGAATTTCGGTTCAATTTCGCGCGCTTTCTCGAGAGCGACACGTCGTGACTTGTTTACGCATTTACTTCAATCTCGTCATATAAACTCTTTTGCAAAAAAAACGGGCACTTTAGATTTTTTTCTCTACTTCAATGAAGAAGAACAAGAAATAGGTTTTATTAATTTGACGATGTATGTGCATGTTATTTGAAGCATCCTGGCATGATTCTTTAGGTTCCAAATTTAAAATTTGAAATTAATAAAAGAAAAATAATGATTATTGTGGATTATTCAAAAATTGCTTTACTAATGGCGCGAATTGCTGAAACGATTTTTAATTGATTACGATATTTTAAAACTTTTTGGATATTTTCTGCAAATTAAACAATTTAATCTTTCTTTTGACATTAAATACCACTTTTTGATATGAGTGATAAAGCGATAAGGGCCGGTAAAATTATAGCCCTACTTGAAGAAGGTTGTTCGCAAACATACGTGTCTCAGCGGCTAAATGTGAGTCGTTCAACTGTCCAGAGGACTTGGCAACGGTATCAAGAGACCGGTTCGGTCAAAAGAAGACCCGGTTCGGGAAGAAAACGATGCACAGAACCAAGAGATGACCGCTTTTTGGAGAGTCAGGCGTTGCGGAATCGTAAAGCGTCAAGTGTGGACCTGAAGAAGAGCCTTGAAGAAGTAAGAGGAGTAGAAGTTAGCTTATGGACGGTAGTTTTGCCCTAACGAGAGTCTCGCAAGAGTCTTGCAATTAGCGATTATCCTATTGCTATTTATTAAACGGTAGTTGAGATCTCAGAACAATGTAACAGAGTCTGTTACATTGTTCTGAGATCTCAACCCAGCTCGGGGCCCTAAATTACTCCGTGAGTACCGTGTTGCTCGACTTCAGTTTGCTCGGAACTGTGCTTCATGGACTCTGGAGGACTGGAATAAAGTATTGTTTTCTGATGAAGCTAGAATCTCTTTGTGTGGAGAGGACCGACGCCGGCGAGTGCTGCGAAGACCACGGGAACGCTATGTGTGTTTCGAAGAAATCACTCCTTATGGCGGAGGCTCCGTTATGTTTTGGGCAGCAATTAATTCGACGGAGCGTACGGAGTTAGTTTTCATTGAAAATGGAACATTAAATGCACACCGGTACATAATGGAAGTCCTAATTCCATATGCACAACCCACATTGACTGCACTTGGGGAAGATTCCATTTTTATGGACGACAATGCTCGCCCGCACCATTCTGGCGACGTGGAAGCGTACATGCAAGAAGTTGGGATCCGTCGTTTAGATTGGCCAGCTCGAAGTCCTGACCTCAATCCAATTGAGCATGTCTGGGATGTTCTAAAGAGACGGCAGGCGCGTGCATAGGATTATGACAGGGCATGCGGCGGAGTAAAAACACACAAAAACTTCTTCTTTTATAGATTTTTAGCATAGCCACTGCCACGCATCGCCACCATGCTACGATGCGTGGCTGTGGCTATGCTCAAAATCTATAAAAGAAGAAGTTTTTGTGACCGATTACTCACAAAAACTTCTTCTTTTATAGATTTTTAGTATAGCCACAGCCACGCATCGCCACCATGCTACGATGCGTGGCTGTGGCTATGCTCAAAATCTATAAAAGAAGAAGTTTTTGTGACCGATTACTCACAAAAACTTCTTCTTTTATAGATTTTTAGTATAGCCACAGCCACGCATCGCCACCATGCTACGATGCGTGGCTATGGCTATGCTAAAAATCTATAAGAGAAGAAGTTTTTGTGTGTTTTTACTCCGCCGCATGCCCTGTCATAATCCTATGCACGCCCCTGAGAGACGGATAAGATCAGTGCAACATGCTCCACAAAACATCAGGGAGCTAAAAAGAGTCATCGCAGAAGAGTGGGAACGTATTCCTCAAAACGTTATTAAAAACATCGTGGAAAGCATGCCCAGAAGGATTCAAGCTGTGATTTTGGCAAGAGGAGGTCACACTCGTTATGAGGTTTTTACATTTAAAACTTTAATTAATTAAAAAAAGTAAAAAAAAAATCTTGTCTTTATTGTGGACCACTTCTTATTGTTAGGGCATGTACATCGGTTTTAAAGAATCCGTCGTTTTTTTCTCTTTTAATTGCCCGAATTCACTTCACGTGCATTAATTTACACGATTATAAGTATACAGACTACGTCAAAGCAATAAATTTCATTTAATTAACTCAAATCGACCTTAGAACGTAAATTTCCTTAGGTGCCCGTTTTTTTTGCCAAAGAGTTTATTTATCGTCTCCTGGAAGCTCTGTATGTTCTGAGCAACTTTTATCGGAGGTAGGAAACGTATACGAAAAAAAAACGTAACAAACTTCTGCCAGATAAGGCAGAGTTTTTGGTGTCTTTGCACCATAGCCTGCCTCTAGTAAATTTTAAATATGAGTGAGTAGATAGATGAGAAAAGTTTGTTAATTTGAAAAATAAGTACCCTTTAGTTAATGAATGTTTAGTTTGTCAATCAAAAACGTGATTTTTTAATTCAATTTACGAATTGTAATCCAGATGTTTGTTAGAAGAATAATAAGTTTATTTAATTTTTGTAATAGTATGTCTAATTATTATGTCAAATTAATTAGGCAGAGATTATCAAGACTAATAAGAAGAACCGATTTAATTTAAGATTTATATTTACCATGTTCGTAGCTAAAATATAAGACCATGAGTGAGTAAAAGACATAATTTTATAACAGTAATGCTATTCTAATTCTACAAAATTTTAGTCAAAATAGTGCATTATAAGTATTATTTTTCTTGTGCCGAATGTTCGGCATCTGAACCGAATTTCGGCCGAAAGTTCGGTTCAAGCTGCCGAAATTCGGTTGAACCGAATGTGAACCGAATTTCGGCCCATCCCTGGAAAATACAAAACTAAAGACAGCGACTACCGAAATTAAAGTTATTTTTCACTTTGCAGTGTTTTTGGGAGTCGGTTTAATTTTCAACCGACGACCAAAAGTACCATTTGAGGAAGTGGAACTGATGATGAAGACCACAGATGGCCGCCGAAATTACTCAATAATAAGTATTTCGTGGATTTCGATTCGATTACTTGAATATGGATATTAAGCACTTGGTGCTCGTCACAATGCATATGGTGATGTAGAGCTGATGGTGAAGTACCAGGAGAACTCCTCAAAAATTTACGGCCCAGTATTGGGAAAAGCAATATTTTGTAAAATGTTATAAGTAGTTGACATTTAGGCTCTTGTAACTAGGTAAATTAAAAATCAACCAACTAAAAAGAGTGAAGTAAAACCTTTTTACCAAAAAATTAAACCGACTCCCAAAAACACTGCAAAGTGAAAAATAACTTTAATTTCGGAAGTCGGTGCCAAAAACGAAAATACTAGAGATGGGCCGAATGTGGTTTGAACCGAATCCGAACTTCGGCCGAACATTCGGTTAAAATGAAAAGTTCGGCCGAATTTCGGTTCAATTTCGCGCGCTTTCTCGAGAGCGACACGTCGTGACTTGTTTACGCATTTACTTCAATCTCGTCATATAAACTCTTTTGCAAAAAAAACGGGCACTTTAGATTTTTTTCTCTACTTCAATGAAGAAGAACAAGAAATAGGTTTTATTAATTTGACGATGTATTGGCATGTTATTTGAAGCATCCTGGCATGATTCTTTAGGTTCCAAATTTAAAATTTGAAATTAATAAAAGAAAAATAATGATTATTGTGGATTATTCAAAAATTGCTTTACTAATGGCGCGAATTGCTGAAACGATTTTTAACTGATTACGATATTTTAAAACTTTTTGGATATTTTCTGCAAATTAAACAATTTAATCTTTCTTTTGACATTAAATACCACTTTTTGATATGAGTGATAAAGCGATAAGGGCCGGTAAAATTATAGCCCTACTTGAAGAAGGTTGTTCGCAAACATACGTGTCTCAGCGGCTAAATGTGAGTCGTTCAACTGTCCAGAGGACTTGGCAACGGTATCAAGAGACCGGTTCGGTCAAAAGAAGACCCGGTTCGGGAAGAAAACGATGCACAGAACCAAGAGATGACCGCTTTTTGGAGAGTCAGGCGTTGCGGAATCGTAAAGCGTCAAGTGTGGACCTGAAGAAGAGCCTTGAAGAAGTAAGAGGAGTAGAAGTTAGCTTATGGACGGTAGTTTTGCCCAAACGAGAGTCTCGCAAGAGTCTTGCAATTAGCGATTATCCTATTGCTATTTATTAAACGGTAGTTGAGATCTCAGAACAATGTAACAGAGTCTGTTACATTGTTCTGAGATCTCAACCCAGCTCGGGGCCCTAAATTACTCCGTGAGTACCGTGTTGCTCGACTTCAGCTTCATGGACTCTGGAGGACTGGAATAAAGTATTGTTTTCTGATGAAGCTAGAATCTCTTTGTGTGGAGAGGACCGACGCCGGCGAGTGCTGCGAAGACCACGGGAACGCTATGTGTGTTTCGAAGAAATCACTCCTTATGGCGGAGGCTCCGTTATGTTTTGGGCAGCAATTAATTCGACGGAGCGTACGGAGTTAGTTTTCATAGAAAATGGAACATTAAATGCACACCGGTACATAATGGAAGTCCTAATTCCATATGCACAACCCACATTGACTGCACTTGGGGAAGATTCCATTTTTATGGACGACAATGCTCGCCCGCACCATTCTGGCGACGTGGAAGCGTACATGCAAGAAGATGGGATCCGTCGTTTAGATTGGCCAGCTCGAAGTCCTGACCTCAATCCAATTGAGCATGTCTGGGATGTTCTAAAGAGACGGCAGGCGCGTGCATAGGATTATGACAGGGCATGCGGCGGAGTAAAAACACACAAAAACTTCTTCTTTTATAGATTTTTAGCATAGCCACAGCCACGCATCGCCACCATGCTACGATGCGTGGCTGTGGCTATGCTCAAAATCTATAAAAGAAGAAGTTTTTGTGACCGATTACTCACAAAAACTTCTTCTTTTATAGATTTTTAGTATAGCCACAGCCACGCATCGCCACCATGCTACGATGCGTGGCTGTGGCTATGCTCAAAATCTATAAAAGAAGAAGTTTTTGTGACCGATTACTCACAAAAACTTCTTCTTTTATAGATTTTTAGTATAGCCACAGCCACGCATCGCCACCATGCTACGATGCGTGGCTATGGCTATGCTAAAAATCTATAAGAGAAGAAGTTTTTGTGTGTTTTTACTCCGCCGCATGCCCTGTCATAATCCTATGCACGCCCCTGAGAGACGGATAAGATCAGTGCAACATGCTCCACAAAACATCAGGGAGCTAAAAAGAGTCATCGCAGAAGAGTAGGAACGTATTCCTCAAAACGTTATTAAAAACATCGTGGAAAGCATGCCCAGAAGGATTCAAGCTGTGATTTTGGCAAGAGGAGGTCACACTCGTTATGAGGTTTTTACATTTGTAACTTTAATTAATTAAAAAAAGTAAAAAAAAAATCTTGTCTTTATTGTGGACCACTTCTTATTGTTAGGGCATGTACATCGGTTTTAAAGAATCCGTCGTTTTTTTCTCTTTTAATTGCCCGAATTCACTTCACGTGCATTAATTTACACGATTATAAGTATACAGACTACGTCAAAGCAATAAATTTCATTTAATTAACTCAAATCGACCTTAGAACGTAAATTTCCTTAGGTGCCCGTTTTTTTTGCCAAAGAGTTTATTTATCGTCTCCTGGAAGCTCTGTATGTTCTGAGCAACTTTTATCGGAGGTAGGAAACGTATACGAAAAAAAAACGTAACAAACTTCTGCCAGATAAGGCAGAGTTTTTGGTGTCTTTGCACCATAGCCTGCCTCTAGTAAATTTTAAATATGAGTGAGTAGATAGATGAGAAAAGTTTGTTAATTTGAAAAATAAGTACCCTTTCGTTAATGAATGTTTAGTTTGTCAATCAAAAACGTGATTTTTTAATTCAATTTACGAATTGTAATCCAGATGTTTGTTAGAAGAATAATAAGTTTATTTAATTTTTGTAATAGTATGTCTAATTATTATGTCAAATTAATTAGGCAGAGATTATCAAGACTAATAAGAAGAACCGATTTAATTTAAGATTTATATTTACCATGTTCGTAGCTAAAATATAAGACCATGAGTGAGTAAAAGACATAATTTTATAACAGTAATGCTATTCTAATTCTACAAAATTTTAGTCAAAATAGTGCATTATAAGTATTATTTTTCTTGTGCCGAATGTTCGGCATCTGAACCGAATTTCGGCCGAATGCCGAAGTTCGGTTCAAGCTGCCGAAATTCGGTTGAACCGAATGTGAACCGAATTTCGGCCCATCCCTGGAAAATACAAAACTAAAGACAGCGACTACCGAAATTAAAGTTACTTTTCACTTTGCAGTGTTTTTGGGAGTCGGTTTAATTTTCAACCGACGACCAAAAGTACCATTTGAGGAAGTGGAACTGATGATGAAGACCACAGATGGCCGCCGGAACTACTCAATAATAAGTATTTCGTGGATTTCGATTCGATTACTTGAATATGGATATTAAGCACTTGGTGCTCGTCACAATGCATATGGTGATGTAGAGCTGATGGTGAAGTACCAGGAGAACTCCTCAAAAATTAACGGCCCAGTATTGGGAAAAGCAATATTTTGTAAAATGTTATAAGTAGTTGACATTTAGGCTCTTGTAACTAGGTAAATTAAAAATCAACCAACTAAAAAGAGTGAAATAAAAACTTTTTACCAAAAAATTAAACCGACTCCCAAAAACACTGCAAAGTGAAAAATAACTTTAATTTCGGAAGTCGGTGCCAAAAACGAAAATACAAAACTAAAGAGAGCGACTACCGAAATTAAAGTTATTTTTCACTTTGCAGTGTTTTTGGGAGTCGGTTTAATTTTTTGGTAAAAAGTTTTTTTATCCCAATATTACCAAGTACAGGATCGAGGCGAAGGAACTCTAGCTTCATAGAAACAGCTGCATAAAGTCGATCTTCAAGCAGGCCGAGGTTGGTTCATAGATGTGTGACTATTTTAACATAACAAGATTCCTTCGAGCCGCGGAAAGCTCTTTAAACTGTTGGTTTCGGCTGTCATTTGTACATTTCTTGACAGTTGAAATGAAATGAAATGAAATATTTATTTTGTAAATTGGTTATAAATAACACTTTTACACGTCATGTTTTTTTGCGTGTTAAGTTTAGCTAGATGAGGCCGGTATTTCCTAACTGACTACTCTGAGAAGAAACACCGAAACAAACTCAGAGGTCATAGTCTCTTTTAAAGTCCAGACAATTTGTATTTTTATATGAGAAGCATGTAGGTTCATGTCTGTGGTATTCTTTTGAGGAAATAACCACGCAAATTTGAGCGGACCTGTCCAGACAGTGCAAGCATTTGTCAGTTATCGTGTAGCTCAACTTAGAACTTAAGGAGCTCAACAATTTGACAAAAAGTACCAACGGACGTTTGAGTAGGCCACACAAGTACTCAAACTGCTTGACATCATTAAATAAATTATAGTGAAAGTAAAAACAACGAAGAAAGAATAACCTACATTGTCCTCACATTAACAATAATGAAATAATTATATATAAAAAAAAAAACAAAAACAAAATAAATAGGTATATACAATACTTAACAAAACAAATATTTTAGTCAATAAAAAATAAATCAACTATCAAAATTTAATAAATAAACTCACGTATATATAGTTGTTAAGGATAGTCAAAAGCCAGAAAATTTGACACTGGTGTTGCCAAGGGGTTTCGTGTTACCCAGTTACTGGGTTGTGGAGAAAAGACAGGCGGCCGCTCCAGATAAAACCAATACTCAGCTGCCGAGATGAAGCTGAGTATTAGAGTTGGACTCGAAGCTGTCCCCAACATAATTGCCAAAAGGCTAAGTAGAGGATAACGATTATCAAGTAGCTGTAAGGTTTTATTTTTGAAAAGAAAAATAGCAATGCTCACCAGTTATGGACGCACATTTAAAACTTTTTCTTTTCTGAGCCTATGTTGTGTCCCACTGCTGAGCAAAGGCCTCCACCCCCACCCCTTTTTCCTTCCAAACCTCTCTATCTTTGGCAATTTCTGATCATGTTTGCCCCGCGAACATTCTCAGATCGTCACTCCACCGGCGCCGTGGTCGACCTCGACGACGTTGTCCTCCTTCAGGCGTCCAATGGGTGACGATCTTTGCCCGCCTCTCCAGTTGCATTCGTGCGACGTGGCCAGCCCACTCCCACTTCAGCTTAGCTGTTTTTACACCAACATCAGCTACTTGAGTAATGGAACGCAGGGTGGTGTTGCTAACGCGATCTGTTCGCTTAACACCTATTATGCTGCGTTCCATCACCCGCACACAAAAAACATAATATATAAAACATGTTACATTTAAAATTTACCTAGATAAAATATATAATTTGCAAACACGTTTGCTAAAACTTGTATTACCGCACTATGTAAAAAATAAATACACAGGGTTATTTAAACATTGCAAAGTATTACCTGTTCTAGCGCGCGCTGAGTATTTATTTCTCATAGAATATTTTGATAACAGTGAGATTCAAATCACAGTTAAATACGACGTTAATACACGACAAGCCAAATTAAAATCACTTCAAGTGCCACGCATAAATAACTTTTATGGCAGACGTATCGCTTCTTTCACAATACCCAATTTACTAAACCAAGTACCTGTAGACATGAGAGACTCAATGAATAGTAAAAACATAATGCGTAAGCTGAAAGAACATTACATCAACTCAATTATATCATAGCTTTTAATATCAGGTCTAATTGTGTGCTTTGTTTAGGCATATGTATAAGGAACTTGTAATCTATAAATTAAAAAAAAAAATAAGTTAAATATGCTTATATCCACGGCAATAATGTAATGGTGAGACTCAAACCCACGATCTCTCGATCACAAGTCCTACACCTTATCCATTAAGCTATAATGTATCATTTTCTAAAGTAGAAGCAGAAATGGAAAAGCTTAAAGTGTACTTTGATTTGATTAAAAACAGTCCGCTCGAGACCACGCAACTTTCCGCAGGGAGCTCGAAACGCGCTGTTTCCCTGAAATTGTTCTGGACTTGCTAGTATGTTGAACTACGAGTGGCCCTATAAAAAAAAATCTAATAAATCCACACCACGTGGGTAACAATGTGTGCCTGGTTTTATACGAACTAGTACTGAAATATGAATATCATATTTATTAAACGACAATGTTGCGTGCTGTCGAAACTGTCCTTAAAAGACATAAATTGTATTTTGTAAAAAATATTAAAATAATAATAACAATGTATTTATTTTATCATTGACACATAACATGGAAACATAACATAGAGCCTGGTGTCTCTTGAAGTTAAAAACCTGTATTACAGATGACCAAAAACTGTATTGCTTGTAAATCCATAACGCTACATCTTTCACCTTTAACCTTTAAAGCTGCGCAAAATCCTTTCGATCACAACAGCAATTCACGTATCACAAAATAGAGTACCAACATAGTGGTATGGTACATAGGAGCTAGCATAATGCTCACACCTCCGCCGTGCCACCCGCAGCGCACAGCTCACGGCTCAACACGTCGAAACAATGTTTAACTCTGAGAGGAATGCTCGGCGCCATATTAGAATGTCGACTTGAATGGCTCCAGTGACAAAGGACCACTGAACGTCATTCGCGCTGCGTGGAATACACGATGAACAGTTCCTGGGAAATGGTTCACGAACGAACGAATGAGTGAGTGAACGCTGATTAGCAGGATTTTAGATCGGTGCTGATAGCTGATCAAAGTATATCTGTTTTGTCAATATAAACAGTGACAAAAATACAATACCGTACTCAAAATATCCAATAAAGTATGAGATTTTTAATAAGATTTTTTTTTAATTGCTTTGTATAAGATGGAATGAAATGAAATGAAATATTTATTTTGTAAATTGGTTATGAATAACACTTTAACACGTCATGTTTTTTTGCGTGTTTAGTTTAGCTAGATGAGGCCGGTGGGGAAATCATCAAACGACTCCCACCTTTCTGGGAACAACCAGACTTTTACTGGTTAAAAACCCACCCTGTTCCTATGGTCGCCCTTGCTTTCCAGGGCCTCGCCATCTCGTTAGAAGATTCCCGCAATCATGGAGGCAATTTTGAGCCACGTGAACGGTTTTCGAGGCGCGCGTGGTACACCACGCGCCGTCGACTCTGAATAAGTAAAAGTAATTACTGAATCATTACTAAATATTTTTCAATGCTAAAAGATACTGACGTTGGTACTACAGGGGCGAACCGCAGGATAAGTCTAGTGATATTAATACGTTACTAGCACCGTATAGTAGGGTAGGTTTTGATGTCAAAGATTATGATTTTATATTAAGTAATGAGTTATGAAGTACATATATCGATGATAACGCATTTCTTCATGCGGAAGTAACAGGTATTCAAAACCATTTAAATATAATTACTATTGGACAAGAGCCCCGCAGTTAATTAATTATTAACGTGTTATAATTATCCAATTAACAATTCGCTTAATGCGCCATATTAATTATAATCAAAACCGTTAAAAAATAGAAGCAACGATTTGAATACTAAAATAACAACCAGCAGAATGTTAAATATATAACGTTTCATCGTATAAATAAAATCTCTCGTTACGTTTTTGTATTTTTACTTTCCATTTAGAATTTTCCACGTAAGCGGTTAGACATTAAAATCATGGAGCATGTGAGGGTTCGTATGATTAATGTTCGCGCCCGACACTTAATACAGCCTGTTTATTCTAATGTTCGTGAACATAATGTGCCCACCGGACCCGATACAATACAAACCTCATAATGTTATCTACATTTAAGCGACTTTTTATTCAATAACCATACGAACAAAGTCGTCAATCCTTTGTCAATTAAATATGATGTAGGTACGCAGTTTTGATATTTATTTATTTGTACAGGCGTAGGGTTAATTTGGGTATATTGGATCGTTTGATAAATTGGCTTACTATTAGAAAACCGTTTCGTAGTAATTTACTTTTAACTAAACTTAAATATGTCACAATCACAAACGCATTAAGATTTCAGTATCTTAATGTACTGACTTTTAACCGATTATTTTAATTTAAAATTCATGTATTACGAGCATTCATCATAGTAGATTATGTATCAAAAAGATAAAGCAGTATCCTAGGTCACGGATCCCAGAAGATTGAATCCTGAATGTATCTCGAAGCAAAAACACTTTTATCCGCGACGAGGATACTATTTTTCACACATCCACTGCAAAACTCAATCTCAATATGCAATTATTGACAAAAGAAAGTATTGTTTTCGACGGGTTTGCGTAATTTTACTAGTACTCATGGTGCGTACGGCTAAGGAGTGGAATTCCCTGCCGGAGTCCTATAACCTAGGGGTCTTTAAGTCAAGATATATGAATGTGAATAGGTTATTTGCAAAGGTAAGGTAAGCGTGCTCCATCTTCGACCACATCATCATTTACTATCAGGTGACATGGTGGTCAAACGCGAGCCTAGTATTAATAAAAATTGGCCAAGTGCGAATCAAACTCGCCCATGAAGGGTTCCGTAGTAACTGCGCAAAATAACTTTGTTTTTCATAGTGTTTGTATGAAATACAAAGTTATAAGTTAGTTGACTTCAAGATAAAGTAGTTTTAGAAACCTCAATATATTTTTTAAAGACCTGTCTATAGATACCACACACGTATAGGTTTGATGAAAAAAAAAATGTTTTGTTTTAGTTCCATGTATGGGGAGCCCCCCTTAATTTTTTGTGATTTTTTTTTATTTTTATCTATAAATCGGAAAGCGGCTCAGAGAATACATCTCACCTACCAAGTTTCACATGTGTAGTCTTTATAGTTTCGGAATAAAATGGCTGTGAAATACGGACGGATAGACAGACAGACATGACGAAACTATAAGGGTTGCGTTTTTTCCCATTCGGCTACGGAACGCTAAAAAAATAATATTATACAGTTAAATTTAGTAATTTTACTAACACCATTAACAATTAATATAATACGAGTAACCACACTAGTACAGCTAGTATTTATTCGTCATACTTCCAGACATCCCAACTTGTTGCCGGTCGACACAAAATAAAAGAAAGAAGTTTGTTAAGAATTAAATTTATCTCGAAAAGGTTTTTATTAACCTAATTCAAAGGGCTTAGAGCGAAGAACCAGCAGTTTATTACAATTAGACTTGAGTTATTCAATGTCCCGACTCAGACATTTTGTAAATGTTTTTATTGGTTGTGGGATAGCAGTAAAAGGGGGCTTAATTTAATAAAATTCTTATTTAATTTATCTATTGAAGTGCCAGCCTACTGTAAAAAGGCCATTAATTAATTGTATTTATTAAATTACATACAGAATACTAGTTTCTGCCGACGACTTAGATCGCGTGGGAAGGTTTTCCCGCGTAAATCCTGATCCCGTGGGAATTCTGGGATAAAAAGTAGCCTATATGTTATTCCAGGATGTCAACTATCTATCTACGAAATTTCATTCAGATCCGTTCAGCAGTTTTTGCGTGAAAGAGTAACAAACATCCATCCATTCACTCTCACAATCTTTCACATTTATACAGGGTGCCCGTTTACAGTGGTCCAAAGATTTTTTCAGCTTGAGAGCATCATAAGTGATCATTTAAAACATACTTTGGTTAAGCGAAAACTTATGTTTTCGAAATTATGTTTTTTTTTTAATAATCTAGTCTAGGTATTTACACTAGATGAGCCTATAGCGCGATAGGTAGATTATTGCACTATGCTTATACCAAATTTCATTCGTATCGGTCCAGTACTTTTCATAATAGAGTGGTTTTGTGTCAAAAATATTGAAATTTCGGGTAATTTAAAAAAAAAACATAATTTCTAAACCATAAGTTTTCGCTTAACTAAAGTATGTTTTAAATGATCACTTATGAGGCTCTCAAGCTGAAAAAAATCTGTGCACCACTGTAAACGGGCACCCTGTATTAAAGGTAAGATTATGCCATTTACGTAGACACAATTGGTAGTAGGTATGATCTTGCACTTGTGACATCCAGCTAATTTACGCTAAAACACAGTTTTCAGCAGAATCAGTGTGACTCGTATTTGTTATTAACCCTTTCGTTCCCTCCATAATTTAATGCGCGACAATCAAACATGTTTGTGTAAACACTGCCTAACCCACTGGGAAATTACCAGCGCACCGTGATATTGTGATTGGGAAATTGTGAAACAAACAAAGATTTTCCTATCAAGATTTTGGGGGGCCTTAAAATCTAGGCGTACTCGTAAAAATACCGACATCTCGAAATCCTATCAATACGGTTGGAGTGAACGACGGATTTTTTCTTTGCGGAAAAATGCGGAGATATTTTTGTTAGAAACAGGCGTCGTGACGTCACCATCCACCGCGATGTACCTGCGCCATGATAAATGATAATTGTACCAGATACATGGCTCGCGAACAGTTTTCAGACGGACAAGTTATTAGATTTACTAAAATCTCTGGAGCTAAGCTAGCATTGCGCCATCAGCAGTAGAAGCAGTGATTATGAAGTTGAACAAATTTGATTATACACCATAAAAAGGTAAACCCTTTAAAGATAGACATGCTGTCGCGGATTTTTTTTAGAACTATTTAAGAAAAACAATCGCACATTACAATACATTTTTGTTACTCCAACGGTTCAGGTAGCATGCGCCAAGATAGCTCCCAGAGGGCAGGTATTTTTCTGACAGACCTGATACTTACCTATCGAAATATTATGGTCACATTACACAGTTCTTTATATAAACTAAAATAAAGTTAACAGTAGTATATCTAAATCCGTGCAGTAGTATTTGCGTGAAAGTGTAACAAACATCCTTAAGTCCATTTTCACAAACTTTCGCATTTATAAGTTTTTACCATAAAACGGGATATTTGCCATGTGTATTTATTGTTTTGAGTTTCTGTAACTTTTTTTTGTACGTTTTTGAGTAACTGTAGAGGGCCTGGAATCCAGTGGTTCAAATGTGTAAAAACCGAAAAAGTTCCGTAGGAAGTTCGCGAGTCGACACGGTGAGTTTTGTGTGTCGGGAACAGAATCGAGTGTTTAGTGATACAAGTGACAGTGGTAGCGGTGTCGCTAACAGAAAACGAACGAGAAAGAGGGTAGACCGATTTGTCTGCTCATAAACTTCCACCCGCAATTACTTCAGTTCATCCGTGATCATGGCGCTTGCAACAGTGCCGAAATATCGGAAACTCAAAACAATAAATACACATGGTAAATATCCCGTTTCGCATTTATATTATTACTTTATTAGTAAGAAGTAAGATAAGATTTTTAGCACAACAAAGATTATTTATTATTTTATTTTAGCTTACTATATGAACTATAATACACGCTTTTAAAGCTACATTGTAGCTTCTATCTGGCCTTCTTAATCAAAGCATGACGGAACATTTCACCCACATGTCAATCTCATAAGAAAGAAAAATCTGGGTGTGACACACGCGCGCACAGCGGACCTCTGCCGAGTCGTCCGTGTCGATACATCACGCGCTATCTCGCACGTCACGTCGCAGTATCGACGCTAACTTTATTGATGACCATTGTGCGCGCCAGTCCGCGGCCGCGTGTGGTTTTTCATTATGAACAGATTTTTGATTTGATGTGATTGTGTTGTTCAAGGCAGTTTGCTAACTGGGTGTGGAGCTATGGTACCTAGCTGTTGTTGTTGTCAAATGCTGATACAGTTTGACATCTGGAGATTTTCATAGATAAAGCTTAAATACCTCGTGCTTTGGTAGACTCAACAGTAATTAAAATGTCTGAATTATTAACCAAACATTTTCCAAATAAATTCCTTTTCAATAACAACACGAGGCCCAAGGCCAAGTCCTTTTATCCGCAATATAACCTCACACAAATATTCAAAGCTCTTTATTCTAAGTGTATTATATTTCGTAGATGTGCGGTAACCACTACATGGCTACGTTTCTCTCGGGAGCTTCGGCACACTCCTCTTCTTTTGTTAATCTGGATTGTTCAACTTTTCTTCAGTTAAATCTATTCCGTGGTAATCGACTATTTAGCATTAATTGTAAGACAAAACTGTCGGAATTTCGAGGAATTGGCCTTAGATTTACTTATTTATCTACGAGCCTATTATCAATGAAAAGGTACAATTTATATACATACCGAATTACCGACATACGTGCATAAGAACAACAAAGTATTATTATTAAGCTTTTGTAATTCAGATTAAAGAATAAAATAAATTGATGAAATATTAGCTGTCTCAGCATTCTTTTTATTTTTCTTTCTTTTTTTTTATTACTGATGGGCCCACTCTTGACCTCGATATCGCCTGATGGTAAGCGATAGATGAGGTCTACGATGTGACGAGTGAACCCAGAAGATGTCTATTTACTCGTGCTTTAAAGCCTGAAAGGTCATAAGTGGCAGGGAACACAGAAGCCGGCAGAAAATTCCACAGCTCGGCTGTGCGCACAATAAATGTGGAGGAGAAGCGCTTGGTACGGCAAGACGGTATATCAACCAAATGAGGGTGGTACCCAGCCGTGCGTCTGGTAGACCGGTAGTGAAAGGGAGATGGAGGAATCAGGTCATGGAATGAATGGAAAAATGGAAAAATATCTTAAATAAAATCCTTTCTTAGCGGATGCCTACTTCATAACATCTACCTGCATGCCAAATTTCAGCCCGATCCGTCCAGTGGTTTGGGCTGTGCGTTGATAGATCACTGTCAGTCAGTCAGTCAGTCAGTCAGTCACCTTTGAGTTATATATAATATTTAGATTGAAAAGATGCAGAATGGAGGGCACGACACTTACGACGCAAGAAAACGAGAAGGACGTCTCCTCCATAGAAAACGACCAATTTCGAGCCGTGCACTAACTTGTGCACGTGCCCATGTTGGCCTATGTGAAATAAAATATTTATAGTTTGAGTTTAAGTTTGAAGGAGTAGCTATCTTTTCCTCCTTGCGTTGTATTACTCAGTATTAAACTTGATACTTTTGCTCTCATACTAAATGGATTGTGTGGTTGTTGCAGCTTCGACGTGCGCGGCAAGCACCTGTCAGAGGCGCGGCACTGGTCGGCGCCCGAGGTGTTCGGGCCGCGCGCGCACTTCGCCACCGCGCCGCCGCCCGCCGCGCTGCTCGTGCGCGACGTCAAGCGCCGCGACGAGGGCGTTTACCGCTGCCGCGTCGACTTCCGCAACACGCAGACCACCAGCTTCCGATACAACCTCACCGTTGTAGGTTAGTAGCCGGACTTCAAGCGTCGATAATAGGTTCGCGTTTGACCACCATCTCACCTGATGGTAAGTGATGATGTCGTCGAAGATGGAGCACGCTTACCTAAAAGTAACTTATTCAGTCTTGACTTAAAAGTCAAGAGTGAATAGGTTTAGGTTGGCTTTAGACCCCTAGGTTATAGCTATCGGGAAACACAAACTCCGGCAGGGAATTCCACTCCTTAGTCGTACGCACAATGAAGGTATTCCCAAAACGTTTAGTGCGTATGATGAAATAATGATGTTTATTTTGCAAATAGGTTATAAATAACACTTTCACACGTCTTTTTTTCGTAAATGTAAACTAGATGAGGCCAGTGTTTCCTAACTGTCTACTCTGAGAAAAAACACTGAAACAAACTCAGAGGTCAACGTCTCTTTTAAAGTCCAGACAATCTGTAGTGATCAAATCATATGAGAGCCATGTAGGCGCTATGTCTGTGGTGCCCCTTAGAGGACAGAATCAAACAGAATTGATTATAGGTGGGATGTCCACCATGTAACGATGACGCATCGCCGTTTGTCTTGTAGTCCGATGATGGAACGGGCTTGACGGAATTAGATTGTGTAATTCCATCGCACTCTCCCCGAAATGTAACCGATAGACTTGCAACTCGTCGTCGATGTTAAAGGCTCTGGAGCTTTGACTCGACCAGTGTATCGTTGCCAATGAGTCTTTGTCCCGTTTCTCAATAGACTCAAGCGCGTCCAGATGGTACTTGGCGCTTGGCGATTGAGAAGTCGCGAGTTCGAACCCCACCCATTACACTATTGCTGTGAATCCACTCCAGACACAAGCATATTTAGCTTAGTTGGAGGGGTTAACAAGATTCCTAGTAATGTGAATTCTACCCACATTCCTAGATCTCATTATAAAGTAAAAAAATCATATTGACACAAGATCCTTCTTCATCTTCTTCAAAACGGTGGTAGGTCATCATCCAGTAAGCCTTTTCTCCACTATTTTGGGGTCGGTTTCTAGTCAGACCGGAAGCTGCGTAGTATTACTGTTTTGCATAAAGAAACTGTCTACCTGACCTCCACAACCCAGTAACTGTATAATACTGTTACGAGCTGGGGTTCGGGATAGAAATAATTAACGCCAATAAAACCAAAATTAACACTTTAATTAATTAAACACAAAATAAAAATTTAACACAATTATTCATACCACAACACTTGTCACTTAACACTTAAATCGCACTGAATTTCACTCGTATAGCTTCGATTGTATCGCCTCGGATCTTCTAATAAGACTGACTGTCCGCGATCTATTTATACCCCGGTCTATGAATCCTAGAACATTCTTATGAAATCGACTCACTGTATATACTGCCCAGAATATTCCAGGAGGCTACTCGAGATACACAGTACCTTTATTCACCGCTAGATGACGTTAGTGTTTCGAACATTCTTGATTTATGTCGAAGTTTCTCGACGTACTTCAGTACTACTAAGTGACTGGCGTAACAATACGAAAACCCTTTGAAAGGCCAGTATCAGATTTTCGGGTTTCTGACTACCCGTTACGACTGTAAAAGATGTCCAAATGACAGCCGGGACCGAAGGCTTGACGAGTTTTCTGAGGCGCGGAAGAATCTCGATATTATCTTAAGTTGGTCACCTACCTAATTTGTCACTCACCCAGGCTGCTTAACGTTAAAGATTAAACTATACGGCCATTATTATTTAACTACAAGCTTCTAAGATCGATGATAAGTAATCCATTTAATATATATTATGTTAGGCTCAGTAGGTAGCCACCATAACCTCAATGACGTTCATCAATTTTTCAAATGTACATGTATTTGGGCACTTTGGACACTCCAGCAGATCGGGCATGGTTTGGTCAAAAGCATCGCAATCACACTGGGTGTCATTATATTCTTTATGTCCGAGTGCTAGAAGTTTCTTAGACCGATCGAAGCTGACAACAGCGGCAGCAGTTTATTCCACAACTGTTTACCACAAGAGACAAAAGTTATCTTGTGGGAATTATATATTTATTTATATTATGGCACGAGCGTGGTACGTGATTTCGAAAAGTGAAACACCGAAGAACACGTCCTCGTGTTCACGAATACGAAACACTTAACAACGAATGCACGCTACCACGAAAAACCTAACGCCGTAGCCATGGGATCTCGACTAACTAAATCTCTAATTTCACCTACTCGAATCACTTTACAACGAATGCACACTAACAAGAAAAACTGAACAACGTTGCCATGCGTTCTTGAATAATTAAACCTCGAAAAGTCTTATTTTGTTATTGGATCGTATTCAGAGAAACACTTATTTCCACATAATAAACTTATTTCTTTATTTAAAATATAATTACAGAATACCATTTTACTCAGTGCAAGCCATGACAGGGAAGAAGGGAAGTTGCCAACTTAGAAAAATAGAAATGTATACCAGTGTAATAACACACTAATACTTTAACACGCCTCCTTACATTTATATTTTTATTTTCACATCTCATTACTTTAACAAATTCTTACTAGGCAACATCAATTACAATTATCTTTTACTTACAACATAATATGTACCTATTCATAGAACTTCTATAATATTTATTCACTTAAGTATACTAGTACCTACCTAGCTTGCACACTCTTTCCTTTAAAACAGTTCTGTTAAATTGTTTAACTTAAATATTAACAAAATAAAAACAAACAAAAAGCTTTTCTTTCTCAACAAAAATTAAAACAAACTTAAGACATTCTTTCTTATTCACCTATTAACTTAAAATTCTTATTTATTAATTAACTTTCTTATGTATCTACTAATTTAACTTTCTTATTCATTTAAGTTTTACATATGTAATTTCAACATTTCTCTAAACTTAAGAATTTTTAATTTACCCAGAGATTTGGTAAGTATATCTGCAACATTTGAATCTGAGTTTATCTTTACAATTTCAATAACTTTACTTTTACAGTTTTCATGTACATAATGATACTGTACTTCTATATGTTTAGAATTTTTAGTAAAATTTCCGTATTTTGCTATAGCAAGTGCTCCTGAATTATCTTCATAAATCTTAATAGGTTTACATATTTTAATGAACATATCACTAATTACATTTTTTAAGAAATTTATCTCAGTTACAGCCTCAGATAATGCAACATATTCTGCAAAGGTAGATGATTTAGTTACACAAGTTTGTTTTCTAGATTTCCAATAAATTGGATTTCCAAACAATTCAATAACAAAACCTGTAGGTGATTTCCTATCTGTACTATCTCCTGCCCAATCGGCATCTACATAGCAATTTACAATATTATCAGTATTAAGACTCTGTTGGTAAGTTAGTTTTAAATCTTTTGTTAGATACAAATACTTTAGAACTCTCAGAGCATATTTAAAATGTGTTTCATCATAACAATTCTGAAATCTACTTAAATAATTCACACTGTAAGATATGTCTGGTCTAGTACCATGACTGATATACAAGAGTGCACCTATCAAGTTTCTATATTTAACATCTTCATTTACATCACATTTACTTAGTTTCAAGTTGGGTTCCATAGGTGTCTTATACAGTTTTGCATTTTTAATATTATATTTTTCAGCTAAAGACTCTATGTATTTTTCCTGACACAATGTTAAGACATTTGTAGAGTTATCATAATCATATTCAATATCAATACCAATATAGCTTTTTACTTTATTTAAATCCTTCATTTTAAATTTATTATGCAACTGTTTCTTTATATTATCAATAATGTTTATATCTCTACAACAAATTAATAAATCGTCAACAAATAAAAGTATATAAACTGTTACATTGCACTCTCTTTTTACATAAAGACAATAATCGTACTTGCTTCTACAAAAACCAAGATTCTTAATAAAATCATTAAAACATTCGTACCAAGCTCTAGGGCTTTCTTTTAATCCGTACAAAGCTTTATTTAGTTTATAAACTTTATTAGAAACATCATTATAACCTTGTGGTTGTTTTACATAAACTTCTGATACTACTTTACCATTCAAAAAGGCTGTTTCCACATCCATCTGATGAATGAGAAAGCTGAACTGACAAGAATAAGATAACAACAATTTTAATGTTTGCATTTTGGCAACAGGTGAGTATGTATCATCAATATTATCCTTTTGCTGAAAACCTCTAACTACTAAACGAACTTTAAAAATGTTACCTGGTTTCCTTTTGTAAACCCACTTCACATCTAGGATCTCTTTGCCCTCTGGTCTACTCACAAAGTTCCATGTATTGTTTTTAACAAGGCTGCTCATCTCACGGTCCATTGCTTCTTTCCATTGATTGGCCTCATCACATTGCATCGCCTCCTGAAATGTACCTGGAATCATAGCATCACAAAAATTTGCACAAATGCAGTAATATCCAAATTCTTCATCAAATCTGATTGGACGTCTGATTGTTCTCTTTGCTCTTCCTTGTACTTTATCATCATTCGTCGAGTTGTCATCAAATTTTATTAATTTAGTCTCTTCCGGTAAGTTATTTTCAAATTTTTCCTTTTCTTCTTCTTGTCTTTCTTCCTCTGAATCTGTATCTTCATTGTTATTCATAAACTTGACATCTTCTTCTATTATATCAACATGTCTGGCAACTACTATTCTATTATTTATCAACACTTTGTAGCCAACTTCAACATATCCAAGTAATATTCCTAATTCTGCCTTTTTATCCCATTTTGATCTTCTTTTTTCTTCTGGTATTCTCACATAAACTCTACTTCCATACAATTTCAATTGCTCTATTGATGGTTTCTTATTGAAGAATATTTCATAGGGTGTTTTTCTTTCTATAGTATTTGCCAAACTTCTATTTTTTAAATAAGCTGCTGTTTTAATTACTTCCGGCCAATAGCATTTATTTACTCTTGCTTCTGCTAGTAGACATCTAGCCATATCCATTATAGTCCTGTTATATCTCTCTGCAGTTCCATTCAACTCGTGTACATATGCCGGGCATGCCTTTATCATTATTCCCTTTTCTCTTGCAAAACTATACATCTTACTGTTCATATATTCTTTACCATTGTCACATCTTAATTCTTTTATCATTTTTCCAGTTAAATTTTGAACTGTATTTACATATTCTTTAAAACAATCTGCAACTTGATCTTTAGACTTGATGCAATAAACTTTTGCCAATTTACTGTAGTCATCTATGAATGTTACGAAGTATTTTTCACCACAATAACCTATTATATTATGTGGTCCATTTACATCTGTATGCACAATCTCTAATATATCTTGAGCTCTTCTTCTTTTGTTTTTAAAGGGTAAGTTATGCATTTTATTCTCTATGCATATAGCACACTTCATATACTCTGATTCAATTTCTTTAGGTATTCCTTCCAGTAACTGTTCCTTACATAAGATTTCTAGATATTTGAAATTTACATGACCAAGTGTACGGTGTAATTTTTCCTTCACTGACAATTTACTTTCAATTATATTTGCTTGTACTTTACTTTGTATATCTATGTAGCTGTTCACTTTATATAAGCTGTTTTCCTTTTGTGCTATAGCTATTACTTTTCTATTTGAATTATAAATTTTTGCCCATTGTCCTTTCGATATTACCGTGTTGTTATTATCTGTGATCCTTGCATAACTCAATAAATTTGCCTTCATTTCTTTTACATAGAATACATTTTTTACTGTTATATATGATTTAGAACCATAAACAAGAAAATGTATGTTAATATCACCAACCTTTGTGGCCTCCAGCATCCGTCCATCTCCAACTTTCACTTGCACTGGTTTTTTTAATATAACTGAATTTTCAAAATACTTGTCGCAGTTGATTATGTGGTCTGTGCATCCACTGTCTAATAACCATGTAATTTGGTTCTTATTTGACTTATCTTCGCTCACACTTGATGTCATGTTGTTTTGAATAACTAAAGTTTGGAAAACATTTTGTTGATTTTGTGTATTTGATGCACTATGTTCAGTGTGTCTACCTCGACCACGATTATTAAATCCACGACCACGTCCCCGATGATTTGAATGACCTCTTCCTCTTGTATTATTGTTATTTGTGTATCTATTATGCTGTCCTCGATTGTACCAACAGTTGCGTTTCACATGGCCTGGTTTTCCACAAATAAAACATAAATTTGAGTTAGGGGCTGACAGGGCTGACTTTGTTTCTGTTTTAAAAGCATTTGATTTGTCTGTAACTTCTGACTTTTCTTGTGGTTTTTGTGTCAAATATTTAATTTTAATTTTATTTGTTAGATATTCCACAGTTCTTTCCTCTTTTGACAACACATCCAATAAGTCTCCAATGTGACTATATTCACTGGGCAGTGCTCTTAGCATATAATTCAACTTCTCATTTTCTGATATAGTAGCACCTGCCTGTTTCAGCTCGTTTACTGATCTTTCAAAATCATCAAAAAAGGAGTCTAGTTCTTGATAGTTTTTTAACTTTAAATTTTCAAGATTGTTTCGGTAAACTATTTGCAAGGATGTTGAACCTTGTAAGTACATAGAATC
The DNA here is from genome assembly GCA_943138885.2 of Tholera decimalis. NCBI lineage: Eukaryota > Metazoa > Arthropoda > Insecta > Lepidoptera > Noctuidae > Tholera > Tholera decimalis. Next base: position 900,699 of record OW964553.2, on the reverse strand, counting down.
AAATTTACAAATTATGTCGTATGCCGTTTCACATTCTGATATATATTCCAATTGCTTATTCGTTATTGCCCCGTAAATGTAGTTCGTTGCTTGCACATCTTTGTCCGTCCATTTTTCTTTGTCATCAGTGCTTAAGATTTTTCTCGTAATAACGTCTTGACACTTTTTGAATTGCAGAAATTTTGTTAGTCTTATTTTCCAATGTGCGTATTCTTTTCCGTCGAAAATGGGTATTACAATTTGTTGATTACGCTCCATTTTTTATTTTCAGCACACACATGTATGCCACAGCACAAAAACAATTTTCACTTTTTTTTTTTTTTTTTTCAATCCTGCGATATTTTAGCAATCTTTTTACATATTCAATTAACCACGCTCTGCTACCATATTTTGTTATTGGATCGTATTCAGAGAAACACTTATTTCCACATAATAAACTTATTTCTTTATTTAAAATATAATTACAGAATACCATTTTACTCAGTGCAAGCCATGACAGGGAAGAAGGGAAGTTGCCAACTTAGAAAAATAGAAATGTATACCAGTGTAATAACACACTAATACTTTAACAAGTCTTCATAAAATATATTTACATCTCTCATATTCGGTAAGTAGGTCCTTATTACCCCCGAATGGGGCTTGTAGGTAACCAATTAGCGCTCTAGGGTAATAATGTAGCTAGAAAAGCCCTAGGGCGGTAAGTAATTAAAAAAAAATCTCTTCACTCTTTCAAAAAGTTCGCGTATATTTAACCATCATACTGGCAATAGACATCATGCATTCAGCCTAATGATAAAAGAGGTCGCTTCGCAATTCAGCCTTGTCTTCGTATGATAAATAATAGTATGTTTTTATTGTTATTATATTCGTATGAGAAATATAATAGTTATCAATTTTAAATATCGAACGGCGAAGCTCAATTACGTTCTTGAAAAAAAAATTAAAAAAACAAAGATGAAAAAAGGCGGGAATAGAAAACTTTTACTTATATTGTTTGTTTTTGGGATTTTTTTATAATTACGTGCTAATTAGGAAAAAAACATGATTTCTGCAAGTGATGAAGATATAAGCTGCACTCCCGATTCAATGAAAATGGAAGCTGAAGCAGCAATTAACAATATTTTGCATGAAAGTTCTAAAGAGAGATATTTGAAAACTTACGATGAGTTCATGAAGTGGCGAAAAGAAAAAAGAGTAAAGTCTTTATCTGAGACTGTATTCTTAACATACTTTAGTGAGCTATCAAAAAAGCTGCAGCCGTCTAGTTTGTGGTGCATTTATTCAATGTTAAAAGCAACTATGAGTACTAAACACGACATCAATATCAAGAACTTTTCAAAATTATCATCTTTTCTAAAAAGACAATCAGCTGGGCACAAAAGCAAAAAGTCACAGGTTTTTACAGCGCAAGACGTGAAAACATTCATAAATGAAGCCCCTGATGACATATATTTAGCTGTTAAGGTACGTAAAATAACAAATCACATAATGGTAATACTTCATCATTTATCTTTTAAATTCTTACAATCCTAAAAAAACATACCTTCTTATTTTTATATTTCGCTTGTTTTAGGTGGTTCTTATCTTCGGTATAACTGGCGCATGCCGAGGTATTGAATTGACAAATATAACAATAGAGAACATAGAACAACAGGGTCAGTTGTTAGTAATTAAACTACCGAACACAAAAACTAAAATTGACCGAACATTTGTAGTTCCTCAAGAATTCTCTGAATTCGTACAAAAATACAGAAATCTTCGTCCTAAAAATGTAAATACCAACCGATTTTTTTTTTGAAGTATGACCAAGGTAAATTCTACAAACAAGTTATTGGAAAAAATACCATCAGAAGTATGCCGAAGCAAATCGTAAGTTATTTAAAGTTAGCAAACCCGGAATTGTAAACAGGTCATTGCTTCCGGAGAACATAACATAACAAGGCACGGTGGGTGGAAATCCATCTAGGTGGCTGAAGGTTACATTGAAGATTCCATACAAAATAAAAGTAAAATTACCAACCAAATAACGAAAACTATTCAGCTTTCAAAAAATTAAATATTTCTAAAGAGATGATCCGCAACCATCAACTTCTGCTGAAGAAAGCTTCATCCCGTCCAATTTTATCCATGACCAACAAATATCACAATCTCAAACTATTAACATACCCAAAAAACACCTGTCCCTAAGATTTGAAAATTGTTCTCATTTCACTATAAATTTTAACTAATAAAATGTTTTATTCTTGTAATGCCGGTCTTTTTCTACTTACCTCACAATCGAGATGTAAAGCAGAGTAGTTAGCTCGGGTGTAAGCATCAATTGCACCCTCGAACTATAGACGCCCTCGCTGCGCTCGTGCGCCTAAATATCTCGGGCTGCAATTGATGCCTTACAGCCCTTGGCTACTAATCTACTATTATTAATTTAACAATCAGACACTGCTGTTGCTATTTTATACGATATTCTTTATTAAACAGTAATTTTTGAGATAAATAAAACATATCATGTCATATTATGTGTCAACCAACCAAATCTGGGGGCACGGCAGTGCCCCCGCCAAGTCGAGCAAAAAAGCGGCACGGCCGTACCATTCTTTTCTCAAAGCAATTCAGGCCATTTTCGACCCCCTATAACTTCGTTGTGGATAAAACTAGAAGCCTGAATTTGCAGTAACCAAACAGGCATTGTATAAACACAGTATATTTCAAATTTCATTCCATTTGAACCAGTAGTTTAAGAATTATAACGAGTCAAATTTCTTAATTTTGTCACTCACTGACTGACCGATCATCAAAAGTCTATGGCATTTCTAGCAGACATAGAAGCTTCAAATTTAGAATAAAATTAGTGTTTAGTATATGAATCAAGGAAAAACTATAATATTTTTCAATTTCGGTCCAGTTTTCTAGATACATCAACTGCATAAATAACTTTGTAATCCCATATCTTAATCTTAACATAGTATAAAGCAAAGTCGCTTCCCTGTGTCTGTCCCTATGTATGCTTAAATCTTCAAAACTACGCAACGGATTTTAATACAGTTTCTTTCAATAGAAAGAGTGATTCAATAGAAAGGTTTTTAAGTATATAACATGCATAATATAGTAGTAACACTGATAATTTTTGAGGTTTCTAATGTGATGTCGCAAATAAACACATTTTTTTTGCGCTTGCTTTGCAAACGCTGGTTGAACCCTACGAGATAGATCAAAATAATGTACAACAGTATTGTACACCTTAAAAAGGTCAACAAAAAAGTCTTCAATGGCATCTGTCTATCTCTTATAGATAACCCACAACAACCATTTTTTATCCTTTACTTTTTACGAGAAATACGAGCATATTTTACGAAGCGATTTTAAGCAATACAACATTAATCCTTATCCAATTGAGTACCATAAATACATTGTGCATTTAATATAAATCAATATTGCCCTTTACAGAATAAAATTTAAATAAATGGTTTCGAAGATATTACAGATTTAAAATGCAAGGATATAGCGGTTGCGGCGCGGTGCCGGCGGAGGCACGGCGCGCGTGCCTATGTTGCTTAGATTTGAGCGTTGAATGTTTTTCCCATGGTAAATTATGTGTCGCACTTTCAAGAGTAATTACTAAAGACAACATGTATGTTGAATGACAAAAAGGCTGTCAACGATGTATATAAAGACATTCTATAGTATATTTAATATAAACATTGCACCCGTGCGAAGCTGGAGCGGGTCGCTAGTATAAATATATAGGATTACAAAGTTACATTTGCAGTTGAATCAGTGTACCTGTATAATATAAGGAAATAATAGATGTAGATGGGTACTTTTTTTTTTCTTGGTGAAAAATATCATCGATTGACTTCTTCCGCTCGGGTGTGTCAGAATTCTACTGACTAAAAACCCACCCTGTTCCTTCGTAAGCCCTAAAGTTTTGGGGCCTCGATATCTCGATGGAACTTTCCTGCAAACCCCGACAGGCAATGGCCCTATGAGGCTCCGTCACTGGTATTGACAGCTTTTCGAGGCGCGCATGGAACATGACGCGCCACCGACCCGGGCCTGGTCCTTACCGGACTGTGAGCGACCCCTACTCGCCATCCGCAGGCCCGCGCCTACGGTGGCCCGAAATCGACTCGCGATCCACGACGCCCGGGGCGTCTCCCCCGGCGGCTGGGGCGCGAGGAAGAGAGTTGCCTCTCCCTCGCACGTTCGGCCTCCTCTTTCGCTAGCATTACTGCTTCGCAGCAAGAAGTAACTGCATCCCATTCCCTCTCGCTTCGCACCATGGTCTAAACCAGAGCAGGGCGCGAGAAGTCGCCGTCGCCGATCGCCTCTACGAGGATACGACGGTGCTCCACCCATGCAGGGCACACCTCGACCATATGCTCCACCGTATCTTCCAGTGTAGTTAGGTACCTAGATATAATAATTATGCTCAAAGGTAACTTGTTAAATGGTCAACGGAATAAAAAAGCAAGAAGTATTAAGAGTATTGGGGAGTATTAAGTAGAGTAAATTGCCCGAAATTGCATAATTACTTACTTATGGATTAACTTTAACCGAGACGTTTGACGAGTGCGGCATTAATTATTACTAACTAATGCAAAAGACGTACGTGCGTATTCATATGTGCGTATCAAAGCCTCCGAAAAAAACCCATAGAGACAGGGAGTGGGCTCTGAAAAAAACTTTAGCTGAAGTTCAAGAAATAGTACCGGAAAATAAAAAAAAGGAAGGCTACCTACAAAAATAAGAAAAGCTCATAAGACAGAAATAGATGACAATGAAAGAGTTCTAGTAGAAGCCCATGAAAAGAATAGGAAGTTAAAAAATGATATGTCTCAGTTGTACATTCAATACACTGAAGTTATGGAAGACCGGGATAGGCTCCAACTTGTTGTAGATAGATTTAGCCAATGTAGCACAGAATATGAGCAAGCCTTGGATCACAAATATTTGTTGCAACAACAACTGCAAGAGGCTCAGACTCATATATCTGAACTTGAGACTGCAAACTTAAACATCACCGCCTCACTAAATCAAAGTTTGTTTAATGAGTTATTACCTGTTGACCCATCAATGGTTTCGCAAATTAACCCATCTCATATAATAGATTTAACGAATGAGGATGACTGTAAATCAATTAAACCTATGAGAGTTATCAATAGTAAAAATAAATTAAAAAAGTACATAAAAATAAATAAATACATAATTAAAACAAGAAAAATGGTCAAAAAACAAAAATTCTTTATTAAAAATGTTAAATTAAACAGGGAAAGGTTACATTTATTAAAACTGTTAGATACGTATTCTTCGAACTTAGAAAAATGTACTAAACAATACCAAACTGACACCAAAGACTTACAGAGTGAATTAAATCGGTTACAGCAAAAACTTAACTCCGTGTCAATCAAATATTCTGCCTCTGAAAACCAAGTGAGGGAATATATGTTGGCAATAAATGATCTGATAAGCTCCCAAAACAGCAACTGTGAGCATTGTCAATCTGTTATATCTACACCAGACCATTTATTGTCAATGCATGATAGCACTTTACTGCAGTCTTGTGTCAGTTTGCCGGTAGAAAATTCAAATAATTCTGATGGTTTGTCACAAAAGAGTGTAAATAAAGATGTTATTTTTTGTGATGAGATTGGGAAAAGTTTAGGCCAACTTTTAACCAATGAATATCCAGGGCATTCAATAATAAACAATTGCATGCCTGGCTGTTCATTATCTGATATAATGAAAAAAATAATAAATTGTAAAGTTTGTCAAGAAACTACACTTGTCATTTTTGTTGGTAGTAGGGGGACGCTGAACAAGGGAGAGCTGCTCCAATACTATAGGATTCTGAGTAACTTACAAGTAAAAAAAATTGTTATGTTCACATATCCATATAGTCAAAGTTTGCCACAGGAAGAAAACCTTTTTAGATTTAATATTAACATGTCTTTGCACAATGTGACAATAAATAATAATTTATTTCATTTAATTGATACCAACACTTATGTTGGACATACTTTTTGTTTGAAAAAAGATAGATATCTTGTTGATAGGTACTATCTTTCTATGTATTGTAAAAGACAGATAGCTGTGTCGCTATCATATTACTTTAATATTACAGCCAAGAACTTGGCTAAACAAGTTGCTCCTGTTGAGCAATGCCATGACATGTTGGAATATTCTGCCAATCACTTGGCATCATATATTGACATTATGATTTGTCATTTAAATTAAAAATTAAGACAACAGATACAAACTCTAGCATTATTGTAAATAATCAGAATAAAACAAATGTAGTTTTAAAATCAACAACTACTATTAACCTGGTACATCAAAATATTCAAGGATTCTTAAGTAAGGAGTTAGAAGTAGAATTATTTCTTAATATTAATAGTATTGATATTCTATGTGTAACAGAACATTGGTTAAAAAACCATCAATTTAGTTTCAATTTTAAAAATCACCAGGTTGGTAGTTCGTTCAGCAGAGTATCAGCCATACATGGTGGCTCTTTGATATTAATAAGTAATCAACTAAAATTCAGGGATCGTACGGATATTGTGGGTCTCTCTGTTGAGCGGATAATTGAAATAGCCTGTATTGAATTGGAGCAGTTTATTATATTAAGTATATACAGACCACCTTCAGGATTGTATGACTGTTTTGAGTCAGTAATGGATGAAGTTTTGAATAAAATTTGTAATTTGAACAAGTCTATCATTATTTGTGGTGACTTTAATGTTAATTTATTAGAAAATTCTGGCTTGAGTACTAAAATTTTGAGTTTGTTCCAGTCATACAATCTTGTTAACCTGTTTATGGAGCCTACTAGAATAACCCCCACTAGTGCCACTTGCCTAGACAATATTTATACAGATGTTTTACCAACCCACAAAAAAATAATAAACTTATTAGATTCTGATCACTGTGGGCAACTAATTACTCTATCAAATGTGGGTAAGATGAAGACAAAAAAAGATATCACTGTAAACCCTAAATCAAAATATCGCATGGAAACATTTAAAACTAAACTTTTAAACAAAATGCCATATTTGTCAACTAATGGTGACCCGAACAAACATTATAATGATTTTTTTAACATGTACTGTAAACAATTTGATACCACATTTATTCCCAGGTCTTTATCAGTAAATAATAACACTTCCTTTAGCGACTGGGCCACCGTTGGTATCCATAAAAGTAGAAAACGGCTTTATGAACTGTATGAGGAACGGACTTATATCAACACAGTAGAATTTAATTTATATGTTAAGAATTATTCAAAATTATTTAAAAAAGTGTGCTATATTGCCAAATCACGTTACTTGAGTTCAAAAATTAAAAATAGTAGTAATGTAATAAAAATGACTTGGAATATTATTAATAGTGAAACGGGCAGGTCTTGCAAACGAAATAACGATTACAGCCTTGCTATTGATGATAAAATAATTAAATTAGATTCGCAAGTTGCCGTGGCTTTTGAATCGTTCTTTGCTGAGATTCCCATATTGACAACCAGATCTTTGAATGCGTCACCCATTGCTGCAGAAACTTTACTCAAAGAAAATGTGCCAGTTTGTGGCTCTGAATTTCAATTTCAATATGTAACTTATAATGATATAATAAAAACTTTTAAATCTCTGAATGTTAAAAAGACTGCAGACCTATGGGGTAATTCAGTTGATGTTACCAAGTCTATTATAAACATTGTAGCACCTACATTAGCCGTTATTTTTAATAAATGTATTGATCATGGTGAGTTTCCTGATCTAATGAAATATAGTAAAATACTACCATTATTTAAATCAGGTAGCACTTCAGACCCCACAAATTATAGACCTATATCAGTGCTACCTACTTTTAGTAAAATTTTTGAAAAAATTATCTTAAATCAAATGCAGAGGTATTTTAATAAGCACAAGTTACTGCATCACAAACAATTTGGTTTTACTAGGGGTCGTTCAACAACTGATGCCGGTGTTGAACTTTTAAGTCATATTTATTGTGCATGGGAAGATAAGTGCGATGCTTTGGGCATATTTTGTGATTTGTCGAAGGCGTTCGATTGTGTTCTCCATGAAACATTGATCAGGAAACTACACTACTACGGAATCCGGGATACCTCTCTGGATCTTCTTACTTCATATTTAAGTGATAGTATTCAAAGAGTTGATGTGAACGGTAAAACATCTCCCGGATCTATAGTCAAAATGGGGGTCCCCCAGGGCTCAATTTTAGGTCCTTTTCTATTTCTTATTTATATTAATGACTTGCCATTCCTCATAAAGGATAATCATGATATAGTGTTGTTTGCTGATGATACTTCACTTTTATTTAAATTCAAACGTCAGCAGATGGTTACTGACGATGTTAATAGTGCCCTCGCAACGGTAGTGAATTGGTTTAATGTCAATAATCTTATGCTTAACGAGAAAAAAACTAAGTGCATAAAGTTTACATTACCGCATGTGAAACAAGTAAACACAAGTGTGTCAATAAAGGGCGAAAGCTTAAAACCCGAAGACACCACAGTGTTCTTAGGCATTACTTTAGATGCGAAGCTTCAGTGGGGCCCCCATATAGATAAATTGTCCAAAAAACTTAGCTCTGCAGCATTTGCCGTTCGAAAAATTCGTGGCCTAACTGATTTAGAGACGGCCCGTTTAGTGTATTTTAGTTATTTTCATAGTGTAATGTCATACGGCATTTTACTATGGGGGAATGCCGTCGATATAAATACAATATTTGTGTTACAAAAAAGAGCCATTCGTGCTATTTATAAATTAAGTCCACGGCACTCCCTCAGAGATAAATTTAAAGAGATTAATATAATGACTGTGCCTTCTCAGTATATTTATGAGAATCTCTTGTATGCACATAAAAATATTAATCTCTTTAAAAAACACAGTGATATCCATAACGTAAATACGAGAAATAAACACAACTTTGTCATTCCAAAAACAAGGCTCAAGAAAATAGGTGGTTCTTTTAAATGCCAGTGCATACGTTTTTATAATAAACTACCTTGCCATTTGCAAGAACTGAGCCTCAACAAATTTAAATTAGTCATAAGACGCAAGCTTTGCCAGAAGGCTTTTTACACAGTTAAAGACTATGTTGAGGATAAAAAGGCTTGGGATTGAGCTGCTCCAATGATTTACAGGGAGCACTAGTGTTGTTTACAATCACAATTTGTTGTATTTTATTTTATTTTTTATACAAATTGACATTTTTTTTTGTTTTTTAATATTTATTTTGACATGGATATTTACTTTTTAAAGTATAATATTTTATTTTATTTTGACATGAATATTTACTTTGTAAAGTATAATATATGTATTTTTTTTTGAATATTTATTTAATTATGTACTTAAATGCGAGGATTATGTGGTATTCTTTTTTTTTAATTTCCATTTACATTTTTTTTTTCTCTCTCTTTATTACGACGTTGTCTGACAGTTTGAGTATTTTAGTGACCTACTCAAATGTACCGTCTTTGGCATTGTTCGTCAGGTCGTTGAGCTCCTTAGTAGTCCAAAGTTGAGCTTACAGACTAACTGACAAAGGCTTGCACTGACGGGACGGGTCTACTCAAATCTGTTTGGTCTTTCCTCAAAAGGCCATTTCGGACTAATCTACATAATCCTCATAAACGATTGTGAATATGTGCACTATGTAGGTTTTTTTTTTTTTTTAATTTATTTATTCGAGTTAAACATAATAAATTGTCTGGCAGTTTGAGTGCTTTTTGCGGCCTACCTAAAGGTCCTTACCTTGGTATTGTTCGTCAAATCGTTAAGCTCCTTGTTCTAAGTTGAGCTATACGTCATTTGACAAATGCTTGCACTGTATGGACAGGCCCACTCAAATCTGTGAGCATCTTTCTTCAAAAGACCGCCTCAGACTGAAACCTGCAAGGTTCCCATATAATTAATTCAGTGTAGATTGTATGGAGTTTAAAAGAGACGGACCCCTGAGTTTGTTTCGGTGTTTCTTCTCAGGGTAGTCAGTTAGGAAACACCGGCCTCATCTAGTTAATATTTAAGGAAAAAATGACGTGTAAAAGAGTTATTTCATAACCAATTTGCAAAATAAAGATCATTTATCATTTATTTAGAGAGAGGGCTTTAATAAAATTCGTTGTTGGAATACAAGCAGAAGAAGGTACCGGAAAGGAAAAGTAGGACTTTCTACAAAAAGCAATGAGATCCCATAAAAAACAATACTTGTCAAAAAACCAAGTCTCGCAACTCAGTTGTTCTACCGTAAAAAGTTGTGAGATCCATGTAATACCAAGTCGGTTATTAATTTATTCAGTCCCTACTTAAGGGACCTTCTGTCTTAAGTTGTTACGTAATTATCTAACCTAACAACATCTTATAGTGACCATATCAATATTAAAATACTTTAACGTTTTAAATAAATAGATTGACTCGGCCATCGCATGAAAACACAATATATCTCACAAGTAATACATATATAAATTAAATTGTTTATTGCGATTGCCAAGTCAATCTATTTATTTAAAACGGTAAAGATTTTTAATATTGATATGGTCACTATAAGATGTCGTTAGGTTAGATAATTACGTAACAACTTAAGACATAATTTAAGGTCCCTTAAGTAGGGACTGAATAAATTAATAACCGACTTGGTATTACATGGATCTCACAACTTTTTACGGTAGAACAACTGAGTTGCGAGACTTGGTTTTTTGACAAGTATTGTTTTTTATGGGATAATTATTTATTTCCTTGTAGGAAATATGAGGGGATATGGGCAATATGAGTTTTTTTATCGTTAAAAATAGCAAAAGCAATGTTTGATTGTTAAATTAATAAAGACATTTTACGAAGACTTTCGAGGTTTAGTTATTCGATATTGCATGGCTATGGTGTTCAGTTTTTCTTGGTTGTGTGCATTTGTTATTAAGTGTTTCGAATAGGTGAAATTACAGATTTAGTTATTCGAGATCCCATGCCTACGGCGTTAGGTTTTTCGTGGTAGCGTGCATTCGTTGTTAAGTGTTTCGTATTCGTGAACTTACGGGGACGTGTTCTTCGGTGTTTCACTTTTCGAAATCACGTATCAGACTCTTATAGCACTTATCACATTTCTGGTAAGTACTAATATAATTATTTTGTTGTCAAAGCAAATTACACACAGACACTACGTAATAGTTCAGACACATTGCTCGACATTTCATGTCACGTACGCATCTTGCAAAAGACTTTTTCAACAAATATGTTCCTTTTGAACGTCCAATCCAACCTACTTGAAGTTAAACCAAAAAAGTCACAAGTAAACATTCCCTAACGAACTCAGCATCCCTCACGCACATCAACACAAACAATTAATCAGTAGTCATCAATTTACCGATGTTGTTTGCCGTACGTATCCGTGCAGCGTAATTGTTGTAGCCGTCCTGGCGGTGCTCGTGGTGCTGAGAATTTACTCGGCCCGCATTGTTCGCCAGATATACGACTCCCAACCAGCCTGGAGGTGTCTGACTTATGGGATAGACTTACTGCGGGCTTTATTGCCCGGACGAGAGAGTAATGTTCCTCTGATAGTCGTCTAATGATCTGACAACTGCTTAACTGTTTTGTTGCTAGTAGATTGTGCTGCTTACACTTAGACAACTACTCTGCAACATTGTGATCTTATATCAACTCGCTTTGAATCGGAGTTTTATTAAAACCATAACAATAAAAGAGACAACAAAAGTAAACATTAATGTTTTCTGTCATCCACACTGTCAACGCAACGGAATTAACGTGAAGTCTGCTGAAGACATCATAATTTGAATTGCGAATATTTTGGAGCGAGGTTTCTCAACATGTCAGGTGCCGGTGAGCCGCGTCCTAAAGTTTTTGCAGCAAACTCGAAGACGTAGCGAATAATCGATCGTCGACAAACTTGTGGAATGTTCAATCAATGTTCGCACTGTTCGGGGATGCTTCATCATCGCTGTTAATTAAATCGATTTATTAATTCTATCAGAGCGCTCGTCACTCAGCAGTTTCGATGTGTGACACCGACTTTTCCAATCGAGTTGGAGAGTTTACTCATTTAAACGTTGGCAAACATGTTTACCGAAACTCGGCGAATGAAGTTGATCAGAATCAGTGAGTATGATCGGCGTCCATATTGTGTTTGTTTTTACATGCGACAGTTAATTTCAGTGATGTATTTTCGTCGTATCAAATGTTCGTGTGCGACAGTTTGCTCAAAATGTTTCTCTTTTACTTTTGAATCTCTGATGGAGTTTGTGCGTTCTGTTAATGATATGATACGACTTTGTTCTCAATTCATGGATATTTGACAAAATATAATATAATAATAATAATAATAACAATAACAAAATAGCTATTCATAAAATTAAAAAAGTTAACCAATACCATGGAATTTGATATATAAAATAAATTGAAATTGGGCTATGAGATATACTACGGCTAAAGGTGGGAGTGAACATAAACTTAAGATTAGCCGGCTAATGTGCACATTAACCGAAACGAAACGGCTAAAAATGTATGGCAAATTATTTTTGAGGCAACTAAGAACTTACTGGGCGACTAACTACTTGGTTACAAAAAATAATGACTTGGCAGCTAATATTAACAGACGGATATCAAACATTGTATTATTAGCAACTATTGGTTAACAACCCGACTCAGAGTACCCCGACTCGGATAGGTTAGGTTAGAAGGCCTTAGCCTTCGTGGTTATTTTTTTTTAAACCACCCAGAAATAGGAGCCCCGCGGAGCGGGGCTCCGTCGATTTTGCGAAAAAACTGTTGTCGCCTAACAATAAATTCAGTTCCAACACCATAAAATCACTGCCAACTTAAATTTAAACAAAGCTTGGAACTCAATATATTATAAAGCTGCTACTTTATACTTAAAATGCTACTTCACTGTAGCTGCCAACCTATTATTTTTCCTACTCATTTTAATTATTTTTAAAACTCTAAATCAGATTAGTTTGTCGCCGCGTTAAATACATGCCTAAAAGTATGTGTAATGAGGGTGATTATTTTTTAATAAAAGTTTTCTTGTCAAAATAGTAAACATTATTACATTGTTTCTTTTTTCATTTCCTTCTACACTTTTAGCAAAGGGCAGCAGTTACACTTAAGTTTAGCCGGCTAATATTAAGTTTATGTTCACACCCACCTTTAGCCGTAACATATATACATTTTATTTGGAAGTATTTTACACTGCTCGTGAATGAAACCTTGATTTGTTTTTTTTTTTTGTTTGACTATTAATACACAATGTTCGCACAAACCCACATGGTGGACGATATTAAAAATAACGTGAGAGCTTCCAGAACTATGCTAGTTTATTGACCGAGAAAGTATTCGAGTTAGTTCTAATAAGTAGGTGTAACTAGTGCGAGTAATCGTCACGTGTTAGGTAAACAGATGCCCTTTACAAATGTCAAGTTAATGCTAATCGTCGATTGCTCACTGAAGGTGAGAGGTGCACGTAAAAATGTCAGCCGAGTTTATTACTTGCGCATGTCGTAACTCGCATCACACTATACGTGCTGCGTTATACAGGGTGCGGTAATGTCAGTGATAAAATTCAACTACCTCCTGTACGAGATGCTTGGTAATCAATCGTCGTGTTAAAGTTTACTAGGTAGACTTCGAAAATACATCTTAGAAAAAATTCTGCGATTGGTATCAGTATCTGACGAAAGAGTTGTTTTACTGTCTGAAAACTATTTGTTGAAAGCCGTGGTTGAAAGCTTTGGTCGGAATGTGTACTCTATTAAATTAACTGAGTTTATCTCAGTTGCAGCAGGTCAAGCAAACAACTACAGGAACTGTTATGACTAGAATGTGGTCCAATATTGGATGGAATAGTTTTTAATGTTAATTTGTATACCAATTTAAAAAAAATTGGCCAAATGCGAGTCAGACTCGCCCATGAAGGGTTCCGTAGTAACTATAATAATATAATATGTATATTTATTTGACAAAAAAACAACCTTATAAATTTCTTAAAACTAGCTTATTTACATTTTTTACAATAACGCTAAATAACTTTTGTTCAGGACTACAATAAGGCCAGTGCAACGGTAACTGGACGGTCTGAACTGTCCACGGTACGTGTAGCTTAACGTTGCTCTTCAACAATAATAAACAAAAGGCTCTTCGGCCTACAATCCATACATACAAATAACAGTTCTAACCACTAACCTTCTGTGCTGGGTCCGCCAACTTCGACCTTCCTAGGTCACGCCCAAGTGTGGTATGTATGTAAATATGAGGTGAGTAATTGAAAGTGTGATGTAAGTCAAGTGTTCTGAACGGTCACAAGGCGTCAGTCTCCAGATGGCGCGGTTCAGATCAGCATCACAGCCCTAACTCGCACCGGATTGAAGCTATTTATCACTACTTATTTCCAACAAATGCGCGTGCCACGCGATGGCATCAACCCGGCGATAAATCCGAAAATATCCCGGGGTTTTCGTCAAATGGGGATTACAACTTCAAACAATAGTTAACTCGCGCGTAAATTATCGGTTTCAACACGCGATTCCAAACGATATTTTACCAATTATATTTACTCAACATGTCCCAATCGGACATTTTTCAACAAGCAAGCAAAGTCGGAAAAAAGTTATGTCAAGTGTCAACATCAAAAAGACAATAGAATGTTGCCACACCAAAAAGATCGTTCAAAAATACATTTGGGACGCAACAACTTTGTTTTTATAGTGTTTGTATGAATTACAAAGTTATATTTGTGGTTTTAGAAAATATGCTGTATCTCAAAAACTGCTGACCCAATCTTCTGATCTGATCTGATTATTATTATTATGGAAGTTAGAGAGGGGGAGCGACACATTTTACCACTTTGGAATCGTATATCTTTTAAACGATTAACTTTATGAAAAAGTGGTTTTAAAAGCCTCAATGTAAAGACCTGTCTATAGATACTACATACGCATAGGTTTCATGAAAAAAATAATATTTTCAGTTTTAGTTCCATGTATTCTTAAAATCGGAAAGCGGTTCACAGAATACATCTACCTACCAAGTTTCACATGTATAGTTCTAAGAGTTTCGGAATAAAATGGCTGTGACATACGGACGGACGGACGGACAGATAGACAGACAGACATGACGAAACTATAAGAGTTCCGTTTTTTGCCATTCGGCTACGGAACCCTAAAAAAGTAAACATGTAGGTATAAGTAAAAAGTTATTATTAAGGAAGTAATGACGTGTAAAAGTGTTATTTAATAACCAATTTGCAAAATAAAGATCAATTAATGATTATTCAGTCTATAAAGTTCCCAGCTGGGATACAAGCGTCCCGTCCTTTCAAGAAGTTGGTCCACCACCACGCTGGACCAATGCAGGTTGGTAACATAACATGTCAGGCCTCACCATTCTTTATTATAGATCAATTCATATATTCTAGGCCACCTATTACTAAATTCTGTGTTCTAGTACTATATTAATATTAAAATAAAAAGCAATTTTTGTGTTCTAAAGTGCGTAATTATAATCGAATGAGGCCCTCGCATCCAGATAACGGTCATTCCCTCACAAACGACACTCTTTAGCCCCTCAGCTTACACAAATATCTTCCGGCGCCCTCTTGACAAACAATTATGTAGATTTTATACACTTTTGGCCAGTTTTAGACGTTGAACTTGATACTTTTGCAAGTACTTCGCGATGCCTACACAAGTTTACACTGATAAAGAATTCATTTATTTAGTTTTAGAGTGGAAATTATAAACTGTTGGGAACTGAGGGAGGTATGAATTTAATTCTATTGCTCATTCAACTTTTGGATTATATCAAAAAAGGCTTATTACAGAGGCATTTTACATTCAGACTTGTCAGAGTTAGAACAAAGCATTTTGCGGGTCCAAACTATAGTTATAAAACTTCCTCGTATTTCGTTCTTTCAATTGGTGAAGACCTTTTGCAAATTCCTTTTGCGTTTTAGAAGAAGTGAGAGAAGAAACAGATAGCCAGACGGTGAATTTAATTTAAAGTAATAATCAAAAATAAAACAGTTTGTAAAAGCAATTGTAAATAAAAAAAAAACAACAGATTAAGCTTAAAACAACGTTTCGAATACATAATAGAGACTTTATCAACAAAAAAATACCGTGGCGTAGAGAAAAATCATACTAATAATGTTTAGTGTGGAGTGTTCAGTCAAGTACCTATCATGCGAGCTCATAGATGTCACGTCCACACGGGAACATACACGTTATAAGTAATAACGTGTATTTTTCGTTAGTCACAAAACTTATTAGACTTGATCCCTGATGGACATAGGATCAAGCACACAATGTTATCATAATATCAAAATAATAGTGACCTATTGTTATATTACACACAAGGCCATAGGACAGTTATCCTTTTTTTAAACTTTCAGAAACTTATTCCGAAAAATATGATACTCCATTGCATAACAAAGACAAAATTTAATTTAGACTGTTCCACAGTGATCACAACTCCGCTATCGATAAAGCGATTGCGCGTCGCAATTAGGTAAAGCGTGAGTCCCGGCACCCACGCAAATGTGAATATAACTGAATAGTAACAAAACTATCTCTGCTAATAAAATGCAATGACTGTATAAGCTCGTGTGATCAAGTTAAATATAATGAGCGTGAATCGTATGATCCCCACGGACCGCATGTAATTGTGCCGAATATGGCACGCATTAATTGGATCCGTCCCTTCTCGGCAGCCGCCTCCATGTTCCTCATTACGACACTCCAGTTTAGTGCCGATTCTATTCGATATCGAAAAGCAATCTCGTCTGTCCTCTACACTCACTGATGAATTAAAAAGGTAGACACTAGAGACTCTTTATTATATTCCGCTGTGAAATAATTCGCTTCAAAGGACCAAGAGTGCCGTCCAACTTAGTTATCGTGAATAAAACATTAGGCAATAAGATAAACTGTCAGCTAACTTGTAAAAGCAAGTTCACGTTAAAGTAGTGGAAACATTTGCAATCTTGAATCTCATGGCACATTACGTGTACACTTTGGAACTCGTATTAGGACCGAGCCGAGCCGCTCCCGAAGAGACGCACTCGGTGCGCTGGTGGTCGCGCGGTTCCATTGCTCGGCAACTTTAGCTGCTTGTTTGTTCGTCCGTCGCCTGGAACGTGTTACATTCGATATTGAAAGCGATCGTCTCACAATTGAGTTTTAAACTTTAAATCACTTTGCCGCGCGCCTGCCGGCCGCCACTCGAGGGTCGGGATCTGATTACAGACTGTTGTCTTTCTATTAGCGTCTGTCGTTTTTGAACGGTGTCGAACGAATTTCAATGCAGATTACGCCACTCTTCGTTATCAGTTTAAATTGATTTCAAACATTTCTATTCCTTATCGTTTTAATTCGCTGCTCGCGTACTTAAAGGGTTGATCGCTTTTCCTCTAGCACCTCCTTTAATCTGTTCACAATGAAGCTTGTTGTATAAAATAAACTTAAATTTTAAAGAGCCATTTTGTTAGAGGATTTAATGAATAGCTTGTATCTGACAAACTGATCGCTAAAGGACATATTTTGTTGGAAATTGGGGATTCGAATAAAAAGCGCTGTAAAGCTGGCAACGGTTTTCAGTGACCAGAGTCAACCGTTCAGTCCGGTATTAGAGGCTAAAGTTAGATTGGAACACCCGCTACCCGCAGCCCGCCGCCGCCGGCCACTGTGTCCAATGTAAAACCCAATTGGGCTTTGATGCTTTAAACGGTGCCGGCCGAAATAGCCCACCAGCAGCGTGGCGGAATGGACACGCCTTCTCGTGCGTCCCAGTCGGGTGACTTTCAACCTTATGGCGTTGGATTAGAAGCTTTGTGGGTGCAGCAGTGCGGCGCCGGTGGCGAGGAGGCCGACGCTAATCGGACGGAGCTGTTAGCGATCACCTGCGTTGTATTGAACTGATTAATTGCTATTGGTTCCGGCGGCTCTCGTCCAATATTGTTTTACGTTTGATTTAATTAATTTGCTCAGTTAGATATACATATATATGTGCACCTAACGTTAATGAATAGTGTGATCAAATAATTTTATAACGAACCCTAGTTCGGGCCTGAAAATTAAATCAGCATATTGATGATCAATTTATTTATTTATTTATTTACACTTTATGCACATAGGTACAAAGGCGGACTTAATGCCGTAGGCATTCTCTACCAGTCAACCATGAGTGGTGAAGAGATAGAGTGGAAGGTGCAATATGTACGTGAACATTATATTGGAAAAATAATTATAATAATAGTGATAAAACAAAAAAACCTAATATCATAAAATAGAAATCTACATAAATAATATATATGAATAAATATTTATATAAATACATATACATACATATATACTTTAGAGGTAATTGAAAATTAAATATAGAAATTCTGCTTATTGGTGAAGAAAGTGGAATTATTTTAATTAGAAAAATAATTTTAACTTCATTGCATTGTCAATGAAGCAACTTACACTAGAAATTACGTAATAGTTTGCTGATATTTATAAATACAAGAACAGAATTTTTTGAACGTTAAAACACCCAGCAGTAAGTATAACATTGATTAAGTATAGAAATAGAAATATATGCGCCAACATTAACGTAATTAGAAGATTTCTCCTATTGTACCCGTCGGAATGGTGTTCTCGTGTCGACTGCTTTCAGCGGCGAGGTGGACAGACGTCTAGGTTATTTTGTTTAAGCTTGTCTGACTATTTCGGGGAATCACGATTGTCGGGATACTTCTAAAATAATAGTCCCTCTTCCAATATTGTTTTTGTTTATATTTAACCGCGTAAGTTGTGGTTTTAAAAGTAAATCTTTGTTTTTGTTGCATGAATGTAATAATGTTTTAAATTGTTATTGATTTCTGATTAGAGGAAGAAATAAATATAGGTATAACTAGCTTGTACTCGCCGCTTCACTCGTGTATAAAATGTTGTAATTATTACTTTACAGCTTTACGTACAACTCGCATTTGATGAGCAAAATATTGTTCTGTTGCAGAACGATATTTAGGTTTCTGTAGCCGAATTGCAAACTTGGTAGGTATTCTGTGAACCGCTTTCCGATTTTTAGACAAACGTAAATAAAAAATATATAAAATTAAGGGGGGCTCCTCATACATGAGACTAAAAATATTCATCTAACCTATACATGTGTGGTATTTATAGCCAGGTCTTAAAAATGGCATTAAGGTTTCTAAAATAACATTTTTTTAAGTCATTTTTTAAAAGACATACGCTTCCAAAGTGGTAAAATGTGTGCCCCCCCCCCTTCTAACTTTTACAATAATGGATAGAAAAATCTAAAACAAAATTGTGGTAGATCTTAATGAAAACTTTCAAAGAAAATTGGTTTGAACGAGATCGGATTAGCAGTTTTTTAAATATACCTAACACATTTTCTAAAACCGCAAATATCTAACTTAGCATTTTATAGAAAAATTATGAAAAACAAAGTTTTTTTGCGTAGTTACTACGAAAGTTGTCCGAACTCTTAAAAATATGAGAAGGTACCTATTTTAATTATTTAATTATTATTTTAACCCGTGAAAAAATTTACCAATTGCGTGATTGAAATACAAACATAACATTTAGGATTAGGTACAAATACGAAAATTCTACAAAGCCCGTAGAATTTTCCCATTATATATTTCCACTTGGGAATAAAAAAATTACAATCTTTACTTTGTAATTATCTATTATTTTAAGAAACATTTCCTCATTGTATAAATTAAATACAACCAGTATTATAATAAACCGTGAAACCCGGAAAATAAAATTAATTTATATTAAAAGGACTTGATGAAAGGAAAGCCTAATGATAACATCACGTTTTCCTGTTCTACAAAAGGAGCCAACGTGTAAAGCCCAAAACCGTAGCCAGACAGCCTTCAATGTCTGGCTCCTAAGAGGCAGCTTACGCTACAAATATTATAGCAGAAAAATACAAAATTTATGTAAAAGGTAAACGCTACAAATGACTTGACACAACTTTTTCGTACTAAAGCTTAAATTGTTTATGTGTACTTAAGTGAAAGTCGTTTTTATGTAATCCAACGAGAAGTTGGCGGCGTGTGTCGTGAATGGCGTGAGAGGCGTGGGACTTGAATAAACCCTCCTTAAAGAGGCTCAAGCTTAGATCGTGGCGCAGGACACGGGGGCCGGTGCAGGGGGGCAGGGGGGAGGTAGCAGCCGAGATTAGTTCCCCACAGGAATACTGACCACAAACGTTTTTATCGTTCAACTGGGAATCAAAAAATTTCCAATACAGGAGCTTAAGATGGATTGCCTTGGTATTTTTTCAACTGCAAACGTAATTTACCGTGAGCTTTAATGGCGAACATCACGCAAAATGCTTAAAGTATTGTTTCTTTTCACACTGACTGTCCTAGTCTATGGGTCTTGATCATATCTTAAATCTGTCGATTTGTACTTTAATTAAGTGTCCATTGTACCTTTAACGCCATCTAGTCCCAAACTAAGCAGAGCTTCTGCTATGAGTACTAGACAACTGATAAACATACATATACAACGTGTAATTTAAAGGGTATATACATATCTTCTTTGGATGATAACAAACGATATGGCAAGGGTTTTCTAATCCCTATGTCTACATGTGTGGAGCATATTAGAAATTTCAATACATTGATACCAGAGGCCGAATTTTTCAAATTAAGAAGAACGAAGAGAATTATCGTTTTATTGACAAGTGACGTGGAAAGTGATGACCCTCATAGTGCTGTGACACGTTTGTTATTACTGGTATTCAAGAAACATATGAAACAAATAATTTGGGGTCAATTCTGTGAGTCACTTATTTTGAGCTGAAATTTTGCATAGAGACTCCATACCAGATGTTGTCTTCAGTCCTTTTGGATAGATATGGGGTTTCCGTTACACGTTGTATATTTCTAAATACATACATATTATAGATAAATTACATCCAGACAAAGAACAAATGATCGTGCTCATCACACAAACATTTGTCCTGGGTGGGAATCGAACCCACGACCTTGAGCATAGTCAAGGCCACTGACCACTAGACCAACAGGCCTGTCAAATTCAATGTTGTATGCTAAACGCTAACGCAGCAGTAATAAAGTTGAATATCGCGTGCGCTCTTTCACCATGTTCGGGTTCGAAATTGCCGTTGTGTGCTAAACGCTAACGCAGCAGTAATAAAGTTGAATATCGCGTGCGCTCTTTCATCATGTTCGGTTTCGAAACTAAATGTCGTAAGTCTCAATTCTTATATCGTTTATAACTAAAGTAATAATTGATCTAGAGAAAAAATGTCCTATATTTGGATAATAAACTACATTTTCTTACTGTCAATACTAATTTTAGACATAAAAACCGAACAATCTTATTAAATTTTGAATAATCTTTAAAAAAGACATGATTTTCGATTAAAAAATTAATCAAGCGAAAATGTTTCAACTACGTAACTGGTCTGGATATGTAAAGAAAAAGATTCAATAAATCATATATTAAAGTTCCATTTTGATTGTATGCGTCATTGTTTCAGAATATTAATGCAAAGTTATATACAATTTAGGGAGCCTCCTCTTAAGCGCGCGTGGAACACGACGCGCCATCGTCGGAAACGCCATAGTATCGGGAAATTTAAGACTAACTGTTGATGCCAGATACATTGTCAGAAGCCATATTATCTAAGCTCTTTGTTAACTGTGCTCTATATTTTTACTCTCCTCATGAACCTCTTTCCTTGCAGTTCCTCCCGAGAAGCCGGTGGTGGTGGACCGCTGGGGCCGCGTCATCAACACCACTACACTGGGGCCGCACGAGGAGGGCGACGACGTCCTCCTCACCTGCAGAGTGCTCGGAGGTGAGACCTTCAATATACTATAATATTTCTTGGATCCGATTTCAGCCACGGCGGCATTCTTAGTGTTGATTAGCCATCTGTACAGAAGACATAATAGTGGACAAATATATATAGGTATAAGTGCAGTCTCTGTTCTTTTACTTTCATTGTCCGATGAGACGGCAATCCAATCCAATCCAACAATTTAACGTGGTTTCCGAGCTACGGGGTATCACGATCAAATTTCTACGAGAACAGCCTTTAACCACTTTTTGCCCGACCCGAGAAATGAACCCGAAACCTTATGCTCAATAGTCGCTCTTGCGACCTCTACGCCACTGAGGAAGGTAAAGCAGTTATGTCATACAAAACAAGAGATACGAGTAGGTATGCATATGTCTCAAACCTGTCCCTTTAGTCTAAAGCCGTTGATCTGACACGCTCAGTTCAATCCCAAGATATTGTCAGTGAAGGGTTATTTCTATTAGGAATTCCTCAGCAGCGTATCTCAATGTATACTCGGTTAGTAGCTACAGACACATACAACGTGTAACGGAAATCCCATATCTATCCAAAAAGGCTGAAGACAACATATGGTATGGAGTCTCTATACACAGTTTCAGCACAAAATATTTGACTCAATGAATTGATAACAAATTATGGGTTTCACATATTGGATTCACTTAGGCATACAGTGTATCCGCTTAATCTCGTTGACACCATCTTAAACCAAGTTCCCGTACTAAACTTTATTATCCACATAATTTCTAAAGCATTCCAAATTCAAGGTACTTCTCACAAATTAATCCACTAAGGAATGAGACTCAGTATCTTATACACCTACCATTGTTTATTATCTTAATTAATCCAAACACAATGTTACGGAGGCCTAGCCGAACGGCGGCAGTTTCAATCAGTTCCATGTCGCAAATTTACTCAGATCTAATAAATTATGATCCGCGCACAATGGATTTGCCTGATGAATTAATGTATCAGCCTCGAAGGATGCTGTGATGAATTTCTAATAAATTGTTTGAGGAACAGGTGGCCGTGTTCCTGCCGGCAGCGAATTGTTTCTGCGGCTGTAGGCTATACATCTAGTTGTTTCAGTTAGGCCTCCATTTAGTTCTGTTTCTTCGCTAGTTACTTAATTCTGAACTGTCTTGCAATTAGAAACAAGCTTTTGTATTAGACTCGAGATTCAATCGTGAGCAATGGTTTGTAGTGACACAAACAAGTAATCAATATAACACACCTTTGTCTTATTGGCAACTGTATCAATATTGGACGTAGTAAACTAAGCACGTGTAAACACCGGTTTACGATACCACGATACACTGCACAAATACCCACACAGAAGTGAGTAGGTCAGTTTAGTCACTGTTTAGTTTTTGTGTTTAAGAGATTTATTAAATAGTTGTTATTTAACTTGGAGTATTTAATAATTAAATTGATCGAGCAGCTCACTTATGAGGAAACGGAAGCGTTTTTTAAACCACACACACATACGCGTACATACACAAATAATCACAAAAACTTAGATTAGATTTAAAACATATATCTTACTTATTTATTGGTTATTTATTATTTACTACTAGATAAGATAAGATAAGATAAGATAAAATTTATTTTGTACATAAGAAAAGACACGCAATACATAAGAGAAAAGAAAAACAGTAGGTTGTACAGCAAATCTAAAAATTAGTGTCAGATTTCCGGCACCTAAACTAGGTACGTAGACCTGTATCTTAGGAGTCGGAGATATTTCGGCATTGGCAATAAATAATACGACCGTGACATTTCGGTTACAATATTTCTGTTGTGAACAGCAAAAGAAGGTTGTGTGTGTGTTTATGAGTGTCTGGAAGGTTTGTGTGTGTTTGTGTTTGTGTGAGTGGGTGTGTGTACGTGCGTGCGCGGGCGACGATGTGCTCATATGTGTGAATGAGAGATAGTATGATTCCATAGGAGTATAAATAGATTTAAGTTTCGATACACAATATTTTTTCTGCTTCGTCATAAGATATAAGAAGTAGCCAGTTCTTAAGTTTTTTTTTTAATTCGTGAGTGGTGAGTCTATAAATGGAAATAATTTTATTAATTTTATTATAAATACGTGAACTTTGTGCTAAAAATTGACGACGATGATGACAAAATTGAAAATTTTTATTTATTCTGTTAAGAAAGAGCAGAGTCTAGTATTACGGGCTTTACCCATCCACTTTAATAAAAGAAATATTTGTCCTCAACTGATTGAGTTGAAATTTCATCTTTGGTTTAAATGTTTTTGCAAAATTAACAAAGTGAATTCATTCCTTATCCAATAGGTTACTTTTAGGTAAGCGTGCTCCATCTTCGACTATATCATCACTTACCATCAGGTGAGATGGTGGTCAAATGCGAACCTATTTTTTTATAAATAAATAATCCTAATGAAGGTGGAGCAATTATCAAACGATAGAGAATATGAACAATTTAAATTCTTTTTTTTGAAAAGTGTTTGTAAGTACTCTTATCACTGAGTCACCTATGTATATGCATCAGTGATAAAATAACTTGAAACAAAAGCTATAAATAATTAAAGTAATCAAATCATAATTATTATCATTATCGAAGAGGAATCTAAGCAGTGATAGAACTTACTATCTATACATATAACAAAACAGTAAAAACGTGTGTCTGTACGTTTAATTTTTATACAAAAATAATAATCGAGGTGAGTTAAGGAACGGTAACACGGCAAAAAATTAAAAAAAACGTCTGTCTGTTTGTATACGCTAATCTCCGGACCTATTGGATGGATTTTAATGAAAGGACATGGCCAATTTTTCTGTGGACGTCGGCATAGTTATCGAATTTAGTATACACGAATGATTTTTGGTGTTTTATATTCGTGAATATTGACTCATTAAATTGCTATAAATAAAAAACTCAGAAATCTTGTCATTACACCAGACTAGACAAAAAACAGTTACAGTAAACCTTTTAACCAAATCGCTAGCGATAAGGTGTTTAGATTATAATTTCGCTATTAAAAACATAAAGGCGCTTTAAAATAGTGAACAGTTGTGAATTATTGCGTATAACTAATATAGTTTTAGTATTAAACTAATAAACAAAGTAAGGATTTTAAACTGAATATTGACCAACATTCATTAAACTGGGTAATAGTCTCAAAAAATGTGACAATAATAACAAACATTAACATAACATCGCGCTTGTATATTCCCCAAAGGGTTGGGCAGACGTGTACCTATAGTACACCCAGATTTCACCAGTTGTTTTGAGTACCATTTAGTAGGGGGCGAATCTGTTTCTATTAACCAGGCACAAATCTAGACTACGGGCTGCTACTGAGAAATTCCTGATGAAAAAAAAAACCAATATCACTTTGCTCGACCTGGGAATCGAACTCAGGACCTCATGCTCAGCAGTAGTGCTTGCGACCATTAGACCAACGAGGGAAACACAGAATAAAACAAAGGAGTAAAAATTATTATTTCTTTACTTATTAGAGAAAATAAATAAAAATATATTGACATATTATAATTATTATATCTTAAATGCTTACGAAGATAATATACATTAGAGCAATGCAGCGATAGTGTTAATAAAGAGACCTAGGGAGGTCAATCAACCAGCTTGGATAGAACAGAGCATGTTTATTTCACCAATACACTAACCTGGATTAAGTGTAAATATAGGGCTTCAGTAATTACATAAATAACTGCTTTAAACATAACCAGACTGGTTAAAAAATACAATCATAGATTTATTTATTATTATTTTACAATTGTGATTACTGTTCCGTGAGAGAATTTCTGAGACATTTTCAAAGTTCAAAATATTAGCTTTTGACTTCATAATATTTGTTCAGTCCCAAGCCAGCGCAACGATACTGGTATGCTGAACTGTCCACGGTTCGTGGAGCCCTAAACGTTGCTTTACAAACACAATATGCTTTGGAGATAACAATACTTAATACTAACCACTTACCTTCTGAGCTGGGACGACAGTCTTCGACCTTTCCTGGGGTCACGTCCGTGTGATATGTGTGAAAGTATGTATGATTGTGTAATGTTGTGAAGTGGTGTCACGGCGGTTCCCAAAAGACGCAAGCTTCGATTTGTGGTCCAAGCCGGGATGTAGCACAAACTTCGCACCAGATTGGAGCAGCTATTAATCACTAATTTACTATCACTTTCAACAAATTCGCGTGCCTTCGGTCTGGCGTCAATGCGGCGATATTGTTCCAAAATATCCCAGGTTTTTCGTCAATTCGGGATTACAATTTCAACTTATCGTTAATCGCGACCAAATTATCTTTTAACCGCGTAGATTCCACAGGATTTTTAATTTCAATCAATGAATCGATCTCAACAAACAAGGCGGTTGCTTTTTACAAAGAACGGAAAATGTCAAAATGAAAAAAAGTCAAAGACTATAGAATATAATGTTGCCAACCAAAAATATGCGCGCAGACATTCTCTTCGGACGGAACAATATTAATTATGTCTTTTATATGGATAGCACTAAATGTAGAAAGTGTCTCATTCATTTGAGGTAATAAATGCCATTGATCGCTGTACAAATGTGTTTCACACACTCTACAGCTGCAAGGAACATATAAACTATGTTCCTGCAATAGCAGTCTTTTAAGGAATTGCGGGACCAAATGTACCATTCTGTTTCTGCATTGTTGAAATATACTGTGAACAGATGTGATCGAAGCTCGCTTGTAATTAGGTAATGATATGGTATTACTTTCCCATGGCCCTCTTTGAACAGGCGGCAACGGTGGTGGCTCTGGTGGGCTAACAACTTGGCTAACATTAGGGGCTGCTGCATCATTATCCAAAGCCAATTCTTGCATGTCTCGTGATGAGTCATGCACTGCCTGTCTATTTGCTCGCATCCAACACACTTGGCAAATATAGTTGTTTCTTGAAGGCTGAAAATAAACCACAGTTAGAATAAACACAATAATAAATTAATTCAATCATTAGATAATTCTTATGTTTATATAATTTTTAGTAACAAGGGTATCATTTAAATATCTCTTTATGTTTTCAAGTACTATGTTATAGTAAAATGAGCAGTACTATGTTACACATGCCTACTTTAGGCAAGTATATTAGGTATGTTAAAGATGAAAAATACATAAAACACAGATGTTACAATCATACATACATAGTATGTAAGCTCATTTTTTTTTAGATTAATACAACATGGTATTTATAATAATGAAAAACAAAATGCTTACCACATAATTAGTATTTTGTGATAATAGAACAGCCAGCAACGGACACTCCATACTGACATTATGGTGTCTTATTTTCCTCACTGATTTGCCACAACCATAGCAAACCATGTTATGCCCCAGTCTCTCTTGTTCACCAGCTTCGGTGTTTAATAATAATAAGCATGGATGACAAATAAATGTATCAAGAGGCAACTGAAAATAAGATGCACTGTAAGACTTCGCATACCAGAACTATATAAAAATAAATCAGGTTAAGTTTTTTCTAGTCCAACTTCTTACCTGGGTTTGGGCATTGGTTATCCAACGCGAAAGTCTTGTTTGATTGTGTGCAGAAAGCGAGGATATGAGATGCCTCTGCAACCTTCGCATGGCTATTCCGCAGTTGATGCACCTCATATTGATCCACAAAACAAATCCACAACGCAATGTAAATCAGAGTCCAGTATTAATAGCAAGGTAATCGGGTGGTAGAAGGTATCAGTACGACAGTACAGTTGAAATAAGCAGGGGTAAAAAATATTAGAAAATAATCGCAAAAACAAACACAGAACGCAATGTAGAATCTGCAATAACATAACATTGACATTTGACATAGACAATGACACATTGTCAAAGAAGTAACGCGTTCCGTTTTCCGATTATTTTTGTGTGAAATATAAAAAAAAACTATCTTACGCATCAGCATTATGAAAAGATAATTTTATTAAATGCCAAAAATACCAACGAAGACAGTTTCGTATTAATAAAATGTTTTTAATAATAGCGTGTTGTCATCCATATCACACGTCTATGTGATATATGCAAGTAGTATGCTTGATGTGGAACACCCATTATTATATTTATCTTACTCTATGGTCCATTATGGCGGGCGTTGACAAATGGTACTTTGAATTCATCTTGATTACTAATTAATTTGAAAAAAACAATGACAAGATCAGAGAGGTTAAAAACTACGTATTAAATCATTTTTCTATTTTTAATATACAATATTATTTACTATGTATGTGTACATGGAATGTACTTTTTTGTCCATGTCATTTAGTAAGTAGATATTTGATATCTTGGATACTTCTTGGCACATAGGCTATTTTTATCCCGGAATTCTCACGGGATCGGAATTTACACGGGAAATCCTCCCGCGCGAACGAAGTTGCGGGCAGCAGCTAGTACCTAACGAATAAAGTGTCTTTGTTTGTTAGTCTTTCTTTCAGAGCAAACGGTTGATTGATTTTTGGTGTCGAGATAGATGAAGGTCATGCGACTACTATTTTCTCTGAAAAAAAACCCTCTAGTAGCAGTAGTTCGGTTGTTAGTCCGGTTGACTGAACTACTGAAACTCTTTGTTGCGATAGTTCGGTTCTAACAAAGCACCGAACTACTGAAACTTAAATATTATGTACCCCTTTAGTTCGGCACATAAACTAGGCATATAATGTAAACAAACTATATCTTAATTTTATTTTTAACACGCAAAAAGAGTGACTTTGTGTATCATATAAACGAGGCATATTGAATTGTCTTTGAATTGATCAAATCAAATATACCACAGTGGAATCCAAAAGAAATACACGTGGATTACGAAAAAGCCACCTTGAATGCGACAAAATCTGAATTTAAAAAAAAATTAACAAAAAATAGAACCGACTTCCATATCAAAACACTACAAAGCTAAAAAAAAAACTTTTTAGCAAAAAATAGAACCGACTTCCATATAAAAACACTACAAAAGCAATAATAACTTTAATTTCGGAAGGCGGTGTCTTTAGTTTTGTATATATTTTCGTTTTTGACACCGCCTTCCGAAATTAAAGTTATTTTTGCCTTTGTAGTGTTTTTATATGGAAGTTGGTTCTATTTTTTGCTAAAAAGTTTTTTTTTTTAGCTTTGTTGTGTTTTTATATGGAAGTCGGTTCTATTTTTTGCTAAAAAGTTTTTTTCACGATTTTTAGTGGGTCGGTTTGTAATTTATCTAGTTACAAAAGCCATAATGTCAACAACTTATCACCTTTTACAAAATGTTTTTTTTCCCGATGCATAGCTGTTAATTTTTGAGGAGTTCTCCTGGTACTTGACCATCAGCTCTACATCACCATACTCGTATGTATTCCGACGAGCATAAAGTGTTTAACATCCGTACTCAAGTAATCGAATCGCAATCCAAGAAATACTTATTATTGAGTAGTTTCAGTGGCCATCTGTGGTCTACATCATCAGTTCAACTTCTCCAAATGGTACTTTTCGAAAGCAACTGCTCAAGGTACTATAAGAAATACCCAAAACGCTATAGGTGTGCCTATAATATTTGAAGAGTGCCCTCGATTTCTCCAGGATCCCATCATCAGATCCTGATTTCGTAACAATGGGACCAACTAGAAAGTATACTCTTTCGAACAAAAAAAATTTCCAAATCGGTCCAGCCATCTCCGAGTTATGAGGTAACATACATAAAAAAAAAATAGTTCAAGACGAATTGTAAACCTCCTTTTTTTCAAGTCGGTTAAAAATGCATCAGTGATTGGCTGCTATTTTCATTTCCGTAATTGTTTAAAGCGAAGAGCAGCGGAATATAAACTAACAACAACAAAACAAAAATACATAGTTAATTTAAGTTCTGTGTTAGCTTTGTTGCCTGTGCAAACAATAAGTGATGGTTGGCAATATATAAAATCGAATGAAATATCTTCTTATGATACAAAAATAACAAAATTTAATACTCTTACAAATTTAAAGTCGCTCTTTTTACGTGTTAAAAATAAAATTAAGATAGAGTTTGTTTACATTAAATGCCTAGTTTATTTACTGAACTAAAGGGGTCCATAATATTTAAGTTTCAGTAGTTCGGTGCTTCGTTAGAACCGAACTATCGCAAATGAAAGTTTCAGTAGTTCGGTCAACCGGACTAACAACCGAACTACTGCTACTAGAGGAAAAAAACACATTTTCACGCGCGTGTAGCATGTCAAACCTTAATATATTTGTGAATATTTATCTTCATAAAATCTCTCAATATTTTCTTTTCCATAAAACAACGGTAGTTTTGTATTGTATCTAGGAGAATAATAATATCTGTAATGTTTATATCATTTACATTTCACATAATATCTGGCACACAATGGCTCATAAGTGCGTTATGAGGAACGTTACGAGCAGTAGGCAGTTCGTACAATAACTGTATTGCCTGCGTAACGGCCATTACGCGGAATGACCGCAGTCTCGGCTATAGTTGTAAATATCCGGCGTTATGTGATCGTGATGTGACGCTCCGTGAGCACCTGGGGCGAGAGCTGCCGGCTCCATAGGATATTGTAAGTGTAGTTTGGATTTTCCGCATAGGTACGCTATTTTTGTAGGTTTGAGGGGTGTTTTGATATTTTCCTTTGAAATCTTAGAGTTTCTGTGTATCACGCTTCAAGTTTCTGGCATATTTTCAAGTAGCTTTCGCTCGCGACTTCGTTCGCTTTCGAGGGCAAATAGTTACCTAGGTATTATTCCAGGATATCAACTTATATACACTTGGCAAATTTCATTCGAGACATAAACATATCATACATTCATCCTCTTTCACATCACTACATAGTATAAAACAAAGTCGCTTCCCTGTCTGTCTGTCCTTATGTATGCTTAGATCTTAAAAACTCCGCAACGGATTTTGATGCGGGGTTTTTTAATAGATAGAGTGATTCCTGAGGAAGGTTTAAGTGTATAATAACTTAAGGTTTTGTGTAGATTGAATCAAATACAATGTTATTAATTCAACATGTCGGAAAGAATTAAGCCTATCGGGAGCTTTAATAGAAAACGCTGCTAAAACCTTTTTGAGTTATAAAAATACAATGTATGGCGGGATTGTTTCTCTTTTATAGATCTACAAAAGTACAAAAATACGCGATGGCATATGTCTATCTCACAAGAATAACCCACAATAACATTTTTTTTCTTTTACAAATTACATTAAAATGATGGGTCATATACGAATCTTTTTTTAACAGTAAAGTATTACTCCTTATCCAATTAAATACGTCAGATATGTTGAGGATTTAATGTAGATCAAAATTGCTTTTTACACTATATCAATAAAATGAATATCTTATGAGTTATCGCCGATATATGAGTGTGGCAAATAAACAAATATAAACTTCATTACCCGAGCGAAGCCGGGCCGGGTCGCTAGTTTATTATATTAGTAACATTTTATACACATTGGTTTCGAAGAAAACATTAATAAATAAATAAATTAGAAATGAACATTTTAAGCTTACACAATATTTGTTCAAAAAGCTTGTAGTCGCGTCGTACTTCTGATATTTAATACCTTTTACATCAAATTGAACTGAAACGAAAGTTCTTCTGTTATTACAAAAATCCTTTTCAAATTCTATTTCCACGAGCTAAAAAGTCGACCGCAAAACAATCTCTAGCGACCACTTTACGTTTGAAATAAATTTCGAAGAAGACTTAAAATAATTCAGGATATAACATTTGTAGAATACGGTAATGTTCATCTGGAGTGCTGAATAAAAGAGCAGTTGCTCCACTCGAGCCCGTGGCTCGTGGCTCGTGGCTCGTGGCTTGTAGCTACATCAACAATAATATGCTTCTTGTTTTTATGACGTCACAGCTCAACAATGCTCTGGCATATGTGAGTAGCACTTTAAGGCGAGTTTCAAATTTTCATTCGCTTTTAGAATTAAGAAATGTGACGTGCATGGTAAAAGTTATGGCCGTCGATGGTCGTAAACTCGTGTTTCAGTTAACGTTGGTGCTGCCATTTTGAAGGGCTTTTCACAAAGGGAATTTTTCTATAACGTAGGTAGATGTGAGACGGATGCCCCTGCCACCAACAGTAAACACAATACTTTGTCAGTGGTGATTTATGGGTCATTCAAATCTCCGTATAATTTGGGCAAAGTAGATGTTCACATTAATATCAGCTTTAGCGGTGTTAATTACATCCTGGAACTTGAAAAGGCAATTGAGCACTTGGCGCACTCCAGCATACGTAATTACTCTATTCAGAATTCTTACATAAGGTAAATGAGAAAAACCTCTTATTCCAACGCCAATTCATATCGATACATTGAAATAAAACTCTCGTACGAAATCTTGGGAGGCGCCGCGCGCCGCGTGTTTGCTCACCTCTAGACTAGCGTACATAGGAACGCTTTTATCGGCCCTGCTCGAATCTTACTCAGATTTATAAAATACTCGCGAGAACTCACGAAAACATGCTTTGTTTATACTTCGTTTCTTACTTTAAAATCTTCAGTGACTGTCCTAGGTTTGTTATGGGTGTTATGATATTCAAATCCGTGTCAATAGTAATAGTCAAACCAAGTATGTTGGCTTGGTCTGTGGGGTTTTCAACATCGTCGATGATAATGTTATTGAGAATCACATTACTAGGCTCCAGCTAACCACCTGGATCAATTGCTTCACCCAGCAGTACTAGGTTCCCCTTTTTCAAGGTTTGATCATTGTTAGCTGTGACCTTGCTCTCGATACCAGTAAGCTACTTTTTACAGTCGCATATTAGTTTAAGTAGGTACGTTTGTAATGAGTATTTTATTCAAAATATAAATAACTATTTTTTGTTCGGGCCTTCGAACGCGTGAAAAGGCAAAAGAGTAGTTTTTTTAGCGAAATATTTGTATGGTAGCATTCACCTAATGAAAGATTTTTTTTAAATTGGTTGAGTATTGTTTCGACTAAAGCCTCCTACATACAAAGTCAATCAAAAAATTACTTCATAAAATATTAGTATAGACACGTAAACCCTAGTTATGAGTAAACAGAATGATGAATTTTGACAATTTTCCGCTACGGAACAAACACCCATCACGTACACAGAAGAGATTGGTTAGAGATCTCTTTCGCACACTAACCATAACACCCGTATTTAGAGACAAGTAAAAGTGATTACTTCAGTAAAAGTAATCACTCAAGTAACGATTTTTCCAACACACTTGCTCATAAAATGGCTCTAATTTCACTGCAATTAGGCACATAACGACACCTGTAATCAAACTGTGACTTTTTCTTTCCTATTATTCACAGGTGAGTTATAGGTTTTTTTTTTAATTGGTTGAGTTGCTTTGTTTTTAAAAAAGTTTCGAAACAAAAAAGTAATGTAGATTCGTTTCATAAATATACAGAAGATAGTTTTATAAAGAGATTTCAATTTTCCAACAGTGTTGTGATTAATGTGATAGAATGTGATTTTACCGAGAATTGCGGACATATTTTTGAATTATATTTAGGAATAAATCCTTTTCCAGACTCGAAAATGGCTTTTTTCCTGTCTAATTGAGACATAATTATAATGTTGAAAGAAACGAATAGAATTTATAACAGATCTACACGAAAAACACTAAAAAACGAGAATAAGCGAAAATCTACGAGACAAACGGCGAAGCGCCATCGTTACATGGTGGACATCCCACCCATACGCACAAAACGTTTTGGGAATACGTTCATTGTGCGTACGGCTAAGGAGTGGAATTCCCTGCCGGAGTCTGTGTTTCCCGACAGCTACAACCTAGGAGTCTTTAAGTCCAGAGTGAATAGGTTACTTTTAGGTAAGCGTGCTCCACCTTCGATCACATCATCACTTACCATCAGGTGAGATAGTGGTCAAACGCGAACCAATTTTTAATTAAAAAAGAAGATCTTGAACTCGCCGAAATGACACTAGAACTGAAACAAACTTCCAAATAACAGATACAGGCTAGGAAATTAAAAATCACATAACGGTAACTAATTCAAGTGTAAAAAGAGACATTACATTTTTGTTAGGTTATGTCGTATCAAACGTTTTGTTTCTCCCCCCAATCACTTATTTACTTTAGAAATAATTTAATGAAATTATTAATAAAAATAGTTTTTTTTTTAAATATAGTTTTATCATAATTATAAAATAAAATAAAATTTAAGTAATATTATAGATGTTAAAGCAAAATAATCTTCATCATTCAGCATTCTAATGAAACAAAACGCAGTAACTGAGTGTTACCAGAAGGAAACAACTACCGAGCGTAGATTCTTACTTAAGCATTAACTTAAGTAAGTAACTTACATTAGTCGACTACAGAATAAGAATTCTATCCTCAAGTAATGAATTCATTAAGAAATTACTTAGCAGCAAGTAATTGCTTGTCTATAAATATTGGTGTAAGTCTCTCTTCCTTTACAGCGTTTTCCTCTGCCGATGTCAGTTAAGATAAACTTAGAGAGCAAAGAGCAAATTACAAAACAACAAAATTGAAACTGAACTGGAAACTTCTATATCAGAATGCTTACAGATCGCATATTGTACATTCACTAAATGCCTCCAAGCTCTGTCCTCCAACGCGATACAAAATTTTAATTCCAAAACAAAAATACGACTGCTTCAAATGAAATCAGAAAAGTCAAATACAAAGAGTTACATTAAACTCTGCGGAGTTTATATTGTAACTCTGCCATCATAATTATGTGGTAAAACTTGTTTCTTTTTTTAGTAAAAGTAGTAAGAAACCGTTTAGATTATCTCAACATTTTCATGCCGAAATAGTTTGGATTTTGAAACAAGTCTATGAATTATACCATCCACAATATCGTTTGGAACTGTCGGTTTTTGTTGTTATTCTCACAAGACTTTTTGTTCACGGTACTCCAAAAACACATATTTTATTCATTTATACGTCAAATTCTGCGCTATTATGGAACATTACGTAGAAGGAAACGATATGAGTGAAGAAACCATTAAACGTTATTATCGGAAGGATACATTGAGTTAAATGTAATTATGGATGTATTATTTATTAAATGTATATGACTATTTGAAGGCCGAGAGAATAGGCTGTAATCCACCAGGGGCCCAATGACAGTCGGTGGATTTCACAATATCAACCATAACTGTGTACTAGTAAATTGAATGTTGACTAGGTATTGCATCTACTAACTACCTTACTCCATAAATATATGCGTCGAAATGTGCCACTGTTCGTTTACGCGAACACTTTGGATAAAAGCACTTATACACGTAGGTAAACGATTGACACTAATTATTTGTTTATGACACAAAGATATACAATTTATTATTTTTATTTAGGTTCGTACACTTCAAAACCGATTGATTTTCCTTAACATGGTAACCTTTGCACTTGATTTTAGTAGGTAGTTAAAAATTATTTGAGTTAAATTTTGAGAAGACACAATCTTATAGCGCCTACTACATAGGTACCTACTACACCTACTGCTCCAGTATTTTTATAGATTTGCTTGTCATAAGTAATAGTTCCCCCAAAACAAACATTTTATTGTATGTACCAAAAACTCGACAACTGGAAAATCACGCTCTAAGTTAAGTATGAGACAAGAAAATGTTCGCATCCAAAATATTTATATTAGTTCAGAGGATAGCCTCGTGGTGGTATGCCTCAGTGCCACTTTGTCCTAAAGCTTACGATCGTATATTACTGTTACTTCCGTGTTTTACTTGTTTGGGTTGTCTAAAAAATTTAAATGAGAATACTTTCATGTCTCATGTACATACATTTTTAACTAATTATTGTTTACATATTCTATAGAACTCTATTATATACCAGTAGCAGTCTCACGATGCTTCGCTCGCATAGACTTGGTCACTACAAAAACATAACTTATTTTCTTTTGCAGTTGGTTAAACAGTATTTTCATCCAAATCCACCCAGTAATTTTAATATTTTGTTTGTTTAAATGCGCTAGTTTAAACACACAAAATTTTCCGACATATAATATTAGAATTGATATATATTTTTCAAATACGCTTATTTGCTGTTTCATTTGATACTCTGAACTGCAACGAATTTTTCATTACCGGGTCATATTCAAATAAATGTGATGACTAGGTCCCCGTAGACGTTCATCGCTTTCAATTTGATATCTCACTCTTTAAATTGTTATCATTCCATTATCATTTAGAAGTTATAATAGAACAGATGAACATGTAGATACATACTAGTCAAAATCACAACCCTCCTTCTTGCGTGCAAATCGGCGAAGTTATAATCACTACCATTAGACAAATCAACAAAAATAATACTTTCATATTCATATACATAAGTCTGTGTAAATGCAGTGAACGCCACAGAGCAACCTTGAGGGTTTTCTTTCCCTCCGCTCGACTGCAGACACTGAAAGCTTTTATCCGACAAAACACGATTCCGTTGATATAGGACGTATCAGTACACAGCGTACAGTAGCCGCGCGCCGCGCCGCATCAAACGCGCGCCCTGCAGTGATGAATGGCGCTCAGGAGGCTTAGGTGCCTATCAAAGCAAGCACCATATTATAGACGACATGCTACATAGACAACATCAATTGATTCCGTCCTTTGAAAACAGATTGTCCCTAAGCGAAATTCAGATAATCCGCTGCCTTGAAAATTAAGCATTGAACAGTTGACAGCGCCAAATGTTGCGTACACTTAATTAATAAAACGGCGCCTTATTTCCCTGCCATTCCAGACAATTTCCTACGAAATAAAAGACGGCCTCATAAATATTTTGTCCTTCCTAATTAAAACAAAAATATTTTAATTATCATTTAAAAATCGCAATGTTTAAATTTCAATCAAAATGGATTTTAGAAGACTCCTGTATACTGTCACAAAACGAAATTTAAACTGATGGAAGGCCACCACATTTACATAATCGAGAAATTGATTGAAGCGTATTCCCTGAAAATACGGACGAGGGAAAAAAGATATTCAATTCTTGTGAAGGCAGATGCCTTTCTAATGACGGGGCTCCGAGAGAGACTTTGTTTTCTGACGGCGACGGTTTTTATCGAGGAGCCTGTTGCTCCAGTGCGGGGAGGGGGATGTGCCCCACCAACACCTTCCGTACAAAAGCTAGCTGAACGATTAAATTAAATTAAATTAAAATTCATTTATTTCAGGTATGTGCCCCATATAAAAATTAAATAGGAAACTAACACAAGTGCCATTGGTCGGCTTAGACTACTATACATATAATACATAATTCAACAAAAAAAAAAACATAACTATAACATTGAAATTAAATTTAGAATTATCTATACTTATAATAAATCTGTAGAGAGGTCAATTCTGTACATGAAATATATTTCCAAAATAACTATCAGGGGGTGATTAAGGATCGATACTGATGCCAAAAATGCAATCAGTTAAATTTTTGTCTGTCTGTCTGTCTGTCTGTCTGTCTGTCTGTATAACCGTTATAGAAACAAAAACTACTCGACGGATTTTAACGAAACTTGGTACAATTATTTTTTATACTCCTGAGCGGGTTATAGTATACTTTTCATCACGCTACAATCAATAGGAGCAGAGCAGTGAAGGGAAATGTTGGGAAAACGGGAGAAGTTACTCCATTTTTAAGCTTCCGTCGCGTTTGCAACCTTAATGGTTAAAGCTACACAAATCATTTCATGACGGAAATGTTCTCCTTAAAATTGTATAAAAAATATCCCACGACAGCATATGTCTATATTTTATGGTTGACTCACAATAACACGTGTAACTCCCGATAGCTTAGCAGTTCGAAGCTTTCTGATCATAATATTTGTCTACTCTTACGTTTATAACACTCTCAGTCACCCCTAATTGAAAAAGTTAACATTATTAACTATTCCATAAAAAAGAATCATATAAATCGGTATAGAAACACGAAAGTTATACATGAAATACGCTAATAATAAGC
Organism: Tholera decimalis; assembly: GCA_943138885.2. Taxonomy (NCBI): domain Eukaryota; kingdom Metazoa; phylum Arthropoda; class Insecta; order Lepidoptera; family Noctuidae; genus Tholera; species Tholera decimalis. The sequence continues at coordinate 862,885 of OW964553.2, read as the reverse complement.
CATCGCGCGTGAATACTGAATCATGCTATAAGGATTATTTTTGAGAATCGGTCGCCGCGCTCGACGTCTCTCGCCCGAAGGTATAAAATTTCGTTCTATAGGTACTTAAGCCTCATGTGAACGTGATCTAAACAATATTACCAATACATCTAAATATATATAACTCAAAGGTGACTGACTGACTGACTGTCATAGTGATCTATCAACGCAGAGCCCAAACCACTGGACGGATCGGGCTGAAATTTGGCATGCAGGTAGATGTTATGACGTAGGCATCCGCTAAGAAAGGATTTTGCGAAATTCTCACGGGATCGGGATTTACACGGGAAAAATTTCCCACGCGGGCGAAGCCGCTGGCACAAGCTAGTACAAAATAAATATACAAAAATGTCAATAAAATAAAATGAGAAATGTCAAAAAATAAATAAAAACAATGTCAGATTATAAATGTCACAAAAAAAATGTCAATGTCAGATTAATAAATATTTACGTATGTCAGATATACATAAATAATATATGTGAATAATAAATGCAGACACACTGGCATGCAGCTGCAGCCATCTCCGCAAGAAAGGATTTTCCCACCGCTCGGATAACACGCCCAGGATCCCATTCGAGCTACACGACAGCGCAGCAGCGATGCACTTCTTTTCTGGATTATTCCGTAGAAGTCATCGGTACCGGCCTCAGCGACCATCGCTGAGGCACTACAAAACCGGGGCCGCCCCAACAGAATCCTGAACGCGTTGTTGTATCTATATATATATATGATCACTCTTTTTTTTTCTTTTTTACGAAATAATGTAAACATCTTTTGTTACTTTTACTTAATATCATGTTGCTCTAAAACCATTTGTAATAAAGTTTAGTTCCTGAGCTCCGAGCTCGAAACACAATATTGTGGATTGCGACCGAGTGCCGCTCCGTGCCTCAACTATAACAAATTAATAAATCTTGACGGACGGCGGCGAGTGCTCAGTTTGTACAGCAAACACCGAAAACCAATACAAAGAAGCGTCGACGTTGTTTATCAAAGGGAAAAACAAGCGAAACAATAAGCCGTCCGGAAGCTCGCCCTACAACTTTTGATTTAGAAAACGTACCGCCGGAGCGTTGGAGCCGCCGATGAATTAGGCCGAGGGCACAATAGACCCTCCGACCCCATTCTACAATTATGAAAAGGTGGATTGGGAACTAGATCACTTTTGTGCAGACATTGAGGTGAATAGTATGTGAGTGAGCGCGTCACGGCTCGCTAAGCGCAGGATATAGCAACCCAGTTCGATACGGAGTGAGTTTCAAAAACCATTCATTTGCTCACCTCAACCTTTGTGTAAGCAGATTTCTCACACACTCTCATCAGAGTCATCAGCGCTAAGCGTACGTCAGCACTGTGCTGCAACACTCTCCTTTCAATGCCGTCAAGTCGCGAGCAAACTGAAAGCGTGTATCAAACGTATTTAGTACACAAATCCAGATTAAATCCATTAACATTTCGAATTAGATCTTCGTGCAGTACTCGAAACTTGAACTAATTCAATTTGGCCAAAGTGGATCCTTGGATAGTGGCGTGGTGTCCGGTCCCAAACAAAAGCGCACACACTCCACAAATAAATAAGCAAACAAAGGACAAAGGACCGCTGCGCTGAAAGAGAATGCCTTCACTGAAATTTATTTACGTACCGTAGGACCAATGAAAACATTGGAAATTGCGTTTGACGTACTGTAATCGTTATGTTTGCGTTTCGTAAAACGAGTGCCTCTAAGATGTTTCGCTTTATTTAAAGCACAAAGCCGTTTTTGTACTCGTACAGTTACAGATTGGAAGAAATGATTTGTATGTAGTTGGAACCCTTACCTTTATTCGATCAGGTTCTTCTTCGTATCTATGTATTAACAGTGAAATGTATTATGTCTTGATCTCATCTCTTTTCACAAAGGGCTATTTTAACAAACAATATAGAGTACCAATGCAATGTTTTTTATTAAATTCGTTAGCAGTAAAAAAAAATCGATACAAAGTTTTGTAACGTTTATTAGTGTGCGTTTAACTAATTCGTACTGCTATGTTATCAGGAGTTATATTGAAAGAAACTGTTATTTTTCTCTTTTTTATCTGTGGTGCCTATTTTGCTAAATCTTCAGCAGACCACCCTTTTCTTCTTTTTCCGTTCCGCTTTCAAAACTGGAGACCAGACCTAGGGCTAATAATCTATCTTACTTCTTACTAATAATGTGTCTGTGAGGATGGATGAATATACCCTTTTACGCAAAACTACGGAATAATGAATCTAATATCTAAAGAGTAAAATAGATTATACTTCAGAATTAGATATACCTTATTTAATAGGAAATATGCACTTAAATAAAAACCCTAAACTACATAAATATGTAAAGGAATACCTAGAGATGTCTAGGGTCCCTTTATGTTTGAATGATGGCGCCAGTTACAGAAGGTTAATAAAACAGCATTATAAAACATAGTGTATTATATTACATTTGGAGCATTATTTTAACTTTTTGTGGCAGATGATCGAAATATAGGAAAAATAATTTAAAATGGTTTATTGGAGCATAGTATATTGTATGGGATTGTGTAGACGTGATATTGGCAAAATTGTGGTGGTTCCTCCACAAAGGCCACTTAACAAGAGTTGAAGTTAAAACATAGTGTATTACATTCTCTTTGGTTGAAGTTGGTTTATTGGAAAAAGTTCGGCAAATAAACTTCAAATGTTGTTTCTTTATTTTACAGGTAATGTTTGTAGCTTTAGGATAATGTAATTAGTGTTTTTATCGAAAAATATGAAAGTGAAAATAAAAACTTTATTTTACAGAGCAACACATGGTTTAATTTGTCAATGTGATAACAAATAGACTTATTGTCTTATAAATATATCTAAAAATAATGTAAAATATGGCGTCCAGAAATTCGTGCGCATCGCTGTCAACTGGTAATGTGCACAAAAGACTAGCGGCATTGCCACGTTGTGTGGCAATGTTTAACTTCTGTCCACGATGAAATCCAGCCCTAAGAATAATTTTCCCGGAAAAATTATGGAAATTCCAAGCGAATGAAGTCGTCAACAGCTGGTTGATGATATTAAAACAAGTGACATTCTCACAAATCCACCTCTTTTCCAGGTCGACCAGAGCCGTCAGTCCGCTGGTTGGTGAACGGCGTGCTGGTGGACGAGGAGTACGAGCACAACACGGGAGACGTGATCGAGAACCGTCTGCTGTGGCCGGCCATCCGCCGCGCCGACTACGCCGCCGTGTTCACGTGCCAGGCCACCAACTCGCATCTTGTGCCGCCGAAGGAGCTGTCTCTAGTGCTGGACATGTTCCGTAAGTTGCAAGTTTATATTGATTAAAGACTTGAGGAAACTTTTTCAGAATCGGGGCTTCGTGATAGTGGTATAAGTTTACCTACTATGGCTTTGTTTTGATTTCGCAAAACATAATAGGACTTTGGATTAAATACCAGCTTTTTCCCATCGCTTTATAACACAGTCTATTGAACAGAATCCGTGATTTGCACAGAGTTTTACATAGCAATGTATAGCATAGACTTATATTTTTTTTTTGTTTTCTTACGTGTTATTTTATTGTGACGACAGCGATGTGGAGTACTTTGACGCCTCAGTTCTTTTTTATGCACATAGTTAGGTTTAGCTGTGTTTTTAAAATTTAATGCTTTAAATCTTAACTTATTTATAAATTAGATCTGTCATAGAAGCTAATATAATATTATAAAACGAAAAAGGTTGTTTGTTTGTTTAAACGCGCTTCTTCGAATAAATAAATCTTCAAATGTTCTAGGTAGATTTGTATTAAAGAACATCAACCAAAATGGGCCGTAACCGCAAACAGCTGTATTGGGAAAAAAGGAATTCATAAATAATTTATTAAGTGAACATTGGTCTCTATTCGGGAGTGTGAAAATAAATAATATTAAAACAACAACTGCAAAGTCTGCAGAAGGACTGTAGGTTGCTGCGCTCATATCATGTCTGTGATATAGTATTTAAGTTGGGCAAGGTATGAAAATGTAACTCCACCTCCTCAGTTTTTAGATGTTTTATTAACATAATAATAGAAAAATGAATAGTTTTACAAATAAACGATTTATTTTAAAATATTGAAGTCTTTTTTGTATTATATTAATCAATTTGATACAAAACTTCTTATCTACAGTGTGTAACGGAAACCCCATATCTATCCAAAAGGGCTGAAGACAACATCTGGTATGGAGTCTCTATGCACAGTTTCAGCTCAAAATAACTGTCTCAAAGAATTGATACCAATTATCGGTTTCATATATTCCTTGAATACCAATCATAACAAACGTGTCACACAGCACTACGAGAGTCAATAACTTTCCAGGCCAGTTGCCAATAACACGAAAATTCTCTTCGTTCTTCTTAATTTGAAAAATTCGTTTTCTGGTATCAGTGTATTGGTATTTGTAATAAGTTCTACACACGGAGACTTAGGATTACAAAACCCTTGCCAAATCGTCCGATGTCCTTTGATATGAAAGTAGCTTGAAGCTTGAGAAAAAATACTATTTAACCGACTGTAAAAGGAGGAGGGTTATGTTTTTATCGCGAGTTATCTGTGAGATCAAAGCCCTGCGCGACTGCTAGTAGGGAAAATAAATCTTAATTTGTTTTTTTTTTACATAAAACATATTTGATTGATAACGATGCAATTCAAAGTGACTCTCATAACTATACACACATTCAGCGGTGTAACAGTAGCTTTTGTTCCACAGTGAGACCTCTAACAGTGGAGATAAAGAAGCCAGCGGAGACTGGTGAGGGGGGCGTGCTGACGGCGGAGCGGCGGTACGAGGTGGCGTGCGAGTCCGCCGGCAGCCGCCCGCCCGCCGTCATCTCCTGGTACAAGGGCAAGAGGCAGCTCAAGAGGATAACGGTCAGTGGGCTTTATTATCCAAACCCCTAACTATTTTAATTCTTCTTCTTCCTAGTCGTTTCACTCCTAACAGAGTGGTCGTGGTCGTCAATCAGGAACAGTGTGAGTGACAAGTTCTGTCATACGGCGCCATTCTTGTCGGACCGCAGCCTTTCTGGTGTACTCGTGTACGCTTTAATAGTCTTTATAAATAAATAAAAACTTTATTCACTATACAGGAGTTGTAGTACAATCGGGAAAATATAATTAACTTATGCCCTAATGATCATTTTAGATTTTCACTGAATTTATACAGGTGTCATACTGCTTTCCTAGCTAGGCTTGTTAAAAGCCCCTGTGGTAAGGATAAGCAGTTGGCACCCCCTAGCGAGTTTCGTAAAACAACATAAAACTAATTTAATACTATTTTACAAGAGTATGTGTGTCTTTAAATAGACTCCGTACCCAGGTTGGTCGCAGCAATGAAAATCTGTTCAGGTGGAGATTTATTGATGACTCTGCCTTGGAGCGTATATGTGGTTCTGCTCCACAAACCATGGCACATTTAATTTCCTGTCTTACGTGCCCTGTCACTCACTGCAGGACTTGATGGAAGTTACTGACGGTGCCAAACTTGTTGCCCATTTCTGGACAGACTCCATTTAGCTATTTGCCGTTAACACGATAAGAATAAGACGCTTACTACCGAAATCGCCGTGGATATCATAATAACTTTGTTCTTCTTCTTAGCGAGTCGACGGCAAAAATATGTTAACTTATATTTGTCATCGTGGTGAAAGGATTAGCCAATCGACAGGACTCGATTGCCCAGGGTGTGCCGGACGTAATAGAAGGTAATATGCTACGTCACTTGGGGAAGCTCCTTTCTTGCACCCCAACTTAGTAAATTTGTTGATAGCCAAGATTCAATACAACATTGCAAAGAAAACAATAAGTGCATCAATTTTTTCAACACTAAAATATACAACATGTGAGCCTACCCTATCGGTTTTCTATCGGTTACATTTCGGGGAGTGTGCGATGGAATTACACAATCTAATTCCGCCAAGCCCATTCCATCATCGGACTACGAGACAAACGGCGAAGCGCCATCGTTACATGGTGGACATCCCACCCATACGCACAAAACGTTTTGGGAATACCTTCATTGTGCGTACGGCTAAGGAGTGGAATCCCTGCCGGAGTCTGTGTTTCCCGACAGCTACAACCCAGGAGACTTTAAGTCCAGAGTGAATAGGTTACTTTTAGGCAAGCGTGCTCCATCTTCGATCACAACATCACTTACCATTAGGTGAGATAGTGGTCAAACGCGAACCTATTTTCAACAAAAAAAACCCTGCTATCCTGCTGGTTTAGTGACACCTCAAACCAGACTGCCAGCGCGGTTGTTGTAAGGTAAAGAGAGGTGTAAAAAAGATAAATGAAAGCAAAGTTAATGAGCATTAACACCCCTCCCGCACCCCAAAGCTAACTCAGACAACTTCTTTAAACAGTAGACCTATAGTCTGGTGGTATGCCATTCCATAATATTTCCATGGAAGATTTTTGGAGACATGGGTGCCGTTGTCCGTAAAAAACTTTATGCCAAGAAATTAAACCGACTTCCAAAAAATACTGCAAAGTGAAAAATAACTTTAATCTCGGTAGTCGGTGTCTTTAGTTTTGCATTTTCGTTTTTGGCACCGACTTCCGAAATTAAAGTTATTTTTCACTTTGCAGTGTTATTTGGAAGTCGGTTTAATTTTTTGGCTAAAAGTTTTTATTTCACTCTTTTTAGTCGGTCTATTTTTAATTTACCTAGCTACAAAAGCCTAAATGTCAACTACTTATAATCTTTTACAAAATATCGCTTTTCCCAATATTGGGCCGTTAATAGTTGAGGAGTTCGCCTGAGACTTCACCATCAGCTTCACTTCACCATATGCATTGCGACGAGCATATTCTGCTTAATAACCACATTCAAGTAATCGAAGCGGAACACATGAAATACTTATTATTCCTACTTATATGTTGAGTAGTTCCAGTGGCCATCTGTGGTCTTCATCATCAGGTCCACTTCACAAATTGTGCTTTTCGAATGCAACTACAGAAGTTACTATAAAAAATACTCAAAAATCACTATAAGTGTACCTATAATATTTGAAAAGTTCCTTCGATTTTTCCAGGATCCCATCATCAGATCCTGACTTAGAGCCGTCTTTGAGTAATCGGTGATCAATGTGATCATACATTAAAAAAAAAAAATACGCGTCGACTTGATAACCTCTTCCGTTTTTTTTCGTCGGTTGAAAAGCAACTCGCTTTTAAGATCGACAGAAGGCTCATGTATGAAGCCGTGCTTATTATAAATTACTCTTATAGCGATATTCTATGTCCCAAATGTTTTGGTTATATAACCAAAGTAAATTTGGTTTAATTTTCGTTATTGTAGCAAGTAAGCCATAATAGTTCTACGGAATTAGATACGGGCTAGCCACGAAGCCATTATACGTAGATTTGAAATTGGCTCCAATTGAAAATCAGGTTAGAGGGATCGATCTATTGTTTTACGAGTACATCAAGAAATTAAGCCGGTATTCCTTCATTATGAACACTATTTTGCTAGCAGAAAATATAAATCAATCAATCAATCTCCTGGCTCGTTCCCTATTCGGGGTCGGCCCCCCTGATACTTTCACGCCATTTCTGGTGATTTTGTGTCATATCTGCAGTTAAATCTAAGGGTTTAAGATCGTTAAGTATGACAGAAAATATAAATAAATCAAATATAATACAATGATTTTTTCACAGTTGATAGGCTCCCATTTGACCACCATCATTTTTTAAGAGAACTAGTAATGTGGGTAAAATTCACATTACTAGCAAACTTGTTAACCCCTCCAACTAAGCTAAATAATTGCTTGTGTCTGGAGTGGGTTCACGGCAATACTGTAATGGGTGGGGTTCGAACTCACAACTTCTTGATCACTAGTCTGACACCTTCTTCATCCACCATCAATAGCTAAGGTGTCATCTTACTTGACGGTAAGCGCTGATTTGGTCGAAGATGAAGCCGTTATCAGTAACAAGATTTTGTAAAGATGATTTTGAAACGTATTAAATAACAGTATCATTAGAACTTAAAACGGGATATTTACCATGTGTATTTATTGTTTTGAGTTTCCGATATTTCGGCACTGTTGCAAGCGCCATGATCACGGGTGAACTGAAGTAATTGCGGGTGGAAGTTTAGGAGCAGACAAATCGGTCTACCCTCTTTCTCGTTCATTTTCTGTTAGCGACACCGCTACCACTGTCACTAAACACTCGATTCTGTTCCCGACACACAAAACTCACCGTGTCGACTCGCGAACTTTCTACGGAACTTTTTCGGTTTTTACACATTTGAACCACTGGATTCCAGGCCCTCGACAGTTGAAACCCATCCTCCCGGTTGAAATTGTCGTATTTGGTAATCTCAATCGCTTCCCTTACCAGTCTTGGTATATAGTGGCGTCCTGTCGAGATGACATGAGGGTTATATAACTCAATCCAATGGTTCGATCTTGCGTTTAAAAGATGTTGTGCTATTGCCGATTTTCTAATGATACTGTTAGTGACCATGTTAGCTTAAAAACTTATATTAAAAGTCAGTAGGAGAGGCTTGATCTTATAACGTTAAATAATTTAATTGAGCCATGTATCTGTTAGATTAGTCCTTATACCCCCGGTCCGTCTGTACGCATCGTATTCTCCAGATAGGAGCTCATTCCGCACGGATCACTGCCCACTAATTGCTAACTGTAACTCCCGGCGCTGCCCGCATTATCGGATTACTGCAGGCTTACACACAAATGCTTGTGTGCACATCAATAGTTGTTGTGTCAAAGTTATCGTGATACTGAATTAACCACGTTTATTGTCTTATGTGATTGGTTTTTTAGGGTTCCGTAGCCGAATGGCAAAAAACGGAACCCTTATAGTTTCGACATGTCTGTCCGTCTGTCTGTCTGTATGTCTGTCCGTCCGTCCGTATGTCACAGCCATTTTATTCCGAAACTATTAGGACTATACATGTAAAACTTGGTAACTAGATGTATTCTATGAACCGCTTTCCGATTTTAAGAGAAAATTTAAAAAATATTTAAAATAAAGGGGGCTCCCCCCCATACATGGAACTGAAACAGAAAAAAATTTTGTGCGTTTGTGCGTGTGTGGTATGTATAGACATGTCTTTAAAAATGATATCGAGATATATATCTAAGGTTTCTAAAATTACTTTTTCATAAAGTTTATTGTTTCAACGATATACGCTTCCAAAGTGGTAAAATGTGTGTCCGCCCCCTCTAACTTCTATAATAATGAAGTGAAAAATCTAAAAAAACCATATGTTATAGAACTGAATGTAAACTTTCAACCAAAATTAGTTTAAACGAGATCGAGTCAGCAGTTTTTGAGATACAGTATATTTTCTAAAACCGCAAATATAACTTTGTAATTCATACAAATACTATGAAAAACAAAGTTATTTGGCGTAGTTGTAAAAATTGTAAATAAGCTAGTTTTAAGAAATTTGTAAGGTTTTTTGTTTTTTTTTTTTTCAAATAAATATATTAAGTATATTATATTTATTATAGTTACTACGGAACCCTTCATGGGCGAGTCCGACTCGCACTTGGCCAATTTTTTTTACAAACACTTAATTGCTTTTTATAAATAAAATTTTGGAGCCTTGTCTACCTAGGTACGCACTAAACAGAAAGAATCTATGAAGGTCACAGATAGCTCCTTTTACTTGGATTAAGAAATCTAAGCACTAGATTTAACTTGTAAGCCATTAGATTACTTAGCTCATGCGTAAAGATATCGCATTTAGAGCAAGATTCTTTGTTAGAAATAAGGCTCTTTGGACGAACCTTTAATCCATACAAAGAAACTTACGATGCCTTTAGCCTAGATCTCTAACTTCTTTACAAATCCCCGTAATACCGGCCACCTGGATGTAAATCACGTTTTTATAAAACAAACTTTGCGGGAAGTAGGTCGACAGTAGCGGCTGTTAATTGGCGCCAATGCCGCAAATCCAGCTCACCCCGGATTTATGGGCACGACTTATAGAGCGGCTGAACTCCGGACAAGTTCCCAGCTCGAAAGAATCGCCCCGATAGTTCGACCCAGATGCCTCACAAGTCGGGACGCTCCACGGAATTAATTTTCTTTAAAAAACTGTTCACTGGTATTTTAATTATTCTGGTCATTTTGAAGGAGTATTTTCGACGAAATATTAGTAATTAAGTATTCTGAGTCAGGAGATTTTAGAAGTTAAAAATAAAATTGGGTATTTGCTAAACAAAAGCCTCTAAGTGAATAAAATACCTTCGCCCAATTTCATAGTTGAAGAATTAGAGAATTCATTCACAAACAACCTCAATTGTCAATGTCAATTGGTACTTAATTTAGACAATATCGCAAATATTTCCTCTCAAATGCCTCACGATAAAGTTGAACCACTAACAGCCAATCAAAGTTGGGAGCCCATCCCCGCACATGATCACCGGATAATTAATACCCCGCAGCGCTCGCTCAGCGGCCGGCGTCTAACGTGCGCTGCAGTGAACAGCGCTGACAGCGCTGGCTGGGCGGGCGCCGGTGAGTTTTCAGCTAAAGTTTGTGTATGCGGTGCTTGAGGCATGACACGAGGTAGGGCTGGCGACTCCGTCGGAAACTATTTGACACTTGCTTTTAAATAAGTACGTGGTGTATTTTCCTACATAGCTTAACCTTATATTTATTTTCATCTTCTAATAGGTATATTAAAGCCATTATTACCGACTTATCTCGACATAGGAATACTTAAATAACCTGCGTTTATTAATAAAATGTAATGAGAAAGCAAACGAATTAACTCCAAAAGTTGTTACTAAAAGTCATGACAACCATTCTGGGGAGAATCTGTGACAAATGAATGACTAATGTTGAATTTAATTAAATTAACATGGCGGCCATTACAACGTATAAATATCATTAGAATTTAAAATGGGATATTTACCATGTGTATTTATTGTTTCGAGTTCCCAAACCTGTTATAAGTTTTCATGATACTATTAGTGACCATATTAGCTAAAAAAACTTTTTTTTTTTGTTAGCCAGCTCAGTCCCACACTTGGGCAAAGGCCTCCCTCCACTCCTTTAATTTCTCAAGACCACGCGTCTTTCTGCCAGTTCTGACGGAACCTATCCAGTTCGTCCCGCCATCTCCTTCGTGATCTGCCGCGACCCAGCTTCACTGTCTCAGGGCTCCAGTTTTGTGTTATTTTTGTCCACAGCTAAAAAACTTATAATGTATAAATAGGTGCATATCTTTGTTGTCATAATTTTGGCGTAATATGAGTACGTTATCAAAAACTTAGTGTTAGCTGTATGATGTTTGGCAGCGCTGCCGGTTGGAGGCCGGCCAGGCGCGCCGCACGTCCATCAGGCGGTAATGCCCGCTGCCCGGACGCCGCGAGGCTCGTAAAGACGCCGCCAGCCACCCGGCAGGCTCCGGTGCCGGCCGCTCGTTACTCACCCGGAGTTAAGCCGGTAACGCCGCCTGCGTCATTGATTCCGGCTTCATCATCTGAATCATATCTGCGCTATATTTCTCACTATATCTAAATTTGCAGGTGCTATTTCATGCGTTATCGTGCCACCTCTTAGTTTGTTTCGGTATTTCTCAGGGTGACTACCCTGAGAAGAATCACTGAAAGTTAGGAAAAAAGAAGTTAGAAAACTCTGGCCTTTCCTAGGTTAAATTTGCGAAAAAAATTTACGTGTAAAAGTGTTATTTAATAATCAATTTTCAAAATAAAGATCATTTATCATATTTTTGACGAGGTTTTTCTAACTTAGGTCGTATCGTTAGGTCTATTGATAAGTAGAACATAATAGGTTGGGGAAAAAGTTTCTTCGCATTTTTTAAGAAAATTCAAAACATTTTTTAATATAGTTTATTTACATTTAACTAAAGTATGTAAGTACCATTTTGTTCGATAACTTTTTGCCATCTTGTAGGTAGGGACATTGCTATAGAAATTTTGGGACTTCTGATCAAAATACCGCGACAAGTGGTTTTGGCAGTCCGCTCGTAATGTTAACTTGACACTGCCTAAAGAATTCTGAAGAGACCAAAACAGGTGGAAATCTGAAGGTGCAAGGTCAGGACTATACGGCGGATGCAGTAACACCTCCCAGCCAAACTCTCATTAATTTTTGCTGAGTGGCTAAAGATGTGTGAGGTCTAGCGTTATCATAATGAAAAACCACACCCCTTCTGTTGATTAATTCCGGCCGCTTTCTCTCAACTTCTTGCTTTAATCTCATCAGTTGTTCGCAGTAGAGTTCAGAATCGATGGTCCTGCCTGGTGGTAACAGCTCATAATGAATAATGCCCTTCCAATCCCACCACACACACAACATCACCTTGTTGCGAGTTATCCCGGGTTTCGCCACAGTCTGTGAAGCCTGACCGGCCTTTGACCACGACCTTTTTTGCACGTTCTTGTCGTACATGGTCCACTTTTCATCACCGGTTATAAGCTTCTTCAAAAATGGTTCGGTTTCATTACGTCGTAATAAAGAATCACAAATGAGTACACGGTTCATTAGGTTTCTTTCAGTGAGCTCGTGAGGTACCCCAATATCGAGCATTTTTGTGTACCCAGTTTTTTTCAAATGCGCCAAAACTGTTTTGTGGTCAATTCCCAGTTCTTCAGCTACGTCGTAAATACTGATATGCCGATCTAGCTCCACATTTTAAAAAATGGCATCCATTTTATCCGTAATAGGGCGACCAGAGCGACGTGCATCTTTGAAATCAAAATTTTCGGATTGAAAAGGCTTAAACCAAATTTATGCTACTCTCACAGACACTGCACTAGATCCATAAAAATTCAATTTTTCACATTAAATTTTTTTTCGCGGCTTACGTTGCATTTTTACTTTTTTAGTAGTAAAATTTTAAAATGTATCGAATTTCTTCATTAGATTCACTCATCTTGACAGTACGAAAAACAAATGAAAATCACACATTTTCCTAATTTGAATTTGGAATTATGTTCTTTAAAATATAAGCTTTCAATGATACCAAAACCAGCCAGATACAAATAGTATAGCCAAAGAGATTTTATTACAAGTTCATACATACTATAATGCGAAAAGACTTTTTCCCCAACCTTATATGTATAACTTTTCAACACTAGGAAGCTGTCGTGTGTGGGAATTTAGCTCCTTCAATTTTGCGTTATTTTTAGACGCTATTTTAAGAACAGACGTCACCTTCCAACATTAATATAATTCCTTTCACATACCCTAATATCATATTTCGTAAGTACAAGAATGGAGGTTAGAGTATCAGCTTTACTGCTACTAAACTCATTTAGGAAACTCATCTTAGTTTAGGGAATAAATAAAGTTATAAGTGAAGCTTAAACGTTACAACATTTAAGGCCATTGGGGATGCAGTACAACTATTTTAATAGCTTGAGCCCAGCTTTGATAACGTATGCCTAGCTGATGAAAACTTTTGAACGGTTTATGGGAATGTTACGCCGATCTTCAGAAATAGTAATTTCAACTTAATGTAGGGTTGTAAAAGCCTGATAATATAAATAATTCGCGGAGTGTCCTCTCCAAAGCATATAAATCCTCTAGTATTGCAGATTTCACCCAAACGTCATGAGGAAACCGGTATATGGTAAACACTTGATACCGACCAATCCGCACTGAATCCGTGTGTCCCATTTCTTCTCATAGACAGGAAGCTGTGTCCCAGCAATATGCTGAATTATTATTATTGATGAGTCTCTTGTTAGTTCCCAGAAACAGCCCATGCAATCACCTCGGTTCCAAGTATGAAGTTAACTCTAGCCGCGTAATTTTCTTGAAGCATTAAGTTCCTCGTCTAGCGTTAACTAACATCGGCCTTACGTTACACTTGCGTAAATAACAAAACCTATTAGGTATGTGTTTTTGTTATTATGATTTGATTGTAACATGTTGTAATTGCCTTGTGCTGTTGCGTAAGTTTGTAAGGATGTATGTATGTTTGTTGCTCTTTCAAACAAAAACTACTGAACTGATCTCAATGAAATTTTGTAAGTAGATAATTGACAATTTGACATCCTAGAATAACGCTACTTTTTATCCCCGAATTCCCACGGGATCAGAATTTACGCGGGAAAACCATCCTATGCGAAGGAAGTCGCGGGCAAAAGCTAGTGAATTAATAAGGGTCCACCACGGATAATCTTACTAGGAGAGAGCAAGTTACTTCAATGATGACGACGCCATGACGACTTTACAAGATACCTTACAAGTCAGCGCACATTACAAATACAAATATTTTTATTGACATCAATATAACGATACACTGTAGGTTTTAATCTCAACTTCTGAGCTAGGCAAAGCCTGTGTTTCAGGAGTCAGTATCTTTGCCCTTTATAGTCGCTAATGTACAATAAAAAATATTTAAAAGTAAATTAAAGTTAAAATAAAAAGTTAAACATAAAAATCTATAATTATGCATGCTTTATCTAGTTAGTGCGTGTTTGTGAGTGTGGTTGGGAAATATATCGACGCCTTAGAGTGAAAACCTCGTAACTGAAAAAGGAGAAACTTTTCAGGAGGAAGAAAAATCTGCGTGCTATAAAATTTTTGTACGGTTTCTTTTATGTTTTTTTTATTAATTTATATCTAAATTTAACCCGTTTTTATATCCAGAACTGTTCGATATTATGTATAATATTTTTCATATTCAGAAATGCATAATCCATGGCCTGATTACGCTAAACTGACGACGCGATGCGAGTGTTTACGAGGTTCTCACTTACTTTCATAGATAGCGTTTCGAGTATCAAATGAACATATTAGTGAGATCAGGATATGCGTTGCTAGGATAGCTTTCTAGAAACGCAAAAAAAAAAATTTGGACAAAAATGTCCTCCCGAGGTTTTCACTCTAAGGCGACGATATAGGTGTCTGATGTGTTATTTTAGAATTTTTTCAGTGTCATTGTAGTCGAGCGACCGAAGCCAGTTTTTTATTATTTGTTTCAGATTGTTCTGCGTAAGAGAGTTAATTTTTAGTATCCGGTTTATTTTGTTATACATATGTGTTGCTAACTACACATGCTGATGCCTCGCTGATGCAGTATTTGTTTTTACAGAGGGACAGACGTTGGGGGTGGTTCGTTTCCGTGTACTGTTGGGATTGATAGGTGTGGTACGATGCTTCCCAATGATAATGTTTAGTATATATCTATGTCTGTATTACTACTGTATCACTGTTAGCACCTTTCAACTTTCATACAAAGTCACTGAACAACACCATCTCTAAACCTCTCGACCCGGTTCAGGCTCCCCACTTGGACCGCGCGATGCATCCTCAGTTATGTATGCCTCATACCTGCCACACGGGCGCACGTGCTGCTGAACTCTATTCAAATTGGATCGAATAAAAGTTTTATCGTATCGATTATCGATTTAGTCGCATGGCGTGCCTCCCAGCGCCGCCCGCCTGCTGGAACCGAGCCAGGCTTCTTCGCTGCGTTATAATAATCGAAGGCTGTATTCATGATTATTACCTCACTTTAATTATTATTGCGCACTGTTCTGTGCTATTCTCGTCTCATATTTTATTGAACTGAAGTTTGTTAATTGGACGGTAGTTTGCGGTTAATTCTGTTAAACGATAATCGTTTGGTATTCATTTAAAATATTCGCTGTTTAGTTTTGCTTGCCATTCTTAATTTCAGGAATATAACCTTTCAATCGAATATCGCCCTTTGAACTGAAGTTTTTTTTATCGTTATTAAACGAAATTAGTAGATTTTAATGAAATACCTACTTAATTAGAAAGATATTCTACTAGAGGAGTGAGGACACAAGCATGCGACTAGCATGGAAACAGTCTGAATAGCAAAACGATGAACCAAAAAGTGATAACCTTCATTTAAATGAGCTCCGACTCCAACTGTTTTAGTTTCCAACAATAACATTTGTTAATCACGAATTATCTTACATCAACAGTCGACTGCGGAACTAAAGGGTTATTGCAAAAAAAAAAAACATAATATTCGTTTATGCCTTGATTACAGACGCATAGCTTGTGCAAGCAGTATTTTAGCAGATTTTCTCGGTAAAGCCCCATTAAAAAGTCTTCACCATTCCAATAACGGAAACAACCATTATACTACCAATTTTAGAACTCGTGGCTAGACCTCTTAAATCCTCTATGAGTTCAGCATAGTCATCAGTAACCTCTCTGCTCACTCAGCAAAACGATTCATGTTAAAACTTAACGGTCTTCTAAAAGCTACTAACCATTCCCGGACTGTATAATAGTGGGCGCCGTACGAGCAGCATTACCCGACCCGAGCCTGGCGGGTAATATCGCGCTCGTTAAACCTCGGCGGTGCCTGAGTTGCATCCCAATGCTCCTCAGCGCTCACTTCCCAAGACAAACGGCAGGCTACGTAAATACACCATTATTTCGGCTAGAAACTGATTCTTTCAGGTCGTTGGCGGAAAATTATAGCCTGCTTCGATTCATTCAGAAATAGAGCATCCATATTATCTTCTATTAACCAACTAGTAGTTAATTATCAATAACGCAACAAATAAAAAAAAAATTCAAAATACCATTTCAGACCAATCTACATAATCCTCATAAACTATTGTGAATATGTGAACTATGTAGGTTGTTTTATTCGAGTTAACCCAAACGTCCTTACCTTGGTATTGTTCGTGAAATCGTTAAGTTCCTTGTTTTAAGTTGAGCTATACGTTATCTGACAAATGCTTACACTGTATGGACCCCCACTGAAGTCCCACTCAAATCTGTGAGCATCTATCTTTCCTCAAAAGATCGCCTCAGACGATAACCTACAAGGTTCCCATATATTTTTTACCAGTATATGTATGGATGGATATATTGTATTGACTTTAAAAGAAACGGACCCCTGAATTGGTTTCGGTGTTTCTTCTCAGGGTGGTCAGTTAGGAAACACCGGCCTCATCTAGCATAACCGAAATTTAAAAATACCTAATTTTCTCATAATAACGTGGTTCAAAAATGTAATATTATCACTCTTTTTCTCTCATGCCTTCTAAGCAATAAAAACTAGAATATGTGAATGTTTTAACAAACTGTAGTAGCAGACCACATGCGGCAGTAGTTCCCCAAGACCCCGCGTGACGAGGAAGCAAGTCTGTCCCCAACTCGTGTAACCAATAAACTCGCTCCTTCAACTCAAGGATCAAAGAAAATATGTATGAGAAAACGAATAGCTCACATAGTTATACCGAATGTTTGTGATCCCTCCCAGCGTGATTGATGTTCGTAGTTATGTTGACATACTACTGATGAAAACCTTTCTTGGAAATAATACTGGGTCAAGAAACCTTGTCCTAATACAAAACTAGCAAACAGTTTATTATCATGACATTACGAAGGAATTTTCCTTTCACTTCAAATCTCTCTTGAAACCTTGAATATTTTGTACATAATATGGCTCACCTCTTGTCATGTCCATCGTGCACCTTGCAGGATATTAACGAGGCCAATACAAGAGCTATTCAGGTAGCTGCATACTGGTCCAAAGTCGTTTGAGCATCCAGTCGAAAACAAGAAGAAAATCTTAAATCTTATAAAAAAGAATACTCAATGACATTAGTCTAAATATCTGATTCAGTCCGGAATGACTTAAAATTAGCGCCTGAACGTAAGCTGATAGTTTTTCCCGTAGTGGGGTTGCAGGGCGCGGGGGAGCGCTGCGGCGGGGGGCGGGGCTTGGCTCGCAGCCAGCGTTCAGATAATTATCCCCTATTAATCTCGCAGCCAAATCGTTGCGAACGACAATAAAAAACGAGTGATAGCGTTCACGGAGATCGCTCTCTATTGCCACTAAATAAACACTAATGTCTTATACGGACTTTTTCTGTTAGAGATTCCCGGATTCTTTTGGTGGTGGCGGAAACTGTGGGGTATTTATCGGCTATATTATCGACTTCTTTTTCGCCGAGTAGGAATTCTGTGTCTTCTATTTGTTCGGGATTTTTAATCTTTTTCAAATTATGTTATTGCCAATTTTCCTTGTAATTAATTTACGAGGAAGCGCTTTAAGATAAAGATACGTCGAAAATAAAGCTATTAGTGGGCTCTTTATGTTAATGAATACTTCATTATACATATAGATGGTCTTTATTCAACATAAACAAAGTTCTTTTTTGAGGTTCTTGGATGATGGAACAGTTGTAGAAGATAATATTGTACGTAGGAAGTGAGTAGGCGTATAGATAAATGGGATGTAATTTTTTCTACCAACACGAACATCGAATACGAATTTAAATACTTGACAAACATAATATATTATGTCAACATTCAGATAATTTTTCTAAAGAACAGTTTGTCTTGGAATTTACCAATAATGGAAAGAAATCACAATGAAACTTATCGTAAGATTTTTCCATCATTCCTGCGCACATTGTGCCGTTTATAATATTGAAGAAAGTAGAAAAATAAGTCTATTCTCGTCAGTGGAGGCTACCCATATTTTATTAATTAAAACGCCTTAGTTGACTTGATGGATGTTTAATTACAAATTAATTAAAAAGATTAATATTTGTAATGTTACTTTACTTACATTAAGTTGGTTTAAAAGCCAATAGATTATTATTTTATGTAATTTCGTAGCCTATGAAACTAATCAATTTGTAAGTTTCGGTAGGGTAGTATTAATAAACAACAGTGAAGCAGTAACTCTGTAAGCTTCACATTATTCATACAAGCAATTTAGATAAGGCAGCGCCAATATTTGCGGTGTTCGTCAGGGCGCGTGCTTCGGTACGGTATTGTGCGGGGCAGCGGAGCGGAGCGGGCCCAATAGCTATTTGTTAAAGAAATCTGTCCAAAAATCATCTGTGAAAAAAGTACGAAAGGAAGTATAACTCGTTTTTTTGTTGCTGTTTTTTCTAGACCAACATGTATCTGGTCTATCCCCACATATTAGAGATTATACTCAGCGTCTGGGGTTATTAGTGTTTGATTTACTTCAATGATAGTGTAGCGTAGGCATATTACTTTTTATACATCTTTAGTCTTAGTCCATGTATGACGTAGCTCGTAAGTTAACTCTAAGCTCTTAACCACTGTGTTATATTATTGTAATCTTTGTGTCAGTCGTTCAGTAAACCATCAACTGAGAACACGCTCTTTAATTTGCCAAACCTTCTGACCACACACACATAAAACCACCTTATCGGCAAAGTGGTGACACCGACGTGATTCTTATACCGACGTGATTCTTATACCGACGCGATTTTTATACCAACGTGATTTTTACACAAACGTGATCGCGTGCGTATCGAGTTACAAAGACTATAATTATCATTGCGCGTAAAAATGAACGACTGACACAAAGACTACAATAATATAATACAGTGGTTAAGAGCTTAGAGTTAACTTACGAGCTACGTCATACATGGACTAAGACTAAAGATGTATAAAAAGTAATATGCCTACGCTACAATCCTCCCCCCTCAGATTAAACAATAAAATTTTAATTAGTTCATACTCCTAGATAATTTTGTATTCTTTTAACAAATTAAAATTTTATTGTTTAATTTAAGGGGGGAGGATTGTAGCGTAGGCATATTACTTTTTATACATCTTTAGTTTTAGTCCATGTATGACGTAGCTCGTAAGTTAACTCTAAGCTCTTAACCACTGTATTATATTATTGTAATCTTTGTGTCAGTCGTTCAGTAAACCTTCAACTGAGAACACGCTCTTTAATTTGCCAAACCTTTTGACCACACACACATAAAACCACCTTATCGGCAAAATAGCTTTATTTTGTGTGCTCACTTTTGAAATGACGGACTGAAAGATTTGCTTCTTTCACGCACTTGCACGGCAACGATTCACTGGCCGAATCAAAGCTCCAGAGCCTTGAACACCGACAACGAGTTGCAAGTCTATCGGTTTTCTATCGGCTACGTTTCGGGGAGTGTGCGAACTACAAGACAAACGGCGACGTGCCATCTTTACATAGTAGACAACGTATTGGGAATACTTTCATTGTGCGTACGGCTAAGGAGTGGAATTCCCTGCCGGAGTCTGTGTTTCCCGATAGCTATAACCTAGGGGTCTTTAAGTCAAGAGTGAATAGGTTACTTTTAGGTAAGCGCGCTCTATCTTCGACCACATCATCACTTACCATCAGGTGAGATGGTGGTCAAACGCGAACCTATTATCAATAAAAAATAAAAAAGTGGGCTCTTAATAGGCTGATAATGGATGTGAACTACAACAATAAAAATTAAAGCGGAGCGGAACGTAGCGGTGCGTAGCGGTCGGTTCTATATGGAAAAATTGTACAAACACAAGTGGGCCCGCAAACGCTGATATGGTGAACGAAGTCAATAGTTTGCTGTACACCCCATGGCGACAGTAATTTATGCAAATCACTGAAGACAAACATGGTCTTGTTGATCTTTGAAATTTCCTATAACTTTAGTGTGACATGCAATGTAAATATGTATTTTATGAGGCGACGAGTTATTCGAGACTACTTTAAATGATATTATGAACTCACATTCGCAATCTTGTTAATCACTCCAACTAAGCTAAATATGCTTGTGTCTGGAGTGAGTTCACGGCATTAGTGTAATGAGTGTTGTTCGAATCCGTGACCCTTTTGATCACAAGTTTAGCCATTAGGTTATTGACGCTCAACTACATAATACTCTTTTATACTACACCTGCTTGGAAAGTACCTTGATACTTTATCAAATTTACGGTAGAAAGTACGTCATTGCATATCGAACAAATATGCGGGGAGAAAACGCATCTGAGCGGGAGAGAAAAGTGTATGAAAATCCGTTTCTTACGTGGTTTTTCTTTTTTAATTTTGGGTAAGACTATGCGCCGGTAACCTAAATATCAAAAGCCAAAAAGTTTTTACATTGAGTTTTTATCTCCAAGTTCGCAAAATGACACTGGCCACTAGCTGTGTGTTGGATGGTGTCGGGCTGGCAGTGCGACCCTGCGGCGGCAGGATAAACAATTTGAAAAAATAACATGTGAAAATTGCAGACGCCATTGGCGCCATTTTCAATTTGTGTGTTGTTTGAGGATTCAGTTTTCGTAGAAAGTAAAATAAAACTATCAAAATGATAAGTAGTGATAGTGATGATGAAGATTTTTTAACTCCGCCGCAGTTGAAGGAAACAGCAAAAATACTGATTGATAACCTTTTACCACAGAAATCAATTTAAAAAAGTGTTACATTTAGCTTCACTAACTGCAACAATTTCAATATAAATTTCAATTAGTAAAGATTTAGTTTTTTATTTTCCTCGTAGGTGTACTATAAAGCACTATGTATCACTCGAGAGAAAGTGCGATTCCCGATCTCGGTTGTTTTAAAGCTTGTTTCAAACGACACCCTCGACGGTAATCGGTCACTTTCTCCTCTCGGTGAACAATGTACTATTGATTGGTGGCTAAAACATATCATATCCCATACATACCGACATACTGAATAAAAATGTTTCATATACTTATACAACGTGTAACGGAAACCTCATATCTATCCAAAAGGGCTGAAGACAACATCTGGTATGAAGTCTCTATGCTCAGTTTCAGCACAAAATAACTGACTCAAAGAATTGATACCAAATTATTGGTTTCATAATATTTCTTGAATACCAATCATAACAAACGTGTCACAGCACTACGAGGGTCAATAACTTTCCACGTTACTTGCCAATAACACGATAATTCTCTTCGTTCTTCTTAATTTGAAAAATTCGGTCTCTGGAATCAGTGTATCACACGTAGACTTAGGATTACAAAACCCTTGCTATATTGTTTGTTACCATCCAAAGAAGCCATGCACTTGGTATGTATATACCCTTTAAATTACACGTTGTGTACGAGTCGTTTAATGACGACGGTGATATTTAAGCTGTATTAAAAAAGACTCCAATAGTACTTATAATATATTTACGAGTTAGAATAGGCGTCGTTAATGAGTACATCACCAGTAAATATTAATTAGCGGTAGCTCGCAGCGTTCCGCGTCAGTGGCCGCTCATAAATCTCGCTTCGATTAAATTAGTACTTACAATTTTTTTTTAATTATATTACCAAGAGCATATTGTTTGTGGTGTTTGCCTGTAATTGGTTGTGCAGTTAGATTTAAGACACTAATACATATATTGTCCTATCTGTGTTATATCTGTAACAACTGTTGGTGAACCTTAATTAAATAAATAAATAAATTATCATTTCAACTATGATATGATGTGGAAAATATCACAGATATATGTATAGAAATACCAAATTAACATTTAATAAATACGTTTTATTTTTTTAAATATAATATACCTAATCGTTATTTCCACTAAAAAATATTACAAAATAACAGTTGAGTCCCTGAGTCTCGTTCTTGGTGATAAATCTGTGTCACAGGAGCTAGTGCCCAGTGCCTTATCTTATCTTATTATCTTCTTATCATATCTTATCTTACTTCTTATTTATTAAGTTTAATTAATTAATATTTTAAATGCGAAAGTTTGTGAGGATGGATGGATGTTTGTTACTCTTTCACGCAAAAACTACTGAACGGAACTGAATGAAATTTGGTAAGTAAATAGTTGACATTCTGGAATAACTCATAGGCTACTTTTTATCCCAAAATTCCCACGGGATCGTGATTTGCGCAGTAAAACCTTCCCACGCGTACGAAGTCGCGGGCAGAAGCTATTATGTATATGTTTAAACTGAAAAAATTGGCCAAGTGCGAACCAGATTCGGCCATGAAGGGTTCCGTAGTAACTATGCAAAATAATAAATTTGTTTTCATAGTGTTTGTATGAAATACAAATTTATATTATTATACAAGTTAGAGTGGGGACACACACATTTTACCAATTTGCAAGCGTATATCTCTTAAACGATTGACTGAAATGATTGATTGAAAAAGTGGTTCTAGAAACGTAAATGTCATTTTTAAAGACCTGTCTATTAATACCACACACGTTCAGGTTTCATGAAAAAAATATATTTCGAGTTCCATGTATTGGGAGCTCCCCTTAATTTTATATATTGTTTTAATTTTTAATAAAAATCGGAAAGCGGTTAATAGAATACATCTACCTACCAAGTTTCACATGTGTAGTCTTAATAGTTTCGGAATAAAATGGCTGTGACATACGGACGGACAGACAGACAGACAGACATACAGATGGACAGACAGACATGACAAAACTACAAGGGTTCCGTTTTTTTCCATTCGGCTATAGAACCCTAAAAAACAGCTCATAAAAATACCATAGATTCAATTAAAAATATTAAGCTAAGATTATTTTACTAGCACTACGGCCGCGACTATTTCATTAATTTCAAAGGTTTAGGTACCCTCTTCATACAAAGAAAGTTTACCTCGAATTAATATTGGTATAGATTCAAAACTTTAAGTGAAAGGAATTCTACTGACGAGCAATATGAATAAATTACAAGAGAATCTTAAAAAAGATGGAAAATTTTAGTAAAAATAATAACTCTTATAGGAACCTGAGTTACCCTAAATCTATATGTATCCTGAGCAGTGAAACATCCAACAGAATTAGTACTATGAGTGAGAGAACTCATCTGAATAACTACAATATGTGCCACTATCGTACACCTAGATGTGTTATGAAATACTTGTTAAATAATATTGATCAAAAAGTGCGAAACTTCACTCATTCAGACTATTGCATTATATTTATAGGAGAAGAGGATTTCAGAAAAACACAAAATTATGTAGAACTGGTAACCTATATTCGAATTAAGTTAATTATATTAAATCATACTAACTTTATTATATGTTTGCCTACTTTTAAGTACATGGATAATACCAATATTATGTTTAACTGTCGAGTAGATACTTTCAATAATTTAGTTTATATGGATGCCGAGACATATAATTACGCGCTTATCTTGGACTCTAATTTAAATCTTCCTCACACTTGTTACAATGTAACAGACTCTGTTACATTTTTCTGAGATCTCAACTACCGTTTAATAAATAGCAATAGGATAATCGCTAATTGCAAGACTTGCGAGACTCTCGTTTGGGCAACACTAATTCTGACATCCTAAAATATCAAAGAAATCTAATTTAATGTATTTAATTGAATTATTTTGGCTTACTTTTAACATAATTGTAACTAAGTTAATTTGGACATACATAAATGTACTCTTTTTGTTTGACATTTTAAATAGATGTAAAATTGCTGCTGCATTCGTATCAAGTTCAAGGAACAAGGAACGTCCGTACAGTACCGACTACATCGCACCCGCACGCACCGACATCGCTTTCTTAAATGCAAATGAAGGTAAACAGGAAAATAGACGAATAAATAATATAGTCAGCGAGACGTAACTTCCCGCCCGCGACCGGTGCGGTATTGGGCTGCGTGATGAGATGTGGCGACACACTTAACTTATTGTGTACCTGAGGACGATTCAGCTCGTAAATGAAATGAAATTCATTAGCCAACGACATATTAATCTTTAAAAAAATACATTCACATCTGCCGTTATTGGTAAAACACTAACTTTTAATATTTCAGTAATAAAGTGGTTTTAAATAATTTTAATTTTCATCAGGTAAGGTGGTGGTCAACCGTGAGCCTATCATCAATAAAAAAGCACATTTTAGTTCATCAGATTTTCATCAAAAATAAATAATTATATTTCAATTACACGCTCTAAGTGTTACAGAGTTTGCAAAATAAAGCGCTAGTAATGTAGGTAAAACTGATAGTACAAAAGGCAGCGAAGCTGATCTAGAAGGTTTGTTTTTGGTAATTTTATTATTCCTAAAAAGTCATAGAACAAAATTTGTTGTTTATGGTGTTAGTTACTGTAGAAGGACTGTATCCTACGAGGTTATTAGTGTTTTACCAATATTCCTGTAGAATAAGGTAAGTATTTATATCGCTAGTAAAAGCAAATTTATATGGTCGATAAATATGTTATCGAAATATTTATAGTCAGCCATATTGTATAACGCAGTATTAAATTCGTAGACCTCAACACGGCTGCCATCTCATCGCTAAGCCACAGTACGCTTTCGCTCAAATTCGACACCATAGCCGATCCCGGAATTATGCAGAAGCCGCGAAATGTTTCATGAGGCTCGAAGAAAAATTTCAAGCCAACGCTTTACCTTATTCAGGCCGTTCAATGTTTTATTTTCATCGGCCGAACAAAATACGTGTCGACGACTTACTTCGCCCGATGAGTTGCACTTCCTTAGTCATTAATAAAACGTCTTTTGCGAGTTCCAGTTGACTTGTTTGCACCTTCCGAAGTTGGCTGTTCGCTGAGTTGACTTTAGTTAACAGGGAAGGCCGTCGCTATGAATAATTGTAGCGAGCAGGCACAGTTTGGGAATGATATATTTGAAATGGTGAAAATTTTTGTTTTGGTGTAAAAATCATCAAGTTACTCCTTCCGCTGTGGGTGGAACGGAAGGGAGTACCAGACTTCTATAGTATAAAAACCCACTCTGCTCCTTCAGTTGACCTTGCATTCCGGGGCCGCGGTATCACGTTAAAACATTCCCGCAACCCCGTAAGGCAATGGCCCTATCGGTCCCCATCAATGCTGCAGATTGTAACCTGGAACATCATTTTAAAAATTGCCTTTATTTGGCAGTGTCAATCTATCACACAACTCAACACAGTGCGCCTTTACGCTTTTCAATTATCCATTCTCGGTCGCTACAACAAAAACACGACAACGTTTTAATCTCCATTTTTCTCGAGTCATTTGGTGGCACCCGCAGCGAAACGAGATCTGTCACATACAACAGCTGGCCGCGAGCCGCCGCCGCACTCCGTCGCAGATCTGTCATAAGATTACTCGGCGACGTGGGCCGAGTTCATGCCGCAGTCCGCCCGATACATTGAATCCCGACGTCCTCCCTTTTGATAACCTCCAAACCCCCGTAAGCCGCTGTATTAGGATCGCAACAAGCATTAATAAAGAGGTTGTCGGTAATTGGAAGCAGTGTATTTCCAGGTAACCGGTTGAGCATTTGACCGTGACATTGGCAGAGAAAAAGGTATCTGTGAATTAGCTGATAATCGAGTTGAGCCACCAGGTAATTGCCTTTTCCGAAATTCGAAGCAATGCCTTCGTTTGTCCTTCAGCAGCGTTTCAGGTGGTCGCCATGCTTGGTTTAAAGTGCGTGTACGTGTGGGTCAAGTGATGTGCCACTCATGTCTACTGCCCAATAATCCAAGCCATAGGTATAACTGCCGCTTTAAAAATCCTGGTAAAGTCCCAAGAAGTTAAGATTTCCAAACACATGTGTGGTAGCATGTGCAGCACGTGTCTCCGATGGTATCGATTATATCGGGGCCGTCGGCACGTGTCGCGCTGGCGGCGCGCCAGCCGGCGACATCCTGCTGCTTGGCTAAACCTTCCTATTATCTGCTATTAGTGACGTCAAATAGCTTGAAATTTCACTTATTTGCCTACATTCCATCTCCAGAATCCAGCATGCTCCCATACCAGATATGATGTCTCAAACGAGCGGCAAGTTTTTATTTCGGAAAATCATCAAATGACTTATCTGGAGCGGAAGACCCAATATTCATCTTGTCTCTGCTCTACAGTATTCTGTTAAATCCTAAGACCCCCTCTTATCTTAAAGAACGTTTTAAGTTCCTCCATGACACACATTTGCCAAGTTTCTGAGGTCATCGGAAAACTTGAGGCTAGAGGTCGAAACCGAGTCACTCCACCAATTTCTTTGGTAAGTCGTTCGCAGCTCAAGCAGTACGACTGTGGAATACTCTTCCCGTGTCAGTAAGACAAGCACAAACCCTTCTTACTTTCAACAAACATAAAAAAAAACAAACATCCGAATTGAGAACCTCCTCCTTTTTTAGAAGTCGGTTAAAAATATGGTAAAAGATCTCTATCTCTCTCTTTAATTTATTACTATTTTTTTATATAACTCAGCTCTGTTCTTTTTATGTATGTATATGTATATGTGTATTGAGTATGTAAGTTATTACTTATTTATTGTATACTAGCTTTTGCCCGCGACTTCGTCCGCGTGGAATAGTTACTTTGGGCTAACGTTAAATTTGACCCCGATTTTGAAGCATTCTTCATTGGCGCTCCGCTCCTATTGGCCTTAGCGTAATGATACAATATAGCTGTGCCCGCGACTCCGTCAGCGTAAGTTAATGTATTGGTAATATTGTTTAGATCACGTTCACATGAGGCTTAAGTACCTAGAGAACGCTTCGACCACGAGACGCGTCGAGAGCGGCGACCGATTCTCAAAAATAATCCTTATAGCATGATTCAGTATTCACGCGCGATGGCTTATTATTATAAGCGTATTTCATGTATAACTTTGGTGTTTCTATACCGATTTATATGATTCTTTTTACGGTTTCGTAGCCGAATGGCAAAAAACGGAATCTTTATAGTTTCGACATGTCTGTCCGTCTGTCTGTCTGTCTGTCTGTCCGTGCGTCCGTCTGTCACAGCAATTTTATTCCGAAACTATTAGGACTATACATGTGAAACTTGATAGGTAGATGTATTCTGTGAACCGCTTTCCGATTTTGAGAAAAAAATTAAAAAATATTTAAAATAAAGGGGGCTCCCCATACATGGAACTAAACCTGAAAATATTTTTTTTCATGAAATCGATGCATGTGTGGTAGAGACAGTTCTTTAAAAACGACATCGGGGTTTCTAAAACCACTTTTCCATAAAGTCAATCGTTTAAAAGATATAAGCTTCCAAAGTGGTAAAATGTGTGTGTGGCGGACACAACCTCTAACTTCTATAATAATAGAGTGAAAAATCTAAAAAAATATATGTCTGTAGATCTTAATATAAACTTTCAACCAAAATTAGTTTGAACGAAATCAGATCAGCAGTTTTTGAGATACAGCATATTTTCTAAAACCGCAAATATAACTTTGTAATTCATACAAACACTATGAAAAACAAATTTCTTCGGCGCAGTTGTAAAAAATGTAAAAAAGCCACTTTTAAGAAATTTGTAAGGTTTTTTTTTAAAACAAATTTATTTGGCGCAGTTGTAAAAAATGTAAATAAGCTAGTTTTAAGAAATTTGTAAGGTTTTTTTTTCGTCAAATAAATTTGCATATTATATTATAGTTACTACGGAACCCTTCATGGGCGAGTCTGACTCGCACTTGGTCAATTTTTTTATGGAATAGTTAATAATGTTAACTTTTTCAATTAGGGGTGACTGAGAGTGTTATAAACGTAAGAGTAGACAAATATTATAATCAGAAAGCTTCGAACTGCTAAGCTATCGGGAGTTACACGTGTTATTGTGAGTCAACCATAAAAGTTAGACATATGCTGTCGTGGGATATTTTTTATATAATTTTAAGGAGAACATTTCCGTCATGAAATGATTTGTGTAGCTTTAACCATTAAGGTTGCACACGCGACGGAAGCTTAAAAAATGGAGTAACTTCTCCCGTTTTCCCAACATTTCCCTTCACTGCTCTGCTCCTATTGATTGTAGCGTGATGAAAAGTATACTATAACCCGCTCAGGAGTATGAAAAATAATTGTACCAAGTTTCGTTAAAATCCGTCGAGTAGTTTTTGTTTCTATGACGGTTATACAGACAGACAGACAAAAATTTAACTGATTGCATTTTTGGCATGAGTATCGATCCTTAATCACCCCCTGATAGTTATTTTGGAAATATATTTCATGTACAGAATTGACCTCTCTACAGATTTATTATAAGTATAGATAAGTGAATAGTACACCATGGACTACCCGCGTATTTATTTTCTCCTGCTGTGTCAAATCCATCCAAAGGTTGTCTGTAAAAGATCGCTTTTAGCGATAAGACCGCCCATTGTAACACCCTTTGTAGTTTTTAAGTCCTTATTTAATTATGTTATGGTGTACAATAAAGAGTATATCTATCTATATATCTATCTATTCCTTTACATGCCCTTTCCCTCCGGGGCTGCAGTATCTTGTTAGAACACGCCCGTCGCCCCAGCAGGTAATAGCCCTATCCGATCCCCTTAAAGCTGCTGATTGTTCTTTGAGGCGCAGGTAGAACCTTACGCGCCGACCCGGGCCTAGTCCTTACCTGACGGCGAGCTACTCCTGCTCGCCGTCTGCAAGCCGGAACCTACAGTGGCCGGAGACCGGAGTTCACCATACTAGGTTAGGTACAGGTTCATATTACGGTTAAATAAACAAACTACACTACCTATGCTAGATGCTCGTGTCATCTTCAGCCCTCGTCTTTGAAGCGCCTCTAACTCTTCAAGTTGAGCAGCTCCGCCGAACTGAGTGTATCACATGTTATTAAATTAATACACTTTACTCCGCTCGCTGTACCTTACTACATAGTAGAGGAGTGCAAGCAAATCTAATCTTCTGACAAGATTGAATATTGTAATCCGCTTTCACGGAAAATATGTAACGTGATAGTCTGTACCAGATTTTTTATATTTCTGATTTTTTTTCTTGATACGATGTAGTTCAACTTCCAACATAAATTGTCATTCAAGCTCTTGGAAAATATAATACCTAAATATCTGAAATAATCTATAGAAGAAACTATGTCTAGAACTAAAGAAATATAAATTAATGTGTCAACTGAATATTGCTGCGATACAATTTTTTTACTCTCAAGTAAACTTGTGTCTCCGCACACAAGTCTTATTTTGTTCATTCTGCGCTGATCACAGTGGGATTCAGCAGAACTGTAATAAGGATGAGAACACACAGGGGAAGCACGTGTGTTCGAGCTTTCATATACAATGAATTATTAATACACAAAAAAATAAAAGACGGGTTGAATAATTCGACCCGTTATATGGCCATCTCAGTGTAAAGTAATTGTTACTCCATGAACAAATACAGAAACTTTGACGAAGTTTTCCAAACAAAGCACAAACACCCCTCTAACCGCAGCCTGCTAGAACAAGTAAATGTCTTTTATATCGGTGTTCACGTATCGACACAGACTATTACCGTTATCACCGACAGTGACACAATGGAACGTTTCACATTTGACGCTGACGTCACGCGTTAGGGCGCGTCCGCACTCACAATCACTAGCGCGACAAGTGTCCAACTTTTGACAGCTGTCGATTTCCCCCGAGCCGGCTCAACGACCTGTCCTATTAGCATACACTACGACACAATACACCACTGTTCCATACCCCATCTGAGCGGTAACACAAACGTTGAGGGCCTGGGGTAGGTGTCACGCGCTACACATTCTACCACATGTTTTCCTTTGACGACAGCAAAGCTTTGTACCAGCTGTAGGTCAGTATTTAACTGGTAAATTATTTGTTTAGCTATTAACGCACACAATAGGGTAGTTTCCTAAAATATTTTAATTAGTCCGTCACGTAGTTTATCAAAAAACATTGGACTCATATTTTTATTTTTTCACGTAATTGATAAATTAAGATAAGATAAGATCATTTTATTTGTCCAAACATGAGTATACATACAAAAGAAAAGCATGCAAGTTGTTAATAAATAGTTTACACGGGTCGTCATGTTTGCCATATTTATACAATGGCATACAAATATTTAAGGTGAATATATGTAAATTATAATTATTCATAATTTCGTATAAAATTACACAGCTAATAAAGTTAGTTAAATAATTCATAAAAACATTCACAAAATTAAGACGATACAGTGCGTTGAAATTTCGCGTGACGTCACACCTCGGTATAATTCTTAGCAATGTGTGACGTCGGCAGCCCCCACTCCTGTACTTTGAAGCTTTCAATCTTTGTGAATTTTTCTTGACTCGAAAAAGAAAAAAATATGTGACCAAATATTTTTTTAAAATCTACCTAAAGGACCAAATAAAATAATTATTTTGTACAGTAAATTAGTTATTTTGTACAGGAAACTACCCTATCGTAAGTGCCACAGGCATTCTCTACCCGTCACACTAAAGGTGACTAATAGAGATAGGTGTAATATGTATTCAAAAATTAGATGGAAACGTAGTATAAAGCTCTGTACCTACCTTTAAGAAAAATATAGCGTGCTATGATATACAGTCCTCCTGAGCGATTTCGACTACGCCGGCCAAATCAAATCAAATTTATTTATTTGTTAACATAGTTAAAGCATATGTACAGGTGTTATGTTAATTAAAGAGCGCTATGTTATGCCAGGAGGCGTACAAATATGGTATTCGAGTCTACTTGAAATACAATTAATCACACATAAATTTTGGAATTAAATTAAAATGAATTGAGTTGAATAAAACTTATGTCAATCTTAAATGAGGAATTATTAAAAATGTCAAATGTGAGCATGGTAAATAGAAATGTCAAATGATTAAATAGAAACGTCAAATGATTAATAGTTATGTCAAAATAATATAAAATGTCAAAATATTTTAAATGCCAATATTACTAAATGTCAATATTAAGCATTTTAATTCTAAATTAATTCGTCATTTAAGAATAATAACATTTATTAACTAAAAATAATTTCAGCTTATTCTTAAATTGTGTATAATTTAATTCTCAATCTAATCTCAATGGCCAATCTCACAGGAGATTTAACCAACGCCGCAGTATATACGCATCTGCGCAAGTACAAGTGCACTTGAACTACCTGTTCCTTTACTCCCATAGTTCGATGGAACGGCAATCCGATGAGACCGGAGAGAGATCGGACACAAGACCAACGGGATTTGTTAATGTAGAAATTAATACGTTATTTTAGCAATTCAGCGTTCTTTGATGTCTAACCATTATACGAACACGTCTTACTTCTTATATACATAAACCACGCTTCAAGCTACTTCCATACAAAATTTCATTCAAATCCACCAATGCTTTCGAAGATTAAATAAGCGCAAACAGACAAACAAACTTTTCCACTTTATAATTTTTTTATAGAATACAAATTCCTTCACCAATTTCTCACCACTGCCACCTCTAAGACGAAGTCATAATATCTGTCGCGACTACGTCCAAACCCGTCGTCGGTGAGTGTCTCAAAGCGAGTCGTGAGTGTCGCTAGACCGCCCATCAATCTCGCGACACTCCATCGATAGCTGGCGGAAGCGGAAACGTCTCGCAGATGTATGGCGGTGCCGATGGTATCACGGGGCCCGGGATAAAAACACTATATGCCACGCGAACAATGCGCACTAGGCCTTTGTTCAGTTAGCAATCTGATATGTGGCGTAAATGAGAATATCAGGCACTTGGAACAATACAAGGAGCTTCACGTTACCATGTAGCTTCTCTGTGTGTATGTGTTTCTCGTTACAAGGTAACGCCTCTCACATTTATATATTATTTATTCTGCTGTTCTAAGGGAAAAGTCATTATTTATCATGTTACTCACGTGCAAAAGTACATTATAATTACCAGTTTGCGGAAATACTGATAAGTATAATATTTAGCTGTAATTTAGTCAGAAAATACTGCGAAAGCTGAAAAAAAGAAGAAAGAAGTAAAACATATTTATTGCCAACAGACAAACGACATGCAAACAGTATTAAAAACTTATTACAATTAATAATAATAATAATAATGTTTTATTGACATAAAAATAATGATGTTACATTTTCAACCGACGACAAAAAGAGGAGGTTATCAATTCGACGCGTATATATATTTTTTTTTTTTTATGTATGATCATCGATTACTCGAAGACGGCTGAACCGATTTGTAAAATTCTTTTTTTGATTGAAAGGGTATACTTCGATATTGGTCCCATTTTCATAAACGTCAGGATCTGATGATGGGATCCTGGAGAAATCGAGGGAACTCTTCAAATATTATAGGCACACCTATGTCGTTTTGGGTATTTATTATAGTAACTTGTGCAGTTGCTCTCAAAAAGTACCATTTGAGGAAGTGGAACTGATGATGAAGAACACAGATGGCCGCCGAAACTACTCAATAATAAGTATTGAGTGGATTGCGTTTCGATTACTTGAATATGGATGTTACGCACTTTATGCTCGTCACAATGCATATGGTGATGTAGAGCTGATGGTGAAGTACCAGGAGAACTCCTCAACAATTAACGGCCCAGCATTGGAAAAAGCAATATTTTGTAAAAGGTTATAAGTAGTTGATAATTAGGCTCTTGTAACTAGGTAAATTAAAAATAGACCAACTAAAAAGAGTGAAATAAAAACTTTTTACCAAAAAATTAAACCGACTCCCAAAAACACTGCAAAGTGAAAAATAACTTTAATTTCGGAAGTCGGTGCCAAAAACGAAAATACAAAACTAAAGACACCGACTACCGAAATTAAAGTTATTTTTCACTTTGCAGTGTTTTTGGGAGTCGGTTTAATTTTTTGGTAAAAAGTTTTTTTATTTGAAGCCTGTGTTACAGGAGTCAGTGTCTTCACCCGCTTGTTGAACAAATTTTGCATTATTATGCCACTAACATAAATTTAAACATAAAAACAATAATTAAAAAAATAATAATAATAATTAAAAGTTAACAGTAGGTATCGCATGCTTGCTCTTTAAAAAAGTGTCGGTCTGTATCATATTGATGTGCTTTTAGGTGTTGTGCTTTTACTGAGGTGGTTTAAGTGTATGTGTGAGTGTGAGTTTTTGAGTTTTCTTAATAAAAGATTGCAATTCCTTAAGAATAGTGTTAGTAATTGGTACTTACTTATATTATGTTAGTAGGTTAAAGATGCGCTAACCATTCTAGAGCATATGCAGTGAGATACATTATTGCAGAGTATTAAAAGATGTCTTCTCAGCCATTATCTATCAAATAAATAACTGAAACTTCAGAATTTTCGTTAAATTGTACTGTAAGATTCTGCAATAACTTGTTGTTCGCTAATGTTAGAATATGTACCAGGCGGCCACACCCTCGAGGAGGTGTTAATTAGCAACATAAACATCTGTCGAGCTGCCGATGAGAGCTGCACTGACTGCGACGCGACGTGACGTAATTGTGGCGGAGTGCACAGCTTGTTATTAGGAGTCGCATACCAAGCAGGCTAAATGCCAGGGTAGTAGCAGGTCAATGCAATCTGTTTAAAATGCTGGGTGTACGGTGTTCTGTGTAATGGGAGAGGTTTCCAGAACAGTGGTTAGTCGATCGTGTGCTAAAGTACTACATTTTATTAATTAAATTCAATAGTGTCTAGTTGGGTGCACCAGCAACCAAATACAACTGTTGTGTCAACAAGAAACATGTGAAAAAATGTAAATCAATCGGTAAATGTTAAAGGCACATTATAAACACAAACAAACAAGCTACAAATACAATTAATCTAGGCAAAATGTTTAATACAAACGTTAAAATAAAGGAAACAAAGAAATGAACAAGGTTCTTTGTTGCGTGCGCCAAAATTAAACACAGCGCAGTCAATAACCAATCGAATCGTGGATATTTTCCAATCGAATGTTTCAAGTTTCTCTTCGGCGAATTCTATTTGCCACCAACACGGAAAATATAAACAAAACTTAATACAATATACATTTTCCTCGTTGAAAACAATTGTATTCATCGGAAACTCTTACGGTGTTACAGGCGTGGTAACTAGTGTTGTGCAGTTGAAAACTATTGCTACAAGTGTAACTTGACTAAACATGTTCGTGATTGATCATGCTTACAGTTCAGTTACGTCTATTCACATAACCCTTTTTTTCCGGGTAGGAAAATCGTCGAAAGACTTCACCCACTGTGGGCGGAGCGGAAGAGAGTATCAGACTTCTACTGACTAAAAATCCACCCTTTTCGTTCAGCTACCCTTGCTTTCCGGGGCCGCGGGATTCCCGTAGGAATTCCGGGATAAAAAGAAGCTTATCTGTTATTCCAGGATGTCTACTATCTTACCAAATTTCGTTCAGATCCGTTCAGTAGTTTTTTTTGTGAAAGAGAAAAACATTCATGCTCACAAACTTTCGCGTTTAAAATATTAGTAAGACTAACTTACTAAAACATGATGACCAAGTATTTTTCTATGGTAAACCGTTCAAAAAGTATAATTCATTTTATTTCAGTTGCTACCTTCAGATGGACCCTTTTCACTTGAGTACCTACCAATAACGGGTTATCCCTTACCTCTCAAATTCACCGTGGCCAACAGATTGTTTGAGTGGTTACAGATTCATAACGAAAGAAACATCGCTCCCTATTGGCTCCCACAGAAAGCGATGATGCGTCAGCCTATGTCGGTCTACCACTCACCACATAGAATAAAAAACTTTGGGGAAACTTTTGGTTAGGTATAATCATGGAATGGCTTCAGGCATGGCGATACACACCTTTATTTATTTTTATTCGGATTTTTGAACAATTAGAAATATAAATAAACTCTCGCTTACAATACATACTTCCGATTTACGTCCATATCAAAATCATTCAAGCAACTTGGCCATAGCATACTCACTGTAATAAAAGATACTAATAAATTAATATGTATAACATAATCACTTTTTTACACGAAAGGTCTGTAACGACATCATGTCAGGACTCGCCGGAACACGACTTGTTTCAGTCAAAACTTTTCCTTCGTCAAGGCTGTCGACTTTGTTCAGTAGGAACCCTAACCACAAAGGGATTAAAATTAATATTGTGATAAAAATCCAACCGTTCGATCGTTAGCGAGAACTTGGTCTTAATTCTGATCTTCTTTATCTTACTAATTTTATAAATGCGAAAGTTTTTAGGATGTATGTATAGATGTATGTATGTTTGTTACTCGTTCACGCAAAAACTGCTGAATGGATCTGAATTAAATTTGGTAAGTAGATAGTTGATATCCTTCAACACAATAACACATAGGGTACTTTTCATCCTGGAATTCCCACGGGATCGCAAACGAAGTCGCGGGCCAAAGCTGCTAGTACTCTATAATTTTCTCAGCCTATGTAGACTAATGCAGCCTAGACACGTATAGCACTAATAACCGGAGTAAAATCTAGAACAATTACTTTGAAAACGCGTTGTCGCGCCTGCTTGCAGAAGCCCTGTGTGTCTTCCTCAGCCACCGTACTATTTACCTCCGCTATTTGTTTCCCAACCAATATCCAATATGTGAATAAGCTTTAATGAACATTACATTCATGCCGATATCATTTTGAAGTTAATTAATTTCGTAATTTCGTCAGCTGCGGCTCTTAAAAGGTCGTAAGTGAAAATCTTTTTGTGCTCAAGAATAGGTTTACCAGACTGTGTTCTGTGAACGACGAAATGCAAAACTCGTATCGTTCTGTTGTTCATTATATTAATCTACGTTTGGATGTAAATGTAATTATTAAAAGGTTTGGTGAGACCAAATTAATGTGCGTAGAATTTAATATTTCTTCACTGTTTAAGATGAAAACATCATACAAACAGTCGTTAATTATAGCAGATCTCTTATTATATCTCCAATAAAGAACAATGGCATGTAAATTCTTAGTGGTGTTATATTCATATAATATATCACCATTATAGACATCAATAAAATAACTTATAAACTTTTCAATTCACGTTCAGGACTTAACAAAGCCTGGAAAAAAAATAGCATAAATAAAAACTAAGTTGGCAAGTTTATTGATGCTGAAGCATGTATTGAAGTATTTACTTAATTTACCGTCACATCCGTACTAAGGAGCTCGTGATCGTCTCATATTAATATTTGAGCTAGTATCACGCCCCGTACTGAGGAGCTCGTGATCGTCTCATATTAATATTTGAGCTAGTATCACGCCCTGTCCTGAGGAGCTCGTGATCGTCTCATAGTAATATTTGAGCTAGTATCACGCCCCGTACTGAGGAGCTCGTGATCACCTCATATTAATATTTGAGCTAGTATCACGCCCCGTATTGAGGAGCTCGTGGTCGTCTCATATTAATATTTGAGCTAGTATCACGCCCCGTACTGAGGATCTCGTGATCGTTTCATATTAATATTTGAGCTAGTATCACGCTCCGTACTGAGGAGCTCGTGATCGTCTCATATTAATATTTGAGCTAGTATCACGCCCCGTACTGAGGAGCTCGTGATCGTCTCATATTAATATTTGAGCTAGTATCACGCCCCGTACTGAGGAGCTCGTGATCGTCTCATATTAATATTTGAGCTAGTATCACGCCCCGTATTGAGGAGCTCGTGATCGTCTCATATTAAAACATTGAGATTTCTCCGAGACTTGGAAAACAGGTTAAGCCGTAGGTCTCTGCTGTCATTTATACACTTCTGACAACCGTTACGGGTAGTCAGACGCCAGAAAATCCAACACCGGTCTTACCAAAGGGTATCATGTTTTCCAGCTAGTGAGCTGTGGTGGTTAGATGGGCAGTCACTGAATTTTTTTTTTATTTAGAAATGAGCCCGCTCTTGACCTCAATCACACCTGATGGTAAGTCTAAGATGAGGTCTACGATCGAACGAGCGAGCCCAGAAGATGCCTGTTCATTCTTGCTTTAAAGGCTGACGGGTCATATGTGGCAGGGAACACAGAAGCCAGCAGAGAGTTCTACACCTTGGCTGTGCGCACAATAAATGTTGAAGAAAAGCGCTTAGTACGACAAGACGGTATATCGATCAAGTGTGGCTGGTATCCTGCGGTACGTCTGGTAGACCGGTAGTAAAAGGGGAATGAAGTGATTAGGTCGTGGAGCTCCTGCGCACACTCTCCGAAGTACAA
Source organism: Tholera decimalis (assembly GCA_943138885.2). Lineage (NCBI taxonomy): Eukaryota > Metazoa > Arthropoda > Insecta > Lepidoptera > Noctuidae > Tholera > Tholera decimalis. The sequence continues at coordinate 825,221 of OW964553.2, read as the reverse complement.
TCTGTAGAAGATAGACAGGCAAGCAACGTTTCGCCGGTGAGCCAGGCTGTGAAGCTTGCCTGCCAGAACCTCGTCACCTATGAGCCTTTTAGCTCTGCGTTCGATCGAGTCAAGTGCAGCTAGCTGGTATTACAAGAATATTAGCTTACCAGTTGTCACACTAACATATTGTCTTACTGTACTTACTGACGTGGAAATTCCAATATCGAACCGTGCAATCGTTTTGGACGTTTTATAAGTACTCACGTAGATCTATATAAAATAAAATAGTTTGAGTTTGAGTTTAGGAGTATCCTCGTAAAATTTTTGTAGCTAAAAGACAAATTGGAAAGACATAACAGAGTCCCGAGTTGATGAGCATCGACTTATAAAAATAAACAATTGTCGCTCTCGGAATCGGGTCAATTCTAGCAATTACTTGTCTGGTTACTACCTCAGTTCACCTTGAAATGCGGCTAGAGTTTTTGAGATAGTGGCAACATTTTTGCCCGGTATAAGAATTGCTTAGATATAACCACCCATTTCTTGGGGTCACATCCTAACGTTTTGTGGAAAGTCATGCGCCGAATTAGGTTTACTCTCGCTGTTGTTTGTAAAAGTCAATGGGGCATGTAAAATGGCTTCGTATAAGCAGTTAAAAACAGTAATACTCCGACTTACGCTACTCCGTTTTACGCGAATTCGGAGATACGCGGTTTTTCTTTTTGATCACCGCGCTCATCCGCGCGTGGTATTATTTTACGTACGCAGTGCACATTATTTATTTATCTTTACTTATGTCATTCAGAAGACCAAAAAAGATTCATTTGAACCCAACAAGACACAAAAAACACTATCTTTAGAGTGTAAACTACACATACTTATAAGTATTTATAAGACAAGTTATTTTTTTATTGATAATAGGCTCGCATTTGAACCACCATGTGGTCGAAGATGGAGCACGCTTACCTAAGAATAACATATTCACTCTTGACTTAAAGACCCCTAGGTTATAGCGATCAGGAAACACAGACTCCGGCAGGGAATTCCACTCCTTAGCCGTACGCACACTGAAAGTATTCCCAAAACATTTTGTGCGTATGGGTGGGATTTCCACCATGTAACGATGGCGCATCGCCGTTTGTCTTGTAGTCCGATGATGGAAGGGGCTTGGTGGAATTAGATTACGCGAATTCCACTTACACGGCTATCTCTTGCTCCCACCTATCGCGTAAGTCCGGGGTATTACTGTATAAAAATTAAAACACATAACCATTTATAACCATATTAACTTCTGCTACGATCAGCAAATCATCAATATTTGCTTAGCCTTCTTCCATCTATATTGGCGTCGGCTACCAGTCTACTCGCAGCTGAGTATTACTGGTTTACATGGAACGAGTATCTATTTAACCTCCAAAACTCAGTATCTGGGTAGCACGTTACCTCTTGGCTAGATCAGAAAGAAAGAAAGAAATAAAGAAAGAAAGAAAAGAAAGAAAGACAGAAAGAAAGAAAGAAAGAAAGAAAAGAAAGAAAGAAAGAAAAAACGTTTATTGACACATGCCACAAGTACACACAGTAAAAAAAAAATTACATGAAACAAACAAAATCATATTATTATGAAACTAAAATGTATTAAAATATTGAAATTGAATCGAATTGAATCGAGGATGATTAATATTACTGTGTGACTCACGGATGCGCCAAATAGGCCCAGTTCAGCATAAAGCCGGACAACTAGTGCCCGACGCTGGTTTTCAATCATTCAGTCAGTGTCAGATTTACTGGCATCTGACTACCGCACCGAGTGTCAAAGATATCCAAGTGGCAGCCGGGACTTAGTGCTTTCCGACGCACGGGGCATCACACCGCCAACTTCCTTGTTGACCTCTGAGTATTTTTCAGTGTTTCTTCTCAGAGTAGTCAGTTAGGAAACACTGGCCTCATCTAGTTTACATTTACGAAAAAAAAAATGACGTGTGAACGTGTTATTTGTAACCTATTTGCAAAATAAACATCATGAATTAATTATTTCTAAATTCCGGGCTCTTACTGAGAAATTCCTTTCAGAAAAAACCAATAAAACTTTTTGTTCGACCCGGGAATTGAACTTGAGAACTTGAGAGCAGTCGCGCTTGCGAGCATTCTACCAACGAGGCAAAACAAAACGCCAAAATCCATCTAATTTACCTCTCTTGCTAACTGTATTGGGGTCAGCTTTCTGTCTAACTAGAAACAGCTCGATAATGAAAGCTGGATGTTTTATAATACTAACACCCCCTTACATACCAAGACCCCTTGTCAAGGCTCGTATTTTCAATTGGAAGTTTTCTGTATTCCGACTACCATAACTATAAACGTGAACAACAAATATAAAAATGTCAGCAGTAACCTAAGTTTTATTTTACTTTCTGAAGCATGGAGGTCTCTCAATATACAAGTCAGTCACTCTGAACCGTCCGAATTAAACAAGCACCCGAACATGGACCCGCGTAGCTGTTTAAATTACCTTCTTAGCGAAACGCATCCATGGTAGACATCCCACCCATATGCACAAAACGTTTTGGGAATACCTTCATTGTGCGGACGGCTAAGGAGTGGAATTCCCTGCCGGAGTCTGTGTTTCCCGACAGCTACAACCTAGGAGTCTTTAAGTCCAGACTGAATAGGTTACTTTTAGGTAAGCATGCTCCATCTTCGATCACATCATCACTTACCATCAGGTGAGATAGTGGTCAAACGCGAACCTATTTTCAATATAAAAAATAAAACGCAACAATATACAATAAATTATAAACATACTTATTAAAACTTCTCGTAATCAGCTGTTCCCGTGGTGTAAAATTCCCGCGTTATCGCGTGGCCAGGAGACGCGCGAGCCCTTTTCTAATCCATTAGTTGGTGTGGCCGGTGGGTACCGCGGTTCCTGTGGCCCGACTTCAATATTTAATCACTTAATGAGCCTAGCCGCAACTAGACGCACCGCTCTATCGGCCACCTATGAAATAGGTCATTATTTTAAGTGCTCTTCCTGAATTTTGTTCGTATAATATTATGTTAATAAGTTACTTACGTTATGAAATATTTTTCAAACTGTCATCGTTAATGCTATATCTAAATTTAAGTGGAAGGTTGAAGGTATTATGGTACCTGTATACTAAACATTCCTAATTCTCCTCGTTTCGAGAAAAACATCGCGCCACACTTCCTACTTGTCCGATCTCTTCTTCTCTGTTGCTGCAGGGCGTCTCCGATACTCTCTTCCAAACTCCCTACGCGAGAGTTCTTCACTACATATCTTCTTTCTTCTTTCGCTATTAAGTAGTGTTAATATAGTTTTACAAAAATAATGTACACGATTTTGTATATACTATTCATTCCTTCGAGCATTGCCCTCTTTCGTTATCTCTTTCTATCACTCAAAGGTTTGCTGGAAGAAGACTCAACTTAGAGCTCGCCTTTGTATACACCGTGACCTTTCAAACATCTAACAACGACAGGCCATACATGAAGTGGGCCGCCAATGAGTAATAAAGGTTTATTAAAAAAAAACGCCTAGAGGTACTTTATGTCTGATATGTTGACTGGGCCAGCTTTGTAAGATGATTAAAAAGTCATTGTGTATAAACTTAAAATATCATAACTGTAATTTTGAACATTGAACAAGACATGCTTAACCTGACAATACATAAATGTAAGGTCTCTGTGACAAGAACATAAAAATGTCTTAGTCTAATGCAATCAAATTTAATTAAAAACGTAGTTTTTCTAGTACTAGGCATTTTGCGTGTATCTAAGTACACGGAGTCAGAAGTAGTGCAATAGAGTCGTGAATGTGCTCAGAGCGGGCGCGGCTCTATTCCGATAGGTACATGCGAGTACTTCCGCGGAGCGCAGCCATTGACATCCTTGAGTTAAGCCCGATTTACACTTCAACAAGTACAGTAGCGAGTTAAGAACTCAGACAGTTAAGTAATAAGTAGTAAGTTGTAAGTAGCGTCCAAACGTAGGCGAGTGAGTAGTCATAAGTTGTCCGAGAAGAAGAAAAGAAAATAACACGTGTACGCGGCCGCAACCTACAAATTTATGGACTGTACTAGGGATGTGAAATAATAATCGATTAAAAATCGATTTTTATCAAAAGAAAAATCGATTAATATAACAAAATCGATTATTTCCTTAAGAAAAATCGATTACTTATTAATCGATTTTTCATGCTAAATATATAATCGATTAATTAAAAATCGATTTTTTATGTACAATGTCACATCCCTAGACTGTACTAAACTCGCCCGTCTACATGCCAGCCAGTTAATTTGGAGGGGTGCGGGAGACGCGAGAGAAGGGGCTACTTCGCACTGGACTCGCCGAAAAATAGGATCGCGATCTATTTAGCTCAACTTAATCAACAACTTACTACTTAACTCGCTTTTACCGTTCAAACTACATTAACAACTTAACTCGTCAATGACGCAAGTTAACTCGCTACTGTACTTGTTGAAGTGTAAATCGGGCTTTATGTAAGCATTCACTGTAAATAAAATTGTTTGTAAGCATTCGTGAATTGTTCTACATAATGTTTTGAATTGTTTTAACTTTTTATTTCTTCTGAATGACCTGCATGATATATCTAATGGGAGCCGAGATGGCCCAGTGGGGCAAACTCGACTTATGAGTTTGTCGAACTCAGTCAGGCACATTACTTTGTGTAATTTTCATGTATACCACTGCTCTCAAAACAGTGGAGAAATCGGCATCCGGAGAGTTGTGACCTCATCCGGAGAGTTGTGACCTCATCCGGAGAGTTGTGACCTCATCCGGAGAGTTGTGACCTCATCCGGAGAGTTGTGACCTCATCCGGAGAGTTGTGACCTCATCCGGAGAGTTGTGACCTCATCCGGAGAGTTGTGACCTCATCCGGAGAGTTGTGACCTCATCCGGAGAGTTGTGACCTCTACCAACCCACACTTGGTCCGCGTTGTGACCTCTACCAACCCACACTTGGTCCGCGTGATGGAAAATGACCCATTCCGTCTCCTAGGCATTATGTCTGTGTCCCAGCGGTGAAACGTTACAGCCTGGTTATGACAGCATAAATAAAAAATTGGCCAAGTGCGACTCAGACTCGCCCGTGAAAGGTTCCGTAGTAACTACGCCAAATAACTTGTGCTTTTCAAAGTGTTTGTATGAATTACTAAGTTTTTTTTTTATTGATAATAGGCTCGCGTTTGACCACCACCACTATTTAATTTGCTATATCTCAAAAAATGCTGACGCGATCTCGTTCAAACTAATTTTCTTTGAAAGTTTACATTAAGATCTACAGTATACATATATATATATTTTTGGATTTTTGATTCCATTATTATAGAAGTTAGAGAGGGGACACACACATTTTACCAATTTGGAAGCCTATATCTTTAAAACGATTGAATTTAAGAAAAAGTGGTTTTAGAAACCTCAATTTCATTTTTAAAGACCTTTCTATAGATACCACACACACATATATTTCATGAAAAAAAAAAAATCAGTTTCAGTTCCATGTATGAGGTATGTATCCCCCTTAATTTTATTTTCGAGCATCTCTCACCCAAGTATTCCCCGCGACTTTCACGACATCGTCAAACCAACGCGCTTTGGACGGTCCTGGTTCCTGTGGCCATTATTTATTTATTTCACAATGTACACACAGCTACAGGCATGGCTTATTACTAGTTATTGCTCGTATAGTTTCAGAATCTTGATAATGTCACACTACGTTTTATTTGCCATTAACAGCTCCAAGTGTTTATCTCTTCTTATTTCGAAACGCTCTTCTCTGACAAAAACAGCATTATTTAGTAGAGCAGCTCTCGTAAGAAGCATAATAGAATAACCTGCCTATAAATTACACAAGCTTTTGCCCACGACTTCGTTCGCGTGGGAGGTTTTTCCCGCGTAAATCCTGATTCCGTGGCAATTGTGGAACAAAAACTATCTTATGTCCTGCCCAGGGTTCTAAACTATTAAAATGCTAAATTTCATGTAAATCGGTTCAGCGGTTTAGGCGTGAAAAGTAACATACAGAGTTACTTTCGCATATTAGTATGAAAGTGTGAATAGTATGGAAGCTGGTTGTTAAATGTTGGGACATTCTTGACTCGTCACGATGTTTTTCTGCACCGGTTTTACAGCAGAGGAGATGATAAAAGTTACACCGAGTAATGTGCCTGCCTCCGTTCCACCGAACCCACAAACTACACTCGTAAGTTGTGCCTATACTTAATCACTAGGCCACGAATGGTCACTACAAAGGAGTTATTATAGAAGAACTATCACACACTAAGTGTAACTTTTTTATTTATTATTAACTAAAATATTTATTTATTAGTTTTACTGTTATGGTGTAAAATAAAGAATATATCTATCTATCTTACAATATTTTTATGGTAACAAAAAGTAAAACTAGTGTACAATGAGCGGTCTTACCGCACATGGTGATCTCTTACAGACAACCTTTGGATGAACAGATCTAAAAGGAGACAGATTTAAGGCTGTCAGTGTACAAACATCATAAAATAATATTAATTAAACATAATAATATAAAATACATACATACAATACCAAAAACATAATATTAATAAATATCAAATATTAATATATCTTACCCTTTTAACCTTTTTATTTAACCCCGTAAATAAAAAGGTTATGAAAACAACTTATCACACGTTTGATGTATCGGTTCCCACTAAGATAAAGGCGCCGATCGGTTATTAATACGTCAATAAATCAGGTCCGGCGGTAGCAGCGATCGGAGCTCATTACACAATTAGCCCCCGCAGCCCGCTGGACGCAATAAAGGAGTTCACAACATGTTGTAGCACCCCTCTACCCCGTGACGTACGGTTTGCGCTGAACAAATTGTAGAATAGAGGGCGGGAAAGTTGGTAGAAGATTTTAGGACCCAGTTCTTTTGCAATGTATGAAATTATTAATCTGCGGAGTAGCTCGTGGTTAAATAATAACAGCACGGATCGATCTTGTAGGTTAAGCAAAGCTTGCCAAGGTTGCTCCTCTGATGGATAACCATCATCAATATATATAAAACGTTTCCGTTACTGACTGACAGACAACGCACAGCCGAAACTACTGGGCGCAAGTAGCTGACATCTAAAAATTTATATCTCAAAGGTGACTGACTGACATAGTGATCTATCAACGCACAGCCCAAACCACTGGACATCGGGCTGAAATTTGGCATGCACGTAGATGTTATGACGTAGGCATCCGCTAAGAAAGGATTTTGCGAAATTCCCACGGGATCGGGATTTACACGGGAAAAACTTCCCACGCGGGCGAAGCCGCTGGCACAAGCTAGTTTGGCATGTATGTTCTTTGGTGTGTAGGGGAGCACTAAGAAAGTATTTTTGGAATTTCCCACGGGACCGAAATTTACACGAGAAAAACCTCCCACGCGAATGAAGTCACGGCCAACAGCTAGTCTTAACATTGTAGGTTAGCATGATTTACAAAAGTGTCTAAAATTTACAAAACTTCATTTTTTATATTACTTCTACATTAGGTTTTTTTCAACAAACAGGCTCACGATGAGATAATCTGAGTACAACGCTTCAGTAATGATTTTACCAATTTATTGTTACATAAAATGATTTTCTGTTTCAAAACCTGTGAGTTTGGTCTGTTTTTTTTTTATATTATATATCATTACATCTTTTGAAAAACCGTGCTTCTCACATTTGAACTCGATTTAACTGATAATTGTACATAATATGTAATACTGTAGAAAAAAATGCTTATATCTCTTTTCGGTTGTCCCGCCTTCACTTATGACGTACCAATTGGTTATTAATATCGCCGTAAATCACCGCAGCGTGGCTTCAGTGGCTAGAAGTGGCTAAGCTCCCATTACACAATGAGATTACGGCACGCTATTATAGCCGTGTGGACATTTAGCCACGTGCAGCACAAACTGTTTGTATTTGATTAGTTAAGAGTTTCAGACACGTGCCGTTTTCAAGGTCGCAACGTTTATAGTTTGTACCTACAGCTTTAGACTTTGCTCATACTATGACAATTGTTAACTTAAACCGGGATTATTGTACATCTACCGACACAAACAAACGAACAAGAGTACCTAAATAGATAGGTAACTCCACGAGTGTTTGTTAAATATTTTCAGGAGGCTTTTTGTAGAAAATTTAGTATTAATGTAGAATATCGTAAAAGGATAATAAATTGTAGAAAATATCGTAATACAGGCAACAAAATCAGGACGGTACAATAGAAGAATGCCCGTGTTTATCTACATGTGTTACTAAGAATGACACTTTAGTATTTATAAACTGAAAATAACACGTGTTGTTAGTCTAGAATATGTATGAAAATCTAGATTACTTTCAAACGAACAAAATAAATCTATGGACAATCATGTCTCTCGCTCTCGGAGGACAATAGTATTTATAGTCGGAGTGATAAGGCTCCCGGGCTGAGGATGGCAGCGTGTGTGTAGCCTGTGAGGACACGTGTATCCGAAGGGCACTCGTATTAGCATAGTGCACTCCTGTGTCCGTGCAGCGAGGAGGAGGTGACCAGTTATCAAATGAAATGAAATATTTATTTTGTAAATTGGTTATAAATAACACTTTTACTCGTCATGTTTTTTGCGTGTTAAGTTTAGCTAGATGAGGCCGGTATTTCCTAACTGACTACTCTGAGAAGAAACACCGAAACAAACTCCGAGGTCATAGTCTCTTTTAAAGTCCAGACAATTTGTATTTTTATATGAGAAGCATGTAGGTTCATGTCTGTGGTATTCTTTTGAGGAAATAACCACGCAAATTTGAGCGGATCTGTCCAGACAATGAAAGCATTAGTCAGTTATCGTGTAGCTTAACTTAGTACTTAAGGAGCTCAACAATTTGACAAAAAAAAACCAAAGGACATTTGGGTAGGCCACACAAGTACTCAGACTGCTTGTTATCATTAAATAAATTATAGTGAAAGTAAAAACAACGAAGAAAGAATAACCTACATTGTCCTCACATTAACAATAATGAAATAATTACATAAAAAAAAAACAAAATAAATAAGTATAAACAATACTTAACAAAACAAATATTTTAATCCATAAAAAATAAATCAACTATCAAAATTTAAAAGGGTCACGTATATCACTGGAGCAGCTCATTCCCAAGCCTTCTTGTCCTCAATATAATCTTTAACAGTGTAAAAAGCTTTCTGATATAGCTTACGTTTTATAACTAATTTGAATTTATTAATACTTAGTTCTTGAATATGGCTACAAATTTTATTATAAAAACGTATACATTGGCATCTAAACGAACCACCTATTTTTACCTTGTTTTAGGAATGACATATGTGTCTTTGTTCCTTGTATTTACACTATGAATATCACTGTATTTTTTAAACAGATTAAATTTTTTGTGTGCATACAAGAGATTCTTATAAATATACTGAGATGGCACAGTCATAATATTAATCTCTTTAAATTTGTCTCTTAAGGCGTGCTTGGGACTTAATTTATAAATTGCACGAATGGCCCTTTTTGTAATACAAATATTGTGTGAATGTTGGCGGCATTTCCCCAAAGTAAAATGCCGTTTGACATCACACTGTGAAAGTAACTAAAGTAGACTAAACGTGCTGTTTCGATATCGGTTAATCCACGTATTTTTCTAACGGCATATGCTGCAGATTCAGAACTTAACTTTTTTGACAATTTATCTATATGGGGGCCCCACTGAAGCTTCGCATCCAAAGTTATGCCCAAGAATACTGTGGTATCTTCGGGTTTCAATATTTCGCCCTTTATTGATAGGTACACTAGTATTCACTTGTCTAACATGAGGTAACGTAAATTTTAGGCATTTGGTTTTTTTCTCATTAAGAAGAAGATTATTAACATTAAACCAGCTAACTACAGTTGCAAGGGCTCTATTTACTTCTTCAGTAACCTGCTGTTGACGTTTAATTTTAAATAAAAGAGAAGTATCGTCAGCGAATAACACTATGTCATGATTTTTGATCAGGTACGGCAAATCTATACTAATATTATAAAGCTGAAGAGTTTGTTTGTTTGTTTGTTTGTTTGCTTGAACGCGCTAATCTCAGGAACTACCGTTCTGATTTGAAAAATTCTTTCAGTGTTAGATAGCCCATTTATCGAGGAAGGCTATAGGCTATATATCATCACGCTAATACCAATAGGAGCGGAGCAGTAATGAAGAATGTTTCAAAATCGGGGGATTTTTTTTCCACGGGGACGAAGTCGCGGGCGGAAGCTAGTCATTTATATAAATAAGAAACAAAAAGGGACCTAAACTCCATCTTGACCACAGATCACGGAGATCTTTTGTCGTTCACATCGACTCTCTGAATCCTTTCACTCAAATATGAGGTTAAAAGATTCAGAGAGGTGTCCAAGAATCCGTAGTGGTGCAGTTAGAGAGGCGAGTCCCACGTTTCGTGCCCGACTGTGTCCACTGCCTGAGAAAATGGGCACTAATTTACTGATAGCTATGTAGATTATCAATAGTCTAATAAAATCAATAGTCTAATGGCTAAGGTGTCGGACTTATGACCGAGAGGTCACGGGTTCGAACTCCACCCATAACACTATCGCCGTGAACCCACTCCAGACACAAGCATATTTAGCTTAGTTGGAGGGGTTGACAAGATTGCTAGTAATGTGAATTCTACCCACATTGTTAGTCCTCTTTAACCTTCCGTGAACCACGTGGATAAAAGTTACGTCCTGCACTACGTGGGGTTTCCTGAACCCTATCATCATTTCATCTTTTTATAAGTAGCACCTATTTTATATTTATATTTTTTGTATTATTATTGTTTATGGACTATAAGAGGATAAAAATAAAATAAATTTGTCAAATATAATAAACATTTTTAATAACTTTAGGCGTTGTAACAAAAATAGAGATTTTTACCAAATAAAAGGAGACAAATCTCTTTGGCTTAGCCTTAAAAAAGCAACTTATATAATAACTTCTTATTGCCTTTTCATTGAGGGCTTAATGCGGTAGGAAACAAAAACAAAATTAAAAAAATAAAATATTATTAGCCTTCTTGAGATACTAGTTGGATCAAATCACCCCAATTCTTACAAAAAAAATGAGCGTTTTCTAAGAATATAGATACTTTATTTTTAGACATCGTGCACTGAAATATTTCGATTCCAGTACCATCTTAAGCCCAAAAGTCATTGAGGTTTTGTTTCCCAGAATGGTACAATCCTGCTAAAAATAAAAGCCCAACAACAGTCCGAGTCGCCTTCACTTTCGGGTAAAAACACCTCGTCCGTGTCGCCATCACTATCTCCCATAAGTGCCGATAACATTGCATCTTCATTTATACGACGAGCCGTTATGAGTCCCGGAAACAAATAAAGTAAATAAATAAACAAGGATTTATGTATAAATACGAATATTTTCCATATTATACCGCTTACCTTTTAGATGACGTCCTGAACTACGTGGGGTTTGTGACACCCCAATTAACTTTAACGGTGTCAGTCCGAGGCGACTGCGAACCTATTACTAAATCACTGTTACTATACGGATTGGCAATGTCGCAACTCCTTGCTAGATGATGTTTCGAGGTGTTCGCGCGACTATTAAAAAAGATACGAAGATTTTTGTTTCATTGGGGTTTATTAAACCCCACGTGGTGCACGGAGGGTTAAAAAAAAAATCCGTTCCCTGTTACGAGTTATGAACTTCAGTAAACTGAGTCACGCGCAGATGAAAGCGATAACTGATTTGCATTTGGAGTCCAATTTTAAATACCTAAATAAAAGTTAATAGTTTAAAAAACACTAGAAAAACACGCTTTTAAATGCACGTAAATTTGTTCGCGCTTTTCCTTTTTATTTGTAGTCTCCGTTTTCTTTGTGTTGCTGTTTGTTTTTTTGCCATATTATTCCCAAGAGTAGTGGCAATTAAACGGTGATCCCCCCAGAGGATTTGAAAGTGACATCTATAAAAAAAAAAATCTATGGATTACGCGGTAATTCAAAAAGGTTAAGAAAACTGACAACGGATTTTCTTTAGGTTTGTTAGAACCTTGAAACCTGATCGTGTTCAAAGTCCATTACGTGGCCTTTCTCACAAGTGCAAACACGACTATGATACGATATTCCATCATGGAATGCCAGTGCCTATCTTCCGGCTTCATCATCAGACCTTGAAACCTAATCGTGGTCGAAGTTCATTACAAGACTTTTCTAAGAAATCCAAAACAGTTATGATACGATTTTCCATCATGAAGTTCCAGTTCCTATCTTCCGGCTCCATCATCAAATCAGTTCGACAGTACCATATTATTATATTGTCATCAGAACTACATACAGCCACCAATTTTCATTACGCTTCGACCCTTGAAAGATGGTTAAATTAGTTACCTTAAATTCCATTACATAGTTAGTTACATACAGGTCGACCTAATAAAAGCGTGTTAAAAAGATGACTGTGTTTTGTTGATGTTTCTGAATAATGTATTTTTTATTCAGAGATAAGTTAAAATTAAAACAAAACAATGATGTAATGTTGTTTTCTGCTTCGAAACTAGCCGACCATTCAAAACTACACCACTAAACACGTCTAAGTATTTCGCTGAACTTTATAATTTCAGTAGAATGAGCAATTCGAACGTACTTATCAAAACTAATGTATCTGGTTGTAGTTTAATTTGGAAATGAATCTGTGGGCTGGCTGGAGGGAGCCGAGTAAGTCATCGTGTCGGTTTTAAGTGCAAACTGGCCGCTCAAAGTGAAACCTATTAAAACTTGTTAGTCACAGAAACATACTGATGTTATAAATGGCGTCCTCGTTTCATCATGTCTAACTTTGGAATTAAACATTCATATTTATGTAGTTTCACTTAGAAATATAGCAGGTGATGTAGGTGCCTAGGTAACATTATATGTATATATTATATACATCTGTTGTAGGTACGTAGGTATTCAGCGCACTTTCTAAAATAAATTGGGAGTATCATATCTTATTCTAATTGCTAACATTATTTAAGTATCAAGTAACATCATAATATAAGTAGTAAGGCAGCTCTGGCCTTAATTATTTTATTTCTGACTTAAATAATTATGAGTATCTTTTGCATATAAACACTTATTTTAATTGAAATGAGAACTGTGTGTGTCTGCAATCCCCGGCAGAAAATAAAGTACAAATCCAAAAAGCTGTCTCCATCGCTGATTAACAAAGAAGCCATACCATATTTTAAGGGTGGGAAATCATCCAATGACTGCCTCTCGATCATGGCGAAGCGGGAGGGTGTGGCAGACTTTTACTGACTAATATCCATCCGTGTTCCGTCATTTGCCCTTCGTGTTCCGAGGCCGCGGTAACTCGAACAATTCCGCAACCCTAACCTAGAAAATCAAACAAAACAGAATAGTGGCAGTTGCATTTATTTATATACGACTGCGGGCGGTGAATGCTACTCTCGTTTTAAGTCAGCGTTCGTCAAAGTTCATAACCACTCGCCGCGGTTTTATTTTGGGCGAATAATAACTTGTTGGCTGGTGCCCTAACTTTATAGCCATCTGGTGCCTGTAATCGTCTATTTAATTCAATAAAGCTTCTTCTACAACTTGACAAGTGTGTGTTGGTGATGAGTATGTGATTCAATGGTAGACCATTGACTTAATAACATTATCAAAATTTATAATATGAGTAGCATAGGACCATTCGACACTTTTGGGGGACAAAGATCCTTCGCTTCGGCTTCGGAGTGTTTTTTAGAGGTTACGGGCTCCTTTGGTCTGATGTTGATCATCTGAGTGCACGCTCTATGTTCTTCCCCAAAAGTCCAGACGGCTTTTGAAGGTTTCACCCCAATACGAAAAAGACGGGAAATATAATGCTGTTTTCATACGTACGAGCACAAAAAAGGTTCAACCGCGTGTCAAGATATTTATATGCCTTACAACTAAAGTAACTTCAACTCTTGTTGAGTGGCGTTTGTGGAAGAGCCACCACAATTTTGCCAATATCACGTGTAGAATCATAGACCATCAAACGCAGGAGGTTGTTCGGTTAGGTAAAGTTAAGTAAGTTCAAGTTAAGTATATTGGATAGTGAAAAGTATTAAAAAAAATATACATTTTGTACGCAAACATGATATGACAGCTTTTGTAATGTGTTACAAGTTTACCAGTGGCAGAAGGAATAGAATGATTATAAAAAAAGAAAATAAGAAATATGGTACAGAATTGTTAAAACTATAATACGCTAAAGCTTAATTTTATTTATCTCAATGAACCTACAACTAAAGTAAAGTTTTCAAACAAACCCGTACTAACAGTTCTCAAACTGCAGACTTGACAGGTTTACGTCATTGAATGTCTTCCATCGTCCATTTCTGTTGCGTACTTCGAGAAGCTTTTTTTTTGCTAGATGAGATACACGTGTTTCTAAAGATTAGGCTGCTATCTCATGTGTGGATCGGTCATGTTTAGTGAGTTCAATAATTTACTGGTTATGTTTTTACAGGTAGCATAAACGGTTAATAATCATAATTTTATATTACGGAATACCGATAGGATGAAGTTACCTAAATTAAAAATTAAATTCTTAAATTCTAAAAATTTACTGTCCGGGACGTCGAAGACCCTAAAAACACCAATATTAAGTCTTGTTAGGACTGGACGACCAATACTGGATTCTCACGCTCTTACGCTGTTCATCGTTAGCATAAAACAGACTGGATATAAGCACCCCTGTAGCATACATGCATGAAGCTGCTACGACTATGAAATTCACGATCACAATACTAGTAAACAATTAATTATAATTCGGCCATCGACCATAATTAACTCTCCGTTCCAGTTTAGATTCCGCACACAATCGGATGCCATCCCGTGCGTGTGTAATTTGTTGGCAATCCGGCACGGCGGTGGCACGGCACGGTAAAACTTAATGACGTGGAAGTATTGATGCGGGCGATAGCCACAGGTGAGCGGCTAGCCCGCACTAACTACGAGCCGTGTTACACACGGTCACTAAATGGTTTAGTAGTAGTGGTTGGGACTGCATGTGCTGGGTTTGGTTTCGGATGCCTTAGCTAAAGCGTTATTTACTATTTTTTTTTATCGCGTTTGACCACCATCTCTCCTGATGGTTAGTGATGATGTGGTCTAAGATGGAGCACGCTTACCTAGAAGTAACCTATTCACCCTTGACTTAAAGACCCCTAGGTTATAGCTATCGGGAAACACAGACTCGGGCAGGGAATTCCATTCCTTAGCCGTACGCACAATGAAAGTATTCCCAATACGTTTTGTGCGTATGAGTGGGATGTCCACCATTTTTTGTTTAATAAAAATGTTTTTGTCCGCCTTTGAAAGCAAATTTTCATCATATAGTCGAACCATCACTTAAAAACACTTAATTTTACAGTACAATTACGTGACGCCTGCGATATAGACCCACGTCACAGTAATTATAACCGAGTCCTCCCAATGTATCGCAAGACAAAAGAAAACATAATAACAGTGGTTTTGTATTCAAGAGGAAATCCGAGGGAAATTAAAAGAGGTCCGAATCGTTCCCGGGGGACATACGAGGCCCGATGTAGCGATAAATTGCCCGCCTCCGTCGCGCGCTTTTTATGGCCCCACCCGAATGTCCCGTTTGTTACGTTGCGAGTGACGTCACTGACTGTTAATTTTGACCTGCGATGTCACTGGGAGTCAGTGAAGCTGATTGCAATGTCACGGTGATGTCAGAGCGATGTCACGGCGCACGGTGGGCTGAAAAACGGCTTTCATAGACTTAGGCATTTTATTTTGCAAGTGCCAGTTTTTGTGCCGGATATCACTTCTATTTGTTATAACAATATAAAAAAATGACACCAGAATTGATTCTGCACAAAAACGAAGGAATTATAATTTTTTTACGAAAATTTTGTATGGAGCTAGTATGAAAAATCGAAATATCTCTGAAACGGCAGCGATAACCGTAATATCCTTATAGGAGGTTTTAGTACTAATTATTTATGATTTTTTGACATACGTTACATAATGGTTGTAGATGCCTTTTTTTTTTTTTAAATCGTCAAAATATTTTTATTTATTTTTACATATTAAACGTTCCTTTTAGTGTTTAAGTTGAAGAATTCAGAGCTTTAACAACTCTTAACATAAAATAGCATCACCCCTATAGACCTGAAGGACTAGACAGAGGTGTGTAGTATCTTGTTGATCTTGTAAGATTTCCAACAATACCAAATAGTTGAATATCAGTGTCAAAGTGCCCATGCTGTCGCTTCTTTTAGAAAGATAGGGGAATGAAATTGTTAATTGATCATACCCTAAAAGTATGATTACAACATAACCGGACACATAATAATATCGACACAAAAGGAATTTTAAAACCTTGCATACGTTCAAAATACAAAATAACATATTGTGTAGTCATCTAATGAGTCTGATGACAAGTAATTAAGTAATTAGAATGATGGTTGTAGTCTTCTGATTCTAATGAGCCTATTAAGTGATTAAATGATTTGAAATATCTCGCAACAATACCAACTAAGAACTGCATTCACCTTTTTATAATTAGTGAGCTAATGTGATTTGCTAATGTTGATTAGTTCTACTATGAGTTCTACGAAATGTTTTTGACGATTATAAATTTTTATTATCATATCTTTTATAACTTTAATGAGGGTAGTTAACTAATTATTGACTTTATACAATAAAAGGGCTATAATTTTGTTCCATAATTTAGATTGTTCACAACCGTGTAACTGCTAACACTAAAACTATTTGCTTTGCGACTACAAAATCTTAGAATGGAAAGTTTAATCACCAACTTAGATTTGTTTGTTCTTCTAAAAAGTGAGTGTCCTTCATTTAATCATGAAGTATTGTTTAGTGCAATTGTGTCCCGCATAGGCGATTGCCTTTCTGCCGAAGATCAAGTAACTCTCAAAGAATTTTGCCGGAGATTCACGCGAGCTGCTTTAAACAGGTGGCAGAAATCTAAACGATTCTTTGATAAGTTTAGAAATACGTACGGAGAGTGGTTGCAAGCAAATATTGATTGGCCGAGTTGCGTGCAAACTTTAATAAATCAAGAACCAACTGTTGATGAGATACAAAGAGCACGCTCAGTCTCTCCAGAACCTTCGACATCATCGACTGTTGGAACAATGACAAAAAGGTCCCGAAAACCATTCAAAGATCTGGGAAGCAAACAGAAAAAGAGAAGATCTAGTGAGCACATAGGCGAGGATTCCTGTGAATTGGCATATGCAGCTGCAGCACGTTTAAAAGAAGAAGGTTATGAAGATATCGCATCTGTAATCAATTATATGATCAAAAATCCAGAAGCTGCCGTTAAAATCAAGGAAAGCATTAAGAAAACAGTAATATTTACACCAGAGAAAGCACTTGGATTGCTTCTTTCACTTAAGCTTTCAAAGTGGCAATATATTACGTTGCGAGAGACTGCCATTCGGGAAGGTGCTAAGGATATTTACCCATCCTACTATAAACTGCAACAAACTAAGCTTGCATGCTACCCTCCTAATCAATCAGTATCAGTTACGGATTCATCAGCTAGAATTACACTTCAAGCTTTACTTGACATCACGGTGAAGCGGATTCTTCAAAGTCTTTCTGATAATGTGGAAAATAAGCAGTTAAAGCTGATATCGAAGTGGGGATTTGATGGTGCTTCCAATCAAAGCCGATACAAGCAGAAAATGGACGGCGAGCATGATGATTCAAGCATTTTCATGACCTCCTTGGTGCCACTGAAACTGACAGATGGAGATAATACTATATGGACAAACCCGAAACCATGCTCAACTTTTTATTGTCGTCCGGTTCAGTTCACTTTTGTAAAAGAAAGCCATGCAGTTGTCATTGATAACAAAAGAAAAATGGATGAGGAAATTGAGGCCCTTAACCCCACAGAGTGCATTAATAGTAACAGGGTGACTCATATACTAATGATGACAATGATCGACGCAAAAGTCTGCACGTACCTTTCTGAAGCTAGATCAAATGCATCATGCTACCTGTGCTTAGCAAAACCAACAGAAATGAACCACTTAGATGCTGTAACATCAAAAACTGTGTGTTCTGACATATATGAATTTGGCCTATCATCCCTACATGCCCGTATAAATTGCATGGAATGTCTGTTACACATTGCGTACAGACTTGACTTCAAACAGTGGGCAGCAAGAAGTAATGAGCATAAAGATATGTTACAAAACAGAAAAAAAAACATTCAAAATAAATTTAAAGAGGAGCTCAATCTGTTAATTGATATAGTAAAACAAGGCTCGGGAACTACCAATGACGGGAATACCGCAAGGAAGTTTTTCGAGTTTCCCAATAAAACTGCAGCTATTACTGGGTTGGATCAAAACCTGATAAAAAGATTTGCTGTTATTTTGCAAGCAATAACATCTGGTGAGAAGATCGATGTCATCAAATTTAAAGATTTTGCTCGCAAAACAGCAGAAAAGTACGTGGAATTATACGACTGGTACTACATGTCATCAACCGTACATAAACTATTAATACACGGAGCTGACATAATCGAAAAAAATGATATTGTCCCGATTGGGACTCTCTCGGAAGAAGCCTCAGAGTCTCGAAACAAAGATTTTAGGAGGTTCCGGGAACATCATTCGCGGAAAAGAAGCAGGCAAGATTCTAATCAAGATATCCTAAATATGCTTGTTGTTTCTTCGGATCCTTTTCTAAGTGCACAAAGGCCGAAGTTAGATGCCAAAAGGAAGACAACCTTTTTTGCTGAAACTCTCGACCTAATACAGTTTCCGGAAACTGAGTTCGAGTTTGTAGGTATATCCGATCTGGATTCTGACTCGGAATTGGAGTCCGACAACGAAAGTTGTAAAGAAAATTTGTAAAATTTAATTATTTTTCTTTATGTTCTTTTGTTATTTATGTTAGTTTATTGTACCAATATGTTTAGTTAATAATTTCATAAATTATAGTTTCAAATATGTATTTTGTATAATTGAATTTATTAGATATTATTTTTGTTACTTCTGTTTTATTTAAATTACCTATCAATAAAAAGTTTATATACAGTCTTTTTTTTTCACATATTCTTAATATTTGGGGAAAAAGCATGCTTCCTAACGATGTTCTTAACTTTGACACAGTTCATGGATCGTTTTGAACAGTTTCATATGTTAAAATAAATAATGTTAGTACTATAATCCCCTATAAGGATATTATTATTATTATGTGTCCGGTTATGTTGTAATCATACTTTTAGGGTATGATCAATTAACAATTTCATTCCCCTATCTTTCAAAAAGAAGCGACAGCATGGGCACTTTGACACTGATATTCAACTATTTGGTATTGTTGGAAATCTTACAAGATCAACAAGACACTACACACCTCTGTCTAGTCCTTCAGGTCTATAGGGGTGATGCTATTTTATGATAAGAGTTGTTAAAGCTCTGAATTCTTCAACTTAAACACTAAAAGGAACGTTTAAATATGTAAAAATAAATAAAAATATTTTGACGATTTTTTAAAAAAAAAGGCATCTACAACCATTATGTAACGTATGTCAAAAAATCATAAATAATTAGTACTATAACCCCCTATAAGGATATTACGGTTATCGCTGCCGTTTTAGAGATATTTCGATTTTTCATACTAGCTCCATACAAAATTTTCGTAAAAAAATTATAATTCCTTCGTTTCTGTGCAGAATCAATTCTGGTGTCATTTTTGTATATTGTTATAACTAATAGAAGTGATATCCGGCAAAAAAACTCGCACTTGCAAAATAAAATGCCTAAGTCTATGAAAGCCGATTTTCAGCCCACCGTGCGGCGATGAGATCATTTCGTCGTCGATGCGTCTGCAACTGTAAACTATCAAGCACAGTTTTACGTATTCAAAATTTTCATTTCGATAAATCACCCAAAGGAAAATGTCTGCTAGTCTAATAGATTATTAAATATGCAAAACTGTGCCAAGGCAGTTTTATGCTATATTTTCGTTTATATCCTTTGCACTGATCTAACATAAGTGACAGGGCTGTCATTGTAATAGATTTTAAATATGGTGTTTTCAATTTTAGACGCTAAAAAAAAACCGGTCTAGTGCGTGTCGGGCCACGCACAGTGAAGGGTTCCGTAGTTTTTATAACAGCCAAGTGCGTGTCGTCTTCGCTGACTGATCGTTTCGTACCATGCTCTAACTAAAAGCCAAACATGACTACCTAACTAATTTGATTTCCTATATGTATAAATCCTCACCTGATCCGACAATTTTGCACGGAAAGTTTTATTTTTTTTTAGAGATTTGTATAAATAAAACTTGTCATAGCCGGTGTTTTGAATTTAAATATATTCTATTATTACTATTTCAATCTTCAAATTCCTACACTCAACGAGACTTGATTATGAATTTCACAATTCAACTATTTCAATTTTATCTATAGCCTCTACACACAATCTCAAGAACTTATTTTTTTTTCTACACACAATCTCAAAAACTTAATTTTTTTTTAGGTGGGGCCACTCGTATGTAGTTCAGCACACTAAGGCTGGTCACTACTTAACCGGGCGATCAAGAAAAACTCTTTTTTTTTATAGGGCCACTCGTATTTCAGCACACTAAGGCTGGTCACTACTCAACTGGGAGATCCTGTGGTGACCTCTAAAATTAAAGGCCCCCAGCCAGGGCTTACAAACTAGAATTACATTTTAAACAACCGTACGCTAAGGACACTCCCTGTGGAGTTCGGGCCTCGGCATAGCGTGGTCGTTGGTGGAGGGCAGCAAAGGGACAGGCTGGGTCCATATTATTTAAGGGGTTATTTATCGCTACTGGTTCAGCATCGCGGGCTGGCTCGTTTGGCAAAGGTCGGGGAGAGTTTCCGTTACAAGTACGCGGACGTCGCGACGGGCCTCGTCGGCGAGGCCGGAATACGGAACGCGTTTTATTTCTGTATTTTCTAAGAGTGCTAGTTTCCCTACTGCTCTCTTGTCGGATGGTGGTGGGGTCGTCGGGCTCGTCTAGGACGTTATGCGGGCGACGAACCCGAGAAATATTGGAGGGTCTGTATCGGGCGGCCGATACGATCAGGGGGTTTGTGTGGTTTTCAGCAGAGGTGAAGTAACGCACTGAATGGCGTTTCAGCACTTGCTTTAAAAAACTTAATAGTTTTCCTAACTACCTACTTATAGTTTTGGCGGTAACGAAACCATTGTGAGATATAATTCAACGACAACGCCATCTAGTTAGAAAAGAAGTACTAATTGTTACACAAAACTGAAAAATGAGACTGGTTTGACACAATCCTCAACTAATTTAATTACTTAAACACAACTTACTATAATTTTACTGGACAGAAACTGTTTTTTAACCGACTTCTAAAGAAGGAGTAGGTTATCAATTCATCACGTATATATAATATATATTTTTTTATGTATGTGCACCGATTACTCCGTCAATTGTGGATCGATTTAGAAAATTATTTTTTCGTTTGAAATGGTATGCTCTCGAGGTAGTACCATTGTCACCAAATTAGAATTTGATGAAGGGATCTCATGGAAATCGAAGGAAATCCTCAAATTTTAAAGGCAATCGTATAGCGATTTTGGTATTTTTTATAGTAACTTGTGCATTTGCTCTCAGAAAGCACCATTTGGTGAAGCGGAACTGATGAAGAAGATCACAGATGGCCACCGGAACTACTCAATAATAAGTATTTCACGAGTTGCGGTTCGATTACTTTAAAATGGTTGCTAAGCAATTTATGGTCGTCACAATGTGAATGGTGAAATGGAGCTGATGGTGAAATACCAGGAGAACTCCTCAACAATTAACGCCCCTGCATCGGGAAAAGCAATATTTTGTAAAAGGTGATGAGCAAGTTGACATTAGGCTATTGTAACTTAGATAAATTATAAACAGATCCAAAGACACCATCTTCTGAAATTAAAGTTATTTTCACATTGTACCTAGTGGTTTTTTGGAAGTCGGTATTTTTTTGTTAAAAAGTTTTTTTATAAAACTTAGGTATTTAAATATGAAACTAGCGCGATACAACGGACGCTTAGCGCCATCTATCGACATTTCTATGGAGTTGTTCGAAATTTTCGAGTCAAATACAATTGGTCGACTATTACTCGTAAACTTGTAAAGCCCACTCATGTGTGATAGTTTTCCTTTAAACTTCGTTATATATAGGTACTACTGCCATGACATTTGAATATCTAACTACAACCGTTTAGTTGATAGAGGGGGGACGACACTTGACTCTAACGAAAATTGGTACTTTAAAGCTTGATAAGTCACGAGCGGTTTACTTAATCAGAAAACGGTCTTCCTAAACCCCTAATATTTTTGAATGACCTATCCAACGATATCCCACACTATGTGAAGGACGAAAAAAAAAATATCATCTCACTTTACATGTAGGGGAGGTACCCTAAATTATTGTTTTTTTCAAAATTTTATTTTACTACTTTTTTGGCGTTATTAACCCTTGATAGCTAACGTTCGTCAAAATGACGAGCATCTAATAAATATCTCCCTCTCCCTTTCTAATGGTTTTACCTACATATTTGCTGATTTGAGCCAACTTAGTGACCGCTAGACTACGTCGCGTGGTGGTCACGTTTAGCCGGTAAGTACTTTTGTTTTTGAGATACCTACTGCATACTCGTCATTTTGACGAATGGTTAGCTTATGCGTAACTTTTAAATTTGTTTTGATTATTGTTTTGTTTTTTTTTTTAGTTACATAGTTAATAGTAATGATTGGCTAGGATGTTGATCACAGATGATGACATAGTTCGTGCGTTAGATGATGACGATTATGTCAACACAAATAATATGTTATTTATAGTGAAAAAGAGGATGATTTGTTGGCTGATGACCTGGAAAGTAACTTTCACGATGAACCCTCGGACAAAAGTATGCCCACCTTTAGATATTGAGGAGGAACAAGAAAGTTCACTTCCGATGCTCTTCCTCTCAAATAAAATTCTTCATCGGCTTCCAACTCTATTATCCACTTGACCCAGGACAATATTCGTTTTATGAAATGCTCAATATATCGAGTATCAACTCTTACGTCCTATATTGCCATAATGTCTTGGTGTCTGGATGTAAACCACTGTCACGAGGAAGCTTTATGAAATAATTCCATGAACAACTAGTTGAACCATGGCTAAAACGTCTGCTTGAAATACCAACAATGCCTCGAAGAATAAAAGACAAAATAAGACATGTATTAGGTTTGAACCATGAGGAACATGCTGAAGGTCAAGGTCAAGTTCTTGGGCAATCTGGTTTTAAATGTCCTCTGATACCTGATAAAGCCTAGCAAGGAAAAGGAAAAGCTGCAGTTTGTGTTCCTATTAGAAAAGGCGCACAACAAAGAATCACTGCAATAGTTGCAGAGTTCCCATTTGTGGCAAACATACAGTCGACTTTTGCCCAACTTGCGCCAAAAAAATCTAAGTAATTTGATACTCACGGTTAATTTTATGATTTTTGCTTTATTATACCAAAAGAAAAAGAAGAAATTTATAAAAAATAGTGCCTAATTTAGTCATTGTAAGATTTAATGCCTTATTGATCTCAAAGAAACATGTGTCATTTAAGATTTGTGATTTAGTACTTAAAAGTTAAATAAGTGTTCATTTACGTAATAATAATCCTTAATTTATATCCCATATTACCCATAAATGTAATAAACCTGATTAAAATAATATACAATTTTAATAAAAATCAACTTTAAAAAATGCTCGTCAAAAAGTCGAATGGTTAGCTTATCATAGAAGTTTAGGAACGTTAGCTATCTAGGGTTAACGTGTATACTCATGCTAAATTACAAATTCCTAGTACCAATAGTTTTTGAGCTAAACCGCGGACAGACGGACAGACAGACGGACATGGCGAAACTATAAGGGTTCCTTGTT
Organism: Tholera decimalis; assembly: GCA_943138885.2. NCBI lineage: Eukaryota > Metazoa > Arthropoda > Insecta > Lepidoptera > Noctuidae > Tholera > Tholera decimalis. The sequence continues at coordinate 801,243 of OW964553.2, read as the reverse complement.
GACTACGGAACCCTAAAAAGAGCTTTTGGTTGAATATTTTTTATCTGTGTGTTTGATTCGCTATTATAGTTAAGCTAGTGTAGTGAAGTAGACAATCGTAAACAGATTTAGAAGACTTTTAACGATTTTAATATTTTGAAATATCCTTCAGAGACTCAAACTCAAAACATGAGAATGAAACGAGAGACATGGAACTCCAATGATACAACATTGACTTCCTAAATTCAGATCATTACATCGTTATGTTACTGCGTTATACTGGTAGAATGTATTGATCAAGACTTAAAAGTTATGTTCAAATGAACAGGAACCTTTGAAACGTGTGGCCACTTGAAGTATGCGCGAGTTGATAATGAGTAAATACAGCTATCATATTGATAGGTGCACACCAGGGTCGGTGCACCTGGCCTACATTCCGCAGTCTGCAGCCACCAATAGCGGTTAATTAGCGCGCGCCGTCGGATAATACATGCGCTAAACACTCTACAGATTTGAGATATTCGCGCTTAACCCTCCAATTCGACTCCCCCCCTGCCCCCTACCGCTGTCGTCATCGCTATTCTATTGCGAGTTTAGTTCGCTCCAAACTTGGCCGCTTTTAAGCCGGGACTCGCTTGGCTTTAGGAAATTTACTAGTTTCAGCTATATTAGACCGGTATACAAGGATAAGTGCCCCGCTAAACTACTGAAGTTGTTAACAGGATTTCAAAGGTTTGCAATTTGGTATGCGGTTTCATTAAGCAGCTAAATACGATTTCCCGGCGAACTCATACATATGGGAGTATTTAGCATACTGAGTTTGTTATTCAAGTGAGTGATCCACGTTCTTGCGAGCGGTGATATTGCGAGGAGTGGTCGTCGGTCACTGGCAGGTAAAGCGAGATAATACGATGAGTAATCACGACGAGCGTACGGCGAGAAAAGAAACAAATGAATGTTTCCTTAGTTGTCTCGCGCTGAGATTTATCACCGACAGGTGACCGGACCGGACCTGACGCTCCGGCACCCGGCACAGCGCGAGCATTAAAACATAGCCCATAACGAACTTTAACGAACTGTCGATTGTTTTGAGACGGCGAAGCTTCCATTAAACCGACGCGCCAGAACTTCCCTGTCCCCAGTTTTAATTGAAAACGTCGTAAAATCTATCGCAGACAGACGGCAAAGTTCTGCCGGCCGGCCGGACTCCATATAGTTCTAATTACAAAATTCAAATCGCGCTTAAACCAACCGACTTGATTACGGCCAGTGTCGGCGAGTAATTTGGGGATTCCTCGGCAAGTCGGCACCGCGCCGTGTCGACGTGGCACGTGGCTGGCACGCGGCCAGCTGTCCCAGTGTAGACACAGCTCACACAGCGCACACCTAACCCGACAAGATCATACCAATTCGCAGTTCTTTTTGCTACATAACCTCATTCTCAGACATTGTTATTATCCTAGCTTAGCTCCCACTTATAAGTAGAAACGGTTATTATTCAAATGAAACTCTTTTAAGTAGGTTTGTCTGGTTCGGTCACAATTTTCCAGTTACGTTCGATAATGCAATTTCGCTGTTCAGTGTAACGTGGAAGAGAAACTGTATATCTTATTTTTATAGTTGTTAAAATAAAGTGGTTTCGTCTCATTCCTTTCTGGGTGCATTCGTATCTCCGAATTAGTGCTTTAGAGAAAATCCTCTGCGAGATAAAGCGTTTAAAACATCTCTGAGAACGCAATAAATCTCACATGTTGCGCTGTTAATGATATATACAGGGTGCAGCGTGGCGTCTTCGCCGTGTGTCCGGCGCTCGGCCCGGATAGCAGTGGCTTGCAGGGACTCGTTTAAAGCTTGCAGAATTGCTTCTCTAATTGCTGACTAAATTTTTTAATCCTCCATTTTAATTAAGAGTAATTACTAAGTATTGGAATACTACTGCTCTCTTGCAGTTATGAGTTAAATTTATATTCACCGCATCGGTTTGCGAGCCAACATTAGAAAAATCATTCTAATGTTTAATGATGACTTTTATGAGTAGAAATATTTATGATCATGTTCACGTACAGCATACAGACGCCATTGTGTGTGCGGAACAGGCTCATTAGTGGCTTGCCTCCCGGCCGGGCACGCGGCGCGACCTGCGGGATGCACTGCACCACAGTGGCGCGACACACTTAGCGCCTGAATAAATCATTACTTAATAGGACCGTCGCATTACACTTACTTACTTATCTTCACGTCGACATAAAAAGGCTGCTTTGCTTCATAAACTTCATTAAATAAGAGGTCAGAACTCAGAAATAAACCTCATACTTTACTGCACTCGTTTGTTTGACATTCCCTTATGCAATTGTGGAAATGCAACGTATGATACAGGTAGGTAGGTATTTTATTATAAGTATTTGGGGATATGTGGAACAGGGTGTAAACTCCCGTATTCCCAGTGAAAAGGGAGGATCCTCTGACCAGACAGGTGTTTTGTCTGGTGGGCAACTGCCCGATGTTTATGATCGGGTGATTTGTTGGCTAGTTGAGCGGTAAACTGCTTGCGTGATACAGGATTTCTATCGTTTAGTTTGTATGTTGCGAGATAGATGTCGCTACAAGTACGATAGATAAGCTCGTGGTTATAATAATAACTGCTGTACGGATTAATTTAAAAAATTGCTAAGGTTGGTTCGTAGATGGGTTACCTTCTTAACATAGCTTTCGAGATTCTGTCGTAGCTCTAAAAACTATATAGGTTTCTATATAGCTAAATTATGGAAAGAAAGAAAGAAAATTGCGTTTATTGGCACATAAAAATAAGAAACACACTTTATATACAACATTAAAAATAAAAAACAATATTGTGCCAAAAGGGCCTCAACTCTGCATAATGTCAGGAGGCAACCCTAGGTATTACCACCTAACGCTGATTTGCAGCTGCAGCCCACGTGTGCCGCACGCTCGAATGTACAATACACACGCGTAAACGTTCTAGTCAAAAGTTAAAGAAAAATAACTGAATTATGCCGTAATAATATCCATAATAATTTGGAATATGACTCATTAAAAGAATTGAAAAAATTAATAAAATGGAATAATTAAATAAATGATCCGCATGTTCCACAACACGGTTAGAAGCCAGATAGTCTGACACTAGTGTTGCTAAGAAGTATTGTCCCGTTACATGGTTGTGGAGATCAGACAGTCAGTCGCTCTATCTATGTACAATACAGGTACTCACGTGTATCAGATTCGACTGGTCTGACCCCAAAATAGTTCTCTAACTGCAATATCTCTGACTGCATTCTACTTTTAACACGTTGAACGCCAACGCTTGAGCTTTGTGAGCAGTGAGCTTACTCTTCAGGCCAAGCAAAAATCACAGTTCTATCCAAATTTAGACCAAATGTTTTATTTAATTGTTGGTTTAACGGGAAGCCAACCTCAAAAAATAAAAATTGGATACTTATATCTCATGTCCAAATGTGTGTTTTCATTAACAAAAGTCAACTTTAGTCATTAATTAATGAATTATGGAGATATTAAACGCCGGGCAGCACTGACCGACGCGGCCCGAACGGCAAGTCTAGTTGTCGGCCATCACTGACCGACGCGGCCCGAACGGCAAGTCTAGTTGTCGGCCATCACTGACCGACGCGGCCCGAACGGCAAGTCTAGTTGTCGGCCATCACTGACCGACGCGGTCCGAACGGCAAGTCTAGTTGTCGGCCATCACTGACCGACGCGGCCCGAACGGCAAGTCTAGTTGTCGGTCATCACTGACCGGCGCGGCCCGAACGGCAAGTCTAGTTGTCGGCCATCACTGACCGACGCGGTCCGAACGGCAAGTCTAGTTGTCGGCCATCACTGACCGACGCGGCCCGAACGGCAAGTCTAGTTGTCGGCCATCACTGACCGACGCGGCCCGAACGGCAAGTCTAGTTGTCGGCCATCACTGACCGACGCGGCCCGAACGGCAAGTCTAGTTGTCGGCCATCACTGACCGACGTGGCCCGAACGGCAAGTCTAGTTGTCGGCCATCACTGACCGACGCGGCCCGAACGGCAAGTCTAGTTATCGGCCATCACTGACCGACGCGGCCCGAACAGCAAGTCTAGTTGTCGGCCATCACTGACCGACGCGGCCCGAACGGCAAGTCTAGTTGTCGGCCATCACTGACCGACGCGGCCCGAACGGCAAGTCTAGTTGTCGGCCATCACTGACCGGCGCGGCCCGAACGGCAAGTCTAGTTGTCGGCCATCACTGACCGGCGCGGCCCGAACGGCAAGTCTAGTTGTCGGCCATCACTGACCGGCGCGGCCCGAACGGCAAGTCTAGTTGTCGGTCATCACTGACCGGCGCGGCCCGAACGGCAAGTCTAGTTGTCGGCCATCACTGACCGGCGCGGCCCGAACGGCAAGTCTAGTTGTCGGCCATCACTGACCGGCGCGGCCTGAACGGGAAGATGCATTTTTTTTTCTTGGCGTTCAATGTGTTAATAATATTCATAGCCCCGATCTCTTATCTAAAGTTAATTTAAACATTCCGACTAAAACCCGGTATAATCCACCTTTACGGGTACCTTTCAGCTCAACCAAGTATAGGCAAAATTCATTTATTGTGCGTGCAAGCAGAAGCTTTAATAACCGGTGTAAGCAGCACCCTTTTTGATTTTGACCCGTTTATAACAAGTGTGATTGCAGGCAGAACACGCCTAAGCCTTGATTTTTTCAAAAATATTTAATATCTGTAGTTATTGTGTTGTATGTGTTATTTATATCTGTTATCTATTTAGGCACTTTGAATATTGTATTTATGATATGGTTATATTAAGATTATACACCTTTTAAGTGTTCAATTTAATTAAGATTTTCCTGCCTCTAAACGTGAGGACTTTTAATTGGCTCACTGTCTACTATACTATATATTTTCTGTATTTAATAGCTGTTAGTCCTCCATACTTCTTAAATAAATAAATAATAATTCTTTAATTATAAGTGCAGAAAACTTGCGTAGTAGGTATTTAACCTATTGATTACCTGCCATCTGAGAGTTTAACTTTCTATAAACGGCTGGGAAACCCAATAGTTTGCTTGCTCAATTAATAGAATAATGGTTTGTGATGATGCATTAGATAGGATTGTCAGTATATGAGTAACTATTTGTTTCAGAATGTTATGTTTAATGATATAATAGTTTGTATTAAAAAGCTTCAAGTCCTACTTATTTGATTGCTCTAAAAAAATTCAGAAGAAATAAGGAACTGAACGCGCTTGAGTCTATCGAGAAGCGGGCCAAGAGACTCATTGGCAACGATGCACTGGTCGAGTCAAAGGTCCAGAGGCTTGAACATCGACGACGAGTTGCAAGTTGCAATGTATACGTTTTTATAATAAAATTCCTAGCCATATTCAAGAACTAAGTATTAATAAATTCAAATTATTTATAAAACGTAAGCTATGTCAGAAAGCGTTTTACACTGTTAAAGATTATATTGAGGACAAGAAGGCTTGGGAATGAGCTGCTCCAGTGATATACGTGAGCATTTTTTATTTTTTAAATTTTGATAGTTGATTTATTTTTTATTGATTAAAATATTTGTTTTGTTAAGTATTGTATATACCTATTTATTTTGTTTTTTTTTTAACATAATTATTTCATTATTGTTAATGTGAGGACAATGTAGGTTATTCTTTCTTCGTTGTTTTTACTTTCACTATAATTTATTTAATGATCTCAAGCAGTTTGAGTACTTGTGTGGCCTACCCAAATGTCCGTTGGTATTTTTTGTCAAATTGTTGAGCTCCTTAAGTTCTAAGTTGAGCTACACGATAACTGACAAATGCTTGCACTGTCTGGACAGGTCCGCTCAAATTTGCGTGGTTATTTCCTCAAAAGAATACCACAGACATGAACCTACATGCTTCTCATATAAAAATACAAATTGTCTGGACTTTAAAAGAGACTATGACCTCTGAGTTTGTATCGGTGTTTCTTCTCAGAGTAGTCAGTTAGGAAATACCGGCCTCATCTAGCTAAACTTAACACGCAAAAAAACATGACGTGTAAAAGTGTTATTTATAACCAATTTACAAAATAAATATTTCATTTCATTTCAAAGTCTGTCGGTTTTCTATCGGTTACATTTCGGGGAGTGTGCGATGGAATTACACAATCTAATTCCACCAAGCCCATTCCATCATCGGACTACGAGACAAACGGCGAAGCGCCATCGTTACATGGTGGACATCCCACACATACGCACAAAACGTTTTGGGAATACCTTCATTGTGCGTACGGCTAAGGAGTGGAATTCCCTGCCGGAGTCTGTGTTTCCCGATAGCTATAACCTAGGAGTTTTTAAGTCAAGAGTGAATAGGTTACTTTTAGGTAAGCGTGCTCCATCTTCGACCACATCATCACTTGCCATCAGGTTAGATGGTGGTCAAACGCGAACCTATTTTAAATTAAAAAAAAAATCAAATCCAAATTATTTGAAGCTATCTACAAAATCTCTTTACAAATCGGTGTTAGTGCAGCGTCGCAGGTCGAAAGCGCATGCGGGCCGAGCAATCTAAGGCGCACAATAAAATTAATCTCCTCCCTACACATCAAGTGGTGGCTAAGCAAGTACAAATGTACGGAACACGGCAAACAGGTGCCACACAACTTACCCACTTATTATTTCAATTTTCACTACTTTAATAACTGTTGGCACCATTGTATTGTAAGTAATTATGTTCCAGTCTTTGTATTGGTATCTACTTACTATTGATTGAAGCTATACATATTATGTATATTATTACAGTAGAAATAAATCCCACAAGATCGTCTTATTGGTTTGACCGTGAGATCGGTTGAGTCGTTTTAAACACAGGTGAATTAATTTAAATAAGTAATTATGTAGGGAAAATATATTTAGGGAAAATTTTCTTAAGCCTTACTTTGTTTCATTCCGAATAGCTGCCGGCAAATAATTATGTACAATATTTCAATTAATTAAACTGAATCTTTGTTCTTTTTTGAAGTGCCTAATAAAAACGATGATGTCGAAGATGAAGCACGCTTATAGCTATCAGACCCCCAGGTTATAGCTAACAGAAAACACATTCTGATAAGAAATTTCACTCCTTAGCAGTAAGCGCAATGAAAGTAAAACGTTTTTAGGAATACTTTCATAGTGTTTGTGCTTATGGATGGGATGTTATTTTTTGTCTACCAACTAACTGGAACTTATGGGTCGGATGTCCACCAAGTAACTGGCTTATGGTTGGAATGTCCACCAAGTAACTGGAATTTATGGGTGGGATGTCCACCAAGTCCTCCTTAAAAATAGCTAGAAGAGATACAGATGTTTAACAAATCAATGAAAGTCTGGCTGTTCTCTCGAAATGGTTCTCAGCTAATAATCTCGCACTTAATGCGAATAAGACAAAATGTCTCAAGTTTTCTTTACCTAATGTCCCACAAGCTGGACTCAGTTTGATACTTGACGGCAAACGAATTGATCTTATTACTGAAACTGTATTTTTGGGTGTAACTATTGACTCAAAGTTGCAATGGGGCCCTCACATTAGGACTCTTTCAGGTAAATTAAGCTCAGCTGCATAAATGCAGTAAGAAAAATTAGGCACTTGAATGATATAGCGACAGCTCGGTTAGTTTATTTTGCTTATTTCCACAGTATTATGTCTTATTGTATACTACTGTGGGGATCCGCAGCTGACGTAGATTCAATCTTCATACTACAAAAAAAATTTTAGCAAAAAATAGAACCGACTTCCATATCAAAACACTACAAAGCGAAAAATAACTTTAATTTCGGTAGTCGGTGTTATTGGTTTTGGACTTTCTTTTTTTTTTCACACCGCCTTCCGAAATTAAAGTTATTTTTGGCTTTGTAGTGTTTTGATATGGAAGTCGGTTCTATTTTTTGCAAAAAAAATTTTTTCACGCTTTTTAGTGGGTCGGTTTGTAATTTGTCTAGTTTCAAAAGCCATAATGTCAACAACTTATCACCTTTTACAAAATATTGCTTTTCCCGATGCAAAGCCGTTAATTTTTGAGGAGTTCTCCTGGTACTTGACCATCAGCTCTACATCACCATATGTACTGTGACGAGCATAAAGTGTTTAACATCCGTACTCAAGTAATCGAATCGCAATCCACGAAATACTTATTATTGAGTAGTTTCAGTGGCCATCTGTGGTCTTCATCATCAGTTCAACTTCCCCAAATGGTACTTTTCGAAAGCAACTGCTCAAGGTACTATAAGAAATACCCAAAACGCTATAGATGTGCCTATAATATTTGAAGAGTTTCCTCGATTTCTCCAAGATCCCATCATCAGATCCTGATTTCATAACAATGGGACCAACTAGATAGTATACCCTTTCAAGCGCAAAAAGAATTTTCCAAATCGGTCCAGCCGTCTCTGAGTTATCAAGACGAATTGTAAACCACCTTTTTTTGAAGTCGGTTAAAAAGAGGGCAATCCGGGCAATTTATAAAATGGGTCCCCGCGAATTCCTTAGAAATGTATTTAAAGAAGTAAATATACTGACTCTGCCTTCTCTTTATATATTAGAAAGCATATTGTATGTACGCAAAAATATAGGACTTTTTAAGATTAGAAGCGATTTCCATACAATAAACACGCGCAATAAACATGAAATTGTTATACCCAAATGGAGATTAGCCAAGACAAACAAGTCATTCCTTATAAACAGCATACGCTTTTATAACAAGTTGCCAAAGTATGTAACAGATCTTAGCGAGGGAAAATTTAAAACCCATATTAAACGTGTCCTTTTGAAAAAAGCATATTATAAGATTAAGGACTACGTTGAGATAAGACTGCTTGGCAATGATTCCTTATGCACATGTGGCTTCCCTGGCTTATTGTGACTGCATTATTGTATAAAGGTCTATTAACAACCCCACTTTTTTTTGTGTTGTTGTTATTATTTGTTTTTATTTTGTTTTTTTTTTTGTTGTTATTTTCATTTTATTTTACTTGTATATAATTTTTATTTTTATGTCATTTGCTTAGTTTATTTGCAGTTTTGTAAAGTTAATTTTTAATGTAAATGTGTGAACACTATAGACTCTGAGATTCATTTCTGATTAGTTATATTACATTTTGTTATGTCAATTAGTGTATACTGTCCTCTCATATCAAAAAATAAATAAAAAATTTAATAAATAAAAGATTGTGAAAATCAAGATTTTTTTTAAAAGAGTAACCGTGTAGTTTCTTGCCGGTTCTTCTCCTATGTAAAATAAAACAATTTTGATTTTGAGTAACTGGAACTTATAGGTCGGATGTCCACCAAGTAACTGGAACTTATGGGTCGGATGTCCACCAAGAAACTGGAACTTATGAGTCGGATGTCCACCAAGTAACTGGAACTTATGGGTCGGATGTCCACCAAGTAACTAGAACTTATGGGTGGGAAGTCCACCAAGTACGTAACCGGTGGAATTAGGTTGTGCAATTCCATTGCACACGCCTTGATATGTAACTGATAGATCAATAGGCTTACTACTCCTCGACGATGTTCAAGGCTCTAGAGCTTTAATTCGACAAATGCCTCGTTGCCAATGAGCTTTTTGGACTGTTTCTCGATATTTCTAAGAACTGACATCTTATAAGGCCCAACTGCAGCCGGGAGCTCTAACAAAATGAAATGTGTGAGACGCAACCGCACTGTCGGCTGTACCAAGAACGCTCACGTGAAACGAACTGCATAAGAATGAGTACGTAGTTTCACAATAACCAGAAACACACATCTGCTCTTTGGTATAATATGAATAACAAGACCATATTGATTCGCCTTCGTGACACAATGATTCCGCTGCGGATTCAGTCCTCCCAGTGGAGACCGCACATTGACAGAATAAGCAATCAAAACGAACTCGCACTTATTCAATATACTTTTCAATATAAGCTGGTAACAAAACACGGTGTTTGCGCCCATCACTAAATTGGTTCGGAGCGGTCAGAGCGAGCGGCAGAGAGCGCTCAACTCTAATACGCAGTTAGTATCGCAACAGTGCAAGTATGCGGCACTCGGACGCAACGAGGGTACCCACTGGCCGTTGAGGGCTGCCTCAGTAGTCAGCGAGCCCGTGTGTCCATGAGATAGGTACTTTTATTAGCTTCTCACATGTACAAATCTAAACGCATAAAGCCTTATAACGTTAGCTGTTGCAGTCACTTTGTTGCTATATAGATTTGCTGCAGGCACTATTGCTTCGAACCCGTGACCTCTCGATCACAAGTCCGACACGATAGCCATTACGCTATTAACGTTGACTTCTCATTACAATTCTTGTAACATTGCTTCGCCATGACACGAGACGGTGGGTACCGTTGCAGTGCCTCGGCAGCCCTACACTCGGACTACTCCAGAAGCTCTCCGCGCAAATTAAAACCGAGTCTGATATTTATTTTTAAACGCTCCCTGCCGCTCCCCCCACTCCCCGCTCCCCGGCCGCACCGGGCGCCACTATTTGTACACTTTCCAGTTTTCTCTTATATTGTTTAATTAGAACGAACAAAAGGCCTATTTACATCTCAGTGAAGCCTGAAGCCCGGGATTTCTTCATTTGTTTGATGGCTTCAACTCCGCAGCTTGTAATCGCTGCAGTTCCAACACTTATTGCTGTCTTTTATTTTATATTGTTGCACTTCTGCTGCTGGCGCATTTTGTAAGAAGTTTAATACGGGCAAAATTGTTTCGATGAAATTTTTTGTGTCACTGAATCATTTTTAGGGTTCCGTAGCCGAATGGCAAAAAACGGAACCCTTATAGTTTCGTCATGTCTGTCTGTCTGTCTGTCCGTCCGTCCGTATGTCACAGCCATTTTATTCCGAAACTATTAGGACTATACATGTGAAACTGTATGGTAGGTAGGTAGATGTATTCTGTAAACCGCTTTCCGATTTTAGGAAAAAAATTAAAAAATATTTAAAATAAAGGGTGAACAAAATACATGGAACTGAAACTGAACATATTTTCTTTTTTCATGAAACCTATGCGTGTGTGATATTTCTAGACAGGTCTTTAAAAATGACATTGAAGTTTCTGAGATCACTTTTTCATAAAGTTAATCGTTTAAAAGACGTACGCTTCCAAAGTAGTAAAATGTGCCCCCCCCCCCTCTAACTTCCATAATAATAGAGTGAAAAATCTAAAAAAAATATATGCTGTAGATGTCAATGTAAAATTTCAAGAAAAATTGGTTTGAACGAGATCGGGTCAGATACAGCATATTTTCTATAACCATAAATATAACTTTGTAATTAATACAAACACTATGAAAAACAAAGTTATTTGGCGTAGTTACTACGGAACCCTTCATGGGCGAGTCTGAGTCGCACTTGGCCAATTTTTTAATGTGTGAATAAGTTAACAGGTATACAATACATCTTTCAAACGCGGCAAACGTGGCATAGGTTCGAAGAAATCTCTCTCTCTTCATATACTCAGCACATTGCACACTCCACATGATTTACTTGCGTCCCCTATCCGCGAGTGAGTGGGTGAGTGTAAAGAGTAAGTAGTGTCGCTAATTTAGCGTCAGAGTGGGAGGACCCTCAGGATGCACTCCGGAGCTAACGAGTCCCGGCCACCTCGTGCGACACGACACACTACACTGTACCGCATAAACAGAGGTGCAAGTTACAATATAAATTGAAACATATTGCTCATACTGGTGAAAACAGTATAACAACGTAGAAGACGCAATTTGCATGATATACAAAGCTTTTAGGATACAAAACGCATCTATTAATTAAAACCGGCAACGTATCATGACACGCACTTTGCCGGTTTTAATTAATCAGGTATAATGAAGGGTTCCGTAGAAGTTCATAAAGATGAAACCACGAATATTATTATTTTAGTCCCTTTATGTCTTTATTGAACTATTCTAGAAGCATACTATTTTTACATCTTCAAAGGACTGACATATTTGGTATTAATTTTAACTTAATAACTTCACGCGTTTGTTATTAAAAAGGTTTTGATAGACTGCAAGATACACAGATGGACCGATAAGGAAGTGACCTTATAAATGTGCCATTTTTCTTTTTGGTGTACGTACCCCTAAAACTAGTCCATAACTGCTCTTTAACCAACATTATTCGATGGTATTTATCTCCTTTCATTCTGCCCATTCAAAGATTGTATGTAACATATTGTCCTGTGCGATAAGACCACCCATTGTACAATGTACACTCCGCTGCAAGCTATGAGGTATATATTTTATTTTATTTTGATAAGTACAGTGAGAGACAGACTACAGACTAAGACATTTGGTACCTACAGCTATAACAATATACAGTACATAAATGAAGTCCAATTATTACTGTACACAGCATTCAGTGTCTAATATACTTTTTTTATAGTTGATAGGCTTGCGTTTGACCATAATCTCACCTGATGTTAAGCGATGATGTGGTCGAAGATGGAGCACGCTTGCCTAGAAGTAACCTATTCACTCTTGACTTAAAGACTCCCAGGTTATAACTATCAGGAAACACAGACTCCGGCAGGGAATTCCACTCCTTAGCCGTACGCACAATGAAAGTATTCTCAAAACGTTTCGTGCGTATAGGTGGGATGTCCACCATGTAGGTAACGATGGCGCATCGCCGTTTGTCTTGTAGTCCGATGATGGAACGGGCTTGGTGGAATAAGACTGTAATTCCATCGCACACTCCCCGAATGTAACCGATAGAAAACTTCATTAGTGACGGTTGGGCTTAGTTAACACTTATGAAGTTACTAAATGATATGGTTGCAATTAAATTTTATACAGCTAATTTCTAAACTCGTTAATACTGTTCAAAAACAAATCTATTTGCATTAGAGTATTTAATAAGTAAAGCAAAGACGGTAAAACTATAACAAAATAATCCCACAATCACTGACCTGCTGTGCCGGACGTGACTGTGGCTCGCACGACGTAGCTAACTACTCTTATCCGTCTCGCCACGACGGGATAAAGTGACAGCGACTGAATGACGCCACTCGGATGCACGTGTCGGAGTACCTACACAAACTGTAGCTTAAGTAAGCTAACTTCACTATTGACTAAACCTACATTTCTGTAAGTCTCTCACAGCAAATTCTCAGCGTTTAGGTTCTAATCGCTCCCTACCTGAAGAGTGAATGGGTTACTTCTAGGTAAGCGTGCGTCACCTTTGACAATCATCACTTACCATTAGGTGAGATGATAGACAAACGCGAACATAATTATTATTAAAAAAACTTTTTAGCAAAAAAATAGAACCGACTTCCATATAAAAACACTACAAAGGCAAAAATAACTTTAATTTCGGAAGGCGGTGTCAAAAACAAAAATATATACAAAACTAAAGACAACGCCTTCCGAAATTAAAGTTATTTTTGCCTTTGTAGTGTTTTTATATGGAAGTCGGTTCTATTTTTTTGCTAAAAAGTTTTTTTTCACGCTTTTTAGTGGGTCGGTTTGTAATTTATCTAGTTACAAAAGCCAAAATGTCAACTACTTATCACCTTTTACAAAATATTGCTTTTCCCGGTGCAGAGCTGTTAATTTTTGAGGAGTTCTCCTGGTACATCACCATCAGCTCTACTTCACCATATGCATTGTGACGAGCATAAAGTGCTTAACATCCATATTCAAGTAATCTAATCGCAATCAACGAAATACTTATTATTGAGTAGTTTCGGTGGCCATCTGGGGTCTTCCTCATCAGTTCCACTTCCTCAAATGGTGCTTTTCGAGAGCAACTGCACAAGGTACTATGAGAAATACCCAAAACGCTATAGGTGTGCCTATAATATTTGAAGAGTTCCCTCGATTTCTCCATGATCCCATCATCAGATCCAAAGGTGACGACAATGGGACCAACTAGAAAGTATACCCTTTCAAACAAAAAAAGAATTTTCTAAATCGGCCCAGCCATCTCCGAGTTATGAGGTAACATACATAAAAAAAAAAAAAAGTTCAAGACGAATTGTAAACCTCCTTTTTTTGAAGTCGGTTAAAAAGAAAACCATAAGGAGTGCCTCGAAATGTAACTTAAGCCAAGAGATCATATCAAAATTTCATAACTACGAGTTTGTTCAAAGTACGGCGGGCTTTACAGCTCTCCCTCTATAGCTGCTCAGGTCATCAAGTGGTGAAAATACTGTAATCTTATATACAGTATTACGGTTATGAACCATTTGAAATCCACACGCTTGGGCCATAGGGTCGAAGACCCTGTCAACCGAACGATACTTTGAGTGACCAGAGGGCCGGCTCGTTCTTTGCCCAGAGAATGACCACTTCTACTCAACGTGTAATTATACTGCCAGTATTCGTGGCAAGTTTCCAATAAATACTGAAATGGGGGAATACTTTGACGCCTAAGCAGTGTTTGTTTATATTTTGTATATTTTTATTTAAGTTTATGGTGTCTCCATTAAAGATAGCGCACCAACGTCTTCGTTGTTTGTGTTTTCGAAAAATAATTTCAAAAAATACATATAATAGTAATACATATATTTTGCAATATACATCATATTCTTTTTTTGAGGACAGTTGTACCTAATGGAACGTATTAAAATAGCAGCACTAGAGCTTAATTTACCAATTTGTTACCAATTAATACATACCAACCAACATTATGTACCTAATAGATAAGGTTCTCAGTCACATAAACCTTTCAAATGCTGTAAAATAAAGTTTTTATTACGCATAAAATGAATGAAGAGATAGTTGCAGTATTCGACAGATGCCGATTTAATGGACGCTGAGGGACGTCGATGGTGTTATTTAAGCGGAGATTTGAAGGGACGCTAAGATATTAGGTACCTGTGCGAACAAAGCCGCCAAGTATTTTGACTAATCTTAATTGGAACGAGACTTGTGATAACGCCGGCTCAGGAGTTTGTTACGATAGCAAAACTTTGTTTTGTAGATGCGAGGGCCAGGCTCTGTGTAGCGTGGGAATTTATTTAAGTAACACTAACTGACCAATCGACTATAGACTTATTTATTTATTTTATACTTTATTGTACACCTCACAATATTTAACACAATACTAAAAATTTGAACTAGTCTACAATTTATTCTATAGTATTCAAAGGCATAATGCCCACAGGTATCGATTTTGAAGATTAAGCAACGCTTTTCGAGCTGTGGTTAGACTAGAAGCCGAAACAGGCTAAACAGATGTTGATGTTATTTAATTAAGTTTTGTGCTGCTGCACTTCCCACTAAAACAATTCAGAAGCAAGTTAACTGCTTCAGTCGCTAATAGTTAGTGGCACGCCGACCACTGGGCCTCTGGCAAGTACTGGCAAGTCTGGCATCCTGGCAGGCCGCCAGCTATTCATGGGGAATATTTAACTAATGTCAGCCTAATCAAGTGACACGGTACAGCCTACACGTTGTTACTAAGAGTTATGATTTCCTGGTAGCCGGGACTCGCCCGCATGCTTGTCCGGGGTGAAGAAATTAATGGACTCCACAATTCATACATTATTCTAGTGACGGCACGTTTATTTCTTGTTGTTGCTAGATTATAAGGACACAGCTGATTTGTATGAGACTTCCAGTCACGTTAAAGTTTAATGAAATTCTGACTCACGAGTTAAATGTTAGTTTTTCCATGTATTTAATAATGCAAGTAAAATGGCAAACCAAAACCAACAAGAAGTAACGAGTGGAGGGCCGGGGCGCGACTAGTGCCGGCGCGCGGTGGGGCCCGGGGCGCGCCCTAATTAAATTATATTTATTTGCGAGCACCGCCTCTTAATGAAAACGGCCGCAATTTGGAGCAGCCAGATAAAATGAAGCACCTCCGTGCATACTTTAAAGCGTAATAAATCGCAGTGAAATGCGACTAATTATACCTACAACGAAACTCAGAGTTGTGACTTGAGAGCGAGCGTCAGCGTCATCACAACCGTGGTTTGGTGATCACGAAGAATTTAATAATTCCCTTCAGTGACTACAAGCTCAATTATTGTATCTAAATATAAACTGTTCGTCGTATGTGCGCACGCACGTAGGTGCTACATAATGTATGTTAATTAGAGCCACCTCCACACTACGATGTTGGTCTCACAAGCGCCCTCCCTCGTGAAACCACTGAACTGTTTCCAACGTCTCCAGTAACATCTAAAATAAGTTCACAAAGAATAACTATGAAAAACATTACACTATTTTATGTGTAGCAAAGTTAATTAGCGCTCGAGCTCCCTTTTCAAATAACACTTATTACTTTAATTGAAGTAATTAGAACCGTATACGCAAATCTCTTTCACGTACCAGTCTGTGGTTTTACAAAGATATAGAATTGAATGGTCTGAGCGAGACAAAATTAAAAAAAAATCTGCTTTGTAGATTTTCTTGTCGCAGAGCAGTGATCGCAATTTCTTTTTGAACTACTTCACTGCTGATTGCAATTCGAAGTAAATGTGGATGTGGCGGCGGCGCAGCGGCTTGCGGCGACCACTCAATGAGCGCTGATTGCAGCCGGTCGAGCGCCGGCCAAGTGAGCGCACAACTCGATTAAGGCCGCGAGCGCGAGCTTACCTCCAAGTTATCCTCTAAAGCACGCCTTGGGACACCTAGCGCGACTTGAATCACTTTTTCATGTTTATGTGCCGAGTGGTGTGACCTCTCTCTCAATGGAGCGAGCGCAGAAGGTAACGGGTCAGTCTGAAGTTTGATGGGTCATATGTGATGGGGACACAGAGTGGCAATTTGCTAGCATTATAGTCGTGATTATAATAAAAGCAAAGGAAGACTGCCTAAGAAATAATCAACTTGTTTTTTAATACAGAAGTGTTACTTGATTCTAAACTCGCCTCATATTACAATGGACCAACATTAGATATAATAATAAATGTACGTGTACCTCTGTACTTTTGAAGAAATATGTTAAAAAGGAGGCCGTGCCAGCCAAATGTTTTCAGCACGGCCTGGAGTCATGGTCAGGGTGACCATGATCAGTTGTAATATATGATATTTTTATGGATATTTGTAATAGAGTACATTCCTTGAATTTAAGAAACTTCTTAACACGCTATATATTTTTCAAGTTACATGGGAGCCGTGTTGAAAAAGTGCAGAGGTACATTGAAAAAGAAACCGGTACACATACTCCTAGAGGCGAGTAAAAGCATTGGTGCTCATCTAAAACGCCAATTCTGGGGGTCGTTGCTGAGCAAACGAGTACATCTTATTTTTAATAATTTTACTTTTAATTTTGCTGTATGTAAGTCGCTACAACACTAATACTCAGTTAGCCAGTTTAATTAGACAGAAACCCGAACCTAACAAAATAAAAGGCTAAGCAGATGTATGTAGTAATATATACACCTATTTATCGTATTATTAAATAAATAAATATTAAATTTTATTGTAAAATACCCACTTGATGTCCAAGTTTCAAATACTTTTACAAAAGTCTATGAGAATAATTAGGTTCATTTATTTATTTATTTATTAAAACTTTATGCAACACAAAATGTACAAAGGCGGACTTAATGCCATAGGCATTCTCTACCAGTCAACCATGGGTGGTGAAGAGATAACATGGCAGGTGCATAAAAAAAATAAACTAAGTAGATAATATTTTCAACGTAAAAGTTTTATTACAAGTGTATATATACATATACTTCTAACTAATATAATTTAAGGAATCTTAACCGTTATTAAACTTTAACAAGCCACCTTTACAAACACCGTGGCGGTGGCTAGCACACACTGCTCAGGTGTGGCGCACCAGCTCGCGGCATGCGAGCCACCGCGCGGACATACAGACAAACACCGCTATTTGCTCGACGCAACGCAACTATAGATTATATTCTACATGTACACACGTCTCAATGTTGACTGCAATCACATCAACCACAATATTACAGACATAACAATATGTCCGTAATATTAACATACAACTTAGATTTCCACGTTAGAGTTTTACTTTTGAGCTGAAAAACTGACTTTTTGAAGTAACTTAATGAGCTAAAGTATTTGGTAAAGCGTTATGCTAATGGTCCTTGCTCCAACTTCGACAGTTGTTGGTACTCAGAAACCAGGAAATCTGACACGAATCTCGTGTTACCCAGATACTGGACTATGCAGGACTGTGATTCTGTGATACCTTTTATGCTGGACATTTGCAAGAATTTGTTTCATGATAATGTAGGAATGTTTGTGCTCAGTCTGTAAACGTAATGTATTGAGCATCAGATCGCCTAGCATCGCACTATATCGCTCGGCATCGCACGCAAACAGCCGCACGGCCGGCCGAGCACTCAGCCGACAGCGTTATGATAGCTTTGTGTTTAGCAAACCCTCGAGCCACGCTCAATTACGATATTCGAGTAGCCGCGGACTACTTGTAAGTGGGATCGGATTAAGTGCAAACAGTTCGTGTGTTGGTTCAACATGGACGATTATAAGTAAACAGTTATACACGTGACGACTTTGGCTATGGCCACTGTATTCATGTGGGCGCATCACCGCCGTCGGCGTTGAAATCACACAAAACAATGTTATATTAAAATACAATTTGACAACAAATATATAGGTAGCAGGAAAAGTTTCACAAAATAAAGATACTTAACTTGAATCCAAGGTGTTTATTCCACATTAGTCAGAAAAACAGGCAGATTGCTGCATTACCTCGCTTTTTAACCGACTTCTGAAAAAGGAGGAGGTTCTCAATTCGGATGTTTGTTTGTTTTTTTTTTATGTTTGTTCGGGCATAGCTCCGTCGCTTGCCAACCGATTTGAAAAATTATTTTTTTGTTGGAAAGGCTATACTTCCCAAATGGTCCCATGAAAATTTTATCGAAATCGGACAATCCGTTTCTGAAAAATCAACATAAGTAAAAAAAAATATTTACATTGATGATCTTTTCGTTTACTCTGCATTGTGTTTTTTGTTCGAGCGTTTTTAGTTTTTTGTAGTTGACATTTTGGATTTTATAACTAGATTAATTACAAATTGACCCACTAAAAAGCGCAAAAATAAAAACTTTTTTGCAAAAAAAATAAAACCGACTTCTATATCAAAACACTACAAAGCCAAAAATAATTTTAATTTCGGAAGGCGGTGTGAAAAAAAAGAAAATACAAAACCAATAACACCGACTACCGAAATTAAAATTATTTTTGGCTTTGTAGTGTTTTGATATGGAAGTCGGTTTTATTTTTTTTTGCGAAAAAGTTTTTATTACACATAAAATGACAGGTCTTAAGTTGATAGCGGAAGTTATCATTAAACAAATAAGGCGGCAAAAACAAAATAAATTAATACAATAATTATGAACTTAAACAGTAGAGAAATATTTCTAAAGTAAGTAGACTGAAGTGGTTAAATTAATTCCTATTTAAATAAAAAGAAACTTGTCATCTTTAAACTCAATCGGATGTTACAATATTCATAAAATAACAAAGGAAGTTGCCAAGTGAAATATTATATTCAACAGGATATTGCAATATTTAAAATAGGAAATAGTCAAACTAAATCTCTATAAATTATACGAAAGCTATCATATCATATACTCAACTAGCTTGCGCCAGCGGCTTCGCCCGCGTGGGAAGTATTTCCCGTGTAAATCCCGATCCCATGGGAATTTCGAAAAATCCTTTCTTAGCGGTTGCCCACGTCATAACATCTACCTGCATGCCAAATTTCAGCCCGATCCGTCCAGTGGTTTGGGCTGTCCGTTGATAGATCACTATGTCAGTCAGTCAGTCAGTCACCTTTGAGTTATATATATTTAGATAAATCATCAAATCAAATTAAATACAAAGTACCATCTATGAGGAACATACAGCGCCATCTAGCGTAACTCATCGAAAGCATAATTTATCGCCCACATACACTTCCTGTAAATGTGTAAATAATAATAAATATTTATTCATTGCATAACTAATGTTTGCTTAGTAGCAAGCATTAATGTTTATAATATGTTTATTTTCGTTAATATGTTTACAAAGATGGCAAGTACAATGCAGGTACACATAATATGCATAAATTATATACTGGCTCCCAAACTAGGTTTATAGCCTGTGTCTGGGGACCAGTGATTCCAATACAATCTTAGTAGATAAAACATAAGTTTCCACCAGTAACAAGGTTTTATAAAGATAACAAACAATATTATTATGATGATTAATCATGCAAACTAAAAAGAAAAGAAATAATTAATGATAATAATTGGAGTGAGAAGGTGTGTGTTGTGTTAGGAGTAGTGTAGAATATATGCGTGAGAAGTGTAGGTATATGTGTAGTTAAGGAGTGTGTATGAGTCTGTGCGTGTGTGATAAAATGAGGGGAGTTATGATTTAGGTATATGGGAAGAGCAGTTTTTCAATTTCGTCATATGATTTCTCCATCAGCCATTTTTTTACTGTGTTTTTGCAATGGTGATGGTTTAAAGTGTGGATGCGGATAAACTTATTAATTTTATTATATAAAATATAACTTAGGTAAGTAAACTGGTGCCGTGCGAAAGTGAATATTTATAAGTGAATATATATAATTAATAAGTGAAATTATTTTCATAGAATAAATTATGCATAATTTATTCTGTAAAAATAATTACTTAAGTCTTGACATCTGACGATCGTCATCTGCTAAGTCCTTTTCCAAGTGTTATTGGGATCGGCTTCCAGTCTACCGGGTTACAACTGCGTACCAATGTTTTACATGGAACGACGGCCTACCTGACCTCTAACACCCAGAAGCTGGGTAACATCACACCACCAACAACTGAATTTAGGTTTTCAGCCACCTTAGTCCACATTCTTCGGGATTTTTCCCGAGCACTTTTATTAAAACCCATAGCTATATCTCTGTGTGTATTTAGAAAATCCCACAGTTTCTAATTGTTCGTAAGAAACTCTTCTTGAAGTTATATTAAGTCATACTCATAACACACACTCTTTATTAAATGCACCACTCACAGACACGGCCACCAAACTAATGTTTCAGTTAATACTCTAATCTTTAAACTATACAAAAACAAATCCACTTGAATTTAAAAATTTGAACTCGTAAATAATACTTTTGTGCTTTGACATGTACTTCGTGCGAAAATAAATGTGAGTTAAGTGTCTGATTTGAAACTTTTTTGTTTTATAAGTTTTCTAGTGTTCGCTCTCAAATATATTTTTTGACACGGAACAATATTTCTTTCATCGTTCTTTTCTATTTTTAAACTGTTATCATTTAAATATATTTCATTTTCATAAAAACCGTAAAACCGCTTAAGTATTTTTGAACGTCTGTTTGTAATAATCTTGTTTATTCTGTGCTGCCAGCTTACCGACCAGAGACTATGTAGCAGGTCAAAAGTTGACATGCTAGGAATTACTCATGGTACAAATACAAAATCTGTCAGGTTAACATGCTAAGTTGAACTGCCCTGCAACTTGGCACATATTTTAGAAGTTTATGGTAGGCCCCCAAATCTTCTGTCTCCTGACTACCCGTAATGAACACTACTTCATCAGGACTAGTCTGTCAGTACAAAACTCGACAAGTCTTTGACAGCCAAGATGTGCAAATAATAGCCCGGTTCAACGGCATCTGACGTCTTCGTGACTTTGAGATCGTAGCCTACTCAATATACCCCAGGAAGCTGAGTTTACTTCTGCTGGAAAATGGGGTTTTCTTATCCTACGATTGAGACCCTACGCAGAGCTGTAAAGACTTGTCCGAAATTTAAAAAAACCAGGCCTGATGAACAACTTTACAGAAGTATAATGTTATTTTTTTTAAGGAATGTATGACGAGATCTGCGACAGTGTCAGCGTGTGTAGAACATACAATGAGAGGACAATAATGCCGAAAGTTGGCACGCTTTCATAATCTTCTTAAGAAATTTCTATTATTTTTTTTCTATCACTTTTTGCTTACACCATTGATTAGCTTCGAGACTCATCTGTTATTTGAGGCGCCTGATAGACTCATCCGTTATTAATGCATAAATTGCTTCAGTTCATCAAGCGCTCGCAAGTGCTGCGTCGCTCGTAAAGCGGATGCTGTGCCGGTCATCAAATCCTCCATTACGCTTTTTATTCTTAAAAAAAATTGTTAAATCTCACGATAAATTGTAAATCAAAACTTTTGACGGGATTTTTTACCGTTCAAATTGGTTAATTTATTCAACCAAGAGCTTGTAAACGCCGCGCCATTTTATTAGGTTTTATAATAAGTTGAAAAACTTGGGCCTATAAAACAGTTGAAACATCATCATAACTTGCTTATTTGTATAATTTGAATCCATATTATGTGTCTAATCACCCTTCATTGGTATCTCAGACAAAAACTGTCGCGTGATCTCGTGAGACACGAGCTGGCGGACGCAGCCGGTAGATTGATGAGCACGTCGCCATTGATAAATGTCCCCGCACGTAATCAGCCGGCGACATAACAAACACTCTGGACAATTTAAAATGCAATTACCGTCCGGAAATGTCGCTAATTAAACGGAGATATTCGTTAATGGCCCCCCTCAATCCGCCCGGGCCCCGGGCCACAGAGCCCGGACTGACCCGGGGCGAACTTGGTGGCTTCAATTTGTAATGACATTACCTTCGCAGCCTTTTTTGTTGAAGGAGGGAGCGAGCAATCTCTTATTGGAGTCGGTTACGTGAAATTGATGAGTTTCTATTACGGCGAGGCGTTAGGGCCACTAATGTACAAAATCTCCTCCTGTTGGGTCGTATGTTGATCTAGTTAGGTAGAGTTTTCCTTTGAAACATTTTTAGTTTTTGGCTCTTAGAGTGAAGTCTTTCTACGCATCATACATTCAATCAATAATGTGTAAAAAAGTATTATTATAACTAATTTACAAAAAAAGAAATCATATTAAACATTAAAAAAAAATCGGATTTCGTAGTTTTCTCTCCGGATTGAGCAAAATTGCCGGTAAGAAGTTACAGATGTCTGCAATTACTAGAAATCGACTTCGGCGCCTGTACAAGCACGTACTGTGTCATGTAGATACATAGATAGATAGACAAAACTTTTATTGGAAAACAGAAGACACAACACACAAAAGCACATGAACGTAATAATAACACATAAATTACAGAAAAAATTAACAGAACAAACGTATACAACCAAAAATATAACAAATGGGAAAGAAAAGAAAACATACTTAAAAATGTAACACGAAACATTGGAGTGGTGTGTGTCTCCATATTGCACCAAATGGGAGTTCAGCTCAGCATGTGCCAGGCAAATATGCCTAACGCTGGTATTCTGCTGGATCCCAGTAGCCGTACTTACGGACGTCGAGCAGGTGGCGTACAGTAAAATAATAAAATACTAATATTGCAACAAGTCGATACCTTTTAGTTAGATCGTTACCACACAAGCCTGCGTGTTATGTTACACTGCTGCAGATATTGGCAATCAAACATCAAGTGACGCTCTGCAAACAGCGGCAAGTCAACATGTTAGCGACGGCAAATAGACGCGCACTACACGCGAGGACTTGTGATAACATCACAAGCCGCGTCATCAGCCGGAGTCTTGTCACTTGAACATTAGGGGCCCGAGGATGTACCATTCCGACGCATCAAGCTTATACACTCAGTATTATACAGGCGGACATGAACAGAAACATAGGTAGGTATGTACATTGTCGATCTAACGTGGTCATTCTGTGTAGATGTACGTATGATTAAGACTATTTAATATTACTAGTGGTCTTCCAGTGGTCAAAATTATCCCAAAACATTATTTATTTATTTTATTTTTATTTTATTTTTTGGGACAAAAAACAGTTATACATTAAAGTATTTTACAAAAAGTGGTTATCTTAAAAGGTAAAAAACGTATAACCCACACTATTGTCCACGAAATGACATTATGAGTAAAGATGCGGACGCGTACAGGGATGTTTAAATACATATATGAAAAATAAAATTGGCTGAGAAATAAAGAAAACTATAACAAATTAATCTGGTGCGGTGGACAAGTAATTAATGATAAGAAGCTAATAATTGCGATGCCTTTTTCTTAAATTTGGAATGCGACAGCGCGAAAATGTCTAGGTCCATGAAATGTGTGTTGTACGTTTCCACCAGCCTTCGGAGAGGGGCCCGTACCCCAGCATTCGTCCTGCAGCGTGCGGTATAGAATAGTCGAGGTACGCGCACCTCCCGCCGTATTACAGTGCGAGGTACTACATAACATAGCCGATTAATTAACTTAGTACAGTTAAATTTATTGTGGCATATACCATACAGCATCATAACCATTAGCAAGTGACGTCTGGAATCCAAGGTTAATAGTTTGAAATGCTTTAATAAATCTGTGTACGGAATCCTTGTATGGAAACACTTATAATTTACAGCACGAAGAAATTTTTTTTGTACCGCTTCTATACTAGTTTTGTATTTATTGTATAGAGGGCACCAAATAGGTACCGCACCAGTTGTGAGCGAACTAAAGCTTTATACAAAAATAAAAAAATTGGCCAAGTGCGAGTCAGACTCGCCCATGAAGGGTTCCGTAGTAACTATAATAATATAATATAATATGTATATTTATTTGACGAATAAAAAAAAACCTTAAAAATGTCTTAAAACTAGCTTATTTACATTTTTACAACTACGCTAAATAACTTTGTTTTCCATAGTGTTTGTATGAATTACAAAGTTATATTTGCGGTTTTAGAAAATATGCTGTATCTCAAAAACTGCTGACTTTATTTCGTTCAAACCAATTTTATTAAAGAACCAAAAAACCAAAGTTTACATTAAGATCTACAGACATATATTTTTTTTTAATTTTTCACTCCATTATTATAGAAGTTAGAGGGGGACACACATTTTACCACTTTGGAAGCTTATATCTTTTAAACGATTGATTTTATGAAAAAGTGGCTTTAGAAACCCTTATATCATTTTTAAAGACCTGTCTATAGATACCACACACGCATAGGTTTCATGAAAAAAAAATATTTTCAGTTTTAGTTCCATGTATGGGGACCCCCCTTTATTTTAAATATTTTTTTTTTCTTAAAATCGGAAAGCGGTTCACAGAATACATCTAACTACTAAGTTTCACATGTATAGTCTTAATAGTTTCGGAATAACATGGCTGTGACATACGGACGGACGGACAGACAGACAGACAGACGGACAGACATATCGAAACTATAAGGGTTCCGTTTTTTGCCATTCGGCTACGGAACCCTAAAAAGTAGAAGGTTTTTTGAAATCCTTGCAAGATCGCATGACAAAACCATACATCCGAAAGGCCCTGTTAATTATGTTGTTTATATGGATATCTAAATGTAATTTATGATCCAGTTGTACTCCAAGATCACGTATGCAGATTGTTTTATTCATTGTTTTGTTATTTAACATGTATTGGAAGTCAATAGTCTTAATGTTTTTAGTAAAGGATATGAAATAAAATTTTGGAAGACTAAGATTAAGTTTATTGACTACACAGTAATGTGAAAGTCTGAGTAAATCCTCTTGTAGCCGCGTAATTTTCGCAAAAAGTGCTTCACGTACTAATTTAACTATAGATTTAAGTCGGTCTGTAGACACAGACTGAAATAAATAATTTTCGGTGACAACAAGAATTCATGAAAGGAATTTATTTAAAAACGATTTAAGAAAATAAATATCTGTTGATCTGACGAGTGATGGCCTCAGCAGTCGAGTCACGATCGACCGAGCACACTGTACGTACATTGGAATCATCGCGTTCTTTGTCTTCTCGGTACCGAGACGTACGGAATATAAAATATCGCATAATTAATGATAATTGAAAGTAATTGGTGTGAGTGCGGAGGGCTTAAAGTCGACGCAAAGACAACAACCCCAGCTAAGGTTCGGCGCACGTACACCACCTATACACAAGTATTATCTTTTTATTTTCGATTCGCTCCAAACTAATCAAAGGAAACGTGACCGTGTCAATGCGCATTCTCTTTATATTATTTTTGTTTTGCCGTATAGAGTAGATGGGAGAGAATATTGGAAATTCAAAAATTATAACAATATTTTGAGCTGTTTTTATCGAAAGCGTGCGACTGGTCAAGGGATCTTGATTAAAACTATAAAAAAACAATGTACGGCAGCATTTCAGATACTATGTCCTTTGTTTTTGTAACAATAACCGCTGACGTATAGAATGGAAACATAGCCATTTTTATGCATGACTCGCGTGATAAAATAATGCAGCGCGACTTAAAAGTAGCAGCAGTAAAACTCGGCGTAATATTGTACGCGGCGTACATTTTAAGCAACAACGTTGCTCCCGTCATAAAGTGTGGAATTATGCTCGGCGGAGGAACGCATCACGCTGGCCGGCCACTGCGGGCCACTGCGGGCCACTGCGAGCCACTGCGAGCCACTGTGCCCGCACACACGGACCACTGTGCACGACCAGGTTACAGAAGAGCCACTCGTCCCAACGCGCAGTGAAGTCGTCGTATACCTGCAATCAACATTTT
This sequence comes from Tholera decimalis, assembly GCA_943138885.2. Lineage (NCBI taxonomy): Eukaryota > Metazoa > Arthropoda > Insecta > Lepidoptera > Noctuidae > Tholera > Tholera decimalis. The sequence goes on along the minus strand of OW964553.2, from coordinate 774,784 downwards.
CTGTCACTACACTAAGCATTATACTAGTCGTCCCACTTATTCATGGAGTGAGACATTATATCAGTCAACCTTCTGACCAAACTGTGAATGGTTGCAACCTTGCAACACATCACAAATCCCAGGCACTTGCAGCGCACCCGAGCACAGCGCGGTGTGTGTTCGCGCAGTCAGCGTCGTGAATCAGGTGTGTGTCGCGAGTAAATATGCGCCGAGCGCTGATCGCTTAGCTTAATAAGCGGTGGCGCTGGCAACCAGCCAGCAACCCCCTCCCCCTCCCCGGCACCCCGCATGCAGCCTGCAGACTTATGGAGCTGCACAACACACGCCGACTCAGCTGTGATTAAGATTTTTGCAGCCACCGCCAGCCGCCAAGCGAATGGCCCGACCCGCTTCCCCCGAACGAATTGTTTTTTTTTATGACTACTTCGTTGAGGAAATTAGTTCCTAACGCCTTCGCGAGCTTATCTCAGTAATACTCGTGATACTTCTTCACGCCACTCCACAGGACCATTATACGGGCGCTTTTAACTTTACACTCTAATTCTTACATCACACATACGACTTTTCCATTTTGAAAATATGACTTGTGCTACATACTTTGTCCATTATCTGACGCTCAACAGCTGGCTACAACGACCAAGCTCTTAAAACATTTCAGAGGTGCTTTTTAAACATGGATTTGTAAAAATGTAATTATGTCAGAAAAAAAACAAATTCCAAAACAAAGATATAAGGGTAAGCTTTATCAAAAGTGAGCTTTGGATGGAGCTTTCATGAGAAGAGCGTTGCAATTCTAGTAAAACACAATAAGCAAAAAGAGTGTCACGTAAAATGGAGAAAAGGAATAATTCGTAGCATTACAACATCCACTGCGGCGATGCGGGACGCGGGCGGGACGAGAGCGGGACGTGGGCGGTACACACGCGGCGCGGGATTTATCGCGCGAACGTGAGAGCGGTGCGGCGTGCATCGATGTGTTGGTACCTTGGTACTGGTACACATAGTACACACCGCGCGCGACCGTACGCTACGTAGCCAATGCTACGCGGGATACGCAGCCAATGCTACGAAAAGTAACTGAACTAATCGCGTAGCTACAGCTACGACAACGTAGCGGTATGCTACGCAACCATAAAGTTACAGTGGCCAGTTAGATATTTTGTATATTGTAAGTATTGAATGGTATAATTTCGCTTTTTTAGGTTTCTGTGGTAAACCAGGCAATTATTATAGTTTCAAATAGATGTTGTAAATGTGTGGTGGTCATGGGACCAACGCACAATGTACAAATAATTTCAAATTGGATTTCAATTGATGTTAAAGTGAAATGGGATCAATATCTTTTTAACTTCTTTAATTGCCGTTAGTAACCTTTTCCTAGTTAAGGTTTGGCGCAGTGTAGAGCTATGTGAGACGATATAATTGGCGCGTTATTAATAACAAGTCTGTCAAAATGTTTGCCCGCATTCCCCGCCAGCTTCACGCACCGACTCCGTGAGCTCTACATAATCCCACTTCACTGCCTTAAGGAGGCTTACCACAAAATGTGAGTACAACCACTAAGAAAAATATTAAGCGACGAGAAACTCGCGCAAATGGAGTAGAAAGTTTACTTGGAATTCAAATTGGGAGCAGCAAATTATATTTACATAATTTTTGTTTAGTGTTAAACGAGGCCTGTTTTGTTGTATATCGTTATTGTACCAGTAAGTAGACTATAGAGGGACAGGTGAACTGCAGTATATTGAGGCAGGTCAGTAGACAGTGCAGGACACTCCCCGTGACGAGGAGCTCGACACACGTGTGACTGTTGGTTATCGTGCGGCGCAGCACCGTACCGCGCGGGGTCTGCGGCGCACCGCAATCCAACCACTAGTAAGCTAAAGCGAGATAACTCAGTAGCCTCATTCCAACTGTACAACGCTTCGATAGGTTTACATACTAATGCATTAACAGAATCATAATTCAGCCTATTCAGTTCCCACTGTTATTAAATGATGAGAGCTTTTGGTCTTACGGCATGTCAGTTTCCTCACGATGTTATTATTTATTTATTTCAGGCTTCACTGACTTTACCAAGAGCACTGATGATAATATTAATAACAGAAAGCAATGTGCCCAACCGCTTTCGAAACCACGACCTACAACGCTCAAATCCGGTCAGTTATCACTGAACCAACACTGCTCTCCTCACTCAGGAATTATTGGATATTAAAAGCTTATGACGCTCATCGATTCTGTAAAGTTAAATAGCTAGTAAGGTGCAAAATAACTGTTTTGTTGTTTCCAATATAGTAACATTTCCCTGTTCTACAAGAATGTTATTTAGAGGTATCCAGTGGACTTACTGCTCGTGTTTGTACAAGCTCACCTCGTGTGCAACCTGCGCGTATTAATTAAGCCGCGGTCGGAGCACTGGACCAAGCCCAACTTACTATACTATTCTACATATTTAGGCCGCACTAACAGTAAATAATGAGCAACATTATAACTTGCTAAATAACGTAGGCACGACTTCTGAGAGCAAAATTGCAACAAAAATATGAGCCGTGCTTTCGAAGCTGGCAGCGAAATATAACACATTGCTGACCATTATATGAGTATAATGAAACCTAAAACTAAAGTAACACAAAATTGTTATATTTCTAAAAAGATTTTTGTATATAACTCGAATTAGAAATAGCCCAAACATTCATAATTTTTGAATATTGGTATTGAATACGTGGATTCAAATTCTGTATTATTTTAAAGATTGACAAAAAGATATTGGGGTTATATAAAACTATGAAAGTTACTTTGTAACAAAATAATGCTGCTAATGTAATAAATTAAAAAGTTTGTTTGTTTATGTTTCAAACCCGCAAACACCGGTACCGGGATCAGAATTCAAGCTAGCAGTGGCCAGGGCTACAGAGAGAGGAACCTTCTAACAATAAGAATCATATCCAGAAGTTCCGCTTTTTTAATCAAGTTCTAGATCCAACTACCTAACAAAAATCTGCTAAGGACTTGATTGCTCGCTCGTCGCTATTAAGCCATTGGCTGACATGACTATTACCACAATAATCCACATGGTGACAACCTCGCGAGGCAAATCAAGATATTCGATTTACTTCTTTAGAGCCGGGGCACACGATGCGTTGCGGCGGTGGTGCGGCGCCGGAGCGGTGTCGCTGCGTCGTCTTACATAGAAATATCTGTGGCATGCACACGATGCGCTCCGGCGCCGCACCGGACTTGCAACCACCAAGACGAGGCGGGGAGGGGTGAATGCGTTGCGACGTCGGAGCGGCACCGCTCAGTTGTATTGCGTCACAAGGAAGGACACACGCTCGCTCGTTTCGATTGTCTGTCAACAGACTGTCCAACGCTGCTACGGCGCCACTGCGACATAACAACGTTACGGCGCCGCACCGCTCGTGTACCCACTGACACGGTGAAATCTTTGCGGTGCGGCGCCGCAACGCATCGTGTGCCCCCGCCCTTATGTCATTTTTCACGAGGTAGGTTCATTTGTTATTATAAAAATAAACAAACAGGTACCACTCTACTTTTCAAAGTAAAATGAAATGATGGAATGATATTTATTTTTCAAATTGGTTATTGATTATTTCATTATCTTTTCTTTACATGCAATAACTTTTACATAGATTTGTGATCGGGACGTCGCGAGTTCCAACCCCAACGTTTATACTATTACCGTGAACCTATTCCAGAAACAAGTATATTTAGCTTAGTTGGAGGGGTTAACAAAATTGCTACTAATGTGAATTCTACCCAAAATAATAGTTCTCTTAAAAAAAATGTATGAGTTGAAAAGTAGTTATATTGTTGATTGTAAAAATTTATAACACTCGCTATCAGTGCATCAGCATCTAAGTTCCAATAAAAATGTATCAAACTAACAGTTAAATCATACAACGTGTAACGGAAACCCCATATCTATCCAAAAGGACTAAAGACAACATCTGGTATGGAGTCTCTATGCAAAGTTTCAGCTCAAAATAAGTGACTCACAGAATTGATCCCAAATTATTGGTTTCATATGTTTCTTGAATACCAGTAATAACAAACGTGTCACAGCACTATGAGGGTCACCAACTCATCACTTTCCAAGTCACATGTTTCTTGAATACCAATAATAAGTAATAACAAACGTGTCACATCACTATGAGGGTCATAACTTTCCACGTCACTTGCCAATAAAATGATAATTCTCTTCGTTCTTCTTAATTTGAAAAATTCGGTCTCTAGTATGAATGTATTGAAATTTCTAATATGCTCCACACATGTACACATAGGATTAGAAAACCCTTGCTATATCGTTTATTATCGGGTATATTATACCCTTTAAATTACACGTTGTATAAATCCGTTTCCTTTTTCCACTCATATAATACGCTATTGATTATTCCGTGGACAAAAGTGTGGGTTAGGTATATGTTTACCTATACATCTTAAGAATATTAATGTATTATCATCTTAACATGACTGTAACTGGTTTTTGTTCCTAATAAATAAATTAAAATTGCGACACCTGGAAACTTAACACTGCACGTTTTGTTTTGATCTCAATTAGTTTCATTATTTGAGAACCTTTAGCACTCACTCCATCGCTTTCAATCTTCTACGTTAGTAATTAATTTGTAATACTTTGTATTGTTGATTGAAAAGCTGACTCGCCCTGATGTCTTGTATATTTATTCGTGAGCTTCTACAGTTACTTGTTTTATTGATTCTTACTTTAGTTGTTTACTTCCTTTAGTCCCAGTGGAATATGCCGTTATCTTATTATTGTATCAATTTACCTCTTAAATTTTCCTTAATATCAATCTCTTGAGCAGCTGAACCTCACATTCTTATTTGTCAGTCTTTAATCGGAAGAACATAATTCTTCCAATGAACCAATACATTATTTTTGGCACAAAAAGCCTATTACAGCATCGCAGATTTTTTAAAAGACTCATGTAAATAATAAATTAATTAGTAAAATTGGATTATGTTATGATTTGTTTTGTTATATGATTTATTTGTGTTAAACGATTTAATTTAATTATATTGTTTATATTGTAAAATAGTGTGTAGAATTGAAATAATCATTATGTACCTGTATGTAAACATATTTGCACGCCATGAGAAATGACAGACATGTCTAGAAACAAACAATTTTTAAGATCTTGCATGCATGTATTATATTAAATTCTGTATGTGTACACATGTTTGAGCTAATGAAACTGCTATTCTATTTTATTCTATTATTTTGCATAGTAATACTGAAAACTATTGCGATGAATTTTTACTCGCCTATTTTGCGACATTTTATGAGTGTTGAACAGGTAAATACTTGCTTGTTCATCCCTCATGCAAAATGTACTCAACTTCTTAATTATTTCGTTTTTTTTTTTTTTTATTGTATTTGTTTTTCATACTAACATTAGTTTTAAGCGTGTATACTTACAAACATCATGGATTTATATAAATAAATTAAATTAAATTAATACGTAACACAGTGTTATCTAGTCAAGAGACTTTCAAAGTTTTTATATTAACTTTGAAATAAAACAAACAATGATTTCGTTCAGAAACGATATTATACTGGATATTTTTTTTGGTTTTGGTTTTTCAACCGACGACAAAAAAAGGAGGAGGTTATCAATTCGACGCGTATTTTTTTATGTTGATCACAGATAACGCGAAGACGGCTGAACCGATTTGGAAAATTCTGTTTTTGTTTAAAAGGGTATACTTCGAAATTAGTCACATTGTCACCAAGTCAGGATCTGATGATGGGATTCTGGAGAAATCAAGGGAACTCTTCAAATATTATAGGCACACCTATGTCGTTTTGGATATTTCTTATAGTAACTTGTGCAGTTGCTCTCAAAAAGTACCATTTGGGGAAGTGGAACTGATGATGAAGACCACAGACGGTCGCCGAAACTACTCAATAATAAGTATTCCGTGGATTGCGATTCGATTACTTGAATATGGATGTTAAGCACTTTATGCTCGTCACAATTCATATGGTGATGTAGAGCTGATGGTGAAGTACCAGGAGAACTCCTCAACAATTAACGGCCCAGCATTGGGAAAAGCAATATTTCGTAAAAGGTTATAAGTAGTTGACATTTAGCCTCTTATAACTAGGTAAATAAAAAATCGACCAACTAAAAAGAGTGAAATAATTTTTTTTTACCAAAAAATTAAACCGACTCCCAAAAAACACTGCAAAGTGAAAAATAACTTCCGGAAGTCGGTGCCAAAAATGAAAATACAAAACTAAAGACACCGACTACCGAAATTAAAGTTATTTTTCACTTTGCAGTGTTTTTTGGGAGTCGGTTTAATTTTTTGGTAAAAAGTTTTTATCGTTCTTAAAATCCAGCTGTTAAACAAAATAACCAAAATAATAATTTATTTTGAAATCAAAGGTGATGCTGATGATATAGCGTTATGCAAGACTGTACCATTGTATTTAATTACTGATGTTTACAAAATCTGAAATTGATTAGTTTCTTTAACCTTTGTCTATATAATAAAATGTTATTGTAAAGTAGTTCGTAACTCAGTCGTTAGCAACTCAGGCAATAAACTGTAGCATCAAATTGGTCAACATTAAGAAAAGAAAGATTATCCAAACGATATTTTCATTCCAAAAGTGGCGACTGAATTTCATAATAATATTCATGAATTTTAGATTGAAAATCTTCAACTAAATAACAAAGTTACAGGAGCGAAGTGACGGACATATTGTAAATTGAAAGTTAAACCATTTTGTGAAAACAAAACAAAGTGGAATACTAGTTGTAATATTTTTTTTATTTATTTAACTCAAATTATTTAATAAAAAACTTTTTTGCAAAAAATAAAACCGTCTTCCACGACAAAACACTACAAAGCCAAAAATAATTTTAATTTCGGTAGTCGGGTCAATTTAAAATCGGTGGCAGAAAATAGGACTATAAATTTTGAATTCTTAAAAAAAAATATTGTTTGATTTAAGTGTAGAGGTAATAACATGACATGCACACAACATTGTAAAATGCAATTTCGTGGTTGGCCGCGATCTTTTGCGTATATTTTCAGGATTTTACGTGATTGAAACTAAAGTGAGGTGAAAATTAAACAACTCTGTTGCCATCATACATTTATTCATAGTTAAACAACAAATCATCTTTTGATAACTTTTCTTTGAAATCAACATTAATTATATATTTACTTCCATGTTTAACACACGGAATCACAGTATTTATTCTTAAGTACTAATAATAATGTAAATGAAATATACTCTGTTACTTTCTATGTTTTAACAAAACTATTTTTTTTTATAAATTACTTAAATTGACTAAAATTATAAGAACATACCGATAATACTATGTAATAATCTGAATAGTATATATTACATATAGAAAATATGAAATCAAGTATCAGTTTTCCATGAAATTTCAAAAATTGGTCTTATATATTTAGGGACATAAAAGTAACAGAGTGGTAGGTCGAGTAACATGGTTGTACCTTTTATATTCATTTTAACGAACAACTATCACACAACCTTTTATATTTAATAATAACTTTCTTAAAACAATAATATATTTAGGAACTGGGTACTTAGTATCTAATTATGTAATAAAACTAAAAAATGCATTTAAATTGCTGAGATCAAATTAAATTTGAATTGACTTATTTTTCGAAAATTTCTAGGGGAGTAGAGAAATGGTAATATAACCTTTTGCCTTTAAATACTTTACGAGATTCTGAAACAATGTGCAATAAACTGTTATATTGTTGATATGATACATCATTTTCTACTAAATGGAATGTTTTTCCGGTATCATCAACAAACTTCATGAACACTATTTTCACTTCGCCGTCATTGTCTACTTCGCTTAATGCTTTGCCAAGGTAAATTTATTCATTTTTAGAACAGGAAAATTTTACTAGAACGTACACCCCTTTGATTTTACTTGGATGAATATTCTATTTTGTTTAATTAAGTTAGTTATATTCGCTAAAGAAGTGGGATTACTGTCTTCGCATTATTCAATCGTATCCTTTAATGGATAATAGTTTTTTTGGGGATATACAAGAGCAGAAGCCACGCTGGCAAAAACAACTCGACTGTCGACACTTCAGGGTTCCCATTTCTGTAAACACTTGATGTACCTTCACTGTACCAATCAGAGGAACTATTTGTGTTGTAATTTCTCTCGCTATTGTTTCTATATCTCCGTCGGTTATGGAGTACATCTTCACTTTACTAATATCTTTTAGAGACTGATAGAATGAAGAGGCATTGGAAATGTCTTTTCCAACGGCAACAAGTCAGTCCGCAGTCGGTTTAAGAAAACCACCAACGCCATCAGCAGCTCTCTTGCCGTGTCCAAACACGGAAAACTTGGAATCCTGTCAGATACAGAAGGTGGTGGTATCTCAACATCTGGCGTTGATTCCGGCGTATTCATAATTACTCGAAGACCTCTTTTACGATTTTTTCTTGTGGTATTCGCAACTCGCCATTTTTTTTTATAATCGATGCTCATACAGATTCAGGTCTTTTACCAAGCGTTTATTTTTATGATATCTCTCTAATCCTTTCTCTTAGTTTCTGCTACCTTTTCCGGATTTAGTTTGCGCTTTTCTCTGTAACATCGCTGCTTTTCAGCAGCAGTAAGACCCATAGCGATGTACTCTAGTATTATCTAGAACAAAATTATTCATTTATTAGATAATTATAAAATAATATTGACTGCTATAATATATACAGACACACCGATGACGACTTACAGCTGCTAAAAGTTAAATAATGATAACTCTGTTACCAATCTACAACTCTGTAACTACTACGAGGTAACATAGTTGTGCAGTAACAGAGTAGTAAATTCAACACTTAGAGTAATTTATTCTTAAAATAAAAGTATACTATGACAAAATAAAAACAGATTAGACAATTGTTCCCTTAATGCTATATTTCAATTATTAAATTATGTAGAAATATCTGAATACTTACATCAAAACGCCGGTAACATAGCACACACAGAATAAAACCACGCACCTCACACCGCAACTAAAGGACGACTGATTCGCGTACCCCGCGCCCCACCCGCCTAGAAAAGAGTCGAAGCAACAGAACACACTATGACCCAACTGTTGTGAACGGAACGGTAGCGCCATCTCTTAGTATTTGTCTAATTTACATGGTAACAGAAAAGTGCGACGGTTATTACAACGACCGCGGGACTAAATCTTAAATAATCATGGATGATTCAATAAATTTATTAAATAGACAGGGATAGTTTTTTTTTTAATCATTAATCCGCTTAATTATTACAAATATTAAACAAAACAATAATAAAATTTTAATTAAAAGATATTGCGATTTTTGCATAGTGCCATGAGATGTGGGACAGAATTTTCTTGTATGTAAAACACCTCTGTTACCATGAATTACTACTCTGTTACCTGATAAATAAAGTGATAAATCAATAATAACTCTATTTTTCTCTTGAAAATATATTAATTAATTTGTACTTTAACTAAAAACGCTAAAAAACTATTTTAATATATTTAAAATATTGATGAACAAACAATTTTTGCTTGGGGACAACATTTTCTGCTACGGATTTTAAATTGACCCAGTCGGTGTTATTGGTTTTGTATTTTCTTTTTTTCACACCGCCTTCCGAAATTAAAATTATTTTTGGCTTTGTAGTGTTTTGTCGTGGAAGTCGGTTTTATTTTTTGCAAAATAGTTTTTATTTTCGCGCTTTTTAGTGGGTCAGTGAATTTTCCAAATCGGTTTACGATGACGGAGTTATGCGCGAACAAAAAACGCAATGCAGAGGAATGAAAAGATCATCAACGTAAATATTTTTTTTAGACTTTTGTTGATTTTTCAGAAACCGCCGCCGATTTCGATAAAATTTTCATGGGACCATTTGGGAAGTATACCCTTTTCAACACAAAAATAATTTTTCATATCGGTTGGCAAGCGACGGAGCTATGCCCGAACAAACATAAAAAAAAAAACAAACAAACATCCGAATTGAGAACCTCCTCCTTTTTTAGAAGTCGGTTAAAAATACAATCTTTAATTCTGCCAAACTGTAAAACAGTTTGTCGGCAGCTGATCTTGTATCATCGTACATAACCCGTATTCACAAATCTTATTATATTTAACTAATAATTAACTTATATTAATTATCAATTACATTTACATTGTTTAGTAGATACAATATTAATTATATCTACTAAACAAAAACAAAAGCGAAGCTATTACATTTATACCTATATTATACCTACATTTCATATCTAAACTGCTGTTTATCAATGTATCCATAGGAATACTATGGACACATTGATAAATAGTTATTTATTAAAATCTTCTTATGACATTTCTTGGCTGTAGCACACGATACCAACTTCGGTGGCAGCTCATTGATTAACATCGGTGTCATATATTTACGTGTGCGTTTTCCAAAGTAATTAGTCACTTTGAGTACAGCAAGTGACTTTTGTTTTGCCAGACGTGTTGGGTAGATACGCTTACGTTCCACTTTGTTACGTTCATTATTAAATTGTTCCGACAAGATAACCACCTTGATTTTTAAATGAACTGGGAGTGTTTTACAAATTTTGAACAACTCACCATAATTTTTATTTAAGCTATCTTTAGTTTTCTTGTCGACAAGTAGTTTAAGGATCCTAATCTGCAAGTTGTAAATTTTATTTAAGTGTGTGGGGAACACAAGACCGTATGCTCCCAGACCATAATCAACAATTGAGTCTGCCAGAGCATAATATAGCGCATACATAATCTTTCTGTTGACAATATATTTCAAACTTCTTAATTTACTTAAAATGGCTCGTAACTTATTACAAAAATTATCTACATGTAAGTTCCATGTGAATGTGTTATCTATAACTACACCCAAGTACTTATAAGAAGATACTATTTCTAAACATACACATGTACAGTTTTGCTGATTTTTATGAAGACATTCATATGAATGTCCTTTAACAATTACTGACAGTTCATTTTTCTTTTTATGATATGGCGAGTGAATAAGCATGCATTTCGTTTTGCTTAAATTAATAATAATGCCATTATCATGTGCCCACTGAACCACACGATCAAAGTCGTTTTGCATTGCTTCTTGTATTAAATCAGTACTCTTATGACTGTAAACTAAACAAGTATCATCAGCATACATAAAAGCCTTACATTTTTTTAGCACATTTGACATACTATTGACGTGCATTATATATCCTAATGGCCCATATACTGAACCGGTCGGAACACCAAATTTGATTTCTATTAATATTGAACGGCTCTCAAGATAATTACGAACAATAATCCTTTCAATGTCTTAGCGGTACGTACTTGTGATCGGTGAACAGAAAAAGCCAAGAGCCGGGCGTCGGAGCCGATCGCAGGCAGCGCCGCGCCGTGGGCTTAGTGTTGACTGAACGTTTTGCTCGCTACTTATTGACGAGTAACCCTCGCTTGCAGCCGGTTTCACGCCCGCCCGCAAATCCTAAAAAAACACCAATAGTTTCTCTTACCACAATAGCTTTAAATCCGTTCATTCTATACTTAGTCTTTTAAAGTACTCTTAAGTATGTAAGTTTAGTGCTGTATTCCATCACGTTTATTTGAGAAAACTGCCTACATTTCCACATATAAATTTACCAAAATCTTCCGTTAGTGCTTACGACGCGGTGTGGAGTATTCATTATTCAACAGACCAACGTTTGTAAAGTGTTCGTAACGAAATTAAATCAAATTTTTACCATATAAAACATCGAGTAGATTGGTGACAATGAAAATGAAGATACAGACATGAGTTAAGAAATAGATTGTAGCTTGAAAGGTGTTAAAAAAGCCTGTTTTTTTTAATCTTTGATAATAGGTTCGCGTTTGACCACCATCTCACCTGATGGTAACTGATGATGTGGTCGAAGATGGAGCTCGCTTACCTACTTAGAAGTAACATATTCACTCTTGACTTAAAGACCCTCAGATTATATATTTCAATTACTTACAAATCATTTTATAAAATCCAATAATGCTTTAAACGCGATCAAAGTCCAAATAATGTCTGCGTTCATCCGATCCAATCCCCTGGCAGGCGAGTGATATGAAGCGTGAATACTAACAGTAGCTGCGCGCTGACGCATCTCGTGCCGGACACGTGACGTGTCCGTGTCGCGATTGACTCGTAATCACCGCGCCACCGCGCGCCGTTCGGTCGGCCGGACCGCGCAGATAGCGGCTCGTCGCGCCACACTCACGTTATTGCGATTTAATTTTGATTTTGTAATGGCATACCCGATAATGTTGCTAAAGGTAACATAACTTGGTCAGGACTACAATTGGCCCAGTGCAACGATAACTGGGGTGTCCGGAACTTGTCCACGATACGTGGAGCTTAACGTTGCTTTCAATAAACAAAGTTCTTACAAAGGCCTACCTCTACTAGGCTTCGGCCTACAACCAATATAAAATAGTTACAAATAACACTCACCTGAGCTGTAGACGTCAACCAGGATCTGTTTGATCACGTCCAAAGTGTTTGTATGTAATATGAGATGAGTAATTGAAAAGTGTGATGTAAGTCAAGTGTGTGGACGTTCACAAGGCGCCGTCTCCAGATGGCGCGGTTCCAACTCAGCATCACACCCAACTCGTTTCCACCAAGCGCGTGCCACGAGGTGACGCAATAAGGCGATATGTTCCGAGAAATATCCCTGGATTCTCGTCAATCCGGGAGTACAAGTTCAACAATAAATAATTCGCGACCCAATTATCGGTTTCAACAGGCGAATCCAACGATATTTTACCAACAATTACAATTACAAGAAGGTCCCGACGACCGGCATTTTTTCCAGCCAAGCAAAGTCTATCTGTCAAAGTCAAGTAATGTCAAGATCAAATTCTTTATGTCAAAAGGGTGCGTTCTGTTTCACGTCGGACCGAACATCTACCCCCCCCCCGGATGGGCCTACCCGTCCGCTAATCAATTGGAAGTCTTGACAAGGTTGCAAATTCAACACAGCTTCAATGCGGCCAAATACCGTAGCTAGTTCATTAAAGGTGAGAACGGTGTCTCCCAACAATCTCCGCCAGCGTCCCTTTGCCGCTTTCACCGCGGCCCCAAAAATACCCCCCCCAATGGGGGGCAGGCTGGCGGGTCAAACAACCAAGTGACCCCTCGGCGGGCCAAACTATTACCAATGTCAACCTGGTTCTCATTAAGGAAGGCGTATACCTCCTTCAAATAGTTACTTGTACCCTTGTAATTCGTACCGCAATCAAACCCAATCAAGGAAGGTAACCCACGGCGAGACACAAATCTTTCCAAAGTCGCCTCAAAGGCCTCTGTCGAGAGGGAGGTTACCAGCTCCAAATGTACTGCCTTGGTTGACAGGCAGACAAACACACAAATAAGCCTTACTATTACGAAGGGTGGACGTCTTCAACAAAGGGGGACCAACAAGTCCGTTACGACGCCAGCAAAGGGCCTCGCCTCATTGACGCGATCAGCCGACAAAATCCAAATTCTCGCTGCAAAATGGCCAACAGCGCATTGCAACCGGCATGCGAGTTCTTAGTGTGACGATCAGTCACCAACAATTGAACCAAGTTCAGTTATAACAAGGGCAGGAGCACCAATTTTAGAGTAAGGACAACTCACAAGGGTGATTTCAAACCAGGTCCCTCCCTCAACAGTGGTGTCAGCCGGTTCGCCAATTCCCCAAATCTTGCCTGAAAGGTCATTCACCTTCAGGCCAACCTGTCCCGCTAACCAAGACGACAAAAGACAACCCCGGACTCCCGTATCCAAAATGGCACAGACCTCAATCGAGTCACCCAAGGGTCCCCAGACCTTGACCGAGGCCGTTGGCAACAAAACCGTCTTGATCGGGGGGTCCTTTAGCGGGGCAGGCGTCAATCTCTTAGTGATGCCTGGGCGGCGACCGATCGCCGCTTCCAGGCTGCCTTCGTTCACGACGAGGCCAACAATCCAAGTATTCGTCTGCGCGGTGTCCCGAGCCGCTCGCCATCACTGGAGGGGCATATCCCACCGGATGCCCGAATGGCGGAGGGCGCGACTCCAGCCGGGGACGTTCCGCCAACGGAGGGGAAAGGCAGCGGCGCCGACCCGGCCACTGCTGCCTAGCAGCCAATGCGCGTTCTCCCTGACGAGGGAAGACCAAATGGCGCTCGTGGAGCTCCCGTTCAACTTGCGCGGGGGGTGGAGTGCGGCGTACAGAATCGCGGGTCTCAGCCCGGCGCTCGTCTCCGGGGTACCCCCCCTTGCGCGAACCCCCCTCAGAAGCTGGTCTGCTGGAGCGGTTCGCGTTGGCGCACAAAATCTCCAAGTGGGACCCTTCACAAATTCTACACGGGCGGGGGTCGGGGCAGTCTCGATGAAAGTGGGCCCCCAAGCACGAGAAGCACAAACGGCGTGCGTTGACAATACGGCGGCGGGCACTTACGTGCAAATTCAAAAAGTCCTGGCAACGCGCCATGACATGCCCCGTTGCCTTACACAAGTCACAATGATGAGGACTCCGGGCACCAGCAAAACGGGGGCGGGGCGAACATCAACAGGCCCCCTAGACCGAGGATTCCGGGCGCCAGCAAAACTGGGGGCGGGGCGATCATCAACAGGCCCCCTAGCCTGAGGACTCCGGGCACCAGCAAAACGGGGGGCGGGGGGAACATCAACAGGCCCCCTAGCCCGAGGACTCCGGGCGCCAGCAAAACGAGGGGCGGGGCGATCATCAAGAAGCCCCCTAGCCCGAGGACTCCGGGCGCCAGCAAAACGGGGGGCGGGGGGAACATCAACAGGCCCCCGGGCCCTAGTCCGTCCCTGATCTCTGGGCTGAGAAGGTAGTGGGGGCGACCCCGTAGCGCCACGAGTGTTATCCGCAAACCGACACTCGTCTTCCAAAAATTTGACGAGGTCGTCAAAGGGGGGAAGATGGGTGGCACTATCCCCACCATACTTCTGCTCAAAACGTGACCTCAGCTCCGCGGGGAGCAACTGCAGCACTATGTGCACCAACAAGTAGGACCAATGTTCTACCGGTAACTCCAAGCGTCTCAAAGCGTTGGTCGCTGAAACCAACGGGTTCAGCAAGTCAGTGCGCAACGTCGACGTGCTGACAATGGCCGGTAGCCCCAAAATCTGGTCGATGTGCACATCAGCCAGGCAGCGCTTGTTCTGATACCGTCGGGAGAGAAGCTCCAGAGCGGTCGGGTAGGAGGAATCCATCACCGGCAAGTGCTGCACCAAGGCTCTGGCTTCGCCCTCCAGGACAGACAATAAATAGGCCAGCTTCTGGGCAGGTCCGAGGTCCGAGCGTGCATCCACAAGACTTTTAAAAAGATTTAGGAAGCCCAGCCAGTGGTCCAAGCGACCGTCAAAATGTGGCAGCTCCAGGGTGGGCAGCCTACTCAATAGTCCAGGGCCTGCAACAACAGGGGTCTGCGGCTTGGCCGCATCAGGCACCCGGCTCTTCAAAATTTCCCGCGCTCGAAGACATATGACATCCCCCAGGTGGACAATCTGGTCATAGTCACCCAAAATCTTATCGCGGGCTGTCTGATCCATCACCCCCAAATCCACGTCCATGATGTACTCGTTGAAGCGTATGAGCGCAGCATCAGCTGACTTGATCCTCTCAATCACTTGCCCATACCGAGCAAGGGTGAGCTCTTCCAATTCTACACGCTCAACCGTTGCAGCTGCTGATGTGAACCATCTCAACTGTGAGGTCAATCCCGCAGCAGCCTCCCTGACTGCCCTTAATGAGGCCATTGCAACAATCAAATATTAATACAAAACACCAATCAACAACCAACAATCAAATATTAAACAAACAGCAATGACTTGTTAGTCGACCAAATAATCTCAACAAAATAAAAATTCAAATTCAATTATTTCAAGTCCAAATCCGACCCTGTACTTATTCCAAGTATGAATCTAGCTTGGTACAGATGGCTAGTTACAAGATAAATAACAATTCAATGTATATATTGTGCAGGATCACACCAACAATTAAATACAACAATTGAAGTATAATATTGCTCCGGACAATCTCTAACAACAATCCAATAATTACTATAAATGCAATAACCAATACACACAATTCAAGTCCTATTATGTTAGACTATGTGTAATTATTATTAAGATAACCTTTTAAATTCAGATCAATGACATTCAATTATTAATTGCAATAAATACCAAATTATGTACCAAATTATACCAATAATTCCCAATTTCACAAATAAATCCTACTTGTCAATTCAATTCCAAGGGCTAGCACTACAAATTACAGTACAAACCACAAGTACTATTTGAGCCCGGCTGACAAAGCAACACATTCAAACTTATCAAGTTATAAGTTGTGTTAAGTAATTAAACTCAAGTTTTAAGTTTTCAACAATATACAAAACTTCCAATTAAACCAGTGGATCTTATATTATAAGAGCCGCGCTCTGCTACCACTTTGGTCAGGACTACATTTGGCCCAGTGCAACGATAACTGGGGTGTCCGGAACTTGTCCACGATACGTGGAGCTTAACGTTGCTTTCAATAAACAAAGTTCTTACAAAGGCCTACCTCTACTAGGCTTCGGCCTACAACCAATATAAAATAGTTACAAATAACACTCACCTGAGCTGTAGACGTCAACCAGGATCTGTTTGATCACGTCCAAAGTGTTTGTATGTAATATGAGATGAGTAATTGAAAAGTGTGATGTAAGTCAAGTGTGTGGACGTTCACAAGGCGCCGTCTCCAGATGGCGCGGTTCCAACTCAGCATCACACCCAACTCGTTTCCACCAAGCGCGTGCCACGAGGTGACGCAATAAGGCGATATGTTCCGAGAAAT
Organism: Tholera decimalis; assembly: GCA_943138885.2. Lineage (NCBI taxonomy): Eukaryota > Metazoa > Arthropoda > Insecta > Lepidoptera > Noctuidae > Tholera > Tholera decimalis. The sequence goes on along the minus strand of OW964553.2, from coordinate 757,879 downwards.
ATCCCTGGATTCTCGTCAATCCGGGAGTACAAGTTCAACAATAAATAATTCGCGACCCAATTATCGGTTTCAACAGGCGAATCCAACGATATTTTACCAACAATTACAATTACAAGAAGGTCCCGACGACCGGCATTTTTTCCAGCCAAGCAAAGTCTATCTGTCAAAGTCAAGTAATGTCAAGATCAAATTCTTTATGTCAAAAGGGTGCGTTCTGTTTCACGTCGGACCGAACATAACTATTTTGAATACTTGACATAAACTTATTGTATTTTCAACTCGCTATACAGCCCTTTACATTCTGCCCCTTTTAAGGTACGACATCTATAACCAATAAACCATAATTAACTAAAAAAAAATACCATAATTTGAGCAATATTGTGAATCAGGTGTATTTAAATTATTACAGGTGTACAATAAAGAGTATTCTATCCTATCTATCTATCTTACCTTGTGATAACCTGGACCTTAGTTATACGGATTCGCGATTATCCGGACTATCAACCTCGATCAAATATCTGAACATAATATGTGGAATCTATGAAAGCACGACGGTATTAGTATTGACAGTCGCACCCGTCCGCTTACCGATTCCATTTTGAAATACACCTACCAATTGGATAGATAAGGTGGAAGTAAAAAAATAGTGGAAAGGTTAACTTTTAAAAGAAGAAACTATGGCCAGATACGGCCCGCCACAGACAAATTTTGAAAGATAATAAAAAATAGTAATTAGCCATATAAGTACTATCGCAAATTAATAAGTAATTACATATTATCAATTCGTATCATTAGAACTTTAAACGGAATATTTACCATGTGTACGTATTGTTTTGAGTTTCCGATATTTCGGCACTGTTGCAAGCGCCATGATCATGGATGAACTGAAGTAATTGCGGGTAGACGTTTATGAGCAGACAAATCAGTCTACCCTCTTTCTCGTTCGTTTTTTGTGATCGCTACCGATACCACTGTCACATGTATCACTCAAAACTCGATCAAACCCCGTAAGTGTTCAAAAATATTCGCGAGTCACACAAAACTAAAATCGAGTTTTTTGATCAATTGATCAGTACCAATAATCGATGCAACTTGTCGATTATATTTCAAAATATGGCAACATTTAACATTATCCCGTGAAAGATGGTGGATTTAACAATTATGGCAGTATTTTTTTAATATAATTTAAAAATATATAGTATGACAATACTAATTGGCGCGCTAATCCATAGTACTAATTGGAACGAAACTAAAGATGTATATATGTACATAGATTCAAATCTCTCTAACATCAGGTGTACCTTAAGGTGGCATTTTTCTTTCCTTTTCTATACGCGAATAAGATAGAAAGTTACTTAGTATGTGTTTCTTGCTGTTTTTGAGAGCCACTTTGTGGGAATATGACGCGTCTATTTATAATACATAATTGTTAAAACTGGTTTATATCCAAATGGTGACTTAATTTCTTCTAAGTACTAATAAAAATTCTTAATAGCTTAAGCTATACTTCCATAATCTATTTATCAGCGTCCACTGTAGGTTTGCAACCGATGTTTCGTACTTTGCTCTAAGAAAAAATATTTGCAATAATTATTGCAAATATTCATACTTAATTAGGTATGAACAAAATTAATTCTAAATGATAAATGATCTTTATTTTGCAAATTGGTTATTAAATAACATTTTCACACGTCATTTTTTTTCGAAGATTTAAACTAGATGAGGCCGGATTCTAGATCCGATCATCCGGATACGTACTCGATTATCCGAATGCCCAACGACAACAAATAGTCCGGATAATCGAGTTTCCACTGTATACTTATTTCCGAAGGTTTTTAAGAATTAATCAAACCATGTCTAAAATAAACTAGGCAGTAGTGTTGCCCAAACGAGAGTCTCGCAAGAGTCTTGCAATTAGCGATTATCCTATTGCTATTTATTAAACGGTAGTTGAGATCTCAGAACAATGTAACAGACTCTGTTCAACAAATCTCAACTACCGTTTAATAAATAGCAATAGGATAATCGCTAATTGCAAGACTCTTGCGAGACTCTCGTTTGGGCAACACTACTAGGCAGTCATTTAGGCATTTGTTCCACCGCTGATGACGAACGAGTAGCGAGTAGAGCTTAGCATCTGAAAGCGAGTTGACGAGCAACAAGCAGCGAGTGTGTATTTCCGATAGTTTTGTTGCTGGGCTATCACCTGGTTGGTCTCTCAGTGCAAGTTCTGACCGCCAAGCGAGCATCGCTGAGCAAGTAGCTTTGATAGCTTTTGTCGCTCAGCGACTAACTAGTGGAGCGAGTCCTCACCGACAATGTGAACAGTCAGCAATCGACTATTAATATGTGTATTTCTGTTTTCTGCAAAGAAAGTATATTCTGCCTATTGATATACTATTCGTCGTATTGTACGTTTCTTGAGTGTAAAATGAGAAACCACTACTTAAAAGCCTGTCATTCTTAGTTTGGTTTTCGCAATAAATATAATTATTGTAAGTTCTCTTAGTCAGAAAGATTATTATAAAGCACCGTATTTATTATATTAGCATAAATACGTATTTTATTATTCTATATTTATAAACATATATTCTTTCCATAATGACATTTATTTTCCTTGTACACCTACTACATTGTGGTCTTTTTAACCCAAAGGTTGTCTGGTAGAGAATGCCTTGTTGCATTAAGTCCACCCATGTAACACAATTGTACATAAAGTTTAAATAAATAGTAGATAGTTAGTCGTTTCCTCGCTGGTGGTGGTACAACCGCCTTACAGGCATTATTACTGTTAAAGACCGCAATGAAATATGTGACGTGTGGTTGTTACAGGAGGAGCTGCGAGACAACCTGACGGTGAGCGTGATGAGCTTCGTGCCCACGCTGGACGACGACGGCAAGCCCATCACGTGCCGCGCCGAGAACCCCAACGTCACCACGCTCAACATGGACACGTCCTGGACCATCAACGTTGTCTGTCAGTATACTCTTATACCTTTTTTTTATTCAGAATAGGTTCGCGTTTGACCACCATCTCACCTGATGGTAAGTGATGATGTGGTCGAAGATGGAGCACGGTTGCCTAGAAGAAACCTATTCACTCTTGACTTAAAGACCCCTAGGTTATAGCTATCGGGAAACACAGACTCCGGCAAGGAATTCCACTCCTTAGCCGTACGCATAATGAAAGTATTCCCAAAACATTTTTTACGTGTGGGTGGGATCTCACATCATGGAAATCTTAGATAAAGAAATAAGGGGAACTGAAATTATAAACCACTTTCATTTTCGTCTGACATTGCTGAAAAAACACAACTGTTTCATACATTTCAATTCAATGCAATTCAGTTATTCAAAGTCAACAAGTGGACTAGTTATTAATTATAAGACACACAAAAAATTAAATTAACAGAAATACAATAATTATAAAAATACTGGCTTCTGCTCGCGACTTCGTTCCGCGTGGGAGGTTTTTCCCGCGTAAATCCCGATCTTGTGGGAATTCCGGGATAAAAAGTAGCCTATATGTTATTTCAGGATGTAAACTATCTACCTACCAAATTTCATTAAGATCTGTTCAGTAGTTTTTGCGTGAAAGAGTAACAAACATACATCCATCCATCCTCACAAACTTTCTTCTCATTTATAATATTAGTACGATTAGATTTGAAAGCTGCTTCTACGCTAGGCGAGCCGAGCATGAGCCGAGCACGAGCGGAACCGTTCTCGGCTTCGTCGTTCGCGGCGTCAAGTTTGGACGTACAACGCGAGCGCGAAGCAAATCGCTTTGTGTTCGTCAAAAAACCGCCAATTGGCGGAGTACAGCCGAATACGAACGAAATGCATGCAGCACGCTCGTTCGAGGCTTTGGTAAGTCGGTCCATACTAGACGAAATGCGTTCGGCTCGTGATGGGCTCGCCTAGCGTAGACGCAGCTTTATATTAGCCCGTTCGTGTACCATGTTGCAGTAATACATGTACTAGCAGTCAACCGACCGAGTCAATCCGCAACGATCAATCATTCAGGTTCAACACTCCATGGACTTACAATATCGAGATAGCTCCATGCCTCGGAAAGCCACACTAATCCATTGCTCCCTACTGTCATTTGTACATCTTTGACAGTCATTACGAGTAGCCAGAAACCAAAAAATCTGACTGCGGTCTTTCCAAGAGGAGAGTCACTTCAAATCAGTCGTTCAAATTTCGTAGTTGGGCAAATAATGATAGTAGACTCAGCCAACTGAGCGAGCAGACTGAAATTATGGAGAAAATTCAAATTAGAATTACGCTTGTCCGCCCCGAAGAAAGGCAGAGGCAGAGGTGTAACTGGGTCCACGATTCAAGACAGTAAAACAAGAACTTTCTTATATACAGTATTCGAATATCTATGTATCTTTTTGAAGTTGGAACTGCTGGTCTTTACGAAGAAAGGACTCTTGAATATCGTCATCGACTGACTGACATGTCTCTACATACTGTCTGTTTATGCAACTCTTTCTGTGTTCTTTCATTTACGAACCACTGATTACTGTGGGCTTTAATAAATAATGGTAACACCGTGTGTGGTTGAGGTTTTGAGCGCAGACGGGGTGTCGGTCAGTGGGTCGAATCGGCTGAGTGCGTCCAACAGCGCTGTGGTGCTGCGGTCGGACGGCGGCCAGTGGCGGCCAGCTGGTGGACTCTGCACACGTGCAGGACACTAACTAGTTACGAGGCATTTTACTTGCTCAATGAGTCTATTAGAGCAAAATTTATAAGTAAAGGATAACGATCGACTTTGTTCTTGCCAAGAATAACTTATGTTTTATACAATTTTGATTAAATAAGTCTTTTATTTTTTATTTTTTTCTTTTTGTCAATCGCGTCATTTTACGTCATAAGTAGTTGTCTGTATGAATATCTGCGTGTAAATAAATCGACCCACATGAGTAAATTAATCTCGAAACGAAATAATCTTATTTACGAACATATTGTAAGAAAGTCATAACGTCAAAGTGGCGTCATTAAAATATTCACAAAGACCACATTCCCTGATAATAATTAGTTGAAATAAAACAAAGCTAATGAATGTGTTCTTGTAATGAAGCAGTCGTTCTTATAGACATATTTTTCTCAAAGAAAGTGTTCGCTGGAGCGCTGCGGGCCGCCGCCGCAGCCACAGCCATTAAATTTATTGGCTACAAGTGTGCCTTACTTACACAACGACTTAATTATTGAAATGAAACAGCTTTTACGGAATATGTTGCGTTATTTATCTCTTTCATGTTTTATTTTTGTATATATATGCGGTAATGTAGTGTAGGCTTTTGCCGAAATTATACAATCATCTTGTACGTCTTATTAATTGTGTGAAATTATCGAATTCATGTAGCAGTTCTGTATAAAGCAACCGAACGCTTGATCACTAGGCGATGATCTGATCTACCTCTGCCACTTGCACACAGTAATGATACGAATCTGAATAATTTGGTGGCATAATTTATTCAGATCCTTAAGATCTGGTAGGACAGTGGATCAGTCACGCCACGAAAGATTGTTCAGTGTCGCGTTTTTTATGTTATTGACCTTCAGTTTTTTTATTTTATTTATTTCACCTGATTCCACCATAAGTATACAGCTTATATGCTATAATCCATATCCATACTAATATTATAAATGCGAAAGTAACTCTGTCTGTATATCTATCTGTCTGTTACTTTTTCACGCCTAAACCTCTAAATCGATTGAGCTGAAATTTGGCATGGGAATAGTTTAGGACCTTGGGAAGGACATAGAATAGTTTTTATCCCGGAATTCCCAAGGGATCGGGAATTACGTGGGAAAAACCTCCCACGCGAACGAAGTCGCGGCCAAAAGCTAGTAATAAATAAACTGTTTATTTAAGAAATAGTGCAAAATACAGTTACTACAAAAGTCTTAAGAATTAATTAAATTAAGGAAAATTAACATATTTGCCTGTACTAGGTTAAAAACCTGTGCTTCAGGCGATGAAGTACAAACTATCTTAAGTGGTAGGTGTACAAAATCCATGAAATAACTAAAACTAAATCTAGATAATAATAGTTAAATATGTGTTCCTAGTGTTTAAAATTCTATTTGCATATTGCAAGTAACCCTTCCGTCTGGTCATCTAAATATATATAACTCAAAGGTGACTGACTGACTGACATAGAGATAATCTAAATAAATAAATCAATAATCTAAAAATGACATAGAAATAAGATCTATCAACGCACAGCCCAAACCACTGGACGGATCGGGCTGAAATTTGGCATGCAGGTAGATGTTATGACGTAGGCATCCGCTAAGAAAGGATTTTACGAAATTTCCACGGGATCGGGATTTACACGGGAAAAACTTCCCACGCGGGCGAAGCCGCTGGCACAAGCTAGTATGTCATATTTTGTAAATAATTACATATTGCTTTTTTACAACTAATATAACACAAACTTAAGGGTTTAGAGGGTACTATATAGAGCATCTGTAGCCGAAGTAGGACATGTCCTGAATCTGGTCATAATATATGTTTACCTATATTGTTACACACATTTATGATGGTGTGTGTACTGGGCAGATCCGCCGGTGGTGCGACTGCGGCTGGGCAGCTCGCTGGCGGCGGGCGACATCAAGGAAGGCGATGACGTGTACTTCGAGTGCCACGTGCGCGCCAACCCGCCCGCCAGGAAGCTCAGCTGGTTACATGACGTACGTACCATTACTTACATGATTGCTTAGAATGTAAGCCATTTAGGTTTAATAATTACTCATAAGGAACTCGACTCACTTACACTGGGCTTAAATGACTAATTATGACTACCTATAGCTGTGACAAAGAGATCGAACGGTATCAATAAATTTTATCTACCCTTATCATTTGATTAAAAAAAAAACATATGTTGCGTCCAAAACGTATTTGAACGCATATTTTTGGTGTGGCAACATTCTATTAACTTTGACTTTTTCACTTGACAGATAACCTTTTGCCTTGTTGAAAAAATGTCCGTCGTTGGGACCTGTTGATTTAATTGTAATTGGAAATATCTGGTCGAATCGCCCGTTGTAACCGATAGTTTGGTCGCGATTAACGATAAGTTGAAATTTTAATCCCGAATTGACGAAAAACCTGGGATATTTTGAACCATAACGCCGTGTTGACGCCAGACCGAATGGCACGCGAATTTGTTGAAAGTAATAGTGAATTGGTGATAAATAGCTGCTCCAATCTGGTGCGAAGTTTGTGCTACATCCCGTCCTGGACCACGCCATCTGAAGACCGGCGCCTTGTGAACGTCCATGACCACTTGACACCATTACACTTTCAAATATACTCACACACACACACGGACGTGGCCTGAGGAAGGTCGCAGCTTGTCGTCTCTACAGCTCAGGTAAGTCTAGGCTATAAGTTTACCTATTTGTTAGTAAGGCGGGAGAGCCTATAGTTTGTTTGCAAGCAACGGCAAAGCTCCACGTACCGTGGACAGTTCGGACCATACCAGTTACCATTGGCTGGCTTTTGTAGGATCGAACAACATAGTTAATTATTTAATCTGATATTTGAGGAAATCGTGGCTAATTAATAACATCCGCATAGGTGTTTAAAGTTAAGCAACGCTTGCAGTCATCGGTCGGTGGATGGGTGTTCATATTATATAGAAAGCACGTTACGCCATTAGTAAATTGTCTACAACATTTTGGTGAAAACTAATTTTGTAAAGCAGCGCAGACTATTCTCGTAGGATTGTTGCGCGGAGCTCGAGCATACCTACTCGATACTTTTATATGTGGTATAAAAACATCCACAAACCATTTTATTTTCAAATTACATCTACAAATAATATGCGTTTCAATCATAACCACATAAGGCATATTTTCGCAAAAATGTATGTTAACAATTTTTTTACCTATACTCATTTCTAAAATGGAGGGCATTGGAATACGCGGAATTGCACTTGAGATCTTCTCAAACTATCTGACAAATCGCTCGCAATGTGTTAAAATCGACTCATTGTATAGTGACTATGGGAGCATCAATTTCGGTGTGCCACAGGGCAGTATTTTGGGACCTACCCTCTTTTTACTCTAGATAAATGATTTGTGCCGCCTGTCAATACCTAACTGCGATATATTCACTTATGCGGATGACACGGCACTGATAATTTTTGATGATAACTGGGATGACTGCAGATTGAGGGCGGAGCGGTCGGTTCAACGAGTGATGACATGGCTCTCTGCGAATTTGTTAACCCTTAACGTCGAGAAAACTAAGATTGTTCGCTTCACTCTCCCTCACACGATCAAACCTCCTGTGGGTACTGATATTGTCAAAGCCCACACTTGCCAGAACTCTTTGGATCACAGCCCGAATGCTTGCACTTGCCTGACCCTATCACTGGTTCCAAGTACCAAATACCTCGGAGCTCAAATTGATAAGCACCTTAGCTGGCGTCCACATACTGAAGCACTCTGCTCGCGAATTAGGAAATTTTTATATATTTTCAAGGAACTCAGACACTCAGCTGATCGAGAAACTCTTTTCCTTGTGTACCAGAGCCTGTGTGTCTCTGTTCTTACTTACTGCATTTCTGCATGGGGAGGAACCTGCAAAACCCACCTAGTTCAGGTTGAACAAGCCCAAAGGACAGTCCTAAAAGTTATGCAGTTCAAACGCAGAGATTATCCAACCGCTCTGCTCTACTCTGAGTCAAAGGTCCTAACGGTGCGCCAACTGTTGATTCTGCGTGCCGTTCTACGCCGTCACTCTTTGCTTCCTCTTGACGACAAAATTTTAAGGAAACGCAAAGGTCATCCAGTCTGCAATCCTACCCAATGTCGTACTTCATTCGCGGGCCACCACTTCGGCGTACTCAGTGCTAGAATTTATAATAAAATCCATCGTATTCTCCATATACACACATCAAAAGTGTCTAGGGATCAAGCATTTTTATGCGGATTTCTTGAGATTGAGATGTGGCTTTGTAATAAATTTATGATTTTATAAATTTATATGGATACTTTTTGGTGCATTTCATAATTTGAAACAGGAACTATTAATCAAATTCGAGTAAAAGATGAAATCAGCTGTCAATATTTTCCCTATAAAAACATACAACGCATTGAAGACATTATTAGTGCTACTGTTTCCCTACTACTGATTAAAACCAACGTTATTATGGAGCGGCGACGTCATTTAAGCAGTGAAGAAATGCTCAGAGCCGTGGGAATGATAGAAGCTGGTTCCCGGCAACGTACTGTGGCTTTAGCTCTGAATACAAGTCAGAGTGTTATCAGTCGACTTTGGACACTTTACCGAAGCACTGGTACCGTGGCTGAGCGCCATGGAGGACGGTATCGCTGCACCACACGGAGACAAGACCGATACATTCCAATCTTAACTCGAAGAGCTCCAACAATAACCGCCATGATGTTAGCCGTGAGGCTTCATCACTCTTCAGGGAACTTAATTAGCGACCAAACAGTCAGAAACCGCTTGCATGAAGTGAACCTTCATTCCCGAAGACCGCTACGGGTACCACCTATAGCAATGCACAATCGTAGGATTCGATATCAATGGGCTCTTGAACACAGAAATTGGGCAGAAGAACAATGGCGTTTCGTGTGCTTTTCTGATGAGTCTCGTTTTGGTATGAAACCGGATACAAGACGTATACGACACTGGAGAACCCCTGGACGCCAACAGCGATTAAAATCCTGCCAGGAAGTCCATCCTTATAGTGGTGGAACCATCATGGTATGGGCGGGTATTTGGATCGGCGGAAGAACTGAGTTGATTTGGATCAGAGGCAACCTCAACGCTCAAATTTATGCTGAGACGATTGTATCTGACGTCATCGTTCCTCTACAAGTGCAAATCGGTCCCTTATTTCAGTTAATGCATGATAATGCACGACCGCACACCGCAAGAGTTGTAAGACAGACTCTCGCCGCAGCTAACATCAATGTCCTGCTCTGGCCTGCTCAGTCGCCAGACTTGAACCCGATTGAGCATGTATGGGATATGCTACAGAGAAGAGCTCTGCCGAATATGGAGGGTATCCAGTCGCAAGAAGACCTTTTTTTGTTGTTGCAACGAACATGGGCGGCCATTCCACAGCGTGATTTGGATGAACTCATTTTGAGTATGCCAAACCAATGTTCTTGTGTTGTTAGTGTTCGCGGTAGAAACACGGATTATTAATTGTTTAAGTTACCCAATAAAATTTTAAAGAAAACTGTTATTTCAGTCTTTTTTTCGAACTTTAATGTTGGTGGTTCAAATGTCAAAAATCCCTTTATTAGGAAAATGGCAAATTTCTTTATTAATGCAAAGGTGACTTGGTTTATCGTTACTGTGACAAACGAAAACACTTTATTTGATGAATCCTTAAAGAAATTTTTAATTAATATCAATCAGGAGAAAAGTTATTGCAAAAATATATGTTGATCCCTAGACACTTTTGATGTATGTATATCCTCTTACCAGAAGTACATTGATGACCAAACTTACCAACTGGCTCCAGGACTAATCTTACGATAGTACTGAACGGGTCCTTATTGTTAACTCGTAGTCCTTAATGTTATAATATACCTTTTACAACTATTCTCTATAACATCATCATCTACGCGTACAGCAATCTAACACCACACAAACATACACACACACATATACACACACATACACACATGCACACACACACACTTACACCTAATACACCCCTCATATTCCTTACCTCCCACAACACTGAACTTGCCGCAACTAAAGGTGTATTGCTCTAGTACGACCTGATATTGTTAATCGGGGTGGGGACCTGGTGTCCTATAACACAGGCTATTAGCCTAGCTTAGGCACCAGTCTCCCACAATATTGCAGTTTAATATAATTGCTAAACAATATTACCATGTAATCTCTTTAAATATTGTGGTGAGAAAATAAATGAATTTATTTTATTGAAATAATGGTATGATGGAGAGTTTACCGTTCAGAAAAATAATGATAACAAATGAATCTGACATCAATGTGAAAACAATGCTGTAGCGAGTTGACGAGCAGCGGGCGAGCGAGGGGGGCAGAGGGAGACGCGGGGTAAAGTAATAGACGACGATGTACGGTCCGATAATCGCTTTGTACGGTGTCGCTCTGTTTTAATCAGCAATATACAGGCGGGACGGGACCGGGGTGGGACGGGACCGGGACACGGGTTTTTTTGTTTCGTTTCACCCTTTCAGCGGCAATCAGCTGCGCGTTGTTACACGGATCGCGACACGCATCACCGCGCGCGCCTCCACTACGCGGATTTTTTTCTCTGTATTGTTTTCACGTTTTGCTATCGGTACATGCGGTGCGGTGGCGACTCAAGCGACACATTTACCGACCGTACCACACCGCTCCAAGCCGCACTGAGCCGTACCGCGCCGCTCCAAATGCGATGGTTCCTGACGTCTCCAGTTATGCTGACATTACATCACATTCGAGTGACGTTGACGTGTGACGCGGTGCGTGCTTCATACGCATTTCAATTTCCACAATACGGTTCTTTGTGAGGCCTTCTAAGCGCATCGCATAAACAAGTAAATAAATTAACCATTATATTTAACGCAACCCCGGAGAATATTCTAAAACAATAGGTATGATGTTACGCATACGAGCAAATTATTCAAGCGGAGCGAGCCGCGGTTTTGTGGGGCCCGATACACTCGGCGTCGGCAAAGCATGCGGTGACTTACCGGGTTGACTTTAGCTGAGAAATATTTTGGGACCATTGCGAGGAACGAACCGGGAACTGTCGACTTTCGAGGAACAAACCGGGAACTGTCGACTTTCAATTCAGAAGGTCGCATGAAAACGAGAATTAAAAGTGTGGGGATGAACTGATGAAGTGCAGGCTTGAAAGCCGCATTCTTTTAATATGCTAGGCCACTGTGCTCTGCAGCCGCTCACATTAAATAAAATCGTCATCGCGTGCATTGTGTCGGTGACGTACGACGCGAGATATTATTCGCATGATTTTTGTTGCGCCGCGCGGCGTCCATTTGTCGCACGCCGTTGACGCGCTCATTGTTTTATGTGTGATTGTTTTTGACAAATGGCGGACGCAGCGAAGCCGCGCGAATTAAAACGCACATAATTTACAGCGGTCATTTGCGAGGACGCGGATATATCTACGCTGTTTACGATCGCCTCTCACTGTCGTATCGAAAATGCTCAGTTTGTTTTTATTTGAATAAGTTCTCGTTTTATTCATATCATGTTCAGCTGTGAACGGCTAAGCCCTAGCCACGATGTTGCTAGTGCCATGCTATTTTCTTTCGGTGGCACTAAGTACAAAGGATACCTTTGAAGAACATTACACCACATAAGCGTGCACCAGACTCCAATCACATAGTTAGACATTACGGTTTCACCGAGTTTCATTTATTTTGCGAGTTGTAAATATGCCATAATCGAAAGTGGAACGCCCATCTCAGCTGGGTGCTTACAGACTGGTTACAGAAGTAGGGCATGGTGTACAAGTTCATTGTAAGAGAGTTCTCACACACGGCCACGGTCAGGGATCGTTGCTAGCGAGGTATGAATTGTGCGAGAATTTTTATCGCCTGTTCTGGTAATTTATAAGGGAGGCATTAATGGCAGCGCGCGACTAATGGCGCGCGGTCATCTCGCAGCCAGATACTAGGCAGCTTGCAGAAGGATAACTCTGCAAGACCAATAATAGCTGAGCTATGAGAAGCCTCACTTGGACGAATTGCTATACAAACTACTTATTCTAAAATAAGGCCGGCGCGGCGACCTCATTTTTTTTTTTTTTTTTTTTTTTTTTTTTTTTAGGTAGGGCCACTTGTAGATCAGCACACTAAGGCTGTGAGTCTACTTAACCGGACTTTCCTGTGGTGACCTCTAATAAATTAAAGGCCCCCAGCCAGGGCTTACAAACTAAAATATACTTAAAAACTAATGACCGCACGCTAAGGGCACTCCCTGTGGAGTACGGGCCTCGGCATAGCGGGGTCATTTCGGGAGGGCAGCAAAGGGACAGGCTGGGTCATATTATTTACGGGAGTATTTATTGCTACTGGCTCAGCATCGCGGGCTGGCTCGTTTGGCAAAGGTCGGGGAGGATTTTCATTACCAGTACGCGGACGTCGCGATGGGCCTCGTCGGCGAGGCCGGAATAAGGAACGCGTTCTGTATCTGTGTCTTCTAAGAGTGCTGGTTTCCCTACTGCTCTCTTGTCGGATGGTGGTGGGGTCGTCAGGCTCGTCTAGGATGTTACGCGGGCGACGAACCCGAGAAATCTTGGAGGGTCTGTATCGGGCGGCCGATACGATCAGGGGGTTAGTGTGGGTCTCAGCAGAGGTGAAGTAACGCACTGACATGCGTTTCAACACTTGCTTTATGGTCGGGAGTTTGAGGTCTACGTGGAGATCCTCGTTCCTACAGAACCAGGGCGCGCCCGTGGCCTTTCGGAGAAAACGGTTCTGAACGACTTGCATCCTATGGATCTGATTGGGACTGGCATGAGCAAACACCGGACAGGCATACGTCATGATAGGACGTATGCATGTCGTGTATATTCGGATTTTACATTTAAGGGAGAGCTTGCTGTGTTTATTCAGCAGGGCGTGGAGCCTACCGAGAGCGAAAGCGGCTCGCGAGCGAACCGACTTTATGTGCTCACTGAAATTCAGGAACTGGTCGAGGATCACACCTAAGTATTTGGCTCGCTTCTCCCAAGGGATTGGCTTGCCGAACATAGTGATCGGGCGTGGGGGGGTGAACTTTTTATGCTGGCGAGCCCTGCGAAACAGGACTGCTTGACTTTTGTCGGGATTTACCTCAATCCTCCATTTCCTAAACCATTCGCCTAGTGCGTTGGCTGAGGTCTGGAGGGTATGAGCGATGCTAACGGGATTATGTCCCGAGTAGTAGATGGCCGTGTCGTCGGCAAACAGGGATAACTCTACTGGGGGCTTTTTGGGGATATCGCTAGTGAATAGCGTGAAGAGTGGGGGGGAGAGCACGGCGCCCTGAGGGACGCCGGCTCTGATAGGGCGGGGAGTGGAAAGCGCTCCTTCGATACGATATCTGAAGGAGCGGTTTGACAGGAAGTCTCGAATGATGAGCACGAGACGGTCAGGCACACCTAGTTGGTAAAGCTTATAAATTAAGCCATTGTGCCAGACTTTGTCGAAAGCCTTTGCTATATCAAAGAATAGGGCCCCCGTCACCAGACCGCGTTGAAAACGGCCGCTAATGTGCTCTACGATGCGGTGGGCTTGGTGGACGCTGGAATGATGGGCTCTAAAGCCAAACTGTTCGTTAGGGATTAGGCTCTTGGCCTCGACAAAGTCCTTGAGCCGATTAAGAATAATCCGCTCGTAGACCTTGCCGAGGGCGCTGAGCAGACTAATGGGTCTATAGCTAGTCGGGAGGTTCTTGGGCTTTTTGGGTTTTGGGATACCTATCACTATAGCCTCTTTCCAAGCTTGTGGAAACAAGTTGTTGGACAAGGCGCCATTGAAGATGGCAGTCAGTAGGACTAAGATCGTACGTGGGAGGAGTTTAAGTGCCCTAGTGGTCAGTCTGTCAGTCCCGGGAGCTTTCCTAGGTTTGAGTTTCTTGATGATCTCCTCCACCTCGTCCTCCGTGACGGGGGGGAGGGGAGCATCAGGGTCCTCGACAGGGGGTAGGGCAGATCTACGTTCGACCTCAGCATCCACGTGGGCAAGGTGGGCTGGGTCGACTGGTTGGGAGCTGGGAGAGCACTGTGCCTCCAGGCTGTCGGCTAGGCATTCGGCTTTGTCTTCGTCGTCGAAGGCAATGCTTTTGTCCGGGCGGATAAGGGGAGGCATTGAGGCAACCTCAGTGGCGCGCATATTCCGCTGAAGTTGCCAGAAGGCATGGTGGGTGGGTTCCAGTTCGCTCAGGGTCTTGTCCCAGCCGGCTTCACGCCACTCTCTGATGCTGTTACTTACTTTGCGCTGTAAGTACCGCATGAAAGTTTTGTTATTCTGGCAGGGGAAAGATCTGTAGGCACGGACTGCTGCGTTCTTCTCAGTCAGCAGGGCCCGTACATCGTCCGGGAGTTTCCGGCGCCAGTGCTCTGACACCGGAATCTCCTTTGAACAGTCGTTCAAGACAGATTGTACGTGCTCCGTGAGTGAGTCGATCGCAGCCGTCGTGTCGGCGGCGGACTGGATGTGGTCGGGGATCTTGTCCAGGTGAGGAGACGTGTTGGATTTCAGCAATTCGCCTACTTTCCTCCAGTCAGTGATCACCTGTGTGGGAGGGGGGCGGTTTGGGTCATAGGGACCCGATCTCGGAGTTAACTCCAAGATCACCGGTCTATGGTCAGAGTCAAGTTCGTCTACCGTCTCTAAAGAGTGCAAACGTAAGTTCACATTCTTCAGGAGGGCAATGTCGAGTACGTCGGGCAAGTGGGATGGCTCGAACGGATAATGAGTAGGCCGCATAGGACCTATGATATCTATGTGGAGAGGTGTGCAAAGGTCGTATAGTACCTTCCCACGGGGGTTGGTAATACGACTACACCATGCGGGATGTTTGGCATTGAGATCCCCCGCTATAAGGACGGAGTCACTCATGTCAAGAAGGGCTGTAAGGTCGCCTCGTAGTGAGGCGTTTATCGAAGAATTTGAATCTACGTCGCTGTGCGGTGGGAGATACGCGGATACTATTGTGATAGAGGGATGGCCCGTCATGCCTAGCCGGCAAACGGATACCTCTAAGTGGGCAAGGGGCGGCGGATCCATAGGGATGCAGTGCAGGGAGTTCCTATAATATATTAGAGTGCCACCTCTGTGGCATCTAGTCCTATCGTTCCTAACTAGCCGGTAGTTGGCTACCTTGGGATCCCTAAGGTGGGGTTTGAGGAAGGTCTCTTGGACCAGAAGGATGTCGAGACTATGATCGCGAAGGAAAGTCGCGATCTCGTCCCGTTGATTAGTGATGCCATTGGCATTGAAGTAACCTAGCTTTAGGGATCGGGGCTTTAATCTTTTACTAGCCGTGTTATACATTATGGCTGTTTAAAGAGGTTGTCAAAATGGCTTTTTACATCAGAATACTTATAGTATACCTGAATCAGGGATTCAATGCTTTTGCAGGCCACGACCTCCTTTGCCATTTGGATGGCGCGGGGGGACTGGAAGAAACTGAATGTTTTCCCAAGGATGAGGAACGCATCGAGTTCCGGCTCATCCGAGCGAGGGAGTGACTGGGGAGGAGGTGGGGGCTGAGAAGCCACAACAACCGGAGCGGAGGGCATGATGGGTTGATCCATCAGCCCAGGGACTTTCGGCCTTAGTGCCGGGAAGTTTTGGGCGTGATTCGCCGCCGTCCAAGGAGTTGGACGCTGGGGACTGAGGGTCTGGGGGAGCTCAGACGAGAGTGTAGGACACTCTCGTCCCTGGCGTGCGCTAGCGCGCGTTGCCAGTTTAGGGGCGGAGGTTTTCGGGGCTTTCGGACAGCCTCGGTAGTTGGCGGGGTGGCCGGATTGCCCGCACAGCACGCAGCTGGGCGGGTCTGGGCACTGGGACCTATCTTTTGGGCGACTGCACTCCGCGGTGCCGTGATCGCCCAGGCACTTTACGCACCGGGGTTTGCCGAAGCAATTCCGTTGCGCGTGGCCGTATAACTGGCAACGGTGGCATTGGCCTACCGTGCCACTTTTGTGTGGCTTCTCAATTAAAATTCCTGAAAGACTGCATACAGTCTTCAGCGCAAAGATGGGGTGGGGACCTTCGGAGACGGGGTGGCAAATGACGAGGACGTTGTTAGACGCCCTGCCACCTCTGCCGTGCATACGGTGCACCTCAATCACCGGGATGTTCTGTGACTCTAGGTCGCAGACGATCTCGGTGGTGGGGATCTCACTGGGGATCCGGCAGAGGACCACCCGAACGGGCTTGCTCTCATGGAGCGTATAAGTGTGGTGGGGGATATTTCGAGCCTTGAGTAGCTTCGAAAGCGCGCGGTGGTCGTTAGCTGTTGCTAACCCTACTTTTATGCCGTTCTGAACGGCGCGGGCATTCGTGTAGGCGATGCGTTGCTCGCCACACGCTTTGGACACGTTTGTCCAAGCCCCCTTATCATGTATGAAGATGGGTGGGGGAGGGATGGTCTTGCGCACTGAGGCGCTGACGACTGGGGTTTGAGTAGGGCTGGGCCTAGTGGCCGAGGAAGTGGAGGGCTGGCTCTGCACTAAGCGTGCTGGCTCGGGAGGGGAGGGTTTCTTGGCCTTAGGGGCCTGGGTGGAGGACGAGGCCTGCGACCTCTTCTTCCTCTTTCCCTCGACGAGGATAAACTCGTCGGAGGAAGAGGTTTGATCGGAGGAGGAGTGCTCGGACTCCGCTCGCTCCGAGCGCTCAGAGTGTATGCTCTCTGCGCGCTCCGAGCGCTCGCCTTCCGAGCCCTCTTTTTCTTGTTCCTCCTCCTCAGAGTCCATTTCGACGTCTGGGGGGGAGGGGGACCTATCTGCGTTGGGCGCGGGGGTGGGACCTAAATCTGGCTGTGGGGCGGGAAACACCGCGGGGGGTAAGGAGTCAATCTCCTCCCCATATTTCCTTTGTAGGGCGGGGTTTTCAAATAGGATCTTTCCTAATATATCGGTTGTTCTATTTAACCGAGCCGATAGGGATTCGACTTTGGACATGAGATCCTCCATCTTGTCCTCCATATTGGAGGCGACAAAGGTGGGCATCCTAATCTCCTAACCCTAACATAAGCGCCTCGAGGAGACACGTCAAACGTGAGCTCCCCGAGCAGACGGTCCCCAAAGAGCCCTGCCCCGGAGTTTCTCCTAACACTTCACTACCGAGAAGAGAAACCCAGACAAACTCGGTAGCTGTGTTGCCGTCTGATGTGGCCTGAGGGGCCCTATTTGCCTAACCCTCCGGGCGGGAATGACCCGGAGGTGAGTTCGCTCCCTGCGGGGATAGCAGGGAGGTGTGTGCCTAATGGTGAGCCCTAAGCTTGTAATCCGGTCGCCAATCTCAATGTGCGTACCGGGCCCTATTGGGTCTAGTGCGAAGGGGTAGATACACCCAACCGACACTAGGTGTGTATGCTGTGAAGAGAACTCAGTAACTAGGTTTGACTAGGAGATCCCCCAAGGCCAAAACCTAGCACTCGACTCCAATTGACTGCTTCACCCTGAAGGGGATCAGCGGGTGCGTCGGGTCAGCACCCCCTTGGTATTGTTGACACCGTGAGGTTTCCAACCAAGGACCACGAAACTGTGGTTTTACCCTGAAGGGGCCAAACCAAATTGTTTTTGACAATCTCTGTTAGAGAAGCACGATATCCTTCACCGCCTCGAAAAAGGCGGATCCGGACCAGGCGTCGTAGTCGGCGACTACGAGTGACGTCACGGCGGGCGTGACGAACGGAGCGATGACTCAGGCACGGAACGATCGAGAGCGCGGAGCGGCACGACTGTCGCGGGCGAGCGTCGGAGCAGGAATGGCGACCTCATTGTAGAAGATGATATTTTGTATTTGTCCTGTACATGTGTTCAGCACGTTATTGTTGTTACCCCACGCCGCGTGCCTTCTGCGCCGCCCCTGTCGTGGAACTCCACGGAGATCGCCCCGGGACCGCCTGAATTATTCATCATTAACGCTAACACTGTCCAACGTATTAAAAGCAAATTGACGATGGAGCTACATATACATACATAAGTAGGTATGTGCGAACGTACTCGGTATATTAAAATACATACACCTGATAATGTGTGGCCAGTTTAGCCGACCAATGTATGCAAATTAGGGAAAACGTCAATTTTGTTTGAGCGCCACAACGGACACGCCTCGATGCAAATTCTTGGGAAATTCATCATTATTTCGTTGGATATTTTAGGTTATAATAATGTGGCCTACTCCGGTACAGTGCCTGGAGTAAATAAACACATGACATGAACATGTGTTAGGAATTTAGTATACTTAACTATTATTTGGTGTCCTGTAACACAAGCCTCAAGCTTAGAATAGGCACCAGTCAACCATAATATATATACCTATTTCACCTGAATTCTGTACCATTGTGCAAACAGTCTAATTTAATTTTTACATATACAACATGTATCGTAATTAATGCACACCCTCAAACACCCCAATTATAAAATTATGTTATTATCATAATACATACTCTGAATTTTTAGTTTTACTTGTTTAAACAGTATTTTTTAAGACTTTAACTTCCTAATTTTTCCGTAATGTGTACTGAATGACGGAATTTATATAAATCTGGATTTAAAAAGTTACTATGTACTTTAATTTACGGTCTATAGTTAGTTCGTTATTACTATACAGCGAAAGTGTAATTTGTAATTTACGTAGATTTAATGGTTTTGGGATAAAAAATTGGATAAAATTTGTTTAATTAAAAACGACAAAAATCGGTTCAGTAAACGATTCTGAACAAACTAATTTGAGGATGTGTATTAATTAGAGATAGGCCGAATGTGGTTTGAACCGAATCCGAACTTCGGCCGAACATTCGGTTAAAATGAAAAGTTCGGCCGAATTTCGGTTCAATTTCGCGCGCTTTCTCGAGAGCGACACGTCGTTATTTGTTTACGCATTTACTTCAATCTCGAATATATTTATCGTCTCCTGGAAGCTCTGTATGTTCTGAGCAACTTTTATCGGAGGCAGGAAACGTATACGAAAAAAAAAAACGTAACAAACTTCTGCCAGATAAGGCAGTTTTTGGTGTTTTTGCACCATAGCCTGCCTCCAGTAAATTTTAAATATGAGTGAGTAGATAGATGAGAAAAGTTTGTTAATTTGAAAAATAAGTACCCTTTAGTTAATGAATGTTTAGTTTATGAATCAAAAACGTGATTTTTTAATTCAATTTACGAATTGTAATCCAGATGTTTGTTAGAAGAATAATAAGTTTATTTAATTTTTGTAATAGTATGTCTAATTATTATGTCAAATTAATTAGGCAGAGATTACCAAGACTAACAAGAAGAACCGATTTAATTTAAGATTTACATTTACCATGTTCGTAACTAAAATAAATGACCATGAGTGAGTAAAAGACATAATTTTATAACAGAAATGCTATTCTAATTCTATAAAATTTTAGTCAAAATAGTGCAAGTAAGTATTATTTTTCTTGTGCCGAATGTTCGGCATCTGAACCGAATTTCTGCCTTGCCTGCCTAAGCTGCCGAAATTCGGTTGAACCGAATGTGAACCAAATTTCGGCCCATCCCTGGTATTAATTGTGTTACATGTTGTATATGTACGAGTATATTGTGGTGAGATAATAAATTTATTGTATTGCATTATTAAGGATACAAAGAAAACCATCGTTTGAGACATCTCATGGTCTTTATAATGTAGCAGAAAACAATTTTGACTAGCCGTTCCCCTGACAGCAGCAGGTAACACCCTCACGGTGTATCTGTTGATGTGCACATATCTACAACAAATGTGTCACGATCGACAGATGCTCCGTTTGCATCACCTTGCACTCGCCTGACAATTGGTGCTGTTTGCTCCCACCTTTATGCAATCTGTACTTATTATTCGCTAACACAAGTCGAGTGTGGCTAACTATGATGATATGCTGCGTTACATCCGCTCCAGTGTCCGGCGTGGCCTCAGGAACTTTATGAATCCTGGTTCTGAGCAGACACTCAAACAATCAATCATTGTCTCATGTACCTGATCAGTAGCTAACCTGACATAAAATCCACCTTAATGCACATAAATAGAAAGGTTTTGTTCTGTAGAAGTTCATCTATGCCTCATTCACACTTAGGTATGTGATACTCTTCCTACACCTAGTTTTTCATTTGGTTACTTCCTGACTAATTGTCAAGTGATTCTTAAGGACTTCAATAAAAGGAGATAATACTCCAACATTTTACTGCACTCTTTATCAACATTCAGAATTAATTCGTTGACGAAATCAGAACGAAACATGAGTTCATCGACACAAATCAGAAGAAAAGTTGAACGGAGTAAACCATAACTTGTGTAACAAAGTACGGTGTCCACATAGCTACTCGTGACCACCATATTGTACATCTGACATACCTAGGAGTGTCATAGCAATATCTAGCCGTGTGATCAGTGTGGTCCAGGCTGTTATCTGGCCCATAAGCCGTCCCGGGCCAACACTAGGAAATATGTGCTAAAGCCCATCATCCCCTTTACTGCTAAATAAGAAAGGTATTAAGACGTACTTCAAAGCTTCATACACACTACCTTTTACATATTGGCTTACGCGTCATGTGTGAGTGCTACATACAGACAGCAAAAAACCCTACTTAAATGGGGTATTGAAGAAGAATTTTACGGTTCTATTAATAACGAAAACACCTGCATAAACTTAAACAGACTCTTTGAAATCTCCTACAGATTTTATCCAGCATTGTATGTACCTACACAGTTGTACATCTGATATTTATTGACATTTCTAATATGACGCTAGAGTCCCGTAATTTTCCTCGTGTATAGGTACAATCGTTGTGCATTACATGGATGCCGACTTTTGATACAAGTTATTCATAAAGCGAGTGTTCATTTTTAGTTACAGAAACACAATATGAGTAGCTAGACCCAACATGGTACTAAGTAATGAGTTAATACAAATGTTAGAAATATCAGTTTTGTATAAAATAGAGAAGCGGGCTCCAGTTCATTACAGCCAGTATTATAACGGCACTCGCGCCCGCGCCCCGCCGCGCTCGGGGGCTCATATAACAAAAACCTCAAACGTGGCACACACGGGTGAGTATATTGAATGTGCCCGCTCTCATATCAGTGACTGTAATGGACACGGTTTCGGTAGGTACCTGTACACACGTAATATCTACAAAAACCTTACCTGTTGGACGATTTCGAAAATGATTGAAATTCATCTGGAAAAGGACAGTAATAGCGTCCTAGGGGGGCGGGGGCACGGCTCGCCGTGTCCCGCGCGCGCCTCAAAGAGCATTCAGCAGCACTGAGGGACCCCGACAGGGTCATTGCCTGCCGGGGTCGCGGGAGTGCTCTAAAAAGATACCGCGACCCTAGAACGCAACGGCCATTGAAGGAACATGGTGGGTTTTTAGTCGATTATCCCACCGAAGAAAAAGGGTATATAGGGACAGATTATATGTGCAGTTCAGTAAAGTTGTACGTACTTATATACTACAATGTCTGAATTTATCTGGGGCACGGCAGTGCCCCCGCCAAGTCGAGCGCAAAGCAAACACTGCCGTACCATCCTTTTCTGGAACCATTTCGGCGTATTTTCAGGCCCGTATTTAGGGACCTCTGGATGGATTTAGAACGCTGAAATTATCATTATCTAGTAAGCTACCAGCACACACTTAAACCACAAAATTTCATGTTTGTAGCTTGTTTATTTCCTAAGTTATGCAAAAGCAAAGTTGTACTATTTCGACATAATTATATAGACTCACTGATCATCAAAATAGAACTAGTACTTCCCATAAACCAAGAGAGCTGAAATTTGGCATAGAGGTAGGGTTTAGTGCCTATATGAAGGGAAAACTATCAAAACTAGGATCATGGAAGATCTGGCTAATATACTAGGTCTGACTTGGCCGTTGACTTCGATGTATTAACTAGTAAAAGTGCATAGAGTATGTTCAACGGCCGGTTACATAAAATCTAACTATATTAATAAAGAAATCGCGGTAAAGATCCTTAGACTTGGCTTCGCTTTGCTTAGAGATTTAATTACTTTTTATAGAGAAACAAGCAGCTTAGGCGAGACTTGGCTAATTTTTTACAGGATGTTTTGGTGGGATATAATTATACAGGAAGTATTTAGGATCATGAGTCTTTCCCCACCAGTTTGTATGGGTTCTCCGAACAGCTTCGCTTTCCACATTCGCCGCCCGAATGTTTCCGCGCGAGCATTAACAAGATGTGAGTGTATTTAAACTAATATTATCACAAAGCCTACTGTGTGAACACACTAACTTTGTTACGTACATAGTGGAGCTATAGTATGTACATACGTCACTTATATTTATACCTGCTATTTGAATTGTGCTGCTTTAATATTCCACTAATATGAGATGAAAGGAACCGGGCAATTTTCTCTGAAAGTCTCTGTTGTCAATATCTATTACACTGTATTTTATGTCTAACTCAATGATACGTTTAATATAGCATTGGCAGAGGACGATAAAGAAGGTAATAACGTCTTCTTTTCGCATAAAAAAACAAAGCAACTGCTGCAAGAGTCACGTCAATCATAGTAAAAGTGACACTTATATTACAAATGTCACTCATATGACAATAAATTCCAGTTAATCCCGCACTGACAAGCCTGGCCACCACAGCTAGCAGCGAGCATGGCACCGTCCCTCGTCGCCGATTTGTTTAATGTCACTGTGACACGAAGTAAAGTTCGCGCCACCAGATAAGTCGCGAGCGACAGGCCGGCCGCGGCGGGACAGCTTGTCATAAAAAAGTATTTATTAAATAAATCTGGTTATATTTTCTGCCTAGTAGGTAATACTGGACTAACTGAACGAGCGGATAGGTTGCTTTCACTAAAAATCCCATAAACATTTTGGTGGAACTCAAAAAGTATTCTATGTGCCGCTATGTCACTCGCGACCTTTGGACCTACGAGCAGTATATTTAATATTTTCCTCATAAATCTCACAACAAACGATGATTGGACTGTCTTTGACTGGAGAGAGATCCTCCCCCTTCCCCTCCCCGGGGCGGCGTAAAAGGTGATTAAGGGATTACATGAAGCTTGAGGGACAGCAGTATTATCTTAATAATATTCCGTGATATTGTCGCCGTTATCAACGCTCGACACCATTTGTGATTGCGATTCAACAAGTCAGGTTTACAAAATAATGATTTGCCTACCTTACCAATAATATTTTACAACTAGGTGTTATTTTATTATATAAAACAATAAAGGAAAATATGTTGGCCATAATTCTTGTATTTACAATCTCTGCCAAAACTATTGGGCGCCTGTAGTAAAATGTTCACGTAAAATTAATAACAAAAAAGTAGTAAATAGTCTTGACTCGCTCCCCGTAATGTTTATTGCGTAATAATATTAACAAAGTCTGGAGTGCGTAATACCTTCTGAAATAACAAGATTTAATAAAATTAACAAAACATTATTACCAAAGAGAGCTCTCAATCTGATTGGAGTATCAATATCTTTGGCATCGAGTGGCTGGGCTCGCGACCTGCGTACCAATATCAATCGTAATCCAAGATGGCGGCGATCCGTCAATCAAAGAGGAAGTATTAAAATTGTTCGCTTGAGGAGGTCGTGACTCGCATCAGTCAGTAAACTTTGTGGGATGTTGCAATCAGATGCCGTCATCCGGCTTCCTGATTGCGGAAATGATTCCGAACTCGCTGACAGGAAGAATACCCTTTTAAATGGAGTGCAAATGTGTATCCAATACAAAGTAGGCAAGGGTCGACAACTTTGAAGGACCGTGTTTATGGACTCTTCTTTTTGTACTTTCTCTGTAACGGTTTGTAGCTGTGGTTGGATTACAGACTGGATGCGTCCAGTTACCTCAGTTACAGACTAACTGATACCATTAAAATTATTAAAATATAAGTATTTATTTATTATATACTTTATTGCAAGTAGGTGTACAGTACAGTGTCACACAGTTGGCAAATGGCAATGTTAGTCTCCTGTTCACACCTAATTATCAATAGATGCGCACACTTCATGAGCGATCGCTGTAATTGTATTGTAAGTAAATTACTACTACTGCTCTGACAACTTTTTGAAACGGTTGAGTTTTATGAAGTCAGTTCAGTTCAGTACAGTTTTTCACCATGCATCTACATCATGTATCTTATATACCATAAAAAACAATACTTGTCAAGTCTCGCAACTCAATTCTTCTACAGTAAAAAGTTGAGAGATCCATGTAATACAAAGTCGGTTATTAATTTCTTCAGACCCTACTTAAGGGACCTTCTGTCTTAAGTTGTTACGAAGTTATCTAACCTAACAACATCTTATAGTGACCATATCAATATTAAAAATCTTTAATGTTTTAAATAAATAGATTGACTCGGCCATCGCAAGAAAACACAATATATCTCACAAGTAATACATTGTAAATTAGATTGTTTAGTGCGATTGCCAAGTCAATATATTTATTTAAAATTTGAAGCTTCTATGTCTGCTAGAAGTGCCTTAGACTTTTGATGATCAGTCAGTCAGTCAGTGAGTGATAAAATTAAGAAACTTTGACTCGTTATAATTCTTAAACTACTGGTTAAAATTGAATGAAATTTGAAATATACCGTGTCTATACAATGCCTGCTTGGTTACTGAAAATTTATGCTTCTAATTTTATCCACAACGAAGTTATAGAGGGTCGAAAATGGCCTGAACTGCTTCGAGAAAAGGATGGTACGGCCGTGCCGCTTTTTTACTCGACTTGGCGGGGGCACTGCCGTACCCCCAGATAATTATGTATCGTTATTCTTTAACATATATATATATATATGTGTTAAAGTAAATATTCTAGATTTTTTGTGGTTGATACAGGTCTATGTAGGTATGTACCTACATAGACCTGTATCAACCACAAAAAATCTAGAATAAAACCTTAGACGCCATGAAATCGTTTTCTAGGTATCATTCATTAATTCCAAGTTACCACGACGTAGCCCTTCTGCCCGTACCCTCACAACACGCTCTCAGAGGCAGTCCCTCCTCCCTCTATCTCAACGAGCGATGAGCTGTCACAATAATAAGACGCCACATAAATTCCTCGTCTTAAGCCATCATAAATTTCAGCCAAATTTATATATATTATAATCTGAACAATTACTCAGGGCGGGGCTGCGGGCTGTGAGCCGATGACTTATGTGCGCTGCCCCGGCGCCAGCTGCCGACGCCATGTTTTATTGTGTGAGACGCGGCCCGAGGGAACGGAATTAGATCATCCGGATCATCAAATTAATACCTACTGTTAGCCGCAGACCCGTTCAGTCTAGAAACAGGGGCATAGTCAGGAGTCTTCAATTTATTTCAATGTACTAGATTAATAATCCATTTGCTGAAATCTAATTATACTTACTTAAGAGCAGCTAAACCCGAATAATACAAAATTTTATGTTTTAATTAAAACGCAGACCGAATAATTGATTCTGATTCTGAATGTTTATCATGAATTCATGACATACCTACATATTTACCTACCTAGTTGTTGTGATGACTTCTATATGTAGATTGGAATTAGACGTTATTTGCAATAAAAAACATACCACATGCAAGCAAATGATACTGTAGTTTATAATAATAATAATATTCCACAACTTTCACACAACGCATATAGTCCCAAACTAAGCAGAGCTTGTGCTATGAGTACTAGACAACTGATAAACATATATATATATATATATATATAAATCTAAATACATACATATTATAGATAAATTACACCCAGCCAAAGAACAAATGATCGTGCTCATCACACAAACATTTGTCCTGGGTGGGAATCGACCTTGCGGCATAGCAGTCAGGGCCACTGACCACTAGACCAACAGGCATGTCATATTTACAAGTGGGACGTACGACTTTGTTAGCCAGTCGAGGTATAAGTACGTACTTATACAGCGACTTATAGGTACACGGTGCTAAGTTCCGCTTGGGCCGCACCGGAGCTGATCCCCAAATCTCATTTAAATAGTTATTACCCCTAATAGTTGTAATAAAGTTACACGGAATGTCGAATGTCATTTGAATAGGTTCCTCTTCCAATTGGAAAGTCACGACATATTGGAGAGATTATTCCGAGAATGTGAGTCGCGATCTTGTTACTAGCGTTACCGGAGCACAGAGATTACCGAGCTGGAAGTATTGAACATTCATATTTAAGATTGACTGCGTGTATTTTATTAAACTTTCTTAACTTAGTCATAAAATGTAGGTTTAATATAAGCACTGACTGGAGGGTTATGTAACTTGCTGACAACCTCAGAGGGTGTCCTGTGAAAAGCCACCTACAATAATTTTTTTTAATAAGGAAAACTAACAATGTGAATAGAATTCACATTAGTACTAGCAATCTTGTTAACCCCACCAACGAAGCTAAATATGTTTGTGTCTGGAGTGGGTTCACGGCAATAAATTGTGTAATAGGTTGGGTTTGCCGCGACCTCTTGATTCAAAATTACTCATAAACCAACCAACGTTTGTTTAAACATAATCAGATTTTACGATTATTATCTAAAGAGGTCCCATACTGTAAATTCACACATTAATAAATACTAAATTTTTTTAGATGTGTCGTTTTCTAGTTGAGGCAACAAATATTCATAATAATGAAAACGTGACCATTGTCATAATCATACCGGCGATTCCTGACGCTGACTGGCTAATCCTTCACCACGACGGCAATTTTTGCCATCAACACGAGTTAGGTTGTGGGCTGAGACGAAAGGCTTTTTTTAAAAGGAACGATAGGTGTGTTCCGCTTGAAGAGCAGCACAAGACTAACTTTATTTCATATTAAATCTTATGAGCTAAGTACATAAAACAAAGGATCGTTATAATCTAAATGCTTCCTGTTATCGCAGTACCAGGAAGTTACTCGTAATGTAATCTTATTACCTAATTACAATGAAGGTTATTGTGTGTGTATATAACTCCCCCCCCTGAAGATGGAGGCACGCTGAGGGTTGCGACTGAAGTTGAAGTGAATCAGCTTCAGGTTGTTGCAGGACTGAAGTTTGCGCCGACTTAGGTATCCACCAGAACTTGTATGTTGCTAATCCTAATCCTGTTGCAAGTATTAGGATGTATGTGGATATTGATAACCAGCTAGGTGTGCTTCAGATGATAAATGGATCTGGTATTGAAGCTTCCACCTCTTCCAATTGCTGTAAGGCTTTCTTCAGGTTGTCTAGTTCTATGTTTTCTAGCTTTATCTTGATAGGTAAAACTTTTGGCGTCTGGTGTGCACGTGGTAGTGGTATGGTTTCCCTGATGTTGATGTACCACTGATGTGTTGTCAGGGTTCTGTCCATAACTTGTACTTTGCAGTTATTATCTGTTGTTATCAGGCAAACGCCCTTGCTACTTTGATATTGCACGTCGTTACCGCAGATGGTTTTGATGACTTCTTCTTGCTTCATGATGGCTATCCAACTGTTATCCTTAATTTGCTGGATGATTTTGTTTTGGAAAGTAGCAGTTGCATATGTGCAGTTGTGTGGTTCTTGGTGTTGTATGAGTTGAGCTATGCTGTCACTCGAGTGCCACAGGGTGTTCCATTCCGATGCTTCCAGATGACTTCGTCTTCTACTATCTTGGTGCATGACTCGTGGGGATAGGCGAACTCATTATTTCCCAAGATAAGGAAGGGATTTTTAGGTATATGAATTGTGTTATTAATATTAGGGATGGAATACAGGTGTAAGAGGTTATAAGGTTGTTGTGCAACTATTGGTATGACTAGTATGAAGTTAATTGTTTCATTAGTGCTATATGTTTTTACTGTAATAGCTTTTCCCCATACTTGTATGTTGCTTAAGTTAGGGGCAAAAGCTAAGTTTTCGCTCATTTCATTCTGGATGTTATTTAACTCTTCGATTAGATACGAAGGGTCGATTATGCTAGGATGCATTTTTTAGAGATGTGCGAATTTTAATGCATTTTTCAGCATGTCTAGTCTGTCGTAAAGTTGTTGAAGCGAGTTTTCGTTGTTATTAAAGATGCTGGTTGTTAAGTAGTTAGTTTCGAATTCAGTTTCTTGAGTTGAATATCTATCTTTTGCTTTATATAAATATATTTGGTTGTTTTTATGTTCTTTAAATTGTTCTCATAAGCTTTCATGAATTCCTGCATAATACTAATCGTCTTTTTCTGATTGGATTATTACTGAGTGATGATTGAATTGATTTGATCTCATTATCAAACTTTGTAGCGTCATTATGATCTAGGTTGCCTGTGATGGCTTTTACTACAGTGCCAAAACCATCTATAAGGCCGCGTTTATACCTATAACTTAGTTTAAAACCTATGGTTTCTAATCCTAAATAGAGTAACTTACTTTCATCGTGTTTATACGGTAACCTATTTGTTTAGTTGTGGGTTTGGTATCTATGGAGTAAATTTTGTTTTAATTTAAATGTGTTATAATTACTACAATTCTCTATGAAAATTTCTCTTAATTTAGTTGTATTGTATTTTACTGCTAGGTATGTATCTACTTGATATTGGGCTTTAGCCTCTGTTAGTACTGAAATCCCATTGTGATTATCTATTGGCTGAATGACTGCTGTGGCAGCGGTGAGCTGGAGTACTGCGACGCAGGCGATGGCGTTCTTGAAACATTTTCAGGACGCCTTAGTAAGCGGAAGTGAACTCTGATTGTTTTTGCATTCACGTGTTTGCCTACTATTTCTGCTATTTGTACCGGGTGTATGCGAACTATTGTGTACGGTCCTAAGTATTTGGGTTCTAGTTTGTTGCTTCTAGCTGTTTTTGCTACCTGTTTGTATACGGTGTCTCCTACTTTAAATTGTGCTATTTCTTTATTTTTATTAAATCTTTTGATTACTTGTTGTTTATCGTTTGCCAGTTTATTAGTTTTTGTGTATTTTCCATTACTTGTTTATGTTTTATTACGTCTTCTTGATAGAATTCTTTAGGACAGTGTAGTTCTAGAGGGTTTCTACTATCAGTATGTCCGTAAAGTAACTCAAAGGGTGTGAAGCCCGTTGAGAAAGGGATCGTATTATTGTAAGCTATCATAGCGTATTTCATTAGATTTGTGGGATCTTCCTTGTTTGTTAATCTTTCTATTGGAGAGTTTGAATTTGGGTTATATGGTGTTGTGAAGTGTATGTGTATGTTATGCATTGCCCATATTTCCGTAATTACTTCGTTATTGAATTTTGTATCGGAGTCTGTTGTAATTTTCTTAGGTACTCCTATTACTGAAAACAAACTGAGTAGAGCTTCTAGATCTGTCAGAAAATTTTCATCTTCTACTTCCTCGGAGACGTCTTCCGTTTCCTGTTCTAGGTTATCATTGTTTTCTTCCCTATCTTCTTCTTCATATTGGAAGTGAATTTTCTTTGGCTGTCCCGTGTTATTAGGAGCTTTATTTTGGAATTTATTTTGGAAAGGACCTGGTTTGTTTGATTTGTTGTTCGAATTAAATGTTTTTTAAGTGTTCGATTTAGTTTGTTCATTACGTCTAGCTCGTAGTTTAACTTCTTCCTGTTTAGCTACTGTAATGGCTTGGTCTAAGTTTTGCACATATTTAAGTTTGATTAAAATGGCTGTAATGGGATTTAACTTGTCTAGGAAGGTTTCGAGAGCCATTTGCTCATAATAGTCTCGTTTTTCAGGGTTAGCTGAAATAAGTGTACACATTAAGGATCTAATTTTGTCACCAAATGCATCTATGGTATTGTTATCTCTTTTAACCAGCATTAGTTCCTGAACTAACTGAATTTCTGTTCTGAATTCTCCAAATTTTTTTAGAAGAAGACCTTTAATATCTCCCCAGGATTTGGTGCCTGGGTTTTCTGACAGCGCTTCGACAGCCTTACCTGTCAGTTTATTCCTAATAAGACAAGCTATGCAATCGTTATCTTTATTAGTAATTAATTCTCGAGCATTTTCGACACCTTCGATGTAAAATGCTGACGTTTTTCTGTTCCCATCGTAGCAGGGTAACAATTTCGAGAACATTGAGTAGTCGATGGGAATCGACTTCTCTTCAGTAATAGGTTTTTCATTTAGTGCTTTCTTGTCATTAGCCATGTTTATCTTAATGAGTCAGATAGCAACCAAGAGTGAAGAACAAGCGATAAATTTGTAATAATTAAAATACTATCTACCTAGACACTAGAAACACACAAAAAGTTGCTTATAGTTATTGTGTTAGGAATGGATATAAGGAGTCTCGGGAATAACCAGATTAAATGCTTACCCCACGAGCATAGCCGATGAAAGGCTGTTCGATGATAGATGAGTCACTGCGCTGTTGCTGCTGCCTGACGCTGTGCTAGTTGCCCACGGTAGGTTCTTTATGCACGTCACGGAATCAATATTTACGGAAATATTCTTCTGGAACCGATAAACGCGACGTACCGACTGCGCCAGTTAGGTTGTGGGCTGCGACGAAAGGCTTTTTAAAAAGACCGATAGGTGTATTCCGCTTGAAGAGCAGTGCAAGACTAACTTTATTTCATATTAAATCTTATGAGCTAAGTACATAAAACAAAGGATCGTTATAATCTAAATGCTTCCTGTTATCACAGTACCGGGAAGTTACTCGTAATGTAATCTTATTACCTAATTACAATGAAGGTTATTGTGTGATATCCTGGTTACGCTTATATAACTCACCCTAAGACCATTAAAATATTCTATTTGTCAGAATGTCGAAGCCTAGACATCCAAGATCTAAGCGCGCTCCACAAATCACTATTCAAAACACATGCTCAAGCCTCATAGACGTGTCCCAGATGTGGACAAACATTACTGCTAGCAATAAAACGCCGTTTTAATTTCCCGCCGTAAAGAAGTGCTTAAATTACTATTGAAATTTATTTCTCACTCAACTATCGGAGCTAGAATGTGTTAAAAGCGGATAGAATGGAGGAGGCGAGAGGGAGAGTTCAGGTGTGCACTCATTACGGCGCGCAATAAACCAACGACGCCACTTACCCGCGGATGACCGCCGCACACAGTTATTTTCAACTAGCGAGCACTCGTTACCAGTTTACCACTGCAGGTGAAGGTGGGGAAATACCGAGTTTACTTTCCTAATAGCTGTTACCCGCGACTTCATTCGCGTAAATTTAATGTGTAAACCTATATTAAATCATGTCCTATTTGAACCATATTATAGGGTTTGATTTAAAAAAAAAAAAACGGTAACCTATGTTTGACCCTGGTTCTTTACCTATTTTCATTCCAAATTTCATCCAAATCAATGCTATGATTTAGCCGTGAAAGCGTAGAGCCTGCAATACATGTTGGCCGAGCGTTGTCAAGTGAAGGCCAATACCAACATGTGTAGACAGTATATTTGCCTTGTCTTGCTATTGCTCGGTGGCACTTGCCTAGATGGCCAAGTGAAGGCCAGTGCCAACATGTATGAGCTCATTTGGTGCAACTTGTCTTCGCTCGCCGTTGCTCGTGATCACTTGCCTCACTTCGGATCGGTGTCAGTTTTTGGTCACAAACCAAAGGCGCTCGCCTGCGCTCGGCCAACGTGTGGGCAGCTCTACAGACCCTCTTCTACATTGGTCGTCTGCATTGGCGTTCGACGAACTTGTCGCACGTGTGGACATTGTTTCTTGCCTTAAACCTATTGCAGGCTTAACAGACAGATAGACCAACTTTCACACTTTTAATATTAGTATAGATTCGTGCTCTAGGGGAAACTAAATGCTATGATGATGGATTTTTTTAAAATTGGTAATAGGCTCGCGTTTGACCACCATCTCATCTAAGTGATGATGTGGTCGAAGATGAAGCACGCTTGCCTAGAAGTAACCTATTCACAAGTAATCTTATCCATAGCTTCTTCATAGTGAAAAAGAGAGCTACGTGCCGATGTACCTACAATTACTATTACATACATATTATCTTGGAAATCACCTTTTAAGTAAAAAGTAGCTTGCAAGTGTCTTTGCTTATCCGTAGCCAAGAGAACAATGCAACTGTGCTTTTGTGTAATTGTGTATGTATTTAATTATATAACTAGGCTACCAAAAGCAGCCCGCTCTCAGACAGAATGATAACAATGTTCGTAATAGCCCACGTAAGTGATAATTGTGTTATTTATGCGCCCATTCAAAATCTACGTGTGCCCCCCACCGCCTAGCCCCACACATAATGTATGTGACGAGTGCGCACGGGAGGCACAGCGTAGTCTCGCCTCTCTACTCGCAATAACAGAGCACCCTCCAACTGAACGTAAGCAAACTGTGTTATCAGGTGGAAAATACCTCTCTTTATTCGTTAATGGCAGCTATTTCCAAGGAGCGGTGGGGGTTCGCGGGGGGACTCCCTCGCGACCTCCGTGATCATCCACAAGATTGTGCTCCGATGAAACTCGTCTGCCTCATAATGGACAAGCCTGATTGAATCAGTCTCTCTCCATTCATGCGGGATGGATCCTGAGATCAAGATTTTTCGGAACGTTTCCTGTAGTGTTGATGAGAAAATCGCCTTTACGTGTATATATAACAAAGCGGTCTATGCCAATACATATACTATATGTTCAAGTATTTATCTTTACATACAAAAACGTTTCTTTGTTTTGACGTGCCGATTTCACAATTTTTCTTACCCCAACCACTTGTTTGACTACATCGTTAAACCTTCACTAATAACAAGAGCAGCCGAGTACTCTTCACACGTCCTTCCAGCCTTCTACTGAAATAATAATTCACACCCTAAACTCTAAAAACTGCAACAACACACAAATGTCAAAACAGACATCTGACAGAAAGAAACAAAATCGTTATTCTTTCATTTGTCAACTCTCTAAACGATGTCATAATTAAAAATACACATTCATTCATTTAAAGTCTGTTCAAGAGACAGACAGAAAGGACGTCATTAAAATGTGTGCCGGGCATGCAAGGGAGACCACCGGGCATCACACACCCGGGACCCGCGACACCCGATACTAAGCAGCCCGCTGGCCACGGCCGGGAGATAAGCGACATTTTACAGTACGCGGATTAGATTAATAATTAGAATTATAGGACTTTAATTAGCTTCAAAATATTAAAACAATTATAATAAAACATACACAAACCCCGTTAATAATTAT
The DNA here is from genome assembly GCA_943138885.2 of Tholera decimalis. NCBI lineage: Eukaryota > Metazoa > Arthropoda > Insecta > Lepidoptera > Noctuidae > Tholera > Tholera decimalis. The sequence continues at coordinate 724,055 of OW964553.2, read as the reverse complement.
TGTTGATTTATCTTTCTATCTCTGTAAATCCTTACATATTATAAAACAGTCTCCTACCGCGTCTGTCTGTCTATTTGTTGTCTTACATATTTATTGTGCGCACAGCCAAGGTGTGGAACTCTCTGCCGGCTTCTGTGTTCCCTTCGAAATATGTGCAAGCATCATGTGGTTTTGTAGGTAAATTCTCAGCATACCCTGAAAAGTTAAACACACAAATGTATCTACCATTTGTCTTTGTCACAACTTTCCCCTTTTGGCTTCATAAAGCAGAGAGGCGATAACAGTCTGGAGAAACTGTTTGTTTTTGGTGCGGTGATAGAGCCCGTGGTTGTTAGATGGTCTGACCAAATCTAGGAAGCATCAGAATCATAGAAATTTCACCAGGCATTGAGGGCGGTGATGAGTAGGGACCGGTCCAGCATCATTATCAAAGCAACAAAAGCTGGTGATCATAGTCCTCAATCATGCGGAAATCTTCTTCTTATCGTGTGGATGGTAAGGTCTAAACGACCCCACACACCCTAGTGTCAAAGTTTCTAGATCGCCTCAAGGGCCTCTGACGTGGTCTATTGTGAGGACCGCCATCTGGCGACCGGTACCACCGGCTTATACGTGCCTTCCGAAGCACGAAACCATCTTTTTATCAGACATCAGACATTTCATGCGGAAATGAATACAGATCAATCATTTTGCCACAAAACCAAAAACCCACTCCAGATACAAGCATATTTAGCTTAGTCGGTGGGGTAAACAAGATTGCTAGTAATTTTGCATTGCTAGTACTCGTTTTAAAACAAAAACCACCTGTGACTTTCATTAGACACAAAATGTTGCTTTAGCGTTTACACAATCGTTGAGCTCCTTAAAAGTACTAAGTTGAGCTTGTAGACTAACTGACAAACGATTGTACTGATGGGACAGGTCCACTCAATCTTGTTCTTTCGTCATAAGGCCATTTTAGACACTTATCTGCATAATCTTCTTAACCTAACCTATTAAGAAAAATATTTAATTCAAGCTATTGTGAATGTGTGACGTCGGCTGCTATAAATATTTTTTTGTTATTCCGTATGAGCCCACTCTTGAACTCGATCTCGCCTGATGGGGATGAGGTCTACAATGGAACGAGTGAGCCCAGAACATGCCTATATACTTTTGCTTTACATCTTTTTTGCTTTTCTTCTTCTTTCTTTTTCTTTGCTTTTTTTTAAATAGAACTAGCAATGTGGGTAGAATCTAAATTACTAGCAATCAATCTTGTTAACCCCTCGAACTAAGCTAACTATTGGAATACATTTCATGATTCTCTGGCAATTTGAGTACTTTATGCGGCCTCTTTAAACGTCCTTACTTCGGTATTATTTCTTAAATCGTTGAGCATCTTAAAGTTCTAAGTTGAGCTAGAGTCTAGGCAGATCCACTCAAACCTGTATGGACTCCCAAAGAGACTTTGACCTCTTATTTTGTTGAACGGTGTTTCTTCTCTAGATAGACAGTTAGGAAACACCGGCTTCATTCAGATTTAATTTTTAATTTTAACAAAAATCAAAAATACCTGTAAAACAGTCATGAACCAATTTGCAAAATAAACGTAATTTACAGGGATGGGCCGAAATTCGGTTCACATTTGGTTCAACCGAATTTCGGCAGCTTGAACCGAACTTCGGCATTCGACCGAAATTCGGTTCAGATGCCAAACGTTTGGCACAAGAAAAACAATACCTACTTACACTATTTTGACTGAAATTTAATAGAATTAGAATAGCATTACTGTAAAATAAAATTATGTCTTTTACTCACTCATAGTCATCTATTTTAGTTACGAACATTGTAAAGATAAACCTTAAATTAAATCAGTTCTTCTTATTAGTCTTGAAAATCTCTGCCTCCTTAATTATTACTATTACAAAAATGAAATAAACTTAGTATTCTTCCAACAAACATCTGGATTACAATTCATAAATTGAATAAAATAATCACGTTTTTGGTTCACAAACTAAACATTCATTAACATCAAGTATTTTTTTATTACAAATTAAGGGACATTTTTAAACAATCAAATTAAATAAACTTTTCTCATCTATGTACTCACTCATATTTAAAATTTACTAGAGGCAGGTTATGGTGCAAAAACACCAAAGACTGCCTTATCTGGCAGAAGTTTTTTTGCGGTTTATTTCGTATACGTTTCGTATACTGCCTCCAAAAAAAGTCGCTCAGAATATACAGAGCTTCGGCCGAACTTCGGCCGAACTTTTCATTTTAACCGAATGTTCGGCCGAACTTCGCATTCGGGCCAAACCACATTCGGCCCATCTCTAGTAATTTATTCTTTATCACAAGTCCCAGCTATCTTAATGTCAGAAACCTACAAAATAAATGAATATTAATATCAATATCTTAAAAAGTAGTGTAGCATTATTACTTTATATAGAATAAAAGCCGCCTCCGTATCAGTCGCAGGTATTGTTATAATCTCTCTCAACTTATCTCCATATATACTCATAAGGTACTTATCTCGAGAGGAAGTCCTTAATCAATCATGGTAGATACCCAGCGTTGCCAGCCCACGAGCCCTCGCAGGGGCCCGGCGGTGCCTGGCCGAGGGACCCCGCAACTTTTCCAATTTCCAACGTCTCTTGCCCGACACTAAGATTATTGACTTACGCTGCAGCTCGCGGCAAACCTCGCACTAGTCAATTCTATCAGAACTTAAGTACTATTTAGTTAGTACTGTTTAGTTTAGTAATAGTAATAACTTTATGAAGTTATTTTGAATACAATTTTATTTATCTATGAAGACACTATAAGAATATATGTGGCGAAAATAAGAAACTGGCGTTGTCCATAAAAGGTTTTTTAGTTCCAAGGTGTGAAAAAATTTGGCCAAGTTTTGGGTCTTTGGCAATCTGAATAGGAGCGAAAGTCATTGCAGTATTGAACTGTTGATTATGTTTGCTAAGCTTCGATAAGTTAATATTTAACATCCGTTTTGTTTGCTGTGTCGTGAGATTGATCACCGCACTACACCCACACCGCACCCGTTATTTCCTTCTCTAAAGCCAAATTTAATAATTAATATAACGTGTACACATTGTGCCGGAAGATACTGGCCATTAAAAAGTACGTTTTATATGTTGCTGTCTCATAATGTTTATATCCCAGTGAAACAAGCTCCGACACAGCGACACTACGAGTATCTTTCCCCAAACTGTACATTGTACAGCTCGCTACAAAGGTAAAGGCGAAATTATGTGTTTTTCATCAGCGCCAACAGACTGTAGTACTAATTTCACACAGCTTTCAAAATGTCTCTTTTAATTTCCCCTTTTGTAGTGAAACAACAGAGTCATCCGACTAAACAGTTTTTTTTCCGCCTGTTTCGGCGATTTCATTTGTAAAAATTACATTTTGTGCGTCTCGGTGGGGAGCGTGAGCACCGGCACAGTGATGAGCTGGCGGTGCTACTCGCTACCTAACACGCATGGTTAAAATAACTTTCAAATTATACAACTTTAAAAATTACAACCATCTGAGAAATTATATTATTTAAAACGCTAATTTGAACTTGTGCAACAATAAAATACCATGTATACATAGTATTTTATTGTTGCACAAGTTCAAATTATGAAATAAATGAAATTGACCTACTGTCGACGATGACGGAACATCGGAGTCACAGAAGACAATCATCCCTTCGACATAAAAGTGAGCCTAATCAGGAACGGATCTCATCACACAGCCGGGAACACGTCTGCGCTGATACTAAAAATCTTTTTGTTAGAAACAAAAAAATATAATCAGGCCTCTCTACGAGGTAACGAGTACCTTTGTCCGCTGGAGTGGCGCCTTTTGTAGGCCGTGGTAATGGGCGGACCCTTTGTGTAAATATATTCTAGTAATTGTACCCCCTCGCCCCCTGCAGCCCCCAGCCCTGCTCCCAGGCCCTTAGAAAGGAACATTTACGTCATCATAATATTGCACGAATATTTTTTCGTGTTACGTTACATCGTGATCGACGTGGCTTGTAAAATGTTACTGCCACCTTTCCGCTTTGCGGTTTATCCTGTTAGTGATAGGGTTCTGCGATCTTAATTCTGCATTTATTAATCACTGTTATGTGAGTTGTAAATATAAATGCACGCAACAAGATACTGAACTTTTTATTTTGGTTATAAGCTTGCGTTTGACCACCATCTTCTCTGACGGTATGCATTTATGTGGTCAAAGATATAGCACGCTTGCCTTTAAGTAACCTATTCACTCTTGACTTAAAGACTCCCAGGTTATAGCTATCAGGAAACACAGACTCCAACAGGGAATTCCACTCCTTAGCTGTACGCACGATGAAAGTATTTCTAAAATGTTTTGTGTGTATGGGTGTGATGTCCAACATGCAACGATGGCGCGATGTGTGTGTGTGTGTGTGTGATGTGTGTGTGATGGAAGTGCCGGTTCAGCAAGATGAGTGCAGTGTGTGTAATGTGTTGTTGTTGTTGTTGGCAGGACCGGCCGCTGGCGCACAACGCGACGGCGCGCGTGTTCCACAGCAACCAGAGCTTGGTGCTGCAGAAGGTGACGCGTCACAGCAGCGGCCGCTACGCCTGCTCCGCACTCAATGCGGAGGGCGAGACCGTTTCCAACGAGCTACTGTTCAGGGTCAAATGTAAGTCAAACCTGGCCTGTAAATCCACTATGAGTTTGAAATACTTTTGTCGTTTTCTCTCTTTCTTTTACATGTACCAAACTTGTAGTTTTTTTTTTTTTACTCTTTATTATCTATATTATCTTTATATAAGGGATTTTTGTACATAAAAAAAAAACTTTTTTGCAAAAAATAAAACCGACTTCCATATCAAAACACTACAAAGCCAAAAATAATTTTAATTTCGGTAGTCGGTGTTATTGGTTTTGTATTTTCTTTTTTTTTTCACACCGCCTTCCGAAATTAAAATTATTTTTGGCTTTGTAGTGTTTTGATATGGAAGTCGGTTTTATTTTTTGCAAAAAAGTTTTTATTTTCGCGGTTTTTAGTGGGTCAGTGAATTTTCCAAATCGATTCGTAAATGACGGAGTTATGCGCGAACAAAAAACACAATGCAGAGTAAACGAAAAGATCATCAAGGTAAATTATTTTTTACGACTTTTTTTGATTTTTCAGAAACGGCTCGTCCGATTTCGATAAAATTTTCATGGGACCATTTGGGAAGTATACCCTTTCCAACAAAAAAAGAATTTTTCAAATCGGTTGGCAAGCGACGGATTTATGCATGGACAAACACTAAAAAAAAAAAAATACAAACATCCGAATTGAGAACCTCCTCCTTTTTTAGAAGTCGGTTAAAAATGACCATGACAATCCCATCGTACCTTATACTAATGTCTAATCCTAATTCATACAATTAACGCTTAAATAAACTTAAAGGAGTATAGCATTCTAGCTACATCCGAACTTGGTGAAGCTAGAATGCTATGAAAGACACCAACATCTAGATAGTTCAGATTAAATTGCCTCACTAATTGTTCTCTTTTGTTTGCATTACGCACACATTCCATTAAAAAGTGTTGCACGTCGTCAATTTTCCCACATATGAAACTTGTAGATAAGTGTGAAAGAGACAAAGTTATAGTTTTCAAAAACGATAATATAGTATTGCAAACTAAGCCGCCTGATTCTGATACCCCCCTGCTGCAACGTTTTCAGCATGCTGGGAATATATGCCCTATGAATAAAAATAAAAAAGAAAATAATACGTAGGTAAAATACGTTGATTGACAATAGTCAGTCAACGTATTTTACCTACGTATTATTTAGCTTGTTATACATGTTAGAACTATCATTAGTATCATGTCGTAAATTTGATTGATGAATTTTATGACCAAAGAAAGAAAATTATTTAATTTTAGCCGATTAAAATGGATTATTTGTTTATCAATCGTAAAATTGAAAAATATACATTATTTTCCTATTTAATCCATAAACTAGGTACTGTAACGGGGGCGTGTGTGTACTCGGGAATTTCAATATAAACGCGATAGGTTTTATACTTTGTATGTAATATGTTCACATTTATGGAAGTCAATCTAAATATATTTTTCAAGTTAAAATGATGTCGAGTTTGCTATGCAGCGACCCCGGCCACTCATTTCTTAAAACAATTCCCTCGCATGTCCAACATTGCGATCTAGATTCAAGGTATGCCAGCCAGTGCGATAGGCTGACCGCTCGCATAGTAGACCTCCACAGTACTTTAATATCTAGATTTACAAAGTTATAGTTTTTACATGTCACCGTAAAATTTCAAAACCGTAACATTATAATTTATCCCGCGAGATTGTAATCTACCTATAAGTTGTGATTGGTACAAAACGGTTCACCAATAAACACAATATCGGCGCTGGAAAGGAAAAATTATCCAAGCGTCATCAGACTAACTTTACAGTTGAGCATTTTAAAGTTTGAATTTTCAGAAAAAAAATCGTGTAATGTCTTGTTATGGTCCAAAAAGCCTAATTCTTAGAAATTGATTTGGATATTTTTTTTATCTACATTATAGTATACGTAACTATTAAAAATAATGCTCAGTTTTAAAGTTAGTGTCGCTTAGTAAAATTTTACCTAAAAGTAGAAACGGGAAAAATTGACTAAGGTACGGTATATTTCTTTAGAATTTATCCTTTCCAAATTACACCAAATTTGCCTTACCAAAATAAAAAACATGTGGAAGTTGAGGCAAAACAACCTAAATATTAATTTAATATAAATTTTTGATATTACCTCAATGCATGTAGGAAAAAACCATATAACTCAAAATTACCTAAGCGCCTAACACTATATCGCCAGATACTGGAAAAGTTAACTAAGTGGAGTAATTACCGTACGAATAGAAATGTCAAACTTGACCAAAGGCAAATTTAGCATTTCACAATTACGACAACCACCAAATTTTCAAAAATGCTCAAAATTTTTGTCGTTTAGTAAGGAAAAAAAAGTGAACTCTCGCGAACTTCAAAATGTCGAAGAGACATCAAAAGTCGTCGAAGAAGGACGTGAGTAAGACCAAACGACGCAGAAAAATCAGGCGATTCCAACAATGTATATGTACTATACACTGAATCTATCAAGCACACTTAAGGAAATCAGTAAAATAAAAACAAGTAAACTACTTAATGCAATATCTTTTTAATCAAACAGACATAGATTTTACTCACAATGTTTATTCCTTGAAAGCGGCAGCAAAAGTGAGCTCCACACTCAAATCGCGCCTTTCATTAACTCGGTTGACAAGTCACCAAAGACAATCACAAGATATTTTACCGCCAAATAAACAGATGATGTTCTTTCGTTACATTTTAAAAAGTAAGTAAGTTTTAGGTACTCATAATTACAAAACAATATTTCAAAATTACAATTATTCAAAAACTAACAGAATTCAATTTAAGTAGCATTACCACATTTAATTAGTTATGAACTTGAGTGAATTCTAGGTTATTTAGCATAAACAAACATAGAACTTCTCTAAATATTGATAGGTGTTGCCATAACACAAAATCAAATCGTTAAACATCTTTAACCGTAAAATCGACTAAGTTAACGGTCAAATAATCTCCGCGATGACAAGCATAGACAAACATAAAACTTCTCTAAATATTGATAGGTGTTGCCATAACACAAAATCAACTTATTACATTAATAATCGTTAAACATCTTTAACTGTAGAATCGACTAAATTATCGGACGAATAATCTCCGCGGCGACATATATAACTCCAAATGGCCAAAAATGTCGCTTGGATAATTTTTCCTTTCCAGCGTCGTATTTACATACATAGTTTAAAACAACTGCTCCTATACATCTCGACCATTGTATTTAGTTGAAGTAGACGATAAAAAGTGACTGAATAGTTACTTAACTAAAAAAAATAGCGATGCGTTATAGTTAGGATGAAACCTTTGTTCGATTGTATTTTGATCTTGGTGGCGCGGAGACCTAATTTAGTTTATTTTAGTGGACTGTATTTGTGATGCGGAACAAAATGATTGACAAAACGCTTGGCGATAGGTACACGAGTTGCGAGGGTGTTGGACAGTAGATTAAATAAAGTAGTAAAACTGAGACTGCACATAATAAAGGATAATGTGCATACTAACTCGTCTCCTATTTTTATCATTTATTTATTCGTTAACTACTTTATACTGGTAAAAAAATTACTACAAAAGCTTACTTAATGCCTTAGGCATTTTCTTGCAGTCGCGCTTAAGTGATTTTACTTCCTTCACCTCGCTTTTATCGAAACGCGTAAAGTACTTCTCAAGACGATTCCAGCAGCTGGTGAATGGGGATATATTCTCATCTCATTGATAGTATTTTAAATTCAGTGTTGGCTCCCTAAATCTCCGAAGGATTCGACAGTTTCATGCAATATTCACGCCATTGGGCCTTGTCGTTTGCGTCAAACAGAATGATGGAAGAAGATAGAGCTCACTATTGGAATATACCGAAACTTGCGAACAAGTAGGTGTCGGTCGTTCTCTGGGGTGACAGCCTCCACAACAAACTCCACGATGAGATTATAAATTTGGAGCTGCATCTCAAGAGTCTCAATTACAAGCTCTCTCGAATATACTGAACACTGTACCCCACTCGGCAGAGCATGTCCCTACCACGTAACTCCTCTTCATTTGCGGCAGTCCGCCTATCATATCGCGGCGCTAAAACCAACATAAACAACAACTGATGCCGTAAGTTTAGCCCTAAATAGAAAACTCGTGAAGGGGCCGCGCTGGGTTCATTACGGAACCTCTCGAAGCTCATTCTAAACAATCGGCACAAATCTGGAACAATGCGAGCCACCGACCCACACTTAAATTGCTCAGAATTAATTAATCGCGACGTCCACGCATTGTGTCGCCGCAAATACGCCGCGCAAATTAAGAAGCATTGTGGTCTCGCCGCTCCGCGCGGAGTCGCGTGGTCGCGCGACCACTCGGTCCGTCTCTTGTGTTATCGCGTCTCGCGCTCGGTCGTAAAACTTTCCACTAATTGTTTTTTCTTCGACGTTTGCCTTGATGCCTTCTGAAAAGAAAATACTGAACGGATAAACTTGTTTTGCGATTTATGTTAAATGGAGTCTGTACCTTTTTATTCGAGTTTAACGACCTAATTTCTTATTTTGTACAGGTATCAAAAGATTTCTCGTAACGTTGGAGACGCGTTGGATGGGAGGTCTATTCAGTATACAATTTTGTAGAATGTTTCAGGTACTTCATACAAAGTTTCGTGAAAGGTTATATCCGTTAGGGTGACGTTCATACCCGGAGCTTGTAGACACACCTCGCAGATCTAGCATGGCTAGTAAAGTTAAATTTGGGTCCATTCATAGAGATACTGAGTTCTTTGGACCTTGTATTACTTATACACGTTTCGTAGTAACCAAATAAGTTTAGTAAAATGAATGTCTTGAATCTTGAAAATGTTGACAATCTCTGCATCCTCACTGGAGAGACCCTCGAGGCAACCGAATAATGGCGACTGGATACTTCCGGTGACAATCGAACTGATCACTGGAGTGGCGCGTGATGAGCTCCCACCGATAGTCAATTAGGGCGAATTGGATTGCGCCGATTGAACTTGTCAAACGATAAATAAGCGACATCAATTAAATAGGAGCCTGTAGTGCTGTGTAGTGCGCAGGTGAGCCTCCTCCGAGGCTCGCCACTCCACATCCGCCCCCCACCCCCGCCCCGGGCCCTCGCCCTCGCCACCGCCCCAGTAATGGTTGTCGATCTATTTTGCCAATTGTAAGATATGGCCCTGACAAAACAAGATGGGAATTTTTAATGGCGTTCATAACTGCGAGTAATGACGCAATAAATTCTGTTTCGCAAGAAAAAATGTTTTGTAATGAAGTTGTTGTTATTGGTCGTTACGATTCGCAACTTTATTCATGGCCCGCCGCCACTGGCCTCCGCTGGCTTTGCTGAAACAACTGGCTCCTATTCGAAGGTAGATTATCCTATTACGTTTTACATTACCTATTTAAATGGATTTTGTCTCGGATTAAATGTTTCGAGATTTCGCTATTGCAGCTGTGTCCCACCGTTTTATTTTGAAGCTCACTAACGTTGAAATAGAATGATCTAATAAGAATGAATATCGTATTGATCAGTTGGGTCTTAATCACTAAAGGCAAACATTGGCTGCGTCAGAGAATATATGAGTATGATCAGAATTCTATTGCATAAATTAAATGAAACTGAACTGAGCTGTAATTCTTTGAAAATGTAAATAAGGTTACGCACTCTATTTGATAATTACACTTCTTTGCTTGCTACATTCAAATGTTCTTTAAGACACGACTTGTTTAACTTCACAAGTCCAATCTTGAAATTGATATGCTTTGGTGATTTCGACTGCATTGTTAAGTTATAAAACCGTTGTATTAATTGGTAAGTACTAAGTAGTCAATTAATGCGTGAGTAGGATGCACAGAGGGCGTCGCTCGTCGCGCAGTACGGCGGTGTTGCGGGTGGCCGGTGTTAAGGGCGGCTCGTGGCCACATAATTACTCTATGCCCCTAATTCCCGGCTTACGACACTCCTGACCTTCACCTCTCACCACCTTAAACTCTAGAATTTGTCACACCTTTTGTTGCAAATCGATATAATCATTCACAAAATAAGAAAGCATTTAGTGCAGTATTATATTATTATTTTTTTCATCTTTGGCAACTGAGTCGGTGTCGACTATTCTGCCAGTGTCATTTTCCTTAAGCCGTTGGGCGCGGCTGTTATTTGTACATATTTGACAGATATTACGGGTAGGTAAAACTCAGAAACTCTGACACTATTGTGCTACCCAGCTACTCGTATGTGAATCAGATATAATATAGCAGCAGTCGCACCATGTAACACACTAGGTGGTACTCAGCTGCAGCCTGCATCCGAGTAGAACCCCGATATAGTTGTGAAGAGGTTATTTATGTTACTGTATTTATTATTTAATATTATTGTATCAATTATGTAAGTAATATTAAACTCAAGTGGCTTCCTATACGTCTTTGCCGGAATTTATCCATCCTGTCTCTGCTTTACAGCATTCTGTTCAATCCTAAAACCCCCACTTATCTTAAAGAACGTTTCAAATTCCTCCATGACGCACATGCCAAATTTCCGAGATCATCGGAAAACTTGAGGCTAGAGGGAAAGAGTCACTCACCAATTTCTTTGGTAAGTCGTTCGCAGCTCAAGCAGTACGACTGTGGAATACTCTTCCCGTGTCAGTAAGACAAGCACAAACCCTTCCTTCTTTCAAAAACATGGTAAAAGTCTCTCTCTTTAATTTGTTATTATTTTTATATATCTCAGCTTTGTTCTTTTTATGTATACTCGTATATATGTATATATGTGTATTAAGTATGTAGGTTATTACTTATGTATTGTATATAAGTGAATAGTACACCATGGACTACCCGTGTATTTATTTTCTCCTGTAGTGTCAAATCCATCCAAAGGTTGTCTGTAAAAGATCGCTTTTAGCGATAAGACCGCCCATTGTAACGCCCTTGTGGTTTTTAAGTCCTCATTTAATTCTGTTATAGTATACAATAAAGAGTATATCTATCTATCTATTATTTGCCAGACTTGATTTATAATAATAATAAAATACTTTATTTTCAGACCAAAGTCCATATGGAGACACATTTAAACATAAACAAAAAAATTTAAAATAAATATAAAATACAATAATAACAAGACAAATTAGAAGAAATATAATAAAATACACTTAAAAAAGTAATTATTTAATGTATGTGAATGACGCTCTGTGAGTCGTCATCCAGTGCCACATTATTGGACTATTCATCCTGTCGGCGACGACAGCTATCAGGCTGTTGGAGCTATCGCGCACTCGCCGCATCAAGGATGCTATACGCGACCGTATTAATGCAAAAAAATCAGGCACACCTGCCTTCGCAAACATCCCCGACGCACTGCAAAAGCGCGGTAGCCCCAACATTACCCTGAAAGCATTATTGTATTGGACTCGCAGAGCATTGTAGGAGCGTTTAGTGTAATTGACCCATAGGGCGCACGTGTACAGAGACTGACAGTACGCTCTAAACAATGTGATCTTTACGTCATCAGTACATCGTGCAAACCTACGAGCCAGCATGTTACACCTCATGGCCAATGCTCTGCGCTCCCGTTCTACATCCAAATCGTCGGACAGGTCATCGGTGACCCAGTGTCCCAGGTACTTGAACCGCTTGACTCTGGTGAGTAACGCGCCCCCTAAGGTGATTGGTGGGACTGTATCGTAACATTTGTTACCGGCTTTAAAAACTAAAAGCTCACTTTTAGTCGCGTTGTACCTAAGACCATGAGCCACCGCATAGTCCTCACATATACGAAGTAGCCTCCTAAGCGCGCTGATGGATGGGCTCAGCAATACCATATCGTCCGCATAGCTGATGTTATTAACGCATTGCCCATCAATGGAACACCCGATATTGGTATTGCTGAGTTCACATATCAGTTCGTTTACATACAAGTTGAAAAGCTTAGGTGAGCTAAGGCCTCCCTGTCTCACCCCGCATTCCAACCTGTACGCATCCGACAAGGCTCCCCCCCATTTTACACTGTTGGACTGATTATTGTACCAGTACTTTAGTAACTGAACTACATCTCTTGGTAGATCCGTATTCTGTGTCAACTTCTTCCATAGGCAGTCATATGACACCAGGTCAAAGGCCTTGGATAAATCCAGGAAACATGCATACACAGGCGTTTTTCTAGCTGTGTAGTACTGAACAGTGTGCTTGAGACGGAGGATAGCTGTTTCCGTGGATTTCCGTACGTCATATTTTTAAGGCAACCACTGAAAACCAGCGCCGTGCTGTGGGCATGTCCATGGCATAGCATTATGCTGAGTGCGAGCCTTGTTGCTACGACCACGACGTGCATTTGGCTTATTTTTTGTTGTTTCCTTTTTCTTCGTAAATTGTCAATATTTAAATCTTTGTTCTTACCCACTAACATAATTATAAGTACCAATTACTAACTCTAGTCTTTTAAGGAACTAAAGATTTTTTTAATATTATTAGCATGACGTTTGTCTGTTGGCAATAAATACTTTTTCTTTCTTTTCTTCTTCTTCTTTATGTTGTACAGTATTTTTTTTTTTCATTAAACTATAACGCTAGCATAAGATAATTTATATTCTTTTTATTTCACTGTCCACCTTGTACCACTGTACACCATACCCAAGCAGATGCTTCTCAGTCGTAGCATTCGTCCAGTGAACATGAGTGCTGGTACCTACGCACCCTATTACGGACGTATAAACGCTACAAGATTTGTGAAGCTTCTCAGCGAAATGACCGCCATAGCTCACGGTGAGGCCCACTTAGCCGAGATGTTACTACGCAGCTAGCGGCCCACATAAATTGATTAGCTCACGATAAAACTACACGCCGTGAATCTGCTGCGAAGAAATCACTTGAATTACTTAAGAGTGAATCTGTCTGTCAATTGTTCTAGATTACATCTGTGGATTTTCTCTTTTACGAGTAAACACGGAAATTGGAGATTACAATACTCTCACAAATTAATAGATCTCAATTTAGTTAGTACCTCATACTATTATTAGACTCTTAACCTATATAATCATAACCTATAATAGGTTACATCTATCATGATGATGATGATGCCTTGTTCAACCTGCTGCTGAGAGTCTAGTGCTTTATAATTAGTCATCAACGCTTTTTAGTATTATAGTGCACTTGCAAACACGAGTTCAATGGTTTATAAAAAAAAAAACTTTTTTTACAAAAAATTGAACCGACCTCAAAACTTACAAAAAAGACTTGCACTACAAAGAGAGAAATAACCTTAAATATTGTTTTATTGGATGTCTAATTGCTTTAAAAATAAGGGCTTAGGTAACTTGAAACTACCGACTACTTTCTCCTTAACGGCACATTCATGTACAAGTCCCTCAATATGTAGTAGTTGTCCAAAAATAAATAGAGCTGACTGCGTAAAATACCTCGGTCTCAAAATAGACAGCGGTTTAAGATGGGACCAACACGTAGATACACTCTCCACCCGAACAATGCGACTTATTACCATTTTTAAGTCGCTTAGGGGATCAGCTGACCATTAATATACCCTTAAAATGGTGTATTTTTCTCTCTGCCAGTCGGTACTGGGGTACTGTATTAATGTGTGGGGTGGAGCCGCAAAGACATGTGCTTTGAGGCTCGAGAGGGCACAAAGAGCAGTCCTCAAAGTGATGATGAAAAACCGCGCAGATATCCTACAGCTCAACTTTATGAAGACTGTAAGGTTTTAACTGTGAGACAGCTTTTTGTGCTTCAATCAATCCTTAGGACACATGGCAGTGTGCCTCCCCCTGACCTTAACTAACGCAAACAAAACATCTCAACGGCAAAACACAGGACTACGTCTGCAAAACATAAATTTTACGTAATCAAATCAAATCAAAATTGTTTTTATTTTACATAGGCCTAAATTGGGCACTCATAAAACGTCAGAAGTTAGTGCACGGTTCGAAATTGGTCGTTTCCTATGGAGGCACTTATATAACAAAGCACACAAGAAATTAAATATTCTTGGCAGAGCCGGATTAACCCTGTCAGGGGCCCCTAGGCAATGGAATTCTCAGGCCCCCTTTCTTACTTTGACTGACCGAATCGTGGGTCGCTAAAATCGGTGTCACCTCGTGGCCCTGGGTACGATTCTCGACTCAGGCTGTTATCTTAAGTCTGGGTGATTTCAACCGACTTAGTTCGCCGGAAACTCTTTTTTAAAATATGTTCCCAGGTTATTCAAAGACGGCTGAACCAATTTGAAACTTCTTTATTTTTTTGAAAGAGTATACCTACTTGTCAGAATCTGATGATGGAATCCTGGAGAAAGCGAAGGAACTCTTCAAATATTATAGGCACACCTATAGCGAATTGGGTATTTTTTATAGTAACTTGTGCAGTTGCTCCCGAAAAGCATAATTTGGTGAAGTGGAACTGGTGATGAAGACCACAGATAGCCACCGGAACTACTTAATAATAAGTATTTCATTCAAAGGTTGCGATTCGATTACTTGAATATGGTTGTTACACTTTATACTCGTCACAATGCATATGGTGAAGTGGAGCTGATGGTGAATTACCAGGAGAACTCTTCAACAAATGACGGCCTTGCATCGGGACAATAAATATTTTGTAAAAGGTGGTAAGTAGTTGAAATTGAGGCTTTTGTAACTAGATAAAATATAAACCGACCTATTAAAAAGCGAGAAAAACTTTTTAACGAAAAATAAATCCGACTTCCAAAACAATACTGCAAATGTGAAAAATAACTTTAATTTCAAGGGGTGGTGTCAGATAACAAAAATACAAAACCAAAGACTACGCCATGATCACGGATGAACTGAAGTAATTGCGGGTGGACGTTTATGAGCAGACGAATCGGTCTACCATTTTTCTCGTTCGTTTTTTGTGATCGACACCGCTACCACTGTCACATGTTTAAAATCTCACCATGTCGACTCGCGAACTTTTTAAGGAACTTTTCGGTTTTTACACATTTGAACCACTGGATTCCAGGCCCTCGACAGTTGAAACCCATCATTTCCCGGTTGAAATTGTCGTATTTGATAAACTCAATCGCTTCCCTTACCAGTCTGGGTATATAGTGGCGTTCTGTCGAGATGACCTGAGGGTTATGTAACTCAATCCAATGGTTCGATCCTGCGTCTAAAAGATGTTGTGCTATTGCCTGATTTTTGTACATCATTATTTTTCACCGTACAATGTCAGTGAACATGTTAGCTTAAAAACTTATATTACCTATAATTGTAGATCTACAATTCTCTAGTATATTATTTTAATGTATCTGAACTGGTTTAAGTGGCATACGCGAGTAAATCTCTCAGGAGGCAAAATATTTTGCGACCTCTATATTTCAATCAATTTACATAAAATATTAATGAATTATACTTACACCTTCCTCAGGAATCAAACTATCTATTCGTGAAAACGGTACAAAAATCCGTTATAAGGTAAACTAATATCTCGAAAACAAAAATTAAACTTGCCTCGTTCTCTCGCCGATTTTTTCAAGGCAGTGTTTATAAAAACAATCTAGTATTTTACTCCAAGTTTGCAAATTTTTAAACACAAGGCGTAATATTTTTTGGTTACATTTACGATCTAAAATCTCACAAATCGCAATTACAGAAACTTTTTTAATATGGCTCAATATAACTATGATGCGATTCAACTAAGAACAGGATTGACTTAGCGACATATTGTGTCGTCATAGCTGTTAAATCAAACTAGTTGGGTGGAGTGAACGAAACAAGCATTAATTAAAATATTTATTCACAAATATTGAGCGCAACAAAATGCCCCATTCCTTATTTCAGTGATCAAACGCGAGCCTATCATAAAAAAATAAAGCGAGACTACATAGGTACGTAATTGTAAACTATAGCACTTAAGTACGGTCCCCCGGTAACCTTATGGACCGCACATTAAGGGCTGTAGTTTTTAATATATTTGTTTACAAATTCCCAGATTTTTTTTTATTCTACTACTAAATAAATATTTAGATTCACACGCACATAAAAATTGTCGTTCGATAAAAAAATCTTGTGGCTTGCACTGGGCCCCTAGTGGATGCGGGGCCCCTAGGCAGTTGCCTACTATGCCTAATGGTTAATCCGGCCCTGATTCTTGGTCTCACTAGGTCTAAATTAAAATGCACAGTAAAAGAATGGCTGCTCAATCTCGACTATTCTGAAACGGAGTCACTATTAACCTACATCACGTAATAAACAACTACACATAACATCATATCCCACAATAACTTAACATCTCACTTACTTAACTTCACCACATTTATAATACAACAAATACACACACACTCACACAAACATACACACACACACACACACCGACACACAACACTGCCACTACTACATACTCGCACTCGTCAAGTTTGCCACATAAATACGCATTACTGCTGACACATTCCACTTGCACGTCCGCTATGTGAATTTTATATTAATGTAACCCTATAGTCGGATACTGCCCCCTAAGATACAGGCTTTGCCTACATATCTGTAATTAATTTGTTAACATATAAATCTGTGCAATTTACATCAAATTTGTGGTAAAATAAACTTATTTATTATTTATTTACTCACATGGCTGAAGTCGGTACCAAGCCAATGAATAGTTTTGATAGGCAAAGAAAATAAAATGAAAAGGCTAAGGAAATTATGGTGTTATCATTAGAACTTGAAACGGGATATTTACCATGAGTATTTACTTTATTTGTAAAACGTTCGCGAGTGGACACGGTGAGTTTTGTGCCGGGAACAGAATAAAGTTTAAAATGATACATATGACAGTGGTAGCCATGTGAATCACAAAAATTAACGAGATAGAGGGTAGACCGATTCGTCTACTCATAAAAGTCTACCCGCAATTACTTCAGTTCATCGTGATCATGGCGCTTGCAACAATACCGAAATATAGGAAACTCAAAACAATAAATATACATGGTAAATATAACGTTTTAAGTTAGATACGTGTGTGGGGCGTGTCGGGAAACTTTTAGAATAAAGTCCGTTTCATATAATAAAAAGGTTTAATTACTGTTCACAAAAAGTTCTTAAAATTATCAAATTTAAAAGTAAAATAATAAAAGTAGGTAAAACTATACGCGATGAGCGCGAGTGTCTGTTCCCACCGATGTTAGGTTGGAAAAAGCCCAGGGACTCGTCGTTACCGTGGGAAGCGCTACTCGTGGAATTTGATGCTTCGCGCTTGTTTGCAAGTGTGCTGAGCTAGCATCTTGGCATCGTAACATCTCCCCTGCCAGATGAGCAACTATTTGGTGACCTTGACGCCAAAAGT
Organism: Tholera decimalis; assembly: GCA_943138885.2. Lineage (NCBI taxonomy): Eukaryota > Metazoa > Arthropoda > Insecta > Lepidoptera > Noctuidae > Tholera > Tholera decimalis. The sequence continues at coordinate 706,110 of OW964553.2, read as the reverse complement.
TGCGGCTCTTCTTTCATCTTCCGTTAATTCGGTGTTAGTAGTCTTCAGGGTGAAGCTCCGTGTCTTTATTGGTGTTTTCGTAGTGTGGAAGAGCCATGAGTTCTAATGGTTTTCCGACTAATTTATTGTCCCGGTTTATTATACTAAGTTCGGGTGTTTTAATCTTGCAGCCTTGAGGGATGCTGACCAAAAACTGCCTTGTAACATTACAAATCGTTCTTTACCGCAGGATAGTTGAGTCTTCGTACTATTGGGGAAAGTAATTATGTAATGATAGCTATCCAACTCAATCAGGGCCTCCTTAGTCAGAGAGATAGGCGTGGGTTTGCACGTTCCATCTATCTCCTGAGATTGTATAAGTTTTTGAATACAGTCTGACCTTGATGAGATCCGGTGGAGAATCTTCTGCTCGCATATGTGCCAGGAACTGACCTTCGGGCATTCAGCCTCCATATACACATATTCCTGAGAATTTGATGCTATATAAGGTGCAGTTGGTACTATAATTAGGCTGTCCTTATTTGGAACGGGACATAATTCATATAACTGATAGTCTGTGCTAAACGTAATGGGAAACTTTAGGACTATTACAACTCTCGACTCTGTAAAGTATGAAGCTAGGCTAAGAATTTCGTAATAATCTCTGATGTCTATGTCAATTATTTGATCAGATCTATAAGTATATTTCTATAGTATATTTATTATTTTAGTATAGTATATTTCTTAAATCTTTAATAGAAAATACGGAATGGTGAACTGATTTATTTTTACTAAAAGCCAATATATTCTCTATTCTGTCAATTTCGCTCAAAAGTTCTTGAACATTTTCGCTTATTATTGCAAAAACTTGTACAAGGTGAGCGTAGTGAATAATTCGCTCATTATCATTAGTCATATTCATGACAAAAGTAAGAGCCCCTTCCAGTTTAACCTGATTTAATAAAATATTTCGGATAATTTGATTCTGCTGTATCTCTTTATATAAAGTAATATGCTTGTTCAATGATAGCAACAAAATTTGATCATTTTATTTAAAGTGCGTAATGCATTTTCGAATTTCAGGGCGTCTTCATTTTCCAAATTACCGGAAATACTTTTAATAAATGTGTCTAAAGGATTGATCAGACCTCTTTTAGTTCTAGATGGCCTAAAGGTATCTAATTGCACTATAACTTTATCTAACTTCGCATATAGGTGCCTAGTTTGATACTTAAAGAGGGAGCTATCTGTATGGGATAGTTTATAAGTAGTAGGTATCTGTAAGTTGGGATTTTATAGCGTTCACATGTAACTCGATTTCTTGAAGGTTAATGTCTGGTAAAAATATATGAAAATGAGATATAATTTTGGTAGCACCTAGATTAAAGGGTAGTATTTCTTGAGTACCAACTACGAAAATTAGCAGCAGTACTAGGTACCTGAATCAATGATATGAAAACTATCATTTTTTCGGTGGTCTTTTCAACCGTGATTTTGCTACCGGGCCACGACTTTTTGCGGTGTAAATATGTATAGGTAAATTCTTAACGACTTTGTCCTGAGTAAAACGAGGGGTTAATTTTTGCCTACTTGCCATTGGGTTACGTACGTGAACTGTTTGATTTGGTTCACAGTCTAAAACTGGTTCCCTATCGATATTACGTCGAGTCATTATATCTTCGCGACTGGATAATGCAGTATCATGAATAATTTTATAAACTGTTTCCATTTGACCACGATGTTCTTGAATATAAGTTTGAAGATATCGGTCCGTCATATTTAAACTGATAGGATTTCGAGGGTCGAAGTGACCAGAAATAACATCAAATGGCCTACACTTTGTTAAACTATGAATGGAATTATTATAAGCAATTAATGCGTACGGTATAAGATTTCGACTGAGTTCATTTTTGTGCTGAATTTTTAGTAACCGTAGGTGTTCCAAAAGTGTATTGTGGAAACGTTCAATGATACCATTCTCATTAGATGCATATGCACTAGTCATATGATGTTTTATATTATGCAAACGGAGAAATTCTGATATGACTTGATCGCTAAATTCGGTGCCTTGATCCGTTGTTAAATTTAAAGGGAAACCGTGATGAGTACTAAAGTGTAAAAGTGCTTTTAATATATTGGGTGAGGTACAATCGGGTAAAAGGTAAGCTTGAGCGTACTTGGAAAATGAGTCTATAATAGTTAAATATTTGTCATGGTCAACAGTTAGAACATCCGCGTGTGCTAATTCAAACGGTTTAGTTGGTGGGGGTACAATTCTGAACTGTGGGCGTACTGGGTTGCGGTCATATTTTGCGCATCTGCACATGTTACATTCGTTAATAAATTTTGTAATTTCGGTTTTCATTTTGGGCCAAAAATAACGTTCAGATAATGAAAGATAGGTTTCCGTAATTCCGCGATGATTAGTCTGGCCTTCATGATATTTTTTTATTATATTTAATTGGTTCGAGAGGTCATTAATATTGGCTACCTCATGTTTAACTAGAACTAAGTTTACAGATGAACTTTCAAAAGTTTGTTGTAAGATTGGTATTATATCGTACATTTTTTCGATGGGGCTTACTAGAATAGCAGTACGGATTTTTGGATTAACGTGAGATTTTATAGTATTTATAATATTACTTTGCAAATTATGTTCGCTAATTTCTACTGAAGTTCTTTGCATAGACTGAAATGGTTCGGTTACTATTGGTCTAGTTTTAGAATTACCGCTTATTACTTTTATTACTAGTTGTCTCTTAAACTTATTTAAAGGTTCATCTGATATCGGAATATCTAGAACGGGATTTTCTGCGCTAGTGTGTATGGTTTGAGTACGTGGTGAGGCTGTGTGTACTTGTGCTTGATGTATGATATTTTGTGGAGCCGAATAAGCAGATAGGGTGGACGATGAATGGTGTGTTGAATGCTGTGTTTCTTCGAATGGAGGTAAGTTTGCTGTAAAAATAGGTGACGAATGTTGCGTTGGGAAATTTGGTTCTTTGTTCGCGGGTGAATATGCAGTAAGAGTAGATGATGAATATATTGGACTGTTGCCTGCAGCGGTGAGAGTAGAGTATGAAAGTGTTGGACTATTTTCCTCGACTGATAATGTGGAGGACGTATCGGAGTGATTAACGAACAAAGACTGAGTTTCATTATGATTGATCTGAATACGTGAGAGAGCATCTGCATTAGTATTGATTTTCCCTTTTTTATGAACAATAGTGTAATCATATTCTGCTAACTTGAGCCTCCATCTTGTAAGACGTGAACCAGGCTCTTTTAGATTCATAAGCCAAATTAAAGGTTTGTGGTCGGTTACTACTTTGAATTCTCTGCCAAAAAGGTAAGGCCGGAAGTATTTTGTAGCCCAAACTATTGCCAATAATTCCTTTTCGATGGTAGAGTAATTAATTTCACTATTGTTAAGAGTTCTAGACGCATAGGCAATAGGTTTGTCCGAGCCGATAGGACCTTGAGAAAGGACTGCTCCTAAGGCCACGTTGGACGCGTCTGTAGTTAAGATAAACTCTTTACTGAAATCCGGGTATATTAAAATGGGGTCATTTGTAAGGAGAGTTTTGCAATGCTCAAAACTGCTTAAATATTCTGGGGTTAAATTTATTTTGGCACCTTTTTTAAGACACGATGTAAAAGGTTTAGTAATACGTGCAAAATCCGGTATAAAACGTCTGTAGTAACCAAGCAGACCCAAGAATGCCTTAATTTGCCTGGGAGTTTTCGGGACTGGATAATTTAGGATGGCTGAAATTTTATCCGGGTTTGGTTTAACACCATCGGTGGTGGTAATATGACCGAGATAAGGCGTTTCATGTTTGAAAAATTCAGATTTATCCATCTGAATTTTTAAATTTGAATTTCTGAGACGGTCGAAAATGGCGCGCAAATTAACTATATGTTCTTGCAAGGACGTTGAGAATACCAAAATACCGTCAATATAAGTAGTACAATTTGGGACTCCGCGAAGGACATTGTCCATAACTCGTTGAAATGTTGCCGGAGAATTTTTTAAGCCCATTGGCATTCTAATGTACTCAAAATGGCCTTGCTCTACACTAAATGCTGTTTTCGGTATATCGGATGAATTTAGCTGAATTTGTAAAAATCCTGATTTTAAATCTAATGTAGAAAAGTACAAACACCTGCCTAACTTGTCTAATATGTCGTTAATGTTGGTAATCGGATACTTTTCATGTATTGTTTTTGCATTTAGTTGCCGAAAGTCAATGACTAATCGCCACTTAACTTTACCAGATGCGTCACTTTTCTTAGGCACAATCCATATCGGAGCATTCCAAGGCGATGAAGATGGACGAATAATACCTTGCTCTAACATAGATTCTATTTGATTTTGAACTTCTTCTCTATGTACGTAAGGGTATCTATAGGTTTTACTATAAACTGGCTTATCATCTACGGTTCTGATATGATGTTTGATTTCGTTAGTGAAGGTAAGTGGTTCCCCGTCTAGGTAGAAAACATCGGCATATTCTTTGCAAAGATTAATTAAATTGACTGTCTCTTCTGCATTTAAATGTTCTATGCGCAACTGCGATAAGACTTGACGTGTTCGCTCGGCGGTATAGGTACGTGAGGTGGTGTCAATTACGTGGCTTATGGGAAACGTTTCTTTGTTAAAAATTTGTGCACATATTGGATTTTCTATAAGTATTACAATGTCGGTATCCCACGGGTTTGAAATTTGTATCATGGTATGATTATTTTCCGCGAATGATATGCATTCGGTAATGTAACAACAGGAAATTGTTTGCTCCTCGATATAGATGTCTCCCTGTGCAATGTCAGTAGGTACCCTAATTAATTGAGTAGTCTGGGCCGGTATAGTAATTTCGTGAGAATTTAAGCATTGAGGATTGTAATATGAAATGAGAGGAATTTTTGTGAATTCTGTCTCTAAAGCATGAGTAGCAAGGTCGATTTTTGCATTCCACTTTTTTAACTGTTCGCAACCTATTAAACCATCAAAGAAATTATGGAATTTGTAGAGAAATAATTTTATGGGAACATTGTCATTTAATTCCTCAAAGCAAGGGACAGTTAGCGAGTAGTAGTTTTGGGTGGTCACATGCGTATTTGTAACTAGGAATGGTTGATAGTCAAGTGGAATGTGGGGGTAAAATTTTTCATAGGCTTCTGGGCTTATGAAAGACTCATTTGCCCCGGTGTCAATCAAAAGTTTAATTGGGGGATTTTTAATTTGGATATAGGGCAAATGACGTTTACTTTGCACGTTTAATTCTATACGGGGGCATTGTTCTCTATAGCTGGGCAAAAATTTTGCTCTGCAGTGCCTTCAACGGGGTTCTGATTTGGATCAGGTTCAAGGCCACTCATAAAATTATGAAGATAATCTGTATCGATAGCAGGATGAACATTTTGGACATTGGGATCGTATTCGTGAAAATTTAAGGTTGTATTATCGTGTAAGAGTTCATTGAAATGAGTTTCTCCAATTTGTGGGAGGTTTGGTGCAAGGTTACGTTTACCATTGTAGTTCATGGGCGGGAGAGTACGCGCGACTGGATGACTAATACCACTCATATGTGTAGGGGTATTATATTGGGGTGCTTGATTTATTTGAGGTACTTGGGGAGGTCGAGGTGGGATTTGGAATCCAGTAGACATATTGGTAGGGCGAGCCCTCAACGTTTGTTGGGTCTTTGTTGGGTTTTGAGGTCTGGGATAGGTTTGTCTGTACTGTTCTAGTGGTACGGGTGGTGGGCATAGCTGTGGAGGATATTGAGGACCAAAGGTTCGAATTTGAGGTCTGGGGTATGCTTGGAATGTAGGGTTATAATTTGGTGGCATGTATGAATGAACATTTTGCAGATGGTGAGATGAATTAGGAGCAGATGAACGGAAATTTTGCTGTGCGTTAGGAGTATTAGGTGCTTGTTCGTAAAAATTATATAGATTTTTCTTCGCGGGTAGAGATTTATTTCTCTTTTGTAAATAGAGAACGTTTAATTCCTCTTGGGCAAATTCAAGAGCACTTTCGAGAGATGATGGTCGCATGCACCGTACCCTAGAACCTAGCGGTTCATCTAAACCTCTCAAGAATGTCTGCAAAGCTAAGTTTTTATAAAGAGTTCTTTTTGCTTCCACAGTAGTTCCTACAGATTCATGCAACTCGACATACGTTATTATAGTGCACAGTAAATGCTGAACTTTTTCGTAGTATACTTGTATAGTATCACTGCCCTGAACTAAAAGAGATAGATCGGTATATAACGAAGTTTCGTCCCTGTGATCTGAAAAGCTGTTAATTAACGTGGTTCTTATGCCCTGCCAATCATTAGGAATTCCATTAGTTGCCAAAGTACGTGCAGCAGTACCAGTTATCTTATTCAAAATTCCATTAATCAGAGCCAAATTGGAGAGTCTACTTCCTGGTTCCGTACTGACATAAGTGAGCACTAACTCATCGCATAAATTCAAAAATCTGGTCAAAACATTAGGGTTACCATTAAATTCTGGAACTAATCTAAGCGATTTATAAATCTTATCAGTTAAGTCTGACGAAGCCATCTGACTCGTCTGACTCAAAGGTACTGAAGTTTGTTCAGTCATAGTTTCTAAATCGAATTCGTTTAAGAGTTCAAGGTTACGATTGGCATCACTTCGGGTTATCCGAAGTTGAACTCGCCTACTAGGACTAAGGTCCCTATTACTACGTGGGTGAAAAATCTTGAAAAATTATAGTACACTGCGTAAAAAAATATAGCATCCAATTAACAAGAATATATGTAATTCACTTACATTTGTACTATTGCTGGCGAGCGTCGATCCATCGATTTTTGGAAGTCTCGATGTCTGCAGCAGCAGCTTTCCCAACTGGCCTCCGAAGGTTCTTCGTCAGGACGGTCGACGCGGCGATGCCCGATTTTTGGGTGATTCACACAACGACAACACTTTCAAAGTCCTTGACGACTTCCGACTGCGCCAGATACGTGTGTGGGGCGTGTCGGGAAACTTTTAGAATAAAGTCCGTTTCATATAATAAAAAGGTTTAATTACTGATCACAAAAAGTTCTTAAAATTATCAAATTTAAAAGTAAAATAATAAAAGTAGGTAAAACTATACGCGATGAGCGCGAGTGTCTGTTCCCACCGATGTTAGGTTGGAAAAAGCCCAGGGACTCGTCGTTACCGTGGGAAGCGCTACTCGTGGAATTTGATGCTTCGCGCTTGTTTGCAAGTGTGCTGAGCTAGCATCTTGGCATCGTAACAAGTTCTAATTTATTTGTTTATTTGGCTTAGCTATAACTGTTACACTAATACAGAGTTATAAATACATGCAGCAGTAGTTTGAATCAAATGTACAATATTAGGCGGTAAACACAACAAGCCTAAAAGTGTTATAAGTTAAAAATTGACCAAGTGCGAGTCAGACTCGCCCATGAAGGGTTCCGTAGTAACTATAATAAATATAATTTAATATACCTATTTGAAAAAAAAAAAACTTCAAAATTTCTTAAAACTAGCTTATTTACAATTTTTACAACTACGCCAAATAACTTTGTTTTTCATAGTGTTTGTATGAATTACAAAGTTATATTTGCGGTTTTAGAAAATATGCTGTATCTCAAAAACTGCTGACCCGGTCTCGTACAAACTAATTTTGCTTGAAAGATTACATTAAGATCTACAGCATATATTTTTTTTTTTTTGATTTTTCTCTCCATAATTATAGAAGTTAGAGGGGGAGGGACCGAGGGACACATTTTTCAAATTTGGAAGCTTATATCTTTTAAACGATTGACTTTATGAAAAAGTGGTTTTAGAAACCTCAATATCATTTTTAAAGACCTGTCTATAGATATCACACACGCATAGGTTTCATGAAAAAAAATATTTTCAGTTTCAGTTCCATGTATGGGGAAAAAAATAAAAAAAAATTAAAATAAAGGGGGGATCCCTTTATTTTTTTTTATTTTTTTTTTTTTCATAAAATCGGAAAGCGGTTTACAGAATACATCTACTTACCAAGTTTCACATGTATGGTCCTAACTAACAGTTTCGGAATAAAATGGCTGTGACATACGGACGGACGGACAGACAGACAGACGGAACAGACATGTCGAAACTATAAGGGTTCCGTTTCTTGCCATTCGGCTACGGAACCCTAAAAAGTAGTAAAAGGCTAGAAATAACATTATTTTCACTGTGTAATTATAGAAACTATAGAAAGAAACGAGCAATAGTGATGGTAACAATGTGTTACATAGTATTTTTTATGGTAAGTGATGACGTGGTCGAAGATGGAGCACGCTTACCTAGAAGTAAACTATTCACTCTTGATTTAAAGACCCCCAGGCTATAGCGATCAGGAAACACAGACTCCGGCAGGGAATTCCACTCCTTAGTCGTACGCACAATGAAAGTATTATTAGTTTCTTTAATTATTATTTTTAGTTACTTTCTTTTTAGTTAGTTACTGTTAGTGTGCATGTTAGCTTAAGAAGTGATTGGTGTTGATTGGCAGGCTGTTTCTCTAAAAAAGTGATGAAATCTCTAAACAAAGCCAAGTCTAAGGTTCTTTAGTGCGATTTCTTTATTATATAGTACCCATACCCATACCACAAGCTCTGCTTAGTTTGGGACTAGATGGCGTTGTGTGAAAAGTTGTGGAATATTATATTATATAATTTACTGAGTAACTGAACCCAGGTGATTGTAATAGATACTATGAATAGTTAGATTTTATATGACCGGCCGTTGAACATTCTTTATGCACATTTAATTGTTGAAACATCCAAGTCAACGGCCAAGTCGCATAAATAGAACATTAGCAGTAACACATCTTAATGTTTTCTAAGACGTTAAATACTTCAGACTCCAGTTTCATACATATCAATAGAAGGTCCTCATCACAGTGATTAACTTTTGTCAAGGCGCATTTCCATATCTTCCATAGTTCAACTGACCTCTTAGGATTCTTCATCAGATACAGACATTCAATTTTTTTGTTTCGAAACAATTGGCCCTTTGTTTCGAAACAAAAAAATTGAATGTTACGCTCACGCTTAATAAATTTTGAGAACACAGGATAGAACAGAATATTATTTTATTGAATTCAACTAAATTACATGACATAGTTATGAAACAACATTTTTGAACGTATGTATGTAAACTAAAGTAGTTGAACACTGGTACCCAAAGTAAGATTTAACTTGTGTGTTTTAAGTACCAGAGCTCTTGCAATTTAACAGGACGTAAACTTAAGTCTATAAAATTAGGTCGTGTGAGTAACATAAAAAAATATTCATTGTTTTAAACAGTAGTAGATTAAAAAGAAACCATTAAATATAAACATATTTAAAAAAAAGGAACAATAACAAGAGTGATTAATCTATGTATCAAACAAACTATCAGTAAAAATAGTATCTAGCGCTATAGTGGTGTGTATAAAAGTGGTTGAGTATGGGTGGCGAAGGGTGAAAAGTGTAGATAACAATATAAATAATAATATTATATTTTTTTCTTTTTAAATGTTTCTTTGTTTTTATAGGAATATCTAAAAATGTAAATAATATGTATATAAAATGTAATAAAGGAAAAATAATAATAAAATCATTTATTCCGTAGTAACTATAATAAATATAATTTAATATACCTATTTGAAAAAAAAAAAACTTCAAAATTTCTTAAAACTAGCTTATTTACAATTTTTACAACTACGCCAAATAACTTTGTTTTTCATAGTGTTTGTATGAATTACAAAGTTATATTTGCGGTTTTAGAAAATATGCTGTATCTCAAAAACTGCTGACCCGGTCTCGTACAAACTAATTTTGCTTGAAAGATTACATTAAGATCTACAGCATATATTTTTTTTTTTTTTGATTTTTCTCTCCATAATTATAGAAGTTAGAGGGGGAGGGACCGAGGGACACATTTTTCAAATTTGGAAGCTTATATCTTTTAAACGATTGACTTTATGAAAAAGTGGTTTTAGAAACCTCAATATCATTTTTAAAGACCTGTCTATAGATATCACACACGCATAGGTTTCATGAAAAAAAATATTTTCAGTTTCAGTTCCATGTATGGGGAAAAAAATAAAAAAAAATTAAAATAAAGGGGGGATCCCTTTATTTTTTTTATTTTTAATTTTTTCATAAAATCGGAAAGCGGATTACAGAATACATCTACTTACCAAGTTTCACATGTATGGTCCTAACTAACAGTTTCGGAATAAAATGGCTATGACATACGGACGGACGGACAGACAGACAGACGGAACAGACATGTCGAAACTATAAGGGTTCCGTTTCTTGCCATTCGGCTACGGAACCCTAAAAAGTAGTAAAAGGCTAGAAATAACATTATTTTCACTGTGTAATTATAGAAACTATAGAAAGAAACGAGCAATAGTGATGGTAACAATGTGTTACATAGTATTTTTTATGGTAAGTGATGACGTGGTCGAAGATGGAGCACGCTTACCTAGAAGTAAACTATTCACTCTTGATTTAAAGACCCCCAGGCTATAGCGATCAGGAAACACAGACTCCGGCAGGGAATTCCACTCCTTAGTCGTACGCACAATGAAAGTATTATTAGTTTCTTTAATTATTATTTTTAGTTACTTTCTTTTTAGTTAGTTACTGTTAGTGTGCATGTTAGCTTAAGAAGTGATTGGTGTTGATTGGCAGGCTGTTTCTCTAAAAAAGTGATGAAATCTCTAAACAAAGCCAAGTCTAAGGTTCTTTAGTGCGATTTCTTTATTAATATAGTACCCATACCCATACCACAAGCTCTGCTTAGTTTGGGACTAGATGGCGTTGTGTGAAAAGTTGTGGAATATTATATTATATAATTTACTGAGTAACTGAACCCAGGTGATTGTAATAGATACTATGAATAGTTAGATTTTATATGACCGGCCGTTGAACATTCTTTATGCACATTTAATTGTTGAAACATCCAAGTCAACGGCCAAGTCGCATAAATAGAACATTAGCAGTAACACATCTTAATGTTTTCTAAGACGTTAAATACTTCAGACTCCAGTTTCATACATATCAATAGAAGGTCCTCATCACAGTGATTAACTTTTGTCAAGGCGCATTTCCATATCTTCCATAGTTCAACTGACCTCTTAGGATTCTTCATCAGATACAGACATTCAATTTTTTTGTTTCGAAACAATTGGCCCTTTGTTTCGAAACAAAAAAATTGAATGTTACGCTCACGCTTAATAAATTTTGAGAACACAGGATAGAACAGAATATTATTTTATTGAATTCAACTAAATTACATGACATAGTTATGAAACAACATTTTTGAACGTATGTATGTAAACTAAAGTAGTTGAACACTGGTACCCAAAGTAAGATTTAACTTGTGTGTTTTAAGTACCAGAGCTCTTGCAATTTAACAGGACGTAAACTTAAGTCTATAAAATTAGGTCGTGTGAGTAACATAAAAAAATATTCATTGTTTTAAACAGTAGTAGATTAAAAAGAAACCATTAAATATAAACATATTTAAAAAAAAGGAACAATAACAAGAGTGATTAATCTATGTATCAAACAAACTATCAGTAAAAATAGTATCTAGCGCTATAGTGGTGTGTATAAAAGTGGTTGAGTATGGGTGGCGAAGGGTGAAAAGTGTAGATAACAATATAAATAATAATATTATATTTTTTTCTTTTTAAATGTTTCTTTGTTTTTATAGGAATATCTAAAAATGTAAATAATATGTATATAAAATGTAATAAAGGAAAAATAATAATAAAATCATTTATTCCGTAGTAACTATAATAAATATAATTTAATATACCTATTTGAAAAAAAAAAAACTTCAAAATTTCTTAAAACTAGCTTATTTACAATTTTTACAACTACGCCAAATAACTTTGTTTTTCATAGTGTTTGTATGAATTACAAAGTTATATTTGCGGTTTTAGAAAATATGCTGTATCTCAAAAACTGCTGACCCGGTCTCGTACAAACTAATTTTGCTTGAAAGATTACATTAAGATCTACAGCATATATTTTTTTTTTTTTTGATTTTTCTCTCCATAATTATAGAAGTTAGAGGGGGAGGGACCGAGGGACACATTTTTCAAATTTGGAAGCTTATATCTTTTAAACGATTGACTTTATGAAAAAGTGGTTTTAGAAACCTCAATATCATTTTTAAAGACCTGTCTATAGATATCACACACGCATAGGTTTCATGAAAAAAAATATTTTCAGTTTCAGTTCCATGTATGGGGAAAAAAATAAAAAAAAATTAAAATAAAGGGGGGATCCCTTTATTTTTTTTATTTTTTATTTTTTCATAAAATCGGAAAGCGGTTTACAGAATACATCTACTTACCAAGTTTCACATGTATGGTCCTAACTAACAGTTTCGGAATAAAATGGCTATGACATACGGACGGACGGACAGACAGACAGACGGAACAGACATGTCGAAACTATAAGGGTTCCGTTTCTTGCCATTCGGCTACGGAACCCTAAAAAGTAGTAAAAGGCTAGAAATAACATTATTTTCACTGTGTAATTATAGAAACTATAGAAAGAAACGAGCAATAGTGATGGTAACAATGTGTTACATAGTATTTTTTATGGTAAGTGATGACGTGGTCGAAGATGGAGCACGCTTACCTAGAAGTAAACTATTCACTCTTGATTTAAAGACCCCCAGGCTATAGCGATCAGGAAACACAGACTCCGGCAGGGAATTCCACTCCTTAGTCGTACGCACAATGAAAGTATTATTAGTTTCTTTAATTATTATTTTTAGTTACTTTCTTTTTAGTTAGTTACTGTTAGTGTGCATGTTAGCTTAAGAAGTGATTGGTGTTGATTGGCAGGCTGTTTCTCTAAAAAAGTGATGAAATCTCTAAACAAAGCCAAGTCTAAGGTTCTTTAGTGCGATTTCTTTATTAATATAGTACCCATACCCATACCACAAGCTCTGCTTAGTTTGGGACTAGATGGCGTTGTGTGAAAAGTTGTGGAATATTATATTATATAATTTACTGAGTAACTGAACCCAGGTGATTGTAATAGATACTATGAATAGTTAGATTTTATATGACCGGCCGTTGAACATTCTTTATGCACATTTAATTGTTGAAACATCCAAGTCAACGGCCAAGTCGCATAAATAGAACATTAGCAGTAACACATCTTAATGTTTTCTAAGACGTTAAATACTTCAGACTCCAGTTTCATACATATCAATAGAAGGTCCTCATCACAGTGATTAACTTTTGTCAAGGCGCATTTCCTTATCTTCCATAGTTCAACTGACCTCTTAGGATTCTTCATCAGATACAGACATTCAATTTTTTTGTTTCGAAACAATTGGCCCTTTGTTTCGAAACAAAAAAATTGAATGTTACGCTCACGCTTAATAAATTTTGAGAACACAGGATAGAACAGAATATTATTTTATTGAATTCAACTAAATTACATGACATAGTTATGAAACAACATTTTTGAACGTATGTATGTAAACTAAAGTAGTTGAACACTGGTACCCAAAGTAAGATTTAACTTGTGTGTTTTAAGTACCAGAGCTCTTGCAATTTAACAGGACGTAAACTTAAGTCTATAAAATTAGGTCGTGTGAGTAACATAAAAAAATATTCATTAGTAAATAGTAAATAGTAAATAGTTTATTTCAGGAACAAAAACACAAAACTAGATACAAGTCAAACGATGTTAGCTGCAAAAGTATAAACTGTAGCGCAGTTAACAACGCCCTTCTCCGGATACAAAAAACATGATATAATGCTCCATTTAAAAAGTTAATTAAGAAATAATTTAAACAGAATAAAAGCAATAAATTAAAAGATAAAAATAAACAACAAAAGACAATGAATTGGGATGTGTTTAGAAGTAGTAATATAATGTAAGGTGAAAGTGTGGATGTATGGGTGAGTGTAAATGTGGTGTGTAAGGGGTGTATGTGGAATGTGAGTTGCGAAGTTTTGTTGGTCTGTGTGATGGATGTGTTACACTTCCACGAGCTTCTCAGTCTCCGCATAATTTTGTGATTTTAACCAAGAATCTACTATCTTTTTGCATTTGCATTTGGTTAATGGGTAGATGTGTAAAATTTTATTTAGTTTATTATATAATTTTGAGCTTGTGTGTTTGAAATGACGACTTGCAGCTACGGTTCGACGAGACTCAGTATTACAAACCCTATTCGAGCGGCGCGCAGTACAACATTTAGGATCAAATTTAATTTGGCTGTGTTTGCGAAGAATAGTTTGAAGTATAAATAATTGTCTTACGGTGAGGACCTGGCAGAGGGTATATAGAGAGGATGTGGGATATCGGATCGGTTTCCTTGCCAGTACCTTAAGGACAGCTCTTTGCGCACGTTCTACCCGAAGCATCACCGTTTTGCCAGCACCACCCCAGACCGTTAAGCAGTACCCTAGAACAGACTGAGCGAGCGCAAAGTAAACGGTTAACAAACAGTCAAAGTCAACCGAGCCTCTGAGCTTATTAAATATGTATATAAGTTTTCTCACACGGGCTACAGTTGAAGCTATATGTTGTTTCCATTTCAGGTTGCTATCGATAATGACTCCAAGATATTTAATAATAGCGGTGTTCTCTAATTGTTGACAGCCACAATTTGGTTGTAAGTTATGGCAGGTGTGAGCACAAATTTCTAGCGGTGTAGGGGGTTGACTTGACTTTATATTCGAAAATGTTACAAATTTGGTCTTATTGATGTTCAAGGTGAGAAGGTTAATAGTCAGCCACCTCATGACGGCACTCAAGGCAAACTCCGAGTTAAGGCGAGTTTCATTCCAGTCCCGCCCATGAACAATTAAGGCTGTGTCATCTGCGTAAGCTATGATTTTGCAGTTGGGTAAAGATAACTGACACAGTTCGTTCACGTATATGAGAAAAAGTGGGGGTCCCAGGACACTGCCCTGAGGGACTCCAAATGTAATCATTTCCTCGTTGCTGAGATAATTATCAAGCTTTGTGATTTGCTTACGACCTGTAAGATAGCTCCTGAAGAGATCGTGAACCGTCCCTCGAATGCCTAGATGCTCTAGCTTCGAAAGAAGTATAGGAATTGAGACCGTATCGAAGGCTTTGGAGAGGTCTAAAAAGATGGCAAGAGTTTTATACTTATTTTCCCAATGACCAATAATAGTATCCGTAAGTTCGAGTACAGCATCTTCAGTAGATTTTCCACTCCTAAATCCAAACTGATTATTAGCGAGAAGGTTAAATTTCTTTAGGTATTTGGTGAGTCTTTGGTTTATGACCTTTTCGAAAATCTTAGAAAATGTACTCAACACTGAAATAGGTCTGAAATTAGTGACATTTGCCTTGTCTCCCGACTTAAAGATAGGGTGGACTACAGCAGTTTTGATAACATCAGGAAAAATACCCGTTGAAAAGCAGAGATTGAAGATGAAAGCAAGGATAGGAATTAGAATGTGACGTGTGGCCTTAACAATTGAGGGGGATATATTGTCAAATCCAGCAGCACAGTTATCTTTAAGGCTAAGAATGATATTTTCCAGCTCAGTATTATCCACGCTGTGAAGAACCATTGAATGTGGTGAAGACGGTAAGGAAGTACTTGGGATCTCGTGGTTGAGTCGATTTTGTGAGAGATACCTATAGAGATCAGAGTGTTCGATTTCAGCTGCCAAGAGTCCACCAACACTCGCAAAGTAATTGTTGACTTTATTCACAGATTGGGACGGTTCGGCACTGCAGTTTAGTAGCTCAGAAGCCGAGTCCCTGTACTGGCCGAGGCAAGCTACTTTTTTAACAAGCCTCCATGTAGCTTTTGGACTACCTCTAGCCTGCCGAAATTGAGAGCGTTCATATTCACACTTGACTTTCTTTAAGAGATTGTTGCAGAAGGTGCGATAGCGACAGAAGATCAGTTTATTCGTCTCAATCTCTGGTTGTTTTTTATACTTACGATGCAGCTTATCCCTGTGCTGTATGCACCTCAGCAGACCAGGAGTAATCCATGGCTTGATGATGCGTTTACGACTGGGAACTAGTGAAACATGTGTGTGCGATTTGATAGCTGAGGACATGATGGAAACAAGAGATTCCGCAGCTTCATTTGGATTGTGACACTGAAAGATAAATGAAAAATCTGTGGTGAGAATTTCGTCTACAATCCGAGGCAAATCAATTTTGGGTCGGGTACGGTGAAACGTTCTGGGTTTGACACTGAGGTTGCAGAAAACAACAATAGGAGAGTGGTCTGTAATGAGCGAGTCAATAATTAGTGTAGTAGCAGTGCTTTGAGTGCGGATTATCACATGGTCAAGGCAATTTGACAGTCTTGTTGGGAGGGTGTAGGCTGGCAGCATTGCATGCGAGGCTGTAAGATTGAGATATTCATCGGCATTTGGGTCGGTGCTCCCAGGTACGATGTTTAGGTTAATGTCACCGATAATGGCTACAGTTTTAAATTCAGTTAATGCACGAAGCAAACTGTCTAAGCTGCCAAGGAAGTTAGACAAATCTCTGTATGAGGGTGAGCGATAAATTGCAATAAAAGCAGCTTTATTTGAAAATTTAAGAAGAAGAACATTTGCCTCATTAAAGATAGGAATTTCGACGGTTGTATCAAAGCAATCTCTCACATAGACAACTACACCTTCATTCTGTGTTTTAAATGACGAAGTATGTGAGTTGTAGCCGGTTAGCAAGGGAGTAATTGGGCATTTGCTTAACCAGCACTCAGTCAGTATAATGACGTCAGGCAAGTACTTTAATCTACTCATAAATACCACCAAATTATCAAAATTGTTGTTAAGGCTACGGATATTAGTGTGTAAGATTTTAAGATCATGGAGAGAACGATTTAAAAACTTGTCACTTGTTTCCGGGGAACAAGTATAGCAACTTGAGACGGCAATCTGCTCAACTTCACTTGTGACCACGGAAAGATCATCCATTTCTAATTTTAGTAACAAATAGGCAACAACAATTTAGGATACCAGAGTATTCATACTCGTAGTTACAGTGTAGTAGCCGTAAGTATATTGAGTTGACAGTAACATAAGCTAAGGGGCTGATTAATGAACAAGAGTTTTTTAAGCAAACCTGTTTTAGGGGAAGAATACAGAGTCTGCGGAAAGAGTGGAGGTGATTTACTATGTGCGGAGATGTGTGTGAGTGTGAAAGGTGAGTATTTGTAAGTTTGATAACAGTCCCATATTCAAGGAATTTCAACTTATAACAATAGATTTGTAAGCAACACATTAGATCAAAGTTAACAAGGTAATTAGCTAATAAAGTTACAAAATAATAATATAAAATTAGTCATGCGCCTTTTTTTATACGACTAAGGTCTGTCTCGTTTTGCACTTGAAAGTGAGGACATCCGACCCTTTCCCGCACTAGAATCTTCCCGTGTGAAACCCAACAGAACTGAAACTCGTTTGTTTTGGCGGCGTCACGGGCTAGAAAAAACAGCCTTTTGTTCTTAGCTGATAAGTTTTCAGATACGTAAATTTGCTTTGCAGGGCCAGTGATTTTAAGATGTTCTGTTGATAATTTAAAGCTATTTTTGCTGTGGTTCCTGAACTTAGTTAAGAATTCTTCCTTAAGTAATACAGTGGAAAAATCGACAATAATAGTTTTGTTGGCGGGATCTTTTGTTCTGATACGGAATACGTCCTTCACATCCCTTGGTTGTATTGCAAAGTTTAATAGGCTACCTGTGTCGATGACGGTCTTTAACAAAGAGGTCTTTGATTCGCCTTTGGTGCTTGGAATGTTTCGAATCTCTAGACATGTGGACCTCGAGCACTGCTCCATTTTGTCGAGCTTGTTTTCAAGGTCGCTCATATTTGAGAGACTTTCCTTGCGCTCCTTTTTAAGCAACTCAATTTGAGATTTAAGGACATCGTGCTGGGCCGAAAGGTGGTCAAAGGAATCACGAATGCTGTTGACTACAGAAAATATTTTTTCGTATTTTTCATCCTGTTGGGCCTTGAAATCTTGAAACATTTGCTTCATTTCCGACATGAAAGTACATAACTTGCTCTCTTCACTATCTTCTAATCGCCGCCGTTTGCTATTTCGGAATGTAATGTTCGGTGAGTTGTCATCAACAGGTGAATCCGGTCTAGTATTTAATATAGGTTCAGAAGAGCTAAGTGGAGTGAAAAGCGCCTGATCAAAACTTGTGGGCAAAGTCGTCGTCACAGGAGTCGCCGCTGTCCGAGATGTTTGTAGGAGCGTCGATGGCGGTGTGCGTTTTAACGGCATCGTCGAACCAGATTGAAGAAACTTATAATGTAGATAATTACGGAGAGTTGTTACCAATTCAGTTGTGCTGCGCAGGAATAATGTGATCGGTGATTACTGCGAACGGTTGACTACCGGTATGTCCTCGGAGCTACGAAATACGCCGAAGGCCGGTCGTTGACCTTGGTACGTCGCCGCGTCGCTCAGCTGTTGTGTTGACACGAATGACTCAGCTCTCGTCCGGTGAAAAATTGTTTATTACACTGTTTATTACTGTAATTACTTGTTAATCTCTGCGTGGAAATGAAAACAAATTTGCGCACTATGTTGCTTGTACACTGAGCTAGACAACGGTATAGGTTTTAAGGTATGATTTTTACTTTTGACACTGGTAATGAATTTTTGTATGAGAGCACAAAAAATACGTGTTGTCGCGTGGACGTTCGGTCGGTCGGGCAAATTCGATCGGGGTCATTGTTTTAAACAGTAGTAGATTAAAAAGAAACCATTAAATATAAACATATTTAAAAAAAAGGAACAATAACAAGAGTGATTAATCTATGTATCAAACAAACTATCAGTAAAAATAGTATCTAGCGCTATAGTGGTGTGTATAAAAGTGGTTGAGTATGGGTGGCGAAGGGTGAAAAGTGTAGATAACAATATAAATAATAATATTATATTTTTTTCTTTTTAAATGTTTCTTTGTTTTTATAGGAATATCTAAAAATGTAAATAATATGTATATAAAATGTAATAAAGGAAAAATAATAATAAAATCATTTATTTCGGGCTTTGCACCCATAAAAACCATATACATTAATACCTTTATAGACACTACAAAATTGAAATAAAATTAAAAGAAATAAAATACGTCACAATAGCTTAACTTACATAGTCAAAAACAATCATTCATAATATATTATATTCATTAACATAATATGTCACAAATTTATAAAATACGTTGGACGGACAAATTAATTTGGCAACAAAAAATAAAAATATAAGATTTATAAAAGAGGTTTTCCTACAATAAAAGCTACCTCAACCTGTATTTTGGACTAGACCCAGAGTGAATATATGTGAGAATATGATGTGTAAGTGTGAAAGTTGTGTATGTATGTGTAAAAGAGAATGTCGATCACTTGAACAGTTTGGCTGGTCTGTTGCGGTTTCTCGTCAAGGTCATCAGTTACTGAAGTGTTCGGTGTTGTGCAGACTCGCCGTCGTGTCGCACGGGCGGCGTGTCGGTGGTGGGCGCGGCGCGCGGCGAGTGCGTGGTGATCGTGTGCGAGGTGGACGCCGACCCGCCCGCTGCCGTCTTCAAGTGGAAGTTCAACAACTCGGGCGAGACGCTGGACGTGGCCGCCGACCGCTACACCTCCAACGGCAGCGCCAGCAGTCTCAAGTATGCACCACGTCTTTGTTTTCTAATACAGCATTATTATGAAAATTTTAGCTAAAGCCATCAGAATTAATAACAGAATAATTATATTGATGACTTTTTTTTCCGTATCTAATCATTTTCCGATTGCTTTATGAAAAATTGATACGGTGTGAATGACCTTAGCTTCTTACTACATAATGCGTACACACAAATAAGCGACAAAAACAAGCATTTTAAGCTACTATCGCGCTTCTATTCATAAATTCGGCTGGTTTGTAGGATAAAGTTGACCATCACTATCTCTTTTTGTGTGTTAATAAATCAGAAATAATCTTCTTCTTCTTATCGTGTGGGTAGTAAGGTCTAACGACCCCATACACCCTAGTGTCGAGAGTTTCTAGACCGCCTCAAGGGCCTCTGACGTGGTCTACTTTGACGACCGCCATTTGGCGACCGGGACTACCGGCTTATACGTGCCTTCCGAAGCATGGAACTATCTTTTTATCATGTGATTCAGGCCAGCAATGTCCTAGCCAAACTGGAAACAACTTTACAAAGTATGCTTCCCGCGGGAATCGAACACACAGTCACAAGGCAAACGCCTAAACCACTCCACCACGGAAGCAGTAATAAATAACTAGTACTCACGCGGGGCTTCGCTCCCGTGGATTCTATCACGGTAAAAACATAACTCTCCTTTTTTGCAATCGCGTAAAAGTTAGCCTATAACCTTCCTCAAGCTTCAAGCTACTTCCATACCAAATTACATCCAAATCCACCCAGTACTTTCGAAGATTAGCGCGTTCAAGCAAACAAACAAACAAACAAACTTTTCCGCTTTATAATATTAGTATAGATAATAATATATGTAAAAATAGCCAATGCTTTCAGAATAACGCTGTATAAATCTATGGTATACCTTACTAGACTATGTGTATGTATACCAACCAATTTAATTGTGTTACTATCAATTATTCTTCTTGCAGATCCAACTAAAGTCCATACCGATTGACCGTTATGATCTCTTTTGCATTTTTGTTTTCAGACTCTTTTAATAGCTAGCAAGTATTAGCCAGCATGCACTGGATCAATGTTTTCTCCTTTATGCTCATTACCCTCCACACTGCCCTCAGATACACGCCGGTGGCGGACCTGGACTACGGCACACTATCGTGCTCGGCCTCCAACGAGGTGGGCTCGCAACTCACGCCGTGTGTCTTTCAAATGGTGGCCGCTGGTAAGTCCCTATCATTTCTTCAATGAGTTACCTACATACCAAAAGGGAAACTAGAGCTACGTTGGTTGTAGTTTCTGTAGAAAACTGATCTTCCTTTTAAGTTGAAACTTGTGATCGAGAAGTTACAGATACGAACCCAACCCATAACACTAATGCCGTGTTTCCACTCCAGACAAGCATATTTAGCTTAGTTAGAGGGGTTAACAAGATTGCTCGTAATGTGAATTCGACCCAAATTGCTAATTCTTTTTTTTTTAATATTCTTACCAACCAGTAGTAAAACAGAAAGAAGAAAATAACAATTGGGAAAGAATCTCAAATTAAACTAAATTAAACTGTAATTTTATCAAACAACACAAGTCGACTTTGATGACACGAATAAACAATCGTCAATATACACAGCAAGAATCACCCTCAAAATACAGAGAAAAAAGTTATTTAAAAAATCTAAAATACCCGACTGCTCAACTGAAATGCAAGAAACAAGCACATTTTTATTTTAAAAAGTGACACGCAGGCGGGACCTAATTGAACTTTTTTTAATGGATGGGTCCACCTGTTTGTCTTTTTTTAATTTGCATTTCAGTTGAGAAGACGGGTTTTTTTGATTTTTTATATTTAACTTTTTTTTCAACTTTGTTAGAATATTAATTACTTAACTTTATTATAGTTTTCCCGGTCGTGTCACAGTGGCACCTCACCGGATTCAGAACGTGAAAAAGTCCATATTTTTAAACTATCTCTTTGTATTATTTTTGCTAGTATTACACTAATGATAAACATGATATATTTTTTTGAAATCCTTGTGTTAAGCCATTTAATTTGTTACCCATATTGCAGTATTGGAAACAAAAAAAAATTTTTTTTTATATATAATGGCTTCACACAGTCGCCATGTTTAATGTTTTCAAATGTCACCTATCTAAGAACACTTGGGCTGCTAAGACAAATCTAACGATACCTCAATTATGTAAATCCGTTCAGTGGTTCTGGAGATATGAGGTAATAAAGAATATTACAAACATACATACACACAAGATACGCGCGAAAAACATAACCCTTCCTTTGCAGTCGAGTAAAACAACTTTTTAACAAAAAATTAAACCGACTCCCAAAAACACTGCAAAGTGAAAAATAACTTAAATTTCGGTAGTCGGTGTCTTTAGTTTTGTTTTTTCGTTTTTGGCACCGACTTCCGAAATTAAAGTTATTTTTCACTTTGCAGTGTTTTTGGGAGTCCGTTTAATTTTTTGTTAACAAGTTTTTATTTCACTCTTTTTAGTTGGATGATTTTTAATTTGCCTAGTTACAAGAGCCTAAATGTCAACTAAGGTAATTGTACCAATCCTTGATACTGCCCTAGAAGTTTATAAATTTTACTTTAAATCATCACAATAAGAATTCCTCCACAGATATCAATAAAACGTTAATTATTTTTACAAGTAGTGACATCTCTTAATCTAACCTGGTATTTCTTTCTCTGTGATTCCACGTCAAATGTTGACAGTTTAATTTTATTTACGACAGTGTCATATCAGGTTCGCCGCTTAATGCTTATGTTAACGAATTTCCTAAGGACCTTACTTGTTTCGACTTGTGTTACTCAAAATTGAAGCTCATAAAGTGGTAAGTATTAACAATATTCTATTTGAGATGTTATAGATTATGTAAATATTTCGTTTTACAACAGTTTTTGTAATATTTAAACGAAATATAAGGGTATCAAACACTAGGACAAAAACATCTGATTTCCAGTACTTGATACAACTATCATCTACTAGGTATATTCTCATTTGCTCGATTTGATCTATTTTTTATACTATTACAATTAGTTTAAGGTTGAACTATATTAGTATCAAATATAGCTTTTCTAAGAGGCTTCTAACCAGTCGATGATAGGGGTTACTGGGACGTAAAATATCAAATACTAGTACAAAAGTAAAGCTGTCTTTTTTGTGCAAATACTCATTGACTTAAACGTATAATACGTTAAAAATGCCTCCAATAAAGGGAAAAGTGTTCAGTTATTCAGAAGATGATATGGTAAAAGCATATAATGAGGTAAAATCTGGGATTTCAATATCTGCTACGGCAAAAATATATAATATCCCTTATAGCACTCTTTCATATAAAGTATCTACAGTAATTACATCAGAAAAGTGGCAAGAGTACCATGAAAATAAAGAGAGAAAAAAGCTAGAACAACTTGAACAGAAACAGAAAAGGGCTGAAGAAAGAGAAAGGAAAAAACATGAAAAAGAAGAAGCTAACAAAAACAAAAAAGTCCGTGCCAAGAAGACTGAAAGAAAAAAGAATCTTCTCCTAGAAAAAGGGTCACAAAGACATTGTTTGTTTTAAGTAGCAAATCGGAATGTGAGTCATGGAAGCCTTCTGGTGGAAGTACAGATGATCTCAATAGCGACGATACTGATGATATGAATATTTTTTAAGTTTCTTTTCTGATAATTTAGACGTTTCAAGATGTTTGTTTAATGAGGCTTTATTTTTTTTAAGTAAAACGTTTTTTTACACGATTTTAAGAAGATGTGTGAAATTATTTTCTAGGTGTATTGTCATTATTTTAGTTTTTACGTTTTAAGGTGTTTTTTAATGAAGCTGTATTTTTTTTTAAGAAAATGTGTTCTTTTTACTTGATTTTAAGAAGATTTGTGAAATGTTTTAGTACAGTTATTGTGATTATTTTAGTTTATTGCTGAAGAGTATACTTATCATGTACTGGGTCACTAGCTTGAAAAAGTCATAGTCAATTACTGGGACAATTGAAAATTTACCCATCAATTACTAGTACATTTTTAGTACTTTCGAAAAAAAAAAAATATAAAAATAAACAACACTTATTTTGTATACTTAAGTTATATGTAAGTGACATGAAAGACTGATTAATATTTGTTACTTACTTTGAAATTTCCAATTAAAGTAAATACATTTAATAAACTGCACAAGTTACTATAAGAAATACCCAAAACGCCATAGGTGTGCCTATAATATTTGAAGAGTTCCCTCGATTTCTCCAGGATCCCATCATCAGATCCTGACTTTGGTGATAATGGGACCAATTTCGAAGTATACCCATTCGAACAGAAAAAGAATTTTCCAAATCGGTTCAGCCGTCTTCGAGTACTCGATGATCATACATTAAAAAAAATATATATATACGCGCCGAATTGATAACCTCCTCTTTTTGTCGTCGGTTGAAAAGGAAAAAACTCACAGGGAAACTGTCAACCTCACTACTCGACTGACGACTGACCAACTAATATCAGAAGTGGGATATGATTAACGTTATCTTATCTTGCTAGCCATTCTGTTACTTTGTAATAATATGTTTATATGAGACTGTTAGCTGTTTAGCCGTCATGTTACATCAATATTAATCACACAGGCAAGCCCCACGCGCCGCGGAACTGCACGCTGTGGAACCAGACGGCGGAGTCGGTGGAGGTGTCGTGTGTGGCGGGCTTCGACGGCGGCCTGCCGCAGCGGTTCCTGCTGGAGGTGTACGCCGACAGCAACGTGCCCAGGTGAGCTGCAGCACTAACAACTTCTCCAAATACTTAGTTGACGCTAAGAGCATCTTAATCCCCCTTAGTCGTACGCCTTATGGTGAACGCAGACCTAGCCGCACCGCACGCGCCGCAGTTTTTGCATTCGAATTCTTTATATGAAGTTCTATGCAACCTCGCACACCTACCCGCGCCGCAGTCGCCGCAGTCCCTGAAACGACCGAACTCCCCTAGCCGCAGCTGATGACGTCATCCGCACGCAGCGCGGATGACGTCATTCGCATCCACGGCGCGCAGTGTTGCCAGAGTTATAAAGTAGACAGAGAATCTCTGTCAACGGTTTATAATAAAATTACTTATTCTCGTATAAATAATTACTTGCTTATTCCCTATTATAGCATCTACAGATAAAAATACACAAAAAAGCAAAATACCAATACCAAATACAGATTTTATACAGATTTTTTGAATCTTCGGTACAGATAATGCTTTCAAAAATCTGGCAACACTGACGGGAACGACTGTAGAGACTGCGGCGCGGCTAGATTTGCGAGGCCATTAACAAAAAGCGATGACTGCGGGGACTGTAGAGACTGCGGTGCGGCTAGGTCTGCGTTCACCATTAGAAGCAATGTTTCAAGGTTGTTTGTAAAAGATTGCTTTTAGCGATAAGACCGCCTATTGTATCACCCTTTTTAGGGTTCCGTAGCTGAATAGCAAAAAACGGAACCCTTATAGTTTCGTCATGTCTGTCTGTCTGTCCGTCCGTCCGAAACTTGGTAGGTAGATGTATTCTGTGAACCGCTTTCCGATTTTAAGAAAAAAATAAAAAATATTTAAAATTAAAGGGGACTCCTCATACTCGTACATGGAACTGAAACTGAAAATATTTTTTTTTCATCAAACCTATACGTGTTTGGTGTCTATAGATAGATAGGTTTCTAATTTCTACCCCCCCACCCCCCATCTAACTTCTATAATAATAGAGTGAAAAATCTAAATAAAATAAATGCTGTAAATCTTATTGTAAACTTTCAACGAAAATTTGTTTGAACGATATAGTCAAGGGTTTCTGAGATATTATATATTAGCACATATAACCGCAAATATAACTTTGTATTTCATACAAACACAATGAGAAACAAAGTTATTTCGCGTAGTTACTACGGAACCCTTCATGGGCGAGTTTGACTTGCACTTGGCCAATTTTTAGTTGTTAACTCCTTATTTGTTTTACTGTTATGGTGGACAATAAAGAATATATGTATCTGTCTCGACCTCGTAACGACTATATCCGTCGCGCTGATGATGCGGAAACACGTAAGTACCCGCTGATACTAGTGATACACCCCCAGACGCCATAAGCCCGGGTAAACTCCCCCGGGTTAGACGGAATGTGATCTACATACGTCACCGTTGTACTGCTCTGTTACTGCGAAGTCGGTCACAAGGTCACGTAGGAGTTTGCTGGATGAAATAACTCCCTTATTGTGGGTACTGAAATCAAATTATACTCTTTTAATACGGTAACTTAGTCCTTCACCACAGAACTGTCTTATTGTGAGATGTTTCTTTGTTGATTCATGGTATTGTATTCATTAATTCGCTTGTCACCACCATGGTGGTTGTGACATGACGACGTTCCGTACTGCGGGGCGTACGGGGGAGTGAGGGGAGGGGGAAGTACGAGCATTGTTTTTAATATGACAGAGGCAATCTGGGCTCTCAAGCTGCGCCCCCGGTGACGTGCGTAGACTTAACGACTCCGTATTATTACAAAATTCCTTTATTATATTTCCCCGAACGCACCGGCTTAAGTGAAATAATGTGTATCGGAGCCGTAATGGATATGGAAACGCTCGCGACCCGGTGTTTTATTATTTTTATGGAACTGCTAAAAATGGAAACCTTATTCTGTAGCCATTACGTAGATACTTCGATCCGTTTGCCTACCACCATTATTATTATGTAACAGTACTATAGCTGCTAGCTTTGAGCTGTGCGAGTGAGCCCGTGCGACAGTCTTAGTGCAGAGAGGTGGCGCGAGACGCAAGTAGAGGTCCCAAAGTGGAATCTCGTGTAAACATTGGGGTCTCATTAAAGTTGGCGGAACAACGTTAATTATGAATTAACTCGCGGCCGCCGTCCCCGTGCACCGCGACACCTCCCTTGAACACGCCACCGACAACCATCTAATGTCTTATTCCATATTCATGTATGTCAGTGTGAAAACACCTACAAGCAAGCTACACATGTATAGCATTGCTGCATTGTATGTATGCTGTCTTCACACATCGTTCATCATACAAAACTGCCACCTATCTTCGTAAGATACACACATCTTTTGCATAATAAAATATCGTTACTAAATTTGCGAAGCTATCCTAAATGAACGTCATTATAATTACTGGAGCTATAGCCGCTAAATAATTTCCAATAAACCTCACAGATAACGGTTCAGTTCGCCATTAGCTGCAATAAAGCGCGGATAACGAGAAAAATGTTTAAATATCACACGCTTTGATTACCTCGTAAACTGTTTGTTAGGGTCGAAATCGGCTGCGTGTACATTTTACGCGCAATAAAGTATTAAATAATAATTATGTGACGTCAGCGGTTGTCGTTATTACCTTACATACCGCGTCTACAGAAGAAGGGCACGCTCATGTGACGCGCTACATGAAATGGCCGCTAACTACCGGGACATTTCTGTAGAAAAGTTTTATAACTGAAAATTTGGTTTGAATTGATTGGAAATCTTTGAATAAAATAATATTACAACGGAGAAACAATTTTTTTGCCGTGAATGTTCATACGTAGCCCTGCTTCCGATCCTGGAAAAATTGCAGGTGAAAATAGAAATAAAAACCCAGAGCTAATAAATAAAAACTTTGTAACAAAAAATAAACTGACTTCCAAAAAAAAAACTAAAATAGAAAACCAAAGACACCGACTGCCGAAATTAAAGTTATTTTTCACTTTGCAGTGGTTTTTTTTTGGAATTCGATGGACTGATGATAGGTACTGAACTTTACGATTGGCTTAGGTACTAGGAACACATGGGTGGGTTGGAATGGTTAAACTTGGATGTTTTGTCCATCAGAGTGAACCTGTCGTCGGACGAGCCGTCGTGGACGGTGCGCGGCCTGGAGTGGGACGTGCGCTTCCGGCTGCTGGCGGTGGCCTACAACTCCAAGGGCCGCTCCGCGCCCGCCACGCTGGGACACGTGCTGTTCCAGGACCCCGAGAAGAGGACAGGTTGGTCGCTATACCATTACATATACAGCCAATAAGCATGAGTACGTGTACACTTAAAAAGAAAAACTGTACTTGCTGGCTTAATATAGTTGTAACACATACAGGTACAATACATAGGCATACAGCGCCAATCCTCTCAGTCATCATATAGACTGTTGCCGAGATACAGGGGTTTCACCTAAGTAGTTCGGCTGCAGATGTTCCTATATTATATTGATACTTTTTATATGTGCTAGTTTTAGATAATATTGTAATCCTTTTTGATGTAAATTATAAATTAATAAACCATAATTCTGAAAAAAGAAACTTGCTGGTCCGGCCGCCAGTGCGCCACTGTCGTGGGCTACAGCCGTCCTCAACGAACCCCTTCGAGCCGCCACTTTGTGCGATTGAAAACATTTCAAATAGTGAACGACAAAGCGAGCACTCGCGAGCGCCGCTCAATAGAATACCGTCACGACATTTAAGTACAATCATTAACTCGCTATTGAAACATACGAGCGCCGGCACTCGTCTATAACTAGTTTTTGTTCTAAATCACTCAGCGAAACTCAATTTGGAGGGTAAAGGGCGGGTCCCTTGAGGCCCGGGAGCGGCGCCCGGCGGCGGCACTAAGTGGCGGCCGAGCGGCCTTTATCCTCCGCGAATTATTAGCCGAGGGAAAACATTAGCCTCGCTCGGAAAATATAAGTAACGAGGAAAAGTACCGCCTAAAACGTTCAACAGTCGCGATCGAGCTGAAACGTTCAGCAGTCAGCGATCGAGCTAAACGGTAGCCGCGTGACTTTCGCATGTGTTGGGGCGTGTGGGTGCCGACTCAATCTGTGTGGGGTATAAGGTATTTTATTTGCACTGCTATGTCTCTTCATGATAATGGATCGTACACTTCTTCATCATCTTGTCCACCACCATACTTTAGTTTTCAGTTTCTTTAGTTTAGTTTACAAGCGATATCCATATCACCTTTGGACTACGACACGTACACGTAATGATGGTGCCTGTCCGTCTTAGTCAATGCCACAGATCATACAAACACAAGTGCACACACACCGGCTCCCACGACTCCGAGCCCGCAGTGATGTTTGTCGGCGGTGCCAGTGTGTCACATCAATCGCTGCAGAAGTAGGCCGCTCTCTGCAACCTCAACATAATCCCATTTTAATTAAACGCGCTCGGATATACCGGCGAGATTAATCTAGAGGCTCTCTCCTCGTGTGTCCTGTACCTCACTGGAGGTCTGCGACACTGTCGCATCAACTTCATAAACTAAACATTAGTTTGGCAATCATCGCTAGATGTTCGCTAGCTGAGCGCAACGCTACAAATGTTTATTTTGGACACAAGTATCTACTTTAATACTCATATATTAGTTATTACATAGTTATAGTATCTATAAAACTAGATACTCATTGCATATTATACCTTGCATTTATTGATATGGACTATTAATAGTGCCTAATAGGTGAACAAAATTAAACTCCGTACATTATTGTAATTATTACGTTTTAATGCTAATTTTGAGAGCCCTGACACCCATAACACAAGTTTGGCTTAGTTAGCTTGGATGTCAGTGGTTTATAACTCTGTGTCCTACAATTTATAAGACGACATAATTTGTTATGAGTGAGTACATACCTAGTGGCTATACTTTATGTAAATTGTTAAAATATATTTATAGATAAGACTATA
This sequence comes from Tholera decimalis, assembly GCA_943138885.2. NCBI lineage: Eukaryota > Metazoa > Arthropoda > Insecta > Lepidoptera > Noctuidae > Tholera > Tholera decimalis. The sequence continues at coordinate 676,764 of OW964553.2, read as the reverse complement.
TAATATCATTATTTAATGACTAGCTGACCCGCCACGACTTCGTTCGCGTGGTATCCTACCCCTACCCAACCGATACCACTACCCCTATCCTACCGATACCCTACCCATACCTTACGGTTTGTAGTGTAGGGTTTGGGTAGGGTAGGGGTAGACCTGCCCTACCCAAACCCTACACTACCCCTACCCTACCCTACCCTTCCAATACCCTACCCCTACCCTTGAGACCTTTCCTACTTTTTTTTTCTCATAAGAACCTTCTCCTGACAAAAAAAGAATCAGCCAAATCGGTCCAGCCGTTTGCGTTTTTTGCGCTTAGCAACACATTTAGCGTTTCATTTTTATTATATAGATAAGTCTACCTAAGTTTCTCGTACCTGCAGATCGCAAGTTGACGTCGAATCAGACTCAATTTACTTATTTGCTCATGTAGAACATTGAAAGGCATCAGTGAAAAACTGTTGTGTTACTCGACAAAAATAAGTGGGCGATCACTCGCGCCGCCTGCTCAGGCGGGAAAACTAATGTGTGTGCTATCGACGAGACGACGACATCGAAATGTGGGACCTTTAATTTCTCGCCTCAAAGGAGCCTTGGCCCCCAATTTTTTTAATACTCACCGTCTGATTTGGTTCTCTCTCGACCCTCTTGGTAAATTGACAAGATTTAGAAATTTACCCCTTTTAGTTCGCCGACGATACGTAGGTAATTTTTGATGGAATCAATTTCTAAATGTCATTACGCACGGTCGGTTGTCCGAGTTTGGGAGAATCGCCTTAACGAAAGCGGCTCCACATGATTGATCAGATTTTAGTTGTGTCCTCTGCAGTGTTGATACGATGTACTTGTATAATGCATACTCGTATGTTTCGCCAAGAGCGATCACAGCGGGATGCGCAGGCGACGCTGACATATTTATATTCGCATACTAGCTTTTGCCCGCGACTTCGTCCGCGTGGAATAGTTACTTTGGGCTAACGTTAAATTTAACACCGATTTTGAAGCATTCGTCATTGGCGCTCCGCTCCTATTGGCCTTAGCGTAATGATATATAGCCTATAGCCTTTCTCTATAAATTGACTATTTAATTAAAAAATAATCTTTCAATTCGAACCAAAAGTTCCTGAGATTATCGCGTTCAAACAAACAAACTCTTCAACCGTTATATTATTAGTATAGATAGCTGTTGCCCGCGACTTCGTCCACGTTTCCGTCGTTTTTCGTAAAAAAAGTAGCCTATGTCCTTCCTCACGGTTCAGTGATTTTGATGTAACAGACAGATTAACTTTCGTAATTTAGTAGGGAAATATAATATGTCAATCTATAATACTGTTGAAAAATATCGCAATACCGAACCGCACAATATTATTGTTAATAGCTGTGCCCGCGACTCCGTCAGCGTGTAACTCCTTGTGTGTTATTAAGTTAATATATTGGTAATATTATTCAGATCACGTTCACATGAGGCTTAAGTACCTATAGAACGAAAATACTTCAGCGCAAAGCTTCCGCTTTCTTTTAAATTGGGAGTGAAAAATTATTTGGTATTATGGGAATTCTGGGAATAAAGACGGTTTCTCCTGCACCGCAACCTGTTAAAATTTGAGCCTCGATTATATTTTGTTGCAACTGGGTTACTTTTAGCCGAGTTCCATTGCAAAGTTGTGGTGGTTTTAAAATTCGGAGCAGAATAATAATCAGAAAGCTTCGAACTGCTAAGCTATCGGGAGTTACACGTGTTATTGTGAGTCAACCATAAAAGATAGATATATGCTGTCGTGGGATATTTTTTATATAATTTTAAGGAGAACATTTCCGTCATAAATGATTTCTGTGTAGCTTTAACCATTAAGGTTGCACTCGCGACGGAAGCTTAAAAAATGGAGTAATTTCTCCCGTTTTCCCAACATTTCCCTTCACAGCTCTGCTTCTATTGATTGTAGCGTGATGAAAAGTATACTATAACCAGCTCAGGAGTATGACAAATAATTGTACCAAGTTTCGTTAAAATCCGTCGAGTAGTTTTTGTTTCTATAACGGTTATACAGACAGACAGACAGACAGACAGACAGACGGACAGACAGACAGACAGACAAAAATTTTACTGATTGCATTTTTGGAATCAGTATCGATCCCTAATCACCCCCTGTTAGTTATTTTGTAAATATATTTGATGTACAGAATTGACCTCTCTACAGATTTATTATAAGTATAGATATTGGTGGAACTCCGCAACAACAATTCATCTTGGTTGACAAACACGCGCCGCCGTATTGCTTGCTCTTCGTATGAATAATTTAGCAATTAAAATTTTCATTCATTTTAATCTATACTAATATTATAAAGTTAGGTTGTGAGTTGTACGTAGGGGGTAATCTTCGGAACTAATAATCCAATTTTTTTTTTCTTTGGTAGTAAGGTGCTTTATTGGTGAGTGCTATAAATTATTTAGAAATCCAAACTGACAAAGTCGCGGGGAATATTCTAGTGTTAAATATAATAGGTAGTATTTTTTAATTCGTTTGAGATATTAGTTAGTAGCTAGGTACTCTGAATCCTATCTTCCAAGAACGAAAACGTGTTGTACTTGATCGATATACCGTCTTGTCGTACTAAGCGCTTTTCTTCAACATTTATTGTGCACACAGCCAAGGCGTGGAACTCTCTGCGGCTTCTGTGTTCCCTGCCACATATGACCCGTCAGCCTTTAAAGCAAGAGTGAATAGGCATTTTCTGGGCTCGCTCATTCGATCGTAGACCTCATCTTACACTTACCATCAGGTGTGATCGAGGTCAAGTGCGAGCTCATTCGTAATAAATAAAAAAAAAACGTGTATCTGAATTCCTCCAGTCTGTGACTAAGCCAGCCACGAGCCATAATGGCAGCAGCCTCCTCAGAGGAGTAGAGAGGAGCGGGTAGGGGAGTAGCGGGGAGTGTGATCGCCTCCCACTAACAAATGGCAATAAGTTTGAACGAAATTGAAAGTAAACAGCTGTTCAGAGGAGCGCCGGCCACTGCGGCCGCCGTGTCCTACACAACACGCAATTTGGATTATCTGTAATTTATGAAGCGGTTCAGCTGCTTCAGCTGATTGATCACAAATACTGGGAAATCCTAATCTTTTAGGATCCAAACTGAGATTAACGTTGAATTAAAGTTTGGGAGGAGGGGCTTAGTGGCAGTATTATTGATACGCTTTAGCCTGACTAATTTGATGAATTAACTGCAGAGTGAGTCCAGACTTTATGCCGGTGACTGCTCAGGTCTCATAAATACTGGTACTAGCTGCATTCGATTATACTAAAAGCCGACCCGATGTGGTTAGGAAAAGACAGGATAATTAATTTCATGTTCTTGACTTAGCTTACCTCTACATTTTTCCATTGATATTCGGTTTGATTGAGGAATCAAACCACACAGGCATCCTATGAGACCTATCATAGAAGGCCGGTATCTCAGCAGTGGAAATGTAATTGACTGAATTATTACAAATTATTATTCGGTTTGATATAGCCGCTTTGCTGAACCGAACAAATATTTACCTAATAAGTAAATAATAAAATGAATGAATCAGGTACCTACACGATAAATTCTTGGAACGACAGCTCAATCGACGATTAGGATTCGGAGAAATGGAAACTCGTTACGAATTTAAACTCGTCCCTATCGAAGATATATTAGAGCGTAAATAAGGAGACAATTATAAAATATAATCGTACGACACAAAGCAGATGTGATTAGCTCCTGATACGGGCTGGAAAAGGAATTAGTGTGCTTACTGTGGCTTACTCTACTACTACTCTACTCAGAGGAAATGTCAGAGGAAATGTCTTAAATTTAATGGAATCATATTTGCGCAACAGAAAACAAATAACTGAAATTCATAGATTTAATAAAAATAATCATGAAGAGATATTTCGATCATCAGAACGTGAAGTTAGCTATGGGGTACCGCAAGGGACCGTGGTGGGGCCTTTAACTTTTATATTATATATTAATGACCTCCCAAAATACATAGATCAACCCGTGACACTGTTTGCTGACGATAGTACCATAACTATACCATGTAACAATGTAGATTTATATGAAACCGAAATAAATAATTCCCTAGCGTCGATTATAACATGGTTAGACGATAATAACTTAAAAATTAACCTTTCTTAAAACAAAAGTTATGCATTTCAGTCAACGTATGCCGAGTAAAAATCTCAATGTTAATTTTAATAATCATATTATTGACGAAGTTGAAAGCACAACATTCTTAGGTTTGCAAATTGATAAAAGTTTGAACTGGAAACCACATATAGACAAACTTTGTAAAAAACTAAGCAAATCAGCATATGCTTTACATTCATTATCAGCGAGAGTTTCCACGGATGCGCTTCTTACTGCCTACTACGGTATTGTCGAATCCCATCTTCGATACGGGGTTATATTTTGGGGAAATTCCACTGATAAAGAAAAAGTATTCAAGGCCCAGAAACGGTGTCTCCGCTCGATGTTCAAACTGAAAACTACGGATAGTTGCTATCCATATTTCAACAAGCATAAAATCTTAACTTTGCCTTGTGTTTATATTTTGGAGATAGCTGTGTTTGTTAAATCAAACCCAGCTTATTTTGAACGCGTAAATGATTTGGTTGCACGAAATAGACGTGACAATAGTGGACTGTGTGTCCAAAGGGCTAAAACAACACTGATGCGCAAAAGTGTCTGCTGCATGGCACCGAAAATATTTAATAAATTACCCAAAGCTTGGAAAGATTTAAATATGTCATTATTTAAAAAGAAATTGCGAAACTTTTTAGCAGACAAGACTTATTACAGCATTTCGGATTTCTTAATGGAAAATAAAATTTGTTAATATTTTGGCACTTCCTATTAATTGTGATTTAACAGTGATAATTTATTATTCAATTTTAATTGTACAACCTAATTTTGACATTTAATTTTTGACATTCAACATTAGACATTTAAGTTTTGATATTATATTTTGACATTTTTTTTGTAACATTTAATTTAATAATATTTTGGCGCTTCCTATTAATTGTGATTAAACTGTGATCATTTATTATTCAATTTTAATTATACAACTTACCTTTTTGACATTATAGTTTTGACATTTATATTTTAACATTTAATTTAATGCTATGATTTATATATTTGTTTTTTTTTTATTTTTATATATACATATTATTTGGTAATTATTGTTTAGTTATAATAATCGATTTTGAATTTGATTTAATTTATAATTTTTTGTTATTTAATTGCATTATGTAATTTACAGTTGAATTACTTTGTGAATTAAATTATTGTACCTTTGCATGCCTTCTGGTAAAATATGGCTGAACTCACATTGTACCCTTACACCACATGTTATTGTACTACCCATATTTGCAAAATAAAGTATCTTATCTTATCTTATCTTATCTTACTATTGGCGGAACGAGGCGGAATGTTACGGACGTGCAGGCGACGGTACTAGCCAGTACAGCATGTCCACTTGAATTAAGTGCATGCCCAAGCAGGATCTACTTGTACCATATTGCTAAATTATTAAAACGTAACAAAAATACTAATTACACACTCGGGAGCAACCAAATCAACTCAACCTAAAAGGATACCATAATAATAAAATTGCGAACATTCTGTACTTTTAAAATTAATGCTAATTGAAATGTACCAATTTAAAGCTGAGTTCTAAAGCTTTTAAACCATGTAATATATTTATAATTACTTAATGTATTTTTATTTAACTAAATACATGTTTGTACCAACATGCTCGTATTTGCGCTAATAGGTTGAGTCTATTTAGTTGCTCGCGAGTGTCAATTATAGAGATTTAATAAGTATTATTATAATTTTATGTTATTAGAAAAGACTAGCACTTCGCCCGTGGCTTCACCCCGTGGATTTCAAAATAATTTAAGGCCTTAATAGCATTCAGACATAGCACACCTTACTACCTGTGAATTTTGTTTTAGAATTGGATCATTCGTTCTGGAGATTATCCCTTACATACAAACTTACACACTTTTACCTCTAATAGTAATAATCTAATATTATTAAAGATAAGAAAATAATTTTATAATAACAATTAATATAAAATCATAGTAACCTAACTTAATAAAACCCGTACCAGTGGCTTCCGTGTCAAGTCCATATCCCAAGCTCTGTCGCATGCATAACCAGCACACAGCCGCACATAGCACACGCCGCGTGCAATAAGTACACAGGTGCGTACACTTCATGAATGATTAAATGGCTTCCCACGCCTGTCTTCATAAATACGCGACGAGGTAATGTGCCTCGTCACACGCGACACTACGCCTAATCTCGTGTGACTACGGGACACGCATCTGTACCTACACCACGACAGCTGACTTCCACGTCGTGTAAGCAATACCCAGCCTTCGAATAAATCTGCTAATTGTTCCATAAATCGGGGTTATACCCGCTCAATCAAAGTAGTAAATAGCCCGTTTGAATCTACGACGGATTTAGACGAAAATTATGCCGGCAAACATATCATTTTTATTTGGTTGGCGTTCGGCCGGCCGGCTATTTGTTAGTCGGCTATTTGAGCCGTATTCAGTGGAGTCGAGCCCTAGCTCGTATAAATCAAGCGCTGCGAGCCGTCCTGCCCGCTCCTGGCCTCACTGAAATATGATCGCGCGCCACTTTAATCCGCCTTTTGTTTTAGATCCATTACACCCGCCCGCGCCGCCGGCCGCCACTTCACACACTACGGCGACACCGCTCAAATCTCATATGATTGTAATAGATCACTTACCTACCATTCGTGATCAATTTGTGGCCCACTTTCGAAATAGAGGGATGGCCGTTATCATTATCATTATCTGTCTTACTTCCACAACTCATTAGCTCGGATGGTTTTCCTATGGTCTATGTATTACCCTTTTCAACCGACGACAAAAAAAGGAGGAGGTTGTCAATTCGACGCGTATATTTTTTTATGTATGATCACCGATTACTCGAAGACGGCTGAACCGATTTGGAAAATTCTTTTTTTGTTTGAAAGGGTATACTTCGAAATTGGTCCCATTTTCATTAACGTCAGGATCTGATGATGAGATCCTGGAGAAATCGAGGGAACTCTTCAAATATTATAGGCACACCTATGACGTTTTGGGTATTTATTATAGTAACTTGTGCAGTTGCTCTCAAAAAGTACCATTTGAGGAAGTGGAACTGATGATGATGACCACAGATGGCCGCCGAAACTACTCAATAACAGGTATTGAGTGGATTGCGATTCGATTACTTGAATATGGATGTTAAGCACTTTATGCTCGTCACAATGCATATGGTGATGTAGAGCTGGTGGTGACCAGGAGAACTCCTCAACAATTAACAATTAATGCTGGGCCATTGGGAAAAGCAATATTTTGTAAAAGCTTATAAGTAGTTGACATTTAGGCTCTTGTAACTAGGTAAATTAAAAATAGACCAACCAAAAAGAGTGAAATAAAATCTTTTTACCAAAAAATTAAACCGACTCCCAAAAAACACTGCAAAGTGAAAAATAACTTTAATTTCGGAAGTTGGTGCCAAAAACGAAAATACAAAACTAAAGACACCGACTACCGAAATTAAAGTTATTTTTCACTTTGCAGTGTTTTTTGGGAGTCGGTTTAATTTTTTGGTAAAAAGTTTTTTGTAACTAGATAAATCAAACCGACCTACTAAAACTCTTAAAAAAAAGCTGACTACCGAAATTTAAGTTATTTTTGCCTTTGTAGTGTTTTTATATGCAAGTCGGTTCTATTTTTTGCTAAAAGGTTTTTTGAAACACAGAACGCAATCATGTTCGTATCTACGCAACTGTCAATAGCTGCCGTTGATTGAGTCGCAGTCGAGATGTGAACCAAGCACTCGCTCATAGCTCTTCCACCGCCGCCTTCATGCGTCGGTTGCTAGCCAGGCTTACAAGGGCATTCAGTAGGTCGCGTCCTCTGCATGGATACTATATGTGTTCGCCTCAATATTCACGTTCATGCTCCCCGAACTGTAAGAGGCGATAGATTCAGTAAGAGTGCAATATTGACGACGCCTCGCTCGTACGACTTTACTTGCGATTTATGACAACATTAGCAGACATTTTAGAAAGTTTCGCTCGTTTATTGTGCTAGTGTGGATACTAGTATTTTATTCATGCTCCGGAATAACGCGAGTGTGAATATTATGTGCGCTGAAGTACCGAGTGCCGCATCGTACCGCGCTACCAAACGAGTGGTAAGAAACAAACGGTTACTTCATATTCATGCGCATTTCGCACCTCCAACAAACAACAAAAATTGGCTAAGTGCGAGTCAGTCTCGCCCATGAAGGGTTCCGTAGTAACTACGCCAAATATCTTTGTTAATGATAGTGTTTGTATGAAACTAATAACAATAAGTATTTTATAGTATATAGTATTTGCGGTATAAATGTGCTCTATCTCAAAACAAAGTTAGACATATTTGCGGTTTTAGAAAATGTACTATATCTCAAAAACTGCTGACCCGATCTCGGTCAAAGCAATTTTAATTGAATTTTAATTTTAGGTTTCATTGACTAACTTAAGAAAAAGTGGTTCTAGAAACCTCAATGTCATTTATAAAGACCTGTCTATAAACTTCACACACATACACGTATAGGTGTAATGAATAAAAAAATATTTTTAATTTCAGTTCCATGTATTCCCACACTACAATGTAATTTTTGTTTTTTGTCTAAAAATCGGAAAGCGGCTTACAGAATATATCTAATTAGGTATCTAGTTTCACATGTGTAGTCCTAATAGTTTCGGAACCAAATGGCTGTGACATACGGACCGACAGACAGACATAACGAAACTATTAGGGTTCTGTTTTTTGCCATTCGGCTACAGAACCCTAAAAAGTAGCATCAGTATTTATCTGTTTTTGTAAACAAAACATCAATACTTGTATTACAAAATTGGCGCCGGAAAGCCATCGCTCTGACGGTGAAAACGCAATATTTTGGATCAGATTTGTCGTATTAATTACGAGGCGCGGAAAAATACAATAACGGGGTAATAAATCACTGATAAAGTGCAATGAATAATGATTATTCATTCGTCATCGTTTTTACGAATCGGCCAACGAGCGTGCCCGATGATTTATCGGCTTGTGCAGCGGACGGCTCGGCTCTAGAACGGACGGATTACATTGTGGAGGCTCTAAGTACAATATTACGGCCTCAGCTATAGTTACTGTTGAAAAGAATCATATGTTTTACTTTAAACCATGGCTATAATTAATGTCACTTATCTAAAGCTTAAAGCTGACGGAAATCTCGTCATCTGCTGGGGATAAACCCACTAAAGTGGTCACTCATCTCTCATAAATGCATTACTCATTGCAATGAATCTCAGGGATGGCACAAACGCCATGTTAGGACAACCACGCTACACGCAGCGTCAATTACGTCACACATCGCGAATAGTTTGCATATTCTAATTTCCGCGTAACAAATAACAACACCAATAGAACGTAACACGAGTAATTTGTACCGCCGCGCGCCGCCGGTGTCGTGTCGCCGCGTCGCGTCGCTCGCCCCGCGCGTGTCGCCCGCGTCCGCCACGACACGTCACTGTTGCGCTCGGCACCGCCGCCGCTCGCGACAACTTTCATCGTTAATAGCCGCCCTTGTGATTAATATTTACATTAATTCTATGTAAATTGCTGCTTTAACGACAACTTAACGTTGTTTAGGAGCGAATCTAGCAACAGATGCTTCTCGTGAACTAACTTAAGTGGTCTTTGGAAAAACATGTCGTCTGATCTCGGTATTGTCTTGTCTGACAAAGGCTTGCACTGACAGGACGGGTCTACTCAAATCTGTGTGGTTCTTTCCTCAAAAGGCCATTTCAGACTAATATACATAATCCTCATAAACGATTGTGAATATGTGAACTATGTAGGTTATTTTATTCGAGTTAAACATGATTGTCTGGCAGTTTGAGTCCTTTTTGCGGCCTACCCAAACGTCTTTACCTTGGTATTGTTCGTCAAATCATTAAGCTCCTTGTTCCAAGTTGAGCTATACGTCATTTGACAAATGCTTGCACTGTATGGATAGGCCCACTCAAATCTGTGAGCATCTTTCTTCAAAAGACCGCCTCAGACTGAAACCTACAAGGTTCCCGTATAATTAAACCAGTGTAGATTGTATGGACCTTAAAAGAGACGGACCCCTGAGTTTGTTTCGGTGTTTCTTCTCAGGGTAGTCAGTTAGGAAACACCGGTCTCATCTAGTTAATATTTACGAAAAAATTACGTGTAAAAGTGTTATTTAATAACCAATTTGCAAAAGAAAGATCATTTATCATTTGTCTTTGCGTCGAAAACAACGCAACAGTTCGGGAAGCAATCCATAGGAAAATAACGTATCTCATACCCAATGTCGAGCGCCATTGTGAGTGTAGGCGAGTTTTTAATCAACAGCTTATTTGGCAGTCTACACTGTGACAGAGCCCGGCGCCCGTGCAAGTAACAAACCAATAACGTAATATATTCCCGCTGCCTCCACTCCGCCGCTTCTTGTCAACGAGAGTATGAATTTATATTGGATATGATTGCAAAACTGTATTGATATTGCTTCACTTAATAAAACTACTCAGTTATCTGAATATTGTGTTGTGTGGGAGTGGAGGCCGCAGATGGCTGATTCAATGATACCTTGTTGTTACTAATTTGCCGACTGGAGGAAACAAAGCTCCTTTCGTTACGAAAAGAATAGAACATCGTGTACTTTCTATTTATACAAAGTGCTTTAACGTTTTTTCGGTGTCAGTTTCTTAAGTGATCTCTGAGGGAACATTGTGATTTTACAAGTTTGAGAGAATGTCTTTTTAACTTGGCCGGTGTTATGATTTACTGTCTTTTTATTAAAATATAACTAGCAAGTAGGCTTTCATAAGTTACAGCATAATGTCTGAAGAAAGTCGTTTTAATATTTCTAACAATCGTGTCGCTACTTCTACAGTGACTGATACTGCGTTGATTTTTACAACGAAAGTTAGCGACTCGTTGGAAGTAATTGATTCCACAGTGTTGCCATAATTAGGGGATTTTCATTCGGAGCGTGTGACGCAATCAGCCCAGGTGTCGCTCACGCCGCTCCGAGCGCTCGGCCCACTCGGCCCGCTCGGTCCGCTCACCTCGTGTTTTGCTCCAGTAGTTCGCTAATACCCCGGCGTCCCTCCGGACGCTGCTCGCTATCGTTCGGCAACACTCGTGTGTTTCCTTCGATTCATTATCCCAAATCAAATGGGGGATTTTATTCATCCTAACTGGGGCAACGATGCGTTCAGGTAGATACTGTGGATGAAGTGCGCACACTATTTATGAGTTCTTATTATGACTTACGGAGTACCACAATTCTAGTATGCTGAACCTCAAGTCTACCTAATAAAGTACTGAATAATAGACGAAACGTGGAAGTTCGATAAGTTACTATATAAAACAGGAATGCAAACAGGTTTGCCTGTTCTGACGAACTGAAATATTTCCTTATAATATTAGTATGGATTTCTTAGGAATATAGTACACTAGCTTCTGCCTGTGACTTCATCCGCGTAGAAGTCGAAAATATTCCACGGGATCCCGTCCCCGACTTGCTTGACAAAGATTATAATAGCTCGGCTAATATGCATGATATAAAGGTAATTTATAGCCTATAGCACTCACGGATAATGCAGCTACATATAAGCGAAAGAATTTTCAAAATCGGTTCGGTAGTTTCAGAGATTACCCCATACATACAAACTTACAAATTTTATCTCTTTATAATATTAGTATAGAAGTATAGATAAAGCTACACACTGCCTACCGGCTGTTTTTAAAGTTAAGTCAACGTATTAGATAAAACAAAACTTTTATTTTTTTTATAGTTGATAGGCTTGCGTTTAACCACCATCTCACCTGATGTTAAGCGATGATGTGGTCGAAGATGAAGCACGCTTGCCTAGAAGTAACCTATTCACTCTTGACTTAAAGACTCCCAGGTTATAACTTTTAGAAAACTGTTTTCACATCTTGGTCCTTCAATTTTCCGCCTGAATTAAGGTCTATACTTCAGTTAACGCACCTGTTAAAAAGTAACAAATGAATGAAAGATGTCACCACAAAAAAATTTAACCGAAAGTTAGAAATAGCCAACAGCGGAACGCGAGCGTGGCACAATATCAGTAGTGAGTCTGTGTCGCTCAGTGTGCACTAGCTACCCATTTATAGAAGCAATGTCAATAGTCAACACTGACATAAATGGAAACTAAACTAAAACGAGGACACCTGTGTAATGGAATACCTTTTTAGTTTTTATAGCGGAGTATAAAAATGGCGGCGCACAATAGCTTAGTTATGTCAGCGCCATCATGGTTATGTAGTCATATTGTGTACCTGGTGCTAGCAGAAGTACCCGGTGAGGATGTACTACACCGCCGCTTTAATAATATTAACTATTTTATTATCAGGCATCTATGGCCCATAAACAAAATAATCTTTTACTATAATATAAACTAATACATATTAAAAACCTTGTAAAACTATCACTTCACACACAATGTTGACGGCGTCATGTTTCGATGCGAGGTGCCGCGTAACCGTCTTCGGAAACGACGATAAATTACACCTTTTGGCCAAAAGTTCTTCTTCAGGCAGGTCTGTAGGTGGTGGGTTGGAACTCGTATCACGAAAGGCTTAAAGTTGATAATGTGGCGCGATTCCAACCTTTCAACCATCAGAGTCCATTTGGTCTTCACTTCCATATACTTCACGACATCCTCAGTTGTAGTTGAATGATGCAGTCGCGAAAGGTACAGCAGCGCCGTAGGCACAGCAGGGCGCAGCAGCATGTTTAATAACTCATAACTATATTTGTGAGCATACCTGAAGAGCTGTGTCAAGCTTTTAGCAAAGTTCTAAATTCCGGACAAAACAAATCCGTATTTACACAACTTGTTTAAATATTTGAGCCATCAAATTAATCGACAGTAGTCCAATTTTCAAGACAATTGTGTAAGTCAAATTAAAAGTCAGTGAACAAAGTAACATCAAAGTTATGTATAAGTTGTTATTGGAGTTGAGCAGAGAGATGTTCAGACAGTCAACAGTTTGCACGAGGACAAACTCAGTACTGGTGCGCCACGAACATGCCACACTACATAATATGTACCTACTAGCGACGCGTCGTCCACAGGCATGGTTCAACACAACGCGCTGTGATAGGTGTGATAACTTTTAATTATTTTATTTTTAAAAGAGAACTAGCAATAATAATAATATAATAATGATAAATCTTTATTGGAACAAGAAACATGTTATACAAACATTTCTGTGTACGAAAATAGCCACATTAGTAAAACTGTGTTGCAGCTATTATCGCCCACCTCCAGGAGGAAGCCGACAAAACAAAGAAAAAATAAGTACTTACTAAACAATTAATAACAAAATTATAAAATAATAATAATACTACTAAGAAATTAAGACTAGGTTAGTGTATATTGCTGTGCATGTGGAAGTGATTTGTGTACGTGTAGTGAATGTCTGTGAGGTGTAACTATAGAGTGGGCTTATGTGGAACCTCCACACGAGCACTCTCTACGGTACTTGTATTTGGTATGCATGTGAGCAAAAAGAGGATATTTAGGATTTAACCTGATTGTCTAATTCTTCATATGTGAGGGTATGAAGCCATTCATCAATAAGTCATTTGCAGTCGCGGGAAGTACGTGGGTAAATATTACGTACTTTATTTACACTATTATAGATCATGGGACTGCAGTAAGCAAACTGCCGGCGAACAACTTCAAATTTAACTCTGGTTGTCGAGCAGACTCTGTCAGTTCTACGCTTCTGTGCACTAAACTCTGAGTCAAACCGAAGATTTGAGTGTTTCCGCAACACTGTACCTTACTGTAGGTAGGTTCCATAGCTTATAAATCTCGCAGGTAGGAGAGCGAATGGGTTTGTAAGCCATCACCTTAAGAACCGCCCACTGTGCCCGCTCCAGGCGCAACATAAGACATCTACCAGCACTGCCCCAGGCCGTACTGCATTTACGTGCAGCAATGCGGGCGGGATTCACATTACAAGCAATCTTGTTAACCCTGGAGGGGTTAACTAAGGTCTGGAGTAGGTTCACGACGGCAATAGTGTAATGGGTGGGGTTCGAACCCGCGACCTCTCGATCACAAGTCCGACTACTTAGCCATTACGTTATTGACCTACGTACAAATCTAATTGAATTAAAAAAAAAAAATATATTTGAAGTTAAATTAACATGAAATTTTAGAAAAGAATTGAAATCCTGTGACTAAATACAATGTTTCAATGCGCAAAACTTTATTAGTATCCTTTATTACACAAAAATAAACATACAAATACAACAGAAGGGCTTATGGACCACAGCAAGCTCAACACAGATTTGAATCCTCCCACAGCAAAACTCAGTGTGACAGAATTATTCACAAATTAATTTGGTTGTTAAGTATTTTTAAAGAGAACTGGGAATGTGGGTAGAATACACATTACTAACAATCTAGAACTGAATTTTAAGGTTTCATAATATGAATTATATGTAACAAATGTATGTATCTAATACAGAACAATCTAATATAAAATCGTATATTAATAGTCTATTTTCTTTACCCTTATGGTTTCCGTGGGAACCTCTAACAAAGGGCTATTCCGCGCAGTATAGGGAAGAGACTTTTAGAGGGCGGACTATACGGATAGAAAAAGATTCACTGTAACGGAGAGGTGGACAGGAAATCAAACGAGAACGGATCATAAAGACCGGCAAAGGTTCAGCATCTCTCTCGAAACAATATCAGCCACGACAGCATCGTTCCTATTGCAAGGTTTGCAAAATAATGTACAATATTAATTTAAGGAGGATTCCAAAGATAGCATGCTCCTTGAAAAATGTATAAAACGCGAACGAGAGCAAATCCCGTAGATACGGCGGCAGACGCACCTGCCCCTAATTAATTATTGAAGTTACAAATAGGCCGCTCGCACCCCGCAGCCGCTGCCACACAATACTCCAGAATGAGTAATTTATACTTACGACACGAGTTTTTCTTATAACCCAGAACACCGTATTTAATGAACGTCACTGCTCGGGTATCCATCATCGCGTGAGTGATGATTCGTCAACAACAGCAGCGCACATTATAAATACTGGACTGCTATTAGTGTGCTCATCATTAGTGTGGTATCATTCGCCGGGATTGTGGGAATGTTCTAAGAGTTACCATGGCCACGGAAAGCAAGGACAGTTGAAGGAACAGGACGGGTCTTTGTCAGTAATAGTCTAACGCTCCCTTCCGCCTCACCGAGAGGAGTAACTCCGAAAAAAATAGTTTCTGTCATAAATTTCACTGGTAGGAAGGGAGTGCACTTCTAACGACTAAAAACCCCGACCTTTTTCCTTCAGTTGCCATTAAGTTCCGGGTCCGCGGTATCTCTTTAGAAGATTCCCGCTACCCCGGTAGCAACCGAACCTAATGCGTCCTTCTGATTATTATTTAAAGTAACAAACTGAAGTGTTAGGTAGTTCTACCAGTCTTAACCGTTGTGTCCAAAATTCTACTGCTGCATATATATATGTCACCGCACCGGGTGTATGTGGGCTCTCGCTACGTCAAGCTAATAGCACTCAAGGAAGCTGACAGTATATGTTCCATTAAATAATAAATCCGGACTTCTATCTCTAGGCCCCTAATGGTTTAGTCTCCATCATTATTAATTAGTTTAATTATTCAAGACAAACGGCGAAGCGCCATCGTTACATGGTGGACATCAGTGGCAAAGGCTCCATACAACTCGATTCCTACCGGCTTCCCTTTTGAAATATATTATTTGTATAATATTTGCCAATATTGGCAAATATTTCTATCTAGTTTCTTATCTATTATAGTGTATTATTTTATATATGAATATATAAATAGTAATTTATTATTTTCAATTAAACAAATAATTATTTACGAAGTTACAAGATTTCGAAGTCAGCCACAGGGCCACAGTTACTGGAATTCACGCATCACACTTGAGCAAGGTAAGCATTTTTTGGTCCGGCTTCCCTTTTATGATAATTCACCCTTCGCCACTGGTGGACATCCCATCCATACGCACAAAACGTTTCGGGAATACTTTCATTGTGCGTACGGCTAAGAAGTGGAATACCTTGCCGCAGTCTGTGTTTCCTGATAGTTATAACCTGGGAGTCTTTAAGTCAAGAGTGAATAGGTTACTTCTAGGTAAGCGTGCTCCATCTTCGACCACATCATCGCTTACCATCAGGTGAGATGGTGGTAAAACACGAGCCTATTCTGAATAAAAAAGAGGTTACAATTATTCTCTTAATTTCATCATACGCTTAGCCTGTTTTCAATGAAGTTGGCGGCGTTTAGTCTAACTGGATGCAGTTGAGAACTAGTGTTTTACATGGAACGATGGCCCACCTGAACTCCTCAACTCAGTAACTGGGTAACACGATACTCTTCGGTAAGACTGACCAACATGTACAAATGACAGCCGGGATGGTCACCCATCCAAAAACGGACCTTAATAAGCGCTGTTTAACGTTTAAACTCGCCCCGCGCCGCTGATATTATTTATTCAAGAGCTCTTTAAATTTCTCTTTATTTGTATACTAGCACTTCGACTGCGTAAATTTTGAAATAATTTGTAGCGTAACAAATAATGCACCTTAATATCCATGAAATCTTTTTAGAATTGGGTCATTACTTCCAGAGATTACCCCTACATGCAAACATACAATCAAATTTTTACTTTTTAATATTAGTATTAGATTGAAAATCAGAATGTTTGATATTAAAGAATAACTAAAAAATAAATAAAAAAAAAATAATTAAAGAATAAGTCAGACTTGCCCATGAAGGGTTCCGCAGTAACTATAATAATATAATATAATATATGTATATTATTATGTATATTATGCATATGTGTATTATTTAAGAAAAAAAAAAACACCTCACAAATTTCTTAAAACTAGTTTATTTACGTTTTTTACAACTACGCCAAATAACTTTGTTTTTCATAGTGTTTGTATGAATTACAAAGTTTTATTTGCGGTATTATAAAATAATATGCTATATCTCAAAAAATTCTGACCCGATCTCGTTCAAACCAATTTTAGTTGAAAATTTTCATTAATATCTACAGCATATATTTTTTTTTAGTTTTTTCACTCCATTATTATAGAAGTTTGAGGGGGACACACATTTTACCAATTTGGAAGCGTATATCTTTTAAACGATTAACTTTATGAAAAAATGGTTTTAGAAACCTCAATGTCATTTTTAAAGGCCTGTCTATACATACCACACACGCATAGGTTTCATGATAAAAAAGAAATATTTTCAGTTTTAGTTCCATGTATGGGGAGCCCCCCTTTATTTTAATTTTTTTTTACATCTACCTACCAAGTTTCACATTATAGTCCTAATAGTTTCGGAATAAAATGGCTGTGACATACGGACGGACGGACAGACAGACATACAGACAGACAGACATGACGAAACTATAAGGGTTCTGTTTTTTGCCATTCGACTACGGAACCCTAAAAACGAATAATTTTATTGAAATGAAATTAAATGAAATATTTTGTAAATTGGTTATAAATAACACTTTTACACGTCATGTTTTTTTGCGTGTTAAGTTTAGCTAGATGAGGCCGGTATTTCCTAACTGACTACTCTGAGAAGAAACACCGAAACAAACTCAGAGGTCATAGTCTCTTTTAAAGTCGAGACAATTTGTATTTTTATATGAGAAGCATGTAGGTTCATGTCTGTGGTATTCTTTTGAGGAAATAACCACGCAAATTTGAGCGGACCTGTCCAGACAGTGCAAGCATTTGTCAGTTATCGTGTAGCTCAACTTAGAACTTAAGGAGCTCAACAATTTGACAAAAAATATCAACGGACATTTGGGTAGGCCACACAAGTACTTAAACTGCTTGACATCATTAAATAAATTATAGTGAAAGTAAAAACAACGAAGAAAGAATAACCTACATTGTCCTCACATTAACAATAATGAAATAATTATATATATAAAAAAACAAAATCAAAATAAATAGGTATATACAATACTTAACAAAATAAATATTTTAATCAATAAAAAATAAATCAACTATCAAAATTTAAAAAATAAAAAAGGCTCACGTATATCACTGGAGCAGCTCATTCCCAAGCCTTCTTGTCCTCAATATAATCTTTAACAGTGTAAAAAGCTTTCTGAAATAGCTTACGTTTTATAAATAATTTAAATTTATTAATACTTAGTTCTTGAATTCATCATAATCAACAACTTTTGTTCTATGACTTTTAAAAATTCGTCTTAATTTAGTTCACCAGATTTTCATACATTTTTTTTTAAATTTAACGCCCTTTAAATCTGGTGAACTAAAATATGACGAATATTTAAAAGTCATAGAACAAAAGTTGTTAATTATGATGTTAGTAACATAGTCCTGAGAGGTTTCCGGTGTTTTACAATTAGCCCTGTATAATAATTATTACATACAGATTACTAAAAACATAATAACTTGCACGTACGCTGTTTTACTGTTGTTGTGTGGTGGTTTGATAAAGAACCTAAACAGTAGGTACTAATTAAAGCAAGCACGTGCACTCGTTTGTGTAGTTGTAGTTTATGAGTACGATAACAGCCACGACTTTACTCGTTAATAAGCAGTAACGAGGATAACGACACAAATATACCTCAGTGATAAGGTAAACCATAGGAATTTATTTGGTAAAACAGCAAATTAGTAGGGTAGTTATTGTTATTATTTAAGATCAAAATATATGTATAACTACATGGTAACATTCAATTGAAAAAAAAGTCATTAAAAAAATTTAAAAACCCGACTGCTACCTTATACTAAAACTAACTGAAAATCTAATAGAAACAAGCCCATTTTAAATTAAATAAAAGTTGGAAGCAGGCGGGGCCCATACCATTATAATTGTTTCAAACTCAAATGGGTCCCGCCTGATTTCAACTTTTATTTAATTTAAAATGGGCTTGTTTTTATTAGCTTTTCAGTTAGTTTTAGTATAAGGTTGCAGTCGGGTTTTTTAATTTTTTTTAATGACTTTTTTTATTTCCAGCTTTTTAGTTTACAAATGTGAAAGATTTCGCAGACGATTTAGTTCTTGATACGTGTTTTTTACGATTTGTCACTTTGAATTACTTTTAACCATATAAGTTGTATATATGTTTGTAATCACCTTTTAAAATCCTTTATTTTGATACCCCATTCGATTAGTTTTGAAAAAAAAACCTTTTTTGAATATGAATATGGTGCCAAAAATCCGCCATTTTGGTTTTTTTTTTTATTTTGATATACCCAGTGTCACTTTCACAGTCAATACAAATCTAACGATACCTCTCAAGCTAAAATCCGTCGAGCCGTTCAGGCCACAGAGCGTGCCAAACAATTATACATACATACATACTCTCGAAAAGCATAACCCTCCTTCTGGCGCAGTCGGGTAAAAAATTGGCCAAGTGCGAGTCAGAGTCGCCCATGAAGGTTTTCGTAGTAACTAAGCTACGCCAAATAACTTTGTTTTTCGTAGTGTTTGTATGAATTACAAAGTTATATTTGCGGTTTTAGAAAATATTCTATATCTCAAAACCTGCTGACCCGATATCGTTCTTCTCCATTAGTATAGAAGTTAGAGGGGACACACACACATTTTAACACTTGGGAAGCGTATATCTTTTAAACAATTGACTTTATGAAAAAGTGGTTCTAGAAATCTCAATATAATTTTTAAAGACCTCTCTATGGATACCACACACGCATAGTTTTTATGAAAAAAATATTTTCACTTTCAGTTCCATGTATGTAGAAGCCCCCCTTAACTTTAAATATTTTTTTTATTTTTTTCTTAAGATCGGAAAGCGGTTCACAGGACGTTCCAAGGTTTACATGTGAAGTCCTAATAGTTTCGGAATAAAATGTCTGTGACATACGGACGGACGGACAGACAGACAGACATGACGAAACTATAAGGGTCCGTTTTACTTTACTAACACTACGGATCTCTGTTATCTGATTATTTGAAATAAATTTAATTGAATTAAATTAAGCCATTCGGCTACGGAACGCTAAAAACTAACGAATGTACCTACTCAGTTATTTTGCCTATAGTACCCTCAGATAGACCTAACATACAACAGAATCGTTTATTTACGAACCTATATTAATTTATTAAATACTTCCCATTTAAAGATTGTGTTGTTCATTTAAAGATTTTTTCTTTTCTAAGTTTCCACTATAATTATTTCGATCATTCTGTTTTGGTGTTGCACGTGGGGCAATCTCGATCCTTCTGCTTTATAAAGTTTAGTGTACGGTGGACAAGAGCCAACACTGCAGGGTGCTCGGCGCGCGGCAGTACGGACAACTTTATCGTAGAGTTGTAGCAAGTTATGCGATGCACACAAGGGAGACTCTTGAGCCCTAGTCAGTTTCATTAAGACCTCGGTAATTATGTTCAATGAAGCCTCAGTTCTGCGATACGGTGTTATTTTTTGGGGACAGTCAACAAATAGGGAACTTGTTTTCAGGATGCAGAAAAGATGTGTACGGTGTATGTGTGGTTTAAAAACAACAGATAGTTGCATTCCTTATTTTAAAAAGTTAAAAATATTACCTCTACCGGCTTTATGCATCCTAGAAATTGCATTATTTGTAAAAATGAAGCCACATTTATTTAAGAAACTATGTACAGTAAAGAAAACACCCATGCGTGCTCAGTACACTAATCATTTATGCCTTGTATAATAAAAAGTAAAAAAACTAAAACCCGACTACGACAAAAAATTCGATGCTAAAAAGGATGAAACAAGATTTTCATGATGCTGAAATAAACAAGGTTACTGGAAAAACAAGAACAGAACAAAAATAAAAGCCGTAGTCACACGTTATATAGGATATCAACCGTAACAAAACAATTAATAACGTGACGTGTGACTACTGCTTTTATTTTTGTTCTGTTCTTGTTTTTCCAGTAACCTTGTTTATTTCAGCATCATGAAAATCTTGTTTCATCCTTTTTAGCATCGATTTTTTTGTCGTAGTCGGGTTTTAGTTTTTTTACTTTTTATTATTTAAACTATTTTGGTGTTAAATCACTGTGCTTCTATACAGTGAAGCCCTTTCAAATGATACCAAACACGGTATATCTATCTTACTTTTATGAAATGAAATGAAATATTTATTTTGTAAATTGGTTATAAATAACACTTTTACACTTTTTTTTGCGTGTTAAGTTTAGCTAGATGAGGCCGGTATTTCCTAACTGACTTTATTTTTTACACATGACTTTTTGACCGCTAGAGAGCACCACGTTAAATTTAAGCAATATTTTTGATAAGTACAAGTGAAGCCCTTTCAAATGATACCAAACACGATGTATCTATCTTATTTTTATTTATTTACACATGATTTTTTGTCCACTAGAGGGCACCACTTTAAATTTAAGCAATGTTTTGGAAATGTGCATGTGACGCCCTTTCAAATGATATCAAACAGGATGTGTTTATCTTATTTTTATTTTTTAACACAACACTTTTTGGGCCCTAGAGGGCGCCACATTGGGTTTTGTGATACGTCACGTAGCCTATGTTCAGCGGACGGTCAAGACGGTTCTAACGATACCTCATTTGTCGAGTTCCTATAAGCAGTTTTGGAGCTATGAGGGAACAGATGAACATACACACATACATACATACATACATACATACATACATAGCCTGTCAAAATCATAACCCTCCTTTGGCTTTGCCGTAGTCGGGTAAAAATGTAAAACTTCTCTTATGAGGAAAAGCTTCTTTGGTATTGCACCGCAAATATAATATAATAAAATACCTGATGAAATAAAATGTATGCCAGTGCAGAAGTTTAAAAAAACGCTTAATGGGTTACTACTAGAAAAATGTTATTACACTCTAGGTGAATTTCTTAATGACGAATCTCTGTAACTTTACAATATTGACATTTTTACCTATACTTGACATTTTTAATATATTTTTTTTACTTATTTTATTTTTAATATTAATCTACTAAATTGACCCTACGTTTTGCCATGAAATGAAATCTATTATGAATTTTAAAATTTTACTTGTTTGCATAATAATATTATGACGAATTTATGTTTTAATTTAATAGTATAATTTTTTTTTGTAATAATTTGTATGTCAATAGACAAAACATAGCGCACTACCTAATTTTTTAAGATCTTGTATATAATTATCACCTATGTTTACGAATAAATGATTCTAGTCAGTAGTAGTCAGTAGAAGCCGAAGTCTTAGACTGCCAAATACCTGCTCAAACTGTCGCCTGCTCTCAAACGGTCAACGCTGACGATCACATAATATTGAAATCTGAATACCGGTCACAGATTGAAATGTACCCATTGACTAACCGATGTCTTTGGAGCAGAAACGGCTATGATAATGGAAGGCACACAGCCTCACTGCGGCCGACGGAGGCGGGGTTACTTTTAATTAAGTGATGAAGGTAACGACGGGCGGGAGGTCTTTTTATACAAAATGCTAATTCCTCGTGGAGGCTCCCTCGCCATCGGATATCGACTTGCACTCTTAATTTGAAAGGATGAGAAAAATCATACCAATTTCTATCTACAATTCAAATAACGGTCTGTAAAGTGAATGACTGTGCCGGCCGCCGCCGCGCCGCGCCGCCGCGCTCACTGTGTTGACGTAGCAGACGTTAGTATTACTGTCATCACACTACTATTTTTCTCTTTTAGCTTTTAAAGCATTTTTTGGGCTCGCTCGTCCCATCGTAGACATATATCTATCGCTTACCATCAGGCGAGACCGAGGTCAAGAGTGGGCTCATCCCTCACACGGAAAAACAAACATGAAACAAGTGAACTTATAAACGGAACTCAATCAATCACTAAATTTATTTTGTCTACACAAATAAATTTATTGGTTAAATGATTCTGACCTGTTTTCATAATTCGGTACTTTTCGTGTAGCTTACTGAAATTATGCAGGAAAATATTAGGACTACATAACATGGATTTGGCTTTTTGTCTAAGTGACCACTTTTTAACCGACTTCAAAAAAAGGAGGTTTACAATTCGTCTTGAACTTTTTTTTTTTTATGTATGTTACCTCATAACTCGGAGACGGCTGGACCGATTTGAAAAAATCTTTTTGCGTTTGGATGGGTATACTTTCTAGTTGGTCCCATTATTACGAAATCAGGATCTGATGATGGGATCCTGGAGAAATCGAGGGAACTCTTCAAATATTATAGGCACACCTATAGCGTTTTGGGTATTTCTTACAGTACCTTGAGCAGTTGCTTCCGAAAAGTACCATTTGGGGAAGTTGAACTGATGATGAAGACCACAGATGGTCACTGAAACTCCTCAATAATAAGTATTTCGTGGATTGCGATTCGATTACTTGAGTACGGATGTTAAACACTTTATGCTCGTCACAATACATATGGTGATGTAGAGCTGATGGTCAAATATCAGGAGAACTCCTCAAAAATTAACGGCTTTGCACAGGGAAAAGCAATATTTTGTAAAAGGTGATAAGTTGTTGACATTATGGCTTTTGTAACTAGATAAATTACAAACCAACCCACTAAAAAGCGTGAAAAAAAAATTTTTAGCAAAACATAGAACCGACTTCCATATGAAAACACTACAAAGGCAAAAATAACTTTAATTTCGGAAGGCGGTGTCTTTAGTTTTGTATATATTTTCGTTTTAAACATCGCCTTCCGAAATTATAGTTATTTTTGCCTTTGTAGTGTTTTGATATGGAAGTAGGTTCTATTTTTTGCTAAAAATATTTTTCTGTAGTATTTTGCTAGAATAGGCTATTTAAATTCATTTTTAGATTAGGTTAGTGTATTTGTGTTTCGATTTTCTGTAATCGTTCTGTCCACAATAAACTTCGATTATAATTACTAGCTTTTGCCCGCAACTTCGTTTGCTAGGAAGGTTTTTTCCGCGTAAATCTTGATCTCGTGGAATTCCGGGATAAAAAGTACTGTCAACTATTTACTTAGGTACCAAAACTTTTGCGTGAAATCAAATTAAATCAAATCAAAATGTTTATTTGCAAGAAATACATTGTTTATAAGGTAAAATCTTATATCCTAAAAGTCACTGTAGTCTGTCTGCAAGCAAGCGTGCAAATTATGTCAATAAATTATTATTACTCCATGCAATTAAATTATTATTCTCATATACAGTTTCCATAAATTCGATTAATATAATTATTACATACAATTTATCGTCACATTATTTTACTAATTAAATTATTCGCTTTTATTTCCAAATTCCATAAATTCCCTAATTCTATACAACGTGTAATGGAAAGGGTATATACATACCAAGGGTACGGCTTCTTTGGGTGATATCAAACGATATTGGAAGGGTTTTTTAATTCTATCTCCTTTCTCGCGCCGACAAAAGAACACCGCCTTTACGCTAGGCTACTACAGTACTAGGCGCACAGAATTACGGAAAAGTGTTGTCCTGATATTTGTAACGTGGAAACTTATTGACCTACGTATTGCGGTGAAACGATTGTTATGATTTCAATTTAAGAAACTTACGAAACCGAAAATTTGGTATCAATTTTTAGAGTATTTTATTTTGAGTTGAAACCCTTCCAATTTCGTTTGATATCATCCAAAGAAGCCGTGCCCTTGGTATGTATATACCCTTTCCGTTACACGTTGTATAAACAGTTTTTTTGTAGCTACTCTGTCATTTTTTTTAAATACATTACCCTGTAACGATTTCAATTCATTTGGGAGGTTATTATAAATCAAAACACACATATTATACACATTTTTCTTATAAATATCTTCATGACCGGGTGGTTGATACAATAGGTTATGGAATTTAGCCCTTTTTTGTCTCGGCAGAACCTCACTACGTTGCTTAAAGCAATGCATGTGTTTCTTTGTCAAAATGCAGATTTAAGAATTGATTTGATTAATAAAGTATTGTTTGTGTGTGGTTACAGCGACGGAGGCGGGGCTGGGCGTGAGCGGCATGGTGGGGCTGATGGGCGCGGGCGCGGGCGGCGCGTGCGCGCTTGTGGCGGCGGCGTGCGCGCTGGCGCTGCGCCGGCGCCGCGCGCGCCCCGCCAAGCCGCCCGCGCCCGCGCACGCGCCTGCCAAGCCCGACCACGACGACGCCGAGCCTGACCTCATACCCAACAACTTCTGTGAGTATACACTACACTAGGGATGGCGAATCAATGGCACGCCTGCCACTAGATACGTGTGTGGGGCGTGTCAGGAAACTTTTATAATAAAGTCCGTTTCATATAATAAAAAGTTTAATAAATGTTCACGAAAGTTCATACAAATTATGATAATTAAAAGTAGGTAAAATTATAAACGATGAGCGCGAGTGTCTGTTCTCACCGATGTTAGGTTGGTAAAAGCCCAGTGACTCGTGGTTACCGTGGGAAGCGCTACTCATGGAATTTGATGCTTCGCGCTTGTTTGCAAGTGTGCTGAGCTAGCATGAGCATCTTGGCATCGTAACACACTGATGGCACTGATGACGTGCCCAAAATATTATGTCACATAGGTATTGTGGCACGCGACATAATATTTTGGGCACGTCATCGAACATGAAATTCATTATGCACCATGAAAATAGTCTGAAGTTGGTATTTTATGACGAGCGAAAGTGAATGACCATACGCTACTGAGTATTTAAAGATAAATATTGCAAAATGAACCTTTTTGTAGTAAATGAAGGGTTTTGAGTTGATACTGTTATTATTATGTTCCAATGGTCACACAGTTAAAATTATTTGACAGCACGTCTATGATCTCATTAAACATTTCTTTGGAAAAAATGGCACATTGATACATAAAGGTTCGCTTACCCTGCACTACACACTCATTATCTACTGTTCCATCGCAACTCTGGGATACTTTCAAATACATTAGTATCGCTTTCAGCGATAAGACCGCCATTGTAATCATAGAATAAGCAATTAGTGTAAAATAGGTGTGTTTAACTTTTGGTGTACAATATAGTATATATTCTATTCTATTCTGGCTAATCTATATCTTTTACACGTTTGATAGTAATCTAATGTTCTTGAACACCACCCACAGATTAGTTCTTTTCTTTGCAAGAATAGTCCGCTGAATCCTTTCCAATCCTGCTTGCATACTGGGTAAGGTCCCAATACCGCTTTAGTTAATGTTACCGATGAACTAAGACGTTAAAAACGTCAATAGCTAAGGTGTCGGACTTGTGATCGAGAGGTCGCGAGTTCGAACCCCACCCATTACACTAATGCCGTGAACCCACTCCAGATACAAGCATATACTCCTGAAGCTTAGTTGGAGGGGTTAACAGGATTGCTGGTAATGTGAATTCGATCCGCATTGCTAATAATCTATTTTTTTTAAATAGGTTCTCTGCTTGCTTGATTTTAGCAACGCTTTCAATACCGTTTATTTCTATATGTTACCAGCATACTTCACTCTATTGACATATTTTCAACAGCGAGCTGGCAAAATATCATTTGCCTGGATGAGTCCTACTCTTTTTGGTGTAATATGTACAGCTAGTGTTCCTCAGGTTTTTTTTTATTAAAAAATAGGTTTGCATTTGACCACCATCTCACCTGATGGTAAGTGATGATGTGGTTGAAGATGGAGCACGCACCTAAAAGTAACCTATTCAATCTTGACTTAAGAGCGCGTATAAAGCAAAATTACCAATTTTCTATTTGATTTTACATGAAAAATTCCAGACCAAATCTTAAAATAAAAATATATGAATAACTACATCATATTTTCAAGGGCTCTCTCTGATCAAAAACATAAAATAATAACATTTCCTTGGTAGAAAAAAATCACGAAATATCCTCTAATTCTCATGTTTTTCCGTTTTGTACTCGATATGGTAATGCCTATTGCGACAAAAATTTGATAAATAATTATATTTAAACAAGAGTAAAGGCTTTGCTTAGGCATTTTATGTAATTCCTTTTAGTTTTGGATTTATTACGATAAAACACTTTTGGCGCATACTACGTTTTTATTCCGCGCAAGAAGTCATCTTCCGTCGCTCGTTGCGGGAGCTTCAAGCATATTTCTATTTCACACATCAGTCGCTACCGCTCTGTTGAGACGAGAGGACTACGCTCAAGTGTTTTAGCTGCGCCGAGTTATAATCATTTCAATCGTAATTGTTGTTGTTGTTCGAACTAAATAGTGAAATGGGAAACAAAAAAAAACATTGAAAGAGAACTAAAAAAGTTACAAATTGACAGGATGGCTAATTGTCGAAGGTAAGTTTGTGAGTTACTTGTTTGTTATATACTGAAAAAATAAAAATACATTTTATACTTTCGAGAAAGTTTATGCAGGTGATTTTAGATTTTATTTTGAGAGACACAAGATCTAAATTCGTTTACCTACGCACTTTCGTGGGCCGAGTAGGTAACTAGACATAATAATATGTGGGGACATTTCACACACGGCTGTCTGACCCCAAACTAGGAAGACCCTGTACTATGGGTGTCAGACAGCTGATATACATAGACAAATATATTTTTAAATACATACATATATAGATAAACAACACCCAGACACGACGATATCAAAAATTCGTGGTAGGTACTTTATTAGATTATTAGAATAATAGGTAATAAATTACATTCATAATAGGTAGCTATTTACTTTTGCTATTTTGTTATGTTATTCTTCACGATACAATTTTATGATCATTTTCCCATAATGTAGGTAGTTATGAGATCTTCTAAAAATCTAGATACACGGATGGACAACAATAATGATCTTGCGAGTATCCTATATAAAAAAAAAATTATCTACCTATACCACTTCTTATTTAATATTTCTATGGTCACTCGTAGTCGTAGGTAACGCGGGCAGAATAGTATATGCAAAATAAACACAAGCTTTTAGTTGGTATCCGTGTTTGTTCGATGAAATATATTTATATCGATTACGCACCTATTTAAGTATGCCCATTAGGTATTTAAACCCTATTTTTGTAGATCAATTTATTGTGGACGTGATTGTATAACAAGGAATTTGTTTTGAAATAATATTTTATTTTCAGAATGTGGCCACCTCGCTCGCCAGATTTAAACCCATTGGACTTTTTTACTGGGGCTGTTTAAAGGAGGTAGTTTATAAAGAAGAAATCACTTCAGTTGAACAGCTGCGACAACGCATACGTTCGGCTGCTGACGAAATATCGTCGGCAGGATTTGCGCGCCGATTGAGACGGTCCTTCATAAGAAGGTGTAGAGCGTGTATAGCAGCTGAAGGAGCCCACTTCGAACATCTTGTATATTTTCTTTTTCAATAAATTTGTTTAATTACTAATGTCTTTTATGGTGTCAACAAACCCATAGTGATCAAATTTTAAGGAAATTCTCATTCTCTTTGAGTCTAAAATTAGTTACAGCAGTGTTAAAGTAATTTAATTTTGAAATCAAATTTGTATAAAAATTCTCCTTTAAGATTCGAACAGCAATAACTTTGTACTTTATTAAGATACTGGTTATTATTATACCATTTTAGAATTTGCATTAAATAGGCAATTATCTATACTTATAATAAATCTGTAGAGAGGTCAATTCTGTACATGAAATATATTTTTCAACAGTATTATAGATTGACATATTATATTTCCCTACTAAATTACGAAAGTTAATCTGTGTGTTACATCTAAATCACTGAACCGTGAGGAAGGACATAGGCTACTTTTTTTTACGAAAAACGACGGAAACGTGGACGAAGTCGCGGGCAACAGCTATCTATGCTAATATATAAGGCTGAAGAGTTTGTTTGTTTGTTTGATATGCGATAATCTCAGGAACTACTGGTTCGAATTGAAAAAAATATTTTTAATTAAATACTCAATTTATAGAGAAAGGCTATAGGCTATATATATCATTACGCTAAGGCCAATAGGAGCGGAGCACCAATGAAGAATGCTTCAAAATCGGGCATAAATTTAACGTTAGCCCAAAGTAACTATTCCACGCGGACGAAGTCGCGGGCAAAAGTTAGTCTAAAATAATGAGCCACCGCAGTGTAGTACATTTTTTTTCGATATAGTCTGGCGGGAATAATTCCGAATCATTCCCGTCGTATACTTCGGAAGTATTCCGAAATATTCCGAAACTTTGGGAATATTTCAACTGCCAAAAGAAACCAGGAAAATCGACC
This sequence comes from Tholera decimalis, assembly GCA_943138885.2. Lineage (NCBI taxonomy): Eukaryota > Metazoa > Arthropoda > Insecta > Lepidoptera > Noctuidae > Tholera > Tholera decimalis. The sequence continues at coordinate 647,447 of OW964553.2, read as the reverse complement.
TTTGAAGTCGGTTAATATACCAAAACCTGCTCCTACCTAAGTATAACAAATACTTTTCTGAAAACCGCATCAAAACGTGTTTGCTTGCAAGGTTTGCCTTTAATTGTTTTTATTGGCTGGGCTATTAAACGCGTTAAGTAGGTAGGTAATGATTAATACCTACCTATGCGACTCGCGAATACTCGCGATGCGTACAGAGCTACATACAAACTAACCAAAAAACAAATAAAATATGCTAGGCCTGGTTTTTATTCAACTACTGACATTTATAAAAATAGCATTCAATTTCGAAATAAGTAGAGTACCTACCTAGAAACAAAAGAATAAAAATCCTGTTAATCGCAGGCTAACATATCTACCTATAAAAATATCAACATATACTTAATCAATCCCATTTATAATAAAACTAGTACTCACGCGGGGCTTCGCTCCCGTGGATTCTATCACGGTAAAAACATAACTCTCCTTTTTTGCAGTCGCGTAAAAAGTACCCTATAACCTTCCTCAAGCTTCAAGCTATTTCCATACCAAATTTCATCCAAATCCACCCAGTACTTTCGAAGATTAGCGCGTTCAAGCAAACAAACAAACAAACTTTTCCGCTTTATAATATTAGTATAGATAAACATTTATATTTTACTCTTGTATCGTACGTAGTCTCGCACTTAACAATAATTAACCCACTCACCACACAACAAACAAACACGTTAATTTCGATTGAATTATTCGGGCGAAATATTCGGAAACATTCGATTGCGGGGTACGAATCTTTATCGCGGGGGGAAAACTTCTCCGGGGAGCATCTCCCCTCTTACCGCACCCCGCACCGCCATCGCAGCGCGGCGGCAGCGGCCGGCGCACAGAGGGCTTTATTTAAATTCATTTTGAATAATTCTGATTTAAAGAAACTTTCCCAGAAGTATTCCGGAATTATTCCGAATTTTTCGGAAGTTTTGCAACTATAGATACAGGGGCCCAAAATTGCGTAATTCCGTAGAAAAAAATGTTAAAATTTAAGAATAACTATTTTTTGCAATATTGATTTAGAATGTAATAAAAAATCTTGATACTGATCTGATAATACAAATATTCAGGACCGATATAAAAAAAAAAACAAAATGAATTAATATCACCAATTTTAGAAATGGTACCTAATTTTGTAAGAGTAAGTACGATTTTTATTTAAAATATTAAAAATATCAATAATTTGGTCATCCATGGGCATATGACGATATAAGTGGGGTAAATGATAGATATTATCTGGCCAATCGACAGTTTCAGAGTTATCCATGATTTACGCCACACCAAAATCACGCGCCAAAATAATATTATATTATACATAATATAATATTACCTTTTGGTATTGATTTTATATTGATTCGTGTTCAGTATCAGTGGTATAGTCACCTCCTACTAACTTACTATTTACGTATTATTCGCGTACACATAATAACATTTCGTAATATTGTATAACGCAGTCATACTTTGAATACAGTTGTTTCATCTGAATATTATACGTATACTTACTACAGAAGATACGCGTCGAGCGAGCGCGTAGGTACACGCGCGATCGTATTCGATGTGAGGAGCGGGTAGGACAGTGCGGGTGAATTCTAAAATTTTGCTGGCTTTAGGCGCGCTCTTAAAGACTCCTAGGTTATAGCTATCGGGAAACACAGACTCCGGCAGGGAATTCCACTCCTTAGCCGTACGCACAATGAAGGTATTCCCAAAACGTTTTGTGCGTATGGGTGGGATGTCCACCATGTAACGATGGCGCTTCGCCGTTTGTCTCGTAGTCCGATGATGGAACGGGCTTAGCGGTTGGCGCTTTATCTCCTTTACTCTTAGAAACATCCATAAATTCTATTATCTACATATATGACAAGGCCAAACAGTGGAACTCAGTCTTGATGATATAAGTTTTAAGCTAACATGGTCACTAACAGACAGATAGATAGATATATTCTTTATTGTACACCATAACAGTAAAATAAAATGTAAACAGTATTATTATAACTTAAAACGGGATATTTATCATGTATACTTTTTGTCAGTCTTGATGCTCTGCCCGATTCACGACCAGCACGCAGCCATTCTAACTCATACATGTTAAGGACGCATGTTCAAAATTGATAGGTATCAAATCGCATCACTACATAGACAAGGCTCAAACACACACAAACGTAGGAATAGCTCCGCGAATTATGGGTACGTAAAGTCATTTTGATACTTTAGATTATTTAATTTTTTTTTTTTAATTGCTTCATGGTTGCTTTTATTTTGTTTGCTGTTTGATGTCATGAAATTATTGGAGTGACTTGTAGGTACACTTCGATGACTGGTACTGGATCTCTTTGACAACAAGATGTAAATGTGCAGTTTTTTTTATTATGGTTTCGTAGCCGATTGGCAAAAAACAGAACCCTTATAGTTTCGTCATGTCTGTCTATCTGCCCGTCCGTCCGTAAGTCACAGCCATTTTATTCCGAAACTGTTATGACTACCTACATGTGAAACTTGGTAGGTAGATGTATTCTGTTCCGCCGAGTTGAACCGCTTTCCGATTGATAGACAAAAATATATAAATTTAAGGGGGGCTCCTCATACATGGAACTGAACCTAAAAATATTTTTAAGCTATTGCATAGCTTTTATCGCGGGCTTTGAGCGCGGCGACCGAATCAAGAAATTCCGTAACGAAAATAAAACCTAATACGGTCGAATATGGTTAGTTATTTCAATTCAGGTTACTAACGTTCTATTAGCGTGTTTAGTAAAGAATCGGATTGGTAACCGTCAGTATTTTGGATCAAACCCAGGGTCTCATCATATCTTTTTATGATTTCTTTTTTATTGAAAGTACTTTTATATTATACTTACTAGCTTCTGCCCGCGACTTCGTTCGCGTGGAAGGGGGTTCCCGCGTAAATCCCGAACCCGTAGGAATTTCGGGATAAAAACTATCCTACGTCCTTCCCAGAGTCCGAAACTATTCCCACGCCAAATTTCATCTAAATCGGTTCAGCGGTTTAGGCGTGAAAAGGTAACACACAGACAGACAGAGTTACTTTCACATTTATAATATTAGTATGGATTTAAATATTTTGTAAATATTTTGTTGAATAAAATAAGAAACATTTACATTTTTTTATAGGAGAAAGAAAGTCTAAAATGTCAAAGCCGCGAGAAATAGCTTAAAACTAAAAATGTGGTATAATTGACCCGGTAACTTGAATTAATATCAAAGAAAAAAAAATACTGCATAAATAAAAAAATATATAAATAATTATAATTGCATAAGTTGATAAAAAATGCTATGCAATAGCTTTACCGCGGCAGTCCCCGAGTGCCACACGGGTTTTTTTTTTCATCAAACCTTTTCGTGTGCGGTATCAGACAGGTCTTTAAAAATTATATCGGTTCCTAAAACTACTTCTTCTTAAAGTCAATCGTTTAAAAGATATACGTTTCCAAAGTGGTAAAATGTGTCCCCCCTCTCTAACTTCTATAATAGAATAAAAAAAATTATGCTGTAGGTTTTAATGAAAACTTTCATTAAAATGGTTTGAATGACATCGGGTCAGTAGTTTTTGAGATTTAGCACATTTTCTAAAACCGCAAATATAACTTTGTATTTCATACAAACACTATGAAAAACAAAGTTATTTGGCGTAGTTACTACGGAACCCTTCATGGACGAGTCTGACTCGCATTTGTCCAATTTTTACGAATGAGCCCACTCTTGACCTCGATCTCGCCTGATGGTAACCGATAGATGAGGTCTACAATGGAACGAGCGAGCTCAGAAGATACCTATTTACTTTTGCTTTAAAGACTCAAAGATGGCAGGGAAAACAGAAGCCGGCAGAGAATTCCACAGCTTGGCTGTGCGCACAATAAATGTGGAGGAGAAGCGCTTGACAAGACGGTATATCAACCAAGTTCGAGCTTGTATTGTTAGATACGATGAGATATTATAATTATACGAACTCAGTGGAGTGGCCTGCAGGAATACAGCAACTGCTCTTGAAGATCCTAGACGATAAGAATAGCTTATCAAGTTTGGGTCCATTCTGTTTGGTAGGTGTGTAATTTCGTGGTTTTCGGGGTCGCTAATAATGTATGGGGTTCAAAATCAAAGATTTGGCCAATTAAACTGTTCACCGTGTGTTGCATTTCCTTGGTATGATAGCATTAGCGATCTTGACAAAAGCTGGGTGGAACAATATTTTAATATTAAAAATCAATTTCTTATGTGTAATATATTCTTGGAATATATGAGGAATGAGCTCGTAACTCCATATTTCTTACCCGTCTTGGGATCAATCAATTCTGGAAGAAGACATTTTTGTAAAATCGAATTAAGTGGGTTTCCATTTTTTCCTTTCAGAATTAAAATACCTTTTCAATGATTTTGTAGCGACATCTATCTCGCAACATACAAACTATCCTGTATCGCGCAAGCAGAGTTTACCGCACAACTAGCATACATACAAATCACCCGATCACAAACATCGGGCAGTTGCCCACCAGACAAACTTTAATTTACCAGTCTTGCCTAGTAATACGCAACTGCCCTTGAATTTGATAATACCATTTATGTTTTTTTAATAAAAAATACCCAAATTGCTACAGGTGTGCCTATAATATTTGAAGAGTTCCCGCGATTTCTCCAGGATTCCATCGTCAGATCCTGACTTCATGACAATGGAACGAACTAGAAAGTATACCTTTTCAAATAAAAAAAGAAATTTCCAAATAGGTCCAGTAGTCTTCGAGTAATCGGAGAACATACATAAAAAAAACAGATTCCGAATAAGTGAGGACCTCCTCCATTTTTTGAAGTTGATTAAAAAGTGTTTCTGTCACAAACCAAACAGTAATACAATAAAATATATTGAAACATTAGTGGTTTCCAAATTGCTGCCACAAAAAGTACTACAAATCTGTTGGTCAGATCTTTCCGGACGCTCTTCGTGTGTACTGCGAGTATCGCGACTGCCTCCATTAATCCTGTGTAAAGAGGACCAGATCGTTTTGATGGTCACAATAAAATGACACATATTTACAACTAGCTTTTGCCCGCGACTTCAACCGCGTGTATCTCGGAAAATATCCCATCAGTATATTTATGTGGAGAACATAGCGCCGTCCGATGTAACTGTACAAACTCAAATGACTACTATATATCATTGCCGTGTATTTGGTGAAAACCGTATCAAAATCTTATGTGCTTTTTATCGCGTTCAAACAGACAGACAGACGCGAGGTGGCGGGAGGTCTCTGTTTAGATAAAATTTATTATGGTAGTTACGATCTAATAACAAATATTTTTTGACCACATGTCCAAATACCGTCCCGTTATCCTACACCGGTTCCCGCTCATGCACCTCCGCTGACCTTGATCACCGACTGGAGGAAAGTAAGTGAAAAACAGTAATGAGGTAAATGCAATTAAAGAAATTGGTCAGTTGCATTTTTGCGACACTTGCACTAAATATCTCATGGTGGCAGTTCTAATTTTGTGAAAAGTTTTAGTGATGGATTTTACTTCCGAAGGTATGTACTATATTAATTTCTTATTAGAATATTTTAATGTGTCATAAAATAGACTATCTGTGAATTCACAAAAAAGGCATGTTTTTCTTTGTTTTCGAACTTATCAGGCTTTTGGGGTATTAATGACAGCTGCAGAGGTTACTGCACGGTCAACTGGACATAAAAACGTTGCCAGAGTTATAAAGGACATTCGCGAGAATCCAGCTTCTGCAAGTACATGCATTAGCCTTCAACAACCAAGTGCTATGCAAGTGATAGACTGCTAAGTAATGACGAGGCATTAGCGAATTCAAAAGTCAACAACTCACTCATGTAAACAGACTAGAAAGTGGATTATGAAAGTCGGGCATCACGTGTTTCCATCATATGATTGCATTGTTAAATCAAAAAAAGCATATTATCCTTCCGAGGAGCACATTGTTTTGACACAATCTCGAGCAGAAATTGAGCTACAAGCTATTTTGAATAAAACAGCAGAACGTTTAGTAGAAGCTCAGAGAGAAGTTGTCACAAGTGTGCTCCCCCAATCTAATACCCAATTCATCGTTTATCACACAACATCTCTTATAAGTAAATGCAGATGTGACGGAAGTTCCGGTCATAGTGCTTACAAACAAAGATTTGAAAACAGCGAAGGCACTGATGAGTTCCTTTTTGTTTATTCGTTGGTTCCTCTAAGGTTAATCGACGAGAGTAACAACATTATCTGGCAAAATCCTCGTCCATCATCGACGATGTTTTGTCGTCCAATTAAATTCATTTTTGCCAAAGAAACAACGGAATTGACAAAAATCGAAACAAATAAGGTTTTGGGATAAATAAACGACTACTTGGAGGCTACATCTTATGATCTTGGTGGTTCTCAAATTTCTGTTAAGCACAAGCTTCTGCTGACTATGACTGATGGAAAAGTGTGCAATGCTTTGACAGAGATACATTCATCGCAGAAACGCTATATTTGTGGGGCCACTCCCAGAATGATGAATCAAGATAATTTTGGCTTGGGTTTGTCAACATTACATGCTTGGATTCATTTGTTTGAGTGCTTTTTACACATTAGTTATAAGTTAGATATTAAGAAATGGCAAGCTAGGTCTTCAGAGGAAAAAGCAAGTGTAAAACAACGATCAGACGAAATCAAACAACGATTCAAGCATGAAACGGGATTAATTGTGGACAAGCCAAAGCCAGGATTTAGTTCCACAAATGATAGAAACAAAGCTCGACGTTTTTTCGGGAACCCCGAACTGAGTGCTCAGATCACAGGATTGGATGTTATAATCATCAAACACTTTGATGTATTGTTGAGGACATTGTCTTCTGGCTTCGAGATAAATCTTGTTGAATTCAAAAAGCCGAAGAAGAAACAGCAAGTGCTTCCCCTTGCTTCTCAATGGCGTCGCTCCAGATATTAATGGCATACGCTAGAAGATCCCCAGTTGACCGGTTTTTTGCGAAAACCGTATTATCGGTCACTGAGGATATCGTTGGCTTCTAGGTATGCCAGGAGCTTACTATTAAGTACACGCTCCATACTCTTACAGAGTATGGACGTGACTGAAATAGGCCTGTAGTTGGCCGGGTCAGCACGACTGCCCTTTTTGGGTACAGGCTGAACGTTAGCCAGCTTCCATGCTTTCAGCACCTTTCCAGTCATCTAGCGAAAGGCGAAACAGGCGTGTCAAGATTGGAGACAATTCAGGCGCACAAGTTCTATGAACAGTTGCTGGTATCCCGTCGGGGCCACTAGCTTTGTTCACTTCAAGATTACGCAGCACTCTACGGACGTCCTTCTGATGGATGCGAATGTCCAACATACACGTCTCGCATCCAATAGGAGCATCAGGAGGGTGAGCGCCACTACTATCCAGACGTGAAAACTCCGCAAAGAGGGCGGCAAACAAGTTTGCTGGTTTGAGCAGTGGTTACCACCACTGCTCAAACCTGACGGGTCTACACTACCGTGAGGGACGACAGAAGTTGAATTCGACCGACTTTGCCAGGGACCAAAACGCTTTGCTGCCAACAGGATATGAAGCGAGTTTGTTCCCGATTCGGCTAACGTGGTCAAACCGAACCCTCCGCAAAACCTTCTTGCTGGACTTGGCAGCCCTGTTGAAGGCTCTCTTCTTCTGATCCACGTCATTTGCTTTGCAGTTTCGAGCATCGACCCATGCTAAGTATGCCCCGTGTTTAAGCGCTTCAGCGCGATCACATTCGGCGCCAAATCAAGGTCAAGCTTTTGCCGGACCAATGTGGAGTACTACATACCGTTCTCTGACCTAACAATTTAGGTCAGAGAACGGTATGTAGTACTCCATCCCCTGTCGCAAAACATCTACCACGGCGTTTGCGCACGACGATGATTCATTTGAAGAAAAGCAAGTAGGCTGCCAAGGATAACATGCAAAGAAAGATCGCATGCCATCCCAATCTGCTGACTTATATCGCCAAACCCGCCGAATGACTTTAAGGCTAAGATCGGGCGGAGAGGAGACGGGTACAGACTTCACCAGACAGTGGTCGGAACTACTCCTCGCTACTCGGTAACGATTTACCGAGTAGCGGTCTGGATCTGTAGTCAGTAGAAGGTCCAAGCAATTGGCTTTGTGTGACTCAACATCCGGCACCCTCGTTGCTCCCTGGACCAGCTGAGTGAGATTTAATGCAAGTGCAAGATTGTGCGTCTCTCGCCCAGCATGGTCCGTGCACTGGTATGGGAAGAGCCACTCCTGGTGATGGGCATTAAAGTCCTCCAGTAACACGAACTGAGCTGCTGGGCCGCATCTGCCGCCTCACTGATGTATTGTGTGAGCCTGGTTCTCATAATCTCCGCTGTGCGAGCGGTAGACACAAGCATAGATAATTTTGTCTATGTCCGTGTCCACCAGAGCCCAAAGTGTAGAAAACCTGGAGTCCTCAAGGTTCCGGAGACGCCAATAGCAGATGTCGTCGCGGGCGTACATACATACCGCCGCACGTGGTTTAAAGTTGTGCTCCAAGGTAAACCCTGGGTATGAAAGATACGACACGTCTGATGGACATCTGATCTGCGTCTCCGAAAGAAACAGCAGAGCAGGTTTCAGTCTCGAGGTGGTGGTAGACTGCGACGAGATTTGAGTGCAGACCTCGGATATTACTGAGGTGCACTTTGAGAGAGAGGGAGTGCAGCCGCTGTTTAACTTTGCTCTTTTTATTCCATTTCATGATTTAGAGAGTGAAGAGGAGAGAAGAAGGAAGTGAAGTGAGGCTTCACGCTGTTAACTTCCAGACCCACACTAGACGGATGGTATTGATTGGGGAACTAGTCTGGAGACTGCGGGGACGCCCAAGCCCCCCCGGGAATGACCATCGGGCCCTCTCATCTGGTCGCCAACCAGCACGATGGTGCATTCCGGGATGTTTCGACAGTTGGTGGGGCAGCCTGTCATGTGTGGCTGGCACACTACTTGGGCCCCCAACTACCTGCGGTCGGCCAGCGGCGCACCGTGCCTCGGATCCGCTCCTCTCCGCGACTAGTCTCCCGATACGTCCGCACTAGTGCGAGCCAGATTGGTCTTTCAGCAGTGAAGCAACTACTTCGACCCAACTCCTTGATAGGCTACACAGGGCATCGTACCGGAACACAGCTAGGCCGTTTGGCGGTACCTACGTCTTTGCCCTGTGGGTGGTCACAAGCCTGCAGTTTTAACCTGCCACCTGTTTGATGTCACCTGATTAGCACCACCCGAGGGCCACGTGTAGGGATTTGCAAACGGGTATCCTCTTACGGACACGGGTGACTCAGCCCCCAAAGCTGTCTGTCGGTCTGTCCGTCCGTATGTCACAGCTATTTTATTCCGAAACTATTAGGACTATACATGTGAAACTTGATAGGTAGATGTATTCTGTGAACCGCTTTCCGATTTTAAGAAAAAACTTAAAAAATATTTAAAATAAAGGGGGGCTCCCCACACATAGAACTAAAACTGAAAATATATATATATATTTCATGAAACCTATGCGTGTGTGGTATCTATAGAAAGGTATTTAAAAATAACATTAAAGTTTCTAAAAGGACATTTTCATAAATTAAATTGTTTAAAAGATGAACGCTTCCAAAGTGGTAAAATGTGTGTGTGTGTCCCCTCTAACTTCTATAATAATGGAGTGAAAAATCTAAAAAATACATATATCTGTAGATCTTAGTATAAACTTTCAACCAAAATAAATTTGAACGAGATCGGGTCAGCAATTTTTGATATACAGCATATTTTCTAAAACCGCAAATATAACTTTGTAATTCATACAACTACTATGAAAAACAAAGTTATTTGGCGTAGTTGTAAAAAATGTAAATAAGCTAGTTTTAAGAAATTTGCAAGTTATTTCTTTTGTCTATTAAATATACATATTATGTTATATTATTATAGTTACTTCGGAACCCTTCATGGGCGAGTCTGCCTTGCACTTGGCCAATTTTTTGGGGGGGAAAATCATCAAAATGACTCCTTTCGCTCTGGGTGTAGCGGAAAGTAGTGTCAGACGAATACTGAATAAAAACCCACTCTGTTCCTTCAGTTGCCCTTCTGATCCGGGGCTGCGGTATCTATACATATATATGTCTGTAGATCTTAGTATAACCTTTCAACCAAAATTAGTTTGAACGAGATCGGGTCAGCAATTTGTGAGATACAGCATATTTTCTAAAACCGCAAATATAACTTTGTAATTCATACAAACACTATGAAAAACAAAGTTATTTGGCGTAGTTGCAAAAAATGTAAATAAGCTAGTTTTAAGAAATTTGTAAGTATTTTTTTGTCAAATAAATATACATATTACTTATATTATATCATTATAGTTACTTACTACTATATATATATATATATATATATATATATATATTGTAGTTTATTATATAAATATATAATAAAAAAAATATCATGAACAAAATCATTTTAACTAAAAATAAGACAGATTTCCAAAAATAACAAGTTGGAAGTATTTTTTTTTGTTTTTAGTGTTTTGGTTTGTCGACTAGTGCTTTACCTAGTTACAAAAGCCTAAATGTAAACTACTTATCACCATTTACAAAATATTGCTTTTCCCGATGCAGAGCCGTTCATTTTTGAGGAGTTCTTCAGGTACTTCACCATCAGCTCAACTTCACCATATACATGTTAACAAGTATAAAGTGATTAACAACCATATTCTAGTAATCGAATCGCAACTCATGAAATACTTATAATTGAGTAGTTCCGGTAGCCATCTGTGGTCTTCATCATCAGTTCCACTTCACCGAATGGTATTTTCCGAGAGCAACTACACAAGTTACTTTAAAAAATAATAATATTTGAAGAGTTCCCTCGATTTCGACAGGATTCCATCTTCAGATCCTGACTTGATGACGATGGGACCACCTGGAAATATACCTACCAGGTGCCTTTCAAACAATAAAAATAATTTTTCAAATCGGTCTAGTTACGAGTAATCGGGGAACATACATTTAAAAAAAACCGAGTCGCTTGCACCCATTAAAAAAATCGGTATCATCTTGGGTTTTGACATTTATTCAAAAAAGATAACAATTATTCCCAAACAATAGATAAAAAAAACTTTTTTGCAAAAAATAAAACCGACTTCCATATCAAAACACTACAAAGACTAAAATAATTTTAATTTCGGTAGTCGGTGTTATTGGTTTTGTATTTTCTTTTTTATTCACACCGCCTTCCGAAATTAAAATTATTTTAGTCTTTGTAGTGTTTTGATATGGAAGTCGGTTTTATTTTTTGCAAAAAAGTTTTTATTTTCGCGCTTTTTAGTGGGTCAGTGAATTTTCCAAATCGATTCGTAAATGACGGAGTTATGCGCGAACAAAAAACGCAATGCAGAGTAAACGAAAAGATCATCAAGGTAAATTATTTTTTTCGACTTTTTTTGATTTTTCAGAAACGGCTCGTCTGATTTCGATAAAATTTTCATGGGACCATTTGGGAAGTATACCCTTTCCAACAAAAAAAGAATTTTTCAGATCGGTTGGCAAGCGACGGAGTTATGCGTGGACAAACATAAAAAAAAAAAAAAAAAAAAAAAAAAAAAAAATACAAACATCCGAATTGAGAACCTCCTCCTTTTTTAGAAGTCGGTTAAAAACTTACTTTCTCAAGTTGCTCATATAAAATGCGTAAAGTATCGAAATAAGTATTGTGTAGTATTATGAATTATTTTGTGTTCGTACAGCGATCTATTTTTAGACAAATTTCTGTTGACAAGCGACATAGCGTCCACTCACGAAGGCGGCTGACCGCGTATTAAAATTTCTTTACACTTTTCTGTCCAATAAATCTAAACAGTGACCAACGAAAATAACCCTTAATGCGACCAGTTAAGATTCATGCGCTTTAGCAAAATATGTGAAAAATTTAGAAGGGTTTTTATTTTTTTGTGAAGCTATTTGTTACATTTTCGTTATTATTAATAGGCTCATTTTGAGGTAATTATATCTGCTAGCCTGTGGTATTTTTTAAGAATCAAAATATGTAAATGTTTAGCAGAAAAAGAATCCTAAACTTAACCCTTTTTCCTCAACTTTGTATGCAGAGGTTTTGAAAAATCGTGTTTACAATACTAAAAACCATATTTTTTGTATTTTAAACACGGCTGCTTTGGAGATAAAGAAGTAATCTATCTATTGCAACTGTTAGTTTTGTTTGAATTTCTTTATATTAGTCGGAAAAGGCACCCAAAAACAGCTTATTTACGTCAGATTCGAACTTACGTCCTTAAATCCTAGGAGCTCACTACTTACAAAGAAAGCAAAGATAGTTCATTTTAGAAAAAATAAGTTTTTGTGTGCTTTATTTATCCAAAACCAAACATTACGGAACACACAAGTCCAATTGTTTCACTCCGGTATCGTGATCAACGTTTGCTACGCGCGCAGATACACGGAGGGCATTCAAATATTCATATTAAGCGCATAACAAGGGAAAAAGCGTAGAGTAGGGGGTGGGGGTAGGACGCCGGTCTGGTCAACCTGTAGGGGGGGTGGGGGCACTCGGCGCGGTTTAAAAGGCAATCCTCATAAAAGCTTAATACGGCTGCAAGTGCGCGCGGGCTGGGCCGGCCACCAGCGTACTGACACCGTGACGTCATCCATTTTCTCTGGATGTAAAGCCGTGCGCTCCTTTGTAACGTTTGAAGAACACTCGCGGCACACTCCATTCTGCTTGTCTCAGTTTTGTAGTATGATTGCCAGAGAGTAACAAGGCGTTCAATATCGTACTTGAGTGCAAATTATGGCGACAAGATTGTTCTATAGATTTGCTATTAGCAGTTTCTTAGTGCCATGCCATGCCAGCATTGCTCCAGAACACTTCAGATCAATTATGATCGGGATGATCTATTAACTGATTTTATTTTCAAGTAATATTATTATTTATATTTCTGTGAGCTATAATTCCAGAATTCTCTTTTCGAGCCCTTTAATTTTGTAACCCACATATTTTTTATTTTTGTTAAGTAGAAGTAACCTATTCACTCTTGTCTTAAAGACCCCTACGTTATAGCTATCGGGAAACACAGACTGCGGCAGGGAATTCCACTCTTTAGCCGTACGCGCAATGAAAGTATTTCTAAAACCGTTTTGTGTGTATGGGTGATAATAACGTGTGAGATAATGGTCGTTAACATTATCTAACTAGTTTTCTACATCGTCATATATCCACCCATTTCATCATAATTCCAAGCAACATCGTCTCCAAAACAGAGAGTTCGACAAAAATATAATATGAAGATCAATGGAACCTATCATAAGATCAGAGCCGTTATCTCATTGGTATCGACCGGCACAAGTGCATTAGTCGCGTATTCAAACAGTCAGTAATGAGTGGAGATCGCCTTCGCTAACGAACCAGCGAGCTAGATTAGGGAGGGCCTCCGATGCCGGAGTGTCGTCGGCCTCTTGCGTTTCCTTTGGCATTAGCCTCGTGTGTCCTCCTTTTAGTAAACCGTCCTAAGGCGCCCGGCGCGCGGCGGTTCGTTCCTGCGGATTTATAATTGCAATATATTGCCTTGATTTAGCTATCGTGCTCTTTGTAACAGTTTCGAGATGAATTGAGGAAAAACAACGTATTCGTTTTCACTACGAAAGAAGGTGTAGAATGCGTAAAGAAATATTGACCTTGCTGTCTCGTTTTAACTAAATAGATGGCTATTTAGTTAAAACGAGATTCTAAGAGAGAGAGCTATTGATTGACTTTAGAGTAAACATTCGTAGGTCATCAAACTTTTACATTAGGACATTAAACTTTCCAATGACAACACTGTACCATCCAATTCGTTATGTTTATATAAAGTGTCCATGTAGCTATAAGGTAGGCGGTAGAAAAATATTTTATCTGTGACACAAAAATATAAAACACTAGCTTTTGCCTGCGACTTCGTTCGCGTGGGAGGTTTGTCCTACGTAATTCCCGATCCCGTGGGAATTCCGGAATAAAAACTATCCTATATCCTTCCCAGGGTCCTAAACTATTCCCATGCCAAATTTCATCTAAATCGGTTTAGCGGTTTAGGCGTGAAAGGTAACAGACAGACAGAGTTACTTTCGCATTTATAAATTAGTATGGATGATGAGTATGTGTTAGTTATCCAATTTGTGGATATAGGTATACAGGCGCACTAGTCGATCTTCGAGGGTAAGCAACACTTGCCAAGGTCTGCCTTTGGATGTGTGACCATATCAACACATCGAGATTTCTCCGCGCCTCAGAAAGCTTGTTGGTCCCGGCTGTCACCTGTACATATTTGACAGTCCAACCAGAAAATGTGACACAGGACTTGCCAAGGAGTTTTGTGCTACTAGCTACTGAGTTGTGCCATGATGTGTTAGTTATCCAGTTTAACTAAAGTAAGTCTCAACTGGAGACAGTTGCAGTGAACGTTAATCGGCCTTCCATCATGATACTCATGAGTGAGATCACACTGACGACTCATTCCGAAGCAGAGCGATGTCTTGCGACGCGTGAGGTGCGCGTGACACGTTAACGACGGCCCTAATTAAAAGCTAATGTGGCTCCGAGTTCGCAAGTTAGCAAGCCGCCGCCCGCTCGCGGTTACTATCGATCGCAAATTAACTGGCACGCGCCAAACATTCTGACGTCACGTTAACGACTTTCAGAACGTCACGCTGCCGCTTCTTGTCACACTTGCACATAGTCTTGTGATCTATGACGACTAACCTACCGCTGATTTGCTTTTGAAGTTGCCGGAACTTTCGAGGATTGGCATCAGAACACAAGTCTGTGCGCCGGTCAGGGTGCTTAGTATCTATGGGCACTGCATCCAGTAACAAGCTGGCGACGCTGCGCACCGCGTGCAAACTTGTTAACAATTAAAATAAAAAATTGTAAATCAGTAGAATGACCGGTGGCAACGAGCCCCTCCTATTATAATAATACGTTATACGGGAATTATTGGTGTCATAACTCCACTGGCACGGCACGCCCACTGCGCGCCGCCGCCGCCGACACAAACCCGAAATGTACGATAAAAACGCGTTTCAGTCGCGTGTTGTGCTTTATGACGCAGTAGCGTTGAGCTGCGGCTTTGTGTGATGCCGGCACAAACGGTTACAAATACTGGCTTTACGAGGAGCTCATTGCACTGAACCAGCTCGGTACATTCACGGACAGAGTATTGCACTCTCAAAGCGTTCTGTTAATATGAGAATCACTCTTTAGTACGTTCCCTATCGTTAACGGAGAACTAATAGCCTGTAACAGACTTTCTATCCTGATCACTAAAAGTACCTATATAATAAACTAGCTTCCGCCAGCGACTTCGTCCGCGTGGAAAAAAAAATCCCCCGATTTTGAAACATTCTTCATTACTGCTCCGCTCCTATTTGTCTTAGCGTGATGATATATAGCCTATAGCCTTCCTCGATAAATGGGCTATCTAACACTGAAAGAATTTTTCAAATCAGAACCGTAGTTCCTGAGATTAGCGCGTTCAAGCAAACAAACAAACAAACAAACAAACTCTTCAGCTTTATAATATTAAGTATAGATAAAGTCATCTGGTATTCATGAACGTGTCATTGGGTTTGGCGCGGGTAGCGGTGCGAAGAGGGGAGTGGGGTGGTGGCCAGACGCCATAAATCGTAACGTAATGAATGCCGATCTCGCTTCAATAAAATTGTCCCACATTATATGACACAGGACACATGCGCGGCGACGCGGGCCGCACAATCACCGCCATCCTCCATGTGCTCCCGGAAATACAACTGTTCTGTTATAAGTTGACTGAAGAGTCTACTGATTCACACTCTATTACGTCTGAATGTCATCATCATGACATCGGATACTAAGTACGACGCATACAACGATTAGATATCTCTGTATTCTACATGGAGTGCAGCAACTGGGTAGCACTATTATACCCCCTCGCCAGTTTGCTGTCAGATTTTTAGGCTTGTGACTACTCATAGCGACAGTGAATGTTCACAAGAACCAGGACCTTCACTTGCTTTTCTAAATACAGAAGAGTCTCTGTGAGCACTGTGTGACCTCCTATCCAGACACGGCCATGACGTGCATTTGCCTCGGTTTTTTTCCCTTTTTTTATCTAAATCTCTTATTGTCCTCACTAACATAATGTAAGTACTAATGACCAATTCTATTCTAAAGTAATTTTGGTAAGTTTGTTTTTCTGTGGCAGTAAATACTTTTTCTTTGTTTTTCTTCCACACTTAATAGTGTTGCGTCTCCTTTCTGTGCGGTTGTAATTATTTAACCTCGAGTTATAATTAAGATTTATCACGTCGTATTTTCATAATACTATGTAGCGACATCTATCTCGCAACAAACAAACTAAAGATCGAAAGCCTGTATCGCGCAAGCAAAGTTTACCGTACCACTAGCCTACATACAAATCACCCGATCACAAACATCGGGCAGTTGCCCACCAGACTAAACACCTGTCTGGTCGGAGGATCCTCCCTTTTCAACGTGATTTGACTTTACAGCGTTAAGCAAATAAACTCGTTAAATAAAATTTACAACATTCATAGATCTATCTAAGTTGGAAATACTGTCTATTCGTTTTTTTAATCTATGTCACATACTACAGTTAAAATGAAACAGCGTGATTAATAAAAATCTCTGCATTTAACTAAAATTAATTAAAAAAAAAAAATGCAGGCAAGGATCAATCAGCGGACGGAAGAGGTGGCCACCGCTTGACGGTCTGCGAGATATTATATTACGAGTGCAGTAATGCTGCTACAACACTCGGTCCATCTGACTTACTTATGCTAACTCGATTGTATACACACTATTATTTTATTTACTGGCTATCCCGCTCGTAAACATCTTTGTTTATTTTTATAGAGGATGTAAATATAACTTGCTATTAGTAATAAGTGTCTCTAATATTTTAAATTAAATACTCCGAGTACTTTAAGAAGTAAGTTCGTGGACTTCAAAATAAACGAACAAAATTAACATAATTATAACTTTATACAGTCTACGAATGTTGTTTCGCGGAGCTATTAATACTGAGCTCGTCACATGCGGCTCATATCGCGCAGCCGCTTAGAATGACTCCTGAAGTTACAATAACCTGACAACTATTGTACTATACTATACCTACCACTGAGAAATAAGCACGCGGGAGCAAGCAGGGTACGGTGGGACGAGGGAGCGGTGCACGGGCTTGGTGTATTCATGAATATTGATACAGCATCGTGAATATTCAGCGTGGCGACACTCGCAATTGAAAACATGCCGCAAAGTGCGCGCCAGAACCTCGGCAATCGCGGCAACATCGCGGCAACTTCGCGCGACCCTCACCGCGACTTACAACTTCACTTACAGGGCACGAGTTCTCGCATCTACAGCACTTATGTTATTCATCATCTATTTTTCTCGGAATCTGAAACTTTCAAGGTACCTAGTGAGTTTATGAAAATAAAATATGTACTCTCAAACCGTATGCTTATATTAAATTCGTGGAATAGACAGCGCGCAGCAAATTCAAACGTTCGGCTTATCACGATAATATGGGATGATCCGCCTTCAAGCGCTTCATCTCAAACGCAGCGCTCGATACGCTGATGTTTTTAAACTACCATTTCCTCAATTAATAATAAAATAAAAATGTAAGAAATAAACAACATACCCCTACAAATATAGAAACTTTATAGTAATGATAAACAAAATACATTCAGTAATGAATATCCAGATCGCACGCATCGATCAAGCCCCTTCTAATGTCATTTGTCTGTAATTAGCGAGATATACCGCGGCTGTTAGTATAGACCTTTCTGAACAACGTCCCGCGTGGTGGATCCCACGTCCTGCTTCCCGCATCCCGCATCCCACACAGAACAACATCCGCATCGCTCAGGTGTCGTGAAGCAGAGCGGGGAGCGCCTCCTCACCTATTAATGAAGCCAATTTGAATAAACTCGGGCATATTAGACGCGGGGCGTGGGTGCGACGCCAGCGGGGAGGAGGAGCTCGGTGCGCGCACCAATTAATTATTTCTTGTGTCCTGACTTACGCTCGCCTCCGTCTTTGAATGTAGTGATTAATCAGGTTTTTTCCCTCGGTGGATAAATCTCGAAGGATCAGTGGGCTGCGGGCACACGCGCCGACGTTATTTATGTGCGAGCACCGCCGGTGCACGCGAGCCCTTACACCACGCCGGGAGAGGCGAACCAGTGGCGTTATGTCAGCGTTAGCGCGGCGACACTGATTGCCGAAATGTATAGGATTGTCACATGATCAATCCCTAATACTAAGGCATTTGGGCTGTCGCAATCTGTGATAGAATGGCAATTAAAATAAAATAATATTACCTATTTCTCTTATTACTTTAATAATACTTATATAAATAATATTATACTAGCTTCAACCCACGACTTCGTTCGTATGGGATAGGAAGGTTTTCCTGCGTATCCTGTGGATATTCCGGGATAAAAAATAATCTATATTTTATTCCAAGATTTCAAATACCAAGCAACATACTAATTCCATCATCGGACTACAAGACAAACGGCGATGCGCCATCGTTACATGGTGGACATCCCACCCATACGCACTAAACGTTTTGGGAATACTTTCATTGTGCGTACGGCTAAGGAGTGGAATTCCCTGCCGGAGTCTGTGTTTCCCGATAGCTATAACCTGGGAGTCTTTAAGTCAAGAGTGAATAGGTTACTTCTAGGCAAGCGTGCTCCATCTTCAACCACATCATCACTTACCATCAGGTGAGATGGAGGTCAAACGCGAGCCTATTCCGAATAAAAAAAACATACCAAATTTCATTCAGATTCGTTCAGCAGTTTTTGCGTGAAAAATACGTGAAATATTCATCCATCCTCACAAACTTTCGCATTTATAATATTAGTAAGAGTAAGATAAAATTATTAAAATAAGCCATCTGTATCCCACTGCAGGGCGAAGGTATCTCTCCCCCCCCCCCCCCTCCCCTTCTAAATACCTATCCAAAGCTGTTCATGGCCAATATTTAAGAGAGCCAAGCTCGGCCCGCCATCTCCGCCTGGGCCTGTCGCGTTATCGTTTACTGCTGTTACGTATCCACTGGATTACCCTTGCTTGCCCATAGCTCTTTTTTTTTTTTTTTTTTTTTTTTTTTTTTTTTGTGTGGCATCTCGCAGGTCAACCTCTGAGGTTGTCGGCTGCTTAACCGGGCTTGCCTGTGGTTGCCTTAATTAATAAATTAATTAAAGCCTCCAGCCAGGGCTTATTAGAAAACTTACAAACTAGGCGACTACACGCTAAGGGCACCCCCTGTGGGGTACGGACCTCGGCTTAGGGCGTCGCAGTGGGAGGGCAGCTAGGGACAGGCTGGATCACATATTTTTATTATTAATAAGGGAATTTAAAGCTACTGGCTCAGCGTCGCGGGCTGGCTCTGGCAAGGGTCGGGGCGGACTATTACGGGGACGTCGCGGCGGGCCTCGGCGGCGAGGACGGAAGGACGGTCGGTTTTTGTTTTTGTGTGCCACTGTACTTGTTTCCCTACGGCTCTCTTGGAGCAGGGTGATTGCGTCATCGGGAGTGACAAGGGTATGCCTTGGTCGGCGAATCTTAGAGATACGCGAGGGTTCGTATTGGGCGGCCGATACGATAAGGGGATTCCTATGTTGGATTGCAGTATCAAAGAAACGCTTGGAGACACGTTTCATGAACTGCTGGATGGTGGGCATCTTGAGGTCTACGTGAAGAAGCTCATTTCGAACATAAAAGGGGGTTCCCGTGACTCTACGGAGGAATCGGTTTTGAAGGGTCTGCATCTTGTGGAGGAGGTAGGGCTTTGCGTGTGCGAAAACAACGCAGGCGTAGGTCATGATGGGACGGATGACCGCGGTGAAAATACGCAGCTTGCACCTGAGTGATAACTTGCTGCGGGAGCTAAGAATGAAGTGGAGCCTACCTAGAGCGAAAGCGGCGCGCGAACGTGCCTGCTTTATGTGCTCAGCGAAGGAAAGGTGTTTATCGAGGACCACGCCTAAGTATTTGGCTTGCTTTTCCCAGGGGATCGGCTTGCCGTACATGGTAATTGGACGGGGGGAGGGTGGGTTTATCTGCGGCTTAGAAAAGAGGACTGCCTGGCTTTTGTCTGGATTGACTTCGATTCTCCATTTCCGGAACCACTTGGCCAGAGTGTTTGCGGAAGTTTGGAGAGTGCGAGCGATGGCATCGGGTTTAAGACCGGTATAATAGATAGCCGTATCGTCGGCAAATAGGGCTAGCTGAGTATTTTTATGCTTGGGGATATCGCTAGTGAATAGCGTGAAAACGAGGGGGGATAGTACGGAGCCTTGAGGAACTCCTGCGCGAATGGGATGGGGGGAGGAAAGCTCCCCCTCAATTCGGTAACGAAAGGTGCGATTCGATAAAAAGTCCCGTAGGATGAGCACGAGACGGTCAGGCACGCCGAGTTGGTATAGCTTATAGATTAAGCCATTGTGCCAGACTTTGTCGAACGCTTTCGCTATGTCGAAGAATAAGGCTCCCGTTATTGCGCCCCGTTGGAAGCCGGCGCTGACGTGTTCTATGATGCGGTGGACTTGTTGGATACATGAGTGTTCGGTTCTAAATCCAAACTGCTCATTGGGTATAAGACTCTTTGCTTCGGCAAAATCTTTGAGCCGCTTATATATAAGCCTTTCATAGATTTTACCAAGGACGTTGAGTAAGCTAATGGGACGGTAGCTAGACGGGTCAGACTTGGGCTTGCCTGGTTTGGGAATACCTATGACGGTGGCCTGTTTCCAGGTTGCGGGGAACATATTATTGCTCAATGCACCATTGAAGATGGCAGTCATTAGCACTATAAGCTGGGCGGGGAAAAGTTTGAAAACCCTATTGGTGATGCCGTCGGAGCCAGGGGCTTTTCGCGGTTGGAGACTTTTAATGATATCCTGGACCTCATCAGGAGTGATGAGGGCCAGTGGATTATTGGGATCTTCGACGGGCGGAAGGGAAGTTCTACGTTCGACTTCGGCGTTCACCATATCGAGGTGGGCTTGGTCTACTGGTTGAGAGCTGGGAGAACACTGGGACTCTAGGCTGTCGGCTAGGCATTCTGCTTTTTCAGAGTTATCGAAGGCGACACTCTTATCGGGACGAATGAGAGGAGGCATTGTGGCCTCTTCAGTGGATCGTAACTTCCTCTGAAGCTGCCAGAAGGCAAGATGGGTGGGCTCAAGTTCGCTCAGCATCTTGTCCCAGCTCGCATTACGCTGCTCGGTAATGCGTTTCCTTACAGCACGCTGTAAGTTGCGCATGTGAGCTTTGTTTGCGGCGCAGGGAAAAGCGCTGTACGCACGGATGGCTGCGTTCTTCTCGGTTATCAGATTCCGTACATCGTCCGGGAGTTTCCAGCGGTGGTCTTCCACTACAGGAACTTCCCTTGAACAATCGTTCAGGACGGATTGTACGTGATTTGTAAGCGAGTCGATCGCCGCCGTCGTGTCAGCGACTGAGACTATGTGGTCAGGAATGGTGTCCAATTGAGGCGACGTGGTGGATTTCAGTTTTTCACTTACTTTCCTCCAGTCGGTGATCAATTGGGTCGGAGGAGGTTGGGTAGGATCATGGTTACCCGAGCGGGAACCTAGGTGTAGGATAACAGGACGGTGATCCGAGTTGAGCTCGTGAAGCGCTTCTATGGAGTGTAAACGGAGGTTTACATTCTTTAGGAGCGCCACATCGAGGACATCGGGGTTATGGTTGGGGTCGTGTGGGTAGTGGGTGGGAGTCATCGGAGCGATGACGTCGTAGTTTAGGGTCGCGCCTAGGTTATACACGATTCTGCCTCTGGCATTTGTCGTGTTGCTGTTCCAAGCGGGGTGTTTGGCGTTGAGATCGCCCGCTAGTAAGACGGAGTCACTCAGGCCGAAGAGAGTCGTGAGATCGCTGGTGAGCGCGATAGGATCGTCTGAAGCAAGAGACGCGACCGATGGTGGGGGATGGTAGGTAGAGATGATGGTTATCGGAGGATGACCAGTCATGCCTAGTCGACAGGCAGAGTACTCTAGGTGAGAGAGAGGCGCGGGTGGGGTCAGAGGGATGCAGTATAACTCCTTTCTATAATAAATAAGGGTACCGCCGCCGTGGCAACGTGTTCTGTCATTGCGAACTAGACGGTAATTCGCAATTTTGGGGTCAGCGCGGTGGGGTTTCAAAAGGGTCTCCTGTATAAGGAGGACGTCTAATTGGTGGTCGCGGAGGAATTTAGTTATTTCGGCGCGTTGGTTGAAAATGCCATTGGCGTTGAAAAAACCTAATTTGAGGGATCGAGGCCTAGTGTGGTTTGTGCGTTGGGAATCCATTGGATCAGTCCATCGCATCCATCTGGTCGAGACCTAGCACCACATCACTGTGTGTGCTGAATATTTGGCTGTACATTGCCGTCGTAATTTTGCCGTTATTCTGCTGTTCGGCAGCCAGAAGGGCATCGCGGAGAGATCTGGCTTGGCGGGTCATAAATAACCTATAATGGCGCAGTATAGTCTGGGCGCAAGCCTCGCCGTGCGCGACGGGTGAGGGATTGGGCGGTTGTTTGACTGCAGGAGCAGCAGTGGTTTGAGGCGCGGGTTTGTGACTGGCTGTGGGCTCTGTAGCCACGGCTATAGGCAGGATCTGCGCTGCGATGGGTATATCCATCAGTGCCTGCAAAGGTTTGGCAGGGGCCAAGGAGGGAAAGGCTTTTTCGTGGTTTAGCCTGTTCCATGGGGACGGTCTCTGAGGAGCGAGACGTTGGGGAATTTGAGAAGAAGGTGCCTCTCTCTGTTGGCGGGCGTTGGCGCGCTTCGCTAATTTAGGAGCGAGTTTGGGGGCTTTGGGACAGCCGCGGTAGTTTGCCGGGTGACCGGTCTGGCCGCAGAGAACGCAGCTGGGTGGTTCCGAACAGAGGGTTCGGTCTTTAGGCCGTGGGCAGTCCGCAGTGCTATGCTCGCCCAGACACTTGACGCATCTGGGAGTCGCATAGCAGTTGCTCTGCGCATGGCCATACAGTTGGCAACGGTGGCATTGTCCCACTGTTGCGGTTTTGTAGGGCTTTTCTATTGAGATACCGGATAGGGAGCAAATAGACTTAATCTTAAATATTGGGTGATGACCTTCGGTTGGTTCACAAATGACAAGAACCATGTCGTACAATTCACCGCCTCTCGCTTTATGTAAGCGATGGACGGCGATAACTGATATACCTTGATCGGCAAGGTCGTCTTTAATATCCTGTACTAGGATTTCTTTAGGGACACGTTTAATAATTACACGAGTGGGCGTGTCCTCGGGGAAGGAGAAAGTGTGAAAGGAAATATTCCTTTCACGGAGGGCGCGATATAATTCCCTATAGTCGTTCGACGTAGGGACGGTGACTTTAATGCCATTTTGGCAGGCACGGGCGTTTGTGTAGTTGATCTTTCGATCAACACACATCTTAGACACATCAGTCCATTTCCCCTTGTCCTGGATGTAAAAGGGGGGCAGAGGGCGTTGCTTCCTTTGGGTTGAGGAAGTTTGGGCTATCGGGCTGGGGGGACGACTATCCTGC
Organism: Tholera decimalis; assembly: GCA_943138885.2. Lineage (NCBI taxonomy): Eukaryota > Metazoa > Arthropoda > Insecta > Lepidoptera > Noctuidae > Tholera > Tholera decimalis. Next base: position 623,805 of record OW964553.2, on the reverse strand, counting down.
GCGCGAGTGGAGGTCGTTGGGACGGGGCTAGCGGGTCGTACGGGCGTTTGAGTTGGGGACGGGGGTGACGCGGTGGTCTTTTTGGCCTTGCTGGCCTGGGAGGTTTTCCCTTTCTTCCTCTTGCCGCCGGTGACGACTTGAAAGTCGTCTTCCGAAGATGAGGGGCATGATGACAAATCATTGTCGGAGTTGTTATTGGACATAGGTTCGGTGATGTCCATTTCACGGAATTCAGGTGCAGCGCACACCTGCGCGGCGTCCATTGTTTTATGAACAATGGGATTAGTAGGTGGGCCGGAAACAATGGGTGATTTCGGGAATCGGGCGATCGGCACGACTTTGTCGGCGGGCGGGGGCAATAGAGGGCTATCTACCTGGAAGTCGTTCGTTGTTTGATGAACAATGGGATCGGAGTTAATAAACACTTCCGTGAATTGACCAACTGGGATGCCTTGATCGGCAAGCGGGGGAGATAATGGGCTGTCAAGCGCGTCACTAAAATCAGCGATGTTGGCTTCGGTAGCCGGAGGACTATTAGCGATTTCACGCTGGATTTTTCCGCCATATTTGGCGGAAATAGCAGGGTTTTCCCTAAGGATCTCTAACAATATCTCCAAAATATTGGAGTTCGCCATGATTGGCGAATGGATCAAAAATTTAATGAGGAAATTTTGGAGATTTCTCTCCCGCGGGGGGCCTATTTAAAGCCTAACTGGCCTAACTCCCCGGATGGATGGGTCCGGGGATGTGTAACCCTCCCAGTCGGGTAGAGACTGGGAGGTGAGTACCTAATGGTGAGCCCTAAGCTTGTAACCGGTCGCCAGTCTTATTGTGCGAACCGGGCCCTATTGGGTCTAGTGCGAAGGGGTAGACACACCCAACCGACACTAGGTGAGTAGCTGAAAAGGAAACTCAGTAACTAGGTTTGACTAGGAGATCCCCCAAGGCCAAAACCTAGCACTCGACTCCAATTGACTGCTTCACCCTGAAGGGGATCAGCGGGTGCGTCGGGTCAGCACCCCCTTGGTTTTGTTGACACCGTGAGGTTTCCACCAAGGACCACGAAACTGTGGTTTTACCCTGAAGGGGACAAACCAAATTGTTTTTGACGATACTCTGTTAGAGAAACAGGAAATCCTTCACCGCCTCGAAAAAGGCGGATCCGGACCAGGCGTCGTAGTCGGCGACTACGAATGACGTCACGGCGAGCGCGACGAAGCGATGACACAGACACAGAACGATCGAGAGCGCGGAGCGGTACGACCGTCGCGGGCGAGCGTCGGAAGCGGAATCGTTTGTGCCCATAGCTTTTTCGGCATGCGACAGATATAGTCAGACTAGTTCCATGTTAGCTTGGCAGTCGAGTTCCCTATATCAGCAATTTGAGTTTTGGAATATAATATCAAGATTGTTACGCGATCTCTAATTTAACTCGTACTTTTGTTATACTGTGTACCATCGCTCACTGACAGACCCTAAATGTGGACTTCTGATTATTGGTTAGTAATCAGGTTTGCGTGCTGTAGATGAGGATAGGCAGAATACACACATCCATGAGTTTTTGTAGTGAGAATGGTCCTTTCAATATTTATTACATCGATCAATAGGTTTTCCAGGATTTTAACTGTAAATTAATAAATAAATATCAATGAATGTTTGTTTGACGTGTTGTGTTGTGCGTTCCAGGCGAGACGGCGGCGGCGAGCGCACCCAGCCTGGCCGCGCCGTCCCCCGGCCGCGCTGCGCCCGCGCCGCTCTCCACGCCGGTATGTTGTCTCACGTCACCTAGCTAGTAGCTCTCTTCAACACATCTGGCTTCTCTCAGCTATGTTGCCATCGACTGCAGCCTACCAGCCACGTCATGTACACTCCCAGTGGCTGGTTGACACGATATCTCACAAAACGTATCTAGTACTCGTAATGGTAACATTGCAGTCAAGAAGAAACCTGGGCAGTCGTCTGTCGCCTCATATTACTTTACACGCCCACTTTGCCCACGCAGACATTATCAATGAATGCTGCTCGAGCTAGCAGTTATATCTGCACTGATACTAGCGTACACCTACACGGCCTGATGCCACTTAAAATTCACGATGAATATCAGGCTTGGATAATAGAAAAGTACTAACATCGAGAAAACTTACTGTTAAATTTTAAACAAGCTTTAGTCTCCAAATGAAAACACATGAATGATTGCGTTAAGTACCCTCACTTTGCCAAAATATTACTTAACCGTGAAAACTGTATTTAAAGAAAATACCACCTCGCTCGCCATGTGTGTGGTGGGCACATGAATAAAAGTGCTCCGTGCGTCATCCATCAGTGAGCGCTCTCGATCGCTGCGTGCCGCGCCATCAATTCGAACGGTTTCATCTGGTAAAAGCGTAGCGCGTAGCCGCGTAGTCGTGTAGCTACTTGCTACGCGTGTGCTACGTAAATTCGTGGAGGTAGAGCGATCTCAAGACGATTATGTAGATATATAGCAGAAACTAATGTTGGTATTGAACCGTTCACTATCAATTAAAACTCTGAGTGCATAAATAACCAGTACTTCGCCCGTGACTTCGTCTGCATGTATTTCGAAATAATTTATGGCTAAATATTGCAACAAACAACAAAATAATGTTAATCTCAATGTATTGATATGTCCCCAACTATGATACACAATGTTGATGTTTTTAAAAACTCATTAAAACTAAGACTCACCCCTATTTGGAAGACACTTATATCCAAACACAATCAAAATTCAAAATTCAAAATTCATTTATTTTGTGAACACAGGGTACAATGATCTTATGTATATGTGTATAGTGTTTGGTCCAACCTATGTTCCGCCGACAGGCATACAAAATAGTGATGCTAGGATCAAAATTAAATAAAATAAAAATAAAAAACAATGTCAGCAAATAAAATTGACAAAAGTTAAATAAAACAGTACAAAAAGATAAAGCAATGTCAACAATATTATAGTCGTCAAAATTAATTAAATTAAAATAGTCTAAATGTCATAAAAAATACAATGTCAGCAGAGATTAGAATTGTCAAAACTTACAATTGCATTATAATAAAATAAAATTAAATAATAACAAAATAATAATTCCAAAATTATGATTAATTAAATTTATCATTCAGAAACTGGTCTAATGTGTAATAGGATTTTTCAAGTAGCAGCTTCTGTAGAGTGTTTCTGAATTTTTGTAATGGCATACATTTAATTGCATCGGGAACTTTATTAAAAACTTGGGGAGCAATACCAAAGAAACTTTTCTTCATCAGTGCAGTTTTACATTTAACATGGCATAATGTGTTCATATATTGAGCACGTATGGGTAATTTCTTGACTGTGGCCATTTTTTTAAATAAGTGGGGATTATTTTTTACAAACAAACAAGTTTCCAAGATGTACAAAGCAGGAAAAGTTAAAATATTATATTTTTTAAAATACGGGATGCAACTGTCAGTCCTTCTTAAACCAAACATCGACCGTATGCATCTCTTTTGAATTTTAAAAACAAGTTCTCGGTTTGTTGACTGTCCCCAAAAAACAACACCGTAACGCAAAATCGAAGCTACCAATCCATGATAAGCCGTTAAGAGTGTTTCAGAGCTAACTTTTTTTGACAGTTGAAACAGAAGATATGCTGATCTGCTTAATCGTTTGCAAACTTCTTCCAAATGTGGTTTCCAGGTTAGTTTGCAGTCTATAGAGATACCCAAGAATTTTGCAATGCTAGCCTCTTCAATTCTAGACTGATTATAGGTGACATTAACTGGAGTATTTACAAGCCGTTGGTGGAAATGCATAATTTTGGTTTTTTTTATATTTATTACATCATCACTGCAATTATATAGATTGCTTATACCATGTTTTCACTTTGTCGGTAGATTTAGCTCACAATTAACTTTATGTTTCACGACCATACAAGAGAAATGTTGCAAGTGGCGCCAGCTGCCTCGAGCAAATATATTTAATAATATTAAAATCGAAGAAAACTTACAAAGAATTTGCGAGACCCCGGGATCGAACTAAAGCTTCCTCGATTAGAGACACGACCACTCGGCTATGATGATGTATGCATAATAAATAATTCATGGTAGCTTATCTTAGTAATTGAGTTATGATATTAAAGACTTAGTAATAAATTCAAAAAAATTGTATCATTTAGATACATATAGTATAATAACATGTTGTTAATTAGTCCGCTTGTGTGCAACACTGTTCCCCTGCCCTACGTGTCACGCTGGGGCCAAGTACAGATGGGCGGGCAGCGTTGAGTTTTATTTCATGAACTTTCCCTCGTTTAATCACAGATTAGCAAAGTGCGAACCGCTCCAAATGACGTACGTAAAGTGCGGTGCCGGGCTAGCGCGGTGTTACCCTCTTCAGTTGTCGTTTAGTTTATGAGGAGAGGGCGGGCGTTGAGGCATGTGTATACCTCCGCGTCCTCCATAAACATACTACTCCTTAGTGGAGGTAACGCGTACTGCACACCTGGCGAGTTCTTTAAAAAGGAAATTACTGAATGATGGAGATGACCTTTATTTTGCCTTCGAGAGTAGCATTGAACTCATACCTCGAAATAACTAACATTACGGTGCACAGTGCCGCAGCTCGCGCCTGGCGCGCTACATCGCGCGGTCTCCACGGTACCCAACTCCGTTGTATTTATACTAAACTTTTTTTGCAAATTTACTTAGCCGACTCCTTCATCAAACAGAAACATGGAACTCCGTCTAACTGAGTTACCAACCGATAAGTAACGAACAAGTTGAATTTTAATACTGACGAAAGTCGTCGAGTATTTTCAGAAGTCGGGTTAAAGAGTAATACTAACGAGTCTGTGTTACTACAAGATGAAATTTAATTAAACAGACGCGACTCGCACTGACAGATCCCTGGTGAGTGGCAGGAGAGTGCGGCATACTCATCCGATGAGATCACTTTGATTAGTATTTCCAATGTTCGTGTGTGGACCACAGGGACCGATGGAGTGAAGTAAAATCTCATTATTGTAACGCGGCCTCTCACCGGTGGTTCACGCATCATATTTAAATGCATATTTAATTAATTTAATTTATTTCAAATAATCAGATAACAGATCTTATACCTAGTGTTAGTATATACATAAATTATGATAACAATTTGGGTATTATTTGGGTATGAGTCACTTTGTAAAGAAGACGAAACCAGTTTCTCAACCGGTCATCTTCTCCACAAAATGCCTCATAAAAGGGGAAAACACATTCTCAGTCACTGTTTTTAGAATACTGTTGCCCCCGGGCCGGGTTCTAACAGCCACAGACGCTATTTTCTTCCGCACAACTGCATGGAAGCCATCAGTCCGGTTCTGCATAAACATCTCTGACGCAGTACAGAACCCCCATCATGCCCCATCATATGTCTTATCATGATGATATTTAAGAACTTATAGCTAAATAATATCAGCCACATGGGTGGATCTTCAAGCTTAGGCGTTGCTTTCCCAGGACGGTTCGTAGATGTGTGACCTTAACAAGTTTAAATTAAGTTAACTCGATTAAGCTGTTGGTCCCGGCTGTAATTTGTACACCTTTGACACTCGTTACGGTTAGTCAGAAGCCAGTAAATCGTGGTTTCGTCGAGGAGTATCATGCTACCCAGTTACTGGGTTCTGGAAGTCAGATATGTAGTCACTTCATGTAAAACGCTAGTACTCGGCTGCATCTATAGTTGGTTCACGTTAAGAATTGTGACGTCATCAATGCAACTGCAGAGTAAAGGTGTTTTCACAATGGAGTAACAATTCAAAATTAAATGTATATAATAATAATATTTCACAATTTCACACAACGCCATCTAGTCTCAAACTAAGCAGAGCTTGTGCTGTGAGTACTAGACAACTGATAAACATACATATATATTTTATTATTTCTAAATACATGCATCCAGACATGACATCCATCGTGCTCATCACACAAACATTTGTCCTGGGTGAGAATCGAACCCACGACCTTGTGCATAGCAGTCAGGGCCACTGACCACTAGACCAACAGGCCTGACTGTATATTAAGTTTAATGAAAAAAATTAAATGAATTGTCTTAAATTAGTAACATTTTTTAAACAGTGTCACTAGAATGTTCATTTGAATTTATTATGAAAGAATTTTGTTCTACGTTCTCTATGACATAAAATTTTCTTCTTGTTTTTGTTAAAATTCACGTGGTCGCAGCATTTCTTCCATCGATTAGCGTCTATTAAAGTTATTGCGTCACAAATTATTTTTTTTTACATCTCTCATCTCGAATGTTGAGTTATTGGCACTAAAATATTTCTTTTATGTGGGCCCCACACCAATTCAATAGGATTGAATTAAATTAAATTACGAGTATTTAATGTAGGTACTAGTAGGTAACGCATAAAAGACAACCGTTTTGCCAAAAGATCTCTAGTCAACTGGTGACTGTGAACTTAGCTTTCTAATTTGTTGCGACCTGATTGGTCGAGAGACGGCGGACAACGATGACGTCACTATTTTCTTAACGCGAACCAACTATAGTCAGACTGAAAGCCGACCCAATAGTTGAAGAAGGCATTTTTAAGTCTCAAATCTTAGATACTATAATCGACGCGACGGACGGTGCGGCAGTGAGATGAGACAAGCACTGTGCCTTTGACACGCATTGTATCTATGTCGACATATCACCGCTTGTAACCGAGCTTCAGCATAATACACGCCATCGCGTGACAAGCACCGAGCGTGAGATATAAGAACGTGAACTTCAACAGGTCTGTTTTGTCGCACAAAACCAGCGGGGAAAGTGTTGGGGAGCAATAAATCTGCTCCACCTGATTAAACGTACAAGGTTGTAGCAGGAAGGTCGGCTCGGGCCACGTTGCGAGCTACCGCTAACAGGAGATGGTTTAATTAAGTCGCTATAGTGTTATCAGCGCGTTGTTTCACCGCGTCACCTGGCCACACTGCCACGCGGCACACGACACCGCGTCGGCTGTGTCTAGAGTAAATCGTAGTTAATGCAGGTGACTTCTACCCTGAACGTGGTTCGGAGTGTGACTGAGACTGTTCTGAACAGAAATGGAACTGTATGGAGTGTTCCAGTGACTTGTGATATGGCTCTACAAAATACCAACCTTCTGCACTGGATTCGATTGAATTCAGAGCTAAAAGGCGACGGTGACGGTCTTCTATAGATTGCACTTTGATGAGTGCGCTCAGGAGCTCCGCAGTTTTTTCTCTTCATCTTCCTATCACAACCATTCTACCAGGCGTACTACATCCATATTTAGTTGATCCCCTCTACTTCATGTCGCACTATTTTATTTTTTTTTTACGAATGAGCCCGCTCTTGACCTCAATCACACCAGATGGTAAAGGTAAGATGAGGTCAACGATCGAACGAGTGAGCCCAGAAGATCACTCTTGCTTTAAAGGCTGACGGGTCATATGTGGCATGGAAGACAGAAGCAGAAATAAAAAAAGAGATCTGTGCTAGATTTAATTCATGTAAATATGATTAGAAGCTAGATCATAGATTTATATGGCATTATTTGTTTGCAGGCGTGTAACGGTCCAGGCGCGTCATGGACGTGGGGTGCGCGGGGGGCAGGGGGCGGGGAGGCGGGGGCGCGGGGTTGCGGGGCTGGGGAAGCGGGGTCGCGCGCGCTGGGCCGCTCCATGTCGGCCACGCTGCGCGCGGCGCCCGACCTCAACGTGGACGCCATCAAGGAGAAGCTGCTCGACCAGCGCATCCCCGAGAGCTGCGTGTAGTGCCCCCGAGTGCCGCGTGCCTCAGTGCTACAGCTTCACAAGACGATTTAATCAAAATGTGACTTTCCACTAAATAGTACATAAGTAGGTAGGTCCCGACGTTCCCAATAACTGGAGCCGAAATCTATGTGTAAAGCCCGATTTACACTTCAACAAGTACAGTAGCGAGTTAACTTGCGTCATTGGCGAATTAAGTTGTTAATGTACTACTACTTAACTCGCTTTTGCCGTTCAAACTACAATAACAACTTAACTCGCCGATGACGCAAGTTAACTCGCTACTGTACTTGTTGAAGTGTAAATCGGGCTTTAGTGAATACAACGCGCCAAGCACTTCAGCGGACAGGCGGCCGTCAGCCGGTGTGTGTGAGCCAGTGCGCAGTGTCCGCCGCCGGCGCAGCGCAGCCGTGTAAATGTTGTAGTTAGAATGTTTCCTCGATGTCATCTTTACGTCATCTGTGGTGCGGGAGGGTTCTGTTATCCGATGATTTCTTTCGGTGCTTAAAATATCCGCTTTCAACCGTATAATGTGTCAGTGTATTAAAAATCTGAGAAATTATGAATTAATCTAGATTATTACCTACAAGCGAAAATAAAAAGAAATTATGGTGCATCGAAAAATTCGTCAACATCGCTATCAATGGGAAAAGTGCCCAGAACACTGGCCGCATTTCCACGTTGAATTGCAATGCTGATTCTCTGTCCAAAGAAAAGGCCAGCCTTCTGGTCACTTGTGGAGTCGACTACATTATTACCTCATTATTAGTTTTAATTTAGCGAAATTATTATTATTATTATTATTACTTAGGTATATACAACGAGTATATTTTAGAATAACTGTGTTTGGCAGAATATCTTGAAAGCTAATGTGCATGGATTCAGAAACTTACTTTTTTATCCTTTTATTATTAAAGATATCTCGTTTCACTGAATGGTTGAACTTTTCTTGTGTAAGTTTCCTTGAAGCCATAACATTAGCTGCCACAGTTCTATGTGCTACAGGCTAGGTATGCAGGTATATTCGCGGTTGGAATCTGATATTTTGAGCGTCGCTCCCAGGAGTTCTGTAATCTAATTAGTGAAATCGGTAATTTTATTTGATTTGTAATTGTACATAGTAGTGTTTAAGCGACTGAGTCTTTGCCACTTTTTTACATGTCTACGAAACTAGATAATAAAATAATTTACCAGTTAATAAGTACTACTCGTACGATAGGTAAATCTATTCATCGTTATCTGTATAAATCTGATTTTATGTAAATAATGTTTGTACTCGCCCTAAAAAAATTTACTAAGTCGCGTGTTGTGGCCCGTGACGTCACATCACTGTACAGGTCACCGCGTGACGTCACGTCTCACTCGATCATTTCGATACATTCGACGTATCACACTCACTCGTGCTGGACTCTTCGTTCACTGATGGATGCGACCACTCTATCCGTTGAGTTATCATTTGATCGCACCTGTGTATCATCTGTCAACACTTTTTCATTATATTTTCTTTAAACAATTATTTCGGTATAAAATAAAAATCAACTCCGATTACCTTAAAATACAAATTTATAAAAATCTATTTGATTTGAACATTTTAATTAAAGCTAAAATATCTTAACTATTAAACTATCGTACAGTTTCCAAAAGAAGCTCTATTTATATGCACCTTGCATTGTGATGGTGGTGTGTCCCACTTGCCGCGACGTATGGGCATCGTGCCGTGTCGTCACGTTACCACGTCGTGTCGTAGTCGTGTCGTCGTGACGCTAACGCGATCCTAATTGTTATTTGATGAGCACGGCATTAACGTTTCAAACGCCCGTCCGTAGTTTAAAACGCGTGGATTTACGAACACTAGTTAGGTGTCACGCACGCCATTCATCACACGTTGGTATCCTTCAGAGTATACTTTTCTATATGTTTATGTCTTCAATTATTTGCTGTAGCTTTAAAGTGTCTTATCTGTTTTTATATGCTGTCCCCTGATACAGGCTACAGTTTAGGGGACAGGGCAATGCAACTATTGTGTGTGATACTAATTTATTTTTATTTCTATTTAATTGTAAATTTGTAAACAGTGCAATGTACATCAACATTTTTGTGGTAAATAAGTTAATCTTATTATCATATCTGGCTTATCGGAAGACTTGTGTCTTGTCTCGTGTTTGAGCTGCAAACAGCAATTGTAAAACTTAAAATATGTGAACCATTCATTAAAGAGCTTCAGAATTCGTATTTTATAATGTCTCATTTTTTTCTGTTTGTGACACAACATATCTGAAATACTTATGAGAACATATCTAATATTGACATATCATTGTTCCGAAATCGAAATCATTATTTGTATACAACAGTTTTGTATTTTTTAATTGTTTTTGATGTAAGTTTGTACTCATTGTAAAGTGTTTGACGAGAATGCGATCGTCTGTAACAGTACATATGTGAGCTGCAGTGAAGCCCTGGTCGGAAGGTATCAGTGCAGCGTGGTCACCCGGTCGGCTGGTTCCGTGAGCTGGCGGTGACAGACTGACATCCTCACCTTGTACATAGTACCACTAGGTCATTTGTCTGTAAGTATCGAGGCGGGGCCCCAGTGCGGGCGGCTCGCGCGCACTGGGTCCCCGCACTCACACGTGATTTGTTATTATAAAGGTTAAAAACAACTCAAAGAGTTCGCCCTACTGTTGACTATATTTATTTTGAACGAGATTAAAGGTTGTCTTGGAAATAACACTGGTTTTTATTACCATTCTTACCCTATTGTATGTTCTGCACTAGTCTACTGTGGAAAAATATTCAAAACATTTTTTCATGTACACACATGAAACTTACAAGAGAAAAAAAAATAGAGACAAAAGATCACAAAGGTAAAAAGCTAAATACTCAATAGTCGTGTATTGTTGTTTGTTCATATAAAATCTTAGGCGAGAACTTTAAAATGCTATGACAAGCAAATTCATACTAATCATAATTATATGTAAAAGAGTGTTTTTTTATCCTTCTCAAAATAGAGCAACAGTGCAATGTGTTTTTTGTGTGAAGATAGTAGAAAGGCTAGATAATGAAATTGCACATTACACTGAAAAAGAACCTGTTCCACGAGCGGCCAGAAGCTGGTAGAGAATTAAAGGAAGTGTAATAGAATACTTTCATTTGATTCACGGGAGCCTTCAGCTCAGGCGTCAATTGCATCACGGCTGTTATGGAAAAGTGTGCCCATTTTCATCAAAACAGGTAAAGTTTTTTTTTAAGTAACCATCAGTAGGTAGTTAGACTAATGTAACGATAACTACAAAACTTCCAGACCGCTAATTGCAAACTGTGCATGGAATGAAATTCATCAGGATAGGTGAATAGGACCAAAACCGATTTTAAAGTCAGTTGCACTTTACATATGAATGGAAAATCTTATTGCCACCAGGCCAAAGTAATCTTGCAAAAAAATAATTATTTCATAAAAAAGTATGTACAGCAAGTATATTCCTTCAAGAAACTATATATTATGTCTATCAGGTCTAGATTTTGAATAATTTGTTGACAATCATAAATTATAGTAATAATATTTATTTCATCCTGCTCTCTTCATTGCACTTTTAATCAAGTTTCTACGGCTTTCCTTTCCTGAAATATAGACGTTTGATATAATATTGACAAATTTTACCAAAGAAATTCCTAAAGATACTTATATTGTATGGATTGGAAAAACTAACATTATTCAGAACATCTATACTTCAGTGATGGGAAAAGATAGAGAGTTGATTCAAAGAGGAATGTGGAGAGCAGGACATATACTGCACAACATGTTTATTATTATTTTCATCAATAAAATGGTTCAGTTAATACAAAGTCATGAAATAAGTAAAATTTATGAAATTCTAGGACTTTGACAACAGATTATTCAAAATCTAGACCTCATAGATATAATTATAGTGTTAGAGGATTATACACACTATGCATAGTAATTTATAAAAATAAAATAAATATGGTTCACCAGTGTATTTAACACAGTCACAGTTTTTAAAGTTTCATGCAATTGTGGTGACTTCTTTCAGCGCCATCTAGCAGTAGTCTTGCGTACTGGCAGTAAGTCAGTAAAACATAACGCACCCAGTTGCGTAGACTTCCACACTACACTATAGATGGCGTCAACTATCACAGGCACTGCAGTGCAATTTACTCCATGTAACCGATAGGGGTCGCGGTAAATTTCGTCTCGAATAAGCAAACTCGAAAAAAAATTTTTAGCAAAAAATAGAACCGAGTTCCATATCAACACACTACAAAGCCAAAAATAACTTTAATTTCGGAAGTCGGTGTTATTGGTTTTGGATTTTCCTTTTTTTTTCACACCACCTTCCGAAATTAAAGTTATTTTTGGCTTTGTAGTGTTTTGATATGGAAGTTGGTTCTATTTTTTGCAAAAAAAATTTTTAACACCCTTTTTAGTGGGTTGGTTTGTAATTTATCTAGTTACAAAAGCCATAATGTCAACAACTTATCACCTTTTACGAAATATTGCTTTTCCCGATGCATAGCCATTAATTTTTGAGGAGTTCTCCTGGTACTTGACCATCAGGTCTACATCACCATATGTATTGTGACGAGCATAAAGTGTTTAACATCCGTACTCAAGTAGTCGAATCGCAATCCACGAAATACTTATTATTGAGGAATTTCAGTGGCCATCTGTGGTCTTCATCATCAGTTCAACTTCCCCAAATTTTACTTTTCTTTTTTTCAATACTTTTCGGAAGCAACTGCTCAAGGTACTATAATAAATACCCAAAACGCCATAAGTTTGCCTATAATATTTGAAGAGTTCCCTCGATTTCTCCAGGATCCCATCATCGAATCCTAATTTCGTAACAATGAAACCAACTAGAAAGTATACCCATTCAAACTCAACAAGAATTTTTCAAATCGGTCCAGCCGTCTCCGAGTTATGAGGTAACATACATAAAAAAAAGATCAAGACGAATCGTAAACCTCCTTTTTCTGAAGTCGGTTAATAAAATCAGCAACATTTGCAAATAATAATCTTTTTCTATTTGTCAAAAGGCCTTTAACAAAGAGAATGTAATACACTATGGTCTTTAGCTTTAATGATAAGGTCATGATAAGGTACATAAATAATAATTTGTTAAAGAAAATTAATAAAAATGTGCAAATATATTTGGGTTGTCTAATTATGCATTTACGTAAAGCGATTCATTTTTATTTATATATACAGGGTGAAATTGAACAGACGCGACAAATTTAAATATACAATAATACGTGTTGTCAAGAAAATTAAGAACATACAATGATATTATAAAGTACAGATATGTTACGTTCATAGTAATTTGCGTTGAAATTTGTTCCGCGTAGTAAAAACTGCACACATCACGGATATCTATGCACACATTGACAAGTTTTACTGATAAGTAGAACAAAAGATACGAAACAACACGCAAGTGAAAGAGATAGTTATAATTCTAACCATTGCGCTTCAAATGAGTCCTTGTGCCATAGGATAACATTTTTATAGCCGTAGAGTGGACTCTCGATTGAAGAGTAAGTACGTAGGTAAGAAATTAAACATCATAATGCTTAATCACGGATCAAGTATTACCATTAATGTTTGTTTTCAGCTTAGCCCATTATATTCAAAACTAAAATAGAAATTAATAGTCATTATGCTAATTTATGATCAGTCATAACAATAATTGTATGATTCGAAAACTTCGTCAAATCGGAACTTCATCTTGGATGAAGCAGGTGGAAAGCTATCAATAAATAATCAATTTCATGACACAACTATAGGTTTCATAATGAACAAACAAATTCAACGTTGGCGAAAATGCAAGCAACAGGTAGCTGACATTTTTTTTTTTTTTTTTTTTTTTTTTTTTTTTTTATTTAGAATAGGTTCGCGTTTGACCACCATCTCACCTGATGGTAAGTGATGATGTGGTCGAAGATGGAGCACGCTTACCTAAAAGTAACCTATTCACTCTTGACTTAAAGACTCCTAGGTTATAGCTATCGGGAAACACAGACTCCGGCAGGGAATTCCACTCCTTAGCCGTACGCACAATGAAGGTATTCCCAAAACGTTTGGTGCGTATGGGTGGGATGTCCACCATGTAACGATGGCGCTTCGCCGTTTGTCTCGTAGTCCGATGATGGAACGGGCTTGTTGGAATTAAATTGTGTAATTCCATCGCACACTCCCCGAAATGTAACCGATAGAAAACCGATAGACTTGCAACTCGTCGTCGATGTTCAAGGCTCTGGAGCTTTGATTCGACCAGTGCATCGTTGCCAATGAGTCTTTTGGCCCGCTTCTCGATAGACTCAAGCGCGTCCAGTTGGTATTTAGCAGATCCATCCCAAAGATGAGAGCAGTACTCCATACACGACCGAACCTGGGCTTGATAGAGATTGAGCAACTGTTCGGGTGTGAAGTACCGTCTCACCTTTGCTAGGATTCCCAACTTTTTTGATGCTAGTTGAGCCTTAGCCTCGATAAACGGGCCAAAATTGAGGGTAGAAGTTAATGTTACCCCCAGAAGCTCGATATGGTCAGTTATCGGCACAGTTACACCTCGGAAAGTAGGAGCCGGTTCAAATTGGCTCCTTTTTGCGGAGAAGAGACACGCCTGGGTCTTAGCTGCATTAAACTTGACCAGGTTGGCATCGCCCCATTCGGAGACAGCCTTCAAGGTCAAGTTCAAGCGCCCGACCATGTCCTCACGGAGAGACTGGATCTGTGACCCACCAGCTCGCGCGCTGGACACATATCTCTCAGAAACTGTGCTGTCGTCTGCATACCCAAAGGTACCGGGCATTAGCAGATCGTTAATGTGCAGCAAGAATAAAGTTGCCGAGAGAACAGACCCCTGAGGGACCCCGGCATTAATTGCCAATTGGCCAGACGAGCAGCCATCAATGACCACTCGAATGGACCGATCCCTCAGGAAGTCTTCAATCCAAACGCAAAGTTGGGTGGGTAACCCGAAAGAAGGAAGCTTAGCAATAAGGCTATCGTGCCAGATTTTATAAAACATTATGCAGGCAGCATTATGTTTGATAAAATGTTTTAGTTACCTACCTCTATAATTGGAACTGCATTTTTTTCAAGCATTGTTCGACTACATATTCGAAACATATTTGTTAGTACTTTGGAAGTGATTTGTATATATCTTGCTGTTTTTTGATGTTATCCAGTCTGATTCGCTTTTTTGTTCACGAACAATTGCGATCCAAACTGGAAGTCGAACCTGATCCCTCGGAAACCTAATTCAATAAAAAAACACTTATAATCCTCAATAATCAGTCAAATGAACTTTAATTAAAAAAATTGTAACACAAAACAAATTAAATCAAGTCAATCAATATCGCTTCTACACTTGTAAACTTTTAACTAATCTATGTCCGCACGCACGCATCCTTATCGCTCTCGCGACAAAACGAGTTTGCTCTCTCTGTCTTCACCTACATATGGCTCCTAAGCATAATTTATTGGCAAGTTTGGAAAATAAATGAAATATAAAAATTATCTTAATATATTTGCATTCTCACATGTGGTATGAGATCCTTTGTATTTTGTTTACTTTGGAAGTATAATTCGTACACTTCCGGAACTCACACGATGGCATTTTTGATAAATAAAATCTAAGGACACGGGTATTACGGTGCGGCACGCTTGTGGTTGCGTTCGACGCAGACTAGTTGCAAGACGTTCCAATTAGCTCGTGTTCGAGTCTCACGACGCGCGCGCCTATAACATATCTGTACTATAAAATATCATTGAGAACATATCAAATGTAAAATTAAAAAATAATTTATCAGTTTTACGAAAAACGTTAAAATAATTAAAGTATCAAAAATTTCGCGTACCTACTACCGTTTTCATGTAGTGGGCACGATTTAGATACATTCTCGCTATGAATGAATCGCGCCGAGCGCCCCCGTCCGCCCGCGCATCTCTTTCCCGCGCGCACGATTAATAAAAATTTTGAGAAACCAAATTTCACTTCATACTTTTGTCGGCTTAGGACGATCAAAAATACAATAAAAGTAAAATCGTATGAGAAATGTTTTAGTATGAAGAAAAAAACCTGAATAATGTTTGTTACAACAACAAATCAATTATTGTATTTATGGCGTATTTAAAAAGTTGGAATCACAGTATTTACAATAATTATTAAGTATTTACAATAAATCAAATCGGTACACTTACATGTATTTTATTAATTGTTCAAAATGTCCACCTCCGTTTTGTAAACACAATTGAGCACGGCGCCGCAATTTGTCCTTAAGTTTTATTAATACAGAAGTTTGTGATTTTACAGTTTCGAATGCACTCTTGATTTTGTTTTTATTAGCTCGTCTAAAGTTTCGGACTCACGTTCAGCATGTTCTGAGTTATTATTCTTAGAATTCTTCCCAATGAAGGTGGAATGACATTGGGATATTTTAGCCGAAATCTTCGCTGCATTTCACGTAGATTTCTTACGGTGTTGTACTACACGACAATATCGAGATACTGTACGTTTGTTAATGGTTCACGACTATTTCGTCTCGTCCTAGGCATTGTTATGACACAAACACAAGACAATACACATTATTCGCAATACGTAAAGTAGGATTTGCGGAATGCGCGCGCGACCGTGACTTACAAACGTTTTAGGACGACTAATGAACGAAGGAAAGGGTGGGTTGCGGGGCGGTCGCCGGGTAGGAATGTCTGCGCTGGCGATCATGTGAGGTTTGGCAACGTCGCGCGATATTTATACTAGAAAATAGGCAAAATTAGGTAAATGACCGCTATGAATGGCAACGTTTAATAACATGAGTACTCCACGACGATCATTGAGCACTGCGATGAGTCGGACGAGATTTTTGATACTTTAATTTTTCTTATTTATTTAGCCTATTAATGATTTTTCTCGAATACCGATAATTCGTAGTTAAATAAAGATAATAACATCAATGGACCATTTTAAAACGATAATCACGTAATATTTTAACGATTTAGATTGCAGAAAAAACAGTTTATAATTACTATGTTACTGTAACTGAAGCTCCCATTTCTTTTTGTCGCATTTGTGTAAAGTCAGGCTGTATAAATTGATTTTACTGAAATCTGTATCGATTGGATTATTTCTTTAAAAGATTAAAATTTACAATAAATAGGTAAGGAAAATTATTAAGTTAAATAACACTATTAATGCAAGCATAGTCAAGACAGTGACACACTGGAAACATGTCCTTAGGATGCTTCATCTTCTTATTGTAATGAAAAGTTAGTCGAATCTTATTAATGAATCAATAAAAACTGTATATAAAAGTAGTAAATCTTATTAATATAATAGTAAGTAGAAGCTAGCAGTCTTAACGATGGCCTGATCAGGTGTCCGAAGTAGTGCAGATGCCGAAGTCCCAGGCTCTCCATCAAGCTGAAGATATGGAGGAGCCTGCTGCAACGTTTCCGTCGTAGCCATGAGCCTCAGCACTGAGGGACCGACTTAAGGAGGAGGACGAGGAAAATCTAGCTAAAAAGTGAATAAAATTCTTTTGAATATTTAATATTTCCTTTAATATTATTATAGACGTACACGACAGACAAATTATTGTTAAATAGGAACTTAAGCCTAAGTATTATTTATGTCGGTCATAGTATCTTATACAATTGGGAAATAGACCAACGGAAGTCAGGTACAGGTACCTAAACGTATAAAGCTCGATATATGTTGTAAATAGCGTGGTGGAAACATTACATTGTTTTCCAAAGATTACTCTGGTGATGGTAGGTAGTTTATAAAATGATGGCATGCATTAGTAACACTGGCCGCACTGCACGCCTAGCGGCCCTGCGGGGGTCACGTGGGGTCATTGCGGGGGTCTAGTAGACCTCGACGCTCTCCTGGTGGTGCACGGTGTCCTGGCGGAACATCTCCACGTCCGCCTGGCTGTCTGCGTGGATCATCTTGACTCGCCCCTCCTGGAAGCACAATACTACGTGTTTATTATGTTCATAAACACTCAAGTATAAACCTCAGCGTAGCTTTACTTGACGAAAAACCGGCCTAGTGAGTGCGAGTCAAACTCGAACGTATATCATACCCGTAAGAATTTAACATTTTATTATTAATAGACAAACTTCAGAATTACTTATGAAAAAAATACATATTTAGGTCCCTTTTCAGTAACCATTTTCCTTAGATGTTTCACAAGACACTTTTAATAATTTTTAAGCCACTCCAGAAAGTGACCGCATATTCGAAATGTATCTATGTATCCGCCTTACGCGTTCGTCTTGGAGTCACTGTTCTGTCCAACTACTGTCGGTACTAAGCTTCAAATGCATCAATATAAAAGACGAATGGACGGAAGGCAAACACACTCTAGTAATCTTAAGGCATTCGTTTAATTATAGATGGCACGCTAAAAGTGAAGAAAAATTGTTGTTGCTCGAAACTGAACGCACCTGCATCAGACTGATGACTCGAACGAGCACAACAGGTACACCATCTGGCCCTGAGATAAGACTGCATTACTACCCTTCTACTGAAGCATCGGTCCGCAGGGGCTGGCGCTCACCTTGGGGTGCATAAGGATGAAGGGCAGCTCGGCGACCAGCTCGCCGCTGATGGCGCCGAGGTACAGCTTCACCTTAGCGCTGTAGCTCACCACGATGCCAAACGCGTCGCGCTGGTCCGGGTCCAGGAGCCTGTGAATAATCGAAACTACGTAACTATCCTGACACGATTCTAAAGGAACAACACCTACAATACTGCATGTGGCCATTTCCCGCCATCTCTACTTTTCCAGTATTGATATTTTAGTCCCAGGAGCTAGCTACGAGAATTTAAAATACAGATGTACGGGCAGTTGGGTCAGCCCATGGCTCATGTTCTGAACAGGGGCTTGGTTGGTTTTTAAGTATAGGTACAATATTTTTTTTTACCGTACAATAGTATTTATACATTTTTACCAACTAAAGGTCAAAATTCTAACATAACTAACACTAAATGTTAGCTATGTTACTCATGACACTAAGGTCCGTATTACAGAACGTCACTCAAGTCCAGTTTGAACTTAATTTACTCGATCTTAGTTTATATATAGAATCTGCACTCGAGCATTGGCCTTATTCCAGAACGGTAATCAAACTACACTCAGATTCAAATCGAGCCTCAAGCAGAGAATATCTAATTGTCTTTGCATCAGTCTGTTTTCGTTTACGTTTTATTTTCTTCGTCTCCGCTGTTCCGATCTACGAATGATCGTAAATAATTTAATTTACTTTGATACCAAATTTTTAAGAATAAAAAATGTGTATGCGCGGATTCACTATAAAAATTAATTTGCAAGAATTTGTATAAGCAAATTTAAGGCAAATGGTGTTAAGGCAATCTTTTCTAATATAAAAAATATAGCAAGAGTAACTCGTTCGTGGAACGGAGTGGATCCTAAATAATGTCTGTGACAGTGTTGTTATAAATTGGTCACTGATTATATAATTAATAATGTTAATAGTATTCAAATAAATAATAGTTTGAAAAAAAAAACTATCAATATAAATATTAATAAAAGAAAACAAAGTTATAGTTAAAACAAAACAGAAATGCATATTTTTACCAAATCTTGGTCAACAGATGGCAGTATTACAAATTGTACCACATCTTGAGAAAATCTATACAATTTCTTAAAATTATTAGCAAAATTGTATGGGCCCTGCACATGGGACGCTGACGTTCTGTTTTTCTGTTCAAATTATCGTTGAAAAAATCATTTTTGTAATCTGTTTAATTTAGGAAACGCGAGATTCATCTAGTAATTTAAAATCTCAAAAATTACGTGTATAACCAATTTGCAGAATAAAATGTCACTTAATCATAATTCGCCAAAAATTACCATTTTCATGTCCAATAATAAACTGAAAAGCGAATAGTAATCCTTAACAGACAAGAACGTCCCTGCTCAAGCGTGGTGTCGACCATCCTTGGGTGATGAATCTACAACTGAGTAACGATCTAGAATAAAGCCGTACCCGGCGGAACAATGTTCAATGAATCTGTACTTGAGGACCATTCTAAAATTAAATCTCGACTCAAAACTAGTTTTAAACATAGATCAGTGCTCGAGTTTTGTTCTGTAATACGGGCCTAAGTATCTGAATATTTTTCGATGTTTTTGTGTTAATTTCGCCAAAAGCTAGGTTTAAATTCATTCTGTAAACTAAATTTTTATTTCAAGCAAAAAATTTGAATGAAAGGGCGCTTTTAAAACATCATATTTCCACAGGTATTTGGGAGTAGCAGTGTGTAGTGTGACTCACAGCGTGGTGGAAGCGAGCGTGGTGTCGGAGCGCTTGAGCTGACCGTCGAGCGCGATGCCGCGCTTGTCGCGGTTGTGTGCCAGCAGCGGCGTCAGGTGCAGCACCTTCTGCAGGCTGGAGCCCGGCTGCAGCGGGCAGCCGTCCCTGAGCACAGGCAGTAGTGTGTAGTGTACTCACAGCGTGGTGGAAGCGAGCGTGGTGTCGGAGCGCTTGAGCTGACCGTCGAGCGCGATGCCGCGCTTGTCGCGGTTGTGTGCCAGCAGCGGCGTCAGGTGCAGCACCTTCTGCAGGCTGGAGCCCGGCTGCAGCGGGCAGCCGTCCCTGAGCACAGGCAGTAGTGTGTAGTGTACTCACAGCGTGGTGGAAGCGAGCGTGGTGTCGGAGCGCTTGAGCTGACCGTCGAGCGCGATGCCGCGCTTGTCGCGGTTGTGTGCCAGCAGCGGCGTCAGGTGCAGCACCTTCTGCAGGCTGGAGCCCGGCTGCAGCGGGCAGCCGTCCCTGAGCACAGGCAGTAGTGTGTAGTGTACTCACAGCGTGGTGGAAGCGAGCGTGGTGTCGGAGCGCTTGAGCTGACCGTCGAGCGCGATGCCGCGCTTGTCGCGGTTGTGTGCCAGCAGCGGCGTCAGGTGCAGCACCTTCTGCAGGCTGGAGCCCGGCTGCAGCGGGCAGCCGTCCCTGAGCACAGGCAGTAGTGTGTAGTGTACTCACAGCGTGGTGGAAGCGAGCGTGGTGTCGGAGCGCTTGAGCTGACCGTCGAGCGCGATGCCGCGCTTGTCGCGGTTGTGTGCCAGCAGCGGCGTCAGGTGCAGCACCTTCTGCAGGCTGGAGCCCGGCTGCAGCGGGCAGCCGTCCCTGAGCACGCCCAGCAGGTGAGGATCCAATACATACACACTATTGAGTCGGTAGGTGGGCACCAAGGTGACTGCGTCGTTATCCCATAAATTATGAGACGGGGCGATCAGAGGGGTGGGGAACGCTTCCAAAGGGCGATCAGTGGGTGAGTGACCATCTATCGTCACTAGGGTTGCCAACTTTTTTGACGAAAAAAACGTTTTTGTGTGCTTTTAACACAAGCTAACAATTTTTGACGTGATAACGTCTTATAATTTGATGAAGCTGGCTGCACGCACGAAAATACATGACTCATGCGGCGTTACCTCGCTCTGAGGCGTTCCATCGCTCTGAGGCGTTCCATCGCTCTGAGGCGTTCCAAAGCAAATCAAATTGGATCTACAAGTTGACATTTATGTATGACTCAACGAGTCAAGTACTAGGCTATCATAAAAAACTTTTTAGCAAAAAATAGAACCGACTTCCATATAAAAACACTACAAAGGCAAAAATAACTTTAATTTCGGAAGGCGGTGTCAAAAACGAAAATATATACAAAACTAAAGACACCGCCTTCCGAAATTAAAGTTATTTTTGCCTTTGTAGTGTTTTTATATGGAAGTCGGTTCTATTTTTTGCTAAAAAGTTTTTATTCACGCTTTTTAGTGGGTCGGTTTGTAATTTATCTAGTTACAAAAGCCAAAATGTCAACTACTTATCACCTTTTACAAAATATTGCTTTTCCCGGTGCAGACCGTTAATTTTTGAGAAGTTCTCCTGGTACATCACCATCAGCTCTACTTCACCATATGCATTGTGACGAGCATAAAGTGCTTAACATCCATATTCAAGTAATCTAATCGCAATCAACGAAATACTTATTATTGATTAGTTTCGGTGGCCATCTGGGGTCTTCATAATCAGTTCCACTTCCTCAAATGGTGCTTTTCGAGAGCAACTGCACAAGGTACTATAAGAAATACCCAAAACGCTATAGGTTTGCTTATAATATTTGAAGAGTTCCCTCGATTTCTCCATGATCCCATCATCAGATACAAACGTGATGACAATGGGACTAACTAGAAAGTACATCCTTTCAAACAAAAAAAAAGAATTTTCCAAATCGGTTTAGCCATCTCCGAGTAATACATAAAAAAAAAAGTTCAAGACGAATTGTAAACCTCCTTTTTTTTACGTCGGTTAAAAACGCTAAGAGATGACGTCACTGTGTAGGGATTCTTCCATTGTCATGAGAAGTGCAGTAATAGTGATGTAAAATTAAAATTTTCTTTTGAAAAATGCAACCATTCCATCAGCAGGGCCGGATTAACCATTAGGCGTAGTAGGCAACTGCCTAGGGGCCCCGCATTAACTAGGGGCCCAGGCCCAATGCGCGCACCAAGAAAATTTGTTTCTTCGAACGAGAATTTGATGTGCGTGTGAACTTAGGGACCTTACTTTTATCTCACAAAATACAAATCGTTATATTTCGTAGTAGAATTAAAACAATTTTAGAACAAATTTGGGAATAAGTAAACAAATATATTAAAAACCACAGCCCTCAAAGTACGTTTTCTCAGTTCCCACACGATTTGGTCAGTCAAAGTAAGAAAAGGGGCCCCGAGAATGCCATTGCCTTAGGGCCTCTGACAGGGTTAATCTGGCTCTGTCCATCAGTATTTTCTTATGACGTTGTCACGTTCAACTATCGTCAGTAAACTGACTTTACAGACAACCGATTTTTTTTGCTATTTTTAAATGTTTCAAAGCTTGTTTGACAATCAACATTTAAATTTAAATAAATAAATAATTATTTTCTAATTAAATTTATTGACGAATTATTACGTACGATTTATTTATTCTCTCTTCTCGCCACTTCAGATTCATTACTGAAAAAACCCTCTCAGTGAAAGCTTATACTTTTGTAAGACTGGTGGACATTTTAGCTTTCTGGAGTAACAGTATCAGAGTTACTCGTCATTTTAAGCATAAATTTTCACTTTAAAATGGATTCTTTAATTATAAACAAAAACAATGGACTATTTTCATACAATTTCGTTTCGATGTGACGCGCGAGCCAGAAGATGCCTATTTACTCTTGCTTTAAAGGCTGAAAGGTCTTAAGTGGTAGGAAACACAGAAGCCGGCAGAGAATTCCACAACTTGGCCGTGCGCACTATAAATGTGGAGGAGAAGCGCTTGGTACGACAAGACGGTATATCAAGCCATTGATCCTGATTATCACTGT
Organism: Tholera decimalis; assembly: GCA_943138885.2. Lineage (NCBI taxonomy): Eukaryota > Metazoa > Arthropoda > Insecta > Lepidoptera > Noctuidae > Tholera > Tholera decimalis. The sequence goes on along the minus strand of OW964553.2, from coordinate 600,637 downwards.
GACATCTTTACAGGTAGTCAATACAAAAGATATGAAACCGTTTTGCCAAAGAACAACTATCGTACCCATTTAGTGGGTTGCGGAGGTCAAATAGCCAAAAAACTGTTACTCAGCGGCATCCAGTTAGGCTAAAAGTCGTCCGCAACATAGTTGGGAAACGGCTAAGGAAACTAGGTATGATGTGTTTAGTGGTGTTTAACGTTTTGAATCACGAGATCAAACTAAATGAAGGTTAGTTGGATGAAGTAGCGAGGGGCACTGACTGTGTCTCGATGCTGGCCACAATGTTGCGGTACTGGCCGCTCTGGAACAGCACCACGTCCACGCCCTGCTGGATGCACGCCTTGATCTTCTTCACCACCTTGTTGCTGTGGTTGCGCACGCACATGTTCACCGCCACTGTCTCCCCGTGGATGTACAGCTGGACAGACAATCGTATATATACATGCCTGAAGCTAACGTTAGCCCAAGCTGACCCAGTTTTAAGATAGGTATCTACAAGTTATAACACTTAATCAATGACACTCGATTTTAGTTAAAACCTAGAAACAAACAGTAAATGTGCATTCATATACTATACAATATGAACTGTACATGTGGAGGCTTGTTATTAGTAATTTTAAATGGGTATAATTTTTTTACACATTTATGTAAATAGTCTTTAAGCCTTCTTTAAATTACTCCACCAAAAAAGTAAAAACATAAAATTATACTAATGTGTGTCCATATTTTTCCGTTAACTTAATATTACTCAGTACTAGCACATTCTAGGTTTTTATACTGTGGTACTAGTTAGTGAGAATAACGCTGTATTGAATGGGTACCTGCTTGTCGAGCGTGAGCTCCAGCTCCAGCTGCCCGGGCGACAGCACGAAGTCCTTGCGCACCACGGTGCAGGGCTGCGGCCCGGGCTTGGCGGGCGCGTACTGCAGCTTGCGGATGCCCAGCGCCACCGTGCTCCTGCGCACTTACACAACTTATTTTAGACATGAGCAAATCTAAGTTTTTACTAACAGTATCATTAGAACTTAAAACGGTATATTTGCCATGTGTATTTATTGTTTTGAGTTTCCGATATTTCGGCACTGTTGCAAGCGCCATGTTTTTGAACAGACGAATCGGTCTACCCTCTTTTTCGTTAGTTTTTTGTGATCGCCACCGCTACCACTGTCACATGTTTTTTTTAAAACGAATGAGCCCGTTCTTGACCTCGATCACACCTGATGGTAAGTGTAAGATGAGGTCTACGATCGAACGAACGAGCCCAGAAAATGCCTATTCACTCTTGCTTTAAAGGATGACGGGTCATATGTGGCAGGGAACACAGAAGCCGGCAGAGAGTTCCACACCTTGGCTGTGCGCACAATAAATGTATACGAGAAGCGCTTAGTACGATAAGACGGTATATCGACCAAGTGTGGATGGTATCCTGCGATACGTCTGGTGGACCGGTAGTAAAAGGGGGATTCGTATCCCGAGACATAAAACTCACCGTGTCCGCTCGCGAACTTTTGGGGACAGTTTTATGGTTTTCATCATCAGATTGCATCACACACCAAAACAGTCAGTTGCGTTTGTACAGGATATCGGTAACTCACTATTGCATAAGTTAAGTAAAGCTATTTCTGTCTAACACTTGCACTATTCCTAGTTTTTCTTACTTAAATGCCATTATGTTGCTACCTTGTATATTATGTTAGCTTGGGTGGTTCCGTCTGTAGTTTCGTAACAAAGTTGATCTATCTATAGCATAGATATAACAAACATGGAGATATGGCCTGCAAACGAAATTATATCGGAACCATGCGTCTCCAGTTTAGGCGCTGGGCGGGGCTCTACTACACATGCAGTTCAATAAATCAATAGACTCGTGCACACACCCGCATTTCTTAAATCAGAACATACTACACAATCAATTATAAACCTTATTCCATCAAACACAATGCACCGTACAACTTACCCATACAAAAACATCGATCGCTATCGTTGTGCAAAAGCAATTTATTTTACATATACGCTAGATTGACTAAATTGGAAAGTTATCGATTCTTCCATTTATGATTGTATATTTTTTTAGGCTCTTGATACTGTTTATCAGTTACCCCGCAGGTAATAGTATAATAGGTTTTTGTTATAAGAAACACCCTAGTTAGTAAAGAAATTGTTAAATATATGAAAACAAACACACACCCATGAATAACAAATAAATAGCCTGAATATATTGATTTATTTTAAGCAAAATTCACTAATATATTATCTGTACCATGCCGATTATTAAAACGCATTCGAAGCTTTAACGGAAGTAAAATACAAAATCTATAAAAAAAAATAAAGAAACAGCACGAGGATAAGGCATAACATACGATAATTCAAAACCAAAAACACCACCGATTATTAATCTAAAATTTAAGTAACTTCACACACATCACATACGCATTTATCTACTACGCTCTAAAATAATCAAAATAAGTAAAAAACATTATTTTACATCGATCTTCCAGCCGGGTTAAAATGGTTGACAGATTGAAAAATAAACTATTGTAGTGACGGCGACGTGGGGACTCCTTTTTTGTACATTTGACTTTTCAACATATTTTTAATTCTGTCATCTCAAGCATAATAAAAATTAAACATATTTTCTCAGAGGTTTCCATATGTTATAAAAACCCCTAAACTATAATATCAATATTTCATTCGTCAATCGACATTGTTGTCGATAGCCTACGTTAGTGGATCTGCACAAGCACATCACTAACTTCTTGCAAGAGTCAGCAGCCGTACTACGCAATGAATCCGCATAATATTATATCGTTTTGTTATTTTTACATTGCTTGTCCAGTCACTTAGTGACGAACTTAGGTAGTGGTTAAGGAGCAATGTATTTATTGAAAAAAAAATAGTACAGTCGCTGTGATATTTGAAAACAAAAATAACATGGTAAAAGCAAGAAATATTTTACGTTTTATTGTTTTTCATGATTTTAAAGACAAATATTGTAAAATACTTGCACTAACATACGGTAAGTGATTCAATGATTCATAAAGTTTTGGTTTTGGCTTCGGGTTTGCAAGAAACCACTGAACAACTCGGCATTCTTATAAGTTGTCACGATCGCCGTCGAAAGCGCACTAGTTCGCGGAGACTACCTGTCAGACTTGCCTGTGACATGAGCGCTGTGGCCATGTCGCGCGGACACCGACACGCCCCCTTGCCACTTCTCCTGTTTTTTTATTTCTATGATCTATAGTTTTCGTGACCGTGAAATTCTGAGTTGCTGTTAGAAACTGGGTCTAAAATATTATATTGCATAACATCTTAGTCCCGGTTACTGACCTAAAGTACCCTTTATTGTACACTATAACGGAAAACAAATAAGAACTTAACAACTAAAAAGTGGTAACCGCAATGGGCGGTCTTTAACAAAACCAATACAAGCCCATACATAGATGGGACAGATGCGAGCATACGTGTGTGCGTACCTGCGATGCGAGCGGTCGATTTCGGAGTCTCCCACGAACACCTTGACGTAGTACTGCACGCCGCAGGGCTCGCCGTCGTCCTCCAGCCCCGGCTGCAGCGTCACAGAGCCCGGCGCGCCCGCGGGCACCGCCAGCCGGAACGGCACCGCCCCCTCGCCCAGCTTCTTCATCAGGCGCTCCTACCACACCAAGCTTTCTTATCAATGTTGCCACATATTTTACAGTCTTCGTCCCTAATGGCTCGAATGAAATGAGTTCTGACTCCATATTACACTATTGTCGTGAACCCACTCCAGACATATTGCACATTTAGCTTAGACTGCTAGTAATGAGAATTTATTTATTTATTTATTTATTTACACTTTATGCACATAGGTACAAAGGCGGACTTAATGCCGTAGGCATTCTCTACCAGTCAACCATGAGTGGTGAAGAGATAGAGTGGAAGGTGCAATATGTACGTGAACATTATATTGGAAAAATAATTATAATAATAGTGATAAAACAAAAAAAACCTAATATCATAAAATAGAAATCTACATAAATAATATATATGAATAAATATTTATATAAATACATATACATACATATATACTTTAGAGGTAATTGAAAATTAAATATAGAAATTCTGCTTATTTGTGAAGAAAGTGGATCCGCAATTTCTTTTTAAATGCGTAGCGATTGTCAGCCGTCCTGATCTCGAGAGGAAGCGCATTCCAGAGGAGAATGGACTGGATATGAAAAGAAGAATGAACAAAGTCAGAAGTATGAGAAGGACAGAATTCTATGCACATTAGCAAGTTCTGTTAAAAAAAAAAACAATTATTAGTTTTATTACCTGTGTCCGCGACAGTTCATAATTCCGTTTTTCGGGCGGTGGGTAGATCTGCTCCGAGGCGAGGAACAGCTCCTTGTAGAAGTTGAGGCCCATGACCTCGTCCTCCTCTCGGCCGTAGCGGAATGTGCACACCAGCTGACCGAACACCTTCCGCCCTCGCACGTACTCGTCGTCCAGGAGGACCACGCCATCTGACAACACCAACTATGTGCGTAACTCACACGAACTCACTCTGAAATTAGACTCGATAGTCATCGGCAAGGATATTGGTTACTCAGAACCAAAAGAAAAGAAATGCAGTACCGTTATTCAGGGCTATGGCAATCTCAGCACTATGATAAGAAAAGTTAAATAGAGTTATAACAGTTATATTGTACATGACTTTGCAGCGGCTTTTAAGTTTTATAAATTAAGGCAAATCCAAAGGTCTCAAAATCTAGGTCTTCTGTAGGCACAACACGGGCGCCGCACTAGTATGCAGCATGAGAGCTTTTAGCTCAAAAACTGTCATCTCATGAGAAGAAAAATTTGAAACACAAGGAACTTAATTGGGATAAAGCTATAGGTAGAGTGCCAGAGCAGGAAGTAACCATAGAAATGGTAGATGATTGTATGACAGAAATGGCGATCCGCAGGAAAATGATGATGAAAAACCATTGCAGTTATCAAAAAACAGTAAGCATTTCACAGCCAGGCTACGTCACTAGTACATAATAAAGCCTGAACCCTGTTCTGTACATTTCTATAGAACTGAATGTGATCGCTCATCCAAAAGTCACTGCAGGTCCTGTAAGCGCGGGTACCTATGGGCTCCACGGTCGATATGTGGTCGACAAAGTCCCTCTTCGCCATATACAGCGTGATCTTGCCATTGGGCGCGCACTTCTTGAACACTTTGAAGTTGTACACCATCTTGCTGATCTTGCTGCTGTTGCTGAAGGTTGCTGAAGACGACTGGTCGAGTAGTGTTGTGTGCGACAGGGGGCGATCCCGTCAGACTGCGCCTGTACAGCCGTGCTGTGTTTATATAAGGGATTATTTGTTTGCGAGGCTTCGGCCGCGGTAATCTCGTTAGCCTTATTAGAGACAATCGCGAGGGGCGGGGGGTGCGGGGGCGTGGGGTGACGCTACCACAACCTGCTGTTTATGATTACTCATTTGTAATAAGATTAATGAGCCGATCAGTTTAAAAATAACTAAATCTTTCTCTGTATTCATTATCATAGCCGTTACGACGACAAGACTCGTTTGAAGCCTTATCCATTAATTTGGTGTGAGTGGCACGGGACACGCAGCACTAGTCTATTCACCATGTAGACCACGGTATGTGGATATTTTTTGTAAATTAGGCTAAACAATATGTCTTCAAGGTCGAGGTTGTCCCGTCTGAATTTAATGAAGCTTTGAAGTGGGGCTTCTGATGGTTTTGACCTCAGAATTGACTTACATTGAATAATTACTGTCAGTGAGCTGTTTGTTTTTCGATAAAAAGCATTGTTTGTAAATAAATATGTAAAAATTACATTTGGGCATATAATTACGTTTAAAACAGTAGATTTTCTGTATAGAGTATTGAGTGAGTTCCATTAAAATTTAAATAAGTAGCAAAATGCGGAGGACGGAATTTGTTCCGTCCTCCGCATTCTGCGTATACCTACTTACAGCGGTAATGCACACTGAAATTCAGTCGGGTGGCTAAGTTGTTAATAGATGACACATTTCCTGCACGCGCTGTGTATGTGTAACATACGTGGTTGTATCGAATAGGTACTTCAAAGAAATTCTTGCATTTAGCTCCGAAATAAAATCCTTTATCTCCATTGATGTATTTAAATACATCAATGTTTATGTCCGATTTTATATAATTCTAATTATTTTATTCCGTTTTTCACATAATTCCGATGTTAATCGAAGTGAAAGGTTCATAATAGTTGAGCTACACGATAACTGACAAATGCTTGCACTGTCTGGACAGGTCCGCTCAAATTTGCGTGGTTATTTCCTCAAAAGAATACCACAGACATGAACCTACATGCTTCTCATATAAAAATACAAATTGTCTGGACTTTAAAAGAGACTTTGACCTCTGAGTTTGTTTCGGTGTTTCTTCTCAGAGTAGTCAGTTAGGAAATACCGGCCTCATCTAGCTAAACTTAACACGCAAAAAACATGACGTATAAAAGTGTTATTTATAACCAAATCTATACTAATATTATAAAGCGGAAAAGTTTGTTAGTTTGTTTGTTTGTTTGTTTGTTTGCTTGAACGCGCTAATCTTCGAAAGTACTGGGTGGATTTGGATGAAATTTGGTATGGAAGTAGCTTGAAGCTTGAGGAAGGTTATAGGCTACTTTTTACCCGACTGCAAAAAAGGAGAGTTATGTTTTTACCGTGATAGAATCCACGGGAGCGAAGCCCCGCGAGAGTACTAGTTTCATTAATAAAATAATAATTTTAGGGTTTATTGTTCTCGAAGTTTTCAGATTTTAATGATGTGATGTTATGGCCATTTTAACATAATTATCGAGATTACTCGGTGCGTCGGAAAGCCGTCAATTCGTTGATAACGGCTATAATTTGTACATTATTGACAGTCGTTACCGGGAACAGATGATAAAGACCTAGGTACCATGTAGATTCATAGACAAAAAATCTGTAAATCAGTGTGGTATTAAAATGACCACTCATTCTTTAATTTAATTAGGGCCGAATGGCGAAAAACGGAACTCTTATAGTTTCATCATGTCTGTCCGTTTGTCTGTCTGTCTGTCTGTCTGTCCATCCCTCCGTATGTCACAGCCATTTTATTCCGAAACTATTAAGACTATACATGTGAAAGTTGGTAGGTAGATATATTCTATGAACCGCTTTCCGATTTTAAGAAAAAAAAAAAATTAAAATAAAGGGGGGCTCCCCATACATGGACTAAAACAGTTTTTTTTTTTGTAAAATCTATATATGTGTGATATCTATAGACAGGTCTTTAAAAACGACATCGGGGTTTCTAAAGCCACTTTTTCATAAAGTCAATCGTTTAAAAGATATAAGCTTCCAAAGTGGTAAAATGTGTGTGTCCCCCCTCTAACTTCTATAATAATGGAATGAAAAATGTAAAAAAAATATATGTCTATAGATCTTAATGTAAACTTTCAATCAAAATTGGTTTGAACGAAATCAGTTCGGCAGTTTTTGAGATACAGCATATTTTCTAAAATGTAACTGTAATTCATACAAACACTGAAAAACAAAGTTATTTGGCGTAGTTGTAAAAAATGTAAATAAGCTAGTTTTAAGAAATTTGTAAGGTTTTTTTTCGTTAAATAAATATACATATTATATTATATTATTATAGCTACTACGGAACCCTTCATGGGCGAGTCTATCTCGCACTTGGCCAATTTTTTTATGACGATAGGCGCAGCTATAGCAGCTAATATTTGATGAATTGATCGTGTGAGTATATCCCGAATCTAATAGCTATAAATGATTTCCAAAAATTATATAATTATTCTATTATTCCACTTAGTATTGGAAAATAGATGAATTTTAAGAAAAAATTAATTACCTCTTAAACAATTGTTTCCTTAATAATTTACTTAATTTCTCATACCTATCTTTTGTCTCGTTTTATTTAAACGAAATTTTCGTATAGTGCGATCCTTTATTGCAATCCTTATACATATTATGAACCAAACTATAAATTCCAAAACTACTTCACAGATTTTCATACGATTTTCACCAATGGATTAAATGATTCGTGCGGAAGGTTTAAATGTGTAGTTTATTAAGAAATTGTGTGGATTTGCATAATGAGACCGTGCGAAGCCAGGCTGGGTCACTTATAGTCTAATATATAAAAATCTCGCGTCACAGTCTTTGTTATTAAACTCCTCTGAAACGGCTTGACCGATTTTTATGAATTATCTATACTAATATTATAAAGCGGAAAAATTTGTTTGTTTGTTTGCTTGAACGCGCTAATCTTCGAAAGTACAGGATGGATTTGGATGAAATTTGGTATGGAAGTAGCTTGAAGCTTGAGGAAGGTTATAGGCTACTTTTTACGCGACTGCAAAAAAGGAGAGTTATGTTTTTAACGTGATAGAATCCACGGGAGCGAAGCTCCGCGTGAGTACTAGTTTGTGTATATTTGGTAGGTATGAGAATAAGCCGCAGGCTATTTCTTTTTATTTATATGGCGTTTGCCAGGTCAGTTAGTATATACGTATCTAAATTATTTAGGCAGCTGTTCTATGTATAGTAAACCCAATAAATGTTGCTTACTAGGTATAACTCGGTTCCGAGGGTAGCAAAGGGAAAGTACTATTGGACATTAAAAAAAAATTCAATAAATAAATACGTAAATGAAGCCTTGTGTTTTGTTTGATGTCAACATCGTGGGGAGAATTAGTAACACTTGACCATTTGTCCAAGTGACATCAACCAGTTTTACACCACCTTGTCAACATGTTATGTAGGTTAATAGTTTTTAACCCTCAACGCAAAAACGTTGTTATATGTTTGACGTGTCTGTCTGTGGCATCGTAGCTTTCAAACAAGTTATTCCTTAAATAAATAAATAAAATAAATAAAAAGCCTTTTATTTCTTGCATTCCATAGTACAATTTCATTTAAAGTGTACATGTAAAATAGATTAGAAATAAATAAATTAAAATTAATGTGATTATGATGAGCAAATATTTAGAATGTAATAATAATATATTCAAATCCATTTCATTTTTGTAGTTTCATTTAAAATATATAAGTAAATTGATTAGTTGTTGATTTAATTTGAAGTTAATGTTATAATTGACATAACATCGTAACAATAATTAATTTAATGTTTTTTAGCAAGAACCCTCTCCATGAAAGGTAACCTCGCTACGTGACCAGCCCATCGCCATTTGAGCTTTTGTGAGTAATTGAGAGCGTCAATGGCTTGAGTTTTCTGTCTTATATGAGTGTGGCGGATCTTTTGGATTTTCCTTATTTTTAGAATGCTCCTCTCGATACTCCTTTGGCTGGATATAATTTTACTTTTTACTTTTCTGGTAAATTTCCAAGTTTGGCAGGCGTATGTTAATAAGGGCAGTAGGCAGGTGTTCATGACTTTCGTTTTCATTCGTATGGTCATTTTACTTTTGAGTATTTCTTTGAAGTTCCAGAACTTTTTCCATGTGATGTTGACTCTTCTCTCTACTTCTTGTTCGTTATTTTTTTGGCTAAATGAAATTTGCTTTCCCAGGTAAATGTAGGCGTTTACATATGTTAGGGGTGAGTTTTCCAGCTATATTGGTCTTTCAGTATGGTTCGTCATGACATTAGTTTTTGTTAGGTTGATATTCCTTATATATAATATTCCTTATACAAGGCTAAAAAATAGGTGGTTCGTTTAGATACCAATGTATACCTACATTTTTAACCGACTTCTAAAAAAGGAGGAGGTTCTCAATTCGGATGTATGTATTTTTTTTTATGTGTATCCGGGCATAACTCCGTCGCTTGCGAACCGATTTGAAAAATTCTTTTCTTGTTAGAAAGGGTATACTTTCCAAATGGGCCCATGAAAATTTTATTGAAATCGGACAAGCCGTTTCTGAAAAATCAACAAAAGTCTAAAAAAAAAATCTACATCAATCTTTTCGTTTACTCTGCATTGCTTTTTTTATTCGCGCATAACTCCGTCTTTTGTTTGATTTGGAAAATTCTTTTTTTTTTTGTTCCAAAGTCTATGCTTTTCAATTGGTCCCATAGTCACCAAGTCTCTGATGATGAAATCTTGGCGAAATCGAGGGAACTCTTCAAATTTTATAGGAAACCGAAAAGCGATTTTGGTACTTTCTAAAACAAGCTAAGTATTTGCGTTCAATAAGAACCATTCTACTATCAGATCTGATGATGAATCTAAGAGACAGGCCCCGGAACTCCATAACAAGACAATGTATCTTAGCTGTGTTGGGGCTTGTTGGAATTGTAACGGTATGCACTTTCCTTAGGTGTACCACGAATAATAAAAAGAAATAGAATTGTTTTTCATTCTCAGTTTCAGTTCGACGCCGTTTTCTCATACGAGAAGCGCTATAGCGAATAGCGCTACACATATTTTATAAGATTAAAAATATGTCACTAAAAATTAACAAATAAAATTTTTTTTGCAAAAAAAGAAACCGACTTCAAAAAACCATAAAAGCACTAAAAAGTTAAAAATAATACTATAACCTACCTATATTAATAAACCTAACCTGACCTACGATTAACCTATAATAAAATTTAACAATTTTTTGGAGTCGGTGCCAAGCTAGGTAATGAAACGACTGGTAATTCCAGAGTATTTTCCCATTTTAATCCTCGAACTCCTTGCTTTTCTTCCGTTGTTGCATTGTGTAACCTATGTTCGTACATTGTGTAATCGTACATTGCTTTTTTGAAGACGGTTTCTTATTTTGCAAAAAAAAAATATAATAAAATTCCTAGCCATATTCAAGAACTAACCATTAATAAATTCGAATTATTTATAAAACGTAAGCTATGTCAGAAAGCTTTTTATAAAGTCAAAGATTATATTGAGGACAAAAAGGCTTGGGAATGAGCTGCTCCAATTATATATCTACTTATTGCTGAGTTATTATTGCTGGTTTTTAATATACTTTGCTATTGTTATTCTTGTTTATTTTTTCGTTTTTTTTTTTATCTTTTTATTTTTATTATTGTGAATGTGAGGAATATGTACCTAGGTTATTATTTCTTTTTATGCTATTTTCATTGTAATATAGTTGATGTCTGGTAGTTTGAGTATTTGTGTGGCCTACCCAATGTCCTTACTTTGGTATTGTTCGTCAGATCGTTGAGCTCCTTAAGTTCGAAGTTGAGCTACACGATAACTGACAAATGCTTGCACTGTCTGGACAGGTCCGCTCAAATTTGCGTGCTCCTTTCCTCAAAAGACACAACAGACATGAACCTTCATGCTTCTCATATGGTTTGATAAATACGAATTGTATGGACTTTAAAAGAGACATTGACCTCTGAGTTTGTTTCAGTGTTTCTTCTTAAGTAGCGTCCAAACGTAGGCGAGTGAGAAGTCATAAGTTGCCCGAGAAGAAGTAATGAAAATAACACGTGTTTGCGGCCGCTACCTTCAAATTTATGGACTGTACTAAACTCGCCCGTCTACATGTCAGCCAGTTAAGTTGTCCGGGTGCGGGCGACGTGAGAGAGGGGACTACTTCGCACTGGACTCGCCGAAATATAGGATCGCGATCTATTTAGCTCAACTTAATCAACAACTTACTACTTAACTCGCTTTTGCCGTTCAAACTACAATAACAACTTAACTCGCCGATGACGCAAGTTAACTCGCTACTGTACTTATTGAAGTGTAAATCGGGCTTTAGAGTAGTCAGTTAGGAAACATCGGCCTCGTCTAGCTTAGCTTAAAACACAAAAAACATGACGTGTAAAAGTGTTATTTATAACCAATTGACAAAATAAATAGGTATTTCATTTCATTTCAAAAAACCGAAAAGACCGATTTTGATTGTTGTTTTCATTCGAAAGCCAGTTTCTTTGCGGTGGTTCTTAGCTAAATTTGGTAAAATAGGTCTAGCAGTATGAAGCTAGAGTATCAGCTCTTTTTAAAATGATGTAACGCATTTTTGGCATAAAATTATTTTTTTTATTTACTTATACTCGTCTAAACGCTTCACGTGTGCTATTTATTATAATTAATTTATTAAATTACAATTAAATGGTAACATCGACCTGATGCTCAAACCAGGATGGTCTCCAGGGAACTCGACTCTTCGATAACTTACCTACAGCAACCAATAATTAGTTCAATAGATTCGTTTTTCTACATTAAAACTTTGATTCTTTGCAATTCTGCCAAGGCTGATTTGTCCTCAGGATTGTTAAATAATTTTCATTGGTCAAGTTCACAAATCGCAACCCCCTGTAAACTTTTTACGCGATTTAAATAAAACCACATAAGCTTGACCATTAGCAAAAGCTTTTTTTGTTTTATACTTACAAGTTTATATTTCTATATTTACTATATTGCCCAATAGGTTAGTTTAGTTTAAAAAGCTTAATTTACAGATTAAATAAAAAAACCCCATACGCAAAAAAATACTTATAAGTAGTTTAAGAAACAAGCCATAAAAAGTAAAAAAAAAATATTATCCTTTATCAGTCGTTAGAAACCAAAGAAACTTGATGTATATCGAAATGTGAATTGAAAAATCCCCGCGAGGTATCGCTTTGTAACAATCTTTAAATCACTACAATAAAACCTATATTTCGGAATGTTGGAATCAAATATCGTTAAAATGAGGAAATAGTGTACTAGATTCTGCCCGCGGCTTCGCTTGCGTGTTAAAGTATTTTTTCAGCGAAATTAAAATAGCTTAATTATGTCACTATCCTGGCCTCCAACTATCATCACGCCAGAAAACACATCTAAGCGGTTGCTTCGTTTTGACGAATAAAACCGGCTAAGTACGAGTCAGATTCGCTCATGATGGGTTCCGTAGAAACAAGACAACACGTGTTTTTGTCATTTCACTATTTTTAAACACTGCATGTTAGCAAAGAATATGGAACGGGATTATTAGTCGTGCATTTCTCTAAGTGGCCAAATATACTTGAATAAAATTTGAATAGGTACGTAACTTTAATTTCGGTTTCCGATCTGTTTCAAAGCTTTCTTCTTTTGAACCACGTAACGAATTTTGATGCAATTTAAGTCCGGGTACGTTTAGCAAATACTTCCTTCAATTGTTGTGCATTACTGTCTATATCCTCGCTTATTGATATTTTGTATATTAATAATATTAAGTAGCAACAACAAACGATAAAGTAGCATTGAGAGCGTTAGAATTTTTTTTATAATTGATTGAGTAATCTGAAGAGTAATAAAATAAATGTCAAATTAAGGATTTTTTTTTTTAAATTCAGTATGAGCTCACTCATGACCTCGATCTCGCCTGATGGTAAGCGATAGAAGAGGTCTACGATGGAACGAGCGAGCCCAGAAGATGCCTGTTTACTCTTGCTTTAAAGGCTGTAAGGTCATAAGTGGCAGGGAACACATAAGCCGGCAGAGAATTCCACAGCTTGGAAGTGCGCACAATAAATGTGGAGGAGAAGCGCTTGGTACGACAAGACGGTATATCAACCAAGTGTGGGTGGGGTACCCAGCCGTGCGTCTGGTAGACCGGTAGTGAAAGGGAGATGGAGGAATCAGATCATGGAGCTCCTGCGCACACTCGCCGAAGTACAATCTGTAGAAAACCGAATAAAGTTATATGTTTAATATCTTATCTGATAGTCCTTCGGCGTCACCCGGCGTGTCCGCACGCAGACACGCGGCAGCGGAGACGTCACCCACATGCGGCCAGTGGGGCCTGGCAGCGGCAGTCAGCCACCTGAAGTAGTCGGCCAAAAGTATTTTAAATAATGTAAACTGGATACGTAGGTACTATTGGGAGGGCGTCTAAGTTCACAGCTTCAGATTATCTACTAGTAGAAAGAAAATATCGGGAACTTAGAAAAATAACGCATAGAAAGGGGGTCTTTTTTTTTTAACGTGGTAAAATTATCAAATAAGTCCTCCCACTCCGGGCAGGGTGGGAGGGACTGTCAGACTTTTACTGTGTTCCTTCAATAACCTTTTACATACCGGGGCCACGGTAACGGGATGAGTCCCACGACCCCGGCAGGCTTCGGCCCTCTGCAGAGGGGGCCTCGTCATGTTGCTGACGCTCTTTGACGCGCACGTGGAACACGACGCGCCGTCGACCCGGGCATGGTCCATGGTCGGACAGCGAGTTGCCCTTTACTCGCTGTCCGCATGCCCGCGCCTACGGTGGCCGGAGATCGTCGGCCGACGTCCGACGCCGTGGGCGTCTACCACTGCGGCTGGGCTGGAGGGAGGACGCCATCCTCTCCCTCACGTGGCCCGCCTCCTCCTTAGGAAGCATGACTGCTTCGCAGAAGGAGGCGACCGCTTCTTTCTAGAACAAAACACGAGCAATTTCGTGTGTCCACTTTATTTTCTTTGTGTGCGTGAGCCGAATGTGTCTACGTTCCTCAAACGCACACAAATATAGCTTTCAGTGATATCATTACTAGAGCATTACCCACAAAAATGGGAAAACGCACTATTATGTTGCTGGTTCAAATCAAGTATTTAATGTTATGAAACTGGATAAGATGATGTTTTTTCATGTCATACCCAACTAGCACAAATGGGCTGCATTAGAGCTTTGGAGCGTATCCGATTATTACTTATGGTAATAGACGTAAGCGCTAGAGCGTCTACTGCAGACTTAAAGCAGCCGCTTTAGCGCTATTTGGGCGCCATTTTATGCAACCTAAAGTTCCATTTAACCTGCACAACGGTTGCATAAAGGTTCCTTAATAGCTATAACGATTTATTAACGCTATACTAAAGCTCTCGTAGCGCTACTTTTGAATGATTTTGAACTACTTTGAACGAATGAATTGATTATAGTTCTTTATTGTATATCTTCAGTTGACATTGTTTGTAATATTTTGGTAAAGTGTTTTCGTCGCCATCATGAAAATTAAACAAAAAGAAGTAAATGTTTGTATTCTGTATTAGCAAGATATATAAAGATACTTAAAACGCTGTCCAGTTTACTGTAGATATATAAGATAATTTTCGAGTAATTTTAACGCGCTTTTATGATATTTAAAAAATTAACAAAAGATATGTGATATTTTTTATTTGTTATACAGAATAAATTTTATTTCCGTATTTTTACGTGTCGATAACTTACTATTTGCAAGTGGCTGATTGTTTACCGGTACATTTAATGCACATTTAACTGAAAAACCAATGTATATCAACTCAATTTTGCAAGTGAATTATAAGTTTTCTTAAAAAATCATGGCGTCATTGTACTGTAGTCATAACCTGCAGTTTGAGCTCTAATAACTCCCTTGTGAGAATCATAGCGCTAATTTTCACCCTTCTAACGCTTCCAGTGATTTTTGTTCCCCTAGTGCAACTCACAGCCACAAAAAGCTCCTATTTTCCTGTTTTTGAGGTTATAAGATTAATTATTTGTATCCTTAAGTGTATTGTAAGGTGTACAATAAAGTATATAATAAATAAATAAGATCTAGTTACGTACTTATTCGTTTAGCATCCATTTTATTAAATGTTTTATAATAGTTACAAAAGCGGCTGTAAAATGGCGAATGGATTGAGCCTGCAAGGAATGACTATTGCTACTAAAGGCCTTAGTTACACTGATGAGTTTTTTGTAACTATAGTATGCATAAGAGTTTCTATTATTTCTATAATGAAACTTATAGTAGTATAATAGTGGTTACTATAACTATAACCTATACAAGTTACAATGGAAACTACTATGCAGCTGTGAGTGGCAGAATGACCTTCGTAACTCTCATATAAAGGTGTAAGTGGTAAATGAGTTCTACCGTGGACTACTGTGAAGGCTAGGGTAGTATTTGATTCAGCTTATAGCACCTTAAGTAACTTTTATAACTATAGATGTTTACGGATGCAGATATGCAACTCTGAACTGCTTTTTGAACCCTTAAAGCGCTATTTTACAGCCCAAAGTAACAAAATAGGCTGCTATTTCCACTAATGTGCTCGTTGGGTAATATGTCCTATTTAATCAAATAAAATATGACTTATATGACATATTTTTACGGAAGATAAACGAAATGAGATATCGTTAATTGCGTTTAGAATGTTAGATATTTTGTAATGTGTTATAATAATATTATAGAAATGTATTAATTGCTTGAAAAATCTCGTTTGATATCAATTAAAAGTATGTGTTGTATTTATGAAATCCAAAAATATTATTGAGAACATTACTTAAATGAAAAAATCTTAATCAATAAAATTGTAATCTTTATGATGCTACTCATCGAAGCAACAGTAACTTTTAGTTTTAAAACACTGTAGGTAGTAGCTGTAAATAAATATAGTTTAGTTTGACGCATACATAACTGCCGCCAAAACTATATATTTTTAAACAAAAATATGCACAAAAGAAATCAATATGGGTATTTTTTTTTCTTTACGGATGGCAACATTGAATTGTGATAAGTTAGGTTATTAGAATTATTGTTTGATGATCGATTAACGTAAAAATATATATTTGTTTTAATTAAAAATAGGTTCGCGTTTGACCACTATCTCACCTGATGGTAAGTGATGATGTGGTCGAAGATGGAGCACGCCTACCTAAAAGTAACCTATTCATATATAAATAATGTATAAAATGTAAGTATTTACTTGTGAAATGTAATTTGATTACACGTTTTTTGTTTTCCTGAAGGACTATGACATCCCTTTACGCGACAAACAATCGTTTTAAATTATTTACCAGCCAGCTCTGTTCGGCAGAATGTGACCTTGAGTACTGACGGCTCGTCCAGAAAAGTTTGCCAAATGGCTAAGTTTTAGTTAGGTACCTCACTTTTTGCACCCGTACTATGCATTCATCATCATCATCCACAGCCTGACTTCACCCACTGCTGGGTATAGGCCTCCCTTCGCTTGTGTCAAGCTCCACGACCACTCGCTTGCTTTTGGAAACAATTGTTTCCAAAATTGAACACCCGTTGATTGCTTCTGGCAACAATCGTTTCCAACGACCTGTTTTTACTAAACAACCAAGGAACTTGTAGAAGATCCTTGTAAACAACTTAAAACTTTATTTTGTAGTCCATAGAGTCCTCGTGAAACGTTTTTAAACTATAGACTAATATATTATCCGACCTTCAAATACAAGTTGACAACATTATAAATCTAATTCTTATTACACGATACGAAATAAAGCTTGACATCGCCATTTTGTGTTATTCTAAGTGAGCATCTCTGTGTGCTGGAAGAAAAAATGCCGTAAGTATTTTAATGTATTGTTATTTAATAAAGTTGAGGTATTATATTAATCTAGAAGGACTATTCTTTCATATTTCTATACAATACTTTAAGTTACGTGAAGCAAAAATCGAATGATCCGAACCACATTCACACTGCCGTCGTGTGTTTACATATTTTGAAGAAGTAATTTGTCGCTTTTATTCAAAACCACGTAAAACCTTACGTGACCTATTATAGTTTAGACCTTAGTTTAGACATTATTTTAACTATAATATGTTCTAAAATCCTAAAATATTTTGTAGATATTCTGGATTACTCGAATATAGGCGACCCGTGCGTGAGTATGTACAAAACAAACGATTGTTTTGGCAACAATCGTTTACAAAGCAAAGTAAGTTTTGCTCTCAGGGCTGGCACCTAGCACGCGCTTTATCTCACGTTTGCATTTTTCGTTTTATTGTGACCATATTGTGTTGGTGGCTTGATTATTAACGTTTTTTTTTGCGTTTTTTATGCTTTGGTAAACGGCAAACTAACTTACTCGATATTTTTTTTCAACTAAATCTTTTATTACACATTTCATAAAGCTTTGGCTGTACTTAACTATTTATTTAATTAAGAATGTATTACATATATATATTTTATTTTATTTATTTATTATTAATAATATTTTTTATTTGTAGTAATGTTCAAGAAGCATGTGGTTTGGCTAGTGAAAGAAGTGGTCGAAGGGGAAGGAGGGGCAGAGGAAGTGGTCAAAAGGGGAAGAGGGGGCAGAGGAAGTGGTCAAAGTAGTAGGGGTGGGAGAGGAAGTGTTCAATGTGGTAGGGGGGGCGGGAGAGGAAGAGGTAGAGGAGGTGAAAATATAAGGGGGGATAGACAAAGCAGCAGCGAATTAGAACCTGTTCCTGGGCCAAGTACAAGGTATTGTATTATTTCACAAAATATTTTGAAATATCGAATATTTATTTTTATTTATTTTTGTTTTCCTAATGTCAGAAGCTATGAAGAAGAAATGAAATTGATGCAGAAATCAAAAGCAAATACAAAAAAGTATTGTCCAAACTCGAACCGGCAGTGCAAAAAGAGCTCGATGTACGGAAACGATTAAAACAATTTTCGCGATCGCTTCTATCTGATGCACCGCCGCGAAAGAGACAAAAGTTAGTAAATATAGGATATATATATATATATATAAATTATTAATATATATGACATAAAAATACTATACTGATGTGTAATAAAATCAATCAAATTTTAGAAAAATATCTCCTGAACGAGTCCATTGCCGATTGACTTCTGGCATTCCTACTACGCCGCCAGCGCCTGTGCCTTAGGAAATACGGTATATACGGTACGGTACAATATTTAAAAAATATAAGTACAATCAAAAACTCATCTTTTATTTATTGTTTTCAGCAAGCAGCAAGTTGACGCCGCAAAAGTGTCAAAACAAGAGTCCAAAGACCATATATTGGTGAGGCAAGATTCGTGTGAAACTCCAATTAGGTATATCGTAACTTAAGGATTTACTTGACCTTTTTCACTACTGTGATTATATGACTGATACATTTTTCAGCACTATAAGCAATGCCGAAAGCTCGGTCGTAGGTGAACTCATGGTAGACTTCACAAGTGGATTATTTAGTAAGTAAATAAATTATTTTATTTGTTTTTCAATATTCTATTGAACATATAATGTCCCCACTTTAACTTTCATAAAGTGATGAGGGAAATTGGCTTTGCTTGCCTATTTATGAAATGTGTTCACAAAAACTATCTGGTAAGTTTTATAGTGTAAAATTTCATGTAAACAGATTTTTACAATTTAAATAGATTTTAATAATGAAAATTTATTTCAGGTTCAGCTATAAACTCCCCGGCGGTGGAAGTGGACAAGGCACCACTCGCATAGGCCAAGAAAATAAAGCTGGGTATGTATATGTGCGTGAAGAATATATCGATGGTAAATCGAAGTAGTATTCTGGCTTCACCAACTAATAAGTGTTACATTATAGGCAAATAAAAAAAGATTTTTGATAATTAAATCCTTGAAGAACTTACAGTGTTTATTTCAGGTTCCTATTCGGAGAAAACTGAAGCTGATCTACAAATGTGGCTTGACAGCGTGGAATCGGACGAAGACGAGGTGGACATGGTGGATGTGGAAAACATACAATGTGACGGACTGATAAACATATTACCCCATCAAATGACGACTGCTTACGAATTTGAGATTACGACAAACTTGCATACCTGGCTGACAAACGACGACAAAGAATCTGATCGAGTATTGACAGAATTAATTCCGACTGACCATTTATCTTTCGACTGGGTTCACGATCATAACTCTTTTCGGGGTAAACGTGAACCATTTACTGGAATTGCAGGACCGACCTTCCCAGTGACTGATAATATGACCCCACTCGACACTTTTTTTTAATTTTTCGACGACGATCTTTTTGACCTCATCATAAGATAGACAAATAAAAACGTGACTAGAAAGATTGACAAACATTTGACACCTCACTCAAGACTAAACTATTTTAAAAATGTGGACAGAGATGAGATAGCCAAGTTCGTCGCAATACTTATCTTGCAGGGTTTGTTCCCGAATACTGTTGAGAAAAATTATTGGGGAGAAAATGGCTATCTCACACTAAAATATTTCGCTGACATAATGACTTACAACAGATTTGTATTAATAAAAAGACTTTTTCACTTTAGTGACCCGACTGACAACCAGACTTGAAAAACAAATGACGAAAAAAAGCTGCAAAAGATACAGCCAGTGATAGAACACTTGCAAAAGAAGTTCAGCTCGCTGTATCTTCCACGACAGGAGATCGCTATAGATGAATCTCTCCTCAATGGCAAGGTCGTCTGTCATTCGCACAAAGAATTGCTAACAAAGCTGCGAAAGTAGGGGTAAAATCCTATGAGTTGTGCGAATCAGACACCGGCTATTTGTGAAGATTTTTCATCTATACTGGAAAGACGGAATATATATATAGAATAATATATATAGAAGACATACAAATGACCTCACAGACAGACAGACAGACTTGACTGAAGAACGAACAGATGGACAGATAGACTTGACAAAAGAACCAACAGATGGACAGATAGACTTGACTGGAGAACCGAGAGACGCACTGATAGACTTGACTGAAGGACCGAGAGACGCACTGATAGACATCATGCCATGCATCAGCCACCATGTGCGCCACTACCCACCAACGCTACCTCCAGAATTGTCCATGATCTGGTGAAGCCCTTGTATAATCTAGGGCACGCTTTAGTCATGGATAACTTTTATAATTCGCCTTTACTAGCTCGTTACTTGAAATCAAAGAGGACAGACTGCTTCGGAACTCTTCGACTAAACAGAGAGTTTGTCCCCGAAGCAATGAAGAAGATTCAGAAGCACGAGCTTAGGGAAGGCGAGATCGTCCATAGCTACACCGAAGATTTAAGTAACGTGTTGTGGCGAGATTCCAACGTAGTGTCACTAATATCGACATATCATGACGGTGTTGTCGGGGGAGCAGAAAAATATGGCCGGTTCAAATACAAGCCTAATGTTGTACTTGATCACAATCGCGCGATGGGGGGTGTCGATAGGAAGGATCAACTCCTATCGGCATTCCCAATAGAGCGAGTGCGAAATATTGTATGGTATAAAAAGGTCTTCCGACGCCTTCTTAATGTCACGCTAATTAAGGTCCATAATATATTTTCCACTCGCCAATAATGTAGTCCGCGAGATTTTAGGAGACAGGTAGCTGAAGGACTTGTAAAAGTTTTTCAGCCCGCTGAAATTGTACAATCAGTTAATATACATAATATAAAGATGATACAGGTACCTAAAACAAAAAAAATACGGCCCGTTTTAAGTGGGAACCACTTCATTTGCCCAGGACCATGTAAGTTGGCACGGTGTGTGTGGTGCAAAAAAAGTCGCACAAGGTACATTTGCGAGCAATGTCAAGTTTCCCTGTGCTTAGAAATATGTTTTAAAGAATACCACACCGTGCCATGACAAACTTTTGCATTTTATGGGCTCCATAAAGTGCCTCTCTTATTCCTATACATTTTTATAACAGCTAACTAAATACAAACAAATACATAATTATTAACCTTTAAAATCACTTCCACACTCGTATAATATCGTATTAAGTATCGCAAATAATTTTTTTTTTTGTTAATATATACTTATATTTATTTATTAAAAAATGAAAATTATTGTATATATTTAAAATATATATATATATATATATAACAAAAATATGTTTTTATATAAAACTTAGTGTAATTAAAACAATTAATATTGAATAAACGAATAAATAATTGTTATAACATTTTCTTTGTATTTTATTTCACGCCCAAAGGCGCGACAACCCTTGCTCTAATGGCCGCCATCTTTGCGATATGTCACGTGATGACATTAGCCATCAGCGGATTGGGTCTATTTATTTGCTTTTAGTTTTTATTTTTTATTAATTGTATATGAATACATTAACAACAAGTATTGTACTTTTTTAATACTTGATTATTTTACATATTTAATGTATAGATTTGATTGGTTGAAAGATTGGTCATAATTTCTAAATTAGCAAATAAAACACAGTAGGTATGCGAATTGACTAAAAAATGTGCTGTTTGTTTTTAATTTGTAAATATTGACTCGAATTCACATAAAAGTTTAGAAACTTTTACATTTAAAACAAAGATAATGAAATGTCTTTTACAAACATACTTATATTTTTGTTCTATGTGTTATAGTTTTCTTACAAAGTTGCATGGAAGTTACGTAAATATTTAGCGGTAAATTACTCAGCCAGCGCATTCTACGCTAGGATTCCCTTAATGTTTTAAATATTTTATTCCACGTAAAATATATCCACGTGTGATTAAATGTGTCTAGTAATTAATCTAGTTTATGAATATAATAAGAAACAATGCTTTTGTCGATCTCAGTTTTTAGTAATACGCATTTTTCCATACAAGTAACTAATATTTTGGGTAGTTAAAGTTTCAAAGTACCTACATTGAAAAATACGGAAACAAGATCTATTAAAAAAAAACAGACAAAGTGTTTAAGCCTGTTTTAATGGCTATTCAGAACAGTTAAAACATTTGAAGTGCGCTTCTGGAGCGAGTCACAATCAAATTTTTATTACGGCGCGTCGTATTCTCAGATGCGGTCAAAAGTCACTGGCAAGTGACCCTCTTTTTAGGGTTCCGTAGCCGAATGGCAAAAAACGGAACCCTTATAGTTTCGACATGTCTGTCCGTCTGTCTATCTGTCCGTCCGTCCGTATGTCACAGCCATTTTATTCCGAAACTATTAGGGCTATACATGTAAAACTTGGTAGGTAGATGTATTCTGTGAACCGCTTTCCGATTTTAAGCGAAAATTTAAAAAATATTTAAAATGAAGGGGGCTCTCCATACATGGAACTGAAACTGAAAATATTTTCTTTCATGAAACCTATACGTGTGTGGTATCTAGACAGGTCTTTAAAAATGACATTAGGGTTTCTAAAATGACTTTTTCATAAAGTTAATCGTTTAAAAGATATACGCTTCCAAAGTGGTAAAATGTGTGTCCCCCCCTCTAACTTCTATAATAATGAAGTGAAAAATCTAAAAAAACCATATGTTGTAGATATTAGTATAAACTTCCAACCAAAATTGGTTTGAACGAGATCGAGTCAGCAGTCTTTGAGATACAGTATATTTTCTAAAACCGCAAATATAACTTTGTAATTCATACAAATACTATGAAAAACAAAGTTATTTGGCGTGGTTGTAAAATTGTAAATAATCTAGTTTTAAGAAATTTGTAAGGTTTTTTTTTTCAAATAAATATATTAAGTAGTTTTTATTATATTTATTATAGTTACTACGGATTACGGAACCCTTCATGGGCGAGTCCGACTCGCACTTGGCCAATTTTTTATTTTTGCGCCGAGCAACCGAGCGAGTTAATGTATTGTATTACAATTTTAATTACAATTATAATAATCTGCTTGGTCTTTTCTCAAAAGGCCATTTCAGACTAATCTACATAATCCTCATAAACGATTGTGAATATGTGCACTATGTAGGTTATTTTATTCGAGTTAAACATGATAAATTGTCTGGCAGTTTGAGTGCATTTTGCGGCCTACCCAAAGGTTTGTTACCTTGGTATTGTTCGTCAAATCGTTACGCATTTACGTTTTCTCGCAAATGTCAACGTTTTTCTGGTACCATTTTGATACATAAGGAGTTAAAATGTTGACAATGTTATAGTATTAATTTCAAGATAATTTATTCATCTCCACATTGAATGCATTATAATTACACAGTCCTATACATCTTTTTCACACAAATACATTTTTATCGCCGCAATAATCGTAGAAAATTACAAAAAATGGGGTCTGAATACGTACCTGTAAGCCAAATCTGGAGCATATTCTTAACTTCAAAATAACAAGAAATTATAGCCTATGTATTTATCTATACGTTAAGCTAATTATTTTGAGCATACATAAAAAACTTTATGATTTATGAGAAAAATTAAATCGGTCTCAAATTTCTTCATACATTTTTCTACCGAACGCACGGCTGACGGCTCCGACCGTCATTCCGCGCTGAGACGCGCTCGTGAACGCAGGGGTGTATCGCTTTCCTCCAAAAAATAAATACGTCGAAACCTATAATGAAAAGAGTGGCATCTTGTATACTGTGACTAAAATACGTTCATGCTTTTTCGTACCGAAACAAAAGTAAGAACGAGAACCATACTTATTTTTAGAATTGGATGGATATTGGTTACTGAACCTAGCATGAAACAACATTTTTTTTTTAACCGACTTTAAATAAGGAGGTTTCGCAATTCGACCGTATAAATGTTTTTTTTTTTTCATTAAGTATCTTTAAGTACTACAAATTAAGGAAGGTCTAGAGTTGATCTGATGATGAAGCCTTTCTTCAGATTGACTCCTGACAGCCGAGGGAACTCCTCGACGATTTACAGCAGTAACCTTTTGTTTGGGGTTGATTAATTTGAATTGACCAGAACTTTACACCTAGATAGTTTGTGACTGTCATTAGAGGTCTGATGATGAAGACGAAGGACAGTTAAGGGAACTCCTCAACGGTTTACAGTAGCTACCTTGTGTTTGGACTTAATTCATTTATATTGATGAGAACTTTGCACCCATATGGGTTATAAGTGCCATTACAGGTCTGATGATGGAGACCATAGACAGTCTAGGGAATTCCTCAACGATATACAACAGTTACCTTTTGTTGGGCTTACTTCATACGGTTCAATATGCCAAAATGTTCAGTTCGTACAAAAACTAAAAAATTTGCCAAGTGCGAGTCAGACTTGCCCATGAAGCGTTCCGTAGTAATTACACCAAATAACTTTGTTTTCCGTAGTGCTTGTATGAATTACAAAGTTTTATTTGCGGTTTTAGAAAATATGCTGTATCTCAAAAACTGCCAACCCGATCTCGTTCAAACCAATTTTGGTTGAAAGTCTATATTAAGGATAATAGCATATATTTTTGTATAATTTTACACTCCATTATTATAGAAGTAAGAGGGGGGACACATTTTACCAGTTTGGAAGTGTATATCTTTTAAACGATTAACTTTATGAAAAAGTGGTTTTAGAAACCCATATGTCATTTTTAAAGACCTGTCTGTTAATACCACACACGCATAAGATTTATGAAACTAAAAATATATTTTTTTATATTTATTTAATAATTTTTAATTTTTTTCTTTAAATCGGAAAGCGGTTTACAGAATACATCTACCCACCAAGTTTCACATGTATAGTCCTAATTGTTTCGGAATATAAAAACTTTTTACCAAAAAAATTAAACCGACTTCCAAAAAACACTGTACAGTGAAAAATAACTTTAATTTCGGTAGGTAGGCGGTGTCCGACTTCTGAAATTAGTTAGAAAGTAGACAGAATATTGCTTTTCCCAATGCTGGGCCGTTAATTGTTGAGGAGTTCTCCTGGTACTTCACCATCAGCTTCACTTCATCATATGCATTGTGACGAGCATATTGTGCTTAATAACCATATTCAAGTAATCGAAGAGGAACCCATGAAATACTTCTTATTCCTACTAATGTATTGAGTAGTTCCAGTGGCCATCTGTGGTCTTCATCATCAGATCCACTTCACAAATGGTGCTTTTCGAATGCAACTACACAAGTTACTATAAAAAAATACTCAAATCACTGTAGGTGTGCCTATAATATTTGAAGAGTTCCCTCGATTACTCCAAGATCCCATTATCAGCTCCTGACTTGGTGACAATGGGACCAATTTCAAAGTATACCCTTTCAAACAAAAAAAGAATTTTCCAATTTGGTTCAGCCGTCTTCGAGTAATCGGTGATCAAACATTAAAATAAATACTTATACGCGTCGAATTGATAACCTCCTCCGTTTTTTTTGGTCGGTTGAAAATGGATGTGACTTAAAGACGGATGGACAAACAGACAGACAGACAAACAGGCATGACGAAACTTCTTTATTTCTTATTATTATTTTTTTTATCACATATGAGTATTTTATTTCCAAAGACCCTTTTTTTTTTCTTTTTTTGGGGTGGGAATATCATCGAATGACTTCTTCCGCTCTGGGCCAAGCGGAAGTGTGTGTAAAAACCCACCCTGTTCCTTCGGCTGCCCTAAATTTCCAGGGCCGCGGTAACTCGGCAGAACTTTCCCGCAAACCCCGGCAGGCAATGGCCCTATGAGGCCCCGTCGCTGGTGTTGACAGCTCTTTGAGGCGCGCGTGGAACACGACGCGCCGCCGACACGGGCCTTGTCCTTACCGGACGGTGAGCGACCCCTGCTCGCCGTCCACAGGCCCGCGCCTACGGTGGCCGGAAATCGGCTCGCGATCCCCGACGCCCGGGGCGTCTCCCGCGGCGGCTGGGGCGCGAGGAAGAGAGTTGCCTCTCCCTCACGCGTTCGGCCTCCTCCTTCGCTCCCCTAGTACTCCTAATCCCCTAAATCTTAAAACACATTAATACAAAATTGAAATTAACATCTAATCAATAAGCATGTAACCCTTTGTAAATAATAAGTTACAACTTATTATGATCAAACAATATTAAAGAAAATATAATATTACCTTCAAGTATCAATATTAGTTAAGTAATGTACAAAATCGGGCGGACAATGGTTTGTAAGTGTATGTGCGCGCAATGTTGTTGTGTTGTTACTAGGATACCTAAAATTGAGCGAGTGATAAACGTAAATGCGTCCTTAAGCTCCTTGTTCTAAGTTGAGCTATACGTCATTTGACAAATGCTTGCACTGTATGGACAGGCCCACTCATCTGTGAGCATCTTTCTTCAAAAGACCGCCTCAGACTGAAACCTACAAGGTTCCCATATAATTAAACCAATATAAGTAGATTGTATGAACTTTAAAAGAGACGGACCCCTGAGTTTGTTTCGGTGTTTCTTCTCAGGGTAGTCAGTTAGGAAACACCGGCCTCATCTAGTTAATATTTACGAAAAAAATGACGTGTAAAAGTGTTATTTAATAACCAATTTGCAAAATAAAGATCATTTATCATTATGTAGGTAGGTAGTTGAATTGATTTTATTTTTACTATCTTAGGATAAGGTATTACCTTATCATTTACTTGAAATAAGCTTTAAAATAGCTACATATTTTGTTAAACTAATGAAATACACAAATGGAATGTGCCAAACAGCAACCTTTTGATAGGAAAATAGGTTTAGGTATTAGGGTAAAATATAGGAAAAACACGAGACTGATGCTTCTGGCTGCACTGGTCCTCGTTGGTGGCACTCATAGGAACACGAGCTGCTCGTAGATAATTACGGAACCCTCAAACTAGCGCGGCAGGCTTACGGTGAACCTCGACGTCGTAGAAGAAGAAGAAGCTAAGGCTGGGCGTTATGCTGGCAGACCTGGCTGGCTTAGTTGTCTTCTATTATAGTGTTCTTGCCTCTGTTGTCCTCCACGATAAATCTTTCGTAGATTTCCTTTTCATGAGAATTCTTCGTCTTCGTAGGTACTCGATCCGAATTTTGCAGATGTGTTCTGTCGCGTTCGCCAATTTTAATGTCTGATAGTGGACATTATGGAAGCTTTTTTAATGAAAACCTCGCTTTCTTCAGGAACAGCTTTGAATTATTACAATGTATTTGCAATTACTCGATCTTGACGCAGCATTGTACTTTCGTTAACAAAAACGAACTGTCAAAACTGTGCGGGTATTACTAAATAATATTCACAAAACAAGTTAGCACCACTTGAGTGTGCAACTTGGTGGTGTAAAAAATCTATCAGGCGTTAGTACGACTTGCGGCGCAAACAGGACTTGTAAATAAATATTTTTCAAATCATAAATAAATATTTTTCAAATCACATTTCGATAAACATCAAGTTTCTTTGAATTCTGACGACTGATAAAGGATAATTATTTTCTTACTTTTTAGGTACTAGGTACGGGTTTTTTAAATTTTATATTTCATTTTTATTAAAGAGAACTAGGAATGTGGTTGAAATTCACATTTCTCGCTACCTTTTAACCCCTCCAACTAAGCTAAATATGCTTGTGGGTGGGGTTCGAACCCCCGACCTCTCGAACACAAAGCCGACACTCCATTGTCTTAGACTATTGTCACAGGACGAAGACGTCTAGACAGGGCAATCGTGCGGGGTGTGAGGGGCGAGACGCGGGAATGGCGATCCCAAGCTGCGAACAAAACTATGTTGGTAGCTTGGGAAACATCATTCGGGGCTAGCACGTGTTTGTTTTTTAATTATTTATTTAAAATGGTACATACGACGTGTGCTGTGAGAGATTGCAAGTCTTCATCTTGTTTATATAAAGATCGCCGAACGGCGGACGGTAAAAAAATAATATCTAATAGGTAATCGCACAGGGCCGTGAGGGTTTGGACATTTTATATATTTTTATACCTACTTAATATTATTAGGTGTTCTATTTTTATTCAAAATGATAACGATACTTTCAAGCTTTTTTCTAATACAGATAACGAAAAATAGTAATTTCAAATTGAAGATGGTGAACTTTTTTATTATTTGATGTAAATTTCGAGATGGTGTACGTATTTTTTAAAATAAAATATTGGTGTCAATTTTTAGAGTTTAATTGGGGTGTTTGTTATGAAAATGCCATCCTTTTTGAAATCCAAGATGGCGGACGTAATTTTTTTTAAATAATTTGATATGGGTGTCAATTTTGAGGTTAATTGGGGTGCTTGTTACGAAAATGCCATCCTTTTTTAAATCCAAGATGGCCGACGTCATTTTTTTAAATAATTTGATATGGGTGTTAATTTTGAGGTTGATTGGGGTGCTTGCTACGAAAATGCCATCCTTATTGAAATCCAAAATGGCGGACATCATTTTTTATAATTTATTTATTTAAAAAACCTTCACTTAAACAACATTAAAGTACAGTAAGTGTCACAGTACCTAATTATCACGTGCATCAGTTCAAATTTTAAATCTCTTTGTATACGCCTCATCTGCATTTTCATGTTCACCCTCAACTCCTAAATAATACGTGTAGTAAAGAGCAGGTTAAAATTGTTTTCATTATTATATTAAGTAATAATATTGCTAACGATGTCGATCTGCAATAAAAAACATATTTCATAAATATTGTTTACTTGTGACAACCCTGGCCGCTGCGAGACTGTCTAGACGTTGTCGGCATTTTCCACAAGATCAAAGGCGTCAACCTACTGTACGATCTTTATACTGTGCTATTGTCGCTTGTTACAACTGTCATACTCATAGAGAACTTTAAATAAGAAAGACCATGGCCAAATCATTTCGGTATAATATAACTTCTTTTAAGTGAAAATTGTGACATATATAATCTTAATTTTTGAGTTAGACTTTGAACTAATTTTTATTTGAGCAGCAGTCCTACAATGTTCGACGATTCAGTGTCGTGGAATGAGCCCATAGTTACGTATAAGAAGTCAGTTAACTCGTGCCGTGACGTGGCGACACATTTCAATGAAATTTGGAATGTTTGTAAAATATACTGTTACTTTCATTAGCGTCTCGAACGAAAAGCATTCATAGTAAAATAATCACGGTCTCGCGGTGACTCAGGCGCAGCGCGGTCGTTCACCTCAGCTTGTCTCTCGCTCGCACTCTTAGCGAATGCAGACTTATTGTGCGTCTTGTGTAGGTAATTCTCAATGACAATTAACTAAATAATCGATAAACGAAATGTGTGTCTGTCCGTGTCTCCGATACGGGAGATTACTTAAGCTGTTTATAATAATTTATGATCTGAGACACCGGCAAGAGGGCATCACTGCTATGACGTCAGGGAGTGGTATTCCGCGGCGCGGCGTGCCGGCCGCGGCCCCCTCCGCCGTGGGGCACTGATCACAGTTACCCGCGCAGTTCGCCGCCTGGCCGACCGCTCGACGTCTTCGCAACTGTCTTGACACGCATCTTGTGAAGTCTCGAGGAATGCGCAAGCGTCATTTATGTTTTAGTGAGTGTTTGAGTGCAGTGCGTCTGAGTTAAGGCATGTGTTTCGTGTAGTGTTGTAGTACCAGGGGACGATCAGCCGAGAGGAGCTGTGGCGACCGTGACAGTGAAGCACGCCGCGCTACTGCACTAACTGTACTGTACAGTGTAGGTACGTATGTGTGCAGTAGTGAACGACATTCAACAGCCGTTTTGCATTTTACATTCATTTACCTAGTAGCTACATAGTTAGATACCTACCTATAAAGCAACCTTTAACATTGTTTATTATAGCGAGAATGAACACTGTCTGTTTTGTTTACGTCAGTAAACAATAAGGCACTTGAACAGCTATCTACATACTCTGAGAATGATTCATCATTAAATTGTTTCTCGTATCAAGGTCATGTTATGATCCCCTACTTTGTAGGTACCTACGAGATAAGTTGTCAATATTTTGATCGTTTAAAATTTTATCGATCGGTCCCACTTGCCTTTAAGACCGGTTTGAATGTTATTTATGTTGGAAAAACTAATTAATAATCTGCAGTCAATAATCTTTCAGATTCTTCTATTTTATTTTCATAATAATTATTTCTTACCCTTTGAGATCTAGATTTTGGTCGTCACTCTATTCTGGCGTCATCGGCAAATCGATAGCATTTATCTGGCTTCCCTTTACAAAGTTACGACAGACGACTAATGACCATGATACGACTTCGAATGTTGCGGTCGCAGAACGGGACGGAGCAGGGAGCAGGGAGCAAGGAGCAGCCATGTCCCTCGGCAGCCGCGCCAGCCCGGACTCGCAGATGACCTCCGGTACGTACCTGACATACAGTACGTTTCAACTTAGAATAGGATCGACTTAGCGCCATATTGTGACGTCCTAGCTGCAACTGTCAAATCGAACCAGTTGGGTAAAGTGCGCAAAGCAAGAATGATTAGATTACTTAACTTAAATAATTTATTTTTGAAAATTGAGTGAAAACAAAATTTTCCTTTTTTTATTTTGTTGTT
Source organism: Tholera decimalis (assembly GCA_943138885.2). Taxonomy (NCBI): domain Eukaryota; kingdom Metazoa; phylum Arthropoda; class Insecta; order Lepidoptera; family Noctuidae; genus Tholera; species Tholera decimalis. Next base: position 569,881 of record OW964553.2, on the reverse strand, counting down.
CAAACGCAAGCCTAATTTTAACATGGCTTCTGGGCCTTTGCTCCTTGTGTTCTCTTTAGTTTCAGGCCTGCGTGGTGCATTATTGGTGCCAATAATAAAAAAAAGATACAGAAATGTTGGTTAAAAATACTAAAAATACTAAATATACTTTAAATAATTAAATATTATATAATTATAATTATTTGGTGGGAGACTCGATTAAGCAAAGTAAAATAAACCGTTATTCATTTGCAAATAAGCTTTCTTTGCAAACCTTACTTTTCAAGTGACAGTTGACAGATAGAGATCATTGAGGTCCCTATTCTTATTTGAAACGTACCTATGTTGTATGTATGTTGCTGCAAATTTTCCCATTTCATATTACTGTAAATTTTCTATATCACTGGTCAATTTAGATATTCGTTTGTATACATAACTCCATTCCAGATCATAGTCAAATATCTTAATCACTTTCCATTTCCTATTATTTATCTATACTAAATTATAAAGCGGAAAGTTTGTTTGTTTTATTTGTTTGAACGCGCGAAAAGTGCTGGGCGGATTTGGATGAAATCTGGTATAGAAGTAGTTTGAAGCTTGAGGAAGTTCACTGGCAGGAAGAAAATTATGTTTTTATTGTGATAAAGTGGACGGGAGCGAAGCTTCGCGTCACTGCTAGTTATATTATACAGGGTTAAAGGAAAAGTCGTGCTAGATCCGTTAAGGGCGTGGAGTACCCATCATTTCTGACTTATTTCACTATGAAACACCCTACCCTAAACTTAACCCTTTTCGAGATATTTGACTTTTAATTTTTTTATTGAAAATTGCCGATTTTTAGGCTACTAAATTTAATTTGGTTTATTTTGTGTGTCTTATTATTATTATTATTGCATTTTTACATGTGTAATAAGATGCTTTAAAATAGTGCATAAGTTAATTGAATAGGCCGTAGTAGACAAGTGAAAAAAAAGTATTCATTTACAATTTACTATCGTTCCTGTCAACATCTGTTTTATGGTAGGTATACTAGTCAAAATAAAATAAGGGCTTTTGCTTATTTTTAACATTTGGGTTAATTTATTAACTTGACTGATTAATTAAGTGGCTGATAGCTGATACATATGAGACGTTATTCTTAAGTCTTGATAAATGCTATTTGAGTATGCCATTTGCATAAAATGGTTTAAGTGGGTAGATTTTAGGTTTTTAGCATGCCCTCGATTTTACCCTTATTTAAGTTAATCGATAGATTCAGTCCATGTGTCGATTTTGTTGTGAACAGTTCAAATATTGCTAAGTAACATGTTAATTGGATTATTGTACACAATATACCGCGCTTTTGAAGACATATAAACTTGTTAACCGCAACTAGAGCTGTGACTTTAATTCAAGAAGGATATTCACAGCGTACTGGTGTTCAACGTACGTAGTACATATCTGCGAAGATCATCATCAGATATTCACAAAATTTAGATACGCGGGCTAATGTCTCTCGTGTGTTGTGTTTCCAGGAGGAGTGGAGCTGCGCGAAGACCTGCCGCTGAAGGCGGGCGGCGAGGGGGGCGCGCGGTGCGCGGGGGGGCCGCGCCTGCTGCTGGCCGCCTTCGCCGCCTTTAGCGCCGCCGTCACAATAGCGCTGCTCATACAGATACACTTCGGAGACTTTGAGGTTCATTTACATGCTGTATCATTACAAATATCAGCTTAGACTTTTTTTTGTGCAACATCTACAGGCGCGGCTTGTCAGTAAAATCAAACTTGTATGCCGTGTAAACAATATGATCATTCCATGCCGTGATGCCCCCTTTAAGCACATGTTTCATACCTACCGGTCGAATTAGCCTGCTATTGACCTCGATCACGCCTGATGGTAAGCGATAGAAGAGGTCTCCGTTGGAACAAGTGAGCCCAAAGGTGCATGATCACTTTTGCATTAAAAGTTGACAGGTATACGTGGTAGTGAACGCAACAGCAGGCAGCCAGTTCCACACGTTAACTGTGCGCATAATAAGTGGATAATAAATGATCTTTATTTTGGAAATTGGTTATTAAATAACACTTTTACACGTTATTTTTTCGTAAATTTAAACTAGATGAGGCCAGTGTTTCCTAACTGACTACCCTGAGAAGAAACACTGAAACAAACTCAGGGGTCCGTCTCTTTTAAAGTCCATACAATCTATACTGGTTAAATTATTCATATGAGAACCTTGTAGGTTACCGTCCGAGCCGATCTTTTGAGGAAAGATGCTCACAGATTTGAGTGGGCCTCACAGATTGGAGATGGTAACCAGCAGTACGTGTGATAGACAGGTAGTGAAAAGTAAAAAAGAAAGGAAAAGTAGAAATCAGGCCGTGGAACTCCAGCACTCACTCTCCGAAATACAATCTGTAGAAGTCCGTTAGGCAAGTAATTTCGCCGATGAGCCTCCCGTTTAATTGATTTCCCCGTTTTGGGACTAGAACCTCAAATAACGAATTATGAGTAGGTAGAGTGATTGCTTATTTATTTATTTACACTTTATGCACATAGGTACAAAGGCGGACTTAATGCCGTAGTCTTTCTCTACCAGTCAACCATGAGTGGTGAAGAGATAGTGTGGGAGGTGCAATATGTATGTGAAAAGTAAAATTGGAAAAAGTATGATGAAAATATGAAATACAAAAACCCTAGTATCAGTATAAAAAAATAGAAACCTACATAAATAATTTAACTTATCCTGCTTCGATATCCCAACATTTGGTACTACAAAACCGTTTGGTATTGGGAGCAGACTAACAATGCTGAGCGTGAGTATGTGTCCCCACATCTCGTGACGTCCCTGTAGTGACGTGTGTGTGCAGCTGGTGCCGCACGGCAGCGTGTCGTCGGCGGCGGCGGCGTGCTCGCGCGCGGGCACGGACGCGCTGAAGGCGGGCGGCCGCGCGCCCGACGCCGCGCTAGCCGCCGCGCTCTGCCTCGCCGTGCTGGCGCCGCACCGCACCTCGTTGGACGCGTAAGTATACCGCAAAATATTTATGACTGGTTCATTTTTCAATAAATTTTTCATCACACTTGCACGTAAACAGTATCTAAACATACAGGTTAACTTGGCCGTAATGCCCCATATAAAACCCTCGGGCTTTCTTTTTGTCATGAAACCCAAGGTCGGTAAGTATTTTTTTTAATTTATAGCACAGCACACAGGTCATGCAAGTTCAAGCAAGGAGTTTACACGCAATTGAAAATTTTTCTTAAAATGTTATCTAAACAGGAATGTCATTGCAATCTCGCTACATGTTACTTAAATACTCAACTAATGTTCTTAATAATCGATTTTAATACTTTTTTGTATCAAACCGTCGAAATTATTTTTACTTTTTTCACTTCGTCATTGCAGTATACCTACGTAAGTATTTGCTCTTAACGTTTCTAAACGAAACATTTGTATAATCTGTGGGGTGGGCATAAAGCCCGCCATCCACTTAAAAAAGTTCACTTATTTCGTAAGTTACGTAATAATAGTTGTGCTGACTTGTGTATTAAAGCTATAATTCATAATTATTTATCGTTTGTATTTGAAGACAAGTAAAAAAGTTATAAAAAATGTCGCCGGCGTCGTCCGATGAATGTGATTTAAATGCTACTACTAGACTAGTAGCCAAGGGCTGTAAGGCATCAATTGTAGCTCCAGATATTTAGGCGCACGAGCGCTGCGAGGGCGCCTATAGTTCGAGGGTGCAATTGATGCTTACACCCGAGATAACTACTCTGCTTTACATCTCGATTGTGAGGTAAGTAGAATAAAATTGGCCAAGTGCGAGTCAGACTCGCCCATGAAGGGTTCCGTAGTAACTATAATATAATATGTATATTTATTTGACGAATAAAAAAAAGACCTTAAAAATTTCTTAAAACTAGGTTATTTACTTTTTTACAACTACGCCAAATAACTTTGTTTTTCATAGTGTTTGTATGAATTACAACATTATATTTGCGGTTTTAGAAAATATGCTGTATCTCAAAAACTGCTGACCCGATTTCGTTCAAACTAATTTTGGTTGAAAGTTTACATTAAGATCTAAGACATATATTTTGTTTAGATTTTTCACTCCATTATTATAGAAGTTAGAGGGGGTTACACACATTTTACCACTTTGGAAGCTTATATCTTTTAAACGATTGATTTTATGAAAAAGTGGTTTTAGAAACCCTTATATCATTTTTAAAGCCCTGTCTATAGATACCTCACACGTATGGGTTTCATGAAAAAAAATATTTTCAGTTCTAGTTCTAGTTTTATTTTTTTTCTTAAAATCGGAAAGAGGTTCACAGAATACATCTACCTACTAAGTTTCACATGTATAGTCTTAATAGTTTCGGAATAAAATGGCTGTGACATACGGATGGACGGACAGACAGACAGACGGACAGACATATCGAAACTATAAGGGTTCCGGTTTTTGCCATTCGGCTACGGAACCCTAAAAACCCTAAAAAGGAGATAAAAATGATATGAATAATTATCGTCCTATTACTCTAATACCCATAATTTCTAAGATTTTTGAAAAAATTATGTACGATAAACTTCACTCCCATATAATAAAACATGCAATTTTAAAAGAGGAACAGTTTGGTTTCAGAAAGGGTAAATCAACAACTCTTGCATGTTTTTCTCTTGTGAAAATGATTACCTCAAGTCTTAATGAGAAAAGGACAATAGCATCAATATTTCTCGATATGTCAAAAGCATTTGACTTCGTAGATCACAAACTACTTCTCTTTAAACTGAATCGCTATGGTATTAGGGGAAATGCGTTAAACTGGATAAAAACTTATTTACATAATCGCCAGCAATGTGTAGAGATATCTAGACATGCTACATCGGAAAAAAATTATATATAGATCCGCCTATCGTCAAAACTCCTATGGAGTTACCCAGGGCAGCATATTGGGACCTTTTTTGTTTGTCAGTACAAACAAAAAAGGTCCCAATATGCAAATCATTAATATACAGTTATATTAATGATTTGCCCAACGTGACTCCATATTCATGCATTCTGTACGCCGACGATACAACTCTTAGTATTGAACTCACTGATAAAAATATCACCAAATACGAAAAAGAGATCAATGATACACTAAACAAAATAATAGAATGGTTAAAAGACAACAATTTACATGTCAATATTGGTAAAACCAAACTTATACAGTTCCAAACGTACAATAGCAAACATCACGGATTAAAAATAAGATACGCAAGTGACACTATAGAAGAGGTTGAAAATGCTACTTTTTTGGGTATAACGTTAGATAAATATTGCAACTGGAAAGTACATATTGACAAATTATGTACTAAACTCATTGATATACTAAAAACCCAAGATGCACAGTCTCGAAGAAAAGTGACGATCGAAACTGTCGCCAAACACTCACCACCTACGTAGTAATAGATATGCTATAAGTACAAAATATGTTTTTGCAAATTCTAAGTTTAAGGTTGTTTTTACAAAGAAAATTTTAGCATTTTTGACGCGTTAACCTAGACGCGAGTGACGCGATACTATTTGAAATGAGCGCATAATTTAGAATTAAGCACTCATTTTATGCGGACGGTTTTGAGACGTTGAGTGTGCATCTTGGGTTTTTAGTATATCAATGACTAAACTGCAAAGATTTGTATTTGTTTTAGGCAGAATAACTCGCATAGCTGGTATCAACGCAGCACTTTATGCTTATCATGGTTATGTAGCATCAATTCTACGCTATGGTATTATCATATGGGGCAATTCTGTTGAAATTATTAAAGCATTCCGAGCCCAAAAAAAATGTGTTCGGTCAATAACCAAAGCCCAACCATTAGATAGCTGTGTCCCGCTCTTTAAAAGTTTAAGAATATTACCACTCCCGTCTTTATATATATTCGAACTTTGTATCTTTGTACATAAAAACATATCTTTATTTAAAGTACATAATGATGTTGTTATAAGAAAAAGTCGAGATATTCACAAATTATGTGTACCCCTACAAAGAATTAAACTATTTTCCAATAATGTTTACTGTATGGCAATTCGTGTTTATAATAAATTACCTAATGTTTTTAAAGATCTTAACTTCATGACATTTAAAAAAAAGTTATTTGACTTCCTATTGTTTAAGTGCTACTACTCAACAAATGAGTTTTTAAATGAAAAGTTTGATTCTAAATTTAAATTGGACGACGCCGACGACTTGCCTTACATTCCTAATAATTGAATTGTATCTAATACCTATGACATTGTATTCAATAATTCTTAACATTGTATTTATTAATACCTGACATAATATTTAGTATCTATTCCTTGACATTTCATCTGATAACTTGACATTATATTTAGCATGCCTTGACATTGTATTTAATAATTCCTGACATATTTAGTATTCCGTTAAATTGTATTTGATAACTCTTGGCATTCTAATTAGTATGCTTTGACATTGTATGTAATAATTCTTGACATTATATGTAGGATCCCTTGAAATTGTATTGATAACAGTTAATGTTTTCCTTATCCTTGACATTGTATGGTTTTTATTAATTGATTTTAATTTAATTTCTTGAAAATATTTGTACGCTGGAAACAGCAGAATATTTTGGACGTAAAATTGTATGTAACACCTTGTAACAACAATATTCTAAAAAATAAATTTATTATTATTATTATTATTAAACCGGCATTACAAGAATAAAGCATTTTATTAGTTAAAATTTATAGTGAAACGAGAACAATTTTCAAATTTTAGGGACAGGTGTTTTTTGGGTATGTTAATAGTTTGAGATTGTGATATTTATTGGTCATGGATTTGGACGGAAAATTTGACGGGATGAAGCTTTCTTCAGCAGAAGTTGATGGTTGCGGATCATCTCTTGAGAATGATGTTTCATTTTTTGAAAGCTGAATAGTTTTCGTTATTTGGTTGGTAATTTTACTTTTATTTTGTATGGAATCTTCAATGTAACCTTCAGCCACCTTGCTGGATTTCCACCCACCGTGCCTTTATATAGTGGTTAAGTTAGCCCCAGCATCGGCTAAAAGTGTAGCCGATGTTCTCCGGAAGCAATGACCTGTGTACAATTCCGGGTTTGCTAACTTTAAATAACTTGCGATTTGCTTCGGCATACTTCTGATGGTATTTTTTCCAATAACTTGTTTGTAGCATTTACCTTGGTGGTACTTCAAAAAAAATTGGTTGGTATTTACATTTTTAGGACGAAGATTTCTGTATTTTTGTACGAATTCAGAGAATTCTTGAGGAACTATAAATATTCGGTCAATTTCAGTTTTTGTGTTCGGTAGTTTAATTACTAACAACTGACCCTGTTGTTCTATGTTCTCTATTGTTATATTTGTCAATTCAATACCTCGGCATGCGCCAGTTATACCGAAGATAAAAACCACCCAAAACAAGCGAAATATAAAAATAAGAAGGTATGTTTTTTAGGATTGTAAGAATTTAAAAGATAAATGATGAAGTAATACCATGTGATTTGTTATTTTACGTAACAGCTAAATATATGTCATCAGGGGCTTCATTTATGAATATTTTCACGTCTTGCGCTGTAAACCTTTGACTTTTTGCTTTTGTGCCCAGCTGATTGTCTTTTTAGAAAAGATGATAATTTTGAAAAGTTCTTGATATTGATGTCGTGTTTAGTACTCATAGTTGCTTTTAACATTGAATAAATGCACCACAAACTAGATGGCTGCAGCTTTTTTGATAGCTCACTAAAGTATGTTAAGAATACAGTCTCAGATAAAGACTTTACTCGTTTTTCTTTTCGCCACTTCATGAACTCGTCGTAAGTTTTCAAATATCTCTCTTTAGAACTTTCAGGCAAAATATTGTTAATTGCTGCTTCAGCTTCTATTTTCATTGAATCGGGAGTGCAGCTTATAAAAAATCCCAAAAACAAACAATATTTAAAGTAAAAGTTTTCTATTCCCACCTTTTTTAGGGTTCCGTAGTCAACAAGGAACCCTTATAGTTTCGCCATGTCCGTCTGTCTCTCCGTCTGTCCGCGGTTTAGCTCAAAAACCATTGGTAGTAGAAAGTTGTAATTTGGCATGAGTATACACGTTAATGATGCCGAAATAGTGGTAAAATAAAATTTTGAAAAAAAACAATTATTTAGGGTACCTCCCCTACATGTAAAGTGGGATGATAATTTTTTTTTTCGTCCTTTCCATAGTGTAGGATATCGTTGGATAGGTCTTTCAAAAATATTAGGGGTTACGGTAGACCGTTTTTTGATTAAGCAAACCGTTCGTGACTTATCAAGCTTTAAAGTACCAATTTTCGTTAGAGTCAAGTGTCTCCCCCCTCTATCAACTAAACGGTTGTAGTTAGAAATTCAAATGACACGGCAGTAGTACCTACATGTAACGAAGTTTAAAGGAAAACTATCAAACATAAGTGGGATTTACAAGTTTACGAGTAATAGTCGACCAATTGTATTTGACTCGAAAATTTCGTACAACATCATAGAAATGTCGATAGATGGCGCTAAGCGTCAGTTGTATCGCGCTAGTTTCATATATAAATAAGATTTATAAAAAAAAAACTTTTTAACAAAAAAAACCGACTTCCAAAAAACCACTAGGTACAATGTGAAAAATAACTTTAATTTCAGAAGATGCTGTCTTTGGATCTGTATTTAAGTTTTTTGCCACCGACTTCCGAAATTGAAGTTATTTTTCACATTGTAGTGTTTTTGGAGGTCGGTTTTTTTTTGTTAAAAAGTTTTTATTGCTCGCTTTTTAGTGGGTCTGTTTATAATTTATCTAAGTTACAATAGCCTAATGTCAACTTGCTTATGGCCTTTTACAAAATATTGCTTTTCCCGATGCAGGGGCGTTAATTGTTGAGGAGTTCTCCTGGTATTTCACCATCAGCTCCATTTCACCATTCGCATTGTGACGACCATAAATTGCTTAGCAACCATTTTAAAGTAATCGAATCGCAACCCGTGAAATACTTATTATTGAGTAGTTCCGGTGGCCATCTGTGATCTTCTTCATCAGTTCCGCTTTACCAAATGGTGTTTTCTGAGAGCAAATGCACAAGTTACTATAAAAAAATACCAAAATCGCTATACTATTGCCTTTAAAATTTGAGGGTTTCCCTCGATTTCCATGGGATCCCTTCATCAAATTCTAATTTGGTGACAATGGTACTACCTCAAGAGCATACCATTTCAAACGAAAAAATAATTTTCAAAATCGATCCACAATTGACGGAGAACTTTCCGTGCAAAATTGTCGAATCAGGTGAGGATTTGTATAGGAAGTAAATTAGTTAGGTAGTCAAGTTTGGCTTTTAGTTAGAGCATGGTACGAAATTATCAGTCAGCGAATACGACACGCACTTGGCTGTTATAAAAACTACGGAACCCTACACTGCGCGTGGCCCGACACGCACTTGACCGGTTTTTTCATCTTTTTGTTTTTTAATATTTTTTTCAAGAACGAAATTGAGCTTCGCCGTTCGATATTTAAAATTGATGACTATTATACTCATACGAAGACAAGGCTGAATAGCGAAGCGACCTCTTTTGTCATTGGGCTGAATGCATGATGTCTATTGCCAGTATGATGATTAGATGCACGCAAACTTTTTGAAAGAGTGAAGAGATTTTGTTTTAATTACTTACCGCCCTAGGCTTTTCTAGCTACATTATTACCCTCGGCGGTAAGACCCCTCTTTGAGGAGTGGCTAGATCGGCGTCATGGCGTCCTAACCTACCGCTTGACGCAGGTCCTCACCGGACACGGAAGTTTCGGGAGGAACCTGTGTCTGATGGGAAAGGAGGAAACGCCTGGGTGTCACCACTGCGAGGGTCGCCCTGAGGACACAGTCGAGCACACGGTGCAGGACTGCCCCGCTTGGGCAGAGCACCGACGTGTCCTCACGGCGGCAATAGGCGGAGACCTCTCGCGCCCGGCATTGGTCGAGGCCATGCTGCGGGGCGAGAGGGAGTGGGAAGCGGTCGCCTCCTTCTGCGAAGCAGTCATGCTTCCGAAGGAGGAGGCGGGCCGCGTGAGGGAGAGGATGGCGTCCTCCCTCCAGCCCAGCCGCAGTAGTAGACGCCCATGGCGTCGGATGTCGGCCGACGATCTCCGGCCACCGTAGGCGCGGGCATGCGGACAGCGAGTAAAGGGCAACTCGCTGTCCGACCATGGACCATGCCCGGGTCGACGGCGCGTCGTGTTCCACGCGCGCCTCAAAGAGCGTCAGCAATATGACGAGGCCCCCCCTGTAGAGGGCCGAAGCCTGCCGGGGTCGTGGGACTCATCCCGTTACCGTGACCCCGGTACGTAAAGGGTTATTGAAGGAACACCGTGGATTTTAGTCAGTAAAAGTCTGACAGTCCCTCCCACCCTGCCCGGGGTGGGAGGACTTATTTGATAATTTTACCACGCTAAAAAAAAAAAAAAAGAGCGCTAATTGGTTACCTACAAGCCCCATTTGGGGGTAATAAGGACCTACTTACCGAATATGAGAGACTAGTACTCACGTGGGCTTTCTTCGCTCCCGTGGATTCTATCACGGTAAAAACATAACTCTCCTTTTTAACCGACTTCTGAAAAAGGAGGAGGTTCTCAATTCGGATGTTTGTTTGTTTTTTTTTTTTTTTTATGTTTGTTCGGGCATAGCTCCGTCGCTCGCCAACCGATTTGAAAAATTCTTTTTTTGTTGGAAAGGGTATACTTTCCAAATGGTCCCATGAAAATTTTATCGACATCGAACAAGCGGTTTCTGAAAAATTAACAAAAGTCTAAAAAAATATTTACATTGATGATCTTTTCGGTTACTCTATATTGTGTTTTTTGTTCGCGCGTTTTTAGTTTTTTTGTAGTTGACATTTTGGCTTTTATAACTAGATTAATTACAAATTGACCCACTAAAAAGCGCGAAAATAAAAACTTTTTTGCAAAAAAATAAAGCCGACTTCCATATCAAAACACTACAAAGCCAAAAATAATTTTAATTTCGGGAGGCGGTGTGAAAAAAAAGCAAATACAAAACCAATAACACCGACTACCGAAATTAAAATTATTTTTGGCTTTGTAGTGTTTTGATATGGAAGTCGGTTTTATTTTTTTGCAAAAAAGTTTTTTTATGTATATTTTATGTTAAACTGGTTCTATAAGAAATATTCTTGTGCATATTTCCCTTTGAATTTGGAAACGTTGAATGGAATTTCGTACTTGACAACATATCACGGAATGAATCTGTTTCTAAATTCTATGAAAAACTTTATGAAATTATAAGATCACACACGCCATATTGTAAACCCAAAAATATGAATTTCCTAAGTTGGTTCTCCAAGCCACTTATAAATATTTTTAAAAGTAAAAATCGGGCCTAGGTTAGGTGGAAGAAGTATGGCAATTTGAGCGATTATGAGATGTTCTCTATCAACAAGACAAAGACTTAAAAAGAAGCCGATAGATGCTATAAAAGTTACATCAATGCTGTTGAAGATAGTGTTGCTACCAATATAAAGAAGTTCTGGACATATGTTACCAGCCGCAAAATTACAAATAAAAGCCCATCAACGGTTCACTATAATCAAATCTCCTCTAATGATCCTGTAACTTACCTGTAACTTATTCGCTACATTTTTCCGTTATGTATATGAGCCGACAACTTTTGACAACCACTTTTGGACACCACCCCCTAACAGTGCTGACAATGATGTCAATTTGTGTAAGCTGCATCTTACTCTTGATGCTATACAAAGAGAATTGAAGTCACTCTATTCATCTAAGGGTCCAGGTCCAGACGGGATTCTATCAATTTTTATAAAAAATACGTGTGATACACTTTGCTATTCCTTATTTATTATCTATCTATACTTATAATAAATCTTAAGAGAGGTCAATTCTGTACATGAAATATATTTCCAAAATAACTATCAGGGGGTGATTAGGGATCGATACTAATGCCAAAAACGCAATCAGTAAAATTTTTGTCTGTCTGTCTGTCTGGCTGTCTGTCTGTATAACCGTTATAGAAACAAAAACTACTCAACGGATTTTAACGAAACTTGGTACAATTATTTTTCATACTCCTGAGCTGGTTATAGTATACTTTTCATCACGCTACAATCAATAGGAGCAGAGCAGTGAAGGGAAATGTTGGGAAAACGGGAGAAGTTACTCCATTTTTTTAAGCTTCCGTCGCGTGTGCAACCTTAATGGTTAAAGCTACACAGAAAACATTTCATGACGGAAATTTTCTCCTTAAAATTATAAAAAAAAATATCCCACGACAGCATATGTCTATCTTTTATGGTTGACTCACAATAACACGTGTAACCCCCGATAGCTTAGCAGTTCGAAGCTTTCTGATTAGAATATTTGTCTTTTTGTTATAACACTCTCAGTCACCCCTAATTGAAAAAGTTAACATTATTAACTATTCCATAAAAAAGAATCATATAAATCGGTATAGAAACACCAAAGTTATACATGAAATACGCTAATAATAAGCCATCGCGCGTGAATACTGAATCATGCTATAAAAATTATTTTTGAGAATCGGTCGCCGTGCTCGACGCGTCTCGCGGCCGAAGGTATAAAATTTCGTTCTATAGGTACTTAAGCCTCATGTGAACGTGATCTTAACAATATTACCAATACATTAACTTAATAACACACAAGGAGTTACACACTGACGTCGACGAAGTCGAGGGCAACAGCTATCTATACTAATAATATAAGGCGTAAGAGTTTGTTTGTTTGTTTGAACGCTATAATCTCAGGAACTACTGGTTCGAATTGAAAAATTATTTTTAGTTAAATAGTCAATTTATAGAGAAAGGGTATATATCATTAATAGGAACGGAGCGCCAATGAAGAATGCTTCAAAAACGGGATTAAATTTAACGTTAGGCCAAAGTAACTATTCCACGCGGACGAAGTCGCGGGCAAAAGCTAGTATTGAATAAATGCTTATCTTTTGGTGTTTTTCCCGACACATGGAAACATGCAAATATTGTGCCAGTTAATAAAAGTGGATCCAAGCATGATGTAGCTACTTATCGACCTATCTCTATGCTATCTGCTTTTGCCAAGCGCTTTGAGAAGCTAGTACATAATGAGGTATATCCGGCTATTCACAGTACTTTAATAAAAGAACAGCAAGGTTTTGCTAAGGTATTAGCAATCTCCTTACTTTCACATCTCAGCTCTTTGAAAGTATAGACAATAGAGAACAAATCGATGCGGTTTATACTGACTTTCAGAAAGCATTTGATGAAATTGATCATACACTGCTACTTAATAAAATTGCGTATAACGGAATCAGAGGTGAACTTTTGCGGTGGTTTATATCTTACATAACTAACTGAACTCAAAAAGTGGTGGTTGATGGCTTCAAGCCCAGCGCTATTCAGGTCAAGGGCAGATACAGGGGGGGGGGTCATGGGGCATGACCCCCCCCCCCCCCCCTCCTCGGCTGGGTCCAGGACCTAGGTGGACCACTAATTAAAATTTCTAAACATTGTTACTAGATAATACTCCATACGTCGTTGTAAAAGAATATCGGCAGTGGATGGCCAAGTGGAAGCGGAGTCAAGAAAAACAAATTATAACTTCTTGTGACTTGACCACAATTATATGACCCCCCCTTGGCATCAAAGCTGGATCCGCCCTTGACTCAGGTCACATCTGGCGTTCCTCAAACTTCCATCCTGGGTCCGTTATTATTTATCTTATACATTAATGATATAACTGTTTTCAACATTCTAAATTTCTTTTATATGCGGACGATTTGAAGGTTTATAAAAAAATATCAAATCAACAAGATTGTATTGATTTCCAGCAAGATCTAGAGCGTTTTTTTGACTATTGTTCTTCTAATAAGCTTTATCTTAGTATTCCAAAGTGTCACGTTATAACATGTACCAAAATTAAAAATAAAACAGAGTTCAACTACTGCCTTGCTAATACACTTCTGGATAAAGTTACTTCCCTCCATGATCTTGGGGTTCAGCTTAATTCGAAGCTACATCTAGATGCTCATATAGACAAAATAGTTAGTAAGGCTTACCAAATGTTTGGTTTCGTAATGAGAGCATCTATGGAATTTCGTCGCCCTTCCACCTTTTTGCATTTATACAAATCTATACTAATATTATAAAGCGGAAAAGTTTGTTTATTTGTTTTCTTGAACGCGCTAATCTTCGAAAGTACTGGGTGGATTTGGATGCAAATTGGTATGGAAGTAGCTTGAAGCTTGAGGAAGTTTATAGGCTACTTTTTACGCAGCTGCAAAAAAGGAGAGTTATGTTTTTACCGTGATAGAATCCACGGGAGCGAAGCCCCGCGTGAGTACTAGTCTATAATAAGGCCACAATTAGAGTTTGCGGTACCCTCTGTACAAGAAATATAATGATACTTTGGAGTTGGTACAACGTAAATACCTTCGTGATTTAAACTACAGATGTTTTCGAAAGAGAGTCTCATACAGCCTACTTCTCAAAAAATACGATCTCCTTACCTTGCAGTCGAGACGAAAGCTCTCCCAAAGACTCTGAAGACTCCCAAAAAACACTGCAAAGTGAAAAATAACTTTAATTTCGGTAGTCGGTGTCTTTAGTTTTATATTTTCGTTTTTGGCACCGACTTCCGAAATTAAAGTTATTTTTCACTTTGCAGTGTTTTTTGGGAGTCGGTTTAATTTTTTTGTAAAAAGTTTTTATTTCACTCTTTTTAGTTGGTCTATTTTTAATTTACTTAGTTACAAGAGCCTAAATGTCAACTACTTATAACCTTTTACAAAATATTGCTTTTCCCAATGCTGGGCCGTTAATTGTTGAGGAGTTCTCCTGGTACATCACCATCAGCTCTACATCACCATATGCATTGTGACGAGCATAAAGTGCTTAACATCCATATTCAAGTAATCGAATCGCAATCCACTCAATACTTATTATTGAGTAGTTTCGGCGGCCATCTGTGGTCTTCATCATCAGTTCCACTTCCTCAAATGGTAATTTTTGAGAGCAACTGCACAAGTTACTTTAATAAATACCCAAAACGTCATAGGTGTGCCTATAATATTTGAAGAGTTCCCTCGATTTCTCCAGGATCCCATTATCAGATCCTGACGTTTATGAAAATGGGACCAATTTCGAACTATACCCTTTCAATCAAAAAAAGAATTTTCCAAATCGGTTCAGCCGTCTTCGCGTAATCGATGATCAAACATAAAAAAAAAAAAAATATACGCGTCGAATTGATAACCTCCTCTTTTTGTCGTCGGTTGAAAATACGTTTGGTCTCTTTCTAGGAGTGGTTCCCTGCTGTACTGGGAGTACAGGCAGGCGCGCACGCAGCCCGCCGTGCTGTACGAGTGGGGGGGCCCGGGGGAGGGCGCGGGGGACGCGGGGGGCGCGGGAGTAGGGGAGCGCGCGCCTCGCCTACTTGCCGCGCTGGCCACGCTGCACGCGGCTCTGGGCGCGCTGCCCTGGCCGCAGCTGCTCACGCCCACCATACAACTGGCCAAGTCAGTACTACCCATTAAAGATTCTTTCCCTCATCTTATGATCTTCATCTTCATATCTATCCCACGTTGTGAATGTGACCTATATTTCCATCACACACACAGTTAATGTGTAACATTTAACCTTTTATTGTGTATTTTTATTTGCCTGTTGCGAACCATTGTTTGCGGAACAGGTGTTTTTTTAGGCTTTAGAAAAAAGGAACAAGTTGTATAATTCAATGTCAATCTCACCGGATGATAACTATAGGCATGTGGAGTCGTGATTTGGAATTACCTACTCAACCGTAAACCTTTAACCTACTGGAGAGTTTCAGGATTGCAGTTTGAAATATTGTACACTTTAAAAGTATGGTATTAATGAATACGTAGCTAATTGATGTTCGAGCAGAAATGGATCAGTAATTTCTTGCCGACGATGAGAGAGAGGAACGAGACGATGCAGACATTGAGAGGGAACGGAGGGCACTAGCGGTCCGGAGCAATACGCTGGCCCGTAGATTTGGTGTACAGACCTAGTGAAAATGATTGTTTTTAAGGCTTATTTCCAGAGTCTATACACGGGCAATCTTATCTATGAGATAGTTACGCCAAAATATCGCTAGATGTGCTCCGCGTCCAGTATAATAATACTTTCAGGATGCTCTTGCAACTACCTCGTTACTGTAGCGCCTCAGAAATGTTTGGACAAGCTCGTACGGACACGATTCATGCGATTATAGGAAAGAAAACGGGTTCACTTCTGAAAAGAGTAAAGGGTAGTCGCAACAGCGTCCTGAGAACGGTGAGTGAGAGTGTGTCCTCTCCTATTATGAATCAGTTTGTGTGGAAAGTGATGGGTACTAACACTAGATATTAAGCTATTACGTACAAGTTACTAACATTTAATGGTCCCTAATAAAAATATTGGTTGTGTGATTGATAAATGAACGCAGAGACGGGTACCTGGTATCCGAGGGGTTGGCAACTGCGGCGGCGGCGGCGGGCCTCGCGGGCTCGTACCCGGCCGGCGAGCTGGTGACTGCGCCCGAGCTGGCCGCCTACCTCACCAGCCTGCTCAACCACACCAGCGCCGGTACGACCATTTATATTTAATTTCGTTCTACAGTACCTATTACTTAGCTAGTCCAGCAAATAGCAACGCCACAGTAAAGTGTGATGTTTGGCAGGAGCTAAATCTCCCTCTTGGTCTCATCGAACCGTCTGGAAGCCTTATCAGGGCACTTCGAGGTCAAAAGGTTATTAGAATCTTCCTGGATCTAGCCAAAGCCTTTGACACGGTTTCTTACCCCATTCTCATTGAAAAAATGGATCGCCTTGGAATTAGAGGGAATTAACTCAAGCTTTTTGAGGACATGGTGGATGAGCGTATCAGTGATGAGCGTATAATATATAGGCTACATAAACGACCTGGGTTTGCTCACTCTTCCAAAAGGTAAAGTAATTATCTTCGTAGATATTAATAACTACTTTAAGCAAAAATATTTTAATATATTAACGTGTATTAATAATTATGTATGTGATATTGTTAGAATTGCATAACATTCATAATACATAGGTGCTATGTGACTAATATAGTACCTATTAAGATTACGAAAGAAATTTCCAAAATTTGTGGTGTGTGTGTGTGAGGTTGGAAGGGGGAGGGGTGTTTGAAATTATGTTTCTATGTAACATTATAACTATCTAAAATTTTAGCTTAGCTGCTGAAGAATTTACCCCTAAAACGGACAAAAATGTCTGAGCTAGCAACATTACGCGGGTGGAAAGTGAGGCTAGCGGGGGACGCTTGTCTTGTATTTGGACAGAGTGCGGTTTGCAAATACATTTGAACGCGGTTTCTGGGGTTCTTTGTGTATTCTGAGGTTCATTCATATTCATATTCATTTATTTATCACATATAAGCTAGCAGTTTACACCAAATCGCTTATATCTATGCTAATTCTACAAAATTAGGTACATAAAAAATGAAATTAACCTCTCAAGGACCGCCATTATTTACGTCAATTATTAGTTGAGCCCCGCTGGCACACAAATTTATTGCCAACGGGGATCAACTAATACTGGAAAACATGGCACGTTTTTGTGCCAGCGGGGCTATAGAGGTTAAAAGAGGTTGCACATTGTAATTGCACGTACTGCTACGTGTTGCAGAGCTGTCGTCGTTGTGGCAGGGTGCGACGCTGGTGCGGCGCTCGGCCGCGCCGGTGCAGCGCGCGGGCGCGTGGCGCGCGCTGGTGGGCAGCGCCGGCGCCCCCGCCGCGCGCGCGCTGGCCGCCGCGCTGGGGCCGCCGCCCGCCTCCTCCGACGACGCGCAGCGCAGGTACTGCCACCTCACTTCATGCTCCACCACTATTGGCACTTATAGCATTATTAATTTATTGGCTTTGTGCTGACGATCTGCAAATTTATTCGCAAGCTCCCGTTGAAGAATTGTCTGAGGCGGTGAAGATTGTGAATAAAGACTTAGCGCGTATTTCTGATTGGAGTTTGGATCATGGATTGAGGGTTAATTCTGCGACGACTCAAGTCATTATTGTTGACAGCCCTAGGCTACGTTCCAAAATTAACTGGACGACCCTTCCCTAAATTGTTTTTGGTGGAGCTGCTATACCTTACTGTGACTCAGTAAACGACCTAGGTATTTATATTGATAAGGATTTGTCTTGGGGTCCCCAGTTGCAAAAAGTAAGCCGCAAACTGTTTGCCTCTGCGGGTTCTTTACGCAGACTACGCAATTACCTGCCGACTGCCACTAAAACTGCGCTTGCCCAATCCCTTCTTCTCCCTTTTCTCGACTATGCTGATACAAGTTATCCAGACCTTACTGAAGGGCAGCCAGATAAGCTTGAACGACTCCAAAATTTTTGTATCAGATCATGTTTCTGAGTTTCGCATTAAACTCAAGTGGCTGCCTATCCGTCTTCGCCGGAATGCACATAATTACTCTACAGTATTCTCTTCAATCCTACAACTCCGTTTTATCTCAAAGAACGTTTTAAGTTCCTTCATGACACACATGTTAAAGATTTGAAATCATAAGAGAATTTGAGACTTTCAATGCCTGCTCATTCCACTAAATGCTATGGCTCATCGTTTTCGGTGCAAGCTATTCGTTTGTGGAATGCATTGCCGGTGTCAGTAAGTTAATCTCAGTCACTCGCTACTTTTAAAAGCTCGGTTGCTAATTATTAACAGACTTCTAAAAAAGAAGGAGGTCCTCAATTTGGATATTTGTATTTTTTTTTATAGTTGTCCGGGCATAACACCGTCGCTTGCCAACTGATTTGATAAATTCTTTATTTTTTGGAAAGGATATGTCCCATGAAAATTTGATCGAAATCGAACAAGCCGTTTCTGAAAAATCAACAAAAGTCTAAAAAAATCTACATTGACGATCTTTTCGTTTACTCTGCATGGCGTTCTTTGTTCGCGCGTCATTTACGAACCGATTTGGAAAATTCTATTTTTTTTGTTCCAACGCCTATGCTTTCCAATTGGTCCCACAGTCACCAAGTTGGGATCTTATAATGGAATCTTAGCGAAATCGAGGGAACTCTTCAAATTTTAGAGGAAAACGAAATGTGATTTTGGTATTTTCTAAAACAAGTTAAGCATTTGCGTTCAATAAGAACCATTCTACTATCAGATCTGATGATGAATCCAAGAGACAGGTACCGGAACTCCATAACAACACAATGTATCTTAGCTGTGTTTGAGCTTGTTGGAATTGTAACGGTATGCACTTTCCAGGTGTACCACGAATAATAAAAAGAAATATATTCGTTTTTCATTCTCAAGTTTCAATTCGACGCCGTTTTCTTATACGAGAAGCATATTTACTAGCGCTACCCATACTTTATAACTTTATAAGATTAAAAATATGTCACTAAAAATAACCACATTTTTTTTTGCAAAAAAGAAACCGATTTCAAAAAACCATTACAGCACTAAAAAGTTAAAAATAATACTATAACCTATCTACATTAACAAACCTAACCTAACCTACGATTAACTTATAGTAAAATTTAACATTTTTTTGTAGTCGGTGCCAAGCAATGTACGATACCCAAATGACTATAATATTATTAATGATAAAATATAATAATGACTATATATTATAAACTACAGACTAAGGCCAGAAAAAACAAAATATAAATCTTACAGCTTCTAAATATAAATTTAAATCGGAAAACAAAAACAAAATACAAAAATACTTTAAGATAGATTACCTAATACCTAATATTTAGACACAAAGAAAAAGATACTAACGTTAATACTTAATCAATAAAATCAGAGCAAACACAGGTTACACAATGCAACAACACAAGAAAAGCAAGGAGTTCAAGGGAGTTAAAATGGGAAAATACTCTGGAATTACCAGTTGTTTCATTGCCTAGCTTGGCACCGACTCCAAGAAATTGTTAAATTTTACTATAGGTTAATCGTAGGTTAGATTAGGTTTATTAATATAGGTAGGTTATAGTATTATTTTTAACTTTTTAGTGCTTTTATGGTTTTTTGAAGTCGGTTTCTTTTTTGCAAAAAAAAAATTTCTTTCTTATTTATGATTATTCTTTTGTTTTCTCTCCACATGATGTTAAAGAGCACATTATATGTATTGTATTATTTATTTACCTATGTATTGTATACATATATATTTATTTTTATTTTAACATTTTTTTTCTTTTTTTTTATGAGTAATTTAGTAAGTACACTAATTTAGCCCTCCCTACTTTGATTAAAGTTTTTAAAGTCCATCCAAAGGTTGTCTGGAAGATAATTATCACTGAACCGCCATTGTTACAATAGAATAAGCAATATTGTTAAATATATGTGTTTAAATTTTGGTGTACAATAAAGTATATTCTATCTATCTATCTATCATCTTTTCCCAACTTTATTGAGGTCGGCTTCTAGTGTTACCGGATGCAGCTGATACTAGTGTTTCACATAAAGTGACTGCTTATCCGACATCCGAATCGAATAGCTGGGTAACACGATACCTATTGGCAAGACTGTCAAGCCCATAACGATTTTCAAAGATGTACAAGTGAGAGTCGGGACTGGAACTGTTAGCGGTATTATTACAGAGACGGTATTTTGGGTGTAACCAACTATATCTTTGAATCGATAAATCAAAGTTCCAGTGTGGCGCTCACGTAAGGACTCTTTCAGCTGTATATGCAGTACGAATAATTAGGCAATTGACTGATATAGCGAAACTTGGTTAGTTTACTTTGCTTATTTCCACAGTATCATGTCTTATGGTCTTAACTATGAGGCAATATATAAACAGTTATAAGATTAGAAGCGAACATGAAATTGTTATACCCGAATGGAGATTAGCCAAGACAGCAAGTCATTGCTTATAAACAGCATACGCTTTTCAACCGACGACAAAAAGAGGAGGTTATCAATTCGACGCGTATATATATTTTTTTTTATGTATGATCATCGAGTACTCGAAGACGGCTGAACCGATTTGGAAAATTCTTTTTTTGTTCGAATGGGTATACGTCGAAATTGGTACCATTATCACCAAAGTCAGGATCTGATGATGGGATCCTGGAGAAATCGAGGGAACTCTTCAAATATTATGGGCACACCTATGGCGTTTTGGGTATTTCTTATAGTAACTTGTGCGGTTGCTCTCAAAAAGTACCATTTGGGGAAGTGGAACTGATGATAAAGACCACAGATGGCCGCCGAAACTACTCAATAATAATTATTGAGTGGATTGCGATTCGATTACCTGAATATGGATGTTAAGCACTTTATGCTCGTCACAATGCATATGGTGATGTAGAGCTGATGGTGAAGTACCAGGAGAACTCCTCAACAATTAACGGCCCAGCATTGGGAAAAGCAATATTTTGTAAAAGGTTATAAGTAGTTGACATTTAGGCTCTTGTAACTAGTTAAATTAAAAATCATCCAACTAAAAAGAGTGAAATAAAAACTTTTCACCAAAAAATTAAACCGACTCCCAAAAAACACTGCAAAGTGAAAAATAACTTTAATTTCGGAAGTCGGTGCCAAAAACGAAAAACAAAACTAAAGACACCGACTACCAAAATTAAAGTTATTTTTCACTATGCAGTGTTTTTTGGGAGTCGGTTTAATTTTTTAGTAAAAAGTTTTTATAACAATGTACACACCGGGACTTACAGCTTAGTGCGGCGATATTCCAAATGCGTACGATGTGGTTTTGCCTGATTCACTACATAAGACCCAACTAACTACAAATCTAGCCCTACAGTAATCAGTTAACACCCTAGTTATCCTAGCCCTATAGTAGGCCTACTAACCTAGCACCCTAGTTAATTTTATCCTTACGCCTTAGCCTACCATACAAAACCATAACAACGTAAGTTACGTTGGTTATACAAGAGGAAAGTCTGTAACAAAGAGAAGGGGAGTCTGTTAAGGCGTTGGTCCCAGCTGTCATTTCAACATCTTTGACAGTCGTTACGAGTTGTCAGAAGCCAGTAAATCAGACACGATACCTTTTTTAATCTGCTTTGCTTTAGTTTATTGAGTTTTGTAAAGCTTATTTTTAATGTGAATGCGAGAACACTATAGACTCTGAGATTCATCCCTAAAAAAAACAGTATTATGCAAAGATTTTGAAAACTCAGAATACAGAAAGAACCCAGAAACCACGTTCAACTGTAATTGCAAGACGCGCCGTGTCCAAACACAAGACAAGCGTCCCCCGCTAGCCTCACTTCCCACCCTCGTAATGTTGTTAGCTCAGACATTATTTGTCCGTTTTAGAGGTAAATTCATCAGCAGGGAAACTAAAATTTTAGATAGTTATAATGTTACATAGAAATACAATTTTAAACCCCTTCGTGTGTGTAGTGTTCGTGTGGGGGAACAAAGCAAACCTTTAACTGGACTGCAGCATGCCAAGAGTCATTTGATGAAATGAAACAAATATTATGTTCCCAACCAGTATTAACAATCTATGACCCAAACCTACCTATTCACATATACACAGATGCAAGTATATTAGGAGTAGGAGCAGTCTTAAAACAGCCTCAAGAAAGCAATGAAGAAAAGCCAGTAGCATTGTTTTCAAAAAAATTGCATGAAGTACAAAAAAGGAAGAAAACTTTATATTTGGAATGCCTTGCTATTAAAGAAAGTGTACAATATTGGCAGCATCTGTTAATAGGTAGGAAATTTACTGTCTTTTCAGACCATAAGCCACTTGAGAATATGAACATAAAGTCTAGAACAGACGAAGAATTAGGTGATCTAACATACTACTTATCACAATATGATTTCCAAATTAAATATTCTCCAGGAAGATACAACCTTGAAGCTGATTGCCTAAGCAGGAACCCAGTCCTTGAACCAAATGAAAACCTAGAGGAACAGTTAAAAGTGGTTAACACAATAACACTAGAAGATATCTTAAAAGATCAAGTTAAAAATGAATATATACAGTGCAGAAAAGACAAGTTAAAAATATAAAACAATGTTTACTACAAGGAAGTAAAGAAAAAAGAAAAAATAATCATATCAGAGAAATTCAGTATAGAATTCATGAAAAATTTACATACAGATCTAGGTCACATAGGAATCAAACAAATGCAAAGAATGATTAGCACAGTGTATACAGCAGAAAACATGACGAAAAAACTTTTTAGCAAAAAATAGAACCGACTTCTATATAAAAACACTACAAAGGCAAAAATAACTTTAAATTCGGAAGTCGGTGTCAAAAACGAAAATATATACAAAACTAAAGACACCGCCTTCCGAAATTAAAGTTATTTTTGCCTGTGTAGTGTTTTTATACAGAAGTCGGTTCTATTTTTTGCTAAAAAGTTTTTTTCACGCTTTTTAGTGGGTCGGTTTGTAATTTATCTAGTTACAAAAGCCAAAATGTCAACTACTTATCACCTTTTACAAAATATTGCTTTTCCCGGTGCAGAGCCGTTAATTTTTGAGGAGTTCTCCTGGTACATCACCATCAGCTCTACTTCACCATATGCATTGTGACGAGCATAAAGTGCTTAAAATCCATATTCAAGTAATCTAATCGCAATCAACGAAATACTTATTATTGAGTAGTTTCGGTGGCCATCTGGGGTCTTCATCATCAGTTCCACTTCCTCAAATGGTGCTTTTCGAGAGCAACTGCACAAGGTACTATAAGAAATACTCAAGCCGCTATAGGTGTGCCTATAATATTCGAAGAGTTCCCTCGATTTCTCCATGATCCCATCATCAGATCCAAACGTGACGACAATGGGACCAACTAGAAAGTATACCCTTTCAAACAAAAAAAGAATGTTCCAAATCGGTCCAGCCATCTCCGAGTTATGAGGTAACATACATAAAAAAAAAAAAAAGTTCAAGACGAATTGTAAACCTCCTTTTTTGAAATCGGTTAAAAACATAAAAAGAATCTGTGAGAATTGTATAGTATGTTTAAAGAACAAATCAAGAAGACAAAATAACTATGGATTGATGTCCCACTTGGGCCCCGCTACAAAACCTTTTCAGATATGCTCTATTGACACAATTGGAGGTTTTGGAGGTTCCAGATCAACTAAGAGATCCTTAATACTTTACTTAATATACATAATTACATATTCAACGTGTAACGGAAACCCCATATCTATCCAAAAGGGCTGAAGACAACATCTGGTATGGAGTCTCTATGCACAGTTTCAGCACAAAATAACTGACTCAAAGAATTGATACCAAATTATTGGTTTCATATATTTCTTGAAAACCGATCATAAAAAACGTGTCACAGCACTACGAGGGTCAATAACTTTCCACGTCACTTGCCAATAACACGATAATTCTCTTCGTTCTTCTTAATTTGAAAAATTCGGTCTCTGGTATCAGTATATTGGAATTTGTAATAAGTTCTACACACGTAGACTTAGGATTACAAAACCCTTCCCATATCGTTTGTTATCATCCAAAGAAGCCATGCACTTGGTATGTATATACCCTTTAAATTACACATTGTATACGGGTCGCACTGAAAACCATTCTTTTTTCAAGTCCATTAAATTTTTTTTTTGGTTAAAGTATTTTTTGAATATACCTATTACAACGAATAAAAGCCCTCAGTAGGTAATAAAAAGAAGGGAAAATTAAAACTCTTATATCGGCAACACTAAAGAGATGGATGGATCATTATCTTTGACAATTAGAAACTAAACAATTTATTCAGTAATTTAATTAGACGATAAGTGAATGCGCTAGTTACAAGTGAAATGTGATCCCATCCTATTTTTTTTAGCCCCGCTGCATTTTTACAGGAAGGAACGACACAAGACAAGAAATAAGCAGCACCTTTATGCTCTTTTGTCTGTATTTATTTTTTTCCTTTATAAGTGTCATGTGTGTACATAAATAAATAAGACGGCATAATTTAAATAAATTGGACACCGGTAAAACACAGTACGTGATATGACGTTTACAGAGCAACTGATCGGCTGCGCGTTAAACATTTAGGAGTAGTTTTTGTTGCTTCAGTATTAGGTGCACTCACGGCTTCTGGGTTTTTTCTGTATTCTGAGTTTGAAAAGATTAACCATGGAATTTCATGCGGTTCTATTCCATAGGAAACGACAAATTTCGAACCGTGCTCTAGCTTCTGACGTATTTGTGCAGCTCACACGTTGACCGACTATGCATGTCAGACCACCGCGTTACTGCCTGTAAGCACACGCCGCTTGTACTGTGCAGTGTACCTTGGTATTGTTCGTCAAATCGTTAAGCTCCTTGTTCTAAGTTGAGCTATACGTCATTCGACAAATGCTTGCACTGTATGGACAGGCCTACTCAAATCTGTGAGCATCTTTCTTGAAAAGACCGCCTCAGACTGAAACCTACAAGGTTCCCATATAATTAAACCAGTGTAGATTGTATGGACTTTAAAAGAGGTGGACCCCTGAGTTTGTTTCGGTGTTTCTTCTCAGGGTAGTCAGGAAACACCGGCCTCATCTAGTTAATATTTACGAAAAAAAATGACGTGTAAAAGTGTTATTTAATAACCAATTTGCAAAATAAAGATGATTCATCATTTATCAGGGTGGTGCAGGCGCTGCAGGGCGAGGCGCGCGCGGGCTCGCTGGCGGCGGCCGGCGCGGCCACCGGGCTGGCGGCCGTCGACCAGTACGACACCTATGTGGCGCTCGTCACGTGAGTATACTCTGCAGGGTGGTGCACGCTGCAGGGCGAGGCGCGCGCGGGCTCGCTGGCGGCGGCCGGCGCGGCCACCGGGCTGGCGGCCGTCGACCAGTACGACACCTATGTGGCGCTCGTCACGTGAGTATACTCTGCAGGGTGGTGCACGCTGCAGGGCGAGGCGCAAGCGGGCTCGCTGGCGGCGGCCGGCGCGGCCACCGGGCTGGCGGCCGTCGACCAGTACGACACCTACGTGGCGCTCGTCACGTGAGTATACTCTGCAGGGTGGTGCACGCTGCAGGGCGAAGCGCGCGCGGGCCCGCTGGCGGCGGCCGGCGCGGCCACCGGGCTGGCGGCCGTCGACCAGTACGACACCTACGTGGCGCTCGTCACGTGAGTATACTCTGCAGGGTGGTGCACGCTGCAGGGCGAGACGCGCGCGGGCTCGCTGGGAGCGGCCGGCGCGGCCACCGGGCTGGCGGCCGTCGCCCAGTACGACACCTACGTGGCGCTCGTCACGTGAGTATACTCTGCAGGGTGGTGCACGCTGCAGGGAGAGGCGCGCGCGGGCTCGCTGGCGGTGGCCGGCGCGGCCACCGGGCTGGCGGCCGTCGACCAGTACGACACCTATGTTGCGCTCGTCACGTGAGTATACACTGCAGGGTGGTGCACGCTGCAGGGTGAGGCGCGCGCGGGCTCGCTGGCGGCGGCCGGCGCGGCCACTGGGCTGGCGGCCGTCGACGAGTACGACACCTACGTGGCGCTCGTCACGTGAGTATACTCTGCAGGGTGGTGCACGCTGCAGGGCGAGGCGCGCGCGGGCTCGCTGGCGGCGGCCGGCGCGGCCACCGGGCTGGCGGCCGTCGCCCAGTACGACACCTACGTGGCGCTCGTCACGTGAGTATACTCTGCAGGGTGGTGCACGCTGCAGGGCGAGGCGCGCGCGGGCTCGCTGGCGGCGGCCGGCGCGGCCACCGGGCTGGCGGCCGTCGCCCAGTACGACACCTACGTGGCGCTCGTCACGTGAGTATACTCTGCAGGGTGGTGCACGCTGCAGGGCGAGGCGCGCGCGGGCTCGCTGGCAGCGGCCGGCGCGGCCCCCGGGCTGGCGGCCGTCGCCCAGTACGACACCTACGTGGCGCTCGTCACGTGAGTATACTCTGCAGGGTGGTGCACGCTGCAGGGCGAGGCGCGCGCGGGCTCGCTGGCGGCGGCCGGCGCGGCCACCGGGCTGGCGGCCGTCGCCCAGTACGACACCTACGTGGCGCTCGTCACGTGAGTATACTCTGCAGGGTGGTGCACGCTGCAGGGCGAGGCGCGCGCGGGCTCGCTGGCGGCGGCCGGCGCGGCCACCGGGCTGGCGGCCGTCGCCCAGTACGACACCTACGTGGCGCTCGTCACGTGAGTATACTCTGCAGGGTGGTGCACGCTGCAGGGCGAGGCGCGCGCGGGCTCGCTGGCGGCGGCCGGCGCGGCCACCGGGCTGGCGGCCGTCGCCCAGTACGACACCTACGTGGCGCTCGTCACGTGAGTATACTCTGCAGGGTGGTGCACGCTGCAGGGCGAGGCGCGCGCGGGCTCGCTGGCAGCGGCCGGCGCGGCCCCCGGGCTGGCGGCCGTCGCCCAGTACGACACCTACGTGGCGCTCGTCACGTGAGTATACTCTGCAGGGTGGTGCACGCTGCAGGGCGAGGCGCGCGCGGGCTCGCTGGCGGCGGCCGGCGCGGCCACCGGGCTGGCGGCCGTCGCCCAGTACGACACCTACGTGGCGCTCGTCACGTGAGTATACTCTGCAGGGTGGTGCACGCTGCAGGGCGAGGCGCACGCGGGCTCGCTGGCGGCGGCCGGCGCGGCCACCGGGCTGGCGGCCGTCGCCCAGTACGACACCTACGTGGCGCTCGTCACGTGAGTATACTCTGCAGGGTGGTGCACGCTGCAGGGCGAGGCGCGCGCGGGCTCGCTGGCGGCGGCCGGCGCGGCCACCGGGCTGGCGGCCGTCGACCAGTACGACACCTATGTGGCGCTCGTCACGTGAGTATGCTATACCTCTTAACTGTTGCTATCATAAACGACCTTAAGAGGAGGCTCCCTAAATGTATGTAATTTTGTATTAATATTCTGAAACAATTACGCATACAATTATTGATTTATTGGATCTTTGTCTTTCCATGTCTAGACCAGTTTCGTAATTGGAACATTTTCGCTCGAGTCATTTTTTAATCCAAAATCATGCCTTTTTTAAAGATTATTCAAAATTTAATCAAGATTACTCGACTTTTATGTCTAAAATTAGTATTGACAGTAAGAAAATATAGTTTGTTATCCAGATATAGGACATTTTTTCTCTAGATCAATTATTACTTTAGTTATAAACGAAATAAGAATTGAGACTTACGACATTTAGTTTCAAACCCGAATGTGGTGAAAGAGTGCACGCGATATTCCACTTTATCACTGCTGCGTTATCGTTTAGTATACAACGGCTTAACCGGGTTGGATGGTGGCGGAGCTTGCGTGAAAATTATTTTGGACTGCCTGGTCTTAAGTCTGTCCACCGTGCTCAAGCCTCAGTAACGGTAGGTACCCGTTTTTAGGGTTCCGTAGTCAACAAGGAACCCTTATAGTTTCGCCATGTCCATCTGTCTGTCTGTCCGCGGTTTAGCTCAAAAACTATTGGTACTAGAAAGTTGTAATTTGGCATGAGTATACACGTTAATAACGCCGAAAAAGTGGTAAAATAAAATTTTGAAAAATACAATTATTTAGGGTACCTCCCCTACATGTAAAGTGGGATGATATTTTTTTTTCGTTCTTCCCATAGTACCTATATATAACGAAGTTTAAAGGAAAACTATCATACATAAGTGGGCTTTACAAGTTTACGAGTAATAGTCGACCAATTGTATTTGACTCAATTTGACTCGAAAATTTCGAACAACTCCATAGAAATGTTGATAGATGGCGCTAAGCGTCAGTTGTATCGCGCTAGTTTCATTTTTAAATAGGTTTTATAAAAAACCTTTTTAACAAAAAAAAACCGACTTCCAAAAAACCACTAGGTACAATGTGAAAAATGGTGTATTCCCGTTGTCCCCGTAGTCCATGTCCCCGTTAAAGGGGACAAAGGGAATTTACTTTAATTTCAGAAGATGGTGTCTTTGGATCTGTATTTTAGTTTTTTGCCACCGACTTCCGAAATTGAGTAATTTTTCACTTTGTAGTGTTTTTTGGAAGTCGGTTTTTTTGTTAAAATGTTTTTATTTCTCGCTTTTTAGTGGGTCTGTTATAATTTATCTAAGTTACAATAGCCTAATGTCAACTTGCTCATCGCCTTTTACAAAATATTGCTTTTCCCGAGGCAGGCGCGATAATTGTTGAGGAGTTCTCCTGGTATTTCACCATCAGCTCCATTTCACTTTCAAAACTTTCCGTGCAAAATTGTCGGATCAGATGAGGATGTCAAATTAGTTAGGTAGTCATGTTTGGCTTTTAGTTAGAGCATGGTACGAAATGATCAGTCAGCGAATACGACACGCACTTGGCTGTTATAAAAACTACGAAACCCTACACTGCGCGTGGCCCGACACGCACTTGACCGGTTTTTTACGATCAGTCCGCTCTTGGAACAAAGACTGTGTGGAAAACAGATTTAAAACTGCTTTTTAGAACGTGGCAAGCGACAGCTTACTGTGGAAGCGAGTGGCGAGCGACTTGGACTGCAAATGGCAAATGTCAAACAAAAATATCCTCAATACGGCGAAAAATCTATGAAAGTTTATATACATATTTAATTCTCAATGAAAGGTTTGGCTTTAGAATATTCTTGCATCTTGCAAGTCCACCGCATCGTTGAGCACCTCAGCGCTGGCTACAGGGAGCCTTATTCTTCCACATAGCGAAAGTTCTTAATCTATAAACTATACCAAATCAGTATGACTGACTGTCTCGTGCTCGACGTGCTGTCGATATCGAATTGAAAGAGAGCTCTCCTCCTCCCAGACCATACCGACCAAGGTACTCCCAATGATGCTATCACCCTGCTCCAAGACAGCCTTAGGGACACTAGCACAATACAAAAACACAGAAACCCGCCGCCCGCGTGTAATTGCCCGCTCCAACCCTGGCTAGAGCCAGCCCGCGACACCGGACCTGTTACGTTAAATTCGTCCCTTAATAATAATAATGATCCAATTCAGCCTGTCCCTAGATTTATTTATTTATTTATTAGGGACAAAAAACAGTTACATACATGTTATAATATTACATTAATGTTCTTAAGACATATAGGTAAACACATAACTCACACTAGATGGCCTCCCTCTGCGTCGCCCTAACCCGAGGTCTGTAAGTTTTTTAATAAGCTCTGGCTTTATAATTAATTGAGGCAGCCACAGGCAAGTCCGGTTAAGAAGCCAACAACCTCAGAGGTTTGCTTGCGAGATGACACACAAAAAAGAAATCGTCAGTGCGGCGACCGTCATCAATGGGCTGTGTTATATCATGACGTCGCTCCCTCTTGACGCAAACGGCTACGAAAGCATTATCGTCGTCTCTTTAACAGAACCTATTCACTATTCAGTTCATTAGCATATGGACAATATTTCACCATTAACTGACCTAGCTCAATACTTTAACACTGCTTTTTCACGTTTCGTTGGCAATGCTTTCATCATGTAATCATTTCGCAGCTTGTCACAAGTGCCAAGAAAAAACCAATAATATAATAATGTAAAATAGTTATTACAGTACAAAAGTACTCTAACACAATTATACTTTTTCTATCCATTCTTGATTATGCTGACATCTACTATTTTGACTTTACTGAAGAAGAACTTGATAAACCCTTCTATAAGGTGAAAGTCAGGTAAAGAACATATTTCAGAATTCAGCATGACAATCAATTGCCATTTTGCCTTCGCCAGAATGTTCAATTCATCATCATTTATTCACAAACAAATTGGCGAGGACAGTTCGATGAATACAGGCACTGAAAAACGAGTGTACGACTAAACGCCGACAGACACTACGTCGACAGACTGAACACCGACAAGACTACTTCGACGGGACTCTTCGCCGACAGGACACTTCGCCGACAGGGCTCATTAGCGACACAACTTATCATCGATAATCAGATGCTTACTTTGGAAATTCATAAAAAATAAAGATCTTGCATTGGTTCAAATCTTGGTTGGAAGATTTTTATTTTTAATCTTTTTTTTTTACAATTTGAGCATGACTGAATTGTGACAACCTTCTCTGTTTAATATTCTATATTTTTTTCCAATACTGTAGATGTAAGTACGTTTAAGACTTTTGTGTTGATTACGATACAATTATGTCGAGGACATGCGGGAGTATTGTTCCTGGAAGGATGTGGGAGAAGTTTTTTCTTCGACAAAAGACGTTAATGGATATCCAGTTTGTACAGAAGACGCCTGAAATTCTTGGCATTGTGGTTCTCATGGTATAGTCGTGTTGTAGAGGGCTGTCGGTGCCGTTCGGCTCGGGCCCCGCGACTGCGGCGGGCTGGGCGCGCGACGAGCCGGCCGCGCCGCTCGACCTGCCGCCCGCCATCCTGCTGGACGACAGCGTCTGCGGTACGTGCCCAACTATATCTATAGTTCTGAACATACTACTCCCAGCGCCCGCCGCGACAATACTTTTAAATTCACACCTAATCATTCGTTAGTAATCAAGTTTATGAGACAATTCTGACAAATGTTAAAAAAATAATTTCTATTAGCTAAAAGTTTGAAGATGTATGAGACCCACAGGTGTGACCAGTTACAATATAGTACGCTAGTGGGTGACTGGTTGTTGTAGAGTTGCTTATATTATGTGTGTATACAGACCGACGATTCGGACAGTTGTCAAAATGCACTGGTGGAGTCAAAGCTCTAGAACCTTGAATATCGATGACGAGTTGCAAGTCTATCGGTTACATTTCGGGGAGTAATCTAATTCCGCCAAGCCCGTTCTATCATCGGACTACGAGACAAATGCTGAAGCGCCATCGTTACATGGTGGACATCCCACCCATACGCACAAAACGTTTTGGGAATACCTTCATTGTGCGTACGGCTAAGGAGTGGAATTCCCTGCCGAAGTCTGTGTTTTCCGACAGCTACAACCTAGGAGTCTTTAAGTCAAGAGTGAATAGGTTCCATCTTCGACCACATCATCACTTACCATCAGGTGAGATAGTGCTCAAACGCGAATCTATTTCCAATAAAAAAAAAAAACGAATGATGGATGTGTCGGTGGACAGGCACCCGCTACGTGCTGGGCGCGGAGTCGACGAGCGCGCTGGCGCAGGCGGCGGCCGCGCTCGTGCTGGACGGCACGGTAGGCGCCGCGGAGAACGCGCGCGTGCTCGTCACTCCCGCGCGCCTGGCGCTGGAGGCGGCGCGCCCGCTGCCCCCTCCCGCCGCGCTGCCCCCGCCCCCCGCCGGCGCGCCGCCGCTGAACGCGTCGCTGCCGTACGCCGCCGTGAACGTGGTGCAGCAGCGCGCCGACGCGCTGGCGTCGCACGCCGACAGCCGCGGCGGCGGGCTCGCCTCGCGCTTCTGATGCACCACCACACACCTACTGCACGACCACGCTAGCACTCAGAGTTTCACGTAAAGAAACGGAAACACTGCGCTACTCTGTTGATATCAGTAACATGAAGAATTATACAAATACATGGACCCTTTGCACCCTGACTGACCGGTCCAGGCTCACTTCCGGCGACGTGCAAAGTATACAGGCGACTGTATTTTCGGGAACTAAGGAATGCGACTGATACTGCAGTTAAGCAGCTACTCAAAGACTCAAGTAACGATAAAGCTTCAGACACATACGTTCTATATGAACACCTACTGTCTAAGTTTTTAAGCTAACATGGTCACTAACAATATCATTAGAACTTAAAATGGGATATTTACCATGTGTATTCCCCGCAATTACTTCAGTTCATCCGTGATCATGGCGCTTGCAACAGTGCCGAAATATCGGAAACTCAAAACAATAAATACACATGGTACATATCCCGTTTTAAGTTGTAATGATACCTACTGTCTATATGTATGTAATTACTCAAAGTGGATCTCTTCTTAGTCTTAGTCAACATAACCGATAGTAACCGATTTATTTATTTATAACTCGCCTCACGTACGTAAAATGGATACAGCGAAGATAAACTCCCAAAGAATATCTATTCTTAACCAACTTCAAAAAAGGAAGAAATCCTCAGTTCGTCGGAATCTTCTTTCTTCAAATATTATAGGCACACCTATACCGATTTGGGTATTTTTTATAATAACTTGCGCAGTTGCTCCCGAAAAGTAACATTTGGTGAAGTAGAACTGATGATGAAGACCACAGATGGCTACCGAAACTACTCAATAATAAGTATTTTATTGGTTGCGATTCGATTACTTGAATATGGTTGCTAAGCACTTTATGCTCGTGACAATTAGGGCTGCCATTCGGCCGGGTTTTCCCGGATTTGTCCTAGTTTGGAGAGCGTCCGGGGGCGTCCGGGGGGGAATTTCCCAATAAGCGTCCAGGTAAAACCCGAACACACATTGGTCTTACGGGTACCAAAAAGCACTATCTCTATTATTATTTTCCTATGGTATTTCATCTCATTGTTTATGTTACGTTGATTAAATGAAAAGGAAGAGACTGTTATTAAAAAAAGTTCTAAAGCTCTACAATGTTACACTTTATCAGTAAATAAAAACCATAATTACTTAAACATCGTTGTTTTTAGTTTCAAGTACAAAAATGTATTTTTCTACGGTGTCCGGGGAAAAACTGTGATTTTACCCAAATATCTGGGGTTAATAAGTCTTTGTCTGGGGCCGGCAAATTTGGTGATGGCAACCCTAGTCACAATGCATATGGTGAAGTAGAGCTGATGGTGAGTTACCAGGAGAACTCCTCAATAATTAACGGATCGAAATACGGGAAAAGAATAGTACAGAGTATTTTGCAAAAAGTGATATGAAGGTAACATTTAGTTTTTTGTTACTAGGTAAATTACAAACCGACCCACTAATAAGCGAGAAAAAAACCTTTTTAGCAAAAAATAAAACCGAGTTCCATTTTATTTTTTGCTAAAAAGGTGTTTTGTTTATTAATAAACCTTCCGGACTATATGTATTATCTACGAAATACAGGAGATATTCATAAACAAACTTCAAAAAAACATTCAGAATTACAGATATATTAAGAGCTTCCTCCTTTTTTGAAATCGGTTGAGAATTTAATCATATTTTTTTATACAAACGAAATAGGGTAATATAACTGATGACTGTCTCATCATAAGAAATAAAGTGAAATGAGTTGTTATTCCACCTGAGGAGCCCTTCTAGCGCAACTAACACACGGCGCTGATGCTGCGAGAAGATGGCGCTGTCTGCTTCGTAGTCCTTGTGTTAGGGATTAATAACTCAGTACAACTCTCGGTTTAATTCATGCTGAGTCGAATAACCATGCAACATGAACCATTTACGTAGTCATCTGTTGTGTGTAATAAACAAGTACTTATTAACAAGGAGATTCTATAAGCTGTAAAACTTTTGATAGCGCTGTCGTTATTGCCAATGGCCCTTGCGAGTGGCCGTGCCTCACCTAACTCGGGCAATGTCCTCATATAATGCGCACAATTTTATGGCCAAACGTGAATCATAAAATAAGGAGGCGGAAATGTGGCGCGTTCTCACGAGCACACAAGCGTTGAAGCGTTGCACAGAGCTCAGTCAACTGACCAACTTGCCGGCAGTTTGCTACCTACCTATATTGATCTAGAATTTGATAGACTCGCAATAATCATCCTATAAGTTTGTTTGTGCGTCGTGTCTGACACGCCAATTCTGCTTGCTGTTTTCTCGAGTCGTATTATGAAATCAAATAAATGCTAATAAAATGTTACGAAAATATCAAACAGCCAATGAGAGTGCGAGATCGATTGATGTAACTAATCAAATAACAATAAAGATAATACGATGGAGAGACACGTTAATTAGTGAAGTTCCCGCACGCCGCGTCGATGCGCGGGCGCACGCGACATGGTTTGAAATAGCGTCGTAAATAATACACACACACATACAAGGCGCACCCACACAGTGTCACTTGTTGTTGTTGTGAGCGGAGTGTACGTCACGCGAGCAGGGGGCGGGAGGGGGAGGTCAAGTGCTTTGTTTATTTGTCGTCACAAACATCACACGCCTCACCTATATGCACTTACTGACAACATTCCTTTCTAATGCAATAAAACTTGTTATTTATACAATCTGTTGTTTCCATTTTCCATCGCGGGAAGTTAAGTGTCACGCAGTGTTTGCGAAATTAATGTATATTTATTGAATCGCGTAGTTATAGTACGTAAACATATGCAGTAGATCAATAGATATTATTGCTACAGGCAATAGATATGCTAGCGAGTACAAGGTACACCTGTTATGATAATGATATTACATATTACTATTGTACGAATAGAAAACCTACCTTCATACGTACATAAGTCGATGAATAAAGACAGGCCTCGTCGTTTCTTGAGGCAGAGTTATGATATAGAAGAGTGGGGGGGAATAGGGTTGCCAGATGGAAAAACCAAAAGTCCAGAGAAAAGGCCTGATTTCCCTTGAAAAATCCTACGATTTATTTGCAGGTTGAGAATTTTCTCTCAAACGTAGTTTAATAATTTAAATAACATTTTATCGTTTTTATTACACTGCTGATATGGCAGCATTGTATATTTTTTAACAAAATAAGAAGAAGTTGGTGGACATGCCACCCATACGCACAAAACGTTTTGGGAACAGATTCACAGACGCATCCAGAGACCGACCTCGGAGAGCATTGCTCGAGCCGTGTGGCTGTTATCATCACGCATCCAGAGACCGACCTCGGAGAGCATTGCTCGAGCCGTGTGGCTGTTATCATCACGCATCCAGAGACCGACCTCGGAGAGCATTGCTCGAGCCGTGTGGCTGTTATCATCACGCATCCAGAGACCGACCTCGGAGAGCATTGCTCGAGCCGTGTGGCTGTTATCATCACGCATCCAGAGACCGACCTCGGAGAGCATTGCTCGAGCCGTGTGGCTGTTATCATCACGCATCCAGAGACCGACCTCGGAGAGCATTGCTCGACCCGTGTGGCTGTTATCATCACGCATCCAGAGACCGACCTCGGAGAGCATTGCTCGAGCCGTGTGGCTGTTATCATCACGCATCCAGAGACCGACCTCGGAGAGCATTGCTCGACCCGTGTGGCTGTTATCATCACGCATCCAGAGACCGACCTCGGAGAGCATTGCTCGACCCGTGTGGCTGTTATCATCACGCATCCAGAGACCGACCTCGGAGAGCATTGCTCGACCCGTGTGGCTGTTATCATCACGCATCCAGAGACCGACCTCGGAGAGCATTGCTCGACCCGTGTGGCTGTTATCATCACGCATCCAGAGACCGACCTCGGAGAGCATTGCTCGACCCGTGTGGCTGTTATCATCACGCATCCAGAGACCGACCTCGGAGAGCATTGCTCGACCCGTGTGGCTGTTATCATCACGCATCCAGAGACCGACCTCGGAGAGCATTGCTCGACCCGTGTGGCTGTTATCATCACGCATCCAGAGACCGACCTCGGAGAGCATTGCTCGAGCCGTGTGGCTGTTATCATCACGCATCCAGAGACCGACCTCGGAGAGCATTGCTCGAGCCGTGTGGCTGTTATCATCACGCATCCAGAGACCGACCTCGGAGAGCATTGCTCGACCCGTGTGGCTGTTATCATCACGCATCCAGAGACCGACCTCGGAGAGCATTGCTCGAGCCGTGTGGCTGTTATCATCACGCATCCAGAGACCGACCTCGGAGAGCATTGCTCGAGCCGTGTGGCTTTTATCATCACGCATCCAGAGACCGACCTCGGAGAGCATTGCTCGAGCCGTGTGGCTGTTATCATCACGCATCCAGAGACCGACCTCGGAGAGCATTGCTCGAGCCGTGTGGCTGTTATCATCACGCATCCAGAGACCGACCTCGGAGAGCATTGCTCGAGCCGTGTGGCTGTTATCATCACGCATCCAGAGACCGACCTCGGAGAGCATTGCTCGAGCCGTGTGGCTGTTATCATCACGCATCCAGAGACCGACCTCGGAGAGCATTGCTCGAGCCGTGTGGCTGTTATCATCACGCATCCAGAGACCGACCTCGGAGAGCATTGCTCGAGCCGTGTGGCTGTTATCATCACGCATCCAGAGACCGACCTCGGAGAGCATTGCTCGAGCCGTGTGGCTGTTATCATCACGCATCCAGAGACCGACCTCGGAGAGCATTGCTCGAGCCGTGTGGCTGTTATCATCACGCATCCAGAGACCGACCTCGGAGAGCATTGCTCGAGCCGTGTGGCTGTTATCATCACGCATCCAGAGACTGACCTCGGAGAGCATTGCTCGAGCCGTGTGGCTGTTATCATCACGCATTTAGAGACCGAACTCGGAGAGCATTGCTCGTGCCGTGTGGCTGTTATCATCACGCATCCAGAGACCGACCTCAGAGAGCATTGCTCGAGCCGTGTGGCTGTTATCATCACGCATCCAGAGACCGACCTCGGAGAGCATTGCTCGAGCCGTGTGGCTGTTATCATCACGCATCCAGAGACCGACCTCGGAGAGCATTGCTCGAGCCGTGTGGCTGTTATCATCACGCATCCAGAGACCGACCTCGGAGAGCATTTCTCGAGCCGTGTGGCTGTTATCATCACGCATCCAGAGACCGACCTCGGAGAGCATTGCTCGAGCCGTGTGGCTGTTATCATCACGCATCCAGAGATTGACCTCGGAGAGCATTGCTCGAGCCGTGTGGCTGTTATCATCACGCATCCAGAGACCGACCTCGGAGAGCATTGCTCGAGCCGTGTGGCTGTTATCATCACGCATCCAGAGACCGACCTCGGAGAGCATTGCTCGAGCCGTGTGGCTGTTATCATCACGCATCCAGAGACCGACCTCGGAGAGCATTGCTCGAGCCGTGTGGCTGTTATCATCACGCATCCAGAGACTGACCTCGGAGAGCATTGCTCGAGCCGTGTGGCTGTTATCATCACGCATCCAGAGACCGAACTCGGAGAGCATTGCTCGAGCCGTGTGGCTGTTATCATTACGCATCCAGAGACCGACCTCGGAGAGCATTGCTCGAGCCGTGTGGCTGTTATCATCACGCATCCAGAGACCGACCTCGGAGAGCATTGCTCGAGCCGTGTGGCTGTTATCATCACGCATCCAGAGACCGACCTCGGAGAGTATTGCTCGAGCCGTGTGGCTGTTATCATCACGCATCCAGAGACCGACCTCGGAGAGCATTGCTCGAGCCGTGTGGCTGTTATCATCACGCATCCAGAGACCGACCTCGGAGAGCATTGCTCGAGCCGTGTGGCTGTTAATATCACGCATCCAGAGACCGACCTCGGAGAGCATTGCTCGAGCCGTGTGGCTGTTATCATCACGCATCCAGAGACCGACCTCGGAGAGTATTGCTCGAGCCGTGTGGCTGTTATCATCACGCATCCAGAGACCGACCTCGGAGAGCATTGCTCGAGCCGTGTGGCCTTTATCATCACGCATCCAGAGACCGACCTCGGAGAGCATTGCTCGAGCCGTGTGGCTGTTATCATCACGCATCCAGAGACCGACCTCGGAGAGCATTGCTTGAGCCGTGTGGCTGTTATCATTTAACCACAAGCTCTTCGGTAACGACTAACAGCACTTCAATATTTTATGTACGTTTGCCCAGCAAGGCGCTCTAGAAATTGGGGTTTAGGTGTGCACCAATTAGTGTTGCCAGGTGTCCCGATTTTCGCGGGACGTCCCGATTATTAGGGGTTTAGGGACGCGTCCCGATTTGCCGCTGATCGGGACGTGAAATGTCCCGATAAATAAAAAAGTTAACAATAAGCATTATTGTTAGAAAAATAAAATCAAATGACGCATCACATTATCATGCTGGTTGTAACAATGCACTCAAAATAACACGCATCAGATCACTAGTGCTATATTTTGTTACTTTACTCGCTACAGAGGCCTTAGCCAAGTTACAAATTTTTCTATTCTACAGCATCAGAGACACGATCGTGTGCACTTTGGCTTTGCTCAGTCAATCGATTTTTGTATTCTCTATCAGAGACACGCCTGTGGGTGCATACAATTTGGCTTTACTCAATCATTGATCTTCGTCGTCCGCGGTTGCGGTTCATCGTACGGATTTTGCAATTTTAATAGCAGATAAAATATAAATTGTTTGCAGATAAGCATTAAATTTTAAGATTTTATAGGATGTAGTATCATGTCTTGAATACCAAAAATTGCTACTATTATTAAATTTTACCGAATCATTATTTTGTGACCTTTTGAAGGTCTCAAAATAATGGTTCAGTAATATTAAGTAAGCAATTGAGCTGAAGTCTGAGGATCGAAGATGAGTTTGTAGTATTCACATGCAGCAACTTATTTAAAAAATTGTCTGATGATAAAGTTACGAAAATAAAAAACGACTGTTGTGCATGGTACAAAAATGTCTCATTACACCAAAGACCAAATATGAACTCAACGATAGCAAAATAGATTTATTATAAAAAATTTAATGAGTTCTTCAACATGGATCAATTTTATGAAGAAGTGTGTACAGTCAGACTTTGTGAAAGTAGCAGTGCAGAACAAAGATCTGACGCCACTACAAAAATGGCAAATCATTTTTAAGGAGAATTAAGACTTCGCAAATCTTCTGAAGTTATTTTCTTTTTAACTGTCTTCAAAAAAAAGGGAGGAGGTTCTCAGTTCATTCTGAACTTTTTTTATGTATAACTCGAAGACGGCTGGACGGATTTGGAAATTTTGTTTTCGTTTGAAAGGTATAGTCTCTACTTGGTCCCATTGTTATGAAATCAGGATCTGATGATGGGATCCTGGAGTAATCGAGGGAACTCTTCAAATATTACATGCACTCCTATAGCGTTTTGGGTATTTCTAATAGTACCTCGTGCAGTTGCTCTTGAAACGCACCATTTGGGGAAGTGGAACTGATGAGTAAGACCACAGATAGCCACCGAAAATACTCAATAATAAGTATTTCGAGGATTGCGATTCGATTATTTGAATATGGATGTTAAGCACTTAATGTTCGTCACAATGCATATGGTGATGTAGAGCTGATGGTGAAGTACCAGGAGAACTCCTCAAAAATTAACGGCTCTGCATCGGGAAAAGCAATATTTTGTAAAAGTTGATAAGTAGTTCACATTTTGACTTTTGTAACAGGATAAGTTACAAACCAACCCACTAAAAATCGTGAAAAAAAGTTTTTAGCAAAAAATAAAACCGACTTCCATATCAAAATACTACAAAGCCAAAAATAACTTTAATTTCGGAAGGCGGTGTAAAAAAAAATGAGAAAATCCAAAACCAATAACACCGACTTCCGAAATTAAAGTTATTTTTGGCTTTGTAGTGTTTTGATATAGAAGTCGGTTCTATTTTTTTCAAAAAAAAAAAAATTATAGTTTACCTACATCTGTTACTAAGAAAGTTAAAGTATTAAAGTTATTTTTGGCTTTGCAGTGTTTTGATATGGAAGTCGGTTTTATTTTTTGCTAAGAAGTTTTTTATGACGTCAATTCCGCGAGTGTCGAACGCGCCAACGGAAAGAGTATTTTCACAAACCAACTCTTAATTTTATCTGTGAGGCAAAACCATTTGACATCGGAGCATGTCAAAGCCGAGATTCAAATTTAAACTAACTTCAGCATGACTTGCGGTGAATTTCACGACTACGTAATAAAAAACAAGGGCCTTCTAAAGACAGCAAAAAGTAATGAAAAATATAAATTAAAAAAAAAACCTTTTTTGTTTTTGTTTTTGTTTGTCCCGATCTACAACACTAAATCCCGATTTTCTTTAACTGCTGTCCCGATTTAAAACAAATTGGGCCTGGCAACACTAGCACCAATCCAATGTTCTTTTTCAATGCACTCGAAAACTGGCTCTTATCGCACTAAGATTAGGTTCAACATACAATGTATTTCACACTCGTGGATTTTTTTCATTTTTCACACACGAGGGTTTTTTTCATTCCAGATTTTGCCACAGATAACATTAAACAACTATTCAATTCCCTATATTCGGCGGTAATTGTTTTTTTTTTTTCACAGCCAAGAGGCGCATGTTTTTAAGGCCTTATATTTAATGAAAATTAAAATTGTGTTTATGAACATCAGAATATCAGAAATAAACGTTATTATTTATAAAATACTTTTGCTTTTATCAACAAATTAACATTTATTTGTGTTCTAAATTAAAAAAATATATTTTATTTTAATATCAGGCTGTTTTGAGGCTTCATACCTTTGCTTCTCCTTTAACCTGCGAAGGTAAAGCGCGGGAAAAAATAAATGAAATCTTATTAATTTGTGTTTTTTGCGTGAGTATGTAGAATTTAAGTTTTGATGAGAACAATTTAGATGCTACGCCGCCAGATATTGTGATTGAGGCTCAAAATGCTTGTGATAGCCTGTTGCCATCTAAATCGAAGCTAAAATATATGCCAACTTTGCATAATTTTCTTCAATAGAAAACAAATGAAAATGCGTCGTCATTTTCGGAGCAAATATTTTTCTTCGAAAGTGTATTGAAAAACGTCGTTTGATACACGTGGACATTTGTTACTGCAGTACTCGGCTCCATAACCCCCTCGCCTTGCGAAGTTGCGGCTCGGGCGTAACTCCGCCTCGTACGCAATAACAAACTTTCTCTACTTGTATCAAAATGTACTATTTCAATGTACCTCTGTACTTTTGAAGAAATATGCAAAAAAGAGGGCAGTGCCAGCCAAACGAACCCAATTTCTGGGGGCCTTGCTGGGCAAACGTATATATTATAATATTTTTACACCCTGGAGCAGACTGTTCTATGGATTAGACCTTGACTGTACCATCCTCTGACCTAGTCACTATAATGGGCTCCAGCTTAATCCGTGTAAGTATGTATAGCCGTAATAAATTATAATTTAAAAACAAGTGCATACACTCGCAGCGATGAAAGTCATTGAGTCCTTGAGGTAGTGTTTACGCCTTAGTGAATGTCGTCATACGTTACATAAATGCATTCAGCAGTAAAGTGCAACGCGCTGACCTCAGCAGTCCTGAACACACAGGTGTAACTACATTACATACTATGGCATTAAGTCCGCCTTTGTACGTTTTGTGTTGCATAAAGGTTTAATAAATACATAAATAAATAATAAATAAGTGCAAGGTCGGCCGTGTGGCGGGCAGTAGGCTGTGGGAGTACCAGCCATCGAGTACTCGGTCTTCGGTGACGTGACATGTGTGCTGGGTTCATTCACTGCCTAATTTACATCTAGGTGTAACTTTCTCACTGATTTAGTGGACAGCAAGAGGTCTCGGGTTCGAATCCCAGGTCGAGAAAAATGTGCCATGGGATTTTCCAAAAATTGCTCAGTGGTTGCCCAGAGTTAGGAAGTTCATGATGTGATGGGTATCAGGCTCGAAGCTCGGAAAGTACGTTAAACTGAAATGAAATGAAATATTTATTTTGTAAATTGGTTATAAATAACGCTTTTACACGTCATGTTTTTTTGGGTGTTAAGTTTAGTTTAGCTAGATGAGGCCGGTATTTCCTAACTGACTACTCTGAGAAGAAACACCGAAACAAACTCAGAGGTCAAAGTCTCTTTTAAAGTCCATACAATTTGTGTTGGTCAAATCATATGAAAAACATGTAGGTTCATGTCTTTGGTGCTCTTTGAGGAAATAACTACACAGATTTGAGTGGACCTGTCCAGACAGTGCAAGCATAATTTTGTCAGTTATCGTGTAGCTCAACGGAGCTCAACGATCTGACGAACAATGCCAAAGTAAGGACATTTGGGTAGGCCACACAAGTACTCAAACTGCTTGACATCATTAAATAAATTATAATGAAAGCAACACAAAGAAGAAACAATAACCTACATAGTCCTCACATTTACAATAAAATAAAAACAAAAAAAAAAACAAAATAAATTGGTATATATAATACTTGAGAAAGCAAATATTTAAATCTGTAAAATAAAAAAAAATAATCAGAATTAAAAAATTAAAAAAAAGCCCACGTATATCACTGGAGCAGCTCATTCCCAAGCCTTTTTGTCCACAATATAATCTTTAACTGTGTAAAATGGTTTCTGACATAGCTTACGTTTTATAAATAATTTAAATTTATTAATGCTTAGTTCTTGAATGTGGCTAGGAATTTTATTATAAAAACGTATACATTGGCATCTAAATGAACCACCTATTTTTTAACCTTATTTTAGGAATGACATATTGATCGTGGTTGGATTACCGTGCCATTGGGTTAAGAGAGTAAAGGAACAGAGAATGCAGCTATAACTGCGCATATTGGTGCACTGTAATAACTCCTGCGCAGATGGCTAAGATGGCCGCCTTGGCCGAAATCAAAATCGGCTCTTGCAAACATCACGGTATAATCAAATTAACGGTATTTGTAACCTGTGCTCGGGAACATTCAATACAGTAATTGAGAACCGAAACAAAATTAATTGTTCTGACAGACCTCCAAGTGTCCGGAGACAACAATGTCAGTCCGTAGCATGTGACAGTACCCCGTGCGTACGTTCTCATTGCTAGTGACGTAGACATGAGTGCAGCGCTTCTCAGAACTGCAACGTGACTTGTTTACACTGAGCTGAGTCTGACCGACTACCAGATCTGCCATACGATCCTCCACCTATAAGTAACACGCTTATAGATATTGGGACTTAATCCTACTAATTATATCTGCCCAGGACATCGCGTGGATGGGTTGTCCCGCGTAAATCTCGATCCCGTGGGAATTCAGGGATAAAAAGTAGCCTATATACACACATCAAAAGTGTCTAGGGATCAACATATATTTTTGCAATAACTTTT
The DNA here is from genome assembly GCA_943138885.2 of Tholera decimalis. Classification (NCBI taxonomy): domain Eukaryota; kingdom Metazoa; phylum Arthropoda; class Insecta; order Lepidoptera; family Noctuidae; genus Tholera; species Tholera decimalis. The sequence continues at coordinate 526,224 of OW964553.2, read as the reverse complement.
CTCCTGATTGATATTAATTAAAATTTTCTTTAAGGATTCATCAAATAAAGTGTTTTCGTTTGTCACAGTAACGATAAACCAAGTCACCCTTGCATTAATAAAGAAATTTGCCATTTTCCTAATAAAGGGATTTTTGACATTTGAACCACTAACATTAAAGTTCGAAAAAAAGACTGAAATAACAGTTTTCTTTAAAATTTTATTGGGTAACTTAAACAATTAATAATCCGTGTTTCTACCGCGAACACTAACAACACAAGAACATCGGTTTGGCATACTCAAAATGAGTTCATCCAAATCACGCTGTGGAATGGCCGCCCATGTTCGTTGCAACAACAAAAAAAGGTCTTCTTGCGACTGGATACCCTCCATATGCGGCAGAGCTCTTCTCTGTAGCATATCCCATGCATGCTCAATCGGGTTCAAGTCTGGCGACTGAGCAGGCCAGAGCAGGACATTGATGTTAGCTGCGGCGAGAGTCTTACAACTCTTGCGGTGTGCGGTCGTGCATTATCATGCATTAACTCAAATAAGGGACCGATTTGCACTTGTAGAGGAACGATGACGTCAGATACAATCGTCTCAGCATAAATTTGAGCGTTGAGGTTGCCTCTGATCCAAATCAACTCAGTTCTTCCGCCGATCCAAATACCCGCCCATACCATGATAGTTCCACCACTATAAGGATGGACTTCCTGGCAGGATTTTAATCGCTGTTGGCATCCAGGGGTTCTCCAGTGTCGCATACGTCTTGTATCCGGTCTCATACCAAAACGAGACTCATCAGAAAAGCACACGAAACGCCATTGTTCTTCTGCCCAATTTCTGTGTTCAAGAGCCCATTGATATCGAATCCTACGATTGTGCATTGCTATAGGTGGTACCCGTAGCGGTCTTCGGGAATGAAGGTTCACTTCATGCAAGCGGTTTCTGACTGTTTGGTCGCTAATTAAGTTCCCTGAAGAGTGATGAAGCCTCACGGCTAACATCATGGCGGTTATTGTTGGAGCTCTTCGAGTTAATATTTGAATGTATCGGTCTTGTCTCCGTGTGGTGCAGCGATACCGTCCTCCATGGCGCTCAGCCACGGTACCAGTGCTTCGGTAACGTGTCCAAAGTCGACTGATAACACTCTGACTTGTATTCAGAGCTAAAGTCACAGTACGTTGCCGGGAACCAGCTTCTATCATTCCCACGGCTCTGAGCATTTCTTCCCTGCTTAAATGACGTCGCCGCTCCATAATAACATTGGTTTTAATCAGTAGTAGGGAAACAGTAGCACTAATAATGTCTTCAATGCGTTGTATATTTTTATAGGGAAAATATTGACAGCTGATTTTCATCTTTTACTCGAATTTGATTAACAGTTCCTGTTTCAAATTATGAAATGCACCAAAAAGGATCCATATAAATTTATAAAATCATAAATTTATTACAAAGCCACATCTCAATCTCAAGAAATCCGCATAAAAATGCTTGATCCCTAGACACTTTTGATGTGTGTATTATTCCAGGATGTCAACTATCTACTTACCAAACTTTATTCAGATCCGTTCAGCAGTTTTTGCGTGAAAGAGCAACATCATTCAGTTTTTTGTCTGCTTAAATGATAGGGCTTAGATTGTTGTAGACTGTTAGTTGCTGCGGTGTTTATGCAGCGCATACTGGTGGTATGTATGTATATGTGTATACATACGTGAGGTATCTGTCCGCAGCACTAGCGGTGATATCATGACGTTTCCTCCGATGGCGTCGGACGCACATAAGAGCTAATCACTCCGAGCAGCTGATACATTGCCTAGATAGTCGCATTAACGAGAGCGCACCAAAGTTTTGATTCAGCAACTCGCTCTCGCCTATTCCGTGAATGGTATATCACGTACATATCTAATTACGTAAACTGTTACAATAGGTACATACATAAATGGGAATATCTAGATTAGGACACATCTAGGTAGACTAACATTATTAAGCGAAAAAGTTTGTCTGTTTGTTTAAAAGCGCTAATCTTTGAAAGTACTGGGTGGATTTGGATGAAATTTGGTATAGAAGTAGCTTGAAGCTTGAAGATTTATAGGTTACTTTTTACCCGACTGCAAAAGAAGGTGGGTTATGTTTTTATCGTCATAAAGTCCAAGAGAGCGAAGCGCCACGCATTGCTTGTATTAGTATGTAGGGTAAACACGTTAAACGTCGGCCCCTCCCCAATCTTCGGCCGTCTGTACGTTTTCAGGGGCCGACATTAGAAATATTAAAGATCGTAATGTCGACCAGCCTCAAATTCGGACGCCACTATACAGGCTAATTACTTTTGTATTTTTTCATTGATTGGGTGGGTAGCTACCTACCTATTTTTAATTTATTTATCAAACTTATTTTGTCAAAATTAAATATGTATTATGAATTTATGACGAGTATATTTTATTAATATTATAAAGAAGTTAAGTTTTAATGTAGGTATTGACAATATTGAAAACATATTTATGGTAGCTAATTATGGTTTGGGAATTTGCTATTTATGAAACCTTTGTTTATTACACTTCTGGACACATCTATTGGCCCACCTTGTATTTTCAGTTTCGTTTGGTCCTAGCTAAAATTTTATATTAGGTCGAGCAAAAAGTTTTTATGCAGTTTTGAACCTGGCACATTCACAATTTCATTCAATAGTCTTTTTTTGAATTTCGAACACAGAATTTAAAGAAACAAAAGACAATTTGGAGCCTGTTTGTTGATATCAAACAATCGAATACTAAGAAAACTTGGTTTTATTGGTTTACTTGGATTTAATTCTTGAAAAAGTGATTGATATCTTTGCTTTTGCAACAAACATTACTTATTCTTAACATTAAGGTGAGGTTCTATCAATAATCTATGGATACTTCACCTGAAGTCGCCGCCCAAGCTGTGGCACTTATTCAGGCCGGACACAGCCAAAGAAACGTGAGTGCTCAACTTAATTTAAGTCGATCTGCGGTCCGAAATGTTTATCGGAGGTACCTAGAGACTGGCGGCTTTGTTCGTCGCCAAGGAAGGCCACGATCTCGGGTCACAACTGAAAGGCAGGATCGATTCATCGTGACGACCAGCTTGAGAAATCGTCACCTTACCTCCATTGAGATACAAAACCAACTTCGCGACTTCCACGGAGTATCTGTGAGCGCTCGAACTGTTCGGAGAAGGTTAAAAGAACGCGATATGGTACCACACAAGCCAGCTAATGGGCCCAAACTAAAGCGAGCCCACCGAACAGCGCGCCTTCATTTCGCACGCAGTCATTTAAATTGGACACAGCAAGATTGGAGCCGTGTACTCTTTTCTGATGAGTCTAAAATTGTGTTACATGGCAATGATGGAAGGAAGAAGGTCTACCGGCGTAAGGGAGAGCGTTTCGCACAATGCTGCTTTGAAGAGAGGGTTGCTTATGGCGGTGGCTCATGGACTGTCTGGGGCGGTATATCCGCGAGCGGCAAAACTCAACTTGAGGTTGTTACAGGACCACGGCTGCCAACATTAAATGCTGAAAGATACATTCGTGAGTGCTTAGAACCTCACGTGATACCATACGCGGACTATGTGGGCCCAAATTTCCTTTTTATGCATGATAATGCAAGAGCCCATGCGGCCGGCATCGTCAGGGAATATCTTCGGGATGTGAACATCACAGTTATGGACTGGCCAGCCAGAAGCCCAGACATGAACCCCATTGAGCACATATGGGACGAGCTAAAAAGGCGTGTTAGGGCTCGTCAGCCAGTTGCCCAGACGATGCAGGAGTTGAAAACTGCCATAGAAGAGGAATGGGAGATGATCCCTCAAAATTTCATAGAGCGGTTGATAAACTCTATGCCTAATCGTATGAGAGCTGTGGTAGATGCCCATGGAGGCAACACGCGTTATTAAATTAAACCTTTATTTGATAAAACATGTTTTTTATTCAAAAATTAATTGCCTTTAACAAGGCGCATATCCGACTTGTTAGGCGTAGGTCCATGTCGTATGGTATTCTGAATTCAAATTTAAAACTATACGATCGAAAAAGATGGTAAAATGTATCAGGTTTAAAACTGCATCAACAGTTTTTGTTCAATCTAGCAATCATATTTCGGTAGGGGCCATCGAAACCTAAACTCTAAGGTGGGCCAATAGATGTGTCCAGAAGTGTAGTTTAAAATATATAAATGGTTGGTTTTATTTTTTTTTTTTATTACGAGTGAGCCCGCTCTTGATCTCGATCACACCTGATAGTAAGTGTAAGATGAGGTCTAAGATCGAACGAGCGAGCCCAGAAAATGCCTATTCACTCTTGCTTTAAAGGCTGACGGGTTATATGTGGCAGGGAACACAGAAGCCGGCAGAGTTCCACACCTTGGCTGTGCGCACAATGAATGTTGAAGAAAAGCGCATAGTACGACAAGACGGTATATCGACCAAGTGTGGATGGTATCCTGCGGTACGTCTGGTAGACCGGTAGTAAAAGGGGGATGAAGGGATCAGGTCGTGGAGCTCCTGCGCACACTCTCCGAAGTACAGTCTGTAGAAGATAGACAGGCAAGCAACGTTTCGCCGGTGAGCCAGGCTGTGAAGCTTACCCGCCAGAACCTCGTCACCTATGAGCCTTTTGGCTCTGCGTTCGATCGAGTCAAGTGCAGCTAGCTGGTATTTGGCTGAGCCATCCAGCAAGTGACTGCAATACTCCATACAGGAACGGACCTGTGCTTTATATAAATTTAAAAGCTGTCCAGGTGTGAAGTATCGCCTCACTTTCTGTAGGATGCCCAGCTTTTTGACTGCAGTCTGAGCTTTAGACTCAATGGTTGAGCCGAAGTTGAGGTCAGACGTCAACTCCATGCCCAAGAGCTCCAGGCGGTCGGTAATAGGTACAGATGCTCCTCTGAAAGTAGGAGACAATCTTTGAAGTTTACTTACTTTCATTGATTCATTAACCTGCATGTGACAAAAAGCTCGTTCGTTTTCACTTAAGGCTTTTATTTTAAGGTACTACCATGACAGAGCAGGTAGATGGAAGGCCTTCGCGAAAGCAAAGAAAATTATGCGGTTACGATCGCAATAGAAAATAAAAAAAGCTCTTGAGGCAATAGGTAATGGGATGCTCATTCGTGCAGCCTCTAAACTATTTGGCGTCCCACGAACAACGTTACAAGTATTTTATTTTATTGTGATGTTTTACTTTGTTATAATTTTAGTACCTAACATTGTTGAGGGGAAAAAATATATTTTAGTAATAAACAAATACAATTACAAATGTATACTTAGTGTGATATTAAACTCCTGCACAAAAAAAAACAAATTAATAATATTTATCACTGTCTTAATTTAAAACACCCTATACCCGGCCGACATTTGGGAAAAACGCGACCGACCATGGGCCGTGAATGGCCGACTTTAGGGTTTTTTCGTTCTCGACTCATCTAAACCTTAATACTTTTTTCTTTTAGTAGAAATGTCAACTTTATGCCAATAAACATGAAATAGATTTATGAAACTGTCCAAAACCACATCAGAAGCTATAATTTCGTTGCAAACTGATGGCGCCAGAGCGATCCCAAATCATAAAATCCGTAGGGGGGCCGATATTTAGCGTATTTACCCTAATTGTATTGAGAAAAGATAGATTCCTGGCGCACATTTTACATGTTTGAATGGCGACGTGTTCATACTGTTGTGCATCTCGTATTATTCGGTGTATCCTAAAATATCGGGACGTCCTCACCATGACGGATTGAGTATTATATTCGATTTCTCTTTGTGGGGTAGGTAAACAATTCTGCAAATGCAAATGTTGTTGAAGAGTCACTAGCCTAATATAATGGCTAGAGTCAACGGACTTGTGATCGTTATCGAGCTTAGTTGGAGTGGTTAACAAGATTGCTACTTTACGTGAATTCTACCCACATTCCTAGTTCTCTTTAGAAAAATAAAAATGTCAGCTGTGATGTAAAAAAACATGTGTAAATAAAGAATGACTACTATTCACTTTGCTCAATTTTGTCATGAAACTTCATTGTTTCTTTTTTGATAATATTTAATCAGCATCTGTAGTGTCGTGTCGTTTGTGTCGCAGTGGTCGCAGAGCCAGCGGCGGCGAGCGGTGGGAAGTGACGCGTTATCGGCGCTTGCGCAAACATCCGCGATAACCACACAAATATTCGGTATTTCCACGTTCGTGTGCTATTTCGATGTAATCACATTCCATGTAAACAACTAACCACTAAATACTGACACATTTAAATGACGTTTTTTTTTTTCGTGTTAAAAATATAAAAACAACAACTTGCAATATTTTGGCAAGCGTTGAACATTCAATGGTATCTTTCCGCATCATCGCATTTTATTACGTTGCCAAAATAACCTGATTATCTAGAGCTATTTTGGAATTATTTTATTTTGTTCTATTATTACTACATTTACTTGTATCGATTTTTTTTTTAAAGAGAACTTGCCTTGATGGTTTTTGACACTTCTAATAAGAAATGAAGAGCCCTGTCATGTTCCCTATAATCGCCGATATTCCTTCAGCTAGCGGCAGCTGCTCCACAGTAGAGTAAGCTGTGAGTATAGTTACACACGGTGGCAATGATATTCGCCTGAAGCCGAGTGACCCCGCGCTATCGGTCAATGTCACCTCAGATAAGGCTGGCACGCGCGCGTTCCAAGCCACGCGGCGCTACAAGTGAACATTCACGAACACTAACGCCCTAATTCACTAAATTACTTCAACCATGTCCGTAGTTCTTTATTCAAACTTCAATAAAGAATTTGAATAAAAAATATGCTAATAGAGCTCGCTATGTCTAACTCGTTAATTTAATGTTATTCCCACTTTACCAAATAACAAATGATTCAATCCGCATAATGAAGTGATTTAGACGCAGAGCGTGCGATGACGCGTCAGAAACGGTCGCGATGAATGTTCATGAACTGCTGAACGTTCGTGGCGAGTGTGACCGGGAAGGAACATCTGCGTGCTAGTGGCTCTGCTGCCACGGTGGCACGGGCAGGTCTTCCCCGCCATTCATTTGTTACCTACAACATAGGACTAAACTGGCTAAAAAACACTTTCGTATCCTTGGCAGTAATCCGTAAATAAGCACTGCAATATTTACAGTTTCACTAAATAAGAAATTAAAAAGAAGGTAAAGAAATGGCTGATCTATGACTCTGAAGCTGTCTGTTTCCTTATATATATATATATATATGTATATATATACATATATATTAATAAATAATTTAAACAACGCACACACTCATATACATGCTACACGAACACAGACATAAAAAAAATACATACACAGATACATACACTCACATAATATATCCACAGAGAGAGTAAAAAACTATAGAGTATGTCTCTATAGTTTTAGTTTTTCTTCATTATTATTATTATTATTTTACTTTTTTATTTTATTTTTTCTTGTATTGTATAATCATACAAGCTAATACTACTTATGTAACTCCGTAATTGTTTGATCACTGAAAATTCTTCAAAGAGAGAGCCCTGGCACGTTGGTTTAATGCTCTATAAGCCTGGCACTCATAAGTCATAATAACACAAGTTTACACTTAGCTTGAGTGCCAGAGCTGTTATTAACCGATCAAAATGTTATTGTTGTTTTCTAATATTGTGTATTAGGGGCAAAGAAAGTACTTTTGTAAAAATTGTAGTTTTGAAAATAAATAAAATATTATATTATTATTATTACCTCCATGGCGAGTCTACGCTCGCAGTACCGACAGTTGCGGCAAACTGTTGTATTATTCATGCCTGGCTCTTTCATTTGGCATGCTAAACGACAACTCCACTTGAGTAGCAAATAAAAACTTTTTTGCAAAAAATAAAACCGACTTCCATATCAAAACACTACAAAGCCAAAAATAATTTTAATTTCGGTAGTCGGTGTTATTGGTTTTGTATTTTCTTTTTTTTTTCACACCGCCTTCCGAAATTAAAATTATTTTTGGCTTTGTAGTGTTTTGATATGGAAGTCGGTTTTATTTTTTGCAAAAAAGTTTTTATTTTCGCGCTTTTTAGTGGGTCAGTGAATTTTCCAAATCGATTCGTAAATGACGGAGTTATGCGCGAACAAAAAACGCAATGCAGAGTAAACGAAAAGATCATCAAGGTAAATTACTTTTTTCGACTTTTTTTGATTTTTCAGAAACGGCTCGTCCGATTTCGATAAAATTTTCATGGGACCATTTGGGAAGTATACCCTTTCCAACAAAAAAAGAATTTTTCAAATCGGTTGGCAAGCGACGGAGTTATGCGTGGACAAACATAAAAAAAAAAAAAAAAAAAAAAAAAAAAAAATACAAACATCCGAATTGAGAACCTCCTCCTTTTTTAGAAGTCGGTTAATTAGTAATTTTTTTTTCAGACATTACCCCACACGGGCTCGGGAAGTGTGCGATGGAATTTCACAATCTAATTCCACCAAGCCCATTCCATCATCGGACTACAAGACAAACGTTTTTGTTTTCAAATTGAGTGAAATTCTCTGCTGGATTCTGTTTTTCCTGATAGGTATAACCTAGGAGTATCTAAGTCAAGTGCGAATTGGTTATTTCTAGGTAAACGTGCTTCATTTTCGACCACATCATCGCTTCCTGCAGGTGAGATGGTGGTCAAACGCGAGCCTATTATCAATAATAAAAAACACAAGGTATTTCTCCTGTATTGCATGTATTGAAACGTTGCAACAAACTTTTCCATCTACTGCGGTCTTCAGCTTGAAAGAGAGCCTGAGCTTGAGCTTTTCAAAATTGTCTGTACTTACTTCGGCGTACTAAACGCCGGTATGACACTTTTCTTTCAATTTCATTATACATATATGTATAAAAACATGGCACATCACTCAAACAAAAAAGCAATTAAATGCTAAACAGTTTTTTTTTTCAGATTTTAATTTACAACTTGTAGGCGTGATTAGTATCAAAGTACTTACTTGTCAAATTACCTAAACGTTCGTACGGACAAAGATTTCCTCGTTTTACTACGCAACTCTTAAAATAATGAAATGACGGCATGCCCAGGTTAGTTGCACATGTACATGTCTCTGTAACATATACACGAAGAATCAAAGATATATGATAAACTAGTCATTGCGAAGAATGCAGTTTATTTAGCGCGTACAAATTGTGCAGAGCTTGCTTACAAATATTGATTTCATAATGCAGAAATTTTCAGTATTTCAGACAACCCATAAAATGTCATACAAGCGTCGAAATTCATGTAATACGATAATGTCAAATTCTCTTGCCAGTTGCCACAATGGTCGTGGTCATGTTAGGGTTGTCCGCGCGATGCGTCGCCATGTACCTCGATGTTTGGCTAAGCGAGAGCAATCGTTTACAATTGTTTATTAGGGTTCCGTAGCCAAAGGGGGAAAATGGCCATTTTATTCCGAAACTATTAGGACTACACATATGAAACTTGATAGGTAGATGAACCGCTATCCGATTTTATTACAAAAATAAAAATATACAAAGTTAAGGACGGTGCCTCATACATGGAACTGAAACTAAAAAATTTTTACTTTTGGTGTACAATAAAGTATATTCTATCTATATTATTATAATAACACATGTCTGATAACCGCATCCTGTTTTTAAACAAAGCTGACATAACTCTATAAGTGTGGCACTTCCTGACTTGACCACGGTCATACATCTGCAATCTAATCACGAATTAAAAGATGTTGGAGTATGGGTTTCTGGCATTGCCACACGAGTATCACGAGATCTAGAGAGCTAATTTCGACTAAGTGTAGGTAAAAATAGATTGTGTGCACCAGTGTCCCTTTATTTTTTAAACTACGATACATCTAATTCTGATATGTATTTGGCAATTAATTAATGACTAAATCTGGGTGTGATTAGATTTCACATACCAGTGTCAGGCAATTTGTAGAACTGGGCCTATTTGGCACAGCCGTGAGACACACGCAATGCTGTTGTTCTGTCCAACGTGAAACCGAACGCACCCTTTGGTTGGCAACATTATTCTATTGTCTATAACTTTTTTCACTTTGACGTTTCCTTCCTTGTAAAAACTAACTGCCTGCTGGTTGAGATCGATTTATTGGTTTTTGTTGGAAATCGTGTTGAATCTGCGCAGTTAAAGATAATTTGGTCCCGATTAGTGATCGATTGGAATTTGTAATCCCCATTTGATGAAAAACCTGGGATATTTTGGAACATAACGCCGTATTGTCGTCAGCCTGTCTGACACGCGAGATTGCTAAAAGTGATTGTGCTGTGATGCTATCTGGACCGGCGCCTTGTGAACGTCCATGAACACTTGACCATCATTACACTTTTCACTTACTCATTTCATGCTTATACACACACTTTGGACGTGGCCTCAGGAAGGTCGAAGCTTGGCGTCTACAGCTCAGGTAAGTGGTTAGTGTTAAATTGTGTAAAGTAATATTATATTGACTGGCCTAAGGCCATTGGTTAAGTAACGTTTAGAGCTCCACGTACCGTGGACTGTTCGGACACACCAGTATCGTTGCGCTGGCTTGGTACTGAACAGCTGTTTTGTTTATGTTTTTTTTTTGGACGTATTGTGTGCCTTTACATCTGGGACCAACAAAATTTATTTTCTTTCTTTCTAGATACATGACCGGCCAGCGCAGAAACTGTCACATAAACTAACACTACATAAGAAACTTAGAACTAACAATTTTAGTCATGAATGCAGTTTTGGACGTGTGCAATGCATGAGTTGGCTATTGTCACGTCCGGACAGAGATGACAGCATCATTGCTTAGGATTTTGTGTACCTAACTAATTCAAGCGATCCGATCGATAATGTGTGAAGAGAAGAGAGAGATAAACATGTGCGTGCAGCGGATTAGAAATGTGATGCTGTCAACTTCATAATTTAGGTAATGAGTCATTTTCCAAAAGCGTGGAAGCTTGCATAGCGTATAAAATATATAAGTATAAATTTAAGATTTTTATTAATTGTAGAATGTAGCAAAATTCCGTATCAGCAATGTATTACAAGAAATAATAACCGTTTTTTTATATTGGGAAACCCAAAAACTTATTAGCTGAAGATTAGGCAGTGTTTTTGTCAAAGACTACCTATCTATATTTTATAAATTTTTAATTCTGTACTGTGTTTTGAGTTTTCAGCGCGAAAATCCATAAAATTAACGTATCCTCATCTAATGATGATAGTGGCGGCGCAGTAGGCAACGTTTCAAGGTTGCTAACTTGTACTCCATTACAACGCTGTAGTCCTCGCTTAGGGATCATTATTATGCTAATTGCTAAGTGCTGGCAGTCGTGCGCGCCGGCAAGGTAACTAACTCCCAGCTTACCTGTGTTCCCCACAAACACTTGTTGTTCTCTAACTTCGAGTCGCGCGTCTCACTATGAACTAGTTCAGTTAAAGTTCAAGGCTCGCTCGCCACCTATCTAACGCGCTTGCGTAATAATATACCAAATTAAACGATAAAACATATGATCGTTAAAAACAATAAAACCTAGTTGATCATCGTCCGTTTGGTTTGTAACGTTCGTAAGGAGACGCCGCGACACTCGGCTAGCTCGCCTAGCTCAGAGATGAGTCGTGGCATCATAACAATATTGAAATCTCGGTGAAACTGATGATGTAAGTGTTGGTGACGTCACGCCGGCTCGTAATGTTAAGCACTGATACACTTTCACTGCTGCATTCATCACGAGCAGGATTTGCCTCAGTTATTTGGAGCATTGTGTGACACGGATGACGCTAGTAGGAGCCGACCCATTGGTCCATTGGCATTGGCGTGGTGAAAGCCCCATTGCAACTACTATTCCAAAATGCCTGCAAAAAATCACGGAATTTAATAGATCCCTAATAGACACAAATAATCTTGGTTTTTAGCATGAAAAAAAAAAACAAAAACACGATAATTCTCTTCGTTCTTCTTAATCTGAAAAATTCGGTCTTTGGTATTGGAATTTGTAATAAGTTCTACACACGTAGACTTAGGATTACAAAAGCCTTTCCATATCGTTTGTTATCATCCAAAGAAGCCATGCACTTGGTATGTATATACCCTTTAAATTACTTTTATTGTTATCGAACTTCACCGATACGGCGTGTCCGTTATGTTTTATTTTGTGTAGGTATTTGTTAGGTCTGAGAATAAGTTCAGTATGGGCTATTTTTATTCACTTGAAATAGAATATATTTATGGCAAAACAACGTAGGTATGTAGGGTAAATACGCTAAACGTCGCCTCCCCCCCCCCAATCTTCAGCCGTCTGTACGTTTTCAGCTTGCGTTCATTCAAAAGGTAATTAAGTGACAATTTTGCTACCTGAATTACAACCTTAGTTAATACTCTATATGTACAAACCGTTACTATTCGATTACGTCACTTGCTCACACTTCGCACACTGAACGTAAGTCGCGACTGTGCCGTTGAAGCGTCAAGTTTGCGTTAAAAGTAGTTTACTTGATGAGAATACCCATACTTCGGGAATTGATATTACTACGGTAAGACATTTCTTTTTTTTTTGTTTTGAGCTTTATTATCACTAAAACGTTATTTTTACTATATTTTGAGATAGTTTTTTCAACGTTTTGCGTATTGTTTTAAGGGCAAAATAGGAGGCCGTCAATAGAGCGCCAGTTTTGATTTAAAAACCGATTCTCGGCCGTGGCCGACTTAAAGTAAATGCAGTCTGTTTTATAAATTCCAATTCTACCAATTCCATTGGTTTAACAAGAGAATTTGCAAAGCTTACAGGCAAATAAATCTATTGCCAAATACCGGCCGGGGTAATATTAGTTGAATCTCGAGAAATAAGGTACACGAAATAGGGGCCGACATTAGAAATATTAAAGATCGTAATGTCGACCAGCCTCAAATTCGGACGCCACTATACAGGCTGATTACTTTTGTATTTTTTCATTGATTGGGTGGGAAGGTAGTCATTTTTAATTTATTTATGTAACTTATTTTCTCAAAATTAAATATGTATTATGACAAGTATATTTTATTAATATTATTAAGAAGTTAAGTTTTAATGTATGTATTGACAATATTGAAAACATATTTATGGTAGCTAATTATGGTTTGGGAATTTGGGATATAAATGTAAATTGCTCTTTGGAACTTGCTATCTATGAAACCCTTGTTTATTAGCTTAAAAATATAAATGGTTGGTCGGGAATCTATGAAGTTTACTTACTTACATTGATTCATTAACCTGCACGTGACAAAAAGCTCGTTCGTTTTCACTTAATGCTTTTAATTTAAGGTACTACAATGACAGAGCAGGTAGATGCAAGGCCTTCGCGAAAGCAAAGAAAATTATGCAGTTACGATCGCAATAAAATAAAAGAAGCTGTTGAGGCAATAGGTAATATGATGGCCAATCGAGCAATAAACTATTTGGCGTCCCACGAACAAGTGAACAACGTTACAAGTATTTTGTTTTATTGTGATGTTTTAGTTTGTTATAATTTTAGTACCTAACATTTTTGAGGGGAAAAAATATATTTTAGTAATAAACAAATACAATTACAAATGTATACTTAGTGTGATATTAGACTCCTGCCAAAATAAATCATATCAATAATATTTGTCACTGTCTTCATTTAAATATCTTATACCCGGCCGACATTTGGGAAAAACGCGACCGACCATGGGCCGTGAATGGCCAACTTTAGGGTTTTTTCGTTCTCGACTCATCTAAACCTTTTTTTTTTTTTTTTTTTTTTTTTTAGCGTGGTAAAATTATCAAATAAGTCCTCCCACTCCGGGCAGGGTGGGAGGGACTGTCAGACTTTTACTGACTAAAATCCACGGTGTTCCTTCAATAACCCTTTACATACCGGGGCCACGGTAACGGGATGAGTCCCACGACCCCGGCGGGCTTCGGCCCTCTGCAGAGGGGGCCTCGTCATGTTGCTGACGCTCTTTGAGGCGCGCGTGGAACACGACGCGCCGTCGACCCGGGCATGGTCCATGGTCGGACAGCGAGTTGCCCTTTACTCGCTGTCCGCATGCCCGCGCCTACGGTGGCCGGAGATCGTCGGCCGACGTCCGACGCCGTGGGCGTCTACCACTGCGGCTGGGCTGGAGGGAGGACGCCATCCTCTCCCTCACGCGGCCCGCCTCCTCCTTCGGAAGCATGACTGCTTCGCAGAAGGAGGCGACCGCTTCCCACTCCCTCTCGCCCCGCAGCATGGCCTCGACCAAGGCCGGGCGCGAGAGGTCTCCGCCTATTGTCGCCGTGAGGACACGTCGGTGCTCTGCCCAAGCTGGGCAGTCCTGCACCGTGTGCTCGACTGTGTCCTCAGGGCGACCCTCGCAGTGGTGACACCCAGGCGTCTCTTCCTTACCCATCAGACACAGGTACCTCCCGAAACTTCCGTGTCCGGTGAGGACCTGCGTCATGCGGTAGGTCAGGACGCCGTGACGCCGATCTAGCCACTCCTCAAAGAGGGGTCTTACCGCCGCAATTGCGGCGTGCCCGGACTCATCTAAACCTTAATACTTTTTTTAGGGTTCCGTAGTCAACAAGGAACCCTTATAGTTTCGCCATGTCCGTCTGTCTGTCCGTCTGTCCGCGGTTTAGCTCAAAAACTATTGGTACTAGAAATTTGTAATTTGGCATGAGTATACACGTTAATGACGCCGAAAAAGTGGTAAAATAAAATTTTGAAAAAAAACAATTATTTAGGGTACCTCCCCTACATGTAAAGTGAGATGATAATTTTTTTTTCGTCCTTCCCATAGTGTGGGATATCGTTGGATAGGTCTTTCAAAAATATTAGGGGTTTAGGAAGACCGTTTTCTGATTAAGTAAACCGCTCGTGACTTATCAAGCTTTAAAGTACCAATTATCGTTAGAGTCAAGTGTCCCCCCTCTATCAACCAAACGGTTGTAGTTAGAAATTCAAATGTCATGGCAGTAGTACTTATATATAACGAAGTTTAAAGGAAAACTATCACACATGAGTGGGCTTTACAAGTTTACGAGTAATAGTCGACCAATTGTATTTGACTCGGAAATTTCGAACAACTCCATAGAAATGTCGATAGATGGCGCTAAGCATCAGTTGTATCGCGCTAGTTTCATATTTAAATAAGTTTAATAAAAAAAAAGAACTTTTAAACAAAAAATACCGACTTCCAAAAAACCACTAGGTACAATGTGAAAAATAACTTTAATTTCAGAAGTCTTTGGATCTGTATTTTAGTTCTTTGCAACCAACTTCCAAAATTAAAGTTATTTTTCACATTGTAGTGTTTTTTTGGAAGTCGGTTTTTTCTTGTTAAAAAGTTTTTATTTCTGGCTTTTTAGTGGGTCTGTTTATAATTTATCTAAGTTACAATAGCCTAATGTCAACTTGCTCATCACCTTTTACAAAATATTGCTTTTCCCGATGCAGGGGCGTTAATTGTTGAGGAGTTCTCCTGGTATTTCACCATCAGCTCTATTTCACCATTCACATTGTGACGACCATAAATTGCTTAGCAACCATTTTAAAGTAATCGAACCGCAACTCGTGAAATACTTATTATTGAGTAGTTCCGGTGGCTATCTGTGATCTTCTTCATCAGTTCCGCTTCACCAAATGGTGCTTTCTGAGAGCAAATGCACAAGTTACTATAAAAAATACCAAAATCGCTATACAATTGCCTTTAAAATTTGAGGATTTCCTTCAATTTTCATGAGATCCCTTCATCAAATTCTAATATGGTGACAATGGTACTACCTCGAGAGCATACCATTTCAAACGAAAACATAATTTTCTATATCGATCCACAATTGACGGAGTAATCGGTGCACATACATAAATAATATAGTGACGAATTGATAACCTACTCCTTCTTTAGAAGTCGGTTAAAAACAGTAAAATTATAGTTAGTTGTATTTAAGTAATTAAAAAAAACTTTTTAGCAAAAAATAGAACCGACTTCCATATAAAAACACTACAAAGGCAAAAATAACTTTAATTTCGCAAGGCGGTGTCAAAAACGAAAATATATACAAAACTAAAGACACCGCCTTCCGAAATTAAAGTTATTTTTGCCTTTGTAGTGTTTTTATATGGAAGTCGGTTCTATTTTTTGCTAAAAAGTTTTTTTTCACGCTTTTTAGTGGGTCGGTTTGTAATTTATCTAGTTACAAAAGCCAAAATGTCAACTACTTATCACCTTTTACAAAATATTGCTTTTCCCGGTGCAGAGCCGTTAATTTTTGAGGAGTTCTCCTGGTACATCACCATCAGCTCTACTTCACCATATGCATTGTGACGAGCATAAAGTGCTTAACATCCATATTCAAGTAATCTAATCGCAATCAACGAAATACTTATTATTGAGTAGTTTCGGTGGCCATCTGGGGTCTTCATCATCAGTTCCACTTCCTCAAATGGTGCTTTTCGAGAGCAACTGCACAAGCTACTATAAGAAATACCCAAAACGCTATAGGTGTGCCTATAATATTTGAAGAGTTCCCTCGATTTCTCCAGGATCCCATCATCAGATCCTGATTTCGTAACAATGGGACCAACTAGAAACTATACCCTTTCAAATGCAAAAAGAATTTTTCAAATCGGTCCAGCCGTCTCCGAGATATGAGGTAACATACATAAAAAAAAAAAAAAAAAAAAAAAAAAAAAAAAAGTTCAAGACGAATTGTAAACCTCCTTTTTTTGAAGTCGGTTAATTAGTTGAGGATTGTGTCAAACCAGTCTCATTTTTCAGTTTTGTGTAATTAGTACTTCTTTTCTAACTAGATGGCGTTGTCGTCGAATTATATTTCACAATGGTTTCGTTACCGCCAAAACTATAAGTAGGTAGTTATGAAAACTATTAAGCTTTTGCCCCGACCATAAAGCAAGTGCTGAAACGCCATTCAGTGCGTTACTTCACCTCTGCTGAAAACCACACAAACCCCCTGATCGTATCGGCCGCCTGATACAGACCCTCCAATATTTCTCGGGTTCGTCGCCCGCGTAACGTCCTAGACGAGCCCGACGACCCCACCACCATTCGACAAGAGAGCAGTAGGGAAACTAGCACTTTTAGAAAATACAGAAATAAAACGCGTTCCGTATTCCGGCCTCGCCGACGAGGCCCATCGCGACGTCCGCGTACTTGTAACGGAAACTCTCCCCGACCTTTGCCAAACGAGCCAGCCCGCGATGCTGAGCCAGTAGCGATAAATAACCCCTTAAATAATATGGACCCAGCCTGTCCCTTTGCTGCCCTCCACCAACGACCCCGGTATGCCGAGGCCCGTACTTCACAGGGCTTTACAAGCCCTACCCTTAGCCCCTTAGCGTACGGTTGTTTAAAATGTAATTCTAGATTGTAAGCCCTGGCTTTAATTTTAGAGGTCACTATAGGATCGCCCGGTTGAGTAGTGACCAGCCTCTGTCGTTTAGAGTGACACAGGTGTTGTCGGGGCACGGCTGCTTCGGCAAGTACCTGTGCCGCATAGACAGAGAGCCGGACGCTCGGTGCCACCACTGCGTCCATTGCGGGGAGGACACGGCGCAACACACGCTCGCCGAGTGTGTAGCTTGGGAGGAGCAGCGCCGTGTCCTCACAAATGAAGTAGGAGGCGATCTGTCGCTGCCGGCCGTAGTGCAGAGTATGGTCGGCAGCGCAGAGTCGTGGGACGTGGTGGTGTCCTTCTGCGAGGACGTGATGTCGCAGAAGGAAACTGCGGAAAGGGAGAGGGAGATCTCCACTCCCTTCCCTGGCCGCAGAAGGCGCACTGGACGCAGGGGAAGGGCGGACAACGCCCTTTTCCAGCCCCCATGAATGGGTCCAGGGGCGAGGGACTTGGGGAAGTCCCTCGCCCCCTATTCGATGGACCTGAGTCGCAGGCGCGCGCGGGTGTCGCCGCGCGCCTCTTAGGCGATGCACGGGGTAGTTCAACACCTCACTACCCCCCGTGCAGGAGGCGAGGCCGGAACAGACCCGGCCACCACTAGTGCGGGGCTGCGGAAGAATTAGGTTTCCCGCGGCCCCCCGCGCACGTGCGAGGAGACACCGGGGTGGTTTTAGCCGGTAAGAATCCGGCACGCCCCTCCGCCATTCCCCAGGCGGAGGTAGTCCATGAGGATTTACCCCCGTAAAAAAAAAAAATGTACGAAACGATCAGTCAGCGAATACGACACCCACTTGGCTGTTATAAAAACTACGGAACCCTTCACAGCGCGTGGCCCGACACGCACTTGACCGGCTTTTTCTTTTAATAGAAATGTCAACCTTAAGCCTATAAACATGAAATATATATATGAAACTATCCAAAACCGCATCAGAAGCTATCCTTCGTTGCAAACTGATGGCGCCAGAGCGATCCCCAGTCAGAAAATCCGTTAGGGGGCCGACATTTGGCGTATTTACCCTACCTATTGTTCGAAAACACTCATGTCATAGTATGATACAATGGTCGCCCCTTATCGATTAAAGTGACCGCATATAAGTACTAACTATTTTTTTTTAAATGAGACAGCAAGTAGCTACTACAGGTAGTATTCGTACATTTGACAGTTAAGTATTACAAGTATTCACACTCCGTACACGACAGCCTTCTGGCAATGTCTTCAAGAGAAAGAGAGATATCAAGAGGAATACCCCCGAACCTCTGGTGGTGTGTTTACTAGCCACAACCGTCGCGTGCGACTGCGTGTCACTCCTGGACTCCTGGTCACCTGATCCAGAGTGAGCTCCTGCTCCTTCCTAATGCAGCCCGAGTAAAATGATAATAGCCGCGTTTCCTCACAGACTATTAACGCTAAGAATATCTACGTTGTATATACCTCTGTAGCGAATTAATTTCGTAATAATGTTACAACACTATAAATACAATTAAGTGTACTTATATCTCTGGTATTCAATTTTAACGTAATTACCGATTCAACGTACGAGTATGTTCGAATGGATGACAGGGTGACATTCTAAGTGGGAGCGGGGTCACCTCGATGTCACGATAACATAACGCTTGACATCGGGATGCGACGCCACTCGCAGTACCTTCATCAGCAGGAACCTAGCCTCCATCAGCCTGTCCAAAGTACTAGTTTACGGTACATATTAACTGCGTATGATGACCAGCTATCCACCGAGCCACGACCGGTTTACAGGCGTAGGTCTCATGAGTGATTCATTTGTCAACTACGCTATGTGTGTCATCTAGACACAACCGTCCAGCAGCTCGCTGCACGCTGCTGCCATCTAATTATGCGAGAATTAGCATTTCAAGTGGGTTATTGTTGCACACAGTGTAAGATTTACAAGAGCTTCTTGAACGCTCGCCAAGCCCATAGGACACGCGGCACTGTCCTACATACTGGATTCAGCGCCGCGCAAATGTGCGATGTTTAAGTGTTATTACACTCACTCGACGTTAATAATTGTAGTAACGACCTGATGACGCCACCCATTAGTATAGTGTTGAATAGATTGACTACTGACCCAGTATGTGTTAGATAGCTTCCAGCAATAGGTAAATACTTTACCTACCACCTCGGAAGTGCATCGTGTAAACACGACGCGAAGGTCACGCTCCGTCCGACCGGTGCACCACAACAGATTCAGAAGGTTGTTTAATAAAAGTGAGAGTAAAGTTTGTGGAAGTTATATGATACAGCATTCGCGCGAAAACGTGCATTTATATAATTGTGTGTCGTGCAGTAGGTATATTTATCGCATATGTAGCAGTTTATCTGCGAGTCGTTATTTCGGTAACACTTTCACTGGTGAAGGCCGCGATGACGTCACGTCACTGCTGCTTACACAAACACATTTATTTACAAATAGTAAATACTGTCGGCGTCCACACCTTTCCGCGTACTTCGCGCCTCCTGCAGGTGTGACTCACACCTACAGGAGGCACGAAGTATGCCGCAACACCTCTAACTGTGTGAGGTGCTGCAGCCGCACCAACACCTCTATACTCACACGACGCGACCCGCTAACGTATAGGTACCTGCGCCGCAACATTTTTACTCCGAACGACGAACCCGAACAAAACATTTTTAAATATTTGACAATGTTCCAATTGATTTGCTCTTGAAAACTTTAATTGTTTTGTTCGCGAGAATACTTGAAGTGTTCAATTGTTGCGGTATTTTAATGATACTATTGTGACTGTCTTAACAATAAAGTAGTGACTACTTCTGCTCGCCGAGCTCGAGAAACAAATATCTACATTTGTCAATGTAACGATTAGACTGCGGCGGAGATACCGGCACGACGGCAGCAGTCCTCAACACAAATACTCCTCACAATAGCACAAAAATAGATAAGCAATATAAACAAACGGAAAGTCGCCGGATTATAAAAATAGTATATCAAGAGTTGCCAAATCGTTTTCAGAAGAACGAATTTAATTTGTACCGCGTATTGCACTACACATGATCACATTTGGATAAATAGTGGGCGACACCATGAGGTATCCACCACACTTGATGTGTACACACGCACCGCGCTGTACTCCAAATATTACTTGCAGAGTTATATGACCCTGAAGGATGTCTCTGAACTGAACCCTATTCTTTAGGAGTCTTTTAAAAGCCACTCTACACAAAGAAGCTATTTTTGCATATTCGACAGAGCTGTCGGATGAACCTCTTGATGTCATGACCATCTCTTGTCGCGTTGCTGTTCCGTCGAACAAGCAAGCAGCTCTGCTCGAGAACACGCAGCAGCCCTAAGTATTTCACCAGATCAACATGCGTCATATTATGATTAGAATTGATACCACCACGCATTGTGCAAAGCGTTATAAATACTTAAATATGGCTTCGCGCCACAGCCCGACCTTTGCGTGCGTATATATAAGGTTATCACCATATAAAGATTTTCCATAAATAAATAAACAAAAATAAACAGGAAATTTGTATGTTGTAGATAAGCTCACAAAATCTAAATAAATCTATATAAAAAATATTTTATCGTACTATTTCTCTTACTAATATAATAATAATAATAATAATAACTCTCCACAACCGCGAGGTATGCAGTCTCAGGGAACATTTCCTTGCTTCTGAAGTGGGTATGCTTCGAGATGTAGTATCGGTGGATAAGGGACTCACCCCGCTCTCCTTGGCTAATGAGAACTGGCGCAAACCTGCAGTGCTAGACACTAACGATCGCAGAGGGATATGGCAGAGTAAGGAGCTTCATGGACGTTTTTTCCGGGCCCTACATGGGTCCGACGTAGACCAAGTAGCGTCCGTAGCTTGGTTGCGCTTCGGTGACCTCTTTGGGGAAACCGAAGGTTTTGTTTGTGCAATTATGGACGAAGTTATCATGACGAACAACTACCGGAAATTTATTGTGAAGGATGGCACGGTTGACATATGTCGGGCATGTCACCGTCCGGGTGAATCAATCCGCTACATTATCTCTGGTTGTTCTCGTCTTGCTAATGGAGAGTACTTGCACAGGCACAACCTTGCAGCCAAGATAATTCATCAGCAACTTGCTCTGAAATATTCTCTTGTGGAATCGGAAGTGCCGAACTATAGGTATGTGCCCGACTCAGTTCTCGAACACGGCCATGTCACATTATACTGGGATCGGTCCATCATCACTGACAGGACTATTGTAGCCAATAAGCCTGATATAGTGGTGGTGGACCGAATCGTGAGGCGTGCCATGATTGTCGACATAACCATCCCGCATGACGAGAACCTCGTAAAGGCTGAGAAAGATAAGCAAATCAAGTATCTTGACTTGGCACACGAGATTGTCGACATGTGGGATGTGAGCTCGGCAATCATTGTACCGATAGTCATCTCAGCCAATGGCTTAATAGCCAAGAGCCTCGACCAACACCTCAGGAGGCTCTCGTTAGACGGTTGGATCAAGGGCTTGCTTCAGAGAGCGGTACTCCTGGACACGGCGCGTATTGTCAGGAGGTTCCTCTCTATGGAGCCCTGACCGCCGGTAGCTTGGACCCTGTTCCCGGTACCGGTGGGCTACTATTTTTTATATTTTTAAATGTTTTTTTTTTAGAGAATATTTAAAAATGTATTTTATATGTATATATTGAAAATAGACATAATAATAAGTATCTTGCACTGGCGCGCGAGGTTGTCGACATGTGGGATGTGGAGACAGCAATCATTGTGCCGATAGTCATCACAGCCAATGGTATAATAGCCAAGAGCCTCGATCAACATCTAAGGAGGCTCTCTTTGGGCAGCTGGATCAAGGGCTTGCTTCAGAGAGCGGTACTCCTGGACACGGCGCGTATCGTTAGGAGGTTCCTCTCTCTGGAACCCTGACCACCGGTAGCTTGGACCCTGTTCCCGATACCGGTGTGCTACTATTTTTTATATTAATATTTAAAAATGCAATTCATATGTATAAAGATTAAATAAATTAAATAAAAATAAATTTATTTGTTGTACAATGTTGATACATTGTATATAGATTATAAATGCGAAAATTTGTGAGGATGGATGTTTAGATGTCTAGATGTTTATGAGTCTTTCACTCAAATATTACAGAATGGATCTGAATTAAATTGGGTTAGTATATAGTTGACATCCTAAAATAACACATAGGCTAATTTTTATCCCGGAATTCCCACGGGATCGGGATTTACGCGGGACAACCTCGCACGCGCGCTTAGTCACGGGCGAAAGCTAGTTGATGAGATCCTTTCAACGGGACAGGCACGCGTCAGGTATGAAACTGGGTGGCTGTGTGTGTACTCTGTACAATATAATAACATAACTTGGCGCATATTTACTTTTACATGATTCCTGTAACTGCAAGAGCAAGAAACTTATGTCTAGGGTAGAGGTCGGAACAAAGCTGAAGAACGCGCTAAGTAGGTAACGCTTGCAATTTGGAATTCTCGACTTATGACAGCAAACTATTAGAAACAGAACCTACCACAGAAATACGTGTTAAAATTCAGTCAGTGGTCTATAATGTTCTCTTTTAATGCAGTAAGTATGACAGTGGAACTCAATGCTACCTTCTATCATATACTGTCAACACAAAAATGAGTCTAATAAAACCGGCCAACTGTGTGTCGGGCCACGCGCAGTGTAAGGTTCTGTAGTTCAAGTACGAGTCGGATTAAATGAAATCTAAAAGCCGATTAATTTATTTCAATAAGCCCATTAAAAAGCACTTTTGATGACGTCTTATGGAGAGGAAAGAACAAGAAACTGAATAAATTGTTTTTTAAGTTTTGTTTTGCAATCAATTAATACCTAATAGCTATGTGAAGACAATACACCTAGAATAAATAACACCACGTACTACTAATAGGTACAAAGTTATACCAGCAGCGGTTAATTAATTAATTTCAATATATTATAATTATACTTACTTAATTATATTTGACGTGAGCTGTGATAGTTGCTGTGGACATGTGTTGCGATTTGCATATTGATTACCTCGTGAGAATATCACAAGAATGTACTACTGACAAGCTGCTTCGCAGATTTTCTGTTAAATTTTAGATAAGAATTTATTACATACTGGCTTTTTCCCGCGGCTTCGCCCGCGTTAATTTAGACTTTGTCAATAATTCGTACTTCTTGCCAATCGGTACACCTTTATGGGTGATTAAAAAGGCATATATGTTACCTATATAATATGTGCGCGCTAGTTTATCTATATATTTATGTCTCTGATATACCTACTTACGTATGTGTCTACTATTAATCTTTTTTTTATTGATAATAGGCTCGCGTTTGACCACCATCTCCCCTGATGGTAAATGACGATGTGGTCGAAGATGGAGCACGCTTGCCTAGAAGTAACCTATTCACTCTTGATTTAAAGACTCCCAGGTTATAGCGATCAGGAAACACAGTCTCCGGCAAAGAATTCCACTCCTTAGCCAAAACGTTTTGTGCGTATGGGTGGGATGTCCACCATGTAACGATGGTGCATCACCGTTTGTCTTGTAGTCCAATGATGATCTGCAAGAAAACTATCCCACGGGAACCTTATATCGGGATAAAAATTAAATCGGTTCAGCGGTTTAGGCGTAAAAAGGTAACAGACAGACAGACAGAGTTACATTGGCATTTATAATATTAGTATGGAAGTATGGATATTTATAGCAAATTCGTTTATGGCAACTTGATATATGATCATGATAACTTAGTTGTTTGGTATAACTTACAGTTTCTATGTATACGCGCTGTGTGTATCTACATTTTCATCTCCAACTCTCCTGTTACTGGTCTGCTGGCAGAAATTTATTTTCGCTTATGGCATCTTGATATATCATCATGATAACTTAGTTGTTTGGTATAACCTACAGTTTCTATGTATAGGCGCTGTGTGTATCTACATCTCATCTCCAACTCTCCTGTTGCTGGTCTGCTGGCAGAAATTTCTTTTCGTTTATGGCAACTTGATATATCATCATGATAACTTAGTTGTTTGGTATAACTTACAGTTTCTATGTATACGCGCTGTGTGTATCTACATCTCATCTCCAACTCTCCTGTTGCTGGTCTGCTGGCAGAAATTTCTTTTCGTTTATGGCAACTTGATATATCATCATGATAACTTAGTTGTTTGGTATAACTTACAGTTTCTATGTATACGCGCTGTGTGTATCTACATCTCATCTCCAACTCTCCCGTTGCTGGTCTGCTGGCAGAAATTTCTTTTCGTTTATGGCAACTTGATATATCATCATGATAACTTAGTTGTTTGGTATAACTTACAGTTTCTATGTATACGCGCTGTGTGTATCTACATCTCATCTCCAACTCTCCTGTTGCTGGTCAGCTGCCAGAAATTTCTTTTGAAATATTTGAAATAATGTGTCCTTTTTTCAGCTTGCTTCTTTTTCTTTTTTTAAATTTTCATGTATATAGATATACCCAAAGATATATAATAAACTATAGATACGTTGTCCGCGCTCTAAAATGGCAAGTTGAAATCAAGGTAAGTGCCTCGTGTCTGTTTAGTTACGCACGAACCTGTGTCGCGAACGCGAGACTACACATCTTAAGAAAAAATGTGTTTTAAAAGAAAATTAGGAAAAATACATGCCTTTGTGTATTTTCAGACGTTGCACTAATTATACTGCTTCCGTGAGAGGTCAAAATGTGTCATTTCATAGGTAAATATCAACAGAAATACATTTTTTATTTTAATTTTTCTACACAGCTAATGGCGGCTAGCGTATGAATGAAGTCAGTCACGTGACGTTAGGGGAGGTTGTTAACTAAAGATGTATATATATTCATCTCTCTCTAACATCAGGTGTACCCAAAGATGGCATTTATTTTCTGTCCCTTTCTTCACACGTATTAGATAGTAATTCTCTATGTGTGTTTCGTGCCGTTTTTGAGAGGTGTTTTGTGGGAATATGACGTGTCTATTTATAATACGTCATTGGATATACCTCGATAAATGAACAAATCAAATGGATAGGCTACGATGCCGATGAAAAGTATTTTTCTTTGGTTTGATACTGTACGTGGTATCTGCAAAATAAATATTAAAGAACGCCATTTTTTTTTTGTTTTCTTTTCCGTAGAACAAAACACGTTTTCTATAATTGCGCGCCTTGGCTCGACGGTTGTATGTTAGCCATTCAAATTCAAGTTCCGCTATTATAACGATACACAATGTTTATTTTACGATATACTTTTAATGAAAATATGATACAATAGTTATACATGCATATCCCCACGCTACCGAAATGTAACAAAGGCAGTGATGGAGGGCCTGAAACATACCTGCACAGTCCCAAATTACCAATAGGTGGTCCAATTTGTGATCAAAAGAGTCTTCGAAAATGCAACTTGCAATAATATTGCTTAGCATAAAATATGGTTCAGTAAACTGACCTTTTGCTGAACAATTAGTAGACTAACAGTCACAGAGTGGTATTTATGTGTAGATAAGGTAATTGTTGGCTTGTTTAACTGTTAGTGTAGTTTTTTTTGTACATTGATGTCAGTATGCTTGTACGATATAAACGTAATACCCGTTTGTCTAGGTACATTATTGTAGAGAACTTAAAATGACTAGCCCCGCTTCAACTACTTTGTGTAGTAATGGCACAGTATAAAGATCTTTAGACTGTGGTAATGGTAAGTAGAGGGTTGCCAACTTTTATTAGAAAAAATAGAGTATATCTGATTTCAAAGGAGATAAATAAAGAGTACGGATTAATAACAAAGAAAAACATTTACTAAAAAAATTGCCCAAGTGTGAGTCAGACTCGCCCATGACGGGTTCTATAGTAACTATAATAATAATTATAATATTGTATATTTATATGACAAAAAAAAAACAACTTTACAAATTTATTAAAACTAGCTTATTTTCATTTTTCACAACTACTCCAAATAACTTTCATAGTGTTTGTATGAATTACAAAGTTATATTTGCGGTTTTGGAAAATATGCTGTATCTCAAAAACTGCTGACCCGATCTCGTTCAAACCAATTTTGGTTGAGAATTTGCATTAATATCTACAGAAAAATATTTTTTTTTTAGATTTTTCACTCCATTATTATAGAAGTTAGATGGGGGGGGGGGGAGGGGGGGTGACGGAACGTCACTTTTGACCACTTTGGAAGCTTATATCTTTTAAACGATTAACTTTATGAAAAAGTGGTTTTAAATAACTCAATGTCATTTTTAAAGACCTGTCTATACAACGTGTAACGGAAACCCCATATCTATCCAAAAGGGCTGAAGACAACATCTGGTATGGAGTCTCTATGCACAGTTTCAGCACAAAATAACTGACTCAAAGAATTGATACCAAATTATTAGTTTCATATATTTCTTGAATACCAATCATAACAAACGTGTCACAGCACTACGAGGGTCAATAACTTTCCACGTCACTTGCCAATAACACGATCATTATTTTTGTTCTTCTTAATTTGAAAAATTCGGTCTCTGGTATCAGTGTATTGGAATTTGTAATAAGTTCTACACACGTAGACTTAGGATTACAAAACCCTTGCCATATCGTTTGTTATCATCTAAAGAAGCCATGCACTTGGTATGTATATACCCTTTAAATTACACGTTGTAGATACCACACACGCATAGGTTATGCGTGTGTGGTATTGTAGATAGATATAGGTTTCATGAAAAAATATTTTCAGTTTTAGTTCCATGTATTTTGCCCCTCTTTATTTTACATATTTTTTCTTTAAATCGGAAAGCTTCACATGTATAGTCCTAATAGTTTCAGAATAAAATGGCTGTGACATACGGACGGACGGACGGACAGACAGACAGACAGACATGACGAAACTTTATAGTTTAGGGTTCCATTCGGCTACGGAACCCTAAAAAAGGCAATTTGGTACTTTATGCAGCTCATAACAAATTTTCATTGATTTTAATAGAATTGTACGACTCCAAACATTCTAAATCTAAGTTTACATATGTGGCAGGTTTTTCATAAAATTAGGTTTTTGATCAAAAACCTAGGTTTTTGATGAAAAACCGAAAGATGACAAATTTTAAACTCAATTTCATCATAAACCTGTAACTATCCAGATTTTTGATCAAAAACCTGAACTAGTCTGGGTTTATGATAAAGTTCTTGTCAAAATCACGGGTTTGCTTTGTTTTATGACAAATAAATCAATTTAAATGAAATAAATAAAACAATCCATCATCATTTGCAACTTAATAGAAAGAAAACAATTATTTATTTATCAAAATTTTACATCCATGATCCAATCAATATTCTCGAGACGCGGATGACGAACCCGGGAAATTTTTGAGGTTGTGTATCGGGCGGCCGATACAATCAGGGGGTTTGTATGTTTTTCAGCAGAGGCGAAATAACGCACTGAATGGCGTTTCTTAAATTGATTTATTTGTCATAAAACAAAGCAAAGCCGTGACTTTGACAAGAACTTTATCATAAACCCAAACTAGTTCAGGTTTTCGATCAAAAATCTAGATTGTTACAGGTTTTTGATGAAATTGAGTTTAAAATGTATCATCTTCCGGTTTTTCATCGAAAACCTGGGTTTTTGATCAAAAACCTACTTTTATGAAAAACCTGCAACACATAGATCATGAGCTAAAATTAGTTTTAATTTAAGTATAATATGCGTGACTGGCACTAGTATAGTAAACATTGTGTAAAAGAGTATTTTAGCGTCCTCTATTACTATTATAGATTATAGAGTACACCTACATGATATAGAGTACAATACTCTATTTTTAGGCCGGCCGCAAACGTTCGGTTTCCGAATTAGGTTTCCTGATCAGGAATTCAGATTCGGAAACCTGAATGCTCTGCTTACATACAAAATATTCAACAAGGCACACATTATTCTATTTTTTCCATTCGGAATCGTTCGCCTTGTTGAACATTTCGGTTTCCGAATCTGAATTCCTGATCAGGAAACCTAATTCGGAAACCGAACGTTTGCGGTCGGCCTTAGAGTACGGTTGGCAACCCTAAAGCCCGATTTACACTTCAACAAGTACAGTAGCGAGTTAACTTGCGTCATCGGCGAGTTAAGTTGTTATTGTAGTTTGAACGGCAAAAGCGAGTTAAGTAGTAGTACATTAACAACTTAATTCGCCAATGACGCAAGTTAACTCGCTACTGTACTTGTTGAAGTGTAAATCGGGCTTTAGTCTGGTCGTGCGCCAGTTGTGATGCTGACCACGACGACACCGAACGGAAAGTGGAAAGTCAACGCTCTCCGCGTGCATCGGTATCATAATGTGGAGGGCTTCATACTTGCCAGTGGTTACATAACAAGTTATATTTTTATATATTATAACACTAGCTTCCACCCGCGACTTCGTTTGCGTGGGAAGGTTTTAAAGATATACTGGAGTTCCCATGGTATCGGGATTATATGTGTTATTCCAGAATATCAACTATTGTAGTTACCAAATTTCATTCAGATCCGTTCAGTAGTTTTGACGTGATTGAGTAACAGCCATCTGAACATCCACCCAGACTTTCGCATTTATAATATTAGTATAGATATAATTATGTATGTTATAAAACCTTGTCTAAAACTCAATAGAAAATCTGCTAAACTGCAAAGCAGCTTGCGGTAGTACCTACATTCTTTTGAAATTCTCACGACGCGCGACGTAATAAATATGTAAATCGCAACACATGTCCACAGATATTACCACAACTCACGTCAAATATAATTAAGTAAGTACATATTTTGAAATTAATTAATTAACCGCTGCTGGTATTATTTTGTACCTATTAGTAGTACGTGGTGTTATTCTAGGTGCATTGTCTTCACAAAGCTATTAGAATGAACGTATATGTTTATTTAATTTACAACATTGGTTCATTGGTTAGTACAAAACTTATGAATTAAGGGTTAGTATTTATTAATTAACTAAGTCGGTACAAATTCTTTCCTGCCGCACGAGCAACCGAACAGTGTGTTGTATGACTGGTGCATCACGTTGTTCAGCTAGGCCCTAGGATTTTTAAGATACTGTTGTTGCTACCCCTCATTCTGTTTATTAAGAATGCGTTCTTTTTAAGATAGCTTAAAACTCATCCGTTCGTGCTACAGCAAACATACTGGACGCTGCAGAATCGGGGCAACCGCAACAGTGTGTCCTATAGTATCCTAAAGTGAAGCCATTATTATATGTAGGTATATTGCATGCGCAGAGCATGAGACCTCCGCGTACAGTTGACCCACAAACTGCCCGTGCACAAACAGTAATTTTGACCTCGTTACTACAAAGAGCAAATCTGTGAGCCAACATGTTGCATCTGGCTGCTAGTGCCCTGCGCTCACGGTCTATAATTATCTATATCTGCCATCTTTGAGAACCTCGGTAACATTGACCCAAGTATTTAAATTGGTATTATTACTACTAGGTAGTAAAAGTAATAATACGAGTTTAATTTAATAATGGTAAGTACTATCTGGGGGCACACCAGTGCCCCCGCCAAGTCGAGCAAAAAGCGGCACGGCCGTACCATACTTTTCTCGAAGCAATTCAGGCCATTTTCGACCCCGTATAACTTCGTTGTGCATAAAACTAGAAGCCTGAATTTTTAGTTACCAAGCAGGCATTGTATAAACACGGTATATTTCAAATTTCTTTCAATTTGAACCAGTAGTTTAAGAATTATAACGAGTCAAAGTTCCTTAATTTTGTCACTCACTGACTGACCGATCATCAAAATTCTAAGGCACTTCTAGCAGACATAGAAGCTTCAAATTTAAAATACAATTAGTGATTAGTGTATGAATCAAGGAAAAACTATAATATTTGTCAATTTCGGTCTAGTTTTCTAGATACATCAACTGCATAAATAACTTTATAATCCCATATATTTATATGGGATTACAAAGTTACATTTACAGTTAATTAATCAGTGTACCTACCTGTATATAATTATGTATAATATAATGGAATAATATCTGTAGATAGGTATCTAGATATAATTATGTTCAAAGGTAACTTGTAAAATGGTCAACGGAATAAAAAAGCCAGAGAGAGGACTTTAAGAAAATTCGTTATTGGTATACAAAAAGTAGAAGGCGCCGGAAAAGAAAAAAGTAGGACTATCTACAAAAAGAAATGAGATCCCATAAAAAACAATACTTGTCAAAAAACCAAGTCTCGCAACTCAGTTCTTCTACCGTAAAAAGTTGTGAGATCCATGTAATACCAAGTCAGTTATTCGATTATTCAGTCCCTACTTAAGGAACCTTCTGTCTTAAGTTGTTACGTAATTATCTAACCTAACAACATCTTATAGTGAAATAATGATGTTTATTTTGCAAATAGGTTATAAATAACACTTTCACACGTCTTTTTTTCGTAAATGTAAAGTAGATGAGGCCAGTGTTTCCTAACTGACTACTCTGAGAAGAAACACTGAAACAAACTCAGAGGTCAACGTCTCTTTTAAAGTCCAGACAATCTGTAGTGATCCAAATCATATGAGAGCCATGTAGGTTAATGTCTGTGGCGCCCTTTAGAGGACAGAATCAAACAGATTTGAGCAGGCCCGTCCAAACAGTGCACGCATTTATCAAATATCGCGTAGCTCAACTTAGGCCGTGCGCGCACTGCCTTGCGGTGGCCGCAATTCCGGTAGTTCTACCGCACCGCAAAATTTGTGAAGTATGGAGTGTCATAGAAGTGCGCGCACTGCGGTCAGTCTACCGGTGCGGTAGAACTACCGGAATTGCGGCCACCGCAAGGCAGTGCGCGCACGGCCTTAGAACCTTAAGGAGCTGGAACGATTTGACGAACAATACCAAAGTAAGGACATTTGGGTGGGCCGCACTCAAACTGCCAGACAGACTGATAATCTATTCATAATATTCGTTATAGTGACCATATCAATATTAAAAATCTTTAACGTTTTAAATAAATAGATTGACTTGGCAATCGCAAAAAAATAATAATTTGTATGTATATGTATATATTACTTTTGAGATATATTGTGGTTTCATGCGATGGCCGAGTCAATCTATTTATTTAAAACGTTAAAGATTTTTAATATTTTTATGGTGGACCAGCGTGACGCGAAGTGGACTGTCCACCTCGCGTCACGCTGGTCACCGTGTAGTGAGTAGAGATATGTCAGTTATAACAAAACGCAACTGAAAATAATTGCTGTAGCAATAACGTTAGGTATCGGTATCGTCTCAAACGGCAACGGTTATCAAATAACTGCATCGGCAGAGTACGAGTAGCGAGCGAGTAGCTAGATACTAGATAGATATATAGATAGTAGATAGATAGACCGAAACCGATGATAACCAACCGGCAACTGGCAACCATGACTTTCCCCTCTCACTTAGCCAATAATTAGGTGCAAGAAAGAGAAGATGCGATTATCGTTTTGTTGGCATGCATTGGTTATCATGGATATCTTAAGGAAATAATATGGTCGTATATACCAATTGCTGGTCTAATGATGAACAGTTTTGATGTGTTTGTCGGTTATCACAGATATTTTTGCTAAATAGAAATACTTTTAGAACTCAAGTTATTAAGGAACTGAATATATTAGATACCAGTACCATTTTGAAGTTGCTGACTAATTTGAAAGTTTGTAGAGTTATAAAAATACTAGTATTTGCGTGTTGCGCGAGGTGCAAGCCAAGGCTCGGAACCGGTTTAAAAAATACCGGTTAATACCGGTTTAAATTTCGGTTTTCCTCCGAACTTTTCTTAAGAACGTAAACGTTTTGAGAACTTTATTTTTACCTAAATTAACCGGTTTATTCGACGAACGGCATGTCGGTAAACGCGTTGCAACTTGTGTGTGACTACCGCACAAAGCGGCGCGTAGACGTACTTGCGATATTTCTTTTCATTCGATTCATGCTGACTTCGAGGGTAGACGTCTGCTGCGCACAGCCACGGATCTAGGGGGGGGGCAAGCCGGGGCCTATGCCCCGTGCGGCAAGTTCAAAGGGCGGCCAAATTCACATTTTACAGACGTATGGACAACTCATCATTTACTTTACTTTGCACACGGACCACGTGACCGGGTGCAGCGAGAGCGCGGGATGGGACGCGCTGCACG
This sequence comes from Tholera decimalis, assembly GCA_943138885.2. Lineage (NCBI taxonomy): Eukaryota > Metazoa > Arthropoda > Insecta > Lepidoptera > Noctuidae > Tholera > Tholera decimalis. The sequence goes on along the minus strand of OW964553.2, from coordinate 493,695 downwards.
AACATTATTATTCGCGAGGTGCGTAGGAGCAATATCAAAATAAAGTGTGCTGTAAAATTCGATTATATTTTATTATATTTTTTTCTTTTTTATTTGACCAAAATGTAATAGGAAATATAGTTTATTATGCAGGAAAACAAAAAGGAACGAGGAATTCGAGGCATTTTTCCTATAATATCGAAACAAAACTAACTTTGTGGCGGAACTGGTTCCCTTGTGTAACTAGATTTAAAAGCAAAATTTACGGAAAGTATGAAACAAATAATCCATATTCATATTTATTTAAACAATTAATAAATGCACTTAATCGATAAATCAAAGAAAATAGCCTCAGCTTCAAGGTTTAACACAAAAATATTGTTTTTTATTCTGTTTCGGGTTACTGTCGCTTTTTACTTGGCATTTTTTAAATTTTACTCCATAATCATAATATTTTACTCAATACTCGAAAAGTAATACATATTTGTGGTTGCACAGAAATAAAAGGTAAAAATTCATCTGATTTCATCAACGGATTTCATAGATTTAACTTCATCAATTTGAAGGGACAGTGACAAAATAAAAGTCTTAAAATCATAATGTGACTCAGGCTGGCTGGACAAATCTTCGAAATAGCTCGCATTTAACTAGGTCACACACACCTTTATTTCAGATTTTGTGACGCTACAGAATCTTAGATAATCGATCGAAAACGTTTCCAGCCAGCTTGAAAAACGACTTTTCACTGGTCTCTCAATCTCGGCAACGGAAGTAATTGTCACGACTTTTTGCACATCAACGGGCGTCACATAAATTTGTGACAGGCATCGAGCTAAAAGTTTTGTGATACGTACAGCGGTTTAATAGAAAAATCCAAAAATCTGTGTCCAGCCTGCTTGAATTTACGTATAAAACTTTTGAATCTCAATAACAGGAGCGTTTTCAAATATGGTTCCTTTACTAACATTTAGTGACACAATGTGTGACAGTAATAACATTTGATTTATGGCGTCACATGTAAGTGTTTACGAGAAATCAATAAAAACTTAATGTCCAGACAGCCTGAGGTCAAGCTGGCTGGACACATGTATCTCCGCTGCCTGATGTTCAAATTTTTGTGACGGGGACGATAATGATAACCTGAATTTGTGACGGAGAAACTTTGAGGAGTTTCAAAGATATTGATCATTTAAATTTTCCCTTACACAATACAAGATCTTATTCATGCCCATTCCATTGCACTACTTAATGGATGGTCTACTGAAAACTTTGCAAAAAGTGAGACTAAATCCAATGGAATATTGGATAAAAGGCTGAAAAGGTTGCTTAAAAAGTGGTGTTGACCCTATTTTGCAAAACAAACGAATTCCGAAACGTAAACACATTTTGATGAGATCTGTGAAGACGAATTACATACACACTAATCTGTTCAACTGTTTTCGAAAGAAATAATGATGGCATTTGATCGAATCATATCATCAATCAAATCATAAAATAGAAATTAAAAAGTTTGATTGTGCTACCATGCTGAATTTGAATTTTGCGTTTCTTAATGGTAGGTACAAATATTTTAAAAATGACAATTGAAGAACTGCAAAAGTATGGAGCAGATCTGGCTCGCAAATACGAGCGAGATTTAAGCGCCGTAGAATTCTGCCAGGAACTCGTAAGTTTTTTTTTTTTTTTTTTGAATGGCATCTCGCAGGTCAACCTCTGAGGTTGTCGGCTGCTTAACCGGGCTTGCCTGTGGTCGACTTAATTAATAAATTAATTAAAGCCTCCAGCCAGGGCTACCTCTACGTTTTTAAAGAGCAAGCTCCGCTTTTATTTGGTAATATAGAAAAAGCTAACGGTTTCTATCTCTTGCAACAGATCTATTATCATGATTTGCAGATGCTTTTCCGAATATTTGTATTGCCCTGCGAATTTACTCTACGCTTCCTACTACATCCGCAAGCTGTGAGCAAAATTTTAGCAAACTAAAACTACTTAATTAAAAGTTATTTGCGATCTTCTATGAGCCAGGAACGCCTATCGAGTCTTGCAATCTTAACGATAGAAAATCGAATGGCACACGAGTTAAATTATGACAAGGCCATAGATTTATTTGCTGAACAAAAAGCTTGACGAGTAGAATTGTAATTTTAATTCACAAATGCCATATATAGGTATTTGATTTTTATTTTTATTATACATATTTTTATTTTAAACCATATCATGTGCTGTTTAAAATATATATTCTACACCTTCATGTCTTTACATGTGTAAATAAATAGGTTTAACACAGAAAGAACAGCAATGGATGCATTATTTCCGGGAGACCTATGTCCAAATGACAATCAATAAGTGGACATCTGATAGCTGGTATTAGAAATATGATAAAGATAAACATAAATATAAAGGGGTGGGGCCGCATATTTCAGTCTATGCCCCGCCTAAAAAAAATTGAAGATCCGGGGCTGGCTGCGCACTAAGATTTAATTACGAGTTAATTTTATTATTTGTGTTTAACATGGATAGAAAGCGGACGAATTTAATCTATACATACTTTGACTACAATGAAAACAATAAAACTTCAAAGTGTTTAATAGAAAATTGTGAACAAGTTTTAGGAGTAAGTAAACAATTGATTGGCATAAAAGTATTTGCTTAAATGTTTAAAATTCGCAGGTAGACCGATAGTGAACAGTAGGTATGTTACAGCACAATATCAGTACAGCACATACGTAAATGTGGCACAGAAGAAATCTGTATAGAAGGTGGATCATCAGGATAAGTCTACTGCCTGAAGAAAATTACCCTTCGTCCTAGATCGGAAACCATTGTGCCAGTAAGTTTATCACAAAATTTGGGACAAAAGCGTCGGTGCTTGTTTATTGAAAGAGCGGATAGTGATCATCTATGGATAATGGCACGCACTCTGGTGAGGCCCACAAATACTTCAGTAGTGAGGATTTTAAACCCAAGTAATGAAGAACACATAATTAAAAATTGATCATTGATGGGCACCTGTGAGGAAGTTGCCTGGATACGCAGATGCCAAGAAATATCCAGTAGCAATAAACTTAATAGCACATATAATGTGTCATCCCTTCTAGAAGGTTGGCACAAGGATCTGTCTGAAGACGAAGTTGCATTGGCTAAGAAAGTGTTACTTCGGTACGCCGATATATTCTCTTCCAGTGATGCTGATATTGGAAGGACCGGACTGGTTTCAGCACACGATAAATACTGGTAACCAATTACCAATCCGTCAGCGGCCAAGAAGATTGCCAGTTGCACGAGAGAAAGAGGTAGATGACATGATTAAAGAGATGGTAAAGGATGGTGTGATAGAACTTTCATCCAGTCCATGGTGTTCTCCTGTAGTGCTAGTCAAGAAGGACGGCAACTTACGTTTTTGTGTCGATTATCGGAGGTTAAACGATGCAACAAAGAAGGATAGTTATCCACTACCAAGAATTGATGACACGTTAGATACGCTGACAGGAATGAAGAGGTTTACAACCCCGTTATCCCCATAGTCCACTTGCCAGTAGCCACTTTTCAAATCTATGAAAAGTGGCTACTGGCAAGTGGAATTAAATCCTAGATAGAAGATAAGGAAAAGACAGCATTTTCTACGGGAAAAGGTCTGTGGCAATTCAAAGTAATGCCGTTTGGATTGTGCAATGCGCCAGCAACTTTTGAAAGGCTAATGGAGTTAGTACTCACTGCGCTTATTGGAAACGCGTGTCTGGTATATTTAGATGACATTATTATCGTCCGGCACTCATTTCAAGACCGTCTTAAGAACCTGGAACGCGTGCTAGCAAAAATCCGTGCAGCCAATCTGAAGCTAAGTCCCAAAAAGTGCTCATTTTTCAAACGTCAAGTGACTTTCCTGGGTCATGTAGTTTCAAAGGAAGGTATGCAAACTGATCCAAAGAAAATAGTCGCTGTTAAGGATTGGCCAGTACCAAAAGACAAGACACAGGTCAGAGCGTTTTTGGGGTTGTGCTCATATTACCACCGGTTTGTAAAAAATTTCGCTGATATTGCTAAGCCATTACACAACCTCACTGAAGAGAAGCGAACATTCTGCTGGGAAGAAGACTGCGACACTGCTTTCCGCGAATTGAAGAAGCGTCTGTGCGATACACCTATTCTTAGATTTCCCGACACTGAGAATGAGTTTATCGTAGACACAGATGCAAGTAATACCGGAATTGGTGGAGTGTTATCTCAACGAAAAGGAGATAAAGAGGTTGTACTTCAGCAAATAGCCTACTTCAGCAAAGCGTTATCAAAACCGGAAAGAAATTATTGTGTCACAAGAAGGGAACTACTAGCAGTAGTAAAAACATTGCAGCATTGCAGTAAATATCTGCTTGGTCAGAAATTTTATCTGCGGACCGACCATGCTGCATTAAAGTGGTTTTTGCAATTCAAGAACCCTGAAGGGCAAATGGCAAGGTGGATTGAACAACTGCAGGAGTTTCACTATGAAACTGAGCATCGTAGCGGAAGATGTCACGGCAACGCGGACGCGCTATCAAGAAGCCTTGCCCTGAAGAATATAAGCACTGTGTTAGGCAAGAAGAAAAAGAAGTAGTACCCGTCAAGATGCTGAGAACAGACCTTAGCGATGAGTGGAAAGAAGCGCTACAGCGTGCGCAGCAGGATGACTTAGACGTCAAACCGATTCTTAAATGGAAGAAGACCGCTGCTCCAAAGCCTAGTTGGCATGACGTTGCTGGAATGAGTACCACAACAAAAAGTTATTGGGCACAGTGGGACAGTTTGGTGATCCGCGAGGGAGTATTGTGCCGCAAATGGGAAAATGCTCGAGGAGACCATTGTTACCTACAAATGGTCGTACCAAAGGCGAAGGTACCTGAAATTCTACGGCTTTACCACGATGGATGTTCAGGAGGTCATATGGGTTTAAAAAGGACTCTCTAAAAGATACCGGAGCTATTTTACTGGAACCACTGCCGAGACGACGTGGAAGACTGGTGCCGCAAATGCACTAGTTGTGCAGCTGTAAAGGGACCTCAAACATGCAGTAGAGGAGCTTTAAAAATCTATAATGTTATTATTATAGATGTTGCGGGACCATTTCCTGAAAGCGAGTGTGGAAACAGGTACTTTATGGTCGTAATGGATTATTTCACAAAGTGGCCAGAAGTTTTTGCCATTCCTAACCAAGAAGCTACCACAGTGGCAGATAAATTGGTTAACAAAGTATTTTGTCGCTACGGAGTACCCTTGGAAATTCACAGCGATCAAGGAAGGAATTTTGAGTCTCAGGTATTTCAGGAGACCTGTCGAGTAATGGGTACTCATAAAACCAGGACCACCTCTTATCACCCGCAATCTGATGGAATGGTGGAACGTTTCAACCAGACATTGGAGAGATATCTGGCTAAAGTTGTGGAAAGCAGGCAAAAGGATTGGTACAAACACATTCAGCCGTTCCTTCTGTCATGAACTGTTTGTACAACACCTGCTTTCGTGAACTTCGGACGAGAGCTTAGATTGCCTTGTAGTGTAACAGACTATGCGAGTGAATTGCGAAACAGAATGAACGACATATACGAACATGTCAGACAATCCGGTCAAAAAATGTCTCAGAAGGTGAAGACTCGTTACGACCGAAAGATGAAGAATTCAGGATTTGATGAAGGCTCATTTGTCTGGTTCCATAATCCGGTGCGCAGCAAAGGAAAGTCGCCGAAGTTACAGGCAAAATGGGATGGACCATACCGTGTTTATTTATTTTATTTATTTATTTATAGTTAATTAAAACGATTAAAACCAATTACATTAATTAACTTAGAAATAAAAGGTACATATAACAAACACATAAACTAGTATATACATTACAAACTATTACAAATTATTTTGAAACTAACACGGAACCGAACTAACACGGAACAGTGGACACTCTCGCATACTTTCTCTCGCAAAACATCAAACACACTCGTATAATTTCTCTCCATCCATCAACAAACACATCACATTCAGGATATTCAATCAGGAGGGCGTTGAGCACCTCAAGGGTGCGACAGATTGGGGACTGGGCTCTGGCGACTGTATGACATAGTGGCCGCGCGAATAATTTGTGACGTTGACTCCGACGACCAAGATAGTTACCGGGGATTAATGACGTCACTTATCGGATCCAGAAAGGCCCACGAGCTGCGCCAAAGATTGTTCAAGTTGATGGACTGGCGCGTTACTACGGGTCTAACGATGTTCAGGTCGAGCATGTCTTAGGAGGGGGCAGTGTTACGCCAGTCGCTTAGCGAAGTACGTCGAGAAACTTCGACAGAAATCTAGAATGTTCGAGACACTAACGCCATCTAGCGGCGAGTAGCAGTACTGTGTATCTTGAATAGCTTCTGGAATATTTTTGGCAATATAGGCAGTGAGTCGATTTTACAAGAATGTTCTAGAACTCATAGGCCGGGGTATAAATAGATCGCAGAGGAGCGCAGAGAGTAGTCTTATTTAAAGTCCCGATGGCGGAAGCGGACTTGATCATTGCGTCGAGTACACATCGGGCAATGTATATTTTTTGTAACTTGTTGCAATAATATTGTTAATGTTGGGAATTTCATAGTGATCAGAATATTTTTATGTTTTTCACAAATAAAATTGTAATTAAATGTTATTTTCGACTTACCGATGGAAAGATATACTTCCACGCTCTATACTTGCGGTTTAACTTTTTGTTTTACAGGTTATAATTGTACAACACGGCATTTTAAAGCAGAGCTCTGTGTTCCGAAGTAATCAGAAGCGCACTAAACGCGGTGAATGAGTTAATCGGTCGAGCTATGATTTTCGTATCATAAATGTGGCGCGCTTGCCACGCCCACACTACCATTCCAACCTTATTCATCTATTCCGTGGTGAAAAGTAATATTATGTTTACCGATTATTTATTGTCATTATCAACTTAATTTCACCAAAAAAATATTAGATTCTTACCCATTTTTAGGGTTCCGTAGCCGAATGGCAAAAAACGGAACCCTTATAGTTTCGATATGTCTGTGCGTCTGTCTGTCTGTCTGTCTGTCTGTCCGTCCGTCCGTATGTCACAGCCATTTTATTCCGAATCTATTAAGACTATACATTTGAATCTTAGTAGGTAGATGTATTCTGTGAACCGCTTTCCGATTTTAAGAAAAAAATTAAAAAATATTTAAAATAAAGGGGGGTCCCCATACATGGAACTAGAACTGATTTTTTTTTTCATGAAACCTTTGCGTGTGTGGTATTTATTGACAGGTCTTTAAAAATTATATAAGGGTTTCTAAAACCACTTTTTCATAAAGTCAATCGTTTAAACGATATAAGCTTCCAAAGTGATAAAATGTATGTCCCTCCCCCTCTAACTTCTATAATAGTGGAGTCAAAAATCTAAAAATAATATGTCTGTAGACCTTAATGTAAACTTTCAACCAAAATTAGTTTGAACGAAATCGGGTCTGCAGTTTTTGAGATACAGCATATTTTCTAAAACCGCAAATATAACTTTGTAATTCATACAAACACTATGAAAAACAAAGTTAAAAATGTAAGTATTTTTTATTCGTCAAATAAATATACATATTATATTATATTATTATAGTTACTACGGAACCCTTCATGGGCGAGTCTGACTCGCACTTGGCCAATTTTTTTATGTTTTTACAGCCTGCGGAGCTTATTGATGCAATGACATAAATAAACGTCTGACCCGAATCAAAAAAAATCTTACGACTGAATACTGAATAGCAACTGAACATCGCGCGACGTTTGTTTATCGTGCGTCTGTATTAACCGGTTTTTAACGCTCTAAACCGTTTAATCCGAAAAAACCTGTATTAAATACTCTTCCAAATACCGGTTTAAAAAAACCGGTTTATGCGAACGAAACCGAATGTAAAGGTTTTTGCGTCAAGTACATCATACCGGTTTGAAAAATTAACCGGTATCCGAGCCTTGGTGCAAGCACCTCGCGTGCTTGTGAATAAAAAAAAATGGGGGGGTGATGGGGGGGGGGCGTTGCACAATTTTTTTGACAAAAGCATTGCCCCTCTAAATGAATCTGAAAAAAAAAATGTTCCAAGTCTCTTAATTTCCGAGATCCGCCTAAAGGGGGTGAGAAGGGGGCAAGGGGGGTGACTTTGAAAAATGATTTTTACTTTACCGAGCCTCCTCTATACGAATCCGTAAAAAAAAAATACGGTTCTCGTAGTTTCCGAGATACGATAGGGAGGGGGGAGAAGGGGGGTGAAAAGGGGAGGTTTGCCACTTTTCCCGTAGGTTTGAGAGTTAGTTGCTTATGAATCTGTCAAAATATACCCACCTCCCCATCCACCATCTGGGAGAACAATTATGTCAATGAGTGAGTGAGTCAGTCAGTCAGTCAGTGGTAATCTAGCTTTATATAGTATAACTAGTATTTGCGTGTTGCGCGAGGTGCAAGCACCTCGCGTGCTTGTGAAAAAAAAAAAAAAGAAAGCGGGGGGGGTGATGGGGGGGTTTAGTATTTGCGTGTTGCGCGAGGTGCTTGCACCTCGCGTGCTTGTGAAAAAAGAAAAAAAGGGGGGGGGAGATGGAGGGAGATGGGGGGTTTAGTATTTGCGTGTTGCGCGAGGTGCAAGCACCTCGCGTGCTTGTGAAAAAAGAAAAAAAGGGGGGGGGAGATGGAGGGAGATGGGGGGGTTTAGTATTTGCGTGTTGCGCGAGGTGCAAGCACCTCGCGTGCTTGTGAAAAAAGAAATTGGTATTTGCGTGTTGCGCGAGGTGCAAGCACCTCGCGTGCTTGTGAAAAAAACTAAAGCATTGCCCCTCTAAATCAAGTATTTGCGTGTTGCGCGAGGTGCAAGCACCTCGCGTGCTTGTGAAAAAAAAAAAAAAAAAGAGGGGGGGGGGGGTTGCACAAGTATTTCGACTAAAGCATTGCCCCTCTAAATGAATCTGAAAAAAAAAAATGTTCCAAGTCTCTTAGATTCGTAGATCCGCCTAAAGGGGGGGAGAAGGGGGGCGGGGGGGGGACTTTGAAAAATGGTTTTTACTTTACCGAGCCTTCTCTATACGAATCCGTAAAAAGAAAAAAATACGGGTCTCGTAGTTTCCGAGATACGATAGGGGGGGGGGAGAAGGGGGGGGAAAAGGGGGGGTTTGGCACTTTTCCCGTAGGTTTGAGAGTTACTTGTTTACGAATCTGTCAAAATATACCCACCTCCCCATCCACCATCTGGGAGAACAATTATGTCAATGAGTGAGTCAGTGAGTGGTAATTTAGCTTTATATAATATAACTAGTATTTGCGTGTTGCGCGAGGTGCAAGCACCTCGCGTGCTTGTGAAAAAAACTAAAGCATTGCCCCTCTAAATCAAGTATTTGCGTGTTGCGCGAGGTGCAAGCACCTCGCGTGCTTGTGAAAAAAGAAATTGGTATTTGCGTGTTGCGCGAGGTGCAAGCACCTCGCGAGCTTGTGAAAAAATAAAAATAAAAAAAGAGGGGGGGGGGTGATGGGGGGGGGGTTGCACAAGTATTTCGACTAAAGCATTGCCCCTCTAAATGAATCTGAAAAAAAAATGTTCCAAGTCTCTTAGATTCCGAGATCCGCCTAAAGGGGGGGAGAAGGGGGGCGGGGGGGGGGACTTTGAAAAATGGTTTTTACTTTACCGAGCCTCCTCTATACGAATCCGTAAAAAGAAAAAAATACCGGTCTCGTAGTTTCCGAGATACGATAGGGGGGGGGGGAGAAGGGGGGGAAAAGGGGGGGTTTGGCACTTTTCCCGTAGGTTTGAGAGTTACTTGTTTACGAATCTGTCAAAATATACCCACCTCCCCATCCACCATCTGGGAGAACAATTATGTCAATGAGTGAGTCAGTGAGTGGTAATCTAGCTTTATATAATATAACTAGTATTTGCGTGTTGCGCGAGGTGCAAGCACCTCGCGTGCTTGTGAAAAAAAAAAAAAAAAAGGCGGGGGTTGATGGAGGGGTTTAGTATTTGCGTGTTGCGCGAGGTGCAAGCACCTCGCGAACTTGTGAAAAAAAAATAAAAAAAAAAAGAGGGGGGGGGGTGATGGGGGGGGGGTTGCACAAGTATTTCGACTTAAGCATTGCCCCTCTAAATGAATCTGAAAAAAAAATGTTCCAAGTCTCTTAGATTCCGAGATCCGCCTAAAGGGGGGGAGAAGGGGGGCGGGGAGGGGGGACTTTGAAAAATGGTTTTTACTTTACCGAGCCTCCTCTATACGAATCCGTAAAAAGAAAAAATACGGGTCTCGTAGTTTCCGAGATGTGATAGGGGGGGGGGAGAAGGGGGGGGAAAAGGGGGGGTTTGGCACTTTTCCCGTAGGTTTGAGAGTTACTTGTTTACGAATCTGTCAAAATATACCCACCTCCCCATCCACCATCTGGGAGAACAATTCTGTCAGTGAGTCAGTGAGTGGTAATTTAGCTTTATATAGTATAATGATAATATAATGACTAGTATTTGCGTGTTGCGCGAGGTGCAAGCACCTCGCGTGCTTGTGGTGGTGGATTGTTCACTTTTAAAACCCCTAAATGTAGTAAAATAAAAACTAAAGCATTGCCCCTCTAAAAGAATCTGAAAAAAAAAAATTGGGGGGTGATGGGGGGGAGATGGGGGGGGGGTCGCACAATTATTTTGACTAAAGCATTGCCTCTCTATACGAATCCGTAAAAAAATAATAATACGGGTCTCGTAGTTTCCGAGATACGATAGGGAGGGGAAGAAGGGGGGTGAAAAGGAGAGGTTTGGCACTTTTCCCGTAGGTTTGAGAGTTACTTGTTTACGAATCTGTCAAAATATACCCACCTCCCCATCCACCATCTGGGAGAACAATTATGTCAATGAGTCAGTCAGTGAGTGAGTGGTAATTTAGCTTTATATAGTATATCTAGTATTTGCGTGTTATGCGAGGTGGAAGCACCTCGCGTACTTGTAAAAAAAAAAAAAAAAATGGGGGGATGTGATGGGGGGGTTTAGTATTTGCGTGTTGCGCGAGGTGCAAGCACCTGGCGAGCTTGTAAAAAAAAAAAAATGGGGGGGAGTTATGGGGGGGGGGGTTGCAGAATTATTTTGAATAAAGCATTGCCCCTCTAAATGAATCTGAAAAAAAAAATGTTCCAAGTGTCTTAATTTCCGAGATCCGCCTAAAGGGGGTGAGAAGGGGGGGGGGGCGACTTTGATAAATGGTTTTTACTTTACCGAGCCTCCTCTATACGAATCTGTAAAAAAAAATACGGGTCTCGTAGTTTCTGAAATACGATAGGGGGGGGGGGGAAGAAGGGGGGTGAAAAGGGGAGGTTGAGTGAGTCAGTCAGTGGTAATTTAGCTTTATATAGTATAATCATATAATAGTTTACTTGAATGTGAACTAAACTGAACTAAACTAGCTTGACTCCTCATCACATCATACCTCTTAGCTAATATGTGGAAAATGTTGTTGTGATTACATTGTTTTTTTTTTGTTATAACTTACTTATTATCATTATGTTTAATGTAATGACGTTTTTTCCAACATGTTTCTGTGTGTCTGTTTCGAATTATTGAGTGAATTATACTTGTACCGGTGTCGGTTGTCGGTTTTCTTGTCGTTTATTTGAAGAACTTGTTAATTGTTTTATGATTTCTGTTTTTGGAGATTTGAGACGATTTCTTATTTTCTGAGAAGATACTATTCAAATTCTTTAGTTTATAAAAGTTAAGTAAGTAATCGTAGTTGTGTATTAAATTTAAGTGTGTAAATAGACAATGCAAACACAGTTTAATAGTAGTATTTAGTGCTAGGTAAACTTGTGTAGGCATAAACTGACTTATAAAAAACTTTTTACCAAAAAATTAAACCGACTCCCAAAAAACACTGCAAAGTGAAAAATAACTTTAATTTCGGTAGTCGGTGTATTTAGTTTTGTATTTTCGTTTTTGGCACCGACTTCCGAAATTAAAGTTATTTTTCACTTTGCATTGTTTTTTGGGAGTCGGTTTAATTTTTTGGTAAAAAGTTTTCATTTCATCCTTTTTAGTTGGTCTATTTTTAATTTACCTAGTTACAAGAGCCTGAATGTCAACTACTTATAACCTTTTACAAAATATTGCTTTTCCCAATGCTGGGCCGTTAATTGTTGAGGAGTTCTCCTGGTACTTCACCATCAGCTCTACATCACCATATGCATTGTAACGAGTATAAAGTGCTTAACATCCATATTCAAGTAATCGAAGCGCAATTTACTCAATACTTATTATTGAGTAGTTTCGGCGGCCATCTGTGGTCTTCATCATCAGTTCCACGTCCTCAAATGGTACTTTTTGAGAGCAACTGCACAAGTTTTTTTTTTTTTAACGTTGTAAAATTATCAAATAAGTCCTCCCACTCCGGGCAGGGTGGGAGGGACTGTCAGACTTTTACTGACTAAAATCCACGGTGTTCCTTCAATAACCCTTTACGTACCGGGGCCACGTTAACGGGATGAGTCCCACGACCCTGGCAGGCTTCGGCCCTCTGCAGAGGGGGCCTCGTCATGTTGCTGACGCTCTTTGAGGCGCGCGTGGAACACGACGTGCCGTCGACCCGGGCATGGTCCATGGTCGGACAGCGAGTTGCCCTTTACTCGCTGTCCGCATGCCCGCGCCTACGGTGGCCGGAGATCGTTGGCCGACGTCCGATGCCGTGGGCGTCTACCACTGCGGCTGGGCTGGAGGGAGGACGCCATCCTCTCCCTCACGCGGCCCGCCTCCTCCTTCGGAAGCATGACTGCTTCGCAGAAGGAGGCGACCGCTTCCCACTCCCTCTCGCCCCGCAGCATGGCCTCGACCAATGCCGGGCGCGAGAGGTCTCCGCCTATCGCCGCCGTGAGGACACGTCGGTGCTCTGCCCAGGCGGGGCAGTCTTGCACCGTGTGCTCTACGGTGTCCTTAGGGCGACCCTCACAGTGGTGACACCCAGGCGTTTCCTCCTTTCCCATCAGACACAGGTACCTCCCGAAACTTCCGTGTCCGGTGAGGACCTGCGTCATGCGGTAGGTCAGGACGCCGTGACGCCGATCTAGCCACTCCTCAAAGAGGGGTCTTACCGCCGCAATTGCGGCGTGCCCAAACTGCACAAGTTACTATAATAAATACCCAAAACGTCATCGGTGTGCCTATAATATTTGAAGAGTTCCCTCGATTTCTCCAGGATCCCATCATCAGATCCTGACTTTTATGAAAATGAGACCAATTTCAAGGTATACCCTTTCAATCAAAAAAAGAATTTTCCAAATCGGTTCAGCCGTCTTCGAGTAATCGGTGATCATACTCCTCCTCTTTTTGTCGTCGGTTGAAAATGAATTTAATTACATAAATCGAGTGTACTTCAACTCCTTAAAGCTTAGCTTGTCTTACACCCAGTCTCAACAACGACAGCAATTAAATAATAAAATGTACTTTTTAAGTGGCCGAAATCAGTAAAAACTGCGGAGCTATAGGTACTTTTGTTACTTTATTATTCTAATACGTAATAAACTCGACTGTCGGCATCATAAATACTGTACTTTTTACGACATCTGTTCTTTTATTCACAAATTGCACGCGTAGACGGTTATTAGTAGGATTCGTGGATTACAAACTAAAAAAAAAATTTACAAAAAATAGAACCGACTTCCATATCAAAACACTACAAAGCCAAAAATAGCTTTAATTTCGGTAGTCGGTGTTATTGGTTTTGGATTTTCTTTTTTTTTTCACACCGTCTTCCGAAATTAAAGTTATTTTTGGCTTTGTAGTGTTTTGATATAGAAGTTGGTTCTATTTTTTGTAAAAAATTTTTTTTCACGCTTTTTAGTGGGTCGGTTTGTAATTAGCCATAATGTCAACAACTTATCACCTTTTACAAATTATTGCTTTTCCCGAAGCACAGCCGTTAATTTTTGAGGAGTTCTCCTGGTACTTGACCATCAGCTCTTCACATCACCATGCTCGTATGTATTGCGACGAGCATAAAGTGTTTAACATCCGTACTCGAGTAATCGAATCGCAATCCACGAAATACTTATTATTGAGTAGTTTCAGTGGCCATCTGTGGTCTTCATCATCAGTTCCACTTCCTCAAATGGTACTTTTCGAAAGCAACTGCTCAAGGTACTATAAGAAATACCCAAAACGCTATAGGTGTGCCTATAATATTTGAAGAGTTCCCTCGATTTCTCCAGGATCCCATCATCAGATCCTGATTTCGTAACAATGGAACCAACTAGAAAGTATACCCTTTCAAACGCAAAAAGAATTTTCCAAATCGGTCCAGTCGTCTCCGAGTTATGAGGTATACATAAAAAAAAAAAAAAATATTCAAGACGAATTGTAAACCTCCTTTTTTTGAAGTGGGTTCAAAATACAACAAAATTACTGGTGCAGCAAAAGACGTCAGATAAAAATGACAAAAACACACTAGGAAATAGCGTTCAAATAAGATTTGTTTTTTCTAACACTAGTCTGAAATATTTCTTTTTTCATTTTCTAATACAGTTTTTTTACTATAATATCAAAATACGCGAAGTCCCTTGAGTGTAGTTATATAGAGTTAACACTAATAATATGATGATACTAGCTTCTGCCCGCGACTTCGTTCGAGTGGGAGGTTTTTCCCGCATAAATCCCGATTCCGTGGGAATGCTGGGATAAAAAGTAATCTAGGTATTTTTTCCAGTATCTCAACTATCTACTTACCAAATTTCATTGTACGTTCTGTAGTATTTACGTGAAAGAGCAACAAACATACATACATCCTCACAAACTTTCGCATTTATAATAACAGTAGGATTGATTAATTTCCCATTGTGTAAATAGTATATTATTATGATGATAGTGATTATTAGGTGAAGGTGAATTAGCGCGCCATGTTATTTTAATCAATCAATGTAAATATGATGATTTTTAAATGCGCCGCATTTTTTGTATATTTTTCATATAAAAAATGTGCTAGTCCTAAGCCTAGAAGAAAGCTATGAAGGGAAATTACCAATATCGTTATAATCCCTTTACTCCGCTCCTTGTTATATTCATACTGACTAGACTTAGGCCTATATATTGACGACAGGTTAAGTTGGAATAAGCAGATTGCACGGGTTAGCCAGAGGGTAACATTCACACTGCGATCTCTCTATAGATTCAAGCATTTCCTTCCTTGTAGCACTAAAACCACATTGGTCCAATCACTTGTGATTCCTATTATTGATTATGCTGATGTTTGCTATTCTCATCTTTCCCAAGAACTTCTTAACAAACTGGATCGACTTCTCAACAAATGTATTGGTTTCATTTTTGGCCTTCGAAAATTTGATCACATTTCTTCCTTCCGTTCTCAGCTTAAATGGTTGCCTATCCGTCAAAGGAGATACCTCAGATCCCTCTGTATGCCCTTCACTATTATTAACGATCCTTGTGCTCCTGTTTACTTAAAACAAAATTTTAAATTGTTGGGCAGTTCTCATGATCTTAACCTTCGCGCATCCAAAAACTTACTTCTTCAAATTCCTTCTCACCGCACCGGGTTTCTATCTAATTCTTACGCTATTTCTACTATTAAACTCTGGAATTTGCTACCCCTTGACATCAAGAAGGCTGAGTCAAAATTTTCTTTTAAGCGCAAAATTAAAAACCACTACTTAAGGGGCTGTTACTCTTAGTTTGGTCTTCGTCATAATTATTATGAGCTCTCTTATTCAGAAAGAATATTATAAAGCACCGTATCTATTAGCTTGTCATTTTAGCATATATGTGTATTTTATTAGTATTATATTTATTAGTATTAAATATATTATTTCATTCCATTTTCTCGTACACCTACCACAGTGTGTTTTTTTTTAACCCAAAGGTTGACTGGTAGAGAATGCCTTGCTGCATTAAGTCCGCCCATGTAACACAATTATACATAAAGTTTAAATAAATAAATACTGTGGTTATTTTAGCTATCCAGTTGTTGTAATAACTATAGCGATACAACAACTGAATAGTTAGATTATCTGCATTATCATTAACGTTATTGCCTCTAAATACCGGTTAGATAACGGTTATCAAAAATAACTAATAACGCCCATGTCTAGTAGTGAGTGCGCGGCGTGTGCCAGCTCTCTCAGCGAACCTCGCTGTCGGAGAAAGCTCTCGGCTTCACAACGCGTTTGGTACGGTGTTATTATATTAAAACTGCTCACATAAGCCGCTGTTTACGGATTTATTTTAATAAAGCCTGCCAAGTGCGTATCAGCATCACGCGATACAACAAAACAACTTATTTTAAATCATAAAACCCTTTTGCGTTTTCTGTAATTTGGAAATTGAACGCCATTATGCGCTGGCAATGCGCCTTCACTACCCAACGTCGCATAGGTATGCGTTGTAAAATAATGCCACATCAGTACAGTATACTTAAATCAGTCCAAAAAACCAAGACAAAAGACATTAGTAAACGAGCAAGTGTCCTAACTGGTCTAGACTGTATTGACTATAGTTTATTGACATCACGTATCTATAATGAAAGACCGCGGAAATTAAAATCTTTCAAAATTACGGGGAAGCAGATAAAAAAGCTACAGGCATTCTGTGATTTTTACGAATCGGGTTGCCAATACAAAAAAAAACATACAAACTTAGGGCCCATTCAAGTATTACCTACATAAGCACTAAAGAGCATGTCTTATGCCACGGAAATCGGAATCTACCAACAAGATCTCACAGGAAACTATTCAGGACGCCAAAAGTTCAAGGTAGCACTGATCAATATCTAAAATGTATAAATACTGTGTGATAACCACGATAAAGACATTGATCTGTTCCATACACCGGTACCTTCTATGAAGAGAATTTTAAATTGTAATTAGTAAATTATTTTTTAACAAACATATAATTGTAATTAATTAATTAAGTAAGTAATTATTTAAGTCATGGGGCACTTAAACTTAGATTGAGATGTAAAGTTATGTATGGACCTATTGTGTATGGTATGGTATGTATTGGTATGTAGTAGTGTTTTCATTTTTGAAGAGACAAATAAAATAAATAAAAGAAAGTTATTTAAAAAATCTAAAAAACCCGACTGCTCAACTGAAATGCAAGAAACAAGCACATTTTTATTTTAAAAAGTGACAAGCAGGCGGGACCCAAATGCACGTATTTTTTTTAATTTGATTGGTCCGCCTATCTGCTGCTGCTGCTGGGTTCAAAATATGAATTAACTATTTTTTAATTTTCCCGGTCATGTGACATTGGCACCCCACCCGATTAAGAAAGTGAAAGAGCTCTAAGTCCATATTTTTAAACTTTCTCTTTGTATTATTTTTGCCAGTATTACACTAATGGTAAATATGATATACCTTTTTGAAATCCTTGCGATAAGCCCTTTAATTTGATACCCATATTGTAGTATTCGCATACAAAAAGTAAAATTAGTGCACAATGAGCGGCCTTATCGTACAAAGCTAGATTTACAGTTAGGCTAGTAGGTAAGTACTTTCTCGGATTTTTTACAAAGTTTAATCAATTTTGATTAGATAACATATGTTAAATCTTCAGGGATTCCCCAAACATGGATAATATGCTTACTCCGATAATATACTTAGAACCCAGTAAGGGTAATAACACGCGCTATTCTTTATTTATTATTTATTTTTAAATTTTAATTTTTACTAGCTTTTGCCCGCGACTCCGTCCGCGTGGAATAGGTACTTTGGGCTAACGTTAAATTTAACCCCGATTTTGAAGCATTCTTCATTGGCGCGTAATGATATATAGCCTATAGCATTTCTCTATAAATTAACTATTTAATTAAAAAATATTTTTTCAATTCGAACCAGTAGTTCCTGAGATTATCGCGTTCAAACAAACAAACAAACTCTTCAGCCTTATATTATTAGTATAGATAGCTGTTGCCCGCGACTTCGTCCACGTTTCCGTCGTTTTTCGTAAAAAAAAATAGCCTATGTCCTTCCTCACGGTTCAGTAATTTTGATGTAACAGACAGATTAACTTTCATAATTTAGTAGGGAAATATAATATGTCAATCTATAATACTGTTGAAAAATATCGCAATACCAAACCGCACAATATTATTGTTAATATCTGTGCCCGCGATTCCGTCAGCGTGTGACTCCTTGTGTGTTATTAAGTTAATGTATTGGTAATATTGTTTAGATCACGTTTACATGAGGCTTAAGTACCTATAGAACGAAAATACTTTAGCGCAAAGCTTCCGGGTAAACTATGTTGAAAGTTGACCCGTCCGGCACGTGAACATAAAGATTTCTAGAACTGCTAACCCGGGAAAGAGCGACGTACAACTGACCATGCGAGAAACAACTGACACCGAGATCTACTCCAGCAACACGAAAAGTCTGCCCTTGAGCCTTAATAATTGTCATTGCATAACACACCGATACTGGGAATTGCGTTGTTTTAAATTGGAATGGAAAATTATTTGGTATTATGGGAATTCTGGGAATAAAGACGGTTTCTCCTGCACTGCTAAAACTGCACCTGTTAAAATTTGAGCCTTGATTATATTTTGTTGCAACTGCGTTACTTTTAGCCGAGTTTCATTGCAAAGTTGTGGTGGTTTTAAATTTCGGAGCAGAATAATAATCAGAAAGCTTCGAACTGCTAAGATATCGGGAGTTACACGTGTTATTGTGAGTCAACCATAAAAGATACACATATGCGGTCGTGGGATATTTTTTATATAATTTTAAGGGGAACATTTCCGTCATAAATGATTTCTGTGTAGCTTTAACCATTAAGGTTGCACACGCGATGGAAGCTTAAAAAATGGAGTAACTTCTCCCGTTTTCCCAACATTTCCCTTCACTGCTCTGCTCCTATTGATTGTAGTGTGATGAAAAGTATACTATAACCAGCTCAGGAGTATGAAAAATAATTGTACCAAGTTTCGTTAAAATCCGTCAAGTAGTTTTTGTTTCTATAACGGTTATACAGACAGACAGACAGACAGACAGACAGACAGACAAAATTTTTACTGATTGCATTTTTGGCATCAGTATCGATCCCTAATCAACCCCTGATAGTTATTTTGTAAATATATTTCATGTACAGAATTGACCTCTCTACAGATTTATTATAAGTATAGATTATTAATCTCCATTATGTAAGTGTAAAAGGGAAGTAGCGAGTTGGCCTCGACACAAGTATTGTTAATTACTTAATAGGGTAGCCTCATAAAACAATCATGTAAAGATTTTGGAACAATAAACCATTTATTTATTATTTATTCACTTATACGACCAAATCGACTCAACCTAGATTGGTATATTTAAAATGAACACTGGTCTTAAGCTTTTAAACCATGTTTATTATGTATTTATTATAAATAAGTTATGTATCTTTGTTTAAGTACATGTATGTACTCGTATTCGTGCTACTAAGTTGAGTCGTTTTTGGTGGACGCCTCTAGCGTCGAGGATTGCGAGCCAGTCTCCGGCCATCTCCAGGCAGGGGCAGCTCACCGTCCGGTAAGTGCCACGCCCGCGTCGCGTCAGCGGCGGCGTGCGCTGTTCTACGCGCGGCTCAAAGGAGCAGTCAGCGCTTGTGACGGGGACGGTACGGCCACTGCCTACCGGGGTGGCGCACGGTGGGCTGAAAATCGGCTTTCATAGACTTAGGCATTTTATTTTGCAAGTGCGAGTTTTTTTGCCGGATATCACTTCTATTAGTTATAACAATATACAAAAATGACACCAGAATTGATTCTGCACAGAAACGAAGGAATTATAATTTTTTTACGAAAATTTTGTATGGAGCTAGTATGAAAAATCGAAATATCTCTAAAACGGCAGCGATAACCGTAATGTTGCGTCCCAAATGTAATTTTGAACGCTCTTTTTGGTGTGGCAACATTCTATTGTCTTTGACGTTGTCACTTGACATAACCTCTTTGACTTGACAGATTGATTTTGCTTGGAAAAAATGTCGTCCGCGTTTGGGACCTGTTGAGATAATTATAATTGGTAAAATATTGTTGGATTCGCGTGTTGAAACCGATAATTGGGTCGCGAATAATCTAATTGTTGAAGTGTATTCCCCATTTGTTGAAAACCCCGGAATATCGTTGAATCATACGCCGCCTTGTCGTCGGTCGGGCCGGCACGCGGAATATAATTGAAAATCGAATTGGATCTCACGAAATATGAACAGATTAATTGTGTTCAGTGATTGATTGAACTTTGTAAGCTCGGATTAACAAGAATCCAGTGATATTTCTCGGAACATATCGCCTTATTGTGTCTACCACGCGTAGCGCGCGTTTGTTGGGAACGAGTTAAGCTGTGATTGTTGTTGGAACCGCGCCATCTGGATATCGGCGCCTTGGGAACGTTCTACAACACTTGACTTACATCACACCTTTCAATTACTCACCCCATTTTACATACATCAACCACACTTAGGGCATGACCTTTGAAGGTCGAACTTGGCGTCCCCAGCAATCAGGTTAGTGGTACATTTTTGTTATCATTATTAAGCAACGTAGGGCTCCGCGTAATCGCGGACGGTTCGACATACCAGTTACCGTTGGCTGGGCTTGGGGTCGAACATTCTGGTAGCAGGCGTGGCTCTTATAAGATCCACTGATTCATTCTGGTATAGGCGGCTCTTATAATATAAGATCCACTGGTTTAATTGGAAGTTTTGAATATTGTTGAAAACTTAAAACTTGAGTTTAATTACTTAACACAACTTATAACTTGATAAGTTTGAATATATTGCTTTGTCAGCCGGGCTCAAATAGTACTTGTAGTTTGTACTGTAATTTGTAGTGCTAGCCCCTTAGAATTGAATGACAAACAGGATTTATTTGTGAAATTAGGAATTATTGGTATAATTTGGTACATAATTTGGTACATAATTTGGTACATAATTTGGTATTTGTTGAAATTAATAATTGAATGTCATTGATCTGAATTTGAAAGGTTATCTAAATAATAATTACACATAGTCTAACATAATAGGACTTGAATAGTGTGGATTGACTTATTGCATTTATTTGTATTTATTGGATTTTGTTAGAGATTCTCCGGCTCAATATTATACAGACAATTGTTGTGCTTATTGATGTTTAATTTGAGGTTGATCCAGCATTGTATTATACATTCAATTGTTATTTATTTAGTAACTAGCCATCCTTAGCAAGCTAGATTCACACTTGGAATAAGTACAGGGTCGGATTGGGACTTGAAATAATTGAATTTGAATTTTTATTTTGTTGAAACTATTTGGTCGGCTAACAAGTCATTACTGTTTGTTTAATATTTGATTGTTGGTTGTTGTTTGCATTAATATTTGATTGTTGCAATGGCCTCATTAAGGGCGGTCAGGGAGGCTGCTGCGGGATTGACCTCACAGTTGAGATGGTTCACATCGGCAGCTGCAACTGTTGAGCGTGTGGAATTGGAAGAGCTCACCCTTGCTCGGTATGGGCAAGTGATTGAGAGGATCAAGTCAGCTGATGCTGCGCTCATACGCTTCAACGAGTACATCATGGACGTGGATTTGGGGGTGATGGATCAGACTGCCCGCGATAGGATTTTGGGTGACTATGACCAGATTATCCACCTGGGGGATGTCATATGTCTGCGAGCGCGGGAAATTTTGAAGAGCCGGGTGCCTGATGCGGCCAAGCCGCAGACCCCTGTTGTTGCAGGCCCTGGACTATTGAGTAGGCTGCCCACCCTGGAGCTGCCACGTTTTGACGGTCGCTTGGACCACTGGCTGGGCTTCCTAGATCTCTTTGAGAGTCTTGTCGATGCACGCTCGGACCTCGGACCTGCCCAGAAGCTGGCCTATTTATTGTCTGTCCTGGAGGGCGAAGCCAGAGCCTTGGTGCAGCACTTGCCGGTGACGGATTCCTCTTACCCGACCGCTCTGGAGCTTCTCTCCCGACGGTATCAGAACAAGCGCTGCCTGGTTGATGTGCACATCGACCAGATTTTGGGGCTACCGGCCATTGTCAGCGCGTCGACGTTGCGCACTGACTTGCTGAATCCGTTGGTCTCAGCGACCAACGCTTTGAGACGCTTGGAGTTACCGGTAGAACATTGGTCCTACTTGTTGGTGCACATAGTGCTGCAGTTGCTCCCCGCGGAGTTGAGGTCACGTTTTGAGCAGAAGTATGGTGGGGATAGTGCCACCCATCTTCCCCCCTTTGACGACCTCCTCAAATTTTTGGAAGACGAGTGTCGGTTTGCGGATAACACTCGTGGCGCCACGGGGTCACCCCCACTACCTTCTCAGCCCAGAGACCAGGGACGGACTAGGGCCCGGGGGCCTGTTGATGTTCCCCCCGCCCCCCGTATTGCTGGCGCCCGGAGTCCTCGGGCTAGGGGGCCTGTTGATGTTCGCCCCGCCCCCCGTTTTGCTGGCGCCCGGAGTCCTAGGGCCCGGGGGCCTGTTGATGATCGCCCCGCCCCCCGTTTGGTTGGTGCCCGGAGTCCTCGGGCTAGGGGGCCTGTTGATGATCGCCCCGCCCCCCGTTTGGCTGGCGCCCGGAGTCCTCGGGCTAGGGGGCCTGTTGATGATCGCCCCGCCCCCCGTTTGGCTGGCGCCCGGAGTCCTCGGGCTAGGGGGCCTGTTGATGTTCGCCCCGCCCCCCGTTTTGCTGGTGCCCGGAGTCCTCATCATTGTGACTTTTGTAAGGCAACGGGGCATGTCATGGTGCGTTGCCGGGACTTTTTGAATTTCCACGTAAGTTCCCGCCGCCGCATTGTCAACGCACGCCGTTTGTGCTTTTCGTGCTTGGGGGCCCACTTCCATCGGGACTGCCCCGACCCCCGCCCGTGTAGAATTTGTGAAGGGTCCCACTTGGAGATTTTGTGCGCCAACGCGAACCGCTCCAGCAGACCAGCTTCTGAGGGGGGTTCGCGCATGGGGGGGTACCCCGGAGACGAGCAACGGGCTGAGACCCGCGATTCTGTACGCCGCACTCCACCCCCCGCGCAAGTTGAACGGGAGCCCCACGAGCGCCATTTGGTCTTCCCTCGTCAGGGAGAACGCGCATTGGCTGCTAGGCAGCAGTGGCCGGGTCGGCGCCGCTCCCTTTCCCCTCCGTTGGCGGAACGTCCCCGGCTGGAGTCGCGCCCTCCGCCATTCGGGCATCCGGTGGGATATGCCCCTCCAGTGATGGCGAGCGGCTTGGGACACCGCGCGGACGAATGGTTTGATTGTTGGCCTCGTCGTGAACGAAGGCAGCCTGGAAGCGGCGATCGGTCGCCGCCCAGGCATCACTAAGAGATTGACGCCTGCCCCGCTAAAGGAACCCCCCGATCAAGACGGTTTTGTTGCCAACGGCCTCGGTCACGGTCTGGGGACCCTTGGGTGACTCGATTGTGGTCTGTGCCATTTTGGAGACGGGAGTCCGGGGTTGCCTTTTGTCTTCTTGGTTAGCGGGACAGGTTGGCCTGAAGGTGAACGACCTTTCAGGCAAGATTTGGGGAATTGGCGAACCGGCTGACACCACTGTTGAGGGAAGGACCTGGTTTGAGGTCACCGTTGTCAGTTGTCCTTACCCTAAAATTGGTGCTCCTGCCCTTGTTGTAACTGAACTTGGTACAATTGATTGGTGACTGATCGTCACACTAAGAACTCGCATGCCGGTTGCAATGCGCTGTTGGCCATTCTGCAGCGAGAATTTTGGATTTTGTCGGCTGATCGCGTCAATGAGGCGAGGCCCTTTGCTGGCGTCGTAACGGATTTTGTTGGTCCCCCTTTGTTGAAGACGTCCACCCTTCGTAATAGCAAGATTGTTGGGGCTTATTTGTGTGTTTGTCTGCCTGTCAACCAAGGCAGTACATTTGGAGCTGGTAACCTCCCTCTCGGCAGAGGCCTTTGAGGCGACTTTGGAAAGATTTGTGTCTCGCCGTGGGTTACCTTCGTTGATTAGGTCTGATTGCGGTACGAATTACAAGGGTACAAGTAACTATTTGAAGGAGGTATACGCCTTCCTAATGAGAACCAGGTTGACATTGGTAATAGTTTGGCCCGCCGAGGGGTCACTTGGTTGTTTGACCCGCCAGCCTGCCCCCCATTGGGGGGGTATTTTTGGGGCCGCGGTGAAAGCGGCAAAGGGACGCTGGCGGAGATTGTTGGGAGACACCGTTCTCACCTTTAACGAACTAGCTACGGTATTTGGCCGCATTGAAGCTGTGTTGAATTTGCAACCTTGTCAAGACTTCCAATTGATTAGCGGACGGGTAGGCCCGTCCGGGGGGGGTAGATGTTGCGTCCCAAATGTAATTTTGAACGCTCTTTTTGGTGTGGCAACATTCTATTGTCTTTGACGTTGTCACTTGACATAACCTCTTTGACTTGACAGATTGATTTTGCTTGGAAAAAATGTCGTCCGCGTTTGGGACCTGTTGAGATAATTATAATTGGTAAAATATTGTTGGATTCGCGTGTTGAAACCGATAATTGGGTCGCGAATAATCTAATTGTTGAAGTGTATTCCCCATTTGTTGAAAACCCCGGAATATCGTTGAATCATACGCCGCCTTGTCGTCGGTCGGGCCGGCACGCGGAATATAATTGAAAATCGAATTGGATCTCACGAAATATGAACAGATTAATTGTGTTCAGTGATTGATTGAACTTTGTAAGCTCGGATTAACAAGAATCCAGTGATATTTCTCGGAACATATCGCCTTATTGTGTCTACCACGCGTAGCGCGCGTTTGTTGGGAACGAGTTAAGCTGTGATTGTTGTTGGAACCGCGCCATCTGGATATCGGCGCCTTGGGAACGTTCTACAACACTTGACTTACATCACACCTTTCAATTACTCACCCCATTTTACATACATCAACCACACTTAGGGCATGACCTTTGAAGGTCGAACTTGGCGTCCCCAGCAATCAGGTTAGTGGTACATTTTTGTTATCATTATTAAGCAACGTAGGGCTCCGCGTAATCGCGGACGGTTCGACATACCAGTTACCGTTGGCTGGGCTTGGGGTCGAACACGTAATATCCTTATAGGGGGTTATAGTACTAATTATTTATGATTTTTTGACATACGTTACATAATGGTTGTAGATGCCTTTTTTTTTTAAAATCGTCAAAATAATTTTATTTATTTTTACATATTTAAACGTTCCTTTTAGTGTTTAAGTTGAAGAATTCAGAGCTTTAACAACTCTTATCATAAAATAGCATCACCCCTATAGACCTGAAGGACTAGACAGAGGTGTGTAGTGTCTTGTTGATCTTGTAAGATTTCCAACAATACCAAATAGTTGAATATCAGTGTCAAAGTGCCCATGCTGTCGCTTCTTTTTGAAAGATAGGGGAATGAAATTGTTAATTGATCATACCCTAAAAGTATGATTACAACATAACCGGACACATAATAATAATAATATCCTTATAGGGGATTATAGTACTAACATTATTTATTTTAACATATGAAACTGTTCAAAACGATCCATGAACTGTGTCAAAGTTAAGAACATCGTTAGGAAGCATGCTTTTTCCCCAAATATTAAGAATATGTGAAAAAAAAAGACTGTATATAAACTTTTTATTGATAGGTAATTTAAATAAAACAGAAGTAACAAAAATAATATCTAATAAATTCAATTATACAAAATACATATTTGAAACTATAATTTATGAAATTATTAACTAAACATATTGGTACAATAAACTAACATAAATAACAAAAGAACATAAAGAAAAATAATTAAATTTTACAAATTTTCTTTACAACTTTCGTTGTCGGACTCCAATTCCGAGTCAGAATCCAGATCGGATATACCTACAAACTCGAACTCAGTTTCCGGAAACTGTATTAGGTCGAGAGTTTCAGCAAAAAAGGTTGTCTTCCTTTTGGCATCTAACTTCGGCCTTTGTGCACTTAGAAAAGGATCCGAAGAAACAACAAGCATATTTAGGATATCTTGATTAGAATCTTGCCTGCTTCTTTTCCGCGAATGATGTTCCCGGAACCTCCTAAAATCTTTGTTTCGAGACTCTGAGGCTTCTTCCGAGAGAGTCCCAATCGGGACAATATCATTTTTTTCGATTATGTCAGCTCCGTGTATTAATAGTTTATGTACGGTTGATGACATGTAGTACCAGTCGTATAATTCCACGTACTTTTCTGCTGTTTTGCGAGCAAAATCTTTAAATTTGATGACATCGATCTTCTCACCAGATGTTATTGCTTGCAAAATAACAGCAAATCTTTTTATCAGGTTTTGATCCAACCCAGTAATAGCTGCAGTTTTATTGGGAAACTCGAAAAACTTCCTTGCGGTATTCCCGTCATTGGTAGTTCCCGAGCCTTGTTTTACTATATCAATTAACAGATTGAGCTCCTCTTTAAATTTATTTTGAATGTTTTTTTTTCTGTTTTGTAACATATCTTTATGCTCATTACTTCTTGCTGCCCACTGTTTGAAGTCAAGTCTGTACGCAATGTGTAACAGACATTCCATGCAATTTATACGGGCATGTAGGGATGATAGGCCAAATTCATATATGTCAGAACACACAGTTTTTGATGTTACAGCATCTAAGTGGTTCATTTCTGTTGGTTTTGCTAAGCACAGGTAGCATGATGCATTTGATCTAGCTTCAGAAAGGTACGTGCAGACTTTTGCGTCGATCATTGTCATCATTAGTTTATGAGTCACCCTGTTACTATTAATGCACTCTGTGGGGTTAAGGGCCTCAATTTCCTCATCCATTTTTCTTTTGTTATCAATGACAACTGCATGGCTTTCTTTTACAAAAGTGAACTGAACCGGACGACAATAAAAAGTTGAGCATGGTTTCGGGTTTGTCCATATAGTATTATCTCCATCTGTCAGTTTCAGTGGCACCAAGGAGGTCATGAAAATGCTTGAATCATCATGCTCGCCGTCCATTTTCTGCTTGTATCGGCTTTGATTGGAAGCACCATCAAATCCCCACTTCGATATCAGCTTTAACTGCTTATTTTCCACATTATCAGAAAGACTTTGAAGAATCCGCTTCACCGTGATGTCAAGTAAAGCTTGAAGTGTAATTCTAGCTGATGAATCCGTAACTGATACTGATTGATTAGGAGGGTAGCATGCAAGCTTAGTTTGTTGCAGTTTATAGTAGGATGGCAGGGGCGTGCATAGGATTATGACAGGGCATGCGGCGGAGTAAAAACACACAAAAACTTCTTCTTTTATAGATTTTTAGCATAGCCACAGCCACGCATCACCACCATGCTACGATGCGTGGCTGTGGCTATGCTAAAAATCTATAAAAGAAGAAGTTTTTGTGTGTTTTTACTCCGCCGCATGCCCTGTCATAATCCTATGCACGCGCCTGTAGGATGGGTAAATATCCTTAGCACCTTCCCGAATGGCAGTCTCTCGCAACGTAATATATTGCCACTTTGAAAGCTTAAGTGAAAGAAGCAATACAAGTGCTTTCTCTGGTGTAAATATTACTGTTTTCTTAATGCTTTCCTTGATTTTAACGGCAGCTTCTGGATTTTTGATCATATAATTGATTACAGATGCGATATCTTCATAACCTTCTTCTTTTAAACGTGCTGCAGCTGCATATGCCAATTCACAGGAATCCTCGCCTATGTGCTCACTAGATCTTCTCTTTTTCTGTTTGCTTCCCAGATCTTTGAATGGTTTTCGGGACCTTTTTGTCATTGTTCCAACAGTCGATGATATCGAAGGTTCTGGAGAGACTGAGCGTGCTCTTGGTATCTCATCAACAGTTGGTTCTTGATTTATTAAAGTTTGCACGCAACTCGGCCAATCAATATTTGCTTGCAACCACTCTCCGTACGTATTTCTAAACTTATCAAAGAATCGTTTAGATTTCTGCCACCTGTTTAAAGCAGCTCGCGTGAATCTCCGGCAAAATTCTTTGAGAGTTACTTGATCTTCGGCAGAAAGGCAATCGCCTATGCGGGACACAATTGCACTAAACAATACTTCATGATTAAATGAAGGAAGAACAAACAAATCTAAGTTGGTGATTAAACTTTCCATTCTAAGATTTTGTAGTCGCAAAGCAAATAGTTTTAGTGTTAGCAGTTACACGGTTGTGAACAATCTAAATTATGGAACAAAATTATAGCCCTTTTATTGTATAAAGTCAATAATTAGTTAACTACCCTCATTAAAGTTATAAAAGATATGATAATAAAAATTTATAATCGTCAAAAACATTTCGTAGAACTCATAGTAGAACTAATCAACATTAGCAAATCACATTAGCTCACTAATTATAAAAAGGTGAATGCAGTTCTTAGTTGGTATTGTTGCGAGATATTTCAAATCATTTAATCACTTAATAGGCTCATTAGAATCAGAAGACTACAACCATCATTCTAATTACTTAATTACTTGTCATCAGACTCATTAGATGACTACACAATATGTTATTTTGTATTTTGAACGTATGCAAGGTTTTAAAATTCCTTTTGTGTTCATACCCTGCTGGAAGCAAAGCGTTTTGGTCCCTGGCAAAGTCGGTTGAATCGAACTTCTGTCGCCCCTCACTACCACCACTGCTCAAACCTGACGGGTCTCTGGCTCACTCCGCTGAGGAAAAAGCAAACTTGTTTGCCGCTCTCTTCGCGGAGTCTTCACGTCTGGATAGTAGTGGCGCTCACCCTCCTGATGCTCCTATTGGATGCGAGACGTGTATGTCGGACATTCGCATCCATCAGAAGGACGTCCGTAGAGTGCTGCGTAATCTAGACGTGAACAAAGCTAGTGGCCCCGACGGGATACCAGCAATTGCTCTTAGAACTTGTGCGCCTGAATTGTCTCCAATCTTGACACGCCTGTTTCGCCTTTCGCTAGAGACTGGAAAGGTGCCGAAAGCATGGAAGCTGGCTAACGTACAGCCTGTACCCAAAAAGGGCAGTCGTGCTGACCCTGCCAACTACAGGCCTATTTCAGTCACGTCCATACTCTGTAAGAGTATGGAGCGTGTACTTAATAGTAAGCTCCTGGCATACCTAGAAGCCAACGACATCCTCAGTGAACGGCAATACGGCTTTCGCAAAAACCGGTCAACTGGGGATCTTCTAGCGTATGCCATTCATATCTGGAGTGAGGCCATTGAGAGGCAAGGGGAAGCACTTGCTGTTTCCCTTGACATCTCCAAGGCTTTTGACAGGGTCTGGCACGATAGCCTTATTGCTAAGCTTCCTTCTTTCGGGTTACCCACCCAACTTTGCGTTTGGATTGAAGACTTCCTGAGGGATCGGTCCATTCGAGTGGTCATTGATGGCTGCTCGTCTGGCCAATTGGCAATTAATGCCGGGGTCCCTCAGGGGTCTGTTCTCTCAGCAACTTTATTCTTGCTGCACATTAATGATCTGCTAATGCCCGGTACCTTTGGGTATGCAGACGACAGCACAGTTTCTGAGAGATATGTGTCCAGCGCGCGAGCTGGTGGGTCACAGATCCGGTCTCTCCGTGAGGACATGGTCGGGCGCTTGAACTTGACCTTGAAGGCTGTCTCCGAATGGGGCGATGCCAACCTGGTCAAGTTTAATGCAGCTAAGACCCAGGCGTGTCTCTTCTCCGCAAAAAGGAGCCAATTTGAACCGGCTCCTACTTTCCGAGGTGTAACTGTGCCGATAACTGACCATATCGAGCTTCTGGGGGTAACATTAACTTCTACCCTCAATTTTGGCCCGTTTATCGAGGCTAAGGCTCAACTAGCATCAAAAAAGTTGGGAATCCTAGCAAAGGTGAGACGGTACTTCACACCCGAACAGTTGCTCAATCTTTATCAAGCCCAGGTTCGGTCGTGTATGGAGTACTGCTCTCATCTTTGGGATGGATCTGCTAAATACCAACTGGACGCGCTTGAGTCTATCGAGAAGCGGGCCAAAAGACTCATTGGCAACGATGCACTGGTCGAATCAAAGCTCCAGAGCCTTGAACATCGACGACGAGTTGCAAGTCTATCGGTTTTCTATCGGTTACATTTCGGGGAGTGTGCGATGGAATTACACAATTTAATTCCAACAAGCCCGTTCCATCATCGAACTACGAGACAAACGGCGAAGCGCCATCGTTACATGGTGGACATCCCACCCATACGCACCAAGCGTTTTGGGAATACCTTCATTGTGCGTACGGCTAAGGAGTGGAATTCCCTGCCGGAGTCTGTGTTTCCCGATAGCTATAACCTAGGAGTCTTTAAGTCAAGAGTGAATAGGTTACTTTTAGGTAAGCGTGCTCCATCTTCGACCACATCATCACTTAGCATCAGGTGAGATGGTGGTCAAACGCGAACCTATTCTAAATAAAAAAAAAAAAAAAAAATAAAAAAAAATATTATTATGTGTCCGATTATGTTGTAATCATACTTTTAGGGTATGATCAATTAACAATTTCATTCCCCTATCTTTCTAAAAGAAGCGACAGCATGGGCACTTTGACACTGATATTCAACTATTTGGTATTGTTGGAAATCTTACAAGATCAACAAGATACTACACACCTCTGTCTAGTCCTTCAGGTCTATAGGGGTGATGCTATTTTATGTTAAGAGTTGTTAAAGCTCTGAATTCTTCAACTTAAACACTAAAAGGAACGTTTAATATGTAAAAATAAATAAAAATATTTTGACGATTTAAAAAAAAAAAGGCATCTACAACCATTATGTAACGTATGTCAAAAAATCATAAATAATTAGTACTAAAACCTCCTATAAGGATATTACGGTTATCGCTGCCGTTTCAGAGATATTTCGATTTTCCATACTAGCTCCATACAAAATTTTCGTAAAAAAATTATAATTCCTTCGTTTTTGTGCAGAATCAATTCTGGTGTCATTTTTGTATATTGTTATAACAAATAGAAGTGATATCCGGCACAAAAACTGGCACTTGCAAAATAAAATGCCTAAGTCTATGAAAGCCGTTTTTCAGCCCACCGTGTGGCGGGAATGTTACAACGAGATACAGCGACAGGGAATAGCTCGAGCTTTTAATCTGTTGAAGTCTAATACTGCATTCCAACAGTATCCCCAGGTTTTTTTTTAATTACGAATGAGCCCGCTCTTGACCTCGATCACACCTGATGGTAAGTGTAAGATGGGGTCTACGATCTAACGAGCGAGCCCAGAAAATGCCTATTCACTCTTGCTTAAAAGGCTGACGGGTCATATGTGGCTGGGAACACAGAAGCCGGCAGAGAGTTCCACACCTTGGCTGTGCGCACAATGAATGTTGAAGAAAAACGCTTACGTACGACAAGACGGTATATCGACCAAGTGTGGATGGTATCCTGCGGTACGTCTGGTAGACCGGTAGTAAAAGGGGGATGAAGGGATCAGGTCGTGGAGCTCCTGTGCACACTCTCCGAAGTAAGTATAATTTGTAGAAGATAGACAGGCAAGCAACGTATCGCCGGTGAGCCAGGCTGTGAAGCTTGCCTGCCAGAACCTCGTCACCTATGAGCCTTTTAGCTCTGCGTTCAATCGAGTCAAGTGCAGCTAGCTGGTATTTGTCTGAGCCATCCCACAAGTGACTGCAATACTCCATACAGGAACGGACCTGTGCTTTGTATAAACTCCAAAGGTGTCCAGGTGTAAAGTATCGCCTCACTTTCTGTAGCATGCCCAGCTTTTTGGCTGCAGTCTGAGCTTTAGACTCAATGGTTGAGCCGAAGTTGAGGTCAGACGTCAACTCCATGCCCAAGAGCTCCAGGCGGTCGGTAATAGGTACAGATGCACCTCTGAAAGTAGGAGACTATTCAAATTGGCTCCTTTTAGCGGCAAGAAAAGACAAGCCTGTGTTTTTAAAGCGTTGAATTTGACCAGATTCTTATCACCCCATTGGGAAACGAGATTTAAG
This sequence comes from Tholera decimalis, assembly GCA_943138885.2. Classification (NCBI taxonomy): domain Eukaryota; kingdom Metazoa; phylum Arthropoda; class Insecta; order Lepidoptera; family Noctuidae; genus Tholera; species Tholera decimalis. Next base: position 461,844 of record OW964553.2, on the reverse strand, counting down.
GTCAAATTCGTTCGCTCTACCATGGCCTTTCTAAGAGCGGCTATTTCGTCCCTACCAGCTCTAGCACTGGACAAGTATCTCTCTGAGACTGTGCTGTCATCACTATTATTTTTTAGTTTTTATAGGTTACGTGGACCACCAATTTTTTTTCTCTTGAGTAGTCTTTAGAACCTGCATCCTGTGAAGCCCGCTCATTGTCACGTTCTAATACATAATATGATAGCTAGGCGTTAGTGTTCTGGTACCTTCCTATCAGGGTGGCGGGAATGTTCTAACGAGATACCATGGCCTCAGCATGTGGGGGCTATTGAAGAAACTGGGTAAGTTTTTAGTCAGTAGAAGTCTGACACTCCGTTCCGCTCCACCCAGAACGAGTGGAGTCATTTGTTGATTTTCCCACCGAAAAAAAAAATGTGTTGGTACCTTTAATTCCACGTTCACCCAAAGTTGATTAAGAGAGTCTTGCACTTACAACGATGTTCGTTATTTGTGTGCAAAGTTCTAAAAACAAGCTGTTAAACTAAATGAAAAAAATAATGATCGAAAATATTTGACAGCTGTTCGCATAAATGTTACGTGGCGTGAGCGAATCGAGAATAGTCATAATTAGAGACCCGGCCATGTGAATGAGCATCGCAGCTCATGCATTATTAATGTAGTGTCAAATTACTCGCTAAATTATACATATTTATGTATTAAAACAAAAGTTAAGGTTGCAACAAGTTTGCGCAGTATTTTATTTGCCATTTACTTTTTCGCGTAGAGAATAATGATGTAGTTATAGTCAAATTCTGACTATATATTAAAAAAAAATGATATCATCAGAATATTTGCGGGTGAATGGGACACGAAAACAATTAGTTAAAACTGGACACACCGCACAGAGGCGCGTGGCGTTGAGATTCCAGCATCCTGCAGATGTTCACGGCTATACCAGGCTGTCAGTACCTGCTGTTTCCTGGACTCCAGTTGACCTTTCCACGAGTCTTTATCGCCGGAAAGTAAACCTTTAAAAAAAAAATGGAAAGATAATTAGCAATGTGGGTGGAATTCACATTACTAGCAATCTTGTTAACCCCTCCAACTAAGCTGAATATGCTTGTGTCTGGAGTGGGTTCATAAATCCATTTATTAATTTGCAAACATGGGTAAATAAAATATACATTGATGTTTTGTTTTTAAATCTATACTTATAATAAATCTGTAGAGAGGTCAATTCTGTACATGAAATATATTTACAAAATAACTATCAGGGGTTGATTAGGGATCGATACTGATGCCAAAAATGCAATCAGTAAAAATTTTGTCTGTCTGTCTGTCTGTCTGTCTGTCTGTCTGTCTGTCTGTCTGTATAACCGTTATAGAAACAAAAACTACTTGACGGATTTTAACGAAACTTGGTACAATTATTTTTCATACTCCTGAGCTGGTTATAGTATACTTTTCATCACACTACAATCAATAGGAGCAGAGCAGTGAAGGGAAATGTTGGGAAAACGGGAGAAGTTACTCCATTTTTTAAGCTTCCATCGCGTGTGCAACCTTAATGGTTAAAGCTACACAGAAATCATTTATGACGGAAATGTTCCCCTTAAAATTATATAAAAAATATCCCACGACCGCATATGTGTATCTTTTATGGTTGACTCACAATAACACGTGTAACTCCCGATATCTTAGCAGTTCGAAGCTTTCTGATTATTATTCTGCTCCGAAATTTAAAACCACCACAACTTTGCAATGAAACTCGGCTAAAAGTAACGCAGTTGCAACAAAATATAATCAAGGCTCAAATTTTAACAGGTGCAGTTTTAGCAGTGCAGGAGAAACCGTCTTTATTCCCAGAATTCCCATAATACCAAATAATTTTCCATTCCAATTTAAAACAACGCAATTCCCAGTATCGGTGTGTTATGCAATGACAATTATTAAGGCTCAAGGGCAGACTTTTCGTGTTGCTGGAGTAGATCTCGGTGTCAGTTGTTTCTCGCATGGTCAGTTGTACGTCGCTCGTTCCCGGGTTAGCAGTTCTAGAAATCTTTATGTTCACGTGCCGGACGGGTCAACTTTCAACATAGTTTACCCGGAAGCTTTGCGCTAAAGTATTTTCGTTCTATAGGTACTTAAGCCTCATGTAAACGTGATCTAAACAATATTACCAATACATTAACTTAATAACACACAAGGAGTCACACGCTGACGGAATCGCGGGCACAGATATTAACAATAATATTGTGCGGTTTGGTATTGCGATATTTTTCAACAGTATTATAGATTGACATATTATATTTCCCTACTAAATTATGAAAGTTAATCTGTCTGTTACATCAAAATTACTGAACCGTGAGGAAGGACATAGGCTATTTTTTTTTACGAAAAACGACGGAAACGTGGACGAAGTCGCGGGCAACAGCTATCTATACTAATAATATAAGGCTGAAGAGTTTGTTTGTTTGTTTGAACGCGATAATCTCAGGAACTAATGGTTCGAATTGAAAAAATATTTTTTAATTAAATAGTTAATTTATAGAGAAATGCTATAGGCTATATATCATTACGCTAAGGCCAATAGGGCGGAGCGCCAATGAAGAATGCTTCAAAATCGGGGTTAAATTTAACGTTAGCCCAAAGTACCTATTCCACGCGGACGGAGTCGCGGGCAAAAGCTAGTAAATAATAAAGTTCTCCATGTTTAACCATCACATGGGTATGCAAATAAAAAGTGGGTACAAGATAAAAAATTAGATGTTAGCCTTATCAGTTATAGTTATGAAATTATTACAGTAATATTAAAATGTCAAAATTAGATTTAAAAAATCGATATAAAATTAAATGTCGAAATAAAATAAAAAATCAATAAAACATTAAATGTCAAAATAAAATACAATAATCAATAAAAAATTAAATGTCAAAATAAAATAAAAAACCAATAAAGAATTAAATGTCAAAATAATAATCAATAAAAAAAAAATTACAAACAAATATAAGTTAAATTCTAAATAATTCAAATAGCAATATAGTTCAGTTCAAAATATTACATCACAGTCTAATTTAAAACAAATCAAATTGAAAATAATTAATTGATCATTCATAATCATAAAGCTAATGATTTTTCCCTAATATAATAAATCGGATGTAGTAGGCCTAGCACCTTTCATTTAAATAATCATTAATATGATAGTAACATTTTGCAACTAAAAAATCGTGTAGTTTTTTTTTTTAATTGATCCATATTTTTAATTTCGATTATGTGTTCAGGTAGCTTATTGTAGATTTTGGGTGCCATGCCAAGAAAATTTTTATTAAAAAACTTTTTAGCAAAAAATAGAACCGACTTCTATATAAAAACACTACAAAGGCAAAAATAACTTTAATTTCGGAAGGCGGTGTCAAAAACGAAAATATATACAAAACTAGAGACACCGCCTTCCGAAATAAAGTTATTTTTGCCTTTGTAGTGTTTTTATATAGAAGTCGGTTCAATTTTTTGCTAAAAAGTTTTTTTTCACGCTTTTTAGTGGGTCGGTTTGTAATTTAACTAGTTACAAAAGCCAAAATGTCAACTACTTATCACCTTTTACAAAATATTGCTTTTCCCAGTGCAGAGCCGTTAATTTTTGAGGAGTTCTCCTGGTACATCACCATCAGCTCTACTTCACCATACGCATTGTGACGAGCATATAGGGCTTAACATCCATATTCAAGTAATCTAATCGCAATCAACGAAATACTTATTATTGAGTAGTTTCGGTGGCCATCTGGGGTCTTCATCATCAGTTCCACTTCCTCAAATGGTGCTTTTCGAGAGCAACTGCACAAGGTACTATAAGAAATACCCAAAACGCTATAGGTGTGCCTATAATATTTGAAGTGTTCCCTCGATTTCTCCATGATCCCATCATCAGATCCAAACGTGACGACAATGACACCAATTAGAAAGTATACCCTTTCAAACAAAAAAATAATTTTCCAAATCGGTCCAGCCATCTCCGAGTTATGAGGTAACATACATAAAAAAAAAAAAAAAGTTCAAGACGAATTGTAAACCTCCTTTTTTTGAAGTCGGTTAAAAATAGCTTTTTTATTTGGTATTGTGCATATTTTATTTTTGTGGCGTAAACTCTTTGGGTGATTATATAGGTGCATATTTGTCTTAACATAGCTTGCCACTTCGTATATGTAAAGACACGGAAGAAGTTCACGGCAATAGAGTAATGGGTGGGGTTCGAACTCGTGACCTCTCGATTACAAGTCTGACACCTTATCCATATACTACGTTGGAGGCGCAACTTGCTCCGTCTACAGCTTCATTCTAAAAAGTAATGTATGTCTAATAGGAGGAGCTTGTACAGTGTAAGATGTTTGTTTATAATCAAACACTTCTTATATGGTTTATAACTATTTATTAGTATATTAATTAGGTCCGGTTGCTTGTACATTACAGTTACACAGCTCGTGCCGCGATCCAGAGCGTCCCATCGGCGTGCCTGCAGTGTTGCCAACCCTATACAACGTGTAACAGAAACCCCATATCTATCCAAAAGGACTGAAGACAACATCTGGTATGGAGTCTCTATGCAAAGTTTCAGCTTAAAATAAGTGACTCACAGAATTGACCCCAAATTATTGGTTTCATATGTTTCTTGAATACCAGTAATAACAAACGTGTCACAGCACTATGAGGGTCATCACTTTCACGTCACTTGGAAATAAAACAATAATTCTCTTCGTTCTTCTTAATTTGAAAGATTCGGTCTCTGGTATCAATGTATTGAAATTTCTAATATGCTGCACACATGTAGACATAGGATTAGAAAACCCTTGCCATATCGTTTGTTATCATCCAAAGAAGCCGTGCACTCGGTATGTATATAGATATACCCTTGAAATTACACGTTGTAGAGACACTCCTACTTTACAAATCGCCACAATTATACATAATTATCTATTGCTTTAATTAAATTCTGTAATAACTGAACACCTGTGTCGCTAATTTATTCATGTCCTGCTTTTGATCAATTTTGCTTTCCAGTCTCCAATCTCCACCCACTTATACGTTACGTTACGACATAGTCAGCGATACAAGTTACACACGGTTGCACGAGCACAAATGCAAGCAGTGCACTCGCTATCACAGATGAATGACGCACACCACTCGATGACATATCGGCAGTTTATCAAGGTGATTACTCATCCACGCCACAGTATAAAAATAATAGACAGACAGTACGAAATCTACCTACAATTTACAAACGCTCGAAACAGCACACTCACACCAACATGCGCACCGACTAGACTCCTAAGCGCGGGTCACGGTGCTCACAGTAGTGCGTGCCGCGTCAAGACGAGTACGCACGTTTAAATTTTATTTATCTCCGAAAATACCACGAACGTATTGCGTTGTGTACGGCTGTTTGAACTCGGCTTCAACAAAACCGGAGCTATCGTATTTCAAACTTCCTGTTGATTTTGAAAGGTAAGAATGATTTATTTATTGTTATTGTTATACTTAAGATTTTAATCATTTATTCTCAAAAAAGGCATAACAAACCACTTACATGAGAACATAAAATAAAATGTAAATTTGAAAACAGGTCACCGTAAAGGTACTTATAATCGTTATCGAATTATAAGTCCGCGATCATAATGAATTCGTGATCTTATTACTTATAAATCCAGAGTGCGGCGGTTATGAGGATATTTAAAGTCGTGCAATAGTTGTAACAAAATATAAATCAAAGATGGTGGCCGCAATAGGTATCAATTTTTTTCTCTGCGTAGATACCCGAAAAACAAGCAATTAACTGTTTTTCATTACTATAAAATGTAAAGGGTCGCGATAGATGTAGATTCAAGACAGATTTGTCTTTATTTCCGTTTTTGAAATAAATTAGTCAACAAAAATGTAGGAGGGTCAATGACTTTTATTCCACGTTTATGTGACGTTTGGTATAGTTATTTAATTTCGATGGATTGATCACTACAGAACAAAAATGTGAAAAAAAAACAATACCAAAATCATTAAAAGTGACAACCCTATTGTTTCAATGGAGCGTAGGTAATTATGTCGTCAACTAGGCTTAGATTCTATACTGTCCATTTTTATTCTGTGTCCACGCTGCCGCGATCTTTAGATTGTTGTGCATAATAGAAATATTAAAGAAAGTTATAAAGTGGTTGGGTGCCTACATAACAGGGCAGGTACGGTAATCAAGAGGCAGGTAGATGTCGAACGATCTGATCTATTCTTTTGTTTTAGCATAACGAAGTTCTTCACGATTGGTGTTACATGTATATGATAAAGTAGGTAGCTAAGAGACCAGATGTTGTGGTGAAAAGCTTTCTTTCGTGCTGATATTAATAAATATAGCTGATCAAGTGATCAAGATGTGACGGTCCCAGCTAATGAGTTTGTTTACGCGGCGCGCGCGCACGCGGCAGTACGCCCGCCGCGCCGCGCCGCGCGCACGTCTCGCTCGTGTACACTCGCGTATCTCAAGTGGATGCAGTGCTAGTGTTGTACTCTCTGCACGTACTATATACAAATTACCCACCATTTAACCTTTATTACAGGTAATTGTTGTTCTGTTCAAAACAGAGTGTGTTATTAAAAGTATGAGTTAAATAGTAGCCTAGTGCGTTTAAAAGTCGTACGCGAATTGCCAGTGCCAGTGTCGTGCTTTGTCAATGGAGTTGGATGCAGATCTTAGTGCTTCCTTCCTCTCTCTGTGTCATGAGATGACGGTGCAGGCAGTAGGCATCTCCTATACTTTAACTTGTCTCAAGAAGAAATGCATCGTATACAAAATCCCTTGATTTATTCATTCTTAGTTATAGGTAGGTTTTTCACTAGTGTCACCGCTGTGAGTGGTCAATGAGGGTAGTAGCTGTGTGATCTGTATAATCGAGTTCGGTCAGCAGCTCTGTGTTATTGTAATGATTCCTGTTAGTAATAGATTATGCCTATCGTGAGGATAGGAGTAGATAACATTTAGTTTGTTACTGATAACACTTCAGTGTTAGTAAACGCATCGCTTACTCTCATGCTCGCCACTGTCGGCTCGTTCCGGAGTTGTTATATAATAATAAATTAGATAATATCTAATTTACATTTGCATAATTATTATGTTGGTTTATTAATCAGTGTTGGATTGCACAAGGCAGCCTAGTATAAAATGTGTAAATGAGAGGTGTAACGTATAACGCAACAGGTGTAGAGGTTGACCTCCGCGGACCTAATGGCTTACAGAGACGGACACGGCAAAAATAAAGGTTTATTCGCAAGTTCTAAGAAGTGAAATAAAAGTTTATTTATTCAAATCGAACAATTAGTAATCAAGAGGCTGACTTTATAAAAAAAAACAGTTTTTTGCTCTCACGGTTGGAACCGCTTAGGAGTTTGGAGTCTCAACGGGGGTGCTGTAACAGGTACCAGATCCACCTGCGATACTTGTCATTGAACCACTTACATTTATTATCATTCCTCATTGAAAAAACAGTCACACAAAGCAGTCTTTAATCGACCTAGTATATCGTGAGACTTTACATTTTCTGATAAAGATTGTTTCATCTCAAAATAGCACCACAAAAAATGAATATTTTCGAATTTGTGAGTGCCTTTTTCTCGTGCAGTTTTAAAACCGTGCACTGGCCGTCCTATATGACGCTTGTCCGGTGCCCCTGCGATTGCGCGTGCGCGTACCTCCAGTGCGATTCCGTAAACATGTTCCTGTCAACAATCAAGTGAAGTGAACACAAAGTAAGCTGTCATTCTGTCAATACTTCAATGCACGTACGTTTTCACAATGAGACGTTTACAGAAGCAATCAGCTGGAACATCTACACTGAGGGGACATAACAATAATCTACCATTAAAAAGTAGGTATGAAAGAGCACTGACCATGATTTCAATGCATATATTTGAATGCATGGCTGTTCCAGTACTTAGACATTACATCAGTATTATTCAAATCTGTGATTTTACTCTATATACGAGACAAATAATTGCATACGTAAGATCCACGAACTAGACTAGTTAGGTAGGTACTAAAAGGCTACCAGAGCGCTAACCACTGAACATCAAACAAATCCGTGAAACGCGGAGAGGGGAATGTAGGCGTTTGTATGAACAATTTTATTGCTTGTGTTTATAAACTTACGTAATATTTGGCAAACTAATAAAATAAATGAAAAGGAATCACCCTTTGTATTTTTGATAACCGCCCCACGTTTCCATAGTGGGGTAAATTTCGTTTGAAAGAATTTCAGCGCTTAATCCACTGCAATCAACAGTTAAGTTAAAACACAGCTAAGCATAATTTAAAAAGTAGGCATGTACCAGCTACAGGCACGACTTTCCAGGTCATGGGTACCGAGGCAGACACATTACTTTGTGTCATTTTCATTATCGCCGATACGTGTATTGCAGTTTCATTGATGCGAGGCCTCATACCATCTGCGTTTCATTGTTTTTGGGGAGAAATGTAGAGTACCTCCATACAGTGCGTTTCAACTAACAATAGAACGACGTTGATGACGTGACGTCATAGCTGAATCGAGCAAATTAGGTACGATGATCAAAACAAGATTTAATTAAAATATTTATTTACAAATATTGAGCGAAAAAAATAGTGCTCGTCCTTATTTTTTTTATTGTTGATAGTGTTGCGTTTGGCAACCATCTCACTGATGTATGATTTGGTAGTCAAACGCGAGCCAATCATAAAAATATAAATAAAAATACAGCTTAAACAATTTTGAGATGGCTTTTTGGGCCTTTGCGCCATACATTCTTCTTTGCATTTTACAATGAAAATAAGAGGAAAAAGTATGTTTGAAAAAACTAATTCTGACTTTAAATAATTAAATATTTTATTAAAATTTGATAGATAGATAGAATACTCTAAAGAGTATTCTATCTATCTATTATATTATTATTTGTTTAAATTATTGGTGTACAATAAATTGTACACCAATAATTTAAACAAACACTTGAATGACAATAATGCAAAATATGGTTACAATGGCGGTCTTATCGCTGATAGCGATATCTTCCAGACAACCTTTGGATGGACTTTAAGAACATAAAACAAAGAGGGGAGGGGAAAGTCAGTGTACTTACTTCAAATATATAACATACACAAAACGTAACTAGTTAATATAAGTATATATATAGGTATATATAATACAATACAATACATAAATAAGTATTAATAAATATATATGTTTTGTATATATAAATATGTCATAAGGAGAGAAATACAAGGTAAAATCATAGAAGTGTATAAAAATGATTGACAACAGAGCTTTTAAAAGCAGCAAGTGACTGCGCTTGTCTAACTGACAACGGCAATGCGTTCCACAGACGAGTAGCCTGCACCGTATACGATGAATCATAAAATTTTGTGGAATGTGCAGGCATTGAAAGTGTCAAATTTACCGATGATCTCAAATCTCTAGTATGTGTGTCATGAAAGAACTTAAAACGTTCTTTGAGGTAAAAGGGAATTCTTGGATTGAACAGAATATTGTAAAGTAATGATAAAATATGCGCATTCCGGCGAAGACGGATAGGCAGCCACTTGAGCTTAATACGAAACTCAGAAACATGATCATATTTGCGCAAACCAAATATGAATCTGATACAGAAATTTTGGAGTCGCTCAAGCTTATCTAGCTGCACTTCAGTGAGGTCTGGAAAACTTGCATCATAGTCAAGAATAGGAAGAAGGAGAGATTGGGCGAGCGCAGTTTTAGTGGCAGTTGGCAGGAAATTGCGCAGTCTACGCAAAGACCCCGCAGATGCAAACAGTTTACGACTCACTTCTTGTAACTGAGGACCCCAAGACAAGTCCTTATCTACGTAAATACCCAAGTCTTTTACTACATCACTATAAGGTATTACTGCACCATCAAAAACAATTTGGGGAAGGTTCATCCAGTCAATTTTGGATCGCATTCTAGAGCTGCCAACCACAATGACTTGGTTCTTCGTAGGATTAACCTTCAAACCTTGATCCAAGCTCCATTGAGAAATACGTGCTAAGTCATTATTCACAATGATCACCGCCTCAGACAGTTCATCGACGAGAGCTTGCGAATAAATTTGCAAATCGCCAGCATAAAGGTGGTAGGATGAGAGAAGTTCATTAGAAATAGAATTTATAAATACAGCGAAAAGAAGAGGAGAGAGAACGCCCCCCTGTGGAATGCCGGCAGTGGTATTGCACCAAGAAGATGATGAATCTTCAATGCGAATACGTTGTCGGCGGCCACACAGGTAACTTCGAAACCAATCAATTGCTGTTGGAGATATGTTAAGAGAGCGGAGTATACCGAGCAGGACATCGAAATCGACAGTATTAAAAGCGTTGCTGAAGTCCACTAACGAAAGGACCGTCAACTTCCCATTATCCATACCTGATCTGATATCATCAGTAATTTTAACAAGAGCTGTGGTAGTGCTATGTCCTGAACGAAACCCGGATTGGTACAAATTTAGAAGTTGGTTTTTACAAAGGAAGGCACTAAGCTGACTGTGGATAAGGGGCTCGAGGACTTTGGATAGGAATGGTAAAATGGAAATAGGGCGAAAATCAGAGAAAGAAACAGGATTACACTTTTTAGGGAGAGGAGTTATCTGAGCTTCTTTCCACAAAGATGGGAAAACACCTGAGGATATGGAATAATTGAGGATATGGGAAATGATAGGAAGAATTTCGTCCAGGATAGGGAGAATCATTTTACGACTAATACAGTCACTACCAACAGCATTTGAGGTTATAGATAGCAAGCTCATCTTAACATCACAACTAGTAAATTGATTAAAAATAAAAGGAGAATAATTGGGAGTAGGAAGTGATGAAAGATTATGTAGAGTTTTAGCTTTAACAGCCCCGCTGAAGTTAAAAGAGCTAGCAAAATATTGATTGAGTGATTCAAGGTCTACATCTTTAGGAATAGACTCTTGGCGTGATTTTCCAACTCCCATTGTTCTATGAAATTTCCAGACTTTAGCCGGATCACCATTTTCGACAGACTTATGAATGTGGTGGCGCTAGGCATCCCTTCAAGCCAAGTTGCTGCGATTGCGGATACCGACGTATTTATCACGAGTCAAGGTGCTAGGTCTGCTCTTGTATCTTGATTTTGCTGCTGCCTTTTTTCCAAAATAATTTTCAAGTCATCCGATAGCCAAGGAGCAGGCAGATGCTTGATCTTAACCAGCCGAACAGGCGCATGAATATCGTACAACTTGTTTGGGTAGGAATTCAAAATGTTGATTTTGTCATCAATTGATTCCGCATCAACAAGAGCAGACCAGTCAAGATTGTTGATTTGATGTGAGACTCGATTAAGCAAAGTTAAGTTTTACTCAATATTCAATCATTCAGTTTTCAAAGACGTACAAGACTGTTCCACCCGTATTTCTAAATGGCTTTGCACTTAAAGTAGTATCTTGTTTTAAGTATCTGGGACATTGGGTCCACGAGTCGCTCGCAGATGACGTCGATATGGAAAGGGAGCGCAGAGCGTTGTCGATCCGAGCCAATATGTTGGCCCGCAGCTTTGCACGATGTACGACACAAGTCAAGATCACACTATTCAGAGCCTTCTGCCAATCTTTTTACACGTGCAGCCTGTGGGTTAAGTTTACAAAGAAGTCGTACAACTCTCTGCGCATCCAGTATAATAATGCCTTCAGGGCGCTGATGAGGCTGCCGCCATGGTGTAGCGCTTCTGGGATGTTTGCCGATGCACACATTGACGGGTTTACATCGATTCTGCGTAAGCGAGTCGCGTCCCTAATGCGTCGAGTCGCCGGCGGCGACAACAGCTACCTGCAGCTATTTGCCAGCCGGATGGACCAGGAGTGCTCAATCATGAATCACTGGAATAGCATTCACATTGAGCACTCTGGGTCTAGTCCAAAATACAGGTTGAGGTAGCTTTTGTTATAGGAAAACCTCTTTTATAAATCTTATATTGTTGTTTATTTGTTGACAAATTAATTTAATAAAAATAATATAATATAATATAATATAATTTGTTCGTTCAATGTATTTTATAACTTTGTGACATATGTAAATTAATATATTATGAATGATTGTTTTTGAATATGTAAGTTAAGCTATTGTGACGTATTTTATTTCTTTTAATAGTATTTAAATTTTGTAGTGTCTATTTTCAACCGACGACAAAAAGAGGAGGTTATCAATTCGACGCGTATATCTATTTTCTTTTTTTTTTATGTATGATCATCGATTACTCGAAGACGGCTGAACCGATTTGGAAAATTCTTTTTTTGATTGAAAGGGTATACTTCGAAATTGGTCTTATTTTCATAAACGTCAGGATCTGATAATGGGATCCTGGAGAAATCGAGGGAACTCTTCAAATATTATAGGCACACCTATGACATTTTGGGTGTTTATTATAGTAACTTGTGCAGTTGCTCTCTCAAAAAGTACCATTTGAGGAAGTGGAACTGATGATGAAGACCACAGATGGCCGCCGAAACTACTCAATTATAAGTATTGAGTGGATTTCGATTCGATTACTTGAATATGGATGTTAAGCACTTTATGCTCGTCACAATGCATATGGTGATGTAGAGCTGATGGTGAAGTACCAGGAGAACTCCTCAACAATTAACGGCCCAGCATTGGGAAAAGCAATATTTTGTAAAAGGTTATAAGTAGTTGACATTTAGGCTCTTGTAACTAGGTAAATTAAAAATAGACCAACTAAAAAGAGTATAGATAATATAGTAGAAATAAAAACTTTGTACCAAAAAATTAAACTGACTCCCAGAAAACACTGCAAAGTGAAAAATAACTTTGGTGATGTACCAGGAGAACTCCTCAACAATTAACGGCCCAGCATTGGGAAAAGCAATATTTTGTAAAAGGTTATAAGTAGTTGACATTTAGGCTCTTGTAACTAAGTAAATTAAAAATAGACCAACTAAAAAGAGTGAAATAAAAACTTTTTACAAAAAAATTAAACCGACTCCCAAAAAACACTGCAAAGTGAAAAATAACTTTAATTTCGGAAGTCGGTGCCAAAAACGAAAATACAAAACTTAAGATACCGACTACCGAAATTAAAGTTATTTTTCACTTTGCAGTGTTTTCTGGGAGTCGGTTTAATTTTTTGGTAAAAAGTTTTTATTAAGGTATTAATGTATATGGTTTTATGGGTGCAAAGCCTGAAATAAATGATTCTATTCTATTCTATTCTATTGCATTCCACAATGTGAACTTAGGTGGTAGGTTTATAAAATATGATCATCATGGACCGTGGTCGGGCACAACAAATTACTTAAAATTAAATTATTATTTGATTTTATTCCAAAGTTATATCACAATACTCATTTACTATAAAGTATAATAATTTGATATAAAAAGTTCCAATAAAATACTTTATCCTATTAACTTAATCATTCTATATGTATATAGCCAATTGAAAAAAAAATTAACAAAACATATTAACCAACAATAATTATAGGAGAAATTTAATAATAGTAATAATAAAAAAACAACACAAATTAACAATAAACAATTTTAGGAAACATTAATTAAATTAGGTATATTATCAAATTAGTGAGATCAGCTTGTAATTTTAAATTATATATTATTATGTAATGTATTTATGTATGCATCATTATTGTTTTGTCATTTAAGAACTCGTTTGTTAGTATGCTTTATTAGCTAACATTTGATTGAGATTCTTTACAAATTTGTCATAGCTAGTTTCATTTTTAATGGTTCTGGTAGTTTATTATAAATTTTGATGGACATAACATACGGACTTTTTGAACGTAGTTCCATGCGTGAAGAGGGTAACATGAGCATATTTCCATATCTTACAGATCTGTGAATATGTTTATCACCGCGGGTTTCTTTGCTAACTGTACTTTTCGAGTGACATTTAGACAGATAGAGGTCATTGACGTTCCTATTGTTATTTGAAACGCATAGTACACACGACTCATGGAGTTGATAAATCTACCAATTAACCAGTACCTTGTTTAGAAACCCTCTTTCCTTCCTTAATTGATCCTGGACTGCCAGCTCATAACATAAACCTTAAAAGTGGGCGTACCCACCGTGCATCTCACAATGTAAGCTCACCGACACTATGCAGTGGCACTAGATCCAAAGTGACCAATATACAACGAAAAGTGGAACAAGCACGTATTCTACAAATTGCGGGGCAGGCGATAGTGTTTGTATACCCCGGACTTCTCTCATTATAAATAATATAGTAATCGTAGTAAGTACAGTAATAGTATTATGGCTAGATGCTGGAAGTTGCGGTCAGGTTTATGTAAGGTAAGATATTTTATAGGGCTGTTGCATGTTAGCTATCAAAGGAGACTACGCTTTGTTCCCGATTTGTTGACGGCTATACGACTCATATTCTAGACAGAGAAGCATTCATGTAAATGAAAATGACAAATTAATATACCTACTTTGCACCATTTACTTGTTATTTTCTTATATAAATTATAGAAAGACAGATAGAAAGCGTGGTAAGAGGCAAATGTCCATGGTAGTAATTCCATGGAGATTTACACCTCAGCATCGAGTACCCGCAGCATGCAGGAGCTCATTTTCCAAGTGGCTGGCGATGTGATCTATTGTGAAAGATAAGACGGGAGACCATTGATTTAAATAGTAAAGAAACGGTCGTCGAACATTTGATTGAAGCGGTCACCCTACAAAAAATACTAACGCCATCTATTAGAACTAGTATGAACTACGATATCAATCAGCGTGGTCTGCTCCTAGACGTAACCTTGTAACAGCGGGGTGTGGTATTTTTTGAGGAACAAAGAAATAAAATAAAAAGCATTTTATTTTTTAAAATTGTATATTGTGGTTTATTTGTGTTTTTAAGTTTAAATTTTTTAAATTTTTGGCTTATTGTTATTCTGGACATATTTTCCATTTTGACATATTTTCATCGGCTACAACGCGCGCCGCTGTAAAGTTAGTCTTTGCCAAAGGTTGAGACAGCTAAGAAAGAAAATTGTTTTAAATAATGTTAGAAGTTGATTTAATGACATATTTTTAACTTACCGGTGATATGAAATGTTATAATTTTTTTATTGTGCTTTTTGTCCTCGTTCACGCAACCCGTCATGGCACAACTTGCAATTTTTGTTTGTAAAATTTACGACCGCTCCCGAAGACAGCCGATCGCGTTCTAGTTCACTTCGATAAAGAGAAGACCATTTTGGGAACAAGTTCGAGGCGTCATTGTAACATGCGCTCCACCCAGTCCTTACGCAGTAATATATATGTCAATGTCGGAGACGCATCAAATCTAGCGGTCCATATCGCTTGCTACTGTCTTGGTACTGAACAGTGTGCTTGATAGACGTATGGTGACCCGTATCGAATACACACACACGGTCTCTTCGGTTCGGTTCTACGTCTAGAAAAGGTATGCACCCATGGGCTTGTTCAGGCTTAACGCCTTCTAAAGTTTCGCCAAGACATCATAACGCATCTTGTTGCTGTAGTTTTCACCACAGGCGTTTGTGTTTTGTATTTATATTTAAATTGACTTTGATTTGGCACCAGTATATCCCTAAAGATATAACAGGGCTTAGATACAAAGAGAAAAAAGAGAGTTACTAGTCTTTAAGGCATGCACCAAATTCTACCCGATTGTGCCTCAGATAAAACTTTACGGTAATCCGTTAAAGCAAGTCACTACTTTCTAGTATCTGGGCCACTGAGTTTCTGACGGTCTGGACGTCGAGCTTGAGTGTAGCGCGTTGTCTGTCCGCTGCAATACGTTGTGTCGCTGATTTTCAAAATGCACTTATTGCCAGACTTACTACACATGCAGTCTATGGGTTAATCACACGCAGAGGACATACAAGCTCTGTGTGTACAGTATAATAATGCGTTCAGGATGTTGATGCAAATGCCGCGCTACTGCAGTGCTTCGCATGTTTGCCAATTCGAGAATAGATGTCTTCTTCGCTATCATATGTACGCGATGCGTCTCCATCATTCGCAGGGTACTACGTGTTAGTCTCAAGACGATGGCAGATAGATAGACGGACCCTTTTCTGAGACATTGGGTACTTGTACATGCGAATATGGCGCAGTTATTAAGTAAATTACTTTATGTTTCTGGTAGATGTATGTACTAACATTAGCGTCTAAGATTTGTAACACAAATGCACCTAAATTCTGTAATAAAAGATTATTTATTTATGTTACAGTTGTAGGCGGAGAGCGGGTCACCGTGCCCGCCCCCCGCGACTCCCGCGGCCATACTCACCCCACATGCCACTTCACAGGTACCTGTCCAGTTCACTCACGCGCTATCATCGTAAACAAAACCTAATATTACAATAGATGTACTATTTAACAGAAAGAAAGAAAAAACGTTTATTGGCTACATGCCACAAGTACACACGAACACAAATAAAAAAAAAAACTTAGAAATAGAACTTAAAAATAGAACTTAAAAAATAAAACTAAAAATAAAACTTACATAATTAAGATAATATAACAGACATATTTCTATGTGTGACTCACGGCAGTGCCAAACAGGCCCTGTTTAGCAAAATGCCAGACAACTGGTGCCTGACGCTGATTTTCAACAGGTCCTGTTTGAGAGGTGAAGAGAAAATTAGCTTTATACAATCACTGCGAGTGGCTGTGTGCATCGGGGCGCGACAAATTTACAAATAGATAATAATTTGTTCTCTAATTTTAAGGGACTGGGTATAAATAAACTAATTAGGTGCTAGATTGAAATGATACATAAATGTAATTTAATATTTATATGTATACGAAAATGAAAGAAAGAATACGAGATGAGTGTGATTATTATTACTATAATAATTTATTAATTACATTATGGTGACATTAGTAAATTGGTGCATTAAGTATATGTGGGTATGTCCAGCTCCAAGCCGGGGGACACGAGAGGCACCCAAAGGAGCGCACTAAACCGCGCAAGCAACAGCAGGCAACCACGACAGACGACGACTATCTCAAGGGTCACGACTACGTTCCACATCATAATAGTAATAATGGATAAATATAAATCATATTATTGAAATATTCTGATGCACCATACCCAGTTTCCTTTGCGCATCTATCAAGTACTGCCGTAAACGGGTTCTAAATATATGGATTGTGCCCACCACTCTTATTGATGGCGGAATGTTATTCCACACCTTGGATGCAGCGTATCTAAAACTGCTTCTAAAAGCTGCCGTCCTGTGAGCCTGTATTGTTAACTGTTGTGCACAGAGTCTGGGCGCGCAATCCCGTCCACTGGTCATCCAACATAGCTTGTCATACAAATATTTTGGTTTTTTATATTTAATTATACCAAAAAGCAGACATGCTAGGTGAAGTTTTTATGCATCATTTTCATTTTAAGCACAGAGTGCTTGTTTAGGAATGGAGTGATGTGACTTCTAGGGGGGACAGTATAACAAAATCGTGCACATGCATTTTGGACTCTTTGAATAAGTCTGTCTGTACGAGCTAGCAAGCGAGGGCCGTAAACCGTATCAGTGTAATTTAATTTTGATAGTACAAGGGTTTCGACTAACTGCTCGCGTAGCTTTTCAGACAAGAAAGGCCTCATTTTGTACAGTAGCTTCAATCGGTAAAAACAGTTTTGAACTGAGCTAGCAATATGTTTTTCAAATCTAAGATTGAAGTCCATACATATTCGTTCATTTCATCCGTGTTGGCGAAGCGCGCAGCCTTGGGTGGTTGCGCGCTTCGCCAACACGGTCAATAGGCTCCCCCATCAGAGACAGATTCAGTGTTAAGGGAACTTTCTTCATAGATGCTGCCTTGTACCAAACAACATGTATTTAGTTTTTGTCGGGTTTAATACTAAACAATGCTCTACTGACCAGGCAGCGATTCTATCCAAATCATTGTTTAAATGCTTAACAGCTGTACTATAATCCTCCGGTTTAAAATATATATGTGGGATTAGCTCAATGGATTTCCAATTAAACCGCTGATTTCTTCTTAAAAACTCTATTTATTTCTCCTTACAAAATTACACGTCTTATCGTCTTGGTATCGTCCTAGTTCTCCCCCATTCTATATCCTTTACTTATTCTACATCTTTAACATTCATTCGCTATCTCTTTCACTCCTTGACTATTTCGTATATCCATCTCTGTCACTCGTTTATGCTTCACATCCGTCATTCATCTTCACGTCTCATTCCACTATCCTGTCATAACGTTCCATTCCTACAGCTCGGCCATTCTGCTAACTGACTGTCCCCAGTCAGATCTACATTGAAAGTATTTCTAATTGACAACAAAACTATTAACTTAAAGTAACCCTCCTCTTTAATACATACTTTACATCATCCTAGTAGATAACACCTTACTTTAAAACAATAAATTGTTAACACAACAACTTTAAAACAATAAAATGCTAACACGACAACTTTAAAATACAAATCAAATGTGAATACAAATAAATTTCAGGTTATCACATAACACAACTTATACTAATACCATCATAATGAAATATTAGGTCAAGAACAAACCCCAAAGGTCCCCAACCTAACAAACAACAACTAACGAAACTTACTCACCTAACTCAACAGTATTGCCAAACACTGGCCATGGTTTCATATTATCTGCAGAGGAAGAAGTCACTCGAGAACCATCTGTTCTGTGATCCATCTTCTCCACATCATATCGATCATTTCTTTTTACTTTGGTAATTCTGTATGGTCCTAGATACTTCGGCTTGAGCTTCAATCTAGTACCGAACTGTGTACGTTTGATGGCTACAACATCTCCTACTACATATTTTCGACTTTCTTTTCTTCTTCTATTATACGTCTTACAATTTTCATCTTGAACTTTTCTTATTTGTTCTTTAGCCTTCATCTTTAAGTCTTCTCTATTCTGCATGAAATTACTTCTATGCTCTTGCTGAAGCAAATCATAAATTTCAATATCTTCTTTAGTTTTCATTTTTGTACCCAACATGAGTTCAAAGGGAGTAGTGTCAATGCTTCTTTGATATGTGCTATTTAATGCTTTTTGCACCCGGCTGACCTGCTTGTACCACTGAGATGGCTCCTCAATGCATAGCTTTGCTAATACCGCTATAATTATTCTGTGAATGCGCTCCACTTGACCATTCCCTCTGGGCACACCTGTTGTTATGGTTATATGTTGAATACTCTCCTTCTCACAATACTCCTTAAAGTCGTTGCTGGTAAATGCGCTACCGCGATCTGAAATCAAACGTATAGGATTCCCAAACGTTTGCTGATGAATCTGTAACTTGTCTATAGTCTCCTTACTGGTAGTCCCCTTCACTGGAAACAACCACACAAACTTTGTAAATCCATCTACAACAGTTAGAATGTAATTATACATCTTCCTCGTCTCTGAAAGAGGTCCAATATGATCACAATGAATAGTATGCAACGGAATGCTTTCTTTATCAATGCAATTTAAGAATCCCTCCTGTTTACCTTCTTTTTTGGTCGCTAGCAGACATGTTATGCACGACAGTAAAAACTCTTCAATCTTCTTGTTAATATTTTTGATATAATATTCTTGTTCCACCAGTTGTATCATTTTCCTTTTCCCAAAATGTCCCTTCTGGTGTATTCTTCGTAAAATCTCAAATTCTAAATTTCTTGGTATTACTAACCTTCTTTCTAGTCCTTTGTACAATAAACCATCGCTGTAGACATAGTCTTCATATGGCTGAAGTTTTACTATCTCTATAATCGCCTTTATACCTTCATCCAACATCTGTGCTTGCTTGACTTGATCATGTAGGCTTAACTCGACAGCTCCAACAAATGGATTTCTGCTCAAAGCGTCCGCATGTTGCATTTTGCCTCCTGATCGATGTTCAACCACGTAATCATACTCTTCAAGCAATAATACCCATCTGGCTACTCTAGTTGTTAGGTCCTTCTTATTCAATGTCTTCTGAAAGGCTTGACAGTCTGTAACAATTTTAAAGTGTTTTCCGTACAAGTAATGCCTAAACTTCTTTACACCCTCAATAATAGCCAAAGCTTCCAACTCATAGCTACTATACTTCTTCTCAGCATCACTGGTCTTCCTACTGTAGTAGTGTACAGGATGTAACTCATTTGCATAGTCTCTCTGAAGCAAAATGGCACCGTATGCTATTGCAGAGGCATCAGTATGCAATTCAGTTAATAACTGAGGATCATAAATCCTTAACACTGGGCTACTAGCTAAAGCATTCTTCAACATGTTAAATGCACTTCTCTGAACATCTTCAAACACAAAGTTAGCCTCCTTCTTCAATAAATCAGTTAATGGTTTAGCTATCAATGCAAAATCTTTAATATATTTCCTAAAATATGAAGTTAATCCAACAAAACTATGAAGTTGCTTTAAAGTCTTGGGTTCAGGGTACCTGGTTACAGCATCTGTTTTGTCCTGAGAAGGTTGAACTTTTCCATCTTCTATAATGTGTCCTAGGTACTCTATTCTTCGACATAACAATTGCGCCTTCTTCCAATTAATCTGCAAGCCATATTGTGATGCGACAGCTAACACTTCTTTTAACCGTTGCAATGCCTGACATTCATCCATAGCAGGTATTAATAAATCGTCAATGAATATCACCAATATTCCCTTTGCTATAAGTTCCTGAAACACCATCGTTACAAATCTCATAAAATACTTCGGGCAAACCGACAAACCAAACGGAGCCCTCAGAAACTCATACTGTCCATTGTGTGTAACAAAAGCAGTGTACTTTATGCTTTCTTTACTGACTCTCAAATGAAAGAAACTATTTTTTAAATCTAACACACTAAAAACACGAGCACCTTTAAGTTTATCTATCAAATCATCAATAATAGGCAGAGGAAATTCATCTTTAATCATCTTTTTGTTTATAGGTCTATAGTCTACACACACCCTAGTACTGCCATCTTTTTTCTTTACTAACACCAAGGGTGAGGAATATTCTGAAAAACTTACACGAATGATCCCATCCTTAAGCCACTCTGATACTTGCTTTTCCACAATCTCTTGTTCAGCCAAAGATATACGCCTTGGTCGTTGAGTCACTGGTATATCATCCTTGAGTACAATATGCAATTCTATCGGCGCCTCCTTTACCTGTACTGGTGTATAATTCTTCACACAGTCAATGACTTCTTGTTGCACCTGCTTATCTTGAATAGTACCTAAAACAAACTCATCCTGACTTACCACGCACACAAGCTTTGACAACCAACTGTTTACATTTGGAGTAATTAGTATTGACCCCTTTGACATAATGGTAAAAACATCTTTAAGGAATTCTTGACCCAATATTACGCTACACGGCATACAACGCCTAGGAACAACATGAAACGCAATATCTTTATATTCGTGTCCATCTAATAACACACAAGCAGTAAACTTTTGCATCGACCTTACACTGCCGCCTAAACCCACCAGATTCGTGACAGTGTTCACAGACTTAGGAGCCCCAAGATGATCGTAAAGTTCGGTACACACCAAGTTTATCTCACTACCGGAGTCAATTAATGCTTTAACTTCGCACTTATTCACTAAAACTGTTTTGCAAGAATTTTCGAATCGAAACTGTGCCGGCGTTTTTTCTTCGACGTAAACATCAGTGAAGTTGGCGTCAGTTCCCACTGGCATCGCCATCTTGTCGCCGTCGCTGATGTTGGTACTCCTGTCAATGTCATCAGTATCACCAACCGCAGACTCACGAATGTTCGGAGTGAAGTTAGTCACACACATCGTTCGCTTATCTTCGTGAATGTTCGGTTTTCCGCCTTGCCGTTCACGTTCTCGGTTATAGGTCTTTTCATTCGTATTCGTATTATTTGTTGAACGAATGCATTGAGTAGAAATGTGTCCAAACTCATTGCACTTAAAACACTTCATACCTTTTTCTTTATTTGGACACTTTGATGATTGATGATTTTTTTCACCACAGCTGTAACATCTCTTGATCCCCGCGCCATTTTCTTGATTTTCAAACTTCCTGTGTCGACTATGATCGTTGTTTTCCGTCCTCATTTTATCTTTGATAGTCTCGTAAATCTTAATCTTTTCTTTTAGGTCCGCATACGTCGTAACTCCGTACAACAACATTTTATTAACTTCCGAGTCGATTATGCCGTCAATTATATACTTAATGGCAACATAATCTGGCATCTACACACTCTAACACACACATACGTCCCACCACTCACACACATACTACCACTTACATACACTTCACGCATTCACACTTAAATCAAACTCCACAGATACTGCACACACTCTCATAATCACTTCCGCTCTTACTAACTCTTAATTTGTGTAATTAATGTTATATTCTAATCTTAGCAGATAAGTACTCCATACTATTGCAAACACTTTGTTGGCGATTTTATTAAAACTCCTGGGAAATGGCATTGATAACTGAAACACAGGCATTGCCTAGTTCGGTTACAAAAGCTACATCCAGTTTACAATGTTATACACTGCCAAATTATAATTTATGTAAACTAGTACTAAGTTTTTTGAGAAATAAATTACTATTACTACTATTACTATTACTATTACTATCTTGCCGCGTTTTCCCATTTCCTTCATGACTAACATGTAATCTAGACACCGTTCGTCCTTTTTTTTCTTTCTGGCGGCCATCATCTCGTGGATGGTTTTACTATCCACCGTATCTGGAAACTCCTTAAGTAATCCAGCCTTTAAATCCTCCCAACTCTTATAAGGTTTTTCAGATCTGAGCCACAGCGCAGCAGTTCCGACCAAAGCCCTTCTGGCTACGATCAGAGTTTGCAGGGCCGTCCATTGAAAAATCTCGGCATTGTCGTCAATGTCCTGCGCCCATTTCGCTACTGAAAATGTCTTGTCTTGCCCACTGAAATTTGGGACAAAGCTCTCATGGAAAATAGCCTGATCACGGTTAAACCCTTGCCTAGCCGATGTGGATGCGTCATGTTCGTCTTCACCGTCGTTGGCTTGGCGGCGATTTTTCCCTTGTCGCGGCGACTTTTCCATTTTTCGTCTTTTCTTTCCTTGTCTTTTGTAACTATTGTTACCGTCTTCAAACAGGATGTAATGTTAACCGTCTTCTTTCCGTAATAGCGTCTTAACGTCTTTCGTGCAACCCTTGTGCCGTCTTGATTTTTTGCTTCTTTTCAACGGAAACTGGAAATAATGAGCTATCCCGGACGAGCCCCCAAAAAGTTGTGGGATTAGCTCAATGGATTTCCAATTAAACCGCTGATTTCTTCTTAAAAACTCTATTTATTTCTCCTTACAAAATTACACGTCTTATCGTCTTGGTATCGTCCTAGTTCTCCCCCATTCTATATCCTTTACTTATTCTACATCTTTAACATTCATTCGCTATCTCTTTCACTCCTTGACTATTTCGTATATCCATCTCTGTCACTCGTTTATGCTTCACATCCGTCATTCATCTTCACGTCTCATTCCACTATCCTGTCATAACGTTCCATTCCTACATATATATATATACTTGGACATCGTCAGCATAAATATGATATTGACACTGTTGAAGGCACTTAATTATGTCAGCACAGTACAGTATAAATAGAATTGGGCCTAAAATTGAGCCCTGAGGAACTCCCCTCTCCAAAGAAGCTAGGGCTGAAGCTAAGGTAGTACCGTCACTTAAGCGCAATTCAACAAATTGTTTTCTGTCACTGAGGTAGCTGCGGAACCATTGTATAGCATTATCGTCGAATCCATAGTAGCTTAGCTTAGACAGTAACAGAGATACATTTATACAGTCAAAAGCGCGGTAAAAATCAAGCAGAACCATCAGTGTACACATGCCTTTATCTTGGGCAGCCAAAATATTATCAGTTACATCCAGCAATGCTGTGGAAGTACTACGCTGCTTTCTGAAACCGGATTGTAGGTCAGGTAACATTTGGTTTTCTTCCAAGAAACGTGTTAGTTGAAGGCACACTACTCTCTCCAATACCTTTGAGAGACAGGGAAGTATACTAATAGGCCGCAAGTCTTTAATTTCTAAGGGGTTTGAATTTTTCGGTATAGGTCTTACAGTAGCAATCTTCCATTGGTCGGGAAACGTAGAACTCCAAATTGAGTAGTTTACAATGTATGTGACGATATCCAAAGTAAGTGGCAAAGTTAAATTAATCATATTCAACGATATGTGGTCGCAGCCTTCAGCATTCGATTGCAAATTAAAAAGAATGCGTGAGATTTCGCTGTCCACAGGTGAAATGGTGAAAGTTGCTTCATTAAATCTGTGAGACTTATAGTATGCTGTAAGCGACAGGCTGGCCAAAGGGTTGCCAGGAACATTCAAAAAATAATTATTTATTAAATCTGGATCTCTAAAGTGTGATGGTAGGTCTTGGCCGCGCTTAGAGGAAGAAAGTGTAGTTTTAATGTTTTTCCACAACAATTTTGGATTTTTAATTTGCTGTTTTTAACTGGCCAGTAGACAATGATAATGCCACTATTGAATCGGCTGATGATATGCTGGCACTTCAAGCTGACTTATGTCGGCTTGAAGAGTATTGTCAGGTCAATAAATTGGATCTCAACCCATCAAAGTGTTCCGTAATCACTTACACTAGGAAACGTGCGGTCCTGGTCACCACTTATACTTTGGTGGGCCAACTTTTACGAAGGTGTAATACTATACGTGGCTTGGCTGTTTTCCAAGATAGTAAGTTAGTTTTCAACCGACGACAAAAAGAGGAGGTTATCAATTCGACGCGTATATTTTTTTTTTATGTATGATCACCGATTAGTCGAAGACGGCTCAACCGATTTGAAAAAATATTTTTTTGTTTGAAAGGGTATACTTCGAAATTGGTCTCATTGTCACCAGGTCAGGATCTGATGATGAGATCCTGGAGAAATCGAGGGAACTCTTCAAATACTATAGGCACACCTATGGCGTTTTGGGTATTTCTTATAGTAACTTGTGCAGTTGCTCTCAAATAAAAACTTTTTACCAAAAAATTAAACCGACTTCCAAAAAACACTGCAAAGTGAAAAATAACTTTAATTTCGGAAGTCGGTGCCAAAAACGAAAATACAAAACTAAAGACACCGACTACCGAAATTAAAGTTATTTTTCACTTTTCAGTGTTTTTTGGAAGTCGGTTTAATTTTTTGGTAAAAAGTTTTTTTGATACACACATTGACGCCATAGTCAAAAAAGCATCGAAACTTCTGGGATTTATAATGCGTCTTTCTAAATGCTTTACAGATGCTAAAACGCTCAAAATATTGTATTGCACTTGTAGGGGAACCCTACACTTAGTGATAGATAGCGGGGCGATTCTATTAGGATGATGATGATGAAATAAAACCGACCGTTGCGAATGTTCGATAAACACTGATTTATTGTAAAAATAGATTTAACATAATGATTTGTGTAATTGATATAATTGATGTGTGTGCAGAATGCACGGAGCGTAAGTTGTTAGATAAATGTACGGTTCCGTACAGCACTTTTGAAGAAGTTAGCTCAAGTATGTGTCTCAGATATGGAATCCAAGGTATCATAAATACATCGACCGGATTGAAAATATAAAGAAACGGTTCATCAAATATCTTTGCTTCCATCAAAAGATTCCATATCACCCAGCAGGTTATCATCGACTCCGTAAGAAGTACCATCTGTTGCCACTGGTAGATCGGCGTAAAATTGCAGACTGTTTGTATTTATTGAAAATCCTCCACAATAATATTGATAGTCCAGAACTACTTTCTATATTTTATTTTAACGTACCCAACAAAACATTGCGCTTTAATCCTCCCATATGTATACCTCATTCATCATTTAATTATAGGTAAAATAGCTATATTGTGCGCGCAAGCAGAACTTTTAATGAGATATGCAAGCAGTATGATCTGGATTCTTTCACAACTAGTGTGAACTCAGCCAGAAGGTGCTTAAGCCTAAAATTTTTCAAGTGTTAGTGGTTATGTTATGCTGTTGACTCATTGCAAGCAAATCTTTATATATTATGTATTCTTACTGTGTAAATTTTAACTTTAATTTATAATAGCTTTATTATTGCTTGTTTATTGTTAGTCTAAACGTGAGGACTTGTTATTGGCTCTCTGGCGACTATGTATTCCTCTTTTTTATGTTTTTATTAGCTGTAAGACCTCCATAAATAAATAAATAATAAAGGGTGACGCGCACACTCAGGTGGTGGCATGCAGTCGTGTGCGGCGTGCTGGTCGTGTGCGCGCTGGCCGAGCCGCCCGAGGACGGCGCCGTGCGCATCCTGCCGGCCTCGGGCGCGGGCGCGGCGCTGGGCGCGCTGGCGGCGGCGGCGCTGGCGGCGCGCGGCCTGCCCGCCGCCGTGCTGCGCGCGCCCGCCGCCTGCGCCGCGCCCGCCGCCGCCGCCTGCCGCAACCGCGTGCTGCGCGCGCTCGTGGCGCTGGACGCGCACGTGGCGCTGCTGCCCGTGCCGGCCGCCAGCCCGCTGCCCGCGCTGCGCCTGCGCGACGTGGGGCTGGCGGACCTGGGCGACGTGGCGCCGCCCGCGCGCCTGGCCTGCCACGCCACGCCGCCGCCCGCGCCCGCCCCAGCGCCGCGCTCTCTGCTTGACTTCAGCGACGCAACGGTAGCGGCACGGTACCGCGTGCCGCACGACGCCCTACTCTCCGCTCTCCGGGCGGCGGAGGACACGGATCCCTTCGCGTACGTGACCTGGGCTTGAATTTAGATAACCGACACAATACTAATATCAAATAGTTATTACAAAAACAATTTGTTGATGTTTACAGGTCCGTCTGCTTTGCGTCGAACTGCTCGAGTTATATGTTCACCCCCGACTGGTGCTCGTTGGCTAACTCCACTTGCGCGACGCTACTGACCGACGATGAGAGTGAGGCGCGCATGCTTGCTGACGTAGTGCAGGAATACAAGTTGTTCGCGAGCATCGTCGCCGTGGGCGCCCACCTGCTGGGCGTGGGCGAGCGCCTGGCGCGCGGGGCGGGCGCGGCGCGCCTGCTGCTGTGCTCGCGCTCGGCGGACCGCGCCGCGCTCGCACGCTTGCACTTCACGACGCTGGCGCCGCCGCCATGCGACGCCACTGCACAAGCTTGTCCTTTCGATCCGTATCGCCTGTCGAAGGTTGTGAACGAGCGTGAATTGCATTCGCCCAGCGTCATCAGCATCCTAGGTAGGATCGAGCTTACGGAAACAGAATTACGAGATTTTATTCGTCAATATCGCATATCCGGGCCGAAGGCGGCCGTCGAGGAGGTTCTGGCGCGCCACCAGGAGTGGACGCGGCCGCCGCGCGAGGCCCGCACCGCCGTCATGCTGCCCGAGGACACGGCGCGCGAGGCCTATGACGCCGGCGCACTGCGCGCCGCCGCCGTGCTGGCCGAGCAGGACTCCCCCGACAGCGACACCATGAACTTCAAAGTGGAGTTGCTGGACGACCAATGCAAGTCCACGCTGGCCTTCAAGTACCTGACGGACGCGGTGGTGTCGGAGTTCGGTGCGCTGTCGGGAGTGGCGGGCCCAGCGTGCGGCGCGGCATTCGCGGACGTGGCGCGCCAGAGCCCGCCGCTGGCGCTGCCGGTGCTGGCGTACAGCGCGCAGGCGCCGCCGCCCGCGCGCGCCGCCGACTTCGCCGTGCTGGCGGCGGGCGACGCGCGCGAGCAGGCGCGGGCGCTGGCGGCGCTGGCGGCGCACTGGGGCTGGCGGCGCATGGCCGTGCTCAGCGAGCTGGCCACGCGCGCCGCGCTCGACGTGGCCGAGCTGTCCGCCGACGTCATCGTGCACGTCGAGCTGCCCGCCGACACTGACGACCTCGACTATGACAAAATACTGCAGGTGCGAAATAAGTATTTACAGTTTCGGTTACTGAGTTTTATTAGGTACTGTAGGTACTCTAGTACAGATAGTTGGGTCTCTTACCTGTATGTAGTTTCTGAAGTGTGACACAATATTGAATTATCGTCGCATCATAAGGTAAGCCCTTATGTAGCGACGGTTATTAATTAGTAGACAGGTAGTGCTCATACCCTAAGACACCAATTGGGATTAATTTTGATGTTATGGATTGGCAAATAATAATACCCTAAATGAGTTCTTTATGTCATCGGCGTAAAAAATATTAACAACGTAATCTAAGAACCAAAATAAGATGAATGAAAACGCCATCTAGTGATGAATAGACTAACAAATTTGTATTAGGATCGCAGTGTTTTTCGATACTATTCGTGCTGTGCGATAAGACAGGCATACATTATTATCATAACTATTTACAACTTATACATAGTTTCGATGTTTTTGTGGCTTCCAAACCGTAGTATGTTACAACCAATTTTCTCTAAAATGTAAGTTTATATACCTATATATATATCATATTGTGCCTCAAATTTATATATTTATTAAATAACAAAATAAGTATCTAAAATTTCCGTTCCCTGCCCCTGATTCATGATGAAATATGATGAGTTCAGAACCGCGTCGTGCTAGGGAGCATAACTTTATAGGCATATGTGTGCGCAGTGGGCGCGACGCGCGACGGCCGCCAACGGGCGCGTGCTGTACGTGTGCGCGGAGGACGCGCGCGTGGTGCGCGCCGCGCTGTGCGCCGGCGCCGCGGCCGGCCTCACGCCGCGCGCCGGCGCCGTGTGGCTGCTGCCCGCCACGCTGCCTAGCGCCTGGCTGCGGCGCGGCGCGCACGACACCCACAACTGCTCGCAGCAGCAGCTGCTGGACGCCGCCGCCGGCCACCTGAGCGCGCTGCCGGGCTGGCTGGCGGCGTGGGACGAGCGGCCGCCGGACGCGGCGCGCCTGGCGTGGGCGCGGCGCTGGCGCGCGCAGTGCTGCATGCAGCGCGGCGGCTGCGAGCGCGACGCCTGCGAGTCCCCGCCGGCGCACGCGGCGCTGCTGTACGACGTGCTGCGCATGTGGGACGCCGCGCTGCGCCGCCAGCTGCGCAAGCGCCCCGCGGCGCTCGACAATCTGCACCACAGGGTCATCGCCAGGTCAGCCGACGATTACCTTTAAAGTATCTATACTCAAAAAGGAACCTATTCTGATTCACTGACTGACTGAATATTTCATCATCACCGAACATGAACTATTCAAATTGAACCCATAATCTGTGGTTAATAGAATTAGGTATTTTATAGAGTTAGAAGAATTTTTGGTAAAGTTTGGTTGAAAGTTTGTATGGAAGTCCATTTTTAAAGTTAAACAACTGTTTGCAAAAGAAAAATGCAAAATTGAATAGAATGAGTTAAAAAATAATTATTTATTTATTTATTTACTATATGGAGGACTTACAGCTAATAAAAACATAAAAAGAGGAATACATAGTCGCCAGAGAGCCAATAATAAGTCCTCACGTTTAGACTTATACTAAAACTAGTTTTTGCGTGTTGCGCGAGGTGCAAGCACCTCGCGTGCTTGAGACAAAAAAAAGGGGGGGGGGAGATGGGGGGTGTTAGTATTTGCGTGTTGCGCGAGGTGCAAGCACCTCGCGTGCTAGTGAAAAGAAAATGGGGGGGGAGATGGGGGGGGGGTTTAGTATTTGCGTGTTGCGCGAGGTGCAAGCACCTCACGTTTCACTTAAAAAAAAAAATGGGGGGGGGGGTTTGCACAATTATTTGGACTAAAGCGTTGCCCCTCTAAATGAATCTGAAAAAAAAAATGTTCCAAGTCGCTTAATTTCCGAGATCCGCCTAAAGGGGGTGAGAAAGGGGGCAAGGGGGGCGACTTTGAAAAATGGGTTTTTACTTTACCGAGCTTCGTCTATACGAATCCGTAAAAACAAAAAATACGGGTCTCGTAGTTTCCGAGATACGATAAGGAGGGGGGAGAAGGGGGGTGAAAAGGGGAGGTTTGGCACTTTTCCCGTAGGTTTGAGAGTTACTTGTTTACGAATCTGTCAAAATATACCCACCTCCCCATCCACCATCTGGGAGAACAATTATGTCAATGAGTGAGTGAGTCAGTGAGTGGTAATTTAGCTTTATATAGTATAATAAAGTTATAAGCAATAAACAAGCACTAATAAAGCTAATCATAAATTAAAGATACAATTTACACAGTAAGAATACACAATATATGAAGATTTGCTTGCAATGAGTAAACAGCATAACTTAACCACTAACACTTGAAAAAGTTTAGGCTTAAGCACCTTCTGGCTGAGTTCACACTAGTTGTGAAAGGATCCAAATTATACTGCTTGTATATCTCATTAAAAGTTCTGCTTGCGCGCACAATATAGCTATTTTGCCTATAATTAGATGATGAATGAGGTATACATATGGGAGAATTAAAGCGCAATGTTTTGTTAGGAACGTTAAAATAAAATTTAGAAAGTAGTTCTGGACTATCAATATTATTGTGGAGGATTTTCAATAAATACAAACAGTCTGCAATTTTACGCCGATCTACCAGTGGCAACAGATGGTACTTCTTACTGAGTCGATGATAACCTGCTGAGTGATATGGAATCTTTTGATGGAAACAAAGATATTTGATGAACCGTTTCTGTATATTTTCAATCCGGTCGATGTATTTATGATACCTTGGATTCCATATCTGAGACGCATACTCGAGCTGATTTCTTACAAAAGTGCAATACAATATTTTGAGCGTTTTAGCATCTGTAAAGCATTTAGAAAGACGCATTATAAATCCCAGAAGTTTCGATGCTTTTTTGACTATGGCGTCAATGTGTGTATCAAAAACTAACTTACTATCTTGAAAAACGCCCAAGTCACGGATAGTATTGCACCTTGGCAAGTTTTGCCCCGCCAAAGTATAAGTGGTGACCAGGACCGCACGTTTCCTTGTGTAAGTGATTACGGAACACTTAGATGGGTTGAGATCCAATTTATTGATCCGACAATACTCTTCAAGCTGACATAAGTCAGCTTGAAGTGCCAGTATCATCAGCCGATTCAATAGTGGCAAAAATTTTCATGTCATCAGCAAAACATAATAGTTTGGATGCATGGAGGCACAGATCAATGTCGTTCACATAGACCACAAATAAGAAAGGACCGAGCAGCGAACCCTGAGGCACCCCACTGGGCACATTCACCCAGCTAGACGTATAGTTATTAATTACTATCGCTTGTGACCTGTTATCAATGTACGAAGCGAACCACCTCAGCAGATCTCCACGAATGCCTATGCGTCTCAGCTTCATTATTAGCGAATCATGGTCGATCCGATCAAATGCCTTACTGTAGTCCGTGTAAACCACATCAACCTGCTTACCATTGTCCATAGCATCTGTAATAAAATCGTTAAATAGGATCAAGTTAGAACTCGTAGACCGTCCCTTTAGAAATCCATGCTGGAAGGTGCTCAATGAGTTTGCAAGGACGGGGTACAACTGGTTATAGAATGATAATCCTCTCAAATATTTTGGCAATAATGCACAGTTTGGATATAGGTCTATAATTGGTAATCTCAGTCTTTGAGCCCTTCTTATGCACGGGTGTAATAAATGCAGATTTCCATAGTTTAGGGACGACACCTTGAGACAAAGACTTAGTAAATAATATTGAGATAGGAACGGCAATAGAAGGCGCACATTTAATAAGAAATGTAGATGTCAAGTTATCAGGTCCGGCTCCTTTAGATGGATCCAAGTTGCGAAGTAGACCGGCAAAAGCATCGATATTTATTTCTATGTGACAAATGTCAGACTACATTTCATCACTGTCGAAGGGGAGGAAAGAGGCTGAGCTGGGGGGAGTATTAGCTGAAGTGTTATCGAGAAAAGTCGATAAGAAGTAAGAAGAAAAAGCCTCACAAATAGATTCTCCCGTAAGCAATGTTTCATCATTATAATTTAATGTATTGGGAATAGCATTCGAATTGTACCGATTTTTAACAAAAGACCAAAAATGTTTAGGGTTGCTTTTAATTGAGCTTTCAGTTTGATTGAGATAACACTTATAACATGAGGCTTCCATAGTCTTCACTCTTTCACGCAAATATTTAAAAGTAAACTCATCAGACTCGTTGCCGTAAGTTTTGAATATTTTCAGGTATTTATATTTTTCCTTAATTGTTTTAATAAGTGATGTGCTGTACCAGATTGGGTATGATTTATTACGTGCTAGCTTTTGCGGTATATACTTGTTTTGAAACTGTTTAATATTGTCTATAAAGTACGCAACGGAGTCATCCAATGATCTGGCTGAGAACTCACGCTCCCAGTTAATGGCACATATCTCGTTATTTATAGACTCAAAATCACCTTTACTATAGATATATCGCAATCGCGGCGCATGGTCGAGGGAAGGAAGTTCAAAGATGTCAATATTAATTAACAAAGCCGGATGATAGAGATCAATAGGCACTAGAGGGTCAGAACACTCACTAACACAGGCAAACCTACTTGAAATGACTAAGTCCAATAGTTTCCCGTACCTATTAACTACCCTGTTATACTGGCCAAAGTCCAACGTACACAAATCATCCGCCAGCATACATTCATCACTCGTGGCTGGGTTCACTGGGACCAGCGAAAGATTATTGGATGGAGCTCACGAGATTCCACTCATATTAAAATCACCCACAACTAAAAATACATCAGAAGTTTCATTCAATGCTGTATGGTTCAATTTGGACAAGAAATTACTAAGTTGTTCCGAGAACGAGAAGCCCCTGTTCTGTTTACATAAATAGACACCGCAAATATGTAAGTTAACGTACTCACGTGATTTCATTTTTTTATATGGTGGTATTTTTGTATGGTGATCCAGATATCCTCCGCCGTAGTGTGAAGGAGCGGTTGCGGAGTGACAGGTAACTCCTTACGCGTCGCGATGAGTACACCACCACCCCTAGTTTGTCCAGTAACAGTATAATCCCGGTCACGACGCCACACTAAATATCGGTCATCAAACAACTCTGAGTTTAACATACCATCAATTAACCACGTCTCCGTTAAAACGATAATATCGTACGAATTCATTAAAACCTGACGATAGAACGAGTCTGTCTTTGTTCTTAAACCTCGCACATTCTGATAGTACCTACACAGTAAGACAGTGTGCACTGTTATTAGCCATTACAGATAACTACAATAATGATCGGATAAACATCAACAACAAAATAACATAATAATGTCAGCAAATGAACTACAAAATGAATACTAATTGCGCACAGAAGATTTAGATATTTGTAAAGTGGGTAAAAACTAACGTAATTTGCATAAAAGCGTAAGTCATCCGATGTTGGACTGGACATGCGAGTGCGAGCAGGCAAGCAGCAGCATATCATGAACGCATGCGTAAGCGAGATAAGTATATTGTAAAGTATTAGAACTAGAAAACAATCAGCGCGATATGGAACACAATAGAGACTCATTAGTGGTGCCGAGGTGGTAAACCTTTTACAAAAATATAACAAATAAATTTTGATACGTAAGATTCGATACATTTTAAAGGTAAAAAAACAAAAATTTAATTAAGGATGCAAATAGAAGCTGTTTGTACAATCTTGTTTAAATCCAGTTCTTTCCTTCCTATGAAAGTGTTGCAATTAGCATCCTTACGTACATGAATTTTGCCGTGTTTCACCCATACAAATTCATAATGTTTTTCTTTGGCAATTATTTTAGTTTTACTCAACAGTTTTTTAGACTCAACGCTTAGATGTTCGTTAACATAAATACGATGTGGTGCTCCTTTGAAGCCTATGTCCGCGGTTGACAGATCCTTATCAGCATGTGCAGCTGCTATAAAGTCTTCTTTTATATACCGGTTAAGGAAGCTCACTATCACTAATTTCTCCTTGGAATTATGTATAGGCACCCTCGTGATATAATTGATTTGGGCCTTCGAACAATTATAGTTTATTTTGCGGCAGATAGCATCCACGATTGTGAATAAATTTTCATCCCTTTTTAGAGGTACGCCCTTAATCTCCACATTATTTAGCCGTGAGCGCTAATCACTGGAAGAAAGCTCGAACTTTGTAGAGGCTAGTTCTGTTTGCAGCGAAGAAACAGTGTCCTGGAGCTTTTCAAATGCGGAGGCTTTAGCTTCTAGCTCAATAAGTCTAATGTCGAAGTCATCGAGTCGACCGCTAGAGAAATCACAACTTTTCTTGAGCTCAATCATCTCATCTTTTATGGATCTTATGTCGTTGGCTAAAGTTGGTAAGCTCAGCAATTGTTGTTTCATTTCACGAATTTCACTCAGCACAATATCCAGCGAAGCAGGAGGTTGCGGTGAAAGCAAAGTTGGCGATGATTTACACACAGAACATTTCCATTGTCCTCTTCGATCAGAGCCCAGTTTTCTCCAGCTCACTTCCGACACACTTGCACAAGAAAAGTCCAAGAATTTCTTGCAACTTCCACATTGCACCCCATCGTTAAACTGGTTATTGCAAATTGCACACGTCTTCATCGCAAACAAAATAATTATTTTATAAATGTAACTCTATGGAACCGTAAAAAGGTTGACGATCTATTTTTTGCAAGCGAAATGCGTACTGTGCTTATGCGTGCTTATTCGGTACTGACTTCAAACTTTTAATGACATATTTTTAACATACCGTTGATAAGAAATGTTATCTTTTTAGTCCACGCAAACCTTCACGGCATTTTTGTTTCTAAAATTTACGACCGATTCCGAAGACAGCCTATCGCGTTCTAGTTCATTTCGATAAAGGGTAGACCATATTGGGATCAAGTTCGAGGCGTCATTGTAACATGCGGTCCGCCCAGTCCTTACGCTGTCAATGACTGAACCCCACACTAGGATACACAGTAGCTCAGTATCGACTGGCATAGTGCTTGATAAATTGTTTTCAGCATAGAGATCTCCACCAGTGATCGAAGTTGTCGGAAGATGTAGGTCAGTTTTCTGACACGGCTGCTCAGATTTCTTATTTGTTTCTCCCACATAAGATGTTGGTCAATATAGACGCCAATGTATTTGACACTGCTTATTGTCTCAAATAATAATAAAAAATAGGTGTAAGAACAAGAGCTTTTTGGAATGCAGTCGCAGGCATGCAGTTAAAGCGTTAAAGATGATGGGGCCGCAGTTCTTCCGCTCACACTGAAATTTATCATTTTTGTTTTGTCCACATTTAGCGTGAGCAGGTTAAGCTGCAGCCATCGTGCTACTTTTTACATTCCAGACTCGGCAGCTTCGGAAGCGTCCCAGCTTCTGACGCGGAAAATAATTGCGGTATCGTCAGTATAAGCGAAAAAACTTTTTACCCAAAAATTATTATAAGTATTTGACATTTAGGCTCTTGTAACTAGGTAAATTAAAAATCGACCAACTAAAAAGAGTGAAATAAAAACTTTTTACCAAAAAAATAAACCGTCTCCCAAAAAACACTGCAAAGTGAAAAATAACTTTAATTTGGGTAGTCGGTGTCTTTAGATTTGTACCGACGTCCGAAATTAAAGTTATTTTTCACTTTCAAACAAAAAAAGAATTTTCCAAATCGGTTCAGCCGTCTTCGAGTAATCGGTGATCATACATTAAAAAAAAAAATATATATACGCGTCGAATTGATAACCTCCTCCTTTTTTTGTCGTCGGTTGAAAATTTGGGCACTGCATAGTTTAAGTGAGCATAGTCTGTTAATATAGATGAGGAAAAAGGTGGGTGCAAGGACGTTGCCTTGTTGCACCCCATATTCTATCCTTGTAAGAGAACTCTGAATTTCATTCATGCAAACCCTCTGGTAAGAGCTGAACCAATTGGTTCAGCTCTTACCTTGCAGAACGTAAACCTCAGACACCAATGCTCTCGAGTTTCTTAATTAGTATTGGCCTTGAAACAGTGTCAAAGGCCTTGGCCAGATCAAGAAAAACACCACCACATTTCTCCCCATTGTCTAGTTTTACAATTACAAAGTCGACCAGGTGGGTGACCTCCGTTGACCTATCACTGCGAAAACCAGAGAAGCTAATAAACAAAAGATTGCTACACAACTTGCAGAAGCAAAACTGACTTTCTCCATATCAATTATGGAGAAAGAGAGCTGATCTTTTGTTCATTAGATTCTCTAGTACTTTTGACATCGATATTTGGAGAGAAATAGGACGATAATTCGATGCCATATAGTTGTATCGCCTGTTTTGTAAATTGGTGTGAGATTTGCTATTTTCATATCTTATTAGAATCTTTGCTTCCGTGCACAATATAGATGCTTTGCCCATAATTCCTTGATGATTAAAATATCTACAAATATGAGGGGTGAGTCTCTAGCATAAAAGGATGTCAAATGTCAATGAGTGAACAACGGGATGAGACGAAATGAAAATGCAAGTAGTCTGACCCAAGCCACGTCTAATTGAACACTAATTGTTAAAAGTAAAATTATTTAAAAGAAACCTTTTAAAAAGATGCATAGAATAATCTAAAAGTATCAATGCACTGTCAAATGTAGGTCGCGTTCAAAGTGCACATGCGCGAGCCAAATAAATGTAATATTTTGAAAATTCATGTACGTGCACCGTACAGGCGGATAGAAACATAAAAATAAAACTTATAGAAATGTACAATAATTTATGTTACAGAGCTCTCATAGAAGACGTGATAAAGGCTAACCACACCGGGCTCACGGGCCAGTTCGAGTGGGGTGGGCAGGGCGGGCGCGCCCGCGCGGCGCCGCTGGTGCTGACGCAGTGGCTCAACGGCACGCGCCACCGCCTGGGCAGCTGGCGCGCCGGCGCGGGGTTCGTGCCAGGGCCGCGCGCGCCGCGCTGGCTCACGGCGGACGGCCGCGCGCCCGACGACGGCGCCGAGCGCTGCGCGCTGCAGGCGCTGGCCGACGTGCTGCAGGCCGACTGCCGCGCCGCCATCGTGGCGCTGGGCGCGCTGCTGCTGGCGCTGCTGCTGGCGGCGCTGGCGGCCGCGGCCTGGCTGTGCAAGCGCCGCGCCGAGCGCAAGTACCGCCAGCGCCTGGCCGCGCTGGGCCTCGCGCGCCTGGCGCCCAAGCCCGGTGGCCTGGACCGCTGGGAGATCCCGCGCGAGCGCGTGGTCATCAACCGCAAGCTGGGCACGGGCGCCTTCGGCACGGTGTACGGCGGCCACGCGCTGCTGGCCGAGGACCGCGGCTGGTCCGCCGTGGCCGTGAAGACGCTCAAGGCCGGCGCCTCCACCGAGGAGAAGCTCGACTTCCTGTCCGAGGCGGAGGCCATGAAGCGCTTCGAGCACAAGAACGTGGTGCGGCTGCTGGGCGTGGTGACGCTCACGGAGCCCGTGTGCACGGTGATGGAGTTCATGCTGTACGGCGACCTGAAGAACTACCTGCTGGCGCGGCGGCACCTGGCGGCGGGCGAGGCGGCGGAGGAGGTGTCGGCGGCGCGCCTCACGGCCATGGCGCTGGACGCGGCGCGCGCGCTGTCGTACCTGGCGCAGCTGCGCTACGTGCACCGCGACGTGGCGGCGCGCAACTGCCTGGTGAGCGCGCACCGCGTCGTCAAGCTGGCCGACTTCGGCATGACGCGCCTGGTGTTCGAGAACGACTACTACCGCTTCAGCCGCAAGGGCATGCTGCCGGTGCGCTGGATGGCGCCCGAGAGCCTGGCGCTGGGCGTGTTCTCGCCTGCCTCCGACGTCTGGTCCTTCGGGGTGCTGCTGTACGAGATCGTGACCTTCGGCTCGCTGCCCTTCCAGGGCCTCAGCAACGCCGAGGTGCTCGCGCGCGTCAAGGCAGGCCACACGCTCGAGCTGCCGCCG
The DNA here is from genome assembly GCA_943138885.2 of Tholera decimalis. Classification (NCBI taxonomy): domain Eukaryota; kingdom Metazoa; phylum Arthropoda; class Insecta; order Lepidoptera; family Noctuidae; genus Tholera; species Tholera decimalis. The sequence continues at coordinate 424,109 of OW964553.2, read as the reverse complement.
GGCATGAAGCCACAGCTGTAAGTTTCTTATTATTACTTGTATAGTTTATACATGTTGCGTCCCAAATGTATTTTTGAACGATCTTTGGTGTGGCAACATTCTATTGTCTTTTCGATGTTGACACTTGACATAACCTTTTCACTTGACAGATAGACTTTGCTTCCTGGTTTAAAAATGTCCGCGTCGGACCTGTTGATTTAATTGTAATTGGTAAAATATCGTTTGGAATCGCCGTTTGCAACCGATAATTGGGTCGCGATTAACTATTGTTTGAAGTTGTAATTCCCATTTGACGAAAACCCTGGGATATTTTTGGATTTATCGCCGGGTTGATGCCACCGCGTGGCACGCGCATTTGTTGGAAATAAGTAGTGATAAATAGCTTCAATCCAGTGTGAGTTTGGGCTGTGATGCTGTCTAGACCGCGCCATCTGGAGACTGGCGCCTTGTGAACGTTCTAGAACACTTGACTTACATCACACTTTTCAATTACTCACCTCATAATTACATACATACCACACTTGGGCGTGACCTAGGAAGGTCGAAGCTTGGCGAACCCAGCACAGAAGGTTAGTGGTAATAAGGTATTTATAAAGCCTCAGAGGCTATAGATTGTTGTCGGCCGGAGAGCCTGTAGATTATTGTGTAAGTTTTGTTTATTGTTGTTGAAAGCAACGGTAGGGCTCCACGAACCGTGGACAAGTTCAGACCGTCCAGTTACCGTTGGCTGGCCTTTTGTAGGACTGAACATTTTGGTAAGCAGAGCGTGGGTTTTAATAATAAATCCACATAGTAAATTGGAAGTTTTGAAAATAACTTTAGTTTAATTACTTAACATAACTTATAACTTGATAAGTTTTGAATATATTGCTTTGTCAGCCGGGCTCAAATAGTACTTGTAGTTTGTACTGTAATTTGTAGTGGTATTGAATTGACAAGTAAGATTTATTTGTGAAATTAGGAATTATTGGTTGTATTTGGTACATAATTTGGTATATTGTTGTAAAAGTTGTTTGGTATTTGTTGCAATTAATAATTGAATGTCACTGATCTGAATTTAAAAGGAATTTAATATAAGAAGAATTTAAAAATAAATAATAATTACACATAGTCTAACATAATAGGACTTGAATTGTGTGTATTGGTTATTGCATTTGTGGTACTTATTGGACTGTGTTGATAGAGATTCTCCGGCTCAATATTATACAGTCAATTGTTGTGTTTATTGATGTTTATTGGTGTTGATCCTGCACAATATATACATTGAATTGTTATTTATTTTGTAACTAGCCATCTGTACCAAGCTAGATTCATACTTGGAATAAGTACAGGGTCGGATTTGGACTTGAAATAATTGAATTTGAGTTTTTATTTTGGTGAAATTATTTGGTCGGCTAACAAGTCATTGTTGTTTGTTTAGTTAATTTTAGCCTGTTGTATTAATATTTGATTGTTGCAATGGCCTCATTAAGGGCAGTCAGGGAAGCTGCTGCCGGATTGACCTCACAGTTGAGATGGTTCACATCGGCAGCTGCAACGGTTGAGCGTGTAGATTTGGAAGAGCTCACCCTTGCTCGGTATGGGCAAGTGATTGAGAGGATCAAGTCAGCTGATGCTGCGCTCACACGCTTCAACGAGTACATCATGGACGTGGATTTGGGGGTGATGGATCAGACAGCCCGCGATAAGATTTTGGGTGAATATGACCAGATTGTCCACCTGGGGGATGTCATATGTCTACGAGCGCGGGAAATTTTGAAGAGTCGGGTGCCTGATGCGGCCAAGCCGAAAACCCCCGTTGTTGCAGGCCCTGGACTATTGGGTAGGCTGCCCACCCTGGAGCTGCCACATTTTGACGGTCGCTTGGACCACTGGCTGGGCTTCCTAAATCTCTTTGAGAGTCTTGTCGATGCACGCTCGGACCTCGGACCTGCCCAGAAGCTGGCCTATTTATTGTCTGTCCTGGAGGGCGAAGCCAGAGCCTTGGTGCAGCACTTGCCGGTGACGGATTCCTCCTACCCGACCGCTCTGGAGCTTCTCTCCCGACGGTATCAGAATGAGCGCTGCCTGGCTGATGTGCACATCGACCAGATTTTGGGGCTACCGGCCATTGTCAGCACGTCGACGTTGCGCACTGACTTGCTGAACCCGTTGGTCTCAGCGACCAACGCCTTGAGACGCTTGGAGTTACCGGTAGAACATTGGTCCTACTTGTTGGTGCACATAGTGCTGCAGTTGCTCCCCGCGGAGCTGAGGTCACGTTTTGAGCAGAAGTATGGTGGGGATAGTGCCACCCATCTTCCCCCCTTTGACGACCTCCTCAAATTTTTGGAAGACGAGTGTCGGGTTTTGGATAACAATCGTGGCGCCACGGGGTCACCCCCACTACTTTCTCGGCCTAAAGACCAGGGACGGACTAGGGCTCGGGGGCCTGTTGATGATCGCCCCACCCCCAGTTTTGCTGGCGCCCGGAGTCCTCGGGCTAGGGGGCCTGTTGATGTTCGCCCCGCCCCCCGTTTTGCTAGCGCCCGGAGTCCTCGGGCTAGGGGGCCTGTTGATGTTCGCCCCGCCCCCTGTTTTGCTGGCGCCCGGAGTCCTCGGGCTAGGGGGCCTGTTGATGTTCGCCCCGCCCCCCGTTTTGCTGGCGCCCGGAGTCCTCGGGCTAGGGGGCCTGTTGATTTTCGCCCCGCCCCCCGTTTTGCTGGCGCCCGGAGTCCTCGGGCTAGGGGGCCTGTTGATGATCGCCCCGCCCCCCGTTTTGCTGGCGCCCGGAGTCCTCGGGCTAGGGGCCTGTTGATGATCGCCCCGCCCCCCGTTTTGCCGGCGCCCGGAGTCCTCGGGCTAGGGGGCCTGTTGATGTTCGCCCCGCCCCCCGTTTTGCTGGCGCCCGGAGTCCGCATCATTGTGACTTTTGTAAGGCAACGGGGCATGTCATGGCGCGTTGCCCGGACTTTTTGAATTTGCATGTAAGTGCCCGCCGCCGCATTGTCAACGCACGCCGTTTGTGCTTCTTGTGCTTGGGGGCCCACTTTCATCGGGACTGCCCCGACCCCCGCCCGTGTAGAATTTGTGAAGGGTCCCACTTAGAGATTTTGTGCGCCAACGCGAACCGCTCCAGCAGACCAGCTTCTGAGGGGGGTTCGCGCAAGGGGGAGTACCCCGGAGACGAGCACCGGGCTGAGACCCGCAAATCTGTACGCCGCACTCCACCCCCCGCGCAAGTTAAACGGGAGCCCCGCGAGCGCCATTTGGTCTCCCCTCGTCAGGGAGAACGCGCATTGGCTGCTAGGCAGCAGTGGCCGGGTCGGCGCCGCTGCCTTTCCCCTCCGTTGGCGGAACGTCCCCGGCTGGAGTCGCGCCCGCCGCCATTCGGGCATCCGGTGGGATATGCCCCTCCAGTGATGGCGAGCGGCTCGGCACACCGCGCAGACGAATATTTTGATTGTTGGCCTCGTCGTGAACGAAGGCAGCCTGGATGCGGCGATCGGTCGCCGCCCAGGCATCACTAAGAGATTGACGCCTGCCCGCTAAAGGACCCCCCCGATCAAGACGGTTTTGTTGCCAACGGCCTCGGTCAAAGTCTGGGGACCCTTGGGTGACTCGATTATGGTCTGTGCCATTTTGGACACGGGAGTCCAGGGTTGCCTTTTGTCGTCTTGGTTAGCGGGACAGGTTGGCCTGAAGGTGAATGACCTTTCAGGCAAGATTTGGGGAATTGGCGAACCGGCTGACACCACTGTTGAGGGAAGGACCTGGTTTGAAATCACCCTTGTGAGTTGTCCGTACCCTAAAATTGGTGCTCCTGCCCTTGTTATAACTGAACTTGGTTGGGACGAGCCACTTCGGGAAACCCTGTTGGAGGACGGTTGAGGCACTCTAGCCTTCCTTATGGGGCCCGTCACCCCCTTTTGATGCCCAAGGAGGGCCACTTGGTTCAATTGTTGGTGAATGATCGTCACACTAAGAACTCGCATGCCGGTTGCAATGCGCTGTTGGCCATTCTGCAGCGAGAAATTTGGATTTTGTCGGCTGATCGCGTCAATGAGGCGAGGCCCTTTGCTGGCGTCGTAACGGATTTGTTGGTCCCCTTTTGTTGAAGACGTCCACCCTTCGTAATAGTAAGATTGTTAAGGCTTATTTGTGTGTTTGTCTGCCTGTCAACCAAGGCAGTACATTTGGAGCTGGTAACCTCCCTCTCGACAGAGGCCTTTGAGGCGACTTTGGAAAGATTTGTGTCTCGCTGTGGGTTACCTCCTTTGATTAGGTCTGATTGCGGTACGAATTACAAGGGTACAAGTAACTATTTGAAGCAGGTATACGCCTTCCTTAATGAGAGCCAGGTTGACATTGGTAATAGTTTGGCCCGCCGAGGGGTCACTTGGTTGTTTGACCCGCCAGCCTGCCCCCCATTGGGGGGGTATTTTTGGGGCCGCGGTGAAAGCGGCAAAGGGACGCTGGCGGAGATTGTTGGGAGACACCGTTCTCACCTTTGAGGAACTAGCTACGGTATTTGGCCGCATTAAAGCTGTGTTGAATTCGCAAACTGGTCAAGACTTCCAATTGATTAGCGGACGGGTAGGCCCGTCCGGGGGGGGTAGATGTTGCGTCCCAAATGTATTTTTGAACGATCTTTGGTGTGGCAACATTCTATTGTCTTTTCGATGTTGACACTTGACATAACCTTTTCACTTGACAGATAGACTTTGCTTCCTGGTTTAAAAATGTCCGCGTCGGAACTGTTGATTTAATTGTAATTGGTAAAATATCGTTTGGAATCGCCGTTTGCAACCGATAATTGGGTCGCGATTAACTGTTGTTTGAAGTTGTAATCCCCATTTGACGAAAACCCTGGGATATTTTTGGATTTATCGCCGGGTTGATGCCACCGCGTGGCACGCGCATTTGTTGGAAATAAGTAGTGATAAATAGCTTCAATCCGGTGTGAGTTTGGGCTGTGATGCTGTCTAGACCGCGCCATCTGGAGACTGGCGCCTTGTGAACGTTCTAGAACACTTGACTTACATCACACTTTTCAATTACTCACCTCATAATTACATACATACCACACTTGGGCGTGACCTAGGAAGGTCGAAGCTTGGCGAACCCAGCACAGAAGGTTAGTGGTAATAAGGTATTTATAAAGCCTCAGAGGCTATATATTGTTGTCGGCCGGAGAGCCTGTAGATTATTGTGTAAGTTTTGTTTATTGTTGTTGAAAGCAACGGTAGGGCTCCACGAACCGTGGACAAGTTCAGACCGTCCAGTTACCGTTGGCTGGCCTTTTGTAGGACTGAACAATACATTTAAATGATTCCGTTAGTGTGTTGCTTCTCAATATGCGTAATAGATAGGCATATAGATGTATTTTTAAACTAAAAAACCGGCGAAGTGCGGGTCGGATTAGATGACCGAAAGTTCCGTACCTAACAAAAACAAACTACTCTGTTTTACACAAATAATAACTTGTAATAAATGTTTTTCAATGAATTTATCCGAAATCAGGTAAATAGAATACAGTTAGTCGACTATTACTCATAAAGGACATTGTTCCGGCTCCATACATGTCACGCCTACGAATCGTTTGAATCGAAAATGACTTAGATAGACACTAAATACTTTATGGAATCATAGTAAATCAATTTTTACTAACAGACACTTGAAGATACAAAAATAATCAATTCATCGAAATCAAGTCCGAAAATAGCCAGGTAGTAAGACTCACAGAGTCCTTTATACACAGCCGAGTCTACCAAGTATGGAATCTGATCAGAGTCCGTTATCAAGCCAAAGTTGTTAGAATAAAACTATAAAACGCATAGAAAATCGCAAAGAAAAGAACTTAGCAATAAAAATTCAAACGAAATGAAATATAACCACACCTGTGTTGCCAATTACGAAAAGCTATAATACCCTAATGTCATACCAGAAATTCCCCATTTCAGATTAAAAAAAAATGGCCAAATGCGAGTCGGACTCGCCCATGAAGGGTTCCGTAATCCGTAGTAACTATAATAAATATAATATACTTAATATATTTATAAGAAAAAAAAAACAAAAAACCTAACAAATTTCTTAAAACTAGATTATTTACAATTTTTACAACTACGCCAAATAACTTTGTTTTTCATAGGATTTGTATGAATTACAAAGTTATATTTGCGGTTTTAGAAAATATACTGTATCTCAAAAACTGCTGACTCGATCTCGTTCAAACTAATTTTGATTGAAATTTTACATTAAGATCTACAACATATAGTTTTTTTTAGATTTTTCACTTCATTATTATAGAAGTTAGAGGGGGGGACACACATTTTACCACTTTGGAAGCGTATATCTTTTAAACGATTAACTTTATGAAAGAGTCATTTTAGAAACCTTAATATCATTTTTAAAGACCTGTCTATAAATACCACACACGTATAGGTTTCATGAAAGAAAATATTTTCAGTTTCAGTTCCATGTATGGAGAGCCCCCTTCATTTTAATATTTTTTTAAATTTTCTCTTAAAATCGGAAAGCGGTTCACAGAATACATCTACCTACCAAGTTTTACATGTATAGTCCTAATAGTTTCGGAATAAAATGGCTGTGACATACGGACGGACGGACAGACAGACAGACGGACAGACATGTCGAAACTATAAGGGTTCCGTTTTTTGCCATTCGGCTACGGAACCCTAATTATGGAATACATTTTCTTCTCCAGCTAGTCCATTCAAGTATTTAAATGAATAAAGTGTTAAATAAATCTTTTTTTTTATATTAATTTAGTTATTGTCAATAATAGGATACAGTGCCTGTTCGATTTATATAATTCATATTATTATGTACCTATATGCGATCAACTCAATTTCAGAAATAATCAGTCAATTGAACAAACGAATGTGAGCTTCACTTAGTGAATGAGACAAAGCGTCAGACTGAAGAAGCATGGATTTCCCGTCCTCCATTAACTAGTAAATAATAAATAGTTAATAGTAAATAATATATAATCGTCAGTTGACGATTATATATTATTTACTATTTACTAGAGTTAAATTAATAACGTAACCTATTCAATATTTTATTATTATTTTTATTTCTATCTATACGTTGAAAATACCCGAAATAGTTCGAATTTTATCAATTTCTGATTTTATCCAGACAACCGTCCGTATTTCCTGAAATCGGGGAAAATCCCGTAAATCGGCAACACTATCTGGCCAATAGACATTTTTACGGCACCACGCATTCGTTAATCGTGACCCAAATTTTTATTTTGAATTTATTTATTTCAAGTTTCCGTGGAATACTAAAATATGTTTCAAGCAGTATAAAAAGAAATGAAAATTATCACGTTATTTATATTCACATCGCTTATATAGGTCAAAATCGAGCAATATCTCTTGTGAAGCCAACTTAGGTCTGATTATTTTCCTTTTGTAGTTATACTCCATATATGTAGGTACTACTACCATGTCGTTTGAATTCCTAGCTATAACCACTTAGTTGGTAGGGGAGGGGGCACAGAACAGATATTTTCTATTCCGTGGAAGGGGGACACTTGTCTGCCCAAAATAAACACTTGTAAGCAGATCACCGAATCGAAAATTGGTCTTTTCACACTCCTATTGGTACAGGCCTGTTGGTATGGTCATTAGCCCTGACTGCTATGCGCAAGGTCGTGGGTTCGATTCCCACCCAGGACAAATGTTTGTGTGATGAGCACGATCATTTGTTCTTTGTCTGGGTGTAATTTATCTATAATATGTATGTATTTAGAAATATATATGTATGTTTATCAGTTGTCTAGTACTCATACCACAAGCTCTGCTTAGTTTGGGACTAGATGGCGCTGTGTGAAAGTTGTGGAATATTATTATTATTTTCCTCCACCCCACATTATGGGGTAGACGAGTTAAAAAAATCGTCTCCTCTTTACGTGAAGGAGGGGTATCATAGACTGACATGGTGAAACTTGGTGAAAAAGGGAAAGGAACATTTATTTATAGACTCATTCGGGTTTCACAATTCAATTCAATTCATTTATTCAATAACGATTTTTACATCATGTCTGAATTTCTATAACTAAACCTTTATATAAACTATTACTGAACTTTAGATCTTTGCAATTATATAAAATACATTAAAAACAAAAAAATAACAATCATAAAAAATAACCATAAAAATATTTTGTGTCAGATTACCAATTATTATCAATATTACTTATATTAAAATAAAAAATAATCATCAACAATACATAAGTCAAACATAATAATTCATTAATAGTCATAAAAATACTATATGTCAAATTGCATATTAATATCTAAATTACAATTAAAAATATCATAAATCAATTCATAATATTCTATAAAATTTTCATTCCTAGTCAATAAAATTATGTAACATTCGATCATAGTATTAATTCATAGTTCATCAATAGAATATAGACACTTATCTAACAAGAACCGTTTAAGCTCATTCTGAAACTCACTTGTATACATAATATTGTATATCGACCTTTTAGTTCTATCGGCAGTTTATTAAAAATCTTTAACGATTTGTAGTAGGCGCTTTGCTTTACTACGTTCAGGTGAGGCACTTGCTTCAACTGGAGATTCTTTCTTCTTGTACTCTTCCTTATTTGCCTTTCATCTTCAGTCTCATATTCAAAGATATATTTTGATAAGTGACTAAGTAAGACCAAAATGTACAAGCTTGGGACCGTCAATATATTTAAGTCCTTAAAGTGAATCCTGCATGATTCTTGCTGTTGAATTCTAGTCATGGTTCTGACTGTTCGTTTCTGAATTATAAAAGCTTTTTGAGTATTGTAATCATAACTTCCTCCCCAGAAAAGTATGCTATATCTCAGTTTTGATTCAACTAACGCATAATAGACCATTTTTAGATGTTTCATGGTCACCTCGTTTCTAAGACTTCTTAGTACATAACAGGCAGAGCTGATTGCATTCTCTAAGTATCCCAGCTCATGTTTCCACTTTAACTGGTTATCTATAAGAACTCCTAGAAACTTAATCACCTCGACCACATTCACCGATTCTCCATTTATGATGCAGTTAATGCTGTCTTTATTATTAGAAGTGGACTGAAAAAGCATCACGTTAGTTTTACTGGCATTAACTTTAAGACCGTTAACAGCAAACCAGCTGTGAAAGATATCCAAGGTTTGATTAACTATGGAATTAAGATCGTGCATATTATCAGCCGAAACAACTGCATTGGTATCATCGGCAAACACCACAAGCTGGATAGTTCCCACAGCTTTTTCCATCATGTTTTGTATAAGGTCATTAACAAACGTGATAAAAAATATTGTACCCAATACGGGGCCTTGTGGTACACCAGTGTGCACAGGAGACAATTGAGACCTGTATGTTTCTTCACTTGGACAACTTTTATCTGTAATATTTGTCTTTGACACCATGGCTTTGATCTCCACGAACATCTTTCTGTTTTTCAAATACTACGTGAGAAGTGCTAATACTTTGCCCCTGACACCGTAGTGCTCAAGTTTTTCTAACAGTGTTTTATGATCCACCGTGTCAAATGCTGAACTTAAATCTAAGAAAAGCCCAGCTACTTTCCGTTTGTCGTCCAACCTGCTAACTACGTCCTTAATTAGAGTTGATATTGCGTCTTGTGTCCCAACGCCTTTCTGGTAACCAAATTGTCTTCTACTTAACACTCCATTTAGGTTGAAATGTCTGAGTAATCTAGTTTTAATTAACTTTTCAAGAATTTTTAAGAGAGTAGGTGCCTAAATGCCTATGTTACGAAAATTATTGCACCTTGGACAGATGTGGTCCACCAAAGGAAAAGTTGTAACCGCACGTTTTCTAGTGTAAGTTATTGCGGAATAATTAGGTGGGTTGAGATCAAGTTTATTAGATCCATAAAATTGTTTCAAGTGCAAAGGTGGCACAGATTTTCATGTCATCGACAAAGCACATTAGTTTGGATGAATGGATACACAAAACGATATTGTACTACAAATAAGAAAGGATTGAACTACGAACCCAGAGGCATCCCATTGAGAAAGGTTTCTCATTAGCAGGTCTGCATGAATACCGATGTGTCTTAACTTCTTTATCAGGGATTCGTGGTCGATCCGATCGATCGATCCTTGTTGTAGTCCGTGTAAACCACTGACTAGCTTCCCATTGCCATAAAATAAATGTTTTGAATAAACATTTTTTATTTAGTGATTCTAATACCTACATAAGCTACGAAAAAATATATAACTTGAACGATTTGGTCGTATCGCAGCGAGGGCCTGATCAAGTCGTGCTGGCAGCAGGAGCACAAGGCGCGGCCGTGCGCGGCCGAGGTGGCGGCCTTCCTGGCGGACTCGCCGCGCCTGCTGGCGCCCTGCCTCGACGTGCCGCTGGACGCGCTGCCGCTGGAGCACGCCGACGCCGAGCCCTGGCGCGCCGAGCGCGAGCGCGCGGAGGTACGTGCCCTCCCAAGTAACACAGTCTTGGAGGTTTAAAACAAATCTGTCTATTAACAGTCTAGTCATGGTTAATCTTTAGATAGGGGCTTTCTAAAGATGGTTTCAATAAAGAAAATGTATTCTTATAGAGTTTTTTTTTCGAGCTCGATTATTTTTAGAGCATTTGTTCTGTAGCATATTTATTTTAAGTACCTACCTTTATAGGTATATTGAATGTTTTAAGATAAAATGCTCTACAAATAGTTAATAAAGCCTAAAGGTAATTTTTATCTTGACGCCATTTTTATTGCTTAATTTTGCTTCAAATTATTTTCTTTACATATTTTAATGCTTATTTTTATGTTTTTTTATAATTAAATTATGTCTAATTTAACATTTAATATGTTTTAAATTACTATATTTTAAATAAAATGAGTATTTTAAACATTAAAATGCAATTATTAAATCGGCTTATATAAATAATTTGGCAAGAAAAATATTAAATCTTACATTTACAGCGGGCGCTCTTATTTTAAGAGAGTTTTACATAATAATCGACGATAGAATTTCAATCGCATATAGATTTGCTTGTTTACCCATTAATAACTAGCTAAAAATAAGTATATATGAAATAATATATATAATAATATATATTTTGTATTTATTGAAAATCCTCCACAATAATATTGATAGTCCAGAACTACTTTCTAAATTTTATTTTAAACGTACCCAACAAAACATTGCGCTTTAATCCTCCTATATGTATACCTCATTCATCATCTAATTATAGGCAAAATAGCTATATTGTGCGCGCAAGCAGAACTTTTAATGAGATATAGCCAGCAGTATTGAACAAACACGGAAGAATTCTAGACCTACTCCTGTCAAATCAGAAAGCCAATGTTGCCCAGTGCTTAAGTCCATTGGTCCCCATCGATGCATATCACCCGGCACTATTGATAGATATCGACTTCATTCAAATACCCACACTTAAATGTGCACCGCGTAATCAATTTATGTTTGACAAAGGTGACTATGATTCCATCAATAATGAAATCTGTATGATTGACTGGAAAGCCGAGTTTTCGATGCGATCAATTGATGAATCTGTAGATTTTTTCAATCAATTATTAACCAATTTGCAGGCTAAATATATTCCTCTGAAGCCGTTCCGTAGTCAAACTTATCCAGCGTGGTATAACTCGGCACTTATTAGAACAATAAAAGAAAAACACAAATACTATACAAAATTCAAAAAATACGGTAATATAGCAGATCAATTAACATTTAAGCTTCTTCGCGAACGAGTAAAACAATTACAATCACAATGTTACGAAATCTATTTGAGTCTTACAGAAAAATCTATAAAAAACAATCCAAAATATTTCTGGACTTATGTAAAGAAACGTCATAACTCAAATACTATCCCGAGCACTTTAAACTATAAAAACGATACCTTGCGAACCGGTGAATCTATTTGTGAAGCATTTTCAGCTTATTTCCATTCAACTTTTCTTGACCCAAGTCACCAAGGCGGACCAATTCATTCTCCTTCTTCTTTTTCTGATATTAATAACCTATCGACAGATATTTCTAATATTCGAATCGATGTCGATGAAGTTACTAATTTGCTTCGTGGGTTAGATACATCAAAAGCGGCTGGCCCAGATAACATCTCACCTAAACTTCTAGTACAATGTGCGCCTGCGATTGCAAAGCCTATTTCAATTCTCTATAGTAAATCCCTACACGTTGGTGTTGTGCCTAAACTATGGAAATCGGCATTTATAACGCCTGTGCATAAAAAAGGTGTTAAAACAGACATAGTTAACTACAGGCCTATATCCAAATTATGTATAGTTACTAAAGTCTTCGAGAGGATTATATATAACCAAGTGTTTTCCGCTCTTAAAAATTCATTTAGTTCTTTCCAGCATGGTTTTTTAAAGGGGAAGTCTACTGTTACTAATCTTGTACTTCTTAATGATTATATCACTGACGCTATGGACAAAGGTAAGCAGGTTGATGTCGTGTACACAGATTATAGCAAAGCTTTCGACCGTATTAGTCATAATATACTACTAACAAAGTTAAATGACATAGGAGTACACGGTGACTTATTGAGATGGTTTGCTTCTTATTTAGAAAAAAGGTCCCAAGCTGTTGTGCTGAACAACTACATTTCAAGTTGGGTTCCTATACCAAGCGGAGTTCCTCAAGGTTCGTTATTAGGGCCCTTGCTTTTTCTTATCTACATAAACGACATTGACTCTTGCCTGACTTCATCCAAATTATTGTGCTTCGCTGATGATATGAAAATCTATACCACAATTTCATCACCTTCTGATGTAACAGCACTTCAGAACGACCTTCGGCGTCTGGAAGAGTATTGTCAAAGAAATAAACTAGATCTCAATCCCGCCAAATGCTCGGTTATTACATATTCACGTAAACGCACGACTATACCTGCAATGTACACCCTGGATGGTCAACTACTGCCTAGATGTAATGCCATTCGCGATCTCGGGGTTCATCACGATTGCAAAATGACCTTTGAAAACCATATTGATGCAATCGTCGCGAAAGCATCCAAATCTCTCGGGTTCATTATGCGTCTATCCAAGTGCTTCACGCAAGCGAAAACTCTAAAAATCTTATACTGTACCTTTGTTAGAAGCCACTTGGAATACGCATCCGAGATATGGAATCCATGCTATCATAAATATATTGACCGCATTGAGCGCATCCAAAAAAGGTTCGTTAAATATCTCTGCTTCCATCAAAGAATACCATATAGGTCCGTAAATTACCTTGATCTCTGTAAGAAGTTTCATTTACTACCGCTAAATATTCGGCGTGACGTTTCAGACTGCGTGTTTTTATTGAAAACTTTCAACAATTCAATTAACAGCCCTGATATATTATCAAAATTTTATTTTAATGTTCCTTGCAAGTCTAAACGGTTCTATCCACCGCTAAAAATGCCACTCGCTACCTCTAAATATAGACAGAATTCGTATGTGTTGCGTGAAATGAAATGAAATGAAATGAAATATTTATTTTGTAAATTGGTTATAAATAACACTTTTACACGTCATGTTTTTTTTTGCGTGTTAAGTTTAGCTAGATGAGGCCGGTATTTCCTAACTGACTACTCTGAGAAGAAACACCGAAACAAACTCAGAGGTCATAGTCTCTTTTAAAGTCCAGACAATTTGTATTTGTATATGAGAAGCATGTAGGTTAATGTCTGTGGTATTTTTTTGAGGAAATAACCACGCAAATTTGAGCGGACCTGTCCAGACAGTGCAAGCATTTGTCAGTTATCATGTAGCTCAACTTAGAATTTAAGGAGCTCAACAATTTGACAAAAAAAAAAAAACCAAAGGAGATTCGCGTAGGCCACACAAGTACTCAAACTGCTTGACATCATTAAATAAATTATAGTGAAAGTTCTATACCTATAGATTTACCTACATTGTCCTCACATTAACAATAATGAAATAATTATATTAAAAAAAAAACAAAATAAATAGGTATATACAATACTTAACAAAACAAATATTTTAATCAAAAAAAAAAAAAAATCAACTATCAAAAATTAGAAAATAAAAAGGGCTCACGTATATCACTGGAGCATCTCATTCCCAAGCCTTCTTGTCCTCAATATAATCTTTAACACTGTAAAAAGCTTTCTGACATAGCTTACGTTTAATAAACAATTTGAATTTATGAATACTTAGTTCTTGAATATGGCTAGGAATTTTATTATAAAAAGTGCAAGCAGGAGCTTTAATGAGGTGTGCAGGCAGCATGACATTGATCCATTTAGAACAAGTATGTCATCAGCGAGAAGGTGCTTAAGCCTTAAATTTTTTAAGAAATAATTAGTTTTAAGTAATCATGTAATTTTATTTAGTTGTTTAGGTTTTTACATATTATTATGTTATTAAGTTTGCCGTTTTCCTGCTGACAGTACTATGTCGTTTACAGTGTTCCTTAATTTAACATGTAACTATACGTGGAGACCTGTGATTGGCTGTCAAATTTTCACACTGTTTCTTGATTGATTTAAGTAGCTGTTGGTCTCCCATGTAAATAAATAAATAAATAAATAAATAAATAAATAAATAAGTATGATTTGGATCCTTTCACAACTAGTGTGAACCCAGCCAGAAGGTGCTTAAGCTTAAACTTTTTCAAGCGTTAGTGATTATATTACGCTGTTGACTCATTGCAAGCAAATCTTTATATATTATGTATTCTTACTGTGTAAATTGTATCTTTAATTTATAATTAGCTTTATTATTGCTTGTTTATTGCTTATAACTTTATTTTAGTATAAGTCTAAACGTGAGGACTTGTTATTGGCTCTCTGGCGACTATGTATTCCTTTTTTTATGTTTTTATTAGCTGTAAGTCCTCCATAAAGTAAATAAATAAGAAATTTGTTACGCCATGATGCAATACAATATTAAGTTTAAATAAATCTTTTTAAGTTCTTCGCCATTATGTGTCGTCGTTGACTGTTACAAATCAAATGTAACTTAACGTTGTTAGTCTTGAGTTAATTTTGGTTTAAAAACTTGACGAGTAAAGACTTCTTTAAAGGTTTCAACTTTATCTATAAACTATCTACTAGTAAAATTTGTGGTCTATAAACAGTTTAGTGAGACACTAGAAAAATCTCTACAGACAATTAGAATATTTACAACTCTTATCTCTATCTATTCATGTTTTCTTAACTCATTCTTATGAGAACGAATAAGGTTGTGCCCACTTTTACTAAATTGTGTCTATAAGGGTTCTTGAATATTACTTGGGGGATATTTTACTCTTAAGGTAAACGATAAAATTAAATTCTATTATATATCTAATAGTCCGTTTTTAGATGCGGTTGTGTTACTTGGGCTGTCCCCGCTGGCTCCCGGGTACTGTGAGTGTCCACTGAGCGGGACTGTGTGTGTTGCAGGCGCGCTGGGTGTCGTGGGCAGCGCCGGCGTCGGCCGCCACGGACACCACGTACCTGAGCGACGCGCCGCCGCCGCACGACACGGACGCCTTCCTGCCGTGACGCACCCGTGCCACTCGCTCGCCGTGCACGGCGTCTACGGACGCTTACCGTCAATCATTCCACACTTTTCTAGTCAAAATGCAGGTATAAAATAGAAATAATATTGTAATTAATTTAATTTAACATTGTACATAAAACCTACTATAAGTTTTTTTATTAAAGAATAATATGAAAAACAGAATGGTCTCATTTCTTTGCCATCTACAAAAAACAAACAAGCAGAACGTTGTGACAAAATCATAAGGTTCACAGTGCACTAGCACTATACGCCTACTGACCTCAAACAAATAACTTTTTCATGCTAGAATTCTGTCACTATATCAATAAACTCTTACGATACTGAATGGCTGACTAACTCATAAACTACACACAGCCGAAACTACTGGGCGCAAAAAGCTGAAATTTGGCATGAATGTTCCTTGGGGAGTGTAGGGGAGAACTAAGAAAAGTTTTTTTGGAAATTCCCCCTTAATATTCTTTTTTAATTCAATTTTTGGGCGAACGAGACATGCAGGTTGTTCATAATGAGAAGGGAAAAAAAAACGTCATGTTTGGCCTTTGTGGCATACAAATATACAAGAAAATTGGTTAATAAATATTGGAACAAAGCTAAAAATATGATTAAATTGTCACATAAAATAAAAATCTAATTTATTTATTTTATTTTACAGAAAGCTTACAGACTAATAACAAAGATAAAATACATTCGTTGATAGGGAAATTTGCTAATTACAAGCTTCCACATATATGATATCAAGTTACATCTAATTTTTGTTGACATTTAACCAAAAAATAATATACTTATCACTAAGGTTACAAACTAAGAATTAAAGCTAAAAATTTAACTAGTAAGAAGATAATCAAATCATGCAACATAAAATAATAAATTATAAACAAATTACGTCTAATCACGAGTGTCACCAAAATATTCATTGTTTCGAATTTTTCTAATTTTCTGTGCACTTGTGCAAAATAAGTCGATTTCCAGGTGCGAGGGTAAATTATTAAATGCGATAACACTGCGTATGGAGAAGGCGTTGCGCCTGTACTTAGTAGATACACAAGGTGCCTGAAGCAAGGGTCGTCTGCGTAGCTTATTTATATTGGTGCGGAGGTTTATTTTACTAAGGAGTTCTGGACAATCAATCGAACCGTTTGCAATGTTTGCCAAAAAACATATGTCACCAATATTACGTCTTACGTCCAAGGGTAAAAATTGGTATCGCTTACAACGTTGTTCGTAGTTATCTGAGAACTGCTTTGCTTAAAGTACCTCAAAAATCTCCTCTGAACGGATTCAATACGAGATTTGTAAATCTCGTATTGAGGGTTCCAGACTTGGGAAGCGTACTCGAGGTGGCTGCGCACAAGAGAACAGTACAAGACTTTTACTGGTTTTAAAGATCGGAAGCTAGCACAAGCTCTAATAATAAAACCAAGAGCTCTGAAAGCTTTCTTGACTATTGCTTCTATGTGGTCATCGAAAAGTAACTTACTGTCATGTACTACACCAAGATCTCGAATAGTGCTTGTCTTCCTTATACACGTACCATCTAGTGTATACCCCGAATCGATAGTAGTTTTCTGGCGAGTGAATACCACGTGAAAACATTTGCATACGTTAAGTTGTAACTTGTCTAACGGGTAGCTCTCACGGTGGCTGTAGACCGACTGTTTGCGCGGGCGGCGTGTGCCGGCGCCGTGGCGGGAGGGGTCGACCGTTAACGAAAATGCGCGCCGTTGTAAGCCTGTCGACTTGATGTCAGCGCGATGGTTCCGTACCTATTTTAGTTTTTATTTCCTTCGCTACACACTCCCCCTCTAGTTCGAACACGGCGTCCTCGCGTTCGGGCTAGCAATCATACCT
Source organism: Tholera decimalis (assembly GCA_943138885.2). Lineage (NCBI taxonomy): Eukaryota > Metazoa > Arthropoda > Insecta > Lepidoptera > Noctuidae > Tholera > Tholera decimalis. The sequence continues at coordinate 406,733 of OW964553.2, read as the reverse complement.
ACGGGGCCGACCACGTTTGCGCTTTTCTCTAACCGGAGTCTCAACTTCTCCGACGAACGGGGTCAAATCAGAGACATGGTAACGTCCTATATGCTCACCTCTGGCTGTTCCTGCCACCACATATGTAGTGGGACTCACTACCTCTCGTATACGATACGGACCATCCCTACGAGGTATAAACTTCGCAGTCTGTCCGGGGCTGACGTCATTCAGCCCTTGCGTCTTTAGCAAAACAAGGTCACCTACCTTATAATCGGGAGGTGGGCGTCTCCCTTCGTCCGCATACTTCTTCTGTATGGACTGGGTGCGTTCGTGAACATCCCTGGCGTCTAGCAACACTGTCGACAACTTACGGAGGTAAGGGGTGATGTTCGGCACGAAATTGTCATTGTCCACGATGACTTTTATATCTGCCACGACGTCTGAAGGTGCGCGTAGCTCTCTCCCGAAAGTTAGGAAAGCTGGTGAAAAACCAGTACTCGCAGTAACAGCGGAGTTCATCGCAAACCTTATGGCTGCGAGATGGGTATCCCAAGATGAGTGATCTTTCCCTACTAATATAGCTAGCTGAGGCTTTAGGTCACGGTTTTTTCTCTCCACATGGTTCGCTTCGGGGTGATATAATGGCGTCAGTGACTGTTTGATACCCATCACATGACACACCTGTTGCATCACTTCAGCAACGAACTGGACTCCGTTGTCGCTTATCATCCTGCGTGGGACTCCAAACCTCATGAAGACCTCAGAAACTAATACTTCAGCGCATTCCACGCTGGTGGCGTTCTCTAACGCGAATAGCTCGACCCAATGGGAGCAAGTCTCTTCTAGTATCAGAATCCAACGGTTACCTTTCGAAGTTCTCGGTAGTGGGCCGAATAAGTCGACAGCCACCACTTCGAATCGCCGGGTTGGTGCCGGAGTCTGAAGCAGTCCTGCGGGCTTCCGGTTGTCAATTTTGTATCGCTGACACGCAGTGCAGCGCTTGATATAATCGGTAACAAAAGATCTCATACCTGGCCAAAAATATCTGGTTCTAACGCGTTGCAGGGTCCTTTCCACGCCGAAATGACCTGCTGTAGGAGCGTCGTGGAATTCTGCCAGGACATAATCTCTCTCATGTGCGGGTACTACGAGACAAGCGGAATCAACGTCTTCAGATTCAGGTGCACACCTATATAACACACCATCTGATATCAGGTATCCTCTCTCTGACCAGCCTCTCCCCCTAAAGGGATCATCGGTTGTCTCCAAATCTTCTATAATATTCCTCAGTTCAGGATCTTTGAACTGGTTAGCGCGCACATCATCAGGTTTCCTGTGTGGTACATCTACTGTCACTAAGCATACCTCGCAACCACCTGGATTTTCTTCGCAACAGGCTGGGCGACTTAGTGTATCAGCAATCACGTTCACCTTTCCGGGAGTGTATTCTATCTGTAGGTCATAAGCTTGGAGAGTTAGGGCCCATCTAGCAAGACGGCCCGTGGGAGACTTCAAGCTCATCAGCCAACGTAAGGGTTGATGATCTGACTTAACTACTACCTTGGATCCTTCCACATAACCCCTGAACTTTGTAATCGCCCATACGACGGCGAGGGCCTCTCGTTCAGTGGTCGTATAGTTGCGCTCAGCTGGCTCCAGTAGACGGCTAGCGTATTCTATCGGTCTTTCGTCAGGGCCCTCCCCCTGCATCAAAACTGCGCCTAGACAGTAACCGCTGCTATCTGTCCGGAGGGAGTAGGGCTTACTTTCGTCAGCTTGGCGTAAAATGGGAGCAATGACCAGGAGTTCTTTAATACGTACGAAAGCAGCTTGCTGTTCTTCACACCATCTCCAGGTACTGTTCTTCTTAAGGAGGTCAGTCAAAGGCTTGGCTATAGCGGCATAGTTCGGTATGAAACGTCGAAACCAGCTGGACGTTGCTAGAAATCCTTTAAGCTGCCTTACAGTCTTTGGGGAAGGCATGTCAGCGATAGCTGAAGTCTTACCTGGGTCAACTTGCAGACCGCCAGGGACGATAATGTGGCCTAGGAACTTAACTGAGTCCCGGGCGAAACAGCTCTTCTTGCGGTTGACGCGTAAGTTAAACTTTGCGAGCCTGTCAAAAACCGCTACAAGATCTTCGATGTGACTCTCGAAGGTCTGCGAAAGAATAATCAGGTCATCTAGGTATCCTAAGATGGCCACTGGTCTGTTTCCTTGAGGGTCTGGGCATATATCAGAACAGACATTGACATTATGTTCTCGAGCAGGCACAAACAAGTTGGATTTGAAACGATCTATTAATCTTTGAAAAGTGGCCCCCGAGTTACGTAGGCCCATCGGCATCCTCTTAAACCTATAAGTGCCGGAGGGTGTCACGAAAGCGGTTTTATCGCGATCTTCTTCTGCAACACATACCTGGAAGTAGCCGGAGTGGAGATCAAGCGTAGTCATGTAGCTGGTCGTCTTGGCCGCATGAAGCACGTCTTCTATGCGTGGGAGTGGGTAACGATCGGGTTCTGTCACCGCGTTTAACTTCCGGTAGTCCACACATAGGCGGACTCCACCGTCCTTCTTCGCTACTAAGACTACGTTGGCTGCCCAAGGCGATTCACACTCCTCTATCACGTCTGCGCGTAGCAGCTTCTCAAGCTCACCGTCCAACAGCTGTTTCTTACCTTGTGACATTCTATAGGGTGGTGAAGCGGTAGGCTCCTGCTTCTCTTCAACCCGAATGTGATGAGTGGCATACGTGGTTGGGGGTCCCTCGGTGGCGAAGCGCTCGGCTCTACTAATGATCAGCTGGTTAAGCTGCGTTCTCTGGGCAGGTGACAGCTTCGTACCTTCATCGTCTCTCAGTGCCAGACTGGTGGTGTCGACTCGCATCAGTCCTGTGTCGCTCGTGGATGTGAGGCTGTACGATTGCACAAAGGTAAACTTCTGCTCAGGAGCATCACTAAAATGCCAACATTTATGTTTTAGGTCTAACAATATACCTGATTTTGTGATAAAATCTTGTCCTAGAAGCGTCCTATTATTCGCTTCTGGTATCACTAAGAAAGTAGTGGGGATAACGCGGTTCTGAATTGTGACATCTGTTAAGCATGATAATAATTCACGTACCTGCTGCGTTCCGTCGGCGAGGCTGAGATTACGGCGAGTTGGTGTGAAGGTGGTGCCGCTGTCGAGGAGAATTTTATATAATCCAGGACTAGCAAGACTCTCGGTGGCACCAGTATCCAACACTGCGACACCAACTAAAGAAGCAACTCCTACTTTTACAGTCGGGTGTGAAAGGTCAGATTCATGAGTTATGGCACTTTGGAAACTCGCTTTATCGGCGGAAGACGTACCTTTACATGTCGGACACCTAGACCGTATTACCCCTAATTGACAGCAGCCGTAACAAGACAATGGCGCGTTATCAACATTACGATCACTCGATTTCGTTTTATTCCTACACCCGTCTATCGAATGGCCAAACTTTTTACAAAAAGCGCAGCGTGGTCTAACACGTTTTAAATTCACATCGCTACTATTATTATTATTCGAACTAGAATGGGGTGTGGTAGGCGACGAAGTGTTTTGAACCACGTTCGTCGTTGTAGGGTTAATGTTTACGTGTGATTCGCGAGATCTCGTAGAACTTTCAAGGTCATTTGTGTGATTCGAATTATTATCCCGAGGTAAATAAGATTTTTTACAAAGACTTACTTCGTTCAGTGACTCCTCCACATACCTCGCTCGCTCGAGCAAACAGTCGATGCTACTTACAGAATCACGTGGAATTCTTTTCCGGAATTTACGATGTAAAAGTCCGTACACTATATCTATTTGCATTATATCTGGTACTACATATGGTAAACGCGACATGTTTGCACGCACTCGCGAAATATACGAATCTACACTATCACTATCACATTGTTCTTTTTCGAAGATATCTCGTAGGATCCGGTGGGCGGGGCGAGGGGCGCCGAACATGAACCGGAGCCGTCGTACTGCGTCGTCCCATGTCTCCACCGTTGTCTTGATTCCTTGCCACCACACGGCGGCCTCTCCTGTCAGCAGCATAGGGAATCCTCGAAGAGCATGTTCGTCGGACACGTTTGCGCACTCCTTATATACGAGTACACTCTCGATGAACGCTTCTAGGGCTTCCGCGCCACGTGCAGCTCCGTCGAAGCGGGCCGTGCACCGTGTGAAGTTACTGTGCAGGGATAGCGCAGGCGCTCCTGTGTGTGTAGCGGTGGGCTGAGTCGATCCTGGTGGTTCGCCGGTTGGCGAGCTCGGCGTCGGCGACATGACGCTTCTCATCACGTTGGATAGTAGTCGCGTGAGTTGTTCTTCGGACATAGATATCGTGTTACCACTCGTCGTGGGTGTGGGCGTCATGGCAGAGCTCGTACTCGCGGGGTTTACTACCGCGTGGTTTTCTTCGTCACTACTGGAAACATCGTGATTATCCTTGGATGCATGCCGGCGTGTTTTCGGCGGCATCTTCTCGCCGGGGCGCTCGGCGGCGTACCAATATGATAATTAATAACGATGACACGGCACAGTAGGTAAAAATACGGGCGTGGTTACGTTCGTTCGCGATCGCGTCGAAGCGCGTGCCACGAGTTGGGCGCAATTTCTAACGGGTAGCTCTCACGGCGGCTGTAGACCGACTGTTTGCGCGGGCGGCGTGTGCCGGCGCCGTGGCGGGAGGGGTCGACCGTTAACGAAAATGCGCGCCGTTGTAAGCCTGTCGACTTGATGTCAGCGCGATGGTTCCGTACCTATTTTAGTTGTAGCATACGTCACACACCCTTCACTTTGATAACCAATCGCTCATACAATGCACAAAGGAATATTATTCTAAGTGCTATAAATTAAATATAATGTCAACAGTTATATGAGACGTGGGCGGAGGGCCGCGTTCTCTCACACAGTGACCACTGTTTAACTTATGTAAACACTACTATTATATATACACAATTCTATTTTAATAAAGAACATTCATTCCACATTCATTACTGCGACTTCACGCCTTGTCATTGCTCTCCCTAACTTATTCTCCAAAGTGCTGTCTAAAGTAAATCTCCGCTACCTTAAATATATTCTCTAAATTAGTGCTCCAACATAGCACTAAAGTAGTGCTACGAGTTAGCGCTAAATAGTTTTTATTTCCTTCGCTACACTTGTTAGTTTCACAGTACGCTACAAATCTTTCAAGGTCTGACTGCAGCAGTTCAGTATCAGACGCCGTACGTAGTCTTAAGGACCTTCATATCATCCGCGTAAAGTAAAATATCCGAACTCAAGAAGCAGTTTTTTATGTCCGAGATAAAATTTGTGAATAATAAGGGTCCCAAGATTGATCCTTGGGGCACACCTGATGGGATAGTTTTCCATCCAGACGAGTATCCACGTAGGACTACAGCCTGTGATCGGTTATCTATGTATGACGAGAACTAACGGAACAGATCACCGTGTATTCCTGCAGATAATAGCTTCTGAAGAAGCACACAGTGATCAATACGACGGTCAAAACACTTGCTGCAGTGTGAGCTTGTTGAGTGTAGATAACATCGACCTGACAACGCGTATCCATCCCCGTGGTTATTAATTCATTGGACAATATCAGGTTGGAGGCAGTCGACCGGTTTCTGAGGAAGCCATGCTGTTCGTTGCAAAGGTGACGTTGCAATGCCGAGTAAACTGCCGTATGCACCACTCGTTCCAGAACTTTAGAGAAGAGACATAGTTTAGAAATAGGGCGGTAATTTTCTACATTCGTCTTATCCCCTTTTTTACCCCACCAACTGTGTCCCCACGTTGTCGTCGTGGTGGGGCTTGCGTGTTTCGATGATCTCTGGGGCCATGCCGGTAGAGGCACTCATGCCGGACGGGCCCAGAGGGAGAAACCAGACCAAGAGGGACACACCGGGGGAAATGCGCGCCGTCTGGAGGATCGAGCAGCTAGCTCGAGCTTCTAGGCGGCGCGGGGCCCGGTCTCAGAGATCGGGTCAAGGGGGAGGAAAGGTTCACTTCCGGTATGCGTCTAATCTTTAGACGTAACCGTGAAGTGAACCAGGGGAGGGGAATAGGGGTGTAGGAACAGAGGAACTCACCTCTCTAAAAAAGGAAAAAATATGGCAGACAAAGTTTTTGGAAAAGCTACCCAGGCGGGTCCCAGCTGCTCCGCAGCTGGGGAGTCCCGCACCGGACACGTCCGGTCAGTCCCACCGTACTCTGGGGGGGACAACAAACACTTTTACCCCAGTTTCCCGGCAGTCGCCGCATTGAGCCAGGGAGGCTCACGTGCCCGTGAGGTGGAGTCGCTGGACTTGTCCAGCACGTCCACCTCACCGGCACCGAACATTGAGCGAGCGCAGAGCGCCGCTCCGAGGAGGAAGGGGGCGCTGGTGCTCGGGTCGGAGACCGACTCGGCATCGGACGCCGAGAGCTTCCAGAGTTTGATCTCTGGAAGCGCAGTGAGGAGCGACGAGGGGGGCGCCGACAGGAGGAAGGAGTTCCTCAAGCGCCCCCGCGACGATGAGTCGTCGTCGGAGGAGGGGCTTGTCTCGGCCCGTAAGATCCCCACTAGTGTGCGGGGTAAAGGCCGAGGCAAGACCTCGGGGAGGGGGCCTCCCTCTGGAGAGCCCAACACTGGTCTGGCCCCGAGCGAGGCCAAACTAGAAGAGGCCGTGGCGGCTGCCATCCGTACCATCTCGCGGAAGCGCAACCGGAAGAGTAAGGAGGACGCGATCGGCGAAGCCATGGCCTCCATCAAGGCGGACTTACGGCGGGGCTCCGGCTGCAAGGGACGACATGTCCGATCTGCGGCCGGAGGTCACCCGCCTGACTGCCGCCATAGACGCTCTTCAGAGGGAGAACGCCGCCCTCAAGGCGGACCTGGCCGCAATCCGGGGAGCCGGCCAGCGGAATGCGCCGCCGCGGGGCCAAGAGGAGAAAGGCCGGCCCACACCAGCGGAGGACTCGGTTCTCGACCTGGTGCGACAGGAGCAGTTACTTTCTCAGGATATAATCCCGGGCTGTCGCTGCTGGCGATGTGGAATGGCGTCACTCGGAGTGACGCCATTCCACATCGCCACCAAAGTTGAAATCACCAGTTATGATAAAAGTATCTAAAGGGTGGGCGGTTACTAAACGTTTAATATTTTGATTAAAGTTCTGTAATTGATCTGTGTACGAATTACCAGCATTTTCCTTGCACAAATATAATCCACAAATATTAATGTTATAACTTACTGCTGACCTAGATCTCTTTAGAATAATGGATACCCATATGTTCTCAGCGGAGGTACGCCACTCACGTCTCTCCACAGCGGTCAGATCATTCTTGACCGCGATCAACACTCCACCACCCCGAGTTTGTCCCGTTCGACAGTAGTCCCGGTCCCGCCTCCACATAAGATACCGTCCATCAAACAACTCACTGTTATTTATATCGTCCACTAACCAAGTTTCCGTGAGTATAACTAATATAAATAATGTTGTTGTAATTTAATGCATGCATTAGGTTTGAACTCCACAAAATTCAAGGATATTTCAATTTATTACCAAAATTGTAGAGGTTTACAAACTAAAACTAATAATTTTTACTGTAATCTGTGTAATATGAATTATGATGTTATAATATTAACAGAAACATGGCTAAACAGTAATGTATTAAGTAGTCAATTGTTTGATGACCGATATGAAGTTTATAGACGGGACAGAGAAACAACTGGGTTCCAGTACAACAAAGACGGGGGAGGAGTCTTGATAGCAATAAATAAAAAAAATAACTCCACACGTATCGAACGCTGGCAAAGTGATTGTGAAGACCTCTGGGTCACACTTGACATATCGACATCTCACAAGTCACGCCAAGTTGCTCTTTGTGCCGTCTATCTACCACCACCAGTATGTGTCGCAACTTTGGATCATTTTGTGGATGGCTGCAACAGAGTGCTCGACTCAATGGACATCCCCTGTTTCATAATTGGTGATTTTAACTTAAGTAAATTGAATTGGGATAAAACCGCCGTAAATGACTCTCTACCTAAAACTTGCCAAAACCTCTTGGATTTTATGAATGTAAATGAACTATCTCAACATAATTATGTAAAAAACTGTTCTGGTCGAATACTGGATCTGGTCTTATCAACAGAGCAAACTTGTTTAGTAAACGAGTCCAACAATTCTCTAGTAACTATCGATAAACTGCATCCCCCCCTTGAACTAACTATGTCTTTGCTAAAGGACTGTAACTTACCGTATAGTATTGACACAAGACCTAACTTTTATAAGGCCAATTACGCTGAAATTAACAATTACCTCATTAAGCTGAACTTTTTGTAAATACTTGTGATGTGAATGACATGGTGGCAATATTTTATAAATGTCTGCGTGAGGCTATTGTAAGATTTGTGCCTGGTCGGAAGCCTAATAACTGTCGGTATCCGCCGTGGTTTGATTTAACATGAATTAAAACGTTAAAAGAAAAAAATAGATTGAGGTTGCGTTACAAGAAATATAATAATCCTTTAGATAAAATTGAACTGCAACTAGTTTCCAAGCGGTGTGCAAAACTGGCCATGAATTTATATAATGACTACATAGATAGAATTGAAAAAGACATAAAAGATAATCCCAAACTTCTCTGGAATTACATAAAAGCGAAACGCGGTGGCACTAGTGGCTACCCTTTGGCAATGACTGATGGACAGGTTGTTACATCTAACGGATCTGAAATTTGCGACCTTTTCGCAAAATATTTTGCAACCATGTATACTACTGACAAAGATACAGAAATTAACTGCTATACAACACACCTCCAAGCACTGCGTAACAATAGTCAGGGCTTGAGTATTCCTGTACTTGACCGCGACTGTTTATTAAAGAAACTAAAAACAGTAAACATTAGTAAAGGACCTGGCCCGGACGGCATCCCACCTGTTTTTATTTCTAACTGCGCCACAGCTCTGGTATCTCCTTTGCTAATAATATTGAATTGAATACATTTATTTCAGACTACAAAATTGTCCATATAATGTTAGTAACAAAGGTCTTATAAACTATGTTAGTGTTCATGTCATTCTTGTCTATTCTCATACTAATAAAAATAAATAAAATCTAATTAATGTCATAAAATAAAAAATAAAATAACAATAATATAGGCAGATAAACAAAAATTAAATAATTAAAAACATTGCGTCATCTCTTCACGTGAAGCTGAATAAGCCTTCCTAACACTGCAGACTCTGGCCTTTCTGATATCGTTGGCTACTGGAACTTTTCCGTCAGAATGGAAAAAAGCCAAGGTAGTCCCAGTACATAAGTCAGATAAAAAAGATCAGGCCAATTTCAATTTTATCCACATTCGCAAAGATCTTTGAATCTATTATATGTCCGCACATTTAGCAACATTTAGGATTGTACCTTAATGAAAATCAACACCGTTTTGTAGCATCTAGATCTACAGCTACAAATTTGGTGTCGTTTACGGAGTCCCTAATACAGGCCGTAGATGCAGGCAAACAATTTGACGTAGTATACACCGACTTCAGTAAGGCATTTGATAAAATGTCACATTCTATTCTGATTTATAAACTAGCAGCCTATGGTATAACAGAGCCTCTATTAAGTTGGTTCAAGTCCTATCTTACTGAACGCGAATACTTCGTCGTTGTCAACGGTTTTCGATCAGCTGCACACAAAATAACATCGGGCGCTCCCCAGGGATCTCACTTAGCTCCAATACTATTTATTATCTTTATTAATGACCTTCCGGAGTGCTTTCGTTTTTCCCTACCTTTTCTGTATGCTGATGACCTAAAATTCGCACGAGTGATCGAGTCAAAAAGAGACTGCGAACTTCTGCAACACGATCTTAACCAAGTCATAAAATGGTGCCACAATAATAAAATGCAACTTAATCCAAAGAAATGTTATCATGTCAAATATACGCGAAAAATTAACACTATTGACGCAGAGTACTTCATAGACCATGAGCGAGTCCAAGAAGTCGAAACAATAAAGGATCTAGGAGTACTTTTTGACAAAAAGATCACTTTTATGCCCCATATTGAATACATTATTAAAAAGTCATCAAAAATGTTAGGGTTCCTACTTCGTAACACCAAAGGCTTTCGTAAAAGTAGCACCAAAATAATGTTATATTACAGCCTCGTGCGCAGTGTTATGGAGTATTGCAGTGTTGTGTGGAGACCTCACTATGCCACTCACATGCTGCGTCTGGAAAGGGTACAGAAACGTTTTGTATGGCATTTAGCCTTTAGTGAGGGGAAATCTAAGCGTCTGCCCTCTTACAAAGTCCGCCTATCTTATTTTAAAATGCAATCGTTATCTATGCGCAGAGATATAACCGATGCTTTATTTGTTTACAAACTGTTGCACAACAAGTTCGATTGCCCCAGTTTAGTGAAGCTCATTAGGTTGCATGCACCCTCTAGATATCCTAGGAATAAAATAACACCCCTGTGTCCACCACTTCGAAAGTCTGTGCTTGGTGCGAATTCTCCAATACCTAGATTGTGCAAAATCATTAATGGCCGCAGTGACATAGTAGATGTACACCACGACAGTATTAATACATTTATACGAGCTTTTGTAATTAATAATCCAATGTAGATTTAATTTAATTTCATACGTGCTTTCTATTATTTTAAATTGTAATCTGTTTTTAGTCTTTTAATTTAATTTTCTAATTTATAATTCATAATCATTTTAATTGTATTCATTAATTAATTGATCAATCATAAGCTAATTATAATTTAAAGAGACATTTTGATGCCAATGTTTTTTTTTTATTTATTGAATTTATTGTTAATTTTCTTTATATTATTTTAATTTTCTTTTTTTTTTGTATGTATATTAACTTATTATGTATATTACCCTATGTAAAGCCGTTTTTATTCTTGTGCATGTGGTGTTAACCTTTAATTAATTGTTGCACTTGTTAATGTTACCCTAGTAATTAAGTTAGAAATGTACTGTGTAAAAATTGTTGGTTAAACTAAATAAATAAATAAAATAACAACGTCGTAAGAATTCATGCAAACGTTACGATATAACGCTTTTGTTTTCGAGCGCAGACCTCGCATTTTCTGATAATATATATATTAATCATTTATAAGCATAAACAATAACACTAGTAGCACCAATGTAGGGATTATAGTAGCAGAGTGAATTTAATGCTTCATCATTTAAAACGGTAAACCGTAAGCACCAACAATAATAAAGTAACATGAAGGTAGAACACACAACGTGGTAGGAATAATTTACGCACGGCAATGCAGTGTCTAAAAATATGGAACTTTGAAACAGTCGCAACTAATGGCACACAATACGCTGTATAGATTTGATTAGTCATAACTAAATTAGTAAGGTAATTAAGATTGCACTTTGGTAACATAGGTAAAAGATCTACATATGTATGACGGCGACAAGCAACGTGACTACGATATTTAGAAATAAACTGACACCTCTCTAGTGAACGACACAGAAATTGATGGAATATGCTGGTGGCACTCAATTGTGTATGGTTGTTTAACTTATTAACACTGTTTGATTGTGCACAACAAGACTTGCAATAATAATTGTTTGATAAGGGCCTATTATATCGATATTGACTGAAGTTTATTTGATTTTTATCAGATCTTTTTCTGTTTTTAACACTATTGTAGGAGTCGTGTCGGCCTTCCTTGCGTGTATTTTTGAATGTTTGACCCAGACGTAACGAAAATCCATTTCTGGGGCTGCTTTTTTGGTTTTAGCCAGCAAAGCCTTATTTTGTAATGACAGGTGGTCGTTTACATGGACTCGTTTGTTTCCAGCTAGGCCGAGTTGCCCTGTAGTTAGAGGAGCTGTCTTGAAAAGTAGTCTCGCAGCGGTAATGAAGTCCTCCTTCACGTAGCGGTTACAGAAACTCACTATGATAGGTTTCGTATTGTTAATTTTCTTTATATTATTTTAATTTTCTTTTTTTTTTTGTATGTATATTAACTTATTATGTATATTACCCTATGTAAAGCCGTTTTTATTCTTTTGCATGTGGTGTTAACCTTTAATTAATTGTTGCACTTGTTAATGTTACCCTAGTAATTAAGTTAGAAATGTACTGTGTAAAAATTGTTGGTTAAACTAAATAAATAAATAAAATAACAACGTCGTAAGAATTCATGCAAACGTTACGATATAACGCTTTTGTTTTCGAGCGCAGACCTCGCACATTCTGATAATATATATATTAATCATTTATAAGCATAAACAATAACACTAGTAGCACCAATGTAGGGATTATAGTAGCAGAGTGAATTTAATGCTTCATCATTTAAAACGGTAAACCGTAAGCACCAACAATAATAAAGTAACATGAAGGTAGAACACACAACGTGGTAGGAATAATTTACGCACGGCAATGCAGTGTCTAAAAATATGGAACTTTGAAACAGTCGCAACTAATGGCACACAATACGCTGTATAGATTTGATTAGTCATAACTAACTTAGTAAGGTAATTAAGATTGCACTTTGGTAACATAGGTAAAAGATCTACATATGTATGACGGCGACAAGCAACGTGACTACGATATTTAGAAATAAACTTACACCTCTCTAGTGAACGACACAGAAATTGATGGAATATGCTGGTGGCACTCAATTGTGTATGGTTGTTTAACTTATTAACACTGTTTGATTGTGCACAACAAGACTTGCAATAATAATTGTTTGATAAGGGCCTATTATATCGATATTGACTGAAGTTTATTTGATTTTTATCAGATCTTTTTCTGTTTTTAACACTATTGTAGGAGTCGTGTCGGCCTTCCTTGCGTGTATTTTTGAATGTTTGACCCAGACGTAACGAAAATCCATTTCTGGGGCTGCTTTTTTGGTTTTAGCCAGCAAAGCCTTATTTTGTAATGACAGGTGGTCGTTTACATGGACTCGTTTGTTTCCAGCTAGGCCGAGTTGCCCTGTAGTTAGAGGAGCTGTCTTGAAAAGTAGTCTCGCAGCGGTAATGAAGTCCTCCTTCACGTAGCGGTTACAGAAACTCACTATGATAGGTTTCGTATTATCTTTCTCACGTGTTGGTACCCTCGTTATAAAGTTTACTTGGGACTTAGACACGGGATAATCTATTTTAGTGCCAATTTTGCAAATGATTTGGAAAAGGTTTTCGTGATTACTTTGTGGTAGACCTTTTATCTCGATATTATTTATACGCGTCCACTGCTCTTTGGCGTTGTTTTCTTCCTCTAATTTATCTAAACGGGTATGAAGGGTGTCCACCTGCTCCTGTACTTTCTCGACGTGCTTGAGGCGATTCTCCATATCTGTGATCTTCTTATTAAACTCCTTAAACTCCTTATTTGTTTCACTAAGTGACAACTTTAGCTCAGCAAACTCTGTGCGTAACACAGTAATCTCGTCCTTTAAAAATTCTAAGGGAGCTAATTTTTCTGCTAGTGCCCTTATTTTCATAAGGATAACTGACTCTGATTCCGGTCTTGGTGACAATGGAGGATTGTTTGCACTTATTTTACATTTGCTGCAACGCCACGATAGCTTTCTGTCACCCAGCTTCCGGTATACAGTTTCCGTTATTCCTGCACAGTGGAAGACTGAGAAATTATTTAAATAATACATTTAAATTAAATTGTGCTACATTCTAATTATAAATATGTCAAAATAAATTATAAAAATGTAATTAAATATTTGTTAAATTCCTTATATCATATTTTCTTATTTAAACATTTTAATATACAACAAATTTCATGTATAGGTATGTATTAAAAAAAAAAAATATTAAATTGTTACAAAAACTAAAATTTTAAGTATTTATACAATAATATAATTATAAATAATGACACTGTATATTATTTAAATTATAAAAATTAATTATATTAATTATTATAATTCTAAAATACTGTAATATGCTTTCCCAACTAGATAATTTGGAAGTTTATTAAATACTAGCTTTTGCCCGCGGCTTCGCCCGCTTGCAATTCGAAAACTATCCCTCGGCAACCTTATATCAGGAAAAAAACTATCTTCTGTCCTTCCCAGGGTCCTAAACTATTACCATGCCAAATTTTATCTAAATCGGTTCAGCGCTTTAGTCGCAGCGCTTTAGTCTTAATGCACATGTAAAAGAAAAATAACGAAAACCGTGAATACGAGTATGTAGTAAGTTCGGTACTAAGTATTTAACATTTTATATAGAAATTTGACTTCCATTAAATTGGAGGTACATCGGACTTTCATTAAATTGAAGGTATATTGGACGTTCATTAAATTGAATGTAAATTTGACTTCCGGACTTTCATTTAATTGAAGGTATATCGGACGTTCATTAAATTGAATATATATTTGACTTACATTTGATTGGATGCTGCCGAACTACCTCCGTGGTCGAGTGGTTTAGGCGTTTGCCTTGTGACCCGGTGGTCATGGGTTCAATTCCCACGGGAAGCATACTTGTAAAGTTGTTTCCAGTTTGGCTAGGACATTGCAGGCCTGAATCACCTGAATGTCTGATAAAAAATGGTTCCGTGCTTCGGAAGGCCGGCCGGAAAAGCCGGTGGTCCCGGTCGCCAAAATAGATGGCGGTCGTCAAAATAGACCACATCAGAGGCCCTTGAGGCGGTCTAGAAACTCTGAAACTAGGGTGCATGGGGTCGTTAGACCTTACTACCCACACGAGGATATTTCAAACTCCATAAAGGAAGGAGCAACTTTATTTGTACTAGAGAAAACGCAACATCAAGAAAAAATAATAATTTGCCGGGAGCAAGCGCTGAACCAACGGATGATGTAGATGTTTTCGAAGTTGGAATCAATAAATTGGACAAGTAATTCCTTCCGAAACAACATAAAATATATAGAAGAAACCACCCAGAGCGGGAGAAGTCATTCGATGATTTTCCCACTCAGAGAAAAAAAAAAAGGTACGCGGGTCTAACTCCGTAATGTGGTGCGCAATGAATGTATTGAACAACTATTTACGTATTGACTCCTCGTGAAATTTTATTTATTGTTTCCATATGAAATTTTGAACCTATATCTCAAGTTTTACTTTTTTTGAACTAGAGAAGGAATTAAATATACAATTATGTATGCTAAAGTGATTTTGATAAGCTTTAATTGGCAGCGTTCGGTGCTGTATCCACAAGGAAAATTTACGTAGCATAGTCATCGCTGTACAATTATTGTATACATGCAACGTAAATAACATAAGGACTCCCACAGGCTTCGGTACGAGAATTCTTTCGCTGATAGAAAGTTGTATCGTTGCATCCTAGTCTTAATTTGTCCTTGGATTGTAGTTTCGATATGATAACTTACTTTTAATATACTTTTGGTCGTATAAGGGTAAATTGATTTGTTGTTATCCATCGTGGAGATAAGTGTGGCGACAAGTTGTGCGTGTGTGAGGCAGCCTATATTCCTGGAAGAGCCGTCCATGTTCGGGTGGAGAGCGCGGCCGCCGCACTCCCGCCGGGCGAGCGCTGCGTGTCTCGTGTCTTGTGCTGCAGGCTAGTGCCTCGTGTCTCGTTTCTCGTGCTCCTGGTGCTTCGTGTCTCGTGCTCCTGGTGCCCAGTGTCTCGCGCTCCTCCCCGCCATCATGCGGCTCTCGCGCTCCGCGCTGTTGGCGCTGACGCTCCTGCTGGGAGGTACTTCGTCCTCTGCGGAGGGGTACAAGACAAGCTGCTCTCTCCTGGAAGAGAAGAGCGCTGACAGTGAGTGCTAAAATTACAATTTACAAGCTGTCGTTTCATGCCGATTATACATAACGAACGGCTTTAATGTAACTAAGGAACATACAAAGGCACTTGCGCATTTATAATGCGTATATAATATAATTATAGGTTTGCTTCATATAATACGCAAAGTATTTTAACGTTCTCATTTAAAATTTTATGTTCGAATCTCAACGATTTTACATACATAACATAATTATGCAGTAGCTTCTGTCCACAAGATCGCTCGTGTGTAAAGGTTTTTTTTTCCAGCTAAATTATGGAATTTTTTTGGCTTGGCTTAGGCCCTTGTTAGGGCAGCTGGGGACTGGCTGCATAAGATATTGTCTTTTGCGCTTTGTCAATGGTTTTCTAGCAAAAAGGACATTGGGAAATAACATCCCGCCCTCCGACAGCCTTGAGCCAGGTGTCACCGGAACATAAATAGTTTCATATTATTATATTCGTTTTTATAAAATAAAATAAAATATAGCGACCAGTAGTGTCTTTTTAAGCCACATTTATCCACGGAAACAGCTATCCTCTGTCTCAAGCACACTGTTCAGTACTACACATCTAGAAAAACGCCTGTGTATGCATGTTTCCTGGATTTATCCAAGGCCTTTGACCTGGTGTCATATGACTGCCTATGGAAGAAGTTGACACAGAATACGGATCTACCAAGAGATGTAGTTCAGTTACTAAAGTACTGGTACAATAATCAGTCCAACAGTGTAAAATGGGGGGAGCCTTGTCGGATGCATACAGGTTGGAATGCGGGGTGAGACAGGGAGGCCTTAGCTCACCTAAGCTTTTCAACTTGTATGTAAACGAACTGATATGTGAACTCAGCAATACCAATATCGGGTGTTCCATTGATGGGCAATGCGTTAATAACATCAGATATGCGGATGATATGGTATTGCTGAGCCCATCCATCAGCGCGCTTAGGAGGCTACTTCGTATATGTGAGGACTATGCGGTGGCTCATGGTCTTAGGTACAACGCGACTAAAAGTGAGCTTTTAGTTTTTAAAGCCGGTAACAAATGTTACGATACAGTCCCACCAATCACCTTAGGGGGCGCGTTGCTCACCAGAGTCAAGCGGTTCAAGTACCTGGTACACTGGGTCACCGATGACCTGTCCGACGATTTGGATGTAGAACGGGAGCGCAGAGCATTGGCCGTGAGGTGTAACATGCTAGCTCGTAGGTTTGCACGATGTACTGATGACGTAAAGATCACATTGTTTAGAGCGTACTGTCAGTCTCTGTACACGTGCGCCCTATGGGTCAATTACACTAAACGCTCCTACAATGCTCTGCGAGTCCAATACAATAATGCTTTCAGGGTAATGTTGGGGCTACCGCGCTTTTGCAGTGCGTCGGGGATGTTTGCGAAGGCAGGTGTGCCTGATTTTTTTGCATTAATACGGTCGCGTATAGCATCCTTGATGCGGCGAGTGCGCGATAGCTCCAACAGCCTGATAGTTGTCGTCGCCGGCAGGATGAATAGTCTAATAATGTGGCACTGGATGACGACTCACAGAGCGTCATTCACATACATTAAATAATGACTTTTTCTTCTAATTTGTCTTGTTATTATTGTATTTTATATATATTTTAAATTTGTGTGTTTATTTTTTGTTTATGTGTAAATGTGTCTCCATATGGACTTTGGTCTGAAAATAAAGTATTATATTATATATATAAATAATATATACTAGTACTCTCGCGGGGCTTCGCTCCCGTGGATTCTATCACGGTAAAAACATAACTCTCCTTTTTTGCAGTCGGGTAAAAAGTAGCCTATAACCTTCCTCAAGCTTCAAGCTACTTCCATACCAAATTTCATCCAAATCCACCCAGTACTTTCGAAGATTAGCGCGTTCAAGCAAACAAACAAACAAACAAACAAACTAACAAACTTTTCCGCTTTATAATATTAGTATAGATATATATATATGTATAAGACTAGCTGTGCCCGCGAGTTTGTTCACGAATAAGAGAAAAACATATTTTTAATTATGTACAATTGCAAATTTTAGGATCCTTTAAAAGCTCTTTATAATTGTGAGCAGTGACAGCTATACAACGTGTAACGGAAACCCCATATCTATCCAAAAGGGCTGAAGACAACATCTGGTATGGAGTCTCTATGCACAATTTCAGCTTAAAAATAAGTGACTCAAAGAATTGATACCAAATTATTGGTTTCATATGTTTCTTGAATACCAATCATAACAAGCGTGTCACAGCACTACGAGAGTCAATAACTTTCCACGTGACTTGCCAATAACACGACAATTCTCTGTGTTTTTCTTAATTTGGAAAATTCGGTCTCTGGTATCAATGTATTGAAATCTATACTAATATTATGAAGTGGAAAAGTTTGTTTGTTTGTTTGTTTGCTTGAACGCGCTAATCTTTGAAAGTACTGGGTGGATTTGGATGCAATTTGGTGTGGAAGTAGCTGGAAGCTTGAGGAAGGTTATAGGCTACTTTTTACGCGACTGCAAAAAAGGAGAGTTATGTTTTTACCGTGATAGAATCCACGGGAGCGAAGCCCCGCGTGAGTACTAGTTTCTAATAAGTTCCACACATATAGACATAGGATTTCATAACCCTTTCCATATCGTTTGTTATCATGCGAAGAAGCCGTGCACTTGGTATATATATATCCTTTAAATTACACGTTGTATAATAGAGTTGCATCGCATGTTGTATAGGATAGCGTTTGATGCTACTAGTGAGCAGTCAATGATGAAAGCAAAAAATCTCACTCAATCACTTCATAGATTTTTGAACAGTGGCGACGACAAAAACCAAGCGAGTATGTCTCAATTGATAACAATTTGTAGTTTGTTTATTTTAATTCAATTATTTTGGGGTTTTTATCGTAATGGATAGCAAACCTACGGTTACTAGTTACTTTATTACTAACCAATATAAAAATAACAGGAGAAAATTTTAATTCGTTGAGAACGTTCATGCACGTGGTCACGGGCACCGCAAGTGTTTATACAGCGTGAAATTTAAATGTTTGTTTTCCCGCAGCAGGATGGTTACCTTGCGGTAGTAGTATCGAAACATATATTTCAAATTAAAAAAAAAATCGAACGTTTTTCTTTCTAATTAAGTATTAAAAAAATATTCATAAACTCGACAGCGCGAGAATCATTAGTAGTTCAGTAGACGTAACGTAGACACACGAAACACGCACCGCCGCGTGCTGCCAACAAAGGAAAAAGTGATTAATAAATGTTCAGAGTAAAATAAACTCTCACGCATGGTGATAATGCATTAACACACTGTGCCATTTTTTGTTTCTAATATTTTATTTGTTTATAAAACGATTGTATTACCAAGACAAAGCCATTTCGGTTTGGGAAAACAACCATTAAAATTTCACGGTGTATAGTACTATGATATTCTACCATTTTGTTCTAATTTCGTTTTCCTCAATGATAATGTTCATGGTAACCATAACACTCCGGAAATAGCAACTGAAACATACAGAAATTAAATGGATAAGTACCTACTCCATTACCGCAACAAAACATAACGTACACATGCCTCGCCATCAAGTAGCTTATGACCTTGGAACCTTCTATCCTTTGACATTAAAATGTGAAACGGTCCATACCACTATATGTATAAATGAGTAGGCTTTACAAGATCACACTCTTCTTCTTCAGGACTTCAGGTAGATTTCAGATCTCTCTCTCTAGTCGGTTATTCATGTCTGTAGATGGGATGCAAGTATGGAACAGAAGAACTATCACCATCGACTTCTGTCAGTCGCAAATAGATCTTCCATAAGTTGAGTTATAGCTGTGACACCGCGCGATGATGGAATGGCGAGCCGAAAGTATGTACTACGTGTAAAGCAAGCTTCCATTCCGATGCCGGGGTCGGGTTGCCTGCTCAGAATATTTTATACACATTTCTAAAATCAAAACTGACAGAAAACATGGCCACGGTCAATCTTCTGCGTATCTCTTAACACCGCTATTCAGAACATGACGTCAAATGCACAACGTCATCTATAGAATATGGAGTTGGATCACATACTTAAGGCATCCAATCTGCAAATAATATTAACGGTTTTATAGGTCTTTCCTACAGCATGACAACAGACTTGGTGTCTGCAGCCTGTGCCCATAAGAAAATACCGTAAAATATGATATAATGAGTTACTAAAGAAGACCAGTCTGGTTTTTTTGGCATGCATATGCTTCTAGTTATTTATTCATTTTTTGTCAGGTTGTTTCATCCATTGCTAAGTATCTATAGGGATACCTTTTGCGCATATTCCTTCAAAAAATTATATTCAAACAATTACCTTGAACGGGGAGCACATTCTTCTAATTGCCGATCCAGCTAAACTATGGTAACAACAAAGAGTTTTTGGTCGGTGTCGGTAGGACTGACGAAATGGGGGTGGCGTAGCGTGTCGCAGCAGGGCGTGGAGAGCAGCGTGACGCTGGTGTGGGGCAGCGAGCCGGCGCGCGCCGCGGCCGCCGCGCTGGCGGCGCTGCTGCGGCACGTGCGCCTGTACCGCCGCGTGCGCCTGTCGCGCGAGCCCAGCCCGCTCGACCTCGCCGCGCTCGCCGCCAGCGTGCCCTTCGATATGACCGGCAACTACACCGAGTACGTACCCACACGACCTCACAAATATGCACCACGTCCGCCTGAACCATGCCAGCTGGCCATGTTATTTCCGCGCCACAAATGAATGTTATTTTTAAAACGGATAAAATAGTTGGCTATGTTTTCAGTTTGCTAATAGGCGTGTCAACGGCGTGGGAGCCGGCGGCGGCGGCGGTGCGGTGGCGGCCGCGGCTGGGCCTGCACGCCGGGCTGGCGGGCCCGCGCCTGCAGGAGCTGGGCGCCAGCAGCGTGGCCGCGCGCCGCCGCCTGCACGCGCGCCTCACGCCTCGCGCGCGCGCCCGCCAAGCCTGCCGCGCGCACCAGCTCTGGCCGTTCTACGCCGACCGAGCTGCAATAAAGCATTGTGATTTTGTGGATGCAGCAGCTCCCAAGTATGTTACCTGGAGAAATAGAAATAAGTGTCACCATTTTCCCACTGACCGGTTAACTACTACTCTATCAAGAAAGTATCGGGAAACGAACAATAATACATTTTTTCAATTGTATTATTGATCGTTTTCAATTTTCAATTCTTATATTAATCAAAATTTTAGTAATTCATACAAAGAATGCCTTCAAAGTATGTTCTTTCAAACGAATAATCCAATCATTAAAATATTATTAAAACGTTTTTCGGAATTGAGTTTAATTCTCGCCGCAAATTCTCCTTTATATCTTCTACCGAATGAAAACGGGTCCAACGAAGAAGTAATTTAAGTTTAGGAAAAAGAAAGAAGTTGGCTAGAGCCATATCTATAGAATAAGGTGATGACAGTACAACACTCATTATCGTGGTGCAAAATCCAAGAATTTTCTTATCACAAATCTGTACTGTTTCGTCGAATTTGCTCTCTTAATTAATTAATTTCGACTTTGACCGTATGGTTCAGTGGCCACATAATAATGGCATTATTATTAATATAAGTAAAACGAAGTGCATGCTTATTCGCTCGCCATATCATTAAAAATAAAAATGAACTGTCAGTAAATGTTTAAGGACATTCATATAAAGCAAAACTGTACATGTAATAAGAAACAATATCGGTTTCATCCCCCCATCTTCGTAAGAGTATTTTTGCTCTTCGATATCTGAGTGCAAAATCGTTGGTGCAAAAGCCATTTTTATCCGCTAGAGGATAAAGTAAATTGAATTTAGAACATCGTGTGTACTAAGTTTGTGAATTCAAAACATCATTAAACCTATTTTAAGGCCCGTTGGTATAGTGGTCAGTGGCCCTGACTGCTATGCGCAAGGTCGTGGGTTCGATTCCCACCTAGGACAAATGTTTGTGTGATCAGCACGATCATTTGTTCTTTGTCTGGGTGTAATTTATCTAAGTATAATATGTATGTATTTATAAATATGTTATGGTAGTATGTTTATCAGTTGTCTAGTACTCATACCACAAGCTCTGCTTAGTTTGGGACTAGATGGCGTTGTGTGAAAGTTTAAAATATATATATATATATATATTATATATATTTACTTCTACCTCCATGGGGCCGAATTTATCCTACAACATTTTTTAATTTGTTAAAAACTCAGACTCTGGAACTTTCTTGGTGTACTTACTTTTTTAATTTGCTTTGCGTGCCATTTTTTTTGCATTTAGTCATTTCCTCGCTGAGGTGGGATAAAAAGTTACGTGTTGCACTCGAGTGCAAAGATTTTTCACTTCGTGCTCTTTTGATTGCCTCGACGAGGAAGAACCTCGTGATTATTATATTGCATAGTACAGATATGTTATAGGCGCGCGCGTCGTGAAGACTCGAACACGAGCTAATTGGAACGTCTTGCAACTAGTCTGCGTCGAACGCAACCACAAGCGTGCCGCACCGTAATACTCGTGTCCTTAGATTTTATTTATCAAAAATGCCATCGTGTGAGTTTCGGAAGTGTACGAATTATACTTCCAAAGTAAACAAAATACAAAGGATCTCATACCACATGTGAGAATGCAAATATATTAAGAGAATTTTTTATATTTCATTTAATTTCCAAACTTGCCAATAAATTATGCTTAGGAGCTATATGTAGGTGAAGACAGAGAGAGCAAACTTGTTTTGTCGTGAGAGCGATAAGGATCCGTGCGTGCATACATAGATTAGTTAAAAGTTTACAAGTGTAGAAGCGATATTGATTGACTTGTTTTAATTTGTTTTGTGTTACAATTTTTTTGACTAAAGTTCATTTGACTGATTATTGAGGATTATAACTGTTTTTTTTATTGAATTAGGTTTCCGAGGGATCAGGTTCGACTTCAAGATTGGATCGCAATTGTTCGTGAACAAAAAAGCGAATCAAACTGGATAACATCAAAAAACAGCAGGATATGTAGCAATCACTTCCAAAGTACTAACAAATATGTTTCGAAATGTGGTCGAACAACGCTTAAAAAAATGCAGTTCCAAGTATAGAGGTAGGTAACTAAAACATTTTATAAAACATAATGCTGCCTGCATAATGTTTTATAAAATGTCAGCTACTTTACCTACAAAGAAACCGCTACATGACATTTCATTATGGTTGTGTCATGAAATTGATTATTTATTGATTACTAGCTTTCCACCTGCTTCATCCAAGATGAAGTTCCGATTTGACGAAGTTTTCGAATCATACAATTATTGTTATGATTATGACTGATCATAAATTATTTCATTAACATAATGACTATTAATTTCTATTTTAGTTTTGAATAATATAATGGGCTAAGCTGAATATAAACATTACAACTGAATACAAGTATTATCACTAAGGTAATACTTGATCCATGATTAACCATTATGATGTTTAATTTCTTACTTACGTACTTACTCTTCAATCGAGTGTCCACTCTACGGCTATAAAAATGTTATCCTATGGCGCAAGGACTCATTTGAAGCGCAATTGTTAGAATTATAGCTATCTCTTTCACTTGCGTGTTGTTTCGTATCTTTTGTTCTCCTTATCAGTAAAACTTGTCAATGTGTGCCATAGATATACGTGATGTGTGCAGTTTTTACTACGCGGAACAAATTTCAACGCAAATTACTATGAACGTAACATATCTGTACTTTATAATATCATTGATTGCGATATTCTGCACTCGTGATTCAATTTTAGAATCCTTCGCTTGCTCGGTCATCAAAATTGCGCACGCGGTTAAAAAGCAACTGTGCAATCTTGTATAACAAACAACTATTTATAAGTACCTACTTGGGTTTCGTTATAGACAACACATTCACATGGAACTTACATGTAATAGTTATTTATGCAACAAGAGAGCAAAATCGTTTTTTGCTGCGAGTGCTGATTTTGAATCCTGAGTGTGGCGAGGGATTCAAAGGAGATGCAAAAAACTTTGCTCTCGTGTAACACACATAACTTTTCACTTCAGCAGCGAGAACACTTTAGGAGATAAAATAATAAACATGAATAGATTGAAATAAGTATTTCTTGTGAATCAAAATAATTAACATTGTAGGTAGAAGTACCAATTCAATAAAATGGAACATTTTGAAAGTTAAAAGTAAAATTACTGCAATTCTGCAAATTAACAGTAACAGATTTATTTGGCAACGTTGTAGTTGCATTGAGTTTGGTTTGATTATCTGGGTTTATGGCTGCTCTCTCGAAAAAAGCTTGAAAAAAGCATTCCGATGAAGCAACTTTTAGTCGGCAATTACAGCGAAATTACATCTGAAAAAAATTGTTAGTAATCTACATGATATGAACCGTAATTTGGTTTAGCCACAATTTTTCTATCGATATCACATAATAAGAAAAAAAAATGCCAAATCACCTCCAAATCATTGAGATGAAACCATTTTACTCCTTAATTTCTTATCAAAATAGTATAAAAAAAAATATACTACTGCTTTGCAATACAAACGAAAATCATTTGGTTTTGTTACTTTTTACAAATATGTATTATTTTTATTACAATAAATTAAAAATGCGTCCGATTAAAGACTGCGTTTACATCACCCCCGCACTCGTCCACAAATTCAGTGCGGGGCGCATCGTGTTGCTAGGTGGACGTACGTCGCGTTGCGAGAGCTCAAGCACTACGAAATAAAATCGTAAAATATTACTGCAAAAATTTAATTTTGTAAATAGTGATAGCTTTTTAGCCGACTTTAAAAAAAGGAGGAGGTTCTCAATTCGTCTTGAACTTTTTTTTTATGTATGTTACTTCATTACTCGCAAATGGCTGGACCGATTTGGAAAATTCTTTTTTTTTTTTGAAAGAGTATACTTTCTAATTGGTCCCATTGTCGTCACGTTTGGATCTGATTATGGAATCATGGAGAAATCGAGGGAACTCTTCAAATATTATAGGCATACCGATAGCGTTTTGGGTATTTCTTATAGTACCTTGTGCAGTTGCTCTCGAAAAGCATCATTTGAGGAAGTGGAACTGATGACGAAGACCCCAGATGGACATCGAAACTACTCAATAATAAGTATTTCGTGGATTGCGATTAGATTACTTGAATATAGATGTTAAGCACTTTATGCTCGTCTATGTCAATGCATATGGTGAAGTATACTAGTATACTAGCTATATAGTGCTATATATAGTATACTAGCTGATGGTGATGTACCAGGAGAACTCCTCAAAAGTTAACGGCTCTGGGAAAAGCAATATTTTGTAAAAGGTGATAAGTAGTTGACATTTTGGCTTTTGTAACTAGATAAATTACAAACCGACTAAAAAGCACTAAAAAGCGTGAAAAAAACTTTTTAGCAAAATATAGAACCGACTTTCATATAAAAACACTACAAAGGCAAAAATAACTTTAATTTCGGAAGGCGGTGTCAAAAAATAGAAAATACAAAACAAATGACACCGACCTCCAAAATTAAAGTTATTTTTGCCTTTGTAGTGTTTTGTATGAAAGACGGTTCTATTTTTTGCTAAAAAGTTTTATTTCTGATTCTTGTTTATAAGTTAATGAATATTCTATGTATCTAGAAGTAGTGTTATAAAGTTATAGTATTTTACAGTTTTATTAGTGTTTAAATTTAGTTTGTACAACATGGGGAATAAGCAGAAACGAATGAAGAGAGGTCTAAAAAATATTACAAACAAAAGGGAATTTATTATCAAGGTAAGTTTAAAGTATTATCTACACATTTCATTATAAACTATCGCTTTACTTACCTCGCATAAAAGTACATAGCACAGAGTAAACGGACAGAGGGTAAGCTTCATACAACTGCGCTATGATAGGTATACTACTACAAGCAAGGCGCGTGTGTGCACTTCGTCTGAGCGAGGCCTGGCTTGAGCCGATGTAAACCGGTTTCTCTTCGTACGGACGAAGCTGCCAGTTGAGATAGAGAGAGTTAAGATAATGTACAAGAGAAAGAAGAAAACGACAAAGAGAAGGAAATAGAACTAAGGAAAGAAAAATAGATTGAACAGAAAAATGAACAAAACGAGAACGAAGAAGGACAAAAAGAAAACATAGAACAAGATTTTATATGGCTATCAAAATTTCTAAAAATAAATATATGTGAACACGGAGAAATAAGTGAGGATTAAGAAGTTCAACCAACCAAAAGAATAAAAATACTTGGTGAAAGAAAGTTAAATTTCAGTGAATTTTAGTTATAATCTATTTGTTTATAAAAATATAACAAATAATATGACATACACTAGTAATAATTATACTACCTATCTACCTTACTCTAAGTTCCTACCTACATACCTACCCTACCTACCTATCTACTATTTTATCTTCATAGAAAAGAGGTATAGTTTCTACAGTATATACTAAAAGTGCATCCATAACAATAGATAATAAATAAAAACAAAATTTGACCGCTTTTGATGCGGTACAAATAAAAATGAATTTAACTTTCACGATGACTTGACCTTCTGTGATTTCGATACTCTGTGCCGAGACTAGGCGAAGCGACGACGCACGCTGGCGGCGCGGGCGCGAGACGAGCGCGCCTCTCTTTTCTGTTGCATGCGGGTAGCGGAGCTGCGCGGAGTGGCGCGCGGGGAGGGGTCGTTAGCTCCGCCCAAATGGTCAAGGTTATTGGCATGATTACAAGCCTTAAGGTTTCTGTTTCGGTGGCGGATTGAGAAGGAACAACGGTGAACGTTGGTGACTCTGATCGGCTTTCTGTATAAGTACACTGTGCGTCGTTGGAAGTGGACGGGCGTGGGTGACACTAAGGTTCCGAGATAAAATTCAAACTTATTGTTTCCACTATACACTTACAGATTTTCGACTTATTTTCTATTGAGTCTTCAATTTAGCCTTCTGCAACCGTATTGGACTTCCACCCGCCGTGACGTTTTAAAGTGGTGAGATCGGCTCCGGAATCAACCAACAGCGTTGCAGAAGTTCTCCGAAAGTAGTGACCCGTGTATAGCTAAGGCTCTTCCAGTTTTAAGAAAGTGGCAATTTCTCGCGGTATAGCACCTATTTTATTTACTCCCATAGGCTGTCTTGAGCATTTATTATTATGGTAGGTATTGTATGAAAAATCGGTCGGTTTTTATATTGGCTGGACGTAAATTTTGGTATTTTTCTAAGTTATATATTCTTTGCGTCCGACAAAAGACCTGTCAAGGTTTGTCTTCGTATTTTTCAGTTTTAGTAACAGTAATTTATCTGAATGCTTTTCGATATTATTATTGTTATTTATTTGCTATTTGCTGTAATAGCTCGTTACAGCGACACGCTCCACTAATTCCTATAATCAGTACAACCTGTAATGAAAATATTACATAATTAATATGCATAATTTAACATTTACAGCATCTTTTAGATATCGTAATAAATATTTTAACTGTATTGTTAAGCCAGACTAGGATTCATTGCGCCTCCAAAAATTAGTAGTAGGCAGCCTTTATACATAATAGTCTACAATACATAATAGTAGACAATACAGTAGTCTACACACAAATTTTAATAACTAACAACATAGATTTATAGGTACCACTTACTTTAGCGGCAAGAAAATTGCAGTCCGGAGCTACATTAACAAATTTTTCTATGTTAAGGGCCGTGAAAGTTTTGAGCTTTTTAGCCTTATGCCCAACTGACATTTTTTTTTAGAAAAGATACGAGTTTTGCGTATGTTTTAAATATGCACGTTATGTTTTGTTTTGTTTTTAAAGTAGCTTTCAACATTGAGTAAATACTCCACATTGTAGATGATCGCCTCGTCTGTGATAAATCTAAAAAATAAGATAGCAACACCGTCTCTGAAAAACTGCTTGCACCCTTTTTAGGGTTCCGTAGCCGAATGGCAAAAAACGGAACCCTTATAGTTTCGATATGTCTGTCCGTCTGTCTGTCTGTCCGTCCGTCCGTATGTCACAGCCATTTTATTCCGAAACTATTAGGACTATACATGTAAAACTTGGTAGGTAGATGTATTCTGTGAACCGCTTTCCGATTTTAAGAGAAAATTTAAAAAATATTTAAAATAAAGGGGGCTCCCCATACATGGAACTGAAACCTATACGTGTGTGGTATCTATAGACAGGTCTTTAAAAATGACATTCAGGTTTCTAAAATGACTTTTTCATAAAGTTAATGGTTTAAAAGATATACGCTTCCAAAGTGGTAAAATGTGTGTCCCCCCTCTAACTTCTAATAAATTATTTAAAATGGTACGATCAACTCGTGAGACACACATAGTTCAGCGGCTATCTCTCTCAAGCTTGAATGAGGATTATCAGTCACTATTTATTTTTTATCTTAGCCATTAGGTTATTGCCATAATTCCTTCACTTACGCGATGTTAACTTCAGTTGATGGCCTACCAAAGCGAGACAAATCTTCTTTCACATCTCGACCGCTTTTAAACGCTAGCTATACATATAACTTTTTTTATTTATTATTTTGATTGATCATTTCTTATTGTTTTTCTATTGATTATGTATTGATTATGATTTTTTTTTTATTATTTTTTTTTGTATGATTGATTATCTTAACTATTGAATTGTATTAAGTCTATTTAATGGGCTAATGAACATATTTTTTATTTTTATTTGTGATTTAAGCATTTTGTTTTTTGTTTTTTTTTTTCTACACTATCACTTTGGGAATGCCTGTAAAGATAGCTGTATGTATGTACTGAAATAAATAAATAAATTAATAACACTCATAAGCACGTGTTTTTGATAAAGTCGATTTTCGATAAAACTTCTGTAAATTTTCAGCGACTCCGAACACAAAATCCCATTGGCAATGCAAAATTTCAGACAAACTCTTTGTTCGATGTATTTGTCCATTATGATATTCGCAATTCACTTTAGACATGATCTAAAAACAGCACTGTATTTAATCTAAATTACAGATGCAACTCAAACTCCACTCCACAATGGAAAACTGCCAGACTAACAACAAAAAAATGGAATTGGAACTTGAAACAAATCATTAATTCCCGATACTTTTTTGATTGAATGTGTATGATAGCAAAAAATCGGTTTAAAGCATTAAATACATTTATTTCCTCATAAAAAAAACATTAAAGTTTATTTACTGATTGAGAAATATATAAAAAAGTGGCCATACATAAGAAATGTATTAAATTAGATTAATAAACTATTTTCAGAGAGTCGACGGTTGACGTTCTGGCCGTTGGTGAGTGCAACGCCACGCTGCAGCAGCTCCAGCAGCGCGCCAGCGCTACTAACACCCAGCTGAACGTGCGCTTTGTGAATCGCGCCGAGCTCCTGCACATGCTGCACACTGCCAACCGCTCGTTCCTGTTCCTGGACTTCGATATGTGGCAGGAAGCTGCTAATGTGAGCACCGTGGAGCCGCCCCCCTGCGTGTCTGAGGAACCTGATTGCAAACAGGAGTTAGATTCTGCCATTGCAATGCGCGTCGCCGACGTCGACATTTTGCAGACATACGCGCCTCAACTTTTTCAGTTCGTTTATGACTTTAAGCCAACGCCGGATTCTTTGAGGTGGATTCTGGAGCGACAAGCAAGTGGAGTGGATATCGAAGAAGCAGCTTGCGAGTGGGTTTTAAATACTAAAAATTATGCGATGCTACCAGAATACGACCTCGACAACTACGCTGTGGTTGCTTATTTCTGCGACGGCGATCCAGACAGTAGTTTCTATATAAAACTACCAGACATTGTCCAGAAAGAAGTACGAAACCAAACTGTTTCGGCAGCGAGGTGGGATGTGGAAATGTTTGCAATAATTATCAACTGCTCCGATCGTTACAGCTTGGGTAAAACGATCAGCAATTTGAAGTCGAAAGCAGGTTACTACAGGATTTTAGGCATCGTGTCACTATCAGTGGAGGGCGCGGCGATGGCTTCGCTAGGAGCCATCGCCAGCCAAATGCCGCTGATGCAGGCGGCCGTGGTGCCGGAGCAGGGCGAGGCGTGGCGCGTGGCGGGCCGGCCGCGCCACGTGGCACTGGCGCTGCTGCACTGGGCGCGCCAGGCGGGCTGGACGCGCCTGGCCGTGCTTTCCGCCACGTCCGACACGGGGCTTGCTGCCGACTACTATGCTGCGCTTCAACACCAGACGGACATCATATTACACGAGTTTCCGATACCACTCGACTTAACAGAACAACCAACTCAGGCACTGTTGCAAGTTCTGCGAGATACAAACGCACGCATCGTGTTTGTAAATGCTGATCAAGAAGCTGCCACCACTATCCTGTCTGCGGCAGCCGCAGGTGGTATGGGCTACTCAGATGGCTTCGTGTGGATAGTTCGCGAGTGGCGAGAGAGTACCGTTGTGTGTGGGACTAAACACTTTACAGTTTCATTTTGGAGTCGGACGTTGAAGGACCTTCCATCCGCGCCAGACAGACAGCTGCTACGTGACAAGCTGCACAGCATGCAGGTGCAAAACCGTCCGTTGCCACCGCATGCTCTGTCGGTTGTTGACGCTCTACTCTCACTTTCAATCGGTTTCAATGAGGTTTTTCGAAGTCAGCCAGACACGCGACTAGACCTACGAAGTGCAAAAGTGATTCAGTGAGTACTCGTAATCCATAAGAAAAACAAGGGGTAAAGTTCCATTAAAATCAATTTAAACTTTATCAACAGACAACTCTAATAGAAATTATTTTATTACACACCTTCGCTAATAAAAAAAAGCATAAAAATCTGCTAAGTCGAGCCAAGCGGAGCGCAAAAGCAGTACCTATCTTTTCTTGAAGCGTTTCGTCGTTTTTTTTAAGCTAATGAACAGTTCAAAATACGGCGAAGCGCTTCAAGGTTGCAAGCCCAATTGGGTTTGGACTATAACAGATTAACAAAATTCTCAGGGTATGATGTCAATAATAAACAGCCAAGCGGTTACCAAGTTGTTGCGTAAAAATAAATCTTAAATTCAGTCGAAGTTGAGTACCTATAATGCTTACTGTAATGTAGCGACTTGCCTGACCAGGTTTATAAAAAAAAACCTGTATTTTCAGACCATTACTTTACACCAATAATTTGAATAGAAAATTGTTAGAATAATAGTGGCAACATAAAACATTTATTAGTTATTTTGTTAAAAAGGTTAGAACACTGTATCTACTTTTGTCTATGCTTGTGTGTCTATAATGATAGACATTATAGACACACAATCACTCTGACTGAACGTAAAACGACGAGACGAGAGTTCATTCGTTCAAAGAGAATATAATACACTATTTACATTCTCTTTGACTGAACAAACTATCTGTAACGTGTCGGTCGGTTGGTTAAAATAAAACCGCAATTATTCTGACAGTTTCTTTTATTTAATAAGTACAGGTTATGGGCCCAGATTATGCCTACTTGTTAGCTAATGGAAAATTAGATATTGGATTTATAAATAATACATAGGTACATCAAGCGTATTGATTATCGGAGAAAAGTGAGGTTAGGTCGACCGGCGTGTCATCAGTAAAATTTTCGTTGAGAAGGATATACTTGTTTGAGTCACTATAAAACAAGGCAGGGAGGCAAGATGGAAGTAAATAATACTCATAATGTGATGAAACTGGAAGGTGCAAGAAACTGAAATGTTTGGAAGTTTCAAGCTACAGTACTATTGACGGGTCAGGGATGGCTAGATATCGTGGAAGGACGAACTGTAAAACACGAAGACGCAACTGCACGAATCGCCTGGGAGTCTGCAGATGCTAGGGCTCAGACATTACCGATCACAAGAATGACTGAAAATGTTATGTTACATCTCATATCATATAGAAATGTCTGCTAAAATGTGAAGAAAACTTTTAAGTGTTTATGAACAAAAGTCAGAAACCAGCATCGATATTCTACAACAGCGCTTTTTCCAATATAAATATGAGAGTGGAATCAAGATAATATAATATTCCATAATAATAATAATATAATATTCCACAATATTCCACAACTTTTTCACACAACGCCATCTAGTCCCAAACTAAGCAGAGCTTGTGGTATGAGTACTAGACAACTGATAAACATACATATATATTTCTAAATACATACATTTTATAGATAAATTACACCCAGACAAAGAACAAATGACCGTGCTCATCACACAAACATTTGTCCTAGGTGGGAATCGAACCCACGACCTTGTGCACAGCAGTCAGGGCCACTGACCACTATACCAACGGGCCTGTCAAAGATGTCGGTGTTCTTTGAAAATTTAGGTAATTCAAAACCAGTGAAAGCAAATGGGCGAGGATTTTCAGAAAAGTTCACGATAACTAAAGTATTGATGTGTTTGCCGGATGAGTACAAACATTTTGTATTAGCGTGTGAGTCTGCACTTGATGATAAACAAACATTCGACAATCTGGTATGCAGATTATTAATCAAAGAAGAGAGAGTGAAGGAAAAAACAAAGGAAGTCCAAGAAACTTCATCCTCGTCGGCGTTTGTAGCTAAGAGAAACAAAGTGTTTTAAGAAACCTGGACATTTTCAGACGGAGTGTAGTAGTAATAGGGACAGTGAGAAAAGATGAACGATAATAAGTGCTATAACTGTAGTAAAATTTGACATTTTAAGGCGCAGTGTCATTTAAAAAAATCAAAGGATAATAAGAAGATGAGTATTGCGTTCGTAGTTTCAAACTCGGATTGTGAACAATATGAATAAACAAAGTGGTTAGTGGACTCGGGGACAAGCGAGCACATGTGTCGTGATCGTTCATTGTTTTCATAATTTTCAAGTGTTTCGCAAAGGTCGGTAATTGTTGGTAACGGTGCTGCCATTAGTGTGCAAGGCTATGGACAGATGGCGATACAAGTCAAGAACGGAAATGAATGGATTGATACGACAATAAACAATGTGTTGTTTGTTCCCGAACTAAAGACAAATTTATTCTCTGTGAACCGCGCTTCTGACTCCACAGAGTACACTTTTATACAGTATGTTATGTTAAACGAGGGACTTATTGAGGGAGGGTATTCAGTATTCGATTCTCGTCCCAAATATGTGAAAAACCTATAACCTAAATTTTTGACGTAATTGTCCATTAAAATACGTTTATCACGAACACTGAGACGCAAGAGGTGAATGAACTTGTGAACAGTACCTAAAGTAATAACGTGGCAAAATACGCGCCGATCCTGCCAAAAAAGGAAGCTCGTGCGTAAACCCCGCCCCGCAGGAGGCCCCCCGACGACACGCTCCCGGCAGTCTATGCGAGTGCGCCGCTGTTTTTGCACGTTTATTGCGCTTCCGCAAACAACTTCAACAACTTCGCGATAAGCGTGTTCTATAGACGTGTTCTTGACTAACCAAAAATTACGTTTTATCAATATTTCAATGAAGAATATTGGGATATGGTTCGTACCTACGTGTTATTGAATGATAGTGTACGAAGAGCTATTAATTTGTACATAGAGATGTTTCCCAACCACCGTATATAGTGTATCATACCTTAACATTTTAAACAGTGTGGTAGATGAAATGTTGGACGATGTGCTCTTAATGTTTATCAAAACCTCTTCATGATGGATTAAATACGCCAAAAATACTAAGCAGGTAAGCATAATGATTAACTTTGCTTCATTATATCTTTGTCTTAAATTATTGCGGATCACATTTTGCATTGAAGATTTTAGTACTTACCTAGATATTTTTGCCTGTCCTAAGCCAGGTTTAAAGTATGAAAGGAAAATGGATTCTACCTAAAGGTCATTGACCCGCGCACATGTTCTGCAATAATATTAAAATGTTAGCGCAAGGGTTGTAACGTTACAGTTTCTCTGGGTAGAGGGAATGTAACGCTTCTTTCACACGGCAGTCCAGTTTTGCAGGACCAGGTTTTTACTCCATCCTGCAAAACTGGACGCTGTGTTCACATGGCAGTTCAGTTTTACAGGATCAGATAGGAGCATGTTTGAATAGCCGTCCTTTATGCGCACTCAGCGATGATCCTGAAGATTTAGACTGTCTCACACTATCTCACTTTTTGGCAAGCGGTCCGTCGTTAACTATCATCAAGACAGAGAGAGATCTACGGACAAGAAGGCAGCTCACACAAAAAATATTTGATGACTTGTGGAAGAGATGGCGAGCTGAGTATCTATGCCAACTATCAGCTCGCACTAAGTGGCGCAAACCTTATCAGAATTTGAAGATCAATGACATTGTCTTCATTCACGACATTAATCTGCCCCCGCCAAAAATGGCCCATGGGCAGAGTTACTGAACTTCATCCAGGGAAAGACGGATACGTCAGAATTGTTACCCTATGGACAAAAAATGGGATACTCAAGAGACCAATTACAAAGTTATTCGTTTTGCCGATAAATGACAATAATCAAAGCCACGACACAGAAAACGAAAACCAAGAAGGTCAAACAACAAACAGTAAATATTCCAAGCCAGCTTCATCCAAATTATGCAACTTTATAATTACAACACTCATACTTCTGGTGGTTATTTGCTCAGGAACATGCGAGCACAAAATTTCCAAAATTGCAGAAAATAAAAATATATTTTTCGATAAATTATCAAACGTGAGATTGGCACGTGAAGAATGGAAACTCATCGTTTATTGTGATATGGTTCCGTATTGGCAAGGATTTAACCTACTGGACAAGTTTGTCACTCATCTGGACAACATAATATATGTTCAAGAGATCAAATATCACAATGCGACGTAGTCCGATTACAACTGATACAATGAACTTGAACACTACAAAAACATTTTACTTGGTCAGCAAGGTCAAGTTCGCCGACGTCGCGGCCTTATAAACGGCATTGGCTACGTTGCACATAGTTTGTTCGGAGTTTTAGACGAAACTTTCGCCGAACAGTATCAGAAAGATATTGCCTTAATCAGACATAACCAAAAATATTTTAGCAAGCTGTGGAGAAACCAGACGTCAGTTGTGGAGGCTGAGCTAAATGTTATCAAAAGAATTGAAAATACCCTAGACAAGCAGCACAAAATAATCAACCAATACATTATCAAATGCAACATAGGCATGAGTAAACTGAAAGAGGAAATCCAACACACAGACAACAAATCAGAATTTACATTATCAACATTCATAGCCAACAACATCATGACCAATCTTAAAGAAATCCAGGAGATGCCAGTTGATACAGTGAGAATCTATGAGAAGTTCAACTTTCACTTGTTAACACCGGCACAGTTGAGAAACGAACTGAATATTATAACCGGACAGATCTCAAAGGGCTTCGCCTTACCGATTAATAATATTCAGACTGACTTAGCGAAAATATATCAATCACCTATTGAAAGTGAAAGCGAGAGTTACCAGAGAGTTCCAGATTTTTGAAGTTAGAATTTATCTTGTGGGCAGAGAAGAACTTTACAACCTCATACCGATTCCACAACAAGCCAACGAAACCATGATCAACATAGTGCCTGTAGCAAACTACCTGGCTATCAACATACACAAAGACTCTTACACTCCTGTGTCTATAAGTGACTTACAAAGATGCGCTCCTTACGACAGCGACGAGTATATTTGTCCACTGAAAGGGCCCGTCTATCAGATGACGTCAAACAACAACTGTCTGAAACATCAAGCCTCAAATCAATGTCAGACTGAAACAAAAGAATGTCGAGATTACTGGACTGAATTGAATTTATTTAATTCATACCTATACTTTTGTTGTGGACAATGCAGTGTGCCAGTCATATGCGATAACGATATTACGACCGAGTAACTCAGCAAAACAGGTGTCATTACACTGGGAGACAATTGCGTCATTAAAGACAGAATGTTTACGATTTACGCACACAAATCTTTATCAAACTCAATTAAAACCAAGATCGATGTCATGAACATAGAGATTCCACCAATAAATCGAGTCATTAATCTGTCGATATCTCTCATCACTCCACTGAATGAGACAGATGATATCACCGAGCAACGGAAAGACAAGCACTCGAAGATATGAAATCCAATTGGGAACTGGCGGATCGAATGTCATTCCATGAAATTCACCATTACGTCGCAATTTACGCCTTGGCTGGGGTCGCCGTGGTTTGCGCCATCTTGTATGCATGGTGACGCGTGCGAGCGCGCCAGCGGCGTCCAGCGCCCCTACCTCCCGCAGCAGAGCAGGCAGAAGCTAGCGTGAGCTATGTACCTTCCGCCGCCACCACTGTGAGTCGTCCTACCATCGCCACCACCAACAGAGGGACTTCACCGTCCGTTCGAACTCAATTCAATGAAATACCTTAATCTTAGTTTATTTAAGTTTGTAAGCACAATTGTTAGTTATCATCTTCTAAATCATTATCCTTCATCTCATTAACATCTTCTCGGGCCCCGGAGCATGTACAGTGTAAACACGTACAAATTTGACATCATTGTGTCAGCACTTGCTACGCGTAGTTTATACTTTTACACAAATATCATTCAAATCGCGTGCACTCATTATCATTCAATAAATTTTATTATTACGTATTCTTGCGTATCACTTAAAACTATCATCATTAAAAGGTGTAAAGACCCTACATTATCAGACACTAAGGGAAATAGGTGTGGGTTCGATTTTACAAACATAATGGTCTCTAAAATATACATTGAGGGAAGGGTTAATATTTTATATTAAAAAAAAAAAACGGTTTGCAGCTTTCAGTTACTTGAAGTCCAAACATAGTCTACTGCGTTTTAAAAATTACATCTTTGTTTGTTGAATTTCCCCAAAAAATTATGCCATACCTTAAGTTAGAAGACACTAGGCCATGATAAGCAGTTAGTAGTGCATCTACATTTAACATCGGGGCTAATTTAC
Organism: Tholera decimalis; assembly: GCA_943138885.2. Lineage (NCBI taxonomy): Eukaryota > Metazoa > Arthropoda > Insecta > Lepidoptera > Noctuidae > Tholera > Tholera decimalis. The sequence continues at coordinate 370,158 of OW964553.2, read as the reverse complement.
ATAGTGCATATGTGGATGAGTAAATTTTTAGGATTCCGTAGCCGAATGGCAAAAAACGGAACCCTTGTAGTTTCGTCATGTCTGTCCGTCTGTCTGTCTGTCCGTCCGTCCGTATGTCACAGTCATTTTATTCCGAAACTATTAGGACTATACATGTGAAACTTGGTAGGCAGATGTATTCTGTGAACCGCTTTCCGATTTAAAGAAAAAAAAATAAAAAACATTTAAAATAAAGGGGGGCTCCCCATACATAAAAAACAAAAACTGAAAATTTATTTTTTCATGAAACCTATGCGCGTATAGTATCTATAGACAGGTCTTTAAAAATGATACTAAGCTTTCTAGAACCACTTTTTCATAAAGTTAATCATTAAAAGATATAAGCTTCCAAAGTGGTAAAATGTCCCCCCCCTCTAACTTCTATAATAATGGAGTGAAAAATTAAAAAAAAATGTCTACAGATCTCAATGTAAACTTTCAACCAAAATTGGTTTGAACGGGATTGGGTCAGCAGTTTTTGAGATACAGCATATTTTATAAAACCGCAAATATAACTTTGTAATTCATACAAACACTATGAAAAACAAAGTTGTAAAAAATGTAAATAAGCTAGTTTTAAGAAATTTTTAAGGTTTTTTGAAGTGAAAACTTCTTTAGCGGCGCTGAGCACTTTTTGTATGGGTAAAAACTGTTAAACTCGCGTCAGGGTCACGTGACCGATCGAAAAGCGTAAGACTGTTTTTTAAGTGAAAACTTCTTTAGCATCGTTGTGATTTGAAAGTTAATGAAACGAAAAAGCGACAGTATCTATCTGTTGGGACCTAGGAGTTAGGTAGCAGGGGTTGAGGTATCCCTGAGAGGGGCCGGGGGCGGGGGGGGAGGTTTCGTGGGGAGTACAGGGAGGTGAGGGGTAAGAGGGGTCCCGTGTGGGGGCGGGGAGGGGGGAGGGGGGTCTCCTCGGGTGTTGAGTGGGGAGTAGAGGAGGAGTTGAGGGGGGAGTTGAGGGGGGAATTGAGGGGGGACTTGAGAGGTGAGTTGAGGGGTGAGTTGAGGGGTGAGTTGAGGGGTGAGTTGAGGGGTGAGTTGGAGGGTGAGTTGAAGGGTGAGTTGAGGGGTGAGTTGAGGGGTGAGTTGAGGGGTGAGTTGAGGGGTGAGATGAGGGGTGAGTTGAGGGATGAGTTGAGTGGTGAGTTGAGGGGTGAGTTTAGGGGTGAGTTTAGGGGTGAGTTTAGGGGTGAGTTGAGGGGGGAGTTGAGGGAGGAGTTGAGGGGTGAGTTGTGGGGTGAGTTGAGGGTTGAGTTGAGGGGTGAGTTGAGGGGAGAGTTGAGGGGTGAGTTGAGGGGGGAGTTGAGGGGTGAGTTGTGGGGTGAGTTGAGGGGTGAGTTGAGGGGTGAGTTAAGGGGTGAGCTGAGGGGTGAGTTGAGTGTTGAGTTTAGGGGTGAGTTGAGGGATGAGTTGAGGGGTGAGTTGAGGGGTCAGGTGCGGGATGAGGTGCGGGATGAGTTGAGGGGTGAGTTGAGGGGTGAGTTTAGGGGTGAGTTGAGGGGTGAGTTGAGGGATGGGTTGCGGGATGAGTTGCGGGATGAGGTGCTGTATGAGTTGCGGGATGAGTTGAGTGATGAGTTGAGGGATGAGTTGAGGGATGAGTTGAGGGATGAGTTGAGGGATGAGTTGAGGGGTGAGTTGAGGGGTGAGTTGAAGGGTGAGTTGAGGGGTGAGTTGAGAGGTGATTTGAGGGGTGAGTTGAGGGATGAGTTGCGGGATGAGTTGAGGGATGAGATTAGGGATGAGATTAGGGATGAGTTGAGGGATGAGTTGAGGGATGAGGTGCGGGATGAGATGCGGGATGAGTTGAAGGGTGAGTTGAGGGATGAGTTGAGGGGTGAGTTGAGGGGCGAGTTGAGGGGCGAGTTGAGGGGTGACTTGAGGGGGATTTTTTATCCAGGATTAAACTTCTTAGGGCTAAAAATAAGTAGGGCTATTTTTAGGGCCTAGTACTACTACATTACAGATTATCTATGTACTAGTACTAGGAAGTAGTATATCTATGTAGGTATATCTATATCTAGGCAGTATTTGATGATTGTGACGCTAGTAGGCATTTAATAAGCGTCTTGAAAATATTTCCAAACTTGCACTTGCATTCATGACTGTACCATTTTAAAATTGAACGCGCTTTTTCGATATATCATATGCTGAAAAACTAATTACGACACCGATTGTCCCTTGAAATGCTGTTAAGTTTGATGATGACACGAAACGTGATGATGGATCTTGCGTTACGTTTACTCCATCTGTCTCCATCTCCAAAAATGTTACAATTATATAATGTAAACATGTATGACTATAAGAATTCCGAAATTTCAAATGAAAAGCCAAGTCGGGATTTAAGCGATTTATTTAAAATAATTGATAATGTGGATTGTTAATTAAGTAAATTCTATTACAAAAGTAATTAAAATTAAGTTATATTTTATTTACCTTAATAAAACGGGAAACTCATTTAAATATTAGCCTTGAATTGCAGCAAGAAACAGGGTTTTTTGAAGTGAAAACTTCTTTAGCGTCTTTGTGATTTGAAATTTTATGAAACGAAAAAGCAACAGTAAAAAGAGACAGACATATAAATTCATAAGATTTAACGTGGGAGTAAATGAGATAGGGAGCATTATACAGTGTTTCTTATGTCGTGGAAATTTTATATGGGCAAACCAGGGCAAGCGTATACCTTTGAAATTTCGTAAATTTTTGAAGGATTTTTTTGAAGTGAAATCTTCTTTAGCGGCGTTGTGCACTTTTTTTGTAATGGGTAAAAAATGTTAAACTTGAGTCAAGACACGTGACCTGATCGAAAATTCGTAAGACGGACGGAGAGTAGACAGCCGGCGCGGCGTAGGAGAGGAAGTATCCCCCTCACATTCTACGGTGCGGCGAAAATGTATGCCTGCGCCTGCTGTTTTGTTTAGGCGGCGCAGGACGCTTGCGCGAATGTTCGTGTGTGTTGAATGTGAATGTGAACATGAAAGTTGATTTTTCTAAGAGATAAACTTTTTAATGTAATATAAATTGTTATGTTTGTGTACGATAGCGCAATAAATAAATATTGTATTCTACCACATAAATGATAGTACTTTTATACTGATAATTAAAGCAAATCGTGCAAAATTATTCCCTAACCATTCCAAAATATCAAAAATGCACAACGTTAATATTCAAGTTTTCACTTCTGCCGGCACTCCCGGAGTGCAACCCGGATTTTTTTTTAGTTAAATATATATGTATATAACGTGTAATTAAAAGCGTATATACATACCGAGTGCATGGCTTCTTTGGATGATAACAAACGATATGGCAAGGGTTTTGTAATTCATGTCTACATGTGTGGAGCATATTAGAAATTTCAATACATTGATACCAGAAGCCGAATTTTTCAAATTAAGAATAACGAAGAGAATTGTCGTTTTATTGGCAAGTGACGTGGAAAGTGATGACCCTCATAGTGCTGTGACACGTTTGTTATTACTGGTATTCAAGAAACATATGAAACCAATAATTTGGGGTCAATTCTGTGAGTCACTTATTTTGAGCTGAAACTTTGCATAGAGACTCCATACCAGATGTTGTCTTCAGTCCTTTTGGATAGATATGGGGTTTCCGTTACACGTTGTATACATATTATATTATATTATTATAGTTGCTACGGGGAGAGACCCTTCATGGGCGAGTCTAATTTACTATCTATTGTTACTCCAAGAAATTTTGTTGTTTCAACTTTACCTATGTGATTATTACAGTACTGGGCATTAACATTAGGAATGGTTGACCTTTGGGCAAAGTGTAAAACTGGATGTGAAATATGTTATCTATTAAAGTACCTGTAGCTGGCAGTTGGCTACAACCAACTCGTTTTTCAAATCTTAGATTTTTTAATGACGAGAAAAAACATACACTACGCCGCAGGTGAATAACTATTTTAATTGAACAAAAGATTCCAAAAAGAAAATGAGATAATACATTAATGTTATTGATAATTTCTTTCTTTGGAATAAGTCGAATAAGAATGAGAATTTTATAAATATATTCATTTTGAAGGATGCACGTCAGAGTAATCAATATTGTTAATTATTTTAATTCATTTATGACAGGTTACTGGAAAAAAGTCTGATGGGTACGCCGGTGGCGGGCGTGAGCCAGCGGCTGCGCTACGCAGAGCGCTCCATAGAGGAGGCGTTCGTGTTCGTTGATGAGTGGTGCGGCGGGCACTTCGAGCGGCGGCTGGCGAGCTGGCGCGTGAACGTGACGAGCGGGGAAGTGCGCGGTGAGCGGGCAGAACGGCCGCACGGGCTGCCGCATGACGACGGCCGGCGGCGCTGCGCCGTGCGCTCGGGCGAGCCGTTCGCGCCCACGTGCCACGAGGCCGAGGTCGCGTGCGCCGCCGCGCTGCTGGCGCTGGCGCCCGCCGCCGCGCTGTTGGCGCGCCGCGCGCTGCGCCGCCGCCTGGCGCGCGCTGCCCGCCGCCAACTGCTCAGCGCCATGGCGCGGCGCCGGCGCGTGGCCGCCGGGCTGGCCGCGCACCTGGTGCGGCGCGCCGCGCTGCAGCTGTGCGACGAGCTGGGTGCCGGCCGCTTCGGTAGCGTGCGGCGCGCGCGCCTCGCCCGGCCTGGCCGCGCGCCGCGCTACGTCGCCGCCAAGGCGCTGCGGCCCGACGCCGCGCCCGTCGAGGAGAGTGAGTTCCTGCGCGAGGCGTGCATCATCGCCTCCCTCAACCACCCGCACGTCGTGCGCCTCGTCGGCGTGTGCGTGGACGGCCCGCCGCTGGTGCTCATGGAGCTGGCGTTCTTCGGCGACCTGTTGCGGTACCTGCGCGAGCGCCGCCACCTGGCGGAGGGGGCGGCGCCGGAGGACGCGACGGAGAGGGTGGTACCGGAGGACGCGGCGGCGAGCGGCGAGGCGCAACACGTGTCCGCCGAGGCGCTGACGCGGCTGGCACGTGAGGCGGCGGAAGCGCTGCACTACCTGAGCATGCGCGGCGTGGTGCACCGCGACGTGCGCGCCGCCAACTGCCTGGTGGACGCGCGGCGCTCGCTGAAACTGGCTGACTTCGGCTTGGCGCGCGAGGCGTCGACCGGCGCGGACGGCGCACCTGAGTACGCGTGCCGCCGCCGCGGCCTGTTCCCCGTGCTGTGGATGGCGCCCGAGAGCCTGGCGCACGGCGTGTTCTCATCCGCGTCAGACGTGTGGGCGCTGGGCGTGCTGGTGCTGGAGCTGGTGACGCTGGGTGCGCGGCCCTACGGCAGCATGTCTCCGCTGCGCGTAATGCAGTTCGTGGCGGCCGGTGGCACGCCGCCGCTGCCGCGGGACGCTACGCCGCAGACGTGAGTATCACGCGGTGGGGCAGGGTGGGGCGGGCGCCCCCCCGCGCCCGCTGACGCTTCACGTTGCAGGCGCGGGCTGGCGCGGCTGTGCTGGGCGCGCGCGGCGGGGCGGCGGCCGGGCGCGGCGGAGGTGGCGCGCTACCTGCGGGACCGGCCGCGCGCGCTGTGCCCGGCGCTGCTCGTGCAGGGCGACGAGCGCGCCGACGCCGACAGCGGCTTCGGGGAGTCACCCTCCGCCGAACTCTTGCCGCCCGACTCTCCGCTTGACTCTCCGCTCGACTCTCATCTCGACTCTCCACTCGACTCCCTCAAACGCTTCCTCGATCTCGAAGCTACTCTTTGAACAGGATAGGTAAATTAAGTTTTAGTAGTATTCAGGATTATTAGTAAAACACTAACAACTTCGCAGGACTGTATTACTAATATCATAATTCTCAGCGAGATCATTGGATGACTCCGTTGACACAAAAAAGTTTCAAAAAAAACTTTTTTGCAAAAAATAGAACCGACTTCCATATCAAAACACTACAAAGCCAAAAATTATTTTTATTTCGGTAGTCGGTGTTATTGGTTTTGTATTTTCTTTTTTTTTCACACCGCCTTCCGAAATAAAAATTATTTTTGGCTTTGTAGTGTTTTGATATGGAAGTCGGTTCTATTTTTTGCAAAAAAGTTTTTATTTTCGTGCTTTTTAGTGGGTCAGTGAATTTTCCAAATCGGTTCGTAAATGACGGAGTTATGCCCGAACAAAAAACGCAATGCAGCGTGAACGAAAAGATCATCAACGTACACATTTTTTTAGACTTTTGTTGATTTTTCAGAAACGGCTTGTCCGATTTCGATAAAATTTTCATGGGACCATTTGGGAAGTATACCCTTTCTAACAAGATCAGAATTTTTCAAATCGGTTGGCAAACGACGGAGTTATGCGTGGACAAACATAAAAAAAAAAAAAAAAAAAAAAAATACAAACATCCGAATTGAGAACCTCCTCCTTTTTTAGAAGTCGGTTAAAAATATATATACCGCAAAAGATAGTACGTAATAAATCATACCCAACCTAGCATATAGCTCATTAAAACATTTAAGGAAAAATATCAGTATCATTAGAACTTAAAACGGGATATTTACCATGTGTATTTATTGTTTTGAGTTTCCGATATTTCGGCACTGTTGCAAGCGCCATGATCACGGATGAACTGAAGTAATTGCGGGTGGATGTTTATGAGCAGACAAATCGGTCTACCCTCTTTCTCGTTCGTTTTCTGTTAGCGATACCGCTACCACTGTCACTTGTATCACTAAACACTCGATTCTGTTCCCGACACACAAAACTCACCGTGTCGACTCGCGACCTTTCTACGGAACTTTTTCGGTTTTTACACTTTTGAACCACTGGATTCCAGGCCCTTAACAGTTGAAACCCGTCCTCCCGATTGAAATTGTCGTATTTGGTAATCTCAATCGCTTCCCTTACCAGTCTTCACCAGTTCCGTTCATCCGTGATCATGGGGCTTGCAACAGTGCCGAAATATCGGAAACTCAAAACAATAAATACACATGGTAAATATCCCGTTTTAAGTTGTAATGATACTGTTAGTGACCATGACGTTAGCTTAAAAACTTATAAAAATATCAATACCTGAAAAAATTCAAAACTTTCAGCAACAAGTCTGACGTGAAAGAGTGAAGACTATGGAAGCCTCATGTTATAAGGGTTATCTCAATGAAACTGAAAACTCAATTAAAAACAACCAGAAACATTTTTGGTCCTTTGTTAAAAATCGCTACAATTCGCATGCTGTTCCCAATAGGTACATTAAATTATAGTTGTTTACTAAGTTTTTGTCTCAAGGTGTTGTCCCTAGAGTATGGAAATCTGAATTTATTACACCTGTGCATAAGAAGGGTTCAAAGACTGAGATTACCAATTATAGAGCTATATCCAAACTATAGACTAGAATAGAATAGAATCATTTAATTCAGGAAAACATTCCATACAAAATCAATACATTACATAAAAATCAATCATTATAGAATCATTGTAAAATCAAAATATTATTATTATTAAAATTAAAATTATTAAAATTACATAAAACAAAAAAAAATAACAATAATAAGAAATATATATCAAAATTCGTTAATTATTACTCATTAAAATTGTATCTGGAATATTAATTGACATATGCGAAGAAGTAATTTACATCGTATATAGCTCTTAATATTCCATTGTCAGAATCACGTATTCGGCTCATAAAGGAGGCTTGTGCTTTTCTTATAACAGCATAGAAGTCATCAACCCTATTTTCCACAAACATGCCGGACGCACTACACCGCCAAGGCAGCCCCAGCATGCATCTGAACGCGTTGTTATATTGAACACGCAGCGAGTTGTACGCTCGCTGCGTATACTTGTACCACAGGGCACATGTGTACAAGTTCCAGGAGTATGCGTTAAATATGGTTATTTTTACTTGCTTTATGCAAGTCGCAAATCTTCTAGCCAGCATATTGCCTTTAGCAGCGAGGGAACGTCTTTGTCTCCTCCATGTCATCATCATCTTTACATTTTTCGGTTAGTACAAGGCCTAAATAAGTAAAAGATTTTACCTGTTGCAATTTAGCGTTGCATAGCATTATGTCAGGTACATGCAGTGGGCTGTTGTCATATCTAAAGCACATTGTTTGACTCTTATTGAAGTTATATGTCTGCATATACCTCACATATTCCTATCAACTTTTGTAACGCCGTAACAGAGGGGCTAAGCAGAACCATGTCGTCGACGTAACTGAGATTATTTACCGATACATTATTAATTGAACAGCCGTCTCCGGCTCTGCTTAGCTCCTCTATCAGGTCATTTACATACAGATTAAATACAATGGGTGATGTTAGCCCACCCTGTCTAACACCTGTTTTTAAAACATATTCGCTAGAAAAAGCCTCTCCCCATTTCACCACGTTTTCCTGTACATCATACCAGTACGCTGTTGTGGTATTTTCTGTTAACAGATTTTCCATCAATGTATAATTGGTTGTTTTTAGGGTTCCGTAGTCAACAAGGAACCCTTATAGTTTCGCCATGTCCGTCTGTCTGTCTGTCTCTCCGCGGTTTAGCTCAAAAACTATTGGTACTAGAAAATTGTAATTTGGCATGAGTATACACGTTAATGACGCCGAAAAAGTGGTAAAATAAAATAAAAATAAAAAACAATTATTTAGGGTACCTCCCCTACATGTAAAGTGGGATGATATTTTTTTTTTTTTCGTCCTTCTCATAGTGTGGGATATCGTTGGATAGGTCTTTTTTTATAAAGAAAACTCGCAATGTGGGTATAATTCACATTACTAGCAATCTTGTTGACCCCTCTAACTAAGCTATAAAAACATACATAATAAATATGTGATTAATTTGTATAAAACTAAATAGAAATGAAATATCATATAAAAAATAAGACTGAAAAATCGTAATACTATAGAAAGGATAAAGTTGGAATGATTCCTTCTTCCTTGACTTATAATATTTGTAGGAGCCCTTGTTGACTAATACATTGAGATGATAAGAATATTGAGATGGAAGAAAATGCTGAGTTCTACCTATTTATTACGACAAATACGTGTTTACAATAAAACTAAAGAAAGTGTACTCAATAACTTAATCTAATGAGTCATTTTATAACACATAAAAATGCTTATGCTACGATATTGAAATAATAATTGTGCGATGTAAGAAATCGTACATATTCCCGAGCGAGATAAGAGCCACAAGATAAAAAAGTAAACTTGATTTTACAAAGAAAAATAATATGAAAATGTAGAAAATACAAAAAATAATAATAAAAGTAAATATTTCAAAATTTAGTAGAAGTGCTCTTATCAACGCGCACACAGTCTAAGTCCAAGTGTCCTCTTGCTTCACTTGTATCGACTGGTCGGCGCGGTGTTGTCGTCAACTCCTCAGCGATAGACGGTTGTGTAAGCGGGGCTCCCCATCGACATTGTGTACGGCGAACTGCATAAATGACTCCAGCAATGCCCGCTATACCAATCAGCGCATAGATTACATTATAGTGATGAATGTCGTGATAAGACAAATCATCAGACAACATCACATCTTGACTTTTCATAAACTGAATCCTTTTGTCTACTTAGCGGATTTCCTTATCTTAAATCTTGAGTTTTGTTCTCCAAAACCAGTTTAGGTATGGTGATGTTGATAATGTGGTTGATAGGAGCCATCACTGGTGCATAAATGTCTGAATCCATCCTTATTTCGCTGTAATAGGGCTTGTGGGAAAATAAGGTAAATTTGTCAGTCTTGACAATGCATCCGTGACCCATATTCAATAGTCCGGCTCGTGTCAGCTGATGTGCGGTCACCTGATCGCCGCATATGATTCGAACTTGACACCGGTCGCAGCAAAAATAAAAATAACTATTCAGCGTGTATGTTTCTAGCCAGTTGTCCTTGCAAATACTTGATGTAGTTTTGCATTCAAATTGTTCAGTTTCGCAAAAATCCTTATCCCCTTGATTTGGTAAATGGGTCGCAAATGGTGGCAGTAAAATGCTTCCGAAACCCTCCGACAAGATCGTAAGTCTTCTTCGGACATAGTTATATAGGTTTCTTTCTTCATGTTGATGGAGATGTACTCAGATACTGAAACGATGCTGATCATGTCGTTTAGACCTGTTTTCTTCTGGATCGGAATTATCTTGAGAACTTCATACGAATCTCGGCTGATAAGAGGTAATTTAATTTCAAATATGATAAAGTCCTCCAGAAGTCTTGTCTTGATTTTAAGCAGATCGTATATCTTCCGAAGGTCTGAATGTATGTTGTCAATTGGTAGAGATAAATCCTTAGGTAATTTGCTTGAAATCGTACTCAACTCGTTAATGAGTTGTTCCGGTGTAATTAAATGTAAGTTGAAACGACCATTGTAAATATCGGTGACGGTGTCCAATAACGTATTCTGAATGCTCTTTATATTGTACAACATATTACTCGCTATTAAGGCTCTCATGTTGAAGTCAATAATAATAGCGTTTGTTTCAATGTTGTCCTTCAATTGGTCCACTGCTGTGTCAAGCCTGTTCATATGATGATTTATCATTTTCAGCTGCATATTCATGTCGTGCTCTGTACGTTTAAGAAGGTTGTTCTCTGCTTCCAAGAGTGAAGTCTGATTTTTCCATAGAGACACTATGTGATTCTCGTTCTTTCGGATGAGAGCAATATCCTTGCGGTATTTTTCAGCGAAGGTTTCATGGAGCACTCCAAACAAACTGTTTGCGATGTATCCCACGCCGTTGATAAGACCTCGCCGCTGACGGGTTATCCTAGGTCACGTGCAGGAATGCTGACTTAACAAAACTTGATTGTAGTGCTCAAGTTCTGAGAACGCGTGACGTAGCTGGAGTATGATGACGTTACAGTGAACTTGATGAAGGTATTTTTTTAACGTTGTTGATGATTGCCCATACGTATCCATACTGTAGTAAACTTCGAGGTTCCAATCGTCTCTGATGAGCATCATGTCTGCTACCTTGTCAAAATACAAGCTCTGATTTTCTCTAAATTGAGTTGTATTCAAATGGCAATCTGTGCTTGTTATGAAGGTGAAGAGTAACATCAGGGCAGCAACCATGGATGTAAAGTTGAACTTGTTTTTGCTAGCGGTTCTTGTGGACCTCCTTGTTGAGGATACAGTTTCTTGCTGAGTCTGCATGTCTTGTGTCGAGTCTTGCGCCGTGTCGCGCGGTGAATCACCTTGTTTGTGTTCTAATAGTACTGTCAGTTTTGTGACTGGGCGTTTTATAGTGCCGTTTTTCGTTTTTAAAGTGACGACTCGCACGTGTCCGTCTTTGCCTGGGTGTAGTTCTACGACTCGTCCCATCGCCCACTTGCCGGGTGGGAGGTTGTCGTCGTGGATGAGAACTACGTCATCCAGCTTAATACTAGGTTGAGGCTGCCTCCACTTGCTTCTCACAGTTAGTTGAGTGAGATATTCCGTTCGCCATCGTTTCCACAGGTCTTGTAGAATATTTTGTGTTAACTGCCAGCGTGTACGCAGATCTCTTTCGGTCTCAACTAACGTTAGAGTGGGTCCACCAGACAAAAAGTGAGCTGGAGTCAAGAAATTTAAATCTTCTGGATCTTCAGAGTTAGCGCACAGCGGCCTTGAATTAAGGCAACCTTCTATTTGTGTGAGAAGAGTGGCGAACTCTTCGTAAGTTAGTTTTTGTTCGCCGATCACTCTCTTGAGGTGCAGCTTCAAACCTTTTTCTGCAGCTTCCCACAGGCCTCCCGCTGACGGCCATGAAGGCGCATTAAAATGCCACGTAATCTCCATGTCGGTGATCTCAGCCATGAACTTGTCATCAATAACTGAATGTAATTCTTCATACTCGCTATGCAGAATCTTGCTGGCCCCCAAGAAATTGGTGCCATTACTAAATTTCTCAACAAATTCAACATACTATCTCCTTCACAATTTGGCTTCAGACAGGCTGTAAGTACCAAAGATGCTGTTACTGCATTAACTTCGCAGATAATCGAGCAACTTGACCAGGGAAACAAATGCCTGACTATGTTTTTAGATCACAAAAAAGCATTTGACACCGTCTCTGTCCCTATCCTTGTGAACAAGCTACAAAAAGCCGGTATAAGAGGTACTGCACTCAATTTACTCATAAATTACCTGTCTAACAGAAAGCAAAAGGTAAAAATAGGACAATACATAAGCGATAAAGTAGAGGTAACATACGGCGTACCATAGGGCAGTGTTTTAGGCCCTACCCTCTTCTTATTATACATCAATGATCTGTGCAACATTAAATTAAAAAATGCAAGGGTATTCGCGTACGCTGATGATACTGCTGTTATATTTACGGGTAATTCTTGGCAAGATGTTAAGTTAAGTGCAGAGGTAGGGATTGCCTACATAGCTGATTGGCTGAAAACAAACTTACTAACACTGAACACCACCAAGACTAACTACATATGTTTTAGTGTTAGTAACCGGACACAGCCCAGTGAAGAACTCAATTTGAAAGTCCACATATGTGGAGATATGGACAGTATAATCTATGAATGTCCGTGCCTCAATAGAGTCTCTAAGACTAAATACTTAGGCGTGATGGTTGACCAGTTTCTATCCTGGTACTCTCATCCAGAGCAAGTGATTGGCAGGGTTAGAAAGCTTACCTGGATATTTAAAACATTAAGATGCGTGGCACTGACTAAAGTGTTCATGAGTGATAATAAGCTACCTAGAAACCTCCTTAACGAAATTTATATTGCTCTAGCTCAGTCTATTCCTTATGTATTGTATCCCTGTTAGGGGTGGCGCAGCTAAAACTAGATTTTTGGACGTGGAACGTGCACAACGAGCATTAATAAAAGTTACGTATTTTAAAAATAAAAGATACTCAACCAAACATCTATATGAAACAAGTAATTTACTCTCTGTTAGAAAATTATACATTACACAAACTGTTAAAAAAAAACATAAAACCCTCCTATATAACAAGAGCATTAAACTTAAAAGAAGAAAGGATATAATTGCAGAAGTTCCCAAATGTAAAACAAAATTCGTAAGCAGACAATATAACTATCTCTCAACTCAATTATACAACAGGATTAACAAAAACATATATGTACACCACAGAAACCACTATGACTGTAAAAAAATGGTACAAACCTGGATTAAGTCTCTCACTTACGAGGATACGGAAGCTCTCCTAGTATATCTTGAGTAGCATAATCAGACCCCACTCGACTACACACAACACACTATTATTCTACAAGATACAACACAACACCACGTTACACCACTCCATTTCACGCTACAACAAGCCACACTATACAACGCTATACCACACCAGACAACGATATGACCTCCACACCACAATACACACCACCCCACATCTCATCACATCAAACTACACTACATCTTACACACACGCCATACACAACATAGCAAACTAAGATATAATGTAACCTTTTAATATAACTACTATCTATAAATATATATATATATATATATTTTTAAGTATAATAATGTAGTTGCTTAGATATGGAAGAGCGGAGTCTCCTAACACAGGCATTGTTTGCCTAAAAGGAGGCTCCAAACACAAATCATTGTACATGAAGTTCTTGGTGTAAATAAAATATTATATTTTCATTTTCATTTTTTTACATTGTCAATGTACATGTGACTTGGCGTGCCTCTTCTGGCTGCCATTCGGCGTAAGGCGGCAATGAAAGATGAAGTGGTAAGGTTGGAAACTAGTTCCAAATGCACGGCCTTTGTCACCATACAGACGAACACTGACACATATCCCTTAGTTGTCTTGACACCACGACCCTTGTTGGTTTTAATGAGGACATGGCCAGTAAAATCGACTCCAGTGTGCATAAAAGGGCGCGTAGCATGATTCTGGCTGCAGGTAAATCTCCCGTCAGGGGTTGTAGTTTTGCAGGGCGTTGTTTTTTGCATGTAACGCAGAGCCGTAGTTGTTTTTAGTAGCATTATTTCCCCCAATAATCCAATATTTTTGCCTAATACATGCTAATGTAACTCGATCTCCGCCGTGATATGTGAGTTTATGAGAATGTTCGATTATCAACTCTGTCAGACGATGTTGATGGGGTAGAATTATCGGGTGCTTGAGGTCCGAATTGATCTGAGCATGATTCAGTCTCCCTCCCACAGGTAGAAGTTCTTCTTCATCCAAAAATGGATACAAACTCAATATCTTGCTTTTGGCAGACACCCCACTGCTTTTCTTCAGGTCCTGTATTTCTTGATAAAACTCGAAATTTTGAACTTGCTTGATAATGACGCCTCTTACGCGACGTAACTCTGCTAAGGTGATATAGTTTTGCACCAGCCTCTCAGATCTTCGTGTCAGGAATCGACGCACCCATGCTAGTACGCGGACCACCATGGTAAATGAGCTAAGTCTGTGCAGCAGATCATCAATGACGTTGTTGCCACCCGTGGTGTCCTGCGTCACCGTTTGTACTTGTTTAGCTTCTTCGTTCGTACGGTAAGTATCGGGACCCTTTTGGCTCTCCACCTTGTAATATGGTAACCAAGTAGGCCCTTGCCACCATAGCCGATGATCCTTGAGGTTGAGACTTGTTAACCCTCTGCTAGCGCAGTCTGCGGGATTCTCCGCTGACTTAACGTAACGCCAGCACTCAGATGGCATTTCCTGGGTAATTTGTCGCACCCTGTTGGCAACAAATACCTTCCAACGGCTGGGATCGCCTTGTATCCAACCCAGCACTGCCGTGGAGTCAGACCAACCGAAAAGCTTGATGTTCTGAGTCTGACTAGTTAAACTTTCTTTGACCTTGACCATCAATTTGGAAAGCAGATATGCACCGCTTAGTTCCAATTTAGGCAAAGAAAGAGATTTGTTGTGAGGCACCAATCTTGATTTCCTAACCAATAAAGTTATTTTTGTATCTATTTTGCAATACACGACACATGCATACGCCTTCTGCGATACGTCACAAAATCCATGCAACTCGATACCATTTCCTGCCGTGTCAGTACCTATCCATCGAGGTATTTGGCACTGATTTATGTATTTTATATCTTGTTTAATTTTTGTCCAATCTCGGTTAATATTATGTGGAATCTTGTCATCCCATTGCAAGTTCTTTTCCTTCCAGATGTCTTGAAACAATATTTTCATCCTAATTGAAACTGGAGTGAGCCAACCGAGAGGGTGACCATTAAATAATCTTTGAAATCATTAACATATTTAAACAATAATCCTAAAAATAAACAGGTAATTCAAAAAAATCCTGACTTCTCAACTGAAAGGAAAGAAACAAACACATTTTTATATAAAAAAGTGAGAAGCAGTCGGGACCCATCCCATTTAAAAAAATATATATACATGATGGAGAGACAGCGTCGTGTGTTTTTAAATTGTGTGAAGTCAGCTGAGCTGAGCAACGAATGTTGTCTTGGTGATCACTCGTGTTTGATTTTCAAATAAAAGCACTTGTTAATGTTACCGGAGACTCGTTTATTCAACTGACAGCGTAACGACTTTACAGAGAGGTCCGCACTATCCAGCGGCTCGAACAAGAATGAATCTGAATGAATCTAGCGCTTTTTTTAGGTAGGGCCACTCGTAGTTTAGCTCTATACGGCTAATGTACTACTTAACCGGTCTGTAAGAAATCTAGCGCTCACAGTGCGGCCTTATATAGAGGGATTGTCACACATGTACCCACATTTTCTAGTTAAATATTAAACTACTTAAATTAAAATGCTTTAAGTTGAAACATGTTAAACGTTAATATTACATCTTAAAAATCAATTAATAGTTTGTAAAACAATCAAATTATTAAACTTTAATCATTTCAATTATTTTAATAGACAAATTATTGTATTTGCGCCGATACATATGTTCGACTGGGTCCCACCTGAGAGAGAGAGAGAGAGAGAGAGAGAGAGAGAGAGATATCTTTATTTGTTTAAACATGGTATACATACAAAAGCATGCAAGATATTAATATGTTTGAGACCATCATGTTTAGCCGTCAGTATCGGCGTACAAATATTTCATATAGGTGATTTGAGTAGACAAATAATCAAAAGGTTAACTAAAATAGGCAATAACAAAGTTAAAAAAAAAAAATTAGAAATTATATAAATTTAAAATCATTCTCGGTCAAAATTCCTTCTCCGATTCCGTCAATTTAGTATTACAGTCAAATTTAGTTTAGTTTTAATGTCCAGATTCCATATTAAATAGTTATACACATTCATATTCAATAGAATTTATGTCAACAAAAAATATAATATAATATGTCAGTAAAAGGATTCAGTAAATCAGTCGATCAGTCAAAAGAAAACACCTTTTCGTTTACAAATTCAGAGACACCATAATATGCCTTTTGCAAAAGAAACATTTTAAGTTGATGCTTGAACGCCTTACTATTTAGCTCCTTCCAACGTTTAGGCAAAATGTTAAATATAGTGGGCGCCATGCAGACGATACTTTTGCGCATGAGTTTCGTTTTAGCTGGATAGACTCGAAGAATGGTCATATCCCGTCTGTTACGCGGTACCCCGTCCTGGAGACGTGGAAACAAATTGGGATTTGTTTTAACAAATATTGCTGTTTCGAGAATGTACAGACAAGGAAGAGTTAGTAGCTTGTACTTTTTAAAATATGGTCTACATGAATCATCCGACTTTAGCCCAAACATGGACCTGATGCATCTCGTTTGGACCTTAAATACCGTGCTAGCATCGGTAGAATTTCCCCAAAATATGATACCGTATCTTAGGTGAGACGCAACTAAGCCATGGTAGGCCGTAATCAAGGTATCCACATTCACAACTGCAGCTAGAGAGTGTAATGCAAATGCAGAACTACATAATTACTACTGAATGCAATAAATCGGTATTTATTGTGTAACAACAAAACACACAATAACTACTGAGTTATTGTGTGTTTTTATGTGTCATCCGGACCATATAGTTGACGACGTTACTAATATGTTTACCATAGAAATAGGTGGCGATTCTGATGATTTAGAATATTCCTAAGAAATGGAGTCATTATTTGAATCTGGTTAACGAATAGCTGTAATTAATTATGATTTTAATAACATAATTAATTATAACATAATTTTATAAATATCTTACACTATTAATTTTATATTTCTAAGTTTTAAATTAGCACCTACACATTATTTCAGAATAACGTATTATAAAAAACCGAGACTTGATTTTATTAACGTTAAGTTTCGATAATGGCACATCACTATTTAAGATTTGCAAAAAAACTGGCAATCGTCGTAATGTCAAATTTGTCTCTGAGATAAAAAAAAACAGGGTATAGCCCTAAATAGTTCTTCTCTTATATGAGCTCTTTCTTTTCTTGATTTTACATCTAAAAACTCTGAAATACCCATGCCAGTTCCCTGAACACACTGGCTGTTACTGACAATATATTTGGTCATCTTTTTACTGAGCAGTTCTATTCAATCGGTCTGTTTTTCGTGCCTTTTCTTCCTATTCGATAAATATCTTCTATGTAGCCTGATAGGTCTACGTTGAGTATATCTCGGAATAGTTCTATCAGTCTGTTATATAGGTCGCGTTCAGGTCCCGGCAATACTCTGTGAGCTCATAGAGTACTAATTTAGAGAGGTTGCTTCCTACTTATACTTACTTATACTTGGTGCTTGGAACATCCGAGTTGAAAGATCTCTCACTTCTTTTTTTAAATTTTGGTTTTCTAATTGTGGAGTTGCTATTTTAGTGTTAATGTTTGAGATTTCTTGCTTTCTTTATTCATTCTGTACCACTAAGGTATTTTATTTTGGTATTAAAATCTTGTTTGAACTCCGTAATGGCTCTATTAATCTCGGTTTGTATAGTGTTTGTATTTCTTCAATGATAGATTTATTGTTTTCTTTCAATCGTTGTATAATTAATTCGCTGAGATTTTGCATGTTACATTGATTTTGTGTTGGTTAACGCAATATCAGCTGTGTGTAGTGTCTCCTAAAATACTCAGGACTTCAGAGCTAATAATAGTTTTGGAACTTCCAACTTTCCAAAAAAGCCCCGAGTACAAAAACTTAACCACACCAACAACGAGCATGTTATTAACATTATTGCTCGTTGTTGGTGTGGTTAAGTTTTTGTATTCGGGGCTTTTTTGGAAACGTACAGGAGAATCTGTGTTCACTGTCTTTGGTATTTTACATATTCATGCCTGGCATTTCCACGAGTTTCTAACTTCCAATGTCATAGATTTCATATAATAGTCCTTAGCCACACCAGCACATTCTAAATCATATCTACACTTGCAGAGTGAACAAATAAGGTATTCCCTTATTGGCAACGTTTGTTAGCATCCTGAATATAAAGGGATTGGTGCCATCTTTTGAATTACTTTTTTAGATTCGGTTTGAAAAGCTACTGGTGGTGACGCCTAGATGGTAGTGAAAAAAATATGGTATATAGCAATTGTGTTTTGGGTCTCTAGTTATGCTTTTCGACTGTTAAATACCGTCTTGGAAGCGTCCTGGGCCACAATCTGTTAAGGATATAAAAATTGTTCTCTTACCAAGATGTTGTAAGGGTGGGATCCTTTATGCAAATAAAGTGCTTCATTCAACCATTTCACTGTTTTTATTACATTCTAAAACTCTTTACAAAATGCTTAATAGATCCATTACATGTTTTGTATATCTTGATAAAACTGCTCTAAACAACTAAAACATATGATCGACCATTTCAACTTTACTTAACTGATGCAACTGAACTACTCCGACTAAAATATTTTCTCACTTGACTTTTCTTTTCATCTATCTTGTCATGTTCAAAAAACCTTCCTAACAACATTAGGTTTTAAAGACCATAGACTTTAAAACCTGCCAGTAATCCATAGACATAAAATTCCATAAAACCAATATTACAACACCGACGACAGATGGAGTTAGTTTCTTTGGACTAATAGGTTACAGTTTCTATTAATTTCAAAGTGGATAGAAAGATGTCGCTTATGCACAGGAAGTAAAGTATGGATGACTTGAAATTTGTTTGTTTATGTTATTTGAACATTTTTACTCCATAATATTATGTTTAGTACCTTTTCCTTTTACATCGATCTTAAAAGTCTCCAAAACACTCCAGGATACATCCGTTTTTTGAGGAATATTAGTCACTTATATCGTCACTTTTGAATTATGTATTCGTTATTTTTCTATCACTTTATGTTGACATAAAATATATTGAATATTTTGCACTAACTTCAATGTCATTCACTTTATGTCACTATTGGTTTCTTTTAAACACTTTTTCGTCGGTAAATAGTTACTATTGCAATTTTTAAGGATTATTTTTACGGAGCTATATGTTCGTCTACGCACATCAGCGCTTCTATCCCCCACTGGTAGATCGGCGTAAAACTGCAGACTGTTTGTATTTGTTGAAAATCCTCCACAATAACATGGCTGGCCCTTGAACTTGACTTTGAAGGTTGTCTCTGAATGGAACGACGCCAACTTGGTCAAGTTTAATGCTGCTAAGACCCAGGCGTGTCTATTCTCCGCAAAAAGGAGCCAATTTCAACTGGCTCCTTCTTTCCGTGGTGTAACCGTGCCGATAACTGATCGCATCGAACTTCTTGGGGTTACGTTGACATCCAACCTTAATATTGGTCCGTTTATCGAGGCTAAGGCTCAATTGGCTGCCAAAAAATTGGGAATCCTAGCAAAGGTGAGACAGTACTTCACACTGGATCAGCTGCTTATTATTATTATTATTATTATTATAAAACTGACAAGGTTGGTATCACCCGATTCGGAGACAGCCTTCAAGGTCAAGTTCAAGCGCCCAACCATGTCCTCACTGAGAGACTGGATCTGTGACCCACTAGCTCGCGCGTTGGACACATGTCTCTCAGAAACTGTGCTGTCGTCTGTATACCCAAAGGTACCGGGCATTAGCAGATCGTTAATGTGCAGCAAGAATAAAGTTGCTGAGAGAACAGACCCCTGAGGGACCCTGGCATTAATTGCCAATTGGCCAGACGAGCAGCCATCAATGACCACTCGAATGGACCGATCCCTCAGGAAGTCTTCAATGCTGAGTGGGTAAACCGAAAGAAGGAAGCTTAGCAATAAGGCTATTGTGTTATTCAGACCCTATCAAAAGTCTTGGAGATATCAAGGGAAACAGCAAGTGCTTCCCCTTGCTTCTCAATGGCCTTACTCCAGATATGAATGGCATACGCTAGAAGATCCCCAGTTGACCGGTTTTTGCGAAAGCCGTATTGTCGGTCACTGAGGATGTTCTTGGCTTCTAGGTATGTCAGGAGCTTACTTTTAAGTACACGCTCCATACTCTTACAGAGTATGAACGTGACTGAAATAGTGGCCCCGACGGGATACCAGCAATTGTTCTTAAAACTTGTGCGCCTGAATTGTCATCCATTTGGATGTCTGGGAATGTTTTCCACACCACCTGAACGCGCATGAAAGCATTATTATGCTTTATAAATTGGATACAAAAATTTAAAATTTGTAATTGTTTAGCATGCACACAGGCCTATTTCACAACTAAAATGGTTCGTGTTACGACACATGAACCATTTTATTTGTGAAATACTCAGACTTTCACATTACTTGTAGTCAATAAACTTCATCTTAGTCTTCCAAAATGTTTTTTCATATCCTTTACTAAAAACATTAAAACTATTGACTTCCAATACATGTTAAATAACAAAACAATGAATAAAACAATCTGCATACGTGATCTTGGAGTACAACTGGATCACAAATTACATTTAGATATCCACATAAACAATATAATTAACAGGGCCTTTCGGATGTATGGTTTTGACATGCGATCTCGCAAGGATTTCAAAAAACCTTCTACTTTTTTATTTTTGTATAAAGCTTTAGTTCGCTCACAATTGGAATATGCGGTACCTATTTGGTGCCCTCTATACAATGAATACAAAACTAGTATAGAAGCGGTACAAAAAAATTTCTTCGTTCTGTAAATTATAAGTGCTTCCATACAAGGATTCCGTACACAGATTTATTAAAGCATTTCAAACTATCAACCTTGGATTCCAGACGTAACTTGCTAATGGTTATGATGCTGTATGGTATATGCCACAATAAGTTTAACTGTACTAAACTGACTAATTGGCTATGTTATGTAGTACCTCGCACTGTAATACGGCGGGAGGTGCGCGTACCTCGACTATTCTATACTGCACGCTGCAGGACGAATGCTGGGGTACGGGTCCCTCTCCGAAGGCTGGTGGAAACGTACAACACACATTTCATGGACCTAGACATTTTCGCGCTGTCGCATTCTAAATTTAAGAAAAAAGCATCGCATTTATTAGCTTCTTACCATTAATTACTTGTCCACCGCACCAGATTAATTAACCGACTTCTAAAAAAGGAGGAGGTTCTCAATTCGGATGTTTGTATTTTTTTTTTTTTTTTTTTTTTTTTTTTTTTTTATGTTTGTCCACGCATAACTCCGTCGCTTGCCAACCGATTTGAAAAATTCTTTTTTTGTTGGAAAGGGTATACTTCCCAAATGGTCCCATGAAAATTTTATCGAAATCGGACGAGCCTTTTCTGAAAAATCAAAAAAAGTTGAAAAAAATAATTTACCTTGATGATCTTTTCGTTTACTCTGCATTGCGTTTTTTGTTGGCGCATAACTCCGTCATTTACGAATCGATTTGGAAAATTCACTGACCCACTAAAAAGCGCGAAAATAAAAACTTTTTTGCAAAAAATAAAACCGACTTCCATATCAAAACACTACAAAGCCAAAAATAATTTTAATTTCGGAAGGCGGTGTGAAAAAAAAAGAAAATACAAAACCAATAACACCGACTACCGAAATTAAAATTATTTTTGGCTTTGTAGTGTTTTGATATGGAAGTCGGTTTTATTTTTTGCAAAAAAGTTTTTTGTTATAGTTTTCTTTATTTCTCAGTCAATTTTATTTTTCATATATGTATTTAAATATACCTGTACGCGTCCGCATCTTTACTCATAATGTCATTTCGTGGACAATAGTGTAGGTCATACGTTTTTTACCTTTTAAGATAACCACTTTTTGTAAAATACTTTAATGTATAACTGTTTTTTGTCCCAAATAAATAAAATATAATAAATGAAATAAAAAAGGCCAATATATAAGTCGAAAACGACTCATAGTTTTCGTGCGTCGGGGCACTGTATGCGTGGTCAAGTAGTTTTATAGTCTTTGAGCTAAGGAGTGAAATTCCCTGCCGGTGTTTGTGTTTCCTGATAGCTATAATTGCGAGTCTTTAAGTCAAGAGTGAATAGGTTACTTCTAGGCAAGCGTGAATCACCTTCGACCACATCATCGCTTAACATCAGGTGAGATGGTGGTCAAACGGAAGCCTATCAACTATAAAAAAAATTGCTAGTCCAGAACTACTTCCTAAAATTTATTTTAACGTACCCAACAAAATATTTCGCTATTATTCTCCCATATGTGTACCTCATTCATCATCTAATTGTGCGCGCAAGCAGAGATTTTAATGAGAGTATAATCTGGATCCTTTCAGAGCTAGTGTGAACTCAGCTAGAAGGTGTTTAAGCCTCAACTTTTTCAAGTTTTAGTGGTTATGTGATGCTGCTGACTCATTGCAAGCAAATCTTTATATATTATGTATTTCTTATTGTGTAAAGGAGATGTTCCAGAAATGTATGGAGCCTGGGCTAGCACTATGTATACCACATCTAAATATAGCTGTATAATGTAGTAACCGCCTTTTAATGTTAATTTTCTATAATTTCACTTTATTTTAGTGTAATATTCAAATTAACTCGGTCAAGGAGAGCAACACAAAAAATATGGTGGATCGGCCATATTGCTGTTGAACAGTGATGTGAATGTCATTCTGACATGTCGGCTTGACGAATCGATATATAAAAATATAAATATTTTTCATAAAATAATCGATAAATATCGGCGATATTTTAAATTTCAATAAATCGATAATCGATATTTTTTTATTCATTTTAGAATAATTAGTCTAACGTATACTAATCTTGTCATATCCTGGGAGTAGTTCAAATGTTGATCACCAGATCGTCAGCACGTTTGCACCATAAGAATTTATGCATATACCTTCAGGTTAGTTTCGTTTTTTGTTTGTGGCCACGAGATTGCGTAGTGCCACAAACCACGTAATGTAATGCACTTATTGTTACTTACGTGCGTTACCTTTACGAAAAATATCGATACATCGATTAATCGTTATTTTTTATATATATGGATAATAATCGATATAGCTTAAAAATATCGATTCTATATTTAGTAATATGTTTTTTCCACTTGCCCATCCCTACGACTCACAGAAAGACGTTACGAAACTCAAATATGTCAAACGTCATGTCAAACACGACTGTCATGGCTACTCTAAAACAAGGGTTATCATTTATCACAGCTATAATTTTAGCAAATAATTTTTTGGATATTGTTATGATAATCCCTATTGTTTTTCGATTTATCTATGTGGTGTACATAGAGGTAGCCCAAAATGAAACATCTCCTTTGTAACTTTAATTTATAATCTTAATTTTAAATATTTTTTGTATGCTTATAACTTAATACTCAGCTGCATCCGGTTAGACTGGAAGCCGAGAACGGCTAAACAGATGATGAGGTCAGCAGAACTTGCACAAGTGAGACAGTGCGGCCCCGAGCCACACGAGTGCGGTGGCTTGTGAGGACCATTAGGGCAATAATATATATATAATATAGTTTAGTGCTAGCGTGTGCCTGATGCCTGGAAACCTGTTGCAGGACAGCAGCGCGGGCACCGGCGGCCGCCTGTGCCCGCCACGCACCAGCGCCGACGACTGCGTTATATCGGAAAGCAAATTTGTCTAATACATAGCTACAGCCTGCTAGTGGACATTATGGAAGTTTTTTTAATGAAAGCCTCAGTTTCTTCGCGAACAGCTTTAATCCTTGGACAAAACTGTGCGGGTGTAAGTACAAAATATTCACAAAACAAATTAGCACCACTTGAGCGTGCAAAAAATTTTTCACAGCACCAAGGTGTAAAAAAATTATCAGGCGTAAGTACGACGTAGACAGCTACTATACCTTTTTTGGAGAAATATAGAATAACTAACTGTCCTATCAAACGTTATTTTGCAATATCAATTATTTGAAGTCGCACGAGAAATAAAACAAAATATAAGCACAAGAAAATCACCAGGCTATGGCAAACCATAGCCTGGTGATTTTCTTGTGCTTAAGTACTTCACCTGTTATCAAAATAACAGGTGAAGTACTTCATAACTTACCAAGACAGGGTTTAGTCAAGTTAACAAACCTTATCAATGCCGCACTGCGGCTTAAATATGTTCCAGACTTATGGACATGTGGTGGCTGAAGTAATAATGATAGCTAACCCTAGAAAACCGGCTCACGAAACATCATCATACAGGCGTATTTCCTTGCCACCAATTATGTTCAAGCTATTTGAGAAGCTGTTACTCAAGCGACTTAAACCAATAATAGATACTAAGAACATAATACCAGAGCACCAGTTTGGTTTTCGAGAAAAACACTCGACTATTGATCAAGTGCATAGGATTACAAACGTAATAGAAAACGCCCTTTAAGACAAAAAGTATGCTCTACTGTGTTTCTAGACGTGGCGCAGGCATTTGACAAAGTATGGCATGAAAGCCTTATACATAAATTTAAGAGCCTGTTACCGAAGCAGCTTTCAGATATATTAGAATCCTACATTCTGAACAGTCTTCAGAATAAGGCAAGAAGACACCTGGAACCTGGAACTGAAGGAAATTAAAGCTGGCGTACCGCAAGGAAGTGTGTTAGGGTCGGTCCTGTACCTACTATACACTTGTGATATTCCTGAATTAGAGCAAAACACGATTGGGACCTTTGCTGATGATACAGCCATAATGGGTGTAGGAGCAGTAGAAAAGGTACAAATAGCTGTAAATCAAGTTTATAATTGGACCAAAAAATGGAGGATTAAACTTAATGAACTAGAACTGCGATTTAAAAGAAAGTATTGGTTGCTTGGGAGACACTCCATGTTGTCGGTAAATAACAAATTGTTAATATACAAACAAGTCCTGATGCCAATTTGAACTTACGATATTCAGCTATGGGGCTGCACCAAACAGACCAATAAACTTATCATATAACGATTCCAGAACAAAATGCTAAGGGAAATTGTGAATGCACCTTGGTACATTCGAAACGACAATCTCCATCGAGACCTTAAAGTTGCGGTCGTCGAAAAAGTTATTCAAAAATTTGCGGAAGCTCATGAAAAGAGACTTCATCAGCATGTGAACATCGAGGCAAACCAGCTTCTCGATCACACAAATATAGTTAGAAGACTAAAACGAACAAAACCGTTCGAATTAGTGTTTAATGAGAGTGAATAGTGTAAAGTACAAAAGTGCTACTAAATAAACACCAAGTGTATTCCCCTTAATAGAGACAATAAGAAAAGTGCCACTGGACACATTCCTAGTAAAGACATTAGTTTAAGTTAAAATTAAATTACTTATTAGTCTGTATAACTAGACTACTTATAAGGCTAGATTGTAATATAATTAGGATTAATCCTGCTGATGACACTAATAATAAAAAAATAAAAAATTATATGAAGTGCAAAAATAGCCTACTAAATATGCAAAAAACTCATTAAAAATATTTTTAATAGCTTCATACAGATTTTAATTAATATTAAAAAAAAACCGATTTCGTAAGAGACTGACTGATGATCTTAACAAATTTTAAGGTAGGTAATTCCGAAAGCCCAAGAATGCTGAAATTTGGTATTTAGTATGAAATTGGTGATTTGTATTTGTATTGATTATTTGGAATTTAATAAATACTGATTAGGGGAAGGTTGCGATGATTGGACCACATAACTTGTTTGTTGTGTTGTGTTTTGTGTGTATGTGTGTATGTTTAATTTTTTTTAAATAAATATCACCGAATATTGAGTATCACCTGAGCCTATAATTTGAATCTCTTCTGTAGCTTTTTGGTTTTTCCCATCCAATCTGGGTTTCAAAGTTACTTTCGGAACACCATAAATTCTATGTATTAAATTCTATGTGCTACGTTGAAACCAATAAATTTTTTTCTGACGGATTCTATGGCAAGTTTTGTGCTTCCTTCTTTCCATTCATAATAAGTTTTTTTTTCTTATTATTGACGGCATTCTGGAAAGAATTAGAAGAAATAATAAATTTATTTATTTAATTGTAACACAATTAAGTTGTTATTAAGTTAGTATAATAAATGTTTTTATGATTGGACCAGTTCATTCATAGCTTCACTATGGTGGGCCAATGATAGCAACTTGATACACAATCAAATTTTTTTATTAAAAAAGGGAACGAAATTGGGAAAATTTTCAACGACCTACTAAAACGCAGATAAATATCCTATGAATATAAAATATGAACATAGGGTAATCAAAAATATTACAATACTTACATCGATGTTTATATTGCTCGGTTTTTATGTCGCCATACTCACAAACACATCCGTGCACGTCACTACTCGGTGCGTGGCTCGTCGATACCGAGGTTTGAAGGTCACTCGCTGGGCTCGACACCGATGCCTACCATCCTATTCGACATCTTCTAACAAGCTTAATTTTTATAACAGGTGGTCCAAAGAAAGCGTCGGTCCATTGATCGCAACCTTCCCCTATTTTAAAATTGAAAACTATGTATTAAATTCGATTTCGATTTTAAACATCGTCGTTGCGCCTGCCAAGTTCCATAAGTGATTTTTGTAAGGTTTTGGGAAACAACAAAAAACGTGTTATTGAATTGAAAATGAAAAACTCGGCAAAATTATTGATACCACAGCATGGACGTTTATTTAATATATTATAAAAACACAAAAATTGCCAAAACTATCAGTCATTTAAGGTGCTAGAATTATTTTAAGCAAAAAAGTGCACATAACTGGTTTAGAATCGTATAAAATAATGATGGATGTGCATTATTACACATAAAAGCTTTGGCAATGTGACACTTATGACTGTTTTAAGATTAACATTATGTGATCTTTACGTTATCATAAGTAAAAAAATACAATGAAATGAGTAGGAACTATTAGAAGCTTATATTTAATATACCTACTTATACAGAAAATTTTACAATTATTGTACTCAATATCATAAGATCAGTGTTATACTTAACTTTTATTTATTGTTTTAACATAACACTTATTGCCATCATTAGCACAGAATTATATTAAAAATATCGTTAGAAAACAAATAAAAATCTAACAAAAAACAAATCAAATACCTACTATGAAAGTTGTTAAACAAAACAAAAACTTTTTTATTACGTATGAGCCCGCTCTTGGCCTAGGTCACACCTGATGGTAAGTGTAAGATGAGGCCAGGATCGAACGAGCGAGCCCAGAAAATGCCTATTCACTCTTGCTTTAAAGACTAACGGGTCATATGTGGCAGGGGACACAGAAGCTGGTAGAGAGTTCCACACCTTGGCTGTGCAGTGTGCGCCCAATGAATGTTGAAGAAAAACGCTTAGTACGACAAGACGGTATATCGATCGAGTGTGGATGGTATCCTGCGGTACGTCTGGTAGACCGGTAGTAAAAGGGGGATGTAGGGATTAGGTCGTGGAGCTCCTGCGCACACTCTGCGAAGTATAATCTGTAGAAGATAGACAGGCAAGCAACGTTTCGCCGGTGAGCCAGGCTGTGAAGCTTGCCTGCCAGAATCTCGCCACCTAGGAGCTTTTTACCTCTGCGTTCGATCAAGTCAAGTACAGCTAGCTGGTATTTGGCTGAGCCATCCCACAAGTGACTGCAATACTCCATACAGAAACGGACCTGTGCTTTATATAAATTCAAAAGCTGTCCAGGTGTGAAGTATCGCCTCACTTTCTGTAAGATGCCCAGATTTTTGGCTGCAGTCTGAGCTTTAGACTCAATGGTTCAGCTGAAGTTGAGGTCAGACGTCAATTCTATGCCCAAGAGCTCCAGGCGGTCGGTAATAGGTACAGATGCACCTGTGAAAGTAGAAAACCATTCAAATTGGCTTCTGTTAGCGGAGAAAAGAAAAGCCTGTGATTTTAAAGCATTGAATTTGACCAGATTGTCATCGCCCCAAAGGGAAACGAGATTTGTGGTCAAATTCGTTCGCTCTATCATGGCCTTTCTAAGAGTGGCTATTTCGTTCCTACCAGTTCTAGCACTGGACAAGTATATCTCTGAGACTGTGCTGTCATCCGCGTAACCAATAGCTCCCAGCTGAAGCAAATCGTTGATATGAAGCAAAAATAGAGTCGCAGAGAGAACAGACCCCTGAGGAACACCGGCATTAATAGCCATTAGATCCGATGCGCAGCCATCGTTGACCACTCGGATCGACCGTTCACTCAAAAAGTCACAAATCCAGTTGTATAAGCTAGCAGGGACACCGTATCTAGGAAGCTTGCTCAGCAGACTAGCGTGCCAGACCCTGTCAAAGGCCTTTGAGATGTCGAGGGACACGGCAAGGGCTTGGCCGTGTTTCTCAATCCTTTCTCAATCAGGCCTCGCCCCAGCATTGCGTAACATACACAAGAAGATCTCCGGTCGACCGATCCCATACTGGTGGTCACTGAGGAGCTCATTGTCTTCAAGGATACCAGCAACTTACTGTTGAGTACCCTCTCCATAACTTTACAGAGTATGGAGGTCAAGGTAATTGGTCTATAGTTTGCAGGGTCGGCACGGCTACCCTTTTTGGGTACTGGTTGCACATTGGCCAGCTTCCACGACACCGGCACCACTCCGGTTTTAAGAGAAAGGCGATACAGGCGAGTCAGTACAGGAGACGACTCCAGGGCACATAACTCGAGTAACAACAGATGATGGGTTGTTGGCACGAAGTCGCTTCCATTCATCAGGACGTCGTAACTTGTAGAAGATACTGCCATTTTTATATAAAAGAGCTTGTATGTCATTTAAGATCGGGTCGCCAGCTTTTTTACCTGGACGAATGGAATCAATACAAATGTCATCGTTATAATTCTTAAAAGAAGTATAATCAACATGATGAACGTGATACGGTTGCTTAGGTCGTGCTTCCCTCATGCGACTAATATAATCAGTTGGTGTATAGATAGGGGACGAAACTTTTTCTCCAAAGTTGAGTGGACACTATCTACTTGCATCATTGTATGTCCCTTTTCTAAAATGATCTAATACGTAAATATAAGCGTTGTGTTTGCAAACGTAGTTACGTACCTCCACTCAAACGTCACGTGAAAAAATCGCAAAAATTCTAAAACAATCACACATACTCAGAAGCTTTTATAGCTTTTATCACGTCTTACATCATTTTTATTTATTGTAATAATATTCTAGTAATAAATCTACTGAAATTAAAAATATACGATAGGTACACAAGACTATGTTATAGGTTAATAATTAGGAACTTAAATTGACAAGTTATTGATGAATGGTTTAGGTTATTATATAAAAACAGCATAATTTAAGTAAATTCAGTACGAACTTAATACATTTATTTAGTATTAACACGGTAAAAGTATTTTTATATGTTGTTTACACCACAACGCGCCCTCACGGCGCGCAGTTGTAGGTGACTGAAGACGGAACGCAAATTCTTTATGTGCATTTTTGCACATACGAATTTTTCTAAACGGTCAAAATACATACGGTATTTGTCATATTGCTTTCTAGATGGAATATCACAAAAACGATTTTATGAGCATATACAGAATGAAACGGAGATTATGTTTAGCGAAAAAACGAAAAACTGAAAAAATGCACATATGGAATTTGGCAGGCGCAACGACGACATTACTAATATGTATGTTAAGAATTTAAATTTTATTGTTTATACTGTGACTCTGATAATGATGATATTTAATTATTATTTTGTTCGTTGTGTTTTAATTATGTTGCACTACTTGCATACACATATGTGTATGCAAGTAGATAAGTGTCGGTTAAATATAGAGAACTTATTAATCGACGAAAAAACGGAGGAGATTATGAAGCCTACGCGTATATATATATATATATACATATAATATATATAATATTTAAAGATAAAATATCGAATGTATCTTTTTTACCCATGTTTGCAAATGAATGTACGGAAATATAAAAACTTGTTTTTTTTTTTCTATAATGTGACATACATAGATACCTTCTTATTTCACCTATAGCCACTTACCACTAGTTTTGCTTCCGTACCCACGTACCACCGGTCTAGGAGACTGCACGCATATAATGGCTTGGCTAAATGACTAAAAATGACGGATTAAATTGAATAAAATGGGCATTTATAAAGTACTAGCTGCTGCCCGCAACTTCGTTCACTTAGGAGGATTTCCCGCGTAAATCCCGATCCCGTGGGAATTCCAGGAGAAAAAGCCTATGTGTTATTCTAGGATATCAATACTTACCTATACCTGGATACTTACCAAATTTCATTAAAATCCATCTAGTAGGCCCGGAGATTAGCGTGTACAAACAGACAAACATACTGACATTTTTTTTGCCGTGTTACCGTTTCTTAATTCATCTCAATTATTATTTTTGTATAAAATTTAAATGAATACACACTTTTAATGTTTTATCATATGTATAAATATAGTATTAATTAAAAGAAAAAAAAAACAATAAATAAAATCAACCCATTTGGAAAAAACCAAATTAGTTAGACTCTAAATTTTAACAAAACAACAGTGCAGTGGAGATGTTAGCGTACGTAAAAACGTACATAAAAGTGAATATGTGTGGTCTTTAAGTTCGTCGGTAAATGCCAAGATTATACACCTAGTTTTACCCTAAATGGCTTGCACATAAAGAGAGTAAATAATTTTAAATATCTCGGGCACATAATTACCGACGATCTTAAGGACAATGTGAACATTGACAAAGAGCGTAGGGCACTAGCGGTCAGAAGTAATATTATTATTCTTCCGCTGTACGCACCAGGTCTAATTAAGGCTTATTGTCAAGGCCTGTACACGGATGGGCTGTGGGTTGACTACACCAAAAGATCTACATGATGTGGATGTATAAGTGTCTAGTACAAAAATATTTTTAAAAATGCTGTTAGAATTGCCCCGCTGCTGTAGTGCGTCCGAGATGTTCTGAAAACTATTGCGGAGAATTTTCACTCCCTCATTTTGAGACATTTTGTATGGGTGATGAACAGGTAAATTGCCTGGTACTTGCCTGTTCATCCCTCATACAAGATGTACTCAACCACTTAATTATTTACTACTTGTATTTCGAATTATATGTATATAGAATCAGCTTTTTTTCTGCGTATTTTGGTCTTAGTTTCGTGACTCTAGGTCGAACTTTTTGTCGCTTAGGCGGTAAAGAAATTAGGGTCCTAAGTTTCTAACACTTAATTTTTCATCATAAACGATAGTTATTTAGGTATAATTTATTTCTATTGCGGTTGGATGAAAATAAAATGTCAAAACTGTGAGTTATGCAATTTTGGCTTTGTACAAAATTTTCTTGCTTGAACGTTGACTGGTTTGGACTATCCTATTTCGAACCGTGCACTAACTTCTGGCGTTTCATGAGTGCCCATGTAGGCCTATGTAAAATAAAATAATTTTGATTTTATAAATATTTATTTTAAAAAAACTTTTTACCAAAAAATTAAACCGACTCCCAAAAAACACTGCAAAGTGAAAAATAACTTTAATTTCGGTAGTCGGTGTCTTTAGTTTTGTATTTTCGTTTTTGGCACTGACTTCCGAAATTAAAGTTATTTTTCACTTTGCAGTGTTTTTTGGGAGTCGGTTTAATTTTTGGTAAAAAGTTTTTATTTCACTCTTTTTAGTTGGTCTATTTTTAATTTACCTAGTTACAAGAGCCTAATTATCAACTACTTATAACCTTTTACAAAATATTGCTTTTCCCAATGCTGGGCCGTTAATTGTTGAGGAGTTCTCCTGGTACTTCACCATCAGCTCTACATCACCATATGCATTGTGACGAGCATAAAGTGCGTAACATCCATATTCAAGTAATCGGATCGCAATCCACTCAATACTTATTATTGAGTAGTTTCGGCGGCCATCTGTGGTCTTCATCATCAGTTCCACTTCCTCAAATGGTACTTTTTGAGAGCAACTGCACAAGTTACTATAATAAATACCCAAAACGACATAGGTGTGCCTATAATATTTGAAGAGTTCCCTCGATTTCTCCAGGATCCCATCATCAGATCCTGACGTTTATGAAAATGGGACCAATATCGAAGTATACCCTTTCAATCAAAAAAAGAATTTTCCAAATCGGTTCAGCCGTCTTCGAGTAATCGATGATCATACATTAAAAAAAAAAAAAAAAAAAATATACGCGTCGAATTGATAACCTCTTCTTTTTGTCGTCGGTTGAAAAATACATTAATCAAATTTTACTGGAATATTTGCTTACTAAATTTCCGGTTAGGATAGTATGGCTTTTTCATTGGTCATAAAAGTTGTCGTTTATTACATTTAGGCGACATTTCTGAGACATAGTTTGGCGCTTATTGCTATTTTCCTTAGTAACTATATAAATTATCGAAGGCGCTTACGATAAAAATCATCCAAACGAATAACGCCTATCATTGTCGCTTATTCTTTTTCCACCCCTGATAAATGTATCGAGTGTGGTGGTTAGATAAGAAGATAAATCAAAGGCTTCGCGGTTAGCTTGCACTCTAGTAGTAAAATTACTAATTGTAAGACTTACATTAGACATAATAACCAAAAAATTGACAATGGTCCATTCATCTTGGTGATTAAATTGCCTTTACTAGTTTTTATAACATTAATAATGAAAAATGTTTTTCAGGAATTTAAACTTTTAAGTTTATTATTATTTGTCATTCTTCTTTTGTCAAATTCGTACCTAAGAATAGTCCAAGAAGGTACGAATTTCAGCATGGCTGTATAGTGCAAGACTTACAATAATTTGTAACTATTGTTAGGTGTAATTTTGTAAAATAAAGGCTGATTTAGCAAAAATTCCTTTATTAATATCCTGTCTATATGGGTAAAGGTCATATGTATGTATGTAAGTTTGTATGTATAATTTTGTAAGAATTAAACACAATTTGTGCTTTACGTGTTATATAAAAGAGCTGATTATTACTTTTTACAGATAATTAACTTACTAAAATTTCCTTGTCCGTCTCTCATTAACCAATAGCCGGTTATATCATATTGGCTCCACTTGATGAACAGAAAACTCACAGGTATGCTCTTTTTCAATATTAATGTTAAATATTTTTACTGGTACTGCTGATTAGAGATTTATAAACAAGACAAAAGTGAGGAATAACTTGTATATTCACAAATATAGACAATACAGACAATCTCAACTTTAATAACGCAAAACTAAGCACAACACAACCGTACACGTCGAGAGCTCAACCCAAAGAGAGACGGTGATCGCGCCATGTCGACCGGTGTAGCCGCTTCGTTTCCCGCCACAGCACCATTCGCGCTAGCTTCACTCGGTGTTGCCAACATTAATTAAAATAATAATGAAGTAAAATCATTTAGGTTGGAAGTGAATCAGTGAGTTGTCACTTACGACGTTTCTTCCTGTTAGTAAAATCAGGACCATTTGAGGGTAAGCGACAGTAAATGGTGTTAGGAGTGTGATTTATTTTAATTAACAATGACATTTCGTGGAGACCTAATTAAAAGTTATATGGGTAAATTTTGAAACTTTTGGAATCTACAGAAAAAATGATATGATTTTTTTTCACTGTGAAGTTTGTAAAGTGGCGGTTATCCTTTTTTGGCCGTGCGTGAGGAGTCGATATATTTTAATAGTATACATACATAATATATATATTATATTTATTAGTTTATTATAAATACGGGGCTTTATAATAATCTTTCTGATTAAGAGAGCTCATAATAATTATGATAGTGGTAGCGGTTTCCAATTTTACGCTTAAAAGAAAATTTCGACTCAGCCTTCTTGATGTCAAAGGGTAGCAAGTTCCAGAGTTTAATAGTAGAAATAGCATAAGAATTCGTTAGAAACCCGGTGCGGTGAGAAGGAATGTGAAGAAGTAAGTTTTTGGATGCGCAAAGGTAAAGACCATAGATAAAATATAAAATAAATAAGTAGATGTGGTCAACAGACGAAATTATATCGGAACCGTGTGTCTCCAGTTAGGCGCTGGGCGGGGCAACAACTACACATGCAGTTTAATAAAATCAATAGATACGCACTCGCGCACACACCCGCATTTCTTAAATCAGAACGTACTATACAATCAATAATAAACCTTATTCCGTCAAACACAGGGTGTATTTACCATGCACCGTAGAACTTACCCACACAAAAACATCGGTCGCTATCGTTGTGCTGTGCAAAAGCAATTTATTTTACATATACGCTAGTGATTGACTAAATCGGAAAGTTATCGATTCTTCCATTTATTATTGTACATTTTTTTTGGGCACCTGAAAATGAACCAAATAAAAAATGGCATGTCCAGAAAATATTATAATAACAATAAACATATTATTAAGAACATAACATTACATAATTATTATTAAGTACTACCTACTAAGTATTAAGGGCTACCCTGGCGCTTTCGACTTAAATCTTAATATTTAATTATCATAGTGATAGGTCAAATAGAAGTTGATGTTAACTTACATTACGCTCTTGATCGGAACATACCAGCCGTATAGATTGTATAGAATCCTGAAAAGTTGAATGACTGATTTTATGAATGCCCTAAATCATGAGAATAGCTTTCAGTAATAAAATAACATTTAACCCACTTCTGCAAAAATCAGTTGTACTCTTAATTTTGGAATTGTTCATTCAAAAAGCCTGCGACTTTTCTTTAGAGGCTGGAACATTTCTGCGCTGAAGTGAACCAAGCATTTTTGGTGCTATTTTTTGTAGGATACCAGTTAGGTGGCATGCCTGTGGCATCAATCCATTCCTTTTTTATATTAACTTCTTTTGGGAAGCTGAAAAGTACGAAAACCACTTATTTATCATTTACACACATCCTAAGCTACTTCTAAACGTCACCATATAATAAGCATCGCAATAATTACGTAACACACTATAAATCAAGATCTTAATGATTTTGACGTATATTGCTAATCCATTGCTTCAAATGTTCGAAATATTGGTCTGCTCAACAACGTAAATACCACAGTGAGTGTTATAGATTTAGCATAATGAAACCGATTCCTACTGTAAGTGTGTTACGCAATTACCCCGCAATACCGCATGCGGTAATAGTTTAGTAGGTTATAATAGTTTTTGTTATAAGAAAAATCCTAGTTAGTAGAGAAATTGTTAAATATATGAAAACAAACATCCATGCATAACAGATAAATAGCATGAATATATTGACTTATTTTAAGCTAAATTCACAAATATATTATCTAAACCATGCCGATTATTATAACGCATTCGAAGCTTCAACGGAAGTAAAATACAAAAACCATAAAAAATAAAGAAACAGCAACATAGGATAAGGCATAACATACGATAATTCTAAACCGAAAAATACCACCGATTATTAACCTAAAATTAAAGTAACTTACTTTACGAATATTGGTTACGCATTTCTCTACTACTCTGTAAAAAAATCAAAATAAGTAAAAAAAAAATATTTACATCGATCTTCCAACCGGGCTAAAACGGTTGACAGATTGAAAAATAAACTATTGTAGCGACGGCGACGTCGGAACTCCTTACGCATGCTGCGGGCGTAAAATAAATTGTTTATTTTTTGTTACTTTTTTGTACACTTAACATTTCAACGTATTTTTATTTCTGTCATCTCATGTAAATTAAAAGTTAAACATTTTTTCTTAGAGGTTTCCGTATGGTATAAAAAAATTTTTACCAAAAAATTAAACAGACTCCCAAAAAACACTGCAAAGTGAAAAATAACTTTAATTTCGATAGTCGGTGTCTTTAGTTTTGTATTTTCGTTTTTGGCACCGACTTCCGAAATTAAAGTTATTTTTCACTTTGCAGTGTTACAATACAATACAATACAATATATTTATTTGCGTAAAACATGGTATACAATGGTGTTACATATGTTTTTTGGGAGTTGGTTTAATTTTTTGGTAAAAAGTTTTTATTTCACTCTTTTTAGTTGGTCGATTTTTAATTTACCTAGTTACAAGAGCCTAAATGTCAACTACTTATATTCATTTACAAAATATTGCTTTTCCCAATGTTGGGCTGTTATTTGTTGAGGAGTTCTCCTGGTAGTTCACCATCAGCTTCACTTCACCATATGCATTATGACGAGCATATTGTGCTTAATAACCACATTCAAGTAATCGAAGCGAAACACATGAACTACTAATTATTCCTACTTGTATATTGAGTAGTTCCAGTGGCCATCGGTGGTCTTCATCATCAGGTCTACTTCACAAATGGTGCTTTTCGAATGCAACTACACAAGTTACTGTAAAAATACTCAAATCACTATAGGTGTGCCTATAATATTTGAAGAGTTCCCTCGATTTCTCCAGGATCCCATCATCAGATCCTGACTTGGTGACAATGGGACCAATTTCAAAGTATACCCTTTCAAACAAAAAAAGAATTTTCCAAATCGGTTCAGCCGTCTCCGAGTAATCGGTGCTCATACATTAAAAAAAAAAAAATATACGCGTCGAATTGATAACCTCCTCCTTTTTTTGTCGTCGGTTGAAAAACTCCTAAACTATAATATAGCAATATTTCATTCGTCAATCGACATTGCTGTCGATAGCCTACGTTAGTGGATCTGCACAAGCACATCACTAATTCGTCGCAAGAAGTGGCGGCCTCACTACGCGATGAATCCGCGTAATACAGTTTCGTATGTTATTTTTACATTGCTTGTCCAGTTACTTAGTGACGAACTCAGGTAGTGGTTAAGGAGCAATGTATTTATAGCAAAAGTAGTACAGTCGTTCTGATATTTGATAACAAAAATAACATAGTAAAACCAAGAAATATTTTACGATTTATTGTTTTTCATGATATTAAAGACAAATATTGTAAAATATACACATCAAAAGTGTCTAGGGATCAACATATATTTTTGCAATAACTTTTCTCCTGATTGATATTAATTAAAATTTTCTTTAAGGATTCATCAAATAAAGTGTTTTCGTTTGTCACAGTAACGATAAACCAAGTCACCTTTGCATTAATAAAGAAATTTGCCATTTTCCTAATAAAGGGATTTTTGACATTTGAACCACTAACATTAAAGTTCGAAAAAAGACTGAAATAACAGTTTTCTTTAAAATTTTATTGGGTAACTTAAACAATTAATAATCCGTGTTTCTACCGCGAACACTAACAACACAAGAACATCGGTTTGGCATACTCAAAATGAGTTCATCCAAATCACGCTGTGGAATGGCCGCCCATGTTCGTTGCAACAACAAAAAAAGGTCTTCTTGCGACTGGATACCCTCCATATTCGGCAGAGCTCTTCTCTGTAGCATATCCCATGCATGCTCAATCGGGTTCAAGTCTGGCGACTGAGCAGGCCAGAGCAGGACATTGATGTTAGCTGCGGCGAGAGTCTGTCTTACAACTCTTGCGGTGTGCGGTCGTGCATTATCATGCATTAACTGAAATAAGGGACCGATTTGCACTTGTAGAGGAACGATGACGTCAGATACAATCGTCTCAGCATAAATTTGAGCGTTGAGGTTGCCTCTGATCCAAATCAACTCAGTTCTTCCGCCGATCCAAATACC
The DNA here is from genome assembly GCA_943138885.2 of Tholera decimalis. Taxonomy (NCBI): domain Eukaryota; kingdom Metazoa; phylum Arthropoda; class Insecta; order Lepidoptera; family Noctuidae; genus Tholera; species Tholera decimalis. The sequence continues at coordinate 332,432 of OW964553.2, read as the reverse complement.
CGCCCATACCATGATGGTTCCACCACTATAAGTATGGACTTCCTGGCAGGATTTTAATCGCTGTTGGCGTCCAGGGGTTCTCCAGTGTCGTATACGTCTTGTATCCGGTCTCATACCAAAACGAGACTCATCAGAAAAGCACACAAAACGCCATTGTTCTTCTGCCCAATTTCTGTGTTCAAGAGCCCATTGATATCGAATCCTACGATTGTGCATTGCTATAGGTGGTACCCGTAGCGGTCTTCGGGAATGAAGGTTCACTTCATGCAAGCGGTTTCTGACTGTTTGGTCGCTAATTAAGTTCCCTGAAGAGTGATGAAGCCTCACGGCTAACATCATGGCGGTTATTGTTGGAGCTCTTCGAGTTAAGATTTGAATGTATCGGTCTTGTCTCCGTGTGGTGCAGCGATACCGTCCTTCATGGCGCTCAGCCACGGTACCAGTGCTTCGGTAACGTGTCCAAAGTCGACTGATAACACTCTGACTTGTATTCAGAGCTAAAGCCACAGTACGTTGCCGGGAACCAGCTTCTATCATTCCCACGGCTCTGAGCCTTTCTTCCCTGCTTAAATGACGTCGCCGCTCCATAATAACGTTGGTTTTAATCAGTAGTAGGGAAACAGTAGCACTAATAATGTCTTCAATGCGTTGTATGTTTTTATAGGGAAAATATTGACTGCTGATTTTCATCTTTTACTCGAATTTGATTAACAGTTCCTGTTTCAAATTATGAAATGCACCAAAAAGGATCCATATAAATTTATAAAATCATAAATTTATTACAAAGGCACATCTCAATCTCAAGAAATCCGCATAAAAATGCTTGATCCCTAGACACTTTTGATGTGTGTACTTGTACTTACATATGGTAAGTGATTCCATGATTCACATAGTTTTGATTTTGGCTTCGGTTTTTACAAGATACCACAGAACAACTCGGCATTCATATATGTTATCACGATCACCGTCGAAAGCGCACTAGTTCGCGGAGACGGCCACTTGCCTGTGACATGAGCCCTGTGGCCATGTCGCGCGGACACCGATACGCCCCCTTACCACTTCTCCTATATTTTTTATTCTATATTTTTTATTTCTGTGGTAAAGACTATGAGAGCTGTCCAACAATTAAACATTTTTACTTATTTTCTAAAGTTTACCAATCAAATAACACAAGAAAAATATAATTACACATCTAGTTTTATCGTAATCAAACCGATAGTTAGAATAGAATAGAATAGAATAAGTCTTTATTTGCTTGTAATGTAGGTACATAAAAATAAGTTGTTAAATACATAAAGAATCCATGTACATTCTGCCTTAGTGTGGCATGCAAATGTATTATGTTGCAAATAAAAAAGTGCTATAAAAATTTATTATAACAGATAAAATTTATTACGACAATAAAATTGATTACAACAAATAAAATTGATTACAACAAATAAAAAAAATATTAATGCAAACAGAAATTAATTCAAATATTACAAATCATTGTCATTTAGGAAATCTTGCACAGAATAATAACATTTATTAACAAGTAATTGTGTGAAGTGTTTTTTTTTAATTTTTGCAACGGTAAGTTTTTAATATTGTCAGGTATTTTATTATAGATTTTAGGAGCCATACAAATCACATTTCTTTTCATTAAGGTAGTTTTAAATACGCCTGTGTGCAGTAAATTCTGGTATTGAGATCTCATAGCTGTACTTCTTTTTCTTTTTTCTATTAAAGTTGCAAATAGACATCGATTTGTTATAACAAATATTGCTACCTCAAGGATATAAAGGCACGGGAAAGTTAATAAATGATGAGACTTAAATATAGGTACACAACTGTCAGTTGATTTGAGGCCAAAGATAGCTCTCAGGCAGCGCTTTTGAGCTTTGAAAATGCTTTCTCGTTCACTACAGTGACCCCAAAAAATAACACCAACTCTCAAGATAGAAATTACTAGACCATGATAAGCAACTAGTATTATCGGCAAATTAATCTTTTTTGATAGATTACGCAACATATATATGCAGCTGTGCCTAAACGTTTACATATATCTTCCGCTTGCTGCTTCCACGTTAACTGGCTGTCAATTAAGATTCCTAAAAATTTCGTACAATTTACATTTTCTATAGTTTGACCATTGTAGTTTATATCCATATCTCCCGTATATAGTCGTTGGTAAAAATTCATGATTTTAGTTTTTTGAAGGTTTATGATTAAATTATTATTGTCAAGCCACTTTATTAAACTTTTGATTGTATTGTTAATGTCATTTACATATGATTCTTTGTTTGTACATGAAACAATTGATGTACTATCATCAGCAAATAATATCATAGGGTAAAGTATATGGCTGGGCAGATCATTTATATATAATAGAAATAATAATGGTCCAAGGACGCTGCCCTGCTTGACACCATATTTTATTTCTCTAAGAGAGGAGACTGATTTCAATTCTCTTCTAGATTTTAAACATAGAGTTGATATCTCAGTGCATTGTCTATGACCTTTTAGGTACGTTTTAATTAAATTAAGGGCATTGCCATGAATACCATATGCATCAAGTTTGTTTAGAAGGGTGTCATGATCTACACAGTCAAAAGCTTTCGACATGTCGGCATATATTGCGCACACCGGTGTTTTAGAGTCTACTTTTGGCATTACTTTAAGGAGAAAGTCAAAAATTGCCTTGTTTATTATTTTATTCTTACGAAAACCTTTTTGTTCGTCACATAGTATGTCGAATTTTACTAAAAAGTTGTAAAGGGATTCATAGATAATTTTTTCTATTACTTTTGAGAAGATGGGTATCAGTGCAATTGGTCTGTAGTTTGTCATTTCTTCTTTATCGTTCTTTTTACCCGACTGCAAAGGAAGGGTTATGTTTTTCGCGCGTATCTTGTATGTATGTTTGTAATATTCTTTATTACCTCATATCTCCAGAACCGCTGAACGGATTCACAAAATTGAGGTATCGTTAGATTTGTCTTAACAGCCCGAGTGTTTTTAGATAGGTGACATTTAAAAATATTAAACATGGTGGCTGTGCGAAGCCATTATACATGGTGAAAAAAATTTTTTTTTCAAATACTACAATATGGATATCAAATTAAAGGGCTTAACATAAGGATTTCAAAAAGGTATATCATGTTTATCATTAGTGTAATACTAGCAAAATAACACAATGAGAAAGTTTAAAAATATGGACTCACTTTCTGAATCCGGTGGAGTGCCAGTGTGTCACGACCGGGAAAACTAAAAAAATGTTAATTAATATTCTAACTAAAAAGTTGAAAAAAAAACTTATTTAAAAAATCTAAAAAACCCGACTGCTCAACTGAAGTGTAAGAAACAAGCACATTTTTATTTTTAAAAGTGACAAGCAGGCGGACCCATCCCATTTTTAAAAAAATATGTTCAATTGGGTCCCGCCTGATTGTCACTTTTAATAATAAAAATGTGCTTGTTTCTTACACTGCAGTTGAGCAGTCGGGTTTTTTAGATTTTTATTAACTAAATAAGTTTTTTTTATTATAAAGTGGTTTAACTATTGTGGTTTTAAGGCCTTCTGGAAATACTCCCGAGTATATGCTAACGTTAATTATATGAGCAAGGGGCGCAGCTATACAATCAGAAACAAATTTGACAACTCTGGTTGAAATGCCATCATAGCCAAAGCTCTTTTTATTTTTAGCTAGAGTCCGACCGAAACTGGTTTTCCGGCCGAAACCGAAACCGAAACCGAACTTTCGGCCGCGGCTTCAGTTTCGGCCGAAACCGAAACCGAAACTCACGTGGTCAAGTATAAAATTCCTTAAAATACTGAAATTTGGTGCATTTTACCCATTATTCTACATTAATTAGAACATGAAATGGAAACACAGTATATTAATTTTGTTGTAATCATTTATTTACTTAATACAATATAAAAAATATGAATAATATTTTTATTATTTTTTCAAATTAAGTTCTCATAGCAAAATGTTTATCAGTTATCAATAATCAAATCACTAATTGTTACTGTTTCATTTAATACTAAGTATTGGTATTTTGAAATCTTATTACAATCTTATAATATCTTTTTTACATGTGACTTGATTTGTTAATAACAGCAAAACAAAGTTACTGACTCAATATTTAACTATATAAATCATTCAAGTACCTACAGAAACGAAACAAAAACTTACATGTAAACAGTTCCATCAAAACATAACCCTAAAGTATGTTTGCGTCGGGCGCACTGACTAAGTTGTGTTGCTAGAGAGCTATCCGAACGGTGCACGACAATTCCCGAACAGGGCCGCCAGCGTCCGCCAAAGCGTTGCCGCGAGAAACAAAGTTAGGCAAGCGTGCACGACAACTTCCGAAATCAGTTTCGGTTTCGGCAAAAGTTTCGGCCAATTTTGGCCGAAACCGAAACTGCCGCCGAAACTTGATTTTTGGCCGAAACTTGGCCGAAACCGAAACCGAAACCGAACTTTCGGTCGGACACTAATTTTTACCCAACTGCAAAGGAAGTGTTATGTTTTTCGCGCGTATCTTGTATGTATGTATGTAATATTCTTTATTACCTCATATCTCCAGAACCACTAAACGGATTCACATAATTGAGGTATCGTTAGATTTGTCTTAGCAGCCCAAATGTTCTTAGATAGGTGATATTTGAAAAAATCAAACATGGCGGCTGTGCGAAGTCATTATACATAGTGAAAAAAAAAAATCTTTTTTCTAATACCACAATATGGGTATCAAATTAAAGGGCTTATCACAAGGATTTCAAAAAGTTATATCATATTTATCATTAGTGTAATACCAACAAAAATAATACAAAGAGAAAGTTTAAAAATATGGACTTGAGCTATTTCACTTTCTGAATCCGGTGGGGTGCCAATGTGACACGACCGGGAAAATTAAAAAATTTTTAATAAATATTTTAACTGAAAAGTTGAAAAAAAAAGTTATTTAAAGAATCTAAAAAACCTGACTACTCAACTGAAATGCATGGAACAAGCACATTTTTATTTTAAAAAGTGACAAGCAGGCGGAACCGTCAAATTTAAAAAAAAATACGTTCAATTGGGTCCCGACTGCTTGTCACTTTTAAAAATAAAAATGTGCTTGTTCCTTGCATTTCAGTTGAGCAGTCGGGTTTTTAGATTCTTTAAATAACTTTTTTTTAAGTTTTTTATTATACGTGTGATATCTTCAGGAATAACTGGAGTCATAAATATTGATTCTGAGTTGACATTTATGTTAAAAGCGCCACCTGACGTATTTATTGGTTTACCCGAAATCTGTTCGATAAAGAAGTTGTTGAAATATTCGGCATTTTCATCAGGGTTTGATATTATTTTATCTCCTTTTTACCCGACTTCAAAAAAAGGAGGTTTACAATTCGTCTTGAACTTTTTTTTTTTTTATGTATGTTACCTCATAACTCGGAGACGGCTGGACCGATTTGGAAAATTCTTTTTGCGTTTGAAAGGGTATACTTTCTAGTTGGTCCCATTGTTACGAAATCAGGATCTGATGATGGAATCCTGGAGAAATCGAGAGAACTCTTCAAATATTATAGGCACACGTATAGCGTTTTGGATATTTCTTATAGTACCTTGAGCAGTTGCTTTTGAAAAGTACCATTTGGGGAAGTTGAACTGATGATGAAGACCCCAGATGGCCACTGAAACTACTCAATAATAAGTATTTCGTGGATTGCGATTCGATTACTTGAGTACGGATGTTAAACACTTTATGCTCGTCGCAATACATACGAGTATGGTGATGTAGAGCTGATGGTCTAGTACCAGAAGAACTCCTAAAAAATTAACGGCTATGCATCGGGAAAAGCAATATTTTGTAAAAGGTGATAAGATGTTGACATTATGGCTTTTGTAACTAGATAAATTACAAACCGACCCACTAAAAAGCGTGAAACAAAAAAATTACAAAAAATAGAACCGACTTCCATATCGAAACACTACAAAGCCAAAAATAACTTTAATTTCGGAAGGCGGTGTGAAAAAAACAGAAAATCCAAAACCAATAACACCGACTACCGAAATTAAAGTTATTTTTGGCTTTGTAGTGTTTCGATATGGAAGTCGGTTCTATTTTTTGTAATTTTTTTTTTTATTTGAGAAATGGGTTCTCTTACAGTTTTATTATTATTAATAATTTGCCAGGCAGTTTTGGACTTATTTTTAACCGACTTCAAAAAAAGGAGGTTTACAATTTCATCTTGAACTTTTTTTTTTATGTATGTTACCTCATAACGCGGAGATGACTGGACCGATTTGGAAAATTCTTTTTTTTTATTTTTTTATTTAATGTAATGAGCAGAAATTCATTTATTTTTAACAACACAATAAAGTTTAAACATATGACTACGAATATTCCAAATCACAGATAAAATAGTATGACTATAAGTAAAAAATTTCCTCCATAGAGATGGAGGAAGGAAGCGTTCCCATAATACTGATCGCATTGCCACGTTGGATGGCTAGAGAGATACGTTGATAAAGATAGTGTTTTGAACGCACATCTCCACTTCGCTGAATGAGTTGAGCTCCTATTGCATTTACTAACTGACTAGCTTCTAGACTAGGTTGACCATGGGCCCATTGTTTCGACAGCGAAAGGCACGAAATGATTATTGTTCAAAAGAGATTCGTATTTGATGAATTTTCTTTTGCTCGCCGCCATCGCTGCTGGTCCTCTTTCCTTCGAACTGGACTCAATATAGCTTGCCGCAAAAGTGTCAATACAAGTAGCATCCCAAATAAGACATTTTCCTTTTGACCATGGACAAAGAGTCATTCCATCTGGCCACTTACCGTCATCTCGGTATAGACCTACAGGTTCTAAAGTTGAAGGAATTTCAATGCTGGACATTGATTGCTGAAGAATTTTATTGAGCTCAGTGTGTCTTGAGAATCTTCCTGCGCTCTTCTTACAACTCAATCCATGTCTACCTTTCTCATCAACCAAAACTCCACAATTGCACGTGTGCGCCTTACAAATGTTGAAATGAAATGAAATGAAATGAAATCTTTATTCTGTAAATTGGTTATAAATAACACTTTTACACGTCATGTTTTTTTGCGTGTTTAGTTTAGCTAGATGAGGCCGGAATTTCCTAACTGACTACTCTGAGAAGAAACACCGAAACAAACTCAGAGGTCAAAGTCTCTTTTAAAGTCCAGACAATTTGTATTTGTATATGAGAAGCATGTAGGTTCATGTCTGTGGTATTCTTTTGAGGAAATAACCACGCAAATTTGAGCGGACCTGTCCAGACAGTGCAAGCATTTGTCAGTTATCGTGTAACTCAACTTAGAACTTAAGGAGCTCAACAATTTGACGAACAATACCAAAGTAAGGACCTTTGGGTAGGCCACACAAGTACTCAAACTGCTTGACATCATTAAATAAATTATAGTGAAAGCAAAAACAATGAAGAAAGAATAACCTACATCGTCCTCACATTTACAATAATGAAATAATTATATATATAAAAAAAAACAACAAACAAAAACAAAAATTAATAGATATATACAATACTTGAGAAAGCAAAATTTTAATTAATCAAAAATAAATCATCAAACATAATTTTAAAAAGAAATAAAAAAGGCACACGTATATCACTGGAGCATCTCATTCCCAAGCCTTCTTGTCCTCAATATAATCTTTAACACTGTAAAAAGCTTTCTGACATAGTTTACGTTTTATCAATAATTTTAATTTATTAATACTTAGTTTTTGAATATGGCTAGGAATTTTATTATAAAAACGTATACATTGGCATCTAAACGAACCACCTATTTTTTTTAACCTTGTTTTAGGAATGACATATGTGTCTTTGTTCCTTGTACTTACACTATGAATATCACTGTATTTTTTAAACAGATTAATATTTTTGTGTGCACACAAGAGGTTGTCATAAATATACTGAGATGGCACAGTCATAATATTAATCTCCTTAAATTTGTCTCTTAAGGAGTGCTTAGGACTTAATTTATAAATTGCACGAATGGCCCTTTTTTGTAATACAAATATTGTGTGAATGTCGGCGGCATTTCCCCAAAGTAAAATGCCGTATGACATCACACTGTGAAAGTAACTAAAGTAGACTAAACGTGCTGTTTCGATATCAGTTAATCCACGTATTTTTCTAACGGCATATGCTGCAGAACTTAGCTTTTTTGACAATTTATCTATATGGGGGCCCCACTGAAGCTTCGCATCCAAAGTTATGCCCAAGAATACTGTGGTATCTTCGGGTTTCAATATTTCGCCCTTTATTGATACACTAGTATTCACTTGTCTAACATGAGGTAACGTAAATTTTAGGAATTTGGTTTTTTCTCATTAAGAAGAAGATTATTAACATTGAACCAGCTAACTACAGTTGAAAGGGCTCTGTTAACTTCTTCAGTAACCTGCTGTTGACGTTTGATTTTAAATAAAAGAGAAGTATCGTCAGCAAATAGCACTATGTCATGATTTTTGATCAGGTACGGCAAATCATTTATATAAATAAGAAACAAAAAGGGACCTAAAATTGAGCCTTGGGGGACCCCCATTTTGACCACAGATCCCGGCGATCTTTTGCCGTTCACATCGACTCTCTGAATCCTTTCACTCAAGTAAGAGGACAAAAGATTCAGAGAGGTGTCCCGGAATCCGTAGTAGTGCAGTTTCCTGATTAATGTCTCATGGGGAACACAGTCAAATGCCTTGGACAAATCACAAAAAATGGCCAACGCATCGCACTTATCTTCCCATGCATTATAAATGTGTCCTAAAAGTTCAACATCAGTTGTTGAACGACCCTTTGTAAAACCAAATTGTTTATTATGTAGCAATTTGTGTTTATTAAAATATCTTTGCATCTGCATTAAAATAATTTTCTCAAAAATTTTACTGAAAGTGGGCTGTATAGAAATAGGTCTATAATTAGTAGGGTCAGATGTATTACCCGATTTAAATAGTGGGATTATTTTACTATATTTCATTAAATCAGGAAACTCACCGCAATCAATACAATTATTAAATATAACAGCTAATGTAGGAGCAATAATGTGTATAATGGACTTAGTAACATCAACAGAATTACCCCACAGGTCTGCAGTCTTTTTAACATTCAAAGAATTAAAAGTTTTAATGATGTCATTAGAAGTAACATATTGGAATTTAAACTCTGAACTACAAACTGGAACATTTTTTTTAAGTAGAGTTTCTGCAGCAATGGTAGATGATTTTAGCGACTTGGTTGTCGATACAGGAATGTCAGTGAAAAAATTTTCAAATTCTGTGGCGACTTGTGAACCTAATGTTATTATAATATCATCAATAGTGAGGGTGTAATCACTATTTCGATTGCAAGACCTTCCCGTTTCGCTTTTTATAATATCCCAAGTCGTTTTAATTACATTACTACTATTTTTAATTTTAGAACTCAAGTAGCGAGACTTGGCAATATAACAGACTTTTTTAAATAATTTAGAATAGTTCTTAACATATAAATGAAATTCTGCCGAGTTAGTGTAAGACCGCTCCTCATAGAGTTCATAAAGCCGATTTCTACTTTTATAAATACCAGTGGTGGCCCAGTCACTGAAAGAAGTGTTAGTATATACTGAAGCAATTTTGGGAATAAATGTGTTATCGAATTGTTGGCAATATATTTTGAAAAAAACATTATAATGTTTATTAGGGTCCTCATTAGTTAACAAACAGGGCATTTTATTTAAGAGTTTAGTTTTGAATGCTTCCAGGCGATATTTAGTTTTTGGATTTACAGTGATATTCTTTTTTACCATTTTATTGACTTTTTTTGGTAAAGTAATTAATTTCCCACAATGATCAGAGTCTATTAAATTAATGTTTTTTTTTGTGAGTCGGTACAACATCCGTAAAAATATTATCTAAACAAGTGGCACTAGTAGGAGTTATTCTAGTGGGCTCCATAAATAGGTTTACAAAATTGTATGATTGGAATAAACTAATAATGTTAGTGCTCAAACCAGAATTTTCTAATAAATTAATATTAAAATCACCACTAACAATGACATATTTACTCGAGTTACAGATTTTATGCAAAACTTCATCCATTACTTTTTCAAAGCAATCGTACAATCCTGAAGGTGGTCTGTACACACTTAATATAATAAACTGCTCCAATTCAATACACGCTATTTCAATAGATCGTTCAACAGAGAGGCTCACAATATCCATTCGGTTCCTGAATTTAAGATTATTACTTATTAAAATTAAAGAGCCACCATGTATAGCATTCACTCTGCTGAAAGAACTACCAACCTGGTAATTATTATAATTGAAAATAAATTGATGGCTTTGAAGCCAATGTTCAGTTAGGCAAAGAATATCAATATTGTTAAAATTAAGAAAAAACTCTACTTCTAAGTCTTTGTTTGAAAATCCTTGAATATTTTGATGTACCAGGTTAATAGTATTTATTGATTTTAAAACTATATTTGTGTCCTCTTTGCAGTTTAAAAGTTCATTACTGCTAGAGATTCCCTCTGTTGTCAAAATTTTTAATTTAAATTCTCAGTAGTAAAATTATTTGCAACCAAGCAATTGGTTGCATCCAAGTCGGAGAGCAACACACACGCGGAGCTTCTGATTGTCCAAGAAAGTGCCTAAGTTAGGTGATGGAATAGCTTGGAGCCAGCATCCAGATTCTTTGGTTTATATAGCTAAGAGACGTGCCGATTCATATATGTCTTCATAGTTAAATTTATGTTCAAGTATGCGTTGCACGTTGATCAAATCCCAATTCTTTTGAAATTCTGGAACAGTGGGGTAGTTTGAGCCGTTTTGACTTTCCCAACATTTCTTAGCCTCATCCATATAGCATAATCGAATGGTCAATAAATTTAATGATGTCAGGGAATTTCCATAAAGGGAATGTTCTCAGAATATAAGTAAGTTTGGGGATTGCAAAGCAGTTTTTAAGTAGATGATAAGCATAATGGGCTTGAAGTGATGATAATCGGGTAAACATTGTAGTCAATTTGTGTAGATGATTTTCAATTTGGGATTGCAATCCTTTCTCTAGGATTGGTGCTCCAAGTAAATTCAGATCCTTGTCATCAACTACACGTATACCAGGTGCATTGTCTCAAAATTTTGATAAAACATTAAAATCGACTTTCCCTGAGCAGAAAAAGAGCATTTGTCCGCATTGACTTCAAGTCCAATCTCTTTTGCTTTTTTCATGAGGTTAATAAAATCATTCAAAACTATGTCAGGCGAATCACATAACGTTCCATCATCCAAGTACCATATGTTGAATGTAGATAATAAGCTCTCAATAATAGGATGAATAGTTAAACTGAAGCTCATGGGCCCAGTTGGAACACCTTGCTGTGCTCCGACTTGCGAAGAAATGATTTTATCTCCAAACAGAAGTATGGACGGTTCTCGATAGCATTGATACAAGAAAGGATATAAAAGCGGTGTTTCGTGCTTAATTTGGTTCAACATTGCATCCCGTTCAATAGAGTTAAAAGCGTTCCGAAAATCGATTTTAAGGAGAACATTGTTGCTGTTACTTTTGGAGATGACTTCATGTCGCGTTGCATGAATTGCTGCTTCGCATCCACCTTTTGAAGCGAAACCGATTTGTTTTGGTTGGAAATAGTCGGACAGTTGTTCACGAACAGAGAAACATGCAAGCTTCGAAACTAGTCTTCTGAATACATTGCCGACTGCTATTGGACGGAGACCTCCGTCTTTTTTCGTTAGTGCACATAAAGAAGCTCCATACAGTAATGAACAAATGGTAGGATCTACGGATCCGGCTAACATGACGTTGCAGAGATTAGTGATAGAATTTAGTAAACGCTGTCCTGCTTCCCCTGCACTGTTAGATACGAGATCCTTTAAGTGCTGTGGCGTTAGTCCATCGATGCCACCAGAAGAGCCGCACGGAAACTTGAAAATTGCAAATTTGACTTCACTGCGACCCACCTTTAAGCAATCAAAATCTTCAGGAGGATCAGGGAAAGCCAGTGTACGGGATGGAGAAGGATGCTTGTCTGTAAGTTTCTTATGGTTTGCTTCATCAACTGGTGCAAGAGTATCGTTAGAGGATAAAATTTTAACAGCATTCCGGGTATCGAAGTCAGCAACTTTAGCTTCTACACGTTTTTCCAATGTCATCATTTCATTTTTGGTAATGGATTTAGCTGGAAACGAATTGTTGTTGACGTTTTTCTTTACAGCGGTAGTTAGTGAAATTGACTTTGATTTGGTTGGAACGTGTAATGACATTGTTGCGAAACAAAAAAGGTTTCTCCAAGAGATTTCATCATTTTTGTTTGTGCAGCTGTCGATTAGTCGTAGTTAGTTTCTCTGCAACTGCTATTCGAGCGCCTTTTGGTATCCGTTTCAAGATTTTTATATTTGATTTAGAAGTAGAGAGAGTGGTAGCCAAAACTTCGAAATTCACAGCTGGCGGAGTGGCTTGAGACAGTGGAAACATTGGAGTGTCTTCAATTTTTGAGAAACCGACCACGTGCATAATAGAAAAATGTATTTTGGTTCCAATAAGTCCTTTTAGGCCTGACTTATTACATATTGGGCATGTAAGTAGCTCCGTAGGATTTGAATTAAAATTAAAAAGAGCATCACACATGTTGCAAAGCCAAGGTTTCTTTTCAGCTGCCAAAATAGAAACTTCTTCATCCGAAAGACAAGCACTGCACAAGAAGAGTGAAACCAATCTATACAGAAATTGCATCTGATGCTTCTTTTGGATGTAAAATGTTGGTCATCAGTTTGTCCACAAGTGCAATAGCTGGGTTTCATTGATTTCCTGATGACGGTTAGATTGTTTGAGACAGATTTCTTCTTTCCAGGACGTGGCAAATCGCTCAGGTCTTCGATGGAATTCAGCTTTCGAGTCGTCATTTCCGCGTTAAACGTATTCACTACGCGAAACAAAAGCTATGACGTCGCAATATCGCAAAGCGACAATTACTTCCATGTTTTCTGAAATTATTTTACTTTCTTATGGAATTGAAGACAAATTCTTGATGCAAATCACGGAATAATAAATAATCACGGAGTAAAAGTTGAAACTTGAAACTGATTTTTATTAATTTTCTCTATTATCTGTCATCAATGGCCGCGAGCGGAATTCTGTTGAGCGCAATTTGTAATTCGCTTATCTCTTGGAAAAACTTTCTTACGGCTATTTATTTACAAAGAAGATATATGACTAGTGCTAGTTATTGGAAATTAGGTAAATTCTTTTTTGTTTGAAAGGGTATACTTTCTAGTTAGTCCCATTGTCGTCACGTTTGGATCTGATGATGGGATCATGGAGAAATCGAGGGAACTCTTCAAATATTATAGGCACACCTATAGCGTTTTGGGTATTTCTTATAGTATCTTGTGCAGTTGCTCTCGAAAAGCACCATTTGAGGAAGTGGAACTGATGATGAAGACCCCAGATGGCCACCGAAACTACTCAATAATAAGTATTTCGTTGATTGCGATTAGATTACTTGAATATGGATGTTAAGCACTTTATGCTCGTCACAATGCATATGGTGACGTAGAGCTGATGGTGATGTACCAGCAGAACTCCTCAAAAATTAACGGCTCTGCACCGGGAAAAGCAATATTTTGTACAAGGTGATAAGTAGTTGACATTTTGGCTTTTGTAACTAGATAAATTACAAACCGACCCACTGAAAAGAGTGAAAAAAACTTTTCAGCAAAAAATAGAACCGACTTCCATATAAAAACACTACAAAGGCAAAAATAACTTTAATTTCGGAAGGCGGTGTCTTTAGTTTTGTATATATTTTCGTTTTTGACACCACCTTCCGAAATTAAAGTTATTTATGCCTTTGTAGTGTTTTTATATGGAAGTCGGTTCTATTTTTTGCTAAAATGTTTTTTGACTTATTTAGTATGTAGTTATTCTGAGCTTTTTGGGTTAATTTAATGATTTTCTTAAATTTCCTTTAGTAATTATTAAATGTCTTCTTATTTTCACTAGTAGGTTTGAGTCTCTGTTGCCACAGTAATTGTCGTTGTTTTTTTGCTACATATTCGTATTCCTCGAGAAACCCATTTCAACTTTTTCTCAGACCTTATTGTCACTAATTTGTTAGGCAAACAGAGATCATGTAACAATTTAAACATTTCTAAAAAGTTATTATAGGCTTTGTTAGAATTTTCTGTACTGTAAACATCAGAAAACGATAGGCTTTGAATATGTGCTTTAAAAATGAGATTCTCCTTAGTTACATCTCGTCTCAATGTTCTCCACGATTTTATTAAATTGTTTTTTTTTTAACTTTTAACGTCATATTTGGGCTGTGTGATCTGATAAACCAAAGTCAATTACTTCATGTTGGCAGCCTTGCCCAAAATTATGTGCAAAGTTGTCTAAACAAGTTTTACTGGTAAATCGAGTTGGTTGTTTAATTTCTAATTTAAGGTTGTAGCTGCTAAGAAAGCTTTCAAATTCTAACGTTCAGACAGAGAGACTTCTTTTTTAAATTACGTTTTTGGTTTGGTATCCATTTAGTGACATACAGTTTTATTATATGTTTATAGACAAGTAGTATTACGTCGAAAAATAACCGGCCAACTGCGTGTTGGGCAACGTGCAGTATAAGGTTCCGTAGTTTACTATCACGCGGTGTTAGGGGAATGTTCTAACAAGGTATCGCGGCGCCAGAACGCAGGGGCATCTGAAGGGACAGGGGGGGTTGTTTAGTCAGTAGAAGTCTGACACTCCCACCCAGAGCAGGAGAAGTCATACGCCGATTTTCCCACCCCAAAAAAGGGGGTGAAAAGATGTGTACAGCAAACTCTCAATGTGCAAAGCAAAATACCACTCACTGATTAATCACGAAATATCAGAAACTACAAGTAGTAGGGCTCTCAAATTTTGCATGGGGGTTTCTTTAGGTACGTAGATGCTCGCCGAAACGGAATTTTGCGAAATTCCCACAAAATCGGGATTTACACGGGAAAAACTTCCCACGTGAACGAAGTCGCGAGCAACTGTTAGTGATTACATATGCATGTGTCGTGATTTATTGTCCAACTATAGCTAAATTATGGTAATACAGTAAGGATTATGTTTGTGCATATCGACTCATCCGTAGAATAAAGTCCGATCTTCAGGATTGATAGTTTTCAGTGGAGGTCAAAAAAGTTGCTGACTAGTATAACTCTTAAACGGTGATACTTGACATTTAGGTTTTTTGGTATGTTGTAACAATGTCTTAGCCTAGTTAAATGCTATGTAGTGTATATTTTTAATACTTTTATTCCAAGAGGTAGTGAGTTCCATATCATCACGACGTTTTATGGCGAAAGGGCGGATGTCCGTAGTGAACATTATACGATCTTTTACGGAGTCGTCTAAATTACATGACGTCCTATATAAACATGTAACATTTATAAAATTCGATTACAGAAAAACAGTACTCCTTACCAGTGCCATCTATTAGATGCAATGATAAATAACTACTATCTCGTCTGCGATAAGTAGTTAGATCATTGCTCTCAATGATAGACTATCGCTGGAGACGAGATAGTAACTCCTAGAAGATATCATAGATGGCGTGGTATATATATCTAGTGTTAGAATTTATGTTCAAGTCTAGGTAAATAATAATGCTTAAATATAGTAGTAAAGAAAAGTTAAAATAAGGTATTCTCTTTATGCATAGAATATGTGTAAACAATTTAATAAAATTCTAAGTATGCGGAGGGAATCCAATTAGTAATTATTGTCTGTCAAATGGCGCCGGACTTTCTTTTTGGTCTAAGATAACAAGGATATCGGAAGCGTTTAAGACTAGAATTGAATATTTTGGCGTAATAGCCAACTGATGACGACAGAAAGGAAAGGTACAAGGGTGAAATATAAAACCCACGTTGCGGCGACCGGAGATGATAGGTGAGTAAAAAAGTTTACTCGCTATTGAAATTAGGCCAAGTGCTAGATTTTACCGGCGTCCACTTTTTGCTAACGCGACAATTCTTTGTCTTGTTTTAGGGTCACATATTGGACTTAACTATTACTACTATTAATTAATATAAATTAAAGATGAAATGGTCATTTTATGAAGATATACTAAAGGAGTTCTTCATTAAGTACGTCGATGAAGGATTAATGCACTAGTGATTCGGTTCCGGGAAAGGAAGCGATACTGCTGGCGGAACCCGTACCATGGTTCAATGAACTGAAATTAAAGTTCACGGTAATTAATAAACCCCATAATGTACGTATATTTTCTTATTTAGTTTAAAGAGTGTAAAAGACGGAACTGATGAAGTAACCAACACGTGTTTGTAGAAAACCAAATATATTTAATGATATGACCAACAAAACCTGTCTTATGTTTTATTTCTACTGTATCCTCGTCATGCGATAGAACTCAGCTCATATGTCTCATCTTCAAGTATCTACCATTGGTTAGCTCGTGTGTAGGGAAACCAAGCCTAACAAACAAAGGAGTCCTTTGTATACAATAACCTTTAAAATTTTAAACATAATGTTAGCCAAAGTATGTATCTTCCAATATAACTTAAAAAAATATTCAATTTCATTTAATTAATTTAAAAATTAAGATTAAAATCTCAAAAATATTAACTAAACCAGAGATGGAACCTTGAACATCAATAACATCACAGTTAGGTACCTAGGGACTTAAAGTAAGCAGAGTCTGGAATTCGCATTAATTATAAAATCACCAATAATATAGTATGTTTTTCAAAATAACATTGAATCTTTATAATTTTACCAATCAGACGTATAGTGAACTAGACGAGGTTCTATACTTAATAATAATTAAACTGTGTGTGTATCTAAAACTGCCTTTGTGGGGCAATTGTTAAGCTTAAATAGTTTTTTTTTACTGCTTAACTACGTATCGCATCAAAGCATGGTAACTAGGCTAAATAATTACCACGATTATAGCACGGGCAGAAATTAGCAGTCTTAAATTCATAAATATACGTAAACATTTATTTTATGATAACAACGAAAAATACGTATACGATAATTACTTAAACTTCGCCCTAGTAACTTAATTCAATATAAATCAATCAGCTTATCAGACTTCTTAATATTATCAATCAGTCTTATATCGTGATCTTAACGAGGGTGCTAAATAACAATAAAATTTTAGCTACGTCATTTAAAATACTTAGTTGATTACTTAGGTATTATGATTTACATTGTTTAGATTTATCAGTAGAAAAAAAAATCGAAATCCGATAGGTCATCATCCGGGTATTTAGAAACATCAACAGGGATACGATGTGGCAACTGGCAAAGAGATAAAGTATGGATGATACTCTAAGGGAATTACTTCTGAGCGGCACATATCCATTAAGTCTTTATATTTAGTAGCATGAACTATAATACGTTCAGAATATGCGGGTTTTAGTTCAGTTTGTACCGATTTCCTCCTGTTGCGCCAAGGTTCGTTTTCTAAGTGTGTCGATGGCAAATATCGGTATCACCGTGTATTTTAAAAGAAACATTGACCTCTGAGTTTGTTTCGGCGATTCTTCTCAGAGTAATCAGGAAACAACAGCCTCATCTAGCTTAACTTAAGCAACAATGACGTGTCAAAGTGTCATTTATAAACAATATGCATTTAAATATTTCATTTCATTTCATCATGGTGAAAGGACAACACAGTCAGCGTCTGGAATCGCTGGTTGCATCAAGTTGAGTCAGGTCATATTAAAAAAAAAAAACAATTTGTTGGGATCACTACCGCATAAACTCGAATGTTATCCCGTTTAATCTTCCTGCCATGAATGTCTTTCATTCAAACCTTATTGTAAACAAGATATTTAAAGTCAAACACGTGATTCTGGGTTAAGTCACGGATATAACAAGGTTCTCCTTCATTCTTTTTTTTTTTTTTTTTTTTTTTTTTTTTTTTTTTTTTATTTAGAATAGGTTCGCGTTTGACCACCATCTCACCTGATGGTAAGTGATGATGTGGTCGAAGATGGAGCACGCTTACCTAAAAGTAACCTATTCACTCTTGACTTAAAGACTCCTAGGTTATAGCTATCGGGAAACAGACTCCGGCAGGGAATTCCACTCCTTAGCCGTACGCACAATGAAGGTATTCCCAAAACGTTTGGTGCGTATGGGTGGGATGTCCACCATGTAACGATGGCGCTTCGCCGTTTGTCTCGTAGTCCGATGATGGAACGGGCTTGTTGGAATTAAATTGTGTAATTCCATCGCACACTCCCCGAAATGTAACCGATAAAAAACCGATAGACTTGCAACTCGTCGTCGATGTTCAAGGCTCTGGAGCTTTGATTCGACCAGTGCATCGTTGCCAATGAGTCTTTTGGCCCGCTTCTCGATAGACTCAAGCGCGTCCAGTTGGTATTTAGCAGATCCATCCCAAAGATGAGAGCAGTACTCCATACACGACCGAACCTGGGCTTGATAGAGATTGAGCAACTGTTCGGGTGTGAAGTACCGTCTCACCTTTGCTAGGATTCCCAACTTTTTTGATGCTAGTTGAGCCTTAGCCTCGATAAACGGGCCAAAATTGAGGGTAGAAGTTAATGTTACCCCCAGAAGCTCGATATGGTCAGTTATCGGCACAGTTACACCTCGGAAAGTAGGAGCCGGTTCAAATTGGCTCCTTTTTGCGGAGAAGAGACACGCCTGGGTCTTAGCTGCATTAAACTTGACCAGGTTGGCATCGCCCCATTCGGAGAAAGCCTTCAAGGTCAAGTTCAAGCGCCCGACCATGTCCTCACGGAGAGACTGGATCTGTGACCCACCAGCTCGCGCGCTGGACACATATCTCTCAGAAACTGTGCTGTCGTCTGCATACCCAAAGGTACCGGGCATTAGCAGATCGTTAATGTGCAGCAAGAATAAAGTTGCTGAGAGAACAGACCCCTGAGGGACCCCGGCATTAATTGCCAATTGGCCAGACGAGCAGCCATCAATGACCACTCGAATGGACCGATCCCTCAGGAAGTCTTCAATCCAAACGCAAAGTTGGGTGGGTAACCCGAAAGAAGGAAGCTTAGCAATAAGGCTATCGTGCCAGACCCTGTCAAAAGCATTTTACTAACAAATGCCATTCATGAGGGATATAGATAGTTTGATTTGAGAAGCTCTCTCGGTGACAGAGTGGACGGTTTTGGCCAGCACAAATGTCTGACCAAAAGCATACTCTTTGGCCACTTGGTCAATATTAGCTTGTATAAAATTTAAGAAGCAAGTGCTAACTTCATCCGTGCTACGTTTTGTCACGGTTTGATCCCACATTTAGCAAACTCTCAAGATATTTGATCAGAGTATTTATAACGGCACTTGCATACCTAAGTTCTCAAGGCATTTGTGTTTAAGGTCGCTCCATTCTTTGGGTGTCTCTGTTGTTTTCTAGTTGCCTGAGAAATCATGGTGCGATCACTTGAATGCGAAGGTGCAGGCGAATTCGTGGTGCTACATGATGAACAAATCACAAACAAACTGTCTACATGATAAGGGCAACATTGACTATCGCAAATCTAATGGACATAAGTAGGTGACGTCATAGGAATTGGCACTGATAGTTCCAAATTAACCGGAATTAAAAAAAGGAACTATTTATTATTATAGGTACTCATAAAATGGACCTAGCAATTAATTTGCCAAATTTTAACTAACAAATCTTTATATTTCACGATATTTTGAATTGAAAAATGTCCCAAACGATGTGGTTACCCCAGTAACAACGTCCCATCTTAGGCTCGAACCAACAAATCATATCACAGATTCCGTAGAAAAAACATCCTATATTCAAATTAAACACTGGAAAATTTAGTAATGTTCGTGTAAAATCGTTCTAATCTTTTATAAGACTCCTACTTTTTAGTGTTCATTATTACAGAAAGACAGATTACCCTGTGAATATGTATTACGTCAATCGTATTTTCAAATTAATAATGCGTTTCTATACATCTTCGACAAAAAAACGTCCTATTTATAAATCGATCGCTAACAATTGTTTACTGAAACAAAATAGCAATATACTAAATAATGTTCATTCGTTATTAAATTAAGAATGTAACAGTATATATTATAAAATGATACAATTGAAATTGCCAACTTTCCAGCATGTACACATTTCTTCGCCTAAACAGCATTACCATTGAAAATGATGAACTAAGCTCAAGTCTTTCTGCATCTTTTTTAAGCATATCCAAAATTTTCCGTGGTCGTGACATCTCTAAAAATATGTTATTTCATTTACACTTAATAAAGTTGTTTTTTTTTATCAAACTGACAGAAAGCTGAGCGTATGAAGTAAACATCCCCTCCCTCCGATAAACATATATTTTATAATGAACATAGTTCTAAATCAACATACAATGCTTACCTATAATTCGCACATTACTAACAAGAGGCGGAAAGATATAGAAAATTAAATTATTTTAGTTGTAAAAAAGCATATGTAATTATTTACAAAATATAACATATGACCAGACGGAAGAGTTACTTGCAATATGCAAATAGAATGTTAAACACTAGGAACACATGTTTAACTATTAATATCTAGATTTACTTTTAGTTATTTAATATTATGTACACCTAACACTAAAGATAGTTTGTAGGTACTTCATCGCCTGAAGCACAGGTTTTTAACCTAGTACAGACAAATATGTTAATTTTCCTTAATTTAATTAATTCTTAAGACTTATATTGTAACTGTATTTTGCACTTTTTCTTAAATAAACAATTTATTATTATTTATTATTATTATTAACAGTGACCGGAGTGACGAATTGACGACGTGGACGCGCCGCCCAGTTCCCTGTGCACCGTCGCTTGATCACTTCGTACGTTGTTATGCGGAGTTTATGAAATATGGAACGTTATTCAATTCCATATTTCCGAAACTAAATAAGATACGAAAATTATAAAAACGTATGTACGTCTGTAGAGTTTGTATTCTTTATCTCGTTTAGCTATTAACCTCACTTTAGCTCCATAATCACATCGGACTCTGTTCTACGGATGAGTCGATATATGCAAACATTGCTATCCTGGGCCCGAGGGCCAGTCCAACACGCTTGCTCGTTAGTGTTTAGTTGACCTGAAGCCGTCAAGGATAACCGTCAAGGAAAACATTAATAATAAACCCTCAATGTACCTATAATACGAAGCTTATCATTACAAACGTAAAGTTCCCGTGCACAAGTGGATCTACGACGACATATTTTTGTTATTTTATATTAAAAGTAAAATACATTACGACGTTCATTTCCTTCAAAGCGCTTCTTCTGTCAGTCACCCTCGTCCACCTATATATTGTTTGGACGTCTGTGTTTGCTTTCCACGGTGGCGGCAAAGTTATTTCGTGTACAAGCTGATGAAGCCGGGACGACAAGCCTCGCAAGTGTGAAGCAGCCTTTATTTAACGAGTACAGAAGTTCGTGATCGTGTGTGGAGTGAGCAGCATGCGAGCTCCGGCCGCGCTCGTGGCGCTGGCGCTGCTGGCGGCCGGCGGGACCAGCCAGCCGCACCAGTCCTGCAGTCGTCTCGCTAATTACACCAGTGCGAGTGAGTACACCTGCGTCTACTTGCCTTTCCTCTGCTACTTACGTAGCGATGTGCCGACCGCGAGCTAGGCGCTGCTACTGTCTGTGTGCGACTGTCGTGTTCATTGAGTTCATTTCTTCGACGGACTTTCATTAACCTACATTTACAGTCAGACATATATTCATCATGAGATAATTTTTTCAGTTCATTTGACGGCGGCGGTTGATTCCATGGCAGTAACTAGTATTTTTAAACCGAATTTGGAACATTTTGAATTTTGATAACTTATAATGTTTCATAGGTACTTACATGAATAACAAGTTAAAGTACGAAATTCATCATTCCAATAGTCAGTTTTCCTCAAAGATATTATTTATTAGGTAGGTAGTGTCTTGTACTAACGATAGGTACCTATACACTTGTAAACGCGATATAATGTAACACAATAAACAAGTATATTATTATTCTCTTTGTATGTATTCTAAAGTTAGGTTAATATTGTAACAGGGATCATATTTTCGAGCCAAGATAGTCATGATCAAAATGTTTGCATTATCATAATGTATGTACATAATGTCCTCAGTATCACTCGGAAAAAGGCTAAACACATGATGACGACGATATAAGTTTTTAAGCTAACATGGTCTGTAAGGGCAAAGCCTTTACACTTAGTGTTCAATGTTAATAAATTAAAATAATGTTTATGTTAAAAAATTATTTAATATGAAATTAAACTAAAACAATGTAATTATAAAATAATAAAAAATTAGCCAAGTGCGAGTCAGACTCGCCCATGAAGGGTTCCGTAGTAAATATAATAAATATAATTTAATATATTTATTTGAAAAAAAAAAAAAACTTAAAAATTTCTTAAAACTAGTTTATTTACAATTTTTACGCCAAATAACTTTGTGTTTTATAGTGTTTGTATGAATTACAAAGTTATATTTGCGGTTTTAGAAAATATGCTGTATCTCAGAAACTGCTAACCCGATCTCGTTCAAACCAATTTTGGTTGAAAGATTACATTAAGATCTACAGCATATTTTATTTTTTTATTTTTCACTCCATAATTATAGAAGTTAGAGGGGGGAGGGATACACACATTTTACCACTTTAGAAGCGTATATCTTTTAAACGATGAAAAAGTCGTTTTAGAAACCGGCAAGTTTATTTTTAAAGACCTGTCTATAGATACCACACACGCATAGGTTTCATGAAAAAAACTTTTTACAAAAAAATTAGACCGACTCCCAAAAAACACTGTTTCAGTTCATCAGTTTCAGTTCCATGTATGGGGAGCCCCCCTTTATTTTAAATATTTTTAATGTATTTTTTCATAAAATCGGAAAGCGGTTCATAGAATACATCTACCTACCAAGTTTCACATGTATAGTCCTAACAGTTTCGGAATAAAATGGCTGTGACATACGGACGGACGGACAGACAGACAGACAGACAGACAGACGGACAGACTTGTCGAAACTATAAGGATTCCGTTTTTTGCCATTCGGCTATGGAACCCTAAAAATTAATGAATATTTACTTTGTAAAGTATATTTTTTTTAAATTGTTTACCTAATTATGTACTTAAATGCGAGGATTATATGGTTTTTTATTTATTTTTTATTTCCGTTTACTATTTTCTTGTAATATTTTCTCTTTTTCTTACGACGATGTCTTGCAGTTTGAGTACTTTCGCGACCTACTCAAATGTCCCGTCTTTGGCATTGTTCGTCAGGTCGTTGAGTTCCTTAGTAGTCCAAAGTTGAGCTTACAGACTAACTGACAAAGGCTTGCAATGACAGGACGGGTCTACTCAAATCTGTGTGGTTCTTTCCTCAAAAGGCTATTTCAGACTAATCTACATAATCCTCATAGACGATTGTGAATATGTGAACTAAGTATGTTATTTTATTCGAGTTAAACATGATTGTCTGGCAGTTTGAGTGTTTTTTGCGGCCTACACAAACGTCCGTAACGAACGTAATTGTCGTATGGAATTTGCCCGTGGTCAAGTGGACAATCACGTCTACATTTTCAGTACTTCGAAACTAAGCAAAAAAACTGGCCAAGTGTGAGTCAGACTCGCCCATGAAGGGTTCCGTAGTAACTATAAAAATATAAGTTATATTTGCGGTTTTAGAAAATATGCCGTATCTCAAAAACTGCTGAACTGATCTCATTCAAACCAATTTTGGTCGTAAGTTTACATTAAGATCTACAGACATATATATTTTTTAGATTTTTCACTCCACTATTATAGAAGTTAGAGGGGGGACACACATTTTACCAATTTGGAAGGTTATATCTTTTAAATTATTGACTTTATGAAAAAGTAGTTTTAGAAACCCTATGTCATTTTTAAAGACCTGTCTATAAATACCACACACGCATTCACGGTTTCATGATAAAAACTTTTGACCAAAAAATTAGACCGACTCCCAAAAAACACTGCAAAGTGAAAAATAACTTTAATTTCGGTAGTCGGTGTCTTTGGTTTTGTATTATATATACACCGACTACCGAAATTAAAGTTATTTTTCACTTTGCAGTGTTTTTTGGGAGTCGGTCTAATTTTTTGGTAAAAAGTTTTTATTTTACTCTTTTTAGTTGATTGATTTTTAATTTACCTAGTTACAAGAGCCTAAATGTCAACTACTTATAACATTTTACAAAATATTGCTTTTCCCAATGCTGGGCCATCAATTTTTGAGGAGTTCTCCTTGTACTTCACCATCAGCTATACATCACCATATGCATTGTAACGAGCATAAAGTGCTTAACATCCATATTCAAGTAATCGAATCGCAATCCACGAAATACTTATTATTGAGTAGTTTCGGCGGCCATCTGTGGTCTTCATCGTCAGTTCCACTTCCCCAAATGGTACTTTTTGAGAGCAACTGTACAAGTTACTATAAGAAATACCGAAAACGCCATAGGTGTGCCTATAATATTTGAAGAGTTCCCTCGATTTCTCCAGGATCCCATCATCAAATTCTGATTTGGTGACAAATGGTACCAATTTCGAAGTATACCCTATCAAACAAAAAAAGAATTTTCCGAATCGGTTCAGCCGTCTTCGAGTAATCGGTGATCATACATAAAAATAAAAAAATTAAAAATATATATATATATACGCGTCGAATTGATAACCTTTTTTTTGTCGTCGGTTGAAAAATATATTTTCAGTTTTAGTTCCATGTATGGGGAGCCCCCTTTATTTTAATTGATTTTTAATTTTTTTCTTAAAATCGTAAAGCGGTTTATAGAATATATCTACCTACCAAGTTTCACATGTATGGTCCTAATAGTTTTGGAATAAAATAGCTGTGACATACGGACGGACAGACAGACAGACAGACAGACGGACAGACATGACAAAACTATAAGGGTTCTGTTTTTTGCCATTCGGCTACGGAACCCTCAAAAGGCATTTTTTTTTTTCACTTTATCACGATAAAAACATAACCTACTTCCTCAAGCTACTTCCGTACTAAATTTTATCCAAATCCACCCAGCACTTTCGTAGATTAGCGCGTTCAACAAACAAACTTTTCCGCTTTATAATATTAGTATAGATTTGATTTTTTAAGAAAACTGAGGTACAAGAATAAGTTTATTGGATCACAGTTACAGTAGAATAAAAATAATGATGAATATCGTGTCATGAAACTTTTATCTTGTTAAATGTAATAAAATCTTAACAAATACCTAATCATAGAAATTCTAAATTTTTAAATGTGCTGTGTAGTTTTATTTAATAAAAATTGGCCAAGTGCGAGCGGACTCGCCCATGAAGGGTTCCGTGGTAACTATAATAAATATAATATACTTAATATATTTAATTGAAAAAAAAACAAAAAACCTTAAAAATTTCTTAAAACTAGCTTATTTACAATTTTTACAACTACGCCAAATAACTTTGTTTTTCATAGTATTTGTATGAATTACAAAGTTATATTTGCGGTTTTAGAAAATATACTGTATCTCAAAAACTGCCGATTGGATCTCGTTCAAACTAATTTTGATTGAAAGTTTACATTAAGATCTACAACATATGGTTTTGCTAGATTTTTCACTTCATTATTATAGAAGTTAGAGGGGGGGACACACATTTTACCACTTTGGAAGCGTATATCTTTTAATCGATTAACTTTATGAAAAAGTCATTTTAGAAACCTTAATGTCATTTTTAAAGACCTGTCTATAGATACCACACACGTATAGGTTTCATGAAAAAAAATATTTTCAGTTTCAGTTCCATGTATGTTCCATGTTCCCTTTATTTTAAATCTTTTTTAAATTTTCTCTTAAAATCGGAAAGCGGTTCACAGAATACATCTATCTACCAAGTTTTACATGTATAGTCCTAATAGTTTCGGAATAAAATGGCTGTGACATACGGACGGACGGACAGACAGACAGACGGACAGACATGTCGAAACTATAAGGGTTCCGTTTTTGCCATTCGGCTACGGAACCCTAAAAAAAGAGAGGGATAACCCTAATGCGTTGTGTCTTTACTAGAAGCGTCACCTCGTCATCATTAGTCACATCGCATGAACTAAATGTCCAATACATTGGGTGGTCACCACGTCAGTCGTCAGTGTCGAGCTTTCGCTACACATACCGTGGCTGACTGACTGACAACAACATTACTCTATTTCAAGTTACTAAGAGGCCATGCAGCAGGTATACATTTTAATGGACAGAACACGTGGCAAAACCTAAGTATTTATTACCTACTGAACTATTAAAGTACATAAACGAGCCATCATTAGGCTTCAAAGAATCTCTAATATCATTAATACGTGAAGCTAAACCTTTATGTCATCCCTTACATCTCTATTCACGATGATGAGGCAGACGGATAACTACGTGACACATTTAAAATTGGCCAAGAAGTGCAGAAAGTTAATATTTTCGTTAGTACCTTAGTATTGTTCGTCAAATCGTTAAGCTTCTTATTCTAAGTTGAGCTATACGTCATTTTACAAATGCTTGCACTGTATGAACAGGCCCACTCAAATCTGTGAGCATCTTTCTTCAAAGATCGTCTCAGACTAAAACCTACAAGGTTACATATAATTAAACCAGTATAGATTGTATGGACTTTAAAGACGGACCCCTGAGTTTGTTTCGGTGTTTTTTCTCAGCGTAGTCAGTGAGGAAACACCGGCCTCATCTAGTTAATATTTACGAAAAAAAATTACGTGTAAGAGTGTTATTTAATAACCAAATTGCAAAATAAAGATCATTTATCAAAAAAAAAAACACATATTACACATAAGACGCACACTACACAATTAATATAATAATCAGTACCCTATCTGCCCCTTACCTTGTATACGGGTATGCCCCCGTAGGGCCTGCCAATGCCGCTAAAATGGTCTGTCCAACCTGTCGCCAACGACGGTAAGGAGACCATTGCCGCTGTCCCACACTCTACCCGCTATCGAGCTCGCCCTATTCCACATTATTGTATAGAAACAGTTCACGCGCAACATGTTATAGTGCCCCTTAGCGTAAACACCTCCACTGTTCTAATAGATTCCTTTGTAATATAATTGGCTTCGAGAATGTATAGGTATACAATCATGGTAGCTGATGCATTACGCATACTCACTATGTTGTTATATGCAGCACGAGCACAGAGCAGTGAGATGCGCCTGCGCGGCTGCTGCCGCAGTCCCCAGCAGGGAACTAATTCAATACTCCGCAATAAGCAGGAGATCAAACGATATAGCCTTCTAGAATTCTAGATATATAATATTAATCTGTCAAGTTCAATGTGGTCTTAAACTAGAACTACAATGATGATAAAAGATCACTTTCAGCTATAAGACCACCCATTGTTACACCCACTTGATAAACCTTTATTGTAAGAGCAGGGAGTGATGTTGAGGTTTATGAAATGGATTTGACATGAATCTGTTTCGTGTATCCTAAATTTAGACCTAATACACATTTTTCTGCCTTGAACGCAATTTCTTTATCAGGTGAGTACCAAATAAACCGAGCCACCCGCTACCTAGGCACTCTAATTCGATTTTCTCAAAAACTAAAAAACCTACAATTATCAAAGTTGTACCTACAGAAAGTGCGTTTCATGGTGATTAAAATGAAAGGAAACTCATTGGGTTTAATCAATATTTCAGTGTTTATTAAGGATTTTACAAAGAAGAGTCGTTTTCCAGTCGTGACAATCGTTAGTAATGATAAAGTGAAAAAAAAAATTAAAGCCAAAAACAAAGATAAAATCAAAAAAAGTTTTTAAACAATATTCCGTATTCCCTCCCCTTGCTCGGATAACTGCCAGCATCCTTGTATTCATCGACCTTACGAGCCTGACGATAAAATCTTGAGGAATTGTATTCCACTCCTCTTCAATTGCGATTCGCAGCTCTGGAAGCCTTGTTGGAGCAGGTACCCGGGCTCGAACCCGACGTTTCAGCTCATCCCATAAGTGTTCTATCGGATTCAAGTCCGGGCTTCGAGCTGGCCAGTCTATCGTACGAATGCTGACGTCGCGTAGATACTGGGTCACCACATGAGCAACATGAGGCCGTGCATTATCATGCATCAATTGCATATCCTGTCCGATATATCCTGCGTAAGGTACCACATGGTCTGCGAGGATTTCAGTAATGTAGCGATGAGAAGTCAGTCCACGTGTACGGCCCGTCGGTTCGATGAAAACTAACGCTGTATGTGCTGTTAACGAGATGCCGCCCCAGACCATTACAGATCCTCCTCCATAAGCAACAGTTTCCTCGATGCAACACTGAGAATAACGTTCTCCATGGCGACGATATACTTTCTGACGTCGATCACTTCCATGTAGACTCACCCTGGTCTCATCAGTGAAGAGTACATTACTCCACTGCTCTAATGTCCAATCCCTATGCTCTCGAGCAAATTCAAGTCGTGCTCGACGGTGTGCTACCGTTAATGCTGGGCCTATTGCAGCTCTTTTTGGGGTCAGGTTCGGTGACGGTATCTGAACTTATGACCATTTGGCGTTCGTCACGCAGACTTTGTTGGACTTGAACTGCGTTGAGGTGGCGATTTCGCAGAACAGTAAGGCGGATATAACGATCATCTGCTGCTGATGTAGCCCTAGGTCTGCCCGTACCTGGATGGCGATCGAATGCTCCAGTCTCTAGGTATCGTCTGTAAGCTCGTTGCACCGAATATCTGCTGATTCGAAGCCTTCGAGCGACTTCACGTTGCGCAATGCCTGCTTGAAGTAATGCTACAGCTTGTGACTGTTCGTAAAATACCCTAGGCCGATAATTTTTTTATTTTTCCTAAATTATACTTAATTTAGTTTTTTGTCGGTTTCCCTCGAAGGGGAAAGGGCCGCGCTCCGCCATCCGCACGGCCCCGTAGAGTTCGTCACCATACTAGTCACTCTCCCGCCGGCTATGGAGTGAATTCCAAAAGTATGAAGAAGTAATTATTATAATACTAATTCCTTATGACCATGTTACGGCAAGGAAGAGATTGAAATAGTAAATATACTTAGGAATTCATAGTTATGAAATATTGAGATTGGGTTTAGGAAGATATAAAAACTTTTTACCAAAAAATTAAACCGACTCCCAGAAAACACTGCAAAGTGAAAAATAACTTTAATTTCGGTAGTCGGTGTCTTTAGTTTTGTATTTTCGTTTTTGGCACCGACTTCCGAAATTAAAGTTATTTTTCACTTTGCAGTGTTTTCTGGGAGTCGGTTTAATTTTTTGGTAAAAAGTTTTTATTTCACTCTTTTTAGTTGGTCTATTTTTAATTTACCTAGTTACAAGAGCCTAATTATCAACTACTTATAACCTTTTACAAAATATTGCTTTTCCCAATGCTGGGCCGTTAATTGTTGAGGAGTTCTCCTGGTACTTCACCATCAGCTCTACATCACCATATGCATTGTGACGAGCATAAAGTGCGTAACATCCATATTCAAGTAATCGAATCGCAATCCACTCAATACTTATTATTGAGTAGTTTCGGCGGCCATCTGTGGTCTTCATCATCAGTTCCACTTCCTCAAATGGTACTTTTTGAGAGCAACTGCACAAGTTACTATAATAAATACCCAAAACGACATAGGTGTGCCTATAATATTTGAAGAGTTCCCTCGATTTCTCCAGGATCCCATCATCAGATCCTGACGTTTATGAAAATGGGACTAGTATCGAAGTATACCCTTTCAATCAAAAAAAGAATTTTCCAAATCGGTTCAGCCGTCTTCGAGTAATCGATGATCATACATTAAAAAAAAAAAAAAAAAAAAAAAAAAATATACGCGTCGAATTGATAACCTCCTCTTTTTGTCGTCGGTTGAAAATATAATTAAGGGACGCTGAATAAATTACTGTAATTAATAAAAGATCTTGTGAGAAACCCTCGCGCTAGCGCCATGGGTACCTGGTCAATAGTTACTCACACCTGCACTCAGAGAAACAAGTACTTCTGCAAGACACAGTGATCGTACAGACATTAGTGGTCGCAGATGAAGAATATAACAATCTCAAGAAGTTATTAGAGTTAAGGATTCCAACTCACTTGAAAGCCTATGGACAGCCCAAAACGCCCACACGTCACCACTTCCTAGTGTTTTAGCTGAGGAGAAGAAGTGGAGAAACAAACTCCTCAGCAACACGTATCTGTCCATTTAGTTAGAAGAACTCTACAAAACTAGCTTTGTGTATTAAATAAAGTGAGGGTTGTGTCAGGAGTGATACGCTTGCTCTTAATAATTCATTATTTAAATCTACGTTACGTTATAGATCTCTAAGTTCTACAGCCCATTGAGTGACATGGAACAAATGCCTCGTCATACGTGTGATTTTAGACCTACTATTGGGGCTCTAGGGCCATTCTAACAGCACACGTTCCCTAAACTCACAATAAATGTCTTCCAGAATACTAAGACAGAATACTACGAAGTCCACTGCCATCTAGGAAGACAAGTATAATGTTATGTAGCTTATACGCGTGCAAAAGTAGGTCTTACGGTAGTCTACCCCAATTTACATGTATGAATAAAACAAAGCTCGCGCAAGCGCACCGTAGACTCAGTCTGTAGCAGAATTCATTGCGATCGGTATTGTTGTACGCCGAAGTGGTTCTTATCGTCACTTCACATTTCTTTAATCTACCCATTTCGTGGATAAACGGAGCGGCTCTGAGTCGTACTCCTTACATTTCTCTCGTGTCTCGCTAAGAATGATTCAGTAAATGGCATACCATAGCCGGGTGTGTTTTTTTGGGTTTAACGAGTACACAGAAAGTATCTAGCGTCCATGGGATGATCCATTTGGGTGCTGTGTGAAGCATACCGGCTGATTCCTACCCCTCTCCCAGAAATGTGCGTCCAACAAGCCCTACACAAGGTACTCTGAGCTAGACCATATAGGAAGCAGTAATCATCAGCAGCGATTGGTTGTCCTACAATCCCATAATAATGGGTCGGCCATGTAGCCTCGTATAAATGAACTGTAAATAACGGTTCTGCCTCCTGCGAATGTGTTGCGTCAATTAAGAGTAAACAATAGTCAGTAGACGAGTGAGTAGCTGTATTTATAGTGTACGAGTGTGAATGAGGGCATGCTATGTGTATGGGGAGGCCTTCACCGTTTCCCTAAAACCAAACACTGAATGACAATTATCCGCAAGGTACGGATTGGGGATAGGTACAAAGTTTTGCCAAGCTGGAATAAATGGTTATTAAAAGGGTTATCTACAATACACCAACCTATGGAATAATTATAATTAAAGACTCACCCAGTCACACCAACACACACATACACACACTGTTAATACTAGCTTAGTCTAAATTATATCTAACTTAGTAAGTAATGCCTTCTCTCCTACGAGTTACAACGGGGCTTTAACACTTCGGCACTAAGCCTACTTAATGGTCGATGCAAACCAGGCCCTAACGCGATTCTAAGTCGACCTGCCTCTACCGTGGTTCCAAGCTAAGTGTCCACACTAACTGCCCTCGTCATGAGGTCGAGCCAGCCTCCCTCCAGAAATCCCTAAAAAATACCATGATGGCTGTGTTCTCACACTTTCACAGCTTTTGTATTGTTTTTGTACAATTTCTTAATTGTTTTAAGGGTCCGCTTGGGATTTGTCCGAACGTCAGTAATCGTTACCAGATGTGGCACTGGTATTGTCAGTTGCTATTGGAAATCTGATATTTTACTGTTTCTTAGGAATTGACGGCCGACCTTTCCCATTCAAAGAACAATTTATGAGTTTCTAAGTAGCCTGACACTATTTGATATTAAATATATTATATATATTTGACAATATTTTGATATTAAATAAGCGTAAGTGACAGATAGTCACAAGCTTGAGCTGCTTCCTGAGGTGTTGTATCCATTATTAATCGAAAAAAGTAGCAAAAACACACGCGTCTGAGCAAACGATGGACAAAAACTAAAGAAATGATAAGAAATATCCGACTACCCTCATTGTAGAGAAAAAGAACGCTAATTTAAAACTCTGGTGAAAACAGAGCAAATCGTTAGCATTGTGTTTGTTGCTTGATTACAATGTGAGTTGACGGTACTTTCGAATTAATTTGTAGTCATTTTAATCACCATGAAACGCACTTTTTGTAGGTATAACTTTGATAGTTGTAAGTTTTATACTTTTTGAGAAAGGCTCGGTTTATTTGCTGAGCAGTGTAGTATGTAATACTATTCGATAGAGTAGCAAGTTATTATTTATGCTTATGTGGGTCTTCCACATAGGCATGATAAGCATTAAGTAATTTAATTTGCTTAGATACTTTTTTTGCATGTAGAGGGCATAAGAGAATTGATTTAACTTGCTGCATACACTATTTAAATGTGTTTTCCATGACAAATCTATAACTTCTTCTTTGCCGTTTCACTCTTGGCGGTGTGGTCGATGGTCGTGGTCTGATCTGTCCATCTTATCGGTGACTTCCCGCGTAGCCTCATGCCCTCCACTCGACGGTGTACGACTAGGCGCTCGATTGAGTTGTGGTCCCTTCTCGAAATGTGCCCAAAGAAAGTGAGGATGTGAGCGTGGACTACAGAAGAGAGGCGGTCCTTGATGCCGTGTTCTTGGAGTATAAGAAGCATTTGTACGGAATCCCGTCCAGGATACCCCGAGCATTCTTCTCCAGCACCACATTTTCAAAGCCTCTCTCCTCTGTTTCTCACTGTCCCGCAGAATCCACGTCTCCGCAGCATACAAAAATATGGGGAACACAAGTGCGCGGACAAGCTGGACTTTTGTAGCTTTAGTTATGTTGTGGTTTCTCCATACTTTTTTCAGCTTGTCCATTGCAGACATCGTAATCGCCATCCGCCTCTTTATTTCATCAATGCATCCGCCATTTTTTTAAATCAATGCCCCCAGGTAGGTGTATGATAGGACTATACCACAGTTTGAAATTTGTGTGACCTCTAGTGAGTTATCTTTAGTTCGATCCACAATCATCATCTTTGTTTTGGTACGATTTATCTTTAGTCCACATTGGCGGCTGACATTCTCCATCTTGCTGAGTAACTCTTCCATGTAACCAATACTCGATGCGAATAGAGTGGTATCATCCGCAGAGAGAAGGTTTGAGATTTTGAGGCCTCCAATCGTCACCCCGTCGGCGTCGGTCCAGTTATCCAGCACAATTCTCATAATGAGCTCAGTGTACATGTTGAATAGGAGCGGGGATATTGTGCATCCTTGATGAACACCTGCGCTCGGGTGGAAACCACTTGACAATACGTTCGAACCGATGCTATTCCATGTTCGTACAGACACGTGAGCAGATGTACAAGGTGTACAGGGACACCCATTTAAAGTAGAAAGAAAGAAAGAAAAAAAAAACATTTCGAGTAGTCCTCCAGAGCGTGGGCCATTTAACCAAGTCGAATACCTTTGAGAAATCCACGAAGCAAATATATGTCGGTTTCTGAATTTCTCTGGTTTTCTCAATAATTTTGCATACCATCAGGATCTGTTCGGGTGCTTTTTCCTTTCACGAAGTCTTCCTGCTCAGGTGCTATTATTGCTTCCTTAGGAATATTAAGATAGGAATATAATATATATAGAATAGGAAGCTCTTCAAATTCTCGTTCAATTTACGCAGCATGCGTTATTAGAGCAATCAGGCAATAATTACTGCATATCTTAGTGGAACCCTTTGTATGTAGTGGAACAAATAAGGTATGTCTCCATTCTTTTGGCCATGTTCTGGAATGCCATATTTTGTTACAGATAGTATGGAATATCTGAACTCCATACTCACCTGAGGCTTTGATAGTTTCAATTGGGATGGCATGCCCACCGGTGGTGGCTATTCTATTTTTGAGGTGTTTAATGGATGCTCGAACTTCTTCCTTCAGGATGCTTGGCTCTAATTCCACCTCTGCGGGTTCCATAATAGAGGAACCGAGAGACTCTGGGTCCCGAAGCAATAATTCGCAGTAGTCTCTCCATGCCTCTGAGATCTCAGCTATGTCAGTAAGTACTTCACTTTCGGAGAGTTCTCTAAGCCCATGATCTAGAGTTGGAATCTATATGGATACATATAAATGTTGTGCTTGTAACCCTAGATACCGTTTCATTATTGTATTTCTCAATTCTCAATTCTTTATTGCGTACCATAATGTTACATAGTTGTTATGCATAGTTTTATAAGTCACAATTATGGACCCTGTCGGGCACAGCATAAACCAATGTAGGAGAGAGGAGGAAGAACACTGCGTGTTGAATGAGATACTTTTTTAAATTATTTAATTCATTCATTTCATAGTTAAAGGAGTAGATTTATCATTTTTTTACCGATTTGCTTTAAGGTTGTATGAATAAAAATATACAATATGTTACCCGAATCAATAAGAAAATAAATAAAACTCAATTTATTCACAAACAAGTGAAAAGGTTATTACTAAGCAAATGTTACTACAGTGTAAACAAATATTTAAATGATAAATCCCTGAAGCTCGAAAAATAATGTGTATAGTAATGTAAATGTCTATGTTTTTAGAATAAGTTAGATTATAAGATACATAAATGAGAAGTCCTCTCCACATATCTCATTATTGCTGTGCCCGACAGGGTCCACGATTGTCTCCAAAAAATGTTTACCACCTAAGCCTACATTGTGCAATTCAATAAAGTATTGAGTATTGAGGTCACTTATTGTAAGCTTATTTATTATTTTAGATAGGGAATATTTTATTTCTAATTCATGATTTTTGTTATTTGTGAAAGGTGCTGTACTGTCATTTGCAAATAAAACCATAGGTTGCCGAACAGCGATAGGTAAATTATATAGATATATAAATGGAAAATAGCAATGGTCCCAGTATCGACTCTTGAGGTACACAAATTTTTGTAGGTCTTGGTGGTGGTGGTGGTTGGGTATATTTACTTCTGTTTTTGTGATTATCAGTAAACTATATTCTATCACTGAGATAGGATTTGATTATTTCTAGCGCTTTATCCCTGACTCTGTATATTTCTTTTTTCTGTAATAGTAGTCATTATAATCAAAAGTTTTTGCCAAATCCATGTATAGAACTGATGCCTGATTGGAATGAGAGCAACCAGTCTATAACATCGTACCTCTTCCACGTTATCTTTTTGAATATTGGTATAACTACTGTTACTGGTTTCAAATATGTGGGGAAAATTCTTTGTTCAAGACACTGATTTATTATGTAAGTGGTGATTGAATATCGTGCGCTACAAGTTTTATTATTTTTGTGGAAATTCCATCATTCGTTTTTAAGTGTCATGATTATCTTAATATTATTGTTCGGTGTTTTCACCGAACATCTCAGTCAGCAATATCGGCGAGTCGCGTTGACCCTATTATAAGTCACGTTGAACGCACCTATTTGCTGACAATTTTACATCTTTTTAGTGCACTTTGGTCAACCGCGTTAGCCGGGTGTATTCTAACATTTTAACATTTCATTAACATCTTTAACATTCAATTTAACATTTTAAACATTAAGAACAGTGTAGAATATAGTAATAAACAGTAGTCACATAAAACATTCTTTTTCTCCATAAAAACACCGCCACCTTGCTACGTACCCCGACATATTTTGGTCCTTCGAGCTCGGATCACGCGTCGCGTAATTTCGGTAATTCGGGATTTCGGTGTGCGAGGTCTGAACTATCGTATAACATTAGTGCGTGTGCGTCGTGGGGCTGGCGGATCCAACATTGAAGCAGAGCAGTGCAGTAGCAGGAGAGACTGAGCAGAGGCGGAGATTACAAGTAATAAATTTCCTTATTTTTAGTCAGTAAGGACTGCGTTTTAACATCCTACAAAAATGGCAAACCTCATCGAAACTCAATCAATGATCTACGATAGCATTATAAGGCTGGGCATTAACTTGAAGAAAGATAGTGCTGACAGAAAAACGGTAGATTATTTTAAGCGGAAGCTCAGTACTTTGGAGTGATTACCAACTCAATCATGAGCGAATTGAGGGAGAGGTAAGTAAATCTGACCCTTATTTTACCGCCCGACTGTACGAGAAAACAAGCTCGGTATATGAGTCAACCAAGGCGTTGCTCAACCAACAGTACCAACGTGTACTGAAAACAGGAAGTCCTACAACAAACGAGAAAACAGCGGCTCGAGGCACATCACCATC
This sequence comes from Tholera decimalis, assembly GCA_943138885.2. NCBI lineage: Eukaryota > Metazoa > Arthropoda > Insecta > Lepidoptera > Noctuidae > Tholera > Tholera decimalis. The sequence goes on along the minus strand of OW964553.2, from coordinate 296,195 downwards.
GGCGTCGAGTACACGTGCAGAAGGGACAGCAGGTGAGGAGGCGGGAACTAGTTTCTCAAGGCAGCCAAGCAGCAAGCTAGACGAGTTGTTGAAGAAACAGTATGCTAACTTTAAAGCATTTGTGCGTACAACCGCAAACATAGACGTCGACTCCATCTCAGATAAGTGGGAATTTGAGGACGTATTGAGGTCACTACAGTCAAGATGGAACTGGAGGGAGAAAACGAACAATACAGCAACATGTACGACAAGTATGAGGCTAAATTCAATGGTCTAAAAAGGGCTACTAACACGAAAATGTGGTCAGTAGCACACAGGGAAAAGTCAACACCTCAACTTGAGATACCTAACTTCCACGGTAACTACAATCAATGGATATCGTTGAGAGACCTATATACGGAAGTTATACATAACAACCCCTCATTATCAAACGGCCAAAAGATGCAGTATTTAAAGGGTAAGGTCCGGGGAGAAGCCGAGAAACTCATACAACATCTGCCCATCAGTACTGATAACTATCTGGTGTGCTGGAATATTCTCAACCACCGATATGACAACAAAAAACTAATATTCTCGTCCCATATGAACATTTTACTAGGCCTGCCAAACATTCAACAGCAATCGCTGCAGCAGATTAAGCGAATGCATGACACCACGCTGGAATGTCTAAACGCCATTAAAAACTTGGGAGTTGACACCACCTCGTGGGATCCAATGATAGTTCATATTCTAGGTCAAAAACTGGATACCGAAACATACACGGACTACATAGAGTCACTAAAGAATTCTAAGGAACTGCCGGTTCTCTCAGAGTTCTTAAACTTTCTGGAAACAAAATTTACATCCCTGGAAACAGTACGCCGTAAAGATAGTGTGCTTTCCAAGACTTCATCTCATCAGAACAACTCATCAATTTCAACATCAAACAAGAAAAATTCGTACAATAACTCGAGCAACAAAAGTTATGGAAATAGATCAGTTGCGAAAACATTGCACGCGTCAAACATAAAATGCCCTCTTTGCAATAACCAACACGGCATTTATAATTGCAAAACATTTTTAAAAATGAGTGACGACCAAAGGCTAAAAACTGCAACCAAATTAAAACTTTGCACAAATTGTTTATTTAGCCACTTCGGTAATCAATGCACGTCCAATTTAACATGCCGAAAATGCAAAGATCAACATAACACCATTTTACATGACGCATTTGTGAAATTAGCAAATGCATCAACGCTATCGTCAAGCAGCAACAACATTCAGATACAAAACGCAAAGGGCAATGAACCCGTGACGAGTACCGTGAATGCATCTCAAGAAGAGAAGGGGGAGATATTGCTAGCAACGGCTCTCATAAAGGTCAAAAGTGTGGATGGAACTTACAAAACCATGCGCGCCTTGATCGATCAAGGGTCACAGATATCTTTGATAACTGAGAAAGCGGCCCAGATGTTAGGTATTAAGAGACGACGATGTAAAGGAGTCATCTTCGGAGTGGGGCAAAATGAAAATAATTCTAAAGGGATGATTAGCATAGAATGTACATCAATGTACAACAACTTTGAATTCGAGTCTGATGTGCTCATCATAAACGAACTCATAAAAAGTTTGCCGAATCAAACGTTCGCTAAACCAAACTGGACTTACATCAAAAACATTAATTTAGCTGACCCCGAATTCTACAGAAGTCGACCAGTGGACTTGCTTTTCGGGGCGGATATTTATTCTAACATTATGCTAGGCGGAATTATTAAAGGAGAACATGCCCAACAACCTATGGCTCAACAAACACAGTTGGGGTGGTTACTGTGCGGTAACGTAAAAACATACCAATGTAACGTGGTTTTAAATAACATTGAGGGCATTCAGAAATTTTGGGAAGTTGAGGAAATTTTAGAACCTTCAAACTTATCTTTAGAAGATCAAGAATGTATGGACTTCTATGCGAAAACAACAAAACGAACGAGTCGGGGTCGTTATGAAGTGAGAGTACCGCTGAAAGAAGACTTAAAACAACTGTTGGGATCTTCCAAACCTATGGCAATTGCTCAGCTAAAGAATTTGGAACGCCGCCTGGAAAAACAACCAACATTAGCCGAAAAATATAAGAATTTCATGAAGGAATATGCTGAGTTGGACCACATGAAACCGGAACAGAAAAACAATAGCATTAAACTTGAATGTTTTTTGCCTAACAACTACAGATAAACAACATATCCGTACTCCAAGAATTTACCATGACAGCCTTAACAGCTAGCAATTTACTACATAACTTAAAAAGAAATCAAGATATCATAAAACGAGTGCAAAGTACTGCATTTACGTCAGAGATCGAAATGATAAACAAAAATGGAACTGTGGCAACTAACAGCAAATTATTGAATTTAAACCCTTTCATTGACAAAAGTGGCTTTCTCCGAGTGGGAGGACGTTTAAGGAACGCGATCATCAGCAACGAAATGAAACATCCAAAGATAATCCCTAACAATAGTAGACTAGCAGAGTTACTCATCGAAGAAGCTCATCAGTTGACATTCCATGGGGGTCCGCGACTAACCTTAGCTGTCCTCAGGCAACAATACTGGATAACAAGCGGATACAGTACGACCAAAAAACAGTTAAGGAATTGTGTAACTTGCCGGAAGTATGAAGCAAGAAAGCAATATCAACTGATGGGTGACCTTCCCGCAGCTAGAACCAACCCTGCTCCTCCATTCTACCATACTGGGGTGGACTACACAGGATTTGTGAACATTAAGGCGAACAAGGGGAGAGGGGTGCGAACACTGAAAGGCTACGTAGCAGTATTCATATGCATGGTCACAAAAGCTGTCCATTTGGAATTGGTGTCCGACCTCACTAGCTCAGCATTTTTAGCTGCACTTAAGAGGATGTCGGCCAGGAGAGGAACACCACATCACTTGTATAGTGACCAAGGAACGAATTTTATTGGAGCTAATAGACTGCTACAAGAGGAGTACCATCAATTAGAACAGGTTTTCGGGGATAGCTGCCAGGCAGAAATCGCCGAAATGAACATACAATGGCATTTCAACGCGCCGTCTTGGCCGAGCGCTGGTGGGCTGTGGGAAAGAGCCGTTCGCAGTCTTAAGTTCCACCTGAAAAGAGTGGTTGGTGAACAAAGATTAACGTTCGAAGAGTTTACCACGGTACCGACACAACTGGAAGCGTATTTGAAATCGAGGCCGTTATGTTCGCTAACAGAAAACATTGAGGATTTGGATTATTTAACTCCGGCATTTTTTATCGGGAAGATCCCACTTAACCGTAATTGAGACGAAGGAGGATGCTAGAACAAGATGGCATCTAACCACAACTATTTTTAAACAGATTTGGCAAAAATGTCAACATGAATATTTGAGCCAATTAACAGCGAGAGAAAAGTGGTCTAAACCTCAGGAAAACTTAAAAATTGGCAACATGGTGGTAATTCATGAGGATAACATTCCAGCTGGACGGTGGATTATGGGCCGAGTGATAGATCTGCATCCCGGCAACGATGGCTATGTCAGAGTAGTGTCATTAAAAACGAAAAATGGCATCATAAGGCGACCTGTAGTCAAACTTTCATTATTGCCAGTAGAGATCGGAACAGATAACAAACAGAATAACTCAAATGAAACACAATTCAGCTGAACAGAACGGCGGGACTCGGAAGAACAGAAAACGAACCAGAATAGCGACACCTGGCACGTTATCGTATGTCGCAATGGCATTGACCTTTTTCATGTCAATCTGCAGCGTTGCAAATTGTAGCTATAACATAACAACATTAAATGTGAACCAATCTTTCTATTTTGACCCAATATCTAAAATTAGTCTCGTAAAAGACAATTGGGTCCTAGTTGTGTACTATAACATGTCTCCGTAATGGGAAGGTATACAGGCGTTTGAAAAAGTAACAACATACCTCGACAAAACATGCAAAACAACAGGTAGCGAACAGTGTAACATGATAGTCCCTCAGCTGATCCATGAGAGTAATGAACTGAAATACTACAATGGACTTCTGATGACGCAACACGTAAGCGGATACTCCAGACGGCGGCGGGGACTTATCAATGCAGTTGGAAACATTGCAAATTCCCTATTCGGCGTATTAGACGAACAATTCGCGGAAAAATACAGCCGAGATATCAACATAATACAACAAAATGAAAAACATTTAGCTAGTTTATGGAAGAATCAGACGTCGATTGTCGAATCGGAGTACAATTTGTTGAAAAGAACAGAAGAAATCATGGCAAAACAACATAAAATAATTAACAAACATCTTATTACGCTGGATAACAACTCAAACAAATTACAACTACAGATAAACAACATATCCCTACTCCAAGAATTTACCATGACAGCCTTAACAGCTAGCAATTTACTGCATAACTTAAAAAGAAATCAAGATATCCTACTTGACATCTTAACCAATGTCCACCACGGACAGTTTAACATTCATCTGCTTACCCCTGAACAGCTCCAAAAGGAGCTTTATATTATCTCTGGACACTTATCAGATGATGTAACATTACCGATTGAACCGCACGATATTCGAAAACTATACTCTTTAATAAGCATCAAAGCTCGAATAACTGATAAATACTTCCTCTTCCAAATAACATTCCCTCTTATCAGTAGAGACCGATTCAAATTGTAAAGAATACATCCCATACCATACCAGATGAACAACAGCATGTTAGAGCTCATTCCGTCGTCAGAATACGTCGCTACGGATCTCAAAAGAGACGCATACCTAACCGTTACGCCAGAAGAACTCTCACTATGCAAACAAGAAGAACATATGTATATGTGCGATTGGAAAAAGCCTATATACCATCTTTCTCATGGAAACAACTTTTGTGATCTCAACCGAAACACAGACACGTGCAAGGTACGACGGACTAAGTGTGAAAACCGATGGACATCGCTTACGAACCCGTCACTATTCCTGTACCATTGCTGCAACACAGATGCTATCAAAGTAATCTGCGGTGAACAGATATACAACGTCCCTCTGAGCAAAGCTGGTGTCATTTATATAGATCCAGGCTGCCTGCTGAAAGGTCAAGACGTCACTCTCAATACTTACCATCTAAATAAAAACAGAGTAGAAATGAGTCCAGATATTTTTACGCCTCATATAGACCAGTTGAATTTAATTATCAACAGTACTATGCCTCTTCAAAACCCACAAAACGTAGATGTAACAGAGTCGGGTAAGATGGAGTACGCCTTAAAAAAGCTGCACCAACGGATCGATGATATGAAAAACAGCAAAGTCAAAATCGATCAGACATTATCCCCTCATGACATACATCAGTATGCCGTGAGCTACATCGTGGTACGCGCGCTAGCGCTGGCGGCGGGAGCGCTGCTGTACAGGCGGCTGCGCACACGAGCGCGCCGGGCGCACATCACGTCAGGCATGGAACTTCAACCTACCAGAAGTGTTAGTGAAGTGAATGTCAACAGTGTTAGTGCTAGTGCGCGACAAACATAAGTGAACGTAATCCTAGTGCTACACATAGTTAGTTAAAGTGAATTAAACAGTACCTATTACGGTGAATAGGAAATCCTTTAGGAACATTAAGCTTAGTGTTACGTCATTCAATTTTGTTTAATTTGTTCTACTAACATTTTAATCTTAAGTTGTATTGTTTTCACCTTGTAAACATGATTAACATGATCTTGCCATCATCATTTTACTAACATAACATTGTATCATCACAGAATCCCTATCTTTCGTGGCCCGGAGTATGTTCGGTGTTTTCACCGAACATCTCAGTCAGCAATATCGGCGAGTCGCGTTGACCCTATTATAAGTCACGTTGAACGCACCTATTTGGTGACAATTTTACATCTTTTTAGTGCACTTTGGTCTACCGCGTTAGCCGGGTGTATTCTAGCATTTTAACATTTCATTAACATCTGTAACATTCAATTTAACATTTTAAACATTAAGAACAGTGTAGAATACAGTAATAAACAGTAGTCACATAAAACTTTCTTTTTCTCCGTAAAAACACCGCCACCTTGCTACGTACCCCGACAATTATCGTAAGGGGTAGCTAGTTTTAAGAAACAGGAGTTTAGTTTGTTATATATTAGGATATTATATTCGCGTAGTTTATTCTTTGTTTCATATATCTTTGTTCGGTCCGACGTGAAATGGAACGCACCTTTTTGGTTGGCAACATTAATTATCTGTGGGCTTGACATAACTTTGACTTGACAGATAACCTTGGTTCCGGTTGGAAAAAATGTCGGTCGTGGGACCCTCTTGTGATTTAATTGTAATTGAAAAAATATCGTGTTGAATCGCCTGTTGTAACCGATAATTGGGTCGCGATTAACGATTGTTTGAAATTGTAATCCCGACTTGACGAAAACCCTGGGATATTTTGGAACATAACGCCGGATTGATGCCAGACAAAATGGCACGCGGATTTGCTGAAAATAAGTGATAAATAGCTGCTTCAATCTGGTGCGAAGTTTGTGCTGTGATTGCTATCTGGACCGCGCCATCTGGAGACCGGCGCCTTGTGAACGTCCATGAACACTTGACTTTCACTACACTTTCAATTACTCACTTCATACTTACATACATACCACACTTTGGACGTGACCTCGGGAAGGTCGAAGCTTGGTGTCTACAGCTCAGGTAAGTGTTAGTATTAGGTATTGATAAAGCCTCAGAGGCTATTTTGCTTTTTTTTTGCTTTTATTCTGTTTAAATTATTTCTTAATTAACTTTTTAAATGGAGCATTATATCATGTTTTTTGTATCCGGAGAAGGGCGTTGTTAACTGCGCTACAGTTTATACTTTTGCAGCTAACATCGTTTGACTTGTATCTAGTTTTGTGTTTTTGTTCCTGAAATAAACTATTTACTACTATTTACTATTTACTATTTACTATTGTGTAACTTTGTTTGAAGAGCAACGTTAAGCTTCACGGACCGTGGACTGTTCGGACACACCAGTATCGTTGCGCTGGCTTCTTGTAGTCTTGAACAATCTTTATTACGAAAATGTAGCTGGTAGATATTTGGAGTATTCAGCCATCGCTTTAACATTATTTTTAATCAATGTGGACAGATGCAGCAAAATGGGGGTGGCGCAGCGTGTCGCAGCAGGGCGTGGAGAGCAGCGTGACGCTGGTGTGGGGCAGCGAGCCGGCGCGCGCCGCGGCCGCCGCGCTGGTGGCGCTGCTGCGGCACGTGCGCCTGTACCGCCGCGTGCGCCTGTCGCGCGAGCCCAGCCCGCTCGACCTCGCCGCGCTCGCCGCCAGCGTGCCGCTCAGCAGGACCGGCAACTACACCGAGTATGTACCTACTCATTTAATGTGTCCGGGTCACAACGTATTCTTAAGCAATTTAAATCATCCAAAATAATGTAAACTCAAGTTTATTGGCTAAACTACGTTCAGGTAAGGCACTGTTTAAACATGAAAATAGTTGCTTAAAGACGGTTTCCAAAACTTCCACCCGTCACTAGTTCCGAGCAGGGAAACAGTAGCGCAACAACCTCTATAGATGGCCCTTCATTTTTTCTAGTTTAAGTTAAATAATGTATGTTACACAATCTAAAGATAGATGACATATAGTATCGTTTTCTTCTACACTACAATTTTATTAGCTGATGTATAAATAGATTTGTTCGAAAAGTTTGAGTGTTCCAAAAGGCTTGTTTCGACCATATTGGACGAATCGGTGCCAAATTGGCAACCTGTCCTTCGAGTAGCAAGCAGTTTTGGTCCCTCACCAAATCGGTTGAGTCGAACTTTTGCCGTCCTTCGCTGCCTCCTATGATAAATGATCATTATTTTGCGAATTGATTATTAAATAATACTTTTACACGTCATTTTTTTCGTAAATTAAAACTAGATGAGGCCGGTGTTTCCTAACTGACTACCCTGAGAAGAAACACCGAAACAAACTCGGAGGTCAGTCTCTTTTGAAGTCCATAAAATCTATACTGGTTAAATTATATAGGAACCTTGTAGGTTACAGTCTCAGGTGATTTTTTGAGTAAAGATGCTCACAGATTTGAATGAACCTGTCCATACAGTGCAAGCATTTGTCAGATGACGTATAGCTCAACTTGGAAAAATTGGCCAAGTGCGAGTCGGACTCGCCCATGAAGGGTTCCGTGGTAACTATAATAAATATAATATACATAATATATTTAATTAAAATAAAAAAAAAACAAAAAACCTTAAAAATTTCTTAAAACTAGCTTATTTACAATTTTTACAACTTTAGATTATTCACTTCATTATTATAGAAGTTAGAGGGGGGGGACACACATTTTACCACTTTGGAAGCGTATACCTTTTAAACGATTAACTTTATGAAAAAGTCATTTTAGAAACCTTAATGTCATTTTTAAAGACCTGTCTATAGATACCACACAGGTATAGGTTTCATGAAAAAAAATATTTTCAGATTCAGTTCCATGTATGGGGAGCCCCCTTTATTTTAATTGTTTTTTAAATTTTCTCTTAAAATCAGAAAGCGGTTCACAGAATACATCTATCTACCGAGTTTTACATGTATAGTCTTAATAGTTTCGGAATAAAATGGCTGTGACATACGGACGGACGGACAGACAGACAGACGGACACACATGTCGAAACTATAAGGGTTCCGTTTTTTGCCATTTGGCTACGGAACCCTAAAAAGAAGCTTAACGATTAGATGAACAGTCAGAGGAAGCCTTTGTCAGTTAGCCTCTAACCTCAACTTTGGACTACTAAGGAGCTTGAAAGACTTGACGAACAATAACAAAGAAGGGAAATTTGAGTAAGTCGCGAAAGTACTCGAACTGCCAGCATGACTGCTTCGCAGAAGGAGGCGACCGCTTCCCACTCCGTCTCGCCCCGCAGCATGGCCTCGACCAGTGCCGGGCGCGAGAGGTCTCCGCCTATCGCCGCCGTGAGGACACGTCGGTGCTCTGCCCAAGCGGGGCAGTCTTGCACCGTATGCTCTACTGTGTCCTCAGGGTGATCCTCGCAGTGGTGACACCCAGGCGTTTCTTCCTTCCCCATCAGACACAGGTACCTCCCGTGGTGCCTAAGCTAGGCCTGTATTTCAGGACACCAGGCCTCCTCCTTAGTTATTTGAAATTTACAATTTGTGAACAGAATAATTTACAGTAGGTTATGGTCATCAACTAATATAACACAGAAAAACAAAAAAAAAAAAAAAAAAATATAAAATTAAACTAGATAAGAAATAAAAATAAAAAGAGTTTTGTGAGTGAAAGTGTGCGTGGGTGAGATTGTGTGTGCATGCGTGGGTGTGTGTGAATGTGTGTGTGAATGTTTGAGCGAGAGTCGGAGAGACCTATACTAGTACAGCAAACAGTTCTTCGGTATCGTCATAACTTAAGTCCTGTAGCCAGGTAGTTACTTTTATTTTACACTTTGTCTTTTTGAGTTGAAATATCGACAGGATTTTCTTAAGCGTCTAGAATGCATGGTGGTAAGTATCAATTGACTTCTGCCTACAGGATTGTAGCGCCTTTTGTCACAGGACAGAGAGGGAGTATACTCAAGAAGACTGTGCTGCATCAGAATAGTCTTCTTGATGAATATCTGGTGTACAGTCAGGACTTTTGCCTTTTTGTAAAGAAGAGTGGTAGGATATCTGAATGGCAGGAACAAGGACACCTTCAATATTGCTCTCTGTGCTCTCTCCAGTTGAAGCAGAGTGGTCTTTGGGGCACCACCTCAGGAGGTGATGCAGTAGTTAAGTAGGGACTGAGCGAGTGCATAATATACGGATCTCTTAAATTTATCATCCGCTACATCTCTTGAGGTCTTAAAGACGTATATCAATTTGCGCATCCTACCATTAAGTGTAGATATGTGCTCATGGAAACGCAGCCTGCTATCCACTATTACGCCAAGGTATTTAATCGAGTCGGTTTTCTGAAGATGTATGCAGGAGCAAGTGGTGTTGTGAGTTTGTGAGGCTTGGGACAGGAGTGGGCTATAAGGGAATGCGGTGTTGTCGAGTTTGGTGCTGTCCTGTGTGTGATTGCAAAAGTGAGATAGTGTGTTTTTGCCGCATTTTTACAATATTAAATCCCGATTGTGCGTGTTTAAAGACATCACTCCAAGTGCTGGCATTAAATAGAAGGACAGTGTCATCTGCGAAGGTAATTACTTTACCTTCTGGAAGAGTGAGCAAACCCAAGTCATTTAAGTAGATGAGAAAAAGTGTAATGTCAATTTATATGTCATTGCTGTACAATAATGCTCTTAATTTGTATATTATTGGAGTAGCTCAACCCCAAGCCTTTTTATGATCAATATTGTCTTTAACTGTGTAAAAAGCTTCCTGGCAAACCTTGCGTTTTATGACTAATTAAAATTTGTTGATGCTTAGTTCCTGCAAATGGCACGGTAGTTTATTATAAAAACCTAAGAATCACCTATTTTCTTGAGCCTTGTTTTTGGAACGACAAAGTTGTGTTTATTTCTAGTATTTACGTTATGGATATCACTGTATATTTTAAAGTTTTATTTTTTTACGTGCATATAATAGATTCTTATAAATGCAATACTGACGGCACAAGTCACAGTCATTATATTAAATTTATTTATTTAAATTGTGTGCCGTGGGCTTAATTTTCCTCTTTTTTGTCATACAAATCGGCGGCATTCCCCCATAGCAAAATGCCGTATGAAGTCAATTTATGATTCATAATTATGTTTCCCGATAGCTATAACTTGGAGTTCTTTAGGTGAAGAATGTTATGAGTTAAGAATGGTTACTTGTAGTGTGTGGTTCACCTTCGATAACATTAGATAGCTTCCGACCTGCGCTGCGCTTTTTGTTAAGGATGGGACATCATCCTAATGACTGCCTCCCGATCTGGGTGAGGCGGGAGGGTGTGTCACACTTCTATTGACTAAAACCCATCCGTGTTCCATCATATGGAAGTCACCCCGTGACTCCCGACGCCCGGAGCGTCTCCTGCGGCGGCAACCTGCACTAGGCTGCCTTGTAAATTATAAACTGTTCCCTCATACAGAGGAGGTATGTGTCCCAGCAATGGAAACGTTAAGGTTAATTTTGTTATGCTACATCTTTGTAACTTGCTTTGTCCATGCATTTATACTCTGTTGTTCCAAAGGTTAAATGCTTTTAAACGATTTCACCTTACAAATTCGTAAACAGATATGGTTATCTTCCAGATTAACAATATTAGCCGCAGTATCAAAATTGCAAAAGGTGCGTCATCTATCTGATTAAATTATTACTGAGCCATATATTCATACTAGCAGTCACGCGTGGACTTTATCACGACAAAAACATAACCTCCTCCTTGAGTCGTATAACCTTACATCACACTATAAAAAATGGCAAATGCTGCAGAGCTAACTTTTTTGGAGAATTAGTCTATACGGGGGCTCCACTGAAGCTTCGTATTCAAAGTAATACCTAAGAACAATGTATTATCGTCGGGTTTTAGGTTTTCACCCTTTATTGTGAACACTTGTGTTTACTTGTCTAACATTCGGTAATGTAAACTTTATGCACTTAGTTTGTTTCTCGTTAAGCATAAGATTATTGACATTAAATCAATTCACTACCGTTGCAAGGGCACTATTAACATCGTCAGTAACCATTTATTGACGTTCAAATTTAAATAAAATTGAAATGTCATCAGCAAACAACTCTATATCATGATTATCCTTTATGAGGAATGGCAAGTCATTGATATAAATAATAAACACAAAAGGACCTAAAATTGAGCCCTGAGGGACCCCGATCTAGACTATAGATCCGGGAGATCTTTTACCGTTTTCATGAACTCTTTGAATCCTATTACTTAAATATGAAGTCAGAAGATCCAGAGAGGCATCCCGGATTCCGTAGTAGCGTAGTTTCCTGATCAATGCTTCATGGAGAACAAAATTGAATGCCTTCAACAAATCTTATTATTATTATAAGTTATCTTAAAAAAAAAAAGAGAAAAAAAAGAAAATAAAAAGAAAAGAAAGAAAGAAAAGAAAAGAATCGCAAAATATGCCCAAGCATTTTTATGTTATGGAAAGGTTTAAACCAAACTCGAGGAGTTCGATGAAGTAAACGGCTTAGCGCGTTAAGCCATGATTTGATGAGTTAAGCAGTGTTCGCAGAGGCTGTTAATCGGATGGGTGATCCAAAACTTGTTATCTCAGGGTTTTCTGTGCTTTAGAAGGCACGTTAAGCCTTAGGCATTGTTTGCTTAACTGGAGGCTCCGAACACGTTCAAATGTCATGTCATTTTTATTTGTCACAATAAACTATTTTTATTTGTATTTGTATTAGTCTCGGCTGCAGTCATTAGCACCCACCAATCCGCATTGGGCTTGCGTAGTCGGTTCTATCTAGCCGATTCTCGTTAGGTATGGTGTTTATCCGTAGAGAAGGTCTGTGCTTCTGCAGTGGTGATATTCATTGTGAGATTATGCTAAACAGTACATAGATATACGAGAGCAGCAATCGCGGGAGATTTGCTTTTTATATTTGAAGAAATCTACATACAGAATACAGAACCTCCTTGAAGTCGGTCAAAAAATTTAAAATGTATTAGAAGCGCTGGTGTACCTTCATTTAGCCAAGTCTCATCTAAATAATATATTTTTCTTCCTTCATTCATTAGCCTGATTATTTCATTAGGTTATTTCAGTCTCCGTAGGACGATCTCCTGTTTGTCAATGAGTGCACTTTTTCTGCTCCGTATGATATATGTGAACTTAATAAGATTGCAGGCGACTATACAATGGCCCGAAATACGCCTATAAATAAGAAAATATATGATTTAACACAATGCATGTTGCAAATATTTTTATAGTAATCATTTTATGAATCATCCTTACCAGTAACTTCTGCGGTTTTGCTATATCAACTCTATTGTTCAAATTAAACTATATTGATTAAAAGCTTGCTAATTGCTTTTCTGTAGCACAAAGTGGAGTTTGTTTCATTCTCTTTTTCTTGGGAGACATTACTAAGTCGTCGTGGTCAGCTTTTGGGCCACGTTTTTGTCGTCGTTGGTTTTGGTCATATTCGGACCTTCTATGTAGTAAGGCAATCGGGCCCGCACCGAGATTACCCGCAGCGAAACAAAACGTAAAGATTTGTATAAAACAACAAATTAAATAACAACCCTAATAACTTAAACAAACCAATAAGAATGGAAAAACCGAAACGAATAACAACTTAATCAATAAAATTAATTATATTAACAAAACAAGGCGTAGCATTCGCAAGTTTTCACTAGCAACATTTGCTCGTGAATACTTGCGAATGCTACGCCTACGCTACAGTAATGATATAACTTCACAGAACATTTACGTCAATTTCATAAGACGACATAAACCGGTAAAATTAGAAAAACCCGGCTGTCACAGCTTATAAAGTACAATTATAGTTAAACGATACAAAAACCCCAATACTGTTCACTCCTGCTTCTTTTAGGTGTTTAGGATTGACATTTTAATTTTAAGTTGGATTGTTATAACATATTTAAATAAAAGCCACTTAATTTCATAAGGTAAATTGTTAAAATGATTACAATGAAGTGTAACAGCTGGTATATAAATAGATTTCAATAAATTTAGCGTCAATTGTAACTGTAGTCTTTAACAAGTTTATTAAAAAATAAAAAGGGCTCACGTATATCAATGGAGCAGCTCATTCCCAAGCCTTCTTGTCCTCAATATAATCTTTAACTGTGTAAAAAGCTTTGATATAGCTTACGTTTTATAAATAATTTGAATTTATTAATCCTTAGTTTTTGAACATGGCAAGGAATTTTATTATAAAAACGTATACATTGTTATAAACCTATTTTTTTAACCTTGTTTTAGGAATGACAAAATGTGTCTTTGTTCCTTGTATTTATACTATGAATATCACTGTATTTTTAAACATATTAATATTTTTGTATGCATACAGGAGATTCTCATAAATATACTGAGATGGCAGTCATAACATTAATCGTATTAAATTTGTCTCTAGTTTATAAATCGCACGAATAGCCCTTTTTTTAATACAAATATTGTGTGAATGTCGACGGCATTTCCCCAAAATAAGATGCCGTATGACATCACACTGTAAAAGCAATTAAAATAAACTAAACGTCCTGTTTCGATATCAGTTAATCCACGTATTTTTCTAACGATATATGCTGCAGAATTTAGATTTTTTGACAATTTATCTATATGGGGACATCTATATTATGTAGCAATTTGTGTTTATTAAAATATCTTTGCATCTGCATTAAAATAATTTTCTCAAATATTTTACTGAAAGTACAGAAATAGGTCTATAATTAGTAGGGTCTGATGTACTACCCGATTTAAATAATGGGATTATTTTACTATATTTCATTAAATCAGGAAACTCACCGCAATCAATACAATTATTGAATATAACGGCTAATGTAGGAGCTATAATGTGTATAATGGACTTAGTAACATGAACAGAATTACCCCACAGATTTGATTAATTGCAATATCGACAATTTATCGATAGCAGGCCTACTTCAAGAATGGACAAGTTTCTAAAGAAGTCAGATTCTACCGGCAACCTCAACTCAAAAAGACCCGGAGAAGACCTCGTTGGCCCCTGGCAGTCTGCTAAACGCCCGGCTATCTCTCGAAACTCAGAAAAGTTTGATGAATCGCGAAAATTACCGCTGCATAATAAATATAAAGACCTCTCTATAGATGACAGTGGTGAATCAACAACGAATATCCACTACAGAGATGCCTCAACCGGAACAAAAAAGTCGGGACATATCCCACCCCTGATTCTGGAGATACAGAAGGACTGGACACATGCATTCATTAAAAACCTAATCTCACGTTTCACAAATAGGTTTCATCTTCAGTATAGAGCTAATAACAAAGTTGCTGTAATTTGTTACACAACGGACGCCCATCAAAACGTGAAGGAAGGACTCCGCAAAGAAAACGCTGCTTTTCTCACTTACACTCGTAAAGACGAAAAAGTACCTAAAATGGTGATAAAAGGATTACCTTCTTATATTGAAGAGGATTTACCTGCAGAACTTGATAAATTAGGATTTCCAGGAACATCAGTCTCACAATTGAAGACTCAACAAGTGAGTACGTTATCTTGCCCACCTTTTTTAGTAGTACTTCCAGCTACAACGGATATTTCAAAGTTTCGCAAAATCAAATATTTATTTAATTGCGTGGTTACTATACAAAAATTTATGCCCAAAAAGTCTGCCGGAACACAATGTTATAGATGTCAAAACTACGGTCATGCTTCGAGAAACTGCAATATGCCACCTAGGTGTGTGAAATGTACAGAACCTCAAGCTACAAGCGAATGTCCTAAAAAAGACCGGACCGAGCCCGCACGGTGCTGTAACTGTGACCAGGACCACCCTGCAAATTACATAAGTGCGAGACTCGTCTTGCTTATTTGAAGCGCGTTCAATCAAGGCGTGAAAACCTTCCTCCAAAGACCTCCACGGTAAATTACCTGACTACATATCCCACAGATGTACCCCTTACATCTAAGAAACCCTCATATGCTGCAGCAGTCAAAACTCAAGCAAACTATGATTTTGTTTCAAATGACCACCTAGAGCTACCATCGGATGACCCTGTAACTAAAGAGATGTTAGAAATACTAATCTGTGTTAAAAATCTTAAACCACAATTTTCTGCCTGTGTGTCTACTCTAGACAAAGTTATTTATTTATTTATTTATTTATTTATTGACACACCAGTGACATATTCAACTTAAAATAACATGGTTTGTAACATATAATCTTATATAATATGAATATGACTATTGAAGGCGTGCACATCACTTGTATAACAAATTAAAAGAAACATTACAATTTGAAGGAAAAAAAATAATAATTACAAAACTTATGAATTAAATCGATTTACAATGGCTACGCTTTCGCAAATTATTAGTATACAAGAAAGAATAAGTGAAGTATTTAAATATTATAGTGTTGGCTATTATAGTGAACTTGATAGTGAATGCAAAAGCACGATGTCCTAATACCAATGAGAAAAAAAAATTGACAACAGATAAGCATGTAATAAAAAATAATAAAATAAAATTGAGTTAAACAGATCACACAAATTTATTATTGGACACTTAGGAACCAGGAACCGTTATATTACGTCTGAATTCCATAAGTTTGTTGGAAAATATATCTAAACTGTTTGTGCGTGTGCACAGCTTATTATACGCAGACAGAAATCGGTTTAATGGGGCGGTGGAGCCTAGTTTAGTTCGACTTTTTGAGACTTCAAACGTGTTTGTTTTATGACTCGCTCTGTAGAACGTTTTACGTGGCACGGTTATATTTATTTCAGAAACTAGTTCCTGTACATTAGCCAAGTTATGGATTATTTTGTACAGCAAGATCAGATCAGAAATTCTTCGTCGTTGCTCCAGTGAAGTCATCTTAAAGTGAGAAAGCCTTTGGGAATAATTAGCGTCACGATCGCAAGATTCTGACCTGTGATTTAGGTACCTCGTGAACTTTTTTTGAATACGCTCTATCCTGTCAACGTGTACACGATATGCTGGATTCCATGCGGGAGATGCGTAATCAAGAATACTTCTCACAAGAGAATTATATAGAACCTTAAGTGTGCTGATACACCGGAAATCTTTACAGATTCTTTTTATAAATCCGGACATCTTACACGCTTTGGCGATAATAGTATCGAAGTGATTTATAAAAGTTAATTTACTGTCGAGATGCACCCCTAAGTCGCGTATCGTATCAACCTTCTGGAGTGTTAAGCCATTAATGTTGTAAGCTGAAGGTTGTACAGTCTTTTTACGTGTGAACGTCATATGATAGCATTTTTTGGCGTTGAGGACCATCATGTTTGCATGGCACCACTCACAAATTGCGTCTAAATCCTTTTGAAGTAATGAAATGTCGGCCCTTGACTTGACTTCCTTATATATTTTCAAGTCGTCAGCAAACATAGAGCATTTGCTATATTTTATTGAGCTTATAATATCGTTGACAAATATCAAGAACAGAATCGGACCAAGATGAGAGCCTTGTGGTACCCCAGAGGTTGAATAATATAAGGGTGATTGATAGCCCCTAACTACTACTCTTTGTGGTCGTTTTGTGAGATATGATTCAAACCACATTAATAACTGACCATGTATGCCGAAGTCCCCTAGTTTTTGCAGGAGAAGCGCATGATTCACCTTGTCAAATGCACTACTAAAATCGGTGTAAATTGAGTCTACCTGGACATCTGAATCTATGGATCTACTTATATCATTCACATATTGAACCAAATTAGTGGTGGTAGATTTGTTAGAACAGAAACCATGTTGTTGATTCGCTAGTTGGATTTTTGTATGTGAAGTTAATACGGGGCATACTAGTGACTCGAATATTTTTGAGAAAATTGAAAGTAGCGACACTGGGCGATAGTTCTTTACATCACTGGTCTCCCCTTTTTTATACAATGGTACAACATTTGCGACTTTCCACTGCGAAGGAAATTTAGAAGAATTAAGTGATCGATTGAAAATTAATTTGAGTGGTAATGATAAATACTTGGCACATTGTTTTATGAAAAATGGAGGTAATCCATCTGGTCCTGGACCTTTGAAATTATTAAGTTTATTCAATTGTTTAAGTACATCTCGTTCAGTAAAATAACATCCTCCCAAGGCGAGTTGCGAATACGTCTGCGAGCTATTGGGTAAGACGCGAGTGCTTATGGAAGGTACAAAAGTAGAAGAAAAGTGTGAGGCAAAAAGTTTACTCACAGCTTCTCCAGAAGTTGCTATGTTCTCATTCAGGTGCATCTCTGATGGTATGTTATTTGGCTGAGCTTTTCTAACTTTGACGAATGACCAGAATACCTTTGGATTATGCCTTATGTTTTTTTCAGTGTTAGACACGTATGTACGATAACAATCTTTAATCATAATTTTTGAACGCTTTTCTAAAATTTTATATTCGAACTCATCTCTGGGATTTTTATATTTTTTGAAACGAATCCTTTTCTTTTCTTTTTCGTTCAAGAGTCTTACAAGGGATTTTGAGAACCAGATCGGAAATTTTTCAGTGCGTATGCTGTATCGCGGAACACATTCTTGGATAATTTTGTTCAGATGTGCATATAAAATATCCACCATTGCATCAACATCAGTTATATCGGAAAATTGTTGATCCCAGTTGATATTCTTTAAACTCTCCTTAACAAGTGAGTAATTTGCTTTCCGGAAATTAAATTTGATGGAACTCTTGCTTTTTAATGGCACGAGTGAGATACTGTTAATACATATTTCTAGTGGAGGATGATATACATCTACTACAGACATTGGGCTTTTACATTCCTTGACAGTACCACCGTAAAAGTTACACAAAGTAAGGTCTAAAGTTTTGTTGTATGAATTCCTAACGGTATTAATTTGCATAATGCTATTTGATGACATGAAATCAATAAGTGAATAACCTAACCGGCTAGCATAGTTTTTAGCAGTTGTGCATGGAGAATGAGTAGAAGTATTGTCTATATGCCATTCGATAAAACCGAGATTAAAGTCCCCAACTATGATCGTATCTTCCCCAGTTGATTCAATTACTGTAGTGAAGTTATCAAAGATTGAATTCAGAGAATCTTGTTGTACAGGTGGTGGTAGATATACCGCACAGATATTTAGGCTTCTTGACCCGTTTTTACTTGAGGTTTTGAGCTTGACCCATAGATCTTCGGCATCTGTTTCCCATTTCGATATGCGTGTTGAGTCGTAGATTTTGGAAATAGCGATCAGCACTCCTCCACCCCTCTTAGTACCAAGTGGAGTCGATGCTCTATCTCTACGATAGATTACGTATCTAGAGTCGAGTATTTCGCCATCTTTAATGCTTTCATCGAGCCATGTTTCGGTTCCAATTATCACATCGTAGTTGTTTAATCGTACGGCTAGCCTGAGTGAGTTTAATTTGGTTTTTAGTCCCCTAAAATTCTGATAATAGATGTTGAATGTAACCACAAGTTTACGGTCTTAATGCTTGAGATTTATAATAAGGATAAAGCTTCCAAGCTTTTGATATGCTTTGCTTGCTGACCATCCTCCTTTCGAATTAATATTTTACCATCTCGTACCCAAACGTACTTGTATCCTTTCTCTTTAGCAACCCTCCTAGCAGCTGCGTGGATTTGCTTGTTTAGAGGTGACAGGTGCTCTGACACAAATACAGGTTTGACTGAGCCGCCGTAGCCAAGGTGATGAGAGTTGAGTTTTTGGTCCTGGTGAGCTCTATTAAATTTGATGACTGAGGTTAGTATTGTGTCTCTCAGTAGCATGCTACGTAATTTGACCACTACAGCTCTGGGGTTATTGCTTTCTGGGTCCAGTTTTCTTACCCGTACTACAGATAGGATGTCATCTTCATTAACTGAACAAGATACCACCTTCCCGATTTGTTGGACAGTCTTAACCAGATTTTCTGCTTTGTTTTCCGGTATGCCATTGATCTCAACATTTTGTTGTCGTGCATGTTGTTCGATTAAATTTAGTCTGGATGAAAGTTCCAATACTGTCTTCCTTAAACCATCGTTCTCTTTGTGAAGGTTTTTGTTGCTGTTTCTGCAGGTGTCGAGTTCAGCCTTCATCCGATCGAACTCTCCGCTCATAAAGTCGACCGACTGCTTGAGTTCACTGAACAATGATTTTATGTCACCCAGTTCATTGGTGAAACTTGCTTTTATGTTCGCAGATATCTCCGACGACAGTACACTCCGTATTTCTTGACGAACACAATCGATCAATTCACTTTTAGAACAATGAAATTCTGTATTGGGTGAGCTATCAGTGCGTGGGCGTTTCTGTCTGACACATATATTTGATGATTCAGGAGTGCCGACAGCAGTTATGTTGGGTTCGGAGTGCGCCTGAGTTATGATGCTCCCTCCTGATTCTTTAGGCGGGGTACGCGCTGTTCGTGGCATTTTAGTTTAAGATTGAGCTAGTAAAACAGGGTAAATAAATAGATTCGATTATTAGTTTAGTCGATTTTGGTTGTTATCAATGCCCAAAAGCCCACTGGCCAAAACCAAGAAAAAGTTTACCACTGCGTTTCCGAACGAAAATAATTGTGTCGGAGAACAAATGCCCGTCTTGATTGGTGATCAGACTTGCCGTGACCGGTGACTCAGCTGCTCTTTGTTTACCAATAGTTTTTCGAAAAATTAACTGTCTTCGGAAGAAAAAGCGTACATATTTCTCACATTATTAGAACTTCTACGCCCGCAACTAGGAAGTGACAATACAAAATTATGTGCATTAGCTTTCTGAATTCACTGTGCTCGTAAATAACAGTAATGTGTCCGTACTCACTAGTTTAGAAATGTATCCATACACACTAGCTTTACACAGTTCACTTAACGGTCCACTTAGAAATTTTGTTTTTTAACACTTATTCTTATGATAACACTCCAATAACACTTGTGTTTATTTGTTGGGCTATTGTGATAATATAGCAGTGTTTATCTGTTGTTATACTGCGTTTCAAGTCTTAACTCACCTTGGACACTATGTATAATTCTGATGAGTTAAGATTTCTATCCTGGAACTCCGACGGATTACGTTCTAAAATAAGTGAATTACTTGGTTTGGCAGTATGTACCCTATCCATCGATATAATAGCTGTTTGTGAAACAAAACTTACTTGTAATACTTCCCTAAGTACACCAGGTTACATCTGCTATCGACAAGATAAACACCATAGTGGTCGAGGGCAAGGAGTGGCCATATTGGTCAATGATAGGCTCTACGCTAGACAAATCGCTATTCCCAAAACCAAACATATTGAAGCTATTGCTATAAGACTGGAAATAAGTGGTAAAGACTATGTTTTTGTCTCGGCTTACCAATCTCCCAATTTGCAACTTGAATGCAATGATTTAGATATTTTATTTTCGCTAGGGCCCCATGTGGTAATAATGGGTGACTTTAATGCCAACCATGGATACTGGAATAGTAGTTATGTTAACACTCGAGGAAATATACTGTTCCATCGCATGTTGAACCATGACTACGTTATACATTACCCGGACACACCTACTCAAGTCAACTATCGAGCTGATCTTACTCCCACCAATCCTGATTTGGTTTTGTCATTGAATGTCAATAGTATTCATGAGATTCGGGCTTTACCTGCCCTATCATCTAACCACTTTCCTTTGCTATTTACAGTCAATGGTTTTTGCCCTCGCAAACCAATCCCCAAAATCTATCGTTACTGTGACACTGACTGGAAGAAATACCGATCTTTTCTTGATCAACAAATATTTTTAAGCTCTAAGGTATTTAAGACTGAGTCAGAAATTGACGACGCCGTAAGTCACTTACATCAATGCCTTACCAGAGCCAGAGACAAATTTATTACTGCGAAGGTACATGTAAACACCAGCAGTGCGCTACCTAACTACATTAAAAAATTAATTACCTATAAAAATCAATTACGGCGTAAGGAACAAAAAGCAATGCTCATAGAGAAAAGACAGTTAAGATCAGCTATCAACAAATTACAAAAACTAATTAATTTAACCATAACCAAATATCACGATAAAATATGGAACTCAAAACTTTCAAAAGTTGATAACCCTGGCAATGATGTATGGCGACTGGCAAAATCTCTAAAACCCAGATCTGACGCAATACCCCCACTTAAAACAACCAATGGCACATTAACGGCAACCACTCCAGAGCAATGTAATGTTCTAGCAGATAGCTTTGCGATGAACATGACTCTAACTCGTGATTGGGTTAGTGATGGTGTCGAGGCGGATGTCCAGTCAGCCTCAGCCCTCTTGAATAATCACGTCACCGGTGATTTGCAGCAACCTGTTCGGCCTGCTGAAGTCTGGAAAGTTTTGTGTAAACTTAAGACCAGGAAGGCTCCAGGTGACGATGGCATACACAACATTATGCTTAAAAATCTTTCACAAAAGTCTGTTGTGTATGTAACCAAATTATTCAATGGTTGCATCAAGTTAGGCTATTTTCCCCGTATGTGGAAAACTGCTAAAGTTATTGCACTTAAAAAGCCTGGAAAGGACGCCACTTTGCCAGTCAATTATAGGCCCATCAGCCTTCTCCCGGTCTTGGGCAAGGTGTTTGAAGTGATTATTTATAATCGGATGCGACGTTGCACTGAGCAGATTATCAGGAATGAGCAATTTGGCTTTCGATCATCTCACTCCACGGTACAACAATTGGTTAGGGTCTCCGAACACATATCCTATCATCTCAATCACAAGCAGTCTACCGGTATGTTTCTTCTTGATATCGAGAAAGCTTTTGATACCGTTTGGCACGAAGGCCTGTTATACAAGCTTATCTCGTACGAAGTTCCAATTGATTTGGTAAAATTGATCCAGTCTTACCTTAGTAACCGCAAGTTTGTGGTACACGTTGGCTCTAATAGGTCTTCACCCCAGACGGTGTCGGCAGGGGTGCCCCAGGGCTCCGTGCTCGGTCCTTACCTCTTCATCCTTTTTGTGAATGACATGCCTGTACAAGTCCGTACTCACTTGGCCTGTTTCGCTGATGATACAGCGTCTTACACAACAGATGATGACGTTCATAATCATTAGCCGACTTCAGCTATCCCTCGAATTGCTCCAGTCTTACTTCAATAAATGGAAGCTTAAGTTGAATGAATCTAAGACTGAAGCGATACTCTTTACACGTCAACGTAGCATCCCTAAGAGAACTTTAAAGATTGCTGGACAGTCAATTCCTTGGAGCACAGCAGTTCGCTATCTAGGTGTTGTGTTGGATAACAAGCTCAACTGGACAAAACATAGCTAAATTACGTGTTAAGGTAGCGCAAGCACTAGGCTCCATAAATCCTATACTTAACCGCAAAAGTAAACTCAGTCCTAACACAAAAATAAGGTTATATACAACACTAATTAGACCTTGCATCACCTATTCTTGTCCGGTATGGAGCAGTACTTGTCAATCAAACTACAACCTGTTACAAATTCTCCAAAATAAAGCAGTTAAAATTGCATATAATACTCCATTTAAAACTAACCTTAAAGTTCTTCACGCTAACATCAAATTACCTAGCATTACACAATATATTTTAAAATTAACACGCAAATTTTACATTAAAAATAAATATCGATGGATACGGTACATACAAGCTCCCACATCACTACGTATTGTTCGCGCATAATACTGATAACACGTCGTAGCACGAGCCGTGCGATGCGCAGGCGCTCCCCCGCTCTCGCCGCTTGCATGCGACGGAGCGCGGGGCGCGGTAGCTCGACCGATGTTGGTGGCCACGGCCGTTCGGTCGTTTAGGCCTGAGCAAAGAGTATAATAATCTACACAGTATCTAGTAGCACTTACGCTTGCGCGTATTTAAATTCTCCTACCCCCTAATTATGTAAGTGAAATCAATTCAATGATTTCATATGCTCAACATTATAGATTTAGTAGTATGATGATTTATGTTGTAAATAGTTTATATTCTTGCTTATTTAAATACTTAAAAAGGCGCCTATAGTCTGTAAAAGTGTAATTATTTAGATTTATTAATTGTTGCTTAGTATGTAAGTCCTACAATTATTATGTAAACCTTTTACGTCAATAAAGAACTTTATAAAACAAAACAAAACCCCACAGATTTGCAGTGTTTTTAAAATTCAAAGAATTAAAAGTTTTGATGATATCCTTAGAAGTAGGTAACATATTGGAATTTAAACTCTGAACTACAAACTGGAACCTTTTTTTAAGTAATGTTTCTGCAGCAATGGAAGATAATTTTAGCGACTTGGTTGTCGATAGGGGAATGTCAGTGAAAAAATTTTCAAATTCTGTGGTGACTTGTGAATAATATAATAATATTCCACAACTTTTCACACAACGCCATCTAGTCCCAAACTAAGCAGAGCTTGTGGTATGGGTACTAGACAACTGATAAACATACATATATATTTCTAAATACATACATATTATAGATAAATTACACCCAGACAAAGAACAAATGACCGTGCTCATCACACAAACATTTGTCCTAGGTGGGAATCGAACCCACGACCTTGCGCATAGCAGTCAGGGGAATCTAATGTTATCATAATTATCATCAATAGTGAAAGTGAAATGACTATTTCGGTTGCTGTTTATAATATCCCAAGTCGTTTTAACTTCATTACTACTATTTTTAATTTTAGAACTCAAGTAGCGAGACTTGGCAATATAACAGACGCGAGCCTTGGACAAGCGAGACAGATATGTGTCTCGCTTGTCCAAGGTTGAAAGGTAAGAGTCCGGGTCCTTCGTCTAAGATTCCAAGTTGTATATCGAAAAAAAAAAATTTGAGATCTTAGGGATGCGCTTGAGTCGGGACGTTGCTACGGGATCTTTCTTTTTAGAAGTGTATATATATGTAATAGGGAGCTCAACAAGCACAGTATCAAGATGGTTAGTGGTTAGTCACTGGTTATGCTTCTCACAATCACTTTAATAGTTCTTTTATAATAATTTTCGACCCGAGTCCTCTTTTCAACCGACGACAAAAAGA
The DNA here is from genome assembly GCA_943138885.2 of Tholera decimalis. NCBI lineage: Eukaryota > Metazoa > Arthropoda > Insecta > Lepidoptera > Noctuidae > Tholera > Tholera decimalis. The sequence goes on along the minus strand of OW964553.2, from coordinate 271,590 downwards.
GGAGGTTATCAATTCGACGCGTATATATATATTTTTTATTTTTATTTTTTATGATCACCGATTACTCGAAGACGGCTGAACCGATTTGGAAAATTCTTTTTTTGATTGAAAGGGTATACTTTGAAATTGGTCCCATTTTTATAAAAGTCAGGATCTGATGATGGGATCCTGGAAAAATCGAGGGGACTCTTCAAATATTATAGGCACACCTATGACGTTTTGGGTATTTATTATAGTAACTTATGCAGTTGCTCTCAAAAAGTACCATTTGAGGAAGTGGAAATGATGATGAAGACCACAGATGGCCGCCGAAACTACTTAATAATAAGTATTGTGTGGATTGCGATTCGATTACTTGAATATGGATGTTAAGCACTTTATGCTCGTCACAATGCATATGGTGATGTAGAGCTGATGGTGAAGTACCAGGAGAACTCCTCAACAATTAACGGCCCAGCATTGGGAAAAGCAATATTTTGTAAAAGGTTATAAGTAGTTGACATTTAGACTCTTGTAACTAGGTACATTAAAAATAGACCAACTAAAAAGAGTGAAATAAAAACTTTTTACCAAAAAAATAAACCGATTCCTAAAAAACACTGCAAAGTGAAAAATATTTTTAATTTCGGAAGTCGGTGCCAAAAACGAAAATACAAAACTAAAGACACCGACTACCGAAATTAAAGTTATTTTTCACTTTGCAGTGTTTTTTGGGAGTCGGTTTAATTTTTTGGTAAAAAGTTTTTATTTCACTCTTTTTAGTTGGTTGATTTTTAATTTACCTAGTTATTAAGAACCAGAAAATGCTCTATGGGCTGTCACAAATAATCATCGTTTTGCAACCCACAAATAAAATAGTGAAATAGTCGATTATTGTGTTTGCTAACACTGTGGGTTGCCATGAATAATATTATAATTGTTACATTAAAGGTAACAGTGTTGCAACTCATTGATAAGATCACTTAAGCTTTGTTTTCCTAGGATAGCGGTGCCGTCATGTAGCGGCCGTAATACAGCGGTGAATGACGTCACTAGAACGTTGTCTATGTAAACAAAATGGCGCGGTTTCCTAGAGAGCGGTAACTGACACCGTAACGTAAAAAAGCGGTGCCGCCATTTGCATGACGGCTGTCTTGTCGGTGACAGATGGTTTCGTGAACGTTTCATTGATAGCGATGAAGCAGACTGTGTTTAAACGGCCGTGGAACTTTCCACATGTCGTCACCGTAAAGACGGCCGCCTTTTTGCGTCCGTAATATTACGGCCGCTATATGACGGCACCGCTTTCCTAGGAAACCAAAGCTTTAGATATAGTCGATTATTGTGCATGCTAACAATGAGTATAACGTGAAAGAATGAATGTGAATATTTATTGAATCAAACTAACTTACATTACACAGTATAGGTAACATAACTTATGTACCGACATATGTATATGTAAACTAAACTTGGTGAACACTGGTACCGAAAGTAAGATTTAACTTGAGTTTTCTCAAGTTAAATCTTACTTTCGGTACCAGTATTCACCAAGTACCCTCCATACCTAAAATACCTGGTACCTGGTACCTACAAAGGTACCAGAACTCTCAGATTTTAACAGGATATATTACTTAAGTCTATGATTATTTGTCGTGTGAGTCATATGGAAATACTCATTACTTTAGACATTCTTAAACAATCTTAAAATAATAATAGTTATAACAAAGAATAAAAAAGAATAGTAATCTAAAAACCAAACTATTTTTAGAGTTTTCTGATGCTATAAGTATAAAGGGTTGTGTATAAGTGTATATTAATGGGTGGCAAAGGGTTTGAATTTGAAAGCGTAAATCTGATGTGTAGATGTGAATGTTGTGTGGTAGTATGAAAATAACTTGTATGTAAAAGTAGATGAATGTTTATAAAACAAGCACGCCAGCGGATGGTTTTTAAAAGTTCCTTTGTTTCATCATATGTTTTCGTTAATAGCCATTAATAGCCATGGTAAACTTAGCTGAACCAAATTGTAAATTCTCAAGGGTGGAGACCTGGTGATCTGTAATACAGGGCCAAACCTAACTCAGACACCAGCTCCTCACGTATACAAGGCTGTAACATGTTAGTTTATTTTTATATAAATGTATATACCTGTATTATGAGGAGAAATAAACAATTATAGATCGATTTCAGTTCTCTCGGCTACTCCTAAAGTTATGGAAAGGTTGATTAATAATCGTCTACTAAACTACTTAAGTAGATATAAATCATAGCACGCCATCAGTACGGCTTTACAAAAGGCGTCTCTACAGAAGATGCAATTACCGACCTAACTGAATTCGTAGCTAGTAATTTAGATGATCACAAAAAATGCCTTACTACATTCCTGGACAGCAAAGCCTTCGACACAGTCTCTGTTCCCACCCTCCTGTCTAAACTGGAGGATATAGGCATTCGTGGAAAAGCACATGATTTTTTCAAGAGTTATCTCCAAAATAGGAGACTCAGTGTCAAAATAGATTCGTGTGTCAGTGATGAAGAAACAATCACATACGGAGTTCCGCAAGGCAATGTGCTGGGTCCTACATTGTTCCTAGTGTATATAAATGACCTCTGCTTATTGCCTCTCCCGAAGTCTAAAATCTTCACATACGCTGATGACACTGCAATTGTTGTTTACGGTGATACATGGTCCGATGTGAAATCCTATGCTGAAGAATCGATACAAGAGGTTGTGAGATGGCTTCAGAATAATGTATTATCTTTAAACTTGGTAAAAACCAATTACATACCTTTTTCCATCAGCCATAGGACCAAAGCCCCACCGGAATTTACCATAACAGCACATGCATGTGCCATCTTCAATCAGTGCTCGTGTACAGTGTTAGCCCGTGTCACCGAGACTAAATACCGATAATTGATGATAATTGATGTCCGTCATCATGAAGTGGTACTCTCATGTCGACAGTTTAGTTTCAAATGTCAGAAAATTAATCTACATTTTTAAGTAACTAAGACAATGCGCGGATCCAAATCTCAAAAAATGGTGTATTTTGCTCTGTGCGAGTCCGTTATCAATTATTGCATCCCGGTCTGGGGTGGCACTGGCAAAACTAGGATGCTAGGACTGGAACGTGCACACAGAGCAGTGCTTAAGGTGATGCTTGGTAGACCGTATAGATTCCCTACTACTGAATTATATGCGGACTGTAGGATACTTACTGTGCGGCAGCTGTTTGTGCTCCGAGCTACACTCAAGAGAGATGGTCAGACTCCAGCACCAGAACATTCCAAACGCACAACTGTAACCATATGCCCATCAATATCCCATAAAACTGCCTTTGCCAGCCGCCAGCATTATGTGTTGAGCTCACTTATCTACAGAAAAATAAGCAAGTGCATCCAAATGGCTAAACTTAATGGTTATGAAGTTAAGACTAAATTAAAAAATTGACCAAGTGCGAGTCAGACTCGCCCATGAAGGGTTCCGTAGTAACTATAATAATATAATATAATATGTATATTTATTTGACGGATAAAAAAACCCTTAAAAATTTCTTAAAACTAGGTTATTTACATTTTTACAACTACGCTAAATAACTTTGTATTTCATAGCGTTTGTATGAATTACAAAGTTATATTTGCGGTTTTAGAAAATATGAAAAAGTGGTTCTAGAAAGCTTAGTATCATTTTTAAAGACCTGTCTATAGATACCATAAGCGCACAGGTTCCATGAAAAAAAATATATATTTTCAGTTCTAGTTCCATGAATGGGGAGCCCCCTTTATTTTAATTTTTTTCTTAAAATCGGAAAGCGGTTTACAGAATATATCTACCTAATAAGTTTCACATGTATAGTCTTAATAGTTTCGGAATAAAATGGCTGTGACATACGGACGGATGGACAGACAGACAGACAGACAGACAGACGGACAGACATATCGAAACTATAAGGGTTCCATTTTTGCCATTCGGCTACGGAACCCTAAAAACTGGCTGTTAGAACAGGACTATTGTCGTACTGAAGACTTACTCGTCTATCCACGGGAACTACATAACCGCACGTTCATTCTCACATAACTAAGTATACACACATACTTGCACACATGCACATACAAACATAAACACACACACACGCATACATACACACACACACACATCAACATATGCACCCAAACACACTCACATAACTATATGTATAACCTCGTACTATTTTTATTTTTATTATATTTTTTATTTTGTATAGAATCCAAACTTTGTTATTAGGTTTACCCTAGTTTAGGAGGCAGGGTTTCCAATTATTGAGACACATTTTTAAATTCAAAACTGTATTGTAACCTAATTAATAAGTAACTATGTAACAAACGTTTTTTGGTGTTCAATAAAGTTATTAATTGTATTATTATTCAGATACGTTTTTAGCACTCAGATCTCGACAGTGGATATATGTTACTGTGTTTGTTGGCAATATTATAAAGATGCCCGCTTCTCACGTGGTGAGGCCTTGCGGTTATACGACTTCTATGTGTCTGAGGTTTGCAGACTATGTACCGCCTGCGTCTTTTTACAATATTGGCGTCATATTCCAAAGAGATGTGTTTTCTTAAAACTGTTTCCAGTATAAAGAGCTCTCACTCAGAGCACTCAGAACTTTAATGTCAGCAAATGGCTGAGAAATAGGAAATCTAAAAGGCCTGCAAGCCATCACCTTAAGCACAGCTCTTTGCGCTCGCTCTAAAGACAATATGTGCGATTTTGCGGATCCGCCCCAAACTGATATACAGCCTAGAATAGACTGACATAATACGGTTTTTAAGGTTATGAAGTCGGCAGAAACGCGAAGCTTTTTAAAAATATATGTAATTTTCTTAACACGAGAGGTAACATTAGTAATGTGCGATTTCCAATTGAGTAAGTTGTCAATGCGTACACCCAGATATTTCACGTGGGTGGATCTGTGGAGGATGGCACAGGAACTGGATAAATCACGTGGTTCACAAGAGTGCGCATATAATAAGAATGTATCGGTGGGAGGTTGAGTGAATGAAGTCTATGAAAAATTTAGATACGTGGTTTTGTTTACGTTAGGAGTTAAGCGGTTCTTGGAAAGCCAAAGCATTACACTACTTAAAGCTCGTTCAGCACTTTGAAATACTTTAGTTCAATCGTTTCCACGAATGATCAAAGCGGTATCGTCCGCATAAGAAAAAACAATCGGAAAGGGGAATATTTAGTCTGCAAAGGCTATTTAATGTACAACAGAAATAAAGTAGAACCTAGGATAGAGCCCTGGAGTACACCAAAATCCAAAGAGATGTTGTCACTTTTGATCAAGTAAATTTTAACTGATTATGTCCTTCCAGTTAAATAGTCTGTAAAAATATGAAGAGCATATCCTCGAATTTCCAATTTTTCTATCTTCATCAACAAATTTGGAACAGAGACAGTGTCAAATGCTTTCGCAAGATCAAGGAAAATACCTAAACATTTTTGTTCACTATCTAGACATTCCACAATCTGATCCACAAGAAAAGCAACAGCATATTCTGTTGACATTCCATTTCTGAAACCAAACTGATTAGGTGCCAGAATATTATACTTCACCAAAAACTGTGTGAGTCGAGTGTTTAAGATCTTTTCCATGACCTTAGACATGACGGGTAATACCGATATTGGTCTATAGTTATTTACACTGTCTCTGTCCATACTCTTAAAGACAGGATGGACAATAGCCCTTTTGAAAAATTTGGGAAAAATATTACTGGATATCGAAATACTGCAAATATTGTAATCGCAAGAACTAGGGCTTTAGAGCACCTTTGTAGCAGAATTGTTGGAATAGAGACCTTTGGCTGTGTCTGACCTAAGGCCACGTATTATAGCTTCCACTTCAATGTCATCTGTCGGCATGAGTACAAGAGAGTTTGACATACTATATTCATCATGTGTCTGAATACTTCCGTGGTTAATTTTATGTAATCTAGTTAATTCGGAAAATAGCTGGTTTGTAAATTCAGTACCGTTATTGGTTACGATAGTAAGTGGAAGACCGTGATGTGTACAATAGTTTAAAACTGCCTGAAGTATACTAATTACCGTGCCATCTCTTAAATACATAGTATGTCTGTCCTTATTTTGAGAAAACATCTACCACTGTAAGGTATTTTTCATTTTGTGCTGTAAATAGATCCATATGTTCAAAAATTTTGGTAGCCGGGGGCACTAAATTTAGTTGAGATCTAATTGGCTTCCTATCATAATTTATTTATTTATTTTATTATTTATGTACACACAGTAAAATACAATAGGACAACATAATTATAATATTTGAGTACAAAGGTACTGCTTATTTCTTAAGAAATTTCTTCCAGCAGACCTGCGAAAGGAGAAGAGAAAAAGAAATGTAGACAATAGTGTGTGAGAACAAGAAGAGAAAAAAAATTTATATGTGAAGTCTAAAACTAAAACTAATATATTAAAACTATTATACCTACACATACTTATAATGCAATAAAAATAACATATACTTAAATATAATGTTAGAATATATAAACATATAATATAAATACATACATAAATAATTAACACAGTTAAGAGGAAAGATAATGCTCTTTTAATCGACATTTGAATAAAGATATAGTTTTTAAATCACGAATGCTAGGCGGAAGTGAGTTCCACAATCTTACAGCATGGACAGAGAAGGAATAAGAGTAGTAGCTAGTTTTATGAGGATGAGATTTAATGAGGGATCTAAGGTGTGATCTACACGGTACGTTGCTAGAACGAGCGTAAGAAAAACGCTCACGCAGGTAGGAAGGGTAAGACGGGTTGTGTAAGATGTTGAAGAGGAGACACAAAATCCTAGTGTTCCTGCGAAGACGGATTGGGAGCCACTTGAGTTCCTTGCGAAGGTGGGAAACATGGTCATACTTTCGAAGACCGAAAACAAAGCGAATGCACAGATTTTGCAAGCGCTCAAGCTTGTTTAATAGCTCCTCGGTAGCACCCAAATAGCAGGCATCGGCATAATCTATAATCGGCTGAATAAGTGTTTGTGTCAAAGAAACTTTAGTCTTCAAGGGCAGAAGACTTTGAAGGCATTTCAGCGAATGTTAGGAGAAATTTACCTTTCGGCTGACCTCATTGACCTGAGCACGCCACGAAAGATTGGAGTCAATAACTACACCCAGATCTTTAGCGGTTTCGGTATAGTCAATGCGAACACCGTCGAGATATAAAGGCATCAGAGATGCAACAACAGCCGCACTGCGAACGAATCTGCTGCCAATGATCATGGCCTGGGATTTAGTTGGGTTAATTTGCAAACCAAATGACTTAGCCCAAACGCTGATGCAAGCCAGGTCATGATTCATTGCAGCAATTACAGAATCCGCGTCAACTACAGTAAAATGACGGTAAAGCTGCAAGTCATCTGCGTAGAGATGAAAAATAGAGGAGATTACTCTGGTAACAAAGTTTATGAAAATTGAAAAAAGAAGAGGAGAGAGAACGCTACCCTGAGGAACACCCTCAGTGAGGCTACACCAATCAGAGAAGGACTCCTCCAGGCGAACTTACTGAGAACGTCCCCAAAGATAAGATCCGAACCTGGCTAAAGTGGAAGGAGATAAATTGATAGATTTGAGGATACCTAGTAAAATGTCGAAATCCACTGAGTTGAATGCGCTACTGAAGTCCTGCAATACAAGAACAGTAAGGGACTTATTCTCCATTGCCCAGCGGATGTCATCAGTCACTTTTAAAAGCGCGGTTACAGTACTGTGACCCGAGCGAAAACCGGATTGAAAAGGGGATATTATCGAGTTTGACGCCAAGAAAAATGATAATTGTCTATGAACTATGTGCTCAAAAACTTTAGAGAGAAAAGGGAGGATAGAAATGGGTGGGTGGGTTAATAAAGTAGGATTGTTAGTTTTAGGTAAAGGTATTATGTGAGCCTGTTTCCAAACATACGGAAAGGAGCAAGAGGAAAATGAGTGGTTGAAGATGTGAGTGAGAACAGGAAGTAAATAGGAAAGGATAAGAGTTATTATTCTTGAACACAACTTATCATTACCGACTGCTGAAGAAGTAATCGCAAGAATAGACTTCTTAACGTTATCCTCAGTAACATCGATAAGCTTAAAGAGAGGACAAAGTGGTAACGGTAACCTAGAAAGGCTCTCTAGTGTCGCAGCTTTAACAGACGGATCAAGAGAAAATGGAAGGAAACAGAAATGCTTATTTAGATCATTGAGGTTGACATCCTTACACTGGTTGGTAGGTGACTTACCTATGCCTACAGATTTGAGAAATTTCCATACATCGGAAGAACTGCGATTATTGAGTTGGTCGTGAAAATAGCGTCTCTTAGCATCTTGACACAGATGATTGCAGCGATTACGTAACGATTTGTAATAAGAGAGATTCAGTTCTGAAGGTCTGCGCTTATATCTGCTCTTAGCTTTATCCCTGCGAGCCATAATCTCTTTAATTTGTTGCGTTATCCATGGTGCAGGGTTATGTCTAACTTTGACACGTCTGATAGGGGCATGCTGATCATATAAGTCGAGAATGGTTGCGTTAAAACAATTCACCTTATCGTTGATATCATCGTTCTCAACCAGAGGGGTCCAGTCAAGATCGCCGGCATCACGCCGCAAAGCCTCCAGATCTATGCCCTTGTAGTTGCGGAGATACAAAAGCTGGGGCTTACGCTTGAGAACACGAATACGATACGAAAGATAAATGAGATCGTGGTAAGAAAAAGTAGCCGTAAGTTGACAATCATAAGACCTAGAAAAGAGGGTGTACAATTAGGAAAATAGTGAATTGCAGAAAGAGGCAAAACTTGCAGATTGAAAGAAGACAAGAGTGAAAGGAGTTTAAGGGAGCGAGAATCATTTTTAATTAAGCAAGTATTAAAATCACCCATTAAAATGACATGCTCATACATGGGGCAAAGATCACTGAGAGTGGAGTCGAGAGAATTGAAGTAGTCTATGTGAAGATTAGGACTGTAGAGCACTGCAAGTGAAACCTTTGTGTGATGAACAGTAATTTCAAGAAACAAGTATTCAGCCGACTCAGAATACCGTGATGGAGATGAACTGACCACCCTGTAGGGTAAATCAGCACGCAGGTATATAGAAACACCTCCTCCACCTTTGTCAGTCCTATCATAGCGGATCAAGACGAAGCCGGGGAGTGAGTACTGAGTAGAGAGGAGAGATGGTTTCAAAAATGATTCCGATATCAAGAGTGCATCCAAGTGAGCACTGCTAAAGGATGCCAGAAGGTCAGAATAGTGACCAGGAACACTCTGAGCATTTATGTGAGCTATATGCAGATTCTTAGGGTCATTGGAGAAAAGAGAAGAGATTTTATCATGCAAAGTAAGTGGTAAGGAAGAGTCACTGTCCGCACTAACAAAACTAGTAGAAGAAGAGCACGAGAAGAAGCTGTCATCCATGAATATAAATAATATATAAATAATAATATAAATATTTAAAAATATAATAATAAATTGTTTTTCATTTTGTTTTATATTTGGTTCCTTTCCTTTTGTATACTTTGTGTTGTGTGCTTTGTGGCATGTGCCGAATAAAGTTTTATTCTTTCTTTCTTTATACTTAGTTTGTCCGCAAATTGTACACTCATTGATACATTTAGCTATCTTTTCCCTCATTTTAGGCCAATAGTCTTTGCGGCCGCTTTGAAGGATTGGTTAAATTTGACTTTATCTCCTAGTTATTAATTTCTACTCGGGATAATACGTCTGCGTTAGTGTTATACTTTCCCTTTTTGTAGACTATAGTATTAGTATTCACTTAATTTAAGTCTCTACCTGGATAATCTTTGGTTGGGCTCCTTAAGGTTCATTATCCACTATAATGGCTTGTGGTCAGTGAATATTTTGAATTAACGACTGAATAAGCAGGGTCCGAAGTACTTTGTAGCCCAAACTATGGCTCTACTAGAAGCTCTTTTTCTATAGTGCTATTATTGGTTTTACTACTATTTAAAGTTATATGAACCGATGGTACTTTGTGAGAGTACGGCGCCTATAGCTCTACATTTGTTTGTATGTGTCAGTGAAGTCGGGATATTGCAAGATGGGGTCATTTGTTAATAAGTTCTTACATTTGTTAAAACAGTCAATGTATTCAGAGTCGAAAGTAATTTTATTAGTCTTTTTGAGGCATTTTGTCGAAAGTTTAGTGATGCGGGTTAAGTCTGGGATAAATTTCCTGTAATATCCTAATAGGCCTAGAAATTGTTTTATTTCCTTAGGGGTTTTTGGTAGCGTCGTGGATCGCGAGCCGATCTCCGGCCACCGTAGACGCGGGCCTACGGACGGTGAGCAGGGTTAGCTTACCGTCCGGTAAGGATCAGACCCGAGTCGGCAGCGCGCCGTGTTCAGCGCGTGCCTCAAAGAGCAGTCAGTAGTATTGATGGGGCCCGATAGGGCTACTGCTTTACGGGGTTGTGGGAAAGTTCTAACCAGAAACCGTAGCCCAGGAACGAAAGGGAACTGAAGAAGCAGGGTGGGTTTTTAGTCAGTAGCTCAGCCACAGATTATGTGTCCTAAAAACGCGGTTTCTAACTTTAAAAACTCTGACTTTTCCATCTGAATTTTGAAGTTCTAGTCAAGTTTAGATACTTTCTCTAGATGAATCATGTGCTTTTGTAAAGATGTACTAAATATGATTAAGTCATTAAGATTCACTAGATAGATTTCGTTTTGTAAGCCTCTGAACATATTATCCATTACTACTTGAAAAGTGGATGGGGAATTCTTCAAACCTGTGGACATACGCAAATATTCGAAGTGCCCATGCTCTATATTGAAAGCTGTCTTCGAAATATCATCTGGGTGCATTTCACGTTGGTAGAAGCCTGACGCAAATCTAAAGTACTAAAATAATGGCACTTACTACCAAGCTTAAGTATGTCATTAATGTTAGGAATCGGGTATTTGTCGTCTATAGTTTTTTCCATTCAATTTTCAAAAGTCTACTGCTATGCGCCACTTCTGTTTGCCAGATGCATCGGCTTTCTTAGGAACTACCCAAATAGGCGAGCTCCAGCCTGATTCAGAAGGTTATATGATACCTTTATCCAGCATCTTAGTTATCTGATCTCTAAATTCTTGTCAGTGCACAAAAGGATATCGGTAGCTATTTGTATATACGGGGAGTTCGTCCGTCGTTCTAATGCGATATTTAATTTTATTTGTAAAGGTTAAGGGCTCTCCCTCAACATAGAATACGTCAGCAAATCGAGCACATAATGTCTCTAAGTTAGTTTTTTCCTCAATATTTAAATGATCTGTACGCAATCGATTTAAAACCTCTTTAACGCGCATAGGATCTTGTTAGGTGCTAATAAACTCAGTATTAAATATTTCGGCTTATAAAGGATGATCAGAAGTAATAGTTAAGTCATAATCCGTCGGCTTTTCAACATTTAAAATTCCAGTACAATCAGTAATGTGAGTAATGCATTCATGAATAATGCAATTACAATGAATTTGCTGAGCTATCGAAACGTCCCCGTCTGGACAATAAATAGGGATATTAACTAGCCTTGACGAGTTAGCGGGAATGGTTTCTTGATAATTTGATCTTTTACTTTGATAAAAACGTATAGGGATTGCTGTAAAGTCTGTAATAAATAATTATTTTTTAAATCAATCTGTGTTCCGTCAATCAAATGTAAACCTAATAGACTATCAAAGTAATTATGAAACTTATAGATAAAGAATTTTATATTTGTGGGCCTATTTAATTCAGCAAAATTCGGAATCGTAATAGAATGTTCATGCGTAATAGTAACACGAGCGTTTGTTACTTCGAAGGGGCCAAATTTTAATGGGATATGTGAAAAATATTGTTCGATTGCCTCGGGGTTAATAATTTAAGTGGTGGGTCTGATATGTGTATGTAACGTAATTCTTTCTTAGATTGGAGATTTAATTCTATTGTAATCCTTTTAGACTCGTTTCCTTACAAAAATCCGGATCTGATTGAGAAGTAGCAGGAAAATGCTTAGGAGCACAGCCGTGCTTCTAAACATTTTACAGTATTCAATTGATCTTTTTTTAAAAAGACAGAGAAGAAAGAAAGAGAATATGTCCTGCTACAGACCTATAGCATTGGTACCTATTTTTATAAAAATTTTAGGGTAATTATATTTTGGGGTAATGCAACAGGTAAAGATAAGGTATTTAAGTACCAAAAAAAAATGCAATTTAAGGAGTACAGACATTTACAAAATACTCTTTAAAGATATGAAAATTTAACAGTTCCTTCATTATACAGTATATGAAACATCCATGTTCGTCAAAAATAATTTACATAAATTTTCTAGAGTAATTAGTCAACGTCGTTGTGACCAGCTACAAACAGTTGGATCTTAAACCTCATTATATAGGAACAGTATTTTCATAATGGCTCTAAAAATCTAGACACGCGGGAGCGTGTCAAGCCAAGAACTGGCGCGCAGCTCACCGTGTGTCATTTGGAGTCACTTTTGAGCCCCTCATAACTCAAAAACTATTTAACCTAAACTTGTCAAATTTGGCTCATATATTGAGACTGGCAAGATACATATGTGTTCCAAATTTTATAAACATATCTCAAACGGTTATTTGAAATGAAATGAAATATTTATTTTGTAAATTGGTTATAAATAACACTTTTACACGTCATGTTTTTTTGCGTGTTAAGTTTAGCTAGATGAGGCCGGTATTTCCTAACTGACTACTCTGAGAAGAAACACCGAAACAAACTCAGAGGTCATAGTCTCTTTTAAAGTCCAGACAATTTGTATTTTTATATGAGAAGCATGTAGGTTCATGTCTGTGGTATTCTTTTGAGGAAATAACCACGCAAATTTGAGCGGACCTGTCCAGACAGTGCAAGCATTTGTCAGTTATCGTGTAGCTCAACTTTAATATTTAGATATTAACGTCCAAAAATCGTCATTTTTATGACTGACCTATAGATCAAAACTATAACCCAGTTCCAGATGACCTAGAAAGTTCAAATTTGGCATGAAGTTAGGTAATTAGGTGAATACAAAGGAAAAAATCAGAAACTGATAATTTTTTATCATTTTATTATAATTTTCACTTAACTTATAATTAGTGCCTTTAAATCTCTATATGTGGATTTTAAGATCTTTACGTGAATATATAACGAGTTAAATACCACCCTTATTTTTTTTTATCCAAATATTTCCGTTTTTGTACTTATAAATAAGAATATAGTAAATTTTCGTATTTATTACGCGTAACTAACCGTATTCTACAACCACTAGCGCCACCTATTATCTTAGAGGGTCACTACACCATGGAGGCAAAACGCGTAAAAAGAATTCCGGATACTGATTGGGCAATTCATTCGAACATTTCAAAGGTACAAGAAAATATAGGAAATAACACAAAAAGGACAATTATACCCCGTAAACGTAGGAAAATACAGTAGTTTAACAAAAAACCATTTAGTATTAATTTTGTTATAAGTAAGTACTTACTACTAATTTATGTACAAAAAGTAATGATATCCCATGAAAAACATAAATGTGAAATGAGAGCCAAGTTCAATATTATCATAAATGCCTTGGTTGTTGACTTCAACGACAAAAGAAGTGAAATCTAAATGGGTGCCAAGTTCAATGGTCAGTCCTGAAAAGTTATTTATAACAACATAAAATATCATTTATTCTTATAACTTAGGAGAATATATTGTAGCCTAAGGTCTGACTTGGCTAGTTTTCATATACGAATTATATTATAGCCTTTGCAAGTTCTAAACCTGTTACTTGTCGGTTCTTATTTTATTATTCCGAAAATTTGGCTTGTTGGTAGAAACTAACCATCGAACATAATAATTCGTATATAAGACATTCGTGACGTCAGGTGAGCTGACGTCACACTTTTGGAAAAACACATACGAGGCTGTCTCTCCGTCATCAGAAGTGGGATTCACTCACTCGAGTTGAAGTAAACAGAACGTGACGTCCTGGATAGAAGCCGTACGGGTCAAGTGGCCGTCAACGCTGTAATATTGAGCTGATAAACCCTGGTGAGTCGTATTCATTTTATTTTGATTCAAGGGTCGAATACTGCCTGAAATATTATTTTGCGTCAAAGTTTACGCGCAAGCGTGTACATGAAATTGTAATTTTCTGATTACTTTAAATTGATTTGAAGTGTGTAAACCAAAGTAACCTGCAAATTTCATTTGAGGTTATAATTAATAATCTGTTATCATAGATCTTGTCTAATTCCCGTAAAATTTTCGAATATCGCATAATATTCTGTTTCTTGAAATCCAATGCCAACAGTAGTAGTGCAAGTATTTTTGTATAGCCTTGTTTAGTGCGCCGAAGCACATAAGTGTATCGTGCGCCGAAATACATAACGTAGCCCACTCAATGTAGTTGTTTCACGAGCTAAGGTTTTCTCGTTTTCCACCTAAACAACTGGAGATCGGATAACTGTATCGGCGGTGTGATCTATTCCACGAGCCAGTATGGCCGAACAACAAAAGTAAGGTCGCGGGTTCGAACCCCACCCATTATACTTGCCGTGAACCCACTCTAAGTTAGCGGGAAAGCTAGTAGTATGGATTCTATTTACATTGCATTGCTAGTTCTCTTTATAAAAAGAAAGATAAAGAAAAGGAAACAAAAAAAAACTTCAAGAACCTCCGAGAAATCTACGAGAACCCCCGAGATATCTACGAGAACCCCCGAGATATCTACGAGAACCCCCGAGATATCTACGAGAACCCCCGAGATATCTACGAGAACCCCCGATATATCTACGAGAACCTTTTTCTTTCTTGATTCTTATTTTTTCCTAAAAAAAAAAACAATATACTGGCAATGTGGGTGGAATTCGCATTGCTGGCAATCCTGTTAACCCCTCTCACTAAGTTAAATATGCTTGTGTCTAAGAATATCATAAAAGAATGATATCCTCAAAATTTAATAACATTGATAGCACAAGTACCTTACAAATATTTAACAAAAAGAAAAAAAAATCTTTTGCTAAATGTAAAACCTCCGTACTTTAGGAGAACCTCCAGAATGAGAATATAAAGTACTGATATTCTCAAATTTTAATAATTGAGTCTGTATAGCTACATAAAACATCACAAGTTCCTTACAGATATTCTACTCAAAAGAAGTCTAATCTTTTGTTACAGGTAAAACCTTCAAAAACTCTACGAGATACCCCGAGAAATCTACGAGAACCTCCGAGAAATCTACGAGGACCTCCGAGAACTCGTTATGATATTCCTAAAACATTATTTCACAACATAGAAAGACATTTGTGTTTGTATAACAGCTGATGATGACAGATTATCTGTTTTGTTTAAATTTTGTATCACAATTCTTTGGTTTCTATCCTTCATCAGTGAAATCTAATGTCGTCGTTTGTCAAGTCAATTTCAATATTTTGTAAAGCTTCTCTTACATTGTGTAAATGAATGATCTTTTTAAAAGAGTAACTGTGGAGTTTCTTGCCGGTTCTTCTCCACAGAAAACAACCACTTGTGAACCGTGCGTAGCTTCTCATTTTTTTATTGTTATCTGAGGCTCTTTAGTTAGTCAACAAATTGCGTTACATAATATTAACTTTTAATAAGTGCCTTTGTCAAATAAAATATTTTGAGGCTGGTGCAGAGCGCGCACCGCCTGTCAGTATGACCGTATCGGCGCAAATACAATATTATTTGTCTATTAAAATAATTGAAATGATTAAAGTTTAATAATTTGATTGTTTTACAAACTATTAATTGATTTTTAAGATGTAAAATTAACGTTAAACATGTTTCAACTTAAAGCATTGTAATTTAAGTAGTTTAATATTTAACTAGAAAATATGGGTACATGTGTGACAATCCCTCTATATAAGGCCGCACTGTGAGCGCTAGATTCATTCAGATTCATTCTTGTTCAAGCCGCTGGACAGTGCAGACCTCTCTGTAAAGTCGTTACGCTGTCAGTTGAATAAACGAGTCTCCGGTAACATTAACGAGTGCTTTTATTTGAAAATCAAACATGACTGATCATCAAGACAACATTCGTGACGTCAGCTGAGCTGACGTCACACTTTTTAAAAACACATACGACGCTGTCTCTCCGTCATATATAATTAAAATTTCTTATGTGTAGTAACTTTAATTTTATAATTAGTGTGTTACTGTTTGTATCCTTATATCGTTATTTTAGTCTAAGTCTAAATGTGATGTCTTGTTATTGGCTCTTTGGCGACTATGTATTCTTCTTTTGTGTTTTTAAATTAATAAGTAATTTAAAGGGTATATACATACAAAGTGCACGGCTTCTTTGGATGATAATAAACGATATGGCAAGGGTTTTCTAATCCTATGTGTACATGTGTGGAGCTTATTAGAAATTTTAATACATTGATACCAGAGACCGAATTTTTCAAATTAAGAAGAACGAAGAGAATTATCGTTTTATTGGCAAGTGACGTGGAAAGTGACGACCCTCATAGCGCTGTGACACGTTTGTTATTACTGGTATTCAAGAAATATATGAAACCAATAATTTGGGGTCAATTCTGTGAGTCACTTATTTTGAGCTGAAACTTTGCATAGAGACTCCATATCAGATGTTGTCTTCAGTCACGGTACCACTCTAAAATACTGTTGGAAGTAATACCAACCTACAAGAAAATAGAATAATTGGAAAGCAATTACAGATACATTAAAATGGATGTGTACAGTTTGTTGATAGGCGTGTCAACGGCGTGGGAGCCGGTGCCGCGGGCGTGGGAGCCGGCGAGCGGGCCGTGGCCCGGGCTGGCGGGCCCGCGCCTGCAGGAGCTGGGCGCCTCGGGCGTGGCCGCGCGCCGCCGCCTGCACGCGCGCCTCACGCCGCGCGCGTGCGACCTCGACGCCTGCCTCGCACACCAGCGCTGGCCGTTCTACGCCAACCGATCTGCACTTATACATTGCGACTTCGTGAACGCAACGAGTCCCCAGTGAGTATTTACACTCAACAAAATAGCGGGCAAACCATACTCACGCGTAATGCTTCTAACAAATCACATATTTTACGATATTATACGATCGTCTACGTTTCTTTCAAAACAACTACTAAGTAGTTTCTGAGAAAATGGGGGACGGCCGTGGTCCATTTTGTAGATTTAGGTAACTTTAAAAATTATGAAAACGAAATATCTAATATAAAATTCTCAGGTCCCCGGGCGATTCGCTGCTCCTGGCTCGCTGTGAGAGACCAGTCCAACCGATTTGCAACTGTTTAAGGTGTAACTAGCAGTACACTAAGTTGCTCGAAGGACAATATATTGGAGCGTAACTTCCAACAATGAAAATTATATTGATGTTGTGTTAGTACGCAACAGATTCCTATCAAAAACTTATTGCTACTAAAAACAACATGCTATTAGGTAATAATGTACAATCAGTGTTGAATTAAATAAACAGCAACGTTTCAAAGTAAGTAGAAAGAGTTAGAGTAGTAGTAGTACAGTACAGTACTTAGTAGTACAGCGTAGCTCGTACACCGTCCATATATTACGTCACAGTTATTACGTATCCCCCTTGTTACAACTGGTCACATTCGTGATGGCCTCTCTGCCTAGTATGACATTACATATTTTGAAATTTTACACTCAAAAGTACTAAATTCAAACAACAGAATTTCCTAAACTGAATAAGTACGAATTCTGTTGGAGCTCAAATAGCAACATCTTTTTGAGGAAGGTCACTGGAGCCAACAAATACTTGTCAGATCGGAACATACCCTACGAGAACTGGAACAGCAAGCAAATCAATTACTGATGTATGGAACCATGTACTCACCGCAAGCTTATTTCCTACTCAGAATCAGTCGCGGGCTTGTTATTTCAAAACTATTAATAGAGTTATTTCTGATAATTTTTATCTCAATACATCTTTACATTTTTACATCAATGTTAACTATAAGTATTTCAACTTAACGTAAAAAAGTAACTACACACTTCTCATATTACTGTTAATCCAAAACAAGAAACATACTCTCAGCTACACGCGCCTGACAAACTCTTTTATAAATCGATTTTGTTACACGGGTGTTTAATACTCTACAACATGAAAGGTGTTTATTTCGAGGTCGTCGTAGTTCAAGAACATAGGTCGACTCCCATGTGCACTGCTTTTTGGAGTAATAACTTTAACAAATGGCATCATCGATCGACGTTAACAATTATTTGGATAGTATCAAAATCTCAACTTTCACATGTACTCCGAAGACGTGCTCATTATTTAAGCTCCACCCTCGCACTAAATGTCTTACACCTCAACATTAGAAGCCTAAACAAAAACTTTAATGAACTTCAATGTCTTCTTGCATCTGGTAAAATAAAGTGTGATGTTTTAATCCTAACGAAGTGCTGGCTAAAGGAAAATGATATAGTCCCACAGAACTTCATGACTAGAACAAAATCTACTAACACTAAACTTAAAGAAAACGATGTTAATAAGTCTAGTAGGCCAAACATTGTATAAGGTACACAACACAGAGTGCAGTATCTCAGCAGCAGCATCTGGTTTTGCTTGCAACTCTGACTGCAAGGCCATTGACAGAGTAGACACCACAAAATAACTTGGCATCATAATTGACCAGAATCTGAATTTCAAAGCACATATTCGATCACTCGCTAAAAAAACTCACAAATTTATTTTCATCGCAAAACTCTTACGAGCCGGTGCTCCAAACAACATAGGTATTCAGGTTTATATCTCTTTATGCCAGTCTGTCCTCCAATACTGTGTCAGTGATTGGGGTAGCGCCGACAAATCTTGCATGTTGGAGCTAGAACGCGCCCGTAGCGGGCTGCTCTCAAGGTACTTCTGGGCAAGCCTCGTCGTTTTTCTACGGACGGACTATATTTTTAACGATTATATAGGGATACCATTCTCATTTTCGTTCCAAATATCAATGAATGTTTTTATAGCATTATATACTCCATAACTAAATTACTTAACATCAACAAAGTGATAATGTGCGGTGCCTGAAACCATTGGCTCCTACATCATTGAAACCCTTACCCTTATCTACTTTACGCTTAATATTTTATTCCTATATGTTCGTTCTGCATCCGTTTGTGTTACAAAGAGCCAATTTCATCCATTTTTTACTACAGGATAGTGCTACACGAGCTTCCACAAAAATGAAGTGAATAATATAGTTATGTATTTTCAGAGAGTCAACGGTAGAGATTCTGGCCGTTGGTGAGTGCAGCGTCACGCTGCAGAGGCTCCAAAAGCGCGCCAGTGCTGCTAACACCCAGCTGAACGTGCGCTTTGTGGACCGCGCCGAGTTCCTGCACATGCTGCACACTGCCAACCGCTCGTTCCTGTTCCTGGACTTCGACATATGGCAGGAAGCTGCTCACGTGAGCACCGTGGAGCCGCCCCCCTGCGTGACTGTGGACCCTGATTGCAAACAGGAGTTAGATTCTGCCATAGCAATGCGCGTCGCCGACGTCGACATTTTGCAGACATACGCGCCTCAACTTTTTCAGTTCGTTCATGACTTTAAGCCAACGCCAGAATCTTTGAGGCGGATTCTGGAACGACAAGCAAGTGGAGTGGATATCGAAGAAGCAGCTTGCGAGTGGGTTTTAAATACATCAAGTCATTTCATTAGAAAAACAGACAAATTGAAATATGACATATATATTTATAATGTGGGCACATATCTATGTTACGGCGATGAAAACAATTTGCAATATGACGCAATCATGAACTCAGTCGCGAGACTTCTGTATGAAACTTATAAAGACAGGTGCCATTTAGCATTAAAGAGATATTATAGTAATTGTTCCGACGATAACGACTTGAGCGTTAGATTAAACAGTCACACCCAGAATTCAGATTTCTACAAGTTGGTCGGTATAGTGTCTATGGCAGGGAAGGGCGCGGCGAAGGCGGAGGCGCGCGCGGCCTCGGCTCAGCTGCCCCTGCTGTGGGCCAGCGAGGTGGCGAGCGGGGAGGGGAGCGCGGCGCGCGGGGAGGGGGGTGCAGCGGGCAGGAAGGGGAGCGCGTGGCGCGTGGCGGGCGGCGCGCAGCACGCGGCGCGCGCGCTTCGGCACTTCGTGCGCGCGGCGGGCTGGACGCGCCTCGCCGTGCTGTCCCAACACACGGAGCTCGCTACCAATTACTATGCTGCGCTCGAGGATATCGGGGAAATCACTCTTCGCGAGTTTCCTTTACCATTTCCTTTAACAGAAGATCGAGTTCAGGAAGTGTTAAAAGATCTACGAAATACGAATGCACGCATCGTCTTTATAAACGCTGATATTCGAGCTACTATTAAAATCCTGACAGCGGCGGTCCCCAGTGGTATGGGCTACTCGGACGGCTTCGTCTGGATAGCGCGTGAGTGGTATCCCGAGGAAACCGTTCGACAGAATAAAGTCCTGAACGGCACAAAACACTTTACAGTATCGTTTTGGTTTCGAGGGTTGGACGACGTACCTCACGCAGAGGGCTGGGAGCCGGTACGTGACAAGCTGAAGAACACCTTAGCGCTCAACCAACCGTGGCCACCGCACGCCGTCTCTCTTGTTGATGCGCTGCTGACAATTTCAATGAGCATCAGAGATGTGTTTCAACGATACCCGGACTCGCGACATGACCTGCATAGATCCGGGATGATTCAGTGAGTAAACACGAGATTTCTCAATTGTTTCTAACTTCACTACACGAGGACAGCATTTTGCACGTAACAAAATTTTCTTAACTTTGTTGTGCTTGTGGCCCAGGGTCATGTCCATGTTTTAGACTTATGCTCACTTGTGTGTTGACACTGTCGGAGTTCAGGCGCGCGTCCAGCTCCACACTCATCTTACCTCCCACCTGTGCCAGACACAAACACGCAGAATCCGAAACTATTCGGTTAGCATAATACCAAAGACTATTTATTATATTCTCTCTGCATAACACCATCATCATCATCATTTTAGCTTTTTCATTATATCATGAAAATTTATTTATGTTTTATTACGATTGAGCCCGCTCTTGACCTCGATCACACCTGATGTAAGTGTAAGTTGAGGATTGATATGTTAAAGACGTCGCAAACTATTTAATTCTTGCAAGTAATTTTAGTCATGAAGGTTATTTAGAAGTTTATTGAGATCTGCACAAAACGCTACACCTTCTAGTGCCCTTACTCTGCTCAATACCACATAGGCTTGATCTTTGGCAAATAAATTAGAACTTAAATACATCAATACTAAGCTCTTGCCTTACATTTATTGTATTGTTACTGCCCTGCACAATATGTGCGGCAGCATCGTCAGAGGAATAACATATTATAACCAACACCGCCTTCACCGAGTGAGGATACTACAAGCTTGTGTTATTTAACACCGCCTTCTCCAAGTGAGGACATTACTAGCTGGCGTATACAGTTATCAAACAACTATGTTATATTATAAGTCAAGGAAGAAGGAATAATACTAACTTTTGTTACACTATTTTTCTTTAGTTTTACAATTTTACAGTATTTTTATTTGATACTACTTTTCATTTCTAATATTTATTTGTAATTTCCTCGTGAAGCCCTTTATTTTGATACCCTACTAGGGATGTGGTATTTATTTAACCCTTAATGGGTTTGAAAGAAATAAATACCACATCCCTGATTAATATGGCCCTCCATATCTGCTTTAAAACTTTATACAACGTGTAATTTAAAGGGTATATACATACCAAGTGCATGGCTTCTTTGGATGATAACAAACGATATGGCAAGGGTTTTGTAATCCTAAGTCTACGTGTGTAGAACTTATTACAAATTCCAAAACACTGATACCAGAGACCGAATTTTTCAAATTAAGAAGAACGAAAAGAATTATCGTGTTATTGGCAAGTGACGTGGAAAGGTAATGACCCTCGTAGTGCGGTGACACGTTTGTTATGATTGGTATTCAAGAAATATAATTATGAAACCAATCATTTGGTATCAATTCTTTGAGTCAGTTATTTTGTGCTCAAACTGTGCATAGAGACTCCATACCAGATGTTGTCTTCATCCCTTTTGGATAGATATGGGGTTTCCGTTACACGTTGTATATACTTAACAGTAGCTTAAAATGAAGAAGAAACCTAAAAACAATTCGAACGACCTATTCAACGATACTTCATATAATATATTCATTCTGTTTGCCGGTAGATAGTTTTGCTGCAGTAACTGATTTAGAGGGGTAAGTAATATATGATATAATTACAAAATCTCTAATTACAAGATTTAACAACTGAATCTATAATTTTATTTGATACTAGCTTTTGCCCGCGACTTCGTCCGCGTGGAATAGTAACTTTGGGCTAACTTTAAATTTAATCCCGATTTTGAAGCATTCTTCATTGGCGCTCAGCTCCTATTGGCCTTAGCGTAATGATATATAGCCTATAGCCTTTCTCTATAAATTTACTATTTAATTAAAAAATAATTTTTCAATTCGAACCAGTAGTTCCTGAGATTATCACGTTCAAACAAACAAACAAACTCTTCAGCCTTATATTATTAGTATAGCGCGGCGACCGATTCTCAAAAATAATCCTAATACTCGTAGCATGATTCAGTATTCACGCGCGATGGCTTTTATTTCATGTATAACTTTGGTGTTTCTATACCGATTTATATGATTCTTTTTTATGGAATAGTTAATAATGTTAACTTTTTCAATTAGGGTTGACTGAGAGTGTTATAAGCGTAAGAGTAGACAAATATTATAATCAGAAAGCTTCGAACTGCTAAGCTATTGGGAGTTACACGTGTTATTGTGAGTCAACCATAAAAGATAGACATATGCAGTCGTGGGATATTTTTTATATAATTTTAAGGAGAACATTACCGTTATGAAATGATTTCTGTGTAGCTTTAACCATTAAGGTTGCACACGCGACGGAAGCTTAAAAAAACCGGTCAAGTGCGTGTCGGGCCACGCGCAGTGTAGGGTTCCGTAGTTTTTATAACAGCCAAGTGCGTGTCGTATTCGCTGACTGATCGTTTCGTACCATGCTCTAACTAAAAGCCAAACATGACTACCTAACTAATTTGACTTCCTATACAATTCCTCACCTGATCCGACAATTTTTCACGGAAAGTTAAAAATTAAATTTTTTTTTAGTGATTTGTATAAAACTGGTCATAGCCGGTGTTTTGAATTTAAATACAGGACACAGAGCTACACTACTCAATCGTCACAAAAAAATAAAATTGAGGAAGTAGTTTGCTGGGGGCGCTTTGTGTTTGATATTATATAGCAAAATAATAAATAAATAAAAACAAATTTATTTGAATTCACTCTAAAAACGAACCCACATAGGGCGATGGTAACTGAAGAAGGAATTATAAAATCCAACTTCACAAGGAAAGTTTGAAAAAACATGATCTATTTGAGTACCACCGGGTGTAGAGGGAAGTGGTTGTAATAAAGACTGGTAACCAGCGTCACGTAACAATTTGAAAACTGCAGTGTTGTCGTTACGGAGATAGTCTTCATTAAAGTCTCCAAATATTATACAAAGACTGTTATGCGATAGTAAATTACTTACAAAACCTACTGGGCGACTGTTGGGACATTTGCATGATCTATAAAAAGCTATAATCTTCACTGCATTTATTTCGAAAATTACTGCTTCACAGTGGTCACCTCCAGCAATCTCAATGTAATACCGTCGGTTACTATATTCAATATAATTTTTTGCCCATGCACACACACCAAAACCTGAGTTTGAACTAGACTGTTTAGGGCCATTTGTTCTAATTATTTCCTTAAAATTAGTTATATAAAAAGAATCTTGAGAACAGCTCCACGTTTCTACTGCTAAGTAGATATCTGAAGCCATTATTTAGGATCGCTTACAGTATCTTGCAAATGTGCACGTAAGGATTGAACATTATGGAACATAATTTGGTATGAACTGTAGGGCTCCCTCAAAAATCGATACATCGGTATTAGAGGATTTTGACGCAGCTTTTCCATTTCTATTACGATTGAATCTTGGTCGGAGGGTGGACGTGGAGGATGAAAACATTGAGTAACGATAAATAAACCTTCAGCACATGTGGCAACATATAACATTGACCTTGAAATACCGGGCTTCACTGGTACAACAACTTTTTCTAATGTGGAACCCTGGCTTTTGTGAATTGTAACAGCCTCAGCTGGAACCAATGGGAATTGAAAAAAAAAACCGACTTCCAAAAAAACACTCCAATGTGAAAAATAACTTTAATTTCGGAAGTCGGTGGCAAAAAACTAAAATATAGATAATAAGACACCATCTTCTGAAATTAAAGTTATTTTTCACATTGTACCTACCTAGTGGGTTTTTGGAAGTCCGTTTTTCTTGTTAAAAAGTGTTTTTTTTTTTATAAAACTTATTTAAATATGAAACTAGCGCAATAGAACTGACGCTTAGCGCCATCTTTCGACATTTCTATGGAGTTGTTCGAAATTTTCGAGTCAAATACAATTGGTTGACTATTACTCGTAAACTTGTAAAGCCCACTTATGTGTGATAGTTTTCCTTTAAACTTCGTTATATATAGGTACTGCTGCCGTGACATTTGAATTTCTAACTACAACCGTTTAGTTGCTAGAGGGGGCGGACACTTGACTCTAACGAAAATTGGTACTTTAAAGCTTGATAAGTCACGAACGGTTTACTTAATCAAAAAACGGTCTTCCCAAACTCCTAATGTTTTTAAAAGACCTACCCAACGATATCCCACACTATGGGAAGGACGAAAAAAAAAATATCATCCCACTTTACATGTACAGGAAACCCTAAAAAAATATTTTTATAAAAAATTTATTTTACCACTTCTTCGGCGTCATTAACGTGTATACTCTTGCCAAATTATAACTTTTTAGTACCAATAGTTTTTGAGCTAAACCGCGGACAGACAGACGGACATGGCGAAACTATAAGGGTTCCTTGTTGACTACGGAACCCTAAAAATGGAGTAACTTCTCCCGTTTTCCCAACATTTCCCTTCACTGCTCTGCTCCTATTGATTGTAGCGTGATGAAAAGTATACTATAACCAGCTCAGGAGTATGAGAAATAATTGTACCAAGTTTCGTTCAAATCCGTCGAGTAGTTTTTGTTTCTATAACGGTTATACAGACAGACAGACAGACAGACAGACAGACAGACAGATAGACAGACAGACAGACAGACAAAAATTTTACTGATTGCATTTTTGGCATCAGTATCGATCCCTAATCACCCCCTGATAGTTATTTTGGAAATATATTTCATGTACAGAATTGACCTCTCTACAGATTTATTATAAAGTATAGATAATGATCAATTAATATAATAAACGATTAATGTACTACTCAAAAGACATAAAACCAATTTAGTATATGATAAAATGCCTAGTTTTTATTTCCCTGTAAAAAACATGCAAACAAGGATACACCATGCATGCAGCAGGCATTCAAACAAGGATACACCATGCATGCAAAAAAGCGTACACCATGCAAGCATGCCAGCAAGCATGCAAGCAAGCATGCAGCACGCAGGCAAGCATGCAACATGTAGCAGGCATGGTTTCTGTCACGGCTCCGGCGCTGCAGGGCTTCGGCGGTCCCATGCGAGATTATCGTCGCAGATGGTGTTAAAACCAATTGCTTCTCAGCTCGCGGGCCGCCTCGCCCTTCCGCGCCTACGCAATTTTAAATAACACTAGGGGTAGGACAGACAAGACTACGTAGAGTCAGTTTTGCAACGATTCGTTTCGGTCACGCCGCTCCCGCAGCACACTCTATCAAATTAATCGCAATACTATACAGCCTGATTTTTTAGTCACCGTCCAAATTTTGATATGATTAATTAATCTTTGGCGAAAATAATTGAATACGTTTTTTTTTAAATATTGAGATATCACATCATAAAGTTATCTATAAAAAGTTGATGTTTCTGGACACCGCCACGCCCCGTGCGTACGCGCTAGGTAACTACTGGTACGCGGGCCGGCCCGCCCCGCACGCCGCACGGTGGGCTGAAAAACGGCTTTCATAGACTTAGGCATTTTATTTTGCAAGTGCCAGTTTTTGTGCCGGATATCACTTCTATTTGTTATAACAATATACAAAAATGACACCAGAATTGATTCTGCACAAAAACGAAGGAATTATAATTTTTTTACGAAAATTTTGTATGGAGCTAGTATGAAAAATCGAAATATCTCTGAAACGGCAGCGATAACCGTAATATCCTTATAGGAGGTTTTAGTACTAATTATTTATGATTTTTTGACATACGTTACATAATGGTTGTAGATGCCTTTTTTTTTTTTTAAATCGTCAAAATATTTTTATTTATTTTTACATATTAAACGTTCCTTTTAGTGTTTAAGTTGAAGAATTCAGAGCTTTAACAACTCTTAACATAAAATAGCATCACCCCTATAGACCTGAAGGACTAGATAGAGGTATGTAGTATCTTGTTGATCTTGTAAGATTTCCAACCATACCAAATAGTTGAATATCAGTGTCAAAGTGCCCATGCTGTCGCTTCTTTTAGAAAGATAGGGGAATGAAATTGTTAATTGATCATACCCTAAAAGTATGATTACAACATAACCGGACACATAATAATATCGACACAAAAGGAATTTTAAAACCTTGCATACGTTCAAAATACAAAATAACATATTGTGTAGTCATCTAATGAGTCTGATGACAAGTAATTAAGTAATTAGAATGATGGTTGTAGTCTTCTGATTCTAATGAGCCTATTAAGTGATTAAATGATTTGAAATATCTCGCAACAATACCAACTAAGAACTGCATTCACCTTTTTATAATTAGTGAGCTAATGTGATTTGCTAATGTTGATTAGTTCTACTATGAGTTCTACGAAATGTTTTTGACGATTATAAATTTTTATTATCATATCTTTTATAACTTTAATGAGGGTAGTTAACTAATTATTGACTTTATACAATAAAAGGGCTATAATTTTGTTCCATAATTTAGATTGTTCACAACCGTGTAACTGCTAACACTAAAACTATTTGCTTTGCGACTACAAAATCTTAGAATGGAAAGTTTAATCACCAACTTAGATTTGTTTGTTCTTCCTTCATTTAATCATGAAGTATTGTTTAGTGCAATTGTGTCCCGCATAGGCGATTGCCTTTCTGCCGAAGATCAAGTAACTCTCAAAGAATTTTGCCGGAGATTCACGCGAGCTGCTTTAAACAGGTGGCAGAAATCTAAACGATTCTTTGATAAGTTTAGAAATACGTACGGAGAGTGGTTGCAAGCAAATATTGATTGGCCGAGTTGCGTGCAAACTTTAATAAATCAAGAACCAACTGTTGATGAGATACCAAGAGCACGCTCAGTCTCTCCAGAACCTTCGACATCATCGACTGTTGGAACAATGACAAAAAGGTCCCGAAAACCATTCAAAGATCTGGGAAGCAAACAGAAAAAGAGAAGATCTAGTGAGCACATAGGCGAGGATTCCTGTGAATTGGCATATGCAGCTGCAGCACGTTTAAAAGAAGAAGGTTATGAAGATATCGCATCTGTAATCAATTATATGATCAAAAATCCAGAAGCTGCCGTTAAAATCAAGGAAAGCATTAAGAAAACAGTAATATTTACACCAGAGAAAGCACTTGGATTGCTTCTTTCACTTAAGCTTTCAAAGTGGCAATATATTACGTTGCGAGAGACTGCCATTCGGGAAGGTGCTAAGGATATTTACCCATCCTACTATAAACTGCAACAAACTAAGCTTGCATGCTACCCTCCTAATCAATCAGTATCAGTTACGGATTCATCAGCTAGAATTACACTTCAAGCTTTACTTGACATCACGATGAAGCGGATTCTTCAAAGTCTTTCTGATAATGTGGAAAATAAGCAGTTAAAGCTGATATCGAAGTGGGGATTTGATGGTGCTTCCAATCAAAGCCGATACAAGCAGAAAATGGACGGCGAGCATGATGATTCAAGCATTTTCATGACCTCCTTGGTGCCACTGAAACTGACAGATGGAGATAATACTATATGGACAAACCCGAAACCATGCTCAACTTTTTATTGTCGTCCGGTTCAGTTCACTTTTGTAAAAGAAAGCCATGCAGTTGTCATTGATAACAAAAGAAAAATGGATGAGGAAATTGAGGCCCTTAACCCCACAGAGTGCATTAATAGTAACAGGGTGACTCATAAACTAATGATGACAATGATCGACGCAAAAGTCTGCACGTACCTTTCTGAAGCTAGATCAAATGCATCATGCTACCTGTGCTTAGCAAAACCAACAGAAATGAACCACTTAGATGCTGTAACATCAAAAACTGTGTGTTCTGACATATATGAATTTGGCCTATCATCCCTACATGCCCGTATAAATTGCATGGAATGTCTGTTACACATTGCGTACAGACTTGACT
Organism: Tholera decimalis; assembly: GCA_943138885.2. NCBI lineage: Eukaryota > Metazoa > Arthropoda > Insecta > Lepidoptera > Noctuidae > Tholera > Tholera decimalis. The sequence continues at coordinate 243,126 of OW964553.2, read as the reverse complement.
TCAAACAGTGGGCAGCAAGAAGTAATGAGCATAAAGATATGTTACAAAACAGAAAAAAAAACATTCAAAATAAATTTAAAGAGGAGCTCAATCTGTTAATTGATATAGTAAAACAAGGCTCGGGAACTACCAATGACGGGAATACCGCAAGGAAGTTTTTCGAGTTTCCCAATAAAACTGCAGCTATTACTGGGTTGGATCAAAACCTGATAAAAAGATTTGCTGTTATTTTGCAAGCAATAACATCTGGTGAGAAGATCGATGTCATCAAATTTAAAGATTTTGCTCGCAAAACAGCAGAAAAGTACGTGGAATTATACGACTGGTACTACATGTCATCAACCGTACATAAACTATTAATACACGGAGCTGACATAATCGAAAAAAATGATATTGTCCCGATTGGGACTCTCTCGGAAGAAGCCTCAGAGTCTCGAAACAAAGATTTTAGGAGGTTCCGGGAACATCATTCGCGGAAAAGAAGCAGGCAAGATTCTAATCAAGATATCCTAAATATGCTTGTTGTTTCTTCGGATCCTTTTCTAAGTGCACAAAGGCCGAAGTTAGATGCCAAAAGGAAGACAACCTTTTTTGCTGAAACTCTCGACCTAATACAGTTTCCGGAAACTGAGTTCGAGTTTGTAGGTATATCCGATCTGGATTCTGACTCGGAATTGGAGTCCGACAACGAAAGTTGTAAAGAAAATTTGTAAAATTTAATTATTTTTCTTTATGTTCTTTTATTATTTATGTTAGTTTATTGTACCAATATGTTTAGTTAATAATTTCATAAATTATAGTTTCAAATATGTATTTTGTATAATTGAATTTATTAGATATTATTTTTGTTACTTCTGTTTTATTTAAATTACCTATCAATAAAAAGTTTATATACAGTCTTTTTTTTCACATATTCTTAATATTTGGGGAAAAAGCATGCTTCCTAACGATGTTCTTAACTTTGACACAGTTCATGGATCGTTTTGAACAGTTTCATATGTTAAAATAAATAATGTTAGTACTATAATCCCCTATAAGGATATTATTATTATTATGTGTCCGGTTATGTTGTAATCATACTTTTAGGGTATGATCAATTAACAATTTCATTCCCCTATCTTTCAAAAAGAAGCGACAGCATGGGCACTTTGACACTGATATTCAACTATTTGGTATTGTTGGAAATCTTACAAGATCAACAAGACACTACACACCTCTGTCTAGTCCTTCAGGTCTATAGGGGTGATGCTATTTTATGATAAGAGTTGTTAAAGCTCTGAATTCTTCAACTTAAACACTAAAAGGAACGTTTAAATATGTAAAAATAAATAAAAATATTTTGACGATTTTTTTAAAAAAAAGGCATCTACAACCATTATGTAACGTATGTCAAAAAATCATAAATAATTAGTACTATAACCCCCTATAAGGATATTACGGTTATCGCTGCCGTTTTAGAGATATTTCGATTTTTCATACTAGCTCCATACAAAATTTTCGTAAAAAAATTATAATTCCTTCGTTTCTGTGCAGAATCAATTCTGGTGTCATTTTTGTATATTGTTATAACTAATAGAAGTGATATCCGGCAAAAAAACTCGCACTTGCAAAATAAAATGCCTAAGTCTATGAAAGCCGATTTTCAGCCCACCGTGCGCCGCCGCTATTCATTCATAATAACACAATAATAAACCAAGTTGCAAATTTTCCCTTCATACTTTTTACAATTAGCAAAAGGTTTGTGCTATGTTCACTATGATTAGAATGTAATCTTTAATTAATCAATTACAAATAAATTAAAAATAAATTAGATAATTAAGAACTTTAGACCTTATTATAACCGTGCCAAAACTGTTTGCTATTAGGCGTATTTAAAAAGTTTGAATCAACTCAACACGTTCGCTGACAATGAGCACTTACCCTGACACCACATTACGACAGTAGAATTTTCCATACTAAATGACAAATCAACGTAGTACTCGTGCACAAGCAAGCAATATGAAACTACTTACAAAATAGTCGTGTTACGTTACGGCAGTAAGAAATATGAAATGCTCATAATATGACAGTGGATACTGCTCTTCATAATACTTATATGAAAAACTTTTTACCAAAAAATTAAACCGACTCCCAAAAACACTGGAAAGTGAAAAATAACTTTAATTTCGGTAGTCGGTGTCTTTAGTTTTGTATTTTCGTTTTTTTCGCAATTAAAGTTATTTTTCACTTTCCAGTGTTTTTGGGAGTCGGTTTAATTTTTTGGTAAAAAGTTTTTATTTCACTCTTTTTAGTTGGTCGATTTTTAATTTACCTAGTTAAAAGAGCCTAAATGTCAATTACTTATAACCTTTTACAAAATATTGCTTTTCCCAATGCTGGGCTGTTAATTTTTGAGTTCTCCTGGTACTTCACCATCAGCTCTACATCACCATATGCATTGTGACGAACATAAAGTGCTTAACATCCATATTCAAGTGTTCAACCGCAATCCACGAAATACTTATTATTGAGTAGGTTCAGCGGCCATCTGTGGTCTTCATCATCAGTTCCACTTCCCCAAATGGTACTTTTTGAGAGCAACTGCACAAGTTACTATAAGAAACACCCAAAACCCTATGTGTATGTGTGCCTATAATATTTGAAGAGTTCCCTCGATTTCTCCAGGATCCCATCATCAGATCCTGACCTGGTGACAATGGGACCAATTTCGAAGTATACCCTTTCAAACAAAAAAAGAATTTTCCAAATCGGTTGAGCCGTCTTCGAGTAATTGGTGATCATACATTTAAAAAAATATATACGCGTCGAATTGATAACCTCCTCTTTTGGTCGTCGGTTGAAAATTATCGTGAGACGACGTACTCTTAAAAATAAGTGGCCCGTCCCTCGACGCATTGTCATAACGCACTATTTTAATTTCCCGCCTAACGACGTACTATCAGCGAACGTGCTAAGTATAAATAATTAAAAATCTAATCAAAATTATTTTAGGACAATCACATTAACAGTACTTTAATAAATGTTCAAAATGCATACCGTTTCTTTGTAACAGAGTCTTGCACGTTTTTGCACATTATTTTTAATTTTGTGGAGCACACATTCGACCAAGTGAAAAGTGACACTGTACTAGTGTCCCTTTTGGTCTAGGCTTTGGGCTTCCTCCACATACACTCGTCGTTTGATTTCGCCCCACAAAAAAAAGTCACATGGAGTAAACAACGGAAAAACTGAATGGAGTAAAAAACGGAATACATGATCTTTAAGCCGGTAAGTGCCATGACGCGCAGAGAATAAACCTGTACGGTCTAAATATAAAAAGAGTGTCTGCGTTCAAGTACCTGGGACATTTTCTTACCGACGACCTTAAAGACAATGTTGACATTGATAGGGAGCGCAGGGCGCTGGCGGTTCGAGGAAACATGCTGGCCCGGAGACTTGACTTCATCACTACAACAAGTGTAGTGATGAAGTCAAAATTACGTTGTTTAAGGCCTATTGCCAGACTTTCTACACGAGCAGTCTCTGGGTCAAGCATATCAAGAAGGCGCTGGATGTCTTGCGCATCCAATACAATTTAATATCTTCAGAATGCTGTTGAGACTTCCCCGCTTCTGTAGTGCGTCAGAGATGTTTGCGAAGACGCATACAGATGGGTTCCACGCCATCATGCGCAAAAAACTGTTCGCTGCAGAGTGCGGGCGAGTAACAACAGCATTCTGTCGACTATGGCGGAGAGATTAAACTCTCCTTTCATGATTCACTTTATGGGAATGACTATCAACCGGGGCACGTTTCCCATTAATTGATGGTCCTTCCCATAAAGCTAGTTATAATTTTATTTGTTAATATTATGTACTAACCCTAGCATAAGCAGTATACTAACACATCTATGGATTTTTAATTATACGAAATAAAGAATTTGAATTTGAGTAAGATCTGGTGAGCGGGGTGGCCATGGGAATACTTTCTGCTTCGTACAGTCTCTGGGCACCGTTCAAGCTTTCACCACTAAGTATGTAAGATCGCACCATTTCGTAATACTCGCGGTATACGGCTGCTCAAATTGTATCAAGCCCAGGTTCGGTCGTGTATGGAATACTGCTCTCATCTTTGGGATGGATCTGCGAAATACTAACTGGACGCGCTTGAGTCTATCGAGAAGCGGGCCAAAAGACTCATTGGCAACGATGCACTGGTCGAATCAAAGCTTCAGAGCCTTGAACATCGACGACGAGTTGCAAGTCTATCGGTTTTCTTTCGGTTACATTTCGGGGAGTGTGCGATGGAATTACACAATCTAATTCCACCAAGCCCGTTCCATCATCGGACTACGAGACAAACGGCGAAGCGCCATCGTTACATGGTGGACATCCCACCCATACGCACCAAACGTTTTGGGAATACCTTCATTGTGCGTACGGCTAAGGAGTGGAATTCCCTGCCGGAGTCTGTGTTTCCCGATAGCTATAACCTAGGAGTCTTTAAGTCAAGAGTGAATAGATTACTTTTAGGTAAGCGTGCTCCATCTTCGACCACATCATCACTTACCATCAGGTGAGATGGTGGTCAAACGCGAACCTATTCTGAATAAAAAAATAAAAAAAATACAAGAATACATTGTAAACGAATTCACGACAGCGGCGCCGCGCGCCGGCGGAATGCGCGGGAGCACGGAAGAAAGCGCTTGCGTCGCGTGCGGGTGCGCGTGGCCCACTAACGATAGATGTGTCGCGCAGGCAGGGTTGGATTTATGTATGTTGAAAAAGATAGTACAAAGAAGTGAAAAGGATAGTATTTATAAAAAAAAAATATAGTACACTTTCATTATTTTTAATTTAACATATAATAGTTAAGGCAAAATTGACTCCTCTTCTAAGTTTATCAGTTCTTGAATATTACTATTAGTTCTATCTCCATCTTTGGCATTTAATCTCATCAACATATCCTCAGTAGGAATAAAATCAGTAAAATTCCCACTTTTGCTACCGCATTTGATAGCGTCACAAGACAATAAAATGGCATTTTCAATACAAATAATTAAAGTACAAATTATTAGAGTTCCACCAAAGGCCTAATGTTTTTGACGTACTTTCTGACTAAAAATTAAAAATGACTTCGTCACTGCTGCTGCATCCGGATCCGGATTCCGGATGATTTGCGGACCATTTTCTCAGAGTAAACCCTCCAGATTTTAATAATCCGTTGAGATCTTCGATGAGCTGTTTTCCTCTTTCGATAGAGTGACTACCATGGACCAGATCATCCATATAAAATGATTCTTCTAGAATCTTTGCTGCTTCCGGAAATGCACTTCGTTCATCTGATGCTAGACGTTTTAAAGACATCATCGCAAGGAATGGTGCTGATTTTGTACCGTATGTGACGGTAGTAAGGTTGTGCGTTTGCATTGACATTGTATGATAAAATAACCGACTAATTGATTTTTTATTAGTGTCCATGTTTTACTGTCGCAATAATTAATCAACCGCCATTAAATTAAATAACTGCTCAATATGTTTCTCAACTGATCATAATAAAATCTCGAATATTTAAATAACAGCTCAAAAAATTAGTTCCCTTTAATTTATAATGATTTCGTAATGACATGATTTCGATGTATCAATTGTGGCAGGTTACTGGAAGAAAGTCTGATGGGTACGCCGGTGGCGGGCGTGAGCCAGCGGCTGCGCTACGCAGAGCGCTCCATAGAGGAGGCGTTCGTGTTCGTTGATGAGTGGTGCGGCGGGCACTTCGAGCGGCGCCTGGCGAGCTGGCGCGTGAACGTGACGAGCGGCGAAGTGCGCGGTGAGCGGGCAGAACGACCGCACGGGCTGCCGCGTGACGACGGCAGACGGCGCTGTGCCGTGCGCTCGGGCGAGCCCTTCGCACCTACGTGCCACGACGCCGAGCTCGCTTGCGCCGCCTCGTTGTTGGCACTGGCGCCCGCCGCCGCGCTGCTGGCGCGCCGCGCACTGCGCCGCCGCCTGGCGCGCGCGGCCCGCCGCCAGCAACTGCGCGCGCTAGCGCGGCGCCGGCGCGTGGCCGCCGGGCTGGCCGCGTACCTGGTGCGGCGCACCGCGCTGCAACTGCGCGACGAGCTGGGCGCTGGCCGCTTCGGCAGCGTGCGGCGCGCACGCCTCATCCGGCCCGGCCGCGCGCCGCGCTACGTCGCCGCCAAGGCGCTGCGGCCCGACGCTGCGCCCGTCGAGGAGAGTGAGTTCCTGCGCGAGGCGTGCATTATCGCCTCCCTCGACCACCCGCACGTCGTGCGCCTCGTCGGCGTATGCGTGGACGGCCCGCCGCTGGTGCTCATGGAGCTGGCGTTCTTCGGTGACCTGCTGCGGTACCTGCGCGAGCGCCGCCACCTGGCGGAGGGGGCAGCGCCGGAGGACGCGGCGGAGGGGGCGGCGCCGGAAGACGTGGCGGCGAGCGGCGAGGCGCAGCACGTGTCCGCCGAGGCGTTAACGCGGCTGGCGCGCGAGGCGGCGGAGGCACTGCACTACCTGAGCGTGCGCGGCGTGGTGCACCGCGACGTGCGCGCCGCCAACTGCCTGGTGGACGCGAAGCGCTCGCTGAAGCTGGCCGACTTCGGCTTGGCGCGCGAGGCGGTGACCGGCGCGGACGGCGCACCTGAGTACGCGTGCCGCCGCCGCGGCCTGTTCCCCGTGCTGTGGATGGCGCCCGAGAGCCTGGCGCACGGCGTATTCTCGTCCGCATCAGACGTGTGGGCGCTGGGCGTGCTGGTGCTGGGGCTGGTGACGCTGGGCGCGCGGCCCTACGGCAGCATGTCGCTGCTGCACGTGATGCAGTTCGTGGCGGCCGGTGGCACGCCGCCGCTGCCGCGGGACGCCACGCCGCAGACGTGAGTATCACGCGGTGGGGCAGGGTGGGGCGGGCGCCCCCCCGCGCCCGCTGACGCTTCACGTTGCAGGCGCGGGCTGGCGCGGCTGTGCTGGGCGCGCGCGGCGGGGCGGCGGCCGGGCGCGGCGGAGGTGGCGCGCTACCTGCGGGACCGGCCGCGCGCGCTGTGCCCGGCGCTGCTGGCGCAGTGCGAAGAGCACGCCGATGCCGACAGCGGCTTCGGGGAGTCGCCGTCCGCCAAGCTCTTGCCACCCGACTCTCCGCTCGACTCTCATCTCGACTCTCTACTCGATTCCTTCGAAAGTTTGCACGACCTCGCAGCCACTCATTGAAATGGTAGGGACCATTATTACATTCTCTTCTACTTTTTATCTTTATGTTTATAAATAATAGCTTTAGCGTATCGTATTTCGAACATTGTCATTGTCACCGTAACATTGAATAAGCCGTTAGATTATAATACATACATATGTTATGATTTGTACGATAGCACTTGCAATTTTACGCATTATTTTTCTATAGATTAGAATCTATCGAAGTGAAACGGTGAAATTGTGAAATGGCATACCTTCAACGTTGAGACATTTCCTCCATTCTGCCATACTTAGCTATCGAACGTCTTACAGTAAAAGCGACCAATCAGAGACAGACAACATTTGAACATTTGCCAATATACCGCTTACAGCAAAAGTGACCAATCAGAGACAACTTTTGAACATTTGCCAATTTACCGATCGACAGATTGTAATCAAACGATTTCAGTTCGATATTATAATCTTACGAAAAATAATGCGTTAATTTGTATATCGTATAGTCATCACAATTTATCGACAATAATGAAATACTTAATAATATTTGTTTAGCAAATAGTTTATAAATAACACTTTAATGTGTCATTTTTTTCGTAACTAGATGAGGCCAGTGTTTCCTAACTGACTTCTCTGAGAAGAATCACTGAATCCAACTCAGAGATCGACATCTGAAGTCCATACAATCTGTAGATATCAAATCATATAGGATTATGTCTGTGGTGCTCTTTAGGGAACAGGATCATACAGATTTGGGCAGGCAGGCACTGTTTGGACGGCAGTGCAATGCAGTCATAATATTATCCATTGTTCGATACTCATCGAACACATCATCAGCAGTTTTGGCTCAAGTAGGTCACGCTGCGGCACCAGCGGACAGCGCGATCTACGCGAACCAGTGCGCGATCGACCGGCATACTTGTAGCACTCATTATCATCATTAGCATTAATTAGCGTATAGTGTCGGAATAAACTTCTCTAAAATCTTACCTTAGACTTATCATTTAGCACTCGCAATATCTAGCAGCTCGAACATTACCGTTCATATTGGTCCTTCGAACCGTCAAGGACTCCGCGACCGCGATAAATCGTAACGCGCAGTGCTTGTAGAATTCCAGCAGCCTGTGGGTTGCCGCGAACTAGACTTAGACTAGGCGTGAGTTCAGAGTGATCTACATCCACCGTGGGGAGCTACCTGCGAAGCAACAAGAGCGAGTCAGCCGCTCGCGTATCCAGCAGCATTGCAGCAACAGCCGCATTACTTGTAACAGCAACAACCGTAGAACTAGCGGTTTTCAAGTAAGAACGTTCCATATTTTCTGCCTCACTTTAATCTGAAAGCAGCACAATGGAGACTTTATACTTCCAACAAACTGAATTAGCAGAGAGCATTGCCAAGGTCCTTATTAATTTCAATAAGGATGGCAAACAGCGTAAGACCATCGACTACTGTAAAAAGAGACTAGATCTTTTAGATTCGTATTGGAGAGAGTATCAGCTAAATAACGAAAAACTTTTGCCTTTCGAAAAAAGAGGTCATAAGTACTTCATCAATTCGGAGTTCGAGCGAACAATGGAGTCTTATAAAGCAGCAAAAGACGCCATATCCGAATATTATGAAGAGTTATGTAATAAAGCAAAACAGCCAGCATTCTCTGATCAAGAAGAAAACCCTTCATATCAACAAGCAGCAGCAGCAGCAGGTCCTTCGGGGGGCAGGTCCTTACAGCAGCAGGATAACTCGACGCCCTCAACATCCTCCAGGCCCGCGCGCGCTAGTGTCGAGGAGTCTAGAGGTACCTTTAGTAAACTAGATGACATGCTACGCAAGCAAAATATCAACTTCAAAGCGTTCGCAAGAACCGTAGAAAGCATAGATGTCGAGTCCTTGTGTGACAAATGGGAGTTTGAAGTCGCCTTGCGATTATTACAAACTCGGTGGACAGCCATAGATAACAGCCATTGGGAACTAATGATGGAGTTGGAAGATGACGAGCAGTACGAGTTAAGCTACACTAAACAGGAGCGTACGTACAACGGCTTGAGAAAGGCTATCAGTTCCAAGATGTGGGCAACGTCGTATCGTGACAAGTCCACACCGAAAATGGAAATCCCTATATTCTCAGGCAACTATCAACAGTGGGTATCCTTCAAGGATCTTTTCGATGAAGCAATCCACAACAATCCTTCTCTGTCAAATGCGCAAAAGATGCAGTTCCTGAAGAGTAAGATTAAAGGAGAAGCTGAGCGTTTGATCCAACATCTCCCGATAAGCACGGATAACTATAACACCTGTTGGGAGATCTTGACTCACAGATTTAACAACAAAAAACAGATATTTATGTCCCATATAAATTCCTTTTATAATCTTGCCAATATACAGCAGCAGTCGTACACAGCCATAAAACGACTTCATGACGTCACCTTAGAGAGTCTTCACGCCATAAAGAACCTAGGCGTAGATATTACGACATGGGATCCTCTTCTTGTCTATATACTAGCACAAAAATTGGATAGTGAGTCTTATTCCGAGTACATAGAGTCGTTGAAGAATTCGCGTGAGCTTCCTGTACTTCAAGACTTTTTGGACTTCTTAGAGAACAAGTTCACTGTCCTAGAGTCATCTCGGCGACGTCAAGATGGGACACCTAAGACGGTTTCATCTCAATCATCTAATCTTTCATCAAATTTTAATCGAAAAAATAATTATAAATTGAGCAATGAATCTAAAAATACCAAGAAACTGGAAATTGCGAAATCAATGCATGTGTCTGAGTCACAAAATAAATGCCCTCATTGTTCGTCAAAACATAATTTAATAAATTGCAAAAAATTTATGGAAGCGCCAATTGAGCAGAAAATAAAATTAGTTAAACAATTAAATTATTGCATAAATTGTGTTTTCGATCACAATGGCGCAAAATGCTACTCGACAAAAAGATGTCATAAGTGCAATGGCGAGCATCATACGATTTTGCATGACTATTTCGCAACACAATCAAAGTCTAACAACTTTACCGAGATTGCAAAGGAAAAAGGCGAGAACAGCAAAAGTATACACGCTTCTCAGCAAGAGGCATCGGAGATTTTATTAGCTACAGCACTCGTGAAGGTCACAGCAGCCGACAGGACCCAGCACGTGATGCGAGCACTGATCGATCAGGGTTCACAAGTTTCCGTGATCAGCGAGAAAGCAGCACAGCAGCTAGGATTAAAGCGAAAACCTTGCAAAGGGGCTATTTTTGGAGTTGGCGAGCGTGAAAGTACCTGCAAAGGAAAACTAACAATCGTTTGTCAATCGACTTATACCGATTTTAAGTTTTCTACTGATATTTTAATAATGAACAGCTTAGTAAAAAATCTGCCGAATGAGACGTTTACAAAGCCATCATGGCAACATACTGCTCATCTCTGTTTAGCGGACCCAGATTATAACATCAGTCGTCCAGTGGATCTTCTCTTAGGAGCGGAAGTCTATGCCAATATCCTGTTAGAGGGATTAATTCGCGGACAAACGTCCTCGGAACCGCTAGCACAGCAAACTCATTTAGGATGGTTGCTATGCGGTGGCAATGCGAGCACTTCATTTCAATGCAACGTAATCTTGAATAACGTTGAGGATATCCAACAATTCTGGAAAATTGAAGACATTCAAGAACAGAATTCTGTGTCTGTAGAAGATCAGGAATGCCTAGATTTTTATGAAATTACGACGAAACGTCTAGGAAACGGTCGTTATGTAGTAAGGTTACCTATGAAGCCAGGATGGGAAGAGAAGCTGGGATCTTCGAAAGAGATAGCGATAGCACAATTTAAACATCTAGAACGTAAGTTTAGCAAGAACGAAGATCTAGCAAAGCAATACAAGCAATTTATCCGCGAATATGAGCAGCTGCAACACATGAAGTTAGCGATTTCTAACAGCAAACAGAAGGCGGAAATAGAATGTTTCTTTCCTCATCATGCGGTACATAGAGCGGAATCTAGCACTACAAAATTGCGCGTAGTGTTCAACGCATCGGCTAAGACTACTTCAGGCCATAGCCTTAACGACCTAATGCAAAGGGGTCCAATTAGATTTGTTAGAGCTTATTCTGAAGTGGAGGCAATATCGTTTCGCATTCACAGCCGACATCGAAAAATGCTTCCGTATGATTTTAATTAATGAACAGGATCAAGGCCTACAACAAATCGTATGGCGACAAAGTCCGGAACAGCCTATAAGAAATTATAAACTAGCAACCATAACGTATGGAACTAAAGCAGCACCATTCTTGACAATGATGACTCTGCGAAAATTAGCGTCAGATGAGCAGCAGAAATATCCCATAGCAGCTAAATGCATCCAAGAAGAGCTATACATGGATGATTGGGTATCAGGTGCTCACAGCATTACAGAAGGGAAGCGCAGGATTACGGAAGTAAGCGCATGCCTAAAAAGCGGCGGATTTTCTCTTAGAAAGTGGTCCTCAAACGATAGCAGATTGCTAGGAACAGTTGAGCAAACTGTTAATAAACAGCCAGCAGTCTTTACATTTAAAACAGAAAGCTCATCCAAAACTTTAGGACTACAATGGAACTCTATCGAGGACGAATTCATCTTTAAATTCGATTCAAACAGTACACAAACATCGAAACTGACCAAAAGAATGCTTTTATCAGAAATCTCTAAGATTTTCGATCCTTTAGGATGGTTGGCGCCCTTAACCACAAGGATGGAAATTTTATTCCAACAAGTATGGCAAGATGATGAGGTTCAGTGGAACGACGAAGTTTCTATTAAAATCAAGGAGGAATGGATTAACTTGAAGAAAGATTTAAACCTACTAAATCAGTTCAAGATTCCTCGGTGGTTACAAAGCAAACAGGATGACGTCATAGAATTGCATGGGTTCTGTGACGCATCAGTTAAAGCATACGGTTGTGTAGTATACGCACGAATCGTATCAAATGACTCTACGTCAGTAGTGCTAGTAGCAGCAAAAACGCGGTTAGTGCCCTCTAGCAAGGCCGTATCGCTACCTAGATTAGAGTTATGTGCGGCGGAATTGCTTACAAAACTCATGGCAAAAATTGTCATAAGCATCAACAGCTTAGCCATCGTGATATATGGTTGGAGTGATTCTAAGGTAACTCTTAGTTGGATTCAAGGTTCACCGGAGCGCCGGAAGCCTTTTGTATCGAACAGAGTGAAGAAAATTACTGGTATTATGCCGCCAAACACTTGGTATTATATAAACACCAAAGAAAATCCAGCTGATGCAGCGAGTAGGGGCCTGACGACCTCACAATTGCTAGAACAAGCATTGTGGTGGCAAGGACCGACCTTTTTATCATCACCTCATTTCAAACCTAAAGAACAAACAAAATACGCTACTGACGAAGAGACGAAAAAGTATGTAAACGTAGCTCAGAATCTTATCGTAGATAGCAGCATAGTTAACGATCTATTACATCGTTACAGGTCATTTACAAAAATAACACGCATTTTAGCCTGGATACGGCGGGCTTTGACACCTGTTGTTAGTAAACAAAAAACGAAGCATCTCACTTTACACGAGCTTAGATCAGCAAAACTTACAATAATAAAATACGTTCAGCGCGCTGTGTTTAAACCAGATATTGAACGCTTATTGCAAAACCAGGAAGTAAAATCCGACAGCAAGCTACTCAACCTTAATCCATACTTAGATCAAGACGGAATTTTTAGAGCGAAGGGAAGACTCAGGCACGCAAACATAAGCTCAGAAATGAAGTATCCAATCATCATTCCATATAGCAGCCGGCTGACTGAGCTTCTTATCGCTCAAGCCCATGAGCTCACATTTCACGGAGGAGCTCGGCTTACCATGTCCTTTCTAAGACAAAAGTATTGGATAATAAAAGGAAATCGAGCCGTCAAAACACAACTTCACAGATGTGTTACCTGTAGAAAACAAGAACCCAGGAAATTACAGCAGATTATGGGAGATTTACCTGATTTCCGCACCAATCCAGCTCCAGCATTTTATCACACGGGGGTAGACTACACGGGCTTCATATCTGTGAAAGCCAATAAAGGACGTGGAATAAAAACCACGAAAGGATACGTGGCTTTGTTTATCTGCATGGTCACGAAAGCAGTGCACATAGAATTGGTTTCGGACTTGAGCAGCGCTTCTTTTATAGCAGCATTGAGAAGAATGTCAGCGCGACGAGGAGCTCCGAAACATATGTACTCTGACAATGGTACTAACTTCGTGGGAGCCAACAAAATCATGCAAGAAGAGTACGAGCAGCTAAAGCAAGTTTTCGGTGATTCATTTTATAAGGAGATAGTGGAAATGGATATAGAATGGCACTGGAACTGTCCTTCCTGGCCTAGTGCAGGAGGAATATGGGAACGATCAATACGAAGTCTTAAACAACACCTCAAAAGAGTTGTAGCGGACCAAGCATTGACGTTTGAAGAATATAGCACGATGTTAGCGCAAATAGAAGCGGGTCTCAATTCTAGACCTCTGTGTCCGATATCTGAAGACATAGACGACTTAGATTTCTTAACACCCGCGCACTTCCTAATTGGTAGAGCAGGTCTGACCGTGATTGAAACAGCCAACGACGCTAGGACTAGGTGGCACTTAACGAACAAGATTTTTCAAGACCTTTGGAGAAGAAGGAAAATTGAATATCTTAGCCAATTATCTGTTCGGAACAAGTGGCGAAAACCAAAGAGCAACATTAAGATAGGTAATATGGTGACCATCCACGATGATAATTTTCCTTCTGGAAAATGGCCAGTGGGGAGAGTCGTTGAGGTGCACCAAGGAAATAACGGATTTGTAAGGGTTGTGACATTAAAGACAAAGAACGGTTTAATAAAGCGACCTATCATCAAATTGTCCGTCTTACCAATCGAGGCAGATGAAGAGCAGAGCAAAAAAGCCAAAACTAAAATCACAAAGGATGAAACGTTAGCGAGTACGATAAAGCCTCGTAATTTCATTAACGTCGTTTTATCATTAATATTTTTTATGAGTATCCTGAGCAGCAGCGAAGCATCGAACCACATTACCCAATTTAGTGGTAATCAATCCTTATACTACGATCCGATAGGTAAATTGAATATAATACGGGATCAATGGAAAATTGTGTCTTACTACGAGATGCAACCTTATTGGCAAGGTGATAAAGCAGTGAATACTTTCATCAAATACCTAGAGCAAACATGTACACAAATTAAAGAACGCAGCCATTGTAATATGATTTTATTACAAGTGCAGCATGATTATAGCGAGCTTCAATATCGTAATCAGCTGCTGCTAAATCAGCATTTCGGAACTCGGTCAAGAACTCGACGCGGCCTTGTCAACGCAGTCGGCTCTATAGCTAATACTTTATTTGGAGTACTCGATCAAAGTTTCGCGGACAAATACCAACGTGATATTGAAATTATCAATAGCAACGAGAAGCACTTATTACAACTTTGGAAAAATCAAACATCTGTGGTAGAAGCTGAGTATAATGTTCTGAAACGAACTGAGAAGACCATTGATACTCAGTATAAGCTTATAAATAGACATCTAAACCTCTTAGATGAAGCAGCTAGGCAAGTGCAGATGCAAACTAAAAGCACGTCAACTTTACAAGAATTTACCTTAGCAGCCATGGCTACAACAAATATGATACAAAACTTAAAGCGTGTACAAGATACTTTAATTGACACCTTGACGGATATTTATCATAGTAAAATCAATATGCATCTACTTACTCCAGAGCAACTCAGCAACGAACTTCAAATAATTTCCGGTCAAATATCAAAACAACTTACTTTACCCATCAATAACATTCAGGCCGATTTATATGAAATCTACAAGCTACTAAAGATCAAGGCAAGAATGAGCAAAGAGTATTTTATTTTTGAGATCTCCGTACCACTCATTAGCAGAGACAGTTTCCAACTGTACCGCTTGATACCGGTACCTCTTCAGGTTGGAAATGACATGATCAGCATTATTCCAATCACCGATTATATAGCAACTAATCTGATGAGGGATGCTTATCTCGAAATCAAGGACGACGATCTTCAAACTTGCAACTATCAGGATGAAAGCTACATCTGTCAGCTACGAGGTCCAATCAAGCGTCTGGATCCAGAAGAAAAGTTCTGTCAAACCGAACAAATAGGTACCTGCCAGCCTAAGAAAGAAACCTGCAAGAATATGTGGTTACAATTGTACGACCTATCGTCCTATCTATATTTTGCATGTGATACTTATTTATTTACGATCATATGTGACGCTGAAACCCGAGCGCGCCGAGTCAGCAAGGCCGGGCTCATTCAACTCGACAAAGAATGCATAGCTAAGGGCCGTGACATAACTCTTTATTCATATCAGCAGGGAAACAAGCTGACTTTAAAACCTGACCTTTTAATAGCAAATATAGCTCCAATACAGCACCATCATTTGGTAAATATTACGCTGCCATTTCTCGAAACAACGACAGAGGATGCACAGATCAACAACACACTAACCCGTCTTGGCAATCAGATAGCCGCTATGAAGAAAGCAACTTTGGAAGAAGGGACAATAACTACGCATGATATACATCACTATGCCATATCATACGTATTGCTAGCAGCAATCGTCGTAGCGTTCCTGTGGTTCCTGTGGCAGCGAGGCAAGCAAGCCTCATCCAGGCCCGCGCGGGCCCCGCAGACGCCGTGCGAGCCGGTGCCCGCACCAGCGCCTGTCGAGCCGCGCGCGGCGCCTATCAGCTGTGTGAGTGTTAGTGCAAGTGCGCGTAAGCCGTCCGTGCCCGAGCAAGGGATAAGTGTTTGTGGGATCAAACGGTGGTCCAGTTTACGAGTTAAAAAAGACAAATCAACGTCACCTATCAGTAGAAAACAATCGGTCTTTACGGTAGATCTAGATAGAGATTAGCGATCATTTAGGATAAGAACATTCAGCATTGTATTAACATTCATAAGCAAACTACTGGTTCACCTATGTATTACTAACCCTCTTAATTGTACAATCATATCATCTCTTTTCCCGTATCCTCCCCTTGGGAGCATGTTCGATACTCATCGAACACATCATCAGCAGTTTTGGCTCAAGTAGGTCACGCTGCGGCACCAGCGGACAGCGCGATCTACGCGAACCAGTGCGCGATCGACCGGCATACTTGTAGCACTCATTATCATCATTAGCATTAATTAGCGTATAGTGTCGGAATAAACTTCTCTAAAATCTTACATTAGACTTATCATTTAGCACCCGCAATATCTAGCAGCTCGAACATTACCGTTCATCCATTATTCCACATTGCTGCCACATTCACAATATAACTTTTGAGAACCGTGCAAATTGTGTCTGAGATGTAGGTAGTTTAATTTTAATCAAAAGTGAAGTGTTATTTGCAAACAACACAATTTCATGGTTATCCTCTATGTGGAAAGGCAGGTCATTTATTAGAAAACCTGCAATCTTTATAAGAAACAAAAATGGTCCACGAAATGAGCCATTTTTTTTGTCAGGTAGGAAAATCATCGAATGACTTCTCCCGCTCTGGGTTAAGGACGCATTTACGTTTTCTCGCAAATATCAATGTTTTTCTGGTACCATTTTGATACATAAGGAGTTAAAATTTTGATAATGTTATGGTATTAATTTCAAGATAATTTATTCATCTTCACATTGAATGCATTATAGTTACACAGTCCTATACATATTTTTCACACAAATACGTTTTTATCGCCGCAATAATTGTAGAAAATTACAAAAAATGGGGTCTAAATACGTACCTCTAAGCCAAATCTGGAGCATATTCTTAACTTCAAAATAACAAGAAATTATAGCCTATGTATTTATCTATACGTTAAGCTAATTATTTTGAACATACATAAAAAACTTTATGATTTATGAGAAAAATAAAATCGGTCTCAAATTTCTTCATACATTTTTCTACCGAACGAACGGCTCCGACCGTCATTCCGCGCTTAGACGCGCTCGTGAACGCAGGGGTGTATCGCTTTCCTCGAAAAAATAAATACGTCGAAACCTATAATAAAGAGTGTGGCGTCTTGTATACTGTGACTAGAATCCGTTGATACTTTTTCGTACCGAAACAAAAGTAAGAACGAGAATCATGATTATTTTTAGAATTGGATGGATATTGGTTACTGAGCCTAGCATGAAACAACAATTTTTATTTTAACCGACTTCAAATAAGGAGGTTTCTTAATTCGACCGTATAAATGTTTTTTTTTTCATTAAGTATCTTAAAGTACTACAAATTAAGGAAGGTCTAGAGTTGATCTGATGATGGAGCCTTTCATCAGATTGACTCCTGACAGTCGAGGGAACTCCTCAACGATTTACAGCAGTAACCTTTTGTTTGAGCTTGATTAATTTGAATTGACCAGAACATTACACCTAGATAGTTTGTGACTGTCATTAGAGGCTTGATGATGAAGACGAAGGACAGTTAAGGGATTTCCTCAACGGTTTACAGTAGCTAACCTTGTGTTTGGACTTAATTCATTTATATTGATGAGAACTTTGCACCCATATGGGTTATAAATGCCATTAAAGGTCTGATGATGGAGACCATACACAGTCGAGGGAATCCCTCAACGATATACAATAGTTACCTTTTGTTGGGCTTACTTCATACAGTTCAATATGCCAAAATGTTCAGTTTATACAAAAACTAAAAAATTGGCCAAGTGCGAGTCAGACTCGCTCATGAAGCGTTCCGTAGTAACTACGCCAAATAACTTTGTTTTTAATAGTGTTTGTATGAATTATGTTCACCGTCAAACAAGTGTTATTTAGTTCCGGATTTCTAACTAGATGGCGTTGTTCTTTAATACCCCGTTCCTAGATCTCGGTTTTAAGTTCTGCAAGCGATTACCTATAAGGTTTTCAATATGTGATTTTTTTTTGAGTTTGAGGGGGGGGGGGTGAAACTCCCGAAGAAACTTCAGACACAAAATTTGCCAAAAAAGCTAGTGACATCTTATGTCTGGGGTCAACTTAGTTTTGTACGTAATGCGTTTGTTTTGCTAATAGATGGCAGCAGCTACGATATATTTATACATATATGATAATCAAAATTAATAAAAAAATATAATTTGTATCGAAAAATTCATAAAGCATTATTTAATGTATTTAGGCACCTAATTCACTAAATCACTAAATTAAATGGCATTATAATTTTACTGCATCATAGACTCTATACACCTCGCTTGTTTATGAAAAACAAAGAAAAAAGAAAAATATAAAACTGTCAAAAACAGTTTGACAAATTTCGATTAATTAATAAATTAACAGAAAAACATGTAATGACTAATAAAATACCTAAAATGAAGGAAAATATGCAGCACAAGTGTTCAGCCAGAGGGTGTCTAGCGCTTTACGTTTTTTATCGAGTTAGTATGTTTATAATTTCACATATTTGCACCTAGCAAATTTTGCATAATGTTATTAACCAACATTAATATTTTGTTTCAGAACACAACATTCTGCCCGAAGAGTGCAGAGATTTATTATTTGATTAGCTCTTCGAATCATTCAATGCTCATTCTTACAAGGGGTCATCAAAAATATATAAGCAGTGCTTAAAAATAACTCGCTCCATTTCCAATTGTGGTATGATTTGTTGCCTATTTAAGACTCAATTAAATTTGAATCAGTAGTTCGTTCGTTCGTTATGTTTCGTTGATTTATAATGAATCCAAAAAATCACAAATATAAAAAATAATTAAATCCATCTTCACCGTGTTTTAATTTTTGCCAGCCTCTAAAATCTAATCTTTAGATTTTAGAAGTACTAGATTGATTGAAATAAATATTCTAAAATCAAAGATTTAATCTTTTGTCGATTAGAATATTTATTTTAATCAATCTAGTACTTCTAAAATCTTTAAAATAAGAAAATATTAACATGTCAGGTAGACGCCACCTATCGGATTTTTTCGGTATTAAACTAGCGTTACGCTACCTGGCGATGAGGGTCAAAAACTCAATTTTCGAATCATAGAGTGGCGCATCTATCTCAGTATTTATATGTATCATCTATGAGTTTGAGTTTGAACTGTGTGTATATCCAAATATACAATCTGTACGGTGTCCGGTCTTTCATTTAAACCGTAGTCCGCGCAGTAAAGTTCATGGTCCTAATCGAGTCGGATAGTGAGATCCAGACAGTGTTTGCGTTTCTAGGCGTGGAAACCAGGGTGGATCGCCCTGAAGCGCCGTACACCCAAGCTGGTGCGCACAGTGAAGTGGCCAGTGCTGCTGCAGAGTTGGCGTGGACCAGCACCTGGAAGTGGCGCAGGGTGCCAGGCGGAGTTGGACACGATCGCAGTGAAGGTGGCGCAGGGCGCACTGGACATCATCATCATCAGCACCAGCTGAGCAAGGCGCAGGGCGGACTGGACATCATCAGCATCAGCTGAGTAAGGAGCAGGGTGCCAGGTTTATACCTAGGCTTCTTCAACATCTGGGCGACGCAGTCATCATTGGAGTGGTTAAGTGCTAGTGAAGTGCGGTTTGTTGAAGGCAAAATCGTAAGTACGTTTTAATTGTTCTGTCTATCTGTGTGTACTTGTTACATGTGTTATGTGTCAATCAACGCCCATGTTGCACTAAATGCAACATTGAGCCAACTGAAAGGAATTGCATTAATTGTTTTGGTATATATAAACTGTGTTTAAATAAGTCATTCTTGCTATCGTTAATTTCAAGTTTTTAAGTGTGGTTAACAGTTGTCTTTAGCAATCTTAGTAGAAATTTGAGTTTTAGTAACTTCTTAAGGCTCCAATAAATAAATAAAAATGGAAGCTTTATATAGAATACAGTCAAACACAAAGCTCTTAATAGAAAATGCTCAACAGAATTTTAAAAAATCACCTAAAGAAAGGGTAACTAAAATATATGTTGAGACCAGGTTGGATGGTCTCGAAGCTTTGTGGTTGGAATTTTCAGCAACACATAGAAACATAATACAGAATATTACAGACGCTCAACAAGCATCTGATAAATATTTCATCAGTAATGTTTACGATAACACAGAGGAAATTTACATTTGGTATAAAACACATTTAAAGGAAGCGCTAAGTACGTTTTCTAATAGTAATGCAGAACAAATAAAAAAGACAAATGTCGACCACACACTGGTATCAAATACTGTCAGATTGCCAAAAATAAACATATCAAAATTTTCAGGCAATTATGCAGAATGGACAACTTTCAAAGATCTATTTACATGGTTGATACATAACAATGAAAGTTTGGAAAATGTGCAAAAGTTACATTATTTAAAGGGCTTATTGTCGGGGGAAGCCGATCAACTTGTTAGACACATTGCTGTTACTTCTGATAATTACAAGGAATATTGGTCATTGCTTAATAGCAGATATAATAATAAACGATTTCTGTCGAATTGTTTACTAAAGCGCTTATTGAGTCAAACTCATGTAACAGAATGCTCAAACAGCCTTAAGGGTTTACTAGATACCACAATGGAATGTCTCAACGGTCTAAAGAATCTCGGAGTTGACGTCAGTACCTGGGACATTATAGTCATCTTCATAATTAGTTCTAAACTTGATTCTGAATCCCGAAAGCAATGGGAAACAAAAATCAGCTTCAAAGATGAATTACCAGTGCTCTCGGACTTCAGAGATTTTTTGGAAGCCAGATTTCGTGCGCTTGAGTTTTTAGACACTAAGTCGAGTAGAGCTAAGGCAAATGTTCACCACGTAGTTAGTACCGACAATAAGGCCGTTGCAACAACTTGTCCATTCTGTAAAGAAGCTCACAAAATTTACAATTGTAAGAAGTTCGCTCAAGAGAGTTACGAATCTCGCCATAGCTTTGCACAAACCAACCGCTTGTGTTATAATTGTTTAAACGCGAATCACTCCATTAAGTTTTGTCGACAAACTGCGTCGTGTCGTATATGTAAGCGAAGACATCATTCGCTACTACATCCAAACTCAGTCTCAAACTCCACAGTAGTTAATGAAAGCTCTAAGACAGCAGCTGACGTTAAATCAGCGGTGTCTAGTGTTCAGGCATCGTTATCAGTAAGCGAACCATCAACGTCAAGTATAGTTTCACATTTTTCTAAGGGGTCAGTACCTACTCAAGTTTTGTTGGCTACTGCTCTTGTCGAAGCACAGACAGAGAGTGGCTCTACACAACTGCTGAGAGTGCTATTGGATCAAGGATCTCAGGCATCATTCATAGCAGAATCAGCAGGACAGTTGCTAGAAGGTAGATATCTTGCTTGGCGCAGAAATATATGGTCAAGTCCTTAGAGATGGCTTAATTCAAGGTCCACCAAACTTACCGATAGCTCAAAACACGGCTTTGGGTTGGATCCTTTCTGGACAGATCTTGTCCAGCCGCGACTTTATCCATTGTCATCATACCATTAACAGCAGTGAATATCAGGCTGATGACAATGCACTTTTGCGACGGTTTTGGGAAATAGAGTCTACTGTCCCTGATAAGAAGATTCTTTCTGAAGAAGATCAACGATGCGAGGATATTTACGCACAAACCACGTGTCGTGATAACGAAGGTCGCTATGTGGTTAAGCTTCCCTTTCGCGATCAAGATCCACAGTGTCAATATGGGAGTTCAAGAGACCTCGCAATGAAAAGATTTCATCTTCTTGAAAACAAATTCAAGAAAAACCCGAAACTTAAAACTCGGTACTCAGAGGTGTTCCAAGAGTACATCGATCTTGGTCATATGGAACCTGTACGTGTATGCGGTGATGAGCTTAATAAGAGTACAGCTGTTTATTTGCCACATCACGCCGTGGTACGTGAAGACAAAACCACAACCAAGGTTCGAATAGTGTTCGATGCTTCAATGAAAGGGGTAAATGGAGTGTCTCTGAACGACGACCTCATGGTCGGGCCCATATTGCAACCCCCATTACGTCACATCATTATGAGATGGAGAATGCATCCCATAAGTCTCTGTGCTGACATTATAAAAATGTACAGACAGGTGAAGGTTTGTCCTGAACATGCAGAGTTTCAGCGAGTAGTGTGGCGCGATGATCCAGAATCTGAAATAAAAGAATACAAATTAGTAAGAATTACGTTTGGTACAGCAGCAGCACCTTACCTTGCAGTCAAATCCTTGCAGCAGGTGGCAGTTGATGAAGACGGCAGCTATCCTGAAATATGTAATATTATTAAAAACGATTTCTACGTAGATGACTTAATGACAGGATGTCAGACAGTTGAAGAAGGTTTACACATACATAGAAAAATAACAGAGTTACTTACCAAAGGTCAATTTCAATTACAAAAATGGGTTAGCAGCTGCAATGAATTAAACAAGAGAATTCAAAAGTGTTCGGTAAAGGTGAGACAGAATGAAGAAGATGAAGAGGAGCAGACTAAGGTTGGATTCTGGACAAGTTGGATTCTGTTATAAAAATTTTAGGAATTTCGTGGGATCGTGAGAGTGATGAATTTAAATATTCAGTGCAACTTGATCCTCAACAAACTCCAGTCACCAAGAGAAAGGTAATATCCGACATCGCACGTCTGTTCGATCCGCTTGGTTGGGTGGCACCTTGCATTGTTACCTCCAAGATTTTTATTCAAAAGCTTTGGCTTGCTGGTCTAGAATGGGATGAAGATTTATCTCCGGAACTTTTATCAGAATGGGAAACTTATCGTTTAAGCCTTGAAGAGACGAACAAGTTTAGCATTCCCAGATGGGTTAACACAAGATCCGACGATCAACTGGTAGAGTTACATGGATTCTGTGACGCATCGATTGCTGCTTATGGCGCTGTAGTTTATATTAGAGTCATCGATGCCCACAAAACTGTTCATGTTAGTTTAATTACTGCTCGAACTAAGGTTGCACCAGTCAA
Organism: Tholera decimalis; assembly: GCA_943138885.2. Lineage (NCBI taxonomy): Eukaryota > Metazoa > Arthropoda > Insecta > Lepidoptera > Noctuidae > Tholera > Tholera decimalis. The sequence goes on along the minus strand of OW964553.2, from coordinate 220,060 downwards.
GCAGCAGTCAATTCCACGTTTAGAGCTGATGGGGGCAGTGTTGCTTTCTGAACTCATTTCTGAAATCGCTGAAGTAATGAGAATCGCACCGGCTCAAATACACGCCTGGACTGATTCGTCAGTGGTTTTGGCATGGCTCAGCAAACATCCCAGTCACTGGACTACTTTCGTTGGAAACAGAGTATCTACTATTCTCTCTCACGTCGACAACTCACATTGGGCTCACGTCCAATCTACGCATAACCCTGCAGATTTGGCATCCAGAGGTGTGACGCCACACGAACTTTCATGCAGCTCACTGTGGAGTCAAGGACCCTTATGGCTCCGTGATGAAACGATAGAATACACAAGACCAAAGTCAATTGTCACTAACACGGAGAAAAGATCAATAAAGGTGCACGTCGTAACTGAACCTGTGCAAGATGATTTTTTTTGGACAAGATATTCGTCATTGCAAAGGTTAATTCGGGTTATAGCGTACTGCAGAAGAGTTTTGAGTTGGAAGAAACAATCGCACGGTAAGAAGAGATTCGAAAGGTATCTAACTAAAGAAGAAATACAAGAGGCCACAAAAACTTGTGTAAAACTTGTTCAGAATCAAGAATTTTCTGAAGAAATGAAGGATATAAGGAAAACAGGAAGTGTGAAAGCGAAAAGCAAGCTTAAAAGTCCATGTCCCTTCATTGATGATGAAGGCACTCTCCGTGTCAGTGGACGCATACACAATGCTAATGTAGATACAGCTGTCAAACATCCCATTATTCTACCATCTAACAGTCACTTCACCAATCTAGTGATTGATGACGCCCACAAGAGGACTTTACATGGAGGACCAACACTAATGTTGAACCAGCTGCGTACAAGGTATTGGATTATTTCTGCCAAAACAAAGATTAAGGCTTGCGTACACAAATGTGTGAAGTGCAGACGATACTCTGCATCTATTCAAATCCCACTTATGGGTCAGTTACCAGCTATTCAAGTCACTCCAGCAAGACCATTCCTGAAGAGTGGCGTGGATTTTGCTGGTCCTATCAGTATTCGAACGTCAAAGGGTCGAGGCCACCAGTCATACAAGGGGTACATTTGTGTCTTTGTGTGCATGGTGAGCAAGGCTATTCATTTAGAAGCCATCAGCGATTTGACATCGCAAGGTTTCATAGCAGGCTTTAAAAGATTTGTGGCTCGGCGAGGTTTTGTCAGTGACATTTGGAGCGACAACGGAACCAATTTCGTTGGCGCTTCCAAGGAGCTTCGGCATTTAGTCGCTGCGGAAAATTCTTCCGTAGCTGTAGAGATTAAAGAGTGGTTAGGTAACAACAGTACTTCTTGGCATTTCATTCCGCCTCATTCCCCTAATTTCGGTGGTTTGTGGGAGGCCGGGGTGAAATCGACCAAATTCCACCTAAAACGCGTGATAGGTAATTCTACACTTACATTTGAAGAAATATCAACACTTTTGTCCCAAGTAGAAGCGTGCCTTAATTCCAGGCCGTTATCAATGTTGCCTGATAATTCTGAAGATTCCACCCCATTAACACCAGGTCATTTCCTGATAGGTGAGCCTCTGATAGCCGTGCCTGAACGCAATTATGAAAGTTCTAATATCAGCAACCTGAGACGTTGGCAAATTACACAACGTATGTTGCAAGACTTTTGGAGACGATGGTCAAATGAGTACTTGGTTCATTTGTTACAGCGTTATAAATGGACAAAAAATATTCCAGAACCAAGTATTGGAGACATAGTTTTAGTCAAGGAGGATAATTTACCTCCTGCCCGTTGGCTTTTGGGCAAGGTTGTAGACAAGCATCCTGGTTTGGATAAAGTTACACGAGTGGTAACCCTCAAATGTAATGGATCCTCTGTTAAACGACCTATATCAAAACTGTGCATTTTGCCTATTGCAAAGTAATGTGAATCATATATTATATTAAGTTATTCGTAAGCTAATTGTAAGTTGCGAATTTAGATCACTAAGTTAGATTTAAGTTTATACAGTCCACAAGGTATTTTTTTTTTGTTTTGCTTCTAGGAATGGGTATCTTCCATAAAAATGTTATTTTTGCGTCATTACTTGTCATTTAATTATTTTAGTTTGAGCCCCTGACCTCATGGTGGGCGGTTTTGTTTAATGAAGGACATATCATTATGTCCTTGGTGGGCGGCATGTTCACCGTCAAACAAGTGTTATTTAGTTCCGGATTTCTAACTAGATGGCGTTGTTCTTTAATACCCCGTTCCTAGATCTCGGTTTTAAGTTCTGCAAGCGATTACCTATAAGGTTTTCAATATGTGATTTTTTTTTGAGTTTGAGTTTGAACTGTGTGTATATCCAAATATACAATCTGTACGGTGTCCGGTCTTTCATTTAAACCGTAGTTCGCGCAGTAAAGTTCAAATTACAAAGTTTTATTTGCGGTTTTAGAAAATATGCTTTATCTCAAAAACTGCCAACCCGATTTCGTTCAAACCAATTTTGGTTGAAAGTTTACATTAAGGATCATAGCATATATTTTTTGTATAATTTTTCACTCCATTATTATAGAAGTAATAGGGGGGGACACATTTTACCACTTTGGAAGTGTATATCTTTTAAACAATTAACTTTATGAAAAAGTGGTTTTAGGAACTTCAATGTCATTTTTAAAGACCTGTCTATTAATACCACATACGCAGAAGTTTCATGAGAAAAAAAATCAGTTTCAGTAAATATTTTATTTTTTAATAATTTTTAAATTTTTTTCTTAAAATTGGAAAGCGGTTCACAGAATACATCTACCTACCAAGTTTAACATGTATAGTCTTAATAGTTTCGGAATATAAAAACTTTTTACCAAAAAAATTAAACCGACTTCCAAAAAACACTGCAAAGTGAAAAATCCCACCCATACGCACCAAACGTTTTGGGAATACCTTCATTGTGCGTACGGCTTAGGAGTGGAATTCCCTGCCGGAGTCTGTGTTTCCCGATAGCTATAACCTAGGAGTCTTTAAGTCAAGAGCGAATAGGTTACTTTTAGGTAAGCGTGCTCCATCTTCGACCACATCATCACTTATCATCAGGTGAGATGGTGCTCAAACGCGAACCAATTCTAAGTAAAAAAAAAAAATAACTTTAATTTCGGTAGGCGGTGTCTGACTTCCGAAATTAGTTAGAAAGTAGACAAAATATTGCTTTTCCCAATGCTGGGCCGTTAATTTTTGAGGAGTTCTGCTGGTACTTCACCATCAGCTTCACTTCATCAAATGCATTGTGACGAGCATATTGTGCTTAATAACCATATTCAAGTAATCAAAGCGGAACCCATGAAATACTTCTTATTTCTACTTATATATTGAGTACTTCCAGTGGCCATCTGTGGTCTTCATCATCAGATCCACTTCACAAATGGTGCTTTTCTAATGCAACTACACAAGTTACTATAAAAAATACTTAAATCACTGTAGGTGTGCCTATAATATTTGAAGAGTTTCCTCGATTACTTTAAGATCCTATCATCAGCTCCTGATTTGGTGACAATGGGACCAACTTCAAAGTATACCCTTTCAAACAAAAAAAGAATTTTCCAAATTGGTTCAGCCGTCTTCGAGTAATCGGTGATCAAGCATAAAAAAAATATATTTTACGCGTAGGTTATCAAACCTCCTCCGTTTTTTTCGTCGGTTGAAAATGGCTGTGACATACGGACGGATGGACAAACAGACAGACAGGTATGACGAAACTTTTTTTTTTTTTTGTCACATATGAGTATTTTATTTCCAAAGTCCACTAGTACTCCTAATCGTGCGTCAACAACATTAATACAAAATTGAAACTAACATCTAATCAATAAGCATGTAACCCTTTGTAAACAATAAGTTACAACTTATTATGGTCAAACAATATTAAAGAAATATATAATATTACCTTTAAGTATCAAGATTAGTTAAGTAATGTATAAAATCGGGCGAACAATGGTTTGTAAGTGTGTGTGCGCGCAATGTTGTTGCTACTAGGATACCTAAAATTGAGCGAGTGATAAATGTAAATGCGTCCTTAAGCGGAAGGGTGTGTCAGACTTCTACTGACTAAAAACCCACCCTGTTCCTTCAGCTGCCCTTAACTTCCGGGGCCACGGTATCTCGTTAGAACATTACCGCAACCCCGACAGGCAATAGCCATATGGGGCCCCGTATTGCGAGATTGAGATCGCGCCGGAGCTCTGTCCGCTGAGCCGCGATTTGTTGCGGTAGCGGAGTTTCACCCCGGTTTAGCACCTCTGCGCGCCAGTTGTGCAAGCGCGCGAGGGCTACCGCCTCCAGAGCCCACGGCAGCAATCCGGCAAGGAGGTGCGCCGCCTCCCCGGAGATCGTGCGGTATACCCCGGATCATCCGGATGGCCATGACCCTCTGAGACGCGACCAGCTGGCTAGCTGGTCGTCGCTGCAGGTTCAGCGCCCACACAGGAGCCCCATAGAGGGCCATGGAAAGCACGATCCCCGCATATAGCTTCCGGCAGGAGGCGTTTGGCCTCCCTAGATTGGGTAGGAGCCGCTTGAGTGCAGCCCCCGCCCGATCCAGTCTTAATAGAGCCAAACATCGGAAGTTGGCATCAGACTTGTGCAAGGCCACCTCTAGTTCCAGTTGCCCGATTTTCTCTACAATTGTCGCAACCGCTCGTATCGCCAGTATGGCCGCCGCCTGGTGCGACCCCCTATGTGCCAGAACCAGCGTGTCGTCAGCGTAGTAAACTACGCTGACGCCTGTAGGGAGGTCGGCGCGCAACACCCAGTCGTCGCCGATGTCGGCGGTCCCAGAACCGATCCCTGTGGGACACCGCACAATATCTCTCGCCGGATCCACTCTTCCTGGTGACCAGGGTAAATGACGGCTCTGTCCGTCAGGTAGGCATCAACCACACGACAGAGGTAGGTCGGCATCCGGTGATACCGGAGTGACTCCCGTATGCAATTACAGGGCAGGGTGTTAAAGGCATTGGCGATATCGAGAGACACCGCCAAGACGACCCCACCCCGGGATTACGCAGCCTCTGTCAAAAGAGCCCTCACACGCATGATGACGAATTGAGTCCTGGGGCACGCTGTAGCGTAAATAAAATTAAGTGCACAGTAAAACACAACCGCTACTTAACACGTTTAATTTTGATTAAAAGGAAAAAGATAGAAAACAAGTACTTAATTAAAAAAACATAAAAAAGTTAAATATTAGTTATTATTGGGAACCTTTCAGTGATGGCGTGGGTTAACTTAGCGGAAAGAAAAAGAATGTTATCGAAAGTATTATGCAAATATTTTTAACTTACCTAACAAAAAATCGATTGCAATCGGTTATAGCTAGGCGAATACGCATTATTAGTAATTTTTGTTACAAAAAAAAAACTAAGAGCATCCAACGCGTCTTGATAGGCCTTAGGTTAGAAAGAGTTTTTGACGTGAGAATTTTTAGATTAGAAATATACAAATTAGGTGTATAAAATAGAACTCCTGCTGCGAAAAACTCGGTAATTCCTGGACGGCTGAACACGACTGTGGGAAGTAACGTAGAAATCACGGAGCCACTGCGCTGCGGAGTCCGCATCTACCTCGTACTCGCTTCAGGCCTTTGAGATGGACGTCTCAGGCACAGGATGTGCTCGGATATCGGGCGAGAGCGCCCCGACCTCCGTCGTCGATAACCGACGTCGCTTGCCCGTAGGGTGGAGCCAAAAATTGGCTTGTAACGGGATCTAAACAAAAAAGAAACTTCAGACCACCGATGCAAGCTGAATCTTTGATTAATTATGAAACTAGTGCGAAATGGATCGAAAAGAAAAAAGGCGACAATACATACCAAATTAACCAGAAAATCACCCACAGACTATCCTTTTGCTAGGACACTTTATATTTTTTGTTGGGTTTACACCAACAGAAAAAAAACTTTCACTTCATAATTTCGATATTAATCACAAAAAATAAGGTCGACCATCACTTATCGGGTCCCAAAAATGTAATGACGCCGTCGAAAGGCAAAACAACCGACGATTTTTTCACAATTCCTGGTTCAAATGTGAATAACAGCTATGAAGAAAAAATTTTTTATTGAAAAGTTTGCATTAGGATTGGAGGAGGTTTTAACTGTAGCGTGTCGTGTTTGACTTTGAGTCGTGTTTGACTTTGAGTCGTGTTCGACTTTGAGTCGTGTTTGACTTGAGTCGTGTTTGACTTGAGTTGTGTTTGACTTTGAGTCGTGTTGGACTTTGAGTCGTGTCTCACTTCGAGTTTTTATCTGACTTCGAGCTTTTGTGTTCGACTTCGAGTTTTTGTTTGACTTCCTTTGAGTTTTCGTCGTATTTTTAGGTTATTTCTTAATCTCAACTCTTATTTGTTTCGTGTTGATTATTGTTCTTTGTTCCTATATATATTTAAGAATATTATTCTAGTTCTATCGTTTGTTTTTCTATTCTAATGTAGGTTTAGGAGACGCATCTGAAGCTCGCACTGTTAACGTCTAAACTGGAGGCCGGCTTTCAATTTTATTCAGTATCAGCTGCACTTCGATGTTGTTGATTTGATGTATTTAGTTTAAAGTTAGTTAGGCTAGTTTATTTAATTTGTATATTATGGTTTTCACTCTTGGTTGATGCTATCCCTTTTGTGTTGTCAGTCTGTTATTGTGTTTTCAATCTGTTATTGTGTTTTCAATCTGTTGTTGTGTTTTCAATCTGTTGTTGTGTTTTCAATCTGTTGTTGTGTTTTCAATCTGTTGTTATGTCAATCTGTTATAGCATTGTCACCCTCTCACTGGGTTGATACATTCACTTGGGTTGATCTCTCACCTTTCTTTTAGGGTTGTCAACCACCTTTCTTTTAGGGTTGTCACTCACCTTTCCTTTAGGGTTGCCACTCACCTTTAGGGTTGCTACTCCCACATTTTTTTTTTACTGGGAATGGGGTACTGTAGCGTAAAACCGCTACGGTTAAAACCTCCTCCAATCCTAATGCAAACTTTTCAATAAAAAATTTTTTCTTCATAGCTGTTATTCACATTTGAACCAGGAATTGTGAAAAAATCGTCGGTTGTTTTGCCTTTCGACGGCGTCATTACATTTTTGGGACCCGATAAGTGATGGTCGACCTTATATTTTTTGATTAATATCGAAATTATGAAGTGAAAGTTTTTTTTCTGTTGGTGTAAACCCAACAAAAAATATAAAGTGTCCTAGCAAAAGGATAGTCTGTGGGTGATTTTCTGGTTAATTTGGTATGTATTGTCGCCTTTTTTCTTTTCGATCCATTTCGCACTAGTTTCATAATTAATCAAAGATTCAGCTTGCATCGGTGGTCTGAAGTTTCTTTTTTGTTTAGATCCCGTTACAAGCCAATTTTTGGCTCCACCCTACGGGCAAGCGACGTCGGTTATCGACGACGGAGGTCGGGGCGCTCTCGCCCGATATCCGAGCACATCCTGTGCCTGAGACGTCCATCTCAAAGGCCTGAAGCGAGTACGAGGTAGATGCGGACTCCGCAGCGCAGTGGCTCCGTGATTTCTACGTTACTTCCCACAGTCGTGTTCAGCCGTCCAGGAATTACCGAGTTTTTCGCAGCAGGAGTTCTATTTTATACACCTAATTTGTATATTTCTAATCTAAAAATTCTCACGTCAAAAACTCTTTCTAACCTAAGGCCTATCAAGACGCGTTGGATGCTCTTAGTTTTTTTTTTGTAACAAAAATTACTAATAATGCGTATTCGCCTAGCTATAACCGATTGCAATCGATTTTTTGTTAGGTAAGTTAAAAATATTTGCATAATACTTTCGATAACATTCTTTTTCTTTCCGCTAAGTTAACCCACGCCATCACTGAAAGGTTCCCAATAATTACTAATATTTAACTTTTTTATATCTTTTAATTAAGTACTTGTTTTCTATCTTTTTCCTTTTAATCAAAATTAAACGTGTAAAGTAGCGGTTTGTGTTTTACTGTGCACTTAATCTTATTTACGCTACAATATGGCGCCCGAATTAAAGTAAGTTTGCATATTAATTATTACTAAAATACCTTTTTTTTTGTTATCTCGTGTGTGGTTGCTCTTGAGAGCAATCTTTAATTTTCATCTTTCTATTTGTGAGTTTCAGGTTTTAGAATTGGTCAGATACCCGTATGGAAGTTAAAAGGATTACCTGTCTTGAATGTTTTCCCGATTCATACGACTGGACTACAGAATTGCTAACTGAATTTATGTTCTTTGCTAAATTGTGTGATGTTTGTGAAATTCAATTTTAAAGATTAACTTTGTAACTATACCCAATTTCCAATTCTTTTATTTTCTCCCAAAATATACGTATCTATCCCGAGTTTTATTTTATCCCAGTAGGTAGCGGTAGTTAGTTTCCCGTAGAGTATGTTTGATGTGTGGATGGTTAGGCATCGTGACCAAAGGTAAGCTTTTTGAATGGTCGTGTGCTAGTGTCTACCTTTTTTATTTTTTTAGCCCGTCTGTTTGCTTTTCTGCTATTTGCTAGTATCTGTTTTTGTTGGATTCTTAGCCCAGCGGATTCCTTTGACGTTCATTTTGTTGTCTTCTTCCCGTATCGATATTACGGCACGATATCTAACGATTTCCTGCTAAGTCCCGCTCTCTTTCATTTAATCTATTTCTATTTTGTGTTTAAAAATGTCCGAAGAAGGTTCTATCGGTGAGACTCCTTTACACGAAAGTATTATTATTTCTAGACCTCCTCCCATTCCACCTAGGCCCACTCCGGGTACTAGTCGTTCTAACTTACCTTCTCCTATGAAATCCGAGGACTGTCCCGGTTACCTTCTAAAACGATTTTCGCTAAGAAAATGGAACATAAATTATACTGGAGATACCAGTGTTCGAATTTTTTTCACCAGTATCGAAGAAGAGAAGGATTCAGACGACATAACTGACAGATATCTGCTTAAACGCTTCCACGAAGTGTTATCCGGTCGCGCCTTGAATTATTATAGGTCAATCCGTCGACCTGATATGACTTACCCCTTATTACACTCCACAAGCAAACACGGTAGAACGTTATAACCAAAGTGTCGTTACTTGTTTGAGCATATTGGTTGGCGAGAACCAAAGGAATTGGGCTAAATTGTTACCCAAGGTCAAACTTTACCTCAATTCATGTATTAATTTAGCCACGGGGTTTACGCCAAACTTTCTCATATTCGGTAGAGAAGTCTGTATGGATTCATCGCGTGCGAATAACCAGACTAAGCACTAATTTAGCTGAAAGTCGGGAACAACACGCGAGTAATCTGACTTCGCTCGCCGAGATTTACGCAAAAGTAGCGGACAATCTTTCTTCTGCTTTTCTCCGTAATTCACGAAATTACAATACGAACCGGACGGCTATTACACTTAATGCCGGCGACATTGTATGGAGGCGTAATTTTTTTAAAATCGTCAGCTGCTGAATACTTTACAGGAAAGCTTGCTCCTCGTTTCATTAAATGTCGTGTGATCAGAGTCATCTCCATGACTACATATGTCCTACAAGACTGTGATTCTCATCATATTGGACAATATCATATAAAAGACATACTTAAATGAATTAATTTGTTCCATATTCTTAACTTAATCAGCATTACTTATGTTAGGCCATTAGTTTTAAATTAACGACACCTCTTTTATTATTTCGACCCTCATTCCTCCCTGGAGTTAATATTTATTCATAACCATTTCCTCTCATTAGGCGTCGTATTTTTGATTTTGATTTAAGGTCCACCCTCTTCAACTTAACCCTCTCTCTTTAACTTAACCTTCTAACTTATCCCTCTATAACTTAAGCTCTTAAATTCAGTCTTGAGTCGTGTTTGACTTTGAGTCGTGTTTGACTTTGAGTCGTGTTTGACTTTGAGTCGTGTTTGACTTTGAGTCGTGTTTGACTTTGAGTCGTGTTTGACTTTGAGTCGTGTTTGACTTTGAGTCGTGTTTGACTTTGAGTCGTGTTTGACTTTGAGTCGTGTTTGACTTTGAGTCGTGTTTGACTTTGAGTCGTGTTTGACTTTGAGTCGTGTTTGACTTTGAGTCGTGTTTGACTTTGAGTCGTGTTTGACTTTGAGTCGTGTTCGACTTTGAGTCGTGTTTGACTTGAGTCGTGTTTGACTTGAGTTGTGTTTGACTTTGAGTCGTGTTGGACTTTGAGTCGTGTCTCACTTCGAGTTTTTATCTGACTTCGAGCTTTTGTGTTCGACTTCGAGTTTTTGTTTGACTTCCTTTGAGTTTTCGTCGTATTTTTAGGTTATTTCTTAATCTCAACTCTTATTTGTTTCGTGTTGATTATTGTTCTTTGTTCCTATATATATTTAAGAATATTATTCTAGTTCTATCGTTTGTTTTTCTATTCTAATGTAGGTTTAGGAGACGCATCTGAAGCTCGCACTGTTAACGTCTAAACTGGAGGCCGGCTTTCAATTTTATTCAGTATCAGCTGCACTTCGATGTTGTTGATTTGATGTATTTAGTTTAAAGTTAGTTAGGCTAGTTTATTTAATTTGTATATTATGGTTTTCACTCTTGGTTGATGCTATCCCTTTTGTGTTGTCAGTCTGTTATTGTGTTTTCAATCTGTTATTGTGTTTTCAATCTGTTGTTGTGTTTTCAATCTGTTGTTGTGTTTTCAATCTGTTGTTGTGTTTTCAATCTGTTGTTATGTCAATCTGTTATAGCATTGTCACCCTCTCACTGGGTTGATACATTCACTTGGGTTGATCTCTCACCTTTCTTTTAGGGTTGTCAACCACCTTTCTTTTAGGGTTGTCACTCACCTTTCCTTTAGGGTTGCCACTCACCTTTAGGGTTGCTACTCTCAATTTTTTTTTTACTGGGAATGGGGTACTGTAGCGTAAAACCGCTACGGTTAAAACCTCCTCCAATCCTAATGCAAACTTTTCAATAAAAAATTTTTTCTTCATAGCTGTTATTCACATTTGAACCAGGAATTGTGAAAAAATCGTCGGTTGTTTTGCCTTTCGACGGCGTCATTACATTTTTGGGACCCGATAAGTGATGGTCGACCTTATTTTTTGTGATTAATATCGAAATTATGAAGTGAAAGTTTTTTTTCTGTTGGTGTAAACCCAACAAAAAATATAAAGTGTCCTAGCAAAAGGATAGTCTGTGGGTGATTTTCTGGTTAATTTGGTATGTATTGTCGCCTTTTTTCTTTTCGATCCATTTCGCACTAGTTTCATAATTAATCAAAGATTCAGCTTGCATCGGTGGTCTGAAGTTTCTTTTTTGTTTAGATCCCGTTACAAGCCAATTTTTGGCTCCACCCTACGGGCAAGCGACGTCGGTTATCGACGACGGAGGTCGGGGCGCTCTCGCCCGATATCCGAGCACATCCTGTGCCTGAGACGTCCATCTCAAAGGCCTGAAGCGAGTACGAGGTAGATGCGGACTCCGCAGCGCAGTGGCTCCGTGATTTCTACGTTACTTCCCACAGTCGTGTTCAGCCGTCCAGGAATTACCGAGTTTTTCGCAGCAGGAGTTCTATTTTATACACCTAATTTGTATATTTCTAATCTAAAAATTCTCACGTCAAAAACTCTTTCTAACCTAAGGCCTATCAAGACGCGTTGGATGCTCTTAGTTTTTTTTTTGTAACAAAAATTACTAATAATGCGTATTCGCCTAGCTATAACCGATTGCAATCGATTTTTTGTTAGGTAAGTTAAAAATATTTGCATAATACTTTCGATAACATTCTTTTTCTTTCCGCTAAGTTAACCCACGCCATCACTGAAAGGTTCCCAATAATAACTAATATTTAACTTTTTTATGTTTTTTTAATTAAGTACTTGTTTTCTATCTTTTTCCTTTTAATCAAAATTAAACGTGTTAAGTAGCGGTTGTGTTTTACTGTGCACTTAATTTTATTTACGCTACAATATGCGCCATATTGTAGCGTAAATAAAATTAAGTGCACAGTAAAACACAACCGCTACTTAACACGTTTAATTTTGATTAAAAGGAAAAAGATAGAAAACAAGTACTTAATTAAAAAAACATAAAAAAGTTAAATATTAGTTATTATTGGGAACCTTTCAGTGATGGCGTGGGTTAACTTAGCGGAAAGAAAAAGAATGTTATCGAAAGTATTATGCAAATATTTTTAACTTACCTAACAAAAAATCGATTGCAATCGGTTATAGCTAGGCGAATACGCATTATTAGTAATTTTTGTTACAAAAAAAAAACTAAGAGCATCCAACGCGTCTTGATAGGCCTTAGGTTAGAAAGAGTTTTTGACGTGAGAATTTTTAGATTAGAAATATACAAATTAGGTGTATAAAATAGAACTCCTGCTGCGAAAAACTCGGTAATTCCTGGACGGCTGAACACGACTGTGGGAAGTAACGTAGAAATCACGGAGCCACTGCGCTGCGGAGTCCGCATCTACCTCGTACTCGCTTCAGGCCTTTGAGATGGACGTCTCAGGCACAGGATGTGCTCGGATATCGGGCGAGAGCGCCCCGACCTCCGTCGTCGATAACCGACGTCGCTTGCCCGTAGGGTGGAGCCAAAAATTGGCTTGTAACGGGATCTAAACAAAAAAGAAACTTCAGACCACCGATGCAAGCTGAATCTTTGATTAATTATGAAACTAGTGCGAAATGGATCGAAAAGAAAAAAGGCGACAATACATACCAAATTAACCAGAAAATCACCCACAGACTATCCTTTTGCTAGGACACTTTATATTTTTTGTTGGGTTTACACCAACAGAAAAAAAACTTTCACTTCATAATTTCGATATTAATCACAAAAAATAAGGTCGACCATCACTTATCGGGTCCCAAAAATGTAATGACGCCGTCGAAAGGCAAAACAACCGACGATTTTTTCACAATTCCTGGTTCAAATGTGAATAACAGCTATGAAGAAAAAATTTTTTATTGAAAAGTTTGCATTAGGATTGGAGGAGGTTTTAACCGTAGCGGTTTTACGCTACAACGCCCATAGTCACTACCGATGCTTGGGATATTTTTCCATTTATATCGACTCTCTGAATCCTGCCTTTCACTCAAATATGTAGTAAAAAGATTCAAAGAGTAGTCCCGAATTCCGTTAGTGGTGTAGTTTTCTGGCCAATATTTAATGATGAATGCAATCAAATGCATTGGACAAATCGCGAAAGATGCCCAGGGTATCACCATTGACATATATATTACTGCGTAAGGACTGGGCGGACCGCATGTTATAATGACGCCTTGAACTTGGTCCCAAAGTGGTCTTACCTTTATCGAAGTGAACTAGAACGCGATCGGCTATCTTCGGGAGGGGTCGTCAGTTTTACAAGCAAAAATGCCAAATTGTGTCGTGAAGGGTTGCGTGAACTACGACATAAAGCACAATTTAAAAAAATATAACATTTCATATCACCGGTAAGTTAAAAATATGTAATTAAATCAACTTCTAAATAAATAAATAAAAATAAAATAAAATAAAAATGAAAAGCCTTTTATTTCTTGCATTCCATAGTACAATTTCGTTTAAAATGTACATGTAAAATAGAATAGAAATAAATAAATTAAAATTAAATAAATTAAAATTAATGTGATTATGATTAGCAAATAATTAGAATGTAATAATAATATATTCAAATCCATTTCATTTTTGTAGTTTCAATAAGTAAATTGATTAGTTGTTGATTTAATTTGAAGTTAGTGTTATAATTATTGACATAACATCGTAACAATAATTAATTTAATGTTTTTTAGCAAGAACCCTCTCCATGAAAGGTAAAGGCCTCCTCCAGAGAAGACCAGTACTCTCTATTCTCTGCCGCTCGTAACCAATTAGTACCTGCTACTTTTATGATATCGTCTACCCAGCGTGCATTTGGTCTTCCTCTCTTTCTCTGTCCTAGTGGGCCTGTCCATTGTGTTGTCTCTCTTGTCCATCTATTATCGCTTAGCCTCGCTACGTGACCAGCCCATCGCTATTTGAGCTTTTGTGAGTAATTGAGAGCGTCAATGGCTTGAGTTTTCTGTCTTATATGAGTGTGGCGGATCTTTTGGATTTTCCTTATTTTCAGAATGCTCCTCTCCATACTCCTTTGGCTGGATATAATTTTATTTTTTACTTTTCTGGTAAATTTCCAAGTTTGGCAGGCGTATGTTAATGAGGGCAGTAGGCAGGTGTTCATGACTTTCGCTTTCATTCGTATGGTCATTTTACTTTTGAGTATTTCTTTGAAGCTCCAGAACTTTTTCCATGTGATGTTGACTCTTCTCTCTACTTCTTGTTCGTTATTTTTTTGGCTAAATGAAAGTTGCATTCCCAGGTAAATGTAGGCGTTTACATATGTTAGGGGTGCGTTTTCCAGGTATATTGCTCTTTCAGTATGGTTCGTCATGACATTAGTTTTTGTTTGGTTGATTTCCAAGCCTACTTTACGACTTTCTTCGTATAGATCGTTTATCATTCCTTGTAGTTGGTTTATATTTTCTGAGAGCAGGACTATGTCATCAGCAAATCTCAAATGACTCAAGTAACGTCCTTTTATATTTATGCCAACTTTTTCCCAATTTAGTTTGCCAATGATGGCCTGTAGCACCGCTATGAAGATAGTTGGCGAGAGTGGGTCTCCCTGCCGTACACCTCTGCTTATTTGTATGGGTGGTCCTGTAGTCTCTAGCTTCAGTCTACTAGTACTGTTATCATATATATTTTTATGGCTTTTATGTAGTCTAGTGGTACTTCTTGAGAGAGTAGCGTATCCCAAATTGATGAATGGAACAGAGAGTCAAATGCTTTTTGGTAGTCGATAAAGGCAATATAGAGTGGTCTCTTGAACTCTTGGTATTTTTCTATCAGCATCTCTAGCGAGTGTATGTGATCCACTGTTGAAAAATTTCTTCTAAAGCCGGCCTGTTCTATAGGTTGGTATTTTTCTGTGCTTTCTTTTATCTTTATCTCGATTATTGAGGAGAACAGTTTACGAGAACGGTCTGTAGTTATTTATGCTATTAGGGTCTCCTTTTTTATAAAACAATATAATGTTTGACTCTGACCATTGACGAGGTGTATATGAGCTGTTCAGTATCTGATTAAACAGTAGAGTTAGTGGTTTTACTAGGAACTCGCATCCAGTTGTTATGATTTCATTGGCGATACCGTCAGGGCCTGGGCTTTTCTCCGTTTTTAGTGTTTTAATTCCTTTAATCACTTCAGAATCTTCTATGCTTGCTCTCGTCTCTCCTCTATTTGTGTCTGGTAGTTCATATCTATGTTGGTTCGGTGTGCTGTATCAACTGTATTATGATATGTAATCAACTTCTAACATTATTTAAAACAATTTTCTTTCTTGTTTGTCTCAACCTTTAGCATAGACAACGCGAAGCCGCGTAAAAGAGCGACATAACTTTGCAGCGGCTCGCGTTGCAGCCGATGAAATAAAAATATTTAATAATATTACTATAAGATTAAATTATGTACAAAATTAATTTTTATTGTTTGTTGAAAGGAAATTAAAATATATTTTTATGTACAACAAATATAAATTTCGAAAAATAGAAGGTTTTTTTTATTTCTTTTTACCTCGAAAATCACCACACCCCGCTCTTACAAGGTTACGTCTAGGAGCAGACCACGAGTTATAATAGATGGCGTTAGTGTGTTTTGTAGGGCGACCGCGTCCGTCAAATGTTCTGACGACCGTATCTTTACTATTTAAATCAATGTGGGTATCACATTTATCTTCCCATGCGTTATAGATATGTCTTAAAATTTCAACACTAGCATCGGTTGTTGAACGACCCCTTGTGAAACCGAAATTATTTACTTCGCAAATAAATAAATTGAAATTGAAATTTTTTGCATGAAATAATTTGTGTCTCCTAAAAAACCTTTGTAACTACTCTAACATTAGTTTTTCAAATATATTACTAAAAAGTAAGTAGGAATTAAAAGTGGTTAGTACTGAAATTGGTACAAGTACAAGTAATTAGTAAAATCTGATTGTAGGTACTATAGTCTGGCAAACGAAAGTAGAGACTGAAAAAGCGCGGCAAATTTAAAAAATATCAGCATAGCAACCCCAAAACTACTATGAAATACCTGGAATAACCTTATTTGATACTTTAGAATTATCTATTTTATTTCATCGGAATAAAAATACAAAAGGTAGTTTAGATAGGTAATAGTTTAGATATTGTGTCTTAATTCGAATTAAAAAAAAACAACAGTATTCTAAGATAGTTCTGATTTATTCACTATATTCAAAATCTGAATGTAAGACTTCTATTTGGAAAGTTTCATTAGTCACTGGAATCATTGTTTCCTAAGTTAATTTTAAAATTTTCTAAATTATTTTCTGTAATTCTGTCCCTTTCTTTATATTTATTTTCAACATGGATGATATGACCAGTCATTTTCTTTCACTCGGGAGTTATAATTTCAAACGACTCTTTTATAACTTTCTCTGACTCCACTGCAGGCAGAGCAATATTTTTACTTGCCACTTTACGTTTAGCCAAACTCCATACTAACTCAATGGCATTTAGATCACAGTGGTAGGGGGGAAGTCGCAATACCTCGTGCCCATTCTGCTTCAGAATTTCATCAGCTTCATATAAAGGCCCTGGTGTTTTGTTTTAAACTTGTTTTTTAACGATATAAAATTCGTTAATTTTGTTACGAATAGCATCTATGTCGAAACTATCTAAGTCGGACACTGTGGGTTTATATGACCTTTACGCGCAACCTTCCTTTTTAATTCTTTTTAATGTAGTAACGCTCACTTCTGTAAAGAATGACATGAAAACAGAATGATTCGGTTCTGCACTTAGATAAAATAAATAAGTAGATGTGATCAACAGAAGAAATTATATCGGAACCGTGTGTCTCCAGTTAGGCGCTGGGCGGGGCAACAACTACGCATGCAGTTTAATAAAATCAATAGATACGCACTCGCGCACACACCCGCATTTCCTAAATCAGAACGTACTATACAATCAATAATAAACCTTATTCCGTCAAACACAGCGTGTATTTACCATGCACCTTATTATTTACCCACACAAAAACATCGGTCGCTATCGTTGTGCTGTGCAAAAGCAATTTATTTTACATATACGCTAGTGATTGACTAAATCGGAAAGTTATCGATTCTTCAATTTGTTATTGTACATTTTTTTTGGGCACCTGAAAATGAACCAAATAAAAAATGGCATGTCCAGAAAATATTATAATAACAATAAACATATTATTAAGAACATAACATTACATAATTATTATTAAGTACTACCTACTAAGTATTAAGGGCTACCCTGGCGCTTTCGACTTAAATCTTAATATTTAATTATCATAGTGATTAGGTCAAATAGAAGTTGATGTTAACTTACATTACGCTCTTGATCGGAACATACCAGCCGTATAGGTTGTATAGAATCCTGAAAAGTTGAATGACTGATTTTATGAATGCCCTAAAACATGAGAATAGCTTTCAGTAATAAAATAAAATTTAACCCACTTCTGCAAAAATCAGTTGTACTCTTAATTTTGGAATTGTCCATTCAGGCTGGAACATTTCTGCGCTGAAGTGAACCGAGCATTTATGGTGTAATTTTTTGTAGGGTACCAGTTAGGTGGCATGCCTGTGGCATCAATCCATTCCTTTTTTATATTACCATCTTTTGGGAAGCTGAAAAGTACGAAAACCACTTGCTTAGGATAAACGTCACCATATAATAAGCATCGCAATAATTACGTAACACACTATAAATCAAGATCTGAATGATTTTGACGTATATTGCTAATCCATTGCTACATATGTTCGAAATATTGGTCTGCTCAACAACGTAAATACCACAGTGAGTGTTGTTGATTTAGCATAATGAAACCGATTCCTACTGTAAGTGTGTTACGCAATTACCCCGCAGATAATAGTTTAGTAGGTTATAATAGGTTTTTGTTATAAGAAAAATCCTAGTTAGTAGAGAAATTGTTAAATATATGAAAACAAACACACATCCATACCTAACAAATAAATAGCATGAATATATTGACTTATTTTAAGCTAAATTCACAAATATATTATCTGAACCATGCCGATTATTATAACGCATTCGAAGCTTCAACGGAAGTAAAATACAAAAACCATAAAAAAATAAAGAAACAGCAACATAGGATAAGACATAACATACGATAATTCTAAACCGAAAAAAAATTATTAACCTAAAATTAAAGTAACTTACTTTACGAATATTGGTTACGCATTTCTCTACTACTCTGTAAAAAAATCAAAATAAGTGAAAAAAACATTATTTACACCGGGCTTAAACGGTTGACAGATTGAAAAATAAACTATTGTAGCGACAGCGACGTCGGAACTCCTTACACATGCTGCGGGCGTAAAATAAATTGTTTATTATTTTTTTTTGTACACTTGACATTTCAACGTATTTTTATTTCTGTCATCTCATGTAAAATAAAAGTTAAACATATTTTCTTAGAGGTTTCCGTATGTTATAAAAAACTTTTTACCAAAAAATTAAAGACTCCCAAAAACACTGCAAATTGAAAAATAACTTTAATTTCAGTAGTTGGTGTCTTTAGTTTTGTATTTTCGTTTTTGGCACCGACTTCCGAAATTAAAGTTATTTTTCACTTTGCAGTGTTTTTTGGGAGTCGGTTTAATTTTTTGGTAAAAAGTTTTTATTTCACTCTTTTTAGTTGGTCGATTTTTAATTTACCTAGTTACAAGAGCCTAAATGTCAACTACTTATATTCATTTACAAAATATTGCTTTTCCCAATGTTGGGCTGTTATTTGTTGAGGAGTTCTCCTGGTAGTTCACCATCAGCTTCACTTCACCATATGCATTATGACGAGCATATTGTGCTTAATAACCACATTCAAGTAATCGAAGCGGAACACATGAACTACTTATTATTCCTACTTATATATTGAGTAGTTCCAGTGGCCATTGGTGGTCTTCATCATCAGGTCTACTTCACAAATGGTGCTTTTTGAATGCAACTACACACAAGTTACTATAAAAATACTCAAATCACTATAGGTGTGCCTATAATATTTGAAGAGTTCCCTCGATTTCTCCAGGATCCCATCATCAGATCCTGACTTGGTGACAATGGGACCAATTTCAAAGTAGGTATACCCTTCCAAACAAAAAAAGAATTTTCCAAATCAGTTCAGCCGTCTCCGAGTAATCGGTGATCATACATAAAAAAAAAATAATATACGCGTCGAATTGATAACCTCCTCCTTTTTTTGTCATCAGTTGAAAAACCCCTAAACTATAATAGCAATATTTCATTCGTCAATCGACATTGCTATCGATAGCCTTCGTTAGTGGATCTGCACAAGCACATCACTAATTCGTCGCAAGAAGTGGCGGCCTCACTACGCGATGAAACCGCGTAATACAGTTTCGTATGTTATTTTTACATTGCTTGTCCAGTTACTTAGTGACGAACTCAGGTAGTGGTTAAGGAGCAATGTATTTATAGCAAAAGTAGTATAGTCGTTCTGATATTTGAAAACAAAAATAACATAGTAAAACCAAGAAATATTTTACGATTTATTGTTTTTCATGATTTTAAAGACAAATATTGTAAAATACTTGTACTTACATATGGTAAGTGATTCCATGATTCACATAGTTTTGATTTTGGCTTCGGTTTTTACAAGATACCACAGAACAACTCGGCATTCATATATGTTATCACGATCGCCGTCGAAAGCGCACTAGTTCGCAGAGACGGCCACTTGCCTGTGACATGAGCCCTGTGGCCATGTCGCGCGGTCACCGATACGCCCCCTTACCACTTCTCCTATATTTTTGATTTCTGTGGTTCTGCAAATCATGAATTCAATTACATCTTTATAAAAAACTTTTTACCAAAAAATTAAACCGACTCCCAAAAACACTGCAAAGTGAAAAATAACTTTAATTTCGGTAGTCGGTGTCTTTAGTTTTGTATTTTCGTTTTTGGCACCGACTTCCGAAATTAAAGTTATGTTTCACTTTGCAGTGTTTTTGGGAGTCGGTTTAATTTTTTGGTAAAAAGTTTTTATTTCACTCTTTTTAGTTGGTCGATTTTTAATTTACCTAGTTAAAAGAACCTAAATTTCAACTACTTATAACCTTTTACAAAATATTGCTTTTCCCAATGCTGGGCCGTTAATTTTTGAGGAGTTCTCCTGGTACTTCACCAGCAGCTCTACATCACCATATGCATTGTGACGAACATAAAGTGCTTAACATCCATTTTCAAGTATTCGAATCGCAATCCACGAAATACTTATTATTGACTAGGTTCGGCGGCCATCTGTGGTCTTCATCATCAGTTCCACTTCTCCAAATGGTATTTTTTGAGAGCAACTGCACAAGTTACTATAAGAAATACCCAAAACGCCATAGGTGTGCTTATAATATTTGAAGAGTTCCCTCGATTTCTCCAGGATCCCATCATCAGATCCTGACTTGGTGACAATGGGACCAATTTCAAAGTAGGTATACCCTTCCAAACAAAAAAAGACTTTTCCAAATCGGTTCAGCCGTCTTCGAGTAATCGATGATCATACATAAAAAAAAATATACGCGTCGAATTGATAACCTAAATTGATAATCCTCTTTTGGTCGTCGGTTGAAAAGTTATGTACTCCTAGTAAAAACTTACCAGTGTTTGAAGCTATTTCATCCAAGTACTGGTTCTGGGTTCTTATCCTATCTTTCTGCTCTAAATCCGTAAGTTTTTCAATAGTTTTCACTATTTCATCAACCCTTGAAAATCTAGTAGATATAGATCTACCAGATTTTCTATAAAAGAAAAAAAAAATTAAGAACCATGAAACATTTCATAGTATGTTAAAATAACCATAATGCATTATTATGAAGGTGTTTAACGTACTATAAAATGAATGTGAATCAAAACAGATAAATATTATTCCTCGCTAAAAGATAAATATAAATTATGAATTACCTACGACAAAGTATCAACTTAGTAGCGTCATACTAACTTATGAAATCGAACACCACACGTAAACAATCTTGTTTTTGGTTGATTTCTTCGTCTTTCTCCTGTTGTTTTTCATGATATTTAGACATCATGCGAAACAACATCTCCCGTGCTCCACTTTTAATAGTTTTGTTCATTTTTCGCTGAATAAACGCTATTAACAAGATCACAATAAGTCACCAACAACACGCCATCTTGTTTAGGAAAATTGAGTTTGACATTAGTATAGCATAGCCATATAAAAAGTTTGCAAATAATTCGAGTGTCTACTTTCGTTTGCCAGACTCTATCTGCTTTAAACGATGGTATAATTTTGCTATACTTCATGTGAGGTAACTCACCACAATCAACACAATTATTAAAAATAAATACTAAACTAGGAGCATATTAACAATGGACTTGAAAATATCCACAGAATTACCTCACAAATCTTGTGTGGAGTCCAGCCGCTGAGGTGAAATGTGTATCGGGAATTCCTACTGTGTTGTGGAAGAAAACACCGACGTGTGTGTTCACCAAGCAGCTTTATTGAACTAACCTTATTGTTATAATGTGAATGTATTAATGGTACTATAAAAACGTAAGTGCTGATCGCAGGCGTCAGCATAAAATTGTCGAGCGTGCTCGAACATGCTCCCAAATCACAAAAAAAGCAAAATATAAAAACCAGGCCTTATCTTCTATCTATACTTATAATAAATCTGTAGAGAGGTCAATTCTGTACATGAAATATATTTCCAAAATAACTATCAGGGGGTGATTAAGGATCGATACTCATGCCAAAAATGCAATCAGTTAAATTTTTGTCTGTCTGTCTGTCTGTCTGTCTGTCTGTCTGTCTGTCTGTCTGTCTGTATAACCGTTATAGAAACAAAAACTACTCGACGGATTTTAACGAAACTTGGTACAATTATTTTTCATACTCCTGAGCGGGTTATAGTATACTTTTCATCACGCTACAATCAATAGGAGCAGAGCAGTGAAGGGAAATGTTGGGAAAACGGGAGAAGTTACTCCATTTTTTAAGCTTCCGTCGCGTGTGCAACCTTAATGGTTAAAGCTACACAAATCATTTCATGACGGAAATGTTCTCCTTAAAATTATATAAAAAATATCCCACGACAGCATATGTCTAACTTTTATGGTTGACTCACAATAACACGTGTAACTCCCGATAGCTTAGCAGTTCGAAGCTTTCTGATTATAATATTTGTCTACTCTTACGTTTATAACACTCTCAGTCACCCCTAATTGAAAAAGTTAACATTATTAACTATTCCATAAAAAAATTGGCCAAGTGCGAGTCAGACTCGCCCATGAAGGGTTCCGTAGTAACTATAATATAATATGCAAATTTATTTGACGAAAAAAAAACCTTACAAATTTCTTAAAACTAGCTTATTTACATTTTTTACAACTGCGCCAAATAAATTTGTTTTGAAAAAAAAACCTTACAAATTTCTTAAAACTGGCTTTTTTACATTTTTTACAACTGCGCCGAATAAATTTGTTTTTCATAGTGTTTGTATGAATTACAAAGTTATATTTGCGGTTTTAGAAAATATGCTGTCTCTCAAAAACTGCTGAACTGATTTCGTTCAAACTAATTTTGGTTGAAAGTTTATATTAAGATCTACAGACATATATTTTTTTTAGATTTTTCACTCCATTATTATAGAAGTTAGAGGTTGTGTCCGCCACACACACATTTTACCACTTTGGAAGCTTATATCTTTTTAACGAGTGACTTTATGGAAAAGTGGTTTTAGAAACCCCGATGTCGTTTTTAAAGAACTGTCTATAGATATCACACATGCATCGATTTCATGAAAAAAAATATTTTCAGGTTTAGTTCCATGTATGGGGAGCCCCCCTTTATTTTAAATATTTTTTAATTTTTTTCTCAAAATCGAAAAGCGGTTCACAGAATACATCTACCTATCAAGTTTCACATGTATAGTCCTAATAGTTTCGGAATAAAATTGCTGTGACAGACGGACGGACGGACAGACAGACAGACAGACAGACAGACGGACAGACATGTCGAAACTATAAAGATTCCGTTTTTTTGCCATTCGGCTACGAAACCGTAAAAAGAATCATATAAATCGGTATAGAAACACCAAAGTTATACATGAAATACGCTTATAATAATAAGCCATCGCGCGTGAATACTGAATCATGCTATAAGGATTATTTTTGAGAATCGGTCGCCGCGCTCGACGCGACTCGCGGTCGAAGCGATCTCTAGGTACTTAAGCCTCATGTGAACGTGATCTAAACACCAATACATTAACTTACGCTGACGGAGTCGCGGGCACAGCTATATTGTATCATTACGCTAAGGCTTATTAGCCTTATTAGGCTATTGGAGCGGAGCGCCAATGAAGAATGCTTCAAAATCGGGGTTAAATTTAACGTTAGCCCAAAGTAACTATTCCACGCGGACGAAGTCGCGGGCAAAAGCTAGTGTACAAATATAAGTAAAGTTAACAAACAATCATCAAAGAAAACAATAAAAATATAAATTCCGTCTTTTCTTCTATGTAAGGAATCGGTATAACTTAGCTTAGCTCGTACTGTTCGTTGTTCACTAAAGGTAGTTTGACTTCAACAACCAACCAACCTTGTAATTTAAGTTAAGTACTAACATAGGATTAAGGAATTTTGTTACTAACCAATTGAGTTTTGTTACTTGAAAATAAATGAAATTGAAATTGAATGAAGAATTCCTTCGTCAGCTTACTAGACAGTTACTAGACAATTGTTCAGACATTATGTTTAATTGTTGTTGTAACTGATCTGGTTTTAATAGATGCGTGTTGACGCGATCGTCCTTGACATCAGTCACTAAGTCGCGCAGTAATTGTTGCGATCTAGTTGTATTTTCTCGTTTGTTTCTTGTAAGCGTCGAGCAAATGGTTACGATATCAACGTTGGATCTTCCTTTGTCAGACTGTTCGAAGGTGTGACGTAGTCGTCTTGCCGTATTTGCATGTCAGCGATTTTGTTGCAAGTGGACTAATTTTGGTGACGATAATATGTTGACGTTCACTGACGTTTGATGTAATGACGTAGCTATGCAAAGGATATGCTATGCTATTTAGGGATCTTTTGGCAGGTTTCTTCCGCTACAATCTCTCAGATTTCTGTGGTTCGTGAGCTTTTGTGTCACCTTCAATTTTCGCTCCCTGTATCACTCTGTTCGACAGGTAGTCGTGATAATTTGATGATGGGGCGTTTTAAAGTGCCATTCTTCGTTTTCAGGGTCACCACTCGAACAACTCCATCCTTACCAGGATGTGTCTCAATAACCCTTCCCAAGAGCCATTTCGATGGCGGCTAGTAATCTTCTTTTATCAAAACGATGTCGTTGATCTCAAGGTTTTTTGTTGCAGAATGCCACTTACTTCGTGTTTGAAGTGTTTGTAAATATTCAGATGACCATCTCTTCCAAAAATCTTTGTGCATTTTTTCTAGTAGCTGCCATCTAGTTTTGATGTTTCTGATGTCCTCGTCCGGTGATAATGGGCTTGACAGTATTGGCCCTCCCACCAAGAAATGTGCAGGCGTCAGGCAGTCTAGATCGTCAATGTCGTCTGTCAAAGGAACCAATGGCCTTGAGTTTAGGCATGCTTCAATCTGCGTTATCAACGTGGAGAACTCCTCAAACGTCAGCTTCTGTTCGCCAATGATGCGTTTCAGGTGGTGCTTCATACTTTTAACTGCGGCCTCCCACAGTCCTCCTGCTGACGGCCAAACTGGAGCGTTAAATTGCCAGTCAACTCCCAGGTTTGCTAACTCAGTCAAGAGTTCTTTGTTAATGTAGTAATTTAACGCCTCTCTGTGTTCCTGTACGAGTATTTTGGCAGCACCTACAAAGTTCGTACCATTGTCAGAGTACATACACCTTGGTGTGCCTCTCCGGGCGCAGAACCGTTTAAACGCGTTGAGAAAGGCTGCAGTAGTCAAGTCTGAGACCAATTCTAAATGCTTTGTTGCTAGGCAGACAAATATTGATATGTAGGCTTTGCACGTCTTAATGCCTCTGCCCTTGTTGGCCTTGACTTCCACTTGTCCCGTAAAATCAACGCCTGTGTGTGTAAATGCACGCGACGGAGTCACTCGGGGTTTTGTTAAGTTTCCCATCAGCTGTTTGCTAGTGGTTGTTTTGAAACGATGACATATGATACACTTGAGTATGTGTCCTTTTACTCTCCTCACTCCTCTGAGTATCCAGTATTTGTTTCGCAAATTCGTCAAGGTGAGTCTGGCTCCCCCGTGCAGCGTGGAAACATGTGACTTGTCAATGAAAAGTTCTGTGAGCCTTATTGTTATAATGTGAATGTATTAATACTATAAAAACGTAAGTGCTGATCGCAGACGTCAGCATAAAATTGTCGAGCGTGCTCGAACATCTTGTCTGTCTATTTTTATTTGAATGTGTTAATAGTTTTAAGTATATCTTTACAAGAGACATGTTGAAAATTAAATACCGAATCACAAACTTTAACATTTTCTTTCAGCAGAGACTGCAGCTGTGGGTGAGGACTCCAGAGATTTAGTTGTAGACATCGAGATCTCTGACAAAAAAGTTTTCAAAAGCGTCGCAAGCTGGGTATCATATTTAATTATTTCGTCATTAGTAGTCACTACACCATTTTTAGGTCGTACACAAAGGCTAAAACCCTGTCCGTCTTTCTGTCTGTCCGTCTGTCACCAGGCTGTATCTCATGAACCGTGATAGTTAGATAGTTGAAATTTCACAGATTACTGTTGCCGCTATAACAATAAATACTAATAAATTGGCCAAGTGCGAGTCAGACTCGCCCATGAAGGGTTCCGTAGTAACTACGCCAATAACTTTGTTTTTCATAGTGTTTGTATGAATGACAATGTTATGTTTGCGGTTTTAGAAAATATGCTGTATCTCAAAAACTGCTGACCCGATCACGTTCAAACCAATTTTGATTGAAAGTTTACATTAAGATCTACAGCATATTTTTTTTCACTCCATCATTATATAAGGCTCCCCTTTATTTTAAATATAAATAAATATAATCCCCTTTATTTTTAATATAAATAAATTTTTATTTTTTTTTCTTAAAATTGGAAACCGGTTCTCAGAATACATCTACCTACTAAGTTTCACATGTATAGTCCTAATAGTTTCGGAATAAAATGGCTGTGACATACGGACGGACGGACAGACAGATAGACATGACGAAACTATAAGGGTTCCGTTTTTTGCCATTCGGCTACGGAAATCTAAAAATAGAAAAAAATAAATATTTAAGGGGGCTCCCATACAACAAACGTAATAACGGCAACAGGTAGACGCTTGAAATATTCACAAAATAATTAGTTACATATTTACTTTAAAAATATATAATTAAATTAAAATTAAAGAAATATTTAAGGGGGCTCCCATACAACAAACGTGATAACGGCAACAGGTAGACGCTTGAAATATTCACAAAATATTTAGCTACATATTTACTTTAAAAATGTATAATTAAATTAAAATAAAAGAAATATTTATGGGGGCTCCCATACAACACACGATTTTTTTTGCCGATTTTATAGATAATGCTACGGAACTCTTCGTGCGCGAGTCCGACTCGCACTTGACCGGTTTTTTAGATCTGCCTGTGTCACTGTTAATAATATCCCAAGCCGTTATAATGGCGCGTCTTTGCCATACAACAAACCTTTTTAAATAATTTTGAATATTTCTTAAGGTACTTACAAATTAAATCCAACAGTGTTTATATTTATTATGTACTCTTTTATTGTACAATTCATAAGACGAGTATGGGTAATGGTAGCCCAATCAGTAAAGTAAATCCGAACAAAGTAAAGTAAAAGATACAGTACTGTTAATTGAAATAGTTTTAGTTAAAAAAGTGGAATGAAATTGCTTACAGTACATGTTAAAAAAAGTCCTTATATAAATGATTAGGATCATGTAAGGTGGTCAAAACTGGTAAACTATGTGTGAGTTTAGTTTTGAAAATTTTTAAACGACTTGCTTGGGTTAACAGTGATATCCTTTTTAGCCGCCTTATTAGTTTTACTTTGGATAGTATTTCATTGCATTACCCGCTATGATCTCATTCTAGTAAATTAATGATATCTTTGTTTTTAATTACTACATCTGTATAAATAATTATTATCAAAGCATGTAGCACTAGTAGGAGTGATTCTTGTTTGTTCTGAAAATACTTGAACTAGAGTTTTCTTATAAATTGACATTTGTGGATATTTTATCTACAAGTGATAATGTACTTGTTTGAATTACTAATTTTATGTAACATTTCATCCATAACCTTTTCAAAATAGGCATAGAATCTTGATAGATCTGTACACGCTTAATTCAATAAACTGCTCCAATTCTATACAGTGTGCCATTTGAGATTTTGTCCTTCTAGTGGTAAAGGAACAAAAGCCCAGATGCAAGGTGGGTTGGTATTGAAAGCAAGGAAACCACAAACTGTTTCAAACAACAAAAGTTTATTCCTACAATGTAAAGGTAAATACAAGAAAAAGTTGTTAATGTCAGCCAGCTTAAACTTCAGTCGACGGAACTTCGGGTGTGGGGGGTTGGAGATAATCCCAGTACTGTTCTTTTCTTTTAAAGTTTAAATTAAAAGTTGTCTTTTCTTTTTACTAAAATATCAAGGTACAACCTTCCAGCTCTGTGAAAGTGGATTGTTACTAAATGAGCGCCAGGGACTCAAATAGTCCCAGATCCTTGAGCCGACGAAGATGTTCAATATTCTTCCAGTAACTAGGTGCCAAACCCGGGGCTTTTAATTAAATTTATTGAAGACTGGCTTCTAATTTTGAAAACCGGACAGGTGATAAACTGGTTCCTACATGAGCTGGTAGAAAATAAATTAAAAGGGGTAATCTTGTCTATATAAAAAAAAGAAAAAACCGTCCCGCCTGCGCTAGAACGCTAGGCGGATACTGCCACCGTTCAGTCCTATCCACAGGAGGCTTTGAGAGGACTCGAGGAACGGGTCTCGCGTCCAGGCTCCAGAGGCGCCTCTAGATCCTGGTGGCGAGACGAATCTCTCGAGCTGCCTCACCTGGAATACGGGAACCCTATTACATAAGGGTAAACTAAGGTAGGTACTTTCCTGGAGAAGGGATAGAGGTGATCGAGCTAGGAAATCTAAAGGCTCAAACCTTAGCCGGTTAGCATGGCCTTTTGCAAAGACAATATAATGAGCTACGACTTCTGTTTGCCTAACCCTGCGTAGTGGGACACTAAGAAACAATACCACCCATGGGACGCGTAATACTCACGGTTGATTAATGATGAAAACACATGACTGCAGGATTCGACTGGCTGGAGAACGGGTGCGCCTATTTTATTGGCGAATCCTTTTAAAACTTGGAGTCCTGTAATGAATATCCAGGGATCACTATAATATCCTTTTAGCGACCTGGGAAGAACTTAGAGATCACTTCCAAACACCAAAATCCTTACCTTTTAAAACATGGGATTAAGTTTGTAGATTATTTCAAGTCTTATTAAGCGCAAAAGGACGCTCGTCGCCTTCTATTGTCTTGAAATGCCTCCAAACCGGAATAAGGTGGAGCACCTAGAAAATCTCCCATGTTTTTTTATAGTTGATAGGCTTGCGTTTGACCATAATCTCACCTGATGTTAAGCGATGATGTGGTCGAAGATGAAGCAAGCAGTATTTTTTTTTTATTTTGATTAAAATTTATATTTGTTTAAAAAAAACATTACGCAACTTTTTAGCAGACAAAACGTATTATATACTGTAAACGAATTTCAGGCGGAAAAAAATATTGTTAATGTATAGTTTTTATTTTAAATATTTTTATATTAAGTAGTAACGTCGTTTGAAATTGTAATCCTGCTTTAAAGCTATCATAATTATGTATACTTTTCTTTTATTTCTTGTATTTTTGCATGCCTGATGGCAAAATATATTTGAGCTTTATTTTCTTTTTATTTATGTCACCACAATATTATGTTGTAAAACCCATATTTGCAAATAAAACTTTTTAACTTTAATAAAATCTTTATCTTTACGATTTTTGTTTTTATTTTTTTATTATTAGGTAGTATTCAGGTTTTAAACGTGTAAATTATAGAGGAGTGTGCGGAAGATCTAAGGTTTTTAAAAACAAAGATTAACTTTCTTACCCTAGAAACCGGTGAATTGATTTGCTCACTCCATGTCAACGTATTGTCAACCCAAACTCCGAGATATTTAACGAATCCATGCGCATAACTTCGGGACAGCCATAAGTGGCAGCCCTCATTGTAAGGTGAGCTCTCAAACGGAAGGGTGGCGCTGGTTGTGACGCTTTCTTTGGACTAAAAGTTATGAATTTGGTTTTATCCACATTGAGGGTGAGCAAATTCTGAGTGAGCCATCTCATAGTAATCTGTAAGGCTGCCTCTGCCTGAAGACGAACTTCGTTCCAGTCACTGCCTCGAACCAGAATAACAGGATCATCAGCGTAAGAAAATACTTTGGAGTTTGTGAGATCAATTTTACAGAGCTCGTTTATGTAAACTAGGAAAAGGGTTATCTATTTTAATGATTTGCGATCGACGACTAAGGTAACTTATAAACATGTTGAGCGGTAGGCCTCTTATACCAATTTTTTCTAGCTTAGTGAGGAGGAGCGGAACAGAGACAGTGTCAAAAGCTTTTGAAAGATCAAGGAAGATAGCCATAGATTTATATTTGTTGTTTAGATTTTGAGCTACTGAGTCAAGCAAGGAATTCTATTATAGCATCTTCCATGCTTTTACCAGATCTAAACCCATATTGGTTATTGGCGAGTATATTTTGTGAGGTAAGGTAATCCAGCAAACGCCTGTTCAATATTCTTTAGTAGATTTTTCTACTAAAAATATTTTTCTAATAAAAATATATAGATAACACAGATATAGGTCTGTAGTTGTTGACACTGTCTCTATCTCCACTCTTGTAAATAGGGTGCACAATGGCCTTTTTGAAAACAGCCGGAAATATTCCAGATGCAAGAGCAACGTTAAAAACGTGGCAAATCACAGGTATTCTAGCTCTAGCTCTATAAAACAGGGTGCTTCTAGCTCTATAGATCACAGTTGCGGGAATACCATCCCAACCCGTAGCACTTTTTATTCGTAGTCCACGTATAAGACAATCTATCTCATCGTTGTCCGTGCCAAATAGAGCCATCGAGTTAGGGTGTGCTTCTAGGGGTTTCTGTTCTTCTAAATTATATATCTTCAAATATTTCTAACCCTGGTGGGGTTAGAAATATTTGAAGATATATAATTTTGGGAGTTCATAATTTTGGATGCCATTTTTGTTCCCACGTTTGCAAAGAATCAAGTGATTGAGTTGGATCTGGAGTTATAGACAACAGCTCGCTGGCGGAGGCCTTACTCTTCTGAAGATTTGAGATAGTTTTAATAAGATTCCAGGTGGCTCTCGGATTCGTACGATGTTTTTCAAATTCTTTATGTTCATATTCGCGTTTTAATTTCTTCAGTAAGTTAGGTATTGCAAAAGGTTTTATAACAATTGTATGTGATTTTCAGGGATTCGTTATCAGCATCTGTTCTCATTTTGCGATACATTTTGTCTCGGTTTCGAATACACCTAAGGAGCCCGGGAGTGATCCACGGCTTTAGGATTCGTTTTCTGCTCGGGACAGCAGAGTTATGACTATTTTCTTTAACAACTATAGACACAAGATGGACCATGGCGGAAGCAGCAGTTTCAGCATCTTGACAGTTCATAATAGAAGAAAAGTCAAGATTTTCAAGAGCTACTACACAGGCTGCTACATATACACGTGGTGTCGACAAGAAGGCGATTTAGGGACGTGTAAATTCAGGTCACAAAAAAAACACAAGAGGAGCATGGTCAGTAATTAACGAGTCAAGAACTAGGGTATTAGTTGGTTTGTTTGATTTCAGAATAATGTGGTCAATGCAGCTATTATTGCGTGTCGGGAAAAGATGAGCGGGTAACATGGCATGTGACGCAACAGTATTGAGATACATGGATACATGTCAAAATTCGAGTCAATACAACTCTGGGCAATATTAATATTGATGTCTCCAACCAAAATTTTTCAAACCAAAGTTTTCCACTTATAACTTTTATCACTCACCTGTAAAGACAAAAAAAGTTATTTAAATAATCTAAAATACCCGACTGTTCATCTGAAATGCCAGAAACAAGCACATTTTTATTTTAAAAAGTGACAAACAGGCGGGACCCATTCAATTTAAAAATATATATTATGTTCAACAGGGTCCCGCCTGTTTGTCACTTTTTAAAATAAAAATGTGCTTGTTTCTGGCATTTCAGATGAACAGTCGGGTTTTTTAGACTTTTTAAATAACTTTTTTTTTCAACTTTTTATTTAAAATATTAATTAACATTTTTATAGTTTTCCCGGTCGTGTCACAATGGCACCCCACCGGGTTCAGAAAGTGAAAGAGCTAAGTCCATATTTTTAAACTTTCGCTATGTATAATTTTTGCTAGTATTACACTAATGATAAACATGATATAACTTTTTGAAATCCTTGTGTTAAGCCCTTTGATTTGATACCCATATTGCAGTACTCGAAAAAAAAACATTTTTCCTTATGTATAATGGCTTCGCACAGCCGCCATGTTAGATTTTTTCAATGACACCTGTCTAAGAACACTTGGGCTGCTAAGACGAATCTAACGATACCTCAATAATGTGAATCTGTTCAGCGGTTCTGGAGATATGAGGTAATAAAGAATATTACACACATACATACAAGATACGCGCGAAAAACATAACCGTTCCTTTGCAGTCGTGTAAAAAAACAACATAAGCCTTTATTCATGTGTAGATATTTGTTTACAATATTCACATGGTACTGGGATTAAGCGTGTCCTATCTTTAAATTTAAATTTTTGGTCTGAGGAAATACGATCATGTCTCTCAGTTTCGCAAGGATCTCAAGTGGCTCCCTATCCGTCTTCGCAGGAACACTCGAATATTATTCCTTTTGTACAACATCCTATTCAACCCTGCATATCCTAACTATCTGCGCGATCGTTTTTCATTTGCTCGTCCTACTGACGCACTTTGTAGATCCCACCTTAAACTCCATCTCAATTTCCCATCCCATAAAACCCGTTTCTATTCCCACTCCTCCTTTCATGCAGTACGACTGTGGAACTCACTTCCCGCTAAAATCCTTGAAGCTAAATCCATTCATATTTTCAAAAAGCTGGTCAAAGATCATTACAGCTATCTAACATCCCGTAATTTTATACATTTATTATAGGTATTTATTTTTATAGCATTAATATAAATATGTATTTTAGTTCTATGTATGTATATATTTGTTTATTATATCATTATAGTTTAATTGTACAGCTAAGTATGTTTTATTTATCGTAATTAGTATTTATACACACTGTGTCCATCATCTCCTCTTGAACTCTCCTGTCGCAACGCAAGTCTGCTGGAAGAAATTTCTTAGGAAATAAGCAGCACCTTTGTGCTCTTTTGTCTGTATTTTTTTTTTGTAAGTGTCATGTGTGTACATAAATAAATAAAAAATTGGCCAAGTGCGAGTCGGACTCGCCCATGAAGGGTTCCGTGGTAACTATAATAAATATAATATACTTAATATATTTAATTGAAAAAAAAAAACAAAAAACCTTAAAAATTTCTTAAAACTAGCTCATTTACAATTTTTACAACTACGCCAAATAACTTTGTTTTTCATAGTATTTGTATGAATTACAAAGTTATATTTGAGGTTTTAGAAAATATACTATATCTCTATAACTTGGAACTTGGAAACTTGGGTATATAACTTGGAAGATAATCAACTCAACAAAACAAAATGTTCCTAGAGAAGAAATTATTCAAATAAATCAAAATGGAAAATCTATAACGGATCCGCAACAAATTGCTGAAGTTTTTAATAATTACTTTATTAATCTTGTTGAACATAAAAACCTTTCGACATCATATCATAACAAAACGCTGACATTGATTGACAATAATAATAATTCCTTATTTATAAATCCAACAATTCCAAATGACATATTTAAAATAATTAAATCTTTAAAAAACACACACAGTACTGGATACGATAATATCTCTACGTCGGTTATAAAGTACGTCGCACTGACTATTAGTCCGGTTTTAAGCTACTTAATCAATCTATGTATTCAAAATGGAACATTTCCTAGTAAGCTAAAAGTCTCCATCATTAAACCTTTATTTAAAAAGGGCAAAAGGGAGGATGTCTCTTGCTACAGGCCAATAGCTTTAATTTCTATATTTTCTAAAATTATTGAAAAAGTAATATACAATAGCATTTATAAATATTTTGAAAAACATGATCTTTTTGTCAGTGAACAAAATGGATTTCGTAAAAACAAAACTATCAATATGGCCATCTACGAACTTCTTATAAGGATTTACAAAAACATGAATGATAGGACTCCAGTAACGGCTATGTACATGGACATGACCAAAGCCTTCGACCGTGTAGATCATAAATTACTGATAAAAAAACTGTATAGATACGGTATACGGGGTAATGCTCTGGACTTGATAGAATCGTATTTAAGTCAGAGATCACAAATAACTGAAATAAATAAGGTTTCTTCCGCGATGAAAACTGAAGTGAAATATTTGTCAAAGCCGAGAAGTGTTACATATGGAGTGCCACAGGGAAGTGTATTGGGTCCTTTGCTTTTCCTAATTTATATAAATGATTTACCAAGAGCCGTAAAAATTCCTTTAGTCCTTTTTGCTGACGATAGTACTGCTGTTTTCTCTCCGACTGACATAAACAAATTTGAAAATGACATAAACGATACTTTAAACGACATTATAAATTGGTTAACATATAATAATCTTATCATTAATTTAGACAAAACAAAAATAGTAAGTTATTTTCAAAGAAAAACCCCTTTGACATTAAATATAAATTATGAAACGAAAAAAATAGAGGAAACTGATACCATCAAATTCTTAGGTCTATGGATTGACAAAAATATGTTATGGAAAACGCAAATTGATACGGTGTGTAAAAAACTAAATAAATTTTCTTACGCTTTATACAGACTATCTAAAATTGTGAATCAAGCAGCAGTACTAACCGCCTATCATGCTTATGTAACGTCTACGCTTAGATATGGAATAATTTATTGGGGGAATGCTACAGATAGAGAACTCGCTTTTAGGGCTCAAAAGAAATGTCTTAGAGCAGTTTGTGGCATACGTGTCCCAGATAGCTGCAGGTCATATTTTAAAAACCTTAAGATTTTAACCTTTCCTGCCCTCTACATCTATGAGACTGCCACGTTTGTAAAAACCAATAAGGAAAAGTTTGGTAACCTATGCTCCCGTCGATATGCCCACAAAATAGCAAATATGATGCCCTCAAAAACAGCCCTACTGTCTAAAAGTTTCTTCGGAATGGCTTCAAGAATTTATAATAAGATTCCGAAACAAATAAGGGAAATTGAAAATATTAAACTTTTTAAAAAGCAATTATTTAATCTACTAGTAAATAGGCCATATTATACTGTGCATGAATTTTTGTCCGACAGATTTGAGACCAGATAGTGCCAATATTTTTATGTTTTGATGCAAAATTATAAAATACTATATATCAAATATTATTAATTAATGCTAATTGGAATGTTATTTTTATTTATTTGTAAATTGAATTAATATGTTATAGTTATTTTGTTTCCAAATATTGTATGCCTAATATGGTGGAGCAGTGCGAACGCACACAATAAACTAATAACAACCCTGTAACCACTGTCTCACAATAAACAACTTTTGACTTTGACTTTGACTTTGACTTTGATCTCAAAAACTGCCGACTCAATCTCGTTCAAACCAATTTTGGTTGAAAGTTTACATTAAGATCTACAACATATGGTTTTTTTAAGATTTTTCACTTTTTAATTATAGAAGTTAGAGGGGGGGACACACATTTTACGACTTTGGAAGCGTATATCTTTTAAACGAATAACTTTATGAAAAAGTCATTTTAGAAACCTTAATGTCATTTTTAAAGACCTGTCTATAGATACCACACACGTATAGGTTTCATGAAAAAAAAATTCAGTTTCAGTTCCATGTATGGGGAGCCCCCTTTATTTTAAATGTTTTTTAAATGCGGTTCACATAATACATCTATCTACCAAGTTTTACATGTATAGTCCTAATAGTTTCGGAATAAAATGGCTGTGACATACAGACGGACGGACAGACAGACAGACGGACAGACATGTCGAAACTATAAGGGTTCCGTTTTTTGCCATTCGGCTACGGAACCCTAATAAAACAAAGTGTGTGTGAGATATTATCGAAATTATTTATTTATTTGAAAGATGTAGTGATCCCATTATGTGTGGAATATGACATCATTCAAGTGTCCGCCACGGCTTCTCTGGGTGGAGCACATGCGAGATATCCAATTTTCCATGACTTTTGCGCATAAATCAGGCTGAATTCGACCTATGGCTTATGGGTTATGTTGGCTTTGAGGGCCGCTGTGGTTTGTGGTTTATTCGCATAGACCTGCGACTTAAGAAAACCCCACAAGAAAAAGTCTAGCGGGGTTAAGTCACAAGATCATCGCTGAATATAATTTTTCTATGAAAATTACGGTCAGTTGCTAACTGCTCCAGTGCCCATTCAGCGAACACACGTCGTTGTCTATGGTCGTTTACCTGAATTTTACCTTGAATTTTATACGGGTGCAGGCCCAAGTCACGACGCAAAATTCGCCAAGTTGTGGTCTGTGAAAGGCCGAGTTCTTGTGAGCGACGCGAAATCGACTGCCTCGGATTGTCCTGCACACTCTCACGGACAGCGGCGATGTTTTCGGCAGACCTTGCGTTGTTGGTCGATCATTTACCGAACCAGTGGACTCAAATTTATCCACCACACAACGAATAGTCCTCTCGGTAGGACGATTATGGCGACCGTAAAATGGGTGAAGCGCGCGGTGCGTTGCCCGAACAGAACACTCATTTTGATAAAACAATTTTATCATTTGCACGTGTTGTTGAATGCTATAGCCTGACTTATTTAAAGTTATCTGTGGCTATAGCTATCCATGATGATTTGGCAAAACAGAATGAATAAATGACAACCAATTTGACAGATGTAGCTTCAACAAGATGGCCGCTACTAACTGTCAAAGTTCGGACGTGCCTATTGGAAGACCCTTTATTAAATTCTGAGGCTATGGGCTATTTAGGCAAAGATACTGTACTATGTATTACACTATGTATTTAGGTTTATTTTTCCTAGCCTCATTCTTTCACAATTGTCTTAGATTTCGCTTTCAAAAGTGACATCTATAAATATTTATGAATTACGCGGTAATTCAAAAAGGTTAAGAAAAACGATAACGGATTTTCTTTACATATATTTCATGGCTTTTCCGTAATGTTTGAGAAAAATATCCAGATATATCAGTTAAATAAGTTTATAATAATAAGTCCTGTACTTACACTGTACCGCGTGTTTACTAGTCGACGTCTCGAGCAAGAGAGGGCCAACCGTTAGTCTTCTATCCGAGCAAATCATACAAACCTCATGACCGATTGACAAGTTATTCGAGCTGTCAAATGAGTTACATAGGCTTTAGTCGATTAAATACCTTGCTTGGGTTGCCAGAAATAAGCTAACAATATACTGTTTCTTGTGGTGGGAAAATCATTAAATGACTGCTCCCGCTCTAGGTGGAGCGGAGATTACTTATTTTTTTACTTTTTAACCGACGGCCAAAAAGGAGAAGGTTCTCTTTTCGTCGCGTATATTATTTTTTATGTAAGTATGTATGGATGTTTGTTCAGCGATTACTCCAAGACGGCTGAACCGATTTGGAAAATTCTTTTTTTTTTAGTTCCTGAGTATTGTAGGTATTTGGAAGGCAGTTTTTAAATTGAAATACTTGTTTGTTTTATTATTAGTTGCCAGTTTATACTGGCAGAGAGAGGTTAGAGAGGTTCAAGGAGTCGATGTTGTCCAGTTTAGAGAAACTACATTCAAATTTAGACCCCCTTTTTGTCAAGTTTCCAAATATCCTAAGTGCTCACTTATATCACTTGATGAACCTTTTTTGGTGGGAAATTTATCTTGTACCTTCTCTCGCTCTGGGTGGAGCGAAACGGAGTGTGGGACCTGTTCTTACTAAAACTCCACATCGTTTCTTCAATTGCCCTTACGTTCCGGGGCCGCGGTACCTAGTTAGAACATCCAAGTAGCCCCGGCAGGCAATACCTATCACTTGAGTAACCTAAGTACAAAGTTTCAAGTGAATCCATTGAATAATAATAATAATAAATATAATAAGATCACAAGAATATGGAGACAAAATAAAGTTTACATTATTCCTATAGTTCTATCCACGACAGGGGTAATCCCCAACCACCTCCTCAATAGTCTAAAATTAATAGATTTAGAAGAATCCGTTTATATAAACCTCCAGAAAGCAGCCATACTAAATACCTGTAGAATCGTTCGAAAATTCATGCAGTTGGAAGAAGAAAACACACTCTTATAAAAACACACACCACACGTTACATTTATTTGACTTTGGTCCGTAAATGTAGCAGAAACCAGCCTAGAGCTGAGAAAAGAAAACGATCTGTAATATAATAATAATAATAATAAAAAAATAATCTGTGGCCTGGCTGTCAACCAGCTTGTCAAAAATTTTCTTCTCAATTCTGTTTCAATAAATATTTAATAAAACAATAGTTATGTACAATGTTTAACCAAACGAAATCCGTAAGAAAAAAAGAACAAACTAATATACGAGTAGAAATGCAGAACATACCATCTACATCTTGGTAAGAAGAACCTTACATGAAGATAAAATGTTGACAAGACGCCGGGCACGATTGCAACAACCCACACCCCCAAGACCTGCGGAATCGTCGCTCAGCTCCGCCTCGCAGCCGCCGGGACCAGCTCCAGCCGTGAGTGAAGAGACTCCGGCCGCTGCAGTTGCGTCGAGCTCGAGCGACGAATACTTCTCGCCGCCGACGACACCACCACCTGCGCGTCGGCGAGGAAGAGGCCGCCCTCCGGCCAGCTTCGGACCTCAAGGCCCACCGGCCTCTGATAGGGTCCCCGCTGCCGGTGGAAGTGTGCAGCGCATGCGATGGACAAATTCCATCAATGAAAATGTCATGCGCTCATACTTTGGGGCTACAGAGGGGGGAACTAACCTGACTGCGTACCGTGGTCGGATGCTCTCTCTGTTTCAGGTACTTGAACCAGCAGTCAACGTTTCGGTCCAACGACTGTCGGATCAGGTGCGGGTCATCCAGCGTAACCATATGTTGGATGACGCCGTACTTGATAGACTACGCCTCGAATCACGGTGCAGTCGTGTCCCATCTGCTTCACCACAGGCTGCGGTGCAACTACAACCTAGTATCTCACCGCGACCCGACCACGTCGGTGAAGATGATGAGGACCGGGCTACATCCGTGAGTACCCAGTGTAGTGAACAATTGAGGAGCGCTTTGGAGTGTGCATTACGGGAGTATCGCTCCACACCACCTGAGCTGAGACCTCGTCTGCCTCGTTTGCCCATGCATAAGAAAAATAGGGCGCTAGTGTGTGCTCTGGATTCACTGTTGTCAAATTATTTTGACAATAGCGAAGACCTCACCGATACCCATTCGATCCTGTACTGTGCCGCTGTTGCAGCATGTCGGGTAGCTCATGTCAAGTTTCCAAAGACTGACAGAGCTATTCGACCAGCTGTACCAGCTTGGCAGTGCAGGATCGAACGTCGTATCGCTGGGGCTAGAGCACTCATTGGCAAACTTATCTGCTTCAGACAGGGCAACACTCGCCCTAGAGTGATGCGCTTTGTGAGGCGGGCGTTCGCGGGGACTGATATTAGTCCTCGGGATTATCTCACCTGCGTCACAGAGCGCATCGACTTCCTGAAGCAGAAAGTCTATGCGTGGGCAAACAGAATTCGCAGATATAAGCGGCGGGTGGAGCGATACACTCAGAATCGCACATTCCAAAGCAATGAAAGGTGGGTTTATAGGGCCTGGGAGCGACCTGACCAAGGTGTGACTGATACGTGCTTACCGGATGATGACGCCATGTGTTCATTCTGGCGCAGCATCTGGTCGGCTCCTGTCAGTCACACTGAGGGTGACTGGATGCGGGAGATCAGGCGCACGTGCGATCTTTTACCAGAAATGGGGGCAATCACGATCAGCCCCCAAGATGTAACCCGTGCAGTCCGTTCGTTATCTAACTGGAAATCCCCAGGGCCGGACGAGCTGCACAATTTTTGGCTTAAATGGTTCCAAAGATCGCACGCTCGCTTGGCATTTCAGTTCCAGTCTGCCCTAGAGTCAGGATCGCTACCTCAATTCCTAACTACAGGAATAACCCACCTGCTCCATAAATCAGGTAGTACTACGGAACCTAAAAATTATAGACCGATCACGTGCCTTCCTACGGTCTATAAATTTCTTACGTCCATCCTGAGAACTAAAATTAATAATCATATTGATGTAAATTCAATCATGTCTGTTTCTCAGAATGGATGTAGGAACGGGTCCCGTGGTACCAAGGAGCTGCTCCTCATTGATATTGCCATAAACCAACAGGTTCGTCGTTTCCGAAGACATTTGTCGACATGTTGGATAGATTATAAGAAGGCCTATGACTCTGTTCCACATACATGGCTCAAGAAGGTGTTGGAGTTGTATAAAATAGATCCAATGCTACGCAATTTTCTTGAGTCATGTATGGGGCAATGGAAGACGGTCCTCTGCTACCCAGGATGTCGACAGATCCAGGAAAACAGCGAACCGATTAGGATTGAGCGTGGCATATTTCAAGGCGACAGTCTGAGCCCTCTGTGGTTTTGCCTGGCTCTCAACCCTCTCAGTACATTGCTGGAGGGTTCAGGGCTAGGCTACCAGTTGAGAAGAGGTGGTCAGGTCATATCACACTTGCTTTACATGGATGATTTGAAAATCTTTGCCACCAGCAAATTGCAACTGACGGAGCTACTGAAGGTAACAGAAACTTTCAGTAGCGCCATCGGAATGGAATTTGGGGTGGACAAGTGTGCGGTCATGCATGTAAAGCGAGGAGAGATTATGGAATCCGTGGGAACTCAACTCTCGGATTCCATACACCTGAGATCCCTCGGATCAACTGAAACTTATAAGTATTTGGGTATGTCAGAAGCACTAGGCATCAATACTGCCTATGTTAAACAGTCATTGAAGGAACGCTTCTTTGGCCGTCTGAATAAAGTACTGAATAGTCTTCTATCAGGCGGAAACAAGGTGCGTGCCTTCAATGGTTGGGTTATGCCAGTATTGATTTATTCTTTTGGCATACTCAAATGGACTCAGACTGAACTTGACGCCTTGGACAGGCGGGTCCGCAAAACGCTGACTGCAAATCGGATGCATCACCCACGTTCATCGGTGATGAGGCTGTATATCCCCCGGAAATGCGGTGGTCGTGGTTTTTTAAATACTAAGACCCTGCATAACCGCGAGGTATGCAGCCTTAGGGAATATTTCCTAAAAGCTGACGTGGGTATGCATCGGGATGTGGTAGCGGTGGACAAAGGCCTCACTCCGCTCTCCTTAGGTACCGAAAATTGGCGCAAACCTGTAGTATTAGATACTAATGACCGCAGAGAAGTATGGCAGAGCAAGGAGCTTCACGGACGCTATTACCGGGCCCTTCATGGGTCTGATGTAGATACATTAGCGTCCGTAGCCTGGCTACGTTTTGGTGACCTCTTCGGGGAAACCGAAGGTTTTGTCTGTGCGATTATGGACGAAGTTATGATGACGAATAACTATCGGAAATATATTGTGAAGGATGGTACCGTAGACATATGTCGGGCATGTCACAAACCGGGAGAATCCATTCGTCACATTATCTCCGGTTGTTCTCGTCTGGCTAACGGATAATATTTGCATAGACACAACCTCGTAGCCAGGATTATTCACCAGCAACTTGCTCTTAAATACAATCTTGTGGAATCAGAAGTACCATACTATAGGTATGTGCCCGACCCAGTTCTCGATAATGGCAATATTACACTATACTGGGATCGGTCTATCATTACTGACAGGACTATTGTTGCCAATAAGCCTGACATAGTGGTGATAGACCGATTAGAGCGTCGCACAATGATTGTTGATATAGCAGTCCCCCATGACGAGAACCTTGTGAAAGTTGAGATAGATAAAAAAAATAAGTATCTTGACCTGGCACGCGAGGTTGTCGACATGTGGGATGTGGAGACAGCAATCATTGTGCCGATAGTCGTCACAGCCAATGGTATAATAGCCAAGAGCCTCGACCAACATCTAAGGAGGCTCTCGTTGGGCAGCTGGATCAAGGGCTTGATCCAGAGAGTAGTTCTTCTGGAAACGGCGCGTATTGTGAGGAGGTTCCTCTCTCAAGAGCCCTGACCACCGGTAGCTTGGACCCTGTTCCCGATACCGGTGGGCTACTATTTTTTATATTTTTAAATGTTTATATATATTTCTTTTTATTAATATTTAAAAATGTAATTAATATGTATATAGATTGAATAAATGAAATAATAATAAAAAATATTAATAATATAATCTCTCTGCTTGACCGAAACTTATAAGTATTTAGGTATGTCGGAAGCTTTGGGCATTAATGTTGCTGACATGAAGCAATCGTTGAGGGAGCGCTTCTTTGGCCGCCTGACAAAGGTATTAAACAGCCTTTTGTCGGGAGGAAATAAGGTGCGCGCCTTCAACGGGTGGGTCATGCCGGTGTTGATGTATTCTATCGGCATACTCAAATGGACTCAAACCGAACTGGACGCCCTGGATAGGAGGGTCCGCACACTGCTAACCGCAAATCGGATGCATCACCCACGATCATCGGTGATGAGACTGTACATCCCGCGGAAGTGTGGAGGTCGAGGCTTTTTAAACGCCAAAACTCTCCACAACCGCGAGATTTGCAGTCTCAGGGAATATTTCCTTAAAGCCGATGTGGGTATGCATCGAGATGTGGTTGCAGTGGACAAGGGACTCACCCCGCTGACTATGGCTAAAGAGAACTGGCACAAACCTGTTATACTCACCGCAGATGACCGCAAGGAGGTATGGAAAAGCAAGGAGTTTCATGGTCGCTACTATCGGGTTCTCTAAGGGCCCGATGTAGATTTGACAGCTTCCGTTGCCTGGCTACGCTTCGGGGATCTCTTGGGAGAAACTGAAGGTTTTGTCTGTGCAATTATGGACGAAGTTATCTTGACGAATAATTACCGGAGACATATTATGAAGGACGGGACGATTGACGTGTGTCGGGCATGCCATCATCCTGGTGAGTCCATCAGACATATTGTCTCCGGTTGTTCTCGTCTAGCTAACGGCGAGTACTTGCATAGACACAACCAAGTAACCAGAATTATTCAT
Organism: Tholera decimalis; assembly: GCA_943138885.2. NCBI lineage: Eukaryota > Metazoa > Arthropoda > Insecta > Lepidoptera > Noctuidae > Tholera > Tholera decimalis. The sequence continues at coordinate 177,547 of OW964553.2, read as the reverse complement.
CAGCAACTTGCTTTGAAATACAAACTTGTCGATTCTGAGGTACCGTATTACAAGTATGTGCCCGACCCAATTCTCGAAAATGACCATGTCACGTTGTACTGGGATCGGTCTATCATCACTGACAGGACTATTGTTGCCAATAAGCCTGATATAGTGGTGATAGACCAATTAGTGCGCCGCGCAATGATAATCGATGTTACCATCCCACACGACGAGAATCTCGTGAAAGCTGAGAAAGAGAAACACATAAGAACTTTTTACCAAAAAATTGAACCGACTCCCAAAAACACTGCAAAGTGAAAAATAACTTTAATTTCGGTAGTCGGTGTCTTTAGTTTTGTATTTTCGTTTTTGGCACCGACTTCCGAAATTAAAGTTATTTTTCACTTTGCAGTGTTTTTGGGAGTCGGTTCAATTTTTTGGTAAAAAGTTTTTATTTCACTCTTTTTAGTTGGTCGATTTTTAATTTACCTAGTTAAACCAGCCTAAATGTCAACTACTTATAACCTTTTACAAAATATTGCTTTTCCCAATGCGGGGCGTTAATTGTTGAGGAGTTCTGCTGGTACTTCACCATCAGCTCTACATCACCATATGCATTGTGAAGAGCATTAAGTGCTTAAGATCCATATTCAAGTAATCGAATCGCAATCCACTCAATACTTATTATTGAGTAGTTTCGGCAGCCATCTGTGGTCTTCATCATCAGTTCCACTTCCTCAAATGGTACTTTTTGAGAGCAACTGCACAAATTACTAGGTAATATTTGAAGAGTTCCCTCAATTTCTCCAGGATCCCATCATGAGATCCTGACTTTTATAAAAATGGGACCAATTTCGAAGTATACCCTTTCAATCAAAAAACGAATTTTCCAAATCGGTTCAAATCGGTTCGGGCATAAAAAAAGAAAAATACGCGTCGAATTAATAACCTCCTCTTTTTGTCGTCGGTTGATAAAGTATCTCGACTTAGCTCATACGATTGTTGACATGTGGAATTTGGACTCGGCTGTCATTGTGCCGATTGTCATATCAGTCAATGGGCTGATAGCTAAAAGCTTCGATGACCATCTGTCGAAGCTGGCGTTGCACAGCTGGATAAAGGGCCTGATACAGAAGGCAGTTTCGATACAGCTCGTATTGTGAGGAGGTTCCTTTCTCTGGAGACCTAACCACCGGTAGCTTGGACCCCGTTCCCGTTACCAGTGAACTGCCACTTTTTTATGTTTTTAAATGATTTTTTTTTTATTGTCACTTTTATAATGAAAAATATTTAAAAATGTAATTTTTGAGAGATATGTAAAATAAAGGAAATAATAATATTCCACAACTTTCACACAACGCCATCTAGTCCCAAACTAAGCAGAGCTTGTGCTATGAGTACTAGACAACTGATAAATATACATATATATTTCTAAATACATACATATTATAGATAAATTACACCCAGACAGAGAACAAATGATCGTGCTCATCACACAAACATTTGTCCTGGGTGGGAATCGAACCCAAGTAACACAATCGCGTCTAAAAACGGACTATTAGATATCTAATAGAATTTAATTTTATCGTCTACCTTAAGAGTAAAATATCCCCCAAGTAATCTTCAAGAACGCTTATAGACACAGTTTAGTAAAAGTGGGCACAACCTTATCCGCTCGGATAAGAATGAGTTAAGAAAACATGAATAGATAGAGATAAGAGTTGTAAATTTTCTAATTGTCTATAGAGATTTTTCTAGTGTCTCACTAAACTGTTTATAGATCACAAATTTTACTAGTAGATAGTTTATAGATAAAGTTGAGACCTTTAAAGAAGTCTTTACTCGTCGAGTTTTTAAACCAAAATTAACTCAAGACTAACAACTTTAAGTAACTTTTGATTTGTAATAGACAACGACACATAATGGCGAAGAACTTACAAGAGTTATTTAAACTTATTATTGTATTGCATCATGGCGTAACATTATAAACAAGCAAATCTATATGCGATTGAAATTCTACCGTCGATTATTATGTAAAACTCTCTTAAAATAGAGCGCCCGCTGTAAATGTAAGATTTAATATTTTTGAAGTGAAAACTTCTTTAGCGGCGCTGAGCACTTTTTGTATGGGTAAAAACTGTTAAACTCGCGTCAGGGTCACGTGACCGATCGAAAAGCGTAAGACTTTTTTTTAAGTGTAAACTTCTTTAGCAACGCTGTGATTTGAAAGTTAATGAAACGAAAAAGCGACACTATCTATCTGTTGGGACCTAGGTGTTAGGTCGCAGGGGTTGAGGTATCCCTGAGAGGCGGTGGGGGGGTGGGGGGGGGGAGGGAGGTTTCGTGGGGAGTTCAGGGAGGTGAGGGGTAAGAGGGGTCCCGTGTGGGGGGAAGGGGGTCTCGTCGGGTTTTGAGGGGGGTGTAGAGGGAGGAGTTGAGGGGTGAGTTGAGGGGTGAGTTGAGGGGGGAGTTGAGGGAGGAGTTGAGGGAGGAGTTGAGGGGTGAGTTGAGGGATGAGTTATGGGGTGAGTTGAGGGGTGAGTTGAGGGGTGAGTTGAGGGGTGAGTTGAGGGGTGAGTTGACGGGTGAGTTGACGGGTGAGTTGACGGGTGAGTTGACGGGTGAGTTGATGGGTGAGTTGACGGGTGAGTTGGCGGGTGAGTTGAGGGGTGAGTTGAGGGGTGAGTTGAGGGGTGAGTTGAGGGGTGAGTTGAGGGGTGAGTTTAGGGGTGAGTAGAGGGGTGAGTTTAGGGGTGAGTTGAGGGTGAGTTAACGGGTGAGTAGACGGGTGAGGTGAGGGGTGAGTTGAGGGGTGAGTTGAGGGGTGAGTTTAGGGGTGAGTTTAGGGGTGAGTTGAGGGGTGAGTTGAGGGGTGGGTTTTGGGGTGAGTTGACGAGTGATTTGACGGGTGAGTTGAGGGGTGAGTTGAGGGTTGAGTTTAGCGGTGAGTAGAGGAGTGAGTTGAGGGGTGTGTTGAGGGGTGAGTTGAGGGGTGAGTTGACGGGTGAGTTGAGGGGTGAGTTGAGGGGTGAGTTTAGGGGTGAGTTGACGGGTGAGTTGACGGGTGAGTTGACGGGTGAGTTGAGGGGTTAGTTGAGGGGTGAGTTTAGGGGTGAGTTGAGGGGTGAGTTTAGGGGTGAGTTGAGGGTGAGTTGACGGGTGAGTTGACGGGTGAGGTGAGGGGTGAGTTGAGGGTTGATTTTAGCGGTGAGTTGAGGAGTGAGTTGAGGGGTGTGTTGAGGGGTGAGTTCAGCGGTGAGTTGAGGGGTGAGTTGAGGGGTGAGTTGAGGGGTGATTTGAGGGTTGAGTTGAGGGGTGAGTTGAGGGGTGAGTTGAGGGGTGAGTTGAGGGGTGATTTGAGGGGTGAGTTTAGGGGTCAGTTTAGGGGTGAGTTGAGGGATGGGTTGCGAGATGAGGTGCTGTACGAGTTGCGGGATGAGTTGAGTGATGAGTTGAGTGAGAGGCGCGGCGTAGGAGAGGAGGTATCTCCCTCTCATTCTACGGCGCGGCGAAAATGTATGCCTGTGCCTGCTGTTTTGTTTAAGCCGGCTCTACACGTTGGCCAACACAGTGGCGAATGTAGTGGCCAGTGCCTATTCGCCAACGTGTAGAGGGGGTGTTTGTGAACCCAACATGCACAAACACCCCGTCTACACGTTGGCCAATAGGCATTGGCCACTACATTCGCCACTGTGTTGGCCAACGTGTAGAGCCGGCTTTAGGCGGCGCAGGACGCTTGCACGAATGTTCGTGTGTGTTAACATGAAAGTTGATTTTTCTAAGAAATAAACTTTTTAATGTAATATAAATTGTCATGTTTGTGTACGATAGCGCAATAAATAAATATTGTATTCTACCACATAAATGATAGTACTTTTATACTAGTAATTAAAGCAAATCGTGCAAAATTATTCCCTAACCATTCCAAAATATCAAAAATGCACAACGTTAATATTCAAGTTTTCACTTCTGCCGGAACTCCCGGAGTGCAACCTGGATTTTTTTTACCAAATTATTTCTATAAGGCAAGTTTTGAAATTGCATTATAATGTTTCAAATACTCATTTTATTAAAAATATAGTAATTTAAAACATGTTAAATGTTTAATTAGACATAATTTAATTATAAAAACATAATAATAAGCATTAAAATATGTAACGAAAATCATTTGAAGCAAAATTAAGCAATAAAAATGGCGTCAAGATAAAATTTACTAGAAAAACGACAGAACAAAAAAAAACAGATTTATGAGTGGTTTAAGATTATCTAGTAACTGTCATCCAGGTCATTAGATGTGTTGTGAACGGAAGACGATTCTATGCAGTAACATAGCAATCTAATTAATCAATTCAAGAGGGTAAGTAAAAGATTTTTTATTTATAGACAATGTGAAAAATAGTAGGTATAATAGTAGGTAGGTATGTATAGATACCTATACGCCGGCGGCGGTGGCGGTGCCAAAGACGCAAAGTGTTAACATAAGGCTGGCATACAAAAGTGGATGGATCCTTCCGTAGCTGCGTACCTATTCGTATTTAATTTGTGTTGCGTCCCAAATGTATTTTTGAACGATCTTTGGTGTGGCAACATTCTATTGTCTTTTTGATGTTGACACTTGACATTACTTTGACTTGACAGATAGACTTTGGTTCCGTTGTTGGAAAATGTCCGTCCTTGGGACTTTGATTTTATTGTAATTGGTAAAATATCGTTTGGAATCGCCGTTTGCAACCGATAATTGGGTCGCGATTATCTATTGTTTGAAGTTGTAATCCCCGGATTGACGAAAACCCTGGGATATTTTTGGACTTATCGCCGGTTGGTTGCCACCGTATGGCACGCGGAGTTGTTGGAATTAAGTAGTGATAAATAGCTTCAATCCGGTGTGAGTTTGTGCTGTGATGCTGATCTGAACCGCACCATCTGGAGACTGACGCCTTGTGACCGTTCAGAACACTTGACTTACATCACACTTTCAATTACTCACCTCATAATTACATACATACCACACTTGGGCGTGACCTAGGAAGGTCGAAGCTTGGCGAACCCAGCACAGAAGGTTAGTGGTAATAAGGTATTTATAAAGCCTCAGAGGCTATAGATTGTTGTTGAAGCGCCTGACAAATGTGTCTTAGCAGCGACCTGACTATTGTTAACTAGCTAATCGGTTTGTGTTTTACAATGTAATGCAACCTCACTTGCTGTACAGAATTCGTGTAGTTCACACCCATTAAAATAATTTCTTGTGCCGAGTAATCCATCATTTGTTGTTCATCCAGCAAACTCCCAAAATCCCGTACATGGTCCGTAACGAGCCGGATGACGTATTATTGAAGATCAGCGATTGTAATATTGAAGATTATAAAACGAATCAAGGATTGCAATCTCCCGATGTGGCGTGGAGGTCCTATTGCCGGTGAAATGGATTGATCTCAAGCAAGTTATTTGCGGTGTATAGTGTACATTTAATTAATATCGTCACCCAACACTCAGGTATTATTTATAATTTACCATATAAAAGGTCAGTATTAGGTTTTGTACTACTTATTGTATTGTGTCTGATTAAAGAATCATTAGGTACTTTGTTGCATTGTGATTAGTATTTATTTGACAGCATAGTTAAAGTTTTAAACTATAGCATTGCAGTATATTGATTTAGTTAGCTTATTTGCTGCATTGTTTAAGGTTTAATAGTTAAAAGCTGTAACTAATTCACATATTTATACACTTATCCGTGATTGTTAAGTGGTAGCAGGTAGGTATCTTGACATAGTGCAAATTAGTTGAGTGTTTGATATTAATGCAAGTCATTGTTAAAAGTAAAGTTATTAGTAAGTAATTAGAATCATTTGTGATAAACAATAAAGATTAGTGTTTTAATTGTGCTTATTTGTTAACTATATAGTTAGCGTTGAAGTTTTAATGTTGTACCTAGGTGATAACTAAAACTTGTAGGTGGTTTGACAAATAAATTGTATCGAGTGAATTTATGTATGCAGCTTACTTTGGCTTATTGTTGTGTATATTTTAGGTTCTGTATTGCTACGGCAACATATAGGCAGTGTATAAAACACAACTACGTGTGTATAAAATCATATTGTGTGTTAGTTTTAATTGTATTCCTGTATCAATTCCAGGTTGACGACGCTCATCTCCCAGTATGTCCGAGGAAAGGGATTTAGTTAAAAAGCGAGGAAGTTTTAAAGGTCGTTTAACTGCTTTCGTGACCTTCCTGGACTCACTCAAGGACAAAGAGTTAAATAGTTGTGATATCTCTGAGCTGCAGTTGCGCATGGGTAAGATCGAGTCGTTGTACGAGCAGTATGATGAGGTACAGCTTCGACTGGAATGCATTGTTGAAGATGTTAAATTACAACATTCTGAGCGTTCTGATTTTGAGTCTCTTTATTATAAATCGTTGTCCAGAGCCCAAACTATTCTTAGTAATTGTAATAAAGATGATAAGTCGATGGAAAGTTGTAGGAGTACACTTGCTAACATACACAAGCCAGTCAAATTACCAACGATACAATTGCCAAAGTTTAGCGGTTCATATTGCAATTGGCTAGAATTTCGTGATACCTTTACTAGCCTGATTCACTGTAACGATGAAATTGACGAAGTCAACAAGTTCCATTATTTAAGAGCGTCACTTGAAGGTACTGCATCTTTGGTTATTAAATCAATTGAGTTTTCTTCAAGCAATTACTCTGTGGCATGGAATTTGTTACTTGATCGATTTGATAATAAAAGGTTACTGGTGCACAATCATATATCCGCATTGTATAATATTGGGGTGATCTCCAAGGAATCTTCTAGTGCACTAAAGAGTTTAATCGATCAATTAAATAAGGACTTGCGAGCATTAGAGTCGTTAGGTGAGCCTGTAAGGTACTGGGACACACTTCTGATCTACCATGTTACTCAAAAGATTGATCAAAGGACTTATCGTGAGTGGGAGGAGTGCAAGGTTAAGATAGACAAGGAAAGCTCCATTACGTTTGACGTATTTATGCAATTCTTACGTAATCGTGCTGACCTGATCGAGAACTTAGAACGAGCTCGAAACAATCATTCACAAACGGTAAGTAAATCTAGTCCTAAGATCAAAGCGATGGTAGCTAATCAGTCTTTGAATAGTTCTAGCAACGACTTAGCTCCTAAAGTATGTCCTAAATGTAATAGTAATGATCACACTTTAATTAATTGTCCACACTTTCTTTCATTGAGCAATGACGCTCGCCGCACATTACTTCCTAGCTATAAGATATGTTTCAACTGTTTTCGCTCGGGTCATTTCGCTAACAAATGTAAAAAACCTGGTTGTAAACTATGTAAGCGTAGGCACAACACACTAATTCACACAGATTCTAACAGTAATATTACGAATACACTCCATGAGAATTCAACTAATAACTTGTCTGCGTCGTCTTCCATTCCGTCTGCTAACACAGAAACAAATAACGTTGCCTTATCAGCACATATTGCATCCTCTCAAGGTCATAAGCAGCGTGAAGTGTTGTTATCGACCGCCTTGATCAAACTGCAAGATCGTACTGGTTGTGTGCATCTCGTTCGCGCGGTTCTTGATAGCGGTAGCACTTCGTCATTCATTACGGAAAGATTGTGTAGACAACTTAATTTAATAACTAGCCAGGTAAATAAATCTATACTTGGCATAAACAATGTTACTTCGCACGTAGGCAAAACATGTCGTATTAAGATGACGTCATTAGATGATAGTTTTACTTCCGAACTTAATTGTTTTGTTTTGCCATTTATTACAAGTGACGTGCCGTGCCGTGAAATAAATATTTCTGATTTCGACATTCCGTCGAATATTACTTTAGCTGATCCTACATTTTATAAGCCCGCTAATATCGATATATTAATCGGTGCTGATCTCTTTTGGGGATTGTTAGGATCACAAAGACTTAATTTAGGTACCGGAAAACCAATGTTATTTGAAACTCGTTTAGGTTGGATAGTTTCCGGTCCAATTACTCAAAATTATATTTCATTGCTTTCTAATAATATAAAATGTAATTTAACTATTTCTGCGGATGACAGTAACTGTGAAATACTTAGAACCGATTTGACCAAATTTTGGCAATTAGAGGAGGTAGACATCAAATCTTTTAATTCGTTAATGCCAGAAGAGAAGTTATGTGAGGATCATTTTGTTAAAAATACGACACGATTGGCTGATGGTCGTTTTTGTGTTCGTATACCCCTTAAGAAAGATCCTTCGGTTCTAGGAGATTCTTATAAGAAAGCTACACACTGTTTATGCTCATTAGAACGTAGATTGAAGATTAAACCTCAATTTGGTAAAATGTACCATGATTTTATGTTAGAATACGAGTCGCTTAGTCATATGACCAAATTAAATAAACCTAATTTGTGGTCAGGCTACTTTATTCCGCATCACGGAATATTACGTGAGTCGAGTAGCACGACCAAACTTCGTGTAGTTTTTAACGCAAGTTGTCCTACTGTAACGGGAGTTTCGTTTAATGACATACAGATGGTTGGGCCAACTGTACAGGACGATCTATTGTCTATACTTATTAGGTTTAGATTCCACAAGTATGTTTTGTCTGCAGATGTGGAAAAAATGTACAGACAAATAGCTGTTCACCCTGCAGATAGACATTTGCAACAGGTGGTTTGGCGTGATAATATTTGTGAGCTATTAATGTTTATCAATTAAACACCGTCACATACGGTACGGCTAGTGCGCCATTCCTTGCGACACGATGCATTAAACAATTAGGACTCGATTGTAGGGACCCTAAAATATCTGAAATCATTATGCACGATTTTTACGTCGACGATTTACTTACCGGAGGAAATAACGTAGATGAAGTGAAATTCATCCGCACTGAAGTAACCAAGGCACTTGCTTCAGCATGTATGCCATTGAGAAAATGGAAGTCAAATGATCCTCAATTAGTTTTGGACACTGTTCCTGCCTCAGGCAACTTACTAAGCTCATGTAGTGTGCCTACCTCATTTGACTTAAATATTGCATCTAATGAGCCTGACAAGTTGCTAGGTCTCAGTTGGTATGTCGCTTCCGATGAGTTAGGGTTTCCTATATGTCTGGCAAAGTCTTCAGCTTGGAACACTAAGCGTGATTTGTTGTCCGTGATTGCGCGTATTTTCGATCCCTTAGGTCTGTTAGGTCCTATTGTTGTCACCATGAAGGTATTATTACAGAAAATGTGGTTGAATAAATTATCATGGGATCAACCACTGCCTGATGATATTAAAAAACATTGGGATACTATAATTAAATCATTGCCGCTTTTGCATCATTTCCGTATTCCGCGGATAGTAGTTTGCAATTTATATCGCGAGTTAGAACTACATATTTTTTCAGATGCGTCTGAGTCCGCATACGGTGCTTGCGTCTATGTTCGCAGTTTTAATGACGACGGTGAATGTTCGGTTTGTTTATTAATAGCCAAGAGTCGAGTGGCTCCCTTAAAGCCCACAACAATTCCGCGGTTGGAGTTGTGCGGTGCGGTAGTTGCTGCCCGTCTTTATGAGAAGGTGATTAACTCACTCCGAGTGGCAGTCAGTCGAGTCTATTGTTGGACTGATTCGACCATCGTGTTGGGATGGTTACAGATGATGCCTGCCAAACTTCAGCCATTTGTACGCAACCGCGTTGCTGAAGTTTTGGACAAGGCGGGTAACTGTACATGGAGGCACGTTCCAACAGACAAAAACCCAGCAGACCTAATATCTCGAGGTGTAGACATTAGTATTCTGCAGGGTTTAGACTTGTGGTGGTCTGGACCAGATTTCCTAAAACTGGACCCGTCTGAGTGGCCTTCTAAAGTTGAATGTTTAGGACCAGAGACGTTACCGGAGACTCGACCTAATGTAGTGTTAAATGTTGTTATTAATGAATCAACTGAAGCCTTGATTGATTTTAGTCGTTTTTCTAATTACCAACGGCTTATACGTTCCGTAGCTTATATGTTGAGATTCATTAAATCATGTAGGAAATGTTCTCCTATAACTAAATATTTATCACAGGATGAGTTACAAGACGCACTTAATACCGTCATTATTCAAAGTCAATCTGAATCATTTCCGGAGTATGAATTACTTTTAAATAAAAGGAGCTTACCTAAAAAGAGCGCCCTTCTCAAGTTCAATGCTTATTTAGACGATAAAAACATAATGCGAGTAGGAGGACGTCTCGATAATTCTAATTTTGCTTATAGCAAAAAGCACCCTATTTTATTACAGTCCACACATTATTTTACAAAATTATTATTTAATTTCGAACACAAACGGTTAATGCACGCTGGCCCACAATTACTACTAGCTTCTATCAGGGAATCTTATTGGCCAATAGGAGGTCGCAACTTGGCGAAGGTTTCTTATCACAAGTGTGTTCTGTGTCACCGTATGAAGGGAAAGGTTGTTGCTCCTATAATGGGCAACTTACCACAAGAACGTCTTCGTCCAGGTTATCCCTTTGAGAGCACGGGCGTAGATTACGCCGGGCCTATTATGTGTGCTAGTCGACAAGGTCGTGGATGCAGGCTAGTAAAGGTGTACGTGGCAATTTTTATATGTTTTACAACCAAGGCAATCCATTTGGAACTCGTTGGCGATTTAACTAGTAATAGCTACCTACTGGCATTGTATCGATTTATTTCTCGGAGAGGTAAACCCGTTGATATTTTTTCCGACAACGGTACCTCATTTGTCGGTGCGTACAACGATCTTTCAAAGTTTTTAAAATTAAATAGTTTGTCCTTGGGTGCAAGTGCAGCCAACGATGGAATTAGGTTCCATTTTATCCCTGCGTATACGCCGCATTTCGGTGGACTCTGGGAGGCGGGTGTCAAGTCAACAAAGTACCACCTTCGAAGAGTGTTGGGCAATTGTAATTTGACTTTTGAGGAACTATACACCGCACTAACTCAGATAGAAGCCATTCTGAACTCTCGTCCACTCACGCCATTGTCTTCAGATCCTACGGACTATACGCCGCTTACACCGGGTCATTTTCTTGTTGGGCGGCCCCTTACTTCCTTGCCGCAGCCCAAGTATCAAGATCACTCTGGCAACCATCTGTCTCGCTACCAACGAATAGAACAGCTTCGTCAACATTTCTGGAGCAGATGGAGCAAGGAGTATGTGGCGGAACTGCAAATGCGAACCAAATGGCGTTCTTGCAAGGATGGTTTAAAGCTGAACTCCTTGGTAGTGATTAAGGAGGATAATCTTCCTCCGCTGAAGTGGAGACTTGGGCGAGTTGTGGCTATTCACCCAGGAACCGATGGCATCGCTCGTGTAGCTGATATTCAGATTTCTACTGGAGTTGTTCGGAGAGCATTCAACCGGATCTGCCCATTGCCTGTGACCTCGAAATCTTGTTGAAATCGCTGCTTTCAACGCCCGGGGGCATGTTGAAGCGCCTGACAAATGTGTCTTAGCAGCGACCTGACTATTGTTAACTAGCTAATCGGTTTGTGTTTTACAATGTAATGCAACCTCACTTGCTGTACAGAATTCGTGTAGTTCACACCCATTAAAATAATTTCTTGTGCCGAGTAATCCATCATTTGTTGTTCATCCAGCAAACTCCCAAAATCCCGTACATTGTTGTAGGCCAAAGAGCCTGTAGTTTTGTTTATTGTTTTGAAGAGCAACGTTAAGCTCCACGAACCGTGGACAGTTCGGACACACCAGTATCGTTGCACTGGCCTAATGTAGTCTTGTACATTTGGTAAGCAGAGCGTGGGTTTTAATAATAAATCCACATAGTAAATTTGCAGTTTTGAAAATAACTTTAGTTTAATTACTTAATATAACTTACGACTTAATAAGTTTTGAATATATTGCTTTGTCAGCCGGGCTCAAATAGTACTTGTAGTTTGTACTGTAATTTGTAGTGCTAGCCCCTTGGTATTGTACAGACAAGTAAGATTGTTTGTGAAATTAGGAATTATTAGGTTGTATTTGGTACATAATTTGGTATATTGTTGTAAAAGTTGTTTGGTATTTGTTGTGATTAATAATTGAATGTCACTGATCTGAATTTAAAAGGTTATCTAAATAATAATCACACATTTGTTAACATAACAAGACTTGAATGGTGTGGATTGACTTATTGCAATTATTTGTATTTATTGTTGTTGTTAGAGATTGTCCGGAGCAATATTATACTTCAATTGTTGTGTTTATTGGTGTTTATTGTATTATACATTCAATTGTTATTTATTTTGTAACTAGCCATCTGTACCAAGCTAGATTCATACTTGGAATGGGTACAGGGTCGGATTTGGACTTGAAATAATTGAATTTAAGTTGTTATTTGGCGAAATTATTTGGTCGGCTAACAAGTCATTGTTGTTTGTTTAGTTAATTTTAGCCTGTTGTTTTAATATTTGATTGTTGAAATGGCCTCATTAAGGGCAGTCAGGGAGGCTGCTGCCGGATTGACCTCACAGTTGAGATGGTTCACATCGGCAGCTGCAACGGTTGAGCGTGTAGAATTGGAAGAGCTCACTCTTGCTCGGTATGGGCAAGTGATTGAGAGGATCAAGTCAGCTGATGCTGCGCTCACACGCTTCAACGAGTACATCATGTACGTGGATTTGGGGGTGATGGATCAGACAGCCCGCGATAAGATTTTGGGTGACTATGACCAGATTGTCCACCTGGGGGATGTTATATGTCTACGAGCGCGGGAAATTTTGAAGAGCCGGGTGCCTGATGCGGCCAAGCCGCAGACCCCCGTTGTTGCAGGCCCTGGACTATTGAGTAGGCTGCCCACCCTGGAGCTGCCACATTTTGACGGTCGCTTGGACCACTGGCTGGGCTTCCTAAATCTCTTTGAGAGTCTTGTCGATGCACGCTCGGACCTCGGACCTGCCCAGAAGCTGGCCTATTTATTGTCTGTCCTGGAGGGCGAAGCCAGAGCCTTGGTGCAGCACTTGCCGGTGACGGATTCCTCTTACCCGACCGCTCTGGAGCTTCTCTCCCGACGGTATCAGAACAAGCGCTGCCTGGCTGATGTGCACATCGACCAGATTTTAGGACTACCGGCCATTGCCAGCACGTCGACGTTGCGCACTGACTTGCTGAACCCGTTGGTCTCAGCGACCAACGCTTTGAGACGCCTGGAGTTACCGGTAGAACATTGGTCCTACTTGTTGGTGCACATAGTGCTGCAGTTGCTCCCCGCGGAGCTGAGGTCACGTTTTGAGCAGAAGTATGGTAGGGATAGTGCCACCCATCTTCCCCCCTTTGACGACCTCCTCAAATTTTTGGAAGACGAGTGTCGGTTTTCGGATAACACTCGTGGCGCCACGGGGTCACCCCCACTACCTTCTCAGCCCAGAGACCAGGGACGGACTAGGGCTCGGGGGCCTGTTGATATTCCCCCCGCCCCCCGTTTTGCTGGCGCCCGGAGTCCTCGGGCTAGGGGGCCTGTTGATGATCGCCCCGCCCCTCGTTTTGCTGGCGCCCGGAGTCCTCGGGCTAGGGGGCCTGTTGATGATCGCCCCGCCCCCCGTTTTGTTGGCGCCCGGAGTCCTCGGGCTAGGGGGCCTGTTGATGATCGCCCTGCCTCCCGTTTTGCTGGTGCCCGGAGTCCTCATCATTGTGACTTTTGTAAGGCAACGGGGCATGTCATGGCGCGTTGCCCGGATTTTTTGAATTTGCACGTAAGTGCCCGCCGCCGCATTGTCAACGCACGCCGTTTGTGCTTTTCGTGCTTGGGGGCCCACTTCCATCGGGACTGCCCCGACCCCGCCCGTGTAGAATTTGTGAAGGGTCCCACTTAGAGATTTTGTGCACCAACGCGAACCGCTCCAGCAGACCAGCTTCTGAGGGGGGTTCGCGCAAGGGACCCCCCCTTGCGCGAACCCCCCTCAGAAGCTCCCCGGAGACGAGCACCGGGCTGAGACCCGCAATTCTGTACGCCGCACTCCACCCCCCGCGCAAGTTGAACGGGAGCCCCGCGAGCGCCATTTGGTCTCCCCTCGTCAGGGAGAACGCGCATTGGCTGCTAGGCAGCAGTGGCCGGGTCGGCGCCGCTGCCTTTCCCCTCCGTTGGCGGAACGTCCCCGGCTGGAGTCGCGCCCTCCGCCATTCGGGCATCCGGTGGGATATGCCCCTCCAGTGATGGCGAGCGGCTCGGGACACCGCGCAGACGAATATTTTGATTGTTGGCCTCGTCGTGAACGAAGGCAGCCTGGATGCGGCGATCGGTCGCCGCCCAGGCATCACTAAGAGATTGACGCCTGCCCCGCTAAAGGACCCCCACGATCAAGACGGTTTTGTTGCCAACGGCCTCGGTCAAGGTCTGGGGACCCTTGGGTGACTCGATTGTGGTCTGTGCCATTTTGGACACGGGAGTCCAGGGTTGCCTTTGTCGTCTTGGTTAGCGGAACAGGTTGGCCTGAAGGTGAATGACCTTTCAGGCAAGATTTGGGGAATTGGCGAACCGGCTGACACCACTGTTGAGAGAAGGACCTGGTTTGAAATCACCCTTGTGAGTTGTCCGTACCCTAAAATTGGTGCTCCTGCCCTTGTTATAACTGAACTTGGTTGGGACGAGCCACTTCGGGAGGACGGTTGAGGCACTCTAGCCTTCCTTATGGGGCCCGTCACCCCCTTTTTGTTGCCCAAGGAGGGCCACTTGGTTCAATTGTTGGTGACTGATCGTCACACTAAGAACTCGCATGCCGGTTGCAATGCGCTGTTGGCCATTCTGCAGCGAGAAATTTGGATTTGTCGGCTGATCGCGTCAATGAGGCGAGGCCCTTTGCTGGCGTCGTAACGGACTTGTTGGTCCCCTTTTGTTGAAGACGTCCACCCTTCGTAATAGTAAGATTGTTAAGGCTTATTTGTGTGTTTGTCAGCCTGTCCACCAAGGCAGTACATTTGGAGCTGGTAACCTCCCTCTCGACAGAGGCCTTTGAGGCGACTTGGAAAGATTTGTGTCTCGCCGTGGGTTACCTTTGATTAGGTCTGATTGCGGTACGAATTACAAGGGTACAAGTAACTATTTGAAGGAGGTATACGCCTTCCTTAATGAGAGCCAGGTTGACATTGGTAATAGTTTGGCCCGCCGAGGGGTCACTTGGTTGTTTGACCCGCCAGCCTGCCCCCATTGGGGGGGTATTTTGGGGCCGCGGTGAAAGCGGCAAAGGGACGCTGGCGGAGATTGTTGGGAGACACCGTTCTCACCTTTGAGGAACTAGCTACGGTATTTGGCCGCATTGAAGCTGTGTTAAATTCGCAACCTGGTCAAGACTTCCAATTGATTAGCGGACGGGTAGGCCCGTCCGGGGGGGGGGGGGGGGGGTAGATGTTGCGTCCCAAATGTATTTTTGAACGATCTTTGGTTTTGTCTTTGATATTGTCTTTTTGATGTTGACACTTGACATTACTTTGACTTGACAGATAGACTTTGGTTCCGTTGTTGGAAAATGTCCGTCCTTGGGACTTTGATTTTATTGTAATTGGTAAAATATCGTTTGGAATCGCCGTTTGCAACCGATAATTGGGTCGCGATTATCTATTGTTTGAAGTTGTAATCCCCGGATTGACGAAAACCCTGGGATATTTTTGGACTTATCGCCGGTTGGTTGCCACCGTATGGCACGCGGAGTTGTTGGAATTAAGTAGTGATAAATAGCTTCAATCCGGTGTGAGTTTGTGCTGTGATGCTGATCTGAACCGCGCCATCTGGAGACTGACGCCTTATAACCGTTCAGAACACTTGACTTACATCACACTTTCAATTACTCACCTCATAATTACATACATACCACACTTGGGCGTGACCTAGGAAGGTCGAAGCTTGGCGAACCCAGCACAGAAGGTTAGTGGTAATAAGGTATTTATAAAGCCTCAGAGGCTATAGATTGTTGTAGGCCAAAGAGCCTGTAGTTTTGTTTATTGTTTTGAAGAGCAACGTTAAGCTCCACGAACCGTGGACAGTTCGGACACACCAGTATCGTTGCACTGGCCTAATGTAGTCTTGTACAATTTGTTATGGGCATATTCGCAGATTTGCGTACAAAACCCGTAATTTGACCGAGTAATAGATGAGTAGCGCATGTTTTGACATGTTCGGTTGTATTATACCTACTCAGGCGCGGTCGCAGCCTGCAATTTTGGAGGGGTCACTTATAATAAAATAAGTCGATTAAATTTGACTTCATTGCACAATACACTATTTTATTCCTTTTAAAGAGACTATATGAAAAAATATAGAGCTCTATCATAGCTCTATAATGTTATAAAAAAATAAAACCATAAGTAAACCTCGTTTTGTTTTCAACTTCGAAAATAAATTTTTCTAGGGTGTCCGGGAAAAAACTATAACTTTAGTTGGGGGTTGGTTTTTGAAGTCTGAGGCTGGTGAATTTAGGTGACAGCAGACCTATCCTTACCGAACGGTGGGCTACCCCTGCTCGCCAGCCGCAAACCCACGCCAACGGTGGCCGGACATCGGCTGCCAACGCCCGAGGCGTCTCCAGCGGCGGCTGGGGCGTGAGGAAGCAAGTTGTCTCTCCCTCACGCATTCAGCCTCCTCCTTCGCTAGCATGACTGCGTCGCAGAAGGAAGCAACTGCATCCCATTCCCGCTCGCCCCACACCATGGTCTGAACCAGGAACGAAAGACCGCCGCTGCTGATCGCCTCCACAAGGACACGGCGGTGCTCCGCCCAAGCGGGGCTCACTTCTACCGTATGCTCTTCCGCTTCCTGCGGGTTATCTTCACAATGACGACACCCAGGCGGGTCCTCCCGCTGTTTCGAATACAGGTACCTCCCGAAACAGCCTCGAGTTCGGTCAGCACCTGTATCAGGCGGAAGGTGAGGACGCCATGGCGTCAGCTCATCGGCGGCTCCAGCCACTCCTCAAAGAGGTGATTTATCGGCGCGATTGAGGCATGCCTAGTCCTTGCGCCAATTGTGCAAGCGCGCGAGTCTTACCACCTCCAGATCCTATGGCAAGGACCGTACAATCTCCGCGTAGAGCGTTTGGCCGTCCTAGATTGGGCAGGAGCTGCTTCAATGCAGCCTCTGCCTCGTCCAGCCTTAGAGCCAAACGTCGGAAGAGCTTTACGAAGTTCCACCGGCTGTCGAGGACGAAACCAAGCACACCATAAAATGTATCAGAGCCCGTTCCCACTTATCCGATCAGTCTTTTTTCTCGGTCAGTCTAAATAGACGGATGTACAAGTGGCAGTACAATTTGTATGGAGCTGTTCACATTATGACTGATCCGGGAAAAAAAACTGATCGGAGTTATTTGACGGACGTTTTGCCACTGCGACGATCAGTCAAAACGCCCGGATCGGAACGTTGCATCTAGACTGAAGACGAGACCTCCTCCGCCCCGCCCTTCCTCGCGTCGCTAGTCTCATTCGGCGTCTAGTGTATTACATTCTCTTTGGCGTCAGTGCTCGTGCAAAATGGACGTGGACGCTTGCGCGTTAATATATCGCTAGTCGAAAATAAACCCATATTGTGGGATAAAACGTTGGACGAGTACAAATTCACAAATCGACGAATAGAAGCGTGGCGGGAAATTTGCATAATATTAAATCCTGAGTTTGAGAAACTGGACGAAAAAGAAAGAAAAAAATTTAATTTTTTATTCAATACTAACTATGTAGGTAGTTTCATATAGCTGCTTCCTACCAAGGTATTCTTCTCTTGCTCTTCGAATTATATTTGCAGTAGGACCACCTCTACACGGTCGCGGATGTGAACGATGTGGAAACGAGCCCGTTTCTTCACTTATTGGGTTTTGTTGTAAATTAATACCGTCTTTATCTCGGACAAAGTTATGTAAAACCGTAGAAGCTTTTATGACGTTAATCGCCGTTTCTATTTGAAGATCTATCGGCCCATGTAGGCTAGAATACCAAAGGCACACTCAACATATCTTCTAGCTCGGCTCAAGCGATAGTTGAAGATTTTTTTTTCATGATCTAAATGTGTACCCCGTTATGGTCTTAAGAGATTCGGTGTTAAGCTAAAGCCTTCGTCACCAATGAGTACATACGGCATTTCTTCATGATTGTGTGGTTTCTTGTACCTACAGGCTTGGGGTTTTGTATATTTAATGAACCATCATTAAATTTTTACCAAAAGGTACTGTTCTTTAATATGGTAGAATCACACTCTTTTCCATAAATAAACCAACACTTATGTAGATGAATCGGTATTCTGAATCGAACACAGCTCTCATGTGACTGTTTCCAATAAAAATATTTCAATAATTGCATATCTGTATTTTATTAAACTCCTAAAACTATATTACAATCCAACTAGCCACCTTGGAAGAGCATTTCCTATATAAATATTTGAAAAAAAAAGGACGTACCTTAAACATATGGACAGCCTTTGTTGTGGACAAATGCACTCTCTAAATCTTGTGTCTTGTAATTTTATGTCCATTGAAATTCTTCCCAAGAGATCGTCGAAAGAGGAAAAAGACATTCGAAAGTAGTTAAAGAACTTTGCCTCGTCATTCCTTAATTCACCCATCAATGTTTCAAATATGTTGAAAATCGGTCTCGAACTATATAATGCACCCAATGTTGTCTCCGTTTTCTACTACTTTTTCGTCTCAAATACCACCACAATATAAGAACATCATCGTCGCCGTCCATCGCGTACGAAATACAAATGTAAACTGGCGGCGAGTTGAACCACCGACCTTCCGGCAAAACAGACTGACCGGATATAATGTGAACACCCACGTCCGACGTCCGGTTTCAGGGCAAAAAGACTGATCGGATAAGTGGGAACGGACTCTACGCTCCGTTTAAATAGCTTTCTTTTATTTTGTAGAAGATTTTTCAATTTGACGTGTACGATTTTGTGGGGGAGGGGGTCATGTCCCCTGTGACCCCCCCTTCGGACCGCGCATGTACCTACTATGCGTCCGCGGGGCCGCTCCGTCGCAGTTCCGACGTGTTGTCTTTTTTTTATTGTTTCCATTGCATAAAATCATCCAATTCAAATATTTAATGTAAAATACACTTAATTAAGCCATTTTTAGGAAAAAACCACTAGAAACACGTTTTCACTATACTTTTTTAAGACAATCTGAAAAATATCTATTTAAGTATTTTATCTAGACTTAAAAGTCTGTTTATAAGCAAAGATAAGAGTACCAATAGATAAAATAGAATGTTTTATCTTAAAATATATCATATTACCACTCACTGACTCACTGACTGACTCATTGACATAATTGTTCTCCCAGATGGATGGGGAGGTGGGTATATTTTGACAGATTCGTAAACAAGTAACTCTCAAACCTACGGGAAAAGTGCCAAACCTCCCCTTTTCACCCCCCTTCTCCCCCCCCCCCCTATCGTATCTCGGAAACTACGAGACCCGTATTTTTTTTTACGGATTCGTATAGAGGAGGCTCGGTTTAGTAAAAACCATTATTCAAAGTCGCCCCCCCGCTCCCCTTCTCACCCCCCTTAGGCGGATCTCGGAAACTAAGAGACTTGGAACATTTTTTTTTTCAGATTCATATAGAGGGGCAATGCTTTAGTCGAAATACTTGTGCAACCCCCCCCATCCCCCCCCCCCTCTTTTTTTTTTTTGTTTTTTTTTCACAAGCACGCGAGGTGCTTGCACCTCGCGCAACACGCAAATACTTAACCCCCCCCCATCACCCCCCCCTTTTTTTTTTTTTTCACAAGCACGCGAGGTGCTTGCACCTCGCGCAACACGCAAATACTAACCCCCCCCATCTCCCCCATCACCCCCCCCTTTTTTTTTTTTTGACAAGCACTCGAGGTGCTTGCACCTCGCGCAACACGCAAATACTAAACCCCCCATCACCCCCTCCCATTTTTTTTACAAGCACGCGAGGTGCTTGCACCTCGCGCAACACGCAAATACTAAACCCCCCATCACCCCCCCCCATTTTTTTTACAAGCACGCGAGGTGCTTGCACCTCGCGCAACACGCAAATACTAAACCCCCCCCATCACCCCCCCTTTTTTTTTCTTCACAAGCACGCGAGGTGCTTGCACCTCGCGCAACACGAAAATACTAAACCCCCCCATCACCCCCCTACCCCCCTTTTGTTTTTTTTTTTCACAAGCACGCGAGGTGCTTGCACCTCGCGCAACACGCAAATACTAGTTATCTATAAAGTTATATCAAGTTAGGTACCTTTAGGCTTTATTAACTATTTGTAGAGCATTGTATCTTAAAACATTCAATATACCTATAAACGTACTTAAAATAAGTGTGCTTTAGAACAAATGCTCTAAAAATAATCGAGCTTGAGAAAAAAAACTCTATAAGAATACATGTTCTTTATTGAAACCATCTTTAGAAAGCCCCTATCTAAAGATTTACCATGAATAGACTGTCTATAGACAGATTTGTTTTAAGCCTCCAAGACTGTGTTCATTGGGAACCCACGACCTTGAGCATAGCAGTCAGAAATAAAAAGATTCACATAATCTCGTAGGTAAGTACTCCTTTTTTATTTCCTTAGGAGTGTAATTTTCAAAAATCCTTTCTTGGTGGACATTCACATCATTTGAGGAACCTACGTACCAAGTTTCAAATGAATCTGTTGAATAAATAATAAGTTTCATATAAACTCGTACCCTCTTTTAACCCAGGAGAATTTCCAAAAATCTTTTGTTAGGGCTCGTTTACATCACTAGAGGAATTTATGTACAAAATTTTGAAAGGCTTGTACAAAACGAAATATACCCAATCTTGCACAGCGCTATAATTCCGGAACAACGTGGTTTTGTTAAACATCGATCGTCTGTTACAAACTTACTAAACTATGCAAATTATCTTTTTGAAAGTGTGGATAATAGACATTTGCAAGTGGATACTGTATACTTACATGACTTCAAAAAGGCCTTTGACAAGGTCGATCATGAAATTGTGTTGAATAAGATTGCATTTAATGACATATGGGGCAATCTGCTGAGGTGGTTTACGTCTTACATTACAAACAGAACACAGAAGGTTGTTGTAAGTGGCCATCAGTCTGACGCAGTTTCTTTTACTTCTGGTGTTCATCAGGGCTAATTCTGGAGCCACTGTTATTTATTGTATTCGTAAATGACATTGGAAAATGCTTTATAAGTACGAAATATCTATTGTATGCTGATGATTTAAGTTTTTAAAACTATTTCCACTATAGAAGATTATTTAAACCTTCCAAAATTACTTAGCATACTGTATTGAAAACAAACTACACTTAAACAGTTCCAAGTGTCATTCTATAAGTTTTACCAAAAACAAATCTCCCATACACTTTAAGTATAGTTTGAATAATACCCTGCTAAGTAACGCCTCCATTGTAAAAGATCTTGGTGTTCTACTGGATAATAAGTTATCAATTATCATTAAATTAACATGTGGAAAAAATTGTTAATAGTGCATTTAAGATGTATGGTTTTGTCACAGTATAAAGATCGTACAGTAGGTTGACGCCTTTGATCTTGTGGAAAATGCCGACAACGTCTAGACAGTCTCGCAGCGGCCAGGGTTGTCACAAGTAAACAATATTTATGAAATATGTTTTTTATTGCAGATCGACATCGTTAGCAATATTATTACTTAATATTTAACCTGCTCAAAAACAATTTTAACCTGCTCTTTACTACACGTATTATTTAGGAGTTGAGGGTGAACATAAAAATGCAGATGAGGCGTATACAAAGAGATTTAAAATTTGAACTGATGCACGTGATAATTAGGTACTGTGACACTTACTGTACTTTAATGTTGTTTAAGTGAAGGTTTTTTAAATAAATAAATTATAAAAAATGATGTCCGCCATTTTGGATTTCAATAAGGATGGCACTTTCGTAGCAAGCACCCCAATCAACCTCAAAATTAACACCCATATCAAATTATTAAAAAGAATGACGTCCGCCATCTTGGATTTCAAAAACGATGGCATTTTCGTAACAAGCACCCCAATTGACCTCAAAATTGACACCCATATCAAATTATTTAAAAAAATGACGTCGGCCATCTTGGATTTAAAAAAGGATGGCATTTTCGTAACAAGCACCCCAATTAACCTCAAAATTGACACCCATATCAAATTATTACAAAAAATGACGTCCGCCATCTTGGATTTCAAAAAGGATGGCATTTTCGTAACAAGCACCCCAATTGACCTCAAAATTGACACCCATATCAAATTATTACAAAAAATGACGTCCGCTATCTTGGATTTCAAAAAGGATGGCATTTTCGTAACAAGCACCCCAATTAACCTCAAAATTGACACCCATATCAAATTATTACAAAAAATGACGTCCGCCATCTTGGATTTCAAAAAGGATGGCATTTTTGTCACAAGCACCCCAATTAACCTCAAAATTGACACCCATATCAAATTATTAAAAAAAAATTACGTCCGTCATCTTGGATTTCAAAAAGGATGGCATTTTCGTAACAAGCACCCCAATTAACCTCAAAATTGACACCCATATCAAATTATTAAAAAAAATTACGTCCGCCATCTTGGATTTCAAAAACGATGGCATTTTCATAACAAACACCCCAATTAAACTCTAAAAATTGACACCAATATTTTATTTTAAAAATACGTACACCATCTCGAAATTTACATTAAATAATAAAAAAGTTCACCATCTTCAATTTGAAATTACTATTTTTCGTTATCTGTATTAGAATAAAGCTTGAAAGTATCGTTATCATTTTGAATAAAAATAGAACACCTAATAATATTAAGTAGGTATAAAAATATATAAAATGTCCAAACCCTCACGGCCCTGTGCGATTACCTATTAGATATTATTTTTTTTCCCGTCCGCCGTTCGGCGATCTTTATATAAACAAGATGAAGACTTGCAATCTCTCACAGCAAACGTCGTATGCACCATTTTAAATAAATAATTAAAAAACAAACACGTGCTAGCCCCGAATGATGTTTCCCAAGCTACTAACATAGTTTTGTTCGCAGCTTGGGATCGGCATTCCCGCGTCTCGCCCCTCACACCCCGCACGATTGCCCTGTCTAGACGTCTTCGTCGAACGACTGTATGATCTTTAGACTGTGGTTTTGTGATGATATCATCTACTGAGTTTAAACGGCCTTCGACCTATCTTTACCTATAACTACAAGACACTATGCAGTCCCAATATGGAACCTATTTTATAGAAGTACTAGCTTCTACCCGCGACTTCGTACGCGTAGGAAGGTTTTCCGGCGCAAATCCCGATCCCGTGGGAATTTCGGGATAAAATGTAGCCTATGTGTTATTCCAGAATGTCATCTATCTACTTACCAAAATTTCATTCTGATCCGTTCAGTAGTTTTTACGTGAAAGAGTAACAAACATCCATCCATCCTCACAAACTTTCGCATTTATAATATTAGTATAATATATATTAGTATAAGTATATTAGTATAGTAAGAGTAATAAGTAAGATAGTAAGATATAGATGTGATCGAGATGGTTCAGGGTAAATTTCTTGACATGCAATATAGGTGTTACAAAAGATATTTGTCGTAGGTACCTGTCGTACTCACAATTGCTAAGCAAGTATCTGTTAACTTAATATGAGAAAAATAAATCATATTATTATTGTTAAATACGCCTTTATTAACCCCCGACGCAAAAAAAGGGTGCATGTGTAATTCAATGATTCAACTAAATTAAAAGGGGAACATCCAAAGTGTACATGTAAGAGTCAATTTGTTGAACAAAGATCCTTTATTAATTTAATTCGCTACAGAATGTTACAATTTAAATACAAGATTTATTAACTTAATAACATCACCATATTATTATATTTTTCAGTATGTCGTTCAAAAATAATGTTGATGTTCCTACTGCCCACGTCACAAGGGAGCGACCGATGAGCGACAGATGGACGACCGATGAGCGACAGATAGGCGACCGATGAGCGACAGATGGGCGACCGATGAGCGACAGATGGGCGATCGATTAGCGACAGATGAGCGACAGCCGGACAACGGAGAGCGGTGCGGCGAACAGCCATCGCCATCAGCACCTGCCGGCAATCGCATCATTGATTGTTTCTGTTAAGATAAAAGTATGGAATATTTAACTATTTTAGATATAAAATATACATATGATATTATTTTATGTTCGATATACAAAATAAAAAACAACATAATTATTAAGGATATAAAGAACTTGATAAAATATAAAAATAATTAAGTTTATTGACGCTTCATGTTGGTAACCTGGTATCAGAATGTATGTGAATGTAATGGCAAAAAAAAATTCGATGTATTGAAACTGTATTTTTGGGTAAGTACCTGCATCTACCAATTCACAGGCTTTTCGTTAAGAAAAATTGGACTATTAACTGATATAACGGCAACTCGGTTATTTTATTTCCTCTTATTTCCATACTATCATCATGTCTAACGGTATTTAATGTCCGAGTCCCTTGGAAATATTTTTAAAAAGGTCATATTCTGACTCTGCCTTAACTTTATACATATACAAAAAAGCAAAAACGGTATTTCTAAGTTTTAACAAAAATAAAATCGTCATACCCAAATGGAGATTAGCCAAGACAAGCAAGCCACTCCTCATAAATAGCTTTTACAATACGTTTCCAAAGTGTGTGATAGAACTTAGCGAGAGGAAATTTAAAACCACGTTTTCACGATTTAGTCCATTTGTAATGCGCGGGAGCACCGTCTTGCTGGTAAAACAAGTCACGTAAAAGACCAGCAGGGACGTCATCCAATAGAACACTCACACTGCAACTAAAACGCTCACTGAACAGCGACCGTCCGACACCGCTCGCAGCTGGAGCACGACTGGCGGGTGGCGCCAACGTGTCTTGACATTTCGCATAAACATCAAAGAGGTAGCCGATGAATGCTTTATTTCTTTGAGATAAGGTCTAAATTTCTTTAAATTAAATAATTTTATTTCGTAAAAATGCCTAAAATTGTTTATGTAGGTAGGAAAACTGATTACCGAACTAAGTTTGATCGTGCGTTCAAATAAGCCTTACGCTTTGTAGATAAGGTCGGAATTCCTTTAAATTACTTATTTGATTCGACGCACACTATCATTAATATTAAATGCATTGATATCGTTTACGTGAGTGTGATGTGTATTACGAGCTATGAGCGAACTACAAATTATGTCATGCGTTTAAGTAAGCTCTATTACTCTGAGTTAAGGTTTCAATTTCCTTGAACTAAGGATTGTATTAATTTGCCATGAAAAAGATTTTTCCGTCAAAATTTAACAGCTATTTTTTTTGACGGAAATCGATTCAGAAGCTGATTCTGAACGAACTACTTTCAGGAATTGCGTTTATTCTGTTACAAGTTTCTTTGTTTATTATAAGTTTAACTCAATAAGACACACAAGTTAATAGGTACTAGTTCTAACTACCGTAACTCACCATCAAGTTCGTCCACCAGCGCTCGTCGAGTATCGTGCGGGGCACGGCTACTGCAACATGGAGGCTTCTCGTCGAAGGAACAAAAGCAAACGGCTTTAGGTGAAGGCAACGCAGCACGGTGACGCAGGACCAAGTGCAACTCACCATTACTATTCATGGCGGCATGTTCTGCGGTAGCGGGGAACATCAGATCTTGTCGCTACAGCAACTCACCATTACTATTCATGGCGGCATGTTCTGCGGTAGCGGGGAACATCAGATCTTGTCGCTACAGCAACTCACCATTACTATTCATGGCGGCATGTTCTGCGGTAGCGGGGAACATCAGATCTTGTCGCTACAGCAACTCACCATTACTATTCATGGCGGCATGTTCTGCGGTAGCGGGGAACATCAGATCTTGTCGCTACAGCAACTCACCGGGACTCAGGCGCCATGTCTAAGTCACAGTGTATGTTAGTACATACACTGTGACTTAGACATCGAACAAGCAAATATAGTTCGTTCACGTTAAGAAACTAGTGAGTCAACGCAACTGTGTAGTGCAACTACAGGGGAAAACCTGTTTTCACAATGGAGTTAAAATTTCAAACAATTTTTATTTCAAAAGAAGTTGAATGGATAAGAATCAAATTAATGCTTTAAATTAAAATTAAAGGCATTAGCAATATTTTTTAATCAGAGTCACTAGAATCTTCTTTAGTATTTATTATGAAAGAATTTGGTCTGCGTTCTCTATAACGTCATCCAAATTCTACATAAGATTTTTTCTTGTATCATGTGGTCGCAGCATTCCTTCCATTGATTCATCTAACGGCCACGAGTGAAAACGGACGTTTACATTATAGTGGGGTGATAACGAGCCAATTAACCTACCTTTGTGACACGAACACTACAACTGTGAACTTAGCTTTCTAAATTGTTGCCACCTAATTGGTCGAGGGGCGATAACTGCTAAGCCCGCAGCAAGCTCAGCCGTAGATTGAGTTGGATCCGCTTCGACTCTCGCCTTCAATCTGTCGTTGTCGACAATAGTTACAGGCCGACAAGTTGTAAATGTTTCGTGTCGTTCGCGCAGGGGTATTTGCATGCAGGAACTCATATACATTTTCAGTTTATCTATGGCGCCAAAAACTACCACAATTTGACAAAAGCAGCATCTAAACAATTACCTAAACGAAAATTGATCCCTGGAAAAGTGATGGTTAGTTTGGTGTTCTAACGCCTGTTTAATTAATCACAGCTTCGTACCAAACGGGATGAGCTTCACTGCAGATGTGTACCGAGAAGAACTAAGCAAAAGGATGGAGAAACTCGCACGTCTCGACCGGCTTCGGTCAATTTTCTTTTCAAGTCTGTTTAAAAAGTGATATATATATATCGTAAAGGAGGCGACGCGAGAGGGTCTCACCTCGGAGGCGGCGGGTGCAGCGGCGGCGGGGCGAACCCGTGCGGCGGGTACTGCGGCCCGCCCGGCCCGAACTTGAGCGGCTCGCGCATGAGCGAGTGGTACAGGTTGAGCGCGTCCACCAGCTCCGCCGACAGCTGCGTGAGGCGCGCGTGGCGGCGGTCGGCGCGCTCCAGCGCCGCGTCCACCAGCGCGCCCATGGCCAGCGCGCGCGCCTCGCGCCGCGCCAGCTCCGCCTCGTCCGGCGCCGCCGCGCGCGGGTCCGCCTCGTGCAGCAGCGCCAGCGCCGCGTCCATGGCCGCCTCGTCGATGTGCGCGGGCGGCTCGTCCGGCGCGGGCGCCGCGGCCGCGGGCGAGGCGCAGCGCTCCGGCTCGGCCAGCTCGCCCGTCACGAAGTTGGCCGGGAACAGGCCCTCGCCTCGCTCGTTGGAGCCCTTCCACCAGTTGGGGTCGCTCGAGTCGGTCACGGTCACTGCGAACACACGGCGACGGCTGAGTACGTCGCGGGGCGCGCGCTCGGGACGGCGCACTCTAGGCTGAACGTTTCATAGACATTCAAATCATTTTTTTTTAAACTGACTTTTTTTCACATGGACTGCTAAAGGAAACTAATTACATGCCTAAAACTATATTCTTTATGAAATGGGTACGTAAACGGAAGTCTGAGAATTTTTTCTTTAAAAATTTGTATGGAGACGAACATAAAAAAATACGACAACTCTGCTATCGCACAATTAGCCCTAATTCCCTTCTAGGGGATAAATCCTTGAATTATTTTGGATTTTTTGACATACTCGGTATCACGACCTCAGGTGCGCTTTTTGTTTAAAAAATGTACAGTTATGTGTTTTTTTCTTTTTTTGGTTTATGTGGCAATTTCGTTGGACCAATTTGGCGTAATATACATAAATATGATCTGAATAATTAACTACAACGAAAGTTCAAAGTTTTATTTTAAATACTAATAAAAAAAATGAATTTTATTTTTTTATTCTTGTAAAGTAAAATTGACATTTTGGTGGACCAGTTTGGACTTAAGTCTAAAATTCAAAGAATTATTAAATAAACACAAAAAAGTGGTATTTAAAAGCATTTATTAATTTATCACAAAGAAAAATACAGAAGCTTCAAATTAAATAAACAAAAGGACATGAAAATTAGAAACACTGAAATATACAAAATACAGTAAGAGTTACAATAAAAATAATTGGTTCATCAGTCATCAATATCATTAACTGAGTCTAACTAAGAGTCAGATTCTATCTGGGAAACTTTTACAACCTCTAAGTCAGAAGAATCAGATTCAGGTAGCTCTAGCACAATTAATTTCTTTGAAAAAAAAAAGATATTTTTTTGCATCCATCGTAGGTCTTACTGATGAAATAAGTGGATCAGATGAAAGAACAAAATTTCAAATATCCTCGTTGGAATTCACTCTGCTTTTCTTCCGAGAGTGGTGCTCTCGGAACCTCCTGAAATCTTTGTTACGAGTACAATTTTATTCTGGTTGATAATGTCAGATCCATGAAGCAGCACTTTGTGTACTGTTGACGACATATACACTGGTCAGCAAATAAACCGAGCCACCCGCTACCTAGGAACTCTGATTGGATTTTCTCAAAAAGTATAAAACTTACAACTATCAAAGTTATTTTATTTTATTTTATTTTATTTTATTTTATTCTATTCGGGAAACTTACAGCTAACTTATACTATGTTAATAAGCAATATACAATTGAAGGCCATTTACAAGTTTCCACTGATAAACACTAAAAACAAAAACAAGAAGAGAAAAAAAATAATAAAAGAAAGGTAATTACAAAATACCTATAACATAAATTAGAAAGTAAATAGAACACGATCGACAAATACATACAAACAGAAAATCATTTAGACGCAAATCATTACTTTTCCATAAAAAAGCTTTTCACCAACAATTGCTTAAGTCGAGAAGCACTGGTATTGAATATATCCAAATCATGTTCACCAGATAGTTTATTAAAACTTCTGCTCGCACGGATTAAATAAGAATTCTGCCTGTACGCTGACTTGGAATGAGGGACATGTAACAAGGTAGGATTACGAAGCATTTTGCAATGTGTAACGAATCCCAAACAGCTTAACAGCTCAGGGCAATCTACAGTACCATTCGCAATCTTAAATAAGTACGCCATATCCGCAATGCGTCTTCGCTCATGTAGTGGTAAGATGTGAAACCTCTTACATCGCGCTATATAATTGGGAGTATATTTCCTAGTCTTGTACTGCAAGAAACGTAGGAAGCGCTTTTGAATCCCCTCAATTCTGTCAATATAAATATTGTAACTAGGATTCCACACTTGGGAGGCGTATTCCAAATGGCTACGGACAAAAGCACAATAAAGAATTTTATACGTTTTTACGTTTTTAAAATCAGCTGACAACCTAAGTATAAATCCAAGTGCTTTGGAAGCTTTATTAACAACGTTATCGATGTGTGCGTCAAAAAGCAACTTAGAGTCAAACGTTACACCCAGGTCCCTAATAACGCTTATCCTGTTTATAACAGTATTATGTAACTTATACTGAAACTCGATTGCACGTGGTT
This sequence comes from Tholera decimalis, assembly GCA_943138885.2. NCBI lineage: Eukaryota > Metazoa > Arthropoda > Insecta > Lepidoptera > Noctuidae > Tholera > Tholera decimalis. The sequence goes on along the minus strand of OW964553.2, from coordinate 148,132 downwards.
TACGAGTGTAGGTACTAACAAAACATTTAGAAACATTCAGTTCAAGTTTGTTAAGGAGACAATAATTCTGAAGTCCGTCCAAGTCCCGCTGTAAACCAAAACAGTCAGAAAGTTCCGATACAGGGCATAAAATTTTCATATCGTCGGCGTACAGAAGTATTTTGGAATGGGTAAAGTATGAACCAATGTCATTTAAAAAAATAATAAAAAGTAAAGGACCCAGAAGGGATATACCTACAAAAAGTGCGTTTCATGGTGATTAAAATGACTTCAAATTAATTCGAACTCACATTGTAATCAAGCAACAAACACAATGCTAACGATTTGCTCTGTTTTCACCAGAGTTTGAAATTAGAGTTCTTTTTCTATACAATGAGGGTAGTCGGATATTTCTTATCATTTCTTTAGTTTTTGTCCATCGTTTGCTCAGACGCGTGTGTTTTTGCTACTTTTTTCGATTAATAATGGATACAACACCTCAGGAAGCAGCTCAAGCTGTAGCATTACTTCAAGCAGGCATTGCGCAACGTGAAGTCGCTCGAAGGCTTCGAATCAGCAGATCTTCGGTGCAACGAGTTTACAGACGATACCTAGAGACTGGAGCATTCGATCGCCGTCCAGGTACGGGCAGACCTAGGGCTACATCAGCAGCAGATGATCGTTATATCCACCTTACTGTTCTGCGAAATCGCCACCTCAACGCAGTTCAAGTCCAACAAAGTCTGCGTGACGAACGCCAAGTGGTCATAAGTTCAGATACCGTCAGAAGGAGACTTGCTGAACGGAACCTGACCTCAAAAAGAGCTGCAACAGGCCCAGTATTAACGGTAGCACACCGTCGAGCACGACTTGAATTTGCTCGAGAGCATAGGGATTGGACATTAGAGCAGTGGAGTAATGTACTCTTCACTGATGAGACCAGGGTGAGTCTACATGGAAGTGATCGACGTCAGAGAGTATATCGTCACCATGGAGAACGTTATTCTCAGTGTTGCATCGAGGAAACTGTTGCTTATGGAGGAGGATCTGTAATGGTCTGGGGCGGCATCTCGTTAACAGCACATACAGCGTTAGTTTTCATCGAACCGACGGGCCGTACACGTGGACTGACTTCTCATCGCTACATTACTGAAATCCTCGCAGACCATGTGGTACCTTACGCAGGATATATCGGACAGGATATGCAATTGATGCATGATAATGCACGGCCTCATGTTGCTCATATGGTGACCCAGTATCTACGCGACGTCAGCATTCGTACGATGGACTGGCCAGCTCGAAGCCCGGACTTGAATCCGATAGAACACTTATGGGATGAGCTGAAACGTCGGGTTCGAGCCCGGGTACCTGCTCCAACAAGGCTTCCAGTGCTGCGAATCGCAATTGAAGAGGAGTGGAATACAATTCCTCAAGATTTTATCGTCAGGCTCGTAAGGTCGATGAATACAAGGATGCTGGCAGTTATCCGAGCAAGGGGAGGGAATACGGAATATTGATCAAAAACATTTTTTGATTTTATCTTTGTTTTTGGCTTTAATTTTTTTTTTCACTTTATCATTACTAACGATTGTCACGACTGGAAAACGACTCTTCTTTGTAAAGTCCTTAATAAACACTGAAATATTGATTAAACCCAATGAGTTTCCTTTCATTTTAATCACCATGAAACGCACTTTCTGTAGGTACAACTTTGATAATTGTAGGTTTTTTAGTTTTTGAGAAAATCGAATTAGAGTGCCTAGGTAGCGGGTGGCTCGGTTTATTTGCTGTCCAGTGTAGTACCAATTACATAATGCCACATATCTTTCAGCAGTCTTGTACGTATATTCTTTGAATTTCTCAACCCTAATCCGTCTTATTCCAAAACACGATCTAAATTTAGTATTGGGATTATTACTAGACTAAACCATGACTAAATAAAACGTTATTATAAAATGAAGTTTATCACTAGTTCAGGAACTATCTAAGGTACTAAAGTTATTACGCGGAGACCCCTAGTTTAACCATGGATTAACTTTGATATCGGTAATAAATTTTTGAGGTTGCGTTGATTGTTATTATCTTTTTATTTGCAAATCGTAAAAAATGGATATTAAAATGATTGACTTGATAGATTTGGAAAATTTGGATACACTGGAGACGTCTCGGCGATCTTACAGACGTCGTCATCGTGTAAATCCTTTTGAATTGAGTGACGAAGATTTTAAATATAAGTATAGGTTCACAAAACATTTTGGGGAAAAAATTGTGGATATTTTACGTGAGGATTAATCCCACGACCCTCGAGGATGCCCATTGAGTCCTGAAGTGCAAGTGGTTTGCGCATTACGCAACTGGGCTTGCCATGAAGTAAGTACCCTTGGTCAATGCTAACATAACATTAGACAAAATCATGACAAAATCTAAATAATATCTATATTTACTACTATTATTGTTTTATTTGTAGATTAACGACGATACAGCTGATTTACATGGTGTGTCTGGAAAATTTGTCACGGATGTCCCGAAGATTTATAAAAATTCCTACTAGGTACTTCAAAATATTTTATATATAAAACTTATCTTCTATAATATGTGCTGATTCAGCAATAAGGCCACGTAATATTTCCTATAATAATAAGAACATCCGCGTTAGGTAGTCGAAATAAGATAAAACAAAACATTGTTTACCTAATAATAATTAAAAAATTATGTTTCACTAACTTTTTCTTCAGAACTCCAGTTTTTACCCCGTTTTTTCTTTTATTGGTCCATTTCATAGCTAGCTCACGTTAAATCACACACAACAACTAACGAAAAAACCAACTAACAAACTGTTAGTAATAGAAATACCAAGAATAATATCTATTAATAAATAAGTGTGTTTATTTATTCAAAAGGACGTAAACAATAACATTGGCTTCAAATGACGCGGGCTGTCCCCGAATGTAATTCACTCCATTTCAAGCTAGGGGTGTTAAAAAATATGACAACTTGATTATAAACAGCGCGTCAAAAGTACAAGTTGCGCTTGTTCATTATTATTGTAACCTGAACAACGAACAATTTATGACATATTTTTGTATTGATTAATAATTATTTAATCATTTCAAGTGTTACTATAATATCAATATTTATAGAAACGGAACGATGCTTCAAATAAAGATTGTACGAACGAATGAAAGAATGCCATTTTTGTTTCTTATCTGTGGATATTATTTGAACCATGGACCTTCTTTGGTACTAACAGATCCTCAGATAGTCTTCGTTTTGTAATTGGAACACATTTTGATACTGGTATACTAACGTTAATACCGTCACAATCCTAGACCTTTTAGTCTTGGTTTAAACCAGTACTTAAGCATTTTTTTGTAATAAGACCGAATATGTTCACCAGATGTAATAGGCTGTAAAATTATTGCAAATCTACGGATCAGTTCTTCGTCTAGACCAGTGACGGCAGCAGTTTTTTCTGGAAACTAAAAGAATCTTCTTGCAGTGTTGCCGTCATTGGTAGTTCCGTGGCCTTGCTTAACCATATCGATGAGCAGATTCATTTCTTCCTTAAATCGATTTTGGATAATCTTCTTTCTTGCATCTCTTGAATCCTCTTGAGCTTTGGTTTTACAAGACGAAACTTTAACATCCAGTCTGTAGGCAATATGCAGGAGACATTCCATCATGTTGATGCGTGCATGTAGAGAAGAAATTCCAAGATCCATCATGGAGTCTGATGTCCCATGTTTTTCAATTGCCTTCAAATTGTTCAGTTCAGACGGCTTCGCTAAACAAACGTAGCATGACGCATTTGACTTTGCATCTGAAATATATGTGCAAACCTTAGCATCAATCATGGTCAGCATAAGTTTGTGTCGAACAGTATTGCTGCCACATTCAGTAGGTCGAAGTGCTGATATTTCGGCGTCCATTTTTCTATTTTCTTCTTTCACTACTGCTTCGCTCTCCTTAAAAAATAAGAATTGCACTGGCCGACATAATGAAACTGAGCAAGGCTTTGGGTTCTCCCATACTGTCTCTTCTTCACATGTCATTTTCAGTGGTACCAATGAGGTCACGAATACTCGAGTCATCATCGTCAGTGTTTTGCGTTGATTCCATTTTCTGCTTGTGTCTATTCTGGCTGGATGCTCCATTAAAACCCCGCTTAGATATTAATATTAGTTTTTTTTTCATGAAGATCTTGCGGTAAACATTTCATGATTCTTTTTACTGTTAAATCCAACAAAGCCTGCAGCGTAATTTTTGCTGAAGAGTCTGTTACTGTAATGGAGTCACATTGAGCTGGGTAGCACTCGTTCTTTTCTTGCTGCACTCTATAGTAAGAAGGGTATAAATTATTAAGACCTTCCCGAATAGCTGACTCTCTCAATGTAATGTATTGCCATTTTGACAGTTTTAGGGATAACAATAAACCAAGAGCCTTTTGAGCAGTAAAATTTCTCTATGAGGTGGTTTCTTTATCTTGTCTTGAAATTGGTCGACTGCTTCTGGATGTTTTGTTATATATTCAATAAGTGCTAAACGGTTTTGACCATCTTCTTTCAATTTGTATACAGCTGCATAAACAAGTTCCGTCGAATTATGGTCCATTAGGTCACCACTCCGTCTTTTTTTGCTTCGTTCCCAATTCTTCGTCGTCGTTCCACATGTTGATGTTGATGGCTCCGCAGAAACTGATGTACCAGGGCATTCTTCATGAGCTATATTAGTTGCATTCTCGTGAAGATTTTCTTTGATACAGCTCGGCCAATCAATCTCAGCCTCGAGCCAGCTTCCAGATTCTCTTTGAAAATTATCAATTTTCCGGTGTGCTGATTGCCATCGTTTTATCGGCTCTTGTTAACTTTCGGCAAAATTCTATTAAGGTAACACCATCTTCTTCTGATAAACTATGCGTCAACCGAGAAACTACATTATAAAATAAATGTTGATAATCGCTGATGCCTTCGGAACTTTTTAAAATAACGAATAAATCAAGGTTTGTCACAATGCTATCCATTATTGGTGTTGTACTTTCTATCTCTTTTGTAGTGTACGCCATTAACAAAAATCGAACTAAACTACCCTCATGATCATGTTTGGTAAATGATTCGACGAAATACTAATATAATTAGGTAATAGTTACTCAAATCATACATACATACATTAGCTTATCTGTTTCACGTTTTTGATTATATTATACAGTGCACTTATTTGAATATGTAAGCCATTAACCGCTAATGAGTAATAATTAACCGGCATAATTATAAGGGTCGTTAAGTTTTACTGTCTTATTTTTGATTCTAAGAAATTTGTTAGTTACATTGTATTATTAATTCAATAAATAAAATACGCCATGACATGTTTTTTTTATTATTTTTTTGTATTAATATTTGGATTACATTATACAATGTTAAGTCAAACTAGTCCACCAAAACTGACACATTAATAAAAAAATTATATTTATTATTTTTATCAGTTTTTTTAAATAAAATTGTTGTAGTTAATTGTTCAGATCATATTCATGTATGTTAAGCCAAATTGGTCCAAAGAAATTGCCACATAAACCATAAATAAACACATACCTATGTACATTTAAAAAAAAAACGTATACGTAACGTAAACGTTAACGTATTTTTTATGTTGTCTCCATACAAATTTTTAAAGAAAAAAATCTCAGTCTTCCGTTTACGTACCCATTTCATAAAGAATATATTTGTAGGCATGTAATTAGTTTCCTCTAGCAGTCCATGTGAAAAAAAATGTCAATTTTAAAAAAATGATTTGAATGTCTATGAAACACTGATTTCAGCCTACAGTGCGGCGCCGCGCGGCCTACCTATCTCGCCGGCCAGGAACGTCAGCTCGTTCTCCTCGGCCGCCTCGAAGTCGTAGAGCGCGCGCACCTTGCGCGGCGCGGGCGCGACGGGCGCGGGCGCGGGCGCTGGCGCGGCGGGCGTGTCGGGCGCGACGCGCGGGTACAGCGATGAGGACGCGGGCGCGGCGTCGCGCAGGGACAGCGCGATGGCGCGCGCCAGCTCGTCCTGCTCGCGCTGCGCCAGCGCGGCGGCGGGCGCGGCGGGCGGCGAGGCGGGCTGCGCGGGCCGCTCGCCCGCCTCGAGCTTGGCGTTGAGCGCGCGGATGAGGTCGAGCTGCGGGTCGTCGCGGAACTCGCCGTCGGCCCACTTGCGCACGAGCGCGCGCAGGCGCGAGCCCACGGCGGGCTGCGCGCGCGCCAGCAGGCGCCGCAGCTCGCTCTCGAAGTCGCGCGAGGCCACCTCGAGGTGGAAGGTGCGGCCGCAGTTGGCCACGCAGGCGTCCAGCAGCGTGGCGGCGTGCACCTGCACGTGCGGGTCGGGGTGCGCGAGGCGCCGCATGATGGCGCGGAGGCAGTCCTTGGCGCTGGCGGTGGACGCGCCGGCGCGGTCGCAGATCTCCATGATCAGCCCCCATTCCTCGCTCGTGTTGTTCTCGCTCGTCGCACGTTCTACAACGATGAACGCTTTTCATTTTTAACCACCCCCAATCGCCCACTAGAATTGACTAGAATAACTCCTACTAGTACCACTTGGGTAGATAATATATTCTCGGATACTGTACCTTTTTGCAAAAATAATGAATTTAATAGTTAGACTCTGATCATTGGGGGCAACTAATCAGTTTACCAAAAAAGTCAATAAAATGTTTAAAAAAGTTATTTCAAAGAGTTTTTGAGCAGTCGGGTTTTTTAAATTTTTGAAATAACTTATTTATTTATTTACTTTATGGAGGACTTACAGCTAACAAAAACATAAAAAGAGGAATACATAGTCGCCAGCGAGCCAATAACAAGTCTTTACGTTTAGACTTATACTAAAACTAGTATTTGCGTGTTGCGCGAGGTGCTTGCACCTCGCATGCTTGTGAAAAAAACTAAAGCATTGCCCCTCTAAATCAAGTATTTGCGTGTTGCGCGAGGTGCTTGCACCTCCAATCCATAAAAAAAGAAAAATACCGTTCTCGTAGTTTCCGAGATACGATAGGGAGGGGGGAGAAGGGGGTGAAAAGGGGAGGTTTGGCACTTTTCTCGTAGGTTTGAGAGTTACTTGTTTACGAATCTGTCAAAATATACCCACCTCCCCATCCACCATCTGGGAGAACAATTATGTCAGTGAGTGAGTCAGTCAGTCAGTGGTAATTTAGCTTTATATAGTATAACTAGTATTTGCGTGTTGCGCGAGGTGCAAGCACCTCGCGTGCTTGTGAAAAAAAAAAAGTGGGGGGGGGGTGATGGGGGAGTTGGGGGTGTTTAGTTTTTGCGTGTTGCGCGAGGTGCAAGCACCTCGCGTGCTTATGAAAAAAAAAAATGGGGGGGGTGATGGGGGGGGGGGGGGGGTTGCACAAGTATTTCGACTAAAGCATTGCCCCTCTAAATGAATCTGAAAAAAAAAATGTTCCAAGTCTCTTAGATTCCGAGATCCGCCTAAAGGGGGGGAGAAGGGGGGCGGGGGGGGGGGACTTTGAAAAATGGTTTTTACTTTACCGAGCCTCCTCTATACGAATCCGTAAAAAGAAAAAAATACGGGTCTCGTAGTTTCCGAGATACGATAGGGGGGGGGAGAAGGGGGGGGAAAAGGGGAGGTTTGGCACTTTTCCCGTAGGTTTGAGAGTTACTTGTTTACGAATCTGTCAAAATATACCCACCTCCCCATCCACCATCTGGGAGAACAATTATATCAATGAGTGAGTGAGTCAGTCAGTCAGTGAGTGGTAATTTAGCTTTATATAGTATAACTACACTTCTGGACACATCTATTGGCCCACCTTGTATTTTCAGTTTCGTTTGGTCCTAGCTAAAATTTTATATTAGGTCGAGCAAAAAGTTTTTATGCAGTTTTGAACCTGGCACATTCACAATTTCATTCAATAATCTTTTTTTGAATTTCGAACACAGAATTTAAAGAAACAAAAGACAATTTGGAGCCTGTTTGTTGATATCAAACAATCGAATACTAAGAAAACTTGGTTTTATTGGTTTACTTGGATTTAATTCTTGAAAAAGTGATTGATATCTTTGCTTTTGCAACAAACATTACTTATTCTTAACATTAAGGTGAGGTTCTATCAATAATCTATGGATACTTCACCTGAAGTCGCCGCCCAAGCTGTGGCACTTATTCAGGCCGGACACAGCCAAAGAAACGTGAGTGCTCAACTTAATTTAAGTCGATCTGCGGTCCGAAATGTTTATAGGAGGTACCTAGAGACTGGCGGCTTTGTTCGTCGCCAAGGAAGGCCACGATCTCGGGTCACAACTGAAAGGCAGGATCGATTCATCGTGACGACCAGCTTGAGAAATCGTCACCTTACCTCCATTGAGATACAAAACCAACTTCGCGACTTCCACGGAGTATCTGTGAGCGCTCGAACTGTTCGGAGAAGGTTAAAAGAACGCGATATGGTACCACACAAGCCAGCTAATGGGCCCAAACTAAAGCGAGCCCACCGAACAGCGCGCCTTCATTTCGCACGCAGTCATTTAAATTGGACACAGCAAGATTGGAGCCGTGTACTCTTTTCTGATGAGTCTAAAATTGTGTTACATGGCAATGATGGAAGGAAGAAGGTCTACCGGCGTAAGGGAGAGCGTTTCGCACAATGCTGCTTTGAAGAGAGGGTTGCTTATGGCGGTGGCTCATGGACTGTCTGGGGCGGTATATCCGCGAGCGGCAAAACTCAACTTGAGGTTGTTACAGGACCACGGCTGCCAACATTAAATGCTGAAAGATACATTCGTGAGTGCTTAGAACCTCACGTGATACCATACGCGGACTATGTGGGCCCAAATTTCCTTTTTATGCATGATAATGCAAGAGCCCATGCGGCCGGCATCGTCAGGGAATATCTTCGGGATGTGAACATCACAGTTATGGACTGGCCAGCCAGAAGCCCAGACATGAACCTCATTGAGCACATGTGGGACGAGCTAAAAAGGCGTGTTAGGGCTCGTCAGCCAGTTGCCCAGACGATGCAGGAGTTGAAAACTGCCATAGAAGAGGAATGGGAGATGATCCCTCAAAATTTCATAGAGCGGTTGATAAACTCTATGCCTAATCATATGAGAGCTGTGGTAGATGCCCATGGAGGCAACACGCGTTATTAAATTAAACCTTTATTTGATAAAACATGTTTTTTATTCAAAAATTAATTGCCTTTAACAAGGCGCATATCCGACTTGTTAGGCGTAGGTCCATGTCGTATGGTATTCTGAATTCAAATTTAAAACTATACGATCGAAAAAGATGGTAAAATGTATCAGGTTTAAAACTGCATCAACAGTTTTTGTTCAATCTAGCAATCATATTTCGGTAGGGGCCATCGAAACCTAAACTCTAAGGTGGGCCAATAGATGTGTCCAGAAGTGTAGTATTTGCGTGTTGCGCGAGGTGCAAGCACCTCGCGTGCTTGTGAAAAAAAAAAATGGAGGGGATTGATGGGGGGGGTTTAGTATTTGCGTGTTGCGCGAGGTGCAAGCACCTCGCGTGCTTGCGAAAGAAAAAAAAAAAAAGAGGGGGGGGGTGATGGGGGGGGGTTGCACAAGTATTTCGACTAAAGCATTGCCCCTCTAAATGAATCTGAAAAAAAAAATGTTCCAAGTCTCTTAGATTCCGAGATCCGCCTAAAGGGGGGGAGAAGGGGGGCGGGGGGGGGACTTTGAAAAATGGTTTTTACTTTACCGAGCCTCCTCTATACGAATCCGTAAAAAGAAAAAAATACGGGTCTCGTAGTTTCCGAGATACGATAGGGGGGGGAGAAGGGGGGGGGGAAAGGGGAGGTTTGGCACTTTTCCCGTAGGTTTGAGAGTTACTTGTTTTAAGCTTAGCTAAATATTCCGATAACATGATACTGCATTTTTTGTAATTTTTGCTATGTATGTCTATTATCTTATTAATTTTATTATATAAAAAAGGTCCTAAAAATATGTAAAATCTATAAACAAATGCATGTATGGGAGGATTAAAGCGCAATGTTTTGTTGGGTACGTTAAAATAAAATTTAGAAAGTAGTTCTGGACTATCAATATTATTGTGGAGGATTTTCAAAAAATACAAACTGTCTGCAATTTTACGCCAATCTACCAGTGGCAACAGTACTTCTTACAGAGTCGATGATAACCTGCTGGTTGATATGGTATCTTTTGATGGAAACAAAGATATTTGATGAACCGTTTCTGTATATTTTCAATGCTCATCATACTCGAGCTGACTTCTTACAAAAGTGCAATACAATATTTTGAGAGTTTTAGCATCTGTAAAGCATTAAGAAAGACGCATTATAAATCCCAGAAGTTTCAATGCTTTTTTGACTATGGCGTCAATGTGTGTATCAAAAACTAACTTACTATCTTGAAAAAACGCTCAAGTCACGGATAATGTTGCTTGGCAAGATTTGGCCCGCCAAAGTATAAGTGGTGACCAGGACCGCACGTTTCCTTGTGTAAGTGATAACGGAACACTTTAATGGGTTGAGATCTAGTTTATTGATCCGACAATACTCTTCACGCCGACATAAGTTAGCTTGTAGTGCCAGCATATCATCAGCAGATTCAAAAGTGGCACAAATTTTCATGTCATCGGCAAAACATAATAGTTTGGATGCATGGAGGCAAAGATCAATGTCGTTCACATAGACCACAAATAAGAAAGGACCGAGCAGCGAACCCTGAGGCACCCCACTGGGCACATTCACCCAGCTAGACATATAGTTATTAATTACTACCGCTTGTGACCTGTTATCAATGTAAGAAGCGAACCATCTCAGCAGGTCTCCACGAATGCCTATGCGTCTCAGTTTCATTATAAGGGAATCGTGGTCGATCCGATCAAATGCCTTACTGTAGTCCGTGGAAACCACATCAACCTGCTTACCATTGTCCATAGCATCTGTTATAAAATCGTTAAATAGGATCAAGTTAGAACTCGTAGACCGTCCCTTTAGAAATCCATGCTGGAAGGTGCTCAATGAGTTTGCAAGGACGGGGTACAACTGGTTATAGAATGATAATCCTCTCAAATATTTTGGCAATAATGCACAGTTTGGATATAGGTCTATAATTGGTAATCTCAGTCTTTGAGCCCTTCTTATGCACGGGTGTAATAAATGCAGATTTCCATAGTTTAGGGACGACACCTAGAGACAAAGACGTGAGTTAGTAAACTACATTGAGATAAGAACGGTAATGGAAGGCGCACATTTAATAAGAAATGTAGATGTCAAGTTATCAGGCCCGGCCCCTTTAGATGGATCCAAGTTGCGAAGAAGACCAGCAACAGCTTCGATATTTATTTCTATGTGACAAATGTCAGACGACTATTCATCACTGTCGAAGGGGAGGACAGAGGCTGAGCTGGGGGGAGTATTAGCTGAAGTGTTATCGAGAAAAGTCGATAAAAAGTAAGAAGAAAAAGCCTCACAAATAGATTCTCCTGTAAGCAAAGTTTCAACATTATAATTTAATGTATTGGGAATAAACAGCATTCGAGTTGTAGCGATTTTTAACAAAGGACCAAAAATGTTTAGGGTTCTTTTTAATTGAGCTTTCAGTTTGATTGAGATAACACTTATAATAATTATGAGGCTTCCATAGTCTTCACTCTTTCACGCAAATATTTAAAAGTAAACTCATTAGACTTGTTGCCGTAAGTTTTAAATTTTTTCAGGTATTTATATTTTTCCGTAATTGTTTTAATAAGTGACTAGCTTTTGCCCGCGACTTCGTCCGCGTGGAATAGTTACTTTGGGCTAACATTAAATTTAACCCCGATTTTGAAGCATTCTTCATTGGCGCTCCGCTCCTATTGGCCTTAGCGTAATGATATATAGCATTTCTCTATAAATTGACTATTTAATTAAAAAATATTTTTTCATTTCGAACCAGTAGTTCCTGAGATTATCGCGTTCAAACAAACAAACAAACTCTTCAGCCTTATATTATTAGTATATGAAATGAAATGAAATGAAATGAAATGAAATGAAATGAAATGAAATGAAATGAAATATTTATTCTGTAAATTGGTTATCAATAACACTTTTACACGTCATGTTTTTTTGCGTGTTTAGTTTAGCTAGATGAGGCCGGTATTTCCTAACTGACTACTCTGAGAAGAAACACCGAAACAAACTCAGAGGTCAAAGTCTCTTTTAAAGTCCAGACAATTTGTATTTGTATATGAGAAGCATGTAGGTTAATGTCTGTGGTATTCTTTTGAGGAAATAACCACGCAAATTTGAGCGGACCTGTCCAGACAGTGCAAGCATTTGTCAGTTATCGTGTAGCTCAACTTAAGGAGAACTTAAGGAGCTCAACAATTTGACGAACAATACCAAAGTAAGGACCTTTGGGTAGGCCACACAAGTACTCAAACTGCTTGACATCATTAAATTAATTATAGTGAAAGCAAAAACAATGAAGAAAGAATAACCTACATCGTCCTCACATTTACAATAATGAAATAATTTTATATACATAAAAAAAAACAACAATATAAAAAAAGAAAACAACAATATATAAAAAAAACAACAAACAAAAACAAAAATTAATAGGTATATACAATACTTGAGAAAGCAAAATTTTAATTAATCAAAAATAAATCATCAATCATAATTTTAAAAAGAAATAAAATATAGATAGCTGTTGCCCGCGACTTCGTCCGCGTTTCCGTCGTTTTTCGTAAAAAAAAAAGTAGCCTATGTCCTTTCTCACGGTTCAGTGTTTTTGATGTAACAGACAGATTAACTTTCGTAATTTAGTAGGGAAATATAATATGTCAATCTATAATACTGTTGAAAAATATCGCAATACGGAACCGCACAATATTATTGTTAATAGCTGTGCCCGCGACTCCGTCAGCGTGTATGTTATGTGCGTGTGTTATTAAGTTAATGTATTGGTAATATTGTTTAGATCACGTTCACATGAGGCTTAAGTACATATAGAACGAAAATACTTCAGCGCAAAGCTTCCGGGTAAACTATGTTGAAAGTTGACCCGTCCGGCACGTACATAAACATAAAGATTTCTAGAACTGCTAACCCGGGAAAGAGCGACGTACAACTGACCATGCGAGAAACAACTGACACCGAGATCTACTCCAGCAACACGAAAAGTCTGCCCTTGAGCCTTATTAATTGTCATTGCATAACACACCGATACTGGGAATTGCGTTCTTTTAAATTGGAATGGAAAGTTGTTTGGTATTATAGGATTTCTGGGAATAAAGACAGTTTCTCCTGCACCGCAATCTGTTAAAGGAGATTGCCACGGAGCAGGTCCCTTTTGTGGTATCTTGTGCCTGATTTTAATAATAACATAAAAATATGATTTAATTTTTGCGTTCAGGGTATTTTTTATACAATTTCTTTCACCCTGGGAATAAAGTTAAAGTTAATTAATAGTTAAACATTACGTTGACATCCGTTTAATTCAATGTAGTCTGTGGTTTGATTGGAATACAAAAAAAAGTTGCCAGGTATCAAAGAATTAAATAACTAATGCCATATTTTAATCAATTGAGTAATCAATATCACTAAACAATTAATTTATTTATTAATTTTTAATTAAGTATATAGGTACAACCTATAGGCAGTTTACATCTCAATTAGATCTCAACATTTGACAACTTCAACGCTACTGTGTTAGTACATATTTTGTTTTACGACGATGAGGTAGAATGATGTTATCCCTGTCTTTTTATACGTATTATTGTACCATATATACATGTATATCTGAAATCTACGACAATATGTGTACGCCAAATATGAGTTTATGTAAAGTAATTAGTGCGATTTAATTTTCAGTTGATAAATATGTAGCTCCAACATAGTTGTATAGGTGTGGGTTTACTATAAACCTCTGCTTACTCCTTCGGGGATATAGGTTATGTTACGTGTTGTTAAAAGTCTGTGTTCCTCAACTTAGACACTAAAAGGAACCGTTTCATTTGTAAAAATAAACAAAAATATTTTAATGATTAAAAAAAAAACAGCAGTGATAACTGTTATCTGGCATGACATGACATGACAAAAAATCATAAATAATTAGTACTACAACCACCTGTAAGGATGTTACGGTTTTCCTTGCCGTTTACGAGATAATTCGATTCTTGATACAAGTTTCATACAAATTTTTCTTAAATAAATATAATTCCTTAGTTTTTGTGCTGAATTAACTCGGTTGTCACTTTTGTATATAACTAATAGAAGCGATATCCGGCAAAAATCCGGCACTTGCAAATTAAAATCCGTAAGTCTATGAAAGCTGATTTTCAGCCCACCGTGCGTCGGTTATTCACGACACCGGCGGCTCATCCCCATACCAGGTGTGACCTTCAGTAGCCTGGAGAAGGCCCAGCGGGATTAGGCAAACGCAAAACATGGGCGGAGGTCATTCTGTATGGCTGTGCATCTGTATGTCACAACCACTTTATTCAGAAACTATTAAGACTACAAAGTTGAAACTTAGTAGATGTATTCTGTGAACCGATAAACATGTTTTTATGCAAAATTAATTAAAATAAAAAAGTAAAGGGGGCTTACCCATTCATGAAACTAAAACTATTTTTTTTTTAATATAATATAATAATATTCCACAACTTTCACACAACGCCATCTAGTCCCAAACTAAGCAGAGCTTGTGGTATGAGTACTAGACAACTGATAAACATACATAATTATATATTTCTAAAAACATACATATTATAGATAAATTACACCCAGACAAAGAACAAATGATCGTGCTCATCACACAAACATTTGTCCTAGGTGGGAATGGAACCCACGACCTTGCGCATAGCAGTCAGGGCCACTGACCACTATACCAACGGGCGGTTATTAAACATATGCATGTGGTGTTTCCCTTTCTAGAAGATAGATTGCTTTTTAAATTACATTAAGTTTTCTAAAACCATTTTTTCTCAAAGTCAATTGTTTGACAGATATAGGTAGACTTCCAAAGTGGTAAAATTTATAACCTCTTACTTTTAAAATAATAATGGGCAAAGAAGTATAAATTCAAACTTACAACGAAAATTAGTTTGAACGAGATAGGTACTGCTAGTTCAGTTTTTTTGATAAAGCACATTTTCAAAAACTGCAAATATAATATCTTGGTTATTTATACAAACGGTTGACGAACGAATTTGGTAATTTATGAAAAACAAAGTTAATTTTCGCTAATCTATGTTTGGATATGAAATCTTTCATTGGCGAGTCCAACTCGCACTTGGGTAGTATTTTTTTTCAGGCATAATCGTTTATTAGTTAAAATTCTGGGGTGGGCCCAGGCGATTCTGCCCCTTCCTATGTCCATGTGACTGTGCCATCTCAGTATATTTATAAGAATCTCTTGTATGCACACAAAAGTATTAATCTGTTTAACAAATACAGTGATATTCATAATGTAAATACAAACAAAGACACGGGTTTGACGCAGTTTGTGCACTTCGCACTTGACGCAAAATGTGCATATCGCATTATGTGCACTTCGCAAAATGTGCAAACCCATCTTATTGACACCGGCAATGCATTCCACAATAGAATAGCCTGCACTGTAAACGAATGGTCATAAAATTTTGTGGAATGTGTAAACATCAAAAGTCTCAAATTATCTAATGATCTCAAATCTCTAATATGTGTGTCATGAAGGAACTTGATACGTTCTTTGAGATAAAAGGGAGTTGTTGGATTGAAAAGAATACAGTAGAGTAATGATAAAATATGTGCATCCCGGCGAAGGTGGATAGATAGGCAGCCACTTGAATTTATAAGAAAATTGAGTAAACAAAAGGAGAATAATCGGTAGTGAGAAGAGAAGGAAGATTGTCTAGAGTTTTGTTTTTAACAGCCCCATTGAAACTACAAGAGGTGGCGAAATGTAGACTGAGTAATTCAAGATCTACATCTTCAGGAATAGACTCTTGATGTGACTTCCCAATCCCATTGATCTAAGAAATTTCCAGACTTTAGTTGGATCACCGTTTTCAATGGACTTATGAATGTGGCGGCGTTGGGCATTCCTAGTTGCTGCGATTGAGGAAAGGACATATTTTCATGATTTAAGGAGCTAGGTCTGCACTTGTATCTAGATTTTGCAAAATTACTTTCACATCATCTGATAGCCACGGAGCAAGCAGATGCTTGATCTTGAACGACAAACAGGTGCATGTACATCATACAGCTCAATGAGATTGGAATTAAGGAGGTTAATTTTTTCATCAATCGACTCTGCATGAACAAGCTCAGACCAGTAAATATTCCTAGCATCTTCCTGAAGACCTTCCAAATTCATTCCACCAAAACTGCAGACCCAAAACTTTACTTTGCTTTGCAAGTTTACTTTGCTGTATGTCAGTCAATTTGATGTACTGCATTACCACATAGTGCAGGGAGGGTAAAACTATCGAGAGCTCTAAGAGTGATCCTCAAGGTGTGTACTTGTCGCCCTTTCCTTTTTCAAACATAAAAATATAACCTCCATCATTTGCAGTGAGGCTAAATAGGGTTATGACCTTTCTCAAATTTCAAACTACTTGCATACCAAATTTCAGCCAAATCTAGCCAGTACTTTCACAGATTAGCATGTTCAAACAAAGTAAATTAAAAAAAAAAATTCTTCTAATGTACAATGTTACAAGGCTTTTGTAACTAGATAAATTACATACCACTAAAAAGCGAGAAATAAAGAAACAATTTAACAAGAAATAAAACTCACTTCCAAGAGAAACTCTGCAAAGTGAGAAATTACTTTAATTTTGGAAGTTAGTGTCACAAAACGTTAATACAGAAACAAAAACAACAACTAATTACTAACTACCATCTTCGAAATTAAAAGGTGTATTTGCTTGAATTTTGGTATGAAACTAGTTTGAAGCTAGAGGAAGGTTATAAGCCCTGTAAATTTTTTTAAGTTTTTTTTTAAGTATTGCTTCCCAAATACAATTATTGCACCTTCCATGCTACCATTTCACCACTTTTGGTTGAATGGCAGAGGATGCCTACGGCATGCAAGTCCTCCTTTGTTTCTATGTAAATGCAATGTAAACAAATAAATAAATAAGCAGTGGGCTTCGCGAAAACATAATTGCTACCTACACTTATTATTAAATAAATTTATTTACTTAATTTCTTAACAAAGACAACTGAACTGGACGTTCGGGTTGCATGTTTGTGTATCTACGCCTACTAAAATTTAGTAATAGACTTACCAACATCTTGATCAAATGGTGAAGAATTGCCGAAAATCCCCATATTTATACAGTAGAAGAAGCACCCATGAAACACCACAACTTTACAAGGACTTTACACAATATGAAGAAAAATTTTACTATCACTGATATTTTTTGTAATCACCTACTACTTTGAATACAAAGAATAATTTTATCAACACACAAATACGTGTTACAATTAAATTATTAGTCACCAAACCAGGTACCCAATGACACAAACAGCTTATGTCATATTGACAATTTGAATTTGACATTTTGACATTATGTTCACAAAGCTCAGACTAAGGAAAAAAGAATAGACATGAAATACCTACGAAAAAAGCGTGCATACCTATTGTGAGTCTGGCACAAAGATGGCGGCTTGCCGTAGAGCTGCGCGCATTATAACATCGATAGTTGAATTTCACGGTGCTTACAGATTTCAAAATTGTCGAAAATGAGTTTAACGTTTAAGAAATTCATGGCCCTTTGCTTTAAGTTTTTACTATTTTTAACTAATTTCCCTATAAGCCTTATTTCGTTTCGCAAGGATTAAAAAAATAGGCCCCCAATCCAGATGCACAGGTTTTTTTTAGCTTTCTTCAGTTTTATTTACGTGGTAATGTGAGCTATAAAAACGCACACGCTCGAAGAGTGTCGCTTTACATGGCAGGCAGGGCACGTGGATACTGAATAGATGCTAGTGCAATTAAATTAACTATCTGTATTCTGTACTTGTACAGGTATGTTCATAATAAAACAAATTTTACTATGGTGTGGTATGTCTATCCCATTTATTCCCAGTTGTCACTGCGGCGATCACGAATAAAAAACTGTAGCCTTGTGATCGCTGTTCATTGCTCGCTTTTTCCTGTGAGCGTAGTATGCGACCGAAATTGCGGCCAGAACAACTGTGGCGACCACGCTCAACATAGTGGGTGCGAGTAAAAAACCTCCTACACACAGTGCCGCCGGCTGGGCAGGATGCCGCGCGCGGCTCAGGGTTACTTAGCGCTTGGAATTAAGATTGAGTTTCGTGCGGACTTCTAGTTTCTGCGACTTGTGCCGGGGCATATGTGTAGGAGCCTTATTAGAGAATCACTATTACTGATTAGCATACCACGACTGCAGTACCTGTACCTAAGGTCTATAATTACCAATGAAAAGAATAAATAAATACAAAATACGGTTTGTTTTCATCGTTTGTCAGACTATACTTATTTTTATTAACTAATAATATAACTTAACATATTTTTTTATTTATTTAAGTAGGTACTACTACATGGCTCGATCATTCATAATAAAACAAAAATTATCATTTTACACAGATTTATTGAAAATTATAAAAGCCGTTTATCCCAGTCATACTTAAGTTCTAAAATACAAATATGTATACACAATAATCAAATAAGAGCACGTTGCGCAAATTTTATACAAATATACACATTAATAAAACATGAGCATGTTGAACAACAAAAAAACAAAAAAAAATACAAACCACACAATCCTTACTTATTAATATTATTATTGAGACTAATATAAATAATCCTTACTTATTTATATTAGTCTCAATAATAATAATTAGTTATTTCATACACAAAATAAGAAACTATTGTTAGTACAATGGCTTAAATTTTATGTATTAGGCTAAGGTTTGTTTATCGTAATAATTAATAGCGTGGTTGAACAATTTTGCAAATGTCTGCTCACAGGTTGATTAAAATTTTTACAGTAATCTGAGGAAAATGTTGTGGGTTGTGTATTAGATAAGTTTATAGTTTAAGACATTTTTGTTATTTTTTAATATGCAACTGTTAATTTTCCCTACATTAATAAATAAATAAGTGCGAAAGTTTGTTTGTATGGATGGATGTTTGTTACTCAATCACGGCTGAACGGATTTGTATGAAATTTGGCACAGATGTAGATTATAGTCTGTATTTTCTTACTCTGTCTTCTCACTTTTTCATTTAATGTTTTAATTTTTTTCTTCCGATATTCACATTTTGATTTTAATTTTTGAATAATTTCAAGCGCTTTATCCTGAAACAAAAAAAAAACGCATTAACTTCTAGTTTTCTGCAACTTCGTTCAAGTTTTTGCCGTAAATTAATTTGAAATTACCAGTTACGCTGCCCACAGTACATACAGTAACATATTATAGAATAGAACACTTACATCTGCATAGCTAGAAGTGCTGCAGACAGGCTCCTCTTCCAGTGCTTTGTGAGAAATAAAATGTTGTGCCTCACATTCATTAAATTGGGCTGGTAACTGTAAAGAAATAACAACATTTTTTATATTGAGTGAGTTTGTATTTAAACGTCAAGATAGCATGGTAATTACCATAAGGAACATAATTATTATGAAATATTACACTTACATCTGCATTGTTAGAAGTGCTGCAAACAGGTTTCTCTTCCAACACCCTGCGAGGAACAGATCGTTGTTCCTCACACTCGTCAAATTGTGCTGGTAACTATACAAAGAATAACCATAAATGTTTAAAATATTTACATTGCGAATTTAATCACTAACTCACGCTCACATTTGTTTAGCTTGCATTTTAACATAGACACAACATTTTATAACCTGATATATGTTTAATCACTAACTCACGCTCACATTTGTTTAGCTTGCATTTTAACATAGACACAACATTTTATAACCTGATATATGTATGTATCATTTTCAAAAATTAATCATTATTCATCTCCTTTTGCTATGACTATATCAGGAGTAAAAATAGTGCAGGTATATGTGTCTTAATCTGTGTGAGGAGGTGGATAATTAAAATCATATAACTTATATTAGGTTTTGATTCAGTCTGTACGAGAACTTTTAGGATGTTTTTCAGAAAAAAAAGTTATATATTTATTCTGACTGATGTGTATTTAAACCTGAAACTTTATACCAGTATTTCAGCAATATAGAACTGCTGTTGCTGACATGCTTCTCGTCCCTCCTCTCTCTCCATCAACTGGTTTGGATTGGTTACTTGTCAGTAAGTAGGTAAACACAATAAACTTGTCTATTTTCAAAACTTACCAATAATTCACTTGAAGGCAAAGCATCATCGCGCAGTCTTGTTATATTTAAAGTTCGGTTAAAACATTTATCTTCAAAATGCAGGGAACAAATAAAAATATGCTTGGTTGTAGTATTCAAATTTTCAATCCCAAGTATATAATGGTCATGCCGCCAAGTTTTGTCGGCAGGCGTCATATACCTGCGGTCACTGTGGCGATCAAGGTCACTCAATCAAAGAGTGTCCAAAAAAGGGAGAAGAGCCAAAATGCGCTACTTGCTCTCAGTACAAAAAGCCAGACAAGCACAGCACAGGCGCTGCTGACTGCCCAGCGAAAATAATGGCCGAAAAAAGGTACATTAATTCCATTGATTATGCAGGCGCCTAAGAGCGCCGTCAATAAATTATTTACTTAGTCCATTTTAGTTAGTAGTTTTTAATCTCTATATTTTTTTTTTTTTAATACCATAGTTATGATTCATAATATAATTAATGACTTAGATAATTTATCTATATCCGAGTCAAAAGTTTGTGAAGCTGAGAATTGCAAACAATATCTTTCCGGCTACAAAAGTCCATTAACCGTACTAACACAAAATATTCGCAGTATTTTTAAGAATTTTGATAGCTTTTGCACTTTTCAGCAACGTTTAGACATAAATTGTGACGTTTTTGTTTTAACCGAATGCTGGCTTGCTAAGCAATATAACATACCACTAATACCGGGATATAGTATGTACAAAAGTAATAGGAATTACAACCAAAATGATGGAGTGATAGTTTATGTAAGAAATCATCTGAAGGTCTCTGTTGAGGAACCCAATATGCTGGACTGCAACAGTTTGGTGGTGAAGATCGGATCAAGCTTTGCAATATTGGCATTATATCGACCTCCTTCCTTTAAAAATATTAGTAACTTCACCGAATCACTGAATGATATCTTACAGAACCTGTCATCCATCAAGAACACGATTGTAATTGGAGATATAAATATCAATATTCTTCCAGGAAGTACTGATGCATCTGCTCAGGACTACCTTAACTTATGCGCATATCATGGCCTTCTCCCCGCACACAGCTTTCCCACACACCATAGTGGTTCCTGCTTGGATCACGTCATGCTAAAATCTAATTTCCCCTCACTAGCCCTTGTTGTTAACTCGACTATAACCGATCATAATGCTGCCCTACTAACACTAAATTGTAACATACCTAAACAAAACACTCGCACAATGTCTATATTGAATAAAAATAAACTTGAGGAAGATTTGCGCGTCATCAATTTTGATCCAGTCTATAATTCCGCTGACCCGCAGTTTTGCATGTTGTATGTAATAGAAAATGTACGACATGCAATTCAGAAAAATACAATTATATCGCAATTGAACAACAAAAATTGCAACATAAAACCCTGGATCACGACAGGTCTTATCCGTTGTATGAAGCATAGAGATAAACTGCACATGAAAGCTAAATCGCAACCAGACAATGCAATAATACAACTATCCTATAAAAGATATCGTAATTTTTGTAATGATCTTCTCAAAAAAGTTAAATGCACCTACGACAAAATTGAATTGGAAAAGGCTGGACCAAATAGTAAAAAAATCTGGAAGTACATTAAAGATGTAACATATACGTCGAAACAAAAAGAATCTTCTTCAGGTTTATTGCAAGCAAACTCATCACAACTGACATCAGCCAACATGGCAAATAATTTTTTTGTTAATGTTGGAAAATGTCTAGCAGAAAAAGTTCAGGGTCAACCACATTACCTAACGAGCACTCCTTTTTTGTGTCACAACACTTTAACATCATTTGCGATGCTGGATACTGATGAAACTGAGGTTGAAAATATAATTATGAATCTGAAAGACGACTGTGCAGTTGGTTGGGATAATATATCCAATAAAATTCTAAAACAGTTCAGGCATATTTTAGTACCACCACTTACTTATATTTTCCGTATTTGTCTCTCTTCGGGGATTTTTCCCAAATGTCTAAAAAAAGCGATTGTAGTGCCTATCTATAAGTCAGGCAGTAAAGAGCAAGTGACAAACTATAGACCTATATCTTTACTGCCCTGTATGTCCAAAATATTAGAGAAAATTTTGAACAAAAGATTGTTTAAATATCTGGAGGATAAATCTATTCTGTCTGAGCGGCAGTTTGGGTTTAGACCTAAATTATCAACCGCCGATGCCGTACATCATCTCACTGACTATCTAGCACAGGAACTTGATAAGGGTAACCACACAGTAGGAATTTTCCTGGACCTCGCGAAGGCATTTGACACAGTTTCAATTCCCATTCTGTTGCGCAAGCTTGAAGCCTTAGGTGTAAGAGGCACCCAGCTGAAAATCTTTAAAAGTTATTTAGAAGAGCGTACCCAGTGCGTAAAGATTGACAATATACTCAGCACTGAAGAAAAAAACACGTCTTTTGGTGTGCCCCAAGGAAGCATTTTAGCATCTACTATGTTTTTAATATACATAAATGATCTTTGCAATCTAAAGCTACATCATGGCATTATCATATCTTACGCTGACGACACTGCTCTACTTTTTTCGGCTGATTCAGAAAGTGAAGTCTACAAACTTGCGCAACATGGGTTCAATATTGTAAATAATTGGCTTCAACAAAATTCACTAACCCTTAATACGGAAAAGACAAATTTCATTAAATTTTCGATGCGGAAACAAACACCTACCATTGCCTCAAAGTTGTATGCTCATTGTTGTTCAGTCCCTCGCAATGGTCAGTGCATGTGTCCCCATATTAAAATTACTAACAAAATAAAATACCTGGGTATCATTATAGATGACACCCTTACTTTCAAACCACACATAGAAGCTTTAAATAGTCGAATTCGTAAGCTTATATTCATATTTAAAAAGCTGCGATATATATCAGACCCGAAACTAATAAGGCAAGTTTACTTTGCTCTATGTCAGTCAATTTTGACGTACTGCATTACCTCATGGGGCGGGGCAGGTAAAACTCTGTTACTACCCATCGAGAGAGCGCAAAGAGCTATCCTCAAGGTGTCTACTTGTCACCCTTTCCTTTTTCCCACTAACCTTCTCTATAAATCTTGTGAAGTACTAACAGTTCGTCAGTTATTTATAATGAACACCGTACTAAAACAACACACAGCGCTTCCCTATTGCACTGAATTTACTAAAAAAAGACGGAAAGATTTAGTTTGCCTTAAAAAAAGTACAAAACATGCTTTCACAACCAAATTTTATATGTTCCTTGGACCACTACTTTATAACAGACTAAACGCAAAATTAAACATTTATTCCCTAAATTATTGTAACTGCAAGAAGACTCTCAAGGAAGCTCTTCAAAGTATGTCCTATGAAGACACAGAAAAGTTATTACTAGTACTAAAATAGAGATAGTTCGTATTTTATTTAAATATAATTAAGATTAAGAATAAGAGAATAAGATTATTTTCATATTATTTACACTTTTATACTTTACCTAAGATGACCATATACAGTTTATTTTATATAAATGTGATTATTTAAGAAAATATAAATACCTATTCTCGCCTGAAACACAGGATTACCTAGTTCAGGCACATGACATGTGTGAACTTAATGTAGATTTAAGTGAAATTGTATTTAATATTTACCTTAAGATTTTGAATAAACATTTTATTATTTTATTATTATTATTATTATTATTATAAAGCCACTGTTCTTTTCTTTCTTTACATGTTGGCAATCTAAAATCATAAAAAGAAATCGAGTTAAATAATATTCACCTGTCGATATGTTTTATCGATAAATTGAAAATTCCGAACCGTAACTCTAACTCTCTGTTTACTAACAAATGATTTGCTTAAAAATCACATAATATCAACAGTAAAACAGTAAGTAATTACAGAAAAGCAAGTGTATCTTTATAAACTTTCCCAAAAATAGCAAAATCTTTCAAAATAATAGAAAAAAACAAGATATTTTGAATGAATTCGGTTACTTACCTGTGCAACGTTTTATTGGGATGTTTTTGTTGCTTTTCATGCGGCAGCCTAACACACTGCACCTACCCATGATAAATGCAGTATTATGCAAGTTCTTACACTATAAACAAGCACAATTTTCGCCTATTATCACCAAATTTTCTTAAAAACACTGAAACAAGCAAGTCGCGATGACAACTGATGTACTTGTTGTTGGCTGTGACAAAACATGGCGGCCGGCCGCAGTTAGGTATTTTGTGACATTACCAAAGTTATGTTGCCATTTTTGGCAATGATAAAACTAATGTTGTCCTTTTTTACATATGATTACTCACACAAGTTAAAAAGAGATGCCGATATATCAGTAACTATGCCGTCGAAATGCATCATATTCCTATAACTACAGTTCGTATAGAATGTTTATGCCATGTCCTCTTTTTTTCCTTAGTCAGAGTCACAAAGACGCTTGTTTATCTTTCTGGTGCGTAATAAATTTTTATCAATGAAGAGCAATACGAACATAGTAACCAAGGGTAATAATTAAATAAACATCAGTTTACACGCCCTCTGATGCTACAATCCGTTTTATTTTTAAATAATGGCAAGTCGAGCCGATAATACCAATGGTATCGACTATGCTGCCAATATCGACAAATTAGAATTGCAAATCATTAAAGCAAAAATTATACGATCAAAAACTGTGCTATTTAGTGGTTGAACTAATTTTATTGTTGAAAGGTTTTTTTTATTATTTTTTTTATTTTTATTAATGGCTTAGCATTAGCATTCAGCCAAAATCAAAGTTTGGGAAACGAGGATTTAAAAAATAAATGGAAACGAAATTTGGAAAAAGGATAGAAAAGGATTGTTTTTATAAATAAATAATATACTTAATGTTATGTAAATGCAAAAATATCAATTACAGTTTAATATCATTCTTTTCTATATAATCAGCTAATATATTATAAATTTTGTAATTAAAATCATATAATAAACAAATTAAAGAGGTAGGTAAAGGGATGGGGATTGATAAAAGTTGTGACATGAATTCAGAACGGTCGTGGAGAGGGCAGGCGAAAAAAATATGGTTTAAATCTCCATACTCTCGACAAGGACACAAAGGATCAGAAATCAAATTAAATTTAAATAGTTGCTCGGGGGAATTAGCATGGCCAAGTCGAAGACGACATATTACGACTGTACTTCTTTTAGTCAAATTTAGTTTGCTGAACCATGGCTTGGGGAGGATGCTGTCTTGGATCATTCGATAGTGTTTTCCTTTTGATTCATTAACCCACTTTTTATTCCATGCATCATAAAGGTGTGGTCTAGGCAATGTTACCAGGTCATGACAGTAATTTATATAAGGATAGACATCACCATCGACAGCAGCGGATAGAGAGTACCATAAATACCCACATGACTGGGAATCCAAGCAATGGTCACGTCATACCCTTTTTTAGAGCATTGAAATAGAAGCTCTCTTATATTAAATATTATTGGTGATTGTTTGTGACATTTAAAGGGAAACCGAGATAAAGCCTGTATTGAACTTATGGAATCACAAAAAATTACTGTCTTTTTAAGTTTTGCGAGAATAATGTAATCTATCGCCTTAAAAAGGCCATAGCATTCTCCCGTATAGACGGTGGCTTCAGGAGGTAATTTAATTTTTTGTACTACTTTATATTGCTGATGGTATACCCCTACACCTACACAATCATAAGTAGAGTGCTTGGAAGCGTCTGTATATATGTGATGACAATCTGCCCATTTACTATCAAGAATAAAATTAAATTCCGAGTTTTGATTCTTTTTATTTTTCTGTATACCTAAATTGAATTCTACTTTTAAATTGACATGAAGAGAACTATAATTATATTCATAAAGAGGAAGCCGGGAACTTTGGTGAGTAAATGCTTTGATGTTTTTAATAATACGGTGGCTTTTTACTAGGCAAGGAATATCTTTATGAGTCCAAAATTTAGAGGTATTAGTTTCTAAGTCAAGCTGGTCTACTTTAGAAAGTAACAAATTGTGTGTTTTTTTCAGTTGAAGAGAGCGGAAAAAGAATCTATCGCTAAGATACTGTCTTCTTAAAGATAGGGGTGGGTCACTGCATTCCACCTGTAAGCAGTTGATTGGACTAGATTTTCTTGCACCTATGACTAATCTTAAGGCCTTTGATTGTATATTATCTAGTTCTTTAAAAGCAGCAACACTGCCAGGGTGAAAAAGAAAAGTTCCATAATCCAGAACACTTCTAATAAGGGCATTATAAAGAAGTCTCATAGTGACGGGGTGTGCACCCCACCACACACCAGAAAGACATCTTAAGACATTAAGATTGCGTTCACATTTTGATATGATATGTTGACAGTGAGGAATACCTGAAAGCTTTGAGTCTAATATTAATCCTAAAAATTTTGCTTGATTTCTCAATGGAAGTGATGTATCATGATATGTAACATTTACTACAGGGGGTATCCTTTTTCTCGTAAAGAGAACAACGTTACTTTTAGATGGAGATAACTGAAGCCCATTATTGTCAAGCCATTTCTTTAAATCTGTTAGTGCTTCGGATAAAGATTTACTTATCTCCTCAATAGAGGGTCCAGCAGCATATAAAAGTAAATCATCGGCATACTGGAGAATATTACATTTTTTACTAAGAGTATAATCTAAATCATTGCAATAAACATTATACAAAATTGGACTCAGAACAGAGCCTTGAGGCAAACCTTTCCAGACTGTTCTCTTAATGGTGCTGTTGTGGTTATGTGCAGCATCATAGTGATAATGTAAAAATCTCTCTACCAACATGTTATAAATAAAATTGACGAGTAGAATTGGGACTTTCAATTGCTTTAATTTATTTATCAATATATTAATGTTCACGTTATC
Source organism: Tholera decimalis (assembly GCA_943138885.2). NCBI lineage: Eukaryota > Metazoa > Arthropoda > Insecta > Lepidoptera > Noctuidae > Tholera > Tholera decimalis. Next base: position 121,008 of record OW964553.2, on the reverse strand, counting down.
ATATGCAGCGCTTATGTCTAAAAAACCAGAAATAAGCGAGTCATTTCTAGAAAAAGCTAATCTGATATCTGTGGTAAGGGTTGATAAACTGTCAAACGTACTTTTACCTTTCCTAAACCCAAATTGCTTATTTGACAACAAATTTTTATGTTCGAGAAACCATTCGAGCCGGTTTTTCACCAAATGTTCCGCTATTTTTGCTAAAACTGAAGTTAAAGCTATAGGTCGATACGACGATGGATCTAAAGCCTGTTTATTTGGTATCTGTATAAAGACTAACGACTGTGTTCTCCAAGATTGAGGAACTGTGCCTGTAATCATTACAGCATTAATCAAAGAGAGATAATACAGCAAACCAGCATTGTCTAGATTAGAGATAAAAGAATATGGTATGCCATCTTCACCTGGCGCCGAATCTTTAACAACTGAGAGAACACCCCTTAATTCGTTGATAGTAAAGGGAGAATTAAGATCTATTTCATTAATTGTAGTCTTACTGTTATCTGGTGATATAATTGGAAGTGAAGAGAAGATATGGTATTCAGGAACAGAAGGAGGAGCTAAGCGGTCCATAATTTGTTCTGCAAGTATAGGAGGAATATTACCTTTTTGAGGGGTATTGTATGCAGATCTGAATCTTCTGATATTTTGCCAAACAATGGAAGAATTAACATTGGGAGATAACGAGGCACAAAATTTACGCCATCCATCAAATTTCTTTTTTTTGAGAAGATTTTTGGTGGCATTGGATACTAATATAAATTTAGTAAAATTCTCCTCAGACATTAATTTGTTGTACTGTTTTTCTGCATTTTTCCGCTCTTTTATTGCTCTAGTACATTCATCATCCCACCATGGAGGAGATGGGAGCTTATTAGAGCCACAACACTTTAAAGGAAAAGTCTCACTTGCAGCTTCAACTAGAATTTTAGCTAGAATATCTGAACTCATTGCAGTATTTGTATTAGATATGTCTGGCAAGTTTCCTACTTTCTCTTCTACATTTCTTTTGTAAGCATCCCAATCAGCATTAATTAATTTATATTTCATGCGTGGTTGCTTTGATTCCTTAACAGGTTTTGGAAATGGAAAGACTATTAGCAGAGGATAATGATCACTGCCACAAGTTGAATCAGTGGTAAACCAGGATAAGTCTATAGCAAGATCAGATGTACAGACGCCAGCACATCAAGCTACAACAATCTGTCAAATTTATTTAATCGGTTTTCGACTTTATTGTTAAAGAAATTAGGTTCAAGATTGATTGGGAAAATTTGACAGTTTCGGGTAGCTTCATGTGCTGGCGTCTGTACATATAGATAAATCAGGGGCACTTAAAACTTCTCTAGGACCATTGAGACGTGTAGGTGAACCATTGTTCAATATACATAAGTTGTGAGAGTCAAGTAACTCCAATAAATGTTCACCATAAAAATTTGAAGAAGAGCATCCCCAAGCAGTATGGTGAGAATTGAAATCTCCCATACATAAGAATGGTTTTGGTAGAAAATTAAACAACAAATTTAGATCATCAAAAATAGCATCATTGGGTCGGGAGAAATAAATAGATATATAACAAATATTATTTACAGGGGAGAGAGAGAGGACTAATAGAATAAGAATCATTAATCAATAAGGCCACTCCACCATATCCATCAGGCCTGTCAGACCTCAAACAATTAAAACCAGGAATTCTTAAGTTATATTCCTGTTTTAACCAAGTCTCTTGAAGAGAAACAATAAAAGGGTTGTATTTGTTAATTAAATTAGTTAATTCATATTTCTTATTTTTAAGGCTGCGACAATTCCACTGAATCACTGTGGCTCTGTGATCCATTTTGATTTGAATTAGTTAATTGACATAAAGCATTTATGACTGCTGCAACGTTGGACGGTGATACCATGTTTGATTGTGATAACAACTGTGTTAATGCAATTATAATGTCAGATATACTTATGTTATTGTTATTATTATTTATGATAGGTTTAGATGTAGCTAAAGAAGGTTCTTTTATAATTTCCGCATGAGTTTTGCGGTCATAACCTTTAGAAGTACTAGGGATCATCCAAGGTTTCTTGAATACAGTTACGGTTTTTTTATAAGAATGGGTTAAATTATTAGATGAGGTAGGACTAGCAGGTGCATGACTTGATGTTGTAATGTTGAGAGAGCGAGGTGGGGTTTTAAGTACAGTATCTGCATATGACATTTTAGTAATAGGGGGATGTAGTTTAACAGCTTCCATATATGATATACAATTTTTACTCATGGATTCTTTAATTGCTTTTTGTCTATTGTATTCAAGACATTTCTTGTTAATGGCTTGATGCTGACCCTTACAAAGACAGCACCAATTGTTCTCTTCATCAACATCACAGCTTTCACCTGAGTGATCTTGACCACATTTATAACACCTAGGTGTAGAACGACATTGATTCTTAACATGCCCAAACCTACAGCAATTATAGCATTGCACAGTAGGATAAATGTATAGATCCACAGGCAGAGCAGCATAACACATATATACACGAGTTGGCAGTACCTGACCATCAAAAGTAATTACAATAGTTCCAGTATTAACATATTCTCTTGTACTATTATTATTACTTTTGCGTTTAATACGTCTAACTTTTAATATTGGCCCACAACCTAAAGGTAAATTGATATTTGACATTATCTCTTCATCTGTCCAGTCCAATGGTACTCCTCTTACCACCCCCATTCGTGTGACACTGAATGTGGGTATGAAAGCCTTGTATCGTTCATCCTCTAGATATTTATTGCTTAAAAAGGTATTAGCTTCTAGGTAACTTATAAAAGATAATGTTATGCGATTACGACCGATACGCTTAAGACTGCCATTGACAATACCTTGAATACACCTTCTCTTAAGAAAACGACCAAAATTTACTGGGTGAAGAGTAGTGTCACTGTTGGCCATCTGGGTTTCCCTTTGAACATGTACTATAAAAGGTGCAACATCAGTTGCCTGATAGTTTAATCGACCAACAGATGTACGATTGACCTCAGAATTACTGTCATGAGTTGGAGTCATTGGAGTGTTTTTTGTGTTAATAGGTTTATTTGTTGTAAAAATTTCATCATCTTTATTTAATAAACATTGACAATCGGAAATATTTTGTCTTTTGGAACCATTACGTCGCTTCTTTTTGTTACAGTCGGTACAAACAGCGCGGGAAATACGTTTACGCTTTAATTTGCTATTTGCTTCTGTAAGCGAACAATCCGTATCCATGGAAGACTCTAGGACATTAATCAGCACTTCTATTGGTGTTTGCACTGAATTATTATTTCTCTGACCATTTTGCGACACTACAAGCGAAGTTCCACCCCCTGGGTCATCAGGCGGGTCGCCCATTTTAAAAATATATATTTAAGACTTACCAGTAAGTATATACAGCAAATTACACACTAATAATAATAAATAAACAAATAAGAGTAGAAATATACACAACTATAATAGAAAAAACCAATCCTTTTATAAGATTTAAAAAAAAATTAAATTTAAAGGTAAAAAACCGCGTCCACTTCATACACAGTTTCCCGCCCTTTTTCTGTTGAAAGGTTTTGAACTATGAAAGACTGAATAAGAAAGGTCGTTGGTTTTTGCTGTGATAACCGTATTTTTCAATGATTTTCAGAGAATATTTCTCCCTTATTATATTATACCCAAAAAGAATCGTATACTCATGCAAATAAGCAAAAGCTCAAATGTAATAATTGACATCATTTATCTAATAGTTAGTCATTGGTTGACACAATACAGCTTGGCAAAAAATAAACGAAAATAATGGTGGCACCATTGATTTAGGCCGTGCGCGCACTGCGTTGCGTTTTAGAAACGCAAAATCTGTGAAGTATGGAGTGTCATAGTAGTGCGCGTACTGCGGTGGAATAAACACGTGCGGTAGAGTCACCGGTGGCCCCAGTCATTCTACCGGTGCGGTAGAACTACCGCAATTGCGGCCACCGCAAGGTAGTGCGCGCACGGCCTTTAATAGTAAAGATACGGTCGTCAGAACATATGACGGACGCGATCACCCTACAAAACACACTAACGCCATCTATTAGAACCATGATGTCAATCGGCGTGGTCTGCTCCTAGACGTAACCTTGTAAGAGCGGGGTGTGGTATTTTCGAGGTACAAAGAAATAAAAGAAAACCTTTTCTTTTTCGAAATTTATATTTGTTGTACATATAAATACATTTTAATTTGGTTTTAACAAACAATAAAAAATAATTTTGTACATAATTTAATCTTATAGTAATATTATTAAATCATTTCATCGGCTACAACGCGCGCTGCTGCAAAGTTATGTCGCACTTTTATGCGGCTTCGCGTCGTCTTGGCCAAAGATTGAGACAAACAAGGAAGAAAATTGTTTTAAATAATTTTAGAAGTTGATTTAATGACATATTTTTAACTTACCGGTGATATGATATGTTATAATTTTTTTTATTGTGATTTTTGTCGTAGTTCACGCAACCTTTCACGACACAACTCGACATTTTTGCTTGTAAAATTTACGACCGCTCCCGAAGATAGCCGATCGCGTTCTAGTCACAAAACACTATTACCCTAGCGGGGTTCTAGTTCACTTCGATAAAGGGAAGACCACTTTGGGACCAAGTTTGAGGCGTCATTAGGCCGTGCGCGCACTGCGTTGCGTTTTGGAAACGCAAAATCTGTGAAGTATGGAGTGTCATAGAAGTGCGCGCACTGCGGTGGAATAAACGCGTGCGGTAGAGTCACCGGTGGCCCCGGTCATTCTACCGGTGCGGTAGAACTACCGCAATTGCGGCCACCGCAAGGCAGTGCGCGCACAGCCTTATAACATGCGGTCCGCCCAGTCCTTACGCAGTAATATATATGTCAATGGGTGGCACCATTATCGTGCATGTTGTAACTTTATATAGTACAACGAAAACGGTCTTGATACATTATGTCAACTGATCCTATAAGTTTGACAAGACCCCTTATTAATTCAATAGGGTCTAGTAGGTAAGTTGGAAGTCTGGCTACTCAGCGACTGTGTCCCACAAATTGAAGTTTTCCTCTAACAACAGGCAAAATGTTCCATAGTTGGTGCTTAAAAATAAAAATTATAATAAAAGTCTCAGCGTTCTAAATAAAAACTAAAAAAATATCAGCACCAATGATTTTATTCAGGTCAAAAATGATTACGTCCATATCTTGGTGTGAACCTTCACCATAATTCTGTTGGCTAGCTTCTGTCTAATTATGATAATCTTTTCAATGTCACTATACACAGTTTGCCCCCTTCGATATAGTAACCCTTTTTCTATTTTCATGATATGTTGGATGAAATGATTCTTTCCAGTCGTCAACTGAAATGCTCTGAAACGCTTGTTCAGCAATGGCAGCGTGTGGTTCTCTCGACTCTTACTCCTCTGGATTTCTGTAGCCGAATATTGAAAGTTATACCGTTGTGGTCGGAGCTCGTCAGACTTTCGTCAACTTTCCAGTCGTCAACCATCCCCAGGATATTTGTCGAACAGCTGTAATGTCGACATAGCTGCTGAAACGTTGTCCTCCTTGGATTGTGTCGAAGGTCGGGATTTCCTGAAAATCCTAAAAATCTGCTCTAAGTGCTGTTCAGCTTGTCATGGTATCCTTTTTCTACTGCCAAAAAATCTATGCCGAAAATCTGGTTCACCGAACACGTGGACGTTTTGGAGGTTAAATATTTTCTTTTTCCTTAGTTTTCTCCAGAGTGTGCCAATCAATTTTCATAAAAAAAGGTGTCGTTAGGTGCACCTAATTGTGCAAGACTCTTTGATGTAGAAAAACCGATATGTTGTAGCTTAAATTCCGGAGTTATGAGGCTCCAAATTGTTCTTTTTTTATAACTTTTCCGGTTTTTAACTTAAAACTTTTCATTTTTGTTTTTCTGGTTGAATCACTTTAAACGGTCACAAGCACCGCGCCAAGACGCGTCTTTTGGTATATCACACGTCACTGTGGCTGTCGAAACAAACACTTATTGATTTTTGTTTATGGAGCCAACCGAAAGCGTGGCGTTCCTGCGCGTGGATGGACTCAGACTGGGTTAGGTCTTTTTTTTTAATTTCCGGCAGGCGTGGGAAATCCTCATGGACGCCCACGTGTGGGCAGTGTCGGACTCTTACTGGCTAAAACCACACTCCTGCCGGCACCAAGTTACCAAGTAATCTTACTTGACTACTTATGTCTATTTACATCTTTTTGTATTTTTTTTCCAGATTCTTTATTACCTTCTTTTCTTTTTCTGTTTCCTTCTTTTTTTTTATTTATCTCTTTTCGTCCTCTATTTTTCTTGCAAGATACTTAATTTATACAATAACTACACAATTGGTACTTATCCTATTTACTTATGCTACGTCTTATTTCTATTTATAACAATTAAACCTATTTTATTTAAATATTCCACAAATATTCCTCTCATTAAATTTGGAAAGTTATCGGCTCTTAATTCTATACCAAGTTTGTGCTCCAGTTCATAATGCACCTTAGCAGTGATTGGACACTCCAGCAGTATGTGCAGGACTGTTTCTGCTTTACCTGGCTCACAGGCGCACGACGGGTCCCCCTTGCAGTTGAAACGGTGCAGGTACGAAGAAAACCCGCCGTGCCCCGCCCAATTCAAACTGGGAAACAAAGAACTTGTAGGCATCATGTTCACATTGTCTCCTAATGGATATTTTTTCTAGCTTGACTGTTTCTCCTGTTTTATTCTTAACACGTTCGCGTGAGCAACGTCTTACAACGTCGTGTTGATATAATTATGAAATGGCGCAACGTCATATGACGGCCTCTAGATTGTCATATTTATTTAGACGGAACGTCTTTGGACGACTATTTTATGGACAAATTCCTATGGCGCATCTACTTAGCGCCGCAACACATTCGATTTTTATAGCCTAGACAGCCGCATGCCCTAAAAAAAAATCAGCTTTCTAGTTTTTGAAGCACACATCCAAAGGTCGCGCGCACAAACTCGCAACGTCTTATGACGTCCTCCCTTGTACCGCTATTCCCACTGCCAATTGACCTGCGCGCAGTGAGACGACCTAACGTGTATTTATGGTGAACGCCGTGCAACTTATCTGGATTACGTAATATTTTATCATGAAAGGCTAGTAAATATTATAAATTTCTATATTATACTTACTTGGAATAAGCCTCCGTTTGTTTTTGAGTAACAAACAATGTCATAACTAACATGAATTTGATATAATTTCAAAAGAGAAGTTCATAATGGTTTTTCTGTGTTTTTTTGTATTTGCTTATTTTGAACAGTGAGAACATGGTAATAATCATAAAATAAATGGTGTTATGGTTTTTATAATAACGTAACATATAGTTACATTGCTATTTGCTTTAGTAAAGTTGTAATATTGCATTGTTATAGATGGATAAGGAAGAAGAACGCATCATGAAATTTTTCGAAGCGTCGTCGGCGGGAAGCACGATACCAGATCCATTTAGTGTTAGTGATGATGGTCAGTATGGATCTGATGGAGACTATAATCCTTGTAATTATGAAATTAGTAGTGATAGCATTAGTCCTGTAAATAGAACTAGGTTATGTCGTCGTAATCGTTCTTCTAATAGATCTCAACCCGTAAGTACAGCTCCATTGCGTAATCGTAGCGGTCGAAGACCAACAGGAGTCTGATTATAGTTCAAATATACCTATGCAAAATCCAGAACCAGGACCAAGAAATGTACAGGAGAGACATAACAGGCCCGTTACACCACCTACAACTGTAAATTGGGAACCCACAACATTAGACATCCCAGAATTCAATTTCGATTCTACATCAACAGGCGTCCAGTTTCATATTGATCAAAATACTTCGATTTCTTCTCGATGTATGCAAACAATTATAACCATCTCATATTGTTAGGCAACTTATCGAACATAAAATAAATATGGTGAGGCTCTATGCAATAAAAATAGACCAATAGTCGTAGATACTCGTTCAGTGAAAATAGCGTTATAATAACGTGAAATAACGTTGCGCCACATAACACAGTTCTAAGACGTACGTATTACGGCGGACGTATAACATTGAATGTATAATTTGACTACCTAATGTATAAGAGTGACTAAATCAAATAAGTATATTTCTGTAATATTAAATTCTAATCACATTTATGAATATTGTACACCTTATAGGTATGTTACATTGATACAAACATGATAATTATAAGATCCTTTTTTGACATGTAATAAACAATAAATGAATTTGAATTTGAATTTGAATTTGAATTTGAATTTGAATTTGAACGTCTTTAGACGTTGCTTAACTTTGTATGGGAAAAAGGTGCGCCACAGTACCAATTTTCAGAAATGAGGTTGCTCACGCGAACGTGTTAACATAATTAACGATATCCGAATCAACGGTGTTCTTGTCTATGTTCGTAATGAATATTGGTTAGTACCGCTGATAAGCTAGTGTTTATCAGCGGCTCTAAACTTTTCTTCAGATGCGACTACAACCGTACCCAAATTGCCCATAAGTCGGTTCTTAGACTTTTGCTTCCTGTATTGTACCGTCGTAAACCCATCGTTGTCTCTTAATGCGTTCGCATAAGTATTTCTCAGCGGCGCATTACATAGCTGACCGCTCGGCTCGTTATCACTTTATCAGTGACCGGTGCGCGGTCATTGACCTCTCGCCGCCACTCATTAGCCCCACCTGCACTGTGGCTCACGTCGTTTACTACGTGAATCATACCGGCCCGTTTTTTGGTGTAACAATTCACTGCTAGCCCCAATGCATCGTATGTTAGCACAAGTTTTTTCACTAATATTATTATCATTTGTCGATAATAGTATAGTGAAATAATATTATCGACATCATTTCGGTGTGACTTATTTGATGACCTGCCAGCACGGGGTGCAACGACTCGTCCATTGTTCAAATTCGTAAACGGCTGCTGAGTATTTTGGAACTCTTTTCTGAGCTCATCCAGCTGATCTTTTGTGACGTATGACGATTTGGCTTCCTGCATCTCAGCCTGTATTACCAAGAGGTCTTTGAGGAGTTTTTAAACATCCAGATGCTCAAATGTTATGGGTGGTAGCTTGGACAGATGTGAGGTGGCTAGGCCACAAATATCGGTAGTCGAGTTGGTTCGGTCACTTTAATGACGCTAATTATGTCGTTCAACACTCGGCTTTCCTTGCCCTTTGCTTTTCGCACCGTTTTTAGTAAGTCACTGGACACCAATTCAAACAGTAACGTTTTTGATTTTTCAATTTCGTCAGATGTAAAAGTAGACGACAGTATTCGAACTAAGCTCGCTTCATCAACCAAAGAAACTTTGTTTTGTACGTACGACAATAATTCATCGATCACAATTTTACAAGAAACACATTGTATCGTATTCGTCATATTTAGCAAGACGCGCACAGTACCGTTTCGGTTAAAAAAAAAACGCATGCAACGTCGGTGGATGCGCGCGCGATACTGACGCGTGACTTATGCTGGTGTGCAAAAATTTTCGGATGATGCCGTACGCCGCAATCGCATCGAGGAAAAAGAGCTTTGTGCCAGAAGCAGTCTCTCCCGATTTGTATCTCGCATTCAATTCGTAGACAGACCGCATACGGGTCAGTCGCTTGACGAATGAAATGGGGCAGTAGTCGTAATCCGGCTTCTTCTTTGACTGCAGGGCGGCTTCCTTTGCCAGTTTATCGGCTCGCTCATTTCCTTCCAGTCCAGCGTGCGCCTTGATCCAAAACAAGGAGACACTTTTGTTTTGGAGTTTACAGCGCCTTATCGTGTCTCTAGTTTCCACCGCTAATGGATGAGATGAGCCGACATTGACTACAGTCCTGAGTACCACCATGGAGTCACTGAAGATGCCTACTGTACCTTCTTTTAGTTTGAGTGCTTCGTTCGCTGCTCTTTGTAGGGTAAGCAGTTCAGCCTGATAGACGGTGCATTAGGATGGCAGAGAAAGTTTGAGGGTTTTTGTTTCAGCAGCACTATTCCACAAGGATAGCGCTGCCCCAACTTTGCCCTCAATCTTACTACCATCCGTAAAAATACGCACGGTGAAGCTATTTTGGTTGGTATAATGTGTCTCGTCCATCAGGCTGGCAGGCGGGGTGTGGGGCCCCGAGTGCTGGAGCCAAGCGCTCAATTTCCCTATCTCCCAATACCAGCTGGGGCACCCCCCTCTTTGCTTCATACAGTGAAGCAGCTTCCCTAATACGAAAGTCAAGCGGGAGTATCCCAGCAAGAACTAGCGCCGAGTTTAGGGAAACGGTACGGTAGGCCCTGCACAGCTTTTGAGCAAAACCCCTTTGGACCACGTTCAGCTGCTTTATGACCCCCAGTTTGGTAGCGGCTGGCGCCCATACGCTGGCGGCGTACAACAGCGTCGGCTCGACTACAGCAACATATATTGTTCGAATAACGTCTGGGTGCAGACCCCAGCTAATGCGGGCTGCTCGTGCTAAATTTTTATAAAGTGATATTGCCTTCTTACAGGCTGTGGAAATGTGTTTATTGAAGGTGAGCTTTGCGTCCACGATGAGGCCCAATATTTTAATATCTTGCGACATTCCGATGTCGATCCCCCCCATGGTCAAGCGTGAGGTATCAAATTTCAGCCTTCGCGTTAAAACCATAGCGCATGTTTTGTGCGGTGCGAATTTCAGCCGATTTGTAACACCCCACGCTCGCATTCGTTCAAGAATAGGATTGGCCTGTCGCTCAATCTTCGCCGCTGTTTCACCGTCAAACACCAATACGACATCGTCCGCGAACGCTTGACAGTAGACGCCATCACTCTCTAGCTGTTTTAAGAGTGGATCCAGCATTGTTGCTGGATCCACTGGTTCCATAGGATTGGCCCCCCAATAGACCCCTGGACACAACCCTAGCTGGTTGACCGTCTGCTTTCCTCTCCGGCGTATCTAACTGTTACCACTCTGTCGCTGATGTAGCTGCTAATTATTCGTCTCAAACTTACAGGGCACTTTTCCTCAGCCAATCGTACTTTAATAGCGGGCCACCACGCGCTATCGAAAGCTCCCTCGATGTCAAGAGACACAAGTGTGACAATTTTGTGAAATGACTTTAAGCGGACCTCTTCGTACCTCTGCCTGTATAAAACATTAGTCCGTTCCCAGCTCGAATATGCCGTATCCATCTGGAACCCTTACTATGGCAAGTACACTAACATGATAGAAAACGTACAACGTAGGTTTCTTCGTGCAATGCACTATAGGTGTCACAAAACTTATTTACAGTACAACCAGTTACTCAGTAAATACAGGCTTTTGACGCTCAGCTCTAGACGCAAACAATTAGAGGCAATGACATTGTTTAACATTGTTAATGGCAATTTTGACTGCATAGACTTAAATAATGTATTGTGCTATGCAGTCCCCAGAACTGTACATAGACGGCAAGTGCGTGCGGGAAAGCTCTTTGCAGTAGGTACCTGCCGATCCAACACTGATTTACGTTCACCAGTTCGGTGAATGGCAGCAACCTACAATGAAGCATTCGAACATATAGATATTTTTACGTGTTCATTGAAAAGGTTTCGTAGCCTTAAACATAAGAATACCTAGTTGTTTATTGTTGTTTTTTTGTTTTTATTTACCTAATTTTCTTTTTTCTTTTTGCATTGTTGTTTTAAGAATATTAATGTAACAGTCATGCATGAACAGCTCACCTCCTAGTGGCTGTAAGGTCTTATTCATTACTGGTAATCTGTGAACAGCGTTGTGGGCTACATTATTACTTAAGTTGTTTAAGTTTTTCTATTTGTAATTTTGCATTTTGTAGCTGTTTGTTGTTCCTATTTAATAAAATAAAATAAAATAAAATTTTCTTTTGTGCTAATTTGTGCGGATGTGATGCATGAGTGCATAGAGAGAGTCTTCCGTGCTTTTTTGGGGCATAGAACCGTATTGGCGAGTACTGATCCTGGGAAGTAAGTCGAATTTGAGACGAATAACCAGCATCTTCTCGTACACTTTCCCTAGAACAGGCAAGAGGCCCATCGGCCTGTACGCTTTTGGCACAGTGTACGAGTTTTTTCCCGGCTTCCTGAGCACAAAAACTGTAGCTTCTTTCCAAATCCTTGGAAAGAAGTGGTGCGCCAGGCATTGGTTCAAAAGCGCAAGAAAAAATGCTGGGTTACAGTTAATAGCCTGAGAGCTGATGTCAGTGGTAAATCCGTTGACTCCCGGGGCCTTTTTGGGGTTGAACGACCCCATAACCTGTCGAGCTCGCTCTGAGTAAACGGTGGATCATATTGTTCATCATGTGTCCACTCGTTTACTGTCTCCGCTAGTTCTCGTGTCCGACGATGGTCCATGTTGTCGTCCATCTCCTGGTCTGTGGGATAGAAAGACTGGGTTAGGTTAGGTTATGTTAGGTTTTTTTTTAGTGCTAGCTCCGCCAACATGATTGGCGCCTATTATATATCAATCCAACTCATTAATAGTAGTTCTCGCATTTATACCGCTCGTACTTTCATTCCGCATACTGTGTCTTTCTTTTTTCATCGTCATTCATTTCTGTGGATTCACTTTTTAACCGACTTCAAAAAAAAGGAAAAGGTTCTCAATTCGTCTTGAACATTTTTTTATGTCTGTTACCTCATAACTCAATACTCAATACTCAATACATTTATTTGCATTCCACAGTTCACACATTTGCACAGCTCGCAGTTGGCTAGACCGATTTAGAAAATTCTGTTTTTTTGTTTGAAAGGGTATACTTTCTAGTTGGGCTCATTGTCGTCACGTTTGGATCTGATGATGGAATCATGGAGAAATTGAGGGAACTCTTCAAATATTATAGGCACACCTATAGCGTTTTGCGTATTTCTTATAGTACCTTGTGCAGTTGCTCTTGAAAAGCACAATTTGAGGATGATGCCACAGATGGCCACCGAAACTACTCAATAATAAGTATTTCGTGGATTGCGATTAGATTACTTGAACATAGATGTTAAGCACTTTATGCTCGTCACAATGCATATCGCACCTTTGGGAACAAAGGGTCACTACTGCAATTTTTTGCAAAAATGACTTAAATATGCAGAAAAAACCGCGATAATCGACTCCATATCCTCAGCAAAAACGGTGACAGTAGCATGAATAACATCGGTTTGAGGGAGGGAGTGTCGTTACATTATTTCGCGTAATTGGTCCGTTTGCTTGAAACATAACGTCTCATCCTGTCAGTAGTGTTTTGACAGCCGAAGTGTGACCTTGCGCATTTGTGACGGTGAGGCACTACGGTAAGTAATGACTTTTATTTTACAAAATTAATGTCACTTATGGATAATAATCACGTTTTATTACCAAATCTTGGTATTTGTTTGCTGCAAACATAACGTAACTTCTGTTTACAAGTGACATTATTTTTGTAATGATTAGTATTTATATTAAGGCAGAAAGCCATTTTGATCATCATTGTATAGAAATGTTTTTTTTGCTTCACTTTTGAAGCAAAAAAAAACATTTCACACCGTTTATTACCATCAAAACAATGAATATCTTTATACTCATTGTTTTGATGGTAATAAACGGTTATTTATGTTTAAAAATAAAGGTATATAAAAAAAATATTTTGTTTATAAAATGAATAGGTTGTATTTGTTACAATGACTTTTGTAAAAATAAATATTACAAACATAATGCCATTTTACAACTGATGTGACATTAAAATATCAAGCGAGAGATTATTATCTTTGAAAATTAAATGGCCCTTTTAGGTAAAACTCACGAATAAATCCAATCAACCAAAAAAAAAGTTTCACCAAATCGTACTTTATGTTCTCATTAAATTAAACATTTATTTTTATAACAAAAAGACACTTTCTATCTAGCCAATCTTTCTTAGATAGATGGTTTTCTATTTACATTATTATTTAGAGCTGATCTATTGAGTAATTGTTTTGTTTTGGATTTCAGATTTATGATTAACCTGTATTATTATGCAGTAAATAAACTGCAAATAAATACTATTCAACATAAATTCCTTGTTCGGGGGCATACACAAAGTGCGGCTGATAACGCCCATTCTTATTACTTCAAAACTTCATACGAGGGCAACTGGATTGAAGTCAATCGTATTCATACAGTAACACGAGCGTCATAAGCACAAGAGTCCAACAACCTCACGAAGTAACATTAAAGCAGGCTTATGACAGTAAAATCCTCTTAAGTGCTCGAAAGAAGGCAGATATTCAAACCTTAATTAACACCAACATCATACCGAAAGTTTATGAAACTATTTACAACACAATATTTTGATATTTCTTTATTTTATAATTAAACAAGTGTGATGCGAGTCGTACTCGTACTTATTGCTATATTTTTAGCAGAGCATTTGATAAACAGCATGCTACTGTCATTTTATCTATACTATAACGATTATATTTATGATATACTATTCAGTATAATTAAGGTTTTATCTGACAGTAACTTGAAAGCCATTTTCTATAGTTTGGAGCAAATGCCTTGAGCTTGTGGTGCCTCCAACATACAAGTTAGCCAATATATCGTCCAAACGGGTGTCGGTGTGGGACCTCTTTCAAAATGTATGTTATTCTTTTTTAATTTTGATGCCATTTGTTTATTATACAAATAAAAAATAAAAAAGATATCATCTATTTCATTTAATAACCCTCTATTTTATCAATAAATATAGTATTTTACCGATTCTTCTTCTTTTTCTGCTTGTTTTAGTTTGTATTAGGTTCCAGTTAAATATATCTTTACTAAAAATAAACGTAAATCACCCGTATCAATAAAAAATACGTACTTTCATGAAGTTATTATTTTTTAAAAAGGTCAGTTCTGCAATATGACAGTTAGCGATTTGTAACAAAAAAGTCACTTTTGGTACCCTTTCCTCAGTTTATGGCTTGTTTCTCAGAAACCCCTTCTTGTATTTCTTTTCAAATATTCACGATTGTCCGTGAAGAAACTACGGATTTAAGAATGTAAGAATCGCGTCAATACTCTAAAACAGTACAGAGTTAAAAAAAAAAATACATGAAAAAAAATCGAAAAATGCTCCACCTGTAAAGTTGGAAAGCATGCAGTAGTGACCCTTTGTTCCCAAAGGTGCGATATGGTGAAGTAGAGGTGATGGTGAAGTACCAGGATAACTCCTCAAAAATTAACGGCTCTGCACCGGGAAAAGCAATATTTTGTAAAAGGTGATAACGATCAAAAAATAGGTTAGAATATATATAATAAATGATAGGTTCGCTGAAAACTGCGACCAAAAAGTCTACTTCAGAAACAAAAATAACGATATAAATCTCACTCTGAGAAACAAGCTCCAGCCAAGAAATCAATGTAAGGTTAAGCAAACTTTGTTACCCATTTACACGAAAAATTACAGTAAAAGAAGATAGGTTTGCTGAAAACTGCGACCATAAAATCTACTTCAGAAACAAAAACAACGATGAAAACTCGCTCTGAGAAACAAGCTCCTGCCAAGAAATCAATGTAAGGTTAAGCAAACTTTGTTACCAATTTACACGAAAAATTACAGTAAAAGAAGATAGGTTTGCTGAAAACTGCGACCAAAAAATCAACTTCAGAAACAAAAACAACGATATAAAACTCGCTCTGAGAAACAATCTCCTGCCAAGAAATCAATGTAAGGTTGACAAAACTTGTTACCCATTTAAACGAAAAATTACAGTAAAAGTAGATAGGTTCGCTGAAAACTGCGACCAAAAAATCTACTTCAGAAACAAAAACAACGATATAAATCTCGCTCTGAGAAACAAGCTCCAGCCAAGAAATCAATGTAAGGTTAAGCAAAACTTGTTACCCATTCACATGATTGATTACAGTAAAAGAAGTTAGGTTCGCTGAAAACTGCGACCAAAAAATCTACTTCAGAAACAAAAACAACGATGAAAAACTCGCTCCGAGAAACATGCTCCAGCCAA
Organism: Tholera decimalis; assembly: GCA_943138885.2. Taxonomy (NCBI): domain Eukaryota; kingdom Metazoa; phylum Arthropoda; class Insecta; order Lepidoptera; family Noctuidae; genus Tholera; species Tholera decimalis. Next base: position 105,027 of record OW964553.2, on the reverse strand, counting down.
GAAATCAATGTAAGGTTAAGCAAAACTTGTTACCCATTTACACGAAAAATTACAGTAAAAGTAGATAGGTTCGCTGAAAACTGCGACCAAAAAATCTACTTCAGAAACAAAAACAACGATGAAAATCTCGCTCTGAGAAACAAGCTCCTGCCAAGAAATCAATGTAAGGTTAAGCAAACTTTGTTACCAATTTACACGAAAAATTACAGTAAAAGAAGATAGGTTTGCTGAAAACTGCGACCAAAAAATCTACTTCAGAAACAAAAACAACGATATAAATCTCGCTCTGAGAAACAAGCTCCAGCCAAGAAATCAATGTAAGGTTAAGCAAAACTTGTTACCCATTCACATGATTGATTACAGTAAAAGAAGTTAGGTTCTCTGAAAACTGCGACCAAAAAATCTACTTCAGAAACAAAAATAACGATGAAAAACTCGCTCCGAGAAACATGCTCCAGCCAAGAAATCAATGTAAGGTTAAGCAAAACTTGTTACCCATTTACACGAAAAATTACAGTAAAAGTAGATAGGTTCGCTGAAAACTGCGACCAAAAAATCTACTTCAGAAACAAAAACAACGATGAAAATCTCGCTCTGAAAAACAAGCTTCTGCCAAGAAATCAATGTAAGGTTAGCAAAACTTGTTACCCATTTACACGATTTATTAAAGTAAAAGAAATAAGGTTCGCTGAAAATTGCAATCACAAATCAATCTCAGAAAAAAAAACAATGATAAAAAACTCGCTCTGTGAAACAAGCTCCTGCCAAGAAATCAATGTAAGGTTAAGCAAAACTTGTTACCCATTTACACGATTAATTACAGTAAAAGAAGTAAGGTTCGCTGAAAACTGCAATAAAAAGAATCGACCTCAGAAACAAAAACAATGATAAAAAACTCGCTCTGAGGGACAAGCTCCTGCCAAGAAATCAATGTAATGTTAAGCAAAACTTGTAACACATTTGGGTAGTTCTTCAGAGACAAAATTTTCGATTTCTATGGGTACATTTCTGTAACCAACTAACAAAACCCCATGGAATATTTTTTTGTATAGTTTAGCTATATCCGTTACTAGGACAAATGATATTTTTAAATAATTGCTGTCTAAGTACAAAATAAAAATATTTGAAGCTTGTTTTTCTGATTCATATAACGCGTCCGTTTGCCATTTTCCGGAACAAACTGGTCGATGTCGCATTTTCCCTTTGATACTTCAATATAAATTATAATTACATCGAAAGGAAAAGAACTATCCTCTTAAAAAAAAATGTGTATTAGTTATAACTACGTTAGTAAGTTCATAAATAAATAAATAAGAAGTGTCCGGCGTATAATACTGATTAATGTGGTGTAAGCTGCGCTTGACCGTACTTGGTCGGGAATTAATAATGAGAGTCTGGCTTCCCGCGCGGGGAGAAGCCAGTCATGCAACGGATGAGCTAGAAGGTGGACGTGCGGCTGGTTGGCTTAGATCCCGGTGTTACGAAGGTAAATATCTGATTCATCTGTGTTTGGTTCAGGTGGCATTCTGATTACAATGCATACTTTATAAAATTTATTTAAAGTTTTAAAACTTCAATCTGTGTTTCGTGTGATGCTTTTGGGTTATAGATTCGTGTAGAAAAATGACAAGAATGAAGTCTGTATGTATGATGAGTTATGCATGATTGTAGGCAAAATCCTGATTCATCTGTGCCTGATTCGTATGATCAAAATCTCATATGAATCATAAAGCTTCTGAGCAAGCTTCCCGCATTCGGTGTCCCTGCTGGCTTATGCAACTGGATTTCCGACTTTTTGAGTGAGCGGTTGATCCGAGTGGTCATCGATGGCTGCTCATCGGATCTTATGGCAATTAATGCCGGTGTTCCTCAAGGGTCTGTTCTTTCTGCGACTCTTTTTCTGCTGCATATTAATGACCTACTTCAGCTGGGAGCAGTTGGGTAGGCGGATAACAGCACAGTCTCAGAGAGATACTTATCCAGTTCTAGAGCTAACCGGGATGAAATTGCCACTCTCAGAAAGGCCATGGTAGAGCGCATGAATTCGACCTTAAATCTCGTTTCCAGATGGGGTGACGACAATCTGGGCAAATTCAACGCTCTGAAAACACAGGCTTGTCCTTTCAGCGCTAAAAGGAGCCCTTTTGAATTGACCCATACTTTCCGAAGTACATCTGTGCCAGTTACCAGTCGCCTGGAGCTTTTGGGCATGGAGTTGACGTCAGACCTCAACTTCGACTCAACCATCGAGTCCAGAGCTCAGACTGCAGCAAAAAAGCTGGGAATCCTACACAAGGTGGGGCGGTACTTCACGCCTGGACAGCTTCTAAATCTGTATAAAGCACAGGTTCGTTCCTGCTTATAGGCGACGAGGTGCTGGTGGACAAGCTTCATAGCCTAGCTCATTGGCGAACCGTTGCTTGCCTGTCGGTTTTCTACAGATAGTACTTCGGGGAGTGTGCGCAGGAGCTCCATGACCTGATTCCTCCATCTCCCTTTTACCACCGGTCTACCAGACGCACTGCTGGGTACCACCCACACTTGGTTGATATATCGTCTTGTCGTACCAAGCGCTTCTCCTCCACATTTATTGTGCGCACAGCCAAGCTGTGGAATTCTGTGCCGGCTTCTGTGTTCCCTGCTACTTATGACTTTTCAGCCTTTAAAGCACGAGTAAATAGGCATCTTCTGGGCTCGCTCGTCCCATCTTAGACGTCATCTATCGCTTACCATCAGGCGAGATCGAGGTCAAGAGTGGGCCCATCGGTAATTAAAAAAAAATAAGTTAGTTTTTCTTCTCTGCAGCACGGAACGAGTGCTTTTGTTGCGTTGTCCAATTTTTTACTAGTCTTGTTTTATATTTACTTAGCTATAACCTTTTGAATAAATCAAAAATCACAGGAGTGTAAACTTTTTTTAAATATAACACTTTTAAAATGTCTTAGTCTTAGATAAGAATTAATAATTATTATTGTAATGTCAATTGTAAATGTCATGATGGCCTAGTGGTTAAGAGGTGCCTGAGGTGGCCATGCATAAGGTGGGTGGTTTGAAACCGGGCAAGTACCAATGTGATTTTTTCAATTCATATGTACTTTCTAAGTTTATCTTAGACATCACTGACATTGTTGAAGGAAAAACATAGTGAGGAAACCTGGACTTAAACGTAATTCAATCCGTAGTCAATCCTCCTTGAGCAAGCGTGGTGATCAATGCTCGTGCCTTCTCTGTACGAGAAGGGGCCTTCGCCCTGCAGTGGGACAATAATAGGCTGGTATTATTATTTTTTATATTTAACAATCATTAAAACCTATTTATTCATAAGTCAAAGTCGCTATCTAATTTCTGTTATTTTAATATTGCAGTTAACAACAATGCCAGTTAGTGAGGATCAAAAGAAGGAGATAAAGAGACTCGCCGAACGTAGAAGGATGGCAAAAATGTTTTAAAAGAATTATTCTTGAATTCACCAGATTTTTTCCGTGATATGATCACTGATAATTGTTATCATTATTGTTGTTGTTAAAATAAGTTTTTTTTTAATATCTACAGAGCTCATTTACATAAAGTTTTTCATTTTTATTACGGTTTCTGATTCATCCGTAACAAATTCTGATTCATCTGGTCATAAAATATTCGAACGCCGATATCTTAAAAACTACTTTTAAAATACGAGTCCCTCATTCAAATATACGTTATTTGGTATAACTATTTTCATATGAACATGTGTTACAGAGCTGAAAGTGAAATTAAATTTTGGCCATATGAATCAGTCGTAGAATCAAATTTCGAAGAACTACCCATTTACACGATTGATTACATTAAAAGAAGTAAGGTTCACTGAAAACTGCAATCAATAAATCGACCTCAGGAACAAAAACAATGATAAAAAACTCGCTCTGAGAGACAAGCTCCTGCCAAGAAATCAATGTAAGGTTAAACAAAATTGTTACACATTTACACGATTGATTACAGTAAAAGAAAATAGGTTCGCTAAAAACTACGATCAAAAGATTGACCTCAGAAGCAAAAACAACGATAAAAAACTCGCTTTGTAAAACTAACTCCTGCCAAGAGATCAATGTAAGGTTAAGCAAAACTTGTTACCCATTTACACGATTGATTAGAGTAAAAGAAGTAAGGTTCGCTGAAAACTGCAATCAAAAAATCGACCTCAGAAACAAAAACAATGATAAAAAACTCGCTCTGTGAAACAAGCTCCTGCCAAGAAATCAATGTAATGTTAAGCAAAACTTGTAACCCATTTACTCGATTGATTACAGTAAAAGAAGTAAGGTTCGCTGAAAACTGCAATAAAAAAATCGACCTCAGAAACAAAAACAATGATAAAAAACTCGCTCTGAGGGACAAGCTCCTGCCAAGAAATCACCGTAATGTTAAACAAAACTAGTTACCCATTTACACGATTGATTACAGTAAAAGAACTTAGGTTCGCTAAAAACTACGATCAAAAGATTGACCCCAGAAGCAAAAGCAACGATAAAAAACTCGCTTTGTGAAACTAGCTCCTGCCAAGAGATCAATGTAATGTTAAGCATAACTTGTTAACCATTTACACGATTGATTACAGTAAAAGAAGTAAGGTTGGCCGAAAACTGCAATAAAAAAATTGACCTCAGAAACAAAAACAATGATAAAAAACTCGCTCTGAGGGACAAGCTCCTGCCAAGAAATCAATATAAGGTTAAGCAAATCTTGTTACCCATTAACACGATTGATTACAGTAAAAGAAGTAAGGTTCGCTGAAAACTGCAATAAAAAAATATACCTCAGGAACAAAAACAATGATAAAATACTCGCTCTGAGAGACAAGCTCCTGCCAAGAAATCAATGTAAGGTTAAGCAAAACTTGTAACCCATTTACACGATTGATTACAGTAAAAGAAGTAAGGTTCGCTGAAAACTGCAATAAAAAAATGGATCTCAAAAACAAAAATAATGATAAAAAACTCGTTACCCATTAACACGATTTATTACAGTAAATGAAGTAAAGTTCGCTGAAAACTGCAATCAAAAAATGGACCTCAGAAACAAAAATAATGATAAAAAACTTGTAACCCATTTACACGATTGATTACAGTAAAAGAAGTAAGGTTCGCTGAAAACTACGATCAAAAGATTGACCTTAGAAACAAAAACAACGATAAAAAACTCGCTTTGTGAAACTAGCTCCTGCCAGGAGATCAATGTATAATAAAAAGTAAAAAAACTAAAACCCGACTACGACAAAAAAATCGATGCTAAAAAGGATGAAACAAGATTTTCAGGATGCTGAAATAAACAAAGTTACTGGAAAAACAAGAACAGAACGAAAATAAAAGCCGTAGTCACACGTCACGTTATTAATTGTGTTGTGTGTCTACGTGCGGTTCGACATCGTCTCCGCCAGGGGCTCCCCAGAGTCCGTTGGGTCGGGGCAATCGCCGTTCCCGCGGTGGGCTCTGACCCACCTGGACAGGGAGGCGGCGTTCATCCAGGACTGGCTGTCGCCGCCCGCCGCCGGTCTGGACGTGGACGCCGCTGCGCGGCAGCTGGGGGATTCCCTGACCGAGGTGTGCAACTCTAGCATGCCTCGGTCTCGCCGGCCGCCACCCAGGCGGGCCGTGTACTGGTGGTCGGCGGAGCTGGCGGAGCTCCGCGCAGCGTGCGTGCGGGCCAGGAGGGCCTACACGCGGAGTCGGCGGCGGCGTCGCAGAGACTTGGCCGACGAGGACCGCCTCTACGAGGCGTACGTGGAGGCCAAGACGGTCCTCGATCGGGCTATCGCCACGGCCAAGGACTCGGCGAGAGCCGAGATGCTGGAGGGTCTCGACAATGACCCCTTCGGGAGGCCATACAAGGTGGCGCGCAGCAAGCTGCGCCCCTTCGGCCCCCCCATTGTCGAGACCCTGGAGCCCTCCCTCCTGGACGGGGTGGTGCGGTCCCTGTTTCCACGCAGGGGCAGCTTCACCCCGCCAGTGATGGCTCCGCCGCCGCCGCCGCCGCCGTCGCCGCACGGGGCGGAGGAGGAGGAGGCCTCGCCGGTCACGGAGTCTGAGCTGGGCGCGGCCATCGACCGTGTCCGCGCCAGGAAGAAGGCTCCGGGCCCCGACGGGGTCCCCGCAAGGGTGGTGGCGATCGCCGCCACCCAAATGGAGGCGCGGTTTCGGGACCTCTTCGACGCATGCTTCGCGTCGGGGAGGTTCCCGAAACCGTGGAAGGAGGGCCAATTGTGCCTCCTTCGCAAGGAGGGCCGCCCGGCGGACTCCCCCTCGGCATACCGGCCGATCGTGCTCCTGCCGGATGTCGGGAAAATGTTTGAGGGGATAGTCGCCGCCCGCCTAAAGGAACACCTGCGGGATGTCGGACCGGACTTGTCGGACGCTCAGTTCGGCTTTCGGGCTGAGCGTTCGACGGTGGACGCACTGGCCTGCCTCAAGGCCATTATCACGTGGACTGCGACAGAGTGCTTGGGTACGTGTGGTGACGGGAAGAAAGCGAAAGGGTACGAATGGTGGTCTCCTGCACTGGAGGCTCTGCGTAAAAGGCACAACAAGGTGAGGAAAAGCTGGCAAGATGCAAGAAAGGTTGGAGGGGAAATGGAAGCGAGTGCGCGAGAAGCATTTCATGTTTGCCGCAGTAAATATAGGGCATCGATGGAGAGGGCGCAGCTCGACTTCTTCCGCAAGTTGGCGGACTCCGGTAACCAGGACCCATGGGGCCTGGCGTACAGGGCTGCCAGTGGCAGAGTCAGGCCACCACCCAATGTGGTGAATGGCACCCGGCTTGCGGAGGGCTTCGCCGCGGATGTTGGCACCGCCATGCGCGGACTTGTGCATGCACTGTGCCCCGACGACGATCCGTCCTCGGACACAGTGTACCACAGGCAGGTGCGGCTGGCGGCCGCTTGCATCCCGTCGGGTCGAGACGCGCCCCCTCCATCGCGTCAGGTCTTGGAGAAAATAGTTAAGGATCTTCCTAACACGGCTCCGGGCATCGATGGAGTCACGGCACACATTGTCAGGCATGTGTGGCGGGTGGCGAGAGCCGAACTCACGCACATGCTTGGTATGTGTGTAGCCGAGGGGATCTTCCCCGATACGTGGAAGGACGGTAGGCTCATTGTGCTGCCGAAAGGCAATGACAAGCCCCTTACCGATCCTAAAGCGTATCGGCCCATCACGCTGCTCCCTGTCCTGGGGAAAATACTTGAGCGCGTCATTTTGTCAAGCGCAACATCAATTACGCGAGGGGTGTCCTCATGCCAGCACGGGTTCTCTCGGGGAAGGTCAACGCTGACGGCTCTTAATGAGATTGTCGGCACCGTACATAGGAGCAGTTCCAAATATGTCCAGGCCATCTTCCTGGACATATCTGGCGCCTTTGACAACGCTTGGTGGCCCATGATCCTGCTGAAAGCAAAGGGGGGAGGGTGCCCGCCAAACATCTACCGGATGCTGGCGTCGTACTTCTCCAACCGCAGGGTAGGTCTCTTTGCGGGCAGCAGGGTTGTGTGGAAAACTGCTACGATGGGTTGCCCGCAGGGTTCTGTAGTGGGACCACCACTATGGAATCTTTTACTGGATGACTTGCTTCGGTTACCATATCCAGCCGGTGTGAGCGTGGTCGCGTACGCGGATGATGTTACGGTTCTCATCGAGTCGGACTCTCGATCCGGCATAGAGGCTTCCGCCTCGTGCGCCATGGGACTAATTAGTGAGTGGGGAACTCGGAACAGGCTGGGCTTCTCCCCTTCTAAGTCATGCTCTATGACGATGAGGGGGGGATTGTCAAAGCGCCCACCCACGATTCGACTCGATGGGACCTCAGTCAAGAGCGTACGTTCGACCAGAGTGCTTGGTGTGGTGATCGATGCGAGCCTATCGTTCGGAGAACACGCTCTGTCCATCGGCGAGCGTGCTGCAGCTGGGCTGGGCAAGATGTCGCGTGTCTCCGCCGCATCCTGGGGCGTGCGTCACCGGGCCCTTAAGGTCCTGTATAAGGGGATTAACACCCCCACAGTGACGTATGCGGCGGGCTGCTGGTGGAGGCGCGTGACCTCATACACGGTTAAGTCGACACTCTTGAGGACGCAAAGGCCAGCGCTAATCTTGCTGACCAAGGCCTACCGGTCCGTCAGTACGGCGGCACTCCCAGTCCTGGCTGGGGTGTTGCCGGCCGACCTCGAGGTCACCCGTGCGGGCATGATAGACGACATCCGGCATCTCCCGCGAGATGAGCTCAGGACAGGGAGAAGGGTCATCGCGGACGAGGCTGTAGCCAAATGGCAGCAGAGATGGGAACAGGAGGATAAGGGGAGGGAACTCTATCGATTCTTCCCGGACGTGGCGGCTAGGCTCAAGGCGACTTGGGTTGAACCGGACTATCAAGTCTCACAGATCTTGACGGGGCATGGATGTTTTAGAAAGAGATTGCATGAGATGAAGCTATGTGAGGTAAGTGTGTGTTACTGCGGAGAGGCTGACGAAAGCTTGGACCACACTTTGTGGCAATGCCCCCTGTATGAGGAACAGCGATGTAAGATGATGGATGGGATTACACGGTTGGAGGAAGGACCGGTCCATTATTGCGACCTCGTGGCTTCGGAGGCTAACTTCCGGCGGCTGAGAGACTTCGCGCACGCATGGCATAAGATCAGGAGCGGGCTGGAGCGAGAGGGGTAAGCGCAGGGACGGGCAGCGAAGGCGTACTGTGGTGTACGGACCCATGGGAGGGGTCGTACGATAGAGGCCGCCCCAGAATGGGGAGAAAGGCACAGAGGGACAGGACGAGGAAACTTGTAAAGGAGTCAAGAAGCGACTGCGGTGATTAGCGCACGCGCTATGTCCGCAGCCGTCTCCTTGCGATTCGGCCCATATGACATGATGTCGGTGGGGCCATGGGTGGTTGGCCTGCCTCAAGGGGCAGGTGGAGGAGGCCATGCAGGCGGGGGACGGGTTGCTGGCGGTGTCGTTCGACATAGCCAACGCCTTCAACTCGATCCCCCACTCTACCATCCTGGAGGCGCTCCGCTTCCACGGAGTGCCTCCATACCTGCGGCGTCTGCTGGCCAGCTACCTGGAGGACAGGGAGGTCCTCCTGGTGGACAGGTCTGGCCGAGTCCGGCGATATCCCGCCGAAGCCGGCGTTCCACAGGGGTCGGTCGTGGGGCCCCTGCTCTGGAACGTCGGCTACGATTGGCTCCTGCGGGGAACTCTCCCCCGGGGCGTTAGGGTCGTCTGCTACGCGGACGACACTCTCCTCACCGCCCGGGGGGAGAGTTTCGGAGAGGCGGCCAACTTGGCCTCGGCGGGCGGCTCCCTCGGCGCGGAGAGGATCCGCCGCCTCGGCCTGACGGTGGCGCTGCACAAAACCGAGGCCGTGTACTTCCATGGTCCCCGGCAGCGGCAGAAACCCCCGCCCGACGCCCACATCCACGTGGAGGGCGTCCGCATCGCGGTTGGGGCCCAGATGAAATACCTGGGCCTCGTGCTCGACAGCAGGTGGCGCTTCGGCCCGCACTTCCGCGGGCTGTCGGCGCGCCGGCTGAAGACCGCGGGCGCCCTCTCGTGGCTGCTCCCCAACGTGGGGGGGCCCAGCGTCCGATGCCGGCGGCTCTACGCCGGCATCCTGAGGAGTATGGCCACCTACGGGGCCCCCATCTGGGAGGACTCCCTCCGGAGGAGGGAGAATGCCGCGGCCTTGCGGGCCCCGCCGGTGGCGGCCCAGCGGGTGGCGCGGACCTACCGCACGGTGGGCTTCGCGGCGGCGTGCGCTCTGGCGGGCACCCCGCCTTGGGAGCTCGAGGCGTGGGTGCTCGCCAGAGTGTACGAGTGGACGGCGGGGCGGCGGGCGAGCGGTGAGCGCCCAGCCCCGCAAGAGAGGGAGGCCGTCCGGCGGGAGGCGAAGGAAGCCGTCGTCCGGCACTGGGCGACGGACCTCGCCACCGCGGCATTCGGTCGCTGCACACTCGACGCGATCGGGCCGCTCCTGCAAGAGTGGCTCGATCGGTCGCACGGGGTGGTCTCCTTCCGACTGGCGCAGGTGCTGACCGGCCACGGATGTTTCGGGGCCTACCTGCACCGCATCGGTCGGGAGGAGACACCGTCGTGCCGCGATTGCGGCGCGGCGGTGGACACGGTGCAGCACACCCTGGAGGAGTGCCCGTCGTGGTCGGAGCCGTGCCGCGACCTCGTTGCGGCGATCGGGCTGGACCTCTCGCTTCCCGGCGTGATCAACGCCATGCTGGGGGACAAGGGGTCCTGGGCGGCGGCAGCCTCCTTCTGTGAACAGGACATGTCGCAGAAGGAGGCGGCGGAGCGTGCGCGCGAGGACGACCCTCTCGCGCCGGCGCTCCGCAGGCGGAGGAGGGGTCGGAGAAGACGTCAGTATGACGAGCACCTCCGACTCCTCCCTGGTGGAGGCCAGCAGGCAACGGGTGCGGGGGCACCACTGCCTGCATCGCACGCGCCTTCACCAGCGCCGGACGGGTGTGGCCAGGTGTTCCCGGCCATTCCCGTCGCCCCCCAGCCCGGGGGGCACGTAGGGCCCGCCATCTAGGCGGGCACGCGCCAGAGGGCCGTGGACGCAGAATTTCTCCCATAGCCCTCCCAACAAGGCGCCGGAGGGAACACCGCTGAGTTTTAGTGGGTATACTGTCGCCGTCAAGCGACAGGGAGTCCCACACTCCCCGTCTCGCCCCCCCCAGCGAGCGGAAGTGCGTAACTGTCATTTATCAGCGTCAAAAAAAAAAAAAAAGGTTAGGTTAGGTTAGGTTGGGGGAGGGGGGGGGTTGGACCCCCGGCGTGATCAACGCCATGCTGGGGGACGAGGGGTCCTGGGCGGCGGTAGCCTCCTTCTGTGAACAGGTCATGTCGCAGAAGGAGGCGGCGGAGCGCGCGCGCAAGGACGACCCTCTCGCGCCGGCGCTCCGCAGGCGGAGGAGGGGTCGGAGAAGACGTCAGTATGACGAGCACCTCCGACTCCTCCCTGGTGGAGGCCAGCAGGCAACGGGTGCGGGGGCACCCCTGCCTGCACTGCACGCGCCTTCACCAGCGCCGGACGGGAGTGGCCAGGTAAAAAAAAAAAAAAAAAAAAAAAGGGGGGGGGTTGGACGCTTTGGCGTCAGAAGCCAGCCGCGCGCCTTCTGCGGCAGGCTTCTTTCGAAGGGCGGACGAGTCGTTTGATAACGACTCGCATATGTCGGAATCGGACGACCCTCTGTCGGTGAAGCGGTCACAGCCGCGGAAGCGGCAGCGACCGCGGAAGGTTGGGTCCTGGATGAACGCCGCCTCCGCCGCCGCCTCCGCCGCCGCCTCCCTGTCCAGGTGGGTCAGAGCCCACCGCGGGAACGGCGATTGCCCCGACCCAACGGACTCTGGGGAGCCCCTGGCGGAGACGATGTCGAACCGCACGTAGACACACAACACAATTAATAACGTGACGTGTGACTACGGCTTTTATTTTTGTTCTGTTCTTGTTTTTCCAGTAACTTTGTTTATTTCAGCATCCTGAAAATCTTGTTTCATCCTTTTTAGCATCGATTTTTTTGTCGTAGTCGGGTTTTAGTTTTTTTACTTTTTATTATACATTGATCTCTTGGCAGGAGCTAGTTTCACAAAGCGAGTTTTTTATCGTTGTTTTTGTTTCTAAGGTCAATCTTTTGATCGTAGTTTTCAGCGAACCTTACTTCTTTTACTTTAATCAATCGTGTAAATGGGTTACAAGTTTTTTATCATTATTTTTGTTTCTGAGGTCCATTTTTTGATTGCAGTTTTCAGCGAACTTTACTTCTTTTACTGTAATAAATCGTGTTAATGGGTAACGAGTTTTTTATCATTATTTTTGTTTTTAGGTCCATTTTTTTATTGCAGTTTTCAGCGAACCTTACTTCTTTTACTGTAATCAATCGTGTAAATGGGTTACAAGTTTTGCTTAACCTTACATTGATTTCTTGGCAGGAGCTTGTCCCTCAGAGCGAGTTTTTTATCATTGTTTTTGTTTCTGAGGTCGATTTTTTGAGTGCAGTTTTCAGCGAACCTTACTTCTTTTACTGTAATCAATCGTGTAAATGGGTTACAAGTTTTGCTTAACCTTACATTGATTTCTTGGCAGGAGCTTGTCTCTCAGGGCGAGTATTTTATCATTGTTTTTGTTCCTGAGGTGTATTTTTTTATTGCAGTTTTCAGCGAACCTTACTTCTTTTACTGTAATCAATCGTGTTAATGGGTAACAAGATTTGCTTAACCTTATATTCAAATCAAATCAAATCAAATCAAAATGTTTATTTGCAAGAAATACATTGTTTATAAGGAAAGATCTTATATCCTAAGAGTCACTGTATTCTGCCTGCAAGCAAGCGTGCAAATTATTTATATTTATGTCATTAGATTATTATTACTACATGCAATTAAATTATTATTATCATATACAATTTTCATAAATTCGATTAATATCATTATTACATACAATTTTATCGTCAACATTGTTTTACTAATTAAATTATTCACTTTTATTTCCAAATTCCATAAATTTCCTAATACTATAAAAACAGTTTTTTTGTAGCCACTCTGTCAATTTTGTTTTAAATACATTACTCTGTAACAATTTCAATTCGTTTGGGAGGTTATTATAAATCAGAATACACATATTATACACATTTTTCTTATAAATATCTTTATGACCGGGTGGTTGATACAATAGGTTATGGAATTTAGCCTTTTTCTGCCTCGGCAGAACCTCACTACGTTGCTTAAAGTAATGCATGTGTTTCTTTGTAAAAATACAGATATCTTTTATATACATACAGGGCAGTGGGAGAATTTTATATTTTTGAAATATAGGTTTACAACTGTCTAAGAACCACGCCTTGTTAATAACTCGGATGCAACGTTTTTGTAGTTTGAAAACTCTGTCGGCATCGGTCGAGTTGCCCCACATTATTACTCCATAGCTTAGTACAGATGACACATAGCCATGGTAAGCCGAAAGAGCAGCTTCTACTGATACATTTTGTCTTAACTTCTTTAAAGCAAACACAAACCTATCTAGTTTCTGACAAATATGTTCCACATGACTCTTCCAGTTAAGATGATTATCTACAATAAGTCCTAAAAATTTTAATTCATTTACTTGTTGTACCTTTTCGTTTTTACAAATAATGTCTAAAGCCAATTGATTGGAATTATAAGATTTAAATTGAATTAATTTCGTTTTACTTATGTTAATATTTAAGTTATTATCTTCCATCCAGCTTATGATATCTGATAAGGTCTTTTCGATAACTGATTTGTAATCATTTTTATCGTCACATTTTATAATAAGTGTAGTATCATCTGCGAAAAGGATACATTTCTGTAAAGTAGCCTCCGGAAGATCATTTACATAAAGTAAGAAAAGCAATGGGCCGAGAATGCTACCCTGAGGCACACCACAATCAGTTGATATTGAAATAGATGTAAATTTTTCTTTGGAATATGATTTATCATTTTTCTTTATGACTTTAGAAATTTCTGTGCACTGTTTTCTGTTTCTTAGATAACTAGATATCCATTCATATGCTTTACCCCTAATGCCGTAGAACTCTAATTTGTTTAAAAGCTTCGAATGATTTACAAAATCAAAGGCTTTGCTCATTTCTAAAAATAGAGACACCACTGGACTTCCATTATTTATGCTCTCTGTAACAAGTTTCATTAAGTTGAAGATTGCAAGAGCAGTTGAACTACCTTTACGAAAACCAAATTGGTCTTTGCATAATATATTATGTGTACTGAGAAAATTATTAAATCTGGTAAGCATTGCTTTCTCAAAAATTTTTGACATAATGGGTACTATGTTGATCGGCCGATAGCTATTAGGGTCTGACTTATTTTCCTTTTTAAATAGGGGTTTCACGATAGACATTTTAAGTTGATCAGGAAACACACCTTCCACAAAAGATAAGTTTATAACATGTGCTAGTGGATGACATATCCAACCAGCACAAGTCTTCAAAACTTGTGTGGCAATGCAGTCATATCCACTAGTTTTGCTATTATTTAAAGACATTATGATTTTATACACTTCAGGTGCATCTACAGGATTTAGGAAAATAGTATTTGGATTTATATTATTTTTATTTTTATTAATATTATTATTAGCACTAGATGTCTGATTAGATGTCAAATTAATAAAGTAGTAATTAAATATGTTACAAATGTCTGATGGATTATTATATGTCACATTTTTTAAATTTAATTCGTCAATATCATTTTTATGCAAATCATTATTAGTAATTGTTGAGGAGATTGCGTTCCAAGTAGCTTTACATTTATTTGTATGCTTTTGTATACGTCTTGTATTTATAAGTTTCTGTGCTGTTTGTGTACATCGTTTGAACAAATGACTATAAAGTTTGTAGTTTTTCTCATTCTGTTTTTTACTAATTTTACACTGTTAGAGGTTTATTGTTATATTTTCACTTATATTCGATGTAACACTGAGATAACACTCGTACTTGTTCAATGAGATATTATATGAACAGTTTTTAGTTATTTGTGGCATAAAAAGCGAGTTTTATATTTTTAAACCTTTATCACACACAGAACTGTTGTTAACGAGATGACAGCTCGGTGACGTATATCGATTTCTTGGCAGGAGCTTGTCCCTCAGAGCGAGTTTTTTATCATTGTTTTTGTTTCTGAGGTCGATTTTTTGATTGCAGTTTTCGGCCAACCTTACTTCTTTTACTGTAATCAATCGTGTAAATGGTTAACAAGTTATGCTTAACATTACTTTGATTTCTTGGGAGGAGCTAGTTTCACAGAGCGAGATTTTATCATTGCTTTTGTTTCTGAGATCGATGTTTTGATTGCAGTTTTCAGCCAACCTTACTTCTTTTACTGTAACCAATCGTGTAAATGGGTAACAAGTTTAGCTTAACATTACATTGATTTCTTGGCAGGAGCTTGTCCCTCAGAGCGAGTTTTTATCATTGTTTTTGTTTCTGAGGTCGATTTTTTGATTGCAGTTTTCAGCGAACCTTACTTTTTTTACTGTAACCAATCATGTAAATGGGTAACAAGTTTAGCTTAACATTACATTGATTTCTTGGCAGGAGCTTGTCCCTCAGAGCGAGTTTTTTATCATTGTTTTTGTTTCTGAGGTCGATTTTTTGATTGCAGTTTTCAGCGAACCTTACTTCTTTTACTGTAATCAATCGTGTAAATGGGTAACAAGTTAGGTTAGGTTAGGTTGATCCCCCACAGCGCATACTTCCACGCAGTATCCCCCGGGCAACGCCGTGTCTGACCACCGTAACGGAGTGGCAGACCGGCAGCTAAAGTGCGCTGTGACATCGTAGACTTTTATTCTAATACTGTTTTACCTGCCTGATTGTATTTGAATTGCCGTGTGTCTACGATACGATGAAAAAGAAACCAAGCCGTGACGCCTCAGGGCGCTTTTTATCCCATCGCTCCTCTCAGGACGATCTAAACGGCCCTTCTCAGGGCCACGCCGACGGCGCTTCAGCGTCGGAAGCTGACCGCGCATCATCTGCGGCCAGCTTTTTTTGCAGACCAGACGAGGTTTCGGACTCCGACGACTCCAATGCAGGCACGTCGGCGTCTGAATACGACCGTACGAAGCGGAAGTTTGAGTCCGAGACCTCCTCTGGATCGGCCGGAGCTAGGACGAAGAAGAAGCTAAAGTCTAAAAGGGCCTCGAGCCCTTCCTTGACCTCCACCTCGCCTTACACCCACGATGTGGGCTTATTGGAGGCCGAGTACCGCCCGAACCTGGCCAAGCGGGCGCAGGCCCAGCAGGACCTCGAGGAGCGGGTCGCTGCCAAGGAGCAGCAGGCGCGCGCTGCCCGGGCCAAGTCCGGGTACGGCGCGTCCCTCCTCCAGTACGCGGACCGCTCCTTGGGCGAGCTTGAGCGGATGGCGGAGGAGGATGAGTGGGAGATCGTGGAGATCGCCACCAAGTCCTCCCACCTGAAGGACACCTTTCAAAAGGCCCTCAAGTGCCGGGCCGCGAGCATGCGAGCAATAGTTTTAGAAATTGCACAGCGCAACGCGACCGAGGAGACACGGCAGCTGCAGGCGCGCGTCGACCGCCTGCAGCTTGAGGTCAGCCAGCTGCACAAGAAGCTGGCTGAAGCCACGGCCCGGCCCATTCAGGCCGAACGGGCACCTGCAGTAGTGGCCCCCCTCTCCTCCTCTTCCTCCAACCTGGAGGAAATTATCAGGAAAGTGATAGCGGAGGAAAGGAACTTCACAAGGGCCTGCCTAGCGGGCATAGAGGACCGGCTCCTGCCGGAAAGGCGACTCCGCCCACCGCTAGCGGCGGACAAGCGTTCGCCCCAGACGGAGCCGGAACCCGTGCCCCAAGCGGGCCCGGCAGCGGGCGCCCAGCCCACTGGGAAGGGCAAAGGCAGGGGCAAGAGGAGCAAAGCGGCTCCTCCTCCTCCGCAAGCCCCTACCACCACAAGCCCAGAGGGGGCGCCCGAGCCGGTGCCCGGGCCCTCCTCCGCTACCCAGCCGACCCCTTACCACACTGAACAGGACGCCCTTCTTCCGTCCACCACCCCGGCCAACATGTCGTGGACGGAGGTGGTCAAGAAGGGCAAGAAGAGGAAGCCCGCAGCGCCCGCAGCGTCCGCAGCGCCCGCAGCGTCCGCAGCGCCCGCAGCGACCGCTCCCCCAGCCAAAACGGCTCCAGCCGCCGGCAGGAAACTGCCTCCTCCTCCCCGAACCGCGGCCGTCGTGGTGAAAATCACCCCGGAGGCCGCGGAGTGGGGGGCGACGTACGAGTCCGTCCTCAGATGGGCCCGGACCAACGCTGATCCCACCCAACTCGGGATCAGCAACATAACCTGCCGGCGGACCATGACCGGGGCCCGAATCTTCGAGTTCGGGGGGGAGCGGCGCGAGGATAACGCCGACCTCTTCACGAAAAAATTGCGGGAGGTCATAGCGGACGCGGCAACGGTCGCCAGGCCCGTGAAGACCGCACCCCTGGAGGTGGCCGACGTCGACGACTCGGCCTCCAGGGAGGATGTGGTGGCGGCCGTTGCGGCGGCGGGTGGCTGCGAAGCCAGCGCGGTGAGGTGCGGGCCCATCAGGCCTGGCCGCCGCGGCATGGGCACCACGCGCGTGGAGTGCCCGATCGTCGCCGCCAGGGCTCTCCTAGCTGCGACCAAGGGGCGGCTGCCTCTGGGGCTTAGCACGGCCGTGGTGCGGGCGCTTGAAGACGGCCCGATGCGCTGCTTTAAGTGCTTCGCACTCGGCCACACTCGGGCCACGTGTCCCCCCAAGGCCGACTGGGGGGACGCGTGCTACCGCTGCGGGCTCCAGGGGCACAAAAATGCCGCCTGCGGCGCCGCCACGCCGCATTGCGTGACGTGCGCCACCAGTGGCCGCCCTGCCGACCACAAGATGGCGGGCGGGAGCTGTAAGCACCCCGTCAAAAAGGGAGTGGTGCAGGCGCAGGTCCGACCTGCCGCCTCTGCCGCCACCGCCGTCGTCGCCGCCGCAGCTCCAGCGGCGGCAACAAAGGGGGGAGCAATGACGATCGATGGATAGGGTCGACCGTCATCGCTTCCTCCAGGCGAACACCAACCACTGTAAAGCGGCCCAGGACCTGGTGGTTCAGGTCATGGCCGAGTGGTTGGTGAACGTGGCGGCGGTCGCCGAGCCGTACTCGATCCCCGGCAGCTGGCTGGGCGACGAGGACGGCTTGGTGGCACTAGCGGCGCGGTCTTCCACGGACTCCCCACCCCTCTCGCTATTAGAGAAGGGACCGGGATATGTGGCCGCCGCGTGGGGAGACATGGCCCTAGTGGGGGTCTATTTCTCCCCAAACCGCCCTCTCTCGGACTTTGAGGATTTCCTCGAGATCCTCACCGCAGTCATAGGGAGGGCGGCGCCGCGCCAGGTCGTGGTGTTGGGCGACCTTAACGCCAAGTCGGCGTCCTGGGGAAACCCGGCCTCCAGCTGCAACGTCCGGGGGCGCGCCGTTGAGTTCTGGGCAGCCTCATGCGGCGTGTCCCTCCTCAACAGGGGGGCGGTCCAGACGTGTGTGCGGCAACAGGGTGGGTCGGTGGTGGACGTTTCGTTTGCCACCCCCGCGCTGGCCGCCCGCGTCGTCAACTGGCGGGTAGAGTTGGTGGAGACCCTGTCGGACCACCGATACGTGCGGTTCGACATCTCCACCCGAGGGGGGGGGATGGCCCGCGCTGGGCAATCTCCTTTCCCCCGGTGGGCACTCACCCGCCTAGACCGGGAGGCAGCCAGGGAGGCGGCCTTTCTCCAGGACTGGCTGTCGCCCCCTGTTGAGGTCCCGGACGTGGACACCGCCGCGGTCCGGCTCAGGAGGTCCCTGACCGAGGTGTGCAACTCCAGCATGCCTCGGTCTCGCCGTCCGCCTCCCCGTCGTGCCGTCTACTGGTGGACGGAGGAGCTGGCGGGGCTCCGGGCCACCTGCGTGACGGCCAGAAGGGCCTACACGTGGAGCCGTCGGCGCAGCGCCCAAAACCGAGTTCGGGCAGAGGAGGACCGCCTATACGCCTCTTACCTAGAGGCGAAAGCGGTCCTCAAGTCTACAATGGGCGCTGCAAAAGACTCGGCGAAAGCCGAGATGCTCGAGGGTCTCGACAGAGATCCGTATGGGAGACCATACAAGGCGGCGCAGAACCAGCTCCGCCCGTATGGTCCCCCACTGACGAAAACCCTCGAGCCGTCGTTGCTGGATGGAGTGGTCCGGTCCCTGTTTCCGCGCAGGACCGACTTCACCCCACCAACGATGGACCCCCCGCAAGGGGCGGCCTCGCCGGAGGAGGAGGAGGTCCCCCCGGTGACGGCGGCGGAGCTCTACGCGGGGGTTCTCGGCCTCCGCGCGAAAAAGACGGCCCCCGGACCGGACGGCGTCCCCGCACGGGTGGTGGCGATTGCCGCCTCCGAAATGGAGGGCAGGCTTCGGGACCTTTTCAGTGCGTGCTTTACGGCTGGGAGGTTCCCGAAGCCGTGGAAGGAGGGGCAGCTCTGCCTCCTCCGAAAGGAGGAACGCCCCTCAGACTCCCCCCTGGCATACCGGCCCATCGTCCTTCTAGATGAGGTCGGTAAATTGTTCGAGGGGATCGTCGCCTCCCGGCTCGATAGCCTGTTGCGGGGGGTAGGGCCCGATCTGTCGGACGCCCAATTCGGCTTCCGTCGAGGGCGTTCGACGATCGACGCGCTGGCCCTACTGAAGGGCCAGGTGAAGGAGGCGGTGGAGGCGGGGGATGGGGTGCTGGCGATGTCATTCGACATTGCTAATGCCTTCAACTCCATCCCCCACTCGACGATATTGGAGGCGCTCCGGTATCACGGAGTGACCCAATACCTACGAAGCGTCCTGTCCAGCTACCTGGAGGACAGAGAGGTCCTCCTCGTGGACAGGACGGCAACGGTAAGGCGGTACGGCGCAGAGTCCGGTGTTCCGCAGGGGTCGGTGCTGGGGCCCCCCCTGTGGAACATCGGGTTCGATTGGCTCCTGCGGGGAGCCCTCCTCCAGGGCACGAGTGTCATCTGCTACGCGGATGACACTCTCCTCACTGCCCGGGGGAGGAGCTTTGCGGACGCGGCCTGTCTGGCGTCGGCTGGCGGATCCTTGGTCGCAGGGAGGATCCGCCGCCTCGGATTGAGGGTGGCGCTGCACAAGACGGAGGCCGTGTTCTTTCGCGGGCCCCGGCAGCGCTGCCCTCCCGATGCCCACATCGTCGTGGAGGGCGTCCGGGTAGAGGTCCAGCCCCAGATGAAGTATCTGGGCCTGGTGCTGGACGACAGGTGGCGCTTCGGCCCGCATTTCAGCGGGCTGTCGACGCGCCTGTTGAAGGCCGCGGACGCCCTCTCCTGGCTGCTCCCGAACTTGGGGGGGCCCAAAGCGAAATGCCGGCGCCTATACGCGAACATCTTGCGGAGCATGGCCCTATACGGGGCCCCCATCTGGGCGGACTCCCTCCATAGGAGGGAGAATGCGACCGCCATCCGCAGGCCCCAAAGGGCCATTGCACTGCGGGTGGCGAGGGCCTACCGTTCGGTGGGCTTTTCGGCGGCGTGCGCTCTGGCCGGCACCCCTCCTTGGGAGCTGGAGGCGTGGGTGCTCGCCAGAGTGTACGAGTGGACGGCGCGCCGAAAGGCGCTCGGGGAGCTCCCCGTCTCCGAAGAGCGTGAGGCCGTGCGCCGCGAGGCGAAGGACGCAATTGTCCTCCACTGGACGCAGGACCTCGCCACCGCCGTCTTCGGCCGCCGGACGTTGGACGCGCTCGGTTCGGTTCTGCGGAGCTGGCTCGAGCGGCCCCACGGTTTCCTCTCGTTCCGTCTGGTGCAGGTGTTGTCCGGCCATGGCTGTTTCGGATCGCACCTGCATCGGATCGGTAGGGAGGAAACCCCGGCGTGCCACGAGTGCGGCGCGGCGGAGGACACGGCGCAGCACACCCTCGAGGTGTGCCCAGCCTGGTCCGAGCTGCGCAGCGGTCTGACCGCGGTGGTTGGGCAGGACCTCTCGCTTCCCAGTGTGGTCAACGCTATGCTGGGGAGCGAGGGAGCCTGGACAGCGGTCGCCTCCTTTTGCGAGGACGTGATGTCGCAAAAGGAGGCGGCGGAGCGCGCGCGGGAGGACGACCCTCTCGCCGCACCGCTCCGCAGACGATGAAGGGGTCGGCGAGGGCGCCGTCCTCTCCTTCCTCATGGTGGTGATGGGCGGGCGACAGGCACGGGGGTGCCCTCGCCCGCATCGCACCCATCGCCACCCCCTTCGTCGGTCACTCCCGGGCCCGTCCCCCTCCCCACGGGGGGGGTGTGAGGGGTCCGCGCTGACGGGCAATCGTCAGCGGAGGACTGGACGCAAAGGCTGCGCCAATCTCCCAGTCCTCCGCCACCAGGACGAAGCGGGAGTGCCGCTGGGTTGTTTTAGTGGGTATACCGGGTCAGACCGGGGAGTACCACATAACCCTCCTGTCCCCCGACGGGAGGGTATGCGTAACGCATTTTTTCCCAGCGTCAAAAAAAAAAAAAAAAAAGGTTAGGTTAGGTTAGGTTAGCCAGGTCATAGTGTTGGGCGACCTTAACGCCAAGTCGGCGTCCTGGGGAAACCCGGCCTCGGGCTGCAACGTCCGGGGGCGCGCCGTCGAGTTCTGGGCGGCCTCATGCGGCGTGTCCCTCCTCAACAGGGGGGCGGTCCAGACGTGTGTGCGGCAACAGGGTGGGTCGGTGGTGGACGTTTCGTTTGCCACCCCCGCGCTGGCCGCCCGCGTAGTCAACTTGCGGGTAGAGTTGGTGGAGACCCTGTCGGACCACCGATACGTGCGGTTCGACATCTCCACCCGAGGAGCGGGGATGGCCCGCGCTGGGCAATCTCCCTTCCCCCGGTGGGCACTCACCCGCCTGGACCGGGAGGCAGCCAGGGAGGCGGCCTTCCTCCAGGACTGGCTGTCGCCCCCTGTTGAGGTCCCGGACGTGGACACCGCCGCGGTCCGGCTCAGGAGGTCCCTGACCGAGGTGTGCAACTCCAGCATGCCTCGGTCTCGCCGTCTGCCTCCCCGTCGTGCCGTCTACTGGTGGACGGAGGAGCTGGCGGGGCTCCGGGCCACCTGCGTGGCGGCCAGAAGGGCCTACACGAGGAGCCGTCGGCGCAGCGCCCAAAACCGAGTTCGGGCAGAGGAGGACCGCCTATACGCCTCTTACCTAGAGGCGAAAGCGGTCCTCAAGTCTGCAATGGGCGCTGCAAAAGACTCAGCGAGGGCCGAGATGCTCGAGGGTCTCGACAGGGATCCGTATGGGAGACCATACAAGGCGGCGCAGAACCAGCTCCGCCCGTATGGTCCCCCACTGACGGAAACCCTCGAGCCATCGTTGCTGGATGGGGTGGTCCGGTCCCTGTTTCCGCGCAGAACCGACTTCACCCCACTAACGATGGACCCCCCGCAAGGGGCGGCCTCGCCAGAGGAGGAGAAGGTCCCCCCGGTGACGGCGGCGGAGCTCTACGCGGGGGTTCTCGGCCTCCGCGCGAAAAAGACGGCCCCCGGACCGGACGGCGTCCCCGCACGGGTGGTGGCGATTGCCGCCTCCGAAATGGAGGGCAGGCTTCGGGACCTTTTCAGTGCGTGCTTTACGGCTGGGAGGTTCCCGAAGCCGTGGAAGGAGGGGCAGCTCTGCCTCCTCCGAAAGGAGGGACGCCCCTCGGACTCCCCCCTGTCATACCGGCCTATCGTCCTTCTCGATGAGGTCGGTAAATTGTTCGAGGGGATCGTCGCCTCCCGGCTCGATAGCCTGTTCCGGGGGGTGGGGCCCGATCTGTCGGACGCCCAATTCGGCTTCCGTCGAGGGCGTTCGACGATCGACGCGCTGGCCCTACTGAAGGGCCAGGTGACGGAGGCGGTGGAGCCGGGGGATGGAGTGCTGGCGGTGTCATTCGACATTGCCAACGCCTTCAACTCCATCCCCCACTCGACGATATTGGAGGCGCTCCGGTATCACGGAGTGCCCCAATACCTACGGAGCGTCCTGTCCAACTACCTAGAGGACAGAGAGGTTCTCTTCGTGGACGGGACGGCCACGGTCAGGCGGTACGGCGCAGAGTCCGGTGTTCCGCAGGGGTCGGTGCTGGAGCCCCCCCTGTGGAACATCGGATTCGATTGGCTCCTGCGGGGAGCCCTCCTCCAAGGCATGAGTGTCATCTGCTACGCGGATGACACTCTCCTCACTGCCCGGGGGAGGAGCTTTGCGGACGCGGCCTGTCTGGCGTCGGCTGGCGGATCCTTGGTCGCAGGGAGGATCCGCCGCCTCGGATTGAGGGTGGCGCTGCACAAGACGGAGGCCGTGTTCTTTCGCGGGCCCCGGCAGCGCTGCCCTCCCGATGCCCACATCGTCGTGGAGGGCGTCCGGGTAGAGGTCCAGCCCCAGATGAAGTATCTGGGCCTGGTGCTGGACGACAGGTGGCGCTTCGGCCCGCATTTCAGCGGGCTGTCAACGCGCCTGTTGAAGGCCGCGGACGCCCTCTCCTGGCTGCTCCCGAACTTGGGGGGGCCCAAAGCGAAATGCCGGCGCCTATACGCGAACATCTTGCGGAGCATGGCCCTATACGGGGCCCCCATCTGGGCGGACTCCCTCCATAGGGCCATAGCACTGCGGGTGGCGAGGGCCTACCGCTCGGTGGGCTTTTCGGCGGCGTGCGCTCTGGCCGGCACTCCTCCATGGGAGCTGGAGGCGTGGGTGCTCGCCAGAGTGTACGAGTGGACGGCGCGCCGAAAGGCGCTCGGGGAGCTCCCCGTCTCCGAAGAGCGTGAGGCCGTGCGCCGCGAGGCGAAGGACGCAATTGTCCTCCACTGGACGCAGGACCTCGCCACCGCCGTCTTCGGCCGCCGGACGTTGGACGCGCTCGGTCCGGTTCTGCGGAGCTGGCTCGAGCGGCCCCACGGTTTCCTCTCGTTTCGTCTGGTGCAGGTGTTGTCCGGCCATGGCTGTTTCGGATCGCACCTGCATCGGATCGGTAGGGAGGAAACCCCGGTGTGCCACGAGTGCGGCGCGGCGGAGGACACGGCGCAGCACACCCTCGAGGTGTGCCCAGCCTGGTCCGAGCTGCGCCGCGGTCTGACCGCGGTGGTTGGGCAGGACCTCTCGCTTCCCAGTGTGGTCAACGCTATGCTGGGGAGCGAGGGAGCCTGGACAGCGGTCGCCTCCTTTTGTGAGGACGTGATGTCGCAAAAGGAGGCGGCGGAGCGCGCGCGGGAGGACGACCCTCTCGCCGCACCACTCCGCAGACGAAGAAGGGGTCGGCGAGGGCGCCGTCCTCTCCCTCCTCATGGTGGTGATGGGCGGGCGACAGGCACGGGGGTGCCCTCGCCCGCATCGCACCCATCGCCACCACCTTCGTCGGTCACTCCCGGGCCCGTCCCCCTCCCCACGGGGGGGGTGTGAGGAGTCCGCGCTGACGGGCAATGGTCAGCGGAGGACTGGACGCAAAGGCTGCGCCAATCTCCCAGTCCTCCGCTACCAGGACGAAGCGGGAGTGCCGCTGGGTTGTTTTAGTGGGTATACCGGGTCAGACCGGGGAGTCCCACATACCTCTCCTGTCCCCCGACGGGAGGGTATGCGTAACGCATATTTTCCCAGCGTCAAAAAAAAAAAAAAAAAAAGGTTATCGCAGTATCCCCTGGGCAACGCCGTGTCTGACCACCGTAACGGAGTGGCAGACCGGCGGCTAAAGTGCGCTGTGACATCGTAGACTTTTATTGAAATACTGTTTTACCTGCCGGATTTTATTTTAATTGCTGTGTGTCTACGATACGATGAAAAAGAAACCAAGCCGTGACGCCTCAGCGCGCTTTTTATCACATCGCTCCTCTCAGGACGATCTAAACGGCCCTTCTCAGGGCCACGCCGACGGCGCTTCAGCGTCGGAAGCTGACCGCGCACCATCTGCGGCCAGCTTCTTTTGCAGGCCAGACGAGGTGTCGGACTCCGACGACTCCAATGCAGGCACGTCGGCGGCTGAATACGACCGTACGAAGCGGAAGTTTGAGTCCGAGACCTCCTCTGGATCGGCCGTAGCTAGGACGAAGAAGAAGCTGAAGTCTAAAAGGGCCTCGAGCCCTTCCTTGACCTCCACCTCGCCTTGCACCTACGATGTTGGCTTATTGGAGGCCGAGCGCCGCCCGAACCTGGCCAAGCGGGCGCAGGCCCAGCAGGACCTCGAGGAGCGGGTCACTGCCAAGGAGCAGCAGGCGCGCGCTGCCCGGGCCAAGTCCGGGTACGGCGCGTCCCTCCTCCAGTACGCGGACCGCTCCTTGGGCGAGCTGGAGAAGATGGCGGAGGAGGATGAGGGGGAGATCATTGAGATCGCCACCAAGTCCTCCCACCTGAAGGGCACCTTTCAGAAGGCCCTCAAGTGCCGGGCCGCGAGCATGCGCGCTATTCTCCAGGAGGTGGCCCAGCGCACTGCGTCGGAAGAGACACGGCAGCTGCAGGCGCGCGTCGACCGCCTGCAGCTTGAGGTCAGCCAGCTGCACAAGAAGCTGGCTGAGGCCACGGCCCGGCCCATCCAGGCAGAACGGGCACCAGCAGCGGTGGCCCCCCTCTCCTCCTCCTCCTCCTCCAACCTGGAGGAAATTATTAGGAGGGTCATAGCGGAGGAGAGAAACTTTACTAGGGCCTGCCTCGCGGGCATAGAGGACCGGTCCTGCCGGAAAGGCGACTCCGCCCACCGCTAGCGGCGGACAAGAGTTCGCCCCAGACGGAGCCGGAACCCGTGCCCCAGGCGGGCCCGGCAGCGGGCGCCCAACCCACTGGGAATGGCAAAGGCAGGGGCAAGAGGAGCAAAGCGGCTCCTCCTCCTCCGCAAGCCCCTACCACCACGAGCCCAGAGGGAGCGCCCGAGCCCATCTGAGAATAGTCCCTCACTCTGGACGGGATATCCTCAAAGGTCTTCATGACCTCCTGGAGGAGTTTATCATTGGACAGGGTTGCGTAGGTGTCGGCCTGCTTGACGTAAGAGTCCATGAGGTCTATGGACCTCCTCTTCCTCTCCGGTCTCCGGATGAAGGTCCGATAACGACTCGCAAATGTCGGAATCGGACGACCCTCTGTCGGCGAAGCGGTCACAGCCGCGGAAGCGGCAGCGACCGCGGAAGGTTGGGTCCGAGGGCTCCTCAACTTCGGGGCCTTCGAAGGCCAAAGAGCCGGCGATGCATGTTGTTGGGCTCGCGGACGCCCAACGCCAGCTTGACCTGGCTCGGCGGACGCAGCTCCAACAAGAGCTGGAGGAGCGGGTTGCCGCCAAGGAGGAACGGGCGCTCATCGCCCGGGCCAAGTCCGGGTACGGTGCGTCCCGTATCCTCTACGCGGACTTCTCAATAGCGGAGTTGGAGAAAATGGCGGAGGAGGACAAAGAAGAGATTGTGGAGGTCGCCTCTAAGTCCTCAAATCTAAAGGGCACCCTGCAGAAGGCCCTGAAATGCAGGGCCGCGAGCATGCGCGGTGTAGTCGCGGAGCTGGTACAGCGGACGACCACCGACGAGACGCGGCAACTGCAGGCGAAGGTCGATCGCCTGCAGATGGAGGTAGGCCAGCTTCACCAGAAGCTGGCGGAAGCCACGGCCCGGCCCAAACAAGCCGCGATGAGCCCTGCGGTGGAGGCCCCCGCCTCCTCCAACCTTGAGGATACCATCCGCAAGGTTGTGATGGCGGAGAGGGCCTTCACAAGAGCCTGCTTGGCAGGTATAGAGGACCGGCTCCTGCCGGAGAAACGCCTCCGACCGCCGCTTGAGGCGGACAAGAGGCGGAGCGAGCCGGCGCCGTCCTCCTCCTCCCAGGCGGACGCCCTCCTCCCCTCAACCACCCCGTCCAACGAGTGGATGGCGGTGCGCAAGGGGAAGGGCAAGGGCAAGAGGTCGGCGACGGTCGCCCCTGCCGTCCCCGCCACCACTGCTCCTGGCCGGTCGCAGACGGCCGGCAAGGAGAAGGAGAAAGAGAAAGGGAGGGGAAAGGGGCGGCTGGTCCCCCCAAAAACCGCGGCCGTCGTGGTGACGCTCACCGCGGAGGCCGCGGGGCGAGGGGAGACCTACGCCTCCATCTTGGTGCGGGCGCGTGCCAACGCCGATAGCACCAAACTGGGGATCGGCAATGTCTCTTGCCGGCGGACCCAAG
The DNA here is from genome assembly GCA_943138885.2 of Tholera decimalis. Classification (NCBI taxonomy): domain Eukaryota; kingdom Metazoa; phylum Arthropoda; class Insecta; order Lepidoptera; family Noctuidae; genus Tholera; species Tholera decimalis. Next base: position 78,361 of record OW964553.2, on the reverse strand, counting down.
CCGGGGCTCGTATTTTCGAGTTCCCGGGGGTGGAGGGAAGTGCCCACGCGGACCTCTTCGTAGCCAAGCTGCGGGAGGTCATCGCTGACTCGGCCAAGGTGGCCCGACCGGTGAAGACGGCGGCCATAGAGGTGGCCGAGCTTGACGACTCCGTCACCAAGGAGGAGGTGGTGGCGGCGGTCGCAGCGATAGGGGGCTGTGGCGTCGACGCGGTCCGAGGCCGGGACATAAGGCCCGGCCGCGGCGGCATGGGCACCATCCGGCTCGAGTGCCCAATCGCCGCTGCCAAAGCCGTCCTTGCCAAGGGACGGCTCACCGTCGGCTACAGCTCGGGTGCAGTCCGGGCGCTCGAGGCTCAGCCTCTGCGGTGTTTCCGGTGCTTCGGCATCAGATTCACCCGGCCCCTGTGTCCGTCCACGGTGGACAGGACGGACGCATGCCTTCGGTGCGGCAAGGAGGGCCACAAAGCCGCCTCTTGCAAGGCCGCCACGCCGCATTGTGCGGTATGTGCCGCCAGTTGCTGCCCGGCCGGCCACGTCATGAAGGGGAGGAACTGCAATCCTCCCCCCAAGCGGGGCAAAGCGCAGGGGCTCGAGCGCTCCCACGGTTTCCTCTCACGGCGCAGCACACCCTCGAGGTGTGCCCAGCCTGGACCGAGCCGCGCCGCGGTCTCACCGCGGTGGTTGGGCAGGACCTCTCGCTTCCCGGCGTGGTCAACGCCATGCTGGGGAGCGAGGGAGCCTGGACAGCGGTCGCCTCCTTTTGCGAGGACGTGATGTCGCAAAAGGAGGCGGCGGAGCGCGCGCGGGAGGACGACCCTCTCGCCGCACCGCTCCGCAGACGAAGAAGGGGTCGGCGAGGGCGCCGTCCTCTCCCTCCTCACGGTGGTGCTGGGCGGGCGACAGGCATGGGGGTGCCCTCGCCCGCATCGCACCCATGCCACCACCTTCGTCGGTCACTCCCGGGCCCGTCCCCCTCCCCACGGGGGGGGTGTGAGGGGTCCGCGCTGACGGGCAAACGTCAGCGGAGGTCTGGACGCAAAGGCTGCGCCAATCTCCCAGTCCTCCGCCACCAGGACGAAGCGGGAGTGCCGCTGGGTTGTTTTAGTGGGTATACCGGGTCAGACCGGGGAGTCCCACATACCCCTCCTGTCCCCCGACGGGAGGGTATGCGTAACGCATATTTTCCCAGCGTCAAAAAAAAAAAAAAAAAAAGGTTATCGCAGTATCCCCTGGGCAACGCCGTGTCTGACCACCGTAACGGAGTGGCAGACCGGCGGCTAAAGTGCGTTGTGACATCGTAGACTTTTATTGAAATACTGTTTTACCTGCCGGATTTTATTTTAATTGCTGTGTGTCTACGATACGATGAAAAAGAAACCAAGCCGTGACGCCTCAGCGCGCTTTTTATCACATCGCTCCTCTCAGGACGATCTAAACGGCCCTTCTCAGGGCCACGCCGACGGCGCTTCAGCGTCGGAAGCTGACCGCGCACCATCTGCGGCCAGCTTCTTTTGCAGGCCAGACGAGGTGTCGGACTCCGACGACTCCAATGCAGGCACGTCGGCGGCTGAATACGACTGTACGAAGCGGAAGTTTGAGTCCGAGACCTCCTCTGGATCGGCCGTAGCTAGGACGAAAAAGAAGCTGAAGTCTAAAAGGGCCTCGAGCCCTTCCTTGACCTCCACCTCGCCTTACACCCACGATGTGGGCTTATTGGAGGCCGAGTACCGCCCGAACCTGGCCAAGCGGGCGCAGGCCCAGCAGGACCTCGAGGAGTGGGTCGCTGCCAAGGAGCAGCAGGCGCGCGCTGCCCGGGCCAAGTCCGGGTACGGCGCGTCCCTCCTCCAGTACGCGGACCGCTCCTTGGGCGAGCTGGAGAAGATGGCGGAGGAGGATGAGGGGGAGATCATTGAGATCGCCACCAAGTCCTCCCACTTGAAGGGCACCTTTCAGAAGGCCCTCAAGTGCCGGGCCGCGAGCATGCGTGCAATAGTTTTAGAAATTGCACAGCGCAACGCGACCGAGGAGACACGGCAGCTGCAGGCGCGCGTCGACCGCCTGCAGCTTGAGGTCAGCCAGCTGCACAAGAAGCTGGCTGAAGCCACGGCCCGGCCCATTCAGGCCGAACGGGCACCTGCAGTAGTAGCCCCCCTCTCCTCCTCCTCCTCCAACCTGGAGGAAATAATCAGGAAAGTGATAGCGGAGGAAAGGAACTTCACAAGGGCCTGCCTAGCGGGCATAGAGGACCGGCTCCTGCCGGAAAGGCGACTCCGCCCGCCGCTAGCGGCGGACAAGCGTTCGCCCCAGACGGAGCCGGAACCCGTGCCCCAAGCGGGCCCGGCAGCGGGCGCCCAGCCCACTGGGAAGGGCAAAGGCAGGGGCAAGAGGAGCAAAGCGGCTCCTCCTCCTCCGCAAGCCCCTACCACCACAAGCCCAGAGGGGGCGCCCGAGCCGGTGCCCGGGCCCTCCTCCGCTACCCAGCTGGCCCCTCACCACACAGGACAGGACGCCCTTCTTCCGTCCACCACCCCGGCCAACATGTCGTGGACGGAGGTGGTCAAGAAGGGCAAGAAGAGGAAGCCCGCAGCGCCCGCAGCGTCCGCAGCGCCCGCAGCGACCGCTCCCCCAGCCAAAACGGCTCCAGCCGCCGGCAGGAAACTGCCTCCTCCTCCCCGGACCGCGGCCGTCGTGGTGAAAATCACCCCGGAGCCCGCGGAGCGAGGGGCGACGTACGAGTCCGTCCTCAGACGGGCCCGTACTAACGCTGATCCCACCCAACTCGGGATCAGCAACATAACCTGCCGGCGGACCATGACCGGGGCCCAAATCTTCGAGTTCGGGGGGGAGCGGCGCGAGAGTAACGCCGACCTCTTCGCGGATAAACTGCGGGAGGTCATAGCGGACGCGGCAACGGTCGCCAGGCCCGTAAAGACCGCACCCCTGGAGGTGGCCGACGTCGATGACTTGGCCACCAGGGAGGACGTGGTGGCGGCCGTTGCGGCGGCGGGTGGCTGCGACGTCAGCGCGGTGAGGTGCGGGCCCATTAGGCCTGGCCGCCGCGGCATGGGCACCACGCGCGTGGAGTGCCCCATCGTCGCCGCCAGGGCTCTCCTCGCTGCGACCAAGGGGTGGCTGCCCCTGGGCCTGAGCACGGCCGTGGTGCGAGCGCTTGAAGACGGCCCGATGCGCTGCTTCAAGTGCTTCGCACTCGGCCACACCCGGGCCACGTGTCCCTCCAAGGCCGACTGGGGAGACGCGTGCTACCGCTGCGGGCTCCAGGGGCACAAAAATGCCGCCTGCGGCGCCGCCACGCCGCATTGCGTGACGTGCGCCGCCAGTGGCCGCCCTGCCGACCACAAGATGGCGGGCGGGAGCTGTAAGCCCCCCGTCGAAAAGGGAGTGGTGCAGGCGCAGGTCCGACCTGCCGCCTCCGCCGCCACCGCCGTCGTCGTCGCCGCCGCAGCTCCAGCGGCGGCAACAGAGGGGGGAGCAATGACGATCGATGGATAGGGTCGACCGTCATCGCTTCCTCCAGGCGAACACCAACCACTGTAAAGCAGCCCAGGATCTGGTGGTCCAGGTCATGGCCGAGTGGTTGGTGAACGTGGCGGCGGTCGCCGAACCGTACTCGATCCCCGGCAGCTGGCTGGGCGACGAGGACGGCTTGGTGGCACTAGCGGCGCGGTCTTCCACGGACTCCCCTCCCCTCTCGCTATTAGAGAAGGGACCGGGATACGTGGCCGCCGCGTGGGGAGACTCGGCCCTCGTGGCCGTGTACTTCTCCCCAAACCGCTCCCTGCAGGACTTCGAGGACTTTCTCGGGGTCCTGGCCGCCGTGGTCGGCAGGGCGGCGCCGCGTCAGGTCGTAGTCTTGGGCGACCTGAACGCCAAGTCGGCAGCCTGGGGCAACCCGGCCGCCTCGTGCAACGTCCGAGGTCGCGCCGTGGAGCTCTGGGCGGCCACGTCCAGCGTCTCCCTGCTTAACAGGGGGGCGGTCCACACGTGTGTGCGGCAGCGGGGAGGGTCGGTGGTGGACGTTTCGTTCGCCACCCCCGCGATAGCCGCCCGCGTCGTGGACTGGCGGGTGGAGTTGGTGGAGACCTTGTCGGACCACCGCTACGTGCGGTTTACATCGTCTCCGCCAGGGGCTCCGGAGAGTCTGCTGGGTCGGGGCAATCGCCGTTCCCGCGGTGGGCCCTGACCCACCTTGACAGGGAGGCGGCGGTGGAGGCGGCGTTCATCCAGGACTGGCTGTCGCCGCCCGCCGCCGGTCCGGACATGGACACCGCTACGCGGCAGCTGGGGGATTCCCTGACCGAGGTGTGCAACTCCAGCATGCCTCGGTCTCGCCGGCCGCCAGCCAGACGGGACGTGTACTGGTGGTCGGCGGAGCTGGCGGAGCTCCGTGCAGCGTGCGTGCGGGCCAGGAGGGCCTACACGCGGAGTCGGCGGCGGCGTCGCAGAGACTTGGCCTCTACGAGGCGTACGTAGAGGCCAAGACGGTCCTCGATCTGGCCATCGCCATGGCCAAGGACTCGGCGAGAGCCGAGATGCTGGAGGGTCTCGACAACGACCCCTTCGGGAGGCCATACAAGGTGGCGCGCAGCAAGCTGCGCCCCTTCGGCCCCCCCATTGCCGAGACCCTGGAGCCCTCCCTCCTGGACGGGGTGGTGCGGTCCCTGTTTCCGCGCAGGGGCAACTTCACCCCACCAGTGATGGCTCCGCCGCCGCCGCCGCCGCTGTCGCCGCACGTTGCGGAGGAGGAGGAGGCCCCGCCGGTCACGGAGTCGGAGCTCGGCGCGGCCATCGACCGTGCCCGCGCCGGGAAGAAGGCTCCGGGCCCCGACGGGGTCCCCGCAAGGGTGGTGGCGATTGCCGCCACCCAAATGGAGGCGCGGTTTCGGGACCTCTTCGACGCATGCTTCGCGTCGGGGAGGTTCCCGAAACCGTGGAAGGAGGGCCAACTGTGCCTCCTTCGCAAGGAGGGCCGCCCGGCGGACTCCCCCTCGGCATACCGGCCGATTGTGCTCCTGCCGGATGTCGGGAAAATGTTTATAATAATAATAATAATAATAATTTATTGGAAAAAACAGTTTTCGTACAACATAGCATAGTGCTTGGAGCCTCCTTTTAGACAAACAATGTCTGTATTAGGAGACTCCGCTCTTCCATAACTAATAGATACAATTAAGAATAATACTATTAAACACTGTAAAAGGAACTTAAAAGCAATTTAAAAAAAAAATGAAAATTTGTGAACGTGTGTGTTTAAGTTGTGATGTGTGTCTGTGTGTTTTTGAGTAGTGATGTAGCATTGTGTGTATATGTCGTGTGTGTGTGTGTGCATGTTTGTATGTGCGAGAGAGGGGAGGTGAAAGGGTGTATGTGAATACATGCAATTGGTAGTGTTAGTGTGAATGTTGGAGAAGTTTCTCAGTCTCACTGTAGGTAAGAGTTTTCACCCATTCTGTTAACATTTTTTTACCATCGTAATTATTTCTTGGGTATATATAAATGTGTTTGTTGATTATATTATATAGGTGAGCTGACCTTTTACGGAGTTGCATACTGGCAAACATGGTCCTTGTTTGTGGTATTTTCAGGATTATATCTTTACGCCTTTTTAATTGTATACTTGGATCATAAGTCAGTGATTTATGTTGTCTTAATACTATTTGAATAATATATAGCTTTCTGACCGACAGCAAGTCACTTATTTGGTATAGCTTCTCAGTACAATACCTTTTCGGTTTAAAGTACATGCACTTGATAAGGGCGCGTTGAGCACGCTCCACCACCAACATCTTTGTTTTTGTTGCACCCCCCCAGACTGAGATGCAATAAATTATCACTGACTGGGCAAGCGCAACATATGTTAGGTTAAGGAGATTTTTACAGCGGCCAGCAGGACTAAAAACTTTCTTAGGGATCGCATGTCTGAGGGTCCGAAATATCCAAGATAATTTCCTAATTCTATTTGCGATTTGGTCAAGGTGAGGATGCCAAGATAGTCTCTGATCAACTATAACACCTAAGTATTTAGTGTGGGGTACTTTATTTATAGTTAAGCAGCTGCAGTCCGAGCCATTGTCAACGTTACACAAATGGACCTTCAAATTAAAGTCAACACTAGGCATATTATGCTTCAGCGTGAGCAACCGCGCTCAGCCTAGTGTTGACTTTAATTTGAAGGTCCATTTGTGTAACGTTGACAATGGCTCGGACTGCAGCTGCTTAACTATAAATAAAGTACCCCACACTAAATACTTAGGTGTTATAGTTGATCACAAAACTTGCTTACGCTGAACATTTCAAAAACCAACTACATATTATGTAGTTGGTTTTTGAAATGTTCAGCGTAAGCAAGTTTTGTCTCAACCAAGTTGAAACCTGAGTTAAACCGGATTCCGCATTTAATTTAACGTCATACCAAGAGTCACCAGTGAAGACGATCGAAGGTTTGAGGGGATTGTCGCCGCCCGCTTAAAGGAGCACCTGCGGGATGTCGGACCGGACTTGTCGGACGCTCAGTTCGGCTTTCGGGCTGAGCGTTCGACGGTGGACGCACTGGCCTGCCTCAAGGGGCAGGTGCAGGAGGCCATGCAGGCGGGGGACGGGTTGCTGGCGGTGTCGTTCGACATAGCCAACGCCTTCAACTCGATCCCCCACTGTACCATCCTGGAGGCGCTCCGCTTCCACGGAGTGCCTCCATACCTGCGGCGTCTGCTGGCCAGCTACCTGGAGGACAGGGAGGTCCTCCTGGTGGACAGGTCTGGCCGAGTCCGGCGATATCCCGCCGAAGCCGGCGTTCCACAGGGGTCGGTCGTGGGGCCGTCGGCTACGATTGGCTCCTGCGGGGAACTCTCCCCCGGGGCGTCAGGGTCGTCTGCTACGCGGACGACACTCTCCTCACCGCCCGGGGGGAGAGTTTCGGAGAGGCGGCCAACTTGGCCTCGGCGGGCGGCTCCCTCGTCGCGGGGAGGATCCGCCGCCTCGGCCTGACGGTGGCGCTGCACAAAACCGAGGCCGTGTACTTCCACGGTCCTCGGTAGCGGCAGCGCCCCCCGCCCGACGCCCACATCCACGTGGAGGGCGTCCGCATCGCGGTCGGGGCCCAGATGAAATACCTGGGCCTCGTGCTCGACAGCAGGTGGCGCTTCGGCCCGCACTTCCGCGGGCTGTCGGCGCGCCTGCTGAAGACCGCGGGCGCCCTCTCGTGGCTGCTCCCCAACTTGGGGGGGCCCAGCGTCCGATGCCGGCGACTCTACGCCGGCATCCTGAGGAGTATGGCCACCTACGGGGCCCCCATCTGGGAGGACTCCCTCCGGAGGAGGGAGAACGCATCGGCCTTGCGGGCCCCGCAGAGGGCCATAGCCCAGCGGGTGGCGCGGACCTACCGCACGGTGGGTTTCGCGGCGGCGTGCGCTCTGGCGGGCACCCCGCCTTGGGAACTCGAGGCGTGGGTGCTCGCCAGAGTGTACGAGTGGACGGCGGGGCGGCGGGCGAGCGGAGAGCGCCCAGCCCCGCAAGAGAGGGAGGCCGTCCGGCGGGAGGCGAAGGAAGCCGTCGTCCGGCACTGGGCGACGGACCTCGCCACCGCGGCATTCGGTCGCCGCACACTCGACGCGATCGGGCCGCTCCTGCAAGAGTGGCTCGATCGGTCGCACGGGGTGGTCTCCTTCCGACTGGCGCAGGTGCTGACCGGCCACGGATGTTTCGGGGCCTACCTGCACCGCATCGGTCGGGAGGAGACACCGTCGTGCCGCGATTGCGGCGCGGCGGTGGACACGGCGCAGCACACCCTGGAGGAGTGCCCGTCGTGGTCGGAGCCGCGCCGCGATCTCGTTGCGGCGATCGGGCTGGACCTCTCGCTCCCCGGCGTGATCAACGCCATGCTGGGGGACGAGGGGTCCTGGGCGGAGGTAGCCTCCTTCTGTGAACAGGTCATGTCGCAGAAGGAGGCGGCGGAGCGCGCGCGCGAGGACGACCCTCTCGCGCCGGCGCTCCGCAGGCGGAGGAGGGGTCGGAGAAGACGTCAGTATGACGAGCACCTCCGACTCCTCCCTGGTGGAGGCCAGCAGGCAACGGGTGCGGGGGCACCACTGCCTGCATCGCACGCGCCTTCACCAGCGCCGGACGGGAGTGGCCAGGTGTTCCCGGCCATTCCCGTCGCCCCCCAGCCTGGGGGGCACGTAGGGCCCGCCACCTAGGCGGGCACGCGCCAGAGGGCCGTGGACGCAGAATGTCTCCCACAGCCCTCCCAACAAGGCGCCGGAGGGAACACCGCTGAGTTTTAGTGGGTATACTGTCGCCGTCAAGTGACAGGGAGTCCCACACTCCCCGTCTCGCCCCCCCAGCGAGCGGAAGTGCGTAACTGTCATTTCTCAGCGAGAAAAAAAAAAAAAAAAAAAAAGGTTAGGTTAGGTTTTTTTTTTTTTTTTTTTTTTTTTTTTTTTTTTTTTTTATAGATGCACCCGTCATCACAGGGCATTGAGACACTACCTCCAACATAATCGGAGCCTATATTAGTCTGTTCGTTCATACTAGTTCTCGCTTTTATTCTACTCGTACTTGCATTCTTCATACTTGTTCTTTCTTGTATACTGTCATCTTTTATCTCTAAGGGTAGGACGCCCTTCTACTTCCCTATTCTGTTCTTATTTCTCTTTTTCTTTATTTCAGGGGTAATTCATCGACACGGTGTTTTTTTAATAATTTTACAGCATTCTTATTCTAGCTTATTTCTATTACATATGGGTTTGTTTTACATTCAACTTATTTATCTATTCTTTTATTTACTAGTTACACATTTTCTTAGTACTACTTCTATTTTAATTTTTTATTGTTTCTATTTCGATGCTTGACCTTAATATTTTGTATAATATTATGTAAACATCTGTTTCTTATACCGTTTTATTTCTCTTTATCACTTTTTCACAAATTTTAACGCAGTACTCTAGGAATAGTTGTCTGTTTTTCCCCTTCATAATTTGCCATATGGTTTCGGCATTTAATTTTGTGTCTAGTACATGCTCAGCTTCTATTCTTTCCCGGTCGAACACGGGACAGTAGAATAATATGTGTGGCACCGTTTCAGCGATTTCAGGATCGCAGATGCACGATGGGCTCCCCTTGCACTTGAAACGATTCAAGTATTCGGAGAACCCACCGTGCCCCGTCATGATCTGAGTGGTGACGCTGTTTATATATAACTTCCTGACTATCCTGTACGCCGCCACCGCATCCGGGAAAAACAGTTAAGTGCCTGAGGCGGTTTCTCCAGCGGTGTATCTCTGGTTCCACACGTCAAGAGTTGCCGTTCGAATGCAACGCTTGACGTATGCGACCGGACACAGATCGTAATCGGGCTTTCGTTTGGAACCCTCAGCAGCCATCTTGGCTAGTTCATCGGCCCTCTCATTTCCTTCCAACCCCGTTTTGGGTAGACAGCAATTTGAGGTTAGCCCTCGTCTCTACTGCTAGAGGGTGGTGTCGGTCGTAGTTTTGGATAGTTTGGAGGGCCGCCATAGAGTCGCTGAAGATTCCAAACGATCGCGCACTATGTTTTAGGATCTCCCGGGTTGCAACGCATATCGCTAGGAGCTCTGCCTGGTAAACGGTGGAGTAGTGTGGAAGAGCGAGCTTGAGGGTTTTTGTTTCACCGTTGCCGTTCCACATGGAGAGTGCTGCTCCGACTTTGCCCCCTATCTTGCTCCCATCCGTAAAGATACGAATCTCAAATTCGTTCTGGGCATCAAGTTGCTCTTTGTTTACCAGGCTTACGAGTTCCAGCTCTGTGCGCTCCGCGGGGTGTGGGGCTTCCATTACTGAAGCAGGCTGCTCTACTTTCCTGTCGCCAAGCGCTGGCTGAGGTACCCCCCTCCTGGCTTCGTATAACGAAGCCGCCTCACGAACTCGGAGGTCGAGAGGCAGTATTCCAGCCAGCACCAGCGCAGAATTCAGCGACACTGTACGATATGCCTTACTCAGCTTTTGTGCAATTCCACGCTGAACTGTTCCCAACTGCTTGGCGACGCCCATTTTCCGGCGGCCGGGGCCCATACGCTGGCGGCGTACAGGACAATCGGCTCCACGGTGGCCACATATATTATTCTTATAACTTCGGGGTGAAGTCCCCAGCTGGTCTTTGCCGCCCTACTTAGTTGTTTGTAGATGCCTATTGCCTTTCTGCATACGTTTGCGACATGTGTGTTAAATGTTAACTTTTCATCGATGGTGATACCCAGGATTTTGATCTCTTTGGACATGGCAACGCCGATCCCGCCCATGGTCAGGCGTGGGGTGTCATATTTCAATTTGCGGGTGACAATCATTGCACTCGTTTTTTGCGGGGCAAATTTGAGCTTATTTTGTACACCCCATGCCCGAACATGTTCGAGGGCGGCGTTGGCACGTCCCTCGATCTCCAGTGAAGTATCCCCATCGAAGATCAGCACAACATCGTCTGCAAAAGCCTGGCAATAGTCACCTCTAGCCTCCAGGCTCTTTAGAAGCGGGTCCAATATGAGGTTCCAAAATATTGGTCCCCCTATGGAGCCCTGAACGCAACCCTTGTTTGTGTCCTTACTGAACTCTTCACCCGCGTACCTGACCCTGACTTTCCTGTTTTTGAGATAGCTGTCGATGACCCTCCTCAGGCCCATTGGACACTTTTCCTCAGCCAGACGGACTCTTATAGCTGGCCACCAAGCGCTATCAAAGGCTCCCTCTATGTCCAACGATATTAAAACTATTATCTTCTTAAGATCTAACTTGCTGCGTATGTGCTGCATGAGTGCATAGAGGGAGTCTTCCGTGCTCTTCTGGGGCATGAATCCATACTGGCGAGTACTCATCCTTGGAATCAAGTGGAACCTGAGGCGGGCCATCAGCATCTTCTCGTATATCTTGCCTAGTATTGGCAAAAGTCCGATTGGTCTGTACGCTTTTGGGTTGCCGTAATCTTCTTTCCCTGGCTTCCTTAACACGACCACTATCGCCTCCTTCCAGGCTTCGGGGAAGTGGTAGCATTTTAGGCAGCTGTTCAGGAGAGCAAGGGCCACGTCAGGAGCGCCTTCTATGGCGTGGCAACAAATGTCGGCCGTAAATCCGTCAGCTCCTGGAGCTTTTTTGGCATTGAAGGACCTGCTCGCCGCCATCAGTTCGGTCATCGTAAATGGTGGGTCGCACGAATCATCGTGCCCCCCAGTATTCACCAAATCTGCCTTTTCTCTGACAAGGCGGTGGCATTCGCTGTCATCGTTCATGTGGTCCTCCGGGTAAAAAGTATTTGCCAGTAGAGTGACAGACCCCTTCGCGTCCAGCACTTCGTCGTCCTTCACCAGTAGTCGGTCTTCTGTCCTTATTCTGGTCCTTCCAATCACCCGATAAATCCCCTCCCAAACCCCTTCTCTGTCCTGTTTGGCGCAGAAGTTTTTCCAGCTCTCGATTATGTCTTTGTTTGCCTCTGTTTCGTAGTCAACTTTCTGTTTTAGGTACTCCTCAACGACCTTCGATCTGCGGGTTGGTGCAGCACAACGGATCCTACGTTTCCTGGTAGCGACTTCCTGTTTCATCCTTTCGAGTTTCTCGGACCACCACGGCATTGTAAGCACCTCTTTACTCTTTTTCATGGGCATTGATGTAGTGCATGTGTCTCTTATAATTTGTGTATATTTGTTAATTATTTCATTAAGTTGGTCAACTGTGTTCAATTTTTCTATTTCTATTTTGTTTATTTTGTTCTTTTGCATTAATTGATTGAGTTTCTCACGAAACTCAGGCCAATTTGCTTTTTTGGTATTAAATATTCTCGTGGTTCTATTGATTTTTATTCCTTTAGACCTTTTAAGTTTGATGCTAAAAACAATGCCGTTGTGATCCGAGCTGGTGAGGCCTTCATCCACCCTCCAATCGTCTACCAGATCCAGGATATCTGTCGAGCATGCTGTGATGTCGATGTGGCTGCTATAGCGTTTTCCTCCTCTGATTGTATCGAAGGTCGGAGTTTCCCCTCTGTTGAGTATGTTTCAAATTTCAAATTTCAAATTTCAAATTCATGTTAAGGTTCAATTCATCGAGAACTCCAGATACTTCTTCGCCCCTGCCGTCTATTGACAGGCTTCCCCACCAGGTACTTTTTGCATTCGCATCTCCTCCAACAATCCACCTTTCGGAACCTACTTCTTCCTCGATGCGTTTGAGGTGCTCCAGATATGGCCCAACTGGTTGGTCTGGTTCAAAATAAAAGGAAACCATCGAAATCTTCCCGGCACTGGTCTGGATCCCCACCACAACGATGTTATTCGTGGTGAGTTTCGGGTACTGTATGACTGTAAGGTCTTGATCGAAGACCGCTATTGCGGCCTTGACAGTCCCACTTCCAGTATCTGTGCTCTGGAAGATCCGAACGCCTCTGTGGTTCCTCATTTCCCCAGCCCCTCCCACATATGTTTCTTGGAGGAGAGCGACGGCGACTCCACGCTTAACGGCTTCCAATAGGAGCTCGTTTGTTGCTAGTTTTTTCCTCTGGAGGTTGACCTGTATCATTCTATAGAGGTTTGGGTTGCCCTGGGTGCCCTTAGCAATATGCCACCGTTGATCTGGCGATTTCATCCCACTTGCGGCGTATTGGACAATCAGAATTAAAGGCGTTGTGTTCGGCGTTATCAAGTTTGGCCCTTGTGCAGTTCTGGCATTTGGGTGGAATACCCGCCCGCCAATCAGCACATTCCGACCTCAGGTGTGGACCACCACAGTGACTGCACAGATCAGCTGTTTCCTTGCAAAACCGTCTGCCATGCCCATAGCCCAGACAACGCGTGCACTGAACCAATGGGGTTTGGTCTTCGACCCTTACGCGCTGAAGATCCACGTGCAGGCATCCGGCCGCTGTGGCCCTTCTCCAGATGGTCGGAGAGGCGCTGACCACCACGTGATTAGTGTTTGGATTTCTGGTTCTTCGCCTAAACTTCACTTCCACTCTGTCCTCTTCTTTGTCAAGGTTGTGGAAGACTTCCTTGTTTTGATTCCTCAATGCCTTGAGAATGTCTTCGTCTGAATTAATAGATAGAACGCTCTTGAGGATCAGTAGAGGGTCCTTGTTTCTCATTTCCTCAACGTTGAGGTCCTGACTTTCCCCTTCTAGTTTGTTCTTAATTTTGCTCCTTTCTTCCCTGGTTTCGAATCCGATTATTATTTTCCTGTCTTTTGCCTTTCGTACTTTTTCAACTTTTACCCAGCCCTCCTTTGCATCCACCACTTTCCGTATCTTGTCTAATACTACATCCCCTGTTTCTGTGTCATCTTTTGAGGTAACTACTATAGAGTGCAGCGTACTTCGCTTTGGGTTTGACTTTCCGCTGTAAGCCGCAGTTACACTCGCGTACGTTGAAGATGTTCCCTGTTCCAGTGCAGCTTTCAATTCCTCCATCTTTTTGCTGTTTTCTTGTAATAACCTCGAGTGTTCCTCGATCCTTGTTGCCAGTAGACTTTGTTCGCCTAAGGTCGGGAGGGCGGCGACAGTGGTGGTGGCTTTTTCGGACTCTGTGCTTTTCTTGACACCATCTGAGCTTTTTGTCTTGACTTCCCTTTCCGCTTCCTTCACTAGCTGATACAGCCGGTCCAGCGCCTCGATGACGACGCCCTTTATTTCGGTCTTGGTGTTTCTTGAACTGCTTAGGTGGAGTTTTGCTTTGTTGAGGCAAGCCCTGGCTTCTGACGAACGATTGGCATACTGTATCTTTGGTGGCATATGGACCTCTGTATTTTTCGAGCACGTTGAGAGGATTTCATTCTCCTGTGACTCTGGAGGTTTTTGCACCACTTTTGAAGGACCAGCCTGTATCGTCTTGGTGGTTGGGGAAGGGGTTGGGTTCGTGCTTGTGGTCTTTGCAGCTTTTGAAGGACCAGCCTGTATCGTCTTGGTGGTTGGGGGAGGGGTTGGGTTCGTGCTTGTGGTCTTTGCAGCTTCGTATACTTCGATACTGCGTCGTACATTTGGTGGTGTTGTCCTGGGTTTTGGTGGTGATTTCTCACTGTCATCCTTCTTGAGTGGGGTTCTTATTCCAAACATATTGGAGGTGTGCCTTAGTGGTGATAGAAGATTTAAAAACAATATAAAAGTATAGGGTGTAAAAGTGTGTATAAGAGAGTGAAAACACCCTTAAGATCGTTTGGGTCTTCTATGATTTTTCAGTGTCTTCTAAAATTGACACGGTCAGCCTTTTGATTTAATAGAAAAGGTCAAGCGTCGAGCATATGGGTCAATCTCACAATTAAAATACAAAATTATTAAAATACAGTTATTATGCAAGTGCAATAATTATGCAAGTGCAATATTAAAGTGCTTATTAGCCGCAGCTATAGTTATCAAAGTGTAGGTCGTGAAATAAGATCAACGAGACGCTGTCCTCTAGCCTAAACTAACCTAACTGTGTCGTTCAAAAGAACAGAACACTGTCACTTAATCTAAACTAATACTAACTGTGCTGTTCTAAAGAACAAACACTGTCACTTAACATAAACTAAAACTAGCTGTATTGTTCAAAAGAACAATCAGACAATACGTGGTCAACACTTAATTACAGTTGGTTTTTAAAATAAAAGTAAACATGAAAATAAAATTTTAAAAAATTTAATATTAAGTCAAGACACAGTTCGGTCTTGACCGTTTCCCGAAACCTCTCCGGGCAATTCCCCACTGTTGTCCGCCGAAAACCGCGCGGCTCTAGCCCTTTCCGTTCGTGAGTTATAACGATTTTAAGTTTTGGGGGGTTGCAACCCCTAAGGGACTTCTGATTTATTTCTTGAATATTGATAGATAAACTTTAAATTGGTTAGGCCGAAATAGCAAGTTAAAGATTATTTTAAAGTTTTGTTACAAGATTGTTTAATTTTTGGGGTAGGGGGTTGGAACTCTAGGGGTTGGATGCGGGGGAGGATTGTTTACAGTATACAATTTGTATAGGATGGGTAACCGGTAACTATTTTGTAGTAAGCCGAAATTATAGTAGTTAAAATTTTTAATTATTTTGTATGAAATTTTCCAAATTTTTAATTTTAGGGGTAGGGGGTTGGAAACTTAGGGGTTGGATGCGGGGGAGGATTCTATGCAGTGGGTTCTAGGGGGAACGAAATTTTTGTCCTTTTTTGGCTAGGACGCACGGTTTCCGAGATACGGGGTATTTCCTGGAGGACCTGGTTTAGGACCTAAATACCTAAAGAAATACCTAGACAAACTTATTTGTTGTTATTTGCCGTTAAGCGGTTTAGATGGGTATTATTTAAAATTCTGTCAAAATTTTTCTTGTTGTCGGATTTCGCCGGGAGAGGTCTCGGGTCACGGGGAATTAGTGGGGCCGTGCTGCCCCGTTAACTCCCGGGGGTGGTTCCCTAAACAAACTTATGTTTGAGTCCCCCAAAGTGAGGGGTAGTTTTTTAGCAACTACTGTTGGGGATGATAATGATTGAAACGGACGAGTTTAGTTACATTACTTTAATTTTCAGGATAGCCGAGCGGTATACAGTTTTTAATAAATAAATTAGTACGCGCGCGCACTCGGTCCTTGCTCTCGTCGAATGGCGGCGGCTGGCGGCGGCCCGCGCCGCGCTCCTGCGCCGTCCGTTGCTCCCCGCACCTCTGTCGCGGCCCCCGGTACGTCGTGCGCGTGTACATCTTCCCAGCCTTGAAAGAGCTAACTTTCAACAGGTTCCTCAGGTTCTTCTTCATCCGGCAGCCGGACGATGTAATGGATGGCTCTGCGGATTGTTCCCTTGGATGTGTAGATATCGACCACACGGCAAGTGTTGTCTACGCCCATGTGTAGTCGTGTAATGCGGCCAAGCCGCCAGCGTTGTGGAGGCAGATTCTGGTCCTTTATCAATACCATGTCCCCAATTCTAGGACCAATAGACTCAGTTTTCCATTTGGACCGCTGCTGGAGTTCCGCTATAAACTCGCGCGACCATCTCTTCCAGAACTCGAGGCGTAGTTTGCAGATGAGGTGGTACTTCGGTCTGGAGTCTTCTGCTGCAAAAGAGGGCACCAACGTCAGTGGCCGTCCGATAAGGAAGTGCCCGGGGGTCAAAGGGTTTAAGTCTGAGGGGTCAGAAGACAAAGGGGAAAGAGGGCGAGAATTCAGGATTGCTTCTATCTGTGTGAAAAGAGTCGACAACTCCTCAAAAGTAAGGGAAGCATTGGCTGCTGTTCTTTTTAAGTGATATTTGGCTGCCTTTACGCCTGCCTCCCAGAGCCCACCAAAATGCGGTGAATAGGCCGGACTAAATTTAAATGAAATGCCTTCGTTAGTAGTGTAATCAATGACTGAGTCACGACTGGAGCGTAGCACCTTACCTAGTTCATTGTTTGCCCCAACGAAGTTAGTGCCATTGTCACACCAAATTTCATAAGGCTTACCTCTGCGCGACACGAATCGACGCAAACATAAAATAAATGCTGCTGTAGTAAGATCACTCACCAGCTCGAGGTGAACCGCTCTGGTACTTAAGCAAACAAATAGACAGAGGTAACATTTATTTATTCGATTACCTCTTCCCTCTTTACTAGAGATCTGAAACGGTCCGGCGAAGTCAGTACCAGTCGAGTGGAAAGGGAAAGTAGGCCTCATCCTAGCCGATGGTAAGTTGCCCATTATAGGCTGTATAGTCTTACCACGAAATCTAGTGCATACAATGCATTGTTTATTTACCTTGCGCGCTAAGGCCCTCCCACCTACAGGCCAGTACCTTTCTCTCACAGACGATAATAATAATTGCGGACCTGCATGGAATAAACGTTGGTGTTCATTTCGCATTAATAAAAAGGTAAGTCTATGTTTACAGTCTAATATAATTGGATGTTTCTTGTTATAATCGAAACTTGAATTGTCAAGACGGCCTCCTACTCTTAATAAACCCTCAGAGTCAAGAAACGGATTTAAATTAGATATTTTGGATTTCTTAGGTATTCCTTAACCTTTACTTAGAAGTTTCAACTCTATATCGAACGATTCGTTTTGACATATTTTAAAGAGTATGGTATGTGATTTATTTATTTCGCTAGATTGTAGTGAATTATATAATTTAGTTTTGTTCCTGCAGTTATGCAAAAACCGCAATACATATGCAAACACGCGACTTAAGTGATTAAACTTGGAATAATTATTAAAATTTATTATAGAATTATGACTGTCATCGAGAGCCACCTTAGTTTGTACATGAACTTTTAACTCAGGTAATTCCACTGACTTATGAGATTGCTGTGGCCAAGCAGGTGACCCCTCCTTTAAGAAGGAGGGTCCTTCCCACCACAAGGGGTCAACCTGCAGACGCTGAGGATCTATACCTCTAGAAGCAAGATCTGCCGGGTTGAGGTGAGTGGGAACATGCCGCCATGTGAAGCCCTGTGTCAACTCATTAATTTCAATTACACGATTGGCTACAAATGCCTTTAAAAGGTTTGGTTGTGCATTAATCCAGCCAAGTACTACTGTTGAGTCAGTCCATATTACCTTTTGTGTTATCTTATGACATCGAATGGACTGAATTACCTTTTTTGATAACCGAGCACCAAGTAGTGCACCACACAATTCAAGGCGAGGTATGGTCATGGCTTTCAGAGGTGCAACCCTCGCCTTCGCACACAACAATTTAACATTTACCCTATTTTCCTTATCAATTGACCGTAGATAGACACAGGCTCCATACGCTTCCTGGGAAGCATCTACGAAACAATGTAATTCAACTGACATGGCGAAATCACATACTGTATTCCTAGGTAAATTAATTTTAGATAGATTATTTATGTTCTCTGATATCTTTACCCAGTTTTTCTCGATATGGGGTGGCACAGGATCATCCCTCCACAAAATCAACTTCAAATGTCGCTGAGATGGATATATTTCTATTTGCCTATACATTTTTTGTATATCCCCAGTTAGCACATACTTATAAGTTCTAAACCTTAATAAAATCGACAGTAAATCATCTTGTACCACTGGACCTACATACTGAATGTCATTTAACGATTTTCCTGAAGTCGTTTTGGCAGAGGCATCAAAAACAACACGTAACTTTGTGGTTTCACTTTGTTCTTTCAATACCGCATGATGTGGTAAGTAATATCCAAATGTAGGAGGCTTAATCTCCTGCAAATGACCTAAGTTCTTGTACTCCTCAATAAATGCAGTGTAACTTTGTTTGAGCTGATAATTATTATTTAATTTTTTCTCAAGGTTAAGAAAACGTTTTTTCGCTAAGAAATAAGAATTGCCTAGTGCCTGTTCAGGAATCTCCTTGAATGGCATTTTAACAGAAAATCGACCATTTGGAAGACGCTTCATATTTTCTACAAAATGTTGTTCACATAATTTGTCTTGGGGTGAAGTGTTATTGACAACATTAATTTCTTCAACTTCCCAAAACTTTTTAAGGTCATTATGAATTTCCTTTGTGAAATTACATGTCAAGTGACTTAGGCTACATTCTCCTAAACGGCCACTGACTAACCATCCAAATTGTGAATTTTGTAGGATAGGTTTACCTACACCCAATGAAATACGCTTTGTCCCTACAATGTTCCAAAAAACATCCGCACCTAGTAAAATATCAATATTAGAGGGATAGTGGAACCTTGGGTCTGCAAGCACGATATTTCCGGGTAAACTCAGTTCCTGGATATTTACAGGAGCGCTCGGTAACGTTCCTGTAATTTGTGGCACAATTAGACAATTTATATTAATATTGAAAGAATTTAATCGCGATTTTATATTTACATTGCAGCGCTCGGATATATCAAAAGAAACATTATTAATACCTGAAATCCTCAAGGGTTTTGTAGTTTTAATCGATAGTCCTAATTTGCTTTTCAGATTTTCTGTCACAAAGGAAGATTGACTGCCTGTGTCTAATAGTGCCCGAACAAGGTATGTCTGTTGAGTATTTCCATCTACTACTTCTACCATAGCGGTACACAACAGAACCTGGCTGACAGAGACAGCAGACAATGATACTGGTAGTGGTTGAGTTGATGTTGAAGGTGTAGCGGTAATCAGGTCTTTGTCAGTACTATTACTACTTTGAGGTTTATTTACGTGTAATAAACTGTTATGTTTTTGTTTACAAAACTTACATGAACTCTTCATACGACAACGAAATGACTTGTGACCCTCACGCAGACAATTTGAACACAATTTTAATTTAGATGCTTCTTTAAGTCTGTCTTGTACATTCATATTTTTAAATTTAGTACATTGGTGAATGCGATGACCCTGCTCACTACACAATAAACACAAATATTCACATAAGTTCTCAACCGAAGAGACAAGTGAATTAGATCTTTCAAGTTGTTTATTTTTCCAATTATTAGTATGATTATTTTTATTAAAAGTCCCCTTATCATTTTTATTTGGTTGTGAGGTGACTGATGTAGTCTCTAAAATATCCGCACGACTACGTAGAAAATTAAAAAAATCACTAAGCGTTGGCAAGTCAGGTAAAATATTCCTATGTTCTTCCCACTTTACGCCCGTACTGGTATCTAACTTCCCAGTAATCATAAATATTAATAAGGTGTCCCACTGATCAGTAGGTTGCCCTAGAGTGTTGAGTGCTCTTAAATTTATTGAAACAATGTCTTTAGTAGACATTGTTTCAATAAATTTAAGAGCACTGCAGTTGCGTAATTCTTTAACCGATTCCTTAGTTAGGGTTTCAATACTGCATAATGCTTTAAGGTGATTGTTAATGAGGATTTTCTTATTATTATATCTATTACAAAGTAACTCCCATGCTACATTGTAATTCTCTGAGGTAAACTCTAACGACTTGATAACTTCAATGGCACCACCCTCTAGTGAGGATCTCAGATAGTGAAACTTATTGATGCCTGGTATTGACTCATTGCAATGAATTAAAGATTGAAAAGTGTCTCTATATTCTAGCCATTTTAAATAAGAACCATTAAATGTAGGTAATTTTATTGTTGGCAATTTTATTGACTGTAGGCCATGTGATAGGCAACCTGAATGAGAACCTCTGTTACTACATGCATCACCAAATTTTTCCTTTTCAGAGCCTTGCCTTTCTATTATATCCTCAATGATCAACATAACTGAAATAAACTTTGTTTCTATGACATCTCTTAACGTGATTTGTTCATCCGTAGCGGATTCATCACAGCTGTTTTCAATTAATGTTTGAACTTCATTGAACTGTCTAAATAATTCTTGACTATTGTCCAAACGTCTACCTAACTCCTTTATATTGACACTACTTAGATCACTAATGTCTAGTTTTTGAATCTCCTGTATATATTCGTTTAATTTAGTTAAACGCCCTCTAATATTACCGCGTTTCCTAATTAATTCACTTAATTCACTTTTACACTCATCCTTTTCCGTGATTGGCATCTTTAAATAATTATAATAACTGAGAACAAACAAACAATGAACTAGATAATAAAATGTGCATTAAACCAAACAGTCGTTATAGGTATTGTAGCGTAAAACCGCTACGGTTAAAACTTCCTCCAATTCTAATCCAAACTTTTCAATAAAATTTTTTCTTCATAGCTGTTATTCACATTTGAACAAGGAATCGTGAAAAATATCCTCAGATGTTTTGCCTTTTGACGGCGTGATTACATTTTTGGGACCCGATATGTGATGGTCGACCTTATTTTTTGATTAATATCGAAATTATGAAGTGAAAGTTTTTTTCTGTTGGTGTTAAGCCAATAAAAAATATAAAGTGTCCTAGCAAAAGGATAGTCTGTGGGTGATTTTCTGGTTAATTTGATCCCGTTACAAGCCAATTTTTGGCTCCACCCTACGGGCAAGCGACGTCGGTTATCGACGACGGAGGTCGGGGCGCTCTCGCCCGATATCCGAGCACATCCTGTGCCTGAGACGTCCATCTCAAAGGCCTGAAGCGAGTACGAGGTAGATGCGGACTCCGCAGCGCAGTGGCTCCGTGGTTTCTACGTTACTTCCCACATTCGTGTCCAGCCGTCCAGGAATTACCGAGTTTTCGCAGCAGGAGTTTTGTTTTAAATAGTGCACCTAATTTGTATATTTCTAATCTAAAAAATTATCACGTCGAAAACTCTTTCTAACCTAAGGCCTATCAAGACGCGTTGGATGCTCTTAGTGTTTTTGTAATTAAAATTACTAATAATGCGTATTCGCCTAGCTATAACCGATTGCAATCGATTTTTTTTGTTAGGTAAGTTAAAAATATTTGCATAATACTTTCGATAACATTTTTTTTCTTTCCGCTAAGTTAACCCACGCCATCACTGAAAGGTCCCCAATAATAACTAATATTTAAATTTTTTATATTTTTTAATTAAGTACTTGTTTTCTATCTTTTTCCTTTTAATCAAAATTAAACGTGTAAAGTAGCGGTTTGTGTTTTACTGTGCACTTAATATTATTTACGCTACAATATGGCGCCCGAATTAAAGTAAGTTTGCATATTAATTATTACTAAAATACCTTTTTTTTTTTGTTATCTCGTGTGTGGTTGCTCTTGAGAGCAATCTTTAATTTTCATCTTTCTTATTGTGAATTTCAGGTTTTAGAATTGGTCAAATACCCGTATGGAAGTTAAAAGGATTACCTGTCTTGAATGTTTTCCCGATTCATACGACTGGACTACAGAATTGCTAACTGAATTTATGTTCCTGAATTTATGTTCTTTGCTAAATTGTGTGATGTTTGTGAAATTCAATTTTAAAGATTAACTTTGTAACTATACCCAATTTCCAATTCTTTTATTTTCTCCCAAAATATACTTATCTATCCCGAGTTTTATTTTATCCCAGTAGGTAGCGGTAGTTAGTTTCCCGTAGAGTGTGTTTGATGTGTGGATGGTTAGGCATCGTGACCAAAGGTAAGCTTTTTGAATGGTCGTGTGCTAGTGTCTACCTTTTTTATTTTTTAGCCCGTCTGTTTGCTTGTCTGCTATTTGCTAGTATCTGTTTTGTTGGATTCTCAGCCCAGCCGATTCCTTTGACGTTCATGTTGTTGTCTTCTTCCCGCATCGATATTACGGCACGATATCTAACGATTTCCTGCTAAGTCCCGCTCTCTTTCATTTAACCTATTTCTATTTTGTGTTTAAAAATGTCTGAAGAAGGTTCTATCGGTGAGACTCCTTTACGCGAAAGTATTATTATTTCTAGACCTCCTCCCATTTCACCTAGGCCCACTCCGGGTACTAGTCGTTCTAACTTACCTTCTCCGATGAAATCCGAGGACTGTCCCGGTTACTTTCTAAAACGATTTTCGCTAAGAAAATGGAACATAAATTATACTGGAGATACCAGTGTTCGAAATTTTTTTATCAGTATCGAAGAAGAGAAGGATGCAGACGACATAACTGACAGTTATCTGCTTAAACGCTTCCACGAAGTGTTATCCGGTCGCGCCTTGAATTATTATAGGTCAATCCGTCGACCTGATATGACTTACCCCGAATTAAAAGAAAAATTCTTCAAAACATTCGGGGAAATTGATTTCGAATTTAAAACCGGTCAACAAGTTAGGAATACAAAACAGAAATCAGATCAACCTGTTTTACATTTTGTGCATCAGATTTCTCAATTGAATGATACATTACGTAAACCGGTCGATAAATCTGAACTATTAGAAATTATCACTCACAACATGCATCCTAGATATTTTCCATGCTTATCGATACATAAATTTACTGACTTAGATGCGCTCATTGACACTGCATCGCATTTTGAAAGTTTTTTGCCCAAATCTACAAAATTAGTTTCAAGCGCAACAAATCAATCACAAATCTGTCCAAAATGCAATAAAACAGGACACCCCTATCGTACTTGCCCTGATTTCCCTGGTATGCTATGTTTTAAATGCCGCACACCTGGTTTTATAACTCGTGATTGCCCAAAATGCAATCCAAAAAATGTCTAGCCCACCGGCGACACGCATTACTCCGTACAGTGTCACCGGTGATAGCGTCCGATTCATCTGATAACCGTCCTTTCATCGAGATCATATTGTGTAACCGGGTCGTTAAAGCCCTTCTTGACTCTGGTGCACAAATGTCCCTTATTAGTGATTGTTTAACCCAACAACTGGGTATTTCTTTAAAATCAAACGTTCAGTGCCCACGTGTTATTTCCGCTAATAACTCTCCTATTGATATTTTAGGAACTATCTTTCTCCCAGTTAAGTTTAATGGTACGACTTTTATCCACGAATTTTTAGTAGCACGTTCTATGTCTTCTTCAGTTATTTTAGGTATCGAATTTTGGAATAAGTTCGGTTTGACTTCAGTTTTTAGTCAAGCTTTTAACAAAAATATCAAAGGTAATATGTACCTTCCTCCCGACTCTAATTCCCTACCTCCTGACCCACATACCCTTCCTTCTGACTCTCAATCCCTTCCTCAGATTAATTGCATTAGCGAGGTTCGATACATTCACCCTCGTAACGTTTTATTACCAGACCAAGAGCTAAAGTTGCAACGGGTCATTGAGGAATTCGATGTCATTTCATCCGATAAAGTTGGCCTTGGTAAGACTACTTGGCTATCACACAAAATAAACACTACTGGACCACCAATTAGACAACGGTTTTACCCTCTTTCACCTGTTAAGTTAAAGTTGCTCAATGAGGAAATCGATAAGATGCTGGAGATGGGTGTCATTCGTCCCTCACGTTCTCCATGGGCCAGTCCTGTTGTGATGGTTACCAAAAAGGACGGTTCTGTACGTTTTTGCGTTGATAGTAGGAAATTGAATAGCGTTACTACTAGAGATTCTTATCCGCTCCCCCGTATTCACGATATTCTTGACAACCTTCGAGGTGCAAGGTATATAAGTTCTCTAGATTTTAGGAGTGCATTTTGGCAGATTCCTCTCGCTGATGATGAGAGTTGTGAAAGAACCGCGTTCATAGTTCCACAACGAGGTTTATTTGAGTTCGTCAGAATGCCATTTGGTCTCACGAATGCAGCTTCCGAGATGCAGCGCCTTACTGATATGATCGTTAATTTTGAATTCACTTCGACCAGCGATAATTGCGTTTTCGGTTACGTCGATGATCTAATCATAATATCAAAAGACTTTGATAGTCACCTCTCGCTCCTTAGAAAAGTACTAGACCGTCTCAAGGAGGCCGGTTTAACTATTAACCTAAAAAAATGCGAGTTCTGTAAAAGCGAATTGAAATATTTGGGTTATATCATCAACGAAAAGGGTTTACAAACTGATCCCAGCAAGCTCGATGCTATTAGGGATTATCCCGTTCCTACTACAGCTAAGTCACTACGTGGTTTTATTGGGTTATGCTCATATTATAGGCGTTTTGTTGATGGTTTTTCTTCTATAATAGCTCCACTCACTGCCCTTATAGGAAAAAAGAAGGGTCGTGACCCTATAAGTTGGGATGATGCCGCCGATCAAGCATTCCTAAAATTAAAGGATGCGCTCATCAATACTCCCGTTATGGCTTGTCCAGATTTCTCGAAGCCCTTCATTTTGCAATGTGATGCGTCAGCTGTCGGTCTTGGTTCAGTTCTTTCTCAAAAGTTCGATGGTGTTGAACATCCTATCGCTTATTATTCACGCTTATTCTCAAAAGCAGAACGCAATTATAGTACAACCGAACGTGAACTTTTATCCGTTCTTGATTCCATTAAGCATTTTCGCTGTTATTTAGATGGAATGAAGTTTTCTGTTATAACCGATCATATGGCCTTGAAATGGCTCCTCACACTATGTAATCCCTCAGGGCGTTTGGCGCGATGGGCTACTGTGATTTCCCAATACACGTTTGATATCATTCATCGCAAAGGGTCGCAACACGTCGTTCCAGACGCTTTATCTAGAATGTACGCGAGTCCGGTTACATTCGATCAAGGACCTGACCATACCAATGATAGATGGTATAAGAAGGTGTATTTAGGGGCTCGTGACTCCCCTCAAGCGTTTCCAGCTTACGCCATTCGGAACGGTGTTCTGTTAAGACGCATGCCAATCACTAACCCATTGTGCTCTGATCCTTGGCGCATAGTTTTACCCGTTGAAAAGGTTAAATCCGCTATATGGGAAGCTCATAATAATCCTCTCTCTATACATCCTGGAGTTTCAAAGACTTATTTTAAGCTCAAGGATAACTTTTACTGGCCAAATATGTTTCGAGATGTTTCTGAGACTTTAAGGCAATGTGAGGTTTGTAAAGCTTATAAGATCGCGAATTCCCAACCACGTGGTCATATGTGTTATCCAAAGGAAGTTTCTTTACCTTTACAAATGATTTCTATCGACGTTATTGGACCGCTTCCAATCGCTTATTATGGGTTCAAATACATTTTATCTATGGTCGATGTTTTTTCTAAATATGTTTGGTTAGTCCCCCTTAAAAGGATTGACGCCAATTCAGTTATAAAAGCTTTGGAATCTGAAATATTTTTTAACTTCGGAGTTCCACGGTCTATTCTCTGTGATAATGCTACCGTTTTTCGTAGTAATCAGTTTTTAAACTTTCTTAGATCGTTTCGCATTGAATCCCCTACGTATACCCCTTATTACACTCCACAAGCAAACACGGTAGAACGTTATAACCAAAGTGTCGTTACTTGTTTGAGCATATTGGTTGGCGAGAACCAAAGGAATTGGGCTAAATTGTTACCCAAGGTCAAACTTTACCTCAATTCATGTATTAATTTAGCCACAGGGTTTACGCCAAACTTTCTCATATTCGGTAGAGAAGTCTGTATGGATTCATCGCGTGCGAATATCCAGACTCTAAGCACTAATTTAGCTGAAAGTCGGGAACAACACGCGAGTAATCTGACTTCGCTCGCCGAGATTTACGCAAAAGTAGCGGACAATCTTTCTTCTGCTTTTCTCCGTAATTCACGAAATTACAATACGAACCGCACGGCTATTACACTCAATGCCGGCGACATTGTATGGAGGCGTAATTTTTCAAAATCGTCAGCTGCTGAATACTTTACAGGAAAGCTTGCTCCTCGTTTCATTAAATGTCGTGTGATCAGAGTCATCTCCATGACTACATATGTCCTACAAGACTGTGATTCTCATCATATTGGACAATATCATATAAAAGACATACTTAAATGAATTAATTTGTTCCATATTCTTAACTTAATCAGCATTACTTATGTTAGGCCATTAGTTTTCAATTAACGACACCTCTTTTATTATTTCGACCCTCATTCCTCCCTCGAGTTAATATTTATTCATAACCATTTCCTCTCATTAGGCGTCGTAATTTTGATTTTGATTTAAGGTCCACCCTCTTCAACTTAACCCTCTCTCTTTAACTTAACCTTCTAACTTATCCCTCTATAACTTAAGCTCTTGACTTTGAGTCGTGTTAGACTTTGAGTCGTGTTTCACTTTGAGTCGTGTTTGACTTTGAGTCGTGTTTGACTTTGAGTCGTGTTGGACTTTGTGTCGTGTCTCACTTCGAGTTATTATCTGACTTCGAGCTTTTGTGTTCGACTTCGAGTTTTTGTTTGACTTCCTTTGAAGTTATTTTTAGGTTATTTCTTAATCTCAACTCTTATTTGTTTCGTCTTGATTATTGTTCTTTGTTCCTATATATTTAAGAATATTATTCTAGTTCTATCGTTTGTTTTTCTATTCTAATGTAGGTTTAGGAGACGCATCTGAAGCTCGCACTGTTAACGTCTAAACTGGAGGCCGGCTTTCAATTTTATTCAGTATCAGCTGCACTTCGATGTCGTTGATTTGATGTATTTAGTTTAAAGTTAGTTAGGCTAGTTTATTTAATTTGTATATATTATGGTTTTCACTCTTGGTTGATGCTATCCCTTTTGTGTTGTCAATCTGTTATTGTGTTTTCAATCTGTTATTGTGTTTTCAATCTGTTGTTGTGTTTTCAATCTGTTGTTGTGATGTCAATCTGTTATAGCGTTGTCACCCTCTCACTGGGTTGATACATTCACTTGGGTTGATCTCTCACCTTTCTTTTAGGGTTGTCAACCACCTTTCTTTTAGGGTTGTCAACCACCTTTCTTTTAGGGTTGTCAACCACCTTTCTTTTAGGGTTGTCAACCACCTTTTTTTTAGGGTTGTCAACCACCTTTCTTTTAGGGTTGTCACTCACCTTTCCTTTAGGGTTGCCACTCACCTTTAGGGTTGCTACTCTCATTTTTTTTTTTTACTGGAAATGGGGTACTGTAGCGTAAAACCGCTACGGTTAAAACTTCCTCCAATTCTAATCCAAACTTTTCAATAAAATTTTTTCTTCATAGCTGTTATTCACATTTGAACAAGGAATCGTGAAAAATATCCTCAGATGTTTTGCCTTTTGACGGCGTGATTACATTTTTGGGACCCGATATGTGATGGTCGACCTTATTTTTTGATTAATATCGAAATTATGAAGTGAAAGTTTTTTTCTGTTGGTGTTAAGCCAATAAAAAATATAAAGTGTCCTAGCAAAAGGATAGTCTGTGGGTGATTTTCTGGTTAATTTGATCCCGTTACAAGCCAATTTTTGGCTCCACCCTACGGGCAAGCGACGTCGGTTATCGACGACGGAGGTCGGGGCGCTCTCGCCCGATATCCGAGCACATCCTGTGCCTGAGACGTCCATCTCAAAGGCCTGAAGCGAGTACGAGGTAGATGCGGACTCCGCAGCGCAGTGGCTCCGTGGTTTCTACGTTACTTCCCACATTCGTGTCCAGCCGTCCAGGAATTACCGAGTTTTCGCAGCAGGAGTTTTGTTTTAAATAGTGCACCTAATTTGTATATTTCTAATCTAAAAAATTATCACGTCGAAAACTCTTTCTAACCTAAGGCCTATCAAGACGCGTTGGATGCTCTTAGTGTTTTTGTAATTAAAATTACTAATAATGCGTATTCGCCTAGCTATAACCGATTGCAATCGATTTTTTTTGTTAGGTAAGTTAAAAATATTTGCATAATACTTTCGATAACATTTTTTTTCTTTCCGCTAAGTTAACCCACGCCATCACTGAAAGGTCCCCAATAATAACTAATATTTAAATTTTTTATATTTTTTAATTAAGTACTTGTTTTCTATCTTTTTCCTTTTAATCAAAATTAAACGTGTAAAGTAGCGGTTTGTGTTTTACTGTGCACTTAATATTATTTACGCTACAGTATGTACGCTCCAGGCGAAGCTCGCAGCCACGCGGTGTCACGGCAGGGCCCGCCGCACGGCAAGATGGCCGCTCTGCTACTTATTTCACGGCGGCCGCGCAGCCCCGGTAGCTACGCGGTGTCGTATGAAGACGGGACCCGGAAGGCAGACGCGCAGGCGTAGCCGACGATTTACTGAAATTGTTAGGCAAATCTCTTTGAAGCACGGATGCAGTGTAAGGCGTTAAGCTGTGCAATTGGTGCACGAGACACGGAATTATGATTTTATCACAAGCTAAACTATATTGCTTTATAATCTGAGATTACAGGAAAAAAAAAAACCATCACTGACCAACAAGTTAATGATAGGTAGGTAGATATTTATGCGTAGGTAATCAGCGAACGCTGTGGCACGATTACCAACATGCTGCACATGAATAGTTGCCTATTTTATACTCACAATTTTAATTTAATGAGTTATGATAATAGGTATATCGTTATAGGTATAACCTATAGAGTTTAAATGACCACAATGCGATTATGCTAGCAGTTATAGCTGCCCTTGTACACCAGAGAAATCAGGAAACTCCTTACACACAAATAAAGCGGAAATCGGGAACGGAAAATAGAATAGGAACGAGCTTACTTCCCTCGGATAGACCACCTGACGCGATGCCCGCTATATCCAGGTAGATCTTCAAATTAGGTAGCAGTAGCCTCCTTGTGTTCCAGCAATTTCATTCGCCACAGTTGTACATGGCCGCAGGTGGTCGCTATGAACGGTGTGCAGCGGTGTTTTTCCACGCGGCCGGTTCGAACATTCCAGACTGTTCGAGAACACGCCGCCGAGCCGCAGATTTTTCGCCCCAATTTGCAGTTTCTTGTTGCACACGGTCGCCAAATGTTGGGGATGATAATGATTGAAACGGACGAGTTTAGTTACATTACTTTAATTTTCAGGATAGCCGAGCGGTATACAGTTTTTAATAAATAAATTAGTACGCGCGCGCACTCGGTCCTTGCTCTCGTCGAATGGCGGCGGCTGGCGGCGGCGGCCCGCGCCGCGCTCCTGCGCCGTCCGTTGCTCCCCGCACCTCTGTCGCGGCCCCCGGTACGTCGTGCGCGTGTACAACTACTTTGGTTGGTTTCGACCTTAGGATCGAGATATCAAAATTTTTAAAAGTGCTAGAGTATGTATCACGGCCTAGTTTGTAGAACGCACCCCTTGTCGTTTCCCCCGGAAAACCGGGAACGCGAAATTTTTCCCTATTTCCCGAAAAATTTCGTCGGGGGTGGTTTTTGAGGGTGCCAAAAAAATGTTAGACCATGAGATTGTTTCTCGTAAGAGAGCGAATTTGATTTTAACTTTTTGATATCTCGATCCCCTGAGCCTCCAGGGGGTGTGCAAACTTAACTGCTGATGGCGGCCGAAACCGTTTTTTACCTTAAATTCTATATAAAATCTAGACTTAAACCTACTTACAATTAAAAAATTTTGTTCCGCCCGTAGTGAGCTGGCCCTTGCCGTGCCGCCGCTCCCGGGGTCCTCGGGTGTCTGGTTCTCCCCAGGGAGCCTCCTGAAGTTGGAATTTTTTACCAACCGACCGCAAAAAGCCTCTGCAGCCGGGAATTGGCGTCTTGGAGGGTTGGTGCCGAAGGAAAATCTTCTCACCAGGTTCTTTTCCTTCGGATGCCGTCGGGAGCAGGACGTCAGGGATAATTTCAGGTTTTCGTGACGTCACTGTTTTCACCTAGTATTTTGGATGGTTTATAGCTCGGTGTCTACCCGTCAGAATTTTCTGGAATTTTGGTGACTTACTTTATGGTGGGTGAAGAAAGTTTTGCGTTTTGGAAGGTGACGTCACTGGGTCTGGTTCAGCTCTAAAAGGGTCTCGTGTTCCGGTACCTTTGAAGTCCTCTGTACACCAGGGAGAAGCTTGAAAAAAAAAAAAAAAAAAAAAAAAAAAAAAAAAAAAAAAAAAAGGTTAGGTTGGGGGCTCGGTGGGCTTTTCGGCGGCGTGCGCTCTGGCCGGCACCCCTCCTTAGGAGCTGGAGGCGTGGGTGCTCGCCAGAGAGTACGAGTGGACGGCGAGCCGAAAGGCGCTCGGGGAGCTCCCCGTCGCCGAAGAGCGAGAGGCCGTGCGCCGCGAGGCGAAGGACGCCATCGTCCTGCACTGGACGCAGGACCTCGCCACCGCCGTCTTCGGCCGCCGGACGTTGGACGCGCTCGGTCCGGTTCTGCGGAGCTGGCTCGAGCAGCCCCACGGTTTCCTCTCGTTCCGTCTGGTGCAGGTGTTGTCCGGCCATGGCTGTTTCGGATCGCACCTGCATCGGATCGGGAGGGAGGAAACCCCGGCGTGCCACGAGTGCGGCGCGGCGGAGGACACGGCGCCCTCGAGGTGTGCCCAGCCTGGACCGAGCCGCGCCGTGGTCTGACCGCAGTGGTTGGGCAGGACCTCTCGCTTCCCGGCGTGGTCAACGCCATGCTGGGGAGCGAGGGAGCCTGGACAGCGGTCGCCTCCTTTTGCGAGGACGTGATGTCGCAAAAGGAGGCGGCGGAGCGCGCGCGGGAGGACGACCCTCTCGCCGCACCGCTCCGCAGACGAAGAAGGGGTCGGCGAGGGCGCCGTCCTCTCCCTCCTCATGGTGGTGATGGGCGGGCGACAGGCACGGGGGTGCCCTCGCCCGCATCGCACCCATCGCCACCACCTTCGTCGGTCACTCCCGGGCCCGTCCCCCTCCCCACGGGGGGGGGTGTGAGGGGTCCGCGCTGACGGGCAATCGTCAGCGGAGGACTGGACGCAAAGGCTGCGCCAATCTCCCAGTCCTCCGCTACCAGGACGAAGCGGGAGTGCCGCTGGGTTGTTTTAGTGGGTATACCGGGTCAGACCGGGGAGTCCCACATACCCCTCCTGTCCCCCGACGGAAGGGTATGCGTAACGCATTTTTTCCCAGCGTCAAAAAAAAAAAAAAAGGTTAGGTTGGGGGGGTTCCCCCCCGGCTCGCGTGGCGGTCGGATCGTTTTTCACTCGCTCCGCGCACGAAAAATCGTTAAAGTAGGTTTTTTCGAGAAAAAGCACAAGTGTGATATATCGATAGAAGCGCGCTGAGAAGACGGACGTGATAGTGAAATTTTAATTGTGAAAGGTTGAAAATTGTGGCCAAAAACGGCAGAAAAACAAGTGGGAAAAAGTTTGAAAACGATACCCTGCGCGATTTTCAGCGGACACTCAAAAAACGGCAACTGCTATTAGGTGCGCAGCGAGGAGACCTATCTCCAGACACCTCACTCGGGATAATCCGAACAGGGGTGCCGGAGATAGAGCAGAAAATATCCAGCCGCGTGGAACGTGGCCAAGGTTCCCGTGGGTTCGGACTGGACCCGGGACCATAACTCGCGAGCGACATAGACGAGGAGGGGGGAGACGCAAGAAACAACGGGAAAATCACCGTGGAGGACCCCCAAACCCAAGTTTGAAACTTTTCTAAATTTCAATAAATCTATTCCCGGGAAATCGGGATAGATAAAGTGTTCCTTATAGACTCTAAAAATTAGTTTACAATAGTTCTATTTAGGTTTTAAAATTTATAAACATAGTTTCAGTAGATATTAAGATATTTAGGTTTTAGTTTTTAAAATATTCGGGGGTTGGTCAGTTCTGCACCAACATTTAATTAAAACTTCTAATTACGAACGTCAGGGGTACTTCCACAGGAATTGTTTTGGAAGGTGCGATTATTTACATAAATTAACAGTCAAAAACACAAAAATAGGGAAAGCATATTACCCATAAATTTTGAAATAGCACACTGGGGGTTGAAGGAGGGGAGGTGTACGCCTGGATTTTTGAGAGGACTTAGGGACGGGGCAGACCCATTTTCGGACCGAGTTTCGGATTTTTCGGTGCAGGGGAAGTTCAAAAACCACAAACTTTGCGGTTGCAAAACCGTGAACAACCCCATTTGTCCCTTTCTCACAGACGAACCCCTTAATCGGGGAATCCGGGACGCGGGTTGTGAGAAAGGGGAACTCCCCGCGCTTCAGAGGAAACCTCAAGAACCCGAGCGTCTCAAGTAAAACTCGAGATATCGACCCCCAAAGTGGAGGCGGCGTCCGGGAAAAACAGCAAAAGTAACATTGCAAAACACGCTACCCCCAACTTATTTTTATAAAAAAATTTTTAGCAAAAAATAGAACCGACTTCCATATCAAAACACTACAAAGGCAAAAATAACTTCAATTTCGGAAGGCGGTGTCAAAAACGAAAATATATACAATACTAAAGACACCGCCTTCCGAAATTGAAGTTATTTTTGCCTTTGTAGTGTTTTGATATGGAAGTCGGTTCTATTTTTTGCTAAAAATTTTTGTTTCACGCTTTTTAGTGGGTCGGTTTGTAATTTATCTAGTTACAAAAGCCATAATGTCGACAACTTATCACCTTTTACAAAATTTTGCTTTTCCTGATGCATAGCCGTTAATTTTTGAGGAGTTCTCCTGGTACTTGACCATCAGCTCACATCACCATATGTATTGTGACGAGCATAAAGTGTTTAACATCCGTACTCAAGTAATCGAATCGCAATCCACGAAATACTTATTACTGAGGAGTTTCAGTGGCCATCTGTGGTCTTCATCATCAGTTCACCTTCCCCAAATGGTACTTTTCGGAAGCAACTGCTCAAGGTACTATAAGAAATACCCAAAACGCTATAGGTGTGCCTATAATATTTGAAGAGTTCCCTCGATTTCTCCAAGATTCCATCATCAGATCCTGATTTCGGAACAATGGGACCAACTAGAAACTATACCCATTCGAACGCAAACAGAATTTTTCAAATCGGTCCAGCCGTCTCCGAGTTACGAGGTAACATACATAAAAAAAAAAAAAAAAAAAAAAAAAAAAAAAAAAAAAAAGTTCAAGACGAATTGTAAACCTCCTTTTTTTGAAGTCGGTTAAAAATAAAGAAATTTCTAGATTAAATTTCAAAACATTATTCCGCAATAGACAAAAAGTTTAAGACCCAAAACCGACACCTACATATAAAGTTGGAAAGTTTTTTTCACCTAAATTCGGAAATTTCACCAACCGGGAATCGAACCCGGGACTTAAAAATTGAATATCTCGAGAACTAGAGGAGATAGGAGGATTTGGACTCCAGATTCGACCTGTGTAGTGTCGTAGACACGACACTAAGGTGAAAACCGTAACCGGAATATCGATCCCCCCCCATTTTCCTTTTTCCTCAACTTTTCCCCTTGCCTACCTCTTGCGGGCAATATCTCGGAAACGAGAGGAGATAGAGCCGATCCGACTTCGGATTCAGCCTTGGTGGTGTACACCACGGCATAAGTCGTATAAGAGGTACCCTCCCCCCCTTTTTGGACCCCCCCCCACCCCTCACATACCAAACATCGATATCTCGGAAAGTACGAGGCGTGGAAAGGTTTTGACTGCGGATTTCTTTATTTCTTTATTTTAATTATTTGTATATATTAGACTTGGGAAACGGTCAAGACCGAACCGTATTTTAGTTTTATTTTATTTAAATTTTTCTTTTAATTTTAAGATCTTTATATTATTGTACACTTCTAGGTTTACTGACCTCTAAGTTAACTTGACCTAGACCTGTTCGGAAGCGGTCAAGACCGAGTCGCGGTCAAGTCCGAGTCGCATTTCAAAATTTTACTTTTATTATAAATTCTTTATTGTATTTTCATTTTACGTTTAAGTAATTGCAATCTGTGACCTTAACTGCCGACTTGTTCTTTTGAACAATATAGATAGGTTTAGTTTAAATGAGTGAATGACAGTGTTTCGTTCTTTGAACAACAAATGAGGAACAAAAAAAAATAAAAAAATTTTTTTTATCGTAAGTAGGATTAAGTTTAGATTTAATATAGAATTTAAGGTGAAACAAGGTTTCGGCCGCCATCAGCAGATAAGTTTGTACACCCCTGGAGGCTCAGAGGATCGAGATATCGTAAAATAACATCAAATTCGTTCCCTTACGAGAAACGATCTTAGGGTCTACCATTTTGGTGGCACCTCCGAAAACCACCCCCGACGAGATACACCCTAGTATTTTTCCCGACATCGATATCTCGATCCTAAGGTCGAAACCAACTAAAGTAGTTGAGAAAGAACTACCCCTCACTTTGGGGGACTCAAATAAAAGATTTGTTTAGGGAACCACCCCCGGGAATTAACGGGGCAGCACGGTCCCACTAATCCTCCGGAACCCGAGACCTCTCCCGGTGAAATCGGACAACAAGGGAAGTTTTAACTGACTTAAAAAAAAAAAAAAAAAACCTATCTAAAGCCCGATTTACACTTCAACAAGTACAGTAGCGAGTTAACTTGCGTCATCGGCGAGTTAAGTTGTTATTGTAGTTTGAACGGCAAAAGCGAGTTAAGTAGTAGTACATTAACAACTTAACTCCCAATGACGCAAGTTAACTCGCTACTGTACTTGTTGAAGTGTAAATCGGGCTTAAGCCGCTTAACGGCAAAAATAAGTTTGTTTAGGTATTTGTTTAGGTATTTAGGTCTCTAACCTGTCTCCAGAAAATGCCCCGTATCTCGGAATCCGTGAGTCCTGGCCCAAAAACAATAAAAATTTCGTTCCCCCTTGAACCCACCGCATAAAATCCTCCCCCGCATCCAACCCCTAGGTTTCCAACCCCCTACCCCTAAAATTAAAAATTTGGGAAAAAAATTAATACAAGAAATTTTTAAATCTTAACTACTACCATTTCGGCTTACTATTAAATATCAATCGGTTACCCATCGACAGGGATAAGATAAAGGCCCTTTAGGGGTTGCAACCCCTAAACTAGAATCATCTAAAACCAACAAACGAAGAGGGCTAGGACTGCGGGGTTTTCGATGTGCTGTAGGAGAGAGTAACCCGGAGAGGTTTCGGGAACGGTCAAGACCGAGTTGTATTTTAATTTTAACTATTTAATTTAATTTAAAAAAATTTAAATATTTAGTATTTTTTACATTTCTATCCTTCTGTTTGACACCCTAACATAGTTTGACAGAGGTCAAGTCCGAGTCGTATTTTAATTTAAATTTATTTTAGTTTAATTGTAAAAATTATTTCACGTCACTGTTTTTACACTCTTTGTGCGTTTGTTTGGAGTGCACTTGGAGCGTTCCGGCCGCTGCGGGGGCTGTGTGGGGGGACTGGGTTGGGTTGGGCTGGGTTGGGTTGGGCTGGGTTGCCCGGAACGGCGGCGGCCCCTGCGGCCGTCATCTTGGGTGGCCTGGCCTGGCCTGGCCTTGCCTAGAAGAGCGGGCGGCGCGGACCTGCCGCGCGGTGGGCTTCGCGGCGGCGTGCGCTCTGGCGGGCGCCCGCCTTGGGAGTTCGAGGCGTGGGTGCTCGCCGGAGTGTACGAGTGGACGGCGGGGCGGCGGGCGAGCGGTGAGCGCCCTAGCCCCGCAAGAGTGGGAGGTCGTCGTGCCGCGGTTGTGGTGCGGCGATGGACACGGCGCAGCACACCCTGGAGGTGTAGGGGTGCCCGTCGTGGTCGGGACCGCACCGCGACCTCGTTGCGGCGATAGGGCCGGACCTCGCGCTCTGGCGGCCGCCTTGCCTTGGGAGTTCGAGGCGTGGGTGCTCGCCGGAGTGTACGAGTGGACGGCGGGGTGGCGGGCGAGCGGAGAGCGCCCTGGCCCTGCAAGAGAGGGAGATCGTCGTGCCGCGGTTGCGGTGCAGCGATGGACACGGCGCAGCACACCCTGGAGGTGTGGGGGTGCCCGTCGTGGTCGGGACCGCGCCGCGACTTCGTTGCGGCGTTGGGGCCGGACCTCGCGCTCTGGCGGGCGCCCCGCCTTGGGAGTTCGAGGCGTGGGTGCTCGCCGGAGTGTACGAGTGGACGGCGGGGCGGTGGGTGAGCGGAGAGCGCCCTAGCCCCGCAAGAGAGGGAGATCGTCGTACCGCGGTTGCGGCGCGGCGGTGGGCACGGCGTAGCACACCCTGGAGGTGTAGGGGTGCCCGTCGTGGTCTGGGCCGCGCCGCGGCCTCGTTGCGGCGATCGGTCCGGGCCTCTCGCTCCCCGGCGTGATCAACACGATGCTGGGGGACGAGGGGTCCTGGGCGGCGGTAGCCTCCTTCTGTGAATAGGTCATGGCGCAAAAGGAGGCGGCGGAGCGCGCGCGCGAGGGCGACCCTCTCGCGCCGGCGCTCCGCAGGCGGAGGGGGGGTCGGAGAAGACGTCAGTATGACGAGCCCCTCCGACTCCTCCCTGGTGGAGGCCAGCAGGCAACGGGTGCGGGGGCACCCCTGCCTGCATTGCACGCGCCTTCACCATCGCCGGACGGGAGTGGCCAGGTGTTCACGGCCATTCCCGTCGCCCCCCAGCGCGGGGGGCAAGTAGGGCTCGCCATCTAGGCGGGCACGCGCCAGAGGGCCGTGGACGCAGAACGTCTCCCATAGCCCTCCCAACAAGGCGCCGGAGGGAACACCGCTGAGTTTTAGTGGGTATACTGTCGCCGTCATGCGACAGGGAGTCCCACACTCCCCGTCTCGCCCCCCCAGCGAGCGGAAGTGCGTAATTGTCATTTCTCAGCGTCAAAAAAAAAAAAAAAAAAGGTTAGGTTGGGGGATCCCCCACAGCGCATACTTCCACGCAGTATCCCCCGGGCAACGCCGTGTCTGACCACCGTAACGGAGTGGCAGACCGGCGGCTAAAGTGCGCTGTGAATTCGTAGTCTACAATTTTAATACTGTTTTTATTGCCTGAGAGTATTTTAATCTGCCTTGTGACTACGAACCTGCCGAGGCCATCATGCCAAAACAATCGCGGGACGCCTCCGGGCGTTTTTTAAAAACAAAAGGCCCTTCTCAGGGCCAACCCAAAGGCCCTTCTCAGGGCCACTCCGACGCTTCGGCGTCAGAGGCCAGCCGCGCGCCTTCTGCGACTGGCTTCTTCCGGAGGGCGGACGAGTCGTCCGATAATGACTCGCAAGTGTCAGATGCGGACGACCGTCTTTCGCAGAAGCGGTCGCAGCTGCGGAAGCGGCAGCGATCGCGGAACGATGGGTCTGGGGGCTCCTCGACCTCGGGGCCTTCGAGGGCCAAAGAGCCGGCGACCCATGTTCTGGGGCTCGTGGACGCCCAACGCCAGCTGGGGTCGATGGAAAAGGCGCGGCTCCAACTGGACCTAGAGGAGAGGGTCGCCGCCAGGGAGAAGAAGGCGCAAGTCGCCCGGTCGAGGGCTGGCTATGGTGCGTCCACCGTACTATATGCTGACCACTCCCTGCCGGAATTAGAGCGCATGGCGCAGGAAGACAGAGAGGAGGTCATGGAGGTCGCCTCAAGGTCCTCCAACTTAAAGGGGACCTTTCAAAAGGCCCTCAAATGCCGGGCTGCCAGCTTGTATGGCATAGTCACCGAGCTGGTGAAGCGAACGGCCACGGAAGAGACGCGGCAGCTGCAGGCGAGGGTGGATCGCCTGCAGGCGGAGGTCAGCCAGCTGCACCAGAAGCTGGCTGAGGCCACGGCCCGGCCTGCCCAATCTGCCCCAGGTCCGGTGGAAGGAGGCTCCTCCTCCCCCGCCGGCCTTGAGGCAATAATCCGCGGGGTGGTGATGGAGGAGCGGAACTTCATCAGGAGCTGCCTCGCGGGCATCGAAGACCGGTTCTTGCCAGAAAGGCGGCTCCGCCCTCCGCTGGCGGCGGACAAGAGTCCGCCGTCAGTGGAGCCGGAGCCTACGCGCATGGAGGGCGCGGCATCGGGTGCGCAGCCTCAGGCCTCGAAGCCCTCCAAGGGCAAAGGCAAGGGCAAGGGCAAGAGGAGCACGACGGCCTCTCACGCGCCCACCACGAGCGCGGAGGAGGCGCCTGAGTCGTCTGCTACTGCGGCAGCGCCCCGGAGCTCGCAGGAGGAAGACGCCCTTCTTCCCTCCACCACCCCGGCCAACATGTCATGGACGGAGGTGGTCAAGAAGGGCAAGAAGAAGAAGCCCGCAGCGCCCGCAGCGACTGCTGCAGCGGCCAAAAAGGCTCCAGCCGGCGGGAGGAAGCTGGTTCCTCCCAAAACCGCGGCGGTCGTGGTGACCATCACCCCGGAGGCCGCAGAGCGGGGCGAGACGTATGAGTCCGTCCTAAGCCGGGCTCGTACCAACGCGGACCCCTCCCGGCTGGGGATTAGCGGCATCACGTGCCGCCGAACTCTAACCGGGGCTCGGATCTTCGAGTTCTCGGGGGAGCAGCGTGGCGCAAACGCGGACCTCTTTGCAACAAAAATGCAAGAGGTCATCGCGGATGCGGCAACGGTCGCCAGGCCTGTAAAGACTGCAGCCTTGGAGGTGGCCGATCTGGATGATTCGGTCACCAAAGAGGATGTGGTGGCGGCCGTTGCCGCAGCTGGAGGCTGCGTCGCTGGCGCGGTAAAGGGTGGAGCCATCAGGCCCGGCCGCCGCGGCATGGGCACCATCCGCGTCGAGTGCCCGATCGCCGCAGCTAGGGCCCTCCTTTCGGCAACCAAGGGGCGGCTGCCTGTGGGGCTCAGCTCGGCCGCAGTCCGGCCACTTGAAGACCAGCCTATGCGCTGCTTCAAGTGCTTCGCGTCCGGCCACACCCGAGCCACGTGTCCCTCCAAGTCCGACTGGGGAGACTCCTGCTACCAGTGCGGGCAGAAGGGACACAAGAGTGCCGCTTGCAGCGCAGCCACGCCACACCGCGCGGCGTGTGCCGCCAGTGGCCGCCCCGCGGCCCACAAGATGGCGGGCAGGAGCTGCAAGCCTCCCGCGAGGAAGGGCATAGTGCCGGCGCAGGTTCGCCCTGTTGCTGCCACCGCTGCCACCGTCGTCGCTGCTGTAGCTTCAGCGGCGGTGGCTGAGAAGGGTAATGCAATGCTGGAATAGTGGGTTCCGACTACCGCATCCTCCAGACGAACACCAACCACTGCTGAGCGGCCCAGGACCTGGTGGCGCAGGTCATGGCCGAGTGGTTGGTGAACGTAGCGGTGGTCGCCGAGCCCTACTCAATACCCGGCAGCTGGCTGGGTGACGAGGACGGCTTGGTGGCACTAGCGGCGCGGTCTTCCACAGACTCCCCTCCCCTCTCGCTATTAGAGAAGGGACCGGGATACGTGTACGCCGCGTGGGGAGAGATGGCCCTTGTGGGCGTCTATTTCTCCCCAAACCGCCCTTTGCAGGATTTCGAGAACTATCTCGGAATCCTGGCCGCCGTGGTCGGCAGGGCGGCGCCGCGTCAGGTCTCCGTACTGGGAGACCTAAATGCCAAGTCAGTGTCCTGGGGCAACCCGGCCACTGACGCACGCGGGCGGGCAGTGGAGATGTGGGCAGCCTCCTCTGGGCTCTCCCTCCTGAACAGAGGAAGCGTCCAGACATGCGTGCGGCGGCAGGGTGGCTCAATAGTGGTTGTCACTTTCGCCACACTTGCGCTGGCCGCGCGCGTGTCGAACTGGCGGGTGGAGCCGGTGGAGACTATGTCGGACCACCGCTACGTGCGGTTCGACATCTCCACCGGTGGCCCAGGGGAGACGCGGCCCCCCTCGGCACGATCGCCGTTCCCGCGGTGGGCCCTGACCTACCTGGACAGGGAGGCGGCGGCGGAGGCGGCGTTCATCCAGGACTGGCTGTTGCCGCCCGCCGCTGGTCTGGATGTGGACGCCGCTGCGCGGCAGCTGGGGGATTCCCTGACCGAGGTGTGCAACTCTAGCATGCCTCGGTCT
The DNA here is from genome assembly GCA_943138885.2 of Tholera decimalis. Taxonomy (NCBI): domain Eukaryota; kingdom Metazoa; phylum Arthropoda; class Insecta; order Lepidoptera; family Noctuidae; genus Tholera; species Tholera decimalis. Next base: position 38,518 of record OW964553.2, on the reverse strand, counting down.
CGCCGGCCGCCACCCAGGCGGGCCGTCTACTGGTGGTCGGCGGAGCTGGCGGAGCTCCGCGCAGCGTGCGTGCGGGCCAGGAGGGCCTACACGCGGAGTCGGCGGCGGCGTCGCAGAGACTTGGCCGACGAGGACCGCCTCTACGAGGCGTACGTGGAGGCCAAGACGGTCCTCGATCGGGCAATCGCCACGGCCAAGGACTCGGCGAGAGCCGAGATGCTGGAGGGTCTCGACAATGACCCCTTCGGGAGGCCATACAAGGTGGCGCGCAGCAAGCTGCGCCCCTTCGGCCCCCCCATTGTCGAGACCCTGGAGCCCTCCCTCCTGGACGGGGTGGTGCGGTCCCTGTTTCCACGCAGGGGCAGCTTCACCCCGCCAGTGATGGCTCCGCCGCCGCCGCCGCCGCCGTCGCCGCACGGGGCGGAGGAGGAGGAGGCCCCGCCGGTCACGGAGTCTGAGCTGGGCGCGGCCATCGACCGTGTCCGCGCCAGGAAGAAGGCTCCGGGCCCCGACGGGGTCCCCCCAAATGGAGGCGCGGTTTCGGGACCTCTTCGACGCATGCTTCGCGTCCGCGAGGTGGGCTCCTCACGGTGGTGATGGGCGGGCGACAGGCACGGGGGTGCCCTCGCCCGCATCGCACCCATCGCCACCACCTTCGTCGGTCACTCCCGGGCCCGTCCCCCTCCCCACGGGGGGGTGTGAGGGGTCCGCGCTGACGGGCAAACGTCAGCGGAGGTCTGGACGCAAAGGCTGCGCCAATCTCCCAGTCCTCCGCCACCAGGACGAAGCGGGAGTGCCGCTGGGTTGTTTTAGTGGGTATACCGGGTCAGACCGGGGAGTCCCACATACCCCTCCTGTCCCCCGACGGGAGGGTATGCGTTACGCATTTTTTCCCAGCGTCAAAAAAAAAAAAAAAAAAAAAAAAACAAAAAAAAAAAGGTTAGGTTAGGTTGGGGGATCCCCCACAGCGCATACTTCCACGCAGTATCCCCCGGGCAACGCCGTGTCTGACCACCGTAACGGAGTGGCAGACCGGCGGCTAAAGTGCGCTGTGATTTCGTAGTCTACAATTTTAATACTGTTTTATTGCCTGAGAGTATTTTAATCTGCCTTGTGACTACGAACCTGCCGAGGCCATCATGCCAAAACAATCACGGGACGCCTCCGGGCGGTTTTTAAAGAAAAAAGGCCCTTCTCAGGGCCAACCAAAAGGCCCTTCTCAGGGCCACTCCGACGCTTCGGCGTCAGAGGCCAGCCGCGCGCCTTCTGCGGCTGGCTTCTATCGAAGGGCGGACGAGTCGTCGGATAATTACTCTTTACTGTCAGACGCGGACGACGCTCGGTCGCAGAAGCGGTCGCAGCCGCGGAAGCGACAGACGTTGGGTCCGAGGGCTCCTCGACCTCGGGGCCTTCGAGCTCCAGCAAGAGCTGGAGGAGCAAGTTGCCGCCAAGGAGGAGCGGGCGCACATCGCCCGGGCCAAGTCCGGGTACGGTGCGTCCCGTATCCTCTACGCGGATTTCTCCATCGCAGAGTTGGAAAAAATGGCGGAGGAGGACTAGGAGGAGATCGTGGAGGTCGCCTCTAAGTCCTCAAACCTAAAGGGGACCTTCCAGAAGGCCCTCAAATGCCGTGCCGCGAGCATGCACGGCATTGTCGCGGAGCTGGTGCAGCGGACAACCACCGACGAGACGCGGCAACTGCAGGCGAAGGTCGATCGCCTGCAGTCGGAGGTGAGCCAGCTCCATGAGAAGCTGGCGGAGGCCACGGCTCGCCGGCCGCAACAAACCGCGACGAGCCCCGCGGCGGGGGCCCCCTCCTCCTCCAACCTTGAGGATATCATCCGCAAGGTCGTGATGGAGGAGAGGGCCTTCACGAGGGCCTGCCTGGCAGGCATTGAGGACCGGCTCCTGCCGGAGAAACGCCTCCGATCGCCGCTTGAGGCGGACAAGAGGCGGTGCGAGCCGGGGCCGTCCTCCTCCTCCCAGGCGGATGCCCCTCAACCACCCCGTCCAACGAGTGGACGGAGGTGCGCAAAGGGAAGGGGAAGGGCAAGGGCAAGAGGTCGGCGACGGCTGTCCCTGCCGTCCCCGCCACCACTGCTCCCGGCCGGTCGCAGACGGCCGGCAAGGAAAAGGAGAAAGGGAAAGGGAGGGGAAAGGGGCGGCTGGTCCCCCCAAAAACCGCGGCCGTCGTGGTGACGCTCACTGCGGAGGCCGCGGGGCGAGGGGAGACCTATGCCTCCATCCTGGTGCGGGCGCGCGCCAACGCCGATCCCACAAAACTGGGGATCGGCAATGTGTCCTGCCGGCGGACCCAAGCCGGGGCTCGAATTTTCGAGTTCCCGGGGGCAGAAGGGAGTGCCCATGCGGACCTCTTCGCAGCCAAGCTGCAGGAGGCCATCGCAGACTCGGCCAAGGTGGCCCGACCGTTGAAGACGGCGGCCATAGAGGTGGCCGAGCTGGACGACTCCGTCACCAAGGAGGAGGTGGTGGCGGCAGTCGCAGCGATGGGGGGCTGTGGCGCCGACGCGGTCCCAAGCCGGGACATAAGGCCCGGCCGCGGCGGAATGGGCACCATCCGGCTCGAGTGCCCGATCGCCGCTGCCAAAGCCGTCCTTGCCAAGGGGCGGCTCACCGTGGGGTACAGCTCGGCCACAGTCCGGGCACTTGAAGTCCAGCCTCTGCGGTGTTTCCGGTGCTTCGGCATCGGACACACCCGGCCCCTGTGCCCGTCCACAGTGGACAGGACGGACGCATGCCTCCGGTGCGGCAAGGAGGGCCATAAAGCCGCCTCTTGCAAGGCCGCCAAGCCGCACTGTGCGGTATGTGCCGCCAGTGGCTGCCCGGCAAACCACGTCATGAAGGGGAGGAACTGCAATCCTCCCCAAAAGCGGGGCAAAGCGCAGGCGCTGAATGGGCCTGCAGCTCCTGTTAGCACCGTCGTCCTTGCGGCGGCTGCAGCGGGAGAAACGATGTCCGATTGATGGACGGGGTCGGACATCGCATACTTCAGGCGAACGCCAACCACTGCAGGGCAGCCCAGGATCTGCTGATGCAGACCATGGCTGAGTGGTTGGTGGACTTGGCGGTGGTCGCCGAGCCTTACTCGGTCCCTGGCAGTTGGCTGGGCGACCGGGACGGCCTGGTGGCGTTGGTGTCGAGGGGACCGGGATATGTGGCCGCCGCGTGGGGAGACATGGCCCTGGTGGGGGTCTATTTCTCCCCAAACCGCCCTCTCTCCGACTTTGAGGATTTCCTCGAGATCCTCACCGCAGTCGTAGGGAGGGCGACACCGCGCCAGGTCGTGGTGTTGGGCGACCTCAACGCCAAGTCGGCGGCCTGGTGCAACTCGGCCTCCGGCTGCAACGTCCGGGGACGCGCCGTCGAGTTCTGGGCGGCCTCATGCGGCGTGTCCCTCCTCAACAGGGGGGCGGTCCAGACGTGTGTGCGGCAACAGGGTGGGTCGGTGGTGGACGTTTCGTTTGCCACCCCCGCGCTGGCCGCCCGCGTCGTCAACTGGCGGGTAGAGTTGGTGGAGACCCTGTCGGACCACCGATACGTGCGGTTCGACATCTCCACCCGAGGGGGGGGATGGCCCGCGCTGGGCAATCTCCCTTCCCCCGGTGGGCACTCACCCGCCTGGACCGGGAGGCAGCCAGGGAGGCGGCCTTTCTCCAGGACTGGCTGTCGCCCCCTGTTGAGGTCCCGGACGTGGACACCGCCGCGGTCCGGCTCAGGAGGTCCCTGACCGAGGTGTGCAACTCTAGCATGCCTCGGTCTCGCCGTCCGCCTCCCCGTCCTGCCGTCTACTGGTGGACGGAGGAGCTGGCGGGGCTCCGGGCCACCTGCGTGGCGGCCAGAAGGGCCTACACGAGGAGCCGTCGGCGCAGCGCCCAAAACCGAGTTCGGGCAGAGGAGGACCGCCTATACGCCTCTTACCTAGAGGCGAAAGCGGTCCTCAAGTATGCAATGGGCGCTGCCAAAGACTCGGCGAGGGCCGAGATGCTCGAGGGTCTCGACAGGGATCCGTATGGGAGACCATACAAGGCGGCGCGGAACCAGCTCCGCCCGTATGGTCCCCCACTGACGGAAACCCTCGAGCCATCGTTGCTGGATGGGGTGGTCCGGTCCCTGTTTCCGCGCAGGACCGACTTCACCCCACCAACGATGGACCCCCCGCAAGGAGCGGCTTCGCCGGAGGAGGAGGAGGTCCCCCCGGTGACGGCGGCGGAGCTCTACGCGGGGGTTCTCGGCCTTCGCGCGAAAAAGACGGCCCCCGGACCGGACGGCGTCCCCGCACGGGTGGTGGCTATTGCCGCCTCCGAAATGGAGGGCAGGCTTCGGGACCTCTTCAGTGCGTGTTTTGCGGCTGGGAGGTTCCCGAAGCTGTGGAAGGAGGGGCAACTCTGCCTCCTCCGAAAGGAGGGACGATCCCCTCCGGCATACCGGCCCATCGTCCTGCTTGATGAGGTCGGAAAACTGTTCGAGGGGATCGTCGCCTCCCGGCTCGATAGCCACTTGCGTGGGGTAGGGCCGGATCTGTCGGACGCCCAATTCGGCTTCCGTCGAGGGCGTTCGACGATCGACGCGCTGGCCCTACTGAAGGGCCAGGTGAAGGAGGCGGTGGAGGCGGGGGATGGGGTGCTGGCGGTGTCATTCGACATTGCCAACGCCTTCAACTCCATCCCCCACTCGACGATATTGGAGGCGCTCCGGTATCACGGAGTGCCCCAATATCTACGGAGCGTCCGGTCCAGCTACCTGGAGGACAGAGAGGTCCTCCTCGTGGACAGGACGGCTACGATAAGGCGGTATGGCGCAGAGTCCGGTGTTCCACAGGGATCGGTGCTGGGGCCCCCCTTGTGGAACATCGGGTTCGATTGGCTCCTGCGGGGAGCCCTCCTCGAGGGCACGAGTGTCATCTGCTACGCGGATGACACTCTCCTCACTGCCCGGGGGAGGAGCTTTGCGGACGCGGCCTGTCTGGCGTCGGCTGGCGGATCCTTGGTCGCAGGGAGGATCCGCCGCCTCGGATTGAGGGTGGCGCTGCACAAGACGGAGGCCGTGTTCTTTCGCGGGCCCCGGCAGCGCTGCCCTCCCGATGCCCACATCGTCGTGAAGGGCGTCCGGGTAGAGGTCCAGCCCCAGATGAAGTATCTGGGCCTGGTGCTGGACGACAGGTGGCGCTTCGGCCCGCATTTCAGCGGGCTGTCGACGCGCCTGTTGAAAGCCGCGGACGCCCTCTCCTGGCTGCTCCCGAACCTGGGGGGGCCCAAGGCGAAATGCCGGCGCCTGTACGCCAACATACTGCGGAGTATGGCCCTATACGGGGCCCCCATCTGGGCGGACTCCCTCCACAGGAGGGAGAATGCGACCGCCATCCGCAGGCCCCAAAGGGCCATTGCACTGCGGGTGGCGAGGGCCTACCGCTCGGTGGGCTTTTCGGCGGCGTGCGCTCTGGCCGGCACCCCTCCTTGGGAGCTGGAGGCGTGGGTGCTCGCCAGAGTGTACGAGTGGACGGCGAGCCGAAAGGCGCTCGGGGAGCTCCCCGTCGCCGAAGAGCGAGAGGCCGTGCGCCGCGAGGCGAAGGACGCCATCGTCCTGCACTGGACGCAGGACCTCGCCACCGCCGTCTTCGGCCGCCGGACGTTGGACGCGCTCGGTCCGGTTCTGCAGAGCTGGCTCGAGCGGCCCCACGGTTTCCTCTCGTTCCGTCTGGTGCAGGTGTTGTCCGGCCATGGCTGTTTCGGATCGCACCAGCATCGGATCGGGAGGGAGGAAACCCCGGCGTGCCACGAGTGCGGCGCGGCGGAGGACACGGCGCAGCACACCCTCGAGGTGTGCCCAGCCTGGACCGAGCCGCGCCGCGGTCTGACCGCGGTGGTTGGGCAGGACCTCTCGCTTCCCGGCGTGGTCAACGCCATGCTGGGGAGCGAGGGAGCCTGGACAGCGGTCGCCTCCTTTTGCGAGGACGTGATGTCGCAAAAGGAGGCGGCGGAGCGCGCGCGGGAGGACGACCCTCTCGCCGCACCGCTCCGCAGACGAAGAAGGGGTCGGCGAGGGCGCCGTCCTCTCCCTCCTCGTCCACGGTGGTGCTGGGCGGGCGACAGGCACGGGGGTGCCCTCGCCCGCATCGCACCCATCGCCACCACCTTCGTCGGTCACTCCCGGGCCCGTCCCCCTCCCCATGGGGGGGGTGTGAGGGGTCCGCGCTGACGGGCAAACGTCAGCGGAGGTCTGGACGCAAAGGCTGCGCCGATCTCCCAGTCCTCCGCCACCAGGACGAAGCGGGAGTGCCGCTGGGTTGTTTTAGTGGGTATACCGGGTCAGACCGGGGAGTCCCACATACCCCTCCTGTCCCCCGACGGGAGGGTATGCGTAACGCATTTTTTCCCAGCGTCAAAAAAAAAAAAAAAAGTTAGGTTAGGTTAGGTTAGGTTGGGGGATCCCCCACAGCGCATACTTCCACGCAGTATCCCCCGGGCAACGCCGTGTCTGACCACCGTAACGGAGTGGCAGACCGGCGGCTAAAGTGCGCTGTGACATCGTAGACTTTTATTGAAATACTGTTTTACCTGCCGGATTTTATTTTAATTGCTGTGTGTCTACGATACGATGGAAAAGAAACCAAGCCGTGACGCCTCAGGGCGCTTTTTATCACATCGCTCCTCTCAGGACGATCTAAACGGCCCTTCTCAGGGCCACGCCGACGGCGCTTCAGCGTCGGAAGCTGACCGCGCACCATCTGCGGCCAGCTTCTTTCGCAGGTCAGACGAGGTGTCGGACTCCGACGACTCCAATGCAGGCACGTCGGCGGCTGAATACGACCGTACGAAGCGGAAGTTTGAGTCCGAGACCTCCTCTGGATCGGCCGTAGCTAGGACGAAGAAGAAACTGAAGTCTAAAAGGGCCTCGAGCCCTTCCTTGACCTTATTACAAATACCAAATAACTTACATTTTCTTTGTAATCATAATCCATAATTCATCCATCAAAACAAATATTTTCTTGTCATGACATTTTTTACGTCAAGGCTGACAAACTGTAATTTCTTCTTCTTTGTAGTCACTGAATGGCTAATAGACTAAAAAGGTTGTTCATACTTTTATTATATAATTGTTATTGACTTTTATCGATAGGACTAGCTTAATATTGTATATTATATTGTGGTTGTCTACTGATTAACGGCATTTTAAATTATAATAAATTTCCCCAAATATAGTATCTGTTATTACAAATACCAAATAACTTACATTTTCTTTGTAATCATAATCCATAATTCATCCATCAAAACAAATATTTTCTTGTCATGACATTTTTTACGTCAAGGCTGACAAACTGTAATTTCTTCTTCTTTGTAGTCACTGAATGGCTAATAGACTAAAAAGGTTGTTCATACTTTTATTATATAATTGTTATTCACTTTTATCGATAGGACTAGCTTAATATTGTATATTATATTGTGGTTGTCTACTGATTAACGGCATTTTAAATTATAATTATAAATTTCTAAAACACACTCTCAGATTTTATCGAAGAGGTTTAATAAAATATGCTCGAATATAACTGGCTGATCAAATAACTGGCAAGATGGACTATTTTGGACTCTACAATTTGAATTCTGGTACAGAATGAGAATGGAATGGATTTTGAACGCTGAGCTGGGTATAAAAGGCACTGGGGGCCATCTCCGGAGTTCAGTCTTTGACCAGTTTTTGAAGAGTTTAGTTCTCGACGAGTTTTGACGAAGAGTGATGGAAGAGGAAGTGCAGTACCCGCTGCCCTGACTCCTTGTTGGGAGCCTGCTGCCTTGACGCCTTGTTGGGAGCCTGCTGCCCTGACGCCTTGCTGGGAGCCTGCTGCCCTGACGCCTTGCTGAGAGCCTGCTGCCCAGACGACTTCGCTGCCTGCGCTCGTACGAGGTAGACGTGCGGACAGTTGTCTCTCGAACTATTTTGCGATTGGCTATTCATTAAAATCGGCCCCTCTCGTTCTCGCCGGTACATTTTTGTTCCGAGCGCCGCGGCCATATTGCCGTTAGAGTGGGATCGCGCGAGGCTCGGGCGGAGCTTAGTGACGTTCCCCCCCCGCGAGTGCTTTGACGTGTGGTTGACAGTGATCTGACGTTTGGTTGACAGTGAAAGTGACACTACGTTTGACGTGTGGGAAACAGTGCGACATTGACGCTTATATTCGCGACATTGACGCTCTATCAACGTCAATATACAATATTGACGTTTCATCGTGACAGTGACACTTGGTGCGTTTCGTTTCACGTGTGCGATAGTGACGTTTGTGATAGTGACACTTTTAGTTGGTAAGTAGTTTTTAAGTAGTAAAAAAACAGGGGACCACCAAAAAAGAATAGTTGGTGCGTATATATTAAAAAAAAAAAAAAAAAAAAAAAAAAGAGAATTGATTTAATTAAAAAAAATATATTATATAAGTGGAAAAAAGAAAGTTTCCAACAAATAACAAAGGGTGGGTTGAGCTTAGGTAAGGACTTTAAGGTTAGTTTTAAGGTTTTAATACACGAACAGACTTTAGTGTTGTGATTTGCGTCGAAGCCAGCGCTTTATGCGCTTGGCGCCATGGCGGATGACGAGGCCGAGCGACGCCAGTTGGCGTTGCTGGAGGAAGAGATGGAGCGGAAGGCCGAGAAACTGCGAGTGCTCTCCGAGATGAGGTTGGAGACCGGATTCGCGCCGCGCGTGTCTTTGGCGCGCACACCACCAGGTGGGTTCAGTACTCCGACACTGATGGAGCACGGTGAGTCCATGTCACCACTGACCCTTCCGCAGCCCGGGGAGAAGCGGCTATTGAGCTCACCGGAGGACGTTCAGGAGGCGGTGCGACGCCGCGTGGGCAGCCGCAGGGCGGTTCCGCCGATCGGCGGACTTTTGACACGTTCCGCTGCATCTCCGCCACCACCACCACCACAGGAAGCCCAGGACGAGGAGGAAGATGAAAACGTGGACGAGTTAGTTTCGGCTCCCCTGGAAAAACTAGCAGGCTTGGCGTCGTCGGCGACCAGGGGCATAATGGAGGCGGCCAAAGCCAAAACATCGAAACTAAATAAGGACGAGCTGGCGGCCATCGGCGTGCACACCGAGAGAATCGCTGCAGTAGTTATGCACTTGTCGCTGCGTGTTGCTGCAGCGGAAAAACGCGCGGCAATCGCCGAGCAGAGGGCTGTAGAACAGAAGACTGAGACTGCGCGGCTCCCCGACAACTTACCGGTCAGGTCGTTCGCGCATGCACTGCGTCTGGGTAGGAATATTGAGCCGGTCCCCATCACTCGACCACCAGGTCCGTCGGTTGTGGTGTACCCTGCCGAGGAGAAAAGGGACACCATGAAGACAGCGGAGGACACACGGCGGGTGCTGCTTGACGCGGTGCGTCCGGGTCAGCTGGGCCTGCAAATTGCAGGGGTACGGAAGGTGGGTAACGCGGGGGTCGTCGTCCAGACCACCTCCTTGGCCGCAGCCGAAGCTTTGAGGAAGGCGGTCCCAGCCACACTACGCACAACGGAGCCGGCAGAGAGGCAGCCGCTCATCGCCCTCACGGGCATAGACAAAGAGGCCACCCTCGAGGTGGTTTTGGACGAGCTTAAGGAGCAAAACCTAAAAGAAGATGACGAGTGGACACTGGAGCGACTGTCGAAAGAGTTGCGGCTCCTGTTCAGGCGCAACAGGCATGGTAACAGAACCAGGTGGGTGTGCCAAGTCACAAAAGAGCTGCGCCGGGCCCTAATATCACGGGGCAAAATTTATGTCGGCTGGGACGTGGTGGAGGTGACGGATCATGTGTCCGTCACATGCTGCAGCCGATGCCAGATGTACGGGCACCCCGAGAAGTACTGCCGGGCCAAATCAATGGTTTGTGGCAACTGCGGCGACGAGGGCCACAAAAAGGAGGAGTGCCAGGCAACGAGCCCGGCCTGTGCCACCTGCAAGAGGTTTGGCAGAAAGGGTGCCCAGACGCATCGCACAGCGTCACGCGAGTGCCCTGCCCGGAGTCACGCCGAACAGCGCTCGGTAAGCAATACTAACTACTATGGATCTTAGGGTAGGGCAGCTCAACTTACAAGGGTCGGCTGCAGCAACAGCGGAGCTCCCGCGGTTGGCGGAGGAGTTCGACCTGGACGTGGTGCTGGTACAGGAGCCGTATGTAGCGGCGCCAGGATCTGTGGCGTCACATGCGCAGTTGGTGTTGCCCGAGGGCCCCTGCCCTAAAGTGGGGGTCTTTATGGCTAATCTTCGGGTGAGCTGCGCGGTGCTTCAAGAGACAAGCAGTGCGCACTGCATCGTGTGCCACATAGCCTGGAATCACTCAAACCTGCATATTGTAAGCGCGTACTTCCAGTACTCTGAGGACATTTCTCGACACCTGCAACACCTTACCAGAGTGCTGGAAGGGCTTCGGGGTCGCCGTGTGCTCCTGGGAGCAGACGTCAACGCGCACTCTCCACTGTGGCACTGTGTGCCCAGGCACTATATCGGGCGCGGCCGTGAAGTGGCTCGCCGACGTGAGGAAATGGAGGCCTTCCTGTTGGCCCATGATCTTGCAGTCCACAACGTGGCTGGTCAGCCATCCACCTTCTCCACGGCCAACGGGGAATCCAACATTGACCTCACCTTCTCGACGCGGGGGGTTGTGGTCGAAGATTGGAGGGTGCGCGAAAACGCTAGTTGTAGCGATCATCGGCTCGTCACCTTCAGGCTATGTGGCATGCGGAGTCGCGAGCCCGCTCCTATTGCGGAGCCGTCGGTGGCGCCAAAGAGGTTCCGGGAGCGTGGTGTGGACTGGAACCGATTTCAGGTGAGGATTCATGAGCGAATGGGTAAGATTGACTGGACGAAGCCTGCTAGTGATGTATGTAAGGAGTTCACGCGAATTATCACGTGGACTGCGACAGAGTGCTTGGGTACGTGTGGTGACGGGAAGAAAGCGAAAGGGTACGAATGGTGGTCTCCTGCACTGGAGGCTTTGCGTAAAAGGCACAATAAGGCGAGGAAAAGCTGGCAAGATGCAAGAAAGGTTGGCGGGGAAATGGAAGCGAGTGCGCGAGAGGCATTTCATGTTTGCCGCAGTAAATACAGGGCATCGATGGAGAGGGCGCAGCTCGATTTCTTCCGCAAGTTGGCGGACACCGGTAACCAGGACCCATGGGGCCTGGCGTACAGGGCTGCCAGTGGCAGAGTCAGGCCGCAACCCAATGTGGTGAATGGCACCCGGCTTGCGGAGGGCTTCGCCGCGGATGTTGGCACCGCCATGCGCGGGCTTGTGCATGCACTGTGCCCCGACGACGATCCGTCGTCGGACTCAGTGTACCACAGGCAGGTGCGGCTGGCGGCAGCTTGCATCCCGTCGGGTCGAGACGCGCCCCCTCCGTCGCGTCAGGTCTTGGAGAAAATAGTTAAGGATCTTCCTAACACGGCTCCGGGCATCGATGGAATCACGGCGCACATTGTCAGGCATGTGTGGCGGGTGGCGAGCGCCGAACTCACGCACATGCTTGGCATGTGTGTAGCCGAGGGTATCTTCCCCGATGCGTGGAAGGACGGTAGGCTGATTGTGCTGCCTAAAGGCAATGACAAGCCCCTTACCGATCCCAAAGCGTATCGGCCTATCACGCTTCTCCCTGTCCTGGGGAAAATACTTGAGCGCGTTATGTTGTCAAGCGCACCATCAATTACGCGAGGGGTGTCCTCATGTCAGCACGGGTTCTCTCGGGGAAGGTCAACGCTGACGGCTCTCAATGAGATTGTCGGCACCGCACATAGGAGCAGTTCCAAATATGTCCAGGCCATCTTCCTGGACATATCTGGCGCCTTTGACAACGCTTGGTGGCCCATGATCCTGCTGAAAGCGAAGGGGGGAGGGTGCCCGTCAAACATCTACCGGATGCTGGCGTCGTACTTCTCCAACCGCAGGGTAGGCCTCTTCGCAGGCAGCGGGGTTGTGTGGAAAACTGCTACGATGGGTTGCCCGCAGGGTTCTGTAGTGGGACCACCACTATGGAATCTTCTACTGGATGACTTGCTTCGGTTGCCATATCCAGCCGGTGTGAGCGTGGTCGCGTACGCGGATGATGTTACGGTTCTCATCGAGTCGGATTCTCGATCCGGCATAGAGGCTTCTGCCTCGTGCGCCATGGGACTAATAAGTGAGTGGGGAACTCGAAACAGGCTGGGCTTCTCCCCTTCTAAGTCATGCTCTATGACGGTGAAGGGGGGACTGTCAAAGCGCCCACCCACGATTCGACTCGATGGGACCTCAGTCAAGAGCGTACGTTCGACCAGAGTGCTTGGTGTGGTGATCGATTCGAGCCTATCGTTTGGAGAACATGCTCTGTCCATCGGCGAGCGTGCTGCAGCTGGGCTGGGCAAGATGTCGCGCGTCTCCGCCGCATCCTGGGGCGTGCGTCACCGGGCCCTTAAGGTCCTGTATAAGGGGATTTACACCCCCACAGTGACGTATGCGGCGGGCTGCTGGTGGAGGCGCGTGACCTCATACACGGTTAAGTCGACACTCTTGAGAACGCAAAGGCCAGCGCTAATTTTGCTGACCAAAGCCTACCGGTCCGTCAGTACGGCGGCACTCCCAGTCCTGGCTGGGGTGTTGCCGGCCGACCTCGAGGTCGCCCGTGCGGGCATGATAGACGACATCCGGCATCTCCCGCGAGATGAGCTCAGGACAGGGAGAAGGGTCATCGCGGACGAGGCTGTAGCCAAATGGCAGCAGAGATGGGAACAGGAGGATAAGGGGAGGGAACTCTATCGATTCTTCCCGGACGTGGCGGCTAGGCTCAAGGCGACTTGGGTTGAACCGGACTATCAAGTCTCACAGATCTTGACGGGGCATGGATGCTTTAGAAAGAGATTGCATGAGATGAAGCTGTGTGAGGTAAGTGTGTGTTACTGCGGAGAGGCTGATGAAAGCTTGGACCACACTTTGTGGCAATGCCCCCTGTATGAGGAACAGCGATGTAAGATGATGGATGGGATTACACGCTTGGAGGAAGGACCGGTCCATTATTGCGACCTCGTGGCCTCGGAGGCTAACTTCCGGCGGCTGAGAGACTTCGCGCACGCATGGTATAAGATCAGGAGCGGGCTGGAGCGAGAGGGGTAAGCGCAGGGACGGGCAGCGAAGGCGTGCTGTGTTGTACGGACCCATGGGAGGGGTCGTACGGTAGAGGCCGCCCCAGAATGGGGAGAAAGGCACAGAGGGACAGGACGAGGAAACTTGTAAAGGAGTCAAGAAGCGACTGCGGTGATAGCGCACGCGCTATGTCCGCAGCCGTCTCCTTGCGATTCGGCCCATATGACATGATGTCGGTGGGGCCATGGGTGGTTGGCGGGATTGCCCAGACGCCTTGTTGGGAGCCTACTGCCAGACCGCCTTGCTCAAGCTGCTGTACGACGAAGACATCGTGGAGTAGAAGGCGATCCTGGAGTGGTCTGCCAAGCCGTCCCGCAAGTAATATACTCTAAACCTCCTCCTCTTCTCTCCTGAGTGTGTCAGTTAGGTAGGTAGGCCGTTTTTTTAGGATAGCTAGGTAGATAGGCAGGTTTTTTATAAAATACTGTATATTATTAATATATTAAATTTAATGGTACATCTATTTTACCCTCTTTTATTGGAGAAGTAGAAGGAATCGTTACAGTTTGGCGCCCAACGTAAAATCATAGCTAGTCGGTTTAATTTTTTTTCAAAATTCTAAAAAAAAACTATTACTAGTAACTTTTTTCTTTGGACTCACTTTTTGGCTTAGACTCTTTTTTAATATTAAGTTCTAGGATAGGAGACTCACTCTTTACACTAACACTATACTAGACTTCCTCTTCACACGAACACTAGTTTATCACCTCTTTTACCACTAGTTTATTCCCTCTTTAACCTTTTATAACACTTTTTTTATTTTTTTTGTGATCTTACTCTTACTCAACCTCTTTCTTATATTTAATTTATCCTCTTGAGTTTTTTTTAGCACTCTTTAACCCTCTCATTTACCTGCCCTCTCCCTCTTTACCTTCTTTTGCTATCTATAATATTAATTTTCAGTCATGGATAGAATTATACTCCACTCATCGTCAAAAACTAAACAACGATTTAAGTATATAATTATGTAAATATATTCATCTTTCGTACTATATTCATGACTCATCTCTATCTTCTTCTCTTCTTTTAACTATCGAGTTCTTTTCGGCTTATTGAAACTCAATAGTTTATTTTATTTCTTTCTTTAACTTTGTTCTTAAACTTTAAGAGGCTTCTCTTAATTTTTATTTTTTCTCTTCTATCTGAACTAATCAGATATCACTTAGAAGTGCGTTTAGGTACATATTACCAAACCTTCTCCCTTTCTAACTCTCCAAGTTAGTTTATTACTATTTATCGACTCTAAAGTTGATCGAAGCGGCTAGCAACTTCGTAAAAATAAGCCTTTGCTAAACCTTGTTTTTTATGTTATCGACTCTAAAGTTGATCGAAGCGGCTAGCAACTTCGTAAAAATAAGCCTTTGCTAAACCTTGTTTTTTATGTTATCGACTCTAAAGTTGATCGAAGCGGCTAGCAACTTCGTAAAAATAAGCCTTTGCTAAATCTTGTTTTTTATTTGATGGGTTTTCGACGCGAGCGGACTGACAGACTCCGAAAACAAGCCTACTGTCATGTACTAATCAGGTCGAGTAGTGATCATTGAATGTGAATCCTACCTGACCTAACTTCGTGAGATGTTGGTGTGATTGAATGAGGCATGTAAGTTATATGAATGTGGATAAACTTTAACCTTACAAAATTTTTGTTCTAGACCAAAAATTTTCTCGGGGTCGATGGGGAAATATAGTATTTGTTATTACAAATACCAAATAACTTACGTTTTCTTTGTAATCATAATCCATAATTCATCCATCAAAACAAATATTTTCTTGTCATGACATTTTTTACGTCAAGGCTGACAAACTGTAATTTCTTCTTCTTTGTAGTCACTGAATGGCTAATAGACTAAAAAGGTTGTTCATACTTTTATTATATAATTGTTATTCACTTTTATCGATAGGACTAGCTTAATATTGTATATTATATTGTGGTTGTCTACTGATTAACGGCATTTTAAATTATAATTATAAATTTCTAAAACACACTCTCAGATTTTATCGAAGAGGTTTAATAAAATATGCTCGAATATAACTGGCTGATCAAATAACTGGCAAGATGGACTATTTTGGACTCTACAATTTGAATTCTGGTACAGAATGAGAATGGAATGGATTTTGAACGCTGAGCTGGGTATAAAAGGCACTGGGGGCCATCTCCGGAGTTCAGTCTTTGACCAGTTTTTGAAGAGTTTAGTTCTCGACGAGTTTTGACGAAGAGTGATGGAAGAGGAAGTGCAGTACCCGCTGCCCTGACTCCTTGTTGGGAGCCTGCTGCCTTGACGCCTTGTTGGGAGCCTGCTGCCCTGACGCCTTGCTGGGAGCCTGCTGCCCTGACGCCTTGCTGAGAGCCTGCTGCCCAGACGCCTTGTTGGGAGCCTACTGCCAGACCGCCTTGCTCAAGCTGCTGTACGACGAAGACATCGTGGAGTAGAAGGCGATCCTGGAGTGGTCTGCCAAGCCGTCCCGCAAGTAATATACTCTAAACCTCCTCCTCTTCTCTCCTGAGTGTGTCAGTTAGGTAGGTAGGCCGTTTTTTTAGGATAGCTAGGTAGATAGGCAGGTTTTTTATAAAATACTGTATATTATTAATATATTAAATTTAATGGTACATCTATTTTACCCTCTTTTATTGGAGAAGTAGAAGGTATCGTTACAACCTCCACCTCGCCTTGCACCCACGATCTGGGCTTATTGGAGGCCGAGCGCCGCCCGAACCTGGCCAAGCGGGCGCAGGCCCAGCAGGACCTCGAGGAGCGGGTCGCTGCCAAGGAGCAGCAGGCGCGCGCTGCCCGGGCCAAGTCCGGGTACGGCGCGTCCCTCCTCCAGTACGCGGACCGCTCCTTGGGCGAGCTGGAGAAGATGGCGGAGGAGGATGAGGGGGAGATCATTGAGATCGCTGTTTAAAACCTCATTCTTTAGTTCTGTTTCTTTCTTCGGTTTTTTGGATTTTTGATGATTGAAACGCGTGTTCTCAGTTTCGTATCTTTTTAATAGAGAGAGATCCTGTCATAGACAATTATCTTAATGTTGCCAACATACTCCACCTGAAGCAAGACAATTCGACCATGAACCTAATAAATAAATCTTTGAAGAAATACACAAGTTTTCATTTACCTAACCTTTTCTGTATACATACACAATATTATATAGCTAGAAAGTGGACTGTAGATTATTGAAATTGATATTATGATGCTACAAGTTATCGTCAGTAAGTAAATTTTAATCAAGTTACAAAACTGTCAGAAAACCACTAGAAAAGTTACATAAACACATTGAGAAATACGACTCAATATGACATGGCTTTGTTTATCTGCAAACGTCAATAAGAACATCATGAACGATAATTATACAATATGAATAACTAGGATATGAATGTTCAAGTCGTTTTAACTGATTGTCCAACAATGGTAAGTAATTTAGATGTTTAAGTAAACTGAACTGAAACAAGACAATAACAGTCATGCTATATCTGTCCATGGCAGTGCCCTATGAAACATGACTTTAAGGTAAGTGGATATTAAGAGAAGGTAGATATTAAACCTGTACATAGGTTAAAATAACTTAAAATTATTAAGCATATGACAAAACAAAACTCTTTTTACTTCTCTTATGCAATTTTAAATCGCTAAAATTAAGTAACAAAAAATTCTTTTTAACGCTTAGTAGTATGAACAGCATGTTGCACCCACACACCTATCAATTAGGCAGGATACTTAGAAATAACAAACTAAAGCTAGACTAATCTATTGGAAGTATACATACTTTAGTAATTGAAGTTTTATGAACATTACCATTGGCTTTTCTTACTTCTAATGCCCTAACAAGACCATCTTGGCCCTTAAATACATTGGTTACCCTGGCCATAGGCCATGTCATAGGCGGAGTATCAAGCTCACGTAAAATTACCAAAGCACCCACTTGTATGTTAGGTGCACTATGTTGCCATTTAGGGCGGTTTTGTAATACATTTAAATACTGTTTGGACCAATATCTCCAAAAGTGTTGTTTTAAGGCAGTACATTTTTGCCAAAAATTCAGTCTGTTACTGGGAACGGTAGTGATATCCAACTCTGGAATACAGTTTAAAGGAGCACCTGTGAGAAAGTGTCCAGGTGTTAGATAAGAAAGATCCTCAATATCTGATGACAATGGGGTTATTGGTCTCGAGTTCAAAATTCCTTCTATTTCAACTAATACAGTATAAAGTTCTTCAAAAGTTAAAACGTGAGAGCCTAACACTCTTTTTAAATGATGCTTTACACTTTTAACGGCAGCCTCCCAGAGGCCTGCAAAAACAGGTGAATAACTGGGTATAAAATTGAACTTAATACCTAATTCTGAAGCTACAGTTTGAACTTGTGTTTGGTGATTTTTAGAATTATTTAATTTATACAATTCTGACAACTGCGTGTTCGCAGATTTAAAAGTGCCTGCATTATCACAATAGACATCAGACGGGACATTACGTCTTGCAATAAATCGCTTAAAACTAGCAAGAAATGTTTGAGTATCTAGGCCTGAAACTAACTCAATGTGTATGGCCTTTGTTACAAAGCAGACATAAACACAAATATATCCCTTAGTTGTAATAACACTTCTTATTCTTGATTGTTTAATCATAATTGGACCCGCGAAATCAATGCCTACTTTCATAAAACATCTGTGAACATTTACTCTATCAGCGGGCAATGACCCCATCAGCTGTTTAGCAGTGATACCTTTAAATCTAAAACATGTTACACACTTATAAATAAACCTTTTAACTAATCTCAACCCATTAACCATCCAATAACGTTGCTGAAGGCTACTTAAAACAAGTTTTTGGCCAGCATGAAATAGTTTCAAGTGTTCATTTTGAATAATGAGATGAGTTACAGCAGATTCTTTTGGTAAAATTATTTGGTGCCTTTGGTTATAAGGTAAAGATGCATGCTGCAATCTACCACCTACTCTGAGCAAACCCTTACTATCAACAAAAGGATTAAGCGTCTTTAAGCAGGATGACACCTGTTTACCTACCTGCAACAATGCTAGATCCGCATGAAAATGCTTGGCTTGTTCATTTTTAATTAATAAATGTAGTGCCTCACGTGCTTCTGCGTAAGTTACAAAGTTTTCTTTAATTTTAGTTGAACCTGGTTTTAAATTATTGCAGAATCTTAAAATATAGGCAAGAATGTTGACTATTTTGGTAATAGAAGAATACTTATTAATTAAATGGTTTAATAAAGATTCCTGTTGATCCTGTGATACTGCACACACCAGTTTTTCCTTTTGGGAAGGCTTTACCTCAGGTAAGTTTTTAGGTAAATCATAAATATTAGTTTCAAACTTAAAGTCTGAACTATGTAAACTAGGTGGTCCAAACCACCACAGTTGGTTACATTGCAACTCTGTAGGATGAATACCCCTACTTAGACAGTCAGCTGGATTATCACCAGATTTAATGTAAAACCATTGATATGAATTTGTATCCTTTTTAATCATTTGAACTCTGTTTGCAACATATGCATTTAACAATGCTGGATCTGTACTAAGCCAGGCTAGTACCACTTGTGAGTCAGTGAACAACATTACGTTCTCCACTGTAATTCTTTTATTTAAAGTATTATGTACCCTTCTTATTAATTTTCCAAGGAGCAGAGCAGCATTTAACTCGAGACGTGGCACTGACAATTTGTTGCATTTTGGCGCTATCCTCGATTTGGAACAAAGTAAGGACATAGTTACCTTGCCCTGCTGATCAATGACTCTTAAGTAAATAGCACAACCATAGGCTGCTATTGATGCATCTGCAAACCTATTAATTGAATTAATATAATGTTTTCTGGGCAAATATTTCTAGGAATAAGTACAGGTTTCATTTGTTGCAAATCATTGAAAAAATTGAGCCATTCCTTTTGCAGAATATGTGAAGGAGAACAATCCCAGTCTACTTTTGAATGCCATAGTTTCTGCATAATTATCTTAGCTTGGACAAAGACTGGGCCTGCTATACCTAAAGGATCATAAAATTTACTAATATAACTAAGTATTTGTCTTTTAGTTTTAGGAATTTTATTACAGGGGGGACATTGAATTTTAAAAGAATCTGTTTGAATATCAAACTTTAAACCCAATGTTTTTATGTCCTTATTCAACTCCAAATCAAAAGGATGTTGCTGCTGCTCAGGAATGTCTTTCAAGATCATCCTGTCATTAGCTGACCATTTGTGCAATGCAAAACTTCCTTTACTTAATAGTTGGATTAATTGTGACTTAGTTTCAATTAGATTATCTAAACTATTGTCAGTGTGAATGATATCGTCAACATATGTTGAATTTAGCAATACTGGACTAGCTAATGGGTATTCATTTTTGAATTTTGTAGCTAGTTCAAACAAACATCTGGTTGCCAGCCAAGATGAGCTTTTGAGACCATAACTTACAGTAGATAGTTGTATGCATTTGAGAGTTTCCTCAGGGCTGTCCCTCCATATTATATTTTGTAAAGATCTTTGTTCTTCTGTAATATTTATGTTGCGAAACATACGTCTTATGTCACAGACGAAAAAATATTTATGGAGTCTAAACAATAATAATATGTCAAACAATTCTTGTTGAACAATAGGCCCATTTAGTAACAAATCATTTAGAGATACTCTATTGCTTGTCTTCATAGAACCATCAAATACAGTTCTTAATTTTGTTGTAACGGCTTCCTGTTTTATGACAGCATGATGAGCAAAGAAATAAACTGGATCCTTTGAAAGATCATACAAAGAAATATCCACAAATGATCCATGACCTAACTCAATAACCTCATGAATGAAGTTTCTATATTCTGTATACAATTGACTATCCTTTTGTAGTCTTTTCTCGAGATTTAAAAATCTACTTAAAGCTAAACTTAGTGATTCTCCTAGCATATTATTTATATCACAAAGTGGTATCTTTAAAGGCATGGAAACCTCGAATTTATTGTTATCCAGCTTGACTGTCTCCTTAAAATATTCCTCACAATACTGTTGCTCTGAAGTATGTTCAACAAAGGTTTCTGGTACTTTTTCATTTTGCCAGAAATTGTTCATACTACTATTTAAATCTCTTTCGCATTCTTGACAAAAAAGAGCTACAGAAGAATCAAAACAAGTTTGTGTTAATTTGCGAGAAATATTACCTGCTACAATGTAACCAAACTGGGTGTGAACTATACTAGGGTGTGCTGTGTCACATGATGGCATATGTTCATCCCGCGGCAACAGGCTCTGGAAAAAGACATCAGCACCAAGTAAGATACTTATTTCACTGGTGACATGAAAGGAATCATCTGCTAACTTTAAGTTTTTAGGTAAATTGAGCTTTGAGAAACCAATAGGATGTTGCGGCAAGTTCGAAGTAATTTTGTCCACTACTAAGAGTTTGGCCTTTACTTTATAAGGGTAAACACAAGAAAATATGTCTAACTGCATGGCAAATTGGATCTTCTTTTCTGTATTGGCTATACCTACTATATCAGTATAATTGGGCATAAGCTGTTTACCTACCAATTTCGCAGTACTCAAATTGATAAATGAAGATTGGCTAGCGGAATCTAATAATGCCTTGACTATGATTTCTTGGCCATCCTTTGAAACAAGTTTGACCTTAGCTGTAGGTAACAAAATGTCAGTTTTGCTGCTAGGTGTACTAGTGTTACTAATATTGGAAACAGTTGTACTTTGAGCAGATTCTTGTTCATTTATAGAATGCAACAATGTGTTGTGATTTTGTTTACAACTTTTACATTTAAAATTATATTTACATGGTGGTTTTTGAGGGTGCCAAAAAAATGTTAGACCATGAGATTGTTTCTCGTAAGAGAACGAATTTGATGTTAACTTTTTGATATCTCGATCCCATACCATACCATACCAGGTTCTTTTCCTTCGGATGCCGTCGGGAGCAGGACGTCAGGGATAATTTCAGGTTTTCGTGACGTCACTGTTTTCACCTAGTATTTTGGATGGTTTATAGCTCGGTGTCTACCCGTCAGAATTTTCTGGAACTTTGGTGACTTACTTTATGGTGGGTGAAGAAAGTTTTGCGTTTTGGAAGGTGACGTCACTGGGTCTGGTTCAGCTCTAAAAGGGTCTCGTGTTCCGGTACCTTTGAAGTCCTCTGTACACCAGGGAGATGCTTGGATTTTCACTTTCGAGGTGTCTGCTGGCAGGTCTCAGTGTCCCGCACACTGCTCAGCAGGTGGAAAAATTTTTCCGGTATCCGGAACAGAAACACGTGGCCACGTGGTCGTCGAATTTTACGAAATTTTTTTTTGGTTTTATCCCTGCAGCTCGGTGGGTTTTGTCCGGAAAAATCCGGGACTTCGCACGAATGTTCTTGGTCCTAGAGCGCCCCGAACTGCAGTTCAAGAAACACGAGTTGCCGCTGAAAAACTCGCGGCGTTTCACTGGGAATGTCCGGTTTCGTGGTGAAAAATCCGTTTTTTGGCCCTGGAGCCTCACAGGAACGTCTGATTTTAAAAATTTTTTCACTCCCGGAAAGCACTCGCGAATACGCAACTTTTGATGTACGACACTGGTTATTTATCGAAATTTTTACCACTTAAAGGATTTTTAGAACGCGGAGCGCACTCATACCGATCCGACCGCCACGAGGGTTGGGGGGGAACTGGGTTAGGTTAGGTTAGGTTACGTCCGGCGTCTCCCTGCTCAACAGGGGGGCGGTCCACACGTGTGTGCGGCAGCGGGGAGGGTCGGTGGTGGACGTTTCGTTCGCCACCCCCGCGATAGCCGCCCGCGTCGTGGACTGGCGGGTGGAGTTGGTGGAGACCTTGTCGGACCACCGCTACGTGCGGTTCGACATCGTCTCCGCCAGGGGCTCCGGAGAGTCCGCTGGGTCGGGGCAATCGCCGTTCCCGCGGTGGGCCCTGACCCACCTGGACAGGGAGGCGGCGGCGGAGGCGGCGTTCATCCAGGACTGGCTGTCGCCGCCCGCCGCCGGTCCGGACGTGGACACCGCTGCGCGGCAGCTGGGGGATTCCCTGACCGAGGTGTGCAACTCCAGCATGCCTCGGTCTCGCCGGCCGCCAGCCAGACGGGCCGTGTACTGGTGGTCGGCGGAGCTGGCGGAGCTCCGTGCAGCGTGCGTGCGGGCCAGGAGGGCCTACACGCGGAGTCGGCGGCGGCGTCGCAGAGACTTGGCCAACGAGGACCGCCTCTACGAGGCGTACGTAGAGGCCAAGACGGTCCTCGATCGGGCCATCGCCACGGCCAAGGACTCGGCGAGAGCCGAGATGCTGGAGGGTCTCGACAACGACCCCTTCGGGAGGCCATACAAGGTGGCGCGCAGCAAGCTGCGCCCCTTCGGCCCCCCCGTTGCCGAGACCCTGGAGCCCTCCCTCCTGGACGGGGTGGTGCGGTCCCTGTTTCCGCGCAGGGGCAACTTCACCCCACCAGTGATGGCTCCGCCGCCGCCGCCGCCGCTGTCGCCGCACTTTGCGGAGGAGGAGGCCCCGCCGGTCACGGAGCCGGAGCTCGGCGCGGCCATCGACCGTGCCCGCGCCGGGAAGAAGGCTCCGGGCCCCGACGGGGTCCCCGCAAGGGTGGTGGCGATCGCCGCCACCCAAATGGAGGCGCGGTTTCGGGACCTCTTCGACGCATGCTTCGCGTCGGGGAGGTTCCCGAAACCGTGGAAGGAGGGCCTATTGTGCCTCCTTCGCAAGGAGGGCCGCCCGGCGGACTCCCCCTCGGCATACCGGCCGATCATGCTCCTGGCAGACGTCGGGAAAATGTTCGAGGGGATAGTCGCCGCCCGCCTAAAGGAGCACCTGCGGGATGTCGGACCGGACTTGTCGGACG
Organism: Tholera decimalis; assembly: GCA_943138885.2. Classification (NCBI taxonomy): domain Eukaryota; kingdom Metazoa; phylum Arthropoda; class Insecta; order Lepidoptera; family Noctuidae; genus Tholera; species Tholera decimalis. The sequence continues at coordinate 15,514 of OW964553.2, read as the reverse complement.
CTCAGTTCGGCTTTCGGGCTGAGCGTTCGACGGTGGACGCACTGGCCTGCCTCAAGGGGCAGGTGGAGGAGGCGATGCAGGCGGGGGACGGGTTGCTGGCGGTGTCGTTCGACATAGCCAACGCCTTCAACTCGATCCCCCACTCTACCATCATGGAGGCGCTCCGCTTCCACGGAGTGCCTCCATACCTGCGGCGTCTGCTGGCCAGCTACCTGGAGGACAGGGAGGTCCTCCTGGTGGACAGGTCTGGCCGAGTCCGGCGATATCCCGCCGAAGCCGGCGTCCCACAGGGGTCGGTCGTGGGGCCCCTGCTCTGGAACGTCGGCTACGATTGGCTCCTGCGGGGAACTCTCCCCCGGGGCGTTAGGGTCGTCTGCTACGCGGACGACACTCTCCTCACCGCCCGGGGGGAGAGTTTCGGAGAGGCGGCCAACTTGGCCTCGGCGGGCGGCTCCCTCATCGCGGGGAGGATCCGCCGCCTCGGCCTGACGGTGGCGCTGCACAAAACCGAGGCCGTGTACTTCCACGGTCCCCGGCAGCGGCAGCGCCCCCCGCCCGACGCCCACATCCACGTGGAGGGCGTCCGCATCGCGGTCGGGGCCCAGATGAAATATCTGGGCCTCGTGCTTGACAGCAGGTGGCGCTTCGGCCCGCATTTCCGCGGGCTGTCGGCGCGCCTGCTAAAGACCGCGGGCGCCCTCTCGTGGCTGCTCCCCAACGTGGGGGGGCCCAGCGTCCGATGCCGGCGACTCTACGCCGGCATCCTGAGGAGTATGGCCACCTACGGGGCCCCCATCTGGGAGGACTCCCTCCGGAGGAGGGAGAACGCCGCGGCCTTGCGGGCCCCGCAGAGAGCCATAGCCCAGCGGGTGGCGCGGACCTACCGCACGGTGGGCTTCGCGGCGGCGTGCGCTCTGGCGGGCACCCCGCCTTGGGAACTCGAGGCGTGGGTGCTCGCCAGAGTGTACGAGTGGACGGCGGGGCGGCGGGCGAGCGGAGAGCGCCCAGCCCCGCGTGAGAGGGAGGCCGTCCGGCGGGAGGCGAAGGAAGCCGTCGTCCGGCATTGGTCGACGGACCTCGCCACCGCGGTATTCGGTCGCCGCACACTCGACGCGATCGGGCCGCTCCTGAAAGAGTGGCTCGATCGGTCGCACGGGGTGGTCTCCTTCCGACTGGCGCAGGTGCTGACCGGCCACGGATGTTTCGGGGCCTACCTGCACCGCATCGGTCGGGAGGAGACACCGTCGTGCCGCGATTGCGGCGCGGCGGTGGACACGGCGCAGCACACCCTTGAGGGGTGCCCGTCGTGGTCGGAGCCGCGCCGCGACCTCGTTGCGGCGATCGGGCCGGACCTCTCGCTCCCCGGCGTGATCAACGCCATGCTGGGGGACGAGGGGTCCTGGGCGGCGGTAGCCTCCTTCTGTGAACAGGTCATGTCGCAGAAGGAGGCGGCGGAGCGCGCGCGCGAGGACGACCCCCTCGCGCCGGCGCTCCGCAGGCGGAGGAGGGGTCGGAGAAGACGTCAGTATGACGAGCACCTCCGACTCCTCCCTGGTGGAGGCCAGCAGGCAACGGGTGCGGGGGCACCCCTGCCTGCACTGCACGCGCCTTCACCAGCGCCGGACGGGAGTGGCCAGGTGTTCCCGGCCATTCCCGTCGCCCCCCAGCCCGGGGGGCACGTAGGGCCCGCCATCTAGGCGGGCACGCGCCAGAGGGCCGTGGACGCAGAACGTCTCCCACAGCCCTCCCAACAAGGCGCCGGAGGGAACACCGCTGAGTTTTAGTGGGTATACTGTCGCTGTCATGCGACAGGGAGTCCCACACTCCCCGTCTCGCCCCCCCAGCGAGCGGAAGTGCGTAATTGCCATTTCTCAGCGTCAAAAAAAAAAAAAAAAAAAAAAAAGGTTAGGTTAGGAGTGCTGGAGGGTCTCGACAATGACCCCTTCGGGAGGCCATACAAGGTGGCGCGCAGCAAGCTGCGCCCCTTCGGCCCCCCCATTGTCGAGACCCTGGAGCCCTCCCTCCTGGACGGGGTGGTGCGGTCCCTGTTTCCACGCAGGGGCAGCTTCACCCCGCCAGTGATGGCTCCGCCGCCGCCGCCGCCGCCGCACGAGGCGGAGGAGGAGGAAGCCCCGCCGGTCACGGAGTCGGAGCTCGGCGCGGCCATCGACCGTGTCCGCGCCAGAAAGAAGGCTCCGGGCCCCGACGGGGTCCCCGCAAGGGTGGTGGCGATCGCCGCCACCCAAATGGAGGCGCGGTTTCGGGACCTCTTCGACGCATGCTTCGCGTCGGGGAGGTTCCCGAAACCGTGGAAGGAGGGCCTATTGTGCCTCCTTCGCAAGGAGGGCCGCCCGGCGGACTCCCCCTCGGCATACCGGCCGATCATGCTCCTGGCAGACGTCGGGAAAATGTTCGAGGGGATAGTCGCCGCCCGCCTAAAGGAGCACCTGCGGGATGTCGGACCGGACTTGTCGGACGCTCAGTTCGGCTTTCGGGCTGAGCGTTCGACGGTGGACGCACTGGCCTGCCTCAAGGGGCAGGTGGAGGAGGCGATGCAGGCGGGGGACGGGTTGCTGGCGGTGTCGTTCGACATAGCCAACGCCTTCAACTCGATCCCCCACTCTACCATCATGGAGGCGCTCCGCTTCCACGGAGTGCCTCCATACCTGCGGCGTCTGCTGGCCAGCTACCTGGAGGACAGGGAGGTCCTCCTGGTGGACAGGTCTGGCCGAGTCCGGCGATATCCCGCCGAAGCCGGCGTCCCACAGGGGTCGGTCGTGGGGCCCCTGCTCTGGAACGTCGGCTACGATTGGCTCCTGCGGGGAACTCTCCCCCGGGGCGTTAGGGTCGTCTGCTACGCGGACGACACTCTCCTCACCGCCCGGGGGGAGAGTTTCGGAGAGGCGGCCAACTTGGCCTCGGCGGGCGGCTCCCTCATCGCGGGGAGGATCCGCCGCCTCGGCCTGACGGTGGCGCTGCACAAAACCGAGGCCGTGTACTTCCACGGTCCCCGGCAGCGGCAGCGCCCCCCGCCCGACGCCCACATCCACGTGGAGGGCGTCCGCATCGCGGTCGGGGCCCAGATGAAATATCTGGGCCTCGTGCTTGACAGCAGGTGGCGCTTCGGCCCGCACTTCCGCGGGCTGTCGGCGCGCCTGCTGAAGACCGCGGGCGCCCTCTCGTGGCTGCTCCCCAACGTGGGGGGGCCCAGCGTCCGATGCCGGCGACTCTACGCCGGCATCCTGAGGAGTATGGCCACCTACGGGGCCCCCATCTGGGAGGACTCCCTCCGGAGGAGGGAGAACGCCGCGGCCTTGCGGGCCCCGCAGAGGGCCATAGCCCAGCGGGTGGCGCGGACCTACCGCACGGTGGGCTTCGCGGCGGCGTGCGCTCTGGCGGGCACCCCGCCTTGGGAACTCGAGGCGTGGGTGCTCGCCAGAGTGTACGAGTGGACGGCGGGGCGGCGGGTGAGCGGAGAGCGCCCAGCCCCGCGTGAGAGGGAGGCCGTCCGGCGGGAGGCGAAGGAAGCCGTCGTCCGGCATTGGTCGACGGACCTCGCCACCGCGGTATTCGGTCGCCGCACACTCGACGCGATCGGGCCGCTCCTGCAAGAGTGGCTCGATCGGTCGCACGGGGTGGTCTCCTTCCGACTGGCGCAGGTGCTGGCCGGCCACGGATGTTTCGGGGCCTACCTGCACCGCATCGGTCGGGAGGAGACACCGTCGTGCCGCGATTGCGGCGCGGCGGTGGACACGGCGCAGCACACCCTTGAGGGGTGCCCGTCGTGGTCGGAGCCACGCCGCGACCTCGTTGCGGCGATCGGGCCGGACCTCTCGCTCCCCAGCGTGATCAACGCCATGCTGGGGGACGAGGGGTCCTGGGCGGCGGTAGCCTCCTTCTGTGAACAGGTCATGTCGCAGAAGGAGGCGGCGGAGCGCGCGCGCGAGGACGACCCCCTCGCGCCGGCGCTCCGCAGGCGGAGGAGGGGTCGGAGAAGACGTCAGTATGACGAGCACCTCCGACTCCTCCCTGGTGGAGGCCAGCAGGCAACGGGTGCGGGGGCACCCCTGCCTGCACTGCACGCGCCTTCACCAGCGCCGGACGGGAGTGGCCAGGTGTTCCCGGCCATTCCCGTCGCCCCCCAGCCCGGGGGGCACGTAGGGCCCGCCATCTAGGCGGGCACGCGCCAGAGGGCCGTGGACGCAGAACGTCTCCCACAGCCCTCCCAACAAGGCGCCGGAGGGAACACCGCTGAGTTTTAGTGGGTATACTGTCGCCGTCATGCGACAGGGAGTCCCACACTCCCCGTCTCGCCCCCCCAGCGAGCGGAAGTGCGTAATTGCCATTTCTCAGCGTCAAAAAAAAAAAAAAAAAAAAAAAAAAAAAAAAGGTTAGGTTAGGAGGGGGGATGGGGGATCCCCCACAGCGCATACTTCCACGCAGTATCCCCCGGGCAACGCCGTGTCTGACCACCGTAACGGAGTGGCAGACCGGCGGCTAAAGTGCGCTGTGACTTCGTAGACTACCATTTTAAATACTGTTTTATTGCCTTGAGTGTGTTTTTAATTGCCTTGATTGTCTACGTGCCTGCCTGCGGTATCGGAATGCCGAAACAAACGCGGGACGCCTCCGGGCGGTTTTTAAAGAAAAAAGGCCCTTCTCAGGGCCAACCAAAAGGCCCTTCTCAGGGCCACTCCGACGCTTCGGCGTCAGAGGCCAGCCGCGCGCCTTCTGCGGCTGGCTTCTATCGAAGGGCGGACGAGTCGTCGGACAATGACTCTTTACTGTCAGACGCGGACGACGCTCGGTCGCAGAAGCGGTCGCAGCCGCGGAAGCGACAGCGTTCGCGGAACGTTGGGTCCGAGGGCTCCTCGACCTCGGGGCCTTCGAAGCCCAAAGAGCCGGCGACCCATGTTGTTGGGCTTGCAGACGCCCAACGCAAGCTGGACCTGGCTCGGAAAGCTCAGCTCCAGCAAGAGCTGGAGGAGCGAGTTGCCGCCAAGGAGGAGCGGGCGCACATCGCCCGGGCCAAGTCCGGGTACGGTGCGTCCCGTATCCTCTACGCGGATTTCTCCATCGCAGAGTTGGAAAAAATGGCGGAGGAGGACAAGGAGGAGATCGTGGAGGTCGCCTCTAAGTCCTCAAACCTAAAGGGGACCTTCCAGAAGGCCCTCAAATGCCGTGCTGCGAGCATGCACGGCATTGTCGCGGAGCTGGTGCAGCGGACAGCCACCGACGAGACGCGGCAACTGCAGGCGAAGGTCGATCGCCTGCAGTCGGAGGTGAGCCAGCTCCATGAGAAGCTGGCGGAGGCCACGGCTCGCCGGCCGCAACAAACCGCGACGAGCCCCGCGGCGGGGGCCCCCTCCTCCTCCAACCTTGAGGATATCATCCGCAAGGTCGTGATGGAGGAGAGGACCTTCACGAGGGCCTGCCTGGCAGGCATTGAGGACCGGCTCCTGCCGGAGAAACGCCTCCGACCGCCGCTTGAGGCGGACAAGAGGCGGTGCGAGCCGGGGCCGTCCTCCTCCTCCCAGGCGGATGCCCTCCTCCCCTCAACCACCCCGTCCAACGAGTGGACGGAGGTGCGCAAGGGGAAGGGGAAGGGCAAGGGCAAGAGGTCGGCGACGGCTGTCCCTGCCGTCCCCGCCACCACTGCTCCCGGCCGGTCGCAGACGGCCGGCAAGGAAAAGGAGAAAGGGAAAGGGAGGGGAAAGGGGCGGCTGGTCCCCCCAAAAACCGCGGCCGTCGTGGTGACGCTCACCGCGGAGGCCGCGGGACGAGGGGAGACCTATGCCTCCATCCTGGTACGGGCGCGCGCCAATGCCGATCCCACAAAACTGGGGATCGGCAATGTGTCCTGCCGGCGGACCCAAGCCGGGGCTCGAATTTTCGAGTTCCCGGGGGCAGAAGGGAGTGCCCATGCGGACCTCTTCGCAGCCAAGCTGCAGGAGGCCATCGCAGACTCGGCCAAGGTGGCCCGACCGGTGAAGACGGCGGCCATAGAGGTGGCCGAGCTGGACGACTCCGTCACCAAGGAGGAGGTGGTGGCGGCAGTGGCAGCGATGGGGGGCTGTGGCGCCGACGCGGTCCGAAGCCGGGACATAAGGCCCGGCCGCGGCGGAATGGGCACCATCCGGCTCGAGTGCCCGATCGCCGCTGCCAAAGCCGTCCTTGCCAAGGGGCGGCTCACCGTGGGGTACAGCTCGGCCACAGTCCGGGCACTTGAAGTCCAGCCTCTGCGATGTTTCCGGTGCTTCGGCATCGGACACACCCGGCCCCTGTGCCCGTCCACAGTGGACAGGACGGACGCATGCCTCCGGTGCGGCAAGGAGGGCCATAAAGCCGCCTCCTGCAAGGCCGCCAAGCCGCACTGTGCGGTATGTGCCGCCAGTGGCTGCCCGGCAGACCACGTCATGAAGGGGAGGAACTGCAATCCTCCCCAAAAGCGGGGCAAAGCGCAGGCGCTGAATGGGCCTGCAGCTCCTGTTAGCACCGTCGTCCCTGCGGCGGCTGCAGAGGGAGAAACGATGTCCGACTGATGGACGGGGTCGGACATCGCATACTTCAGGCGAACGCCAACCACTGCAGGGCAGCCCAGGATCTGCTGATGCAGACCATGGCTGAGTGGTTGGTGGACTTGGCGGTGGTCGCCGAGCCTTACTCGGTCCCTGGCAGTTGGCTGGGCGACCGGGACGGCCTGGTGGCGTTGGTGTCGCGGTCTTCCACAGACTCCCCTCCCCTCTCGCTCTTAGAGAGGGGACCGGGATATGTGGCCGCCGCGTGGGGAGACATGGCCCTGGTGGGGGTCTATTTCTCCCCAAACCGCCCTCTCTCCGACTTTGAGGATTTCCTCGAGATCCTCACTGCAGTCGTAGGGAGGGCCACACCGCGCCAGGTCGTGGTGTTGGGCGACCTCAACGCCAAGTCGGCGGCCTGGGGCAACCCGGCCTCCGGCTGCAACGTCCGGGGACGCGCCGTCGAGTTCTGGGCGGCCTCATGCGGCGTGTCCCTCCTCAACAGGGGGGCGGTCCAGACGTGTGTGCGGCAACAGGGTGGGTCGGTGGTGGACGTTTCGTTTGCCACCCCCGCGCTGGCCGCCCGCGTCGTCAACTGGCGGGTAGAGTTGGTGGAGACCCTGTCGGACCACCGATACGTGCGGTTCGACATCTCCACCCGAGGGGGGGGGATGGCCCGCGCTGGGCAATCTCCCTTCCCCCGGTGGGCACTCACCCGCCTGGACCGGGAGGCAGCCAGGGAGGCGGCCTTTCTCCAGGACTGGCTGTCGCCCCCTGTTGAGGTCCCGGACGTGGACACCGCCGCGGTCCGGCTCAGGAGGTCCCTGACCGAGGTGTGCAACTCTAGCATGCCTCGGTCTCGCCGTCCGCCTCCCCGTCGTGCCGTCTACTGGTGGACGGAGGAGCTGGCGGGGCTCCGGGCCACCTGCGTGGCGGCCAGAAGGGCCTACACGAGGAGCCGTCGGCGCAGCGCCCAAAACCGAGTTCGGGCAGAGGAGGACCGCCTATACGCCTCTTACCTAGAGGCGAAAGCGGTCCTCAAGTCTGCAATGGGCGCTGCTAAAGACTCGGCGAGGGCCGAGATGCTCGAGGGTCTCGACAGGGATCCGTATGGGAGACCATACAAGGCGGCGCGGAACCAGCTCCGCCCGTATGGTCCCCCACTGACGGAAACCCTCGAGCCATCGTTGCTGGATGGGGTGGTCCGGTCCCTGTTTCCGCGCAGGACCGACTTCACCCCACCAACGATGGACCCCCCGCAAGGAGCGGCTTCGCCGGAGGAGGAGGAGGTCCCCCCGGTGACGGCGGCGGAGCTCTACGCGGGGGTTCTCGGCCTTCGCGCGAAAAAGACGGCCCCCGGACCGGACGGCGTCCCCGCACGGGTGGTGGCTATTGCCGCCTCCGAAATGGAGGGCAGGCTTCGGGACCTCTTCAGTGCGTGTTTTGCGGCTGGGAGGTTCCCGAAGCTGTGGAAGGAGGGGCAACTCTGCCTCCTCCGAAAGGAGGGACGATCCCCTCCGGCATACCGGCCCATCGTCCTGCTTGATGAGGTCGGAAAACTGTTCGAGGGGATCGTCGCCTCCCGGCTCGATAGCCACTTGCGTGGGGTAGGGCCGGATCTGTCGGACGCCCAATTCGGCTTCCGTCGAGGGCGTTCGACGATCGACGCGCTGGCCCTACTGAAGGGCCAGGTGAAGGAGGCGGTGGAGGCGGGGGATGGAGTGCTGGCGGTGTCATTCGACATTGCCAACGCCTTCAACTCCATCCCCCACTCGACGATATTGGAGGCGCTCCGGTATCACGGAGTGCCCCAATACCTGCGTAGCGTCCTGTCCAGCTACCTGGAGGACAGAGAGGTCCTCCTCGTGGACAGGACGGCTACGATAAGGCGGTATGGCGCAGAGTCCGGTGTTCCACAGGGATCGGTGCTGGGGCCCCCCTTGTGGAACATCGGGTTCGATTGGCTCCTGCGGGGAGCCCTCCTCCAGGGCACGAGTGTCATCTGCTACGCGGATGACACTCTCCTCACTGCCCGGGGGAGGAGCTTTGCGGACGCGGCCTGTCTGGCGTCGGCTGGCGGATCCTTGGTCGCAGGGAGGATCCGCCGCCTCGGATTGAGGGTGGCGCTGCACAAGACGGAGGCCGTGTTCTTTCGCGGGCCCCGGCAGCGCTGCCTGTCACGAAGGATCTTTTGTAGTATTACTTTAGTGATACTGCAGTTTGGTTATAATCAATATTTATTGTTGTTCAACTTACATGATAATAATCTAGATTAGATGAGACAAAGCGAGACGCGGACTGACGCCATTTTCCAAAGATCCTCTAGCCCGGCTGGCTGTCTTCAAGTGTTGCCAACATACTTAATTCCTATGTAACATCTTCCTTTTTTTTTTTTTTTTTAACTAATTAATATAACTTATAATAAGTATTTACTTTTAAATTAATACACTTTTTATCATGTAATACACAATAGTAAAATTAAACATCATAACATCTTCCTTTGTTTAGAAAACAAACTACTTTACTAAAAACTAAACACCTCTCTAGTCCTTTATGAACTAGAAAGAAAACTATAAATGTGACAGTTCCAGCACGACAATTGCTTAGAGTATAGAAATAATATATAGAGACGCTGTAATTGTCTATATCTTACTTGCTTATACAAATATCTATTGAATCGATACAGAAATATGAAACTACACTTTGTCTCTTTTTAACCAATGAATAATCTCATTTGAAGAAAGAGACGTCATGCTATTTGTTTATTCTCTGCCTGGCAACATTTTAACATTTCCGTCAAAGTACCTACCTCGCGTGCCATCCGCCATCTTTTGGACGCGTGGTTTTGTGGTACATCAGCTGTCAAATGAACAACAACATTGGATTTGGATTGCGATTTTTAGGAATAAAAACGCTCCCAACTAAATTGTTTTGTGCTGTGAGTGTCTAGTGGTGCAAATTGAATATGCCTACTTGTTCAATAATTCTGTGTGGTGCAAGGAAAAACCACAATCAACCTCATTTGACCATGCACAGGTTAGTAGCCGTATTTTAAGAAAAACTTTATCATGCTGTTATTTTTTTTGTATAAGTATCCTTGTTTTATTCATAGAATAAAAGCTCCCAAATGTACATACCAATTATATCTGATATTTAACTCTATTTGCTAAATTTATATCATGTTTTGTTTACAATACAAATGACAATTCAAAATAGTGATGTCTTTTATTTAATAAGCTATCGATAAAAACTAACATTTTTTTTAGTTTGTACTTGTAGAGATCAGTAGAGTAGGGTTTCAAAATGAAGAGCTTGAAGAGATGGTTTTGAAAATAAAAATAACAATAGAAATAAAAATAGCGATAGTACTAAAACACAACAATGTCACTTCGTCATGCAGTAGTTGGTGGTTATTTAGTTCAGTCTCTGATGTGTTCCATTAACTGATCATGAAATCATGTTGTATGTTTTTTATTTGCACAGGTTCCCTAAAAATGAAGTGCTGCGCCAGAAGTGGCTTGAAGTCATTGGGATGGAAAATATCAAACCTGGACTTAAAGTACCACGTGTCTGTTCATTACACTGCAGGATCAACCTTCAATAAAACCCTTGATGTAATAAGGCTGCGTGACAGCGTGATGATGCAGTACCGTCAATCCACCCTGGATTGACGGTACTGCATAGTACTGGTACTGGTGGTACTGCGTAGTAAGTTAAAACAAATAATTAACTTCATTTTAAATTTCCCTACGAACCTGTCGGTTCATCCAATACTTTAGTATTAATGTTTCTCAATTTTAATATTATTAAATACCTGTTCATACTGTTATGTTTAGCGCTAGTGATAAAAAGATGAGATTATTCAAGATATAAAAAATACTTTCAGTGTTAAAAAAAACACACGGGCTGGTTCTGCGTGAAATCATAAATGTCGAACAAGCGTTCTCCATGATGACCCTTACCAGTGAAACACCTAGATCAGATATATAAAAAGTAAATAAAATAAACTTTAATTTGTCGTTCGAAAAGTGTTGTTACATACAACTAACATTTGCATATATCTTTAACCTTAACTTCTCTTTTAATTTGCTTTTTCAGATTTAACCCGAATCGTTTACTTCTGAGAATGCGTTACCGAGCACATCTGGGTCATAAATAAATTTCAAGGCCACTTTTAGTTTCTATAAAATTAAGCTCAATTCGAATGGGCAGTTTACAATGATTAGTAACGGTTTTGACTTTCAAAAGTGCCTAATAATTATCTAAATAAAATTCATCATTTTACTTTGACGTGGTGATTTATTATGGTGAATAAAGGTACATTTTTCAAAATACTTTGTTGTTTTATTTCTTGTAATAACCTCAGATTTAGTATATTTCTACAATATTTATTATTGTTGTAAACAAATATCTCTATGGGCCGAAACTACATAAAGCGATCGCCCACGCGGTCCCATACAAAAGTGCTCCGTTGCGGGAACCCGCAAGTCGCGGCGAATCAGACCCCGCGCCCCCTTTTTGCTACGTAATAAATATTAAGTGTTACCGTTCGACTCGACGACATGTACACCGTTAAAGTTGAACTAGTGACACTTTGCAGGTAATAATCCGGTTTCCGAAACACATGACACACGCTCTTTACGCAGTTTCGGCCCTATAATATCATTATTTGCCTAACCTTTTTCAAACTATATATTAGGGTAAGATTCCAGTCTATCAACTGATGCAGCTGAATACCAGTATTTTAAATGCCTGAGACTGTCTATCTGACCTCCATAGTACTGGGTAATACGATACCCTTGATAAGGCAACCAGTTACCAAGGGTATCTATTAATCAGACTCGGGCCACTGACTAAAAACGACTGTCAAAGATTTACAAATGACAGTTAGTTCGATACTAAGCCAAAAGCGGGTCAGAGTGATCTTTATGAACAACTTTAAATGTGGAATAAACCCTGAAATCGCAAAAAACCTCAGTAGTCCTCATTGATTTATATAATAGTACGCAGTAATATATATGTCAATGGTTGTCCTTCAAGAAAGTCACTCACAAGAAAAAAACAAAGTCAGTCAGTCACTCATAAAATGTAGCCCAACCAACAGTGCTTCTAACCCCTTGTATGTTAATATGAATGTAATGCACTATAATTTTAAAAATTCAGGAAAAGAACTAAAGGACTTGTTACAGTTATTCCAAAAGCATAATCTAATTATCCAAAGTTTAAAAGTATTGTTACATAAGTAACCAACGAACCCGAAGAAATGTTAGAAACTCTGGTATCGATATCGATACTTTTTGGTTTTGATTACTTATGTGCTTCCCTAGCAATGGCTGCCATCTTTTGGCCGCAGTTGACAGTAGGTATGCACGCGTATTTTGTAGGTATTTCTCGTCCATATTATAGAAGGTCATTGGACAATTGCAACCACTATCATGTTTAATCTGTGATTGACTTTTGACATCTGACATTTCTAATTTAATTTTTTTTTCTTCAAGCTTTTGTTTACAAACCAACAATAAATTAATAACAAACTCTGTTATTTAAAAAAAACTTAGGTTACGTGTTACAGTAGATTTCCATAATTCTAACAAGATTCGACATACCTAGAAGGTTTTTTGTACAAACGACCATATCTTGATCTATCAGTGATAACAGGGTTATCAACAACATCTGGTGTGTTATCAAAAGTGTTTGAACTAGACAAACTATCATTGTTGGAATCAAGGTTTTCTGACAATTCAAGAGAATGTGATGGTTTTATAATGTGAATTCTATTCCGGCGAAAAGAACCTTCTGGGCTGTTTACAATGAAACTTCTAGGCTCTGGGCCTACCTGAGAAACAATACCAGGAATCCATGTTCCATTCGGTTTGTGTTTAAACATTATCTTATCACCAACTGATAAAGGCTTTAATTGTGTCCTATTTTTATTACAATAAAATGATGATTTTACTTTTTGTTTTTCAATTGTTTCCTGCACCTGTTTATTATCAATTGTTTTAAATTGTAAATTACTCTCTGTTACTGGTATTACAGTTCTTAGACTTCTAGACATACTTAGTTCTGCTGGGGAATAATGGTTATGTTTAGGAGTATTCCTGTATATTAACAATGCCAAATATGGATCACTTTTATCAACATGACATTTTTTTAACATGTTTTTTACTATTCCAACCGTTCTCTCAACCATTCCATTTGAACAACTTAGGTATGGACTAGATGTGACATGTTGAAAATCCCAGTCTTTAGCAAAACTTCTAAATTCACTACTGTTAAATGGAGGTCCATTATCAGAAACAACAATATTTGGTATACCATGACGGGCGAATATTGATTTTAATTGAGTAATGACAGGATGTGCAGCAAACCCAGATTTTAATAATGCCATTTCAACATATTTTGAGTAGTAATCGACTACAATAAGATATTTTTCACCGTCAAAGTCAAATAAGTCTATACTAACTTTATTCCAAGGTAACAACTTGTAATCATGGTGTAAAAGGGGTTCTTTACTATTATTTCTGCGAAATGATAAACATATTTTACATTGACCTACATATTTCTCTATGTCACTATCAATTTTTGGCCAATATACAGCAGTCTTAGCAAGACGGATACAGCTATTCATTCCTTGATGGCCTTTATGAATAATGTTAAGTATGGTATTTCTGAATGACTCTGGGATTATTATGTTATTAGATTTGAAAACAATGTCATTGATAACATGAATCTCACTTTTCAATGGAAAATAAGGTCTAATATCTTCACCTACTGATTGTTTGTGTTCTGGCCAGCCATTTTTGCAATATTGAATTATTTGACATAATGTTTTATCCTTGGAAGTCAACTCTTGAATTTCTTTGAGTTTTTCAGGACTGACAGAAAGATTAGACAAAATCAAATTTACATGTAAATCTAAATCACTATCTAGGTCTTCCAAAGAAATTTCTGGTAAAGCCATACGAGAAAGAGTATCAGCAACATAGAGGTAACGACCTGGTTTGAATACTATTCTTATGTCATAGGGTTGAAGTCTTAGCATGATACGCTGTAACCTGGGAGGTATGTCATGTAATGCTTTTTTGAAAAGAGTAATTAGGGGTTTGTGGTCCGTCTCAACTGTGAACTGCTGTCCATATACATACTGATGAAATTTTGTGCATCCAAACAGTACTGATAGCAATTCTTTCTCTATTTGGGAGTAGTTTTGTTGACAATTATTGAGGGATGCTGATGCATAAGTAATAGGTTGTTTACCATGAGACAAAACTGCTCCCATAGCATCTTTAGATGCATCAACTGACAGTGTGACTTCCTTATCAGGATCATAATATGTTAAGACTGGTGTAGAGCTAATAAGGTTTTTAATTTTATCAAATTCAGATTGGTGTTGTTCCGTCCAATTCCAAGCTACATTTTTTGACAAAAGTGAACGTAAATGACTAGACTCATGTGACAAATTCTTTATGAATGGACCTAAATAATTTACCATACCCATAAACCTCTGTAATTCAGGGACAGTAGTTGGACTAGGCATTTTACATATAGCTTCAACTTTGGCTTCATCAACCTTAACACCATCAGCACTGAATACATGACCAAGATATTTAACTTCCGTTTGGCAAATTTTAGACTTTGCTTTATTGAACTTTAAATTACATTCAGCTGCTCTTTGTAACACTTTTTCTAAATGTTCATTGTGTTCTGACTCTGTTCTACCAAAAATTAAAAAATCATCGAGCATTATTTTCACTCCCTCTATATCACCGAATCTTTTCACCATCTCATTATGAAAAATTTCAGGGGCAGCATTAATCCCAAAGGGTAGCCGAGTAAATCTAAACCTGCCAAAGGGAGTTATAAAGGTACACAGCTTAGAAGAAGCCTCAGATAACTTTAGCATCCAGTACCCTTTGTTAGCATCAAGAGTTGAGAAATATTTTGCACCTACAAGAGCCGATCTAATTTCATTTAATGTAGGAAATTGGTAATGAGGTCTCATTATGGCCTTATTAAGATGTCTAGTGTCAATACAAAGTCTTATTTGACCATTCTTCTTAGATACAATAACTAATGGGCTTACCCATAAGGTTGGTTCCTCAACACGGCATATCACACCAGTTTGTTCAAGATTATCAAGTTCTTCCTTCAATACACTCTGCAATTTAAATGGTACTCGCCTGCACGGACTTATTTTTGGAGTGACATCTGGCTTCAAGCTAAAATCACATTCAAAATCTGTTATACAACCTAGACCCTCAAACAAGTTATTATACTTTTTTAGAATATTTTGACATGGATTGTTCATGGGTGGGTTATTATCATTAAAAGATACAGAGTTGACCTTTTTTATAAAGTTCATGGCCTTACATGTTGCTCTTCCTATGATGTTTTGACAGTTTAAATCCACTATGTGAAAATTTAGATTATATTTAACATTTTTGTGACTGACCAATAAGTTACTCTGTCCTAAAGTTGGTATAACCTCCCCGCTGAATGTTGAGAGAGTGTGTTTACTTTTCTTTAGACTTGAATTTGGAATACCAAGCCTTCTGTATGTGTGGTATGATATTACATTTGTGTCTGCCCCAGAATCTAACAAGAATTGCACATGATTATCATTAATGATTAAGTCTACATGCCACGGCTTACTTTCAGACATAATTGAACAAACATTATTTAGAGAATAAATCGTACCTATGAGTAAATTATCGTTAGGTGTTACCATGTTCTCTTCCTGTGACTCTACTATTCTAATAGACTTTGTTCGACAAAATGAAGCAAAATGATTTGGTTTTTTACACTTATGACATTGCACACCCATAGCTGGACATTTATTTTTATGTATCTGACCACAACGACCACATTTCTTCCTCAATGGAGACTGGGACTGACTTCTAGGTTGGCTTTCAGTTCTGACTGGACGGCTGGCTCGCTGCTGCTGCTTTGTTTTGATTTGTCCAACAAAATTTGCTGAATTCTCTAGAATTTTG